>JAKELP010000021.1:17500-10017500 GCA_029929735.1 Mimosa pudica | reverse complement strand
TGGAAATACGCGAGATGGAATAAGCAATCCGAACACACACACATTGGAAGAGAATAATCAATAAATGAAGAAGTAATTGAGCCGGATTATTCCTTAAAAGGCAATAAATAATATATTTAAAAGACACAATCATTCCCAAACAGTGTGAAAGCAAATGAAAACCAAAGAAAACAATAAAGTTGTAATAATGAAGAACATTAAAAATCCATAATCATTCCCAAACAATGTTGCAAGTAAAGGGATTCAGAATAATAATGCATGAAATCTTCCACACAAGTGATATCCTTTGTAAAGATGAAATTTTAAGACTACATTCATGGCTCAGATATACAGTCTACCGTCTCTATTATCTTTATTCATATGATCAAACAGATTTCTAGTAACAACAAAAATAACATGTCTCAATCTGAAAAGCCAATACTGAATTAGTATTTCATTTTATTCCAATAATGACTCTTATTTTTAATTGCCCCACTCTCACTTCTGCTAAATAAAAATCCCTTCAGTGTTGGGATCATGTTCAATGAAGCATCCTTGTTGAAAGAATCATCATTAAAGGCAAGACATAATATTACATGAGAGAAGAGAAAAACTAACACCATGGAAGGAAAGTTGCAAATCAAAGATGCACAAATAGAAGCAAATATTCCTAAAACGAAGATGTACAAAGTTTGGCATGTCATACATGGTTTGTCACGGTCCCAAACCAAATGTGTATATACAATGTAAGAGAATCTAAAGGGGAACAACTTATTATTAACATGAAAGCTAATGGCCAATTTATAGTGGAAAAGAAGCCAAAACAAATGATAGATCAGCTTGTGTCTCACGGTTAACATCAATGCAAGAGGAATTTCCATTTATCCTGCTCAAGCAAGTACAGCTGAATTTGTTATGGAAAATGAATTTGGACTATGACCAGATTATAGGTTATGCGCCAGCGGTTATAGGTATAAACAATATTTTCCCAATAACAACAACAACAACAACATTAATCCCATAAACTACATTCAATAAAAGGATTTATAGAAAGGTAAAATATAAGAACTGGTTTTGGAGTGGATAAAAACAACCAACTAAACAGGAAAAAGGGTGATTGAGGTGTTGCAGAGAGATATTGAGAATGAATGTGAGTGATGAGAGACATAAAAGAAGAAAAAAAACATGCCTTGGAATAAAGAAACAATGGTGACTGAGAAAATGGGACCCGATAGAGCTCATTAGCGTGTGGGGAGAAGGAGGAGAGCAAATCGAAATCATGGATGGCAGAAGGTGAAGAGGGACTGTTGGAGGCGGGTGGAGAGTGTTGGGGAGATTGGGAAATACTGTATAAGGAGAGTTTCAAGAAGTTTAAGAGATCAAATTCAAATTCATCAATGCTTTTAGCAAAAACGGTGGGATGCCATTTAAAGTTTCCTCACACATTGTTATGCAATTAAGAGAGTGTTGAATGTTGTGGAAGTTCAATGGGGTTAACATTGAATACATTTTATAGATTGTACATGTAGTGTGAACGCGTAGAAAGATGCCTTACGGGTAATTATATGTTATATTAGATGTTACAATACTCTCCAATGAATATTAAAAAGGATAAAGACGTCAATGGAGGTGATGAATGAAAATCATGACTAAGATGGTCGGAAATGTTTTCTATGCTGATGTGTTAAAAAGATTAGATGTCACATATTATCAAAAAGAAACAAACGTGGTTAGTCTATATATATATATTTGAATTTTCGTTCAAATATATATATATATATATATATATATATATATATATATATATATATATATTTGAATAAAAAAACCGTAGCTAGTCCATGGTTTGATGCTCAGAAAGTCTTCTTTACCACAAAGTTTGCCACTTAATTAGCACTCCTACATATTTGTGCATGAAGTGTCTGTTCTTTGTTGTGGCTGTTGTTAATTTTATTACTGTGAAATTGAACTTATTATTCTATAATTTTATTATTTGGGTTAGTAGGATTAATCATTTTCAAAAAATATTCGATTAAAGTTAATTAGGTGAAATTTCCAATTTTTATCACAAGAATCTAAAAATCAAAAATTGCTAGTGGTAGTGTTAGTTGTACAAACATTATAAAAAAAAAGTGTTAGTTGTACAAATTATCTGCTCAAAAGAAGTGTTGTGCTCAACTTGTTCACATTAGGTTAACACTTAACACACACAAAATAGGTTAACATATCGTTTATTCTTTTGGTCTGAATTTATCATATCATTTATATGAATGGGATAAGCCACATTTAAGACAAATTCTTCATATTTCATTTTTGTTCCTTTTTTTTTGAACAGCACAATCTCTTACAGTCCGCATTAATCAGTAAAAATAAAAAAAAAATATGTTCAAATACAAATCATGTAAAGATAAAATACACACAAGTACAAGTAGTTTCCCCACACACGAGCAACATAAGAATAAACTTTTAAAGCAACATAAATGTTAATAAGGCATAGCAAAAGGCTGTTCTAAAGGACAACAACATTCGTACCATACCAAATATGAAAGTAACAATGTTTTCAATCTAAAACACATAAAAAAATGAAATAAAAAAAATATTCAGAACATTATAAATTTATCATAAAAAATATTAATATCATCATTGCCTAGCTAAAAGTAACAAATTAATCCATGTCTAATACTCACCCAAATAATGATACATCACACCCCTTTCCTAAGAAATTATTCATGAATTGCAATTCTGCTTCTTCTGTGACATGGCCGAAATAATTCCAGATTATTGAATGGCCAAAAGCTTCATAAATAGATACGAGGAAGTCCTCCTCCCATTCATTTGATTCTTCAAATAAAGTTCTAGTGCAAATGCCATCAGGAAGGGTTTTGATGCTGACATCCTTTGAGAAGCTTTCAATAGCCTTACTATACCTCGTTGAGTGATCAATATCCATATGTGATATGTTAGATTCATATCGATTTTTTTAATCATCTATAAGCTCTGATTTAGGAAAAAAAGGGTGCTGATGGAGGACCGTGTTCTACTCTTTTCATTGCAAATCTAGGTCCAAATTGCACTGAAAGTGAATTAAAACAAGCTTCTTCTTTGTAAGATGCTGCTTCTCTCTTATTTGTTTGTGAATTGGGGGGGACTTCAATGTGATTAAAATGGATTTGTTGGATCATGCTGCCATGTCATCATTTATCTGCTTGATCATCATTTATCTACATGATTTGTGTTTTTAAAGCTCAATGTGTATCTATCCAATGTTACAGGTATCCTGGATTCAACATGGTCAAAATGCGTACTAGAGGAGGAATGTCAGTTGTCTTTGCTGATTTCGTGGTAACTATTAGTTTTTTTCTGCAAAATTCAGGAATTTTTATTTAGAAGTCTGTTCTGTAATATTATAGTATAATCTTATGAAGGAGGGACGGCAAGTAACATATTTTTTAAATTACTAATTGATTTATAAAATTTTCATGCTTATAGAAACAGATGCAACTCCATCTTCTGCAAGAAAATGTCTCTCTCTTGCTCATCTTCCGCAAGAAAACTTCATCTATTGTCTATTTCTGTCTTTATTTGTATTTTTTATTTCTTATGATGCTGTTTTGGACTTCTCTTTGATATATATATTATTTTGATAGGGAACAAGCTGGTCACTTGACAACACAATTGTGCTGTACAAATATTGCATATTCTGATCAAAGCTTCAATTTGCGTCCAGCCAATTGATGTGATCTGCAACAATGTTTCATTTCTGCTTTGTCCAAGTTTTTGGTCCTCTTTTGTTGATTGAATTATTCAATATCACTGCTTTTATTTCATCTTTTTCTGCCATCATTTTAATACCTATATTTCCATTACTAGCACTTTGTCTTTTATTCTTTCATGAACTCAAACCATATTATTTAATCAGCTTAATCATTTCCCTGTAATCAGTACTCTATCTTTCATTTTTTTTGTTTGTCTGATATTTGCAGAATCAGTTTTTCTGACCTATGGATTGGATAGCGAATTGCTTAAGCTTTATACGTAAGTTTGTTTTCGTTTTTATGACTTACTATCCTATGAATTGAATTTGCTTTCTTAATACTCAGAGGGCACCAATTGGATACTTCTTGATTTCAATGGTAGAGATATAGCTGAAGTAAATACTTAGTGATTATTCTAATTGATTTTATTGCTTTTATTCCCATCTTTGAGAAGTTTTCCCTTTACTTTATTTCAAAACCAGGTAGTTTTCGTTTGACATCATAAATTGAATCCTTTGTTTTGCTGATTGTTTGTAAAGCTGATAACCAAACACAAAAGCATAGTTCAACCTCATAGAACGAGGTACAAAAAATGCCCAGATTGACTATTGGACATGTTTTTAGTCTTTAAGTCACTTCAATATGGATTGACAGATCTTCCATGTTTATTGGATAAAATTTAACTTCTCACTGTAGACACACTCTATTGCCATTAACAAGTTTATATTCATATATATCATGGTCAAATTGAGTTTGTTTATTAAAGGATTTGTCATTGAAATTATACATGTATCATTTAGTTGGTCTCCCTTATTATTCAAATTGAGTGGTTCTTATTATGAATAATTCTGACAGCAAACTAATGGCATGTAAATGCTCTCTTATGGCATTTGGTTAGATGGATCTATTCCTTGCAGTTGTGCACAAATACGGCTGGTTTGACTGTTGTAATCATATCTGTATTGTAATCATGTCCTTGGCTTGATAAAGAATCATTTGAGTTTGGACCTCCATTAATTCCACACGCAACAGTGGAAACAAATGAGGTGGAAGTAAGTGCTAAAAAAACCTCACAAACAAAACAAGGGCTAAATTGCATTCATAACAAGTAACCAACTTCTTAAAACAACTAAAATTAGTCATAGAACGAAAACACATGGAATGAATTTGAAAACGAGCTAAAACCTTCCTAAAAGTGGCAAGTAGCAAATTAGAGAAAAACAACTACAATTGAAGGAATTTCCTGGAATGAACGCACGAACTCCTCAAACTGGGTTCTCGATCCAACCAAAGAAAGCAAGGAGAGAAGTTGAGAGAGACTTTTCACCCCCAAGAATTAAGATGTGAGGAAACAAATAGGGGTAAGCCACTAGATACTAATAATGTGATTGTGAAAATTATCTCAGTGTCCTTACTAATTGATGAACTTTGACGTGAGGTTATCAAGATAACTAGAATTAACTAGTATATAGCTAGTATAGTAGCTAACCTAGGTTGATCTTTTGGAAATTAGCTTGCTTAGTAATTAATTCCGTTGATTCATCTTACAAATTTAAGATGACAACAGTTTTGTGTTGGAACGATTACCTAAAGTATCCTAATTTTTATTTTGTTATCTTTGGATGTAAAACATATAAAGAAATAACATGACAAAGTGTGATGCAAAAACAAGTATGAAGTGAATTTCTCCCCCAAGTATCCACTAAATTTTCCTTGTTCCCTTAAGTACCTGACATAGTTTCTCCAAATCAAATTTCACACTAACCACATGAATTTCAACTACTAACCAAGTAGAAGAAGTTCATTCAACTAATAGAATTTGACTTGCTAAAATTCATATTCATTTAAGTCAATTATTCATCTTTGCAAATAGTCTCCAAATAGGATTTTATATGAATCATTCATCTAAATTTCACAGCCTAAACAACTAGATAGATATGTAAATGAAATTAAAGATTACAAAGAAATGAACAATGATTTCCTTAAATTAAACTTTGAACAAATCCAAATGTCACAATCCTCTTCACAAACTTAGAACAAAATTGTTGTTCTACATAGTTTCTACACAATCTGTTGTAACTGAATTCTCCCCAGTTGTAACTGAATCTCGCCTACTCATTTCAATCGGTTGTAACCGATTTAACAAAAACCAGTTCGCAGCCTCCCTTTTGCTCCCCCACATCCATTTCTTTTCTCCGCTTCATTTCAGCTTTGTCTTATAGACTAACCTATTATTCTATATGACACCAACTTTGGAAAACTAACATTGTTAGAGTATATGATGTCATGAGCACTTTTGACCCATTTCATAACTACATATAAATTTTTGAGCTAAGAAACTTCACTGTGTTGAGTGCACTTTGGACTGAACTACATCTACATTTTTGTACCTTTGGCCCTACATTGGTATAGTAATTTCACGATTTCAATGTAAATTTGTTTTTAAAATTTTCTTAATTTCTTAATTAATGAATACGCTTTTACCCACCACTTTGCTCATTCATTCAATTATTGTATTTTATTTCATTATTTTTTGTCATTATTACTCTCTCTTACACATCTATAAATAATATCTTTTTGTAAACGAGGGTATATTTTCCAACATTAATTATATTCAAGTAATAGTTATTGTGTTTTAGGAATTGAGAAAATTAATTTGAAGTCCTCCACAAGGGACTTAATACTAGAAAGTCTCATAAACTCTCCAAATTAAAGTAGGGTCACAAGGGACCTCACTTTAATATATTCTAAATGTGAAAAAACTTTTTTGCCCTCAGCCTATTAACTTGTCATTTCCTGCACATGGGGTTGTTACGTGTGTCCATGCGCTCGTCAATCTCTGCCCATTAACTTGTTAGATAGGTTGTCATTACATTTAGAGGGTCAGTCATGACCTTGTTAGAAGTGCCCATGAACTTATCAATCTCTGCCCATGGGGTTGTTATGCGTGCACATGCCCTCGTCAATCTCTGCCCATTAACTTGTTAGAGGGGTGGTCATTACATTGAGGGTCAGTCATGACCTTGATAGAAGTGCTCATGAACTTGTCATTCACTGCCCATAGGGTTGTTATGCGTGCTCATGCCCTCATTAATCTCTGCCCATTAACTTGTTTACTTAGGCTAAGGGGCAAAACAGTCTTTTCACATTTAAAATATATTAAAGTGAGGTTCCTTGGGACCCTACTTTAATTCTGAGTGTTTATGTGACTCTTTTAGTATTAAGTTCCTTGTGATGGACTTCAAATTAATTTTCCCGGAGGAATTCACAATTAAATCAAATTAAAAGACCTTATATAAAACCACATATGTAGTATTTCATGTAGTCTTCACTTAATATATGTTAATAACTTCAACATTTAAAGTGGTTACAACAATAATAATCCGCCGTATTCATTTATGGCAAAAGGAAGATAATTCGCCCCCTTCCTTTTTTTTTTTTTTAAAAAATAGAACTAAAATTCAAATACAAAATTACCTTTAATTGGGAAAGTGATCCTATCCATGAATAATAAGCGATTTTTCCATTTTACGTGAAGTAAAACTAATTTAAAATGTGTCGACAAAGGGAAAAACTTACATCAAGTTCCCTATATACAGGTTCTCAAGTTCTCCAATCATTAAATGCCACGTGGATTAATATTTACCACACTCTCATGCACCCACTCCACTGTATCCCTCTCTCCCTCTCCCTCTTATCCTTCCCACGTGACCACCCACCCACAGGCAGCCACTTGACTCCATTAATGGCACACCAAAAGCTTCTCCTTCTTCTTCCTAACCATATTGATTCCATTTTCGTGCCTTCTCTCTGTCCTTCCACATTTCAACAACAATGACTTCCTTCTCTTTTTTGCAATCTCTCCCCCTCCGCTGCCACACCTCTCTCCCCCTCGACAGCTACGTCATCACCGCCACACCTCTCTCCACCACCATGGACAGAATTTGGGAGGTTACATGAAGTGGTCAAGAGGGAGATCTGGAGGGCCCACCCGAATTGGACGCCAAAGGCAGTGGTGGACGGCGGTGGAAGGACGCTAACCACGGTAGTGGCAAGAAGGCGGCGGCGGACGGCGGTGGAACGACGCTAACCATGGTGGTGGCAAGAAGGCGGCTGTGGAAGGACACTAACCACGGTGGTGGCAAGAAGGCGGCGGTGGAACAACACTAACCACGGTGGTGGCAAAAAGGAGGCGGTGGGCGGCTGTGGAACGACGCTAACCACTGTGGTGGCAAGAAGGCGGTGGACGGCGGTGGAAGGATGTTAACCACGGTGGTGGTAAGAAGGCGGCGGTGGACAATGGTAGTTATGGTGGGTGAATGGGAGCCGATGATTTGGGGAAGATGAGGAGGATAAACATGGTGAGGTGAGAGAGAATAGATATGGTGAGGTGGGGTGTAGAATTGTGTATTGTGTGTGAGCCATCAGATCAAATGGAGGGTGGAGATGGGGAGAAATTGAGAGAAATTGAGAATGAAAACTTGATGTAAGTAAGGTCCGTCGACAAATATTAGGTAGGTACTTGGTTTGTCCTCAAATTTAATTCTCTGGAGCTTTGAGTTTAAGTCTAAAAGAGTTCATAGGATTGGAAGTAGAATTTTGTTTTTAATAAACAATAAAATGAAACTGGATGGACAGCTTAAGCTTAGTAACCTCCCCTCCTTTAATAATTATGGAAATTAAATTATGTGGCGAAGACTGGAGTTAGTTATATGAGCAGTGGTGACTGGCGAGTAATAAAAAGTACATGCATGAACCAAAACAGAACAAAGCATGAACAAAACTGCCTATAACTGCCTCACTTCACTTCTGCCCTATAACTGCCTCACTTCACTTCTGCCCTTTACCCCACATTCTTCTTTTACCTACACATTTCTCAATCTGTACCTTGTGTTTCTCCGACGTCATCTTTTACAGCTGCTTCCATATCTTCCACATTTTCCCCTACCGTACGTATCTCATTGCTTGTAATGAAAGTATGATCTATTATATTCCCTCTCATTTGTGATTGTTATCTTGATAATAATATGTTGGGTACCATCTATTAGATGCACAAAAAAATAATTAAATGAATTAGAGTGTATGCTTTCTTTAGTCCTTTCTTCATTGTTTTCTTTCTTTCTTCTATGCTTTAAATGAATTAGAGTCTAAAGAAAAAAAGGCAAGTTGTATGATCAGAGATTTTTCAGTCATATTATATCAGTAGGGAAAAAATCAAAATGGCCTTTCACATTCAATTCCATTTTATTCAGTAACATCATACAGTACATACTTAGTCAACTTGTAATCTTTTCTTTTGCTGACACTTACTTGTGAGCCCTCGTGACATATTCTTTGATCAACTTTACATGATTTGTCTGTGATTTATTTATTCAAGTACTTCCTCCGTATTATATAAGCCTATTGTTTTTTGCGTCAATGAAAACAAAAATCATAAGGAATTCAAAAGGCAAAGAAAGGCTAAGGCATTTAAGTATTCAGATTTGTTTTAACTTTTAAATGAATTGAATTTGTTTTACGCAGCTATGGAGAGAAATGAACCGATGGTGAAAAGTCTAAGGCATCCTCCAATGCCTCTGGAGGATGTACATACACTACTGAGAATAAAAGAGTGTGAGATACGGTTGGAAGCAATAGAAAATACATTTTGTGAGAGATGCAATATTGAACTAAACAGCATCGATCATCTCATTATCGAAACCCCGTGTCATCATTATTTCCATGTGAGGTGCTTGTGGAACTGGTTAATCAGTCATGTAGAATGTCCCGAAAAGAACTGTGATTATGAATTCAATTTTTGAATCATCACATTTATGGTTTTGTTTGTCAAATTTTAAGTTTTAGTTTAGAATCTTTATAGATGTTGTACTTGCAAATTTAAGATATATATGTTTCAAAGAAGGCAAAGAAAAGGCTTGATGATGATGGCATATTCTGTTCTTGTACTCCTTCCTTACAAATCAAAGTAATTAGCACATCCTTCTGTGAACTTATAATTATCTTTATTCATTTTGTAATTAAGGTAGTGCAAACTATCTCTTGCAGACAAGTATAGAAGAGAGAGGAAAAAGGGCAACATTAAGTTCTTCCTTCCCGAGTGCACAGGATTCCAACATGTATAAAGGTAATAATATGCATCCCATACAGGTAAATGCATATTAATTCACTAGTTGACAGACACTCTAGGCTTTGCTATCAAAAAACTATCTTTCAGATAAATTTAGCCTTAGGGTGCTAATGACCTCATAACCATTTAATAGGAAACAATATAAATCATCTAGCAATAAAGAAGCCACAGAGAATGAAATCCCACGTATACTCATATTACCTTAAGATTTCCCCTGCCTTCCTTTAGATTTGAAATCATTTGGCCCAGCTAGGCAAGTTGAGCGTGAATTCATCTCATCTGAAAGTTCCAATGAAGCCTCAACATTTCCTGATCGACCAAAACTCTCAATTAGTGCAGTGTATGTAAGCAAATCGGGTTCAATGCCACTGTCAACCATCTTCCTTAAGAACAGTAAACACATATCAAATCTTCCAACCCTCCGGAGGCCGTTGATTATAGTGTTGTAAGAAATGAAATCTGGGACAATACCAACTTCCTCCATAGGTGCAAATTCGCTAAGTATTTCATCCAAATTACCCGAACGACCTAAAATATCTAAAACAATATTGTATGATATCAAATCTAGCCTAAAATGCGATCTTTTAAGGTGATCAAATATTAACAATGCCTTATTCTTCTGCCCACTTTTGGAAAAGGCAAAAATGATCCTGTTTACCACCGGTGTGCTTGAATGAGTCATCTCTACTGCTTCTTTAACAAATCTTAGCAGCTCCACACTATCATTCATCTCTGTGAAAGCTTGGGAAAAGCTAAGATACACAGTTGTACCTATAGATTCATTGCATAGCAGCAGTTTCTTGAAAACTTGACATGAAATATCAATATCATTTTTCTGACTTGCCATCACTAATAGGCGGGCATACAACTTAGAGGAAAAATGAATATTCTTCTGATGCAGCACTGGTAGCAATTTTCTTGCAGCAGACAAATTCCCCGCTTTCTGCAACTCTTTTGGAAAGAAAGCCTTTTATTATGAACCACGTGAAACACTTCCTTGATCCTTGATCCAAATAATTAGTTTTTTTTTATGAATTGAAGGAAGATATGGGGAGGAGGGCGAAGCAGCACTAGTCGCCATGGTACTGTTGGTGATGAAGGAATGTGGTACTTATTGGAATTCACATACTTATAATAAGTACGAAACACATCATGTTTCTTAGGATGTTGATCAACACATGTTAGAGACTAAAAATTATGAAGGATTCTCATTCTTTTGTTTTAGCTTGGGCATGCATTATAAAGATTATGAAAGTTTCTAATGCTTCTCGATATTAGAGAAAAGTGACCTTTTATTTAGAGAAAAGTGACCTTTTATTTTTCTAACTCCTACAAATGTCATTTACAATGGAACTGTGAAGTTCAACATTGAGAGCCATATGTGCAAATATATATAGACCTTTATATTAATATTTCAATTCACTTTTCTTTCCTCTTGGATTGCTAATACATAGGTCCCTTCCCCCTTTATTTTAAGGTGGGCTAGAGCTCAAATATATACTCATGTATGTGTTATTAGGGATAGAAATATCATTCCATATAAATGTGAATATATATTATGATCATTTCAATGAAGACAATGCTCATTTATAATTATCATTCATCCTCACGACAAAGATGAATAATACTATCTTCGGTCCTAAATATAAGACCTAGATGACTTTTTTTGAGAGATTAAGGTTGCGAAATAGGTTATTAAATTATGACATATTTGATATATTTTTAGATTATCCATTAGTTTATAGGCAAAATAAAAAATGTCCAAATTGACTACTGGACATATTTTTAGTCTTTAAGTCACTTCAATATGGATTGACAGATCTTCCATGTTTATTGGATAAAATTTAACTTCTCACTGTAGACACACTTTTTTGCCATTAACAAGTTTATATTCATATATATCATGGTCAAATTGAGTTTGTTTATTAAAGGATTTGTCATTGAAATTATACATGTATCATTTAGTTGGTCTCCCTTATTATTCAAATTGAGTGGTTCTTATTATGAATAATTCTGACAGCAAACTAATGGCATTTAAATGCTCTCTTATGGCATTTGGTTAGATGGATCAATTCCTTGCAGTTGTGAACAAATACGGCTGGTTTGACTGTTGTAATCATATCTGTATTGTAATCATGTCCTTGGCTTGATAAAGAATCATTTGAGTTTGGACCTCCATTAATTCCACACGCAACAGTTAGGAGCATTTTCACTCAAGTTCAGGTAGAACTTATTTTATGAGGTGTGAAAACAGCTTTTGGGAAGCTTTCCCCTTTATTTCAAGAGCAGGTAGTTAGCCTTTCAATGTCAAAATTGAGCCCTCTGTTTTAGTGATTGTTTTTAAAGCTGATAATCATATACAAAAGCGTAGTTGAACCTTACTAGATAACTATTTGTATATTTCAATAGCAGGCTGTTTAAGGTTACACTATGATTATTGTGATTAGTGATAGCCTTTATTAAATATCTCTACTATCTTAACTAATTTTTTTCATAAAAATAATTTTCCTATTTTGTTACGTTTTTCTTCAATTTCTTGATCAGTTTTC
This sequence comes from Mimosa pudica, assembly GCA_029929735.1. Classification (NCBI taxonomy): domain Eukaryota; kingdom Viridiplantae; phylum Streptophyta; class Magnoliopsida; order Fabales; family Fabaceae; genus Mimosa; species Mimosa pudica. The sequence goes on along the minus strand of JAKELP010000021.1, from coordinate 10,005,090 downwards.
ACTTACAAGTTCTTCCTTCCGTGCAACGCACGGGAGTAATTGCTCGTTTAAGACAAAATCTTCATATTTCATTTTTGTTCCTTTTTTTTAACAGCACAATCTCTTACAGTCCGCATTAATCAGTAAAAAAGAGTGCAAATACAAATCATGTAAGGATAAAATATACACAAGCACAAGCAGTTGCCCCGCACACGCACAACATAAGAATAAACTTTTAAAGCAACATAAATGTTAATAAGTCATAGCAAAAGGCTGTTCTAAAGGACAATAACATTCGTACCATACCAAATATGAAAGTAACAATGTCCTCAATCTAAAACACATAATAAATGAAATAAAAAAAATATTCAGAACATTACAAATTTATCATAAAAAATATTGATATCATCATTGCCTAGCTAAAAGTAATAAATTAATCCATGTCTAATACTCACCCAAATAATGATACATCACACCCCTTTCCTAAGAAATTATTCATGAATTGCAATTCTGCTTCTGTGACATGGTCGAAATAATTCCAGCTTATTGAATGGCCGAAAGCTTCATAAACAGATATGAGGAAGTCCTCCTCCCGTTCATTTGATTGTTCAAATAAAGTTCTAGTGCAAATGCCATCAGGAAGGGTTTTGATGCTGACATCCTTTGAGAAGCTTTCAATAGCCTTACTATACCTCGTTGAGTGATCAATATCCATATGTGATATATGAGATCCATATCGATTTTTTTTTACGGAATCTCCAAATATAATAATATTTCTCAATAGATTAGATTTCCAATTAGCTTCTAACAATTTCTCTAGCAAATCATTGTGAGACCTGTACATGAAGAACAAAGTTGGCTTTAGACCTTGCCATGATCTTCTAAACTCATCAAAGGACAAAACCGTACACCCAAAATATTTTAAAACTTGGCACTCAGTTGCAGAGATAAATCTTTCAAACACTTGTATGTCTCCAATCCATTCGAAATGTTTTTTCATAAATATTATAAGGCTAAGGTATGATCTTGACAAACTTGAAGATTCAATGCTCCTAATATCACAAACTACTACCTTCATCTTAGATTTTGATCTCATCATCATGTTATTCAAATGCTGCAAAACAGGTGGAGTTTGTAGTGTGTCTTGAAGATTATAATAGAACTGAGAGCTTTCTAAATTGTCTATGAAACTTTCTATCTTTTCCTCCAATCTTAATTTTGTCCAAGAATAAACCTGTAAATCTATTTTTCCTTTGGCTTCGGAGATAATTCTATCGTAGTGCATAGTATTCTTGTATTGCAACTCAACGTCGAAGAATATCCAACTAATAATTTTGAAAAAGTTTATACGGGGATTTCGATTCTCCATCACGAATTCATATGTGAATCTTAAATGTTTGAAAACACTATTTCCAAATATAACAACATTACTCAACAAATCAGGGTTCCAATTTACACGCAACACATTGTAATATAAATCGAAAGGACAATATGGCATGTAAAATAATGTTGGCTCTAATGCTCTCTTCATTCCGTTTTCATTGAAATTTATAACAGAGCAGCCAAATGCTTCCAAAACACGACATTCAACTGCAGAAAGAATGGGATCAAACACTTGTAGAAATCCAATCCATCTTAAATCTCTCTGCATTAATATTGCAAGACTAAGTTGTAATGCGGATTCTTTACACAATTCGAATCTACCAATACCATACAATACCATTTGCATTTTAGAGTGTGCACCCAAGACCTTTCGGAAATGTTCAGAAATCGATGAAACTTGCAGCAAGTGTCGAAAATCTCGATATAATTGAGAGTTGTCAAGTTCTCTAATAAATACTTCCATTCTCTTCATCAGTCTATATTCTCTACTACGGCGAGTACTTAAATCAGATGGAGCCCATAATTTTATTTGTTCCATGTATATATCCAAGTTGTCTATCAAGATAGAATGAAGAACGAAATCTTAAGAATATAAAAACATTGAGTAGTGTACACCTAATAATTTCAAAAGAATATGGGTTAATAAATCAATTATTTATCATACAAGTGGAGAAACTTAAATGCCACCTCAAATAATGGAGGTGAATAAAAGGTATATGTGGATAAATTCTACCACCTTGATCGATAAATTCAACATGATATCAAAGTCATTTGATTGTGAAATGAAAGGAAAAAATTATGAAGATTCGACATGAGACATGGAAGATTGGAACGTAGATTAAAGGTATATAATGTAGTTTGAGTCTACCACATTTAACAAGACCCAACATATGAATGCCCTTATCAAAAAAATTCAACAATACATTATAACAATGAACAAATGCTGAGAAAAAGCAATAATCACAAAAAGGCGCTCATCAAGCAAGATCCGTAAAAAAAACGAACATAACATATTATTATAGAGTCTAAATCCTAAAGAAAAAGAAAAGGAGGAATATAGTGTAGTCGGAACTCGGAAAAACAAATCCCATGCCGAGCCATAGATGTGTGATTAAAGGTTAGAAAATAATCCTATAAAGAACGAGAAACGAAGGGAAATAGTACCTTCCTATGCGTCTTCTACAGTCTGTTACCTCTATCAAATGCTCCGTCCTTATTATAATTTTTTTATTTTTATCAATAATGTATGTTTAATTTGAAATCTTCATATTTTAACGGAAAGCCTAAATCTATGCTTTTCTAGTTTTTTTATCAATATGCTTTCTAGTTGATACCTTTGGGAAATTCCATTATATTTTTTACAATGATTTTTTTCATTAAATCTGCATATATTTTTTATCAGATTTTTTTTATCAGAATTAAATCTTCAAATTTAAACGTATAATCTCCAGTTAGTTAATCTACAATTTTTTTCTTGGGAAAATTAATTTGAGGTCCCCACAAGGGGTTTAATTCTAGAAAAGTCCCAAAAGTTGAAATAATTAATGTAGGGTCCCAAGGACCTCACTTTAATATACTTGAAAATTGAAAAGACACTTTTGCCCAACAGGTTGTCAGGTGCAAAAATGTCTTTTCAATTTTCAAAAATATTAAAGTGAGGTCCCTTGGGACCCTACATTAATTATTTCAACTTTTGAGACTTTTCTAGTATTAAGTCCCTTGTGGAGGACCTCAAATTAATTTTCCCTTTTTTCTTTTCTGATAAAAAAAATTCTACAATATTTTTATCTGATAAATTTAATTTATCTACTAATTAAACGCCATATGATCTTGCACCCATATTTTAGGAGGTGGAATAAAGGATTGGAGAATAAGGAGGAACAATCAAGGAATAAGTCAATCATGGAATAAATGCATGGAATTAGGAAGGAAGAGGAGAGATTGGTGGGATCTAGTAAAATTGATTTGAAGGAGATTTTGAAGGAGAAAATGATGGGATTTGATGGGATGAACATTAAAAATTCAGAAGATGTTTAAGGAAGAATATGGAGTGGATCGTGTAGTCAGAAAAACAAATCCCATGCTGAGCCATCGATAATTCGATATATGATAAAAGGTTAGAAATAATCCTATAAAATTGAGTAAAGAAGAGAAATAATACTTCTTTGGCTTCTTTCTCTGCGTATTCTACAGTGATTTCCCTTTCTCAAATTTTGTGTCGTTTTTTTCTAATTTATTTTCTTTCGGCCGCTACCACTCTCCTTTTTTTGATCAGATTGCCCACTACCACTCTCAAAGCCGCCTCTTCGACATCTCTTCTTGACGCAAGGGATGACTTATATATATAACGAAATTTCCGTGGATTTTTAACTTCAAATTTTGTTTCATATGGATTTAGAGATAATACATCTAAAAACGATATTAGTTTTTTTTATAACAAAAACTATATTAGTGTTTATACATAGAAATATATTGCCTTTTAGTTTAGATATTTAATTTGATTTATTCAATTAAAAAAAATATTTGGTTATTTTATGTGATGCCTTTATTTGAAATCTTAAAAATATTCTGAAATTACCAAAAAGTCTCAATATATGCTTTCTTTTTTTTGATACATCAATATATGCTTTCTAGTTGTTAGGCATCTAGGAAATTCCACTTTATTATTTTATGAGGGTAAATGTGCAAATCACCCTCATAAGTATAACAAAAAGTGCATATCCCAAAAAGTGCATATCCCTTTCGTATATTTTTAGGTATAATTTTACACCGGAAGTAAATTTTTTTATAAAATTTCCCCTCCGTTAGGTCGATGATTAATGTTGTCTCCTATCACCCACAAGACAGAAGAAGTGAATTGTGGGCCAGCCAAGAAGTGACATGTGGCTAGTAAAGGTGCAAATACACCCTAGAAGTGTTTCCAAAAGTTGCAAGGGTTTAAGGTTCATTTTAGATGATATAGGGTTCAATTTGATGCATTTCATGTTCCACAGTGGATTTTGAAGCTGACACGTCATATGGTGGGGCTCACGTCTGAAAAAAAAACTTTCGTTTAACTATGATTATTTGAGAGGTTACATTTGCCCTATTTTAATTTGCTGTGTACGATTTTGCCCCTTATATTTACCAGCGACTCAGTGCTTCATTTTAAATTTATGGTGGCTATTTTGGCACCTTTGCCCAGGTTGCAAATCCACCCTTGGAGTATTTTAAGTGTAAATTTACCCCCGAAAATAGAATATAAAAAATATATTTTATAATATAGTTTATTTGTTTTTTTATAATAAAGGAGTGAAGTTTCTCAACAAACTATTCAGTTCTCAAACTACTAAAATCCTACAGTAAAAATTTCATTCAACAAGTCTATCTGCATATTTGATACTACTATATTGGGTTAATATGCAAATCCACCCCGGAAGTATACCAAAAGGTGCAAATTCACCCCTGACATATTTTCAGATGCGATTTTGACCTGGAAGTAATAATTTAGAGCAATTTTACCCTTCTGTCAATTAAAAATGTTTATTTTGATGCAAAATGACCCAAATGCCCTCCCTCATTAAATTCTCCCTTCTCTTCCAACCTCCCACCCCAAACCCCGTAACCACCACCACTACCACCCCACCACCACCACCACCTCCGCCCCAACCTTCCAACCACCACCATCACCCCAACCACACAACCCTCCCACCGCCACAACCACCACCGCAAGCCCCAACCGCCCCTCCGCAACAACCACCGCCACCAAACATCATAATCAACGTGAGCTTCTGGATTAACATGCTTCTTTTATGGAGAAAATACAAAGCTTATTGTGGCATAGCAGTGGTAACTTCTTGAAGCTTCCCATCACTTTTCACCATGTTATCAAATGACACCTTTTCCCTTTTACAATTTCCCTTTCGTTTCAATCGCGTAGACCCCTTTTAGATTCAAAGTCTCAATCTTTTTTAAAACTGAGCACAGAAGTTGTTTAAAGTTGTGATTTTGATGATGTGGGGTTTTGAGAAGAGGGTTGGAGTCTTTGAGAAGGTGGTTGTTGTGGAGGGGCGGTTGGGCGCGCGGTGTTAGTTGGGGTGGTGGTGGTTGGGTGGTTGGGGCGACGGTGGTGGTTGGGAGGTTGGGGCGGAGGTGGTGGTGGTGGTGGTGGGGTGGTAGTGGTGGTGGTTGGGGTGGGAGGGTGGGAGGGTGGAAGAGAAGAGAGAATTTAATGGGGGGCATTTGGGTCATTTTGCACCAAAATAAACATTTTTAACTGACAGAAGGGTAAAATTGCTCCGAATTGTTACTTTCAGGTCAAAATTGCATCTGAAAATATGTCAGGGGTGAATTTCCACCTTTTGGTATACTTCCGGGGTGGATTTGCATATTAACCCCTACTATATTTTTAGATTATACATTAGCTTATATGTAAAATAAACTAATCTAATGGAAAAAATTCGGTAAATCAATTTATAATTAACTTATTTTGCTTTTTTATATGATTTTCTAAAAAAGTCAATTAAGTCTTATATTTAGGACCGGAGGGAGTATTATTTATACCTGATGTGAAATAATTAATTATTAGATCAACACTTTTGCCCTTGGAATAAATTGGTAATATCATGTATAAATAATTGACTTAATTAACTTCCTTAATCTACTTAAATTAGTGAAAATGATCTTATATTGAGAAACATATGGAGTACTTCAGAAACATATATGTAACTACTATTTTTCTTTCACTACTTGGAGACATTTCAAACTTCACTAACTACTTTTGTATTTCATGTAACTAGTATGAAAACACAGTTAACTACTCAAGTAACGCGTGTAAGGACTACTGTTCTTTCACTACTTGAAGAGATTTTAAACTTCAATAAGTACTTTGTATCCTAGGTAACAAGAATGGTAACTCAATTAATTACTTTCAATGGTCATTTCGTAGAAACTTCATTCATCCCAAACAGAGGATAAATCCTTATAGGGTGAATATCCAATTTTAATACATAACTATTGACTAATTAACAAAAATAGTATATAACTATCAAAAAGGTCACAAATGATCCTCCACTATTGGGCATGGATAAAAAATGATATTTCATTAATACGACAATAAGATTACCCTTGAAAACTCCAAAATGCCTAAATAAAAAAACAAAACTAAACACAACGACAATTGTACATGGCCAAAAGGCCCTTATAAGGAGTTGACTGCATACAATGGTAGCCACCACCACACATCATCAGCTCCTCTTCGAATCCTCTCTCCTCAGCTACACATCATCAGAGTTTGAAGTTGTTAGGGTGATGGGGAAGATGTGTTTAGTTTTATTTTTTATAAGGGTATTTTGTACTTTTCATGTATAATCTTATTTTCATATTAGTGAAATATCATTTTTGATCCCATGCTCAAGAATTGAGAATCATTTGTGACTTTTTCAATAGTTATGTACTATTTTTGCTCCTTGACCAATGTTTATGTATCAAAATTGGGCCTTCCAATCCTTATATGTCCTTTTGAAAATTGATATCCTCTTTTTTTGTTCAAGTGAAATCCAAGTAACATTTATTTGTCATTCTCCTTTCATAAACCTTTTCTCCATATTAGTTCAATTTTGTGGGTCGAATCTTAAAGATTGTTAAATTACTTGTTTCATTTTTGGGAAAATCTCAAATAAGTCCCTCCGAATATCCAAAAGGTTAAGTAAGGAACTCAAACTTCCAAAAGGACCATAAAAGAACTAGCACCTATCTGTCATTTTAAAATTTTGCCAAAAGTCAAAATTGTCCACATCCTAAAACACAAATCCCTACCCCACCCTAAACCTACCCTAACACTCACCCTCTTCTCGCAATTTGTGTTTTAGGATCAGGGTAATTTTGACTTTTTGCAAAATTTTAAAATGATAGATAGATGCTGGTTCCTTCATGGTCCTTTTGGAAGTATAGGTTCCTCACTTGTCCTTTTGGATATTCGGAGGGATTTATTTGGGATACAGTAAGAGCATATTGCATTGCATCACAATGTAATCTGCTGGTTCCTCACTTGCCTTTTAGATAGGTGCTGGTTCCCAATGTAATCTGCTTCATACTCATGCCTGGAAATTGAAAATTTGATTAAGGTTGATACAGTAAGAGCATATTGCATTGCATCACAAAATGGGAATCTTATGTTCTTACGGTCAGTTTGGTTGGATTGAAAGTGTATAATGGAAATAAAATTAAATGTAAGGGGTAAAGATGCAAAGTAGAGGTAAATTAGGCAATGATGGAAAAGTAAAGTTTGTGGGGGGCCAAGAAAAGTGTGAGATAAAGAGAAAAAACTTGTAGGCATTGAAATATATGTAATTGTAAATAACCAAAAAACCATCCACTTTCCCTCACTTTACTTTAATTTCTTTCCCCATCTATGCCAACATAACGGCCCTAAAAATGAGAAATATTATTTCAATATATCAATCCTACCAATAAACAAGCAGCTTAATAGAGTCATAGAGCTTCTGAGAAAAAAAAAATAGAGTCATAAAGCCAATTGATAGATGTTAGAAAAATGAATCAGTAATTGAGAGTAAATGTGGCTTACTTGCTTAAGGCAACCGAGACAGAAGCATCATATCTTTTCATGAGTGTATCCCACAAGCCCATTGAATCGAGTATAGGTTTCAAAAACTTGTGGCAATAATGTACTGTCATAATTTCAGCAACATGTCGAGCCACAATATGCCCAATCTAAAAGGCATGTATTAGTGTCACAGTCACAAGCAGCCAATCAAATATAAAAATGTAAAAATAAGTATCCAAATAATTATAATATTACCAAGCATATATAAATTTGTACCTCACGTGCAATGAGGAATGCTATTTCTGCATCACTTGTGACATGCTCCAAAACCCAATCAAACAAAACAATCTTCCCACACTCCATGCCAATGACATCTCCAAAACCTTTCACAACAAAACCTCCCAATCCAATCCATCAAATTGTGAAATACCAAGTTCTTCACTTTGTCTGTGGAGTGCATCAAATAAGTCCTGAGCTATTCTTTTAACCCTTATGCTTTCAATGTGTGTATCAGGCAATGTTTCGCTCTCTAAAAACTCTTTATTTTCCTTGAATGACATCTCTGATATTCTCCTCAATTTATGCTGTGATACGAGAATTAAACGCGTCCGACCTTGGAGGGGCACATTTTCGAGATGATCATAGTATGTCTTCAAAATAACCCCTATACAACATGATCCTATCAAAACACCGGCAGGAAACCACCTTCTAAGACTTCTCGATTTCGAAGGTTTGTACAAATTATTGTGCTGATCCGCATAATAAAATCTCCTTGCCTCATTGAGAAGTGGATTACACAAGTTCCTGTTGACTCTATTTCGTAAGCTTAATCTCTGTGATACAAGAGAGTGCGATGTAATCCCAGTGTGAAATTTAGATGTCCTCCAAGAAGGGAACAACAATTGCTCAAACTGGGAAAATCTTTTATTGGATAGAAAAAAATGGGTTTTGGGCATAATACTCCTTCTCCAAGAGCAACTTTGAAATGAATCAAAGACAAACTTTCCTATTCTTCTGTATGACCCCATGATAGCAGAATATAAATTGAGCAGATCACCAATTCTTGTCTAAGATTGAAAAATATCTGTTCCTGAGCATAATTTTAATTGAAGTGGATATTGTGATTTAGCAAAAAGTAAGTAATCCCAGGCATGAACATGGACAAGGGAAGTCATCAAAGAACATATAAAGAGATTTTTCCATCAAAGACAGAGCATGACGTGCAATTTTTATAAATGCATTGTAGTTCAATGCTGTTATCCTAGGTAGTGATAAATGGGATACTTTAACAAAGTACAGGTCACAGAAAACTTATATGCAATTCTTCTTTGGGCACAGATGGAGAGTCCTTAAACACAAAGGGGATGATGAAGCTTAAGAAGAAAAAGAAGTAATGATCACAAAAATTAAATAATTTTCACGGGTAAGATAGTAACAACTGTTGACGTTCATTCATGTTCAACAACATACTAACATTCACTGCTCCATACAAAAGCAAAAACTTGTGTTAAGTCCTCTTTGTAATTATTCTCATTAAATACTCTATGTGTTTCTAAATACAATACCACTTTCAAATTTTAATTTGTTTCTAGATATAAAATACTTAGTTTTTTTCTCAACTTTCTTCCAATTTCAACCCTAATGATGTGCTAGAGAGAGGATGAACTGAGACAAAGATATATGGTTAGGGTGATTAGTAATATAATTAATGTGCTAATATCTAACTTAACTAGCATTCTTAAGGGTCTGTTTAGATACATTTCAAAAGCTATTCTAGCTCCCAAACCTAGGTTTCATACAAAGACACCAAATACTCAATTTTTTTAGATAAGTCATTTTGAGAAGAAAAGATAGGTTGGAGTTCCGAAAGCTATTTTGAGAAAAAACTACATTTTTCTCCTTTTTTAATTGAAAGCTTCGATCTCTCATTTAGAAAAACAATTATTTCAAATAAAAGAAACATGAAAAGCTATTCATCAAAACTATTTTTCAAAATGTTATTCTACTCAAAAGTTATTTTTAAAAGTTATTCTCAAAAAGTTCAATCCAAACATTTTTATTTCATCAAAAGCTATTTTACAGAAAAGTTATTCAACTCAAAAGTTATTTTCAAAAGACTATTTTCCTAAAAGCTATTCTCTAGAAGTTAGATCCAAATAGGCCCTACAATCTAATCAAAATAAATTAGGGAAAGTGATAATATATTTAGGAATGGAGGATGAAGTACTTGAATAAATAAATCACAGCCAAATCATGTGAAGTTGATCAAAGAATATGTCACGAGGGGTCACAAGCATAAGTGTCAGCAAAAGAAAAGAGTACAAGTTGACTAAGTATGTACTGTATGATGTTACTTAATAAAATGGAATTGAATGTGAAAGGCCATTTTGATTTTTTCCCTACTGATATAATATATATGACTCAAAAATCTCTGATCATACAACTTGCGTTATTTCTTTAGACTCTAATTCATTTAAAGCATAGAAGAAAGAAAGAAAACAATGAAGAAAGGACTAAAGAAAGCATACACTCTAATTCATTTAATTAATTTTTTTGTGCATCTAAAAGATGGTACCCAACATATTATCATCAAGATAACAATCACAAATGAGAGGGAATATAATAGATCATACTTTCATTACAAGCAATGAGATACGGCAGGGGAAAATGTGGAAGATATATGGAAGCAGCTGTAAAAATGACGTCGGAGAGACAAAAGGTACAGATTGAGAAATGTGTAGGAAAAAGAAGAATGTGGGGGAAAGGGCAGAAGTGAAGTGAGGCAGTTATAGGCAGTTTTGTTCATGCTTTGTTCTGTTTTGGTTTATGCATGTACTTTTTATTACCCGCCAGTCACCACTGCTCATATAACTAACTCCAGTCTTCGCCACATAATTTAATTTCCATAATTATTAAAGGAGGGGAGGTTACTAAGCTTAAGCTGTCCATCCAGTTTCATTTTATTCTTTATTAAAAACAAAACTCTACTTCCAATCCTATGGACTCTTTTAGACTTCAACTCAAAGCTCCAGAGAATTAAATTTGAGGACAAACCAAGTACCTACCTAATATTTGTCGACACATTTTAAATTAGTTTTACTTCAAGTACCATGGAAAAGTCGCTTATTATTCATGGATAGGATCACTTTCCCAAGTAAAGGTAATTTTGTATTTGAATTTTAGTTTTAAATAAATATGCAGTTCTATTTTTTTTTAAAAAAAAGGAAGGGGGCGAATTATCTTCCTTTTGCCATAAATGAATACGGCGGATTATTATTGTTGTAACCACTTTAAATGTTGAAGTTATTAACATATATTAAGTGAAGACTACATGAAATACTACATATGTGGTTTTATATAAGGTCTTTTAATTTGATTTAATTGTGAATTCCTCCGGGAAAATTAATTTGAAGTCCATCACAAGGAACTTAATAATAAAAGAGTCACATAAACACTCAGAATTAAAGTAGGGTCCCAAGGAACCTCACTTTAATATATTTTAAGTGTGATAAGACTGTTTTGCCCCTTAGCATAAGTAAACAAAATAATTGGCAGAGATTAATGAGGGCATGTACATGCATAACAACCCTATGGGCAGTGAATGACAAGTTCATGAACACTTCTAACAAGGTCATGACTGACCCTCAATGTAATGACCACCCCTCTAACAAGTTAATGGGCAGAGATTGACGAGGGCATGTGCACACATAACAACCCCATGGGCAGGGATTGATAAGTTCATGGGCACTTCTAACAAAGTCATGACTGACCCTCTAAATGTAATGACAACCTGTAAACACCCTATTTTGTCCGGGCCCAACAAATTAAAAATAAAAAAAACAATAAAAAATATAAAAACAAAAAATATAATAAAACAAGATATGCTCTCTTGATTCTTTCTTGTGAGGCAAGCACAAGTCAAATTGTGTAAGGGTCAAACAAAGATTGGCAACTAAGTGAGGAAATTGGAAATAATTGTAGTGATTGTGTCATAAAAGAATGATTCCCCATCAATTAGAATTTGATTTAAATAAGTTAGGAAACTTTTGAAGAGAATTTGAGTAAAAAGGGAAAATTTTTATTGGCCAACCAAGTTTCATAATGGAATTGATACATGTGCAACCATCATAAAAAGGAAAAAGGAAATTAACATGATATGGAGAGAATGATTGGTGAGCATAAATCAAAAAATAATAAATGGGCATTTAAAATGAAACCCTAGGGTTGGTGGCCTATATAAGTGAGAGCAAGAGAGCATATGGGGAGACTAGGTTTTCTAGTGAGGGGTTTTTTTTTGGAGAGGCTAGGTTTAGTGATGATCATTTTTTAGGAGGTTTTTTTTTTTTGAGAGAAGGAGAGAAAAAGGCTAGGGTTTGGAGAGTAAAGAAAAGAGGTGTATTAGAAAAGTATACATCTATAACATACTTCTTATATTTCTTGGGGAAAAATAGAGAGAAGGTGAGTAGTGGAGTAGTGGAGAGTGGTTTGATGTGAGATCTCTTCTTCTTCTTCTTCTTTTCTTCTTACCTTTGTTTTCTTATGCCGATGAAAGTCTATTGTAGACGGAGGCACTCATAATCTCTCTCTAATCTCATTTAGGCAAAGGTGATATAACCCTATAAGACAATTTGATTGTCTCTTCACCTTGCCAATGATTTGAGATAAGAGAGGATTATTCTTATTTATTTATTTATTTTATTTGAAAATAATTTTTTTTATATATATATGTATATATTTTTTTTACAATATTTTATCTTTACTTGATATATGATTTTGTTTTGATTTTATTTTAAAATTATGAAATCTTTTTTCTTTTCTTTTTTTTATAAATAAAAAATAAAATGAAATGGTTTTCATAAAAGAGGAAAATGGGTTGAATGATTTTCATCCGAGAAAGATTGAATTATCTTCTCAGGTTGAAAGTCGATTGTTTCTCCGAGAGAGATTATCTCCTCAGGCGATTCAATCAAAATTGTGAAGTGTTTCCTCTTTAAAAAAAAATAAATAAATATGCATTTTCATAATATAAAAAAACAAATCAAAAATAATATTTTTTTCTTCTTCTTAAATTTAAACAAGTGTTTTTTCTTAAAAAAACACAAACCAAGTGACACACATTTCTACCCCGAACTACGTGGGCTTTGATCCCTTAAGGGTACGTAGGTTTTTTCCTTTTTTGTTTTATTTTTATTTTTATTTGTATATATTATATTCTCTTGGTAATTTAAAATAAAATTAAAATTAAGGTCATATTTATTTTTAAACAAGTAACTTAAGGTAACCGTTTTCTTGAACGGGTGCTGTGGGGTGCCTAACACCTTCCCACGCACAATCGACTCACGAACCTTATTTTTTTATTTTAAAAGGTTTTCCAAAATATCCTTTTTAAAAAAATTTTGGTGGCGGCTCCATTTCTCCACTTAATTTAATCTAATTTTTCGGGCGCTACACAACCTATCTAACAAGTTAATGGGCAGAGATTGACGAGCGTATGGACACACGTAACAACCCCATGTGCAGGAAATGACTAGTTAATAGGCTGAGGGCAAAAGAGTCTTTTCACATTTAGAATATATTAAAGTGTGACCCCTTGTGACCCTACTTTAATTTGGAGAGTTTATGAGACTTTTTAGTATTAAGTCCCTCGTGGAGGACTTAAAATTAATTTTCTCAATTCCTAAAACACAATAACTATTACTTAAATAAAATTAATGTTGGAAAATATACCCTCTTTTACAAAAAGATATTATTTATAGATGTGTAAGAGAGAGTAATAATGACAAAAAATAATGAAATAAAATACAATAATTGAATGGATGAGCAAAGTGGTGGGTAAAAGCGTATTCATTAATTAAGAAATTAAGAAAATTTTAAAAGCGAATTTACGTTGAAATTGTGAAATTACTATACCAATCTAGGGCCAAAGGTACAAAAATGTAGATGTAGTTCAGTCCAAAGTGCACTCAACACAGTGAAGTTTTTTAGCTCAAAAATACATATGTAGTTATAAAATGGGTCAAAAGTGCTCATGACATCATATAGTCTAACAATGTTAGTTTTCCAAAGTTGGTGTCATATAGAATTAATATGCATTTACCTGTATGGGATGCATATTATTACCTTTATACATGTTGGAATCCTGTGCACTCGGGAAGGAAGAACTTAATGTTGCCCTTTTTCGTCTCTCTTCTATACTTGTGTGCAAGAGATAGTTTGCACTACCTTAATTACAAAATGAATAAAGATAATTATAAGTTCACAGAAGGATGTGCTAATTACTTTGATTTGTAAGGAAGGAGTACATGAACAGAATATGCCATCATCATCAAGCCTTTTCTTTGCCTTCTTTGAAACATATATATCTTAAATTTGTAAGTACAACATCTATAAAGATTCTAAACTAAAACTTAAAATTTGACAAACAAAACCATAAATGTGATGATTCAAAAATTGAATTCATAATCACAGTTCTCTTCGGGACATTCTACATGACTGATTAACCAGTTCCACAAGCACCTCACATGGAAATAATGATGACACGGGGTTTCGATAATGAGATGATCGATGCTGTTTAGTTCAATATTGCATCTCTCACAAAATGTATTTTCTGTTGCTTCCAACCGTATCTCACACTCTTTTATTCTCAGTAGTGTATGTACATCCTCCAGAGGCATTGGAGGATGCCTTAGACTTTTCACCATCGGTTCATTTCTCTCCATAGCTGCGTAAAACAAATTCAATTCATTTAAAAGTTAAAACAAATCTGAATACTTAAATGCCTTAGCCTTTCTTTGCCTTTTGAATTCCTTATGATTTTTGTTTTCATTGACGCAAAAAACAATAGGCTTATATAATACTCACTCCGTTCCTAAATATAAGATCACTTTGGTTAATTTGGGGAGATTAAGGTAGACAATAAAATTACATGATCTTCCCAAAATCCCCTCAATTACTTAACTTAAAGAGGAGGAGGGGTTTCAATGAAAAGAGGGAGTATAAGGGTAGTTTGGGTACAACTTGAGATAAAAGAGGAAGTGATCTTATATTTAGGAACTTATCCACTTCCCTAAAGTGATTTTACATTTAGGAGGGGGTAAACAAGAAAGATAGTACTCCCTCCGGTCCTAAATATAAGACCTAATTGACTTTTTTGAAAAATCCTAAAAAAACGCAAAATAAGTTAATTATAAATTGATTTACCTAATTTTTTCCCTTAAACTAGTTTATTTTACTTATAAACTAATGGATAATCTAAAAATATATCAAATATGTCATGATTTAATAGACTACATTTTTTTTTAGATAAGTCATTTTGAGAAGAAAAGATAGGTTGGAGTTCCAAAAGCTATTTTGAGAAAAAACTACATTTTTCTCCTTTTTCAGCTGAAAGCTTCGATCTCTCATTTAGAAAAACAATTATTTCAAATATAAAAACATGAAAAACTATTCATCAAAACTATTTTTCAAAAAGTTATCTACTCAAAAGTTATTTTTAAAAGCTTTTCTCAAAAAGTTCAATCCAAACATTTTTATTTCATCAAAAACTATTTTACAGAAAAGTTATTCAACTCAAAAGTTATTTTCAAAAGACTATTTTCCCAGAAGCTATTCTCTAGAATTTAGATCCAAATAGGCCCTACAATCTAATCAAAATAAATTAGGGAAAGTGACATTATATTTAAGAATGGAGGGATGAAGTACTTGAATAAATAAATCACAGACAAATCATGTAAAGTTGATCAAAGAATATGTCACGAGGGCTCACAAGTAAGTGTCAACAAAAGAAAAGATTATAAGTTGACTAAGTATGTACTGTATGATGTTACTGAATAAAATTGAATTGAATGTGAAAGGCCATTTTGATTTTTTCCCTACTGATATAATATGACTGAAAAATCTCTGATCATACAACTTGCCTTTTTTCTTTAGACTCTAATTCATTTAAAGCATAGAAGAAAGAAAGAAAACAATGAAGAAAGGACTAAAGAAAGCATACACTCTAATTCATTTAATTATTTTTTTGTGCATCTAATAGATGGTACCCAACATATTATTATCAAGATAACAATCACAAATGAGAGGGAATATAATAGATCATACTTTCATTACAAGCAATGAGATACGTACGGTAGGGGAAAATGTGGAAGATATGGAAGCAGCTGTAAAAGATGACGTCGGAGAAACACAAGGTACAGATTGAGAAATGTGTAGGTAAAAGAAGAATGTGGGGTAAAGGGCAGAAGTGAAGTGAGGCAGTTATAGGGCAGAAGTGAAGTGAGGCAGTTATAGGCAGTTTTGTTCATGCTTTGTTCTGTTTTGGTTCATGCATGTACTTTTTATTACTCGCCAGTCACCACTGCTCATATAACTAACTCCAGTCTTCGCCACATAATTTAATTTCCATAATTATTAAAGGAGGGGAGGTTACTAAGCTTAAGCTGTCCATCCAGTTTCATTTTATTCTTTATTAAAAACAAAAGTCTACTTCCAATCCTATGGACTCTTTTAGACTTAAACTCAAAGCTCCAGAGAATTAAATTTGAGGACAAACCAAGTACCTACCTAATATTTGTCGACACATTTTAAATTAGTTTTACTTCACGTAAAATGGAAAAATTGCTTATTATTCATGGATAGGATCACTTTCCCAATTAAAGGTAATTTTGTATTTGAATTTTAGTTCTATATTTTTTTTAAAAAAAAAGAAGGGGGCGAATTATCTTCCTTTTGCCATAAATGAATACGGCGGATTATTATTGTTGTAACCACTTTAAATGTTGAAGTTATTAACATATATTAAGTGAAGACTACATGAAATACTACATATGTGGTTTTATATAAGGTCTTTTAATTTGATTTAATTGTGAATTCCTCCGGGAAAATTAATTTGAAGTCCATCACAAGAAACTTAATACTAAAAGAGTCACATAAACACTCAGAATTAAAGTAGGGTCCCAAGGAACCTCACTTTAATATATTTTAAATGTGAAAAGACTGTTTTGCCCCTTAGCCTAAGTAAACAAGTTAATGGGCAGAGATTAATGAGGGCATGAACACGCATAACAACCCTATGGGCAGTGAATGACAAGTTCATGAGCACTTCTAACAAGGTCATGACTGACCCTCAATGTAATGACCACCCCTCTAACAAGTTAATGGGCAGAGATTGACGAGGGCATGTGCACGCATAACAACCCCATGGGCAGAGATTGATAAGTTCATGGGCACTTCTAACAAGGTCATGACTGACCCTCTAACTGTAATGACAACCTATCTAACAAGTTAATGGGCAGAGATTGACGAGCGCATGGATACACATAACAACCCCATGTGCAGGAAATGACAAGTTAATAGGCTGAGGGCAAAAAAGTCTTTTCACATTTAGAATATATTAAAGTGAGGTCCCTTGTGACCCTACTTTAATTTGGAGAGTTTATGAGACTGTCTAATATTAAGTCCCTTGTGGAGGACTTCAAATTAATTTTCTCAATTCCTAAAACACAATAACTATTACTTGAATATAATTAATGTTGGAAAATATACCCTCTTTTACAAAAAGATATTATTTATAGATGTGTAAGAGAGAGTAATAATGACAAAAAATAATGAAATAAAATACAATAATTTAATGAATGAGCAAAGTGGTGGGTAAAAGCGTGTTCATTAATTAAGAAATTAAGAAAATTTTAAAAACGAATTTACATTGAAATCGTGAAATTACTGTACCAATGTAGGGCCAAAGGTACAAAAATGTAGATGTAGTTCAGTCCAAAGTGTACTCAACACAGTGAAGTTTCTTAGATCAAAAATACATATGTAGTTATGAAATGGGTCAAAAGTGCTCATGACATCATATAGTCTAACAATGTTAGTTTTCCAAAGTTGGTGTCATATAGAATAATAGGTTAGTCTATAAGACAAAGCTGAAATGAAGCAGAGAAAAGAAATGGATGTGGGGGAGCAAAAGGGAGGCTGCGAACTGGTTTTTGTTAAATCGGTTACAACCGATTGAAATGAGTAGGCGAGATTCAGTTACAACAAGGGAGAATTCAGTTACAACAGATTGTGTAGAAACTATGTAGAACAACAATTTTGTTCTAAGTTTGTGAAGAGGATTGTGACATTTGGATTTGTTCAAAGTTTAATTCAAGGAAATCATTGTTCATTTCTTTGTATTCTTTAATTTCATTTACATATCTATCTAGTTGTTTAGGCTGTGAAATTTTGATGAATGATTCATATAAAATCCTAGTTGGAGACTATTTGCAAAGATGAATAATTGACTTAAATGAATATGAATTTTAGCAAGTCAAATTCTATTAGTTGAATGAACTTCTTCTACTTAGTTAGTAGTTGAAATTCATGTGGTTAGTGTGAAATTTGATTTGGAGAAACTATGTCAGGTACTTAAGGGAACAAGGAAAATTTAGTGGATACTTGGGGGAGAAATTCACTTCATGCTTGTTTTTGCATCACACTTTGTCATCTTATTTCTTTATATGTTTTACATCCAAAGATAACAAAATAAAAATTAGGATACTTTAGATAATCGTTCCAACACAAAACTGTTGTCATCTTAAATTTGTAAGATGAATCAACGGAATTAATTACTAAGCAAGCTAATTTCCAAAAGATCAACCTAGGTTAGCTACTATACTATATACTAGTTAATTCTAGTTATCTTGATAACCTCACGTCAAAGTTCATCAATTAGTAAGGACACTGAGATAATTTTCACAATCACATTATTAGTATCTAGTGGCTTACCCCTATTTGTTTCCTCACATCTTAATTCTTAGGGGTGAAAAGTCTCTCTCAACTTCTCTCCTTGCTTTCTTTGGTTGGATCGGGAACCCAGTTTGAGGAGTTCGTGCGTTCATTCCAGGAAATTCCTTCAATTGTAGTTGTTTTTCTCTAATTTGCTACTTGCCACTTTTAGGAAGGTTTTAGCTCGTTTTCAAATTCATTCCATGTGTTTTCGTTCTATGACTAATTTTAGTTGTTTTAAGAAGTTGGTTACTTGTTATGAATGCAATTTAGCCCTTGTTTTGTTTGTGAGGTTATTTTAGTAACACTATGCAATACCAACTTTTTAAAATTCAGTATGGGGTAATGAAGAGTCCAATAACCGATATTGGAAAATCAATTCGATTTTGCCCCGATGGAAAATCAGTCCTAAAGTTGAACAGTTTCGCCTAAATTGTCTAAATTGTACATGTACTATTTCATAGGGTGATGACCTTATTTTACCCTTCAAGTAAACTCATTGAACCACTGGGTACCTAACGCCCGAAAAATTACATTTAGAATTGGAAAAATGGAGCCGCCATCAAAATTTTTAGGAAGGATATTTTGGAAAACCTTTTAAAATAATAATCTTTAAAAACCAAATCGGGATCAGGATTCGATTTTGCGTGGTGAAGGTGTTAGACACCCTACAACACTTGTCTATATAAACGGTTACCCTAAGTTGAATACTTAAAAATAAATATGACCTTAATTTTATTTTATTCAAATTACCAAACAATATCAATATATAAAATAAAATAAGAATAAAAACTAAAAAGAAAAAAAAATTTTACATGATTGGACTTGACCAAGGACGAGTATCCTAAGACATACATACCCTTAAGGGATCAAAGTCCACGTAGTTCGAATGGGTTGAAAGGTTATGTCACTTAGTTGGTGTTTTTTAGGAAAATAATTATTTGATTTTTCAAAGGGTTAAATATCATTCTGGCCAATAAACTATTTCCAAAGGTTCATATTGGCCAAAGAACAATAAAAAGATTCATTCTGGCCAATGAACAAAAAAAATGGTTCAATTTGACCAATGGTGCACTGTAAAATACTAAAATACCTTTGGGACCTAATTAATATAATTTTTAAATATGTGGGTCTCACTTTTAAAAATAAAAAATTACTCCATTTACCCCACCACTTTCTCTCTCCTCCTTCCTCCTTCCTCCCATCCAAACACCACCCCTCCTCCGTCTCACCGCCAAAATCGCAACTTACAATTTGAGCCTCTATCAAGATTTCAAATAAATAACCAGATTTCAAATAAATAACCAGATTTCAACTTATTGGCTATAATGATATTTAATCCATTTTCAAATAAAGTTTTATATTTGGTTTGTGTCTTTTATTCAAGAAAAGCACATAGTTTATTAGAAAAAATATTTTTTTTTTAAAATGTGCTGGATTAAACTTCCTGGGGAGATGTAATATCTCTCACGGAAGAATAATCAATCATGATTGAGGAGGTTATAAAAACCTTCACACAACATGAACACCATTTTTAAAATAACTTATTTATTTTTGACAAAATGTTTTACTTTTATTGAAGTTTGATTTATTTGAGAAAAAAATATTTTTCACATTTCTTCTCCCTCTCTTGCTTATTTATCATTGGAGTATCAATATGCATACTTAAGAAAAAAACTGTGAAAAATTAAAAGGTATCTTGTAATTAAGAACAAGTTCATCTCTAAGTAGTTCCTCTATTTATGTGTTTAGGAACGATGGATTAAGACTTTAAATTGTAGTAATCCCCTCCAAATCCCTTAATTTCAAAACCTCCCAATAAATAAAGAAAGAAACGGACAAACAAGTATGTAAAAGTCAACTCTTAATGTTAAGGCATCCTCGCAGGTATATAGTAAGAGGCACCTCCATACGTTTTGACAAATATTTTGCCCTCGTTTCAGGAGATGAGCCAGGAGAGTCCTCAATCCAAAACTTGTCCACCTTCTCCAAAATTTTTGGGGCTGCCCTAGGATCATATCCTGCTGAAGCACATAAATACAGCCCAATGAAATCTGCTTCATGGTCATGCCTGAAAAATGAAAATTTAATCAAGGACGATACAGTACAAGCATATGGCATTGCATCACAAAATGGCTATGTTATGTTTCTAGAATGAGAAATATCATTTCAACACATCAATCCTACCAATAAACAAGCAGCTTAATAGACTCAGAGCCAATTAATAGATGATGGAGAATGAATCAAAAATTAGGAGTAAATGTGACTTACATCTTTAAGACATCCGAGAAAAAATCAACATGTTCATCCAGATGTGGATCCCACACGCCAACTGGATTGTGTATACACTTCAAAATGAAGACGCCATTATGTATTGTCATCAATTCAGGAACATGCCGAGCCACAATATGCCCAATCTAAAAGGCAATAACATGTATATGGTGTCAAAGTGAAGAGCAGACAACCAAATATATATAAAAATGTAAAAAGAAGGATCCAAATAATATTACAACATCAAGCATATACATATGTGTACCTCACATGCAATGAGGAATGCTATCTCTGCATCACTTGTGATATGCTCAAAAATCCAATCGAACAAAATAATTTTCCCACTTTCCATTCTAACGGCATTTCCAAAACCTTCCACCACAAAAACCTCCCAGTCCAATCCAACAAAATGTGAATTATTGGTACCAAGTTTAGACCCTTGTCGTTGGAGTACATCAAATAAGTCCTGAGCTATTCTTCTTACTCGTATGCTTTCAAGGTGTGTATCAGGCAATTTTCTGCTTTCTAAAAGCTCTTTATTTTCCTTCATTACCTTCTCTAATTGTCTCCTCAATGTATACCGAGATACGAGAATTAAACGAGTCCGACTATGGAGGGGCACATTTTCAAGATGATCATTGTATATCTTTAAAATAACCCATATACAACATGATCCTATCAAAATATCAGCACGTCTCGATTTCGAAGGTTTATGCAAACTATTGTCCTGATCACCACAATAAAATCTTCTTGTCTCATTGAGAAGTGGATTACACATGTTCCTGTTGACTCTATCTCGTAAGCTTAATCTCTGTGACACAAGAGAGTGCGATGTAATCCCAGTGTGAAATTTAGATGTCTTCCATGCAGGGAATAACAAGTGCTCCAACTGGGAAAATCTTTTATTGGATGGAGAAAATTGGGTTCTGAGCATAATTCTCCTCCTCCAAGAGCAACTTTGAAATGAGTCGAAGATAAACTTTCCTAATCTTCTGTGTGACCCCATGACTGTAGAATATAGATTGTGCAGATCACCAGTTCTTGCCTAAGATTGAACAATATGTATTCCGCCTGAGCATCATTGTGATTTTTATAATTGCATTGTTGTTCAACACTGTTAATTTGATACTAATAAATGGGATGCTTTTACAAACTACAGGTCACAGAAAACTTAAATGCAATTCTTCTTTGATTACAGATGATGAAGCTTAAGAAGAAAAAGAAGTAATAATGGTGACAAAAATAAAACATTTTTCATGGGTAAGATAGTGATGACCACAGTTGTCATTCCAGTCATGTTTAACAACATACTAACAAACACATGTCCATACAAAAGCAAAAAATCTTCTGAAGACACTTGTCCATTCATGTTCAAGATACTCTCTCTGTCTCTATATAAGATCACTTTCAAATTTCAATATTTTTGAATATAAGATACTTTCCAATTTTTCTCTACTTTTTCCCTATTTAACCCTAATAATGCTCAAGAAAGTAAGAATTGAGATAAAGGTATATGGTTAGATTGAATTGATAATATCATGTGCTAATATCTAATTTAATTAGTATCCTTACTTGAGTAAAGAAAACAAACACAAATCATATAAAGTTGATCAAAGAATTTGTCACGATTGCTCACATAAGAGTCAACAAAACAAAAGATTACAAGTTGACTAAGTATGTATGACGTTACTGAATAAAAGGTAATTTAATGTGAAGGCCATTTTGATTCGTTCCCTACTGAAATAATATGACTAGAAAATCTCTCACCCGAAAACTTACATGTTTTCTTTCGACTCTAAGTCAATCATTTAAACAATAAACAAAGAAAGAAAGAAAGAAAGAAAGAAAGTATACACTCTAATTCATTTAATTAATCTTGTTTGCTTCTAACAGATGGTAGGCAACATTATTTTATCAAGATAACAATCAGAAATGGAGGGAATATAAAAGATCATAGTATCACTTACTAGCAATGAGAAAGGGTAGGGAAAATAGTGGAAGATATAGAAGCAGCAGTAAAAAAAACGTCTGAGAGACACAAGGTAAAGATTGAGAAATGCGGAGAATGTGAGGAAAAGGGCAGAAGTGAAGTGAGGCAGTTTTAGGCAGTCATGTTCATGCTTTGTTCTTTCTTGGTTCATGCATGTACTTTTTTTGTGCTCATCACTACTCCACATATAATATAACATCTGTCTTCGCGACTTATTAATAATTTAATTTCCATATTTATTAAAGGAAGGGAGCTTACTAAGCTTAAGTTGTCCAACCAGTTTCTGTTTTTTTCTTTAAAAAAATCTCCTTAAGTACTATGAACTCTTTTTACAATTTAGACTCAAACTCAATGCAGCGAAGAATTTAATTTGAGGGTAAACCAAGTACTACTTAATAATTTTTGATACATTTTAAATTTGTTTTGCTTTTAAGTGAGATGGAAATGTTGCTTACTATTCATGGATAGGATCACTTTCCCAAGTAAAAGTAATTTTGATGTTGAATTTTAGTTTTGAAAGCCAGTTTTATTTTTTTGGAAAAAGGGGGGATTATTTTTCTTTAGCCATTCATAAGGTGGATTATTGGTGCAACAACTTTAAAATGTTAAAGTTATTAAATATACTAAGTGACGACGTATATGAAATATACTGCATAGAGTAAAGGTAAAAAAATAGTAACAAACTATTACATTAAGGACACTTTGGTGAAAAAAGTGTTTCAGGCCTCAATTCTAAGAATGAATAATGAATTTCGTTTCAATTTAAGTAACATCATTAAGTTTGATTGACTTTATCCTTTAAAAGTTGATGTGACAAGGGATTTGGGGAGGTGTTTAATCCTCGCCGATCTTGAAGTTCATGTCAAACCCCTCCATCATTATTTTATCTACAACCCATTTTTATAGACTACCACTTCTGGTCTCTAGAATACATTTTGCAGGTGTTTAAGTTTCGATTTTTAATTATGTTATCCAATCCAAAGGCTATGACTTCATTCTAGTCAAGCACCGAAGTGGGGCTGGTGTCGTGGCATGCTGTTGTGGCTACCTCCTTCAAAACATACTTAGGAAGATCTTTTATGGGTAACGTGAGTGTAGATGTTGATCCCCAGGAGTTGCTGGAGTTCTTTGGTCAATTTGGGGAGATAGAGGATGGAAGATGATGATGTGGCGAAGATGCATGGTGATGATGTGGCATATGACATAACTTAATTAGGGGATGTTGTAGGTGACAAGTCTAATTAGTCAAAAATCAATGGTGAAAATTGACATTATTGCTATGATTGAACTATTATATAAAAGATATGTGCTAGAAATTGGGCCCAAAAATACTTTTTTATATTCGGTGAACTTTTGTTGATAGTTGAGTGTTGGATTTGAACCTTAACCCAATTAACTTTTAAATGTTTTATGAAGAATTTTTTTTATTACGGTTGAACTCTTATATTACGTACTAGGGAGTATATGCTAAAGAAATGTTTCTCAAACCAGATCAAGTCAATATGCATTGGGTTGTGTGATTAATTACTTTAATTAGGTTTATCCCAAGATATAAAATCTTTTTGGGGTAAGACAGAAATATATATATTCCAATTTCCAATTTCAAAGTATCAACAACTATTTTTGTATATTAATTTCTCAGGTATGTAATATAAGAGCTCAAACGGCAAATCACACTTCTTAAGAAAACATGTAAAAATTGGTTGTTCAGAGCT
Organism: Mimosa pudica; assembly: GCA_029929735.1. Classification (NCBI taxonomy): domain Eukaryota; kingdom Viridiplantae; phylum Streptophyta; class Magnoliopsida; order Fabales; family Fabaceae; genus Mimosa; species Mimosa pudica. The sequence goes on along the minus strand of JAKELP010000021.1, from coordinate 9,980,441 downwards.
GATGTTGTTTTTCCAATATTGCTCAGATTTATTATGATACTTTTAAGAGATAGAAATACATAAACATTCATAAATATGTACGAGAGTTAGAGGTAAAGTAATAAAAACTATATTAAATGAAGAGAGAATGTGATATGAACTCTTATATTTTGTAACAAAAATATTCAAATTTTGGCTCTTATATTATCGGACGGAGGGAGTAATTAATAACTTTAGTGTAGACATTAACTAACATTAATGACTAAAAATGACCGATTTGAAATTTTAAAATTCATAAACGATATTTGCTGTCATTATCGCAATTTTTCTCACATTTTTCTATAAGCTTTTTTCTCCATATTAATCCAGTTTTGTGGTTCAAATCTCAAAGATGGTTAGATTACTTGTTTCATTTTTCTTCAAAGATGGTTAGATTACTTGTTCAATTTTCTTGGGTGATCTAGACAAAAACGGTTATAATTCAAAAACGGTTAGAATTCACATTTTTAACATGCGGTATAAATTGCTTGTTAGCATCAAAAAGGCCAGTCTTATTTTTAGAGCTAAAGTGCAAAAATGACCACGTAATTGTCATGAAAGTGCAAAAAAGACCATGTGGAAATTTTTTTGTGCAAAACTGGCTATGGAATTTCAAAACTGGAGAAAAAATGGTCATCATAGTTAATTTTTTGATTTTTTTCACTCATCATCCTCTGTTGCATCATCACAAAAGGGTAAATAAATACATAAGTTTACCACATATTTTAGAGAGAAACGAATCAGATGATAAGTGAAAAAGTCAAAAAAATTAACTATGCTAGCCATTTTTGCCCCAGTTTTTGAATTCGATGGTTATTTTTGCTTAAACATGTTCATTTTTGCACCTCTATTACAGTTACATGGTCATTTTTACACTTTTCATTTTTTATTTCTTATCTGTGATATGCATCATTTTTTTTGTTTGGGTTCATCATCATCTTGAGAATTAAATTTTAGAAAAGAAGTTTGTAAATTGTTGATTTTCAAGCAAATAATATAAAAATAAATTTATCTTGATCACATTAAAATTTCTCCCTCCATTCATAAATGTAAAATTAATCATCTTCTTTGTTTAGTTAAACTAAAAAAAGTAAATTGTAATCCTTAATATTATCGAAGCACTGAACCATCTAGTTTTAATTTTCATATTTTTCTCCCTCTCTTTATTGTCATTGGAATATCAAAACACATAATTTGGGAAAAAAAATCAAAACATAGAAAGATCTTGTAATTAACAAGTCCACCTCCAAATCCCATAATTTCAACCCCCCCCCCCCCCCCCCTCTCCCCCAAATGAACAAAGAAAGAAACATGCAAATAAGGATTTAAAATTCAAGTCTTAATGTTAAGACATCCTCGCAGGTATATAGCAAGAGGTGCCTCCATGATTTCAGGCTTTGACAGATATTTTGCCCTCAATTTAGGACATCGGCGATGAAATGGGCGACGAGGGCGCGTATGCCAAAACTTGTCCATCTTCTCCAAAATTTTTGGAGCTGCCCTGGGATCATATCCTGCTAAAGCACTTAAATATAACCCTATGCAATCTCCTTCATGGTCATGCCTGAAAATTGAAAATTTGATAAAGGTTGATAAGGTACAAGCATATTGCATTGCCTCACAAAATGACTATATTATGTTCTTAAAAATGAGAAATATTATTTCAACATATCAATCCTTCCAATAAACAAGCAGCTCAATAGAGTTATAGAGCCAATTGATAGATGTTGGAGAATGAAATAGTAATTGAGAGTAAATTTGGCTTACTGCTTCATGGCAGCCATAGCAGGAACAACATATTTTTTCCTGATTGCATCCCACAAACCAATAGGTTTGAATATAGCTTTCAAATTGTCCTTGCAAAATTTGAGTGTCATAATTTCAGCAGCATGTCGTGCCACAATACGCCCAATCTAAAAGCCATGTATTAGGTGTCCGAGTCACAAGCAGCCAACCAAATATAAAAATATAAAAATAAGGAGCCAAATAACTACAAATTCACCAATCATATACATATTTGTACCTCACGTGCAATGAGAAATGCTATCTCATCATCACTTGTGATGTACTCAAAAATCCAGTCATACAAAATAATCTTCCCACACTCAATGCCAATGTTATCTCGAGAACCTTTCACCACAAAAACCTCCCACTCCAATCCATCAAAATGTGGTGTAACAAGTTCTTCACGTTGTCCTTGAAGTGCATCAAATAAGTCCTGAGCTATTTTTCTTACCCGTATTCTTTCAGGGTGTCTATTATGCAATGTTCTGTTTTTTGAAATTGGATTTCCCTTGAATTTCATCTCTGATAGTCTCGTTATTGGTGGCTGAGATAAGAGAATTAAACGTGTCCGACTATGGAGGGGTACTCTTTCGAGAAGAATATTGTATGTCTTCCAAATAACACATATATAACATGTTCCTATCATAACACTAGCACGTAACCACCACTTAAGATGTCCTGATTTCCAAGGTTTCTGAAAATTATTGTCCTGATCACCATAATAAAATCTCCTTGCCTCATTGTGAATTGGATTACACAAGTTCCCGTTGACTCTATCTCGTAAGCCTAATCTCTTTGATATAAGAGATTGAGGTGTAATCACAGTATGAAATTTTGATGTCTTCCGTGCAGGGACCAACATGTGCTCAAACTGGCAAGATCTTTTATTGGATTGAAAAAATTGGGCTTTGGACATAATCCTACTCCTCCAAGAGCAACTTTGAAATGAATCAAAAACAAACTTTCCTAATCTTCTTTGTGACCCCATGACTGTAGAATGTAGATTGAGCAGATCACCAATTCTTGTCTAAGATTGAACAGTATTTGTTCCTGAGAATCATTGTATTTGATGTAGATATTGTGATTAAGGAAAAAGGAAGTAATCTCAGGCATGAAAATGGACAAGGGAAGTCATCAAACAACATATAAAGAGATTTTGCCATCAAAGACAGATCATGATGTGCAATTATTATAAATGCATTGCAGTTCAATTCTGCTATACTACCTCCGGTCCTAAATATAGGACATAATTGACTTTTTTTTTTGGAGAAATTAAGGTTGCGAAATAGGTTATTAAATGATGACATATTTGATATATTTTTAGATTATCCATTAGCTTATAGGTAAAATAAACTAGTTTAAGGGAAAAAATTAGGTAAATCAATTTATAATTAACTTATTTTGTTTTTTAAGGATTTTCCAGAAAAAGTCAATTAGGTCTTATATTTAAGACCGGAGGGAGTACTAGATATATACTAACAAATGGATACTCCTACAACTATACAGGTCACAGGAAACTAAAAATGCAATTCTTCTTCGGGCAGATGATGAAGCTTAATAAGAAAAAGAAGTAATGATCACAAAAATAAACATGTTTTCTTGGGTATTATAGTGACAACAGTTGTCATTATTCCATTCATGTTCAACAACATACTAACAAGAACTTTTCCGTACAAAAGCACAAAATTTTGTGAAGTTAGCAGTGACCATCTTTGTGATTGTTCTCATTAAATACTCCTACTTGAATAAAGAAAACAAAGTTTAAGCGTCTAATATAAAGTTGATCAAAGAATATGTCACGAGGACTCACACAAGTCTCAGCAAAACAAAAGATTACAAGTTGACAATGTATGTATGATTTTACTGAATAAAAGGGAATTTAATATGAAGGCCATTTTGATTCTTTCCTTACTGATAGGAGTATGACAAAAAAACTTACATTATTTCTTCAGACTCTAATTCATTTATTTAAAGCATACACGAAAGAAAGAAAGAAAGAAGTAATATATAACAGATGGTAGCAAACATTTTATATGCATATGGTAGCCAAAATTTTATCAAGATAACAATCACAAAAGGGAGGGAATATAATATATCATACTTACATTAAAAGGGAGGGAAAAGTGTGGAAGATATAGAAGCAGCTGTACAAAACGACGTCGGAGAGACACAAGGTAGAGAGTGAGAAATGCTTAGAATGTGGGTGAAAGGGCAGAAGTGAAGTGAGGCAGTTATAGGCAGTTTTGTTCATGCATTATTCTGTTTTGGTTCATGCATGTACATTTTTGTACTCATCATTGCTCATATAACTAACTTCAGTCTTGACCACTTAGTTTAATTTCCATATTTATTAAAGGAGGGGGAGGTTACTAAGCTTAAGCTGTCCATCCAGTTTCTGTTTTTATTTGGTTAAAACAAACTCTCCTTCCAGTACTATGGGCTCTTTTAGACTCAAACTCAAAGCTCCAAAAAATTAAATTTGAGGACGTACAAACCAAGTACTACTTGATATTTGTTGATACATTTTAAATTAAATTAGTTTTACTTCAAGTAAGATGGAAAAGTTGCTTATTATTCACGGATAGGATCACTTTCCCGAGTAAAGGTAATTTTGAAGTTTAATTTTTGTTTTAAATATGCCAGTTCTTTAAAAAAAAAGAAGAAAGAAAGGGGCGGATTATTACTGCAACTACTTTAAAATCTCGAAGTTATTAACATATACTAAGTGACAACGTATATGAAATACTATTTATGTGCCTTTATATATAAGGTCTTCTAATTTAATTGATTTGTAAATTTCTAAAATGTTTTATTAAATGTTGGTTCCACACATCCAGAAAAATGATTGTCACATTACCACGCTACGTCAGCAAAAAAATGTATTTTCCCCGCCACGTCATTTTTTAATGGTCAATGTCAGTCAAACTTAAGGGTTCCTAAAATTGCACCGAATTTTTATCTCCATTCCCAGAATTGAGACCAGAAACACTTTTTTCCGCTGAGTGCTCCTAGCGTAATAGTTTGTTCCTATTTTTGTACCTTTACCCATTAAACAACAAATGCAATTGTCAATCAAGCATCACAACTAGTCAATGCTATTTTTTTGTAATGACAATTTGATAATTTTCACAATCACAATATATTGTGAATTGGTCTTTTAGAACTTATTAGTAACTAGTGGTTTACTCTTCATTTGTTTCCTCACCTCTGAATTCCCTGGTGATGAGAAGTCTCCCTACAAAAAAATGGGACCCTTTTAGCGTGTTAAACAACAAGCGTTTGCGCGGTTGCAACCGTTGAAGTGGCGCTACAGCGCTTCCAGCAAGCGCTGTAATTCAGTGCGTGACAAATAACATATTAGCGGGTATGTGGGACGGCTGTAGCGTTGGTCAAACCGCCGTTTTGTGAAAGCACGGGGCATCTGAGCAGTTAGCCCGACCGCTGAAGTGGTACATTAAATTTTTTAAAATTTCCTGACGCGAAAATTCAAAATTCAAACTTTTAACAAATCCAAACATGAGCGAGCTTTGAAAATTCAAAATCGGGAGAGATCTCTCTGAGCTTCTCTCTCGATTTTCTTTGGTTGGGAGATTTAATGTAATTTCCTATATATTCTTATAGCCTAGATAGTGTGTAAGCCTTGAATCTTCAATTTATGGTTCCAAATATTATTACCGTTTGTTCTTTGTGTAAGAGGTTATGAATCAGATCATGAACTCGGTTTGAGAAGTGCGGGCGTTCGTGGCACCCGAGGAATTCCTTCAATTGCTGTCGTTTTTCTCTAATATGCTAATTGCCACTTTTAGAAAGTTTTAGCTCGTTGCCAAATTCATTCTATGTCTTTTCGATCTATGGGTAATCCTGGTTGTTCTAAGAATTGGTTACTTGCTATGAATGCAGTTTAGGCCTTGTTTTTTATGTGAGGTTGTTCTAGAAAAACTGTGCAATACCAACTTTTTGCGAAATGTAGCATGGGCTAACGAAGAGTCAATTTCCTATCTTATTTTATATGGGATAACACAATACCACCACCTGTATTGGAAAATCAGTCCTATTTTGCAAGATGGAAAATCGGTTCTAAAGTTGAACAACTTTGCCTAAATTGTACATGTATTATTTCATAAACTTTTATTAGATTCAATTATTTTCCATTTCAAATAGCCATCACCATTAGATTTAATTAGAACAAATAAATTCTTTTCACCCCACCAATTAATCATACTGATTCAATAATCATCTCTAATATTTTTCTGCCAAGTCTACTATGTACATTCTAATTCTTGTTGCACGAATTGGTTTCACAAAAGCATATAGAATCGCTTGTACTCTCTATATGTATGATGTATTCTTCACTTAATACGAGTAATAAAAATTCAATACACGCACCGTGTTTGACTGTTTTCTATACTTTCAAGAAAACTGGAAAAGTTGAGTTCTTCTGCAAATTAATTTGTGCTAAAGAAATGTTTCCCGAACCAGAGCAAGTCAATATGCATTGCGTTTTGTGATTAATTACTTTATTAGGTTTATTCCAATATATCAAATTTTAAGGGAAAAGACAAAAAATATATATTTCAATTCTAAAGTATCAACAACTATTTTTGTAGCAGTATATAGGTATTAACAACTATTAATAAGTAAAAAAAGGCTAATTTGAGATTTTAAATTGCAGAAGGGATTTTTTTTGTTATTATTGCATTTTTTCTCCAATTTTTCTATAAATTAAATCTTTTTCTCCATATTAAGTCAGTTTTGTGGATCAAATCTCAAAGATGGTTAGATTGTTTCATTTTTATTCCACGATTTAGACCAAAACGGTTAGAATTCGCCATTTTCAAATATGTGGTGTAATTCTTTTCAAATATGTGGTGTAATTCTTGTTAGCATAAGAAATGCTAGTCTTGTTTTTATTTCTTTTCTGTGCTATTCATCATTCTTTATGTTTTGATTTATCATCATCATCTTGAAAATTAACTTTTAGAAAACAAGTTAGTGGATTGATATAAAGATATAAAGTTATCTTGATCACATTAAAATTACTCCTTCTATTCTTAAATATAAAAGTATGATAATCTAGTTTGTTTATTTAAATTAGCGAAGTTACTTATATTCCTTAATATTACCAAAATACCCACAACCACCTATCTTTATTTTTCATATTCCTTCTCCCTCTCTTGATTGTTTATCATTGGAGTATTAATATGCATAATTTAGAAAAACAAATGTGAAAAATTAAAATATATCTTGTAATTAAGAACAAGTCCACCTCCAAGTAGTTTCTCTATTTATGTGTTTAGGAACGAGGGATTAAGACTTTAAATTGTAGTCATCCCCTCCAAATCCCTTAATTTCAAAGCTCCCAATAAACAAAGAAAGAAACAGGCAAACAATGATGTAAAAGTCAAATCTTTATGTTAAGACATCCTCGCAGGTATATAGCAAGAGGTACCTCCATGACTTCACGCATTGACAGATAATTTGCCCTCCATTTAGGAGATGAGCGAGAAGGGTGCTTACTCCAAAACTTGTCCATCTTCTCCAAAATTTTTGGGGCTTCCCTGGGATCATATCCCGCTGAAGCACTTAAATACAACCCAATGAAATCTGCTTCATGGTCATGCCTGAAAAATGAAAATTTGATCAAGGTTGATACAGTACAAGCATATGGCATTGTATCACACAATGTGGCATTGATACAGTACAAGCATATTTTATGTTTTTAGATTGAGAAATATTATTTCATCACATCAATCCTACCAATAAACAAGCAGCTTAATAGAGTCATAGAGTGGCTTACTTCCTTAAGGCATACAAGACAGAAACAGCATATTTATTCAGGAGTGCATCCCACAAGCCAATTGGTTCGAGTATAGGCTTCAAAATCATGAGGCTATTATAGATTGTCATCATTTCAGCAGTATGTCGAGCCACAATATGCCCAATCTAAAAGGAAATAACATGTATTAGGTGTCAGAGTCACAAGCAGCCTACCAAATATAAAAATGTAAAAATAAGGAGCCAAATAATTACATTACCACGAGCATATATACATATTTGTACCTCACGTGCAATGAGGAATGCTATCTCTGCGTCACTTGTGGTATGCTCAAAAATCCAATCAAACAAAACAATCTTCCCACAGTCCATGAAAATGGCATCTCCAAAACCTTTGACCACAAAAACCTCCCAGTCCAATCCATCAAAATGTGACCTAGTACTAAGTTTAGACCCTTGTCGTTGGAGTACATCAAATAAGTCCTGAGCTATCCTTCTTACTCGTATGCTTTCAGGGTTTGTATCAGGCAATGATCTGCGTTCTAAAACCTCTTTCCTTTCCTTGAACTTCATCTCTGTTAGGCTCCTCAATGTAGGATCAGATAAGAGAATTAAACGTGTCCGATGATGGAGGGGCACTTTTTCGAGATGATCATTGTATGTCTTCCAAATAACCCCTATACAACATGATCCTATCAAAACACCAGCACGAAACCACCTTCTAAGACGTCCTGATTTCGAAGGTTTCTGCAAACTATTGTCCTGATCTGCATAATAAAATCTCCTTGCCTCATTCAGAAGTGGACTACACAAGTTCCTGCTGACTCTATCTCGTAAGCCTAATCTCTGTGATACTATAGATTGCGATGTAATCCCATTATGAAATTTAGATGTCTTCCAAGCAGGGAACAACAAGTGCTCAAACTGGGAAAATCTTTTATTGGATAGAGAAAATTGGGTTTTGGGCATAATCCTCCATGAGCAACTTTGGAATGAATTGAGGACAAACTTTCCGAATCTTCTGTGTGACTCCATGACTGTAGAATATAGATTGACAGATCACCAATTCTTGTCTAAGCTAAAAATTGAACAATATGTGTTATTGAGCATCATTGTGATTGAAGTGGATATTGTGATTAAGGAAAAAAGTAAGTATAAAGAGAATTTGCCAACAAAGACAGATCCTGATGTGTAATTTTCATAAATGCATTGTAGCTCAATACTGTTTATACTAGATAGTAATAAATGGGATACTTCTACAAACTACAGGTCACAGAAAACTTAAATGCAATTCTTCTTTGGACACAGATGGAGCCCTTAAACCCAGTGGGGATGATGAAGCTTAAGATGTAAAAGAAGTAATGATCACAAAAGTAGACATTTTTCATGGGTAAAGTGACAACAGTTCTCATTCCATTCATGTTCAACAACATACTAACAAGCACTTTTCCATACAAAACCAAAAAAACTTGTCAAGTTAGCAGTAACTGTCTCTGTAATTGTTCTCATTAAATACTCCCTCTGTATCTAAATATAAGAACTGGTAAAGGTATATTGTTAGTGTGAATTGGTAATATCATATGCTAATAACTAACTTGACTAGCTTCCTTAATATAATTAAATCAGAAAAGTGATCTTATATTCAGAAACAGAGGGAGTACTTGAATGAAGGGTTGATTTGACTCAACGATAAGTTTGCTAGTCATGGGTCTGAGGTCGTGGGTTCGAATTAGTCATTTTGCAAAAAGCAAAGGTTAAAATGTCTAGTACTCCCTGCGGTCCTAAATATAAGACCTAGTTGACTTTTTTGGAAAATCCTAAAAAAGAGCAAAAATAAGTTAATTATAAATTGATTTACCTAATTTTTCCCTTAGACTAGTTTATTTTACCTATAAACTAATGGATTATCTAAAAATATATCAAATATGTCATCATTTAATAATATATTTCACAACCTTAATCTCCCAAAAAAAAGTCAATTAGGTACTATATTTAGGACCGGAGGTAGTATATTCCCTTCCACAGCAGTCTCACTAAGTGGAGACTAAAACTGGGTTAGCCAAGGGAGTACTCGAATAAAGAAAACAAAGACAAATCATATAAAGTTGATTAAAGAATATGTCACCAGGACTCACATAAGTCTCAGCAAAACAAAAGATTAAGAGTTAACTAAATATGCATGACTTTACTTAATAAAAGGGAATATAATGTGAAGGCCATGTTTCCTTCAGACTATAATTCATTTATTCAAAGCATACACGAAAAAAAACATTTTATGAAGAAAACAATAACAAATGGGAGGGAGGGAACATATATAGAGTAGATCATAATATTACTTACTAGCAACTAGCAATGAGATAAGGTAGGGAAAAGTGTGAGAAATAGAAGTAGCTGTGCAAAACGATGTCGGAGAGAAACAAGCTAGAAAATGAGAACTGTGAGGGCAAAGGAAACTGTGAGGGAAGGGCAGAAGTGAAGTGAGTTTTGTTCATGCTTTCTTCTTCTCTGGCTCATGCATTTTTTGTACTCATGTTATCACTCCTCATATAACTTTTGTCTTACCCACTTCATTTAATTTCTAAGCTTAGCTGTCCTTCCACTTTCTATTGTTTTTTTTTAAAAAAAATAAAAATCTCCTTCTAATATTATGGACTCTATCAGACTCAAACTCAATGCCCCCAAAGAATTTAATTTAAACACAAACCAAGTACTCCCTTCGTCCTAAATATAAGACCTAATTAACTTTTTCTGGAAAATCCTTAAAATAGCAAAATAAGTTAATTATAAATTGATTTGCCTAATTTTTTCCCCTTAAACTAATTTATTTTACCTATAAACTAATGGATAATCTAAAAATCTATCAAATATGTCATTATTTAATAACTTATTTCGCAACCTTAATCTCTCCAAAAAAAAAGTCAATTAGGTCATATATTTAGGACCGGAGATAGTACTACTTAATATATTTTTGATACATTTTGAATTACTTCTTACTTCAAGTGAGAGGGAAAAGTTGCTTATTATTTATAGATAGGAGGATCACTTTCCCAAGTAAAGGTAATTTTGAAGTTGAAGTTTAGTTTTAAATATGTCGGTCCTTTTTTAAAAAAATAAAAAGAAAGTGGCATTTCAAGTTCTAAATAAGGCGGATTATTTTTCTTTTGCCATAAAAAAATATGATGGGTTGTTGCTGCAATTAGGGGTGAGAATAGTACAGTCATGCTAACAAGGCCTATGACATCTTCATTGAAACAAAGTCACCCACCATCCACTCTCTAAACCTTTTATTATATCATGTTTAATTTATCAAGCTTCCATCCCCTACTGGAATGACTTTAAAATGTAAGAGTTATTAACAATTACTTAGTCACCACGCACATGTAATAATTCATATGTTACTTTATATATAAGGTCTTATTAATTGAAATGTGAATTTCCAAAACACAGTAACTATTACTTAAATATAAATAATGTTGGAAAACATACTCTCTTAAAAAAAGAAATTATTTATTTATATGTAAGAGAGAGTAACAATGAAAAAAAAATAATGAAATAAAATACAATTAATGAATGAATGAGTAAAGTGGGTGTAAGTGTATTACCCTTTATTTGTTTCCTTGCACCTTTGAATTCCCTAGTGATAAGAAGTCTATCTGAGCTTCTCTCCCCACTTTCTTTCGTTAGTCGATTTACTGTGTGAATCTCCTCTAGATTCTTATAATTTAGTGTGTAAGCCTTGAGTAGAAGATTCAAGGTTTGGAATATTATTACTGTTTGCTCTTTGTGTAAGAGGTTACGAATAGGATCATAAACTCGGTTCAAGAAGTGCGAGCGTTTGTGGCACCTGACGAATTTCTTCAATTGCTTTCATTTTTCTCTATTATGCTACATGCCACTTTTAGGAAGGTATTAGCTCGTTTCCAAATTCATTCCATGTCTTTTTGTTCTATGATTAATCCTGGTTGTTTTAAGACATTGGTTACTTGTTATAAATGCACTTTCGGCCTTATTTTGTGAGGTTATTCTACCAAAACTGTACAATACCAACTTTTCAAATTGTAGCATGGGTTAATAAAGAGTCCAATGACTATCTCATTTTATATGGGATGACGCAATACCACCATCTATATTGGGAAATCAGTCCTAAAGTTGAACAACTTTACCTAAAGTGTACATGTATTATTTCATAAGCTTTTATTAGATTCAATCATTTTCCATCTCATTCAGCCATCACCATTAGATCAATTAGAACAAATAAATTCTTTTCACCCCACCAATCAATCATACTGATTCAATAATCATCTCTAATGTTTTTCTGTCAAGTCTACTATTTACTTTATAATTCTTGTTACACGTATTAGTGTCACACAAGCATATAGAATCGCTTGTACTCTTTAAATGTATGATGTGCGCAACACTTAATGTGAGTAATAAAAATCCAATACACCCACTGTGTTTGACTGTTTTCTATACTTTCAAGAACACTCAAAAAGTGGAGTTCTTGTACCCATCGTCGTCTGTGGGTTCAGTGGCGAAGAGATTGAACAATGGGCATCGGGTTTACCACCACGTCGCGGGTTCGATCCTGGGGAGTGATACTTTGTTGTGTCTCTATCGCGGCGCTTGGGGAGGCATCTCCGTAGCTAAGTGAAATTGGGAGTAACTTACCTGTGTGGACAGACAGAAAGGGCTTGTTGGTCATGCTCCAGAGCCCATAGGGACAGGCCCCAGTGGATAATGACCTAGGTGCCCTGCCCTTGGATTGGGTTGAGCCCAAACTCCTTCCTAAAATTTTGTTATAAAAAAAGTGGAGTTCTTGTGCATAGGGACAGACCCCAGTGGATAATGATTACTCTGATTAGGTTTATTCCAATATATCAAGTTTTTTAGGAAAAAGACAAAAAAATATATTCCAATTTCAAAGTAACAACAAGCATTTTGTATCAGTATCAATATATCATAGAAAAGTAATCCACCACACATTTTGCCTTGGGACTGTTGCTGTAGACACATATCACTGTAGAAGCCGGATGTTTTGTTCGGCTCCACACTCAATATCCCTGTTCATTAGCCATTTAATGAGCCGATCAAAATATGCCTTCTTTTCCTTAGTCTCTCTCTATCTTTATTTTCTCCCACTTCCTGAACCTTCTGTACATCACCTCTCCTCCATCTCCTCCATCTTCCTCGACAAGCTTCCTTTTTCTCTCTTCTCTCATATTTCTTTTCCATGCTCTACACCCTTATATTCCATACATCGCCGTACTCCTTTGATTCTACTCATTTCAGTCTTCCCCTTTCACTGCATAACGTGTTCTTTGTCAATGTGACCGTCTTCTTCTTGCTACAGGAAAGGGTGAGAGTTCATCATTGTTGCTGTTAGCAGTCGGTGTACTGGCGGGTTTCTTAAAGTCTGAGGCTGGATAATTTTTTTGTTAGTTTTCCCTCTTTATTCTCGGATTTCAAAGTGAAATTGTTTAGGGTTTGATGTGGTTTTCGAGTTTATAAATTACTCCAGTCTTAGATATTTCTTCTGCATAAAAATTTGAATTTGGGTTATTGTAATGCTTTTAATCAATGCATTCTGTCTGCAAAGGCTCTCATTTGTGCAGCTATTATTTGCCGTGAAAATTTTATTGGGAGATTTTCTGTTTAATCTAGGCCACTAGCCTCATATTCTTGCCTTTGCACTCTCTAATTGCATAAAAAATTTTAAGTGTATCAGTGTGATCCATACTTCGATGATATTGGTTGTTCTCCTCCTCGTTGTGAGCCTGGATATCCTGTCAGGAAGTGTGTGAATGGGAACCAATTTTGGAGAAAGTCAAAGCATTATAGTACTAATGCATACAGGGTTCATCCAGATCCCCATGATATCATAGGTAAACAACATTTAAGAATTTTTCCGGAGTTGAATTGCTGCCGCTTCAATGGAATAATTAAAAAATCACTTCCTGCCTACTTTTTGTCTTTATATTGTTTATCATTTTATTTACAAAGTTTCAATTCATGCAAGGTCTTCGTTGCATGATTCTGAAATTAGTGCTTTCAAATTTTAGGATATCTATTAATCTACACTAACATTTAGCTCTAAGTAAAACTTAATTTATAAGAATGGATTGTGATCTGCTTTAGGTTTTACTTAATTACTCGAAGCACTATGCAAACTTCAACTTCAGGGCATTAAACATATAGTTTGTGTTTTAATCTTCTCTCATGGTCAGAGTAGGTGTAATCAAATCTGTTAACATTGTGATCATTGTCACTCATTTGACCTTTTACAGGTGAAGTCATGCTGTAAAGTTAATTTGGTGGGGAACAACTGATGATGGAGAGGACTATTGGGTATGCTAATACATTCCTGATAGACCCTTGAAATTTTTGAAGCCCCGTATATCAACAAAATTCCACGATTGCTAATTTTGTTTTTGTTTTCATATGAGGTTTATGTGGTTGCATTAGTTTAGAAGAATGATTTATAGGCTCAAAAAACTCAACCAAAAATGGAGTTTTCCTTGCAGATCATTTAAGACCCTTCTTTTAGTACAACAATTTGTTACCGTGTTCTGCAATCAGTTTATGTATATCTATTGTGTTTAACAAATGTTCTATGTGTTTGTTGTTTTTTATTTTGAATAAATTAAGCTGAGGCAAATTATTTTTATGAGATGCAGTCTAAAGTTCAAGCCTTGGAGGAGACAGGGGCAAGTGAAGATGCACATAGGAAAACTAAGATTGCATGTACCATAGGTCCATATACCTACTCACATGACATGATTTAGAAACTGACTAAGGTCGGGATGAATGTGACATGTTTAAATATATCACAAAGAGACCATGTGTCACGCCACAAAACCATTGATTTTGTAATTTAATATAGTGGTCAATTCAAATACAAGAAAATATGGCTATAATGCTTGACACTAAGGTAATCTTTTCTTCAATCTATGTTTCCACTCTCTCCATCTCAATGTCATTATTTGATGTATTTCATCAGAATTCTATGACACCATCTAACCATATTTTTTTGAATCATAAATAATTAACAAATGCAAACAATTCTGTATATATTCCTGTCCTTTCTTGCTATTTTTTCTACTGAATTTTTATTAACATGTAGTGCCCTCAAATAGTGATCCCTTCTAATCATGACTCTTGTGGTTCTCCAAATGTTCAGGTTGTGGAAGAAGTCATGAAAGGGAATATTTTGGTATGTGATTAAATAGAATGAAGATTATGTCTATGTTTTGAGGTGGAGGAGGAAAAGGGCCAATATTAAAAGAACATAAAAAACCTTCTGTACATCACCTCTCCTCCATCTCCCACTTTCTGAGGAGATGATTAAGAGCATATCAGCTATATATTGTGGACTTGCAGACCCTCCTTTTGTTGGTCAAGATAATCCTTCATCCTTTATTCCATTCTCATCATCACTAGCTACATGGGAAGAAACATCGAACATTCAATGTAAACTTTAACAGCCTTTTTCCACATCAAAGGATCAAAAGTTTTTAGTGGACCTTATTGTTCAATGATAAAGATTCAGATATTTTTACAAATATCTATAAGCTATTGTGCAGAGCAACTTGATTTTGTGGATTCAACATCTGTTCAGAAATGTAAACATGCTTATGTGTTCATTCTCTTTTGTATATTGATCTTATTATACAAAGCAGCTTAATTTTGTATTTATTCTCTTTTCTAAATGTTATTGCTTCCTTCACCTATATCTCCCGTGCAACGCACGGGAGATACCGCTAGTAAGTATTAACAATTATTAATAACTAAAAATGGCTATTTTGAGATTTTAAAATTCAGTTGGGATATTTTTTGTTACTATAACATGTTTTTCTCCAAATTTTCTATAAAACTATTTCTCCATAACAATTCAGTTTTGTGGATCAAATCTCAAAGATGGTTAGATTGTTTCATTTTTCTTCCGTGATTTAGACCGAAATGGGTTAGAATTCACCATTATGTATCTTATCTGTGCTATGCATCACACTTTATGTTTTGATTCATCCATCACCATCATCTTGAAAAGTAACAATTAGAAAACAAGTTTGTAACATTTTGAATTTCAAGCAAATAAAATAAAATTATCTTGATCACATTAAAATTACTCATTCCGTTCTTAATTATAAATTTATTTATCTAACCAAATTAGTTAAGCTAACGAAGTTCCTTATAATCTCTCAATATTACCAAAACACCACAACCATCTATCTTTACTTTTCATATCCCTTCTCCCTCTCTTTCATGTTTATCATTCGAGTATCAATATGCATAATTTAGAAAAAATCGCGAAAATTACAAAGATATCTTGTACTTAAGAACAAGTCTACATCCAAGTAATACCTCTATTCATACATCCCAATAAACAAAGAGAGAAATAGGCAAACAAGGATGTGAAAGTCAAGTCTTAATGTTAAGACATCCTCGCAGGTATATAGCAAGAGGTACCTCCATGACTTCACGCATTGATAGGTATTCAGCCCTCCATTCAGGAGATAAGCGAGAAGGGTTCTTACTCAAAAACTTGTCCATCTTCTCCAAAATTTTTGGGGCCTCCCTGGGATCATATCCCGCTGAAGCACTTAAATACAGCCCAATGAAATCTGCTTCACAGTCATGCCTGAAAAATGAAAATTTGATAATAAGTTTGATACAGTATAAGCATATGGCATTGCATCTCACAATGTGGCATTGATACAGTACAAGCATATTTTATGTTTTTAGATTGAGAAATATTATTCCACCACATCAATCCTACCAAAAAACAAGCAGCTTAATAGAGTCATAGAACCAATCAATTGATGTAGAATGAATCAGTAATTGAGAGTAAATGTGGCTTACTTCCTTAAGGCATAAAAGACAGAAATGGCATATTTATTCAGGAGTGCATTCCACAAGCCAATCGGTTCGAGTATAGGCTTCAAAATCATGATGCCAACATGAATTGTCATCATTTCAGCAACATGTCGAGCCAGAATATGCCCAATCTAAAAGACAACAACATGTATATGGTGTCAAAGTCAAGAACAGTAAAAAGAAGGAGCCAAATAATTTCAACACTAAGCATATTTGTACCTCACGTGCAATGAGGAATGCTATCTCTGCGTCACTTGTGTTATGCTCAAATATCCAATCAAACAAAATAATCTTCCCACAGTCCATGAAAACGGCATCTCCAAAACCTTTCAACACAAAAACTTCCCAGTCCAATCCATCAAAAAGTGAATTGGTACCAAGTATAGACCCTTGTCGTTGGAGTACATCAAATAAGTCCTGAGCTATCCTTCTTACTCGTATGCTTTCAGGGTGTGTATCAGGCAATGATCTGCATTCTAAAACCTCTTTCTTTTGCTTGAATTTCTTCTCTGATACCTTCCTCATTGTCTGCTCAGGTATAAGAATTAAACGTGTCCGATAATGGAGGGGCACATTTTCGAGATGATCATAGTATGTCTTCAAAATAATCCCTATACAACATGATCCTATCAAAACACTAGCACGAAACCACCTTCTAAGACGTCGTGATTTCGAAGGTTTCTGCAAAGTATTGTCCTGATCTGCATAATAAAATCTCCTTGCCTCATTCAGAAGTGGATTACACAAGTTCCTGCTGACTCTATCTCGTAATTCTAATCTCTGTGATACAATAGACTGCGATGTAATCCCACTATGAAATTTAGATGTCTTCCATGCAGGGAACAAGTACTCAGACTGGGAAAATCTTTTACTGGATAGTGGAAATTGGGTTTTGGGCATAGTCCACCAAGAGCTCCTTTGAAATGAATCGAAGACAAACTTTCCTAATCTTCTGTATGACCCCATGACTGCAGAATGTAAATTGAGCAGATCACCAATTCTTGTCTAAGATTAAACAATATGTGTTACTGAGCATCATTGTAATTGAAGTAAATACTGTGATTTAGGAAAAAAGTAAGCAATCCCAGGCATGAACATGGACAAGGGAAGTCATCAAATAACATATAAAGAGAATTTGCCAACAAAGATAGATCATGATGTGCAATTTTCAATAAATGCATTGTAGCTCAATACTGTTTATACTAGATAGTAATAAATGGGATACTTCTACAAACTACAGGTCACAGAAAACTTAAATGCAATTCTTCTTTGGGCACAGATGGAGCCCTTAAACACAGTGGGGATGATGAAGCTTAAGATGTAAAAGAAGTAATGATCACAAAAATAAACATTTTTTCATGGGTAAGATAGTGGTTACAGTTCTCATTCCATTCATGTTCAACAACATACTAACAAGAACATGTCCATACAAAAACAAAAAACCTTGTCAAGTTAGTCCTAGCTGTCTTTGTTGTTTCATTAAATACTCCCTCTGTTCCTAAATATAAGAATTGGTAAAGGTATGGTTAGTGTGAATTGCTAATATCATGTACTAATAACAAATTTAACTAGTATCCTTAATATAATCAAATTAAGAAAGTGATCTTATATTTAGAAACGGAAGGAGTATACTTGAATGAAGGGCTAATTAGACTCAATGGTAAGCTCGCTTGCCATGGGTCTCATGGGTTCGAATCAGTCACTTTGCAAAAAGTAAATGTTAGGCTGCCAAGTATATGCCTAGTATATTCTCTTCTCCAGCACCCTCACCAAGTGGAGACTAGAACTGGGTTGACCTAGAGAGTATTTGAATAAATAAAACACAGACAAATCATATCGTTGATCAAAGAATATGTCTCAAGGGCTCACATAAGGGACAGCAAAACAAAAAAAAGATTATAAGTTGACTAAGTATGTACTGTATGATGTTACTGGATAAAATGAAATTTAATGTGAAGGCCATTTTGATTCATTCCCTACTGATATAATGTGAAGGCCATATTTCCTTCAGACTCTAGTTCATTTATTTAAAGCATACACGAAAGAAATAAAGCAATCACAAATGGGAGGGAGGGAATATATATAGAGTAGATCATAATATTACTTACTAGCAAGTAGCAACTAGCAATGAGATAAGGTGGGAAAAGTGTGGGAGACAGAAGCAGCAGAGCAAAACGATGTCGGAGAGAAACAAAGTAGAAAATGAGAAATGTGAGGGCAAAGGGGACTGTGAGGGAAGGGCAGAAGTGAAGTGAGACAGTTTTAGGCAGTTTTGTTCATGCTTTCTTCTGTTCTGGCTCGTGCATGTACTTTTGTTGTACTCATGTCATCACTCCTCATATAACTCTGTCTTACCCACTTCATTTAATTTCTAAGCTTAGCTGTCCTTCCACTTTCTGTTTTTTTTTTAAAAATAAAAATCTCCTTCTATACTCAAACTCAATGCCCCCGAAGAATTTAATTTGAAGACAAACCAAGTACTACTTTATATTACCCTAAATATAACACCTAATTGATTTTTTTTAGAGAGATTAAGGTTGCGAAATATGTTATTAAATGATGACATATTTGATATGTTTTTAGATAATCCATTCATTTATAGGTAAAATAAACTAGTTTAAGGGAAAAATTAGGTAAATCAATTTATAATTAACTTATTTTTGTTTTTTTTAGGATTTTTCAAAAAAGTCATCTAAGTCTTATATTTAGGACTGATGACTCACCATATTTAGTGGTTTTTAGGAAATATTTTATTGTATTTGGGGAGTCATTAATTATATAAATAAGTGATTTTGTTATGAATTGGAAAGAAAGTAATTTGAGGATTATATGAGTCATTCTTTTGGAAAATCTGAAATTCAATTGAAATAGGAAACTTAATATATTAAAAGAAATATTTTGATGAGAAGTTTCCTATTAATGAGATTATGTGATTGAGTCATTGTGATTATTTCCTATTTCTTTCTCTTCATGAATGCATATTTAATGAAAAAGGAAATAAAGAGAAAGAGGTTGATTTGATTATGTGGATTCATCATACAAGAAAAGGAAAGAAAAGAAACTTAACATGCAAGGCGAAGACAATATGTTGTTGGACTATTTTATTATAAATATACACATGCAATTGAGAAGAAAGGAGGCTGGACATAATTCTTCCAATTTCTAAAGCCTAGAGAAAATTCACGTTGAAAAGAGGAAAGGGAAGCAAGTTGCAGTTTTGGATTCTCCAATACACACGTACGTACAGTGGAAATTATATGCATAGCACAAAAGACGAAAAAGAACAAGGAAGAGGTGGCATGGTTTTGAAGTCTTCTCAATCAATTATCAACGCACACAAAGAGGGGAGGGATCTTGAAGTTTCTGATTTTCTTCCTTCGCCAAATTCAATCAGAGTTGGGAGCAAGTTGTACCGTTTGGTATTTTGATTTGATTTGAACTTTATGTGTGGCTAGTTTCCTTTTACAACCTAGAGTACTATGAACTTGTTTGTAACTTAGATATTTTATTTCCCACTACTTAGTCATGGTTAATTTGATCTAGTTTATTTAATCTTGCTATTATTGATTAACTTGTTTAGTGCTTGATCACCATTAGACATGTTTAGGGAATTTAGAATTGGACTCGGAAGAGGGAATTTTAAATAGACCATGGGATTAAATAGTGTAGGATTGGATTTTAATCTGATTTGCGACTAGGATAGGAATATACCTAGAAGCCCTACATAGTCACAGTAGAGCGATACCGAGATAAATTAGCCTAGTAAATTAGTGCAAGACATTGTGTAATTAAGCTAGGCAAGGATGTAAGTGGACCGGAAGGCATTTATAGACACTAGTACTCTAGATTAGCTAGTTGAATTAATTCATAATTAATTAGTGGGAATAAAATCTAAGAAGCAGATAAGGGATTAGTGGCTCTAGGTTGTTCTTTTGACTCGTGAATTTCATCTGTGTGAATATTTGTTTTATTTTATTTTCTTAGATATTAGGTAATTAAAATCAATTTTCTTTTATTTACTCAACTTGAATGAAAATAGGAGGTCTAATGCCTAGTTATTAATTGTCTGAGTCTCTGTGGGATCGACCTTGAACTACCACTTTACTAAATTTACGATTCGTACACTTGCGGAGTTTTTATCAAAATTTTGGTAGCATCAAGGACCGGAGGGAATATTTTTTTTTTGATACATTTTGAATTAGTTTTACTTCAAGTGAGATGGAAAAGTTGCTTATTATTTATGGATAGGAGGATCACTTTCCCAAGTAAAGGTAATTTTGAAGTTGAAGTTTAGTTTTAAATATGCCGGTCCTTTTTTAAAAAAATAAAAAGAAAGTGGCATTTCAAGTCCTAAATAAGGCGGATTATTTTTCATTTGCCATAAATAAATATGATGGATTGTTGCTGCAATTAGGGGTGAAAATAGTACAACCATGCTATTAAGGCCTATGACATCTTCATTGAAACGAAATCAACCACCATTCACTCTCTAAACCTTATTTATCAAGCTTCCATCCCCTGCTGCCTGCTGCAATGACTTTAAAATGTCATAGTTATTAACAGATACTAAGTCACCACGCACATGTAATAATGCATATGTTACTTTATATGTAAGGTCTTTTTAATTGAAATGTGAATTTCTAAAACATAGTAACTATTACTCCCTCCGTTCTTAAATATAAGACCTAGATAACTTTTTTTTGGAAAGATTAAGGTTGCGAAATAGGTTATTAAATGATGACATATTTGATATCTTTTTAGATTATCCATTAGCTTATAGGTAAAATAAACTAGTTTAAGAGAAAAAATTAGGTAAATCAATTTATAATTAACTTATTTTTTGCTTTTTTTTAGGATTTTTCAAAAAAGTCAACTAGGTCCTATATTTAGGAATGGAGGGAGTACTTAAATATAATTAATGTTGGAAAACATACTCTGTTAAAAAAGAAATTATTTATTTATATGTAAGAGAGAGTAACAATGATAAAAAAAATGAAATAAAATACAATTAATAAATGATGGAGTAAAGTGGGTGTAAGTGTATTTATTACTTAGAATATTGCAAAAAGGAATTTACAATACAATACTGAAATTACTATGTTAATGTAGGGGCGAAGGAACAAAAATGTCAACGTAATTTGATCCAAAGTGCACCCAACATTGTGAAGTTTTTTGGCTGAAAAATACAATGTAGTTACTAAAATGGGTTAAAAGTGTTCATACTGTCAATATAGATTAACGACATTATGTTTACCAAAACTGGGTAAAATATAGGAGCAAAAGTACCCAAGAAGTTTAACCTGAAGTGCAAAAATATCTATGGAAAAAACTATCTATGGAAAAAACTTCACAGTGTTTTTTGGCCGAAAAAATTTTTTGGCCGAAAAAAACTTCACAGTGTTGGATTTACACTTTAGACCAAATTTCATGGATATTTTTGCACATTTTATTTCCCTAATATTGAAAAAATGACATTGTTAGCTTATATTGACACATGTGCATTTTTTACTTATTTTGATAATTATTTGGGCATATTTGGGCAAAAGAAACTTCACGGTGTTGGGTATACCTTTGAACAAATCACATGTGTCTTTTTGCACTTTGATTTGTGCTCAGTTAAACAATAAAAGCAGTTGTCAATCAAGCATTATGACTAGTCAATACTCTTTTTGTTTATTACCAAGAACAATTAGATAAATTTCACAATCACATAGTATTGCCACTCGGTCTTTTTGAACTTATTAGTATTTGTAATTGTAATATGAAGATTTCAATGGTCTTTAGTATTAATTTACTTTAAGCACAATTTAGTATTTTTTTCATTTTATCATAGATTTTCATATGTTTCTTTATACTTATTTTTTTGGCCAAATTCTTTATACTTGTCTTGATGACTTAAACTCGTGTATTCTTATGATACAAAACATAATAAAAAATTTTAGCAATGGAGTATAAAAGTATCCTAGTCTATAAAATAAAATTGAGTTGTACCTAACTCACATTTTAATTGATTCATTTGTGACTTAAGGCTTTTCCTTAGAGAAGTTTGATTTAGCTTAATAATGGAGATTTATGGCTGCTATTCAAGTATGTCACACCTACAAAACCCCCCGTACAAGCCCCCATTTTCCCCGTTTAAGCCAACCCATTTAAGACTCCACACGTTTTAAAACAGATATGAGCATATGCCAATACTTGTTTAACCTACATTGTACAGGTACGGGCAGCATACCCACTGGCATGCCCACATTAGAGCCCGTTTAATTTAAAAAAAAATTACTCACTTATAATTAGTAAAATCCAGAGACCAAAAGGCGAGTCAGAAAGGGCTTCGGGTCATAGTACAACACGGTCGAACCACTCACTCAAACCAATAGTTGGACCGGATAACCGTTGAAAAGAACTGGGAAGCGCTCGACAATTGGATCGATCCAACCGTCCGGTTGGGTCTGATTCTTCCAACACAGCTTATAGTACACTTCTCACTACTGTCTCTGGCACGAAGCACCGTGAGCCCTCCTATTCTCCTATTCTGGTCGTCGTATCCCTCCTATTATGTATGAATATCTCACTCATGTTCCTCCCTACTTTCCACAATGCTTACAAGTTACATCTCTCAACGTGTGCTCAAACTTACTTCTTCCTTCTCTCTCATCTTGTGTGTGTTCATTGAAAATAGTGGTTGTTCCTTTGAAAATCAATCATTTTTCTGTTGTGCTCTATATTAAGCTCTGTATCTCATGATTAAATAGGAAGGAATCTATTGTTGTCATATATATCAAGTCTGGGATTGTAATTTTAACAAAAATATTCTTAAATCTTACCAAATCGATTGAATGCACGCAAGGTGTTTGATAAAATGTGTAATTGTGAGCTCTAGTTTTTTACCATATCTTTGTTACTGTCTATTTTCTTTTTTATACAAATATAACTGTTTATTTATTTTGGGTGCTTTTTACAGGTTCTTGTAATTAATTTATATCACTGTGGCCTGTTCTTGTAATGTTCTCTTGATTATCAGATGCTCTATGAGTTGAAGAGGATATTAGCCACTCTAGAATGAAAATGAGAAATTTAAGGCCTCAACAACACTGGATGTGCCTATTGAATAATTTGATAGTATCAACCTTATAAAAACTCTAATTTTTGTTATTCATAAACATCGTTTGAACATGTTTTGCAGATTAACTCCAGCAAATGCTTTGTCTGATGCATCAAGGCTATCTCCTCTCACAATTCCTGATGAGGTGAGCTGAACAGTAAAGCTGCAAAGTCCTAATACATTACTGGGTGTTGAGCAGCGTGACAATGAAGTTCCAGATAGAAGATGTTACAGTATACTTCCCTTATGATAATATTTACCCAGAACAATATGCCTACATGCTAGAGCTGAAGCGAGCTCTTGATGCTAGGGGGCATTGCCTTCTTGAAATGCCAACAGGTACAGGCAAGACTATTGCTCTCCTTTCCTTGATCACCAGCTACACACTCTCCAAACCCCAGAACCCAGTTAAGCTCATCTATTGTACTCGCACTGTTCACGAGATGGAGAAGACCCTTGCCGAGCTCAAATTTCTCCACAATTACCAGCTTCATCATCTGGGTCCCTCTGCCAAGATTTTGGCTGTGGGTTTGTCTTCAAGGAAGAATCTTTGTGTCAATCCTAGAGTTTTGACTGCGCAGAATCGGGACTCTGTTGATGCTGGATGTCGCAAATTGACTGCTAGCTGGGTTAGAGCCTTGGCGGCTGAGAACCCAACAATCCCTACTTGTGAGTTCTTTGAGCAGTATGAGAGGGCTGGCTCTTCTGCAGTACTGCCTCCTGGAGTATATACCTTACAGGTGCCTAAATCTTTTTCCTTGTGTATTATATTTTTGGATAGATATGGTGACAATCAAAACCTTTATTCCAACCAGTTCTAGTCCCCACTTGATGAAGGTGTTGGGGAAGGGAATATGTCTGGCAGTCTTGCCTATGCTTTATGCATAGAGGCTGATTCAAACTCACGGCTTCAGACTACACGGCAAATGAGCTTATCGTTTAGCCAAGCTAGCTCTTCTGGTTTTTTGTTTTGAAACTTAGGGTTTTTTGTGATCATGCATTCCTACTGGATTTAAGGTCTGCTGGCAGAAAGGAATATTTTTTGTTGCTGCTTGTAGTCGAACTTGGATATATAATGTCTATAAGTTTTGCTATGTGGTTGGAATTCTAGAATCTCTGTGTGAATGAGGAAGAAGCATCTAATGCGTCATACTTTTAATGTTAAGCTATTGTCATGTAAATTTAGTACTACCCTATTGTGAGGGCGTCTTGTTTAGTTATATTAATGACAAATTTTTCTTTTGGTCTCTATGGTTGCAGGATCTGAGAGCATTTGGGAAGGAGAAGGGATGGTGCCCATACTTTTTGGCACGACATATGGTGCAGTTTGCAAATGTGGTGGTATACAGTTATCAGTATTTACTTGATCCTAAAGTGGCTAGCATAATTTCTAAGGAGATGCAGAAAGAGTCTGTCGTTGTTTTTGATGAGGCTCACAATATTGACAATGTCTGTATTGAAGCACTTAGTGTGAGTGTCAGGAGGCAGACTATTGAGGGCGCTAGAAGAAATCTCCATAAGATAAATCAGGAAATTGATAAGTATGCTCTGTTTCTAGCATTTTCCTATATTGTTATACGATTTGTGTGCTATATTAAGTGTTTTTCCTGCTTTGTTTTTTCTTATTTCACAAGGTAAAGACTTTTCGGTTCTATGTGATTGAGTGGTGCACTTGAAACCCCTAATGCCTTGCCTCTGCAATGTTGTATCATTGATGTTTATAGATATTGCTGGAGTACTATTACGGGCTTATCTATATTTTCTTCTGCTGTCATTGTGGGAATTTGATATAGATTCTCTTAACTGTTTGACCTGCTGGGAAGGTTCAAGGCGACCGACGCAGGCAGGCTACGTGCTGAATACAATAGACTTGTTGAGGGTTTGGCTCTAAGAGGAGACCTACCTGGTTGGTAATATATTACTTATTTTGCTAATATTTAAAGGGTGTTCCATTTTTCTTAACTTGTTTCTTTTCTTAGCTACGGATGGGTGGCTTGCAAATCCTGCTTTGCCTGATGATATTTTGAAGGAGGCTGTACCTGGCAACATTCGTCGAGCTGAGCATTTTCTTCATGTTTTACGTAGATTGGTTCAATATCTTGAAGGGCGCCTAGAAACTGAGAATTTGGAGAAGGAAAGCCCTATAGCCTTTGTTAGCTCTATTCTGAGCCATGCTGGAATTGACCAAAAAACACTCAAGTTCTGTTATGATCGCCTGCATTCATTGATGATGACATTGGAAATCACAGACACAGATGAGTTTCTACATATCCAAACTATATGTGATTTTGCCACACTTGTTGGCACATATGCTCGCGGTTTTTCCATTATAATTGAACCTTTTGATGAGAGAATGCCACATATTCCCGATCCTGTATTGCAGGTTAGTAAAATGTTATGGCATGCGTTATTTACTATTTACTCTGTTGGCCATCTCAAAGTTACTCATGAATTGACGAGTTTTGATTACCTAGTTATCGAATACATGGTACAACACATCATGCGATCTTTCTTCTCATTAGAATCTACTTATTTAGTAATTGTTTTTTAGAATTGGTTAAGAAAATATATGTTTTTTTTTAGTTGTTGCATTTTGTACTCTTATGTCATGTCTTGTAGAAATGATTTTATTATTGGATGTAATTTTATCACCTCTTATTTTTGTCATAATTGACATTTCAGCTCTGCTGCCATGATGCTTCTCTTGCAATTAAGCCTGTTTTTGAGCGATTTCAGTCAGTTGTGATTACATCTGGCACACTCAGTCCTATAGATCTATATCCCCGTCTTCTGAATTTCAATCCAGTTGTCAGTCGAAGTTTTACAATGTCCTTAACACGAGATTGCATATGCCCTATGGTTCTTACACGTGGCAGGTATTTCAACTATTATCTCTATTGTATTTTCAATTTCTGTTTACTGTATTTTGTAAGAGTGACGCACCAAATATTTCTTTGAATTCCCCTTTTGTGTTTCTTGTTAACAATAAACTGTGTGTAATTTCAGTGATCAGCTTCCAGTCAGTACGAAATTTGATATGAGAAGTGATCTGGGGGTAGTAAGGAATTATGGGAGGCTCCTATTGGAGATGGCTTCAGTTGTTCCAGATGGAATTGTATGTTTCTTTGTCAGTTACTCATACATGGATGGAATAGTCAATAGTTGGAATGAAAATGGAATTTTGAAGGTGAGTTTGCTTTATATGTTATTTTGATGTATGCTATTCATATGCTAGTGCTAGTTTCTTCTGTTTTATTCTCTGGTCGTACTAAATGTATCTATTTGCCAGGAAATAATGCAACACAAGCTCGTTTTTATTGAAACTCAAGATGTGGTAGAAACTACATTGGCTCTTGATAACTTCCGCAAGGCTTGTGATTGTGGTAGAGGTGCTGTCTTCTTTTCTGTTGCTAGGTATGACATCATAGAACATATTCCTTTGGACATCTGTACTCCCCATCTCTTAATTCGGCTAATTGGATTACATGATTTTTTGAACTAAGAACAAAGTGAGCTTTCTGGTGGTAATACCACAAGAGACAAGTATAACTATATAATTGAAAACTTATGCTAGGCATTGAAATATAACTATATAAGTTTATTTTATGTTTAATTATATTTATTTGAAAAGGCAGGCTGTATTTAATATATTGTGAATTAGGCTTTGTATTCAGTACAAAAAATTAGGTTTTGTCTTGCATTATTTAGGCTTGGATATTTTAAATTATTATCATCATCTTATTAATTTTATCTAGAACTTGACAAATAGTCAAAGATTTTTGTCATTTGGTAAACCTTTTTCCATTGAGCTGAGATAATTTTTCTCATTCTCCCCTCCTCATTGTCCTCAATCAACAGCACCTCCTGACCTATAGGATATTCAAACAATGGAATACATGGTACTCATCCATCTAATGCTTTACTCAGCAGTTATTTTTGCTCCATGACTTATCAAATAAGAGAGTTGGATTAGCATGAAACTATTCTGCTATATGGCAGTGAATATTATTGTTGATATTAGGGTTATATATATAGGAGATTAGGGTAGATGAAATCTGATCTAATCCCATCAAGTCCTCCTATATGATACCATCAGATCTTCCTATCATATCTGAACAATAACTCAAAAATAATAGGAAACAGCTGAATGCATAATAAAAGGAGATAATTAAGATATTCTATAACAAGCCTTTAGTTTAACTTATAATATGGGCTTGGGCGATAGGACAACTATCACCAACATAGCATTTCATGGAAATAACCCATGCTCAAATATACCAAGAGTTAAATCGAGTATTCTGTTGTGTGTCATCTGTTGTTGGATTCTGATTTTAGCATATCCAGACTTGTGAGGAATTGTATTGTTCATTGTTTAGGAAGTTAAAGACTACATTCCTTTCATCTATTTAATGGGCAGCCTAGCATATTGATTATTTATATATGTGCCTTCAAGGTTGACTAGAACACTGAATTCAAGAATATGTATACCTTCTGCAGGGGTAAAGTTGCTGAAGGTATAGATTTTGATAGACATTATGGCAGACTCGTGATCATGTTTGGTGTACCTTTCCAATATACATTGAGCAAGTGAGTTCCCCTGGAGTAAATTACTGAACAAGGGCATTCTACATTCCCATTATTATATGTTGAGTTCATTGTGATTGATTTTTGTTTCAAATTTAAATTACAGTTGCTTGATTAAAAGAATATTTTAATTTCAGAATTTTGCTAGCTCGCCTAGAATATCTACGCGATACTTTTCAAATTAAGGAGGGAGATTTTCTAACTTTCGATGCCTTGGTATGACTTTCCCGTCTTTCTGTTTTTCTCTTCATGCCTGTGACCCAATAAGTTTTATCAATTCAGCTGTCTGATCCTTAAACTTAGTGATGTTTGCTCATGCAAGCCTTTGTAACACTTTTCTTGGCTGGAGCAGAGACAAGCTGCTCAATGTGTGGGACGTGTAATCCGGTCAAAGGCTGATTATGGAATGATGATTTTTGCAGACAAAAGGTTACAATTTTCTAGCCTTTATTTACACCACTTATTTTTTATGATCACCAGCACTTGAGGGAGAAATGGGAATGAACTTCACTGCAAGCACTTAAGGCATCATTTACTAGATTTTTTCTTTTGTGAACTTACTCTTGTAAAATTAATAATGTGATTTTCCAAAATATAAATCAGCACAACTTTAATGGCTGCATCATATATGTCAACTGACTCC
The DNA here is from genome assembly GCA_029929735.1 of Mimosa pudica. Lineage (NCBI taxonomy): Eukaryota > Viridiplantae > Streptophyta > Magnoliopsida > Fabales > Fabaceae > Mimosa > Mimosa pudica. The sequence goes on along the minus strand of JAKELP010000021.1, from coordinate 9,951,663 downwards.
AATATAGCAGCATCTTAATTGTTGAGTATAATTACGAACTCTCTGCAGGTATAGTCGTCATGACAAACGTTCCAAGTTGCCTGGTTGGATATTGTCCCATTTACGTGAAGCTCACTTGAACTTGAGCACAGACATGGCTTTGCATATAGCACGTGAGGTCTGTCTTTGTTACGGCAAACTCTTGTATATACCAATGATACTGAGATCTAGTATATGCTTTCCCATTTATGAAACATCTTGGGGGGACATTGTATCATTAAATACTTAAGGATAACAATTATGCCTCGTTGAATTCTTCAGACGTAGAATTCCACTTTAATCCTTAGAGCTGCCAGATACCTTGCCCTGGCCTGGGATGGGTTAAGCTTGGACCCTACCCCAAACTTTCCTCATCAGTTTGATATTTTCTATTTGATTGTTTATATTAATTATCATATTAATCCTGATTCCACAAGAAAATTGCGGAATGACATTTGATCAGTTAAAAACTTAAAATAGTGGTAAACTTGTGTGATGAAAACAGTTTTTAATCTCTTATGTTGTTGTGGTTATGTTTAGATCAAGATGATTAGATGAATATGTGACATCAAATTATCTTATTTGTTGGATGCAGTTCCTTCGGAAGATGGCACAACCTTATGATAAGAGTGGGGGTAGTGGGAAGAAAACTCTATTATCCCAGGAAGACTTAGAGAAGATGATGGCTGAAGGTAAAATGAACGATATGTTGCATTGATACTTTGGCCATGTACCTCTGATATGTCAAAATTATTGGACAGTATGTTATATCATATATGTTTTGATTTTTAAGTAAATTAAGCAGTTGTTGAGGACAATTGCGGATGTATCAATTTGTTGAGTGAGTGATAGTGATCATGATCATCTTTTTTGATCAGCAGATCATGATCATCAATATACACTTTACAGTAGGTTTTTGTTCGAGAGGAAGATGCAAGTAAAATTTTGAATATTAATCGTACTTTTTCATTTGTAAAATATCAATTATATAGAACAAAATTCTATATATTTGTATCCATACTTTTAGAATAAGTAGTTTCACATATTTTGAAGTCGAAAATGGTTTGAATTGTCTCGTTTTGTTTCATCTGGCTAAAAGAAAGAAAAAAGAAATAAAACATCATTGAAGCTTTAAAGAAGTAAAAAAAAGGCAAATTAATTGAGTATTGAACAGTTTAATATTTTAAGTCATTCAATCGTCAGCACTTAATAACTAACTAAAAGTATAATAACATGTGCTTTTATATCAGCAAGTATAATAATATGTTCAGTGGTAGAATGTGTGGGATTTCATATAATTACTTAGGGTCATGTTTTTTCAATATACATTAATCATGATTTCTAGAATTAAATAATTGTATATTTCTTCCCATATATTTGGAATAATTTATCTCAAAATATGGCTATTAATAGTATATAATGGTATAATGGTGTATTGCGATCCATGTAGTTGACTCTATTTAGTGGAATGAGGTTTTGTTGTTTCTAATTTATCGCTAAAGATATTCCTCAATAACAAACAAATAAAAGAGGGAGTGTGTGAACAATGATAGATGATTAGGATACTTTAGTAATATTATGTGATTTTAACTAATTTAATAGGTATAATTCCTTATTTAAATCAGAGCAAGTAAATTAAGTCTTATATTTAGGATCGAACACAACACATACACTACAAGAAGCCCTAGAGATATGACTCAAATTGTTGTGGTAAAAGAGAGGGAGTTTGTCTTGTATCCAGGATTGGAGTAAAAGATGAGAACAAACTGGAAGTCTGTAACAAAGGAGAGAAGGGTGGCCATATTTGTGCCACTACAAGATAGGTGGATGGCTGAATAGTCATAAAACCATACCATCCAGTGATTTTATGGAGATTTCCAATTAATGGAAAGAATTAGAAGAATATAAAGATCAGAGAAACAAAGGAAAAGACTGGTAAAATATTGCTCCATGAAAGGTATGGATCTTGTCTGTGGCTATATTTCTTCACATCACTCATTTAATTTAAATTACTCCCTAGATCCTCTACATTGACGATAAGTCATGCGCTTATTTATTTAATAAGGGAAGTTGAAATCAAATCATCCTACACCTCTTCTTCTGGCTAATAACAATAATAAAGTTTTATCTCACTAAATGAGGTCAATAACAAGATCATGCAACACTATTGTATTCTATTATTCACCAACTTTTTGGACATTATTCTACACCTCTTCTGGCCAAAAAAGAAAAAAAAAATAATTCTACACCTTTATGCACTTTAAAAAGAGGCACGCAACCAATGAGTACTTGATTGAGCTGGTAAGTGGATTACAAGCCCTATAAGGATTAGAACACGAGTTCATATTCCGGAAAGCATTCTCACAACCTTGCTTATGTGGGCAACACTCCTACCCCTTGAGTCCAGATTAAACCGGGCGGTGATTAACCAAAAAAAAAAAGAGTCACACAAGTTTTATTATCAGTGAGGCAATATGAGGGCAAAAAGGATGCACCAGAACCAGGGTGATTTGATCCTCAATTCACTTTATTCTCATTAAAAGGTCAATCATACTTTTCAACATTATTGAACAGCATTATAATAGTTTCAAACTAAAATACAGTTGTACCGTTTTTTGTAGTACAAGACATTTATTAATGATAATAACATTTGCAATGCCAGGAGGAAACAGAACTAAACCATAATGCAACCTTCCATCACTGTAACAGCTTTCCCTCGTAGCAGCACCCTCTGCTTCTGCTCATCCAGATGAATATTCAGAATTCCACCTCTTGGTGATGCCTGCTCAAATATAATGCAAATAGTTAACACATAAATCACAAGCATAGTACTCCCTCCGTTCCTAAATATAAGAGCACTTTGACTTTTTTGGAGAATCCTAAGAAAGCAAAATGAACAATTTAATCATAACATATTTTAAATATTATTATATCATATGTAAGTTCATAAGTCAAATAAACTAGTTTAGTAAAAAAATTTGGGAAAATCAATTTTTAATTACCATATTTTGCTTTCTTAGGATTCTCCAAAAAAGTCAAAGTGCTCTTATATTTAGGAACGGAGGGAGTAACTTCAAACGAATGTATAGTGTACCTGATAAGCTTTGAAATCACACTTCCCAAGTTTCTTGCTCCAATAATATGCTAAAGAACAATGTGCACTCCCACAAACAGGATCCTGAAAGGAAAAGCAAATGAGACACACCATTATCTATCAATACTTTTAGTTTTGATATCTAGGAATTTATCAAACATTAGCTTATACTTCCTATAGTATGTTCTCTTTATGGTAGATTTGCCACTGACATGTAACAACATCAGCAAGAAGCATCATCTCAATAGTAGTAGTTGAAAACTTTATGGCATAGTTTGATCCAAAATTTTCAAGGGTGAAGGTGCATTTCTCATACTCAACTATTGTCATAAGAGCAAATCTAACAATTTTTTGGTTTAACTATGATACCTAATTATTAGCCTAGGAGCAATTATGAGATCTTCGTTAAATTCAGATGAATTCTGTTAAGTTGGCACTTGGAGACAATAAAATTAAAAGTGAAAAAACCAAAATACCCTTTTAAATTTTACTGCCCCAAGTGTCAATTTAACAGAATTCATCATAATTTAATGAAATCTCATAATTCCTCCTAGAGGTAATAGTTGGATATCATTTATAAACCAAAAAATAATTATGTATTAGAATTGCTCCTATGACAATAGTTAAGTATTAGAAATGCACCTTCGCCCAATTTTCAATTAAACATGTTCAAATCTTATCACAAGCCAAAATCAGAAAACATGCCAGTGGCATGACAGACAGCAGAGAAACATAAATGAGGCAGTAAATCAAAATAACAAAAAACAATTAAATGACTAAAACGAGTATTATTCATATAGTTAAATATCAGCTATTTACCTCATCGATTCCAGCTTTGGGGCAGAAAAATCTGCTGCAGAAGTCAAATCCAGAGTTTGGAGGAGCAGCAGCAGTGATAATTATCCCTCTTCCAGGACATTTTATTATATCATCCACTTGTGGCTTAAATTCAAAGACAGATTCCCCAGAAGAGAGTTCAATCTACAAGACATGAGAAGCCCAAAACATATGTCACACACATAAAACTCATCATTTTCCTCCTAACTTAAGTATATATCATGAGATGTCCTCTTTATCAATAAGGTAAACAGTTAAAAGTTATGCTAGCTAGTATTAAGCCATTGTCATAAGCATGCATCATAATATGGAAAACATTGAACTATGATTAACATGCTATGAAAGAGACAATGAGAATGATTTTAGTAATTACCAGTAGATCATCTCCAATAGATGTCCTCTTTATTTCAACTATGGAAGCACCCTTCAATGCTGCTGAAACTTGTGAGGTGTCAATAGAATTAAATTCTTTTGGGAGGTCAACAGGAAAATCCAACTCAATGTAATAGTTGCCTTGAATTTCATTATCTGGTATTTTCTTTGCAGTCAATACTCCAGATAACGTCACAAACTCAACGATATCAGAAGTGACTAAACCAGAAGAAAAGAGTGCATGTGTAGCAGCTAATGTAGCATGGCCACAAAGTTTCACCTATGAAATGGCACCAACTTTTCTTTGTTAACGTCAAACTGTCCCATCAACAATCATGTTTAAATTTTAAACTTGAATATAGCATAAGGAGTGAATGAATCAAATAGCTCAAAGAATGCCGGATAATGCTTGTTGAAATGAAAGCCATAAATAAATTTCAGTATTCAAAGATAATCCTAATCAGACAAATGAACTGACTCTGCAATCGTTAAGCAGCATAAAAACATTCCCATGTCAAGTCCTCATAAATTCACCAACTTCTTGGGTATTGTTAGAAGATTATTAGGAAATAATTATAGTAATAGGAAATACTTGGAGTAGAAGAATATTAGTTTTTATTAGGAAATCATGTTTGGTAAACTTGTAGGAGAAGTTTAATTATCTTTTAGGAAACTTTTATATTATAAGTATGTAATCACATCAATGAATAAATGGAAGACTATCTTGGTAAAACCCTTTTGTTTTCAATAGGTATATTATTCACCAATAGGTCACGTTCTATAAGTTCCTCGAGAGTTCGTCTTAGTCTCCCTCATCCTCTTTTAATTGGACTCCAAGTTGTTTGGTTCATTCTTCTCACCGGCGCATCTGTTGGTCTTCCTTAGACATGTTCAAACCACCTTAAACGAGTTTTTTACTATTTTCTCAGTAATGGGAGCCACTATGACCCGTTCTCGTATATGGTCATTTTGAATCTTATCTATGACCACACATCCATCTCAACATCCTCATTTAGGCTACCTCAATATGTTCATATTGTTTCTTTACAGCCCAACATTCACTACAATATATCCTTAGTCTAACTAATTTAGCTAAATATGTCTTATATTTATAATGGGAGGAAGTACTTTACAATTATATACAGACACATTCAATAATTAAGTTATAGTAATAGAGATGTGACCTCAAAGACGGGAGTGAACCATCTAAGACTGAAACGAAGATTAGAGCTTGCATTGACATCTGAAACTGGAATCAAGTAACATGTCTCAGAGAGATTAAACTCAGCAGCCACCAATTTCAACCACTCTTCATCCCTCTCTTCCTCTAACACACACACAGCTGCAGGGTTTCCCTTGAAAGGCACCTCAGTGAAAGCGTCCACCTATTATATATTCATCATCATCATCATCATCATCAATATAATACAATACATGTTTTATTTATTAACACAGTGAAATGAGATATACACACGTACCACTGAATATTTGACTGGTTTCTTTGCCATTGAAGTAGAGGAGAAGGAGATTTCTTAGTCAAAGGAAGAAGAATGAATGTAGAGTTTCAGCAACTACCATATCAACTCTAGATTATTGGTGGCTTTTACGATCAAATATGTGTAATTTTATTAAGTAAGTAAATGACAACAATCATGCTAGTTGACGCCGCCTTGGATTTTGTGCTCATGTGGTAGGTAAGATTAATTTTTGATTTTTTTTTTTTTTTGCTGAATTGATGACCTGATTCAATGTTGTATCTGTTAAATTTCATATTATAAAAAATAGATGAAATAAGAAAAGTGACATTTCATTGGCTCTTGACTATGTTTCTTGACATCTTCTTTGTGTCCTCGAAAAAGAGAAAGAAAAAGGTACCCATGTCGCATGAATGAGACATATTTTATGGTCATCCGCAGCCTTCTACACCGTTAAATATATGTAAATTTGACAGAAAAATAATCTGATAAGTATCACTTGTTATACAAATATATTTATCATACAAAGAAGTTATAAATTTATCATCTAACACTTTCATTTCATCAAGATATATTCCTTCACACAAATAAATTCGACTCCTAAAATCACTTTTACCTCTTTTTTAATCAAAACTTTTCTTCAAAACTAGTCAAAGGTCAAAACAGATTCTAACACGTTATAGAAATGGCAAGAGGATTAGAAGAACCCACCTAAATCAGATGGTGAGAAGGTCCATCAAATTTCTGAACATTATTGAACAGCAATACCACTTCAGTGTCATACAATGCATCAAATTTGTGAACATTATTGAACAGCAATACCACTTTAATTTAGTTTCATACAATGCATCAAATTTCTGAACATTATTGAACAACAATACCACTTCAGTGTCATACAATGCATCAAATTTCTGAACATTATTGAACCACAATACCACTTCAGTGTCTACAATGCATTATGTTTACAATGCTGGAAAACAGGACTAAACTACAACGCAGCCTTCCATCATAGTCACGGCTTTTCCTCGCAAAAACACCCTCTTTTTCTGCTCATCAAGATGAATATCCAGAACTCCCCCTCTTGGGGATGCCTGCCCAAATATAACACACAGAGTCAACACATAAATCACAAGCATAAGCCCAAACTAACGACTTAAGAGTACCTGATAAGCTTTGAAATCACACTTCCCAAGCTTCTTGCTCCAATAATATGCTAAACCACAGTGTATGCTCCCAGTAACAGGATCCTGAAAGGAAAAATGCAAGTGACCCACCGCCATCTCATTACTTTTGTTTTATCATCTAGGAATTTAATGGATGTTAGTTGATGGTACTTTCCCCTTTCTAGTAGATATTAATCAATGACATGTTGCAACAGAATCGGTAACAAGAAGCATTATTTCACTAGTATTAGGTAAGCAATCTGTTGCAGTGTGATACAAAATTTTGATTTAAACCTGTGTAATGCAAACCATAAGCCAATTTCATAGCTGTGTGAAAACAACGGAGAAACGTCTTATAGAGGGTAAATCTGAAGAACATGTTTTGGAGGGTATAGAAGTAATGAATTAGAGAAAATACATCATTATTTGAACGAAGATTAGTAATATTATAATATACTACCTCCGGTCCTAAATATACGACCTAATTGACTTATTTTTGGAGAGATTAAGGTTGCGAAATAGGTTATTAAATGATGACATATTTGATATATTTTTAGATTATTCATTAGTTTATAGGTAAAATAAACTAGTTTAAGGGAAAAAAATTAGGTAAATCAATTTATAATTAATTTATTTTGTTTTTTTAAGGATTTTCTAGAAAAAGTCAATTAGTTCTTATATTTAGGACCGGAGGGAGTATATAGCTATCACTTATATCTCAACTAACTTACCTCATTGATTCCGCCTTTAGGGCAGAAATATCTGGAGTAGAAGTCAAATCCGGAGTCAGAAGGAGCAAGGGCAGTGAGAATTATCCCTCCTGCAGGACATTTTACTATATCATCCATTTGCGGCTTGAATTCAATAAGAGATTGTACAGATGAGACTTCGACCTGCATGACATGAGAAGCCAAAAACCAAACATGTTTGATATTCAGAGTATTACTCATGTGTCAAACTTCTTTTCCAAATAATGGTATGATGAGATATGCATTTTTTGCAACAGTCAATTAGGTGAAAAGTTAGAGGTTAAAGTAGTAGTAGGCCAAGCATTGTTGCCATAAGCATGAATCCTAGTCATATTGAAAAGATTGAATGTGATTAATATGAAATCAAAAAAATGAAGCGAGCAAATTTAGGAATTACCAATAAGTCATTTGTTATGGTTGTCCTCTTTATTTCAACTATGGAAGTACCCTTTAACGCTGCCGAAATTTGTGAAGTCTCAGTGGCATGAAATTCTGTGGGAAGATCGACAGGAAAATCTAATTCAATGTAATATTTGTCTTGATTTTTGCTATCTGGTATTTTTCTTGCAGCCAACAATCCAGATAGCGTCACAAACTCAACAGTATTGGAAGCCACCAAACCAGAAGAAAAGAGTGTATAGGCAGCAGCTAATGTAGCATGGCCACAAAGTTTAACCTACAAAAGAGCACAAACCTTTTTTGTTAACGCTTAACTCCTCCATCAAGCACTATATAAGTGACATTGACTAGTATGCTATAGAGAAAATCACTCTTAAGTTTTTGATCAGTTTTGACTTAAAAACAAAACCAACAAACAAACTTAAATAGTCTTAAAATTCATTCCTAAATTATTATATGAATGAGCTCAGAATACTACTGAGATAGAGGAGTTCTTAACTGCATAAGAATCATTCTAATGTCAAATTTGCACATTCCATCACAGAAGGGCTATCCTACAGAGATATAACTCTGTAACTAAATTATTCTAGAAATCCTACCTCACAGTTTTGACTTAAAATAACAATCATAAAAAACTTGACTAGCATACTAAACAAACCATGGAACTCAAAAGACTGTCAAATTATACTATTTACCTCCCTGTTCCTCAATATAGGACCCAATTCCTAGATATAAGGCCGTTCAACCTCTTTTTGTATATTCCTATATTATATTAACTTATAAGCAAAGAGGAAAAATTCAGGCAAATTAAATTATAAGTGTCTCATTTAGCTTTTGTTAGAAATTTCCAAAAAGAGTCAATTAGTTAAAGTCAACAGGTCCTATATTTAGTAACAGGTGTACACAAGCCATCATCACAAGTAAGTTCAGTCTGCAAAGCTATTCCTAAACTGACACATGAATAAACTCATATAATCTAATCATCATTAACTGCATAACAACATAATAGCATTCCCATGTCAAAGCCACACATACAATCACACAATTGCTATTTACATTTTAAATTGATATACTAGCTCCAATCCTAAATATAAGACCTAGTACTTCTTTTGGAGAGTCCCAAGAAATCTAAATAAGGTAATTAAAATTGATTTTCCCAAATTTTTCCTCTAAACTAGTTTATCTGACTTATAAACTAACATATAATCTACTAATATACAAAAATATGTTACTCCCTCCGGTCCTAAATATAAGGCCTAATTGACTTTTTCTAGAAAATCCTTAAAAAAGCAAAATAAGTTAATTATAAATTGATTTACCTAATTTTTTCCTTTAAACTAGTTTATTTTACCTATAAACTAATGGATAATCTAAAAATATATCAAATATGTCATGATTTATTAACCTAATTTGCAACCTTAATCTCTCCAAAAAAAAGTCAATTGGGTCCTATATTTAGGACAGGAGGTAGTATGATTAAGGGGTTCATTTTGCTTTCCTAGTATTGTGCAAAAAAGTCAATTCGGTCTTATATTTAGGACCTGAGATAGTAATTGGGTAATTAAGAAGTGGGTGTTATAAATGTTACCTCCCAGACAGGAGTGAACCATCTAAGACTGAAACGGGGAACAGAGGAAGCATTGATATGTGAAACAGGAAGCAAGAAACATGTCTCAGAGAGATTGAACTCAGTGGCCACTGATTGCAACCACTTCTCATCTCTCTCTCCCTCTAATATGCATACAGCTGCAGGGTTTCCCTTGAAAGCCGTCTCAGTGAAAGCATCCACCTATGTAGTACGTGTCATCAATGCATGCAAAGAGAGAAGCTTAAAGTTCAGCATTCATTCATAGCATGAAACACAGTTTTAACACACAGAAATGAGAAAACAAAACATGCATGCATATACCACTGAGTATTTCACGGGTTTCTTTGCCATTGAAGCAGAGAGAGTGAAGATTTGTTGATCGCAGAAGAAACAGTGATTGAACAAATGGCACCCTCCAGAGAGTCGTCGTTAGTCTTCTTCTTTGGCAACCACAACTGTAAAGTAATACCAATGGTGGATAGTTAGTTGAGTTGTTAAAAGTTGACCAAGTTTTTCTTTTACCAATAAAGTTGGCCGTGTAAAAGATCAGAATATGTGTGCCTATGCTAGTTGATTAAGTTGGTAATTTTTTTTATCAAAGATTAAGTTGGTTGGTAAGTGGGGTATAAGTGGTGATTAATAAAAGAAAAAGATGAGAATATGTGTTTTAATCCCGCAAAACATTTTCATTTAGAGAAGGACAATCCTGACTATGCCACAACATCCTCACTCCGTGGAATCCTCATTATTATGTTATGAATAGCTTCAAATTACTTGGTTGTATTTAAAAAAATGCTAAAAAAATAAAAGAATTAATTATGACCCTCCATAGTCGTTGTTAGTCATTTTCTTTGAAAAATTAGTCATTTTCTTTGGCAAATAAAACTGTAAAAAAAAAAAAAAATAGCCCAAGGGCGTAGATCAACTGGTAAGAAAGGGGAAGGTAAGGCACCACGTACCCACCAGGTCATGGGTTCGAACCCTTGGGAAGTCGTAACCCCCAAAATGGGGAATCTCGGCGACTTCAGATTAGTCGGTTCCCCGAAGGGGCCGGACACCGAAGGCTCTAAGCAAAAAAAAAACTGTAAAAAAAATGAATAAAAAAAACAATTATGATGGCGACCTCTCGGATTCGTGTTGGCCAAGGAAGATGGATTGGTCATTGGTGCTATTCTATGTTTGGACCACTTCAAGAGTTAGGCCAAGTTGAGTCATCCTAAACCGGATCTTTGAGCCACAGGCCGGATTGAGTTTTGTGAGACCGGCTGAGTCGAAAGTTAGCGTTGGGCTATGGATGGTCTCACAAAACTATTTTCTTCTTGTTTGATGTTTTCTCAAATAAAAAGATAAAGGGTTAAAGGAGAAAGTGCTTCAGAAATTTTCATGTAAGGGCACAAAGCACCTGAAAGATTTAGGGGGCTATCATACCATGTAAATTTTAAAAGTGGGGCAATCTTGCCACAGCCAAGTGTTAATTTTGACTGTTATTTTTTTTTACTTATATGTATGGCAATTAAAATCTATCATTTCACATCAACAAAATTCATGTCAAGTTACTTAGTTTTCCGACGCCACCACTACGGACTTTCTCAATCTCTTCCCTCTCCTTGTTATCATTAAGTGTGTGTATGTTTTTTACTTTCTACTTCACCTTTCCGGAGAGGAATGATCACCAGAAAAGTAAGTGATTTAGCATGGATATTGTTGATGCAGGATGGTGAGATAATAGATGTTAATTATCATGTGTGCATATAAGGAAAAATAACACTCAAAACTACACTTCTAACAGCGGTAGGACCGGAATCGCCCCATTTTTAAAATTTTTGGTTAAAATACTTGTTATTAATTAACATATAAACTATTGTGATCGGTGTATAATAACTTGTTATGTATGGTAATAAAGTTGTTATTCACATTTCAAACATTTGTTATTAGTTAACATGTATATCTATGAACATTTTTTTTGTCCAAAGGTATGCTTTAGCCCTAATGAAACTCCAAGATTCAACTTACCTAAGTTTTTTTGTTAAAAAAAACTATTCAGTTTTAACTTATTTTTTTATAATATCAACAGATTAGATGATATTTTGTTAAAGTAGATTGATACAAAAAGTACATACTTTTCCCTCTTTCTCGGTTTTTTTTTGTCAACTGACCCGATAAATTCACTAATAAATTATATTTCAGTGTAAAATTGATATAAATTAAAACCATTATTTTTTGTGTTTCCTGTTTGCCAAAATTATTAATATATTCGTTTGGTCAACCCAACTTAAAATAGACCAGTTTTATTTTTAAGTAAATAAATATCCTGAATATCTACTTCATCTTGTTTTAATTATAAAATCAGACCTCTAAATTATAGCACTCTTAAACCAATTAAAGAAAGATCCCTCATTGACATGTATTGTACTATTGCATGTGACTTAAAAGGACAAAATTGCCATTAACTAATGGAAGATAATTAAATAAAGGTTCCTTGAAACTCTACTTTAATTTAATCAATTAATGACACTTCTTTTTGTATTATGTGTATTTGGTGGAACCCCAAATTAATTTGGGAAAATTAATTACAGGTCCTTTATAAGAATCATAATTAATGTGAGGTCACACGAGTTGTAATTACAAGTTCTAAAGCTATCAATAAAAACTTATTAGTCTCGCATTATAACTCGTGGGACCTTACATTAATTATGTTACTTACACAAGACTTGTAATGAATTTTCCCAATTAATTTTCCCCTATATATAACACATAATAAATGATGAAAAGGTGTAATCGAAGTTCAAAAAATAAAAAATCAATTATACTGACATTGAGATTACAGTTCACTTAAAAGTAATGAAACAAATCAACAATATGGTATGTACAATAGTGATTTCTCTCAACTCATTATGACAAGAGATGACCACATTCCAAGTGTTGTCTCTTTAAAATATCAAAGCACGTGTTTAATAACGTCAAACAACCGATAGAATAGACAAGAATTACTCAAGATCAACCAAGGAGTATTTAAGAACTGGTCCCCTTTTCTTATTAAAGAGTGGTTCTAATAACATGGCTAAAATAACATTTTATTAGCAGACAATGACTAAACCAAAAACCGCGATATTCAACCATTGTTTAGTTACACACTCAATGAGTTAGTAATAATATCATAAGTTGTAGTCTAAGGAGCGTTGCTCAAATGACTTTAAGTTGGTTTGTATCTACCATTTCAATTGTCAAAAGTGCCCAAACTCGATTCTTGGGAACTCCCTTTAATCTCACGGGCGACTTCAGACTAGTCGATTCTCATAAAGACCGGATACCAGATGTTTTTAAGAAAAAAATATTAAAATCATTAGTTGCATGTTACCAGTAAATCAATTCAACATCACTTACACCAGTAACCGTGGACACAATAGAACAAAACTAATGTGGAGAACCTAGAATGTAGAATCAAAAGTTTCAAGGTATTTTATCGGAATCAACAATAATATATTAAATGCTGTAAAGACCTTATATAAAGTACATGGAATTAAAAAAGATGAAGAAATTATGACAAATAAAAAGACAACAAAAATTGAAATAGCTTATATAAAGTGAATTGAATTGAAAAGGGCTTCATTGGTAGGTTAATAACAAACATTTTCCACTACGCATGTTTTATGTATTTAGATCCTTCAAAAGTAAGCCCGAACCTATGAAATTTGGCAGAAATATATATGTTCTATTTTTTTAAAAAAAAAAACTCAATCTAAAGCTACAAAAATGCCATATGCAATAAAAGATTGCAAAACATAAATTAGGTGAGCTATAGTTTTATTTCTTTTTGAACTTCATGAACGATTTTCCATCCTTGAGACCCAAGTATTTCTCAACATCTTCATCGTGGATATCTCTTTCACCCTTCCTTCCCCTCTTCCCTCCATCAAACTTCAATTTCTGCACCACGATGCACATAAAGTTAATCTTTATCCCTCATAATGAGGTAACCATAAACAATATAATAAGATAATTCCAATTGAAACTAGATCTATTTAAAATAATACTGGGGCCCATTTACTTGTATAGATATTACAACTATTTATTCTTATAGGATTATTCGTCTAATCATTTACTTATAGTGATGGATCATGATTTTAGTATAGCTTACGAAACCATGGCTTGAGGCCAATGAATCCTTTTAAAACCATGATTTGAGCACCAAACCATGGTTTAATAAATGTATCAAACAGGCAAGGTGAAACCCAAGTGTTGATATTTGATTGGAGAAATAGCATGTATAAAATATTATATGAATCCCAATTTAAATATAATATAAAAGATAACATAGATAGCATAAAAAAATCTCAATTGTCTTGTTATAAAATAAACAAACTTTCTGTCATGAATCTCACGGAGTGGGGATTAAAACTGGGTTGACCCTTCTGTTATTTACCATTTTTGCTACTCTTTTGGCCTCAGCAACATTCTATTCCAGGAGCAAAACCTCCTCATGCACCGCAGGATATTCTGGTAACTTCTCTCCTGAAATGTGAAATTACACATTTCAACATTGTTACTTGAGACATAGTAAAAGCGGGGGTGCACAACATACCTATAAGCTTCTCTATTTTACGGTAACATTCCAGCTCATATTGATTCACGAGAGAAATGGAAACGCCAGATATTCCCACCCTTGCAGTTCTTCCCACACGATGTATATAATCCTGCAGCTCGCAAGATCAAAAATCAATTACACAGAGACATGTGACAGTTTTTTAAACAATTTCTATTTCACTAATTCATGTATTAGTGAAAAGGATCTATACAAGTCATGCAACTTAAATTGTGACATTGAAGACAAATACAATCAATATTATAGTAATGATTGTTCTGAAAACGCAAATGACATTAGCCATAGCTATATGCTGTTTTAGATGACAAAGTAAATAAATGTTTGAAAATAGATAGTATAATTTACCTTTGGGTTTGAAGGGATATCATAGTTGATAACCATATCTACAGTAAGAATTTCCAGACCTCTACTTGCCACATCAGTGCAAATAAGGAAATTGTACTCTGATCTCCAGACTTAAACTTATTCAAGGCTCCAATTCTCTTCGACTGTCACAACATACCCATACTAAATGTTAGAAACACATCATTTGCACATGTACAACAGTAGCAACAAAGTCTTATCCCACTATGTAGGGTTGGCTACATAGATCATACGACACTATTGTGCTCTATTAGCAACCAACTCTATGGGTCAAAATATTAAGAAAACGAAATCAGAATAATCACCTTGCTCATATGACCATTAATTGGGATGGCTCTAAATCCCAAATGTCCAAGAGTTAAAGCGAGGAGCTGTGTTGAGTTACTTGTGCGGGCGAACACCATGGACTTACTTCCAGCCATTTCAGTCAGAATGTTGACCAAGTAGCAATCCTGCAAGTGATAAACAATAAGGTCATGAACATTATCATCTAAAGAATGTAGACCAATTTAGACTACACATCTGAGGATCTTAGACAGCTTTTCCGTTCTCTTTCCAACTCCCTAGAGAGAACTTTTGCCATGACAAAGCACAAGAGAAAACTGCCACTCAATATTAATCAACATGATAAACAAATTTGATAAGCTGCAAATCAGAAGAACCACAAAGTCAATGGAATGTTATAGTACTAAACAAGATAGTTTTTACAGTCCCACATGGATGCATATTTGCATGTGGCGAGTCAAACTATAAAAAGTTAAAAACCAATTCAAACAAAATACATTACAACAACCTGATTCAAAAAATTGAGGTTGAAAAACTATTATGACTTGCAAATCAATTTTAATTTCCCCGATTTAAAATAAAGTTATACTCACAAATAGATTATACTCCCTCCGAAACTAAATATAAGACCCTTTGATAAAAAAAATATATGACCTAGTTGGCTTTTTTGGAAAATGCTACAAAAGCAAAATAATTTAATTATAAATTTATTAAACCTAATTTTTTTTCCTTAAACTAGTTTATTTTAGCTATAAACAGATGGATAATCTAAAAATATATCATATATATATGTCATAAGTTAATAACCTATTTGACAACCTTAATCTCTTAAAAAAAAGTGAACAAGTCTTATATTTAGGAATAGAGGTAGTATATATTAATAACCAACAAAAAGTGGTGCAATTTTGTTGTTTTAAATTACAAAAGTAAGTAACACCAATGGTTGAAAACCCAATGAAATCAATCCAAAACAAAAATAAAAGGACCATCAAGTAGAACATAGTCCAATCTATTACAGCAACAAAATTTGGGACAAGTGAAAAAAAAAACAAACCTTGTACTTAGAACGAACAAACCGATACTGATGCAACATCACGAATGGACTTTGTTTGATCAGCACTGATTGATTCAAGAGAGTTCGGATAACAAAAGAAGCCCAAGATCTAAAGAGGCGCACTATGAAGAATAAAATAAAAATGCTCAAATGGCCTTAGCCCTAAAATGTTACACGCACGTGTGTATATATATGTATAAAAGTATATATCCCCTCTTTCTAGGGTTTGGCCAGTTTACTTGGACAGAAAGAAAGTAGACTATAGAAATGGAAATGGAAATGGAAATAAAAATAAAAATAAGATGTAAAAGTTTGTGGGTATTAGGAAAATGACCTTACTTAGGTCAAGTTCCTCCATCTAGGTTCTCCATTTCTCCAATTACTGGCCGTTAGATTGAATGAATGAATGTTATAAAAGAACACGTGTCACTCCTATATTAAAAGAATTTTAGAACCTGGAGAAATGAACTATAAGATTCAGAGAGAAATTACCTTTCTCATAACCTTTCTCATAAAAGTTAGTTGGTTTTGCTGTTGTGTTTGGTCCGAAAAATGTGTTAAAAAAATCTTTTGTCAATTTTTTTTCCACTTTCTTGCCATCCAAACTGGCCTAACTCTTCAAAAAAAGGCGTGATCAATTACAAGATTTATGTTTGTATGATTTTAATCTTTAACATTACTATATTCAAAACAATAAATTATAAGTTATTTTTCAACAATTTGATTCTTTATCAGATATAACTTTTGTCATAATTATCACATATAATTTCCGAAATATTAACGAAATTATATTAACTTATTTAAATAATATTATATTTTAATTATTTTTACTTTGTTAGTTTAAATTTATTATTTAAACAACTAGTGATTCCCCTGTGTGATGCATGGAAACTAATTATTAAAAAGATATTATTTACAATTATTCGTTGAATGTTTACTAATTTAATATCCAATTATAGAGAATTATTGCATCAAGAATAATAATTACGATCTATTTATTTTATAACGAGTTAAAAAATATTGATACAAGAATTTCAGAATTTCAAAACTGAATCCAAACAGAATAAAAAATAATAATAAAAGGAATTTGAAAATGGAAACTAATTCTTTTTGAATTTTTTTAACTTCAAATAATTAGGTAATGGGAAAAACTTATATCAAGTTCATTTCTCCAGGTTCTCAAGTTCTTTTAATTTAGGAGTGACACGTGTCCTTTTATAACTATCATCTCCATTAGATTGAATGGATGGTTGTTCTTAAAGGACACGTTGAATGGAGATAGTTGTTATAAAAGGACACGTGTCACTCCTATATTAAAAGAACTTGAGAACCTGAAGAAATGAACTTGACCTAAGTAAGGTCCTTAGGTAATTATGTAGTCCAATAATATTGTGTCAAGTGTGCAATAGAAATTATACCACCGCTTTTAGTATATATAATAAATCATAGCAAATTATTAAACTAGTTCTATTTAAACTGTTTTAACATAAAAAATGTGGGTTAGGTAGTTAAAAAAAATTGAGGAGAGGGAAACATTATAAAAATTTAAAAAAGAGAGAAAAGAGGGTAGAAAGGGGAAACTTGTTAGTTAGAGAAGACAAATGTCAAACAGAGAGAATAAATATGCATGAGAGGAAATTAATTTTTCTTACAAAAGTCAATAAAAGAGAAAAATAAAAAAGAATAAAAATGATGAGAGAGAAAGATTGAAAAGTGACACTTGTCAGCAAGTTAGTGACAAATCCTTGGATTTGTATGTTTTCATTATGCTAATGAAGTTATTAACATTTCAAAGATGCAATATTGAATTAAAATGCATTGATTATAATTGAATTGAATTATTAAAAATGATTGTTTGAGAAAATGGTGAAATAAGGGCATAATCGTTATATTTAAATATATATCTTAAGTGATTGATTTTTTTATGATAGGTATTATATTGTTATAAATTTTCCCTTGCAAAAAATGAGAAAAAAATGTTTCGTTACTAATATAGAGTAGTTTGTTGTCATCTTTATTCATTATGAAAGAAGAAAGAAAATGAGAAAAATGGGATGAAATTGCTAACATATGGTAGAAGTGACAGAATTGGCCTAGAATCCTGAAAAAGCTTTATGGTGTCCTAGGACGATTACAGAAACTAACAAAAAACTTTCAGAAGTTGCACTTGCTGCAAACTGCTATGTCCATACGCGAATTTCATTGATTGTTGGGCTATCGTGTCTTCAATTTGGACCCAAATTTAATCCCAAACATTTGACTCAACTTTCATTTAATTTTAAGTGAAAAATTAAGTTGTAAAAAAAAACACAAGTTTTGGGGTTGGGTCTTCCTCAAGACCCCAACTTTCTCCATATCTTCCACCATTTCTCTCTCATTTTTAATCACATTTCCTTTTCACTTTCAAACTTTCTTCCTCTTTCCATAACACAATAAATTCCTCTATTGCTCTTTGGAGATGTTTTATTTGTCTTGAACTTTAGTTCTACAAAAGGGAATATCAATTTCTTATGTTTCTATTTGTCTTTTTGATTTCGTAGATTTAGGTTTTCACTTATACTTTGAGATTGGATTGGGATGTGATTTTGAATTGTTGTGGTTATTTGGATTTGTAATGAGAAATTGTTCTCTTTAATATATAGGCTCTATATATGTTCATTTGTCATTTCATTCATTTATTCCGTGCTATTTATATATGTTAATGATAAATAAGTTGATTTAGATAGATTGCAATTGAAGTGTTAAACTTGCCGGTTGGTAATGTTTGTTATTTTGAGTTGTTCATTTTGCTTTCTTAGTATTCTCTAAAAAAGTCAACTACCTCTTATTTTTTTTTTGATTGATTATGAAATGTCTTTTTGTTATATACTAACATGGCGTCAACTAGCTCTTATATTTAGGAACAAATGTAATAATTGGGTAATTAAGAAGTGGGTGTTATAAATGTTACCTCCCAGACATGAGTGAACCATCTAAGACTAAAACGAGGAACAGAGGAAGCTTTGATATCTGAAACAAGAAGCAAGAAACATGTCTCAGAGAGATTGAACTCAGTGGCCACTGATTGCAACCACTTCTCATCTCTCTCTCCCTCTAATATGCATACAGCTGCAGGGTTTCCCTTGAAAGCCGTCTCAGTGAAAGCATCCACCTATGTAGTACGTGTCATCAATGCATGCAAAGAGAGAAGCGGAAAGTTCAGCATTCATTCATAACATGAAACACACTTTTAACACACAGAAATGAGAAAACCAAATATGCATGCATACCACTGAATATTTCACGGGTTTCTTTGCCATTGAATTGGGGGGGGGGGGGGGAGAGAGAGAGAGAGAGAGAGAGTGACGATTTGTTGATCCCAGAAGAAGCAACAATGAGTGAATATATATATGGTCAGTTGGTCACCCTCCAGAGTCGTCGTTAGTCATTTCTTTTGACAACAAAAACTGTAAAAAAAAAATACCGACTGTATAGTTGGTTGAGAATCAATGTAACATGTGAACTTATATTTAAATCCTAAAAACTTTTAAAAGCTATTGAAGGGAAAATCATGTCTATTTGGATAACACTCTTTTTTTTTTATAACAAAAAGTTGAGTTGGGTCCACGGGCTCACCAGGGGCCAGGACAGGCCTCTGGAGCGGGATTCGAACTCACAACCATATAGTTATAAGTCAGACCACTTTACCAACTGGACCAACATTTGTTGTTCATTTGGAGAGGATTCTTACCATTCAAGTCTTGATTAATTTGTTATTAATAGCTCTTGATTATTGTGCTGTGTTTTAAAAACTGTAAAAAGAATATTAAAAAGTTAATTATGATTGTCATTAGTCATTTTCTTTGGCAAATAAAAATGTAAAAAGATAAAATAAAAAAATTAATTATGACCCTCGTGAGTGATGGTGAGTCTTTTTCTTTGGCAAATAAAGCTTTAAGAAAATAAAAATTAATAAAAAATTAATTATGATTGCGACCTTTCGTATTCGTGGTGGCCAAGAAAGAGGGTTTGAGTTGCCTATGTGGCATTTTCCTCGGCGGCTCTCCTCTGTCAATTTTTTATACCTATTCAAATCAATCTAAGAGCTCACATTATACCACATCATCATACCATTTAAAAAACTAAATTATTATAATTAATCAAGAATTTTGAAACATTTTTCAATACCTTTTGAAATGAAAATTTTCAACTGCCTAGACCTATATCATTTCAGCAGAAGGATCTATAAGAGATACATACTGATCTAGATAACTATAAAATATAAAAGATTCTGCCTCAAAATATTTATATACAACTTTTCTACTACCAAAATACTTGATAGAGGTGTTTCTCCCTTTATATTCTTGTCTAGCACAATCTATAATAGATTGAATTGAGATATATCATCCTATTGATATGAGGGAAATTTAAAACATTGTATAAAATGTTTGTTGGTAGATCTACACTTTTTTAGTCAATTGTGCTGATTGCACTCTTGATAATAGACTGTGAGTAAATATGCACATTTTATTAGTCAATTATGCAAGTCTGTAAGTAAATATACACTTTTTATTAGTCAATTGTCCTGAGTGCACTTTTGGTAATAAGTCTGTAGGTAAATTTACACATCTTATTAGTCAATTGTGTTGAGTGCTCTTTTGGTTTAGGTAATAGTCTATTAGTAAATTTACATCTTAACTCTTAACTCTTCAGTTACACACTCAATGGGATTTAAGAAAAATAATATCATTAGTTGCATATTACCACCAAAACAATTTAACATCACTTAAACTAGTAATTGTGCACACAATCGAACAAAACTAATGTAGAAAACCTACATTGTAGAATCAAAAGTTTCAAAGGTATTTTGTGGGAATCAACAATCATATATTAAATGATGTAAAAACCTTATATAAAATACATTGAATTGAAAGGGGAAGGAGAAATTATTCCAAAGAAAAAGACAACAAAAATTCAAATTAAATAGCTTATATAAAGTACATTGAATTGAAAAAGGCTTCATTGGTAGGTTAACATAACAAACATTTTCCACGAACATATGTTTTATATATTTAGCACCTTCAAAACCAAGCCCCAACTATTATATTTGGAAGAAATGTGTTCTATTTATGAAAACTCAACCTAAAGCTACAAAAATGCCATGTACAATTAAAGATTGCAAAACATAAATTAGCTGAGCTATAGTCTTATTTCTTTTTGAACTTCTTAAACGCTTTTCCATCCTTGTGAACCAAATATTTCTCAACATCTTCATTGTCGATATCTCTTTCACTCTTCCTTCCCCTCCCTCCATCAAACTTCAATTTAGTCTTTTCTCCATAATGAGGAAATTATAAACAATATGACAAGATAATTCCAATTTAAACTAGATCTATTTAAAATAACACTTGGACCCGTTTACTTATATAGATAGATATTTCAACTAATTCTTGGGGGCTTATTCCTCAAATCATTTACTTATAGTAATGGCTCATGATCTTAGTAAAGCTTATGACACCATGGTTTGAAGTCAATATATCCTTTCAAAATCATGGTTTGGGCTCCAAACTATGGTTTCATAAATGTACCAAACAGGCATGCTGAAATCCAAGTGTTGATATTTGATTGCAGAAATGGCTGTAAGTATAAAATACTATATAAATCCTAATTGAAATACTACCTCCGGTCCTAAATATAGGACCTAGATGACTTTTTTTTGGGGAGGTTAAGGTTGCAAAATAGTCTAGTAAATCATGACATATTTGATATATTTTTAGATTATCCATTAGTTTATAAGTAGAATAAACTAGTTTAAGGGGAAAAATTAGGTAAATCAATTTATAATTAACTTATTTTGCATTTTTTTATGATTTTTCAAAAAAGTCAATTAGGTCTTATATTTAGGACCGGAGGGAGTATAATATAAAAGATAACATTGATCACATAAGAAAATCTCAATTGTCTTTTTATGAAATAAATAATCCTTCTGTCACTTACCATTGTTGATACTCTTTTGTCCTCCCTAACACGCTCTTCCAGAAGCAAAACCTCCTCTGCCACCGCAGAATATTCAGGTAACTTCTTTCCTGAAATGTGAAATTACACATTTCAACATTGTTACTTGAGACATAGCAAAAGCGGGGGTGAACAACATACCTATAAGCTTCTCTATTTGAAGGTACCATTTCATCTCATATTGATTCACGAGAGAAATGGAAACACCAGATCTTCCCGCCCTTGCAGTTCTTCCCACGCGATGTATATAATCCTGCAGCTCGCAAGATCAAAAATCCATTGCACAGGGACACGTGACAAAGTTTTTTTAAACAATTCCTATTTTACTACTTCAAATTTTAGTGAAAAGGATCTATACAAGTAATGCAACTAAAATTGTGACATTGAAGACAAATGAAATCAATATTATAGTATGATTGTGCTGACAACGCAAATGACGGCAACCATAGCTATATGCTGTTTTAGATGAAAAAGTAAATAGATGTTTGAAAATAAATAGTATCATTTACCATTGAGTCTAAAGGGATATCATAGTTGATAACCAAACCAACAGTAGGAATGTCCAGACCTCTACTTGCCACATCAGTACAAATGAGGATATTGCAATCTCCAGACTTAAACTTATTCAAGGCTCCAAGTCTATTTGACTGTCACAACATACCCATAATAAACGTCAGAAACACATCATTTGCGCACCTGAGTCAAGTACAACAACAATAGCAGCAGCAACAAAGTCTTATCCCACTATGTGGGGTCATCTACATGAATCATACGTCGTCATTGTGCTCTATTGGCAACCAACTCTGTGTCAACAAATTAGAAAAATTTAAATCAGAACAATCACCTGGTTCATATGACCGTTAATTGGGATAGCTCTAAGCGTCAAAGCCAGGAACTGGGTTGAGTCACATTTGTTGGTGAACACCATGGACGTATTTCCAGCCATTTCAGTCAGAATGTAGACCAAGTAGCAATCCTGCAAGTGACAAACGATAAGGTCATGAACATTATCATATCATCTAAAGAATACCCAATACAAGTCCTGAAATCAAATTCACAAAAAGCAAGCATACTATAGCAAAAATTCTATTTCAGTCCATAAAAATTGATCTGCTAAAGAAATGGGTGATGTGCTTTTCTATGGAACACTGAAAACTCAGCGTCTGGTGAAGATTGAAGGATAAGAAGAGGGGAGGGGAGATTTGGGGGATATAGAAGGCAGAGCCGTAGAGCAGAATTTCAAATGACCTTTGGATAGTCACATTCTTTTCCTGAGCCTTTCCACAGTATATCACCTTCATTCTCTAAACTCAAACTACATTACACCCAAAATATAGGAAGTATTGATTATCAACATGATCATATTTCTTGCAGGTTTTATCAGAATGATTAATAATAATGAGGCTACTGACACTGAATCCTTTTCTTTTCTCACTTGATTCTCTACACTCACATTACAACAAAAGTTTAGACTAAACTTCACATCTTAGGATCCCAGCAAACTCTTTTGTTTTCTTTCCAACTCTTTAGAGAGAAGTTTTGCCTTGACAAATCACTTTGGAAATCTACCAATCCTTTTCACAATATTAATCAGCATGATAAACAAATCTCTTGTACAGACTATATAGATTGCAAGAAGAATCAATGATTTATTTCTTTGGTGAAATACAAGTAGTGTACAACATATGAAGGGAAAATTGATTCTAAGATCCTTAGAGTTTAGCCAATTAAGAATTAAATCCCTATAGATTATTTGTTTGAAATGGTCCCCTATTGACTGATCCAGTAATTTCAATTTATAACTTCTACGAAGTACTATCATTCATAGAAATGTAAGAATGTTATAATGGTGCTAGATGGAACAACCGGAATTTCATTAAGTTATGAAATTTTATAAACTAAACTAGATAGCGTTTACACTCACACATGAATGCATAATTGTAGATGACGAGTTAAACTATAAAAATGGTAAAAACCCAATTCAAACAAAAATGCACTACAACAACCTGATTCAAAAAATTGAGGTTAGAAAACTATGAGGATTTGCCAATCAATTTTCCCCTATTTCAAATAAAGTCATACTCACAAATAGAATATATATATATATATATATATATATATATATATATATATATATAGGGCGAAGGCCCAAAAATGACACATAACTATTGTCCAAGGAACAAAAATAGTACATAACTATTCCAAGGTACAAATATGATACCCAACTTTTACCATGTGATCAAAAACGATATTTTCACTAATATGAAAATAATGTTAGACATGAAAAGTCCAAAATGCTTTTATTATAAATTAATCGCCGTCCTGTAAAAGTTTATTTATAAGGGCATTTTAGACATTTCATGTCTAATATTATTGTCATATTAGTGAAAATGTCATTTTTTATCATATGGTAAAGTTGGGTATTATTTTTGTACCTTGGAATAGTTATGTATCATTTTTTAGCATTCGCCCTATGTGTGTGTGTGTAATTTTGTTCTTTTAAATTACAAAAGTAACACCAATCGTTGACAACCCAATTAAATCAATCCAAAACATAAAAATAAAAAGACCACCAAGTAGAAGATAATCCAATCTATTCAAGCAAAAAAAAATCAGAGAAGTAAAACAAAACAAACCTTAAACTTAGAAGGCATAAAGTGATACTGCTGCTTCAAAGTGTCAACGGTAGAATATTCAGATGCGGCTTCAACCTTAATAAGGTCAAAACAAGAATTTAATTAAAACCATCTAAGGCTGAGAAAACCGAACATACAATCAATACACTAAGTTAATTGTACCTTCACAGGGTTCCTTAAGCAAAGCCTTTGGAGTTCTTGGACCTGAAACATCAAGAATGCACCATGTTTGATCAGCACTAATTGATATAAGAGAGTTTTGATCAATAACACACTATGAAAAATAAGATAAAAATGCTGCAAAGGTTAGCCCAAAAATGTTACACGCACGTATACATTCATAAAAGTATATATCCCCAATGAAAGGGAACTTCCTCTTTGTAAGATTTTCTTTAATTCTTAGAAAAAGTGTGATGAGTAACAAAATTTATGTATGTATGATTTTAGTCTTAGTATTACTATTTTCAAAACAATAAATTATAGAAAATGTTTTCAACAATTTAATTCTTCATCAGATATAATTTTTTTCATGATTATAACATATAATTTCTTAAATAAGAATGAAGTTATATTAACTTATTCAAATATTATTATATATTATATTTTAATTATTTTTACTTATTTTAGTTTAAATTTTTCATTAAAATAATATTTTCATCAACAACATCAAAAACGAAATGTGCTCTATGATATATGAGGGTTGGCTACATGGTTAGCAAAACAAAATGTGCTCTATCAAATGCCATAAAGAAGTATGAACTAATGATATATGATAGTTTCAACTTAAAAGTTCAAACTATGTCGTCAATCATAATTGTACGGTACCCTCACGGGAAAAAAGGATTCCAAGAAATTCATACTAAAAGCATCATGCATTCTTTAGAGAGTGCACAGTTTGGAATAAATCTATCGTTATATACCTCCCTTGTCATAGTGGCAGAAAACAAAAATGTTTTTCTCCTTTTAGGGATATGTAAGAGAAACTCCTTGAGAGATTCCTCAAAATTCTGATCCAACAGCATATCAGTCTCATCTAGAACCTGTTTAAAATGCAGAAAAATCAAACATCTCAAAATAAATACAGAATTTAAAATATCTGGTAAACAACAGCATAAAAGGGAGGTTCTATGTAATTTTGACAAAATGGGAGGAAGGTCATTGTATATATCTCAAATATCAATAAACATTAACTAACATGAGATAGCTTATTAAGTCCATTCACCAAAATCAATTGACCACATCACAACAAAAATCTGGTAGAACTCAATCTGGTTCACAGAAATAATGTACAGTAAAAACTGAAAAATTGCTCAATTAGGGAGTTCCAAGTAAGTATCCCACTCTTCACTCAATCTATAAGCCCTAGGAGAATCTCCACCCAAAAGACACCATGAAATATTCTGTATATCCAATGACTCATTCCCAGGGCCAATGTATTTATAGTACTACTCCAAAACCATGTAGCAGAACCACTCTTACCTTCCCCCCACTGCCCATTCTATTCGCTCAATTCCCTCAGACCAGAGTGTTAATCAAACATCAATCTTTACATTTTATGAGAAAAGAGCTATTTATTGAACAACAATGGAAATATTAATCAGCGTCATCTTGGAGCACTCTAACTGGCAGAACTTACAACTCTAAGGAATAACAGGAGAATATTTTGGAATGACAAACATAAGTTCATGCAACAATTATTTATCAATGAGCGAAAGCTGTTTAGATTGAAATACAAGCAATGTGAGACCTAGAGTCTTACTTGTTAGAATCTTAAGTTTTGATGAAGACTAAAATGTAGAGGATTAGACCAAGTGCCTAGGAAGCAATAGGATAACAAAGGATCCCAAGTAAGAGTGCTTCCGGATGAAGATTTACTTCCGGTTAGATTAGGACTTGCGCATGCGGATGAATGCTTTCATCCCCCAGCGTCAGCAAGTAAATAACTAGGGATTTAACTTAGTCCATGAACTTTAGGTGCAAAAACCCTAAGACTAAGCTATGGTTCAATCGGAAGCGAAGTTGCTTCCTGTTAGACTTAGACTGGCGCAGAGCGATAGAATAGATATTACTCCAAGCGACAGTGAGTCTACTTCCCCAAGTGAAAGCGCTTCCTGTTAGAATTAGACTGGCGCAGAGCGACAGAATAGATATTACCCCAAGCGTCAGAAAGTCTACTTCCCCAAGTGAAAGCGCTTCCTGTTAGACTTAGACTGGCGCAGAGCAATAGAATAGTTATTACCCCAAGCGTCAGTAAGTCTACTTCGCCAAGTGAAAGCACTTCCTATTAGATTTAGACTGGCGCAGGTTGATAGACTAGATATAACCCCGAGCGTCAGCAGAAATGCAACATCAAGTGAAGTTGCTTCCTATTAGATCTTGACTGGCGCAGACTGATAGAATAGATTTCACCCTAAGCGTCAGTGAGTTCACTACGTCAAGTAAAAGTGCTTCCGATAGCTTAGTGACTAGCGCTGAGTGTTGGGATGAAATACACTAAGTGAGAGTGAGTTATAGTGAACCAAGATCCTTCATCTAGTAGTTTTACTTCCGGATGTAAAAATGCTTCCGGATACATCATAGACCAAATCAGAACACAGTCTAAGTAAACTACTCCCCATAGCAAACAAGCTTCCCAC
Source organism: Mimosa pudica (assembly GCA_029929735.1). Taxonomy (NCBI): domain Eukaryota; kingdom Viridiplantae; phylum Streptophyta; class Magnoliopsida; order Fabales; family Fabaceae; genus Mimosa; species Mimosa pudica. Next base: position 9,924,397 of record JAKELP010000021.1, on the reverse strand, counting down.
AGCATGAACAATTCTTATATATATTGCTATGTTGGACTAACCAGTATGTGCAGAACATGGTCACGCTTCCGGATGCAAATGAGCTTCCGGATGGAAAGACTCTTGACATTGGGACTCAGAGCTTAACACTTGCAGAGCAAGATTACCACTTGCGGATGAAAGATGATCATCCGTCAGCAAGAGTGCAAGAGTAAAAATCACATACTCAGAAGTCAGAATGCTTTTGTCAGAGCAGAGGTGTCAGGACTACTTTTCAGAGATAAAGCAAGTCAACCCTGCTAAGCATTAATGAAGATGTACTTCTCAACGGTAACATAGGGTTAACGGCACTATTCAAACGTTCATATTCAACCTGCCACAGAAGCCTATGAAGCCGAGTATAAAAGAGACACTCATTCAGAAGAAAAGATAATGGAAGAAAAAGAGAGAACAGAACAAAGTATCTGAAATATCATACTCTTCATTCTACACATCTTCTACTACTCTCAGATCCAGATTTGTGATATTTTTCAGAGAGTAACTTTATTGTACTTAAGTGAGTAACATCATCCACTCTTAGAGAGAGTTAGCTTTGAGCTTAAGTGTTTAGCACAATCAGTTCATAGAGTGAACATAGTGTAAACTTACAATTTGTAAGGGGGAGCATTTAGAGGTTGTCTAAATCTCCATAGGTTGCAAGTTAGCCCGTAAAACTTGCATTTGTAAGGTTTGCAGGTGAACCCGGTGTAAAACCTGTGGGTTGTTAGGTGAACCCGTGCTCGTAAAACCTAAAGTGTAAAGGCTTCTCTTGTGCCCGGTTTAAACAAGAATAGTGGATTGAAAATCTCAGGTGGAGCCTGGGGACTGGATGTAGGTCTGGGTGACCGAACCAGGATAAATTTATGTGTGCATAAATTTACATTCAAACAATCTATTTTGCATCACATAACATACTGACTTGTGCATATCACTACTTCGTAAATATTATCACCAAGCACAAGCAGTCTTTCGAAAAGAAGAATCAAAAGATTTAATTTATTCTCTCACCCAATTCACCCCCCCCTCTTGGGTGACAGCCACGTTTATCATTTGGTATCAGAGCAAGGTCACTTGTTTAAAGGATCCAACGATCTCAAGTGCAAAGACCTAGGCTGATTTGGGTTACAAAATGTGTTTTGAAGGTTTTGATCATACAATCCCACCGGTGTTAGAAAATGCTGATTTTTACTTATGGAAGGGAAGGATGAAAAGTTTTATACTATCCACTGATTTCAAAATGTGGGATGTTTTTGAAAAGGACTCTGATTTCAAACCAAAAGTAAATTGGACAGAAGAGGACAAAAGCTTATTTTACTTAAACCTTAGAGCAATGCAAATTTTGCACAAAAGTTTATCTGACAATGATTACCAGAAAATTAAACATTGCTCTAGGGCTATAGATATTTGGAACACTCTTGATACTATGTATGCTTCTAACCAATTTCTTGATGATAAGGCTGTCCAAAGCTCACTATGTGCTCCTTGTGAATCCACCGTTGATGAGCTACTGGATGGTGATGTAGTAGAAGCTAGTATCAGCAAAGAGAGAGTGGATCTCCGCCTAGTAGATTCAGAAGCTGAAGAAAATGAGGTACCTAAACTTGAAACTTCTGAATTGCAAGATATGTATAATGAGCTACATGTTGAATTCTGTAAACTTGCAAAAGAAATTCTAGGCTTAAGAAAAAGGAATAGGGAACTTGAGGAACTTATTCCTTCTTCTACAACCAAGGAGTCCAAAGTCCCAATCATAAAAGAAGACTTTTCGAAAGACCCTGAGATTTCAAAAGTTGATAAACATAGAGTCTTTGAAAAGAAAACTGACCACCATAATAGTGATAAGAAATCTGATTCTGAACATCATCCCATTATCTGTCATTATTGTGGTAGAACTGGTCATATTTCTCACACATGCAATTTTAAGAGAAATTTAAATGTGAGAAATAAATATATATGGATCCCCAAAGGACAAGTAAGGTCCAGCGCTAACTATGTAGGACCCAAGTACAAATGGGTACCAAAACTCTCTTCTAGTGCCTTACCTGTGCAGGAAAGATCAAGAGTTTCTCTTGTCCCAAAGAAGAGAACTCGTGGTGATGTCACTACTGCAACTACCTGGTTCAATCATAAGAAGCAGTACGCTACCACAAGGAACAAAGACCTTGTCTCAGGGATAAGCTATCACAGAGTTCCATTCAACTATCCTGAGAAGGACAAAAGAGAGAGGATGTCTCAACTCACATGGAGAAAACCTGCGAATCCTGTCTCTCCTAAGAAAGTGCTTCAGGCCAAGGATAAGTATAAAAGATCTCCTTGGGTAAGCAAGGGATTATTTAAGGTTGAAGCATGCAACAGTAAAATCTCCTATGCAAATGTAAGATGGACTTATTGAGATTTTACATTAAACATCATAAGCATGAACATGATATGGCTTATAAGATATTTCACACAATGTTCATACTCTACATGCTATCTATGACTATCATTATCAGAAGCCATGTGCATATAGTCATAGTTGATTCGCAATGCTATATTCATAGTGAATATTTCTTAAGTGCATAAGAATCACATACTTCCTACAAACTGACCAGTCAGATCCAAGTTTGGAGACTGAAAAATGGGGAGAGAAATCATTTGCTATTTTGTAGGAAAGAAGGTACGAAGGAACAACAATTTTCATAATCATACCTGATCAGAGCAATGTATCAAATCTGAATGAGTTGTTGTTCATACTGGGCTCCGAGAGCTACTGCTCCTAAAATTGAGAAGATCAAACAAACTCTACTTGATGCAAATATGGCTTTAGTTATGAAAGCTTGATCGCTGTGGATGCACAAGAGAGAACATCAACGAGTTACTCAATGTTAAATCTTAAGTAAGTACCATCGGAAGCAAAACTACTTCCGGATGCTCTCGTGCTGACGCTGAATGACTACTCAAGGCAACCAGGAGCGTCTGTCTGACCAGAAGCAAAATCACTTCCGGATACTCTTTGGCTAGCGCTGGATGATAATTCAATATGATCAAGAGCGCCAGTGTCAGATCAAGGGACACATCACTTCAGAAAACGTTTCAACTTCCTCTATGAAACGCTGTGCCTTCGCTGAAGCAACACGTGTCATCAGGTGTGTCGTTCCAACTTAAAAACTTACATTACCCAATGTGTGAAAATTTGAAAGAGTATGCCCATTCTATCCTCAGAAATTTTACCTATAAATAGAAGTCATTTTCCATTTTCACTTTTTACTACATCTTTTCATTCTCATCATTTTCTCTGAAAAGTCTTTTCATCTTCTCCATTGTGCTCTTTATTTTTCACACTTCTTGCATTTCATCTTTATTTACACAACATTCATACAAAAAAAAAAAAATGGCCGGTACGAATGAATCCAACCCAGTCATCCAGAAAACCTCTTCTTCCAAGAAACATAAATCGAAATCTGGGAAATCCACTCACAAGCATTCTGGTAAATCTGGGCACCATGAAGAACAACATGAAGAACTTCATGAACGCCAAGAAGGTTCTGGGCAATCACGGAGACAGGGTGAAGACGTTCAGGGTCAGCCTGAAACCTCTGGTAGAATAGAACAGGCAGTGGGTTCTGAACAAGAGCGGGATGCTCAGAGAAAGGGAAAGAAAAAGAAGGTTCAATTTTCTGAGGAGCCTTCCTCCAAGAGGCAGAGGGTTGAGGAAGAAGATGATCTCACAGTTTATAGAGATGGGGCTTTGGAGAGTGTATCCGCCAAATTTGAGACATCCATTCCCATCTTCAACCATGGCCTGTTCATCAATCTGGACAAGTTGGATGAACTAGGGTTTGCTCATCTGCGCCCTTACTTGGAAAAGTATATGCCTTGGCTGGGCATCAACCAGGACTACAACGTCAACGTCCTGCGAGTCTTTTGCCAATCCCTCTCAGGCAGAGCAAAGTACAGGAAGGTGGATGGGAAAGAGCAAGTCCACAAACTCTCCTTCACTGCCACTGTAAGAGGAAGAACCTTCAGGTTCACTTGGAGAACCTTGAATGAGATGATGGGAATCACAGAAGAGGATATGAATGAATGGATCTACCCTGAGTCTCACAAATACAGCAAGGAGGAACTCGAGGAGTTGTATGGCACCAACAGCAAGAAGGTGTCCAAGATGTCTGATTCTAACAGGCTCTTGTACTACATCTACTCCCGGATAATGACTCATAAGGGAGGCAACTTCAACGAGTTCACACTGCTAGACAACCCTTGGTTTCCTAGACTCCTCTCGCTCAAGCCTTTCAACCCTGGGCAGTTGATATGCCTAGAGCTTCAGCGCTGGTTAAGCAATGACAAGTCAGGTTATCTTCCCTATCCCACCATCATTGCCTTCCTTCTTGAGAAGCATCTGATCAAGGCTACATCTGCTGTGGAAGAAGAGAATGTCAAGTGTAGGCCTGTGGGAGCAACCAATGTGGCAAGGATGGGGATCAAGTATTTCAAGCCTCCTAAGCCCACTCGCTCACGCTCACAAGCCAGTAGTGCTTCTGGAACTTCAGCTCCCTCTGCATCTGGAGCAGGCGATCAGGAAGTTGACTCTCATGCTGGGCCAAGCCGTAGTGCAAGGGTTCCAGCTTCTGTTAGGGCCTTTGCAGAGGATATAAAGGAAGAGCTTCTGTTTAGACTGACTGATTCCTTGGTGGGTCCTCTCCGTGTTGAATGTGAAGCTGGCTTCCACCACCAAGGGGAGCGAATTCAGCGGCTTGAGGACAGAGTAGGACAACTTGAGAATCACCTTGCAAGGGTGGATGCAAAATTAGACCTCATTCTCCAGCACCTACAAATTCCCCAACCTTCATCACAAGGTAACTTACCACCTTCACCTCCTCCTCCTCCTCAAAACCCTCCTCCTCCTCCTAATCACCCTCAACTACCACCTCCTCCTCCGCCCAACACTCAACAACCTCAGCCTCCACCACAAAATGACCAACAAGCTCCACCATCACCCAACAATGACCAACAATCCCAACCCTCACCTACCCATGACCACCAAACCCAAGACTCAACTCACAACTCTCCACGCCATTCTCCTAGAAACTTCTCATCCTCACCTTCCTCATCCTCATCCTCACCCATTCCCACACGACCAGGTGCCCCTACACGCTCTCCACTCCGCTTCTCCAACCCTACCCATCCAAGCCCTAGACCCATAGGATCTGAAACAGCCATTCACCCCCTCAGCCAACCATACGGCGAATATCCCCGCCTTCAACCACTCTCCGATGACCATTTACCCTTTACCCCTGACTCCGCCAACTACAAAGAATACTCCTCCACTCATCCTTATGGGGATATCTTTGTCACCACCAGCTGCTTCCCCGACCCTCCTCAAACTCCTGAACACCTATCCTCTCCCACATCCTCTACCTCTACCCTATCACCCTCCCCTCCCAAGAAATTTGGCCCTGAACCACCTCCATCCTCCTCCACATCCACTCCATCCCTGGCACTCACCCCTGTTGATGATGACAAAAGGGGGAGAAATGTTATGCCTACTCTTCGCCTAAGTATGGCCACAAGGGAGGTCCTCAGCCAGCCATCACTCTGGATTGATGAAGATGTCACGGCCGCCCTGCGTCGTGCATATGAGTCTCAGAGACTGAGTGGTGCAGAGAACCTTATAAGAGGAGAGGCCCTCCGTCTCATGGAGCAGAAGAGAGCGGCTAAGCAAGGACCCCAATGGGATATGGTTGTGTATGGGCAAAATGAACAATCTTCACAACCTGAGACATCATCAGAGTCTCCTCCAACTAAAACAAGTAGAGAAATTGTTGAGGAGATCAGGATGAAGTGGGGACTCGAAAAACCAAACCATCCTCCCATTGTGATAGCCAAGCCTGTTCCTACACTATCTGAGCAAGAGTCTGAGGTCCCTTCATCTGAGCAATCTTCCGATCCTCCTCCCTCATCTGAACCAGCAGCCGGATTCAGTGTACCCAGAAAGAAGGCCGTTGCTAGGAAACGTGCCAGAAAGTTCGTTGCCACCACTGAATCTGATGAGTCTGAGGAAGAGACTTCATCTGACCTACCTGAGCAAGGAACTTCATCTGCTCAGGTTGTGCAAGAAAATCCAGTGGTCCAAGCGGTTCCAATTCTGAAGGAAGTCAAATTGGAAATTGAAGACATGACTCCTGAAGAATTTGAGAAGTATGGATTCACTGACAAGCTATCCTTTGGTCAGATGGCTTGCCTCGATGCTGAAAGAGCAAGTGCCATGCCCACTCCTCCAATTAGCAAAAGCAAAGGGAAGAGCAAAGGGAAAGGGAAAAGGAAAGCCCAAGAAGTTGAAGAGGATTCCAACTTCTCTGCATGGAATGTAAGAATCCGGGCTGTACACTATCCCAATGGAGAAGTCTGCTACTTCGACGATGCTACAGGTTTCCCTGGGTATGAAGAAGTGGAGAACATGAAAAGGGCATACGAGGAGTCCATTGAATCAGAAAGGCTCAGAAGGGAAAAAGAGGAAAAAGAGCTTCAAGAGATCATTGCCCAGATAAACCAGAGTGAGCGTGAGGAAAATGAAGAGAGACAGAAAGAGAGGGAAAAGAAAAAGAGACACAGACTCTAACCCCCAATCCAAATATTTTTGTTAATTTTGTTTTCATGCATATCTTCATTCATACTTAGTGAAATTTATTTGTATACATTCTTTACTTGTATATGTTATTTGATTGTATAACTCTGACTTGTAACTTCTGCTTGTCAATAATATTTGTCTGAGTTACTTGCTCTTAACTATTGCTTTTATTCTTCAGCTAATCCTTTCATATGAACTTAATTAATAGAACTAGGTTTGTCATCATCAAAAAGGGGGAGAATGTTAGAATCTTAAGTTTTGATGAAGACTAAAATGTAGAGGATTAGACCAAGTGCCTAGGAAGCAATAGGATAACAAAGGATCCCAAGTAAGAGTGCTTCCGGATGAAGATTTACTTCCGGTTAGATTAGGACTTGCGCATGCGGATGAATGCTTTCATCCCCCAGCGTCAGCAAGTAAATAACTAGGGATTTAACTTAGTCCATGAACTTTAGGTGCAAAAACCCTAAGACTAAGCTATGGTTCAATCGGAAGCGAAGTTGCTTCCTGTTAGACTTAGACTGGCGCAGAGCGATAGAATAGATATTACTCCAAGCGACAGTGAGTCTACTTCCCCAAGTGAAAGCGCTTCCTGTTAGAATTAGACTGGCGCAGAGCGACAGAATAGATATTACCCCAAGCGTCAGAAAGTCTACTTCCCCAAGTGAAAGCGCTTCCTGTTAGACTTAGACTGGCGCAGAGCAATAGAATAGTTATTACCCCAAGCGTCAGTAAGTCTACTTCGCCAAGTGAAAGCACTTCCTATTAGATTTAGACTGGCGCAGGTTGATAGACTAGATATAACCCCGAGCGTCAGCAGAAATGCAACATCAAGTGAAGTTGCTTCCTATTAGATCTTGACTGGCGCAGATTGATAGAATAGATTTCACCCTAAGCGTCAGTGAGTTCACTACGTCAAGTAAAAGTGCTTCCGATAGCTTAGTGACTAGCGCTGAGTGTTGGGATGAAATACACTAAGTGAGAGTGAGTTATAGTGAACCAAGATCCTTCATCTAGTAGTTTTACTTCCGGATGTAAAAATGCTTCCGGATACATCATAGACCAAATCAGAACACAGTCTAAGTAAACTACTCCCCATAGCAAACAAGCTTCCCACAGCATGAACAATTCTTATATATATTGCTATGTTGGACTAACCAGTATGTGCAGAACATGGTCACGCTTCCGGATGCAAATGAGCTTCCGGATGGAAAGACTCTTGACATTGGGACTCAGAGCTTAACACTTGCAGAGCAAGATTACCACTTGCGGATGAAAGATGATCATCCGTCAGCAAGAGTGCAAGAGTAAAAATCACATACTCAGAAGTCAGAATGCTTTTGTCAGAGCAGAGGTGTCAGGACTACTTTTCAGAGATAAAGCAAGTCAACCCTGCTAAGCATTAATGAAGATGTACTTCTCAACGGTAACATAGGGTTAACGGCACTATTCAAACGTTCATATTCAACCTGCCACAGAAGCCTATGAAGCCGAGTATAAAAGAGACACTCATTCAGAAGAAAAGATAATGGAAGAAAAAGAGAGAACAGAACAAAGTATCTGAAATATCATACTCTTCATTCTACACATCTTCTACTACTCTCAGATCCAGATTTGTGATATTTTTCAGAGAGTAACTTTATTGTACTTAAGTGAGTAACATCATCCACTCTTAGAGAGAGTTAGCTTTGAGCTTAAGTGTTTAGCACAATCAGTTCATAGAGTGAACATAGTGTAAACTTACAATTTGTAAGGGGGAGCATTTAGAGGTTGTCTAAATCTCCATAGGTTGCAAGTTAGCCCGTAAAACTTGCATTTGTAAGGTTTGCAGGTGAACCCGGTGTAAAACCTGTGGGTTGTTAGGTGAACCCGTGCTCGTAAAACCTAAAGTGTAAAGGCTTCTCTTGTGCCCGGTTTAAACAAGAATAGTGGATTGAAAATCTCAGGTGGAGCCTGGGGACTGGATGTAGGTCTGGGTGACCGAACCAGGATAAATTTATGTGTGCATAAATTTACATTCAAACAATCTATTTTGCATCACATAACATACTGACTTGTGCATATCACTACTTCGTAAATATTATCACCAAGCACAAGCAGTCTTTCGAAAAGAAGAATCAAAAGATTTAATTTATTCTCTCACCCAATTCACCCCCCCCCCTCTTGGGTGACAGCCACGTTTATCATTACTAAACTGTCCGAACAACTGTGGCTGAATATTCCGATGAATATTTCATAGATATGATATCATATCATATTTATAATACAAAAAATTCCTCAAAGATAATAAACTTCTCCTACAACTTTACCTCATATGATTTCCAAATAACTTAATTTCCTAATACTATAATTGATGATTATGACTAAGATTCTACTAATACAAAATAGGAAATACTAACATTAATTTTCTAATTCTAACATAAACTAATAAGACGAATAAATTAAGGGAAATGGACCAAATCTGCCCCCAAGTAACCACCAAGGAGCGCTGAGTACCCTAAACTAACAACAGGCCCGGATCTGTACCCCAAGTAACCAAGGTGTTTAAAAACTACCCCGGTTGGACGGTCAACAACGCTTGACCGTTACCTTGCCTATGAGGATGCCACGCGAGCACCTGTTTTGCCCCCTCTGTTTGCCACGTGTGTTTTTAAAGTGTGTTTGATGTGTTTTTGCAAAATAAACATGTGTTTTTTTAGGCCGTTGGATGAGGACACGTGTATACATCTGGGAGTGGGTAGGGTTTGTTGTTATACCAGGGACATTCTCCTTCGGCCAACATCAAAGAAGACACCATTGGAAGCTTCCATGGATTCAGCTACATCCTCAGCCATGAGCAACAGAAGGGGAACGAGATCGGCAATTAGAGGCGGAGATGGAGGAGATGATGGGCCACCGCGTTGTTACTGCGGTGCACTTGCTCCTCTGCGCACATCATGGACGGACAAAAACCCTGGACGAAGGTTCTTTGACTGTGCAAATTTCACACAGGTATGTTGTTGGGTTTTGGTCTGTGAGATTTGTTTTGCGTGTTCATATGTGTTTTGTTCTATGGGAACATGTTGAATGGCAAGTCACTCTTACAGGGACAGGGGCGGCAATGTGATTTTTTCAAGTGGCATGATGGGTAGCTGGGTTTGAGGGCTACAGAGGTGATTAAGGAGCTTCTTGACACCGATGAAAGGTTGGAAGGCTCACTGGTTGATGCAAGGGCAGCGCATGATTGTGTGAAGAAGAAGGAGGCAAACCTGAGGATTGTACTTGTTGTTGTAGTGTTGGTGTGGGTGTTTAAGTGTTTCTATGGAAATTGAGGGTTTTGGGGTTTCAGATTGATGTGTTTAGGGTAGTATTGCACTTCGCTGTATGTTTTGTTTTGGGCAATGGTCAGGTATAAGTTTATGTGTTGTTAAGGGTAGTTAATGTAGAAGCCTGTGTTTTGTAAGGGTAGTATTGAAGCTTTTGTGTTTTGGCCACTATGTATTGGAGGCTTATCATGTGACATGTGGATGCTTGTTATATGTATGTAATGGAAGTGAAGTTAATGAAGTTGAAACATATGAATCTCAATCAAGCAATCAATGGTGACTAATGCCTCTTTTATTTTACCCTTGCTGGCAGCATGGCAGCAATTACCCTTGTACTCAATCATTGTAAATATTGAATGAAATGAATTCCACTGTCACCAATAATCATGGACATGATGGAATGAACTATAAATCCTGGACATGTATTAACTATAAAAATGGTTGTGCAATAAAAATAGCAAGATAATACAAAGTGCAAATTTTGTCAACTACAAAACAAAAGGCATGATGCCTATAGTTTGCACACATATCAGCAGCCTAAAATAACCATATATAAGGCTTGTTGTCATTACAAAATAGCTACATCCAAGTATCATAATTAATACACACAAGTCTGCACTTGCTTCAAGTCATTACAAAATAAAAGGCATCATGCCTAGAGTCTGCCAAATAAAACGAGCCAATGGTTATACCAAAAAGTGGCAGCTTGTGCAAAGCATTACAACAAGTGGCAGCTCCAAAAGTAACAGTCTTTACAATAATAAACAAGTACTACAATAATAAGCAACAAGTGCATGCGCCAAAAAGTTACAACTTGCTGCACAGCCCACATCCAAAGAGCTTCACTTGCCCCTGCCTGCTCCTCTGCCCCTGCCAGCTCCTCTTCCCCTATATGCTTCTTGGAGTTGGGACAAGGTCACTGCTGGTCTGCCCATCCATGTGGGGCCTGGAGGTGAGAAGGGGAGATTTTCGGGTTGAGAAACATCTTGTCCAGCGGCTCTATATCTTATTGTTCTGGTTTCCACGTTATTAGACATGCTCCGTGTCCTAATTCTCCGCTGATTGGGAATCGGGAACCTTGTCTCCACATCTGAATCAGCATGTTGACTGATGTATTCTTCAGCAGTTCCCTCATCTAGGACAGTTTGAGCATTAGGCTGAGTCTATAGAAAAGAAGGTTAAACAAACATATTAGGCAAACATGGCAGAACATGAAAGTTGTAAAACATTAGAAATTGTAAAACAATAAACAAACACGTACATTGAAAGTCGTCCTTCCTGTTTCTCTATCAACCAGTAATCCAAACCCAACGGGTACCTCATGGCCTACCCCAACAGCAGGGGGTCTTCCCCCTCGATAGCCTCTACCCACACGATATCCTCTCCCACTGCCTCTTTCACCAGAGTAGGTTCTCCCACCACGATTGCCTCTCCCACCACGATTGCCTCTCCCACCGCGATTGCCTCTCCCAATAGACCTTGTGTTTGTCACTTGGGATGATGGTTTCAAATCTGTTTCAATATCAAGGCCGAGGGAGGATGGATCTCCATTTGTTTCAAGTTCAGGGCCGAGGGAGGGTGGATTAGAGACTTCATCTGAGTGTTGTTCTTCATTTTCAGGTGCTTGTTGAGCTGCAGTTTCCTGTGAGTACAAAAAGGGTGAATTATTAGTGTGCATTAAAAGTGACATGACAAAGTGACTTATTACAAGAAGGGTAAACAAACCTAAGTGCATGTTCTTGCATTATGGCCTTCTTGGTGACATTTTGAGCAGGTCATTTGAGATTTCTTTTTAGATAATCTATTGGGATTATCTCGTGCATACCCCCTCAAGAACGTGTCATCCACTCAAGAACGTACCATCCACTCCAATAAGGGGCTGACAGCCAGCTTTCTAGCCCCGCTGGGCACATTTATACAAAAAAATGCAAGAACATGTTACTAAATGCAAGCACATGGTAAATTAGCTACTGTACAAATCAGAGAACATGCATATATTAGCCTAACAAATAGAAGACAATGGTCAAAGTATCACCTTTGCAGCGTTGAAACATATGTACATGCGGCTGAATACCCTTGTTCCATCTTTGTCTAGTGCCTCTTGGCTAACTTGAAGACATACGTCTGTGCCTGGATCTGATGTAATGATCTCATTGATGTATGCCTGAAGCTTGTTGTACTCATCCTTATGACTCCCATGCATCTCTTGCAGAATCTCCCTCTTAGCACATTTGCACTTGTATCTGCTCAGACTCAACTTGAACTCAGCTTTTAAGTCATTCCTCATCTCAGTGGTGCTATATTTTGGACTTCTCTGCACCTTTTCCTTGAAGTGTTTGGCCAGCCACCTCTGTTGTGCCCTAGGATTCTTAAACGCCCTGTCACATGTGTGCTCTAGATTCAAAGTCTTCACTAACAGTCCAGGATTCTTACCATCCTTTGAAGCATACAACTCAAAAGGGCATTCAGGCTGACATCGCATCCTAACCTTCAAAGGCGCAGTTTTTGCTATTGTGATTCCTACTCCAACCATTATTGCATAGTCATTAATGTCATCCATCAACTCTTGTTTTGTTGCATATGCCTTACCCAACTCAAAGAACCCAGTACCTTGTGCCACATTGGGAGGTTGGTGGACCCTAACCTCTTTGGGTCCAATACTGTTGTGTTGGCCCAAACCTTCTGCCTCTTCATCCTCACTAAGGACCACATCATCATCACGGTCACTGCCTTTATCAGCATTCACGTCATCTTCTTCTTCCAGCTCATCTTCACTACGGACCACATTATCATTCTCTCCATTATCATGCTCAACTTCAAATTGACTCCCACCATGGTCAACATAAGCTTCCTCATCAACCACTTGTTCTCTCCCACCACCCCCAACTTCATCCTCCCCCAAGTTCACCCGCCCATGGTCACCAAATTCACCTTCTACATCACCCACAAATACATCTTCCCCCAAATTCACCCGCCTATTTTCTTCCTCACCATGTTCAACTCGTGAGTTAACATGTAAGTTAACATGCTCACCTTCTACATCACCCCCCTCTCCACCGCCACCTTCTAAATCATCATCCTCTAAACCTAGCTCGTGTTCATCTTCAACAACCTCTTCATGACCCACATCATCATCTACAACAAGTTTATCTTTCCCACCCCAATACCTTTCAAATCGTGCATTCCGTTCACGCGCAATATCCTCAAGCATCTCATTTCTGACTTGTTTCCTCAACCTTTGGTACTCAAGCACACCTTTCACTAAATCTTCCATGACCCCACCGAGCCCACAAACTATGACCCACACTCAAGCACAACCTTAATAAACATTTAACAAACGAAATTTCGCAAATTCAGAAATCAAAACACAAAAAATAAAAGGGCAATCTGACAAAAACTGACAAGGCAACAGGGTCCAACAGTGAAGATTCCACACCTGTGATTCAGAGCACATGCATCCCACTTACGAGATTGAACGAACGGTAGCCATATTTTTTCGCTTTTGCCCTAGGATTTCCTTCGCCCTTCGATTCGTGTAACCCTAGATCGCCCCCTTCGATTCGTTTGACAGTGAAGGCACTAAGGTTTTCTTTTTTTTTTTTTAACACGAGGCAATGGTTTTCTTTTGACAAAACACTTTTTGTTTTTTTGTTTCACCTTTCTCTTTTTTTAATTTTCTGGCCCACATTTGTTTTAATTTTCTCTTTTTATTTATTTTCTACAATGGACAACACACTTTAAAAAACACACGTGGCAAGCAGAGGTGGCAAAGCAGGTGCTCGCGTGGCATCCACATAGGCAAGGTAACGGTCAAACCTTGTTGACCGTCCAACCGGGTAGTTTTTAAACACCTTGGTTACTTGGGGTACAGATCCGGGCCTGATGTTAGTTTAGGGTACTCAGTGCTCCTTGGTGGTTACTTGGAGGCCAGATTTGGTCCATTTCCCATAAATTAATAATATTCAAACAAGAACCATTGCAAATGTTCTCACATATATTTATTCCAAAAAATTCCACAAAAGAAGACAAAGTATGTGCATTGACTTGAATAAGAACAACTATCAAAAGCCATGTATTATGCAATAAAAATATGTAGATAACAAATTGAATCCATACAATATATATCACCAATAGATTAAAAAAATATTAAGTGACAAATACGTGACAAAACAAAACAACTCAAATCAAATGAAGATAAAACTTCTTACCAAATATTTTAATCTGTTGAGAGTGAAACCTTTAGTGTTTTTTAGATGGTCTAAAATGCGACCAAGTATCCCAACCTGCAAGAATAATCACAATCACGAATGCAAACACCACCGAAGGCCTATAAATGTCTTCAGTAACACTTACAATAATATGAGGATGTCTTCCTATCTGAATTGCCTGTTGTGTCATTGTCATCTTCTTAGATCCTCCAATGAGCTAGAGAAAATGAAGAAAATATAACAAAACGACTATTAAAATATGAAGATGTGAGGGATACAGCTACCAAAACACCATTTCATAGAGTTATGCCTACAAAAATTGTGCAATGTGAGTATATAGACATAGTAAAGACTCAAGAAACGATCAAGTTATGCAAAATTCAAGCAAAATAAAACAAACCCATAGAAAAACAAAATAAAAGCTCACCACAGCACACTTGACGCCAATATCAGCACCTAATGCTTCAAACTGTTCAGAGATTTGAATAGCAAGCTCTCTAGATCAAGAAAAAAGGTAAACCCAGATCAACAAAGATAGAAGCTCTATAACAGTGAGAACAGTTTTATTAAAGGCCTAAATTGGTATAAACCTTGTGGGAGACAACACACAAGCAAAAAAATGTTTGGGTGCTGGCGCTTCAAGAAGAGTAAAAGCACCAGTTTTCCCAGAGTCTGTTTGTGCAAGTCCAATAACATCTTTTCCTACAAAAAAATATTCATACAGACACATAAGTACTATCAATATATATCAAGCAATTTTGAGGATACCAATGGGGGTAGGAATCTAAGATAAATTAAAAATAATGATATAAATATCAATAGCCATATCATTATTTTTCATTTTTATTTTATTGATTGATTCATTATCTAGCTAATTATACATAACATTGATCAAAATATCAAAGGGATAATGCAGAAGTTTAAAACACTAAAAAAAAAATTGCTGTGACTCAGAACAATAAGAAAATAAAATGAGGCAGAGACATATGATCGAACAGAGTGCCCCCAAATACACACAAAATCCCTAAACCAAATATACACAAAATCCCTAAAGCTCAAACTTAGAAATGACAGTTTAAAATTAATTTTTAAAATAGGGGAGCAGAAAAAAAGAGATGAGTTATGATAATTAAAATTTATTCAAGTTAGAAGTTTAATTGATAATATAAGAAGTCACAAAGCAGAGTAATTGAGACATTCTGAAACTTCCTTCATAATAGCACAGAAAATTTTGGAGATATTCATTGTAGTGATGAGGTTACCGTATCTACACAATTGCTCTCTCTATTTCAAGAAAATGCCAATGGTGAGTGTTTAACTAAACTTGATAAAAATTCAAATTTCTACATAACTCATCAAGAGTGTAATCCACTCAGATGCGATGCGGAAGACTTCAAAAATGGGACTTCAACCTTGAACTGAGGACTTTGGACATATTCATTTTAGTGACATGGTTACAGTATCTATAGAATTGCTCATCTCTATTTCAAGAAAAATGTCAATGGTGAGTGTTTACCTAAACCTAATAAAAATTGGAATTTCTACATAACTCATCAAGAGTGTCATCCATTTTGCATCCTTTTTTTCTGAAGTCATAAATATTCTCCATCAATCATAAAAGAAAAAAAGGGTCAACCCAGTTCTAGTCCCCACTTGGTGAAGGTGTTGAGGAAGGGAGTATACTAGGCATCCTAACCTATGCTTTTTGCACAGTGGCTGATTCGAACCCGCAACCTCATACCTACACGGCAAGCGAGCTTACCGTTGAGCTAACCCAACCCTTTATCAATCATAAAAGAACGCCAGCATATTCACAAGAAAACAATTCTACTGCATAGTACGAGACTTCAGTCAAAAGTGATTGACTATTGAGTAAAAACTATGAAGTCAACAGTTCAGATTTTCTATTCACTAAATAGATTGTTTTATTGGTGATCATTAATATTAATACACATATATCCCTTTTCACAGTACAGAACATATCTGAAACAAAAACAAACATTAAAAAACCAGCATTGTCATGAAAACTCATTAGATGATCAACCTTGGAGTGCAAGAGGTATTGATTCAGCCTGAATCTTCAAAGGTGTGGTCCAATGCAACCTCTCACAAGCTTCCACCAGCCTATCATCCAATCCCAGACTCTTAAATGTCACTTTCTCATTGTTTTCTGCCATTCTCTGCAACTAGCATGCCAACAGAATCAAACCCATTTGAAATAATGCTTTTCTAAATGCCAAAACCCCAAAATTGAAAACCATTTTGATAACATCCTAATAGTCATGGTTAATTACTTGGATTAAACATTTGATAGGTATCACAAATCACAAGGTTTAAATAAACAAGCATAGAAGGTCCTCAACACAATGCAAATACTTGTACAAGAAATCCATAGTAATATGGTGAAACTTGTACTAGATAAAAAACTAGTTGACTTTTTTGGGAAAATACTTATTTGACCTATCAACTATTAAATAATTTAAAAATATAGCATATGTCATAATTTAATAAGCTATTTACAGAAAAGTATCAAACGCATAAACAATGACTTATTTTTAAGCTGACAGTGTGAAATTAAGTTTTAAGTTTGCTTATTTTTATGTTTGGATTTACGAACTAAGCTGCTTATTTTTTTTTATATTGCCCCACTCCCCACCTATCACTCACTCTTGAGTAGGGGTGAGCAAATCAAACCGAAAACCGACAATCGAACCGAACCGAATTGAATTCGATTATTTCACTTCGGTTAATTCGGTTTCGATTCTTATTCGGTTTTATGCTTCGGTTACTTCGGTTTTCGGTTCGGTTTTTTGAAAAAATAATCCAGTTAACCGAATAACCGAATTAATAAAAAATAAAAAAAAATATTATTTTATCATATTTTTCTTTAGATAAGTTAAAATTTAGAGTTTAAATCTATATAGATTTTGTATTTATTTTTTTAAATTAAAAATGATATGCAATATATCAATATAAAATGTTGAGTTTTGTATATTGAAAATGAAAAAAAGATCAAATTTATTATGAAATAAACAAATTTCGGTTATTTCGGTTAAAACTGAAACAGAACCGAATTATTTCGGTTAATTCGGTTCGGTTACCAAAAGAATTCGGTTTCCATAATATACACAATTCGGTTTTAGGTTATTTCGATTTTTACCAATTAACCGAACCGAAAACCGATTGTTCACCCCTACTCTTGAGAAAATATATGAAATAAGCAGCTTATTTAAAATAAGATGGTGAAAAAAGTCCAGCCAAACATAAGAAATAAGATATAATAAGCCAAATCCTCAAAATAAGACATTTATTTGGCTATAAAAAGTCCAGTCAAACACAATTGTAAAAAACAAGAAAAGGCTGACCTTTTTATTTTGCCCCTGCCGGATGCTCACTACGCAATTCCTTCTGTAATAATACACTGGATTGCCAAGAGAAGTGTGTGAATTATTATAATATTAGGGTTTGGGAGGGTATATATAGTTGTCATTATATTATTCTAATAATATTTTTTTGATAGAATTATTAAAAATTACTGGTACTGAATTGGGAGAATTAAATTATTTAAGGGTTTAATTTAAATTTGGATTGAAGGTATGGAATTTAATTAAGGAGTGGACCACAAAATCACCTAATTCAATGAAGGTCTCTAATTATCATTATTAGGAGACTTAACTTTTAGCCCGATATTAACAAATTTTTTTGGAAACTTCTTCCCGTGGATTAGAGGGCTAAATTTAATTATCGGATTTCACAAAATCTCAATTCAGTTAGAGGAATTTGTGTGAGGTTATTTTCATGAATATTTCTAAAATATACTGATAAAGTCATGGTTGAAGGTGAGATGGAAATAGGCTAGGCTTTTATAGGTTTTGATAAAATAGGTCTGAGCCTGTTTAAAAATCTAGAATGTAAGCCTGAGTCTGAGCCTGTTTGTAATCTTAATTTTAGGCCTGAGCCTAGGCCTTCAAATGGCCTGACAAGACTTGAAAGTCTACTTAATGTTAGAATCTTAAGTTTTGATGAAGACTAAAATATGAAAGAACAAGCCAAACACTTAGAGAATATTAGGTTAATATAGAACCCCAAGGTAGAGTGCTTCCGGATGTGGATTTACTTCCGGATGGACTAAGACTAGCGCTCGCGGATGAACATCTCATCCCCCAGCGACAGCAAGTATATCACCAAGTCATAACTCAGTCTAAAGAGCATTAGTATATAAAATCCTTGAGACTAAGTTAGGAAGCTTCCGGATGTAGATTTGCTTCCGATTGAATTAAGACTAGCGCTGACTGTTGGTATGGATAACACTGAGCGCCAGTGACCATAACCCAACGTCCAGTGGATTTGCTTCCGAATACTTAGTGACTAGCGCTGGCTGTTGGTATGGATAACACTGAGCGTCAGTGAGTAAAATGTGAACATAACCCAACGTCCAGTGAAAGTGCTTCCGGATGTGGAATTGCTTCCGGATGGAAAAGAACTCCCTTAGACTAAGGTGAACTCCCACTGCATGTGAGTATGTGCTATTATTGTTAAGACTAACGTTCAAAATGCAGTACACTGAGTAAAGTTGCTTCCGGATGTGGACTTGCTTCCGCAAGCAATTAGAATGTCAGAACGTTCAGAGCAATGCAGTGTCAGAATGCTTTTGACAGAGCAGAGGTGTCAGAACTACTTTTCAGAGATAAAGCAAAGTCAACCCTGCTAAGCATTAATGGAGCATTAATTGGGTAAACGGTAACTTGGGAAAAACGGTCATATTCAAACGGCTAACCCACCTACCAAGAGTGAGAATACTTGAAGACTATATAAACAAGCTCACCTTCATTTATGAAGACATCTAATATCTTTGACATCTTGAAGAAAGCTAGAGTGAGAAACTAAGAAATCCTTCAAGCATTCAAAGCTGCCCAGAAAAGAGAGAGCATTTAACACATTGAGAGTTCTTTTCATCTACCTATCTTGTACTCTTTGTTGTTAAGTTTCTTCTTGTATTAAGAGCATTAATTGTACTTAAGTGTGTAACATTATCCGTTCTACAAGAGAACTAAGTATAGAAAATCCTTTATTTGTAAAGGTTGAACTCTTGCTGGTAGTAAGGGGGAGTTCGTTAGCAAGGTTGCAAGTGAGCCTTGAGTAAAACTTTTGGTTGTAAGGTTGCAAGTGATCCCGTCCAAAACTTGCGGTTGTAAAGGTTCCAGGTGAACCTGTTTGTAAAACCTGGGGATAGTGGAACTCAGCCTGGGTGGTTGAGAACTGAACGTAGGTCAGGAAGACAGAACCAGTATAAACTCTTGTGTTGTTATTGTTCGATTTTTATTTGGTAGCACAATTCACCCCCCCTCTTGTGCATCCATTACTTTCACTTAAAATATAGGCTCTTAATTAGACTTAAAATTCTATACTTTTGATTCTATATATATGTCTTTAAAATATTAAAACTTGTATACAATTATGAGATGTGAAGCTTAGATGCATAAATAAGTTGATAATGTTAGAATTAATTTATATATTTTATTTATTTTATACAATATTATAATAGAAATCATAAAATAATTAAATAGGTCGGGTCTGTAGGCCTGTAGGCTAGGCCTTGTGAAAAAAAGGTCTGGCCTATTTAATTAAATAGGCCTAATAATAGGCCTGTATATGAGCCTGACCTATTTATTAAAAAGGTTAGGCTAGACTTTATGAAGGATAGGCCGTAGGCCCCTATATAAAGTCTGACTTATTCCACCCTAGTTGAAGGTTTGGGATGAAATCTCAGCATGAAATTTGTCTTATGAATTTTCATTATCTTGTATTTTTCTTGCTGCCAACAATCCAGATATATAACGTCGCAAACTCAATTGTATTGGAAGCCACCAAACCAGAACAAAAGAGCTTGTGTGCAGCAGCTAATGTAGCATGGCCACAAAGTTTGATCTACAAAAGAGCACAAACCCTTTTTTTTGTTATAAAATTTTAGGAAGGGTTGGGATTCAGCCCAATTCAAGGGCAGGATACCTACCCAATCTATCCGGTCAAGTGACACATAACCTTTTTTTTTTGTTTATAAAGTCATTCCCAAATGGGTAAAGGTGTAAAACTAGATTCAAACTATTACGCCAGGAGCACGCAGGGGTAACAAGTATTTCTGGTTCAACTTTGAGACTGAAGAATAAATATTGGTGCAGTATAGGTAACGTCGTTTAATTTTGTCGACGTTGACCTTTAAAAGCTGATCACTTGGCGGAGGAAATAAAATCTTTGCTGACTTGGCGTGCTTATGTGGCAATTTTTGTTGTCGTGACGTGCTTATGTGGCGATTTTGGTGACGTGACATGTTTATATGACACTTTTTGCTGACGTGACATGTTTATGTGACACTTTTTGCTGACATGACGCGCTTATGTGGCGAGCCACGTCAACAAAAAAATAATTCCCCCGCCACGTCAGCTTTTAACGGTCAACATCGGTCAAATTAAACGGCATTATCTATATTACACCAATATTTATTCTTCAATCTCAGAATTAAGCTCTGAAATACTTGTTATCCCTATGTGCTCCTAGCGTAATAGTTTGAACTCATTTTTGCACCTTTACCTTCCCAAATTAAGACATGAATAAATTCATATTACTACTCAGATACAACTGCATATATAAGAACATTCTAATGTCAAATTGGCACATTCGATCACAAAAGGGATATCCTGCATGCATTATTATTCAATCAAAGAATCCGAAATGTACCCATTAACTACTATAAATTAAATAATCACATCATCATATTTATTCTTCCTTTTTCCTTATAATATAATATAAGTATATCTGTATATGTTTTCATTATTCCATAGCCACACATTATTCCATGCGAATTTTCGAGATTTCATTACATATCAATTGTTATTAATTTGCTTTAATTTATTGCTTTCAATTTTTTCATTTCTTGACCGCTAATGACTTTAAATGAGCACGCCAAAAAAATTATTCTTCATAATGCTTATTCAAATATTATTTCTTCCCAAAATAAAAAAGGGTTAAATATCATTCTGACCAATAAACTATTTAAAAATGATCAATTTGACCAATGAACAATAAAATGAACAATAAAAGGGTTCATTTTGGCCAATGAACAATAAAAATGGCTCATTTTAGCAATGAGTCAATGGAAAATACTAAAATACCATTAATACCTAATTAATATAATTTCTGAAGATATGACTCTCACATTTAAAATAAAAAAATATTGACACACACAAACCTCACCCCTCTCTCCTTCCTTTTTCTGAACTATCTCTGTCCTCTCTCACATCATTTTTTTAATTAAGGAATAGTCCTAATAACAATGCTAAAAGATCACTTTATTAGAAAACATTTTTTTATCAGGACTTTATTAGCAAACATTGACTACACGATATCACAACAGTCAACTATTGTTTAAGTTACACACTCAATGAGTATCTTTTTGCACCTCATGAAACTTAAAAATTTTAAACGCTCCTAAGGGTAAAGTTTAGTATCATTTTTGCATCTCCACCCTAATATCAATAGTTGCAACCTAAAGTTTGTTGCTCAAATGACATAATTGGATTTAGTAAGGAGTCCTCCCCGACATTTATGAACGGTGTCCAAGTTTATCCCTCAAAAGTCTCCAGATAATCAATTCTAAAAAAACCTGGATTTTAGAGGGTTTTAAGAGAAATAATAATATCATTAGTTGTATATCACCACCAAATCAATCCAACATCACTTCAACTAGTAATTGTGGACACAATCGAACAAAACTAATGTAGAGAACCTACATTGTAGAATCAAAAAAGTTTCAAAGGTATTTTGTGGGAATCAACAATCATACTCCCTCTGATCCTTAATATAAGACCTATTTACCTAATTTGGGGAGATTAAAGAAAGTAGTTAAGTTAGTTTTTTTATGTGTTTTTCCAATAATGTCCCTACCCCCATCACTACACCTCTCACTTGCAAGTCGCAACCCTCACCACCCCCTCCCAATCCCTCCCTCTCAGCGTTTATTTTTGCCACCCTCCCTCTCAACTGATTCAACTTCAATATCCTTACTCAACTGATTCAACTTCTCCTTATAAACATAAAAAAGACACTCAATCACCGTACAACTCCATTCCTCCCGATCCTTCCAATAATTCGTACTGTAATTTGATTCCAAAGATAAATCAACGGTGGAGGGTTTGTATTTCTAGTCGGAGCAATTGGAAATGTCTTCGTCGGTGGTGGCGTGGGCAGAGTTTCGCTTGGACGAAGGAGTTAGGATTTTGTTTAGATCGGAGGATTCTTCGGCTTCATCGGGGAATGGTTGCATGAAATAGTCACCGGTGTTGACAACAGAGGAGGGAGGAGGAAGGGAGGTGGCGCGTGTGCACGTGGAGAAGAGGTGTTGTGTGTGTTGGTGATGTGGGAGGGAGAATCAATGAGAATTGAGAGGGAAATCTACACGTGAGGTTGGTAATGAGCTTGGGGATTGGGAGGAGGGAGGGATAAAGATGTGAAAATTGTGAGGTGGAGAGAAGGCAATTTAAGAAGAAAGTGGCTAAAATCATAATTAAGTTTTATATTTAGGATCAAGATTGAATCTCTTAATAAGTTTTATATTTAGGACCGAAGGCAGTATATCAATTGATGTAAAAACCTTATATAACGTACATTGAATTGAAAAAAGAAGATTCAGTTCAAAAAAATTGAAAAAGGAAGGAGAAATTATTCTAAAGAAAAAGACAACAAAAAATCAGATAGGTTATATAAAGTACATTGATTTTTTTTAACTGAAATAAAGTACATTGAATTGAAAACTAAAGCCCCAACCTAAATTATATTTGGCAGAAATGTGTTCTATTTAAGAAAACTAAACCTAAACCTACAAAAATGCCATGTACAATCAAGATTAATAACAATTAAAGATTGCAAAACATAAATTAGCTGAGCTATAGTCTTAGTTCTT
Organism: Mimosa pudica; assembly: GCA_029929735.1. Lineage (NCBI taxonomy): Eukaryota > Viridiplantae > Streptophyta > Magnoliopsida > Fabales > Fabaceae > Mimosa > Mimosa pudica. The sequence goes on along the minus strand of JAKELP010000021.1, from coordinate 9,901,303 downwards.
TTTGAACTTCTTGAACGATTTTCCATCCTTGAGACCCAAATATTTCTCAACATCGTCATCGTCGACATCTCTTTCACCCTTCCTTCCCCTCTTCCCTCCATCAGCCTTCAATTTCTGCACCAGGACGCACATAAATTCAGTCTTTTCTCCATAATGAGGTAATCATAAAAAATATGATAACATAATTCCAATTCAAATTAAATCTATTTAAAATAACACTTTTTCTTGGGAGGCTTATTCCTCAACAAATCATTAACTTAATCATACATAGTAATGGGTCATGATTTTAGTATAGCTTAGAAAACCATGGTTTGAAGCCAATATTTCAAAACCATGGTAAGGACTCCTACCATGGTTTCATAAATGTAACAAACAGGCATGATGAAATCGAATTGTAGATATTTGATTGGAGAAATGGCTGGAAGTATAAAATACTATATAAATCATAATTAAAATATAATATAAAAGATAATATTGATCACATAAGAAAACTCAATTGTCTTGTTATAAAATAAATAAATAATCCACCCATCATTTACCATTGTTGATACTCTTTTGGCCTCACTAACATTCTCTTCCAGAAGCAAAACCTCCTCTTCCACCGCAGGATATTCTGGTAACTTCTTTCCTGAAATGTGAAATTACACTTTTGAACATTGTTACTTGAGACATAGCAAAAGCGGTGGTGCACAACATACCTATAAGCTTCTCTATTTGAAGGTACCATTCCAGCTCATATTGATTCACGAGAGAAATGGAAACACCAGATCTTCCCGCCCTTGCAGTTCTTCCCACACGATGTATATAATCCTGCAGCTCGCAAGATCAAAAATTAATTACACAGGGACATGTGACAGTTTTTTAAACAATTTCTATTTTACTAATTCCAGTTTTAGTGAAAAGGATCTATACAAGTCATGCAACTTAAAGTGTGACAATGAAGACAAATAAAATCAATATTAAAGTATGATTGTTCTGACAACGCAAATGACAACAGCCATAGCTATATGCTGTATTAGATGACAAAGTAAATAGATGTTTGAAAATAGATTAGTATCATTTACCTTTGAGTTTGAAGGGATATCATAGTTGATAACCATATCTACAGTAGGAATGTCCAGACCTCTACTTGCCACATCAGTACAAATAAGGATATTACAATCTCCAGACTTAAACTTATTCAAGGCTCCAAGTCTCTTCGACTGTCACAACATACCCAAAATAAACGTCAAAAACACATCATTTGCACACCTGAGTCAAATACTATCCCCCTAACATCCCTAACAACAAAATCTTATCCCACTATGTAGGGTCGGCTACATGGATCATATGACGTCATTATGCTCTATTGGCAACCAACTCTTTGGGTCAACAAATCAGAAAAAACTAAATCAGAACAATCACCTGGCTCATATGACCATTAATTGGAATGGCTCTAAATCCCAAATTTCTAAGAGTCAAAGCCAGGAGTTGCGTTGAGTCACATGTACGGGTGAACACCATGGACGTACTTTCACCCTTTTCAGTCAGAACGTAGACCAAGTAGCAATCCTGCAAGTGACAAACGATAAGGTCATGAACAATATCATCTAAAGAATACCCAATAAAAGTCCTGAAATTAAATTCACAAAAAGCAAGCATGCTATAGCAAAAATTCTATTTCAGTCCATATAAATCGATTTGGTGAAAAATTGGGTGATGTGCTTTTCTATGGAAACACTGATAACTCAGCATCTGATGAAGGTAGAATGATAAGTGGGGAGGGGAGATTCGGGGGATAGAGAAGGCAGAGCCGTAGAGCAGAAATTTGAGTGACCTATGTATAATCACATTCTTTTCCTGAGCCATTCCACACCATATCACTTTCGTTCTATACACTCAAATTACATTACACCCACAATATAGGAAGTATTGATGATCAACATGATCATATTTCTCTGAGTTTTTATCAGAATCATTGATAATAATAATGAGGCTACTGACACTGAATCCTTTTCTTTTCTTACTTGATTCTCTACACTCACATTGCAGCAGAAACTTACACTAAACTTCACATCAGAGGACCCCAGACAGCTTTTTTGTTTTCTTTCCAACTCCCTAGACAGAACTTTTGCCTTGACAAAGTACTTAAGAAATGTACCAATCCTTTTCACAGTATTAATCAGCATGATAAACAAATTTGATAAGCTGCAAACCAGAAGAACCACAAAGTCCTAGGAAAAAATGTTCAACTTGTGACAACAGCTGTGGACGATTCCTCATTTGTTTCAAATTGACAGGGAGTTAAGTCCATCTGAAGCAAAGACGTAAAGATATGGTAAATATAAGGTGACTTCCCACCTCCTACTCGTGTATTTTGCCTTGCGCAAAAGGCCAGGTTTCATATATTCCCTCAGTGAAATTCCTCCGCTAGATTTTTTCAAGATATAAAATGTGATTCATTATTGACCCTATATTTTGACTACCACAATCTCTTCTCCAGACTATATAGACTGCAAGTAGAATATATGATTTATTTCTTTGGTGAAATGTAAGTAGTGTATAACATTTAAAGGGAAAATTGATTCTATGATCCTTAGAGTTTATCTCAATTTACAATTGAATCCCTATAGATTATTTGTTTGAACTGGGCCCCTATTGTTTGATCCGATAATTTCAATTTATAACTTCTACGAAGTTTCATTCATAGAAATGTAAGGATGTTAAAGGTGCTAGATGGAACAACGGAAATTTCATCAAGTCAATGGAATTTATAAACTAAACTAGATAGTTTTTACACTCCCACACAAATGCATAATTGCAGATAACGAGTCAAACTTTAAAAAGTTAAAAACCCAATTCAAACAAAATACACTGCAACATGCTTCAAAAAATTGAGGTTAAAAAACTATTAGAACTTGCCAATCAATTTTCCAATATTTAAAATAAAGTTATACTAACAAATAGAATATATATATTTAATCACCAAACAATGGTGTAATTTTTTTCTTTTAAATTACAAAAGTAACACCAATTGTTGACAACCGAGTCAAATCCATCCAAAGCATAAAAATAAAAGGACTACCAAGTAGAAGATAATCCAACCTATTCAAGCAAACAAATTTCAGACTAGTAAAAAAAACAAACCTTGTACTTAGAAGGCACAAAGCGATACTGCTGCTTCAAAGTGTCAACGGTAGAATATTTAGATGCGGCTTCGACCTGAATATAAGGTCAAAACAAGAATTTATGCAAAATCTCAGGCTGAAAAAAACCTAACATAGAATCAAATACACTATGTTGATTGTACCTTCACAGGGTTCCTTAAGCAAACCCTTTGGAGTTTTTGGACCTGCAACATCAACAATGCACCTTGTTTAATCAGCACTAATTGATTTAAGAGAGTTTGGATAAGAAAAGAAGCCCCAAGATCTAAAGAGGAGAAATTCATTCCATCAATAACACACGATGAAAAATAAAATAAAATGCAGCAAATGCCCTTAGCCCAAAAATGTTACATGCACGTATATATGAATAGAAGTATATAACCCCAATTAATGGGAACTCTTTGTAGGATTTTCTTTAACTCTTTAAAAAAGGTCTCATGAGTAACAAGATTTATGTTTGTATGATTTTAATCTTAACATTACTATTTTCCAAACAATAAATTATAAGTTATGTTTTCAACAACAATTTTTTTTTTTATCAGAATTTCAACAACAATTCAATTCTTCATCAGATATCACTTTTTTCATAATTATGACATATAATTTCTTAAATATTAACGAAATTAAATTAAAATTTTAAATATTAATAATTTTAATTATTATTACTTATTTTAGATTAAATTTATTATTAAAGTAATATTTTAATTAACAACGACTATAAAAACAAAAGAGACTTGTCCCACTTTGGTGGGGTTGGCTACATGGATTGCAAAACAAAATTGTGCACTATCAAATACCATAGAGTAGTTGCACGATGAACTAATGATATATGATATTTTCAACTTAAAAGTTAAAACTATGTGGTCAATCATAATTATGTCCTCAAGGGAAAAGGAATTCCAAGAAACTCAGCGCACAGTTTCGAATAAATTTATCGTTACATACCTTCTTTGTCATCGTGGCAGAAAACAGAAATGTTCTTCTCTCTCTAGGAATATTTAAAAGAATCTCATTGAGAGATTCCTCAAAATCCTGATTCAACAGCCTATCAGCCTCATCTAGTACCTGCTTAAAATGCAGAAAAATTAAACATCTTAAAATAAATAATACAGAATTCAAAATATCTGGAAAACAACAGCATAGAAGGGAGGACTGTGTAATTTTGACAAAACGGGGGGAAGGTCATTGTATATGACTCAAATATCAATTAACATTAACTAGCATGAGATAACTTAATTCCATTCACAAAAATCAATTGACTACATCACAACAAAAATCTGGTAGAACTCAATCTGGTTCACAGAAATAATGCACAGTAAAAACAGAAAATTGCTCTATTAGGGTGTTCCAAGTAAGTATCCCAGTCTTCACTCAATCTATAAGCCTAGGAGAATCTCCACCCAAAAGACAACGTCAAATATTCTGTATAGCCAATGATTCATTCCCAGGTCCAATGGCCTACAAAACCACCTACAATGAGAAGGAATGAAAAATTCAGTGCCCGCATCTCAATTTCATCCATTCCCACTTAGGCATCCAACTAAACAGCACAATCACTCCTACCTTCCTCCACTGCCCATCTATTGGTTCAATTCCCTCAAACCAGAGTCTTAGTGTAATGTCAAGCTTAACAACAATAAAATTTTCTAATCAGCGTCATCTTGAAGCACTCAAACTGGCAGAATTTACAATTTACAATTCTAGAGAATAAAAGGAGAATATTTTGGAATGACAAACATAAGTTGATGCAACAATTATTTATAAATGAGTAAAGGCTGTTTAGTTTGATATAAAAGCAATGTGGGACCTATAGATTTACTAAACTAATAAGACGAATAAATTAATAATACTCTTAACAATAACCATTGCAAGTGTTCTCATAGATATTTATTCCAAATAAAATCACAAAGTAAGAACAAGACAATGTATGTGCATTCACTGAAATAAGAACAATCAAAAAGCCATAAAATATGTAGGCAACATATTGAATCCATGCAATATATATTACCAATAGATTAAATATTAAATAATATTACAAAACACCTACAAAAAAATGAAGATAAAACTTCGTACCAAATATTTTAATCTGCTGAGAGTGAAACCTTTAGTGTTTTTTAGGTGGTCTAAAATGCGACCAGGTGTCCCAACCTACAAGAATAATGACAATCATGAATGCAAACACCATCAATGGCTAAAAAGATTATTTTCACTATACTAACACCTCTCAAAATCATTAAGAAAACCAATAAATATATCTTTAGTAACACTTACAACAATATGGGGATGCCTTCCTATCTGAATTGCTTGTTGTGTCATCTCAATTCCTCCAACGAGCTAGAGAAAATGAAGAAAATATAACAAAAGAACGGTTAAAACATGAAGATGTAAGGAATACAGATACCAAAACACCACTTGATAGAGTTAGGCCCACAAAAATTGAGCAATATGAGTATATAAACATAGTAATGACCCAAAAAAACTATCAAGTTTCATATGAATTTGTTAACACTGCATAAATTATAGACAATGACCTTCAGATATACATTATTTCATAACAATAAGCAAACGTACATAAAATTCAAGCGAAATAAAACAAGCCCATAAAAGAATAAATAAAAGCTCACCACAGCACACTTGACGCCAATATCAGCACCTAATGCTTCAAACTGTTCAGAGATTTGAATAGCAAGCTCTCTAGATCAAGAAAAAATGTAAACCCAGATCAACAAAGATAGAAGCTCTATAACAGTGTGAGCAGTTTTATTAAAGGCCTAAATTGGTATCAACCTTGTGGGAGACAACACACAAGCAAAAAAATGCTTGGGTGCTGGCGCTTCTAGAAGAGCATGCAGTACTGGAAGAGCAAAAGCACCAGTTTTGCCAGATCCAGTTTGTGCAAGCCCAATAACATCTTTTCCTAAAAAAAATCATATAGAAACACGACTATTATCAATATATATCGAGCAAATTTGAGGACACCAATGGGAGTAGGAATTTAAGATAAATTTAAAATAATGATATAAACATCAATAGCCATATCATTATTTTTCATTTTTATTTCATTGATTGATCCATTATCTAGCCAATTATACATACCATTTGATCAAAATATCAAAGGGATAATGCAAAAATTTAAAACATCACAAAAAACTGCTGTGACTCAGAACAATAAATAAATAAAATGAGACAGAGACATATGATCAAATCGAGTGCCCCAAATATACACAAAAGCCCTAAAGCTCAAACATAGATATAACAGTTTAATTTAATTTTAAATATCAGTGACCGAAAAATAAAACTAAATGTTTATAGGAGAGACAGGTGCAGAAAAAAGAGACTGAATTATCATAATCAAAATTTATTCAAGAAAAAAAGTTTAATTGACAATATAAGTAGTCATTCTGGAACTTCCTTCAGAATAGCAGAGAGGTTACAGTATATATAGAATTGCTCATCTCTATTTCAAGAAAATGTCAATAGTGAGTGTTTAACTAAGCTTCATAAAAATTCAAATTTCCACATAACTTATCAAGAGTATAATCCACTTTGCATCCATCACAGAACATATTTGAAACAAAAAAAACCTAGCATTGTGATGAAAACTCATTAATTGAGCAATCAATCAATCAACCTTGGAGTGCAAGAGGAATTGATTCAGCCTGAATCTTCAAAGGTGTGGTCCAATGCAACCTCTCACAAGCTTCCACCAGCCTTTCATCTAATCCAAGACTCTTGAATGTCACCTCCTCATCGTTTTCTGCCATTCTCTGCAACTAGCATACCAACAGAATCAAACAATGGTTTTCGAAATTCCAAAACCCTAAAATTGAACACTAGTATATTGATAATTTCGTAATAGTCATGTTTATTTACTTGAATTAATTAAATAACTGATAGGATAGGTACCACAAATCAAAAGGTTTAAACAAACAGGCATGGAAGGTCCTGAACACAACACAACACAAGGCATAAAGAATGGTATAAGAAAAGGCTGACCGTCTTTTTGTGTCGCCGCCGGACGCTCACTACGCAGCTCACTCAACGCAGGATTCACAGGAGAAGTGTGTGAACAAATGTGTGAATTATTAGAATATTAGGGTTAGTGAGGGTATATATAGTTGTCATTATATTGTAATACTAATTTATAAAATTTATAATAATAATAATAATAATAATTTTTGATAGAATTATTAAAAATTACAGTATTGAATTGGAATGAATATGGTAGTGAATGCTGGGCAATTAAAAAGCAACAACAACATAAGTCGAATGTGGCAGAGATGAATATGTTGAGATGGATGAGTGAGTATACAATAAGGGGAGAATTTCAATTAACGACCAAATTTGGGATTTAATTAAAAAGTAAGACCAAAACATTCTGAAACATCAGTTAAGGACCTTGGGGGCAAACCGAAATTAAATCAAGAACGCTAAAGACCAAAGTGGCCTTATGTGTGTGCAGTAAGTTCATTTGCTTTCCTCTCACTCACCTATTCCTCAGCCGAAGGAAGCTTCACTCCCAAATCAAAACCCTCGCTCAAATTGAAAAGCATTCCCGTCTCTCAAATCAAACCGGAGCTCAGAGTAAGACCAGCGCATTCTTCAGGTGAAGATCTGACCGTACTCTTCCCTCTGCCATATTCGAAACCGCGAGGTCCTCCGTTGTTTTCCTCCACCGTCGACGCTTCGTTTGATTCTTTGCAGCCGAAATCGAACTCTAAGGTATTCTCTCAATTGTGTAGGACTTGTTGTATATTTGCATTCTGCCTGCTAAAATTTTTCTAGACATGGGGCCATTCAAGCTGCATATAACTTGTTTGTTGAAAGTTCTCATAAGAATGTGGTTTGCGGGACTATTCTTAAAACTAAAGAAGCAGAATTACTGCTGAAAAGCATGTCAATGAAACATGATGGAGCTATATGGGATCAATTCTCAATGAGTGTATGATGCATGGTGATACTGAGTTGGGAAGATTCTGATTAAATTAGAGCCTCAACATTTATTTGGAGATGCTTTTGGGGGTATTTGTTTGGCTAGGTAGGGTGAGAAATTTGTGTGCTCAATGTTACAGTTTGTCCAATTTTTTTCTCTTTATGTACAAGTTGCAACTCTAGGGCCTTTGGTTTTCTTCTATCTGATTGCTTGCAAGGTAGTTGAAACCGGATTGGTCAAAATGGCAGACCTGAAAGCTAAATTTAACTAACCTGTACTTTAAATTTTGTATTTGGCAGAACAAGTGCTCAAATTGCTAGCCATTTGTTTTAACGGGTTAAGTTTTCCCTCAAGTTCTCTCTTCCTTGAACTGAATTAGGATAATCTGAATTTTGTCATAGTTAACTGCAAATTTCATCAGTTTGACAATTACTCTGTTGCCCGGTTAATTGATGTTGTAATTGACTTCAAACTTAACATACAAAAATGCTGGGGAGGGTTTATAAATGCCTTGCTGCAATCTGGCCCCAAAAAATTGACATCTTTCTTCAACACCCCATTTTTGGATTGTTATCAACCGAAAAATATGTTGAGTGCATTGCTATTTCTTGCTTTGTGTTGGTTCTCTTCTGCCTTTATTTTTATTTTACAATTTTGACAAGTTTGTAGTTGTAGCTGCTAATTAATTGTGCTTAATATTTTGACCAAACCAGTAACTTATGAAGCAAGGACAAGTGTGGTATTGAGAGTGCTGAATCTGGTTTATCCGTTCATGTATTGTGTCATGCTGTGTATATGTTCATAATGCTATCTTATTCCATCTAATTTTGTAACGGAGATGAAGTATATTTTTATCATATATTGTAAATAGGCTCTTGCACTCTCTTTGTTGATGAAAGAAGCAGAAAGAGAAGACTCACATGTAATTTATGTTCTAAGCTTAACATCTGCCGATAAAAAGTTGAGCAAAAATTTTGTTTGTCTAGATTTGTATACTGATCTAAAGAAAGGATTTGTACACGGCTTTTTTTTTTACAACATTCATCTGTTTGGTTTCAAGGCAGTGACAAGTGAGAAAATGGAGAAAAATACACCTCTCGCTTCAAAACAAGATGTTCATTTCAATGCCACAAAGGACACAATATTGCAAGAATTGGAAGAAATGGAAGAACTAAAGGGGTAAAAAGACTTGAAAATTCCAAATGTGATGTATGTACTTGTTTTTTGTGGATAATTGACATTGTTGCTTTTGAAAATGTGTTAAATGTATAGACTGTTATTGTTAAGGTAATATATCAGCAATGAGATTAGATCTACTTTTCATTTTCACAACAATTTGTGTTTAAATATATCGGAATTCAATTAGCATTGAATTGAAAACAAACACAAACATCACACGTTGAACGAGTTAAATACCTTCTAAACAAGTGATGGTTAATGCCCTTAAAAACATGCATCAAATCTTCAACAAATAAAATGCCCTTTTTCAACAAGTAAAAACTGAATTCTGAACAGTTGAAATGACCATTTCAATAAATGATGGTTAATGTCCTTAAAAAACATGCATAAGACATTTAACAGCTGAAATACCCTTATTAATAAGTAAATTTGAGTTTTGAATAGGTGAAATGGCTATTTCAAAAAGTGATGGTTAATGCTCTTAAAAAGCATGCATCAAACCTTTAACAAGTGAAATGCCATTTTCAACAAGGAACATTGAGTTCTGAACAAGTAAAATGGTCATTTCAACATGTCAAGATTAATGCCTTTAAAAACATGCTTAAGACCTTTAACAAGTTAAATGCGCATTTCAACAAGGAAAATTGCGTTTTGAACATGTAAAATGGTCATTTCAACAAGTCAAGGTTAATGCCTTTAAAAACATGCTTAAGACCTTTAACATGTTAAATGCGCATTTCAACAAGTGAAATTGCCTTGTTCAAATGACCATTTTACTTGTTCAAAGTGTCATACATTTTGTGTTTCAAAACGGGCATTTTGAACAAGGTCACTTACATTAATTATTTGCTTGTTCAAAACGGACTTTTACTTGTTGAAACATGAGTTTCCCTTATTCAAAATGTTATTTCACTTGTTCAAGATCTGGTGCAATAACGTCACCAACATTAAATACTTGTTTGTTCAAAACAGATTTTTACTTGTTGAAACGTTACTTTCCATTGTTCAAAATGTCATTTCACTTGTTCAGGGTCTGATTCAACAATGTTATTAACATTAGATACTTGCTTGTTCAAAACAGACTTTTACTTGTTGAAACGGGTTTCCCTTGTTCAAAATGTCATTTCACTTGTTCAAAGCACCAATGTCACTAACATTTTGTTTGTTCAAAACGAACTTTTACTTGTTGAAACATGTGATTCCCTTGTTCATATATCCATTTTAGTTGTTTGTGATTTATATACATTTGATTTTAAAAATTGATTCGAAATTGTTGGAATGAACATTTTCCTTGTTCATTTAAGGTTTTCCCTTGTTCGAATAACTACTTCATTTGTTTGTGGTTTGCTATATGTTTAGTTTTGGAAATTGATTACTAATTGTTCAAATGAAAATTTTACTTGTTCATATGAGTTTATCCCTATTTATATGGTCATCTCATTTGTCTTTGGTATACTATAGATTTGTAAATTGATTGCAAATTGTTCAAATGAGCTTTTTCCTTGTTGATATTAATTTTTCTTTGTTCATATGCATATTTCACTTTTTGTTTGTGTGCATGATATGTTTGAAGAAAATTAGATGAACCAGTGATAAACTATTATTGTTTGATAAGCCCATCTTATGTGATTATATTGATATAATTTAGAAATTCAGATAGAAGGTGGTGAAGGCATCAGATGCAGTATAGATTAGTTGTCCATTGAAAAGCTGTGATAGAAGGAAATGGGGAATTGAGGAAACCATACATAGCATTGACTTGCTGGGCGGCTTCTCAGAGATGAGTCTGCAAACTTAGCTGCATATGCTTCAAATTCCAATTAAAAAACCCTTCTTCCATTTTCCAACCTTTTCCTTTCCTTCCCTTTACCCATCATCTACGCTTCACAGACAAGTTTCATCTTTGCCTCCTCCATTTGGGGTTACGTTTCTCATTTGGTTTCTCACTCTTTGTCTACCTCATGTGAGAAGAAGAAGAGATAGGCAAATGGGTTTCATGAAAAAGAAGAAGAATGAAGAAGTTTGTGTATGATCCCAAGGCTCTTCCACTTAACTTCATTTTGGGATTAAAGAGGGCTTTTTAGTCTTTTCAAGCATACATTTTATTTCACTTAAGGACCTAGGTCCTTCATAGAAATTAATTTTCAAATTTGGTCCTTAAATGAAATTCTCCCTACAATAAGAGATAGAATTCATAATGATCACATTCGTGAAAGAGTTGGTGTAGCACAAATTTCAGAGAAAATTGGAGAATATCGTTTAAGGTGGTATGGACATGTTCAAAGACGAGAATTAGATGAGCTGAATAGTGGAGCAGATGGTATGGGATCCCTATATAAGAAATAGAGGGAGACCAAAGAGAACTTTTGATGAAGTTTTTCAAAGAGATATGTTAGTGAAAGGTTTATCCGTGTAAAATGGCGTCGTGTGAACTATGTAGCCGACCCCACTTTAAGTGGGATAAGGTTTACGTTGTTATTATATACAGGTATTGAATTGGGAGAATTTTTTATCAAAAAAATAATTGGGAGAATTAAGTTATTTAATGAGTTTAGTTTTAATCTATTATGTATACTAAAATTATAAATAAAAAAAAAGTGGTGTTAACATTTTTATTGGACTATACATGACACAATATGACTTGGTTACCTTAACAAAACAAAACAATTCAGAGGGTCAAAGACAAGAAATAGGTTCAAGAAGTAGAAAGGGTTGGGTTTAGGAAGAGAGATACTGGCTGTCAGCTGTCAAACACAAACTCAATTCATAACTCAAGACAATACTAGACACTTACAATAAACCCTAATGTCAAGTTATATAATTCATGACCTAATTAGAATTGGGTCTCGCTAAACCTAAGTCCAACATATACTAGTAATAATAATGAAAATAACAAAACTTCATAATAATAATAATAAGGGTAAAGGAGCAAATCTGGCCCCCAAGTAACCACCAAGGAGCACTGAGTACCCTAAACTAACCACAGGCCCGGATCTGTACCCCAAGTAACCAAGATATTAAAAAACTACCTCGGTTGGACGGTCAACAACGTTTGACCGTTACTTTGCCTGTGTGGATGCCACGCGAGCACCTGCTTTGCCACTTGGTTCCTTGTCATTGCCACGTAGGATAAGTGTATGTGGATCCCACATTAAATAAAAAAATTGTCCCTCCTTCTTCATCAACAATCACCTCCGCCCCCCCCACCTCCCTCCCAGCCCCCCCTCCCCCACCACCACCATCACCCGTCCCCTTCACCTCCAGCCCCCCCACCACCACCACCACCCGTCTCCTTCACCTACAACCAAACATGTCCTTCTTCTTTATTACATAAACATTCGGAACCTCCTCCCCTCTTATGCGTCGGCCACCCCCTCCCTTATCATCTTCATTTTCTCTTCAACCCACAAACTCTCCCATTCGGCCCTCCCTCTCCAAAAAGCTTTCTCCTTTGCGTTTCATCTCTCTTCTCCTCCACAAATCTGTGAAGCTCGAGTCCGATCTGTTGCTTTGGGTGGAGCAGCGGCCTCTTCATTTTCCGGCTCCGGCGAGTTCGTTTTCCGGCGTGAATAGCGGTGAGAGGTGAAAGACTTGATTTTTCTTGTTGTTCCCTGTGTGGTGCTTCCTTTTCCAACTTCATTTCGCCTTTTCCACAGCTCCCCATCTCTCTTTCAGCTCGGCCGGCCATCGAAGGGCTGTTTCCGGCAAGCTTGTGCGGCAGCCGACGACGGCCGACTCCCTCTTAAATCAGCTAGTGGTGGGGGCTCGAGGTGAAGGGGGCGGATGGTGGGGGGCTGGAGGTGAAGGGGACGAGTAGTGGTGGTGGTGGGGGGGCTGGAGGTGAAGGGGACGGGTGGTGGTGGTGGTGGGGGAGGGGGGCTGGGGAGGGAGGTGGGGGGCAGAGGTGATTGTTGATGAAGGAGGAGGGACAATTTTTTTATTTAATGTGGGACCCACATACACTTATCCTACGTGGCAATGACAAGGCGCCAAGTGGCAAAGCAGTTGCTCGCGTGGCATCCGCACAGGCAAAGTAACGGTCAAACGTTGTTGACCGTCCAACCGGGGTAGTTTTTTAACATCTTGGTTACTTGGGGTACAGATTCGGGCCTGTGGTTAGTTTAGGGTACTCAGCGCTCCTTGGTGGTTACTTGGGGGCCAGATTTGCTCCTTTACCCTAATAATAATAATCTCAAACTTTAATTACTCAATCAACCTAATTAATTGACCCAACCAATCAATTAATAATTAACTGATTCAATCAACTAAATTAACTATTTTATTCTAAATATTAATTACATAACACATACTCCCTCCGATCCTAAATATAAGTCATAGTTGACTTTTTTTGGAGATGTTGAGGTTACAAAATATGTTATTAAATTATGACATACTGTATTTGATAAATTTTTAGATTAGTCATTAGTTTATAGGTCAAACAAACTAGTTTAAGGGGAAAAAGTAGGTAAATCAATTTATAACTGACTTATTTTACTTTTTTAGGATTCCCAAAAAAGTCAACTGTAACTTATATTTAGAACTGTAGGGAGTACTTACTTACTATGTGCATGACTAGGAAATATTTTAGAATGAAGAAAAGATGTATATATGTATTCACTACAATTGATATGATTTTGAAGTAAAATTTAGGTTGGTTTGATTGCATCTTTGTTAAGAATGTTGTGCAAGATTAACTTGCAATTTCAAGTTTTGCTTTTAAACTCAATTTGGCAATTAATTTGTACCTTACACTCATTTCCACTATTGTGGATTTATCATATATATTTACAACCTGATTTAGAGTATTTTAGTTTGATTGTATGGTAATAAATAATGGTAATGGATTGTGATAGTGAGTGAATTGTGTTAGAAGAATGAATGTTAAAATTGGTTTTTGAATTTAAGGGTGATAGTGGGTGAATTCTTTGTTGTTTGTACATAGAAGTAGTTAGTTATTGAATTTTTGTTATGGATTGTGAAGTTGTACGAATGTCTCAATAACATGGGAATGTTTGAAGATGAGGTTTCAATGAAGAAGGAGAGCAAATAAAGCGAATATCTAAATTTTCATGAGAGTAAGGGAGATGAGGTGAAGAGTAAAACGAGTTATGAATTGGTTGAACATTATTATCGAATTTCACAAATTTCATAGAATCAAACCCGCTCTGATACCAAATGTAAGGACACGAAAAATCAATATTGAATTACTGCCTTCAAACCCGCTCTGATTAAGAATTGAATCTTGAGATTGGAAGGAGCCGAATATTCTTTATGCGGCAAGTATGAAAGGAACATCAACGAAATGGAAAATGTAATACTAGAAATTCCATATGGTCATTTTGTTCATGCGTGATGTCTTTGGGAATGGTTATCTTCCCATATTGAATGTCCCGAGAAACATTGTATATATGAATTTCGTTTTTGAATAAGGGACTTAATTTTTTTAAAAAAAAATTCTATGTTTTCGTTTAGAACATTAGTAGAAAAGATTTTGTAGTGGTCTTAGTAGTTCGCTGATTTGTGAGTGCTTCACATTTTCACTAACTTTGATTGGTTTGTTGTTTAGCGTCATCTTGTTAATCGAGACGGCTACTGCATGTAATCTTTTAAAAGATCATGTCAGCCGCAGATGAGGCTGCCCACCCCTCAAAGTCTCCCCTTCCAATTCTGAATATGCATCCTCTTCTTTTTTCCTTTCCTTTTTCCTTTTCCTTTCCTTTTTTCCTTTACTTCTTCTTCCAATCTAGAAGCCTTCACTTTCCCTTTATCTTCATTTTCTTCATTCCTTGTCCTTTTATCTATCATCGCTTTGGTTCTTGCACAAAAGAGATTCTAATCTGCGAAGATGAAGCTCAATGGAGATTTTCCTTATCTATGCTAGCTAGCAATATTCCTAATGTGTGAAGACGAAGAAGTTGTGGAATGACCAGAATTGACAGAAGAAACAAAGAATTCAACACTCTATAGATACTGTAAGAGTTATTAGTGTGTGGTGTATGTATATATGTGTGTGTGTGTGTAAGTGTTCGGTGAAGTAAAATACATATAACGAAGGATGGGAGAGAGCACTCTATCGTTATAGGTTGCCTTTTATTTGAAAAAGGGCTAAAGGGCAAAAATGCCCATGTAATTTTCACAAAGGTGCAAAAATGCCCATGTAAAATTTTTTGGAGCAAAACTGCCCATCAAATTTCAAAACTGGGGCAAAAATGCCCGTCACAGTTAATTTTTTGACTTTTTCACTCACCATCCTCTATCGCATCATCATCGTACAATGAAAAATAAATATATAAGTCTGCTACATGTTTTTGTGAAAGATGAATTCGCAAGAAATGATGCGTTAAAAAGTCAAAAAATTAACTGTGACGGACATTTTTGCCCCAGTTTTGAAATTTGATGGACAATTTTGCTCCAAAAAATTTTACATGGACATTTTTGCACCTGTGTGAAAATTACATGGGCATTTTTGCCCTTTAGCCCTTTAAAAAATAAATAAGTTTAATCATTTGCTAGTATAAGTGGATACAAGAGAGAGAATGGATTGATCCAGTTGGTAAAGGGGTTTGACTCATAACTATGTGGTTATGAGTTTGGATCCCACCGATGTGAGGACCTTGTTGGGTGATCTATAAGCGCTCTTTGAGCACGGAGACCTGCACTGGTCCTGGTATGCCCTTGTGACCCAACTCACCTAAATTTTTTTCATAAAACAAAGAGAGGGGAAAATGAAACTCAATAAAATGAAACCCACATTGTTATGTTTTCATACGTTCATCACAATGTCTTTGTAAAATTGTTAGTCATTTTCTCATATACTCTTGCAAATAATAATGTTTTTATTTAGAAACCAATAGCAGCATACAAACAATTGAAAATTGGCAAATAAATAAGGAAAAACTCATGTGAACAAGGCAACAACTCATTTGAATAGTTGAAATTAGTTTTCAAAACCAAAAATAGTCAATGAACAAATGAGATGGGCAAATAAACAAAAAATTTTATATGAAGAAGGAAAAAACTTATTTGACCAATTACAAATAAATTTTTTGAATGAAACATTTGGCAAACCACAAACTTGTGAAATAACACATGAACAAGAAAAGACTCATAAGAACAAGGCAAAAACTCATTTGAACAATAAATAT
The DNA here is from genome assembly GCA_029929735.1 of Mimosa pudica. NCBI lineage: Eukaryota > Viridiplantae > Streptophyta > Magnoliopsida > Fabales > Fabaceae > Mimosa > Mimosa pudica. The sequence continues at coordinate 9,884,900 of JAKELP010000021.1, read as the reverse complement.
AAATCAATTTTTAAAATCAAAGAACATGTAATTGTGCACATGAATTAATTTCCAAAACCAAACATATGGTTGACTGTGAATCAATTTCAAATGGACAAGGCAAATTGTTTGGTTATGTAAAGTGAATGCTAATTGTTGAAATGAACTTTTGCCTTGTTCATATGAGTTTTTCAATGTTCATTTGTCCATGGTCTACCATATGTTGGGATTTAGAAATTGATTAGTAATTGTTCAAATTAGTTTTTGCTTTGGTAATATGTGTTTTTCTTGTTCATATGCCCATTTCACTCGTTCGCGTTCAACTATATGTTTGATAATGAAAATTAATTCATAGTTGTTGAGATAAGCTTTTTAGTTCTTAATGGGTTTTTTCTTGTTCAAACTAATATAAAGCAAACCAAATTCCCCAAAGTTTCAACCACAAATTTTCCTAAAAGATGAGGACGAAAAGGAACAAATCAATATATCATATAAAAGTCGTGGGAGCCGCTAAGTTTTCCAAAGTGACTTCGTTATGGGAGCTGGCTTTAAATTTTTTCAGTGCATCTTTGTGCTTTTTATTTTTTTTTCTCGCATATTGGGTGTTGTGTAGGTGGCTCGGCTTAAGACGATAGTAATTTGACTTTTGATATTTTTCCTATTCATAAGCTGGTGGATGTGCAAAAATGATACTAAACTTTACCCAAAATTGCGTTTCTAATACTTAAGTTTCGCGAGGTGCAAAAAAGTACCCAACTTTGGGTTCAAGTGTAAATATCGTATTTTCACTTGAGAAAAATTAAATTTAGATATGAAAAAGGCAAAATAACTTTAATGAAAATGATTACATTGTTTTTTTTAATCACACTATATATATGATGTCCAATTTTTAGGTGAATTCAGATATTTGTCTAATAGATTTATTTTTTTATATTCAATTATTTATAAGATTCATATTTAACAACTTCCCTTTTTTGAGCACCATATTCAATCACAACAACAACATAAACCTTATTCCAACTAAATGGGGTCGGTTATATGGATCACACGACGTCATTATGTTCTATCAATAGTCATGCGTGGAGGTAAACCTTTCATAAAAAAAATTCAATGAATAACTTCTTTAAGAGTTTTCTTTGGTCTTTCTCTTTTCTTTTGTAGTGATTCCATACCCTTTGATTCAATTAATTTTACTAATCATCCTCTTCTCTTCTTTGAACCGTTTCTTTATATGCCTTCTGTAACATCCTGGATTTTTTTTCTATAAAACAAATTAATAAATGCCTAAAATTTAAAATGTAGATATTTAAAAGTCGTGCAAATGAATTTAGAAAATTCAACATTTCTTTTAGGAAATATTTTAAGATTGAGAAAGAAATAATTGAGTATTAAGTTTAAATTTAGAAATGTTTAGGAAGGTTATATCAAGAAGGCACCGTTTTAGGAAATTTTCTTTAGAATGCTATAAAATATTAGAATTTAAATTAACATAAACAATTATAATAAAACTAAATTTAAGGAATTAAAGAATTGAAATTAATTTATATTTATTGTATTAAATTAGAATTTATATACTCATTGTTAGTAATTTAGAAGGTTAGGTAACTTTTTCATTTACCATATATTAATATCATTGATTGAAAATACTCTAGTATAATGTAAGAAAGAGACAACTTGAGATATTATAAATCATTAAGGTATATTTTGAAAATATAAGAGCTCATAATCTAAGTAGGAAACTTTATATAGCTAAATGGGTGTTTTTGGTAATTTTATTATTGGGCCTTAAACCATAGATTTCCCTTCTTTATATACATATCTTCTTCTCATCCTTCTCCTTCAAAAATAACAGCCGCCTCCCTCCCATACATAAGCATCACTTCCTCTCCTCTTCATTGTCTTCTCCCTGACGAGAAACACACCTTCCCCATAGTTCATCTTCTCCTTACAATCATTCCATCTTCTCCTTTCTTTCAAACCATCATTTATCTTCTTTCTCTCTAAAGCCCAAACTTCCTCACGTTGTGACCTCCTTCCTTGCTCGGTTTTGCTGTCTGCCACCCCTACTCGTCGTCCGTCGTGGGTTCGTCGGTGCAAGCTCACCCTCTCTCATGTTTCTACGTTTCCTTTTGAGTCCATGCTACTGCAACTACATAATCGAATTAGGTGAGGTTGCTCTTCTTGTATTCCACCACTTTGCTTCTTCGATTGGTAAGGCTGAGAGACAAATCAAAATTATCTTTTGGGTAACTAAATAGGAGTTTCTAATAATAAGTGTCAAAGCCTCAACCGAAAATTTATAATCCATTAAGCTTATATTCTTGTGCTTTGGGGAAAGCTTTAATTTTTAAGAAAATATTGAGTTAATAGTTGTGGTGTTGTATTGGAGATTTCTTGTTTTCTTGGATCTAGCGGGTCTGATGAAATAACAGGGCATATAATACTTTGTTTTGAATGGGGAATATGATTTTCTTTTACTCTTGCTTGATTGATGCGTATGTGGGTATATTTTTTTTAAGTGAAATTTAAAGTGTTGAGTTTGATTCACCTAATATATGGCGAATAATGTGTAGGATTGTTTTCCCAATTGGCATATGAACTTTTGATTGACTGAAATTAAGTTGTTGAAGGATTATTGAGTTTATCAAGACATTTATGGATTTAGTTAGATAAGCTTTGAGAATCAAAATAGTTTCATATGGTAGCAAAATTAAGAAAAATGGGTTGGGTAGAAGTAGTATTATTAGGAATGAGAGCGACGTCAATTAATATACATAAGAATAGTTATTTATATTCTTTATTGTATTATATGATATTAGGAAAATTTAGTAAGAAATGTACTTAGAGGAAATCTATGAGGAAAGGATAAAGAAAAGCAATGGAAGGCTAAGGCTGCAGGTAACTACTTCACTTGTCTGCGTGTGTGTATGTTAGTAAGCATTTAGGTAGTTTATATGCATTGTTTATTGCTGGTGTGATTATGAAACGCTTTGATTGGACTTTCTGATTTGGTTGTGGTACACCGAGTAATATTATTATAATTATGCCATTCCGGAATGAGGTTCCCTTGCCCGTACAGCAGGGACTAAAATGAATAAAGAGAAAAACGTTATTGGGGAGAGCGCCCTCGGTTCAAGCGAGGGTAGTGAGTCCCTATTGAACTATCATATTATCGGTGTACTTGTGTATTGTGTTTGATGTGATTATTATTATTATTCTTTATGTTGAGTTTGTGATGCTTGTACTGCTGTATCATTTGGTAATTGATAGATACTTGGAATAGAAAATAGATAACATGACATTAGCACACACCACCTTGCCGGCATGCACATGCACGTAGTGCAAAAATGTGCGTAGGCGAGTAGTTGTTAGTTACGACATCAGGGTCTACCCCTCGTGGTTTAACATTTTACAGGTATTAGATCGGGGCAGGAGTCGTGGGGGAAAAGGATCCGGAGACTCGGGAACTAGTTTTAGGCTCATATGACATGCTTTCATTTTATGTTTCATATTCTTATTTATTAATATAATTTGTATATACGTTGAATTTATACCCTAGATTACTGTAAATAATTTTATGTTAGATAACTATTAATATTAATTAATACAGAGTTGTGTGTTAATTTGAAACTTACTGTGAAAGAATTTAATCAAGTGTTACTAAATTTATTTAAATATCCATGTTAGTCAATTTTTATCTAACATGGATAAATCAGTTTTGATAATTTCTCAAATGATTTTGGTTGTGAATTTTATATTTCATTGCAAAATTATACTACCTCCGGTCCTAAATATAGGACCTAGATAACTTTTTTTTTGGAAAAGTTAAGGTTGCAAAATGGTCTATTAAATGATGACATATTTGATATATTTTTAGATTATCCATTAGTTTATAAGTAAAATAAATTAGTTTAAAAGAAAAAATTAGGTAAATCAATTTATAATCAACTTATTTTGCTGTTTTTTTGGATTTTTCAAAAAAGTCAATTAGGTCTTATATTTAGGACCGGAGGGAGTATTTATTAATTTCAAATTACATTAAATCTTTTTCTAACCATGATAGTTCTTTTGTAACTCAAATTATTTTTCTATCATGATTATCTTATATGTTATGTATATTTAGAAAAGTCGTTTTTCTAACTATGTTAGCTATTGTATTAACTTCAATTCTTTATCTAACCTAGTTAGCACTAAAATTATTTTTAATGAATTAAGTTAATTCTTTTTCTAATTATGTTAGTTACTATTTTGTTTAATTGGATTCTTTTTCTAACATAGTTAGACTCCAAACTATCTTTATTAAGGATTAGGAAAAAAAATAGCATAAAAAAAGGTTATAATATTGGGTTGTTACACCTTCTCCCATGATAATGTGATAACCCTTGTGAAGTACCAAGCAATGACTTATTGATATAAACAATTCGTATGTCCATGCTTAATAGATTCGACATATTTTTTACGTGCGTATGTCCATACTTAATAGATTCGACATATTTTTTACGTTGGCCGCCGAAACCTAACACAACCTTACTCTTTTATCTGAGTTTGGGACCGATAATATTCAACCACTTTCCTAATATACCTAAATTACACCTATATTTAATTTATTTATCTATTCCTTCACTTTATTTATAAGTAGACAAATATATCGCATACTCAATACTAACAACTTCCTCCCATATTTTTAATTGACGGCTTTTCCGGAAAATGAAATAAATACTACGGTGTGAGATTAAGCAGGAGACGAAAGAGGAATATGAGACGAAAGAGTATTATATATATCTATGATCTATGATCTATCAGTATATATTTATTTTTTTAAAAAATCAGTATATATTTATTTGTTTCTTTCTATTCATGATCTGTATCTGTTGCGCACACAACAAAAGTAGGGTTTCTAATAGGGCTTCTATTTCTTTTTCTAATGAGTTTATTAACTAGACAAAGTCAAATAAGGGCTTATGAAAAGCAAAAAATCATTTAAAACAACATTATGAACAAGGATAGAATAAGTATAGAGGCCCAATGTTCAGGAGAATTACAACTTCATTCTGTTTTATGGAAGATAATTAATTGCAAAGAAGTTCTAAAAATCATAAAATCACATGTCACAAGGGTTATGAATAACATTAAATCAAATATGTCAAAATCAACATTGATTGAGCTGTCAATAATAATAATAACTAAACCATTAAAAACTTATCATAACTCATTCATATGTATTCACAACTCCAAACACATGTAATTTAATTTCATCTAGATCTCTAGGAAACTCAACGTAATTCAATAATTTTTTAGGACCTAATTCTTTTCTATGACACCTAGTTGTAATTCTCACTTGTTATATTGCCTTTGCATTTGAAAATAATATCAACAACAACAATAATAATTTAAAAATAAAAACGAAGTGAATAAACTGCAATAACAGTCCTACAGTTTGCCACTTTGCCTAATACTGACAATAAAGTCTCAATTTCCAAACAAATGTAAATGCATGTTACATCTGCCACAATTTATGGCCATCTCTTGAAAAATGAAAATCAGAAACAATGAGTGGCAATGCTAGAAATAACAAAATAGCATTGCAAGAATGAGTCTACTTTATTTGCCAAGAGACAGTACTATATAGCACTGCAAACTGATGTCAGAAAATTCAAACTCCTGAACTTGATGTAAAAGCTGCGGAAATAAAATCACTAGGCAGTAGATTCTTTCAAATATGCAATAAGGTCAGCTCGTTCCTGAGGCTTTTTGAGGCCAGGGAAAACCATCTTTGTCCCAGGAATATACTGCAGAAAACACAGATTTTGAATATGCCACGTGAAAATTATATTGACACCAGAACAGGTAAGTAGAAGAAAAACTAAATCAGTAAATTCACAATAGAATTGTATTTACAAGTCATAAGCAAACACATTATTCCAATAGAAAGTTTGGTTTGGGATAATGTACAAAATATGAGACAGTTCTTAAATGTTCAAGAAAAGCCATTCAGTATAGAAACAGTAATTCGGGTCCAATACCTTTTTGGGGTTAAGCAAGTAATCGTATAGGGTCTTTTCCTCCCAAATCACAGCCATGCTCTTGTTAGCTGCAGAATAGGAATATCCAGCAGTAGTGCCAGATTGCCTTCCAAACAAACCATTAAGGTTAGGTCCTACATTTGCCAACAAGTAAAACATAAGCGTCAGAATAGAACATAGTGATACAATAAAAGTAAAGGGACCCGAAAGGAACATGTAAATCAGTACAAGGCTTATGCAGATAAATTTTGTAAAATTATTCCAACTGAACTATAATGAGGGGCAAAGAAACAGAATCTAGTCCAGAAGTAAAATCATAGTGAATGTCTAACCAACAGTTCTACCAAACTTATTCTAAACACAAGTTATTCCAATAATTTTGCACTATAAAAATGAAGCTTACCAGGCAAAAAAACATGAATTTTTTTTAAAAGAAATTTACAAAATGTCAAACTTAAATTCCAAAGTGAAATGCTAATTCATGACAAATGAAGGATTTCCAACTAAGCAATGAAAAAAGTTAGAGTCTTAAAATCAGAAATACAGCAGGTTTATGCTGCAGAACATTATGAAGTAAAAATAAAAAGAAATACCCTAACATGAAAAAAAATGTGCTATTGCAGATAATTGACCAGATAAACCAAACTAACCAAGAATTCAATATAAAAAAATCTGTTGGTCAGCTTGGTTGGAAGTTTCCTATTCAAATAATTGAATATCCAAATGAATATTTGAGAATCAATAGAACAATAACAGCAGTAACAGCACATTTGTTATCCCATCAAATGAGGTCATTGACAAGAGTAGTACACTACACCAATTTTTATCAAAACCAAATTTTCATATAAATCATTCATAAGAGATCCTGCTTTCTAACTTCTTCGTGCAACCATACTCTACAACTTTTCATAATCACCGTTCACACAAACATGAAAGATGGTAGCTAGTGGTGAGAAGATATCAGTTGCATGAGGTGAGGCAAATACAGAAGGCATACTCAACTCTTCAACTTTTCAACTGTTCTTTATTCTAAAATACTACAAAAAGATGCGTAGACTATCCTAAGGATCAAATTTAACCAGCACAGTACTAATTTCAAATTAATTTACATTCATTATTGATGTAAGAAGCCACTATGTCGTTGCCTTCAGTAACCATGTCGGTGAAGTCAATATTACTTTATATAATGATTCCTAGCTCAAAATGGGTGCATATCTAAACAAGTTTGAAGTATTCCTCTTTGGTTAGATATTCTCGATTCATGTCTATTCATAACGTTCTCAAATCGAATGATGCATATATGGTTACAACCTTACAGGCTACTATTATCTTCAGGTTCGGTTCAAGGCTTAAAAGTTCCAAGGGATGCAGTGCCTCAATTTCTCACAAAAAATTGACGAAAAAAGGAGACATTTCACAGAACAAGATAAGGATAAAGTTGTAGAATATGAATACTAACCCCATCCTCTGTCAATTCATTATCCTCACCCCATCTCTACCTTTGATTAAAAACCGTACCATTGAGATTTAATGTCATAAAATCGTATTCATATAACACAATCAGCCTAAATTTCATATGACAAAACATAACAGCAAACTATAGACTTCCAAAAACAAAAGAAAAGAGCTCCGAAAATAATGAAACTAAATTGTTTATTTATCATTTCAATGGAGAGGCTGAAATGAGGAGAGGAAAACCAAAGAAAGGGATGATGATTCACATGGCTAAAACGGTAATTCAAATCAATCTTATTATCCCTTTCCATATGCAGAACAATTCAATAATCATTATAAAACACATCTAATTAACCACAAGTTCATAATAACAAATCCAATGATAAAAACAGAAAATAAATAAATAAATGAAAGGCAAAAAGAATAATCATCCCTAATAATTAATCATAACCACAGATCTGGCGATCACCCAGAGAAATAAGCTAAATAAATATATTTTGTTCCTTTCTCGTAAAAGGCAGGCGTAAAAGAAAAGAATCCTATACGCATGACTTATCGATTTATTCATTCATTCCTCAAAATGATTGACCATATCAAAGATTGCAGATTGTGAAAACAAAGAGAGACAAATAGATAAAATAGACCATGAATCTTGAAAATGAATGAATGAATTAAAAAAAGAAAAAAAGAAAAATAGTACTTACCTTGTTTGTGGCCGGCGCCTTTATCGACGGTGTGGCATTGAGCGCATTTGGTCTTGAAGATTTTCTCGCCGGATTTGGAATCTCCAGGGGGCGCTTGATCAAACGACGCCATTTCTTTCTTTCTTTCTTTCTTGTTTTCTTCGAAACCGAAACCCTCAAGAGAGAGAGAGAGATGTGAAGAAGAAGAAGTGAAGAGGGAAATGCGGGAAAGGAAGAACGCGCTTGCCGCCTAACCTTTTTCTACACCTCACCTCACGTGGCGTATTTCCCACGCTCCAAATTTCTTTATTTTTATCATTATTATTAGTATTGACCCGCGCGATACGCGTAGTATATTATACATAACTACATAACTCTGATACTGTTTTTATTTTTGATAAAAATATAACATAAAATATAATAATATTAGTCAAAATTTAATAAATTTCACTAAATTTGTTTTTCATAGAAATCAATTTTGTATGATAAAAAAATAGAAAATCAGTTTCTTAGTGGTAGTTATTTTTGGGCAAAGTGAAAGTGTGAATCACCATCCCTTTCTTTGGTTTTCCTCTCCTCATTTCAGCCTCTCCATTGAAATGATAAATAAACAATTTAGTTTCATTATTTTCGGAGCTCTTTTCTTTTGTTTTTGGAAGTCTATAGTTTGCTGTTATGTTTTGTCATATGAAATTTAGGCTGATTGTGTTATATGAATACGATTTTATGACATTAAATCTCAATGGTACGGTTTTTAATCAAAGGTAGAGATGGGGTGAGGATAATGAATTGACAGAGGATGGGGTTAGTATTCATATTCTACAACTTTATCCTTATCTTGTTCTATGAAATGTCTCCTTTTTTCGTCAATTTTTTGTGAGAAATTGAGGCACTGCATCCCTTGGAACTTTTAAGCCTTGAACCGAACCTGAAGATAATAGTAGCCTGTAAGGTTGTAACCATGTCTGCATCATTCGATTTGAGAACGTTATGAATAGACATGAATCGAGAATATCTAACCAAAGAGGAATACTTCAAACTTGTTTAGATATACACACATTTTGAGCTAGGAATCATTATATAAAGTAATATTGACTTCACCGACATGGTTACTGAAGGCAACGGCATAGTGGCTTCTTACATCAATAATGAATGTAAATTAATTTGAAATTAGTACTGTGCTGGTTAAATTTGATCCTTAGGATAGTGTACGCATCTTTTTGTAGTATTTTAGAATAAAGAACAGTTGAAAAGTTGAAGAGTTGAGTATGCCTTCTGCATTTGCCTCACCTCATGCAATTGATATCTTCTCACCACTACCATCTTTCATGTTTGTGTGAACGGTGATTATGAAAAGTTGTAGAGTATGGTTGCACGAAGAAGTTAGAAAGCAGGATCTCTTATGAATGATTTATATGAAAATTTGGTTTTGATAAAAATTGGTGTAGTGTACTACTCTTGTCAATGACCTCATTTGATGGGATAGCAAATGTGCTGTTACTGCTGTTATTGTTCTATTGATTCTCAAATATTCATTTGGATATTCAATTATTTGAATAGGAAACTTCCAACCAAGCTGACCAACAGATTTTTTTATATTGAATTCTTGGTTAGTTTGGTTTATCTGGTCAATTATCTGCAATAGCACATTTTTTTTCATGTTAGGGTATTTCTTTTTATTTTTACTTCATAATGTTCTGCAGCATAAACCTGCTGTATTTCTGATTTTAAGACTCTAACTTTTTTCATTGCTTAGTTGGAAATCCTTCATTTGTCATGAATTAGCATTTCACTTTGGAATTTAAGTTTGACATTTTGTAAATTTCTTTTAAAAAAAATTCATGTTTTTTTGCCTGGTAAGCTTCATTTTTATAGTGCAAAATTATTGGAATAACTTGTGTTTAGAATAAGTTTGGTAGAACTGTTGGTTAGACATTCACTATGATTTTACTTCTGGACTAGATTCTGTTTCTTTGCCCCTCATTATAGTTCAGTTGGAATAATTTTACAAAATTTATCTGCATAAGCCTTGTACTGATTTACATGTTCCTTTCGGGTCCCTTTACTTTTATTGTATCACTATGTTCTATTCTGACGCTTATGTTTTACTTGTTGGCAAATGTAGGACCTAACCTTAATGGTTTGTTTAGAAGGCAATCTGGCACTACTGCTGGATATTCCTATTCTGCAGCTAACAAGAGCATGGCTGTGATTTGGGAGGAAAAGATTACTTGCTTAACCCCAAAAAGGTATTGGACCCGAATTACTGTTTCTATACTGAATGGCTTTTCTTGAACATTTAAGAACTGTCTCATATTTTGTACATTATCCCAAACCAAACTTTCTATTGGAATAATGTGTTTGCTTATGACTTGTAAATACAATTCTATTGTGAATTTACTGATTTAGTTTTTCTTCTACTTACCTGTTCTGGTGTCAATATAATTTTCACGTGGCATATTCAAAATCTATGTTTTCTGCAGTATATTCCTGGGACAAAGATGGTTTTCCCTGGCCTCAAAAAGCCTCAGGAACGAGCTGACCTTATTGCATATTTGAAAGAATCTACTGCCTAGTGATTTTATTTCCGCAGCTTTTACATCAAGTTCAGGAGTTTGAATTTTCTGACATCAGTTTGCAGTGCTATATAGTACTGTCTCTTGGCAAATAAAATAGACTCATTCTTGCAATGCTATTTTGTTATTTCTAGCATTGCCACTCATTGTTTCTGATTTTCATTTTTCAAGAGATGGCCATAAATTGTGGCAGATGTAACATGCATTTACATTTGTTTGGAAATTGAGACTTTATTGTCAGTATTGTATTCGGCAAAGTGGCAAACTGTAGGACTGTTATTGCAGTTTATTCACTTCGTTTTTATTTTTAAATTATTTTTGTTGTTGTTGATATTATTTTCAAATGCAAAGGCAATATAACAAGTGAGAATTACAACTAGGTGTCATAGAAAAGAATTAGGTCCTAAAAAATTATTGAATTACGTTGAGTTTCCTAGAGATCTAGATGAAATTAAATTACATGTGTTTGGAGTTGTGAATACATATGAATGAGTTATGATAAGTTTTTAATGGTTTAGTTATTATTATTATTGACAGCTCAATTAATGCTGATTTTGATATATTTGATTTAATGTTATTCATAACCCTTGTGACATGTGATTTTATGATTTTTAGAACTTCTTTGCAATTAATTATCTTCCATAAAACAGAATGAAGTTGTAATTCTCCCGAACATCGGGCATCTATACTTATTCTATCCTTGTTCATAATGTTGTTTTAAATGATTTTTTGCTTTTCATAAGCCCTTATTTGACTTTGTCTAGTTAATAAATTCATTATCCTTGTTCATATTGTTGTTTTAAATAATATACCCGCTCGATACGCAGAGTATATTATACATAACTACATAACTCTGATACTGTTTTTATTTTTGATAAAAAATATAATATAAAATATAATAATATTAGTAAAAATTTAATAAATTTCACTAAATTTGTTTTTCATAGAAATCAATTTTGTATGATCAAAAAATAGAAAATCAGTTTCTTAGTGGTAGTTATTTTTGGGCAAAGTGAAAGTGTTAGTGGGTATATGGGTAGTTTCATAACTTAAGTTACGTTTAGTTGGTGTGAAAAGTAGGAATAATAGGAGAAATAATAGGTTATCCGAATAGTTTATTATTAAAAATAAATAAGGAAAATAATGAGAAGTTAGATAGAAAAATAATTTAAAAGGTCATGAAAAAAAAGATTAATTTTGATAATTTTTAAGGGAAAAAAAGGAGAGAATTTATAGGAGATATATAAGGAGAGATTATAAATTAGGAAGAAATCTTAATCAAATGTCACTTTTTTTATCTTATAATATATGGAGAGGGAATGTGCTGATATGCATATTTTTTGTAAAAGAATTTTTAGGAGATAATTAAGGAGATTATTATAATTTAGAGAGAAATGAAAAAAGATTTAATAAAGAATTATATGTCAGTTGGTTTTTGTTAATAATAGATGGAGAAAGAATGTTGTTATGTGCAATTTTTTTCTAAAAATAGATAGAGTGAGTGGGTGATTATGTGAATGTAAATAGATGGAGAGAGAGTGCTTATGTGGCTTCCTAGAATTCCTACTTTTATTTTTTTTATTCAAAAGTAAAGAACTCAATCTTTCCAAAGGACAAGTGAGAAAGTTAGAATTTCTGCTTTTATCCCTCCTTTTATATATAAGATAAGATTTCTAATTTCAATTTCTAAACTATAAATACCAAAACTCTCGTCTCATTATTCCTCTTTCGTCTCCTGCTTAATAGAGCTACACAGCTCTAAACCTAAAATTGAAGCAGGAGCTCTGCCGCCGCCGCCGCCGCCCAAGTTATTCCTTCACATAGCCATCAATCAATCAATCATGCCTTCTCTTGATATCACTGAGAAGAAAAAGAAGACGATGACTGAAGACAACAACAACAACGAGGAGGTTGTTTCAGCGAAGAAGGCGGCGAAGAAGAAGGAAAGCAAAAAGCGTAAGGCTTTGGAATCCTCGGAGAGTGAGGATGAGGTGAAGAGCGAGACGAGTTCTGAGCTGGTGGAGCCGGACGTGAAGGAGAAGAGGAAGAAGAAGAAGAAGAAGGCGAAATTGGAGGAGGAGGAGGAGGAGGAGAGAGAAGAAGAGGTGGTTGAGAAGGAAAACCCTAACGCCGTCACGAATTTCAGAATCTCGGCGCCCTTGAAGGCCAAGCTGAAGGAGAAAGGGATCGAATCGCTTTTTCCAATTCAGGCTATGACTTTCGATACCATTCTTGATGGCTCTGATTTGGTCGGTAGGGCTCGCACTGGCCAGGTCTGTCTTTCTTTTCTTATGCTTCTTACTATTAATAATCTATTGTTAACAAGAAAGTTAAATGAGCTATTAAATAATAGTTAAATTAATTAACTAGTTCATATAAAAAATAATAAGCAATTAATTTGATGTATAACTTGCTTGGTTTTCTTAGTGTTCTAAAGAAAAGTGATTAAGGTTGCTAAATAGTTTATTAAATTAGGACATAGTCCCTCGGTTCCTAAATATAAAATTACCTTTGAAATAATTATAACATCACTTTCTAATTTTCCCCCAAATTAACCCTATCATGCTTATCTATAATAACAAGTTAGAGAGGGAGAGTGAAGATAAATGTATATAGTTGAGATAAATTGGTAATATCATGTGTAAATAACTAAGGGAAAATGATCTTATATTTAGGAACTGATGGAGTATTTGATGTAATTTTAGATTATCTATTAGTTTATAGGTCAAATGAACTAGTTAGTTTATGGGAGCGAATTAGGTAAATTGATTTATAATTAACTTATTTGGCTTAGTATATGATTTTGGAAGGTTGGAGGGAGTATTTGTTAAATATTTCATGTCTGGCTTAGTGTGTGATCTTGTAATAATGCAGGGAAAGACTCTTGCATTTGTGTTACCTATATTGGAGTCTTTGATAAATGGTCCTGCGAAAGAGGCGAGAAATTCTAAACGTGGGCGGCCTCCTTGTGTTCTTGTGCTCTTACCTACTAGAGAATTGGCCAATCAGGTAAGTTATACATGGGGTTCATTTCAGAAGATTCTTCTGTCCATAACTGTTTTCTCTGGTTGCTTAACAGCCCCCTCTAATTTTTTTTTTTTGATTGACTGTGGAATGTGTTGGGCATCAGGTGTCTGCTGATTTCGAGGTTTATGGTGCAGCACTGGGATTGAGCACTTGCTGTTTATATGGTGGAGCTTCATATGCACTACAAGAGAATAAACTGAGGAATGGTGTTGATGTTGTTGTTGGAACTCCAGGACGCATAAAAGTAATTACTTTTGCACTTATTTCTTGACATGGAAAAGATATTAGGTTCTGTTTGTTTGTTTGAACTGTTTTTTAACTTGGATGTGTACATTTGTGTAGGATCATATAGAGAGGGAAAATCTTAATCTAAGCCAACTAAGGTTCCGTGTCCTGGACGAAGCAGATGAGATGCTGAGGATGGGTTTTGTTGAAGATGTCGAACTCATTCTGGGTATGAATTTTGTTTCTTGTAATAATTTTATGCTGCTGCTGTGTGTTGGCTTCTATTTACATTATTGGACAATTTGGCAAGGGTACATTCCTCTCAAATTATTAACTGACATTCGGAGATTTATGCTTGACATATTCTTTGAAATGGGTTTATTTAAAGTTCTTAGATTCTTGATGTTTTGAGGTGACAAGACGTTCTCAGTATATGAACAATCTTTTATCAAACTTCTTTTCAGGTAAGGTAGAGGATGTAAGCAAAGTTCAGACACTTCTTTTCAGCGCTACTCTGCCAGCCTGGGTTAAGAGTGTATGATTTCACCTTCCATGCATTTAAGAAATCTAGTTTATGAATGATTATTTGTTCTTTATCCTCATCAGAAACCCTCTTCTGTTGCCAGATTTCTATGAAATTTTTGAAATCTGATAAAAAAACTGCTGACCTGGTGGGCAATGAGAAGATGAAAGCTAGCACCAATGTTAGGCATATTGTTCTCCCGTGTTCTAGTGCTGCCAGGGCCCAACTTATTCCAGATGTTATACGATGCTATTGCAAGTGAGTTTCTATTGTCCAATTTTCAGTAATTTGGTAACGATTTTCCCCATACATTGTCTATTTTTCTTGATCATTTGAATTTTGATTTTCATTATTCAACATGTGGTACTGTTACAGTGGAGGCCGAACAATTATATTTACTGAGACAAAGGAGTCTGCTTCTGAGCTTGCAGGGTTATTACCTGATGCACGAGCTCTGCATGGTGATATACAACAGTCAACACGTGAGGTATGCTATAGCCAAATGACTTCATATTTTTTAGGATAGATATGCTTCCTTTATTTTAAGAGCTCTCGCTATATTAAACTCGCAAAATCACATACATGGCCATTTTGTAGGTTACCTTAAAAGGTTTTAGGGCTGGGAAGTTTACCACATTAGTGGCCACTAATGTGGCAGCTCGTGGTTTGGACATTAATGATGTTCAGTTAATTATCCAGGTTTGGTCAATCTCCATGTACTTTTTTATTTTAAGTGATTTCTATATGGGCACTGATCTGAGATGATATTTGAATTTGAATCAGTGTGAACCACCACGTGATGTCGAAGACTATATCCATCGATCTGGGCGCACTGGAAGGGCAGGTAATAATGGAATATTTTTATAGAAATAAATTTGCTGGGTTGCGGTTGAGTTTTTTTGCTAAGACTGGAGTTGATGGCATTGGACATTGTAGGAAACACTGGAGTTGCTGTTATGCTTTATGATCCAAGAAGGTCAAATATATCGAAAATAGAAAGAGAATCTGGCGTGAAATTCGAACACATTTCTGCCCCTCAGCCTGCTGATATTGCCAAAGCAGTTGGTGCTGATGCTGCTAAATTGATATCCCAAGTGTCTGATGAGTATGTTTCTTGTTTGTTTGTTGTGCTTAATGCTATATTTTGCCTACAACTAATGTATATTCTTCATCCAGTGTCATCCCTGCATTCAAATCTGCTGCGGAGGATCTCTTAAACAATTCAGGCTTCACAGCTGTTGAATTACTTGCAAAAGCTCTTGCCAAGACTATTGTAAGTCCATGCCATTCTTTCCCGATGTCCTTGTCATTTCTCTACTAGTACTAATCTTTTGTGATTTTTCGCCTATCAATTCCTTTTCTTTATAATCATGCTCAGAGTTGGAAAAATATTGGTTTCTGACTTATATTGTGATTTGCAGGGTTATACGGAGATAAAGAAAAGGTCACTTCTCAATTCCATGGAGAACCATGTCACAGTACTTCTGGAGAGTGAAAGACCTATCCACTCCCCTTCGTAAGAATTCCGCAAATTTTTTTTTTGAATTAATATCCTTGCATCATATATAATATAAACATTTATTAGCTAGAACTTAACTTAGTTTGAACTTTGAACGGCTGTATAAAAATTTGAGGCGCAGGATCAGTATTGATGAATTACCGATGATTAGAAATGATTTATTATAATATTGTTTGTTTGTTTACTGCTTTTATGGGCTATTTTCTGATTTGCATTTTGCAATTGAAATTTAGTAGGTATTTAGTTGAGTTTTGAATCATGTTAGTACCTTGAAAAGTTCAAGTATTTCATCCATTCAAGTTTATAGCTGCAACATTTTTTGGTCTCCATTTATTTATTATTCCTGAAAATCAAAATTAGCATAAATTAGTGCTTGGTCTAGGCTGATCCTTTTCTAGAAGTGATGTAAAGAGTTACTTTGTTGATCGTACATGTAGATTTATTTGACCTTTTTACTGCTTTGTTGGGTTATTTCAGATACATATTTGGAATATTGAGGAGATTCTTGCCTCAGGAGAAAGTTGACTCAGTGAAGGGTCTTACTCTCACCGCAGATGGAAATGGTGCTGTTTTCGATGTGCCAGATGAAGACGTAGATCTCTTTCTGACAGGTAAAGCTTTCATTTACTGATTTTACTGATTTTGCGGTACATTTAGGAAAAAAAGACATTAACCGAAGGGCTTTATAAGTATGTATCTGTAGCTTTGAACTACAATGAGATATTTGTTATAACCTTGTACAGCGTAATTTAATCCCCCCTCCATAGTTCATTGAGGAAAAATAAATATTCAAGGTGTTGCATGAATTGCTAGGCATTCTAATTTCATTTCTATCTCTTCCCATGATCTTCACCCATATATATCTATCATTCAGGTGTGAATAATGCTGCGAATGTAAGTATAGAAGTCTTGAAAGCATTGCCAAGTTTGCAAGAAAGGGATCAATCAAGAGGTAGATTTGGAGGTGGTCGTGGTGGCGGCAACAGGTTTTCCGGTGGAAGGGGTGGCGGCGGCAGATTTTCTAATGATAGAAATGGTCGGTTTTCCAATAACTCCAGAGGTGGGAGAGGTCGTGGGAACTTTGGGGCTAAGAGGTGGTGAAAGGATATAGAGTAGTCTATTTGTGAAGACTATTGAAGTAGCTTTAGTGTTGGTATTATGGAGGATTAAATTTCTGATGGGCTCAACCTTATCGGAAAATTAATTCAGAATATCCTAAATTTTGTAGTGATATTATTTATCCTATGTCATTCTCTTTCATACATCTGGGGTTGGAATTGCAGCCCTAGTTTGTATGAGTTTTTGTTTAAGGTTGCATTATTTCTTATTTTTTTCACTTGAGTGTAATATTAGTTGTGTCTGTGCGGAAAGAGACCAAGAAGAAATTATATACTACTACATACTTTCCTCTACTTAGTGTTCATTTTGATCATTGTTCTATTCTTTTAGTATTTCTTATTTGGTGAATTGGTGAATTATACTGCTTTGTCTAGATTTGCTTTGACAAATTTGGGAACATGACACCCTCTTTCTATCCTAATCTTTTAAATATTGTGCTTAATATGAGATCTAATTAACTAATTCAATTAAACTAAGGAAGTTAATTAAAATTACATGATATTATCAAAATACCAGAACATTTTACTTAATGAAAGTTGATATGGACAACTCAAGGAGTAATAGAAATGATCTCATTGTTAGTTATAGATTTATGGTCCTAAATAGTAGGTCTTATGTTAACAAATAATTAGAGTATTCAATAATTATTTTATGATCTTTTATTGCGCTGTTTTTTTTTTTGTTTTCAATAGGAATAATGAAAAGGAGTAAAAATTATAAGTTATAAATAAGCTAATGTATTTTTAAGAAGAACATTATTTTTTTAACAATAATAATAAATAATAATAGAATTGATGACTAGAGAGTTATTATTTTTCGAAATGAAAACAGGATATTGTTATTTATATAAGTTCAAAAGGTTTCATTAAATTATTTATATTAAATAAAATATTGACATACATAAATCGAGAAATGGTCCCAAAAAAAAGCTTAAAAGCTTTCGTGTGTGTTTAGGAGGAGTTTTTGACCCAAATAAGCTGGTTTATACTGGAATCCGTAAGTTGATTGTATCTTTAATATAAACTAGAATCACATAAGGATTTTGATTCTCCCTTACCAACAGCTTCCAACTAAGGTCTAAGTCGTGGCACGCAAGAAAAGGAAGGAAATGATTGTAAATGAAAGGGAAAAAAACGGCAAATTCGCAAAGCCATAACTGAAAAAAGTTTTTACAAAAATACAAATAAATAAATGTCTTTATCATTGAAGTCACATAAAATAAAACTACAGTTGAGTTGAATGGGAAAGAAAGTAGTCCATGCCATCACCTCAAAAACTCATACATGAAATATGAAATATGAAACATGAAACATTAAACAACATCCCCAAACGAAATAATAACCAAATCCTAACTAATGGATCTATTTTCAATAAGAATTCTCATTTTCTTATTCCTCAAAAGTCTTCTCTACTCGTCCTCATCATCAATTTTCCTATTCCACTCCTTAGCAAATTTAATGAAATCGATGACATCAAAGTCTGACTTTTGCTTCAGAAACTTCACATTCGCAGAAAGACAAGGAGGAACTTCATACGGTATGGTGCATCGCTCAATGAAGAAGAGTGGTTTACTTACGTGGCGTATTTTCGCGAAATTTGTCCTAGGTGTGACGTGGATTTTATGGTCTTTTTCGGTGTTTTCGAGGTAGATGGATATTTGGTGAGGAAAGAGACTGATTTCGCGGACCACATAGGACTGGAAGTTCTTGAAAGTCGTGGAGGAGTCAATGATGAGATCGCCGATGTTAACTGTAGTGTCGCCGTCAAAGTAGATGAAGGGAACTTGGAAGGTTGACATTTTCCTTTTCATTGTGGAGGAAGGAAGCACGGATATGAGAGAATGAGAGCAAATGGAATAGAGTGAGTGAGCTAGTGAGTGATTGAGGGTTTTTATAGGTTTTGGGTGGAAAGTTTTTTTTTTTTTTGAAAAATCAAAGATATTTTCCTAAAAAAATGGATAAATAGTAGGGATTTCTTAATTTTAGGTTTTATTATATTTTCAAATCTCATGTAAAATCTAGACCGTTGATAAAATTGGATTTGATGGCTGATGATTTGGATCAATTTGAATGTCTTCTAATCTAATTCGAACCGTTGATAAACTTTGGATCGACGACTTATAATTTGGATATATGTGAATATTTTTCTCCACCAATCAAATTTGTCGAAAAATACTCCCCTTCTCTATATAAAGACATTAATTTTTTTAAATCCTAGTTATTTTCCTAAAAATATGGATAAATAGTAGAAATTTTTTAATTTGGGGTTTTAAGAAATTTTCAAATCTCATTAAAATCTTAGACTGTCGATAAAATTGGAACTGACGGCTCATGATTTGGATCTGTGTGAATGTCTTCTATGCTAATCAGAACCGTTGATAAGCTTCAGATAGACGGCTCATAATATGAATATATACACGTGAATATTTTTCTGCACCAATCAAATTTGTCAAAAATACTCCTTGTCTATATGAAAACTTTTTTTTTAAATCCTAGAGATTTTCCTAAAAAATGTATATACTGTTACCATGAAATATTTAAGATAGGTCATCTTACTATAATCAAGTGATTTGATTTGTTTGGAACAAGAGGGAGTACTTGATAATGTCATCTTTACTATTGTTGCATGTTGACTTTCCAAATTCATAGCTAACTGGAAAGGCATAGTATTAGCGTGCATTGTTTTCTCTCGCTTTTTCTGATGTTGAATGTTGAATCTTTTAATTCATTGCTGATTTATGTTTTTTTTTTTCCATGAGGAACCTAAGGTTGGAGTTAAAGCAATAAATATATACGCCCAACGCATGGAATCAGCGCATGTGTTCAAAGCAATTTTGTTTGTTCATGAGAAATTGACTCCACTTGCCCAGCATTGTATTGATGAAGTAATATCTAACAAATTTCACAGAGGTTTTTCAGGTGACATAATTTATTTCTTTCTCTTAATTGAAGAGGAAATTTGTTAATACTCCCTTTGTTCCTAAATATAAAATCACTTTGGGGAAGTGGATAAGTTCCTAAATATAAGATCACTTCCTATTTTATCTCAAGTTTTTCCCAAACTACCCTTATACTCCCTCTTTTCATTGAAACCCCTCATCCTTTTAAAGTTAAGCAATTGAGGAGATTTTGGGAAAATCATGTAATTTTATTGTCTTCTTTAATCTCCCCAAATTAACCAAAGTGATCTTATATTTAGGAACGAAGGGAGTAGTTATTTTAAAAAGAGTATCTCTATGAATAATACAGGAGGCAGAGCTGATGATCAACTTAACTAGGGGTGTTCAAGTATGCCCATACCCGTTGAGCCCGTCCATACCCGCCCGCAGTTTTCACGTTTAGGCCCGCCCATTTAGGGCCCGTCACATTTTTACACGGGTATGGGCATACCGTTTGTTTTACACGGGTAAGGGTATGGGCATACCTACGGGCATGCCCATACCCGTTTATATGCCAATTTATTATTTTTTTAAACTTTTTTATGTATTAATCTTATTTTACATTACTTCTTCCTTGTAACAAATTTTATTTTATTGGTATTGTTTAGTTAGAACAAGATGAAATTCAAAGTTTATTAAAAATTGAATTGAATGCATGTTCTACTCTTTGGGGGGATTTTTGTTGGATTTTTTTTTAATTTTTTTATGAGTTTATCTTACATGGGCCGCCCATTTAACTTTGTCGTCTGCCCATTTATTTTGCGCTCATTCATAACTCGTCCATTTATGCCCCGCCCATTTATCAATATTTAGCCCGCCTGTTTATATTACATGAGCACGGGTATGGGCATACCCACGGGTGGCCCGAACCCGCCCGCTGAACACCCCTAAACGTAACAAAGCATGTTCAAGTTTCTTCATTTTCTCTTAAGTTGTTTTCAGCTTTTTTTCATGTTTGACTCTTACTTATTTTTCACTTGACTTTTCGGTCAAATCAACTTATCCAAAGAAGCTCCAATTTGGAGCTTATTGGGCGTTGATTATTGGTTTCTCCGTAATGGGACTATATGTGCATTAATAACATCGTATCTCTATTTTTAAAAGGTTAAATATCGAATACTAATAAATAGAAATATAAAATTAAATATTTTTGTTTTATTAAATATTTTTTGAATATTAAATTTAAAATAATTTGAATTTAAAATAATAATAATAAGATTATATCCATATTCTATTTTATTAAAAAAATAATATTCAAAATTATATTCTATGTAGCGAAATAAACTATAAAACATTTTTTTATTTTTTTTATAAAACAAAAAAACCACCTTTTTTATTATAATACATTTTTTATGGGTTTATTTAAGCAGTAAATGTAGGAAAAGTAAAAAGTAAAAAGTGTATTCCTTTTTTTCTTATTCCTTGTTCCTCAAGCCAGTAAATGTAGGAAAAGTAAAAAACAAAAAAGTAGGAAAAGGCAACTGGTAAAATATTCCCAAAATGGAGTATTTCCCTTTTCCTTGTTCCTCAAGCCAAGCCATACTTGTTTAAGCCAACGGGAAAAATCTTGTGCTTTGTCACAAACAGCCTCTGTGTTTTAATTTACTTTAATTCATTTTATGGGATCATCCTACCCTAGAATCAAGTTTTCCTTCGATGCTTCTCGTAGTTTCTCTTCATGGGTATTCCCAAAAACTCAAATTTCACACCACACTACTAAATTTTCCCAATCTGCATGTAAAGGACCTAACTTTTATGGGTTTTCTTCATATTCTGTATTATCTCATAGACTAGGATTAAGATTTGGAGCTAATAGGAATTTATCAAATATATATCTCTCTGGGGGTAGGAGATTTTACTCTGCGGGTAGGCACAATGTGCAACATTTTAGTAAGTGGTTTCAGGATCCATGGGATGTGTTAATTGTAGTAATGGTTGGTTCAGGGATTTTGGTTGTTGTGTATTTTGGGAAATTGGAAACTGTTCCTTATAGTAAGAGGACCCATTTCATTATTTTGTCCAAATCATGGGAGAGGAGGCTTGGGAATATTGTGTTTATGAAAATGAAGGCAAAATTTTGGTGGAAAATATTGCCTGCTACACACCCGGAAAGCATAAGGGTGAGGATGATTGCTGAGAATATTATTCATGCATTGCAAAAGGGATTAAGGAAAGAGCAGATGTGTACTGATTTAGGGAATGCGTCAGACCATATGATGGTGGTACACGAAGGGAATGTGAGGGAGACGATGAATGCCTTGTCGGAGACGAAAGGAGAGTTTGAGGAGGAATGGAGCCGCGAGGATGAGATTCTTGATGATAAGTGGATTGAGAAGAGTAGGATGAAGGGTGAGAAGAAAGGTTCTCAGGCTGCTACATCACATTTGGATGGATTGAATTGGGAGGTGTTAGTTGTGAATAAGCCTATTATGAATGCCTTTTGCTTGCCTGGTGGGAAGATTATTGTGTTTACTGGTTTGCTTGAGCATTTTAGTAGTGATGCAGAGATAGCCACTATTTTGGGACATGAGGTATGGTGATTCCTTGGATTTACAATTTTCTAGTTGTTTCAGAACTATTGGTCACATTTTGTTTATGTATCTGGAAACTAATTCATGAGTATTTATGGTAATCTTAATAATTTATTGTTGTTATTTGTTATTCCTTAGGTTGGCCATGCTGTGGCTCGACACCATGCTGAAGCGATGACGAAAGATTTGTGGTTCGTGATTCTGCAGTTGATACTCCTTGAATTTTTCAACCCTAATGTTGTCAACAAAATGTCCAAACTATTTTATGTGCTGCCTTTCTCTAGGAAGTAAGATTGGTTCATTCTTAATAACCATGATTTAATTTATTGTGGTCTATTAATTGATTATCAATAATGTGGTGCTGCAAAAGTAGACTGTTACATAAATAATTCATCGCTTCCTGGCCCGAGCACACCTGTATCTTAGGGGCAGTGAATATCAATTAGACATCTAAATTAAAACTAAGAAGATTTATCACATGGCAAGTACTTCTAGTTTTTGGCTGACATCAATCTCTCTTGCTATCAATGGCTGTTAAAAGACATATACACAAAAGGATGTCCATGTTTCATAATGGAAAATGTATCTTTTTGTATTATTCTTCACTACATCAATTTGTGCACGATCCATATGTTCTGTTTTGATTTGAATTTTGATGCTGCTGGCGGAGCTTCTCCTCAGCTCTATGAACAAAATTTGACAATCTGACTAGGACCTTATCATAGCTTTTTGGTCTCTTTAGTTCTGGCTGGCACCGTTTTAGGGGTGCTAAGTGCTAACCTTAATATATATGTGTACCAATTGTTTTCTACCGCCTGTTATTTGGGAAATCATGTGTGATTGTCTCTCAGGCAATAATCTGGTTGTCTCAATTGAATCTATATATACTCACCTGTTTGTGTTGGTTCTGTTTTAAGTAAAACTCATTATTCTATTGTTATTATTGTGTATGTATAGTATTCCCTCCGGTCCTAAATATAAGACCTAATTGACATTTTTTTGGAGATGTTAAGTTTACAAAATATGTTATTATATTATAATATATTCGATATATTTTTATATTAGTCATTATTTTATAGGTTAAATAAACTAGTTTAAGGAAAAAAAAATTAGGTAAATCAATCTATAATGGACTTATTTTGCTTTTTTAGGATTTAACAAAAAATTCAACTGGGTCTTATATTTAGGACTGATGGAGTATGTAAATGGTTATGATGCACATCTTGTCATGTTAACCTTATTGACAACTCTCAGGATGGAAATGGAAGCAGATTATATTGGTTTGCTTTTAGTTGCTTCAGCTGGATACGATCCACGAGTGGTGCCCACAGTCTATGAAAAGTTTGCAAAAATTACTAGGGAATCAGCACTTAAATCAACACTAAAAGATTACCTTTCCACTCACCCATCTGGAAAAAAGAGGGCAAAATTGCTGGCTCAAGCTCATGTCATGGAGGAAGCTTTAACTATATACAAGAATGAAAGAGCAAGTCATGGGGTTGAGGGTTTTTTGTAGAGGAAAGTGCTTGGAAGCAAAGTTTTGTCTGTGCTGGCATTGTAACATCCCAATATTTTAGAATATTAATTAATTCTAATTAAATATAAATTTAAGGCTTTATAGGATTTAAATGTTCAATTGTGGAGTTGAAATTAAATTCATGGTTGATTTGAAGAATTGTTAGGAATTCTTAAACAAAGTTGATTTATGTTGAGTATATTAGTTTTTAAATTTGACCAAGAAAATTGGATATTATAAAATAAAATTGGATATTGTTCACAACTTGGATTGTAGTTAAGTAATAAAATTTGAATTAGATATAAAGATGTTGACAACCTTGCATATGTGGGTAACACTCATACTCCTCATGTCCTGATTAAACGGGCGGTAATTTACAAAAAAAAAGGGTGTCTTATGGAGGAAAAATTTAGGGTTTGATCAATATTTCAAAAATACTTGTTGTACGAGATGATTTGACATTGAAAATAAGTTTGGTGATGATTCTTGAAATCTCTAGACCTTAAAAATCTTTGGGGTCATGCTTTGATTAAGTTTTCACTATTTAAAAATAGTGAGAAATCCTATTTATTGTTGTAGAGAAGTAAAACTAAATGGTCTTAATAATTTAAAATAGCCTATTTGAGTGGAATAAAGCTTTTTAGGCTTTGAGTCCTTGATTTATTATTGCTTGATTTAAGTTTTGGTTTTTATTCACTTTGAAAATTTATCTTTTAAAATGGATTTGGAATGATATTGTTGTATTAGGCTTGAAGTAAGTTTTGGTTTCTATTAAACTTTGGAAAGACAAAGCTTGGTGAATCCTAGTATTTTTCTTAATTCTCCAAATTTGGTGTTGCTAAAAGATATTTGATTCTTACAAGAAGTTTAATGGTGATTATTAATGATTTTTAAACTTTGAAATCCATTGGGTCTTGGCTAAATCAAGTTTTAACTTGTTAAAGTATGAAGAACCTAGAGATATTGTAATTATTAATGTTGTGAATATATTGACTTTTATTGAGAATTTGATGGTTCAATTATACCATAATTATGAATATAGGGAATTGTTGTCAATTGCGGTTTATGGCACCATGATTAACGATTGCTCTTAGTAAACTTGAGACATTACTCATAGGCATGAGTTATTTTTAAATTACCTTGTTGTGTATGGTCAAGTCATTGATATGAAATTGTTGGCTTTTGGTTGAATGTAGAGTCTTAATATTCTGCCCATTGAGCACCGAACCGGCTTCACTTTTGGTAACAATTATTTGCTTCTGAAAGGTAACCACTTCCTTGTCTTATGGGTGTGTGTGTACATGTGATTGATAGATTACGGAAGGTTTGTGAGCCTTATGGTATGATGGTGATATTAGACTCTATATATACGTATTAAAATTGTTGATCTATAATATGCTTTGTGAATTAATAAATTACTATGAAAATTGAGTCAAAATTGTGATGTGTAACCATTGGGTGACGTGGCCTGATTGGGTGACGTGGCGGATGACGTCCTCACTTGTCCTCACCCTAACACCTACCGTCTTTTCGCTATTTGTGTTTTAGGATGGAGACAATTTTGTTTTTTCGCAAAATTTCAAAATCACAAGTTGATGCTGGTCATAGTCATTTTGAAAGTTTAAGTTTCTCTCCTCATTGTCCTTTTGGATGGATATTGGGAGAGATTTATTTTGGATTTTTTCAAAATTTAGTTTTAAAGTTAAAAAACAAGCAGGAAAAGGCAACGGTTAAAATATTCCCAAAATACTTCCTTATTCCTTATACCTTATACCTTATACCTCAAGCCAAGTCTTACTTTTTTGGGCCAAAAATCTTAAAAAGTCTTTTTTACAAGTACAGGCCAAGTAAAAAACAATAAGAAAAAGGAAAAATCCTCTGCTTCGTCACACACAATAGCCTCTGCACACAAATCCAGAGTTTTCTCCTTTCTTCCTTAACCATCTCACTCGATTCATTCCCTTTCATTTACACATACTATTACTTTCGTTTGTCTTTTTCAAAATCTGAGCTTCTCATGTTTTAATTTACCTTAATTCATTTTCACAATCATGGGATCATCCTATCGTAGAATCAAGTTTTCCTCCCATGCTTTTCGTAGTTTCTCTTCATGGGTATTCCCAAAATCCCAAATTTCACACCACACCACTAAATTTTCCCAATCTGCATGTAAAGGACATAACTTTTATGGGTTTTCTTCATATTCTGTATTATCTCATAGACTAGGATTAAGATTTGGAGCTAATAGGAATTTATCAAATCCATATCTATCTGGGGGTAGGAGATTTTACTATGTGGATAGGTACAATGTGCAACATTTTAAGCCTAGAGGACCTAGTAAGTGGTTTCAGGATCCAAGGAATATGTTAATTATAGTAATGGTTGGTTCAGGGATTTTTGTTACTGTGTATTTTGGGAATTTGGAAACTGTCCCTTATACTAAGAGAACCCATTTCATACTTTTGTCCAAATCATTGGAGAGGAGACTTGGGGAGAGTGAGTTTGAGCAAATGAAGGCATCATTTAAGGGGAAAATATTGCCTGCTATACACCCTGAAAGCATAAGGGTGAGGATGATAGCTAAGGATATTATTGATGCATTGCAAAAGGGGTTAAGGAAAGAGCAGGTGTGGAGTGATTTGGGGTATGCGTCGGAGCACGCGACGGGGGTGCATGAAGGGAATGTGAGGGAGACGATGAATGCCTTGTCGGAGACGAAAGGAGAGTTTGAGGAGAAGTGGCACCGCGAGGATGAGATTCTTGATGATAAGTGGATTGAGAAGAGTAGGATGAAGGGTGAGAAGAAAGGTTCTCAGGCTGCTACTTCACATTTGGATGGATTGAATTGGGAGGTGTTGGTTGTGAATGAGCCTGTTGTTAATGCCTTTTGCTTACCTGGTGGAAAGATTGTTGTGTTTACTGGTTTGCTTGAGCATTTTAGAAGTGATGCAGAGATAGCCACTATTTTGGGACATGAGGTACCATGATTCCTTGGATTTGCAATTTTCTGGTTGTTTATGTATCTGGATACTAATACATGAGTATTTAACTATTTATGTTTATCTTAATAATTTGTTGTTGTTTGTTATTCCTTAGGTTGCCCATGCTGTGGCTCGACACAGTGCTGAAGGGATGACGAAAAATCTGTGGTTCATGATTCTGCAGTTGATACTCTATCAATTTGTCACGCCTGATGTCGTCAACACAATGTCAGCTCTATTCTTGAGGCTGCCTTTCTCTAGGAAGTAAGATAAATTCATTCTTAATAACTGTGATTTGATTCATTGAGGTCTATTCATTGATTATCAATAATGTGGTGTTAGAAAATTAGTTGGAGGTCAAAGTAATGCTTACAATGAGAAGAATTTAGTAGTTAAGAAGACTGTTATATATATAATTCATTGCTTCCTGGCCCAAGCACACCTGTATGTTGGTGGCTGTGAATATCAATTAGACATCTAAATTAAAACTTAGAAGATCTACCACATGGCTAGTACTTCTAGGTTTTTGCTGACATCAATCTCGCTTGCTGTCAATGGTTGATAAAAGACTTGTATACTGAAAGAGTTCCATGTGTTCATGATGGAAAGTGTATCTTTTTGTCTCATTCTTCTTCACTGCATCAATTTGTTCACCATCCATATGTTCTGTTTTGATTTGAAGTTTGATGGTGCTGGTTGAGCTTCTCCTCAGCTCTATGAACATAATTTGACAATTTGACTGGGACCTTATCATAGCATTTTAGGGTTGTTAAGCTTAATATATATGTGTCCAATTGTTTTCTGGTTTACCCCCTATTATTTGGGAAATCATGTGTGATTGCCTCTCAGGCGATGATCTGGTCATCTCAATTGAATCTATACATGATTGTTATACTAACCTGTGGTTCTGTTTAAAGTAAAACTCATTGTTCTATAGTTATTATTGTGTATGTATAGTATACATATGGTTATGATGCACGTTCTGTTATGTTAACCTTTTTTGACAACTTTCAGAATGGAAATGGAAGCAGATTATATCGGTCTGCTATTAGTTGCTTCAGCTGGATTCGATCCACGAGTGGCGCCCACAGTCTATGAAAAGTTGGGAAAAGTTACCGGCGAATCAGCACTTCGAGATTACCTTTCCACTCACCCATCTGGGAAGAAGAGGGCACAATTGCTGGCTCAAGCTCAGGTCATGGAGGAAGCTCTAACTATATACAAGAATGAAAGAGCAGGCCGTGGGGTTGAGGGCTTTTTGTAGAGGAAAGTGCTTGGAACCAAAGTTTTGTCTGTGCTGGCATAGTGATAGTTTTTTATATGAAGATTAACATCTTGCAATTGTCAATTTCTTTAATAAATCCTCTGTTGATTGATAAATTTTTCAACCAGAGCGTCTCTGATTTCAGTTTGTTCAACTTCCCAAAAGCTTATAGAAGGGAATAAGAGAAGTAATGGGTATGAAAGGTATATCTTTGTTATGAAATCTTGAGTATCATGAAACATTGAAATATACTTAAAGTTGTGAATATGAATTTTGAAGATATTTACTAGGAATGTTTCAGTTCATAGCTTTGCTGATGATTAAGTTTCACTATATGCTAGTAGTATTATTTTTGCCTGCTTATGGTATTTCTTATTATTCCCCAGACTTATCACTCGTAATTAGGTTTGCTTTGATCTTAAATGTAAACTTCAATTTAATCTGTCTCGCAAATAAATTCAAATTAGATCTTTAATATTTATTTATTCTTCATTAAAAGGCTGTTTTCAATGCAAAGTATCAGGGGATACTCTGGGAAACTTGACACGCTGGATGAAATAACTTAGAAAACAATTTAAGGCAAAATTATAGCACAAAATATTTAGGATATTGGAGTCTGTAGAAAATAATGTGACTTAATTGAATTACAAAATAAACGCATAAAACACACCGTGGATAAACTTTGAGCCAACTAGAATTGTGCAGACAAACAAATCAATTATCAAAGTTGACGTTTAAAGTCGTGATACGCTATCAATGATTGCACTAGGCAAACTGGCTTTTGCTCGTTATGAACGCTACTTGCACGGAATACAAGGAAGCCCACCCATTAAAGGAAAGACAAGTTCATATGGCCTGCTAAGAATGGGTCAAAAATTTAAGGTTAATGACTCTATTTTCCCTTCAAGTAACCACACTGTACCACTGGGCACCTTAAACTAACAACAAGTACAATTTTACATAATCAAAGTGATCCAATTTTACCCTCTGACGAATGTAATGTTGACACGTGGAATGTAATGTTGACACGTGGATGACATGTGACAACAGTGGCTAGGTTGTCCACGTAGGCTAGGTTGTCTTCTTATCCCATTTTTTAGTGAGTCTTCACTCTTCTTATCCTTTCCAGACATTGCATCTTTTAAAATCTAGAAATGATGCACCTTTTATTCATTTTTAATGATAAATTGATAATTCTCTTTCAATAATAACAATGTAAAGCGCTTCTCATTGCCTTGTAGTCCAACAGTGGCTGGAGGCCTTTTTCCTACACTCTACACCCTCAAAAAGCAGGGCCATCTTGCATCCTAGACATGTCATGATCAGCCTTAAGGAACAGACCATATTCAACTTCAGAAACTATGTTCATGACGGCGGCAAGATAAATAACTTGTTAGGACTTCCTCTGATTTTGGATGAAACTTTTCAACTTAGAGGGGCAGAGACGATTCCTCTAGCCTACATGGGCCATGGCTTTTCTCTTGTTGGTTGAGGGGAAAACTCTAGTTTTATGCAGAGGAAAAAATTATAAAATTGAAGTCACCAAGGACACGTCAATAGTCAAACCAAAGAAGAGCATCATAAATGGGGTATATACTCTGTGTACATATGTACTCCCTCCTTCGAACCTTAATATATATTGCTCATTTAACAATTTTCGAACTAACAAAACCAAACAAACTATTTGGTTACACTATATATTACATGTCATTAGACTTTACATCACTTTAAAAGTCAAGTAAATTAGTTAACAAAATAATGATAAATATAAATACTTTTAAGTAAGGGGAAAAAGACAAATAATGTCTTCCCAATGTATAAAAGAACAAGTGAGGTTGCTAAATTTGAAAAAGGACAAGTTGGGTCATTGACACTTAATTCACATTACCAAATTATGAGAAAATACTCAAATGCCCTTAAAAAACTAGACAAGTAATAATGATTAAGAGGTTATGACATTTGATGAGTAATAATGTTTTAATTGTCAAGCTTTTTAAGGTCATTTGAGTCTTTTTCTCATAATTTGATAATGTGAGTTAAGTGCCAATGGCTCAAGTTGTCATTTTTCAAATTTAGCAACCTCACTTGTACTTTTACATATCAGGAAGACTTTATTTGTCTTTTTCCATTAAAGTAATTCATTTAACTTCTTTAATCGTCAAAAAGTCAAATAAATACTATACTAAATTAAATAGTACTCCCTTCGTTCCTAAATATAAAATCACTTTAGGGAGGAGAGCTTGTTCCTAAATATAAAATCACATTCTAATTTGACTCAAGTTTTCCCCAAATTACCCCTATACTCTCTTCACCCAAAAAATAGTGGTTTGAAAAAGGTGATATTTTTAAAACTTAGGTGAGGGGTATTTTAAAAATTTCATGTAATCCTAACTCATTGTAATGTCTTCCTTAATCTCTCCAAATTTGCTAAAGTGATCTTATATTTGGAACAAAGTGAGTATCATAGTAACTAGGAGTATGTTGTTTGCTTTGGCCGAATACACCACCTCCAAATTGAGGAATTCTCGCGTGAACATGATGCACCACGTTATTTGTTTTCTAATCATCACAAGTAGACACATACGGTTCGACGTGTAATTTTTAATTTGGTGTGACAACCTAAAAATAAGAACTAACCAATAAAAATATTTATATCTCATGTTTTCAATGTTTTTTATTTTACAATGTAAATAAAAATATTTTTTAAAGTTAGTTGAGTTTTTTTAGGTGTCACGTCAAATTAAAAATTACACGTCAAAATGTATGTGTCTACTTATGATTAGTTAGGCCACAAATTATGCGGAACACTGGATTCATGCAAGAATTTGTCGTGCACCTCCAAATTGCAACCCCATTCTCTAAGAGGTTGGGAATATGAATTATTCATGCATGTCATTATAATCCAGCAGCCACCTGGTAACCATTTTCAAGTATTTTTCTTATACTTCATGCTTGTCATTGTTTCTTCTGCGCAAATTATGCATGTAATGCAGTCTTCATCTTCAATGCAATTACAATGTTCATACATGAAAAATGTCTAATTACCATTAGAAAATGTGTATACAGACACCAAAGCAAAAGTGAAGTTAAAAGTCATCCCTTTTCTAGGAATCACATCTATTAAAGGAAAGACGTGTTCACAACTTCACTTGGGATTATTAAAACACCTGATAGTGATTAACAAGAGCTGCTTTATAGAACGGGACAGATTTAGCATAAGTAAATATGTTCACGTTGTTGTCATTAATAGACAATATTACAACAAAATATTAAACTATTTCCTTGTTACAGGTTGAAACTTTGATCTTATCATAGTCGTGTCCTCAAAATTGTTTCTTCCCCCAATGTATAAATCAAAGGTTACTGTCAAACCATTATTTTAAAACCTTGTTGAATGGTACTGTAAGTGCCCATCAAAATTGTTATTTGAACATTAGCAAGTTTTTAAAACCTTGTTTTCTACCACCTTTTGAGTCTACTATATTTCACTCACTCATTATCTCTTTCTCTCTCAAGTCTCCATTTAAAGCTATAATGTTGAACTTGGATCCCATTTATTTAATTGCAGCCCTTGTAGCCATAGTTTGGGCTGTGTTTGTACTTAAAAATGATGGCAGAGGCAAAAATCTTCAGCCTCAGAAGGAACAAAAATATCATATTGTTGCAGGCACTGTTTTACACCAAATGTTCTATTTTCATAGGCTGCATGATTATATGGCAGACCTTGCAGGAAAGCACAAAACTTACAGGCTTCTAACCTTAGGAAGAAATGAAGTATACACCACTGATCCTATTAATGTTGAATATATGCTCAAGACAAACTTTGCAAACTATGGAAAGGTATTAGAATCGGCTACAGTTCCTAATTGTAACATATTTTATTTTTGGTGAGGAATTAATTGTAATATATTAATTTCAATATTAGATGTATTAATATTCTATTTGAGGTCTTTTTTTTTAAGAAATCTTTTTTCACCTTTCAGCATGTTTTTACATTTATCCCTTACCTGATTCCATGTAAGAGTCTTTTGTGTATTGGACCGTCCTTCTTTTATCTTTTTACTTATTAGGAAGTTAAGTTTGTCATGTTTAGTCTTAGAATTTGTTGATTCTGGTGCAGGGTGAGTACCAGCATAATATATTGAAGGACCTTCTGGGCGATGGGATATTCACAGTGGATGGGGAGAAGTGGAAAAAACAGAGAAAGACAGCAAGCTATCAATTCTCCACCAGGATTTTGAGAGATTTCAGCAGTTCAGTGTTCAAATCTACAGCACTTAAACTTGCTGAAATGGTATCTGAAGCTTCAGTCTCTGATCAGATGATAGAGATGCAAGTAAGATTTCCTCGGCAAATATAATGTTAAAGATATATTAAGACAAGTGTTCTTCACCAACTCATCATGTGTAGAGGTTTTCCTCAGTTTAGTATCATGACCAACCAATCACTCAATGTTGCAAAGAGTTACTCTCACTTATCCTAAATATAAGACCTAATTAGGGAGATCAGAGTGAACTTGGTCTTAGATAGATACTAATTGTTATAAACTTCTATATAAATTATCTTTATTAATGCTCCACAATATTTAACAAATAAGAGGGAATTAAGATAAAGTTAGATGGTTAAGTGTTCATTGATAATATCATGTGATTATGGTTAGCTTTGCATCGACTTCAAAAAAACTCACCTTACATCCTTAATCTAATCTAAATATGTTTCATATACTCCCTCCGGTCCCTAATGTAAGAGTCAATCGTCAAAAAAACGTTTCTTAAGAAAACATGTGAATGTTAGTTGGGTGTCTGGAGTTAATGCTTCTTTTCCAAAATTTCCCATATTTATTATGGTACTTTTAAGAGAGAGAAATATATAAGCATTAATAAATATGAAAGAGAGTTAGGGATAAAGTAGGAAAAAATGCATTAAATGAGGAGAAAATATGGGGTGAGCTCTTACATTAGGGACCAAAACCATTCAAATTTTGGGCTCTTACATTAGGGACCGGAGGAAGTATTAGACTAGAGGAAGTACTACTTTTGTCTTATATATAATCCTTCTTTATATATAAGATTACTTTGACTTTTTTGGAGAAATTAAAGATACAAAAGTAATTACTTTTAAAATGTTGATAATGAACTTTTTCCGTAAAAACTAATTTATTCTATGTTTAAACTAACTTATAATCTAAGTTATATATCATATGTTATAATTTAGTGATCTAATTTTCCTTAACTTATAATCTAAGTCAAATGGATCTTATATTTAGAACCGGATAGAGTAATTTGTGTAGATTTAGTGACAATAGTTGAATTGGTTGTTTGTCAAAAATATGTCTTGGTTTTCTTAAATCATACTTTAAATCATTAACATTGAAATTTTCCTTTGATGCAAGCCCTTGAACATGTTAAAAGGGGATAAAATTTACAAACGAAAAGAGAAATATGATGGACACTATTCTTAAGATCAAACTCAACCTCAACTTCGTAATACTATTCTTATTACATCTATTTGCATTTGATTATAACAAGATTGCTCATGAAAGCATAACAACAAGAAAATGTATTCATGGTGATTGTTTTCAGGATCTGTTTTTCAAATCAACTCTAGATTCAGTGTTCAAGGTTATTCTTGGTGTAGAGCTAGACACCTTGAGGGGAACATATGAAGAAGGCACCAAGTTCTCCAATGCTTTCAATGATGCAAGTGAAATAACTGTACTTCGTTATGTTGATATTTTCTGGAAAATCAAGAGGTTCATGCACGTGGGATTAGAAGCCTCATTGAACAAAAATATCAAAGTGGTAGATGAATTTGTGTACAAAATAATCAAAAGCAAGATAGAACAAGTCCAGAAGTCACCGGATGAGTCTGCAAGGAAAGACATACTATCAAGGTTCTTGGACTTAGAAGACACAGATCCAACTTACCTTAAAGACATCATCCTTAGTTTTATCATCGCTGGAAAAGACACGACAGCAACAACAATGTCATTTTTCCTTTACACTCTCTGCAAAAATCCTCATATGCAGGACAAGATTGTGGAAGAAGTCAAAGAGGCTACCAAGTTAACAAATTTTTCAACTGTTGAGGAACTTGCAGATAATATAACTGAAGAAGCACTTGAAAATATGCAATATCTGCATGCAGCACTGACTGAGACACTCAGGCTCTACCCAGCAGTTCCATGGGTAATCCAACATAGACACATGGATATACATAGATTTTTTTTTAATACAGTGTTAGATCTTTATAGTTTGCTCTTTGTTTGGTTTTGGTTATGGTAGTTTCAAACCATAAATTGCTCCCTTAAGTGTACAATGGTCTTGGTAACGATAAATATATAGGAACAGTGTTTTAAACAGAAAATACTTGAGGCACCAAAACTTATGGTTTCAACCCTTCTTTAAATGATGAGAATTTCATGTTTTGTATTTCTAACAATGTTATATGATCTTTATATGATAGGATGGTAAGATTTGTTTCTCAGATGATACCCTGCCAGATGGATTTAGTGTTAAGAAAGGAGATTTTGTTTCATACCTACCTTATGCCATGGGCAGAATGAAATACCTGTGGGGCGATGATGCTGAGGAATTCAAGCCAGAAAGATGGCTGGACACAAATGGAAAGTTCCAGCAAGAAAGTCCTTTCAAATTCACAGCTTTTCAGGTAACCAATTATACTGAGTTCTAACTTCTAAGTAGTAAACAAGCATGTCTCACTCTTACCCTCTCATATCCTAAATATAAGGGGTGGTTGAAAAGTTTGTTTTGATCTTCAATGTGTTATGTCATTAATATTTGGAATAAAATAGTTAACTTAGTTGATTGATTAAATTAATTATCATTTCATTCATCGATTTAATTAGTTAGATTGATTAAGCAAATAGGGTTTTGATATAATTATGATGTTTTATTATTAGGGTCGGGGCTATATAACCTGACATAGAGTTCCATATTTTGTAGTCTTGGAATTAGGATGATGATATAATTTCTTTGTCTCTTGACAGTCGACGACCTCTTCTTCTCTCTTTGACACTCTATTCTCGAATTCTTGTATTCAACCTTCCAATATTCTTCCTTCTTCCTATTCTCCTTATAAATGATTCATTATAGGATAGGAGTATAACACAAGGAAAGACTCAAAGTACTTTCAATTTGTCTCCCATATTTATTATTTTCCCCTCCAACTACCTTAATCTAATACACTACCTCCGGTCCTAAATATAGGACATAATTGACTTTTTTGGAAAGATTAAGGTTGCGAAATAGGTTATTAAATGATGACATATTTGATATATTTTTAGATTATTCATTAGTTTATAGGTAAAATAAACTAGTTTAAGGGGGAAAATTAGGTAAATCAATTTATAATTAACTTATTTTGCTTTTTAAGAATTTTCCAGAAAAAAGTCAATTAAGTCTTATATTTAGGACCGGAGGGAGTAGTTTACGTTTTTACAATGTAAATGATTAAAATCATGAATGTTTTAAAGAAATCAACGCGCATTTTTTTTTTGACAGAGAGTAACTTATTTACTAATTTTTTTAATTATATTTGAATTAGTTATCTAGATCCTCTAATTAAGACTGTAGCGAGTATAAATAAAATGGGCCTCTTGTCCAGTCCATAATGTTGAGCCTGATCCAGTCCATAATGTTGAGCCTGAAGAGCAAATTGCACTAGTCTGAGCTTGTGAATACAACTTGCTAGATACTTGAATAGGTTATAGGTATACAAAATGAAGGTTATAGTTTCAAATCCTAATAAAAAGAGACATCCTTCAACAATGAAAATACTCTTTTCTAGAATCAAAACTACGAAGTTTCTTAGAATTTTTTATTTCCCAAAAAAGTAAAATCTTTGTAAGCATTTACATATGAACTCTCTTGTTTTTAAACCACAGGCGGGTCCAAGGATGTGCTTAGGAAAGGACTTCTCTTACAGACAGATGAAGATATTCTCTGCAATCCTTTTAAGTAGCTACAAGTTCAAGCTTGCAGACAAAAGCAAAAGAGCACATTACAGAACTACTCTTACTCTGCACATGGATGGAGGTCTTCACCTTTATGCTTATCCTAGATTGGGACATCTAAAATCCTAGATACTCAACAAAAGTGATGCTGCAAAGTGCAAAGTGCAAAGTGCAAAGTGCGTTAATTTAAGCTAGCTCAGTCAGCTTCTTTTCAATCAAATCATTACATGAGCAGGAGAAGCAGAAAAGCTAAAATAAGCAGCAGTGTAATTATTGTGTGATACATTTATTATTCACATTGAATTGGAGTTGAAGTATTAGACATATTATTACTTGTTATCTATCTCTTGAATGTGATGTTGACTTGACTGCTATCATTTTTTTTGTCCTTGTGGCTGTGCTGTTCTGCTTTACTTGGCCGGTATTTTGCTGTTGTTCTAATTCAATGTTTCTCCTACCCTACAAGGAATGACATTCTTGAATATGATTCGAGTTCTCTATCATCATGAAGCATTGGGTTGCTTATGTTGATCAAGTTGGTCCATTTTTGTAATCACATTCAATGTGTTTACTTAAGGAATTACATAAGCATTTTTTTAAGAAGGACGGCCTTTAACTTTATGCAATATTATATTTTAGTCCATTAATTTTTATTTTAAAAAGCATTTTTCAATCCTATAACCCTAATACGGTTAGTATCAAAAGTTTTTTTTTGTAACAATCATGCTTATTTTGAAAATATTCCCTCCCGTCTGTAATATAAGAGAGTAAAATTTGAATTGCTCTAGTCTAAAATATAAGAGTTCACCCTTACATTCTCTCATCATTTAATGGGTTTTTTGCACTTTGCCATTAATTTTCTTTCATATTTATTAGTGTTTACAAATTCCCTTCTCTTAAAAGTATCATAATATAAATAAGAGCAATTTTTGGAAAAAAAAAAAGAATTAACTTCAAACACCCAATTAACTTTTACATGTTTTATAATAAGCATATTTTGACGGATGAACTCTTATATTAAGGATTAGATGAAGTGGTAATTCGAAAGTGTTTTTCATAATTTGAAAGGATAAAAAAGTCAATTTTATATAAAAAAGTGTTTTTCATAACATTGTGTAAAGTTAAAGAACTAGAAGCAACGAGTCTCTTCATTAAGGGTCTCTCCATGAATATTCGACAACTAAGAGCATAATGAGAAAAACTTTGAAGTTATCACATAAATATTAATGTTGACATGTTAAGTATAGAGCAAAGTGCAATTGCACTTTCAAATAAATATTAGTGAAACTAATTGTCTTAATAAAAAAGGACAAAAGATATAACTTTTAAATATAAAGGACTAAATTGAAACTTGATGTAAATATAAGAGACCAAAAGTATACTTTATTTTCATTAAAAATTAAATTTTGAAAACTCATGTCACACACTAATGCGGGACATGGTATTTTTAAAAAAAAATAAAAAAAATATAGATGTCAAACAATAATTGGCAGGTATTGCCACTAGTTAAAAAAAAACTTGTCACGCTATGATGTGCGACATGAGTTTTCAAACAAAGTTTTAAAAAAATCAAATATATCGCCAACTATTGCGACACTTGTTATCTAAAAGAATAAAAAAAGTGTTGTTTTTTATTAGAGATCATGATGTCGTTGTTTAAGCCGATAGCCACGACATACTATGCGACTACAACCCATTTTTCTTATAGTGTATTCTTTTGGTTAAGTCAAAGCACTATAACTCTAAATGTAACGCTAAATTTAGCAAACAAATATGTCACAGGAAAATATTCATGAAGTTTATTAGTCAATAAAACAAAATTTCACATTATTGTATATTTTGAAATTTAAATGTAAAAGAAGAAATAAAAAACATAAACGAAAAAACGGTATCTGAATTTGTTTAATCTCTTAGATGTAGTATCCCAAATTGAGATTTTTAAAACCATGGAAATAAATGTCCATAAACCCTTCTTTGGCAATTGACCACTGTTGGACTGGAGTTTCGATATTTTTGGCTGCTGGCGAGCTGGCTACCAGCACGAATAAATTTAATTTGTTGTCAAAGCAGTGAATGTGGGTTTGATCCCACCAACTTGAATGCCGTGAACATAGGTGACTATTGAACCAACCACCAATGATTTCTAATAAATGTCAGAACAACTTATGTTCGGTGAGTAACAAAGGTTGGATGTTTTCATCAGAACCTTAGCTTTTTTATAAAAGGTTGGATGTGTTAACGTTGGGGCCAGAATTGTTTTTGCCAACAATTGTATCTAATATCAAGAGCAAGGAAGAATTGGAAGCAGGACAATATAAGGATCTAGTAACGTCCTAAGTCCTCACGGCCAGAGCACTATAAATGTAATTACACTTTGTTTAATTTTTTCCCAACCTTAATATTCATGGAAAAATTGCAATTTCAAAAATAGCAAATTAAGATAATAAAGTCCTTTAGAATCTCAAAATAACTAAGAGGTCTTGAGGGGCCTGAGAATATAGTACGTTGTGAAATCATCTCATTCACCTTACTAATAATACAAATTAAAGGAGAATATTGACAAACAATGGTGCCTTTGATTTAAAAGTTAAAGTGCACTGATAGAGAAATGCAAAACGTCTGTATATTAACAATTAATACCAATATATTGTTATTTAAGGATTGAAATAAACTACATTAATTAACATTTATTACAACATGTATTAACAATTGGTCAATAGGGGAAATTTGATAATTTCACGGTTTGCACTAGATTACTTACATGCCATTTGAAACCTTTTAATAAATTTGATATTTTTAAGGATGGTACTGTATTGATTTTCTGTCTTATTTAGAACTTGAATGCAATTCTTTCAGGCTACAAAAAACATGCGGCTTTTAACCTGTGGTGTGTGGTTGAGTGGCAAGGACTCATTCACCCTTAACCAATTGTCTGGGGTTCGATCCCTGGCGTTGGGTATGAAGAAACATTAAATCTCTCAGGTCAGCTGTCCCACCCTTTGAGGTGCCTACAAATCAGCGGGATTAGTCTCTCACTTGTCGAGTGAGGGGATACCTTGATCATGTATCAAAAAAAAACATGCGGCTTTTCGTGGTGGTTTTATTAGTGACAGTTAAAAAAAACATTGCTAATTTCAACTCATTGACGATTTAGAAGGCTAACCGCAAGTAAAAAACCATGAGTTGAACTCAACTGGCCTGTAATTAGTGACGGATATTAATAGCAATTTGGGCAACAAAACCGTTACTAATTTTCCATCATATTCATTTCTAATCTTACCTTATTTTTATTAATTTTTTCCCACCCCAATATCCATTTCTTCCTTTAATTTTCCTTTTTTTCAATTAATTTCCCTCTTCAAATATTCATTTGTCTCTTTTTCACTCATAATGATTATAGTTTTTTTGATTAATCTTTTTACCCTACCTTTGTTTGGAATTTGGATGTTTAAATTTTCTGTATTTTCTGCGTTTTGGACCTGAAAACTCGAGCCCTAACCCATTTTATTTTAACCGAATAACACGACTCCAAACACCCCAATATACACGAAAATGAGTCTCCAAACCATTATTCCACCACACTCACTCTAAACCAAACCCTATATCCTCTCAATCTCATTCATCTTCCTTCACCACAACCTCCATTATCATCATCTACCTCTTCCACTTCCTTCATTCCTCTGCCATTTCCCTCACTTCTCCTTCCACACACCTAAAGCTTCATGGCAGATATTTCCCCTTCGATCGTATATCATAAGAAGCTAGAATTTCATTGCTTTGGACATGATGCATGAGAGATGACTTGAACTTTTGGTCTTCAAAGGAGAGTCCGATTTCTTTTCTTTCTCTTTATATTTTTTATTTCCTAGGTTTAAGTTTTTATTTGTATTTGAGAGTTGGATTTGGATTATCTTCATTTGATTTGTTGTGGTTGATATGGTTTGTAATGTGGAATTTCTCTTTTCAATATATATGATTATATAAAAGTTTCCTTCCAATTTTATTGATTTCTATCTATTTATATATGGTTATGATAGATATGTTAATTAAGATATATTATAATTGAAACTAAATCATTACTAACAATTAATCACAATTTAAAGTACTTAATAACACCTAATTGAATGGGTTCGTGAGATTGAGTGCTATTTGTTAGTTAGTGAGGTTTAGTATTTTGGGAAACTTAGAGAAATTCAAAGTGAAACTATTGATGATTGTTTGAGTAACATTACACTTCAACTCAGTAGGTCCAAATCATTGGTTGGGGTTCCACCAAGAAATTGGACTTAATAAATTAATTTGGTTGTGATTCGGAGTATCAGTCATAAGATTAACAGTACTTTACAATCAATAGATTTATTAGCATTAAAGACTTAACAATGTCTAATTAGATGAGGTTCTAACAATTAGATATTGGACACATAAGTTCATGAAGTTAGATAACTTAATGAATTAGTGCAATCAACTAGCTAAACATCTTTTGTGAACCATCCATCATAACTATTGAAAGTCATTTCCAAGGGCATTCATATCATTTCCACCCGTTTTATTTTTTAAAAACCAAAAACATGTATTTACTTTGCATCCATCACTTCTCTCTTTGGAAATCAAAACAAAATTTTTTTTCTTTACCTAAATTTATCTTGCATTACATGTAGTTTACTAGGATAGTTAGATTGAACAAGAATACTCTTTGTGAGAAGACTCGAGGTTGTACTCTATAGTACAACACTTGGTTTATATAGATTCTTGCATTTGATCCCAAGGCGCATAAAGCAAGGTCAAATTAGTTACTTTGTTGATTTGTAAACAAAAGTTGTTAATGACTAATTAATGAAATGTAGCGAGTGACTAAACAATGGTTGTGGATTATTTGAAAGAGTATCTTTAGTATTTGGTAAACGAAGGTTAATATATAGCTAATGGAATAGATAATACCTACGTAAAATTTGTATGACTTGAACGAGTAACTTTGGTATTTGGTCATCGAAAGTATTTAATAGCTAACTAATAAAATTTGATGAATATCCATATAAAATTTGTGACTTATAAGAGCAGCATCGTTATTTGGTCAATGATACTAATGTGAAAGTTATAAATAATCTACGATCAGAACTATATATGGAGTTTTGGAAATAATTAGTGTGGCTCAATTGTCATGTAGTATAATTTTGACATGCAAGTAGTGATGGAATCAAATCACACCTTCAGTTTGCCAGAAAAAAAAATTATTCTCAATGGTGAGCCGGTCGGAGCTATGTCTCCGAGGGTTATAAGGTGCCAACAGTTGCTAGTCACCGATGAGGGGTAGTGGATTTTTTTTTTGGTAAAGAAAAGGAGTATTTTTTAGTTTTACTTGAATACTAAAAATCCAATTTGGGATATCACATAAAAAAGGGATTAATTCAAATTCATGTATTTATTTTCTATATTACAAGACAGAACCCCCAACGCACCCACGTGATCGCTCTATTAGTAGTAAGATCAATATTAAAAAATGCATGTACCTTTTTCTCGTTCAGTATTTTTGAGGGCTTTTCTTGTTATGTTCTTGCGTACTTGAGATTTAATTTGATGAAAAGGTGATCAAAGACTAATATTATTGATTTTTTTTTACCACAACTAAGACTACTGATTTTGCAAACTACAAGATCCAAATCTTACCGGTCGCCGGTGTATAGAATTCAAGTGTTCATAAACTGTTTTACTTTTCTGATAAAAAAAAAAACTGTTTTACTTGAATACTACTTCAATTTGAATGAAACGAATAGCTTTAAAAGGCACATTCATTGGAGTCAGTCTTAATAAGATAAATTCCATTTCAAAAATGTGAAAAATTATATTTAGATATCACCAAAGATTCATTGTAACAAGTCACGTCTCTTAAAATTGTGCAATGTAAAATATCCAATTCTAATTCACCAAAAGAAAAACTATAAACTTCATGTGATCCTAAATATAAGACATATATATAACCGAATTTGATAAAATGAAATATATTAGTTAAGTTAGTTGAAATAACATGATTTTACCAGTGCACCATAACTATTAACCTATATCCTTAAATATGTTTTATATTTAAGACAATAATGTCGATGACTTATTTCTAAAATAATTTTTTTATGAATATCGTTCATCATCTCATTTATTCATTTTTTTGTTTTGATAAAACCTCATATATTCATTTTAGTTCATTAAATTTGTCTATTGTGATCATTTTTAACTATTCCCATTTGAAATGAAGTTTTAGAGGAGAAATTAAAGATCAATACAAGTAACCACATATTTAAATATAAATTATAAGGACAAAATTGACAAATTATTAAGGGTTGCTTAGCTTACCCTACAAATGGGTCAAACAATTCGTCTAAAAGATATTATAATGTCAACCAGTATATACTTTTATTTAAAAAGAAATAGGATAAAAATGATATTATAATGTCAACACCAGTTTATACTTTAATTATCTCAAAAGAATAAGGGCAAAAGTGCAAAAATTGCCACCATAAATTTAAAAATGGGCAACTATAACTCTGGTAAATTGAAGGGGGCAAAACTGTACATTGTAAACTAAAATGGGGCAAAACCATACATTGTAAACCAAAATGAGGCAAAAGTAACCTCTCTGTTACGCCGAGTTAAACAGACATTTTCCAGACGTGAGCTCCACCATCAGTAAATGACATGTCAATTCCAAAATCTAACGTGAAAGCTAAAATGCATCCAGTTGAACCCTAAATCATTAAAAACGAACTCTAAACCCCCCAATCATTTCGATAAGAAACCAAATAGAACCCCAAATCATGTGAAATTCACCTTACTTCCACGTAATAATATGTAAAAATAAAGTCTGATAAAAAAATTAAAGTCTAATCAACATATTGCACTCTTAAATGTATGACACATCATTTACTGATGGTGGGGCCACGTCTAGAAAACTTACATTTAAATTTACAATGGCTATTTTTGCACATTTGCCCAATTTTGCCCCATTTTGATTTACAGTGTACAGTTTTGCCCCCTTCAATTTACCAGAGTTATAGTTGCACATTTTTAAATTTACGATGACTATTTTTGCACCTTTACCCAAAGAACAAAAGACTATTCTGCCCTTACCTTATAACTAGAGTAAGGTCCCATGAAGGAAGGTAAAGTAGTCTTTTGCCTTTTAAAGATAATTAAAGTAAGGTCCCCAGGACCCTACTTTAATTTAGTCAATTCGTGGGACCTCCCTAATATTAAATGTCTTGTGTGAGACTTCATATTAATTTTCCCTATTTTTTCCTATTTCTTTTAAATAAAAGTAGGACTGAGTAAAACTGTAAGGGCATTAAAATTTTCTATAACTTCATTGACAGATGTCTCTGTAGTCTGTATAGTTGTAGGGTTGAGGATTTGCTGAAAATGTGAGGCTCCATAAATCAAGTGAGCAGATAGTAGCTAGTTGAACTCTATCTCTGTACCATTCACGGAGGTCGCAGCAACTAGCAATCGCTTCCCTCTTTCCCCGTCACTCACTCTTCACGCGCGCTTTCTTAAATGCTCTTATGCCCTCTTTATGGCACATGAACACCAACCACTAAACAACCTCATAAATTCCCTCCCAAACCATTTATTCTGGGGCAAAGGAATGCATAAATTCTACTGTATATATACATTGTAGTCAACAATATATGCAATTTTCGACCTGAAATATATATACATACAATGTATAATTTTATATATACAATTTTTTCCCCTCAAGTTTAATTTGTTCCAATTTTAGTTTTGGTTCTTCAAGTTTTAAACTAGAGTTCATAGTCCTTGAAATTTTAATTTGTTTAATACATTGGCCCACATAAGTTAATAAAAATATACAATATTTTACCTCTAATAGGACTTGAACCTCTTTTTTTAAACTTGAGAGAACAAAACTAGTATGAAGGCAAAAAACTTAAGGAACTAAAGATCATATTGATTTATCCTAAATGTATAATATATTTATCTAATTTGATTAGGTTAATAATGTTAATTAAGCTTGTTAGCATGACGTGATTTTATTAAAATAAAAGCCCTTACTATGATCCTCAAAATTATCTTAGCCCCATATTACTTAATTATTTAGGGAATACCAATAAGAGAAATTTGGGTAAACATTGACAAAAGTTTGAAATAAGCTAAATTTACTACTCCCTCCGGTCCCTAATGTAAGAGCCCCAAAT
This sequence comes from Mimosa pudica, assembly GCA_029929735.1. Classification (NCBI taxonomy): domain Eukaryota; kingdom Viridiplantae; phylum Streptophyta; class Magnoliopsida; order Fabales; family Fabaceae; genus Mimosa; species Mimosa pudica. The sequence goes on along the minus strand of JAKELP010000021.1, from coordinate 9,840,365 downwards.
TTGAATGGTTTTGGTCCCTAATGTAAGAGCTCACCCCACATTCTCTCCTCATTTAATGCATTTTCCTACTTTACCCCTAACTCTCTTTCATATTTATTAATGCTTATGTATTTCTCTCTCTTAAAAGTACCATAATAAATATGGGCAATTTTGGAAAAGAAACATTAACTCCAGACACCCAACTAACATTTACATGTTTTCTTAAGAAGCGTTTTTTTTGCGGCTGACTCTTACATTAGAGACTGGAGGGAGTATTTTGTATGACTGAGATTAACTCTTTAAATAAATCCTTTATTAATTGAGGGGGTATTTATCTAGTTTGATTATATTAATGATATTAATTCTGCTAGTTAATATATGCAATATTTTTCTTTTTTACTAAATTTAAACACCCTAATCAGTTTCCTGAACCCTTCATACAATCTTCTTATTTAATTATTAATGAGGTAGTATCAATTTAGATAATTAAAAAAATAATTGACAAAAATCACAAGCAGATGTGATATCATTAACAAGATCAACTCTCAACCATGATTAGCCGAACGGTCCAAACGGTTGGATTGTTAGCCAAACACAAAGTGTCTTCGTTCATGATGTAGACCACCTCTTCATTTGAACCATTTTGGGCCGGTATTAATCCACTTTTAGACTATTCACCCGCTATATGGACTAGGTACAATTGCTTTTTTAGATTTCAAGTAAATTATATGAACTATATTAGTATATATAATCTTTAATTAAATTATTACATCACCGGCCCGACCAAATGACCTGACTGAATCAACCGACTGAACCATGACCCGCTCATATTTCTGGCTTTACCTCCTGTCCAACTTTCAGATCCTTCCTCTCAACTAGTGCTCCTTCCTCTCAACTAGTGCTGCATGCATTAAGCAAACATTTTACCATGAAGTGTAGTGTGTTACTGTGTAATGAGAAAAATGGTTTTGATTCTCTTTTACAAAAAAAATGGCTTTCATTATGGGTGGGAAAGGTAACTTTGTTAAGTCAAAAAAATAAGTGTGGTCAATAACTCCACTCGGTGAACCTCACCTGCCAACTGCAACAATACTGAAACTACAACGCTTCATTTACACCATTTATTTATATCTCTTCCCCTCATGTTCCTATCTCAACACCCACCTCCTCCATCCTTGGTTGTTTCTTTCTCTCTTTCATTCTCCCAAATGGAAGCCATTCCCAAGCACCAAAACCAAGTTCCTACTACAAACCCTAACCCTTTCACTCTCTTCTCACACCATTTCCTTCCAAAACTCTCTCATTTTCTCTATGTTATCACTCTCTCATTCCTAGCTTCCACTGAAGCATTCTTTCTCCTTCAAAACTATGAGCCCATGTTCCATTTCCTCCTTCTCTCTATTTCCCTTCTCTTTTTTGCACTGAAACACTTTCTTTCAAAGCCTCCTTCAGTTTACCTTGTGGACTATTCATGCATGAAACCACCTGTTTCTTGCAGGGTCCCTTTCTCTACGTTCTTAGAAAATGCTTCCCTCATTGGTTTTGACAAAGAAAGTGTCTCTTTCATGGCCAAAATCCTCACCTCTTCAGGACAAAGTGAAGAAACATGCCTCCCTCCTGCATTACACTTCATTCCTCCCAAAACCCATCAAAATGAGTCCTTCAAAGAAGCCCAAATGGTTCTATTTCCCATCATTGATGATCTCTTAGACAAAACTAACTTTTCTCCTCTTGACATTGACATACTCATTTTCAACTGTAGTGGCTTTTGCCCTGTCCCTTCTTTAAGCTCCATCATCATTAACAAGTACTCCATGAGAAGTGACATCAAAAGCTATAATATCTCTGGCATGGGATGCACAGCCAGCGCAATCGCCGTTGATTTGGCCAAGAATCTTCTTAGTGTTCATAAAAACTCCAATGCCATTATTATCAGCACTGAGATTTTATCAACTGGTTGGTACCCTGGCAATGAAAGGTGCAAACTTGTCATAAATTGTCTGTTTAGAATGGGAAGTGCAGCCATTTTGCTCTCAAACAAAAAGCAAGCAAAGAGATCTTCAAAGTACAGACTTGTTAGCACACTTAGAACCCACATGGGATTTGATGACCAAGCTTATACGTCTGCATTTAGGGAAGAAGACTCTGAAGGAAATCTTGGTGTGACACTGCAAGGAGATTTGCTTAAGGTTGCTGGTGAAACCCTCAGGACAAACATTACAAATCTGGGATCTGAGATCCTTCCTTTCTCTGAGAAATTCTGGTACATTGTGAGGGTTTTGAAAAAGAAGGTGATGGTAAGCAACAAGTCAGAAGGGAATAATATAATTCCGGCGCCAAATTTCAAGACGGTGATAGACCATTTCTGCTTGCCGTCGTCGGGGAGGGCGGTGATAAGGGAGATCGGAAAAGGGTTGAGGCTAACAGATAGAGACATGGAAGCTGTATTGATGACTCTGCATAGGTTTGGGAATCAGTCTTCATCTTCTTTGTGGTATCAATTGGGTTACTTGGAAGCCAAGGAAAGAGTTAAGAAAGGTGACAAAGTTTGGCAATTTGGCATGGGAAGTGGGACAAAGTGTTGTAGTGTTGTTTTAGAGTGTGTCAGGCCCATTATTGGAGAGTCCAATAAGGGCCCATGGGCTGGAAGTATTCATCAATACCCAATCTTGATTTGATTTATGATCCCACTTTTTCAAATGCACAGCAGATGTTGTTTCTTTCTTGTTCTTAACTTAAAATTAATATCATGTGGAAATGGAGATGTACATCACATGTGACAGCTTCAATGTGAAAGGGAAGAATCTAATCAGCGGTCTTCTATTTGTTCATTCCTCCTCTTACTTTATGAATAAAGGTGTTTTAAGAGATGAGTTAAGTTTTTACTTTCTTAACATATTAATTGTTTTAACCAATATTAAAACGAATTTTTTATTTATATGAAAATTAGGTTATTTATACTATCTTATACTCCCTCCGGTCCTAATATAAGACATAATTGACTTTTTCTAGAAAATTCTTAAAAAGCAAAATAAGTTAATTATAAATTGATTTATCTAATTTTTTTCCCTTAAACTAGTTTATTTTACCTATAAACTAATGAATAATTTAAAAATATATCAAATATTTCATCATTTAATAACCTATTTTGCAACCTTAATCTCTCCAAAAAAGTCAATTAGGTCCTATATGTAGTAATAAGTTCTGAAAGGAGTATTTGTTTTGGTCCCATTGATGGAAACCATATATGTTTTGGGTAAATGTGATTGAATAGCAGGACTTATCTTTCATGTGGGATGTCTTTTTGTCCGCATACTATGTATGAATTGCTTATCTTGTGATTTATTTGTTGCTTTTAACTTTTAAGTCTGTGCGATTCGTTTTGGTATCAACATGCCAAGTTATGCTCAAATAACATGTTATCATTTGTCGCGCTAAAATGAAATTTTAGAGTTGAATTTAACGTCAAATAACATGTACATGTATAATTAAATTGTATATAATGAAAAATGTAGGAAAATAATAATAAATAGGTGTATAAATTTAAATTTTGTATATTAACCATAAAAATGGTATAATGCAAAATAATACTATGGGAACTCACATGTGTTGCAGTCTTGCACAGCATGTATATAAATACGTAGCTAACTGATTTTTGGTATATTAAAAATAAGAGATAATGTACTAGTATAAAATAATGTACGTAGAACGGAGTTAACAATGAAAGATCACTCTCCACTCATGCGATTATTCCAGCCCTGCGGGGAAAATTCACATAACTACTCGGCTAATTGCATTTAATGCCTATACAAAATTAAATAGGTACAGTTAATTATATTTATTGGGAGGCATGTGATAGTTTTTTTAGCTGCATCATCTGATATCCTGAGTTGGCCCTACGAACTGATGGTTTTAATTAATGAGGTCCAGGACCATATATGAAGATATTTAAGTTCCTACCTACTTCTTCCTCCATATCGATCCGTAATATAAAAGTCTAAAATAATGATTTTGATTAAAAATATAAGAGTCGGACCAAAATTGTCTCACCATTTATTGTAAGTTTTTCTATTTTGATCTAAACATTTTTTTTGCTATGTTGATCTAATGAATTTTAGTTGCACTAATTATGTTGTTAACTATTAAAAGGAGAGAAAGGGGGAAATGACACTCATAGAAGGGGAAAATGACACTTATAGAGAATGTAACCATTACATTATTTCTCTTTCTTACTAGTAGTATCATACTCCCTCTTCTTACTAGTAGTATCATACTCCCTCCAGTCTTTATTATTACTCCCTCCGGTCCCTAATATATAAGAGCTAGCCGCAAAAAAAACGCTTCTTAAGAAAACATGTGAATGTAATTAGTTGGGTGTCTAAAGTTAATGCTTCTTTTCCAATATTGCCAATATTTATTATGATGCTTTTAAGAGAGAGAAATACATAAGCATTAATAAGTATGAAAGAGAGTTAGGGGCAAAGTAGGAAAAAACGCATTAAATGAGGAGAGAATATTAGATAAACTCTTATATTAGGGACCAAAATCATTCAAATTTTGAGCTCTTATATTAGGGACCTGGAGGGAGTATAAGTCACCAACTACCTACAATATTTGATCTTTAATATAAGACATCAACCACTGCATTAAATGCTCTTTTTCCACTTTACCCTTGTTATTAATTGAGATTAAAAATTAAAAATGTGAAACATGTTATTTAATTAATGGTGATATTGCATGGTTGGATTAATTGCATGAGTGAAGTGATATTTTTAGACATAGAAGTAGTTAGATATATAGTCCATCACAGGGCTTATATTTTGTTAGTTTTTGATTGTTTCACAGGTTGTAATTACATATTCTCATAGTTGAATGAATATACTACTCCCTTTTATTCAAAAAAACATTGAAGGGTGATATTGGCAAATGTGACAAATTTAACATAAATTTTAAGATTCAACTATCATTCCTTGGTTTATGAGAAATGAGTAGTTGATGTCTTATAATAAGGATTGGAGAAAGTAATAAATATATAAGGCCAAATTTGGAAAAACAAAATTAACTACAGACACTCAATGTTCATATATTTTCTTAAAAAATAGAGTAGGATCTTGTATTTAACATATGACTCAGTTTCCAAGATTAAAACTGGAGAATTAGAATAGCATATTCCATGTTTATTAAGTGCTAGTTTCCCGTTAGGAGAACTTTCCCTAAATACAAGTCACTTTTATAGGTTTATTATATTGATTACTACTGTTTCTCATTTGATCATTAATTAAAGAGAGAAAGATAGTGTAGATGCGAATGAGTTGTAAGAAAAAAGTAATTGGAGAAAAATAAAATGAAACTAATTTAATGAATTTCTAAACATGTAGGAATGTGCTACAATTTACTCATACTATTTAGTAAGAATCAAAATTGTAGTATGTATTAATAATAAACCGATATCGCACCCAAAAATAATATGCAGGCTAAGGCTACAACAAAAATTACTTCTTTGTAACCAATCTTGATTTACTTTTTGAAACAGAATCGATTCCACTAAAATGATTTGATAATTCACAAATTTTACGGATGAAAATTTATATGTTTAAAGGGCTGCTTTTTAATTATTTAAACTCAACAATGCTTAAATTGAATTTCGTCCTTGACCAAATCAAACATCTCTCTCACACACAAAATTAATTAAGGAGAAATCATTCCTACAAACAAACATATAGTATAATATTTTCTTTTTACATTCTTGCTACTACCTCATACATGTATTAGTTAGAAGAACCACCTTATTAGGACTGTTGGGTATAGAAAATAATATTTAAGGACGTGCTCTCAGATTTTGTCGTCTATTGAAGCAGAAGCATGCCCGAGGCACCCCACTTTAATTAATATTTCTCAATTTCTCAATTATTGCCACACCGACACATAACATGCCTACTTATAAAAAAGTTTTAGCTGATGAAATCAAAAAGTTGGTTAAAGAGAGTTATATAGTTATAAAAAAAGAGATAGTAGATATATAAAAAGTTGTAACGATCATTATTACAAATAACTTTATTTATGGTGAGATATGGAATAATTGTGAGAAAAAGAGAGAGATGAAATTACTTATTATGAGGGAAGAGATAGAATAAGAAAATTATTTATGAGGGAAGAAGTGAAAGGGAAAAAATTATGAACAAGAAAGTCCTTGATGATTTGTCTTGGACTATTGGCCAAAAAAAATCTGAAAATTTTCCTAAATGTTGATTATATGAAGAAACAAGATGAGTGGGGTAATGTTTCTTATATATGAACAGAGATATACGCGGTTACGCCAACCCAATGCCAATCATATGCATGCATATATATATTTCTGTGGTCCTCAAAAGTTGCAGAGCTTTAATATTTTTATTCATCGTCACATTGATGAGACCAAGTTGTTTGTTTGTTTTAAAAAAAAATAATACATACGGCTGGGCAAGATAACATATATAGCACTTTTCCTCTTGCATATTTATGAAATTCTTAAGTTTACTTTAGATAATCAAGTTACCATTCAGGTAGGTTCATTTGAAGCTTTATTAGTTTGGATATATTTGTACATTTTGACTTCACAAACATTGTTCGGATTATTAACTTTGTTGGCGTCTGCTCCCAAATCATTAAATAATTCCATGGATATCTTCTAACTCCTCTCCAATGCTAATATATCCATTTATCAACTATTCCTGCAAACAATGAAAACACAGTGCTGCACATAAAATAAAATAGTGATCTGAGTCGCTTACTTTGTCCTTTAGAGGTATTCCGCGACCACCGGCAGCAACAAAGGATACTGCTCTCCCCAGGATTAAACAGACCCTTCCTACGTTTCGCAAGGCAACAGAACAGTGGAAGTATATAGAACTCAAAGGATATTTTAGAGAAGAAGAGGAGGAGATTGTACTCTTAGACTCAAGAGTCAAGTGTCATACATACTATATTACTCCTTAGTGTGACTAGGGGTGTAAATGAGCCAGGCCATAAACAGGCGGCCTATGACTCGGCCTATTGAGAGCCCAGCCTGGCTCGACCTTTTTAATAAATAGGCCAGATTCAGGCCTATTTAAAAGTCTTTTTAACTAAAAAGGCCAGGCCTATTTCACTAAAGCCTGACTCGAAAGCCTTCAGGTCTGGCCTATTTAATAGTATTACTAATAAGTAATAATAAAATAATAATAATATTATTAGTAAGTAGGCCTTTTTAAACTGTAATAATAAAAGGCCTGACATGTTTATTGTGCTTATCATTGTACTTGATATGTGTCATATTTATGGTCTTTTTAAGCTTGATATGTAGGCCTTTAAAAGCCTAAATTTGAAGTAGACTTTTAAAAGGCCTGAAGTCTTTTTAAGGCCTACATTGTAAGTGGGCCTTTAAAAAGACTTTCAGGCTTGTAATATTTTTCGCAGGCCTAGGCTTTTTTCTGAAAAAAGCCTACAACCAGGCCTAGGCCTAGGCCTATGTTTTCCTTTTGCATTACGGGCCCAAGCCTATTTAGGTAAAGCCTGACTCGGCCCGGCTCATTTACACCCCTAAGTGTGACACACCTTATATGTATCCATCTCAACGTTAACGTTTTCTATGGCAATAAGTCATCAGCTTTAAAAACCATAATAAGACCATAAATAACTTTATTGTGGCCACTGTATACGTTGAAAATAATTGCTCTGAACGTTAGTGTATGATGCATGCGTTTTTGAAACTTTATTAACAAAATAAAGTGCATTTAATGCCATTATATGATTTCATTTCCATCCATGAAATCAGCACTTGAATCACAAAATAAATGCTAACGTTAAGAATGGAAAGGCTACAATAATTTACTTTGAATGAGTAATATTATTTTTACAAAGCCTTCTAATATAAGGTATTCAGATCGCATATAACTTGCACACAATCCCTAATATAAGAATATTAGCCGGATTTGCCTTTGGTGACCCACTATTATGCAAGTTCATTCCTCCTCTTAACTCATATAAGAATCCAAATTCACTTATAATTTGGACCCCACAATCCCTAATAATTTGGGACATGTTCCTTATGACACACCCACACGTTTATGTTGATAACTCCAACAACCTCAAGTACGTAAGAAGATTGACCCTTGTTTTAATTTGGAAATAAGAATTGATTGACCAAAAGGTTAAATTTATTTTGGCAAAAGTACAACTATTTATAATTACCATAAAAAGGTTGGAAAAATTAATTATCAGGTTTCTTGTATAAGAAATTTAATTAAACTGAAGTCCCACAACATCATAGAATTAATCTCATATGCTATGAAGTTGTTATTGTCTAGTCATTAAGTTGTTATCATCAACAACTCAAAGTTTTTACTAAACAAGAGTTTAAAAGGTAAGAATATGATCGTTAGCCCCCAAGTGATCATCATTTGACCAAAAGTTTCTATTAGTTGATATCCCCCAGTCAAAAGTTGTTAAAATGACTTAAAATTTGATTATGAATCAAAAGTTATAAATAACTACGAATTTAGGATTTAAAAAATTGGTGTTGAATGTCAACCACAATACAAGAAAGACATCCAATTTTATGCTTTATATTTCAAAAAGCACTATAGATTACGAATAACAAAATTACAATGACCATAAACCTAACAGGTTGGTGTGACTGGTAAGTACTCTCGTCCCTTAAACAAGTGGTTGGGGGTTCGATCCCTAGCCCTTGTGAATGGAGCAAATTCACAGGCCAGCTATCTACCCCATATATGGGACTTCAGAACAGCGAGAGATTAGTCTCACTTGACACGCGGGTGGAGATACCCTTGGGTAACCAAAAAATAAAATTACAACGACCATAAATTCTAATTCATTACAAATTTCGTTTATAGTTTGATGTCTTTCCTTTTTTTTTGCATTTCTATTAGTTTTCAAAAGAAAGGTGTATGGAAAGTGAAAATACTCAGAATAAGAAATACATGTATACTTCAGAAGCCTCACAATTATCGTAACTTATTTTGATAAAAATACAATAGTCATTTCACCATAGTAAAAATTTCACCATAGTAAATCAAATCATTTTAGTTCTATCACTTAATGACTCGTTTGAAATAGTTCTCATTTAATTCCTTTTAAAAAAGCCTATTAATTTGTATGCTTTTTTTTATTCCTTTCAGATTAAAAACATTAATTTTATTAAAAGTATGAATTATTTTTTTGACAGTCATGAACAAACTAGAAGTCTAGAATCAAAATGATATTAGTCGTTATGTTTTTATTTAACAATTCAAATGATGTGATGCTCCTAGACTGTGTAAGGATTCCTCAAGCTAAGATTATATTATTCCACAGAGTACTCCATTAATTTCAAATATAAGCTTTTCTTCTAATTTTCTCGAGATCAACATATAGGTATATTTGATAATATTCATGGTTTTATCTTAAATTTTAATCTATCCTTATGTATAATTCAATATGATATATTTAATTTTCTTAATAAGTGTAAAATTTCTTGAGAATTTAATAGAGATAATTTTGTAAAAAAATGTGATATCACCTTTTCACATATCCTCTTAATTTGGAAGAAGTACAATATATTTGGTCTGACCTTAATTAATTAAAGCATTAAATATAGTAAAAAACACAATCAATAATGTTTGGAAGAGAGAGAATTTCGCTCTTTTTTCCTTAGAGCCTTCGGAGTCTAGCCCCCTTCGGGGAACCGACTAATCCGAAGTCGCCGCCGGGATTCCCCATTTTGGGTGACGACTTCCCAAGGGTTCAAACTCATGACCAGTGTTAGAATCTTAAGTTTTGATGAAGACTAAAATATAAAGGATTAGACCAAGTGCCTAGGAAGCAATAGTATACTTAGGATCCCAAGTAAGAGTGCTTCCGGATGAAGATTTACTTCCGGTTAGATTAGGACTTGCGCATGCGGATGAATGCTTTCATCCCCCAGCGTCAGCAAGTAAATCACTAGGGATTTAACTTAGTCCATGAGAATTAGGTACACAAAACCTTAAGACTAAGCTATGTTTCAATCGGAAGTGAGTTTGCTTCCTGTTAGACTTAGACTGGCGCAGAGCGATAGAATAGATATTACTCCAAGCGACAGTGAGTCTACTTCCCCAAGTGAAAGCGCTTCCTGTTAGAATTAGACTGGCGCAGAGCGACAGAATAGATATTACCCCAAGCGTCAGTGAGTCTACTTCCCCAAGTGAAAGCGCTTCCTGTTAGACTTAGACTGGCGCAGAGCAATAGAATAGTTATTACCCCAAGCGTCAGTAAGTCTACTTCGCCGAGTGAAAGCACTTCCTATTAGATTTAGACTGGCGCAGGTTGATAGACTAGATATAACCCCGAGCGTCAGCGGAAATGCAACATCAAGTGAAGTTGCTTCCTGTTAGATCTTGACTGGCGCAGACTGATATAATAGATTTCACCCTAAGCGTCAGTGAATTCACCACGTCAAGTAAAAGTGCTTCCGATAGCTCAGTGACTAGCGCTGAGTGGTGGAATGAAATAGACTAAGCGAGAGCAAGTCATGGTGAACTAAATCCCTCATCAAGTGAATTTACTTCCGGATGTAGAAGTGCTTCCGGATACACCTTAGACTTAGGATCACCCACTGCATGAGACTATATGATTATATTGCTAAACTAACGTTCAAGTGCAGCACACTCAGTAAGGTTGCTTCCGGATGAGAAGTTGCTTCCGCAAGCAATCAGAATGTCTGAACGTTCAAAGAGATGCAGTGTCAGAATGCTTTTGTCAGAGCAGAGGTGTCAGGACTACTTTTCAGAGATAAAGCAAGTCAACCCTGCTATGCATTAATGAAGCATTAAATGGGCGAACGGTAACAAGGGAAAAACGGACATATTCAAACGGCTAGCCCACCTACCAAGAGTTCAAAATGCTTGAAGACTATATAAGGAAGCTCAACTTCATTTATGAAGGAGTTAATGATCTTCAAATATTCTTGAGCGAGAAAATCCTTATTCATTCAAGCTGCCCAGAAAAATGAAGAGCATTTAACACTTGGAGTGATTTTTCACCTACCTATTCTGTACTCACAGTAGTTAAGTCTCTTTCTGTTAAAAGAGCATTTATTGAACTTAAGTGTGTAACATCATTTTTTCTGTAAGAGAACTTAGTCAGAAAAGCCTTCAAGTGTAAACTTCAAACCCTTGCTTGGTGTGAGGGGGAGACAGTTAGATAGGTTACAAGTGAGCCAGTGTAAAACTTGTTGTAAGGTTGCAAGTGAGCCCGTAAAACTTGCGGTTGTAAGGTTTCAGGTGAACCCGATTTAAAACCTGAGTTATAGTGAAACTCTCGGCCTGGGTGGTTGAGGACTGGACGTAGGTCAGGTAGACCGAACCAGTATAAATCTTGTGTCATTTACTTTGAGTATTTATTTTTGAAGCACAATTCACCCCCCCCTCTTGTGCATCCATTACGTTCATTTGGTATCAGAGCAGGTCTTTCTCACTCGATTCCAACGAATCCGGAAAGCAAAGATCTAAGTAATGGATACGGAGTATGGTCTGCCAGATGTTGCTGTACAACCCAACAAGCCCCCAGGTTTCGATGGGCACAACTATACATTCTGGAAGTTCAGAATGGAAACCTATATCAAGTCAAGCGATATCAGACTATGGGACGTGATCGAACATGGGGATCAAACTCCCTTAGATGAGGAAGGATTTGCTAAGGCAAAAGCCAGATATACTGCTGAGGACTATGCTCTAGTCCAACTCAACCATAGAGCTATGCACTACATCCAGTGTGCTCTCAGCTACAAAGAGTTTCACAGGATCAGCCACCACAAAAATGCAAAGGATATGTGGGAGGCTCTTGAGGCTGCACACTCCGGAACCAGGGGAGTTAAAGCAAGACGTGTTGAGATGCTGGTGGAAGAATTCCACAAATTCGCCATGCTAAGCCCCACCGAGCCTATCAGAGATCTAGAGCTCAGATTCACCCATCTCATCAATAATCTAGCCTCGCTTGGTAAGGATATCCCTGAAAGAGAGCAGGTGAGCAAGATTCTGAAAATCTTGAAGGGTGACTGGATCACCAAAGTCACTATTCTACAAGAAGTGCAAGGAGAATCAACCAGCTCCGTCACCGCTCTTTTTGGCTCACTTGCTGAATATGAGCCAACCTTGCTGGCTATGAGAGCTCCTCAAACCTCATCCAAGAGTAAGAACCTTGCTCTCGTTGCTCCCAGCAAAGAGATCAAGGACAATGATGAGGATGACGACGATGAGATGGACGATGAGGAGATGGCCCTGATGGTGAGGAAGTTCAGGAAATTCCTCAGGAAGAAGGAAGGCTATCAGAAAGGTGACACCAGCCAGAAGAGGGGATACAAGAAAGAGAAGGTCCCTGTGTGCTTTGAATGCAATAAGCCTGGTCACTTCAAGGCTGAGTGTCCCAGCCTGCAGAGGTCCAAAGGCAAGGATAAAAGAAAGGCACTCGTTTCCTCCATTTGGGTAAACAGCTCAGATGAGGAAGCAAGTGATGATGAAGAAGTTGCCAACCTCTGCCTGGTAGCTAGAGAAGAGGATGAGGAAGCATCTTCAGATCTTGACCTCACCAATGAAGAACATGAGGTAACTCTTCCTGAACTACAAGAGGCTTACAATGAGATTCATGAAGAATTCTCTAAACTATGTAAAGCCTATAAATTCTTGAAAACCAAAAAGGAGTCACTTGAGTCCAAGGTGGACTCACTCAGTGAGGAACTAGCGGAAGCTAGAAGATCTCCAATGGTGGATGGACAGGGTTCTCCTCAAGCAGAACCCAACATCCCAACACCTGAGAGCTGTCCAAATTGCAGCAAAATCTCAGAAGAAAATAATAAGCTGCAAAATGCCCTGCAGAAATTCACCAATGGTTCAGAAATGCTGAATATACTTTTAATGAACCAAAGGGCATATAGGGATAGGACTGGCTTGGGATATACCCCCAGGAAGAAAACGTGGGAAGAACCAAAAGTAAAGCCTTACTTAAAGTTCTTCCATAAAGCCACCAGTCATAGCTCCTCACCTTTCAGCTTCTGTAATTACTGCAACAGGAAAGGACACTCGATGTCCACCTGTAATGCTAAAAAGCATGGAGCTAACAGCTCATACAAGTGGGTCCCTAAAGGAACCAGGGCTACAAAGGATCCTCCACCTGCAAAGGAAATCAAGAGAGGACAAGGATCCCAAGCCTGGAATCATCCCACTGGGAGAACCCAAGAGTCTAGAGCCAACACTAGGCCAAAGGCTCCAAATGTGTATAGGCACAAGGATAAGCCCAAAGCTAGGCCAAGGGTCCTAGACACTAATGACAAAGGACCCAAGAGAGGTTGGGTACCTAAAATTGCTTGATTGTTTCAGGTGTGTCTCAAGGCATCCAAGAACAAAAATTGGTACATCGATAGCGGATGCTCGAGACATATGACTGGAGACAGAGACAAGTTCAAGTCTCTGGTGATCAAAGATGGAGCCACAGTGACCTTTGGAGGAAATCAAAGTGGCAAGATCACTGGAGTTGGAGAAGTCGGACCAGTCAAAGATGTATATCTAGTGGACGGTCTCTGTCACAACCTGCTAAGTGTAAGTCAAAGCACGGACAAAGGTAACTGGGTAATATTTGATTCAAATGAGTGCTTAATAGTTGATAAGCAGGATCTGAATATAGATAAGGCCAACCTAAAATGCAAAATTAAGGCAATTAGAAATGGGAATCTATATACCTTAGATTTATGTCAACAGCTAGAAGAAAAATGTCTAATATCTAGTGACGAGAATAGCTGGCTTTGGCATAAGAGACTAGCTCATGTTAACTTTACTCAATTGGACATGCTAATTAAAAAAGAGCTAGCTGTAGGTATTCCCCCTTTTAAGGTTAAGCATGATTTTATCTGTGAATCCTGCCAACGAGGAAAGCAAACAAAATCCTCGTTTAAAACCAAGAAGAGAGTCTCCACCAGCAGGCCCTTGGAACTAATCCACATGGATTTGGTTGGGCCAGCAAGAGTAAAAAGCTTGGGAGGAAACCTATATGCTTTAGTGGTGGTGGATGACTATTCAAGGTTTACGTGGACTTTGTTTCTTGCCTCTAAGCAAGATGCTTTTGATGCTTTCGTTGTCCTGGCTAAGAAAGTGCAGAATGAGAAGGATCTCAAAATCACAGCCATAAGGACAGACCATGGAGGAGAGTTTGAGAACCATAGCTTCACTGAGCTATGTGAGCAAAACGACATTGAACATAACTTCTCAGCTCCGAGAACTCCTCAACAAAATGGAGTAGTCGAAAGAAAGAACAGGGTTCTGACGGAGATGGCTAGAAGCATGCTGAACGAGAAAGAAGTCTCTCAAATGTTCTGGGCGGACGCTATGAGCACTGCTTGCTATATCTCCAACAGAGCTTATGTTCGCAAGGGCTTGGATAAGACTCCATACGAGCTATATAAAGGAAGGAAGCCCAACATCAGCCATCTCAGAATATTCGGATCAAAATGCTACGTGCATAACAATGGGAAGGTAAATTTGGGTAAGTTTGATCCAAAGGCTGATGTAGGTATATTCATAGGATATTCCCTTAGGAGCAAAGCATATAGGATATACAACATAAGAACTAAAACTGTAGAAGAGTCCATGCATGTTGTATTTGATGAAACTCCTACATGGGGACAATCCACAGAAGATGATGAAGCACTTAACTTTCCAAATCTTCCATCATCTTCCTCACCACCAAAAGAAACAACAACAAGCTATCCCAAAGAAGAAGGTGAACCCAGTGATGTACCTAGTGGGCAACCCATGCCTGAGGAGGCACAGCTGCCAATAGCTAGGAGACATCACAGGGATCATCCTCTTGATCAAGTGCTTGGTGATGTTTCTTCTGGTGTCAGAACTAGAAGACAAGTTCAAAATGAAGTTGAGTTTGGAGCATTCCTATCTCAAATCGAACCAACTTCAGTTGAACAAGCTCTTGAGGACTGCGACTGGATTATTGCCATGCAGGAAGAGCTGAATCAATTTGAAAGAAGTCAAGTGTGGGAACTAGTCCCAAGGCCGTCTCATCAATCCATAGTAGGAACCAAGTGGGTCTTTAAAAACAAACTGGATGAGACAGGTCAAATCACTAGAAACAAAGCCAGACTGGTAGCTAAAGGATACAACCAAGAAGAAGGCATTGACTATGAAGAAACTTTTGCTCCAGTCGCTAGACTTGAGGCAATAAGGATTCTTCTAGCCTTTGCATCCATGAAAGGTTTCAGATTATATCAAATGGATGTAAAGAGTGCATTTCTTAATGGTTATATTAAGGAAGAGGTATATGTAGAACAACCTCCTGGCTTTGAAAACCATAAGAACCCCAAACATGTGTATAGATTAAAGAAAGCTTTGTATGGCCTGAAACAAGCCCCTCGAGCTTGGTATGAGAGACTCAGCAGCTTTTTGCTGGGCAAGGGTTTCTCAAGAGGCAAATTAGATAATACACTGATTATCCTTCACAAAGATAGAGATATGTTAATTGTCCAAATTTATGTTGATGATATTATCTTTGGGGCAACTAACGAGAAGCTTTGTGAAGATTTCTCTAAGATTATGCAGGGTGAATTTGAGATGTCAATGATGGGAGAACTAACATTCTTCCTAGGCCTGCAAATCAAACAAAAGAAGAACGGAATCTTCATCTCCCAAACCAAGTACTGCAGAGAACTACTCAAAAAGTTTGGGATGGATGAATGCAAGGAGTATGATACTCCTATGAGCACCTCAGCTGCACTCGACGCTGACGCCAAGGGTAAAAGTGTCAGCCTGCCCATGTACAGGGGAATGATAGGTTCCCTCCTATACTTAACGGCGAGCAGGCCTGATATTCAATTTAGCGTAGGCATGTGTGCTAGGTTTCAAGCCAACCCCAAGGAATCACACTTGACATGTGTTAAACGTATTCTGAGATACCTTGAGGGAACACAAGAACTTGGTCTTTGGTATCCCAGAGGTAACCAAGAGTTCTTGTGGGCTTATTCTGACTCTGACCACGCAGGTTATAAAACAGATAGAAAGAGCACCAGTGGACAATGCGCCTTCCTTGGTGGTTGTCTGGTGTCTTGGGCCAGCAAGAAGCAAACCTGCGTGTCCTTGTCATCCACTGAGGCAGAATACATTGCTGCTGCAAGTTGCTGTGCACAAGTGCTATGGCTGAAAAACCAGTTGAGAGATCTTGGCTTGGAGTTTCCTGAGGCGCCCATCCTCTGTGATAACACAAGCACAATTAGCCTCGCCAAGAATCCAGTTCAGCACACAAGGACAAAGCACATTGACGTCCGACATCACTTCATCAGAGACCATGTTCAAAAGAAGGATGTCAAGGTGCAGTTTGTTCCCACACAACAACAGCTTGCGGATATCTTCACCAAGCCTCTGGGGACTGACCAGTTTATTTTCATTAGAGGTGATTTGGGGATGGTAAACCCAAATGAAGTGTAATTATTATTTTTTTTTTTATCACTTACAACAATACTGACTTAGGCATCGGAGTGCCAATATATGTCCTTGCAGGTATTCAATGTTGAATCTTAAGTAAGTGCAACCGGAAGCAAAACCACTTCCGAATGATTACACACTGACGCTGGATGATCAAACCAAGAGAGCGCCAGCACAAGTCCAAGAAGACACGTCACTTCAGAAAACGCTTCAACTTCCAAATGAGACGTTTCGACTTCTCTGACAATATGAAGCGACACGTGTCATCAGGTATATCGTTCCAACTTAAGGCGTTTACGCTACCCAATGTGTGATAATGTGAAGGAGCATGACCTTTTTGCCCTTAGTGACTTTACCTATAAAAGGGACATCTCATTTCACACATTCTTCATTTTCATCTATGTTCTTCATATAAACATTTCATCAACCCCACAAAAATGGCCGAACCCTCTGAAGCAAACCCAGTTTCGAGGAAACCCTCCTCATCTAAGAAACACAAGTCCAAATCTGGGAAATCAAGCCATCAACATTCTGGAAAATCTGGGCATCGTGAAAGACATCAAGAACATCATGAAGTTTCTCGGCAAATTGCTCTAGGGCAGGATGAAAATATTCAAGGTCAGCCTGAAACTTCTGGTAGAATGGCAGAACTGTTAGTGGGTTCTAAGAAGAGGAAGTTCATCCCTAAGGAGGAGGCTGCGGCGATCAAATATGGAAAACCCTCTTTGATGATGCCAAAAGGGGGAGAGATGCATTGACCACTAGCCTTGCTACCCTGGGAGTTCCTTGATGAAGAAGAGCTTCAGCGAGAGGGAGAGAAAGAAGAAACAAAGAAACAACCCCCAGCCCAAAATTTTTTTTTGTTTACTTAGAAATGTTCATCTTTTCATGCATGTTCTCATATCTGCCTACTATATGCTCGCTGCTTGTAAATGTTATCTAATTATATGCTCTGACCTGTAACCTATGCTTATCAATAATATTTGTCTAAGTTACTTATTCTGAACTATTGTTTTTATTCTTCAGCTAATCCTTTCATATGAACTTAATCGATAAAGCTAAGTTTGTCATCATCAAAAAGGGGGAGAATGTTAGAATCTTAAGTTTTGATGAAGACTAAAATATAAAGGATTAGACCAAGTGCCTAGGAAGCAATAGTATACTTAGGATCCCAAGTAAGAGTGCTTCCGGATGAAGATTTACTTCCGGTTAGATTAGGACTTGCGCATGCGGATGAATGCTTTCATCCCCCAGCGTCAGCAAGTAAATCACTAGGGATTTAACTTAGTCCATGAGAATTAGGTACACAAAACCTTAAGACTAAGCTATGTTTCAATCGGAAGTGAGTTTGCTTCCTGTTAGACTTAGACTGGCGCAGAGCGATAGAATAGATATTACTCCAAGCGACAGTGAGTCTACTTCCCCAAGTGAAAGCGCTTCCTGTTAGAATTAGACTGGCGCAGAGCGACAGAATAGATATTACCCCAAGCGTCAGTGAGTCTACTTCCCCAAGTGAAAGCGCTTCCTGTTAGACTTAGACTGGCGCAGAGCAATAGAATAGTTATTACCCCAAGCGTCAGTAAGTCTACTTCGCCGAGTGAAAGCACTTCCTATTAGATTTAGACTGGCGCAGGTTGATAGACTAGATATAACCCCGAGCGTCAGCGGAAATGCAACATCAAGTGAAGTTGCTTCCTGTTAGATCTTGACTGGCGCAGACTGATATAATAGATTTCACCCTAAGCGTCAGTGAATTCACCACGTCAAGTAAAAGTGCTTCCGATAGCTCAGTGACTAGCGCTGAGTGGTGGAATGAAATAGACTAAGCGAGAGCAAGTCATGGTGAACTAAATCCCTCATCAAGTGAATTTACTTCCGGATGTAGAAGTGCTTCCGGATACACCTTAGACTTAGGATCACCCACTGCATGAGACTATATGATTATATTGCTAAACTAACGTTCAAGTGCAGCACACTCAGTAAGGTTGCTTCCGGATGAGAAGTTGCTTCCGCAAGCAATCAGAATGTCTGAACGTTCAAAGAGATGCAGTGTCAGAATGCTTTTGTCAGAGCAGAGGTGTCAGGACTACTTTTCAGAGATAAAGCAAGTCAACCCTGCTATGCATTAATGAAGCATTAAATGAGCGAACGGTAACAAGGGAAAAACGGACATATTCAAACGGCTAGCCCACCTACCAAGAGTTCAAAATGCTTGAAGACTATATAAGGAAGCTCAACTTCATTTATGAAGGAGTTAATGATCTTCAAATATTCTTGAGCGAGAAAATCCTTATTCATTCAAGCTGCCCAGAAAAATGAAGAGCATTTAACACTTGGAGTGATTTTTCACCTACCTATTCTGTACTCACAGTAGTTAAGTCTCTTTCTGTTAAAAGAGCATTTATTGAACTTAAGTGTGTAACATCATTTGTTCTGTAAGAGAACTTAGTCAGAAAAGCCTTCAAGTGTAAACTTCAAACCCTTGCTTGGTGTGAGGGGGAGACAGTTAGATAGGTTACAAGTGAGCCAGTGTAAAACTTGTTGTAAGGTTGCAAGTGAGCCCGTAAAACTTGCGGTTGTAAGGTTTCAGGTGAACCCGATTTAAAACCTGAGTTATAGTGAAACTCTCGGCCTGGGTGGTTGAGGACTGGACGTAGGTCAGGTAGACCGAACCAGTATAAATCTTGTGTCATTTACTTTGAGTATTTATTTTTGAAGCACAATTCACCCCCCCTCTTGTGCATCCATTACGTTCAACCAGGTGGGTACGCGGTGTCTTATTTTCCCCTTTCTTACAGCTGGTCTACACCCCATGGGCAAACACTCTTCTTTTTTGTTTTGTACGTGCTCGTGATCAGTTGTAACAGTGAGACCGCATATCGTTTTTTTTCCATGTGCTTGGGCTCGTGCCGTATGGCTTGCATTTTCTTTTAGAATCACAATTCACCTTGTGGTTATTGAATACTCCCTCCGTTCTTAAATATAAGATCACTTTTGAAATTCAACTTGTTCCTAATTATAAGATCACTTTCTAACTTTTCTCAATTTTTTCCCAAATTAACCCTACAATGTTTATCTATAATAACAAGCAAAATAGGGAGTGAAGATAAATGTATACAGTTGGGATAAATTGGTAAATATCATGTATAAATAACTAACTTAACTAACTTCCTTAATCTACTCAAATTAGGGAGGGTGATCTTATATTTAGGAACAGAGAGAGTACTTCAGATAATAGTACTTCAGAAAATATTGCTAACAAACTGTTGGATTTGAACGTCTTTAATGTGTATTTTTTTTAGGCTATTACAATTCTAAAGATGCAATGTTAGTTTAATTGTGCCTAATTCGATATCATAGACCCATAGGTGAGATTAACATGAAAATGAGATTGATTGACCATAATTGGAGATCAATTAATATTAGTTGATTTTTAGGCCATTTGATCCCTGTTTGTTGCCTATTTCCACTTGTAGGGTTTCTTGGCGGTGTGGTTTTATATCTTAGGTGGAATCCAGCAAGAAAGGCTAATTTATTTTTTTGGCTAACTTGAATTCATTGTTACAGATATATAACAACTGGATATCAAGGAAAGATTATTGGTCTCTCAAAATTACCGAAGTCTCTTATATTTGGTTTAATATCTTAGTTGTTTCACAGTTCATCATCATTGCGAGTTGGTGTCATATTTTAAATAATGATAAAGGATTGATAGAATTTCATGCTCTATGCCCTACTGATTTCTTCTACTTGGTTTAAGGATAAGTTCTTACTTCCCCCTATTATCAAACCAAGATTTAGTCTTGACAAGATATGTGATGGCTGAATGTGATCTCTTCTATCCTTTTTTCAGTGGTATACTAATGGGTCTCGTCCTCATTACAACCCAGATGCCATTGTTATAAGTTTAGATTGGGAAAGAGAAGGATGTCAATTGTGGTCCTTGGACTATTCTGTGACTATCAACACAACTATTGTTCAATCAAACTAGAAAATTTACCCGGTAGATGCTGATCATTGCCATGATGGTTTTCATCATGTTGGCCTTTGCCTTCCTTGTTGGATTTGACACCTACAACATACCTCTTTACACCATCTCATCGTTGTGCTCCGAGACATTCATCCGAAGATCATACTTGATATCCTTCTATTTTCTATTGTTGCTCATGTTCTAATGTAATTATTGTTTATGTTAGTTATTATATTGGGTTAAAGATCAAATTTACCCCGGAAGTTTTAGCCCAGGATCAAATTTGCCCCTAAAGTTTTTTTGGGATCAAATGTGCCCCTAAAGTATACAAAATAGGTCAAATTTTCCCCCACAGCTTATATGGACTGCCACCTCATCTTCCATGTCAAAGATAAGGCCACATCATCATCTTCTCCAAATTCTTCCACCACCTACTCTCCCCCAATCCCTCTCCCTCCGCCACCACTTTCTCCCACCTCACCCACACTGCCTCCCAAATCAAACCAACTCTGCAAGCTTTAATTTCCTCCGAGTCCAGTGACCTTCTCCCACCTTTTAGGCCTGGTTATCACTTTCACCTCATCGCTCTCGCCATAGCTAAAGTACTCACCTCTCTCCATTAACACACACACACACACACATTCATATTCCTCCTACTCCTATTATTTTCTCTTCTTCTTTTGTGCCTCATCCTCACTCTAATACTCCTTTGTTGCCGCCTGACTTTTCTCCACTGCACCGGCACGGTTCCGCCGCTGTTGGGGCGTCGCAGGCAAAGAGGCAAAGAGTGAAAGCTGTCATTTTTCTCGTGACCAAGGCGTACGGCCGTGGATATATGTTGGAGCCAGTTTGGCCGGTGTAAATCCACGATGGTGAGGGATGGGGGATGAGGGCATCGTTGATTTGGGAGGCAGTGTTTGGGGGCAGGGGGCGAGGTGGGAGAAAGTGGTGGCGGAGGGAGAGGGATTGGGGGAGAGTAGGTGGTGGAAGAATTTGGAGAAGATGATGATGTGGCCTTATCTTTGACATGGAAGATGAGGTGGCAGTCCATGTAAGCTGTGGGAGCAAATTTGACCTATTTTGTATACTTTAGGGGCACATTTGATCCCAAAAAAACTTTAGGGGCAAATTTGATCCTGGGCTAAAACTTCCGGGGCAAATTTGATCTTTAACCCTTATTATATTTGTTATCTGTCTTTCTGTTTGCTTTCTTTTAAGTTTATGTATGGTGTGTTTATTACACTTGTTTCATGCAAGTGTGTTGATGTAACCCTTCTTTTTACTTAATATAATTGTCTTTTATTCAAAAAAAACAAAATCCGTGTTTGTTGCCTATTTCCACTTGTAGGGTCGCTCGAAGACCAAACATGGTGGAATCCATATGGAAAGGGTAAAAATGAAGTTTCTGGATAAATTGAAAAAATCACAGAAAAATACTCCAAATTTGTGAAAATGTCATTCATGTGCCAGTCCTGCAGCGAACATGTCGCGATTCAAACTCCGGATTTTGTGTTTTTGGACCTCAAACCATGTCAAAACTCAATCCTACACCAAGACCTGACTCAACATCATACAAGGCACAATGACAATGCATTTTAGTGAATGATGTAGAACCCTAGAAAACTCTCTTCTCTCCATCTTCTCTCAAACCTTTCATATCCACTCCCATTCTCTTCCATACAAGGCACAAAGACAATGCATTTTTGCAGGTCACCTTCTTTTCGAGTCTCACAAATGGTGCATTTGATTGGATAGAAAAATCCTGATCTTCTTTATCCATGACTACCCAATCTAAGTACTCCCTTCGGTCCGTAATACTCCCTCTGGTCCTAAATATAAGACCTAATTGACATTTTTAGAAAATCCTATAAAAAGCAAAATAAGTTAATTGTAAATTAATGTATTTTACCTAATTTTTCCCTTAGATTAGTTTATTTTACATATAAACTAATGTATAATCTAAAAATATATCAAATATGTCATGATTTAATAGCTTATTTCGCAACCTTACCTCTCCAAAAAAAGTCAATTAGGTCTTATATTTAGGACCGGAGGTAGTATAAGACTTCAACTGTCAAAAAACGTTTCTTAAGAAAACATGTAAAAGTCAGTTGAGTGTTTGAAATTAATGTTTGTTTTCCAATGTTGTCCATATTTATTAGGGCAAAGATGCAAAAATAGCCACCGTAAATTTAAAAATGGGCAACTATAACACTGGTAAATTTAAGGGGGCAAAACCGTACACTGTAAACCAAAATGGAGCAAAATCATACATTGTAAACAAAAATACTGTCAAAGTAACCTCTCTGTTAGGCCGAGTTAAACAGGCATTTTCCAGACGTGGGCTCCACCATCAGTAAATGACATGTCAATTCCAAAATCCACCGTGAAAGCTAAAATGCATCCAATTAAACCCTAAATAACTTGAAATGAACTTTAAACTCCCAAATCATTTCAATAAGAAACAAAATGGAACCCAGATCATGTGAAATTCATCTTACTTCTTCATAATCATCTGACAAAATAAAGCCCCATCTAAAAAAATAAAGTCTCATCAACATATTGCACCCTTAAATGTATGACACATCATTAACTGATGGTGGGACCTCGTCTGGAAAATGTATGTTTAACTCTGCTTAACAGAGAGGTTACTTTTGCCTTATTTTGGTTTACAGTGTACAATTTTGCTCTCTTAAATTCACCAGAGTTATAGTTGTCCATTTTTAAATTTACGATGACTATTTTTGCACATTTACCCTATTTATTATGATACTTTTAAGAGAGAGAAATACATAAGTATTGATAAATATGAAAGAGAGTTAAAGACAAAGTAGAAAAGAATGCATTAAATTAGGAGATAATGTGAGATGAGCACTTTTAATTTGAACCAAAATCATTTAGACTCTTATATTACGGACGGGAGGTACCTTGAATAACAATGTATTTTCCTTGAATATAATTTTTTTTAAAAAAAATTATCGTGCACATTAATGTGTGACATAACAATTAATTAATTAATATGTCCCGCACCATGCGCCACATATTAGTTAGTTCAGTAATTAAAACATGCTACACATTAAATGTGGTTTTATACGCGACATAAGGTTTCATTATACAATTATTTTTTCTTCTTTGTCGTATTTTATGTGCGACATAATCATAGAACTTTATTTTTTTGTAACGATTTTATGGTACGACATTTGCAGTCATAAAAAATTATTTTTTTTGTTCAAACAAAGTCTTTCCCACTTCTTAGAAGTCAGAATCAAAGCAATTCAGTCAATCTTGATCAAACAAATTTTCTTCTCTGGCACTCTCTTGTGTTTGCCGCTCAAAGAGGAAATCACATGGATGGTATGGTTCGTGGTACAGAGCCTTGTCTACATGAATTTGTGGCGAGTGAAACTAGAGTTGCTATAAATCCAGCATATGATGAGAACCGTGATGCCTAAATTCCGTTATTGAAAGATTACTTCACAGTTTTGGATGGTTGTTATTATTGAGCTTATGAATGACAAAGTTACAATGAACTTAGAAAGGATCGAGCTCTATTACAGATTATTTATTCAAGACGATGAACATGTGTATTATTGAATAAAATAATTTACACGTAACGACATTTAATAAACATTAATAAACGCTGCTATCTGTAAACTACTAATCAATTAAATGTTGGCCAAAAAAAACTACTAATCAATTAATTAAAATTATTTACATTTAGTGGCGTTTAATAAATGTTGTAATGTATTTTTTTAGGGTGAAGACCAAAAATGATACATAACTATTGGTCAAGGTACAAAAATAGTACATAACTATTCCAAGGTACAAAACTGATAAGCAACTTTTACCATCTGATCAAAATTGATATTTTCACTAATATGACAATAATATTATACATGAAATGTCCAAAATGCTTTTATAGTTAAATAAACTTTTACCGGGCGGTGATTAATTTATAAGGGAATTTTGAATTTTTCATGTCTAATATTATTGTCATATTAGTGAAAATATCATTTTTGATCACATGGTAAAAGTTGGGTATCAGTTTTGTACCTTGGAATAATTATCTACTATTTTTGTTCATTCGCCAATAGTTATGTATCATTTTTGACCCTTCGCCATTTTTTTTATAAAAACAAAATAATAATTAAATTAAGGTGTTGTGGCATTTATTAAAAGCCCATTATGTTTCAAAAATTGTAAAATACTAAAAACTTAATTCACGTTAGGCATTGCGGCATTTATTTTGATCTATACGGAGCAAAGTAAACGTGACAAAGTTTATGCGAATCTCGCTCCATTTTTTTTGCAGTTTTAGCCCAATTTTTGCCACGTTTGTTTATAAGCACCACTAAGTAAACTTTTAGCGGAACGTCGAAATGTTATAGCGACTAGTTTTTTTTTTCTTTTGGCAGTGAAAGCCATGTGACTGAATTTGTGGTGAGTGAAGCTAGAGTTGATGTAAATCCAACATATGAAGGGGTGCTCATCGCTGATCAAATTTGTGGTGAGTGAATTTGTGGTGAGTGAAGCTAGAGTTGATGTAAATCCAACATATGAAGGGGTGCTCATCGCTGATCAAATTTGTGGTGAGTGAATTTGTGGTGAGTGAAGCTAGAGTTGATGTAAATCCAACATATGAAGGGGTGCTCATCGCTGATCAAATTGTCTTCATCTAACTATTGAGAACTGTGATGCCTGAAGTAGTGCCCAATTTCCTCCATTGTAGGATTACTTTGCAGCTTTGGATGACTGTTATTGAGCTTATGAGTGCAACCTCTCGCTCTAGAGTTACAATGTACAAATCCGAGTTACAGTGTACTCAGAAAGGATCGAGCTCTATTACAGAGTCCAAGATGAGGATGATCACTGACATCTAGCCATGGCTAGTAGTGATATACTAGAAATTTATCTTCTAGCACAAACTCTTGTAGGGCTTGATTCAGAATATACTCCTATAGTGGTATATATATCTTTTAGATGAGGAAAATCTCATGTGATATGAGATGCATACGCGTCTTCTAACCTTTGGAAAACACCTTTAGCATATGAACTCGGTTAATTTGGTGAGTTCTTCCATTGCTAATGTAGCAATTGCTTCTGGTGGTGGCGGTTTCCCCAATGGTCAACGTACACATTGTGGTGATCACGGTGGACGAGGTGGCCGTTGTAGTCGTTCCAAGCCAAGATGTCAAGTTGGTGGTCGTCAAGGACGCACTGGTATTCAATGCTTTTACAGGTTGATAGATCTTACAATGGTAAAGATCGAGGAGGCTCGTTCTTCCTCTCAAGAAATCTCAGCTTATATTGCAACACCTTCAACTCTTGAGGACCTTGACTGGTATATGGACAGTGGTGCAACAAATCACATAACCCATCATGAAGATCCAGGTACCTCTAAATCAAGTATACTCTCTGTTGGTAATGGAGATAAGTTGCCTATTATTAGATCTACACCAGCTACATTTTCTAAATTCTTCAAGGAATTTATCTCTTAATTGAGTCTTGGTTGTGCCTCTTTTAAAGAAAAATCTTTTTAGTGTGCCAGAATTAACTACTTATAATTGGTGCAAACCCACCAGGGCTAAACCTAGACCCAAAACCAATCTAAGATGTACACAACCCAAAAAAGCTAAACAAAGGTTAGAACGATCCACTTGAACCCTTGAGCATGAAAGAACAAGGACCCGAAGTGTTGGAATACGCCACAAGGTTGATCAATCCTTGATATGGTAGTTCAATGAAGAACCCTATAGAGAAACCCTTTCAACAAATGTATAAAAGCAACTTTTAAATTCTCAAATTCAAGTATGCCTTGAAAAGAGACTTACAAAGTATTTAAAGGTTGCAAACAAGCAATGTTTAACCTAAAATTCGCATAAAAACAATGGGTCAAAAGTAACAAGAGTTTAAAGCCCAAAATTACATTATTTAAGCCCAAATAAGTTTTCGCATGTGTAAGTCTTGGTCCAAGCCCTTTAATTTTATGTTTTGAACCCAAAATATGTTCAGCATCTCCATGTTCAGCCCAAATAATATTTGTGACGTTTTCAACTTTTTTATTCTCAATTGTTGAACCAATTGTCATTTGCTTTGCCCATGCTTCTTGCACTAGTTCATCCAATGCCTCCTTGATACTCCTTGATCTTGCTCTTGTGATTGGTCCACTTGGAATCTTTAGAGGATCAGATCATTTGAAGTTGAAGATTCATCTTGCTGGATCGCATCAATAATGATGTTCTAATAAAGTTTAATTCTTCTTCATGTTTTGGAAAGGACAAGCAAACCCACAGGGTGCTGCTCACATACAGGGAAAAAACATAATGACATGTATAGTACCTCATTTTCCTTCTTCCAAAGCAAAAGTTGCTGGCAATTGCCATGTTTTTCTTACTGTTTTAGATCATTGGCATAGACGCCTTGGTCATGCTTCTTTCAATACTTTTAGAAAAGTGTTAAAGGATTGTGATTTTCATGTAATAAATAAATCTAGGTTTCATTTTTGTGATGCGTGTCAATTTGGGATGTCTCATGCACTACCAATCCAGATCTGCTTTGCGGATGATTTTAGTAGGTTCAGACGTTCAGTAGGGGTTTATCCATTGAGTGTGAAACCAGATGCTCTAGCTGCTTTCTCTCTTTTTAAGATAACCAATTTGACAGGAAAATTAAAGTTTTACAAAGTGATTGGGGAGGAGAATTTCATGTGTTCACAAAAATGTAGGATGAATGTTGGAGTATTTTATTTGTTTCGTCATTGATGTTCGTGACAAACTCTGGTTAATTGATTGACGGGGAGTATGTAATGATCTTGTATTCAATTAACACAAATCTCCCAAATACAAGATATAATCACCAAGAAATATGAAATATCCTCTCAAACAAATACAAGTGATATGAATCTAATCAAAGTACAAATAGAAATGAGATACAAGAATCACTAAGAAGAAGGTTAGAAGAAACATAGGAGGAATGAGAACATACAGAAAAGAAGAAGAAGGAATCAGAGAGAACAAGAGAACCAAAGAGGGAGAAAGATTCTTCACAATATTTTTCAATACCTTAAGAATGTGTCTCTATTGCTAATATATAGGTGCATTACTCTTGCTTTCTAATGGACTTGGGCCTTAGTCCATTTCTTCTTAACTCATGTTTGTTTTGGGCCCATAGTCATGTCTTGTATCATTACATTACCTCCCCCATTAAAATGGACCTTGTCCTCAAGGTCCAGGCATAGAACAATAATTTGCAAATCAAGCCAACCGGCAAATATTGTAGGATCAAGACCATTCCAACTTGCCACAAGCTTACAAATCCAACTGAATCCAATTATGATGTAAAACATAAGACGAATGAGCTGGGTTGTGACACAAAATTTCATTCTCAACTGATCTTGAATGAACTGCATAGTATTATCCACAAAATTGTGGGAGTAAGGCGCCCCTTCCAAGTCTTGTATCCCAGCAGCCACACCAACCATTGAATCAGCCATATAAAACTCAAATTTTGCCCAAAAATCCTTGCCTCTATTCTGAATTGCCGCAAATGTTGCACAACCAGAATCTATACCAACCTCAGTGTCAACTTCAAATAGAAACGAAGGGTCAACAAGCAGTCTGTTTTGAAGCATAACACAATGCATTATTAAGAAATTCAATGGCCAAACAGAGTCCATGAATGAATCTAATTGATTAAGAGTCCCATAGTCCATTGCTGTAATGCCCTGATTTCTAGATTAAGGATATAAAGGAAACAATTATAGTTTTAGGATGACTTTAGTAAATTAAAAGTCGTTGTTAATGAATAAATGTGAATAAATATATTTATAGGAAATTAATATGCCTATTTTCTTTAGAAATTAAGGAAAATCAGTTAGAGATTAGGTTATTGATTGGAAATCTTGTGAAAAGCACTTTGAGGTCTAAACATTATTTTGGTGAAAGAAAATATATGAAATTATGAAAAGATTCAATTTTGTTATTCATCTTTGATTAAGTAGAAAATAAGAAATTGTGTAAAAAGTAATAGGAGGGGTAAAATGGTCAAATGCATTAGGAAATCATTTTAAAATATTTCATCTCTCTTATTCTAGAACCATCTCCTCCTCTCCTCCTGAAAAAAAAAAAAACACGACAAAATGCAAAAATAAGAAGGGAGGACCATCCAGTTTTTGACACACACATAATTTCCTCCTCCATTCTCCATTTCCGGCGCCGCCGCGCCGTGACACGCCGCCGGAAACATCGACGGCAGCGAAGGGACCTGCCTTGCTTCCTTCTTGCTCCTAACCTCTTGCTTCCTCTTTTCTTGTTGTGTTTGGGTATGATATGAAAGAAGAAAGAGAGAACTCAAGTTGGAATTTTTATCCGGTGATTTGGGGCGTTTTCCGGTGAGTCTCCGGCAATCATATAGAGTATGTAAACTCTTCAAATTTTCCCTATATCATATACTTGATTTCTAGGGTTTTTCATTAAGAAAATTTGGGGATTTTGATGCAAATCAATTCCTATGGCGTTTGAGTCGAAATTTGTTGTCCCAAAACCAAATTGGAGTAGTTTCTAACAAGTCTATGGGCTAGGATTGTTTGACCTGGGGTTACAATGAAGTTTGACAAATTAGAGTGTTAAAAAGTTAGGTTTTGAAAGCATATTTCGAAAATCCTGTAAGATTCTTGAAATTGGTTGTTCTAACTAGTTTAATTAAGTTACATGGAAGTGTTTTTAAGTTCTAATTGGTTAGATTTACATTTTGGTATTTCTATTTTACTTCATGCCATAATTTTGGGCATAAGCTAGGGCCGATTGATTTTATTAAGGATGATAAAGGTTGTGTACAGATTTTTATCATGGAACATGAATTAAATTGAGTTAATTTGATAGTTTATCTTTAACCTTAATATTTTATTTATGAATTGATTATTTTAGGATTTAGAGTAAAATGATAAATTGGTGGTGGTTGATGGTCTCAATAGATTTATTGATACCTATCTATAAATTAAAATGATTGGAGTTATTGAAAGGACATTTGGACCTTGTTTTGGGTGTTTTAAGTGAGAAATTCTTGTGATACATTAGGTGGTTTTGATTGGGCTATATGTGTAGTCCCCTGGTGACTTTTGGGAAAATCATTTGAGGATTAATTAATGGTTTCTAGGAAAAAGGGGTTTATTAAATAAGAGTTTTGATCAATTTAGTTTGGGAGTATTTGAAATGGATTATGATTTGAAAGTTGAGGATTTGGAAGTATTGAATTGTTTTGTGAGAAAGAGAAGATGACTTAGAAGATTTAACCCGTTTTAATTATTGTAGTGAAGATAGCTTAATGATTACCGTGTTTGGGGTATCAATCTTAAGTTTGAAAGAGTAGAGAGTCCTTTAATTAATTTATTTATTTTAATAATGCTTAAGTCTAATATGAGGAACAAATTATTTGGTTATTGATTTGGATTTTGGAAATGTCTAGAAATGATTGTTATGTATCTCCTTGCATGTCTAGTCTATGCTTAGGATATGTAGCTGATTTTTCTTCTTCTTCTCTGTTCAATGTTCAGATTTGTGCATATGTATGTATTGAAATTTTCTGGTTTGTGGTGCTGTTGTATTTCACCGTCTCCATTGATGGTTTGAAACTATTCCTCGTTGAGTTGACGTTTGTTTTGTGGGCAATTAGTAGAATATCAAGGCTGTTTGGAATTGAGTCAAGTTTCTACTTCCATTACCTTGTTGCTGAATGGATTGTTGGACAAGGAAGAGGGTCTTTACTCATTTGGGGATTTAACCCTAATTGATTTATGATATGAAAAAGTTATGTTATGCTTGTCGTAGGTATGTTGATCTCTGAACTCTTATTCCTCTTTTAATTAGTTGGTCAAACTGATTTAATCAGGAAAAAGTATTCTTACTTTAATTGGGTAACTCTTTCTATGGAAGTTTGTTTAACCCAACATTTTGGATTGTGCTTCAAGGAGTTCTAAGTTAAAACAAAATTGTTTGATGGCATTATTACTGCTGGATTAGAATTATGGTAGGAGAGAATGTTGTATTGCACTATTGCTTCTATGTGGCATTCAGTATGACTTGTTCACATTAATTTCTGAGTTGTTTGGTTCAACATGAAATGTTAATAGGGATTAAATGAGCTTGCTGTTTGGTTTTAGTTTTTTTCTTGGTCTTGTTTAAATTTACTGGATTGTTGGTTTAAGAGAAGGGTTTATGAAGAATATTCATAAGCATATAACCATGTTAAAAGAAACTGATTTGGTATTGATTATAACGGTTCAGTTTTAAATTATAGAACAAAAGGGATGTTTTTAGTCATGTTTGGTTGATAGGTTGGTGAGATTGTTGCTTGTGTTGATGTAGTAAAATTGTGAAATGATGTTTAGATGGATAGAACTCATTTCTCTTGTTTTGTTGTGATTTGGCATGGGTGGTGGGATATGGGTTGCCAATCAATCTATATTTTCTTTGTTGTAAGATCAAAGAATTTAATTTGTTCTTTTATTCTCAACTATATTGTTCAAAGTATAATTTATACTTATGAATAAAAGATGATTTGAAAGGTTCAAGGATATTGTTGTGAAATTTCATGCTTGGGTATTTTGTTATAAAGTATTTGATAAGGAGTTATTGTTTTCCCGAAATATTTGTTGTTGTTTTTGGTATATTGGCCCCAAGCATGCTTCAAAACATTTTGAAATTCTATGGATGATGAGATTTGAGATTTGAATTCAAATTGATTTATTTATTGCTATACATATATATACTTTAATTAGAGGAACTGGACACAAAGCGCTTGATTCTCGTGGGTTATATACCTGCGCTTGTTTCGTAGCTTTGCTACGCTTGTTTCGTGACTTCGTGTCACGCTTGTTTCGTGGTTTTACCACGCTTGAAATGTTTTCGTAGACTCGAGGTACGCTTGAACTGTTTTCGTAGACTCGAGGTACGCTTGAACTGTTTTCGTATACTCGAGCTACGCTTGAAATGTTTTCGTAGTCTTGAGCTACGCTCGACTTGTTTTCGTAACCTCGAGCTACGCTTGTTTCGTGACTTCTTGTCACGCTTGTTTCGTGGCTTGCCACGCTTGTTTTCGTGACTTCGTGTCACGCCTGGTTAGTTTACCCTCGTGGACTGTGTGTCCACGCCTGTTTTCGTGACTTCGTGTCACGCCTGGTTAGTTTACCCTCGTGGACTGTGTGTCCACGCCTGTTATCGTGACTACGTGTCACGCCTGTTACTCGCTTGTGTCAGTTCCTCTATAGAAAACAAGTTTTTCATAAATATGAGCTTTCACATTTATTTTGTAAACTTTGAAAGGTTATTACTTTTATGTTATACTGATTTTGCCCTTTTGGGTTTTATTCTAAAATACAAGTAAACTATTGAGGATTCTATATTCCAAATCTTTATTTATTTATCTATTTTTGGGAATTTAAATACGAAGTCAGTGTAACGGAATTGCAAATATTTTTATAGTATTTTGTATTTCAGATTGAAGAGTCTGGAACAACACATCGTGCTTTAAGACAAAAGAAGGTATAATTAGATTTATAAAGAAAACTGATTCTTATTATTATTGTAAATAATAATACTTATCTATACATTCAATTACTTTGTGTATTTATCTTTGTATGCATTAACACGAAAATGATATAGTTAAATGCGTGAAACGATAAATGTTTAGAAGTATTGGTCAATGGAAATGGCTTACGGAGTTTAGATACCTTAAACTTCGTGTCGGTCACGCTTAAAAGTTCAGGGCGTGACAATTGCCTTGTTCCCTGTTGTAACGATAATGACTGTCGCCAAGTCCGACTTGATCTGCATTACTTCACGAAATCTCATGATTTGCTGCAGTACAGTATGACAAGGCAAATGAATGGTAAAGCTTTCCATTGGCTCATATTGAGAGAACCATCTACAGTGGTTGAAAGAAACAAGTTGTATCACCATGTTGATAACAAATTGACAATGTTGAGCACTTCCCATCAAATGAACCAGCGGCAATAATTGAGCAAAGTCAAACCAAATAACAAGAGCTTCCATGAACATAACATAAAAGTCATTGTAGCAATTTGTCAAACACCATATATGCAAGTGATTGAGAATGCAGCCCAAGTTCCACTGTTGCCGAAATGCCACAAAAGGATTGGGAGAAAATATTGTTCTGGGTAATAACATCAAGCACAGCAGCACAACGTGCCCAAAAATCTCATAAGAATGGCATGACATGATAAATTGTGAACAACCATGTAAGTCCCAAGCTATGAGAAAAAGTCTAGGACCAAACTCCAAAATTAGTGTTGGAGGTGGACAGAAAAATTCAACATAGTGTAGTGGTGTCATCACTAAAATTGAGAGGGTCAAATGGTTTGATCTAGCAGCAACAACATCATCCCATATGGAGAATTGGAACCATTCTTGGAACAAATCAATCAGAAGTAGCAATGAAAATGTGGCCACAACAGAATCGTGAAACCAAATATGCAATCGGCAATCTTGCTCAAGTTGCCCAGGGTCAAAGGTCATAATAACAATAGATGGAATCCTTAGAAAATCAAGGCATACACCACTAATTTCAGTGGATAAGGAAGTATAGTCACTGAGGAAATATATCAAACACAAGGTGTGCATCTCCACCAAGGCTATGTAGCTCATTTGTAAATGAGTTTCATTATCAAAACCAATATCCATACAGACAACCAGAATTCCTGCCTCAATGCTATGATAGCTAAACCCACAAAGCAATGACATCCACAAAATTAAATCACCCTTAAACATCTCATTTATTGGACAGAGAAGTGGCTTCTCCAACAAAAACATAAGAGAAGTCCGATTATAACCAAAAGCATGGAAGAACATATATGCACTAATAGTATAAGAACCAGGATCAAATACCCATATAGTAAAACCATTAGGAAGTCGTAAGGAAGGAGTTGACCTCTGACAAGAAGATACCAAATCATTAGGAAACTCCAGGCCTGTGAAAATTCCCTCGCTGCCATGTAGGCATGGTTGGTAGCATGTGGATGAGTCTTGGAATTGAATGAACTCAGGACTTCTATAAAGTTCTCAATAAAGGGAGCTTTAGGAATGAACATTGGTAATGAAGCTTCATCATCACCATCGAAACACAAAGGAGAAGAATGAATATCTTTTGATGAAATGGACTGGAGTGGTGGCAGTGGTAGATCAACAAATTGGTCTAGGAGAAGATGTGGATCGACAGATTTAATTGGCTGAGGAGACAAAATTTTGTCTGAGTCAACTGATACAACCAACTTGCAATCATCGAGAATGACTTCCTCACCAAAACTGGAAATGTCAACAATGGAAGAACTGATGGTAGGAGTATAATGTGTATGAGGAGTGAATGGTGAAGGCTCGACCGCCACTGTCAGAGATGCATCAAGGAAAGATGAAGAAAGTTGACTTCGGTATGGCTGAATTTCTGGCGCCAAAATGATTTGATGCGGTGGAGGATCCATGAAACTTGAATTATGAGAAGACGGAAATTCAATTGTTACTCCATAAAGAGCTGCTAATTTCACTAGTGAAGCCTCAATTCTATCAAAACCAGAAGACAATACTGATTCCCAACGATCAAACCTTTCATTCATACGAGCAATCCAAGGATCACCTTGCTCCATGGTGGAAGGACTGAATGAAAGCACCATTTGTAATGATCTTGTATTCAATTAACACAAATCTCCCAAATACAAGATATAATCCACCAAGAAATATGAAATATCCTCTCAAACAAATACAAGTGATATGAATCTAATCAAAGTACAAATAGAAATGAGATACAAGAATCACTAAGAAGAAGGTTAGAAGAAACATAGGAGGAATGAGAACATACAGAATAGAAGAAGAAGGAATCAGAGAGAACAAGAGAACCAAAGAGGGAGAAAGATTCTTCACAATATTCTTCAATGCCTTAAGAATGTGTCTCTATTGCTAATATATAGGTGAATTACTCTTGCTTTCTAATGGACTTGGGCCTTAGTCCATTTCTTCTTAACTCATGTTTGTTTTGGGCCCATAGTCATGTCTTGTATCATTACAGAGTATTACTGTAAAATAATGTTAGAGCACATCCTAATTATGTGTATTAGTTAGTTATAGTCACTTGGATTCATATGCTGATGTGGTGTGTAAGTATTGGTTCAGATGTAATTGATTTGTATATAAATATATGTACAGAGCCTCTGATAGTCAACAAGTTAGAAAGTCTTTCACTTCACAAGAAGAAGTATAGCCTATTCAAATTGCATTTGGATTTTTACCTCCCCAAAATAACTAACAAAATATCGATCTCACCGTTTCCTTAAATAATTGTTAAGCTTTTTTCCACGTCAGTCATTTAATGCCTCTTTTTTAAATTAACTCCATTTTTTAGAAAATATTAAATATGGGTATTTTAGAATTCAACTATATTAACCTGGCAGGTTGGCGTGAGTGGTAAGTATTCTCGTCCCTTAAGCAAGTGGTTGGGGGTTCGTTCCCTAACTCTTGCGAATGGACTAAATTCACAGGCCAGCTGTCTACCCCTATATGGACTTGAGAAC
This sequence comes from Mimosa pudica, assembly GCA_029929735.1. Classification (NCBI taxonomy): domain Eukaryota; kingdom Viridiplantae; phylum Streptophyta; class Magnoliopsida; order Fabales; family Fabaceae; genus Mimosa; species Mimosa pudica. Next base: position 9,805,369 of record JAKELP010000021.1, on the reverse strand, counting down.
AACGAGAGATTAGTCTCACTTGACACACGGGTGAGATACCCTTGGGTTAGGGGTGTTCATGGGACAGGGCAGGATCGGGACACCCCCGTCCCGTATCCCATCCCAAAAAAGGGTCGGGACGGGGTTTCCGTCCCGTGTCCCATCCCGTTCCGTCCCGAACTTGTCCCGTCCCGATCGGGAACGGGACGGGACGGAAAATTCCCGGAAAAAAATTGACTTTTTTTATTCAAAATATCTACTTGTAAAAAAACATATGACACTTTATTTTTGTAATAAACAAATAAATTAGTTCAATATTAATTTTATAATATTTCTTATACAACATAATAAGGTCAAATTCTATTATTATTGTGTTTCTCATAAAATAATATCATGATTATTTATACATGGTATAAATGACACATGCATTTTTTTAAAAAATTTATATAAAAAATATGTATTTATATATTCGGGACGGGAAGGGATTGGGACGACCTCGTCTCGTGTCCCGTCCCGTCCTGAAGCTTTTCGGGATAGAAATTTCCCGTCTCGAAATGCCTTGGGACGGGACGGGATGGGCGGGACGGGAAATTTTGAACACCCCTACCATGGGTAACAAAAAAAAAGAATTCAACTACATTTGTCATAATTAACTAATTTACCTAACTTATTTAGGGCGAAGGCCCAAATATGATACATAACTATTGGGTAAGGAACAAAAATAATACATAATTATTTCAAAGTACACTAATGATACCCAACTTTTAACATGGATCAAAAATGATATTTTCACTAATATGACAATAAAATTAGACATGAAAAGTCCAAAATACCCTTATAACTTAAATGAATTTTCTTTTCTCCTTCTTCTTCACCCTCTCATTCCTTCTTCCACTGTCATCTCTCTCTCTCTGCTAGATCTCAAATCCTAACCCACTCTTTCTTTTCTTATTCTTCAAAGTGACAAGGAGAGAAGTTCTCTGCTTCTTCTTCTGCTTCTGCCCACACTCTGCAAACCAAGCTGCTTCCTACTTACGCATGCCTGAGCCCAGAAGAAATCTGGTGAATCAAAAGGGCAACAACGTATTCGATAAGTCCGAGATTTTGGGCAACCACCTCCATTTAGCCGGCCAAGTTAACGAAAACCGCGTCGTCTCACTCTATCACTCCAGGTTGTTCTCAGCCCTCTCGCCGCTGGCTCCGGCGGCCGCACCCGCCGTCAACTTCTCCAACCGATTCCGTCAAAATTCTCAACTACTTCTATGTGCAAGCTTGGATCTAGGAACATGGATTTGTAAATTATGGGGTTCTCGTTCTTATGCAATGAGTGTAATTGAATTCTTTCCTTCTCTGGGTATTGAGAGGCCTGCTCTGTAAATCATTAGGATTTGAGATCTAGCACATAGAGAGATGACGGTGGAAGAAGGAAGGAGAAGGTGAAGAAGAAGGAGAAAAGAAAATTCATTTAAGTTATAAGGGTATTTTGGATTTTTCATGTCTAATTTTATTGTCATATTAGTGAAAATATCATTTTTTATCTATGTTACAAGTTGGGTATCATTGGTGTACCTTGAAATAGTTATGTATTATTTTTGTTCCTTACCCAATGGTTATGTATCATATTTGAGCCTTCGCCCAACTTATTTAATATACTCAAGCGAGTTAAATACCTCTTACATTAAAACAACATGACAATATAATGGATCCATTATATTGTCTGCATGAGAACCAAAAGTTATTTGGAAGGCATGGAATTATGTCTGCATATAATTTTTTAATTACACAGACAAGATAAAGCATGAGAATAACCACCCTTATTACAAGATTAAAACGCATGCATTGTGTGATAAATTGTTAAAAATAACAAAGATAATAAATAATATGTAGGAAATGTATTTTATCAAAAAAATGTCTTCATTTATAAGTCCGTAAGTGAGGTTAATTAGCAAAAAGATGAGCGAGAAATAAATAGAAAATATGATAGAGTTTATCAATTAAAGTATGAACACATTTATGTTTAGACAAACTTTAAGAGTCATATACTAAATCAAAATTTTAAATCTTATAATTAAATAAAAGTGAGAGGCAGGGAGTATGCTACAAGAAAACAAAAATAAATATATGAAGATACAGGAAAATATGTTCTCCTTACCGGCTTATTCAGTCAAGGATGGGTCTCTATATAATAGTTATTTGTTTTTGGTTAATCACCGTCAATTTAATCCGGACTCGAGGGGTAGGAGTGTTGCCCACATAGGTAAGGTTGTCCCCTCTTCCAAATCCAATGAAAGCGTTTCCCGGGATTTGAACATGTGTTCTCATCCTTATGGGGGTTGTAGTCCACTTACCAGCTCAACCAACTACCCATTGATTGGTCTCCATATAATAGTTATGCTTGGAGAGAAAGTCTGCTCATTGGATGAGTTTATGTGGTGGACATATATCTCACTATATCACATTCAAAGAGGACATATATATGAGATAATGATCTACTCCCTCTAATGTTAGAGTAAATTAGAATTATGGATTGAGTACCATTGGGCCTAGTAGCTTGGGCCATCTCATGTACCTAACCCAGTTGATTCTCCCTTGTTAGTAAGCTCCATCATCATTTTAAGCACCGCCTACTTTTTTTTTTATCAAAACACTACTAATACTACCTCCGGTCCTAAATATAAGACCTAATTGACTTTTTTTTGGAGAGGTTAAGGATGCGAAATAGGCTATTAAATCATGACATATTTGATATATTTTTAGATTATACATTAGTTTATAGGTAAAATATTTTGATTTTGATTTTATACATTAGATTATACATTAGATTATCTAAAGGAAAAAATTAGGTAAATCAATTTATAATTAACTTATTTTGATTTTTTATAGGATTTTCTAAAAAAGTCAATTAGGTCTTATATTTAGGACCGATGGAGTATAAAAGAGAAAAGAACTGCAGCTCACTTCTAGTTACAGTGATTTTAACTTCTCTCAACTTCATTATTAGGTTATCTCTAATTCTATTATACTCATATCTAGCACTGAAAAGGACAGTCTGCACTACAAATTATTTCTCTTTGACCTTTGAGTAAGCATGTAGGAAGTCTCTCATAGAGAACAACTTACCCTAATTAAATAGAATTTGATATTTTTACTAATAAAAATTTGGACATTTCTCAATTTACTTGTGACGTCCATATACGCATGGACCATATAAATTATATTTGTAGTGTTCCAAATTTACTGGAGGTTTTCAAAGGGGTGAGTTTGATTTGTTTAAGGTGCATGCAATTTCCACACACACGTGTTTCATTGAGTAGTACTCTACTCCCTGCATTGAAAATCATTTTAAAATGCAAATGATATTAGTTCCTTTTTTGCTGGAAAATCATTTTATGGGCAACTCCCTGCATTGAAGTTATCATCAGAGGCATCAAAAGAAAGCGGAAGTTATCGAATAATGCAAATGGGCTGATGCTGAAGTTGTGAAAATCGCACTAATAAATATACAAGTTGATAGTTACATTCGAATTTGAATTGAAAACACTAATTCACTGTACAAACAATTTTGAAAATCAACTTTCAAACAAAAAAAGAATTTGGAGGTAGTTAAGAGTTGAAACTTATATACTAAGAAGCAGGTTTAAGAAATTTAATGAAAAAAATTACAAAAGAAAATATGAGAAATATATTTTTTTCCGATAAATCGAAGTAGTTGAAACTCCAATAAAAGTAGAAGCCACAATATTCTCACGCGATATCATTTTTTGCATTCATTTAAATGAATAATAGTTTCCATAAATATTTAATATTTGTTGAAAATATAATTACCTGAAAATTTTTACCCATTTTGCATATGTTGCATTGTGTACGTATATACCCAAAATCATGAAAATTGTTTATAACTTAATATTATTATTCAAATTTTGTACATTTAATAAGTTGAGATGACTTAGATACTCAATTTTTATTAAAATAACGCAAGGGAAAATGACAAATCAATACCTTCGAATGTATAAAAGGACAAGTAAGGAACTTAAACATTCAAAAGTACAAGTAAGGAACTCCGAATTCTAAAAGGACAATCAAGGAACAAGGCAATTGTTAATCACTATGTTCCAGTTGTTAATAGCTATGTTCCAGTTGTTATTTTTTCTATTTGAAAATTTGAGTTCCTTACTTATCCTTTTAGAAGTTTGAGTTTCTTACTTGTCCTTTTGGACATTCGAAGGTATTTATTTGTCATTTTCCCTTAACGCAATCTTACCATTTTATCATATTTTCATTTATTTATTATTTTATTTTTTAAATTATTTAATGTATGGCCATTTTCAAACAAATTATAGTATTTTTTTAATTTTCATTAATTTAAATATAATTTATTATATTTTAAAATAATTTAATGTGTTAATTATTTATTCTTTGAATTTATATATAAATTTTATTAATAAATAATCATTTAAGGCATTATGGTCATCATTTATATATATCTCCTACAGAAAATTTTCATTTTCATTCCATTCATTTCATGTGCCAAATTAGTGATGTAACCTTCATTTCCTTTCCTTTTCTCCAAACATTTCCTTTCCTCTCTATTCCATCACACTAAATTCTTGCAACCAAACGGACCCTAAAGAAAATAACTTAAAAACAGAATGTTATTATCTCATGGATTTTATTTTCCACAAAATGTAGGAGGGGTTGATTAGGTCCATAAATTCCATAAAAAGTTAGTCTTGGAACATTTTAAATAAATTTGCCTGTCCCTCCATAAAAAAACTCCCCTACAAAAGTAATTACTCCAGAAAAAGGTTCTTATTTCAATCAAAAAAAGAAAAAAGAAAAAGGTTCTTATATTTAATATCTGAAACGTACGTAATGCTATTGAAAGGAGGAAAGACATGAATCTATTACACAAACGTAATACTTCGCCAAACAATTTATAAGTCTTTTCTGGTGACCACTATAGGAAAGGCGTCAATTCCAGAGTCATATCTTTATATCCTTAAAAGTTCTTCCACCTAAGAAGGGAATATTCCATTTATGTGAGAGGAGTCATATTTCTTTCTCCCTCAAATTTTGGTGGCTCAAACTGAAATTTTGGTGGCTCCAACTAAATTAGCCAAATAAAGCACTGTAGATAAGCCAATGTTGAGCTGATAAAAAAGATTCCGTTCACACTGCTTTTTTAGCTATTTTTCATTTCTTTATTGTCATCTCATTGTCTCTCTCATTATTATTCTCTCTCACTTCCCGATCCTTCTCGACCCCCTCTCCTCCATCTTCCTCAACACGCTTCTTTTTTCTCTCTTCTCTCATATCTCTTTTTCTGTCTTTCTCACCCTCATCTTCCATACATCGCCTTCTCCTTTGATTTCACTTATCTCAGTCTTCCCCTTTCGCTACATCAAGTGTTCTTTGTCAACACGATCGTCTTCTTCGTGCTAGAGGAAAGGGTGAGAGTTCATCATGATCGCTGTTGGGAACCAGTGTTCAGGTGGGTTTTTCCAGTCTTAGATATTTCTTCTGACTCTTTTAATCCTAATAACTATGTGAGTTCTTCTAGGGTTTCCTCTGGGGGGAAGCTCTAGGGCTTCTAGGTTGTGAGACTCTCTACTCTATCACCTTCAAATGTGTTTCCCTGCTATTTTTCCTTCCCATTTTTTTGTTTGCTATTCCAATTCGGGAGTTTGAATAGTCCTCATGTTTTTCTTTCACAGTTTCGGCGGGTTCTCTGATGTGTATGGGTATGGTGTTTTATTTTGTAATTTAGTGGATATATGATTTTTTCTCCCATGTCTAATGTTTGATTATTTTCGTTGGTTTCTATTTGGCCTACTTTTTTCTTCAATTTTCCATTCCAAAGACATTAATCAGTGTATAAATGTTGTTTGGGGATGGATCAAACTATTGTGGCTGATTGCATGTCTATGGCTAGACTTTTTGTTACCCCCTCTTATCTGCCTGATGAAGGAACATGATTTGGAAAGTGAAATTGTAATGCAATGAGTTCAAGATAGTGATTATTGTAAGGTACATAATAAGCGTGCTAAATTTTTTAAGTGAATTTGATTATGGACTGATTTCTTTTTTCCCCTGTTTGGTACGATTGCTTTGTTATGGTCAAGGTGTTTCTGTTTATAATTCCTTAAGATTTGTGGTTTATAAACTTCAAGTTCCTCCTTTGTTTCTATCCAACGGGTTTTGGAGGATTTTCGGAAAAATATTTATGATTAAATCAATGTGATTGTCTAATAGAGTTGTTATAATGAGAGATGTATGATAAACTCGTGATGGGTTGTTGGGTTTTGGCCCGTTTTTGCTTACACTCTTGATGGGTTGATAGGTTTTGGCTTGTTCATATGAGAGAAGGTACAACCTCTATTATTGAAAGATATATGAAAGTTGAAAGGAATTAAAATACTTCTATTGCAATCAGTAATTAATTACATGCTTTTTGTTTGGTTTAGTTGTGTCCAGTGGTCGAAGATGGAATGTTCAAAGTGGTCAGCTTCAGAAAAAAGAAAGAGTAAGTGACATATCCCTTGTAGTGCTGGTTTCAATATTATTGTTAAGAATAAAATGCACAGACTTCTGACATATGACATTGATTGCTGGCTTAAGCAATATGACTTCTCACCCATAGATTCAATACTTTGTTGCTAATGATTTTAGTTAGTGGTCCTGTTTTGCTGGTCTTTTTTGCTATGCATTGATGGTTGTTTTATTCTATTGCAATCATGATAGAAAATAACATTTGGCTTCAATTGCAATCCCATCAGTGTGAAGTGCATATACGGTTTTACTTTTTTGATTTACTCTCTTTGAGTGAGTTACTCTCTTTGATTTACGTTCTTGTCTTTCTCTTAATAATAATTTGGTAACAGCTTTTGAGGTGGGTCTTCCATTTTAAGGATTTGTGAAAGACATTCTCTGGTCACTAATGTTTTTCAAAAGACTATAGTATTCTTTCATTTCTCACCCCTCATCTTTTTTTTTTCTTTCTAATTTTCAGGATCACATCTTGATACATTCTTTCCTTTCTTTTGAATTCTGCATAGGTGGTGCAGGAAGTGATAAAGGATAAGAGAGAGGGGTAGTGTAATTCAAGTGTTAACACCAGAGGAAGTATGATGTCTGAGCTTTTTTGTCCTTATTCGTATTTATCTTTCATTTGAAACATCTACGTATTTTTAATATACTCACTATGTCTAAACTGCGTATATATGTTATATGTAAGTTTTTTCCTCATATATTGTTTGATTTTACATGTTGTATTTGAAAGATCAAATTTGTTCTCATCATTATACTGGTTAGGGTAGGAATGAGAAAATATAATAGAAATTTAAATGTTATTTCTGGCTGGTTGAAATAAGTTTTTTTTTTGTACAACATTACCTTAATGGCTGCAGTTATATTCTTATAAGGCTCCCTTATCCAATGTGAAAAAAGAAAACTGCTCCACAAAAGTTAATAGGATCACTTTCATTGTAATATGTATATTTAGAGTTCACCATTAACATTTACAAAGTTTTGTAAGCTTTGCCCTGCATTTTAACTTTTAAGGTTGCACCTAAGCCTCAACTTTGCCATTTTTTTGAATCCTTGTATTTTCTCAACTCTTTTTGTTTTCCATTTGAAATGAACATAGAATCAACAATTTTTTCATTTCTTACTTTATGTCATCTTCCTTCATCGGTAACCTGTAAGGACATTCAAACAAGTTTCTATTAGCATTATTCATGGTTATATTACATTATGATGCTTCTTTTCAGTTGTATTGATGTTCAAGTGTGTAAATAATGCTTGACTTTGTTCAGTGAAGTTATATTTTTTTCTTTTGGGTAACCGATTTGTCATCTACAATCAATCCTTCCATTTTTTTAACTGCTTCTGTTCATATTCAATTTTGCAGGAACACTTGGAAAATATTTGTTTGTGAGAGCGAATTTCCATAAATTTTGTAGGAATACCCGTGTATACTTCACTGCATTCCCAATTGTGTTTTTCAAATTTGAAAGTGAAATAGAATCGTTAGTGTTGTTCAATTCTATCATTTATTTTGCATCCTCATTTATTTTTCCCTTTCCATTATTAAACAATATTTGCAATTCAAAACAAATTTCATTGTAATTCAATGACAGCTCAATCAAGTACACCAAATAAAATCAATTTTTAATACATTACTCTAACGCGCATCGCGCGGGTAATCCTGCTTGTTTGATTTTATGGAATTGAAATCGAGGAGATTCTGATCTGATCTGATCTGGTGAGTGTTCCTCAACAAAATTTTACAATGAAAGCTACAATTTTCTCTCGCTTCGCCTAATATAATTCATTTTCCTCCCCTCTTGTCTCAAATTCTAAATTGAAGGAGATTTTTTTAAATCTCATAATGCAGAGATCTAGTAAAATCATATGTCCATATAAACCAAAAGGTGCCAGTATACAACTATACATAGATAATGTATAGTTAATTAATTGAATAAAATATTGAAAATACAATTAAATTGGGAGTCAAAAAAAGTGGCTGGGTGAGAGCCCCGTTGATTTCAGTCCACGAGAAGGCATGCCAATTCAAACCAGGCCACAACACCAAAATAATGCTAATAATTTAAGGTATATGTGTAGCTGGAGAACAGCAAATATGTATGTATGTATTATATGATCTGATTTGACAAATACCTAGTTCTGTGCCTGCATTCATAATCTCCATAATTAATTTTATATATAAAACATTTAGGGGACACCCCCATTTAGAATGTTATTGCCGCACCAAATGAGAAATTTTATACATATTGTATGAGTGTCTTGTAATATAAATTTATGCATTTAAAGTATCAAGTCATTTATATAGATCATTCTCACCAATAACATTTATAACAAGGAGAAATTTTCCAACTTATTTTAATATGTTTCCACTCAAAAGCTCAATATTCTTATATCATGCGTCCACTTGGTGTTCTGGACAAATTTCTACGTAACATTTGATCTCTAGGGAACTTAATGTTTATGCATAATTGTCTAGTTATTTGTGACTTTGGCATCTACGGATTGATATATTCGGATGGGGAAATTCTAGAAAAAATACTTCCTAAATAGGTAAAGCAAGGAAGTTGGTAAATAAATAGAAAACATGTTGGTAAACATAACATGAAGTTGGTAATCTTAAGAAGTTGATAAACAACTAAAAAAATACATTTTGGTAAATATTATATGATAATGGTAAAAATAAGGGAATGTGACAAATAAATACCTTCGAATATCCAAAAAGACAAGTAAGGAACTCAAACTTCCAAAATGACAAGTAAGGGACTTTGAATTCCACAAGGACAATTAAGGAACCAGACAATTGTTAATTTGTATGTTCCAAATGTTAATAACTATGTTCCAATTGTTAATTTTTATTGAAGTTCCTTCTTATCCTTTTAGACATTTGGAGGTATTTATTTATCATTTTCCCAAAAAATATTATGCAAAATTGATAGCATGCTCTTCTTTCCTCTTTTCTTTTTATTAACCTACGGATAGTTTCCACATTATTTCCTTTCAATTTTCCTTTCGAAAGTTAGATCATCATCACTCATTTGTACATGGGAAAAAGTGTCCTTTTTTTATACTTATGGTCAAAATTTTGATACTTAGGAAAAAGTGTCCTTTAATTTACCCATTTTAGTATTTTTTCAGATTTTTTTCCTATTAGGATTGTTCGATGAAAATGAGTTAAAAAATAAAGTGACAATTGCACATGAGTCCTAGTTAAAAGATTTAATTTCAAAGAGATTTCAAGAAGTTGTTAATCACTACTATTAATAATTGCAATAGTCTTCACTAACAAGTGAAGGAGTTGTCATTTATCAATGGACCTATCTACAATTAAAACTATTAATTATTTAATACTTACCTATATTTGTCCCAAAAAAATGCCAATATGTAACGGAAAATATTAAAGAAAATATGAAAATTATTTCCTTGACAAACAAGGGTTAGCTTCAACGCATACCAAGAAACCATCAACAAATCGCTATTGCAGTTGGGATTAAAAGTATATCAGAATCAAAAGTTATGAAAAAGTTAAAAGATCAAATTTAACAATAGCTAGTTTCAAAAAGATTTTGAAAATGAGTTGCAAAATTTCGAAATAAGCATATACAAACATGAAAATATCCTTCACTAGTTTTATTGCCAACCTCAATCACATCTTTTACCGGAAGTATGTAGTGTTAATAATTATTTTAACTTACAAATAATTAAGTATCAATTTGGCGAACAAATAATAAATGATATCAAATTGGCAACAAAGCAATATGATACTTTTTTATTGTTTGTTGACCAATTTGATAGTCCCCGTATTCCTAATATAAAAGCCCAAAATTTGAATGATTTTGGTCCCTAACATAAGAGCTTATCTCACACTCTCTCCTCATTTAATGTGTTTTTTCCTACTATGCCCCTAAGTTTCTTTCATATTTATCAATACTTATGTATATCTTTCTTTTAAAAGTATCATAATAAATATGGACAATATTGAAAAAGAGGCATTAACTCAAGACACCCAACTAACATTCATATGTTTTCTTAAGAAGCGTTTTTTTGGCGGCTGGCTTTTATATTAAGGACCGGAGGGAGTATCATTTATTATTTGCTGGCCAAAGTTATATACTTGTGTAATTATTTGTTGTCTAAAATGATTATCAACCCAAGTATTTAAGTACCGTAACTAGCTATTATTAAAATGATCTTCCTGGGACTCAATGGTAAATCCTCCCCAAATTTACTGATAATTAGTGTGGATGGAAAGTTGCCAAGTTAGAGACTATTTTAATTTGGGCGTGAGCAAAAGTGACGTGGCCATATCTATGGAAGGATGATATGAGGAGAGTAAGTAGAGAAAAAAATCACGGGCCAACAAAAAAAGCTATCACACAATTTTTATTAGAGTAAAAGTGACGTGACAGTTATTAAGTGGGAGCACAAAAATAAAAGTATGATATTTGAGAAAATCTTTTGAAGTTAGAAAAGTATGTTTTTTTAAAACCATATAGTTATGAAGAAAGCAAATATCTTTTTTGAGTTTTGAAAACTCTTTAAAATATGAATAAAAAATTTCATCAAGAGATAACAATTTTGTAAAGGGCAGTTGGTGTCTTGTCTCTTCACCAACTACTCTTCCGTCAACTTGTGCTTTCTTGAATGAAATCCATCCATACTAATACTATAATATAATTAGCCGGACAACATATTCCACTGAGATTCCATTTTTAATGTGGGTTATGTGGGTTTCCTAAGTTTTACTTATACTTATCTTAGACAATTTGATTAATTGATCCAAACCCCTTTGCTTGCAATGATTATGGGTTTTTAATGTTCTTCATTATTACAGCTTTAGTGTTTCCTTCGGTTTTATTTCTTTATATTATCTTTGGTGTTACTCCCTTCAGTCCTTATTATAAGTCACCAACTACCAATTTTTCTTGGTCCTTTATATAAGTCAATTCATGGTTTCTAATGTACATTAATTATTTTTTTCCCACATATGCACTCATATTTAATAGGGGTAGTAGGAGAGAGTGATAGTTAATATTTTAGGAAATAATTGTAATTATTAGGAGTAATATTGAAAAGTACTTGAATTGTAAGACAAATTAATTGTATTTAACCAATTTTATGGGTATGTGAGAAAGTTAGTTAGGTGACTTATAATAAGACCGGATGGAGTATGTTGTATATATGTCTAATGTCTGTGTGAGCATTTATGAGTGTTGCATTTTTCCATTGTTTTTTTATTTAATTAGCTTTCCCCTTTTACAGGTTGTCACATTTGGGTTAGTCTTATCAATCTATCTCTTCCCATACTTCTCTTTTTTTTATTACAAAAGCATTAAGCTAACAATTAAACAACCAGTAACTTCTCCTGCTCTACCACTGCATTAATAAAATCTGGTACATAAGTAAAATTAACCACCCCATACTTCTCTTTTTTTATCCATGATCAAGGTATCCCCTCACTCGACAAGTGAGAGACTAATCCCAGCTGATTTGTAAGCACCTCAAAGGGCGGGACAGCTGGCCTGGGAGATTTAATACTTCTTCATACCCAACGCCAGGAATCAAACCCCAGACAATTGGTTAAGGGTGAATGAGTCATTGTCACTCAACCACACACCCTAGGTTACCACCCCATACTTCTCTGATTATGCTTTCAAAGTGTTTTTTATTTTTATGTCATAATTATTTGATTTATTCCATATTGTGCTTTCAAAGTGTTTTTAATTTTGATGTCATAATTATTAGACTTTTACTGATTGTGCTTTCAAATTGTTTTTATTTTGCTGTCATAATTATTTGATTTTTTCCTTTTTATACCAAATTGTTTCATTTTTTTTCTAATTGTTCTTTCAAAGTATTTTTATTTTAATGTCATAATTATATGATTTTTTCCAGTGAAAAATGAAAATAGAAACTTCTAGACATAAACATCAGCACAATGTAACAAAAAGGACTCATTCATCTCTTTCACTCCTCCTTCGTACGGCATATTCCACTGAGATTCCATTTTTAATGTGGGTTATGTGGGCTTTTTATGTTTTGCTTATATTTATCTTAGACAATTTGATTAATTGATCTGAACTCCTTTGCTTACAACACTATTTGGGACTGATTATGAGTTTTTAATGTTCTTCATTATTACAGCTTAAATGTTTCTTTCGATTTTATTTGTTTATATTATCTTTGGCGTTACTCCCTATCTTGCACGGTATTCAAGTTATCTCAAAATATGAGGTTGAATGCGAAGGGCACTGACAAAGATAAGAAGACTATAAAGCAATTTTCAGAATGGTTGTTTAAAGTCGGAGAAGGGAAAGTAGGACACTTACAAGATGGGTTTGCCGAGATTCAGATGCCTGACAATATCCTCATCAAAGACACATTGAATCCACTTCACTCCATTGTTGAGTGTACTTATCCAGTTTTACTAAACCATCTGTTAGATTCCAAATATTTCACAGAATGAGCTATTCTAACCCCAAGAATGGCAATTGTGGATGAAATCAATGACTACATATTGTCACTTATTCCACAAGAAAGTGTTAATTATTATAGTTCAGATACAATTTGCAAGACGGATGATGATAACAATGCAGCTAAAGAACTATATGATACTGAATTTCTGAATACAACAAACTGTTCAGGGATTCCACCACACAATCTTCAATTAAAATTGGAATTCCGGTAATGTTGATCAGAAATGTAGATCAATCATCGGGTTTGTGCAACGGGACAAGGCTACGAATAACTGTTTTGGGAAAAAACTTCATCAAGGCTGTCACAGTGAATGGACCAAACATTGACAGTGAAATTCTCATCCATAAAATGGATATGAATCCATCAGATTCTAAACTTCCATTCAAAAATGAACAGAAGACAATTCCCAATTATAACTTCTTTTGCTATGACAATTAATAAAAGTCATGGTCAATCATTGAACAATGTTGGAATATATTTGCCAACTCCTGTATTCTCTCATGGCCAATTTTATGTATCTCTCTCAAGAACGAGATCACTTGACGGTTTAAAAATTTTAATTCTTGACAATGAGAAGAACACAGGACATACTACAACAAACGTAGTCTATGTAGAAGCATTTCAAAATGTTGGGCTTGCCACGTTTGTTCATCACCTTTAAAAAATATAGTTACTAAATACCTTATTTATCATCATAAACTCTAAAACTTGCTTCTTCCTTCACAGATAGTCCACGAGTCAAATACTAATTGCAATTGAAGATCAATCATACACGGTTCATTCAACAAAACAAACTTTATAGATCATGCTCATTTCAGGGATTTATATTTGGACTCAAACTTTGTAATATTTTTATGACCATCACACTTACTTTTTTATCATTCATAATTAATTTTCTTTGACCATAAATAAGTTTATATTATTTAATGAAAATTTAAATCTTTCCTATGTTAAAATAACAAATTGAACGATTTATGATTACTATGAAATTAACTACATAGCCAAAACGAAACAAGATAGTATCTATCTAAACTACTTTTTCAACATTTAACTCACAAATTGTTTTATAGCCGAGTATCCCGCGCAACGCGCGGGGTCAACCCTAGTTCTCATATAATATATGAAGGGATATCAATGATCATAGTGCAACTTCAAAGGACAAGAACATATTAATGGGTATTAATGGAAAGGGATAAAGTGAAAGTTTGGAAGGGGTAGAAGGCAGCCATTTTAGTACTTAAGGAAAATGAAGATATTTATAGTTTCATGTATATACTCCCTCCATCATTATTATAAGTTTGAAATAACTGTTTTGTATTTATAGAAAAAAAACTAATAAATTAATTAGAAGCAATACTTATCTCATATATGTAACTTGTTTTTGTATTGTACTCTTATTATTACAAAAGAAAGAAAATGTGTGGAAAGGGGCTAATTAGAAAGAATATGGTATAGAAGAAATGTTAAATACACAAGGGAATGTCTAGACAAACCTAAAATGCAGTTAACATTTTGAGAGAGCTAAATTCACAAATTCGAAGCTTACAATTAGAACGGGTGGGAGTATTAAAAAAATTATGAAATCCATTTGATGATTAAAATGGGTAAATAAAAGGCTCTCCAAATACTTAAAAAGGAAAAATCGTGAATTATCATGTATGAGGCGCATGCTTGATAAATCTATTATTTACGTACAAGTTTGTTTTCTCAATTTCTCCCACCTAAATCATAGCAATTAGGGCTGCTTGGTATGCTTGAGAATCTAGGCAATGAACACAATCGCAAAATGGAGCAGGTTTCCTATCTTATTGCGACAACATTATTGTTTGATGGTCTTCCTTCTCCGGTTCTCCCCTCTATAATCGTCCTAGAATTGTTGTCTCAAAACAAGAAAAAAAGAAGACAAAAATAGGGAGGAAGAGTAGGTAACTCGTGTACAAGTAAAAAAAGTTAAATATATTGTTGTGACGTTAACTCGAGTGGTATGCTAATTATATGCAAGTGTGTATATGTAAGGGGCAGTTATTGGCATACAACTTGCAAAGTTTTAAGCAGATCATATTAATTTTTCAATAATTTATTGTTAATGAATTATTGATATTTTAAATGTTTAAATTTTTAATGGGTAAGTTGTATTCCTTCTGGTCCTTATTATAAGACGCTAACTACCCTTTTCTCACAAACCAACAAGGAATGATAGTTGAGTCTTAAAATATATTTTAAATGGCTAAAGTATACGTTTGGTCCCTTATGTTTGCATCAAGTTTCAATATAGTCCTTTATGTTTGAAAAGTACACTTTTAGTCCTTTTTTGTTAACACCGTTAGTTTAACTTAAGGAAAATGCTAATTTAACAATTTTAAATGGTTATTTTATAATGAAATTGGACCAAAAATGTTAAATTTTGAAAATATAAGAATATTTACACTCAAATATTTTAATCTGAACATGTTATATTGATTCCCCCAAAAATATTTCAAAATTTAACATTTTTGGTCCAATTTCATTATAAAATAATAATTTAAAATTTTCAAGTTAGCATTTTCCGTTAAGTTAAGCTAACGGTGTTAACAAAAAAGGACTAAAAGTGTACTTTCCAAACATAAAGGACTAAATTGAAACTTGATGCAAATATAAGGGACTAAACGTATACTTTAGCCTATTTTAAATTTATCACTTTTCCCAACTTTCCCTTCATTAAATGACAAACATGTTTTACATTTTTAATTTTTAATCTCAATTAATGACAGGGATAAAGTGGGAAAAGAACATTTAATGTGGCGTTTAGTGCCTTATACTACCTCCGGTCCCTAATGTAAGAGCTAGCCGCCAAAAAAAACGCTTCTTAACAAAACATGTGAATGTTAGTTGGATGTCTGGAGTTAATGCTTCTTTTCCAAAATTGCCCATATTTATTATGGTACTTTTAAGAGAGAGAAATATATAACCATTAATAAATATGAAAGAGAGTTAGGGGTAAAGTAGGAAAAAATGCATTAAATGAGGAGAGAATGTGAGGTGAGTTCTTACATTAGGGACCAAAACCATTCAAATTTTGGGCTCTTATATTAGGGACCGGAGGGAGTATAAAGGACCAAATATTTTAACTAATTGGTGTCTTATAATAAGAACTGGTGGGAGTATATATCAACTAAAAATTTGATAAGAATGATTTGACATTGTGAAGGAAAATTTGGAAGAAAGCAATCTATAATTCAATTTTTATATAAAATTCACATGTGAAAAGCGTTATCGGTTTTTTTAACTTTTTTTATCATGTAATATATTTAACTTTTTTTACTTGTACACGAGTTACCTACTCAATATTTAAATTGAGTTACCTACTCAAATATATTACATGATAAAAAGTTAAAAAATTAACTATTTTTAAAATATCTATAGTTATCTTTTTTCCTCAAGATTAATTTATCTTATTACATGATAAATCATCTAATAATTCAATTATTTCGAAATACGTTAAAATTAACTGGTCTACTTAAATTTTTAATTTTCATAAAAAAGTCAAGGTGATCTTATACATAGGATCATAAGAAGTATTTCCTCATGGTTTTGAACTGAATTACTATGTATAATATTAAGGACAAGGGAGTACTGCATATTTACTATAATTATTCCCATACACAGTGTGTGCCTCCTGTAAGAAGATTTTTATCTTATATAAGTGCCATTAACAAATTTTTCTAAATATTACTTCTGATACAATTAAATAAATGTAATACAAAATATATGTATTTCCTTATACTCTTCCTTATTATAGGTAAAATTTAAAGGGAAAATCACAGCATAATCAGACCAAATGTAAAATAGAATTTTTTTATTTTTCATACAACATTTATGAGAGTGAAACGCTCTTTCTTTGATATTGGTCAGAGAGTCAAATTAAAGATGATTTATAATATGGATTCTTTATGCGTGGTTAATTAATATCTGTTGGGTCATTCTCACCTGCCAACAACAACACTAAATGAAGAACTCTCCATGTCTATTGTCGTTCACCTTTAAATTTATAGCTTCCCTCAAGTGCAGATCTCAACGCTCACCTCCCATTGGCCAATATTTCATTATATTTCCAATAATGGAAGCTATGCAAAACCAAGATCAACATCTCACTGACACCATCACTCTCCTCTCAAACCATTTCCTTTCAAAATTCTCTCAGTTTCTATGGCTTTTCACCCTCTCCGTGTTAACTTCCACTGAAGCATTCTTACTACTTCAAAACTCCCAACCCAAGATCCATTTCCTCCTTCTAAGTATTTTCCTTCTATGTTTTGCTATGAAACACTTTCTTTCAAAGCCTCCTTCAGTCTACCTAGTGGATTACTCGTGTCTGAAACCACCTACTTCTCTTAGGTTTCCCTTCTCCATGTTCGTAGAACATTCCTCAGCTATTGGATTTGAAAAAGAGAGTGTAAGTTTCATGGCCAAGATCCTCAATTCTTCAGGACAAAGTGAAGAAACATGTCTTCCTCCTGCATTACACTTCATTCCTCCTAAGAGCCATCATAGTGAGTTCATCAAAGAAGTTGAGATGGTTCTGTTTCCTATCATTGATGATCTCTCAGCGAAAACAAACTTTTCTCCTCTTGATATAGACATACTCATCTTGAACTGTACTGTCTTTAGTAATGTCCCTTCATTGAGCTCTATTATCATTCATAAGTACTCCATGAGAAGTGACATTAAAAGCTACAACCTCTCTGGCATGGGATGTAGTGCGAGTGCCATCGCCATCGATTTGGCTAAGAATCTTCTAAGTATTCATAAGAACTGCAACGCCCTTGTTATTAGCACGGAGATTTTATCAAGTAGCTGGTACCCTGGTAATGAACGATCCAAGTTGATCCTTAATTGTTTGTTTCGAATGGGAAGTGCAGCAATATTGCTCTCAAATAAGAAAGAAGTGAAGAGATACTCGAAATATAAAGTGATTAGAACTCTCAGAACTCAAAGAGCATTTGACGATAGAACTTATTTCGCTGCCTATAGGGAAGAAGATTCTCAAGGAAAACTTGGGGTGACGATAAAGGGAGATGTGTTTCAAGTCGCCGGAGAAGCTCTTCGTTCCAACATCACCATTTTAAGCTCAAAAATTCTTCCTTTTAAAGAGAAATTCAGGTACGTTGTAAGGGTATTATTGAAGAAGGTGATGAGCAAAACTAAAGATACTCAATATATTCCGAATTTCAAGACCGCCATTGATCATATTTGCCTACCGTGTACGGGGTGGCCGGTGATAAGGGAGATAGGAAAAGGGATGAAGCTAACGGAGAGAGATATAGAAGCTGCAATGATGACTTTGAATAGGTTTGGGAACCAGGGGTCTTCTTCTCTTTGGTATGAAGTAGGTTACTTGGAAGCCAAGGAAAGAGTTAAGAAGGACGACAAGATTTGGCTAATTGGAATGGGAAGCGGGCCCAAGTGTTGCAGTGTTGTTTTGAAGTGTATGAGATCCATTAAAGGAGAGTCAGAAAAGGGCCCATGGGCTGACACCATCCATCAATACCCAATACTTTCAGAGCCTGATTCGTAACCGTACCTATTCATCAACGAATAAATGTGCCATTGATCTCATTATGTACGTTGCCATTGGTTATGCCAAAATGTACCTATTCATCGTTTTCTATTTTTGTTGGGGCTTTGTAGTCCAAAGACACCAAACTTCCTTTTTAAGTCTGTTTTGAACGTGAGGTCATGAGTTTGATACCTATAAAGACACAATGAGTGTGTATCATGTGTCAAATACTTGTTCTTTGTGAAAGCAGTATGTTTGAATACTTCTTATTAGGTTAAGCTAAATATTATGTGTCAAATACTTGTTCTTTGTGAAAGAAGTATGTTTGAATACTTGTGTCAAATACTTGCTACTCAAAAGTAGTTACCAACATCATGAAGTATTTTATGGATTTTCAATACTCAAGAGGTATCATTTTTGCAGCTATGTTATTCATTTTACGGTGAGAACTTAAGGGGATTCAAGTGGACACGCGATGACAGGCGGGAATTTGATTTGAATAAAACCACAAAAGTCTCCGCTTATCATCAAAATGAAGGATATGCATGGTGGATTTTCTACTCAAGATAGAGTCCAACATACAAGAAAAGGGCAAAAAATACAAATATAGTTGAAGCAAATTACATTTTTGCACATGCATAATGATATTATCGATCATAATATATCCTCATGTCCTACTGCAGAAAGATGTAGTTTTAATTAACTTAAATAATTCCACAAATATTTTTTACAGTCAGATTCTTTAGTTCGATAAACAACTCTGAGGAAGATAATTAGAACTACAACATTCAATGATCTATTATTAAATCAACTTAAAATAAAAATTAAACAACTCAGAGTTGTTCTGTTCAGCTTGATGAATTTGTTCTTCATTGTTTCCTATTTGCTCTAATTTATAAGTTTGCCCTTGTAAGAAAAAGAAATAAAAGAAACCAAGTGGAGGCAAATCTATAATCTCACAATTAATACCTCTAAACCACATTAAATTCTCTGTTCCCCCAACTAAATGCACATTCCAAATAATACTCTCCGGTCTCTCCTAATATAAGAGTTAGCTGCCACAAAAACGCTTCTTAAGAAAACATGTGAATGTTAATTGAGTGTCTGAAGTTAATACTTATTTTCTAATATTGCTCATATTTATTATGATACATTTTAGAAAGAGAGAAATACATAAGCATTAATAAATATGAAATAGAGTTAGGGGCAAAGTAGGAAAAAACACATTAAATGAGGAGAGAATGTGGGATGAGCTCTTATAATAGAGACCAAAATCATTCAAATTTTGAGCTCTATTAGGGACCGGAGGAAGTACCACTATAATGCTCACTTTGAAATTAACTCCAGTAGTTGAAATCCAGATTGTACACTTAAATGGTTCAATATGTGAATAATCATTGATTACCAGGTTGAAACAAAAAGAATATTATATATAATAATTTCACCAAGTTAAATATATATGTGTGTTGTGTGTGTGTGTGTGTAACATTCTGGACTATTACTTGTGAACCTAATATAATATGTATGCTGAAAGAAAGTTATTGAGATTTTTATCCACATGATACATTGAATTATGTTAGGTCATTGCATTTGTCATGCATGAAAACTCATTAAAACTCAACCATAGTCACAAAGCCCAAGTTGCGAAACAAAAATCTAGTACTCCGGGACCAAAGTTAAAATATTAGGTATAGAGTGGAGCCAAGTTTTTGAATGCTTGACAGTCTCATCCTCTCTTCCCAGTAGGGCAAGGGCCAGCCTTAGCTAGAATTTCGTACCTCATGAAAGCCTCATTTATTCTTCACCATGAGAACCAATATGGTAGCTGTTGGACTTTGGGCCCCTTTTGGTTAAATTACGCAAACTCTTTCACACGCAATTTTAGCTGTAAGACATCAATGAGTAGTTAGTTGAACTGGTAAGTGGACTATAACTCTGTAAGGATGAGAACACGTATTTGAATCTTAGGAAGCATTCTCATTGGGAGAGAGGACAACCTTTCTTATATGGGCAATACTCTTATTCCTCAAGTCCGGAATAGTTTGTTGCCAATAGGCACTGGATTACCGGGCGGTATATTAATCAAACAAAAAATTTAACTGTTGGACAGTTGAAATGTGCCTTTCACTTCCCTCCAATGACCTTATTTTTGGTTTCCCTTCAATGCATGGCCGCCATGTCTTTGCCTTCATTTGCAAAGTTCCCTTTCATGATTTTTTAAAAACATTAATATATACACAGAGAGAGAGAGACCATTATATTTTGAATAGATTTTAGACAAATCGTTAGAAAAAAAAGATATTACCTAATATGTGTTTATAAAAATATAAAGTCTATAAACTAGTAAATAAGGACATAGTAGTAAAGTTATTCTTACCTCCCCTCTTTTCCCTTGCAAACCAAACAATAGATCATTAAAAACTGACTCCTCCGTCCCCTCTTTTATAACTAAACCAAATAAGGTATAGTGTAAAAAAGACAAGCAAAATTTTACATTTGATATGAAATTAGTTGGATTTGTCTCCCGTGGTAGATATATTCTTATAATGATATGATCTGGCTGCATCGGTGGAGCCGGGAAAACGGGCTAACACACTATAAACGGTAAGTCCGACCTGACCCGCATTAAAAGCGGGTTAGCCCGACCTGGCATTTTTGCATGCGAGTTGGAAATATCATGACCTGATCCATATATATTGATAAATGGGCTTGCCTATTTGAAGCAGGCTAGCCCGAATTTCAGACTGTATTACTTAAAAAATTAAAATTTAACATTAAGTTAGCAAAATATACAAAAAAATTTAGTGACAAAATCATTTACCAACAAAGTAAATGGATAACTTTATCTGTCCATATTCCAAAACAACAAAGTAAACAAATTCAAAATAGTTTAGCACTTTCAAATATCCTTAACATAAGTCATATAATTATCTAATCAATAAAATATATATTCTGTAATCTCCAACTTTGCCCTTTGTGTGGTTGCCAATAGCAGGGCTAAAAATATCTCTAACATATTACAATGTCAAAGGACCTTTTAGCACTCCTTTTTCAATCTCATGCGGGAAACCTCATATGTAAGAACATATATTTATGACTTCGACAATAATTTCTTCCCCATATGCTTAATATATTATTTAAACTCACAAGCGTACGTCACACACAATTCAAAACAAAAACCTGATAACAAATTCAAACAGACGCGACAGAACGAAAGTAGGAAGATGAGTTTTAGTTTAATATGGGTTTTAGAAGAAAAGGGAAACAAGTTTTTTCTTTTAAAAAATTAAGCGGGCCAATCTGCCAACCCGACGGGTTAGCTTGACACAACCCGATTATATCGGTCTAGCGGGTTGATCCACCCCGATATAATTGGTCTCCAATTTCTTCAGGTCAACCCGCTTTTTTAAAAGCGGGCCGGGTTGAAAAGTCTCAGCTCTATCAGTGCCTAGTCTATTCCTTTTTGTTTGTATATTATGCCAATTAGGTAAAAAATATTGATAATGAAGAGATGAAAACTTTCAAGCTTCATCTCCCCTTTCCTTAAAGCTCTTAGCTTTAATTTAATGTTCAAATTATGAGTCTGCTATCAGTATTTTCCTTGTAGCTTTGACACATTCTGTATAAAAATACTAAGCATTGTACTTTTCAGCATATTCCTCTACCCATTCGATTACTGAGCTCTATTCACTTGTTGCCTTTATCTTTTGTTTGCTCATGGTCAAATTATGCTCAGAATAAGGGCTCCTCATCTGAATATGTGATTAGTGTATAGCAAACGTAATTGATCACACAAGTCACTTCATCGCTTAGTCTCTTTATGACATTCAACTTCTAACTCCATTCATCCCTTGTCCTCTTTCTGATTGGATTCTTCTAAAAGAATACTGACAATTACTACTATTTCCTCATTCAATTAGGTATCTCTGTTCGCCTATTATTTCTTCTGATCACCCATCTGAGTCTTTTCTATCCAGCAAAAGCCCAAAGATCTTACTCAGTTAAACTCTTGTATTCGCATGGTATCAAAATACTACTCCTTCTGTTCCTAAATATAAGATCACTTTGGGGAAGTGGATAAGTTCCTAAATATAAGATCACTTCCTATTTTATATCAAGTTTTGCCCAAACTACCCTTATACTCACTCTTTTCATTGAAAACCCCCCTCCTCCTTTAGAGTTAAGTAATTGAGGGGATTTTGGGAAGATCGTATAATTTTATTGTCTTCCTTAATCTTCCCAAATTAACCAAAGTGATCTTATATTTTGTAATGGAGGGAGTATTCAATTGTAGCTCAAGGACGTCGTTTGAATACAGGACATTCTAATCGGAGTAATGGTCAACCTTTATTTAAAATCCATTCTGATTTTGTTCCAATATGCATAATTCCCACATTTATGTCTGATTTGCTTCTGAGATTTCCTCAATCAACCTCCATCCTTTAATTTCCTAATGATCTTGCTTGCAATTATGTTCAGATTTGCATGTACCCTTATGATAGATACAATTAGGTCTTTTTAATTTAACTTCCCCTAGACCATGTCTGCATATAGCCATGATATCTCATTTTTTATTGATGGGGAGAATATCTTTATTGAGATCGAATCGAAGTTTCCTCAATATATATAGTCCGAAAATCCTTGATGGAGAGAAAATCATTTCTGATCTTGTACTTTAAAATCTCATGAGGAGGAATATGACATGACAGTGATAAACAAGCGGGTTCTTGAATTTCAATATGTAATACTCCTTCCGCTCCTAAATTAAGACCTAATTGATTTTTTCATAAAATCCTATAAAAAGCAAAATAAGTTAATTATAAATTGATTTCCCTATTTTTTCCCTTAAACTAGTTTATTTTACCTAAACTAATGTATAATCTAAAAATATATCAAATATGTCATGATTTAATAGTCTATTTCGCAACATTAACCTCTAAAAAAAAAGTCAATTAGATCTTATATTTAAGACCGGAGGTAGTATAATCATTGCTCTTGTAGATAGATATCTTTTGTTCACAACATCCCATATTTATTCTTCCGGCTTCTGCATCGGTGATATCTTAAGATTCTCATTCTTGTCAGCTGATATAGTAGTACACTTAAAATATTTTTCTTCCAAGTTGGCTCAAAAGTAGAACCCTGGATTCATTTGAGGTGATACTTCTTCTTCTTGGTCTCTGGAGGAGACACATTTTCATGATGATTGACGAACATTAAGCTCCATGATTGTTCTTCTTGTTTTTTTTATATATATTCCATTATTGTTCTTCTATGCCGGTAAGCTTGAATAAAAAATATTTGGCACTGATTTTTTAATAGTATTCACAAGTCCCATGTTGTCCTGGACTGAAGGACTCTGATTCTAATCCACATAGATTTCTTCCACTGAGTTAGGGAGAATGTATTCCTAAGAGTCGCGCTTTTGATATAAGAGGAATTGAAGCTCCATGCTACACAGTAATGATGAACTGATCCCTTTGAGGATAACTGAATGGGGATCCAGATTTTCTTCTTGTTTGACTGATCCTCCTTATGCAAACTTTTTAATCGATATACTCAACCTTGCTTAGGCATCATCAAAACTAATCAAATTCAACACATTTGATTATAATAGATAATACTTACAAAGAGTTTAAACAGTAAAAAATTTAATATATGAGCTTGGTTTTATTTAAGAAACAAGACCCCGACAAATCTTTCTGTTTTAGCATCAATTAGAATTAGAAGACAGCCAGTTGTATTAAGGAATTGTTTAATTTTCTGTATTGCCATTAACTAATTCAGTAATTTGGACACGTAGCTTTCTTCTTCACCTGTTTTTTGTTTTTAAATATATAAGACTATTTGCAAGTTCGCCTAATTTAATTAATATATCGTGATTGGAAGAGTGTTTATAAATATACTTTTGTAATTATCACTATGTCGATTTACTATTAGAAGACATATTTTTAAAGCTTTTATGCTTAAATTTAGTTAAGATACAAACAAACCTCTCATCATTGGATTAACAACATCCTATTGGTAAAAACAAGAAAACTACTTCTAACCCTGTCATATATTTGTTTTCTAGTGAAAGAAAAAATTCATTCCACCGAAATGGTTTTTGAGTTTCCGTCCTGTATTTTAGATACCCATGTGATATATATGTGTGTGTGTGTGTTTATACACGTACTGAGATATACAATAATGCAAGATCAGATATTTATATGCATGTTTGATTTAATTAATTAAAATGCATACCCTCACTAAAATAAATCTTGTTTCATACATTCTTTTTTTATAATATAACGTGTAACTCTCTTTTAAATAATTAAAGGATAATTAATTAATATTAATTAAAAGATTTTTCTTAACTTAAAAATAAAAAAAATATTTCAATAAACTATTGAGATAGTTAATATTTCTACAGGGAAATTAAGAAAGAAAAGCATACCAATAAAAATCTTAATATATGCAACATGTAATTAAATTATATAATAGTTTATAAGTAAAATAACCTAATTTTGAGGAAAAAAGACACATTTGATTATTTTAAAGCGGTGTGTTTTGTATCATATAATTTTTCCAAGAAAAGTAATTAACTTGTTCTTATAATTAGGACTAGATGGAATATTATTATGATTTAATTAATTATATTAGCAAGATATATACATTACATTTAATTTATTTCTAAGCAAGATCTAATTTGGTTTGAACACATTCCACAAGAGTGTGAATTTTCACTATCAGTATAAACAATGTATTTCCATAAAAAAGTAAAAACAATGCATTGAATAAAATTATAGAAAGACAACTACAATACAAATGTTTGGATTGTTTAAAGCTGTACTCTCAGGTTTCTCAAGCCTAATGTTATCGTGGAGTTGCCACTATTTATAAATATATTAATCATGTGTACGTCCGAAAATAAAATCTACAAATGCAAGTTGTGCAAATTCTTGTATATTTAGAAACTATCAAAGTTATACCATGAAGCACTTTGTTTTTAAATAAAGTGATCGTATACTTATTTTTGTCAGTGTGATAAGGATTTATCAAACGAAGCTGAAGAATGAAATTGATGATCATTCCTACTTGTCGTCTTAAATAGTGACGTTTAACAACTCAGTTGGAAGTGAAAAACGTTAGTAACATTTAACAACTCAGTTGGAAATGAAAATAGTTTGCCATAATCAAAGTCTTTTAAAAAAAAAACACTGAAACCACAATCAAATAGTCAATATCGTTTTCTCAGCCACTCCCTTCCTCTACCCTATCCGATCAACCCATATCCATTTTAATCTCATGAGCTTTGATTTCTTAAATGACGCATATATAGATGTGACAGGAGCCAAACCGAGTAGTTCGTAGTCAATTCACTCCTTTAATTTTGTCACCTCCTATACCTATTATAAATTTTTTTGCTGTATCCCTATTATAAATTTTAGTTTGTAAGGAAGGAATATAATCAGTAAATAATTAATAATAAGAATAAATATTAACAATTAGTTAGTATGGGGGTTCGTGTATTTACTTAAGTATGATGTACATTCTATACAATATTTGGCGTAAGTTTTCCTAAATGTTTTCATTACTTATCTTTATATTATTTTGAACTCGAAAATAATTAAAGTTCAGAATTGAAAAAATGAAATAAGTCTATACAATATTTAACTACCAAAAACTTGATAAAACGATTATTGGAAAAGTCAAAGATGAGTAATAAAAATCTAGGAGCTGTGTATTGAAAATGTAAAACAAAAAGAATTATGAAAACTATTTAATGGAATAAGTACACTTAAAAGTTATTTATGATGCTAAGTTAAACTTAAAAAAAACTTTATGTTGTTAGATAGAATGACCGTTAAAAGCTAATGATAAGTGCAAAATTGCACCTAAAAATATTTGGACAAAGGCTTAAAAATGATACATAACTATTGGCTAAGGAACAAAAATATTTGGGCAAAGGCCCAAAAATCCGCTTCTTAAGAAAACATCTAATTGTTATTTGACTGTTCGCGATTAATATTTTTTTTTTCATTTCTACCCTTATTTATGAGTAGTTGTATTAGGAGAGAGAGATATTACTACATATTTGAATAAGTGGAGAGAAAGAGCTAGAGAATAAATGAGATAGATAATAAATGGAGAGAGAATGTGAATTGTTATATTGGAGTGGAAAAGGGGATGGGATTCTCTCATAATCCCTCCCCTCATACTCCCTCATTATCACATGTATACGCCATTGGATGAAAGATCCAATGGTTCAGATTTAATATTTTTATAAAAATAATATAGTTAAAAATAATATACTTGTAAAATAATTTTACAGTTAACTGAATTCAGTTAACTGTAAATTCAGTTAAATGTAAAATTTTTTTATATTTAACTAGATAAGTATGTATCTCTTATAAATCCTTCTATTGAAGTGAAATAAGTCTAGATAGTTGAAATTTTTTATGCTAAAAAGTTTTCGAATATAAAAAAAGTTAAAAGTTCTCATTTATTTTATAGTATAATACATTTTTTTTTTATTTTTCATGATACAAGTGACAAATTATGAGCTCTTAAATGAATCTCAAGGGCCAAAATAATACCCAAATAGGGGTTTATGAGGGATTAGGAGGGTAGGATTTTGAGAGAATCCGAACGCGTGGAAAAGATGGAGAGAGAGAGAATTGTTAGTGCATATTCCTTCCTCTCTCATCCTAATATCTCTCAAAAAATTAAATGACCCAACTCAAATAATTGATTAGGGGTAGAATTGGAAAATTTGCAATAAATGTTCAGACAAAGTGGGGTGAGCTCTTATATTAGAGACCAAAATCATTCAAATTTTGGCTCTTATATTAGGGACCGAAGGGACTAGGGAGTAGTATATAATATTCCAAGGTACAAAAATGATACCCAACTTTTACCATGTGATCAAAAATGATATTTTCACTGATATGACAATAATATTAGACATGAAATGTCCAAAATACCTTTATTATTAAATAAACTTTTACCGGACGGTGAATAATTTACAAAGGCATTTTAGAAATTTCATGTCAAATATTAGTGAAAATATCATTTTTGATCACATGGTAAAAGTTGGGTATCATTTTTGTACCTTGGAATAATTATGTACTATTTTTTGTTCCTTGGGCAATAGTTATGTATCATTTTTGGGCTTTCGCCCAAAATATTTTAAAGACAAATTTGTATCTAAAAATTCATTTTTATTGTTAAAATTACACACCACAGAAAAATAAAAAATTAGATGTTATAAATGCATTTGAAGATAGCATCTTCATTACCCTATTATTGCATACATTATCCGTGGTCCTTAGTACAATATCTAAATCTTATACTTTTGGGTTGTTTTAGATACACAATTTTTACTAGAATTTTAGATGCACATTAACATAATGGATTTTTGGTAAGTTAATAATGAGGGCAAAATTACACCTAAAAAGCACTTTATATACGGGCATGCACATATTTTATCTAACATTACTTTTTAAAGGTAAAATCGAGCCACATATAAGATTCAGATGTATAATGAAATTGAAAAATAACATTTACATGGTGCTAATTATAAGTGCTACTTTTTTTCGTAAGAAAATTTTAGGAAGGGGTTTGGGCTCAACTCAATTCAAGAACAAGACACCTAGCTCATGATTCACTGAGGCGTGTTCCTGTGAGTTTTGGGGCATGACTAGCAAACTCATTCTGACTGTCCACACAGGTAGGTTACTCTCAGCTTCACTAAGCTAGAGATGCCTCCTCAAGCTCCGCGATAGAGACACAACAAAGTATGACTCCCCAGGAATCGAACTCGCGACTAGGTGAACAACTCGATGCTCATTGTTCAATCATTTCGCCACTGAACCTAGAGACGATGGGTAATTATAATTATAAGTGCTACTTTACCCAATAGTAAATATTATTTTGGACCTCTATATCCATTTTGACAAAAATATATTGATCAATAGATATAGATTGGTCTTAAACTAGGATAATATAATAAAATAAATCTACACAGTTTTTCCCAACGTCATGGTGGTTACTAATAACTCTTGGGTGAGTCTCACCTGCCAACCACAACAAAACATGAAGAACTAATAAGCCTCCATGTTCAGTCATTCACCTTCTATATATAACACTCTTCCCTCATGCACAGATGGAAACAGCCAACACCATTGCTACCTCTTACCTTCGATCGATCTCTTTCATTTTCCCAAATGGAAGCCATTTCTAAACAAAACCAAGCCCCTCTCTTTCATAAAACCACATGCCCTAATCCTGAAACTCTCTTCTTACACCATTTCCTGTCAAAAATCTCTCAATTCCTCTGGCCTTTCACCCTCTCACTCCTAGCTTCCACTGAAGCATTCTTACTCCTTCAAAACTCACAACCCATGATCCATTTCCTCCTTCTCTGTATATCCCTTTTGTGTTTTTTATTCAAGCATTTTCTTTCAAAGCCTCCTTCAGTTTATCTAGTGGACTACTCATGCCTAAAACCACCAGCCACTTGCACGGTTCCCTTCTCCACTTTCCTAGAAAATTCTTCCCGTATTGGTTTTGGCAAAGAAAGTGTTACTTTCATGTCCAAGATACTGAATTCTTCAGGACAAAGCCAAGAGACATGTCTTCCTCCTGCATTACACTTCATTCCTCCCAAAAGCCATCATAGTGAATCCATCAAAGAAGTTGAAATGGTCCTATTTCCTGTTGTTGATGATCTCTTAGCTAAAACCAACTTTTCTCCACTAGACATAGACATACTCATTTTGAATTGTAGTGGCTTTTGTCCTGTCCCTTCTTTGAGCTCCATTATCATCAACAAATACTCCATGCAAAGTGACATCAAAAGCTACAGCCTCTCTGGCATGGGATGTAGTACAAGTGCCATCGCCATTGATTTGGCTAAGAATATTCTGAGTGTTCATAAGAACTCCAATGCCATTGTTATAAGCACTGAGATTTTATCAACAGGTTGGTACCCTGGCAAAGAACGTTCCAAGTTAATCCTCAATTGTCTCTTTAGAATGGGAAGTGCAGCAATACTGCTATCAAACAAGAAAGAAATGAAGAAAAGATCAAAATACAAAGTGACTACAACTCTCAGAACTCAAAGAGCCTTTGATGATAGAACTTATTTTGCTGCCTATATGGAAGAAGATTCTCAAGGAAAACTTGGGGTGACCCTTAAGGGAGATGTGTTTCAAGTCGCCGGCGAAGCTCTTCGTTCCAACATCACCATTTTGAGCCCAAAAATCCTTCCTTTCAAAGAGGAATTCATGTATGTTGTGTGGACATTGAAGAAGGTGTTAATGAACAAAAGAGGAGAAGATATTCAGTACGTGCCGAATTTTAAGGCGGCTATAGATCATTTTTGCCTGCCATGTACTGGGTGGCCAGTGATAAGGGAGATTGGAAAGGGGATGAAACTTACAGAGAGAGACATGGAAGCTGCATTGATGACTTTGTATAGATTTGGGAACCAGGCATCGTCTTCTCTTTGGTATGAGGTAGGTTACTTGGAAGCCAAGGAAAGAGTTAAGATGCACCACAAGATTTGGTTAATTGGAATGGGCAGTGGGCCCAAGTGTTGCAGTGTCGTTTTGAAATGTTTGAGACCCATAACTGGAGAGTCCGACAAGGGTCCATGGGCTGACAAAATCCATCAATACCCACTTTCACTTATAAATTCCTAGCCATACCTATTCAATGTGCTTCTGTTACTTATTTTCTATTCAATATGCTTTTGTTACTTATTTCCTACAGTTTGTCCGAAATCATATGTGCTTATTTCAATATATTTGTCTGCTTTTAAACTATTGTTTTTCTTTCGATCGAAGTACCTTTTCTTTAGTGATGAAGTAGAGTAAATATGTTTGTACTAAAGAAAATAATGCCTTTGAGGGCCTTCTTGGCTGGCTCATCACTTCTCTTCTCTTCCCTTTCTCTTCCACTTTTGAGGTAGTGGGAGTTCTCTCGTTGTTGTGCAAGTTTTTCAATGGCATTTCCCTCCTAATTCTGGTCAGGGAAGGAGACGTCTGTATTTTGCAACTGTTTGATGTTTTTCATTTTTTTTTCCTATGGTGGTGTTGCATGTCTTTCTGAAAATGAATTTGGTTTGAGATTTTAGACGACAAGAAGTGTGGATCCTTTGATATATATAGTCCTCGAAACAACCACTACTCCAAATGACTTTGATGTTGATGACGAGATTTTTTCTACCCACAAATTATGATCAAAGAATGAAAAAGCTGAATGATAAGGTTCTTGAAGGCGGCAACTCTCTCCTTTTTCGATATTTTAGCATATATATTTATTCTTTGTATTTAGATTTTATTCTTGCATATCCTTATTTTATATTTTCAATTTCAATGTTTAAAGAAATAATATGTTATTTGATTTGAGCCTTCTTTAACCATCCTTGACCCAATACTAAAGAAAAGTATACACCAAACCTGTAACCTATAAAGCTAAACAATTAAATAGGTGTTTGGTGTCCCATCCCGTGGGCCAGATGGCATAGAATTCTATTTTGAGTTACAACATTTTTTGCGGGGCTTAAGTGCAAAAATGTCCATATAATTGTCACAAAACTGCAAAAATGCTCATGTAAACTTTTTTTGGAGCAAAATTGTCCATCAAATTTCAAAACTGGGGCAAAAATGTCCATCATAGTTAAATTTTTAACTTTTTGACGCATCATCCTCTGTCGCATAATCATTATATGAGGACAAATAAATACATAAGTCTGCCACATGTTTTAATGAGAGATGAATCGGCAGAAAATGATGCATCAAAAAGTCAAAAAATTAACTTTGATGGGCATTTTTGCCCCAGTTTTGAAATGAGCATTTTTACTCCAAAAAATATTACATGGGTATTTTTGCACCTTCGTGACAATTACATGGGCATTTTTTGCACTTTAGCCCTTTTTTTGAGTAATTTTTATTTTTTATATATCATACCAAAATTTCAGTTAAAAAAATATATCATACCAATAAAATGCCCTATAACTGTACAATTCTATTGAACAATTTAATCATATGTGTCAAATTAATTGGGGATTGAGCCTAGCACTCACATATGACAACCATGCTCAACATATGTCAATGAATGAAAAGAAAATCGAAAAATATTGAAACAGTGTCCAAAAAAGATTAAAATGAAATATTAACATGAAATGATCAAATATATAGAAGTAAAAATATGATAGATTTACATCTATAATTCGTAAAGAAAAGGGTTATAGAAATGTGGAGTTAACATTGTATCAGTTCTATATAAAGAGTGACTGAAAAAATATAAACGTAATGAGTAAAAATCTTATATGCATGTATTAAAAATGAGCAATGTGTGATGTAGCTCATCTTTCAAATGAGTAAGAATAATTGACAATTTTATATATAACTATATAAGAAAATCAGTACTCCCCCGATCCTAAATATAAGACCTAGTTGATTTTGTTTTTGGAGAAATTAAGGTTGCGAAATAGGTTATTAAATTATGATATATTTGATATATTTTTAGATTATCCATTAGTTTATAGGTAAAATAAACTAGTCTAAGGGAAAAATTAGGTAAATCAATTTATAATTAACTTATTTTACTTTTTTAGGATTTTCCAAAAAAGTCAACTAGGTCTTATATTTAGAACCGGAGGGAGTATGTAAAAATTCACTTGAAAAGCTAGTCTTTTCTCTTTTGAAGTTTTAATGTTCTAACATTCAGTTCAAAAAAAAAGTTTGAACGTTCTTTTTTTTATTCAAAGAGGCAAGCACCAACGGCTTGAGGTTACAAGCGGGATCGAACCCGCAACCTCCCAACTAAAGGGAAGATATCATACCACTGGGCTACAAGGCCCTTGATAAAGTTTGAACGTTCTAACTTGATAACAAATACTCCCTCCGTTCCTAAATATAAGACCTAGATAACTTTTTTTTTGGAAAGATTAAGGTTACGAAATAAGTTATTAAATGATGACATATTTGATATCTTGTTAGATTATCCATTAGCTTATAGGTAAAATAAACTAGTTTAACAGAAAAAATTAGGTAAATCAATTTATAATTAACTTATTTTTTGCTTTTTTTAGGATTTTTCAAAAAAGTCATCTAGGTCCTATATTTAGGAACGGAGGGAGTAATCAATTTTGAGAAGGAAAATTGACTTCGGTTATTCCATTCCTCGCAACCACCATTTGCGAAGGAATGTATGTTATCATGGTGTTTATATAGTTAAGGAAGGTTTTTATTTTTATCGGATTAAGGATGGTTTCAATTGATGCTTCTCACTTGATAGCAAATTTCCCAGAGTTGATCATTTTTAGAAGTTTTTGTGGATCATTTCCCTTCCACACAAATATTTTCTGATTGTCTGGAAGCTACTTCATTAATTTAGTCTTGTCTTCTTCTAATATTTTTGAAGCGCGCGCATCATATTAATGTGAATGGTTTTTATCCGTTGATTCTAGTACAGAAGAAACCTTAGGTTTTGGATCATTTATTCATCTCTCTTGCCCGTATATTAAATCCATATGGTTTAGATGTTTCCGGATTCGACTTGCCTACCAACACTTTTCTTCCATCAACTCTTCGATCAAAGCCACCCTTTTAAATGCATATAATAATGAATGGCATGGATATGCATGGTATGGTTATATCCTCTTGGCAGAACTATGGCACAAATAAAACCTTGCATTATGCCAGGGGGTCAGCCATAAAGAGTAGTAGGAAAATAATCAATTTCCATTATCTTGCATGCATGTTCCTCATCGATCTTCCATTTGTCAAGTCAACTCTGTCACCTATATGTTTTGCAAGTCTAGGATTTGCATCTCAAAGCAAGCATGGACAATGGTTATGCATATATTTCACTAGTCAGAGCCATCTTTTTGTCATATTTTGCTATGTCTCGTGATTTGATCTGGAATCCCGCCATTTCTTTTTGGTCTTTTCCCTCTCTTTCTCTAATCTTAGTCCTCTATGAAATCTGATAACTAAAAAATTATAAAGGAAAAAGATGTAATGATAGAAAGATACTGTAAGCTAGAAAATAGGAATACATGAAAGATAGTTAGAGAAACTTGTGGCACAAGATTTTCTAATTTACTAGCCATCAAATTTGATGGATGACTAAGATTAGGGAAAGAGATGAGAAAGGACTAAAAGGGAGGGGTTCCAGATGAGTCATAATTAAAGGTGGAATTAGTTTAAGCTAGACCTGACATGTTTTGTAGTGGACTGACATGAGCATGAGTCTACCTTAGCTTGAAGGTTGTTTAAAGGTGAAACATACCTCCTAATAACACATTATTAATCTACTAACTTTCACCTAATTAAACACATATTCAAAATAACCCAAACAAATGGTGTCTAACCATGTTAGTAAGAATACATATAACATGGTTAGAAAAAGGAAACGATATGATTTCAAATTAGATACCCTAACCATGTTATTAAAAGATTCACTTAACATGGTTAGCAGAAGAATTTCTCCATTATGAAGAGATTACAACTATATACTTAAAACATATCTAACTATGTTAGAAAAGAGAATCTCCTAACATAGTTAGCAAAAGAAATTAAACCAGCTACATAAAAGGTAACCATATTAGAGCGGGGCCCATCTAATATGATTATATATAGCTACAACATAAAATCAAATAATACACCTACAATATATCACATAATCATGTTAGGAAAATGATTTCCTAACTATAATCCATCCAAGTCAACCTGTATCCATAAATCCACGTCCTTTCCACAAGTCATCATTACACTGAACAAAGTGTAATACAGCAATAACGGACATATTCGTTAGAATAGTCCCTTAATCATCATAATGATCAATACCACAAATCATCAACCACTTCAGATTAAATCAACAGAACAAGTAAAACAACCATTCAATAATACAACTCATTCAAATTAACATTCATAAATGCGGAAGCTGATGCAGCCTAGAGAAATGGCAATATACATATCCCTATAAGATCACCTCCGGCCTACTTACTGCATCAGTATAGGCCAGACGACCTCTTCCCCTTCCTCTCTGCCTCCCTTAGTGCATGATCACCTGTAAAAATAAAGGGAATGGGGTGAGACAAAACAATGTCTCAGTAATCACTACTTAACTCACTGTGACACTCAGAAGTGGGGTAGTAGAGTGTCTACAGGGTACCACAGTTTTCAAAACCTGCATAACCACATAACATATACACATATATACAGAACAGTTACAACCATCTCTCAATAGACAAAAATAAACGTGATTAACACTGTGCCCAGTCTCAAGTCTGAAAGCATGAAAAGGGAGCACTTTAAATAGTGAAAACGTCCCTGAAAAAGGGAGCACTATAAAAAGTGTACACATCCCTGGTTCCTTTACAATCCGAGGAACCTGTACAATTAACCTATCGATTTGCGCAAATCGATAGGTTACATCGGCCGACGGTACTAATAACCAGTGTCATGCAACATACAAAAGAATATATATAAATATGAATTTATATAAAGTACAGTTCAGTTGAATGGTACCCTATATCCCACGTTTAAGTATAACATAATCTGAATTCATTTTATTTATATATATAAATAAGTAGAAGAGGATGTTAGAAAATCCTCAACTACCATCACCCTCAGTATCAAAGTCAGTTAAGCGTGATTACCTGTTCAAGCTCCAAAACAACACTATATATATCCTTAGTCATTGCCTTCTGCGAGCTCCACCCGAAGTTTTGTCGACTACATTCGCACTATGAGCTGTTGATGGTCAAGACACAAGATCAGTGACTTTGACCACCAATCCAAACTAATTCTAAACAATTATTGAAATAATAATTACATCCAATATCAAAAATAAACTATATCCCTTAAACCTCTGTAATTCCCTTAACCAATTTAAATTCTACAGTATTAAACTTTACAATTTCTTGTCAAAAATCGTCACATACTTCCAAAACCTATCAAGCTACGCTTATTAATATCAATTTGACACTAGGGAGGTCTCAATCTCACACAACTTCCTTCACACTTCTCACATTCTATATTATAACATATTTCCCTTCCTTCAATACTTTAATAATCACACTCCTTTCCAAACACACATTTACCTATTTCAATATTTTCGTAACCCTTTCATAAGTATTACCAATCCACCAATTTCATTGTCATAACCTTTCACATTTACAAATTCCAACTTTAAAGCACTTTAAAGGCTAACAATTTTAAAACAACTTGCCAAAATCTTCAAGGAATACTTATTACTCAAATTCTATCCTCATACCTTTCTTTTTCTCTTACCCTTTGATTATATTCTGAAAACATTCAACTTTTTACCATTTCTCATTGTACATGGCAACACTAACCAACCATCTAAACACCACCAAAACCACCTCATTCATATCAAAATTTACCACTCCAAGTAATTTCCTAACTTCACAACCTTAGCCACAGTCCATACTTACCTTTACCTTAATAAATTTCCTCTTAATCTAACTCTTTGATTACCAACCTTTCTCCAAAGCACTAATCCAATCAAACTCAACATTTCAACATCCTAAAATAACCTTCATAACATCTATCATTTCACCATAAACTAGACAATCTCTTAAACCTCCAACAACTCCTTCCATTCAATACTTCAATCACCAACTTCTTTCCAAACACCAACCCCACAAAGATTATCAACCCTTTATCCTAAAACAACTCCAACTAGCATAAATAAAAACCACTTAATTTCCAACAGTTTCAACATTTTAAATTATTAAATGGCTTCAACAGCTATTATCCTCCCACCAATTAAATCAAAACATCACTCATTAACAAATCCCAACATTAAAGAGTCCAAAAATGTTCATAAAAATTCCCAAATAATTTCTAACTACCAAAAGCTTTATTACTTTCAAACATCTCCATTTAAGTAGTTCAACATTCATAAATTCTTGTTTTAAAGCCCCATGGCATTGAGTATGTGTAAAACCCAACTTCAAAGAACCACTACCAACTCCGAAAGTTCCCAATTGCTTCATTTCTTCCAAAAATTCCAATTTCTCCCAAGAATTCCCAAAATCAATATCCTAATTTCAGTTTTTAAACATTAAAATCCTAAAAATCCCAATACATTCAAAACCCTAACTTTAAAAGAGAGTACTTTATCCAAAAATCAACATCACAAAGTGGTAGGAGAGCTTACGGAGTTCAAGAATAAGAGGGGAGACACCACTGCCGCCGGCCGCCGTCCAAAACGCCGGAGATCGGCCTCTAAAGGTGGCTGGGCGAGCTGGAAAGAAAAGGAAAAATAGGAGGTGGTGAAATTGTATATAAGACTTGAAGAATCAGAAAGAAATGCCTAGCCTACCTCCAGCCACCGTGATATCCGCCGTTCGCCGCCATAACTGACGGAATGGGGGAGGGGGCGACGGGTTTTGTTTAGAAGAAGGAGGAGGGGCGTGTTTGGTTGGGTGTAATAAGGGAGGTTTGTGATAATTTGTAGCCCAAGCTTGCCATAGTGTACTCTTTTTAACTTAAAACCACTCAAACCAGTCTCCAATCTTCTGAATCTTCAAAATATTTTTAACTTTACCATTCCCTCATACTTCAAATTTTTCATTTCTTAATTAATTATTTGCAAACTTATTACTCAAACTTTCAAAAATATTCCAAAATTACCAAAAATTACTAAAAATTCCAAAATTTCCAATTTCTCCATTTATTATTTTCTCAGAGCATTATCTAATCCTATATTAAATTTTCAGGATGTTACAAAAGGCCTGCTTACTAAAATAGGCCACTAAAAATTCCAAGGACACCAAAACATTCCAAAACATAAATATGCCTAAAACAAGTTTAATTTAAGCCTTAGAATAGTGAAAAAAGTACATTCCCCACCCCCCTACTAATTAGTAGAGCTGGGAATTCGGGCCGGGCCTAAACGGGCCAGACCCACTTAGGCCCGGTCCCCCTTTTACTCCCCTATTTGCAAAGTCCGACCCTCATGTCATCGGGCCGGGCCTGGCCCACTTTCTTCTTTTTTTTTTTTAAAAAAAATCTTTTTACTAAACCCATTTTTCCTCTTTCCACATTGTTCGCCCTGTAAATTTTATGGTTTTAGCAAAACAAAATCATCTAATAACATCACAAACCCACATTGAACATAGTTATAAGTTATAACATAGTCTGATAAGCGATAACATTACAACATACACTGTAACACTGATAGTGATACACATAATCCGATAGTCAAAATAAATAACAAAGTCTTCAAATATAAATCTAAATAAACATTAAATAATAACATTCAACGAGTCATCTAAGAGTGCACATCATCACTGTCATCAACGACATTTGATTGTGCTTCGCTATGAATTGACTCCTCTCCACTGACAAAATATCAAGTCTTTGCAATTCTTCTTTACCATCATATGCACTATCTCCTCCATCATCTAAGAAAAGAGGAAAAAATTAATTGTCCTTCAAGCATGTATAAAAAAAGAAACAAAAAAATCATAAATTAAATAAAGAATCATATGTAATTTTTCAAAAAAATAAAACTTGGAAACGGGCCTAAAATACGGGCCGGCCCGCGGGCCGGCCCGCACGGGCCCTAGACCCTAAAGGGCCGGCCCTAACAGGCCCGCTCCCCTATTTTTCCACCAAAACAGCAGCCCCGGCCCTCCTCGAGTTTGCATGAAAACGGGCCGGCCCGTTGGGCCAGGCCCATATTACCGGCTCTACTAATTAGTATGTATTTTGACATGGTGATACAAATGTAATAAAGAAATTAGAAATTTAAAAATAAAATGCATAACAAGGCCGATCTATTAAGTCAAATAGACTATTTAATATACATGTGTCTAGCCTATTTATCAAAATAAGTTTTTTAAGATGCCAAAGCCTATGTTTTTTCTATTAAGCATAGTTCTGAGCTAAATATAAGTCAAACCCAAGAGTTTTGATAGATTAGCTAGGTCGCTTATTTCCACCTAATCATAATAGTATTCTATTCAAGAATTTTCGTTAGACTAAGGACCTGTTTGGTTCAATTACATTACAATCCTAGAACAATAATCAAGATTACATAACCATATTAGGATGCTTTTAGTTGCTCTTTGGCATGTTAATATGGATTACAAAAATGGTAATCAAAATTCATCCTGAGCTCAATACATGTAGATGTTCTTTGTTTTAAAGTAGGTCTCTATTACCAAATAAGTAATTAGTTGAATTGGTAAGTGAGATATGTAATGTCTCACATCGGCTGAGGAGGAGAACGAAAGGTGCTATATAAAGACCTGAATACTCCCCTCTTGACGGGTTTTAAAGCCGTGAGGGATGGAGATTCTCCAAAGCGGACAATTTCGAGAGCGAGACGCTGAGATATTATAAGATACAACCGCATTAGAATGAGAACGTGTGTTGCCAATAGACACCGGATTACCGGGCGGTGATTAATAAAAAAAGTAGCTCTATATTAGTTATTCATTAGGAAAGAGCTTTTTAATTTCTTGGAAGGGCCCAATAAGAAGCAACCTCTTTTTTACCTACCGTCAAAAGATGCTGTTTTAATTTAAAATTATGTGTCTCTAAAAAGAATTTTATTTTTTAATTATTTTTCTCCAAAGATCATTTATTAAATAAAAAAGAACAGAGCACAAGAGTCAATGTCGTTTTGTTGTTCCCTGAAATCACCATAGAAACAACGGCAATGATAAAAACTGAAGCCCATGCCATGAATGGAAGTTGAAGAGTTAGTTAAACTGTTAAAGTATGAAGTCAACTCCTTTAGCGATCCGTGACATAGGAATATTCATCGACTCTAATGCCAATGATAACCTTAATTCTCCCGCCAAGCTCAAGGCTGCCAGTAGAAGTGTCTATGCAAACCGCCCTTCCTTTTTCCTCAGGCGTGCCATGCACGTGCTTGCTGCAGCCAAAGCTAAGCTCTTCTTGGCTCTCTGTGCTCTCTCCTTCTTCCTTTTTCTCACTTCCAAGCTCACTTCTTTCATGGGTTGGATCCCTTTTCACCACTCATCTCTTTCTTCTCCATCAAGGTCATTCTTTTTTTTTTTTTTTTTTTGTGATGAATTTTATTGGTTTTTTGTGATTTGGGTTTTGTTGATGGATTGGTTTTATTGATGTTATTGACTATTTTGCTGTTTATTTTTCTTTTGGATTGTTCTATTGCAAGTTATTATCTTTATGGATTCAATCCTAGATTTATTAGTGATAGTCCTTGA
This sequence comes from Mimosa pudica, assembly GCA_029929735.1. Taxonomy (NCBI): domain Eukaryota; kingdom Viridiplantae; phylum Streptophyta; class Magnoliopsida; order Fabales; family Fabaceae; genus Mimosa; species Mimosa pudica. The sequence continues at coordinate 9,765,608 of JAKELP010000021.1, read as the reverse complement.
AATGAAAGCGTGATTTTTGATTGAGGACAATGTTTGGTTTTGTTGGGTTTTTGGTTTTTTTGTTTGACTTTTTGTTTTAAGTGATTTTTGATTGAGGGTATTGATTATTTTACTGTCTGTTTTTCTTCTGGATTGTTCTATTGCCAAGTTATTATCTTTTATGAATTCAATCCTAGATTTATTGGTGCTACTCCTTGAAAGCGTGTTATAGAAGATGAATGCTATTATTCAGCCTGCAGTTTTAATTTTTTTTTATTGTACTTCATGATGGCATAAATGTGTCTAAGTGAACACAGATGCACCCATGAGTTGTTTTGATTTGGTGTGTATGTTTTTTGGATTATCCAAATATGGAGTAGTAGCACTTTCCTTATGTCAAAAAGAAGAAGAAGAAGAAGAAGAAGAAGAAGAAGAAGAAGAAGAACTGGTTTTCACCCATCGTCCGTGGGTTCAGTGGCGAAGGGATTGAACAATGAGCGTCGGGTTGTCCACCACGTCGCGAGTTCGATCCTGGGGAGTGACACTTTGTTGTGTCTCCATCGCGGCGCTTGGGGAGGCATCTCCGTAGCTAAGTGAAGTTGGGAGTAACCTACCTGTGTGGACAGACATAAAGGGCTTGCTAGTCATGCTCCAGAGCCCACAGGGACAGGCCCCAGTGGATCATGAGTTAGGTGCCCTGCCCTTGGATTGGGTTGAATCCAAACCCCTTCCTAAAATTTTTGTATAAAAAAAAAAGAAGAACTGGTTTTCTTAAATGCGCAAAGTTAGTGATCTATATTTATATAATGAAGTATATAAAGTGGCATATTGCAAGGACATTTCTATGATGACTCTACAAATTCTAAAATTTCCTTGCAATCTTGTGATGGTGGATATGGAGAAGTTGATTATTTTGGCTGATATTTTGCTGAGAAATGTTGATACTTTTTTTTTGCAGAAGATAGAGTATTAGATATTGGTGCTTAGGCTTAGAGTAAGAGATCTGATGGCTGATTAAAAGAATTTTGTATAAAAAAACGTTGATGTTGGATTTCTAATTGCAAAGTGATGTTTGAAAACAGTGGATTTTCTCCCCCGGCTTGGTTGTGGCTCATGTTAACAATGTGGCTTTCTCCTTCACTGAACACATGAATTAAAACTTATGTTTTCAATTGTTGTACATGAGCTCGGTGTATGAATTGGTATTGATAGATTTTTTGTTTTGGTAATACAGGGGTGGGTATACTGTGCTTTTGAACACTTGGAAACAAAATTCTTTTCTCAAGGAAGCGGTTGCTCACTATGCATCTTGTCTTGGGACTGATGCAATAAACGTTGTGTGGGGTGAAAGCCAACCACCATCTGAACATTTGAAAACCTACCTTAGGAAGATTGTGGCTTCAAAGTCACGGAGGTCTGATATGCCAAACATTAGATTTTATGTCAATGAGGATGATAATTTTAGCAGGTTCAAGCCTATGGATAGTCTTCAAACAGATGCAATTTTCTCTGTTGATGATGATATGATTGTTCCGTGTTCAACACTAGATTTTGCTTTCTCTGTATGGCAAAGTGCTCCATTCACAATGGTTGGATTTGTTCCTCGAATGCACTGGCTGGATAAAGAGGTTAGTGATTGATATATAATTATTTTGTATTACTAAAATGTTACCCAGAACAGTCTCTTTGGCACTTATTTTTTATATTAATGTTCTATCAGAAGGATTAAATAAATGATGATTAGATAAATGAATGTAAAAAGCCAGTAGCATATGAGAATATGAAACTTGGTTGTTTATAGGAGTTGCGGTATTATGAATTTATGATGTCTGCATGTGGGATACTAACGACCGAGATTTTAACAATATGCAATGAACCCACTAAATAGAACCGGACATTAATGAGAACACGAATCTTTAATTGGAGCTCCATAAGAAATGGGTAATTTGAGAGTGAACAAAGAAGGGAGACTTTATTTTATTGATAGGGGCATTATGATTACAGTTTGAAGTTGAATTGATCATATGATGAATAGCTACAGCCCACAGTGCTTGACTTGAGAGGCTGATGGATGGTAGAGGATAGATGTAAGAGTAGAACTGCTATCAATTTACTTTTTGATGCATTTGGCAGGACAATAGTTTGTGGACATATGTCAAGATGTTCCTGTCTCTTTTGGTTTGTTCTATTGATAAGGAGTAACTCTATACTGAAGTATGATTTTTTAAATACTGTGGTTATGGTGTTTTCATTTGTCAACAACTTTTAAACAGAGAGAATGCATGATAAGTGAAAAAGGAATGAAGAATGTTTCTTAGAGATACAAGTAAGACAAGTGTTGTTTTTAGGATTAACTTTGATGTCATAAAGAAAGTTAATTTCTGTATTTTCATCTCCTACCTAGTGGTGTAAGGCTGTTATTGTTGTTGTTATGCATTTTAATTAATTTTAGGAAAAGAAAAAAGTTTTAGTAGTCCATCAATTTCATCACAATTATCGAAATGAATTAAGCTATGGTTGCACATATAGAATAATTATTTTTTTATGTTCGCCACCTGTCTTATCTGATGAATTTCACTTTTGTGTAATACAGCAAAATAATGTTGCATATTACAGATATGGAGGGTGGTGGTCAGTATGGAGGATGGGCACTTATAGCATGATTCTCTCGAAGGCCGCATTCATTCATAGGAAATACTTGGATTTATATGCTCACACAATGCCCCTATCAATTCAAGACTATATTTCGAGGCATAGGTAAGATATATGATTAATTGCCTCTTTTAAAAGGTATTTCTTCTTTTTATTCTCTCTTTGTGATCTTGGTTACTAACCTTTTTGTCATTAGCAGAAACTGTGAAGACATTGCAATGTCCTTTCTTGTTGCTAATGCTACAGGCGCTCCTCCAATTTGGGTTAAAGGTAACTTCACTTCTTTTTGAAGTGATTTTTGGTGTCCTGGACAGCAATTATTTTCTGGCAAGGAGTTTCTACTTTCTTTTTCTGATGTTTTAATGATAACTTCACTTTATAAGATATGTAAAACTGCTTAAAAGTTGCCAACATCAGCCGTATGTTCAAAAGACATGAAAGATGGGATACTATACAATTGGCACAGAATGGAATGGAACTACCTAGTATGCTAAACAAATAGATTATAGACAAGTGAACTAAAAACTCATGCATGAAGAATATTAATATCTGTGTAAGAAACATAAAGTAGCATTATGCTTGACAGCGTAAGAAATGTTGAAAATGTATTTTGATAAGATATCTAATAAATGGTAAATATTAAAAATTTAACCTCAGATGTTTTGTTTGGGGGTATCATATGGAGTATTTCACCAACACAGACTATATGGCCTGCTATTGAAGTCTCTATGTGCCGTATTTTAGACTTGATGGCAACATTTATTATAAACTACATGGATTCCGATGAACTTTAGTTTTATCATTAAGTTCAATACAAACCTTTAATTTCAGAATCTAAAGTGGGATCGTGCTTTTAGGACTTCATTTTTCTTGACGAGCCAGGATGAGTTCTTTTTTTCTCAGCTCATCTATTTTTACTTGGCCCCTACTAACTGATATTTGGTTGAAGTGTGTAAAATAAAATTTTTTAATGTTATTAAGAACTTATATTAGATGATTGCATCTCTGCGCAAATAAATGATGCAATAGGTTTACTGAAATTGTCAGATATATGTCAGTGTGTATTTTAGTAGGTTAGTGATAATTCTTTCCTTATGGACTTCTATTTGTTATTTTCTTCACGAGAAAGCAGGACGCTGGTGACATGAGCGTGAATAAAATTAGATATTAATATATCCAATAATCAATAAATTAAAAAATTTTATAAATAGAAACACTATCATAAGTGATGAATAATATGATTTTCCTTAGAACCTGTGAAGTATTGGACCTCAGTTAAGTTACAACTAATACGGAAGTGTCTGGTGATCCGTTGGTTTTGACTAGAACTATTCTCATGGCAATCAAAGCCAACAAAATACCAAATAGAATAATGCACACTTGGTATTAACCACTAGCCAAGCAGTAGCATTTTTTGAGATTTAGTTGAGTATGGTATGAGGAGGACTATGGTATGAGGACCTTGTCTTACTCTCCTCTGAGGTTTGAAATCTTTATAACGTGAGAATCTTTTTCTTCTATGTTGTTATAAGTAGATGTATTGTGCTTGGTGCCATATTAAGAAAATGCAATATGCTGCACTTGGATTTCCATTTCATTGATAACCTTGGCTAGTAATGATCATAATATTTGCATTATCATCCATTAGTTCAGTCTGTCTACTTGACCTGATGCATAATCATTTACTGGCCTCCCAACTCCAACAAAAAATGGTTGTTACTCTTAAAACTAGAGATTTCGAATACTTTTTTTTTCCCTTCAAGATTGAAATTTACATATTTGTTTGCGTAAAGCTTGTTAGTAATTGCTTGTGTATCCAGTCCTGTGTTTTGTGGGGTATGTTATGATGGTATGCCATGCAAATAATGTCATTTCAAAACATCAACCAAATTTGCAGGCAAAACTTATGAGAAAGGGGCATCTGGAATAAGCAATCCGAGAGGGCATAGCGACAGCAGAGATGGATGTCTTAATGACTTGATATCACTTTATGGGACGGTGCCACTTGTGCCAACTCACTTCAAAGCTGTTAGTGCCAAGAATGATTGGTTATGGTAGTTGTGGTTTCCTCCCCAAAGTTCTGCCACTGATTCACCCCAGTTTCTACCATGGCAAAAGCAGACAGAACAGGCTCTCCCATTGAGGTGCCTCAGCATATCATTGCGTGTATAATTGTATACCTTAAACATGCTTATTAATTGTGTTGGTCCCATCATGTTTTGTGCGTCATAGACCATTATTCAAGTAGTCAAGTGTATGAATACAATTTTTTACTTGGATCTGTCTAATTAAGGGTCAAATGTTAACTTAGACCCATTTTCTCTAAATGGGTTTTTCTTGCTGAAAACAAAACATAGGGTTATGGTCAAGTTAGTCTGCTATGCTTAAAACGTATACTTGAAATGCTGTATTTACAATGTATAGAATATTTTTGAAAAAAGTATAAAGTAAAGATTCTGTAAGTGAATTTTATGCAAAATATATGATTTTTATGTCATTGTCTATTAGTATGTGTAATGTAAAGAATTCAATTTGAGAAGATGGCAAAGGCAAATAACAAGTTGTTTTGGGTGCATTGTTGGTTTGTGATTAGTTCTTCCTCATTTTCGCTTATAAAAGGAAGTTGATGATTTTAAGTCATAGATGGATTCAATAATGTTGTGTTACCTTGTTAAATTTGTGTATGCACCAAACTGGAATAACCTTTTGGAAAACTGAAGTTGTGGCTATGTATCTTCTGGTTCAGTAGTCATTGCAAATTGAAAAATTAGCTCTAAAATAAGGTAATTTGGCGTAATATGTGCTTAAATTTCTGTCTTTGACTTGGGGTCCTGCTCCTCTTTGGTCTATCTAGTTATACAATTGACCTAGTATAGAAACATCTTAAGTTGTAAACCTTTTTTCAAGCTTCAGAATTAATCAATATCTCTGAAACTGCTATGATGTATGCTTCTAGTATTCTATTTTAAGTTCACACTTGACTTAGATGAACGCTTAGACCGTGCCTGGTGGAGTTGCCAATTGCCGTTTCCATCGTCAGCCATGTTGATCTCTATAGAGTTTTAATCTAACAGAGGACTTAGAAGAACAAAATTATTATGAAAATTCCAATTTAAATCACACCTTGGCACATTGAACATCGAATGAGTCATATGTACAATATGAGAATACACATGTTGCTTTAATTGACTAGCAAGTCTAGAAGGTGCACATTTTTTTATCTGAAATAAGGCGCACATGTTTGAACTTCCTTTTATTGAATAGTTTGAATAAATGAAAAGTGAAAACAAATCCCAAGTCATAACTACTTTCCAAAAATAATTGCTTCAATTTCTTCGTCTTTGACTTAGGCTCCTCTTACTAGATGGTAGGTCTGTAGAATTTTCTATTCAACAAAACATGCACACTAACATAAAAGGGTTTTAATTATTTAAATTTTGAATTGACTGATAACTATAATATCATAATGATTCTGCATATTCCATTATTAAAAAATAGTGAGAAAATTTTTCTTTTTTTGTTAATTATCGTATTAGTTGATAAAAGAGTACGCTTCTTATCTTGTTTCCTATACAAAGGAGCGACCGCGTGAAGTAGGCATCGAAGACTCGCAAACAACCAGTCACACATGTTCTATTACTGTTTGCATTTTGCTTAGAAAACATGAAAATATAAATTTTAATAGGTTGCGTAACACATGTATATAACACCATTTTTGGAATATAGATAAGTTATATAACTACAAATTTCAGGTCAGAGGGAAAATAGATTTTTTAACACTTCTTTTAATTGTTTTAAAGAAGTGCAATTTTGATTTATTGCTATGCTCTTATAAGAACGACATCACAGAGTATTGAATTTTAAACGCAAATCCCACATTTCACACTTACTCTCCATTAGGTTGTCCTTGTCTTCCTCTGATCTAATGCGACCCAAGCACATGTTACGGTATGAGCAGAGAATATTTGCTTTTTATGTAGATGTCAAGATCTTGCCCTATATCATTTTCATAACAAGTCAATTGTTTAAAAATAATCATAAAATCATATTGATGTCAATGATATATTCTCAGTGAAATGAAGGTAAGAAAAATATATGCTCAATGAAATCACATGATCTAGTAGTATCTGATGCACTTATGCGGTTATAAAACAAAACCAACATGTGGTTATAGTTTATCACAAATGCTAAATTTTTTTTAGCTCATTTGTATATAATTTTCTTATATTTTTTTATCTTCAATGAAATATTTTACAATTTATAGTGAACTTCTTGCTATTCTAATAGTGAATAGTAAGAAAGAGTCAATTATAAAGAAGGGAAAAAGACAAATAAAATCATCTAAATAAGTACAGGACAATTAAAGTGCCTAAATTTTCAAAAAGGACAACCAAATTTACAGGCACTAAATTAATCATTGCAGCATTCTTATTAATCACATGCATGTTAAACATTGCATCATCAACAATTAACAACTAAAGCGTAACAATTAAACACAACATCATTCTCATTAACCATAACAGAATCCTCATTCTCATTAACAACTAGAGCATTATCAATTTAGTGCCTGTGACTTTGGTGTTCATTTTGGAAATTTCGGCAGCTTGATTGTCCTTTTACATATTCAGAGAGTTTTATTTGTCTTTTTTCCTAAAAAGATGCAAAAATCTGTATGTATATATTTCTCTTCATTGTTTCATGGGAAAATTAATATGAGGTCTCATCTAAGGAACTTAATATTAGAAAGATCTCATGAATTGATCAAATTAAAGTAGGGTCCCAAGGGACCTTACTTTAATTATCTCTCAAGAGGAAAAGACACTTCTACACTTAGAGAAAACATAGCTAGTTTGTCTTGTTGAAATGAGGTTTGAGCCTAGTCTATGTCTTATTAGAGACCGTTTTTCATGCTTGAGTCTAACCGTATTAACTTTTATGAGACCTGATAAATTAAACATAGTTCAATTAAAGGTTTGGAGAGGTGACATGACTTCAATGAAGATGTTTAGAAAATTATAGGTAATTTAAAACATAAAATAAACGATATACTTATAATTTTATATTAAGAATTGGTAACAAATAACATAAACTAATTATAATAATATATTTTCTATTTAAAAAAATATTAAAATACTTAATAGGCCAGACTGATAGGCTAATAAATTTTTTCTTCAAGCCTGAGTTTGGTTTGTTAATTAAGCAAAACACGCCAAAAGAAAAGGCTTGGGCATGGGTTGGAAATAAAGAGATTAGTACAAGACTGAAGGACACCGATTTAGCGGTCGGTGTAGTGTGCCTTGGGTCTAGTCCTTCAAGAATATTTTATAACCTCAAGGTAAGCGGAAGTTACCCCGGGTACCGTTCTCAGAGGAGCCTTGTTTAATTAAACTAACCTAGTAAATTTAATGCAATGCAAGATGGATTTAGGTAAAGAAAATATATTTTGTTGATTTTTTAAAGAGTAAATGATGGGTGCAAAACAAATAAATATTTTTAGTATTTTTTAATAAAAGGGTGTAGTGGAAATGAAGTGCTCTTGGAAATGATTTTCAATGGCTATCATAGCTTTCTAAATATTTTTGGGGAGTTTAATGCAATAATTTCTTAATTTACCAAACCTCATGGACCCATGAGTCCAATACCTAGTTGTTGAAACCTCATCCAATTAGGCATTGTTAAACTCTTTAGTACCTTTGAGTTTTCTCTAAGTTTCCTAAAATACCAAACCTCACCAACCGGTAAGTCTAATGCCTAGTCTCATGAACTCATTCAAATAGACATTATTAATTACCCTAGAGTGTGATTATTGATTGCAATGCATTAGGTTCAATTACAATTCAATTCAACAAACTATCTACCAATACCATGGGTAAATAGAAATATTTAATGAATTATAAAGAACATATGTATGACCATACATATTGTTGAGTCCAAATTCCTCATTACAAGTCAAAACCACAAATCAAACTCACAATAACAACCAAATCCAGTCCAATCTCAAAACATAAATGCTAACCTAAACCTAGGCAATCAAAAATATAAAGAGAAAGGAAAGGAATTGGGACTCCCCTTTGTAGAACCAAAGCTCAAGCCACTTCCCATCAACTCCAAGAGCAAGGAGGAACTTTATTGAGGCATGGATGGAGGAAGGAAGGTGGAAGATTGAAAAAATGTGATGAGATGTGAAGAGAAGATGATGAAGGGAATGGAGGGAACTAGGGTTTTGGGGAGCACCCAACCCCCAAAACTTGGGTTTCTAAGCCTAATCTTACACCATATATCAATGGGGACTTGGGCTTCATGTTTGGGTTTGAGTTTAGGTCCAAATTGGTGCTTAAAAGACCAAAAAATCAGAGAAAAACCGAAGTTGTAAGTGCTGTTCGCGCAGGGACCTGTCTGCAAAGTCTGAAAGTTGTGGGGTCAGATTCTGTAATTTTCTCAGGACTGTTCTGCATTGTTTTCAGGATTCTGGGCCGTTTCTGTAATTTCTGCCAAATGTCCAGAATAGCTATTTCAGCTCATTTTTGTCATTTTCTGCAAGGGAAAAATTACAACAACATAATACATTTCATCCCAAAAATTAATCACTTAAGATAAACAATTAAATGTGACGATTATGCCCTTATTTGACCCCTTTTCACACAAAACCATTTTTAATTCAATTAAATTATAATCAATTCATTTTAATTCAATATTGCATCTTCCAAATGTTAATAACTTCAATTTAGCACACTAAAAACATACAAATTCAAGGATTTGTCAACTCCCCCACACTTAAACCTTTGTACTCCCGGACAAAGACAAGTTTTAAAAAACTTTGAAGTACATTAACATGACAATTATGAGAATTCAACAAACAATGTGAAATGGAATAATGCTAACAATGATTAACAATGATTGTAATGAATGTAAAGAGTATGAGTAGAGAAGAAAATCACTCAAGGATAAGTGTTTACACACATCTCACCATTTTGGGTTCATTTATACTCTCAATATCCACTTTGGTACACATTCTACCATATGCTTGTGGGAATTCTAAGGTCTCTACTAAAACATAAAGTGCTATGCATCAAAAGGACTTTTGAGGGTTGTGGTGATGGATAGGCCAAATGATAGAATGAGAATGAGAATGAAAATGAAAAGAATTGATGTTATGCATGTTTAGCCGTTCATTTACAACTTGAAGTACCAATTGCACATTTCTAAACTACTATGTATGCCTTATTTTTCACTTTTTGGCTTTTTCTCATTTTTTTCCATATTTTTTTTCTCACTTTTTTTTTTCATTTCCCTTCATTTTGTATTTTTTTTCATACATAACATGCTTCTTTGAAACATAACAATGACATTTTTTTCATTTTGAACAAAGCAATTATGCAACTTTTCTCATATTGGCAAAACAATGCAATAACATCAAGTGAAGGGCTCAAATGGGCAAAAAAAGGTATAGTGTTTAGGGTTGGTGTTTGGGATAGAAGGGTATGAAATGAAGGCCTTTATCATACTACATTACACTATATGCAACAAGTTTTGACCAAGAATGCAAACAAGTTCTAGAGAATGGTAACCAAGTGGATTTCACTCAAAAATGAATAATTAGGCTCAAATAAACCTCACAATATATGGCTAATTCTCCTAAACTTAAACAAATATTCAAGACAATCAAGCTTTTAACCATAGGGCATCAATTCCATTCACAAGATTGCAAATTAAAAGCATAAAAACAAATTCTCAAAATTGTCAAAAGTCCAAAAATATGTCATGTCCAAGGTTAACAAATGTAAAAGTGAGGGAAAGTTCAAATTTTTTCAAAATTTTGCCAATTTGAAGCTAAAAACATATCCAAGATGAAATAACCCAAAACTTAACCCAACTACAACCCCTCCCCCACTCTTAATTTCTACATTGTCCTCAATGTAGCAAAATCATGGAAAAATCCAATTAAATTTCAAAGCATGTGGAAATCAAGTGTGGTGGTGGTGTTAGCACTAAACACTTTATTTTAATCCTAGAAATGAGAAAAACAACTAAAGCTACCTTTTACTACTAGTTTGTGTCTCTCCCCCACACTCATATTCCTCAATCAATAATTAAGTCAAGCACATGAAGAATAAGAAGAAAAAACAAGTGAGGAAAGAGACAACCTTTGTTATGGTATCTTCTGTTAGAATCTTAAGTTTTGATGAAGACTAAAATATAAAGGATTAGACCAAGTGCCTAGGAAGCAATAGGATAACATAGGATCCCAAGTAAGAGTGCTTCCGGATGAGGATTTACTTCCGGATATATTAGGACTTGCGCATGCGGATGAATGTTTTCATCCCCCAGCGGCAGCAAGTAAATCACTGGGGAAATAACTTAGTCCATGAGCATTAGGTACACAAAACCTTAAGACTAAGCTATGTTTCAATCGGAAGTGAAATTGCTTCCTGTTAGATTTAGACTGGCGCAGGTTGATAAATTAGATATAACCCCGAGCGTCAGTGGAAATGCAACGTCAAGTGAAGTTGCTTCCTGTTAAGACTTTGACTGGCGCAGACTGATAGAATAGATATCACCCCAAGCGTCAGTGAGTTTATCTCGTCAAGTAAAAGTGCTTCCTGATAGATTTAGACTGGCACAGACTGATAGAGATAATATAATCCTAAGCGTCAGTGAATCAGCCACGTCAAGTAAAAGTGTTTCCGATAGCTTAGTGACTAGCGCTGAATGTTGGAATGAAAATACACTGAGCGAGAGTAAGTGATTGTGAGCTAGATCCTTCATCAAGTGGAATCACTTCCGGATGAGAAGTGCTTCCGGATACACCTTAGACTTAGGGAACACCCACTGCATGTGACTATGTGCTTATATTGCTAAACTAACGTTCAAGTGCAGCACACTAAGTAAGTTTGCTTCCGGATGAGAAGTTGCTTCCGCAAGCAATCAGAATGTCAGAACATTCAGAGATGCAGTGTCAGAATGCTTATGTCAGAGCAGAGGTGCCAGGACTACTTTTCAGAGATAAAGCAAGTCAACCCTGCTATACATTGATGAAGCAATTAATGGGCAAACGGTAACATGGGATTAACGGCTATATTCAAACGGACATATTCAACCTGCCGCCCAAGCTTTGAAGCCGAGTATAAAAAGGAACATCTACATTCAGAAGAGAGTTGGAAGAACAGAGCATATTATCTGATATATCATCTTCTACTCTCCGATTATGAAGTTGTAATACTCTTAGAAAGAATTAGTGGAGAGCAATCATTGTACCTAAGTGAGTAACATAATCTGTTCATTGAGTGAACCCACTTAGTTGAGCTTAAGTGTTTAGCACAATCAGTTCATAGAGTGAACATAATTGTTATCTTACATTTGTAAGGGGGAGCATTTAGAGGTTTTCTAAATCTCCATAGGTTGCAAGTTAACCCGCAAAACTTGTGGTTGTAAGGTTTGCAGGTGAACCCGTTGTAAAACCTGTGGGTTGTTAGGTGAACCCGTGTTCGTAAAACCTAAAGTGTAAAGGCTTCTCTTGTGCCCGGTTTAAACAAGAATAGTGGATTGGAAATCTCAGGTGGAGCCTGGGGACTGGATGTAGGTCTGGGTGACCGAACCAGGATAAATTGTGTGTGCATAAATTTACATTTAAACATTCTATTTTGCATCACATAACATACTGACTTGTGCATACCTTTACTTATTAACATCATCATCAAGCACAAGCAGTCTTTCGAAAAGAGTTAAAGTTTTTATTCCCTCACCCAATTCACCCCCCCTCTTGGGTGACAGCCACGCATTTCATTTGGTATCAGAGCCAGGTTACTTGTTTAAAGGATCCAACGATCTCAAGTGCAAAGACCTAGGCTGACTTGGGGTACAAAATGTGTTTTGAAGGTTTTGACCATACTATCCCAACCGTGTTAGAAAATGCTGATTTTTACTTATGGAAGGGAAGGATGAAAAGTTTTATACTATCCACGGATTTCAAAATGTGGGATGTCTTTGAAAAGGACTCTGATTTCAAACCAAAAGTAAATTGGACAGAAGAGGACAAAAGTTTATTTTACTTAAACCTTAGAGCAATGCAAATTTTGCACAAAAGTTTATCTGACAATGATTACCAGAAAATTAAACATTGCTCTAGGGCTATAGATATTTGGAACACTCTTGATACTATGTATGCTTCTAATCAATTTCTTGAAGTTAAGGCTGTCCAAAGCTCATTATGTGCTCCCTGTGAATCCATCTTTGATGAGCTACTGGATGGTGATGTAGTGGAAGCTAGCATCAGCGAAGAGAGTGTTAATCCATGCCTAGAAGATTCAGAAACTGAAGAAAATGAGGTACCTGAACCTGAACCTTCTAAATTGCAAGACATTTATAATGAATTACATATTGAATTCTGTAAACTTGCAAAAGAAGTTCTAGGCCTGAGAAATAGGAATAGGGAACTTGAGGAACTTATTCTTTCTACAACCAAGGAGTCCAAAGTTCCATTTTTAAAAGAAGAATTTTCAAAAGACTCTGAGATTTCAAAAATTAACAAACATAGTGTCTTTGAAAAGAAAACTGACCAACACAATAATAACAAGAAATCTTATTCTGAACATCATCCTATTGTCTGTTATTATTGTGGTAGAACAGGTCATATTTCTCACACATGCAATTTTAAAAATTTAAATGTGAGAAACAAATATGCATGGATCCCCAAAGGACAAGTAAGGTCCAGCGCTAACCATGTAGGACCCAAGTACAAATGGGTACCAAAACTCCCTTCCAGTGCCTTACTTGTGCAGGAAAGATCAAGAGTTCCTCTTGCCCCAAAGAAAAGAACTCGTGGTGATATCACTGCTGCAACCATCTGGTTCAATCATAAGAAGCAGTGCGCCACCATTAGGAACAAATGTTCTATCTCAAGGACAAGCTATCACAGAGTTCCACTCAACTATCCTGAGAAGAACATGAGAGAGAGGATATCTCAATCAACATGGAGAAAGCCTATGAATCCTGTCTCTCCTAAGAAAGTGCTTCAGGCCAAGGATAAGTATAGAAGATCTCCTTGGGTAAGCAAGGGATCATTTAAGGTTGAAGCATGCAATAGTAAAATCTCCTATGCAAGTGTTAGATGGACTTATTGAGATTTTACATCAAGCATTATATATATATATATGAACATTATATGCCTTATAAGAGTTTATCACAATGTTCATAGTCTACATACTATCTATGACTATCATTATCAGTGTATAACCATGTGCATATTGTCATAGTTGATTCGCAATGCCATATTCATAGTAAATAATCTTTAGGTGCATGTGAATCACATACTTCCTACAAACTGACAAGTCAGATCCAAGTCTGGATACTGAAAAGAGAAAAAGGGGGTTATTTGATATATTGTAGGAAAGAAGACTGGAAGCAACAACAAGATTCAAGACTATACTTCAGCTGAGATATTTGTCATATTTTGGGATCTAGAGTTAGAGCTTAATCGCTAAAAAGCAACAAGGAGGGAAAAAAAGAATTGACATTCATCACAATACAAATGATGCTTAGTCATACTAAATCAATCAATGGAAGTTCTCTCACTTGAGACTCTTTTTGACCTTCAACGACAAGGATGATGATGGAAAAGAAAGATAACTCTCAACACTGTTGCTTCTTCTCCTGACACTAATATTGAAGCTGTGAGGAAGTCCAAAAAGGTCCCCCACAATGTTAAATCTTAAGTGAGTCCAACCGGAAGCAAAATCACTTCCGGATACTCTTTTGCTGGCGCTGGATGATAACTCAATGTGATCAAGAGCACCACTTCAACCGGAAGCAAAACTACTTCCGGATGATCACTCACTGACACTAGATGATCAAGTCAAGAGAGCGCCAGTGCCAGACCAAAGGACACATCACTTCAGAAAACGTTTCAACTTCCTCTATGAAACGTTGTGCCTTCTCTGACTAATTGAAGAACACGTGTCATCAGGTGTGTCGTTCCAACTTAAAAACTTACGTTACCCAATGTGTGAAAAATTTGAAAGAAGATGCCCATTTTATCCTCAGAAGTTTTATCTATAAATAGATGTCATTTTTCACTTTCACTTTTTACTTGCATCATTTTCACTCGCATCTTTTCTCTGAAAATTTACTTCATCTTCTTCATCGTGTTCTTCATTTTTCTCTATATACTCCTCGCATTTCATCTCTATTTACCACAACATTCATACAAAAATGGCCGGTTCGCATGAATCCAACCCAGTTACCCAGAAAGCCTCTTCATCCAAGAAACACAAGTCGAAATCTGGGAAATCAAGTCACAAGCACTCTGGTAAATCTGGGCATCATGAAGAACATCGTGATGAACATCATGAACATCGTGAAGTTTCTGGGCAAACACCAGGGCAGGATGAAAACGTTCAGGGTCAGCCTGGAACTTCTGGTCGAGTAGAACAGGTAGTGGTTTCTGAACAAGAGAGGGATGCTCAGAGAAAAGGAAAGAAGAAGAAGGTTCAATTTGCTGAGGAGCCTTCCTCCAAGAGGCAGAGGGTCGAAGAAGATGATCCCACAGTATATAGAGATGGGGCATTGGAGAGTGTGACCACCAAATTTGAGACATCCACTCCCATCCTCAACCATGGCCTGTTCATCGATCTGGACAAGATGGATGAACTAGGGTTTCCCCATCTGCGCCCTTACTTGGAGAAGTATATGCCTTGGCTGGGCATCAACCAGGATTACAACGTCAACGTCCTGCGAGTCTTCTGCCAATCCCTCTCTGGCAGGGCCAAGTACAGGAAGGTTGATGGGAAAGAGCAAATCCACAAACTCTCCTTCTCCGCCACAGTAAGGGGGAGAACCTTCAGGTTCACATGGAAGACGCTGAATGAGTTAATGGGGATAACGGATGAAAGCATGAATGAGTGGCTATATCCAGTGGCGCACAAGTACAGCAAGGAGGATCTTGTGACACTATATGGCACCGATGACAAAAAGGTGTCCAAAATGTCTGATTCATACAGACTGCTGTACTATGTTTACTCCCGGATGATGACTCACAAAGGGGGTAACTTCAATGAGTTCGCCAACATTGACAACCCTTGGTTTCCCAGACTTCTCAAACAACAACCTATCAATCCTGGCCAGTTGATCTGCTTAGAGCTTTAGAGATGGTTGACCAATGACAAGTCTGGCCATCTTCCCTATCCCACCATCATTGCCTTCCTCCTTGAGAAGCATCTGATCAAGGCTACATCTGCTGTGGGAAAGAGAATGTCAAGTGTAAGCCTGTGGGAGCAACCAATATTGCGAAGATGGGCATCAGGTATTTCAAGCCTCCTAAGCCCACTCGCTCACGCTCACAAGCCAGTAGTGCTTCTGGCACTTCAGCCCCCTCTGCATCTGGAGCAGGGGATCAGGAAGTTGATTCACATGCTGGGCCAAGCCGTATTGCAAGAGTGTCAGCCTCTGTTAGGGCCTTTGCCGAGGAAGTAAAGGAAGAGCTTCTCCTCAGATTGCCTGAGTCCTTGGTGGGTCCTCTCCGTGCTGAGTGTGAAGCTGGTTTCCAGCACCAAGGGGAGCGGATCCAGCGGCTCGAGGACAGAGTAGGACAGCTTGAGAATCACCTTGCCAGGGTGGATGCAAAGTTAGATCTCATTCTCCAACACCTTCAAATTCCCCAACCATCTCAAGGTAACCTACCACCTCCACCTCCTCCTCCTCCTCAAAACCCACCTCCTCCTCCTAATCACCCTCAACTTCCCCCTCCTCCTCCTAACACTCAACAACCTCAACCACCACCACAAAATGACCAGCAACACTCACCATCACCAAACAATGACAACCAATCCCAACCTTCACCTACCTATGACCAGCAAACCCAAGACTCACCTCACAACTCTCCACGCCAATCACCCACTCTCTCACGACCTGGAGCCCCTACACGCTCTCCACTCAGTTTTTCAAACGAACCTTTCACCCACTCTAATCCTACCAACCCCTACTCTCGACCAAGATCCAACCCCTTGGCCGAGCAACTTGGTTTCCACACTGCCATTCACCCTCTCAGCCAAATATACATCAGAGACTATCCTCGCCTTCAACCACTCTCAGATGACCGCTTACCTTTCACCCCAGACTCCACCGCCTACAAAGAATACTCATCCACTTACCCCTTTGATGGCCTCTTTACCCACCCTACCTTCTTCGAAGGGAACTCCGTTCTCTTTCCCAACCCTCCTCAAACTCCAGAACAGCTATCTTCTCCCACATCCTCTACCTCTACCCTCTCACCCTCCCCTCCTAAGAGATTTGGCCCTGAGCCACCTCCACCCTCCTCATCCACTCCATCCCTGGCACTCACCCTTGTTGATGATGACAAAAGGGGGAGAAATGTTATGTCTACTCTTCGCCTAAGTATGGCCACAAGGGATGTTCTCAGCCAGCCATCACTCTGGATTGATGAAGACATCACGGCCGCCCTGCGTCGTGCATTTGAGTCTCAGAGGCTGAGTGGTGCAGAAAGCCTCATAAGGGGAGAGGCCATCCGTTTCATGCAGCAGAAGAGAACGGATGAGCAAGGATCACATTTGGAGATGGTTGTGTTTGGGCAGAATGAACAATCCTCACAACCTGAGTCATCATCAGAGCCTCCTCCAACTAAAACAAGTAGAGAGATGGTTGAGGAAATCATGATGAAGTGGGGACTGAAGAGACCCAACCATCCTCCCACTGTGATAGCCAAGCCTGTTCCTGCATCCTCTGGGCAAGAGTCTGAGATCCCTTCATCTGAGCAATCTTCTGATCCTCCTCCCTCGTCTGAGCCAGCAACCAGATTCAGTGAGACTAGAAAGAAGGCCGTTGCTAGGAAACGTGCCAGGAAGTTAATTGCCACCACTGAATCTGATGAGTCTGAGGAAGAGACTCCATCTGACCTACCTGAGCAAGGGACTTCGTCTGCCCAGGTTGAGCAAGAAAATCCAGTGGTTCAAGCGGTTCCAATTCTGAAGGAAGTCAAATTGGAGATTGAAGACATGACTCCTGAGGAATTTGAGAAGTTTGGATTCACAGACAAGCTATCCTTTGGTCAGATGGCGTGCCTCGATGCTGATAGAGCAAGTGCCTTGCCCACTCCTCCAATTAGCAAGAGCAAAGGGAAGAGTAAGGGGAAAGGGAAAAGGAAAGCCCAGGAAGTTGAGGAGGATCCCAACTTCCCTGTATGGAACGTGAAAATCCGGGCTGTTCACTATCCCAATGGAGAGGTCCTCTACTTCGACGATGCTACTGGGTTCCCTGGGTATGAAGAAGTAGAGAACCTAAAAAGGGCATTCGAGGAGTCTGTCGAGTCAGAGAGGCTCAGAAGGGAAAAAGCAGAAAAAGAGCTTCAAGAGATCATTGCCCAGACAGACCAGAGTGAGCGTGAGGCCAAGTTAGCCCAACTACAAAAAGAAAATGAAGAAAGGCAAAAAGAGAGGGAGAGGAAAAAGAGACACAAACTATAAACCCCCAATCCAAAATTTCCTTTTAACTTAGAAATTTTTCTTTGAATTGATTTCATGCATACTTTCATACTTGCTTAGTCTTAATTACTTGTAGATGTTCTTTATTTGTAAATGTTATTTGATGTACACTCTGACTTGTAACTCTTACTTGTCAATAATAGTTGTTCAAGTTACTTGTTCTTATCCATTGCTTTTACTCTTTTGCTAATCCTTCCTTAGGAACTTAATTGATAGAACTAGGTTTGTCATCATCAAAAAGGGGGAGAATGTTAGAATCTTAAGTTTTGATGAAGACTAAAATATAAAGGATTAGACCAAGTGCCTAGGAAGCAATAGGATAACATAGGATCCCAAGTAAGAGTGCTTCCGGATGAGGATTTACTTCCGGATAGATTAGGACTTGCGCATGCGGATGAATGTTTTCATTCCCCAGCGGCAGCAAGTAAATCACTGGGGAAATAACTTAGTCCATGAGCATTAGGTACACAAAACCTTAAGACTAAGCTATGTTTCAATCGGAAGTGAAATTGCTTCCTGTTAGATTTAGACTGGCGCAGGTTGATAAATTAGATATAACCCCGAGCGTCAGTGGAAATGCAACGTCAAGTGAAGTTGCTTCCTGTTAAGACTTTGACTGGCGCAGACTGATAGAATAGATATCACCCCAAGCGTCAGTGAGTTTATCTCGTCAAGTAAAAGTGCTTCCTGATAGATTTAGACTGGCACAGACTGATAGAGATAATATAATCCTAAGCGTCAGTGAATCAGCCATGTCAAGTAAAAGTGTTTCCGATAGCTTAGTGACTAGCGCTGAATGTTGGAATGAAAATACACTGAGCGAGAGTAAGTGATTGTGATGTAGATCCTTCATCAAGTGGAATCACTTCCGGATGAGAAATGCTTCCGGATACACCTTAGACTTAGGGAACACCCACTGCATGTGACTATGTGCTTATATTGCTAAACTAACGTTCAAGTGCAGCACACTAAGTAAGTTTGCTTCCGGATGAGAAGTTGCTTCCGCAAGCAATCAGAATGTCAGAACATTCAGAGATGCAGTGTCAGAATGCTTATGTCAGAGCAGAGGTGCCAGGACTACTTTTCAGAGATAAAGCAAGTCAACCCTGCTATACATTGATGAAGCAATTAATGGGCAAACGGTAACATGGGATTAACGGCTATATTTAAACGGACATATTCAACCTGCCGCCCAAGCTTTGAAACCGAGTATAAAAAGGAACATCTACATTCAGAAGAGAGTTGGAAGAACAGAGCATATTATCTGATATATCATCTTCTACTCTCCGATTATGAAGTTGTAATACTCTTAGAAAGAATTAGTGGAGAGCAATCATTGTACCTAAGTGAGTAACATAATCTGTTCATTGAGTGAACCCACTTAGTTGAGCTTAAGTGTTTAGCACAATCAGTTCATAGAGTGAACATAATTGTTATCTTACATTTGTAAGGGGGAGCATTTAGAGGTTTTCTAAATCTCCATAGGTTGCAAGTTAACCCGCAAAACTTGTGGTTGTAAGGTTTGCAGGTGAACCCGTTGTAAAACCTGTGGGTTGTTAGGTGAACCCGTGTTCGTAAAACCTAAAGTGTAAAGGCTTCTCTTGTGCCCGGTTTAAACAAGAATAGTGGATTGGAAATCTCAGGTGGAGCCTGAGGACTGGATGTAGGTCTGGGTGACCGAACCAGGATAAATTGTGTGTGCATAAATTTACATTTAAACATTCTATTTTGCATCACATAACATACTGACTTGTGCATACCTTTACTTATTAACATCATCATCAAGCACAAGCAGTCTTTCGAAAAGAGTTAAAGTTTTTATTCCCTCACCCAATTCACCCCCCCTCTTGGGTGACAGCCACGCATTTCATCTTCAAATGCTTGAAGGAGAAGTTCTCATCCTTGATGAGGATCATGTTGGACTTTAGAGCTCCAACTTCTCCTTTGTTGATCTTCCTTAGTGGTGGTTGAAGTGGATATCTCATATGGCTCCTACAATGGTGTCCATGCAAAGAAAACAAGCCAAGAGAAATACCAAATCCAATGGAACAAACTTGGAGAGGGTTAGAGCATGCTTTAAGCAAGTTAAGATCGAAACTCTCCAAGTATGAATCACAACCAAGAAAATCAACATTACTCCCATTTGTAGGAGTAAAAGAAACATTTATGTTTTTGAAGTCCTCTTGTACTTGCAACCGGAAAGGTGAGGAACCCAAGTTGGTGTTGGGGTACACCACATCTAATTTGCAATCACAAGAGGAGGGAGGTATAAGAGTGGAAGAAGAAGAAGATTTATGCAACATGCAAGATGAATGCAATCCTAAATCGGGCGGTAGGTCACAAGATAAAATCAAATGGAAAGATTCATCCTTTTTCACAATTTTATCATTTAAAATATGAGAATCTTCCCTTATTAACCAACCCAAAGATAAAAAAGAATTGAGATCAAAAGATATACAATTGTCATTTCCATCATCAAGTGTAGCATGTATGTTATCAATTGAACTAGATGAAGAGGTAGTATCATATGGAGTGGAAAGCCAACTATCAACTTCCATACAAATAGCACAAGACTCATCACAATCACATGTGGTAATGAAGGAAGAATGTGGGAAGGAAGTTGAAATGAATTCTTCATCATGTTTAATAGATTCAAATAAGCTCAAATCATCATGCTTATCAAAACTTGAAAAGGAAGGCAATTGTTCACAATTCTCCACATTTTTAACAACCAAGCTTGATGCATCATTAGTGCTAGTAGATAAAGTGTGCACATTACCAAAGTTCTTTTGTTGCAATGAAACAAATCTATCATACTTAACATCAATGCATTCCATGCACATAGTATCATCATCACAAGAACAAGGTAAAGACTCATGCAAATCAAAATCATCACCACAACTAGTACTTAGAGCATCATTATCACCACACATATGATTTTTACAAGCAACATTATCAACTATACAACTAACAATGGAAGTATCACAATAAGAATTTTCAACATCAAGATCTTGAGGGAATTTAACAACAATTTCGTCATCCACCTCATCATCACTTGTAACATCAACCAAAGTAGTATGAGGAGAGATAACCTCTTCAAGAAGAGGAGGAATATGACCTAAGTGTGAAATCAATTCTTCTTGAGGTTGAGAATGTGCTTGTTTTCCATTTATTACTTGTGTGGGACTTGTCATTTGAAGGTGACCATCCACTTGAGAGGTGACATTTAGCTCTAGGTCCTCAACTCCTTCACAATCATAGGATTGACAAGGCCATGGAGTACCTTCTTCTCCATTTGTCTTTTTCCACATTACATGTTGCACAAAAGCCCGAATAAATTCTTCTATTTCCTCCAAACGCTTTTCCATCTCCTTTGTGAGTTGATTGACCTCTTAAGCATAAACAATTTGGAGTGTTCACATTTAAGCTCATCATACACTCTCCTAAAAGCAAGGGTTTGAGAATCCATGTTTGGGAAAGTTAGGAAGACATCTAATCCACTAGGTTTAGGTGGAGAGGGTGGGGGTGATGGTGTATGATAGGTGGAAGGGAAAACATTGTGGTAGGAGGTGTATGGTGGTTCATATGGATGTGTGTATGGTGTAGGGAAGTGGGTAGAGTGGCTTTGGAAGTAGGTAGAGTTGTTTTGTGGATAAGATGGTTCCAAGTATGTTGGGAATTGGTTGGGCATTTGGTATTCAAGGGTTTGATAGTAATTGTGCAACCGTTCTCTCAAGGAAGGTTCCTCATTGCTCAAAGAATGTGAGTAACTTGGTGTTTCTTCATTCAAAGAATAAGAATTCATAGGAGAATCATCATAGAACAAAAGCTCATAATTATATGGCCTAAACATGATTATTGCAATCAAACAATCTCAATATGCAAATGCAAGAAACTAAGGAAAAAAAATCAAAACAAAGATGGATACAAAGTGAATTATCCTAATATGCACCTAAACTAAATGCAACCTAATGGCTCACTTTGACCCAAATCAATCTTGAAGATTGACACAAATTTACTAGGGAGTCAAATTAATGACTCCCCGGCAACGGCGCCACTTGAAGGACACCGATTTAGCGGTCGGTGTAGTGTGCCTTGGGTCTAGTCCTTCAAGAATATTTTATAACCTCAAGGTAAGCGGAAGTTATCCCGGGTATCGTTCTCAGAGGAGCCTTGTTTAATTAAACTAACCTAGTAAATTTAATGCAATGCAAGATGGATTTAGGTAAAGAAAATATATTTTGTTGATTTTTTAAAGAGTAAATGATGGGTGCAAAACAAATAAATATTTTTAGTATTTTTTAATAAAAGGGTGTAGTGGAAGTGAAGTGCTCTTGGAAATGATTTTCAATGGCTATCATAGCTTTCTAAATATTTTTGGGGAGTTTAATGCAATAATTTCTTAATTTACCAAACCTCATGGACCCATGAGTCCAATACCTAGTTGTTGAAACCTCATCCAATTAGGCATTGTTAAACTCTTTAGTACCTTTGAGTTTTCTCTAAGTTTCCTAAAATACCAAACCTCACCAACCGGTAAGTCTAATGCCTAGTCTCATGAACTCATTCAAATAGACATTATTAATTACCCTAGAGTGTGATTATTGATTGCAATGCATTAGGTTCAATTACAATTCAATTCAACAAACTATCTACCAATACCATGAGTAAATAGAAATATTTAATGAATTATAAAGAACATATGTATGACCATACATATTGTTGAGTCCAAATTCCTCATTACAAGTCAAAACCACAAATCAAACTCACAATAACAACCAAATCCAGTCCAATCTCAAAACATAAATGCTAACCTAAACCTAGGCAATCAAAAATATAAAGAGAAATGAAAGGAATTGGGACTCCCCTTTGTAGAACCAAAGCTCAAGCCACTTCCCATCAACTCCAAGAGCAAGGAGGAACTTTATTGAGGCATGGATGGAGGAAGGAAGGTGGAAGATTGAAAAAATGTGATGAGATGTGAAGAGAAGATGATGAAGGGAATGAAGGGAACTAGGGTTTTGGGGAGCACCCAACCCCCAAAACTTGGGTTTCTAAGCCTAATCTTACACCATATATCAATGGGGACTTGGGCTTCATGTTTGGGTTTGAGTTTAGGTCCAAATTGGTGCTTAAAAGACCAAAAAATCAGAGAAAAACCGAAGTTGTAAGTGCTATTCGCGCAGGGACCTGTCTGCAAAGTCTGAAAGTTGTGGGGTCAGATTCTGTAATTTTGCTCAGGACTGTTCTGCAGTGTTTTCAGGATTCTGGGCCGTTTCTGTAATTTCTGCCAAATGTCCAGAATAGCTATTTCAGCTCATTTTTGTCATTTTCTGCAAGGAAAAAATTACAACAACATAATACATTTCATCCCAAAAATTGATCACTTAAGATAAACAATTAAATGTGACGATTATGCCCTTATTTGACCCCTTTTCACACAAAACCATTTTTAATTCAATTAAATTATAATCAATTCATTTTAATTCAATATTGCATCTTCCAAATGTTAATAACTTCAATTTAGCACACTAAAAACATACAAATTCAAGGATTTGTCAAAGACCTTAACGATTTAAGTCATACGCCCTTGATAACCAGACTGAACTATTCACATCCCTACTAGGGGTCCTAATTCAATTTGTGGGAATGTACGCCCACAATGGGGAACCTCGCTACCCCAAGTAATTATTGTGGCAACATAGATTTGAACTCGAAACTATTGGTTAAGTTAGAACAACTTTAACCGCCAATTGATCTAAATATCTGGTGGTTAAACTCTTCCTCTTCCTCTTTATATATATGTGTGTGTGAGTGTGTAACAAGAAAAAATAAAAATATTTTTGAGTTTCTAAATATATATAGTATCCTGATGAAACCGTACGAATCATGGAAGTAATGCCTTGTATATAACAAACATATATAAACTAAACTTGAAGATTTGGCAAAACAAACAAAAATTTAAAGATGCGTGGATCCATATACAGAAAAATCTTTGACCAACATGTCATCGCCATAAATAAATGAATCTCAAGGCGAAGATACATGGGAGAGCAAGGTTAGAAGGCACATGAAGGCACATGTAGTAAAACCAAACATCATCGAGACTTTGTTTCTTTCACATGAATTGGTGCACGATTGAATATAATGAACATGAATATCTCTATATAACGTCATCTGTCTGTCTTTTAGTATTCTTCCTTGCCTTTACGCATGATGTGATAATTCAGTCTTCAAATATATTCGAACTCCGATCCAGTAAACTCACCTATAAAGTGTTCCATTAAAGATTTGTGATTTACCTTACGAAAAATCCTGCGATTGAAGAACTGTAAATGAAACTTTCCATTGTCTTTCGTGATTTGATAATTTGAGATGTATGATCTTGTTGGCGTTAGCGCCTAAGTATTGTTGAGCATGGTCAATCTTCCAACTGCTTTCTAGTGCTATCCAAATCTTGTAGGTGGCAACAATATAAACAAATAATGATTTTTAAAAATACCTTATTTACAGGGCAAATGTACATTTCTGATACTCAATTATTGTTATAGGAGCAACAATAATATATAACTATTTCGAAATTTAACAATGATACCCATTTATTACTTAGAATCAATAATGAGATTTTCATTAAATTTGGATGAATTTTACTAGTTTAGCACTTAAGGCCAATAAGATTAAACGTGAAAAAACAAAATGTGTTTATGAATAAAAAAATAATCACACATCTTCTTCCTCCTTGATTCATCATCTTCTTCCTCAAAGTCCCAATATTTCTCTCCAAAGCCTCACATTATCTGAAAGCTCAGTCATCAAAACAACACTCTTCTCCTTATCAATCCCCCACCTCTTCATTGTTATATATTATAGTGCTATCGACAAATTGGAGCATGACTGTGGTGGGCCGTGGCTCACCAAGCCCCAATTGGTTGAAGATAGCAAGAGGCATGAGATTAACACTAGCTCCTGAATCACATAATAGAGTTTTTCCGGTAATTTTCTGATTATATTGCATGGAAAATAGAAACTTCACGGATCCTCAAGCTTGTTGGTAATTTTCTCCGGATAACTGCACTACACCCTTTTGTTAAGGCAACTATTTCAAACTCATTGAATTTATATTTCTTGGATAATATGTATCCTTTAGAAACTTAGCATGGCATGAGCTCTAATGATTCAACAAATCAAGGGATGTTTATGTGCAATTGCTTGAACATGTCAACAAAGTAAACCTCTTAAATTGAATATCCTCCCCTTTCTTCTTGAATTGTTGATGAACAGAATTGGAGGCACATATGATTTGTTAACTTTCCCTAATGTCTTTCACATTTTTACATAGTGCGGTCCACAACTATGTTAGACGGCTATCTGAAAACATTAACAAACTTACGTATTTACATTGTAATGATTTTTACATATCACAAAGGTAATTATATTTCATGCATCTTATGAAATTGTTTTTCCTAGATTATTTGTATATTTACCATTCTAATTAATACCATAGGAAGTTGGATCTAGTGTAAATATTGTGTATATGTGTGTCAAAATAAGAAACCTTTTTTTTATCAGGAGTCAAAATAAGAAACCTACACAACTCAAAATTGAGAATTCCCTAGTATATAACAAAGTGTGACCTTAGGAAAAATGTTGGCAAGAAAAGCTTTTAAATTGACCGTCAAAGATTACCGTTAAGAACATTTTTGTGTCAGTTTCACTACACAATTAATTGGTTGAACTTTTTTTTTTGAACTGAAAGAAAAGTCATATTACATTAACCGACATTAATAATTTTTTTGTAACAGTCATATTAATTATTGAACCTATGACTCGCAATATCTTCTATCCTTTTTTTGAAGTAAATATCTTCTATCACTTATCAAAATATTTTATTATTAACAGATATATTTTTTTGGACTAAATTAGAAGATAAATTTTTAGAAGTTTTTCTTAGTCTAAAATTAGAAGATACTTTTTTATCGTAAAATAAAAAAACCGGTTGTCTTGACCTTATACAGAACATTTACATGGAAAAATGAACTGAATTGCAGCACTCTTGAGTACCTTAAAAAAAAACATGAGTACCATTCAAGGAAAGTGCAGATGTTGGAAGCAGCATTTTTGACACGACAAAGCTAATTTGATCCTTCAAAAGCAACTTATAGCAGTATTATATTTTATTATATTCTAAATCTGAGCCTCATATTCAGTCAAAAAAAAATCTGAATCTCATATATATATGTGCGTAATTTTCTTAAAGTTTTCTAGAACTCTTTGAATTTAGCTTATTTTTCTGGTTTTTCTGGACAAAGAATTTGGTTGATTCAAAACTAATCCCGTCAATTGAAATTAAATTATTTTTTCAAAGTATTTGACCTTTTCATTTTGCATTCAAATAAAAAACTCATTGACTGAAAGTATAATTCATTTTGATTTTTAAGATACACGCCACTGGATTAGTCAGAGAAAATTAATGAATTAATTTAATCATTATCATTTTAACAACAAACAATGACGCCTTGACAATGCCAAGCAAAATTATTGAAACGTTAATGATCTGATACGGAAAAAAACCTATTTGTGTGGGGTTTGGATTGCCTCAGCGGCTTCCTCCCTTAGAATCCCTCCTTTTCTTAAATTTTAAAGCCTATGGGATACTACATCATGTTTTTTTAACAAATTTATCTCATACTACAAGTTAGACATTGAATAAATTTGAACTATTTTATTTAATTTGTGATTACTTTTAGTTGAGTATCTAATTTTTTGGAATGCTTACTTTAAATGCAGAATTTATTGGATTTTAAAAAAAAAATATTCTGAGGCAATATATTCTTGTCTGACACAATCTATTACAGACTCGATTGAGATATATCTTCCTCTTGATATGAGAGAAGTTCATTGTGTATAAATATGTTGAGACAAAATCTTTTATATTTTATAGTTGTCTCTGTATCTTTTATAGATATTTATGTTAAAATGATAGTTTTATAAGAGATATATCTATAAGATATACAAGCTGATCCAAATAACTAAAATTATAAAAGACTCTGCCTCAGAATATTTTTTAAAAAATCCAATAAACCCTACAGTTAAAGTAAGTAGTTCAAAAAATTAGATACTCAACTAAAAATAATCACAAATTAAATAAAATAGTTCAAAGTTATTCAATGTCTAACCAGTATGAGAAAAATTTGTTAAAAAACATGATGTGGTATTCCATAAGCTCTTGAAGTTTAAGCAAAAGGAGGGATTTTGAGGAAGGAAGCCGCCGAGGCAATCTATACCCATTTGTGTGTCCTCCTGCCAAGTGCCAAGTCACATAAAGATAAAAGACAATATCAATCTTAACATGCACCAAAGGTCAAAAAAAAAAAAGAAATCTTAACATGCACCTATTCATTTATTATAGAACTATTATTTATAACACATTAACACGTCTTATAAGAATTTAAAATAGCTATCAGGTTATATTGTTGAGGAAGAATGTGTTTCATATATTTATGAAGAATATTAATTTTATACTATACACATAAAGACAAGACTACATGTTTATTAAACTAAAAATTGAATAAGTTTTCTTATAGGAGGAGTAAATTGATCTAAGATTAAAAATACAATAAAAAATTAAAATGTCAATATCCTAGGACAAACGGGGCAATTTGGAAGATTAAAACGTCAAATCTACATCGATTGGAAAATAGCCGCTCCACCCAAATAGAAAGATGTTAGACTGATACAAAGATTCGAGCCACCCAGCTTCCTCCAGTGATCCATCTCTTCTATTTTTTTTCTCCTGTCATTTCATGTCATGTCATTTCACATGTATCTCTATCTAAGATTTGATTTTTTTTATTATATAGCACTGACCTCCAAGATATCCCTTACCAAGACTTACCAAGACTTGTATTTAATTTTCCCTTCTCTTCTATTTTTGACATGATCAAAAATTCCAAAAATATTTTAGAGCTATACTACTCATAAAATTTCAAAGGTAGCTATACCAGGGACTTGTATTGAATAGGTAAGTTCACGTAATTATCTTGTTTTATTTTAATTTAGGGCAAAAGTCCAAAAATATCCATGTAATTGTCAACAAAGTGCATTCAACACCATATAAAATATTTTAGAGCTATACTACTCATAAAACTAGCAGAGTACCCGCGCGTTGCGCGGGTAGCATAATCTAAAAACACGCAAATGCAAAAAAGATTACAATGAACAAATTACATCTGCTTGAATATGAGTTTACAGACTAATACTTCCAGCATTAACTTGTCTAATAAAAATTACATCTGCTCTTTATTATATACTTTCCTAAGAACTTCATTGTACACAACGTTTTTTGTTGTGCGTTCAGGCCCAGAATTGGAATTGGGAATGTATATTTTCAGTCCATCCACGCTGCGAACACGAGAGCAGGCAACATATAGTTGTTCATGTGTGAACACATGTTTTTCTAAATACACACCAACATGTTTGAGAGATTGTCCCTGACTCTTATTTATAGTCATAGCAAAACTCAAATTAATTGGAAACTGCCTCCGACGCATTTTGAATGGTAGTCTAGTTTCAGAATGGTTTAAATTCATTCTATGTATAAAAAAACATTACAAAGAGATTTAGTCCTGACATGCCCAATGTGCAATATGAACATACTTGATTTTTAAAGAACAACATTGACAATAACATCAAATCACATTTAAACAAAACAACTTGTCACAAAACTATTAGTCATAGTCATATCATAAGAATCGGATTTACAATTAAAGTATATAAGATCTACATTATTTCAACAACAAAACAATATAATAATGACAAAAAGTACATCCACAAAAAGCAATATTTTAAGGAAAAATAATAAAAAAAAACATCAAACAGCTCAAAGTACCAAAAAGCATAAATATTGAAAAAACAATTGATTTGAAGTTAGTATAGATATAAACCACAATTCATGGAAACTGAAAAGCACCCATCACTTCAGATCACATCCTAATAAGTTTTAAAACCAAGACCATAATATATATATATAACCTACCATTGGAACTTACACTACAAAAAAAGAGGGCCTTATCGGCGTTTTAAAACCCTACGTTTTGGCGTTTTTTACCGGCGAAACAGCTCTACGGCGTTTTACACAATCGCCGCTGATTTAATGTGGAAAAGTTTTTTTCCGGCGTTTTCTGACACGCCGTAGAGAACCCGGAAACGCCGCAAAGCAGGTTCCATATATTATTATAATATTCAAGCACACCGGCGTTTGTGAGTCGCGCCGGTGTGCAAAAATAATAAAATATTCACGCGTACCGGCGTTTGCACCACAAGCTAGAAAACGCCGGTATGTTATTCGTTAAGGCAAAAACATACCGGCGCTTCGTACAAACGCCGGAAAGCGATAATAAAATGTAATAAAACACACCGGCGTTTACGTCCAACGCCGGTGTGTTTTATTATATTTTATTATCTTACCGGCGTGTGTTAAAACGCCGGAAAGCAAATAAAACTGATTAAAAAAAAAGCGCCCCAATTTGAAATCAAATTGGGACGGAAATTTAATATTATGGATATCATAATATATAAAA
Organism: Mimosa pudica; assembly: GCA_029929735.1. Lineage (NCBI taxonomy): Eukaryota > Viridiplantae > Streptophyta > Magnoliopsida > Fabales > Fabaceae > Mimosa > Mimosa pudica. Next base: position 9,735,907 of record JAKELP010000021.1, on the reverse strand, counting down.
AATATTATCACACATAAAAAGAAAATAACAAGAATAATAATCTAGAGCATCTGAATGATTGATAAATAGAGTAAACAGAGAGAGAATAACAATAGTTCAAAATTGTATTATATTGAATAATTAAATAAACTGTATTACAATGAATAATTAAATAACTGAACTTAAGCAAAAAAAAATATAAACAAAGAAAATATAAATAACCAGAGACAAAGGAAGAAACGATGAAGAAGAAAGAAATAGTGAGAAGGCAGAACGAATGGGAAGCCAAAGTGGGGGGAGTACCGCTATTTATAGGAGTATGGGAACACACCGGCGTTTCGACACAAAGCGCCGGTAAGTATAATAAAATAATGCATACCGGCGCAACAGCGGAAACGCCGGTATGTTATTTTATTATTTGTATGCATATCGGCGTTGTGGGAAACGCCGATATGCATATAAAAAAATAATTGCACATATCGGCGTTCCGCGAAACGCCGATATGTATATTAACTTATATAATATTGCACACCGGCGTTCCGCGAAACGCCGATATGCGATATTTTATTATTACTTTAATTAGAGGCGATTCCCAAAACGCCGGTAAGCCTAAACATCTAACGAAAAACTTTCTGGGCAGTGTTGGCTTTGGTGAACGCGTAAAGGTTAGGGGCAGTGGCTATAAATATGCATATATGTAGAATATGTGAGTCGTCAAAATCTTTCTCAAATATCTCCCTTCTTATTTCATATTTTCTGTAGTTTTGTTGTGAAACACCTATATTAATAATATATATAATGGTGGATAAATCGTGGATCTCTTTACCTAGATCGTCACCGCAATACATGGCGGGGTTGAATCAGTTTTTGGAGTTTGCTTTCTTGCGCGGTAGTGATGTTCGGGGTAAGATACGGTGTCCGTGTGAAAAGTGTAAGTTCGACAAATGGAAGACTCGAGAGGAGGTATTTGCCCATTGTATGGATAAGCAGTTTCCCAGGTATTACCTCAATTGGGCGTTTCATGGAGAGGGCGAACTACACGACAACGCCGGTGATCTAGAAGTCGGTTCGAGTTCTCACATTGGAATGCAAGTCGAAAGCAGTGACGATGAAGCCGACGGAGGCGAACATGCAAATAATCCGGGTAATAACACTGTGATGGAAGCATTTGGGCAGCATGAAGTAGGAGATGGCGGGGATGTAGTGGTCGATGGACCAGTCGCTGACTACTTACGGCTTGAGGTGGTTAGAGATTTCTTTGAGCTTATGACGGAAGGTGACAAACCGCTGTACCCAGGTATAAATAATGCATTAATCATTCTAACTGTTTAAGCGACTGAATAATTATAATTAATATATATGCGATGAAATACATATATTATATATGTACGTGGCATGACAATATATATACATGTGTTTGGGCAGGGAATGAAAGATACTCTAAACTGTCATTTCTAACCAAACTGTATAGTATAAAGTGTAAACGTGGCGCCTCCGATGCGACTATGTCAGACGTGATTGAGCTGCTGTCAGACGCCTTCTACAATATTGGAGCCGAGCTACCGTCATCATTCTACGAAGCGAAGAAAACAATCTCAAAGATGGGGTTAGGGTACATAAAAATCGATGCATGCTTGTATGATTGTATGTTGTTTTGGGGCTCTGACGCTGCGTTAGATAAATGCAGACGATGTGGCACTGACCGATACAAGGTGGAGGGTGAGGGCCATAATAATAAGAAGAAGAGACGACGAGCAGTTAAGAGCATGAGATATTTTCCACTCCGTCCAAGGCTCCAAAGACTATTCATGTCCCCGAAGATGGCTGAGCAAATGCGGTGGCACGCGACAGAAGCTAACCCAGATGGCAAGATGAGGCATCCTCGAGACGGTGATGCATGAAAAGCTTTTGACGGCGAATTCCCCGATTTTGCCTCGGACCCAAGAAATGTCAGGCTAGGGCTCGCTTCTGATGGTTTTAACCCATTCGGCTCCTTCAACCAACATTACAGCGTTTGGCCAGTTGTGTTGATACCATATAACCTTCCCCCGTGGTTGTGCATGAAATCGACATCCTTCATTCTATCGACAATTGTTCCAGGGCCTACATCACCTGGAAACGATATCGATGTGTACCTTCAACCACTGTTACAGGAGCTCAATGAGTTATGGAGTGATGGGGTCGAGACGTTTGACGCCGAATCTAAGACGTTATTCAGATTGCGAGCCGCTGTGATGTGGACTGTGAGTGATTTTCCCGGACTCGGCATGTTATCCGGCTGGAATACTTATACAGCGATGGCATGTCCGTTCTGCAACCTGGACTGTGAGCCCCGTAGATTGCCGCACAGCAGGAAGTCGTGTTTCATGGGTCATCGACGGTTCCTTCCACGTGATCACCAATTCAGGCGGCAGAAGAGCAAATTCGACGGTACACGAGAACGCAGAGATCCCCCTCGACGGGTGTCTGGGTTTGAGATCTTTGACCAGATCTGTGATGTGCAAAGTGAATTTGGCAAGGACCCGCCGCTGCCGGATGAAGAGGTCCCTATCTCAAGCCGCGGTGGCAGGCAGCCTCGGCGGAGGCCGCCGCCGGTGGCCCGTAGAACTGGCCCAGCACCTCAATGGAAAAAGAGAAGCATATTTTTTTGTCTGCCATACTGGAAGCACAACTTAATGCGCCACTGTTTGGACGTCATGCACATTGAAAAGAACGTCGGGGAGAATGTCTTATACACCATTCTGAATGAGCCAGGAAAGTCAAAGGATCATCTTGGAGCGAGGAAGGATCTAAAGGCCATGGGAATACGTCAAGATGCCTGGCCTGACGTGAACGATAAGTTTGCCCCGGCTCGGTTTGCTTTGACAAAAAAGAATAAGGAAGTGTTCCTGACCACGCTAAAAGGTATCAAGGTTCCTGACGGATATTCAAGTAATATCTCGCGTTGCGTTGACCTATCTTCGAGAGAGCCAAAGATTTCTGGGTTGAAAAGTCATGACTATCATGTTTTGCTACAGCAATTCCTTCCTCTAGCTGTAAAATACACCCTTCCCGAAGATGTTTCTATGGTTTTGGCCGAACTCAGTTTTATACTTAGGCAGTTGTGCGCAAAAGTGTTGGATAGGCAAGAGCTAGACGACCTGCAGACTAGAGTTGTTCTGATGCTATGTCGCATGGAGATGATATTTCCTCCATCATTTTTCACCTCACAGGTCCATCTCATTGTCCACCTTGTTGAAGAAGCGAAGATGGGTGGGCCGGTGCACTACCGTTGGATGTATCCCATAGAAAGGTACCTGGGGAAAATGAAGTCATTCGTTAGGAATAGAGCCGCGTCAGAGGGCTGCATTGCTGAGTGTTACGTGGGGGACGAGGTAGTTGCATTTGTTGAAAGATATTATGGTCAGAACATTCGTAATGAGCGAATACCCCGAGTTGAAGATAACTCGAACTATGTCAATCCCATCTCTGACATGTTGTTTCCCCCATTGGAAAGCCAGTAGGAGCAGCGCACTTCCACCAGCTGAGTCCCGCCGAGATGTTGCAAGCACACAGACATGTCCTTACACGTTGCACTGCCGTGGACTCCTATCGCGAGTGCGTTTATATTTATTACATTACATTTTAATTAAATATATATTTACCGATAATTTGTGTTTTTAGGGATTATCGGAGATATGTCAAGTGGGAGAATCGAGGACGCTTGGGGATCACTGCAGCTGTGATTGATACAATGGTCCACCGGGGCTTCGCTGATTGGTTCACGAAAAGAATACGCAACGAACCAAATCCGCCACCATCACTAGTGAATCTAGCACATGGGCCTTTTGAGTATGCGCAGAGATACTCTGCCTACAATGTCAACGGCTTTCACTTCCGCACTGTTGCGCGCGATGGCTCTCGTCTAACACAAAACTCCGGTGTGTTTGGCTCATTTGGAACAAGGAGTTATGTTAGTAGAGACGATCCTCAAGCGCGTTTAGGGGAGGTTCAATATTATGGGAAACTTGTTGATATACTTGTGCTCAACTACAACGGTGCATTTCCCGTTCCGCTATTCAAGTGCGATTGGGCAGACACTAGGGGAAAAAGAGGCAAGAAAGTTGACGTTCTCGGTATTACCTCCGTGAATTTCTCGAGACTCTTCCACACAGGGGTATTACCTGACGACGAGCCATACATCATTGCAGACGAAGCGCAGCAGGTTTATTATGTTCCCGATCCTAAAAACAAAGATTGGCAAATGGTGATTCAGGTAAAACCTCGCGATGTATACGACATGGGGGACGAGAATTTAGACGCGACAACTGAAACTGTTCAACTGGTTGCTCCTAATAATTCCGACTACCTAATGCCCGAAGGAGATGAACCGATACCGTCTGTTAGAGACCGTGAAGATGGTGATGATGAATGAAACGATTGTTGTTTGTAAGGAATGAAACGATTGTTGTTTGTAAGGAATGAAGCGAATGTATATACATATAAATAAATATTCGCAGTTTTTATCGTATTTAGTTCTGTTTTCTTGTAATATTTAGTTCAATATAATTACATATAAAACGGTTGGCAATAATAAAATTGTATTTACAAAAATATAAAAATGTACAATGATTAAAATAAAAGTACAAAACAAAAGTACAGTAAACAAAGTCCAATCAAATAAAAAAACTAATCTACACGATCCTCATCCTCATCCTCATCTTCATCCTCTGCAGAGCGTCGGCGTCGGCGACGAACACGTGATGAGGAGGCTTGACCGCGTTCCTCCCACCTCTGCTCCTGCGCCCTAAAGAACTCCTCTTGTTGGCGCTTAAACTCCGCGCGCCAGTTAGCGACCTCTTGCTCATGCGCCTGCCGCCGGGCTTCATACTCGCGCGCCAACCTATCCTCATATGCCTTCAACCGGGCTTCACGCTCTGCGAGCTCCAGCTCGCGCGCCCGCAGCCTGTCCTCTTGCTGCCGCGCATGTTGAGTCGCCCCAGAGGATGCAGGTAAGTAGCCCTGGGTCCCGCGACTTCCGGAAGAAGTGAAGAGCTGAGTGGGTCTGGCTCCAAAGCCAAGACCTGGCACGCGTCCGGCAGGATCCGGAGTCCCAATCTCCGCGTGGATAGCAGCGACCTCGGCAAAGGGACTCGGGCTCACGCTCTCCCCCTCTTGAGATTCGGGGGTCGCCCTGGCTTCCACGGTCGCCTGTGCCTTCGCGACTTTCTTGATATGCTCGGCAGCCTTCTCGGAAACATGTTTCCCATCCTTCCGGCTGCGCACCTGAACGATATAGTCGCGGTAGACGCCCTTCTTGACGCCCTTTTTTCTTGGCCTCCTGCAACTGAAATATTTGAAACGTCAAAAAATAATCGTTATAATATATAGTTAATAATTAAAAATCAAAGACTAGTAGATATTAATATTACCATCTCGTCATAGCCGACAATCATGGGTCTGCTCCCAGTCGTATGAGAAACCTGTTGCTGTGCCCGCGCCTTCTTGCCCCGCTCTGACCTCGCCTGACCCAGGTCGGACATCCTCCAGCCGATGTACCGCCTCCACTGTTCAGGGTCGACTCCATCGGGCACCATATTCTCCACCTCCTCCCTAGACCTCGCCCCCCCCCCTCGGCCCTATCTTTGTACAACTTGAGTCTCTCGTCCTTCCAAGAATCCCCGATCATAGATATCGTGAATTTCTTTAGCTTCTTACTTTCGGGGATCCACCACTTCCTCTGCAATAGGAAATTTTGACAATTAATAACATTAACACTAAATAAATATATTATTTCACGTAATTATAAAATAATTTGGAAATTCAAATTACCTTCATAATATCCCATGCCTCTTCTTTCCGCGACCTAGGAACTTTCCTCCAGTCGATCGGGTCGATTGGGAAGCGCCGGAAATCCCTACCGAGCAGGCGGCAGTAGCGGTGATATAGGACGCCGGCATCCATGGTTGGCTGCCCAGTCTCCTCGAAATATGGCAGCTCAACCCTCTCATTCGCCGGAAGCGAATGCACCTGCTTCTGGTCCAGCCTCTTGTTGGTGACAACGCCATTGATATCTGTAAGGAAAAAACACATTTCAGATAATTGATATAAATATATTAATTACTACATGCATTAAATCACTATATCAAATTAATTATATACCTCTGACGTTTACCACATATCCACTCCCAGAAGTGGACCTCCTCCCTCTCTTGAGTTCAATAAGAACCTGCGGCACAGGCATATCACCGTCCTCCTCGCCGGCGCCGCCTACGCCGCCACCACCACCGTCACCGTCGCTACTGGAGCTCAAGCTCCCCTCCCTCTCCTGCCTCTCCTCCCTCTCCTGCCTCTCCTCCCTCTCCTGCCTCTCCTGCCTCTCCTCCCTCTCCTGCCTCTCCTGTCTCTCCTCCTCATTCAAAAACTCGTTAATTTCCTCGAAGCTCATGTTGACGTCACTCCCCAAGTCTTCCCAGAGCTGGTCCTGCGTCACTCCTGGGTCCACACCAAAGCCGAAAGGACTATACGGTACGGTGCATAGAGGAGAACTGACGTACTGCAACACCGACTGGGGAATAGGTTCCTGCTCTTTCTCTTTCCGAAGAGCTTCTATACGCCTGGCTTCTTCCTCGTTGCGCAGTCGCTGCTGCTCTTCCTCGTCTATGGGATCTTTACCGCTACGCCGAGACATTATATATATAGGAGAAACACAATATATAAACCGCAACTGGCAGACAAAGATTCGGTGGGCCCCACTGTCGCTTTTTAGAAACGCCCAAATGCAATCCGTCGGTGGTATATATAGGCACAAACTTTCCGGCGTTTCTGGGGGTCCTTAGCGGCGTTTCGTGGGTTGCGCCGAAGAATAATGCAAATTTTATTACACATCGGCGTTTCTAAGAAACGCCGATTTGTGTATTCATTTAATTGTATTAAATGAAAACGCACATCGGCGTTTTAGCGAAACGCCGATGTGTATATTCATTAAATGGAATTAAATGAAAACGCACATCGGCGTTTTTGGAAACGCCGATGTGCATTTATATTATAAAAAAAAGAAAATAAAATGCATATCGGCGCAAACGTAAAACGCCGATATGCATTTATTTGAAATTAAAGAAAAATAAAATGCCGCGCTGCTTTAAAAAAATATTAAAATATACATACCGGCGTTTTGGCTTCGTAAAACGCCGGTATGTAAACGCCATAAAAAAGGCGGGAAAAGCGCGCCACATTTTTGCGGCGTTTTCCATGGGCGCTTTTATGAAACGCCGGAACGTATGCTGTTTCCGGCGAATATTGAGGAAACGCCGGAACGCTTGCGCCGGAAAGTAGCGCTTTTTTTGTAGTGTTAACCATTGCAGTAACTTCGGGGCATTAAATAAAAAAGGACATACAAGCATACACATGGTTCAATTCCACATTTCATTGCCCATTGAACAATTTCAAAGTGCATCAATAACAAATATCATAACTAAAATGTATAAGCAAACATTACAAAGAGATTTAGTCCTATCAAGCACAGTATGTACTATGCCCATACTTCATTTGTTTACCAACTACTTTCACATTAACATCAAATCAAATTTAAAAAAAAAAACAACTTGTCATATACCTATTAGTCATAGTCATATCATAAGATATGCATTTATATTCACAGTTGAAGGTATGGCATATCCTCAAATTCATGGGCACTGAAAACCACCCAAAAATAAAAATCAACTCTCTGCTTTAGACCATAACAGTTTATGGAACTCAGAAATCAGACAACCAAACACATAACTCAAAATCATACGGCTACTCCTGCGTTGCCACCATTTTAGATCAATTCACAAGTACTAAGACCAATAAATTTATTCAAAACCTCAGTCCTATGCATCACAAAGTCAAATCTCAACATCACAAAAGAAAACCAAATCATAAACAGAAGCCAAATCTAAGTGCCGCCTTCAATCACAGCCAAAAGATGAACAGCCTAGTATTACAAGAAAAATAATGCAGAAAACATCATATGAAGATTAAAAATTAGAAAAGAATGTCATAACATACCATAGCAGGTAAATGAATTACATCAATCTACATCCCTCACAACACAACCCATGCTTTGAATCTGACAAAGGGAAGGCCTATAGTACCAAGACCAATATGCATCATAAATATGTATGGCCTCCCAATAGCTTCAAAACTCAAACTCAATATAGCTATTCTACAGCCTTACTTTGTGGAGCACAAACAACCATCCAAAAATACCATAAATTCATTCAACTTGAATCGAGGGTTAAAAAAAACCCTTGTGGCATTCATATATGAAACAACCATATTCTCCCCTGTGAAAGAGATGACAGCAATTTCATAATCAAATAAAAAGCCTAAATAAAGTAATGTACACTGCAATATTTAATCAAAACACATAAGCATAAGAAACCAACCTTCAGAAACCTCCACAACTCTAGCATACTGAAGCACAACCAGAACTTGGTCTTCACCAGAGACAGCACTGTATTGGTCCATGGCCCTATCAGCACATTCACCCTTCATAACGCAAACCAACACCTTGGAGTCCCTAATGCAACATCAATTTGTAAAACATTAACTTTGGACGACCAGGCAGACAAGCAAAATAATTCATTCTAATAACTGCAAATAACAATTTTACACTAACCCGCAGGCAAGCACACCATTATCCTCCAACAAAATATTAACCTCACGGGAATAATAACCATGATCATCATTAGGAGATGTCTCATAAACCGATACAAGAAACCCACACACATCTACAAATAACACGTTTTAGTTATGTGAAAATAATCATAACACTAAAAAAAGATTACAAAGTAAAAACAATTTTTGTGCCACTTACCAATTAAACCACCATTATCAGCCAAACCAGTAATAACATAAGGCACAGTTACAAGATCCCAACAATGCTCAGGCATTGCGGCATCACAACTTTCGACCACACTGGAATGCGTTAAGGTCAGATGATATTTCGTCTCTGCAGGATTATGATTCATATGAACCAAAAAATCAGATATCCTATAAACTTTCTGGTGCAAGAACACGCGAGAAAATCGTTTAATTAGCGAGCGGTCATCAAGAACCAAAAGCAGTCTATCAAGCTGCATAACGAAACATTACTCAAGTCATCAACAAAATACAACAAACCAGCAAAAAACTTTAATAAACAAATAAATATCAGATTTTATACCTGTTCGTCAAACACCACCAGTTGGACAGCAACTTGGTCCTTCACAGGATCATTCGGACGAGAGGCATAACGAACCACCTCCTTATATATGATACGGTCAACCTTGACCACAATATAATAGGAACAAAATCCTCTGGACAACCGCGAAAGAGGTACGACAGGGTTACCATCAGACATGGCTTCGTTTGTAAATCAGAGAAACAACACCACGATAAGGCCTTTGCTGATGAGGGGAAAGGCTAAATGGTGACCTTCTGCTACAACACAATTGAAACTTCCCAACCACGTTTCAATGGGAAAAGACTTTGACACTGATAACGATGTGAGCAACCAAACCAAGATATAAAAAGATATGGTAATTGTGCAACTAACCCTCTGACATGGATGATATGGCCATATTCAGATTTTAGATATAAACTAACTTAAAATAAAATGCAAGACTCCACATCACTCTGCATTTAATCATCCAATATAAATCATTATATTATATCTTATATCAAATATCAGGTACCAAAATATATAAAACAATTAAATCATAACAGTATAAAAGCTAAAACATCCTAATAAAAATAGATAGCAGAAGCTAAACTACAGTGAAATTAATGTTCAAGAAGGATTAAAAGGCACCACATTTATATGATATATAGATTTCAAAAGTAGTGGGATAAAAATATCCACTACCGTTAAGTCAAGATAATTGTTGTTTGATTCAAGATAATTGTCGTTTAATGTCATGTGGGTGTCCATATGTAGAAAATCGATTGCTTATAGGCGATGGTTGTGGTATAATTGTCTCCTGTCATAAATGTGTAACAACAGACAATTTTTTACAGAATGAGACTCATTTCAGTTTCAATTTCTAGTTCTTTGTCAAACTATCCCACAACCAAACGGGTGAAAGTTCTTTTCAAAGAAACATCTACTCAAAAGTTTATATTTTGAACTTTTAATGTCTTGAAAGTATTATTTCATAGTTTATTTGTTGATAAGATGTTATGTTAACATGTCCACCTAACTCTCAGTAACTTGTCACTGTAAAAAACAAATATAATAAAGCTACAAAATAATACTTCTAAAATATGTAAGATCTATAAATTTTTCCTAGTAGTAGTAGTAACTCCTCAATAAAACTTCCTAAACCTTAACCATTTAATTTTTCCAAAGTTCCCCTAGGGAATGGGGGCAGTATGGAGATAAAAACAACTTCACTCCAAGGAATAATTATACAAAATGATAATGAAATATTTATGGGAGGATAAAATAAATAAAGTTATTGTATATATTAGAAATCTTTTAACTTATTTCGTGTGGTCTTTATTTAAAATATGTATCAAATATCTTATACTCCCTCTCCGGTCCTTAATATAAGAGTCCATAATTTGAATGGTTTTTGTCCTAAATATAAAAGTTTATCTCACATTCTCTCCATATTAATTGAGTTTTTTTTCCTATTTTACCCCTAACTCTCTTTCATATTTATTAATGTTTATGTATTTATCTATCTCTCTTAAAGTGTATCGTAATAAATATGGGAAATATTGGAAAGGAAATAGTAACTTCAGATACCCAACTAAAATTCATATGTTTTCTTAAGAAGCGTTTTTTTGTGACCGACTCTTATATTAAGGACCGGATGAAGTACTTTGTTTCTTGTAAATGTAAATTGAATGTGAGCGATATAATATTGACATCAAACTATAACTATAAGTAAACAAACAAAGAGGATTTATGAAATATAGGTAATAATGATGGGATGGTGGGACTGGGAGTGATGAGGAGGTAAGGAAAGTATGAATGATTACTCAACTCAGAAGTGTCACATTTACAGGCTTGCAAAAGAAGGTTGACTCGTAAGCATTTCATTCCAATTTACAACTCACGAAGACAACTCACGAAGATGAGGACGATTACGTATCTTCTTGGAACAATTTTACTTAATTAATTTCAATTTGTTACTAAATATTAAAAATTATTTTCTAACTTTTCCCAACTATTTCCTAAATCAACCCTAATAATGTTCATATATAATAGTAACAAGCAAGAAAGTGAGAGCATATATAAATTTTTATGGTTAGGATAAATTGATAATATCATGTGTAACAAACTTAACTAACATCATTAATCTAATCAAATTAGATAAAAGTTCTTATATTTAGGAACAAATGAAGTACTAAATTAAATGTCATTAGTGAAACCCTAACAAAATTAATTGATTATTAATTTCCCTTCATAATGCAAATTGTTTATTGATATACTATAGTTCCATCCTTCACAATTCGCATTCTATTTTGGTAAATAATTACAATTCTTTTTTTTTATTGAGGTAAATAATTACAATTCCACACTCACATGAACATCATCTCATTTTGATGATAATGCAATTTATATTAACTAATCAAAATCAAGGGCAAACTTCCATAAACACCTCTTTTTGAAAAATCAAATATTGACATACAAATAATAAATTTCAAAATTGCAATATCAATTCATATTCCAATACTTTTTGTGTATAATCATTCAAACCAGTAATTAAAAAATAAGAACCACTTTGAACAGCTATTTTTCAAAAATACTTTTACCGTTTTACGTACACTTCCCCCAAAAATTTCCAAGCAAAATCAACCAAACAAACAACCAACCAACAAAACTTGTGAAGATATCTCAACTCCTGACCTCACTCTCTCTTCCACCAAAAACAAAATACTACTATCTCTCTTTCATCCTAAATAATACTCCTCCGGTCCTAAATATAAGACCTAGTTGACTTTTTTGGAAAATCCTAAAAAAGAAAAATAAGTTAATTATAAATTGATTTATTTAACTTTTCACTTAGACTAGTTTATTTTACATATAAACTAATGGATAATCTAAAAATATATCAAATATTTCGTAATTTAATAACCTATTTTGCAACCTTAATCTCTCCAAAAAAGTCAACTAGATCTTTTAGGACCAGAAGTAGTATAAGATACAATTGATTTTTTTTTATAATCCTAAAAAAATAAAATAAACTATTTAATCATAACCTATTTTTTATATCAATAATAGATTATATAAAGTTTATAACTCAAATAAGCTAGTTTAGTTTCTAATAAAAAATAAACTAGTTTAGTATCGTACTACTACTAAGGATAAAGAAGAGAGTACAATGCCAGTTTGACAGTTTGTCAGCATGTCTTTTAATAATCTCACAAGTCTCACCAAAAGTTCACCCACATCACACATTCATTCACTCCATCCTCCGACTTCCCAAACTACCCCCCACCATGGTCTCCGATCCAAACCCACTAGTCTCCCCTCCTCCCACTGACCCAAACCCCACCATGAAACCCCACAAAAGCCACCACCACCACCACCACCTTCTACCTCCCCTCATCGCCTCCGCCGCCTCCCTCTGCTCCTTCCTCCTCATCCTCCTCCTCTGCCTCCGCCGCCGCAAAAGCCGCCCCGCCCCCTCCAAGCCTCCCCTCCGCTTCTCCTACGCCCTCCTCCGGCGCGCCACGTCGTCGTTCTCGTGCCGCCTCGGGCACGGCGGGTTCGGCCCCGTGTTCTCCGGCACGCTCCCCGCCACGCGCCAGCCCATCGCCGTGAAGCTCATGGACTCCGCCTCCCTGCAGGGCGAGCGAGAGTTCCACAACGAACTCTTCTTCGCCGCCAGGCTCACTTCCCCCCATGTGGTCCCCCCACTTGGGTTCTCCTGTGACTCCTCTCGCCGCCGCTTCATCCTCGTTTACCACCTCATGCCACGTGGCAACCTCCAGGACGCCCTCCTACATCGCAGGTATCCATCCATCCACAACCCACTTTCTTCTCTCTTACTACCTCCGGTCCTAAATATAAGATCTTCACACTTTTTTGAGACATTAAGTTGCGAAATACTACCGTCCTACGACCTAGACCTAGTTGACTTTTTTTTTCTTGAGAATCCTAAAAAGTATAATATGTGATTCACATAATCTTTTCACTTAAACTAGAACTAGTTTATTTAACCTATAAACTAATAGTTGATCTAAAAATATATCAAATATGTCTAGTTAACTAACCCATTTTGTTTCCTTAACCTCTCTAAACAAAAGTCAACTAGGTCTTATATTTAGTACCGGAGGGAGTAAGTTATTAAATTATGACATATTTGATATATTTTTAGATTATCTATTAGTTTATAAATGAAATAAACTAGTCTAAGAGAAAAAAATTAGTTAAATCAATTTATAAGTAACTTATTTTGCTTTTTTATGATTTTCCAAAAAAGTCAACTAGGTCTTATATTATATTTAGGACTGGAGAGAGTATTACTATTTTGAATGAAAATCTATAATCTTGTTGTGTTTTACTACTAAATATATAAGAGGTAGTTGACTTTTTTAGAGAATCATAAGAAAGTGAAGTAGCATATTTTGAATATATTGTTAGATCATATATTAGTTTATAAGTTAGATATACTTAGTTTGAGACAAAATTTAGAGTATTGTTTGGAAAAGTCGGGTAGATCTTATATTTAGGAAGAGAGGGAGTGTTTTGATGGATGATACTTGGGATGATGTTTATGATGATATGACATTTTTGGTTGTGGGTGATACAGGTGTGAGGAGATGTTGGAGTGGGAGAGGCGGTGGAAGGTTATTGAGGATGTGGCGAAGGGGCTTCAGTATCTACATCATTCTTGTGACCCGCCTGTGATTCATGGGGATATAAAGCCGAGTAATATTCTGTTGGATTCGTCTTTGTCGGCGAAGATTGGGGACTTTGGCCTTGCGAGGTTGAAATCGGAGCCTCAGGTTGAGATTGGGATTGAAATGAAGGGTGGTGGATTGGGTGTTGAGGAGGAATTGGAGAGTAATGGTGGTGGGTCAGTGGTTGAGGAGACACAGAGTGTGAATACTGTTGATGACGCTGAGCAATCTCCATCTCCTGAGGTTTTTGTTAGGATACCGGTATCATCGGAGCCATCCCCGGAGCCAGTGGTGGCGTCGCCTTCTGAGGCGAATTTCGACAAGGGTAGCGTTCAGAGTGAGAAAGATGTTTCCTTAGGGCGTAAGAAAAATGGGAGAGTGTTGAGCAATTCCATGAAGGATTGGTGGTGGAAACAAGACACAGCAACATCTCCCACGGGGGAGAGTAAGAAAGTGAAGGATTATGTAATGGAATGGCTTGGAAAAGAAATAAGCAAAGAGAGACCCAAAAGTGATTGGGTTGCAGCAGAATCGGCGGCGGCGGCGGCGGCGGCAGCTACATCATCATCATCAATGGATAAAACAGAGAAAAAGACGAGCAAGAGGCGGTTGGAATGGTGGAGAACAATGGATGAGGATGTTATTAATCCTAAGACTTCGAAGAAGGAGAAGAGAAGGCCGGCAAGGGAATGGTGGAAGGAGGAGTACTGTGAGGAGCTTGCAAAGAAGAAGAAAAAGAAGAAACAGCGGCAAAAGAGGAATGGGATAAACAGTGATGACGATTGGTGGGCAAGAGACCCAGAAGAAATATATGGAGAAAGGAAAAAGGCCAAAACCCGAAAAAATGGTCGCGGTAATAACATAGATTCATGGTTAGATGGATTCAGTGGTGATTTGTTTAGAGCTAGAAAGAACAGCCATGATTCTGCAGCTAGCTGGGAAATTCCCAAGAGTGGTGTTAGTAGCACACCAAGCATGAGAGGAACAGTTTGTTATGTTGCTCCTGAATATGGTTCTGGTGATGATTTATCAGAAAAGTGTGATGTATATAGTTTTGGGGTTCTATTACTTGTTATAATTTCTGGACGACGCCCTCTTCAAGTCACCGGTTCGCCATTATCGGAGTTTCATAAAGCAAATCTACTGTCATGGGCGCGTCATTGTGCACGAAATGGGAAGCTACTTGATCTGGTTGATCAATCTATTAAGTCATTGGATAAAGATCAAGCTCTTCTCTGCATCACCATTGCTCTTCTTTGTTTGCTGAAAACACCTTCCCGACGTCCTTCAATGAAAGAAATTGTGGGAATGCTTAGTGGCGAGCTTGAGCCTCCACAATTGCCAGTTGAGTATTCACCATCAACACCATCTCGATTTCGAGCCAAGGCTCGCTAAAACGGTCCCCGAGTTTCTCCTTTCTGGTATATAACCCTGACCTTAGCTTGCCAATGACTGTTGTATCTGTATTAAAAGATAGATGAATTTAGGTATGAAGAGCTATATTCTTTTTACTGCTTTAGTTCACACCTAGCTACCTTCTTTCTTTGGGTTTTGGTTTGATACGTTATGGCCTACCACATGGAGATTGATGTTTGTTACTACTATACTCACTCCCACGCCAATGGACAGAATCATGATACTGACCCACCTGGAATTTTCTTTTAACACTGACTTTTGGGCATGCCTTGAGTGATTTCTATGCTTGATGAGAAATTGTGGCCCTTACTTTTTTATGGTAGTGGGTCATTGTAACAGCCATCTTCTTACTTTTAGAAAATGATGAGTTAGCAGCTTACCTTCGTGGCTGTCTCTTTGTGCAACTTTTGTGAATTGTACTACTGTAGTCTTTGCGGTTAAAAACTTTTCTGACTTTACGGAAGGTTTAATGTTTACCGAATATGTGCCTTGTTACACTATGCCCTGAACTTGTCTACAGGCAATCATTTTCTTGAACTGCTTCTGAGATTTTGATGGCCTACTTGTAGAATTTTCGGATGGCTTCCAGTTAAAATATGTGCTCACTTTTAGCCTGAGATGGTGGAAAAAGGCCGAAAGTGTGATCAAGAATTTTATGATACGAGAGATTAAACTTATAATTAGTGATAATTTCGCAACACTTTCGTTTTACGTCATTTGAGCGGTTGAGCCTGCTAGTCTGCATAGATATTACTACCTCCGGTCCTAAATATAAGACCTAATTGATTTTTTTTTTTAAAGATTAAAGTTGCAAAATAGGTTATTAAATCATGACATTTTTTATATCTTTTTAGATTATCCATTATCTTATAGGTAAAATAAACTAATGTAAGAGAAAAAATTAGGTAAATCAATTTATAATTAACTTATTTTGCTTTTTTGTAGGATTTTCTAAAATAGTCAATTAGGTCTTATATTTAGGACCGGAGGGAGTACTTATTACTCCCTCCGGTCCTAAATATAAGACCTAGTTAATTTTTTTTAGATGTTAAGGTTACAAAACATGTTATTAAATTATGACATTTTTGATATATTTTTATATTAGCCATAAGTTTGTAGGTTAAATAAACTAGTTTAAGAAAAAAAATTAGGTAAACCAATTTATAATCGATTTATTTTGCTTTTTTAAGATTTTCTAAAAAAGTTAACTAAGTCTTATATTTAGGATTTAGTCGATGTAAAGCATTAGAGTATTGCATTAGAAAGCATATACCTGATGTAAAGCCTATATTCATGCCTTAGCATCTTTACTTATAAAGCTTTTTTCCTGGTGTGCTATTGAACCTGTGCTTCCAACGAATCAGATTATAATGTCATTTAAGTATCAATTGGCATTTATAGTAGATAAATTTCTACTACGTCTAAGTAATTTTTTTTATTACATACGTCTAAGTAATTTTTTAAAGCTGTAATATCTACTTTGGGTATAAATCACGATCAATCATCAAAATCAATTAACTTCAATTTTTATCGATAATAATGATAAGGACTGCGGTGAGCCTCTTATAATATGCTTGAAGGAAAATGGAACACTTAAAAATTTGTGAAACATTATAGTAAATACTTTTGAGTTAAGGTCGTCCACTTTTGTCAGGAGCAATGAGCTCCAAAAAAAATTGTGAAATACTGTAGCATTATAATTAAATATATTTGCATTGATCTCAAAAGAATGTGTGATAAATTGTTTAATCTAATGACTATCAGGAAGGGGTAATATATTTGCATTGATGATCTCAAAAGAATGTGTGATAAATTGTTGGAGTTTTCTTGTGTTTTTATTGCCGTTATGAAAAGAAATTCAGAGAAAAAAATATACAGTTTAATCTTTGGAAAAAGTAACCAAACCTTCATTGTCAACTTTAGCTCAAGTCAACGGTTTCCCTTCATAATAATAACTTTTCCAGAACCTCTTATACGAAAGCTTTGAATAATTGATTTGGACCCAAGGTTGGACTAAATGATGATAACGTAAGAAAATGAAAGTCCCTCGTCTCATTGAATTCAGTACTTTTTTATTTTGGAGCAAAAAACTAAGTACTTTTTTCATTTGGGGGACCAAATTGACTGAGTGAATTATTTTTTTTTTACTATTTGATATTTTGATGTATGTATGCGAAGAAAAGCGTTATGCTTAGACCAAAACAAAATAAGCGTTGTCAATTTTTTATATGGGAGAGTCCAACATTTGACCGACAGATATTGTTTTTTCTGTCTTTTAAACATGGCCAGCAGAATGCCGGAATTGATTCGGTTGTCTTCCCTTACCTTTTGTTCTTCCCTTACCTTTTGTTTTCTGGTTGATAATTTCTTATATTCACTTATTCTCCGTTATGTTCACGTGTAGTCATACATCTGTAATTACTTCACATCAATTATTTATCAATGTTATTATGCCTTAGCCCAAAAAAAACCTATCCCGATGCTTAACCCTATGAATAATTTATTGTTCGGGTTTTAAATCCCAACTATTTTTTGTGGCACAATTTATTGTCCGGACTTCGATTTTGTAGTTTTATCCAAAAATTAAAGTTATGTATTTTCAAAGTTTCTTTTTCAATAAAAGTGGTTTTATATATATATAAAAATAGTTTTGTACTCCCTCCGGTCCTTATTATAGGTCACCTAACTAACTTTCTCACATACCAATAAAATTGGTTAAATACATTTAATTTGTCTTACAATTCAATTACTTTCCAATATTACCCCTAATAATTACACTTATTTCCTAAACTATTAACTATCACTCTCTCCTACTACCCCTATTAAATATGAGTATATGTGGAAAAAAATAATTAATGCACATTGAAAACCATGAAGTGACTTATAAAAAGGACCAAGAAAAATTGGTAGTTGATGACTTATAATAAGGACCGGAGGAAGTATATAGCAACAATTGCTTGTATATTGTTGGGCCTGTTCTTCAGAATCCAAAGAGATATCTCCTTTCCAATCAAACCTGAATCCACTAACAAGTGACTCTCTAGAGCGCTCCCAAATGCGAGCAACGTATTTAGTAAGGTTAATATTTGGTCCAACTTCAATTCTCTATGGACTGCATTATGCTTAGGACCCAGTTTTATTTTGTTCCAAGAAAGTGTGTGTGTATGTGTGTGGAATTACCTGTGCAAGAAAAAGTTCTAATTATTTAGTTTGGCCACATTTATCATGGTTTTATAACTATCGTTCATTTTGTTTAGATCTAGTATTGTCAATTTTTTATGCACATAAGAAATTATTGCTCTTCCTATCCCGCAATTGTCACAAACAATATGATATTAAAAAATGAGAACGGATTGTTAGAGCTATTCAGTTTAATTGGCACCAAACACTTCTTTATATATTAAGTTTAAGCAAACAGTTATGAATTCAACCTTCCAAGAATCTGACCTGAAAAAACCTTCCAAGAATGTTAATTTTTACATCTGAGTGAATTATGAGTTCAACCTTCCAAGAATATGTTAGATTTTACATCTGAGTGAAGGATGATAAAAAAGGATATTTTTTAATGAAGATATACAAATTGACATGCAAAATATTTTGGTGGAATATTAAATAATCCCTCACGGCCTCACTGTTTAGTATTTATTTCGCATGAGATAATCCAAATAAAACAACTGGTTTCAAATATTGGATAAGGCCCAGCAATTACGCTCAAGTCTAGAAAGTAAGAAGTTAGTCAGCTTGGCCACATAATTAGAAGTATGACCCGAGGTTTCAAAGGGAGTGTTGAGTCCAGCATTGTCGGCTAGTGAACCCACCACGTCGGACACCCCAGGGTCAGCTCTCGCATTTCCCCCGGTGTTGGCAGGCCCAACTTAGGTATTGTAGGGAGGCCCAAGGCTCTCTCGAGTCCACGATCTAATGCTGCAGCATTCCTGAGATAAAGCCTTGTCATTGGCCCTTCCAGGATCGAAGTCGAGACCTCCCACTTTATAGGCCAATGACAAGGTTTTGTCCCAGGAATGCTGCAGCATTAGATCGTGGACTCGAGAGAGCCTTGAGCCTCCCTACAATACCTGAGTCGGGCCTGCCAACACCGGGGAAAATGCGAGAGCTAACCCTGGGGTGTCCGACATGGTGGGTTCAGTAGCCGAGAATACTGGACTCCACAGGGAGACTCCTTCACAATAGTTATATGGTAAATTGAGGTTTGAGTCCTATTGAAGACACATTTAGCCGAGAGCGCTTAACAAAATTGCCACACGTTAGATGATACTGCTGGCTAGCGGAAAATGTTTTTAAATCAACTATCTCTAATTAGGTCTAACAATGTTTCAAAATTTGATTTACTTAACTAACCACATGAAATAATATTTGGTGCGAAAATCTGATTAATTAGAGGGAAACAATCAAATTCTGAAGTTATAAGAAAAATAAAAATTTCATTTGTCAGGTATTCTCATTAAGCTTGTTGAAATCCAAAACTCTTGTGATATGACAAATATCGCATGATTTCGAACCTTCATGTTAAACATGAAAAAATTAGTCCAACTACAAAATGATCAAGGCTCTAAATTTGTGATCAATACATAATCTCGAGTTCTATATATAATAAAGCGCAAGGGGACCTAAGATCTCGTTAGGTTCTACAAGATAAGTGATAACAAAAAACAATTGAAGAGAAATAATTGACAAATATATATCAACTCCATTTCGAGTGGCATTTTCTGGATAAAAAGTTTAGGCTGAACAATTAGTTTTTGGGTTCACTGTAAAGGTTGATATTATTTAGGATCCTGACAATTTTATTGAATTTTAGCTTTAATTTTTGTTGTTTATAATCGTAGTTTTTATATGAACCGGGTTTGAATTTGATGACGTACGTTAATTAACCATAAATACGCACTGATACAAAAATAAAAACTCCTTACAAGTATTGCGACAGAATTCAAGATCATGAGTAATTATGGTCCATAGAATTATAATTATGTTGATTATAAGTTTCCGTCACTCTACTTAATATAGTTAGATAAATTAAGTTAATGGCATTAATTTTTGATCAGATCTTTATACAATTACTAGGGATGAAAACCATTATTTTGAAAAAACAAGATTAAATTCTAAATTCAGACTCAGTAAGAACCAACATTATTTACCCAAAAGAAAATTGTGCTTAGAGATTAAACAAAATTGGCCGGTTTATTTGACTAGAATAGAAAACATTAGTATTTATCTTTAAGTGTTTTTAAAAATTTGTCATTAAGAAATTAGGAAAACCAATTACTCAATCCATACTATACACTAATTACCCGTACAGCATATTCCTCTAAGATTCCTTTTTTAATGTGGGTTCCTAAGTTTTCCTTATATTTATCTAAAGCAATTTGATTAATAATTCATCTGATTCCTTTTTGCTTGCACCACTATTTTGAAATGATGATTATAAGGGTTTTTAATGTTCTTAATTATTACAACTTTAATGTTTTTTCCGGTTTTAATTTTGAAATGATGATTATAAGGGTTTTTAATGTTCTTACTTATTACAACTTTAATGCTTTTTTCGGTTTTAAGCGTTTTTAATTTTAATGTAATAAGTATTTGATTTATCCCTAATTGTGCTTTCAAAGTGTTTTTAATTTTGATGTCATAATTATTTGATTTTTAATTGATTGCTTTAATATTTTCTTTGGTTTTATTTGTTTTTATTATCTTTCGTGTTACTCCCTCCGGTCATTATTATAATCACCAATTATCAAATTTTCTTGGTCCTTTTCATAAGTCATTTCATGGTTTTCAATATCTTTGGTCGTACTCCCTCTGGTCCTTATTATAAGTCACCAACTATCAAATTTTTAAGTGTTTTTTATTTTAACGTAATAATTATTTGATTTATCACTGATTGTCCTTTCAAAGTGTTTTTAATTTTAATGTAATAATTATTTGATCTCTTACTGATTGCTTTAATGTTTTCTTTGGTTTTATTTGTTTACATTATCTTTGGTGTTACTCCCTCCGATCATTATTGTAAGTCACCAATTATCAATTTTTCTTGGTCTTTTTCATAAGTCATTTCATGGTTTTCAATATCTTTTGTCGTACTCCCTTTGGTCCTTATCATAAGTCACCAACTACCAAATTTTTAAGTGTTTTTTATTTTTAACGTAATAATTATTTGATTTATCCCTGATTGTCCTTTTAAAGTGTTTTTAATTTTAATGTAATAATTATTTGATTTTTTACTGATTGCTTTAACGTTTTCTTTGGTTTTATTTGTTTACATTATCTTTGGTGTTACTCCCTCTGGTCTTTATTATAAAGGCTAAAGTATATTTTTGGTCCCTTATGTTTGCATCAAGTTTCAATTTAGTCCTTTAATTTTGGAAAGTACACTTTTAGTCCTTTTTTGTTAACATCGTTAGTTTAATTTAACGGAAAATGTTAACTTAACAATTTTAAATGATTGTTTTATAACGAAATTGGACTAAAAGTGATAAATTTTGAAAATATAAGAATATTTACACTCAAATATTTTAATCTGAAAATTTTTTCAGTAGTTAATAACCATTTAAAACTGTTAAGTTAACATTTTCCGTTAAGTTAAACTAACGGTGTTAACAAAGAAGACTAAAAGTGTACTTTCCAAACATAAAGGACCAAATTGAAACTTGATACAAATATAAGGGACCAAAAGTATACTTTAGCCTTATTATAAATCATCAATTACCATTTTTTCTTGATCCTTTTAATAAGCCAATTCATGGTTGTTAATGTGCATTAATTATTTTTCCATTTTTTATTTAATTATCATTCCCCTTTTCAAAGTGTTTTTATTTTGTTTCATAATTATTTGATTTCTTCCTGTTTTTTATTTTCATGTCATAATTATTTGATTGCTTCCTTTTTTATACCAAATTATTTGATTTTTTCATGATTGTGCTTTCAAAGTATTTTTATTTTAATGTCATAATTATATGAATTTCCCAATGAAAAATAAAAAAAAAAAACCTTCTAGACACAAACATGGACATTGTAACAAAAAGGATTCCTCTCTCACAAAAAAAACGACTCCCCTTCTCACCTCTCTCTCACAAAAAAAAAAAAGACTTCTCTTCTCACCAGAAAAAAAGACTCCTCCTTCATCTCTTTCACTCCTCCTTCATTCATGTCTTTTGTAGCTGCTGAGTCCTCCTCCCCCAAACGAAGCTCTCGCATTCCTCTGCTGGCGAGACATCCGGCCATCCACCGCCGTAAGGTAATTGGGTTTGGGTTTGTGCCATGTGACAACATTGTGTATGCTTGAATTTTAAATATAAACAGTAGTTAATTTGCATTCATTGGTACTAACTTATATGTCATTATTACTTAACCGTTTTGATGTTTCGCATGCTGGGTACCTTTACTCATACAAGTTTTGGTATTTTAAAGGTTTAAGCTGTTATTGCTATTTTCAATTCATACGTTTTTAAATGAGTCGTCATCAACTCTCATTCCAGTATTTTAAATTAATTTGAGTTTTCACTTCAACTTTTACTTTTACGCTTTCTCCTATGACAGAAATTTAATTCTATATTGTCGGTTGATATATTCATATTCATTGACACGAATATAAATTGAAGTGTGGTCAAGTTCCTGAATTAACAAATCACTTTTCAATCCCTTCCTTCAAACCGAATCTCTTTGCTTGCAACACTGTTTAGGAATGATTATGGGTTTTTAATGTTCTTCATTATTACAACTTTAATGTTTTCTTCGGTTACAATGTTTTCAATCTTAACTCTTTCAAGTATTCTGGTAATTTCCTTCTTTGTTTCAACTCATTTCCTATTACTTTTTTATTCCCCTTTTAAGTTTATATGTTTCTGATAATAAATTAGGGAATGTATCATGTAGTATATGAATGAATGTAGTGCAAAGTGGCGGCGATCAAGCCAAGAATCCATAGGTGAGTCTCTCTCCATTTCTTCTTTTTCTTGGTTCGAATTGAGTTAGTTAGGATTGAGGGAGATTTGCGTCTTATTTTGGGTTTAAAAATCATAAAAGCGAACTAATGCCCATTAAGCGAAAGGACTAGAAGGTAGTATTATAAAACTAATTGTAGCTATCAAAGATCATATAAAGGTGAGTATGCACCTTATTTTCTCTTTGAGATGTCTTACTATAGAAGTTGAAATTCTCACTCAGCCATATTTAATAAACTTATAACTGTAACCAGAATTAAAATTGAGGATGAAGTGTGTGCTTAATCCATGAATGATTGGATGACTCGATTTATTTTTATTCTTAACATACTCCTATTGTTGTTGATTATAGGGGTTTTATGACTTTGTACAAGAGTTTATGACACAAGTTGATAGAGAGGTATGATTGGTAACCCACCTCATTTTTCTAAATTCAACTAGCACTTAGTTTAAAACTTTTTTGTAAGTCAAGACAAACTTCTCATCCACTATTGATAGGAGTTTTTTTTTTCATTTAAATACTGCTTCATTTGATGTTACATTTACCTTGGGTTCTGAATGTGATGAAAAATTGTAATAGTGTAATACAGAAGTTGAGCCATTGGGTAGGAAATTTAATCTTTTACATGATTTGGCAAGATCATGTGTTTTTTTTGGGGGGGGGGGGGTATGACATATTGACATGTATATAAAGCATTCTACTGTTGTGGTGGGTTCATATGATTTTTGGCATCATTTTCTGAAATTTCCATATTTTTTATGACTCTAACTGATTATTAGCATGATAGAACAATTTGACATTAACTTACGTGATAAGGCTATATAGTATTGTTCCATCTATTTTCTATTTGTATGAAAACGGTTTCTCCCCTTTATTGGGCTTAGGTGAAAGTAGTGATGTTTGATAAATAAAGTTGATGGTTCTGCGGGATAAATGAATTGAAGTTGATGCATGGGGAAATAGAATTACTGAAAGTATAAATGGTTTAATTAAAATGTACTATGCCAAAGCTACACACTTGAGGAAGACTTGGGAAACGATGGGATCGAAGATGACATGAATATAAATGAGCATTGCAAAAGGCCTCCTATTATAAAAGAGGCTACAAAAAAATAACAGATGAACAAAGAAATTGATTTGAAAATTGTTTTTTCAAAATTAATTTTGTTTCATGTAACACATTCAAAAATTTATATGTTTTTATTGTATTTCGATTTTTTTGTTTAATAAATAATGGTAACTTATTTATGCCTTTATGGTCAAAGGAAATTAATTATGAATAACAAAAAGTTACCTATGAATTAAAGAAACCTAACTATTATTATGGAGAGTAGAGAACTTATTTCCATTATTAATTCAATTACCTTAATCAAACTTATTCAAAAGTGAAAGTGCTTTTCAATAATTTAAAAGTTTAATTTACTTAGCTTTTTTTATATTAATCAGATTAATTTAATATTATGAATTGGATGATAGTTAACCACTTTTCTATCAGAATCTGTAAGAATACAATAATCTTTCTTTTGACTGGCCACTTTTTTAAGAGAACCTGTAAGAATGCGATAACTTTTCTTCTATTGATGATTCATTTTCCTCAAGCTTAGACAGATACTACGAAGAAAACATGACAACAATCTTCATAATCAAGAAGGTAGTAAATTTTCACTTTTTTTTTGGAGAAATTAAAATACTCCATCTTCTCAATCAAAACATATCAATGAATCCATAAAAATAGATAGGGCTAAAGTGCAAAAATAACCATGTAATTGTCATGAAGGTGCAATAATGACCCTGAAAAATTATTTGAAGCAACATCGGCCATCAAATTTCAAAATTGGGGCAAAAATGACCATTACAATTACTTTTTATTACTCATAATTAGTTATCTTTGACCATAAACAAGTTTCCATTATTTTATTAAACAATTGAAAGATTTCCTACTTTAAAATAAAAAATTGAAAGATTTATGATTAATATGAAATGAACTACTCAAAGCCAGAACAAAATAAGATAAATCTATCTAAACTACTTTTTCAATATTGACTGACAAATTGTTTTATAGCCGGGCATCCCCGCGCAACGCGCGGGGTCAACCCTAGTTAGTAATAATTAGTGAGAGTTGATTCAATAATCATTTATCAATCAACAAAGTCATTTCATAGAGAGGAAAACAATGAGTATTGACTTCTTTTAGTCAATTTTTTTTATTTATAAAAAAAATGGAGGATTGTATCTTCCCTGGTGCCTATTAACAATATAAATGAGATATGTCTCCTTCTTTTAAATTCACCCCAAGCTATTGACTGTTATGGCTCCCCTCTCTAATTATAATAATGCACTGTTATGCAATATCTATAAGGTTTTTGTAGTCTAATTTGGGAGATCCAAATTATATTGACTTCACCTGATACATCTTTTACTGATCTATAGTAGTTAATAATTCTTTATTTATGTTCAACAGCCTGAATCAAGAATATATACCTAAGCCTTGATTATATAGAATGTAATTCAAGATATGATGATATGATTCCGTAATGTCCAGGAAATATATTTGATGATTTTGATCCAACATAACCTATATCTTTTTATGTAGATGATTTGTTAGTGAGGCTAATTATAATCAATGCCTTAAACAAACGAACAGCAAATACTAAAAGCAAGTTCCAGATGGCAAGGTATTTTGGCTCGGAAGGTTTTGAAAGTCTTTGGGAGGTTGGTGTAACAGATTAAAATCCTATTATTGTAATAAGAAGTCAACTATATATTTCAACTACTAAAAATCTTGTTAAATATGATAGAGTACCATGCAATAATACATAAATATATTTTAACAACTATTTTATTGGATATGCTGGGAACACTCAGATTTTTCTCCTTATTGTTGCACAAATTGATAAATTAATATTGAAGTTGTTAAATACTACTACCTTTTATTTCTAAGATCAAGATTTGAATTTCTATAAGAATTAAGGAAATGATATGATAAGCAAATGAATAAATTATTCACCTAATTGGTGTCGACTTGCATGCTGAGGCAGTTGTTCCTCGGAGCTCTTGCACATATGGGATATTCAAAGGCTAAATCTCCCATTTGTTGATATCTTATATATGTGTGTGTGTGTGTTTTTAATTCCCCCCCCCCCAACCAACACACAATGTTGCCAAATTAAAGTATTAATAATAATACTCTGATCTCCCAAAAGATACAACGAAATATTTTCTGATTTATTCAAATAATATCAAAGAACAACTCAACACAATAATGTAACAAGGACATGCATGTCTTAAGCATGAAATAATCAAAACTTTCCATACACTTTCCAAAGTCATAAAAATGTAATTTACTTTTGGAAGAAATGTATGTTCCTTCTTAAATGTGATGCATCCACTTCAATTTCAATCATCAAAAGATGTATGCAAAGTTGTTCGCTTAACAAATCAGCACATCTATCTTTTAATTTTTATATAATTCATACAGCATAAGTGACCATGCATATACTTAATTAATTCAGTCCTAAATAAAGAGCCTATTTAATGAAATGAGTTTGGTCATATATATAAGACCTACTATATCTAATTATTCTCAAATTTTCACTAACTTTCCCTATTAATGCTCCTCTATAACAAAAAAAAGTAATAGACGGAGTGTAGAGATGTAAGTAATGAATTAGAGTGCAATAGTAATATCATGTGATTTTAACTAAATTAATAGTATCCTTTTATCTATTCAATTAATATTTAGGGCCAATTACATATATAATATACATCTGGCAGTATACATTTAAATTTAACTATCTATGATTTACTCTATATGTAAGCACTCAGTAGATGCTACAGCTTATCCTAATGCGCAAAGATGGATCAGACAGATCAGTCATGGGCTACAAATCAATTTGAAACCTTTGGAGTTATGTTTGAATATTTTCTCTGGCATTTTATATGGAAGTCATATAAGAACTATGGCATGGGGAATTTCTCAAGTGAAGAAAAACAAAAGGAAAAAAACCAAAGAATATGTCTTAGAGAAGTTTTATCCAATAATAATAATTTATCTCACATCAATTAACGGAAGTTCATCATTTACCTAAATAAAAACCATAAAAACCTAAGTCAAGAAACAACTTGTAGAACTTTTCAAACCATTTTAAAGTACTACAGACCAGCAAATTACCAGGAGCCAGAAAACTGATTATTGAAAGGGGAAGGGAAAAAAGAAATTAAAATGTTTCTATACTCATGCATTCCTTTCCTTCCCTCATTATATGTAATCAAAAAGTAAGGTATATAGAACACGCACAAAGAGAGAAAAATATGTACATAATTTAACTCACCCAAATTTATTGCTAATAACCAGTTAGAAAAGGATAAAGCTAAAACCACATATGTGGTTGCTCTAAGAAACCAAACTTGCAATTTTTCTTCTCAGCTCAGGTAGATCTACACTATTATTGGTACTGTTAACCTGTAGATCAAGTACTAAATGATTAGCTAGAGTAAAATTAGCTTAAATGCGAAATATAAATATACTACATATATAAAATAACATTGCATTTTAATTATTTACCTGGCAATTGACACTATGAAGTATTCTACCATTGACTTGTGTAGAGAGACAAGTAACAACTTCAAGTCCTTCTTCAAGAAGCGATTCAAGCAATTTTGAGAGAAGGAACCTTTCATCTTGCAAGTTACATATAATTTCAATTCCCACAACCCCATTTTTCTCATGGACACTAAAATTTATCAATTTCTTCTGTTGACCCTCATCATCAGGGATTTCGAGGTTATTAGAAGAATGATTATCCGAGTGTTTCTTCAGCTCATCTCTCTTACCACCAAGCTCTTTAATATTCTTCTGTAAATGCTTTATATAACTCACTGCTTCATTCATATGATCCGATATCGATCGCTTTCCCTAGAATATATAAATAACCCAATAATAGAAAAACTTGATAGGGTGTATATAGGGAACAAGATTACTACAATCAAAGAGTTAATTAAATTAAGATCATGAGGAATATATATTATTGTTTACCTTGATATACTCAAGAGGTAGAAGGGATCTAAGGGAAGCATAGAGGGAAGCCATTTCTTGCCTCCTTTGCCTCTCAATCTCCCTATGAATCATCTTCTTCTTCTTGTTTTCGTTAGGATTATGACTAATATTACTGCTGCTGCTAGCTCGAGAAAGTATGTTGTTTCTTGTTGAGGTGTCACCAATGACTCTTTTATTATGGACATAATTATTGCTGATGACACGAGGAGATGCATAATCATCCTGCAGAATCGGATCTTCTGATGAGATCTTGCTTTCTTGATTATTCTGAGTACTTGGAATCCTGGAAAATTGTATCACCAGCTCATTGCCTCGTTGTAAAGGAAACATGATGAATATCTCTAAATTATTCTCGAATTATTGCGAGATGCTCAAGGCAATAGAGGATAAAGAGAGAAGCTAGATGATGAGTTTTTAGGGTATGTATGCAAAGTATAATATTTCCACGAGGTAATCTAATAATCATATGACAAAGATCCCTTCACATATCCTCACAGGAAATTAGTATTTTATATCATCATTATTGAACCCCTGTTCAATTATGCCACCTGTTTATGTTCACATTAGTGACAAACCATTTAACACAGATATTAATTCTTTGAAAAAAAAATTAATCACGTGCTTGGAGGGGAGAAAAATATATTGTTTAACTCTCTATTAACTATATGTAGTGGTTAGTCCGAAATACCAACTTTTGTGAGAGACACATACTGAAGGACACCGATTTGCGGGTCGGTGTAGTGTGCCTTGGGCCTAGTCCTTCAAGAAATTTTAAGACCTCAAGGTAAGCGAAAGTTACCCCGGGTATCGTTCTCAAGGAGCCTTATTTAATTCAACTATCCTAGTAAACTAAATGTAATGTAAGATGGATTTGGGTAAAATGAAATATATTTTATTTGATTTTAATGATGGAATGAAGGGTGCAAAACAAATAAATATTTTTGGTATTTTTATTGTAAAAGGGATGAAGTGAAAGTGAGTTGCTCTTGGAAATGAATTTCAATGGCTATCATAGCTTTCTAAATATTTTGGGGAGTTAATTAGGATGCTAATTTTCTAATTTACCAAACCTCATGAATTCATGAGTCCAATTAACTAATTAGTGGAATCCCAACTAACTAGAAATTGTTAAGCCCTTTAGCACCTTTGAGTTTTCTCTAGGTTTCCTAAAGTACCAAACCTCACCAACCGGTAAGTCTAATGCCTAGTCTCATGAACCCATTCAAATAGGCATTATTAATTACCCTAGAGTGTGATTAGTCTTTTGTAATGCATTAGGTTCAATTATAATTTAATTCAATCAAACTATCTATCAATACCATGAATAAATAGAATGATATCAAATAAACTATAAAGAATATATACATAACCATGTATAATGATAAGTTCAAATTCCTCATTACAAATCAAAATCACAAACACCCACAATAACAACCAAATCCAGTCCAATCTCAAAACATAAATGGTAACCTAAACCTAGGTCAGGGAAGCATCGCACATGCAAATGAAAGAAGCTTTTGATTTTGAGTAAGGGTGGCCGGCGACAGCGGTGATGGTCAGAGACTGTGGCCGGCGATAGTGGAAGGCCACAGCGGTGACGGTGGAAGGAAGCGAGGTTGGGGATGGAGGAGATTTGGAGAAAGAGAATTGAGAATGAGGGATTAGGGATTAGGGTTTCATTTTAGAACTTGAGAATGAGGAATGAGGAATGCGGGAACTCTACATACTCTGTGAGCGCGCTATAGAGTGATCAGATATAGGGAGGGAACTCATAAGACAAAGGCGCGGGAAATTTATAATTTAAATCCTTTACATGCGCTTTAAGCGCATGTAAAGGGGATAATATTAATTTTTAATAAAACAATAACACATCATAGAACTTAGACTAAATTTTTGTTCTATATATGTATATATATATATATATATATATATATATATATATAGTTCACATCAAAATAATATTAACATCTCACATTTGTGACATTGTTTCTGTTGAATATTATTTTAAATCATAGCGTTTAGATTGAATAATCTGATTAATCAGGGAAATCAAGCACTGAGTTATATAATGTTTTAAAAATTAATTATCTAAGAATTATCAAGTTTTATATCATTTTATAAATTGAATCAACTTTCTTCTTCAATATTATTTATATTGTATAATTCAAGCACTTTAACAAGTTTTTCAGAATAATTTTGCCTCTACATGCGCTTGTAGAGGGTGTTAAAGCATTATCATTACAACAAAAAGTTGTAATGGAGCTTTGAAACACTAAGTTGACGTGCAGGAACACCTTATGAGCTCTGAGGAGGATCACTTATGCATGTTTTAATGGTTTGCCCTTCAGTAGAGCCTTTACATGCGCTTAAAGCGCATGTAAAGGCTCTATCTCAAATAAAAAGCCTCTACATGCGCTTAAAGCGCATGTAGAGCGAGTTTAAGCATTATCATAACAACAAAAAGTTGTAATGGAGCTTTGAAACACTAAGTTGACGTGCAGGAACACCTTATGAGCTCTGAGGAGGATCACTTATGCATGTTTTAATGTTTTGCCCTTCAGTAGAGCCTCTACATGCGCTTAAAGCGCATGTAAAGGCTCTTTCTCAAATAAAAAGTCTCTACATGGCTTTAAGCGCATGTAGAGGGTGTTTAAGCCTTATCATAACAACAAAAAGTTGTAATGGAGCTTTGAAACACTAAGTTGACGTGCAGGAACACCTTATGAGCTCTGAGGAGGATCACTTATGCATGTTTTGATGTTTTGCCTTCAGTAGAGCCTCTACATGCGCTTAAAGCGCATGTAAAGGCTCTATCTCAAATAAAAAGCCTCTACATGCGCTTAAAGCGCATGTAGAGGGAGTTTAAGCATTATCATAACAAAAAAAAGTTGTCATGGAGCTTTGAAACACTAAGTTGATGTGCAGGAACACCTTATGAGCTCTGAGGAGGATCACTTATGCATGTTTTAATGTTTTACCCTTCACTAGAGCCTCTACATGCGCTTAAGCGCATGTAAAGGCTCTTTCTCAAATAAAAAACCTCTACATGCGCTTAAAGCGCATGTAGAGGGAGTTTAAGCATTATCATAACAACAGAAAGTTGTAATGGAGCTTTGAAACACTAAGTTGACGTGTAGGAACACCTTATGAGCTTTGAAGAGGATCACTTATGCATGTTTTAATGTTTTGCCCTTCAGTAGAGCCTCTACATGCGCTTAAAGCGCATGTAAAGGCTCTTTCTCAAATAAAAAGCCTCTACATGCGCTTTAAGCGCATGTAGAGGGTGTTTAAGCCTTATCATAATAACAAAAAGTTGTAATGGAGCTTTGAAACACTAAGTTGACGTCCAGGAACACCTTATTAGCTCTGAGGAGGATCACTTATGCATGTTTTAATGTTTTGCCCTTCAATAGAGCCTCTACATGCTCTTAAAGCGCATGTAGAGGATAATACCTCTACATGCGCTTTAAGCGCATGTACATCTACATGCGCTTAAAGCGCATGTAGACGTTGCCTTCTACATGCGCTTTAAGCGCATGTAGAGGAGGAGATATCTACATGCGCTTAAAGCGCATGTAGAGACTCTTTGTACATGCGTTTTTTGCTCTGCATATATGAGCGCATGTAAAGCTGCGCTGGTATAGGCTTAATTTGTAGTAGTGATCGATGATCCTTCCCTCACTCAAAATCGAAACCCACACTTCTGAAATTTCTCGTTGCCCCTGTGTTGTGTAAGTTCATCTTACTCTTTACACTGATAATATTTTTTTTTTGTTTTTCTGTTAACCCGTGTATGATGAAATTAGTGGCATTATTTTTGGAAGAAAAAGTTTGAATCTTTTGTCGTTATATGGGGTTTTTCCTTTCTGACTATTGTTGGGTGTTGGGAATGAAACATGAAGGTAATGAATTTCTGTTTACCCTTTAAGCTCCTGTTGCGTCCCAAGTTCCAACCTTTTCTCTTTTCCTTATTTGTTGGCACACAAATTTGATTGGCTTGAGAGAGATATACTATAGAAGGGTGTATCATCTTTCCATCAACATTCCCATTGATTGCTTTTTTGTTTCTTTCTTTCTTTGTTTTTTTTTGCATGTTAGAACTGTTTAACTGTTTTTTTGTATGAGCCAAATGTCAGTTGTTTCGTGACTTAAGATTTTGTTTTGGCAAGAAGAAAATCTTAAGTCATGATTGATACTGGGGGTCTATACTTCATCAACATTCCCTCTGTTTTGTTGTGAGAATGATGGCATGTTTGGGTGTTTGATCTGTTGCTCATTTTAATTCGGCGCGTGTTTGCGTTTCTATGTTGAAAATGAATTATAGCGTGTATGTCTTATAATGGCAATCGTAGGTGGGGAAAGTGTTGTTTACGAAGGGACTTTAGATGGTAACAAGGTTGCTGTCAAGAAACAAGGACCTTGCACTGTTTTGTTAGCTTTAGGTAATTAGAAAGTTGGGAAGCCATTTGTTTAGAGGTGATGATGAACAATGAAAATGGAAATCTTTGGTGTGGTTGATGTTGGAATGGAACACCACACATAATGCTGTTTTTTTTTTTGTTTGGGTGAAACAAATTTTGAAGATTTAAAGGGAAGGGAGACTTTTTCACTGGTTAGATTTAAAGGAAAGGTTCATTTTTTTAGGGTTTGTTACTGTTTCTTTTCTTATTATCAAAACATTCATTCAATAGCAATTCTGATTGTATACTATGTTTCCAAGTAAGCTAAATCATTTTGCTATGCATACTATGTTTCTTTACTATGTTTTGCTATGCACATTGCTTGGAGCATACTATGTTTCTGTACTATGTTTTGCTATGCACATTGCTTATCATAGTAAGCTAAATCGTTCATATGTTTCCAAGTTCTTGTGAGTGGATGCCAAATTTGTTTATTTAGGTGAATGATGTAAAGTTTATTGTTGATCTGAATTATAATGCCAATTTTTTTTAATTTAGTTAAGCTTCACATAAACCATCATACACATCTTCAGCCACAGAGAGGTTTTTAACACAGCAACAAAAAAGGTAAGTTAATTCTTACTATATTAGTTAACAAAATTAATGCTTTGTGTGATGTTGTTTTGGTATGCATTTCTTAAAAATTGTTTTCAACCTTTGTTCATAATGTTGATGAGTTTAATAATCATGCACAGGTGATTGGAAGAATTCTATCTAAGAGGAAAGCACTAGTTGATGGGAAAACTCTAGTTCTCTAGAATTCCAAGAATTAAGGTATGTAACATGAGTAAATCTTACCCTTTTCTCATTATGTTTTGATGATTATTTATTATTTCAATGAAGTTGTTTGATTGTCTAGAGTGATGTTTTTGCTTTTCTAGAATTCCAAGAATTAAGGTATGTAACATGAATTAAGGTTCCTTTTTTGTCTAGAGTGATTGTCTAGGTATGTTAACTTCGCCATTATTCTGGCAAAAGGTTTAGACAATGTGTTTTCCATGCATAGCAGCTGCATAGAGTGTAATTTACCATCTCACTGCTGTTCTCCTTTAGTAGGTCATGGACCGAAAATGGATGCGTTGTGACCGAACTTCAAGTGAATATATAAATGGAGTAAAGGAGTTTGTTGAATATGCAGCTGCTCATGCATGCGATGTTAACAACATTGTGTGCCCTTGTATCCGCTGTTTGAATGGAAAGCGTGTCGATCCCATGGGCCTGTTGAATCATTTAATATGTAATGGGATTGATCAATCTTATACAAGATGGACAAAGCACGGTGAGACCGATGAGGTTGAATGTCGTGATCGTGAACATGATGTTAGTAGTGCTTCGAACGATGTCATTGATCAGAGTGACGGGGATTGTCTTGAAGAAATGGTGAGGGTTGTGGGTGAGGAGAACCCAGAAATATTTGAAGAGTTGAAGAGTGATGCAGAGACACCGTTGTATGTCGGATGTAAATACTCAAGATCAGTGGTTAAATTGTACAACTTAAAGGCTCGTTATGGTTGGAGTGATGCAAGTTTCACCGCAGTGCTTACCTTTCTGCGGGATGTTTTGCCAAAGGATAATGTACTCCCTTCAAAAACATACGATGCAAAGCAAATTCTCCTCGCTACCGGTTTGAAATATGAGAAGATACATGCATGTCCCAATGATTGCATCTTATACCGGAATGAGTATGCGTCGTTGGATAAGTGTCTGAAGTGCAAAGTATCTCGATATGGGGAGAATGGCAAAAGTCCTGCCAAGGTCTTGTGGTACTTTCCGATAATTCCAAGACTGAAGCGCATGTATAGTAATAAGGACACAGCGAAACGTTTGACATGGCACGAGGATGAGAGGATTAAAGACAACAAGCTTAGACACCCTGCGGATAGCCCCCAATGGAAGAAAATTGATTACATGTACCCAGAGTTTAGTGAAGAACCAAGAAACCTGCGATTTGCACTGGCAAGTGATGGAATCAATCCGCATGGGGTTCAACGTACTACTTACAGCACATGGCCTCTCATTCTGATGAATTACAACCTCCCCCCAAATTTGATTATGAAACGCAAGTTTATGATGCTTTCGATGCTTATTGGTGGGCCCAGTCAGCCCGGCAATGATATAGATGTGTACTTGGCTCCATTAATAGAAGACTTGAATCATTTGTGGCACACAGGTGAAAATGTGTTTGATGCTTGCAGTGAAGAAAATTTTACGTTGAGAGCCCTGTTGTTTGGAACAATAAATGATTTCCCAGCTTATGGTAATTTGTCTGGATATAAGGTCAAATGGTATGGTGCATGCCCTATATGTGAAACTGGTGCCCATTCAATTCGGCTGGCTCGGTGTAAGAAAAATGTTTACATGGGGCATCGAAGGTTCTTACCGAGAAACCATCCTTTGAGAAGGTGGAAAACGGCTTTCAATGGTAACTCAGAAGAAAGTACTTCACCTCCGATTTTAACAGGGGATGAATTGTTTGAGAAGGTAGAAGTGTTGGAGAACAATTTTGGCAAGCCTAACGCTACAAATGTGGCAGAGAGTGGTTGGAAGAAGAGGTCCATATTCTTCGAACTCCCGTATTGGAAGTCATTATATGTTCGACATTTTCTTGATGTGATGCATGTGGAGAAAAATATATTTGATAACTTAATTGGCACGATCTTGAATGTTAGGGGAATGAGTAAGGATAGTGTTAAATCGAGATTAGACATGCAAGAGATGGGGATCAGGAAAGAGTTAGCACCTGTTCAAAAGGGAAACTTCACATATTTACCTCCAGCGGCCTACACCCTTTCTAGAAAGGAGAAAAAAGTGTTCTTTGAGTTTCTCAATGGAATCAAAGTGCCAGAAGGTTATTCCTCAAATGTTAAGAATCTTGTGTCCATGAAAGAGCTGAAGTTGAAAAACCTCAAAACACATGATTGTCACGTCATACTGCAAAATTTCTTACCAGTTGGCATACAAAATATTTTGCCGAAGAAACTGCGGGGCACGATCACTAAGTTGTGTTTGTTTTTTAAGGCCATTTGTAGTAAAGTTGTTGATGTCGAAATGTTGCGTGGTTTGCAAAAGCAGATTGTGCTTATCCTGTGTGAACTCAAAATGTACTTCCCCCCTTCGTTTTTTGATGTTATGGTCCATCTTGCAGTACATTTGGTCAGGGAGGTTCAACTGTGCGGCCCAGTATATTTGAGATGGATGTACCCGGTTGAGCGTTTCATGAAAGTGTTGAAGGGGTATGTCAAAAATAGATATCGACCGGGGGGTTGTATCGCTGAGAGATACATCGTGGACGAATCAAGTGATTTGTGTGCTGATTACTTATCTAGTGTTGAACCTGTTGGTATGCTAAGGTCTCGTCATGATGGTCGATCGAAGGGAAAAGGGATTAGTGCAAGCATATTAGTTA
The DNA here is from genome assembly GCA_029929735.1 of Mimosa pudica. NCBI lineage: Eukaryota > Viridiplantae > Streptophyta > Magnoliopsida > Fabales > Fabaceae > Mimosa > Mimosa pudica. Next base: position 9,699,771 of record JAKELP010000021.1, on the reverse strand, counting down.
ACATTTCAAATGTTGACAGAGAGTTAGCTCATTTACATGTTCTCCACAATAGTAGCGAGGTAGAACCTTTTGTTGAAGAGCACAAAAATCTTCTTCGACTCGCACACGGTGATAGAAATGAAAGTTTGATCACAAGAGAGCACAACAAACATTTCATTGATTGGTTTGATGAACGGATTCGCCGTCAGTTAGAGCTAGACGATGGGTCAGTGTGTGAGAAATTGTACTGGTTGTCACGAAGACCGTCTTTAAAAGCATTTTCTTATACGAGCTATGCAATCAATGGTTACACATTCTACACTAAAGCCCATGATGAGAAGAGTCGAATGTAGAATAGTGGAGTCACAGTGGTTGGTGAGGGATGGCATGTATCCAGTGCAAAAGATACAAATCCAATATATGCGGAGATGGCATACTTTGGGGTGATCGAAAACATCTTGGAGTTGGATTACTCCGGTTTAAGATTCCCTATCTTCAAATGTCAATGGGTTAACAACTCTGGTGGACGGCGGATTAATGAGTTTGGATTTGTGTCGGTTGACCTTTCCAAAGTTGGATATAAGGACGACCCCTACATCTTACCGTCTCTTGTTACACATGTGTTTTACATTGTAGATCCTTCGAAGAAGAATTGGTCGATAGTCATGCAGTCGAACAGAAATCATATTGATCCTGTTGATGACGAAAGTACTGAAATAGATATGAATTATTTGATTGAGAACGAATCTTCATTCTTCACATCAATCTTACAAGAATTTGATGCACCAGAAAATGGTCTTAACGATGAACCTTTTTATCTAAGACGTGATCATAGAGAAGGAATTTTCATTAACACAAAGAAAAAGCGAAAGCGATTAGCTGTTATTCGTTATCAGCAGAGAAAAAGAATACGGGTTACAAAAAATTGATTATTCATGTATGCAATTTTTTTGTTTTATTTTCATTTTATCATTGTATTCATATTATTAAATTTTTTCTGGTTTTTCTTTCTTACAGGATAATGGAGGGACAAGATCATGAGGGACAAGATGATCCCATTGTAGACTACAATAAAGGGAGGGAGGATACAAAGAAATTGGTAAAACGTGGTAGGACGGTGATGAAAGAAGTTATTTCACAAAGACATAAGGGGACTAAGTTCAAAGTAAGATGAAATGAGGAGAATCAACCAATTGGAAGAGAAAGTAAGTTATTGATCGCCTATATTGGAGTGATTGTTCGGAACACCATCCCAATCACATTAAAAGATTGGAGATATTTGTCCCAGGACATAAAAAAACCCTTTGGAGAGAAATTTTGGTAAGCAACTTTTCATGCAATTATGTTTAATACAATCTTTATTTGGATGAGTTATTATGATTACAAATTTATACTTCATTCGTTACAGACTGCCTTTGACTTAGCAGACTGTGAGGGTGCCAAAGATTATGTGCTGAAGAAAGCAGCGTCAATGGCCCGATGGTGGCGATCCCATCTAAGCATATACTTTTTGCGCAATGTTGATGGTGATATTGTTCCCAAGCGTCCAGTAGATTTCTATGATGTGATTACACAGCAGCAATGGGATGAGTTCGTTGAGATGCGATACTCAGAGGAGTTTCGAGCCATTAGCGAAAAGAATAGCCAGTCAGCAGGAAGCAATCTATACCCGTATATGCGTGGTAGAAATAAGTATGCTGATTTAGAGCATGAAATAGTACGTTAACATTTTCTTTAATGATATAAATGAATGTTCCTATAATTAATTCATGTTAACCTATTTTTCGGTTACAGTTGACTGCTGACCCTAATCGCAAAGTAGATCGCCTTGACTTGTGGTTGAAAGGTCATACAAAGAAGGACGGGACTATACACCATGATTCCGTTAAAGCTGCTCGTGATCGAGCAGTAAGTCATTTTCTTGGTTATATTCTCAGTTTCTTATATTGCTTGATACATAACCAACAATTATCATTTCCTTCCTACAGATTGAACTAAAGCAAGGTGCATCAGGAGAAATCCCGTCCCATGGCCAAGATGACTTGCTTGGCCAAACACTTGGCCGCCAAGAAAGTACAGGTCGTGTCAGGGGCAAAGGGTCGTCACAGTTTTTTAAGGAGAAGCTGAAAAGCCACCAAACGTCCGCATTAGAGAAGCAGTACAAGGTCCTGCACGAATTGTATAAAGACTTGCAAGAACAAGTTAATGAGATTCGATCGGAGCGATGTCAGGCATCAGACCATCAATCTCATGCTCCATCGGCTTATGAAAGCTCGGTCATGGAGAATTATAGTTGTACAATGGAAAGTACCCACATTCCAGAGGTAATCGTTATGCTTCTTACTTTTAAATATTAATGTTCTTATGAACTGTTACTTCATAATTGAATGTGAACATTCATTTGTAGGGTGAGTCTTATTGTCAACTATATTCTGATATGTCCATGAATTACCTGGTTGCTCTGGCTTATGTCTTCAATGATGGGAGTAAAATATTGCACAATTCGCCTCTCCCTGCAGGCATGGTGAGAGTGTCCATCCACATCTCTCTTAGGGATAATTCACCGTTGTCGTATCCCATTGATGGAATGAACGTGGTCGTTGACGCAATAAACTCTTTTGTGGCATGGCCCAAAAAGTGGATGGTTCTTCAATCAGAGGTGATTACTTAGTTAGTTACTATTAATATATAATAGATAAAGAGATTTAATTAGTATATGTCTAATTGCTTACTTACTATGTTTTACAGCCCAGAAAAGAACAAAGGAAGGATTTGGGAAAAAAAGTCCATCATGATGTCCGGCCACGTTCTGCTATTCCGACTAAACCTCGGAAAAAGAGTTTGAAGGTAACTATTTACTAATGGATTTACATTAGCTAGCTCTCATTTTGTAAAAAAACTTATTGTGACATATTTCTTGAATAGCCATCTCCTACTCCTCGTGTCACTCAACCACATCAGCCAACTCCTACTCCTCGTGACACCCAACCGCATCAGCCAACTCCTACTCATGTCACCCAACCACATCCCTTTGAATCATTCTGTGTTAAACTAAAGAACTTGGCAAACCAATTACCTGATTTACAACAAATTGAAGTTCGATTAACAAGGACAATTTATTACAAGAATGTCACTGAGCAGCTTGGTAATGAAGTAATTATGGATGTGGTTAATCAGGAATGGTTTAGTGCGTCAGCTATCAACATATGGATCAAGTATGTCATGTTGAATTTGATTTTTATGTTATTGTGGTTTCTTACATTGTCATTTAGTATTTAAATTACAATAATTGTATGTGTTGATATGTTTTTTTTATATAGGTATTTGCATGATGAAATACTTGTGCCAGGGGACAATGCCAATTTCGCATTCATAGATCCAAATACAACCTCAATGCTGACTGAAACAACTAGCTATTGGGATGAAGGTGACGTGAAAGCACGTCTGGGAAGAAGTTCTTCAGATAAAACATTGTTTTTAGCCCCAGTGAATGTAGGGTAAGTTCTTACTCGTCATTAATAATTTTTTTTATTTTCCCAAATTTTACATGTATATAACTGTTAATCACATTTTAGGAATCATTGGGTTCTCCTTGCATTCAATCCCGTTGCATCAAAGCCTGTGGTGTACTATCTGGATCCTATTAGGTCGGGTAAACCTGAAAATAGACCTTCGTACATAGCATTTATCAATGGGTAATGATTTAACCTTACTAAATTATGTTAACTCATTTATAAATGTCACTCTTACTAATTTTATTTGTCTCGACTTTAGTGTGATCACTTCTTGTAGGTCCAGTAAAAAAATGAAATACTCCAAAGCATATGAGTGGCTCAAAATTCAGGTTAATTATACACGCTAAAACAATGATTTGAATTATGGATAGTAATCATATACAAGTCTTTTAACACATTTGTGGTTTTTTTGTTGTAGTGCCCATTCCAACCGAATGATAACGATTGTGGGTATTATGTTATGAAATTTATGAAAGATATTGTCACTCATGATCAACTGGAGGTCCCAGAAAGGGTAAGTTCTTAAATTTTCCCATTAATTTAAAACTTGTTTAATTTGTTCACATATTTGCTTGTATGTGTGGATTACTTTTAACTCACTTAAATTTAATTGCTACGGACATGTTTCTGTCCACCCAGTATTATGAAGACTGTCGTTTCGACAGCTTCTCCAAGGCGCAAGTTGGAGAAGTTATTGAAGAATGGAGCAAATTTGTATACCCCATTGTTGAACCTGTTGTTCTGAATCAGCCACGTGCTACTTATTAGGTTTTACTAAAGTGTTTCATATGTTACTTGAATAAAAAATGTGGATATGTCTTGATGAAATTTTGTTATGAATAACATGCTTGTTTATTTTATGATATTAATGCTATTTTTTCATGTAGGTTGGTGATATCCCTTTTGGTGCCTTTACTTGAGATCATCTTCATTTGTGGCGTTGAGGTACATATGATCTTTTGCTGCATGTAGTCTTACTTAGGAATTGGTAGTTTTATATTATGGACATCCCTGAAGGAATTTTTGTTTTGACTTTTGATCAATTGTGGCTTGTTTTATTAGTTCATCTTTGATATATTATACTATTCTTTCATGTAGGTTCATATCTTTTTGATTCTTTGGTGCAAGCAAGTGGCAAATATTTTGGTGATGAGGTAGATCTTCTTTAAGTGCAATGGCCGTGCAAAATATTCTTTTGGTTAGGAGGTAGATCTTCTTTTGGTGCAATGGCAGTGCATATATATTTTAGTGATGTTTATATATAAGTGAAAACAAGTTCTGGTGACTTATTAGGTTTTGAGTAAATGTAAATGTTTCTGGTACATTTTGGTTAAAATCAGCCACGTGCTACTTATTTGTATACCATTGGTGCAGTGGCAGAATTACGTGTATACAGGTGGCAAATGTAAATGAATATATATATTAAAAAAAATATATAGCTGTACATGAGCTTAAAGCGCATGTAGAGGTACCTACCTCTACATGCGCTTTAAGCGCATGTAGAGGTAGAGCCTTTACCAGCGCCCCCTCTACATGCGCTTATAAAGCGCATGTAGAGGCCAAAATAAGCGCATGTAAATGGGGTAATCTGTGGTAGTGTAGGCAATCAAAAATATAAAGAGAAAGTAAAGGAATTGAGACTCCCCTTTGTAGAACCAAAGCTCAAGTCACTTCCCATCAACTCCAAGAGCAAGGAGGCACCTTTATTGAGGCATGGATGGAGGAAGGAAGGTGGGAGATTGAAAAAATGTAGTGAGAAGTGAAGAGAAGAGGATGAAGGGAATGGAGGGAGCTAGAGTTTTGGGAGCACCCAACCCCAAAACTTCTGTTTCTAAGTCTAGTTTTTCACTTAATATCAATAGGAACATGGGCTTGATCATTGGGTTTAAGTTTGGGTCCAAATTGGGGTCAAAACAACCAAAAAAACAGTAAAAACAGTCTGAAATTCTGCAGTTCGCGGGAGGACCTGGGTGTAATTTCTGAAATTCGATGGCAGAATCGTAATGATGATACTGAGACTAAACTGCAATTCTGAAATTCGAGGTCCTTTTCTGACATTTTTCAAATCTGTCCACGAACTTCATTTTCCAGCTTTTGCATCATTTTTTCTTACTTTTTCCCATCTAGCCTCCTCCATGTTTGGTCCTTGAACGACCCTAAAAGTGAAATAAGGGAAGGAAATAGATCAATTGACTCTCAAAATTAATTAACAAATTAAATTCATAAGTTAGGCCAATTAATTCACTTCCTAAACTAATTTCTACTTAAAAGTCTAGATATTCAATTAGGCATAAGTGAACCAATATTGCATCTTTGAAATGTTAATAACCTCAAGTTAACACAATAAAAACATACAAATCCAAGGATTTGTCAACTCCCTCACACTTAAACCTTTGTACTCCCGGACAAAGACAAGTTTTAAAAACCCTTGAAGTATAATAACAAGACAATTATCAGAATTCAACAAATAATGTGAAATGGAATAATGCTAACAATGATTAATAATAATTGTAATGAATACAATGAGTATGAGTAGAAAAGAAAATCACTCACGATAGGTGTTTACACACATCTCACCAATTGGGTTCATTTATAATCTCAATATCCACTTTGGTACACATCCTACCATATGCTTGTAGGAATTCTAATGTCTCTACTAAAACATAAAGTGCAATGCATCAAAAAGACTTTTGAGGGTCATGGTGATGGAATAGGCTAAGTGATGGAATGAGAATGAAAATGAAAAGAAGTGATGTTATGCATGTTTAGCCATTCATTTACAACTTGAAATACCAATTGCACATTGCTAAACTACTATGCATGCCTTATTTTTCACTTTGACCTTTTCTCTTTTTTTTTTCTCTTTTTTCTTTCTTTCTTTTTTTTTCATTTCCTTCATTTTTGTATATTTTTTTTCATACATAACATGTTTCTTTGAAATATAACAATGACATTTTTTTTTCATTTTGAATAAAGCAATTATGCAACTTTTCTCATATTGTCAAAACAATGCAATAACATCAAGTGAAGGGCTCAAATGGGTAGCAAAAGGGTATAGTGTTTAGGGTTAGTGTTTGGGATTAAGGGTTATGAAATGAAGGTCTTTATCATACCACATTACACTATATGCAACAAGCTTTGACCAAGAATGCAAACAAGTTCTAGAGAATGGTAACCAAGTGGATTTCACTCAAAAATGAAAGATTAGGCTCAAATAAACTCACAATATATGGCTAATTCTCCTAAACTCATAAACAAATATTCAAGACAATCAAAGTTAACCATAGGGCATCAATTGCATTTACAAAATAGTTAATCAAAAGATATATAAAAAACATCATGAAATTCCCATAATTGCCAAAGAAAGTCCAAAAATAGGTCATGTCCAAGGTTAACAAATGTAAAAGTGAGGGAAAGTTCAAATTTTTTCAAAATTTAGCCAATTTGAAGCTAGAAACATATATAAGATGCAATAATCCAAAACTTAACCCAACTACAACCCCTCCCCACACTTAATCCCTACATTGTCCTCAATGTAGCAAAATCATGGAAAAATCCAATTAAATTTCAAAGCATGTGGAAATCAAGTGTGGTGGTGGTGTTAGCACTAAGCACTTTATTTATAATCCTAGAAATAAGAAAAACAACAAAAGCTACCTTTTACTACTAGTTTATGTCCCTCCCCCACACTTATATTCCTCAATCAACAATTAAGCCAATCACATGAAGAATAAGAAGGAAAACAAGTGAGGAAAGAGACAACCTTTGTTATGGTATCTTCAAATGCTTGAAGGAGAAGTTTTCATCCTTGATGAGGATCATGTTGGCCTTTAGAGCTTCAACTTCTCCTTTGTTGATCTTTCTTGGTGGTTGACATGGATACTTCATATGGCTCTTAAAATGATGTTCATGCAAAGAAAACAAGCCAAGAGAAATACCCAATCCAAAGGAACACACTTGGAGAGGGTTAGAGCATACTTTAATCAAGTTAAGATCAAAACTCTCCAAGTATGAATCACAACCAAGAAAATCAACACTACTCCTTTTTATAGGAGTCAAAGAAACATTTTTATTTTTATAGTCCTCTTGTGCTTGCAACCGGAAAGGTGAGGAACCCAACTTGGTGTTGAGGTACACCAAGTTGGGTTCCTCAAGAGGTGGGAGGTATAAGAGTGGAAGAAGAAGAGGATTTATGCAACATAGAAGATGAATGCAATCCTAAATCGAGAGGTAGGTCACAAGATAAAATCAAATGGAAAGATTCATCATTTTTCACAATTTTATCATTCAAAACATGAGAATCTTCCCTTATTGACCTAGTTAAATAATGAAATGAATTGAGATCAAAAGATATGCAATTTTCATGTCTATCATCAAGTGTAGCATGTATCATGTTATCAATTGAACTAGATGAAGGGGTGACATCATATGAAGTGGAAAGCCAACTATTAATTTGCATACAAGTAGCACAAGACTCATCACAATCACATGTGTTAATGGAGGAAGAATGTGGAGGGGAGGGGAAAGTAAATTCTTCATCATGTTCAATAGATTCAAAGAAACTCAAATCATCATGTTTATCAACACTTGAAAAGGAAGGCAATTGTTCACAATTCTCCACATTTTTAACAACCAAGCTTGATGCATCATTAGTACTAGTAGATGAAGTGTGCACATCACCAAAGTTCTTTTGTTGCAATGAAACAAATTTATCATATTTAAAATCAATGCATTCCATGCACATTTTGTCATCATCACAAGAACAAGGTGAAGAATCATGTAAATCAAAATCATCACCACAACTAGTACTTAAAGCATCATGATCACCACTCATATCATTTTTGCAAGCAAGATCATCAACTACACAACTTACAATGGAAGTATCACAATAAGCATTTTCAACATCAAGAACATGAGGGGATTCAACAACAATTTCTTCATCCACCTCATCATCACTTGCAACAGCAACCAAAGTAGTATGAGGAAAGGTAAACTCTTCAAGAAGGGGAGGAATAGTACCTAAGTGTGAAACCAATTCCTCTTGAGGTTGAGAATGTGCTTGCTTTCCATTTATTGCTTGTGTGGGACTAGCCATTTGAAGGTGACCATCCACTTGAGAGGTGGTATTTTGCTCTAGGTACCCAACTCCGTCACAATCATAGGATTTATAAGGCCATGGAGTACCTTCTTCTCTATTTGTCTTTTTCCATATCACATGTTGCACAAAAACCCGAATAAACTCTTTTATTTCCTCCAAACGCTCTTCCATCTCCTTTGTGAGTTGATTGATCTCTTTTAGCATAAACAATTTGGAGTGGTCACATTTAAGCTCATCATACACTCTCCTCAAAGTAAGAGTTTGGGAATCCATGTTTGGGAGAGTTAGGAAGGCATCTAATCCATTAGGTTTGGGTGGAGAGGGTGGGGGTCATGGTGTATGATAGGTGGGAGGAGAAACATTGTGGTAAGAGGTGTATGGTGGTTCATATGGATGTGTGTATGGTGTAGGGAAGTGAGTGGAGTGGTTTTGGAAGTAGGTAGAGTTGTTTTGTGGATAAGATGGTTCCAAGTATGTTGGGAATTGGTTGGGCATTTGGTATTCAATGGTTTGGTAATAATTGTGCAAACGTTCTCTCAAGGAAGGTTCTTCATTGCTCAAAGAATGTGAGTAACTTGGTGTTTCTTCATTCAAAGAATAAGAATGCATAGGAGAATCATCATAGAACAAAAGCTCATAATTATATGGCCTAGACATAATTATTGACATAATTATTGCAATCAAACAATCTCAATATGCAAATGCAAGTAACTAAAAAAATCAAAACAAAGTAAACTATCCTAAAATGCACCTAAACTAAATGCAACCTAATGGCTCACTTTGACCCAAGTCAATCTTGAAGATTGACACAAATTTACTAGGGAGTCAAATTAATGACTCCCCGGCAACGGCGCCACTTGAAGGACACCGATTTGCGGGTTGGTGTAGTGTGTATTGGGCCTAGTCCTTCAAGAAATTTTAGGACCTCAAGGTAAGCGAAAGTTACCCCGGGTATCGTTCTCAAGGAGCCTTATTTAATTCAACTATCCTAGTAAACTAAATGCAATGTAAGATGGATTTGGGTAAAATGAAATATATTTTGTTTGATTTTAATGATGGAATGAAGGGTGCAAAACAAATAAATATTTTTGGTATTTTTAGTAAAAGGGATGAAGTGAAAGTGAGTTGCTCTTGGAAATGAATTTCAATGGCTATCATAGCTTTCTAAATATTTTGGGGAGTTAATTAGGATGCTAATTTTCTAATTTACCAAACCTCATGAACCCATGAGTCCAATTAACTAATTAGTGGAACCCCAACTAACTAGAAATTGTTAAGCCCTTTAGCACCTTTGAGTTTTCTCTAGGTTTCCTAAAGTACCAAACCCCACCAACCGGTAAGTCTAATGCCTAGTCTCATGAACCCATTCAAATAGGCATTATTAATTACCCTAGAGTGTGATTAGTGCTTTGTAATCCATTAGGTTCAATTATAATTTAATTCAATCAAACTATCTATCAATACCATGAATAAATAGAATGATATCAAATAAACTATAAAGAACATATACATAACCATGTACTCCCTCCGGTCCCTAATGTAAGAGCTAGCCGTAAAAAAAACGCTTCTTAAGAAAACATGTGAATGTTAGTTGGATGTCTGGAGTTAATGCTTCTTTTCCAAAATTGTCCATATTTATTATGGTACTTTTAAGAGAGAGAAATACATAAGCATTAATAAATATGAAAGAGAGTTAGGGGTAAAGTAGGAAAAATGCATTAAATGAGGAGAGAATATGGGGTGAGCTCTTACATTAGAGACCAAAATCATTCAAATTTTGGGCTCTTACATTAGGGACCGGAGGGAGTATAATGATGAGTTCAAATTCCTCATTACAAATCAAAATTACAAACACCCACAATAACAACCAAATCCAGTCCAATCTCAAAACATAAATGGTAACCTAAACCTAGGCAATCAAAAATATAAAGAGAAAGTAAAGGAATTGAGACTCCCCTTTGTAGAACCAAAGCTCAAGCCACTTCCCATCAACTCCAAGAGCAAGGAGACACCTTTATTGAGGCATGGATGGAGGAAGAAGGTGGGAGATTGAAAAAATGTAGTGAGAAGAGAAGAGAAGAGGATGAAGGGAATGGAGGGAGCTAGGGTGTTGGGAGCACCCAACAACAAAACTTCTGTTTCTAAGCCTAGTTTTTCACTTAATATCAATAGGAACATGGGCTTGATCATTGGGTTTAAGTTTGGGTCCAAATGTTGGGAGCACCCAACCACAATGTTTGCATCTGATAAACTTTTTGGAGGTGGTCTTCTCTCGTGTTTCTTATTAAGCGTTTGCACATGTGTCCTACCTTTAGAAAGTGTCGATGACCAATGAAATAGTTTTTTCTATAATGTTTAAGGTATACCAATTCTGTGTCAAAATTGCACGCCGGACAAGCATGACCAGTATAAGTATTTCAGCGAGACAGTGAACCTTAGCCTAGGAAGTCTCTGATTGTTCACTTCCAAGCTACATGCAAATTGAAGAAACTCTCAATGAACACGTCATATGTCTGCACACCTTCATTCCACAACTCCATCGGCTCACAAATCAATGGCTGAAGATAGACATTGATATAATTACCAGGTGACTTTTACTGTGAGATGATCATCGATAAAATAAACGAGTCTTACTTCATACACATCCATTGAGGCAGGTTGTATGGGATTAAGATAACCGGCCAAATACTGTGTTTTGAGCTTAAGTTTCCATATGGATTGAACCCATCGGATGATAGACCCAGGCAGACATTCCTTGGATCAACATAAAATGAGGGGAACTGACAGTCAAATTCTTTCAATGCTTCATCGTCACATGAATTTCTTAACTTGTCATCTTGATTCTTTTCATCACTATGCCACCTTATGTGCTCAGCCGTCATAGAAGAGATGAAAAATCTCTGCAATCTAGGCTTCAAAGGAATGTATATTAGAATCTTGGCGGCTACTTAATTTGCCTTTTCCCTTCTAGCATTTCCTTAATTCCTTGTATCCAGAAAAGGGCAACGCTTACACTTTTCCCTCTCAACATTCTCTCCCAGTACAACATACAATCATTTGGGCATGCATCAATGTTTCTATAATCCAGCCCATACTTACTTATTATCTTTTTGCCTTATAGAAAGATGGAGGGAGTGATCTCCGCTTTGGGAAAAACATCATGCAACAAATCAATTATCATAGATATACCAGCGTCACTCATATTATGTAAACACTTTATATGATATAATCTAGCTAACAAAAGATAATTTAGAGTAGCGTTTACAGTTAAGGTAAAGAGACTTATCTTATTCTTCCATTAGCTTGTAGAATTTATCACGAGCTGTGTTGCATATGTTGAACATTAACTCAGCTCTTTATATGTTGGACCGTTGCTTGTGAACATTTAGCAAATGAATCATACACCATATTGTAATTTCCCCATATAGATTCCAAAACATATAGTCCTTAGGAAAAGCACTAAAAACTTGATGCTCCTTAATAGTTTTACGAGATTTCCATCTTGTAAAATTGCATTTAGGACACAAACATCTGATATTTCCAACATAATCGGCACCATGCGTTGTAGAAAAATTATAGAAAACCTCAAACCTATCCAAATAAGTGGACATTGTGGGGGAAGTTTATCCATGATTTATCCATGTAGGCTAATATTGCTAATAAAACAAAAGACAAGTTATTTAACAAGTGCAACAATAAAAAAAACTAATGATAGTCTCTAAATTACAATGATTTCTTTACACAAATAATTCCTATCTAATATATTTCCATCTTATGAGATATAATTGTACCTCAAATTAATTAATTTTCATATAGTTGTTTTTTTCTTTTTAATGCATATAATCATCATCATCATCAACGTTAACCTTATCCCACTCAAAGTGGGGTCGGCTACATGAATCACACGACGCCATATTGCTATATCCCTATTCTTTCCTTCAGATAAACCTTTCACTAACATATCTTTTTGACTAACTTCATCAAGAGTTCTCTTTGGTCTCCCTCTATTTCTAATATACGTCTCCCTTACCATCTACTCCATTATTCTTACTATCACATCTAATTCTCTTCTTTGAACATGTTCATACCACCTTAAACGATAATCTCTCATTTTCTCTGAAATTGATGTTACCCCAACTCTTTCACTAATGTGATCATTACTAATCCTATCTTTTAATATATACTCACTCATCCCTCTCAACATTTTCATCTCTGTCACATCCATCTTATGTCTTGTTGTTTTGTTTAACTGCCCATCATTCACAGTTTAATCCTACACCCGTTCACTTGCTTCTTTATATATCCCTTCTTCTGTAAAATGCTAGACTATGACATATTGCAAAAATGGTTGTGTGTGTCCATGCTTTAAGATTAGACAAATTTTACGTTGGCTGCCGAAGCCTAACACAACCTACTCTTTTTTATCCGGGCTTAGGACCGGCTAAATAAATAGGCAGAGGATTGCTCACAACAATTATAATAACACATAAAATAGCATAAATATTAAAACTAATACAAATAAATCTAACACTAATAAGAATGAATCTAGAACAAATAATAACAATAAATAAAGAGATAAAACAAATCACAATATAATAAAATAGTAAAACAATATAATATAAATAACAATATAATAAAACCACAATACTGAAATAAATAATATATAAATAAATAATAAATAAATAAATAAATGAAATAACAATATATAATAATACCACAATACTGAACAATAGAATAAAACAATAAATTAATAACAAATAAATAATAACAAATAATTACAAATAAATAATTAAATAAAATTAATCACAATAATAACAAATAATAACAAATAACAAATAAATAACATTAATAATAAATAAACTAGCACAAATAATAACAATAAATAAAGCGATAAACAATAAAACAATAATCACAATACAATAAAATAATAACACAATACAATAAAACCATAAAAACAAAATAAAATAATACATAAACAAATAATAAAATAAATAAAAATATACAATAAACAATAAAACAGAACAACCACAATATTCAACAATAAAATAAAATAATAATTAATAAATATACTATGAAAACAGAACAACACAATATTCAACAAACAATAAACAAAGTATTTGATAAAATATAAACCTATCTAATTGTCACAGAAATATGTGACAATAAGATAGTTTTTTGGGAAAATTAAATACAAGTCCCTGGTAAGGGATATAATACTGGAAAAGTCCCAAAAATTGAAAAAATTAAAGTAGAGTCCCTTGGGACCTCACTTTAATTATTTATGAATGTGTGGGCCCCACATTTAATAATAAAAAAATCCGCATTTAATTAAAGTAGAGGAGAAAGAAAAGGTGGGTGGATTTTTTTATTATTAAATGTGGGGCCTACACATTCATAAATAATTAAAGTGAGGTCCCAAGGGACTCTACTTTAATTTTTTCAATTTTTGGGACTTTTCCAGTATTATGTCCCTTACCAGGAACTTGTATTTAATTTTCCCTAGTTTTTTTAATTAATGATGTAAACATTTTCGTGGCTTAGATTTTTGCGAAAATAAGTTACTTGCTTTCACGGAAAGCGAGAAAATAGGAAGTTTATTTTCTCATTTTTCCACGAAAAGTTGATTAAATGTTATTTAAAAAGTTAATCCAATATAGTTTGGGCCCTTTTTTATTTAATCCTCACAGTTTTTAACGGATATCCGTGGAAATATGTTTTATTTGCAATGCTTCACTATTCGCAGATGGCTGCGAAAATATACTTCACTTACAATGGTTTAATTCGCAGTTGTCTTGTTAGCGAAAAAACAAGTTTTCTCATCGTGTTTCTTTGTGGTTTGTAAAACTGTCAAAATATATTGTTTTCACGTTTTTTCGCAAAGATATATACAAATTCAATCGTGAAGATGTTCATGCATTCTTGTAGATATCTGGGGGTTCTGAGGCTAACATAATTAATAAGATGATTCCCTTTGTTTATACTTGACTCTTAGTCAAGTTTCATCACGACAAATACCGTCATAATAGAACATACGAGACACTGAATTAGTAAGGGTGTTTGATTTCACAACGCATGCCCTATAACGGAGAGGTGTAATGTTAAAAAGAGTACAAGTTCTTACAAACTATTCTCACAAAAAATTACTTGTTGAAATTGAGATACTAATTCTGGCAAAAAAATTAAAACAAAGAAATTGAGATACTAAACTTTATAAAGTCCTTATTTCAAAGAATGTTTCTTGATAAAACTTATCATTGAAGCTCGCCATGAATAAATTAATATTGGTCAATATATAGCTGTGGGGGCTGATTTTGCTTTAAAGTTCATGTGCAAAAGCAAAATCATTACCTACTTAATTAATCCTATAATAATGTAATTAACTATTTAATTTGGAGCTGACTGTAATTGAGCAATTACTTGGAGTTCGGCTATAATTTATTGACATCGATCTTGAAATGATCAGTATTAACTAATAAAAAAATGTGATACAATTTTGGGAAAATCCCAAATAAATCCCTCCGAATATTCAAAAGAACAAGTAAAGAACTTAAACTTCCAAAAGGACCATAAAGGAACCAGCACCCACCTGTCATTTTAAAATTTTGCGAAAAGACAAAATTGTCTCAATCCTAAAACACAAATTACTACCCCACCCTAAACCCACCCTAACACTCACACTCTTCTCGCAATTTGTGTTTTAGGATGGGGGCAATTTTGTATTTTCGCAAAATTTTAAAATGACAGGTAGGTGCTGGTTCCTTCATGGTCCTTTTGGAAGTTTAAGTTCCTCACTTGTCCTTTTGGATATTTGGAGGGATTTATTTGAGATTTTCCCTAAAATTATTTAGAGCAACGTGCTATATATGTCAGAAATATAAAATATCATTGGTTCCTTTTTCTCTCCATCTAACATTCATTCATCACCACCCCTCGAAGTTATTAGATATGCTGTAATGACTTAAATACTTGGTGCCAGTGACCCACAGCAAGGGGGTGCAAGAAATAACTTATATAAGCAAGGAACTGACAACATTGCTTTGTCCAATCATATATGTAATTAATTACACATATAATTTTATATTTACAGTCGCTTTATTCTGTGACGTACAGCTTATCTATCCATCATTACAATATTAGGATAAACCAGCACCTTGATGTGACCATTATATATTTTAATGGATTAAATTCCAATAAAATTGGATTTTCTGCAGATGATGAATACCCATGGATCTGAGCAATCTACAATAAATAATTGGGCGAAAGGGCCAAAACTAGCCACCGTAAATTTTCAAATGGACAACTCTGGCACCCGTAAATTGTATGGTGCAAAACCGTACATTATAAATCAAAATGGGACAAATTTAGCCACACCGTTAAGTTGAAGCTAACAGACGTTTGTGTTGGCGTGGGGCCCACCTTCATTAAATCAAAACGTCTGTTAGCTTCCACTTAACGGCGTGGCTAAATTTGTCTCATTTTAATTTATAATATACGGTTTTGCACCATCCAATTTACAGGTGCCAAAGTTGTCCATTTAGAAATTTACGGTGGCTAGTTTTGCCCTTCGCCCTAAATAATTTGTTAGACCTAAGCGTTTTAGCCTTTGAGGCTTGCTTTATACGTAGTATTATGAGTTGGTAGCTGGGCAGGGGTGAGCAAATAAACCCAAATCTGAACCGAACCAAACCAAACCAAATGTAATTTAGTTTTTTGTAGTTCAGTTAATTTTGTTTTTGATTAATTCAGTTCGATTATTCCTTAAAAAATCGGTTTTCATTTCGATTATTGAAAAAACATTCGGATAAAATCGAATAACCAATATATATATATTATTGATTTTCATATGATTAATATTGGATGTTGGAATACATATTACATTATTGTATAACCTTTATGGTTAATAATGTGTTTGGTAGATGATATTTAACTTAAAAATGTTCGTGATATTTTATTTAAAATAAAAACAACAAAATTGAAAAATGATCAAATTTATATTCAGTTACTAACTGAACCGTACTGAAATATTTTGGTTTGTTCAGTTTTTAGTTTTCATTTTGATTTTTGAAAAAAATCCATATTTGTCTATTCGGTTATTTGGTTTTTATCGAAAACCGAACTGAATAACCGAATGTTCACCCCTTGTTATTTTTTCCGGTTTTTACCGTAAATTGAACCGAATAACTGAATGCTTACCTCTAAACTTGGGGGTTGAAGGAGACTTGGTGCTATATTAATAAAAGAATAGCTCAAAAAATTTCAACATCTCAACAAATTGGTACGAGTAATTCCAAAGTTATTTTTTATTTGCAACATGTACTAATTAATGTTATAAATATATTATCGCAATAAATTATTTAGTTAATACTTATGTGTATTAAGCCACCAAATAATATCCTCTCATCTTTATTATAAGATTAAGTTGGCTTTTTATGAAAATTAAGGAAGCAAAGCAAGGAAATAAATTTTAACATTTGCTACATTTATTATATTATTATATCTCAGCTTACAAATAAAATTAATTTGTTTTGAGAAAAAATGTTAAACATAAACAATTTAAAGTGATTCATTTTACACCCTTAATTTCACTAAAAAGGTCATGAAGAGAGTACTAATTTTATTTTATTGTCCTAGCTGTTTTTAAATTGAGTATTTCTATATATCTACATTTTCAATGTGAGAGTTGGTCTAACTGGTAAAATGGTTTATTTAAGATTATAATATTGCATGCTGATACGTGTATCTAATTGCTTGTGAATTGTGAGTACCGCTGTATATTTTAGAGAGAAATATAAAAAATTCCATATCAAAAGTGTGATAGGTGGATTAATGGTATTGTGTTGAATTTCATTATATTGACTTATGTCTTATGATGGACAGATAAAATCTAACATATATTAGTGACATATCACATAACTAATACAATGTTGAAAAGATAACTATCTTATATGTCACTTATATGTCACTCGTATATGTAAATATTGGCTATACTGTCTTGTAATAAATACCTTTTCCCCTGTAATTAAGACTCTCACCCTTGCTTATCGATTGCAAGTGCTGAACATAAGTCCCATCACAAGCAGAATGATGATTACCGACCATTCTAATTTAATCATTAATGACGAGATTATTTGCATAGTATGTGCCCGGATAAGTAAAGTACCTTTCTGATGAGGATTTGGATACCTATCTGATCAATAAGAGGTTTTGTCATTTAATTAAGTTGAGCTAAATCAAATTTGGTTGGACTATTTAACAATTAAAATGGTATCCTTTATTTTCATATCAAAATGGGTATCTTTTGAAAAGAGAAATTGATGTCAAAAATTGATTCTTTGATCTTAAAAATAAAATGAAGAATAAGATTATTTCTCCCCTTGTATTTCATAACATCTCAATATACTCCTATCGCAATTGATTTCAATGATTATATATTTGTTAACCCAGAGTTCAAATATACTTGTAAAAGTTTACTCAAGTCAAAAATAAATGTATAATTCTATTAGTTGTTCAATCTCTTGTTCCAATTAAAAAAACTCAACTTTAAACACCAACTCTAATGTGTCTATGCAAGGTCAATAAGTACTCCCTCCCTCTATTCCTAAATATAAGAGTTTTTCCATGGCTAACGGTATTCTATTAGAAAAGTTACAGAGGAAATTTCTATTGCTAATTTATTTTTTTTAAAATTTAAAAAGTATTTTATAATTAGTTAATAAATAATATATTATAAATAGTAAAGATAGTTAATATATACTTATATACACATATAACGCTATTGATTTATTAAAAATCTAAATGTAAATTGTTTTTATTTATGAATATATGTTGGTAAAAAGAGAAAAATATTGATAACTAAATAATATTATAATAAAATAATAATTAAACTTTATATTACATAATTCACAAAAATAATATTTTCATAATTATAAGATTGAAATATTAAATATAATTTAAATTTTGTGAATATACAAAATTTTTTATATAATAATATAAATTTTATATAATTATATAATTTTTAATATATGAATTACAAATTTATTATTTACAAGTTTTTCATAATATGTTAAGTCAAGTATATTATAAAGTATATATTTTATCAAATATAGTTTGGGTTAATAATCATTCAGACCAACAAAAAGTTATGGAAGTATCAATTTGGCTAAAAAAGTAAACAAAAAAAGTCTCAAATTAAGTCCCAATATGGTGATGGAAGGTGTTGGCCAATTGGAGACATTTTTTGTGTTTGTTGGCCAAATTGGTATGATTTATTGTTGTTATTCAAATTGATACTTCCATAATAGTTTATTAGTTAGAATGATTATTAAACCAATATAATGATATTAGTGGGAGTATAAATTTTTTAAATATAATAGGTTGCAAATAATATTACATGGTCTTCATAGTACAACTTGTTAAGGCATCAGTATCTGTACAAGAGGGGTGACACGTGGCAGGCTACAAGGTGTGGCACATGGGATGTAAGGAGCTACACATGTCATTTATGATGGAAAAATTCCGTCGATAAATTTGATTCCATTGCTGTTTTGTTGAGAAACTGAAATACAGACTGAATTTCGTCAGTAAAATTTGTTGATAATTCTCTGGTCTTTGTGGTGATACATGTTGGGGCTGGTTAAATTCAAGGCTTGAAAATTCATTCATAGGGCTACTATTAGGGTAGTTTGTCGTTGACACATGATATATAGATCTTTAAGAGTACAATAGATCCAAGTGTCAGCAGCGAGTGATGGTTTGAAGAATGTAAATGCAGAGTAATTGATATTCTTAACTTGTGGTGTATTGAAGACTTGTGGTGTATTGAAGAGAGAATATGTGATGTGGACCTTATTGTGAAGCATAATATAAGTAAAAAAATTATTAGGTGCCATTCCACCAGCTGTGAGGGTGAAGAGGGTGGGAGACATTATTAATTAAAGAGGACAACCGTGCTCAGAGGACCCTCAAAGATCACTACTATCCCTAACCAACATATCTTCTCATGTACTTTCTTATCTTCATTGTCACCCTACATATCATGTATATAATATATATTAAACAATATTAAAGGCATGGATCATGGATCAAGAGTATCAAATACATATAACTAAATTTTCTTTGCCCAAGAGCTGTGAGCTGTCCTTCAAATGTTGGTCCATTCAAAAGTTGAGCGGTCATACTTGTTTTATGTGCTTTTAGATATTTATACTTAATTTTCGATCGCCTTGTTAATTACACAATAAGACTAAATATATTGAACTAACTAATGGAGCAAAAATATTATTTAAAAATCAGTGCATTAACCAAAGAATCCATCAGAAAATGGGATGTTGCTAAATCTCATTTTAGAATTTTGTATTTACTATGAAATTCTATTACTAAATTCTTTGACGATTTCACTGTTTTTTGTTGTATATAAACCCACACCTAGCTAGGAAATTTGTTGGATATTAAATATGGGTAAAATAGGAAATTTATTAGATTTTAATGGAAAGTTCATGATATTTAAAGTTTCCTTTGGTCTGTGTGAAACATATATGAAATGCCCTATAAATAGGATATATAGGAGGAGTATTTGTTTGTAACACAAATCCATGAACCAAAGAGTTGTTGGTTGTATTATATTTGCACTGGTACACTTAATTAATTGTTTTCCCCATTTAGGCACACACTCTTGTCTTGCGTGCTTAATTTTTGTGGATTTCTCCTTCAATATCATGAGGCAGACACATCAACGATCCTAGACTAATTCAAATTGATGTATGACGAAACCATAAAGGTTGGCCCCCTCGCCCATAGATGTTGCATTCCCACATCTCGAACTCAAGATCCTTGGTTAAGTTAGAACAGTCTCAGTCAGCTGATCTAATCGTCTAGATTAATATCACATACTCCATCAATCTATATATAAGAGGTAATTTAACAATTTGTTCACATTATAATGTAAAGAGTTATTGGTAAAAAAACTTAAATGTAAAGAGTTAGAGAGTAGAGTTTATGAGTAATGATTATTGGTATGAGGGTAAACATAGAAAATCATACTAATTTTCCCTATAATAAATGATTTCACTAAATTTCCTTGATTTGTCACAAAACAAGTCCTAATTAATCATGAGTTAGAAGCCTTATGCTTAGATGGTAAGTGAGCACAACCTCTTTCCTAAAATTTTTTAATAAATATGAAAGAGGAGCATAGCGAATTTAATTAAAAGCACATATCTTCAAGGGGAAGTTGTAATGAAATGCATATATTGATTAAGGAACGTCCCTTTTACAAGTCCATATTTTATAATTCTATCATATAATTATATTAACCCTTATTTTATATAGGTTAAATATCATTTTGGCCAACGAACAATTACCAAATTATCAATTGACACAATAAACAATAAAATGTACTCCTATTAATTATATCTTAAGAACAATTAAAAAGTATCACTTTTGTCAACATTGTTAGAATTTATCTAAAACCGTTGTTAAATTAGCCAATGACGTAACCAATGACTTGTAGATACATGACAACTATCTAACAATAGTTAGACAAATTTTAATGGTGTTGATCAAAATGATACTTTTTAATTTTTCTTAGGTATAGTTTGTATATTTTATAGTTTGTTGTGTCAATTGATGGACAAAATGTATTTAACCCTTTTATATATTGTGTTTTATCTCTTCCTTCTCTCTTTACATTTATTGAGAAGAGTGAAATTGTTCCACCCACACTAATTTCACAGCCACGAATAAACACATTTGAGACACAGGCCATATTTGAAACACGGGCCGATTATGACCCAATTCATGTGGGCTAAGTTTGTCATTTTGTCAATTTTGGATTGTTTGACTTAAACTTTAACCTTTGTACCCAAAAAGTTCAACGTTATTTTTAATCCCTTCCATATACAAGATCTTTTCCTTTCACATAATTAACCATTAAATACTAATAATTCAAATACACTTTACTAAATATGTAAATGAATAAACATTTGCATTTACATTTGGGAAATGTACGCTTAGTATCAATTTGACAATCTAACTTTGTTATTAAGGATATTTTTCTTTATTGCGTGTGCATGTGTTTTAATTATACTACTACCTCTAATTGTGATTGGCGTTTGTTACTAAATATGATGTATTTTTCAGTTTAAAAAATATAATTTTTTTAACTATGTCTCTTATATTTATCTTTGTTTGCTAAACCAATTTGCTTTACTTATAAAATGACATATAATGAAGATCATATAATATGTTATACTCTTAAATTTAAGTAGTTTATTTGTCTTCTTTTTCATTTTATTTAGCTTCTTAAATCTCCTCAAATTTGTCAAATGGACCTTGCATTAAAGAGAGGAGGCATTGTTTCATTTTGAGCAAAAGGTTGTTGTTCATTTAAATTTGATTTTCAATTTTATGGATTTCAAAAGAAAAAATTAAAAAAGATACAAGAATAATACAATATCTAGTAAGTAGTAACCCGAATTTCTCCTCATTTCGTTTTATCTCTTAGAGTTTAAATCATAAACTTTGATTATTCAGCTTTTGAGGATCCAAAACCTGTAGTTTGAAATGTAAAGAACCAAAATTAAAATGAAGATGTGCTTAAAAGAACGTATATTCTAATAACCCCAAAGATTTATGGTAGTAAATGGATCAAAAAAATTAGGATTAAAAGCCAAATTAGGACAAAGCACTGATCATATAGCCTTAAAAACCAATTGCAAAAATTAGTCTACAAATATGGCTAAGTGATTCTAATTTTATGCTAAATTTTCCTAAGAGTCTAAAATGTTTGATAGGTGTGTTTAGACAAATATTGTATCTATGTTAGTGGTGGGATCAATTAAAGCATATAAAAATAATATAAATTCAAGGTTTTATCATAGGAATATATGCAACTTCACCAAAGTTTAAAGATTTTTTTCAAAATTAAGTCTAAATTAAATTATTTTTTTTATGTTTAATTGATTTGGCTACTTGAATAATTCTCTTTAATTCTAGGAAAAGTGGATATTAAGATATTATAAAATTAAAAATTAATAGTACTTTGGACAGGTTGGAAAAAAAATTGGGAAAAGGTGCAATTTTGATACTAAACTATGACCCAAGAAGCGTTTCTAATACTCAACTATCGCGAGATGCATCAATGATTCTCATGTATTGAACATGAAGCATATATATTATTACTGTTAAATTTGGATGATTTCCTTTAAAATTTTATTACTATAAGTACCTATAAATCATCTAATTATTACTATTTCCCAAAAGACTTAATGACAATAAAACTTAACTGTAAAAATACCACAATGCCATCATTTTTGTCACCAAAACTCCCAAAATTCCATCTCATTATATTGTCTTCCTCAGTCTTAGTTTCTAGTCTATTCAATTCCTCTTTGGACAGGGTAATAATTAGACTATTTCTAGGGACCTCAAGGTAATACAATTTTAACAAAAATTATTTAAATTTAATGGCAATATTACATATATTCCATGTTGAATATATGAGTATCATTGGTGCACCTCGTGATAAATGAGTAATAGAAACACCCCTCTTGTCATAGTTTAGTATCAAAATTGCACATTTGCCCAAAAATATTTGACAAGCTTTTAAAGTGAGTTACTCCATTACACTGATAATTTTATTTTATAGAATAAATTTTTGTAGCCCTCTATTTGATCTCCTCTTTCTGTATTTTCCCCTATTTGATTATGAAATGTCTTTGCAATGTGTTATAACATACTTATTATAACCTATCTTGGCATTTTCCCCTATTAAATGGAGAGGGGTTCTATCGGTTCTTCACAATTAAATGTTATGAGGATTTTATCATTGCACATGCTATTTTCTCTAATAATTACATCATCTAGCAAATAAGAGGATTAATTATGTGAAAAGTTTATGAAATAAGCTAAATTTGAAAAGTTAATATAGCCCACTGATTAAAGAGAAATAACAAAGAGAAATAACATAAACCTGGGGTGTGTGGTTGAGTGGCAAGGACTTATTCACCCTTAACCAATTGTCTGAGGTTCGATCCCTGGCGTTGGGTATGGAGAAACATTAAATCTCCCAGGCCAGCTGTCTCACCCTTTGAGGTGCCTACAAATCAGCGGGGGATTAGTCTTTCACTTGTCGAGTGAGGGGATACCTTGATCATGTATCAAAAAAAAAAAAGAGAAATAACATATATAGAACCGATTTATCCAAGACCTTGGTGGTGAATTGATCTTAAAATGATAACTATATATATGAACAACATGAAAGATTTGTGCGATTCCTTCATAAATGAAAAAAATGAAAGTCCGAAGTTTTATTCCACCCCAAAGGCATAACTTAGTTGTTTGATTTCCAAATCAAAGCTGAAACAAGCCTTATGGAGGCCTAATTATAACCACTTGCGTCTAGTTTAAGCATGTTGTTTCGCACTATGGATTAGTTTATTTAGTATTTCACATTCCGTTCATCATACTTGTTTATGTGTGGATGATAATATAGATGTGCTAAGAATCTAATGCATTAATGTGTAATTAGTAAAGTATCCACACAATACCTTTCTTGGCCTTTTTGGCTAAGATCAAGTGACTAGTAAAGGATCCACACACGCTTTAATTAGGGGTGGGCAAACCGTTTTTCGGTTCAAAACTGAACCAAAAATCGGATAAGAAAATTTTTTTCCTAGATACACATAAATTTAATATTTGGCCAAAACTAAAATTTAAGGGTTAAAAAGCAAAAATGCCCATGTAATTGTCACGAAGGTGCAAAAATGACCATGTAAAATTTTTTTGAGAAAAATTATCCATCAAATTCAAAAATGGAGCAAAAATGTCCATCACAGTTAATTTTTTGACTTTTTGACACATCATATATACTTTGTCGGTTCATCACTCATTAAAACATGTGGCAAACTTATGTATTTATTTGCTTTTGTGTGATGATGACAGGACAGAGGATGATGAGTAAAAAGTCAAAAAATTAACTGTGATTGGCAGTTTTGCCCCAGTTTTGAAATTCGATGGGAAATTTTACTCCAAATATTACATGGGTATTTTTGCACCTTCGTGACAATTACATAGACATTTTTGCACTTTAACCCAAAATTTAATAAGAAAAAAGTTTTCTTGTATTTCAATACACATAAATTTCCAAAAAACAATCAAAATTCCAATAAAACAATAAACATTATCACATCCAATAAACTTGAACCAAAAACCGAAAATGAAACAGAAAACCAAAAATTGTGTAAAATGGAAGCTGAAACCGAAACCGAAAACTGAAACTCATTTGGTTAGGTTTGGTTTCCAGTTTTCAGTTTAATTTGATCACCCCTACTTATAATAATGACGACGACAACAACAATAAAATATTATCTCACTACATAGGGTCAGCTATATAGATCATAAAATGTCATTATGATTTATTAATAACCAGTTATTTGGGTATATTATTCACTAATAGATCTCATTCTATAAGTTCCATAGTGTTCGCCTTGTTCTCTCTCTTTTTCTTTTAATTGGATTGCAAGTTGTTTGGTCCACCCTCCTCGCTGGCACATCTATTGGCCTTCTTTGGACATGCCTATGAAACACCTCACAATTTTCTACATTCTCTTATTAATGGGAGCCACTCCAGACTGCTCTTGTATATGGTTATACCAAATTTTATGCTTTCTTGTATAACCACACATCTATCTCAACATCCTCATTTTATCTACCCTCATTTTATGTTCAAGTTGTCCCTCCACAGCTCGACATTCACTACCATATAATACTGCTGATCTTATAGTTGTGTGGTAAAACTTTACGTTGACCTTATAGGGAACTTTCCTATCACAAAAACCCTATTAGTTTTCCTCTACTTACATTACCTAGTTTGCATTCTATGAATGATATCATCATTAGTTTCACCATCTTGTTGTATAATTGATCTCACGTATTTAAACTGTCACTTGAGGTACTGTGTCCTAATTTAACACCCAAATATGGCCTCTAAGTTAAAAAAATTAACTTTGCCCTTAGGATGTAGGGAGGGGCAAATTTAATTTAATTTGGTCATCCAAATAGAATCAGAAAGATTTACTTTTTGTTTATGTTTTATTTTAAAGTAAACAAAATATAAAATAATCAGAACCTTTAAGGTATCATGATTCAACTATCAATTACTAAAACATAATATTCTAATTAATATATATATATTTAAAATTCAAATCATCAAAATAAACTTGATCGAACGCTAATTAAAATTGTGGGTTAAATGACTCAATTTTAGATGCTTTTCGGAGGAAATGCCACCGGCAAAGTTTTAATAATGAATTGATCCACCTATATAAAACACTTTTATTTATTAAAAGGTTGTATTAAAAGAAAAACATCAAATTCTAATTTTAAAAAAAGAAAAAAAAAAGGAAAACATCAAAGAAGAGATTAATTACATGTGCTGTAAAAATAAGTTGCGTCAATTAATTGAGCTGTTATGGTTAAGACAACCCAATCAAATACCTGTATCGAAAATTTCAATATTTATCAAGAACCATAATTGATTTGAGACAAACAAAGAATTGAAGAAAAAAGGAACATTGTAAACTTGAGGCTTATGAAATTATTATAAAAAGTAGAAAGATAACTGTAACATATATTTGTTTTTAAATTTTAATATCAATTCCAGCTAGTGAATATTACCCTGGTTGTTGTTGTCTAAATTGAGATAACTATTTTTGTTTCAATATCTGTTACCAATTCAGGTAAAAAATAAATTGAGTTTCCAGTTCTCAAAATTATATCATACGTTTTTCCTAGTATTACAAGCTTTATACTCCATACGGTCCAAAATATAATACCTATTTGAGGAGATGTATTTGATAATTCTTGGCAAATTTTCCCCATATCCTTCTCAATGCTCCCCAATATTAGACAATAAGAGAGAAAATGTGGAGGTAAAATAGATAGTTATTAAGGTATATTGGTAATATCATGTTATTTAACTAACTTAATCAACATTCTTAATCTAATCAAATTAGATAAATAAGTCTTATATTTAGGATTGGAGGGAGTACTTAATAATATAAGTAATCTAGGATCGGAGGGAATACCTAATAATACAAGTAATCGGCAACTGCAATCTCGTCATTTTAAAATATATTAATACGACTAGATATACGTACCCGGGAATGTTTCCTTGAAGAATTAATAAAATAAACAAAAGCCAGCTAATTTTGTTTTATTTAACAATCCAATTATAAAATGTTTGGCTTTATTGTCTATAAGGTCACTATAATGCCAAAAGGGATTTACAAATGGGCTGAGATACCGTCACTTTCATGTATTAATCATTTAATATATGCGTATGTGTATGAGAAGGAGTAGTCTATTTCTAAGTATTATAAGGCGGGGGAATTAAGAGAAACCACTTTCCCTACTTGTGAGAATGATGAGGAAGGGTGTTCCTCCAATATCTAATTATTTGGAGCGTTCAGATATTAATATTTATTATTTTAAAAAATAATTATTTTATTAATGGGTAAGAATTTTAAAATAAAGATAATCTCATAATTATTATTTTTAAAAATATAATTGCCATTCAAAAATTATAATAGATTTAAATTATATTCTATGTGGAACTTCCCTATTATTTTTGTATGGTTGAAACTTGAAAGTGGAATAGCCCCTCCTGCTTGTCTTCTGGCTCCAAGGGAGAATAGTTTTTAATTAAGAAGCTTTTAAGTCACATTTTTCATTGGACATATCACATATATCAATTAATACTCCTCTTGCCTGTTTGGCAACACCTCTCATCGAAACTTCGGTGGGAGTCCTAGACCTAGGTTTAAGAATAAAGGCAGACATACACTCTCAATTTTTGTTTAAAATGGTTTTTTACATAAAATCCTAAGTTTATATTAGAGCTAAAAACATAGGTTTTGCCTGAAGGGATTTTTTCGACATTTTCAAAAATTATTCTCTAAAAGAGATTTTCCAACTTTTGTTATAAAAAAGAGAGAGAGATTTTCCAACTTTTTTTCTCAAAAACTATTCTCCAAAGTTATATCTAAATAAGCCTCCCCTATTATGAAACTAAGTTTATTGGTCAACGTACCATATGAGTATTAAGTTTATATACACGCACATTGATGAATCTGAAAAGAAATCAACATTAAAATAATCAAAACGCTGGCCTCCACTATTATAAGCCTTCAAAGTCCTTGACTCCCAAGGTAATCCCTTGTCTTCAGCATAAGGCTACTCCTTGGTTCTTAGCATTTGCCGAATTTAATTTGTTCCTTTTCTTAAAGTTGAATCATTCTAGTTTCTGTCTTTCTCGAAACTTCAATTATTCCCTCAAAATCCTTCGTTCTTTTCCTTCCACGAGAGAAAAAGTTTAAAAGATTCTGGGTTTCATCTATCAAACTTTCAGAACTCAAAGAAATGCCCTCGAATTGTTTCTGTTGTTTCCTACCACAAGAAGAACACCAAGAAGTCAAAACAAGGTATATTTAATTTATGTGTGTGTGTGTGTGTTTGGATCAAACAAGAGCAATTCTGATATTTCTGTTTCTGTTAATTGCAGTGACAGCAAAAATAGGGACTATCCATGGGAAATGTACACATTGAAGGAGTTGCTTCGAGCAACAAACAATTTCCATCAAGATAACAAGATAGGAGAGGGTGGCTTTGGAAGCGTTTATTGGGGTCGAACAAGTAAAGGCATCGAGGCAAATAATTATATTCATATCATGTATACAATTCATTGTGTCCATATATATAATATTCTATTATCATGATTAATAAAATGTAAATAATGCATATATGTGCAGATTGCTGTGAAGAGACTGAAGACGATGACTGCGAAGGCAGAGATGGAATTTGCAGTAGAAGTAGAAGTACTTGGAAGGGTGAGGCATAAAAACCTGTTGGGTCTAAGAGGATTCTATGCAGGAGGAGAAGAAAGACTTATTGTTTACGATTACATGCCCAACCATAGCTTGCTGACTCATCTTCACGGCCAGCTCTCTTCAAGTTGCCTGCTTGATTGGCCTAAGAGAATGAGCATCGCCATTGGAGCAGCAGAAGGCTTAGCGTAAGTAATTAACTCTTTCACATGTTCAACTTAATTAATCATACGCCATTAGTGTCTTATGTTTTGTAATAAGTCTTACATCGGAAGCAAGTGCCTTATATGAGATTGAACTCAAAAGTCCAATAACAAACTTTTGAGGTATACTTATCTTAAAGAAATGTACCCGTTATTCTAGCATTTTTTCTTAAAATCTAGCCAACTAGAGAAAGCCACATACGGGTCATGTAAAGCAATAGAGTCAGTCGGAGGTCCAACTCCAACTGCTAGTTTTTAAAGTGTAATTACTCCCAGATATTTGTATTATAATATATGTAATGATTTGTTTCTGTTTTCAATTATGAAGGTATCTTCACCATGAGGCAAATCCTCATATTATACATAGAGACATTAAGGCAAGCAATGTTCTTTTGGACACTAATTTCCAAGCCAAAGTGGCTGATTTTGGATTTGCAAAGCTAATACCAGAAGGTGTGAGCCATCTAACCACAAGGGTAAAAGGAACTTTGGGGTATCTGGCACCAGAATATGCCATGTGGGGTAAGGTTTCAGAGAGCTGTGATGTGTATAGCTTTGGGATTTTGCTTTTAGAGATCATAAGTGCTAAAAAACCTATAGAGAAGCTACCAGGAGGAGTGAAAAGGGACATAGTTCAATGGGTGACACCATATGTTCAAAAGGGCATATTCAACCATATAGCGGATCCAAAGTTGAAGGGCAAGTTTGAGATGGAGCAGTTAAAATCTGTGGTGATTCTGGCTATGAAATGCACCGATAGTAGCCCGGAGAAGCGGCCGAGTATGGTGGATGTGGTGGAGTGGCTCAAAGGCAACCGTGGAGGCGGTGTTGGAAGGAGGAGGAAAGAGATTCCAGCAGCCATGAGAGATAACAAGTATGGTGATGAAGAAAAGGACAAGGATGATAAGGACTATGAAGACATGGGAAAGAGGCAATCCATGTTGAGAATACCAAGCGATAGATATAAAATAAGATGATATATTTTTATAAGTTCTGTGTCTTTTGTGAAATTAAATATGTGTATTTTGTTGCTATCATATTGTTCATGGAAAGTGATTTATGGATTTTGATATTTCGGAGTTTAAGAGGTATATTCTTGACTTTCACACCTTTTCTGATGCTGTGTAGCCGAAGCGCCGGATCACTATGACTTAGTCTTGCAAAATATTTTTCTCAAGGAATTTATATGATTGTATAACGTTTTGGAAAAAAAATATATATAATTGTCACAATTTTTAGAGACCAGTTTGATTTACGTTTTCACATTTAATTCAAGTGGAAAGTCGTGCAATATCAATTGATACTCACTGGATGATGGTAACACTACTAGAAAATAGGCTTTTCACGACCATATTAAACGACTAAAAAGCCAATGTTGGTCGTTAAAAAAAAACGCGGTGGCATAACATATAAATAATTGTCCAGGCGGAGACTTTTCACGACCACATTATTACATGTGGTCGTGGAAAAGTCATCTTCCACGACCACACTTTTATAAGTGTGGTCGTGGAAGGTGCCTACCCTTCCACGACCATAGTTTCGCAGTCTGCAAAACTGTGGTCGTGGAAGAGAGCCCTTCCATGACCACAGTTTCTAATTTGTGGTCGTGGAAGGTGGGAAAGTTTTTTCCCCCGCGCGCCAAAAGCCATTTTATTTCCCTCCAAAATTCACTCTCAACATTCTCTCTCACCTTCATCTCTTCTCACTTTGCCAAACCCTTCATCTCCGCCACCTTCACTCTCACTCTCACTCTCATCTCCGCCACCATACACATCTCCGCCTCCGCCCTCTCGCCTTCGCCTCGCCTCGCCTCCTCCCTCTCTCCTCCCTCTCGCCCTCTCCGCCCTCTCTCCTCCCTCTCGCCCTCTCGCCTCCGCCCTCTCCGCCCTCTCTCCTCCCTCTCGCCCTCTCGCCCTCTCGCCTCTCGCCCTCTCTCCTTTGTGTGTATAAGCCGCCGCCGCCTCTCCTCGCTCCACACACTTCGCCGGACTTCACAACAGGTACTTCCTACCTTTGTTTTAGTTTCGAATATATTTTGTGTGTATAAGCCGCCAACCTTTGTTCATGATTGTGGCCAGTTTGTATCCAGTTTGTACTAGTTCCATATGTTCATGATTGTGGCCATGTTTTGGTGTGAATTAAGATTCAAAAAGTATTGATAAATTTGGTTGCTCTGATTGGTGAACATGCAATTGATTTTGGTAATAGATTGTTAATTGTTATTTTGATTATTGTTGGTTCATTTGCTGGCTTAAATATTGCTTCTATTGTTGAATATCAAATTCAGCTAGCTTTTGGTTTGTGCATTTGTGGTAAATTCTGATTTGCACTTAATTTGGCACACTGTTTGGTTGACTATTCTGGACATTTTAAGAGTGTTTTGGGCTACTCTAGTTAGCCATTAGTTGCTGGAAAAAGCTTGTTTTCTTTGCTGGAAGGGGTAGTAAAAATTGCATGCAAATAGGCTCTAGTTTCTTGGTGAGGCTGTTTTTGGTTGTTGATTAGGACTGTTTTAGGTTGCCATAGATAGTCCTCTCATTGGTTCAATTGTCTAATATTCTTTGTAATGAAGACAAGTGTATATACATATTATACACATTTCTGCAATAGATCGTGCTTGGATGGATGCTTTGCGAACTAGTGAAGAGTATCAAAAGGGGGTGGAAGAGTTTATTGAATTTGCCAAAAGAAATGTGCCGAGTAAGAATGGAAAGTACCCGTGCCCTTGTGTGAAGTGTGTGAATGTTGATCGCAAAAGCCTTGACTCTATAAGGAATGACCTTATTTGTGAGGGGATCAATCGCCGATACAGGAAGTGGATTTGGCATGGGGAATTGGGAACTACCGTGGAACATGGAAAAGCAGTGGAGGTGGACGATAATGATGATGATGATGAATATGTTTGCGATGTTGGCATGAACAACATGATAAATGATATCGCAGCGGAGTCGTTTGTTGTGTCAGACGAGTACGACAAAGTGTGTGGTGATGCTGACATTCATTCTAACAATACTAGAAATAAAGACGGAAAATGGGTGGGCAGACGCGGGTTTCTCGAAAATGCTCGCAGCTTTGAGCGATATGTTCCCGGATAACATTGCGGTTCCGAAGACAATGTATGAGGCCAAGAAAATGTTTAAGTAAGATGGGTATGGAGTATCAGAAGATACATGCTTGTCCCAATGATTGTATTTTATATAGAAATGAATATGAAGGGTTACATGTGTGTCCAAGATGTCAGGAGCCAAGGTATAAACAGAGGAAG
The DNA here is from genome assembly GCA_029929735.1 of Mimosa pudica. Classification (NCBI taxonomy): domain Eukaryota; kingdom Viridiplantae; phylum Streptophyta; class Magnoliopsida; order Fabales; family Fabaceae; genus Mimosa; species Mimosa pudica. Next base: position 9,667,831 of record JAKELP010000021.1, on the reverse strand, counting down.
GGTGCTGATGATGACGACGACGACGAGGAGACAAGCAAACCAAAAAAAGGTGAACCTTCGAAAGTAATGTGGTACCTTCCAATAGTTCCAAGGTTTAGACGATTGTTCGCGAATGCAACAGAAGCAGAGAATCTGAGGTGGTATTGTAATCAGAGAAATTCTGATTCTAGATATCTTCGACATCCTGCTGACTCTCCTCAATGGAAAAAGGTTGATTCAATTTTTCCAGGGTTTGCTAGTGATCCTAGAAACCTCCGTCTCGGCCTTTGTACAGATGGATTCAACCCATTTGGGAGTGTCTCTAGCAAACATAGTGTTTGGCCAGTTTTGCTTGTCATTTACAACCTTCCACTTTGGTTGTGCACGAAACGGAAATATCTTATGATGTGTATGATGATTTCGGGACCGAAACAGCCTGGGAACGATATCGATGTTTATCTTGCTCCGTTGATCGAGGACTTGAAGATGTTGTGGAATGAAGGTGTTGATGTGTTTGATGCATACAAAAAGGAGACATTCAAGTTGCGAGCTTTGTTGTTTACCACAATAAATGACTTACCTGCATATGGCAATCTCTCAGGATATAGTGTCAAGGGACATAAGGCATGTCCAATTTGTGAGGATGACACTAATTTCGTCCAGCTCAAGTATGGAAGGAAGACTGTTTACCTCGGTCATAGGAGGTTTCTTGATAGCCACCACCCATACCGTCGACTGAGGAAGCGATTTAATGGCTTTCCTGAGCATGCATCTGCTCCAATTCCGTTAACAGGTGAAGAAGTTTATCGTCGTGTTGCTCGTGTTACTGTGGAATTTGGTAAAGGAAAGAAGAAGAAGAAGTGGACTAACATTTGGAAGAAGAGGTCAATCTTCTTTGATCTCCCTTATTGGCGTTGTCTTGATGTGAGGCACAGTATTGATGTGATGCATGTGGAGAAAAATCTTGCAGAAAATATTGTCAGAACGTTGTTACACATTCAAGGAAAAACCAAAGATGGGCTCAACGCTAGAAGAGATTTAGTTGAGATGGGCATAAGACAACGGTTACATCCGACAATTCGTGAAGATGGAAAGAAAACATATATGGAACCTGCTGCTCATACACTTTCCAAACTTGAGAAAACACGATTGTGTGAGTGTTTACGTGGGATGAAAGTGCCACATGCATATTCCTCTAATATTAGCAAACTTGTGTCAATGGATGATTTGAAGTTGACGGGAATGAAGTCTCATGATTACCATGTGTTAATGCAACAACTTTTGCCGGTAGCTATAAGAGGAATTTTGGAGGATGATGCGCGGAAGACTTTAACAAGGTTATGTAAGTTTCTTAATGCCATTTGCAGTAAGGTAATTGACAATGAAATACTCGATGAGTTGGAAAAGGAAGGTTATGCTATTTTGTCACAATTGGAGATGCATTTTCCTCCAGCATTTTTTGATATATCAGTTCATTTGATTGTTCACTTGGTTCGAGAGATAAGACTTTGTGGTCCGGTTTCTCTAAGGTGGATGTACCTTTTTGAGCAATTCATGAAAGTTTTGAAGGGTTATTCAAAGAACCCATATCGCCCGGAGGCCTCGATTGTTAAAAAATATCTTGTTGAAGAGGCAATGGACTTTTGCAAACCATACCTAAGAAAACCTGACGACGAGGAAATCAACCAGGATGAAGATGAACTTTCTGGTAAAGGGGTGCAGGGCATGAAAGTAAAGGGTGTAGAGAGAGTGGAGTTGTTACAGGCACATCTATACATCTTGAATAACATGAAAGAAGTGCAACCTTATTTGGCTGAGCATAAAAGGCTTTTGAAAGAGAATAACCCGAAGAAGAGTGATATGCAGATTTCAAATGAACATAACAAGTCATTTATTGGTTGATTCGAGGAGTATGCGCGAAAACAAAAGGATGTGTCTGACACAGTAAGGTTGCTAGCTGTGAAGCCTCAGTTTATTGTTTTTTCATGGGGTGGTTATGAAATAAATGGGTATTCTTTCTCTACTAAGGTCATTGATGGCAAGCGCACCACACAAAACAGCGGGGTGATGGTTGAAGCTGAGGCAACCCATTTTTCTAGCTCTAGGGACAAAAACCCAAAATTGGCTACAACTACATATTATGGGGTTATTGAAGAAATTTGGGAAATCATCTACGCACCGCATTTCAAGGTTCTCATATTTAAATGTAAGTGGGTACATAGTAATGAGGTTGTGATTGAGCTCCAAAGCGGCATGATATCTGTTGATCTTAATAGGGTCGGCTACAAGGATGAACCATTTATTCTAGCAAGTCATGCGAAGCAAGTGTTTTATGTATCAGACCCTACAAATGTTAAGCTTTCCATTGCTTTGCAAAATAGAAATCAAATGGATTGTACTCTCACAGTAAATGATGGTGATGATGATGAGATACAATTATTAGGCAAAACAACAAGAAGTTTGTTAGATGATGATGATGATGATGACTTCTGTGCGGTCAGGAATGATCATACTGAGGGTATATGGGACATATGGGACGACAACACATAATGTTAGAAAATGTATTGATTATTGTTATTGTTTTTCATTTAATAATCTATCTAATATTATTAATTGTTCTGTGCTAATGTATTTAATTGTTCCTCTTTCACGGGTTATAATGGCAGAAAATGACTCCGATCGCGAGCAAGAGTATTATGAGGAGGCCCCACCACCCCCTGTGAAGAAGAAAAAAAGAGAGCCTACCAAACTTTCGAAAGTGATTGCTCTGACAGTTGAGCATAAGAAGAAAAACCATTTGGAACTAAATGAAAAGAATAGGCCTAAAGGCCCAACTGCAAAACCATTTGCAAGTTATCTTGGAACTGTGGCGAGAAATAGACTCGACATCACAATAAATGAGTGGAAACACATTAATGACGATGTTAAGCAACAATGTTGGTTGGATGTATTGGTATGTACATTCGTATTTTAACTCCATATTTGTGAGATATTGTGGTGACTAATTATATTTGTTTTTTCATTGCAGCAATATTGGGATGTGCCGGATACCAAAGATTTTAAAGAGTTCGTTTGGCAAAACATTGCAAAAAGGTTTAGTGAATTCAAATATAACATGGCCAAGGACTACATATTCGGGGGGTCTAAAATGGGTGAGGATCCATGTATAGCATATCCCAATATTGAACCAGAGAAATGGAAGGAGTTTGTTAAATATCGGAAGCTAAGTCTGAAGCATTTAAGGTATATCTACTATACATGTATAGTTCATTACTTGGTTTTAATCTGTGTACCTGCATTATTAATATTTTATTATTGTGGTACATAGGAGATAAGCAAAAAACAACAAGAGATTCGGCTAAAAATGAGTATAATCATACCATGTCCCGTGGGGGTATGATTGGATGACTGATTATGTGGAAGCCGAGCGGCGACAAAAGTGGGAGGAGCAGCGGAAATCTATGGAAGCTGAGTCATCTTCTACTGTCTTAGAACCTTTACCTGACCTCCAACGCCATGTAACATGGGCAGCGGCCCGGAGGAAGAGACCAACTGAAAAATATACCAGTGACAAGGCTGAAGCGGTGGCAAACCGAATTGTGAGTGCTATATAAATTGTATTTAAACACTTACGTAGGATATTATTGTATCTTAATCAATGTTTGTTCACTTTTGTAACAGAATGAACTGGAGGAGCAATCTTCTCAGGGGTCTTGGACACCGCAGGACCCCAGAATGGACATCCTAGCAACTTCGCTAGGGAGATTAGACAACCCTAGCCGAGTTGTAGGAGTTTCTGGGAGAGTTGGGGCAAAGGAATTTTCGGGCCCAAAAAATGAGTGGTGTCTCGTAGTAAAATGTCCACTGAGGAGCTTGATGCAATGGTAGATGCACGGGTGGACGAACGGATGGACGAACGGGAGAGCCAATGGCAAATGAGGTTTGAATATCTTACATCACAGTTAGAGGCTCTTCAAGCTTCCCAAAGAACAACTTCAACAATGAGTGAACCAAGTGCACCTGATCCTCTTGATGACTACCACGAGGAGTGCTACTTACATCTTGACGAGCCTTGCCTACACCCTGTTGCTAAGGCTCACAAGTACCCAAATTAAACCACCATTCATAACAGGTCTATCCGGGATGATCAAGTAAAAGTGACAGTCATTTCCGTGATAAAGGACCAAGAAATGACATGTGTTCCATTCTGTACTAAAGAGATCACAACTTTAGGGCAAGCAATGAAGGGCTTTATGGTTTGGCCTAAAAGGCTTGTGTTCGATACTGCTCAAGAAGCTCAACCACCAAATCTTCTCCCACAAGTACTAAAGTTGTCTATGAATTGACCTTTATTAACAATGTTATTGATATATGTGTGTAAAGTTGATGTGTTTCTTATTTTCAGAATTTTAACGGTGAGAAGTACCCATATCTGAATTTGCTGTGGACGATGCAACCATGATTTGAGCGTAATCTTTTAATACCTATTGGAGTCGTCAATCCACTAGTAGAGGAGAAGATTTGGTTGCAAGGTGCCCAAGACCTTAAGGAGTTCTTGATGATGGAAGAGCTTGAGAAAAGCTGGCTTGATTTGGCCGTCTGGTAAGTGTGTCATATTTTTATCAATATAGTTGAATATTGTAATGAGTCTTTAAGTTCTAATCCATTTCGCCATGTGTAATAGGTACTGCCACAGCTTATGCCAAAGAAACCCAAAGGAAAAGTTTTGCCGGTTTCTATGCCCTTCTAGAATGGCTTATGATGAAAACGCTTTGAAAATACTTAAAAAGAGTAAGAAAACTCATTTTTGGGAGATGCAATCTTACGTCGAGCTGCATATGGTCCTTGATTGCGGCACTCTTTATTTTGCCCCCGTTTTGAATTGGTAATGAGTTATCTTTTACACAATATTAAATGTTATGTCTTAGTTTAATTAACATTTATTTTCACTTATTTCTTTCAGTGGACATTGGACTCTGGCTATACTTTGCCCGAAAGAGTTCAGGATTTTTTGGTTTGACTCTTTAGAGGGATTTATTAGCGACGATCACAGAAAAGTCTTCCACAAGTAAGTTTCTCTTTTTTTTTTACTTTTATGGTTGATAATAATATATCTTTATACTATTATAACATTATTGTTATGATTTTGTCTCTTTTGAAGAGGAATATTAAAATGGCATGATGCTCAAGACACTGATAATTACACAGCTAGTCAGACTTCGATTCATGTTATAAACGTAAAGGTAAAAGCAATTTTTATATTCATTTTCATTTATATTGCTTTTAGCCATACCCGAACTACCATGATATTGCTGATATTATCTGTGATTTATCAGTGTCCAAGACAGCGGGGCTCTGTAGAGTGCGGATATTATGTCTGCAAATACATGCTGGATATTGTATATCAAGATCAAATTAAGCAAGGGAGGAAATTCCAAAAGGTATGCACGCTTCTAACATATATCTCCAAGAAAATAGTGATTTATAATTGTAAGTACTTTCCTTGTCTTTTTTAATATTGTTTAATTATGTTGCAGCTTTTGGAGGGATTGTATGGACTTAGTATTGACCCGTTTAAACAAGATGAGGGTATTGACTTTGTACGAAACGCACTTGCAGAATTTTTAATCACTATGTGAGGCAGAAATTGTATAGGCTTAGATTGTTGTAGCTGAATTTTGAACTTATAGTAGTAAGGCAAAGATATAAAACTTAGATTATGTCTTTTGTATTTTGTTGTCTAAGTAAGGTAATATTTATGCATGATACGTTTTTGCAATTGAGCTAGTATTCTGTATTGTATATATGATTTATGGTGCTGTATTGAAAGTGGTTTGTAAATTGATCTGCAAGGGTGCAGATGGCTAAACAATGCAATCCCTAAATATATAAAAAAAAGAGCAACCTTTCAACGACCACAATTGTGCAATTGTGGTCGTGGAGGCTTTCACGACCACAATTTACCAATTGTGGTCGTGATAGGTATCCCCTATCACGACCACAATTGGGAAAGGGTGGTCGTGAAAAGCCTCCTGGGAGGCTTTCACGACCACAGTTGACCAATTGTGGTCGTGAAAGCCTCTTAGGAGACACCTAAACTAGGTGCCTCCTAAGAGGCTTTCACGACCACAGTTACATGACTGTGGTCGTGATAGGTCCTATCTATCACGACCACAAATATGTGGTCGTGAAAAACACACTTTTTTACGACGCGGGATTCCACGACCACCTATTTCGGGTCGTGAAAAGCCCAATATTGTGGTCATGAAAGACCTTATTTCCAGTAGTGTAAAAAAAATAGTACTATTGATACTCATTGGATTTTGTGGGAACAAATTTGTTTCATTTAAATCATTTATTTTCTCTTTTGACCAAAACGACTAAGAGTATGCATCTTAGGTATAAGGGGAGAGGAATAAAACTTTGTAACAACAAATATTTAAAAATAGTCAAGTATGTCTTTAGGTTTAAGTAATAAAATAATAAATGAAGAACCCTACAGCACTATCCTCGGTTTTTCTTTTCATAAGAAACAATTATCACCTATATAAATTGTTTCTGCCATAGTCCATAGGAGACATTTAGAGTCTGTGTCAATATTTATTTTTTTTGTTTACATCATAATTTGCTCCCATTTAATGCTTATATATCATTATATTTAATTCGCATTATTCCACTACCAGTCCACCACCCATTTTTAATATTCAACTTACTTAAGGGTGATGTTACATTTAATAAAAAAGCAAGTGGGAAGTAATGACAAATTCTTGGACGTAACATTAAAAAGATGCAATATCGATCCACTTGTACTTAACTTAATATCTCTAGATTTCATTTAAATTAAAATCAGCTTAGAAATTGGGTTAATTGTCACAAGTGTTTGTTATGATTTCTAATTGAATTTGGGAACCATTTGATCCTTCTTCTTCCCTTCTTTCACTGGTATGGTCACTAAGACCAAATCGGAGGACATCAAATTGCATCAGGAGGCTTAAGAACCTATGAGAAAAAAAAATATTAATATAACTCGCTCCTTCGTTCACCGGGGAGAACTCATGTCTTCGCCGAGCCACGATAAACGCGACATATCATCAGTCCGCAAAATATGTTGTTTTGGGATTTTGATCCGACCAATCCAATACCAATGACTTGATCCCACTCCAACTTCGAAAAACAATAGAGGAAACTCATTCTTGAATCCTGTAATCAATCATCTTCATCTCTATCTTCTCCAATTTCTCTCACCCTCATCTTCCATTTCTTCATTTTCTTCACCAATTCCAACATGGTTTAATTTCCACTTCCTTCTCCATTGTTGGTGTGTTCTTTTTGGAAGCCAGCAACTAACTCCTCTCTTCAAAGGAGAGTCAAGTTTCTCATCTTGTCTCTTGTATTTATGATTTTCCTAAAATTAATTTGATTTATCATTTATACTTTAGGTTAAAGATCGAATTTGCCCTGAAAGTTTTAGTCAATGATAAAATTTGCCCTGAAAGATTTTTTTGAATCAAATTTGCCCCTGAAGTATATATACAAAATGGATCAATTTTACCCTCACATTTTACATGTAATGATACATTATCCTCCATGTCAAAAGGTGACGCCACCTCATCATCTTCTCCATCCCTCTCCCCCCTCGCCCCACCGCCTCTTCGTACTATTGCTTCCGTAATCTCCCTCCATGTAATGACACATTGATGTCTCTCTATACACGATTATGGTAGACATTTGAATGAAATCGATTGTAATTAGACTAATGGATTCATGGAGTTTGATAAAAATTAGTGAATTAACATCTAAATTGACTCCCTAGCTAAAATTATTAATTGAGGTAGGAGAGATATCTCTCATCATTCGCCAATACTATTTATCTAATTTACCTTTTTAAATAGGGCAAGGAGATCCATAATTCATCCAACATTGGAACTATTATGGAGTAAAAACAAGAGAAATATAAAACAAGACGAAAGAGGTGTGGCATTGATGAATGATTTTTGTGAAACATGTACATTCATAGACTCTACTGGTTGAGTTATCCTTAGTTGTGTTTATGATAATATCTTTACTATGTGTTATAACATACATATCATATCCTAGTTTGGCATTCTTAGTTGTGTTTATTAAACGACGTTACATATTAAATGTGATCATTTAATTGTTTATTTATCCACAATGTGTAAACAATAAAAATCTATAACACTTAGCAATGGTTAGCTAAATGTTGCTCGGTGTGCATTATTTCTATTATTTAATGTCATAATGAACACATGGCAGTGTTATTTAAACTCCACTATGTGTACATTTTTAATAAATTAATTCTTTAAAAATTAACATAGCGATGTTAAATAAACACCCCTAAATCGCGAACTCTCCTTATAAATATCCCTCCACTAATAACCTGCTCCTTCTCTTCTACTCTTGTATTCTCTTCTCTTCTTCTCTCTCGTTTACTTATCTTTTTTTTGCAATTTGTTAAATATTTATTATTTGCAAGGGTCATTAGTAGTTCATTTTAATTATTTTGTTAATTATTCTCTAATTCTTGTTCGATTTCTAATTTTATCCTTTAATTTTTTTAATTCTTCTCTAATTATTGTTCAATCTCCAATTTCATCAGTGGGAAACTTATTTCTTATTCTTCAATTGATTTTTCCACTTAGTCAAAAAAACATTTTTCTATAATGAAAAATGATTCTACCTCTGGTCCTAAATATAAGATCTAGTTGACTTTTTTTTAGAGATTAAAGTTGCGAAATAGGTTATTAAATCATGACATATTTGATATCTTTTTATAATTAACTTATTTTACTTTTTTAGAATTTTCCAAAACAGTCAACTAGGTCTTATATTTATGACCAGATGAAGTATTAAATTATCTGCCTCTATTTACCACCTTCATTCAATGTTCAAAATATTAAATAAAGACGATAAATATATAGGCTTTTAGAAAATAACTGTGTGTACTTAGCGGCGGTTGTGAAACACCGCTAATTACATAAATCGTTCAATATAATATGTTTTTTGGCATTTGATAAACACCACTACGAGTATATTAAAAAATAATAAACTTTGCATCAGTTATAAAGCGCCGAGAAGTTGCAAATATTTTTGAATTTCAAGGCAACTCTTTATGCATAGCGGCGTTTTATAAACACCAGAAAATACCATTATTTAAATATATGAATTTAGCGGCGATTATTAAACGCGGAAAAGTTCAAAAAGTCAAATTTCCCTCCAATATTGTGAGCAATGTGGGTTGGGGCTTAGAAACGAGGGTAATAGAAGCTGCGCAATTTTCGGCATTTAAGCTTACACTACTGCATTTGTATAAACGCCAGAAAGGCGCATTGCAATGACGGTGAACTTCTGATGTTTGCTATAATATTGTTGTGTCTTTTCGCCATTTACAAACGCCGGAAATTAGCAAAAATAAGTGTCTTCTTACAGAGTGTTTTTTGTAATGATAAAGCTAGGTTTTTGAGAGTGATCCCAAGCCCTAAACCTTCCTAAACTAAACCCTAAGTCGAATCTTGGAGCAGGTTTGTGTTATGTATCTGGCATTTGTGAAGAATTATGCAGAATACACATGTTCACCGCGGTGGCAGATGTGTCATTTCACACACAATAAAGCATATCGGCTCAAATGAACTCAACGTGAGTAATTTTCCAAACCCATATTAAAGATCACTAAAGTGTGTAATCCAGAAATAAAAAAGTATCATGGGATATAATAATTATGTGAAATACAATACTTCACAAAAAAATGGAGATCATGGTAAGACATATTTTGTGGAGGATACAAGTATTCTACAAATAATATTTGTAATTTGGCAGTATATGAAAAGAAAATATGCGTTAATAGTTGTATATATCCCCATTGATAGTGAAATTTATATGAGTATCCTTGAATGATATAAAATGCCAGAAGCATATATAAGAAAACCAGGCACAATATATTGATATTAGAAAATATATAAGTAATCATATCACTTGACTGGCATATCAAGTTATTAAATTTCACAATAATTTTTGAAAATCTTGAATAGATGTCTATCATATAAATAATTACTAATTTTGTTGTTATTTGATATCATAATTTTGTGGAAAGGATTCAGTTTTTGCAGGTACACAATTTGATAATGAATTTGATTAAACATATACAAAATATATATCATGGAGATATATTAGAGGAATACATTTTATCAGGATATGTGGTGATAATGCAATTTGAAGATATGCGCAAATAGTTTTGGAAGAAATATGATTGGAAATCTATTGTACTTTAATTGAGACAAAAGTAGTGTCTTAAAAATTAGGGGGAGTATAACTAACGTTGTCATTGTAATGGGAAAGTAAAAGTTATTCTATATTATTCAGGGGTAGATAATATCATGATGTACTCTTTTTCAATTACCCCAAGACGATTTTTGTCCCATTAAGTTTTAATGGTTAAGGTTTTAATGAGACACAGTAATATTTGTTTATGAACATCCAATAAGGGGGAAGTGTTATAAAAAATTGTGGCTTGCTTTTGGATGTTCATAACTTTGGCCTTGTAAGATTTCTTTTAGTGAATAATAGTCATAAACTCTAATGGTTATATCTTTACCATAATGTATATTAACTCATAATTATGACCTTATAATTCTTGTAAGGATTAGAGGCATAGAAATAGAGGCTTACTGCAAGAATTATATGTACCACGAAAAACTGTGTGAATGAAGAATAATAATTTTATTAAGATATGTATTTTTTTTCAATATTGCTCATACATTTTTCAATGGTTTGAATATTAAAAAAAGAACACAACTCTCCAAAATTATTTGACATGGTCAATATCATATAGTGAAAATTTTTATTTGAATACAAATTATGAGTGAATTAGATCAACTTGTCTATAATTATTTATTTTTAATCTTGAAAGGTATTTTAATTTTCGAAATTTGAGTAAAATGTATTCCTTTTTTAATTTAATGTGTATGTGAGTGATTAGTAGATCAAAATTTAAAATTAAAATAAAGTCTAGTGTAGCTTCTTATTACCAAAAATTGAAAAACAAAAACAGAGACACAGATTTTGGGATACATATTTTTATAATTTTATTATTGGGATTCAACCATTACTCCTACTCTTATATTAGCTATTAATATATCATAAACAAAATATCAAATAATCGAATTATATATACGTAGTTTGTTTTCATATCATTCCACAGTAGTAATGCAGATATACGTTATTCTTTTTTTTTTATCAGAACACATATACTTTATTCAAGCCACAACGTACGGGTGGAGAACAGTATGCCTCATTGGGCCTGCACTAACTTTGGGCCGAATCCTAGTTTTTGTCAACATAGTTTCTTTGTTAATGGGCATGAAATCGTTGAAACTGCTTCTAAATGAGATTCTTCTGAGTTCTGATAATATAATATAATTTGCTAAATGAAAAAATTCATCACGTACATACATAACGATGATATTGATTTACAAAATTTGTGTTCTTGGATTAATTCTACTCTTAAATGTTATAAACATTGGCTGTAGTATTTTACATAAAAAATAGTCAGACCATCCAGTTACCTTGATTTCTACATAGCCTCGAATCATCTTATTCTTTCGAGAGAAATGGAATCACCAACTCTGACATTGACCATAGTTTTTTCACCACACACACACACACATATCAAGTAACTCCACTTTCTTTTGAGTTCTTAGATGATAAAATATATATCATATTTATTTTATTATATCTTTAATTTTCAACCAAATCAATTTTTATTTTTTTATTATCTTTTACTAAAAACTAATTTTAGTTTTTATCTTTATTATTTAAACAGTTTCTGTGTAAATTTGTGTATCAGAGTTTGTGTATGATTGAAATTATTTATTTTCAAGTGGCATTTAGCAGGTATTTCAATTAGTTCAACAACTGATCCAGTTTTCAAAACAGTACAATACAAATACTAATAAAATGATTGAAATGATCTAGTAAGAAAACTATTAAAATAAAATGCCATCCAAAGAGAAGAATTATTGAAATATGGTTGCGTATGTGTTTTAATCACATTACAAATTTGATACTGGCTGCAATATTTAAATAATTCATACTGAACATTTTAAAATCAGTAAATATTAAATTTAGCTATTAAAGCCAAACAGAGTATACACATATGATTAAAAATTAAAGGAGAGCCTTTATTTTAATTACCCTAAGCTAAGTGAGAATTCAAATCTCTCTAAATAATATCATTTAAAGAATTTAATAAACATACACTAATATTTTTCTACTTCCTAGTGCTTACAAATATATATTAGTGATTTGAACAAAAAAACTATATATTAGTGGGGAAGTTACAGTGACATTATTTCTATCATATAATTCAAACGATTTCCCTTTGCCAACAGTGAGAGACTATATATAACTCGACGTCGAGATCACTTATGTGTGTTTTGCCTCTCATTATAAAACTTATTTCGATGTATATTATTGACTTTATTAAATCTCTTGCAAGATGCATGTGCTTGACATGTTTACCATTCTGACTAAAGAAAATTAGCTGTCCGAAAAATTCAAGTAGATACAAAAAGAAATATTGTGGAGAATAATGTAGATTCTCATTAAGGGAAAAGGGGGGAAATCAACTATTAATACCATAGAAAAAGAAAAAAAGGTCAACTGGTGTAGTTTGTAAGACATATTTTTATACATAAGGGCATGGCACAGCGTGGAGAGAATGAAGCCAAAACAAAACGGGATCTGGGACACAGCTTTATGATCTCAAATCCCAACGTGCATGTTTGTGTAGTTAAAAGAGGCCAAACCTATCGTCCTAACTCCTACGTTCTCCCTATATATATTTTAATATAGAGCCCTAATTAGTTAGGGAACCCTACATATGTATACTGCTCATAATAATAATAATAATATACTATATTATAGGAGAAGAAGGCTTTGCTTTAGAGGTAAATTAGGGCTTTCATAGCACACAGAGAAAGTAAATATAGGACCCCCCTTCTTCATTCATGCAAAAGACCCACTCTATCTGCAAAAAGCTTCTGAAAGCATTTCCTCTGTACCCTCTTACAGCAACATTTAAAGACAAGCCACTTATTTCCAATTCATCTCCAAAAAAGCATGCCTCCTCTCCATTTTAACAATAATTATTTATATATAAGTATGATAGATCTTCGCACACATATATAGGTAAGTAGAGGGGCTATCTATATATGTGAAAATATATGAAGGAGCCGGCCTATATAGGAGTGTTTAGGGTACTATCGGACTAGCGTTTCTCTCTCTATTCTTTCTCTTTCTTCCCGGTACTCATGAGATGCCATTTACTTGTCATCCTGCGTATCTATCTATAGCTAACGGTTTTAGAAATTTAAACACTATGGGGACACTGCCACAACCAAAATGGAGGATAATTTTTTTTGCTCAGAGAAATGGAGGATAATTGGCACAGAGATTATCTGGATTTTATGTCTATACATACAAATATATAATAATTAAAAATATGTACGTACACACACACACACTAATGCTAATGCTGTTGGCAAAAAAAAATAAATGTACATTAATAATGCCCTGCATGGCTTTCATGTTGATTCTCTACAACTTCAGCATTTGCAGCCTCCCACACACAAAAGAAGGTGGAGGGGAAAAATTGAAAATAACTAATTAATTTATACTGATTGTGGGAAAAATGGTAAATAAGTATTAAATGATGAGAAAGTGAAAGGTAAACTCCTATATTTTGGTCTAAATCAAATTAAATTTTGGGTTTTTATAATAAAGACATGATGCAGAATTATTTTAAGTGTTGTGAAGCAGTCACGAGCTGTAAATGTGAATGATCCAAACCCGAAATTCATGTTGATTCAGAGTAAATAATATGTGCCTCTGAATTCGATGTTACTTGTCGGAGATCACAGTACTTAGTTGTAATTGTATTTCTTAATTAATGACATCCACTCTCCACACATATATATCCCTTGAATGGTCGCGCTCTCTCTCTCTCTCTCTCCACTCTGAGAGATGATAATAATTATTCCATTAATAGCCAGCTAAGAGATCTATGGAGCGAGCTTTATCACTTTTGATTATGAGACACAGATACAAAAACTTTGTTTTTTTCTAGTTTTATTATGAAAGGAACATGACTAACACGACTTGGGATCGGAGTGCATATATGTGTGTGGGTGTGTGACTATGCAGTATGCACACATAAAAGCAGAGCAAAGCACAATCGTCAACTTCCTTCTATCTATCGTCAAAGTTGCAGAAAGTCAAGCACGACTTTTGGGGACATTCTTTGTTTTTCAGCTCTGTTACTGAACAATGAACAGCGATCATCTTTAGACTGTTCTCAATTAAAGCTACGTACACTCTTACGCATATCAAAATTCTAAGATCAAAGTAACACCTACATGAATCATGCGCATCTAGCTCCTCTTTTATTTATATATATAGACACACACACACATTTTTGTATGTATATGTATTAATAAAGTAAGTTTTCCAATTTTTATCTCAAAATAAATGCATAATTAAAAATGAGAATCCAATATTTGTTTTGGAGAAAAACACATAGATGTATAGAGTCCAACCAAACACACATAAAAAAGGTCTAACTTATAACACACATAATATAGAAAAAGTCTTACGAAAATAAAGAAATTAAAGTAGAGTATCAAAGGACTTCACTTTAAGTATCAAAAAGATATTTTTTTTCCTTCTTGTTTTGAGTTGTGATCATGCTCAATTAATAAATTGTTATGCATGGCCAAATTAAATAACGTCATTATTTACATAGCAAACACTTGTTATAAGTTAAAATATAAACTCTTATGACTAGCGTCCATCATCTTGTTACACGTGATCAAAATGTTGTTATTCATGACTCAAACACTTGTTATTAGTTAAAATATGAACTTTTGTGACTACCGCTCAATAACTTGCATTGTTACATGTGATGAAAATGTTATTATTCATCACCCAAGCACTTGTTATTATCTTGTGAATAACCAAAGGAGGTTGAGATGTCTTCTTAACTTAGAAGATGATTAACATAAAGTTCCTTAGGTCTTTATTTTAGTTTCCCCATTTTGTGGAAACTTTTGTATATTATGTATGTTGGGTGATGTCAAATTAATTATGCCTACTTGTATAGTCCATTTTCACAAGTAAAATATTCAGTTTTCCATATCATCCAACAAGGCGTCAACGGGATAAAGTACTGTATAGAATAATGAAGTCATTATATTTGTGTGTGTGTGTGTGGGCTATCCCTTATTGAGTGGGTAACGTGTTGAAGATGCTTGTGTGGAATTGATTCCTTTTTGTCTTTTTCGTGTTTTTGTTTGCAGCAGTAGAAGTTGATGGATGCATGTTTGGTGGGATTGTTTCAGTTTTAACTTTGGATTTCTTATAGCTTTGAACAGGAAGTTATTGCACGCTGAATTTGATGCTCTCAGTTTTGATGGAATATTTTTTGTTAGTCTCGGAAATAACTCAACAAATTTCAATGTGGGAAGTTTCAGAAATCAAACCCCTTAAGATTTTTGCAATAAATGAGTGACTTAGGGCCCGTTTGGTTCCATTACATTGCACATGTGTAATGGTAATCTTTATTACATTACCATGTATGTCATGTTTGGTTGCTTTAGTGATGGTAAAAAAGATTACAATTGCAATAAAGATTGCAGATTTTTTGGTAATATGTTTTCATAGGGGGGACCCTATGAATGTTCATTGCAGGTCACTATATCTAATAAAATGTCTATTTTACCCTCAATAAATCATCTAAAAAGACAATCATATACCCCCAAATAGTTCTTCACCTTCATCCACATCTCTCTCTAAATCTCCGTCCCCCCCTTTCCCATCCTTCTCATCTACACCCAATATCAGCCGCCGCTGAGGATGACTTAACCACCATCAAGGTCGCCGTTGACCACCATGAAATTCATCGATGCTGCTGATGAGCAAGATCCGAATGCCATGAACATCACCGCACCCACCACTTGTCACCACCGCCGATGAAAGGGGTCGCCGCTGTCGCTGCCATTCTTGTTTCCAAAACCTTCATTAAAAGTATATCAAGAAATTATTCGACAAGATCCACTCTTGAAGAACACAGGCGACCTTGATTTATAGATCACATAAATATGTTGAGGAAAATTTAGATCTTCATTCAAGATGTGTTCTCCATTGTTGTTGATATGTTTTTTTCAAGTCTGTTGAATGAAGTGGAGAGAGATTCATCTTTTCTTGCTAAGCTTTTGAAAACCCATAACATTATCCCACTGTAGTTTAGCTTCCAGATCTTAAGAAAAAGGTAGTCCGAATGTTAATCCATGGAGGCTGCTGCCATGTTCATTGAAATGTTGATGAGGAAAGAGGGAATCTTTACAGGTTTTAACAATTTATTCAATGGGGCTATTTTAGACATTTTATAATTGCAACTATTTAATTAATAATAAAAATTAACCAGTTGCTTAAAACCAACCAAACAAGCACATGATAGTTAATATTGCATTGCATATCATTGCATTACATTACATTGCAGTCATAAAGTAGTGTGTAATTGAACCAAACGGGCTCTTAGTTCTCAAACCTATGTTTGCATTTTGCATAATGCAAATGGATATATTTTATTTACAGAACACTAGTTAATAACTGCAAATACACACTTGAAATACACACACACGAGAATAATTTATCATATCAATAATAAATGTATTGGATTAATTATTCATCGTAAGTTTTCTGTAATGTATTACATACATTGGGTCTTTAATATATACTCCCTCCGGTCCCTAATGTAAGAGCTAGCCGTCAAAAAAACGCTTCTTAAGAAAACATGTGAATGTTAGTTGGGTGTCTGGAGTTAATGCTTCTTTTCCAAAATTGCTCATATTTATTATGATACTTTTAAGAGAGAGAAATACATAAGCATTAATAAATATGAAAGAGAGTTAGGGGTAAAGTAGGAAAAAATGTATTAAATGAGGAGAGAATATGGGGTGAGCTCTTACATTAGGGACCAAAACCATTCAAATTTTGAGCTCTTACATTAGGGACCGGAGGGAGTAATACCTATTTGATTGGGGAAACTAACAATACTAATTAAGTAACTTCAAAAAAACATATTAATCAAATAATAAATCTTATATCAAAGACTAGATATGGTATGTAAGTTAATCACAATTACTAAATTGGTAGGCTCAAGCAAACATCTAGTCTTAGGCTTGACACTAATGGCAATTACTAAAGGAATCTAGTCAATAATTTTAGTTTTCCACGGATTAAGGACAAAATTGAATTTACCCATATAATTTATTCGCTAACTTTACCGTTATCAATTAACTTAGCAATGGAATTTTGGTGTCATCGGTGATCTATTAACAGAATTCTGCCGTAGATCGGTAAATTTTCTGTCGATAAATTTGTGATGAAAAATTTCTCAATAATTTTTAAAATTTTTCAATATATATAGTAATGAAACGTATCAAATATATTATTTATCAATTAATTTTAAAAATATTTTGTAAAATAAAATCAAATGATATTTTATTTTTAAAATAGTTAATGAATTAGCAATTTGAATTCCGTCGTTAAACTTTTTTGACGGACTTATGTGGCTAATTGGCTATGAAAGAATTTTTGTTGGTGATTTATCAAAAAAATGTTAGCCTAAACCAGTGTGAATTTGTCAATTTGATAAAAAACCGAGCAATATCAAAACCAGGGTTAGATTGGTTAGTGTGTCTATCTCTCTCTCTCTCTTTTTTCTCTCTTTTTTTTATAACTTACTTTATTATTAACTTTCACTTTCCCTTAATTTTCAAAATCCGCATATAAATCATACTATAATTATGTTAATTATTATAAATGTTATTTTATTTGTTTAAGTGTAGTGTTTAATTTTTGTTACTTCTAACATGTTTATTTATGTCTTTAGATCACTAAATTGTAGAAAAATAACTATCTTCATTTGTGATCATTCTCTTTTTAGAAACATTGCAATATTTATATACAATGAATCCCACTTACTTACCTACATTTATATTTTGATATCAATGATGATTACTATTTTCATACTTTTTATTATCTGTAAAATAATATTTTAATATGGCTGCAGGTTTAATTTAACCATAATATGACCCCAATCTAGCTAACCCACTGACTGCTAAATTAATGTACCAATCGGTTCATCGGTGTCTAATCCAGTTTTTCGAACACCATTGGTTGTATAATGCTGGTATGAAAGGTAAGACATACTATATTAATTTTCCTTACAGGTTTACTCATCGCGAAAATGCAACAACATAAGTAGCGTGGTATAAAGCGTGTAAATACGCAATGAGTCATTGAATTGCTTCGGATGTCACATTTTAACTTAAATACTCGAGTTTATAAATCTTTTTTGCATTTACACATACCGTATTTACTAAGCCCAAGTTCTCCCAACAATCTCTCCTTCAATGTGCCACACTATGCACTCTAACATTTCTCTGTTCCAAAATATAAAATTGAATTGACATTTTTTGTGAAAGTATAGTTAAAGTAAGTCATAAAATCATGATATTTTGTAAATTATTTAGTTATATGTTAGATTATACTTCAAATGAATCAGTTGAGAAAAAATTGGTAAATTAATTTATAAATATTTAGGAAAACAAACAGGGGGAATGAGAAAAATATTTACATCATATATATTATGTTGAGATAAAAACGCGTCTCACATGCATAATAATTATTTAATTGTACCATAAAATCATGCTAGAAGAACAAATTACCACCGATCAAAATATAGACTGAAGACATTGCAAACCTGAAATCACTGACAATGCAATTGAAGCCACCTTTTGACCCAAAAAAAAACTTCAGGCCACCTCAATTTTAAAGCTTTAATAATCACTTAATCAGTGGCGCCACCCACAACTTTGACTCCGTGTGCAATCCCTTATATTTGTGTGTGTGTGTGTGTGGGGTCTGTGGATCTCAAATAGCGTACAATCATGGGCTTTTTGTGTCATTAATTCGTTCAAATATTGAATTCTAATGCTCCCTTAGTTTACACCATTTTAGGTTGTCAACTAAATTACGATATGATATATAAAAATCAGATCATTTAATTAAAATTAGTTAAAATCAATATTAAAGATGTAATAAGAATTTTTTTGTCTCAAATATGTCATTATTCATATAGAATAATTGCAAGAAAAAGAGAGTATAGATAGTGTAGTAATAAAAGAAAATATAATTGGAAAAGACGTCTAACTAAAAAAAACCCCGTAAGGATGAAAACGCGTGTTCAAATCTCGAGAAGTGCTCTCAATGGGAGAAGGGGCTACTTTGCCTACGTGTGTAACACTCTTATTTCTAGAGTCCGGATTAAACTGAGCAGTAATTAAAAAAAACGTCTAACTAATTGCAAAATATTGGTACAAAACTAATAGGAGACTCCAAATAAAACATAATTGAATAATTTAATGTTTATAAAATTGAAAAATCTTCCTATTTTACCTTCATTCTGTTTTATATGTATTGTCATGTCACCCTTTATGCATTTATGACTCAGTCACTTGTAACAGAGGTAAGAATAAAAAAAACATTAACTATCATAAAAATCTTATATTGCGGACTAATGTATTCTTCTAAAAAAAACCCCTTGTAATACAAGACAAAAAGGGTAAATACTCATAGGCATGCATATCATAATCTACATAGCCTCATATCTCGCTCAAAAATTTGTGTTTTGTGGCCAATATGTTTATTACAAAATCCAACTTGCCTATTTTTCAAAACAAAGAAAAGGTCCGTTGAGATGATAATATAAAACTCTTTGGTTTCTTTTTTTTTTCTTTGGGCTCAAAAGAGCGTTTACAGAGATACTTAGAGATCGTCCACCAACAAAGTTCTCACATCGGTGAGATTCGAACTCACAACTACATGGTTATGAGATAATAATATAAAACTCTTTGGTTTCTTTTTTTTCAAAATGTTTATTGTTTATATAAAATAGTAGTAAATTAACACAATTTTCTATAAGGTAGAAACGTAAAAAAGGCGAATTCACAATGTAAACGCGTGAGTTTATACCTATTTTTCAATCACTGAAAATTTGAGTGACTCGTAACACGTTTTGATTAGGTAGTGCCGTAAAAATGATAAAATCGCAGTGTCAACTCGTGAGTTTGACAACAATGAGTTGTCTATAAAACCTTAATATGTACTTGAAATTAGTTTCTGAATTTGTACTCATTTTAATTAAATTCTTTTTATTAATTAGTTGCCAAAGGCAAATGCAGTAAACAAAATTCAAAAAAATCATGATGACTAAGTATATATGTAGAATATAATTTCTCCTATTTCCAATTTTCCATTAACATTACTTTTTTCCATTAACATTACCGTATCTTTATATCTTCTTCTTTTTTTGTTACAATCTTTATATCTTCTTTGATTGACCACATCTATACGAACACATATGGCTTGTTTGGTTGCCATAAGAAAGTGAGAAGGAAAAGGAAAGTGGAGAAAGTAAGGGTTATTTTTGTACTTTACATATATCTTGGGGCCCACAAACTTTCTTTCTCTATCTCACACTTTTTATGGACCCCACAAACTTTAATTTCCCATCATTACTTAATGGGTTAAACCAACTTTTGGTCTCTATAGTTTGGTGTGATTTGGGTTTTAGTCCCCGGAGTTTAAAAGTGGGGGTTTCAGTTCTTATAGTATGAATCAATTTTGGTTTTAGTCTCTATAATTTTAAAGGAGAGGTTTTGGTCCCTCAAGTTTCATTTTGTCTAAACAAATGGTCCCTATAGTTTGAGAAGGACTTGATGATGTTAAATAAGCTGACATGTCAGCCTTAATTGCGATGATGTGGCGTGAGTGGAAAGCTTACATGGAAAAACAAATAATAAATAATAATTAAAAATGAATATTTTTTTTTAAAAAAATCTCTCTTGCTCCCCTCTATCCCCACGCTCGGCCATCCACCACCACCACCTTCAAAACCATCTCCGGTGACTCCATTTCCGCCAGCAGCTCCGCCCCCCAAAACCACCTCGCTCCAACTCCATCTTCACCCCATCCTCCTTCTTAACTATTCTCATCATTGAGGGACTGTAGATCTAATGAAGTTTTTAGGGAAAATACTGGTGGTTGTGATTCAATGTGAATGTCATGGCCGGTGACTAACTTCTTCAAGGTCTCTGATTATTTGACATATGCTTTTCTTCAATGTTCAAAAACCCCTCAAGCTCAAATACACAAACCCATATCCTTTTTTTCAATTTTTAAAATTTCCATTTTGGAGTGACGAGGGACTTAGCTTTAAAGATACAGATTATTCAAAAAGTTCAGTTAGATGAAGGAAAAAGAGGGGTTTAATGTGAGTGAGAGAAGGGATGAGAAATGTATTGATGGGTATTTAAGAATTGAAATGATGGTGGAGATGTAAGGGACGATGATGGTGAAGACTTGATAACTGTGAAGGGAAGAAAGATGTGGTGGGTGGAAGATGAATGAAATTTGAAAACAATGGGGATAGGGTGAAGCTGGAGTTAGAGGTGGTTTTGGGGGCGGAGCTGCTGGCGGAAATGGAGTCACCGGAGATGGCTTTGAAGGTGGTGGTGGTGGATGGCCGGGCGTGGGGATAGAGGGGAGCAAGAGAGATTTTTTTTAAAAAAAAATATTCATTTTTAATTATTATTTATTATTTGTTTTTCCATGTAAGCTTCCCACTCACGCCACATCATCGCAATTAAGGCTGACATGTCAACTTATTTAACATCATCAAGTCCTTCTCAAACTATATGGACCATTTGTTTAGACAAAATGAAACTTGAGGGACCAAAACCTCTCCTTTAAAATTATAGGGACTAAAACCAAAACTGATTCAAACTATAAGGACTGAAACCCCCACTTTTAAACTTCAGGGACTAAAACCCAAATCACACCAAACTATAGGGACCAAAAGTTGGTTTAACCCTTATTTAATTTACCTCTACTTTCCATCTTCACCCCTTCACTTTCTAATTCTTCACTTTACATTCATCTAATCAAACCAATCCAATCAAACGAATACATAGGCTTCAAGATGAATACATAGGCTTCAAGATGTTGTGGTCAAAAAGATGTTAGATACGATTCTCGTATTTATACCGTTCCCTATCTCACTTAACAGTTCTTACACGTCTGTAGGCTCTAGAGTTCATAATTGTCAAAAGCCAAGATTCAAATCTATTTCTACCTGTAATAGTAACGCGCCCCCACGTTATAGCTGTCTATGATAAGACAAGGTATTTTTTTTTATATTCTTAAATTTCTTTTCAGAAAAATCCAAAACGGTTCGCTAGAAAATCAAAATAGATAAAACTTCAAAAGTACTTTGGTTTAAATTTCTGTAAAGAAGATATGTGTGCGTCTATAGTTGGCCGATATATATAAAAGTTCCAAAATTCATTGGGTATATATTTGTTATTTCATTTAAATTTATGATATATATATATATATATATATATACCCAATGAAATAACAAATATATACCCAATGAATTTTGGAACTTTTACCCACTTTCTATGTATGTTACTAAATTCACCTAAGAATCTATCAATTCTTTATTTACTATCACTTATATACCAACTTCTTATTTGAATTTATTAATTCTTTATATAGATTTACCATTTTTCTATTTGAGTTTACCAACACCACATGGACGTTTACCGGCTCTCTTTACTTGATTTTACAGCCTTATATTTGCTTTAGCAATTATTTTTATTTTTTTTTAATAATTTTCTATTTGTGTTAACCATTATCTTGATATAGGCACTTATTGATTTTCTATTTATTAAAGGGTATTTTAGTATTTTCCTTTAAATTTCACAAAGTATATATCTGTTCATTTCACTTATATGTGTTTTGATAAATTTTGGTGTACTCAACTGTCATATATATATATATATATATATATATATATATTGGGAGTTTTTTATTTTTTGTTAGTTTTTTTCAAAGACTTTTTTAGTGAGCAAATTACCATTTTTAAATGAATTAAAATATAGCTTTCCCCCCTAAAAAATATATACTCTATTATATGGATAGCAATTCAATGTGAGGCATCATATGCCATATCTAGATCTTATATATTTTTTAGTTCTTACAAATAATTCTTTCCATAATGTACTTTTATTCTTTTTATTCATAATTTTCATGTTTTCTTATTTTTAGAAAAGTATTCAAACACAAATCGTACAATAACACCAGACTTTTACTCCAGTTCAATTTGCAAATTATGGCTTATATTGTGTGTGTATATATATATGGGTGTGTGTAATTTTAGTCTTCTGAATGTTAATCCAAGCCAACACTTAATAGTTTGTGTCTGTATTTTTTAAGTTTAGTTTCCATGCAGTAATAAACAGTATGCCGCGTAGTAATAATATACATGAGAATTTTCCGACGGAAAAAGTTGCGGGTGGTATGGGTATATATACGCAGGAAAATAAAGAGAATATTAATGTGTACATTTATATATATGAAATTATTCAAAAGCGACAAGGCATTGATTAAAAGCGTTGAAAGGAAGAGGCCAATTGTATAGCGTAGTGACGGAATGAATGATTAATGGGAGGTACAGCCTCCAGAATTATCACTGCACAACTATTAGATCTTAGTTATGTGCATTTAAACCTTACATGCATGTATATTAAAATTGAAGATAGCTTGAGAGAAGGGTTATTATCAATATCATTTCTCAAAACCAATTATAGAGAAGAATTAGTACATCGTCATTCTCTTATTTCCTGATAAAATTGCATCTTCATGAAAGCCCCAAGAAGAAAATTGATGGACATGCATCAGCCACAAACACTCATTGTACGCCAAAATATAAAGCAGATCATGTAATAGAACTTTTTTACCATAGAAAAACAAAAAGTAGCAGTTTAACATCTATAGTTTTGAAATCGATATATAAACCAAATTTCTAAGGCATGCTTTGTTAGATTACACACACACACACACACCCCTGCAATTTTGATGCATCCTTACATTGCCGATGTTGGTTGGTGCAATGTAATACGACGTATTACAGAATAACTCCATTAGACACACAATAATGGGAACTGCATTGATGAGAAACACTAATTTACTAAACAACTAACGATGTGGTCCCACCAAAGGTTGTAATCCATCCTTTTCCTCAAAAGCCCTCCTTGATTTTAATCTTAGTCAATCAAAAAAGAAGAGTCAATTAGACAACTACTTCGGTAATTTTCAATGGATTACAGTTGAAAATTTTGTTGGTAAAGTTTTTTAAGGAATAACTAACAGAAAAAGTTCTGTCCATAATTTTAATTAGTAATAATATTGTCAAAAAGAAGTACACATAAAATAACCAAGTGTCGTCAAAATGTGAAGAATTAGTAATATATATATGGAGGGCTTGTTTTCGGAGATATCAGCATCTTTAGTTATGATAAGTCATTTTGAGATTTTATTTTTCGATTCGCAGCATTGAGTAAATATACACGTCATTGAGAAGTGTAATTTGTCTATATGTATTTTTGAAATTTTTCCATATCGGATAATAATTGAATAAGACGATAATGTACAAGCTATATTATTTTTCTGCGCGGTACACAGTTATTATTAGAATTGCTATCATGAGCGAATTATATATGTACAGTATTTCTACTATAACTAGCTAGTCCCTCTTTTTGGGGGTTAAGATAATTAGAAATCGTACGACTATGCACATATGATTAAGCTATTAAGCTACCTCGGGTTCATATTATATACTTTGTCGTAGTTTAATTGTTTAATAAATTTTTTATGTGCATTGGCCAAAAAAAAAAATAATAAATAAATTTTTTATGTGACTCTTATATTAAAAATTAAAGATATAGGTAGTTCAGAGAATTTATAATAATACCAAAAATAATAAGAAAAGAAAGTAACGAAATAACATCCCTACTTAGGCTTATGTCTTTTCAATAGAACATGATGTGCGTACAAGGCAGAGACTTCTATGACTATAACAAACTAATGCTCTGAATAACGAATATACCTCGGCATGATCCAAATAAAAGAAATGAAACAGAAAGAGAAAATTAAATACAAGTCCCTGGTAAGGGACATAATACTGGAAAAGTCCCAAAAATTGAAAAAATTAAAGTAGAGTCCCTTGGGACTTCACTTTAATTATTTATGAATGTGTGGGTCCACATTTAATAATAAAAAAAACCCACACATTATTAAAGGAGAGCGGAAGAGAGGAGAGAGAAAAGGTGGTGGATTTTTTTATTATTAAATGTGGGGCCCACACATTCATAAAAAATTAAAGTGAGGTCCTAAGGGACTCTACTTTAATTTTTCAATTTTTGGGGCTTTTCCAGTATTATGTCCCTTACCAGGGACTTGTATTTAATTTTCCTAAACAGAAATATAACACCGTTAATATTGTATATTTATTTTGTTAGCTTTACAAAATATTTTATCTTATTACACTCTTACTTTTATAAGTATCTTCTAATTCTTTAGAAAAATTTCAAAAATATTATTTAAAATACTAAATGACATATGATACAGGTATAAGTTATACCCAATACAGCAGGTAATTTAGGTTTGCCCTTCATGAATTAGAGTTTAAAAAAGTCCTTCAAAAGCTCTGCCCAAAATGAACTAGCCCATTTTTTTTTGCCGAAGTGATAATTTCATATAAAAATGACACTTGAATTTGAATTGGACAAAATGGGGTCTCCAATTCCAACTTGGATAAATAAGGGATAGTCCCCAATTTGTCGTAAATGAAATTTGTGACTTTGTGGAAAAAAGTAGTGAATGACGATTCTCGAGTAGTTATTAGCGATACTTGAGTAGTTATTAAGAATGGTAGTTAATAGCGATACAAGGGTAGTTAACTGCGATACTATGAATAGTTATCCATTAACTACTCAAGTATCGCTGATAACTACTCTAGAATCGTCATTCACTACTTTTTTGTCACAAAGTCACAAATTTCATTTATGAAAAATTGGGGACTATCCCTTATTTGTCCAAGTTCAAATTGGAGACCCCATTTTATCCAACTCAAATTCAAGTGTCATTTTTTTGTCATTTTCCCTAATTTCATTAATAATAAGACAGAGTACATATGCTTAAGCCACAAACACGACACCTAAAACAAACATACGCTTAGCATTCTGCAGCAACAGCAACAACAGAGGACACCATTGCCCCAAACCAAAATACATCAGCACACACAGACAAGCTAACATCAAAATATAATGACAACAAACTAGATTCCAAATAATAATGCTGATAACTAACCAATGTAGGTAAGAGGTGAGAGAATCGGCCTTCCATTCTATTATGATCGAATGATAAAGCAATAGAAGGTGGTTGTTCAAAAACTTACTCTCTCGAGTCCACCGATTTTGAAGCAAATGCTGCATTATAGTAGTTTCATTCTCATCTCCAAGAAGGTGAAAAGTCCTCCGAAATTTGTGGCTAAACTCCATCGGAATATAGATTATGTGAGAATGTAGTCAACACCTAACACAAACAAAATGAACCCATAAGGACATGTAAAACCACATATAATAGGACACACATATAAGAAATTTTGAAAACAAGAAACATTTCCTACATCTAACATCTACTGGGGGATACCAGGATTCCACAAGCTCTGTCATAGGACCCCTCAAACCTAAATAGAGCCCTAGCATAACTATTATGGCGGTTTGGTGGCTGTGGCCCAGCCACCAGAAATCAGAACACCCTCCCCACCAAGAACCGTCACAGTCAAATTTGGAGTCTCCACCTCCATCCATTGCTTCAAATCAGCAACCTCAAAAGACTCAAAAATCTGGACCCCTTCTCTTTTGACCTTCATCTCCACCATGGTGCCCCCATTTCCAGACTCCATTATGATTAGTATTGCTCTCTGCGAAGCTGCTGGCCTCTAAAACTCTTCACCCCAAGCCGAAAATCGTCGATCCCATCGGTCAAAGATCCAACCTTGGCCACGTCCTTCACCACCATTGACCACCTTCCTTTCACCCCCAGCCCACGAGTGTACTCCGACCGCCGCCATCAACAGAACCCAGAAGATGCCGCTGCGTTTTAGGAGAAGAAAAACCAAACTACATGCACAAGGCCCAACTTAACCCTCACAAAGAGGTACTGAAATGAGGAAAAGTTTTAGAGAGAATTTGGACCTTCTCTCTCTAACTTTCCTCTCCCTCGTTACAATATTTCCCAAATGAGATAGCCCATTTAGGCCCCATTACAAAGAATACACGGAATAGTGACAGTTATTTTTTGGCATTAGCGGCAAAACTATCCACTCTCCAGTAGTTACGCCAAGCGCAGATAATATTAACATTCTTTATACTTAGTGGCAATTTCCCACCACCCACAAGTTTTCCAATTCTCAACAAATATATTTATTTTAGTGGTTTTAGGTTGTTCTTTTGACTAGTGAATTTCATCTGTATAAATGTTTGTTTTATTTTATTTACTTAGATCTTAGTTAATCAAAATCAAGTTTACTTCACTCAACTTAAACGGAAAGAGAAGATTTAATTCCTAGTTATTAATTGTCTGAGTCTTTGAGGGATCAACCTTAAATATCATTTTACTAATTTTACGACCCCTACACTTGCGGAACTTTTATCAACATTTTGGTATAGCACCAATTAGTCTTAGAAGTCATAAAATAAGCTCAAGATAGCTCTCTTTGGAATGTTTATTAACGACACATCCAAGGCTACTGCGATTCAAAAAAGGCTATCTTGAACACATTTTAAGACTTCAGGGACTAGTTTGAGCCTAAAAATACATCAAGGGCTACTGTGATCCTCAAGCAAAATTTCCGAGTCATTGATGATCTTTAACCCTTTTTATAACGCATATATAATGTATTTAAAATGTAACATATATAGGTGAACAAAATTCCAGCTGAATATACCTATATTTTATTTTTTTTATAAAAGGAAAAATGACGTTAAATAACATTTAACTATTACAAGTGTTTACTAATATCCAAATCATATAGAACATATGTAAAATGAAACCATAAACTGAGAATTAAGACATAATAGAGAGACATCTTTAAACTCTTTCCGTGCACCAGCATGCAGATTGCCATATAGAATCAATGAAGTAGTTCCGACAGCTAGTGTCCTTCCAAAAGTAAGTGATGGTTGGAATAAGAGAAATACGCCACTACGAGAGTTAAGAGAAACCCAAAACCTCACGACGTCTATCTATATCACAGTGAGTATTGAAATATTTTGGGGTGTTAAAATGCACCAAAGATGTCACCCACAAAAAACTAATTAAGTCCTAGCCTCAAGCATATTCTAGCCAAACTTATTTTCACGCCTACTTTTCAACGCTCCCTCAACTAAAAAGTCAAAGTGTTTGAGAATTAAGTTTGATTTTAAAAATGGCTATGAGATTTATAGGAATGGACCAACCTAAAACCATGCATAGAGTTAAACTGCCAAACATGTAATGATCATATTAAAGTATAAATTAATATAAGTGTGGGGAAATATGAAAAGGCAAGAGGGAGAAAGAAAGAAAGATGAAAGAAAGGATAGGAGATCAGAGTGAGCCAAAATGGTGACAACCGAGTAGTAGGCAGTCACTGTCTCGTCGTATAGTAGAGCTATCATCGTCCCGTGCCGTCTCCATCCATTTCCAAGTCATTAAAGTTCTAAAACAACAAAAAAAAAATAAAAAGAATTTTGAGCGTTTCTTTAATTTGTTAATGTGAACTCTCTCTCTCTCTCTCAAACTTGCAGAGTCTCAGTCTCCACTCACTCCCTCACTCTACGAGGGATATGCTAGGCTATCTCTCTCACACACATTGCAAAAGAAAGAAACAATACTAACAATGAATGATAGGGATCTCGAAGAAAGGCAAATGCATAAACATTGTTACAGCCGCGTTTCTCAGACCACAGTACACTCATCATCATGACTCATCACCCCTCCCCCCTAATCATACATACATACACCTCTCTCATTTTCTCTCTCTTTCTTACTTGTCATTATTCTATATGATATTACCTTATTCACCACCATCCCTCCTTTAATTAACTCCTTAAACACTTAAACACTCACCCTCTCTCTCTCTCTCTCTTCTCTTCTTCCTCATCACTTTCCCTTTCATCATTGGCCTCTCCAATTCTTCCCCAAACTAAACCAGCTAGTTCCTTGCCGATTCTTCTTGTTCATCCCAAAAAATAAAGTCATATCTCCTTTCTCTCCTACCATTACCACCACCATCATCACTACCCTCCTTTTCTGCTTTAATTCTCCATCGGGGCCCATTTTTTGAAAGATGAGTGACCAAGGAGACACTGCTAAGAAACCACAACAACAACAACATTCTACACAACTCCCACAACAACAACAACAACAACAACCACAGCAGCAGATTTCATCATCTTCCCCTCATTTAGAGGAATCTTCAGACAAACCCAGGCCAATTCATCATCACCCACAACATCAACAACAACAAGCAGGAACACCAGTTAATGTAGTTGGAGTCAGTGTTGCTTCTCCTTTCATTAACCCAACTCCTCTCTATGTCTCACCTTCTCCTGCTGCTCCCACTTCTTCTTCCTCCCCATTATTCGAAGCTTCCACTAATCCCAAAAGAACAAGATACACACAAACCACCACTCCTCAATGGAAGCTTCTTCCTTCTCCTCATCACCACCACCAAAATATCCCTCCTCTACTCCCACCTCCTCCTCCTCCTGATTCTAGAAGCCCCCAACCTCATACCTCAGCTGCCACCGCCACCTCCTCCGACACTGCCTCATCGGGCCCCACCACCACCCAGTCCCCTCCGGCCACCGCACCGGAGGGAAGCAAATCCGAGGGGGATCCACAAATCCACCACCAATTCAGGAAGGGAAAATATGTGAGCCCAGTTTGGAAACCCCATGAGATGCTATGGCTTGCTAGAGCATGGAGGGTTCAGTACCAAGGTGGCGGCGGAAATGGCGGTTTGCAGGAGATAGGAGGAGAAGGTGGTGGTGGTGGTGGTCAAGGTGTGAGGGGGAAAACTAGGGCTGATAAAGATAGGGAAGTTGCGGAGTTTCTTCAGAGGCATGGTGTGAATAGGGATGCTAAGACGGCTGGGACTAAATGGGATAACATGCTTGGTGAATTCAGGAAGGTTTATGAATGGGAGAGAGGTGGTGAGAGGCAACATGTTGGTAAAAGTTACTTTAGGCTCTCCCCTTATGAGAGGAAAGTGCATAGACTTCCTGCTTCTTTTGATGAAGAAGTCTTTGAAGAACTCTCTCAATTCATGGGTGCTCGAATGAGAACATCTCACTCTAGAACCGCCCTCTCCTCCGCCACCGCTGCCGGAGATGATCCCCGACCAAGGGTCCTACCGTCTCCTCCGCCATTCAAGGAAGATGAACTTCCTATCTCAGGTAAGTTCAAAATAAAAATGTAACCTTCCGGAGTAATATTCCATTTGTTTCTTCTTCTACTAAATTTTAAGATATTAGGGTGTTTTACATTTGTGAATGTAGATACCTAACTAGTTAAAATATCTAATCTGGGGTTTAGAAATTTAGAAGGAATTATATTGTTATATTATGTCCAATAGCTAATCAATCAATTGATGAGTAATATATATAGTTCTTATTGGTATTGGTGATTATTATTATAGGTAGGGGGAAGCAAATGGGGATAAGTGGTGGAGGGGAAGGATTGTTTCATGGAGGGAGAGGGGTGATATTAGGGTTGGAGCCACCATTGGAGATTGCTTCTTCTTCTACTACTTCAAAGGAGATGAGGAGAATGGGGAAGATAAGGATGACATGGGAGGAATC
The DNA here is from genome assembly GCA_029929735.1 of Mimosa pudica. Taxonomy (NCBI): domain Eukaryota; kingdom Viridiplantae; phylum Streptophyta; class Magnoliopsida; order Fabales; family Fabaceae; genus Mimosa; species Mimosa pudica. The sequence continues at coordinate 9,636,962 of JAKELP010000021.1, read as the reverse complement.
AGTGAGCTTGTGGGCTGAAGAAGGTGAGGTTCATAGAGGGAGAGTGAAGCTGCAAGGTTATTCGAGCTTTCTGAAGGCAGATGAGTTATCGTTTTTTGATGATTCAATGGTTCTTTGCACAATGGAGAGTTACGAAGATGGTCCCTTAAAAGGTTTCTCTGTTGATAGATTCGTTTCCGGACAGCAAGTCAAAGTCTTTGGCAGGCGAAAGTATTCTCATTCCTCACCCACTGCTTCTTCTGCTTCTGGTACACATTATTATCCAAGTTAATTTTATTTTCCTCTTTCACAAGTTCTAGGAATCAAAAAACCTTAACTTGTTTGTTCCTTTTTAACAGGTTTCCCTGAAAGACTCCATCTACCAAACGCGGAACCCATTATCAGATGTACATTTTCTTATTTATTACACAAAAGATTTATAAGAAATATATTCTTCAACATGCTCAGATGTGTGCATTTTCTTATTTTTTACACAATAAAAAAAAATTTTAATTAAAAGAAATATACATATTCTCGGAAATTAATATTTGTATTTTTCTTTTCAGCTATGCCTCCATGGGATTTTCAGGACCCAACTGAGTACTACATGGGATGCTTACGTGTCACGCCACAATCAATTCCAACGTTGTATGAGCTGTCGTGGCATATTCAGGAGCCACCAATGGAAGAACTTCGTTTTCCATTGAGGAGAGACGTGTACAAAGACTTGCCTCAAGGGAAGGAGCTATTCTTCACAACTTCATCTGAACCGTTAGATTGTAGGTCCATCATGTACGACATCGTGAGCCCAATCATTCGACCCAACCCTAGCCTTACTCATGCCACGTCATCCACAAGAGACTCCTTTATCCCTCTCTGGGACGATTGCATCAATAGGATCATTTCCAAATTCTGCCCCCTAGAAATTCTCATCACTAGAAAACCCACTTCTACCACTTCATCTAATTCCAATTCAAGTGATTCATTGTTACAAGATCAATGGCCAAATGTGACTGGCTTTGTGAGAAATTATTGCTTATGGAGAGGGGAAGAAACTGACCAAATCAAAGAAGGTCAACTAGATCCTTCATCCACCATAGTTGAGAAGCTTCTATGGACATATCTTGATCTACCCTACATCCTAGGATATTACGCTGTTGGACACGTGGCAACATTCTGTGCACTTAGTAGATCATCTCAAGACAGAATCACTCGTACGGATTTATACACTCTTGACCTATCTTCACCCTCAGAGAGAATCAAAGCCTTAGTCCCATGTTATAGAATCGGCTCATTACTCCCATTGTTAGCTGAAAGATGCTTCCACATGAACACATACAAAATGTTCACATACAGTGATTTTGAAAGGGTTGATCTTGGAAACGGGAACATGATAGAGATGACCCCAAACACGTGCACTAGAACATTCCAAAGCAAGAGAAAATGGGCATCAGTGAAGGAAATATACGAAATCCTGGACCATAGAATCCCACATGCAGAGTTCATATTCAGATCAAGTGAGAAAGATCTCACCTTGGTGTTCAAACCAAGAGGGTGCAAAATGAAGCCAGATAATTGTGAACAATTAGTGGAAGCACTGAAGTATGTGACAAAAGCCTTGGTTGCACTACACGACTTGTCGTTTATGCATAGGGATATAGGGTGGGAGAAAATAATGAGGAGATGTGACAGAGAGAATGAATGGTTTGTGTGTGGGTTTGATGAGGCAGTGGGGGCCCCACAGCTGTATCCATACATGGTGGAGGGAGTGGTGGCGCGTGGGAGGCACGCGCCAGAGATGGGGAGGGGATTGCATACAGTGAAAGTGGATGTGTGGGGGTTAGGGTATTTGATAAAGACGTGTGGGTTGGTTGGTGTGCCAAAGATGTTAAGGGAACTTCAGAATCGTTGCATGGAACAAAACGCAGAGCAGAGGCCCACGGCGGCGGACTGCTACCACCACCTGTTGCAGTTACAGTCTTCAATGTCATCATCAGGTGTTGCCGGTGGAGGAGGAGGGTTGATGTGATTGCATGAAAACGACGTTGGGTGTAGTACAATTCATATAAATGGCATATATTTATATTTATGGGATGGGAATATTGGTTGTTGGCTGTTATTGTTATGATGGGTTGTGGTGGGATTATATTTTTCATTATTATTAATTATTAATATTAATTTGATGCTTTGGAAAGTGAGAGGAGTTGATGTTGTTGTTGGAGGAAGAAATATGGCGGCTACTTTGGTGGATTAGATTTGGCGGGTGCATGTGAGAGACAGGTTTTCGCTTCCTATCAAATCAAGTATCAGTTTTTTCAGTTTTGCATTGGTACACGGATATTGATTCTGTTCTTTTCAATTAGATTAGGGTGAATCTTTGATTAAATATATCTTCTTTTATGTCTCTCTCTCTCTCTCTCTCTCTCTCTGTTCGAGCTAATTGTACTGATGAAGCCTGTATTTTAAGATTCTGAGAGAGCGTTGTTGTTTAATTTTGATGGTTAGGTTTGGATTAGTATTGACTATATATGTAATCCAAATTGGAGACTAAAAGAGTAATGATTGGCTCACAAGTTAAAACAGAAATTAAAGTGTTGAGGGGTTTATAATGTTATTCTAATAAGCTGAAGTGGTAATGTCAAGTTGTCAACTCACCCTTTATGACTCGCTCTATTGATTATAAAATTAAATTTATCGTGTTAGTATAGGATATGATATTGTACGTTTATTAAACTTCAAAAAATGTATTTGTCATTCAGATTTTTATTTAATATCATTACATTGCGAAACTCTGCTCGTATTTTTCTAACGGTAGTTAGATATCAAATATGTATATATTTGATCGAAAATTCCAATGTTACCCTTTAAAGTAAATATTGAAACTGTATTTTATAATACAGTTCCCTTTTCATTTATCAACATTATCTCTTATCTTCTCTATTTTGGACACATTTAATAGGGATAAATATGGAAAGATCACATAAATTACTTCCAAAGTTTATTTATTACAAGGAACAAAGTTTTCCATCAAGTGGAATTGTAAATAGGAATATCAATATCACTGGATGGTCTTGCAATAATTCATTTTTAACTAACTATCACAAATCAATGTTAGATAAATAATTTAATAAGTCTTATATGATATGAATAGATGGAGATAAAGTGGAGGCAACATAGACATGTTACCTCTACATTCTCTGGTCAAACTATATAAACAAACAGTCAAACCTATTATGATTGACGAAATTACTATATATGCACCACTCGCAAAACAATTGATACCATATATATTTGTATCACTCTGCAATAAATTGATACTATATTTGCCTCTTGAAATTGTTAACTATTTTCGACGTATTTTGGCTAATTGCTGTTGGATACTACATTTGCACTGTTTGTCATGAAATTGTCCTTGTTTTTAACTTTACACATAAAATGCCCTAACTGTTGCGTGCATGATTGGATATAATATTGACTAGAGTTACTTTGTTCCTAATGGTCATTCACTATCTGTAAACCCCAAATCTTTACTTAGTACATTAGGTATATTTAGCTTTTCTGTCGAGAGTATGATAACTATTTGACATCTTTCATTAACAGGGAATAACCCAAAAGGCTATAAAATCCATTTGCTATATAGGCTGTACTACATCAGCGGTAATTCCTTTTAGTTCATTTTAATAGAGAGGCAGATCGATATTTCAATTCCAAATAATTACTATATATTGATTGGCATTTTAATGTGTCAAGTTGCACATATAATACTTTATTAATTTATTTCCGACATATGAACTTTCGCTCTCGCTGATTAACATATAGACCACAGTATAGTGAGATATGGTCCTGGTATTTTCACTTGTGTTTGACAAATGAGTGACAACGAAAAGAATATATATATATATATATATATATATATATAAAAGTAGTGTGGTGAAGAGCTCCTCACTTTCCTTTTCACTTTCTAGAGACGAAGGAAAAATAAATAGTAGTGTGGGCATGTTGTGTGATTGAACATTGAAGATCTTGTTGGTCATAATAGATCACAATCTCTGTATCTCTTTTTCTATCATATAAAAAGAGAGAGAACAAGCTGAGCTCGCCAATATCGCTTTCCCTTTTCTTATATGCTTTTTCATCAACCGGATTCCACTTTCCCTTTTCATCAAATATCTTCTGATACGTCAAACTATATACTCTCATATCCTCGGGGTATATATTTATTAATATTATTATAATTCTCATTATTGTTGTTGTTGTTATTCATCCCAACATTGTCCAAAAAAAATCCCAACATTCTCATCAGTTTTCGAGAAATATGTATATTAATCATTTAAAGTCATCCAATGCCATAACTTTGCTTTCTGAATTGATGCTCTAAATTGTTTGCCATACAGCTAACGTGGTCCTAGAAATATAGGGGCGTTTTCCATGAAAAAAGGTTTGAGAAAATGAGAATACGTGGGAATCATGAGGATTGTGACATTTATCATAGAAGCACTAGAGACCAAAGGTTTTTTGTGGGGTAATCTGATCTGTGTCTCCACTATGGTATCAAATGCCCTAAAGAAAACCTCAACCATAATCAAAGCCATATATACATATGGTGATGGATATTTCCACTATCTATTTATTCAATAGATTTGCTTTTTTGCCTTTCTTGGAAGCTTGGGAGCCCTACAATCATGACTTGCCATGCCCTAATTAACCCACTTCTTCCACATCTGTTTTTAAGAAAATAATGAACCCTCATTATTATGCACCTGCCCTTTGATGTAATTTCATGTTAGTAGAGAAATCTCTTCTGTTGATGGCAAAAACAAAATACTAAGAAGTCTCAAATGTTGTTACATTAAACTTCATTTTCTGCCCATAAAGTATTAATTAAGTTGGTAGTTATTACAATAAATAACTAGCAAGATAGCGCTTACACTCTTGGCAGAAAAAAAAAGTGAAGTACACAGACCACATATGTAATGTCATTGTACTCTATCATTAACAAAATATTGGAAATTTTATCTCCCAAAATATCTCGCTTTATAGTTATATTGAGTATTCAATCTAGTCTCTATTGACTCTTTTATTAAGATTCCACTCTCCTTGATATACACTCTTCATCGGTACATTCAATAACCTTTGGATGTGTCCATGTCATGTATATGATTTTATAATTTTTTCCTCAATAGATCCTGCAACTTGTTTCACGTGTATTATGTCTTATTCTATAACCATAAAAGGGTCAAGAGAGGCTAGACAACCTTAACAACTATTCAATCTAATCTCTCTTGACCCTTTTATTAAGATTCCACTCTGGTTGATATACTCTTCACCGGTACATACATTCAATGACCTTTGAATGCCTCTCTACTTAATATACACTCACTTGTACATTCAATGACCTTTTAATGTCTTTTTCTACAACTTGTTTCTACAATTAAGCTATGAAGGAATCAAGAGAGATTAATATGATCTTAATGACTATTATTATGTCTTCTTTTATAACCATACACATTTAACATTTTCATTTTGGCTACCCCACTTTACATATGTTCATGTGTTTCTTTCAAAGCCCATTCTTTGTAACCATATAAAATTGTTAATAATTAATCAGTACTACTATAAAACTTCTCTTACACACCTTATTAGGTATTCGATAATGAATTTGGTAGCATTTTTCCATTTATTTCACTTGGCTTGAATTATTTTTTGTTTTGGCTATATGATTTTAACAAAAAAGATTTTTGGTTAAGGAAACTTTATTTTCAAACATTAATCTATAACCTTGTTAGACTGATTGGTAATGGTGGTGATTGAGTCAAGTGGAAAGGACTTCGTCTTTCCTTTATGTTCGAACTATGTATATGGAAATAATATAATTAAATTAAGAGATTTGTCTTTGTCTAGACTTAAAAATACATAAACATGACTCAATGGGAGTAGATCGATATTCTTTTTAAAAACATTTCAGAGAAATCAAAAGAAAAGTGGATGATGTATGTTGGCCACGTAACGTTTTTGTAGGTTTGAATGAGATCGCAATGAGTATTTTTTTAATCTCCCTTGAATATATAGCCTGTATGTACATGGCCTACAGACTCTCCTTATTAAGCCAGGATTGTTATATGTATTCGATGCCAACAAAAGTTGGTCAGAAAGGTTCAAACCCAAAGCAATATGATCAAAACTTTGTTATTTAGCGATCTATACATTTACATTTGTATGTATACATTGTGCCTAGCTAAAAGTATGATCGAATCCTAAGAAGCCTTCAAAACCATATATATTTGACTACTTGGAAAACATATTTTCAATAGCCAAAACCCTTTAACAATATGATCAAAACTTTGTTATTATGCGATCAATAAACACCTTTGTAAGTGTTCATTGTGTCTAGAAGTATGATCTAATCCTAACAACGCCTCATTTATTTGACTATCTGCAAAACCTCCCTTCGATAGCCAAAACCTCATCTGACACTGGAATAATTCAGGTGGTTTTCAAATTCTTGAAGATTTGATCTTTTCTATTTTCTAGAATTTTTGGGATTTAACAATTGGGTCAATTCATCTACTCCTAAAAGGCCTTCAAAAACCGTTGTTATTTTTGGGCCAGGCCTCATGTTTTCACCCATCCGTTCCAAGTAGTATTACAGGATTGCTTGGGCTAGGTCTCCGACTCTGGTCCAGAAGATTACGGGCTATGTGTCTTGCTGCATATGGGCTTCTGGCTAGTGTGATCATCAGATGTCAAGGTTTTCTTCCGAAGGATCCTTTCAAAAATTTGGAATTATATTTTCATATTAAAATGTCTTATTTTTTTTTCCAGAAAATGAAAAGGCATTGGCGATGGGGAATTTTTTTAGGAGTCTATACTCAGTAGCAAGCAGTCCCTTTGATTTTTCATAAATAATATGCCTCACAAATGATTGTAATTAAAATCAGTTATATTTCATAAATTAAAATTATGAATTCATTAATGAAAAATATCCCGTTTTGTGAAAATAATAATTTATAGGTAGTTTTAATGAACGCCTCAATTAGGCCTATACAGATACTATGTCAGATACAGAAATTGATGAAATCAACGAATCTTATATTTAATGGTCATGATCAAGCATTATCAATTATGATCGTTAAGAGTAATAATTTATCTTCAAGTCCGGGCTTGAAGGGTCAATATCAATTATGATCGTTAAGATATAGGAGTAGTATACTTTAAGTTGGTACAATTGTTCTTAAACTGTTTTTATCTTTTTAATTTATAAAATTATATCAATTTCTTTGATTTAATCATACTCAATGGTTTTATAAGTACTTCATAAAACTTTCTTTCATGAATATGATAATTATTATTATTTACAGGTTTAATTTAAATGCTTTGATTTTAAAATATATATTTAAATAAAAGTGTCGTCATTTTTTATAGTGAAAATTGAATTAAATTAGCTATATTTATAAAATATATATGTAAGTTTAACTATATCTTATAATGAAAATATTGTTAAAATTAAACTAAAAAAATATATTTTTTCATTGAAGATACATCTACTAACTATTCTAAATCTTGAATAAACTAGGCATAGACCTAGAATCAACAATAAACAACATGAAGATTTGAAAGATCGATGATCCCCTATGGTCATGGAAGTGTCCATGAGACCAAACTTGAGGTAATGATTGATTCAGGCTTCCAAAATCTGATTATTTTTGCCCAGCAGGGAGTATCTATGGGCCTAGGAGAACCTCACTTAAACTAATATATCTAAAATCAAAATATCGTCAATATCTTATCTTAAGCAAATAAAAACCTTATCTTGTTATAAAATAAAGAAAATATGTAAAAGATAAAGAAGAATAATAAAATGATGATGAAAGAAGACAAGAGAAGAAAAGGAGAAATTCTTATTCATTGGTGTGTAACAATGGTTTGCATGGCCGCTATTTATAAACCTTCAAGTATTAACAACTACCCTAAAGAGTAAAGAGTTACAAGTGATAAAGAAGAGAATTAAAACAATATAATGGTACAAAGGAGGTTATAAACAATATACACTTAACACCTTACAATGTAGGAGTTATTATAGGAGTCAATCAAGAGATGAAATCCTGAGAAAGCATAAGTTTTGAACATTCATATATTATATTATCTATGACATATCCACAATATTTTTTAATAGATATTGGGAATTCATTGTGACTTCTTTTATAATCTTCTAAATATTTTGCAAATGAATATATAACAAAAAATATCAAATTTCCTAGCAATTTAATTTCCCCCAATTAATCATCAATTATGACACTTTCACCTTTATTTCATGTGATTTCTATTTAACGACTCATGGCATTATTTAAAAGGCGAAGACCTAAAAAAGTACATAAATATTGGCCAAGGAACAAAAATAGTACATAACTATTCCAAGGTACAAAAATGATACCCAACTTTTACCATGTGATCAAAAATGATATTTTCACTAATATGACAATAATATTAGGCATGAAATGTCCAAAATGCCCTTATAATTAAATAAACTTTTACCGGACTACGATTAATTCATAAGGGCATTTTGGACTTTTCATGTCTAATATTATTGTCATATTATTGAAAATATCATTTCTGATCACATGGTAAAAGTTGGGTATCATTTTGGTACCTTGGAATAGTTATTTACTATTTTTGTTTCTTGGCCAATAGTTATATATAATTTTTGGGTCTTCGCTCTTTTTAAAATTATAGTAGTGATTGCACCATATATTTGCATATCTTTTCATGGCCAAATCCATTGAATTAATGCATGTTTTGATGATAATTGCATCTAATTAGAATAGATTCTAGCTATTGCTTAAGTTGTTGGAGTTTGTTCTAGTTAAGGGCAATTTTGTCATATTTATCATGATTTATTGTCATTCATATTTTTAAGAACTTTGTGATGCTAATTCAAGTCTTAATCTCTTGTAGATTAATGAGAAAATACACTTTAAAGAGAAGCCAAAGATGTGATGGAAGCAATGCTCAAGAAGGAAAAAGCAAAGGAAGAGGAAGTGTCAAGAAAAATTTGAAGAAAAATTGAGGAAGTGTCAAGAAAAATTTGAAGAAAAATTGATGGTTCAGTTAGGCACCTCACTGGGGCCCCGGGGCCTCACCGGGGCTCAAGAACAGAAGTGTGCGTTAGACCTGTATCATTGGCGCCCTGGGGGTGCCCATGGGCGCCACCTGGGCCTCATTCTGCAGCAAAAAATTAGATTCGTGAATTTAGGGTTTCTACACCTATATAAGCTTTCTAGCACCTCCCAAACCTCTCTCTAAGCCCCATTTGCAGGAAAATAAGGTGGCTATACTAGGGTTCACTCAAAAATCTCTCAAACCCACTCATCTCTCTTCCATTTCCATAAGATTTCACCTCAAATCTTCCGTATTTCCATTTTCATCTCCATCCCCTCTTCCATTTTCCCCAACCTTCTTCTCCATCTCACCCCATCTCATGACAACCACTTCTTGGGTAGATTTTGGGCGAAATTCCTCTCTTCCTTTCATGAGAGGCTAAGATCTTGGTGCTTTGGTGGTGTGAAGATGATCAATTGTTTCAATGGGCTTCTTAGGGGAGTTTTCTTTTTCCTATGCTCTATGCTTTCTACTTGAGAGTTGCGGTTTCACTTTCTCTTATGTATTTGTATTAGAGACATATGATTGTATATTTCTAATTATGTTGGATTGATATTATTGTGTTGAACATCATGTTTGATTTCAATGTTATGTATGTTTTATTTCCTATGTTGATTCATGATACTATGCTTGCTTTAGTGATTTCTTGGTTTGTGTAGTTAATATTTCAATTGAGGTGTTGTGGTTGCACATTCTCAAGAGGAAAGTGGTTTTCAAACATGTTTTCAATACACATCAAGTGGTACTTAACTCAAACCATAAGTGATGGCTAGTTTCAAGCAATTGTTTGATTAGCTATTAATTAGTGCTAGAGGACCCTTAGTGGTTGCTTTGAGATTTTTCTAATAGACTTGATGAATGATAAAACTCTCATGATTTTAAAGAAGTAATTGAACCATTGAATCACCACCAAAGCCCCTTTTCATTGCATTTATTTTAAACCTTCACACCTTTATTTGAAAAACACAAAAAACAAATACTTACATTTTCTTACTATTTTAATCAATTAATTTCAAAAACCAAACAAACCTCTTTCCTTTTGTCACTTTTAATTTACATTTACTTCATCTTAAGGAAGTTACAAGACTCCTCAAAAGAGACGACCCAAGGTTGCGCCACTGTGTTGCAATCCTTGGTTTCATAAATAACTTGCATTTAACCCCAAGGCGAATAGGAACTGGTTAAATCAAGTAGACATACAAAAACACATTTGAACATATTAATATTTTCAATTAAGCAAATAAAACATACACAAATATAGGGATTTATCAATTCCTCGTATTTAAACTTTTGAACTCTTGGATAAAGATCAATGGTTTTTAATAACTTTATAAATAATCGAGTATAAATGTGAAATTGATAATATTCAAAATTTATTGTTCAACGTCATTTCCCATTTCCTAATTTAATTGCAGCGATAGAATGTTATCTGTGAGCACCAAATTTTCCAGCAAGAAAGCCCAACAACTCCGAGCTCAAAAGAAGTTTTGAGGAGCCCAACATGAACCCAGTGTTCATCCTGGACCAACAACCCATGGAATCCTGAGACCTTGCTCTTTGATCTCTAAAAATACGTGATTTGAGACACATGTCATAATGAGACGAACGAGGCCCAATAAATAAAAATCCCAAGACCACGTTCTTTGATATTGGAAAACCGACATTAGGGACACATGCATAATGACACTCAGAATTCTGAGACCACGCTCTCGAAGATTGTCGACTGACTTATGCAAGTCCATGCCCACAAGATGGTCCAAAGGTTAAATCAATTGAGTAAAACGTGCGTGCAGCTCGTGCATGAGATATTTGGAACCAGTTCAAGATTGGATAAAAGAAGTTAATATTTGAATTCTCTCTCCAGGTGAACTCAGAAAGCAATCTACTCTCATTTTACAATCACCAAGAATAAGAGGTTTATTAGTTGTTGTAACTCATGTAGGAAGCACCAAGATGGATGATGGAGGAAGGATTTTTTATGAGAGAAGGTGTGAAGATGAGGTTTGTGAACGAGAGGGATAGAGGAAATTAGGGTTTGATATAATGAATGATGTATTTTCTCTCTACCTTTTTTAAACCTAATGTTTCATCTAATATGAGCAGCAAGTTGGTCCAAATGATTGGGTTTGAGTTTAGGTTCAAATTGGAGCCAAAAACATCAAAAATCATGGTCAGAAACATCACTTTTTCCTGATGGATCAAACTATAATTTCTTAATTTGAGGTACAAAATGTAATTAGGAACCTGGGACTAAAGTGAAATTTCGAAATTTGGGGTCATTTTCCGTAGTTATGAGAATTCCTTAAGAAACTTCAGTTTTTGCCCATTTTCTAGAATCTTCAACTTCTGAGCCACGAGTTCTTGCTATTTCCATTCTAAACTCCACCATATTTAATTTGGTCCTCAAATAACTCTAAAAGTGAAAGAAGAGAAGGAAATAGATCACTTATTAGCTCTCAAAAATCAATTAACAACCTTCAATTTATAAGTTTTGTCAATTATTTAAATTATTAAACTAATTTCTACTTAAAGATCAAAGTGTTTAATTAGCATAAATAGGACTAATCTTGCATCTCTAATATATTATAAATCACTTTTAAGCATTGTAAAGGCATATAAATCTTGTGATTTATAATCATTACTCAAATAGGAGATTCTGTATATATATACATATGTATTGTTGATAGAAGCCAAGGTTACTCAAATAGGAGAATGTGTGTCTATGTGTGTGTATTGATGATAGAAGCCAGGATTTCATATGCAATACATTACTAATATTTTGTTAAAATTGCATGCATACATGTAGAAAATAAAACAAAGTGCTTTTCATACATATTTGTGTGTGAGTATGTGTACATATTTTAGCCGAACAACAAATTGCCCCAAGGCATTTCCGCTGCTTGGTAGAGAAAATGCATTTTGTTGAAAAGGAAAAAAGATAATCAAGAACATGATGAGGGAAGTGTCTAACAAGTCTTTATATAGGAAATTGCTTTCGTTTCACATGTTGAGGGAAGTGGTCATTCCACATTCCTTATGCTCCCTCCGATCCCTTACTAAATAAAGAGATAGTTAACTTCTTTTGGAATTATGAAGATAAATAAATCACTTAATCATATCGTATTTTGTATGCATGTTATTAGATTATACTCCCTTCGGTCCTAATATAGGACCTAGTTGACTTTTTTGGAAAATCCTAAAAAAGTAAAATAAGTTAATTATAAATTGATGATTTACCTAATATTTCCTTTAGACTAGTTTATTTTACCTATAACCTAATGAATAATCTAAAAATATATCAAATGTGCCATGATTTAATAGTCTATTTCACAACCTTAACTTCTCCAAAAAAAAGTCAATTATGTCTTATATTTAGGACCGGAGGTAGTATGTTAACTTATGAGTCAAACAAACTAGTTTAGACAAAAATTCAAGAAAATTAATTTTTAAGTAACATATTCTGCTTTCTTAGAATTCTTTGAAAAAGTCAACTAGCTCTCATATATAAGAATATATGGAGTACATGGGAAGAACTATTCCTTCAAAACCCAATAATATTCTGCATAACAAACAAGTCAGACCAGAGGAAAATAACTATGTTCGTTTTCCATAACTTTCCTTGTAACAATCGGGATGCAGATCATGTACCATGTTAAGAGAAAGATTCAAATTGTAACCAGCAGATCATGTACCATGTTAAGAGAAAGATTCAAATTGTAACCAAAAAAAAAGAGAAAGATTCAAATAAAGTAGTACTTAGTTGGATATCCTTTTGATTGATTCTCGTACAAATAAAATTAACTGTTCCCATTGTATAAAAAAAAAATTAACTTTCTTCCATATTTATATTTATTTGTAAACATGCATGTGTGTCCATCCCAAAAACTAGAAGGCCATTTATATTTTAATTAACACTCGATGATGCGTTCACACGTTTCAATGATTTTGTTATATTGTAGCGGTTGAGTCTTAGATCTAGACACATGATTAACACTTGACGATGCGTTTTGTTTGATAAAACAGAGGCACTCTAATCTAATCTAAATGAAACCTAAAAGAAGAAGGATTATTAGCTACACAACATATAAATTATAAACTCTCACAGTCAACCACCATCAACCGCCATGGATCCCTACCAAGCCCTTCACATCATCCTCAATCCAGACGGCACCATAACACGGTTGGAAAAACACCCAGAATCCCCTGCCACACCTGATCCCAACCCTTCCCGTCCTGTTCTCTCCAAAGATATCATCATCAATCCTTCTCTTAACACATGGGCACGTATCTACCTTCCTCATCAACCACTCAATCCCCACCGTCCATCTTCTCCCCCCACAAAACTTCCCCTTATTGTTTACTTCCATGGTGGAGGCTTCATGTTCTACTCCTCAGCCTCCTCTTACTTCCACAACTTCTGTGAAAACCTATCGGAAAACACCCAATCCGTCGTCGTTTCGGTTAATTACCGCCTTGCCCCTGAACACAGATTGCCTACGGCATATGAAGATGCATTGGATGCGTTGCACTGGATCAAAACCTCTGATGATGTATGGCTGACACGTTTCACAGATCACTCTAATTGTTATCTGATGGGAGACAGTGCTGGTGGTAATATCGCCTACAACGCGGGTCTACGTGTGGCTGCAGAGGTGGATCAACTTCAACCGTTGAAGATCCAAGGGCTGATATTGGTTCAGCCATTCTTTGGTGGTGTTGAGAGAACTTCTTCAGAGGTGAGGTTAGCTAATGATACCATGTTGCCTCTTGTCAAGACTGATCTGTTGTGGGAGTTTTCGCTGCCTGTGGGCGTTGACCGTGACCATGAGTATTCCAATCCAATGGCTGAGAGTGGATGTAAGAGTTTTGATTATATCAAAGGGCTTGGATGGAGAGTTGTTGTTGTTGGGAGTTATGGGGATCCACTTGTTGACCGTCAGATTAAGCTGGTAAAAGTGTTGGAAGAAAAGGGTGTAGAAGTGGAGGGTCATTTTGAAGGTGAATATAAGCATGCTGATTTCACTAAAGAGCCTACAAAAGCCTTAGCTAAACAAATATATGAGACTATCAAGAAATTTGTTACTCCATTAGTGGTTTAATTAGCATTAATGTCATTTTGATCCGTATTTCATCAAGTGAATGTGGAGTTCGTATGGTCTGCTTTTGATTTTGTATTCGATGGATCCATTTGAGAGGGAGATGGTCAAATGGAAGGAGGCAAATAAGAGTGAAGGATAGTTTTAATTTGAAGCAGGAAATAAACATGACTTCATAAGACATCATGAGATAGATCATCCTAAGCATGCATAAATGAGGCTTGTATCAATCTAAATATATGGTAACAAATACTCCATTTCAATGGCTTTCTATAATAGTTTATTTTTTTAAAAAAAATGTTATATTCAGCTTTGTTCTTTTCTTCTTAGAACGATTTTCTTATTTTTGTTCCTTATGTGTGTGTGTACATTAAGTAATTATACAGCGGGCTCGAAATGATGATGAGGGAAAATTTTATTTTTATATTCGTCCACATTTGCCTTTTATAGTTTATACACCTTCAATTATTAGATTTAATTTTGAGGTCTGTCTTATGGGCTGTCATTATGGAGCCCGATGCATAATTAAAGAAGCCATTGGATTAGAAGAAGCCCAATGTACCTTTAATTATAGGTAAAACGTAAAAATGCAATAAATACTTTGTCAGTATAAGTAAACTCTTATAAAAAGGGACACACTCATTTATATTTTGGGACTGTGGCATGGACTATGGAGTATAAGAAAAGCCGAGAAGAAACTTAGCTTCTTCTTTATGAATATCATCACCTCCTTTTCCATAACTCTTTTTCTTTTTATAAAATTTTATATCATGTATAAGTATAAATGAGGCTTTCTATACGATTTTTAATTTTTTATTCGCATTTAATAGTTTATTATACTCTTATAAAAAGGGACACACTCATTTATATTCAATCTAAATATATGGTAACAAATACTCCATTTCAATGGCTTTCTATACTATTTTTAATTTTTATTCGCATTTAATAGTTTGTTTTTTTTAAAAAAAATTTTATATTCAGCTTTGTTCTTTTCTTCTTAGAACGATTTTCTTATTTTTGTTCCTTATGTGTGTGTACATTAAGTAATTATACAGTGGGCTCGAAATGATGATGAGAGAAAATTTTATTTTTATATTCGTCCACATTTGCCTTTTATAGTTTATACACCTTCAATTATTAGATTTACGTTTAAGGTCTGTCTTATGGGCTGTCATTATGGAGCCCGATGCATAATTATAGAAGCCATTGGATTAGAAGAAGCCCAATGTACTTTTTTTGATGAAAAAGACATGGATCCCTTGTAAAATGGACATAATGTATACGGAGGCATATAGCACCTCCATATATACCAAAAAAGAATATTTCTCACTATAACTTTATAGTGTTTATATTTCTCACTATAACTTTATAGTGTTTATATTTCTTTTTTGGTATATGGCAGTATGGCACCTAGTTCCTTCAATGTTGAACGGGTAAAAGGATCTATATGCACCTCCCTAGCGAGACTGTCCCCCTCCCCCCTCTCTGTCCCTCTCCCTCTCCCCCACTCCACACTTGAGATTGTGGGCACTCACTTTCTCCAAAGGGGACCTTTAAACGTTATGCATTCATCAAAGTCTAGATTTAATCTAAATGTCGAGCTTCAATTTCAAGTTATGTGTCAATCAAAGTACTTTTAAGAAAATCAAATCTACACTTAACAGATGAAATTTAAATGGTCTAAATATGCTAAGCCTTACTTTATTAATGTTTTATTCATGATCGATCTTACATGTAGTATTTTTTAAACAAAGATGTATATGGAAAATAACATAGATATATGACAAAATCATTTCCCCAACAATTAATTTAAACGGCATTCCCTCATTCCTATTTACACATTGTAAGAAAAGTAGTCAAACAGTGTAAATCTGTCCAAAATAATTATAATCTTCTACATTTGTTTTTATTTATGTTGATAAGTATAAGAAAGATTAATATTAATAATGTTAAGAGACAATAATTATAGGTAAAACGTAAAAATGCAATAAATACTTTGTCAGTATAAGTAAACTCTTATAAAAAGGGTCACACTCATTTATATTTTGGGACTGTGGCATGGACTAAGGAGTATAAGAAAAGCCGAGAAGAAACTTAGCTTCTTCTTTATGATTATCATCACCTCCTTTTCCATAACTCTTTGTTTTTTATAAAATTTTATATCATGTATAAGTATACATGATCATAATAGAAGTTTACCTTATAATGTTGTATAAATGTATTATAAAAATAATATTGAACTAATTTATTTGTTTGTCACAAACATAAAGTGTCATATTTTTTTTTACAAGTAGATATTTTTAGTAACAAAAAATTCAAAAAACTTTTTCGGGATTTTCCTGTATTATTCTCGATCGAGACGGGATAAGGTTCGGGACAACATGGGACACGGAACAGAAACCCGTCCCGAGCCTTTTTCTGAATAGAACACGTGATAGGGGTGTCCTGATCCCGTCCCGCTAACACCCCTAGTAAATATGATAAAATGTACTCCCTCTGGTCCATAATAATATAAGAGTTAGCCGCAAAAAAATACTTCTTAAGAAAACATGTAAAAGTTAGTTAGGTGTCTGGAGTTAATGTTTGTTATGATACTTTTAAGAGAGAGAAATACACAAGCATTAATAAATACGAAAGAGGGTTACAAGCAAAGTAAGAAAAAAAATTCATTAAATGAGTAGAGAATGTGAGATGAACTCTTATATTTTGGATAAAAAACATTCAAAGTTTGGCTCTTATATTAGGGATTAGAGGAAATATTAAATAATGACATAATATAAGGGGTGCTCTTAAAATTTCGATCAAAATAATTCAAATTTGGAACATTTATAATTGACTGGTGAATGGTATTATAAATGAAAATGACTAAATCACTAAACTTTGATGTTGGGCTCCTGTGATCATAAATGTGTTTCTATAAATTACAATAGTTGGAGCATTATTTGTCTAAAACCAACAAATATCCGAACCCAATCCTCAATTTCCCACCTCCCTCTTCATCTTCAACCCCAAATATGTCTCACCAACCTCATCAACAAGAAGTCATGTGCACCGTTGATCCTTACCAGTATCTTCAAATTAAACAAAACCCAGATGGCTCCATCACCCGCCTCGCCTCTTTACCGACCACCGCAGCCTCACCGGACATTACTAATATTTTGTTAAAATTGGATGCATAGGGAAGAGGTCATTCCTTATACTCTCTATATTACTAAATATAAGAGATAGTTGACTTTTTTGAAATTATGAAGAGAAATGAATCACTAAATCATATAGTACTTTATATGCATATTATTAGATTATATGTTAATTTATAAGTCAAACAAACTAATTTGGAAAAAAAGCAATAAAATTAATTTTTAAGTGACTTATTTTTCTTTCTAAGAATTCTTTGAAAAAATCAACTATATTTAAGAATAAAGGAAATGCATGGGAAGAGCTATTCCTTTAAAACCTAATAATTTTTTGCATAACAAACAAGCCAGACCAGAGGAAAATAACTATGTTCGTTTTCCATCGTTTTCCTTGTACCAAACAGGATGCAGATCATGTGCCATGTTATGAGAAAGATATGAAGAACGTGGTTGGATATCCTTTTGATTGATTCTCGTACAAAAAAAAAATTAAATTCTCCCATATTTATATTTATTTGTAAACATGCATGTGTGTCCATCCCAAAAACCAGAAGGCCAATTATATAATACCATGATTAACACTTGAAGATGCGTTCACACGTTTCAATGATTTTATTATATTGTAGCAGTTGAGTCTTAGATCTAGACACATGGTTAACACTTGACGATGCGTTCACAAGTTTCAATGATTTATTTAAGGTTTGTTTGATAAAACACAGACACTAATCTAAATGAAACCTAAAAGAAGAGGGATTATTAGCTACACAACATATAAATTATAAACTCTCAATCCGTGACTATATGAGTATTCCAATCCGATGGCTGAGAGTGGATGTAAGAGTTTTAATTTGATTATATCAAACGGCTTGGATGGAGAGTATGGGGATCCACTTGTTGACCGTCAGATTAAGCTGGTAAAAGTGTTGGAAGAAAAGAGTGTAGAAGTGGAGGGTCATTTTGAAGGTGAATATAAGCATGCTGATTTCACTCAAGAGCCTACAAAAGCCTTAGCCGAACAACTATATGAGACTATCAAGAAATTTGTTACTCCATTAGTGGTTTAATTAGCATTAATATCATTTTGTTTCATATTCCAAGTGAATGTGAAGTTCTTATAATTTGCTTTTGCTTCTATATTCGATGGATCCATTTGAGAGCTAGGAAGATAGTCAAATGGAAGGAAACAAAAAATAGTGAAGGATACCAATGGGTAGTTGATTGAGCTGATAAGTGGGCTACAACCCCCGTAAGGATGAGAACGTGTGTTCGATTCCCGGGAAGCGCTCTTATTGGGAGAGGGGACAACCTTAGCTTGCCTATGTGGGCAACACTCCAACCCCTCGAGTCCGGATTAAACCGGGCGGTGATTAACCAAAAAAAAATAGTGAAGGATAGTTTTAATTTGAAGTAGGAAATAATCATGACTTCATGAGATAGATCATCCTAAGCATGAATAAATGAGGGTTGTGTCAATCTAAATATATGGTAACAAATACTCCAATTCAATGGAGTTCTATACTGTTTTTAATTTTTTTCGCATTTAATAGTTTATTTTTTAAAAAGAAATGTTAAATTCAGCCTTTTTGTCTGTCTGTTCTTATTTTTTTCCTTATATGTGTGTGTATATCATGTAATTATACAGCGGGCTCGAAATGATGACGAGGGAAAATGTTTTTATAGTCGTCCACATTTGCCTTTATAGTTTATATACACCTTCAATTGTTAGATTTACGTTTGAGGTCTGCCTTATGGGCAGTTATTATAGAGCCGGATGCATAATTAAAGAAGAGATTGGATTAAAAGAAGCCCAATGTGCTTTTTTCGTATGGAAAAAGGCATGAATCCCTTTTAAAATGGACAAAAAGTATACGGAGGAATATAGCACCTAGGGCTGTACAAAGACCGGGGGAGACCGGGTTCCCCCAGACCGGGGGAGACCGAGGTCTGGTCCACTCATGCCTTCGGGCTGAGCATCTCAACCCGATACCCGGACCAACCCGATAGAAACCCGATTTCCACCGGGCCGGGCAGATTAGACCGGACTAGGCCGGGTAATGGTCCATCTAACAAAAAAAATATCATCATCTCTTAGACCCTCCCTCCGCTCCATTCATACCCAGTAAGCACCAACAATCAAATTATATTGTAATGCCCAGTAAGATCTATCCATCTCAATCAAACACAAATTTGCAGAAAGTTGGAGAAGATATAGAAAATAAAGATCCACAAGCATAAAAAAATCTGGGTTCATCTCCCATTTTAGTGATTCATCTTCAGCCTCAACGTGAAACGTTTGTCATTTATCCTGGGATATCCTTCGTGTTCTCAGATCTGTTTTTGGTTCATGTTGGCGGCGAAGGCGAAGGAGGAATGATGGGGTTGGTGAAGCTGTTTGAGGAAACAATGAAGAGAGGGAGGGAAGTGTGTGAAGGAGGGAGGAGATATGGTGAGAGAATAGGCGTTACATTTTGTTTGAAGATTGGCACAGAGAAACCATTTGACATCTTGGTTTGATGGTGAGAGCACTTAGCATTACCATTCAAGTAAGTTGTTCGAAACTTCCCTTAATTCAACCAAAAAGATTGGCAGAGAGAAGGAAAGAGTGAAAGAGTATTGAGTATTCTCTCTCTTTCACCTAGGAAGGAAAGCCCATACCCCATGGTCAAAGTGTCAGAGATATCACGCGGTGTGTACTTTGAAGAAGGAATTTTTTTATTATAAAAATATGCCTTTACTTTATGTTTTTGTCGGACTGGACTGGACTTGGTGGTCTGATTGCCTAGCCCGAGGCCCGATCTTACCCGAAGTTCGGGCCAGACCCCGGTCCAGTCCAAAAGCTTGTCGGGTCAAAATTGTTCTTGCCGGGCGTGGCCAGACTGGACCGGGCCGGGTCGGGTTGACTGGGATCCCGGGTTTGTTAAACAGCCCTAAGCACCTCCATATATACCAATAAAGAAACATAAACACTATAACTATATGTTGGTTATATTTCTTTTTCGGTATACCTAGTTCCTTGACTTAACGCGGATTTGTGCGCTTCCGTAAGCATACGGGTCGTCAAAAAGTAGTATAGAGAAAAAGTGTCGTTCCACTGAGATTGTAGTTCAAACAACGTGATTAGCACTAATTATATCATTAATTGTCTTAAGTAAAAACATAGTGAGAGTTTGTTGTTCAAGTAAGAAAAGAGTTTTAAATATAAATGTAAAAAGAGTTGGAGTTTCAAACACGATTTAACAATGATAATTAATGCCTAGGGTTGCTAATCCCCTATTTACTTCATGAACCAAAGTTTCCCTCTCCTTTTTAAGTGATTAAATGAACATATGTGCAAGTCTAGGGTTCAAAATCATTTGAAAAAGTTTTCCCAAGTCAAGATCAAATTTATACTAGCATTTATTGCACAATCTCTTGTCACAATAAATGCAAGCTCCTTTCCTCAACCACCCTAATTATGACTATGTTAGGTCAATAACTATATCTCTATGTTATCAACAAACCATCCATTTAAAAACATAAACTTCAAGTCCAACATGTTTTTATTCAAGTTCTAAAACAAAATACACTTTCCCAAGTCATATTTCATTTAACTAAGTAAGTGGTGATCAAACACTTAAAACAAATAGAGAGTAAGATAAAACGTACACATATACTTCATTAATTACTTAAACAAAGAGAGAGTAGATGGTTCAATCCATAAATAGGTTCATAGCAACCCTAGATTGGGGTTTTAGTTACACATAAATGCAAATAAAACTACACCCAAAACTATAGAAGAGTTCATTGAAGAGAGATGAAGAAAAGAGAAGAAGATTACAACCACAAGTGAGGAAAACCTAAATCTCTTCAAGCTTCCCACTTGATTCCTAAGATTTCCCAAGGTTCTTCAAGCTCTTCAAGACTCCCAAAAGTTCCCTAGAAGTGTCTATTTTCGTGTTTTCAAGTCTGCCTTTAAGTGCCCTAAGTTTAAGCTTTTATACCATGTAAAATTCAGTCAAAACGCGTAGCTGAATGCAGTCTTCTCCAAGGGCGTGCCCAGAGCGCGCCCATGGGCACCGTTTTGGGAGCGGGGGCGCCCAACAGAGCGTCCATGGGCGCCGGTTTCGGGGGGGGGGGGGGGGCGCCCAACAGCGCGCCCATGGGCGCCGTTTTGGGCACCGGTCGCGTTCCTTCAATTCTCATGCTTCTTTTTGCTCCCTTATTCATCCTCTTGATTTTTTTCTTCCTCTTATACTTTAGCACCTCTTCCTACACAAGATAGAAAGAGGGTTGATGAGCTTTTACACTCAAAACAAACAACAATTTAACTCCAAATTTCACAAAAGTATGATTTCCATGTATTGTTCATTACACCTCAAATTGTGTATATTTTTATCTATGTATTCTCAAAAATCATGTACAATCCAAGATAAATGTGAAGTGAAATATGTGAAATTGTGGAGTTTATCATTCCTTCAATGTTGAATATCAAATCTACACTACTTTAAGAAAATCAAATCTACACACTACTCGGATAAAATTTAAATGGTCTAAATATGCTAAGCCTTACTTTATTAATGTTTTATTCATGAGGAAAGAAAAGGATTTCTTATGGGAGAACATAGGTGGGACCATTAAATAAGTTAAGTTCATTATATTTCTTAAAAAAAACACTTAAAAGTTATCTAAAATTATAATAGTATTTAAAATAATAAAACATAAACATTTCTTAATATTAACTTCATTCATGATATTAAGACTTAAGAGAGAAATATAAGTTGGAGTATTAGTTATAACCATGAAAGAGAGTGTTAATAAATATTGGAAAAATGTGATAAAATGTAGTCCTTCCGATCCGTAATATAAAACTTAGCCGCCAAAAAACACTTCTTATTAAGAAAACATGTAAAAGTTAGTTGGGTGTTTGGAGTTAATGATTGTTTTTCAATATTACTCATGTTCATTATGATACTTTTAAGAGAGAGTAATACATAAGCATTAATAATATGAAAGAGAGTTAGTGGCAAAGTAGGAAAAATGTATTAAATGAAAAGAGAATGTGATATGAACTTTTATATTTTTGATAAAAAAAAAGTCAAATTTTTTGCTCTTATATTACAGACTTGGGGGAGTATTAAATAACGACATAGTATATGGCGTGCTCTTTAAATTTCGATCAAAATAATTCAAATTTCCAACATTTTATAATGGACTGATGAATGATATTATAAATGTAAATGACTAAACTTTGAAGTTGGGGTCCTGTGATTATAAATGTGTTTCTATAAATTATAATAGTGGGAGCATTATTTGTCTAAAACCAACAAATATCCGAACCCAAATCCTCATTTTCCCACCTCCCTCTTCATCAACCCCAAATATGTCTCACCAACCTCATCAACAAGAAGTCATGTGCACCGTTGATCCTTACCAGTATCTTCAAATCAAACAAAACTCAGATGGCTCCATCACCCGCCTCGCTTCTTATCCGACCACCGCAGCCTCACTGGACATCGATACAACATCACAAGTCCTCTCCAAAGACCTTCCTCTTAATTCTAACAAGTCCACCTTCCTCCGACTTTACCTACCTCGTAAACCATCCTCATCTTCAAAATTACCTTTAATTGTGTACTTTCATGGAGGTGGGTTTATATTGGTTAGTGCTTCTTCCACTATGACACATGACTTTTGTTCTCCTATGGCCAACCATCTCTTCGCCGTCATCGCCTCCCTCGAGTACCGTCTGGCCCCGGAAGCTCGGCTTCCGGCAGCCTATGACGACGCCGTGGAGGCTTTACATTGGTTGAAAACAACGGACGAGGAATGGATACATGAATTCTCCGACATCTCTAAATGTTACCTCATGGGCACTAGTGCGGGCGGTAACATGGCTTACCATGTTGGACTACATGTGGCATCAGCCGTTGATGAGTTTGGGCCTTTGAAGATCCAAGGGTTGATATTGCACCATCCTTTTTTTGGTGGGTCCCAGAGAACTGAGTCAGAGGTTCGGTTAGTCAATAGTTTGACTTTACCGCTGAGTGCGAATGATTTGATGTGGGAGCTCTCACTGCCTATCGGTGCGGATAGAGATCACGTGTATTGCAATCCGACGATGGATAGTGACTGGATGGCTCGTTTTGATGAGATCGGACGGTTAGGTTGGGTGGTGATATTCACAGCATGTGATAAGGACCCAATGATCGATAGACAGATGGAGTTGGTGAAGATGCTGCGAAGTAGAGGAGTGAAAGTGGTAGATCACGTTGGGGAGGGTGATCATGGAATGGATTTCGTAGAAGTAAGCAAAGCTGGCCCACTCTTCAACCTTATTAAGGATTTTATATCTCCTTCCTGAATGAATTTTGTTTTATTCTTCCTTCAATTCAATTCTGGCGGCCACATTAGATAAACAGAAGTATAGTCAATAATACAGCTTGCCCTAGTGTTTTGTACTGTGTTATATATTTTGTGGGAATAACAATTTAAGTATAAAAAACTGAAAATCAATTGCATTATCCCTTCCTTCCTTTACTTGAAAGTTGTAAACACCAATTGTTTTAGTTAATCATGACGTTGATCGTTCTAAGCAAAATAAAAAACCGAATATATATCTATCTAAATATATAATATTGACTAATCCGATATAATGAGTTTTTATATACATTTAACTTTTTTTTTTGGGTTTTTGAAGTGTTGACACGCTTAAATGCACCATGTCTATATTTTAATTCGGTACAATTCAGTCTGTCAATTCTCATGTGACTTAATCCTTTGCCTTCGTAACTTTTCTCATGTGGCCAGAAAATTAACAATATTGTTGAAAATTGTTTATTTAGATTTTACATAATAAATTGAAGAAGAAACAACAATGTATGTCTACAAGAAAAATGGATTCACCAACAGAATTCCAACTATTAGAGGGTGTCAATTTTAGGACGAATTATGTGACTGAATGGAGAACTTCATGACTAACTAGCAAAGCTCAATTTTAGGACGAATAGTGTGACCAAATTCTATGGTTATTTCCAACCTACTTCCATGCACATTATCTTCCTCTGTTCTCCAATCCATATTTTTAACTATTGGACACGAAATCAATGATGGGTCGTAGACTCTTCAGAAGCTTCAACAGCCGGCAAAAAAATGTCGATCGACCACCATGGATTGTTGACATGGTGGTAGCCGGTCAAGACACTTGGGGCATCAATGATGGACTTCATCAATGATGGACATATGTAGGCCTCAAGCCTTTAATGGTAAAAAGTCTAGCAGAGTAAAGGGTTTCCTATTTTTTAAAATGAAAACTAAGAAATGAGAAAATAAGGCAAAAATGTAAAAATACCCATATAGTTTTTTAAAAAACGTGCATCCAATGCCGCGAAGTTTTTTTGGTCAAAAAATGTGCACGAAGTTACCAATGTAAGTCAAAAGTGAACATGCTGCCATCAATATGCATAAGTTTTTTGAAGTTAGTGCAAATAAAATCTGTGAAAATGTCCTTGAAGTTTGGTTTGGTTTGAAGTTTGGTTAGTACATCTACATGCGCTTTACCTCTACATGCGCTTTAAGCGCATGTACAGCTATATATTTTTTTTAATATATATTCTTTTACATTTGCCACACAATACATTTGCCACACAATATATATTTTTTTAATATATGTATGATAAATTATGTTCAATTCTTAATATAAAAATGGTCAATAACTGAAGACACATCATTCTTAAAAAACAATTCTTAGAACAAAGGTCAACAAAAATTAAAAAACAACTTCATAACCAAATCCTGGAACATTCATAATTAATCAGCATAAGCACCTATAACACTATGGGCAGACTGAGAACCACGGAGAATAGCTGCTAGTCCTAAATCACCAATTTTCACTTGTCCAAGATGGCCATTGACAAATACGTTATCACATTTGAGATCCCTGTGAATGACTGGGGGATCATGGTCATGTAGGTAAACAAGACCTTGTAAGATTTGGCGAGCCCAACTCTTTATTGCTTGTATGCCAACTCTCACATATTTCTTCCTGTATCTGTACAACCATAAGGCACCAAACTTATCATCAACATTGTCAAGAATCTAAAAGGCCAAAATGGTGCAATGGAATTTAATGTCAAAGAAAGCCACCAGGAGGGGAAATTCACAACAAATCCCACAACATCATGATACTATACTTATTTAGTTTCTTTAATTTGCAGTAAATGTTTCAAACAACTATATGAACAAGTCAATTTTCTGATAGAACATATTATCAGATTATCGGTCCTAAACATCAAACAGGTCAAACAATTAAAGGTAACATACAGGATATGTTCCATATTTTGGAACATCTGAATACTAAATTTAAGGTTAAATGAAAAGAGATATGTAACATGAATTCTGGCTAACAAAGATTTAGCATGACCAATCCAAGGAGACATGCATTACAAGCCTCAAGAAAATGTCAGGAAGAAAATTACTCTCTCAGTGACCCTGAGGTGAACATTTCTGTGATAAAGTTGAAGGTCCTGTTATCAATATCAATCCAGGAGGTATATAATCTTATGATGCATTGGTGCTTGAGGGTACTGAGAAGATGAACCTCTGAGTAAAGCCGCTGCAAATCATCTGGCGTGTGAAGTGCCTCATTGAGTCTGACCTGGTTCCAAGCTACCTCCATTCCAAGGAACTCATCAATAGCTTTATATACTGTTTTCATAGCTCCTTTTCCAATAATTTCTCCAAACTAATCACAAAGATCAAAGAACTAAGTCAAAATATTGAACTTAAGAAGAAATCTTCATTCCTTATTTATCTCATGAAAACCAAAAAACTATGGTCTTTAATTTTCAACTTGATCAAAAGTTTTCTAGATATATAAATGCTTCATTAGAATACATTGCTAAGCATAGATTTATGCAAATTAACTTATCTGTCCTGTGAATGGTAATTGTTCAATCAAACAAATCTGATTCTCAAATACTTTAATAGTACCACGAAGATTTCTCCGGACTTCACAACATCTATGTAAGTAATTGACTACAGCCGTACAATGATGAAGTTATATCAATTGACTTAATTTTTTTTATTTATTTAACTTCAGTACTTGAAAGTGTAATTTAAACCACAAATCGTACTCAATCATTGAGCAAGAGGGAAGAAGTTGCAACAAAATTATGAGAGTTCTAAAATAGTGAGAAACGGGTTCATAATTATTGGAGGATCAAAAGGGGAAAAAAAGTCTCTCAATCATTTTCCAGTTGATTATATATACTAAATTTGAACCCGGGCTTCCTTTCAACCAAATGAAGTTTAGACCGGCGGTGATATACATAAATCACATTTATGAAGGTGATATACATACTTTTTTTGAGCATACACACGGGAGTAACCATGTATGTAGAGCTCTCCCTCCTCAATTCATCCTCCAAAGCCCACTTGTCTGAAATGAAAAAAAAAAACACTTTTACTTCAAGCATACAAACTTTTACTATCTCACCCTCCTCAGTTCATGATCATTTTTGAATCAACACACTTTTAGTGGCATAAAATTAAACTAACCTCTTCTTTTACATAAGGTTTCTTCTCAAATAAGAAAAATTCTTTATAAAAATAAGACTAGAGGAGGGAATATGTGTTCCATTACCTGCTGGTCATAGACAACAAAATCAACGAAACTATATTCTTTATAGATCGTAAGGCATTATAATGCATGACATCACATGAAAAAGGGCGGTCTATCTTCACAAATGCAAATACAACACAGAGCATCACACACAAAAAGCAACACTACCATTTCTTTCCAAAGCCAATTCAGCAGTAGTGATATTAATTAACATCAAGAAAACTAATAACACCATAACTAACATCTGTTCAACCATGACTATTATTTAAACACATGCATCAACATTCATATTATACAAACACAAATACCAAAACCAAGCTTTCAAACCAAATAAACCTAAACTTAACCAACAACAGTTCATATAACTCAAATTTCTTAAGGGGAACTACACATCCCAGTTTTATCTTTCATTTATTTAAATAAAATCGCTCAAAATCAAACACCCACTTGAAACCCTAACTCTCAAACAGTTCAGATCGCAAAAACTAAGGTAAGAAGAGTGTGCAAAAATGCTTACAGTGAGAGAAAAATGACCACCCACCGCCAGCCGCCGCGTCGCCCGCCGGAAATCGGCCACCACCAAGGGTAGGGCGAAAAAGAAACCAGAAAAAGAAAGAGATCAATGAGAAATACTTTAGAATGAAAGCATAGCCTGAGAAACACTAAAAAGGTTGAAGCTTTTACCCATTCTCGCCGTCAACACCATGGGCTCGCAGGAAAAGAAAAAGAAAAACGGAAGTGATGATGAAACACGAAGAAAATGATGAGAAACAGTGAGGAGACGAGTTGGGGAATGAGAAAGGGCGACGATGTCACCCATTACCGCCGCCGGCAGCCACCGCGCCACAGGCCACCGGAGTTGCAGTGGAAGGAGACGAAGGAGGTGTTTTTGTTTTTGAGAGGTTTGGGAGGAGTGTCGTCGGGTCTATTTGTTTTTGAGAGAGGGAGGAGTGTTTTTGTAGTTGTTGTTTTTTTATTTTTTATTTTTTTTAGAGAAAAATTATAATTAGTTACACTGTATTGGCTTTCCTTTGTTATTTTAATATTTTATGGCTTATACATGCGTTTAAAGCGCATGTAAAGACCAATGTCCATTTAATTATATGGATTTTCATATGATTTGGTGCTTTTCAACTAAATTGTTTCAATACTTCATCTCAAAATGCTCAAATCTTGTGCTTGACAATGTTATAGTGAATTCCATTGAAGAACAAGCCTTTACATGCGCTTTAAGCGCATGTATTGGCTTTCCTTTGTTATAATAATATTTTATGGCTTATACATGCGTTTAAAGCGCATGTAAAGACCAATGTCCATTTAATTATATGGATTTTCATATGATTTGGTGCTTTCAACTAAATTGTTTCAATACTTCATCTCAAAATGCTCAAATCTTGTGCTTGACAATGTTATAGTGAATTCCATTGAAGAACAAGCCTTTACATGCGCTTTAAGCGCATGTAGAGGCTCAACATGCGCTTTAAGCGCATGTAGAGGTAGAAACACCCTTTACATGCGCTGCATGTAAAGGGTGTTTCTACCTCTACATGCGCTTAAAGCGCGTGTAAAGGGTGTTTCGCCAATTCCATAGCACCCAAAAGTGGTAATGGAGCCTTGAAACACTAAGTCCACAAGCAGGGACACCTTATGAGGTCTGAGGAGGACCTCTTATGCATGACTTCATGTTTTGCACTTCAGTAGTGCCTTTACATGCGCTTAAAGCGCATGTAAAGGGTGTTTGTGCCTTTACATGCACTTAGGGTGTTTCCTTATAATTTTGAGCTCTTCACTTAAGTTCATTTTATATTTTATCTCTAAATACTTAAATCCTTTTCTAGTCATTGTTTTAGTGAATTTTAATTGATGCACATTTCTATACATGCGCTTAAAGCGCATGTAGAGATAAGGCCTCTACATGCGCTTTAAGCGCATGTATAGATTCTTACCTGTACATGCGCTTTAAGCGCATGTAAAGGACCCTCTATACATGCGTTTCATCTAAGCGCATGTAAAGGTGCGCTTGTAGTAGTAGTGAAACTTCATAGGTATTTTTGCTCATTTTAATTATTAACATTCACTACTACAGATTTTCCCTATACCAGCGCACCTTTACATGCGCTTGAAGAAAAGCGCTGGTAATTTACTCCTATACATGCGCTTTCAAGAAGAACAGCATAAAGCGCATGTATAAAATATACTAATACATGCGCTTTATAAATAAGAGCGCATGTATATAGTGCCTCTTTACATGCGCTTCTTCAAGAACTACGCATGTATATGTTTGTGGCCTATACATGCGCTTTAAGCGCATGTATATATTACAACTTTACATGCGCTTTAATCCAAAGAGCGCATGTATAGTTTTTAATTAAAATTAGGGTAAAAGGTCAAATCTAGCACTAAACTATTGTCAAAAGTACACCCCACATAAAAGTGAATTCGGTGGCTCAAATCTAGCACTGATCAAGTACAAATTGGGTCAGATGTAGCAAAACCGTCAATTTTAACGGGTCTGACCGTTAAGTTTGACCCGAGTATGCCACGTCACCTGCCACGTCACCCCAGTTAGGCCACGTCACCTGCCACATCACCCAGTTAGGCCACGTCACTTGCCACATCATCACCACATATATGAAAAGATTTAAGGTTCAAATCTAGCACTCAAGTATTAGTAAAGTTCACCCAACATAAAATAACAATTTTGAGTTTCAAATCTAGCACCCGTCAGTTACAAAATGGTTCAAATGTAGCAACTACGTCGATTTTTATGAGTTTGACTTTTAATTTTGACCTGATTAGGTCATGCCACTTGTCACATCGCCCTATTAGGCCATGTTACTTGCCACATCATCACCATCTTCACTACATCATTACCACATATGAAAATAAATTTCTGAAACTCATATCACCCTATTACAAATGTTGTAACTTCGTGAATTTTTCAGGGTTTGACCATTAATTTTGAATTGATGTAGCAAGTGACATGACACTTTTATATTTCAGCTAAAATATCATATTCCTGCGGTTTAAAGCATATGCGACAACGTTACCTGGATAGAAATATAAAATATTAACGTTCCAACATATAAATAAGCGCCACAACATAATAAATTATTTTTAAAAGTTTCATGTCATTTGCTACATCAGTTCAAAATTAATGGTCAAACCCTGAAAAGTTTACAGAATTGCTACATTTGTAATAGGGTGATGTGGGGTTCAGATATTTATTTTCATTTATGTGGTGATGATGTAGTGAAGATAGTGATGATGTGGCAAGTAACATGGCCTATTAGGGCGATGTGACAAGTGTCATATCCTAATCAGGTCAAAATTAAAAGTCAAACTCATAAAAATCGACGTAGTTGCTACATTTGAACCATTTTGTAACTGAAGGGTGCTAGATTTGAAACTCAAAATTGTTATTTTATGTTGGGTGAACTTAACTAATACTTGAGTGCTAAATTTGAACCTTAAATCTTTTCATATATGTGGTGATGATGTGGCAGGTGACGTGGCCTAACTGGGGATGTGGCAGGTGACGTGGCCTAACTGGGGCGACGTGGCAGGTGACGTGGCATACTCGAGTCAAACATAACGTTCAAACCCGTCAAAATTGACGATTTTGCTACATCTGACCCAATTTGTACTTGATCAGTGCTAGATTTGAGCCACCGAATTCACTTTTATGTGGGGTGTACTTTTAGCAATAGTTTAGTGCTAGATTTGACCATTTACCCTTAAAATTATATTCTTTGAACAATATATCCATGCATAGGATGAATTTATATGTTAAAACATGTCTCATACTCATATACATTAAGTTCATAATTCACCTTTTTTTTCCTTATTTCTTTTCTTATTCTTTCTTTCCTTACTATCTTCTCTTCTTTCTTTTTCATTTTCTACACACTAAAACTGACCTCCCCTCACAAACCCTAAAAACCCGATGCCTTTCATCTTCTTCTTCATTTTCTTCTTTATTCTCGTCATTGTTCGTTCCTCTTCGTCGTCTTCTGCTATTTCTGGCGAGCAGCGACGGAATACGGCCTAGTTCCATGTGCAAGCATGGATTCGAGCATAGGTAACTTCATCCTTCCTATTCCCACCCTTTATTCTTCGTTTTGGCGAGTTGAGGGGGTTAGTCCGAGTTGGGCTCATAGATTTAGGTTGTCTAAATGAGTTAGAATGAAGTTTAAGTTTCATTTCTTTGTGTATTTTTGGAGGATTAGAGCTGTGATTTGAAGATTATAAAGTATGTGCAAAACCTAACTTCTGGGGTTATCAAATCCAACGGGTTTAATAGGGACTATGGGCTTGAAATTGTTAATTTACCTGTATAAGAATTCAATAGAATAGGATTCTAGTTTTTCATGTCAGAGCTGTGGTGTTTCATATGCTTGGTTCAATTTCAGAACTAATGTTGGAAGGTTTTGAAATTATGTTTCCTCCCTTGTTTTGGTTCAATTTCGGAATTCAACTTGATTTCTGTTGTTAGTTTTATTTTTTCTCTGTTCTTTTTTCGAATTGGGGACTGTTTGTGGCTGGAATATTTAATCATGGTCTCTTACTAATATTGAATGAGTTAATCAATGTTAATCTGCATTTCTATTTTTGGTTACTGATATGGGTCTGCAAATTTCTTTCTCAATTTGATTTTTAAAAGAATGCAAAGTAGTGTATGTATGTTGTTTGAAAGTTCCTTTGATGCTTTGAGTGCTTTTATGCTAAATTATATAGATTTTTCCTCCTTTGAAATCTATATATCCTTAATAGCAATTCCTTTCATTGCTTCAGGTAAATGTTGCTTTCCATCTTTTAGTTTTCCTTTTTCCTTTGCCCCTTTGTTGTCTCTTTGTGAAGCCCATTTTTTCTTGTTGATTTGTTGATTATGTTGATAAGATCTTCTTGGAGGATGTCAATCCTTCCTGGATACATTTCACGCTCAACTTGAGAGTGGAGATATGTGCAAGTGTTGTGAAGTTCTGGTTTTGTTAAATGTTATTTAGAATCAGAAGCTTAGTATCATTATCTTTTCCACTACTTTTCATTTAAAATCTTGATTGGGTTTTAAGGAATGGGGTTGAGGAATTCTGGAGTTTGATGTTTTATTTGTCCTTAGTTGATGAATGTAAAGTTTAATGTGATTTTTCGGTTGCATTGATGGTTGTTGAAATAGGTTGGGTTACACACTAGTTTGAAAATCTGATGTATGTTTGTTATACGGTTTAATGATTGACTGATTTAATGATTGACTGATGTCGAAGATCATTATGCAGATTTGAGCTTAGTCATTGTGGTTTAATGATTGACTGATGTCGAAGATCGATGTTTCCATGTATATGATTTTGTGAGGTGGAAATAAATACTTGGGAAGTCTCTTCATATCAAAATTTTAATGAATAGCTTCAATTATATGAAAGATTAAAATTAAATATGTTAAAGCTATATCACTGATAGGAAGTAGTTGAAAATTTCTTAAAGTGTTTGAAGGTTCTTATGAAATAATATGTTATAAGAATTAAGTTTATAATTGAAGATAAGTTGTTTATCAGTGGGTAAAAGGAACTGTAATGGAAGAGTCAATAAAATTAATGTTATGAGATGGTAAGGATTAAAGATGTGATTTTTTTGTGATTGATGAACCAAAGAAAAGCTTGAATTTGCTGTTTTGAGTTCTCAGGTGGCCCATAAGTCCTAGTTGTAAGTATGCTTGACAGTGTTTGTGTTGTAATTGACGTATAGCTTTGAATATTTGAAGTCAAGGATTTATGTGTAAAGACTTATGTAATTGTTTTAAGAAACTTACTGAGTGTTTGTGACATTCAAAGTCGGGTGAATGAAAACTTTTCATGTGTTACTGAACAGGTTATGCATATGGAACTCGAGAAGATAGAAGGTTCTCATATTTTGGCAAGGTTAATCATCCAGTAAGTCATCTTTCTTACCTTTATTTCCAACATGTACCTAAAGTAATTTGAAAACCTGAAGGATTAACTATAAGGTGGCTTGATCTCATGCTTCATACCAATACCTACTAGTGAAAGTGTGGTTGTATATTCACTTAAATAGTTATGCTTATATTAATTCTTCAAGGTGATGTCTCTAAGGAATGCAACACCGGTTGTGACTGTTTCATACTCACCAAACTCCTGATTCTTGAAACATCATTTTTGTTGTTTTAGGTTCAGGTTTTGTTGCTGCAATCTCATTTTTATTTGGGTTCTAAGTTGATATATTCTACTGTGATCCATGATAGAATGCCTCTCATTATCAATGGGCAGAGGATTATCCTCTTCTCAGATTCTATACATTATCCCAGAAGTTCTCTTGATGCAAGCTGTTGCTGCCCCAATTTATTCTGTTTGCACAAGCTTATTGTTAATGATATTTCTTATTCTATAGTGGGTGGGGGATTGCTGTGATTAGGTGTGGGAAGATCTGATTCAGAAGTCAAAAGATGGAGGTCTTGATATGATTGAAACCTATTTCTTCTGTAATGTTCAGAAGCCTTCTCCTGTAATTGTATTTTATTCTCTCTTCTCTCAACTGTTAATTTGGTTTGCTTGTCTTCCTGCTTTAGTTTCAGATGAGTATGGTTTTAGTTTTTCTGTCATGCTTGCGTTTCAGTATAGTTTTGAAGGAAGGTATGATCTGGTGAAGTTGGTAAAGACTATTCAGAAAGCAGGTCTATATGTTCATCTTTGCAATGGAGCCTATGTCACTGCAGAATGGAATTTCAGGTATTCACCATTTATAATTACGTTTCAATTCTTACCCATAAAAGCCCTTATTCCTTCTACATGGAAAGTTGCTGTTTTGTTTTTAGCCTTCTGGGATGCTGTTCAACTGAAGTTAGAATCTTTTCATTTTTGTTATGCGCAGAGGATTTCCCATATGGTTGAACCATGTTCTAGGCTAAATGCTTTAGAACAAACAACGAACCATTTAAGGTATTGCATTCTCACTTAGCTTCGTTAGCTATATAATAGTATTGATTTTCATACGAGCATTGCAATTTTTTATGATGATGACATCATGAGAGAACTGGAATGACATAGCTAGAGTGTGCCCAAGCCTCCATATCATTCAATTTGTACATATAGCTTTCCATTCAATTATTAATGAACATGTTTAGTTACCTTGTATTTGATAGTCTGATAGAATATACATTAGTTTTGTTGTGGTTTGATGGTTACTTAGTTCTTGGTTGTACTTCTTTTTTTATGAGAAATTCCCACTGTTCTGTCTGGCAGTGTTATGTTTTTTCTTTGTTATTTTTAAGGGTAAAGGTGCAAAACTAGCCACCGTAAATTTTCAAATGGACAACTTTAGCACCCGTAAATTGGATGGTGCAAAACTGTACATTATAAATTAAAATGGGACAAATTTAGCCACGCCGTTAAGTTGAAGCTAACAGACGTTTTGATTTAATGAAGGTGGGCCCCACGCCAACACAAACGTCTGTTAGCTTCAACTTAACGGCGTGGCTAAATTTGTCCCATTTTGATTTATAATGTACTGTTTTGCACCATCCAATTTACGGGTGCTAAAGTTGTCCATTTGAAAATTTACGGTGGCTAGTTTTGCACCTTTACCCTATTTTTAATATCAATCAGTGTTACTCTTTTTTCAGGTTGCAGGAGAAATTCAACATGTTCAAGTCATCCTAAGACCATCCATCGCGATATCAAAGCTGCTAATATATAATTCTAGATTTCAAGTTTGAAGCAAAGGTAAGAATTTCTTAGTTTCATACATCTAAGAAGGAAGTGAGAGACATAACACTTTTGATAGATGAACTATTTTGGCTAGTTTGTTATTTATCTAAATGTCTTTTAATTTGCTGGAACAATTTGATGATCTCATTGAAGAGTGGTGCAAGTATGTTTTCCCTATTGCTCATCCTATTATCCAAAATTTACATCCTTCTTAGAGTTTCATACATCTAAGGAGGGAGTGGGAGTATGACACTTTTGATAGATGAACTATTTTGGCTAGTTGGTTATTTAATCTAAATGTCTTTTGTTGGTACAACTTTGATGTGTATTTTGGCTGGTACAAATTAGATGACTTTTGGTGCTACAAATTAGATGTAAATTCTGATTGGGATATGTGGATGACTTTTATATTACATGTAAAGTAGTTCTTGATATATAAAGGATTTTGGTTATTCTGGCTGGTTGGGTATATTATATTGTGCAGGTAGCAATTTAACTGCCAAAAAGCAGGAAAACGAATTATGACAAATGAAAAAAAAAAATAACTTATATAATAAATACATATTTACATGCGCTTTTAATACAAAAGCGCGTGTATATATACATATGTACATGCGCTTTTAATACAAAAGCGCGTGTATATATATATATTTACATGCGCTTTTATTACAAAAGCGCGTGTATATATATATATATATATATTTACATGCGCTTTTATTACAAAAGCGCGTGTATATATATATTTACATGCGCTTTTCTGACGATAAAACGCATGTATAAGTATAGATATACATGCGCTTTTTACAAGCGCATGTAAATCCTTTCCCGGCGAGGCCATTGCCAGCGTTTTTTAAGCGCATGTAAAGGGGTTATTCTGTAGTAGTGATTGTTAGTATATATTGATGGTCCAAGCACTTTTAACCCATTGGTAACTACATGGACATTTTTTAGCCAAAAAAACTCCATGGTGTTGAGTGCACCTTGGACCCAACTCTACGGGCAAAAGTCAACACTTGGGGGCGGATAAGTTCCGCCCCCACGCGTTTTTATTAATAAAAAAGCGTGGCGGCAAATCATTTCCGCCCCGACGCTCAACATTTTTTATTTTTTTTAATGAATTTCACACATGGGCGGAAAACTTCCGCCCCCACGCTTTTTAAATTAATTAAAAACGCGTGGGGGGCGAAGCGTTTTTATTAATAAAAAGCTTTGGGGCGGATGTGTGTTCCGCCCCGACGCACAACATTTTTTATTTTTTTTTAAATTAGTTTAACGGATGGGGCGGAACACGTCGCCCCCACGCGTTTTTTGCGCCTTTTTTGCGAACTGGCAGATAATTTTACGCGGCGACGCAGGAAAACAAACAAAAAAATGATTTTGTCATGCAACTTTGCTGCAGATGGCTCTAACCGCCAGAAAGGTTTTCCCCGGGGGCGGTTTTTGAAAATCAGCCGGTACGCGTGCGCGGCTAATCGCCGCTTCTTTTGTAGTGTTTGTCTGAAATCATATTAGTTATTTCAATAACGTAAATAACTATTCGTAGAGAGTGAATAACTACTCTAATAACACATTCAAATACTTTTGTTTTGTAACTACTTAGAAGGAGACTTATTTCTCTTAAATTACATTAACTACTTCAATAATGGAGGTGACTAGGGGTGTTCAACGGGCGGGTTCGGTCGCTTGTAGGTACGCCCATACCCGTGCCCGTGTAACATAAAAATGTGGGCTGTATATTGATAAATGAGCGGGTTATAAATGGGCGCAGAATAAACGGACGGGCAACAAAGTTAAATGGGCAGCTCATGTAAGATAAACTCAAAAAAATTAAAAAAGATCAAAAAATCCTCACAAAGAGTAGAGCATGCATTCAATGTTTAATAAACTTTGAATTTCATCTTGTTCTAATTAAACAATATCAGCAAAATAAAATTAGTTACGAGGAGGAAGTGATGTAAAATAAGATTAATACATAAAAAAGTTTAAGAAAATAATAAATGGGCATATAAACGGATATGGGCATGCCCGTAGGTATGCCCATACCCGTACCCGTGTAAGATAAACGGGTATGGGCATAACGGGTATGGGCATGCCCATACCCGTGTAAAAATGTGGCGGGCCCTAAATGGGCGGGTCTAAACGGGGAAAATGTGGGCAGGTATGGCGGACTCAACAGGTATGGGCATATTTGAACACCCCTAGATGACTACTCATGAAGAGCAAGTAACCATTCACGTGACATTATTAACCACTTATAATTTTTTTACTACTTTTCACTATTTAGAAAGAGACTTGTTTCACTAAAACTATATTAACTATTTGAGTAATCCATGTAACTACTTTGTGGAGCGTGAATAACTACGCTTGTTGCACGTTTACCTGATACTACCAAAATTTTGATAAAAATTCCGCAAGTGTACAGATCGTAAATAACTAAGTGGTAAAATCAAGGTCGATCCCACAAAGACTCACAATTGATAACTAGGCATTAGAATTCCTACTTTCGTTCAAGTTGAGTGAAACAAGGAAATTGATTTTATAAACTATTGAAAAAGATTAATTAAGATCTAAGAAAAACTACGTTAACACGGGTGAAATTCACGAGATATAATGAACAACCTAAGGTCACTAATCCCTTATTTGCTTCTCAGATTTTATTCCCACTAAATTAATTATGAATTAACTCAACTAGCTAATCTAGAGTACTAGTGTCTATAAATGCCTTCTTGTCCACTTATATCATTGCCTAGCTTAATTTTGTAATTTCTTACTATAATTTACTAGGCCTAATTCATTCCAGTTGCGCTCTAATGTGACTATGTAGGGCTTCTAGGTATATTCCTATCCTAGTCGCAAATCAGATTAAATATTCAATCCTACACTATTTAATCTCATGGTCTATTTAAAATTCACTCTTCTGAGTCCAATCCTAAATTCCCTAAACATGTTCAATGGTGGCCAATCACTAAACAATAAACAATAATAGCAAGATTAAATAAACTAATTAAAATTAACCAAAACTAAATAGTGGGGAATAAAGTATTTAAGTCACAAATAAATTCATAGTGCCATAGGTTGTAAGAGAAAATTAGCCACATATGGGTTCCAAGTTAATCCCAACAATAATTGAAACTAGATCTGAAATCATAATGCCAAAAGAAAATAATGAAGTAGTACCAAGTAGCATAAATTGCTCCCAAAACTGATTCCAATAAGCTCCAAGAAGAAATAAGAACCTTTCTTCCTTTCAGTGTGTGCGCTTCATGTAATCTCCAAAACAGTAGCTAACTTTCTTCCTCGCGTCGCGTGCGTTTGGTGCTCCTCGTGCTCTCTGCTCTAGTCCCGTTCAGCTCTCCTTGTGTGCGCCTCCCTTCTGTGCGTGTATGTGTATTGTATATATATTTTCAATATGCCTTCCAAAGTAAGACAAAACATGCCGCCCCCCTTCTCTCCCTTTTCATCTTGACCCTTTCCTAATTCTTTCTCCTCTCTGTTTAGGAATCCCATCAGATCTTGCACTTTCCCTTCTTTCCTTTCTTCATTGTTTCCTAATTTCCTTTTTGTTTAGTGTGTGTTTTTAGGAAAATTCCCAAAACAGCTCTCCTTTTCCTGCGTGAATGTGTC
Organism: Mimosa pudica; assembly: GCA_029929735.1. NCBI lineage: Eukaryota > Viridiplantae > Streptophyta > Magnoliopsida > Fabales > Fabaceae > Mimosa > Mimosa pudica. Next base: position 9,598,657 of record JAKELP010000021.1, on the reverse strand, counting down.
CTAAGCCCAAAAGGAATAGATTCAATTAGAGGCCTTCGTTTGCCTTCTTTACATTACTTTCTTATTTCAATTATTAAATTCCTAAACATTATTTTAGATTAATATAATTACCAACAAAATCTCTTTATTTTAAATTGATGACTCCTAAATATGATTAAAATATATGTGAAAATATATAAAAACTAAGGAGTCATCATTACCCCAAATAAAAAATCATCCCTCTTTTGTCCTTACATAAGTTGGTGACACATTTTTGTCCTTTTAATTATTCAATAATCATTTTATTTTATTGAAATTTCCCTAGTTTATATAATTATATATTTTTAGTGTAGTTCAATTAAGGGTTAAAGATCATTTAGGCCAACAAACAATTTCCAATGTATCAATTTGGCCAACAAACAATAAAATTTTAGCCAATAAACAAAATAAAAGTATCACATCGGCCAATAGGACTTAGGCTAATATAATTTAATTGTGAAAAGTCTATCTTACCCTCGTTAAACAAAATAAAAAGAAAGAAATATGTGGGTCCCATGTTTTCATAAAAAAATCATCTTCTTCCTCACATCCATCTTCTTCCCCATAACATACATGGAAGCATTATTTCCGGTCACCACCAGAACCACCTCTGAAGTGATAGACTATAATGTGCAATCTTCCTCATCAAAGCTTCTTCACCCACTCGTCCACCGAATCCACAATTAGTTAAATGAAGTGTTAATCAGTCTGTTCACAGTATCATTCAGAATCACGAACTCACATTTCAGATATACAAGAAATAGAGAGTACATGAGCAAGTTTTGCTTCTTCTGATTCATCATTAGTTGGTGGAGAGCCTTGGGAATAAGATTTTGCAGAGAAGGAAAGTTTTTTGGGTCCATAAAGAGGAGTGGCAGAGGAAGAAGGAAAAGAAGATGAAAATGATGATGTTAAACGTTTAAGAGATTTGAGTGAGGAAAAACATGAAGGCCGCAAATTTAGACGGTGGCGGTGAGGAAGTGAAGTTGATGAAGCCTCAGTCGGAGATGACGGAGCCACACGCCGGTAAAAGTAGCGTTTGCAGGAGTGAGAGTGAGGAAGAGAGAGACGGTGAGAGGCAGCGAGTATGGTATATAGGAATGAGAGTGAGGAGGTTCAGTGAGGTGGTGGCGGTGATTTGGGGAAGAAGTTGTATTGAGGAAGAAGGTTTATTTTGGTTTAAGGAGGGGTAGGATAGACTTTTCAGATGTGAATTATATTACTCCTAAGTCTTATTGGTCAATGTGATACTTTTATTTTGTTCATTGGCCAATATGATACTTTTATTTTGTTTATTGGCTAAAATGAGACCATTTATTATTTGTTGGCCAAATTGATACATTAGAAATTGTTTGTTGACTTAAATGATCTTTAACCCTTTAAATAAATGATTGAACTTTATATTATAAAGTATGAACTTTTTTGGGCAACTATAAAGTATAAACTATACACTCCTTCGGTCCATTCGTTTCTACTCCTCTCCTTCCCTCCCAAACTAAAACGGGATTGCCTATTTGCCTACAAAGACCCAATACCACTGCTTTTCGTTTCTCATCTCCATCAACGACCATGGATCCCTACCAATTCCTTCACATCATCGTCAACCCTGACGGCACCATCACTCGCTTAGAAAAAATCCCAGAGTCTTCTGCCACACCTCATCCCAACTCTTCCCATCCTGTTCTCTCCAAAGATCTCACCATTAATCCTTCTCTTAACACATGGGCTCGCATCTACCTTCCCCATCAATCACTCAATCCCCACCGTCCATCTTCTTACCCCACAAAACTTCCTCTTATTGTTTACTTCCATGGTGGAGGCTTCATGTTCCACTCAGCAGCCTCCTCGTACTTCCACAACTTCTGTGTCAACATGGTAGAAACGACCCAATCTGTTATCGTTTCGGTTAATTACCGCCTTGCCCCTGAGCACAGGTTGCCAGCAGCGTACGATGATGCATTGGAGGCGTTGCACTGATTAAAACCTCCGAGGATGCATGGCTGACACGTGTCGTGGATTACTCCAATTGTTATCTGCTTGGTGAGAGCGCGGGAGGTAATATCGCCTACAACGCAGGTCTACGTGCGGCTGCAGAGGTGGATCAACTTCAACCGTTGAAGATCCGAGGGCTGATATTGATTCAACCATTCTTTGGTGGAGTGGCGAGAAGTTCTTCAGAGCTTAGGCTGATTGATGATACGATGGTGCCTTTGCTTGTTAATGATCTGTTTTGGGAGCTGTCATTGCCTATGGGCGTTGACCGTGACCATGAGTATTCTAATCCGACGGCTGAGAGTGGGGGTATGGGATTTGATGTTATCAAACGGCTTGGATGGAAAGTGCTTGTGTTTGGGAGTTATGGGGACCCACTTGTAGACCGTGAGGTGGAGCTGGGGAAAAAGTTGAAAGAAAAGGGTGTAGAAGTGGAGGATCATTTTGAAGGGGATTATAAGCATGCAGATTTCTCTAAGGAACCTACAAAGGAATTGACTAAACAGATGTATGGGACTATCCATAAATTTATTACTCCATTAGTGGCTTAATTAGTGGCATTCATGTTATTTGGTCATGTATTCTAAGCCAATGTAATAATATTGATCCAGTTCTTTTTAATATTAGGGATTTGGTGAACTGGATGATACTTTTACATCATGATGAGCATCTTAAGCAAAATAATAAAATGGCCGTTTTCAGAATATCAAGACCATCATTGTTGATAAGAATTTTATATTCTTAGAGAAATGGAGTAGTGTCCATAAAAAAATAGAGAAAAATGAATTAGTTTTTTTATATATAAAAAAAGAGCGCTGTGTATATGCGCGCGCGTCACCACATTTTGTGATTGTTTGTAATGTTGCTTTATTATTCTAATTAACTTATGCTCCCCTCTCAATGGCCACTACAAAAAAAGAGGCCCTTATCGGCGTTTTAAAACCCTACGTTTCGGCGTTTTTTACCGGCGAAACAGCTCTACGGGGTTTACACAATCGCCGATGATTTAATGTGGAAAAGTTATTTTTCGGCGTTTTCTGACACGCCGTAGAGAGCCTTCAAACGCCGCAAAGCAGGTTCCATATATTATTATAATATTCAAGCACACCGGCGTTTGTGAGACGCGCCGGTGTGCAAAAATAATAAAATATTCACGCTTACCGGCGTTTGCACCACAAGCTAGCCAACGCCGGTATGTTATTCGTTAAGGCAAAAGCATACCGGCGTTGAGCACAAACGCCGGAATGCGATAATAAAATATAATAAAACACACCGGCGTTTACGTCCAACACCAGTGTGCTTTATTATATTTTATTATCTTACCGGCGTGTGGTAAAATGCCGAAAAACAAATAAAATTGATTAAAAAAAAAGCGCCCCAATTTGTAATCAAATTGGGACGGAAATTTAATATTATGGATAGATAATAAATAAAAAATATTGCTATGTAGAGAAAAAAATAATAGGATTAAAACAAATTTAATATTATCACACATTAAAAGAAAATAACAAGAATGATAATTTAGAGCATCTAAATGATTGATAAATAAAGTAAACAGAGAGAGAATAACCATAGATCAAAATTGTATTATATTGAATAATGAAATAAACTGTATTACAATGAATAATTAAATAACTGGACTGAAGCAAAAAAAAAATATAAACAAAGAAAAAGAGAATAACCAGAGACCAAGGAAGAAACGATGAAGAAGAAAGAAATAGTGAGAAGGCAGAACGAGTGGGAAGACAAAGTGGGGGGAGTACCACTATTTATAGGAGAATGGGAACACACCGGCGTTTCGGAGTCACTCGCCGGTAAGTATAATAAAATAATGCATACCGGCGATACCGCCGAAACGCCGGTATGTTATTTTATTATTTTTATGCATATCGGCGTTGTTGGAAACGCCGATATGCATATAAAAAAATAATTGTACATATCGGCGTTCCGAGAAACGCCGATATGTATATTAATTTATATAATATTGCACACCGGCGTTTCGTGGACACGCCGATATGCGATATTTTATTATTACTTTAATTAGAGGTGATTCCCAAAACGCCGGTAAGCCTAAACATCTAACGAAAAACTTTCTGGGCAGTGTTGGCTTTGGTAAACGCGTAAAGGTTAGGGGCAGTGGCTATAAATATGCATATATGTAGAATATGTGAGTCGTCATAATCTTTCTCAAATCTCTCCCTTCTTATTTCATATTTTCTGTCGTTTTGTTGTGAAACACCTATATCAATAATATAATGGTGGATAAATCGTGGATCTCTTTACCTAGATCGTCACCACAATACATGGCGGGGTTGAATCAGTTTTTGGAGTTTGCTTTCTTGCGCGGTAGTGATGTTCGGGGTAAGATACAGTGTCCGTGTGAAAAGTGTAAGTTCGACAAATGGAAGACTCGAGAGGAGGTATTTGCCCATTGTATGGATAAGCAGTTTCCCAGGTATTACCTCAATTGGGCGTTTCATGGAGAGGGCGAACTACACGACAACGCCGGTGATCTAGAAGTCGGTTCGAGTTCTCACATTGGAATGCAAGTCGAAAGCAGTGACGATGAAGCCGACGGCGGCGAACATGCAAATAATCCGGGTAATAACACTGTGATGGAAGCATTTGGGCAGCATGAAGCAGGAGATGGCGGGGATGTAGTGGTCGATGAACCAGTCGCTGACTACTTACGCCTTGAGGTGGTTAGAGATTTCTTTGAGCTCATGACGGAAGGTGACAAACCGTTGTACCCAGGTATAAATAATGCATTAACCATTCTAATTGTTTAAGCGACTGAATAATTATAATTAATATATATGCGATGAAATACATATATCATATATGTACGTGGCATGACAATATATATACATGTGTTTGGGCAGGGAATGAAAGATACTCTAAATTGTCATTTCTGACCAAACTGTATAGTATAAAGTGTAAACGTGGCGCCTCCGATGCGACTATGTCAGACGTGATTGAGCTGCTGTCAGACGCCTTCTACAATATTGGAGCCGAGCTACCGTCATCATTCTACGAAGCGAAGAAAACAATCTCAAAGATGGGGTTAGGGTACATAAAAATCGATGCATGCCTGTATGATTGTATGTTGTTTTGGGGCTCTGACGCTGCGTTAGATAAATGCAGACGATGTGGCACTGACCAATACAAGGTGGAGGGTGAGGGGCATAATAATAAGAAGAAGAGACGACGAGCAGTTAAGAGCATGATATATTTTCCACTCCGTCCAAGGCTCCAAAGACTATTCATGTCCCCGAAGATGGTTGAGCAAATGCGGTGGCACGCGACAGAAGCTAATCCAGATGGCAAGATGAGGCATCATCGAGACGGTGATGCATGGAAAGCTTTTGACGGCGAATTCCTCGATTTTGCCTCGGACCCAAGAAATGTCAGGCTAGGGCTCGCTTCTGATGGTTTTCACCCATTCGGCTCCTTGAACCAACATTACAGCGTTTGGCCAGTTGTGTTGATACCATATAACCTTCCCCCATGGTTGTGCATGAAATCGACCTCCTTCATTCTATCGACAATTGTTCCAGGGCCTACATCACCTGGAAACGATATCGATGTGTACCTTCACGCTGTTACAGGAGCTCAATGAGTTATGGAGCGATGGGGTCGAGACGTTTGACGCCGAATCTAAGATGTTGTTCAGATTGCGCGCCGCTGTGATGTGGACTGTGAGTGATTTTCCCGGACTCGGCATGTTATCCGGCTGGAATACTTATACAGCGATGGCATGTCCGTTCTGCAACCTCGACCAAGAGCCCCGTAGATTGCCACACAGCAGGAAGTCGTGTTTCATGGGTCATCGACGGTTCCTTCCACCTGATCACCAATTCAGGCGGCAGAAGAGCAAATTCGACGGTACACGAGAACACAAAGATCCCCCTCGACGGGTGTCTGGGTTTGAGATCTTTGACCAGATCTGTGATGTGCAATGTGAATTTGGCAAGGACCCGCCGCTGCCGGATGAAGAGGTCCCTATCTCAAGCCGCGGTGGCAGGCAGGCTCGGCGGAGGCCGCCGCCGGTGGCCCGTAGAACTGGCCCAGCACCTCAATGGAAAAAGAGAAGCATATTTTTTTGTCTGCCATACTGGAAGCACAACTTAATGCGCCACTGTTTGGACGTCATGCACATTGAAAAGAACGTTGGGGAGAATGTCTTATACACCATTCTGAATGAGCCAGGAAAGTCAAAGGATCATCTTGGAGCGAGGAAAGATCTAAAGGCCATGGGAATACGTCAAGATGCCTGGCCTGACGTGAACGATAAGTTTGCCCCGGCTCGGTTTGCTTTGACAAAAAAGAATAAGGAAGTGTTCCTGACCACGCTAAAAGGTATCAAGGTTCCTGACGGATATTCAAGTAATATCTCGCGTTGCGTTGACCTATCTTCGAGAGAGCCAAAGATTTCTGGGTTGAAAAGTCATGACTATCATGTTTTGCTACAACAATTCCTTCCTCTAGCTGTAAAATACACCCTTCCCGAAGATGTTTCTATGGTTTTGGCCGAACTCAGTTTTATACTTAGGCAGTTGTGCGCAAAGGTGTTGGATAGGCAAGAGCTAGACGACCTACAGACTAGAGTTGTTCTGATGCTATGTCGCATGGAGATGATATTTCCTCCATCATTTTTCACCTCACAGGTCCATCTCATTGTCCACCTTGTTGAAGAAGCAAAGATGGGTGAGCCGGTGCACTACCGTTGGATGTATCCCATAGAAACGTACCTGGGGAAAATGAAGTCGTTCGTTAGGAATAGAGCCGCGTCAGAGGGCTGCATTGCTGAGTGTTACGTGGGGGACGAGGTAGTTGCATTTGTTGAAAGATATTATGGTCAGAACATTCGTAATGAGCGAATACCCCGAGTTGAAGATAACTCGAACTATGTCAATCCCATCTCTGACACGTTGTTTCCCCCCATTGGAAAGCCAGTAGGAGCAGCGCACTTCCACCAGCTGAGTCCCGCCGAGATGTTGCAAGCACACAGACATGTCCTTACACGCTGCACTGCCGTGGACTCCTATCGCGAGTGCTTTTATATTTATTACATTACATTTTAATTAAATATATATTTACCTCCGTGAATTTCTCGAGACTTTTCCACACAGGGGCATTACCTGACGACGAGCCATACATCATTGCTGACGAAGCGCAGCAGGTTTATTATGTTCCTAATCCTAAAAACAAAGATTGGTACATGGTGATTCAGGTAAAACCTCGCGATGTATACGATATGGGGGACGAGAATTTAGACGCGACAACTGAAACTGTTCAACTGGTTGCTCCTAATAATTCCAACTACCTAATGCCCGAAGGAGATGAACCGGTACCTTCTGTTAGAGACCGTGAAGATGGTGATGATGAATGAAACGATTGTTTTGTTGTTTGTAAGGAATGAAGCGAATGTATGTATATATAAATAAATATTCGCAGTTTTTATCGTATTTAGTTCAATTTTTTTGTAATATTTACTTAGTAATATATAAATATTTAGTAATTAAATATTTAGTTCAATATAATTACATATAAAACGGTTGGCAATAATAAAATTGTATTTACAAAAATATAAAAACGTACAATGATTAAAATAAAAGTACAAAACAAAAGTACAATAAACAAAGTCCAAACAAATAAAAAAAACTAATCTACACGATCCTCATCCTCATCCTCATCTTCATCCTATGCAGAGCGTCGGCGTCGGCGACGAACACGTGATGAGGAGGCTTGACCACGTTCCTCCCACCTCCGCTCCTGCGCCCTAAAGAACTCCTCTTGTTGGCGCTTAAACTCCGCGCGCCAGTTAGCGACCTCTTGCTCATGCGCCTGCCGCCGGGCTTCATACTCGCGCGCCAGCCTATCCTCATCTGCCTTCATCCGGGCTTCACGCTCTACGACCTCCAGCTCGCGCGCCCGCAGCCTGTCCTCTTGCTGCCGCGCATGTTGAGTCACCCCAGATGATGCAGGTGAGTAGCCCTGGGTCCCGCGACTTCCGGAAGAAGTGAAGAGCTGAGTGGGTCTGGCTCCAAAGCCAAGACCTGGCACGCGTCCGGCAGGATCCGGAGTCCCAATCTCTGCGTGGATAGCAGCGACCTCGGAAAAGGGACTCGGGCTCACGCTTTCCCCCTCTTGAGAATCGGGGGTCGCCCTGGCTTCCACGGTCGCCTGTGCCTTCGCGACTTTCTTGATATGCTCGGCAGCCTTCTGGGAAACAGGTTTCCCATCCTTCAGGCTGCGCACCTGAACGATATAGTCGCGGAAGAAACCCTTCTTGACGCCCTTTTTCTTGGCCTCCTGCAACTGAAATATTTGAAACGTCAAAAATAATCGTTATAATATATAGTTAATTATTAAAAATCAAAGACTAGTAGATATTAATATTACCATCTCGTCATAGCCGTCAATCATGGGTCTGCTTCCAGTCGTATGAGCAACCTGTTGCTGTGCCAGCGCCTTCTTGCCCCGCTCTGACCTCGCCTGACCCAGGTCGGACATCCTCCAGCCAATGTACCGCCTCCACTGTTCAGGGTCGACTCCGTCGGGCACCATATTCTCCACCTCCTCCCTATTCCTCGCCCCCCTCGGCCCTATCTTTGTATAGCTTGAGTCTCTCGTCCTTCCAAGAATCCCCGATCATAGATATCGTGAATTTCTTTAGCTTCCCGCTGTCGGGGATCCACCACTTCCTCTGCAATAGGAAATTTTGACAATTAATAACAGTAACACTAAATAAATATATTATTTCACGTAATTATAAAATTTTGAAATTCAAATTACCTTCATAATATCCCAGGCCTCTTCTTTTCGCGACCTCGGAACTTTCCTCCAGTCGATTGGGTCGATTGGGAAGCGCCGGAAATCCTTACCGAGCAGGCGGCAGTACCGGTGATATAGGACGCCGGCATCCTTGGTTGGCTGCCCAGTCTCCTCGAAATATGGCAGCTCAACCCTCTCATTCGCCGGAAGCGAATGCACCTGCTTCTAGTCTAGCCTCTTGTTGGTGACAACGCCATTGATATCTGTAAGGAAAAAACACATTTCAGATAATTGATATAAATATATTAATTACTACATGCATTAAATCAATATATCAAATTAATTACATACCTCTGACGTTTACCACAAATCCACTCCCAGAAGTTGACCTTCTCCCTCTCTTGAGTTCAATAAGAACCTGCGGCACAGGCATATCATCGTCCTCCTCGCCGGCGCCCTCGCCGCCACCACCACCACCGTCACCGTCGATACTGGAGCTCGAGCTCCCCTCCCTCTCCTGCCTCTCCTGCCTCTCCTGCCTCTCCTCCTCATTCAAAAACTGGTTCATTTCCTCGTAGCTGATATTGACGTCACTCCCCAAGTCTTCCCAGAGCTCGTCCTGCGTCACTCCTGGGTCCCCACCAAAGCCGAAAGGACTCCACGGTACGGTGATTAGAGGGGAACTGACGTACTGCAACACCGACAGGGGAATAGGTTCCAGCTCTTTCTCTTTCCGAAGAGCTTCTATACGCCTGACTTCTTCCTCGTTGCGCAGTCGCTGCTGCTCTTCCTCGTCTATGGGATCTTTACCGCCACGCCGAGACATATATATAGGAGAAACACAATATATAAACCGGAACTGGCAGACAGAGATTCGGTGGGCCCCTCTGTCGCTTTTTAGAAACGCCCAAATGCAATCCGTCGGTGGTATATATAGACACAAACTTTCCGGCGTTTTTGGGGGTGATTAGCGGTGTTTGGGGCGTAGCGCCGAAGAATAATAATATTTTAATACACATCGGCGTTTTCCCAAACGCCGATGTGTGTATTCATTTAATGTCATTAAATGAAAACACACATCGGCGTTTTGGGAAACGCCGATGTGCATTTATGATTTAAAAAAAAAAGATAAAATGCATATCGACGCAAACCCAAAACGCCGATATGCATTTATTTTAAATTTAAAAAAAAATAAAATGCCACGCCTCTTTAAAAAATATTAAAATATACATACCGGCGTTTGTGCCTCCCGAAACGCCGGTATGTTAACGCCATAAATAAAGGCGGGAAAAGCGCGCCAAAATTGGCGGCGTTTTCCATGGGCGCTTTTGTAAAACGCAGGAAAGTATGTTGTTTCCGGCGATTTTGAAGGAAACGCCGGAACGCAAGCGCCGGAAAGTAGCGCTTTTTTTGTAGTGGGCTCTCATGAATAGATCAGAAAATGTAGTTGGCAAAAAAACAATCAGAAAATTTACAGCATATATATTGTGATACCTCTTGAATACTTCTTAAATATATAATTTATAGGGAAAATTAATTTGAGGTCCCCCACAAGGGACTCAATATTAGAAAAGTCCCAAAAGTTGAAATAATTAATGTAGGGTCCCAAGGGACCTCACTTTAATATATTTGAAAATTGAAAAGACACTTTTGCCCCTGACAACTTAATGGGCAGTCGTGACAACTTGTTGGGCATGTGCTTTAAGTTAATGGCCCAAACTCTCTTAAGTTAATAGGAAAAATCTGACAACTTAATAGGCAGTCGTGACAACTCGATGGGCATAACTTGACAACTGAATGGGCAAATGTGACAACTTGTTGGGCATGTGCTTTAAGTTAATTGCCCAAAATCTTAAGTTAATGGGAAAAACCTGATTACTTAATGGGCAGCCGTGACAACTCGATGGACATAACTTGACAACTGAATGGGCAAATGTGACAACTTGTTGGGCATGTGCTTTAAGTTAATTGCCCAAACTGTCTTAAGTTAATGGGGAAAATCTGACAACTTAATGGGCAGCCGTGACAACTCGATAGGCATAACTTGATAACTGAATGGGCAAATGTGACGTGTTGGGCATGTGTTTTAAGTTAATTGCCCAAACTCTTAAGTTAATGGGAAAAACCTGACAACTTAATGGGCAGCCGTGACAACACGATGAACATAACTTGACAACTGAATGGGCAAATGTGACAACTTGTTGGGCAAAAGTGTCTTTTCAATTTTCAAGTATATTAAAGTGAGGTCCCTTGGGACCCTACATTAATTATTTCAACTTTGGGACTTTTCTATTATTAAGTCCCTTGTGGGGGACCTCAAATTAATTTTCCCTAATTTATAAGTCAAAGCAAATTACTAGTTTAATTTAGAAAATAAATACGGAGATAAAATAAAAAATATTTTATTTTCTTACTAAAACTTATTTCTGTACTAGGTCTCTTGTTTTGGAGATAGAATAGTGCCAAAATGACATAGCCAGCTGGCTGCTGTAGCACCGTATTTCTTGATACAAAATAACAAAAACTGTTTCAATCAGAACAAAATGATAAAACTAATATGTCTTATTTATTGTTACTAATCTTCTTCTCACATGTCAAGTGGTGCATGCGGCTTGGTTTATTTGGTTGTTTTTTTTATGTGTCCTCCAAGTCACTTGTCCTTAATGATGTTTTGATTTGGCCGAAGCACTCCTTAGAGCTTGTTTGGTTGCATGAAAGATTACCAAAGAATTGGAAAGTGGAGAAAGTTGAGGATATTTTTGTAATATACATATATCTCGGGGACCACAAGTTTTCTCTCTCTATCTCCCATTTTTTTTGGGCCCCACACACTTCATTTTTCATCATTACTTAATTTACCTCTACTTTCCATCTTTATCCCTCTCACTTTTCATTTCTCCACTTTCCTTCTTGCAACTAAACAGTATTATCTCAAATAAGGAAAATGGGGTTATTTTTAAAAGCATCATTTTATTTTTGAGAAACACAACCAATCAGCTCATAGTGGTCATATTTCTCACCCTTATGATATTATTAGAGATTCCAAGTCAATTGTAGCAGTTTGTGCTCGCTCTAACTTTTTAGGATAAGACCAAAATGACAACTCAAGCACAACACTTTGTTTCCCCTAATTTTTCATATACACGTCATTAGAATGTCATGGTAAAGAAATGGAAACTTCGTCATCGCAAATCTTAAAGATGCATCACAAATCTTAAAGATGCATACTTGAAATAATTTTTGAAGGATCTCTTCTTTAATTTAGACATTCACTTGGAAGCGTACTATCATTCCTAGTCATTTATAATTGAATTTTGTTGCTTTCAACATACTCTAAATTGAATTCATCAATCTAGAATTCCTAGTCATTTATAATTGAATTTTGTTGCCATCTACCTCACCAGCCTTTTACTTTTGCTTTCAATTTTCAGTTTACTTTCTACTGATCAACTTAATGCTTTTCCTTTTTGTTTTTTGGGATGAAATTAAATTCAAACTTTGTAACTTTTCTTTAATTAATACTCCCTCCGTTCCTAAATATAAGATCACTTTGGTGAAGTAGATAAGTTCCTAAATATAAGATCACTTTCTATTTTGTCTCAATTTTGGTCCAAATTACCCCTATACTTCTTAGCTCCCTCACTTCACTCTCAAATCCCCATTTGTCTTTTAATTTTAAGTGAGAGGTATTTTGGGAAGATCGTGTAATCCTAATTCATTGGAAAGTCTTCCTTAATCTCTCCAAATTAGTCAAAGTGATCTTATATTTAGGAACGGAGGTAGTATCATTTTATCCTTTTTTTCAAATAAAATATGCAACATCCTATCGCATGCCACATGATGAGTTCGATCCTTTCGTTCTCCAGAAAGAAGAACAGAAAAGAAAACTCTTTCAAGTAAGCCGATTTCCCCTACTCATTAAAACGATAAGTAAGAAAGGCTAATAATATTAAGAATGTGATATGATTAACTTCCTCCATTCAACTAAAAATATAATATAAGATACTCAATAAAATGACAAGTAAGAAACTCATTCCTCCATTCAATTGTGTCTACCTTGTTAACTATTCCCTCCGGTCTGTAACATAAGAGCCCAAAATTTGAATGATTTTTATCCAAAATATAAGAGCTCATCTCACATTCTCTCCTTATTTAATGCGATTTTCCTATTTTACCCTTAACTCTCTTTATGAAGGTTTATTTATTTATTTCTCTTAAAAGTATCATAATAAATGTGAGTAATATAGAAAAAAACATTAATTCTAAACACCCAACTAACTTTCACATGTTTTCTTAAGAATTATGTTTTTACTATTGGACTCTTATATTAATGATAGAAAAGAGTAAAATTAAGGGCAATGACCCTATTTTATACCCAAAGTAACCACTCTGGACCACCCACCACCATAAACTAACAGGTGGTACAATATTACGCCCAAAGTAACCAAAGTGGTCCAAAAATACCCCCAACTAACGGTCTTCAACGTTTGACCGTTAGTTGGATGATTTGGCGCCCACGTGTTATATTTTTTCCACGCGGCACCTGTGTAAATGCCACCTGGATGGGCAATGACCCTATTTTATACCCAAAGTAACCACCCTGTACCACCCACCACCATAAACTAACCGGTGGTACAATATTACGCCCAAAGTAACCAAAGTGGTCCAAAAATACCTTCAACTGACGGTCTTCAACGCTTGACCGTTAGTTGGATGATTTGGCGCCCACATGTTATATTTTTCCACGCGGCACCTGTGCAAATGCCACGTGGATGCCCACGTGACATTTCTCTTCACTTCTTTCAATACACATGCATCCCACTTCGAATTCGCACTTGGATTTCGCAAAATGAACACAGGATTTCGCACTCACTCCTCTCTAAATCGCTGCCCTAATCATTGTCGATGCCCTAGGCTTAAAAAATTAAACAAAAAGCTTGTCATATATGCGTCTCTGCCCTAGCTTGAAATATAACATGTGGGCATCCAGGTGGCATTTGTACAGGTGCCGCGTGGAAAAAATATAACAGATGGGCGCCAAATCATCCAACTAACAGTCAAATGTTGAAGACCGTCGGTTGAAGGTATTTTGGACCACTTTGATTACTTTGGGTGTAATATTGTACCACCTGTTAGTTTATGGTGGTGGGTGGTCGGTTCAGGGTGGTTACTTTGGGTATAAAATAGGGTCATTGCCCAGGTGGCATTTGCACAGGTGCCACGTGGAAAAAATATAACACGTGGGCACCAAATCATCAAACTAACGGTCAAACTTTGAAGACGTCGGTTGAGGGTATTTTTGGACCACTTTGGTTACTTTGGGTGTAATATTGTACCACATGTTAGTTTATAGTGGTGGGTGGTCCAGGGTAGTTACTTTGGGTATAAAATAGGGTCATTGCCCTAAAATTAATACATAGAAAAATTTAATAACATTTGAACACTCACGAATACCTGATTTAAAAGGGAAAAGGTACGTATTCATTTGTCTATGCTTAAAACACGTGTGGAAGAATCATAAAGCCTGCAGTAGTACTGTCTTACTATATAGCGTTTCATATTAAATGTTTTACAGGCACCTATCATGTGCCCAAATGAGAGAGAATCCTAAGAAATGCATTGGAATTTATTCCTTTCATCCTATAAATATAAGACTTAATTGTGTTTTTTGAGAGACTAAAAAAGTAAAATAAGTTAGTTAATCATAACATATTTGATACGTTATTAGATTATGTGTAAGTTTATATGTTAAGTATATTAGCTTGGATATAAAATTTAAACAATTCAATATATAAATTATTATTTAGATTTTTTAGGATTTTCCAAAATCGTTAACTAAGTCTTAAATCTCATAAGGGAGTATTTGCTTTATAAAAATATTCAAAAAAGAAACAAAGGAGCAACAAAACCGGGTGATTGAACCTACTTTTATATGCTTAATTAGTGTGATTAATTTGTTATATTTGATTATTATTGGTACATTTATCTTGCGCATGCTTATTAGATTTAATTGGGAAATATTAGCCTTGTTACTTGCATTTTAAGAAACCAAAGGTATTTTGGTCATTTTGACTATTTGATGATATTGTATTGTAGGGGGGTCCCACGTGGGCCCCACAAACCTTTGGGATGGCTTGAAGTGCAAGGAATTGGCTTGGAAGGAAAGGCAAAGGCATAAGATAAAAATTACCTCATTTGTCAAAAACAAGGGATTTGTTACTTTCTTAAAGGGGTAATTTTGGCTCCACATTCAAATTCAAATTTAAAGTTGTTGATGCATCATTAAGGGCATTATGGGAAGCACAATGGAGAGGAGAAAAAGGAGGAATTTTTGGAGGATGGATCTAGACCTCATTTATGCCACATTCATTCACATTTTCACTTATTTCCAAAACTACCCTTCCCTCTCATGTCATATATACCTCACGGCCTACACCCTCCATTACACATCAAAAATATCTTTTGACAACTCATTAATCCCACTTGACAACTCATCATCTCACTAATCCTTATCATTAACCCAAGCCCCACTTCATTTAATCCCTAACCTAACTTCATTTGATACATTCATCAACTTTCACTTTCTCTCTCATCTTCACTTTTCTCTCAACTTTCTCTCTTCTCCTTCACCATACCTCACGCAAAAACCACATCCTCCATGGCATCTTCACACATTTTCATCATCTTCTCCATCTACATGCTTGGCTAAGCTCTCCTCTCCTTCCTTCAAGTCAAGATTTGTGCTATGAGCTTCAATGATTTCGGCCTTGTGTGAGAACTTCACTTTCTAGGTTTTCAAGTTTGTAATCATTTAGATCTTTCATGTCTAAAGCTTTTTAAGTATGTTAGATCTAGGATTTTGTATGGAGATTTCCATGTAAAGTTCATTCATCCTTCAAACTTGTAAACCTAGCTTCTAGATCTTGAACTTCATGTGTGATAGGTTTATATTTGTGTAGCTTCATGAGATTGATCATATGTGCTTACATTTTGGTTGATACTTGAAGTGAATTTTATATAGAAGTTAGTTTTGATTTCTATCTCACCTATGAATATGCATCAAGTTTAAGACTAGAGTCTCTTGATTAATTAGTTTAAATTAGTTAAAGTTTCTTAGATTTAAGAAGCTTTGGCCGATTTAAGCTAGTTATATTAAGAGGAAATTGTCACATGAGGCCTATCAATTGAGACTGCACAAATTGAGGCTTGAAGGAGGAGTATCCATCACTTGATTCTCACACCTACATTTTCGGTAATCTTTAGATTTGTAGTTGTTAATTGTAGTTTGTTAATCATAAACTCAACCTTGAAACCTTGCTTAATTTGCGTGACATTATATCCTTAGACTTGCAAGAAATTGACCTAGATTGTGGAAAAGACCTATAATCATCACTATACATTAGTGAACGTTGAGTATTGAATTGTTTTGATTAATCTTTTAAGCGACAAAAAGGCTAAATCACTGGGTTCACATTCCATACTCATCATAAAGATGAGTAATGAACTTCTTATCATGATCTATGTCATCCAAAATTATTTCAACAGTTCAGATTCATTTAAATTAAATTTAATATTTTTGATAATTTTTTATTTTGATAGATACAAAATAAAAAATGAAGTAATAAATCTTATAACTATCATACATTAAAAAAATAATTTTACCTATTAAAAATGGGAGAATTTCACCTAGGGACCAAATTTGAGAATTAATTAAAAAGCAAGACCAAATAAAATTGAAACATCAGATGAGGACCTTGGGGGCAAACTGAAATTAAATCAGGAAGGCTAAAGACTAAAATGCCCTTATTTGTTTCATATCATTGTGAGAGCTTTGCCTCATCAGTGATCACCATCGCAGCCCTAATTTCACTTACCTCAGCCGCTCCCTCCGTCGCTCCTCACCAAAACACTCGGCTCGTTTTCCTCAGTCACTCTTTGTCGACTGAGTCTCGTATAGCTTCCCTCATTCAGGCGAAAATCGAAACCTCCACCGCAGGTGACTCCCCTCACTCAACCTCAAGAACACTGTATTGCTCTGTTTTTTTCTAAGGGGAACTTGAAGTCTGAAGTTTAAGGTATTCTCTTTCTCCTCTCCTCAACTCGTTCAATATGTTAATTAAATTTTGGTTCTTTCTTTTATTAGTTATACTATTTTTGAATGAGAGCTAAAATACACAACTTGCAATCATGATTCCAGTGGAGAAGTGATATCACACTGTGCTGTTCTAAAAGAAAAAAGATTCAAGGAACATGAATAATCTGTTGTGAATTGAAGGGGTAGCAAATGAGTAATTTAATAAGATGCTTCATATGGCATATTACTTCAAAAAAAATGTTAGGGATTGAAGGGAATCTGTTGGGAATTACATCCTACAGTGAGGGGCAACACAAGAGAAAGTTGTTGTGGTTACAAGATTCTTGATCTATTGCGTGTTTGGTAGGATGTCTTGATTATGCAGGAATGTGAAAAATGACTAGATTCCATTGGTACCCACTGATTTTACTCATTCTAATCTAATTATATTTATTCAAATATATGCCAAATTTATTTATCATATTAATCTTCTTGCACTATTGTTTTGAATTTTGAATGCAATATAGTTCATTTCATAGGGCTAAGATACTCCTGCTTGGTGGATTTGTTTTATTATTATTAGCGTATATTTCTTCTTTCCTATATATGTTTCATGTTGATTGTATTACAAACTTCAGTGATAAATACGTGATTGTGCTTGTAATTCATGCCTGTAATAGAAACATTCATCTGTGTTTCATTCATGGAGGGATATTGCACTTCTTTGTTGTAAGTCAAGAAGAAGACTATCAACTCTTAAGCTGAGCTCACAGAAAACATAAGTGCTTAAAAAAAGACCTCTTTTTTCCTCCTGCTTTTTGATGTTGGGCACTTTTTAGACCACTCCTAATTATGGACCTGAGGCATTTTCAGCTAACTCATGAAGCAAGGACAAGTGTGTCACTGGGAGTGGTGAATCTGTTTCATCCGTTCATATATTGTATCATGTATTGTAAAGAATTTGTTTTTCTACATTTGAACACTGCTATTAAAAAAGGATTTGCACACAGATCTTTTTACATCATTCATTTGTTTGGTTTCAGGGCAGTCCACAAGCAAGAAAATGGAGAAAAAAATACACTCCTCCCTTCAACACAAGGTGTTCACTACAAGGAATGAAGATGGACATGTGGCCTATTTGGTGTGGTGGCTAGTGAACCAAAACAAGAATGCTGCAAAGGACACAATATTGCAAGAGCTGGAAGAATTGAAGGAGGGGGTAGAAAGACTTAGGAATTAAAATGTTTTGAATGTATTTGTTTTTTGTGGATAATTGACATAATTGTCATTGAAAATGTGTTGACTGTATAACAAAGATGAGATGAAATTTATTTTTCATATTTTTGCAACATTTTGTGTTTCATGTAATGGACAAACATTCAACATATTGATATTTCATCAACGAATAGGCCATTTGAAAGAGTAACAATTAATGTCCTTAAAAAAATGCACAAGAGCTTCAACAAGTGAAACTCATTTTTGAACAGGTGAAATGATCATTTGAACGAGTAATGGTTAATGTCTTCTAAAAACATGTGTCAGAGTCCCAACAAGTGAAAAGCAGTTTTCAACAAGTGAAACTCAGGTTTGAACATGTGAAATGACCATTTGAATGAGTGATGGTTAATATCCTTTAAAAGCATGCATAAAAGCTTCAACAAGTGAAAAACGGTTTTCATCATGTGAAACCCAGTTTTGAATAGGTGAATTAGTCATTTCAACGAGTAAAGGTTAATGTCTTCTAAAAACATGCATAAGAGTTTCAACAAGTGAAAAACAAGTTTCAACAAGTGAAACCCAGTTTTGAACATGTGAAATGACTGTTTGAACGAGTAATGATTTATGTTCTTAAAAAACATGCATAAGGGTTTCAACAAGTGAAAAACAATTTTCAACAAGTGAAATCCAGTTTTGAACAGGTGAAATGACCATTTAAACTAGTAATGGTTAATATCCTTTAAAATGGTTGCTTGTTTAAAATGTCATTTTACTCGTTCAAACGCGTGGGTCAATTGTTGAGAATGCTCTTTCACTTGTTGAGGGTCTGATGCAACAATGTATAACCAATTAAATGTTTGCTTGTTCAAATATAAGTTTTTCTTGTTCAAACAAGACTTTAATTGTTGAGAATGTCTTTTCACTTGTTGAGAGTCTCATGTAAAAGTGTATGACAAATTAAATGCTTGCTTATTCAAATATAAGTTTTCAACAAGATAAACCTACTCATGCTAATTATCCCAAATAACCCCTTGAAATAACCCATATAACCCATCTAAGGAAGAAGTAAATAAAATGTTAATTATCGACCCCTGATTATTGCTCGGATATTAATGTAAGATCAAAGATGTAGAACAAGAAGTTGGAATTTCCTTTACAAGTCCAAGTCCAAATGAAGAAGTATATAAGAGTGAAAAACAATAATGCTTAGCAAAAGAAAAAACAACAACAGTGAAAACAAGCAAAGAAATGGGAAAGAATTGATTGGAATTTCTTCTACAACCCACAAATTGAACACCCGCAACTTGTTACTCGTCTCCATCCACAAATTGAAAACCCATGCCATGCCCATGAAGCCTCTAATCAGCAAAAGCTTTGTTGGGCTTTTAATTTAACTCTTGAATAAAAAACCTTCATTGCTTATTTCTTCATTTATTGTTGAGTCAAATGAAAAGGAAAACACTGAATTTACTAATGTTAAAAAGATGATAGATGATTAGAGATATGAAGAAATGAGCATGAGACAAGAAAAGGATGAAGAAGGAAGGTGGGGAGGAATCTGACGAGAGGAGAAGAAGGGAGATTGTGGAGAGAGGGAGGGAGGATAAGGAAAGATATGTTCTTACATGAAAGCCTCCTTCATTTAAGGGCTTTTTAGTCTTTTCAAATGTACATTTTACTTCAGCTAAAGACCTAGGTCCTTCGCAGAATTTTCAGAATGTTTTGGTCTTTCACAGAAATTAATTCCTAAATTTGGTCCTTAGTTGAAATTCTCCCATTAAAAATTGGTCATTTAAAAATTTTAATTCTGGAACATTTTTTTAAATTTTAAATGGTCCAGATTTTATTAGATGGTGCAGATTTTATGATTTATGTGAGCGATGAGAAAGCACCATTAGCACTCAAACAAATCCGTTATAACTCTACATTTATTTTATTTATTGGGCACAAAACAAAAGACTCTTCCATGTTCTCTCCATCAAATGATATCCATATGCAAATATCAATTTAAAATTACTCTTGAGCAAAAAAACTAAAACACTCGAAGTTCACCTCACAGTCACTCTCACTCATCATCCTCTCCCTCTTGTTCCTCTCCACCTCACATTCCACTGCCCATGGATCCCTACAAGTTCCTCCACATCACCCTAAATCCAAATGGCACCTTAACTCGCTTAGACAAACTACCAGAATCCCCCGCCACACCTGATCCCAGCCCTTCCAATCCTGTTCTCTCCAAAGATCTCACCATCAATCCATCCCTCAACACATGGGCTCGCGTCTACCTTCCCCACCAATCTCCATCTTCTTCCCTCCCCAAACTACCCCTCATCGTCTATTTCCACGGCGGAGGTTTTATCGTCTACGCCGCAAACTCCACCTTGTTCCACAACTTCTGTGTCCAACTAGCTCAAAACACTAAATCCGTCGTCGTTTCAGTTAACTACCGCCTAGCTCCTGAGCATAGGCTACTAGCTGCTTATGACGATGCCTTGGAGGCGTTGCACTGGATTAAAACCTCTGAGGATGAGTGGTTGACACGTGTCGCTGACTATTCCAAGTGTTATCTTATGGGAGACAGCGCTGGGGGTAATATCGCCTACAATGCGGGTCTACGTGCAGCCGCGGAGGTGGATCATCTTAAGCCGGTGAAGATCCAAGGGCTGATATTGGTGCAACCATTCTTTGGAGGTGTGAAGAGAACTTGTTCTGAAGTGAGGTTGGCTAATGACACAAATATTCCCCTGCCCGTTACTGATCTCTTGTGGGAGCTGTCTCTGCCCGTTGGGGCTGACCGTGATCATGAGTATTCCAATCCAATGGCTGAGAAGGGATCTAAGGGTTTGGAAACCATTGCACGGCTTGGATGGGAAGTTGTTGTGTTTGGATGTTTCGGGGACCCACTTGTGGACCGTCAGATTGAGCTGGCTAAATCCTTAGAAGCTCATGGTGGAAACGTGGAGGGTCATTTTCATGGTGAAGATAAACATGGAGTGTTTGTGAGCCAGCCTACACAAGGCAAAGCCATTGAGCTATACGAGACAATCAAGAAATTATTCACCACACATCATTAAGATTTTTAAGAGGGTTGATAAGATTTTTAAGAGGGTTGATATTGGTGGAGCCATTTGTCGGTGGGATTGAGAGGTGTGGTTCTGAATTGAAGATGGTGAATGATCCTGTGCTTCCGCATTGTATGAGTGATTTAATGTGGGAGTTTTCGTTGCCCGTTGAAATGAAATTCTTGTTAACAATTTTCATAAATGGTTATCATTTGTATAACGTGATATTATATTAATTAATGGAGTAAAAACTTTGCCAATTATAAATAGAAAATATGTTGATGAAGTGAGGTGACTTAACTTCGTGTCAGTCATGCCTTATAACTTGGGGTGTGAGTATGTGACACTTTTAATTTAATTTGCTCTTACATAATTTATATGTCCTGGTGGTACGCTGAAGGATTATGCAACGAAAATTGCTTGTCTAGAGCACTCTTTAGCGGTTGTAGATTGTTTGGGAATTATTTATGCATAAGTATCCGATCATAACCGGTGTTCTTATATATTGTGGACACTAATTATTGTTTTGTTTTCTTAAAAAACATTATACTGTGCCAAACAAAAAAAAAACATTATACTGTTATAAACACAGGCAATAAAGTGATGTAGTACCTTCATCAAAGAAACAAATTATTTTTTTTTTTGATTGAATTGAAAGGAGATACATCACAACTACTTAAACACAAAACAATTAGCAAGTAGCTAACAATGATGGCTACGTATAAACTCTTCTGTAATAGCAGGCGCATATAATCTAAAGAATTAGAGTCATCCAGAAAAACCATGCACTAACAATATATCTAGATATTCAGCACCCTATTTTTCCCCATGAAACAAAAAAAATCCATAGTAACCTTCTTGTTTCTACACAATTTTCCAGCAGCTAGGAGAGTTAAAATTTTCTTAAAATGTGTGGTCGCCGTGCATGGTTGTCCCCTCTAATTTTTGAGAGGGACGAAGCACTTGCACAGTCATACATACATATGCATGTATACATATATATATATATATGTGTGTGTGTGTGTGTGTGTGTGTGTGTGTATCAGTGTATGTGTATGCCAATTTAGATGAGATTTTGGTTGAAAGTTCTATTAATAACATTGTTGACAATTGTCATATATAGTCCTTTCTGTTGATCCCAAATATTTAAATTCTAAACGACTTTATCCATAGAAAATTTGTAAACGATGAAAATCATTTTGTAACATTATTAATATATAGATTAGCCTTCATCCTTTTAATAGAGGAAGAAAAAATCTATAATTAACTAGGAATGTTGTATGACGTTGACTGTCTATGCTTATTATTTAATTTTCTTTTACAGAGGATATGTCTTAGTGCTCCGCATACCCCATTTCTTCATATTTTCTACAATGAAAAATGCTTTCCCGGAGCTCTCTCCACAACCAGAAGTCTCTTTAAAACTATTAACTGGTGTTTTAATGAAAAAATTATTTTAAGGGAATCATCTCAATTTTTTTTTATTTCTGAAAGCGTATATTCAAATCACCTTAAACTTGAAACTCTTTTAGTGCTCAAACTGCAAACAGAGTTTTCACCTCTCCCTACAAGTTTGTTTTCAGAATTAAAATTCGCCTTCTCCTTCCTTGATTGAAGCCGTTTTACTACCTTAACTAACAACTTAGTATTTAAATAATTTTATTTTAAATTTTACCCATTAAATAAAATTTTCTTACAAACAAAATATAAAATTTATCTCTAGATTGATTAAATTCAATATAGATTTCAGTATATTTGGCCTTAATAAACACGAAACCTGTTCTGTTAAAAAATGCCATAGTCTGTATGGGCGGCTGCAAAAGTAATAATTGCTGATCATGGCAAATCTTCAAGGATGAAAATCATTTCATAAAAACAAATAAATCATCTTTATCTTCATAGCACTCAACTTTACTATTTGACGATGCCAAAACTGTCTAAAACCACAGATCCTTACCAGCCTCTTCAGATTTTGTAAACTACTCCCTTTGTTCCTAAATATAAGATCACTTTAGCAAATTTAAAGGGATTAAGGAAGACATTCCAATAAGTTAAAATTACATGAAATTTTCAAAATACCCCTCACTTAAGTTTTAAAAATATCACATTCTTAAAACCACTACTTTTTTAGTGAAGGGAGTATAGGGGTAATTTGGGGGAAAACTAAGTCAAATTAAAAAGTGATCTTATATTTAGGAACAAACTCTCCTCCCTAAAGTGATCTTATATTTAGGAATGGAAGGAGTATATCTTAACGGCACTGTCTCCCTCTCCCTTGAAGATTTACATACACCCACCACATCTGATCTCAACCTTCCAATCGATATCCCAGTTCTCTCTAAGGATATCATCATCAACTAATCAAACAACGCATGAAGGTGGCTTCATTTATTACCGTTGTCCATATATACTACCTCCTATCTTTACTTTCATGTAGGTGGCTTCATCTATCACCGTTGTCCATATACTACATCAGGTCCTGAATAAAAGAACACTTTTAAAAAGGAAAATGTCATTTAAATCCCTCCGAATATCCAAATGGACAATTAAGGAACCTAAACTTCCAAAAGGACCATGAAGGAACTCAGACCTAGGGAACATTTTAAATTTGTGTGAAAAGACAAAATTACCCCATCCTTAAACACAAATTACTTCCCATCATAACACCCACCATTGCCACCCTAACACCCCCATTTCCTCTTCTCCATTCACGCATCTGAACCCTAACACCCACACCCACTTGCGTCAACACCCACACCCACTTGCGTCTCCTCTCTTCTCTCCCTCACGTTCTCATATCCTCTCATACTACCACCCTAAGTTGACATCCGCTTGCTTCTCCTCTCTCTTTTGCGGCTTCGTGAGCTTCGTCTTGTTGGGGTCGTCGGCTTTGGGTGGCTTCCTATCGCGGCGGCGGCGGCGGCGAAGGCGGCCTCGAGCTCTTGTTCTTGTTCATGTTCTTGCTCGTGTTCATCGCGTTCCACTACATTTTGGTTAGAATTGCAAGTTTCCTTTTAAACTTAGAATATGGGTGCTCTGTTTATATGTTTAATTGCAACCACAATATGATTTTTATGTATTCTATGGGTGCTCTGCTTTATTTGATATCTACCATTGCTATATTCTTTTGTGAAAATTAAATGTTGGTAGGAGTAGAATATGACTGGATCTTGCTGGGCATGTTGTTTCTTATACGTTGATTTATATGTGGGTTCTTATTGAACAATTAAAATTTGAAATTTTGGTTGTTTAGTTTTGAGTTGTCTGTGTTGATATCAATGTGATTAATGCAGTTGGCATTTGTGGGCTTCTGTGTTGATATCTATCATTCATGTTTGTGTCATTTTCCCATAGTTTGCTTAGCTCCATGCTCTATTTATTCCTTTTGCCTGTTGCTTTCGCTTACCTTGGCTGGTATGTCAATGTTTCCTCTTTCACTTTTTGTAATGAAGCTTGTTGTTGTAGTAGTTTTCTGTTTCTTCTACTGTTTTATGAAAACACGCAATTGCTAGTTTCCCGACACGGACATGTTCTAATCTTTGCTTAATGTCTCCTGTATGAGAATTGAGAACGTCTCTCTAATTTTTTCATCTAAGTAACAATGGTTTAATTTTCATTTTCATTTTAATATCCCTTATTTTTTAAACACACATTTTTTTTATAATATTAGTGTTTGTCTGAATATCAACTCATGATCTTGGAACAATGCTGGAGTTGCTGAGGTTTGTTTGGTTAGGTGGATATTTTGTTGCATTTCTAGCACTTGAAGTTTCTTTATTCCTTGTAGTTTTCCCATAATATGTCCAGAATCATTTTTTGTTTTTTTTTATACATGACATTGTGGCAATGTGACCAGAAGCTGAAGGATTGAGGGAACTTGAAAGTGATACCGCTGATGAAGATGAGGATGACAGATTGAGGGAGCTTCAAAGTGATGCCGTAAATGAAGATGAGGATGAAGGATTGAGGGAGCTTCAAAGTGATGCCGCTGATGAAGATGAGGATGAAGGATCGAGGGAGCTTCAAAGTGAAGATAGTGAACAAAGGAAGGAAGAGGAAGGGGAGGGACATGAGGATAAGGTTTTGGCGCTTCTTGGTGACCCTATGCAGCCAAAGAGAGCGAGAATTGTATCATTGGAAAAAAAGATTGATAGTTTGGGTAAATGTTAGGATAAAAACATGGAGCTGTGTTTTAGGGCACATGTTTTGTGTAACAATTAATATTTGCTTCTCAATTAATGTTATATTTGAACCTTATTTGTTGCCCAGTGATGCTACCAAAATTTTGATAAAAATTCCGCAAGTGTACGGATCGTATTTTAGTAAAGTGGTAATATCAAGGTCGATCCCACAGAGACTCAGACAATTAATAACTAGGCATTAGATCTCCTATTTTCATTCAAGTTGAGTAAATACAAGAAAATTGATTTTAATTATGTATGATCTAAGAAAATAAATAAAACAAATATTCACACAAAAGAAATTCACGAGTCAAAAGAACAACCTAGAGCCACTAATCCCTTATTTGCTTCTTAGATTTTATTCCCCACTAAATTAATTATGAATTAATTCAACTAGCTAATCTAGAGTACTAGTGTCTATAAATGCCTTTCGGTTTTCACCTATATCCTTGCCTAGTTTAATTACACAATGTCTTGCACTAATTTACTAAGCCAATTAATACCGGTACCGCTCTAATGTGACTATGTAGGGCTTCTAGGTATATGTCTATCCTAGTCGCAAATCAGATTAACAATCCAATCCTACACTATTTAATCCCATGGTCTATTTAAAATTCCCTCTTTCGAGTCCAACTCTAAATTCCCTAAACATGTCTAATGGTGATCAAGCACTAAACAAGTTATCAATAATAGCAAGATTAAATAAACTAAATCAAATTAACCATGACTAAATAGTGGGAAATAAAATGCTAAGTTACAAACAAGTTCATAGTACTCTAGGTTGTACAAGAAAACTAGCCACACATATGGTCTATCAAAGTCATCACAGAAACTAAATCAAAGAAATATACACCAAACTTGTAGTAACAGTGCAGACCTCTTCCTTCCTTGTATGTATGGTGATTGATGGCTTCTCCCAAGAAAGGACAAAACTGATGACACCTTGTGCCTTTTCTTTCTCAGCGCGCGCGTGTATATAATTCAAGAATCCAAATTGTGCCTTCTTTCTTTATCTTCAGCGTGTGTGATCTGCTTCCTCTCGTCTTCAATTTCTTCGTGAATCTCGTGTAGGCTATAGGAATTGGAAGAATTATGACCAAGCCTCCCTTCTTCTCAATTGCATGTGTATATTTATAATAAAATAGTCCAACACCATATTGCCTTTGCCTTGCATGTTAAGTTTCTTTTCTTATGCCTCTTTCTCTTTATTTCCTTTTTTTAAAATCTGCATTCATGAAGAGAAAGAAATAGGAAATAATCACAATGACTCAATCACATAATCTCATTAATAGGAAATTTCTCATCAAAATATTTCTTTTAATATATTAAGTTTCCTATTTCAATTAAATTTCAGATTTTCCAAAAGAATCACTCATATAATCCTCAAATTACTTTCTTTCCAATTCACAACAAAATCACTTATTTATTTAATTAATGACTCCCCAAATACAACAAAATATTTCCTAAAAACCACTAAATATGGGGAGTCATCACCCAGCGTGTATATTGCTTACATTTTCATTGTGCCTATTAACATTTACACAGGACCTATTAACATTTATACAGGACCTATTGACTTGGTGCGCTTCCGTAAGCATACGGGTCGTCAAAAGTAGTATAGTAGAGGGTTGTCGTTCCACAGAGATTGTAGTTTAAACAACGTGATTAGTGCTAATTATATCATTAATAACTTTAAGTAACAACATATTAAGAGTTTGTTTTCAAATAAGAAATGAGTTTTAAATATGAATGTAAAAAGAGTTGGAGTTTTCAAACACGATTTAACAATGATAATTAAGGCCTAGGGTTCCTAATCCCCTATTTACTTCATGAATCAAGGTTTCCCTCTCATATTTAAGTGATTGAATGAAATCATATGCAAGTCTAGGGATCTAAAGCATTTGAAAAAGCTTTCTCAAGTCAAAATCAAATTTATGCTAGCATTTATTGCACAATCTTTTGTCACAATCAAATTTATGCTAACATGGAAATAACAACACAACTGTTTAAATTCCATTGATCCACCATCACTTGCCATTTTAACCTGTACAATGCGAATAACAACTGTAACATTAGAATTAACAAGTAAGTGCAACATCAGATTTAACATTTTCAACATTAACAAGACAATGCATGTCAAATATACAGTGACACCATCTATAACACTAAGGTAGGACAAAATAACACAACAAGTTTTTCCTAGTTCCTCACATGAATTTCACATATAGTTACTGTTTAGGGTTAACACTAGTTTTCCATTTCACCATATATATGAAACAATGACAAAAGCCACTTGAAGGGAGTGGTATTTTCTCTACTCACCTTGTATTACTTTCCCTTTTAATCATTAAGAACTTTGTTCCACAACCCAACAAAGAAGATGGATGAAAGAAAACAAGTTATACTAACCTAAAAAACACCTCCTCTTGCGTCACCCACGTCACCGCCGTCACCGTTAGAGGTTGTCGTCTCGGTCATTGTTACCTAACGCTGTCTCCTTCAACGTTTGGAGCAGCCATGAGTTCACGTTTTCCACTTGGGGGGGGGGGTTTCAGAAACGAGAAAGTGAGCTTGCAAGTTGCTCACTGTAGTCAATCAAAGCATTATGTTGCTGTTCTTTTTGTAAGGACACTATTGTCTTTTCACATGAATTTAAAATGTCCCCTAGGTCTGAGTTCCTTTATGGTCCTTTTGAAAGTTTAGGTTTCTTAATTGTTCTTTTGGATATTCGGAGGGATTTAAATGACATTTTCCCCTTTTAAAATTCAATTTGGCCCTAATCATAAGACCCTTATTTAAAATCTATCTCATATTTGTCTATTTTTCCAAAATATTGTATATATATTTTTTTACAAACAATAATCAAGTTCAAGAGGGAAATTATAGCTACTCCAAACACAAACCTTTATCATATATATTTTGAAAGTAGGGTTAAAAGTAGTAAAACACAACCTGCCATGTTAGCACCCTCTATCTCTCCGACTTTTTCAAAAGAGGGCATAAAAAATTTCTGGAGCTCTAATTTTAAAAACATTTAAATGCATAGCTTTTGACTTTTGATAAATGCATGAAAAAATTCTGACTTCTTAAAAAGAGTGACAAAAAATTTATGGAACTGCTAATTTAAAAAACATTTGAATAAGTTGTAAGCGCTTATTGTTCATCCAAGAGATAGGATATATGAATTGAGTGAAAGAACATAAAGTTTTGCTGCTTGTTCAATCTTACATTTACAAATAATTTTCGAAAAGATTTTTCCTGATTGAGGAGGTTTTGGTGTAAGTATGAAAACGACAATAAAGTAAAAAATGTAGCATGGTAAAATGTAAAGAAGTTTTATAAAGGGAAGAATAAGCACACAACAAAATTTATCCTGATTTGGTCTGATCTATCTCGACCTACCTAGGATATAAATTCGCCATCTTCTTATTTAAACTGGGCACAAGAGTAATCCTTTTCAAGCCAGCTGTCTCACTGCAGCGTTTCATATTAAATGTTTAATAGTCACCTGTCATGTATCCAAATAAAAACGAATTGTAAGAAATGCATTATATAAAACTTAATTGACTTTTTTGTGAGACTAACGTTGCAAAATAGGTTAGTTAATCACAACATATATATTTGATATATTGTTAGATTATTTATTAATTTATATGTCAAATAAACTAGTTTTTGAAGAAAAATATAGGCAATTTGATAAATAAAGATTCATTTTACTTTCTTAGTATTTTCCAAAAAATAATTGAGTCTTGTATTTGAATAGAGCAAGTATTTGCATTGTAAAAATATCTCTAAAAAACCGTTATGCTATACAATATATATTTATTTTTATCAGAAAGTTATGCTATATTTATTGGGCACAAAACAAGGGTTCGGATACTCTCAGTATATCCGTTTTCTCCTTTTCTTCTCAGAATCCACTCTTGGGGTATTATTTTACCCATTGAGATTCATCTAAGAGCTCATAATTTATCATTTGTACCATTAAAAATAAAACTAAAATGTATTATAATATAAAAAAAATTTTAGCATAAAAAATTTCAACTATCTAGACCTATTTCAGTTCAATATAATTATCTATAGCCAGTTAACTGTAAAATAATTTTACAGTTACTGTAAAATTATTTTACAGTTAACTGGACAAGTCTATATCTCTTATAGATAATTATATTGAACTGAAATAGGTCTAGATAGTTGAAATTTTTTATCACAAAAAGGGTTCAAAAATAAAAAAAAATTAAAAGTTCTTGATTTATTTTATATTATAATATATTTATTTAATTTTTAATGGTACAAGTAGCAAATTATGAACTCTTAGATGAATTTCAATGGATAAAATAATACCCCAATAGGGGATACCGAGAAGAATTGGAGAAAAACGGATATGAGAGTATCCGAATCCCACAAAACAAAAGACACTTCCATGTTATCTACATAAAATGATGTGCAAATATCAATATAAAATTACTCTTCAACAAAAACACTAAAACACTTCACCTCACAGTCACAACTCACAATGTCACTCTCACTCATCATCCTTTCCCTCTTGTTCCTCTCCGCCTCACATTCCACAGCCATGGATCCCTATAAGTTCCTCCACATCATCCTCAATCCAAACGGAACCCTAACTCGCTTAGACAAACAACCAGAATCCCCCGCCACACCTGATCCTAGCCCTTCCAATCCTGTTCTCTCCAAAGACCTCACCATCAATCCATCCCTCAACACATGGGCTCGCATCTACCTTCCCTACAATCCATCTTCTTCCCTTCCCAAACTACCCCTCATCGTCTTTTATCATGGCGGAGGCTTTATTTTCTTCGCCGCAAACTCAACTTATTTCCACAACTTTTGTGTCCAACTAGCTCAAAACACTCAATCCGTCGTCGTTTCAGTTAACTACCGCCTAGCTCCTGAGCATAGGCTACCGGCTGCTTATGAAGATGCTTTGGAGGCGTTGCACTGGATTAAAACCTCTGAGGATGAGTGGTTGACACGTGTCGTTGACTATTCCAAGTGTTATCTTATGGGAGAGAGTGCTGGGGGTAATATCGCCTACAATGCGGGTGTACGTGCAGCCGCGGAGGTGGATCAACTTCGACCGTTGAAGATCCAAGGGTTGATATTGGTGCAACCATTCTTTGGAGGTGTGAAGAGAAGTTCTTCGGAAGTGAGGTTAGCTAATGACACGAATATTCCTCTGCCCGTTACTGATCTCATGTGGGAGCTTTCTCTGCCCGTTGGGGCTGACCGTGATCATGAGTATTCCAATCCAATGGTTGAGAAGGGATCTAAAGGTTTGAAAGCCATCGCACGGCTTGGATGGGAAGTTGCTGTGTTTGGATGTCTCGGGGACCCACTTGTGGACCGTGAGATTGAGCTGGCTAAATCATTAGAAGCACAGGGTGGACACGTGGAGGGTCATTTTCATGGTGAAGATAAACATGGAGTGTTTGTGGGCCAGCCTACACAAGGCAAAGCCATTGAGCTATACGACACAATCAAGAAATTATTCACCACACATCATTAAGATTTTTAATTTATTCACTTAATTCAACATTGGAGTAGACGTGACGTTGTAGTAGGTAGTTTTGCTTTTATTTTAATATTCCTAATAAAGAGTGCTTATTTATTATATTTGAGCACTCGAAGCAGAGATGTTTCTAATGGAAGAAAGAGACCAATGTATTGATCCTTACAAGCACCTTAAGATAGTTCCCAATAATGATGGCACAATCACGCGCCTCCGTGTGGACCCACCAGTGTCACCGGTGTCAGATCCTAGCCGTCCGATTTCTATTATCACCAAAGACATCATGATCAACCCAGAATTCAACGTCTATGTTCGACTCTTCCTGCCTAGGAAGAAAGCACTGAATGATTCCACTCTAAAGCAGCAGCTTCTACCTCTGATTTTATACTTCCATGGTGGCGGGTTCATCTTATTCAGTGCAGCCTCATCCATGTTTCATGACTTTTGCATAAACATGGCAAACGACGTAGAAGCCATCGTCGTTTCGTTAGAGTACCGTCTTGCTCCTGAACACCGATTGCCTGCGGCGTATGATGATGCCATGCAAGCGTTACACTGGATAAAAACCAAACAGGACGATTGGCTCAACGAATATGCTGATTATTCTTCTATTTATCTTATGGGAAGTAGTGCGGGGGCAAATATAGCGTACAACGCTGGTCTACGTGTGGCTGTGGGCTTCAATTTTTATGAGCCGTTGATGTTAAAAGGGTTGATATTGGTGGAGCCATTTGTCGGTGGGATTGAAAGGTGTGGTTCTGAATTGAAGATGGCGAATGATCCTGTGCTTCCGCTTTGTGTGTGTGATTTAATGTGGGAGTTGTCGTTGCCCATTGGATCGGGTCGTGATCATGAGTATTGCAATCCAATGGCTAGGAAGGATGATGAGAAGAAGATGGTGATGGAAAAGATGAGGGAAATTGGATGGAGGGTGATGGTGATTGGGTTTGAGGGGGACCCACTTGTGGACCGTCAGAAAGAGATGGTGACGTGGATGGAGGAAAATGGTGTAAAAGTAGAGGGTAGTTTTGAGGAAGGATATAATCATGGGGTTGAACTTCGTAATCCTGTTAAACAAAAGGAGTTATTTTCAAAGATCAAGACCTTTGTAGGTTCATTATAGTACGTCTCATGTTTATTGACAAATGGAATTTAAATAATATGAATGGTTTTAATTCAATTACTTATTCGCATTTTCTTCTTAATTTATAAAAAGCTTTCTATGTTCTGCATTGAGTGTTTTTTTTTTCTTCCCACCAAATACCGCAACTGTGTAGATTAATTACTTCATATTACTATCAATGTTGAGTTAAAGGATATTTTAATAGTGGAACATCGCAATAACATGTTTTTTAATTTAAGAATTGGTTAACATTTTATGATCACTATGTTAGCATATTACTATTTTTTATGCTATCAAGGATACATTATATTGTTTATAAAGGTAAAAAAAAAGGATACATTGTTTATGATAGTCATCAATAATTTAAGTGTTCAAGTCCCACATTGGCATTTTAATTAGATATGTGAAAGGGTGATGAGCCTCAAGCCGAATAATATTAAATCGAGGCATGGGATGTTAGATAACTCACAATAATTAATGGCAATAATATGCAGGGCGGCTACAATATTTGATATTGACATGTAACAAAACATTGATCAATGATTAATGATAAAGGCACATTGAAATTGAATTTTAATTGGTATTTAATGAAGCCACATATTAACGAGCTTCAACATCATCTAATCCTCTCTACTGTATTCACCATGTTAGAATTCCCTGAGATCCTCACCAACTCCTCCACATCGCTCGAATCCAGACGGCACATTCACTCGCACACTTTGAGACCCACATACACCTCCCACATCTGATCCCAGCCCCCAATCTCTTTCTTCACAAATTAAAGGACATCACCATTAACAAATCCAACAACACTTTGCTTCGTCTATTCCTCCGTCGCAGAGCATTAACTTTGTGCCATGAGTCGTTTTTTTTTTCGTCCTTACCAAGTTATTCATTTCTTTTTCAAAGAGCATATATGAAACTTATGTGTGCATGGGTTTTGAGAGAGAAGGTATTAGATCATGTAAGAAAAAAATTGATTAATGATTGTTAGAAAATTTCTTTCGAAAGACCAAAGTTTAAAATGAAATTCTTGTTAACAAAATTTTCATAAATGGTTATCGTATAACGTGATATTATAATGGAGTAAAAATTTTGCCAATTATAAATAAAAAGTATGTAAAGTATTAAATAAGCTGACGAAGTGAGGTGACCGAACTTCGTATCAGTCATGCCTTATAATGTGCATGGGGTGTGACACTTTTAATTTAATTTGCTCTTACATAATTTGTATGTCCTGGTACTCAGAAGGATTATGCAATGAAAATTGTTTTTCTAGAGCTCTCTTTAGTGGTAGATGTTTGGGAAATATTTAAGCATAAGTATCCCATCATAACCGGTGTTCACAGGCAATGATGTGATGTAATACGAAGAAACAGATTCGTGTATTTTTAATTGAATTGAAAGGAGATATATCACAACTTAAACACAAAACAAGTAGCTAAAACAATGATAGCTTTGTATCACCTCTTCTATGGTAGCAGGCGCATATGATCTAAAGAATTAGTGTCATTCACAAAACGCATGGACCAACAATATATCTAGATAATCAGCACCCTAGCTATCCCCCCCCCCCCCCCGGTTTCCCATATGTGTGAGTGATTTGCTGTGGGAGATGGCTCTGCCTGTGGGAGTAAATCGTGATCATGAGTTTTGTGATCGAACGGCTGGAGATGGGCTTGATGAGAAGATGCATGGGGAAGATTAGGGAGATGGGGTGGAGGGTTATGGTGAGTGGGAATGAAGAGGACCCACTTATTGGTAGAGGAAGAGAGGTGGTGAGGATGATGAAGGAGAAGGGAGTGAAGGTGGTGAGTGATTTTGTTAAACAAGGCACTCATGGGGTTGAGTTTGTTGATCATTCAGTGGCTTTGCGCCTCATTAGGTTGGTCAAAAACTTTATTTCTTCATGAGATAAGTTTTGATTAAATGACCATGGTGTCATGAACATGTGATTGTTTCTAATAGGATAATATTTTTCTTAAATCGACTAGTTAATTTGATATATAAGACTGATATGAATTTAATGTTAGGGAGTTTAAAAGTATTTAGTGTACTTTACAAGTTTAAGCGCTTTAACTAGCAAGACTTTTGCTCGATCTCTTTGTACTTTACAAGTATTTAGCTGGACTTTTGCTTTTTCACCATACAATTATCATCACTATGTTGCAGTGTGTAGACACGACACTGTAGAGTTTATATATACGGCATCAACTGTTATGAATTTAATGTTAGGGGTCTTAAATTAGTTTAAAGAAAAAAATTAAATATTGCAGTATATTAAACGGATTAATTTTACATTTTAAATTTCTTAAATAAAAACCTTAAATGGTCCTGTAATTAAGGTCGTAAAATAATAAAATTAATTCTAAAAAGGTTAATGGTAACCGTGGTTGTGTCCCATGTGCATTCTAGGATAGCACAAGCACAACCATATATTTTTTTTAGGATTATTAGCAAAATAATATTGTTTACATAAGTCAAGTTAGGTTATGATATGTATGTTATAACACATAGCAAAGACATTTCATAATATATAGTTTACATAAATCAAACTATATATTACATCAGGTTCTAATAATTATAAGAACACTTTTAAAATTCAATTTGGTCCTAATCATAAAACTCTTATCCACACTCTGTCGTCTTTTTTTTCCCCAAAATATTGTATATATTCTGATAAAAAAATATTGTGTGTGTGTATTACAAACAATCAAGAGGGAAATTCAAGGTATTCCAAACACAAATGACAAACCTTTATCATATGGAGTATATTTTTAAAAGTAGGGTTAAAAGTAGTAACCACAGCCTGCCACGTTAGCACCCCTCTCCGACTTTTTAAAAAGAGCGCATAAAAATTTCTGGAGCCGCTAATTTTAAAAACAGTTAAATACATAGCTTTTGACTTTTGATAAATGCATAACAAATTCACTTTTAAAAATAGTGACAAAAAATTTATGGAACTGCTAATTTCAAAAACATTTGAATAAGTTGTAAGTGTTGACGTGAGGGGTTAATTTGTAAATCCCCGGAAGTATACCAAAAAAGTGTAGATTTCCCCTGATATATTTTTAGGTGCAATTTTACCCCAAAAGTAAAGTTTTTGTGCAATGCCCCCTCCGTTACGTTGTTAGGTCTGTTGATTAACGTCGACTTCTATCGTCCACGTGACAGATGACGTGGATTGTAGGCCCACCAAAAAGAGACATGTGGCTAGGTAAATGTGCAAATACATATCGGAAGTTACCAAAAGTTGCAAATTCACCCTTAAATTATTTGTAGGTGCAATTTCACACCCGAAAATAAAATATGAAGAAAAAAATAAATTTTTATAATATATTTTATTTCTTAAGTAACCTATGTTTATATAAATAATATTGTATCATAGAAAAATATGAATAAAATACTTACAATGTGTATGGTTAAAAATAATTTTGTTGATATAAATATTACAATATAGAATGTACAATATCATTTGTTGACAAAAGTAGGAAAAAGGACAAGCATTAGAACAACATTAAAAAATAATTTTATTTAATTCATAAAAAGTAAATATAAAAAGAAAACTTTGTTTCTCATTGTTATAACAAACTTGTTAAATGTCCCAAGAGTTTTGTCGTAGAGGGAAGAAGCAATGCAACTTTTACAGAGTGGCCTAAAGGTGAAGGAGTACTAGCAACTCTACAAAGAGACTACTTAACATATTCCATGATGAAGGTGAATGTGTGAATGCTTTTGATGGGGAAACAATGTATGATGGTGGAATTACAAGTGGAAGATTAATTTCAGAGGGGATGAAGTATGAGGAGCTAAGAAGATTATCAACAAAAGAGCTTTGAAAGGAAGAAGCTAGCTAGATGATGTACAAATATCACCCATTATATATATTTTTGGAATGAGTTGCATCCTAGGTAGTTGTCATTTGTAATCGAATTGTCTATGACACTTCGTGGAAAGACGTGTCAAGTATTAAGATGAAATTTATTATGAATGAAATGATATAAAGTTAATGAATGTATATGAGTAAGTTATATTGTATCAGTCCTTAGCTTAAACAAGGGAATTGTTATTTGAACAAGGGAAACCCACAAATGAACATGTAAAAATGTCTTTTGAACAAGTGTAAATTATTGTGAAACACAAAGATGTGTGAACGTGGGAAAATGTCATTTGCACAAGGAAAACCCACGTCTAAAATGTTAAAAGACTATTTGAACAAGTGTCAGTTAATGTGAACAAGTAAAGACCTTGAACAAGTAAGACCTTGAACAAGCATGAACAAGATGGGGAAACACAAGCATGTACAAGACCTTGAACAAGTAAAAAAGTCATTTGAACAAAGCAAGTCCTTGTCTAAATAGGTAAAAGAGTCATTTGAACAAATGATAATTAATATGAAACACAAACATATATGATACGTACTTTGAACAAGTAAAATGGTAATTTGAACTAAAAAAACCCTCTTTGGAACTGGTAAAAAGATCATTTGAACAAGTGACAATTAATGTGAAACACAAACATATATGAGATCTTGAATAAGTTAAAAGGTCATTTCAACAAGACAAACCCTTGAATGAACAGGTAAAAGGGTCATTTGAACAAGTGGTAGTTAATATGAAACACAAACATGTATAATACCTTACCTGGCGTCAGACTAAGTGTGCTTCATTAATATTGCCACAATCGTGGACTTGTGAAGAAGGTGGTGACCGTAGAGGAAGATGTATTTGGGAAGGAAGATCGATGTGGGTCTCAAAAGTTGGGTTGAGATTGTGACTTGTGAGGAATGAACTTTTTAGTACTTTTACAACATTTAAAAATATCAATTCATTTTTTAGTACCTGATTTGTCCTTTTGTAAGTTTGACTACCTCTACTGTCGTTTTACATGTTCAAAGTATTTTATCTAAGATTATCTCTTATTTTCTTTTTTTATTACATTCTCTTACTATTACTTTATAAGCTTTTCATGAATATTTTTTATTTAATACTCCCTCCGGTTCTAAATATAAAACCTAATTGACTTTTTTGGAAAATCCTAAAAAAGCAAAATAAGTTAATTATAAATTGATGATTTACCTAATTTTTCCTTTATACTAGTATATTTTGCCTATAAACTAATGGATAATTTAAAAACATATCAAATATATCATAATTTAACCTATTTCGCAACATTAACCACTAAAAAAATCATCTAAATCTTATATTTAGGACGGGAGGTAGTACATTATAATAATAGGCGTCATGTATATGTATAGACCATGGAGCACCTAATGTGGTGAAGTCATGTATATTACCGTTACATGGTACGCAAAGAATTATAAAGGCGAGACCCTTCGATCTCCTCAAACTAAAACCTCAAACCCTCACTTCACTTGGTCTTTCCTCAAACTCATGGACCCTTGGGCGTCCTTCTTCCTCCGCCCAAAACCTCAAACTCCTTCCATTCCTTCCAAAGCCCTTCTTCCTCTGCCGAGCAGATCGAGTTTGAAGATGGAATGTCTTTAGCTTACTTCTTCTTCTTCTTCTTCTTATGCTTATGGGTATGAAACCATTTTGGCTGAGAGGCATCACTAATCTAATTCTTTGTTTCGTTTCCTTTTCTTTCCATAAACCCCTTTCTTTTATTTAATTCCATATTTTAATCCTACCCATTTCACCAAAATTCAAACCTTTTCACTTTATTAAGGATTTGACTCTCTCTGAGTCTTCAGATTCAAATCTATATGGCCTACAAAGAAATGAAGTAATGATGTCTGTGTATCAGCAGTTATGTAGGCATTTGAAAATAATCATTTATATAATCACAATTAGGACATACCCAAATCATAAGGTTTGACATGATCCAGTTATTTTACCCTTGAACATTTTATATGAAGTAAATGTGTGCTACTGTTAATTGCTGGAAAATGACATTATAAGGTACACCACGGCTTTCAATAATTTTTTGTGTGCAAGTGATCTA
Organism: Mimosa pudica; assembly: GCA_029929735.1. NCBI lineage: Eukaryota > Viridiplantae > Streptophyta > Magnoliopsida > Fabales > Fabaceae > Mimosa > Mimosa pudica. The sequence goes on along the minus strand of JAKELP010000021.1, from coordinate 9,560,715 downwards.
TTTAGCTTACTTGTCTGGATTTATGCCCCTCCCCTTCTCAATCAAGATGGATTTGCAGTGTGACCATCTTCATGGCGAAGCGTGTGTACCAAGTCTGGAAAGGAAGTAAAGTTATGTTTTTCTTCTCTCTATGATTTTGGTTTATGTGACTTACAAACTAACGTGATCTACAAAATATGTTATGATTAAGTAGTTCATTTCGCTTTATTAATTTCTTGAGAAAGTCAAATAGCTATCATATTCAGGAATGGAGGGAGTGTTACATTTGTATGTTTGTTGAAGTGAAGGAACTGAATGGTGTTATTGCTGCTTTTGCTGGTCATAAAGGGTACAATAATTTGGGTGTTGCAACTTACTGTTAAAATGATGCTCTCATCTATGCTTTTTGGAACCCAAAATTTTGCCTCCTTTCGAGAGTTGTGTGCAGAGATGGCTACTTTGTAATGAGAGAGGTACTTGTGAAAATTTATCTTTCTGTCAAATATATTGGAATTGGATTCAAAATTTATCTTTCTGGCCTTCATGTCTGAGTCAAAGGATTAAATTAAATTTTGGTTTCCAGATAAAATGGTTGAATAAACTGATGCAATGGGGAAGTATTTTCTTTATCTGTGCCCTGGCAAAGTTGTGGCATTTTAAAGCAAACACACTCAGAGTTTGTTTAAAACCACCAGAGCAACATGTCTTGCAGGATTTAAAAGATCAGGTCATTGTTTTTTGTTTGTTCCTTCCATGGTGATTTTGTCAAAAACTTTTCACTCAATTGGCTAGTTATTGCATTTTATTTATTGTATACTTTGACCTGAAAGTGAGATTGATTGTGAGAAGTGATGATCATAGAGGAAGAAGGGTGAAAATGCCTTGGAGCAGAATTTTAAGGTCAATATTATCACCAAAGTTGGATGTAGCAATTGATATGGGCAATCCATTCTTGAATCTCACCCTCGTGGTTTCCTCAAGATTGGAACTGGATACCCTTTCCTCTCAATTCTTGACCCTTTTAGATTTCAATTCCAATGAAGCTGACTAGTTCACTTTTTTTTGTCTGATTTATGTTGCTCCTAATAGGTCTTCCACCGAAGATACTTACATATGCTCAAAAGGGGCCATTCATCTCTTAATCCCTCTTCATTTCTGTACGTTTTGATTTGTTGTATGCTCTTGTGTTGGCTCAGAGAAATATTTTTCTGATTGAGATCTTTTTTCCTCTTTTTTCAATAATAATGTATTTTGTCACATTGTTACTGCCATTTGGAATGTGTTGTTTTTATTACTTACATTAGAATGCGCTTAATGTTTTGATTCTTTTATGCTGTCTGGACTTTTTTTAGTTTCATTAAAAACTATATTCTCGGTCACTTCCTGCTCTGTTTGGGGACATCATTTTTGTTCTAGGTAATGTTTCAAGTCACAATTTTGAGGACACGGTAAGTTCGTTTGTTAGCAATGTGTAGTGAGTTGTGATTATCACTTTCCTCTGCGAGGATCTTTTTAAAAATATGCAATTACGGGACATATATATATATATATATATATATATATAATGGCTTTGGAAAATGTCATAATTAATGTTTCTTGCAATTGAGTAGTATGGTTCTCTTATTTGCTTGAGTACTTAGACGGGTCTGCCTCTCTCCTTGATGGTTGATGTTGACTAAGTTAGAATCCTATGATCAAACAAGCCTTGCAGAATTGTGGTGTGGAACATATATGTGCATGATAATTTGGGTAGGTATAATGTAATTATATGTCTACTGATGTAAAGTATAAATATTGCATTGCTATAAATATTTTAAAAATCTAGCAGCTTTTTTGGAAACATCTACTGTCTTGTCCTTAATTTTATGTTGCTTAAACTATGAATTTTACTTCTTCATTCTGTATCCAGCAGGTGGGGAATCACTTTTCTGTCTTGGATTGGTAATTCGTTATGGCTATTGTCAGCCATCAAGCTGCAGGTATAGAACCATTGGTGTCTGAATAAGTTTCAGCTTGTTTAAATGGTATCTTTCCATTGAGGATTTCCTTGTTAAGGTTTGGTTATAGCAAGCGAGATTTTTCTCATAATTATTCTATTTTTGATTGATTGAGTTGAATGTCAAAACTCATTGATGTTTTACTGTTACTCCTGTAGGCATCAGGATTGGTGGGGTGAGGTTGGAGGTTTATCATTTATGAAAGTTCCTTTGCAAAAGAGAAAGGTGAATCTCATTTGCGCTATTTTTCATCTATTGTGAATTATGTTTTGAATTATGGATAATTTTGTTGGAAAACTAAGTTGGGAGTCAAGTTAGTTTGATTTTAGCTTCTTTTATCGAATGATAAGAAATATGAATTTGCTGATAATGTAGATTGTAGAAGTTGTGACGCATCACCTTGTCATGTATCAAATATATCAAGTAATTACCCATGGAGAATCTCCCTCGCGTTCACACTCCGAGCCAGATTAAGATGTGGTTTTACCTAAGTTTTGCACGCTCTAACCTTAGAAAATCAAATATCAATATAAAATCCTTTGCTGAGTGCATTCACACCGATTGATTGTGGGTTTTTAATGTCCAACTTCAATGCTCTCTCCCTTGACCTTCCCAATTCCTGTCACTTCATATTCCTCTGTCATTACCTTTCAATAGTATTCATCCATTCTTGCCAGATAAGTGAGGGATCAGCCTGATTTAATGTGAGGACCGGCGAGCCTTCGAAGACGCTTCCTATCTCGTAGGCAGCTTCAGATTACTATTTTCTCATTTCTACTCTTCGATTAGGATCATTTGTTTAGGGATTCAGAAATTGTTTGAAATGGGAAGCAGCTCAATGGCCAATAAACTAGCAACTAAACCTCAGCTTTTGGGCCAATGGAAGTGTATTGAGGAAGAAGAGAATGAGGACGGAGATAACATAGATGCACTCAAAAGTCATCGCCTTCATCAGCATAAAGAACAATGGTCATCCCCATTTCCATTTCATTTATTAATCACTCTTTTTACACTCATGTGCTTTGTTTAGAGTCTATGCTTGGTATTCCCTGGCATTTTGAATTTTAATTTAGTTTTTGATTTTTCAATAAGTAGTTTAAAGTTATGGGCAATGCAAAGTTTTGATTTTTTAACTACTTCGTGAATTCATTTATTTATTTTAGTAAACTCCCTTTTGTTGGCTTACTTAAATGGGCCCATGTATGTGCTTAGTCTCTTGAAGCTTTGCAAGAAGGGGAGCATGAAAAGCAGCGGAGCAATTTTCTCTTTTTCTTCTTCATCAAGTGCCTGTGAGGAGCAACTTCACCATTCTAACAAAAAAATTAGCTTGTCAAGTTTGTACAAATTGTGAAGGAGTATGATTTTCCTTTGCATATTTTCTAGCAATTTTTTTACCTGCTATTTAATAGATGATGTATATAATACTTTCTAGAAAGTTTCATTCTCTCTATTAATTAACTTCTTAGATAGTTTCCTTTTTGCAGATATGGAAAAATATTCATTGGAGTTATCTTAGAATTAATGTTAAAATTTTTCTGAGAGATGCCCAAAATAGTGCAATATATACTTAATTACTGCTGGACAAGATAATGCAAATTTGCCAACATAGTTATGGATCTTTGATTCATGAGATTTTTATGCTCATGGCATGAACTACTCTGCCCTCAATGCTTCTCACTTAAATTGATGTTAGCAGTTTGTATCACTGGTGGATCCAACAATCAGTTCATGTGTGCTTTCGATCTTTTTCATAAGAAAGATAAGTAAAGATAAGTAATGGAATTTGACTATATGAGTATGGAAGAATTATCATAGGTTCATTATGGTTGTTAGCTTCACGATAATGAGATTCTAGCTAATTAGGGGGCCATTTAAAATACAAAGTTTATATATAATTGGTATGTGAATGACTATAGTCTCTGTGTTTTTGGCATGTGTTTCAGTGGTGCGGGGGACCTCTCAAATGTCAAAATTTTGAGTAAATCAAAGGATTTCCACGATATACCTGTCCAGTCTTCTGTGCATTTAATTGCTGGCAATGGGTTTGTCTTAGAAGGATATGTATTTATTTCTAGGGAACTGCAAACCAGGTATATGCATCTTTACTATTTACTAAATAATGGTATGCTATCATGTTTCTTTTCAAGACAATAAATACTTGAATACATATGGTCTGTTTTTTATGATATCAATTATCATGATTTAGTGCCATCTTTTTTAGCACATTCACAAAGTATTATATAATTAGTAGTTTGAGGATGAATTGACGCTTTCTTGTGCAACATAAACTAATAGTAAAAAGGTTTGAAAGAAGGGGCATGGTTGTGCTTGGCTAGAAGCTTTTGCATGTAAAATGTGATTGTATGATTTTGCAGATTGTATTTTGCTGTAAATTTGTAGTCCCTCTGGACTGCATATTGAGTTGACATAACTTCTAACCTTTCTTTGATAGGAAATGTGGAGATTCAGATATATGACATTCATTGAGGAGTGGATTTTGGGATGGTTATACAATATGAGGGAGAATGTTATCTAAGAATTGAATAGTGATATGTATTGCTTTGTGCACAGTGATTATTGAAATCGTAAGCACTGCCTACCTTTTTGGTTCAAGTTATTTTTGCTGTTCATTTTGGTGTAATTTCATCATACGAAGGCTACTATGCCATCTGATGACACTTGCCATGTGATCTATTGCGTTGCCCACAATTATATTTGTTACAACTTGTGTAAACTTTATCACCTCAATGTTACAAGGTTACAATCTTATTCTTTTCTCCTAGGGATTTAAAGATTGCCCCTTACAAGTCATAGAATGAGCATACTTACTCATCTCATGTTAGTAATCTTCTGAATTTATTTCTATGCGCTCAGTTATCCTGAGAATCAGTTTTCTCATATAAAAGTAACTATTTGGACCATTAAATCCATTTGTGTTCTAAACTTCTTTGCCTATGACACCCTTTACATTCACTCAATATTCTATTACTTGGAATAATCAGACTTTGAATATGTTGACCCTAATTAACACATATTGTTTTAATGTGATAACCATAATCCATTTTCCCATGTCACACTTGGAATAATCAGACTTTGAATATGCTGATCCTAATTAATACATATCATATTGTTTTTATGTGATAGCCATGATCCATTTTCTCATGTCACACTTGGAAGAATTAGACCATTATTAGTAGAGACTTCCGGTCATTGTGCTTAGATTATTTAGAATTATAGTTTTTATAGGGGTTTTAGATGACTGATTAAATAGTATATGCTTTTTCTTGCCATACAACTTATAGGTCATAAAAATAGGTAAACTTGTGAGTGTGGAGGCTAAACTGCTTGTAATTTCTAGATTGATGAAATTTCATTATTCAAAATCATAGGTGTTTGTGTGTGTGTGTGTAGAAGACTTAAGTGGTAAGAGGCGTTGGAATAATTTTGAATACGAATCAGTTTTTGTCAAGGACACAAACTAACATTCTTTTTGTTTTTTTTATGAAGTAAATATTTATGTTGAATCTATAGCATAGGAGGAACCTTTATTTGAAAAGGAATCTGTTGTTTAGAAGAAGCAAGAAGGTATTGTTATGAATAATGGATTTCTTTATTTTACGTAAAGGTTGAATTATTTAGCTATGAAAGTGTATATGGTTTCTGAAACAATTTTGAAATCTGGGTTTCTTACTTTTATGTAAAGAATGATGATTTGTCTAAGTAGGAAAAAGTCATTTCAGTGTATTTGACTATTTCTCCCTCTGATTCCAACTTTATTTGAATTCTATTTGAGTAACTCAATCCTATAGGATTATGTTAAGATTGACTCCTAATCTGTGTTCTTGGAAAAATATATTGCTTGCTTTGCTTTGCTCATTGCAGAAGCACTATGACTATCTCTTGAGAAAGGCACATCCTAATCTAAGAAGCCTCTTCAAGTACTCATGATTTCTTATAGCATCATTCAGAATGGTTTAATCCCTATTCTCCTATGTTCAATATACTGGAAATTGTTGAATCTATGGTTAGGGAGGTTTCTTTAATCTGAGTTATACTTTGATGGTTTTGCCAGAAGTGGTTTAAACTTTTGTTAGAATCCCATAATATTATCAAATAGTTGAAACTTGAAATTATGGATAAGAATCTTAAATAATGTTGTCATGTGTAATTTCAGTGGCTGTTACTTATAACCTTTCTAGTAAGTCCCCCCCCCCCCCCCCCCTCCTAAATCATTTATATGTTTATTTTTAAAATTTTAAGTTGTATATTCAATATTGGAAAAATCACATATAACACTTCATAAGCAGCAGCAGACATTACTTAATCCTTATGTGATGTGTAATTTCAGTGGCTCACCGTGTTTTTGGTTGCTTCACACTGTTATACAGGTTTTGTTGTACTTTAGGTACAAGGCCAAATGTTGACACTTGCGCCCACCAAGCTTTGTTTATGAGTTGTTTTTTCTCAAATCCTTGGATTCCATGACTATGGTCATTTATGCTTAAGAGAGGTCATTCGTCTCTTAATCCCTCTTCATTTCTGTTCTTTTTTAATTTGTTATATGCTTTCATGCTTGCTTTGAGGAATGTTTTGCTAATTGAGGTCTTCATTCTTTGCTTAAAATACAATAACTGTAAGCATAAGTTGTATACTAAAAAAAAATTGTCACCTGCAGACATTCCTTTTGTATGTCTTACTGGATCATCTACCCAACCAACAGGTAAAAGAAAATGAAGAAACACTGTAGGTATTGGATGTTTCCCTTCTTCAAGTACCACTCAATCTGGTGGAACTGATCAAACTAATGCAACATTGTTGAAGATAGTGAAACAAGAGAAATGATGTCATTTTAGCTGCCTCATAAGTATGTGTTGTTGATATGACTCTTAAGTAAAAGAATTTTGGTAGTAGCTTATTATGTTTGTGTGAATGTTAATAATGTAACTTTTAAGTTATAGTTTGTACCCAAAAAAATAGACATCACGTGTTCACCAAGCAATATATATTATCAGTTTTTAATAGTCTTTTTGTTATGTTAGTACTTTCTTGAACTGATGTCTTATGTCTTGCAATAGTGGGAAATTATATTTCTATATTCACTAAAATATTTGTGAATATGGGGAAATTTTATTTTTGCCTATATGGTAGGCCACTCTTGAATTTAAAAGCAATGTTAATGACAAGATATAGATTGAAGTACATCCTTTTGTTTTTCTTTCATTACACAGACATCTTTTCTATGTAACATCTAACTAAATTTTGAAGAAAATTTGTTTACTTTTACAAAATAGAGGGGGTTTCTGTAGCTATGACAAAAAAAATCATTTTAATATATAAGGAATTGGTATAGATATTTTCCTTTCTATCAGAGGTCTGTTTCGATAAAACTTTTGGAGAATAGCTTTAGGGGAAAAAGTTGGAAAAACTCTTTTGAAGAATAATTATCTTGTGGCCACAGTTGAATCAGTAAGATGGTGTCACAGTTTTTAAGGCTCTATCTTACCTGATTAATTGTTACTATTTGGAGATGTTTGAACTATTTAAATACTTTAGCTTCATTATTCAATATAAATGCATAAATGGCAAAAAAACAATATTCATATGCACAGGTGTTTTTAATAATAAGAAGTTGTAAATAAAATAAGGAAAATTAGACTAAGAACTTAATTATGGATATTTTTAGACCACGAGTATATTTGAAATTTAAATTATTTGAAACGATCAATTACTAAAAAATTTAGTTAGAGTGAATTTTTAGATGGGGAAATTTGGTTGCTTTCTTTTAATTTAGGGTGGGGGTTTGGATGAGAAAGTTGAGTATAAAATTTGACTCTTCTTTTATTTTTATATATAGCCGAGTTTAATTCTTTACCAAGTTGAAAATATTGTACTCCTATTTAATATGAATTGAATAAAAGCCAAGGGCAATCATTGAAAAACGTTGGGATATATTTGCCTATATGTCGATCTATCAAGAGTCAAATCAATTACTGGATTGAAGGTCTTTATTCTTGACAATGATAAAAAAACAAAAACAAAAAAAAATTACAACAAACATTGTATTTGTAGAAGCTTTTCAAAATGTTGGCCTATCCAGGTGAACTGAATAACTACACATGCATTTTTACAAAATATTTGCATTGTAATACCAAAAAAACCAAAAGACTTCATGCATAGTATGAAATGAGCTACCCACAGGCGTAAACAAGATAAAATCTATCTAGAATACTTTTTTAGCATTTACCTGTTAAATTGTTTTATAGCCGGGTATCCCGCGCATCGCGCGGGGTCAACCCTAGTTTTAGTAATTTTATCACTTTAATTAAAACTACAACCTTACTGTAATTAGTGTTGCTCCACCTATATGTTTCTCTTTTTACCCTATAAGTGCAATTTGTGTTTCACTCTAGGTGGATGAAGTAGCCTTTAGGTTAGATTGGTTTTAGAGTCTTCTCAAATGTAGAATGCTATGAGTTAGGTGGTTCTTAGGTTTGTCATGCTATCTTTCCCGTACTATGATATTCTGATTGCTTTACTGATCTTAATTACTTAAATTCTTGTTATAGTAAATATTGATGGTATAACTATGCTTTCTATTTTATTTTTATATATTTGATAAAAATGTTGTATTTATTTGTTTCTCATTATATTAATGCTACATCATTATTTCTATTATTGTCATTATCTTCATTGAATTTGCTGCATTTTCATTAGGCTAATTATTTTTGATGCACTTTGGTTAGATTATATTAACAAACGCATTCTCATATCAGTGGTGCTGTAGCAATTGAATTTAAGTTAAGCCATAAGTTATTTTGCTTGAAAATAAAACATTCTAAAAGTTTCTTGTGGTGCTTCTCAATAAATATTTTTGTGATTCCTTCTGATAATGAGGAGAAGCATCTCTAGCGTATACCAACCTAAAGGATAAACCATTTAAAATGATGAATATGTCTGTTGGAAGAAGGCTAGTGCGGTAATCATGTGATAGTTATGCACTCAGTTACTTGTCATATATGGGATTTTGCTGACATGCTTATATAAGACCAAATTTCACATTGTCTTCTGCTACTTATTCCTTTCTTATTTTTATATAAACTCTGTTGCAACTTCTTGATCGTCTTTCTTCATGTTTAATTATGTTCAATGATTTTGGGCCAAAAAGGTTGTAGTGGGATTGTATCATTAGGGAATATTTGGTGTTTGATGATATTTATGAATGTGGAAAAGTTTTGCACCAATGAACACATAATTTGACAGCAGTGTTATAATAAATCTACTTTTGCTATACCTTAAGTGTGTTATGCATGAGTTATTTAATATAAGGGGTAAATCAGAGAGTATGTACTTTTTTCCCTGGTTTTCATGTTACTTTTAACTGGTTTTTTATATTTAATGGCATTGAAATATACAATCTTTATTCTCACTTCTTGCCTCTGTTTTTATTCTATCTCTTTTGTTTTCCACTTCATGAAAGTGGGCTGTGGATTAGGTAAGGTTCCCTTTGTTTCCAGTTAATTAATTTTGGTTGCGTTGATTATTGAATATCAAGTTTTTTCGTAATTGGTTGCCATAATTCAAGATAAAGAGTTTATATTCTAGAATGATTGGTTGAATGTGTTATAATTTTTGATATAGTCACGGTAATTGATGCTCATCCTATAGTCATGAAATTGCTTATCATGCTATATATATGGTGGCATATATGAGTTTATTAACATGTTTGACCTCATTCTATAGTTTAGCCTGATTGCTTGTTTTGAATATTTTCATTTCGAATTTCCCTTCAATCTGTCCATATTCGAAGGTGAAGAAGAATGATTGGTATATGTGTTTGGTACATCTATATTTTCTCTATTAATATATCATTTGAACTAGTGTAGTCTACCTCCTATTTGTCAGATTCATGAGAGTAATTTTAATTATATAGTAAAAAGTATTAGTTCCTCTTGTACGTAATAATATTTGAAAGCTAGGTTAAAAGTATTAGTTCTCTATTAAAAGTATTAGTACCTCCCCATTTGTTTTTTTCCAATATTGGCCAATTATGATACTTTTAAAAGAGATAATTAATTAAGAAAGAAAGTCTAGGCTAAAGTTGGAAAAAATGTTACAAATAGGGATAGAATGTGAAATGAACTTTTTTATTTTGCATCAAAATTATTCAAATTTTGGATTGTTATATAAATCGGAGGGAGTATTATTCTAACTTAATCATTTAGATTTATTTCTATTTATGTCATTTTTTCCATTTGTATTTAATTGTTTGTATATCTTTTATTTGTATATTTTTTTTAACATTTGACAAGAGTGTGGTAACGAAGCCGTAAGCATTTGGTGGCGTTTAATTGGAGAATCGACACAACAGGATTATCCCTATAGTGGCGTTTATATGGAAACACGACACAACAATATTAACATACAGGTGTCGGTTAATTCGAGAAACGTCATAAAACTGGTAACACAGTGTTTTAATAAAGCGGCGTTTGTCTTGGAAAGCGACCGCGGACACCGGAAATCAACCTCTCCCACCCCAACATCAACATCAACATCTGATCCCACCCTTCCAATCCCAGTTCTCTCGAAAGATCTCAGCATCAACCGAGTATTCCTATTATTTGATCTCAGCATCAAACAAACACATGGGTCCGATTATTCCTACCCCGCAAAGCACTTGATCACAATCTCCCCACCAAAAAACACAAGTGTAAGCTAGCTCTTATCATTTACTTCCATGGAGGTGGCTTCACCTATTACAGAGTGCAGCCTCCACCGTTGTCCATGACTTCTGTTCGAAGATGACTACCGGCTTGCGCCAGTCGCCAGACCAGCGGCTACCGGCGTCGTATGATAATGCCGTGGAGGCGCTCCACTGGATCAAAACCTGTTCAGATGATTGGTTGAGAAAGTTCGTTGACTTTTCAAATTGTTTCCTAATGGGGAATTGTGCAGGGGCACAATTGCCTACCATGCAGGACTACGTGTGGCTGAGAGATGATCTGAAACCGTTGAAGATCCAAGGGCTGATATTGTGCCAACCGATTTCAGTGGGACCCAGAGGATGGAGTCTGAAATTAGACTAGAGAAAAATCTTGTGTTTTCCATATGTGTGAGTGATTTGTTTTGGGAGATGGCTCTGCCCGTGGGAGCAAATCCTGATCATGAGTAATGTAATCCAACGGCTGGGGATGGACTTCAGAAGATGGGGAAGATTAGGGAGATTGGATGGAGGGTGATGGTGAGTGGGAATGGAGGGGACCCACTTGTTGATAGAGGGAGTGAAGGTGGTGACTGGTGAGTGATTGTTGACGAAGGTACTCATGGGATCATGGGATAGAGTTTGTTGATAAGAATGTCACTAGTCCGATTATGTGTTGGATTTGTTTTGGCCAAAAGTATTATGTGTTGGATTTTAATCGCCCCATTTTGGGGATTGGAATAAGTTTTTACTTTTTAGCTACGTATGATGATGTCGAAGTATGAATTAAAAATGAAATCTCAATAACATTGGAGGGGAGGAAGGCAAGTCTAGTTTACAAGACAAATAAAATTGAACATTTTATTCATTAATGTGGAACCCAATGGCCATTTTAAGAAATATTACCTAAAATCTATATAGGATTTCAAATTAATTACCACAATCCATAGAACTTGTTTTTAGATATATCCCTTAGATGGACGGGGCCATATAATTATCCCTAAACCTTACGTATAACCTCATTGAATTTTGTCATTTTTTGTCTACATTAGGGATGCGGTCATTATTTCTAGGTTGATTCTTAGTTTTTAGACCGTGAACTATATTATCTCAAGTTTCTCAACGTATTAATCATAAAAGAGTAATATGACTAAAATATTTTTAATTCAAAATGTCTCTAACTCAATCGTTTTACGCAACCATTTGATTATGCTCATTTTGTTTTTTTTATCTTTTTCTTTTGCATTACAATATAAAAGTTCATCCTTAATATTATATAAACAATCTTGCATATAATTATTTTATTTTTGTTTTTTAAGTCATGGTTTTGTTTTTTATCTTCTTAGTTAAAATATTTAGAAGACAATGAACAATATTAATATAAGGTTAAAATTCAAATATAGCACTCAACTATTAGGAAAAGTTCAATGATCATAAAAAACAATTTTGGGTCTCAAATCTAGCACTCATCTATTTCAATATGGTCCAAAATGTTGCGACTTATCAACTTTAACGGTTCAACTGTTAAGTTTGACCATATCACCTTTCACATCATCTAATTATATCAGGTCATCTGCCACGTCAACAGATCAGGAGCAATTTCATCGCCACATTATCACTCTCTCTCTGGAAAGAAAAACACACAGATCTTCGTTTTTTATATTTTCGCTTCTTATTTCCTTTTGCTCCAATTCTTGTGTGTGTATATTATATACACATATATTTGATTCCTTTTTTCTTCTCTGATGGTGTCCGAAAATTTCTCCCGTCAAGAACCTTATCTTCAGAAAACTCAAGGCAAAGTCCGATAATAAGGTTCTTTCTTGAACTCCATGTCTTTATTTTGTCTTTTTATGTACCCTTTTCTTAAAAATTTGAACTTTGACTGTTTGTAATTGCTATGATTGATTGGATTCAGATCCACGATATTGTTTGTTTTATTTTTGTTGGGTTTTAGGGCGTACCTGGATTGTCGATTAACTTGACCGGGTACCCACACGGAGCCGGATCACCGATTGTAATCTGACTATTATATACAGCAGATGCACTTGAGGAAGAAATAGAGAGACTGAGAGAAAGGAATTTGTTTTTTTTATACAAAAACAACAGTAACTTAACTTTTCCAATAGACTTCATGTATTTATAATGAATCAATGGAAAGGTCATATCCCATGTGAAAAGAAACATTGATTTAACTTTAAATCTATGAGAAAATTACTCATTTCAAACCATATTTTCCATATTTATAAAATGGCTCCAATTCCAATTGGGTATGATCCTAACCACTAAGGGTGGACTCTTATTTCCCTACAATTTTTAATTTTGTTTTGATTTCTTTTTTCAGATGTGCTTTGATTGTAATACAAAGAATCTAAATCGGGCCTCTGTTACTTATGAGATTTTCCTCTGCATCGATTGTTTTGCTGTTTATCTCAGTCTTGGTGTTCACAGAAGTTTTGTGAGACAAGTTGTTTTTTTGTTGACTTCTTGCGATTTTTCTGTGAGGGGATGATTTTTTTTGGTTAAATAAATTGTGTTTGGGAGAGTTGTTTGTTTGTTACAAGGAGGGAAGATGCTGCCAAATTTTGTTGTGCTAAGATGGTAAGTTTTTGGATGTCGTTGAGCTTATTGGCTTCCTTAGCTGATATTTTGTAAATTTCATTCCTCACGTTTCAACCTGAGATATTCTTTCCATAGTTCCGAAATATTGGAGCTCAAACAGAGTGAGAGAGAGGGGGGATGATGTGGCGAAGTTGCTGATGATTCGTTGATGTGTTTGGTAACAGTCAAGCCCTGTTGTTAAAGTTAACAAGTTGCTACATTTAAACACATTTTGTAATAAATGAGTGCTAGATTTGGTTCCTGAAATTATTTTTTATATTCGGTGAACTTTTTTGTTGATATTTGAGTGCTATATTTAAACCTTAACCCTTAATATAAATTGTCTTATAAAAAAATACCTTAATATAATTTAATATAATGTTGTAATCTACTATTCAATAAGGGTTTGACCAAATATATTACAAGTGATCCTTATATGTAATTTTTTTATTAAAAAAATAAATCGTATATATTCTAATATCTCAATTAGCTAGTTTTTCTGGTAAAAAGGAAACTAGCTAGTTACGAGATCATTTTATTGTGGGTGGGAATTATTAGTTGGCATGACAGGCCTCAGCATCTTTAAATTATTTCCAGGAGTTCTTTTTGTTGCTTATTTAGCCAACTACTATATTTTTTACTCGCCAATTAAGCAGAAGAATATTGATCATATTAGAGAAACCGAATCCAAGTACAACCAAACACAAACAGAAAACGTAAGGGATAAGCTAAACAAAATAAAACTCCAAGCATATATAATAAAATAGAAAAATACTTCAACCAGGATCACTCTAAGATTCTTCTGCATCAGCCCTCTACTATTTGTAACAGAGGTAACAATTCCCTATTTAGAAGGACAAGACTCATCCAATCCGATGAGGATTTGACAACCTGATCTGCCACAAAATTTGTTTATGCATGAATTTAAAACAATCTTAAGTATAGTCATGGTTGAATAACTTAAGACAGGTAGTTCTCTTGGAAAGTATCACAACTCCAACAATAACTATCGGTTAAGAGCTCTCTACTATATAGCCTCTTAACTTCGTAATTTTACCATTGGATTTGCTTTAATTTTTCAATGTTCAAGATTTAGTACATTGCTAAAATGTTACTCCCTCCGTTCCTAAATATAAGATCACTTTGGGGAAGTGGATAAGTTCCTAAATATAAGATCACTTTCCATTTTTTCCCAAATTTTACCCAAATTACCCTTGTACAACTTTCACAACCAAATTACACCCTCTCTCTCTCTCTCTCTCTCTCAATGTTTTCTGACCATCGCACCTCCTTTTTCATCATCTGATTACTGGAAACCTTCTTCTTCATCTGATTCCTCAAAATCCCAGCAATGGTTAGACTTCTTATAGTTCGTTTGTCTTCCATTCTTAGATCCCGAACCTGGTGACTTCAAGTCGGACGCCTTCTTCATCTTACCGGCGGCGGTGGAAGTTAAAGATTGATGTACGGACTGCGAGTTCGGCGAGTAATTAGCGGTGGTGAGTGGCTTGCCGGAGGAAGTACGGCGAGCGGCGACTAAGATCTCGAAGACAGTAAGGTGGAGATCGAAATCGTAGAGGTTGGTGGCGAATGTCGGTGGTGGTGACTGTCGCTTTGAGTGAGAGGTCTCTGAAAAGATGAGCCATGACAGAGATAGAAGAAGAAGAAGACGAAGAAGAGGAAGAAGATTCACATTATTGATACAGGATGATAAAACTTTCTAAATTTGCTTCTTTGTTTTTGAAATTTAAGCGAGGGACATTTTGGGAAGATCATGTAATTTTATTGTCTTCCTTAATCTCCTCAAATTAATCAAAGTGATCTTATATTTAGGAACGGAGGGAGTATTATCTATTTGCTGTAAATTGTATAATGTTTTTACAATTAATAATATAGAGAAGGGAGGCCTCTGGTCGCATGAACTATATGTGTAGATTGACACAGAATTGAATTAGCATTTGCAAAGCTTTTTTAAGCTTGAACAATAGTAATTTATTTTTGTCTAATGTTTGATTTGTAGTAGTTTTTCAGTTTTGAGAATAAGTTTGACACTTTATTTTTCTAATATAATTATCATTCTTTGTCCTTAATATAAAATTAAATTGACCATTTTCGTAAAAATTAACTGATGCTAAATATATTAAACCACTTTGAATTACTTACATTTATCATTTTTTCATAATATTAATTTACATTAGTAACTAATGTACTCCCTCCGGTCCCTAATGTAAGAGCCCAAAATTTGAATGGTTTTGGTCCCTAATGTAAGAGCTCACCCCATATTCTCTCCTCATTTAATGCATTTTTTCCTACTTTACCCCTAACTCTCTTTCATATTTATTAATGCTTATGTATTTCTCTCTCTTAAAAGTACTATAATAAATATGGGCAATTTTGGAAAAGAAGCATTAACTCTAGACACCCAACTCACATTCACATGTTTTCTTAAGAAGCGTTTTTTTTACGGCTAGCTCTTACATTAGGGACCGGAGGGAGTATAATTTAGTTAAGTGTAATATATGTTATGTTACCTCTAAGCGCTTATTAGATCAACTGGTTGGGTTGTTCAAACTTAATTAATGGTCTCGAGTTTGAATCCTGGGTATGTAGTCCGGTAATTACTTAGAGGTAGCGATGTTATCCCCATTAAGGGTCTACATTCCAGTGAATCAGATTATTCGGTTGCTAATAGCACTAGATATTATCATAGGTGGGATAATGGGATAAAAGAGGATAAGCTCACAAACAAGTCAGTTTTGGGCCCATGTACAAGGATGCTTTAAATTTTAATAATAGATAGTTTCATGGTACATGGGCATAAGCCCTTCTCTTTTAGGCCTCGGCCCATATATTGGTCCGTTATTGCAACAATTACCTATACTCTTGAACTAATCATCCTAGTTGTTGATTATGATCCAGTGAAACGAGTATAACATCACTCCGTATGTGCTAGATAAATGCTTGGGAGTCAAAAAGTTGTGGCCGTGGTAGTGTGGTACCATAAAGTCAATAAGAGCAATATAGAGTCAAAACAATTTCATCAAAAAAAAATAGAGTCAAAACAAACGTTAACTTGATGCCAAAGTAAATGTGTCAAAAAGCATCAGGCTGCACCTATCTGAGTAAATGGATATTTTAAGCAAACCTAAATTTATTGTTGAAATCAAAGCCCGATCCATTCTTAAGTTGCTTAAAAATCCCCTTAAATGGAAAAAAGAAAAATTAATATATTAAAATTGAGATAATCAAATCAATCTTTATAGGAAAGAAGGGTTAATATTGTCCAACAAAAAATTAATAAGCATCTATTATTTGGCAATTTGATAATAAATGATATAATTTTAGTCAATGGAAAAAAAATCTCATTTTGGCTAATGTCATCCATCACCCATAATTTCGTCAATTTTGTTGTCATGCGAGTAGAGCTGTCAAAACGGGTCAATCCCATTTAGGCCCTTTTCTAAAAAAAAAACATTTGTTTTCTAAAGCCCGGCCAAGAGCACTCAGGTCGGGCTTGGCTCTCAGGACTTCAACCCTTATAAAAAATTTTCAAATTTTCAACCAAATACTACACCACAATTTTTAACTTCAATTTTAATACATAAGAACACCACATAATACCCAAGTATTAATATAAATACAAAACAAAGTCATAAAAAATAAAATCAACAACATTCAAATACTAATAATCCATATTAGAGACTATATTTTGGAACCTTAATGCTGAAAGTTATGGGACAATAGGAACAAAAGTATTTTTGTAAATAACTCTCTCCTTCTAGAAGAGATTATTGTTTTAGTCACTTCCTTTGTAAGCCACATGGCTAATGTCACAGGTTTTTTGAGCTCCGTGACATAGACCCATAGTGGATTGTAATTATTTTTTGATTTAGTAAATGAGTACATATGCATTCTAAAAAAAATATTAATAATCCTCAACAACACAACTACTACCCATAAAAAGGAAATCTCAATAAATATCATTCGACAACATTTGATTGTGTTTGGCTATGATAAAGAGAAGAAGAGATGTGGTGGAGATGGATGATGGCGGAGGGTGATAGTTTAACATTTGTGGTGGTCGGTGGGGATGTGGTTGGCGGACTATTTAACAGTGTTAGTGCCATGTAGGCAATTTAACAGTGTTAAGAGCATTTTCAAGTCATTTTCAAAGTTGGGGACTAACTCTATTAACAGCACAAACTTGAGGAACCAAATACACGTGTTTGAAACTTGAGAGACCAAAAACAAAATTAGATGAAACTTGAGAGACCAAAAGTTATGTTAACCATTTTTTTTATTTAATACTCCCTTCGTTCCTAAATATAAGATCACTTAAACAAATTTGGAGAGATTAAGAAAGACATTACAATGAGTTAGGATTACATGAAATTTCCAAAATATCCCTCACCTAAGTTTTAAAAATATCCTCTCACCTTCTTCAAACCACTATTTTTTGGGTGAAGGGAGTATAGGGGTAATTTGGAAAAAACTTGATTCAAATTAGAAAATGATCTTATATTTAGGAACAAACTCTCCTCCCTAAATTGATCTTATATTTAGAAACGGAGGGAGTATTACATACTACCTCCGGTCCTAAATATAGGACATAATTGACTTTTTTGTGGAGAGATTAAGGTTGCGAAATAAGTTATTGAATGATGACATATTTGATCTATTAAAATAAACTAGTTTAAGGGAAAAATTAGGTAAATCAATTTATAATTAACTTATTTTACCTTTTTAATGATTTTCTAGAAAAAGTCAATCGGGTCTTATATTTAGGACGTGAGAACTAATATTATAATAATAGGCGTGATGTATATGTATACAGCACCTAATGTGGACTCATATGTATATTACCGTTACATGAGACCCTTCAATTTCCTCAAACTTAAACCTCAAACCCTCACTTCGTCTTTCCTCAAACTCACGGACCCTTGGGCTTCCTCCTTGTTCCTCCGCCGAAAACCTCAAGCTCCTTTGAATCCTCTCAAATCCTTCCAATCCTTCCTTCTTCATCTGCCGAGCAGATCGGGTTTGGAGAGGACATGAAGATGGAATGTATTTTGCTGCTTCTTCTTCTTATGCTTATGGGTATGAAACCATTTTGGCTGAGAGACATCACTCATCTAATTCTTTGTTTCCTTTCTTTTTCTTTTCCATAAACCTCTTTCTTTCATTTCATTCCATATTTTAATCCTACCCATTTAACCAAAATCCAAACTTTTTCACTTTATAAAGGATTTGACTCTCTCTGCGTC
Source organism: Mimosa pudica (assembly GCA_029929735.1). Classification (NCBI taxonomy): domain Eukaryota; kingdom Viridiplantae; phylum Streptophyta; class Magnoliopsida; order Fabales; family Fabaceae; genus Mimosa; species Mimosa pudica. The sequence goes on along the minus strand of JAKELP010000021.1, from coordinate 9,542,176 downwards.
TTCAAATTCAAATCAATATGGCCTAGAAAGAAATGAAGTAATAATGTCTGCGTATCAGAAGTTATGTAGGCATTTGAAAATAATCATTTATATAATCATAATTAGGACATACCCAAATCATAAGTTTTGACATGATCCAGTTATTTTACCCTTGAACATTTTATATGAAGTAAATGTGTGTTTCTGTTGATTGCTGGAAAATGACACTATAAGGTACACCACGGCTTTTAATAATTTTTTGTGTGAACTTTATCTATTTAGTTTACTTGTCTGGATTTATGCCCCTCCCCTTCTCAATCGAGATGGATTTGCACTGTGACCATCTTCATGGCGAAGCGTGTGTACGAAGTCTGGAAAGGAATGTGTTGTTTTTATTACATACATTGGAATGCTATCAATGTATTGATTCTTTTATGTTGTGTGGACTTTTTTCAGTTTCATTAAAAACTATATTCTCGGTCACTTCCTGCTCTGTTTGGGGACATCATTTTTGTTTTAGGAAATGTTTCAAGTCACAATTTTGAGGACACTGTAAGTTCGTTTTTTAGCAATGTGTAGTGAGTTGTGATTATCACTTCCTTTGTGAGGGTCTTTTTAAAAATATGCAATTACAGGACTTATATATATAAAATGCTATGGCTTTGGAAACTGTCATAATTAATGTTTCTTGCATTTGAGTAGTATGCTTCTCTTATTTGCTTGAGTACTTAGATGGGTCTGCCTCTCTCCTTGATGGTTGATGTTGACTAAGTTAGAATCTTATGATCAAACAAGCCTTGCAGTGGTGTGGAACATATATGTGCATGATAATTTGGATAGGCATAATATAATTATATGTCTATTTGATGTAAAGTATAAATACTGCATTGCTTTAAGTATTTTAAAAATCTAGCAGCCTTTTTGGAAACATCTGTTGTCCTGTCCTTAATTTTATGTTGCTTAAACTATGAATTCTACTTCTTCATTCTGTATCCAGCAGGTGGGGATATCACTTTTCTGTCTTGGATTGGTAATTCGTTATGGCAGATGTCAGCCATCAAGCTGCAGCTATAGAACCATTGGTGTCTAAATGAGTTTCAGCTTGTTTAAATGGTATCTTTCCGTTGAGGATTTCCTTGTCAAGGTTTGGTTGTGGCAAGAGAGATTTTTCTCATAATTATTCTAATTTCGATTGATTGAGTTGAATGTCAAAACTTGTTAATGTTTTACTGTTACTCTTGTAGGCATCAGGATTGGTGGGGTGAGGTTGGAGGTTTATCATTTATGAAAGTTGCTTTGCGAAAGAGAAAGGTGAATCTCATTTGTGCTTTTTTTCATCTATTGTGAATTATGTTTTGAATATGCAGTTAACACAATTTTGTTGGAAAACTGAGCTGGGAGTCAAGTTAGTTTGATTTTAGCTTCTTTTATCGAACAATAAGAATTATGTATTTGCTGATAGTGTAGATTGTAGTTGTGTTGCATCACCTTGTCATGTATTTTAGTAATTTTATCACTTTAATTAACTACAGCCTTACTGTAATTAGTGTTGCTCCACCTATATGTTTCTCCTTTTACCCTATAAGTGCAATTTATGTTTCACTCTAGGTGGATGAAGTAGCCTTTAGGTTAGATTGATTCTAGAGTCTTCTCAAATATAGAATGCTATGAGTTGGGTGTGGTTCATAGGTTTTGTCATGCTATCTTTCCGGTACATTTTTATTGTGTATGATATTCCAATTGATTTACTGATCTTAATTACCTATATTCTTGTTATAGCGAATATTGATGGTATAACTATGCTTTCTATTTTATTTTTATATATTTGATAAAAATGTTGTATTTATTTGTTTATCATTCTATAATGCTACATCATTATTTCTATTATTGTCGTTATCTTAATTGTTGTTTCCACTGTTGTTGTTGCTCTTGTTATTATCTTCATTGAATTTGCTGCATTTTTCATTAGGCTAATTATTTTTGAAGCATTTTGGTTAGATTATATAAACAAATGCATTCTCATATCAATGGTACTGTACCAATTGAATTTAAATTAAGCCATAAGTTATTTACACTCATCTTCATTGTGGTTCCTTCTGATAATGAGGAGAAGCATCTCTAGCATATACCAACCTAGAGGATAAACCATTTGAAATGATGAATATGTCCATTGGAAGAGGGCTAGTTTAGTAATCATGTGATAGTTATGCACTCAGTTACTTGTCATATATGGGATTTAGCTTCTACTGACCAAATTTCACATTGTCTTCTGCTACTTACTCCTTATTTTTATATAAACTATGTTGCAATTTTTCGAACGTCTTTCTTCGTGTTCAATTCTGTTCAATGATTTTGGGCTAAAAAGGTTGTAGTGGGATTGAATCATTAGGGAAATATTTGGTGTTTGACCATATTTATGATTGTGGAAAAGTTTTGCACCAATTAACATATAATTTGACAGCATTGTTGTAATAAATCTACTTTTGCTATACCTTAAGTGTTATGCCAGAGTTATCTGCTAGAAGGGGTAAATCAGAAAATATGTACCTTGTTCTTTGATTTTCACGTTATTTTTAACTGATTTTTTATATTTAATGACATTGAAATATACAATCTTTAATCTCACTTTCTTGCCTATGTTTTTATTCTATCTCTTTTATTTTTCACTTCATGAAAGTGGGCTGTGGATTAGGTAAGGCTCCCTTTGTTTGTAGTTTATTAATTTTGGTTGTGTTGATTATTAATTTCAAGTTTTTTCGTAATTAGTTGCCATAATTCAGGATAAAGAGTTCATATTCTAGAATGAGTGGTTGAACGTGTTATAATTTTTGATATAGTCATGATAATTGGTGCTCATCCTATAGTCATGATATTGTTTATCATGCTATAATATGTTTGGCATATATAGTTTAGCCTGATTTTTTTTATCATAATAGTTTTTAGCCTGATTGATTGCTTGTTTTTTAATATTTTCATTTCGAATTTCCCTTCAGTCTGTATTCCAAGGTGAAGAATGATTGGTATCTTACATGTATTTTTGTACATTCTCTATATTTTCTCTTCTAATATAGGAGTATCATTTGAACTAGTGTAGCCTTATCTCCTATTTGCCAGATTCATGAGAGTAATTTTAATTATATGGTTAAAAACATGAGTTCCTCTAGTATGTTAGTTGAGTGTTTGTAGTTAATGTTTTTCCATTATTGTCCAAAAATTATGATACTTTGAAAAGAGAAATACATAAGAATAATTAACTATGAGATAAATATTTTTATACTCCCTCCGGTCCTAAATATAAGACCTAATTGACTTTTTCTAGAAAAACCTTAAAAAAGCAAAATAAGTTAATTATAAATTGATTTACCTAATTTTTTTTCTTAAACTAAATTATTTTACCTATAAACTAATGAATAATCTAAAAATATATGAAATATGTCATCATTTAATAACCTATTTCGTAACCTTAATCTCTCCAAAAAAAAAGTCAATTAGGTCCTATATTTAGGACCGGAGATAGTATTTTGCATTAAAATTAATCAAATTTTGGGCTCTTGTATTATATAAACCGGAGGGCATTATGGTAACTAAATTGTTTAGATTTATTTCTTTATATGTCACTTTTTCCCTTTTGTATTTAATTGTTTATTTGCCATAAAATTAATCAAAACTAAGCACTAAATAATAAAATATTGTATAGTTGCTACTCAGACAAATTAAAAGAGAAAATTTCAAGCAAGTTAATATGGTGTATATTTTTTTAACATATTATTACAAGTGAGTGGCAACGAGTGAGTACGTATTTAGTGGCATTTATTTGGGGAAGCGGCACAACAGGGTAATTACTATAGTGGCGTGTAAATGGTAAAGCGGCACAATAGGTAATTACTATGGTAGCGTTTAATTGTGAAAGCGACACAACAGGACAATTACTATTGTGACGTTGAAATAGAACAGCGACACAATAGATTCACCATATATGAGCGGTTAATTGGAAAACCGACACGACAGTATAAAAACATACTGTCGTTTTATAAAAAACGCGACACAAAACTGTTAACATTTGGTAGCGTTTAACAGGCAAGCGACAACACAGTGTTTTAATGTAGCGGTGTTTGTCGTGGAAAGGGACCGCGGACACCGAACATCAACCTCTCCGACCCCAACATCTGATCTCATCCTTCCAATCCCAGTTCTCTCCAAAGATCTCAGCATCAACCAATCAAACAAACACATATGGGTCTGATTATTCCTTGCCCGCAAAGCACTAGATCACATTTTCCCCACCAAAAAACGTAAGTTTATAATAAGCTACCTCTTATCATTTGCTTCCATGGAAGTGGCTTCACCTATTACAGTGCAGCCTCCACCGTTGTGCATGACTTTTGTTCAAAGATGGCAGAAGATGTTGATGTCGTCGTGGCCTCCTTGGACTACTGGCTTGCACCGGACCACCGGTTGCGGCAGCGTACGAGGATGTCGTGGCGCTTCATTGGATCAAAACCGTTCCTGATGAATGGTTGACTCGGTTCGTTGACTTTTCCTTCATAATAATGTGGTCATTATTTATGGCCCCATTCCATCTAATTTATGACTGGTGAGTGATTTTGTTAAAGGAGGTACTCATGGATGGGATAGAGTTTGTTGATCCTTCAATAGCTTCGCGGTTCATTAAAGTTGTCAAACACTTTATAAATGTGTTTTCATAATTATTCATATTACAAGGTCTAATAATATTTTCTAATTCATTTTATAATTATTTTCCTTTTGTTCTCTCTTATTCTGATTTCACTCAATTTTTCTTTCCATTCAAGTAGTAAGTGGTATATGTAAAGATCATCAACTTTTACTTGAGCCTGAGTTTTTCCGGGATATCATTCAATTTTCATTTAAAATTGTGGTGCCATAAACAATCAATTCCAAATTATGATGGACCGCGAACCTTTTGTGTGAACCAAAGCAATATATAATATGGACAACTTTGATGAAACGAAAATTGTAGTTGCAGTCTCTAGTGTATATCAAATTGACTTTTTTAGAAAAATAAATATATAAAACAAATCATTTTAAAGTATTTATATTCATTTATTTTCCTCAAAATTAAATTACTTTACATATAAACTAAAATGTAATAAAATTATATATAAATTATAATACGTGAAAATTTTGTGGTCTCTTAGAATTCCTTACTTTTTTTTAAAAAAAAAAACAACACTTGAGTTTACATTCAGTACGAGAAGGAGTGTTAACTTAAAACTATAAGTTAAAGAGATAAAATATATAAAAATATGTTACATTCAAAACGAACATTCACCCCAAATCAGGTTTTATGATCATCACATCACAAGACAATGTTATAATAAGTCAAAGTCAATAGTGTAGTTGGCCACAGGTCATAACTCATCACCTTAATTAGTCGTTTTATAGAGTACAATTCTCATAAAACGGCTAGAGGAATCAGATAGCAGCAATAAAAGCACCTCAACTTCATCTTCATCTTCATTTTTATCCTCATCCAAATAGAGAACAGAAAAAGCCCAAACTCATATTGTATAGTATCATATACCATGGCATCACCTACTGAATCTGAACCCTTTGACCCTCACAAGATGCTCCAAATCGTCCTCAACTCCGACGGTTCTCTCACTCGCAACATCAAAGAACCACGTACACCCGCCACATCTGATCCCAACCTCCTTATCTCTGTTCTCACCAAAGATCTCACCATTAACCAATCAAACAACACATGGCTCCGATTATTCCTACCCCGCAAAGCACTGGATCATACTCACCCTCCCTCCAACAAGTTCCCTCTCATCATTTTCTTCCATGCAGGTGGCTTCATCTATTTCAGTGTAGCCACCACTTTCTTCCATGACTTTTGTTCAAAGATGGCGAACGACGTCGAAGCTGTGGTCGCCTCCGTTGAGTACCGTCTCTCTCCAGAACATAGGCTTCCCGCGGCCTATGATGATGCCATGGAGGCGCTGCACTGGATAAAATCCAGCAACGTTGACTGGGTACGAGAATTCGTTGACTTGTCCAACTGTTATGTGATGGGGAGCAGTTCAGGGGGTGCAATCACCTATCATGCAGGTCTACGGGTAGCTATGGAAGGCCTTCATAAGGATCTTGAGCCAATGAAGATCAAAGGGCTGATATTGCGTCAGCCCTTCTTTGGTGGGACCCAGAGGACGGCCTCAGAAGTGAGGCTAGAGAAAAACCCTATTGTTCCTATGTGTATGTGTGACTTGTTTTGGGAGTTAGCTTTGCCTGTGGGAGCAAATCTTGATCATGAGTATTGTAATCCGACGGCTGGGGATCTTCCGGAGAAGTTGGAGAAGATAAAGGAGATGGGATGGAGGGTCATGGTGAGTGGGAATGGAGGGGACCCACTTGTTGATAGAGGGACAGAGTTGGCGAAATTAATGGAGGAGAAGGGAGTGAAGGTGGTGATTGATTTTGAAGAAGAAGGGTCTCATGGTGCTGAGTTCTTTGATGATATAGTGGCTTCGAGGCTCATTGGGGTGATCAAACAGTTCATTTCTTCGACTGAGGTTTACTAAGGTAGGTGTCCATGATCAAGATGAGTTGGGAGAGCAAAATATATTTTAATTTGATCGACCAGATTAATCACAACGCTTATTATGATTTGATTTTACATTCTATATATGCACTAAAATATTTTTGCTAAAACTAAATATAAATTGTCTAAATCAGATCAAATGTTCTAGACATGCTAAGCCCTCTTTATTCGTGGAGTTTTATTTAGTGTGTGATATTTATATGATCGAACTCATTATGTATTGGAAAGTGATAATGTGTCCCATGTTATCTTCTAATCAATAAATGTCGTTCATCAGTTCTTCCAAAAAGAGCACACGAATGTTTGAAAGTTTCAAATGAATTATCTTTCCACCTTAATTATCCCTAATTCCTTTCAATTAGTTTTTATTTTTATTGTTTTATTTTAATTTCCTAGTTTTCCTTATATCTCGTCCGTCCATCCTTCTCCGAAATCCAATTTCGCAATCTCGGACCCACCATTTACATCCACGAGTCAATGCATTTATGGGCTATGCCATAATTTCTACAATTTTGGTATCCAAATCACTCTTGTTAGTTAAAGGCAGCATTCATCCTACTTGTAACGTCATGTTATCAGTCCTTGCATATCTAATTATTGAAAATTGAAATGGCTTGAGTTTTTCGACCAAATAAAAAATGGCTTGACTTCGTAGAATTCCTATCGAATATTTGTGTTTGAGTTTCAGCCTAAAGCAACGACTAATTTCAACACATTAAATAAAAAAAATTAAAGAGCAAATAATGTAAATTACAAATAAAAATGTATTTTTTTGATTGCCTAAAAGAGTGACCTAGCTATTTGAACACAATAATTAGTTCATAAATTTTCAATAGAATCAACTAATTATTAGCATAATTATTATAATGAATAAGTTGACTAGTAAGATGATAAGTATGATGATGTAATTTAATTGAACAGCAGGAGTAATAATTCAAGCAAAAAATATTATTTCGAAATATAAGAGCTCATTTCATATTCTCTCCTCATTTAATGAGTTTTTTCCTACTTTACCCCTCACTTTCTTTCATATTTATTAATGCTTATATATTTCTCTCCCTTAAAAGTATCATAATAAATATGGGCAATATTGGAAAAGAAACATTAACTCCAGACACTCAACTAACATTCACATGTTTTCTTAAGAAACGTTTTTTTAATTTGGCTGCTAACTCTTATATTAGGGATCGAATGGATTATATTATAGTATGACATATTGACCAATAGGATCATTCCTAGCAAATTTCAAGAAGTATATAGATATAGATGTTCATATAATGGTAAAAAAAGATGTTCGTATAAAAAATTAACTATCTAAAGTTGAATCCTCATCTTAGATATAAACTTAATCGTCTTATTATTTTTATGCATGATAACTATTTGATATAGTGTATTTGTTCATTTTTTATATTCTTTTAGTGTGTTTATATATAAAACTCAACTTTGTTTCTTGCAATGCATCTTGAGAAATATAGAGATTTACTTTTTTTGGCTAAAGTGCAAAAATTCCCATGTAATTGTTACTAATAAGCAAAAATACTCAAGTAAAATTTTTTGGAATAAAACTACCTTTAAATTTCAAAAGTGGGGCAAAAGTGTCAATCACCATTAATTTAAGGTAACAACTGTTTATTATGTCATCAAGTGTCACGATGTCAGACATGTATTATTTGACATGGGCAAATAAATACATGAGTTTGCCACATGTTTTAAATTAAATAAAACAACCAAGAGAAATAAAAAACAAAAGAAACAGAACTGCTCTACTACATTCTACAAGGCTGTGCGAGGAGTGGAGTTAGGATTTGCATTTGAGACACCTACTCCGATCCATATGTGCATTTTTTCACTTTAGCTCAATTGTTTATTAAATATATATATATATATATATATATATATATATATATATATATATATATATATATATATATTTACGGCACATTTAAGAATGTGGACATAATTGAAAGAAATGAGGAAGGAATTTCAAAGTGGCGTTTGCTGCCACTTTGTCGCACGACGAACCTATGGGGAACACAAGTTTGTTTTGATGGTAATTAAAGACTGTTTGATATTGTAATAAAAAAACTATTTGATATTATGTTTTGATGGTAAATGATTAAAATTCTCTTCATTATTTTTTAGAAATGTTACACGTCTTAAAAATAAACAGTAGTAAAATATTAAGTGTTCATGTAAGGAAAAGGCATTTTTGTCATATATTATTAACACAATTTCAATTCTAGGAAGTTATTAATATATCGACGTAATTTTGTATGATTTTAAATAAAGTCACTTGACTGAAAATTTACTGATAAATCTTTGGATTTACATGGTTTTATATGCTAAATCTGATACAATTAAAATGATAGAGATGCAATTTTTATCCAATTATACTTTATTAATATCTAAAGTTCATATGTGTGACGACTCCCATTATTAATTGTATTTGAAAAATATTTTGATTATATTTGGGAAGTCAATGATAGAGAATTAAGACAGAGATTTTATCGTGAAAAAATCATTAAATAAATAAACAATAAATTAAAAACTGAAAAAAAATGGAAAAGATATACATGTTGTTCTCCTTCTCTTTAGGTTAGCAACATGTGGGCCATTGGAAGATTTTTGAATTAAATTGAAATCCATGCTGTTTGGGCTTGGCAAAGGAAGAGAAAAGAGAAAGAAAAGCCCAAAAATTAAAGAAAAGAAAGAAAGAAGCTGGACGCTGGCTTGTGGCTAAAAAAAGAAAGGAAAAGATTGATTATTCAAGGGAGGTGGACGCGTGGAAGGAGGGCAGAAATGAATTGAACAAAAGAAGAGAATTGAGAGAGGAGGCCGAACTGGAGGTGGGGAGCTGGGAACGAACTGAAGAAAGGAGTGAAGAGGGGACTTGCGAGAAAGGGACGCCCAACTCCACAGTGTTAGTGGCCTTCAAATTCATCGCTCATTTCTCACTCTTCCCCCAAATTCCAGCATGAGACTTTCATTTCCCTCCATTTTTAGTGTTTTTTCCTTCCAAATGAGCAACTAAAACCTCTCCTTGTTTTTAGTGATTTTGGAATGGTAGGATGAGCTAAGTAAGTTTCAAGTGGGGGTAATTGTCTTGTACATTCTCTTCCTTTTACGTAGTTCAAATTTCTAGGGTTATAGGAATTAAATTTATATATTTGGTTGTGTAATTTATCTTTATCTCTTATCGATATGTGGTAACAATTTTTCATTTATTAATTTTCTTTTGTATGAATTCTCAACATTGAGCTTATTGACTTGAACATGTTTTAATTTTATGGGTTCATGATATTAATATATGCTTTTAGTTAAATATTACTTGAACATGTTTTAATTTTATGGGTTCATGATTTTAATACATGCCTTTAATTAAATCTTGCGCTAAGTAAGGGTTCTTATTTATAGTGGATAATGATGTTGTGTATTCATGCTTAGAAATTAGCAAAATAAATTGATTAAACACTTGAGTAGCATTAGATTTAAACTTACTAATTCTAATTTATTAGTTGGGTCCCAAAATGAATTGAAGCTAGTAAGTTAATTAGATTGAGATTCAGGGTCCAGGTCGTAGGATTAATAGTTCCTTGTGTTTAGTAAATTTAATTTGGTCATGTGCTCAATCAACTTAGATCAAGATAATTAAAATTAGGGGTTCCGACATTATTAAAATTAGGGATTTTATCAACTTGACCACTGAATATTTTTATAAGTCATAATTCTTGAAATTCCCAATCACTGAGAATGTTTTATTATCCATTTATCAAAAACTCTCTTTTTATTTTAAATTCTAATCATACAAAATATTTTCCAATTTTAATATAGAAAAAATGATGACCTTGCTTACTTTCAACAAGCTTTTATCTAGTTTATAGGGTAATTAATTACATAAATAGGCCCCTCTGAGAGAATGATACCGGGGGTAACTTCTGCTTACATTGATGTTCATAAATTTCTTGAAGGAGTAGTCTCGAGGCAAACTACACCGTTCGTAAATTCGGTGTCCTTCATTTATTGAAATTCTCCCTTATTTTTTTTGATTAAAAGCACATGTATAGTTTTTGTATGATAGTTAATCTTCTTCGAGTTCCAATTCGACCCAGATTCTCTCCTTAAGGATTCAAATCTTAGTGTAACATATTGTGAAGAATAATCAGTGATGCTAAATTCCACCACCATTAATTAAGTTACTCTCCGTTTGGTTGTAACTTGTAAGAAGGAAAGTAGAGAAATGGAAAGTGAAAGGGTAAAGATAGAAAATATATATAATGATGGGAAAGTAGAGTTTGTGAGACCCAGAAAAAGTGTGAGATGGAGAGAAAAAATTTGTAAGTCCCGGGATATATGTTAATTATAAAAAACACCCCAACTTTCTACACTTTTCCTTTCTTTATAACTTAAATTTAGGGTCTGCTTGGATGGAGGGAAAATGGGAGAGGAAAGAAAATGGGAGGAGAGAAAATGGAGAGGAAAGAAAATGGGAGAGAAAATGTTATCCCTCATCATGCTTGGAAGGATGAGGGAAAATAGAAAGGAAGGAAAATGGGTGGGTGAGGTGGAGCATGGTCATTGGACAATGATGTGTAACTTTTCTCTCTCCTATAATCCCCCCATTTTGGGAGGAAAACTTTGGGAGGAAAATGGGGCATGTGGCCCACCCACTTTTCCTCTCCCCTTTTCTTTCCTCTCCCATTTTCTCCTCATCCAAGCAAGGGAAAATACTCCCCCTCACCCCATTTTCCTCTCCCATTTTCTTTCCTCTCCCATTTTCCCTCCATCCAAGCACACCCTTAAGGTTAAAAGACAAATAAAGCCTTCTGAATATGTAAAAGGACAATTAAGGTTACTAAATTTTCAAAAGGACAACCAAGGTCACAAACACTAAATTAACCACTGCAACATTCCTACATTATATTCTTATTAACAACATGCATATATATTTAATCATTGCATCATCCACATTAACAACTAGAACGTAACAATTAATCACAGATAACCATTAGATAGTTGTTAATTTTGTGTATGTGACATTTGTTGTCCTTTTGAAAATTTATCAACTTTGGTTGTCATTTTTTATATTTAGAGGACTTCTTTTTCCCTTAATTTAATATATTTATATAGTCCGGACCGATCTGATGTTCCATGGGATGATGGTGGGTCTGTAGTTCATTCTTTACAGGCCCAATACAATATTAAGGACTACATGGTCCGATCTAATAAAAAATTACAATTTCCTTCAAATGATAATTTAATTTCGAATGATATGATTTAAGATTACATTTTGGTGAAAGTAACACTCATTTATTACATATAACTAATTTAATCTATTTTTCTTTGTTTTGATCAGAATCTAACTATTTTTCAATCATTAAAAAATTAGTTATATAGTAAGCATCACAAAACGCATGCATTGCATATTAAAACTTCAAAAGTCTATAATGCATGAATCACATTCAGTTCTACGATTTGGCAGCTCATTATTAATTAACCCCAAAACAGGCCACTATTTCAACTATTCTGGTGCGTGCATGGGCATATATAGACAAGAACAAGGAAGACATCTTGGCGTGTATTTGGCTTTCCTATACACCATAGATTCCCTTCAGTTGAACGCCTGAGTTTCCATCTTCCTAATCAACAATACATTGTGTACCCAACTAATGAAGATGTTGAGGACCTATTAGAAAAGCCTAGAGTATGTGAATCCCAGTTCTTAGCTTGGATGAAAATTAATGCTCAAGATTCTGATGCAGCCAAGTTAACGTATTATGAGTTTCCAAACAAGTATGTCTACGTTAAACCTGACCGAAGTTGGAAGAAGCGACAAAGTGGCTTCTCAGTTGGACGCATGATTCCAATTTCGCCCACTGCAGGAGAGCTATACTACTTGCGGATTCTATTGACTCAAGTTAGAGGTCCAAAATCATTTGATGACATTAAGACCGTTGATGAAGTTGTCTATGGTTCCTTTAGGGATGCCTGTTTCGCAAGAGGCTTGCTAAACGATGACAGAGAATATATAAATGCAATCACTGAAGCAGCCGTTTGGGCAAGTGGAGCTTCATTGCGTCGACTCTTTGTTATTATGCTGTTATGTGGTTCTTTACATAGGCCACGTCAGGTATGGGAAGAAACTTCAGTTCTCCTCTCAGAAGATATGTTGTACATTCCTAGAGATCATCCTTCATTTTTAGGTAAACATAATTCTATTTTATGTTTCATTAAATTAATATCAATGTCAACTTATTCAAAATTTCATTCCTGACTATACTTTTGCCGCTAACCACATGAACATTTGTAGGAAACACATTCACAGCTGAACAGAAACAGCAAGCTGCGCTGAAAGAAATCAATTCGATCCTTGAGAAAAGTGGCAAGTCTTTGCTTGACTTCAGTGACATGCCTATACTTGAAGACTCTGAAGACTTTGATTACTCCAACCATCTGATTTTACAGGAACTCAACTATGATCGCTTATTGTTGCAGCAGGAATCGACAAAGCTCTTGAATTCTCTCAATTCTGACCAAATGAATGCTTTCAAAAAGATAATGGAATCTGTTGACAACAAAAGCGGTGGCTTCTACTTTGTTTATGGATATGGTGGAACAGGGAAAACATTTCTTTGGAATGCATTAGCAGCTACTCTAAGATCAAAAGGGCAGATAGTTTTAACAGTTGCATCTAGTGGTATTGCCGCAACTCTATTACCTGGTGGAAGAACCGCTCATTCACGTTTTGCTATCCCTATGGCTATTGATGAATTCTCTGTGTGTGCTATATCGCAAAACTCTCCACTAGCAAACTTACTAAAAGCAACATCATTAATTATCTGGGACGAGGCTCCAATGATCCAGCGCTACTGCGTTGAAGCTTTTGATCGCTCCATGCAAGATATTACCCATTGTACCTTGCCATTCGGAGGCAAGTGTGTAGTCATGGGTGGTGACTTCCGCCAAATTCTTCCAGTCATTCCTAAAGCAACTAGAGCAGAAATAGTACATTCATCCATCAATTCATCCCATCTTTGGGCAGAATGTAAGGTTTTCCGCTTGACAAAAAACATGCGACTCACCTCTTCAAATAATGCTGCAGAAAATGAAAGAATTGAAAGGTTCTCAAAGTGGCTCTTGGACATAGGAGATGGGAAAATTGGAGAAGTTGTTGACGGATCATATCAGGTCAAAATACCTGAGGAGTTACTGCTTTGTTGTGACCAAGACCCAATTCATGCCATTGTATCTTGGACCTACAATGATCTCTTCTCAAATCTGACCTCGGACAAGTATTTCAATGAGCGTGCCATTTTAGCACCAACAATACAAATGGTCAACCAAATTAATGATCATATGTGTGGTCTAATTCCAGAAGAAGAACATCATTTCTTTAGTTGTGACACAGTATGCCAGGCTTCACAAGCCTCTGATGCCATTGAGGATCTATACACAACCGAGTTCCTCAACTCTATTTCATCTTCTGGAATGCCTCCCCACAAGCTTACTCTCAAAGTAGGTGTGCCCATCATGCTACTAAGAAATATAGACCAAAATGCAGGTCTTTGCAATGGCACTCGACTACGAGTTTCCAAAATTGGTAAGTCTATAATTGAAGCAATCACCTTAAATGGTTCCAATCCAAATGAAAGAGTGTTGCTACACAGGATGGATATGAATCCATCTGAATCAAGATTGCCTTTCAAGATGCAAAGAAGGCAATTTCCCATTATAGTCTCTTTTGCAATGACTATTAACAAAAGTCAGGGACAATCACTTGCCAAGGTTGGTCTATATCTGTCGAAACCAGTTTTCACTCATGGTCAATTATATGTAGCTCTATCGAGAGTCAAAAGCATGGATGGACTAAAAATTGCACTACAATGTGATGATCAACCTGAAAACACTAACATGACTACCAATGTTGTCTACCATGAGGTGTTCTTCAATGTATAGACACATTAATGGTCATGATCCTCACCTGCACCTTTTTGGTTTTCCTTTGCAGGTCTTTTTTGAATCACATATTCCTCATGTTTCACATGGAAACAATGTGCAGCCTTATTTTGTCAGACTTTGGGATGGATTTTACTAATCCATGTGCTGTTGAATCATGGATTTCAAAAATCCATTTACCTATATCTTGTGTTAGTTGTATCTTCACTTTGGCTTGTAGTTTATTTAGCCTTTACTCATGTATGCAAATACCAGGTTATTATTATTGATATTTCTTATTATTGCAATGTAATAGTGTATTATGATCATGTCATTCATATCGTTAGCTTATCTTCTTCTTACATTGAACCATCCGTGCACCGCACGGGAGAAAAGCTTGTTCAGAGAAACATACATGCACCCTCCACATATGAAACACGTTTATGAATAGTTTATGTACTTGATGAGAATCTCAGATTGTTTCTGACTCATCTTTAAAAACTGAGAGGCATATAGATTCTACAAATTATTGCTGAGGTAGTCATTACATGAGATGTCCTGGACAGTTTAATTATGACTAAAGTCTGTCATATAATACATATATTACTCTTGCAATATATAAATATTGATGAAATATATTGTTATAATTATCTCTCACTAATTTGTTAGTAATTAAAGGTACTCCCTCTGGTCCTAAATATAAGACCTAATTGACTTTTTCTAGAAAATCCTTAAAAAAGTAAAATAAGTTAATTATAAATTGATTTACCTAATTTTTTTTCCCTTAAGCTAGTTTATTTTACCTATAAACTAATGAATAATCTAAAAATAGATCAAATATGTCATCATTTAATAACCTATTTCGCAACCTTAATCTCTCCAAAAAAAAGTCAATTAAGTCCTATATTTAGGACCGGAGATAGTATTACGTAGAGTATTTACTCTATTGGGTATGCAAAGGAATAATCACACAATTTAACAAAGAAACTTTGGGTGCTCATCAACGCCTAGGTTTATTATGAAAAGATCCAAATCTCATCGCTTCTATATCTTTCTGGTCCAAATGAACCCACAACAACCTTCCAATCATTACGCATTTAAGCCGTGCAAACTACCAAAATGTCATCTTTGCGATTTATGTGAAAATCAGACGCAATTTTGGACTCTTAATCTGGGCCCAAATCCATTCTTCAAATCCGACTCAGGCACTATAGCACAATTTTCTAGAATAATTCCACTAGACTTGGAACCCTAAACCTACTCCACTCTCATGCTCTATCAATTCCATCTTCGTCTTCCATCTTTACGCTTCCAAATCTCCATGGATTCCAACAGCCCAAACAATCTATTATTAGCACAACTTTCTAGATTAATTTCAGTTCCAACTTTCAACGTAACTTCCATCCTTTTTCTTCCAAATCTCCATGGATTCCAACAGCTCAAACTATCTTTAATTTGGGGAAGCCTAATTTCTTGCATTAGGAAGCATTTGCATTAGGCTTCTTGAGATTGACACTGTTGGGTCTAAATTTCTTGCTTGGAGAGCGGATCGGCGTGCTACACCAGACACTCACGTTGGTGCTCTTCAACTCATCAATATATCAGCATGATAAAAGTAATTAATCACGTTAATAACGAAATAAACTATATGAATTATTTACCTTAATTCCACACCTTTTGAGAACATTAAAAGAACTATATTATATAGTTATATATTTGGTAAGATGTAATATAAGTCAAAGACAATTTACAACTCATTACTTCATAGAATGCTTAATATGGAAATGTTAGAAGTACAATAGAACATGGTCAAGCAAGTGTTCAAAATTTGACGTTACAGTTATAGTTATTAAAGTTAGAGATGAGTTGCTCTTACAATGTATGAGACAAACTTATATCATTCAACTACAAAAAAATCTTGGGCGCCTTCGTTCAGTTTCTTGCATTTTTTCAAATCACGTGAAGGTCAATTAAATTATGTGTCGTATTCTATATTCACCAAACACAAACAAGGAACATTGAACCTCAGTTGAAAACATTATAATATAATTATTTAGTATATTCATACTTTGACTAATTAATAAATTGTGCATGGTTGTTATCAAACGGGCGTTTTAGGTATATAGAGTCAAGTTAACGCAAATTTTGGTGTATTGTAAGGACTAATTCAGAGTATCCAGTTTCGTACAAAGGTATAGGATTACTTGAAACCACTTCAATGTCAGAGATCTAAAAACAGCCCTACGATATTTAGATTATATTAAAAGGCGTTTCAACATAATTATTACGCTTTAATATCAAATTTAAAGGACTAAATTAGAAGTTTCTATTTCTTCCATAAAAGTAGTGAATTATTGTTTGATGAAAATGTCACCAAAGTTTACATTAATGGTATGGAATATAATCATCTGCCATCAAATTTCAATTAATCAAATATTATGCTCAAAAGTGCTGAATAGAACAAGTTATTTGTAGAACTACGCCCTGTAAGGAACTACTAAAATAGGGGGACTCAATGATTTATAATAATACTCTTATTTTAAAGTAACCTCTATGAGAATCGAGTTTAACCATAAGAGGTTATTTTCATTGAACCGTTCATTTACCCACTAAATTTAAATTTTTTAAATTTAATTGATCCGAGCTCTTATACCTTTCACTGGTACACATGATCTTTTATTTTTCTCTAGTATTATTCAATAATGCATTGAATCTCCTCTATTACCGGGTAATGCACTGGTTTAATTGACACGTTTAATTGCGTCCATTCATGGCACTTTTTATATATGGTCTTTCTCAACAATAATATAATAAAGCCTAGTTGGATGTATAGTTCAAATATTAAATAAAAGAATATATATATATTTCCAAAAAGTCTTAAGAAATCACACTAAATTGTCAAATTTTGTGAAATGCACGCCCCCTGTAATTTTACCTAATCCACATTAGCTAGAATGCTATCTAAAGTCATCTCATTTTCAAAGTCTTAATCAATATATATAAGTGGAAACTTTGTGTATGTATACGTGTTTGTGACTGGGAATCGGGTGAGCCATATTGGTACACACATATACACTGCTTACATCGCTTTCTTTACATTTTTGGCCAACAATCCTCACATCGTTTTCGAACAACCCATTATCCATTTATCGTCGTAGCAAAACAAAGTATAACAAATGAAACCAAGCTAAACGAATGGAAGTTCATCCACATGATTTAATGTATATCTTTTTGAGGCATATTTTTATTATGTCTTCAATTACGTGGTAAGCCCTGAATCTTGCCGTTTATCCAATCACATCTTATCATTTAACAGAGCAAACAAATTGCATTGTTACCAATTACTATATTCGTATCTATTATGGATGAGAGACTTACATGTATAAACGCGTTGTCGTTTTCGTATCCCGATAATTTCTCCCACTGTTTCTCTCCCCACCTCATAATTTAACAAAAGAAACGACAAGAGATAATAGTTGAACTTTAGCTTTTGTGCTTTTGATTAAACCTCTGTGTGTTCGCACATCCTGGCACGTAATTGTATGCACCAGATTTAAAGGAAAATCAAATAGTGCTTTTAATTATTATATCTAGATGGAAATGAACACAGGTTATACCAACACCTATTAGATTTGATTCTGCATGCTTCTTGTCGTTTCACCGTCTAGCTAAGAGGGTGTTAAACTAGCCAAATTTGACAAAGCTCCCATAATATTAAACTATAATATATATCGATATCCTTGAAGTTAAGTGTCGTCAATGGAAAAAAACTATTGAAGTCAGTCGCATCCAACCAATATATCATGATATCAATATATATAATCAAATGATATAATAATACCATCAGGTCCCTATATTTAAATTGACTTTTGTTTTAATACACCCCTTAGTTAATTTTATTCATTTCTTCATCCGATCCCTTCTATTTGTTCTCTCTGAAAGTTCAGTCCGTTTTAATTTTTTGACAAATACTCGGAAAGATCATGATCTGATATGACCCAAATGATATTTTGTTGAGGTTTGTTCAATACTCTAATACTTATTTGATGCCTTATCCCTCTCAATTACGCATATTCATTTTAAGAAAGTGAGATTTCGTTTTATATTTTTTAATCTAATCAACTTTTTAATTAAAAAGGGTAAAGACCCTTATTTGCACTTATAACTACCCCGAATCATTGGGTACTCTGAACTAACAATAGGTACATTTTCTCCTTTGAACTAGTCAAAGTGGGCTAATTTTACACTGACTTGACCCTCAATAATGTTTGATTGTGAAAAAATTTTGTCAAATTGTACATGAGCCCCATATATTCATCTTCTTTATATTTCCTTCTCTTCTTCCTCACTCTCCTCACTTTCTTATATGAAATTAAAGTATTAGCAAGTAATCCACAATGTGACTCATTCTTCATACTTTACGGCAAAATGTAAAATCAGAAGTGTCTAATAGAGTTTAGATTAAATGAAAAACAAGATTAGTTTGTTTTTGTTGGTTATTAAAAATTTATGTTTTTCTCATGACATCTTTATCCATTTTTAAAAAAGCACAATCACCAAACAAAACAAGATTAGTTTGTTTCTTTCTGATAATATAAAAAACAAAAAATATATAAGAAGAAAGGGCATGGTTATTGAGAGATAAAGCACTGGACTATAGATAAATAGACAGAGACTCTCGTTGCTATTTGAGTGGTTTGAAGTAAGCATCAGATCCAACTCACGTTCACCAAATTTAATCATGTTATATATAAAACAAACTCTGAAAATGAATGATATGGCTTATTCTTATTCAGATAATGATGATCTCCGAGTTAATGTAATTTGTTTCATTCTTTGTATTTTATATATAATCATTCGAACCGTTTATGTGTGGATGATTCTGCGTCTGTACGTGATGCTCTTTTAAATCTGTAGAATCAAATTTA
This sequence comes from Mimosa pudica, assembly GCA_029929735.1. Taxonomy (NCBI): domain Eukaryota; kingdom Viridiplantae; phylum Streptophyta; class Magnoliopsida; order Fabales; family Fabaceae; genus Mimosa; species Mimosa pudica. Next base: position 9,522,754 of record JAKELP010000021.1, on the reverse strand, counting down.
CATAAATAAGATGATTACATTTTATCAAATCAAAGGTGTGAAATCTAAATAGTTCATAGATAATTTATATAAAATTAATAAAGCAGCGTGACAGAAACACGATTTATGTTTCATAATCAAGGTCGAAATCCTAAGTAATGTATGATATATATATATATATATATATATATATATATATATATATATATATATATATATATATATAGACACACAAACACACTATTCTTCGTATATTTTTGAATTAGAGGGCATACACTGATGCCTATACAATAATACATCATTGATTGATTAGAGTTGATGGTGAAATTATTGACATGTAATATTTTAGATTAAGAAAATAGAACTGCAGGTATTATAGAAGTAACAGTGAATTAAATAAAGTGTATGAGATAGATTATTCAATTTAATCAAAAAATTGATATATAACTCTATTTAACCTTTTGTCGCCTCTATATGCAATAATATATGGACTTTTTATATGCGAAGCGAGGTAGTTTTCCAAATTCTCTACATGTGTCAATGGAGGGACTTCGGCATATTGTTTTGCTCGCAATAGGGTTTGTTTGGGCTGCATAGGTTTTGTCACATTAATTAGTTTACCAAAAAATAATTTTTTACTTCCTTCAGGTTGACAAAAGCTAATCTATTTTTCTTTTAAAAGTTAATTGATTGGACCTGGACAAAGATAAGAGCTATGAGATTAATTAGTTTCGAAAGTAAAATTAGAATTAGAATTTTTCCACCAGCATATACCTCTCTACTACTCATCAAAAGAACATAAGCGAGAGCATAATAAATCCACAAATGCCAATTTACCAAGACTGTATTGTGTAGATGTAAAAACGATTCTCTCTTTTGAATGGCTGCTCTTTACTCTCAACATGATTTCACCCATGTACAATAATTGGATTTTCAATTCAGTTAGCGAGACAAAAAAAATGAGCTTTAATTCAATTGTTGGGCATTTTTTGAGATGAAAAAAAAGTCAAAAGCCAACACCTTGTATGGTGAGGATAAAAGGATTGTCCTTTAAAAAAGTATTGAAATTCACATAATCCACGACAATAGTATTAATGAATGAATTTCAATATGTTTAATTTGTGTGATGATAAAAGAAAGAACATATGGTTTGCACGTGAAGAGGAAGTCTCTTATTGGTAGAGAGTACGGGAGGAAGGATCTGTCATTGTCCGTATAACTTTAGTGGCGGCTCTGTCTTTCTCCTTTCATAATTCTCATTCACTCTCGCACGCCTATCATTAATTCCATCTATTATGCTTTTTAATTCATTCACAAGCCCATCACTTCTTCTCTTATTCACCGCACGCAATGACATTTAATTTTGAATATGTTTAGTGTTACATTCATGGTTGTCAAACAAGCGAGTTGACTCTCCGATTTTACCGTTTTTACGACACTACCTAACCAAAACGTGTCACGAGTCACCTAAATTTTCAGTCTTTGAAAATTCGGTGGAAACATACGTGTTTGCATTGTGAATTCACCGTTTTTACGTTTTTACCTTATAGAAAATTGCGTTAACTTGTTACATAACTCATTTTAATTATTTTTAATTGATAAAATTTAATAAATTTAAATATGGATTTTATAGAAATTTATCTATCGAGGTTGATATAGTATGAATATTGATATATTTAAATGAATTCAAGTCAATTTATTATTATTATTTGTATTCTTATTCAATTATATAAAAAAATACATGTTTTTTTATAAACGTAAACTCTTACGAGTTTACGATTCGAGGTTACGATTCGAATTTATCTTATCTCCACGAGTTAATTTAAACTCACGAGTTTGACAACCTTAGTTACATCAAAGCTCGGAGGAGTAGAAAGTATAGTCTGATTTCCTGTTTAACCCGGTTTCAAATTTTTTTTTTTGATACAACGGTTTCAAACTTTTTAATTGAGCATATATGAGAAGATAGTTCTAACCATATGTTTTTTTGTCAATGATACAACTTTTTTATTGTAAGATCAAAAGAAGTGGTCAATCTTATACTTGAGTACGGAAATGGATCTTGGAGTTAAATAGTTCTTGCATGAGTAGGAGTAAGACATAATATCAAATACTAAATGTTTGATCATATGCAAGTTAATTATATATGATTTAAAAGATAAACTGAGTTACTATTTAATCATATACTTCCTTCTGTCCATTAAGACCTATTTGTAGAGATGATTTTATTCCTAAATATAAAATCTATTTTTATTACATATATAAAACCTATTTCTTATTGTTCACAATTTTTTCTCAAATTATCCTTATTTATGCTTCTCAATTAACAAGTAAGAGGGAGAATGTAGATAAATATATATGATTAGAATGTATTGTTAATATCATGGCATTTTACAAATTTAACTAATATCATTAATCTAATCAAATGAGGAGTAAAAATAAGTAGCTCAGGTATTTAACATCAATAATATGAAATGATAGTAGTGGTGGTGGGAGTGATATACATAAATTACGTTTTTGGTAGTTATAATGGTGAAAAATTGTAGGAGTTTTTTGTCCTCAAATAATACCTAAGAAGCCCAAAAGGAAGTTTTATTGATTAGCTATAAGAGCTGCAAAGTTGAGTTATGATGAAAGTTGAAAGTTGGGCTTTATAAACGCATGTAAGATAATTATCAAATAAGAAAAACAAGATTCGTTACAGATATATATAAACAATAGATTATATAGCCTTTAAAAGGAAAAGAAAATGCTAGAAAATTGTTTATAGTATTTTGGATATATCGAAAAGGTTCCATTGGAACTTGGAAGTGATGGTAAAGAAGCCATTGAACATATACTTTTTAGTTTTGAGAGTTATAAAGAGACGTAGAGAAAGAAAAAATTATGTTAAATAAATTATGTATAAAAAATGTTAAATAAATTATTGAATATAACATTTTAAGCAATAATAGCTCTATAAATTTGATTGTTGATTCAGCATAAGAACGTAATCCAATTTAATTCATGTAACTAAAACGAATATGAATTGGTATGAAATTTGTTTGTTTTATTATAAAGTGTCAATTAGGATTGACTCAAACAATTGAGAATCCCTTTGCATTATGTATTATATAAGCTTCTAAATTTCCAGGATACTATATATGTAGACACATTATATATTATTTATTTATTATTTACTGTAAAAGATATGCACTAAATGAATGTTTTATTAATCATAAGACATAATACATATATAGAGGTGGAGAGATATTAAATCATAGATAATCTCTTTCCATAACAGAATATTTCTCGTAATTGTAGGATAACAGCAAAAAAGGGAAATAATATTTTTGAACTGAAAAAAGGGAAATAATTGGCTAAACAGAATAGGGAATACGTTAATTGTTGAAGATTTCAAATTAATTGGGCTTGATGAGTTCAGTCAACTTCCAAAATATACTTATACGTATGTATACGTACAAAAGCGATGTCTGTCAACATAATCTTTAATGGATGGATTTTAGTTCCGTATTCCTACGAATCATTGAAATAGCTAGTGGGTCACTTTTGTAATTTGTTATCATGAATTTATTTGTTGGATTTTTATCCTTTTTCTCACATATAACTCCAACAACAACTTTAAAATAATACAAAGAAAACGACTTTGTGTGGGTTGAAGGATGAACTCTGACGTAAGATGTGGGCAGCAAAATTTAGTCTCACAATAAACTAATCAAACTTTTAATCAAATCTTGATTTACTAATTCTTCTTCTCATCCTATTCTCTTTGGGGACAAAACCTATCTTGATTCATGTCATCGTAAACAAAAATAAGATTAGAGTTAAACATAGTTGAAACTTGAGGGTAAAGAATCTGTATTAATAATATATAATTTATTGGTTATGGGGTTGATTCTAGAGTTAGTTTAAAACAAGTAGGTCCTAGGTTAGTCAAAAAAAAGTCAGTTGGATCTTTTGCCACATCTTGTTACAATGATAAGGAAGTTATTGAAGGAAATGATAATTTATTTTTATTACTGCTGAACAACACTAGACAGAAAGAAAGAGAGATAGAGAGAGTGCATAACAAAAGGGAAACTCCATAACATGTCTCAGGGGTGCTCTGTTCAGTTCTTCTGTTCTGTTTCTTCACTTCACACTAACTAACTTATTTTAGTTTCTTCATGTGGCTACAACAGAAGTTGATGAGTTGTTCTTGTTCTGAGCAATCCAGTTGGCAAATACCTCAAGAGTGTTCATGTCAGATCTATAATGTTTCTGTGTGAACTCAAGAAATTCAGGCCATGTGAAATTTGGGTACATTCTTGGGTTCTCCTGGTTCACTATTTCACTTGGTGCACTCACAACCATATCACCTTTTGGATTCAAAAAGAAAGCCAAAGATTTTCTCACCGTTTTCTTGTTCACCACTGCCCTATGCAAGCAACTTTTGTATATCCCATTTGAAAGAGCCTGTGCCACAAAAAGGAACACACAAAGTATAATGACTTTTGTTAACATTAGAATTAGAACTAATTAAAAAGAAAAATTTAAAACAAGTGTTTGAGCTTCCTCTTGTTCTGCATGTAAAGTGCATGCTTTTGTTTGTTAATTACCATGAATGTGTCCCCAATATTGACCACAAGGGCATCAAACTTTGTGTGAATGTATTGCCATTGATTGTCCACATAAACTTGAAGGCCACCCACATCATCTTGGTGTAGAATGGTGAGAGAAGTTGGATCACAATGAGGTCCAGTTCCTAAAGTAAGTTCTGGCTTTTGACATGGAGGGTAATAATTAAGCCTCATTACCGAGCAATTCTCTTCATAGAAGTCTCTAAAATGTGATCTCCCAACTCCTAAGCTTAATCCCAGAAGCTCCATTATCACTAAAGAAAGATTGCTCATTACCTCACAGTACTCTTGATAAACCTGCCTGTTCATGCATAAACCAAAAACAGAACAACATAGAAAAAGAAAAATAGTTATGAAACAGAGTATGAAAAACAGAGAATGAGAATGGTGACATGTTGTTTATTTAATTACCCGAATTGTTCAAACTCTTTGCCTAATTTATCGTTTAGATAGTTTTTGACAGTGTTGTATTTGTGTTTCTCTGATGAGAATTCAACAGAGAGAGTCTCTTTCCATGGAAGCTTGGAGGAGAATCTTCCAGTGAAGCTACTAGAATAGCCTTGGTGGTCACCTAATTTCCTCTGAGCTCTCTGTTTCTGAGACAGGGGAAGCTCAAAGAAGTCATCCATGAAACGATGAGCATCACTAAGCAATTTTGGGTCAACACCATGATTGACAATAAGGAAGAAGCCATGTTTCCGGCAAGCCTCATCGACTATCCGGGAGGCTTCCTCCACGGCAGAAGGATCTCCGGCAAGAAATCGAGCCAAGTCAACATGTGGGACTTTCAGTTCTGGTGCATCCAAACATGGCTTCTCTTCATCTGGCCATTGGAATTCCTGTGGTACATTCAGTTCATACCTTATGACGGAGGAGTCAAAAACTATTTGTTTCTCTCCATCTTCTTTTCTTTCTGGGTTTGTTGTGGATTGTGTTTTTGTTATGCTTTCAATTGCCATTGTGTTATCACAAATGTTCAAGAAGAATAAGAAGAGAGATTGGAGCAAAATAAGTCTGAGAGATGAGATGAAGGAAAAGCCAAGGCCGTTTGGTGAAATGGTGAAGAGAAGATTGGAATCTTATAGATAGCCTTCATAGTTTTGAATTTTCAAGAAAGGGCCTGAAGAATTGGTGAATTACTTAAGTAGGGCTCTTTATATGGAAAATTAGTTTAGGTAATGGTCAGAAGAGTTTAAGGTATCTTGTCTTTTATAGTGTATTTAGTAAAGTGTTCTCCATTATGGCCATTTTGACCTTTATGGTGCCCTCAGAGTTGTTAATGTCATTAATGATAGTAGTTGTTTGATGGAGTCATTTTATGTGGGTAGTTTTGTAAATAGAAACATCTATAGATGTAACTAATTAGTATATATGCCTCCTTAATTTGTGTCTTCTAAACTTCCACCAATTAAGCATGCTTTCTTTTTGTGAAACTCGGAATTATAATACACCCTCCTGTCTTATATATTTGAAAATTAAAAGAAACAAATCAGAACACAAAATTATATATTACATGTTAGGGTTAAGGGTCAAATTCAGCACTCTACTATTGTCAAAAGTTCACCAAACATAAACAAGAATTTGATGGCTCAAATGTAGCACACATCTATTCAAAAAGGCTCGAATCTAGCATTTTCGTCAATTTTAACGGGTTTGACCCGATCATGTCACGTCACCTGTCATGTCACCCAGTTAGGTCACGCCACCCAATGGGGCCCACTTACTATCCATGATTAGGTGACGTGGCAGGTGACGTGACAGACGACGTGTCCTAACTGGGTGAAGTGACAGGTGACGTGGCATGATCGGGTGAAACTTAACGGTCAAACCCGTTAAAATTGACGGAAATCCTAGATTTGAACCATATTTGAATAGATGTGTGCTACATTTGAGCCATCAAATTCTTGTTTATGTTCGGTGAACTTTTGGCAATAGTAGACCCTTAACCCTACATTTTATATATAATTACATTATATGTTAGCTTATAATAGAATAAATTAATTTTTATTAGAGAATATAACTATAAATAATTTAAAGTGATTAATTTTGTATATTTTATTTCTCCAAAAAAACTAAAATAATCTTATAATTAGGCCGAGTAGACACAATATACATTGGAAGAAGTGACACTTTTCATCTCCTAACTTTATATACACAATATTTTATTTTGATTTTCTATTATTTTATAAAATGTTTTTTTTTGTAATTTTTAATTTCACATTACTTTTAATTATCAAATATTAATATGTTAACTCATTGATTTTTAAAGTTTTTAAAATCAATTATAGTATAAAATATAATATAATATAGGATAAAAAATACTTTTGGTTTTATATGTTTGGGTTCAATTATAATTTAAATTAGTTCGTCAATTTGAAAAGTGCATTTTTTTTGTTAAGACCATTGATTTCATTTAACAAAACATTATGACACGATAAAAATTTAAAGGGTAATTCTATAATTAAATATGGATAAAAGTAGTTACATGTTAAAATATAAAAACTAGGATAAAGTATACATTTCTTGTTTTATATTTACATCAAATATATTTTTCTTCATTTAAGTTTGAAAAGTAAATTTTTGGTTCTTTTTAATGGAAAATATTAGCTCAACAAAAACTAAACAATGATATATAAAATTGAAGAAGTAAATAATTTTTTTTACTCATATTTGTATTATGTGGGAAATTTAATAAAACGTATATGTTTGCTAATTTTATTAACTAAAAGAACATAATATAATAATTTTTCTTTAGCTACATGCAACATATTTTCAATTAAGTTCTTAAGTCACTGAAGTATAAATCATTCACAAATAACTTATACTCTTACATAATTGAAGAAGAATTGTATGTGACATTTAAAAAAAAGTTGGACTACTTTCTGTTAAGGTCTTGAGGTGCCTGTAATAAATTAAATAGTGGATTAGGATTAAGGTCTTGAGGTGCCTGTAATAAACTAAATAGTGGATTAGGATTACTTTCTGTTAAGTTAGTCTAGAAGTGAAATTTGATTGATTAATTGTTGAAATGTATTAAAGTTTAAATTTATTTGTATTTTTGGGCTTTTAACATTAGAAAATTGATTATAAATTTATTAAAATTCAATAGTATAAAAGAGAAAATTTAGATGTTACAAGTTTCACTTGCTAATTTACACTTTCAAATTTAATTTTTTGTCCTTTTAGTTTGCCCACTGAAATTTTGAGATACTTATGATTAATTTTTCTTATTCGTATTGACAAAATTAATCGCTACAAATCATTAATTGCGAGCTAATATATAATTTTATAGTCATATCTGACTTGATTCAAATTTAGTGAGAGCTACGAGTACGCACAACGGCACAAATTGACCTCCGGATACCAAGAAGTTTCATATGAGATGAAGTAACAACTACCATTAACTTTCTGATAAAAAAAACAACTATCATTAACTAGAGTAATTTAATACTGATTCACACTCTTCGATCAGATTCCGAGAGAGCAAGAATGAGTTACATAAAGTAATCATAGCAACTTTTTCCAATTGAGACCAAAAGATGAAGACACAGTAGTGTGACAAAAGTCGTATCAGAAAAGTATTCGATACGTGTTTCAAACTGAAAAGTAATTCTGTTGGGAATCATCATCATCGCAAGCAGAAAAGACAAAGGGTAGGACGATATCATACAACCTAAAAAACCAGTCTATTATGAATGTGACTTAGGGTTATTTTTATCCTTTATACAAAGTCTCAGGTCATACAAAAAAAATTCAGTTCAAAAAACAATGATCATACAAAATGAATGACATACAATATGACATGGCTCTTACTCAGCTTTGAATTAATAAAAAACATGTTCAAAGAAATTGGATGTACTAACCATTAACATGGTAGATTAAGTACTATATGACTTTCCTTCAAAATGCATGGATGAAAAGCGGATATAATTATCTGTAGGCTAGACCCATGTACCTTACCCCATTAATGAGATAAGACTTGTTTCTTGCTATTACTCACCTTTTTTCACATGACTGTTTGAATCAAGCAAAAATGTACGAATTGATGAAGTTTAGACAAATAAAGCAGTTTGAATATGAACTAGTTGACAGAATATATATAAAGCGGGTTGACGTAAGTGATAAGTACTCTCGTCCCTTAAGCAAGTGGTTGGGGGTTCGATCCATAGCCCTTGTGAATGGAGCAATTTCACAGTGCAGCTGTCTACCCTCTATATGGAACTTCAGAACAGCGAGGGATTAGTCTCACTTGATACACGGGTGAGGATACCCCTGGGAAACAAAATAAAAAGAATATATATAAAAGGTTAACTCAATTCTACTCTCCACTTAATGAGGATGCTGGGGAAGGAATATATTAGGCAGTCTAACCCTGCCTTTTCTAATGTGGTTGATTCGAACTCACAACCTCAGACTCCACGGTAAACGAGCTTAACGTTGAGTCAAACAGTCTTTTGACAGAATATATATGTATATGTATATGCATGTACCAGGTACTTGTAACTTAGAGGTAACTTAGAGGGCTAAGCACTAAACAGGGAGTTTATAGGTTCCTGGATGAGAATCTATATGGTGTTGGTGGGTGAGAGAGAAGAAAGAGGGGTGGATTACTGAGAAAAAAACAAAGGGGAAAGATATGTGTCAGAGCAAGGTTCGATGGGGTCAAATATTTGAGATTTGAAAGTGTCATTTGATGGGATTTGGAAGGTAGTGATTCAATTCATGCAGAAACAAAAGCTTGAACGCGATGGGACTGTGCTCAGAAACGGCCGTGTTTGGCATGATGGGAGAACAAGTTTGGTTTTTTTTGTTAATCACCACTCGATTTAATCCGAGCTCGAGTGGTAGGAGTGTTACCCACATAGGTAAGGTTGTCCTCTCTCTCAATGAGAGAGTTTCCCGAGATTTGAACACGCGTTCTCATCTTTACCGGGTTATAGCCCACTTACCAGTTCAACCAACTACACATAACAAGAAATACCTGACCAAAAACAGTTATTAATAAGAAATCTTAAAAATTACTCTCTTCAATCTAAAAAATAACACCTATTTAGGGACATGAGTTACGTACTAAATATAAGATTTATTCATCTAAATTATCCTCAGTAATGTTTCCTAATCATAAACAAGAAGAAATGGAGGGTGAGCTTAAAGTAAATGATTATTGATAATATCATGTTATTTTAACTAACATAACTAATATCATTACTCTAACAAAATTAGGTAAATAAGTATTATATTTAGTAACTAATTGAGTATTTAATCTATTTATAGATACCCTCGTAATTAAAAAGGAGAATTGGGATGAAAAAAGAGAAGAGAAGAGTAGAGTGTACACCAATTACAAGCTAATGTTGCTAGGATTTGATCTGAATGTCATAGATTTATGTGTTCCAAAAATAGCTTTTCTCTACTCTTAAACTACAAGTTATTACATTTATCCTTGAGTTAAGGTTTTATTTTTACCCTAAAAGCTTTTGTTAAGACCTTATTTTTGGTGGATGTTTTTTTTTAGAAAAACATTGTCTAAGACAATTCAAAACATATTATCATTGCCCTATGTTAAAACACTCAAATTATATTGACGACTAAAAGATTGATATTGTATGCTAATATAATTATTTGTATGATAAATAACATAAATGCTGAATTTTAATACTTGTAGGATAAAGTTGAACTCAACTACATCAAGGGCAAAAGTCCTCCTGATGAATAAAAACTTCTTGGATAACCGGTGATTCTAGTTTGTGGGAATGTAGACCCACAATGGATAGTCTCAATACCTACAAGTAATTATCACATCTATATATCAAGGATTTAAATTCAAGATCACTGATTAAGTTAGAACAATCTACTCCAAACTAAAACCAACAAAGATTATTATATGTATTAAGCCATTTGTTTTGGTGTATGTATATAAATAGTAAATAAAACTAATTTTTTGAAATAAACTCAAAGGTATGCGCGGTCCATAATAATAGTAACTAATCCCTCACCACAAATTCTCTTTTCTTTTCTATGAAGAAATTTTAGGAAATATATTAATTTGGCTCACCCACTGTCCAGGAACCTTAACTAATGATTTTCTGGGCCTATCCTTGTACGGCCGGGAGTAAGACATAAACCAATCTCCTAACCACGGTTATGCCTACGGCCAACAGAACATCACTAATTAATCAAATTCAGAGCTGAAATGCAAAATGGCTGATTTAAAAATGAAAAATAAAAGGCATCTAATGGCACAAATTAAATGTTCTCATCTGGATTATCAAACGTAAACAATTAAGCCCACGAACAAGAAACAAGAAGTAATGATATCTCCTCTGTACGTATACGCGCACTTGACAAATTTTGAGTAAAAAAAAGAGCGATCTTTCATGGATCCTCTTTCAAGAGGTGGAGATTGGAAAGGCGTGTCAGGAAAAGGATTCTAAGGAATTGCACCACTTTCCTGAGAATCTTTTTTGTAAAAAATCCTGATGTTTCTTTTGAATCAAAGAGGCGCGTCAGGAACCCCAACTCAATGTTTGTTTTCTTCTTCAAAATTCCTAAATTTTTGGCTCCACACACAGCATTAGAGACTGTACTACTGATTCAATGTCATCAGATTTCATTCGGTGCGGTGGTTTGTCATATGGAATATTAAACTTATTACAATAATATAACAACCAACCTAATGGTTACTAACTTGTTTTTTTTTTAAACTCACTTGGGTTTTTAATCAAGCTCAGTGACGGGTTTCAAAACTCATCTTTGGATATATAGAGGAATACGTGGCCACCATGTTTGTTCTAAGTTGGTACTACCAAGATTTATTAGGGGATCTTTGATAGTATCTTTGAGTTTTTATCACCACTATTAGTGAGTAGTTTTATTTTTTATGCATTGTTTCTTGTGTTGTATGGTTAGTCATGTGCTTGCCTTTTTGTGGCTTAGTCCTCTTTGTGTTGGAAGTTAGCAAATGTTATCCATGATATTTTCTTACTTGGTGTTTGGTTTACAAACCCAGTAGTTTATCACCTTTTCGGTAAAGGTAAGTTAGAAGTTATTTGTTTATTTGTTGTATCATTGGCATCAAAGGGGTGGCTCGGGAGAGTATGTCTTGAACAACCACCCTTTATTGTCCTCTCATTTGATCATGGAAAATCTTAAGTTTGCTTTCTTAATACTAACTTGCATGAGAATGACTCTCATTTTTCTGGTTAGTATTGTTTTATTGCTTTCAGTGTAAGAGTCGATGGTATCAATTTGTGCTTTTCAATTGCAAGAGTTCATGTTATCAATAGTCTATGTGTTTCAGTTATGGTTTCTTTGTGTTTGTATGTATTTGATTTCACATAATGAAAAATAGTAAAAAAAAGGACTACTAGGGATGGGAGAATGTCAAATCTTCTAACATTGTTTGTAACTTGCCACTAGAAAAAATTGACGGTGTTAGAGATAAATTGACGGTCTTGATCAATATGATACTTTTTTATTGTTTGTACTGTTGACTAAATTCATATTTGTATAATTTTTTGTTGGTCAAATGATTATTAACTCTCCTATTTAATTAAGCTAGCCTTGTTTGGCCTACCCTATTTCCATCTCTTTCTACCCAAACAAGTGGAGAGATCGATAAATTACACTTGTGATTCATGCATAATGCATGCATGCTACAAGGTCTGGCGCATGATCTTGTTTTTTGTCTCTCTGTTTGTTTTTTATTTAAGAGTTTTATGTGTTTCTATGTCTGTATGTGTGTGAATATATTATGAAGAGCACACGCAAATACTCCTAATCTTTATCTGGTCGTTCTGTCTTTGATTATTATCTGCTTTGAATCTATTGTGCATGTAGTGTGCCTATGTGTTTAGTGTGCCTTTGGATGTATTACATCGAAACTCTCAACTATATATCCATTAAGTTACACTTGTGTTTCATGCGAGCAAATGCAATGCATAGGCTAACATTAACGTGTCTCCGTCTTCTCTTTTATCCCTTATACCATGTCCCCAAACGCTAAATGTATTACATCGAAAGTCCTAATTTTTATCTGGTCGTTTTGTCTTTGATCATTCTCTGCTTTGAATCTAATGTGCATGTAGTGTGCCTTTGTGTAGTGTGCCTTTGGATTTATTACATCGAACCTCTCAACTATCCATTAAGTTACATTTGTGTTTCATGCGAGCAAATGCAATGCATAGGATAACATTAACGAGTCTCCGTCTTCTCTTTTATCCCTTATACCATGTCCCAAACGCTAAATGTATTCATGTCTCTAAATTATATGTGGGCGCATGTATTTTATTCATAAAGTAGAAAGAAACTGTTTGGTTTTCTAATTTAAAATCATGTATATTATTGAACTTTTCAAAAGAATATAATTTTATATTTCATTTATTATTATTATATAAACTTTGTTTTTAGATAGTATAGTGCACATTAAATTGTAATAAAGTTAGAAAATGTTAATTTTTAAGGTAAATGTAAAAGGTTTGAAAGTTTTCTTAATCCTGATTAATTAATTAATATGTGTTAAACATATATATTTCCATTAATGTTTTTTTGTTAAAAAGACTGCGAATTGGTGGTCATGATCAATCATAAATAGAAAGTGATATAAAAAACTGAGATTCAAATTGACAAAAAAATATCATATACGAAAATGATATTTTTATACTTAGACTGGCAGTAATTAATTTAGTTAGACCGTGGCACCATGCTCAAATTAATATAGCTAACCATATTTTGTTTTATTTGTTCAGTTAAAAAAACTACTTTATTTGGTGGTCAAATAAAATTACAAAATATACATTTAGTTAGAACGTGGCACCATGCTCAAATATGTTGTAATGCTATATTGTGTAAATGATAACTAAAAAAAGTACATGAGCGTTACATAATTTCATTCAGACAAAATTTTATGGCTAAAAAAAGAATTATGTATTTCATCACATTTAAAGTTACTATGTTGTTTTATCAAAAAAAAAAAAGTTACTATGTTGTGCCACAATATGAGACTTGTTCTTTATGACACTCACTCAATATTTCCAACATTTTGTACCCTTATTTATTTTGTATTTCATCATATTAAAGTTACTATGTTCTGCCATATAGGACAATCGTTTTCTTATTTTGTATTTGACCATAAGGCAATAAGACAGTGGTTAAATCTATCTATAATATTAAAAAAACATGTGAAACAATCTGCCATCGACTAATTAATGAATGATTGATAGCATTGCTACTTTAAAGAAGGTGAACCCACACAAAAATCAAATGGGGATGATTAAACATTTGACGTACTAAGTAATTGCCTGAGCTAAAACTAAGGGGAGCGTTGAAAAAGCTCTAAGAAACTGCATTATAGTTTTATTGTTTCTGCATGAATGATTATTTTCACATGAGTACATATCAATTTTTGCGTGTACGGCCAATTGAATAATACTAAATTAGGCCACACCAGTTTAAACTATTTCATTCACTGCTTTGATCACTTTCTAAATTTTCCATGACAAGTCATAATCGTAAATTGAATTGATCGGACAAGCTGATAAGCTTAAAGGCAGCCCTATATGCTACATAAAGTCAAAAGTTTCACAGAAAATTACCTTCAATAAAATGTAATAATAATGCGCGAATCTGACTAGATAACAGTGAGTGCATATCATTAGCTAGTTGTCTTAATTAAAAGAAATAACAATAAAACGCGTGAACATAATTGGATTAAGTCAAGTCTACAAATAATATAAGAATGGTGGAGGAAGTTGGGACTTGAATTTGCAATTATATGAAGGACATAATATAGTGTAGTGATAAATGTAACGAATGGAAAATAATGAAATGAAAATGAGGTTAGGTTTTCACTATTAGAAGCAGGAAAGTTAGTGAGTGCCATGTTGAAGACAAGAAGGAATCTCATTTGTTTACTTTGTTTTTTGAATTCCACAAAGATAACTTCCCTTTTTGCCCCATACGTACTTAAGCATCATTTCATGTATGCATGGTGGGTCTTTCAGGGTTTTAAAATTCTGTACATCGGACAATTTCGTAATCATGGCCTCCCAAATGGTTCTCCATATTATCTCTTCACTGTTCCAACTGTGGCCTCAAGGTACAAATCAGCAATGAATTTCGCTTTAGCTATATAAGTAGCTAGTAATTTGTACTGGTGATTTGTCACTTCTAACATTATAGTCTCCCTGCCATCAACTCTCAATGAATTTAATAAGTTCTCAACTTATTGAAGTATGATCATCCTTCTTTTGTAAACAGTAGTCTTTAGGAGATCTTTATCATACTCTAGTGCGATCCTTTATGCTTTACGGTATCTAATGAATAAACAATAACTCGTAGAACTTGTAAATAGCGCGCCTTGTAAATTATATAATGGTAGTTGCCATGTTGGTGATCATCCTCTAAGCCTTTTTACAAAATCCTGATACTAAATTAAATTATTTAGTAAAAGAGTAAAAATTAGTTAAAAACAATATATATATTAAGAAATAAATTTTTTCCTCAATTGCGCTCTTATTTATGAAAAGTTTGAGAAAAAGATGAGGAGATCAAGTGAATATAAATAATTAGGGGTACAAATGGTAAAATATAGGTTTAAAAGATTGAATCATTCAAAATTTGTTAAACGATTCAAAAGATTGAATCACATTAAGACGCACAAAAATAATGTGTACTGTGTGCAATGGATTTCGTCTACCTTAAATAGGTTTTTTTTTTTGCCAGAACCATAAATAGGTTTAAAAGATTAATAATGTGAATCATGCAAAAGTTGTTAAGCGATACAAATAAAAATTCAATGATCAGCACAAACATAGAGGGAGGGAGAGGGAGAGAGAGATTTGTTAATTAAATTGAAATTATCAAGGTTTGTGCACAATACAAAAATGTTCATTATATAGGTAGAGGTGGGAATATCCCAGGCTTGGCTAGCTATCAGGGACCTATGACTTGGACCATTAATGCTTTGGATCGACCTCCTTATAACCAAACCCGGCTGAGGCCAGACTTTTCCTTTTGGACTGTTTTGCTTAACAGGACAATCTCAAGCTTGAAAAAAAAACTATTAGCCTATCAGGATGACATATTAATTAAAAGTTAAATAATATTTATTTTAATAAAAATTATATTACTATATTAATTAATGTTATTTTTTGCTAATTTTTAATATGAATTATAATTATATCATCCTCTATATATTATAAGGTGTTTATTGTCTCTCATTCTCTAAACATTCATTCAAATGATGTTACCCACTATTCACCTTTCTAAACCTCTTATTGTAGTATGTTTAGTTTATCAGGACTCCTAACCATTGTTGTCAAACTCGCGAGTTGACACTCCGATTTTACCGTTTTTACGACACTACCTAACCAAAACGTGTCACGAGTCAACTAAATTTTCAGTCTTTAAAAATTTGGTAGAAACTTACGTGTTTACATTGTGAATTCACCGTTTTTACGTTTCTACCTTACAGAAAATTGTGTTATCTTGCTATTAAACTCATTTTAATTATTTTTAATTGAAAAAATTCAATGAATTTAAATATGAATTTAATAGAAATTTATCTATTGAGGTTGATATACTATGAATATCGATATATTTAAATCTACTATCTATATTTAAATAAATTCAAGTCAATTTATTATTATTTTTTTATTCTTATTTAATTATATAAAAAACACGTTTTTTGATAAACATAAACTCTTACGAGTTTACGATTCGAGTCTACGATTGGAGTTTACCTTATCTCCACGAGTTTACTTAAACTCACGAGTTTGACAACCTTGCTCCTAACGGACTAATAGCTAAGCCAGTCTAGGCCATGTCAGTCTCAGGCTTGAAAAAGTTGTCTCCAATAGGCCACAGACCAAGCTCAGGCTGATCAATTATACAACAAGCCAGACCATTTGTAATCAAGTCAGGCCTAGTGATTAATCCTTTTTGTCACCCTAGAATTATCAAATAAAACTATAATTAACTACTATAGCAAGTAGCAAGTCCTAGGTCATTTCACAATTTGGTCCAATTTCTTGCTTAGAAAAGGTATTAGGTCCAAATTAACAATAGGATGAGATTGTGATTTTCAAATATAAAACTAAACTTAAACCTAGAAAAATATGAAATAACCGAATGGATTATGAAAAATATCAAAGGTATTACCTCCCTCTCCAAGAATACTCTTGCACATTTGATTTAATTGGCCTCATATGTTTGCATATTTTTAGTATGATATAGCTAAATTCTCTAAGACACTTAGATCTAAGTAACTAAAGAGAATTTAACTAGATCAATGATAAACTCCATAATTTCACATATTCCATCTCAATTTCCCTTGAATGTACATGATTTTTGGTGACAAATGATTGAGAATGATACAAATACATATAGTAAAAAGTACAAATTGAAAAATATGCATTTGTGTGAAATTTGGAGTAATATGTGTTTGTAAGTTATTTTTGAAGCTCATCAACCCTCTTTCTCTTTTATAGGAAGAGGTGGACAAGTGCAAAAGGCTAAGGAAAACATGGAGTTTCCAAGAAAAATATAGGACAAGCTAAAGAGTGAAGCAAGGGACAAAAGAGGAAAAAGAAAAATTCTTCCTGATATTCATTGAGATTTCGTTGCACAACTAAGACACGACGAATGATGCTTCCTCCCTACCTCCAATCTGTTCGTTGCGTGTTCGTCGCGCAACGAACGCACAACGAATGGAAAATAAAACTCTGTGTTTCAGACTCGAAAAACAGGAAAAATCTGAATTATAAAAGGGAGGGCTCGACAGAAAAACCTCATTCTTGACCTCTTGGGCATATTGGGAGCTAGGGCTTGGCATTTGGAGGAGTGGGTGTCAAAGGATTGAAGTCTAGAAGAGATTTTGGCTTCAAATCTTGGTTTTTATTCTCCATTTTCCTTTCTCTCTCTCTTGTTCTATGATTGTACTATCATATGTATATATTCTTTTGGATTTCATGAACATGTGGGGCTAAAGCTTTGATTCTAGGATTATTTGGAACCCTTGTATGGATTAACTCTTAATTCCTCCTCTTATTTTGTGATTAATGTTATATATGTGTTTATTTTACTCTTTACCTAATGCTTCTAAGTGCTTGATCACCATTTAGATGTTGTGTTCACTTGATTGATGCTTGAGAGGGCTAGGTTGAGTGTAGAACTTGGCTAAAATAGTGTGAGAACTTGAAGTTTGCATGACAAAGGGATGGTTTTATTGATAAGATAGACATATACTTATTGACCTCAAATAGCCACATTAGGGTTGAAACTTAGAAAGTGAGTTTTATTGATTGTGACAAGAGATTGCATGATTAGTAAAATTAAACACTTGTTCTTGACTCGACGGAGCGTTTACAAGTCTAGAACCCTAGGTTAACAAATATATAGTCATTGAAAGCAATTGTGAGGGGAGACTCTTTAATTTTATGAAATACAAGGGGGAAAAATAATCTTAGGACCCATTTTATCCTTGAAGTTAAGAATCATTTGTTTATAGTTTTTCTTATTTATTTTATAGTTATCCTTCACATCTTAATATTTGAATCACTCAAATTGAGCGAGAGTGCGATAATCTCTACTTAACCGGGTTTTAGAACCAAATCCTCGTGGGAATGATACTTTTCTTATCACTTTATTACTTGGCCGACCCGTGCACGTGCGGTGCGAACAATCAACCAAACAAAAGCTCTTTCTATGTTTTTACATATACCTAAACTTAAGATAGAACAGGAATCTAGCACCTATTTGAATGATTCACTTCTAGAATCTAACACATACACATCGCACATATATAGATCTCAAGAAGCTACAAAGAATGTGTCTAGGTTTTCACATGTAAAAACATAATTAAGTAGAGAAATTTTACAAGTTTAGGATGAAGTAGAAGACTTGAGATCCAAATCTCCTAACCTCATGTGCCTTATATCAAGGTGAACACAAGGTAAAAGGTAAATACAAGCTTGCAAACCTAAAAGATGAATCTACAAAACATAAGGCCGATTGATGATCTTCTTGTGCAATTTCTCCTTGGAGAAGGAAGGAGAGGTATATGGGAAGGTAAGGGAATTGTGTGAATTAGAGGGTAGTAAGTGGTTGAATGTGGCTTCATATTAGACTAGATGCATTCCCCTCATGCTCCTCTCTTTAAGTCCTTCATTTCCTTTCCAAGTTTGCCCTTTTTGGAGCTCCACAACTTGAAATTTGAATTTGACTCCAAATTACCTTTTTTGGTAAGATTCTTTAAAGTGCGAAATCCCTTGTTTTCACAAAAGAGGTAATCCTTATCCACAGCTTTTGCCTTGCCTCCAATGTATTTCCTTGCACTCCAAGCATGTCCCAAGGGTATGTGGGGCCTAGTAGCACGCCCCTACAACATAAAATCACACAAAACCAGTGAAATGACCAAAATACCCTTAGTAGCTTAAAGTGCATGTAATTAGGCTAATATTCTCTAACTTCCTACATAATAGCATGCACATCAATATACTTCCATAATGAATAAAAATACCAATTAATCCCCACAAATTAAGCACAAATACACATGCTAAGTTATGTAAATATATGTCTAATCACCTGGACTATTCCCAATCCTATGTATAGGATATGTATAGGATAGAGAAGTGATCATGAATATTATTCATTGGCAATGACATGATGAGAATCAATATCGCAATTTTGTAAGACCCACATTGTCTGACTTTAAAAATCCATTCCAGATCAGAAGATGTGAGGTTCTACAACATTTTGCACTAATCAAAATGGCAACTTTTTTTTCTCACATATTGCTTTAGTTTATATTCATGTGATTGTGTCCCTTCTTTTTTCTTATGTACCCTTGTACACATTCTACTTCTTATTACTTCATTTCAAATAAAGTTGAGCGACATGGGGTATTGCAGTTCCACCAATATCTATTCTCAGATCCATTGATATCATTTATCTCCTTTCGATAAAATTATTTACTTGTTACTTGAATAGTTGAATGTTAATCAAATTAATATTCCTGCCAAAATATATTATTTAATGACACTCTTGCATCATTATTTACATGACTGATTCTTATATGTTTTGTATTTTGAGACGTTTCAAACGAATTAAAATTAGTTCCTTTCATTTTACTAAGCATACACCATTCGATGGATTTCATTACTTTAAATGTCCATGTGATATATTACTCCCTCATGTCTTTACTACTAACAGCTAATATTAATATTACATAAATTAAAGATGTTAGTTATTATTATTTATTTCTTGTAAAATATCAACAAAGTCAATAGGTAGAAGAATTTGGTTAGTTTGTTAGGAGACTATCTAGATGAAAATAATTGAGGAGAAATTACAATAAGTTTGAAGGAAAAAATGAAATCACCCTAAAAACTTCCATTAACAAGTTAGTAACATGGATTTGCCATTTCCTATGTTGAAACTTGTAATTGCATGTTGTATAGTTATTATATATTTTTTATTATTATACTTGATTTCTTCTTGCTCCTCAATGATTATTACCTTAAAAAATAATGATTTTGACAAAATATAGTATTTATGAAACAAATTGAAGTGCAACTGAAGGGAGTTAGTGAAAATGATATTTGAGCTGAGTCAAGCTCAATGAAATAAATGAGGTTGAATTGATGATTTTCTGTAATATTACAGAAAATCATCAATTCAACCTCATTCATATCTAATGTTCATAACATAATATTATCGCTAGCAAGGGGTGAAGTCTAAGAAATGATAGAGAAAATGGTTTGACTGTAGTAACTATATTCAGCCACATGCATGATATATATGTTTGTAGCGAATCCGAGGTCAAAGTGGACTGAAAGGACAACAAACTTATATATAGTGGCCAACACCGTCTGCAAAAAATGCACTCAACAACACTCATCAACTTGGCTTACATGTGCATCTTGTATAATCAGTGTTGTGTCGTGTTCAGTCCAACTCACTCAAAAATATGGTTTTGTTGAATAGTTTGATTAAAAGCATGATTTATTTCAATCTATTTTTTATGTACCAGACAATTGGTACAAAAAGAAATGTATGTATCACATCGGAAATGGGTTGCACAAAGGCCAAAAGCTTTTGCCAAGAATAATAAAAACAAAAACCAAACTCAATGGAAGTCGCTATCCAGATTTACTTTGCACAGGAGAAAAAACATTGGAAGGAAGGTTTATTAAACCACACTGCTTTTGATCAGTTTCCCGATATTATTATATAGTTATATACGATTATATACATTCCCTTGGTTACTTTTATTTACAGTCTTTTCGAATCTATATATGGATTCCTATTCAATGTAATATTGTCGTTTATAAAATTAAATAAACAATTTACTCATAGAATATCAATTTTATTCATCTACATTGACATTAACATGTGTGTGTGTGGTTTTGGACTTTGGAGTGTTTAATTGCACATAAAGGCTTTGGGCACCACAAGTCCACCACACTTTTCGTACAGTTAATTATGCCCCAAGATAATTAAGGTGAGCAAAACGTTTTTTCATGGTGACAAATCATCGGATTTGTTTATATTTTATGTGCTAACTTGAGGCTATTAACATTTTAGGGCAAAAACGCTGAATTGACCGTCGTCATATATCGCTTTTGGTCAATTGCAAAAGAAATTTATAAATCGGATGCCAGGGTATAACAATAGGGTGTAATCCGAGACGTTCTCAAGGAGTCTTGTTTAATCTAATGATAAGCTCCATAATTGCGCACACATTTCATCTGAATTTTCTGATTTATCGCATGTTTTTTGGTAAATAAATAAATAGAAATATAGCAATACTCATAGTGTAAAAAAAATGATTTGAAATACTTGTGTTTTGAGATTATGAGTTGAAATTGCTTAATTTTTTATATATATGTATTGAGGAACTCACCATCCCTTTCTAGTTAATGTGAGTATAGAACAAATGGACAAGCATAGGTACATCAAAAGAATGGAAGTAATAAACAAAAGAAGAGAAAAAAGGAAGAAAAAGGTTCGCTGAAGGTTAGCCCTCAGCGAACAAACCGCGAATCTACCCCAAAATGCACTTGTTCTGCCAATTTCTTTGCTTGAGGTTTGCAATTAGTGAATGAACAGCCAACCTGCGAAAAATGGGTTCGCTAAATGTTAGCCCTCAGCGAACGAACAGCGAACCTGCGAAAAAATGAAACTCTGCGTTTTACACTATTCTCACTCGAAAATTAGGGTTTAAAAGAGGCAAAACAGAGGGAGCTTGACATTCTTCACTTCTTGGACTACTTGGGGAGCTTTGTGGTGTGCTAGGACATGGATTTTGGTGGAGATCAAGTTGGGGTTTGAAGTTTGAAAGAGATTTTGACTTCACACTTCGGTTCTTCTTCTCCATTCTCCTTCCTTCACTCTTATTCAATGTTTATGATTATTCTTATGTATTTTTCTTTGGGTTTCTTGAACATGAGTAGTTACACACTTTGTTTTAGGATTATTTTGAACCCTTGTATGGATTAACTCTTGATTTTTCCTCTCCTTTTGTGATTAATGTTATATGTGTTTATTTTACTTTAGACCTAATGCTTCTAAATGGTTGATCATCATTTAGTTGATTTGTTCATTTGACTTATGACTTGAGAGAGCTAGGTCAAGTGTAGAACTTGAGTGGAATAGTGTGAGAACTTGAAGTTTGCATGAAAAATGAATGGTTTTGTTGATAAGATAGACATATACTTATTAGTCTCACATATCCACATTAGGGTTGAAGTTTAAAAGTTGGGTTTTATTAATTGTGACAAGAGATTGCATGATTAATGGAATTAAACACTTGTTCTTGACTTGACAGAGCTTTTACAAGTACATTATGAACTCTAGGTTAGCACATATATAGCTATTAAAAGCAATTGTAAGAGGAGAACATTTTAAGGTTAGGAAATACAAGGGAGATAAATAATTTTAAATCCCAATTTATCCTTTAAGTTGGAGAATCACTTGTTCATAGTTTTTCTTATCTTTTTTATATAGTTACACTTCACTCTCAACATTTGGATCACTCAAATTGAGCGAGAGTGCAATAATCTCTACTTGACCGGGTTTTGGAACCAAATCCTCGTGGGAACGATACTCTACTTATCACTTTATTACTTGGCGTGACCCGTGCACTTGCGGTGCGAACATCTAACTATCCTAGTAAATTAAATGCAATACAAGAATGGTATGGGTAAAATAATATCTTGTTTGATTTTTAAAGATGAGAATGAAGGGTGCAAAACAAATAAATATTTTTGGTATTTTTAGCAAAAGAGTGGAATGGAAGTGAGTAGCTTTTGGAAATGAATTTCAATGGCCATCATAGCTTTCTAAATATTTTGGGGAGTTAAATACACTAAATTCCTAATTTACCAAACCTCATGGACCCATGAGTCCAATACCTAGTTGTTGAAACCTCATCCAATTAGCCATTGTTAAGCTCTTTAGTTCTAATGAACATATTGCTTGCAAGGAACTATTAATCCTACGATGGAACCCGAATCACCACTTAATTAATCCTATGATTTTAATTCACTATTGGAACCACACATAATGAAATATAACCAAAGGATTGAAGTCCAATGTTACTCAAGCAATCAATAAGTTCACTTTGAATTTCTCTAAGTTTCCTAAAATAGAAAACATCACCAACTGGCAAGTCTAACACCTAATCTCATGAATCCATTCAACTAAGTGTTATTAAATACCTTAGAGTGTGATTAATGGCTAGTAACGGTTTATGTTCAATTGCAATCCATCTAAATCAACCTATTTATCATAACCATGCATAAATAGCAAGAGATAAATGAAAATGCAAATGAACATATATAGAACCCTATATATTGTAAAGAATAATCTCACATTACAAATCCAAATAATCACAACAATCCAAATTCTCAGCCAAATCCAATCTCAAAACATAAGTGATAAACATAAACCTAGGAAATCAAAAATATAAAGAGAAAGGAAAGAAATTGAGACTCCCCTTTGTAGAACAAAAGCTCAAGCCAATGGAAACCATCCTCAAAAGTAATGGAGGAATTTATTGTGACATGGAAGAGGAAGGAAGGTGGAAGGTGAAATGTAAATGTGAGAGGAATGGTGGAAGTTGAGTAATATTGTTAGATTTGAAGGACTAAAAGTGTACTTTCCAAAGATAAAAGATTAAATTGAAATTTCATGCAAACATAAGGGACTAAAGGTATATTTTAGCCTAAATTTAAAGCATAGATATATACTAGCTCGGCAAAACCAATAAATCAAAAAGCACTCGTTCTGCGAACTATAATTAGCAAATATAATCACGACTAGTGTGTAATATAATGGTTGTATATCTATTTTAATGCCTCATTCGATCCTATAGATCATTTCCATCACGCAATAGTGTTTTACATGCTACCGACAAGATCTTGTGGAAGCAGATTTTTCACTGTTGAGAGTGTCTTGTGCTGCGTTAATTATCCTACTTAGACATTAATTGTTCAAATATATATTGAACCCCAACTCCCAAGTGCTATAGATCGTAGATAAATCTATATTCAACATTAATATTAATGCTAATGCTAATAATGCAAATGCTAATGGTAACCTAAAACAAATTAATCTCTCTAAGTTAGTGGGATTATGATCTTCACATCCATTCCCTGATGAAATTTCTACTTTATTAAGCGCCTTTTCAAATGCAACTCGTTCTTCTTCATCTTTTTCAAAGTCCAGCTTCGTCAATCTCTCTTTCACCCATATTTTGTTGCTGCTCGATCTCGAATGAAGAAGATGAACACGGATATGGAGATTTGGGTTGGTCTGGTGAAGGATGCCGGATTAGAGAGTCGGTGTAGTACCTCGGGACCACTCCTTCAAGATAATTTGGACCTCGGGGTAAGTGGAAGTTATTCCCGGGTATCGTTCTCTTAGAGGAGCCTACTAATGCAAATGAACCTAGAACTAGTGTGAAACTTGTTTGAAATAAAGAAAAATCATTTTAATTAATTTCTTTTCTTTCTTTAGGCATTAAATTTAGAAAATATTTTGTATGATAAAATAAAAAGTAGAATAGAAATAGGATTTAATATAAATGGATAATTAAATGTTCTTTTTTTGATACACAATGGATAATTAAATGTTCTTAGTGATTGGGAAATTCAAGAATCATAGCTTATATAAAATATTTGGGGGTAAAGTGGTCAAATCAATAAACTCCCTAGAGGAACCCCTCTAGGCTAGACTTAGATCAATATAATTAATGTCGGAACCCCTAACATTAATTATCTTAATCTAAGTTGATTAAGCACATGACCAAATTAAATTTACTAAACACAAAGAGCTATTAATCCTACGATCGGGACCCCGAATTGCAACCTAATTAACTTACTAGCTCCAATCCATTGTTGAGACCTCAACCATTAAATTAAAACTAGTAAGTTTAAGTCCAATGCTACTCAAGTGTTTACTAAATTTATTTTGCCAATTTCTAAGCATGAATAAACAACATCATTATCCACTAAATAAGAACTCTTACTTAGCACAAGACTTTAACTAAAAGCATGTATTAAAATCATGAACCCACAATATTAAAACATGTTCAAGTCAATAAGCTCAATGTTGAGAATTCACACAAAAGAAAATTAACAAATAAAAAATTGTTCCTACACATCCATAAGAGATAAAAATAAATCACATAACCAAATAATCCCTAAAACCTAGAAATTTGAACTACATAAAAGGAAGAGAATGTGTAGGACAAATTACCCCCATATGAAGCTCACTTAGCTCATCCATCCATTCCCATCACCAAGAACAAAGGGACTTAGTTTCTCATTAGTTTCTCATGTGGAAGAAGATTGCACCAAAAATGGAGGAGGAATGAAGGATTAAATGGAGCATAAGGGAGAAATGGAGAAAGATAAACTACAAATCCGCCCCCTTCCAGATCTCACGCGTCAGTCCAAACACGTCCTTCTTTTTCTTCACTGTCTGCGCAGCTCCAGCCCTTCCAAAACGCGCCTCCTCTCTGCCCTATCACTGTATGCGCAGCTTCTCACTTTGTGCCTCCTTGCCCTGTAGCTCTCCCCACACCACGTGGCTGCTCCCTCCTCTCCTTCTCTCTTTTACTTTTTTTTTCCACGTGTCCACATCTCACATTCTCCTTTCTTTGCAGGTCAGCCCATCATGCATGAATAATCATTCCCCTTCCAAGCCCAAACTGCAAAAATAAGCCCATATTGTCTTTAATTGATAATGATAAAGTCCTTTCTTTCACAATTAAAAGTGTGGGCACATAAAACACTTATTTGACATTTTTTTTTGATACAAAGCAGCAGACTCATTATGAGCCCATATCCTTCACAAGGACTTCATTCAAAATATCATCAGCATGATATATCATCTGAAGACCCGGCGATGCCTCAAGACCCCTTTTTGCTAAGCAATCTGCAGCACAATTTGCCCATCTATTGATCTTAACAAAGTTGACATTCCAGTCTCTAGCTAAAATATGTCTTGCTTCTGATATAATCACCCTATCCGCATGAGTAGAAATTTCTCCACCTTAGATTAGTTTAATAGCTTCCACTGAATCAGATTCAATCACCATTTCTCTAACACCCCAATCCCATGCCAATTTGAGGCCAAGAGCACAACCCCAAATTTCTGCTGAACGAGCATCACCCTCTTTTAATAAAAACATGAAGTCTCTCAGAAATGTCCCATTGCTATCCCTCAAAAGACCTCCACTTGCAGCTCTATTAGAAGTGAAGGCAAAGGCATCATCTACGTTCATTTTCAATTTTCCACGCTCAGGAGGTTGCCATTTAAAATTCAAAGTAGCAGAACTACAAGGAACACCCAATTCCCCTTTTGAAAGTCTCTTCTGCGCTTCTTTAAAACTCATAAGCATACCAGTGACATTAGAAATAACAGAATTATTAGGAACTTCTTTATTTTCAAACACCCAAAGGTTCCTTGATCAAAAAAAAAAAACACCCAAAGGTTCCTTCTTCTCCAGGTCCACCAACAAATTAGCGCAAATTTATCCCCCAATTTGACATTTTTTTCTTCTTATGTTAATTCATAAATTTCTTATCCTATTTAACCAAAGTCAAAAAATTATTTTCAATGTCAAACCTATTTAGTTATCTATTAATGACTTCCCAAATATAACCAAAATATTTGTCAAATATAATTAAAAATGAGAGTAATCACACATAAGAGCTATATATATTAATCAAACATAATTGGATAAACATTGCATTTTAATCATGTTAATTACCTCAAATTAAGCATATAAAACCATGCAAATCCAAGGATTTGTCATCTAGATTGTTTTTGGTTCTATGCGTTTCTGCAAAATCTTTCTTCTCTCTTTGCGAAATGAAGCCCCGTTCTTCGTTATTCTTTTCTTTTCAGCGTTTTACATTTTGGGTCAAAATAGTATATTATTTTTTTAATCTTTTGTTGAAAACGATTTCTTTTCATTTTTGAAAAAGGAAATTTTTTGTAAGATTTGTTTGACTGTGAAATATATTGGGTATATAATTTGGGTAATGGTTTAAAGATTTCCAAATATTTCTGCCCTCGGTTGTTAAAAATGTTTGTAAAATATGAGTATGTATAGTATAATAGAGATTTTCCAGAAAATTCAAGGGAACTAAATGCAAATTTGAGTATTCAAAATCGATTTTGAAATAAGTTTTTATTGTGAAATAGAGCTCAAAATCGATTTTGAGAGAACTTTTGTTGTGAAATAGCGTTGAAAATCAATTTTAAGAGAAGATTTTGTTGTGAAATAGCCTTCAAAATCAATTTTTCAAACTCAATCTTGAATTTGGCTGCATGGATATGATATTAATTTTTGTAAATCGTTTTTATGAAAATTTAATATTTATTTAAATTTTCATTGTTTACAAATATTTATTTAGTTATTTTTGGGATACAATTAGTTAGTTGAAGCCAAAAATTCTTTCCATTTAGTTAATAGTATATTCATTATATAATTTTTCAAATTTAAACAAAAATTTATAATATTTAAAATAATTTTATTTTGTTAATTATTGAATTTTCTTTCTATGCCAACAAAACACATAAACTCATTTTCCCATCAAAATCATTTTCCTTTTCATTCTCCAATTTCATTTCCGTTCCATTCCATCAGAATATATTTTTGCCAACGAAATGGACCCAAATTAAGATATTGTTTGGTACTACAATAAAAGATGAGTAAGATCAAAGCAAAACAAAAGCCGAACTGAACTAAATCAACTTCATTATTTTTCAGTTAGGTGCCTTAAAATATAGTTCGATTAAAATCCAAAAATATTGAATCTATTTTTATAATTTTCCTTTTTATATAGTTAACGTTAAATTCAAAACTATATATATATATATATATATATATATATATATATATATATATTCATGACACATTTAATTACTTTTATATATTTGCTTAAGAAAACTGAATTTGAAAACTAGGCTATTATAAATAGAATTGGAGTACTTCATAAAGAAAGCAATTGAATGAAAAAAATTTAAAAACTAAATATCTATGAATGGCATGTGGCAGATCATTTCTTAATTTAAAATGAAAAAAAAAGTATAATATATATCTATATAAATATATCTCTTTTCAATATTACCCTTACTTATGATGTGTCTATTAAGAGAGAAAGAAATAAATGAGAATCAATAAATATGAAAGTGATAGAGGCAAAGTAATATCAATAAGGTTCCTCATAATTACAAATTAACATCTTGCACCAATTTTATCTTTTTTGCACCGGGTCATAAAGTTGAATATTATTTATGCACTGCAAAATAGTCATGTGTTCTTTTTGCCCAAACTGAAATAGTTAATTATTATAACAACGCATTTGTCCATATTGTTTTAAATAATTTTGGGTTGTAGTGTTTGAGATTAAAAACCCCAAAAAATTACATTTGCATTCATATAAATTAGTAGCATTTTAGGAATTATTTAAACTGGCATTATAGTTTAGGTCCATAATTTAATTGCAAATTTCTCTTTAATTTAGCTCTAGAGAAAACCCATGGATTTCTCTTTGGGAGAATGACATGGTAACACTATAGTACTGTAAACACCCTATTTTGTCCGGGCCCACCAAATTAAAAATAAAAAAATTAAAATAATAAATAATAAAAAATATAAAAACAAAAAATATAATAAAACAAGATATGCTCTCTTGATTCTTTCTTGTGAGGCAAGCAAAAGTCATCATAAAAGGGCAATCAAGTTTCATAATGGAATTGATACATGTGCAACCATTATAAAAAGGAAAAAGGAAATTAACATGATATGAAGAGAATGATTGGAATTTGGTGCGTGTGTCAAAATGAAAGAAAAGGCAACATTAGTTTCTTTGCCTTGAAAAATGTGAAAATAAATAAAAAATAATAGGAAGACATTTAAGCTGAAACCCTAGAGTTTGTGGCCTATATAAGTGAGAGCAAGAGAGCATTTGAGGGGATTCAGTTTTTGAGAGAGAAAAAAAGGCTAGGTTTTGAGAGCAAAGAAAAGAAGTGTATTAGAAAGGTAGACATCTATCTAAACATACTTCTTATAGTTCTTGGGGAAGCATAGAGAGAAGGTGAGTGAAAAGTGATTAGTTGTGAGATCCCTTCTTCTTCTTCTTCTTCTTCTTCTTACCTTTCTTTTTTTATGCCGATGAAAGTCTATTATAGACATGAGGCATTCATAATCTCTCTAATCTCATTTAGGTAAAGGTGATATAACCCTTTAGGACAACTTGATTGTCTCTTCACCTAGCCAATGATTTGAGATAAGAGAGGATTATTCTTATTTATTTTTTTCTTTGAAAATAATTTTTTTTATATATATGTATATGTTTTTTACAAATGCACTCACATTCAAATTTTTCATGATTTTAATTTGAAATTCTTTTGCAAAGAAGCCGAATCGTATTTTTATCATTCATCCATCATATTATTAAAATCCAATATTTTATCTTGGCTAAAGTAAACTTTTGATCCCTTATGTTTGCATCAAGTTTCAATTTAGTCCTTTATGTTTGGAAAGTACACTTTTAGTCCTTTTTTGTTAACACCGTTAGTTCAACTTAACGGAATATTCTAACTTAACAATTTTAAATGCTTATTTTATAATGAAATTGGACCAAAAATGATAGATTTTGAAAATATAAGAATAGTAACACTCAAATATTTTAGGGTTAAGGTGCATTTTTAGTACTCTAGAATATAGCAAAGTGCACCTAACATAATATACAATATTGTGGTCCATTTGTGGTAACCAAAAATTATTTTCGTGGCTTATTTAGTAACGACGTTAAATAAGTTAAGTTTGACCGTTATGTGTCAAATTTTGACCGTTAAATTGTGGGGTAAAGGAGCATTTTCAGTACTCTAGAATATAGAAGGGGCATCAAACATAATATACAATATTTAAACATCATAAACAACTAAGTCACAATATTATTCAAAGTGTCAAATAATTAAACACTACAAAGTTATAAAGATCCATAGACTATCCTAGTATCATGCATGTATAAACTAATAAGTCATTAGTATTTTACATATATAAAAAATGTAAGCTGAGAATCATAAACTAAACAGGTTGGTCTTACTGAGTTAGAATGGGCTGGTCATACTGGCTCGACACAAATTAAAACGGGTTGATCATACTGGTTTGACCCAAATTAACGACCATATGATGTAATAGAAGAAGAGTTACTTCTATCTGATTACATAGTTATAAACTTAAAATAATGTTCGTTAAATTGTCATTTCAATATACATATATTACATCGTTATGTCACATTAGATTTTATCTTATAAAAGTGAGTTTTAGCTAACGAATTACTAGATAAGCAATGAAAATAATTCTTAGTTATCACAAATGGACCAAAATATTGTATATTATGTTTGGTGCTCCTTCTATATTCTAGAGTACTGAAAATGCTCCTTTACGATAAATTTAATGGTCAAAATTTGACATATAACGGTCAAATTTAACTTATTTAACGTCGTTACTAAATAAGCCACGAAAATAATTCTTGGTTACCACAAATGGACCACAATATTGTGTATTATGGTAAGTGCACTTTGCTATATTCTACAGTACTAAAAATGCACCTTTACCCAATATTTTAATCTGAACATTTTTTCAGTATTTAATAACCATTTAAAATTGTTAACTTAGCATTTTCCGTTAAATTAAATTAACGGTGTTAACAAAAAAAGACTAAAAGTGTACTTTCTAAACATAAAGGACTAAATTGAAACTTATGCAAACATAAGAGACTAAAAATATACTTTAGCCTTTTATCTTTGTTTGATATATGATTTACTATCTTTGTTTTGATTTTATTTTAAAATCATGAAATCTTTTTCATAAATAAAAAATAATAAAATGAAATGACTTTTATAAAAGAGGAACATGGGTTGAATGATTTTCATCCGTGAAAGATTGAATTATCTTCTCAGGTTGAAAGTCGATTGTTTCTCCGAGAGAGATTATCTCCTCATCGATTCAATCAAAATTGTGAAGTGTTTCCTCTTAAAAAAATAAATAAATATGCATTTTCATAATAAAAAAACAAATCAAAAATAATTTTTTTCTTAAATTTAGATAAATGTTTTTCTTAAAAAACACAAACCAAGTGACACACATTTCTACCCGAATTACATGGGCTTTGATCCCTTAAGGGTACGTAGGCCCTAGGTCAAATCCTAGGTCAAGTCCAAAAATGTAAAAATTACTTTTTTCCCCTTTTTTGTTTTATTTTTATTTTTATTTTTATTTTTTGATTTCTCTAATTAATTTAAAATAAAATTGAAATTAAGGTCATATTTACTTTTAAATAACTAACTTAGGGTAACCGTTCTCTTGAACGGGTGTTGTGGGGTGCCTAACACCTTCCCCATGCACAATCGACTCCCGAACCCTATTTTTATTTTTTTTATTATTTTAAAAGGTTTTCCAAAATATCCTTTTTAAAAAAATTTTGGTGGCGGCTCCATTTTTACATTTTAATTTAAATAATTTTTCGGGCGCTACAGTTTGGCGACTCCACTGGGGACATTTTAATTTTTTTTAGAGTCAAACCCATTTAAGTTAATTGTTTAAAAATAATTATGGCCTTAATGTTAATTTTATTTTATTTATATTTTTCTTTTATTTATTTATTATTATCTTTTTTTATCATTGACATTTATTTTTTGTTGCGGAGAGGAGATTATCTACTGTTGCAGAGACTTTCCCAATGTACCCCTCATGGGACCTAGAGGCTGTATCAATTACAACCCTATGCTAGCATTAAGGCAGCTAGTTTTTCGCCAAAGGATCCCTTCTGAGAAAGAAGTGAGGACCATGTACGTTTCATATGAGGGCAAAGATTCCATTAATTCATGCCATAAGTTCAAAGAAGCTTGGGACAATGTAATCTTTAAAGGAAGATCGGGTTGGGGAAACGACTCACTGATGCAGATCCTAATTACCAAACGTGGATTGAGAAAAGAATCAGAGGGACTAATCCTGCCTATGCCCCACAAGATCCCCTATTAGATAATGATACCTTGGAAATAAACAAGGAGTTAGTTAGGCGCCTGGAGATGAAGGAAAAAGAACTGGAAAATCTCAATGAGTTGAACTCGGAAAATAAGCGAAAGTTAAACAAGCTGCAAGGAAAGTATGATGCCATACAAGGAGAGCAAATGGAGAAAAGAAGAAGAAAAGATCAAGAAGAAGGGTTGACTCTCCTTAAGTTACAAAGGGAGAATGAAAGATTGAAAAAGGCTATGCGAGAAAATGACAGGCTAATGCAAGAAAATGAGACACACATAAAGAACAATATCAGTCGTCTGGTGAGGGTGACTAAGGAAAAGGAGTTACTTGAGAAAGAAGTGCAAAGCAATGGCCTCGTGAAAGATCTGCAACAAGAGGTTCACAATCTGGTTCAACTTGTGGAAAACAAAGAAAATCAACTAAGCAATCTATTTCAACTCTTAGAAAATAAAGAGGAAGAATTGGCTAACGAGAGGGAAGACACGGCTGAAATCATTCAAGACTTCATGAACAAATTAAGTAGAGAAAGAGAAGTCTCACAGAATTTCGGGGAATGGATAATGAGATTCGAGAAACTGCTCATCTTTCTCAACAACAATATCCCAGAGTTCAGGAGAGCCTACAAGCGTGCAGAAAGCATGGTTACCCCTATTGGCCCACAAGCAAAGATTGTTAATTTTCTCAAGTTTTTGTAATGAAATAGCAGAAGAATTCAAGAATGTACTGAAAAACTGATTGTTGTGATAGATTTCTTCAATGAATAAAATGCGTCTTCTTTTGATGTGTGCTCTTATAAGATCTTAGATAGAATGAATTCAATTTTCTTCTTTCCTAAGGATCAAATCTAAATTTCCCTGAAGAATATTGAATTCTCTGAGGAATTAGAGGATCTTACGCCCGAAGTCTCATTCAAGAAAGGTCTTAGGTTAAAATAAAGCACTTATTACCTAATGATTAACTCTAAAAACTCCCTGAAGAATATTAAGTTCTCTGAGGAATCCCTGAAGAATATTAAATTCTTTGAAGAATTAGAGGTTATTATGTCCAAAGAATCAGATCTTAAGCCAAATAGGATGTGATATCCATATGGCCTAATGATCAACTCTTGATCTCCCTATGG
The DNA here is from genome assembly GCA_029929735.1 of Mimosa pudica. Taxonomy (NCBI): domain Eukaryota; kingdom Viridiplantae; phylum Streptophyta; class Magnoliopsida; order Fabales; family Fabaceae; genus Mimosa; species Mimosa pudica. The sequence continues at coordinate 9,489,468 of JAKELP010000021.1, read as the reverse complement.
AATAATAAATTCCTTGAGGAGTCTGGAGGGCGCTCATCAGCTATGCCAAACCTTATGCCAATACTTAATGGATAACTCGTATGCCGACTAGATCTAAGTTTTAATAAACTAACATCACGTTTCATTGTTCAAAAATACAGGTAATACAATATTGCTCCGTCTAAGCGTCCTAACCAGGTACCCCCAACACATCCGTATAACACACGTACGCGGAGCCATCAAATGACTACTGGTTCGGGGGAAACTAATCCTTCTCAAGATGAGAGACTGTCACATCTAGAATCACAAATAGATACTCTGAAGGAAATGGTTCAGGCTTGGTTAAGATCCTCATTGAATAAAAAAGTGAGAAGGAGTCCGGAATTCCGAATGGAGAGGAAACGGGAGGAACAAGCAAGACAGAGAGGGAAAAGAAAACTGCTGATGGAGATACAAGCAAGACGGAGAGGGAGAAGAAAATTGTGGATCCAAAGGATGAGGATAAAGAAAAGCCTGGTGAAGATTCACAATACACATTCTCAAAAGTAGAGAAGAAAGAGGAGTGGAAGGAAGAGTTTGGTGAAATGAAAGACCAATTAAAAGCACTTCAGGGATCGAACAATTGGAGCTCACTTGATCTGAAGGAATTATGTTTGGCCCCAAATGTTACATTACCTAAAAAGTTCAAGATGCCAGATTTCGACAAATATAATGGCATAGGAAATCCAATTTACCATCTCAAATGTTATTGCACTAAGATGTTTGTTTGGTCCCAAGATGAAAATTTCTTATTGTTGTTCTTCCATGAGAGCCTGAAAGGACAGGCATTGGAATGGTACATGTAGTTAGACCAGTCAAAGATTAAAAAGTGGAGGGATCTAGTTGATGCATTCATGAAACAATACAAATTCAACCTCGACACCGCTCCTACTAGGGAACAACTAAAGGCAATGAGCAAGAAACTACCGAAACATTCAAAGATTATGCTCAGAGATGGAGGATGGTAGCATCACAAGTTCAACCTCCTCTTATTCAGTCCGAGTTGTGTTCCTATTTCCTCCGTACTCTACAGGATCCTTACTATAAATATATGGTGGGAACACACGTCACGGATTTCTCCAATTTGATTGAGATAGGTGAAAGGAGCGACGCTGATGTGCGAGAAGGGAGAATTACTTATCAAAATGAGATCCGGAAAGGTCAAAATAGGAAAAAGAAAGAAGGTGATGTAAGCTTTGTCCAATCCATAAGGCAGCCGCAAGCAACACCATCGATCAATACTCAAAGCGGAGGTGGGTTTAGGCAAACTCGGAATGATCCAAACAAACAAGGGCAAACTGGAGGACTAGTAAGCTGGCGACAGAAAGACAATCACTAATGGCCCGACTTTGGCATGACTAATGTTGAATTATATCGACAGCTCTTAGATGCTCGGGTAATGGGGCCGCGACCTTATAGGCAACCTCACCAGCCATATCCCTCTTGGTATAACCCTAATGCGCAATGTGAATACTGTAAAGTCCCACATCGGCTGGGGAGGAGAACGAAAGGTGCTATATAGGCCTGGATACCTCCCCCTCTCGACGCGTTTTGAAGCTGTGAGGGATGAGGATTCCCCAAAGCGAACAATTTCGAGAGCGAGGCGCTGGGATGTTACAGATGGTATCAGAGCCAGATTCGGGTCGGTGTGTCAGCGAGGACGCTGGGCCCCAAGGGGGTGGATTGTAAAGTCCCACATCGGCTGGGGAGGAGAACGAAAGGTGCTATATATAGGCCTGGATACCTCCCCCTCTTGACGCGTTTTAAAGCCGTGAGGGGTGAGGATTCCCCAAAGCGGACAATTTCGAGTGCGAGGCGCTGAGATGTTACAAATACCATATGGGGCCATAGGACATTCAATAGAAGATTGTGTTACATTTGAAAGGAATGTCATGGATTTGGTAGATGCTAACCACATCCAGTTGAAGAAAAGTGACGAATCAACAATTAAAACCAATCTTTTGCCAACCCATGAAGGGCAAGTGAATGTCATTGAGGAAGTTGAGCTCCCAAAGAATATCTCACTTGTTGAGCAAGGTTTCTTTGATAAAGAAATAGTAATGGTTGAGAAAAAACCAGTTGAATTTGTGATCAGAGAGCAACCACCAAAGAACATTGCCATGTCATCACTGCAGCAACATTCGGTAACTATCACGATACCTGCCCCTTTCCCATATCAGGACAATCATGTCGTACCATGGAGGTATAAGGGTATTGTCGAAAAGCCATCTGGTCAAGTTATGGAGGCTTCAACTAGTGATGAACCAATGACTGGGGTTACACGGAGTGGAAAAACTTACCTACCAGCGGATGCCGGACAGATAAGAAAAGGGAAACATGTCTATTTTTCGTCTAGCTCAAATGCAGAAAAGGTAAATGAGAATGAGGAGGAATTCCTTCAAATTATGAAGCAGAGCGATTAAAGCATAATAGACCAGCTAAATAAAACTCCAGCAAAAATCTCGATCCTCAGTTTGATCTTGAACTTTGAGCCACATCGTCGAGCACTACAGAAAGCCCTGGACGAAGCATACGTGTTGTCCAGCACTACCCCAGAGAAAGTTGCAAGCATTATGAACATTACTAAGGCATTCTCAACCATATCCTTCTCTGAAGAGGAAATTGCCCGTTCTACTACAGACCAATTTAAAGCCTTACATATCACCCTCAAGTGCAAAGGTTTCATTGTGGCTAAGGTATTGATAGATGGCGGATCAGCATTAAATGTTCTTCCACTGTCCACCATTGAACATTTATCCATAGACAAATCAGAAGTTGAGGATAGCAATATGATGGTGAGAAGGTTTGACGGAATTCGCAGGGATGTGCTAGGCGCTATACGCCTACCCTTACAAATCGGACCAACCACATTCGTGGTAGATTTCCAGCTTATGAATGTCAACTCATCATACTCGATGTTGTTAGGCAGACCATGGATACACTTAGCAAAAGTTGTGCCCTCTACCTTGCATCAAATGTTGAAATTTGTTGATAACGGGAAGATTATCATAGTGAAAGAAGAAGAAGAAATCATGGTGAGCAAACCTAGCTCTGTTCCCTACATTGAAGCTGCTGAAGATGAACTCACGGTAGTGTTTCAAGGCTTTGAAATCGAAAATCCTAAAGGATGTAAGAATGTCAATGCCATAGTGATGAAAATGATGGAGATAAACAGGTTTGAGTTTGGGAAAGGATTGAGTGCAAACCTTCAAGACATCAAGTCTCTTATAAATCTGCTCGAAAACCACAAACGCCAAGGGTTAGGATATGAACCTACATTGGAAGAGCAACTAACTGAGAAGCCAAGTATTAAAGCCAAGATCAAGGATGGAAACTTGGAGATCCCCATATCAAAATGACATTTCCAATGCCTGTTGAAGTTTTAAACCAATCAACTGTGGCGATGGTTTCTTCATCAATTGTGAAGGCTGGCGAGTTGATCACAACTGATGATTCTGGAAGAGCACTTGGAAATTGGGAGTTTGAAAACAACTTCAGTTTTATCATCTTAGAGTAACTTGTTTAGTTAAAAGTTGTGCTTTCATGTTTTTAAGTGTCATTTGGCAAACTCTTATATGATCATGAATAAAGATTATTATGCAAATAAAGTTCGTTTTGTTTTCATCCATTTTGTCTCTTCTATTCATTTGTGATTCATTTTCATGCCCTCCAGGAAATCAATTTCCTCGGAACTCTTATCCAATGTTGAGATTCTTCAACCCCTAGAAGACGATTTGTCTGTTACCATTGATATGCATGATTACGAATTTGATAACGATGAGATAATCCAAGCATATGCAAAACAATTTGAATCTAAGGATGATAGAATATGTCCACATGAAGATATAATTGAAGTAATAAATATGGGCAGTGAAGAAGAAAAGAAAGAATTAAAGATAGTGGATAACCCTGAAAAGGAACAGATGGTAGAACTCTTTAGGGAATTCATAGATGTCTTTGCATGGTCATATCAAGATATGCCTGGTCTTAACCCGAAAATTGTCTCTCATAAAATTCCCTTATTTCCGGATATCAAGCCTAAAAAGCAAAAATTGAGAAGGCTCACCTCAGATATGTCTTTAGTGGTTAGAGATAAACTCATGAAACAGTTGGAAGCAGGCTTTTAGAGGTAGCCAAATATCCGTAATGGATGGCAAACGTGGTGGTAGCACTTTTCCATGATATGATGCACAAAGAACTTGAGGTCTATGTGGATGACATGGTTGCTAAATCCGCAGAAGGAGAAAGTCATGTGGCAGTATTGAGAAAGCTGTTTGAGATATTACGAAAATATAGGTTGCAGTTAAATCCCAATAAATGTGTCTTCGAGGCTTTATTTGGAAAATTGTTTGGCTTCATTGTAAGTAAAAAGGGGATTACAGTTGATCCTGATAAGATAAAGGCGATTCGGGAAATGCCTCCTCCTCAAACGGAAAAGGAAGTTCGAAGCTTTCTAGGACGATTAAATTATATCGCCCGATTCATCGCTAATTTAACTTCAACATGTGAACCCTTGTTTAAACTTTTGAAGAAGAACTGTACGGAAAGGTGGAATGACAATTGTCAACAGACATTTGATAAAATCAAAGATTACCTATTGAACCCCCTAATTCTGATTCCGCCTACACCGGGGCAGCTGTTGATACTTTACCTGACGATACAAGCCAACTCAATGGGAGCAATGTTGGGACAATGTGATGCATCAAAAGGAAAAGAACATGCAATCTACTACCTCATTAAGAAGTTTAGCGATTGTGAATCACACTACCATATAATTGAGCGAACATGTTGTGGTCTAGTATGGGCTACAAGAAGGTTAAGGCAATATATGCTCTATTACACTACGTACTTAATCTCAAGGATGAACCCACTAAAATACATCTTCGAGAGCCCACATGTGGCAGGTAGAGTTTTCAAATGGCAGGTAATATTGTTTGAGTATGATATACAATATGTCACTCAAAAATCAATCAAAGGGAGCACGATCGCTGATTATCTGGCTGAACATCCAATTGATGGGTACCAAGCACTTGACTTTCAATTCCCAGACGAAAACCTATGCGTTACGGAAGAAGATAAAAGTGAAATGAGCACTCTAGAAGGATGGGAAATGTATTTTGATGGTGCTGCAAACATGCATGGAAATGGTGTTGGGGCAGTACCCATATCCTCAGACAGAAAACAATTCCCAGTTGTTGTAAAGTTAGAATTTGATTGCACTAATAACATGGCGGAATATGAGGCTTGTATTAATGGTCTTCAAGTTGCAATCGATCTCGGTGTCAAGAACCTTGAGGTTTTTGGTGACTCAGCACTTATAATCCATCAAGTAACCGGAGAATGGCGAACCAAAGATCCGAAACTGATCCCATAACAGGAATACTTGATAGAACTGGTTAAACATTTTGCAGCAATCAATTTCCACCATATGTCAAGAGAAAAAAATCGATTCGCTGATGCTTTAGCTACCTTAGCTGCAATGATCCAACTAGACTGTGGAGTTCGTATTCAGCCTATCCAGATTGAAATAAGAAAGGCTCAAGCATTTTGTTTCAGTATTGACAATGAATCAGACGACCATCCTTGGCACCAGGATATCAGATTATATATGAAAAGTGGCATTTATCCACCTAATTCCACAGAAAATGAGAGGAAAACCCTTAGGCGTATGGCATCAAATTTCTTTATTAGTAACGACATCCTACATAAAAGAAGTTTTGACGGGACTTTATTACGTTGTCTTGGCGGGAACGAAGCACGAAGGGTTATGTCTGAAATCCATGAGGGTATCTGTGGCACACATGCGAACGGCCATACCTTGGTTAGACCAATACAAAGATGCGGTTATTATTGGATAACGATGGAAAAGGATTGCATCAACTATGTTAGAAGATGTCATAAATGTCAGATTTACTCAAACAAAGCTCATGCTCCCCCAAATCAGATGCATAGCCTCGAATCCCAACGGCCATTCTCCATGTGGGGTATTGATGTGATTGGTCCAATCAACCCTAAAGCTTCAAATGGACATAGATTTATTCTTGTTGCAATTGATTATTTCACTAAGTGGGTGGAAGCCAGTTCTTTTGTTAGTATAACACAAAGGGTATTCGTCAAATTTTTGAAGACTAATATCATTTTTCGATATGGGTTGCCAGAAAGAATCATTACCGATAATGCGCCAAATCTCAATGGGGGAATGGTTACAAGTTTGTGTGATCAGTTTCAGATTAAGCATCACAATTCAACACCATATAGGCCTCAAATGAATGGTGCAGTGGAAGCGGCTAATAAGAACATCAAGAAGATTATTGCGAAGATGACTATCACCTACAAAGATTGGCATGAGATGCTGTTACATGGATATCAAACCACCATACGTACATCAACTGGGGCAACACCCTATTCTTTAGTGTATGGGATGGAAGCTGTCACTCCAGTTGAAGTAGATATCCCATTGCTAAGAATATTAGCTGAAGCAGGATTAGATGAAAGTGCGTGGGTACGCTCTCGTTTTGAACAATTAAATATGATTGAAGAAAAGAGGCTTACCGCGATGTGCCATGGACAACTATATCAAGTTAGGATGGCAAAAGCTTTCAATAAAAAGATGAGGCCGAGGGAATTCAAAGCAGGAGACTTAGTTCTTAAGAAAATATTGCCTAATCAAGAAGATAACAGAGGCAAGTGGTCTCCAAATTATGAAGGCCCGTATATTGTCAAGAATGCTTTCTCTGGTGAAGCCCTGATCTTAACAAACTTGGAGGGTCAAGAACTGCCAAGACCAGTCAACGCAGATGCGGTCAAGAAGTACTATGCCTAAAAAGCTCTCTGAGTTGAAAACCCGAAAGGGCGGCTCAGGCAAAAGTTAGAGCGCAAAAAAAAAACTCGCCGAGTTGAAAACCCGAAAGGGCGGCTCAGGAAAAAGTTAGAGCGCAAAAAAAAAGCTTGCTGAGTTGAAAACCCGAAAGGGCGGCTCAGGCAAAAATTAGAGCGAAAAAAGGCTCACTGAGTTGAAAACCCAAAAGGGCGGCTCAGGCAAAAAGTTGAAAAAAAAAAGAGCTCGCTGAGTTGAAAACCCGAAAGGGCAGCTTAGGTAAAAGTTAGAGCGCAAAAAAAACTCACTGAGTTGAAAACCTGAAAAGACGACTCAGACAAAAATTAGAGCAAAACAAAAGGAGCTCACTAGATTGGAAACCTACAAAGGGTTAGCCTACAAAGACGAGAAAACTATCTTATTAGACATGTCTCTGGGGCAAACTTCCATATCACTTAGTGAAAATGCATGTCTTTGGTAATAAACACGACACCTAATGGGGGTTGTGAATCAAAAGCAGTGGAGTTCTCATAGATATCTCCTAACACCACGTCGTCAGCTCGACCTAGCTATTGATCTAAAAGGATCATTTCTTTCAAATAGATCCTGATCTTCATTCTCTTTCTTCTCATTCGCATAATGAGCTTTATCACATAATTTGTATAAGAGCATAGTTTTTATTTCAATAAAACACAACTTTTATCTAGACAAAACACTTACGGTGATATACCTTATGCTCTCTTCTACTCTCAATTAACTCGTGCTTTTCTCTAAGCATTGATGTGTGTTTTTTGAGATTTTTTTTATGGATCATTAGTTTATTTATTTATTTTTTTATTTTTTATTTTTTGGGAAATGTACTGTACTGGTTCATTATGATTATGATTATGATTATGGTGTTAAATTGATTAGGCAGGCCCCTTGAGATTATACTCCCTCCCTCCTAAATATAAGATCACTTTAGGAGGAGAGTTTGTTTGTAAATATAATGTCACTTTCTAATTTGACTCAAGTTTTCCCCAAATTAACCCTATACTCTCTTCACCCAAAAATAGTGGTTTGAAGTTTTTAAAACTTAGGTGAGGGGTATTTTGGAAATTTCATGTAATCCTAACTCATTGCAATGTCTTCCTTAATCTCTCCAAATTTGCTAAAGTGATCTTATATTTAGGAACAGAGGGAGTATTTATTTATGGTGTTGAATTGAATTGATTAGGCCCTTCCTTTGAGGTGAAGTTGTGAAGCTATTATACAATCTGTGATTGAATTCCGGTTCTCTTTGGTCCTATTCCTATATGGAGGCCACATAGAGCTGATTTCCTGATTGTCTGACATTTTTTTTTCGATAAACTCTGCCTATGTTTATAGCGGGATGGGTTGTGTTAGGCCTCGATTGTTAATGTAAAACCATGTTGAAGCTTATGAATATGATCAATGACAATGACTTTGTATGATCAATGTAAGCTCTGCCTATGTTTATAGCTGGACAGGTTGTGTTAGGCCTCGATTGTCAATTTAAAACCCTGTTGAATCTTATGAACATGATCAATGACAATGACTTTGTATAATCTATGTAGTGGACTCCACTAAGTAGGACGGGCTTTATTGTTGTTGTTGTTGTATAACTATATGAGATACTCCCTTTGTTCCTAAATGTAAGATCACTTTCCCTAATTTGAGTAGATTAAGAAAGTTAGTTATTTAGATATGATATTATCAATTTATCCCAACTATATACATTTATCCCCATTCTCTCTCTCTCTCTCTCACTTGTTATTATACAAAGGGAAGGCGGAGGGAGGCGGAGGGAAGGAGGAGGGAGGCAGAGGGAGGCTGGGGAAGGAGGAGGGAGGCGGAGGGAAGGAGGACGGTTGGCTAAGGGCGACGGTGGTGGTGGTTGGTCGGGGTGGTACGGCGGCGATAGCGGTGGTGGCCGGCGGCGGCGGCGGCTGGGTGGTGGTGGTTTTGGTTGAAGTGGGTTGAGATGAAGGTTGGGGATGAAGGTTGAAGAAGAAGAATACTTAAGGGCAATCTGGTCTTTTCACAACATTTGAAAATGTCAAGTGAGTGTTAGTTCCTTCATAGTCCTTTTGGAAGTTTAGGTTCCTGAATTGTCCTTTTGGGTATTCGGAGAGATTTTTTTGGCATTTTCCCTTAATGTAAACTCAAATTCAAAAGCTGACCTCGTGTTTTAGCAATGAGCGGTAAAAGCCTATTCATGATCATTGCCTGTTAGCAACATAGCTAATTGATGTGATTGAACAGTTTATCAAGAAAATCCATGAAACTGACATGCCCATTAAAGTTGGATGAGGGAAATTAGTGATTATATATATAGACAGACACGAAGTGTGCATGACAATATGGACAAGCACGATTTCGTCCTCTTGTTATTATCCACTACATAACAACATGGCCTTACCCCTTTTGTTTTTTTCCTCTTTTATGTAGACTCTTATCAACCATTATTTTGTTGTTGGTGGGTCTTTGCTGTACCTGAAACAAAGCATTCATAATTTGAAGGTGTAGGCAAAATAGGTTCCACCCTTGCTGGGTTAGGACCATACCAAATTGGAATTAGGGTCATTATGTAGATATAGAAAATATGGTTTGAAAGTAGTAATTTTTCCCATAAATTTAAAGTTAAATTAATGTGTCTTTTGACATGGGATATGACTTTTCAATGATTCATTATAAATACATGAAGCCTATTGGAAAAGTCAAGTCACTATTGTTTTTATGTGTAGAAAAACAAATTCCTTTCTCTCAGTCTCTCTATTTCTTCTACATGTGCATCTGCTGTACACATAGTCAGATTCCAATCAGTGATCCGACTTCGTGTGGGTACCCGGTTAAGTTAATCGGCAATTCAGGCATGCCTGAATCCCCACAGAAGGCAAATACAATCCCAATTTGATTTTGGATTTCGCTTTTGTTTCAGGAGAAAATGACCACTCCCCATATCCAAACGCTTTCTTGACTTGAAAAATAAATTATTTTTTCATAAAATAAAATAAATATATTTCTACACCTAGCTAGTTAGCTAAGGTACCAACTTTAGATTATGATTATTTGTTTCTGAAACATCAGTTGTTTTGTAATAGACGTGAAATATGTTTGTATGAATTGGATATTAATGTACCCTCCTTTCCTCATTTTGTGTGTGTGTGTAAAATACATAGATGATGAATTTTTCAAAGATTAAAAAACCTAAATAACTTATAAAATAAACTTCTCCTAACTACTTTTATAGTTTGCTTGAGTTATGAACTAACATATTGAAGGGGTTCGTGTGTACCTGATGAAATCCGGGTGACTCACTAGGCCCCCCAAATGAAATCGAGCATTGATTTGAACCCCGATTACATCCATACAACAAATGACAACATAGGAAGAGGAGCGGAATATATTGAAGAAAAGGGGTTATATTTTCTGCGTGAGTTGGTTTTATCCACAGAAGTACCTTAATTTATAATTATCATACGGAAAGTCATATATATATCTCATATAAAAGGTAACATTGATTTGAATTTTAAATGATTTGGGAAAAATTTAGTCATTTCAACTCATTTTTTCAACATTTACATAATGACCTCACTTTCAGCTCATTGGACATGGACGCTAATCCACTAAGTGTGAACTGAGCATATTTCTAGACATTTATTTTGATAATACACATGTATAATATGATTAAACAGCTCAAAACTTTTCTTAATCCCTTTAAAAAAAGTCAATTAGTTTTCATATTAATAACTAAAATTAGTATTAGTCAAATCCTCATGTGTAGTTGCTATCATGAGTAGTACTACTACAGTCTACAACGACGACGTTATATACTCCCTCCGTTCCAAAATATAAGATATTTTTTAGTTTTAATTTGTTCCTAATTAAATATAAGATCATTTTCTTATTTTTCCCAAATTTTTCCCAAATTAACCCTAATAATGTTTATATATAATAACAAGTAAGAGAGTGAGAGTGAGTATAAAGGTATATAGTTAGGATAAATTGGTAATGTTATGTGTTAATAACTAACTTAACTAACATCCTTAATTTTATCAAATCAGGGAAAATGATATTATGTTTAGGAATGGATGGAGGGAGTATAACACTAATTATATTGGAGTGTTCTAGATAAATCACGCAACATGTTTACATATATTGTATCAATAACGAACTATTTTGCCAAAAGAACTTTGATAATTCCCTTTATAAGATTCGTGAGTTCGAACACGCAACACAATAATGAACTATTTTAATTCATCAATTGAGATCAACTTTCTCAAAAGTACATCAAACAAGTAATAAATTAAAGATGGCCCATAGTATATTCTATCCTGAAAGCCATTTGTCTTGCCTTATTATACAGAATACACGGGCACATAAAACCAACACCTTTCTTTTCCAATATAGAAAGATTAGTTTCTAACCATGCTTTACCAAATAATTAAATGCTGACAGTCAAGTATGTATAGTTTCCTGTCTCTTGTCCTTTATATGTTCCTTATAATACATGCTTCTAATTGTCCCCACTAGATTAGTCCTCTTAGACACCGTTTGAAGTATCTAGGGACACCTGGCCTATAATAATTACAAGAATTTGAAATATGATAATATATTTTATAATTGGGCTTTATCATATATGAAGCAGCCAAAGGCCATGATATATGTTCCTGCCTTATCTTAAAATGATGAAAAACACAATTCGTCTCTATCGTGGAGAAATATGTCATGAATCCCTACTAAGGATACTCATCATATACCATACGTCCGTGTTTTATAAGTCTCCGAATTCTCCAACTCCAAATATTAAACTTTTCCGAATATATGGCCTCATTAAAAGATGGGTAATGGCTCTAATTTACCCTTTAAGTAACTACCGTGAATCAATGGACACCATAAATTAACAACAGACGACCCTAATATGTCCTTCAAGTAACCAAAAGTAATCAAATTTTACCCTCACCTGACGGTCAATGACGTTTGACCGTTTAAAAACTCTGTGAAATTGCATATTGACCCTATATATTATTTTTATTTATATTTTGATCTCTATAGTTTGTTTCAATTTTCGTTTTAGTCCCTGCAGTTTAAAACAAGAGGTTTTGGTCCCTCAAGTTTGATTTTGTTAGCATAGTTAGTCCCATAGTTTAATATGAACTTGAATATGGGTTAACGGTGTTAAATATGCTGACATGTCGCTGACGGTGTTAATTATGATGACATGGTTAGATGACTAGGAGATTGATGTGACTAAATAAATTATAAATTTTTAACTTTCTAAAAATCGAAAATTTATATTTTTAAATTATAGGGACTAACTGTGCTAACAGAATCAAATTTGAGGTAGCTAAACCTTTTGTTTTAAACTACAGAAATTAAAACGAAATTTGAAGCAAACTATAGGGACCAAAATATAAGTAAGAATAATATATGGGGTCAATATGCAATTTTACGAAGTTTTTTGAACGGTCAAACGTCATTGACCATCAGGTGAGGGTAAAATTTGAACACTTTGATTACTTAAAGGGCATATTAGGATCTATTGTTAATTTAGGGTACCCAATGGTCCACGGTGGTTACTTGAAGGCAAATTAGAGTCATTACCCTTAAAAGATTGATGTACTCTACTATAAATTTAAATGAATAATCTCTTATTTATGTATGACCAAATGTATCCTTTAAACTTATTTATATATTTTAGGCTTAGATGGTTCGTTCCCTCGTTATCAAGAAGCCGTTTCCCCATTCCTTCCATTCTCATAATATATTTCCGTGAGAAATTTTATTAAATGTAAGAAATTAAAAATATTTGAGACTTACAGTTTTTTAAAAAAATTTATTATTCTCTTTCCTTATTATGTCTCAAATTTAATATTTATTTTGTTCTAAGTATAAATCTTAACTCGTAGTCTAGGTGTAATTTTTAATGAGTTTCCTAAAATACTTTTGTTTTGAATTAAAATTAGTTGTTCCCTTCTTTTATTATAATTTTTTTAAAGTATTAAATTTTTTTATGTTTGATAAGAGTAGCTTTAAAAATGTAATTAAAAAAAAGAGTAGCTTAAAAATTCAAGTTAATAAACAACAACAACAAAAGTCTTATACAACTTCTCTAACTGTTCATCTTAGTCTTTCTCTCTCCTATTTTTAATTAGACTCCAAAATGTTTTGTCTACCCTCCACGTTGGCACATTTAATGACATTCTTTAGACATGTTCAAAGTTCAAACTATCTCAAACCATTTTCTACTTTCTCACTAGTAAGAGTTACTCCAACTCATTTTTGTATATGGTCATTTCAAATATTATCTTTCTTATATGACTACATATTTTATCTCAACATCTTGATTTCAGCTACCCTCATATTATGTTCAAGTTGTCCCTTCATAGTGCAACATTTCACTACCATATAATATTATTGGTGTTATAGTAGTACAATAAATCTTTCTTTTTTCCATTGAGGTACTTTTCGGTCACAAAGAACTCCAACTTATTTCCTCCACTTATACCACCTTGCCAAAATTCTATAACTGAAATTATCATCAATTTCAGCATCTCACCATATAATTTTATTGACCGCAAGTATTTAATGTCACATGAATAATTGTTTGATTTCCCAATTATCCCCCAAGGCCCAAACCACCCCTAAATTGACTAATAGCAAAATTGCAATGCATATACCATGTCTTATTTCTACTTAGATAAAAAAGCTTCAACTCTAGCATGTTTTTCCGTATTTGTAATTTAACATTAATGGTCTCTTGATTGGCCAAAAGTATTATCATTATCAAAGAAAACATACATATAAGGGCATCTTTTAAATATATATAGTTGTTTATGAATGTGATGTTAAGAACCATTTAAATATTATAATAATAAAATTGAACTTTTTATTGATACACATGAATTAGCTAGAAATGGGTTCATATTTAGGATTGAGTAAATACTATGAAATGAAATTTTCAAGCATGAATTCAAGGACATAATTGGAAAAAAAAAACACTATTGATATTGTAAGACAACTTTCCCAAATTTGCCACTCTCATTATCTTATCTCTTTCTCTTTATAAATAAAGAAATCTTTTATAAAATAGATTAATTTCATGCATATTTACTCTTTGTAATTAATTTTGACATACTTCTTGATAGCAAATTGGTTATTTGGAGTATACATTTTGACCCGGAGGGAGTATTAATTGAAAGTCAGACTTGTAGCAAAAATAAGCCAATTAGATAAAAAATATTATATTGCCCTTAATATTAGAAATTATCTTCCCAACAAATGTTGATCCAAGTGGTATGGTGAGAAATTACCTACAACCATAAAGTTATGTTAAAATTTCATTACCTATGCGATGAGAACTTGATGGTGGATGTTTTTTCAATACCTGTATAAACGTTATTTGAATGAGGCACGCTCTTCAGTTCAAAGAAAAATGAGGCCTTCTCTGACTATAAAAAGCTCTTTGATCTAACGCATCTATATTATTGTTAACAAAAGAATTTTGAATAATGATGTCTTAAAGATCGGCATTCTAAATTCGTTCATGACAACAAAAAGTGAAATTGTATTCTTAAATTCAAATTAGAACAAGGAAAATTAAGATTCTTCAAAACAGTAAAATTTAGTTAGAATTATGTAGCATACACACATAAGCTTAAATATACAACTTTATCCTTTATATAATGAGGTTGTATATTCATAATCAATATAAATTCCAACACTAACTATACATTTAAAGACAATAGAGTATTAAATATGATAAATTAGTTAAATTAGTTAATTAAATATGATATCCCCAAAATACCCTTGTTTTAAATGTAGTAGAAGGGATTTGTCATGAAATCCCCAAACTCTAATTCACATCCCCTCTCATTCACAAACTCCAAAACCCCGACAACCTCTTCGCCGCGTTGTTAACAAACCTCCATTAAAACAGGCCACACAGAAAAGGCAAAGCACATTGTACAGTGCAATTAGAAAATACATGTGAGAGGAGGAACTGAAGAAATTGGAGAATACAAGGAAGGAGGAAATTGAAGAAAGATTCAAATGGGTGAAGGAGAATATATATTCATACTACTGTGAGGTGTTTGGTCAGTGTTGTGGTGGGGGGAAAAGGCTGTTAGTTTTTTTGAAAAAGTAAAAGGGGAAATTTAGAAAAAAAATACAAAAATTAGAAAAAACTCATATATTTAAGAACAAACTTACCTTCCGAATCAGCTCCTTAATTTAGGAACAGATGGAACCTTATTTATATAGAAAAGGAATTTCATTTTCGTGCACATCCAACACGCGTGCTTTCAGTTCAAAAAAAAAAAACACACGTGCTAAATTGTTTCCAAATGGATGAGGGGAACAACCATTCAATGGTATGATCACACACACACTCAGTTCCCACAAAGGATGGTCGGGAAGGGGAAAATGGGAATATGGAATGGGCTCTCTTCTCATGGTACCTTTATGGAAAGCTGATCAATACTACCACTCACAATGCCCTTGCTTTCCATGTAGAACCTTTGTTACAACATGAAGCCACTCCCATCTATTTGACTTTTTTACTTGCCTTAGCTTTGTTTCATTGATACATTAATGTCTTCAACCTTAGACCTTTATCTAGACTGAAACAAAATACTCCCACCGGTCCTAAATATAAAACCTACTTCACTTTTTTGGAAAATAGAACAAAATAAGTTAATTATAAATTGATTTACCTAATTTTCTCCATTAGACTAGTTTATTTTACCTATAAATTAATGGATAATCTAAAAATATATCAAATATGACATAATTTGATAACTTATTTTGCAAACTTATTTAGGACCGGAGGTAGTACTAGGAATTGACTGTGTCACTCCACTTTTCACTCAGTGCTCTTGCCTCTCGAAGTCAAAAGTACCTCTCACAACCCTGTTGTACTTTAAGCATATCAAGCACGTCTACACAAAGGTGCGCTCATTTTCTCCAAAGAAATGTACTTGACAAAAAGCTAAGAAGAGTTGTTTCCTAATAGAAACAATGAGAGTGTCTGCCAAGGCTTTGTAGCCCCAACTAGCACTAAGCTCCTCCCTTAAGTATGTAAGTGAGAGAGTTATGGCGAAAGAACATCAAAGTGTCTGTTCTAATGGATGTCATAGAAAGCTACATCTTCTTCACATTAAAAGAGAATTCTGTTTGTAATGCAACTGTACCATTTATAACCGCCTGCTTACATTCCGGTATTGAACAAAACTTGAAAATTTCCTTTTTCTAGGAACCAATTTTTATTGACATTATTGACATTACTATAATTTAATAGGGCGTGATTCTTATTTTCCCTCTTGCTTCAAATTGCTCTTAATAAATCTGAACCTGAAAGACCGATCTAGAGCATTAATCGTGGAAAAGGCAAGACAACTAGCCTGGCAGGATGATGGATAACCAAGTGTCAAAACTAGATGCCTTATGTGATTACTGTTGGCTTCTCCCTCCCAGTGAAGTCCTTGAGCTTCGACACAGATAAAGCCAAATCTACACAAAAATGAAAGCAATTAAGTACATAGAACATCAACAACTAAGTGTATCAAACCATAGTTCGGCATGGTAAACGGCAGTAACCTATTAACGGTTTTAAGGCAATTTGAGCATCTGCATCATGTTTAGAGGGATCTGATTCAAACTTTTCAATGTAAACTCTTATGGTTGCACCTGCAGATCCTGTACCCTGCAAAAAAAAACATAGACATCACAACTTTTCATTGGACCTCAAATTACATGACTAACTGAATCATTATCATGACATGGTGGAGAAAAGATGGAATCCACATACTGATAGTCGATATATTATCCTTGATCCATCTGTGAAAACAAACCGAACACCTTGCTTTGATACCACACTTCCGTCTACCTGTACAATTCAGTCATAAATGAGTTCAAGGAGAACATAGTTTATAATTACTAAATTACAATAAAAAATGGGTATGAAATTATCAAAACTTACTGGATCAGTGTATGTAAAATCATCTGCAAACCTTAGGACATAACTTCCTGCAGCAAAGGATTTTCCAGAACTTCAGTATACTTAAGAGGTCACTGAATGAGAGAAGAGGCTTGTCCGAACTTACCATACTTGTCACCTGGTTTGCTCTTAGAAATACTCTCTCGTAGGTGTTCTATCATCTTGTTGGCAGCTTCTGACTCACATTCCTGAAAATGAACCACCACAAAGCCAAGACTACATATCAAATCTATAATAGACTATATGAGGTACCAAAACTGTAGAGCCAAAAGTTGTTTACAGTCTGAATACCACAATACTATACAAATGCAACTTTGAAATGCAGCTATGATAGGCATACCTCATAGTCATAGCGAGAAAAGAAATTTCTACCATAAGTTGCCCAATACTCCTTTACAACATCAGATACAGAGATCAATTTGTCCCCAGGTTTCTTGTCTTTGTTACGGTATGCAATGATAGAAAGCCAAGCCAATACCGCCCTGTAATTCAGAAACAAGTCGAGATGGAAAAATGAATGTTACTACCATTAGCAATTTCTCTCACATTTCTGATAATACGGCCACAGAAAGTATTATCGAAATTCCACTCATTCTAAAATGTAACTAGAATTTAATAACAACTTTTTTCCTTTTAAAAAAATGTCAAAAGAAAACCTATAGTATAGTGCCACAATTACAGAAATATCAAGCCCAGTTCAGCATACTTGACAACCTGTGCAACAAGGAAACTGGAAACTTCCCTAACACTGTTCATAGACAACAAAAAATTGTGGGAAACTTACCAAATGCCATCCTTCTCACGAATATGATCAGAACCTGTTCCAAAGCTCTCTTCTCCGCAAATTGACAATTTTCCAGCATCCATAAGATTCCCAAAAAACTTCCACCCAGTGGGGACCTGAACAGAAGAAGGCACATCCATGTTGTTATTATAAAGGTGCACATGAATATAAGTAAAGCTACCTCATCTAGGATCATTTTGAGGCAATCAGAAATTGTGGATGAATAAAATCATGCCTCAAAGAAAGGAAGGTTTAATTTTTCAGCAACACGATCGAGAGCACCACTAGTTGGCATGGATCGAGCAAGACCCTGCAAATAAAACAAGAATGTTTACATTCTTCTGTAAGATGAATACTTCATAACAACATACACATGAACTACATACCGTGATACTATTCTTGAAGTATGGGATCGTTGCTTGTGCACTGGCTGCAATGACAGCAACGGAATCTGAAGGTGTAACAAAGAAGCCTCTTCCTAAAACCATGTTCCTATCACCATCACCTACAAAGAAATTAAAAGAATCGATCACTGAGAAATGAATAATACAAGCACAGGGAGAAAGACCCAGCTATGTTTATAAAGCATAGAGAAGGAATGAAGACCATCCTCATGGTATATGTGGATGATCTTATCTTAACAAGGGGTGACTCAGAGAAATGGGAAGATCAAAGGAAGTTCTTGTGTCTGAAGTTGACGTATGGGGTCAGAAGAGATATTTCCTAAGAACATGGAAATTGTCCAATCATACAAGGGAATATATATTTAAAAGAGTAAATGCACCCCTGACCTCATGACCAAAATAGAAATCATAGGTTGTTGCAACTACGAAGAGATTGATGACATGTGAGAACTTGTTGACAAGGAGGAATAATAGAGATTGGTTGGAAAATCGATTATATTTTGTTGAAGACAGGATCAAATTGAAAAGCAGAGGAGAAATATTTGAGGAATACTTTTTTTCTGCACACTGGAAACCAATTGGGTGGGCCTATATTTTTGATATAGGACTCCATTGTGAAAATAAACACCTAGCAATATCTCCTTTAATCCAGTTCAACATGTATTTCCATGAATTGTGTTCCAATCAAAGAACAGGTAGGTAGCAGATGTCCTTACCAAGCGATTTCTTTGTCATACATTTTAAAGTCTCATTGGCAAGTTGGAAGTGTTGAAATATTGTATCATTGTAATTGTAAATAGTCAAAATACTGTTAGGGTATTCTTTGGAGCAAACACTCTCTTCAGCCCCTAATACACACACACACACACACATTATTCTTGTATTGTACAATCATCAGAGAAAAAGATTTTACTCGCTCCATATCTTCCGCTCTCTCCTTCTCTTTGCATACACTAAATCATAAGATTTATAGGATTTCACCAAAGAACAGCGAGACTATGAACGAGAGACTAGCTTAGAGATTCTTCTTTCGTCCGTTTTCTTGTTTGCAATAGATTATCTCAATCACAGTAAAGCTAACAGGTTTGAAGAAAAACATAACTGAAGCATCATATTGCAGAACAAGCATACCATCACTGGCAGCACCAAAATCTGGTCCATTTTCACCAAACATAATGTCGACAAGTTCCTTAGCGTATCTGTTTAAACAGCATACTCATCAAAAACAACTATTTCATTAATAAAATACATAGCACCAAAAGCAAAGTTCTCACGTAAGATTAGGATCCGGATGTCCATGTCCAAAATCTTCTAAAGGGACCCCATTTAAAATTGATTCCTACATGGAAAACTTAACATTTAATATCAACAACTAAACTATCATGACATTAAATCAACTCCAAAAGCAACTTTTAAAAGAGCAACATACCAGACTGGCGCCTAGTTTATCAACAAATATAGGCTTCGCGTAAGCACCAGTAATTGCATGCATTGCATCAAATATAAACCTAAGAGATTGAAAAAAAAATTACATACAATAGAGTTCAAGAACATGAAACAATTCATAAATCGAAAAATAATAAGCCAAAAGCATGAGGATAGTCCAACAAGAAGAATAGTAATTTTTTTATAAAAAACACTGAAGTAATCTACTATATTGACTTCATTGTTAAGGTGAAACACTTAAGCATTTTAGAGAAGCAGAGAAAATAAAATGCAGAATGTAACACTGTATGAACTGCAAGAAGAAAATAAAAATCAAAACCAACTTGATAAAGTCAACACTAGTAAATCTCTTATGAATAGGATGATGGTACCTGAAATCCGGCCGTGAAAGAAGACTTCTAATAAGCTGGAAATCAAATACAGACTGCACAAAAAAATTTGTGCCAACGATTAGATCACAATTACATTAATCATTCTATTTGATAAAAATATTATATTAATCATTCTGTTAAATATAACAAGGAAAATAAATTTCATTTTGTTAAAAGCTTAAACACTATAATATAAACCATATCTTCACCTCCAACAGCTCCAAATAGTCAGAAACTGGGTCTATCACCTCCACACTGAAGCTTCCATAACTTGTAACTCCACAACTTGACAAGTCAACATCAGGAATGTCAGCCACTTTTAATTCTGATATCTGTGTCAATAAGAAACAAAGTTTAGAAAAAAAATGGGTATACCATCTATTAAGAAATTCAATATACTTGATTTGAAAACATAAACAACACACAATCAAACATTGACAAGTGGTAACTGTACTGGCCCCACATAAATACGAAGAGAACTCATTTCAAATGGATAGTCCAATCCAATTCACAGAATAGCTTGAATCGTTTCAGATGGGGGCAAATAAGTTGCAGCTGGGTGAGACCTTCTTTTTCTTTTGGAGGGACATGGTGTACCATGAGATATATTATTTATAATCTAATAATCTTATAAAAGGATCCTACAGTTTACAGGACACACCATAACAAATGTACATGCAATCTTGATGGTCAAAGACAGCAACATATATAATGTTTAGTGACTCAACAGACAGTAACATCTGCAAAGTGTAATTTGAACCTTCCATATACCCCAACAAAATACAATTCAGAATATACTTGAATGAAACTGCTTGCTTTAGTCCACTTTTAACGAAATGAGGAAGTGAAATATACTTGAATGAAACTGCTTGCTTTTGTCCACTTTTAACGAAATGAGGAAGTGAACACTGACGCTGAGAAAGGAATCACCGGGACCAAGCAGCCCCGAGCATAAGCAGTTCTCATACTCAACTCCTAAGAATTTCGTATACATTTTAGAAAGAAAGGCCAATCAATGATTGATAGGGGTAATTAACATTGTATGACTAGCTTATCATTCAAACTTATAAGTTTCTAGAACGCTCAATGGACAAATTCTGCAATGAGAAATATTTAGAATGGATGTATGATCAAGCAAGGTGTGGATCTGTAATTATTTTCACATATTTTTCATAAAGTAATTAACATCTGATGCCTAGATCGTTAGCCCAGTTTAGCTTTAGTTCCTAAATTATTCAGTACATGTCAATAGCTGAAAATAAATAAACACTACAGATAGCCTTTTTGCCAAGTGGCCTAGGGATGTCTAGAGAACTGACATTGAACTTAGCAGAAACATTTAGGGGAAGTTATTATTTCCATTCGTTTTGACTCAATGGTAACTCAATCCCAAAACTTTAATTTGATGCAACAAAGTCCCTGAACTTTGAATTAATGCAACTCAATCTTAGAACTTTTCCTCAATTAAACTCAATCTTAGAACTTTGACTTGATGCAACTCAATTCATGTAGTTTAACAATTAAAAATATTAGTCACTATAACTTAAAAATTATACAGTATATATATTTCATCAAGCTTAGAAAATAAAGTTTTAAAAGGTCAAAACCATAGGCAATCAGTTGTAGTGAGTTGAAGTTCAAGGAAAAGTTTGAAGACTAGGTTACAACCGAATCAAAACTATAAGGACTAGAAGATTAATTTTCCCTGATTTTTACTGACTAACTTGAGCCTTCTACAAAGTTTAGGAAATCAAGCTAATGAAATGAAACAATCCAATGACCAAATTTTCAGTTTACTCATTTCTCATATTTCCAAGTACTAAACTCCTCCCAAAGTTGGCTCCAAAAGATGAAGAAGATAGCCTATCATAGAAGCAAATTAAAAATAAAACAAAAGGTTAAAAAAATGGCATTTTTACTGTAAGTACACAATTGCAGGGTTCATATAGGAAGTGTTAGGAGTATACTAAGATCTTACTTGACAAATTTCACAAAAGGAAAACACAACCCAAATATAAGAATCAATATTATTAATGCGAACATTGGTATTCCAGAAAACATAGGAACAAGACATTGAAATTGAAAATATTGAAAAAAGAATATCGCAATTGAAAAGCAAGGCATACAACATTTAGGCAATACTTACGGATAGAGTGTTTCCATAAATTTTGTCAGTAATGGATTCTGGAGCAGGTTGGCCACTGCTATAATTAAACTGAGGTGAACATCAAAGGAACTTATCAGAAATAGCAACCAGCAGACTTGCACAACACATCCAATCATACACATGAACAAGCTACATAAAAGTGACATGCTGCAAAAACTATATTTGATGTGCTGTGTCACATAAGTTTTAAACACAAACAAACAAACAAAAAAACAAACAAAGATCATTAAATATTTCAGCAAAATGCAGCTTTTGAATAACAAAGGCTTTCTGAGATATTAATTTCATCAATGAACTTGAAACACCATCAACCTCAATGATGCGACAGCCAATATAAAAATTGAACCATGACCATTTGATGCAGAAGAATCAGAAAATGTTAAATTACCTTAATACCCCAATCATATTCTGGCCCACCAGGATTATGGCTTGCACTCATTATAAATCCACCATTTGCCTGTGACAGTTAAAGAACATATTAGCAGATGATATCATGCTCTATAAGCTGAACCAGTGGATGAAAAAATAGAAACAAAATAGCTTACCTCCCTCTTCCTTATAACAGCAGAAACAGCTGGTGTTGATAATAAACCTTCCCTGCAATAGGAGTAATATTTTTTAGTTCCTGCACAGAAAAGCTTTTGCATGTCCAAAACATCAAGAAAAAATAATTGAACAATGTCAACTCAAACTTCTTGAAGAAAATATACTAGTAATAAAAGAGAATTAAAACCAAACTCTAGCTCAAAAGATATTTTCACTAAATTATATATGAAATCCAAAACAATAGTGTCCAGGTTATATGAAATCTATGTGCATAACCATTCACCATTCAGATACCAAGCATAGGGAAAACAATCTTTTTAAAGAAGGTATGCTTCCTTTCATGATAACTGATAGACAACAGTGTACTCT
Source organism: Mimosa pudica (assembly GCA_029929735.1). Classification (NCBI taxonomy): domain Eukaryota; kingdom Viridiplantae; phylum Streptophyta; class Magnoliopsida; order Fabales; family Fabaceae; genus Mimosa; species Mimosa pudica. The sequence goes on along the minus strand of JAKELP010000021.1, from coordinate 9,466,546 downwards.
ACACCAGTATCTCTTTGATTACATATTTCTTCCTATCAGTCCTAGCAAAACCATTTGAAAAATCACAAAACAAAATACTCACTTGCCAACTAAAATTTTCCCTACACCATTGCCAGCACTAATCTTGATAATTATCTGCACAATGTAAGAAATACAGAAAACACTATAAAACAGGAAAATAAATCCTCAACAACATCACAATATTTAAATGCATTTTCTGTGTGGCCCAAAAAAAAAGTTCACCTGTGCAGCCTCCTTATTAAAGTAACGACCATCACCTCCCAAAACTAACACTCCATTCTTATAGTCCTCCGGAGGAAGTGAATCAAACAATGCCTGCAAGTGCACAATACATGAACCAACATTAATAGGAAAATGAAAATATCACATTTAAACACAGCATATGAATACAAATATCACACCTGTATCCAATTGGCAAGATAATTCTCCTGCTGAAACACTTTCACCTACAGAATACACATAATTAAAACCCACTTTCAGAAGTGAAAAAGTTTGGATATTTAAGCTAAATAAGAAAAACCCACTTCAAATGTCATGTTGGGTTAATCAAACATAGCTTAAAAGAGTGAGATAAATGATAAAAATTAGAAATTTATCAAATTAGGAGTAAAAAAAAGATTTTTTTTTTTTGCCATGAAAGACAATTCAAAAGTAATACAGAACAAAAATGACCTTCTTTCTGAGTCCACTGGTACCAGTTTTTTGTCCTTCAAAGGGTTTTGTGGGAACCAAGTTAATCTGAAAAAACAGGGACATGATATGTTAGGCAATACAGATTAAGAACAGTGATGTATGAAAGCAAAAGAAGAAGATAATGAAGAAAAGAAAGCACCTTAATGCCTTCAGGTTGTGCAAGAGTGGTGGAAGAGAAAGATGAAGAAGATGATGAAGCTTTGATAGAACTCTTCAAAGGCTTTGGAGTGTTCAGTATAAGAGGACATGGAAAACGAGAGAGAGATTGGTATGGAGGGGTAAAAATGGTATTTTTATTAGACTTGAAAGCAGAGAGGAGAAACCCATCAAGCGTACAAGAGAAAGCCATTGATGAAATTTGTGTTTGAAGAGAGGAAACGAGTGAGGAAGGAAAGAGAAAGGAGAAGACTGTGAGTGTGTGTGTGTGTGTGTGTGTGATAAGTACAGAGGATTGTATTATAAGGTCAATATAGTCAGAGGGTTTTGTGCGTTGGGAGATTTCATGGCTGCCACATGTACTTTAATAGACTTATCTTTCAGAATGAGCAAAAATCATGTGAATTATTTTTGTTTTCTAAATAAGATCCTTCGTATATACGCTGGAGCATCAGTTTCGAAATCACTTTCTAATTTAGACTAGGGTGTGGTGGCTGTGTGAAATAAAGTAAAGAATTAGAAATGAAAATGGTAAGAGATGGAAAGTATGGGTAATGACGAGAAAGTAAAGTTTGTGGGCCCCACGATAAATGTGAGATGGAGAGAGAAAACTTGTGGGCCCCGGGATATATGTAAATGACCATATTACCCTTAACTTTTCAAATTATTTACATTCTCATTTCTTTACTTTCTTTAAACCAAACATACCCTTATGCGTATCATTTGAGGAGCAACAATGTTGAAAAAATAAAAGGGCACTAAAATTAGAGGTCTATAAAACAATCATAATTAAAATGAGGTCCGACCATTTGTTATGTGAAGACTAAAAAGTGTTATTGTTAGCCATAAAAGTTATAATTTACAACTCGTGGGACTCATCTTAATTATTTTTTTTTTAATTTGGGACCTTTGATTAATTCTCTTAGGATTGAATTTGGGAGATGATATATGTGTGATATGGAATGATACATGATAAATTGGTGGTTTTATATATTTTATTGTATCTTTTATTGTATGATTTAGGTATTTTTAAATTTTTAGAATATAATTATATTATTAGCTAATATCTGGATATAATTTAAATATGAATCAATTTTGGGGAATTTGATTAAAACAATTTTATATATGTATGTTTATATTTTTTGTAATTAAATAGATTTTTCAAATATAGATAAATCATGATGTTATCTAATCATTGCAGATTGAAAAAAGATACTGGAATATCTAAATGTCTTAAGATATAGTACCTATATTCTCCTATTTTGCAAGGATTATCATGACGCAAGATTCAGGACCCATTCAAAGTCGCCGTACCAGGCCTCACGCCCTAGGATCCATAATAAAATCACACAGCACTACATTCATCATCCACCGCCATTCCCTTTACACCTCGCACGTGCTCGACACTCACATATTGTTTTGGAGAATATGTGGTAAGTATATAGTTGTGGAATCTTGGACTTGTTTAGGTTCAACTAACGATTATATAGATGAGGTTGATTTTGTTAAATTTGGTGTAGCTCTTGAATGGAGATATGAGATATCTCTTGGGCTTGAAATTAATGTATTTGAACTATGACGTCTTGATTAATTATTCGAGGGTTAATGAATGCATTTGAGGTTAAAGAGTGTTTGGCTGATGTCTGGAGATTTGTGCTTCGGCGTGAATTCAGTAATTGAGCGTTTTCTTCATCTATAACTGAAAAAAGTTAGAGTTAGTAGTGATTTTGAACTCTATCTTGAACCTTAAGATTTTAATGGTTCCCCTAAGTTTGTTGGTGTCTATTAATGATTGTGAATAGATGTGTTATTAGCTATAGTTATTGATTCAAATATTGGGTGTTCAAAGAGAAGAATCATTTGTTGTAGGCTTAGAAAATTGAAGCGGATTTGAAATTAAATAATGTGACGATTATTGTTGATATTGGGAATTGAAAATCATTGAAAGTTCATATGATTGAGATGGAATAATTGGTGGTAGTAGCCATTTGGCCTAGATTTTAATTGGGAAGTTATGGTACATTTGAGAGGAAAAGTTTAATTGAATTTGATTGAAAGTCTTTAGGAGAGGATTTATTTTAAATGAGAGTTTTGAATGATTTAATTTTGTTATAATTTGAAAGTTGTATGTGATTATATGAGAAGAGAGAATATTATTATCGGTGTGGATTCTGAATGGAGGTAAATATGGGATAAGTGATTAAGATTAGATAGATAAATTCTTGACTCAAGGATAGATTAAAAAAGGGTCACTCCAGTTTTAATCTTCACTTAGCTTGGTGAGAGTACTGAGAAATAGAATATATTAGCCAGTCTAACACACTTGGTGACTCAAGGATAGATTAAGCAAACCAAATATATGTAATTAGAATTCTTTATTCAATTGAGACTTCTTTTTTTGTTTGAGTCCCATAGTATAAAGAACATGTTTATAAATAAAGTGGATATATTTTAAGTATTGTTTAGAAACAGATTTTATTATTCTCTTTTCAATTAGGTGTTGCAAATTTTAATTGAGAAAAAAATAGGGAATAAAGATATGTGCTTGGAATAATTTAAGAGAGGAGTCCTGCTACAGGAATTAATTAAGATATACATGTGACACAAGAAATAAATCATTGAAAAAAAAAACGGAAAAATGGACGCTACATTTCAAGGTTTCAAAGATAATATAATCGGATCAATTATATCTATATCAAGACACGTGATGTAGAAGAAAAACAGAGAATATCTATCATAAAAGAAGAAGAGAGACGGGAAATATATATATGCATAATCCATTGATCTCATTATACACCCACATTTACAACCCTAATTTCATCTTATCCCTCTCATCCTCCAAAAACTCCATCTTCATCCTTGACAAATCCTTGATTTATATGATTTTTATGTGCTTAATTGAGGTAATTAACATTGTTAAAGATGCAATATTGATTTTGGATAAATAAAGAAAAATATTTGTGTTTAGGCAAAAGTATTAAATAAATAATAAAAAAAAGCGAAGAAGAAGAAGTAAAGGTGGATTATATTACCATTATACTACCTAGGGCTGTGCAAAAATTTCCCGTCCCGACTGTCCCATCCCGTACCGGGGCCATTCGGGACGGGAAAGTCCCGTCCCGAAAATTTTCGAGACGGGACAAAATCGGGACGGGACGAAAATGTCTTCGGGACGGGACGGGACTCGGGACAGGGGTGTCCCATGCCTGTCCCGTCCCGAAGGCATATGTTATATTAAAAAAAAATTCCTAAAGAATAACCATATTAGATTTATTTGGTAAAAAAAAACTGCCCTCAGTTCACTTCACTCTGTCTTTTACGGTCTCACTCTCATCAGTCACCGCCTCATCTTCTTCAAAACTATTCTGCGCCTCGTCTTCTTCTTCAGTTAGGGTATGCCTTCTTCTCTAACTATCTAAACTTGCTAATATTTCATCACCAAAAAAAATAAACTTGCTAAGATTTTCATTTTTCAGTTTGTCGTTCTTCTTCCCTTGTTACAAAAATATTTTGAAGATTATATAAGTTAAGTGAAACATAGTTAGACAATAATGGTGATTGGTGAATATCTTGTTCGCCCAATTTCTTCGTATGTTCCCATTCTTGCATTGTTAGCTTCTGTTCAATAGGTACAGTGCTAGAAATTTCCCACCTAAGCCTTGTTTGGATGCCAAATAAGCCTTGTTTGTGAGATGACTTATAATTTACTTGCAAACACACGAACGGGCCTTAGCAAATCTGAAGGTATTTTTTTTTAAAAAAAAATCGGGAATGTCCAGATCCCGTCCCGTCCCGATCGGGACGGGACATGGGACAGGATTGCTGTCCCGATCCATTTTCGGGACGGGACACGGAACAGGGGTGTCCCAATCCTGTCTCGTCCCATGAACACCCCTAATACTACCTCTGGTCCTAAATATAGGACCTAGATAACTTTTTTTTGGAGAGGTTAAGGTTGCAAAATAGTCTATTAAATGATGACATATTTGATATATTTTTTTATTATCCATTAGTTTATAAGTAAAATAAACTAGTTCAAGGGAAAAAATTAGATAAATCAATTTATAATTAACTTATTTTGCTTTTTTTTAGGATTTTTCAAAAAAGTTAATTAGGTCTTATATTTAGGACCGGAGGGAGTATATCTTATCTTTGTAGGCATTTTGGAGAATTAGTGGTGCTAAATTTAATTGCAACTAAACCTGACGGGTTGGTGTGAGAGGTAAGTACTCTCGTCCCTTAAGTAAGTGGTTGGGGGTTCGATCTCTAACTCTTGCGAATGGAACAAATTCACAAGTCAGCTATCTACCTTCTATATGAGACTTCAGAACAGTGAGGAATTAGTCCCACTTAACACGGTTTTAATTTCAACCTAAAGCCCACAAAAAACAAAAGGTGGGGTTAATAGAATTGGGTCAAGCTATGCAATTGATTTTAATTTGGGTCGAAGACAACTTGGGTTTGATTTGCTGTGGGAATAAGTTGAATATAGAAAAAGAGAGAAGGGAGCTTCTGGTGGGGGGCAGAAACTAATTGAAGAAAAAGAAAGAAAGGAAAGAAAGAAGTGAGGGAGCTGCGCGTGGGCCGAACTGAAGAAAGGGAAATCTGGGAAGGATTCACACGTTTGGAGCACGTGGGAAGCTGCTGGGCATTTAGATTTTAAAGTACAATAAAGAGTTCACCCCTCCAAACAGTTTTCAACATTTATTCCCTCATTTCTCTCTTACATTTATGTTTTTCTAGGGTTCTCAAGTATACTTGTGATGTTTGGTTGAATGCTTCATTTGTTATATGTTGTACTACCTCCGGTCCTAAATATAACACCTAATTGACTTTTTTTGGAGAGGTTAAGGTTGCGAAATAGGCTATTAAATCATGACATATTTGATATATTTTTAGATTATACATTAGTTTATAGGTAAAATAAACTAATCTAAGAGAAAACATTAGGTAAATCAATTTATAATTAACTTATTTTACTTTTTTATAGGATTTTCTAAAAAAGTCAATTAGATCTTATATTTAGGACAGAAGAGAGTATTAGGGATTGAAACTACTTTTATGTTGTTATTGTCATTTTGATCTTGTTCAATATTTTACTTGGTGCTATTTAGCTTTGATATTAATGAAATTTATGGGCTCATGATTTTGTTTTCTCCTGATGAAAATTTTGGGCTAAAACAAGGTGGCTTGACTAGTGAAATTATGAGTCTCCACACAATTTTGTTTTCATTAAATGACAATAGGATTTATTGACTATGTTGTGACATTGAACATGAATCTTAATTAGCTTCAATTTATTATTTGGGTGGTCATTAATAAATTGAAAGTATAAAATTAATTTAGAGCAATTGTGTGGTGACCTAAATTGTGGGTTATAAGTCCTTCATAGTCAATTAGTCCTTTGGTTAGAGCTTAGTCAATTAATCCATCAAAAATACTTTTATCCATTTAATCCAAAACTCTCTTTTTATTCCTGTTTTTATCATACAAAATATTTACCAACTTTAATACTAAAAAAGGAGACTAGTTAAAAAATGACTTCTTTACACTCAATCAAATTTAACATTTAGTTACTAGGACAGTTAGATTAAAAAAGGCTCCTTGGTGTCACAAAAAAGGGTCCTTGCGAACGACTCAGACTGCACCCTATTACTACACCTTTGCATCTGATATAAATATCTTTTGCAATTAACCCAAGGGGAATATACGACGACGGTCAATTCAAAGTGTCGTCGTTGTCGGGGAGCCAAGTGAGGATTTTTTTGGGGGCCAAAATACAATAACCTTGGTGTGAACTCTGAAGATGAGTACAGTTTTTTTTCTAAACAACTGAAGACCTCTACAATTAGTAGAGAGATGTTTTGATTCTTTATTTAAATTTTTCAAAAACAAAATTAGTTATATACTCCCTCCAATCCTAGAATCCTACATATAAAACCACTTTGACTTTTATTGAGAAATTGAATTTGAAAAAGTAAGCTCTTTAAATTGTTGTAGTTATCTTTTTTCCTCAAAACACATTCATTCTACTAATAAACTAATGTGTAACCTAAATTACTTGTTGCATATGTTATGATTTAGTGGTAAAATTTGTTTCCTTAACTCTCACAAAAAAATGAAAGTGGTCTTATATTTAAGACAAGAAGGAGTATATTAATTCTTAACCAATTGTAGAAATATTGTTTTATAAATGATTTATATATAAATACAAAATTGGTCATATGTACAATATGTTATTGATTTATATAGGTATTTATATAAATAGAGATTATTTATTTAATTTTCTCTTTCCTATAACTATTACACTAATTATATCATTTTTCAGCAATTTAAACATAAAAAGGTGATTCTAATAATAAAAATTCAAACATTTTAATTTTAAATTTTTAAAAAGTCATTTTAATTTAAAAAAATTTTAACCCATGTGTAAAATGGTTATAAATATTTTGTCAAAAATATTTAAATATGTGTGCATATATTTTTAATTATCTTTACACTACAAGAATTTACATGGCTAGTCGCACCCTAAATTTAGAGATAGTCACTCCCATGGGAGAGACAAATGTCAGTGGTCGCACAAACCCCACCCGCGACCTAATCCAGTGAAACAAGGCTGATAGTCGCATCTCCTTTTGGTGCGACGACATGAACTTGAACTGTGATATGGAGGATGGAGGAGGGAGAAAACACATATTATGTTGTCTCTTCCTAGGGTGAGACAATGATTTATTAAAATATATCTTTTTGTCTCGCCCAGGGGAGGGACTAGAATAATATATTTTAATAAACCATTGTCTCGCCCAAGGGAGAGACAATAGTATATATTATAATATATACTTTGTCTCTCCCTAGGGCGAGACAATTCAAGATATTATTAAAAAAGAGTGTCTCGCCCTAGGGAGAGACGGAAGAATATATTAACATATTACTTTGTCTCTCCCATGGGCGAGACAGTCATTCATTTAATTTAAAGAAACACCTCCAGATTGAATGACAGAGCAGAGACCTGGGCGAGCAGAAGAATATATTCTTCTTACAACTTTCCAATGACAGCACAATGAGAAAGAAGTAATGTGACTTGCAGATGAGGAGAGACATAATGAATGGAAATAACAATGACAAAGCAATATATTCTTCTGCAGACAGACGTGTGAGAGGGAATAAAGTGGCTTTTCTTTTCGAGAGAGCAGAGACCAGACCTGCAGAATGAATGACAAAACAAGCATGAGATGTTCAGACAAAAAGCAAGCATGAGAATGAATAGAAATTAACAAGGTAAGGTAGATATATTAATTAAATATGATGTATTAACGCATATACTTAAAAACAAAGCAAACAAATTGTGACTTACAATATATAAATTTGATGTCCAAAGTTGAGTAGTGGCCTGTAATAAGGGAAAAATAGGATCAAAATAGTATAATAGAAATGAATGGAGAGCAAAATGTAAGTTAAACAATGAAAGAGATGAAGAAGAAATGTAAGAGTGAGATTAGTTTGGCGCTTATGGGAGTATATATAAATCCGAAACCGAAAGTTTAAAATGTCCGCCTAATGATTTTCAAAAATTCATATGTTGTCTCGCCTGGGGGTGAGACAACATATAAAGTAAAATAAAAATATTTTTACTTGTCTCGCCCAGAGGAGAGACAACATACATTACAATATAAAAAAGTTTTATGGGGTGTCTGTTATGTCGGTAATATAAAAAAGTGTTTTTTATTTGACAACAATATGACATAAAAGTAACCATGTTGTCTCGCCCATGGGAGAGACAATATATTTTTAAAATTGAAAAATTAAATTATTTTTATTACCTTAAATGCAGTGGCAGCACGTGGTGGGTAGTATAAATGGCAGAGTATAGCTTCCAGATGCAATGCTCAACCCTCATTCTTCACTTTAATTCTATTCAATATATATTATTCTATGGATAGATCATGGATAACATTACCCCGCACTACTTCAAATTACCTACAGGTGATAAACCCCATAATTTCACACTTTCCATCTTAATTTCCCTTGAATATAAATGATTTTTGGTGGTAAATAAGTGAAAAAGACATAGGTGCACATAGGAAAGAGGGAAAAAATGAAAGATAGATATTTTGGTGAAATTTGAAGTTATATGTGTGTGAAAGTGATTTTTGAATCTTATCAACCCTCTTTCTCTTTTGTAGGAAGAGGTGGACAAGTGAAAAAGGCTAAGGAAAACATGAAGCCACCAAGAAAAATATAGGACAAGCTAAAGAATGAAGCAAGGGACAAAAAAAATAGAAAAAGGAAAATTTCTCCCTGTTGTTCGTTGGGCTTTCGTTGCCCAACTAAGGCACAACGAATGAGGTTTCTTCTCTGCCTCTTATCTGTTTGTTGAGTGTTCGTCGCGCAACGAAGGCGCGACGAACGTACAGTGAAACTCTGCATTTTCAGACGCGAAAAAAAGAAATTTCTTGGATATAAAAGTGAGAGCTCGACAGAAAACACTCATTCTTCACTTCTTGGGCATTTTGGGAGCTATGGCTTGGCATTTGGAGAAGTGAGTGTCAATGGATTGAAGTCTAGAAGAGATTTTGGCTTCAAATCTTGGTTTTTCTTCTCCATTTTCCTTTCTCCCTCTCTTGTTCTATGATTGTGCTATCATATGTATATATTCTTTTGGATTTCATGAACATGTGGAGCTAAAGCTTTGATTCTAGGATTATTTGGAACCCTTGTATGGATTAACTCTTAATTCCTCCTCTTATTTTGTGATTAATGTTATATATGTGTTTATTTTACTCTTTACCTAATGCTTCTAAGTGCTTGATCACCATTTAGATGTTGTGTTCACTTGATTGATGCTTGAGAGGGCTAGGTTGAGTGTAGAACTTGAGTAAAATAGTGTGAGAACTTGAAGTTTTCATGACAAATGGATGGTTTTGTTGATAAGATAGACATATACTTATTGACCTCACATAGCCACATTAGGGTTGAAACTTAGAAATTGAGTTTTATTAATTGTGACAAGAGATTGCATGATTAATAAAATTAAACACTTGTTCTTGACTCGATAATCTTAAGACTCATTTTATCCTTGAGTAGAAGAATCACTTGTTTATATTTTTCTTATTTATTTTTATAGTTATCATTCACATCTCAACATTTGAATCACTCAAATTGAGCGAGAGTGCGATAATCATTACTTGACCGGGTTTTAGAACCAAATCCTTGTGGGAACGATATTTTTCTTATCACTTTATTACTTGACGCGACCCGTGCACTTGCGGTGCGAACAACAGGGCATAAAGGTTTTCCTGAATTTTGATATTACTCATGGAGCTGTCAATGGACATATTGTATGTCCATGTCGTAAGTGTAAGCTGAAAAAATGGCATCCCCCAGATAATGTTAAAGAACATCTCGTTATGAAGGGCATTTTGCCTGATTACAAGTTTTGGTGTTTACATGGGGAGAGACCAAACATGTATCCAGTTTCAGGAGAAGCAGACCAACAACACGATGATGAAGTGAATGACCCTATTGTTGATGCGGTGCGTGACGCTTTTTGCGTTCATGATGAGGATCACAACGGCGAGTCAGAAGGAAATATTCCAGGCTTCAACGACATGAACGAGGTGTATGAGTTCAACATACTCATGGAGCAAGCAGATAAACCATTATATGAAGGGTGTCAACGGTACTCTAAATTATCTTTCTTATCCAAATTGTATCACATAAAGTGTTTATATAGTTTTAGTGACAAGGCTATGTCTATGATACTTGAACTACCGCACGATGCATTTCCTGCTGCCGAAATAACACCATCATTTTATGAGGTGCAAAGAAGATACTCCCTCCGGTCCTAATTATAAGTCGCCTTTGACTTTTTTTGGAGAGATTTAGGTTGCGAAATAGGTTATTAAATTATGATATATTTGATATATTTTTAGACTATCCATTAATTTACAGGTAAAGTAAACTAGTATAATGAAAAAAATTGGTAAAACAATTTATAATTAACTTATTTTGTTTTTTTTTTCCAAAAAAGTCAAAGGCAACTTATAATTAGGACCGGAGGGAGTAATAAGTAAAATTGGTCTTGACTATGAAAAGATAGATGCATGCACAAACGACTGCATGTTGTATTGGGGCGAGGATGCAGATAAAGAGAGTTGTAAGCGATGTAATGCATCCAGATATGTTGTTAGAAAAATCAAGAAGATGAAGCAGAAGAGGGTCCACAACCAAAAATACCAGCCAAAGTTCTCAGATATTTTCCTTTGAAGCCTCGACTGAGGCGATTGTTTATGTCAAATTTGTTTATTATCCAAATTTTTCCATGGACGATCCTAACAAGAAAGAGTCTTGTAACTATGTAGACTGGGTGGTAGAAGATACAGAGGAACAAAATATTGATTGGATTGTTGAAGATACAGAGGATCAAGGTCTTCTCCAAGTTGATTACACACCTGTCATTACGCGTTACAAAGGGGAATCAAGTTGCAGGACCAAGAACACGTTTGGGATCAAGGTATGTGTAACATTCTGAAAAATTTAATACGAGATTAGAGAGTATTTTAGAAAGTAATAAGCGGAAAAATTGAAAATTTGGAGACTTTTTAGAATTTTTGGAAATTTTCGGGATATTTTAGAAGTTTTGGGAAATAAGCATCTAAATAATAAATTAAGCAATTGAGGAATTAGAAATATGAGGGTGTGATGGAATCCAAAATATTTTGAAGGTTAAGGAGATTGGAGGCTCGTTTAAGTGGTTTTTAAATTAAAAGAGTACACTATGGCAAGTTTGGACTGTTAATTATCATAAACCATCCTTATTTCCCCAAACCAAACGCGCCCCTCCTTCATTCCTCATCAAAAAGTCGGACTCCTCCTCCCTTTCATGCGAACAGACCGCCTCCTCCCTCACCTCTCCATTTCTTCATTTCCTCTTTCACCCACACTTCACCATTCGGCCATTCCTCCTCCAAAAAGCTTCTTCATTTCGTTTCATCTCTCTCCCTTCTCCACAGAACCGTGAAACACAAGTCTGATCTGTGGGTGTGTGTGTTTTTCGAGTTTCCTCTTGTTCCGGTGCTGGCGAACGGTTTTTCCGGCGAAGGAAGCGTTTTGAAGGTAGGTGATGGTTTCTTGTGTTATTTTTGTGATTTCTTCATGTTCCAACTTCATTGCTCATTTTTCCTTTCCTTTCTCCTTCATTGCTCGGCCAACCACCTAAGAGAAGGTGTTCTTCGGCTAGTGGCGCGGCGGCCGTCGACGGCCGACTTCCTCTTCTTCCATTCTTGCACCTTGTAAGCCTCTAGCCCCTTGTGTAGTTGATTTTTCACATAAAGCTTTCTCATTTGAGTTAGGGTTTGACCATGAACAAGTATATGGAGCTTTAAATGTAAATTTATGTTATGTATAAGTGAGAAATTAATTATTCTTGGAAATATTAAAGTTGGTTGAAGCTGGAAAATTTATTTAAGCAAGTAAATGGGTATTGTTAGACTCTTTGAGTAAGGGTTTGGTTAATGCATGATGCTTTTGGATGAGTTGGTGGTTATTTGATGTTAGTTGAAGTTGTGTTATGATGTTGGAATGTTAATTTTTGTTGGATTGGTGTTTAGGCAAAAGTGGAAGATTAAAGTGTAAGATGGAAGGAATGTTGGTAGTTTAAATGGTGATTGAGTTTATTGTGAATAATTGGATGATATGGAGATAACTTTTAATGACCAATTAAATGCAAATATGGAAGTTTACATGGTGGGTTAATTTTATAATTTTTCAAGAGATGATGAAGGTTGAAAATCTTGTTATTGTAAAGGATTGGAAAAGGGAAAGTTTGGAAGGAAATTTAGAAGTTAAAGTGTTGATTAAAAGGGGATTTGGTTATGTAAAAGAATATTTGTAGTATGGTGATAGGTTTGTGAATTTGTGAAGTTAGGAGGCACATTTAGTTGTCATATTGATATGAATGAGGTGGTTTTTGTGGTGTTTAGATGGTTGGTTAGTGTTGCCAAGTACAATGAGAAATGGTAAAAGTTAAATGTTTTAGGTATTTAATCAAAGGGGTAAGAGAAAAAGAAAGGTATGAAAATAGAATTTGAGTAATGAGTGTTTCTTGAAGATTTTGGCAAGTTATTTTGAAATTGTTAGCCTTTAAAGTGCTTTAAAGTTGGAATTTGTAAATGAGAAAGGTTGTGACAATAAAATTGGTGGATTGGTAATACTTATTAAAGGGTTACGAAAATATTGAAATAGCTAAATGAGTGTTTGGAAAGGAGTGTGAAGGAAGGGGAAATATGTTATATAATAGAATGTGAGAAGTGTGAAGGAAGTTGTGTGAGATTGAGATCTCCTTAGTGTCAAATTAATGTTAATAAGGTTAGTTTGGTAGGTTTTGGAAGTGTGGGACGATGTTTGACAAGAAATTGTAAAGTCTAACACTGTAGAATTTATAAATGGTTAAGGGAATTATAGAGGTTTAAAGGACATAGTTTATTTCTGATATTGTGTCTTGACCATCAGCAGCTCATTGTGCGATTATAGTCGGCAATGCTTCGAGTGGAGCTTGCGGAAGGCAATAACTGAGGATATATATATAGTGCTGTTTTTGAGCTTGAACAGGTAATCACGCTTAACTGACTGTGATACTGAGGGTGACGGTAGTTGAGGATTTCTAAAATCCTCTTCTACTTATATATATAAATGAAATGTGTTCAGATTATTTTATATTGAAACGTGGGCAATATGGTGTCTTTCTAAATAAACTGTACTTTATATATACATATTTATATAAATCTTTTGTATGTTGCATGACACTGATTATTAGTACCGTCGGCCGATGTAACCTATCGATTTGCGCAAATCAATAGGTTAATTGTACGGGTTCCTCGGATTGTAAAGGAACCAGGGATTTTCACATTGTTAGAGTGGTTCCTTATTTTTATGTTTTTCGGATTGTAGACCGGGCACAGTGTCACTCACGTTTATTTTTGTCTATTGAGAGATGGATGTATCTGTTCTGTATATATATGTATATATTGCGTGATTATGCAGGTTTTGAAAACTGTGGTACCCTGTAGACACTCCGCTACCTCACATCTGAGTCTCACAGTGAGTTAAGTAGTGATTACTGAGACATTGTTTTGTCTCACCCCATTCCCTTTATTTTTGCAGGTGATCATGCCCAGAGGTAGTCTGAGAGGAAGGGAAAAAGGGGCCGACCAGCTGCACTGAGTCAGTGAGTAGGCCGGAGGTAAACCGTGGGGATATATATTGTCATCAAGTAGGCTGCATCCGCTTTCGTATTTGTTTGTATTATTTGGAATGAATTGTGTTAGCTGTTTCTGTTGATTGTTGGTTAGTCACTGATATTGAAATAATGTGAAAGTTGTGGTTGTAGCACACATTGTGTTAGTGTGATGATTGATTATGTACTGGTGGATTGACCGTTATAGGAGAATTGTCTGCTAATGGAAAGACAATCTCTCTTTCTTGATACGGACGTATCATATGATTGTAATTAACGATGTTTGACTGCGCTTTGTGATGCTGACATGCTTAAGTCAGATAGTTGTGTTGATATGTTAAATTGATATAGGTGTTCGAATAACTGTGTTAAGGAAAGTTCTTTTCCTAACATGGTTATATCTTGTAATTGTGATTAACTGTTGTGATGAGTGTTATTATTTTATATAACCATGTTAGATGGGTCCCTCTCTGCCATGGTTATGTTTTCTAAATGTAATGTTGTTTCTCTTGCTAACTATGTTAGGAGAATTTATTCTCTAAACATAGTTAGATGTTTGCCAAAGAACATGAGTGTTCTTCATCTGTATTAGGTGGTTCTTTTTCTAACCATGTTAGGCGAATCCTTACTAACATGGTTTAGTAATTAATTATCCATGATAGCATTGGTACTGTATTAGGAAATTCTTTTCTATCATGGATAATGCATAAATTATTAGGAAATTCTTTTCTAACTATGATAGTGATATTGATATTATAGAAAAATCTTTTTCTATCATAGTTAGTAAAGTAAATTATTGGATTGAAAGTATTATTATTGGTAAATTAGGGATTTAGTAACAGAATGTAACAGTATGCGAGACATGGGTGCTGCAAGCCAAAGCGAAACAAACAAAATGCAACACAACACATTTGATTTAAATGTGTTTGCTCAAGAAGAAGAGGAGCATGGGCCACGAAACCTCAGTCAAGTGCATCATGCTTCTAATTCTGGAGAAAAAAATTACATTGCGTAATGATGGTTATGATATTGATTTGAATTCAAAGTCATATTTAGACTTCTTTGATGGTTTTGAATATGATAAATGGGATGAAAGGCAAAAGCAATTTTTCTGGGATCTTAAGAAACTCTATTTTCCTGAACTTTTTCGATATCCTCCTCCTCCTTCTTCTTAGAACCATCTTTTCTCTGCCATTGTAAATAACAAAAATTAAAAAATATATATATACTCATTGTCGCTCCCATAGCAGAGACAAGGGAGTTTTGTGTTGAAATGAACTTTAATTTGTCTCACATACAGGCGTGACAATATTAGTGACATGCTAAAAAAAATTATAAAAATGCATCATCCTGTCGCATTTTGCTTTTCCGAGATAAGGAAGCCGCGACTAGCCATGTAAATTCTTGTAGCATTAGTTGAAATACAAAATAATGAAATTTTTATAAATAAAAATGAATATCTAAATTAAAAAATTGTATCACTGAAAACGATATAGGAGTATTCATTAGTATCTACCCCTACCATTCTCATCCAATATAAATATATGTAATTGTTTTATTAGTTATTATAGTTTTAGTATGATTGCATATTCTTGCATTTTTCTTCTTATAACCGCTAGCTTAAATATAGAATATAATTTTAAAATATTATAAAAAAATGTGGATTGGAGACCAGTCCCTGCTTGTTAAAACCATTTTTAAATTTTTTTACTAATTTTTTTTATTTCTTAGAAACATCAGTTGTTTTTAGGATGGTTAGATTGAACACTTAATAGATTATTTAAATTTAAGACGTTAAATCGACTCATCAACGTCGAAATGTTTTCCTAACAAAGAACATACATTTCCACTAGAGCCGGTAATATGGGCCTGGCCCTTCGGGCCGGCCCGTTTTCATGCAAACCCGAGGAGGGCCGGGCTTGCTATTATGGTGGAAAAAATGGAAGCGGGCCTATAAGGGCCGGCCCTTTAGGGCCTCGGGCCCATGCGGGCCGGCCCGTATTTATAGGCCCGCTTCATTTTTAAGAAAAAAACAAAAAATGATTGATTAGATTACATTTACAGGCCAGTGTTTAATGTTTATTTAGATTTTTGTTTGAAGAATTTGTTGTTTATTTTGACTGTCAGATTATATGTATTAGTGTATGTTGTTATGTTATCACTTATCACTTTATCAGACTATGTTATGACTTATGATTATGTTTATTGTGATGTTATTAGATGATTTTATTTCGCTAAAACCATAAAACGTACACGGAGAATAAGGTTGAAAGAGGAAAAAGTGGATTTAGGAAAAAAGATTTAGTTTTTTTTAAAAAAAAATGGAAATGGGCCAGGCCCTACGGGCTAGGCCCGGCCCGATGGCATGAGGGCCGGGCCTTGTAAATAAGTGTATAAAAAGGGAAGCGGGCCTAAATGGGCCCGGCCAGTTTAGGCCCGGCCCTATGCGGGCCGGCCCATTAGGGCCGGGCCGGCCCGTATTCCCAGCTCTAATTTCCACACAAAAGGTAGAACCGGTATTGACAACAAAGTGCAAACACGTGTATTTACAATACTCGTACCTCGAATTGACATTTTTTCCCCAGCTACCTTGAATTAATATTATTCATGGATCATGACAACTTTATATATACATACACATTCAGGTACCTCGAATATAGACACATAGATAAATAGGTAAATATCTAGGTACGATACATAGGAAGTTAGATCAGTTGTCATAGGCAAAGGACTTTTGTGTGTGTTTGGATTATTGGATTTTGGGCTCCAGTGTAGAGAAATGTCTGATGTTTGAGGTTTATTTGTGTCTCAGTCATTAAATTGATATGGGCAGACAAAGATTAGAGAAGAGATGTCTAATTAATAAAGCCACTTAAGACAGAAATTTTTTTTTTTTTGCATATATATATATATATATATATATGGCTATTTTGGTAATTAAATTGATGTGTACGCATTCATTAATAGTTGGATTGAGATGCAATTTGGACACGTGCTTGTTAGTTGTTACTTAAATGCATAATTCTAAACGATCAAATTGCCAAGTCCTAGTGCGAAAGATATTTAGTTCTTAATGCTTTCTGTTTTTTTTTATTATTAATTTCAGCTTCTTTATTCCTTATTGTAAGCTTGTAATTTTGGTTTTTTAGCTGGTAGTTTTTTGTAAATGTTTGTGCATGTGATAATGGATCTAATTTTCGTTGGTCTCGACGGCAATATATGTTTACCCTTGAATTGAGAATTTTTCACATTAATAATTCTAGTGTATCTTGAACTGATTAATTTCTGTAATATATATATTTACTTTTTAGTTTTCTCCTAGACTCATCCAAGAAGAATTGATATTGGTTGCGCTCTTCTTATTAATAACATGGCTCTACGGTAAGAAAAAGATTTTGAATAAAATTTATTTATAACTATATAATTTTGAATAGTTTTGGTTCCAATTAATTTATAAGTTTTGTTATGAGCATAGTTCAAAAACCAAAATTTAAAGGTAAAAAAATATATAATTTTATGTAAAACAGAAGTATCAAAACGCCCATCAAACATGTTAAAACCATTGAAGATTTTATGAATAGAAAAATCAGCCTTACTTAATAGGCTAACAAATCCTCCATGTATACTTTCTAATGCTTTATCCACTTTTAAGTGATTTTTTCCAAGCAAAAATTACTGTTGGCATGATAAAAGCCATTTTAAACACACTCCATATGCTGATGGATGTGTTGAAAATGCTCCTGGTGATTATTATATCTACAAATTAATGAGGTAAAAGTATGACATCATTTTACTATTTTTAAAAAATTAAAAATAGCATTTTATTATATGTATCGTATATAATTATATTCTACAAGAACTTCAAAGTAGTTTCAATTTGGTGGAATCTAGATTTCGTGTTAATTCCTTTGTTTAGACTAGAATCTTCAGCACAATTTACAAATATATAAATTTTTTGTTATGCGAACCAGGAAAGTAACCAAATTTTAATTTTATATATGTATATATATCTTAAAAAACTTATGGAGAAAAAAAATCATTTTCAATTTTATTTTTTCACATAACGAAATCATTTTCTATTGAAATCCTTCTTGCATACATACGTGTGTGTTATCTTAACCTAGGCCCACGACCACACCTAGAAATTGTTCGATAAGTGTTTGCTGATAATAACAAACAATTACACAAATAATATGTAATCTATGGTTAGAACATTGAATTAAAACATATAGACAGATCATGTAAATTGAAGGACACCATGACTTAAGAAAAAAGTCCATCAATGAAGTATTTCTCGGACCTAGTTAGCTACCCTTAAGAAAATATGGGATCTCGGGTTGAGAGAAGATACCCCATATATTGTTTTCTTGGAGGAGCCATATATGCCACTAATCCCTAATAAATAGATGCATCACATGTTTTAAGTGGGTAAACTCATGTTTAGATTGATTTTGGGTATAAGATTGATAAAAGTGTGGTATGTTCAAAAGTCAATTAAAATTGGACACAATGGGACTTTTGGGTTAAAATGTGATTGGTACTCCTTGGTGAATAAAGAATTAGACTATCATTGCTTCAATTGATTTAAGAAAGTTTTTTGGTAGGTAGTTTAGATGAACATTATTGGCTCTTTGAAAACAACTCGGATTACAGCAATATTACTACACTCTTGCATTTGATTTATGAATATCTTACATTTGACACAAGAATGACACGATGATGGTTGAATCAAACTTATGGAATTATATATGTTTATATTGGACTAAAATCACATTCTGGATATATTATGACTCACAAATAAACATATAAATATCATATAGATATAGGGATTTGTCAATGATGACAAAAGTTTTAATGTAAACAAATGAAATAAATGAGGGCAAGAATGTCATAATTGATGATTGATTGAAAAAAAAATAATTTCTTTTAGGACACTTATACTTGTTTAGCTATGTTTTTTGTAAGGAGAGGCAAAGAGCAGAAGAGAAGTGACCTTGGAAAATGACTCAAGTGATGGAAAGTGAAAAAAAGTGACCACTTTTGGTGCCCGAAGCGACCAAGGCTTGATGGCATCGGCAACTACGTCTAATCGCTGAAGTGTCCCACGATTTTTTGACGTAAATTTTGCTAGTTTTTATTTAAGTTTGCAATTGATAAGCTCTATGTAAAATATTTCTTCTAATACCAAAATTTATCCCAATTATGATAGAAAAACAATAATAATCCATGATATAGGAAAAATAATAATAATAAAATGCATAACTCAATATTTAAATTGAAACAACTGATAATGCAAACCATTAGTTTGCATTTATGTCAGAAAAAAAATACCCAACAAACTTGATTCAAAGTCTAATTAAAACATCTGTAAGTTCATAGTTCAACATATGTTTGGCGCAATAAAATGGAGCGAAGGGGATTTTCTCCTTCCTTCAATTAACTCAAAAAATAACGATTTAGGCCTTAAGGTCATCAACTCAAATCTCCCCCTTTTTATCTCCACATAAAAATTTTCAGCCAAACATTAGTTATTCCCCTTCCCTATCCCTAATCCACAACAACTTCGATGAAAGGATCCATACTTTTCTTATTTTAGTTAAATAGGAGTACTTAATATTAGCTATTAATTATCAAGTATTGTGAGTAATACTAGTAATAAATACAGAACATAAAAACTTCAATAAATACCCGATTTTGTTTAGACCAATAACTTAAATCGGGGACAAATTAAAAAGCTTGCCCAATATGATTGTGACAAGTTTTTGCTGGTTTGGTTTTGTTTGTTAATTATAGGAATGATAAATTTTATACGATTATTGGCTGAACATTTTTTGAACAAGTCAGCCACTACTTTAATCCTATTTTGATAACATTAATGATAGACATGCAAGCTAGTGTCTCAAAAGAAGGGTTGAAAATAATCATGGATATATAGGAAAAGCAAGTTCGTTTTTATCCTTAATTTAATTTGATGGATATCTTGTTTTCAAACAGTTTTAAATAAAAGGTAAACCAATCGGGGTGGAGAGTGATCTTTCAAAAGTCACATTATTCGTTACCCAAATTCACGACAGTGACAAAATAATCAATTCACTACTTACTGAGGTTAATAAAAGCAGAAACAATCTGATAAAGAGATAAAAGAGAACCCATGAAAAGCAATACATATGTGCGGATGGTATAGAGTAGAAAGAGGACAATATATTTCATTGTCGTGAAAAAATAATCAATTCATTGATTAGTAAGGTTGATAAAAGCATAAACAATCCGATAAAATTAGAGATAAAAGAGAAACCATCATGAAAAGCAACAGGTGGATGTGCGGATGGTATGTAGAAAGAGAACTGTACATTACACTTCGGAGAATTATTAAGGTTGGAGCAACCAACAAGAATGCGACACATTTCAAAGTCTTGTATTTAAATTCCCCTACTCGATGGCAAAGAAATCTCCTACTCATAGGGTTGTTTGGAAAGTTTATTACATAACCATTTTTTTATCTTCTTATAATTGATTGATCTTGGCATAATCGTGCCTCAATTCTAGATGTCAATTTTTGTGTGTGTGCATGGACATAATCATTTGATTAAGTTAGATCTAAGATATTAAATATTGAGCCAAATATGATGTTACTCTTCTAATTAAGATACAATGGTTTTTAATTAAACCTCGATTCTGATCGATAAGTCATCAGGCCAACTTATAAATATATACTTCAAATAAAAAATTCTTTGACGCATTAATTTAAATTCTGCTATCAATACAATACTTTTGTTTAAAAAATTTATTATTACCATTTTTTGGTAAAAAATATTTATATTTATTTTATGAGATTTTGGTCCTCATCAATTCTGAGTCACTTAACATCATATTGCATTAGAAACAAATAAAACTAAAACTCACTACCCAAAAGAAAAATTTGATGTCCATATATAACTCCCTACTAAATAGTAATATACAAGCTTACATTTTGATCAAATAAATAAATAACATACACAATATTTAATGAGGGGTAAAAGGGGTAAAAAATAGCATATATACTCTTTTTTGACAGCACGTATATTCTTTTTAGTTAGGACCAAATCATTATCAATTTAAGTATAGGGGGTTCTTCTACTCTCTACCATCCATATCTATTTCAAATGATTTAGATTTAATATTTTAAGTATATGATTTTTAAATGAAAAATATTTTTTTGACAAAATGATTATTAAGAGATTGCCTTTTTTATTGTAGATTATCTACCTACTAAAATAATTCATTTTAGAAAATAAAATTTAAAACATTTGATATAGATTATAGATTAGATCTCTGCATTTAACAGTGGATCAACGCTTTCTACTTATCTTTCCCTCCAATATATAAATATGTTCCCTCTTTTTACTACCTAGTATAATGGAATAGAGTATAATGAGAACCACCTTGACCTTAAAAAAATTTGCACTTTTTTAAACAGAATTAATTTTGTAATCCAAAACCTTCATTTAATAAAAGAAAATCCCCAACAAAAGAAAAGGGGAGAAAAGAAAGAAAGAAAAGAAGAAAAGGCAAGAGAGAAAAATTCCAAAGGGGACCGTTAAACGTGGGGGTTGAAATAGCACCTCCTAATGTTGAGCTTCATGTAAGCAAAAAGATGAAAAAAACCTAATGGGGCAAAGTATTGGGTCCTCTTTCCCAACAATAATATTCATGTGAGCTCTTAACGTGTCGATTTCTGGTTGGCCCCACAACAAGTACATCTTTGTCTTGATCAACAGGGTAAGCAGAGGTAGTGGGTAGCATTGAAGAAAGCCAGTGATAAGTTGAAACGTGTCAGGATTCAGTGGGGTGACCCACCAGCTAATTGTGTGGCTAAGGATATGATTTGACATCCTAGGGGGTAGAAAAAAAAAGACATGAAATGACGGCGAAATGGAATCGACGACCAAACAAATTAAAAGGAAGAAAAATGAGGAGCTAGGATATGCGGTTTTGGATGGCCATTATGAATGTAATGAAATGAAACTCTTCTTCTAAATTCCCCTCTAAAGACTCGTCGACACGTTGCCTCCTACACAAATATGCCATCATCTCCTTTTCGCATCAAACCAGCTTTCGTTTTATCATCACGTTACATGGTTCCTCGTCAATTACATAAAGTCCCATAATTGACATTTAGACCAGACTCTTAAATTATACCCTCCTGTCTCTATGCACATGAATGATGATTTTATTCAAGAAAAATTTATATTTGATGCTTATTGTTGAACAGCAAATGCGGTCGAATAATTCTAAAAGATTTCAGTATTTGACACTTCTTCCAATAGATTTGAGCATTTGATCATTGGTACTCGTTTATAAACTCTCTCTTTGATCCTAGTTGTAGCAGTTGATTACGGGATCTATTTTTTCTTAAATTAAATATCTCAACCGCTTTATATCTTCCATGAATTTATAACTTTTTTTAAAAGGATCCCTATTGATTAATGATTATACATAATAAGTTTTGTGCTAAAAGATAATTTGAGTACAAACTATTAGATATGATATTTTAGAAACATTAACACACATTTTCCATAAAGATTATCTATTTCAAGCAGCTCAGGGCACAAGAGATTTTAGTCACCTTCATCAAGTGCACTTGATGTAATATGAATTTGTGTTTTTTTCATAGATACAGAACATATATTTTTATATATCTATTAGTCGATCGGTTATCTTGCAATCATATATTATGTACTCACTTATTCAAAAACATTAATTATCAGTTGAACATAAGTCAATTATATCCCTTTAATGTCAAAATTTGGATGAATTATTGATAATGTTCTATATATAATCCAAGTTTCCCCTTAATTTCCAGCTGAATTTCAGCATTAGATCAAATCTGTCGGTTTCTTGAGCTTCTTATTTATTTCGTATATAATATATATTGTATTTTATTTCTTTCTAATCAGTTTACCATGAATAGATCCCAAATTATAGTATTAAATATAGTTTATGTGTTAATTGTTTTTTGTTTTAACTAAAAACATTATAGACATAAGATAAAACTAGAATAAATTAGATTATATGAAAAACATGATACTCATTTAGCTAGGCTCGATATAAAGCATGAGATGCCAACTGTAGTTGTGAACATTGCTCTTAATATACTTAATTGTCGTTCCTTTAATAAAATATGATAAGAAAAAGTTTATTTCCATGGAAATAACTACAAGATTTATGGAACAAGACTCCTCTTTGAATCTCCCAAGCTCATGTCATCTTCAACCACTCTCAAGAGAACTAAGGGGGCTTAGATGGCAGGGAAAATGGAGGAAGAAGGTGAAAAATGGACAAGATCAGGATAGAAGAAGAGAGAAATATGAGAGAATGAGTTTAGGGTTCCATTATTGTGGTCCTTTCTGAATTTTCGACCTATTAATATCTAATCTGAGTCAAGTGATTCGGTCTCTAAATCGGGCTGAATTTGGGATGTAATTTAGGTTGCAAAATTCTGTAATCTCCGTTGGTTCACCACAGGTTCTTTAACAATTAGTTTTCTTTCAATCAAATTATTTCTTTCTATAATCCCACTCCAGTCTTCTCAAGCTTTGGTCCCTGTGGCCTTGAAGACTCCTAAATTAATTTAACAAAATTCATACATGATTATTGCTAATTAATTCAATTCTCAAGCTAATTTCTAAAGAAAGGCCGGTCTAAGTATCCAATTGAGTGCAAATGAACCGAAATTGCATATATGTTAACAACATCAATTTAGCAGATAAAATAAATACTAATACAATGATTGTTTAATGGAATATATTCTTGATTTAGAATTTTATGTGTTCTTCAATCTCTTTTTGAATTTTAAAAAATTTAATAAACATAAATTAAAAGGTGGTGGGTGTGGCAAGCCAACTCGCCTTGGTGGGTAACACTTTCAAGCCCCAGCTACACCGTGTGGGTTGATAAATATTCCCAGCTCTAATTTAACCTTTGATGATGTTATATTAGGGGAGGAGTTTAAGGTATCTTCTATTACTAATATTCATATTATCATGCAGGATTAGTACAATAACCCAATAATTAATCACAGACCACAGGGGTTATCATCGGCTTAAAAGTAAAAGTTAGCAATATTTTGTCAACTTTTTAAGATTAAAAAATTGTTTTGCATGGAATATAATTCAAATGTAATTATTTATTCTCTGTCAAATTTTAGGAATACAAAAAAAAAAGACATGCATATACATGGATTTATTTTATAAACTTTATTTATTTAGGGAACAACGACATCGAAGAACTTGCAGCAGGAATTTAATTTCGAACAAGGACATGCAGCGCAGCGTACCACAAAAAAAATATTTAGATCCGTTGATTGGAATAGCATATTTGTGGAGCTCAATCAATAATCAATAATAACGCATGTATAGATTTTTGTGTTGTATACTTGTTTTTATATGATTGATTGTATGGTCAAAGATTGTGAGTTCGAAAGTAAACTCACTTGTCGTGGGGTCTAAGGTCATGAGTTTAAATCAGCGTCTTTGCAAGAAATAGAGGTAAGACTGTCAAGTATATTCTTTTTCCTAGTACCCTCATTGAATAAGGACTAAAACTGAGTTGCTCTTGTAAAAACAAATTACTAGTTACTCATATCCCATGAATTATAAACATTCTCTTACCACTTTGTTGATATACTAAATTCAACATAGTGGCCCCCCATTGATTATAATATTATCTTGACAAGCATATGTACTTCCACAATTGCCTACATAAAACCTCAACCACACCACTGTTAGAGGTCCCGTTTCTCCATCACCAATCCTTAAATTCTCTTCCAAACTAAAATTAGACGGAGTCAATAAACGAATCATATTTAGTAAAACAGAATCACCAAGGTTACCAAATAATTTTCTTTTAGTATTTTTTAATCAAATGGGCAATCACTAATATCATGAGATTACACTGACGACCTTCGACATACACGATCAGCATTCATCCCAAATAATTTTCTTTATACGTCACCCTTTCTTAAAGGGAAAATGCCATTTAAATCCCTCCGAATATACAAAAGGACAATTCATGAACTCAAACTTCCAAAAGGACCATGAAGGAACTAGGACCTAGTTGACATTTTAAAATTGTGTGAAAAGACAAAATTGCCCTAATCATAAAACAGAAATTACTAACCACCCTTACACCCACCATTTTCAATAGGGTGGTTAGTAATTTCTGTTTTATGATTAGGGCAATTTTGTCTTTTCACACAATTTTAAAATGTCAACTAGGTCCTAGTTCCTTCATGGTCCTTTTGGAAGTTTGAGTTCCTGAATTGTCCTTTTGTATATTCGGAGGGATTTAAATGACATTTTTCCTTTCTTAAATTCATGAACCACACAATTCAATTTTCTCTCCCTTTTTATTTAATTTTTATCATTCTCGGTGGAGCGTTTGGTTAAAAAACCTAGAAGGAAATATCTGTTGTGTAAAAAAGTACGATACACAGGTAAATAAAAAAACTTAAGTCAACTTTTTTACGGAGATTGCTTAGGATATGAAGTTAATTTGGGTAATCGAGGAATCCTGTTGATGCATGCTTTATTTCTCCTTTTACCTCTTCATTAAATAGAGATACTGAGAGAGTGGGAGAGAGAGAAAGGGAGAGAGAGAAGCTGCATATAAGTTAACAGTATAGAGAGAGAGAGAGATGGGGAGAGGAAGAGTGGTTCTGGAGAGAATAGAGAACAAGATAAACAGGCAAGTAACGTTCTCAAAGAGAAGGAATGGATTACTGAAGAAAGCGTACGAGCTTTCAGTGTTGTGTGATGCTGAAATCGCTCTCATAATCTTTTCAAGCCGTGGAAAGCTTTTCCAGTACAGCAGCTCTGAGTACTACTTCTACTTCTACTTACTATACCTAATTCCTTTTTCCATGATTCCATTATTTCAATTCCTTTTCCTTGTAATTTCATTTTCACCAACCAAATGCATCATCCCCTATGTTTGGTTTCTGTGGTCAACTTTTGTTGTTAATATAAATCAGACAGTGAGTAGTGGTACTCATCTATCTCCTTTTTCAGTTATGTTTAACTTATCTTTCTATTGTTCACAGATGTTTTCCTACTATTTGTTGTGATTTCCCTGTTTGTAGTGTGAAATTGTGTTTCCTCTCCTTTTGTCTTTTTTGGTTTTTTGGTCTTTCTTCTCCTTAACATAACATGCATCTTGAAAATAAAGAACCCTTTTGTGTATTATTTTTAATCACTGTGTTTTTTCGAGGATCAGGACTTTACCAAGTTTTGGCAGCTGAGAAATTATATTATGATCTGTAACTCAGCAAGGAAATGGTTTGATTTGATTTTAAATTAACAAATTACATACTCTTTTTTCACTTGACTTTTAGTCATTCCGTGTGTGTGAAATTTTTGTTTATAGATCTGATATTGATACATTAGATTACTGCGTTTTTAAGGTCTCTGAAATCAAACTCAAGAGGGGCAGGGGTTTGGGTTATTTCCTACGTTTTCCTTTCGATTAAAACGCGTAGAGGTCTAATTTTATGCAGCCATATCTTTGAGATTTTTACATTTCCTGTATTAAATGTTTTGAACATTAAGTTTGCGTGCAATCTTTTTCAGCTTTTATTAGCCCATTATTTCATTAATATTATCATGCGGAGATAACTTATTTGTGTATGATAAGTTTTGTACAGTGATTTAGACATCATTTGTTTTGGGGTTGACTCCCATCTCCACCACAATAAAGTAAAAAACTTTTTGGAGTTGTCAAAGATGTAATTATATATATATATATATATATATATATATATATATAAATTTTGTAGAGTTCATTATCAAAAACTAAAGGTTAGTAGTAAAAAAGTACAGTTTTCCAAACATATGACCCAAAATTCCTGAATTACTGTTCAAATTAACTTTTAGTTTTGATATATAATTTAGATTTCATTGTTTGATAATAGCTAGGGTTTTCCACTTCTTTACAGCTACTTAATTCCCAACTTAATAATTCCAACAATCTTTCAGAAATAATTTGAAGTTACGTACAAAGATAATAATGAGAGGTCAGGAATTGATGATTTGTTTGATGAAGAATTAAGTATGTGTTAGCATCGAACGTATGAGGGATTCTGACCGGATATTTTCTCTTCCTTTTATAAAATCGGGTACACAAGACACAAAGAGGGTTGACATATTCCATCATAAATTCCATTCTTTTTGTTTTCGGCTTGTTACTATGATAATTACATCTTCATGGAATATCATAGCTGTGTGAGTCATTTTCACTTCTGGGAGAAGGGTGCTTTTTTCGCTTGGAGTTTGCTTTGTGGGTTTTTTGTGTATAGTTTATTTTAGGGTGTAGGTCCAAAAATAATACTAAATTTTACCCAAAATTACTTTTCTAATACTCCCTCGGGTTCTAAATATAAGACCTAATTGACTTTTTCTAAAAAATCCTTAAAAAAGCAAAATAAGTTAATTATAAATTGATTTACCTAATTTTTTTCCCTTAGACTAGTTTATTTTACCTATAAACTAATGGATAATCTAAAAATATATCAAATATGTCATCATTTATTAACCTATTTCGCAACCTTAATCTCTCCAAAAAAAAAGTCAATTAGGTCCTATATTTAGGACCGGAGGTAGTACTAAAGTTTTGTGAGGTGCAAAAATAGTACCAATTTAGGGTCCAGGTGCAAATATAGTATTTTCACTTCAGGAAAATAAAATTTAGATATGTAAAGACTCTTATGCCCCTCATTAAAGTTTATTTAATGAGGGAGGAATAGGGCATTAGAGTCTTTTCATATCTAAATTTTATTTCCTTCAAGTGAAAATACTATATTTATACCTGAACCCCAAGTTGGGTACTTTTTTGCACTTCGCGAACTTCTGGGTTTTAGAAACGCAATTTTGAGTAAATTTTAGTATCATTTTTGCACCTTCATCATTTTTTTTAAACTTTTAATTTGGTGATGAACTTGCATGTCTATATAATCTTTTGTTCTTTTGCAAGTAATTTATTTGTTTGTGCGTGTGATCTTGATTTGTTGTTAACCTAATACAAGGTTCTAAATGAATTGCTAAATATAATGAAAATTTTAATCCTTTAGTCTTAAGTCGTTTGTTTTGTGCATAAAACAGTTAGCTTTTAATTTTTAATCTTGTATCAATCATTGTTATTTTAAAAACTTAAACATAATATCTTTAAGTTAAGAATGTTTTGTAAACATCTAAAATTCAATGTAAGATAAAAAGAATTAGGGTGTTGGGGTCTGAGGATTAACATAAAACCAATAAAAATTAAGAGATAAAAAAGAAAGCCTTGTGTGTGAATTTTAATTGCAAAAAGGGGTACCTTTGTCTTAATTATTTCATGATACCTCATTAATAGGCAACACATTAAATGAGATGATTTATTTGTAGAAAGCTTATATAGGGAGGTTACATTGTGTCAACCAAAACTGAGGATTGTCCATCTTCTACTTCTACTCGGTCATGTATCACTTTCATTTATTGAAATTATGTAAATAAAATGTCCATGTAGTTATTTTGGTAAGGTGTCTCAACCAAATTTTATGAGACATTTATTTTCCAATTTTAACTCTAACTTTTGTTTAATTTGAATTCCTTTTTTCTGGTGTTTACCTAGCTAGGTTTTTCAACTTTTTTAATTTACTAGAAGTTAATTTAGAAGGCTGATAAAAAAAAGAAATTAATTTAGAAGGATCATGACACCTCTTCATTTCTCTCAAATAGAAGGTAGATAGATAGATGGTGAGTGAAGTACAATCAATATTTTTCCTATTCTTTAATATAATTCTATTTGATTTTTTAGAGATTAAAGAAGCAAAATAAGCTACTAAACTATAAAGTATTTTATATATTATTATATTATATTTAGCTCATAACTAAAATGAGTAGTTTAAAGAAATATTTTGACAAATTAATTTGTAAGTAACTTGTTTAGTTTTATAGGGAGTTTCCAAAAAATTCAACTATGTTTTATAGTTATAAAAAAAGAGTAAATCTTATGAATATTAGACAAAATAATTCAATAAAATATTCATAACTGAGTTGCTAATTGAATGATGAAATGGACTCTCATCACCTCTGACTAAAACAGACTTCTATACTATAAATTCAAATTTATCAATTAAGATCGTGAATTGGTGGATGCTAATTAATCACTATATGTAAACTACTTTTGCTTTCATGTATACGTCACACTCTATTAAGGAATAAAGTATTTGAAGTTAGTTTTTCTTACGAAATGCGGCTCTAATTTTTTTTATTCAAGTCAGTTTTTTATTATTATTAATGTTTCCCTCTGCTTGTTGATAAGCATTTTATGATATAGAAGTAACTTATTTTTGAACCCCCTGTTTTGTTTAGAAGAACTACTTGTATTTGGAAGCGTGCAGTATTTTCCTAATTACTGCTGTTTCATCTGTGAACTACTACCTTAATTAGTAGTTTGTGTTGTGTTCCTTTATCAACTGTGATACACAATTAATGCGTGTATCTTTGAATGCATAGGAAGTTTCAGTTTTCTTTTCCTCCTTATATTCTTCCTGTCAAAACATGAGGTAAATGTATGAGTTAGATATCTAATTTTCAGAGTCTAGTTGTTGAAGTAGTTATTTGTATAAGCAACTCGTGTTGGTTTCCTTTCAATACTTCTTTCATCATTCACATTAGAACCTATATCCAATTGGTACAAATTTCTGTGAAATATGCAACAGTATTTAGAAACAAAATTATTAATTTGCAACATTAATTGGACGAAATTCTTATTTTATGTGTTAAATCAACTCCCTCAACTAGCTTTTTTCATTTATGACAAGAGGCATTATTGTGCTAAAAAAAAAGACAAGACGCATTATGATAAATATGATTTTGATTAAATCATCTTTTTTTCTTTCTTTTTCATTTTCTTTTGGTGCAAAGATCTTCATCTTTTAATTTGGTGTTGGAGGAGCCAAACCGCAACTTAGTTATGCTCGTGTATGTGTAATTCAATATAATAAGTTTTATATATTTTTGGCCAGAAATATAATAAGTTTTATATACTGCCTATGAATCATGTATATGAACTATAGATTAACTACTAACCTACTTATATTTGTTGTTCTTGCGATGCAGCCTAAATAGAACTATAGAGCGGTATCGTCAATCTTGCTACGTTTCACACGCTCATGACCTTGTTGAACATGAATCTCAGGTTAATTATTACCCCTTTTTTCCTGATTAGACGTTAATTTTCTTTTATTCGTCTTCTCATTTTCTTTATCACAACTTAATGAAGAAAGCAAAGCATCAGTACAAAGCACTTATATTCTTCACAATTTTTAATCAGCATTTTTATGTAAAGTTGCAGAACTTGTACCAGGAGCTACTGAGATTAAAAGTCAAACATGAGTCTCTTGAGAGGACACAAAGGTAGGAATAATATAATGATATAAAACAATGTACTCTATATAAGCTAATGAAAGGATTTACAATGGTTCTAACTTCTAAGTATAAATATGCCCCAATAAACCTTTAAGTTTTCTTCCAAACTTACATTTTTTAATTTTCTCAAAATATCTATTTTAAGTTAAGGGTTACTATTCCATTAATACTCATTTATTTCAATTACTAAACTTACGCAATGTCAACAAGGTGGTCATTATTTAATTCTATTTTATGGATCAGATGGTATCTACTTAGATTAAAGCAATGTACATGATGACTCATGTTAAAATTAGTAGAGTGGTTGTGATTAATTTTGTGTTCTTTAATGAAGGCATCTACTTGGAGAAGACCTTGAGCCACTAAACATGAAAGAACTGCATAATCTTGAGAAACAACTTGACAAAACCCTAACACAAGCACGACAGCGCAAGGTACTACTTCTTCGAACTATTTACCTGCGTCAGTATATAATTTATTCATAAATTCACATACACACACAAGAACACGTGTATGCATTTTTTCTGCTAATTGCTGATTTAAGCTAAATTGATTCCAATAAGACTCTTCGAATATATTTGTTTCATGAAGATTTAATTTGAATTGTTATTTAAGGATGCAGAGTCTCTCATCATTCAATCTAACTATAATTGTAAACTGTAACAAAGTTTTGTTTGGAAATGAGGCCACAAGATACTATCAATCTGATTTAGAGTGAGATTAAATAAATGTTTACGAGATCTAAAAAATACAAAACACAAGTTATGTGAGATGCATGCTCGCTTCTCATTTGACCACCATTTGGGATATGGATCAATAACAATACTCATAATCATTCAGGTCTTATACTGAAGAACTAGATAATTAATTTTCAAATATTAAAGAACTTAATTGTATTAGTTTTTTTAAAAAATGTGCATTGCTTTTCTTTTAATGCCCACTCTAATCATCATCTACATTAAAACTATCTATAAGAAACTCTTTTATTATGTTCAGCAGTAAATAAAGGCAGTTTGGTGAAAAAGTTAAAATACTTATTGATTTCCTATATTTAGGTCTAAAATAAATACAGAATCATCTTTAATTTCAAAAACTGGAATAGATTAACAAAATAGAAAATAAACATGTTTTCTTAAGACTTTCTAATCATTTTTCTTAACTATGTCACCATCTTTCTATTGCTTGATATACTGTGTAGTGAACATCGATAGAGATATATAACTTGAGAAAAAATTGATAAAAATACAAAATATGTAATATATCTTAGACAAGATCAATCAATACCTTACCTTAATACTAGATGAAGTACTAATTACTTTTAGCTAGGCCCCTTTGTGTGTAACGCGGTTCCAGGCTTTCATTTTTCCAAGATTGAAAATTTGTCGGTTATAGGCAAAGGTGATACTCGTACGATGATGTTAAAGCAGGCTTAGTTGTTATGGAGTCAATGTGTCTCTTTCAAATGTACATAGGCAGTAAGACGTCCTGTCATACAAACAATGAACTCACAATGAACTCACAAACAATGTACACTTGCTCTTTTGTTGCGATCCATTTTCCAACACACATAGTCAAACACAAAAATCAAAACATGGATTTGTGACGTTGTAAAAAGTAAATAGACGACAGTAATATATTCCTTGAAGAAACAAAATATAAATAGGTTTCATGCACACACCACTATGTCTCATAATTATTCCAATCTGAGAAAACCGGAATTACACTAAAAAGTATAGAAGTTCTATTATGTTGCATCTTCCTTGTACTCTATATAGTTATGATGATTTTCAGAGGAATTTGACTTGTATAAAAATTAGCTTAAAATGAATGGACATATGTTGGCATAGTTAAGCTCTTTGAAAGGAATACTGGGAAGAATAATTTTCAAAGATTCGTTCATTGCTAATTTTTTTCAACCAAACACATGGTAGTGATATAAACACATATTCCATGTAACAAATGTAATATGTAATAAATGCAGATGCATATATGTAACAAATGTATGTTAGCTTTTTAAAAATGTCTCAATACATATATGTAAACAATATGAATTACATGAAAAACAATAAATTAGTAAAATAAAATAAATTTAAAGCTAGTAAGTAAAATAAAGTTTTATATGACGATAAGTGGGAGAAACTTGTGTTCGTTAGGGAATATATAGTAGTAGCTAATAATAAGTAGTTTGTGAATACAGATCATAAACCCAAACATGTTTGCACCTTCACCCTAGTAATTTATTCAATTGTGGTAAGTGAAATTTATGTAATAGTCTATTTAATTGTACGTGGCATGTGAACAATGGACTACTGGACATTGTATTTATGACTAGTGTTTTTTCTAAGTGTTTTTGTATATCTGTAATAAATTATGAATTTTCAAATTCATAATGTTTGGTATTAAAACATAATTTGGATCATATTTATTTTATGACATGTTCATTTTTCTTGTTAATAACAATAACAATAGTACTGGAATTGGAAATTAGTTGGGAAAACTGAGGCTCGCACGCAGGTTGGTTTGAGATGTGAGCTAATTTCTAAATATTAAGACTTAGCTTCTTTATATTTTTATAGGTCTAACTAGTGAAATACTTCTTTTGTTCATAAATATAGGATATATTTAAAAATGTGAGCTTATTTTTAAATATAAGACTTCTTTGTATGTTAACTCATGTTTTATCTAAATTATCCCTATAAATGCTGCTCAGTAATTAACTAGCAAGAGAGGGGATCATGTGAGTAAATGAATGTAAACAAATATAATTATGGTGTTCGATAATATACTGTGACTTTAACTTAACTAACATCTTAATCCAGTCAAATTAAGTGAACAAGTCTTATATTTAGAAAAGGAACGTGTACCTCTATTTTTTGGAATTACACGTAAACGGGCAAGCCATTTTAGGCTCAGGTCCGTGAGGGGCAGGACTGTAGGGCGAATCTAGCCCAAATTCCCGCCTCCAAGCGATCATGTTCTTTAAGGTGAAGTTAGAGTCGGTCGATAGAGTAAACAAAAATCACTAACCATGTAGGCTTGTACTATATGAGGGTAGTGGTGTTGGCGACCCAATTGATTTTTTTAAGAGATTAAGGTTGCGAAATACTCCCTCCGTTCCTAAATATAGGACCTAAATGACTTTTTTGAAAAATCCTAAAAAAAAGCAAAAAATAAGTTAATTATAAATTGATTTACCTAATTTTTTCTTTTAAACTAGTTTTTTTTACCTATAAACTAATGGATAATCTAAAAATATATCAAATATGTCATCATTTAATAACCTATTTCGCAACCTTAATCTTTCCAAAAAAAAGTTATCGAGGTCTTATATTTAGGAACAGAGGGAGTATGTTATTAAATGATGATATATTTGATATATTTTTAGATTATCCATTAGTTTATAGGAAAAATAAACTAGTTTAAGGGGAAAAATTAGGTAAATCAATTTATAATTAATTCTCAAAATGTATGTGTATTTTTTACCTTAGTTGGTATAGAATTGATTCTCTTATTCATGTCCTTCTTCCACTCCTCTCTTATTTAATATATGTATGTGTGTGTGCTGTTAAATTGATGGCAGAGCCAGAAGATGATGGAAAGAGTTGACGAGTTACGCAGAAAGGTAATAATGACTCAGAACCCTTCTTTTTGCTGGACTGTCAATTTCAGAACTTATTTGTTTTGTTATCACTTATCAATAATTATAAATTGGCTAAAAAAAAACAATTATAAATGATTGTGCACTATACTGCTATGTTATTTTCTGGATTTTCTCGTTAAACCACGTACATTTTGGGTTATTGAGATTTTCTGCTATATTGAGATTTTAAAAAATATATATTAACTAATATAATTAACATCCTTATTTAAATGAAATTTGTTAAGTATAACCCATATTTAGGGCCGGAAGAAGTATTTAGTTCTTCACTAGTTAGTCATGAGTTATTGTTTTTGTTAATACTCTAATTCTAATTCCCTCGCTACCACCTTTTTTTCGTTGCTCTTCATCCATATTTCATTCGTCTTTTTATCTTGTTTGCTTGTGCATACACTTATTCTCTGATGTCCTAGAACTAGAGGCTCTAATGATATATTAGAATTTTGTAATATAGCTTATGACCATACTGAAGTTATCTTTCTCTCCAAATAGTCTAAACCAATTTGGTAGTGTTCATCTGAATATTTTATATCTTTGATTCTTTCACCTATCAGAATATTATAAAACGAAGAACAAGATATAAATCTGGAGAAAAAATGTCGGTTATTAGATGCTACATAATTGAAATACTGTTCAAAAATAAGGTTTGCTGAACTTTATTCAGAAAACGTAATGACTGGATGAATGGATCAAATGATATCTGTTAAGAGAATTGGAGCTAGGAAGAAATAACATGTAATTTAGATGAAATAAGGTAAAGTAGAAAACTAGTTTGCCAAATTTAATTTAGATTACTAGGGAACTAATTATGTAGGATCAGTGATTACTAAGTAGGACAATTTATTTAGCATTTTAAATTAAAGTTAGAAATGTAAGTTCCATTTACAACAAAAAGAAAATCTGGTTAAACTCACCAGAGTTAAGGATGAAAAGCTATTTTAGTGTGTGTTGTATAGTACATATATTTGTGACAATGATATGTGTTGATTTACGGCAGGGACACGAGCTAGAGGATGTTAACAAGCAACTCAAGTACAAGGTATATATGTCTTAATTATTCTTAAATGAATATTACTCCCACTGGTTCTATGAATATGATAATATTTTTTTCCAATTAGATATATAAATCAAATGGTTAATTTGTAGAGATTAAGAAACTCACACTTAAATTGTGTATTTCTAAAAACAAGCGTTTCTATCTCAAACTATTTTTTAACATTTGCATTGGACACCACCCTCTCAAATTAGTGAATCAATCACAATCAGGTCTTATCAGTTGTCGTTCCATATCCTCTAATTGTGAATAGGGTGGCCCTTTGAGTCTTCATGGGACATAATTGTGATTAATTTTCTTATTTAGTACCTAGTTAATTTGGATAGATAGTAGGGTTAATAATGAATGATATCAAATTGACTAACAAACAATAAAGAATATCATATTGGTTAAGACCGTCAATTTATCTCTAACACCGTCAATCTTTTCTAGTGATCAATTATAAATGGTCTTGTCGAATATGGTACTTTATTATTTTTTGTTGGCCAATCTGATACTACCTCCGGTCCTAAATATAAGACCTAATTGACTTTTTTTGGAGAGGTTAAGGTTGCGAAATTGGCTATTAAATCATGACATATTTGATATATTTTTATATTATACATTAGTTTATAGGTAAAATAAACTAGTTTAAGGGAAAAAAATAGGTAAATCAATTTATAATTAACTTATTTTGCTTTTTTATAGGATTTTCTACAAATGTCAACTAAGTCTTATATTTAGTACCGGTGGGAGTACCATTTATTGTTTGTTAGCTAAATTGATACTTTCATAATTGTTTCTTGGTCACAATGATTATTAACCCTAAACAGTTATTGAAATAATATAATACATGTGTGTATGATCCAATTTAAAACAAATTCAGTTGCTAGCTCTTACATTTTCTAGCTGGAGAAATGCCGACAGTCAGTTAGTTGGTGAATGATATCTTAATTTGGCTTATATGACAATTTGGTAATGTACTCCTTACATAATTTTTTAATTGTCAAAATCTTCAGCTTCAAGAAATATATGAACGTAGCCAAACTGTTGAAGATGTTGAAGTCCAATCAGCCACAAATCAGAGCTCTTTACAAATATGGTATATACACATACTGTTTCCTAATTACCTGCAGCTCTGTTTATTCCCAGTTTTTACTATACGATAGTTTATCACAATGTCTAATTTGGTTGTGAAGGAGTTATTATATACTCAAATTACTAGCAATTAAAAATATTTAAATTTCCTATATCATACCCAAAAACATATTTGAATGAATACAGGCATGGGCATAAGGAAGATAGGTCAAAAGGCAAAGCCATTGAGACTCGGACACAGGGTGGTGGGCAGGTCATTCATGACAATAATAGCATCGATAACAACAATGGATGGCTTATTTGAAACTTCATAATAAACTTATGTTTGGAATTGATTAGTTGCTCCTAGTTATATATGTATATTTGATCGTAATTTACAGACACGTCTACTTCGTGAAATGTCCATAAGCGACGCAAACATTAGGGTCCTGCATGTGATTATGATATTGTTGTAGTTGCCGATTAAGTTCAAGCGAAATCACTAACATGTTGCATGCATGTTACATGGTACTTGACTATTTTTGTAAATATAAGCGTGTCCTAAGTTATTAAGTCGATCAACAACAAATTCAAGCATCTAAATTTTGTAATAACAATATATTGTAATGGAGATCTAATTTATTCCAGCTAAAATGCCTTTTCTTTTGTTTATTATGTGTATATCATAAATGTTGTGCAATGTTATTTGCTAAAAAATTTGAATGAGATTGAATTCCCCCAGGACGATTCGTCAAGCTAAGGAATGAGCTAAGTGAGTGTAAAAGTAATTTAATTTCCTTGAAAGAAATTATTAATAGATCAATTTTTCAAATTAAGCATTTACTGTGGTTACAATGTGTAGTGTGTGAGACACCATGATTTGGAGTTAAATCAATCTATATAG
Organism: Mimosa pudica; assembly: GCA_029929735.1. NCBI lineage: Eukaryota > Viridiplantae > Streptophyta > Magnoliopsida > Fabales > Fabaceae > Mimosa > Mimosa pudica. The sequence goes on along the minus strand of JAKELP010000021.1, from coordinate 9,429,328 downwards.
TGTTGTCTGGTGTCTCCCCCTTCAAAATAATAAGAATCAAGCTAAGGGGATAAGAGGAAACTAACCCCTTGGTTATCATTCAAATGAGGAGCCAAACGTAAAATGAACTCTAATAATTAGATTCAAACTTTAAACCGGGAAAATTAAAACTATATATCGTTTAGCTTAAAATTGTTGTGTGTACAGTGTGATATGTTCAATAACAAAAGTAAGATAGGATAATTGGGAGGTTTTGATTAAAATGGGATGATGGTATTCTTCCTAAATGGGAACTACTTAAGGAATCATCACTTTAGAAAAATTTTGGGGACATTTGCTGCTGATTTTCCAATTGACCCCTGAGGTACCCCTCTAGACTAGGCTTAAGTTAATTAAATTTCTTAAGCTCAAAAATCAAAGGATTAATCAATTGTGAAGAACTATTAATCCACAATTTGGGCCACCCACAGTCACTCTTAATTTCCCTTGCGAGTGAAAACACAAGTGCGCATCCTTTGGAGAATTCAAATATTAATTTAGGCATCTCCTATTAGGCACACATCCAGACACACACATCTTGTCTCAGTAATAATCTTTTTTTACCTTATCTCTCATAATTTGAACCATATTCTTTTACGGTTTTAAGGAACCAGCTCATTCTGTCACGTTCATTGGTAATTTGACTATTTTTGTTAATTAGCGTAGCCTAAATAACACAATTGGACTGAAAACTAGAATAAGGCACGCCTTATTTTATAAGACTGCTAAAATTAAAATTAAAAATCCTTATGGCTGTCACGTGACACGTGATATCTATTTTTTTTCTCATAGAGAAAAGCATTCCAAAAAAAAAAAGTACTGAAAAGGGCAAAAACAAGGGAGAATTTCATTTTAGGACCAAACTTGAGAATTAATTTCTCTGCAGGACCAAAACATTCTGAAATTTCTCTGTAGGACGTGGGTCCCTAAGTGAATTAAAATGTATGATTGAAAAGGCTAAAAAGCCCTTAGTAGTGAAGAAGACTTTGGTCCTCAAATGAAATAAATTGCAAGAGCTTTCATCAAACACTTCTTTCCCATTCTTCTTTTTGCTTCCCCATTCTTCTTTTTCAGCAAGGTCTCTCAACCCACGAGCATACACATGAAGGAATTTTCATTCTCTTTCTCGTTGGAACACCTCACCTCTGACCTCGAAGCACACACATGAAGGAATTTGTTCCTTTTACTTATTTTATGTTCCCATTTTTGTCATGATGTATGGCAGTAAAGAAACGTTACTCATAACCCCATAAAATCCAAGGAAGTACATAAGTTTTTCATGTATGCATATCATTCTTCTTCAAGTAAGACTTGAAAAAAACTATATCACATGTAAGCATGATACAATCACATGCTTTCTAGTTTAGTTTTCTTTATAGGCTTTGTTTTGTCATTAAACTACAGTTTATATGCTTTCTATGAAAAAAAAATGGAATAAACAGAGTTAAAGTTAGAAGATATTGAATGATATGTGGGTAGCTTATTTTATTGTTTTATATCAGACCTTGAACAAGTGAAATACCTTTTCAACAATAGAAACTCACATTTGAACAGGAGAAATGACTATTTGAACAGATAATGGTTAATGTCATGGACATGTTTTGCATCAGACCTTAAACAAGTGAAATGCCTTTTTAAACAACAGAAACTCATATTTGAATAGGTGAAATGTCCATTTGAACAAGTAATGGTTAGTGTCATGAATATTGTTTTGCATCAGACCTTGAACAAGTGCAATGTCTTTTTGTACAACAGATACCCTTGTTTGAACAAGTGAAATGACATTTTCAACGAGTAATACTCAACTTTAAACATGTGAAATGAGATTTTGAACGAGTAATGGTTAATATTATGGACATGTTTTGTATTAAACCTTAAACAAGTGAAATGCATGTTTTTCCATGTCTTAACCATTACATGTTCATAAGTAGGTTTATCTTGTTGAAAACTTATATTTGAACAAGCAAACATTTAATTGGTCATACATTGTTACATAAGACTCTCAACAAGTGAAAAGTCATTCTCAACAATGAAAGTCCTTGTTTGAACAAGAAAAACTTATATTTGAACAAGTAAGCATTTAATTGGTCATACAATATTGCGTCAGACCCTCGACAAGTGAAAATGCATTCTCAACAGCTGAACCACGCGTTTGAACGAGTAAAATGACATTTTAAACAAGCAGTCATTTTTAGGACATTAACCATTACTCGTTAAAATGGTTAATTCACCTGATCAAAACTGGGTTTCACTTGTTGAAATTGCTTTTCACTTGTTGAAGGTCTTATGCATGTTTTGTAAGAACATTAACAATTACTCGTTCAAATGGTCATTTTACCTGTTCAAAATTGAGTTTTACTTGTTGTAAACTGTTTTTCACTTGTTAAAACTCTGATGCACGTTTTCATAGGACATTGACCATTACTCATTGGAATGGTCATTTCACTTGTTAAAAACTGGGTTTCGCTTGTTGAAAATCACTTTTCACCTGTTGAAGCTCGGATACATTTTAAGGACATTAGTTGTTACTCATTCAAATTACCTATACGTTGATGAAATATCAATATGTTGGATATTTGCCCATTACATTACATTACATGAAACACGTTGCGAAAATATGAAAAATAAATTTCATCTCATCTCTGCTATATTACCATATTAATAAAAGTATTTACCATATTAATAAAAGTATATACATTCAACAAATTTTCGATGGCAATAATGTTAATCATTCACCAAAAACAAATACATCCAAAACATTTATATTCCTTTGCAGAATTCTTGTTCTGGTTCACTAGCCACCACACCAATTTTGTCAATATTGTCGAGTAAAACAGCTTCTAAACCCCAGTTTTTCAACCCTCATTTTGAGGTCTTTGTGGTTATTGATAAAAAGCCCCAACTCCTTCATTCCTAGTAGTGAATATCTTGTGTTGAAGGGAGGGGTGTATTTTTTCTCCATTTTCTTGCTTATGGATTGCCCTGAAACTAAACAAATGAATGGTGTAAAAAGATCTTTGTACAAATCCTTTTTTAATAGCCGTGTTCGAATCTAGAAAAGCAAATTCTTTATAATACATGATAAAAAAGACTGTATTAGACTTAGTATTGCTAGATGCATTGCTTCATATGAAGGAATACACAATGCAAATGGATAACCACAAATATCTCCTCTTGAGAATGGATTAGATAAAAGGAAAGCTGGAGCATATAAAGTACGAATTACAGATTTAACTCTGGTAAATATTGTCCATGTAACATCCCAGTTTTTAAATTAAAAATAATACAAGATTATTGAGGTGTCCTTAAGGAAATTTAAGGGTTCGAGGAAGAATTTTAGGATATTCTGGGCAATTTATGAATATGAAATCTTAGTTAGTTTAGAATTTGAAGAAATATAGTTAAAAGGATTAATTAGAGCCATAAACTTTCATAAACAAGTATTTTTGAAACCTAGAAAATAGTATGATAGAAAGAGAGGGATAAAATAATATATACAAACTATTGGGCTAAAAATATAATTAAGAATAAACATTTGGGTAGTTCATTGTAACTTTTCCCAAATATATACATATATATACTCATATTCCATCTCTTTCCTTCCCATTCCTCTCTCTGTCTCTCGACCACCCTCCGTCTCTCTCTCCCTCTCCAACACTCAAACCCTCCCTGCTCTCTCTCTCTGCTTCGCCCGTCGCCAGGAACGGCAGGACCGGCGGAGCAAGCCGCCGTCGACGTCAACCCGGCGCGACTCCTCCACCCCCTTCCTTCTTCAACCATCTGAACTCCCTCATCCTCACTGATTCTCTACTTCACCCCAAAACACCTCACTTCCTTCTTCTATTTCATCACTTCACTCACCTCCGTTCCTCAATCTTCTTCGTCCTCCTTGTCTCCGGTGAGCTCGCGGTGTTTGACGGCGAAGCACGACGGAGGAGACCGTCGTTTGTTGTGTCGGCGTGTTCTCTAATTTAGGTGAGTTTTCCTTTTCTCTTTTCTTCTTTCTTGTTGGTTGATTCGTGTAAGGTTTGAGAGGAATCGATTATGATTTTGGAAATTGCTTGACCCATGGCAGTTTCTCACCTTCCTCTACTTGGCTTCTTGGTTCCCGACCCCTTTTCCTTTCGGGTTCGCCATTTTCCGGCTAGATGAGTGGCGGCCGGCGACGGTTTGCTACCTCTCCTCATTTTTGGAACTTCGTAAGCAATTTCTACCCATTTCTTGCTTTGATTTTTCGTTTTGAGCTGTATGAGAGGGTGTGTCCGATTTTGGTTTTTAGGCTTTAGCCATGAAAATGAATTAAAGTAAGCTAAAGCTTCATCTTTTAGTGTCCTAGGTGATAAATTGAATGTTGATTTAAGTTTGGTAAAGTTTGTGTAAAACCCTAACTTGTGGGTTCCATGACTGAATATGAATCATTCTTGTAATTGGTTATGTCTGCTTGGTCTGTTGTTGAAATTGATGCTATGAATGTCCTGGATCTTGCTTGAATTATTTTGTGTGGAGATGTTCAGTTTATGCTTGGAATATGAGAATTTAATCTTCTTTTCTTGCTTCCCTGTTTTGATATGCATTCCCTTAATGAAGAATTGGAATTAATAGTGTTGTAAATAATAGCAATGGAGTTATTATCTTGCAAGTGATTTATTCTCTCTTTGATTTGTTTCTTGTCATGTAAGTGAATGATTCTATTTGGACTGATTGAAGGTTTCAGGTGAAGTGATGTTTAGTTGATCAAAATGACGATTTAAATGTGCTTTGTGAATCTTCCTTGTCTCCTCTGTTTTGGCTGAATTTGGTGTAAAAAGAAAAGAGAGAAACAATATCTAACCTTAGTTGTTTATCTCATGCTCGGTTGACTTTGAATATTATATATATTTAAATTATTGTTGATATGTGTGAGTTGTGAATGTGTAGTTAATGAAGTTGGAAATGTATTTTTATAAAGTTTAGAACCAACTTGCTATGCATGCATGAGATCCATGATTGTGGAGCTGAATCTGGTTGTACTTTGTGTAATTGGTATAGTATTTAAATTGGTGAAAATTTCCTGCATTTCGGTCATCATGGCTGAATGGTTTAGGGGTGTTCAAACTGTTAGTGAAGTGGATGTCCTTATTTTGTGCTTGTACCATTAAAATGGTGAGTGAGCTACAAGTACTATTACTTTTATTTCTCATTTGTCCCTCATTGGATGTTGCTCGACTTTCTTTTCTTTGGTTATACATTGAAATGAAGTTCTTGGCTTAAGAAAAATCTGGTTCTTTTGGTCTAAGTTTGAATAATGGAATTGTTTTGCATAAACTCTGTTCAAGTTAAATTATGAATTGGTTAAGTGCTTTATTTCTCCAAGTTGCTATTATTGATTTGCATTTGGCTGAATGAATTCTAAAACTAATGAGGCGCTAACCAATATTAAAATGATTGTTTGAAATATGGTAATATCAACTTGTGATCTCTAGTGCTCATATATTGATTGGTTAAAAGTTCTTGTTACTTTTCTCTGCCTTGGCTGAAAGACAGGGAACATATTTTAAGGTAGAATTGGTACAAGCATCCTTGGAGTGAATTGGAGGTTAAATGATGTATATTTCTTTTGTAATTCCTAGGTGAAATATATGCATGTTATGTGACTAGTGTGGAATGGAAACTATTCCTTCCATAGATGAAGGATGTGTTTTATTGACGAAGCCTTATTTTTATTCAATAATTGTCGGTGATTGGAGTTTTCTGTTGTAGATGGTGAGTAAAATTTGAATTGGGATAGTTGTCACTTGGTTATGAATGATAAACATTGTTGTTGTTTGGTTAGACTTTATTTAGTGGAATGATATGATGCGACTAACTACATGATTGTAAGTGTATTTGAATGGCGTGATTCCTTTGGATTGGAAATGATGATTATTAAATTCATATAACATGAATTGAAATGGTTAGAGAATTGAACTAAGAAAAAGGGGAATGGGTAGTAATACAAACGAGAGAGACGTTAGTTAATCTATGCCTTAGAATGATTATTAATCCATTATTATCACATGATGTAATAATAGGAAAGGATGAGATTTGCATATATTCCTCGAGGCATGGATAAGTAAAGGGAAAAGGCAACAGAGTGCTAAGGGCGACAGGTAATCACTCTTACCTTGCTATAACATTGAGGGTGACGTTAGTTAGGGATTTTGTAAAAATCTCTTCTCACCCTCTATATATATATATATATATATATATATATATATATATATATATTATCTTTAAAATGGTATTTTTATACAAAACAGGCTATTGGGTGCCTTTCAAACTGGATTATTTTCGTATTAAAGACTGTGACACATTTTGTATACATATACATATATTATATTATCCTGGTTGGTTGTGGTGGTAGTTCTTGGATAGTGTGATAGATATATAGGTACTGAATTATGACTGTGCTTTTGAGAGAATTGAGAATGGAATGAGAATGAGATGTTGAGTTTGATATTGTGGATAGTTAGTTTGAGGGAAAGAATTGAATAGTTGTAAATGACATTGTGATATTGAAGAGAATTTGTGATGGAAATGTTGAGATTGTGGATAAAATTTGATAGGGATATTGTGAGGATTGCATGACACTGAAATTGATGTACCATCGCGCGATGATAACTGTCGATTGGCCAATCGACAGTTATTTGTACTGAGGATCCTTTTTAGATTGATTGGATCGGGGTTCATAGGTCGACTTATTGAGAGAAGTGACCTACGGTTGTCTGGCATTGAAGAGCCCAACCGCCCCTACGGTTGTTTGGCAGTGGAGAGCCCAACCGTTCCCGTTCTGTAATGGAAAACAGAATTGGGGTTCCCTCTCTGGAGATTGCCAGAGAGGGAAATTGTTCCCTCATTATGGAGAGGAACACAGTGTCAAATCATATAGTGAAGAATAGATGCTTGAATGCACCGTGGTGGCACAATGCATCTGTAGGTGAGTGTGAGAGGTGTTGGGGTAGAATTAGTTGATTGGAGTATGAAGATGTTGAATGGATTTGGTTTGAAGGTAATTGTTGGACTTGAGTAATGAATGGAAGAAGATTTGATATGGATATATATATATTACTGGTTTTAAATAAGGTACCCTTTAGACGCCCTCACTACCGCACATCTCACTGTTATAGTGAGTTAAGCGGTGATTACTGGGACAAATTGTCTCATCCCACGATTACTGACATTTTTGCAGGTATTCATGCACAGGCGCAAGTATCAGGAAAGGGAATTAGGTAGTAGAAGTTATATCGACTATTTTTAATTGTATATTGCCAATTTGTATAGGCCTGCATCTGCTTCCGCATATTTTTCAATCTAACTGGATATTAGAACTAAAGATATTGATTATGGATTGTAATATAAGTAAAGTACTTTTCTAACTATGATAGGTTTCTATTAATAAGGAAAGTCTTTTCTATCATAGTTAGGAGGTAATAATAATTAGATTCTATAATATTGGTTAATCAGTAATAGTGACAAGTTATTATACTTAATCATCAGGTTGTCTCATTTTTCTAACCATGTTAGGTTAATCTTTTCTAACATGGTTAGCTGCTGATTATCCATGATAGTATTCGTATTGTATTAGGAAATTCTTTTCTATCATGGATAATTACATAAACTATTAGGAAATTCATTTTCTAACTATGATAGATTTATTTTCTATCATAGTTAGCAAAGTAATTGTTTAATTAAAACTTATAATGATGGTTAATTAGGGAATTAGTAACACTATGTTACAGTCCAACACCTAGAGCATAAGGTTCTACGATAAGTGTACAAGGGAGATGATTCAGAAACACAAGTAGTGTGTAACTCTGATTTATTACCAATAATGATTACAAAAAGAAAAGGAAAAGAAAATTCAAAAATTTCTATTTAGCATTGTTACACCTCCTAATAGGGACTAAACATATTAGCAACACATGTTTCATACCATCAACATTCAGTACATATTTACTAAACTACTTCACCATCCTTAATCCAAATTTCAGGGAGCATTTCACTATATGCCCTAAAACAAGTGCCAAAGAAAAATCAATATGGAGAGATCAATTAGACTCCCAAAGACCTCCTCTGCTAGTATCCATAACAGTGAATAGCAACAATAATTAACCTTAATGTCATTCTTAAATGCCATTAAAGCTCTCAATTGACTTTAATCCTTAAACCAAAAGTACATTTGATCAAACAAGAAACTCATGTCACCCAATCATCAATATTATAATTTGGTAAACCCCAAACAAAGCAACTAATATTTCAGCTTCCAATTAACTGCATATTTCCAAAAGAAAAAAAACACAGCAGAATCATCTCGAGGAGCCACCTCATATATATCAAGATAGTAAATACATACCCAAGAAGCACATCTAACTTTACCATGAAATTAGACATTTTAGAAGCTACGAAACTAGCAATCTATTGGTAAAAAAAACTAGCAATCAGATTTTTATCACTTCATTCAAGCATCAGAATCATCTCAAGGAGCCACTTTATTCAAGCACAAAAAACTACAGTAGTTTTATTTTTTATCACGTCATTCATTCAAACTTGTTAAAATAAAGATCATGTCTGAAGGACCAGTGGGAATTTCAGGGCAAGTACATCAAATATCTTTGGGTATTTATAATATGTTCATCTATATCTACAATCTACAAATAGTCAAACACAATAATCATATTAAATAAGAAAATAAACTTATCATCCTCTGGGTATCTATAATATGATAAAATTTGGATTTTCACCAGCAAGAAAAAGATTAAACCTTTCACCACTACATAGAATTGAAGAAAAAATGGGAAGCTATAGGAACTTCATGTAACAGAATAATGTTGAAGAAAGAAAGATGATGGAAATTGAGGGGAAACACACAAGAGAAAGAGAAAGAGAAAGAGAAAGAGAATACCTAGAGAGGTGACGTCGGAGAAGACACATGAGGCGTCAATGAAAGAGGAATACAGTGTAAGATGTGACAGAGGGAGGGAGGGATAGAATCAACCGCCATGCCGTTGAGGTTGAGGGAGGGGAGGGAGATGATGAAGTGCTCTGTGTTGAGGTTGAGGGAGAAGAAGAGTGCGATGAACAGAGTTGAGAGCTTCTGAAATTAGGTCAAACACATAAGGGTAATTCGGTCTTTTAATTCCATCATTTAATTTCACTTTGCCCCCAAGGTCCTCAACTGATATTTCAATTTAGTTTGGTCTTGCTTTTTAATTAATTCTCAACTTTGGTCCTTAAATGAAATTCTCCCCAAAAACAATAACATAAGGTGCGAAAAAGATTATTTCAAATAAAACTCAATAAAATGAAAAGTATTTAGTCATGAATATAAATATATAGCTTAAGAGTATTTTTTTCCAAATTAAGAATATCATAAACCTTCAATTATAAAACAAAAAATGAAACAAGTACGAGATGTACAAATTTTATGAACTCCTTTCAGTCCTAAATATATAACCGTTTTGAAATTTAAATTGGTAAAATTATAAGATCCTTATTCACTTAATATAGTTATCCTTCTTTTTATAAAATACCCATATGCTTAATTTACAAAAAAGTCACTCTAGTGCTAAATATAATACCACTTTTGAGATTTAATTTGAACGTATTTCTGGAATAGCAAGTAATATTAACTAATTTTACCAACTTCTAAATGGAAGGATTTAAAATTAGAAATGGAAGGAGTAAATGCATATTTTTATAAGGAGTAAATGCATATTTTTATAAGGAGTAAATGCATATCTGGAAAAATTAAAGTGGTCTTATAATTAGAAATGGAAGGAGTAAATGCATATTTTTATAAGGAAAACATCATTTAAGGGAAAATGACAAATAAATACCTTCGAATATCCAAAAGGATAAGTAAGGAACTTAAACTTCCAAAAAAACAAAAACAAAATTTAAAGCCCAAATTTAGTCTAATTCCAATTCCGGTTCCACTTCCACTTACACTTCTATTGGAATCAATTCCGTCCACCAAACGGGCATAAGGAACTGATGTTAGTTAATAAAAATAACATAAGTAAATGGAGGAAAAGTAGGTCTTCTCTTGTTTAAAATAGGAAAATTGTAACTAACCCAAACTATTTGTTTAAGAGATTTGAAGGGAGTGTCTCTTTGGAGTTAAAGTTAATTTTATAAAATTGTAATAGAATTATAAAATTTTAACAAATCTAAGAAAGACAAAAGATAAATTTTATTGAATTTCATTTATATTTTAACAAATATCAAAATTATTTTATGGTATCAGAGTTATGTTGTATATATTATTAAACCATGTAGAAAATAATATTTCGCGCATTGCACGAGTTTTGATACTAATTAAGTATAGTAAGGAGACGTAGAAGTGATAGTAATACTCAATAAAAAAGGAATTAGGTATAGTAAGTAGAAAGTAGAATAAGGTATAATATTGTTTAAATTTTAGGGGTATCCTGAAGCATAAGACGCGGCAAGATTTTATTTTGATCCATTTTGCAAAGCATCATTCTTCATGAAACCTATTCATTATTGTTTTTGCTTGGTCTAGTGAAAATCTTTCCTTGTTTTGCTCCTGCTTAATAATATCATCCCATGCTCCTGGTTAATAATATCATCACATCTAACTCCTTGTTTTGCTACTGGTTAGGTTAGAGGGGAAATCTATAATATAGTACAATATACTGGATAATATTAAGGGAAAAATTAAAATAAAGATTAAAAAAAATAAAAAGGCAATCAAATAAGTGCATTCAAATGCAGGAAAAATAAAGATATAGGTACATTAAAATGTTAACAAAAAAACAACATACTCCTGTAGAGGTTTGGTTCACTAAAACAAACGCCCAGATTGCGAAGATTTTTTTTCTCACGTGCCGGCGTATATAACCGCCCCCAAGGCACTATGGCGGAAAAACTAAACGCCGGCAAAATACCGAAGAAACGCCACGTGGCGACAAATACATATATGCTATAGCTCCCATTAAAAGCCAACACGTGTAGCGGTGGAACCTGGGGGCGTTTATCACCGCCCCCCATGCATTATTTTCTAATAATAAATAACAAACACGTGTCGGCGTAATGATACGCCGGCACTTTTTTTTAAATTTTAATAAAAAAATTAGCAGCCGGCGGACAGGTATACATGTGAATAATATATTTTTGAAAAAATATACTACCTCCGGTCCTAAATATAGGACCTAGATAACTTTTTTTTGGAGAGGTTAAGATTGCAAAATAGTCTATTAAATGATGACATATTTGATATATTCTTAGATTATCCATTAGTTTATAGGTAAAATAAACTAGTTTAAGAGAAAAAATTAGATAAATCAATTTATAATTAACTTATTTTGCTATTTTTTAGGATTTTTCAAAAAAGTCAATTAGGTCTTATATTTAGGACCGGAGGGAGTATATATTATACACATGGCGGCAGATATTATCCGCCGCCATGTTTATTTTGTTTTAAAAAAATAAAACCCTGCTGGCGTATACATCCGCCGGCATGTTGTTGCAGAAAATAAAAAAAAAATCATCAACTTCAATCGATCAATTTAACATGTAATAGGTTAAATTGAAGACCGAAGTTGAGATTCAAATAATAAAAAAGATGGTTAAAATATATAAAAACAGTATAAAAATGTAAAGAGATTGAAATAAATATGAAATATAATCACAAAAATAATATAATTAGTAAAAAATTAAAAATCCAATATAATTTTAAACATAAAAATCAAAAAGTTGTTTTATATTTTTTTATTAATTTAAATAATGTGTGCCCCACACATTTAGAAAAATAATTGCCACATAAGCATGCCAAGTCAGCAAAAATTTTATTTCCCCCGCCACGTCAGCATTTAACGGTCAACGTCGGTCAAACTAAACGGCGTTACCTATATTGCACCAATATTTATTCTTCAGTCCCAGAATTGAGCCCGGAAATACTTGTTACCCCTACGTGCTCGTGGCGTAATAGTTTGAACCCGTTTTTGCATCTTTACCCAAGAAAAAAAATATTAAAATAAAAAAAATAAAAACAAACTAGAGATGATAAAAGGAAATTGACAAAACAAATCGAAAATGATACCCAACACAGATGATAAGAGGAAAAAATATTGATATAGGAGACCACATGTGTGCTGCAACAATAAAAACAAGAGAAAAGAAAGAGAGAAAGGAAGAAAGAAAGGAATGGGCAAAGAGAATATGGGGAGGGAGGGTATTTATAGGGAGTTTTCCTAACGTTGCGGCGGATACATACGCTGCTGAGTTTTCTAACTTATGATATCCGCCGCCACAAGTAGATATACATAATATTTATTATTATTATACAATAAAATATATGTATATTCCGCCGCCACGAGATATATATATATTATATTTACACGTGGCTGCGAAAACATCCGCCGCCAAGAGTATCTTATATATATATATATAGGATTAATATGCAAATTCACTCCGGAAGTATACTAAAAGGTGCAGATTCGCCCCTAACATATTTTTAGGTGTAATTTTACTCTATAAGTAAAAATCTTGTGCAATTTAACCCTTCCTTTAGTGAAGAAGTTTAACACCATTTATTTTAATACACGTGGCAGATAAACTGACACTCTAACGCTTATGTAGATGTCACGCAATAAAATGAAAAATTTGCTTAAAAGAAAAAAAAATTAAAAAAAAAAACACACACACCACACCCCCACCCCCACCCAAACATACCCATGCCGCCCACCACCCGTAGCCGCCGCCCCACCACCACAACACCCACTCCCCCTCCGCCCCTCTCTTTCTTCAAGCCTCCAAGAAGTGCCCTAAAGGTGTGCCAAGTCGTGTTTTTCCAGCCTCCACTCGAAATTCCCTAGTCTCCCTTTTACATGCTGAGAATTTGACCAAAACGTGCAGCTGTGAAGTGAGCTCGCCAGTTGCTCGCCGGTTGGCGAGCCACTGGCGAGATTCCAGAGACGGCAGGCCGGTTGCTTGCCAGTTGGCATCAGTGGCTCGCCGGTTGCTCGCCAGTGAGCGAGCCACTGTCAAGCATTTTTTATATGGATTTATGATTAGCTCTCCCTTGCTCCTTTTTCTCCTTTGTTGTATCACTTGGGTTTCACCGAGCTACTAACACCTGTCAAACTCTTCCTACACAAGATAGAAAGAGGGTTGAAGAGTTTCCATGTCTCAAATATACAAACATTAAACTCCAAATTTCACACGAATGAATGGTTTGCTATTTGGATCACTTTCTATTAGTATTTGTGTGTTTTGTTAACTATGTATTATCAAAAAGAGTGTGAACTAAAAGGAAATAGAGATGAAATCTGTGAAATTATGGAGTTTATCATGGGGATTGGTTGTTGATATTGGATATGGATGGTTAAAGATTAATGTTATAAATGGTTAGAAAAATGGTGATGATTGGTTTAAGATATGAGAAATGATCGTAGGTGAGAGTTTACTTGTCAAAAGTTTGATTTAGATAGGTTAATATTTAAAAATCTTTTGGATAGGAGTTGCTAAACTTGATTTATGGTTTTAGGATAACTATTAGAGTTAATGAAAATGTTATTGGACTTGGTTATATTTGAACTGTATTGAATAATTTTTTTTGGACTGAAAGTATTGAATAGAATTTTGACTCATGAGGATTGCGGAAGGATTTGATTAGATATTAGAAGTTATAAGTTAAGTGAAATGAAATTTATGTTTTTGTCGGATTATAAATGTTTGTGGATGTTAGTAAAAGAATTATGGAAATGCTTCACCAACCAAATGAATCATCCTATGTTTGGTTTCTGCGGTCAACTTTTGTTGTTAATATGAATCAGACAATGATTAGTGCGTACTCATCTATCTCCTTTTTCAATTATGTTTAACTTATCTTTCTATGTTCACAGATGTTTTCCTTCTATTTGTTGTGATTTCCCTGTTTGTAGTGTGAAATTGTGTTTCCTCTCCTTTTGTCTTTTTTTTTGTTTTTTTGGTCTTTCTTCTAAACATAACATGCATCTTGAAATTAAATAACCCTTTTGTGTATTATTTTTAATCACTGTTTTTTCGAGGATCAGGCCCTTTACAAGTTTTGGCAGCTGAGAAATTATATTATGATATGTAACTCAGCAAGGAAATTGTTTGATTTGATTTTAAATTAATAAAGGGTAAATGTGCAAAAATGAGAAAAAACTATTACGCTAGGAGCACTCAAGGGAAGAAGAATTTTCGGTTTCAATTCTGGGACTGAAGAATAAAAATAGGTGCAATTTAGATAAAACAGTTAACTTTGACCGTCTTTGACTGTTAAAAGCTGACGTGACGGTGGAAATGACATTTTTTGCTAACGTGGCATGCCCACAAATTTTATTTAGTTACATTTTTTTTAATTCATATCTTCATCCTCCCACAACTTCCCCATCTCACTCATTCACTCATCTCTTCCTTGCCACCTCACTCTCCCATGCCTACTTCTCTTGCCGCCTCCACTCCTAGATCATCAATAATGCCTACCCAGAAAACAAAGTCTTCTCACCCTCCTCATCAATCATCATGCCAACAATGCCATGAAGCTCCAATTCGCCCTCCTCTCCCATGAGCGCAGCCACCCCCTCCCCTCCCCAGCACCGCCGACCCCTCCCTCTAGCTCTCCGGCAACTTCGCCCCTATCCGCCACTTCCTCCTCGTCTCCGGCACCCTCCCCCTCTATCCACGGTGTCTAGAGTTAATTCTTTTTTGACCAAAGTGAGGTATTTAAAATTATACATTATATTGTGTGGAGAAATTAAATAAATTAATGTGATTAGTTTTGGAACCTCTTAATATTGCTTGGAGAAATTAATAAATTATACCTAAGATTATGTTTAAGTGGCTATATGAAATTTTTAACATGTCCAATCCTCCAGGCTGATCAGAGATAGAAACAGAAACCAAAAAATCAGTGCAAAGCTAAACTCCATAACCTAGAAAGAATTTTCATTTGTTTTCCTGCTATTACGGGGACTAGCATTTGCGGAAAAAGATAAATTAATTTCTGATCAAAGAGATAAGCAAAACGAAAAGCTCCTATACATTCACAGAATATGTCAAAAATCACTCTACTGCATGCAAAAAAAGAAATGATTCAAAATAAGCCAGAGAAAAATTAGATCAAGTGCCACGAAAAATCAAAACAATCGATAAAGTTCAATAATAAAAAAACAAAGCTGGAAAGTTGGTCGTCTAAAAGCGATTAAGCGAGAATTGAAATAGAAGACGGATTACATTAAAGAGAATCAAAGTGTGGTGTGGCCGCCGATCGCCGTGTATGGGTTAGGATTTCTGTGAGAGTGAGCTATTCTTTTTTTTTATCCATGATCAAGGTATCCCCTCATTCGACAAGTGAGAGACTAATCCCCAGCTAATTTGTAGGCACCTCAAAGGGTGGGACAGCTGGCCTGAGAGATTTAATGCTTCTTCATACCTAACGCCAAGAATCGAACCCCAGACAATTGGTTAAGGGTGAATGAGTCCTTGCCACTCAATCACACACCCCAGGTTGAGAGTGAGCTATTCTATTCTTATTTAGGGTCAGACGATTAAACCAAGATCGCTCTTTTATTTATTTATTTTAAAACAAATCTGATTTCAATTTGTTAATTAATTCATTTTTGGTTTCATGCAAATAAAATCTGGTTTGATTCGACCCATCGTCCGTGGGTTCAATGGCAAAAGGATTGAACAATAAGTGTCAGGTTGACCACCACGTCATGAGTTCGAAATTCAACATCAAATAATGTGTCTACTTGTGATTGGTTAGACCACAAATGACGTGGTGCATCGGGTTCACGCAAGAATTTCTTTCTCCGTAGCTAAGTGAAGCTGAGAGTAACCTACCTGTGGACAGACAGAAAAGACTTGCTGGTCATGTTCCAGAGCCCACAGGAACAGGCCTCAGTGGATCATGAGTTAGGTGCCCTGCCCTTGGATTGAGTTGAGCCTAAACCTCTTCCTAAAATTTATATTTATGTATAAAAAAAATCTGGTTTGATGCATTGGTTGTGAATTTGGAAATTAAATTTAAATTAAATATAGGAGAAGATAAGGAAGAGCCGGATCCGAATTTAATCAAAAGAAGGGCATTCTCTCAAAAGTCCTCAGCTTCCCAATCATAACCGTCCAAACAGTCCAAGCACTCAAATATTAAATTTTGGCCTGTAGATTTAATTCTCCCCATTTCCATAATTCCCCATAATTGTGCAATGATTGTTACGTTGATTTTATTGAAGCAGAAATTCTTGGGTTTTTAGATATGATATTAGTATTTGGATAAAAAAAGATGTTGAATTAGTAAAATAAATAAACGAGGGGAATTCTGAGAGAGAAATCCGGATCCGGAAGAACTGAAGAAGCAAGCATATCGGAAATATTTCAACTTTAGAATGTAAGGGAGAAGCAAGTGATTCTTTTTTTTTTATAAAGCAAGCGATTCTAAAATTAAAAACTTGGATATTATTATATTTTGATTTGATCCAAATGAATAAAAATATAATTATTTATCTAAAAAGAAACTTCTTTTACCATAATAAAAATATACTTTTCAAACTAAATAATATTATGTATATATATAATTAAAAATAGATCTGTTTGTATAATCATTATTTTATGCAAATCAAAGATTTTTAACTTGATCAATAAAAATATTTCGATCCAAATCAATAAAAATATACTTTTCAAATATATTTTCTGAAATTCAAGATATATCTTTTCGTAATTTTTGGATCTAAATCAAATAAACTTTATTAGAACAAAGTACATTACCATGTCATTATAAAATAGTCTTTTTTTATCAAAATTTATAAAATCATCTCTTGCTAAAAGAAGAAATCACTAAAGGGACGAAGGTGAGAATTCCTTAGAAATAGGAAAGGACAAATTTAGCTCGTAGATGGGAAATAAGAAAGGAAAGAAGCAGCGAAAGAGAACGACACCCTTGAATGGTATCAAAGAAAGAAAAGGTACCCAAAATCATCTTAATAAGTAACAAAATTCTTTTTTAAAGTATTCTTCATCGAAATATGTATCCCTTTACATTGCTATATTATCCATTTTTTTCTTGGCGGTATCTACACCTTTTATTATGGTCTTTTTGAATATTAGATATTGACAATGTGTTAAACTAGATCATTTATGACTAAG
Source organism: Mimosa pudica (assembly GCA_029929735.1). Taxonomy (NCBI): domain Eukaryota; kingdom Viridiplantae; phylum Streptophyta; class Magnoliopsida; order Fabales; family Fabaceae; genus Mimosa; species Mimosa pudica. Next base: position 9,412,153 of record JAKELP010000021.1, on the reverse strand, counting down.
AAATCCAGAAATAGTTTCTTAAAGAGAAAAATATCTTAGTTTTCTACCTTTAAAATAGACAATGATTGTAGTTTGAGTTAATTTATATTTGATACTAAAGGTTTTTGTGCATATTGTTTATTACTATGTATCTGTATTGCATAAAGCCTCTTGTACGTATGCAATTGTTTATGAATGAATTACTTACATCGCTCACACTTTAATTATTCACGTAGATAACTCGAATTATGCACCAGTGAAAAGTGCTTTGAATGCCTATCGATATAGAGGAGTCTATGAAAAAGAACTATGGATTCCAAGGGATTTACGTACTCATCCTCTAAGAGAAAAAAGATTATTGCGAAAAATGGAAAGATGGATACAGAAACTTGGTGATTCTAGATTCTATCAGTGTTTCAGGGACCAAATACAAACTTCATCAATATGTGAACATATACACGAAGTTTTAGGTTCATATTCAAAGATGCAAATGGTCATATATGGTATTGGTAGTTTTGAAAGTAAACGTGGAGATAATTCTAGGTCTCAACTTAGTATTGCGATATTGATGAAAAGAGATTTCAAATGGATAGGAAATATACAAATATTTGATCCTGTTCTTTCTGCAACTGAATGTCGAAATTTAGAAGCTCTTGGTTGCTCTATCATATCATTCGATGAACAAGGATTTCGGAAGGTATCAGAACCAACTTTTTTCTTCATGCCTCATTGTCCAGCCTACTTATACGATAGTGTGTTGCAAGCAAATTGGGATCCTGATCTTTTGAGTAAAATAGTGATATTGGGGAGTAGCTTTAATATTTTAAGGAAGAAAATGAATCCAGAGATCATCATGTCCCTTATGTCTGCTACCAAATTTACCAAAGAATTTGCAATCAAAACTAATAATCCTTCACATTTTTAACATAATATGAGCTGGAAATTCTTCAAAATTGACCAACAATTCAGGAATAGACTCCCATATAGTACTGATGCATTATATTTACAACGAAGGGAAATAGATTTACAAGTTAATACTTACAGAGAATTAGTATTGATGCAAGAAATGGTAAGATGCATCGACAAGTTTGAAAGCTCTAAATTCTATTGTAATCTTCAAAAGGCCCTACAAGTTCCACCGATTTCTCAACACTTTCATATGATGACGTCAGATTCGAAGATGAAAATCGTATTGTTTAATGACATTGAGAGCATTGAATTGGACGAGCAGCCAAGGTTACATCTCAGTCTTGCAGTATTGATGAAAAAACATTTCACATGGATTGAAGATGTACAAGTATTTTCTCCTTTTATTTCCTCGACTGAATGTCAAGTTTTGAAAGCTCTTGGGTGTTCTATATTATCACTAGATGAATATAAAAGATCATGGCATGCTCTCAAGCCAACTATGTTCTTTTTCTCAGACTATAAGTTTACAGATATATACAACCACTTGTTGAAAGCAAATTGGGAATCTAATCTTCATAATCTTGTTATATATGGGAATAGTTTGAGTAAAAGGCATAGCGTGGATTGTTTACATACAGATTTCGAGTACACAATGAGATACAATGGGGCTGCTCGAAGCTTTGTTAAGGAGTTCATATTCAAACATGTTTTGGACAAGGCTTTTCACCATTTGACTTGGCACTTTTTTGGCTTTGTTAGCAAAGCGGAATTGATGTTTATGAATCAATTCTTAGAAAATGGATGTTATATATCATATATTTAGGGATAAACTTATGTTTTTTTCTTTTTTTTAAATTTAGATTTAGAATTGTTAATGGAATATTATTTTTTTTTCTAATTGGTAATGAGGTCAATATCAAAGATGAAAGTATTTGTGAAAGTATTTACCACTCATGTCAATATGCTAGGATTAATTTTGATTGTGTCATATTGATTTTTACATACAAATTAAAATTCCAGATTTAACGTATAAGAAGAGATTTTGAATGGTTATCAGAATCATATGATTCTCATTACGATTCGATTAAAAAATAAGTAGAAACAACTTGATTCTATTAATTTATCTTTTTTTTTTTTTTTTTTTTTTTTTTGATAAGACTATTAATTTATCTTTTATATGTACATATCTTAGTGAATTATATGATACAAAGGAGAATTGATATAATGAATCTCACTATTCACATTTTGATGTATCTTTATCTCCATTATGTCAAAAAAAATTATTGTTTTATATAATGTTGGTTTCCATGCAATTATGTTTACCGTTTAAATGCTAGTTTTATAAATATAAAGTTTCATTTGTCATTAAAATGTAAAAATATACAAAAAAAATTAATGTTTTTTATTGGAAAATTACAATTATATCATAAATGCTAATTCTATAAAATATAAAGTGTCATTTTTGATTAAAATGTTAAAATATACAATTTTTTAATGTTTCCTAATTGGGCTACAATAATATTATCAATGATAAGTGATCATGAATCTTACTATACATTATACACAATACCATTAGATTCATCATTCCAAAATTATAGGATTCAATCGGATTCCTATTGACAATGAATTAACTCAAACTCGAGAGATATGAGTGTTACAATTACCCATATATGCAAAGTTGTTCAATCTCTCAATGATTTCCTTTTCAATAATAAGACTACATGAGAAAAGGAAAGAAGATAGATAACAATTGTTTCTTCTTTATTGAGTGACTATTATCTTTTCCCATCACTTTTTTTCTTAAAAATGTTTGGGAAAATGACAAATAAATACCTCCGAATGTCCAAAAGGACAAGTAAGGAACTCAAACTTCCAAAAGAACAAGTAAGGAACTTCAATAAAAATTAACAATTGGAACATAGTTATTAATATTTAGAACATAGCAATTAATAATTGTCTGGTTCCTTAATTGTCCTTTTGGAATTCAGAGTTCCTTACTTGTCATTTTGAAAGTTTAAGTTCCTTATTTGTCCATTTAGATATTCGAAGGTATTTATTTGTCATTTTAGCAAAATGTTTCTTCTAATTTGCTGGGTCCTAATTAGTACGGAAAAACAAACAGTAGTAGTATGAAGTACAGTAGACAGTAGCAAAATCCAAGAACACATTGCATCTCTCTCCACCTTTTCTAACTAAAACTACAGAATCCTTTTCTTTTCCTCTTCCACCTCGTGCCTTTTTGCATCACATGGAGCACTGGTGCAATTTCCACTGTTGGTTCGTTCCAATGGGTGTGTTTGGCTCGACTTGTGGAAAAATGACTTATTTTTAAGCCGGCTTATTTTTAAGTTAGTTGGAAAATAAGCTTTTAGGTTGACTTATTTTCATGTTTTGACTTATTTTCCCATTTGACTTATAAACATGTTTGGATGACTTTTTGTTTAAAAGGAGCTTATTTTTAAGCTAGCTTATTAGGATTCCCTATGATGATCCTCTCAAACCCTGGCCACCCCCACTGAACTTTCTTGGATTAATCTTCTTCTTGGCACCATCCCTTCATTCAAGTTCCATTTTTGATTGCTTCTTTTGAAATGTAGTGCTGCATTATTGGTTTGCCGTTTGCTTCATTGTTTGATGGTGTTTTTATTGTAGTTTGGTCTTCTTGACATACTTCAACCTTGATTAGCAATTTTTTTAAATGCTTGTTTTATCTATACAAATGGTTATGATAATATTCACGTGGCAGCTGCTTTTCCATTTGTTTGCTTTGAAGGAGCTGCTCCAAAAAAAATTTTAAGCTTAGCTTGTATCCTATATTTTCCTCCTGACAAACTTGCATGTGACATTTCTTGATTAAATTACTCCCTCTGGTCCGAAATATAAGACCTATTTGAGGAGATGAGTTTGGTCCTAAATATAAGACCTATTTATAATTTTTACCATTTTTTTCTCGAAATATCCTTATCAATGCCCCTAACAATAGACAAGGAGAGAGTGAGAGTTGAGTCAATGTTCCCTAATGGTAGACAAGAGGAGAGAGAGGGTGGAGTCAATGCTCCCTAATGGTAGACAAGAGGAGAGGGAGTGTGGAGGTGAAGGTGGATAGTCAGGGTACATTGGTAATTTCATGTCATTTTAACTAACTTAACTAACATACTTAATCTAACCAAATTAGGTAAATAAGTCTTATATTTAGGAGCGGAGGGAGTATTACTCTTTGTAATTCTTGAAGAGGAGATGCAATTCTTGTAAGTTGTAACCCAGTAGTACAGAAGAAAAAGTTGTCCACATTAAAACCAGCCATTAAAATTGTTCTAAATCCTTGGAGTTTGGGGGTTCTATATAAAGTATAAACTGAAGTTATTATGGTTAAAAAATAATGATGATGTTTCAGGTACTGAATTAAGAAAAGTTTTTTTCCCCTTAATGTTTTGCCATTTTGGCTACCAATAGGAAACAACCTACTTCTGAAGCTTGATTGTGGAAATTATTATTAAGAAAGGGAGTGTAACATACCGTTACTCAGTCCCTAATTAACTAATGATATCCAATTTTAATTCTATAATCTCTTTACTAACTATGATAGGAAAAAGATTTTTCATAATATTAATATACCTATCATAGTTAGAAAAAAAATATTCTAGTGAATAAAACATTATCCATGATAGAAAAGGATTTCCTGATACAATATACTCCCTCCGTTCCTAAATATAGGACCTAGATGACTTTTTTGAAAAATCCTAAAAAAAGCAAAAAATAAGTTAATTATAAATTGATTTACCTAATTTTTTCTCTTAAACTAGTTTATTTTACCTATAAGCTATTGGATAATCTAAAAAGATATCAAATATGTCATCATTTAATAACTTATTTCGCAACCTTAATCTTTCCAAAAAAAAGTTATCTAGGTCTTATATTTAGGAACGGAGGGAGTAGATGCTATCATGGATAATTAAAAGTTAACCATGTTAGAAAGGATTTGCCTAACATGGTTAATAAATAAAACTGATTGATATTAAACAATATATATATATATATATATATATATATATATATATATATATATATATATATATATATATATATATATATATATATATATATATATATGCGGAAGCGAATGCAGACCTATAAATTGGCAATATACAATTCTAAATAACTATACAACTTCTACCTAATCCCCTTTCCTGATGCTTGCGCGTGTGCATGAATACCTGCAAAAATGTGAGTAATCGTGGGATAAGACAATTTGTCCCACTAATCACTGCTTAACTCACTATAACAGTGAGATGTGCGGTAGCGAAGGCGTCTAATGAGTACCTCATTTTAAAACCAGTAATATATATATATATATATATATATATATATATATATATATATATATATATATATATATATATACATGTCAAGGCTTCTTCCATTCATCACTCAAGTCCCTCCAGTCTAATGATACTACCACTACAACTCTTACACTCACCTATAGATGCATTGTGCCATCACGGGGCATTCAAGCATCTAATCTTCACTATATGAGTTGACACTGTGCCCCTCTCCATAATGAGGGAGCAAATTTCCCTCTCTGGCAATCTCCAGAGAGGGAACCCCAATTCTGTTTCCATTGCAGAATGAGAACGGTTGGGCTCTCAAATGCCAAAACAACCGTAGGGGAACGGTTGGGCTCTAAAATGCCAAAACAACCGTAGGTCACTTCTCTCAATAAGTAGATCTATGATCCCTGGTCTAATCAATCCGAAAAAGACCCGTACAAATAACTGTCGATCGGCCAATCGACAGTTATCATCGCGAGATGGTACATATATAAATCAGTGTCATGCAATGCTCACAACTATCCATCAATCTCAACCTCATACAATATCAGTGTTTTCCACAACATAATTCTCTACAATCTCAACCCAATATCTAACTCCCTTTTCTATGCTCATAACCTCTCAAACCGCTGCCCGAACACTATACCTATATACATTCCACACCATTCTAGATCAATAACCACCACCAAGCAGGATATGAGCATAGAAAATGATAAATTAATATCATTTCACCTTATAAAATGGAATGTGGAATGTATGACGTTCCGGAATATGATTGTAGCGGAAGAAATGGCGTGGAATGTATATTATATCATTTCACCTCCAAATATTTTCCTCTTAGTTCCTCCTATAATGATAGGATACAAAATGATAAATTAATATCATTTTACCTTATAAAACTTTGACGTCTCTCTCGTATCACATATTACTACCCATTCCCCTTACATTCATTTTTCTAATAAATCATTTCAATTCAAGAAAATATAACTAATCCGCAACAAACAACATTCACAATAGTCACCATATCAACAAGACGATCAATACTATGTTCATTGCAAGGTTTCACAAAGGAGAGCACCCAAACATTAGCAATCTCATACTCTTAACTTTATTCGATTAACCAATTATAGTCATCAAGCAGAAATCTCAAACAAAACATGTCAGGGCTATTTGAGTTCCAAGATTCAAAACTAAGGTCATAAAACTAACATGCAATTAGATACATAAATGACACAATCAAAGCAAACAGCCCAAAATTCCAACATTCACACAAGCACAATGACCAAATCTGGAACCTAAAAATCACCAAGCTTAATCAGATTAACATACAAGTATAAAGACATCATCAATAGTTCATTTATTACCTTCATTTCAAATGAAGAATTGCTGAAAAGAAAATCAAAACAGTTTCAAATAAAAACAAGAGAGCAGTACACAATAACACTTGCAGCCCACTTCAGAATTTTAACAATACAAGCACAAAACAATAAGTTCCACTTAATTTTCTTTATTTTCTCTATTCACAAACAAACTTCTACTCATCAATCTCCTTTCAATTAATAATTAACTCATACTTTACAACAGTTAGGCAATAACAATAATTTAACAGTTAATAGGCCAAGTATTCAAATCACAAGAAGTCAAACCAATTATAACAACTCTTGACAACACACCTAGTTCACAACCAAACATAATAGCATCTTCAGAAACTAATCAGATCTGAAAACAAAGCAATTGGTCCAAGCAGAAAACACATAATGGGCAGCAACTGTGCAAGAACTAAGGCTGCAAAAACTCAATATAAATAATAGCAGTTCAGCAGCAAAATATACGGCCAATCAAGTTTTCATACATACATATAAATTTGGTTATTTCTTCATTCAATATCCAACAAAGCCAGCATTAAATATACTTCATCTCTTTACACAATTATAAACCAAACAGAATCATACCAAACCTTGACAAGAACAATTGTTACTTCCTAAATTCTCTCAACCATAATAGTAAAAGAAATGCAAAACTTTAATAATCACATGCCACACCCTCATTGAGCTATGTCCATCTCTATACACAAGTATTACCATTACTTTTATTTCTTCATGTACCAACAACAATCAAACAGGGATGTACAAAGCTTTCTAACAAATACCCACAAGTTTAAAACATCACCCACACATAAAGTTTAAGTTGTAAATTAAGGATATGTTTACAAATTCGATTAAATCAAAGGGCGTACAAATTGCTTACCAAGTTCCAAAAATGAGAATAAGAAGCGACCCGCCGCTGGCCGCTGCTTAACTCGCCGGAAAACGGCCCTTCAATATCTAGGCCGACCAGAAATCCAAAAGGGAAGGGAAGAGTAAGGAAAATGAAGTTTAGAAAAGGAACATGACTTAAGAAACCAAAAGAAACCGAAAAGCCTACCTCCAGCCGCCGTACGTCGCGATTTCCGCCGGAATCGACGAAGCCTCGCCGGAAAATGAAGAAGGAGACGGTGAGGAAATGAAACTCTCCGATGATAAAGAGAAACAGCGAAGACAAGAGAAGCCACATGATTTTGTAGATTTGGGAAGGAGAGGTAGTGAATGGGTGGAGAGAAAAATGGTGAAAGTGAGGAGGAAGAACAAAGAGAAATGAGAGAAGGGGAGCTCATGAATGAGAGGGAGAGGCGGCTGAAACTTGTGCAAGGAAGGAGGGAGTGTCATGTTAGGGCTTTGGGGCAAAAATTACAAAAATACCCTTATATCCTTCTCTATTTACTTTTCCATTTTAAATAGGGTTAATATGCAAATTCACCCCTGAAGTATACCAAAAGGTGCAGATCTCCCCCTCACATATTTTGAGATGCAATTTTAACCTGAAAGTAACAATTTAATGCAATTTTACCCTCCCTTCTGTTAGTTAAATGTGTTTATTTTAATGCAAAATGACCAAAATGCCCTTATTATATTCTATCTTCTCTTCAACTCTCCCATCCCAAACCCCAACCACCACCACCACCACTTCCACCCAAACCCCCCAACCACCACCATCGCCCCAACCACCCAACCACCACCACCATCACCCCAACCCTTAATTTAATTAAAGAGATTTTAAGCGGAAAACCTCAGAAATCAATATAGCAATAATTTGTTAAGGAAAAATATGAGGAAACTAATGAAGAATTATCAGAACCATGTTTCTAGTTTCACCATCCATCTCCATGATCCTTCTCTATTTTAAGTATATATATCTGGACTATAATTAATACTAAAGAAGAAGGGGAAGAGTTCGGTTTGAAATAGAAGAGACGAGCTACACGCCTGTCAAAATAGAACACGTCTATGACTGAGTTATCTGTTAACCACAGTCTCTTTTCTACCCTTCACCACTACATTGGAGCATCATTTCAAATTCAAATATTAAAAGCAATAAATTAATATCCAGTGGAGGAAGCATATGGAAAGGGAAATTAGACAACTGTCTCAGACAAATTAAATAAGGACAGTTACTAAATGTAGAAGGCATGAAAAGCCAAAATAAGAAGGTGGTGGTGGTGGTGGTTGGGGTTTGGGGTGAGAGGGTTGAAGAGAAGAGAGAACATAATGAGGAGGGTATTTGAGTCATTTTGCATAAAAATAAACACATTAAACTATCAGAAGGGTAAAATTGCATTGAATTGTTACTTTCAGGTTAAAATTGCATCTCAAAATATGTGAGGGGGAGATCTGCACCTTTTGGTATATTTCAGGGGTGGATTTGCATATTAACCCTTTTAAATACCTACCTTAAAACTAATTGTAAAATTAAATTCATACACCAAATTACATACTTCCTCCAACCATAGTATTATCTATGTTGTAAAGTATTTTTCATAAAAGTTGTAATTAAAAATTCAACCTCTAACTATTTTTCTTTAATTTCCAAGAAAAATAGACATATTATTTTCTTAAAAATATATTTATCATCATTTACTTACCTACAATGCCTATTAATTTAATAATGACATCCTAATACCTTAATTAATTGTCAATTATTCCTAATTTAAAATTTGGGATGTTACAAGGAGTAATTCAAAAGCTTCCTAAAGCAGTTGAGTTGTTGGTGAATAATCACTGTTGGCACAAATGTTTTAGAAAGACGCCAAAAGTGAAAATTGAAAATTTGAAACGGTAACGGGTACAACAAAAACTAATGTTTCAACTGTTTCCATTGAAAGTTCTTCTATCAACAATTTTATACAGTATACTGTAAAATAGTAAAAAAAAACACTGACAACTACTGAGTGTATCTCCTAGATCTCTGAACTTGAATTCAAAATCATATCTTTGATAAATTTACAAACATTTTAAGTTTTTTGCTTCTGTACAACCTCTTTAAAAGCATATTGCTACTCTAGCACTAATTGCACCAATTGTATATTTAGTGATGATTGCATCATTTGTATATTTTCTTTTCTTCATTGCCTTTTAGGTGAGTGTGTGTGGGCATATTTGGCTACTCTAGTACTGATTGCACCAATTATACTTACATAACTAATACAGGAAGCGTGCAGAGAGTGATCCATCTGTTCCTGATGCTACTAATAGGGCTGAGATATTTGCTCAAAGGTAATCAGTTGTTGCTTTTTTCTTTTTTTCCTGTTTAGTTCAAAATTCCGTTACACATATAAATTTCCACCTTATAATGACACCATCAATACACATCTGGAAATCAGAGGAGGATAAGGTTTTTTCTTGATGATCATTAAGTTTCTGCATGTCATTTATTTATGTTTTCTCTCTTGATTTGAGTTAACCAAAATTCTGTTTAGTGTGAAGAACTACTCGAAGGTTTCAAGAAGAATCCTGAAAGTCATGGCTGGAAACTTGATGGAATTGTATGTGGACTGTGGCTATGTTCTTCTGCTTTGTTGAATTCTGTGATATGTTATTCTGACACCCTCCCCCCTGATGGAAAACAAGAACAAAGAGAAAATAATGTAGCTTTTGAATAATGTATCTGATTTTTTTTTTCTTTTTGTGTTTTTCCCTTCCTCTTTGTGGGGAGGAATCTTCTAGGTTATCTGTAGTATTCGTGAGCAAATACTAAGTGAATTAGGATTCAGAGATATCTTTAAGAAAGTTCAGGTAAGTTTGAGTACAATTCTTTGTGCACTAATACAATAACAACAAAGCCTAAAGTCTTATCCCACTTAGGTGGGGTCCGCTACATGGATCACACGGCGCCATTATGCACGATTAATAGTCATGCTTGGAGATAAACCTTTTATTAAAAGACCTCTTTAAATAACTTTGTTAAGAGTTCTCTTTGGTCTCCTTCTCTTTCTTTTATAGGGATTTCATACTATTTGACCAATTATTCTTATTGGCTCATCTATTTCTCTTCTTTGAACATGTTCAAACCACCTTAACGATTTTCTACTATTTTCTCTGAAATTGATGCTACCCCAACTCTTTCAGGAATGTAATCATTATGGGTCCTATCTTTTATTGTATGCCCACACATCCATCTCAACATTCTCATCTATGCCACCTCCATCTTATGTTCGTGTTGTCTTTTAAGTGTCCAACATTCACTACCATATAACATTGCTGGTCTAATGACTGTTCGGTAAAATTTTCCTTTTACTTTATCCTAAACCTTACGATCACATATAACCCCAGAAGTTTTTCTCCATTTAAACCAACCAGCCTGGATTCTATTATTAACATCTCCATCTACTTCACAATCTTCTTGTATAATTGATCCCAAATATATTCTGTCTTGCCCCTACTTAGTCGAAAAAGTAAAAGGAGGAAAAGTCTGTGTATGATGCATCATACAGGCTTTGCCATTGTATGATGAGAACTCTCACTCTCTCACTTCTTCAGCCTGTGTATGATGCGAACTCTTTCTTTCTTTTTCTCCGTGAATCTCTCTAGGCTTTAGAAAGTGGAAAGGATTCTAACCAGCCTCCCTTCACAAGCTCCTCTCTTCCCTTTTATAATGGTTGATCTCCTTAATCAATTAGGAAAGATCAAGACCAAGACTCATTCTTTCATTTTTCTTTTGTTTCCAAATCTTCATTGTCCTATTATGAGAGAAAGAAAGGAAATAGGAAATAATCATCATAGCTCAATCATATAATCTCATTAATAAGAAATTTTCCTTTAAAATATTTTCTTTTATTATTTCAAGTTTCTTATTTCAATTAAATTTCATATTTTTAAAATAATTACACATATAATGCTCAAATCACTTTCTTTCCAATTCACATCAACTCTCTTAATTATTTAATTAATGACTCCCCAAATATAACCAAATATTTCCAAGATATCAACTAAATATGGGGAGTCATCAACATGTAAAGTTGATATTCCTGTCACTAATCTCCAAATCATCTAAATCATAATTCAAAGTTTTATCTCTATCATTGAACAACTTATAAAAGTAATTCTTCCATCTATCTTTAATATTATCATTTGTAACCAAGACATTATCTTCTTCGTCCTTTACACACCTCACTTGATCTTGATTTACGCTCCTTTATCTTTGCTATGCGATAAATTTTTTGTTCCCCAGACTTTGTTCCTAACTCATTATAAAACTCCTCAAAAGCAGTAGAACGAGCTTCACTGACAGGTTTTTTCGCTTCCTTTTTTGCTAAGCGATACTTGACCCAATTTTCATCATTATCGCATATATGTATATCCTTAAAACACTGTTTCTTTAATTTAATTTTCTTTTGAACATTATTATTCCACCACCAGGTCTCCATATCACGCCTAATATAACCCTTTGATTCACCTAAAATTTCTTTGGCTACCTTTTGTACCATCATAATCATTTCTTTCCACAATTAATTAGTGCATCCTTGCGCATCCCAAACACATTCATTTGCCAACATATTCTTAAAAATTCCCATTTTCTCTCTTTTTAATTGCCACCATCTAATTCTTGGTTGTAACATTTCTCGCTTCTTCAATCGATTAAACTTCACACAAACATCTAAAACTAAAGGCCTATATTGTGTTGTCACACTGTCACCTGGAATCACCTTGCAGTTTGTACAAATTCTTCTGTCCCAATTTCTTACTAAAAAAATCAATATGTGATCTATTAACTTCACTCTTATATGTAATCAAATGATTTTCCTATTTCTCAAAACAAGTGTTGACGATTTTGAGATTGTGAGTCATGCAGAATTCAATAATAGATTGTCCTTTATTATTAACCGTACCAAAACCAAAACCACCATGAACCTGTGTGTATTGTCCTGCATCTTTACCAACATGCCCATTAATATCACCACCAATAAAAACCTTTTCAATGGTAGGTATTCTTTGAATCATCACCTCTAATTCCTCCCAAAACTGTTCCTTAATTTGCGATTTTGCCCCAATCTGAGGAGCATAGGCATTGATAACATTAATTGTTTTCTCCTCAACTACCATCTTTAGCGATATAATTCTGTCTCCAATCCCATAAATTTCGACCAGATTCTTCCTCCATTCTTCGTCCATAATTATACCAACACCATTACTAGAACTCACTTTACCAGTGTACCAAAGTTTATAACCACCAATGTCCTTAGCTTTTTCTCCGACCGATTTAGTTTCTTGTAGACATAGAATGTTTATCTTTCTATCCCTCATTACTCCTATTACCTCCCAAGATTTGCCTCTCAAGGTTCCAATATTCCACGTACTAAATCTAATCTCACTCTCTTGAACTTGCTTCTTTATATGCCCCTTCCCATGAGAGTGTGATAACCCTTGTAAAATACCAGATAATGACCTATTGTTATAAAAAGTGTGTGTGTCCATGCTCAATAGATTCAACAAATTTTTACGTTGGGTGCTGAAGCCTAACACAACCCTACTCTTTTATCCGGGCTTGGGACCAGCTATAAATATAGGCAGGGTATCCCTTACAACAAATCTAATAATAGTAGTAATGAAAATTACACAAATAATGATAATAAAATAAAACAATACAACAATAACAAAGCTTTATCCCAACAATAAAATAAAACAATAATTAAAAATAAATAAAAAGGATAAAATTAACACAAAGAGAAAATAATATATATATATATATATATATATATGTATGTATGTATGTATGTATGTATGTATGTATGTATGTATGTATGTATGTATGTATGTATGTATGTATGTATGTATGTATGTATGTATGTATGTATGTATGTATGTATGTATGTATGTATGTATGTATGTATGTATGTATGTATGTATGTGTAAATAATAATAATGATGATGATGCAAAAGAGAAAAACAAGAGATTAAGAAAAATATGGAAATTTCCTTATTCAAAGGTCAAGATGTGTGTGAAAAACAAAAGATTAAGAAAAATATGGAATTTAAAAGATTAAGAAAAATATGGAATTTTAGTGAAATGACTTGCTGCAATGGTGATGGTGATGGATGGATGTAAACCCGAAATTGCCGCAAGTTTGAAAGAACTCACAAGTCACAAGCATCAATTGTAACGTGAGAAACTAAAACTTAATTCACTTTCTTGATCTCTAAAATATAATGGAATTCTTAGAAAGATTGAAAAAGATGGTGAGAATTGAGAGGAAGAAGAGAAAATAACAGATCTGAGAGAGAGAGAGAAGAGAGAGGACTTATGTGAAAAAATTAGCATATTGGGGATGTTACAACGAGTGTCATTGTCATCTTGGGCTCATTTTTAAAACCGTTTGGCCTTCCCACTAGCTTCTTTTCCAGCGGGATTAGTGGCTTGGGTTTGTTGTTGGGAGCCCTTGAGTCTTCCCGCTGATCTTTTTGGTTGTGGCTGAAAGTTAGGATTGATGGGGGTGGAATAATCCATGAGAGAAGATAAAGAGAGAGCGCTTGAGACGGATATGTATCTGTTTCTGTTTCTCTTTCTCCAGACGGATATGTATTATGTAATGTACTCTCCATTCTTAAATATAAGATTTCTAATATCATGTGATAGTCACTAAATTAACAAACATCTAGATTGTAAACAATAAAACCGTATCAACAGCAACAAAAAAAAATTCAGTCAAATCAGTATCTGTTTCTGTTTCTCCAGACAGATATGTATATGTAATTGTAATGGAATGTTATGAGTGATAACTGACCATTCCGAGAGTGTTGGAGGCATGGAAGTTGCCGGCGGTGACACATCGGTGGAGAAATTTGTGAGCGTGTTCGGACCAGCGTTTGGCGTTGACGGAGAAGGTTTTGACGACAGCTTTGGAGAGGACGAGGCAGTCTAGGCCGAGTTTATTGAGCCGTTTGCATCTGAAAAATAGATGGAAAATTGAACATGTTATGGTTAAAAAAGAAGGTGGTGAGAAATTGAGGAGTGATGTAGATGCGGAGGTTGACTACGTGAGGAGGGGGAGATGAATTAAAGCAACATTATACCTTATTGTACTTCTACTTACTATTCATAATTCCTTTTCTATTGAGTATTACTACCACTTCTACTTCTCCTTACCCATACCTAACTAGTATCAAAACTCGCGCGATACACAAAGTATTATATTATACATGGTTTAATAACATACACAACATAACTCTGATACTACATAATAGTTTTAACATTTGTTAAAATATAATAAAATTTATCTTTTGTCTTTCTTAAATTTGTTAAAATTTTATAATTCTTCTACAATTTTATAAAATTAACTTAAACTCTAAAGAAACACTCCCTCCAAATATCCTAAACAAATAATTTTGATTATGATAAACTCCATAATTTCACATATTTCACTTCACATTTACCTTGGATTGTACATGATTTTTGAGGATATATAGGTAGAAAATATACACAATTTGAGGTGAAATGAACAATACATGAAAAATCATACTTTTGTGAAATTTGGAGTTGAATTGTATATTTTTAAGTGTAAGAACTCATCAACCCTTTTTCTATTTTATATAGGAAGAGGTGGTCAAGTCTTGAAAGGAAGAAAGATTCAAGGAGGAAGCTCAAAAGAAGCAAAAAAAAAAAGAATAGGAAAACAGTTTGGGGCCAGAGTGGTGCCCAGGGGCGCCACTGGGGCGCCCCATGTATCAGATGCAAGCTTTCTGTTCTTGAGCCTCAGACGCGCTCCGGGGCTCCACCAGGGCCCCATTCTGAAGCTATGCGTTTTAATTAGTATAAAAGGCATATTTAGGGTTTTGATGAGGGGAGCCTTCACACACTTGAGAGCACGAAAATACACACTTGCTAGGGCACTTTTGGGGAGTCTTGAAGAGCTTGAAGAGCTTGGGATCTCTTGGGAATCAAGTGGGAAAACTTGAAGAGATTTGAGCATTCTCATTTGTGGTTGTATCTCTCTCCCTCTTCTTCACTTCTCTTCAATGAACTCCTTCATAGTTTTAGGGCTTGTTTTGTTTACATATGTGTAACTAAAACCCTAATCTAGGGTTGTTATGAACCTATTTATGGATTGAACCATCTACTCTCTCTTTCTTTAAGTAATTAATGAAGTATATGTGTAGTTTTTATCTTGCTCTCTATTTGTTTTAAGTGCTTGATCACCAATTACTTAGTTAAATGGAATATGACTTGGGAAAGTGTATTTTGTTTTAGAACTTGGATAAAAGCATGTTAGACTTGAAGTTTATGGTTTTAAATGGATGGTTTGTTGATAACATAGAGATATAGTTATTGACCTAACATAGTCATAATTAGGGTGGTTGAGGAAAAGAGCTAGCATTTATTGTGACAAGAGATTGTGCAATAAATGCTAGCATAAATTTGATCTTGACTTGGGAAAGCTTTTTCAAATGATTTTGAACTCTTTTTTTGATTTCTCAAGGGTATCCCACCCGCGTGTCAAGTGGGACTAATCCTTCGCTGTTCTGAAGTCCCATGTAGGGGGTAGACAGCTGGCCTGTGAATTTGCCCTATTCGCAAGGGCTGAGGATCGAACCCCCAACCACTTGTTTAAGGGACGAGAGTACTTACCACTCACGCCAACCCGCCAGGTTCAAATGATTTTGAACTCTAGACTTGCACATATTTTCATTTAATCACTTAAAAAGGAGAGGGAAACCTTGGTTTATGAAGTAAATAGGGGATTAACAACCCTAAGCCTTAATTATCATTGTCAACTCGTGTTTGGAACTCCAACTCTCTCTGCATTCTAGATTTAAAACCCTTTTTCTTACTTGAACAACAAACTCTCAATATGTTTTTACTTAAGACAATTAATAATATAATTAGCGCTAATCACGTTGTTTAAACTACAATCTCTGTGGAACGACACTTTAACTATACTACACTTGACGACCCGTATGCTTACGGAAGCGCACCAAATCCGCGTAAAGTCAGGTTAATTAAAATTCTTGTATTTTAAAGAAGATAAGACCTTCTTTTCCTCAATTTACTTTTGTTATTTTTATTAACTAACATCATTTTAGTTCCTTATGCCTCGTTTGGTAGACGGAATTGGTTCCAATAAAAGTGTAGGTGGAACTGTGGAAGTGGAACCGGAATTAAAATTTGACTAAATTTGGGTTTTAATTTTTTTTTTGAAAATATTAAAATACAGAGGTCAATTAATCCTGACTCCATAATATGTGTTTAATTATATATATTTTGAAATGCATGTTTATTTTAGCCAAAAAAATTGCATGTTTTTCTGGTTAAACATTAGTGTTGGGTAGGGAATTTGTTGAATGTATACTAATGAGGGAATCATCAAAATAATATGCACGCCCTTATTTTTAGGAATAAGGAATAAGTTCCATCGAAAATAGAATAGGATTCTAAATTCCGCTCTTTCATTAAAAAATTAGTAATAACAAAAAGAAAATAATGGAAAATTAGAACCATAATTTCATGTTAATTGAAGGGTTTTCAATTGTTATAACAATGAGGGAATAATCAAATTACTATGTAAGTCCTTATATTTAGCCATCAGTATTTAAAATTACAGTTTATCATTTTAAAAATTAAGTAATAACAAACAAAAACATTAAGAAAAATTGGCACAAACATAAACATAATTTTATGATAATTGCACCTTGAACTGAGCTACAATCATGGTAATTTAAAGAAATGCGTTGGACTTAAAGCAGTAACTTAACTATTTGTTGAATAAATCGCTTATAAGTGTAAAACGCAGATTATGGTTAATTATTTCTAGATCATTTATTCATTGGTATAAATTTAAATGTGCAGTTTATAGAGTAAATCTTGCAATATTAAAAAAAATAAATTGTTGAACATCATAATGTGTCATATTTTTTTAATATTATGTGAAACTTGATGGAATTGTATGTGGGCTGTGGCTATGTTCTTCTGCTTTATTGAATTCTGTGATATGTTATTCTGACACCCTCCCCCCTGATGGAAAGCAAGAGCGAAAAGAGAAAATAATGTAGCTTTCGAATAATGTATCTGATTTTTTTTTCCTTTTGTGTTTTCTCCCTTCCTCTTTGTGGGGAGGAATCTTCTAGATTATCTGCAGTATTCGTGAGCAAATACTAAGGGAATTAGGATTCGGAGATATCTTTAAGAAAGTTGAGGTAAGTTTGGGTACATTGCTTGTGCACTAATGCTATACTAAATTCAATTTGATAAGGAAGAAGAAAATCATATGTGCATCTAACTATAATGTTTGAAATAATGTGGCATCCTCCGTAAAGAATACTGGGAATTGACTAGTACTGATTATCAGACACATGGATGCCTAAAATCATTTTAAATCTTTAGCTGTAGTTGAATATTTACATTAGTTTTTACCGGTTTCATGAATAAGAATAGGGATTGATTTATAACATCATTGATAGACAATGTCGTCATAGTGACTTGCATTTGTTACTCCTTCCTGTGTGAATGCAACAGGAAGAAGAGAATGCAAAAGCCATGATCCTGTTTGAGGATGTTGTTCGACTAAATGATGCTATTGAGGATGAATGCGACAGACTTGAGAATTTAGTTAGGGGAATTTTCGCAGGAAATATATTTGATCTTGGTTCTCCACAAGTAAGTTCTTTGTCTTTGTCTATTGTAAAACTACCGCATACATAAGTAAGATTATTGGACCAAACTGAAGCAAGCTTAATTCTTGACTGTGAACATGTACCATTTGGTTTAACTATAATCTGTAACTTTGAGTATCCTTTCATGCACTGCAGTTCAGTACTATCCCTTTCATCTCGCTGCCTCCTTATTGTGTGCCTTAATTTCTCTGGCAGAACCAGTAGCCTTTGATTGGGTCATTTATCTGTCAAAAATAAAGTTCCTACGGGCTCTCATATTTGTATTTGCGAGAACTTATGGCTAGCTTAATGGGCTCGCAATGATCTGTATCTAAAACCTATGGCCAAAATTTCTGCATCGGAACCTCATAGATTTAAACTTCATTCCAAGTTTGTTTCAATGTTTCAATTTTCCAGGACTACTTTTCAATCCTATGCCAAAATTTTGGGTGACTATATTTACTCCTAGTATATTATGTCCTGCATTACCTTTTTATTCGCACGATTTCTTGAAGCTTGCAGAGGCTTATGCTAAGGAAGGAGTGTCCTTTTTGACTACTTGTCACGTTAGATCATTGATGACCTTGACGCTTTCAAATTGAAATGGAGCAAGAAATCATGGAAGAAGGCAAGTTTCATGTGTGTGAAAAAAATATGGTTCTTGGAAAGGATTTTCGTTCATCTGGCTTATGTTATGCTGCAATAATGTTCTGAGGTGTTCAATTTTATCACTACAGGTTATCATATTTGTTGATAATTCAGGTGCGGATATCATTTTGGGTATTTTACCATTTGCACGGGAGCTTCTTCGGCGTGCGGTTCAGCTTTGCTTTCATGCATACCTCTTTTGGGCTATGTCTCTTTTTTTCCTAGATGTTGATAAACCAGAACTCTTTCTTTTCAATGGTGAGGAGAAGGAAGGGGTAGTTGCCTTTATTTTTTGTCAGATGCTTAACAGATTATTATGATGAACTAAAATGTTTTTTTGGCAGTATTAAGCATTGTAGGAATTATGGGTTTTGTCATTCTCTTTGTATTCCCAGGATTTCATCCGACATAATACTTCCTGTTCCTAATAATCTAAAGGGTTATAAATCAAATTTGCCCCAGAAGTTTTAGGTAAGGATTAAATTTGCCTTGAAAGTTTTATGGATCAAATTTGCCCTTAAAGTATATAAAATGATCAAATTTACCCCCACAACCTACATGCAACGCCACATCATGCTCCATATCAACAGTTTGGCCACCTCATCAGGCCACCTCATCATCTTCTCCATCTCTCCCTCTCCCTCCTCCACCTCCTCTCCCTCCACCCTCCCCTCCTCTCCATTCACAATCACAACATATACTCTTATAAAGAACACACATGGTGCTGGACAAGCATTGACGCTGATCGAAAGAAAGAGGTAGCCATTGCTGAGATGAATTTGAACCTTATAAGTGGTTAGCTTCTTTTACAATCTAGAGAACTATGAACTTGTTATAAGTTAGATACTTTATTTCTCACTATTTTGTTATGGTTACTTTTAATTACTTTATTTAATTTTACTCTGATTAATTATTGGTTAGCTCTTAATCACCATTAGACATGTTTAGAGAATTTAGAATTGGACTCAACAGAGAGAATTTTAAATAGATCATGAGATTATATAGTGTATAATTGAATTTTTAATCTAATTTACGACTATGATAGAGATATGCCTAGAAGTCCTACATAGTCACATTAGAGCAGTACCTGTATAAATTAGGTCTAGTAAATTAGTGCAAGACTTTGCATAATTAATCTAGGTATTCAAGTATATAAGTGGAACGAAAGACATTTATAGACACAAATACTTTAGATTTGCTAGTTGAATTGATTTATAATTAATTTAGTGAGAATAAAATCTAAGAAGTAAATAAGGTATTAATTTGTAGCTCCTCTATGTTGATCTTTTGACTCTTGAATTTCATCTGTGTGAATACTTTGTTTTATTTTATTTTCTTAGCTGTTAGGTAATCAAAATAATCTTTGTTCTGACCTTAATTTGTCACTTTACTAATTTACTAATCTCCAACTCTGAGTTCTCTTTAAAGCCTCTAAAGCAGAAGAGATTTGAGTGATTCTGATTCTTATCAAAGGAATGTGAAGAGATTATCAAGCTTAGTTGGTCTCAAGCTTCAAGAGGTTCTCCATGCTTTAACTTCATATGTAAACTTCAAAGAAGTTTGGATGCTTTGTCCTCCAGGAGCAAGGGGACCCCTTTATCACCGTATATCTATACATTATTTCTACTATTGTGTTGTGATGTTTGATCTACCATCAGGAACAACAAAATCTTTGGAAAGGAATTATAACTGTGTAAATCAACATCATCTATTTCTCATCTCCTTTATGCCGATAATTTTCTCCTCTTCACGGAAGCTTCTACTGCTGGTTTCACAATTGTTAGTCAAGTTCTACAATAGTATAGCAAATTATCTGGTCTACTAATCAATTTTCAAAAATCCAGTGTAATTTTTAGTCCTTAAGTTTCTCATGCAAATAAACTTCGTTTATCAAGGACTATAAATATTCCTTTTGCTGGTAGGTTGGGTAAGTATCTTGGTACATGGTCGATCCTGGGAGGAAAAGGCTCATTATTTATCATCATGTTTTAAATGCAGTTGACTCCAGAACAGCTTTTGGAAATCTAAATTTGCTATCTCAGGCTAGTAGAGTTATCTTGATTAAATCAATCATGGCTACTGTCAATATTTATGATTTGTCCCCCGTTAAGCTGCCTCTAAATGTCTGTGAGCGAATTGACAATAGATGCATTAATTTTTTCTAGGGGATGGATTGTTCTTCTAATAGAGTGCTCCTTTCTAGTAAAGATCACATGTTCCTTCCGACTAATCAAGGTGGTCTGAGTCTTAGACCAATGGAGTTAGTAAATAAATCACTTTTGGCCAACCACCTTAAATGTAGCTCTTTCATCACCAACCACCTTATATGACAACTTGGTGATGGTTCTTCAATTCCAGTCAACCACCCAGTGTGGTGGCTCGATTGGGAATTCATCTAATATTAGAGTTGTTTCTGACCTACTTACAAATTTTCATTCTCAAAGCTCACGATGTTAGAATATTCCATTGGTCAGAAGTCTTTATTCAGGGCCAATAGCTGATTGTATCTTTTCTCTTCCTGTTTCAATTACTGATAGTAAAAATTCCCTCATTTGAACCAAAACCACATCAGGCTCTTATTCTGAGACCAAAGAGGGATATTCAATACGTTTCAACAAATTTCTAAATCAATCAGGATATAATCCTTTTTGGAAATTCTTGTGGTCAATATCTTTGCCTTTTGGCTATCTTGAGGGTACATCATTTGCAAGTTAATATTAAGTCATGTCTTTTTGGATGTTCAGATGCGGAATCCTTTCACCACACCTTCTTTTCTTGCCGGGTAATGGACCTAATCTACCCTCCAAGTAACCACCCAGGAGCACTGGGCACCCTGAACTAACAACAGACCCATATTTATACTCAAAGTAATCAAAGTGTTTAAAAATACCCCGAGTAGACGGTCAATCACGTTTGACAGTTAATATGCCCATGTGGCCACCACGTGGGTTAAATTTTTTCCACGTAGGATCAATGGACCTAATATACTCTCCAAGTAACCACTCAGGAGCACTGGACACCCTGAACTAACAATAGGCTCATATTTACACTCAAAGTAACCAAAGTGTTTAAAAATTACCCCAAGTGGACGATCAATCATATTTGCCCATTAATCTTCCTGGCTACCACGTGAGTTAAATTTTTGCCACGTAAGATATGTCATGTGGGCCCACATATAAAAAACAATTCCCACTGGGGGTGGGGCGGTGATTGTGTTGGGGGGAGGGGTGAGGTTGTTTGGAAGTGATGAAGAGAGGGGGGAGGGAATTGTTTTTTATTATATGTGTGCCCCACATGACATATCTTACGTGGAAAAAATTCAACCCACGTGGTAGCCACATGAGCAACAGATTAATAGTCAAACGTGATTGACCATTCACTAGGAGTATTTTTTAAACACTTTGGTTACTTTGAGTGTAAATATGAGCCTATTGTTAGTTCAGGGTGGCCAGTGCTCCTGGATGGTTACTTGGAGGGTAGATTAGGTCCATTACCTTTATCCCACTTGACATAAATTTAACTCATGTGGCGGCCACATGGACAGATTAACGGTCAAACGTGATTGACCGTCTACTCGAGGTATTTTTTTAAACACTTTGGTTACTTTGAGTGTAAATATGGGCCTGTTGTTAGTTCAGGGTGCCCATTGTTCCTGGGTGGTTATATGGAGGGTAGATTAAGTCCATTACTCTTTCTTGCCATTTGGTTAGAGCGGCTTGGTTTGGTTATTTTTCCATGTGTCCCCCATCTTATTTGCCTTTAAATGACCTGTTAATGTGTCTTCCACTACAAAAAAAGAGGGCCTTATCGGCGTTTTAAAACCCTACGTTTCGGCGTTTTTTACCGGCGAAACAGCTCTACGGCGTTTTACACAATCGCCGCTGATTTAATGTGGAAAAGTTATTTTTCTGCGTTTTCTGACACGCCGTAGAGAACCTTGAAACGCCGCAAAGCAGGTTCAATATATTATTATAATATTCAAGCACACCGGCGTTTGTGAGACGCGCCGGTGTGCAAAAATAATAAAATATTCACGCGTCCCGGCGTTTTCACCACAAGCTAGAAAACGCCGGTATGTTATCCGTTAAGGCAAAAACATACCGGCATTGAGCACAAACGCCGGAAGGCGATAATTAAATATAATAAAACACACCGGCGTTTACGTCCAACGCCGGTGTGTTTTATTATATTTTATTATCTTACCGGCGTGTGTTAAAACGCCGGAAAGCAAATAAAATTGATTAAAAAAAAGCGCCCCAATTTGAAATCAAATTGGGACGGAAATTTAATATTATGGATATCATAATAAATAAATAATATTACCACACATTAAAAGAAAATAACAAGAATGATAATCTAGATCATTTGAATGATTGATAAATAAAGTAAACAGAGAGACAATAACCATAGATCAAAATTGTATTATATTGAACAATGAAATAAACTGTATTACAATGAATAATTAAATAACTGAACTGAAGCAAAAAAAAATATAAACAAAAAAGAGAATAACCAGAGACAAAGGAAGAAACGATGAAGAAGAAAGAAATAGTGAGAAGGCAGAACGAATGGGAATACGAAGTGGGGGGAGTACCGCTATTTATAGGAGTATGGGAACACACCTGCGTTTCGGCCTAAAGCGCCGGTACGTATAATAAAATAATGCATACCGGCGAAACTCCCGAAACGCCGGTATGTTATTTTATTAGTTGTATGCATATCGGCGTTTTTGAAAATGCCGATATGCATATAAAAAAATAATTGCACATATCGGCGTTCCGAGAAACGCCGATATGTATATTAACTTATATAATATTGCACACCGGCGTTTCGTGGACACGCCGATATGCGATATTTTATTAATACTTTAATTAGAGGCGATTCCCAAAACGCCGGTAAGCCTAAACATCTAACTAAAAACTTTCTGGGCAGTGTATGTTGGCTTTGGTAAACGCGTAAAGGTTAGGGGCAGTGGCTATAAATATGCATATATGTAGAATATGTGAGTCGTCATAATCTTTCTCAAATCTCTCCCTTCTTATTTCATATTTTCTGTAGTTTTGTTGTGAAACACCTATATCAATAATATAATGGTGGATAAATCGTGGATCTCTTTACCTAGATCGTCACCGCAATACATGGCGGGGTTGAATCAGTTTTTGGAGTTTGCTTTCTTGCGCGGTAGTGATGTTCGGGGTAAGATACGGTGTCCGTGTGAAAAGTGTAAGTTCGACAAATGGAAGACTCGAGAGGAGGTATTTGCCCATTGTATGGATAAGCAGTTTCCCAGGTATTACCTCAATTGGGCGTTTCATAGAGAGGGCGAACTACACGACAACGCCGGTGATCTAGAAGTCGGTTCGAGTTCTCACATTGGAATGCAAGTCGAAAGTAGTGACGATGAAGCCGACGGAGACGAACATGCAAATAATCCGGGTAATAACACAGTGATGGAAGCATTTGGGCAGCATGAAGCAGGAGATGGCGGGGATGTAGTGGTCGATGGACCAGTCGCTGACTACTTACGCCTTGAGGTGGTTAGAGATTTCTTTGAGCTCATGACGGAAGGTGACAAACCGCTGTACCCAGGTATAAATAATGCATTAACCATTCTAACTGTTTAAGCGACTGATGAATAATTATAATTAATATATATGCGATGAAATACATATATTATATATGTACGTGGCATGACAATATATATACATGTGTTTGGGCAGGGAATGAAAGATACTCTAAACTGTCATTTCTGACCAAACTGTATAGTATAAAGTGTAAACGTGGCGCCTCCGATGCGACTATGTCAGACGTGATTGAGCTGCTGTCAGACGCCTTCTACAATATTGGAGCCGAGCTACCGTCATCATTCTACGAAGCGAAGAAAACAATCTCAAAGATGGGGTTAAGGTACATAAAAATCGATGCATGCCTGTATGATTGTATGTTGTTTTGGGGCGCTGACGCTGCGTTAGATAAATGCAGACGATGTGGCACTGACCGATACAAGGTGGAGGGTGAGGGGCATAATAATAAGAAGAAGAGACGACGAGCAGTTAAGAGCATGAGATATTTTCCACTCCGTCCAAGGCTCCAAAGACTATTCATGTCCCCGAAGATGGCTGAGCAAATGCGGTGGCACGCGACAGAAGCTAACCCAGATGGCAAGATGAGGCATCCTCGAGACGGTGATGCATGGAAAGCTTTTGACGGCGAATTCCCCGATTTTGCCTCGGACCCAAGAAATGTCAGGCTAGGGCTCGCTTCTGATGGTTTTAACCCATTCGGCTCCTTCAACCAACATTACAGCGTTTGGCCAGTTGTGTTGATACCATATAACCTTCCCCCGTGGTTGTGCATGAAATAGACATCCTTCATTCTATCGACAATTGTTCCAGGGCCTACATCACCTGGAAACGATATCGATGTGTACCTTCAACCGCTGTTACAGGAGCTCAATGAGTTATGGAGCGATGGGGTCGAGACGTTTGACGCCGAATCTAAGACGTTGTTCAGATTGCGCGCCGCTGTGATGTGGACTGTGAGTGATTTTCCCGAACTCGGCATGTTATCCGGCTGGAATACTTATACAGCGATGGCATGTCCGTTCTGCAACCTGGACTGTGAGCCCCGTAGATTGCCGCACAGCAGGAAGTCGTGTTTCATGGGTCATCGACGGTTCCTTCCACCTGATCACCAATTCAGGCGGCAGAAGAGCAAATTCGACGGTACACGAGAACGCAGAGATCCCCCTCGACGGGTGTCTGGGTTTGAGATCTTTGACCAGATCTGTGATGTGCAATGTGAATTTGGCAAGGACCCGCCGCTGCCGGATGAAGAGGTCCCTATCTCAAGCCGCGGTGGCAGACAGCCTCGGCGGAGGCCGCCGCCGGTGGCCCGTAGAACTGGCCCAGCACCTCAATGGAAAAAGAGAAGCATATTTTTTTGTCTGCCATACTGGAAGCACAACTTAATGCGCCACTGTTTGGACGTCATGCACATTGAAAAAATGTCGGGGAGAATGTCTTATACACCATTCTGAATGAGCCAGGAAAGTCAAAGGATCATCTTGGAGCGAGGAAAGATCTAAAGGCCATGGGAATACGTCAAGATGCCTGGCCTGACGTGAACGATAAATTTGCCCCGGCTCGGTTTGCTTTGACAAAAAAGAATAAGGAAGTGTTCCTGACCACGCTAAAAGGTATCAAGGTTCCTGACGGATATTCAAGTAATATCTTGCGTTGCGTTGACCTATCTTCGAGAGAGCCAAAGATTTCTGGGTTGAAAAGTCATGACTATCATGTTTTGCTACAACAATTCCTTCCTCTAGCTGTAAAATACACCCTTCCCGAAGATGTTTCTATGGTTTTGGCCGAACTCAGTTTTATACTTAGGCAGTTGTGCGCAAAAGTGTTGGATAGGCAAGAGCTAGACGACCTGCAGACTAGAGTTGTTCTGATGCTATGTCGCATGGAGATGATATTTCCTCCATCATTTTTCACCTCACAGGTCCATCTCATTGTCCACCTTGTTGAAGAAGCAAAGATGGGTGGGCCGGTGCACTACCGTTGGATGTATCCCATAGAAAGGTACCTGGGGAAAATGAAGTCGTTCATTAGGAATAGAGCCGCGTCAGAGGGCTGCATTGCTGAGTGTTACGTGGGGGACGAGGTAGTTGCATTTGTTGAAAGATATTATGGTCAGAACATTCGTAATGAGCGAATACCCCGAGTTGAAGATAACTTGAACTATGTCAATCCCATCTCTGACACGTTGTTTCCCCCCATTGGAAAGCCAGTAGGAGCAGCGCACTTCCACCAGCTGAGTCCCGCCGAGATGTTGCAAGCACACAGACATGTCCTTACACGTTGCACTGTCGTGGACTCCTATCGCGAGTGCGTTTATATTTATTACATTACATTTTAATTAAATATATATTTACCGATAATTTGTGTTTTTATAGGGATTATCGGAGATATGTCAAGTGGGAGAATCGAGGACGCTCGGGGATCACTGCAGCTGTGATTGATACAATGGTCCACCGGGGCTTCGCTGATTGGTTCACGAAAAGAATACGCTACGAACCAAATCCGCCACCATCACTAGTGAATCTAGCACATGGGCCTTTTGAGTATGCGCAGAGATACTCTGCCTACAATGTCAACGGCTTTCACTTCCGCACTGTTGCGCGCGATGGCTCTCGTCTAACGCAAAACTCGGGTGTGTTTGGTTCATTTGGAACAAGGAGTTATGTTAGTAGAGACGATCCTCAAGCGCGTTTAGGGGAGGTTCAATATTATGGGAAACTTGTTGATATACTTGTGCTCAACTACAACGGTGCATTTCTCGTTCCGCTATTGAAGTGCGATTGGGCAGACACTAGGGGAAAAAGAGGCAAGAAAGTTGACGTTCTCGGTATTACCTCCTTGAATTTCTCGAGACTCTTCCACACAGGGGCATTACCTGACGACGAGCCATACATCATTGCTGATGAAGCGCAGCAGGTTTATTATGTTCCTGATCCTAAAAACAAAGATTGGCAAATGGTGATTCAGGTAAAACCTCGCGATGTATACGACATGGGGGACGAAAATTTAGACGCGACAACTGAAACTGTTCAACTGGTTGCTCCTAATAATTCCGACTACCTAATGCCCGAAGGAGATGAACCGGTACCTTCTGTTAGAGACCGTAAAGATGGTGATGATGAATGAAACGATTGTTTTGTTGTTTGTAAGGAATGAAGCGAATGTATGTATATATAAATAAATATTCGCAGTTTTTATCGTATTTAGTTCAATTTTCTTGTAATATTTAGTTAGTAATATATAATGGTTCAATATTTAGTTCAATTAAATATTGTATTTAAAAACTTAGTTCAATATAATAACATATAAAACGGTTGGCAATAATAAAATTGTATTTACAAAAATATAAAAATGTACAATGATTAAAATAAAAGTACAAAACAAAAGTACAATAAACAAAGTCCAATCAAATAAAAAAACTAATATACACGATCCTCATCCTCATCCTCATCCTCATCTTCATCCTCTGCAGAGCGTCGGCGTCGGCGACGAACACGTGATGAGGAGGCTTGACCGCGTTCCTCCCACCTCCGCTCCTGCTCCCTAAAGAACTCCTCTTGTTGGCGCTTAAACTCCGCGCGCCAGTTAGCGACCTCTTGCTCATGCGCCTGCCGCCGGGCTTCATACTCGCGCGCCAGCCTTTCCTCATCTGCCTTCACCCGGGCTTCACGCTCTGCGAGCTCCAGCTCGCGCGCCCGCAGCCTGTCCTCTTGCTGCCGCGCATGTTGAGTCGCCCCAGAGGATGCAGGTGAGTAGCCCTGGGTCCCGCGACTTCCGGAAGAAGTGAAGAGCTGAGTGGGTCTGGCTCCAAAGCCAAGACCTGGCACGCGTCCGGCACGATCCGGAGTCCCAATCTCCGCGTGGATAGCAGCGACCTCGGCAAAGGGACTCGGGGTCACGCTCTCCCCCTCTTGAGAATCGGGGGTCGCCCTGGCTTCCACGGTCGCCTGTGCCTTCGCGACTTTCTTGATATGCTCGGCAGCCTTCTGGGAAACAGGTTTCCCATCCTTCCGGCTGCGCACCTGAACGATATAGTCGCGGTAGACGCCCTTCTTGACGCCCTTTTTCTTGGCCTCCTGCAACTGAAATATTTGAAACGTCAAAAAATAATCGTTATAATATATAGTCAATAATTAAAAATCAAAGACTAGTAGATATTAATATTACCATCTCGTCATAGCCGACAATCATGGGTCTGCTCCCAGTCGTATGAGAAACCTGTTGCTGTGCCCGCGCCTTCTTGCCCCGCTCTGACCTCGCCTGACCCAGGTCGGACATCCTCCAGCCGATGTACCGCCTCCACTGTTCAGGGTCGACTCCGTCGGGCACCATATTCTCCACCTCCTCCCTAGACCTCGCCCCCCCCTCGGCCCTATCTTTGTACAATTTGAGTCTCTCGTCCTTCCAAGAATCCCCGATCATAGATATCGTGAATTTCTTTAGCTTCCCGCTGTCGGGGATCCACCACTTCCTCTGCAATAGGAAATTTTGACAATTAATAACAGTAACACTAAATAAATATATTATTTCACGTAATTATAAAATTTGGAAATTCAAATTACCTTCATAATATCCCAGGCCTCTTCTTTCCGCGACCTAGGAACTTTCCTCCAGTCGATCGGGTCGATTGGGAAGCGCCGGAAATCCTTACCGAGCAGGCGGCAGTAGCGGTGATATAGGACGCCGGCATCATTGGTTGGCTGCCCAGTCTCCTCGAAATATGGCAGCTCAACCCTCTCATTCGCCGGAAGCGAATGCACCTGCTTCTGGTCCAGCCTCTTGTTGGTGACAACGCCATTGATATCTGTAAGGAAAAAACACATTTCAGATAATTGATATAAATATATTAATTACTACATGCATTAAATCAATATATCAAATTAATTACATACCTCTGACGTTCACCACAAACCCACTCCCAGAAGTGGACCTCCTCCCTCTCTTCAGGGCAATAAGAACCTGCGGCACAGGTATATCGTCCTCCTCGCCGCCGCCGCCACCGCCACCACCGTCACCGTCGCTACTGGAGCTCGAGCTCCCCTCCCTCTCCTGCCTCTCCTCCCTCTCCTGCCTCTCCTGCCTCTCCTCCCTCTCCTGCCTCTCCTGCCTCTCCTCCCTCTCCTGCCTCTCCTCCTCATTCAAAAACTCGTTCATTTCCTCGTAGCTGATGTTGACGTCACTCCCCAAGTCTTCCCAAAGCTCGTCCTGCGTCACTCCTGGGTCCCCACCAAAGCCGAAAGGACTCCACGGTACCGTGATTAGAGGGGAACTGACGTACTGCAACACCGACTGGGGAATAGGTTCCTGCTCTTTCTCTTTCCGAAGAGCTTCTATACGCCTGGCTTCTTCCTCGTTGCGCAGTCGCTGCTGCTCTTCCTCGTCTATGGGATCTTTACCGCTACGCCGAGACATATATATATAGGAGAAACACAATATATAAACCGCAACTGGCAGACAGAGATTCGGTGGGCCCCTCTGTGGCTTTTTAGAAACGCCCAAATGCAATCCGTCGGTGGTATATATAGCAACACACTTGCCGGCGTTTCTTGAGGTGCTTAGCGGCGTTTTTGTGGGTGCGCCGAAGAATAATAATATTTTATTACACATCGGCGTTTCCTCGAAACGCCGATGTGCGTTTTCATTTAATTCCATTAAATGAAAACGCACACCGGCGTTTCCAGAAACGCCGATGTGTATATTCATTTAATTACATTAAATGAAAACGCACATCGGCGTTTCTAGGAAACGCCGCTGTGCCTTTTTATTATAAAAAAAAGAAATAAAAAGCATATCGGCGCGAAACCGAAACGCCGATATGCATTTATTTGAAAATAAAGAAAAAATAAAATGCCGCGCTGCTTTAAAAAATATTAAAATATACATACCGGCGTTTGGTCCTCCCAAAACGCCGGTATGTAAACGCCATAAAAAAGGCGGGAAAAGCGCGCCAAATTTTGGCGGCGTTTTCCATTGGCGCTTTTGTAAAACGCCGGAAAGTATGCTGTTTCCGGCTCGTTTAGGAGAAACGCCGGAACGCATGCGCCGGAAAGTAGCGCTTTTTTTGTAGTGTTCCTTATCTCAAACAAAGATGATGAGGTTCTCTTTTTCAAATGACATTTAGAGGAAGCGTAATCAAGTTGCTCATGGAGGTCGGGTCTCTCGTCCACATGACATAATAAGAGATTCTCAGTCAATTATAGTTTTTTTAGCTCTTGCATTTCAGGAGAAGACTAATGTGATAGTTCACCAAGCTTTTGCTGCCCCTAATTTCTCACTGCCCTTAATTTTTATTGATTTGATTTAATTCATATAAATTATTTTTTTATAAGGCTAAGGTATACTTTTGGTCTCTTATGTTTGCATCAAGTTTCAATTTAGTCATTTATGTTTAGAAAGTACCCTTATATTCCTTTTTTGTTAACACCGTTAGTTTAACTTAACGGAAAATGCTAACTTAACAATTTTAAATGCTTATTTTATAATGAAAATGGACCAAAAATGATAAATTTTGAAAATATAAGAATATTTACACTCAAATATTTTGATCTGAACATTTTTCAGTATATAATAACCATTGAAAATTGTTAAATTAACATTTTCCGTTAAGTTAAACTAACGATGTTAACAAAAAAGGATTAAAAGTGTACTTTCCAAATATAATGGACTAAATTGAAACTTGATGCAAACATAAAGGATCAAAAGTATACTTTAGCCTTTTTATAAAACTCAGTATTATAAGTTGATTAAGTTTTAAAAACACCCATTATATCAAATAGTAAAAGATATAGAGTGGGAGAAAACTCAAGGTTGTTTAGAATATATGTTAATGGATTAGAAATAACGGAAGTTTCGGCCAATGGTAATCATTAGAGAAAGATAGAAAATTTGTATACATAAGTTTTCACGAAGAATGCATCACAAAATGGATGAGAAGGAAACCAAATTGTCTCTTATGCAGGCGGGAGTTCAATATATATCTGATTTGAATTATGTAACATCTCAACGCCTCGCTCTCGAAATTGTCCGCTTTGTGGAATTCTCACCTCTCACGGCTTTAAAATGCGTCGTCTCAAGTCTGACTCTGATACCATCTGTAACTTTAAATAAATTATTTCTGTAACAAAAGTGGCCTAATCATACTTTATAAGGGTAGTGAGAGGTGAGACGATGCATTTTAATTAATTGTGCACTATTGTAGCTGCGGATTTGTCCAGAATCCACAGTATTCATCTCCTTCTTTTTCACTTTTTTTATAAAATTTTTATTATTTGAATATCTAGTCATATTTACAAATCAACTGTGATGTCATGATAATTAACAGTGTTAGTGTCACTTAAGATGATTTAGCGTTTTGAAATGGTTCAGAAACTAACGGTTATAAACGGTACAAACTTTAAGGATTAAAACAAACTGTTTTAAATTTAAGGGATTAAAAGCAAAATTGGGTAAAACTTGAAGGACTAAAAGTTATGTTAACCCATTAAATTTACTTTATGGTAGCAATTATATGTGTTATGTTGCTGGTTAAGCAGGTTAGAAGTTAGCATATCCTAATTTTTTTTTGAACTGAGCATATCCACTTTAGCAAATATTGTGTCTTTAATTGAAAGTATAGTCAAGATAATCAACAAATAGTAAATATCTAATACTACCTTCGGTCCTAAATATAAGACCTACTTGACTTTTTTGGAGAGATTAAGGTTGCAAAATAGGTTATTAAATAAGGGTCAGACTTAGGTCCAGTGCAATAGGTCCATTTTGTCCAGTTCACCAATTAAATCATACCACGTAATCTCACACAATAGTCCCTTTCTCTTTCTTCTCCCTTCCCTCTCACGTCTCACCCTTCCTTCCCTTTCTTCCCTCTTCTAGATTCTTCTCACCCATTCATCATCAAAACTCAAAAACTCAAACTTTCTCTACTCGTACATCTGATTTCGAAATTAGAGAGATCAAAAGCATGTATGTTTCAAACAAAACCTGAGAAATCACCGTCACCCACGCCCTTCTCCCTCCTCACCTATTTCTAAAATCAATAACCATCGTTCAGATTTTTTCTTTGGCTTTGGAAATAAATTATGTGGACTTTGAAAGGAGAACTCTGATTCACATAATGTGGAGATTGCAGTAGAAAATGGGAGAGATGATGAACTTGGTGTTGTGGTGGATGAGAGACCAATGTCTCGGTGTTTCAAACTGAAGGGGAAGGGTTGCTGGAGAGAGAAGATTGGAAGGAGGATGAGAGAGAGAGAGAGAGAGAGAGATAATGATGATGTGGCGGATTCTATTGGTGAACTGGACAAACTGGACCAAATGCACTTGACCTAAGTTTTTTCCATTAAATAATGAGATATTTGATATATTTATATTATCCATTAGTTTATAGGTCAAATAGACTAGGTTAAGGGGAAAAAATTAGGTAAATCAATTTATAATAAACTTAACTTGTTTTTTTAGGATTTTCCAAAAAAAGTCAATTAGGTCTTATATTTAAGACCAGGGGGAGTATTATAAATCAACTTTTGACAATAATTCTCAAGAATGATTTTAGAGTTCAATGAATTCATCATGTTTCAGCACTAAACTTGAACTTTTATTCACTTTGAACATGATAATCTTGTTAAAAGCTTCAATATGATTTTAATTTGTATTATATCATAAGAAGCACATACTCCTTGGGGGCGCAGTGAAACATCAGATTATATGGGCCAATCTAAAGTTGATTTCCTACTATGGGTTGCAGTGAAATTTTCCCTTTTCTAAATGCTTTAAGGGTTTCAGTCAAAAAAATTTTCTTTAGGGTTTTTCTATTTAAAAATTTCTTTAGGTATGAGGGATTTAGGGAGCACGGCAGGGAGAGACTCGATTGGCCCCTCAAATAGGCGCACATTAAACCTCCCACCTTGACCACCGGGAGTAAATTTTAAATGATTAAAGAAATGAGGTTATGGTGCTGTTCAAATATATTTTTTTTTGAACTGAGTTGTTCAAAATATAAGATGTAAGATAAAGGAGCAAGAAATATTAATTAAAAAAAAATTATCCCGTCTTTTCTAATCTTTATAAATATACTCCCTCCGGTCTTAAATATAAGATCTAATTGACTCTTTTGGAAAATCCTAAAAAAGTAAAATAAGTTAATTATAAATTGATGATTTACCTAATTTTTGCCTTAGACTAGTTTATTTTACCTATAAACTAATGGATAATCGAAAAATATATCAAATGTGTCAAGATTTAATAGTCTATTTCGCAACCTTAACCTCTCCAAAAAAAAGTCGATTAGATCTTATATTTAGGACCGGAGGTAGTATATCAATAGAATGTCCTCCCACCCGATTTCCCTTTCCACCCCGGTAACCAAGCATACCTGTAATGAGTTTATTAATTAGGTATTCAAGTTTTCCACCATTCAATATTCCACCTGAATTGATTATATATTGTTATATATATGTTTTGAGTATTTATATATTTTGTGTGACTCTTTTGTTGATTTTTTATTAACATTTACATATTCATAATTGGTTATTTATGCTAATATTTATGTTTTTTTATTATTTTAATATCTTTGGGATGATGTTGTAAAGTCGATCAAATGAGGCAAGTTAGAAAGGGTATTAAGTCACGGTTCACATGTTAACCTCTTAATCTTTAATGAAAGATCATTCACTCAAGAAAATGAACGATCATAAACTTAAACTTCGAAAACAAATTATTTTGGACGGCACATAAGGGCCTATTAGGATACATTTTCAAAAGCTATTCTGGTTCCCAAACCTAGGTTTCAGACAAAAACATCTAAACACTCAATTTTTTTAGATAAGCTATATTGAGAAGAAAAGTTAGGTTTGGGTTCCAAAAGCTATTTGGAGATAAACTACATTTTTCTCCTTTTTCAGCTGAAAGTATCGATCTCTCATTTAGTAAAAACACTTATTTCAAATAAAAGAAATATGAAAAGCTATTCACACTACTACAAATTGTCCCTCTACCAGCGCACCTTTACATGCGCTTAGAAGAAACGCATGTATAGATGGTCCTTTACATGCGCTTTAAGCGCATGTACAGGTAAAAATCTATACATGCGCTTAAAGCGCATGTAGAGGCCTTATCTCTACATGCGCTTTAAGCGCATATATAGAAATGTGCATTAATTAAAATTCACTAAAACAATGACTAGTAAAGGATTTAAGTATTTAGAGATAAAATATAAAATGAACTTAGGTGAAGAGCTCAAAATCATATGGAAACACCCTTTACATGCGCTTAAAGCGCATGTAAAAGCACAAACACCCTTTAGGCACTACTGAAATGCAAAACATGGAGTCATACATAAGAGGTCCTCCTCAGACCTCATAAGGTGTTCCTGCTTATGGAATTAGTGTTTAAAAGCTCCATTACCACTTTTGGGTGCTATGAAAATGTTCAAACACCCTTTACATGCGCTTTAAGCGCATGTAAAGGCACTACTGAAGTGCAAAACATGGAGTCATGCATAAGAGGTCCTCCTCAGACCTCATAAGGTGTTCCTGCTTGTGGAATTAATGTTTAAAAGCTCCATTATCACTTTTGGGTGCTATGAAAATGTTCAAACACCCTTTACATGCGCTTTAAGCGCATGTAAAGGCACTACTGAAGTGCAAAACATGGAGTCATGCATAAGAGGTCCTCCTCAGACCTCATAAGGTGTTCCTGCTTGTGGAATTAATGTTTAAAAGCTCCATTATCACTTTTGGGTGCTATGAAAATGTTCAAACACCCTTTACATGCGCTTTAAGCGCATGTAAAGGCACTACTGAAGTGCAAAACATGGAGTCATGCATAAGAGGTCGTCCTCAGACCTCATAAGATGTTCCTGGTTATGGACTTAGTGTTTCAAGGCTCCATTACCACTTTTGGGTGCTATGAAATTGGTGAAACACCCTTTACATGCGCTTTAAGCGCATGTAGAGCAGAATATAGGAATTTATATTTATAAAATGGAATTTATAAATATAGTTATTTTTGGAATTTAAAGAAAAATATAATTAAAAGAATTGATTAGGGATAGAGACTTACATGAAAATCATTTTTAAATCTAAATAATATTATGATGGAAAGGAAGAATATAGGAATATATACAAACTTTTGAGTTAGAAATATAATTAAGAGTGAATGAATGGGGTAATTAATTAGAATTTTCCCCATCACCATACCACACATACATATACACACACTAAGCAAACACCAACCCCTCCCATAAGAAAAAATGTCGGCCACCCCCTCCCACAAACCCTAACTTCTTTCTTCTTCTACCTCTGAACTCGGCGAGCTGAAGCGGCGACGCGGCGGCACGGCGGCATACCTCCCCTCCTCTCTTTCCCCTTTATTTCAGTTCGTGTTGCTCTCTTCTCCTCTCCATCTTCACGCGATTTTCCGACGATTTCCTCTCTTTCCGGCGAGCTTCATCGTCTTCTCCGGCGAGCAGTGGCGATCGGCGGCGGTGAGAGGTGAGGTTTGCTGTTTCTTTTGGTTCTTCAAGTCATTTTCATTTGCAACTACATTTTCCTCACTATTTTTCCATTCTTGCTCCGGTGAAAAAAATCTCAACTGATTTTTCATTTTTCATTTTTCCTCCTCCGCCGCCCTCCCCTCCCCTCCTCCCACCGCCCTCTCCACACCCAATCCGCCTCCTCCCTCCGAATCACTAACCACTTGGATGAGTATGAGCCTTCTCTCTCTTCCCACCCCTGGCCCCACTTCTCCAGCTTCACCCACCACCTCTCTTCTCTTGGCTACTCCCACCCTCACTATGAACATCAACTTGTGGCCTCTCATCAATTGAACCCCTCCTTTCTTCGCCACGCCTCTGCTTGCTTGGCCTTTGCCACGGACCGTCCCAATCTTATCCGGTTTGTTTTTCTTCTTGTTGTGTTCTTTCCCCTCATTTTCCTCTCTGCTCTTCTTCACCTCCTCACTCCTATTTTCTTTGTTCTTGTAGGCTGCTTTCCAGGAGACACATGGAGGTCCTCCTCCAACATGGCACGCCCTTTCTCTTCAAAGATGCCGACCATTCTGTCTCAAAGATGACATCTTTTCTATCCAATACTACACTCAGTGTAAGTCCTCACCTTCCCTTTTTCTCAATGCAGCTTTTGTGTTCTTAGCTGAATGACATACCAAGGGACCCTTATCTGTGTCTTTTTTTGTTAAAAAAGTATACTTTCATTGTTATATCTGAATTAAGCATGTATTGCTGGCCGGGTTCATTTATTTTCCCTTGTTATGCTCAACCAACAATCCCATTTTCCATAGTTTTCACATAGGATATACTCCCTATCCTCCTAAATAAAAGACCAAGTTGACTTTTTTGGAGAATACTAAGAAAACCAGATGAACCTGTACCTCTTAATCATAACATATTTTGGATTTTATCAAATCATGTGTTAGCTTATAAGTCAGATAAACTATTTTAGATAAAAATTTAGGAAAATCAATTTTTAATTAACTTCTTTAGCTTTCTTAGGATTCTCCAAAAAAAGTCAACTAGGCTTATGGTCTTATATTTAGGACCAGAGGAACATTAAGTTCTTCACATGCTTTCTAACTCCTCAGATCAGCTGGTGACAAAATATTTACTCATGCGGCTCTTGTTTTTATACTATATGAACTCATACAACTTCATTTCCATCTGCCCCTGTGCCGTGCTTCACTGAACCTCCTCAATTTCTTCTTCCTATGTGATTCCTTACTGCCCTCATAAAATATGTGTTTTGTATAGACAATAAACTCAGTGAGCCTTTAATAAATACTGATTTAGCCATATACACGAAAGCAGACCAGCCACTTGCAGGGGAGTTTGCTCGACTCATAAGTTCTTGCATTATAAGAAATACCTTGGGAAACCCTATGTTTAAAAATTCTTTGTTCCGCGGAAAGATGATCACTTTAATAGGATGCAAGAGTGTATTTTGATGACTATGGTGCATATAGTCTCTCATGGCTTCAATTAGGATGCATGACCAATTTGTTGAAGTTGTTAAACTAATCAAGCGTGAGATGTTTTCGTAGGTCCTGGATTCTGATCAAGCTCAGACGGTTGATTTGATGAAATTTATGCTGAGTTATGCGAGTGACCCTTTAGTATCGTCTCAGAGGGACAATATCCATAATAGTGATCTTCTTGAATCATCAGTTCAAAATCTTTTTGCTGAACTTTTCAAGCTGACTTGCAACGCACCTGGACCATACTCATATGGTGCAATGCAAAATCAAATGCCCCTTGGATCTGGACAGACAACTGCTCCTTCAAATAAGATTGAAATGAAAAGGGGTGATCTGAACATTGAATGTAAGTGCTTCTTTGTTTTGGGGTTGGAGCATGTCTTTAGCATGTCTTTGGTGAGGTTGTAATTTGTAACGTAATATTTTGTTTTGGTTTAATAAAGGCTTGAGAGTTTAGTAATAATGTTCTTTTAAAGTGTTGCTTAATTGCTTTGTGTTTGTACAGTTTGTTTGAAGTTTATTAGTTGAAGATTTTGTGATAGTGATTTCTCTTGCCTTTCAAAGAAATTTTATATCCTTGCATATCTTCAAAGTAAGTTTGGAATAAAAGTAATGTGTAGTTTACGTCTTTTGATCATTGCTAAGTGTAATATTTAATATCATGTAGAAATAAAACAAAGAAGATTTATTGAGATACACTTGTTAAGCTTGATTTGAAAATTATAGTTTCTTTGAGTTGTATCAGTCTCTTATTTTATAATAGGATGATTCTATTTTGGCCAAATGAAGTATAACAAACAAATGGATAAATGAGAGTGATATGCTGTGTGAAGTGTGTGTTAATTTATAACATGGTAGTGAATAAAGTTGTATCTTTTGAAGTTGATGTTGGAGTCTAACCTATTCTCATGTGATAGTTAGTATCGGCTTATGATTAATTGCTTCAAGTATCCTTTGGCTATGTTTAATAATTTTATTTGTTCTCTTTAGCTTTGTTTTCTCTTGGCATGGTTGGTGGGATATGGGTTGCCAATGAATTTATATTCTTTAAATAGTGTACATGTGTGTTTGCGAAATCCAAGGAATGGTTTTGCAATTCCTTGGTATTTCTCTAATTGTGATTAATTGGACTTTGAAGTATGGCTGAATTATTTGTTATGGTAAATGTGTAGTTAGAATGAAATGTGTGTTTGCATGTGACATTAACAAATGAAATTGATAACTCATATGTACTTATTACTGCTATGTGTGGTAGTGCTTTGTGTCTTGTTTAAAGAAAATCAAGAAGGAAACATGAAAAGCATGTGAATTCTTTTAGTTGGCTAACATGTCCTTATTGATTTTGAAGGCCTACATAGTATGAAGAATATTGCTTGTTGAAGTAATGCCACGAAGTAATACAGGTGGCAGATGTAAAATGAATATTATATTAAAAAAAAATATAGCTGTACATGCGCTTAAAGCGCATGTAGAGGTATACACTATACATGCGCTTTAAGCGCATGTAGAGGTACCTCTCTACATGCGCTTTTTAAAAGCGCATGTAGAGCCTTTACCAGCGCCCCCTCTTCATGCGCTTATAAAGCGCATGTAGAGCCCAAAATAAGCGCATGTAAAAAGGGTAATCTGTGGTAGTGTCATCATAACTATTTTTCACAAAAACTATATTCTACTCAAAATTTATTCTTAAAAGTTATTCTCAAAAAGCTTAATCCAAACATTCTCATTTCATCAAAAACTATTTTTCAGAAAAACTATTCTACTCAAAAGTCATTCTCAAAAAGCTATTTTCCCAGAAGCTATTTTCCAGAAACTGAATCCAAACAGGCCCTAAGACTATTTGAGCATCACAATTGCAGAAATTTTTGTTGAGATAAAAAAGTTAGTAAATTAGGGACACACTTTCTCTTGTTCAAAAGGAAAGAGATGGAATATACAATTGATAAAAATTTCAAAAAGAAATACATAATTGAGTTACACCACATGTGATAAACATATAATAAAAACTCTCAAAGAGTTACTAAATACTAATCAAATCATTACAAGAAATGAATGGAGAGAGAGATGATGTTCAGGAAATGGTTGGCGTCTTGGAGGTCGATTCTCACAACCTTAAGTTTTGCGAATAGCCGCTGGGGTTTTCAGTTTAGGAGAAAGATATAAATATAATGCAATGAATTTGAGGGTGCAATTTAGGTTTTTCTTTAGGAAAATCTCAATTAAATACCTTTTGAATTCTAAAATCATTCTAACTAGTTGAGTAGAAGAATTATCTAATTGAGTAGAGACATTTACTATTGAATATTTCTTTTCTTTGATTTTGAAATTTATAAGTAATTATTTGTCATTTCCCCTTTTCTTTTTATTCATTTAGTTTATATTTGGGCTTATATGATTTATTTTCAGCATTTATTAATTTCAAATTGGTCTGCCTAGTTTTTTAAACCTGCTCTGGGTCATAAGTTAACTCTGGATCCCGAATCAATATCTTGTTGAAAGCAGCTTGATCTGGTTAAAGTATTAATATGCTAGTAAATTGTTTGATATAGTTTAAACATGTTTAAAGAGCTAGTAGATGCTTTAATGAGGATGATTGATCAGATAGTATGGAGCTCATCAAAAAGAGGGGGAAATGAGAGACTAAATAGAAGTAATTAAAGAATTTGTTGATAAGACCTTTTGATTAATAATTCATAAAAAATATTAGTTGTGATAAAACAAAATATCTTTTTATAATCCATGTAGCTTATCCCACTATAAGTCTCTGTTATTGCTGTTACTTCCATTGAAATTAACTCTTTTAAAGTTACATCTTTTGAAAGTGTCTTCTATTTTATTTATGTACCCTCTCCAACCCAATACTTATGAATTTTTTTGATAGATAGTTTAATTTATTCCCCCAGAATAACATCATACTGAGTACGTACGGATTTAAATTTATAAGTATATAACACACTTATAGATCATATATCAAAATTAAGAAGAAGAAAAAATAACTTATCAAATTTTCCTTGACGGAAAAAAATCAATTTTGCAATATTCAACTGTGCACCATATATTTCATCTTTCTCGAATATTTAAAGTATGTCACTACAGAATAAGAGTAAATTTAAATATGAAATGGTAATTACTCAAAAAATCTTTATATTATACAGCTTATATTACGGATCAGTTTAAGTTTTGTTCCAGAAATATCAATATTTTTAATTAATTGGCAGAGGGGCTCCTTGATTTCAGGGTGAACTAACTTTGTCCTAATGAACTAACTTTGTCCTAATTAAAGGGCTGAGTTTGCCAGCCATGTGCTTCATTCTTTCCTAGAAGATTGGGTATCGCATTAGATGTTTTCATCCAACAAATATAATGTACCTAATTTTACATCTTCTTAGATTCCAATAAAAAAGCGAGATAGGTCCAAAGCTGAATATTCCCAAATCCCAAGTTCTGTGAACTCGACCATGTTGATAGATAGTGCCACATTTTGTTTCCTTTTTGTTTGTATCAACTATTAGCTTCCATTTATTTTCTCCTAGCTACTTATTTTTTAAATATTAAAAAATTAAAAATATTTAATTATAGTATAGATTACATGACACCTCGGAAATATTATATGGATTATTATATTCTACATCATTTTACAAGTAATGCGAGTTAGATTAAAGAAAAATAATAAGTTTTAGAGATGAAATGAAAAACAAAAACCTTTATATTTATGAATCAATATCAAGATTAATTTTCTTGTATATTTTAAACCGAAGTTGCATTTTTGGTTAATAGCAGTATATTGCAATGCGATAAACTATGATTTGAATCTTGTACAGAGATATTTTCATATTTAGTGTTCTATACTAGTATATCAAATAGTATTGAGTAAAAAATCAAATAGCACTTCCCTCTATTGAAAACAACGATGGAAAAATGATAAATAAATACTTTCCAATTTCAAAATCTCAATAACAACTTTACAATAGGCAATAAAAACTTCATGATAGACATAAACAATAATTAACAACTTAAAGAGGCTAAGTTGACATTTTAAAATGGGAAGAGATTTATTTGTCATTTTTGCTTAAAAGATAGTTACGTTCAAATAATAAAACAAATCAATCAACATTGGCACATACATATTATAACTTACATAAAAAAAATCAATCAACATTGGCACATACATATTATAACATTCTAATCTTCGTTATATACTCAGATTTTAAAATTAATGATTTCGATCACCATCTATGGTCATTGGTGTTGCGAGTCGTGTTCGGTTAGTATTAAATTTGACAAAGAATAATAGCTTTAAAACTCTTAAACTTGGTATCGGAAATGCAGTACTGGTTCGGACTTTCCTACATACGCAATCCATTCATCATATTCAGTTATTCACTCTATATTATTCAATTTAAAACTCATTTTTACCTTTCAATTGATCACGTTGTTCTTTTCGCCTATGTTAGTGTATATTTTCTATATAGTTTACAATTTTGTGTAAATTACTTTACTGATAAATTCATATATAATTTATTTTCGTTTTGTAATTCGTTACTCACAAAATTATTAATGTCATGTTTGATGAGCTAATATTTTTCCAGCTAGATTTAATACTTGTTACTCCCAAAAGTTATTCCTTACTAGACTGATAAATTCTTTTTATATTAATTGTTGTAGTCATTTATGGAGTTAAAAATTGTTATTTTTTTAAGACTATTATTGTCATTTCATTTTTAATTAGAAACATTTAGATAATGTCTGCTAAAAGGAAAAAAGACAATGAGTAAAAACCCTAAAAATAACATAAACCAACATATTTAGGAGGAAAGTCATTGCTACTAAGAGCACTACCACCCACATCAATCCTTTGCCATAATTTGTGATAGAAAAAGCTATTATCAGCAATAAAATCATCTTGAGTAGTGGGTTTTCAAATCATCTTGAGCACTACCACCCACATCAATCCTTTTCAAAGCTATTATCAGCAATAATATCATATCAAAAGATTCACATCTTTTATCTACAATAAACCAATAAAAGTGGTTTTTGAAAATTCACCATAAACATATCTCACAGAAATAAAATAATTTACAAACACGAACATGAAATATGAAGATTGAGTTGAAGAAACTCTTGATGTCGCCTAAACCCTCAAAAATCACCATCATAGAAAAAAAAAGGAAAATACAAGCAGATTAATGTAAAATACAAACATATCCTTCACTAGTTAGAACTGGGGAGAGAGATATCATAGAAAAAACTCGCACAACGATGAGAGAAGAGTTTCCACAGCCTTAAAAGTCAAAGAAAAAAGGGAGAAAAAGAGCCCACTTTAAACACACACACACACACATGCGCGCACACACACATGCTCCCTCGTGTCTTTATTATAAGTCACCAAAAATTTTTTTCACATACCAATAAAATTGGTTAAATGTATTTAATTTGTCCTGTAATTCAAGTAACTCTCAATACTACCCCCAATAATTACACTTATTTTCAAAACTATTAACTATTACTCTCTCCTAACCCCCATCAAATATGAGTATATATGGAAAAAATAATTAATGTACATTGAAAACCATGAAGTGACTTATAAAAATGACCAAGAAAATGGTGGTTGGTGACTTATATTAAGGATTAGAGGGAGTATATCATTGGTTTTTACATTTGAATCGCATTTTTATAACATGCAAACCAAGAAAATGTTGAAATTTAACTTATATATAAAAGAAGTTTACTTTATTTGTTTAGATCTGACAAATCTCTATATTTAGTTGGTTTTCATGTGTATACTTGACGTTATTAACATTTGGAAGATGCAAAATTTGTACATGTTTCGGGATTTTAGTTTTAAATTTCAAATTTTGATTTAAGAATTATAATGATCAAATAAAAAGAAAAATAAAAGAATACATACATTGTTTTATGTTATTAATATTATTATCAGTATTTCCTACCATTTCATTTTAGTTTTTGTTTTTTTATTATAGGAAAGCAACCCATGAAACAAAAAATAAAAGCAAAAAGTAATAAAAAGGGAACAAAACGAAAAAAGAAAAAAGAGGAGGCATACATTACACATACAAAAACCCTAGCCTCCAGAAAAAAAAACGAAGACAAAGAGGAAGTAATAATACTAATAAATAATTAATGGTCACGAAAGGCTGCTCTCCTCAGTGTTAATCATATCTTAAAAGTTACAACTCATATACTAATTGGTAATAGATATCAAATTAAATTTGAGGAATTAAAGTTCCGATTAAAAAATTTTACCATGTGATCTTTGGGAGGTTATAGGGGCTACAGTACAGTTGTCAACCTGACCGCATCCACCGACATATATATGAGAGTATGAAAAATTAAATCTAGTTAATTTCATTATTCAATACTTTTTAGTTTGGTGAAAATGTTCTATAGACTGAAAAAATAAATTATTTGCTTACCTGTATAAATATATTAACCTCTCTTGTAATTTGTATATAGGAAGAAAAGTGAAAAACAGTATATGGTCCTTTCAGTTCTCTCATTTTGATTAGAGTTTCTCAATTTGAGAGAAGAGGTTTAGGTCTTTTTAAATTTTATTTTTTAAAAATATTAATCCATATAATTAATTTAACAAGGTAGGGCCGGGAGAGATAAACCAAATGTCTTGTTTGAGTTTTTACTGAATTTTTTTCGGCCAAGAATTTTTACAGATTAATTACTAATTTTGTTCCAATCTATACGTAGGGCCGGGCTGGAGAGATCGAAAATTTTAGTCTTACTCATAAGTTCCTTCGTTAAATTATATATATGAATCTATATAAGTTTACACCTAAATTTTTATTATGTTTTTACTTTATTCTTACGGTATAATGTATAGTGCGATGTTGGTTGATTTTAAGTAGTATCAATGAAATTTAAATTTTTTTTGAGTCCATAAAACATGTTGAAAGTAACATATAAGTAGGATGATAAGAGTATATGAATTTACCATAACTTTAATTATTTATTTAGTTTTTAAAATAAAGAAAAACATTGACTGTACAATGATGCGTCCAAGTCCAACTATTGTATTGGGTCATAATAGTCCGAATCCATCAAAGTCTAAAGAAAGAATGAGTTGAATTGTTTTAAGCACTATTGTAAGAACTGGACCGAACCGGATGGTTGGACCGGTCCAACCGTCGAACGCTTCACATTTCGTCTCAACGGTTATCCGGTCCAATCATCGGTTTTAGCGGTTTGACTGTGTTGAACTATGACCCGAAGCCTTTTCCGGCTCGACTTCCGGTCCGGATTTTACAACATTGGTTTTAAGAAGCACCTTATTTTCCTCAATTTTTTGCCGGCATTCTTTACTCCTGAACTAGAATTTGTCCCCCTTCTAAACTTAAATTTCCTTTTGTTCTAAATATAGGGTCTATTTAAGGAGAATATTAATCTTAATTCTAATTATTAGACTTCTTTTCATCATTATTAGCTTTTTGCATATCCCTATCAATGCTTCTCAATAATAGACAACCAAGTAGAGGGTGTTCAAGGGACAGGTCATCCTGTTCTATCCAAAAA
This sequence comes from Mimosa pudica, assembly GCA_029929735.1. Classification (NCBI taxonomy): domain Eukaryota; kingdom Viridiplantae; phylum Streptophyta; class Magnoliopsida; order Fabales; family Fabaceae; genus Mimosa; species Mimosa pudica. The sequence goes on along the minus strand of JAKELP010000021.1, from coordinate 9,367,222 downwards.
ACGGGATTCACAATGTGATTCTCAAACCCGTGTTTAGTCTCGTTCCAAATTCTATCCTGAATTTTTTTTCCAAATTTTGAAACAGTTGTTGTTGCTAAACAAAATGGACTTTTTGACATGGAGCAAATAAAGAAATGAGCCCAATTTCGGGATCTGGATTTTCTCAGCGGCCTTTTTTCTCAGCGTCTCTCAGCGTCTCAATCATGGTCGTCCAAAATGATCCAATTAATTAGGACACATGTTCCCGCCAACACTCAATCCCTCTCCTCATTTTCCTTTACCATCTCTATCACCTTTGACAGTTCTCCCTCCTGCGTCCCTCTCTTTCTTGCTCCACTGTTCATGCATGACGCGACTGATTGTGGTTGTTCTGAAATACTTCATATCCATATGCCATTATAATCTTTTGTTTTGAACAAATCTGCCATTATACTTTTAATTTATTTCAGAAATTAAATCATAAACCGAGAATAAGCAAGTATTTACAAAAGCAGAGAGAGTGATGGTCCCCACTATGGCACATCCCCTTTTCATGGATTCCCCTTCTTCTTCATTTTCATCTGCGTCATTGCTTTCTCCCTATGGCTTTTTTTTAACTGAAACCTATGGCATTACTTATTTTGATTGATGCTCATTTAAATACAATAATAAATGACATCGAGTATGAGTTCAGAGAAGAAAGACTTGAATGATGAAGAATCAAAGTAAAATAATCACGATCCTGCAGGAATGAGTTCTAGTCCGACTCCATTAAGATCTGAATGGAGAAAGGGAGAGAAGAAGTGCCATTGGGAGAGAAGTTCAGATCTGAATGGGAGAGAGAGAAATGAATTGAGAAGTAGTTAGGAATGGGGGAGAGATACGCTGAGGTGAGGTGTAGGAAAGTGTAAACATGTGTCTCCTTTTTGAGCGGTTGGATAATTTTGTACTGCCATGATTGAGATGCCGAGAGACGCTGAGAAAAAAGGCCGCTGAGAAAATCAGGATCCCCAATTTCGTTCCAATAATACAATATAATAAATAAGCTAAAAAATAACCATAAGAAATATTTTTTAAAAAAACATAATTAACCAAAAATATATGAGAAATATTTTAGCATATTACAAAATATATGGGCTTGGCAGTAACTTCTTTAAAAACTATGCAAAAGATAAGAAAAACGTGTTTCTATTTAAGAGAATGATATAAATAGTTAATATTTCTAAAAGAAAAAGTTAACAAGAATATAAATTTCACAATGAGAATATAAATCGGTATAAGCTTGTCCCATGTCCCGTCCTAATATTAATTTTCCCATCTCAATTTGTCTTGTTACGAAAGTTTTCGTGACGAGAATGATCAAGATAGGGATAGGATGACTGGGATGAGACACATTTGAAAACCATTCCCTACAAGCATGAGTGGGAGGCCGTAGATAATAGTAGATTGTCATGATACATTGATTAATATAATGTGATTATTTCAACAAATTAACTATCATTCTTAATCCTATCAAGTTGATTAAATATGTCTTATATTCAAGAAGTATAATATAGTTTTACGCATGATAAGTTTGATAAACTCTATCAATATATTTCTCCATAAAAAGAAAAGCTTTAAATTTTATCCATTCTATTTTAAAATTTAATAAATAGTTTATTTCAATCTTTATTTAATTTTCACTCTTTATGAAAAATTAAAAATCTGTGAAATAATTAATGAAAAAAATAGATTGACATGATTAATGATATTATTTATAAATAAGATAACATAATCGTTTTTTGTCTAATAAATTAGATAACATAAGAGGAATGGTAATTTAAATAACAGGGGAGTAGTTTATTTTGGCCCTCATCAATTGACCTATTAATGGTGTTCAAATGATTATAAATCAAATCATTTTTAAAAGAGTATTTAAGAAAATCAATACTTATTTTTTCAATTCAATTTACTCCTACGTAGGACTGAAACTGTGAAAGATATTTTTCTTTGATTTTCCTTTTAAGCGGGACCACCACTTCAATTGATGGGGTAATTTATTACTTATTTCGTGGGATCCACTAATTATGGACTTGGGGGCTGCCTTTTTCAAAAGTGATCCCTCTGATTTTTAAATAATTTTTTTTCCTTTTTCAAAAGTGATCCCTCTGATTTTTAAATAATTTTTTTTGGAAGAATTGTGTTTATTATTTTTTTTCTCCCCATTAATATTTAAATCACTTTTAGTTAGTCAAAGTCCATTAATATTCATATTAGCCTGAAGTCCTGGACTGTCATTTTTTTTGTTAACAATGTAACCTCACTCGCGTGTCAAGTGAGACTAGTCCCATATAGGGATAGATAGTTGACTTGTGAATTTGCTTTATTCGCAAGAGTTAGAGATCAAGATGCCGTCGTCGCAAAATCCTACCATCTTCTTCATATTTCCTTAATGAGAATTTATGGGTATATAAGAATCGTCATCTGTAGAAAAATCATTGAGTAGTGGTTGTTGAAATAACCATCCAAAAATATCCACACCTCTTATCGGCAATAAACTAATCAATTTGGTTTTCAAAAGGCCTCCATGAGTAGATCTCACATAAACAAAAATACCCACAAAACTAATACATAAAATGAAAATTGTGTAGAATAAATTCTTATTGACATCGAAACTCTCGTACCAATTTATTTAGCAAAGACATGTCACCAAATCATTTGAAAACGAAAGAAACATTAAAGAAGACAAATAAAAGTTATAGATAGATACATGGTCCCTTCCGATCCAGGCAAGAACCAGGTAAGGTGACGCCGATGAAAAACGCGTACAAAAACGAGAGAAAAGATCTCACCACCACCCTAAAAGTCAGAGAGAGCGAGAGTAGATAGAGCCAACTAATAGTACCATGTTTATGATCAAAGGGAATAGACTCATTACTTTTAATGAGTCTCACTAAATTCCCATTTTATTATATTTCAAATCCTCATTTAACAACCTAATTAAGGAATGCCATATAACACAATCATAATCATAATTCCTCAACGGATGATGCCATCTAAGTGAGGAATACCACCTAAAACACAACATTACAATCAACACACGTTAGGTCGCATTCCTTACTTTTTGTCCTTATTATAAGTACTAATTTATTGTCCTAAAACACAACATTACAATCAACATCTAAGTGAGTCTATTAAATACTCGTTTTGATCCTTATTATAAGTCACTAATTGTTTCTAACTTTTTGTCCTTAAAATAAGTCACTAATCACCACATTAAATGTTTTTTCCCACTTTTACCCTTGTTATTAATAAGTATTTAAAATTGAAAATATGAAACACATCATTTAATGAACGGTGAAGTTGGAAAAAGTGGAAAAGTAAATATGAATTTTAAGACCCAACTACCATTTATTGGTATGCGAAAAATAGATAGTTGATGACTTATAATATGGGCTGGAGGAAGTATCAAATCGGATTATTTTTCCCTCTAAAAATTAGTATCTCACTTAAATTTATTACATCATTAATCGAAACTAGGACAGGAAAACAAGAGGCGGGCGCAAGATTTGGAAAAGTCATAAAAAAATAAAAATAGGGAACAATAATAATAAAAAAATAGTCAATTTATCAAATTTTTTTCAACTCTTTCGTCGTCGTTCATTTCATCATCTCCTTCCTGTCATCTTCAAACAAATCTTTGCCTTTTTATAAATCCTAACCCATTTCACTTCTTCTCCCATTCTCATTTGCTTCCTTTATTCCCCTTTCTCTCTCTGCAATAATACTCTGTTTCTTTCCTCAATCTCACAAAGCCACATTAATTGAATGGCTCCTTCCACACCATCAGGTGCTTTTTCATCCATACCCCACATGTTTATATGGGTTCAAACTTTACGTTGTTAGCTCAAAGATCGTTTCTTTTTTGATTTGCTTATGTGGGTTTTCTTCATGCATGTTCCATATATACACGTTTGTTTTTTTTTGTTGCTGAATCATGTTTTAGATCTTTGTTTCATTGATTTGTTTTTTGCATGCGTCATGCTTTCGTGTGTTGGTGTTAGATTTTCTGTGTGAATAGTAACGATCACGTCATGTTTTGAAAAAAGCTTCTTGTGGCGTGTGATTTACATCCTTGCATGGATGTAAACATAGCTATGATGGTTATTAGAGATCAGTATTTGTGTGATGCTAAAACTTTGATTAGATTTGGGGTTATTAAGATTCATTTCTGATTTGATTCGGGGAAATAGTTGCTTTTTTTATTCAACTTGGATTGTAAAAGAGATAGATAGATAGATAAATACATGAATTGAATCTCGGTTTTGTGATCTAACATAGTTGATGATTGCATTTGGGAGATGATATTAAAAAAATCACAATTCCTAAGAATGATGATTTAACATAGTAAATTAAAAACAGAAAAGTTTGAATGAATAACTTGTGTATGCTGTAGATTCCAAGGACATGCTGTAGCATTGTTGTATTTCTATATTATATTAAAAATGTGCTTAAGATAATCATCCTGTGTGAAAATCACAATTCTTCTTCTTGTTGGATTTGTTTGTTCCATAGGGAAAAACATGAGTATGGAGATTCTGGTCTGTGTTTGACTTGAGCAAAAATTTCTAATTGATACTGATTTTCTTAATTTTTTAATATAATTTTGTGAATATATATTTCTTTAGGAACTGTGTTGCTAGTATATTTTGTGTTTTTAATTGACTGCATAATTTTAATGCCTCTGCTCTTCTGGGAAAATCGTTTCAGACTTCTTGAAAGATTGCTTTTTATTAATTATGAATATATTTTAGTTGCCTTGTGCACCAAGCTCAGGAAAATGGACAATTTTCTTCCATGAACGCCATAATAATCTAAAATATATATCCCAGAAAGCTGCCTTCTGTAAAACAAATGAAGCTAATGGTGTGAATGATGTGACTTGAATAGACTATAATTAACTTTTCTGCATTCATTTATAATGCAATTATTTATGTGGGCTTAACGGTACTGCTTTCGTACAGCTAATGGAGATTGCAAGGAAAAAGATTCGCTGGTTGTTTCCTTTGGTGAAATGTTGATTGACTTTGTACCAACAGAATCCGGAGTTTCACTTGCTGAAGCACCTGCTTTTAAAAAGGCTGCTGGTGGTGCTCCTGCTAATGTGGCTGTGGGTATATCTAGACTTGGAGGTTCATCTGCTTTTATAGGCAAGGTATAGTAAGACATCCAAGTTTTTTGATCCTGTTGGTTGCGTGGATTTTTTGTTATCTTTTTTAATTATGATGTCTTTGTTATAGGTTGTGTGTGTTAAACTCAATATTTTTTTTCTTTGAGAATTTTGCATGTGCATTTAGACTCAAGTTTAGACCTAAGCATGTTGCTATTTGTCATGTAGGTTGGAAAGGATGAATTTGGGTATATGCTGGCAGATATTTTAAAGGAGAACAATGTTAATGTAGCTGGCGTGAGGTTTGATGCTCATGCAAGAACTGCTCTGGCTTTTGTTAGTCTTAAAGCTGATGGTGAGCGTGAATTTTTGTTTTTCCGCCATCCAAGTGCTGATATGCTTCTTCATGAGTCAGAACTTGATCAAAATCTTCTAGAGCAGGTTCATATATGTTTTCTTTTTTTTCAATGTCTGACTTAAATGTGGCCCAATATTTGTTCTATATGTTTTGATATATGTCACGTTGTTTGTAGGCTAAGATCTTCCATTATGGTTCCATTAGCTTGATTGATGAACCATGCAAGTCTGCTCATCTTGCTGCCATGAGTATTGCCAAGAAATCTGGTGCTATTCTATCTTATGACCCAAATTTGAGGTTGGCCCTATGGCCTTCAGAGGAAGCTGCTCAAAAGGGCATCATGAGTATATGGAATGAAGCAGATATAATTAAGGTTTAGTATACATTAATGTTTAATTCTTATACTACAATTCATTATTTGGAATGAAGAGCATTTTGACATCTCCCATCCTCAATATTACAGCTGATTTGGTGATTTTATGTGTCTGCAGGTAAGTGAGGATGAGATTGAATTCTTGACCGGTGGAGATGATCCTTTCGATGATAATGTCGTGTTGAATAAGCTTTTTCATCCAAATCTCAAGCTTCTAATTGTTACTGAAGGATCAGAGGGGTGTAGATATTATACCAAGGTAGACTTGTCAAAATCAAGTATCCTCCTATAAGGGAACAAAGCTAACCAGCTATTCATTTGATTTACTCTTAAATTGATTCACTTTCCTAATCTGCATCGAGTTGACGAAATTCATTGATATAGAGGTTCCTCTTTGTGCTGTCCGTACTCTAAGAAGTCATGAGTATGCTTATATGTTCAACTTAGGTTAAGCAACATAACATCTCTTGTTTGTTAATTGCACACATTCATTTTATTCTGATCACTCTTGTACAGGAGTTTAAAGGCAGAGTTGGTGGTGTTAAAGTTAAGTCCGTTGACACAACCGGTGCTGGTGATTCATTTGTCAGTGGATTGTTGTACAATTTAGCTTCTGACCTAAGCATATTTCAGGTATCTCAGATATGTACCAGAAATGATTGTCAAATAATTTTTGTCTCCTACATTTCACGCATTTGCACGATTCTTTTCTTGTTATTGCTTGTTTCTGATGGTGCTGTGGAAACCAGTATAAAAGTGAAGCAAAGAATTTCCCTAAATCATTTTTTAGAATGTATCAGAATCAAATAAAACCAAAAGCACCATTTAATATTTCAAACACTGTAACTTTGGTACTCTCCTTTTCCCTATCTTGTACACCCGTAACATTTAAAATTCAAGTTAGAGAAACTATCATAACTGGTATTGAAAATTACCATTAATTCAATAATAGAAAACTTCACGCAACCTGATGACAACTCTAAATTTGGTTCTGACAAGTCATAAAAGTTTCAACTTGGTAAGGTGTCATACATTTAACGCATTTATGTGTGTCTGTGTAAAGAAAGAAAGGATGCACAATAGAATGTGATTGCATGTTTGGTCCACATCCCATGTTCATACCATCATCTCTTTCTTTTCCAAACATATCGCTCTACGTGATAACACTACTGATATTTCTCTCTCTTTTCGGGTCCTTTATGCAAGGACTTAGTTGTTTGCTATTTTCTGCAAATTAACATATTTATTGCATGTTGTAGGATGAGAAGAAATTACGAAAGGCACTGTATTTTGCCAACATATGTGGTGCCCTCACAGTAACACAGAGAGGGGCAATTCCGGCACTACCAACAAAAGAAGAGATTCTTGAATTCTTGCTAGAAACAGCAACAATTTAAAACCAGGCTGAGTTTTGTTTAGTCTTTTTGTAAAACATCAGTTACCATTTGATGTTATTGTTAAGCTATGTAGGGTGCAGGTCACGCTGATCTTTTTTGTATCTCTCTTTTTTGTCCTTCAAAATCTGCATTGCTATTTCTATTATATAAACAAGTTTGGTTCAGTTTGCTCCATGCCCCTATTTAGGTAGTTTCCAATTCTTTTTCACAAACTTTCAAGGCATAATAAGATATACTCACGAGCTTCCATGGATTTTGTACTTTCTGCTTTTTGGGTGATTAAAATGAAATACTAATTCGCTTCTTGATGTGAATTATGGTTAGCATTTAAGAGAGGTTGCGGTGATACAACCATATCAATATCTACTACCATGTTATAACCAGTTGTGCAACTAAACATTGTTCCAAATATTTCTTCTAATTATTACCTGAGTCCAGGCATCATTGTTTTGGATCACTAAATTGATATTGTGCTATTTATCTAGCTGCTCATCTAATGTAGAACATTCACTACAAAAAAAACGGCGCTTTCCGGTGTACACCTTCCGGCGTTTTCATCAAAAACGCCGGAAACGGCATGCCTTCCGGCGTTTTTTAAAAAATGCCTAAAAGAAACGCCGCAAAATTTGGCGCGCGCTTCCTGCCTTCTTTCCCGCGCACACATACCGGCGTTTGTGGACACAAAAACACCGGTATGTATATTTTAATCAAAAGAAATTTTGTTTGCTTTTCTTTTACTTTTTTTTTGAAAAAATAACACATATCGGCGTTTTTCTTTCTTAAAAACGCCGGTAAGTAATAAATAATATTTTTTAAAAAGAACATGCATACCGGCGTTTCCTGGAAACGTCGATAAGCGTAAGAAAAACGCCGATAAGTATTAAATAATATTTTTAAAAAAAAACATACATACCGGCGTTTCTTAGAAACGCCGATAAGCGTAGGAAAAACGCCGATAAGTATTAAATAATATTTTTTAAAAAAACAATGCATACCGGCGTTTCCTGGAAACGCCGGTAAGCATTAAATAATTTAAAAAAAAGACTACGCATATCGGCGTTTGCGAAATCGCCGGTAAAATAATAATACAATATCACTTTCCGGCGTTCCTATCATAAACGCCGGTATGCTCCACCTTCTCTATAAAAAGCGATGCTCCCCCCTCATTTTCCCTTACTCATTCGTTTCTTGCTCCTTCCTACTTCTTTCTATTTGTTTCTCAGTGATCATTATAAATAGCGGTGCTCGCCCCTCATTGCACATTTGGTGGTTGCTTATTGTCATATCTCTTTTTATTTATATTTGCTTCATTTTTGTTTATTTTTATGTCATGGTTAATTTACATATTTGATATACTTTAGTTGCTCTTATAGGTATTATTTTCTTTTAATGTGTGTAATATGATTTTGCTGTCATTTTTAACTATTAATATTTTTTATTTATATCTATAGTACTAAATTTTCGTCCAATGTTAAATTGGGACGAAAATTATTTTTTATTAATAATTTTTAAACACTTTTCGGCGTTTCTGCAAACGCCAAAAAGTTCATATTAAATAATAGCATACCGGCGTTTCACCAAAACGCCGGTATGTCAATTATTAAAATAATGGACATATCGGCGTTTCAGGAAACGCCGGTATGTTTAAATATTATATTACTTTCTGCAACCCGTGTTTCGGCGTTTGTGGGTACCCTACGGCGTTTGTAAAAACGCCGATGTGCTACTTTTCCACGTTTTTTTTCGGCGATTTGCAAAAACGCCGTAGAGTTGTTTCGCCGGAAAGAGACAAAAATAAACGCTGGCAAGCGGCAAGTGTTTTGTAGTGATTTAGAAATATTAGAAATTAGAAATAGACAAATTGCTTCTGATGAAAGAAAGAAATATAAAAATTGGATACACAAACTGATCGTTAAGCTTTTAATTATGTTTTTTTATTAAAAAGGCTATTAGTTATGGATGGTAGGGTGCATTTGTAACTTGTATAAATTATTCGAATTGTATCAATAATCAAAAGCTCAAAGATTACCATATATGAAAAGCTCAAAGTATAAATCAAATTACGCTCAAAATGAGAAAGATGATAGAGCAAAATAAACCTCTCTGACAAACAATGCCCATTGAATTTGAATTGTCGGTTCGAATTCTCTCAGAATCAGTTCTCTCCTATTCCCTCAGAATCCCCTCTTTGGGGATTATTTTGTCTATTGAAATTCATCTAAGAGCTCATAATTTGCCACTTATACCATTAAAAATTATAAAAATGTATTAACATATAAAATAAATGAATAACTTTTAATTTTTTTATTTTAGAACACTTTGGGTATATAAAATTTCAACTATCTAGACCTATTTTATTTCAATACAAAGGATAACTGTAAAATAATTTTACAGTTAACTATTAGTTAACTGTAAATAGTTAACTGGACTATTAGTTAACTATCTAGACCTATTAGTTAACTATTAGTTAACTGTAAAATTATTTTACAGTTAACTGGACTAGTCTGTATATCTTATAGATCCTTATATTGAAATGAAATATGTTTAAATAGTTGAAATTTTTATGCTAAAATTTTTTTTATATTAAGATACATTTTATTTTTATTTTTAATGGTAAAAGTGGCAAATTATGAGCTCTTAAATGAATCTCAATGGGCAAAATAATACCCCAAAGAGGGAATTATGAGGGAATAGGAGAGAACCAATTATGAGAGAATCCGAACTCACATGTTTGGGCTTAAGTCTAGAATGTTCATTTGGGGTTTGAATTGGTTTAAATTCAGTAGGTTCCTATGAAATTCAGTTTGGGCTTACTTTTTATCTTTTGTCTTCTTCAAACTGATCTCACAGCTTATGTCATACACCACTCGTTCCCCCATTATTATTCTTTGTTCAGTTGTTGTGACGTTCTTCCAATTGTTCTTTTATTTTTCAGGCTCAAATATAGTTTTAAACTTTTAATACTCCACAAGCTCTCATAAAATGGTCTATATTCGGATCATAAAACAGTTCTAAAAGGCAATCAATATAAAAGCATGTGTTACCAACGGAAATGTAATGTCATTTAGTTGTACTATTTTTACAGAACGATAAATTATTTTTTTATGTGTGTTATATTCAAGTAGTAATATTATTGTATTTTCTTTTTGCCAGAAAGTAAAAGTATTGATATTAATATATATGAACAAATAGTAACAAATACAATAATGCAGATATTTTCTGCAATGCAAATATAAAATGTGTGTATCAAATACAATATAATTTCACGATGGTTTTGTTACTGATGACACTTTTTTTCTACCATCAAATTATTATGAATATGATGAATGAATGATAATAATAGTAGGATTCATAGTGGCAATGACTTTCCTCCTACCTAAGTTAAGCTATGTTACTTTTAAGGTTTCTCCCCAATGTTTCTTTTTTAGTTTTTCTTTATAGACATTTTGTTTTATGTTGTGTGTCTCAATATTCCCAAATTTAATGAAATAATATGTTATCTGATAAAAATACATATAATATGATAACGATAGCTTTATAATAAAAATTGACAAAAATCTCACATTACAAATTTTATTTAAGTGAAGGAGGTGATAATTATAAAGTTGGATCAACAAAATGATACCTCCTTTACCTAAGATTTATTTAAGGAGATGATTTGGTCTTAAATGTATGACCTATCTATAATAATTTTCAATTTGGTTCTCAGATTATTCCAAATGATGTTTCATTATTTTCTCAACGACAATCATATACGAGAAAATAGATGACTGAGGTTAAGAAAAATAAATATGATATATTTAAAATACTTTCATATTAACTAACTTAACCAATATAATTTGTCTAATCAAATTAAATAAATAAATTTAATTTTTTTATAAGATAGTATTAGCTTTTATATCTAGTTCATCAAGTATAAGGTTGCAAATTAGAGCATCAATGCTTCAAAAATTGTTAAAGAACTAATTTTATTTATTCTCATGTGTAAATTTTTAAAAGCTACTCATAGGTCATAAATATGACACATATTTACTTAATTTGATTATAGTACAGGTGTTAGTTAAGTTAATTAAAAACATATTATATTACCAATATACTTTAACCATCTAATTATATTCTAACCCTCCATCTCTTACCTATTTATCATTGTAATGCATTAATAGAGGTAATTAATTAAAAGAGTTATTCTGTTTAAAATCAAACTTATCTTTCTAAGTAGGTTCTATATCTAGGTCCGAATGGAGCATAGATTAAAGTGAGTCTACTTAACACAAAAGTGAAATATAAGCATACTAAATATTCCTTTTTATAACACATTTATATTTTTAGAAAACCCCATAAAATTAGAGAAATCTCAAGTCAGTTTCAAGGGAGGAATATAAGATTCCCATATCAAATAAAAAACACAGATGCCTTAGTTATTTCGAGTAAAGGGAAGAGAGAGACATGCGTTGTGAATTGTTTACTTAAAGTAAAAAACTATTATGATAAAGGAAAAAACTTATATCAAGTTGCTTATATCAAGTTTGTCAAGTTCACCTATAAGATATTGCCACTTGTTCATTTTTTCCACATCAACAAGGAGGTGTTTGTTGTCTCACAGTACTCAATCCAAAAACCAAATAATAAAGAAGAAAAAAATTATGAAACCTAGGTTTTCCACAGTCAAGAATAACAGAATAGGAATCAACATCGACTTCTCAGAATCGGAATTGACCTTTCATCTACACTAGTCCACCCATCTTCTTCATTCTCCAAAAACCAAATATGACATCTTCTTCTCTTCTCTCTTAGCTTCACTAAAACCCCATAATCTTCACCGCTCATTTCACCATATTTGTCTCTCAACCTCTGCTGTAACCGCTCCCCTCACAGTTTCCTCCACCATAAACCCTCTCCGTCTTTCCATTATCACTCCTTCGTACCTTCTTCTTCCTCCTCTCTCTTCCTCATGTACCGAACCCAAAATCCATCCCTCACCCATCATTGTCTCCGTGAATGAGATGGTGGAACAATGAAGGCGGAGAGAGAGAGAGGATTACATTAATCACCCATCACCATCAGTACATAGCGTTTCCTTTTTTTTTATTTTTTTACCTTATTTGATTATTTCCTTTTTCTGGATCTTTTATGTTTTGAAATTTGTGAGACAACACCGTTTCCTTTTTTCCTTTTTTTTTTACCTTATTTGATTATTTCCTTTTTCTGGATCTTTTATGTTTGGAGATTTGTGAGACAACAAACACCTCCTTGTTGATGTGGAAAAAATGAACAAGTGGCAATATCTTATAAGTGAACTTGACAAACTTGATATAAGCAACTTGATATAAGTTTTTTCCTATGATAAAATATAAAATCTTTATTTTAAACATGTGAATACTCTTTGTTAAAAAAACATGTGAATACTCTTCTCTGCCAATTTGTAACATTGAATTTGAGCATAGCCATTTTAAACTTCATAATATTAAAATCAAGGATTTTGAACATTAATCTTGTCCATTTCAAAGATTAGGGGTGTTTACGGGACGAGATAGGAACACCCATGTCCCATATCCCATTACGAAATGGGACATAACGGGAAAATACCGAAAATTTTTATTTTTTTATTAAAAATATCTACTTGTGAACAAAAAATATAATATTTTTGTTTGTATCAAATAAAGAAATTAGTTCGATATTACTTCTACAATACATCTTATACAACATAATAAGCTATTATATGTTTCATCAAAAAATTTCACTTATACTCATACGCGATACAAATGACATATGTATTTACTCTAAAAAATATATAAAATCACAAACAAATGACCCGGCTCGATGAATTTTGTCCTGTTCGATTTGAAAAGGAAAAACTTGCACACCCCTACCTACCTATCAAAGATAATTGAGTTTCAAATTGTTAACTTAAAATAAAAAATCATTATGATAAAGATGGAAATCACTATTTTTGAACTTCCAAATAAGAAATCCCTTCAATATTTTCCTTCTCTTTTTAATTTGTTTTTATTTTTATTTAGCAAAAAAAGTCTGGTAGAAAAGCATTCATTCCTTGGTGCGTCATTTTGTGGGAAGAACGTGGGTTGAAGTTGAATGCGCAGAAAGAAATCATTCCCACACAAAAACGACCCCTCCCTCCCTCCCTCCTTCGTTCTTCACATTTATTAAGTTTTAACCACATTCTCAAATTCTTTCAGTTCTCCATGATGACTCCAAATCCTTCGCTTCTCCCTGAGATCGGCCCCGATGGTCTCGCCAGAGAAGCCTCCGTCATTAGCTACACCGAGAAGGTTCGGTTGTCTTCTTCCTTTTCCTTTTTCTCATTCCTCATTTTCTTCAATCTCTTATTATTATTTTCTCTTAATTAAATTAAATAACTTCATTTTGTCGCAGATCATCGAGGCAGAGCAGCTTCAACTAAAGAAGTAACTTCTCTTTCTTCGCCATTCTACTCTGGATCTATCTTCGAATATCAATTCACTGTATTTATTATATTTGTTCGCAAAAGTAATATTTGAAAGAAATTAAAAAAATAAATAAATAAATAGTAGGGCGAATGTTGATAAATTAAGTCTTGTCTTAAAATTCACATATAGGCTTATGCTTTCGCATGGAATTTCGATTTAATTTGTCTACTCCCTTGGTTCTCTGATTTGATTAGATTGAGTATGTTAGTTAAGTTAGTTATTTACATGTGATATTACCAATTTATCCTGATCATATACATTTATCCGCACTTTTGCTTTCTTTCTTGTCTTTATAGATAAGTAGAATTAAATTTAATTGGAGAAAAAGCTGGAAAAAAATTAGAGGGATTTAAACAAATTAAAATTTGAAAGAGATCATATGTTTAAGAAGGGAGGGGCTAATTTGTTTTTTTTTTTTTGTTTCTTTCTCAATGAGGAGAATTTTTTTTATTAGTGCTTGATTCTTGGTGAGATGCATGAGTTCTGTATTATGTTCAGGTACATTGAGGAGAACTACTCGAAAATTCGTGATGTAGAGCGTGAGTTGTCGAATCTGACAATGGAGATGAAGCTCACTGCTGGCCCAAAGAAAGCAGGTTTCTATATACTATCATTGCTGTGTGCTCTTTCTGGTGCAACTAATTCTTCATTGGCATTTGTAGAATTATGACATTGATTCTATTTTATGATGATGCATGCTTTTAAGCTCTTGAACTTCTGAGGAAGAAAATAGAGGCATCAACCGAGAGGATTCGTCTGGCCAAGCAAAAGGAGGAACAAGCAAAAAAGGTGTGCTTCTTAGATACTGAAAATTTCCCCACTGTTTTCATGTCATAGATTCCTTTAACAGCCAACGCAATTTATGTGTGCTACTCCTGATCTTGTTGTTCTTATAGTTAGCTCATTGTTGGAATTTTGTAACTTCTGTGAACATATAGTTGAGAGAGAGAAAGGAATGGGATGAAGCGAAATTAGGAAATTATTTGTGCTAGCTTTTGTGTGTGTTGTCTGTATTTTATTTTCCCATTCTGAAGAGTATCATTTACCATATGTTAGAGAGAAAACTTCTTTTGCATTATTGTATAACAAGACCTTATAGGAATAGTAATTCAATAGCCTTCTCTAAATTGGAATACATAGCAATTTGCTAGTGCTAAGTAGGCAAACTAATGGGCTTTGAGTAAAAATGAACATAATATTGAAGGGAAAAGGAGAAAAATGAACATGTTGGTTATGTTTGTGTAAGCCCAAGGCTGCCGATAACATAATTTACTTCACAATGGAGGGAGCTTATAGATGAAGAGGGAGCTCTTTCTATTGGATGGGAAGTTCATAAATATAATGTGAGAATATTTATAATAATCTAGCATTCTTTTACATAACATAGTGGAGACTATTTATTCTTTTGGAGGATATGATCATGTGATCCCCATATCTATCCCTGCGTTTTTTTTTTTTTTGAGTTTTCATTGGGGGATGGAATTGAAGTTCCGTAACAGGGCAGTCCCATCAGGACTCCTGGAATTAAGGGACTTCCGTTCTGTTAATAGGAGTAATGCAAAGATAGCTGAGAATTCGATACAAACCTAACTTGGGAAGTAAATAATATAATTTCTGAATCAACGTAAATTTATCATTCCATGACTTGGATAAGGACACTTTCTACTGTCTATAAAGTTTGATTTAGCATATTTTCCGAGAGGGAAACAAGTGTGCAGACTGCCTTGCCTCCTTATGTCTCACAACAGCGGATAAGAAGGTTTTTTGGACGGAACCACCACAGGTGGTGTTGAAGATCCTTAGTGCTGATCTGTCTGGGCATGAAGTGCCCCGCTATGTACTAGTTTAATTTCATTGGGTTAATCCATCAGTTCACCAAAAAAAAAATATCTTAGTTTGATTTATGAACGTAAGAGTTTTAAATGTAATAGTATTATCATCGCCTTTTACTTCTTCAGATGTAATAATCTTGACTGCATATGCTGCAGGTATGGGAAGCAGCATCAAAAGCAGTAAGCGATGAAGAGGCTATGAAACAGAAGCTATGTGAAGACTTGAACAATCTGGTAGGTATACTGTTAAATGCAAGCCTACTATTGTGCGTGATAATAGGCTGTTTGATACAAAAAATGGTCTGCAGGTCCAAGAGAGCAGTAACAGTCAGTTTTCTAGGCTGGAGGAATTAAAACGAAGATTGGAAGCTTTGAATCCAACCAGAGCATCCTCTACTCCTCATCATGTATGTTCTTGAAATCATCACTTTTGAAGCTCTGTAAATAATTGCTTCTGCAGACTTTACCACTACATAATGCACAATTCTTGCGTGAACCAAGTGCACTACAATATTTGTTGTCCAACCAATAACTAAATACATGAGGTTTACATGTAATTTTTAATTTTACGCGTCACCCTCAACAAAGTGATAAAAATATTATTTTTCAACTTGTAAAATAAAAAAAAAATGAAAACATGAGATTTAAATTTTTTAATGTGTTAGGTTTTTTAAGGTGCTAAGTCATATTGGATATTCCACGTAAGACCTCATCTTTCGTGAGATTTGAATTTTTTAAATGTGTCAGCAAACTATTGCATCTAAGTATTTTGAACCTTAAAGGTATACTATTATTACAAGCGCTTCTAAGACTGATACCCTAAAGTCACTTTGTGGACCTGATCTGCAAGAAAATTGTCTTCAGTGCTCCTGGGGATGGGTATAGTTGCATGTTGAGTGCTCTATAATAGCAGTAAATGTAACATTCTCCTATATGGCTTCCTCTGTAAACTTGAGAAGTACTCTAGTGAACACGTAAGACTTCCAGTTATTATAATTATTTGCTGAAGCTAAGACAACAAGAATGAAGTAGCCAATTAGAAGGGTAGTTTAATTGTCATACCAAATTGTATAAATAACCATTATGGTGCTTAATATTGCATAATATTGATAACTGCTTCAAGAAATACTCATAGTATTAAAAAAGAGTATAGGTGTGGAATTAATAATAAGTAATCTTTACATAATTAAGGAGGTAGATGTATTTGAACCAGGGGGATGGATTGAATATTATTGTGCTTTCCCTTTCTTCCGTTGTAGTGTTTGATGGGTAGCAATTGGATCTATTATCCATTCTGAACTACTGAAATAAGCATTTGGCAATTTCTTGATTTCTGAGTTTAATGTGATAGTTTATGCATTATTTTATGTAATATAGTTATCGTTACTCGATAATAGATTTTGAATTAAGGTTCTTGTAGCTAGATATCAGGAGGCTGCACCTGCAAATACCCCAATATTTCTGTGTTTGGAGTTATAAATATTTTAAAATTTGTCTTCCTTTATTGTGTACTGTTGATTCTATATTATGTCATATCTTGAGTACATGGTTCTGATAAAAAAAAAATTATTGAATACATGGTGCTAGTCCCCTGATTTCTACTTGAATTTCGTTAGGATGAGAGACCTAAGAGTTCTCCGGATGATACATTCAAAGATTTGCCCTCTGTTCCCATTGCAAGGGAACCAAATGGGGGTTCTGCTGATAGTGGTTCTGACCAAAGGGAAAGGGTCGAGCAGAAGGGCCCAGGGACTAATGGACATAGTCAGCAACCTCCTAATGAGGGAGTAAGAAGAGGTAAGAAGAAAGCTAACTTGCAATTAAAAGGAAAGGGAATTGGTGCCGTGGTTAAAGGTCGATCGCCGGCCCCTGGCTGGACTGGGGCTGGGTTTGATGTAGATGGAGGAACATAATGTCATGATCTGTGTCGGTAAAAAGCATATTGGACGTTAAGTCTGTCATTATTTTTCCGTACAAAATATAGTTTTCAGTTCCTTCCCTTATTTATCCCTGAGACATTGCATCTACCTCAATTGTATGTAATAACTATGTATTAATTTTCATGATGGCAGCTTATTGATACAGATTGAGGGGTCCTTTCTTGTATCTTTCAGGCCAACAAATCAATGTTGTAAGTTAAGTCACATATTCCCTACCTGAGTTTGATCACTTATAAGTATGTTGATTTCTTTGTGTAAGGACGACAGTGGTGTAGCATTTTCTTTTCCTCTTTTTGAAACAGTTATTTCAATGCAGTCCTTCCATTTCCATAGAATTTTTGTTTGGTGTGACCTTAATTGAATAGGTCTGGGTTTAGTTAGAAAAGGAGGGAAGATCTAGTTTTTCCCCAATCCTAGGTTTTGGACCTGAAACCTTTGTTTCGTACTGAAAATAGCTTCTTCAAATTTTTGTTAGTGTTTGCAAAACTTGAAAAAAATCTAGGTTTGATTTTCAGAATAGCTTTTTTTTAACAATCCAAACAGGGGCTTGTTTATCCTTTTTATCCTGTTGAAGTTAACTAGATCATCGCACGTGGACAATAACTTGCAAGCAACAAACAACATGTAACTTCTTAAAATGTGAATGATTTAATAATGGGAAAATGAATGTAAATGTAGGTTGAAAAAAGGTAAGAGAGTACAAGCAAAGGATAATATATTTTGTCACAAAAAAAGGATAATATATCCACAATTATGTTTGTATGAAGTCAAAAAACAATTAAATACAAGTGGAATCAATAGATTGATATTTCTGAAAATTTCCGTGTACACAATATTAAGCGTCCTTGTAGACTCAGCATAGAAATTTTTGGGAAGGTAAATTTTCAATTCATCAGCAATTTTAACACAAGACAAAGTAACATAAAGTTGTTCATGACTGAAGACAAGCTTAGGAAGAAAAGGACCAACTTATTTCAGTGATTGTCCCTAACTTTTATTAACAGTTAAAATATATATATAAACATATTCTGTAAAAACAGGGAAATACGAACATAAACATCTAAGATGAACAGTAAAAGTAGAGAGAAGTCAACGTTTACGCCGTTTTAGAGATAAGACATTTAGCACAGACTTAATAAAGAGAAGATGTACATGTTAGAGTTGTCTTTTTACCAAATTTGATTAGATTAAAGATTTTAATTAATTAATCTATATCTATTAGTATATGATATTACCAATTCATTCTAAAATATATATATATATATATATATCTTCACTCTTCTCTCTTATTTATTTATTATAAATTATAGATGAACATTATTACGACCAATTTGAGAAAAAGTTTGGAACAATTAAAAAATATCTTATATTTTGCTATAAAAAAAAGAAAATATCTTATATTTTAGAAAGGAGAAAGTACATGTTATACATTAAATTAAATTAAAGCTAAATATTCATTTTTTATCAGCCTCATTAAAAAATTATCATGAGGCAAATTAAAAACTCAAAGCAACATTCATATTTTATCAGCCTCAACTGATAAATTTCTATGAAATGTAATTATATATAAATTCATTGAATTTGGTCAATTAAAAATAATTAAAATGAGTTTATAAGTAAGTTAACACAAGTTTTTTATAAGGTAGAAACAAAAAAACGGCAATTCGACATATAAACAAGCGAGTTTCTATTGAATTTACAATAGATGAAATTTTAAGTGACTCATGACACATATTTTGTTCAAAAAAATATGAAATTTTAAGTCCCACATTGACCAGAAATGTGTGTGTGTGAGTATATAAGTAGGACATTCGCACTTCAGCTTCCCAACCGCGTTAGCTGGTTTTACTGTTGTGTTTGGTTCGAAAAATGTGTTCAGAAAAATGACACATATTTTGTTAGGTAGAGACATAACAATAGTAAAAACTTATCACATTAGACCCATATACATTACACCTGGTAGATTGTTAGTTAGCTTCTTCAACTTTTTGGTAAATGTAAAGAAAAGTATGTACTACCTCCGGTCCTAAATATAAGACCTAATTGATTTTTTTTGGAGAGATTAAAGTTGCAAAATAAGTTATTAAATCATGACATATTTGATATCTTTTTAGATTATCTATTAGCTTATAGGTAAAATAAACTAGTGTAAGAGAAAAATTAGATAAATCAATTTATAATTGATTAACTTATTTTGCTTTTTTTAGGATTTTTCAAAAAAGTCAACTAGATCTTATATTTAGGACCGGAGGGAGTATATAATTTAAAAACAGCAATGTTTTTTAAAAATCGTTGACTTGAGAAAACTAAAGACTTCTTCTATGTATGTATTGACCAACCCTTTGACAAAACACAAATCCTAAATTATGTTGAGAAAATACTTTGCAAATAAAATGATATTCCCTCCGGTCCTAAATATAAGACCTAATTGATTTTTTCTGGAAAATCCTTAAAAAAACAAAATAAGTTAATTATAAATTGATTTACCTAATTTTTCCCTTAAACTAGTTTATTTTACCTATAAACTAATGGATAATTTAAAAATATATCAAATATGTCATCATTTAATAACCTATTTCGCAATCTTAATCTCTCCAAAAAAAAGTCAATTAGGTCTTATATTTAGGACCGGAGGTAGTAATTAAGAAGGGGAGGGTCTGACTAATATTTTTGAAATGAGATAATAACGTTCAAAAAATGAAAAGATCCAAACAGTGAAACACAATAAAAAAGTTGACTATTCGTGACCTTCATTTACAAATTACAATGCACGCAGTTGATTGACTAGCAACGGCAACATAAAAATGCGACCTTTTGGTTTTAGTGCGAGCTAATTATATTTACTAACATAATCACTAATCACAACCTTTCGTCTTTCCTCAAAAGCACAACCTTCCATTTCCTCCGCCCAAAACTTCAAATCCTTCCTTTGCCGTTTGGAGAGAAGATGAAGATGAATTGTGTTTAGCTCACTTCTTCTTCTTATTCTTATGCTTATGGGTATGTAACTATTTTTTCTTCTAATCTAATTCTTTGTTTCGTTTCCTTTTCTTTTCCTTAAACCCCTTTCCTTTATTTAATTCCATATTCAATCCTTCCCGTTTAACCAAAATCCAATCTTTTTCACTTTATCAAGGCTTTCACTATCTCTGCGTCTTTAACTTCAAAACTATATGCTTACAAAGAATTGAAGTAATAATGTCTGTGTATCTGCAGTTATGTAGGCATTTGAAAATAATCATTTATGTAATCATAATTAGGACATACCCAACTCATAAGTTTTGACGAGATCCTGTTAATTTTACCCCTCAACATTTTACTATAAGGAGCAACATGGCTTTCAGTAATCTTTTTGTGTGCACTTGATCTATTTAGTTTACTTGTCTGGATTTATGCCCACCCTTCCCCTTCTCAATCGAGATGGATTTGCATTGACTGGAAAGGAAGTAAAGTAATGTTTTTTCTTCTCTCTATGGTTTTGGTTATTTGACTAACAAACTAACATGTGATCTACAAAATATGTTATGATTAATTAGTTCATTTCGCTTCGTTAATTTATTATTAAAAAGTCAAATAGCTCTTATATACAGGTAGTGGAAGGAGTGTTACATTTGTATGTTTGTTGAAGTGAAGGAGCTAAAGGGTACAAATAGCTCTTATATTACTGCTTCTTCTAGTGGTCCTAAAGGGTACAATATTTTGGGTGTTGCAACTAACTCTTAAAATGATGCTCTCAGCTATGCTTTTTGGAACCCAAAATTTTGCCTCCTTTCAAGAGTGGCGTTCAGAGATGGCTACTTTGTGATGAGAGAGGTGCTTATGAAGATTTATCTCTGTTAAATAGATTGGAATTGCATTCTAAATTTATCTTCCTGGCCTCAATGTCTGAGGCGAAGGATTTAATTAAATTTGGTTTCTATATAAAATGGTTGAAGAAATTGATGTAATGGAGAAGCATTTGATTTTATCTGTTGGAAAAACTGTGGCATCAAAAGCAAACACACTCGGAGTTAGTTCAGTTTCACCAGAGCAGCATTTTTGCATATAAAAGATCAGATCCTGCTTACTGCAAATTGGCTTTTGCTTGTTCCTTCCTGGGTGATTTTGTCAAATATTTTTCACTCTACTGCCTAGATATTGCATTTTATTTTATTGTATATTTTGACCTGAAAGTTAGATTGAGTGTGAGGAGTGATCATAGAGAAAAAAAGGTGAATGAAAATGCCTTGGAGCAGACTTTTAGAGTCAATATCATCACCAAAGTTAGATGTAGCAATTGATATGGTCAATCCATTCTTGAATCTCACTTTCGTCTTTCGTGGTTTCCTTAAGAGTGTAACTAGATACCCTTTTCTCTCAGTTCTTAATCAATTCGAATGAAGATGACATGTTCACTTTTTTTTTTCAGCTATAAGTTGCTGCCACCAGGACTTCTGCCTAAGATTCTTATCATATGCTCATAAGGGGTCATTCATCGCTTAATCCCTCTTCATTTCTATACCTTTTGATTTTTTGTATGCTCTTATGTTGGCTCTGAGAATTATTTTTCCGATTGAGATCTTCTTTCCTCATTTTTAAATAATAATGTGTTTTGTAACATTGTTAGTGCCATTTGGAATGTGTTGTTTTTGTTACTTACATTGGAATGCGATTAACGTATTGATTCTTTTATGTTGTATGGACTTTTATTAGTTTCAATAAAAATTGATTATATTCTCAGTAACTTCCTGCTCTGTTTGGGGTCATTTTTGAGACTGGCATCATTTTTGTTCCAGGAAATGTTTGACGCCACAATTTTAAGGACATGGCAAGTTCTATTTTAGGAATGTGTAGTGAGTTGTGATGATCACTTTCCTTTGCTTTCAAAAATATGCAGTTATGGTGCTTATATATATAAAATACTATGGCTTTGGAAACTATCATGATTAATTTCTTGCATTTGAGTAGTATGCTTCTCTTATTTGCTCAAGTATTCAGGTGGGTCTGCTTCTCTCCTTGATGGCTGATCTTGACTAAAAGTCAGAATCCTATGATCAATCAAGCCTTGCAGAATTGTGGTGTACTATTACCATGGTTGGCCTTTAATTAATGCTATTCTCATTCTTTTATTTGATTTCCTTTTAATTTTCTATTATTTTTTTATTATCATGAAATATTTAAGAGACATCATGTTATATATGCTAGAATTAAGAGATTAAAGTAGGATTAGAGGGAGTACTTTAATAATTGAAACAAAAAACATTTATGATTTTGTATAAAATATATTGGATATGTGTTCTTCCCTTATCTTTGATGACTAAATGACTTAAATCTTGGCAGTGTTTTTTTCGATTTCATGAGCTTATATATGTTTATTTGCAGGTAAAGTAATATGCCATGTCTTCTCTGTTTTTCTTTTTCATTTTTTTATGAAAGATTCTTGCATAACTTATGGATGTTTAATTTTTGGCAGGACAACATATAGCCAGTGGGCATTCTTGATGTGATCTATTCTTCCCAACCGTGTTTGGCGCCCTTTTCTGGTGATATCTGTCTTTTCTGCCAAAGTTGGAATCGTTTCTCATTGTACTACTTCATTTGCTCTTCTTTATACTTCTTCATACATTTGCTCTTCTTTATACTTTATGTCGCAGGTTATATATTTTCGTTCCAGAGGGACGGCCAATTGGTCATTGTGAAGGTTATGGTTTTAAATTTGCAATACCGAATCTTGGTTGCATTGTGCTCTCCACAGTGACACATGAATTTTGTACTAAGTGTCGTGCATTTTGTTTGTCATTTAAAAACGTTTATATGCGTACCGTTTTCTGATCCTTTTGGTTATAATTGTGGGAATTTTTCTTCGTTCAGTATCCCATTAATCACTCAAGGAAAAACCACATGCATGTCTGCTTTGTAATCTATCTGAATAAGGTGATCTCGGTCTGGTATAAATGGAAGAATAATTTCAGATTTTAGATTTGTAATCTTGGTCTGGAGTTAAATTTGTTTGATTTCAGCTTCTTTTGTCGAATGATAAGAATTATGGATTTGTTGATATTGCAGATTGTAGAAGTTGTGTTGCATCACCTTGTCATGTATTTTAGTAGTTTTATCACATTAATTAATTAACTATATTAGTATTGCTCCACCAATATGTTTTTCTTTTTATCCTATATCTGAGTCTAATATTTGTTTCACTCTAGGGTCTTTAATGGAGGTTTTTGAGTTCAAGGTGGATGAAGTAACCTTCAGATTGATTATGGAGTCTTGTCAAGCACAGAATGCTATGAGTTGGGTGGTTCATAGGTTTGTCATGCTATTTTTCCATTATATTGTTATTGTGTATGATATTTTAATTGCTTTACTAATCTGAATTGCTAAATTCTTGTTAGATTTTATATAAACAAAAATGCATGCCGGTGGTGCTGTGGCGATTGAATTTAAATTGAGCCATAAGTTATTTTCTTGAAAATAAAACATTCTAAAACTTTCTTATGGTGCTTCTCAATAAATTTGTATGATTCCTTCTAATTCCTTCTGATATACCAACCTAAAGGATAAACCATTTAAAATGTTGAATATGTCCGTTAGAAGAGTGCTAGTCCGGTAATCATATGATAGTTTTTAATTTGCACTCAAAGTCACTTGTCATATATATGGAATTTGGCTGACATACTTATAAATACCAAATTGCACATTTTCTTCTACTACTTATTCCTTTCTTATTTTTACATATATACACTACTGCAATTTTTTTTGTGCTTCTTTCATCCTTAATTCTTTCAAATGACTAAAGTTGTGGTGTTATTAGACGTTATTTATGATTGTGGAAAGTTTTGCACCAATGAACACATAATTTGACAACATTGTTGTGATAAATCCTCTTTTGCTATACCTTACGTGTTACGCCCTAGTTATTTACTTGAAGAGGTAAATTAGAGAATATGTACCACTTTCCATGTTCTTCACGTTATCTTCAACTGATAAAATTATAAGCTTTGAAATATGTAATCTTTAATCTCACCTGTTGCCCTTTGTTTTTATTCTATCATTTTTGAAGAGTTCATATTCTAAAATGAGTGTGGTTTAATGTGTTATAATTTTTCATATAGTCATGATAATTGGTACTCATCCTATTTAGCCATGAAATTGCTAATCATCTTATAATATGGTGGCATATATGAGTTTATCAACATATTTGACCTCATTTTAAAGTTTAACCTTATTGCTTGCATTTAAAATTTTCATTTCGAATTTCTCTTCAGTCAATATTCTAAGGGAAAGAAGAATGATCGACATCTTATATGCATTTGTACATCCTCTGCATTTTCTCTATTATCATTGGAACTAGTGTAGTCCATCTCATGTTTGCCAAATTTAAAAGAGTAATTTATATTATATGCTTAAACTTATTTAGTTTTACTCCCTGTAGTCTGTAAATTATTTGTCAAGCTGTTAAAACACACTTTTTAATAATACATTTGGATATTAGTCGAGTGTTTAGGGTTAATGTTTTTTTTTCAATATTATTTACATTTATTATGATACTTTTTAAAGAGAGAAATATATAAGAATAAATAATTATGAAAGAAAGTACGAAACATGGTAGGAAAAACACATTCAATGAGTATAGAATGTGAAATGAACTCTTATATTTTAGATAATTAAAATTTTGAACAATTATATATTATGGACCGAATACAGTATTACACTTAATTTATCGTTGATTTAGATTTATTTACTTTTATGTCATTTTTTCCCTTTTGTATTTAATTGTTTATTTGACATCAATATTTCATCCTTTTTTTTGCGTGAAACATATCTCTTATCTTTATTTAGTCATGTATAAAAATTTAGTGGTTAATTGTTTAATCTATTCACCCATTCAATTTTCTAAACCACACAATACTATGTTTGTGATTTGTGTATGTAAATCCTTCCAATTTTATATAAAACTAAACGCTAAATATTTTGTATACTCAAGTACTAACTTATTTTTGATTTATTATTTTTCTTTAGTTTTATAGAAGTGGGTGAAACAATTAAGTAAGCATATAGTAGCGTTTAATTGAAGACGTGACACAAAAGATTTAAACTATAGTGACGTTTAATTAGAAACACGACACAACTGAGTTAGCATATAGTGGCGTTTACATTCATAAACGCCTGGATAGTATAACCAATAGCGGCGTTTCAGTGGGGAAATAGTGGCGCGTTAAGGAGGAAATGGAAAACAATACCCCGGCGCTTCCAGCGCCAGAATATGTTTTACTACAGCGTTTACTTAGAACAACGCTGCAATAGGATTATCAAAAAAGAAATAATACCGTTTCTTTTCATTTAATAAGTTTTTTATTTTCAACAAATAATTAATATTTCTTATGTATAAAAAGTAATTAACATTTTTTTGTCTCATTTTTATTATGATTTTCCCCAATCCTAATAAAAGATTTGTTAGGAATACATTTTTGAAAGGACAAAATGAGACGTGACTGATACCTTTTTCTTTGTGATTAGGACAACTAGGTGCCCCGTCCCAAATATATGACATTTAATTTATTACATTTAGGGCTTTGGTTGGTCGTCATAGTAAGTTGATGGGATGACTTTTCTAAAATATTACAATCATACCATTGAATTATATTTGATTATTGTGTATCATCAACCCAATAGATCCTATATTTAAGATAGGAGGGAGGGAGAATTATATTTGAAAACTGGTACTACACAAAGATCTCTTGAAAAACAATTTTGAGATTTATGAAGCATATATTATTTTTTTTGGGTCATGAAATGAAGCATATATAACTGTAAGAAATTATATTATAGGGAGTACTCATATTCCAAAGTATTGGATATTGAATAATCACATAACTAGTAAACTATTTATTACACTTTACATATTAATTCATTTATGATAAGTTTTGACCACTAAAATATGAACTGGTGTCTAAATTGCTGGTGTTCGATACAAGTTTAGAAGGATACATGCAGTATATGCAAACTGTCTATAGAATAGTGAAGATCCAGAAAACGAACATGTCATTGTAAAATATAGGGGAGCATAATTACATTAGATAAATAATAATGGAAGCATCGTACAAGATTATTATTTTTCCAAATGAATTAAATCATGAAAGTAGGGTCATGTGGGGATATGCTTTTGTTGCATTACTTCTTTGCACGTATGATTGCAATTCCAGGGGAATCCGCAAATTAGTGAGTGGGACAAGTGGACCGCCACGCTCTTCATAAAATACATACAACTCATTCCATTTTTTTTAAGACTGAGAAATCAACGCACATGCTTTATAAAAGATCATCGATCAACTTAATTATCATATGCAAATGAATTTTCTTTATTTATTTTTTTAGATTAAATTTAGTAAAATGATTTGACTCATTCATAATTCAAGGGCAAGACTCATATTCATGATCCACTAGAGTTGTCCTAGTAGGCCTTAAAGTATGATAAACATATCATTTCTTTCTACCAACACAGGTAGTTATAACAAACCCCTGCAAAATTAGAGAATAGATACAACACCACAATACGAGAAATGATTTGGAGATAACACTCCAATTAATACATGGAAATTGACAAGTTACAAGCTCATCACAAATGAGTCTCAAACTACAGCCAAAGCTAACCACGGGTTCTAAAGAAATTATTACAGAAGGGAAAATAGCATAAGAAGAAGCCACAGAGGGAATTACAGAAGGTGTAACAGAATAGAGAGAGAAGACAACAGAGAGAAAGTCATTTCACATTCAGCTTGATTCTCCTTTCTTCAGAATCCCTTAAGTATGCTCAGTCACGCACTCTCCATGATTCGCCTTACGTTCCTAGCTTCTGCTTCCTCTTGGGCCTGTGTCACCCTATTGGGTCCTGCTTCCATCGGATCAACTGCTAACCCATTGGGGTATGTAACAGTAGCTTTCACCTAATCTAATTTCATTGTGGAGATGTCTCCCTCAAGTGGCATTAACGTAACTAGTGAACATCCCTAGAAAATGGTTGAATGTCTAATTATTTATTTTGCTAGGTGAACCAACAAATGTATACACGCACATATATATAATTTTTTAATGATCAGTTTATGACAAAAATAATTTAAAAAACATACAAACAAAATTTAAATAGTGCAAGTCTTTTAAACAGCATATATGCCACATATCTGAAAAAGTTATCGATAAGAACTGACTCCATTCTTCTTCTCTTGTATATTATTGCAATTAATATCACCTGTTTTTTCTGCCCTCCTGAAACTAAATCTCAGTGACTCAGTGGTCACAGTCTTAGCCTGCTCTTTCTGCGTCAATGCTTACCCTCTACCCCCAAACTTTCGCCACCCATTCTCATGCGTGCGTGTGTGCATCTCTCTCTCTCGCTCACTCACACACACACTCTTCTCACACACAGTGACAGTGATTTCTATCTAATATTCTGTGAGGAGTCACATCGGAAATTAATATGTGTTGCACATGAGGTTATGTTGGCCCCCCCATATGAAATTTGAGTTAATGTAGCAACTTTGGTTTTCGTTAAGTGATCAAATGGTTTTGAAAATTATTTCATTAGGTGATAGGCAGTTAGGCAAACGTTAATTATTTCATTTGGTGATAGGCAGTTAGGCAAACGTTATTGTCGTCAGTCATCGCTCTAATGAAGTTGATGAAACAGCTAGCTACTACATATTGTCGTCGGCAAACGTTATTTCATTTGTTGCTTCTGCGGTGTAATATTTATCCCTCCGGTCCCTAATGTAAGAGCCCAAAATTTGAATGATTTTGGTCCCTAATGTAAGAGATCACCCCATATTCTCTCCTCATTTAATGCATTTTTTCCTACTTTACCCCTAACTCTCTTTCATATTTATTAATGTTTATGTATTTCTCTCTCTTAAAAGTACCATAATAAATATGGGCAATTTTGGAAAAGAAGCATTAACTCCAGACACCCAACTAACATTCACATGTTTTCTTAAGAAGCGTTTTTTTGACGGCTAGCTCTTACATTAGGGACCGGAGGGAGTAACAATTAACAACAACAATAATAAACTACATGCCATTTAATTATGATATGGCTGTTTAAACATTTGCAAGAGCATTAATGCATTGATGATTATTGCCGCTTCACATAATTTATAGAATTTATTGAAATTTACAAAGTTTAAAATAGACTTATCGTCCGTTACTTCAACTTGCAAAAGGGTTAGATATTCGATTATTTTAAAAAATTATTGATTCTTTAGGAGTATCACTTAGTCGAAACTTCGATCCAATCGCTGTTTTTGGAGAATGAATTGACAATCATCGTGTTGACTTTTTTGATCAGAATAAATCATCGTGTTGACTTGGTTCAAATACAAAAGGAATTCATTAATCGAATGTAAAGCTGTAAATATTAGAAAGTGGTGCAATCCTTTGTTCTTAATTAAAGAATGTTGTTTAATTTAAATTAAACTAACTAGTGAACTTAACTGTCTAAATGCAAAAATAAGTTTCAGTGATTTGTTTCGGTGGGAATGATTCATGCAAATGGAAATGGATATTTTCCATATTTTCAATTAAAGAATGGAACAAAAGGGAGATTCATGGAATGCTATGAAACACTTGAAAAATTGTGTACAATGGCTATCATGGCTTACTTATAATGCACAGGAAGTCAAACACATTAATTCGTTAAAATACCAAACCTTATTATTCAATGAGTTCATTGCCTCTTGCTCATTATTATACCTTATGTTCAAATTATTACCTTAACTATTATATATGTCGCACCATAGTGGCGAGACATATTTTTTAATATATTTTTCCTTTTGGTGCACCGCAGTGGTGCGACATGTTTTTCAGATATTTTTTACTTACGACATGTTTTTTAAATATTGTTTGCTTATGTCGAACCTTAGTGGTGCAATGTAACATCCCAATTTTCAAATTAGAAATAATAAGAATTAATCAAGGTGTTATGATATCAATAATAAATTTAAAAATCATTATCAATAAATAAATGGGGATAAATATATTTTTAAGAATATAATATGTCTATTTTCTTTGGAAATTTGAGAAAAATAGTTAAAGGTTGAGTTTTAAATTATAGAAATTATGAAAAATACTCTAGGGCATAGGTAATATTATGGTGGGAGAAAATATGTAAGTTAGTAAATAGATTGTTTTAAAATTTAATTTTAGTTAGGGGTTTGAAATTGGAAAAGTAAATAAATAAAAATATAAGGGCATTTTTGTAATTTGCTCCTCAAAACCCTAACCTTATACTCATCCTCCCTTCCCTCTTACTCAGCCGCACATACACACACACACACACCATCTTCATCTTCTTCATTTCTTCTTCCTTACTCCCTTCCGGCGATTTCATCACTTTCCCACCATGTTTCTCCATATACTCTTCATTTCCCACGGCACTCCTTTCATCTTTGGCCTCACCCTCGCTGCTCAACTCGTTCTTCACTGTTTCTCTGCTTGTCATCTTCCTTCTCCGGCGGCGGTCGACGGCTGACAGCGGCGGTGCACGCCACCTTAGTGGCCATTTCCCATCGTTTTCCGGCGAAAAGAAGGCCGATTCAGGCGACGGCGAGTTCGCATCAGGCAAGAAACTTTGTAGTCAAGCTTAGGTGAGGTTTCTTTTATGATTAATAGCCATTTTAGTTCATTTTTAGGCGGTTATGTGAGGAGGCCGAGATTGGGTTCAAGTTTTGGGTTTATAAACTATCTAAAGAACCTTTTTAACTTTGAGTTAGGATGTCCTAAGTGATTATTTGAAGCTTGATTAATGTTTTATGAAGTTTTTGCAAAACCCTAACTTTTGAGGATTTTCAAATACGAAATAGCTTTTGATTTTTAGATGAACTAAATCTGCCCAATTGAAGTGTAACCTTTTTATTTACTTGTTTCCATAAGATATTTGAGACATGTTTCTATTTTAAAACTTCAACTTTATGTGTGTGCGTGAATCTGTATATGTGTATGTATGTGCGCATTGTGTGGGTGTTTGATTAGTGTAGAGAAGATATTGACTATTAGTTTAGTAGCTCCATGAATTCTTGTTAAATAGCCTAAGAAGGGATTATGTGTATGTGTTATGTTTTCTTTGGTTGTCATGTTCTGCTGAGTTGGAAAATATGGAAGGGGGACTGATGTTGTACTCATTCTTGACATGGCTAGAATGGAATTTGTTAAATGTGTAATTGTAATTTTTCTTAATCTGAAACTGTTATTATTGAATCAGTTTTGGGGCAGTGAGGGAAGTATTGGCTTTGACTGAATATTTTTATTGGTATATGTATGTTAGATAAGTTGTATTGCTGGAAGTTGTTCATGAATATGTGTGATAAATAATGCTGACTTTTGGTGAACTAATACAAAAAATAAATTCTACTATATATCATAGGAGATAAATGGTTTAACAGTTTTATTTTGCTGTTATGGGTCTTGAATGTGTTTGCATAACCATAAACTTAGTTGGCAAGGAATGTAAAGAAATGATAATGAATCTCTTTGGGCTTATCTGTTTTGGATTAAATTTTAATGACGTGATGTTCTAAGCTTGGATACATAAAGTGTTAGATGTGATTGTTTGATTTGTATGTTTTGTGTTTGACACTTTTTCACTAGATTTTCTAGGCTTGTCTTTTTGGGGATATGTTATTAAAGTGGTTGCTTAGTTATGTTGCCATTCATTTGTTAAACTTTTAGTGAGATTGGTCAATGGCTAAAGGATTGGTGAGGCTTTACTTTATAATTTAATATACTACTTATGCATATGGGTTCTATATTTTGCTCTCTCTTTCAAATAATTGCTGAACTGATTTAAATTGAGGATATTTATTGCTCTGTTGTGGACAGTGTTGGTTAGGAATTCTGACTTGTAATCTCTAATTAATTGGATAGGAATATCTTAGAATTGTATCTTATGGTATATCTTTGATTTTGTTTGAGATTTGTGTTTTATTTGCTATTGGCCGTACAGGTTAAGCAAAGAAAATGCTTTAAGTTTGATTCAAATTTTAGGAAGTACGATAGTAACTAGTTAGGTACATGGCATGTTAAGTTTCAGAGTTAAAACTATGATTCCTTGGGTTTTCTTTGAGCTGTATTATGTGATTGAATATCATGTCTTGGGGCAGTGATGTAATCCTAATGAATAAAGGAGGAAGTAAAATGTTAACTGATATTTAATTACTGTGATAGTGAATTGGAATTTGATATGCTTGGAATTTGATATGCTTTGTGTTAGCATTTTTCTATTTTGGGAGGTGTGAAATCAAGTGGATAGTTGCTTTATGGCTTAGTAATTTACTGTCATTCAATATGTGCTCTCTACAGTTTTGTGACCTATTGGAGTTGGATTTAATTGAGGTATTCTTTTGTAATGTAGCCATCATGTGTACATTATTTAAGTGCTTAAAACCATTGTGGAAGAATGTAATTTGAGTTGCTACAGGCATGGTTGAGTTATGTTGGAATTTAGCTGAGTCATAATTGGAATTTGAGTGCAAAAAGGGGTTAAGGCTAATGATGTTATTAAGTGTTGTGGTGATAAACTCAAAGATGTGATATGATAGAGTTAATTTTATTATGGTTGTCTCAATTGTGTGCTTTTGACTTGGAATGTGTTATGTTAAGTCATGTTTATGAACTTGTAATGTGTTTGAAATGCATGTCTAAGACAAAGTAAAGAAGGGATTGGGTAGTTAAGTGAATACGAGAGAGAGACGTTAAATATTATGAAGTAGAAATGATATTGATTTATCATTCTGTACTATATTATTATAGGAGCAACTTGTGGTGATGGTGTTTGGAAGGAAAAATCTATAAGAAACGTTAAGAAAGGCAGTGGAATGCTAAGGGCGACAGGTAATCACACTTAACCTTGCTATAACATTGAGGGTGACGTTAGTTGGGGATTGTTAAAATCCTTTCTCACCCTCTAAATATATATATTATCTTTGAAAGGTTATTTTTATACAAAACAGGCTATCGGGTGCCTTTCAAACACGATTATTTTCGTATAAAAGAAATTTGAAACGTTATATGTATTATCCTGGCTGGTGTGGATGGTTGTTCTGGATTGGTTTTATTTTAGGTATGATGTGAGGGGTTCATATATTATTCTGTTAGAGGTATTGATAGTTAGTTAGATGGAAGGAGTTAAATAGTTGAGATTTAGGTATTGAAAGGAAAAGGTAAAAGTGCATGATATTGATGATGAGATTGAAATTGTTGGATATGGATATTGTGAGCATTGCATGACACTGATTTATATTTGTACCATCGCGCGATGATAACTGTCGATAGGCCAATCGACAGTTATTTGTACTGATCCTTTTCGGATTGATTGGATCGGGGATCATAGGTCAACTTATTGAGAGAAGTGACCTACGGTTGTTAAGGCATTTTAGAGCCCAACCGCCCCTACGGTTGTTAAGGCATTTGAGAGCCCAACCGTTCCCATTCTGCAATGGAAAACAGAATTGGGGTTCCCTCTCTGGAGATTGCCAGAGAGGGAAATTTGCCCCTCATCATAGAGAGGGGCACAATGTCAAATCATATAGAGAAGATTAGATGTTTGAATGCCCCGTGATGGCACAATGCATCTATAGGTGAGTGTGATCATTAGATTGGAGACTGGGAGATGATATTTAGTTAATATGGAATTGATGGAGGGATTTGAGTGATGAATGGAAGAAGATTTGACATGGATATATATATATATATATATATATATATATATATATATATATATATATATATATATATATATATATATATATATATATATATTACTGGTTTTTAAACTGTGGTACCCTTTAGACGCCCTCACTACCGCACATCTCACTGTTATAGTGAGTTAAGTGGTGATTACTGGGACAAATTGTCTCATCCCATGATTACTGACATTTTTGCAGGTATTCATGCACAGACACAAACATCAGGAAAGGGAATTAGGTAGTAGAAGTTATATAGACTATTTTGAATTGTATATTGCCCATTTGTATAGGCCTGCATCTGCTTCCGCATATTTTTCTATCAAACTGGATATTAGAACTAGAGATATTGATTATGGATTATAATATAAGTAAAGTACTTTTCTAACTATGATAGGTTTCTATTAATAAGGAAAGTCTTTTCTATCATAGTTAGGAGGTAATAATAATTAGATTTTATAATATTGATTAATTAGTAATAGTGACAGGTTATTATACTTTATCATTAGGTTGCCTCCTTTTTCTAACCATGTTAGGTAATCTTTTCTAACATGGTTAGCTGCTGATTATCCATGATAGTATTCGTATTGTATTAGGAAATTCTTTTCTATCATGGATATTACATAAACTATTAGAAAGTTCATTTTCTAACTATGATAGATTTATTTTCTATCATAGTTAGTAAAGTAATTGTTTAACTAAAACTTATAATGATGGTTAATTAGAGAATTAGTAACAGTATGTTACATGCAACATCATATGTTTTTTTTATATTTTTAACTCATGTCGCACTAGTGAACCATATCTATTATGTCGCACCATAGTGGCACGGGATGGTGCAACATCATTTGTTCCAATACACACACACATACATGAGCTTTTTGCTTATAACTTGATGTTTAGATTATTACCTGATCTATTATGTCGCACCATAGTGGCACGGGATGTTTTTTTTAATGTTTTAACCTTATGTTGCACCGCAGTGGTACAACATGTTTTTTAAATAATTTTCTTATACTAAGGTGAGAAAAATCTTTCAAAATTGTCTTTTAAAGCTTGTGTTCAGAGCATGAAGATATGAGAGCTGATGGGGACCCTTGCTTTTGCAGGGGACGCTGGATATGGCGCTCACAAATTCGTGGTTTCCCTTTTTCCTCATTTGTCTGCACTGCAGGGCTGGCCACCTCACGCTCACCTCATTCTCTCCCTCTCACTACACTTACACTACACTACTCTCCAACACATCATTTATTTCAAAACAAGACAACATCAGCCCAGCCCATCACTCCCCTACTATTGGTAAATTCCATACTGCCCTTACTCTTGCATATGCCCTTCCCCTCCCTCATTGCGCCTAGAGTGAATTTCAAATACATTTAAAACTGGAGAGAGTATATATACCTTTGACTCGAATAAAGTTCAGTAACATCATTTGTTCCAAGACACACACACATACATGAGCTTTTTGCTTATAACTTGATGTTTAGATTATTTACATTATCTATTATGTCGCACCATAGTGGCACAGGATGTTTTTATTAATATTTTAACCTTATGTTGCACCGCAGTGGTACAACATGTTTTTTAAATATTTTTTCTTATACTAAGGTGAGAAAAATCTTTCAAAATTGTCTTTTAAAGCTTGTGTTCAGGGACAAAAATATAAAAAATTATGTCACGAATTTTTCTGTGCAGCATGCATTTAAGCAGTAAAAAATAAAAAGTGCATTGTCACGATTTTCTTTATAAACCGCGACATATATGTTCTTTATTCCGCAGCTATTTTTTCCGCAACATACCCTACTCGACTATGAATCATGTCTAATGTAGCGCAACAACAATGTTGAAATTAGTTGTTAACTCATGTATGAGCACCAACAATGAGGCAAGAGGCATGGTGATTTGGTGGAAGGAAAGTGAAAATATGAAGAAGAGTTGGAGAGGAGTTTAGAAGAATGGAGAGAATAGAGCTTTTAGAGGTGTATAGTGTGCTTGATTGTGCATGAAATTTATATGTTTTTATACCACTAAGCATGTGAAATTAGCATGTCAAGTAGTCAAAAATAATAGGAATTATATGTCATTTTATGTTGAGTCTAGGTTTGATGAGTTAGTTGCATTTTAATGATAATTGAGCATATTAGGCATCTAACTAAAGCATTTTATATTTTATGGACTTGATATACTTCACATATTTCCTAATTTCCTATTTTAAGAGTAAAAGGAGGAGGATCATATAGAAGAACACAAGATCAAGACACATATTTGAAAAGTCCTATTTCAATTAGGACTAATTATTTAAAGGAATGACTCTTCTCCAATTGTTTCATAATCTTGATAGATGACTTACCCAAGCAATCCTAGTCCTAAAAGGAGTGTAAAAACGTGCTCATCACTTACCCCCTTCATTATTTCCTATTTTGAGAGTGATTCCCTTGTTTTTAGGAAGTTTTTGTGCCCCAAACCTTTCCTATAGGCTTTGGGCATTCAATTTTGGAAATCCTAGGTCAATTAGGATGGTTTTGAATCATCTTTTATGCTACATAAGGGGGAGCACGAAAATATTATAAAAGTTTATTCTCCAAGCAATCTCCCTTCCATTTTAGGAAAGTATTATCTCTTTTAGGCAATTCTTGGTCCCCCAAGTCCCCAACTCTTTCCTATTGGTTGTGGGCACTTAATTTGGGAAATTCTTACTCTCCAAGCATGATTTATGATAACTTATTATATAAGGAAGGGGGGAGCACGAATTTGGAACCCAACAACCATTCACCACACAACATCCTTTCATTCATTTACCATTCCACACCCCATACACAATTCACTTCATCTCATTCCACCCTCCATTCACCATACACCATATATCTTTATCCCTCATCTTCTTGAGCACGAATTTCATCCCTTCCTCCATTGTCCATCATCACTTTCAACCTTTAACCATCAATTCCATGACATCCACATCCATTGATCGTGTGTCCGTACTTTGTTCGATGAGCGACTAAACCATTGGTGGGGAGTTTGATGGATGAAGGCAACCGGAGCTTCTAGTTCTTCAAGGGGGAGTTACTTAGTTTTAATTGTTTAATTCATATATGTATTTCAATTCATATTGTTGTATGTGTGTATTGGAACAATTTGATACTATGGGTTTTGTTGGTCAGTCATGTAATTTAGAGATTTCTATTATGTGTTTGAACCTTTGGTATTGTTTTCATGATTTAATGCTATAGATGCTTTTCATTCTAAATCTCCTTTAGATTTGTAGTATATGTCAATTATATGTGCGATCGTATGTGTAGTTGGACACTAGGTCCATAGTTAGGAAGTTTCCCTAACTAGAGTCTCTATGCATGTTTATCTTGAATTAATACTAGCAAGTTGGTTATTAATGCTTGCCATGTTAATTAATTGAATGAGCAATGCGCCACGTTAGTTAGTTGATTTGGTAAGTAGACTATATGCAATTGCTCTAGGTTTCCTATTAGAACTTGGATTAATTACTCCCCATCATAAGTGAAGTTAGGAAGGTTGCTAAATCCATTGAATGACTCACTCTCATCTCATATAGTTCACATTTTATCTTTACTCACTTTTTTATAAATCAAAAATACCAAAAATATAGTAGTAGTTTAGTTAAATAACCTAGGTAATCACACAAAAACCCCATTTTAATTGCTTTCTTTCATTCACTTAGTTAATTTAGGTAGTTAGTTAAAGACTCCGTAGAGAGACGATCCGGGAGAGAACATTTGCTACAATCTTTGGTAAATAATTATATTTACATTTGAACTCCAAGGCGTAAAAACTAAGGCTCAAATCAGTGCTAGATTTCCTAATATTCTATCCTAATTTGTGCTATAATTAAAAATCCTATATTTGGGTCTAATGAATGAGTTTGGATTAAATTTGGATTTAGACTTGAAATTATATGCTACAGAAAACTTCTTTCAAACTTAAAATCCAAATTGATGCCCTAGCACATCACAAAACACCCAAGAGAGTTCCCAAAGTCCAGAATGTCAAGCTCTATCTTTTTTCTCTTTTAAAACCCTTATTTTTGACTTCAAATGGTGTTTTCATTTTGCTGATGCAATTGGGCCATGACACAGAAAATTAAGCCGTAACCTTATTCTTCTCTACACAATTCTACTAAAAACTGAGCACCAGCTCAATTTTCTTCGTCAAAATTTATTTCTTCTTATAATAATGCTTCATTCATACTTTAAGATCACTTTGATTATCTTTGCATTCTCAAATAGTTTGACTCTATTTTTTAAACAAATATAGCCAATGAAGAAAGCCCCAAAATATGCACAAATGAGCAACAAATGTACAATCAAAAACACTAAATATACTCCTACATATATTTGAGCATACATATAAAAGATCTAGAAATAATGCTCCAAAAAGTGTATATAAACCATAATAAATATGCTAAAAGGCATGAATTCCAAGAGTTTAGCACTTTGTCAACTTTATAACATGCTTAGCTTTTTAGGGGCTTTTATTTAAAAAAAATCACAAATCTCTTCTCCAACTTTGTTAGGTCGAACTAGCTAAAGAACTATATATATAGAAGCGAGATTCACGGAATTGCTGATTGAAGTAAACTTTAAATGTTCTTTTAGATTTGTTTTCCTCTAATAACTCATCAAAGGGTCATGATAAATATCAAACCAGTAAGGGATAAAAGGATATAGCCAGAAACTCACAGAGTCACAGCACAAAAAAGATTGAGTTCTTGCACTTTTCTTTTCCTTTTGTATCAAAGTGATGTCAGCTTTTGTTTGTTTGAGCCTTTTTCCTCCAATCACTCCTTCAATAATTGACTCAACTCAATGACCCTGAATCTCTATTTCTCTCTGTGTCTGTGTTTTGTGTATATCTATATAATGGCGGCCTCACCAAAACTTTAACTACAGGATCGGAATTCAAAATACACACGCATATAGATATAGGTATCGCAATACTAGGAAAAGTTTACTTATTAGATTTCAAAACTCAGATGGAAAAGGAAATTAACAATATTATACTTAGTTAATTATGTTAATATTTACCTAATTTAATTGATTAACAATATTAAAGTAATTAATATGACATGACTTTTTTAAAAAACCATATCCATCTTCGTCCTCGATTCCTCCACACTACAAAAAAAACGGGTCATTCCGGCGCAAGCTTACCGGCGTTTTGGTCCAAAACGCCTATATGAGACGCATACCGGCGTTTGGGTCCAAAACGCCTATACGAAAACGCCGCTACGTTTGGCTCGCTCTTCCCGCCATATTTCTCGCGTTTTCCTATCGGCGTTTTGGGGTATAGGAAACGCCGATATGGTTTTTAAATATAAAAAAAGCGGTTGGCTGGTTTTTTTTGGTTTTTTTTTTCAAACAACCGCACCTCGGCGTTTTGTAAAACGCCTATGTGCGATTAAAATATTTTTTAAATCGCACATAGGCGTTTGGCAAAACGCCTATGTGCATAACGTGCATTAAAAATGCACTTAATGCGCAGACCGGCGTTTGGTAAAACGCCTATCTGCGCATTAAGTGCATTTTTAATGCATTTAATGCATATAGGCGTTTTGTCAAACGCCTATATGCGATTAAAATATCATTTAATCGCATATAGGCGTTTTGAGAAACGCCTATATGCGATTAAATTAATACTTTAATCGCATCCAGGCGTTTGCCAAAACGCCTGTAGGGTGTCACAAAACGCCGATGTGGGAACGGCTATAAAAGAACCGCCGATATTCATTTTGGCGTTTTCAAAAACGTGAAAAAGTGTAAGGGTCCCACAGAAACTATTTTTTATCTTTATCTTTTCCTATAAATATTCCTCTTCGATAGATCATGTCTCGTCGTACCGGTAAAGCTCCAATAGACCCCGAAGAGGATCAGCGATTGCGAGATGAACAGCAGCGATTGAGGGACGAAGCAGAAGCCAGGCGTATAGAAGAGCGCCGGTTACAGATTGAGCAGCAGCCTACTCCGCCAGAGGTGTTGCAGTACGCCAGCCCCCCGCCTATTGTGAGCCCTCTTCGGGCGCCACCTTGGACTCCTTTCGGGTTTGGTGGTAACCCGGAAGTCACGCAGGACGACCTCTGGAGCGACTTGAACGTCCAGATCAGCTACGAAGAGATGCAGGATATTTTGAATGAGGATAGGGAGAGGGCGGAGGGGGCGGAGGGGGAGGAGGGCACCGGCGGTGGCGGTGCGGAT
The DNA here is from genome assembly GCA_029929735.1 of Mimosa pudica. Taxonomy (NCBI): domain Eukaryota; kingdom Viridiplantae; phylum Streptophyta; class Magnoliopsida; order Fabales; family Fabaceae; genus Mimosa; species Mimosa pudica. The sequence continues at coordinate 9,327,793 of JAKELP010000021.1, read as the reverse complement.
GGCGAGTGGGACATCCCGGTGCCGGAAATTATGATCAAAATGCCGCGCGGGAGGAAGTCTTCGAGTACTGGTCAAATGGTGGATGTCAGAGGTAATTGAATTTGATATTAATTAATAGTTACAAATTTAATTTATACAATATATATTATCTAATATATTTTTCTTACCTACAGATACCACTGGCACTGTCACCAGGAGGAGGCTGACGGCGAAGCTGGCGCATGCGCTTCCGCCGAATGAGAAGATTGAGCTGCCATATTACAGCACCACCGGGCAGCCAACAACGGATGCTGCCATTCTATTCCGCCGCCATTGCCGACTCCTCGGCAAGGACTTCCGCCGCCATTGCCGACTCCTCGGCAAGGACAATGAGGTGGACCTGTGAGGTGAAAAATGATGGAGGGAATATCATCTCTATATGACATAAGCATCAGAACAGCTTTGGCCTGTAGCTCGTCGAGCTCTTGTCTGTCCAACACCCTTGAACACAACTGTCTAAGTATAAAACTGAGGTCGGCCAACACCATACACACGTCTTCGGGAAGAGTGTATTTCACGGCTAGAGGGAGAAACTGTTGGAGCAAAACGTGATAGTCATGACTTTTCAAACCAGAAATTTTTGGATCTCTCGAATTTAGGTCCACTCGCCTCGAGATGTTACTTGAATATCCGTCTGGAACCCTAATACCCTGTAGCGTGGTCAGAAACACTCTCTTGTTCTTTTTTGTCAAAGCAAACCGAGCCGGCGCAAACTTATCGTTCTCGTCCGGCCACGCGTCTTGACGTATCCCCATGGCCTTTAGATCTTTCCTCGCTCCAAGATGATCCTTCGACTTTCCTGCCTCATTCAGAATGGTGTATAAGACATTCTAGCCGACATTCTTTTCAATGTGCATGACGTCCAAACAGTGGCGCATTAAGTTGTGCTTCCAATACGGCAGACAAAAAAATATGCTTCTTTTTTTCCATTGAGGTGCTGGGCCAGTTCTACGGGCCACAGGCGGTGGCCTCCGCTGAGCCAGCCTTCCACCGCGGCTAGTGCTAGGGGCCTCTTCATCCGGTGGTGGCGGGTCCTTGCCAAATTCGCATTGCACATCGCATATCTGCTCAAAGATCTCAAATCCAGACATCTGTAGAGGGGGATCTCTCCGTTCCTGTGTCCCGTCGAATTTCTTTCTCTGCCGCCTGAAGGGATGATCCGGAGGAAGGAACCGTCGATGACCAATGAAACATGACTTCCTGCTGTGCGGCAGTCTGCGGGGCACCTGGTCCAAGTTGCAGAAGGGACATGCCATCGCTGTATACGTGTTCCAGCCAGATAACATGCCGAGTCCGGGAAAATCGCTAACAGTCCACATCACAGCGGCACGCAGTTTGAACATCATCTTGCTTGCGGCGTCAAACGTCTCGACCCCATCGCTCCATAACTCGTTCAGCTCCTGTATCAGCGGCTGAAGGTACACATCGATATCGTTTCCAGGAGATGTCGGCCCTGGAATAATTGTTGATAGAATGAATGAGCTGGACTTCATGCACAACCACAGGGGGAGGTTATATGGCATCAAAACAACTGGCCACACGCTGTAATGTTGGTTGAAGGAGCCGAATGGGTTGAAACCATCAGAAGCGAGGCCTAACCTGACATTTCTTGGCTCCGAGGCGAAATCAGGGAATGCGCCGTCAAAAGCTTTCCATGCATCACCGTCTCGAGGATGCCTCATCTTGCCGTCTGGGTTAGCTTCTGTCGCGTGCCACCGCATTTGCTCAGCCATCTTCGGGGACATGAATAGCCTTTGAAGCCTTGGACGGAGTGGAAAATATCTCATGCTCTTAATGACACGTCGCCTCTTCTTCTTATTATGCCCTTCACCCTCCACCTTATATCGGACAATACCACATCGTCTGCATTTATCTAACGTTGCGTCAGGACCCCAAAACAACATACAGTCATACAGGCACGCATCAATTTTAATGTAATCTAACCCCATCTTCCAGACTGTTTTCTTTGCCTCGTAGAACGACGACGGTATCTCGGCTCCAATGTTATAAAAGGCGTCTGAAAGCAGCTCAATCACGTCCGACATGGTCGCATAAGATGAGCCACGTTTACACTTAATACTGTACAACTTGGTCAAAAAAGACAGTTTAGAGTATCTTTCATTCCCTGTGCAAACACATCTTTTGTCATCGCACGTACATAATATACATATATAATAAACGGTTAGAATAGATTAAACATTTATACATACCTGGGTACAACGGTTTGTCACCTTCCGTCATGAGCTCAAAGAAATCTCTGGCCACCTCAGTGCGTAAGTACTCCGCGACTGGTCCGTCCACCTCTTCATACCCGCCAGCGCCTGCTGCTTCCTGCATACCAAATGCTTCCCTCACAGTGTTGTTACCCGGATTTGTTGGCTGGCCGCCTCCTTCACAGTCATCGTCACTGTCTTCGCCTTGCATTCGGCCAACGTGAGAACTCGAACCGACTTCTAGATCACCGGTAGTGTCGTGTAATCCATCCTCTCCATGAAACGCCCAGGTGACATAATATCTAGGAAACTGCTTATCTAGACAATGAATAACTACCTCATCTCGAGTCTTCCATTTGTCGAACTTACACTTTTCACACGGACACCGTATCTTACCCCGAACACTACTGTGCATAAAAGCATGATCCAGAAATTGATTCAACCCCACCAAGTATTGCGGAGACGATCTGGGTAAAGAGATCCACGATTTATCCAACATTATTGCTTTTGCTGTTTCACAACAAAACCACAGATATATGTAAGAATGAGAGGTTTGAGAAAGAATGTGGCAACTGACTAATGCTCTAGACGCATATTTATAACCAATATATCTTACTTTTCCGCGTTTAAGAAATGTAGGTTGTCGGAGGAGTTTTTTTTTTAAAAAATGTCGTACCGGCGGTTTGCAACACGCCCATATGCATTTTAAGATTAAATAATTCATATAGGCGTTTTGAAAACCGCCTATCTGCATGTTTATATTAAAATAATGCATATCGGCGTTTCCCTGAAACGCCTATATGCATTATTTTACTATAAACATGCACATAGGCGTTTTGGCAAACGCCTATATGCAGTATTATATATATAAAAATAATGCATATAGGCGTTGCCTATAAACGCCTATATGCATTAGAACGCATATAGGCGTTTTGAAAAACGCCTATATGCACCTCCGTTCCCTATAAATAGCACCTCCCTCCTTCAGCGAAATTGCTCATTTTCTCGTTCTCTTCTATATTTTTCTTCGCTTCGTCTCTGTTTCATGTTGCTGTTGCTTTGTTTATTTGGCTTGTTGCTTTGTTTTTTTGCCTAGTATTGCTGATTTGGTTTTTTATTTCGTTTTTTATGGTCATATTTGATTTTATAATGTTAACATGATTTTATTGTTTTTCTTTCACATATTGCGTGTTGTTTTGATTTTATATATTTGGGTATCTTGTTTTATGAATTACTCTTGTTATTTCATAAATAATATTCTATATGTGTATGTAAGTTTGGGATTATCATATTATTCTTTATATATGAACATTTTTCTTCCTGGTTCTAAACAATCAGGAAGAAAAATGTTTTTTATTTTTTTTTCGGAATACTCATACAGGCGTTTTGTAAAGCGCCGGTATGAAATATTATTTTATATTTCCGCACATAGGCGTTTGCGAAAACGCCGATGTGCGGTATAATAAAAAATGACATTTATTTACCGGCGTTTCGACAGAACGCCAATGTGCATGAATTCTAAAAAGTTTTGTCATTTCGCACATAGGCGTTTTGTCCAAACGCCGGTATGCTCAAAATAAAAAAAAAAAATAGTCTGCGTATAGGCGTTTTGGTATCCGCCTATATGAGGTAATAATAAAATAATACGCGCATAGGCGTTTTGCAAAAAGCCGGTAAGAGGAAATATTATATTATTTGTTTAACCCTCATACCGGCGTTTCTCCCCTCGCCTAGGCGTTTTGCAACACGCCGAGATGTAGCATTTCGACGGCACATTTTTCGGTGTTTTGCCAAAACGCCGTAGCGCGTTTTCGCCGGAAAATTCCGCCGATCCGAGGCCCTATAAAACGCCGATATGAGCCCCGTTTTTTGTATTGCCATCATCTCTCTTACTTAACTATAATCATCAAATGCCGGATAAAAAAACTATAATCATCAAATGAGTATCAATATATAGGAAATTTAGAAAGAGTAAGAAAATTACAGTCCTACATTATTTAGAATCAAGATTGATGACTTCCAAAAAAGACTAGACATTAAGGACAAGAAAGAGAATAATTTATAAGTATAAATTGATTTGAATAAAAATTATTTAGACATAAATTATTTTACTTTCTTAACCTCCTCAAATTATTTGAGTTTATGTGTTTTTTAAACTATTAAATTGAATATAATTTAGATAGTAATAATTTTTGTATATTCTATATATACCAACCTCCATCATTGAAGGGATGGATGTTGTAAGAACATAGGATAGAGTAGTTTCTTCTTTGTTTATCATCTCCTTTGAGATTAGTTTCTTCAACTATATTCCAAAAAAAGTTATAATTTTTATATTGCTTTTCCGCCATTATGGCACACTTACTTATGTATGCATGTGCTGTGTAGTATTTAATAAGCTCTACACGTACATGCTTTCATTATTATATTGCCTCACTAATATTGCTTCCCGTTTGAATTTCCCGCTCCTCCTTTTCTTTGATCCACCCATATGGTTTTCTTACTTCCACGCTCCTTTTTTCAATTTTAACATTACACTACTAGAATTAGAGGTGATAGTCGCTAAAGATATGTCACAGAAATGGCAAGTGCGACTAAATCGAATGATTGTCACGTTTTAAGGAGAAAGGCGTGACTCAAAGCGCAGCAAAAGCAACTTCTAACAAAGTGTGTTGCGTTTTATTCCTATCATGTCGCGCGAGAATAGATCTAACTTCATTTTTTAAATAATTTACTCCCCCATTCCTAAATATAAGATCACTTTGGGGAAGTGGATAAGTTCTTAAATATAAGATCAATTCCTATTTTATCTCAAGTTTTATCCAAACTACCCTTATACTCCCTCTTTTCATTGAAAACCCCTCCTCCTTTTAAAGTTAAGTAATTGAGGGGATTTTGGGAAGATCATATAATTTATTGTCTTCCTTAATCTCCCCAAATTAATCAAAGTGGTCTTATATTTAGGAACGAAGGGAGTATTCTTTTGTCGTGTGTCAAGACGTGACAAAAAAACTAATTTTTTAAATGGCTTTATCTTGTCACGCTTTTTGGGCGCGACACAAATGTTATTAAATTATTACTTTGTGTCGCGCATCAAAGGAGCTACACAATTTCATTTCAAAATTTCTCCCGCGCTCATACTCCTCCTATATAAAGATTGAAATCCTAATTCTCACTCCTCAATTTTTCACTCAATCTCCATCTTCTCATATTCATAAATTCTTCTCCACTCTATATCTTCATATTTTCAAACTTGATTCCCACAATTCTATCAGCTATCTAGTTCAACTTAATTGTTAAACCCCCATATACTATTTATGTTCTAACTTATCATAAGTTAAAGTTGTTACTAATTTATTATTTAATTTAACTAATTTTTTGGTTTATTGGTGTAGGCTTATAATTTCTTCATTGCCCTAATCTTAATTTATAAAATTAGTTCCTGTAATATTTATTAAATTATTAGCATTATTTTATTTATCAACTCTTATCCTATTTATTAAGGTGAAAAAAAATTATATTCTCCAAAATTATATTCTCCACTAAACTACTTCTCCCTCAGATGCCGCCAGCCTAAAAAGAAAAAGCTCCTCCCTCACTTGCGGCCAATCCAAAAAAAAAGGCACATTAATTGCACAGTTAATTTGAACATTAAATTGATTAAAATATTACATTCTTTTTTGTCGCGTAAGAATGAAGGGACATATATGGACTATGTTTGACCACATTTTCTCCTTTGTCAGTCGCGTGTTTCTGGGCACCTGTAACGAACAATATAACGCGACAAAGTTCCTAGTTACGAACGTTTTCATCGCGTGTGTTGGAACCGTGACTCACACCCTATGTCACTGCTATAACCGCGACTAACTCCCTATTTAGGCCGTGACTATCCCCTTTAATTCTTGTAGTGTTATTATATATTTACAACAACTTTTAACTGCTCAAATCTAAATAATTTTTAGTATATGATTAAAAGATATAATCAATTCATTACATAGCAATACATGAGGACATTTATAAAAACTCATGCTATATACATATATGAGCCATGCTATTTAAATTCATAATTTATAAATAGCGCAACTCATATTTGACTAGACACTACAAGAAATTATGCTGATACTCGCATCAAAATGTGGGGTATAGTGGCGTTTATACTCGTGACAAAGGGGTCTAGTCGCGTCCTGCGCAAAGGGGAGAAAACGAGTCGAAACTAGGGTAATAGTCGCTGCAAATCCATACGTGACAAGCGAAACAGGACGCGACAATACATATGCCCCATGTATCGCAGCTTTCTCGCGGCAAACAACACGCGACATCAATATAAAATATATTAAACCCAGTTACAGCAACCAAACGCGACCTAGCATTGTGAAAAAGTAGAAAAAATTGTTGTCACTTTTGTGGAAACGTCACAAGCCATGAGTACTTGCAACCTGCTTCTAAATTGATGTGTGAACCATTTACTTCATAGTGACAATAACCATAAATTTGTAATACATTATATGAGTAAATCTAATTATTTTGAATATAAATAAAAATAAAAATGTAATTATTTTAGGGCAATACATTCAGAGATAATGTCATTATTATTACTCTTTCCAAATTGTATAACTAGTAATAAAACCTACATTACATTGAGCAAATGGAAAAATAAACAATAAATTTAAGTAAATTAAATTACAAAATAGTAATGGAGATTATAAATGGAGATGAAGTGGGAAATACAATGTGTAATTAATCCATAAATATGTTATGGTTACATGGATACTACAATGGAAATTTAAACTCCATTATTTGTTCCCATGCATGTAGCTGGAGTGAAATGAGAGGAATTTACGAGATGCTTGATGTGCAGAGGGAAACACAATTTGAAAAAAAGCTAACATGTGATGTAGCAAGCTTATTATATACGGATGCTCTCAAGCGGGTTTTATTATTAAGCTTATCGCGTACTTTGTAAGCGACATGACAATGAATGCCTATCACGCTTACTAAACGCAACATTATAATGTGACAAGCACAAAAAATGTCACACTTGCATCAGACGCGACTATCAACCCTTTTTCTTGTAGTGAGAGTACTACTCTAACTTAAATTTAAGTACAACAAAATCTGTCTACTAATATTGTAAGATATAAAATAAGTACAATAAGATGAAATTAGACTGAACCATCAAGAAATTCAATTGGAGGAAAGATACGGGATATGCGAGGGGAAGAGAAAAATGATCAAACTTAACCCTACCTTTTCACTCATAGCTTTATAACCAAGTATAATGAAAATAATTGGGACAATTGCACCTAGATCCCAAATAAAAGACTTAATTTTAAAGAGGTCCCAAGGAGTTGTTATTACTTGTTAATGAAGGTTATTGCACTTATTGATGATAGTTATTAACAACTCCTTGTGACCTCTTTGAAATTAAGTCTCTTATTTGGGACCTTGATGTAACTGCCCCAAAATCATTTATGAGCGAAGGACTTTGCTTATTCAATTTTTTTATAACCTCAAGCTGATATTCTTCCTTTGGTATATATTTCTATGTCAACTCTCACACACGTAAATATAGATATAAAGAAAATGTATCCTTAATTTTCTTTTCTTTTTTGCCAACGCTCTCGCCTTAATAATATTTATTGTACAATAAGTTGATGAAGAAATTAAATAGAACAGCTTTTCTTTCTTTTAAATTAAATATGAAGAAAGTAAAAAGTTCCTTGTCACTTTCTTTCAACTTTTATCCCTTTTCTTTTCACTACATTGCCACCTGTAAAAGTATCTTTTCCACTTCTTTTTACCCTCCATTTTTTAATTCCAGCAGAAGAACAAACAAATATTTTAAAAATCGTACGAATCTAACTTTTGTCTTCTGAAAACCTAGGTTATAGCTTGAATTTCCAACTGAAACATGCCTTTTTTTAGTTAAAGTTTATCGCAAGAAATTAAATAATACTATTAATTTATATGTAGACATATTATAAAGAAAAAAAAGGTTCTAGTTTTAGCGTTTCAAGGCGTTTGCTTTAATTTCGTAATATTTCAGGAAAAGAGAAGATGTTTGTTTTGGTATTGGAGTGTTCTTCTTTCCATGCAAAACCTACTTTTGAAAATTAAAATGATTTACATATTACAGTCTTGTTCTTTTGCTACCTGACAATCTCAAAATTCCATGAAGTAAGAACCACAATGAATATGATTCTCTCTCTCTCTCCACCTTCGTTTTCTTATCCTAATTCAAAAGCTGATGTAAGCATACCATTTTTATAATCACAGCCTCCCAATAATTCAGTGTTTCACGATCATATCACGATTTATATGGCATGATAATAATGATTAATTAATTAGAAGACTATCCAAGTTAAGGTGGATAACACATATATGGTCTATATGGAAAAACTTCACTAAATGGCTATAAAAAACAAAGCAAAGAAATCCTTAATACACTACAAGAAAAACATAGGCTAGTGGCGTATGAAATGTGGGGTTTGTGGCGTTGAATATCGAGACAAAACAGGTATGTCACGTGTGAACCAAACGCCACAAAACATGACGTGACAAGCTGATCTGAACGCCACAAACTGACGCCTTACGTGACACATAAAGTGAGGTGGTTATATGACACATAAAGTGAGGTGGTTATATGTGGCGTATGGACCTGGTCCAAACGCGACATACACCATACGCCACATATTTTTTTTTAAAAGTTGGTGTCATGCGTGACATACACATGCATGACATACACATTTTAACATGTTATCCATTATATGTGGCGCAGCATTCATACGCGACATAAGTAGGGAAGTTCAAATTTTTTTATGCACTGGCGGGAAATTTACATTTTTACCCAAATGAAATTTTAATTTTATTTGTCTGGTTCTAAAATGTTTTCATTGTAATATGTATAATTTTTCAGGGGTCCTTTATTGTGTTACTAAATAGTCAATGAGTCTTTTGTCCCAAATTTAGCTAGCCAAACGTTGAAAGCAACCTACAAAATGAAATAACAAGATTAGCATAATTCATTTAATAATAGGCTAAGAACATTAGTTAGTAGAGTAAAAAAAGTGAAAGAATAGTGTATGAAATTAATTGTAGAAGATGTATAAATGAAAGTTGGTCATTACCTTAAGTGAAGAAATAATGATAGTGGGTAGGAAGAAAGATGGAGATGGTAAAGGAAATAAATGAAATGAGGTGAATATGGAGATTTTAGAAGTGAGTTTATATAGAGGATTGTTGGAGCTTGTCACGTTTCAAATTATTTCACGCATGAACAGATGTGGCGTATGAATGCATTTGGCATTTGAACACTGTGTGGCGCATGAACTGTATGTCACGTATGGTATATGTCACGCATGGGTCATTATGTCACGCATGAACTGTATGTCACGTATGGTATATGTCACGCATGGGTCATTATGTCACGCATGAACTGTATGTCACGTATGGTATATGTCACGCATGGGTCATTATGTCACGCAGGGGATTGTTGGAGCTTGTCACGTTTCAAATTATGTCACGTTTGGGGTAGTCATGCGTGACAAAAAAATTGCATTTCCAGTGTGTGTCACGTTTGGGGAAGTCATACGTGACAAAGAAAGTTGATTTTGTCACTCTTGCCCCATGCGCCACATAGCTTGCGTGACTAGACTATGTTTTTCTTGTAGTGAATATGTGTCCCTTTCTCGGTTACTAAATATATGACATATTTAACTATTTTTTCAGTATAAAATGTTTATAACGTTAGTTACTATGGTGTGCTTCATTAAAAAAAAAATCTAATTGTCTTCACCTTTTCTCTCTCTCATCTCTTACCCGATTATTGTTAGAGTTGCACTAATAAAAATTAATACTCTAAGAAAATATTGACAAAAGTTGCAATTATGTCCTCTTATATGACCAATATCAACTATTCATCAAGTTCGAATTAGAATTAATCTGTTTAATCATATTCTATTTTTCCAGATGAAAACCAATAATTTGTTGCAGAAAAAATAAAGTATTACAAAATTTAGAGAAGAAATGATAATTCAAAAATTAAATTATTAATTTAATTTAAGTTATTACAATTTTATCTCCGCCTTAATAGCCATATTTTCATTCTGGACATTATTAGAACGCTTTGATATAAATTTGACCCCGTAGAACGCTTTGATATAAATTTGGTTTTTCTAAATTCATACACAAACAGACAAACAAGACCATAATTCAATTAGTTTAGATGATTAGTTCTATGGATTATAGACTATAGAGCATAGAATTTATTCCCCCCAAGAAAATGGAAACATATAATATTTCGTATCAGAGAAATCATCCATCTCTAATCCATAATTCAATCAGACCACATTAATCTGGTGTTTTAGGACATTTAATTAATCATTACTTTAAGATATTTTTTATTTTTATTATAGTTAATGTTTTCTTAACCTATATATTTAAATAGGTGTGATTTTAATTACATTTTAGTTTGGTTTCACTGTTATTGTTGATATGTTTATTACTAATATCATTTTGTCTTTTATAACAAAACACTACCAAAGCAAAGGCCAAAAAAGCTATTATTAGTACTTAACATATGATAGCAAGAAAAATATATTTTAGAGATCAGAGTAACAAACATTAAATACAAAAGCTCCAAAACACTATCTAAAAAAAGTAAAAAGAAAAGGGATTAATGAAATTTCTGAATAAATTTTGCACAAGCTTGCTATGGCATATACATCAAATGATGATAAAAAACGATTACAAATAGTTAAACTAAATCCTACATAGTTGGCCAAAAAAACTAAATCCTACATAGACCTCACAAAGTATGTAACAACTAATAGTAATAAACAATTACTACTACTACTCACCCACAAGCAGCTAGCTAGTCTATGTACTACGTAGGAAGAAGAATTGGATTCCTCTGCCCCAATCTTGTCTTTTAATAAATAGCCAATCAGAAAGCATGGTGTGTCGGAAAGGGAGGGAGTCAAAATATAATGTTCAAAAGAAAGATGACCCCCTCATGGGCCCCACAAGCCAACCCAAAAAATATTAGCCAACACGTGAACCTCCCACGTGACATGTCCCCTTCTAGTTCTAAGCCCTATCTCTTCCTTTGCTCTGCCAAACGGCGTCGTCCTGACCGTACCACTAAGAGCAGCAACAGAAACAACACTCCGTAACCATCATAACAGTCTCATGCAGTAACGTGTCCATAATGTTCCCTTCAATTTCTGCCACCATTATTATTGCTTCACCTTCCTCTTCACTTTTCACCTTCCTCTTCTTCATTGTATCATCTTCCATTTCTACCAAGGCATCAATGTCTTCTAGAAATTCACACTTCTTATTACCCTTCTCAATCCTCCCAATAATACTCTCCCACACTTTCTCTTCAGACCCTTCAACTGCATCCACTAATGTTTCATTGACCAGGTCAAATAGTAACCTTCTATTATATTGCACACCTAAATCATACTTATAAGGCCTAAAGTTTTTGTCTATCGAGGAAAATGATAAGATATCACCTGTAGGGTTGTTTGGATTGTGGTTATTATTTTGGGAGTGGTATTGTTGCTCAAGAAGGTGAAAAAATGAAGGGTCAAGAGGTTGAGGTTTTGGAGAAAGGCATTGATGGAATAAGGACACTGACACTGATGAGGTGTTATTTATGGTTCCTTTTTTGACTGGGAAATTAGTACGGCTTAGCATACTTGAGACGTACTCAAATTCTGGACCATTGTTATTAAACATAGACTCACAAGTTATCTTAGTTTTGTCTAATACGTGGATGTTGCTTTCTCCACTGGTAGGAGTAGAAGTTGTTCTCTGTATGCACAACGACGTCGTTGCCTCCTTTTTGTACGTTTGGCTCGAACCACTAAATAACTGTGAGGTGTTACAGTAATATTTAGCGTCTCGGGCATCACAAACCTGTGTCTTTTTTAAGAAGGAAAAGTAAGAATAACTTAAAATGAACAAGTTCATTTTATTTTTACTAGAGAGATAATATTGAAAAAAAAAAACCGTACTTGAAAGTAGAGACAGGTGTGCACATTTGGAAAATGAGTTGTACACGCAAGAGATTTAAAATAGTAAATTCGAAGTTGTTGAACATACCTGTTTTTGAGGTAATTTGGTGGCAGGTGGGGTACTATTGAGAAGACTAATGAACAATGGATGGTGATGACTTGATGATCTCTTGCTCTTTTTGTCACTGGGAGATAATAATAATGGGCGAACAAAAGATTCATGTTGCTTGTTGTTGCGAACAAACTTGTCTTGCTTCTTGAGCTGTGCACTACTGAACTTTTCATTGGCAGCTTTCTTACACTTTGGGAGTGACGAAGATCTCTGCTTTTGTTGTACCAATGTTGCTTCTTGTTGAAGCTTTGGCTTACTGTTAGCCAAAACTAACCTTGAAACAACTTGTGGTTGGTTATCTTTTGCCATTGTACTTGATGGCTTGTTCATGAATTTGAGCCTTGGAGAACAAGAAGATGATGGTGTGTTATTGTTATTCGAAATCTTTCCTGGGCTGCTTTCTATCAATTCATCTGATGATGAAGATAATGAACATGTCCTAGGAGATTTCTTGCTCTTCATGAATGGGCCCACCACATTTTCAACTTCTCCTTCTTGCTTTTTCTTCTCACTGTTGTTGTTTTGTACAGTGTTGGTGATGTCACTCCCTAATTTCCTGCCGCTCAACACACTCTCTCTCATCTGCTTCACAATTTGCTTTGCATATTGCCTTGGACTTTTACTATTATTGTTGAAGCCACTGTCTTCAAACTTGAGTTTTGAAAATGAAAACCGAGGCAGCTCCATTAAATGTCGTTCACTCGCAATATTCTCTTTGTTTATGTGAAGAGAAGGTCTGTGTTCCACATCTGATCTTCTTGCTGATGATATTGGAGGAGGTTCAGGTAAGAAACGAGAGGCTGTGATCCGATCATCCATACTATGTCTGGCTTTTGTAATAACAACGTTGTTTTGTTGCCGAGGTCTTAAGTGGTGACGTGGATTCACTTGTTTTAACTTGGTTGATGAGAGACATGAAGAAGAAGTGGTGGTGGTTGTGATAGTGGTGATTGAAGAAGATGAAGGGGAAGAAGAAGAAGGAGATTGGAGTGTTTCTGGTGGAAGAAGATCAAGCCCCATTAATCTGGCCACCAAAGTTGGAGTCTTGGTTCCTGGAGACATATCATTCATCACCATATTGCTGCTGCTAATGATTCCCTGAGTTCTTGTTTTGATGAATAGTTTACTATTTTTCTGAGATTTTTTTTTTAAAAAAAAGGAAACAAAAACCAAAGCTGGTCAAGATACCATCATTGTCATCATGACTATCATCATTACGCACTTTTCAGTTTAAAAAAATTTAAACATGGAAAGAGGTGAAAGTAAAGTTGAAACTAATAACTCCTCTTACTGGGATTTCTAAACTTTGATCTTGCTTTGAAATAGTGGAACCCACCATCATCATTTTTGTGCTGTTATCCTCAAATTCCAAACTGTTCCTGGGAGCTTCAGTGCCTGCACAAATTAAACACCATGAAAAATACTTAAATATGAACTTGCAAAAAGAGAGAGAAAAGGAAAACCAAGGAAGCAAATGATACCTTTGGAGGGTAGAGTATTAGTTGGAGAAATGGTGATTTGGTAGGCATTAGAAGAAGGAGGACGAGGTTGGTGTTGGAAGGAGAAGTGGTTGAAAGGGTGGAAATGAAAGAGGTGAAAGAAAGAAGAGATGCAGCCAGCAGAATGAGTTTCTGCATCACTACCTCTATTCACACCTTCTTGTTTTCCCATAATTGGTATGTATGTATGAGAATATGAAACACCACTCCTTAACTTATAAAGAACTTCACAGTATGAGAGAGAGAAGATGAAGGTTTGAAAAGGATAATGAAGAAGAAGAAACACAAAAAGTAGAAGATATGACCTCGCAGCTGTGTGAGAGAGAGAAAGGTGAGTACACTCTATGGTCAGAGACCTCTTGCGAGCAAACTCTTCTACTCCGATAGATGGGATTCCTTAGCTTTTTGTATTTTAAATAACCGCCCAACGCTTTTTTGTTTTCTCCTCCCTTCCCCTCTTCCACTAGATTCCTTAAATATTTGAAATATAGGAAGAAGTAAAAGGTAAACCAATTAATGGAAATGTACTCATTCTATAATCTATGATCTTATGTTTAGCTGGCCAGAAATGTCCATTTTGGTTATGAAATCAATTTCCCTGCTCATCAACAAATTAGTAAGAAAAGTTAAGCAAATATATAGACATACCATTTGAATTTCATTTAGACAATTTATATTTGATTTTAAATTGTATATCTATTAAAATAATTTTAATATAGTATAAAGTTTCTATGCAGCTCAAATAAAATCTAGACGGTCTAGATAAGTCTAACTCTCCTTGTATTTTCAACAAATAATGAAACCTTTTCTGGTGAGGTAGGAATATAGTGGAAGGGTAGTGAAACTATGTCATTTTTTTTATCCAAATTTAATTTCCAATCAATACAATTTACATGATATCTCCAATGAAAAGAGTTGAAGGTAAGGTCAAAATAAAAGAATGTAGTACTTAATTGAGCATGAATTTGACTTACATATATAAATGCCTAACTTTGTTGCACAATGTAAAAGCAATTAGTTGCACCAAATTGAAAACTAGCATCAATTTTAGAAATTCAATAATAGATTTGTTGGTCATACCTTACATTATTGGTTGGTGTCATGTTATAAGAATCGGATTGGACAATAAGATATCTCCAACCGGCGACCGCTTCATATTTTAACTAAACGATTATTAGTAGTATCATCGGCTTGAACATCGGTCTGTGCGATGCGACCATGTTGAACCGTAACCCATAGCTCTCTCTAACTCTCTTTCAAGTTCAACCTTTACAATATTGGTTGGTGCACATATAATATTAGTTAACGTATTACTCCCTCCGGTCCCTAATGTAAGAGCTAGCCGTCAAAATAACGCTTCTTAAGAAAACATGTGAATGTTAGTTGGGTGTCTGGAGTTAATGCTTCTTTTCCAAAAATGCCCATATTTATTATGATACTTTTAAGAGAGAGAAATACATAAGCATTAATAAATATGAAAGAGAGTTAGGGGTAAAGTAGGAAAAAATGCATTAAATGAGGAGAGAATATGGGGTGAGCTTTTACATTAGGGACCAAAACCATTTAAATTTTGGGCTCTTACATTAGGGACTGGAGGGAGTATTAATTTGATTGATACTTTTAATTATCTTACAAATTTTTTTTATTTATTGTTTTATATTTAATGTATTCGAAAGCTTGAATGCGTTTTCAACATTCAAATCTGATTGGACCAAATTTCATACCTTTAAGCATGTGCATTTGAGCTTAATTAGTGTGGTTTATTTGTTATATTTGATCATTATTGGTACATTTTTATGCGCATGCTTATGTATAAATATTTGAAGAATAACAGCCATATTACTTGCATTTTATGAAACCAAGGGTATTTTGGTCATTTTGACTATGTGATGTGTTCCTTATGTAGGGGGGTCCCAAGTGGGCCCCATACACCCTTGGTGGAGTTTCAGTGGAGATAACTTGGCAAGAAGGAAGGCTAGATGACAAGCACTCAGGTTCACATCCGGAAGCAAACGTGCTGGCGCTGGCGGACAAAGAGTTGCATCAGGGAGTGGATTCTCATCAAGTGGATTTACATCCGGAAGTGGATTTATATCCGGAAGCAAACGTGCTGGCGCTGGCGGACAAAGAGTTGCATCAGGGAGTGGATTCTCATCCAGTGGATTCTCATCCGGAAGTGAATGTGCTCGCGCTTGTAGTATGAAGTCCTGTATCCGGAAGCCAAAGTCCATCAGTCAGCGAGTGCAAGAGTCAGACTGCACAATGATCAGAAATGTCAACTACTTTTCAGAAGTCTTTGGTGCAGAGTTAATTTAAGGCAAAGTCAACCCTGCAGCTTGAAGTTACTTGGGGAGCATTTTTCCAAATGAGGCAAAATTGGCGCCAAGGTCAAATTCAAGTCTGGAGGGCTCATTAAGGGCAAAAAGGGAAGCACAATCACTTGAGGAAAAAGGAGGAATCTTTGAAAATGCATGGAGATGAGATCTAGTCCACATTCATCCTAACTTTTACCAAATACCAAAAATACCCTTTGGGCGATAATCCCAAAGCTACTCACCACTATAAAACCCCAAAACGTAACTAACTTACACACACCTGTACTTCACTGACTTCAATTTTTCACTTTCTCTCTCTCCTCTAACAAACTCTCTCAACTCCATCTTCATTTTCTTCATCTCTTTCACCTCACAACCTCCGCCATGCCCAGAATCTCACAACTACCTTCATCCACCTTCATCTCCATGTCAGGCTAAATCGCCTATCCTTCTTCTCCAAGGAAATGTGCTTGTAGACTTAACCTATGGCTTCATATGCTTGTAATTTTCTCTTTTAGGTTTCAAGCTAGATGTAAATTTTTGCCTATGTATGACCTTGATTAGGCGTGTATAGGTTAGACATCTAGTTTTAGGTGTTCTACTTTATGTTAGCTTGAAAACCTCTCTTGATTGTTAAGGACATGAAAACCGAGGCTTAATTCTTGTAGTTTCATATATGTATGTGTGTGCGATTAGCTCCTCTTACATTTGTGGAATGAATTTGTTTCTTAAGTGCTATAGATTTGGTACTTAATGTTGCTTAGGTATGTTCTTGGCTTGAAAGAGCTTAAGCCTTAATTGAATTAGTTAAACTCTTGTAGACTTCTTTGATTAAAGAGATCTTGAGAATTTAACTAGTTTATATTAAGAAGAACAAGTATATGAAGTCCGATTAAACATAAGCACGGAGTACTTGGAGAAGGAGGTACATCTCATCCATACTTTCACTCATTCACTTTTGATTCTGTTAGTTGTAGTTTAGATTAGTTTTAATTAGTCTTACATATAAAACCTGCACACAACCTGTTTGATAATTTGCTTAACTTGTAATTAATTGACCTAAGCAAGAGATAAAACCGAACTGTGAATTGACCTAGGACTTGCTGCTAACTATTGTAGTTTAATTCTAGTTTTATTTGCTTTAGCTCTTTTTAGACGACGAAAAAGAGTTAAATCAAATTGGCGCCGTTGCCGGTTTGGTTGAATTCTTTCTTGTCTTAGGTTTTTAGTTACATTTTCTTAGTTTTTGTTGTAGGTGATTTTTAGTTGTAGGACTTTGCTGTGATTTTTACTGGTGTTTTTGTCTGTCATTTTTCTGGATTTTCTGGATTTTGCTGCATATTCTGCTGGTATTGGTGTTTGTCTTGCTGATTTGTTTTGCAGAGACTAATTGCTTGGCTGTTTAGTTTCCACTTCATATAGTTGCACTTAGTGAATTGCATGAACCCTACCACATCACTAGTGCCATTGGATAGAGAGATTAATAAGACTCTTAGAAACCTTAAGAAAAAGAAAAAGCACGAGAAGCAAGCTAGTAAGCAATCTGTAGGATCCACATCAAAGCTACACAATTCATCTGTCGCTTCTAATACCACAATCCTAGACCAGCATTTTATTATGGCAGAAAGGAGAGAGGACCATAGAGAACATCAGAGAGAGGCAAGAGAACATGAACATGAGCGTGAGCGACGTGAAAGGAGAGAGCAAGAGGATGAACATCATTTTGAGGGGGGTAGGCAATTACATGATGATGATAGACCTATGCGTGAATTCACACAGTCATATGCATCATTTGCACCACAAGGTTTTTATGCTAACCCCGCTAACTTTGAGATCAAAGGATCTCTTCTTGCTCATCTGCCTAAGTTTACAGGTTTTCCGCATGAGGATGCTCACACACACCTCCTTGGCCTCTATCATACTTGTTCCTCCATGAAGCCACCTAATGCAGACCTGGATGACGTTCTGTTGCGAGTGTTCCAGTTTTCCTTGGAAGGAAAAGCCAAGGAGTGGCTCTTGAACCTGCCTACTCATTATGCCACTCTTTCTTGGGAGCAACTTAAGAAGGTGTTCTTAGACCGCTATTTTCCACTCTCCAAGATATCAAAGTTGCGGAAAGACATCACAGGTGTTCAGCAATTCTCTCAGGAGACATTCTATGAATATTGGAGCCGGTTCAACACCTTGGTGAACTCGTGCCCCAATCACAATATCTCCAAAGGCAATTTGGTCCAGTACTTTTATGATGGCCTGGTGCCACAGCTCAAGATGAGTGTGGATGCTGCTTCTAATGGCTCACTTTTCAACTTATCAGCCAATGAAGGATGGAACTTATTTTCAACCATGGCCTCTAATCACCAGAATTTTTATGGACGTGATGCTTTGTATGGTGCTGCGCCAAAGGTTGCCTCTGTGAGTAGTGATGACAAGCTGTACAACTCTATTGAGAGGCTGACTGAGAGCCTCAGTCGGATGGATGGACGCTTTGTTCAGCCTACTCCTTGTGTTGATGATTCTATGGCCTTGGTGGCCTCATCCTGTGATCACTGTGGCTCGTCCATGCACCTACCATCAGACTGTCCATCCCAAGCGGAAGTGGCGGCCATGTATAACAATGCTAGGCCTCCAGCCAAATATGATCCTTACTCTTCCACGTACAATCCGGGATGGAGGGACCACCCGAACTTTAAGTGGGGGGGAGGTTCAAACCAAGCCACAAATTTCAGCTCTTTCTAGCCACAGCAACAGCCTAAGTGGGGGGGAGGTAACTACCAAGCTGCTAATGCCTATCCCTCACAACAAGGCTATGGTTCATATCAAGGGAGGCCTAACTCTAATGATCAAAGGTACAGGCCGAATCAACAAGCTAATGTTCCTCCTCCATTTATGAAGAATAATGATCCAGCTCATGCTCCTCCATCTAGTTCTTCGACATCTCAACAAGATACTATGTACCAGATGATGTCAAGTTTAATGGAAAAATTTGGAGAAGGCCTAAAGAAAGATGTAACTACCTTAGTTTCTCAAATGTTTAATGAAAAAGCTGAGCAGGAAGCAAAGAAAGGTGGATTGCCGTCTAATATGGTGATTAATCCTCAAAACATTCATTCTATGCACCTAAGAAGTGGACGGAAATATGGTGATGCATATGAATATGAGGAGGAAGAGGAGCAAACACAACTACCTTTTGAGGCTGAGCAGAGTCAGTTGAATGAGGAAGGTCACTCTAGCCTCCAGAATGATTTTGTTGGTGATCGGATGCATGAAGAGGCTGTACTGAGTCCTCCTCTTGATAAACCACTCGATGAGGCTGAGAGTCTGACTAAGAAGAGTGAGGAAGTTGAGACCTCACAAGAGGAGAAGAGGAAGGAGATTGCAGAGGGAAAGCGCAAAGTTGGAGAATCTTCTTCGCAAGAACAACCTACTCAGCAAGGAGATGAGTCTCCTAAAGGTAAGTCTGTTGACCCTAAATATTTACCTTTTCCTAACTCGTATGCTTTAGTTAAGAAACAACATGATGATGAGTTAGAAAAGGAAATGCTCAATTTATTCTCTAAGCTTGAAGTGAATGTACCTATACTTGTACTGTTGAAACAAATGCCTAAATATGCAAAGTTTTTAAAGGATCTGTGTACTAACAAGAGAGTTGGTAATGTAAGTAACAAGGTCCAATTAAGGACTAATGTTTCGTCTCTCTTAAAAGGGCATCTGCCCTCAAAGTGCAAAGATCCTGGATCTTTCACTATCCCTTGTCAGATAGGGAAACTTAGTTTTGGGAAAGCACTTCTTGATTTAGGGGCAGCCATTAACGTCATGCCTAAGGCCACCTACTTTGCACTAGGATTGAAGAACCTGAGTGAAACCAGTGTTGTAGTTCAACTGGCTGATAGGTCCATAAAGAAACCCTTTGGCTTTATAGAAGACATTCTAGTGAAGGTTAGGGAACTAGTTTTCCCCGTGGACTTTTATGTACTAGATATGACCAGTGACACTAGTATGGATGATTCTTTGATCCTAGGAAGGCCATTTATGAAAACTGCCAAGATGGTGATAAGTTTAGAAGGGGGATTTGTTACAATGCAAGTGGGGAATCAAATAATAAGATTTGATGTAGGAGAAGCCATGAGACACCCCCACGAGGATTATTCTCTCCTAGGGCTGAGTGTGGTTGATTCATTGATGCATGTGATTTATGATGAGCATGTGAATTCTTTTAAGATGAACATGTTTGATAAAATTGATGCTCATATGTGCTGTAATGATTCTTGTGCTAGATTGATTTCTAATACATGCTTGCATGATGTTTTTAATGATTCATCTAGTATAGGAAGTACAGTAACTGAATTCATGGATTCCATGTATGTGAACTATAATTTTGATGATGATTGCACTTCTATATCTTCTTTGTCAAGCTACAACCCCTTGGAAGAGGGAAGTTTGCTCACTTTTGTAGGACAAACGAAGGATGGAGGTTGTGAATTCACAAAGGAAATTGAGGAGTCTAGTTCACAAAGGTTTGATATTGAAGAGTATGAAGCTTTAAGGAGAAGCCGCTTACACAAGCTGAGGGAGAAGCTTTATCTGAAAGAGCATGCGCTCGCTGACGGTCCACATGTTTCTACCCTGAGCGACAGTGGAGATGCAGACTCAAATAAGAGTGCTGAGGCCTCAGACTCTAAGAGGCCGAATTGTTGTGAAGATCTGAGGCAACCAATGACTCTTTCTGATTACTTTGATGAGCTGCCACAATTTGATGATGATTTCTATGAGCCTAAAGTGTTGCAAGTTGAGATGCACACTTTGGTACCTTCTATTATTGAGCCACCTACTCTGGAGCTGAAACCTTTGCCGCCTAATCTCAAGTATGCCTACTTGATTGAAAATGAGAAGCTGCCGGTGATTATCTCTACTACTCTTTCTTCTCTTGAGGAAGAGAAGTTACTGGATGTATTAAGAAGATACAAGAGGGCCATTGGGTGGACTCTAGCTGATCTTCCTGGCATGAGTCCTACCACCTGCATGCACCGGATCTTGCTTACTGACGATGCTAAACCAGTGAGGCAACCACAGAGAAGGCTCAATCCCTTAATTCTTGATGTTGTGAAAAAGGAGGTAGAAAAGCTATTAAGTGCTGGAATTATCTACCCGATAAGCGATAGTGAATGGGTGAGTCCCATCCATGTGGTGCCAAAGAAGAGTGGGTTGACCGTGGTAAAGAATGACAAGGATGAGCTAGTGCCTACACGAGTTCAGAATTCTTGGAGGGTATGCATTGATTACAGGAAGTTGAATGACTCCACGAGAAAAGACCACTTTCCCTTGCCATTTATCGACCAAATGTTGGAAAGACTGGCAGGCAAGTCACACTATTGTTTTCTGGATGGTTTCTCCGGGTATTTCCAGGTTCCCATAGCACCAGAGGACCAAGAGAAAACAACCTTTACTTGCCCATTTGGAACCTTCGCATATAGAAAAATGCCTTTTGGTCTGTGCAATGCTCCAGGAACCTTTCAACGTTGTATGATGAGCATTTTTAATGACTTGCTGGAGGATGGCATAGAGGTGTTTATGGATGATTTCTCCCTCTATGGAGACAGTTTTGATGTTTGCTTGGTCAATCTTGAGAAAGCATTGGTCAGATGTGTGGAGAAGGGTTTGGTGCTCAATTATGAGAAATGCCATTTCATGGTGGACAAGGGAATAGTTTTGGGACACTTAGTCTCAAAGGAGGGCATTCAGGTTGACAAAGCCAAGGTTGAGGTAATTTCTTCTCTACCCTTCCCTACTTGCTTGAAGGAGTTGAGGTCCTTTTTAGGACATGTGGGATTTTATCGAAGATTTATCAAGGGCTTCAGCCAAATTGCTGCTCCTTTATCTCATCTACTTCAAAAAGAAGCCGAGTTTGACTTTTCTAATTCTTGTAAGGAAGCCTTTGTTGAGTTGAAGTCAAGGCTTATTTCTCCTCCTATCTTGGTTGCACCTAATTGGGAGCTTCCTTTTGAGCTATCATGTGATGCTTCTAACGAAGCGTTGGGAGCTATGCTCGGCCAGAGGCATGATTCTTTGCCAAGGGTGATTGCTTATGCGTCTAAGACTTTGGATAGAGCCCAAAGGAATTATACAACCACTGAGAAGGAATTATTTGCCATTGTCTTCGGTCTAGATAAATTTCGGCAATACTTACTTCATTCCAAAGTAACTATATTCACAGATCATGCAGCTGTTCGTTATTTACTGTCCAAGCCACAAACAAAGCCCAGGCTCTTGCGATGGGTGTTGCTGTTACAAGAATTTGAGTTGGAGATCAAAGACAGAACTGGAAAAGAGAACTTGGTAGCTGATCATTTGAGCCGTTTGCCAAAGGATGTGGAAGGTGTTGATGATTCTTCTCTTATTTGTGATATCTTCCCAGATGCCTTATTATGTGCCTTAAATGCAAAGAAAGATCCTTGGTATGCTCATCTTGTGAACTACCTTGTTGCCGAAGTCACTTCACCATCTCTGAACAAGCATCAAGTCCAAAAGTTGAAGAGGGATGCTAGCTACTATATTTGGGATGAGCCGCACTTGTGGAGGCTATGTAATGATCAAATAATCAGAAAGTGTGTGCAAGATGAGGAAGTTCCATCAATTCTAGAGTTTTGTCATTCACTAGCTTGTGGAGGACACTTTGGTGCTAAAAAGACTTCAAGGAAGATTCTGGAGGCCGGTTTCTATTGGCCTACTCTGTTTAAAGACGCATTTGAGTATTGCAAGTCTTGTGACAAATGCCAAAGGTTTGGAAGTATGGGGAAGAGACAAGAGATGCCTCAAGTGCCAATGCTATACTGTGACCCTTTTGATGTATGGGGTATAGATTTTATGGGACCTTTTCCACCATCTAACGGCTACACATATATTCTGCTGGCAGTGGACTACCTATCTAGGTGGGTGGAAGCTGTGCCAACCAGAGCCAATGATGCGAGGGCTGTGTTAAAATTTTTGAAGTCTAATATCTTTTGCCGGTTTGGAGTTCCTAAGGCTTTGGTGAGTGATCAAGGGTCTCATTTCTGTAACAAGCTTATGTCTTCATTGCTCAGTCAATTTGGGGTGAATCACAAGGTTTCTACACCTTACCATCCCCAAACCAATGGAGAAGCTGAGGTGAGCAATAGGCAAATTAAAAACATCCTTGAGCGAATTGTGAAGCCAAGTAGGAAGGATTGGAGTTTGAGACTTGAAGAAGCTCTCTGGGCATATAGGACTTCATTCAAGACTCCTATTGGCATGTCTCCTTATCGGCTCATATATGGAAAGGCTTGTCATCTACCAGTTGAGCTGCAGCACAAGTCTTATTGGGCAGTTAAATCTTGTATTGAGGATATGGATGCTGCTGCTCAAGAAAGGCAGTTGACTCTGAGTGAGCTTGAGGAGCTGAGGAATGAAGCTTTTGAGAACTCAAGGATCCTGAAAGAGAAGACTAAGGCCATTCATGATAGTGGCATTCTGAGGAAGCAGTTCAAGGAGGGAGATCTTGTCTTGTGCTATCGCGTGAGATTCAAATTTTGTGGAGGAGGCAAGCTTAAAGACAAGTGGCAAGGACCTTATGAAGTGCTCAAGTCTCACGACTTTGGGATGGTTGAGATCAAGAATCTCAAGGATGGCCGTGTGTACAAGGTCAATGGCCACTTGCTCAAATTGTATAAGGAGAATTTCAAGCCTCCCTAAAGGTCGTTTCTTTCCTTTCCTCACTTATTCTTTTATTGCAAATTCTTAAGTGTGGGGGAAGATGTTAGAATTTAAAAAAATTAGGATTATGTTTAAATTTAGGATTTTGTTTAGGTTTGTTAGGTTGTTTAAATATGAAAAATTTCGTTAGTGCTGGGGGATGCCTATTTGTGTCAGGAAGTGTCATTGAGGAAATAGAGGATTTTGCATTCGGAAGTGCTTTTGCTTCCGGAAGCTCTCACTTAGACTTTGCTACTTAGGATCAGATTGTGTTCACTTTGTTTCCGCTAGGGGATGAAGTTCATTGTGCACAAGCGTCGATGCATCCGGAAGCAATTTTGCTTCCGGTAGCATGTTTGCTTCCGCTAGGGGTGAGATTAGAATCTGAACCTAGAGTGACTTCCTATAGCAGTTCTACTTCCGGTAGCATTTTTGCTTCCGGAAGCCTTGCAGCTTGAGTCTGAATTCAGTTAGGCTTCCTGAGCGTCAGTGAGGTAAAAAAAAAAAAAAAAAAAAAAAAAAAAAAAAAAAATTTAGGTTGTGTTTAGTGTAGTCTTGTTAATAATACATGCATATGAGCCATTTGTTTGTTGGAACTGCCCTGCCTTTTATTTTGCTGCTTTGCCTTTCAAATACATCTTCCTACTTGATTTGATTGGTCCATTGAGGACAATGTATGCTTTAAGTGTGGGGGAGGTGTATTATGTGCTTAAAAGTGGTCTGATTCAAAGCTTTCACACTTGGTTTTTGGATTTATTTGGCATGATTTTTCTTGAAAATTTGACTTGATTATGGCTCTTGAAAGCAAATGGAATTGTCCTTTAGTGTGTAAGTAGAATTCTTGGAATGATTACTTGGGGCATTGCATGGGGCACTTTTAAGGTATAAAGAGGGTGTTAGTTTCTCATTTAACTTTTCTTAGGGAGGAAGTGACTAATTAGAGTAAGCTATAAATGTGAGAAGCCTCCAACCGAATTGAGTGGGCCAATAGTCAACTTGACCTCCTAGAACTTGTCCTAGCTCTTGTTCAAGATCACAATGCATGGTATGATTGAAAATGAAAGGGGCGTTTCTTTCTAAACCCTCATGACCCAAACACTAGCCAACCAAAAATATTATCCTTTGTTTAACCCCTTTGGGCCATTCACTATTCTTTTCTATCACCTTGACCAATGTTTGAATGAGTGACTATAGCATATGCTTGCATTTATATTAGCTTTGTATTGTTGTATCTGGTGTAAAGCATGCTACATTGTGAGAAATAAAAGAGGCCGAGAGCCCTTGAGTGAAAAAGAAGAAAAGAGAGGTGGCCAAAGGCCAAGAAAAAGCAAAAGAAAAGGAAAAAAATATAAGGCCGAAGGCCTAAGTAAAAAAAAAGAAAGAAAAGCACAAAGTGCTTATGAATGCCAAAGGCATTTGAGTTAAAAGAAAAATTGAGAGAAGCACAAAGTGCTTGAAAAAAAAAAAAAGATGTAGCATGCTTAGTGGAATTGTATTCATTGTATTGCATGCATATGTGGTGGTAACTTGTTTATATCATTGGTCATTGACTATTTTCCATCATTCACCATTCATTATTAGCCTTCCATTTAAACCACAAAGTCCCCTAGATTTGGTTGTGTCATGCATAATAATGGGTGGAGAATTTAGAGCTATTACAAGCTTATGGTGATGGTCAAGTGCATTGAGCCAAAGAGTGATCACAAGTCCCTAGTTAGGCATTTTTCCTAACTTGAGTGAATGAGTTTAAACACTTTATCCGGTGAGGAAAAATCTCAATTGGCACTCCTCCTTAAGCCTAGTTGCTTGTTAAACTTGCATTCGCTTTGTATTCTTAGATTTGGCCTATGCGAAGTTCTAGGGAAAGGTTCAAGAAGATCTACTTGTATTCTATGATAATTCCAATTGCCTTCACTATGCTTAATGATTAAGTTAATCTTTTATATGACTTTGCCCGGAGTGCAAAGATTAAGTGTGGGGGATTTGATTGGACCAAATTTCATACCTTTAAGCATGTGCATTTGAGCTTAATTAGTGTGGTTTATTTGTTATATTTGATCATTATTGGTACATTTTTATGCGCATGCTTATGTATAAATATTTGAAGAATAACAGCCATATTACTTGCATTTTATGAAACCAAGGGTATTTTGGTCATTTTGACTATGTGATGTGTTCCTTATGTAGGGGGGTCCCAAGTGGGCCCCATACACCCTTGGTGGAGTTTCAGTGGAGATAACTTGGCAAGAAGGAAGGCTAGATGACAAGCACTCAGGTTCACATCCGGAAGCAAACGTGCTGGCGCTGGCGGACAAAGAGTTGCATCAGGGAGTGGATTCTCATCAAGTGGATTTACATCCGGAAGTGGATTTATATCCGGAAGCAAACGTGCTGGCGCTGGCGGACAAAGAGTTGCATCAGGGAGTGGATTCTCATCCAGTGGATTCTCATCCGGAAGTGAATGTGCTCGCGCTTGTAGTATGAAGTCCTGTATCCGGAAGCCAAAGTCCATCAGTCAGCGAGTGCAAGAGTCAGACTGCACAATGATCAGAAATGTCAACTACTTTTCAGAAGTCTTTGGTGCAGAGTTAATTTAAGGCAAAGTCAACCCTGCAGCTTGAAGTTACTTGGGGAGCATTTTTCCAAATGAGGCAAAATTGGCGCCAAGGTCAAATTCAAGTCTGGAGGGCTCATTAAGGGCAAAAAGGGAAGCACAATCACTTGAGGAAAAAGGAGGAATCTTTGAAAATGCATGGAGATGAGATCTAGTCCACATTCATCCTAACTTTTACCAAATACCAAAAATACCCTTTGGGCGATAATCCCAAAGCTACTCACCACTATAAAACCCCAAAACGTAACTAACTTACACACACCTGTACTTCACTGACTTCAATTTTTCACTTTCTCTCTCTCCTCTAACAAACTCTCTCAACTCCATCTTCATTTTCTTCATCTCTTTCACCTCACAACCTCCGCCATGCCCAGAATCTCACAACTACCTTCATCCACCTTCATCTCCATGTCAGGCTAAATCGCCCATCCTTCTTCTCCAAGGAAATGTGCTTGTAGACTTAACCTATGGCTTCATATGCTTGTAATTTTCTCTTTTAGGTTTCAAGCTAGATGTAAATTTTTGCCTATGTATGACCTTGATTAGGCGTGTATAGGTTAGACATCTAGTTTTAGGTGTTCTACTTTATGTTAGCTTGAAAACCTCTCTTGATTGTTAAGGACATGAAAACCGAGGCTTAATTCTTGTAGTTTCATATATGTATGTGTGTGCGATTAGCTCCTCTTACATTTGTGGAATGAATTTGTTTCTTAAGTGCTATAGATTTGGTACTTAATGTTGCTTAGGTATGTTCTTGGCTTGAAAGAGCTTAAGCCTTAATTGAATTAGTTAAACTCTTGTAGACTTCTTTGATTAAAGAGATCTTGAGAATTTAACTAGTTTATATTAAGAAGAACAAGTATATGAAGTCCGATTAAACATAAGCACGGAGTACTTGGAGAAGGAGGTACATCTCATCCATACTTTCACTCATTCACTTTTGATTCTGTTAGTTGTAGTTTAGATTAGTTTTAATTAGTCTTACATATAAAACCTGCACACAACCTGTTTGATAATTTGCTTAACTTGTAATTAATTGACCTAAGCAAGAGATAAAACCGAACTGTGAATTGACCTAGGACTTGCTGCTAACTATTGTAGTTTAATTCTAGTTTTATTTGCTTTAGCTCTTTTTAGACGACGAAAAAGAGTTAAATCAAAATCACAGGCGATTCAAAGTCAATGAAAGGAAATATGAATGTGAACTGTGAAGTCATTGATTTCATCATTTCTCGGAGACAGAAACCTATTCAATATTCCATGATGATGACGCATTACAAGGGCAAATTACAAGAACGACCACCATTTTGACTATATATAGTGGATGACGTTAATAAAAAGGGAAAATTAATATGAGTCTCTCACAGGGGACTTAATACTAGAAAGGTCTCATAAACTCCCCATATTAAAGTAGGATCCCTAGGGACCTTACTTTAATATATTCTAATTACCTAAAGATCATTTTGCCCCTCATAGTATAAACATATATAAAAGTAACAAATAACGAGTTGATGAGCAACAAATAACGAGGTAATGAGCTAATGTGACCACGTAATAAGCTGCCAATAACAAGCTCATGAGCAGGTCTAACAAGTTCATGAGTAACTCTTTGACGAGTTAATGAGCAACAAATAACGAAGTAATGAGCTAGTGTGACAATGTAATGAGTTGCGAGTAACAAGCTCATGAGCAGGGAAGGAAAGGAATTGAGGGGCAAAATAGTCTTTTGGTATTTGGAGTTTATTAAAGTATGGTCCTTGGGGACCCTACTTTAATATGGGGATTTTATGAGACTTTTCTAGTACTCCCTCCGTTCCTAAATATAGGACCTAGATGACTTTTTTGAAAAATCCTAAAAAAAGCAAAAAATAAGTTAATTATTAATTGATTTACCTAATTTTTTCTCTTAAACTAGTTTATTTTACCTATAAGCTAATGGATAATCTAAAAAGATAACAATTATATCATGATTTAATAACCTATTTCGCAACCTTAATCTTTCCAAAAAAAAGTTATCTAGGTCTTTTATTTAGGAACGGAGGGAGTATTAAGTTTAATTTCTTGTGAGGAACCTCATTAATTTTTCCATAATAAAAATCCAGAATTATTTAGCTAATTGTAGTTGGGATGTGAAAATTACATGTCTTTGGTACCACAGATAATGAGATGAGAAGGGGAAGGGAGGAGTGAGAATGTGAGATAATATTTGTTTTGAATTGTCATAAATTGAAGTACTGAAGTTATAGTTAATACTTTATGAAATATATATAATATAAGATAAAAGAGCAATAAATGCTACCCCACATTTTTCTAAATATAAGATCTAATAATCTAATATGATTAATAAATTAGATATATCTATTAAATTAGTTAAAATAATATGATATTACTAAATATCTTTTAACATTATATTACTAAAATAGCTCAAGTTAGTTTTGACTAGTTATTCATGCACTTCTTTTCTTACTTGTTTACTATTGAATAATATCAATATAGATAATTTAGAAATTCAGATAATTTTACGAAATTATCTTATATTTAAGCAATAAATAAGTATATAATTTCAAACATTTAATCTCTTTTTTTAACTGAACAAACATTTCACCTCACTTCTCTAATTTTTATAAACATAATTCAAAAAAATTTCCATCAGCCATTATGCCCCTGCCAGCCTCATATATATGCAGTCCACTCCAACCTATAGTACATTGTAGTAACTAGTTAATTTTCAAAATGACACTGAACTTCTTCAGGCAATGGCATAAATTTTTCTGCATCTTTTCCTTCACGCCCATAGCTGTAGATCTAGTAATAAGCCTAACTTCCTCACAAGATGGATAAACATATGACATTGTAGAAGCTTGCTGGGTGGCTGGGTTGTGGGAGGCAGAAGATGCGGGAGAGATCGACAAATGAGTTAGATGCATGGCAATTTAATTTAACTTTTACTGATAATTAGATCCAAGTCTAAAGATTTTGTGGAATATGGCTTTAATTAACTTCCATTCATTAAACTTGTAATTGATTTTTTATGTTGGCCAAAAAAAACTTGAAATTGATTTTCGCTGCATTTTTCTTCGTTTTCTTACCAAATTTAAATTGAACAGAATCACAGAAATAATGTAGACAGGGATTGGAGGAACTTCCAGTCTACTAGCTAGCTAGGTCTGTTTGCAAACGTATCTCAATGTCCTTTTGGTCTTATATCATCATGCCTATATTATATATATATATATATATATATATATATATATATATATATATATATATATATATATATATGTATGTATGTAGACACACATATAGAGAGAGAGATTGCTAGCAAGCAAAATGATACTCAGAGAATGTCGAAGCCATCAAAACAAATTAGAATTATTGAGGTTTTTTTTCTCTTTTACCTTCATACAATTATTGAGGTTCGATTCACATTTTTCACATAAAATGGGACATGCATCCACTAAGGTTACACAATTTATATAATGTTACCACATCGATCATCTAGAATTTAAACCTAGCAAGATGCTCATCATGTACTACATTCACTCCGTTACCCTAGCTATATGTCGTTTACATAAAGAGACATTTATTGCTTCTTTGCATAAAAGTATCACACACATGCTGCTATGAATCCGCAACCTCTCTTTAATTGGAGAAATATCATACCGCCTCTGATATTCCTATGTTTTCTTACACACACATAGACAGCTAAATAGAAGCATTACATATCTTATTCAAATAATTTTAGAAGCTAGCTAAATATTCAATCCTCCTCCTAATAGTATATCTTATTTTTTCACTCAAAAAAGTATATCTTATTTAATTTTTTTTTTACATTGATAGAAAACTTTCCTGATGCTCTCGCTTCCAAAATTTGATGTCAACAAATTATCGGCGGGTTTGATATTTTATATTCAGAACAGCCTTTTAAATGTAGATAACATAATTTGAAAATGTATTTTTAGTTATGTATTCTTAAAAAAAATAAATTAAAAGTTTTATTATCATCAATCCTAATAATACAAATGACAAATAACAAGATTTGTATACTTTCACTATGCCTAATTGAGGTTTTAAATAATCTCCAACCTCATCGCCTCACTTCCTCCACCAAATCACACTTTGAATCATTCATCCCTGCTTCATTTTGGTTTATTCTCCATGAACTACAGTAGCTAAATTTCTCTCTTCTTGGTGATTTAGAATTGTAGGATGAACTAATGCCAAAGAGCTTCAAAGGGGAGTATTATTAACTTAAATTACAAATTCCACTACTACAGAAATACTCCTTTACATGCGCTCATTTTGGCCTTTACATGCGCTTTAAAAGCGCATGTAATGTCGTCGCCGGGAAAGCCTTTACATGCGTTCTAAAAGCGCATGTAAAGGTTTACCTATACATGCGCTTTTTCTAAAACAAGCGCATGTACAGGTATACCTATACACACGCTTTTTTTAGAAAGCGCATGAATAAATACACATTTACTTGCGCTCTTTTATGCAAAGCGCATGTATAGGTTATATAATTTTTTAAAACAAATTTCGTTTTCCCCTGCTTTTCGGCTGTTAAAATGCTCCCTGCACATATATACCCAACCATCCAAAATATTCATCCATATACTATATACATCAAATGTCATGTATACATCAAATTTGTACCACCAAAAGACATTTATAAGTAATAACCAACAAGCCAAAATATACATTTATCAATAGTCATATGTATAAACATGTATGCAACTAAGAAGCATGTAAGTTTTGGAGATAAGTTGAGCAAAAAAATTGAATTTACCATCAATTTATATTTGCTCAATAACATTGTCAAAAACAAAGGAGTAAAAATCATCTATTAGAATACCATAAATTAAAGCTCGAGGAGAATACTAGATACCACCATATATATCTACTTGTACTATGATATTTGCAACACCAGAGAATACAAATGGCTTTTCAATATGGGTAAAAATAAACCAGCAAATGTAAGAGAATTAACATTCCTAATAAATGAAGTAAACTGTAGACAAATGGCTCACATGAAGCTGAATTTGGAGAAGACAATGGAGGAAGAAAGAAGCATTACGCATAGTTGAAAAAAAAGGATTAAAACCCATTAAACTAGTCATATATAACAGAAACTTTTAAAAGATACTATTAAAACATAACATGTCAATTCTAAGAGGAAATCAAGTAAGAATCAAGGAATTTTTCAGCTTCAACTTGAAGTCCTTGCATGTTATGTTAGTACATAGTTAAGTATAGTATTTCATCCTAACTACTTTATTGATTTCTAAAATAATAATATATAACCATGTACCATATTTAATTTCCTCAATCTCCTAAAACTAGTCAACTCATTCTAACTTCAAGGAATTGTTCCATAAACAGATTCAAAACGACCAATTCTAGTTCAATTACAGATCAGAACATAACAATAGGACCATAAGTTTCATGGAAATGTCAACTAGAGCAATAGCAACAGATAAATCACAAGAAAGAAACATAAGATCAAACATCTCATGAGCATAGATAAACAGAAAAAAATATACCTGCTGTCTTGGGAAGCAGAACCGAAGTTGGAGGCATCTTCAATACAAAGGTAAAGCTTTTATCTTGCAGATAATACAGCAAAATCACGAAGGAAACAAAAAAAATTAAAAAAAGCATAAAAATAGTCATAATAAAACAACAAAAGAACATGATATATCTATAAGCTAAGTGGAATGTTACTTTTATAGAAAGAACATGAGGTTACCTGTAATGGAGCTGCTCTCATTAATAGACTCTTCATTTACTCTTCATTTGCTCTTCGCCTTGCACTTAACTCTTTAAGCTGCTCAAGTGTGGCAGAATCACACGCAACAACATATACATCTTCATACACAATCTGTCAACATGAAAATCTGTAGTAAGTGTCGTTGTGCCAAGGTTTCAGTATATCAAGCTTCCAATTATTCTTTAAAATTGGGAGAGTAATATAAAGCTACTTTTAAGAGAGAGTCTATATAGGATTAATAATATGATAACAATAATAACTTTAGGGTTAGCCCAAAACAATTATTTGTCATGATATATCTGTAACTCTAATGATAATGCCACATCCTATTCAAAATCTAGCTGTGGCTTAGCGGTATAAACGACTTTAGGCATATAGAGAATGCAGATTGTACCCTTGCTCTTTGGAAGGCCTTATTACTGCAAAGTATACAAGTTTATGAAGGAAAACAGAACTATAGCACCATGGCAGTGAACAAGTATCTCAATATCATGGTGCATTTGGTTAGGAAGGAATTTTTGAACCTATAGAAGGAATTCATGACTTTGAAAATGTTATAAAGAGGAACTAAAGGATATTGTTCAAGTCTTCAATTTGGCATTCTGCTACTTCTTTTTGAGTTTCCCCTCTAATTTGGGATTTTCATTGGAGGACCATCTTGCCCCCTATTTTATAACTCTTTCCCACTTTCTTTTACTGTTCTAAAATAAAAAAACTATAATATAAAGTTTTGGGTTTGACGTACAAAAAAGGAAGCCACAGTGTAACAGATGCTCATATAACAAGTAGATACTCATTCTAACAGTACAGATGCACTCCATATCTACAAGAACATGCGTATTCTCACACTTATTTCCACTAGTAATCATAGGCTATACATATAAAGACATCAATCACACAAAAGGGCACTGACAAGTAGACACTGAAGTCATCAAAGCAAAAACAAAGTGTATGCATTTTCCTTTTGGTCAAAGAAAAAGACAAAAACATAGCATGACATAAGCAAGTGAAAATCTGGCTACATACCAAAAACAAAAAAGAAGCTTGAACAAAATTAAATATGTGCAGCTAGCATAAAACAATAGAGGGAAAATATACAAAGAGACAAATGAGATTAACAATGTTCACAAGTATAACCTAAAACTTGTCCAAAATGCACATCTCAAGCTCAAATAAATTTCTCTACTCTCCTAAGCATTTCAACAATCACCTTGAGTGCAATAATATTCAAACAATAGTTGTAAACTTCCCAATCATCAAATTCTTGCTTAAAAGTTTCCAAACACCATTTAATCAACTAAAAACATCAACTATAATATCTATAATTCTTAAATACACATTCAAGCATACCACATCAACGATCTTTCAACTAACACCTTATTCACCAATTTCAAATACCTATTATCATTTACAATATTATTAAGCACAAAATCAACAAACCAAACTCAATTGTAACATGTACATTCTCCCAACATCACTTCACCAAGCATAAATATTGTACAAGTATACACATGCATTGCTATACTTGTTAATTTTTCTATTTCACTTCACAACAGCCCTAAAACATCACTAATCCCATATGCACAACCAATAACATACATATCAAAATGTCCAATCAAATAACAATTCAAGAAATCAACAAGCAAATAGTTTCATTATACCATTTATCAATCCAGAACCCCAAAGACACTCCGTAATATTCAACCTCAAACCCATAATACAAACCCTAACTCAGAACCTCTCACAAAGCAGTGGAAAACGAAGGAACTAAGATAGGAAATAGAGAAAAGAGCCTCACCGGAGTTCGAGAACAAGAGAATAGAACCAGCAGTCGTCGGCCGCCGCTGGTTCGCCGGGAAACAGCCACCACCGAGGGTAGGGCGAAAAAGAACTCGAAAAAGAAAGAGAACCAAGAAAAATAACTTACAAATGGAAGCATAACTCGAGAAATATTAGAAAGGCCGAAGCTTTACCTCTTCCTCGTCGTTGTCCGCCGCCAATCTCGCCTGAAAACCGAAGAGAACGACGGAGAGGAGATGAAATCTGACGAAGATAAAGAGGAGGAAAAGAAACCCACGCGACTTTGAAGTCTTGGGGAGGAAAAGGAAGTGAATCGAAGAGAAATGGTGGAGGAAAGAAGAGAAGGGCCGAATGTGGTTGAAGAAAAAGGAGGGGGCATCGAAGGAGGGGGGCTGACAGTTCTCTTTTAATTAAAAAAGAAACCTATACATGCGTTTTACGCGCATGTAAATGATTCTCTTTACATGCGCTTTAAAAGCGCATGTATAGGAAGCCTCTTTACATGCGCTTTCACAAAGAGCGCAGGTATAGACTTTTCCTTTACATGCGCTTTGTATAAAGCGCATGTATATGTCTTCTCTTTACATGCGTTTTAAGCGTAAAGCGCATGTAAAGCATATCAATACCAGCGTATTTTTTTGAGCACATGTAAAGATGCGCTGGTATATGATCAATCTGTAGTAGTGTTCTTACTTTGTACTTATAAATATTAACATAAACAATTAACGGTATATATCTATGGCGTTTGATAAAATGTAAAAAAGTCCAAATTTCCCCTTTCGGATTTTCTTGAAATTTTCCTAAAGTACTACTGTAATACTTCAGGGGTTTGATATGCCTTTTTTTATCAAAGGGATTTTTTTAACTTTACCCAAAAAAAATCAGAAGTACAAATAGGAAAAACAATTGGTGGTCACAGTTCAAGTTAGAACTTTGTTTTGGTAAAAAAGTTAAAACTTGTTGGTAAGCTCAAGCTATTACTATTAGTAATAATGTAATATAATGCCGCCCCAACACATGCTGTTTTTAATACTGTTCAGGCATCTGATATATGTTAAATACTTAATTTCCAAATAGAAAAAACAGCAGGTTTCAGAGCGTCATCAATTTCTCACTGTTGAATCAAATTTAAGATGAAGGACGATAGTTACCAAATAGTTTTAATTCTCCTTAGATCTACAGTATTATATATACTATAGATTATTTTTTTCTCTTATTGAAGAAATGGTAATGAAAAAATGCACTAGAGTTAATGATGAGATCATTATCGAAAAAAAAAGAGTTGATGATGTGATGTATATATTGTCTAAAAAGTTAACAGCTAGATAATTTATATTTGAATACCGCCCAATCCCAAGTCCCAACCGTAAAGGCGTAAACTAATTGTGGTGATCTTTTTTCTTTTTCCATTAAGAATGCTATCTAACTGTGTAACATTATTGATCTGAATTCTGAATTTCTGATAATGCATTTCTTATTGACAAAATTCAATACAAAAACTAATGTACTGACAGTGTTAATTGAAATTGAATTCTCTTATTCCAACTGTAAACAGCCTTGCTGATGACAACAAATTAAAGGATAGAAGAACTGATTCGTAATATGCGGAGCCAGAGGTAGGCATCAGGAGGACAATTATGTCAGAAAATTAACACTTTTGATTTTACACTCCACCAACTGATTTTGAACATCACCCATTTTTTCAGAATGACACACATCTCTAGAAAAAGGGAATAAATATAGCTATGTGCTTTCAAATAATTAATTTGTAGTTTTAGGTCAATCACATGATAAAATGAGCTCAAATTAATTCTAGGATTAAATATTATTCTTGTCAATAAACTATTTTTAAAGTATTAATTTGACCAACAAAAAAAAGGTTTCATTATAGCCAATAAACAAAAAATGACCCATTTTAGCCAGTACACTATTGAAAAATATTAAAATACTTTTTTCAAAATAAAAAAAATTCTCACTCCTTCATCATCCAACCACCGCCTAAAACCACCTCCTCCATTTCCATAGGCCACACTGCCTTCCGCATGCTCCATAAATTTAACAATATTGATATTGTAAATTGGAATCGTTACATACGACGAAATTGATACTTCCTTCAATGACATATAATGTTGGGAAGAGTCGATTCATCACAAAAGTTTAAACCAATGTGGTGGGCTCAATCAATCATTATATACCCTTGATCCACGTCTAATTCTTTCGATGTGAGACATTTTCTACCTCTAATAAAATAAAAGTCGTAAGATGTGTAAATATAAAATTACTCTCCCCGGTCCTTATTATGTCACTAACCACTCAAATCTAACATACCAAGGAATGAAAGTTACATCTTTAAATGAGTCATGTTTTATTTGTCTTTTCCGTTTCTGGTCTTGTCATCTCTCTCTTTTTTTTCATCATTCCAATGCTCTTTTATATTGAAAACAAGAGTAGGAGGAAAGGTCAATGCAATTGATAGGGTTTTCTTTTTCCCATGAATGATGAGGGTATATTGGGAAAAATTTAATAAATGAATTAGTTAATGGTAGTTGGTGACTTATATTAAGAACAAAAAATTAGGAGCGGTTGGTGACTTATAATAAGGAACGGAGGGAGTATGTAATTTGTGCAACTAATATCTTCATAATATTTGAGCTATTTTAGTTTACTTGATGCACAATTGATATAACTTCATTGATTAAAAATTTTAGTTAGTATTTTTTAACGGTTTAAAAAAATTGAAAAAGGTGGTGGGTTGGCAGGCCAACCCGTCAGGCTATGTAAGGGTTGAAGTTTTTTCAACCCATTAAGGAGCGGGACGAACAACCCGCACCATGTAACCCGCAACCCATGACGAACCAGCCCACAACCCACTAGTTGGCCCATGATGTTGAGTGGTGTATGGTGAGGGTGAAAGATATTCAGAATTTGAACCTTGAGCAAATGTGCAAGCCCTTGCATCCTTTAATGTTAATGTCAACTATAATTCAGATAAAATATAGTTTCACATTTAGAATTAATCTCACTCAAGTCCCCATCCACTAAGAAAAACTCAGGATTCAATACTTTATCTTATATAAGTAGTGAACCTCAAAAACAATCACTAATTCGAGTTTAATGGCGGTTTGAGAGGCCAACAATCAGTAGAAGCGTGGGTTTGACCCAAATGGAATATAGTGGCAAAACTTAGCAACGATTCATCTTCAGCAACTGCCACTAATTTCAGTAGGTTATGCGTGCTCACATGGTCCAAAATTGTGAATGTCAATCAATTTAACTATTTAATTGTTGAATTATGATATTTACTCATTATTATTACATGAATTTGGTTTTATTTGTGTATGTAAGAATTTTATATTAAAATTAAAAATATATGAATTATGCTTATTAAAGTAATTTGATTTATTGAGTGTTCAATTTAATTTTTTGCTAAAGAAGTTCATTATTGTAAGCGATGTGTTGAAAGATTGGGGCATAGTCAAAGAGAGAGATGGTTGGAAGAACTTAATTTATGTGCTCGAGCTCTTCAATAATAAGAATATGATAGGGAGTATGCCAATTGATGAGCAAGTTTAGGACGTCCCCAATGGAGAGTCCCTTAGGATGTGTGGGCCAAATATGTCAATTGGAGGAGAATTTGGTGGGACATGTATATTTAATAATATTATTATTTTGTTAATATTTAACTTTTCAATAACTGTGATAAGCAATTTATCCCATTATATATTTAACTTTACAATAATTGTGTTTATATTTAACATTTCATCATCACAATTAAGTGGCAGTTATAAACCAGTGATATAGTTTATTTTTTTATTATTATTTTAAGTTTATCGGCTATAGTAGAAACCTCCACTATTGAAATATACTCCCTTTGTCCTACAATATAAGCATAAAATAACCGAATCGGTATATTCAAAAGAACTGTTAAAAGTGTTTGAAAGCAATCAATATGTCAATAACA
Organism: Mimosa pudica; assembly: GCA_029929735.1. NCBI lineage: Eukaryota > Viridiplantae > Streptophyta > Magnoliopsida > Fabales > Fabaceae > Mimosa > Mimosa pudica. The sequence goes on along the minus strand of JAKELP010000021.1, from coordinate 9,289,741 downwards.
TATTGTTCAATTTTACCCCTATTTATGAAGAGGATAAGAGAGATGATGATTGGATGAGAAAAAATGAGAGAGTGAGTGTATGAGAAGATGAGGGAGAGTGTTATCAACAAAGGGTAAATATAGAATAATACAATAAATACTCAAGAAAAAAACAAGTTATACTTATATTACGGGACAAATCCTTGTTCACTAAAATTGTCTATATATTGCTAGTGCATGAGTCAAGTTTAAATAGTATAATAGTGAACATAAATGTTGTTTCAACAGAGACTATATTTTAAACAAATTTATTGAATTCATTATGGTGTAAATCAACAATGAGCAAAAAGCACGTGGTTAATCAAAATTTAAAGTGATTAAATTAACAATTTGCAAAATAAAGTGTTTGAGGTAAAATCCAACACAATAGGAAAGATCTAAGTTTATTTATCCACTTTATTCTTTGTAATGCTTGATTAACCATCTTTTAATGTCAATTAATAAATATCAAGTTGATTTTTAAAGTCTTAAGTATTTGAATAGGTCTCTAAAGCTTAAGCGATCCTTAGTTAACATAAATAATATATATACATAATTTCTTATGACAGATTATGCTCACTAGTTTTTGTAATCAACCCAATCCAATTTTCCAAAACTTGTTTAATAATATTTCTATCTCATTAATAAACTCTCAATCCCGTGGTGTAATCAACTCACTCAAATTATCCAATCCAGTGGTGTCTACAACAAACACAGTTGCATGCAAATACGATCAATACAAAATTCAAAAGATCTTAACTTAATACTTCAAAACTTGGCCCAAAAAGTCATTATTGAACAAAAAGATATGATTATATTTATTTGGTTTGATTAAGTTAAATTAAACTTCTAGAAAACCTATAACAACAATCATCCTCAACCTCTCAAGTAACCCAAGTTCCTCTTAAGTTTTCCTCTCAATTATATTTCTCAATCAACATACTCCAATAATACTTTCACTACTACCACATCTCAATCGTAAAAAATATCGCTATATGCTTGGCAACAATTTCTAACATCCCATTTAACACCCACCAAGACCTTCTAAGTTTAACACAACTCACTTTACAACCAACTAAAATGTACAAGAGCATTATGTAGCATGTACGGACCTACGGGAAACATATATTCACTTCAACCAACTATAATCACCAAATTGCTCCAAATTATGAAGTCATTAAACACTTCAATCATCCAAAATTCACTACCACAAATTACCCCTTTTACATGCGCTTATTTTGGCCTCTACATGCGCTTATAAAGCGCATGTAGAGGGGGGCGCTGGTAAAGGCTCTACATGCGCTTTTAAAAGCGCATGTAGAGGGGGGGCTCTACATGCGCTTTAAGCGCATGTAGAGGTATGTACCTCTACATGCGCTTTAAGCGCATGTATAGAATGTTTTTTTTTAAAAAAAAATTATTATAAATTTACATTATTTCCCAATATAACCACCAATACTAGCTGTAGTTCATAGAACCAACTAGCATTATATCAAAAGAATTTACCAGAAAAAGTCAATTACTTAACATCTTCAAAAATGAATTATATATCAATATCAAAACAATAACAATGTATGATTCATTTTTTATATATACATCAGCAAAAAGAACTATGTACATCATAGTTGTTCACAAGTTTATCTAGACTAAAATATTGACAAAACAAGAAACGATTCAGAACAAAGTAATAAATATTCATCTCCTCATCTTTGTCAAGATTCATCCTATGTAAAAGATCACTCTACGGAAAGATTAGAGTGCGTGGATAACAGAAAAAATCAAATAAATCTTGCATTTATAGTGAAATACCTCAAGTTGTACCCAACTCATCAATTTTTGAGCTCCTATGCTGCAATAAAAATAATAATTTGCAGAAGGTCCATTAAATATCAAATAATGAAGAAGATATGCAAAAAAAGAGAGCAAAATTATAAAAGATAAAGAGACAAATATAAGGAGTAAAATTATGATAACCATGCAACAATAATCTCTCGTTACCTTGCATTTTTTGTGGTCACTTGCATCGTTTGGATCTTGATCTCCATCACGATACTTCCTTTTCTGTAATGATAAGGAGTAAAATGATTTATGTATGGAACCAAATTTGTTGTCATTGACATTACATTCAATTCTCCAAAAACAAAAAGCCATTAAGAATCATTCCCATTCATATGATAGCTAGTCAAAACAACTAAATTCTATCTAAGAAACAAGCAGGATTACCCGCGCGATGCGCGAAAGATGTAATTGACAAATGGAATTGAAAACAAAAGAAATTGAATTAGTAAATTGAAGGAGGGAGGGATTGTTGCAAAGCTGCAAAAAAATGTGGAAGCATGGAAGTGCAATAGATTGAAATTGAAAGCCTAATAATTCAACTGCTAGTAGCGTAAACATTTGGATCAAAATATCATTGAGGTTAAATTAAAGAGCAGGAAATATTGTAACTCAAAATATGCATGGAAAAAAGACATAGATAAAGATTATAATAAGACACATCAAATTGTAAAAATAAAACAAAATAAACACAAGGCCAAAACTTCCCATGAGCACACTTTGTCATACATGCGCAAAAGATATAATTGACAAATAACATTGCAAGGTAAGGGACTCTAACTTGCACAAATGAAAGAGATATCATAGCTTTAATGTTTAAGAAAATACATAATGTAAAAAATCCTAAAGGTGTAGTATTTGTACAAAGCGAGCGCTCTACCATTTGAGCTACATCCCCATGCTAAAATTACTAAAAATCAATCACCTACAAATTACTAAAATTAATGGAAAACTTTCTTTTAATGTGGCTGAGTATTAAAATTAGAATATAATGTATGTGTATCTTCCCCCTAATCTTGCATATGTAAGCTCTCCTCATCTTGAAGGCCCTGAGGTTTATAGAGAGATGGCTGAAAAGGTTATCAAGGTTCTATACAAGACAGGAAAGAATAAATTAGAAACTGGTGAGAAGACTTTTATCCAAATTTTCCGTCAATGAAGTGCAGCACAATTTTTGTATGCAATGAAAAAGAGCTAAGAAGTGACCGTTTTGGAATGTATAAAATATGTGGTCAAAAACCCATTGCTTTGCACATAGAGCAAAAGAAAATAATGTCCTTCTAACAAACTTACAAGACCTTCAGCTCACCTTGGATTTTAGACAGCAAATAAGTCTTTGACAAGAAAGAAAGCTTATTCACAGAGAATTCTTCACTCTCAAACACTACTCGCTTTCCCAGCATCATCTCTAGCTCCAATCTTCCCAAGGAATAAAAAGAAATACTACAGTATCTCAGTCAAGTTGAAGAAGCAGAGACATATATATATATAGTTGAAATTATAAATGAATGATTACCTCTATTCTGGCAGTTCCCTTTGCAGATAGCATTTGTGCAGTATAGCCTCTATTCTTCTCGTGTCTGCCAAGAATCTTGGCAAACACAATGACCAAAATTAGAAAATTTCCCAACATCTGAAGGAAAAGGTCCAAGCCAGAAAATTCTATTGATGTCATCCATTTAATATTCAAATGATTATACCAACAAATAAACAAATGAAGAAATCAAACTTCTTTATTTGAAATCGATCAATCAGCAATAACTATGTACTAATCACAATTAATTGCTATTATTCCCATCTTCATCATGTTTTCGATTCAGCCAAAACAGAACCAACACAAGTAAAATAAACATGTATCTTCCTAGCTCATTTTAAACATAGATACACATGTCAATCAATACAAAATAATTTGCATTTGTTTCTGATTCACAATGATAATCCTTAGATCATATAAAAACTAGTCTTCATGCATTTGCAAATACTCAAGCCTAAAATAGTCAAAACCAAGCATATCTCTTAAATGTTCCAATTTATTGACTTGTTGAAACAAGGAAACAAGCTTGCAAATACCAGCTTGCATTCTCAATGTTATTTCAATTCATAAATCTAATAGCACAACAAATCTAAGATATTCAAACAAGTAGCATATCACCAACAATGTCCAAAACAAAAATAATGAACCATTACCCAAATCAACTCAGCCCATAAAAACAATTCAAATCAAACATCAATGATTTCCAAAATCCATCATATAAACAGCAGCATACATTATTCCACTTCACATTCTTTATCCAAACAATTCTTTAGCATATTTAATCAGAAATATTCTTCTAAGCTTGGGGAAATAAAATTTAGGATTAATGATAGCTATCATTCAAAACCTAAATTGCAAGCTTGGTTATAACTGTAATCAAGCATATACAAGACAATAATCACATATTCTAAACACAAAAACCCGAAATTGATTCTGTCAATGAAAGCAAGAGAGCAAGAAAATATCAAAATCAGATATATGTACTGAAATCAATTCTGAATAACATTTATATATTGAATGATTTACTTGAATGAAGCTTTAGAGGAACGAACCAGTGTATGTGCCAAAAACAGAGAAAGAAAGGGGATAGAAAAAAATCAAAGAATCCACTAATCCAATGAAAATCACACATGTAGAAGAACCTACAAATTCGAACTGAACTTATTTTATTCATTAATCAATTTAAAGATTGAAACTTTAAGAACCCTAAGATCCTAAATCGGCCCTCCCTCAATCTCACTCGAAATCGCTTAAAAGGAAACAGAAATAGGAAGACAAGAGCTACCTGAGTTTGAATCCGAGAAGGCATATCTCAATGGAGTTCGCCATCGCCAGAAAAACACCGTCGGAGTCACTGAGAGGAAAAGAAAACGAAAAGAGAGTGGAAGAAGCTAGGGAACTGAACGAAAATGGGAAGGGGAGGAGCTGTTTGGCTTGCTCCGCCATTGCTAGCCGCCGTGGAACTCGCCGGAGCGCTGAGAGCACGGAAAGGAAATTGGGAGAGAGGGAGCTCGGGTTTGAGAGTGTTTGAGAGGGAGGGTGGCAGTGTTTGGTGAGGAGATAAGGATGGAAGAAGATATGTTAGGGTTTTAAAGGGTTAAATTCCAAAATTGCCCTTCCATCTTCATTTATTTACTTTTCTATTTTACATTCCTTCTTTAAAAAATTATAAAGCTATTTTATATTCCGACACACATATTTTCTCCCACTCTAAGATTATTTATGCCCTAGAGAATGTTCCATAGAAGTGATAGTGAATTCCATTGAAGAACAAGTCTTTACATGCGCTTTAAGCGCATGTATTGGCTTTCCAATGTTATAATAATATTTTATGGATTATACATGCGTTTAAAGCGCATGTAAAGACCAATGTCCATTTAATTATATGGATTTTCATATGATTTGGTGCTTTTCAACTAAATTGTTTCAATACTTCATCTCAAAATGCTCAAATCTTGTGCTTGACAATGTTATAGTGAATTCCATTGAAGAACAAGCCTTTACATGCGCTTAAAGAGCATGTAAAGGGTGTTTGTGCCTTTACATGCGCATGTAAAGGGTGTTTCCATATAATTTTGAGCTCTTCACCTAAGTTCATTTTATATTTTATCTCTAAATACTTAAATCCTTTTCTAGTCATTGTTTTAGTGAATTTTAATTGATGCACATTTCTATACATGCGCTTAAAGCGCATGTAGAGATAAGGCCTCTACATGCGCTTTAAGTGCATGTATAGATTCTTACATGTACATGCGCTTAAAGCGCATGTAAAGGACCCTCTATACATGCGTTTCTTCTAAGCGCATGTAAAGGTGCGCTGGTAGAGAGACAATTTGTAGTAGTGATTTCTCCACATGCAACTTCATCAATTTATAGCTCCATATCATTAAAAAACTTAATAGAACAATTAGCTAATTCAAAAACACCCTTACATGCTCTGATCTCCACGCTAATTTCACTATTTTACTTTTCATATATGCACTCGAAATTCCCAAAGTGCATTCAACACAATTTTACGGAATTCCCAATCGGAAACTATAAGAAAAAATCATTCATTTGTCACCACCATCCTTTACAAATCCAACTATTGCATTACATCATCAAATCACATTTCCCTTTCATTATTTCAATTGGCTTCACAATCCAAACCTGACGAAACAATTCCAATTTCTATTAAACCCCTACCATTCAATTACACCATCGCCTCATCCGATCAATGTTCCTAATCATTATTCACTCTAAACTCACCATTATAAACCTAAGCCAAAAGAACATATCATCACAACAGATAAATTCCATAAGAATGAAAGGAGATGGGAATTAAGAAAAGAAAATGTCATCCTCTTGAGTGCTAAAAAAATCTCATCATAATGAGGCAAACTTTCCTCCAAATATAACCCTCTTGGATTTGACAATAATTTCTCTAACCCTAGATTTCCCTAATTAATGGAGCATTTAAGGCTTTAAAAATCTAAATGCACTTCTAATTTGATAAATTAATTTGTAAGGCTTTTAAATTTTTTCAAATGAATTTCAAATCAATCCTTAAATTATCACAAATCCTTGATTAAATTTTGGGATGTTAAAATTTATTGGAAAGTGTCATTATATCCTTATAGAATGAGATCACTTACCATGTTAAAGAACTCATGGTTTATGTTTATATCTATTCATCCCCTACAATAACAACGAAAATACTTAACAAAGTTCAGATTCATTTAATTCATTGTTGAAAATATATAGTCAAATCCGCTTTCGATGGACTGTATCGTCCTATTGCATAATCTGATGACCTACAGGAAAGAAGATAGTTGACAAATCAGAATTAATATGTAAATAATGTTGATTGATTTGATTTACAATATCAAATTAGTTATTTTTGCTGATTGACACCATAATGAGTCGTGATTATGACGATGATATTATACTATTTCAATGTCACTTCAAACGCTATATAAAGGTTTTAACTTTCAATTAAAGATCACTCTATATACATTCCAATCCTCTTTGGCTTTCTCTTCTTATTGAATTCAAGTTCGAGTAACCCATATAATCTTTGGGGATTCTTTGAGTTAAAGTTTTATCACGTCTTGTTTATTCTTGTTTCATTAACAGGAACATAGTTCGGGTTCGAAATTCAGTGATCCCGTGGGCCGAATAAAATCCTTCTATAGGGTGAGGGACATACCTCGTTGTAGAAACTAGCAAACTGTTGCCTTGTAACCAATATCACTATTGGATGATGGCTATGTTGTTAGAATCTTAAGTTTTGATGAAGACTAAAATATGAAAGAACTAGTTGATCACTTAGGAAGAATTGGGTTAAAATTGAATCATAAGTTAAAGCACAACCGGATGCAGAATTACTTCCGGAAGGATTAGAACTAGCGCTTGTGGATGAACTGCACATCACATAGAGGAAGCAAGTGAGACACTAAGTCACTTAGGAAGAATTAGATTAAAATCAAATCCTAAGTTAGAATACAACCGGATGCAAAATCACTACCGGAAGTCTTAGAGTTAAAGTAACTGACGCTCACGGATAAAGTATACATCCCACAGCGGAAGTCATTAACATGTTAAGTTGAAACCTAGTCTAAGTTAGAATGCTTCCCATAGCAAAAACGCTTCCTATAGCATGTATGGTTCTTACTGCACTTGATTATATATATTACTCTGTTGGACTAACATTTGTGTGCAGAACCTAGTTTTACTTCCGGATGCAAATGCTTTTGACACTGAGACTCTTAGACTAACACTTGCAGAGCAAGTCTTCCGCTTCCGGATGCACATGATCATCCGTCAGCAATAGTACAAGAGACAGAACGTACATAAGCTCAGAAGTCAGAATGCTTTTGTCAGAGCAGAGTTGTCAGAGTTGTTTTTCAGAGATAAAACAAGTCAACCCTGCTGAGCATTTATGGAGCATTAATGGAGCCAACGGTCACAAGGGTTTAACGGCAATATTCAAACGGCATTGTTACCTACCAAGCATGAGAAGCATTAGAAGATGCTATATAAGGAGTTACTTCAACATTTATGAAGTTTACCGAAGAATTGCACCGAACATAATCTGCAAAATCATTCAAGCATTCAAAGCTCATACTACCCAGAAAGCAAGAGAGCACTTATTGTATTCGAGAGTTATTCTCTAGTCTTCTTGTACCTCTTGTATTTAAGTCTCTTCATTTATTGAGTGCATTTATTGTACTTAAGTGAGTAACATTATCTGTTCATTGAGTGAACTAAGTTAGAAAATCCTTTGTTTAAAGGTTGAACCCTTACAAGTAGTAAGGGGGGAGAGTTAGGTTGTAAGGTTGCAAGTGAGCCCGTAAAACTTGTGGTTGTAAAGGTTGCAGGTGAACCCGTTGTAAAACCTGTGGATTAGTGGAACTCAATCTGGGGATTGAGAACTGGACGTAGGTCAAGAGTTAGGACCGAACCAGTATAAAAGTGTTGTGCATTTTAATTTTCTAAGTTTTATTTTGTAGCACAATTCACCCCCCCTCTTATGCATCATCACTTTCATATGTATACAACAGAAAACACTCTGTCTTTTGAATAACTTCGGGTGAAACATAAAACTACTCATTTGAAATTCAAATTTCAAATAATAATAGGTTAATTACTTATAATTATCCCAATTTTCTGAATAATTACATTCAGACCCCAAACTTATAATATTAATGCACCAAGGGTCCTTATTTTCCTACACCTTCAATTGTCTTCAATGAACTAGAGTAATAACTCATCTTTGCCCTTTTCACTCTGATCCAATCAAATCCACTCACATTCATCATTATCTCTTCCCATCAAACCCCACGAGTTTAAATTGAATCAAAGATAGATGACGACTTGTGAATCTCTAGGGGCAATGGCAAGCACATGCATGTGAAGTGAAGAGAACGGTGTAACTCAAGTGTTTGATGGTTTGCCCGACAGGTGTGAAGCTGCTGGAAAAATCACTTACTCTCTCTTTCTCTCTCTCTGTCAGATAAGTTAAATCATACATCGATTTTTCTGTGACTTTCATGGTAATCATATTGAAAGGGGACCACAACCGAATGTCATCAAAATGTTTCTGTCGTCTATCTTTCATACGGCATTAGTGATATTTTTTTCCCTTCAAATGAGGTGTCCTTTTCTAAGGTGAATGGTTCTTCCAGTACACTGGTCCCGGCGGCCTATTGATCTGTCTGCAAGTTTAAGACAGTTTACTCCTACACTTACCTATCTATCATCACTCTTGCCTCTCCAATATTACTCCTTGTATCATGCTTAGGACATATTCATATATAATTTAATTAGATTAATGATGGTATTTAAATCACATTTTTTTCTTAAATACCCCAATAATTTTCCTCAATATTCTCTTATGTCTTGCTTCATTGCTCTTGAAAGTATCAATATGGATAATTTAAGAAAAAAATGACAAAAATTAGAATTATGCTGTGCTTGTAGAACCAATATCAACTTACCAAACAAAAGCCTTCAGTTAGCTTCGGATGGAGTATTTTTTTTTTGCGCCTGCATTGATCAGTAGCCTACTATCGAAGCTGTTGTATTCTCAAGATTGAACATGAGACACTTGGTTAAGCTGGAATAATAACTCCTTAATTAGTTGATTCAAACACTGATTGGTTTTCAGATATATTATTGGTGAAATTTGAAGCATATATTACACTTGTTCATGAAGACTTCACTGTCTATAACTAAATTGTTGAAGTCTCTCTCTAATGTCTATAACTGAGCTCTCTAATCGATGAAGTTAACTTTCTTCTACTGTGTAGGACGTAATGCTCTATCATTTCAAGATCTGAACATGGCAAATCATGAAGCATGTATGTTCAGAAGCAAATCATTGACCTATCTATATATCTGTACAAATGTCTGATACATTTTTATTTTTACTTTTATCTTTTTGGATGGATATAGAAAGAGCGCACCATGGCCAGACAAAGTAAGTATATAACCTGACCATCTAAGTCTAACCACTCCCTTCTCCCAGGTGAATATTTAGCATATATCCAAAACCGAGTCAGGAGACAGTAAGAGCGCGCGCGCAGATCTAACTCACCAGAAAATACATTCACACCCCAACTTATATATGCTGAGAATAAAACTGTTCACTGCTCGGTATACAGTATACTAATGTAGGACATATTTACCAAATAATTTAACTATATTTAAGATGTTAATTAGTTAATATGATATCGTTTTTTTAACACCATAATAATCTTCCTTTAATTGTTTTACTTGGTTATTAATTAATAAGGAATATAAATAGGAATTTGGGGGGAAAACTAACAAAAAATAGAAATCGATTCCATTTGGGACCAAGATAAACTCTCTTATTGGAATGTACTAATGTTCTACTTAACTAAATTGGTAAAATTAAGGAAATTAGTTTTTTTAAAAAAAGGTGTGGTTTTTTCCCCTAAAATACCCTCTTAAATCATTTGTAATAAAACTATGATTTATTGCAAACTCTCTCAATATGACGATAACTTGGGGAGAAAATGATAAATATGATGAATTAAGTACATTAAGTATATTAGAGGCAAGAAATAGCATCAATGCCAAATTGCCCCTGTGCTTAGAGGAGACTCTTCACAGCAGACACATATTTTTAAATAGTGTCATTGACAAGATGCGAATTTCTAGAGGTTTTGGCTTCCCTCCTCTACCATTCTCATCCTCTTCCATCTTCTATGCCAAAATTTTATTTTTGGGGTTAACATTTTTATTTTATCATTAGATTCTTCATAAAATTAGTGGCATTTTAATATGTTATGGAAAAAATGTTTCGGTTTTCAATTTTAAATAATTTTTCAGAGATTCCTTTGTATTTTCTTGAGTTAAATAATTAAATCTTTGAAAAATCATATAAAATTGAAAATTGAAGCATTTTTTTTTTGCATAACACATCAAATTGTCACTAATTTTATGTAGAATCTAATAATAAAATCAAATAAAAATGCGACACCAAAAATAAATTTATTCAGGGTAGAGAAGGGAAGCCAAACCCATTTTTACATTAATCAAATCATTGGGAAGACCACAGTGAAATTTAACACATAATGAATTAGCCTATCAGCAAGTAAGTATGAGAATTCATGTTTTAAAAGAATAAGATATCTGTTACATATAAATAATGTCCATTCAACCAAGCATGAGCAATTATTTATATGATGTTAAATGAGAGCACATCAGATATTCAGTAAAGATTCATTTTTCACGCAAAACTTGGTAGTTCCTCTTATATGGCATCCCTCGTTTCTGACCTTCTTAGCTCCGCTTTCAATACTATAGTCAGTCAGACATACACACAAATTGATGTTTGTGTTTTGTGTGTGTGTGTGTGTGTGTGAGTGAGAGAGAGAGGTGCTTCAAATTTTGAAGTGCTCGGTTCTGTTTGTTTGACAGAGTGAGGTGTAATAAAAAAAAAAATCTGAGAATGATATCCTGTATTGGAATCAGTGTTGGTGTGAGTGCCTACCATATGATTTCATATGAGCTAGCATATATTTTACCTGAAGTTTACTTTTTCTTTCCCTTCCCTATTATATTTATTTTATTTAATTGTCACGTTTGTTCTGTTCCTTAGCCTGTAAAACTTGCATTTTAAAATCATTAAATCATGAAAATACTTAGAAGAGGTCAAAATAGATACAAGGGTATCTAGCTAGCTATCACTACTAGAAAATAGGCTTTTCACGACCATAATTAACGACTAAAAAGCCAATGTTGGTCGTTGATGAAAAACGCGGTGGCATAACATGTAAATAACTGTCCAGGCGGAGATCTTTCACGACCACATTTGTATATGTGGTCGTGGAAGGGTCCCCTTCCACGTCCACACATTTAAATGCGTGGACGTAAATGATCTGCAATTGCTCTGGTATTCTGTATTGTGCTGTAGTATGGTATTGACAGTGGTTTGTAAATGATCTGCAAGAATGCAGATGGCTATAAAATGCATTTACAAAAAGTAAAAAAAAAAAAAACCTCTTTCACGTCCACACATAAGGGAGTGTGGACGTGATACCCTATCACGTCCACACTTAGAAAGTGTGGACGTGATAGGGAAGCTATCACGTCCACACTTTATAAGGTGTGGACGTGATAGCTCCCCTATCACGTCCACACTTTCTAAGTGTGGACGTGATAGGGTATCACGTCCACCTACCACGTCCACACTTGATAAGTGTGGACGTGGTAGCCTCTTAGGAGGCACCAAATTTGGTGCCTCCTAAGAGGCTACCACGTCCATTTTTATCCAAGTGTGGACGTGATAGGTCCTATCTATCACGACCACAAACATGTGGTCGTGAAAAACACACTTTTTTACGACGCGGGATTCCACGACCACCTATTTGTGGTCGTGAAAAGCCCAATATTGTGGTCGTGAAAGACCTTATTTCCAGTAGTGTATTAAGCTATTGTAAGAGAAAGAAAATAAACGACAAATAAATAATAGACAAAGAGCTAAATAGCGTTCCAGAACTGTACAGAAAAGAAGTAGACATGGGAGGAATAGAGGAGCGTCTCTTAACATGAAGACACTTAATAATTTCGTTACATATCGATTTTGAAGAAGCATATTCATGATTGTTAGTAGTGTCTAGGTATATATAAAAAATTCAAAGCTTTCATATTTCACAGTACAACCCAAAGCAGTCATTATTGGGTATGGGAATAAAAATGCACTAATTGACAGAGGTCCCATATCCCCTGTCTGTTTTTGCAAATTACCAAAGAATATAAAATCAATCATATGAGACATTAGAGTGTGGGGGCTTTAGAGAAAGAGGGAAGAGATAGAGAGTGTGACCCCATTTTCATTGCATTTGAATTATTTATCTGATAAGTAATTCATGTGATTTGGTAAGGTAAGTTTATTTAAAAGTTATATATCTCTTCCCAGGCGTGTGGTTGGAAGTTTGTAGATGCAAGAGAAGATTTCAAGATTAAGGAAGAAGATAGGGCGATGGTGCAAAAATGATACTAAACTTTACCTAAAATTGCATTTCTAATACTAAAGTTTCGCGAGGAGTAAAAATAGTACCCAACTAGGGTTCCAGGTGCAAATATAGTATTTTTACTTGAGGGAAATAAAATTTAGATATGGAAAGACTCTTATGCCCCTCATTAAATTAAAATTTGATGAGGGAGAATGAGGGCATAAGAGTCTTTTCATATCTAAATTTTAATTTTTTTTTGCCAATGATATCTAAATTTTATTTGCCTTAAGTGAAAATATTATATTTGCACCTGGACCCCAAGTTGGGTACTCTTTTTGCACCTCGCGAAATTTTAGTATTAGAAACGCAATTTTAGTTAAAATTTAGTATCATTTTTGCATATTTGCACTTTCGCCGAAGAAGATAAGCAATGAAACTTTCTCACAACTGCTCCATGAATCGCAATTATTTCTTATTGAATGAAATTCATGTATATCTGCAAGATAAAAGATTCCATTTCATGTCTTTTCTTTTTTCCATGAAATATATTTCTTATCGTCATTAATGCTTCTCTGGCAAAACAATTTGTTATTCAGTTTCTACACCAGAGAGCTTAGGCAGATTTTACTTGAACTCTGTTGCGCTGCTTCTTTATGTTAAACTCATTGCTGCACCAACATATTTTGCAGCAGAAAATTTTACAATCTATAGATTCTACACAAAGTAATTAGCTAGCTTTTAGTAAATTACTCTTTCATTTCCTAAATATAAGGCATATTTATTTAATTTGATTAAATTAAAAATATTAATTAAATTAGTTTATGATTTTTTATAAGACACCCCATTCATATTCTTCAATTCTATATACATACATGCATATATGTATATCTTACCTGTTTATTGTCAATTAATCATCAATAAGGATAATGTAAGAGGAGAAATTGATATTGATAATATAAGAAATAAGAATTGTTTTTAAAACCAAGATCAACCACTCAAATAGTTTCTACATATTATAAGGACTGGAGGGAGTGTATATTAAAATTGACTATATTATTCTTAAATACTGTGTTTGGATTTAAAGAAAAGGAAAGAGAAGAAAGTGCCGAGTCATTATTCTGAATGAAGGGACTTGCATTCCACACACAAAAAATACCTCATGTATTTCGACGCATAAGTTATACAATGAAACCCTGTTTTGGAACTTTACGTAAAGATTTACTCCCAAATTAGTTATCAAAAGACTCTTCTAATCCTAATCAGTCCCTTCATTTGAAACCAAACAGCATGCCAAGTGATGAAATTTCATTTGTTCAACTACTAAATGGGCCAGGAAACAAGCTCGGATACTCTATAAAAACTCCAAACTCTACAACATGAGCTAATGATAAAAATGCAAACTTTAAAAAAAAACAAAGGTATTGGAAGAACAAGGGCATATTATGATGTATGGTAAATCGATCATTCTTATCCACAACACAAACGCATGGTGTGGGTAAATTTGCCACAAGTAAATCCAAGGTGTGGGCTATTTTTTAAAAATTGTATGGCCTGGAATCAAGGTGGCAGGTAGTATAGACATTCCGTAGGTAAAGTAGAACATGAAGTTTATTTGAAAAAAATATGCTTTGCTTTTTTGGAATACCAAATCCAACAAGACAAAATTTGGGGGTAACAAACTTGTAAAGCTCAGGGACAAAATAAAGGCAAGGGTTTAGGAGAAAATGACTTGGAAGTTTTCATGGAAGGGCACTAGACACCGGGAAGATTTTTAGGTGACATTCATGCCCAAAAGTTTTAAAAATTGGGCAATTTTGTCCCTTTATACCGTTAGAGATGTTAATTTTGACTATTTTTTTTACTTGACATAACTTTTGTTGACGTAGAATAATGAGATAATAGATGCTGACTATCATGTGTGCATAAAAGTTTTTTAAAAAAAATCAGTCAAAATTAACATCTCTAATGACAGGCAAAATTGCCCTACTTTTAAAACTTTTGAAGCATAATTACTCCCTTAAAAACTTCCGGGTGCTCAGCTCCCTTCCATGAAAACTTTTGAGGCATTTTTGCCCCTTAAACCCACAAAGCAATTTTCCATGGTGGCAAAGATTCAGGAGGTCCATGTGATTTTCCATATTGGATTCCAGATATAAAAATGCCTATCTTTTTTATCAGAATAAAAATGCCTATCTAGGATGTACTTTTTATATAGTGGGCAATAATTGATTGGTGGAAATTTAATAGGGACAATATAATAAAAGAACTTGAAATTGTACTATCTTTAATCAGGTTTGTTGTCTACGATAGATAGGTAGATATGACCATAAATGCAATTTGGGTGGGGTGGAAGGGGAAATAATTAGGGAGCATCTGTTCTTCCATATATATTGTAACTCGTCAAGAATACTACTTAGACTAGCTAATTGCAAAGTACCTTAAAATAATGCTTTGATTTACCAACTGATTATAATAGATGGATTGGATTTTCAGCTTTTGCATACAGGTAGTACAAATCAAACAGAAATATTCTCTGTATGTCGTTGTTGCACCTATTCATCATGTCTTAGTTGAAAGAAACCACATAATATGTAGAGGTGAAAAGAATGAAATCATAGTGATATTTGACAAGATCAAGGAACAATATTATCTGTCACAAGTATACGAGAAAGAACTAATTTATTGAAATGACTTGGTTAAGTGCTTTATCTTTTGGTTCGAAATAGTTTTATTTGTTTTCTAAACCACTTCTTCTCATCCATGGTTTTAACGCTACAAGAAATGGAACTCTTTTAGAAGCTGCCTTTTATAGTATTATTCATTTTGGATTGATTTGTGTATGATTTGGAAACAAAAAGTGGAAAACTGGTAAGTGGCAAATAATGTATGTATAATAGTGAGCTACATACATTGTCAAGAGAAGTCATAAAACACGTGATGTTTCCTCAAGTACCAGCATTAAACAGAAGATTTGAAACCAAAGTAAAAGACAAAGGGACAATAATTTCTTATTTAATTTGACCATAACATACATATACACATGCAAGTTTCATTCATTTGTACATCACAGGTACAAGCGAACACCTGTATTCAGGCCCAGTCGAATAGGAGAAAAAAAAAAGCTTACTGCATAAATTTATAGTATTTTAGGTACAAATATTTTGCAGCATAATTTTCTGAGCAACTGATTTTAACCCTCCAATATTGTAATCAGTGAACAACTCAGGTCTGTGGCAGTCCAATCTGTAACTCAGTTTCCACATATGAACTTAACCTGCTTTTACTTGAGCTTTGTTGAGCTACTTCTTTTTGTTTGGCCCAATATTGCTGACATGTCTTCTCTCCAAACTGCAGGATAGTACAAGAAAAACTTACAACCTACAAATCTCTGGGCATTAGACTTTTGTAAAATTGGAAAAGCAGCTTATTGGGCCAAACTATTACGATCACTAAAGAGGATACTAGGCCATATATTTCCCAAAATATCTTGGAGTAACTTGCAGGTCCTATATAATAAACTAGGAAGGTGGTTTAAATGGTTAAATAGCATATACTTGGTCACTTAATGGCTTAGGGCTCTAGGCTAAGGACAGCTATGTTTTTGAGCTTTATTTTGTTTAAATTTTCTTCCTAACTCGTCTTTTTAATTCCACAAAGTGTTCACTAAAATATTTGAATCCGGATTGACATGAAAAAGGATAATATATCATCTCTTGCTAATTTCCAATAGTTCTTGTTGACTACAATGGAATACTTTTGAAGTTTGAATGCAAAAACGAATTTCTCAATTCAAACAAGGTGAGGATTTTTTTCCTGATTTACGCCCAAAAAACTCTGCAATAATTCTAAACTGAATGGTTTTTTAAATGAAGAAAAACATGCCTTACTTTGATGGAAACAAGCTTTAGTCTTTCTCTTTTACATTAGTACATTTTGTTAATAAGCAATCCGATAAAGCATGCAGGCATATCAACCATACTGTCAGAGTACTGAGCTAATATGATGAAACAGAAACTCACCATGCGGCTGAGTCCTGCTTTAACTTTGAGTAATTTTTTCTCCTGAGTTCAGGAAAAAAAGCATGCATAAGTAATCACAATACAACACAGTTGTAATAAGTAATTTTTATGAGAACTAGATGAAAGGTACCTCATCTTTTAGCTGCACAAGTTGCTCTGAAAACAGCTGAGCCTGCAAGAAAATATAAAAATAAAAAAAAACTTCTGAACTAGTAACGACAGTTTCAGATAGATGAATATAAATCTCATATGACATGGTCACATGTAAAAGTTTAATGTCAACAGCTCTAAAACAATTCTGAAACATTTGTGACAAATCTATCATTTGTATGTATTTTACACGTATAAAATGGGGAAATTAACATGACTAAAATTCAATATTGGTCCAATTTGTACTTAATTAACATATGAGACTCTAAAGTAACATTAGCATAAACTTAGTATCAATTAGCCATAATTGTAGATTAACTCTTGTAATTGGTTTATAGGGCTATACAATCCTTTCTTTGTTCTAATTTTGCTGGTAGGATCACTTGAACCAATTCAGAGGAGTTCAGATTGAGTTGGAGGAGAAAACAAGAAGATAGTATAGAGCGGCGAGGAGCACAACAAAAGGACCAAAGTACCAGAGAGAATGCTCCCGCGATGATAGTGACAAATCACAAGATTTGTATTGGTTTTATATATGTTAATTTGAAGCAATTAACATGGTAGAGTCATATAGATGCATTTTTGTCCATTTGTGCTTAATTAATACTCCCTCCGGTCCTAAATATAAGAATTAATTGACTTTTTCTAGAAAATCCTTAAAAAAGCAAAATAAGTTAATTATAAATTGATTTACCTAATTTTTTCCCTTAAACTAGTCTGTTTTACCTCTAAACTAATGGATAATCTAAAAATATATCAAATATGTCATCATTTAATAACCTATTTTGCAACCTTAATCTCTCCAAAAAAAAGTCAATTAGGTCCTATATTTAGGACGGGGGTAGTATATTAGATCCTTAGGTGAAATTAACATAAAAATAGGATTAGTTGTCATAATTGGTAGTTAATTAGAAATAATTAATTTATAGGTCATTTGATCCTTTTTCTATGATATTTTTTGATATATTTTTCTATGATATTTTTTTGGAAAAAACTTATATCAAGTTGCTTATATCAAGTTTGTCCAATTCACCTATAAGATATTGCCACTTGTTCAGTTTTTCCACGTCAACAAGGAGGTGTTTGTTGTCTTATAGTACTCAATCCAAAAATCAAATAATAAAGAAAAAATTATGAAACCTACGTTTTCCTTAGCCAAGAATAACATAATGGGAATCGACATCGGCTTCTCAGAATCGGAATTGGCCCTTCATCTACACTAGCCCACACATCTTCTTCATTCTTCAAAAACCAAATATGGCCTCTTCTGCTCTTCTCTCTCAGCTTCACTAAAACCCCATAATCTCCATCACTCATTCCACCATGACCGCCTCTCAACCTCCGTAACCGCTCCCCTCACAGTTTCCTCAACCATAAACCCTCTTCGTCTTTCCATCATCACTCCCTCCTACCTTTTTCTTCCTCCTCTCTCTTCCTCATACACCGAAACCAAAATCCATCCCTCACCCATCATTGTCTCCGTGAATGAGATGGTGGAGCAATGAAGGCGGGGAGGGAGAGAGAGGGTCGCATTAATCACCCATCACCATCAATTCATCACCGTTTCCTTTTTCCTTTTTTTACCTTATTTAATTATTTCCTTTTTCTAGATCTTTTATGTTTTGAGATTTGTGAGACAACAAACACCTCCTTGTTGACGTGGAAAAAATGAACAGGTGGCAATATCTTGTAGGTGAACTTGACAAACTTGATATAAGCAACTTGATATAAGTTTTTTCCTATTTTTTTACTTGTAAGAACATTGAATAGTCAGTTGGGATGAATTGAAAGTCATTGGGTCGATTGGATTCAAAGCTAGCCCATATAACCAAGATCTAAGGCCCATGAAGGAAAGAAGGACCAAAAAGCAAAACGCAAGGAAAAATGGGAAAAAAAGAAAAAAGCAAGAAAACAAGGGATTACTATGGAAAAGGAGAGGAGACACACATTACAAAAACCCTAGTCACCAGCAACAACAGGCTCATGATCTTTTCTCACCTCCACCACCATCATTTTCATCTCTCTCTACCCCTTCCATTTTTTTTCGGGAGAATTTCATTTAAGGACCTATTTAGGTAATTAATTAAAAAGCATGACCAAAACATTCAGAAACATCACTTAAGGACCATGGGGGCAAACTGAAATTAATTTACAAAGGGAAAATACCAGATTACCCTTGTAGACTTGATAAAAAAAACTTGTATCACATTTCCTTCATCAAGAGAACAAAGCTCTCCTTCAACGAGAAAAATTAATGGGAAATGGGGAAAGAAATTTCAGAGCCCTTGATTGATCTCCTTCAAACCAGATGGGCGGCGATTTCGAAGCTTTGGTCTAGTGACTCCAAGTTGTAGGTAAGGCCGTTCATTGTTTTTTTTTTTGTTATTCACCGCCTAGGTAAGGCCGTTCATTGTTTTTCCATCATGAGAGTTTTATAGCTGGGGTTTTTAGTTGAAGGTGTATGTTTGATTTGGAAAGTTATTGAATATGGCTTCAGTAAGCTTTTCGCTCTTGATTACCTATTTCGGTACATTTCTTCTGGTATGTATGGGCTTGCTATTTTGGAATTCAATATTTGATTTGAGTTTTATTTGATTTATACTTGATCACTTTATCTTAAAATCAAGGCATCAATTATAAACTACACTTTGCTCTAGCTGAAATGATAGAGACAAACCTATAATGTTATCAAAGAAGGGTTTAACACAGAAGAAGAAATGTTCGTACATGTTCCTATATTTATTTTCATAACTTTGGAGAATGATTTTGTTAATAAACTTAAGGTGAGTCTCACTACCAAGAGGTAGACCCATCAGCAATGATGTTTAAGGGATGAGTCCCTATTTTTTCTTAATAAAAACTTTTTCTATGGGTTTAAAACAAAGGAAAGGCAAGTGGAAAAATTCAAGGCAACGCTAATATGGTTTAGGAAACACTTCTTTAGAAAAGAAGAAAACTTATACTAATCATGTTGACTATTATTGTCAAACTTATTTTCCTGATCTTATCATTCCTAAGAGGGTGAAGTTCTGTTAACAATTGAACTCTTAGTAGTGTATCATGAGTTTGCAAGAACTAATAGTTTGTGTTTTCCCTAATCATTTCTCATGTGTTTTTAAATCTTATCCTCTAGTTTGTTCTAATTGTTTAGAATCTGGTTTTAGTTGCTATTTAAGGTTCTTGAATGATTGCATAATTGTTCTAGTTGCTATTCAAGGTTCTTGAATAATGATTGCATAATTGTTCTAGTTGCTATTCAAGGTTCTTCAAAGGTTTTTGTTGCTTGAGCTTATCATTTGATCTGTTATTGTGGTGTAGAAATTGATGTAGGAGATCAGATATGATTTGGTATGGTGATTTGTGAAGTATGAGAAGAATGCAACAAAAATGATGAAAATGATACCGGATTTGGTGTGGTGATAACTTGTGAAATGCATCTCACTCTTCAACACAAGTTGTCATCAATCATCGATAAGGAGTTGGGTTTTTTAGCTAAATATATATATGCAATTCAAAGGAGTAAGATACATGATTTAGTGTGATGACTTGTGAATTTTGAGATGAATGTAGTAAAGAGGGTTATTTTAAAGGAGTTGGGATCAGTCAAAGGGTGAACGAGTGGAAGAATGAGCTTGAAGTTCAAATTGTATTCAATGGATGCTATGATTTTTATTGCAGACTTGTTATAATTGGTGTTCAGTGCACAATTGTGTATTGTATTGAATGCATTTATTATGTACATATACCAGGAATGTGTGAATAATGACCAGAAATTCTATAAAGGAATCACTTTTTATATTCAATATTAGTTGGAAGATACCATGTGTTATTTTCACTTACTTCTTTTTCAAGTAGAATCCTCCATAAATATCCTTTTGAACAAGTGAAATTGCGTTCTGGACAGGTGAAATGACCATTTCAATAAGTGATGGTTAATGCCTTAAAAAATGTACATAAGACATTCAACAAATGAAAATGTCATTTTCAACAAGTGAAACTGATTTATGAACAAGTGAAATGACCATTTCAACAAGTGATATTTAATGTCATTATAAACATGCATAAGACATTCAACAAGTGAAATGCTCTTTTCAACAAGTGAAATTGCATTTTGAACAGGTGAAATGACTATTTCAACAAGTGATGATTAATGCCATTAAAAACATGCATAAGATATTCAACAAGTGAAATGCTCTTTTCAACAAGCGAAATTGCATTCTGAACAGGTGAAATGACTATTTCAACAAGTGATGGTTAATGCCTTAAAAACACGCTTAAGACATTCAACTAGTGAAATGCCCTTTTCAACAAGTGAAACTGAGTTCGAAACAGGTGAAATGACCATTTCAACAATAAATGGTTAATGCATATAAAAAAATCATGCATCAGACCTTCAACAACAAAATGTCTGTTTTGACATTTAAATTTGAGGTTTGAACATGTTAAATGATCATTTTAACAAGTGATGATTAATGCCCTTAAAAAACTTGCATTGAACAGGTTAATTGGCCATTTGAACGAGTAATTGTTAATGCCCTTAAAAAAACATACATCAGAGCTTCAATAAGTAAAAAGTGGTTTTCAACAAGTGAAACCCAATTTTGAACAGGTTAAATGACCATTTCAACGACTAATGATTAATGTCCTTAAAAATGGTTTCTTGTTTAAAATGTCATTTTACTCGTTAAAACGCAAGGTTCATTTGTTGAGAATGCTCTTTCACCTGTCGAGGGTTTGATGCAACAATGTATGACCAATTAAATGTTTGCTTGTTCAAATATAAGTTTTTCTTGTTCAAAGAAAGACTCCCCTTGTTGAAAATGCCCTTTCACTTCTTGAGGGTCTGATACAACAATTTATGACAAATTAAATGCATGATTTTTACCATTTCATTCATCACAAAATCCTATAACATTCTTCACGATTGACTGCAACTAATCATCAATCTACTCACACACATGGGAAATCTGTATGTGAGCAGGGCTAAATTGAGCCCAAGGAATTTTCAAAGAAAAATCATTGACATTGGAGCAGGGCTACGAGTTATGTCAGATTGATGAGCCATGAATATTACAAATGAATCAAAAAGCTTGGTGGATCTGTAGAAAATACTCCATAACTGATCCCTCGTGTAAATTAAAAACATTAGACTGAAACAATGAGATGATGAAGCCCCAAATTTAAATGAGAGATTCCCAAAAACATGTCTCACCCAAACTTCAATAATCACTTCTTCTTCTAAATCAAATTAAACTTCCATTGGGCTACATTGAAGCTATGACCATGAAATGAGAAATGTGTTGTCTTCATTCTTCTTCCTTCGTGTGTGTTTTGTGATGTCAAGGGAGTTCCAGCATCATGAATTATGAATGGGTCTGCTTTGCGAGAGAAGAAGAAGAAGAAGAACAAGAACAAGAAGATTGAGGAATGGGTTGTCTGACAAAACAAGAAGAATGGAAGAAATTGTTTGTGTGTGTTTGGTTGTGAAGGATTTATTCTTCTTCCTTCATGGGTCTACCTCACTTGAGAAGAAGAAGAAGAAGAAAAAATGAGAAATGGGTTGTCCGAGAAGAATGGAAGAAAAAGCTTGTGTGTTTGCTTATCATCTCAATACTCTTCTATTTAATTTCAGTTAAGGACCAAAGCCTCCTTCATTTAAGGGTTTTTTAGTCTTTTCAAACATACATTTTATTTCTTTTAAGGATCTAGGTCCTCCACGGAATTTTCAGAATGTTTTGGTCCTTCACAGAAAATAATTCTCAAATTTGGTCCCTAGGTGAAATTCTCTCTTTTTCTTAACTCCATCTTCATTTCTCATCTCCTTCCTCCATTTCTTCCTTCCTTCCTCCATGAATAAATAAGTCTCTACATTGCTCTTGGAGTGAGAGAAGATGACTAGAGCTTTGGGTTCTTGCTATATTTATGGTTTTCTAGCTAGTTTTCTAGAAGTGTGTATCTATAGCATTTGGTTGTGTCCTTCATTTTATATATATGTTGAATTGGGTTAGAAATTATAAACTTGTACATGTTATTTTCCCTTTTGTTGGATGATTGACATTGTGCACAATAGTTGAGTTTTAGTGAAATTTATAGGTTCATAATTTTCTTATGCTCTTTCCAAATAATTGGAGCCAGTTTAAGGTGATTTGGCTAGTGGATTGATGATATTTAGTTTTTTTTCTTGAGAGAAATAACATGAGAATAATTAAGTAATTGTATTGTGGCATTGGACTTTCAATCTTACTTGTTCTAATTTATTATTTGGGTCTCCTTAATGAATTAGAATGTGACTACAATGGTCAATGAAAATTTAGAGCTATTGTGGGGTGGCCCAATTTGTAAATTAAGAGTCCTTCACAGTTGATTAGTTCATTGATTTTGAGTTTAATCAACTTAGGTTTATTGAAAAAATATTTAGAGTTTTGGTGTTAGTTTAATTGACCTAAACTTAGAAAACCCCAGGGTTCATTTAAAAACCAACAAAAACTAGGAACATATTATGAAACAATGATTCCCCAACTTCATATTTTTTATGAGAATGATCAAATTCCATATGATCCTAATCTCTCCATTATCCTATCTTATTAGTTGCTTCTGAACCTACTGTTCAAAAAAAGTAATCATAAGAGGGCATACAAAACAAAATTCTGATTTTGCTAGTTCATGGATGAAACTCGATCTCTCTAAAAAAGACAAATATCACAGCTCATGAAATTGGGTTATATATAACCGTACCTTTCTTATTCTGATGTTTTGCAAACTCCTTTCCAGCTGGCCCTCAATTGCTTCAAGTTCTTCATAGGAACAACTCAAGTTATGTCCCAATAGCTTCCTATATATTTTCAAACACACATATTATCATTTAGATTTATAGCTAAATCAAATTACACAGAAGAAGTCAATTGTATGACACGAGATAAACTAACTAGGCATTAAAAACGATGATGCAACCTTCGAGAAAGCTCTAGAAGCTCAATTTTCTTCGCCATGCTTGTACAGTAAGACCTCATTTGCTGCATGCATGTGATAATCGTATGTATCAGAATTTAGTTATATAAATATGATACATTAATCCAATACCATTCAACAAGTTATTTTCTAAAACTACGAGCTAACCTAATTAATTATAGCATATATCAAAATAGTATTTAAAATATAACATCTTTAAAATAAAAATTAATGTAATATCAGTCATAACTAATACTCCCTGGTGTTATTTATAAGATCACTTCAACTTTTTTTTTGGATAATTAAGGATATAAAATTAATCACTTTAAATTGCAAATAGTTAATTGTTTTTCTTCAAAACAAATTTATTCTACTTTTAAACTAATCAATTTATCATTTAATTACATATGGCATATGTTATAAAATGGTGATCTAATTTGTTTTATTAACTTTCAAAAAAGGTCAAATGAGTCTTATATTTATGATTGAAGGGAGTATTACAAATACTAAAACACAATTGATAAGAAAGTGAGTAAGATAATTGTGAAAGATGAGATTTTGTGAATACATATAGTACCCCGTCCTCTTTAATCTTTTAATTTAGACAACTCAATCAATAAGGTTTTCTGAAAACTAAAGGATGCATCAAATAAGTGACTCTGCTGTGATTAACTAATATTAAAGGAAATTTTAGTTTATCAACACACACAACTATACTAGATCCTTCTTCTTCATTTTGAAAAGAATACATTCGTAGCACAAAGCATATGTGTTTCTAAATTCGAGAACAAATGTAGGAAGGGAGTAGTCTAACCTGGATATGTTGTTCCTCTTCAAACATTTTGGTATGAACATTTTCGCCATATTTAACATATCGGTCAATAATATTTCTGGTGTTAGAGCATTTAAAACCAATCATAATTAATACACAAGCTTATGTATGCACAATAATGTGTGCAACTATCTATTCTAAAATAAAAATGTTCTTCATAGGAGAAAAAATGCAATTAAGACTATACATATGAGGGGCTAGCTTAGCTTCTTCCATCATATTCATTACTTTGACATTCTCACACTAACTAAACTACTATTACCTAGCTAACTAAACAACCTCCTCTAATAAATAAATTTCATTGAAGGTGATCTGAATATTTTAAAGGCTTTAACTAGATTTTCCTCGAATACTCTTCTCTCTAACCAACTAATAAACTTATTCCTAGTTAGCTAACTACATCTTGCAATTATATATAATTAATGAATTTCATTGAAGAAAATTTTAAGATTTTAAATGCATTACCTAATTTAGTTAATTTTTTCTATCGTACACAATTATCCTATTATTACATGGATATCATGAGGGGCTAGGTTTCACTATATACCGATTCCAATTGGTTGATCGATAAAATTTCTTATAAGTGGTTAATGAAAGGGCATAATAATTTAAATGTAGTACAATACTCACTTCGGTCTCTAATATAAGAGCTCAAAATTTGAATGATTTTGGTCCCTAATATAAAAGCTCACATCACATTCTCTCCTCATTTAATGTGTTTTTTTTCTATTTTACCCCTAATTCTCTTTCATATTCATTAATACTTATGTATTTTTCTCTCTTAAAAGTATCATTATAAATATGGGTAATATTGAAAAGAAGGATTAAGTCTAGACACCCAACTAATATTCATATGTTTTTTAAGAAGCGTTATATTAGGGACCGGAGGGAGTAGTTCATAATCATATTTATGAAGTGCCGCTAGTAAATAATGTGAATTCCCACAAGATTCTCATCAATCTTCGACAAATTGTTTAACATTGAAAATATATACATTTGGAACCTAGGAACTGCTCATGTGCCCCACATGGATCATCCAATACGATGAATGCTAAACCCTAGAACTTGAGAGTTTGCAACGTCATTAAGAATTCATTAAACTTCCGTTTTTTGCAAACATAACACTTCCAAAAATAAAGCACTATACCTTATTATATACTAATTTGATCGTACCATAATAAAGTTACTTTAAAGAAAAGAAATTGCAGCATATATAAACTATAAAGCTCAAAGAATTTCTTTCTTATAAAATTTAAAAATGTGTAAGTTTCTATATACGCAAGCAACAAATTTAAACCTTTTTTAATTGATGAAATATGTGCCAATTTATGGGCTGATAATTCAATCATAATTAAACTCACAACTACCACCTTAAAAGGGAGCTTACATGTCATTATCCAAGCTAGTTATAGGGTCATTGTAAAAAAAACAATATTTGTAACTTTTTTTCATTATATTTATCAACATAGTAAACGTAAATTCACACACACACACACAAACACACACTTCCTGTTATATTAAACCGTGCCTTGAGTATAATAGATACAATAGGCATGAGAAGTGAAACTCTCGGTATCTCTTTTTCAGTAATCTCATAAGCAAATTTAAATTATTGATTTCAATAAAAAAGCTATTGTCATTTGTAAAAATGAATTTTTGAGGATCCTATGTGAACATGCTTATTGATTTAAAAAGTTATATATATGGACAAGATGAATGATAGATTCTGAGGAATAATGATGAAAATGCTAATGATGAGAGAAACTGGAGGCATGTTACGTGTGATATAAAACTGGAGGCATGTTACGTGTGATATAAACATGCACATGGATTACATCTACATGACTGAAGATATGAGCCTAGTATGTAATACAGGGAAACCATTGTTGGATTGAATATACTACTTTCCCTCCATTTTATCTATATATGATTAATAATATGATTATATATTGATTTTATCATTTTTGTAAATTTTTTTGATCAAGTATTGATTTTATTATATACTCAATACTTTTAGTTGATTTTGCATTCATTTAATTGATGCCTTTTTAATAGTAAAATAGATTTTTTTTTAACTAATAGCATATAATTGTTGCTCGATAAAACTAAATTGAGTGGGGGAAAATGTAGGCCTTAAGGGAGGTTGATTGGTATAAGTACACATTATACCTCACTTTATTTAATCTCTTGTTGGACATTTATTTCCTTAATTAATTTTTTGACACTTTGTTCCATGGTCCTTATTATATAACTAACTACAAAAATTCACATGGTAAGAAATATTAGTTAAAAATAATTATATTTAACATTTTCATTATTCTTTCCAATTACACACACATATCACTGTTTATAAAGAGACCATTTGAGAGTTAATGAAAATTACTATAAGGAGTTCATGAGTGGCATATATTTAATAGGGGAAAAGTATGAAAAACAAGTTTAAGTTTTCATACAACGAGGGATTTGTTCCATGTACTTAGGACCATATCCCTATTATAAAGAAGACTAAAGCATGTCATCACCAAAAGAAAGAAAGGGAAAATCACAATCAAGTCTTTGATACATTGAAGTCTTAACAGATTTTGATGATATTAAATGATTTCTAATTAACAACTCAATATTTGTCATTAACAATTCCAATTCCTTGAATTGTCAATAGTGCTTGTGCAAAATTTAGTTATTAAGACAAATAAGTAAGTTGACATTGACAATGATTAAATATAACTCAAATCCCTTAAAACTATTCTTTCCCATGGTTTTGATTAATTCCATTACTAGGAATCTAACTTTGATTTTCTAAAAAGAAATGACTAGACTCCATTAGTCATCTGACAAAATCTTTGGAAATATATACGAAGGTACCATGAAAAGACAGACAAGAATTCAAGGATCACACTCAACAAATAAATGTCTGCATACCACATTAAGACCAGACGTAATTTGATTGCTACAATTGCTAACCGTGGCAAGCAAAGCAATTAGCCTCTTCAGTTTTTTTATATAAAGTACCTCTTTAGTTTAGTTTTAACTTTTTTAAATGATTTTAGGCTGTTATGTGAGAGGAGTTTATGTTTAATGTTTTTTAAAAGCTAAAAGAACAAGATAATAAAAAAAAGCTATGAAGTAAGATCCATTTAATGAAGAAAAGTAGAGTGCAGAAGATTGGAAAGAGAACGTACTGTGAACTGAAGAAGTCATAGAGATTGCCTTTCTGTGAAAAGACTATCACAGCTACTTGTGCGTCACATAGAACTGATAGCTCATAGGCTTTCTTCATAAGCCCTTTTCTTCTCTTTGAAAATGTCACTTGTCTGCTACTTGCCTCTTCTATTCTTTTTATATCAATCTTCCCTCTTCCCATCTCCTAGTAAAACACATAAATAACATACCCACCAAAAGCTAATTAATTAGATTCAAATCTCAAACCATAGAATTTGGTGGTAAAAAGGACAATCATACAAAAAAAATCAATGAAAGGTAAATATTAGAACATTTCTTGGAATTATAGAAGAAGACCTAATAGACTAAAAGATCATTCCTAGTCTTGCAGAATGAGTAGTTGGTTTGGTCATGTATATAATAGATATAAAAAGGTTGAAAACTTTTCAAGAGAAATTATATATATGGTTCTAGTTCCCAAACTCAAAATAAAAACTTTTGGAAGATTGAAAGAACTAGGGCAGTAAAGATCTGGAAAATTATAAAGAGGACTTACAGAGCTTCGGAAACGCTCAGAATCTGCTCCAAAAAGGAAATACTTCACCGTACTTCAGCAGAGTCAATGACGGGAACAGCCACAGGATTGTAAAAATATAATAAAGATTCTAATGATTCAGAGCTGTTACTATTTAAAAAGATGATTATGGGACATAGAGAAGTCAAAGAGAGAGAAGGGGGGATTATTTTTTTTTTGGGCCAACAGAAGGGGGATTATTAAACTTACGAAAATGGAAAATTTTATAATATTAATATATATTTCAAATATTTGATTTTTCTTGGAGCAAAAGTGCAAAAGTAAGAAGTGGTGTCATTGAAAAAGAAAAAGAATAAGTTGAGGGTAATGGTGTACATTAACTGCCACGTAGTATGCGGGCCCAACCTGTAAGTAAATGACACGATGGATCCGTAGGAAAGACGTCGTTTTCCAATTTTTCATGTTTAGAACATTTCTCTGTTTGCGGCAAAACAAAAAACAAAACAAAAAAGAAAAAAAAAAGAAAAAAAGAAAGTAAGATTGCTCTGCACTTAATACTAGAAATGTCTCATAATCCTCATATTGTATGGTCCCTCGAAACCTTATTTTAATATATTCTAAATACATAAAGTTCATTTTGCCCCTCATAGTATAAACATATAAAAGTAACAAATAACAAGTTGATGAGCAACATATAACGAGGTAATGAGTTCGTGTGACAATGTAATGAGACGCCAATAACAAGCTCATGAGCAGGTCCAACAAATTTATAAGTAACTCTCTGATGAGTTAATGAGCAACAAATAACGACGTAATGAGCAAGTACGACAATGTAATGGGCCACAGTAACAAGCTCATGAGCAGGGAAGGAAGAAAATGAGGGGCAAAATGGTATTTTGGTATTTGAAGTTTATTAAAGTGAGGTCTCTGGGGATCCTCTACTTTAATATGAGAAGTTTATGAGACTTTTCTAGTATTAAGTCCCTTGTGAGGGATATCATATTAATTTTGCCTTAGCCTTATTGGCTTTTGTTTTTGTTTTTACTTTGACTTTCTGCTCTTGGCTGCAACATTGGATGCCACCTCTTTGGAAATTAATGCCACATGATATGATGATTCTTATATTTCTAGGTATATTTTAGAGATATTCAAAATTTTAATTTTTCTACCCAATTAAATGTATTTCCATTTCCCTTATATATTCTCTATTACCTTCTGCTCTTTAATTTTTTTCCTCATATTCTCCATTTATCCCCCCTCCTCTTATCCTCCTCTATCATCAATCAGTGTTCAAATCTTATAGGGACAAAATTGAAAAACAGTTACGTTTTCTTTCAGCTTTTAAATGTAAAATAAAGTTGACTTTTTGAATAAATTAAGAATACAAAATAAGTCACTTTAAATTTTTTATAATCATATTTTTTTTCAAAAATTAAGTTTTAAACTTTTCATTTATAAACTATTCTTTTTTTTGTTAATCACTACCCAATTTAATCTGGACTCGAGGGATAGAATTGTTGCCCATATAGGCAAGGTTGTCCCCTCTCCCCATTAGAGGGCTTCCCGGGATTCTAACACGCGTTATCGTCCTTACATGAGTTGCAGCTCACTTACCAGCTCAACCAACTACTCATTGGTTATAAATTACTCCCTTTGATCTTACTTATAAGATTACTTTAACTTTTTGAAAAAAAATTAAGGATGAAAATTAATCACTTCAAAATTACCTATTATTATTATTATTCTTCTTCAAAACTAATTTATCTTACTTATAAATAAATAATTAACAATCTAATTACATATGACATGTTATATTTAGTGATCTAATTTACTTTCTTAATTTCGACAAAAATTCGAAGCGATCTTATATTTTAGATATGGAGGAATATTATAAATTTAATTACAACAATAATTTAATGTTTTAATTCGCTTCGTACACATAAAAAGGCAACTTGATTTAATAATTAGAACTGGAGGGAGTAATTTTTTAAGCACTTGTTATTACCTATCATTAATTTTGACAGATTTATTAGCTTTATGCATGTGGGTATGTAATAATGATATATTAATATCTATAGAAATATTTATTATACTTGTAAGTTTTGAATAATTAAATTAATATGGCTTAATTTAAACTCATGTACATTAAAGGAACCATATATTTGAACAAAGATGTAGTTTGGTAACAAATATATATAAGCAAAATTATGGACTCCATTCATAACAACATCTCTCAATTCATACATCATACATTACATACACAAACAAACATCATTATTTATTAGGCTTCAAAGGGATAGGAGAAAATTATATGTATGATTACAATAACGGGAGAGGAATATGAATTAGATTTTAGGTGGGAAAAATAATTGATTTCCCCCTTTATAGTAATTATTAGAGACCAAATCAGCTATATATCATATCAGAAACTTTTCTATGGCAATCCAATATGTAATTCAGTTTCAACACATGAACTTAGGCCGTATTTATTTGAACTTTGGTGTGCTTTTTCTCTTTGTTGAGCCCATTGCTTCCATGCATTTCCCCTAATCTGCACCATCAGTTAGCATTACAACAACAAAATTTTACAATTCGCAATTCTAGCAAGGTAAATTGAATACAGAAAATGACAAAAAAAAGTATTCTGAATATCACATAAAAGGAAAATGAAGATACTCAAATTTCTAAAAGGACATATTAGGTGCAAGAGACGAATCTGAGATTTTGAAATTTTGTTAAAAGTTTCGTACGTATGCCCTTGGAGCATGTTTACAATATGATTAACGACTGTATCATACATATTAACCACTTGAGCATACACATTAATAACTGCAATATTTCCATTAACCATAGCAACACACAACTTCACATTTGTTGTGTTCAGATATTAATAACCACTCAATTCCGATTAAGCATGCATCATTTAGATTAATCATAACAACATATACGCATTAACAACAACAACATTGACATTAACTACAACAACATAAAACTTTACATTTGTTGGTGTGTTCAGATATTAACATCTACTTCATTTCGATTAACCTTTGCATCATTTAGATTAACAATAACAACAACATACGAATTACATTTTTTGGGAATATGAGTCTTTTGACATTTCAAAATCTCATATTCCTCCCTATTACCTGATTTGACCTTTTAGAAATTCGAACACTTTCATTGTTCCTTTTGGATATTCAAAGTACTTTATTCGTCATTTTCCGATTGGAATAACTTTATCATACAAGGTAAGACATAGCCTGTTACACGTATGAGGTATGATTTGTACAAGTGGAGATCCTTAGTGCACATAAGCCTTAGAAGGTGGTAAGACAACAAGAGAAAGCAATATCATCAAAGTATTTATTTAACATATGAAATAAGACGCAGATAACTAATTCCGAAAAATGAAAGGTAAATAAATTATGTACTTTAAAGTTAATAGAGCTATCATTTTTTAACTAACTAATTACTCTAACATATAAACTAATTTATAATATGATGACACACAAGTATTTTAGCCACAACATATAAAATTATAAGAATTAAATTGTTTATTTAGTTTCTTTAATCTCTCCAAATAAATCAATTGGGTTTTGTATTAACCAATTAATGGTGGTGATTGTATTAAATGGGGGGGGGGATGGTTTACTGTCATCTCTCTTCCAGTGACTTGTGCTGCACAGTCAAAATAAGTTCTGCTATATTTTGAGGCAAAAAGTTAAGTTCATTAAAAAAGAATGAAAAATCTGTGTTGTACATGTATATGATGCTATTGTATTCGCACTAAATATTATCTGGAAGAGTTAAGGTCAAATCTAACGCACTACTATTGTCAAAAGTTCACCCAACATAAAGAAGAATTTGATGGGTCAAATATAACACACATCTATTCAAAAATGGCTCAAATCTAGCATTTTCGTCAATATTTAACGGGTTTGACCGTTAAGTTTGACCCGACCATGTCACGTCACCTGCCATGTCACTTAGGTTTGCCACGTCACCTGACATGTCACCCAATAATGGATAGTAAGTGGGCCCATTGGGTGACGTGACAGGTGACATGACAAAACTGGGTGACGTGGCATAGTCGGGTCAAACTTAACGGTCAAACCCGTTAAAATTAACGGAAATGCTAGATTTGAGTCATTTTTAATAGATGTGTGCTACATTTGAGCCATCAAATTCTTGTTTATGTTGGGTGAACTTTTGGCAAAAGTAGAGTGCTAGATTTGACCTTAACCCTATCTGGAAATATGATGAAAATTATTTTTTTTTGTCACCAAATACTTATACACTAAAGACTCTATTAGACCTTTACATTGATCTACTCTCAAATTGGTGATCCAATAACTTTACCAAGGAATCTAGTTATATGGTACAATTTCAATATAATTAATGACAAAAGTTTATTTATGTTAAATGCCAAAAATTGTCCCAGTAAGAGATTTGTGGGGCATAGATAATAGCGAATGAATAAGATTGGATGAATTTCGAAGTGCCAGAGAATAAAAGAAATGAAAATCTAGTTCCCCCTCATTTCTTAAACATAAACATATGATCTTCTAGTTGAATTTAAATATATTAAGAGTGTTACTTAAGTAAGTTAGTATAATATGTTTTTCTGAAACACTCCATCTTTCTCCCCCTACCTCCCTCCCTCTTCCCCCCCCCCTCTCTCTCTCTCTATTATTATGGAGGAAGCACCTATAAGGATACAACAACAAAGTCTTTTCCCAATTTGATGCATGGATCACACGACATCTTTATGTTCTATTAATAGACATGTTTAAAGATAAATCATTGATTAAAAGATCTCGTTGAATAATTTCGTTAAATAATTTCATAGCAGACTTTTTCCAACTTCTAAGGAGCACCCATAAGGATGATTTGAGAAAAAACTGACAAAAATTAGAAATCACTCACATTTAGGATCAAGATTGATAAAATTCTCACTATGTTCTATATATGTTTTTCTTGTTTTCCAGAGTATCTATACCCGCATGTCAAGTGAATTTGCTTCATTCACAAGGATTTGAGATCGAATCTCAACCACTTATTTAAGGAACGAAAACACTAAACACTCATGTCAAACCACCAGCTTAATATGTTCTATATATGTTACAGATGTAGGGAGTAAAAAATTCCTTATAAACTGGACTTGGTTGAAAACCAGCGTTAGTCATTTTCATTTACAGTTTTTTATTTTTACCAATTATATAAAAGAAGATATAATGATGGTGCTGGATAGATAACTAATCATCAAATACAACTTCTGTGTACCTCATTTTTCATGTGCGGCTCAAGTTGCTCTCCTAAAAGCTGAGCCTGAAATTAAAGAAGATATGCAATCAAGAACAACTTGAGAAGATAATCAGTAAAGATTAGCTCAACTATATTTCTTGTTGCATGAATTAGTTACTTGGCTGTAATCAGTTTTTAGGTAATAAAAATGAGAGAAAATAAAAGAAAACGTATGCCAATCAGGCCTGGTGTTCCATTTAACATCCCTGATTTCAAGTGTTCTCATCTTTTCATTTAGAAGTTAAAACTCTGGGATTTCAACAATTGTGAGCTCTTTTGATGTGGACTTTAATGCCATGTAGAAATTACCGATTAGGAACCTAATCAAACTAGGTATTATAACTTACTGTAAAATGGGGAAACCAAAAGTAGTTGTGTGGTTGATATTCACAATGAGAAAATTAAAAAGTAGAAAATTAATTCTGCCTATATTTAATAGCTGGTCTAGTGTTTGGATAAATGAGGAGAGTTGTGAGACAACCGTCGAAACTTCAAACTTCCATAACATCCATTAACGATAATATTATGCAAATCATTTCCCAAAAGCAATACACTAAAGAATCGAGTGCAATGACATCAATACGGCATATTATTTTTTACTAGAAAATAATTATCTCAACTGATGAATTCTATTAATCCTTACCTTTCTCTTCCTGACGTTTTGTAAATTCATTTGGAGCTGTCCCTCAATTGCTTCAAGTTCTTCATAAGAACTACTCAAGCCGTAATGTCCCAGTAGCTTCCTATATATGAATTGACACTTTTTAACAATTTATTTCCGACTTAAACTAATCTCTTCATTCATAATTGTTGATTTCTTCTGTGTGATTATAATATCAACTTGCTGAAAAGTACTTGAGCAGAAAGAGCCAATTGTAGGACAAGATAAACATGGTATATGAGAGGCGACCTTTGTGAAAGTTCTAGAAGCTCAATCTTCCTTGCCAAGCTTGCACAATTAGATTTCAGACCCTATGCAATGGCAATTATCCATCAAATATGTGTAAGAGTGTGATTTTAATTGCAATAGTAAAAGTAAAAGTTACAACTATTCAAAAAAGGGTTTGATTGAACCAATGCAAAACGAAAGCATTTCGAGCCCTAACTAATGGTATATAGCACGCACGCACGCACGCAATTTGTTTCCATTTTAAGCGAAGAAAATTTGGTCATTTTAGAACGTTAGAGTTTTTGAATACTCTCTTTATTCATATCATTAGGTGGTAGTCAATGATCAAATTACATAAATACCAATGAAATAGTTCAGACATTTATTATAGAAAAAACAAAAAAAAAGATGGAAATGGCATCATACATTAAATGGTAAAACTATAAATTTTTAAATATTTATTATCTGAACTATTTCTTCTTACCTTTGATATGGGCCGGAGAGAGTAATATTTCCCCATAACTTTGATATTCTAACTGTGATGAGGAAGGGAGTCTAACCTGGATAAGCTTTTCCTCTTCAGATTCATTGGTATGATCATTTTTGCCATGTCCAACATATCGGTCAATAATGTTCCTGATGTTGAAGCATTCGAAACAAATCATAATTAATGTAACAAGCTTCACAAACAAATTATACAAGAGTTCTGCATTTAAAAAAAGAATCTAAAAGTACCCTGCTAAAATAATGTTAATACCTATTCATCTTCAAGATGAGAGAAATTGCAGCTTTTAAATCAATCAACTAATGTAAGATTCACATTAAAAGTAGACAACATGGAAGAAGGAAAGTGGGAACACAAACCCGGTATAACATTCAAAATATGCAAATTCCACAATATTTTTCATTCTATTCATAAAGTAGTTTCTTTTTTATTATAAATTTATGTGAGGCATAAGGCATGATAGGTTTTGGATGTGGTAATCAAGTTTTATTTGTATGTATACCTTGATACCTTTATCTTCTTTTTTTAATGAACTTGATATATTTATCTACGGTCTCTCTTAGCTTCTGTATGGAAATCGAGCAATAAATTAAATCCAACTTTTTGTAAATACAGAATTTAAAATAAATCCTTGAGTGTTTATTTTTGTAAAGATATGCTTGAAAATTTAATCCATAGAAAAGCTCAACTAATGAAAGGAGAGAAATAACATAAAAGTTTTTGGACCTTGAGATAAGGAGACTTGGCGATGGAATGAGGGTGTCCACGAAAAGGTGTGAAACAAAAGAATTGTTTCAAAGTCATACAATTGTGTATAATAGTGCTGAAATTTGAGAAAAATATCGCTTGGCTAAAAAGGATGTTAAGAAGGCGGTGAGTGAGACCTGTACTAAAGCGTATGAAGGATTTTTATAAGGAGTTAGAGACAAAGGCTGAGGAACAAGATAACAATGAATAAAGAGAAAGTCTAGAGACTTGAATAAAGTAAAATGTATGAAAAATAAAATTGATAATATTTTTGTCACTGATGAAGATATTAAGAATGTATTGGAAGATTACTTTTATACTCCCTCCGGTCCTAAATATAAGACCTAATTGACTTTTTTGAAAAATCCTAAAAAAAGCAAAAATAAGTTGATTATAAATTGATTTACCTAATTTTTTCCATTAAACTAGTTTATTTTACTTATAAACTAATGGATAATCTAAAAATATATCAAATATGTCATGATTTAATAGACTATTTTGCAACCTTAACCTCTCCAAAAAAAAGTTATCTAGGTCCTATATTTAGGACCGGAGGTAGTAAGTTATTTCACGATGGGAGTGAAGGCTCCAGTTGTGAGTTGGAAGATTTGACTGTTAAATCATATGAGCTTAATAGATTATTTTATCGTAGAATTAGACTTTCGGAGGTTAGAGAAACTTTTAAGAGAATAGAGAATGGTAAATATGTTGGATCATCATATGGTTGGTATACCAATTGAAGTTTAGAAATGTTTAGGCAAAGAGGGTGCGAAGGGTCTGAGTAGGAGTAAGACAGAATATATGCATTGCAATTTCGCAAACACACAATTTAGAGGTGATTTGGATGTTAAAATGGGAGATCAAATAATTACTCAAGTGACGAAAGTTAAATATATGGAGTCAATAATATTATTTGACAGGATGGTGAAATTGATGATGATGTCAAACATAAAATCTAAGTTGGGTGGTGTAAGTGGAGGAAAGCTATTGAGGTTATCTGTGATAGCTAAGAAAGTACCCCATAAGGTAAAACAAAAGTTTTACCGCATTGCTATAAGACTAACAATATTATATGGTAGTGAATGTTGGACTGCGAAGAGACAAGATGAACATAAAATGGGGATTGCTGAAATGAACATGTTCAAAAGAAGACAAATAGATGCGCCAGTGAGGAGGATTGACCAAACAACTTGGAGTACAATTAAAATAGGGAGAGGGAGACCAAGACAAACACTCGGTGAATTTATAAAATGAGATCTATTGGTGATTGATACACCCAAAGAGTTAGTGAATGATAGAGCATAACGACGTCATATGATCCATGTGGTCGACCCCCTACGTTGTGAAATAAAGTTTTGTTGTTGTTGTTGTTAGAAAAAATTAGAATTAAGCTTAAGTCTTATATATTGGACCAAACTCACGTCCCTATAGGCCTTATTTGTAGGTAGTTTATTCTCGTGAATCTTGAAATTAATGATTACAACTATACATTCCATGGGTGTCATAAACGACTTAATAAGTTTATAAGTACAAAAGTTATTTGTTTTACTGGAAATCACATCGGTTAGCCTTAGGTGAGATATATATGTTCCAGACTTCGGATACATGTTGTGGTAAAGAATGTGAGATCTTAAAGGAATTAAAAGTACTCCCCGCTTCCTAAATATAAGAGTAGTTATCTAAATTGATTAGTTTAAGAAAACAAGTTAAAATAGTTAACATATTACATGATACTCTAACCACCTACCTTACTCTAACTCTCACTCTCTTACTTGTTTATCGTTGAGAAGCATCAATATAGATACAACAATTCTTATCTCAACTAAGTGGGAAGAAACATCAATATGGATAATTTGGGAAAAATGAGAAAACTCATTAAAATATCTTATAATTAGGAATAAACCTACCTTCCCAAACAAGCTAAGTCATATATTTGGGAATGGAGGGATCAATTCTATAATTTACATTCAGATCTTGATTAGTAATCAAAATTAGTGCAACGAACGGAGGACTTGGAACAAAGCATTAAAAGCCTTAAAATTGTTGGTGGTAAGGATATTATTGAGGCTAAGATCAACAAACAGCCTGAGCAGGATCAAAGATTATTTGCGATGCACTCCATCTACCCTAGGAAGCCATTGAACCTCTCAACCACTCACATATTCCGCTTCACAACCATTATAGCTGCATTAGAGCCTTTTTGAATTAGTTTTGGGGAATAGTTCCTGATAAAAAAGCTGAAAAGATCTTTAAGAGAATACATTGTGAAAAAATAGTTTCTCAAAATACCTAGGTTTTTTAGCCCTAAATCTAAATTTTGAGACTAGAACTATTTTGAAAAAGTTATGAGTATTTGTCTGACAAAATCAATTAAAACCTACGTTTTGACGGTTTACACTTATTTTGGGAAAAAAACTTAGAATTCCTGTCTCTTATAATTTTGAAACTTAGTTTGAGCTAAAACTATCTATATTTTCAAAGTAAAACCAAACAAGCTCTCCAAAGTTATTATCTTTTCAAAGAGGATTAGGGGTCAAATCTAGCACTCTAGTTAATTATATCTTTTCATGAATTACATTAGGAACTACAACCTTCTTTCGGGGTAGATGCTAATTGTCAAAAGTAACTTAGAATCATGGATTATGTGAATGACATTAAGAACAAGGAATAACTATTATTATAAGTTTCATAAAACTGGAGAAATTATAATCACGCTTTCACGTGTTTGGTGAGTATATCAGGTCCTTAAATTTCTTATCACTTAATTTTGTATAATTTAGTTTTACAACTCTTATTATCTTTGATACAGAATAAAGTATGTAATTATATAATTTTTATACATTAACAATTAATTTAGTGACAAGTCTTATATTATAGGGTTGGAGTGCAATTGCTAGATGCTGCTATCAGAACAAATAACAATTGAAAGAGACAATTATACTAATGAACTTTTGAAATATGGCAAATTGGACAAAACTGTCAATTTTGTGAATGTTGACAGTTAAAAAACATTTTACTTCACCAAAAATTTTAACGATCAATATCCAAGAATTAACTATTTTGGCCAATACTATCCCATTTTAAAAGAAAAAGCACATTGGTATAATTGCCCTTTTTAATTCTTATTATTTGTACCGGCTGCATCTTAGACAATTTATTGTCATTTGGTAGAATTGTACATATCAATTCAAAATGCTTTCAATAATAATAATAATAATAATATTTTTGAGTGTATGATCTTTGGCGCATGCATGTGTGTAGAGGCAGCACCAATTTTGCAAACACATTTTACTGAAGTTATGATAAACCGTCGCCATGTAATCATTACTTATATTCGATGAAAAGCTGGCCAAATATTTGAGCTTATGTATGTATAAATCAACAAAAGTACTAGAGAAAAACGAGTAATGATGATAGATTTTGAATTATGAAAAGAAGAAAATGAATAATTTAAGAAAAAAAGTACCATGCATAGACCAAGACAGGATATATATCAAGTCTATAGAAAAGAACATTGGCCATAGACCAAGACAGGATATATATCAAGTCTATAAAAAAGAACATCATCGACAGGATAATACCAAACTTATTGGATTACTTGACGTGCAAATTAAAGCAAAGCATTTAATAAGGAAATAAGAAATAGTGCAGAAAATTGGGAGAACGTACTGAGAACTGAAGAATTCATGGAGAGTGCCCCTTTGTGAAAAGACTATTACAGCGACTTGAGCATCACAAAGTACAGATAGCTCGTAGGCTTTCTTCATTAGCCCATTTCTTCTCTTTGAAAATGTCACTTGTCTTCTGCTTGTCTCTTCAATTCTTTTTATATCAATCTTCCCTCTTCCCATTATCTCCTGAGCATAGATATTTACAGTGCCAAGAATTCAGTTAGATTTCAATCTTTAAAACCTAAACAAATATAATCAACGAATTAAACCTATCAAGAAAAGAGGCGGGGGAGTAAAGACTCCACATTCTAGCACAAGGAAAATAATTAACAACAAACAAAAGCTAACATTTAGGGAAATTAAAATATAGTATTCATCGACTCCAAATCAACTTTAGGGAGACAGTTACACAACATTGGGAAAAAGCCATAGAGATCAGATTCAGAGGAGTTCACAAAAAATAATATCGTTTAAAGCATGTTAACAGTCTTCATGGATGGTATACCCTAGGAAGAACGAAGGATCGGGAGAAGGAGAGCTGAGGAAGAAACCCTAGACTCAGAACAGTTGCCACTTAATATTCTTGTGTGCAAAAGACGATGATGGAAGTCAAAAACCTCAATATTTGTTTTCGTCCTCCAGCTCTTTATTCTCAAGCCAAAGAAACTCTTGCAAATCAAAGTTGGTACCTCCCAAAAACTCGAAAATGAAGAACGTGATTGGGGGTAGAGAGAGAGAGAGAGAGAGAGAGAGAAAGAGAGAGTAGGGTGATGTTTGTAAGGTCTAATACTAATAACTGTTGTCTCCAAGAATAAAAAACCCGAACCGGGGTCGACTCGCTTTTTTTGTATCCAAAAAAAAGGAATAAGCGTGCGCTTGTGAGGCAAACACATACAGGTGAATGGTGATAGTGAACTACATGGTCTGCAACGAAGTGCGAGCTAAACCAGTAAGAAGATGACACGAAGGATCCATCAGGAAGACATTGTCACGTGGCTATGCTGACGTGATGGGTCAAATCACTTCCTTTTTCATTTTCATCTTTGTTAAGATTGCCTTGTCTGGTCTTGTAATGGAAATATTCCCTCATTATGGGAATTATATCACTATTATTTAAGTATGCATTCTTTTTACGTAAATATTTATGTATTTATAATGCATAATATCAACGCAGTAGCAAGGTTGTTTGTTGGTGACCCCGACTTCGATGTTCTCCATTCCCACATGGCCATATTGCTTAATTTTGTTTTAATAATCTAGTGTATAGATTAAAAATATTTATTGTTATTTCATGGTAATTAAGTTTGTTTTATTAAAGGTTCATAAAAGATACTCCCTCCGTTCCTAAATATAGGACCTAGATGACTTTTTGAAAAATCCCAAAAAAAGCAAAAAATAAGTTAATTATAAATTGATTTACCTAATTTTTTCTCTTAGACTAGTTTATGTTACCTATGAGCTAATGGATAATCTAAAAAGATATCAAATATGTCATGATTTAATAACCTATTTCGCAACCTTAATCTTTCCAAAAAAAAGTTATCTAGGTCTTATATTTAGGAACGGAGGTAGTATTAATTACGTAAAAGCCACCAGTTTAGTAAGAACTTATAGCTTGCATTAATGAATTTGATGTAGAAGAAGAAGGTGAACATTTTAACCATTTTTTCATTAATGAACTTGAATTGCATTTTAGAGCTAAAAAACAATTGACATGGATCCCACATCAACATAATAAAGTCAATTAACGTTAAACAGTTAACTTTGGGGTGAAATTACACCAATTTTGTTCAGGGTAAATTTTCATCTAAGAATATTTCAGAGACGAATCTGCAACTTTTTGGAAACTTTAGGATTGCATTTACACATTTATCCATTCTACGCGTAGCTTTTTAGTGGGCCCACAATAAAATCTTATGTGCCACATGGACTAAAAGAGGCAATGTTTATAATCTGATTAACGGATGAGCAACATTGCTACATTACTTTGCTTTTAGGGTAAAATTGCACCTAATAAAACTTCAAAGAGTTTACAACTTTTAGTAAATTTTCCGGGAGATTTGCACTTTTAGTAAAATGCAATATACAATATTTTTTTTATAAGACACCATATCCTTTATTTTACACTGATGGTAAGAGTCATTGCTTAACTGATTTCCCTCCACGAAATGTGCTTTACATGTCCCCCACGAATGCTATTTGCATACTTTTCTAGACTGTGTGGGGTATTTTATACCAGTATGTTCTCTACAGTTTCTGGTAGAAGTCTAAGCTTGAATTTAATGCTCAGTGTTGAAATTTCAAGCATACCCAAATTACTTGTTCCATTATTAATTAAATAAAAAACCTAATATAATTTTTTTAGATTTTAAGAAAATGAAACAAACCACTTAATTATAAGGTATTTTGTGTATCATTATGTTACTTAATGCTCCCACGAGTACATATTCAACTAATTTGATTAAAAAAGGATGTTAATATGATGTGTGTTTTCTAAAACAATTGTATCATCTTCTCTTATTCCCTCCCTATCTCTTATTTGATTATTGTTGGAAGAGCACCAATAAGAATAATTAGCATTAAAATATATAAACAAAAATTATAATAATTATATCCTATATTTTGAAACAAGACCAACTCCCCTAAATGATCTTAACATATATATTTAGGGCTGGAGGGATTATATGTTAGCTTAAAAGCATAAAAAACTAGTTGAGAGACAAAATTACACAGGTCAATTAATAAATAATTTATTTAGTTTTCTTTGAATTGTTTTAAAATACTCATTGATTTTCTTGATGAATATTTTTTTAGGAATAACAAAAATCATTAGGACATATATTTAGTAACACAGATTGAGGACTTATTCCAAACAAAAAAGAAATAATGGAGTACTTGCAAACCTATTTATAACATGTTTGGAACAATATTAAAGAACAATATGAGAAGTGTTACAAATAATATAAAGTAGATGAATGTTAATAACCTATACCTCTTTTTTTTATCAGCAAACATAAATAATTTTATTAAATTAGAAAATTGAAATACAAAATACGTCTGCAAACAGAAAATTCAAATGAAAATATATAGAAACCCCAAAAAGGTAAACATGGGTAGGAGTGAGCCGCAACCTTCGTGAAAACCCTACCATCTTCTTCATCTTTCTTTCATGAGAATTTGTGGGTAGAAATGAACCATCACCGATAGAAAAGTCATTTAGTAGTGATTATTCAAAGAATAATCTCAAAGGATCCACACCTCTTATCGGCAATAAACCAATCAAGTTAGTTTTCAAAAAAATTTCCATGAGTAGATCTCTCATTAACAATCGTACCCACAAAACTAATACATATGAAGATTGGGTAGAAGAAGTTCCTACTGTCGTCGAAACTCCTAGACCAATTTATTTCAGCATAGACATGCTACCAAATTATTTGAAAACCAAAGAAACATAAAAACAAAGCAATGAAAGTTACAGACGTTTCCTTCCCCGGCATGAACCGGGGAAGGAGACACCGATGAAAAAACTCATACAACGACGAGGGAAAAGATTTCACCACCACCCGAAAAGTTAGAAAGAAGGGGGAGAGATGATGTGTTGTAGATTTAAAACACGCATTTATAATAACCTATACCTCTTAGGATTTCATCTTTTTGTAAATTACATTATACCTTATAATGTCAAATTGAATGTCCTGAAGTACATATTTCCATAACCTCCAATTAATGTACCTTTATTTTACTTAATTCCCTTATTTATGTATTTGCATTGTAACTCTTCATGTTGATCTTGAATACTTGGAGGCCTATAAATAGAGACCATGTATAAGTCATTGGTTCACACAAGTAAAAATGATTATTTCCTCTTGTTTCCTCTCCAATTTCTTGTATTTTTCCATCCTAAGTCCTTTTCTCCACCTTTCTTCTCTCTTCTTTTCTTTATTTTTATAAGAAGAAGAATTTTCTTTTGGTGCAATATTTGTCCATAAAGCATATTCTAATTTAACATATATACCCCCATTTTCATACTTAATTTTAACATTTTGTAATGATGAATTTGTAAATATATTTGGTAATCTAGTGACATACTTTACAATTTTCATTCCACGTTTTTGAACTTTTCTCTTTATTCTTCGATCATTCCAATAATTTCAACTTAAATAATTTTAAAGCGAAAAATTCGACCACATCTGATCTACTCTAAAATTTGTAGGCACCATTAATCCATTTGATTAATTAACTGTTGGTCAATCTATCTTAATTCGTGATTTTAACTTAAAATTCAACTACATGGATAATTATTCAAAAACACGATCAATCACTTGTTAAAAGCATCATCTAGATAAATCCATTGTTAAAATAATGGCAGAAGTATACAAAACTAGCCAAATAGTAAATCATCTCTCTCACCAACCCATTTATAACTTTAAGTCAGTAGTGTTTGCCACTGTAATTAATTTAAAGGAAAGTAGTAGCAAAAGAAAAAGAAAAGGAATAAAAGACTACTTTTACTATTATTATTATTATTTACCAAATACTCCCTCCATTCCTAAATATAAGATCACTTTAGCGAATTTAGAGAGATTAAGGAAGACATTCCAATGAGTTAGG
Organism: Mimosa pudica; assembly: GCA_029929735.1. NCBI lineage: Eukaryota > Viridiplantae > Streptophyta > Magnoliopsida > Fabales > Fabaceae > Mimosa > Mimosa pudica. The sequence goes on along the minus strand of JAKELP010000021.1, from coordinate 9,245,519 downwards.
ATTACATGAAATTTCTAAAATACTCCTCACCTAAGTTTTCCTTACCTAATTTGGGGAAAACTTGAGTTAAATTAAAAAGTGATGTTATATTTTTTTTTTGTTATTCACCGCCCGGTTTAATCCGGACTCGAGGGGTAGGAGTGTTGCCCACATAGGCAAGGTTGTCCCCTCTCCCAATGAGAGCGCTTCCCGTGAATCGAACACGCGTTCTCATCCTTTCGGGGGTTGCAACCCACTTACCAGCTCAACCAACTATCCATTGGTAAAAAGTGATGTTATATTTAAGAACAAGCTCTCATTCCTAAATTCTTAAATGATCTTATATTTAGTTAGGAACTGGAGGGAGTATAAACGAATTACGAGCAAGCAAAAAAAGTTAACAGAGAAAAGAAACATGGGAGAGAGGAAGGAGAAAGATGCATCAAAATGGCCTCTCATCAAACCAAAGAACAATCTCCACATCACTCGCTTCAAACACAACGATCTGTTCACGGTATCAAATCTAACCCATCCATCGTCCTTCACAATCTTCTCTATGTTTAGACATCTCTGTGTTTAATTCAACTGGGTCTCATGCCATAACAATGAAATGCTTTAACTTTCTTCCACCCAATTCACTTTATTAACTTTGTTTAATTGGGTATCATGTGTTTGATTCATTTTGTAAGGAAGAACATGAACCATGTATGTGGGTCATACCCTTGATGATGTTGAGTTGAACTTTGGGCCAAAATGTTTACTTTTTTTATTATTGCTTGTCATATTGTGTTTTTTCTTACATTGCTATTCAACTTGATCTACATGGTTAAGATGAGAAGCTAAGTTTACAGTGTTCTGAAACCAATAAACATTGCTATTCAACCTGCGCCATTACTTGGGGTCGGCTACATGTATCATAAGACACCATTGTGCTCTATCAGTTACCAACTAATTGGGTATATTATTTACCAATAGGTCACGTTCTATAAGTTCCCTGAGCGTTTGTTTTGGTTTTCCTCTTCCTCTTTTGATTGGACTCCAAGTTGTATGGTCCGCTCTCCTCATTGGCGTTTCTATTGGCCTTCTTTGGACATGTCCAAATCACCTCATTTATCGCGCATTCATATGTTAAAATCTTTCTATAAAGTATTTTTTTGCTGTTTTAATCTTGTCAAGATTTCAGGTTCAGAGTTTTTTCTCACCAGCTGAATCAAAGGCATTCATCAAAGTTGCAGAAGAAATGGGTTTTTCTCATCAAGGGAGTCTTGGTCCAGCTAAAGGTGAAGCTTACAGGGATAATGATCGAATTTCTGTTCATGATCCTGCATTGGCAGATACAATTTGGGAGTCTGGACTCAGCAAAATATTTTCTGATATAAGGATACGAGGGAAGGTCGCTGTTGGTCTGAATCCGAATATTAGATTGTACAGGTTGGTATTTTTCCCTCTTAATTCTTGACTCTCTTGATAGGATAAAAGCTTTGTGAAAGCACCACTTGGTATGATAAAAGCATTTTCAGGACTTACTATTCTTATTTGGTGTAGTCTTCTATACAAATAGCAAAGATTATTCCATGAATTTGGTGGGGGTGATTGAGATACACTACCATCACTAATCATCATGACCTTCTGCAATGTAGATACAAGGTTGGCCAACGGTTTGGACGTCATATTGATGAAAGTGTTGATCTAGGAGATGGTAAGCGCACTTACTACACATTGCTTGTGTATCTGAGTGGTGGCCTGAAATCAAGTTCCAAAAATGTGACAAAAAACCAAGGTGATTTGTCTGTTGATCCTCTAGTGGGAGGAGAAACTGTCTTCTATGGTTCAAGAAATAGTGTTGTCGCTGAGGTAGGTAGATCTGTCCTTTTCTTAAATAAAAACACGGATAGGAATATTTCGTTTCAACTTCAAAATAAACCCTGAATTTTATTTCCCGCAAATTATGGAATCTGCTGTATGATTTGAGTTTTAACACAGGTGATTTTATAGGTGACTCCTACTGAAGGGGTGGCTCTCCTGCATCTTCATGGACATAAATGCTTGTTGCATGAAGCTAGAAATGTCATGAAGGGTGTCAAATATGTTTTCCGCTCAGATGTAGTATTTGTTTGACAAATGGTATTTACCTTTTGCCAACTCTATATACTTTTATCCTTATTACCTGATCACTCAACTAAATGTATTATTACTATTATAATGATTATGATTATTGATGTTGGTGAAAGCAGAAAATCATTTCCTTGTGGAGATTAATGCCTTTGATCCTTTACTGTTGGATAAACAGAAATAATTAGTAATATTGAAGTTTTAGTTTTAATTCATATTGTGGTTGGAACATTACGATATCCAAAACTCTAACGTGATACTTGTTGCCTTTGTGAATCAACCAACCACTGACTCTGTAATATTTTTCTTGATTAATCTATCTAGGTGTGAGTTACATGAAAGCTTATATAATGCTGACCGAAGAGGTTCTAGTTTAGGGAGCTATATTATGATTGTCTCTGTTGCTTTCTGTTAGGTTATACGTTTTTATCTTTTTCTTACTGTGTTTCCTTATCTTGAAATCCATAAATCGATTCCAATGTAAGTTACATAATTAATCATTTCAAATTGCAAATAAGAAATAAAAATTTGTGTAATGATTTGATATTTTTAAATTGGTTTATAAAATGTTCCATGAGGAAACTTATTTAAATAATGTAGTCGTTTTCACTTAATTCTGTATTTAAAGTCACTTATATTGAGCACTGGTTTCATCATATAAAACAGTTTTAAGGTGCATAAGCCTGTGGTATACAAATATGTTAGGTTGAGGTGCTTTGGAAATCTCTAGGGATGACTGTAGGATCTGTTACTTTAAATTATGTATAAAGGCATATAAGAAGGTGGTTTGATCAGTTTGTTTGGAATAGTATAACCAGCTGGTTAACCTAGTTGCTGTTATCATGTATTAACAACTATACTAATCAAACATTTTTCATCCTTTCAAATTCATCACAGACATAAAAGATAGGGATGATTAATCTAGAGAGAGGAGGGGCATATAAAACAAACCTAGCGCCTAAGGCCGAGCGCTGACCTCTTGAGGTAGAGGGGGCGTGGTATTCCATGAGAAAAGGTTTCATTTTGTGGTGCACCTTGGTGCATAGGCGCATATCAACTTTGGGCTCCATGGCCGCTTTTCTGCTCTAGTTCATAGCAGCTCAAGCGAGGTCTTTGCCCTACACTACTCTTCTTTTACATTTTTGTCTGAATCCTAGCTATGCTTTTGAACGAATTAAGTTTTGAAATTACTTAGTATACATAAAATGCTTGCAGATATTTACTTCTGCTTCTCAGAGATGATAATCTTTCGGTTATCCAGTTGATTTTAACATGTTGGTCACACAAAAAATTAAATTTTGATTCAAAGACCTTCCGAAATGGTTTGCATTACTCAATCTCCAGCCCTTGTATGTTTTTATCAATGAACTATTTAAATGAGTGTAATTTTGCCAAAACCGTCAAAGTCTTGCATGTTGAGCGTTAAAAGTCAACATTCTAAGTAACTAAAATTTTAACGGTTAACCTCCAAAAGTTGATGGTGTTGGCAAAATTGTACCTATTTTAATTGTTAATTGGTAAATTTGCACCAAGAAACACTTTTTGTACCCAGTGCTCTTTTGGTAAAATTCACCTTTGCCCTAAAAGATGACTCAGAAAATTTTGCCTTCAGTTTGAGTTTAAGTTCTCAATTAATTTGCAGCTTATGATTGGATTACCCTTCTTCAATGATAACCAAGAGACTGTTCATGTCAGAACCTGTTTCCCTATTGAGATTTATTGATGGTTGTGTATTGAACATTCTTATGCCTCCTTTGATTTTTTTTTTTTAAATTTCATTACCTAGCTATTTCTTTTATAGTTACCAGTTTTTGAAGACAAATTTTTTTATTTTGCATTCATCTTCTGTATTTATTTTGTTCCAAATAAGCCCTCAAAGCATATTTAGGAATAAAAGATGATATATTTCTTCCTTTTCCAATTCTTCGATTAAGTCTGTTATAGAAAGTTGATTAAGATTGTTGTGACTTTTGGCTTGTTCAAATAGCATTAGGGGCTATTGTTGATTGTTTTATTTTTTATTTTTTTTTGCTTAGAGGTCCCCGGTATCCCACACCCTTTGGGTGTAGACTAATCCGGGGTCGTCCCGGGGAATGGGACTTCCCAGGGTTCGATCGCAAGATTTGGCGGGTACTCAACACCTTGCTCTCCCCTTTCAACCAGCGCGCTAAGCCCCCCTTAGGCTTATTGTTGATTGTTTTTAAAGCCAGGAGGTGTTGATTTATTATTGTCATGATTCTTTTGTTATGGAGAGAATAAATTGATCAAATATGTGCCCGTCGTCCTTGATAACTGCTGTAATTTATGAACAGTAGGGATTTCTTAAAACTAGATCATTCATTTGCAAAATTTACAAAAATAAAACAAGAAAGAAATTGCATGGGATCATAGAAAGTAATGTCTCTCCTATCATCATCGATCACCTTTGTACAGCAAGGTAGGAGTTGATCATAAAAACAAAAACCAATGTCAACACCATGAAATGTTTTAGCTAGTATATTGGGACATTGGTTAGCTTCTCTGAAGACACACTTTGTTTATGTCTGCCAATTTTCGTCAAGTGTTTGTTTAGCTTCCTATTTGATATCACTGTCTGGGTGACGTTGATTGTTGACTTTCAATCATACCTGTTGCTACAATTCCACTGTCCTGTATCCCTTGTTCCACCATAGCTTAAGGTCCTCATGAATTCCTAATTATTGCAAGGGACCTTTTGAATTCTTTTACCACCTCAATATAATGTGTTGGCTAATCTGAAGCACCTTCACGGATCTTGATTTCCCTTAAAAATTTCATCATTCAAATAGGGAAAGTAAAATCTTGTAATCTTTTGAATTTATGTATCAGATGCCATAGGGCCTCAATTTGCTGTTGCTCGCAGATCTATACTCAATGTGGTCGAAATCAGAGTTTGACCAGATAACAGCTTGCCTTTCTCTTCAACTATTCCGGTCAATTTCTGAATGTATTATGAGGTCTATATATCATGAAAGCTGTGAACACTTCTTACTGTTGACAAAGTGTTACTACAAATGGGCAGATCACAACAAAGTTCCTCTGGACTTAGTTTTTAGTTTTGAGATATGATACTTATCTCTGAAGTCTAAAGTCTAATTATACTGTACATGCATATGTTCTCTTAGTGGAAAGGGAATACAGGAGGAAAGCATGAACCAAAATGGGAAATGTTATGATTTTCTCCTCCAGATTTGGATTCTTAAATCAGAATTTTAGAAATAGAAAGATATGGATACAATGGATTTGTCTTTGGTAAATTATACCTGTTTGATACCTATTCATGGCTGTGAAGTGTGAATATGATCACCGCCTTTTGGAACTTGTTTCTGCAATGGGCATAGGTGCCTACTGGTCATTGTCTCTCCTTTACTGTCCATGTTCTGTAGGTGTTTGAGTTCTAGCTTGACCATTGGCACTTTTAGTCGCTTAATGCACGGGTAAATGCATGTATTATTTTGTATTTATAAAATCTCGGGCAAGAAATAAGCAATCTTGAGAGACCCACTTTGTAAATGCCTGCTTCTAGATTCAAAAATACAGTCCTTTGCTTTTTTCCCAACAAACAACAGTTACACTTGACATGATCTCGAAACTTTTAGATACTTTTAATTATTTTTTGGATGGAATGTTAGTTTTACAGAGTATCTAATATATTAAAAACTCTTGTGATGATCATCACTATGAAAAATTTTATATCAGTGCTCAATGGTAGTAATATATTTCAAAAGTGAAAATTTTTTACATCAGTGTTCACTATGAAAAATTCTTGGAACATTGAACTGCATGCTTATTCTAATTATGTGCATTTTGGCTCTTCATTTTGGGAATGAAATTAAAACTGGAACGAAAATAAAAAATATTTAAAAGCAAGTTTGAAATTAAAAAAAAAAAAATCCTTATCAACCCATTGGTTCGTTTATCAATGTGGGCTACATTTACTCTACATAACGAGCAATTCCTTTTTTTTGCACAAGTTTTAAACTGGAGGTCTTATCTAAAATGTTAGAATAAATAGTGAACCACTACTCGGCCAAAAAAAAATAGTGAACCGCTAGAGTCAATCATCAATTCATCATTCAAAGGTAAAAATGTGCAAATGAACAAAAGAACGTAAAAGTTCTGAATATTTTAAATTCATCCCTTTTATTGATTAAGCAAATCACATTGATGGAAACATCGATAGCAACAATATCATTTTACTTGTGACACTGTTGCAAACCACAAAGATACACATATGTTAAAAAAAAACTAAAGACAATAAAACCAGCCTCTGGTTATTATCTCTCACTCTTTCAAATCTCTCAATTAATTGACAACTCGGCAATCAAGTCTCACTTCTCCATTATTTGAGACACCCACATTACCAAGTTTCAACATTGAAGAAGTAAACTCCTTGAAGAACAAGCTTTGATCTTTAGCAAATGATTGAACAATCCAACTGGTCCTGTAATCTCCAGCAATGGCCTGATCTGATATGAACAATCCTTGCCCAGCTAGCAATCTCTTGTAATAGTCATTATCAAACACTGAAGCTGTTGAGTCCAAGAAGGTTCCTGCATTTTTGTCCCTAGATTGTGTTTTTGGGCATTTTGTCTTGAGATCTTGTGCGAAATCAGAGTCCAAGCTCGGGTCGATGTCATTCAACAGACTGAAGTTATGGATGCGAGATTCGAATGAAGAACAATGAGAAAATCCTAAAGTGTGACCACCTGATAGAGTCACCATATCTTTGGTGTCTAAGCCTCTTGAAGCAAAGCTTTGAATGAGTTGGCTCACGTTTGAAGTTGGAGCTGGCAGGTTTCTTGTGTCTGATGCTTTTGATTCCCTTCCATCTTTTCTTCCTTTTAGAACATCCCATGATGGACCACCAGACTATCAAAGAAATTATATATCAATTATAATATAAGTACATAGTAAAATTCCATGTTATGTAACACAAGTTTAAACATATAGACAATCTCAAATGATCGACTAGCTTATTAGTATGGGATGTATATCAGTGCACCTTGATTTCATATACCCTATAGATACTCCAAAATTTCAAGGGGATGGGATGATGAGTATAATTACCTGGAATACCACATCTCTTGCTGCAATCGCGAGAATATCAGCACATGAAACAGTACGTGGGCATGCCTTTTCAAGCTTTTCTTTAGCTTGGTCGATCACATAGAATGATTGAACAGACACATTTGGAGGGCCATCTTTTTCAGCTTTGTTTGTTGGTGTTGAGTCCAATAGTATTGATGCATCACAACCCTTCACAAACACAAATAAATAAACTTAAGTGTAGCTTAATAAGAAGACAGGTAATCTAAATTACTTTCTTCTGTCCTAAATATCAGACCTAGTTGACTTTTTTGGAAAATCCTCATAAAGCAAAATAAGTCACTTGTAAATTGATTCGCTTAATTTTTCCTTCAACTAATTTATTTGACCTATAAACTAATAGGTAATTTAAAAATATCAAATATGTCATAGTTAAGTAACCTATTTTGCTTCCTTAATCTCTAAAAAAAAACTCAACTAGGTTTTATATTTAGAATATGACGGAGTAATATAGAATCAAGATCCCATAATATAAATTTATATAATACCCTTATGAAACAGTCATGAAAGAACATCCTCAATATGCGAGCAGGCACTTTTGGGTCAAATTTTGTAGCATTGAGGACTGTGTCTGATACTATTTTCTCCAACTCAGGACATGTTTGATCATAGTAATCTGAATTAAGCTCTGCCTTGGACAATGATGCAACTGAAAGCAATGTCAACAGGATAGGAAACACGACGCATTTTGGAGCCATAATACCCAAATGGAATATTTCAAACTGAGTATGATACGATGAAAAAATTCAGGACACTCTAGTGTGTATATATAGAAGTGAATGAGCCATACATGTTCACTAATAATGAATTTATTAAGCTTGACGCAAGACCGTTATACTTTAATTTGAAGCGACTCAATGATGAGAAATAGTGTAGAATTGTATACAAGTTAGTTTGGAGACCAATGCAAGTTCCTGATTAGCCGCCAATAAAAAGAACTATATGATGTAGACGTGTACCAGAAAAAAAAGTACAATATAGTTAAGTTAGGTACTCATTTCTGTATGTGACTATGTGTATGGTGTTATGCAAACTACAGTTCGGTTGGATATTGCACACATATCTTCAGTTTAGGTAAGATGTTATGTTGGTGGTGGTGATGTGAGAAATGGTGGAGTACAAGATTTGCTTTTAATGTCTTGGCTTGGTAAGGTTCCAGAAAGACCAACAACTAAAAGACTTAATCAAAGAAATATTACTTCAAAAATATATATTATTATTATTTCTCATTAATTCCTGGAAAAAGAGAAATGATGTTAAGAATAATGAAACTTTAATTTATAAATACAGAGCATATAAGTATACTTTATAAACGTAATGTAGATAATTTTGGACAGACAAATTGGTTTGGCAGAAAAGTTAGTTAATTATGAATACTTTTTTACATTTGACGGTCTTAGCTTCTACTTTTCCAACCATTTATGATATCAGTAGTTCTTTGGTTCTATTTGAAATTATTACCTTAACTAAGTTGTTTTTAGCATAAAACATACTTTAAATATCTGCGGACAGTCATAAAATACTACTTTCAGTCTCAAACATATCCCATTCCATTCAAGGTACTGCTATAGGATCCTAAAATGCCTGTTATTATACTCTTACTCCTCCTCATGTACATTAAATATAACAATACTTAACTAATTCATCGAAATTAAAAAATGGTCAAAACTTTTCTGAGGGAGGGTGGGAGATATTATAAAAGTAGTGAGGGTAATTTTGGGATTAATCCACAAGTGTATAGAATATTCATGTATATATACTTCAACAAATAAATAACTAAAACACAAATTTGAAGATTCTTTTTTTTTTTCAAAACATAAAATAATGTCGTTTTAAGGCTTAATAAGAAAATTTTAAAATAAAATATAACTATTTTCTAGTCCAAAATTCTTAACTGACTTTTTTCTTTTAACTAGCCATTCAAAAGAGAGAGAAAATCAAGTATTGGGAAACTAGTAATAACATCAACTTGGAAAAAACTATCTATAGCCAATTATTTTAATATATAATAGGAAGGTAATTGTAATTTTTTATGGGAACAAATGTAGTATTGTACACTACTTAGTGTATGTTGCACTACCTATGAATCAATCCTAAATCACGCCACCGCGCAGAATTTGTTCCACTAAAACACGACATGGCCCGATAAAATGAGCCATAAATAATACTCCTTCCGATCCTTATTATAAGTCACTAACTGCCTCTAAATTTTGGTTCTTAATATAAGTCACCAACTGTCATTAACTAATTCATTTATTAAAATTTTTCCAATATACCCTTATCATTGGAAAATGAACATCGGAAGCTGTGAAGAGAGAGAAGATGAAAAAGGCGCATGTATACTCATAAAGATAAATGATTATTAATGAATAGAAAAAAAAGGTAGTGAGTCATAGTGATAAAGGTGGGAGGGGCAACAACGGAAAAGAGAAAAAAATAAGACCAATTTAATGATGTAATTTCCATTAACCTTCGTTCTTTGGAATGTATGATTTGAGCGGTTAGTGACTTATAAATAGGACCGGAGGGAGTATTAGACAATACCATCTCAATCCAACACACCAATGGTAATGTTAATATTGCTTAGTTAGGTGGATTTTGAAGTTATGGAACTTTTTTTGGCTTTCTCTTTTTAATGAATTTCTTGGTTTTTTAAGTTATGGAACTTTTGTGGAAATAGCTTCCATGCTCATAAAAAGATGAGTAAGAAAAGATAGTCATATCTAGTACTCTTTCCGGCCCTTATTATAAGTCACCTAATTAATTTTCTTACATACCAATAAAATGGTTAATAAGTACATTTAATTTGTCTTACAATTCAAGTACTTTCCAATATTACCCCCTATAATTACACTCATTTCCTAAACTATTAACTATCACTCTCTCCTACTACCCTTATTAAATATGAGTATATATATGTGGAAAAAAATAATTAATAATGCACATTAGAAATCCTGAAGTGACTTATAAAAAGGACCAAGAAAAATTGGTAGTTTGTGACTTATAATAAGGACCAGAGGGAGTATGTCGGATGTCACATATACCGCTTAGATTTGATTTAGATTATACATTTATTTTTCGACCGTCCAAATAAAATCGTGACGATCTAGATATAACGATCTTTCCCTAGTCATGTTTTCATGTGTAAGAAACTGGTTCTAAAGTTTTGTTTGCCAAATATTTTACTCCATTATAGAAAGATTTGTTTCCATTCCATAAAAAAAGTTAATATAAAAAAACTGAAAATTGTGGATGTTAACTAGACTAACGATTTGGACCAGTCTTATAAACTGGTGGCTCAACTCTAACCATACTTGATCCCATGGCCTAACAAAACTAGACTAGTCCTCAGACCAAATTAAAAGTGCCCGATCATTTTTTGAACTGGACTTTGGGCTGATGTTTAACCACCATCTGATTCCGGTTTTGTGCAATCCTAATGACTCAGCGTTAAAAATATTAATCAGCTAAAAATTTCATGTATTAAGGAATGTTGGATCAGCTTATTCCTTTTACCAGGATTTGTTTGTAAGTCCAAGTTTAATTTGCCTTCGTCCACAGTTTAGAAATTAAATATTTTCTCCAATAGTAGGAATCTAGCAAATGAAATACTCCGTCCATTCATAAATATAAGATCATTTTCCTTTTGATTAGATTAAGAATGTTGACTAAGTTAGTTATTATCACATGATATTACCAATTCACCCTTACTTTATAAAAACTTCGTTCGTACTCTTCCTCTCTTATTTGTTTATTGTAGATAAGTATTACCAGAGATAATTTGTGAAAAAAATGGAAAAATTTAAGTAATCTTATATTTAGAAACAAATTGAAATTTGAAAGTGATCTTATATTTAGTAATAGAGGGAGTAGAAATATTGACATTTATATATTAGTGGTTCTCAATCTCCTTTCATTATTCTCGATAATAATTAAGGACCATTCTCCGTCAATTTTTGTTATATATCAAAGGATTAGTATTCATGCAAAGCAAACCTTTATTATCATCCCAGCTTAAAAAAGCAAACAATAATATAAGATCAAGAAAAGCAGAGACCCAGGAAGAATCTTCAAAAAGTAAGTCATTTTATTAAAGAAAAGTAGAAAACGACAATACATTTCATTACACAACATTCATATTTTATTTAACCTTAAGTCTTGATGACAATATTATATCACCACCACCTTGCAATTCACACAAGCAGAGTGGGAAAAACAAAAGGAGAAAAAAAGTTGAGCAATAATGTCTCTGTTGGATCTTCTCTCTCAATTCACAACCCTGCAATTAAATCTAACTTGCCCATACTTTAACACACCCACATTCCCAAGCTTCAACATGGAATCAACAAACTGATTAAAGAACAAGTTTTGATCTTTAGCAAATGCTTCAACAATCCATCTTGTTCTATAATCTCCAACAATGGCTTGATCTGATATGAACAATCCTTTCCCAGCAAGTATCCTCTTGTAATAGTCATTATCAAACACTGAAGCTGTTGAGTCCAAAAAGTGTCCTGCATTATGGCCCCTGAAGGGTGTTTTTGGGCACTTCTTCTTAAGGTCATGTGCGAAATCAGAGTCCAGGCTCGGGTCGATGTCATGCAAGAGACTGAAGTTTCTGATACGAGCTTCAAATGAAGAACAATGAGAGAATCCCAAGGTGTGGCCACCTGATAGAGTTACCATGTCTTTGATGTCTAATCCTCGTGAAGCGAAGCTTTTGATGAGTTGTGTCACGTTTGAAGTTGGAGCAGGTAGGTTTCTTGTGTCTGATGCTTTTGACACTCTTCCATCTTTTCTTCCTTTTAGAACATCCCATGATGGACCACCAGACTGAATAAAATTTACCGGTAAAGTTAGTTTTGTGTGTGTGTATAAAGGTATATTGAAAGATACTGAAAACTAGACTAGTCAATAAATGGGTTGATGATTATCTAAGAGTTTAAATTGGTTGACTTGAAGTCAAGCAGCTCATGATTTAAATGATATTTAAGCAAAAAAAGCATTAATCTACAAATAAATAGAACGGAGATTTACTATATCCCTAAGTTACTTTGTGTGTATAATAATTGTAAATTGTCCTTCAATTATAGGGCTCCTTTTGAAAGATATTTTTTATCCATAATACAAGTCAGTTAACAAGTCATTGATGAAAATTTTAAAAATATTACCCCTCGCAATTCACTTAGGAAAGAAACTTTAGGTTTAATATAGTGTTTTCCTAAACTCTTAAATATGGGCAAGTTAAAAATATGTTTTTTTTTTCAGATAAAAAGTTAATGAGTAAACCATATTTTATTGGTCATGGTGAGATAGTTAAAGGTGACTTTTTAATATGGACCAAAGACCCTACAAAATATGTAATCCAAAGTTGAAGAATGAACTTGTTCATTACCAAGCTTACAACATCTCTTGCTGCAATGGCAAGAATATCAGCACATGAAACTATGTGTGGACATTCCTTTTCAAGCTTGGCTTTAGCTTGGTCTATCACATAGAATGATCTAACAGAGATGTTTGGAGGACCATCTTTCTCTGCTTTGTTCGTGGGAGTTGAGTCTAATAGTACTGATCCATCACATCCCTACACAAAAGCACATGAACATCAGAAAATAAAGTTGTGCACTATAAACATACACATAAATATAGCACATACATATACACATTTGTATGCATACCCTAATGAAACAGTCATGGAAGAACATCCTGAGAATACGAGCTGGGACTTTAGGATCATGCTTAGAGGCATTAAGAACAGTGTCCTTAATGATTTTTTCTAACTGGGGACAAGAATGGTCATAATAGTGAGAATCAAGCTCTGCTTGTGATAACCAAGCCAAAGATAAGAAAACCAAAATGGCTGAACAGAACAATTTTTTCAAAGAAGCCATTTTTTGTATGAATTCACAGAATGAACACAAGAAACTAGGTAATGAGAAGGTTGTGATTGAGTGTGAGGATTCCAAGGAAGAATGAGCTATATATATAGAGAAGTGAATCTCCTAACAAATGCATGTTTAACGAGCAATCATCATGATCCTTTAAAGTCACTCAATGTTATTTAAGTTATAGCAAAGTCTAGAAGCATAACAAGACTTTGACTATGCTTTAATTTTGTTGTGCGCTTTAAGACCAAGTAGTCTATCCACCTACCTGAATCTGATAGTGACGTTCAAGGGTTTTTTGTCCTATCTATGAAATTTTATGTTGCAGTGTTTTTTGAGTAGTAATCGATGTCATAAAATATTTTGTTGTTGCATTCAACGATCTACTATTTTATTCAGCAGTACATAGCATCCAAACACAATTTTTGGCACAATTTTTCTCTAAATTATTTTTTCATTACCTTTAAGACATTGGGTGAAATCAGAAAAATATTTTAAGAAAATATATGCACAAAAAATGTGTATTGCCAACGAGTTTTTTTTCTTAAAATAATTTTGGGTACCGAATGCACAAAAGAATTACTATATAACATTACTAAGTGTTACACTGATAAATTTTACCAAATAAATAGTATATAAATTTGTTATTTAGGATATTAAGGAAATTATGGGGTTTGTTTCCCTTAAAAGAGTGGTGTACTATTAGTCATGTGTACTACTATATTGTAGTGCATTTCGTTCTGTTCACTTATAGTTATCAACTTAGTTGAGATTGTAGAGTTGGTGATGAGAGATTGAGTACAAGTCTTATGCACCAAAAAAAATTGTGTATGAATGTGGCTTATGTTACAGGTATATTTCGTTCTTAATGATTTGAGGGGTGCGTAATAAGAAAGTAATAAAAAGAGGAACTTTGAAAGAAGGATCAATGAGTTTGGAAAATTAACTTTGATACTGATTTCTCTCTGTAATTTGATACACAAAAAATAACAAAATACACAGCATCGATCTGAGCATCCTCATTGTTTATAAAACCGCTTCGAAAGACAATCTTTTCTCCTCCTTGGCTCAAAACTTAAGGGAAAAGAAGTCTCATCATGACATTATTAAGTAACTTGTGAATAGTGGCAAAGAAAAAGAAAGGAAGAAGAAGTTAAAAAATACACACACATATCAAATTTGAATGAATTTGATATTGTCAAGAAGTGGTTGGATGAAGTAGAAAGATCCAATCCCCTTTACACAATATTAATAATTTGAATCTTGTGTGTGAAAATTTATATTAAAGAGTTTAACTCAATTGGAATTGATAATTCTCAGGTCTAACCTGATAAAGCAGGATGCATATAAATATTGGATTGGATATCTTTCATTCAATTAGAATAAAATTTTAATTAATTTTGTTATAAAAAAAATTAATTAATTTTCAGTTTTATACTTATTTAAACATATGGTGTAGTTTAAGACAAAGGAATCCATATTGTATAAGTGAAGGCGTATTTTTCTATAAGCAACAATCGTATTTGAGACATCGAACGTTAAATGTTGATACTTTTTTCAATAATGATTTAAACTTTGATTCGTCATATTTTATAAAATAAACCTAATTCATTTCATTTAAACCAACTTTATTGTCAGTTAAATAAATGTCTTGGTTGAAGGTAATAATCTATCTACTATCTCCGGTCCTAAATATAAGACCTAGATGACTTTTTCTTGGAAAGATTAAGGTTGCGAAATAGGTTATTAAATTATGACATATTTGATATATTTTTAGATTATCCATTAGTTTATAGGTCAAATGTACTAGTCTAAGGGAAAAATTAGGTAAATCATCAATATATAATTAACTTATTTTGCTTTTTTAGGATTTTCCAAAAAAGTCAATTAGGTCTTATATTTAGGACCGGAGGGAGTATTATTTAAGAAGCATCGATGCATATTTAGGTGGAAAATCTCTTGAACCCATTTTCTTGAAATCTCTTTGAATAATGGGAAAATCTCAATAAAATCACAATTTAATATCAAAAGAACAAAATGGATTCACAAATTTGTAAAATGACAAAAGAATGATTGTTCCTTATTTGGGATAAGGAAGTTTAATGTAGTTAACTATGTAGGAAGCGCTCTAGTCTGGTGACATGTTTAAATACTTCTTTCATTACTTAGAAAGAGTGTTGTTTCTCTAAAACAATATTAACTACTCCTTCAGTAACGCAAATAACTACTTGTGGAGCGCGAATAAGTACTCATGTCACGTTTAAGTACCTCTATTTTGTAACTATTTAGAAGGGGATTTGTTTCTCTCAAACTATATTAACTTCTTCAGTAATATAGGTCACTATTCAGGAAGAACAAATAACCACTCCTATGATGATACCATCTACTTCTTTTTTTCACTACTTAGAAAGAAATTTGTTTCCTTGAAACTACATTAGATATTTTAGTAATGCAAGCAACTATTTATGGAGCATGAATAACTAGCGTTTTATCCCAAATAAAGAATAATTACTCTTTTGTCCTTTCGCAAATTTGTGACATCTTTATGCCCTTTTACTATTCAATTCTCATCTTATTGGGATTTTTCCTCCAATGACGTAAAAATTTCCATTTCCAAATATAATATTCATTGTATCAAATGATTTATATATTCATTTTCTTTAGAGGTTGGAGAATCACTTTGATCATCTAATTTTATAAACAAAATTTTTGACAATCAAAATTGCAGCAATTATATTTTAGAGAAAATTAGTGTGACATTTGAGAATTGAGGTACAACGATAGCTTTTTGGAATGATAGCTTTTTGGAATGATAAAGTAAGTTTGAAAAAAACTTAAGAGAGAAATGCATAGGAGAATAGTGGAGGAAATATTCTCATTTACATAAAGGATGTATAGGCACCTTCAACCCTTTGTGGTGTGCCTCTATTAATAGGCTAATACCCAAACAGGAGTTATAATTTCATAAACATAAGAGTTAATTTACATTAGGACATAAGTTGTAACCACTAGAAATAAGATTCTTCTTTTTCTTTTAAATATGTTGCATTATATACATACGCTTAAAACACGTGTAAATACTTAAGATTCTTTCTTTAAGTTTTAAAATAGGGCAAAAGTGCTGATCTAGTAATTAACTATTTCTGTTTGGGCAAAAATAATAAGTGACTGTTTCGCGGGGCATAAATAATATTCAACTTTCTGACCCGGTGCAAAAATGACAAAACCAGTTCTTAATGTTAATTTGTAATTATGTGGAACCTTAATGATATTATTTTTCAGAATGAAAATACTATTTTGCCCCTCTTAAATTAAAAATTTAATCTTCTTCATCTTCCCCATCCTCCTTCCTCCTCCCTTCTCAAATGTCAAGTTATTAACTCTTCATCACCAACGACTCCGCCCGTGGCCTCCAGCCCAGCTTCACCGCCATCCTCCACAAGATGGGTGTCCTCCAGCTCATCTTCAAGATGCTCGTCGAGCTCTCCAAGTCCCAGAACTCCTCCGGCGGCGACAACACCACCGCGCTCTTCATTCACGACTTCTTGGGGTCAAGACGAAATTGGAGATCTTTCTCTCGTAATCTCCTCCATTCTCTCTCCAATTCCTCTTCTTCCTCCATTTATTATTTCCACATCTCCTCTCATTCTACTTTCAACAACCCAATTAGTGTGGAATGGATTCTCTAATTTAATTGTATGTAGATTGTAGGGCGGTGCTACTGGATTTGAGGAATCATGGACAATCAGCAAATATGAGTATTAATCCTCCTCACTATGGATACTGCAGCCAAAGATTTGGCTGATTTGGTGAGAGTTGAATGTTGGCCTTGGCCTAAGGTTGTTATTGGTCACTCTATGGGTGGCAACATGACTCTGCAATTTACTCAGAGTTGTGGTCGAGGTCAATATGGTGATAAATATAATGCTTCTTTGCCAAAACAAGTCTTTCTTTGTCTGCTCATTTAATCATTTGTTTTCATATTTGATTCATTGTTTCTATAGGATATTATTATACACTGGGACTTGTCAAAAAGTAGGAGTAGAGGAAGAAGGAAGGACTATGGGAAGATGAAGAAGGGTTAAATATTTAAATAAGGGCAAAATAATATTTTCACTCTGAAAAATAATATCATTAAAGTTCCACATAATTACAAATTATCATTTAGAACCGGTTTTGTCATTTTTGCACCGGGTCAGAAAGTTAAATATTATTTATGCATCACGAAACAGTCGCTTATTGTTTTTGCCCAAACTGAAATAGTTAATTACTAGATCATCACTTTTGCCCTTTAAAATATGTATGAATTTATGAATTAATATTTTATTATTTTATCTGAAAATAGTTTTTTTAGAGTCAAAACAAAATGATTTATATTAGCTAATTAAGCAAGTTTTAAAATCTAATTTCTTAATTTAATTAGATTAAAGTTTTTAATTGAAAAAAAGAAAGAAAGAGATATTGTATGAAGAACCAAAATCACCTCACTAAATATAATGTCTTATATTAACGATCAAATGAAGTATTTATTTTGACACATCTTTCAAATTTAATTGTCAAAAACATAAAAATAAAGCCCCTTATCTCATTTCTTTGTATAATCTCTCCTATATTATTCATTTCCTTCTATGTTCTATGTTGATGTGATGACGTGCGTGATGCAGAAGATTTAGATCATCCTATTAGTTAAATTCATCCACAATAAGTACTTCAACACCATTTGTGTCCAAAAAAATGTAATTTTCTACAAGTGTCAGCTACAACAACTTGACAAAACGTTTGAAATTCTAAGAGTAAACTGAAGCAAGCCACACCAACACTTAAAATACTACTATCTTTCATTTTATTCAAGATATTTACATTCATTCAGAAAACTTACCAAGTTTTACCCCGCCCAGAAGTTGCCACAAAGGTTCAAGTCTATCAAACAATTCAGCTGTACCAGGAAAAAAATGTGTCAAACCAGTAATTTTGAATGTTAATCTTCCCGATAAAAAAAAAGAATGTTAATCTCTACTTTTTTTTTCTTGGGGAAGGGGGCAGTGAGGAGAGGGGTCGGAAACTTGGAACAATGAACCAACTGATTTGTCTAGAGAGAAAATTTGGTCGAGACAAAGTTTAAGAATGCCCCGTATTAGTTTTATTTACTGAGGAGGGGAGAAGAAGGCCTCTAAATTGGGAGATGTCATTGACCATCTTCTAATTTGGGAAATATCTTGTAATAGAATCGACGATACTTTTTATCAACATCAGTGAGATAACAGGTGCCAGGAAGTAAGTTGCTATGATCTACGCTTGTTATAAAATCTTTGGCCCCATAGCGTTGCTCCATTAACTTCATAGTTTCATTGAACTTTTCTGGAGGAAACTGCATATAATGACATTAAAAAAATGACACTTTTTTGTTTCAAGTCACATAAATTCGGCTAATTACCAAAAATTTAAATTTGAAACAGCAATAGCTATTTACTACTCTATAATAATAGGGTGAAGGTGTAAAAATGATATTAAACTTTACCCAAAATTGCATTTCTAATATTTAAGTTTCGCGAGGTGCAAAAATAATACCCAACTTGGGGTCTAGGTTCAAATATAGTATTTTCACTTGAGAGAAATAAAATTTAGATACCAAAAGATGCAATTTTGGGTAAAGTTTAGTATCATTTTTGCACCTTCACCCATAATAATAACCATCACTCATTAGATAGGAACAAACTTATGGACGCTTTTAATATTTCAGCCACTCCAATGATTTAGTAATCAGTACTATATACCATACCAAATGTTAGTCTCTCTTCTGCATCAAATATAGGAGCTAGTTATAACTACTATTTGTATGGATTACGAAAATTAATGAAGTTATTATTGGTAAGAAATGTTTGTTGATTTTCCTAAAGTGCCCTCTTCAATTATCATATGTAATGGAACTGGCTTGACGGGAAGAGTTATAAAGTTGGACGAATATGTAAACTGTGATTTTATATGTAAAACTGAATCGAATATCCTAACTAGCTCCTGTGTTTAGGACTGGAGGGAATACATTTTTACAAGTCTAAATGCTGCTGCACATTGTCAAGTAAAGTAAAAACAGATAGACGATGTTGAAGCATTCAAATAAGGTTAATCGCCTATTTGATTATCAAATATCTAACTCTTTCACAGAATTAAATTATCAAAATGTTAAATGGGCCGCATTACAGGTGTAACACAGCAAGGTACATTTTACATATAAGTTATTATTGGTAAGAAATGTTTGTTGATTTTCCTAAAGTGCCCTCTTCAATTATCATATGTGATGGAACTGGCTTGACGGGAAGAGTTATAAAGTTGGACGACTATGTAAACTGTGATTTTATATGTAAGACTGAATCGAATATCATAACTAGCTCCTGTGTTTAGGACTGGAGGGAATACATTTTTACAAATCTAAATGCTGCTGCACATTGTCAAGTAAAATAAAAACAGATAGACGATATGTTGAAGCATTCAAATAAGGTTAATCGCCTATTTGATTATCAAATATCTAACTCTTTCACAGAATTAAATTATCAAAATGTTAAATGGGCGGCATTACAGGTGTAACACAGCAAGGTACATTTTACATATAAGTTTTGGTCTGCGTTGTAAGGGGAAGGGTAAGCATTACTACCAGAAATAATAACTATATGTGAATAAAGGGGGGCATACCTCAATTCTCTGATTGAACTTTTCAGAAACATTCATGACTCTCACAATGTTGGACAAACTAAACGGATCTTGACCTTCTAGCGTAATTAAGGAAAACATTGTAGCTGCGAGACCACTCCCATACGAGAACATAACCACCCGCTTATTTTCCTGCAAATCAAGAGAACAATCCTGATGAGTAATTTTAAATCAATCAGGCCACATAAGAGAAACTGTGCCAAGAAAGTCATGCATTAGAGATAACAATAGGACTTTACCAGTGAGCCATGCTTATTGTGAAGGAGAGATGCAAGTGCTGCATAAAGTGATGCAGTGTACATATTACCAACTTGTTTTGGAATTAATGTTGTGGGCTCTACCTTCTCATAGTATAAAGGCCTAGAGGCTTGCAGGCTTGCCTATAAATTTACACAGATCATAAATAATATATGGATTTGGTAATTGCAAGTATATAAGTGAACGAACTTCATAAGAATTTGACCAGGGTTGCTACCTTTTCCAGATCATGATTATCATAGCTATATGTGCCCATCAAATCTTTGAATGGTTCTAGGGTTATTCTGGCATCTTCATCCACAAAACTGGTATACATAGATCAAGGGAATTGAAGGAAAAACATTTATTGAGTTATAGTAATAAACTTTTCGCCAAAAAAAGTTATAAACGTTAATAAAAAACCAGTAAGTCAATCTAATGTGGAATGTGATTAAAAAACCCTTTTGTAAATAAAATAAAAAGAATTTTTTGTTAATTCGTATCAGAAGAAATTTCTATAACCTAAGGTGAAAATACAATCAATTTCATGGAAATCTCATGTATGCAGTTGAATGTCCTATAACTGCAATGCGGTTCCAAGAGTAATGCAGCAATACAGCATTACCCATTACAAAGAACTGATAATCTGTACAAATAGGAGTCTTGCATAAAAAATTTATACATTTACAAGATAGGGCTGAAGCAAACGATAAACACCTGGGTTTTCTCAAGAAGTCGTTGAAGTATATCCGACCAAAACTTTTTTGTACAAGCTGCAAAGCATCAGGTGGCGAATGAATAAACAACGATTTGCTGTGTCTGTGTGTCTACAGAGAAACACGCTGGATAAAACATTCAAGCATACTTTCTATGAAGCTCTATCATTACCTTATTATATGGAGAATGAAACACAAAGTAATCAGCTTCTGAAGTAATGGAAAATGGCCGCCGTTCCGCTTTCAAATATCTGTACATGGCATACTTAGTATCCAGGCACAGAAGGGAAAATAGTAACGAGAGAAATTCTACAGAAGAGACACGAAAGGGTTTTCTCATAGCAGAATATCCTTACTTCTGACAATAACGCGTGTAGCAGAAATCAAGTGCCTTTAGATAGCAGGATTGAGAGAGCCTTCCATCAACAACCTACAGAGAATGCAACAATAATTTTAAAAGGAAAGAATAAAAGAAACAACATCATTCAAGTAATATCTTATAGTTATGTGCAGATTAAATTATGCAGCCAAGAACTTTTGCAAGTTGCAAAGGACTACATAAAATCAGTCACCTTAATCAGTGCAACAAAATGTTGATAACCTACAGTAGCGAACCACTCCTAAGATTAGGTTATGAAACACCCAGCGTTTGAATATGACACACAAAGGGAGGGGCAGAGATACGACAACTTTACTGAATCATATCATTAGACAATGACTGCAAGAAAAAAAATGATGGAATTTGATTCCAGTCTTTGGAAAATGTTTTCCAGAAATTATCGCTAAAATTACTATTCTTTTTTCATAGGGTAACCCCACACAATTCTAACCATTGAAAGAGATGACACTAGTATTGAGACTGGATAGCATCATCACCATAATGGAGTTCTTCAGTTCACAAAAATAAGAATAAGAATGCCTTAATCATTGCTAGAGGATGTTTTCCAATAACCTGAAATCAATATTTCAATTTCCGTTATTTGTTCTGAAAAAGAAATTGACAGTGTAAGTGACAAAACATTACTGGGTACTCGCTTGCAAGGTTTGGCTTGTAAAAATCATAGGCATGAGACATATAGCTGCCTCTTAAATGGCTTTCCAAAACAATTGGTGCATCTGGTCCTATAAGCATTGCAATTGCAGCTGCTCCACCAGTAGGACGTGCAGGTCCTTCAGCATAGACCTGAAACAAGAAAGGTCAAAAGTGAGCATATTTTGTGTTCAGAATATTTACTTTATCTGATGCAGAATGCATTTAAAAAACACTCAGAAAGTTTGGGATGTGTGCCAGATACCAGCACTGGATTATAATAAGTAAAACGTAACTATACAATCTCAAATTATTTAGCTCAGAGAGGCTACTGTAATTAGCAGGTTTACTTTTTTTCTCTTTTTTGAAAATGAAAAGAAGATAATTAGATATGCGGTAAGGAGAGTTGATAAATAGTGTGGAGTGATCCAAAAAGAGGGAGAGAAAGACGAAAGATAACTTTTGGTCAATATTTATCACAAAACATGGCTATTGATAGAGCAAAATGGCATCATGTGATCTATGTAGCCGGCCCCACCTAGTGGGGGATAAGGTTTTGTTGTTTATGTTGTTGTTGCTGGTTTTTGAAAATAAATTAATGTCATTCATCCAAAAAGGAATACTATGTTGTGTGAGTGTGTGTGTTAGTTACAGCCAGAACAAAAGAAATTCAATATGGGAAAACTAGCTTTGTATCAAACATTTAAATCTCAGCAATATTCTTATGACACACAAATGCTTTAAATTATTCCCTCTACAGCTTGAGAGATCAGAAAACAACTTTATGTTCTGCTGCCTTAAATTAAGTAGTCCCATGAGCAATGCAGCCTTCTATGAAATAAAACATTAATCAAAGCATTGGCAGTCCAAATGCGATTGATATTTCCTAAGGTAAGAATTTTTAGAAGTCAACTTTTTGTTGCTAAATAAAGAAGTTATAGATTTTCAGAAAGGAAACGTGCTACAAGAAACTAGCATTTTAAGACCCCAAAAATTATAATTTCTGGTGATGACAAATTTACATATTTGAAGCTACTCTAATTGGGGCTTTCTTTATAGATATATGGTTTTCTGGTTACATTTAAACTATGGAGAATTCTAATCTCCCACAATATTGTGGTTAGCATTTTCTATATGTACATAGGATATGCAAAATTATGCATAGTATGCAGATAAAATAGTAAATTTGTATCCTATGCTAACAGACCTCCTTACATGTGTATTTTTGGAACTCGTGTTTGTTGAATTTTAAATTTTGTCATTATTAATTTTAAACTTTATATATTCATATGGGATATGGTTTCTGGTGTGGTTAAAAATGAAAAGTGGTTTCCGAACTGTGAGCAGTATCAGGGATGAGGAGTTTGAGGACCCATGGAGGTGGCATTGGCAAGAATTATGGAATACATCCACACTCTCACGCCATTACCACTACCTAGTGATATCTTTTTTTATTTTGATTAATTACTATCCGGTTTAATCCGGACTCGAGGGGTAGGAATATAGCCCACATAGGCAAGGTTGTCCCCACTTCCAATGAGAGCGCTTCCCGGGATTCGAACACGCGTTCTCATCCTTACGGGGGGTTGTAACCCACTTACCAGCTCAACCAACTACCCATTGGTTAGTGATATCTATTTTAAAATGTTAGAGTTGGATAGTAACTTGACACATAAAAAATTACTTCCAAAACCTTTACATGAAAGGAAAAAAATCTTATAGTCAATTTTTCTGTTCCATTTAATTTTAATTGACTGCAACGTTAGGGGAAAAAAGGAGGGTGAATGAAAGTTTCTAAATCTGGGGGCTCATACCGCACTATCTGCACAAACGACAAGCCCATAGCGCCCATCCCATGAATTACTTTCCACCCAATTCACACAGTTGAATAAAGCTGCTGTTCCACCATAGCATGCATTTGTTGAATCAACACCTTCAATGTCTGAATTATGGCTATCCTGGTTGTTACATAAGTCGATAGAAAAAGGCATCAACATATGAACACAGACATGACATTTCTTTTCTTTCTTTCGATAAGTTCAGTAAAAATGAATTATCAGAGCCAAATCAAAACTTTATCCAAGAAGTAATTCTCTCATGATTTTGACAAGATTTTTAACACTGGAAAGGCTCCTTCGTAAGCTCAATTATTCTGATGTGCCACAAAGTTCTCAGGAATTATAAATTTTTTAAGCCTCTAGTTTCAGGTAAGGGAATTGAGAGCTCAGTGCAAACTTGGTTTCAAAATGAACATTCTTTCTTTTGTTTCTTTATGGCAATTGACTTTTTAAATGCCTTTACTCAAAGTCACATCATTTTCTAATAGGTAGATAAGTTTAAACATGATGATGAGAGTAACTTTGATTTTATACAATCTTTTAGTTTGAATAAGCTCAACTATATAAATTAAAACCAATTTGCAAATTAAAATGGCACAATGGCACCAGGAAGAATGCTTTATATTTTCACAAAATTAGCATGTTTCATATTTGTCAAAAAATACAACATCCTTCATCTTTGTACCCATGATGATATGTTTTCCTCAATAAAGTCAAAGATAAAATGAAACAGTAAAAATACTAGGTGAAATTTCAAATGTCAAACAGCAACAATGATTATGTCAAACAGCAAGTCTTCCCACTTGAATACCTCCAATCATTAAAACGCCTACATATTGTAATTTATCAAAAGTTCTTCAATTCCATGAAATGTAATTTCTGTTGTTTGAACCAATACAAGAAAAAAAAATACCTCAAAAATTTGCATCAAAAAGGTCTTAATGGATTTGCTTTTGTCAACTACTGTCTCACTACCAACTTCCAAACGTCCAATTCTCGCCGGATCAATTTGGTAATTTTCAAGAAGTGTACAAACAACCGTCATGCTGGTATTGAAATTAAAAGAACAAATCAGACTAACTACAACAAACCTAAGCACATAAAAAAAAAAGGCTAAAGTATGTTTTTGGTCCCGCAACTTTTAAGAAAGTCATGTTTTGATCCCTTAACTTAACTTTGGAAAGTGTGTTTTTGGTCCCTTAATTTTTGATAAAGTCATCTTTTAGTCCTTTAACTTTGAAAAGTGTGTTTTTAGTCCTTTTAAATTTGGTTTAAGTATGTTTTTTGTCCTTAAATTTGCACAAAATCATGTTTTAGTCCTTTAACTTTTTTTTCTCGGTAAGTCGTCCTTTAACTTTAAAAAGGAAAGGATTGAAAAAATATTTTATCCTTTTTTAAAAGGACTAAAAACATCCTTTTGTCCAAAGTTAAAGGACAAAAAACACACTTTTCAAAGCTAAGGGACTAAAAACACATTTTTGAAAGTTAAGGGATAAAAAATGACTCTCTCTAAAGTTAAGGGACCAAAAACATACTTTAGCCTAAAAAAAAATACTTCCTGCAACTTCATCTTACACATCACCACAGCATACCATGTACATATGCACTTAAAAGCAGTATTTACTCAATCAATTCCCCACACACACACACACACACACACCGTAAAATCTATATAAATAAAAAATGTACTCTTGATATTCCACTATATAAAAAATAAACTATATTTACAAAATAGATACAAAGTCGGTGAGTTTGATAGTGAACCGTTTTGATGAATTACTCATAATAAAAAAATAATACTAAACTAAGTATTTGACAACATTTCTTTTTTTTTTCCTTAACATAAAAATACTTGTAATTCATGAAAGAATTTGTAGCAAGTAAACAATTAAAAATGTTGAGATATGTAGCTAACCTCATGGAGACAACATCTTCGTGTTCAGTACAAAAGGACATGCAATCTTGACCAAGTCCAACAGTGTACTTGCCTTTACACACGCCATCGTGAGCCTCCAAAGCCTCCTGTGAAGAAAAAAATGAATTGTAACAAGAAATTGAAGTGGCAGTGTATGAAATAGAGAGAAAAAGAAAAAACAAGTGTGGAAGGAAGGAATTGGGACCTGTGTGACGCAAGTGGCAGGGAAATAGATGTCCATGGCGAGAACTCCGACGTTCTGCGGAGGATAAGGCCCGGCGTAACGCTGAGGAGATTCCATGAGGTTTTGGAGCTTGAAGAAGAAGAAGAACGTTGAGAATTATGAGAGGAAAATCAAAATAACGAAATGTGGGTCAAGCTAACTATATTTTGCCACTGGGTTTATGAGATATTTACGAGCGTTGCCACTCTAACAACTTCTGAATCTCTACGTTCCCACCTAATACATATAATTCCCGCCAATTAAATTGAGGTCTTTTGAGGGATGTGAATTCGAATATGTGACCTCTTTATGAAGTCAATATACGCCAATTAAATTAAGTTAAATGGGATGAAGAAATTAAAATATGGTCATGAGGGAGGTAATTGGTTTAATTATTTTTTTAAGTAAGGAAAACAACTTTATCATCTTTGTTATTCTAAGCTTAGATGTTGTGACTATTGTTTAATTACATGTGGTTAGAACGCTGTTATTCGCATTTCAAACATTTGTTATTAGATACTCCCTCCGGTCCTAAATATAGGACCTATTGACTTTTTTAAAAAAATCCTAAAAAAAGCAAAATAAGTTAATTATATATAATCAGTATGGAGCTTTGATTAAATAGCGTGTGTGTTTGGTTGGGGCTTATTTTTCAAAATAAGCTGGCTTAGGCTTATTTTGAATAAGCCAGCTTATTTTGAGTGGATGACTTTTTTTCATGTTTGGTTGGGCTTATTTTTCACCCAGCTTATTTGAAATAAGCTAGCTTATTTATAAGCTACACAAGGTAGCTTATTTCTGAAAATAAGCCAGCTTATTAGTTATTACCGTTGGTTGGGGGCATTGAATGTTTTTACCAACCTTGTCCTTCTCTCACTCTTCAGACTTCACACCTTTTCTTCACTTTTTTCCTTCCTCTCTTCACTACCGTCGTCACTCCTCTGCCCCTCATCTCTTCATTTCTTCTTATCTCATCAACAGCTTCCTCTTGCCGGAGACGACGACGCCGGTCACCAAAGATCTGGTGAGTTCTTCGTGTGACATTTCTTTCTCTATTTTTTCTTTTTTATCTCTCTCTGTCACCATTTTTAAATTTTTGCCCTTCGTCCTAGTTATACCTGACGGCGACAAGAGTGAGTTCCGGCGACGGCGAGCTCAAGTGACACCGCCAGTTCTCTCAGATTCAGTTTTGGGTAACATTGAAAAGGTAAAAGGTTATTTGGCTCCTACAAGAACACTGCTTGCTCTCTCTTTCTTCATTTTTTAATTTCTTATGGTTGGTGACTATTGCAAAAAAGTTCAGTTTAATGGGTTATGGTAGTAGATCTGGTGACCAAATATGTTTTTCATACAACCAATACTGATTTGTCGGGCCTATTCTGGTGGTTTGATGAAATGTTAATTTTCAAGCCAACTCTTCATCTGATTACTATATTAATGGTAACCTCCCTAAAGAATTTCACAAGCCTCGTGTTTTATACTTGTCACGTTTTTTTTGTGTCTAGTTGGTTCATTAAGAATATAAGCCAACTATTTATTTTTCAGTCTTTGTAGTTTTAAAGCATTTTCATAATAAAAAGAATGATTCAGTCCTATCTTGTTTGTTAGTATCAGTTATTAGCCAAGATTATGGTGGTAGTAGTAGTAGTTTCATAAATCAAATTTCACATTCTCCTTGATTGAAGTATGATATAAGAGTAGGTTCTTGTATGCTTGTACTGTGATTTGTTTTTCTGGTTTGTTTTCTGAATATACTGTCACTATAATTGATCCTCTGATATTATGTGGATCCATTTTCTAATGAAATTTATCCCATAGAAATATGGACCAAGAGAAAGCCAAATGGGATAATGAGTTAATAGGGGTGCTCATCAACTCATGTATTGAGCAAATATATGCAAAACAACGTCTAGGAGTCTATTTCACAACAGATGGCTGGAAAGCTCTTGTTGCATCATTCAATCAAGCAACAGGGAAATCCTATGAAAAGAAACAGTTGAAGAACAAATTTGAGTGTTTGAGGAAAGAGTGGGTGGCTTGGAATAATTTATTCTCCAAAGAGACCGGTCTAGGTCGTGATCCTGTAACAAAAACAGTGCTTGCACCGGCTGAGTGGTGGGCACGAAAAATACAGGTAGTCAACATCATATTCTGATTTTTTCTTAGTACTAAGATTTTGCTTTTTGATTTGGTTTGCAATGGTTCTAATTTGTGTCTCAGCGCAACTCCATATTATGCTTTGCTTTGTTAATCCATTATGAGTTATTTTTTTCAATTATGTCTTAAGCTTAATTGTTTGATACTTAAGTGTTTGATAATTTTTTGGTGGTCCTGATTTTGGTTGATTGAATATGCATCCAGGAAAATCCACGTTACAGAAAGTACAAAAACAAAATTATGCTTTATATTTTTGAAAACAAAATTTAATTAAATATGCTTTATCTTCATGTTGTATTTCAATTTTAAAAACTTGCCCACTAACAAAATTATATCATCATCCATTAGGAAAATATTATTTGGTTGATGCTGGGTATCCAACACCTTATGGATATCTTGGTCCATATAGACGTGAACGTTATCACCTTTCAGAGTTTAGGCGTCAACCAGGATTCAGAAATCACAATGAGACCTTCAACTACTATCACTCAAGTTTGAGGTGCACTATAGAAAGAACTTTTGGGGTATGGAAGAACAAGTTTCAAATTTTGCAAAACATGCGCAAATTCAGTTTCCCAACACAAGTCCATATAGTTTGTGCAACAATGACAATACATAATTTTATCAGAAGAAACTCCCAAACAGATGCTGATTTCGAACAAGTTGGAAATGAAGGAGGTGATGAGCGTGAAGAAGAAAATAATGAGGCTTCGTCATCACATTCAACAACAATGACGTCTTCAACTCGAATGAACAATTGTCGTGACAAAATTAGAAATGACATTGTTGTAAGCATGCGTCAGAGTTAGTAATATGTATATCATTAGTTAGCTAAAAACATATCCTTAGTTACGTGTATTAGATAGTGTTGATTGTGCATTTTGCTTCGCCATGGATATTTAGAAAGCGTAAATGAATGTTTCTTTTAGGGTAATCTTTTTTATAATACTAAATTAAATTTTTATTTTATAATTCAAAGGTTTGATTCAAGTGTATTTTTGTTTAATGAAATTCATACCCTTTTTGGTCTTTTTCACTTTCAACTTACTTTTCAACAAAAAGTCATCCAAACATGTCTATAAGTCAAGTGGGAAAATAAGCCACTTTTTTCACACTTCATCCAAACATAAAAATAAGCCAACCTATAGCTTATTTTCTAACTGGCTTAAAAATAAGCCACCTTAAAAATAAGCCACCCATCCACAAGCCGAACCAAACACACCCAGCATCTCATTGTTCTGAATTCTAAGTAGATAGTGCCAAGTCTTTAAAGTTATCAAACTGCCTAATCTCCTTAGTAATGTTAGTGGATTTACACCTTTACTATGATGCAGGGTTGATTTCGTTCCTTCTATAAAGCATATATAAGAGGCATCATCTGGTGGACAAGATGTATGAAACCATCCTAATGAATACTGCAAAAGGTTTCTTTAAGACAATCATTGAAATCCGAAAAAGAAGTTTAAGTGTTTGATATTAAAATTATGACATTCATATATACCATAAGCTTCTAGAGGGAAAGTCACAACGAGATATCAAGAGAATCCTCCTTATCAAAAACAAACAAAAAAACATAGTTTGCATTGGCAGATGATGTTGAGTTAGAATATCAATAGATGACAAAGAATTTTTGAAATAATTTCCAAATGAAGAGAAATTGTTGAGGTAATTAATAAGCGCGAAAATGTTTTGCCATGTGTATAGATTAATTTGAAACAAATTTTTCTATGTAGGATGACTCAACGATAACAAGGATTAGAAAAAGATTAACAACTAAGTGAGTAAAAAATTTAACGATTGTGTTACACCGCATAGTAGTGGGGCTGAGTTACAAGTGACTTAAAAGTTGAAGCATTAAAATATTAAATTTTCCTTTAAATACATAAGCTTAGTTGGAAGCTAAGTCACATAATCAACTCTTATATTTGTTGCTATATATGATAACTAAGGGAAGATTAGGGATTGAGTTGAAGGGCGAGTGAATACAAAGAGAGACTGATACATAATAATAATGAGTCAAATTTCATGGATTGAATTACAAATGAATCAACAATTGATTTGTTTTAATTAAAATAATGCAGTATATATTTGGCATAAGAATAAACATTTTTATTTTCTTAAAGTGAAAATGTGCAAAAATACATGTGATTGTCACCAAGTTGCACCCAACAATGTAATTTTTTTGGAGCATAAGTAATCATGACATTACAAAACTTAGGCCACAGTAATAATGATATTTTATAAAATGAGGCAAAAGTAACAGTATCATTGCAAAAATCATGAGCACCTTTTCCCCATATTTGAAATGCCGTGGTTAATTTTGCTCCAAAAAAATTGCCTGGTGTTTAGTCCACCATTGTCACAATTATATGAGTATTTTAATACTATAGCCCTTTCTTAAAAAAATATTTACCCACAAAAAATTATAATTTGTGTGATTCAAACTTTTCTAATGTTATTAAAGATTACAACTTAAACGTTTTTATCTTCAAATCACTAATCCTTATTTATTTAGCTTTCTTATTAAAGACTAAAATTGTATTTCAAACATATATTATTTTTTCATCAGAGTATTATTATGAATTATGTAGATCTAAGATATTATATAAATCATTTAAATTTTAAATATATATTGTTTTAAAAAAATTTCAAAACAGTAAAAAAGCTAAATTAAGCATTTATTCATAAAAAAGTCAATCAAATTATTAATTCAAGTTTTTTATTTTGATTTAATTAAAATAATAAAGCTCTTGTCCCATTATGATATATAAAAAGTTTAAAATAAATAGGGAAAATCACATCTAAATCCCTCATAAAGCAATTAATCATAATCAATTCCCAAACAATAATCAAATTACATTCAAGTCCGAAGGAACCTGGTGATATTTAATGCCTTACTATCAGCTCCTTGAGTTGATGACAACTCAATAGTTGTTAGTTGTTACTACTAGAAACTAGTTCTCAACTTAAAGAACCCCTATTAATAACTATTGAGTTGTTAATGACAAGTCATTTAATATCACAAAAATCCCTTATATGGGACCTAGCTGTGATTTTCCCAAAACCATTTTCAAAAAATAAAATAAAATAAAGGAATATAAATCCTAAACTATTTAAACAGTTCTATCCAAAGTTAGGGATCAAATTATTAAGTATGAAGAGTAAATGATTTAATTAAAATTTATTTTTATATTTTAATTATATATTTTCAAAAATATTTTTAAAGGATTCAATAGTTTGGACTTAAGTATATGTTTTTCAAAATAGAAGGCATGTCCTTATAGATAAGGATAATCATAATAATGTAGAAGAGTTTCAATGCTTATCTCAAATATATGTAGGGTGTCACGCATCCACTCTGAACTACCTAAATATAATTTGGAGGATTCAATTGTAATATTTTAAAATTTATGATTTTTATATGAAACTTTTTTTAATTGATAAAAAATTTAAAATAAATTTAATCTATTATCTATCATTTTGTCAAAAAAATATAGTTATGATTTGAAAATGATACACTTTAAAATATCTTATGCCAACCATGTATACTTGTGGCTGTAGTTCAACGCATTCTTCAAGAGTTTTGTGGTGCCTCTGGTCATAAAGAAAAATTGAATGTTATAAAAAAAAAATTGTTTTGTTCTTGCAATGTAATGTTAAGCCTCAGTTGGCAAGTTTGTATTGCTAGCACAGAGAGTGGATGAGCACCACCCTTTCTATCTTGGGATATGCAATGAAACCAGACTAGTAATAGAGAATATTTTAATCTACCATTAATATCATGTTTTTGACCGGGACCATTAATATTTTTGACCTTACTATTTACTAAAAAGAAAATCTCAGCAAGTTGAATTATGGTTACATCTTACAACTAACAGATTTTGACTGGACGAAGATTTACCGATTTAATCTGCCCAATTCAAACCCACAGGCCACAGCTATAGGGCCTAAAGCCCACTATTTTAAATGTCGCTGTCACCTTTCCATTTCAAAACAAAGAGTTCTTTTTTTTTTACCATAAAAAGAAAGAGTTCTCACTTCTGACATACTCCCTTCGGTCTTATAAGATTTAATTGACTTTTTTGGAAAATCCTAAAAAACAATAAGTTAGTTATAAATTGATTTAACTAATTTTTTTCCTTAGACTAGTTTATTTTAAGTATAAACTAATGGATAATTTAAAAATAAATCAAATGTGTCATGATTTAATAGCTTATTTTGCAACCTTAACCTCTAAAAAAAAAGTCAATTAGGTCATATAATTAGGATCGGAGGTAGTATAAAGTAATTGGTTAATACAAAAACGAAAATATAAATAAGCATATTTATATAGGCCGTAAATTTGTAATACTTTCATGTATCAAAAAATATTTGTAATACTTTCTGGAAAAAGTAAACTGTTAATATATGAATGGAGTAAATTCTTAGCACATGTTGAACTGTTGCCACTTGCCACTTGCCACTTGCCACAATGAGTTTATACCTATCCTAATGAATAATTTATTGGTTGACTATTTAAACTCGGAAAATTTGTATAGTCAAGAATAAGAATAATGAACAAAATTGACCAAACATATAAAATATAGTAGAAAACATTAAATCGGTATCATAATATAATGAGCTAAGGTGCAAAAAAAACTCATGTGATCGTGGTCAAAGTGCACAAAACTCTATGTCATTTTATTGGAGCAAAAATAACATAATATTTTTAAATAAGGGTAAAAGTACTTATCACCATTAGTTCAAGTGACGTTAGCTAAAATTGTCATTAAATATGGGCCAATGAATAAATAATGTTGGGGTAAAGGTGCAAAATTTATAATTTGATTGTGCCCAAAATGTATTCAGTACCATGTGTTTTTTTTTTGGCAAAAGTGTATATATAACATTTCAAAATAAGGACAAAAATACACATCTAAATTAATTTTAGAGGGTGTTTGTTAAATTTGCCATTAAATTCCATGTGGTATTTACATGTATAAGCTGACATGGATGAATGAATTAATAATCTTGTCACCATGTAGAGTTTTGTTTTGGGGGAATAACATAAATAAATGACCAATTTTAAAATAGCTTAATAAAAAAATAAAGGTTTAAAATTATGAGGTTAGATTTTGTAAACAAGAATTTGAGTGATGTCATATATATCACAATCTTGAGCCAAAATGAGCCACAATCTTAAGAGATGAAATAAGCTACTAAGATCTTTTGATACCTTTGTATAGATTGAGAGAAGTGATACCTTGACACGGTAGTAAAGTTATTTTTTCATCGGTTCATGTCAACTTACATCTCGACACCACATGACATTTAATGGTAAATTTAGAGAAAGCCCTCTTAAATTAATGGTGATGTTTATTTTTGCCCCATTTTTAAAATGTTATAGTAACTTTTGTTAAAAAAAACAAAATGATGCTTGGTGCACATTGGCCATAATCAATAGAGTATTTTGCGCCTTTACCCCCACAATTTTGTATTAATTTATTTGTTCATGTCATCTTACACCTGGACACCTCATGACATTAATGGCAATTTTAACGGACGTCCTCTGCTTTTGCGGCTATTGAAATATTATGATTGTTTTTCACAAAAAAATAAATATTATAATTACTCTTGCTCCAAGAAAATTACATGGTGTTAGACGCATCTTGACCGCAATCACTTAGGTATTTTTGTAACTTAGCACTATTATAATTTGTAAAAATTAGGTCAAAGGAATGGATTATTTTTCACAATATAACAAATCGATTTTTGAATTTTGGGAGGAAAATGTCCATTTTGTTTGACAATAAATTAGATATGATTGTCTCTGTTAGAACTTAGAAGAATGCATATACGATGTCCTATAAAAAAAATCAAATCCCTATGGCATGTTCGATATATATACTATTAGGATATTTGCTTATTATTGCTAATTTCAATCCTCAATGCAATGAACTGCATATTGTATAACATGCATGACATGTTCGATCTAAAGGATTTTTTATCTAAAATCTCCATCAAATTATAAAATTTCCTAACATATTGTCTAAATTTTTTAAATGATGATTTTACTGAGATTGATTTTGAGATTTTACAAAAAATAACATATTTGAATTATAATGCCTTGGGATATCTTTTAAATTAAGTTTTTTATTTGACACTTAAGTGCAATTGTCCTTAAAAATATTTGTCATAAGCTAACATCACATCTTAGTCATTTTCAATAAAACGATGGTGGTTTCTTACTCACCGAAACAATAACATGGCTTTAATTAATTTGAAATATGACATTTAACTAACCTCAATAATTTGTTTAGAATGAAAAGAAAGTCATTGAATTTGCATTCTTTTATTATCAGCATGTAGGGCAGAGCACTCAGTTTTTCGGTTCGGTTTTCGGTGAAAACTGAATAAATCGAAAACCGAATTATGACTATTTTCAAAACCGAACCGAAACCGATTAGTGTTGGAAACCGAAACGAAATAACCGAAATATTTCGGTTCGGTTTCGGTTTTAACCGAAAAAACCGAAATTTATTTATTTTATAATAAATTCAATTTTTTGTTCATTTTCAACATACAAAACTCCACATTTTATATTGATATATTGCATATCGTTTTTAATTTAAAAGAAGACATACAAAAACTATAGATTTAAACTCTACATTTTTACTTATCTAAAGAAAAATATGATAAAATAATTTTTTTTTTATTTTTTATTAATTCGGCTATTCGGTTAACCAAATTAATTTTTTAAAAAACCGAACCGAAAACAAATACCGAACTATAAAACTGAATTAACCGAATCGAAATAACCGAATTCAATTCGGTTCGGAATTTTGTTTTCGGTTTGATTTACTCACCCCTATCAGCATGAGGTAAATGTCTTGGAAAGTTAGCTGAGTTTCAAACGAAACTTAATATGGATGTTAGAGGAATTCTTTGTTTGCCGATGCTAGAGGAATTCTAAATTTAAAAGCTTATTTAGATTTTCTTCAAAATTTTAAATTTATGGAGATTATGTACATATACACCAAAAGTAACTAAGGTGGTCTATGTGCATTTCAATAATTAATGTAATATAAACACACACACACTCACGTAATTAAATGGTCATATGCTAACCAGAAAATTTATAGCGAAAATGTTATAGAAAACCACTAATCTATTCATTTTTTCGCTTGCTTTTGTTAAAAAATATGACCAATCAACGAAAGAGATCGACTCCATTTAAACACGAAGTAATGAATTGGAATCCAAAGTGGCAAAAGAAGAAGAAGAAGAAGAAGAAGAAGAAGAAGAAGAATTGGCACTCCATATGAATACTGAAAACGTTTTTGGATGAACTATTTCATTGGACTCAATACTATTCAAATCAAACTTGGAAATTTTTTTGGTAAAAAACTTGGGATATTATTACATATAGAAAAGAATGACACGTTGTTTTTTGTTGTTGCAAGAATTCATATACACATGAACATGATAGACTCTTTGGATGATTCAAAAAGATAAAATTTTACACTAAATAAAGATATAAGGAAGGCATCTGTGTCAACGAGTTATTACCTGTGACATACAAATATATGAATTGAATCTTAATGTTTATTGAATCTTCAGCCGATTTTACACTCCACATGAAAGAACAAACAAAACTTGATGAATTAAAAGAACTAAATTTCAATTGTTTTCTGATTCAGAGAAGTGTATCTCCATCTCTCTTTCTCCACAAAGTCAGCATCAAGGAACCTTGCAAGAAAAGCCCATAGTTTATAGATATCTTCAAAATTTGCCAGAAATCCTATTGCAGCAGTAACCACAGTGATCCCTACCTTCTGTTCTCCATCTTTTCCTCCATCTTTGGTCTGTAACACCCTTCCTTTTTCTTCCACATACTTATCTGCAAAACATAAATGGTGCAGAAATCCATAGCTAAGAGAAATATTGTTCCTATCAGCAAGTTTCTGCACTAGAACAGGTTCCACCTTTGATCCTTTCCAATCAAACACATTAAAAGCCAAAGCAGGTCCTCTATCAAATCTTATCTTAGGACCATATATCTTTATTAAATGAACACCTTCTGTGTTTGGATGCTTCAACTTCAACAGTGAGTTCACAAGCCAATTTACAAGGTACCTTCCTCTATTATTGATCACTGTCAACCCCAATGAATCCACTTGATCTAAACACCTACATTCTATATCAAAGCTTCCAGTTTTACCATCTGGGCCTTTCCTTCTTTCTTGATTCTCAATTGGGTTTGCTTTTTCTTGAGCTGATTCTGTGATCTGAAGCTTAGATAATACTCCCTCTTCAACTTTCTTGCTTTCAATACGACCAGAGAAAGAGGTCAAAGACTCTAATTCTTTTTGTAAGATAGAGGTAGAATTAGAATTAGAATCCTCTGGTAGTTGAAATAGCCTTTTTTCTGGTATAAGATTGACAATGCCTCCACAAGAAGATGCTTCAAGAAGAGAAATGGCAGATTTTTTGACAAAGAGACAACCAAATCCAGATGGGTTTTCACCAAATAGCTTATAAAAGGAACAAATGAGAAAATCTGGTCTAAAAACAGATAGGCCAAAACTGTCCATATCTTTTGGACTCAAAGCACAAGCATCAATCAAAACATGCCAACCATTTTCTTGCGCAACACTCATCCAAAGATAAGGATATCTCGCTCCTGTTACTCTAGAATGAAGAGGAAACACAAAAAGTCCTCTTCTTTTCTTACCCTTCCTCTTACCTTCAATCATCTTCCTTAATTTCGTCGTCTGAATCCTAAGCCGTGGCCACGAAAACTCCGCCGACGTCGCTTTGCCTCCTCTTCTCTCTGAACAACTTATCATTGTCTCCACAGCTTCACTCTCATAGTCATAAACTGTGAGAAGCTTCTTGTTAGATTGAAAAGGATAGG
Organism: Mimosa pudica; assembly: GCA_029929735.1. Lineage (NCBI taxonomy): Eukaryota > Viridiplantae > Streptophyta > Magnoliopsida > Fabales > Fabaceae > Mimosa > Mimosa pudica. Next base: position 9,208,699 of record JAKELP010000021.1, on the reverse strand, counting down.
CCTCAGCAACTAGTTTAAAAGCTGATGTTCTATTTGCTGTGAACACCATGAAGTAATCATTATCAGAAATATTCAAAAACCCCATGATTTTCTTCCTCATGGCAGTCTCAAATTCTGATTCTTGCCCCCCATGAAGCAACAAAGTCTTCAAATTCCCTGTCTTGTATGATATACTAAAGAAAGGTGCTTCTACATATTGAGGTACCTGAGGGATTGAAGATGATGCAATTTGGGTTTTCATAGTGTCATGGCTTTGTAGTTGGTAATAAGAGAAGAGACCAATTCCAATATAATCAAGACATGTACGGTTGGAAACTGAGAGATGGTAATATTCTTTGGCTCTAAGTCGATCCACTTGTTCAGTTTCAGAATACTGAGAATAAACTCTGACAAACTCAGTGAAAGATTCCTCAAGAGATGGGAGAGATTCATGGTTAGTGAATTGAGTGTTTGGGAAAATTGAGGAAGCTGTTGCTGCTGCAAAGTTGTGTCGATTCTCTGATGTGCTGCTTCTTGGTTTGCTGCTTACTGTGATCTGAGACTGAGAGATTGATAAATTGAAAAAGGTGGTTGGGCAACAACCTTGTGAATATACTAGAGAAGTCTCGTTTTTGTGTCCTAGTGTTGGCATTATTGATGTTTCTTCTCTTGATCTTCTCCACTATCTCAAGAGACAGATCTGGATTGTATAAATAATAGTGTTCTATGTTGTTGGATTTCTCATTATTGAGACTTTTTCTGGTTTAGAGACACACAGAAAGTTACAGAAATGAAGTTGGTTATGGGTGTTTTAATGTGTTTGGTTTGTAGTGGCTGGTATGAACATATTGACAAGGTCGGGTAGCTTAATAATGACTTTTTCTTTATTGCAGTATTTTTCCAAGTTGACCATTCATTATCATGTCCCCACTAGCCTGAGTGTGATTTTACACTTGAATGCAAATTTGCTTCTTTCTGTTTGTTCTTTTTATTAATCGGCCTTTAATCTTACATGTTACTCCCTCCGGTCCCTAATATAAGAGTCAGCCGCTAAAAAATGCTTCTTAAGAAAACATATGAATGTTAGTTAGGTATCTGGAGTTAATGCTTCTTTTCTAATATTGACCATATTTAATATGATACTTTTAAGAGAGAGAAATACATAAGCATTAATAAATATCAAAGAGAGTTGGGGGCAAAGTAGGAAAAAACGCATTAAATGAGGAGAGAATGTGATATGTGCTCTTATATTAGGTACCAAAACTATTCAAATTTTGGCTCTTATATTAGGGACCGGAGGGAGTAATATTGTATATTATCTTTATAAACTATATTTTATCCCTGATGACTGAAACTATTAGAGAAAGTGATGGTATGGTCACAGAAAATTAATTTTAAATTCTCCCATGAAAGTGGAGTTGTCTTGTACTAGTGGTTTTGACTTAGATTATTGTGGGTAAAACATATTCAACATCTCTGATATTATTTTTTATTGTATTCGCCACACTAATTTTATGTTTAGTACATTAAGCAACACCCTACTCATATTTATAATTTAGTGTGACAGATGTATGAAAAATGAAATAAGGGTAATGAAAGCACATGAAAAATAACATCAAGGTATTAGATACATCATAAATAAATTATATTATGTAGGTGGATACAACTAGAAAACATTTGATTGTTGAACAGTATTTTACTTTGAATAAAATGCAGGGGAGAAAAGGAAAGGGAGGGGCAATCATAGCAAGAGAAGGATAAACAAAGTGGCACTTTTTTAGGTGCCAATATCAAGGACGTCAAAAAAGTAAGACTCTTTAGATTGCTTCTCAAATTGTACAACAGATTGCTTCTCAAATTGTACAACACTTGCTTGCTTAGACCTTAAGTCTCAAAATTTGTTGAGATATATAAAAAATATGATCACTCATTTTCTGGGTTTTTTAAGAAGATTGAATGATTAATGAGCATTGTGTCTGTGGGGATGAGATGGGGTTAGGTTTGGTGGATAGTGGGCTCATGGATTCATGTTTGTGTGTGTGTGTGTGTGAGAGAGAGAGAGAGAGAGAGAGAGAGAGAGAGAGAGAGAGAGAGAGGCCTGAGGTTGTACATTAAAAAAGAACAAAGGGGATTTGACTGTCTTTAAAGAGGATGCATATTGAGACATAAAAATAAGAAAAGAATTCGTGCAATTAGTGAAAAAGAAAAAGGCAAAAGTTGCTAAGTGGCCAAAGAAAACAGTGCGGGGAACAGAGAAAACAGAGCATGCAAATTAGCTGCGTAATCGTGGATTGGAATTTCATCTTTTGTTGTTGTAGCAAATTTCTAGGTGAAAAAGTTGAGGTGGGTTAGATTTTTTAGACTACACGTTTTGATTCAAATGATTAGTTCTGAAGCTAATTAGGATTATAATAACATTGTTAAAAAGTAAACTAATCTGACTCATGCTTGAGTTTCAAATCCATCCACTGTTTATGTGAAACTTTTATTGACGAGAAGTTTTGATAAATGTTATGTATAAATGTGTATTTTGTAATGTGAAACTTACTTTGTTTCCATTTAAAAAGTTAAACTAAAGCACTTGTCTCATTTGTAGAATTAACCGACAACCTATATCATACTTAAATTTGAACCTAAATTATTTATCTCTCAGTTTTAAGTATGCAATGAGATCCGCACAAAAAACATATATTTAGAAGCCAAAGCTAATTTTTCATTGAGAAACATGGTCAAAGTTTATTAAAAAGCCATTGTCAATTTTTCATTAGAGAAACATGGACAAATTTACAAAATGGTTATTAAATATTTTAAAAATATATGTTATGCAAGATTGGTAATGGAGCTTTAGTTTGTTGATACCAATTGTGATTTTGAGAGAAGTTTGTAAGTTAGAGTTTTCACTCCGTTTTTATAAAACTAAATAACATTTGACAATAGTTTGAAAATTAGTCAGCATAATTGAAGATAATTTTGTTAAACACGTTTTCTGTACCTTCTTAATTCAAACTTGAGATCTCATAACTTGATACCTTTTATTTGACGTATGATATATAACATCTTTCCTTAAGATCAACACGCTCACGATTTTACATAAAATAAGAAATTTAGAGAATTTCATGTTGACGAGTTGTTTAGGTGTGTGAGAGTAATATGCGTGTAGGCATGCGAGACATGTAACACATGATCTTCGCATCCCATGGGGTAATGTGTTACTTTCTTCACTTTACATGACATAAAGGCCAGGCAAAACAACCAACATTTATGAGAAAAATAGTTTACCAGAAAGAAAGAGTTAAAGATTGAAGACATAATAGAAAATTGATAGATGCTGATTCTTAACATGAATCCTGTTTTGAACAGAAATATAATAGTTTGTGGGAGAAACATCTTTTATTCTTGCTGAAATATAACAAGTTCACCTTCGGTAGATTGAAGCATAAGCCAAATGAGAATGAGATTATTATGTAAATATCCTTTGTATTAACATCCTAAAACTCAATTCTACCCTTACCACCTCACCTTTTATCTGCATTTTCATGGCTACCTTTCTGAATTTAGATATCTTTCATTATTGTGATTGTGTCTAGGAATGGTTTGGACTTGTGTTTTGTTCTCGTGTTATTATTTAAGTCTTTGTTTTCTTGTAAAGTTTTCAAATATTTAACAGAATAAATGTGTCTATTAGTCCATTGGTCCTTAATAAACTTATTCTTAGAATCCAACTAGAATATTGCTTTTATTTTTAAATAATAGACTGTAATCCATTTTTATATTTCATATATAATATCTATCATTTTCAAAACTAATTTACTTAACTTATATAAAACCTAATATTATACATGAGTATTTTAGTGACCAACTCACATTTCTTATTGTTTACTAAATTAATCTAGATTATTCATATATACAAAAATTAGTTACCTAGTTTTTATAAGAAATAGATGAGTAATAAAACAAAATTCTAACTCTTGGTTATTTCCCTCTTAATTAGTTGAAAATTTCGTTGCTACCATTATTGTCCTTCCTCTTGTTGAGGAGGTGTAAATGTTCGATCTCCACAAGTTTTTTTTGTTCAAATTGCATAGACGATTGATCTCCACAAGTTGGGGACGATTGATCTCCACAAGTTGGGGGAGTGAGTTTGTGTGATTTTAGATGTGTAAGTAAACCCTCCTATTGATAGAGTTACGATAGGGCGAGTAAAAAGAATTATTTTTGGGAAAGATCAATATCCTTAAGTTATTTAAACAAGCGTTACAAAAGGAAAAAATGGTTTAAATTGTCATCTAATTAATAATAAAGAGAGATTTATTCTTGTTTGTGTTGGAGACACAAATAAAATATGAGACTCAACTTAGTATTCCTAAACAAGAGGAAAATTCCAAAATAAAATTATAAATTTAGAAAAAAAGATTTTAGGGAACTCCCTTTCCAATAACTCTGCCATGATGAACACCAGAATGAACTACCTAAATTGTTGTCACCACCTACAATGGATGATGAATGAGAGGAGGCAAATGGGTAAGTGTAAGGGTAAAATGGTAGTATTTTAACTTTTATAAATAATTAGATCCAAGTCCTAGAGACCTTATTTTAATTTAGATATTTTGTGCTATCTAATATTAATTGATTTATTTTTACGAGACTTATAATATATTTCCCTTATTAATTTTCACCCTCCGCTCCGAAATGGATGAAAATTAGCTTATTCATCACCCATGCAAACATACATGTCAACATTTCGGTTAACATATGGTCAACTTAACTTAACCGTGATGGTATTCTGGATCACGTAATTTATATCATTTTTTCAACCCAAAAACATTTGGTAGTAGACACTATACATACTTTTGATAAAAGTTTGTGGATTTTGTTACCATTAACCCTTCTATTTTTCTCACATTTTCCTAAATTATCCCTATTGTTGCTCCTCAATAATAAACATACAAAAGTGGGAAGACAAGAATAAAAGATGGATAATATGGTGTTTTGATAATATTAAGTAATTTTAACTGACTTTATTTACTCCATAATCTAAGGGTAAATGTGCAATTTGGTAACGAACAACTATGCTTGAGCATTGGGCAGAACTAACTATTTTTTGTCGCAATTTTGGTCATGAAGAATAATATTTTTTTGCAATTTTGGTAACCTCGTTAGTCTAACCTATATTGTCTGATAAGTTTAACCATAGAAGATTATCTTTTTTAAAAAAAACGGTTATATATATTCTTTATGATTTATTTGATATCTCTCTATTTATTCATGAATTGGTAGATTTACTGCGGATTCAAATGAAATTGAAATCATATTATATTAATTCTATATTATTAGAATTATTAAATTAGTATATATAAAAAAAAGAATTATTATATTAGTATATAGTGTGATATTGTATTTGAATCTAATGCATTACGAAGCAAAAAATCACACTCTAAGATACTTAATAACACCTAATTAAATGAGATGATGTATTAAACTTGTCGGTTGGTGACTTCTGACATATAAGGAAACTTAGGGAAAACTCAAGGATGCTAACCTATTGGTACTTAATATGCTTTAGGTTTTTATGGGTTAGTTTATGCATTATTATGGATATCCACCGGCAATATATTTTGCCCATGGTTCTTGAACTTTTCATTTATTTATTTAGGTAATACTTTTTGTTACCTTGTTTTGAAACAAAAAATGAAAAAAAGATGATATAAATTAATTTTGAGCAAACATTCTTTGATGATGGGCCGTTTCATTTGTGTTGAAGCTTTTTTTGTTCTTTCTTTCTTGCTTTTGAGTTTGTGTGATGAGTAACCTAATCGACCTAATGAAATCTCGCTACTGCCAAAAGCAAGATGTTTTTCTTTTTAATGGAGCCTACAACACACTTCTGTTTAGTGATTTTGAAAGTTCATTATTTTTATTCTCAGGTATGTGATAGATCAATCAAGCCTTCCAGATAAGGTTCATGCTCATCACAAGTTATACTCCATCACCCACATTTCCTTTTCCGTTACTTTCACCAACTTTCTCATTTGGTGGCCGTAGATGTCTCTTGGGCGGATTTTGGCTCTTCATTATCTTTAAGCAACTACTAGTTATGATGTCTATTCAATTTCAAAATAAAGTACAAGCTAAGGGACATTTTTCTTTTTACTCATACATACACACGCACATAACGAAAGAGCAACTCTAAAACATACTAGAAGGAAAATCCAAACCTAGCTAAATATTTAGCACAGTGATGTATTTTGTAATTGGAAGAAAATTAGGAGGCTGATGAAGTTGGTCACACACAGGAAGTTGGTGTGATGAAGTTAAGCTCATATATATATTTTTTTAAAATTTGATATAGGTTGTTCAATTTCTCCGGATCTCTCTTTATATTATTATATTGGGAGAATTTCACTTAAAGGCCATAGTGGCAACATTATTTCATATAGCCCCCCTCCACCCCTCCATCCCTCCCAAAATTGTTAATCAAGTTTCATTATTGTAGGTGTGACAATATAATAACAAATCTTGCTAAGTCATTCAATGTATGGATTTTGTGAGAAGAACGAAGCATAATAGAATATTGCTGTTTCAGTGGCACACGAAAAAATAAGCTCAAAAGATATTGAATAGCAATTTGACATTGAGAAATTGGGTTAATGGTGTAGAGCTAAATATTGAGGCAAAACTGAAAATTAAATGTGTCCAATATGAAAGAGTGCATATATAAAATTATGAAATGAATTGTTCTAGGGTTAGAATTACAAAAGGTGATGTGAGGGTAAATTTGATACCACTATATGCTTATCCAAAAGTTCATTCATATATGTCAGGCCTGGAACATGCAATGCTATTTAGAAGTCTTACAGGCTAAAAAAAAAAAGAAAAATTAAAGTTGGCCACTAATTCCGTTGGAACACATGGCATTCATAGACTTGACACATTTGAATATCATGATTATAATAAACTTCTTCTTATTTTATATATATACAATTTCTTGTTGTGACGATGTAAATGTCAAACACATTAATTAATATTTTTTGGCACGGGTTGTAATATAGGTATATTTTGATTTATGAGCACTAAATGAACAATTTCAAAGATGATACTTGATGAAATAGCTAGTGTTTCAAGTACTAGAATTTTTTATCAGAAACTCGAGTACTAGAATAAGATTACTTGCAGATGGAATAATGTTACATATAAGGTTAAGCCATTGTATAACAACGAATTCATCATGCATAAACGACTTGTTCATATCTGGGTGAAGCTGCAAATTCAGCAGTCATGTCTTTCGCTATGCATATGGGGCACTAAACATAATAATGATTTGGTGGTGCAAAAATAGGCATAAACTTTTTTAAAAAAGAGACAAAATAGTAAAGTCAGGGGGGGGGGGGTGTAAAACATTGATAGCTTTTTGGAATATATATATACTGTTATGCCCTCTCCAATTTTTTCTGTTTTCAGTTTAGTCCTTTTATTTAAGCTTTTCATCAATTTCAATTTGGTCCTTATTCTAAACTAAATTATAGAAATTAATTCTTGCATCAAATAGGAATATTCTTCCACTAAAACGTTGTTTCCACCTCAAAATAATTTCCTTAAAATTCTCAATTTAAAAATTCATCTTCTAACTATTTTTCTTTAGGGTAAAGGGTCAAATCTAGCACTAAACTATTGGCCAAAGTACACCCCACATAAAATGAATTTCGGGGCTCAAAACTAGCACTGTTCAAGTACAAAGTGAGTCAGATATAGCAATTCCGTCAATTTTGAAGGAGTTGACCGTTAAATTTGACTTAATTAGACCACTTCACATGTCATGTCACCTTATTAAGCCAAGTCAGCATATCATCATCATCTCGCCACGTCATCATCATCTTCCCAATCATGAAAATCTCTCAAATTGTCAACCTTTACAGCTGGTTCACTCCCACCGTCTTCTTCCTCCTCCTTCAGCTCATGATCGGCACCATTTTCATCACCTCTTCTTTCAACAACACCAAAAAAACCACAACAACCAAACTAAATCTCATGATGACCACAATCGCCATCCTCAACAACTCGCCAGATCTCCCTCTGTTCATCAGAAACTCAAATCCATCAATTTCTACAGCTACAGATCTCACGAAATTGGACACACGAGGCCAGCTTCTGGTGAGGTTCTGGTGAAGCTTTCAAGGAAGATGAAGAAGTCGGCAACGACGAAATCGGCGTTCTCGCATTTTAAGGAGGAGGACGTTGTGGAGAAGCGGCGGCCAGCGACGGTGAGTGAGGCGAAGGTGAGTGCCTCGGAGGCTGACGATGATGAGGTGAATGTGAAGGCCGACGATTTCATCAACAAGTTTAAAAAGCAATTGCAGTTGCAGAGGCTAGATTCCATTACGAGGTACAAAGGCTAGATTCACAAAGAAACGATTCAGGTGAAGATGAAGATGGAGAGTGTGATTGGGAAGATGATGATGACGTGGCGAAAAGATGATGATGATATGCTGACTTGGCTTAATAAGGTGACATGACATGTGAAGTGGTCTAATTAAGTCAAATTTAACGGTCAACTCCTTCAAAATTGATGGAATTGCTATATCTAACCCACTTTGTACTTGAACAGTGCTAGTTTTGAGCCCCGAAATTCATTTTTATGTGGGACACTTTGGCCAATAGTTCAGTACTAGATTTGACCATTTACCCTTTTCTTTAATTTCTAAAAGTTAAGCCTAATAATTATCCAAAATACATTTGACTTTATAATTTATTTCCAAGATCCTCTAATTTTCAATTTGACACCACATGACTTAATTAATTCCATATTGTTTAATTTCTAATCTATATTTTGGGTGTTACAGTGTGACAATTAGTTATGGGAACCGAATGCTTGGAACTCGTTCGTGAAATTGAGAGGTGTAGAAGCATCAGTGACGGGGGTGCTTCAGTGTTGGGAGAGATAATATCTATTTTTCCAGCGACCATATGGGATCTACACGTAGGCATTGCAAAGAGGTGTCTGTGATTTCACATAGGCACATAACAGAGGAAAATATGATTATTTTTGGTAATGCTTGTGTCTCCATTAGGAGTTTTCTCTAGCTTCCTCGAACAAAAGGATTTATTTTCCATGATGTTACGAAAACCATGTAATCCTTCTTAATTAATATCATTTTGTTTTTTTATTAAAATAAAACAAAAGGACTTATTTATTTATTTGTCAATGAGCCAAATTAAATTATTATTATCATGAAATCCAAACAATCACGAGGGCTCATGAAAACTTGCATTCACAAGGAGAATTGATTTTGAACCTTCAATGGAGAATGGCATTTATAAATGCTGCAAAAATCACTTCCACTAATATTTTGAATGCAGCTCTCTTTATTTTAGGAGTATTTCCTTTCTTCAGTTAGATGTTCTTTAGTTTTCATGCTAAATGCCCCATTTTTTTGCTACAGTTATCTATCGTTTTTTTTGCTTTTATGTAAACGAAGTTATATTTTTTTTATGCACTGTTTTTTTTCATCTTTAAAAGCTAGAAATATATATGTCAATCTTTTGTTTATCGAAAAAAATATGTCAATCTAGCTACTTCATATTTTAATGCACATACTTTTTGTCAACAAGGGACCATTAGATGAAATAAGCATACGGCTTCGTGCCATACCCTCACATTTCAGAAGATGACACACACAGACACACAATTGGACTGGATTCATCGACATAGAAACGATTGTCACCTCCAAAGAATAAACGAAAATTGTCAATGAAAATCTCTATTAATTAAAGACTTCAACATTTGCTGTTCTTTGAGTGAGAGAATTGAGTGCTGCAACCAGAGTGAACAAAAGGTTGGAAAATTGAGGTTCCTGGACGTAAATTTCATACGGAAGATCCAGAATACGGTGGTTATATTGGATTCAAGAAAGCTGACTTTTTTGAAGATTAATTACCCGAAAAGGCATATTGTTGAAACTCTCTGAATTTGATAAAAAAAAAAAAAAGAAACTCTCTGAATTGTGTCTCTGCATTAACATTAAAGTCCATCGATGTAGAATTCAGTTATCATCATACTATTAATTAAAACAACTTGACTGTGATTACTAGAGTCTGTTTTGTACGATTGAAATGGATGGGAGCTAGGGAAGATGAATTTTTATATTAAAAAAAAGTTTAAGTGAGTTGGGTCCCGGGCTCACCAGGGACTAAGGCATGCCTCTAGATTTAAAGAGTGCTTATAGAGATACTAATAAATCGAACACCAACAAAATCCTCGACAGAATTCAAAACCACAACCACAAAGCTACGAGTCAAACTCTTTTACCAACTGAATTAACCTTTGTTGGAAAAATGGAGAGATTATAATGAGTTGGATTTAAAAAAAAATGGAGAATAGGTTTTCTTCCTTAACACCTTTTCTTTATTAAATTTTGTAACCCCACTTATCCATTTATTTTAAATAGAACTCATTAACAATTTTCCCTCCCCTATAGGTTTCCCAGTGAAAGAAATTATCTATTATTCCGACCAAAAAGAATGGGAAAAAAAATATCTATTACCACAGTTTCAATGAGGTAATAATATATTTGTTACATTATATCTGAGTTCTCAAAAATCGACAAAACAAACAAAACAAACAGTGGATTAGCTCGGAATTCAGCGATATGGAATTCCGCCAATAAGATAAAATTCATTAGTAAAATGAGATATCATGTGACTTATATTTTAGCAACGACTTATTTTATAAGTGGCTAATTTCATGGTTAATAATTCACTTTTTTTATGGTAGTGATGAAAAGGATTTCTTTATTTGTATATCTGTGATGATCAGATTGCAAGGGCTAGACAAAAGAACTACATCAGACGAAATCCTAGAAAACAGACACACACACTGCAAATTTGCAAATTTGCAAATTTAATTAAGGGACCACAACCTAGATAACCAGCAAATAATCTCTCACATGGACTTAAATAATGAAAATCCCCTATATTCATTAAGCTATTTAATATTATAGAGCTAATTAATGTGAAGAAAAGAAATTACCTCTTAACCATTGATCCCAAGCAGAAGCTTTAATTTGAGAGATTAATTAAGCTAAAGCAGCCAAAGGGCAACTCTCCTTTGGCAAGAAGTCATTGAAGGTCTTGACATGTCCTCAATCCTAATTTCCTGCCAGGAGAGAGATGCCCTATAGCTAATTTGCTTATAATCATGGGAACCAACTCTCAACTTAATTTCCTTGTTCCTTGAGCCTTGCTTAATTCTCTGGTTTGAATCTATAAGTTCCACACAGTGTTTTATATAGTTTAGGAGAGCCGAATAAACAACACTGAAGCAGTAGCATATGCCTGAGATTTTATGCATCATTCTTGGGATATCCATTAACAATAATATATACCAATGCAATATGCTTTATTTTTCTTTTGTTGAATTTTTTCCATAAATTTTATATTCTCTCTTTGTGGTCTAAAAAGTTGTTTCGGTCGGTCTTGTTAATTTGCCCACGACAGAGAAGTGGAGAAAATAAGCTGACAAATTCTTATCAAAGATTTTATGTTGTCACATGGTCCCTCTTATTGCTTCCAATAGTTCTTTTCTTTTCTTTCTTTCTTTCTTTGTCTGTTTGGCTCCATCATACGATTGAGAAATATTTGTGGGTTTTTTATTATAACTTAAAGTTTGTGTCAGTTTTACAACATTTATTAAGGTTACAAAATATCTCAAGGCCCAAAAACTGACGAAAGATAGTTATACTTTTTTTGGCCAAGGAAAGATAGTTATACTAGTACATATAGTGCCCATCAATAACATTTTTTTTTATTTTGGTATCAATATTTGAACTCATCACTTTAAATTATCACCTATGTAATCACTTAAATGTAGCAACCTTTGTTGACAATATTATTGGTTTTGATTTCCATTAAAATGTCAAAAACCATAAAGTGTTTTGGGTCCACCGATTTTACATATAAAAGATTTCCTTGACAAAATTGATACGGTCTGTGCGTGCATGTCTCCTTTTGCAATCCAGCCAGCTAGACATAGCTAAGGCATCGTCTTTTTCTTCCCACCATTGTCATACAAAGATGACTTGTACGTATTTTGCACTATATATGGATCAGTGATTACAATCAAACTAGAATCTCTGCTGAATCATATTTCACATGAATATTGAAGATAGAGAAAAACCCGCATATATATTAACAAAAGAGGCTCAATTTTATTTTAATTCATTACTTTACCTTTTTGGTAATATATTTTATAACTTTAATGAAGTGACGGGTCATATTTCTTTATATGCGTGTGCAGTGCGCGCGCGTATGTGTTGTGTGATTTTTCAGTACTATAGCTAATTAATTTGACCGACACATTGAAGTTTGATGCGTTATTTCCATTAATATATTCCAAAATTAAGTTATCCGGTTGAAACTTGAAACAAAAGGAGAGGTACTTAGCCCTGTATAAACGTAACTCGATTTTTGGATATGAGAGAAAGAGAAGATACATTAAATGCTTGACATGCCTGCGTGTTATGACTTGTTTTGGTTAGAGCTTGTTATGATTTCACAATACGTAAATATCATTTCATTCCCTAAGCAATTATTCAAGTATCAATTGTTGTACACAACAATTGATAAAATATATCAATAATGATTAATAATAATTAGAAAGTATAATTTTTATTTAACGGGTAAATGTGCACCCATTAGAATAATAATTTTAAAAGGGTGCATCTAACAACATGATAATTTTGAGACAGCACACAATATAGCATGACAACTTAAAAGGTGCACATATAGCATAATGGTGATGATATGTACATGTTTTAAGTTATCATACTGTCAGGTTCACCATCAAAACTACCATATTTGTTGGGTGCCTTTTCGAAATTAACATGTTACTTGGTGCACTTTTACCCTTGTGTAAAATCCTAGCTTTTCAACAATATTTATAGCAATATAATCAATTAATAACCACTTTTCTAGTGTTAGAAGCCTAAAAATAACAGTGAATTAAAAATTTTCTGATGCAAAACTAGATAAAAGAATTTCCCAAGTAAACTTGGGCTTTTGAACAATTTATGAAATTCATAACTATTTCCTGAAATTCGCAGTGGTTTATAAATTCATTTAATAGTTAAATCAGTACCTACCACTTAATTTTATTTTAAACACCTGTACTATCTAATGTAACTAAATACTTAACATAATTAAGTCTAACTATTACAATTTTATATAAATATAATTCGGCTATCGCAGGTGATAGCTTATACCTATATACATCACAAGCTATGAACTTATATAGAAATACAATAACTAACATATATAACAAATATATTTCACTATGAGCTTCAGGCCTAACAAGCATCCTTCCTACCTTCTACTAGAGCTTCCCACAGAATCTACTTCTCCTTGCTTATCTGTAAAAACATTTTGAAAAACAGTGAGATTCAAAGAATCCCAATAACAGTTTATTTCAATAGTTTACCTTTAAATCATGATAATATTCTCCTCTTTCCAACCTCTTGTTAGAACCTGTCTCTTTCTCATCTCTTATTGGAACTTGCCTCACTATACCAACCAATATTAACGATATATTCGTCAAATGATTGAGGTATTTTGTACCTGCAGGGTTTCTGAAAATGTTTGGCATAGGGGGAGCGACCCACCTGATGCCTAGAGTACTCTACTTTCTTATTTATCTATCTGAAATAAATATTCTTCCTCTTCTTAGGATCAACATTATCATGTTTTTGAAAAATATTCATGCGCGCTTATAACTACTGAATTAAACTGTTACATGTCCTTCACTTTACTTATACTTCTTTCCTTCTTAGTGTTTCCCAAACACTTGCCTTGAAGTTCCTCCTAATATTGCATAAAGTAATAATGACGATAAGTAACTATTCTACATCATAAACGACTCTCTCGAACCTATATTACTACCCAACCCTTTGTTTATATTCCCTATCATAGAAATCTATTTTCACTCTTGGTTAAAGTTTATAGACAATTAATCAATGTAATCCACAAGTACAAAATAACTACATGAAAAGGAGCTAGACATAGAACTCAAATCATTAACATTAATGATCAGTTTTTAAACTTTCAAATTTCAATTGATCCTTTAGTTTGTGTAGAAAAGAGAGACATGACATTAAATCAATTTATTGTTCATAATCAAACATCCAGCATGAATCTATGTTTCATCCTCAATTCAATATCATTCAGTCATTGCAGAAAAACAAATGTTTCTCAAACTCAATTTTATGCTTTATTGCAACTTGACCAATCAAATACTTAAAGCAAGAACATAGCAAAACGAAATAAATACATGAACTTCCAAACATGCCCTCTATATGTCTTTTCTAAATTATCCTTATTATTTATTAATCATTCCTAAAAACTCTCTTTATGTCCAGAACTGAAACAATAGGAGAAAAAGAAAACAAAGTTTCAAAATACTCTTAGAGACAACATAAAATTGAACATTCATAGATTTCTTAACTTACAGTAAATAAATCTCAAGGTTCAAAACTAAAACTTTATAATCAAAGCATTTTATAATCCGTGTTTAAGACCAACAAATAATTCTCTTCCATTACCTAATCGAATTGAATAGGACAACCAAGCATACATCATCAAAATAATTGATAAAATACATCTCATCGAGATTAACTTATTAGTCTTTAATTAAAAATTAAGGGTGTTTTCATTTCAAGAACCAATCAGCCATGATAAGAAAGAAAAGGAGAAACCAAGCAACACAAATCAGTTATACATATAAGAAGCTTATAAAACTTTTAGAAGCACTCTTTACTATAGTTAAAATGTGAAATTCTAACACCTCCAATACATGAATCAGCCCATGTGCCTAGTCTATCATTTTAAGTACCACTTATATCATTTTCCTTTCAAGTATCATTCGCCCATTACATATGAGAGAGCAAAGAATTTTTAAACCAACAAAACAATGCAGCAAGGAAAGAAAAGAACCAAGTTTCATATGTAAATAAAATCAATCATAAACCATAGTCATCAATTCATTCATTCCTTCATCATAACCAAAGAATCAAAGCATCATAGAAAGGAAATTGAATAACATATGAAGTCCTCCTTTCAAATCCTAAATCAAACATGCAGCAACATTTAGAAGAAACAAAAGGAGAAAAAGACAAACAAAAAAATGAACAAGGCAATACTATAAAATCTTCCCACTTATTTTCAAACAAATCTTAACATACAAATTTCAATATACAAATTCATGAGAAATGAGACATCAACAAATGAGAGTTATATTTCAGTTTTGTCCAACTTATTCAAGCAGTCCTTTAGCATATGCAAACTAAAATTTTCTTCTAGGCATTTTAACAAACACCTTGAGTGCAATATTTAAACATTGGTTTTTAACTTCCCAATTATCAACACACTTACCCAACAGTTCCAAAACACCATTTAAAAACAACAACTTCCAACACTTAAATAAAAAATGAGTTCAATCATAGAAAAGGAAAAATGTCAAAGCTTGTACATCAACAAAACTTTACATCAATCAAACATGCAAAGCTAGAATCAAAATCTAATGGGTTCATACATTAATTAATTAGAAATTTTGACTCCCAACACCCCAAAACTCGTTGGATTCTTAGTACCCAAATCTGGGTTTATGAACAAACTCAGCTAAACCTCTAAATAACCTTCAAATCCACCCACATGCATGAAGAATCGAAGCTTAATTTATGTTTTAAACATTGTGGAAGTCTACACCTACACCTAAGAACCCAATTCGGATCCCTCTCAATCTCGCCAAAAACAAAGGGAAAATGGGTATAGAAATGAAGAGGAGGATCACCTGAAGCTGAATCCATCATTGCATGTGCGTTTCCGACACCGGGCCGCCGTGAATCGCCGGAAAACGTGGGTGGGGATGGAGAGAAATTGGCGATGAGAGTGATAGGAAGAAGAAGAGGAATTTGTTTTACAAAGGGTTTAAGGAGAATAGCAATTTTGCCCCTCTTTATCTCTTGTTCTTCACTTAAACCCCTAATTATTAATTTTTTATTTTCAGTTTAATCTCTCCTTCATAGCATCATTCCTAAAGTTACTCCTCCTCACCTCAAACTAGGAATTTTCTTTAGTTTCTAAAGGAATAAGTCCTAAAATTCTTATGACTATATTTATCCTCATAAATTTAGTTATAATGATTTTCAATTTCATAAAAAATATAATTATCCTCCTTTGTTTATTTTTAAGGCTTTCTAATTCCTAAATGACACTCAAGACCTTAATTAATTCTCTATTATCTCTAATTTAAATTTTGGGGTGTTACACCAGTTGCTGTCAAAGAGTTGTCTCTAATAGTCATTGACTACGTCATTGGCCAATTTCACATTAGTAAGGCAAAATTTGACGGTGTTGGCCAAAATGATACTTCCTCCATTCCATAATATAAGAGCCCAAATTTTGAATGATTTTTGTCAAAATTTAAGAGCTCATACTTATATTTTCCCATCATTTAATGTGTTTCTTCTTACTTTGTCCTAACTCACTTTTATAGTCATTATTACTACTTACGTATTTAATACGTAGGGGCTGATACTACTTTTTTTATATTGATGGCCAATAATACATTTTTTATAGACAGGGGCTGAACAGTACTGTATATAAAAGCTTGTTGGCTAACTGCTACTACAATGATTTATTTTTTTTTATTTCTGGTAATATTATGTATATGACAATTGACACATATCTTGTCCATATATAACATTAACAATATTAATTTTGCTTAATTGGGTATAGTATGAGGTCAATCATGTCATTTTTGTTATTTTCATAATAAGAATATTATTAATATTTTAACTCCTATATGCTTACATCTCGGATTAGTTGGGTTTGTGTGTATAGGACACTTGAAAAATAAAGAAATATTAGGAGAGAAGGTTGGATGAATTTGAAGAAACACACTTAAGGATGACCTTGATTATCATAGCCAATAGCCAATAATAGGGGTGAGCAAGTTAGAACAGAAACCGAAAACCAAATCAAATCAGTCTTAATCCAGTTATTTGGTTCGGTTCATTTATGTTTTAATAAATAAATTTGGTTTTAGTTTGGTGGGTTATTTATTTTTGGTGGGTTTTGTTGATAGCATGCGTACAACCTCTATTTGATATTTAAGCAATTTTATAGTACACTTCTTCAAATATTGAAATAAAACAGTAAATTGAGCCTTGAAGGTAGATTTAATCTTAAATGATGCCGCAAAAGAGTTGAATGTGTTGGCACAGAAAGTAGCAGGCCAGAAGCCTATGGAGTAATATACAAAGATGACAATGGTATCATGCATAGAGCATGCTTAAAGGGAAAGGGTCAAATAATATTGTCAGCCTGGTAATAGTAAGACCACAGTTGTTAATATAGAGGAGAATTGGGCCAGCTCAGGATCTTCAGTCCTATAGAATCACAGTGGTGCGGGATCAGCCCATGGTTGAACAAGGCATGGCTGATAACCCAATGAATGTTCTGTTAGTACCATCATCACCTTTACCCGTTGAAGTCTCTCTCATTCAAGCAGTGGGCATTACTAATTTGGTTTTCCACGTTGAAACTGCTAGTGGAATAAACATGGGTATTTCTTGGCCCCAAAGACTTCAAAGGATTTACACGACTTTGTCTCCAACCAGGTATGTAATTTCAGCACACTTTTAGAGTAGTTTGTTTGCGTATGGAAAAACGGAATGGAAACAATGGAAAGAGAGACAAATTTTACTTTCTTGTTTTCTTAAATAAGAGAAAAGTGGGAAGGAATAAGAAAGTTTGATTTTAGGGGATAGCAAAGTTTGATTTTAGGCTTCTCTTCCCACATTCTTATTCTTATTCCTATACAACTTACGGTTTCCGAGTAGAGGCACATTTAAATAGCAGGGAAGAGAAGCCTAAAATCAAAAATAATCCATGAAACTAGTATTCAAATAATCCTTTTCATTCCTCATATTTTAAATATGTTTAAGCATATAGGAATAAGAAAGGAAGATGCTAAACATTGAAATTGGATTCTTATTGAACTAGCAGTGTGACCCGCGCGTCGCGCGGGAGCATTATTTTCATTATCTTAAAAACTAATAAACCTTATAACAATCTCTTATAACATAGAAATAGTTCAATAATGGAAACAAAATAGACAAGTAAACTAATAAAAGGGCATTTATGGGAAGTATTTGCTAGAAATTATAACGATCTCTTATATTTGGTGAAGCATTTGCTAGCCGACAAACAATGAAGCGCTTTTGTAATCCTTTTAAGCAAGCTTTTCTCTTAAGGTACACAAATTTGTTTAGAAACTTGGCACATGTAAGTTTCAAAGCAATATATGAAAGAATGACTAAATTAAAAGCACTCTTCCTTTTTATTTTTGGCGACTTCTTCTTCAAATATTTTCAAAATAAACTAGTTTGGTATAATCAAATTCTCACTATACCACTAAAATAAGTAAAATACTTTTGAAATTAGTCAAAACAACGAAAAAAAAAATAAATTATGACTAAATTATTATTTTATTATTAATGGTAACCTTGTTTCATATTTCTTCACAAATACAATTTTGAGTAATTATACAACTTACTACAATAATCAATAGTCAATATTCACACTACAAAAAAACGGGTCATTCCGGCGCAACCGTACCGGCGTTTTAGACCAAAACGCCTATATGAGACGCATACCGGCGTTTTTCGCCAAAGCGCCTATATGAAAACGCCAATAAATTTGGCGCGCGCTTCCCGCGTTTCCATATCGGCGTTTTGGGTATGGCAAACGCCGGTATGGTTTTTAAATTTAAAAAAGAGGGGTCTGACAGTTTTTTTTTCTTAAGAAAACCGCATATAGGCGTTTTCTCAAAACGCCTATGTGCGATTAAATATTATTTTAATCGCACATAGGCGTTTTGCCAAACGCCTATGTGCATAACGTGCATTTAATATGCACTTTATGCGCATAGCGGCGTTTTGAGAAACACCTATATGCGCATTAAGTGCATATTAAATGCACTAAATGCATATAGGCGTTTCTCAAAACGCCTATATGCAATTAAAATAATATTTAATCGCATATAGGCGTTTTTAAAACGCCGGTATGTGGAAATGAAACGCCGCCAAACGAACGCCTATAAAAGCACCGCTGATGTTCATTTTGGCGTTTTCGAAACGTCAAAAAGTCTGAGGGTCCCACAGAAATTATCTTTTTTCTTTATCTCTTCCTTTAAATATTCCTTCTTCGGTAGATCATGTCTCGGCGTACCGGTAAAGCTCCCATAGACCCTGAAGAGCAGCAGCGATTGCGAGATGAACAACGGCGATTGTGGGACGAAGCAGAAGCCAGGCGTATAAAAGAGCGCCAGTTAGAGATTGAGCGGGAGCCTAATCCACCAGAGGTGTTGCAGTACGTCAGCCCCCCTCTTGCCAGCACCCCTGTTGCGAGCACCCCTCTTGTGGCTCCACCTTGGACTCCTTTCGGGTTTAGTGGTAACCCAGGAGTCACGCAGGACAACCTCTGGAGAGACTTGAATGTCAACATCAGCTACGAAGACATGCATCAAAATTTGAATGAGGATAGGGAGAGGGCGGAGGGGGAGGAGGGCACCGGCGGTGGCGGTGCGGGTGGCGAGGGGGACGTCCCGGTGCCGGAAATTATGGTTAAAATGCGGCGCGGGAGGAAGTCTTCGAGATCTGGTCAGCTGGTGGATGTTAGAGGTAATTGAATTTGATATTAATTAATAGTTACAAATTTAATTTCTACAATATATATTATCTAATATATTTTTCTTACCTACAGATACCACTGGCACTGTCACCAGGAGGAGGCTGACGGCGAAGCAGGCGCATGTGCTTCCGTCGAATGAGAAGATTGAGCTGCCATATTACAGCACCACCGGGCAGCCAACAACGGATGCTGCCATTTTATTCCGCCGCCATTGCCGACTGCTCGGCAAGGACTTCCGGCGTTTCCCGATCGACCCGACCAGCTGGAGGAAAATTCCGGATAGCCGGAAAGAGGAGGCTTGGGAGATTATTAAGGTAATACGTATTTCAAAATATTATAATACGTATATTGTTATTATACCTATTATTAAATATGAAAAAATTTCTTTTGCAGAGCAAGTGGTGGGTCCCCGACGGCTTGAACCTCAAGAAATTCTCGAAAGGGATGGTCGGGGATAATTGGAAGGATGAGAGAAACAAGTTGTACCAGCTCAAGTCCACGAAGGGGACTAAGCCTAGGGAGGCGGTGGAGGCAGATGTGCCCGATAGAGTTGACCTTGAGCAGTGGAAGAATTACATCGCTCGGAGGATGGTCGAGCTGGGGCGGGCCAGGGAAAGGCGCGGTCAGCAGGCTCGGGCACAGCAAGAGGTTGGCCACTCGACTGGGAGCGTACCGTTAATCGTCCGCTATGACGAGATGATATATAACTATCCACTACTCTTTCTATATCTAATATCTTATGTTATAATAATACTGATCATAGTTTAACGATTCACATATTTCAGCGGCAGGAGGCTAGGGCGAAGGGCATCAAGAAGGGCGTCTTCAAAGATTTCATTATTCAAGCGCGCACCAGCTCGGACGGGAGGCCTCTATCCCGGAAGGCTGCCGAGGAGATTAGGAGTGTTGCTCAGGCGCAGGCTGATATCGAGGCACATGCAGTTGGGGAGACCCCGAGTCTCAGCAGGGGGAGAGCGGGAGCCCCTATGAGGAGGTCGTTGCTCTCCACACGCAGTTGGGGACACAAAAACGTGCGGGACGCGTTCCAGGCCTTGGCTTTGGAGCCAGACCTACTCAGCTCTTCCCTTCTTTCGGAAGCCGTGGGAGCCAGGGTGAATCCTCTGGGGCGAGCCAATCATACGAGGCCCGGCAGCTAGATGAGAGGTTGCGGGAACGCGAGCGAGATATTGCAAAGCGAGAGGCCCGCATGAAGGCAGATGAGGAGAAGATGATGCGCGATTTTCAGGCTCGGGTGAGGGCAGAAGAGGAGCGGCTGACGCAGCTGGCGCGCGATCATGAGGAGCGGTTGGCGGCAGAGTTCAGGCGCCACCAAGAGGAGTTCTTCATGGCTCAAGCCTCCGCATCACGATCCCGTCGCCGCCGACGACGCTCTCCACAACCCGCCATCGAGGAGGAAGATGATGATGATGATGATGAGGAGGATGATGATGATGAGGAGTAGATTAGGTTTTTTTTGTTCTTTTATTTTCTTTGTACTTTTATGTTTTTGTTGTACTTTTTTAAAATTCTGAAAAAATATTATTATTGTTCTAGTTTTATTGTTCAGTTTGTTTACGTACTAATTAAATGATAAAAGAAAATTGAACTAAATTAAGTAAAATAGTTGCTACTTAATGAAAACAGTAAAATCTAAGAATGTACAATTACATATTTATATATACAATAATCTTTCATTTGTCACCATCTTCACGCTCTCTAACAGTTGGTACTGGTTGATCCCCTTCCGGGATCAGATATTCCAAATTATTAGGAGCAACCAATTGAGCTGTCTCAGTTGTAGCGTCATAATCCTCGTCGCCCATATCGTACACATCGCGAGGTTTCACCTGAATCACCATGTGCCAGTCTTTGTTTTTAGGATCAGGAACATAATAAACCTGTTACGCTTCATCAGCAACGATGTATGGCTCGTCGTCAGGTAATGCCCCTGTGTGGAAGAGTCTCGAGAAATTCACTGAGGTGATGCAGAGAACGTCAACGTTCTTGCCTCTTTTCCCCCTAGTGTCTGCCCAATCGCACTTGAAGAGCGAAATTGGGAATGCACCATTGTAGTTGAGCACAAGTATATCAACAAGTTTGCCATAATAATGAACCTCCCCTAAACGCGCTTGTGCATCATTTCTACTAGCATAACTCCTTGTTCCAAATGACCCAAACACACTCGAGTTTTGCGTTAGACGAGAGCCATCACACGCAACAGTGCGGAAGTGAAAGCCGTTGACATTGTAGGCAGAGTATCTTTGCGCATATTCAAAAGGTCCAGCAGCTAGATTCACCAATGATGATGGCGAATTTGGTTCGTTGCGTATTATTTTTGTGAACCAATCGGCGAACCCCCGGTGGACCATAGTATCAATCATAGCTGCAGTGATCCCCCGTCGTCCTCGATTCTCCCACTTTACATATCTCCGATAATCCCTGAAAGGTACGATGTATATGTATATAATTAGATATATATTTTGAAGAACAATAAAGATATATTTTAATTTAATTTGAAGCTGTCCGCCGCCACCTACTCTCGATAGGAGTCCACAGCAGTGCAGCGTGTCAGGACATGTCTATGTGTTTGTAACATCTCGACAGGACTCAAACGGTGGAATTGCGCTGCTCCTACTGGCTTTCCAATGGCGGGAAACAACGTGTTAGAGCTGATATGGTTTGAGTTATCGTCAACTCGAGGCAAACGCTCATTGCGCATGGTTTGACCATAATATCGTTCAACAAATGAAACAACCTCGTCCCCAATGTAACACTCAGCAATACAACTCTCTGACGCGGCTCTATTCTTAACGAACGACTTCATTCTTCCCAAGTACCTGTGAAATTAGTACACGATGAAATTATATATATAATTAATTATATACTGAAGTACACGATGAAATTAGTTAGCGTACCTTTCTATGGGATACATCCAACGATAGTGCACCGGCCCACACATCTTTGCTTCTTCAACAAGGTGGACAATGAGGTGGACCTGTGAGGTGAAAAATGACGGAGGAAATATCATCTCTATATGACATAGCATCAGAACAACTTTGGCCTGTAGCTCGTCGAGCTCTTGTCTGTCCAACACCCTTGAACACAGCTACCTAAGTATAAAACTGAGGTCGGCCAACACCATACACACGTCTTCGGGAAGAGTGTATTTTACGGCTAGAGGGAGAAACTGTTGGAGCAAAACGTGATAGTCATGACTTTTCAAACCAAAAATTTTAGGATCTCTCGAATTTAGGTCCACGCGCCTCGAGATGTTACTTGAATATCCGTCGGGAACCCTAATACCCTATAGCGTGGTCAGAAACACTCTCTTGTTCTTTTTTGTCAAAGCAAACCGAGCCGGCGCAAATTTATCGTTCTCGTCCGGCCACACGTCTTGACGTATCCCCATGGCCTTTAGATCTTTCCTCGCTCCAAGATGATCCTTCGACTTTCCTGCCTCATTCAGAATGGTGTATAAGACATTCTCGCCGACATTCTTTTCAATGTGCATGACGTCCAAATAGTGGCGCATTAAGTTGTGCTTCTAATACGGCAGACAAAAAAATATGCTTCTCTTTTTCCATTGAGGTGCTGGGCCAGTTCTACGGGCCACAGGCGGCGGCCTCCGCTGAGCCAGCCTTCCACCTCGGCTAGTGCTAGGGGCCTCTTCATCCGGCGGTGGCGGGTCCTTGCCAAATTCGCATTGCACATCGCATATCTGCTCAAAGGTCTCAAACCCAGACATCTGTAGAGGAGGATCTCTCCGTTCCTGTGTCCCGTCGAATTTCTTTCTCTGCTGCCTGAATTGATGATCCGGAGGAAGGAACCGTTGATGACCAATGAAACATGACTTCCTGCTGTGCGGCAGTCTGCGGGGCACCTGGTCCAAGTTGCAGAAGGGACATGTCATCGCTGTATACGTGTTTCATCCAGATAACATGCCGAGTCCGGGGAAATCGCTAACAGTCCACATCACAGCGGCGCGCAGTGTGAACATCATCTTTCTTGCGGCGTCAAACGTCTCGACCCCATCGCTCCATAACTCGTTCAGCTCCTGTATCAGCTGCTGAAGGTACACATCGATATCGTTTCCAGGAGGCCTTGGAATAATTGTTGATAGAATGAACGAGCTGGACTTCATGCACAACCACGGGGGATGTTATATGGCATCAAAACAACTGGCCACACGCTGTAATGTTGGTTGAAGGAGCCGAATAGGTTGAAACCATCAGAAGCGAGGCCTAGCCTGACATTCTTGGCTCCGAGGCGAAATCAAGGAATGTGCCGTCAAAAGCTTTCCATGCATCACCGTCTCGAGGATGCCTCATCTTGCCGTTTGGGTTAGCTTCTGTCGCGTGCCACCGCATTTGCTCAGCCATCTTCGGGGACATGAATAGCCTTTGAAGCCTTGGACGGAGTGGAAAATATCTCATGCTCTTAATGGCACGTCGCCTCTTCTTCTTATTATACCCTTCACCCTCCACCTTATATCGGGCAGTGCCACATCGTCTGCATTTATCTAACGCTGCGTCAGAGCCCCAAAACAACATACAGTCATACAAGCACGCATCGATTTTAATGTAATCTAACCCCATTTTTTTGACTGTTTTCTTTGCCTCGTAGAACGACGACGGTAACTCGGCTCCAATGTTATAAAAGGCGTCTAAAAGCAGCTCAATCACGTCCGACATGGTCGCATCAGATGCGCCACGTTTACACTTAATACTGTACAACTTGGTCAAAAACGACAGTTTAGAGTATCTTTCATTCCTTGTGCAAACACATCGTTTGTCATCGCAAGTACATAATATACGAACTTCATCGCAGAGATACTGAGTCGCTTAAACAGTTAGAATAGATTAAACATTTATACATACCTGGGTACAACGGTTTGTCACCTTCCGTCATGAGCTCAAAGAAATCTCTGGCCACCTCAGTGAGTAAGTACTCCGCGACTGGTCCGTCCACCACTTCATCCCCGCCAGCGCCTGCTTCCTGCATACCAAATGCTTCCCTCACAGTGTTATTACCCGGATTAGTTGGCTGGCCGCCTCCTTCGCCGTCATCGTCACTGTCTTCGCCTTGCATTCGGCCAACGTGAGAACTTGAACCGACTTCTACATCACCGACAGTGTCGTGTAGTCCATCCTCTCCATGAAATGCCCACGTGACATAATATCTGGGAAACTGCTTATCTAGACAATGAATAACTACCTCCTCTTGAGTCTTCAATTTGTCGAACTTACACTTTTCACACGGACACCGTATCTTACCCCGAACACTACCGTGCATAAAAGCATAATCCAGAAATTGATTCAACCCCACCAAGTATTGCGGAGACGATCTGGGTAAAGAGATCCACGATTTATCCAACATTATTGCTTTTGCTATTTCACAACAAAACGACAGATATATGAAAGAATGAGAGGTTTGAGAAAGAATGTGGCAACTGACTAATGCTCTAGACGCATATTTATAACCAATATATATTACTTTTCTGCGTTTAAGAAATGTACGTTGTTTGAGGAGTTTTTTTTAAAAAAAAGCCGTACCGGCGTTTCGCAACACGTCCATATGCATTTTAATATGAAATAATGCATATAGGCGTTTTGAGACAAACGCCTATATGCATTAGAAAGCATATAGGCTTTTCCCGGAAACGCCTATATGCATTATTTTAATGTAAATAATGCATATAGGCGTTTGGCAAAACGCCTATATGCATTATTTAATATTAAAATGCATATAGGCGTGTTCCAAACGCCGGTACGCACCTCTGTTCCCTATAAATAGCACACCTCCGTCCTTCGGCAAAGTTGCTCATTTTCTCATTTTCTTCTATTTTTCTTCTCTTCGTCTCTCATTCAATGTTATTGTTGCTTTATTTTTTTGGCTAGTTTTGCTGATGTTGTTTTTTATTTCGTGTTTTTTGGTGATATTTGATTTTATAAAATTGATATGATCTTTTTGCTTTTCTTTTACATATTGCTTGTTGTTTTGATTTTATATATTTGTGTATCATGTTTTATGAATTACTCTTGTTATTGCTTATGTTTATATATATTATTCTATGTGTTTATATATATTATTCTATGTGTATGTAACTTTGGGATTAACATATTATTCCTTATGTTTATGAACATTTTTCTTCCTCGTTCTAAACAACCAGGAAGAAAGATGTTTTTTATTTTTTTTTGGAAAACACATACCGGCATTTCGCAAAAACGCCGGTATAAAATATTGTTATTTAATACCGCACATAGGCGTTTTATAAAACGCCTATGTGCATGGAAAAAATTATTATTTCTTTATATCGCACATAGGCGTTTGGCAAAACGCCGGGATGCGTAAATAAAAATAATAACGCAATTAAACGCATACCCGCGTTTTGCAAGACGCCGGTTGGCAATAATAATTAAATATTTTGTGTATAGGCGTTTTATTTTCCGCCTATATGAGGTAATAATAAAATAATATGCGCATAGGCGTTTTGGCAAAACGCCGGTGGACGAATATTATATTATTTTGTTTGAAACCTCATACCGGCGTTTTGCCCCTCGTCTCGGCGTTTTCCAAAACGCCTAGATGCCGCATTCCCACGGCAAATTTATAGGCGTTTTGCCAAAACGCCGTAGCGCTATTCCGCCGGAAAATTCCGCCGATACGAGGCCCTACAAAACGCCGATATGGGCCCCGTTTTTTGTAGTGTCACTTGGGTCAGTACACCTTCAAGTCAGTAATTAAGGAGAGCCTTTTAACAAAATATATCTTTATTATATACTCCCTGATGTTCTCGCAAAAAATATATACTCCCTAATGCCCTAATTATGAAATTCTATTTAAGTGTGTTTAATTTTTTGAGAAATATAGTATGTGCAATTAACATAGCACACAGTTAGTTGTGTCATCCCTTCTACCCTTACTCTGAACCTTTGACCGGACATGGTGGCCATCTAAGCTAGTTTGAATAATATAGCCCTCATTTAGTTAGTTATGGGTAGCTACTTTTAAACACCTAATCCACCTTTAGCTGTAACACAGCCCCCATTTAATTATAAAATTAGATGGGAAAAAATTGTTCATGCGGTTCTAACACAAACACACATATTCCTTGAGTCATATAAATTATAATGGTAAACATGTTTCAAATGGATTAGTTAGTATATCCCCCTTCTTACTCACTGCACACACGCAACATATAAGAGAATCTTTTTCTTGAAAAAACTAATTTTTTATCTTTGAGATGACGTTTATTATTTTTTGTTACAAATTTTAGGAAGGGGTTTCAATTCAACTTAATACAAAAGCCAAGGACCTACATGGACCAAGTGAGAATAAAGTCAACTATTAACTCCACCGCTAGTTCCCATGATTACGGAGATATCTCTCCAAACGTCGTGATGGATGCATACTTTAATGTAACTCCCTGTAATCGAACTCATGCCAAAATGAACATCTAGACACTTTAAGCCCAACCCTTGTCACTGGACCCACGGGCGATGGGTAGCTTGACGTTTATTTTTCTAATGTTAAATGCGATCACATGTTTAGTTTTTCCTCCAGGCAAATATGGAGAAGTGGACGATCAACATCAGTATTATGCAAACCAAAGTTTAGCAAGAGGAGTCATACTTAAAAAAATAATAGGACCTCTTTCAACTGGTCACCTACAAATCTTAAGCATTGAACCTAATGACAATCCATTAGTCATCACTTTCAACTACTTCAAAGAACCAGAGGATCTTAGGGCTTGTGTTGAAGGCATGAAAACCATGATAGATGTGATAAACACAAATTAAAGGCTTTCTCAATGTTTAGATACTAGAACATGCCATTGCAAAACTTATTGACTTGGTCTTCAGCTTACCAATAAACTTGTGGCCAAAACAATGCAAGTTCTGCTTTCTCTTTGAAAAAATATTGTACAGATACTATCATGACAATATGGCATTACCATGGAGGTTGTCATGTTTGTGAAGTTGTAGGTGGTGATTATAAGGTCATGGGTGTAGGTTCTTGGAGAGTTATTGATGGTTCGACCTTTCCTGCCACTCCTGGCACCAACCCTGGCCTCAAGCCACTGTTATGATGCTTGGAATGTACATAATTAATTTGTAGAGATTAAGAGACATTGTAATGAATGGACTTAAATTATAACTAAGATTCCTCCAATCAATGTGGTAGTAGCCTAGTAGTTGATGGCCAATTGATATGATTATTGGACTTTGGGTAAATGGGTTAACATGAAAAGAATTATTATGCTATATATAGATGTAGAATAAAGCGGAAAAAATGCATTGAAGAACTTTGTGAAACCATCTTCCATTGGCTTTCCTTCTTCCATGTGATTTGTGATCCTTGTCATCATGTTTTCTCGTCCTTTGATTTATACATTTTTTCTTGTAATACCCAAAACATGGATTAGTAATAATAAAAAAAAAATTAATGTTTTGTCCTGCCATTAATAAATTAAAAATCGTTATAAATAAATGATGAGAATAAATATATTTTTAAGAAATTTTAATGCTTATTTTCTTTAGAAATTAAGGAAAATAGTTAGAGATAAATTTTACATTAGAAATTTTATGAAAAAGACAAGTCTTTTGAATGTGTAAACGGACAAGTAGAGTTGTTAAATTTCAAAAAGGACAACTTTGTGCCATTGATATTTAATTCACATTACAAAATTAGGAAAAAATTAAAGACTCAAATGCCTATAAAAACTTGACAAGTAAAACATAATTACTCCTTAGCACCATAATCTTTTTGCTTGTCAATTTTTTAAGGGCATTTGAGTCTTTTTTCCCTAATTTGGTAATGTGAGTTAAGTGCCGACGATCCAAGTTGTCCTTTTTAAAATTTAGCAACCTTACTTGTCTTTTTACACATTCAGAAGACTTTATCTGTCATTTTCCTTAACAAAAATCATGATGGAAGAAAATATATAAAATAGATGGATGAATTTATTTTTCTGCAAATTATTTAAAATCCCAAATAAAGCACTCCAAATTTGTAAAAGGACAAATCAGGAATCAACATCTTAATTGAGATTATGAAATGTTACACAATTACTTAAATGTCTCTCACTTCCTTCCCTCCCCACCGCCCCCACACAAAACCCACCTCTGCCACCACTTCCCCATCATCATCATCATTTGTCCTTTTACAAATTTAGGTTCACGATTGGGAAAATGACAAATAAATACATTCCAATATCCAAAAGGACAAGTAAGAAACTCAAACTTCCAAAATGACAAGTAAGGAACTCTGAATTCTAAAAGGAAAATAAAGGAACCAGACAATTGTTAATTGTTATGTTGCAAATGTTAATAACTATGTTCTAATTGTTAATTTTTATTGAAGTTCATTACTTGTCCTTTTGGAAGTTTGAGTTCCTTACTTGTCATTTTAGACATTCAGAGGTATCTAGTTGTCATTTTCCCTTCGTGATTTGTACTTCTACACATTTGGAGTAATTTATTTGAAATTTCATGAATTATGTTTGATAATCAGAAAGTAAATAAAGTAAATGTGGAAGGGCAAGATGGTAGTTTTGCAGAGAACATTATTTGTAGGGACAATTGCATCTATGTCCCAAATAAGAAACTTAATTTTAAAGTGATCCCAAAAATACTTAATAACCTTCATTAACAGGTGGTAACAAATCCTTGGGACCATTTTAAAATTAAGTTTCTTATTTGAAACTTAGGTGCAATTGTGCTTGTTTAAAATCCCCCTCTTCATTGCACCATCACCGTCACTTTCCTCCTTTATCTCTCTTTCACCCGAGCTTCCCTTCCTCCTTAGCTTCACTCTCTGCATTTCGCTTCGTGTGAATTTTCTCTCCCCTTTCCTAACAACTTTTCTGCGGTTTGAGTGAGTTTGAGGGAGAGGCTTACTTGGGTTCTTGGGTTAGGTTGTTTAAACTTTAAATGGGTTAAGATATTGAAGCTAAAGCTTTAGTTTGTGATGTATATATTATAAAAGATTCCATTATTCCCTCTCTGTTATGGGTTGGTTCCTCTGTGATTGAGTGGTGTGGAGATAATCTGTCACGCCCTAAAATCCTATGACGTAACCGGCACGAAGTTTAAGGCATCTAAACTTCGTAAGTCATTTTCAAAATTAATTATATACCTATTAAGCATAAATTCTTTATACATAGTATTTCCAATCATTTACCATTTCTAACATTTGTTCATAATATTTGCATCTTAATGCATAGAAAGATAAATACACAATGAAATGAATGCCTCAGAACTTATTATTTATAATAGAACTGTAAATTTTTTTAAAAAAAATTGCTTTTACCTTCCATTGTCCTAAAGCCCAAAAATGTAGTTCCACATTCTTCAATCTGAAATATAAAATACTATATAAATATGTGCAATCTCATTACATGACTCTTATTTAAATCCCCTATAGATGGATAAACAAATAGATGATATAACTTTGGTCAAAAATAAACAATAAATAAATATAAGAATATAGAGGCTTCAGTTTATTAACATCACACTTGTATCTGAGAAAAATAGAAACCAAAAGTGCAAAATTTGTATCACATAACAAAATAATTCCATCAGAGTATTTTAAAATCAACAGGAAAACTCTTTATTATGAAAAACTTGTTTTCCATAAAGGAACTGACACAAGCGAATTACAGGCGTGACACGTAGTCACGATAACAGGCGTGGACACACAGTCCACGAGGGTAACATAACTAGGCGTGACACGAAGTCACGAAAACAGGCGTGAACACACAGTCCACGAGGGTAAAATAACCAGGCGTGACACGAAGTCACGAACACAGGCATGGACACACAGTCCACGAGGGTAAAATAACCAGGCGTGACACGAAGTCACGAAAACAGGCGTGGTAAAACCACGAAACAGGCGTGACAGAAGTCACGAAAACAGGCGTGGTAAAACCACGAAACAGGCATGGCAAGCCACGAAACAGGCGTGACAGAAGTCACGAAAACAGGCGTTGTGTCTAGTTCCTCTACTAAAAGTATATATATATATATATATATATATATATATATATATATATATATATATATATATATATATATAGTAATAAATAAATCAATTTGAATGATAGTAACTCCTTTAGAGAAAAATAAAACAAAATCTTTTCTCATTTCAACTCTAGTCCAGTCAATGCATTTGTTTAAGAACATTTTCATATTTTTAAATCATCAATTTATAACCTCTAATAGTATACACTTTTTAATATTCAAAATACCAATAAATAGATTCAAAATCTCTTTATAAAAGCACAGACCATAATTTTCAAATCTGCAATCCGATTCGGTACCAAATAAAACCTCAATCTTTCATCTCCAAAATGAATGCAATAATCACATTATTCCAATTGGTAACAAGTTAAGATCTAGATAAATATCATATAACATATTGGAAGGCTAAAGTAAATCGAAAATAACTTCACACTCATATTTTCAGCTTAATCAAACAGCCCAACAGGGCACAAATTGAATATATTTTCACCAAAAGTCTAAGCTTCAAAGAAACATATAAAATGGTCATACAGGATAGATACCCACATATAAGTCTAAGCACTATCAAAAACAATCTAACCCATGCATTTCCAATGACAATACCTTAATTGATATTTGCATTCATTCCATGTTATCACTAATACTAGCATCTAGGCAAATATAGGGAATAAGAAATATAAATTTATTGACAACCCATATATCCCACCACCCATGCCAAAAGGAAAACATAAGCCCCTTCTATATCCTTCTCTCATCTTAATTTAAATCACAAAAACAAACATTTCTTTTCTTCAATCTAATTCAATTTAAAACAGAATTTAAATTCCCTACTTATAACGCTTCATGGAAATCATAGCAAAGGAGTAACAACGGTAATAGAAATCTCACAACCAGAAAAACCTATAATATTCTACATTGATGTATTCATTCAGTCTTACCCAACTCCTCTTTTCATATCTTTTCATACTTTCATACTTCCATTTCAAATCAGTAACAGAACAGCTATAAAAAAAAATTACCCTGACATTGAAACAGGGAAAGAATATGTGTCAAATATCCTTTGAACCCAATGAAAATCACATGCCCCTTGTTAGCCACAACAAAACAAAGTTTAGAATACTTCCCAAATAAATTAAATAGGTTCACCAAATACACTTATGCACAGAATCGAAAAATAAAGAGGGAAGGAAGAAAAACATCAACTCCACCTTCTAAGCCAACACTGACATGTAGCAAACCAATGCACATACAACAGTTCAAAATTTATATACTTCCAAAACTGTTATACTAACCCTCCATCACCTTTCTGTCACCATTCAAAATATAATTTCATCCTTTAGCAAAACATATGTGAGCTGAATATTGACTAAAACAATCCAGAAAAAAAAATAATAAAGGGAATCAACTGAAATACTAGAGAAAGACAACAAAAATTCCAAAGCCTTCAAGGTTTATAGAGTTCAACATGCATTCTCGAAAAAACACCTTAATCATTTATCTCATACTCAACATATATCAAGATTACCTCACAACGATAATTCAGCATTTGTTACCAATGCATCCAACCATTAGAGTAAAGAGATAGACTATATAGGTTGGTTTACAAATTCTTTCTTTAACAATAATTTATCATTCCCTAACTTGATCAATCAACCAAACTGAGTTTCCAATTTCATATTATCACACTAAATAATAATATTCTAAATTCTAAAATTATTGGACAGCATTTCATGTTCTCCTACTCAATGCAAATTACTCCATTAAATGAATCATTGCAGTTATATAAAATAAGAGGGACATAAATTTAATAAACCACATGAGTGCTTCTCAAACAACTCAATTAAACTTCAGGACCCATAATTCAAACATGCAGGGAACACTTTTAGCTCCATTATACTCATACAAAAATCACAGATTAAACACAGCCCACACTAATGGACGTGTCGTAGCATAGAAGAGGGAAAAATATCAACAACATGAAAATCATAAAAATCCCCATCAATCAAACATTCGGTTCCTAAATCAAACTTTAATAGATTATTATTTCAGTCTATTAGGTGTTTTGAGTCTCCATTTCCTCAGAAAACTCATCGGCCTTTAAATACCCAAATCAAACTTCAATTTATCATCCAAAATAACAAGAATAGAAGCTAATAAAGCTTTAACTTTTACCACTTAAACAAACCAAACCCCAGAAACTGAAATCGGATCCCCTTCAAACTTCGACCAATCAGAGAAAAATAGGTATGAGCAAGAAGGTGAACTTCACCTGATGTTAATTTCATAATAACACGCGTTAGATTTCCCAGTAATCCCCAAAAGCGCCGCTGAAAGCCGAAGGAGACGAAGAGGATCGAAGAAGAAAAAGAAATATTGAGAGGGAGGGAGGGAGGTGGAGGTGAGAGTGAGTGAGGCAGAAAAATGTTGAAGGAAATTAAAAAGAGTGTGTCCATCCTGGTGATGAAGTTTAGAGAAAAATATCTAGGGGAGGAAAAAGTAATGACTTTATAAAGAGGTTTGAAGAAATGATAACTTTGCCCTGCTTAATATTTTTCCACTTCACTTTGGCCCCTTTTCTATATTCTCATAAAATTTCCAATCAATAATTTAATCTATAACTATTATCTTTAATTTCCAAAAATAAGCACATTAATTCCATAAAAATATGTTTATTATCATTTATTTATTAACAATGATATTTGGTTCACTAATGACATCCCTAAAACCACAATTAATTTCTTGTTATCCTTAATTTAAAAATCGGGATGTTACATAATCAATGATAATAATAATACAATAGAGCTGAGAGATGGTTTTGCATGTTGAATGTTTAAAAGTTTTGAACTCTTCTAAATTTCTGGTTCTTTCCTCCTTGGCTGATTCTCTGTTCTGTTTAGTGAATGGAATCAAAGTATATTTTGATAGAAATAAAACAATAATTAATAGATGGGCAATGACCCTATTTTGCCTTTCAAATAACCACCTTGCACCACTTGACACCCTAAACTACCATCGAGTACAATTTTGCCCTTGAAGTAATCAAAGCGGTCCAATTTTACCCTCTAGAAAATGTAATGTTAACACATTTCGTCAACGTGTCAACATTACATTCCATATGTGAACATAACATTCGCCAGAGGGTAAAATTTGACCACTTTAGTTACTTCAAGGGTGAAATTGTACCCGATATTAGTTTAGGGTGCCCTGTGATCTAGGGTGGTTACTTGAAGAACAAAATAAGGTCATTACCCTTAATTAGAGGATTTTTGTATGTGGATTGTTGGTTATATGTGAAAGTACAAGATTTTGGATTGTATGCTCTACTTTCTGATGTTTCATGGTGGGTAATCTTAGTGAATGCACAAGTGACGCTATACTTTGTTGTGATTAAGGTGGAAATAGCCTAGGCCAGCCTAAAAGGTCAGACCTATGATGTAGTAAACAAACCTAGGTCTAGCATGTGGCCTATCATATGCCTCATTCTCAGGCCTGAGTCTGATCTATTAAGAAGTCTGGTCTGATTATAAGACTATTAAAAGACTTGATAATTTATTTAGGCTAATATACCATAAGTGGATAGACCTAATAGGTTACAAATTATTAGGCCATAAACGATAACATTGTAATAGACCATAAATTAATAGGTTAATATTTAAACAAGCTCAAAATTAGCCACAATCAAACAAAAACCTATGACTTCGATAAAAAAACATAATAACAAGATAAAATTAATTAAAAACTCAAACTCGTTTAAATTACATATGTTTTGTCAAAACATTAAAACAACTATAACTTTTAAGTCATTAAGAATTGAGTTTACTAATATTAGCCCAATGAATATTAAACCTAGATTTATATTTAATAGGTCAGCCTAGTGAATTTTATAGGCTTTTTATTTTAACCTTGGTCTGGTCTGTTAAACAAATAGACCCGAAAACCTATGACTAAGCATGTGCTATTAGAATACCAAATAGCTTTAGGCCATTAATAGGTCACTTCATAGGCTCGAATAGGCCAGCCTAAACTATTTTCACCCCTAATTGTGAAAAATCAAACAGCTGAGTTTTGGGCTTTGAAAATCAAACGTAAACTATTCCAATCATGAAGCACGTGATTGAAATGTTGAATCAATTGTATTTAAAGGAGATTGTTCTGCACTACAAACAGTTTCTTTTCCTTCCTTTATCTGGTGAACCAATTTTTTCGGTGGAGTAAAGTTGAGATTTAATGACTTTGACAATTTTAAAACATTGGTGAATTATGGTTGACTTATCTAAAGGCTTAATGCTAAAATATAAAAAAAAATATTTGTGTGTGTTTGTTGGATTGGGTTGTTTTCACATTCTTATTAGTTCAAGCAATTAGATATATGACTTTGGTCATAAAAAGTTTCTACACTGTTTTGAATGATGTTTGATTCTGTATTGAGCTTTGGTCGGTGGCTTAAATTTAAATGAAATGGTTTTGAAGCTATTATAGAAATGAATAAATCTGCAAGTGAGTACTTGGAATTAAATTTCTAATTGACTAAGTAAGAGCAAGACAAAATATAATGTAGTTTTGATAATAGACAAACTCGTAAGGATATAGAAGTTAAGTTGGGAGACCAGGTTGTATTTAGGATCAGTTATACAAAAGATTGTGGAATTGGTGACAATGCTAATAATAGAATTCAATTTGTATGGTTAAGATGGAGAAAATTAATCTATGAGGTTATATGAGATCATAAAGTCCAATATAAGCTAAAAAGGAAGTTTTATCGGACAACCATTAGAAAAACAATGACCATATTCGAGAAAATGTTAGGTGATAGAGATAAGAATATTGAAATGGATGTGTGGTTATATGATAAAAGACAAGATCCATAATGACCATATTTGAGAAGGTGTTGGAGTAGTATCGATTGTGGAGAAAATGATATAAAGTTGCTTGAGATGGTATGAACTAGTTCAAAGAAGACAACTAGACGTGCCAATAAGAATAGTTTTTTTTATCAGAATATAAGAATAGTTGATCAATGCTCATATTTGAAAACATTGTTTTTAATTCGGTAATTTTTAATACTGAAATATTTAATTATATGAACATTTAAAATATGGATTTTTGATTTGGACATCAGGATAGGATAAGATTAAGACTATTGATATACGTTTTAATTTGTGCAAGTTGTAAATGTTGGTGGAAGCATTAATTTCAGGCTTGCTGGCCATTTGTTTTGATAATATAATAAAAGCATTTTGTTCTTTTAGAAAAAGCATATTGTAGAGCTTTGTTTCTGAGAAGAAAAAGGTTTTATTTTAGAAACCCTCAACTTTCAGGAGAGAAGAGATACCTGAAATGGGTAGGAGGTTTCCGCAGCTAATTTGGCCATTTCTTGCCGGAAGCCTCTTGTTCTTTAATGCCTTCTCTTATTCCCAAATGGGTACGTTTATTTTCAGCAAGAGTGGTGAATTTTATTCAGTTATTTCTTTTTCTCCCACACATCCCTTTCTTCTCATTTTTTTTCTTGGTAAATTCCCTTTCTTTTTAATTCGCATGGTTAGTTGAATTTTATACTTTGGTTGTTCAATCTTTTCCCCCCAAAATATATATGTATACTTTCATGACTCCAACACCAAGTAATAAGTGCTCTTAAATTCTACACTGTCATCATCTACTCTTTGCTTGTTTCTATATTTGGACTGTCATCCGTGTCATGCACTGACTGTCATGTCTTTCATTGTTTCTATATTTGGACTGTCATCCGTGTTATGTCATTTTATTCAATATTTATTTGGCTAATACATTAAAAACATAATCATGAAAGCTCATAAAAGTATGTGTTTTCACCAGCCTCCCTCCTTCATGGAAGGGTGGGATGCTGGGCGAACTTGGGCACTCATTTTTGTAACTTGTTTCACCTTATTACTGCCATTCAGCATGTATTTCAGTTCTACGAAAAAAAAAAAAGAGTATGTGTTCAAAACACTTTGTGAATACAAATAATTGATTACCATGTTTAGCGTGGAGATATTTTAATTTTTAATAATTCTTGTTTGGTTCACGAGAGTAGTATGGCTAAACATATTAGTTTAGATAATTAAGGAGCCTGTGAAGAACTCATAGAGGAAAAAAGTTTTACTTGACATGGATAGAAATGGAATATTAAAACGTTTTCAGGATAATTTGGTCATAAGATAGAACAAATTATTTCTCTCCTCCCCTTCCAATGCTTAACCAATCAACAAACACACAGATCCCTCATCCCTCCCCGATCCTAACAAAAAAGCAACCGAACATTAGTACCTTAACTGACTTTAATTAATTTTAATTTACGTTTTTGTGGTTTAATATTTTTATAATTAATCACATGATGTTAATCGTAATTTGTAAGATATACTACTTCCGGCCCTAAATATAAGACCTAGTTGACTTTTTTGGAGAGATTAAGATTGCGAAATAGGTTATTAAATTATGACATATTTGATATATTTTTAGATTATCCATTAGTTTATAGGTAAAATAAACTAGTCTAAGGGAAAAAATTAGGTAAATCAAATTACAATTAACTTTTTTTGACTTTTTAGGATTTTCCAAAAACGTCAATTAGGTCTTAAATTTAGGACCGGAGGGAGTATCAAGTATTGTTAGGTCCATTTTTTACTATACTTGGTTGAACCCGATTTTTATTTACATATTGCTATTTACTCCATATTCACTTCCTTATCAATCACTCAATTTTTGCAATCTCCTTTTTTCCTCTTCATATATAATTTATACAGCTCCAAAATTCCCGTTCATCAAAGAAGCAAAGTCTGCACCAATAGTGTCACAATATGACTACATAGTAATAGGAGGAGGTACAAGTGGTTGTCCCTTAGCTGCAACACTCTCACAAGAAGCCAATGTCCTAGTTCTTGAACGAGGAGGCTCACCCTACCAAAATCCAGAAAAAATTAGCCTTAAAAACTTCCTTAATTCCCTCACTGACATCACCCCATCTTCCTTCACTCAACAATTCATATCCACCGACGGTGTTCTCAATGCCCGGGCTCGGGCCCTAGGTGGCGGGACGGTAATTAATGCCGGGTTTTATTCGCGGGCTGAGCCCGAGTTTGTGAAAAAATCGGGCTGGGATGTTGGGCTAGTGAAGGAATCATATGAGTGGGTAGATAAGGTGGTGGCATTTGAGCCAGCAGTGAGACAGTGGCAATCAGCAGTGAGAGATGGGCTGAAGGAAGTTGGGGTGTTGCCTTATAATGGTTTTAGTTTGGAGCACTTGATTGGGACTAAAGTTGGAGGCTCTATTTTTGATGATAATGGTAATAGGCATACTGCTGCTGATTTGTTAGCTTATGCTAATCCCAACTCAATTTCTGTTTATCTTCATGCCACTGTCCAAAAGATTTTGTTTCGGCCTAGTTCAGGTAATAATTTTCTGATTCTAAATGTTATTTCTCTTGAACATATCAGCTACTTAGATTGTACAATCTCAGTCCTAAATATAGGACATATTTAGTTAATTTCGATTAGATTATTTATATTAGTTAACATATACTTTTCTAAAACACCACAACCATCTTATTTGATTTTCATCCCATCTTACTTGATTGTTATTGTTACTATATTAAAAAAAAGTAGACATTGAAATAATTTATTATGAAAACATTGACAAATTAGAAATATATTTTGCATTTAATATTTACATTTATGATTAAAAACCACTTCCTAACCAAAAACAGTCTCATATTCATGATGATGGAGTATGAAAATAATATCGTGGTTTCAAAAAGTCAAAGTTGTAGGTCATTTATTATGATAAAGTCTTTACTATGTATTATAACATACTTATCATAACCTACCTTGGCAGGTCATTTTTATTTATTACTCATCACATAAAATTAAAGATAATGCGTTTTTTTAACTATAAAAGATAATGCGTTGATTAGTCTTTTTTTTTTTACCAAGTCGTTGATTAGTCTAAAAATGTCATTTTCATGAAGGGCCTCTCTCTCTCCCTCTCAATTTTTATTTTTATTTTTCTAAAAAAAATGCGTTCATCCTCCCAGAAATAACTTTAGTCTACGAATTTTTAATCCCCAGTTTGATATACTTTCTTTTCTCTATGAACATTACTGGAGAATCATATCCGGCCAACCCTCATCTTTAACAAAAGCAGTTTGATATATTCTCTTCAATTTGCTCTAAATGTAAATGTTCTTTAGCTAATTTACATATATTGAAAATATTGCTGAAGTTATTTTGTAACTAACATGAATTGATAATTTTTAAGATACATACCCTCTATAATATTTTGCAATGAAAACTAATCACATACAGTAACATCAAATAAATAGGGTTATATATATTGGAAAAAAATGTTACAAATTTAAAGACTACAATGGATTGAGATATTATATTAGAATAAAAGCAAATTCTTCAACTAACATTACAATAAGGATTACGATTTCAAAGAGTATTTAAAGAACAAAGATTAAGGGTTTGCTTGGATGGGAGGAAGATGAGAGAAAAATGAAAATGGGAGAAAAGAAAATAGGGAGGATAGAAAATAGGAATAAAATATAATCGCTCATCTTGCTTAGATGGGGAAGTGAAAATAAGGAAGAGAGAAAATGGGTAGATGTTATAATGACTAAAATATCCTTATTCATTTAGTTAAAATGAAATTTTAAGTATTTAATCTCAAACAAAAAATTTAACAAAAAATTAATTTAATCAACTAATAAGAATGAATAATTATATTTGAATTGACCTCTCAGAAAAATATTTATTTATATATGATAGTAGCAGATTATTTAAACGCTTTATAAATTAATATATGGATATATGAGCAAGTAGAAGTATCTTAAAATAATATTTAAAAGTCATTGGAAAGAAACGAAAAAAATGAACTAAAATTTATAATTTTCAGTATTTTTTTTTAAACATCATTTATCTATAAAAGATTAATAAAATGATTTTTCAGTGATTAAAAAACCAATATGTTGGTTCAACGAAAAACAGAATTGAACAAGAAGAAAAAGTGACAAACTTGGGAGTAAAATGGGTTGAGTCTGTGACACTCTCTCCAATTTCTTCTCCACTTTTCTCTCCTCCCTAATTTTCTTTCCTACCAAGCACCATGGGAAAATGCTCTCCCTCCCTCTTTTTTCTCCCAATGTTTCTTTCCTCTCCTATTTTCCATCCACCCAAGCAACCCTAGAAGTAACTTGCACATTGTTTTAACAATAACATATGCAACAAAAAAAGTTTCAGGCACAGAAATCGGGAGGCCACAAGCCTATGGAGTAACATTCAGAGATGGGGATGGAATCATACACCAGGCCTACTTGAAAGGGAAGGGTGAGATAATATTGTCAGCAGGGTCAGTTGGAAGCCCACAAATACTGATGCTGAGTGGTATTGGGCCAGCCCAGCATCTTCAGGCCCATAGCATCAAAGTTGTATTGGATCAGCCCATGGTAGGCCAAGACATGGCTGATAACCCAATGAATGCCTTGGTTGTGCCATCACCTCTACCTGTTGAACTCTCTCTTATCCCAATTGTGGGCATCACTAAGTTTGGGAGCTATATTGAAGCGGGCAGTGGATTGGGCTTGAATATTCCATGGGCTCAAGCATTTCAAAGGATTATTGATACTCAACACAACCAAGTTAGTGTTACACAATTTGATAACTACCATATCACATCATTTGATTTATAATGGTTTGAATGGCATCATTTCAATTTTCAAGATCCTCATTAATATAATCCCAACGTCGTAGACTCATTATCATACAACATTACGAATAGAGATAATTTTCTAAAAAATGTGGTCCCAAATCCCCAAACATGGCTGCTCACGTGTAATTTATAGATATTCTAACAGTCAGTTTAACTGAGCATTTAATTGATACTTCAAATTATATGGGAATATAATAGAGATATTAGCACTTATCCAAACAAGTTCAAATTATATGGGAATATAATTGATCTTTCAAACTTCAAATCTATGGCTAATATTACACCTCCTAGTGCTTGTTTTTGGATTCTCTACAACACAAGTGTTTTTGCATTCCAAGGAAAATTTCATACATAAACATCGTACAACATAAAATTATTAATCTGACACTAACTATAACAACAATGAATGGCCTTAATTGATGTTTGAAATGAGAACTTGTTCCTTGTATTTGTAGACAGGCCAACCCTCCTTTCATATCCCTCAAGCAAATGTGAGTATGTGGACAAAATATTTTGGATCTCTTGCAAGTATTAATCTAAAAGGAGGAATTATAGTTGAAAAAGTAAAGGGACCTATCTCAAAAGGCCATCTTGAACTCCATACAACCGATCCAAACGACAACCCATCAGTTACCTTCAACTACTTCAAAGAACCGGAAGACCTCAAGACTTGTGTTGAAGGCATGAAAACAATTATTGATGTGATAAATTCAAAGGCTTTCTCAAA
This sequence comes from Mimosa pudica, assembly GCA_029929735.1. Classification (NCBI taxonomy): domain Eukaryota; kingdom Viridiplantae; phylum Streptophyta; class Magnoliopsida; order Fabales; family Fabaceae; genus Mimosa; species Mimosa pudica. Next base: position 9,167,511 of record JAKELP010000021.1, on the reverse strand, counting down.
GTTCAGATACAAGTACGTCCCCGTGCAAGCCCTAATTGACTTGGTTTTGAGTTTACCTGTGAACTTGAGGCCGAAACATGCAAGTGCTGCTTTCTCTCTGGAACAGTTTTGTATAGACACTGTCTTGACCATCTACCATTTTCATGGAGGCTGCCTTGTTGATAAGGTTGTAGATCGAGATCATAAAGTCATTGGTGCAGATTCTTTGAGAGTTGTTGATGCTTCAACATTTTTTAGCTCCCCTGGGACTAATCCTCAAGCTACTATAATGATGCTTGGAAGGTAAATACTACTTTCGGTCCTAAATATAAGACATAATTGACTTTTTTTAGAGGTTAAGGTTACGAAATAGGCTATATTAAATCATGACATATTTGATATATTTTTAGATTATACATAAGTTTATAGGTAAATTAATTTATAATTAACTTATTTTGCTTTTTTATAGGATTTTCTAAAAAAGTCAATTAGGTCTTATATTTAGGACCGGAGGGAGTATATTAATAATACACACTCGTACATATATTATTCGAATTTCTGAAGAAAGATTAGTGTATCTTTTAGATGTATATTATTTAATTTAATCTCGACTTTCTTTATTTTTTTCAGTCATGGCAGAGCATCGTCTACTTAGGTTTTTCCAAAATATTTTTCATTTAGAATCGGTAAACAAATATGGCTAATGATTATGTTGTTTTTGCTACATGATGCAGGTATATGGGGAAGAGGATTTTAAGAGAGAGACAGTGAACAATTGCTAGAGTAAATGATTGGTGTTCTTTCTTTTCTTTAAATTACATATTGAGGTTACAGGTAGGATGAAGCCCATGCATATATGCCACCAAAATACAATGTCATTGGTTCTTTGATTAATATTTTGTTCTTCCCCTTGCAATATGTTTAGCCTGTTTCCAGCAATCACATTCAAACTTCTCTGGTCCTATTTATATTTATAGGATATAGAGAGAAGGAATGTTTAAGTCATATTTATGTCATATCATTAAATATTTTATATAAACGTATAATTTTTCCTTTCATTTATTTTTATGTTGACATATATCTCATGATGCATAATCTATATTTAACATGGATTGAATAAAGTTGAAAATTAGTTGAAATTTAAGTTAGAGTTAATGAAGTTTAAGGCTTACATTGTTTTGTGAATAGAACTAAGATAATATATGAAATTTAACAAACTTAAATTAATTAAATTAAACATAAGCTATAGTTATTATTTAATCTGTGACTATTACGATGTTAAAAATGTGGTGGTCATCGTCTTCACTCAATCATAGCATCCCACTCATAATCTACATTAATCTTTTAGTTATTACGTGTAAACCCTCATCCCAAAACAAGGAAAAATCAGAATAAGGTCCCTCATATAAGCCAATTAATTATATATATCCTAACTCAAGGAATTTGTTATATTAAATGGCCTGTATTGATAACTCATCGTTGTCAATGCAGTTCTTTGAGATATCAATGTAGATCCTTGACCATTTAATTATCAATGACAACTCAAAAATCTATTATATATATTGATATCTGTTGAGTTGTTAATGACAAGCCAAATATAACTTGTGTCATTCGAGACTACAATGTAATTGGATAATTATTTAGGGATTAATTGTGATTAATTACTTTATGAGGGACCTTATTTTGATTTTCCAAAAAAATAAAAAAAATCCCAAATCGCTTCTCATATAAAAGGGTGACAAAATAATTATTGCAATTTTTAAGGGTAAACAGATGTAATTTGAGCCAAGAAGCTCCTGGCCACTGCTTCTTTCGTACTATTGCATAACGCAATGCAACATAGAATGAAAATGATGATTATACACAATTGTAATATAATAAGGGGTAGATTTAATTAGCATATTTGGTGTATTAGCTAGTCTGTGAGTTAGGCTATATTTGTATATATAAACAATGCATTGGGACAGTATATAAGATGAGTGAGGTTACCATATAAGATGAGTGAGGTTACCATATGGATTGAATCCTTTCTTATGTACTCTATCTATCTTCTAGCTCTCTCCATTTTGTCTACTCCCCTATGTTGTCTCTTTTACTCCCCTATATATATAGTATTTCCAAGAATGCATAAAAAATATTTCAAAACAAAATTATCAGTAGAAATATTGTTGATTACTTGTCTGAACTCTACATTATATTGGATTTGATATTGATTGCATTTCCTTATTTATGATTCCTCTCTTAGTTAATACTCCCTCTAACTCTTTCTAGTATTAATTATAAGATCACTTTAATTTTTTTAATAGAATTTAAGGAAACAAATTAAACAACTAAATTGTAACATATGATCCATGTGATTAGATAGTTAATAAATAGAATAAACTAATTTTGATAAAAAAAACTATAAACAATTTAAAGTGATTAATTTTTAATCATTCAATTCACTTCCCTAAAAAGAGTCAAAGTGACTTATATTTACGACTGGAGGGAGTATAAGACATATATTTGACTTTTGTTTAGAGACAAATAGTGTGAAATGAGCCACTCATCAATATTATATCTTTTTTTTATTTTATTATATCTCAGATTATAATAAGTCAAATAAACTAATCACTCCTATATTAAATATATGACCTATTATTAGATTGTGAGTTTGATCCTAAATATTAGACTTATTTCCTTAAATTTTCCCCAAACAATCCCCATTAATAGGAGTAAATGTATATAGATACGGTGGTTTTATAGCATATGATTTTAACTAACTTATTTAGCATATTTTATCTAACCAAATTATGAAATAGAATCAATTGATGATCATAAGAACTCCCAAACATGTATATATAATCAACCATTATCCTTATTTGAAGAGATAAAAGTATAAAACCACTAAAACAACAAAACTCGCTTCATTATTTCTCTTAACCTCAACATCTACAAATCTTGAGTTTTATTACATCATTACACACATTCTCTGACTATTACTTTCTAAAATTAAATTTAAATCTAATTTTTTTTCAAGCAACTTCTCTCAAATTTTTGCTTTCTAACCATCTTGAGACCATGCAATTTCAACCGTCTGCAGGCAAGATAGATCGAATTTCAGTTCTGCATCATCATGTCTCACATTATGATTGGTTCACTTTGTGAATTGTAGATCTTCTTGTATTCATCCATGGTTCAATGCTTCATTGGGCGCAAGATCAAGCATCAATCCTCTAAATAACATCCTCTTGAGATGTGTAGGGGAGTCATTCAATGGATACAAAATTCTGACTCCTATGGTGTAATTCACTTGTAGTTTTTTTTTTGTTTTCTCTTGTCAGCTCATGCTATCTGTATACTCAAATCTTTTATTAGTTACTCTTATTTTAAAGTAGATGTTGATCTTTTTTGTGTTTCTATGAAGGAGCACATACCTTGATTTTTGTGCTCCTCTTCCATTTTCTATTTATTTTTATAATGTTGTGAAATACTTTTATATTCTTTAATGAATTGTCCTTTATACAAAAAAAAATTTATATGAAAATTCGCTGTCATTCATTTGATTTCCAGCATCACCCTCACTCACATATATTTTTTTTTATCAAGAAGCAGAAATTTTTATTAAACTAGAAAATGAGAATACAAAATAGGTCTGCAAAAAAGAAAATTCAAATGACAATACATTGAAGCCATAAAATGGTAAACATGGATATGAGGGAGCCGCCGCCACTGCAGAAACCCTACCATCCTCTTCATCTTTCCTTCATGAAAAAACTTTTGTTGGTGGTTGCATATACTTTAAAAATTCAAACTAGTCAAAAAATAGCAGAACATTTTTTACGCAATCTCTTATTATTTCCTTTAAAAAATCATTTGTTTCAAAATAAAATAACAAATTCAAACTGTTTTTATTTAATTTCAAAGGGTATCAAAGTGTTACTTCTTTTTATAGACGCCAAAGGTTTCCATTGAACTAAATTTGCATAATCTTCCATTTTCAGAAAAAACAAAACAAAAAATTAGTGCTAAATCTTAATGAGGCATCTAAAAAGGGCAATGATATTAGAGCATACTCAAATGCAATATATCTACAAAAAGTTAGTAATTACTCCTAATGAAGCATAAAAAGAAATCGTATTAGTAAGTTCCCATTGTTATCAACATTGAATTGTTTCCATGTGGCAAATGAGTCTAATATGGCCATGAATAATTCATAAAATGATTGAACTACATGGAGGGATGCATCTGAATCTAATGTGAGTATAAAGATATGAATCAATTACAGGTACAGAGGAAAGATGAATGGATGGTAGATCGATAGAGAGGATTAAAACAAATGAAAATGGTAACTCTAATCTATTTTCTCACTTAATAGACAACTAGCCCATTTAGTTAACACGGATAAATTTTGAAGGGACAAATCATATCGACACATATGGATGAGAATGGCTGATTCATTCACAAAGATATATATTTCCTAGTCATTGTTGATAACATTGAATGTATTGAAGAAACTTGTATATATAGAAAGAAAATTGATTATAAATATCCTTTAATGCATGCTCAATGGATGTAAAATAGAAGCCCCTAGGCCTCAAAGTGTGTGTGCGTGTGTGCGTGTGTGTGTGTGTTTCATTTAGCTTTGAGAGAGTTGTAGAAAGAAAATGGGTAAAGGTGGTGAAGGTCATGGGGGAGAAGAAAATATGGCCGCTTGGCTTCTTGGAATAAACACCCTCAAGATTCAACCTTTCAAGCTTCCTCCTCTAGGTATCTATTTTTCCTCACTTCCTTTGAGATTTATAAAGTCAATCTTCATTTATTAGAGAATTCTAATTTCTATTTCTTTTTTGCATATTGGAAGGCCCCCATGATGTCAGAATTCGAATGAAAGCTGTTGGCATCTGTGGAAGTGATGTTCACTACCTCAAGGTAATAATTATTCTCACATCAAAATCACAAAATTTTATTCTAGTCCATATAAGCTTAGGTGATATTCAATCAAATTGCATGGCAATTGCCAAAATAACTAGTTGAATGGTATTGACAACTCATCAATATATGAAAGTTGTTTTTGACAACTCAATCCGCAACATTACAACTAGGGCGAAGACTCAAAAATTATACATAACTATTGGTCATGGAAAAAAAATAGTACATAACTATTCTAAGGTACAAAAATGATACTCATCTTTTACCATGTGATAAAAATGATATTTTCACTAATATGACAATAATATTAGACATGAAACGTCCAAAATGCCCTTATAAATTAATCGTCATCCGGTAAAAATTTATTTAATTATAAGAGAATTTTGGACATTTCATGTCTAATATTATTGTCATATTAGTGAAAATATCATTTTTAATCACATGGTACAATATGAGTATCATTTTTGTACCTTGGAATAGTTATGTACTAATTTTATTCCTTGACTAATAGTTATGTATCATTTTTTAGCCTTGGCCCTTACAACTATATATGAAGGCAATTTGATTTAATCTCACCTAGGTCCCAATGGAAATTAATGCAATTTTATTATTTCTATGGACCTAATTGTTATTTTCTCTTACTTGAAATCTGCATGTAATTCTCACGAATAGATGTTCTTTGTCAAGTAATAAATTATTTTTTATTTGATCAATTTGCAGACAATGAGAATAGCAGATTTTGTGGTGAAAGAACCAATGGTGATTGGCCATGAGTGTGCAGGAATCATAGAAGAAGTTGGCAGTGAGGTTAAGAATCTCATACCTGGTGATCGTGTGGCAGTTGAGCCTGGAATCAGTTGTGCACGTTGTAATCCCTGCAAACAAGGCCGATATAATTTATGCCCCGAAATGAAGTTCTTTGCTACTCCACCAGTTCATGGTTCTCTTGCTAACCAGGTTTAAAATAAATCATAACTTATAAAAGGCTGATATAATATAATTTAGGGTGAAGGTGTAAAAATGATAATAAACTTTACTCAAGCATTTTTAATGCGCGGGGAGCAAAAATAGTACCAACTTGGGGTATAAGTGCAAATATAGTATCTTCACTTGAGGGAAATAAAATTTAGATATGAAAAGACGGTTATGCCCCTCGTTAAATAAATATTTGATGAGGGAGGAATGGGGGCATAAGAGTCTTTTCATATCTAAATTTTATTTCCCTCAAGTGAAAATATTATATTTGCACCTGAACACCAAGTTGGGTACTCTTTTTGCACCTCGCGAAACTTAAGTATTAGAAATGCAATTTTAGGTGAAGTTTAGTATCATTTTTGCACCTTCCCACCATGATTGATAGAAAGAAATATTTGCATTATTATATGAACTTTTCTTTTGTCAGATAGTGCATCCAGCAGACCTATGTTTTAAACTACCAGACAATGTGAGCTTGGAGGAGGGGGCAATGTGTGAACCCTTAAGTTGTGGTGTGCATGCTTGTCGTCGAGCTAGTGTTGGGCCAGAAACAAATGTACTGATCATGGGAGCAGGACCTATTGGACTTGTTACAATGCTTTCAGCTCGAGCTTTTGGAGCATCCAAAGTTGTTATAGTGGATGTGGATGACCATCGTTTGTCTGTTGCAAAAACTCTTGGGGCAGATGAGACTGTTAAAGTTTCAACAAAAATTGAGGTACATCTACAATTGTTAATACTCCCTCCGGTCTCTACTATAAGAGCCAAAATTTGAATGGTTTCATCCCTAATATAAGAATTCATCTCACATTCTCTCCTCATTTGATGTGTTTTTTCCTACTTTACCCCTAACACTCTTTCATATTTACTAATGCTTTTGTATTTCTCTCTCTTAAAAGTATCATAATAAATATGATTAATATTGGAAAAGAAGCATTAACTTCAGACACATTTTCTTAAAAAGCGTTTTTTTGGCGGCTGACTCTTAGTAGGGACCAGAGAGAGTAATAATCTGCATGACATTTAAAGGCATCTGATGCGGCAATTTTGAAACATATTTTGAATAAGAATAAAATAAATGGCATTCTAATATTTGAAGTTGATTGCTTTTCTATGTTTTGCCTTCAACTCAAACAATTTTAAGCCTCAAAACAATAACTAATTTTACATTAGTGATGAAAGTAAAATTGCTTTAACTAGTTTTGTGTTCCATTTTCCATTTCTTGTATATTAAGCTAACTCATGGTTTTTGCATCATGTGAGTGGTGGTTCCTACCATACTATCAAACACTATTGGACTCAAGTTCATAAGCTAATTTTGCAGGATGTGAATGAAGAGGTTGAACAAATACATAAGGCAATGGGAAGTAGGGTGGATGTTAGCTTTGACTGTGCTGGCTTTGACAAAACTATGACTACTGCATTGAATGCCACTCATGCAGGTGGAAAAGTGTGCCTTGTGGGAATGGGTCATACTGTAATGACTATTCCACTCATGCCGGCTGCTGCAACAAGGTATAATTCTTAGTCTAACACATATGAGTGAAAGATAAACTCTTCTACATGAAAATTGTTCCTTCCCCTAGACATAGCTATTTATTATATTGGAACTAAAATTTTATACCCAAAGTAGTGTTTTTTGTGTAAAACTCTATTAAACATAGTAAGATATACTTCATAAAGCGTCTGAATCATGTTATTTTAATCAATAATATGCGATAGTGAAATAATGTTACCCAAATTTTCCTGAAAGTAAAAGGTTTGTACATATAGGAATAGGAAAATGAAATTAACAAGTACTATTTAACAATTTTTGTACCTTACTATAAAATTGATATCATTAAAATACAATAGTCCCCTTATATCTAAACTTTGTGTCACCTTTTCTACATTTTTCTAATGTTCAAAATGATTGACATTGTTTCATTCTAAATACAGAGAAGTTGATGTCATTGGAATTTTCCGTTACAAGAACACATGGCCTTTGTGTTTGGAATTTTTGAAGACTGGGAAGATAGATGTGAAACCTCTTATAACTCACAGGTTTGGATTCTCTCAGAAGGAGGTCGAAGAAGCGTTTGAAACCAGTGCTCGTGGTGGGAATGCTATCAAGGTCATGTTCAATCTATAGATATGTATATGAACAATATGTTCATTCTGGAGATAGCAGTTACGGTATTATGTTGTACATAAATAAAAACAAGTTCATGAATCATTAACTTGCATACTACCTCTAGAATTAAATTGGGTGTATCTTTTGGGCCATGGATATATGTCTGGCTTTGATGTAAATAAATAAAACATGGGTTATATAAGCATTTCTAATTTATATTACATGCGTTTCATATGATTTTTGCAAAACTTAATGTGGAGTATAACTTTGATCAAATTACAAATTAAGGGAACTCTGTTAAAAAAAGAACAGGAAATTTATTCGTGAATGAGCTTAGGTGCAAAAATGTCCATCTAATTGTCACGAATTTGCAAAAATAGCCATATAAAATTTTTTGGAGTAAAATTGTCCATCAAATTTCAAATCTGGGGCAAAAATGTCCATCACAATTAATTTTTTTGACTTTATGACTTATCATCGTCTGCCGATTCATCTCTCACTAAAACATGTGGCAAACTTATGTATTTATTTGCCCTTGTGTGATGATGATGCGATAGATGATGGTAAATGAAAAAGTATAAAAATTAACTGTGATGAACATTTTTTCCCAATTTTGAAATTTGATTGACAGTTTTACCCAAAAAAATTTCAAATAGCTATTTTTGCACCTTCCTGACAATTAGATGGGCATTTTTACGCTTAAGCCCTTATTGAATTGATCATTTGACACTGCTATTGATTTATCTGAGAAGAAATCAAGTCTAAGGATGCAAACCAAATCCTATGTGGCGATGATTTCTTTGGTAAGTTTTGTTCTCTCACTCATTTTCATTATCTGCTACACTTTGTCTTCTTCCTCTTCTTGTTTTTGGCCATTATATCTCTCAGTCATTTGATCCATCTCTCTTTAGTCTTTCTTTTTCTTTGTAACATATTCAATTGCTTAATCACCCAACCTGCACTCCATTTTTGAGACTTTTGAGAAGCCTGAGGCGTGGGTGAGCTGTGGTCACTGGTTAGCGTCTATATGATTGAGAAGTGACTAGAAGTATTACTTCTACAATATATGCATAAGAAATTTCTAGGGATTTTACAAGGTGAAGGTCAAAATTTTTGGTGGAAGGTGCCATTATCCTGGTTAATTTTCACTTAGTTGACCAAATATAATGAGCTTTCAAAATAGACAGAAAAAGGGACTAGATACAAAAATTAAGAAAGGCTATGAGCTCTGCACATATCACAATTGCATTATTATATTGAGAATGTATACAAAGAATGAATCACTACCATGCATGTGTATGTACAAAATAGAAAGGAATCTTTCTATAACGGTCTTATAATACTAAGGCAATGGTCAGTCATGTGGATTGTGTAAATATGGTATTTTACCATTCTATCCTTTAACATCACCCCTGAAATGAGAGGGTGTAACTGTCAACCCGAGTTCGTATCTCAAATAAGAGAATTGAGGATATGTTAGAGCCTTGGTGAAAATGTCAGCAACTTGGAAATAAGTTATTAGGATAAATTATCACCCAAGTAGCCACAACATCCCCCCATGAATTTACGATCATCCATATCGGCAACCCAGTTAGTATCGGTGAAGGCAGTTGAATTCCAACTATCAAAGGGTTTAGAAAGTAAACTATAGTGGTAAGTGACTTTAAAATGGATATCAATATGATTGGAAAGAAATTGACTCAACTTGTTCACAGAGATTCAATGTTTGGACGTGTAGTGTTAAATACTTTATGGAACCAACAGCTTGATGATACAGAGAAGGATTTGACAAAGTAGTCCCATCAGAAGCAGGAAAATGATGACCACTTACCATGGGGGTAGAAAGAAGGGCATGATCCAATATATGAAATCACTTGAGAATGTCTAAAACATACTTGCCTTGATTCAAGTAAAGTCACAAACGATCTCTAAGTACTTCTAAACCCAAGAAATATAAATAAGACTAATATCGTTTGAAGAAAACAGAGTATTCAGCCCATGCATAAATTTATTAATGTATTGAGAGTTGTTACTTGTGACAAAAATGTCATTGACATATAAGAGAACAAACACATTGAGATTATGGGTGCGAAGGACAAACAGAGATAGTCTCTTCTCCGTTCCTAAATAGATCATTTTCCTAATTTGATGCTACTCCCCCTGTTATTAAATATAAGAACACTTTGACTTTTTTGGAGAATCCTAAGAAAGCAAAATATGGTAATTAAAAATTGAATTTCCCAAATTTTTTCATTAAACTAGTTTATTTGACTTATGAACTTACATATGATCTAATAATATTTAACATATGTTATGATTAAATTGTTCATTTTGCTTTCTTAGGATTCTCCAAAAAAGTCAAAGTGCTCTTATATTTGGAACGGAGGGAGTATTAAGGATGTTAGTTAAGTTAATTATTAATACATGATATTACCAATTTATCTTAGTCATAAACCTTTATCTTCACTCTCCCTCTCTTGCTTGTTACTATAAATAAACATTATTAGGGTTAATTTGGGAAAAACTTGGGAAAAATTAGAAAGTGATCTTATATTTAGGAACAAGTTGAAATTTGAAAGTAATCTTATAGTATTTAGAAACAAATGGAGTACATCCCTTCTAACGTTAAAGAGTTCTCATTGGAGCGGTGTACCCAGTAATCGATCAAACTGAGCACGTGGACTTGTTGAGTTTGGTTGTGCATGTGTAAAGGAGTGGGTTGAGAGAAGAAATTGGGCCTAGGAGATAATGGGTTCGGTGAGTTAGTCTCAAAGGCTTGGGTTGGTGTTTGGGTGTTGGGGTTTTGTGTGAATGGACGTGAGTTTTGGGTTAATGTTATAGTGGGCTTGTGATTTGAGGATATCTCAAAACACAATTTCATTGCATAATTAGACCAAATGCATAGCAATAGAAATCAAAGGAGAACTCAAGTTCTTTAACGTGCATAGACAAACACACCCGGATCCATCATTATTCGTTACCAAAATTCAAAGAACAAAATGATTGTAGGTCCAAAATTGAGCCAATCACAAAGTAAAAGCAAACAAAGATGTGACTCATAATCTTACTATTACACCCGAAACAGATACTTGGTATAAGTATTATAAACAGCTTAAACAATACAACTTAGCTTGGAATAGTTGTTCTATACTAATTGTACGATCTTGGTTATATATTAGTACAATTAGTACTGATTACTAATACAGAAGTAAACCAACATCATCAGCACCTTTGATCACCATGCGAAGTCACATTAAGAATCTACCTAGGAATGTGGCTGGATACAATAATATAACTCACCTAAAATATATTTTGCAGGTTGGTTTTGGATAAACTGAAAAGCCAACCTATGAAAGCCTAAGGGGTAAAGGAGGGGAAAAAATAATACTAGAGCAGAGCATATTCTGTTATGCAGAAAGTGGGGAGACATGTCTGTTTGGTTTTTTTAGTAGAAAAACGTCTAAATGTGTGTGTGTGTTTTCGGTCGCTTAAGAAAAATAAAAACGTTAATTTCTGAAAAACAAAATAATCATAATTTGTTGCATTTTCCCCTACAAAATCAAATTAGAGGTAAAGAACATTATATTTTCGTTAACAACAATACAACCAATGCTATAAAGCAAACTATTCTTTACCCTTCATTTAACTATTTTAGATATATTTTTCAAAAAATATTATTCAAACAAATTCTCTCTATAACCTTTGTTTCCAAAACTTGTCCTAAAAAATTTCCTCAACCATAATTTTTTTTAAGAATATAAATTCGATAATAGAACAAAACCAAACAATCCCTTAACTTTTTCCCCGATGATTCTTAAAAGCATTTCAACAAAAGGGAACCGAATTATGCATTGAATTATTAATTTAACGAAAAATTTAGAGTACATATGCATTTCCAGGCAAGCATGCGATTGTGATCAATAGACGCCATAACAGTGTAAAGATCACTTGACTTAACCCACCTACAACTCATATATATAGGCATTGTTTTGTTATTGGTTTTTTGCATACCTTGCATGCTTAATTAAGGATGCAAATAATTTAAGAGAATAAGCGAAGTAGCCACATGGCTTCTCTTTGTTGGCAAGAAATATAAGAGAGATTATCAGTTCATGGAATTTCTTGCCAAAGGAGAGTTGCCCTATGACTACTTTATCGCTTAATATGCATGTGTGTTATATCCATACAATGTTTACAGAGGAAAGATAATGAGCCGATACTGAAGAATTGGCATATATGTATGTGTGTATGTACGTATTTCTGGAAGGTAACAATGCAACCAATCTGATATTTAGGAGTACAAATACAGCTAAAGTTGATTTTTATTTTTTCAAATAGAGGGTTAACAGTATTATTGTCCTCTCATGTTTTGCCTCCTTTCTTGAATGTAGGACTCATATTTAACTGATTAGATTACATATGTTGATTAAATTACTTAATGAGTAATGAATTTTCTAAAACACATTTATATCTTATTTGTTTCCCTCCTCTCTCTTGTATTCAAGTGTTATCAATAGCGGAAATTTAATTTTGTAAAAGATGCGTGAAAAAAATTGAGATAGACCATATATTTAGAAATGAGATCAAATCTCTCAAAAGTTTATATATAAACAATTAGAGGAGCCCGGGGTATATTTTCCAGTCATAAATAGAAATAGGAGATTTAGTTTCATTTATTTTAATTGATCATGTAACATTTGAAGTAAATATGTAAGAATTTTGCCTCGTACATAAAAGTATTTTTAAAAACAAAATGGAGGCAAACAAGCATAGATAGCATGTCTATGATGATCTTTCCCAATATAACTACGTCTATTTTAATCTTATCATAATCCTTTATTTATTTTACAAGTTTTCAATACATACTACTGAAGCCTCGTAATAAACGTGATGTTTGTTAATGTGTGTGGACTATGGCTACTCCGCTTATTCTCTTTATCTGCATCCTCGTACTTCTGCACTTTCACTTCCAACTTAAGCATGCACGAGGGATGGAATGAACCAATTACAAAAAAAAAAAAAAATCGATTTTTAATATAACATCAAATCTACTTTATTTGAGAATATTAAGGAAACTGAATAAACTACTTTTATAATTATAACACATGTTACATATTATTTTATTATACTCCCTTTTAGGACCTAATTCACTTTCTCTGGAAAATCCTTAAAAAAGTAAAATAGGTTAATTATAAATTGATTTACCTAATTTTTTCTCTTAAACTAGTTTATTTTACTTATGAACTAATGGGTAATCTAAAAATATACTCCGTATCAGATATATCATCATTTAATAATCTATTTCGCAACTTTAATCTCTCCAAAAAAAAGTCAATTAGGTATATTTAGGACCGGAGGTAGTATATAATTTTATTAACTCATATAAATTAGTTTGGAGAATAATATAATAAACAAACATAAATATATAAGTAACAATTCGCAACTCATACAAACACACTGGGGAGGCATTATGGTTGAATTCTCTGTCCTTTGGCTCTCACTTCTTTCTCTTTATTCTTCATCTTACCTAACTTTTATTTCAATTTTCGAATTTGCCTGCGCTTGAAAATATTAAAATAATTAGATAGTTTAATTCTTTAGATCTCTTGCTGTAAGTTCTGTAGAGTTTAGAACAAGGATAGATCAACATATAAACCTGAGTAGGAGAAGTGATCATGATTCATGAAACGTTAGTGTATAAAGTCTGACATTATTTTCTATTTCATGATACTGTAGAACGAAGAAGCTACCCACCACGTGAAGTGAGAAGCAAGATGGAAAAGAAAGGCCGAGGATTCTAAGAACTGGCCCATTTACCAACCAAAATTTGTTATTGACTTGGCCATATATGTATATATATATATATATATATATACAAGCCCAAGCCCACATGTCATCCTACAAAATATAATTTCAATTAATTTAATTCATTTAAGGCTAAAGCAACACACAAAACCCCCAACTTTTAGTTTAATTTCGTATGACCTCTCTAATCATTAAAAGTTTAAGGCAAATTAGACCTTAATGTTCTAAATTTTGATTCTCAACTTTACTGTCTACTGCATTTAAACAGTTTTTGCTTAATAAAATTTCTAGTTATGTTACGTGACAATTAAGAGATATATAACGCTTGTTGATTGACAAGTAATTTTAATGATAAAATCCACTTAGTTAAACATATTTCGGCATAGCAAAAGGTGACGTTCTGTACTGGTCGAAGTTGTCGCGGCAAGCAATTGATAGTGTGCTGTAATGGAATGAAATGGTGGTGGTGGAAGATGATGGCATAGCCATTTATCATCCACTTTTAGTCAAGATACTTGATGATGATCACCATTAACCAAGTGAAATATTCTATTTAGGCCTTTTCTCACCCAAATTATCATAATAGATATATCTACTTGTAAGTTATTCCATTAATATGAATTTATAACACTTAACTTAATTATAGTCATTTAATCAATTTATAACCATTTTCTAATCTTTTTTAATAAGACACTTTTCTAATATTATAAGCCCAAGAATACGAATAAATCAAAACTTTTTTTTTAAAAAACTATATAAAACATCTTCTTTCGTACACTATGCTTCTAAAACAAATTGTAAAAATTATAAACTAATATTTAAAAATTCAAGTGGTTTATAAACCCATTAAATAATTAACTTACATTATAATATATAAATTTATTTAATTATACCTTTGAAGATTAACTACTACAATAATTCAATTATTTCTACTTACATTTGAATATTTATTATAATTATAGAATTAAATAATGATGAGCCATTTCAATTGGTAGCTTTTTTCATATGTATAATACAAGCTATCAATTTGTTACATATTAATTTTTCTAATTAACTAAAATATAAAAATCTATCTAATTCTGATATACATAAGTGCAACAAACATCTCGACTTTAATCTCCTATCTTATCAATATCTAATAAATACAGAGATCAAGTAAAGGTAAGAATCAAACTAAAAAGTAATTAGGAATTTCAGAAAATTGCGGCCAAGCAACGAGTTTTTCTTTTTTTGTAGTGTTTATTAAATGACATTATATATAATAAAATAATTTAAAAATTGTAAATAGTAGAATCCCTTAACATCATGGACAGTTGTTGGTAGGGGTTGAGAGTCAAAATAAAAAAATTGCGAGGGTCTTTTTTTTGTCAAATGCTATAGCTTTCAAATGTTAGAGAAGTTATATGTAACGAACTGCTACAATTCCAATGGATACTCACTAATAATTTAGCCCATGATTAATTGGCATGATGGCAAAATACTTCAGTCATAAATTAACAATAAAGTGAACTGGATTAGTTATTAAATTGGTTAAGTAGTGGTTCAAGACTCAATAATCTACCTGTGGCTTAACACTTAAACCACGTCAATTCAATCTATTTAATAATATGATTTAACTAAAGTATGCAAAAAATTCACACAAAACCTTGAGAATTAATGTATAAATAAAGAAAATATAAATTCATAGTAAAGGAGGAGGAGTAGCATAAGTTTAAATCCTTGTATATGTTGGAAAGGCTACCTCAATGTTTAACGTCTGATTAAATTAAGGTTCAATCATAAAAGAAACTTAGGTACCTAAGACACACAACAATTACGACAGAGAATTATATTTTTAAATTCAAAACAAAGACACAGTTAGGGAAAAAAATATATATATACTATAAAATCCAATTGACAAAAAATATATATACTATAAAATTCAATATACCTTGTCCATCAAAAACACTTGAGTAGATCCTATTCAGTACATTATTAGTTCACTAGTTAACCAATATATTGAATAACTCTAGTTGGGTTGAAAATTAACACGATATCAAAGAACCTTTATAGATAGAAGCATAACTGGAATTCGTTGAACTAGAAAATAACGTGTACTTTCGATCAAGAAAAAAAAAAGAAAATAACGTGTACCAAATTCTATGAAAAAGATGGTAATCATATAATATTATCCCACATGTAATGTAATGTTCAAAAGTCAGACAGAATCATTTTGCTATTTCGTTCACATACCCTTCATTTTAATCATACAAGCATACGAAAGCAGATAAAGATGGAGGAACAACTAATATCTGAGATTTTAGTAATGATATCTTTAAATAATAATTTAGCGAAAATCATGTATGCTTGAGAATCTATATATACATATACATACAAAAAGTAAAATTTATTGAGGACTAGATTTCAATAATTAGTTCCTCTTCATTAAAAAAACTTTGGGTACTATGAAATTCCCCAACTTTGAGAATTCTATTTTAGGTTCCGCAAATATATAGATGATTGCTTTGATGAACTTGAGTGAGCTATTTGTGTGAGTGCGAGATCAAAGAATTGAACAAATTCATTATATCTAATTTGGTCATAAAAGTTTGACACAAGTCACACAACTAACATGCATGCATGCATGCGCGAGCATAATAAGTGCCTAATATAAATCCAAATCTGTCAAGCTAGGTTATGATAAATGTGTTATAACACATAAATCCAAATCTTTATCTATTAGGAAAAAAATCTTGTGAAAGAATGCATATATTCCTTTTAACCCCTCACGAAATAATGCAAATTTCTACTACCCTTAGGCATTATTATTTTTGCATGTTAAATTGATGAAACTATAGAAACAAGATAAATAGTGTAGGTTGTGAACTTCCAAAATGTATATCACTTAGGATTTTCTTTTTTATTATCAGGGTTAAACCAACTTTTGGCCCCTGAACTTTCGTCCCATTTTGCTTTTAATCCCTGAACTTTCAAACACAAGATATTGGTCCTTGAACTTTGCTTAGTTTAGAAGGATTAGTCCCTGAACTTTTAAACACATGATATTGGTCCCTGAACTTTGCATAGTTTAGAAGGATTAGTCCCTGAAGCCTTTAACTCTGTTAAATCCTCCTATGTGGCATTGATTGTGTCAAATTGGATGACTTGGCAGGCTTATTAGGATAGATGTTGATGTGGCAAGTATATTTTGTAATATTAATTATTTTAATTTGTTTTTGCCATGAATGATATTAATTATTTTAAACAATTTATAAAATCTGGTTTTTTATCAAAATCTCAAATATGGATCTGGGAGCCTTAGTTGATCTGTCACTCCCATCTTTGTCCCTACATAACATTATTTTAAATTATCACTTGCCCTATTATTTTTATCATCATCAATCAATGTGAATGGTATATAAAATTTTTTAATTTCAATGCTAGTATACACTACTCTAAAACCAGTTAATTCTCAATGTCAATATATGGGCAATGGCCTCCAATTGTGATCTCTCCCCATTTCACCTCCACATTGAGATTAATAATGTAAATTTACCTATTATTTTGATCTAACATCTTTCCAAAAAATAAGATCTCACTAAATATATAGTTTCTATAATGTCATTGGATCAAAATAGATAGTAAATAGGTACTATTAAATATCAATGAAGACGAAATAGAGAGATATCACAATATAGATGCCCCTCACCTGTCAATATATAGTTGTACTTTCTTTTACGGCTGAAGCTCAAAAATTCACCAGTAATTAAACACGTGAATAATAATAATAATAATAATAATAATAATATCAAATTAAAATAGATATATGAAAAATGGGTGAAATCAGCCATTTCATCAAAATTGACGTGTTTGGCACATCAATAACCACAAGACTAATTATTAATAAAAGCTAACAATTCTCAAATGTAAGTGCATCTTTGATGAGTTAACATGCTCTTCAATGAGGAAATCTTAACAATCAAATAGAGAACCCTAGTTAATTGAATGACTCATCTATATATTTTTTTGGTTAATAATCAGTGTCTAGTAATTCGGCATCTATTATTGCCAATCGACTAATCCGAATCCGACTGGTAGAAGAGTTGTCCACATAGACAATATTGTCTCTACCCCCAATGAGAGCGCTTCCCGAGATTTGAACATGCGTTTGAATCCTTACGGAGATTGTAGTCCACTTACCAGTTCAACCAACTATCCATTAGTTGAATGACTCATCTATTACACTAGTTCATCCGGTCATTTGGTAATATTACTAATAAAATATATTCTGCAGGAAAACATATATGTCCAATTTATTTATGTATTTGAAAAAGAAACCTCATGTGTATTGTTTGTATTCTATTAATTGATGTGCATCTAACTATTGACGTATGAACTTTTTTGCATGTTTATTTAATCAAAGTCAAAAAATTTATCTAATAGTTTAAGAGATTTGAATGTTAAATATTGAATCATGTGTTGAATGGGTCGATCATATATGGCCTCATATTTTATATATTTAGATTTTTAAATAATTGCTCATTAAATTTAATTAAATCAGTGGTGGATTGCTTAGACGTAGGTTTTTGGAGCAACAAAGTTTAAACATAGGTTTGTGAAAGTTAACTTTAATTTCTTGCTTTTACGAACTTCTTTTATACTCTTTACCCCTCATTATTAGAATGTCTCTCTAAACACCTTATTACAACCAACAAAAGATTATCAGATGATTAATTTGTTAGGAAATACAACAATTCTTAAATTATCAAATCATTAAATTAGTACTATCATGGGTTGTATCCAATAAGTCATCAAAAGTGAGATTAGTAAGAAATTTAAACAGGAACTATCTGTTAACCATCCGGAAAAACATATGTATAGCCTAAATATGGGTTAATGGCTTCTAATTGATTGAAACATTAATAGCCTCTCAACTTCATGAGAGTAAAAGTAATGAAAAAAACAAAATAGAAGCACATGGATATAGCAGATATATCCTGTCGACAAAAAGAAGAGCAGAAAGGTACTGAACTTTGTCTCCTCCCAAAACATTTTATTCTCTTTACAGTGACAAATAACTACACATGTATGGAAGGCAAACAAAGGAAATCTAATCCAAATGAAGCACAAACAATAATTAACCTTTAGTTTATACATCTCTGTCATCTTCAGAATCCCATAACCACCTATACGTATACCGGTATACAAATCACAATGTATACAAAAACACGTCGGGGTTCAGAGAAGAAGAAAGATAATAAGAAGAAATTAAGGCTAGAAAGGGTGCTAGGTACACACATACATACATACATACATATAAATATATTAGTTAGTGAAGATTGGTGGGGATGATTTTGATGATAAGTCCAGGGAAAACATCATCAGGATCATTAATATGAGGGTTTCTCTCTATGATGAAAGGATCATTACACTTATGGCTGATGGAGTGAAGCGTCTCTCCTTCTCTAACGGTATAAATCTCATCGCAAGGCCTTTCAAACATCTTCCCTCTAACATCTCCGCCATAGCTTTCTTTGACACATCCCAATAATATCAAACACAGAAGCAGTACGCCAAAGAACCACGAACCTGCTGAACTATTTCTCTTGATTGGCTTCGCCATAGCTCTCAATTGTACTTCAAGCTCTTGAACCAATAACTGAAAAATGATATGAAGAAAGTGTTTATTTGAGGGGATATGTATATATACTATTGGATGAGATGAGAGATGTATGTTGAGAGAGAGGAAGCTCATGTGTGTGCTTCTTAATTTTGGGGACGGGTAGGTTAACAACAAAAAGTCAGATTTGGGGAGCTCGGCTGCCCCATATTTTTCATCAGTTCCCTTATATATATTTTTTGGTTTATACCATTGAATTCTACATTAAAAAAAGAATAACATTTTGATATATAATTATGGATAAAAAAATGTTATGTTTCTAGTTTGTTATGATTTTTCAAAGATTTGGGTATTGTGAGTAGAAAAAATACAGCCTTATTTTGTGGTATCTAATATTTTAAAAATCATAATAAATTAAAAACATATTCTTTTTTCCACCATAATATATCAAAATGTAACTATTTTAACATAGAATTTAAAGATATGAAAAAAGAAAGGGACAAAAATATATCAAAGCTGCCCAAAAACATGGGGCTGCCATGAGAAATAGAGAGGGGTAGCTAACACCCCCGAGAGAGAGAGAGTGGTCAAATTGGCGTTTGCGTTGGGGTAGAAGGATGGCGTTGACTAGTATATATTTGGGCCAACGAATTCAATTACAAACTTTGAAGACTTGAATTCTAATTGGAGGGGTCGATTAGTCGTGTTAATTAATGGGATTGACAATGATGAGAAGATCGAAATTTTCATACCTAATGGAAATTTCCGATTTTGGAGAAGCAATTAACGAGGTGGGTAGAGGTAAACACGTTTAATAGTACTGCACATAGCCAATGTTAATATGTCATCACCAAAAACATTTGAGAGCCCGAGAAAAACAATAAATTTTAGTAGAAGTAAAGAATTAGCCATAAATAGTTAAATACTAGAGGGAGCGAGTTATTAGTTTTTATTTAGGGTAAAAGTGCAAAAATGGATCCAAACAATTACGCCAGGAGCACATAAGGGTAAGAAGTATTTTCGGGTTCAATTCTGGGTCTGAAGAATAAATATTGGTGCAATATAGGGTACGCCGTTAATGTTGACCGACGTTGACCGTTAAACGCTGACGTGGCGAGGGAAATAAGATTTTTTGCTGACGTGGCAATATTTTTCTGAGAGTGTGGGGCCCACATAATTTAAATTAATAAAAAATAATGAATGTGTGGGGGGTGTCTTTTTATTTTTTTATTAATTTAAATTATGTGGGCCCCACACACTCAGAAAAATATTGCCACATAAGCATGCCACGTCAGCAAAAAATCTTATTTCCCCCGTCACGTCAGCGTTTAACGGTCAACATCGGTCAACATTAACGGCGTACCCTATATTGCACCAATATTTATTCTTCAGACCCAGAATTGAATCCGAAAATACTTCTTACCCCTATGTGCTCCTGGCGTAATTGTTTGGACCCATTTTTGCACCTTTACCCTTTTATTTATTGACACTGCTATAAAAGTCTATAACTAAATCTCTTGTGAATTTTGTAATATTCCGTTTGTAATATAAAAACTCAAAATTTAAATTGTTTTGATACAAATTTAATAGATAAACAAAATAGTCTCACTATTTAATGCAAGTTTTCCTATTTTGACGCTAATGAATCATTGTTCCATTCAGTGTTGTCTGAACCGGACCGAGCCGGACAGTCCAACCGGTCGGACCGTCACTGCCACCCACATCGGTTTGACCATCGGTTCAACCGGTCCGACTGTGCGAACCGTGACCTGAAGTCCTCTTCGGTTCGCCTTCCGGTCCGGCTTTTACGACACTGGTTACTTCCATTAATTAAGTTGGCTATTGGGAGGGGAGAGGGCGGGAAAAATACACTCTTGGAGAATTTAATAACTACATTATTTTTCTATCTTAATAGTATTATTATGATAAATAAACGCAAATTTGAAAAAACAAAATTAATTACAGACACTCACTGGGAGTGTATGATTAGGCCTACTAAAATTCTTTAAACCGGATTACACTAATAAGCCCCCATTGTTTTTCCTCCCTCATCGCGTGCCTGTAACACCACGTAGTACCATTTGAGTCCAAGTAGTAAGTCCAATGTGAGCAGCCCAACATGTGAACCTACAAGACTGCTGAAGGCCCAACATATACCAAGTAACTACATACCTTGGGCCAAGAAATCCATTCAGCGGAGACTTGTCCACGAGAACAACCAAAGGGAAGATCATGAAATCCGTGAAGAGAGGAAACCGTTCCACATGAAGAAACAATATGAAGGAATAACACTCCAATATGAAAAAGGATCTGATTACTACTCTTAATGAAAGCATTCAACACTTCCTGACTCGATGGCCCCAGTTCAAATAGCAATCGTTCAAACTGAATTTTGTTACTCGCTTTAACTCTCTTGTAATAATTGTTTAAATTTTGTTATGTCTTTAATTATGGTATAAAATTATTTCTTGATGTTTAACATATTTGTGGGACGGAGTGATATGTCTCGGTAGACACTAAACACTCTCTTAAATCTTCTTAAATCTTGCTTAGTTATGAAGTCGAATTTTTAACTCTTACGAGGTGATTGCTGATTGGTTTGTAAGTTCATTTAGTTGGATTAAGGATGACAAAAAATCATATTACCCCGAATCTTCATTGACTCAATTGATTATCTCAAGAAGACTATAGGAACTAAATAAATAACATTACATAATTAATATATAAGTTTTTCAAACTAATTTGTCAAGTTTAAAAAATAGTACAAAATAGAAAGGAGATGGGTTATTGTGTTGTGTCCCATACCTCATGTCCTCTTTTAATTCAGGAGTTTATTTGTTTTTTTTTTTTTAAAAAAATAAGAAGTTGTATTTGTCAATTTGAAAAACATATACAAAGATCCTAAAATACAACCAACAAAAAACTCTCCCTTTTAATTATATTTAATTTAGATTTTCTTCCCTTTCTCCCTTTTTATCTACACTGGTATGAATCCACCTTTTTTAATTCTTGAGTAGTTTGAATAGCAATATGAAGAAAGAAGAAATGAAAACATTAAGGAAAATATAATAAATCAAAACCATTTTTAAAATAATTAAAAAGAAGAAATATCTATATAAAAAAGATATGAGTTTAATCTTTTATCATATAAATTATATTTTGTGGTATAAAAATAAAAATATTTGATCTTATAAAAAAAATATTTGATATATGATATATGATAAATTCTTATATATATATATATATATATATATATATATATATGTATATCCAATTCCAATATTTTGTATAAAAATACAAGGGAAAAACACAAATAAAGTCCTCTAAATATATAAAAGGACAGTCAAATCGCTAAATTTTTAAAAGGACAATTAAGGTTACATGCACTAAATTAACGACTGTAGTATTCCCATTAACCACATGCATATTTAACAACTGCATTATCCACAATTAAAAAGTAAAGCGTAGCAATTAACCACGTTAACATTCTCATTAACGACAACAACATCCTCATTCCCATTAACAACTAGAACATTGTTAATTTAGTGCATGTGACTTTGGTTGTCATTTTGAAAATTTAGTGACCTTGATTGTTTTTTTACGTTCGTAGGACTTTATTTGTCTTTTTCCCATCAAAATTTTCTTTGGACTATACCTTGTAATCAAATTCAATAAATTTCATTAACAAATTATAGGGGTTAAAGATCATATTTATCCCAGAATTTTTAGGCCAGAATCAATTTTGCCGTGTAATTTTTTTTTTCAATTTTGCTTTTGAAGTATACAAAAGGAATCAATTTTACCCCTTCATCCTACATATATTGTCACCTCATTCTCTCCATGTCAAAGTTCACTCCACCTTATCAACTTCTCCATCCCTCACCGCCTCCAAATCTCTGTAAGCTTCCCATCTCACATGATTTAACCGTTTCCTATTCGCCTTGGGATTAAATGCAAATTTATTTATGACCAAGGATTGCAACACAATGACACAACTTCGGGTCGTCTCTCTTGAGGAGTCTTCTAAACTACCCTAAGACGAACTAAATGCAAATTGAAATGAACAAGGGAATTGAGGTTTGTTGGGTTTTTATATGTAGAATGCAAATGAACCTAACTACAATATTTTTTTATCTTTTCTTTGATAAGGTGGGATGATTGAATGGTGGAAGTGTAGTGAATTCTATGACATGGATCTCTTGAGTCTAGGTGAGGTGACAAACATTAGCTCAAATCATTTAGGGGTTCAATGCATCAAGTGTAATTCCTAGATGTGTGAAATAGTTTGAGTCTAAACACTTGTGGCTCTCATGAAGTGCAACCACAACAATCATGAATGGATACAATCAAGTAATCTCACTAGCAACCACTAAAATGAGACTAATTTAATGCAACCACAATGTAGATATGAATTCATAACTCAAGTGTTTAAAGCCCAAAATAGACACAACTTAGTCCATTCATGATGTGATTTGCTAATTTAGATTTGATTAATGCCTTTTTCCTTTTCCAAACTCAATCGAATTATAGAGTGTCCTATAAAAGAGAGCTCATACAATCATACACATATCTAAATAAATCAACTTGATAGAATCATCAACACAAGGCTAAGCAACTCAATATCAAGAAGAATTTACCAAAACACATATATAATCAACAAAGTACTTAATACATAGTCCTAATCCAAATTAGCAAGGTCAAACATCATACATACATATATAGAATCTCAATCCAATACATAAATCCAAACATCTACAAGAGAGGTTCAAATACATAAAGAAGAAATTCTAAATACATATAATGAACTAAGAAAAACTCCCCTCACGATGAACCCATGCTTGAACAACCATCAACCCATCCTCAAGAGATGAAGAATCCTCAATCCAACATAGAAACTCCAAGAGAAACTCCAAGAAGAATAATCATTTGAAAATCCATGGAAGAGAAGGGTGGAAGAAGGTGGAAATGTGATGAAAGGATGGATGGGGTGGAAGGAATGAGGTGGAAGTGGATGAAAATGAGTGGGAATGGAAGGGAATTGAAGAACCCTAGGTTAGGGGGCTTATTTTCGGCCTATGGGTGCTTGGAGAGAGGTTTGGGGCTCTTAGAAAGCTTATATAGGGCCAAGAAACCCTAAAAATCGCGTCTGATTTTTGACAGCGTCAGGCTCGCCAACTGGCGAGTTACCCGAAGGTACTCGCCAGTGGCTCGCCAACTGGCGAGCAAGTGGCGAGTGGTTCGCCAGTGGCTCGCCAGTTGGCCTGCCTCAAGACTAAAATGCAAACTTCATCCAGAAACGTTATTTTGACCCCTTTTCTTGAATCTTCACCTTCAACCTCCCAACCTACAAATTCAAATGTCTCAAAGGTAGTATCAAAATGTTCTTGAAAACATGTAAAACATTATAGCATGCTAAAAAAGCCTAAATTGCCCTTGATTAGAACAAATTCCAACAACTAGTGCAATAGTTAGAATCTATGCAAATTAGGTGCAATAATTATCATCAAAACATGCATTAATTCAATAGATTTGGCCATGAACATATGCAAAAGTATGGTGCAATCATCACAACTTCCTCAACCCCTCCTCCATTCTCATCCATCACTTCCTTAATTCTCACAAATTTTCCTTTTTTTTCTTTTTCCCTCTTCTCAGTGCAACAAGTTTAGCAAGAGATGGAGAAGATGATGAGGATGCAGTGACAATACATGTAGGATGTGAAATAACATTTATTAAGTGAGAACTTTTTATATTTCAAGGGCAATACATGTAGGAGTGTAGGATGCAGTAGGATGTGAATTTATAGAAATTTGATAAATGAGGTAAAAAGTTCTCAATTAATATTTATTATTCGTTTATCTTACACTTTATAGCTTTCTTAAAATATCATAATACTACAATTGCTTTCCCTTCCCATTCCTCCCCTCCCAATCTCTTATACGGCCACCCCAATAGACCCCAAGATTTTATGATTGATTCAGAATGTACCTACTAACGGTCCAACTCATGTAGTCTACAGAAATAATTTCGTATGATCGTGCAAATCCTATTGGTGGCTGAAAAGAATCTTCCGTTTTATTAATTTTTTAAAAATTAGCATTCTCTTTACCTAAACACGATGTTCCCTTCAGATAAAAAACACGCGATGATCCCACCACTATGGCACTATTGTGAAATGACTGAGTGCCATTACTGAATGGTCAAACAAATTAATATTCTATCACATTGCAAAATAATTGTGAATGAACGAGAGTATAGAAAAGATTTGGTCATTAAATTAGGCATTCGTGTTGCCAATTGTTTAACAATAGCTAGTCTATGTTATTATGATTTCTGCCGTTAATCCACAGTTATTTTAGTGTCATATGAAATATGAACATGTAGTTAAGAGATCTTTTAATCATTTATCAACCAAAAATTCATTATAAAGACATACAAAGTAATACAATTTTTGGCAAGAAATACAAATAACTACATTATAGCCATAACTATGTAAGTATCAGTTTTTGTATCACACACACACACACACACACAACTATGTACTATTGTATCATATAATAAAGGTGTTTTCAATTTGGGGATAGCTGCGATATTAATCCTTGATTAATCATACATATTTTAAATTCATTGATTTCCATTTTAAAAATAAAGGTGCTTTTCTATTAATTTAGAATCAAAGAGTATAGTTATTATCGATTACTACTAATTCGTTGCATTTTGGCTAATGCTTCATAAGAAATAATTCACACTATATATTGAATTTAATTAAGAGAAACATTGCGTGCGTTAGTATGATTGATGCTAATAAGCTCATATTTCTTAAAAATTAAATAATATAATTAGTGATTTGTGAATTGTTTATGATATGTCATCAGTTAGTTGACTTAAAATAATTTGAATTGTTGAGTTGTGATTTAATTTGTTATAATTTAGATGATGCAATAATATTATGTGAGTATGCAAGTATTTCTCAATAAACCAAATGTTCAAATAACTTATTATAGCTTGAATTGATCACCTAAATCTATTGGAAACAAATACAGAAATATTTTACCCCTGAACTAACTATCGAATTACTAATTATCCGTATTTTAAACCATGACGGCATGACATCCAACTCCCTCAACTATAATTCGACACTGTTCAATATCGGAAAGTTTTGACTCGCTTATGACTTAATATTGGGTCATCATATATGCAGCGAATAGTTATCAATGATTTTTGGATCATCATATATACAGTGAATAGTTATCAATGATTTTTGGACCGTTATAAAGTGTTCATGTCATTGATAGTATTAGATTTCAAATTTTGTAACTGCTGGAAAAATCATTTATTGATATTAACAAAGTACATCCTTTTAAAATAGAGGCCTGAGTTTTGAGTTTCATTTTGTAAATGTTGGTATCTTGAATTCATATCCTTCACTCTTCCTCCTATAGAGATGGCCCAAAATTGCAGCAACAAGTCAGATGAGGTAGATCAGCCACAACCACACCCACACCCAATCAAAGAGCAATTGCCTGGAGTTCAATATTGTATTAACAGTCCTCCTCCATGGCGTATGTACACATCTTCTTTCTTACTTTTTTTTTTCTCTCCTATATGAAAATTTTTTTGTTAGGTTTAGTTTTGTGTATGGTCTTGTAAATGTGTTATCATATAAGTTACGTTTGGGTTGGTTATGTTTAGGCGTGTGTGTCCTGTTGCAACTTTCTTTTTTTCTTTTTTTGATCGAAATGTTGCTGCAACTTTATGTTCTGTTCCTGGGGACCGAAACTTGTTTTATAAATCAAGAATTTATTCATTACTTTATTTTTATTTGTAAAAAGCTCTATAGATGTAAATACTGAAAAAATAACATGCTAATTGAAGGAAGTAAGTACATTCCACTACTCATGAATACTCTGTATAACTTGAGCACATGCTTCATAGTGAGTCCCAACTTTTAGTACTACTGTTACCACTGCTAGATTATGCCCATTTTCATTCGTTCATCCATTAATTATTCAATTTAATTCCTCTTCTTAAATATCACAAACTTATATGATAACATATCCTAAGAGCTGCTTGGTGTTTGATATGGATCTGCTTGGTTACTATGTCATGTTTATTATTTTGGGTGTTTCATAATAAGTGAACACCATATGGAATGATTTGATGATGCGTAGCTGAATGATATTTAGACTATATATGGAACTATTGTGAGATGTTTAATATTTTTGGATTACTAATGCAACGGGGATTACTAATGGAACTGGTCATGTTTTGGATGTTAGTATTATTTCAATTCAAATATTTAGAAGAGATTTTCCATTATATTTCACAAGTTGGATTTTATAATAATACCCTAAAACAATTACAAGTTGTTCCCATAAATTTTGCACCAATTTTGTTATAATGATATCAACCATTTATTTATCTTTATTTAAGAAATAATAAAATAAAATTAAGAATTAATATTACTGATCATTTAAAATTAACTTAAGAATTTTGTTTTTGTAAAGTGTTTCTATTGCACTCCTAATTTATTTTGTTAACGAAATATTTTTAACAATAAATAATATAAAAGATATACCATAAAATAAGAATATAAGAGAAAAGGTTATAATTGTCAACTTATAAATTTCTCCCACCCCCAAATAAAAAAAATAAACCTACCCTCCCCTTGATTGAACCAAACAAGGTCGTTTTAACATGGGTCTGAGGTCTTAGTTAGAATCACTCTCTTTGCATAAAGTAGGGGTATCTCAACACCCTCATTAAGTGGGAACTAGAACTCGGTTGACCTTTTTTTTATTGGATCATTAAAATAAATATTGCAGATTCATTGATATAGTATCATTATTTGTATTTTTTTAATTTGAGCATTTCATCTCTATGCAGTTGAAGCTGTGGTTTTGGGTTTCCAGCATTATTTCCTTACTCTTGGTTTGACAGTTCTCATTCCAACCATACTTGTTCCTCAAATGGGTGGTAGTGATGTGTGCACTTGTTCTTTTTTGCCCATTTTGCCCAAATAATGTGTCATCACTTGTTGTCTGAATTTTTTTGTTCTAATAGGCAGAGAAGGTCAGGGTGATACAGAATCTATTGTTTGTTTCTGGACTTAGCACGATTTTACAATCTTTGTTTGGAACACGTCTTCCAACTGTAGTAGTTGGTTCATACACTTACTTGATACCCACAATCTCAATTATCAAGAACAACAGATATAGTACTTATGAAGATCCATATGAGGTTAGCTTGAGTCTGAAAAATTTTCCCACTTTTCTTTTATGTAATCAGATATAGTACTTATGAAGATCCATATGAGGTTAGTAATGTGTTGGTTTTCTTAGAGGTTCACTCAAACTATTAGAGGAATACAAGGTGCCTTGATCATTAGTGCATGCTTCCAAATGATCTTAGGATTTATGGGCTTTTGGAGAAACACTGTCAGGTAATGAAGTAATCTAAATTCCAACAAATTCATTCTATTAATTATTATTTGGGTTTGGTGTCGTCTCATCTATTTGTTTTTACTGTTATAGGTTCTTGAGCCCACTTTCTATCGTTCCTTATGTAACTTTCACTGGACTTGGTCTATATGTTCTTGGTTTTCCAATGGTAAATGTTTACACATTTTCTATTTATTTCACTTCTCCGTGTAGTAATCTGCAGTGTTGCCACTTTATTTTTTTTAATATTTATTTCCTCTCCTCTTCTGTAGCTGGCAAAATGTGTGGAAATTGGACTTCCAGCACTAATTGTTGTGATTTTCATCTCTCAGGCGAGTTGTTCATTTTGCACCAGAAATAGTCAATATATTTTCTTTTTCCATTTTGAGGAGGGATGGATTATAGGTTTAGTTTGTTTTGTATAATACAAATAAGATATACTTCAAAAAATTTAAAATGCAGTTAATTGATTCTACAAATTTTACATTTCTATTTAATTATTGATACATGTTTAAAACATGAATAGGAGCAGGGAATAAGTTTCAAAATGACTAGTTATAATTCTTACTATAAGTTTCAAAGAAAAAACAACATCATATGCATACATTCAATGACTAAGACTAAATAATTGCACATGTGTCATCCATGAAGTTCACTGCATGTAGTAGGAAATTGAGACGTAAATTTATGTTTTTTTTATCAGCAAACACGTAAACTTATGTTATAAAAAAATTACTGGTCTATTCTTTTGCAGTATCTTAATCGTTACTTGGCTATTGAGAGGCCAATATGTGATAGATATGCAGTGTTGTTCTCGGCTGCAATTGTATGGTTATATGCACAACTTTTAACTTCAAGCACTGTGTACAATCACAAGCCTGAAGTTACGCAGACTAGTTGCCGCACTGATCGTGCTGGTATTATTACTGCAGCTCCATGGTAATATTTTGTTCACTGATTTATGACTTTTCAAAAATTTCAAGTCATTAATTTGCAAGTTTGAATGATACTGCATGTATGAATTTTTGTTTTGACCAAGGATATATATTCCTTACCCATTCCAATGGGGGAGCCCCACTTTCCATGCAGGGGAAGCTTTTGCAATGATGGCTGCTTCATTTGTCTCTCTATTTGAGGTAACTGTCTCAAATATTCATATTTTTCTATGTCACTTAATTAGATCCTCATTTTAAGTTTGCTTCAGAATTTAAATTAAATTTACTTTGTTTGGCAGTCAACAGGTACCTTCTATGCTGCAGCAAGATATGGAAGTGCCACTCCTGTGCCACCTTCTGTTATTGGTCGTGGAGTGGGATGGATGGTTTGTAGTTTGTATATTTTGTTTAACCCTCAAGTTTATTGTCATTTTGGTTCAAACAAGATATTTTGGCCCTTCAAGTTTTTCATCAAAACATTGATCACTATGATTGAACATAATTTGATCATTTTGAACTTAGAATGACCAAAACTACGGGCTTGAACTTGTGGGACGAAAGAAGATATCAACCCTAATTTTTTTTTATATTTTTTTCTCTGAAATTGTATTGTAACATTAGACCCCTTATATTTTTTTTTTCAAAAAAAACCCCCTTATGTGTTGTGTTTTGCTATTTTGGTCTCAGGGAGTGAGCGTCATGCTCAATGGAATGTTTGGTTCTGTAACTGGGAGTGCAGTATCAGTGTATGCTTCTCATGGAATCCATGATTTAGGCCAAAGTTTCTACCATTAACCTTTGTTAAGAACTGAATATGCAATGTCTATCGTTAACAAAAACTAATAATCACCACTTTGTTATAATTTTCCCTTTCCTTTCAGGGAAAATGCTGGTTTATTAGCTTTGACTAGGGTGGGAAGTAGAAGAGTTATTCAAATATCTGCTGGCTTCATGATTTTCTTTTCAATATTTGGTATACTAGCTAGTCTTTTCTCCTTCACTTCAAGTTTCTTGTCATTTTCATTATCAAATTTGAGCCATTCTTCATTCACTCTTAATAGCATCACTCATTTAAATAACAATAAGCACAACAAATTATATTCTGTTCTAAGCTCTATATATGTTCCATTTCATTCTGTGTAATTTTTTCAAATGACTGGTATAATCGGATTACCTCTAATTATGCATATCTCATGTGTGATGTTTTTTGTTGAGCAGGTAAATTTGGAGCTGTGTTTGCTTCTATTCCTCTACCAATCATGGCTGCATTTTACTGTGTATTCTTTGGTTATGTTTGTAAGTAACTGTCTGTGTGTCCCATTCATCTCTACATTCGTTACAGTTCATTTTGAACTTAACATAAATCTTATTAATTAATTATAACTCTGGCACATGCAGCTTCTGCTGGTCTTGGTTTCCTTCAGTTCTGTAATCTGAATAGTTTCCGAACCAAATTTGTGTTGGGATTGTCATTCTTCCTGGGGATCTCCATACCACAATACTTCCGGGAATATTATCATGGAAAACATGAACATGCAGATTCTAGATGGGTGAGAAATCTTCTAGTGTATTTGTAGGAAAATTTGTTTAAACACATTTATCTGAATTAATGTTTGCTAAGATGACTTGCATCCTAATTTTATAAATTGAAGTTAATGTTACTGTGATTTTTTATTTTCAAATTTCATGGGCTATATTTTTGTCAACTAACTTTTGAGACTTCTTTTAGTGCCTAATCCAAACATTTACCTTTGTTTATGTGAATGAATGTGTGTGCAGTTGAATGATATAGTGACGGTTATATTCATGTCACATTCAACTGTGGCTGCCATGGTTGCCTTCATTTTGGACATCACACTTTCGAGGGAAAATGATGCAGCCAGGAATGACAGTGGCTTGCAGTGGTGGGAGAAGTTCAGCTTATACACCTCTGATGTCAGGAATAATGAATTTTATGCTCTTCCTTACAGACTTGATGAGCTTTTCCCATCTGTTTGAATTTTGTTCATCATTAATGCAGATTGATATTATTACTATCTAAATATTTTTTTTTTACAAAAAGAATCATTCGGATAGATATGCCTGAACCCTTTGAACCCTCAATATTGCCCCACATTTATTTGTCCCTTTTGTGTTTTGTTTGTGAAGATTCTGATGTACTTTGCATTTTCCATTTCTTCCTCAAAAGTCCTATGTATCTCCAAATTTTATCTCCCATTGATTTTTAGTACTAACCACATATAAAAAAAAGTATTAACTAGATCTTTCTTCCCACAGGCAGCATATCATATTCATAATGGCTAATTCTATCTCATAATTACTATTTTATTTCAAATTTTGAAATATCAAATGAGTAATTGACCAGGAATATATCAAATGAGTTGATACACTATTTATGCAAATATTAATTATACCTCATATACTAATTATATTTTAAGTTAATGCTGACTGAAATTTGATAAGCATTGATATGCTCGTATGTATACATCTAATTATTGATAGAATGATAGAAATAACATGATCTGTTGTTGAATAGGCATTGTGGGATTTCATATCATAACTAGGAATTTTCTCATGCGATCCACGGATCATGTATTCACAAATATGTTATCCAATAGAGTTAATCAATAAAAAGGTTGTAACCATTTTATGTAGTTTGTATACATACAAAATTGTTGACTTGAATTTGTTACATGACATCCCACAATATAATCATTTGGTTTTGGAAAAAAATTTGTGTACGAAAAGTTAGTCATTTATGTGATTGCACCATACTTTTGCATATATTTTCATGGCCAAATTCATTGAATTAATGCACGTTTTGATGATAATTGCACCTAATTTGCATAGATTCTAACTATTGCACTAGTTGTTGGAATTTGTTCTAATCAAGGGCAATTTAGGCTTTTTTAGCATGCTATAATGTTTTACATGTTTTCAAGAACATTTTGATACTACCTTTGAGACATTTGAATTTGTAGGTTGGGAGGTTGAAGGTGAAGATTCAAGAAAAGGGGTCAAAATAACGTTTATGGATGAAGTTTGCATTTTAGTCTTGAGGCAGGCCAACTGGCGAGCCACTGGCAAGCCACTGGCGAACCACTCGCCACTTTCTCGCCAGTTAGCGAGCCACTGGCGAGCCTGACGCTGTCAAAAATCAGACGCGAATTTTAGGGTTTCTTGGCCCTATATAAGCTTTCTAAGAGCCCCAAACCTCTCTCCAAGCACCCATAGGCCGAAAATAAGCCCCCTAACCTAGGGTTCTTCAGTTCCCTTCCATTCCCACTCATTTTCATCCACTTCCACCTCATTGCTTCCACCCCATCCATCCTTTCATCACATTTCCACCTTCTTCCACCTTTCTCTTCCATGGATTTTCAAATGATTCTTCTTCTTGGAGTTTATCTTGGAGTTTCTATGTTGGATTGAGGATTCTTCATCTCTTGAGGATGGGTTGATGGTTGTTCAAGCATGGGTTCATCGTGAGGGGAGTTTTTCTTAGTTCATTATATGTATTTAGAATTTCTTCTTTATGTATTTGAACCTCTCTTGTAGATGTTTGGATTTATGTATTGGATTGAGATTCTATATATGTATGTATGATGTTTGACCTTGCTAATTTGGATAGGACTATGTATTAAATACTTTGTTGATTATATATGTGTTTTGGTAAATTCTTCTTGATATTGAGTTGCTTAGTCTTGTGTTGATGATTCTATCAAGTTGATTTATTTAGATATGTGTATGATTGTATGAGCTCTCTTTTATAGGACACTCTATAATTCGATTGAGTTTGGAAAAGGAAAAAGGCATTAATCAAATCTAAATTAGCAAATCACATCATGAATGGACTAAGTTGTGTCTATTTTGGGCTTTAAACACTTGAGTTATGAATTCATATCTACATTGTGGTTGCATTAAATTAGTCTCATTTTAGTGGTTGCTAGTGAGATTACTTGATTGTATCCATTCATGATTGTTGTGGTTGCACTTCATGAGAGCCACAAGTGTTTAGACTCAAACTATTTCACACATTTAGGAATTACACTTGATGCATTGAACCCCTAAATGATTTGAGCTAATGTTTGTCACCTCACCTAGACTCAAGAGATCCATTTCATAGAATTCACTACACTTCCACCATTCAATCATCCCACCTTATCAAAGAAAAGATAAAAAAATATTGTAGTTAGGTTCATTTGCATTCTACATATAAAAACCCAACAAACCCCAATTCCTTTGTTCATTTCAATTTGCATTTAGTTCATCTTAGGGTAGTTTAGAAGACTCCTCAAGAGAGACGACCCGAGGTTGTGCCATTGTGTTGCAATCCTTGGTCATAAATAAACTTGCATTTAACCCCAAGGCGAATAGGAAACGGTTAAATCAATGGCGCCGTTGCCGGGGAGTCATTTTTGACTCCCTAAGGTAGCTAAGTGTCAATTGAAACATTGACAAGGGGTAGGAGTCACTAGGATTAGGTTTAGGTCATAATTGCATCATTTCATCATTTAGGATTAGTTTTGTTTTTGTTTGCATATATATTGCTTGCTTGTGATTGTGTGAGACTGAATCATTGAGTTCTCATGTCTTGGAATTTCACAAATAAAAATGGGACAAGTAGACCAAAAAGATGTTGGCCATGAATTTTAGAGAATATATTGATTACGTTGAAATGAGTGATATTTAGGTATTTTTTTATTTGCACAATGTGTTAATTAGATTGAAGTAATAAAAAAAAGACGTATACTTTTGATCCTATGTTTACATCAAGTTTCAATTTTAATCATTTATTTTTAGAAAGTACACTTTTAGTCCTTTTTTATTAACACTTTTAGTTTAACTTAAGGGAAAATACTAACTTTACAATTTTAAATGGTTATTAAATACTGAAAAAATGTTCATATTAAAATATTTGAGTGTAAATATTCTTATATTCCCAAAATTTGTCATTTTTGGTCCAAATAATCATTTTAAAATTGTTAAATTAGCATTTTCCGTTAAGTTAAACTAACGGTCTTAACAAAAAAGGACTAAAAGTGTACTTTTCAAACATAAAGGACTAAATTGAAACTTGATACAAATATAAGGGACCAAAAGTATACTTTAGCCTAAAAAAAGAAAAGGAAAACATTAGTACTATAGTTTCACTTGAATTCAATATAGGTCTCTATGATTTTATCAATGTACCGAGTCTACGTCAAAAACTCAATTAAAAAACAACATTTTGATGCTTTCATATGTTAGCTACTAATTTGCTTCTAACTAAAGTAGGGTTAAGAGTCATATTTATCCTGAAGTATGCGTGAGAGATCATATTTGCACTTAAAGTATTTTTGGCCCAAGTAAGTGTGCACCAAAGGTCATATTTGCACCTAAAGTATACATAATGGTCATATCTGCTTTGGAAGTATATCAGAAGGTCATATTTACCCTTTAAGTATGTACAAAGGATCATATTTGACCATTAATATTTTAAATGTAAAGGGCAAATATGATTCTAACACATAATTTAGGGGCAAATATGAACCCAAAAATACTTCAAAGCATATATATATGAACATCCATGCATACTTGAGGGACAAATATGGTCCTTAACCCAACCAACATAAAAGAACTAATAAAATTAGGGTTATAAGTCATATTTAACCTTAAAGTATGCGTGGAGGATCATGTCTACTTTTGAAATACTTTTTAGCTCAACTTTGCCAGGTAAAGTATGCATCAAGTATCATATCTATCTCTAAAATATATGTAAAGGGTTATATCTGTCTTGGAAGTATGAAGTATATATGAAGAGTCATATTTGCCCTTTAAATATGCACAAAGTAGCATTTTTGACCATTAATATTTTAACTTTAAAGGACAAATATGATCTTCATGCATACTTCAATGTAAATATAAGTCCGAAAATTCTTCACGGGTAGATATGACTTAGGGTAGATATCACCTTTAAGCCAATAGACGCATGGAGCCTTTTTATCACCTATGTTGATGGTCACGTTTTCATTACCACAAATACACATAAATATAAGAATCACACAAACTTACTTTTCTTAAAGCTTGATTGAAAATAAGTCATTTTTATAGTCACAAATTACAACATAATACACATTGCATGGTCTAGCTTTTAACTTTTTCCGATTTTTTACTTTTCAAAAAATTAAATTGAAAAAATGTTGGTTCTCTGACCGTTGATTCTAAAACACGATGTCCTTTTGCATGTCCAAGTGATACGCGAATCAAGACACTTCCCACTTCACACTCCAATTCACATGCATTGTAATTCATTCATTTCATTGGTCGCATATTCGGTTCTCTTTGGTATTCATAATTTCCCCACTTCGCTCTTTCTTACTGCACTCTCATTCTACTATCTTTAGTTTGCTTTCCTGGTTCATCTTTCTTTCTGTTTTACTCTGTTTTTCTTTCTTTACTTGCCCTTTTCAATGTTTCTAGTAGTTTCTTTCTGCATGTTATTGGATTTTTCATGTTTTAATGGCATGTTTCACAATAGTTATGATGAAAATTGAGTTATTTATATAGGTGAATACTTGCATTGCTGTTTCTGATGCTTTTCTTGTATATATTCTGGTTTGTCAAATCTTAATGATGCGTTTTAGTTCTGTTTTTTGAGTCCTGATTTCAGAAGCTGTTCAACTTTTAACTTTTTCACTCTATGCATCGATAATGAAAGAAAGATTACAGTCATTTTGGATGGTTCTCCATTCTCATTTCATTTTCTTCTTTCATCAAAAATCAATCAAACTTAAATGTACCTGTTACTAAATTTTTCTAATTTTAATGTTTCTAGTTTATTACTTTCTTTTCCTTTTCTTTCCTGACACATTTGTTCAACCAAATAGGTGCTTCGTTTTGAAAAAGAGTAGAGTTAGCTTGGGGAAATGGGCAAAGGTGGGATGTCTCAGGAGTGTCATGGAAAAGAAGAGAATATGGCTGCTTGGCTTGTTGGTGTAAATACACTCAAGATTCAACCTTTCAAGCTTCCTACTCTTGGTAACTATTCTCCCTCACTTAAGTGACTTTCTAATTTCAATGGAGAGTAATTTTAATCTTCTGCATAGCAATCTTTACTTATCAGTATGAACTCATACTAATTTCATTGACTCACTTCTCTTTGTGTATTGGAAGGACCCCATGATGTCAGAATTAGAATGAAAGCTGTTGGCATATGTGGCAGTGATGTTCACTACCTCAAGGTATTGATGTTTTTTTTTCATCGAAATTATGCCAATAAAATAAGGTACTAGAAGAACCTTTCTTAAGGTACTTTTTTGTGTATAATAACATAATATTTCATGCTTACCAATAAAATTTTCTAATAGGAGCTTTTCATTGATTTTACTTTAAGGTTACCTATGAAATAATTTTACTTGATTGCTTTCAGAATTATCCATTTTATTTATATTTATTGTTTCCAGTATTAATTTCTGATTTTATCAATTTGCAGAATATGAGATGTGCAGATTTTATAGTGAAAGAACCAATGGTAATAGGCCATGAGTGTGCAGGGATCATTGAAGAAATTGGTGGTGAGGTGAAGCATTTGGTACCCGGTGATCGTGTGGCAATTGAGCCTGGGATTAGTTGTTGGTGTTGCGATCTTTGCAAAGATGGTCGTTATAATTTATGCCCTGAGATGAAGTTCTTTGCAACTCCACCTTATCATGGTTCCCTTGCTAATCAGGTTTGGAGGAATTCACAAATTCTGATTTCCAAATTTTGAATTATTACTTGCATTTATGTTAAGATTAGAAGAGGAATAATGATTATGATACAGCTTAGGGACACAAAAATTGTCTTTACAGATCATTGATCTTTAAAGCATAATTTTCCTGTGTTTAGTTTGAATTTGTTCATTTGCTGTCCTTTTGATAATGACAGTCGTGTTAATTTTTTCCAAGGCATGCAAATGTATATCTCTGTGTTTATGCGAACAGGAGTCAGATTAACATGCCAGCAGGGTTAAACATTCCTACAGTATACTAGTATAGCATTACATATTATATTGAATAAATGAATGATATCATAAGTACATTTGTATTAATTTATGTCATTGGAAAAGAGAAAATCTTGCTTTATGTCCCTTTATTGATCCATTAAGTGTGTGTTTAGATTTAATTAAATTGTAATCCATGTAATTTCTGCATTACTCTTTACACAGGATGGTTGCATTTTTTTAGGTGAACAGTTTGTGAACTTGAGTGTTGTGTTTTTGACAGATAGTGCATCCAGCAGACCTATGTTTTAAACTACCAGACAATGTAAGCTTGGAGGAGGGGGCAATGTGTGAACCCCTAAGTGTTGGCGTTCATGCCTGTCGTCGAGCTAGTGTTGGACCAGAAACCAATGTGGTGATCATGGGAACAGGTCCCGTTGGACTTGTCACTATGCTTTCAGCTCGAGCTTTTGGAGCACCTAGAATCGTCGTTGTGGGTGGTGATGACCATCGTTTATCTGTTGCAAAATCTCTTGGTGCAGATGAGACCGTTAAAGTTTCAAAAAATATTGAGGTACAATTCTCATTACTGATCTGAAGAAACTTAGTGGCTTTGATGCTCTGTGATAGTTGGCAAACAAAAATTTTAAAGAACAAAAGAAGAAATGTGTCCCTCTAACATATGAGCTCTTATACTTTTTGTTTTTACCTTAACAACTAGAAATTTATGACTTGCCCATAAGGTGGAAATAGCCTAGGCCAGTCTAGGCCACTACCTTAATAGGTCAGGCCTGTGATGTAGTAAACAAATCTGAGCCTGTCCTGTGGCCTATCATAGGCCTCATTTTCAGGCCTGATTCTGGCCTGATTATAAGCATATTAAGAGGCCTGATAATTTATATAGGTCAATAGGCCATAAGCTGATAGACCTAATAGGTCACAAATTATTAGGCCATAAACGATAACATTGTAATAGGCCATAAATTAATAGGTCAATATTTAAACAAGCTCTAAATTAGCCATAATCAAACAGAAACCTATGACTCGATCAAAAACATAATAATAACAAGATAAAATTAATTAAAAACTCAAACTTTTCACTGCAGGATGTGAATGAAGAAGTGTTTGAGATACATAAAGCTATGGGAGGTGGGGTGGATATTACCTTTGATTGTGCAGGTTTCACCAAAACTATGACCACCGCATTAAGTGCTACTCGTGCAGGTGGCAAAGTGTGCCTTGTGGGAATGGGTCATAGTGAAATGACTGTTCCGCTCACGCCGGCTGCTGCTGCAAGGTATAATTCTTGGTCAATTGGATATCAATCTTTCTACAAAACAAATGTGTGACCAACCTACTTTCATTGCTAAAGTAGTTCATTTAAAATTAGGGTAATGACCCTATTTTGCCCTTCAAGTAACCACCCTGGACCACTGGACACCCTAAACTAACACCGGGTAACCAAAGTGATCAATTTTGCCCTCTAGCGAACGACGCGTGTCAACATTGCATTCCATGTGTCAACATTGCATTCCACGTGTCAACATTGGCCTGAGGGTAAAATTGGATACTTCAAGGGTAAAATTGTACACGTTAATTTAGGGTAAAATTGTACCCGTTGTTAGTTTAGGGTAAAATTGGATACTTTGATACTTTGATTACTCAGTGGTTCAGGGTGGTGGTCCAGGGTGATTACGCAAAATTGACTAATTGCCCTTAAACTTAAGTCCAACTAAGAATGTATTATGGTGGCAATTTTGGTCATCCTCCCGAGAAGCAATATGAGTTTTTTGCTAGAATTAAATTTAGGCAAAAAATGCAATTAAAGGATGGACTTAACGTAAAGTGCAATTCTAATTTCTAATAATACTACTAATTTATTTGAGTGCAAAAGAATTTTTTTGGGTTCTTTAATGATTAGGAAGAAATGAAATCGGAATTAATGAAACTAATTAATAATTAACAAAGAAAATAAATATTTGATTCAATCATGACAAATTGGAACATAGGATTCACATGGAGTCGACTATATTCGCCTAAATTAATTAATTTGACTATAGGGAAATATAATGGATTTAAATAATTAATCTAATTTTCTATATAAAACTCTCACTATAACGCCTCCTCTTTCACTAGAGAATTCGTAATGAATTAAGAGTTATATAATTAAATCTATAGATCAACACAATTAAATTCAAATAATTGTCGGAATCATATTTTGTATCAGTCAATCAAACAATTCAATCAAACAATCAAAGGATAAGAAACTCAAATTTGCAATATATATAGACCACACTGACAATTAAATCAACAACAAAAAATCGATTATAAATTTATCTAATAATGCAAGGATTTTTAAATATAAAAATTAATGTAAAAATTGCAAACAATATCCAAAAATCAATCAAATACATAAAATAAATGAGTTTTAAATTAAAACTAGACTAATCTAAAAAAAAAGTAACCCAAAATTATTTAAAACTAAACAATCTCAAGGTTTACAAAAAATAGATAAGTTGAGAAATTCCTAATAGTCTTCAAGGGAAAGCCCTAAGCTCTAGCCCCTCCATATTCCTCCTAAATTGCCTGCCAAATGATCTACGCTTCTATTGAATTAACAACTCCAAATTTTCTTGTTGAAGCCACGTGTGTGTAGGAGGTGAATCAAATTGAAAGGTTGTGGATTTTGTGAATGCTGATGTGGTAATGTGGGTGTGATGCGTATGATGTTTTACGAGGGATTGAACGAATAAAATTCTCCACTTCATGATCCTTTAAGCAACTAAAATAAATCTTTCGGCGTCTAGATATTCCAATATCTTGTCTTTGTTCTACAATGATTAAATAAGATCTTGATCTATCTTGATTTAAAATAATTTATTTAATAAAAAAATATTTAAACCAAGATATATTTTATTATATTTTAATCAAATATCTCAAAATTAATTCATATTTATTCCTAATATTGGCTAATAATATAAATATATTTTGATTAATTCAAATTAGTCTAAAATAAAAAGGTGGGATAAAGTAAATAAAAATATGGATTTATCAATGTGCTGCAATATTTCGATAATATTGATGCTTAATAGTCATATGTGAATTACTAGGTAAGGTTGTTGAGAAATTGTAATCTTTTCAACAGTCGCCGGTTGAACATGTTATTGTAGGTCAAAATAAGCATGTAAAACATTTAAATTTTTCTCTGTAACCTTGTCCTTGCTTCTTTGATGCTATAGTGCTAACTCCCGAAGCTTTAGTTGAACAGTTTCAATTATAACCAACATTATCACATACAGACTTGATATCGAAGCATTTTCTTAATTTAACAAATTTGAAGAACAAGGAACGTAACCAACATTTTCTATGAAAACAAGTTGCATTGATGATGATGAAGGGAAACAGATTTATTATAGCCATTAAGAAAACGAAAGGAAAATTTGGGGGAAAGATTCTGAATGAAAATTTTATTGTTGAGAGGGTCATTAAGCAGAGTAGTTGTTCTTTGTGTACAAAATTTTCGAAGTCTCAGTTATATTATAATTTATCAAATCAACATCACTATTAAGATTTTTATCAGGGAAGTTTTCTCCAATGTTCACAAAAACAATACCGGTATAACACCAGGAAAATTAATTCTTTAATTGTAACCTTTGGGTTGGCATTTACTTTTAGATTGATGAACGAATCAACCAAGCATATTGCATGAGTAATTATGTAGGCTGTAGTGTAAACAGTGTTATCTTCTTGGCACTACAATTTAAATCTTATGTTAACAACATAAGATAAAACTTAAGGTCATGATTGGTCGTTTTGGTTCCAAATTACAGGGAAGTAGATGTGATTGGGATATTTCGGTACAAGAACACATGGCCTCAATGCTTGGAGTTTCTGAAGAGTGGGAAGATAAATGTGAAACCCCTTATAACTCACAGGTTTGGATTTTCTCAAAAGGAGGTTGAAGAAGCCTTCCAAACCATTGATGGTGGGGACAATGCTATTAAGGTCATGTTTAATCTGTAAACGCTTACATTGTGCACAACCTGGCTATGTTCAATCTTTTTTTTTTACCATAACTATGTTCAATCTACAAACTTAAAAGGTTATGTTCAAGCAGCAGATCATATATACTGCAACATTTATATACTGCAATATTTAATGATTGAGACAATAATGTTAAAACACGTGAGACAATAATAAGTGCATTATTAATTATAGTTATTGTTTAATTCTTGAAATTTTATCATCAAACTGGTTAGTGGAACAATTGTAGTATTTTTTGAAAATAAACTCAAGGTATTCACTACTGATAATAGTCATTGATCCCCTCACCGCGGGTCTTCCACTCAGGTAAATTGTTGGTTTAAAAAATGTTCTCCATACCCAAGGGTAGGATTTGAACTTCTAACCACTTGATTAAAGAACCACTAAGTTACACTTACATTGTTAAAAATAATTATAGTACGATTGACACACTTGATTATTAAGGATTAATGGTTCTAATCGAATTTAACTTGAATCGGATCATTTATAATTTAAAAAGAGTTTAAATTAAAAGATTAATGTAACATTTTTACCAAGATTATAACCATTATGAATGTACATTGATTTCTTGAAACAACACTGGCTTTCAAATTGTTAAGGCATATTTCCTCTTTTATTCAACACATCCGAGATAAAACTTCTTCTAAAAAGTATTTTGATTGATGTGTTTTTGAAGTTGCCGGATTTCCACTATGGTTGCCTCAAGGTGGCTCATCTTGTGCGCGCGAGGCCCACTCCTTCTTTGACCCTTTAATTTGAGCTAGAACACAAGTGTATTATATACCCTTGTAAGTTCTCACTCCCAAGCAATGTGTGACTTCTCTTTTTGACGCACCCACATGTTATTGTTGATAACTCCAACACAGTATATTTATGTAAATCAACAAATAACAATTACTGAAATACAATTGAAACAGATTGTATTTTTTTACTA
The DNA here is from genome assembly GCA_029929735.1 of Mimosa pudica. Classification (NCBI taxonomy): domain Eukaryota; kingdom Viridiplantae; phylum Streptophyta; class Magnoliopsida; order Fabales; family Fabaceae; genus Mimosa; species Mimosa pudica. The sequence goes on along the minus strand of JAKELP010000021.1, from coordinate 9,124,816 downwards.
ACTCAAATCTATATCGTTTTAAGTTTAATAAAAGAAAAGAAATAACAATACCAAATCCGATTTATCCAACCGTTTAATAAAACTCTTGAGTGGACTGGTTAAGAAATTAATGTTCAGAATTTAATACTATCACTACTACAAAAAAGACTTTTTAAACCTCATAAAAAAGGCTTTTTAAACCACATTTAAAAGTGGTTTAGAAAAAGGGGGTTTAGAAAGTATGACTTTTTTAAACCACATAAAAAAGTGGTTTAAAAAATATTTTTTAAGACCTCTTCTTATGTAAATATAGTCTAAAAACATATACTATTCAATATATATATATATATATATATATATATATATATATGTGTGTGTGTGTGTGTATGTCGATTGATAACCAATGGAAAGAAAACTAACAAATGATAATAACATAATACATTCGGAAAATTCAAAGCATTATAGTTACAATTTTAAAACTATGCTTTCCAACAATGTAAATTTAAAAGTCTACATGAGTCTAACAATAAAGTGAACAAAGAGAAATTCATGAGCTCATCTCTTTGTACAAAGCTGATGTTATATGAAACAAGAGGAATATTTAAGCCAAGTGTGCAAACATGTACTGTATAGGCCACCTATGCGCAAGTGCTTCACTCCACGTGTACCAGCAGACTTCAAATCCTTGAGGATATTCACAATACACTCAACATTGAGTCTTGTTCATCCAGGAACACTCAACTGTGAAGTATAGAAATAAATTTATCAGTTTGATTCACATACACTTGACAATAATGCAGCAAAAAATTATTGAAATGAGTTATTCTGCATGAAACAAATACATCACTGGTTTTCATTTCTTTTCTTGTTCCTTCTGGATAACAAGGAATAATTGACCAATGATAAGAATGATGGAAGAGCAAATAAAGAAAGTAAACTCAAGGGGTGAGACCAGGGAAGTAAGGAACACCAGTTGAGTTCAACCACTCAACACCTTGAATAAACTGTGCAACAGTAAACTGAGAGGCCTCCGTGGAAGAATTAATCACCCTATAACCCTTCCACGTCACCCTAGCACTAGTATTAGAGCCAGGACCCCTATTCTGATACTCCCCATAATACAAAGTATCCAAAGCAAACGTACCATTCCACTCCAGCATATATTGTCTAGCACCTAAAAGAAAAACTCATGCTTATCCTATGCAAAGGACCATCCCATTAAAAACACCACAATAGGCAATCTACCACTATCACTAGTATGTTGCACTGCATTCCTCATTAAAAACTAAAAGATCAGTCTGTGCAACCCATAAACATACAAGAATGAAAGAAACAAATCGTATATGTACTCAAAGAAAAGATGTGCTAAATTACACTTGAATCCAGACAAGTCCTACTCAATTTCTTTCACAATCTGTTACAATAAAGAAACCAATGATCATTTGTTCAATGTATATATATATATATGCATGTCAATTGATAACCAATGGAAAGAAAACTAACAAACCATAATATCATAACACATTGGAAAAATTCAAATCATTCTAGTTACAATTTGAAAACTATGCTTTCCAACAATGTGAATTTAAAAGTCTACATGATTCTAACAATAAAGTGAACAAAGAGAAATTCATGAGCTCAATAATAATGTATACTTACCATCAATTTACATTGTCAACAAAAAACATCCCACTCTCATCATTAGCGTTTCTTTCTGCAAAGTCCAAAAACTCCTTCACCCCATCTATGTACTCATCACTCGTTCGTTTAGCATTTATCCAAGTATGATCCATATCAAGACACCTAAGCACAATTAATTTCACACATTTTTCCAGCAACAAATAACAACTTTAAAAACAAAAGGTGGTAGTATTCAATTATATCAGAAGAGAATCTTACTAAATCCACTGATAATCAGCTGGCTTCTGTTACTTAACTGCAATAGATAAAACAGTAATATAATGATTAGTCATAAACAGAAAAGGAACTTGGATCCCATGGGTTGTATATGGCATCAACTGTTTGTTGTGAAGGAATCACCTTCAAAGGTTAAAGCACAACAACAAATTTAACTTATACAAGACAAATGGAATTCAGAACACTGAGAGTTAAGAATCATAATAAATAACTTATACAATTAAAACATAAACAAGTATTGCAGTAAACCGAAAAGGAAAGCAGAAAAAAAAAACTTCATTTCATTTAGAGAGAAACCCAGAAATGAAAATAAAAAGACAAGTTCAGTGTAAAGATATATAAATCAACAATACAATGTCAAAGATGCAGATGACAAGATGCAGAAAATATGTACTAGTTCTGTCAATTCAGGAGCAAGAGAAATCAGTGAACATTAATTTTAAATGACATGAGATCATGTTGACTTGGAATTTTTGTAACAAGACCTGATAAAATAGTAAAAAAATCAGATGGTTTAAACTAAAGATGAGAAGATTTTAGAATGTTCATTCGAAATTAAAACATCAAAAGAGGTAGGAAAACAGGACAAATGGTAGGGATGGTTGTCCTTACTAGAGGGAGCTCATCTGGAAAAAATGGCATGTTATTTGTTCTGATTTATGACACAGACACTATAATGGAACTCATAGTATTCCTTAACATAGTCATGCATTTATAAGCATATATGTGAGAGTGTCTGATGTGTTTATCTTATTTTACAAAGCCAAGAAAATCAAACATGCAAAATGGCATCAGTCAAATAGCATTAGACATAACTGCAATAACCTAGTTTTATAAGGACTCAAATAAATGAATCTGATCAACACTAGAGACAGACATCTGATAACAAAAGGTAACACTAATAAATCAGTTACTCTTGCTTACCAAAGAGTGATCACGATGAGTTACCAAAAGCTGAAGTTCAGTCAATTCTGATTTAACCTAAACTGCAGATGAGAAGATGCATTAACATGAAGATATAAGTATGACTAATCAAATTCAAATTCAACATGCGAACAATTATAAATCCATATTTAAATCAAAATTAAAGTCAAAATGTCAAACGAATCAAGAACAGCTACTCACGGAACAATTTCAAATCCAAATTAAAGTCAAACAATCCTAGGCGGACGAATTCCAACGTAATTTTACGACTTATCTATCGACAAATAAAAATAGATCAACTACTCAAGAAATCGAACATTATCACAGCTATAAATTTATAATTAATTTAGGCAGAATTAGAATTCATTACTCGAATAACTAAAATCTTGATCCTAATCTCAATGTAATGCAAAATAAAAAAATAAAAAATAATTAATACCTGATATGATGATACTGAGCGAAGTGTTTGAGAGAGGTTTTGGTGAAGTTGAGGTGTTAGGAAAAAAGTCAAGATCGGAGGAATCTTCCGACAGACGTCTACAGTTGAAGAGCAAGAACATGAACTTGTTCTGAACGAGAACGAAGGCGAGAGAACGAAGAACGAAGGTGAGAGAACGAAGGCTTTCTGAACGATTTCTGAACGAGATCGCGAGAGAAGGGAAGGCTTTGCTTATATTTCCAGTCTAATAAGAGTTCTCATATTTACAAAATTGCCACTGCTTATACTTTTTAAACCACATTTATAAATAAGTGGTTTATATAATCACATTTTTTAAACCACATATATTAAAAAAGTGGTTTAAATAAGTTTTTTAAACCACATATATTAAAAAAGTGGTTTAAATAAGTTTTTTAAACCACATGTTAAATAAGTGGTCTAAATATGATGGTTTAAATTACTATTTTTGTAGTAGTGTATGCAAATTACAACATTACATAATATTGAAAACTATGTTCTTAAAATTAAAAAGGGTTTAACGTCATGTCGGAAATATGCACACTGTATTATATTTGTCCCGAAAGTATTTTCTAGTCCAATTTTATCCTAAAAGTGTGCAAAGTGTATTATATACACATTTTCCTGTTAAAAAGCTCATGTTGACACAAAACAACTAACTAAGAAACGAAAATCACCCTGCTAGCAACATATTTAAGGTTGTAAGGCCCTATTAAGGATCCGAACACCCCAAACCCATATCAAAGCACCATTTAGCCGAAAATAAGTCTCTTAACCTAAGTTTTTCTATTACTTTCCATTTCTACTTAATTTCAGCCGCTTTCATCTCATCTCTTCAATCATTTTCATAATTTCTTCACCTCTTCGTCACCCTTCCACCATGGAATCTGAAGTGAGGCTTCTCTCTTGGAGGTTTCTCCTCTTTCAATGGTTGGCTAGGCTTCTCTAAAGATCTCTTGAGGATGGGTTGATATGGTTGCTCAAGCATATATTCATCACGAGGAGAGTTTTTTTTAGTTCATTATATGTATTTTAGAATTTCTTCTCCATTTATTTGAACTGCTTTTGTAGATGTTTGGATTTATATATTAGATTGGATTATGTATTAAGAACTTTATTGATCATATATGTGTAATTGATTAATTCTTCATGATATTGAGTTGTTTAGCCTTAAGTTGATGATTTATCAAGTTGATTTACTCAGGAATGTGTATGATTGTATGAACTCTTTTGAAGGACATTCTTCCATTAGATTGAGCTTGGTAAAGGACAAAATCATTAACTGAATATCTAAGTTAATTAGATAATCACATCATGGATGGAATATGTTGTGTCTATTTTGGGCATTGAACACTTAGGTTATAAATTCATACATATATTGTAGTTGCATGAAATTAGTCTCATTCTAGTGGTTGCTAGTGAGAATACTTGATTGGATCCGTTCATAATTGTTGTGGTTGCACGTGTTAAGAGCTACAATTGTTTTGACTCAAATTAGTTGTTGCTGGGAGTTATGCTTGATGAATGAACCCCTAAAACATTTAAACCAATGTTTGCCAATTGCCACCTCAATTATCTAATCATTCCACCTCTTAAAGGAAAAATACCAAAAATATTGTAGTTAGACTTATTTTGCATTTTTATACAAAAAACACAATAAACCCTAATTCCCTTGTTTATTTCATTTACATTTAGTTCATTTTAATGTAGTTTTTTTACCTTTCATCTTATGTTGGTTAGTAGACTCCTCAAAAGAGGCGACCCAAGATTGTACCTATTTTTGCAAGGGTAAAATTGTACTCGGTGTTAGTTTAGGGTGCCCAGTGGTCCAGAGTGGTTACTTTAAGGGTAAAATAAGGTCATTGCCCTTTTTGCAATCCTTAATTATAAATAAGTCTTGTATTTAACCCATGAAAAATAGGATCTGACTAAATCAAAACGCCGAACAGGGTTATGATATATCTAGATCTAGAATAATAACATTATCAATATAAAGATTATATAGATATAACGACAATATAGATGATGGGTATCAAACAAATATTATATTTATAATAGGTTTCCAGTTAAACTTGCTTTTCAAATAATCATCTAGGCATGTTTCTTAGAGTTATATCGAAAATAAGTTATTACTTATATCTCCATGAATTCAAATATAATTCAAATCATACCATCCAACTTCTATCCAATTTTACTTTTTTAAAAAAGTTAAATTAGAAATAAAGCTACCGCTATTCCAATTGCAAGTCGTAGTGATACGTGAATCAAGACATTTCCCACTTGAGCCAAAACAACGAACATGAGTTTTATTATTTTGAAACTAAAATATATTTGTAATCCCTTTTTGTTAACACTTTTAGTTTCACTTAACAGAAAATGCTAATTTAACAATTTTAAATAACTAATCTAGGTTTAAATATTGAAAAAGTATTTAAATTAAAATATTTTAGTGTAATTATTCTTATATTTTCCAATACTTTCATTTTTACCCTTACTTAATTATGAAATAATTCTTTACATTTAAGTGAAAGTAACAGTATTAAAAAAATAAAAAGGCTACTTTCCAAACATAATAAAAGACTAAATTGGAAAACGATGAATTTAACTTTATTATCTTGATTTTGGTATGATTTTTCATTATTTATTTTCCTATGTGACCGATTTGAATCTGGAGATATCCATCACATTAACTAGATAGTGATATGGATGAGAGTGGCTGATTCATTCATCCACAAAAACCCACACTCCAATTCATTCTCCACATATTCGCTTCTCTTTGGTATTCTATCGTTTTTCCCACTTCGCTCTTTCTTATTCTACTCTCCTTTTACTATCTTTACTTTCCTTTCCTGCTTCATCCTCTGCTTTACTCTGTTTTACTCTGTTTTTCTTTTTCTAGTGCCTCTTTTTCTGGATGTTATAGGATTTTTCACGCTTTCTTTGAACATAAGTGATTCTTTTGCTCCTTTTTTTTATTGGATGTTCACTTTCTCGGTTTATAGTTATGTGATGGTATGTTAATAATTATTTTCTCGTTTATTTTCTGGTTTGTTAAATCTTGATGATGCATATAAGTTGTTCTGTTTTTTTTTTTTTCATTTCTGATTTCAGAGGTTGTTCAACTTTTAACTTTTTCACTCTATGCATTGATCATGGAAGAAAGATTACAGGCGTTTTAGATGCTTCTCCATTCTCATTTCCTTGTTTATCTTTCGTCTAATTTCGATCAAACATAAATGTAGCTGTAAAAAAATTTGTCTTAAGTTATCTATTTTCTTACTTTGTTTTCCTTTTCTTTGCTGACACATTTATTCAACTGAATAGGTGCTTAGCTTTGAAAAGAAGATAGCTTGAGGAAATGGGCAAAGGTGGGATGTCACAGGATGGTCATGGAGAAGAAGAGAATATGGCTGCTTGGCTTGTTGGTGTAAATACACTCAAGATTCAACCTTTCAAGCTTCCTACTCTTGGTAACTATTCTCCCTCACTTAAGTGACTTTCTAATTTCAATGGAGAGTAATTTTAATCTTCTGCATAGCAATCTTTACTTATCAGTATGAACTCATACTAATTTCATTGACTCACTTCTCTTTGTGTATTGGAAGGACCCCATGATGTCAGAATTAGAATGAAAGCTGTTGGCATATGTGGCAGTGATGTTCACTACCTCAAGGTATGGATGTTTGTTTTGCATTGAAATTATGTCAATCTTTTTTTTTGCCAATGAAATTATGTCAATCAAAAGTAAGGAAAATCGGTATATAGTCCGTGTTTTAAATTTATTGGTCACAAGAACCTGAATTTGAGTACTAGTCCCTTTTTTAAGGAAAATCCTATGTACTTTTTGTGTATATTAACATAATATCATGCTTGCCAATCAAGGAGTAGGTGCTTTTCACAGATTTTATTTTATTTTTACATAAGAAATAATTTTCCTTGATTTTTTTCAGGAATTGTTCCCTTCATTTATCATTATTTTTTCGAGTATTAATTTCTGATTTTATCAATTTGCAGACTCTGAGATGTGCAGATTTTATAGTGAAAGAACCAATGGTAATTGGCCATGAGTGTGCAGGGATCATTGAAGAAATTGGTGGTGAGGTGAAGCATTTGGTACCCGGTGATCGTGTGGCAATTGAACCTGGGATTAGTTGTTGGCGTTGCGATCTTTGCAAAGATGGTCGTTATAATTTGTGCCCTGAGATGAAGTTCTTTGCAACTCCACCTTATCATGGTTCCCTTGCTAATCAGGTTTGGAGGAATTCAAAACTTCTCAAACTTTATTTCTTTCAATAATGTTAATATGCTGTATCATTTCTGTTGGGAGAAAAGCATGCTTAGATGATTATGGGAGAACAGAAAGTTGATATTTGATTATCTCATGTATGATTGTAGACACTTTAATCTGTTGGTATCTGTTATGTCCTTGTTATAATGCTGTGTGTCAATTGATTCTTTAAGAGCTTTTTTTAACTGCAAATATGTGAAAGGATGTGGTTTTTACTCCAATCAAGGACCTTTAAGTCAAAGGAAACTGTTTTACATCATCCAATATTTTGGCATTTCATAAACATATCCTAAAATGAAATGTTAGTGACTTGCTGCCTGCTTCCAATCTCTCATGAAAAGAATATCTTATATAGATACAAGACTCTTGTTCAAAAAATAGAATTGCAATAATATATTATAACGATTAAAATTCTGTGATGTTCGCTCAAATGTCATTTGATTTCCTGATTTTGTAAACCATAAATGCCACAATATGGTGTACGGCAGACATAAAAAATTTAATTTCCAAATTTTGAATTACTTGCATGTTTGTTAAGATAGATAAAAGAGGAATAATGATGCTGTTACAACTAAGGAGCATAAGAAACCTGTTGTCTTTACAGCAGTTAGCAGTCTTTTCCTGTGTTTAGTTTGAATTGTGCTCATTTGCTGTCTTTTTGATGATGACAGTATAGTTAGTTTTATCCATGGCATGCTAAAATGTACCTCCATGCTTATGTGAATAGGAGTTAGTTCAACATGCCAACTGATGAGTTGACTGTCAGCATTATGTACTATATTGACTAATTAAATCTGACAAAAAAAATTGACTAATTAAATAAGATCTTAATTACATTCATACTAATTATGTTATTGTAAAAAATAACATCTTTGATATAAGTCCTTTAATGATCCGCTTGTCACTATGTGTCTGTGTATAGATTTACTCAAATCAGAATGCATCTTTGGTCTTCATTTTTCTTTACACAGGATGGTTGCATCACTTTATGTGAAATTAAAGTGTTGGGTTTTGTGTGTGTGTAATAAATTGACACTAAATAAAACTCATGTTTGATCTAAACTTACTGTTTTTGACAGATTGTGCATCCAGCAGACCTATGTTTTAAACTACCAGACAATGTTAGCTTGGAGGAGGGGGCAATGTGTGAACCCCTAAGCGTTGGCGTTCATGCTTGTCGCCGAGCTAGTGTTGGACCAGAAACAAATGTGATGATCATGGGAGCTGGTCCCATTGGACTTGTCACTATGCTTTCAGCTCGGGCTTTTGGAGCACCTAGGATTGTCATTGTCGATGTGGATGACCATCGTTTATCTGTTGCAAAATCTCTTGGTGCAGATGAGACTGTTAAAGTTTCAAATAGAATTGAGGTACAAGTCTCATTACTGATGTGCAAGAAACTCAGCTTCTTTTGATGCCTTGTGACAGTTTGCAAACAAAAAATTTTGAAGAATAAAAGAACAAATCCGACCTTCGTAGCATATAATATTTACTTTTTTGGTCATACAATGAATAATTCGAAATTTATGCCTTGGCCAGTTACTAATTTTGCAGCTGCTATATACGCAAGTTTTGTTGTCATCACTAGATAATTTTTTCCTTCCCCACTTCCTTTGTATCCATATAATTTTTCTTTTTATGTGGCTATCTGACTAGGACAGGGTCAAATTTAATACTTTTAATAAATTTTAGATGTTAGCACTGTGAAGATGGTCCTTTTTCTGTACTGATATTGGAGAAGCTAATTATAGTTTGCTCCTCTACAGTTTTATGCAACTTGTTATCCTATGTAGTTGAACACCAATTAGACATTTTTATTTTTCTACTTTGTAGGATGTGAGTGAAGAAGTGGTTGAGATACATAAAGCTATGGGAGGTGGGGTGGATATTACCTTTGATTGTGCAGGTTTCAACAAAACTATGACCACTGCACTGAGTGCTACTCGTGCAGGTGGCAAAGTGTGCCTTGTGGGAATGGGTCATAGTGAAATGACTGTTCCTCTCACGCCAGCTGCTGCAAGGTATGATTCTTGTTCATTTGGAGATCAACCTTTCTGAAAAAATGTTTGCTGGAAAATTTCTATATTATTAATTGGTGTTTAGTGCTTATATGTAAATTACTGGGTAAGGGTGATGTGAAAAGGTAGTTTTTTCAATAATATCCTGTTGAACATATTATTGTAGGTCAAAATAAGCATGTGAACATTTAGATTTTTCTCTGTTACCTTGTCCTTACATCTTTGGTGCTAACTCCTGAAGCTTTAGTTGAAAACAAGTCATTGTAACCAACATTCACATACAAACTTGATATTGAAGCATTTTTTAATTTAACAAGTTTGAAGCCCAAGGAACCAACATTTGCAATGTATAGACATCTAGAAAATGAAAGGAAAATTTGGAGAAAAGACTGTTAATGAATATTTTATTGTTGAGAGGGACATTAATCAGAGTAGCTGTACTTTGTATAACAAATTTGTGTAGTTTGAGTTATATTAAAATTTATCAAATCATTCTCACTTTATGATTTTTAACGTGGAACTTTTTCCCAATGTCCACAAAAATAAAACTGGTAACATTAGGTAAATTAATTCTTTAATTATAAGCCTTGGGTTGGCATTTACTTTTAGATTGATAGAACGCATCAACCAAGTATGTTTTGCATAAGTAGTTATGTTTGGGCTTTTGTGCAAACAGTGGTATCTTATTTGCAGTACAAATTGTATTTTATATTAACAATTTAAGATAGATGTTAAGGTAATAATTGGTTTTTTTGGTTCCTAACTATAGGGAAGTAGATGTGATTGGTATATTTCGGTACAAGAACACATGGCCTCTATGCTTGGAGTTTCTGAAGAGTGGGAAGATAGATGTGAAACCCCTTATAACTCACAGGTTTGGATTCTCTCAAAAGGAGGTTGAAGAAGCCTTTGAAACCAGTGCTGGTGGTGGCAATGCTATTAAGGTCATGTTTAATCTGTAAATAATTATGATTTTGCACAACCTGGCTATGTTCGATCTACAAACTAAAAAGGTTATGTTCACGTGTAGATCGTATATACTGCATTATTTAATGATTGAGATAATGTAAAAACATGCCAGACAATAATAAGTGCATTGTTAATTATTGTCTAATCCTTGAAATTTCACTCTCCTAAAATATGACATGAATAAGAAAACTAAAATTAGACTAGTTAGTAAAACATATATAGTACTTTTTTCGGGAAACTCAAGGTATCCACCGCCGATAGCAGTGACTAATTGACTCACTCTATGTTCTCCACTTAAGGTAAACAGCTGGTTGGCTACAAAATGTTCTTCATGCCGCCGGAGCATGAGATTTAAATTCACAACTATTTGAGTAGGGACCAAGTGAGTTACTACTATGTCACACTTGCATAGTTAAAAATAATTATAGTACTTGACACAGTTAATGGTTTAAATTAGAGGACTATGGTGACATTATTGCCCTAAATGTAACCGTGAAAGTGTATTGATTATTTGAACATTAGTTTTTAGATGGATAAGGCTTATCTACTATTCTTTTAGCACGTTTGAGGTAAACATGTTTCTTGAAAATCTTTTGAATTATCAATGTATTTTTGTGGTTATTTTTGGGGCAAAAATGGATTTTAACCCAAAATAAAGCACAGTAATTTATAAGTGGGCAAAAGCGCTGATCTAACAACTAACTATTTTACTTTGGGTAAAAATAATAAATGACTGTTTCGCGGTGCAAAAATAATAACTAACTTTGAAACCCAGTGCAAATGTAACAAAACCGGTGACAATGGGTTATCTTCTGTTAGATTTTTGTGAGGTAAATTTAAACGGCGTTAAGCCCACTGTCACCGGTTTTGTTACATTTGTACCGGGTCACAAAGTTATTTATTATTTTTGCACCGCGAAACAGTCATTTATTATTTTTGCCCAAAATAAAATAATTAGTTGTTATATCAGCGCTTTTGCCCTATAAGTATATAGTAGATTTATGTATAAACAAGGGTTAAAGGTCAAATCTAGCACTCTATTATTGTCAAACCAACATAAACAAGAATTTGATGGCTCAAATGTAGCACACATCTATTCAAAAATGGCTTAAATTTTGCATCTCCGTCAATTTTAACGGGTTTGACCGTAAGGTTGACCCGGTCATGGCACGTCACCCAATAATGGATAGTAAGTGAACCCATTGGGTGACGTGGCAAAACTGGGTGACGTGTCGGGTGACGTGACATGACCGGGTCAAACTTAACGGTCAAACCCGTTAAAATTGACGGAAATGCTAGATTTGAGCCATTTTTGAAAAGATGTGTGCTACTTTTTAGCCATCAAATTCTTGTTTATGTTGGGTGAACTTTTGACAGTAATAGAGTGTTAGATTTGACCCTTAACCCTATAAACAATGATAAATCAACTTCAAAGAGCTATTGAAATACAAACGAAACATTTTGTTTTTTATTAACTCAAAACGATATCAGTTTTTAATATTGAAATAACAAAAATACTCCCTCTGGTCCTAATTAGAAGACCTCTTTATCTTTTTTAGAGAAATTAATGATGTAAAATTAATTACTTTAAATTGTTTATAAATATATTTTTCTTCAAATCAAATTTATTCTACTTAAAAAATAACTTTTTTTTTAACTACATGTGTCAAATGTTGAAATTTAGTGGTCTAATTTACTAGCTCAATTTCAACAAAAAAGTCAAAGGGTATTATATAAGACTAAGGAAGTACAAAATCTTGTGTGACCAACCTTGTAAAACTCTTAGTTAAAAAAAAAACCTTGTAAAAACTCTTGAGTGGACCGGTTAAGAGATTTGTGTTCAGATTTCTATTCCATATTTCCATACAAATTATGACTAATTATTTAATATTTGTAACTATTTTTTTTTCTTTTTGAAAAAAAGAGGATATGGTATCGTCAACCTCAAGCTAGAGGCTTGCCATTTTACAATGCCAACGGCTCATTTATTTGATACTCGTTATGATATCATTTCATTTCTTTTAGATAACGTACGTTGTCGTTTTATACAACTGGTCCACAGATAAAACTAAATGTCAATACCATTCAATAAAGTTCACTAACCACATATCAACTTGAACCTCAATCTCTTTGTTAATGGACCGATGGTAAAGTCAACAAATAATAATGACACTTCACATCACGTCTTCATATGGTTGAGATCGGCTGAATCATCCTCATATATCCCTTAGCTACACGTGACATATCATCTACAAAACATAGATATTTCATTATTTCTGACAAAATAACAAACAGTAACTTCGAAGTTAAACTATCTTTATTTGATCATTGAAAAAATATAATTTCAAAGAGTAAGACAAGAGAGCTAAAGTAGCATGAGACTCGCATAGTAGTTTCATTGTTTCTGTGTTTCATAAAAATTTTAGAGAAAGGAGAGAGTTGAAGATAGCAAACAGGTTAAGGTAAAATGTCACGTGAAGGTCATGAAGAAGAGAATATGGCTGCTTGGCTTGTTGGTATAGAGACCCTCAAGATTCAACCTTTCAAGCTCCCACCTCTGGGTATATATCTGTAATTCTCACTCTCACTAGTAACTCTGAATATTTCTTTTGAGGATGATATTATTTTCTGTAATGTTCAATTGTATGTGAATTCCAATTCAATTTGATTTCCCTCACTTACAATCTGTCTCACTGCATATTGAAAGGCCCTCATGATGCCAGAATTCGGATCAAAGCTGTTGGTATATGTGGCAGTGATGTTCACTACTTCAAGGTAATTAATAACCCATTTTGTCTTTGTATCCATATTTTATACAATATTCTCTCTAGTCTTTATTATAAGGCACTAACTAACTAACAAGATTATTTGGTCATTTTAACAATCATTTATTGGTTTCAAAGGAGCATTACATGTGTTTTTCCATCTAAGTACATATTCGATAATGGTAGTCGTAGAGAGTATCAATTAATATGATATTTGAGTTTATTGTAGTTTGCATGGCCAATATAGGAAATCACTTGAATTGCTTTTAACCAATTTTATTGTTTTGCGACTTGTGAGATTTGTTAGTTGGTGCCATGTAATAAGAGGGAATATAATGATTTACCCTTGCTTGGGCTAGAAAATATCCCCTACTTGCCAATAATATGTTGCACACAACTGACACTAAATACCTCCTTAAGTCCTGTCTAAAGTAAGAGGTTGTGACTTTAACTCTTTATAAGTATGATAAATGCATGAGTTACTTATATATGTTGGTGAAGGGTGACAGATGGAGGAAAACAAGAGAATGACCCCTGTATTTTATTTATGAGGAATATTACACATAGGTCGGTGGTCAAAAAGTTAAAATTTAGATAGATCACCCAACTTCTTTCAATACTATCAGAATCCAACTTCAAAGGGATTTAATTTATTTATAAGTTTGATTTGAAAAAGAAGACTTCATTGATTAATATGAAATTTGGAATTGTAGATAGTAAAGTGTTTACTTATAAATAATGCAACTCAACTTGTAAAATAATGGATGTTTGACTTGTAAATACTAACTTCCATGAAACTTAATTGTAGTAAATGGAATTAGGGTAGCTACTTGTATTTAATTTTCTTATTTGAGACCGATGGATAACTATATCTTTTTTTTATATCCACCCTTAGTCCCTTAGCATGTAATGAGTTCCAATTTATTTAATTTTGCAGAAAATGAGAAATGCACATTATATAATGAAAGAACCCATGGTAATGGGCCATGAGTGTGCAGGAATCATAGAAGAAATTGGTAGTGAAGTAAAGAATGTGGTACCTGGTGACCGTGTGGCAATTGAACCTGGTATTAGTTGCTCACATTGTGACATCAGCAAGCAAGGTCGTTACAACTTATGCCGTAACATGAAGTTCTTTGCTAGTCCACCAGTTAACGGTTCTCTTGCAAATCAGGTTTGAATTAAGCATTTTTAAATTGTGAAGCTTCAGGTTTATTGAATTGTGAACCAAAGGAAGCAACAGTTCTAATATGTGAATAAAAGTCAACAAATGACCATAGCGGAAAATCTAGTTCTTCATGATTCAACAGATTACGTTAAATTTAAGTACCACTTCTTTAGGAAAACAGAGAAGGAAGATAGGTGATTACTAAACATTATTGTTGTGAAGACCATGTTACTAATATCATTACAAAAGAATTAACAGTGAAGTTTAAAAAAGCTCAAGCTCATACTCTCGAAGTCTCCCACGAGTGCATATCAATACAAATATTATGGTGGAGTATAATTAGTGGCCAATACCTTTAGTGAGCTATATTTCATATTATCGGGAAATAAATCAACTTATATTTGAAAATAAAATGACAATATTTATTTAATTAAAATATAAGTAAGAACTATAATTATTTCATTTTTGGCATCTATCCGAATCTTTGAAATGGAATGTATTTGAGAAAAGCTTCATTCTTGTTTTCATTTTTTGTTCATGTTCATTTTCTTTCTGCTTATTTGATTACTGTTATTTTATAGCTTAAAAGTAAACATTATCTTGACTGACATAATAAAATCATCATCACAACATTCTCAACCTGCTTGTTTCCATAGATATTTGTGTGAGTGGGTCTGTGTTACATGAGGTGAAATAAGTTACTCCCTCCGGTCCCTAATGTAAGAGCCCAAAATTTGAATGGTTTTGGTCCCTAATGTAAGAGCTCACCCCATATTCTCTCATCATTTAATGCATTTTTTCCTACTTTACCCCTAACTCTCTTTCATATTTATTAATGCTTATATATTTCTCTACCATAATAAATATGGGCAATTTTGGAAAAGAAACATTAACTCCAGACACTCAACTAACATTCACATGTTTTCTTAAGAAGCGTTTTTTTTACGGCTAGCTCTTACATATTAGGGACCGGAGGGAGTACTTCATTCTAGACTCTTTTATCAATGGAAGATAAGTAATGAGGTATTGAAACAGGAGAAACGTGTCTTGGTATTAATGACTCGTGGTTCCAGAACGATATCTGATCGTGGTACTAATTATATAGATGACACTATTTTACATTGATGAAAGAATATTGCAATAGTGATATCTTTACATGTTTTATTTTTCTTTTGACAGATAGTGCATCCTGCAAGCCTATGTTTCAAATTGCCAGACAATGTGAGCTTAGAGGAGGGGGCAATGTGTGAACCCTTAAGTGTTGGTGTTCATGCATGTCGTCGGGCTAATATTGGACCTGAAACAAATGTTTTGATTATGGGAGCAGGTCCAATTGGACTTGTCACCATGCTTTCAGCTCGTGCATTTGGAGCACCCAGGATCATCATTGTGGATGTCGATGAGCATCGATTATCTGTTGCAAGATCTCTAGGTGCAGATGAGACTGTTAAAGTTTCAGCAAATATTGAGGTACAATTTCATTTAATGACCTTTTAATGGGCTGGTTAGCAAATAAATTTTAATAGAATGAAGAAAGAAAACTGAATTTGTGCACATGTTACTTTACTATGATCTTATTTCTTGAAGACAAAAATTTTAGATTAGATTGTGTAGTGCAAGTTGGATCCTTCCTAAGTGGGTGAACTTTTTGTTAATTTCAACATGTTAAAACAAATACTCCATTTTAGTCCCTATTATAGGATGCTTTCTAGAAGGCGTTCTTAATCAATTTTACAATACATTTATTAGTTTCAAATGGTATTAAATATTTGTTTTCATATATGCTCCTATTAAATAAGGGTAGTGAGAGCTAGCACAAATTAATATAATATTGGAGTTGAATACAATTAGTGAGGGAAATGTTAGAATTAATTTGAATATTATGAAAAATTTAATATTTTTAATTGATTTATTGGTACTCACGAATTAATTAGGAGTTATTTGAATTTGGGACCCAAATGAGTGCAAATTTTGTACCAGATTTGCAACTTGCAATTGTACTAGTTTCTTAATCCTTTCTCCATTAGAGTAACTCTTAGTTGTTCACATTGTGTAGGTGGTTTTTTTTGTTCAATAGTCACAAGAGAGAACTGAATTTCAGTCTGCTTAAAACTCTCTGGTTCAGTGAGCATGTCCTTGTTTAACATTGAGCATAACCTAAGCCAAGTCTTGAATGAACACTTTACTTGCAGGATGTGAGTGAAGAAGTTGAGCAAATACACAAGGCTATGGGAAGTAGGGTGGATGTTAGCTTTGATTGTGCAGGTTTCAACAAAACTATGACCACCGCATTAAGTGCCACTCATGCAGGTGGCAAAGTGTGCCTTGTGGGAATGGCACTGACCCAAATGACTATTCCCCTCACACCATCTGCTGTAAGGTATATATACTTCTCAATTCAAAATATAAGTCACTTTCAATCACTTTACTAGAACTCAGGAAAAATATACAATTTATCAAATGTCTTTTTTTGAAAAAAAAATTTTGTCTTGTTCAAATGTCCCTACCTAGTTGGGATAAAAATTTTGTTATTGTTGTTGTTGTCGTCTTGTTCAAATGTGTCGTACCTATTTCATCCTTCTTATTATCCAATGTGTACCACCAAAAAATTGAGTAAATTTAGAAAATAGAAATTAACAACTCTCTACTTCACTTATATTATTGATCAATAAATTCTTCTAGAAGATACCTAGCTATATTTTAGACCGAAGAGATTATAAATGAATAAAAGATTAATTGTTTTGTTTGCTCAAATTTCTCTTGTATTAATTAAGCATGCTGATGCTACACTTCAAAATGCATAATACACAGCAGACACAAACCCGTGCATTTGCTGGATATGTTCATGCTTCATAAGTAAAAATCCCTGAAGCTTCTTGTAATTGTAGGCTTGGTAGATTTGCCAATTATGTGTGCATTTCTCCATTACTTAATATGTAAGCTAGCTAACTAACTTTTAATGAATAGTGAGGTTAGTTAAGTTAGTTATATGTTATATGTTTTTAATCATCATTTTTACATGTAAACTACATTTCACTGGAGACTATTTTATTATGTGTACTCAACAGGGATATATAGTTTGAAGAAAACATTATGAATCTAAAAGTCAAAGTAGATTAAGATCTTATAATTAACGTCAAAATAAACTGTCTAACCAGTTTCCATATTTAGGACCAAATGGAGTGTAGAATAACGTTTGTGAATAACTGACTGTAGTGTGGTTCCAATCTACAGGGAAGTAGATGTGATTGGCATATTTCGTTACAAGAACACATGGCCTCTTTGTTTGGAATTTCTGAGGAGTGGGAAAATTGATGTGAAACCTCTAATAACTCACAGGTTTGGATTTTCTCAAAAGGAGGTTGAAGAAGCCTTTGAAACTAGTGCTAATGGTGGCAATGCTATCAAAGTTATGTTCAATCTATAGATACCTAAAGTTTTGTTATCAAATATAAACGATATTGCAGAGTTCAATAAATATAATGTTTTTTCAAAGAGCCTTTGAGGATTTTCAATAGCATAATGGGAGACTACAGTTCAACTCTTTTAATGAAGAACAAAAAAAAGATGCAACTACTCTAAATCATATTTATTTATATGTGTAATTAATTCATATGCTTGTGCGCTAGAAAATAAAATTAAATATAATATTTCTTTTGTTCTAAATATAAGACCTATTTACTTTTTTTATTAGAATAAGACCTATTTACTTAATTTAATTATGTTAGGTTGTTGGTTAAGTTAGTTAAAATAACATGATATTACTAATATATTTTAAGCATTTACCTTTACGTCCACTTTCCCTCTCCTGTTTTGTCTATTATTGGGAGCATTGATAAGGATAATTTAGAGGAAAATTGAATTAGTAATAATTAAAAATAGGTCTTATATTATGATCAAATCTATCTCTCTAAATAGGTTGATATTTAGGACCCGAGCGAGTACTATCATACTTTCTTAGAATAATTGATAAAATTTCTAATAACAAATTCATTAAAAAAATGTAAGCAAATTTGTAACAAAGAGAAAAACACATTATTTGAGACACTCACAATCATGAACTTGAATACATTTTCAAACTGCTAGTAAGCAATTTCCCAATTGAATAATAAAACCTTTCATTCATCACCATCATTAACTATGATAATGATATTTCCATACTGATTTTATTTTCTTATTGAGCTGGGTAGATTTGGAGGGAGCAATTGATTTTTTATATGCAATTTCTTCATCACTATATACAACTAGTTACCTCTCCCGCCGCGCTAAGCGCGGCGATTGCACATCAATATCGCAGTTCGTGTGTGCTTCTTATTTCAACGGTAAACCAAGGTCATTGTATTGGAGTCTATTTTTTCTATATGTATGTGTTTAATGTCAAATTGGAAATGGGTACTCAAAATTGATGTGTACTACGAATTAGGTTGAGTCTATAATTTCTTTAACAGTTTCCTAAGGTGGAAAGCTACCGAAACTCAAATGGGTACTCAAAAAATGGAACTCATTCAGCAACAAAACCACTTTTCGAGCAGCAACATAAGTGTGTGTGCGACGAAATTGAAATTATGACAATAGGGACTAAACTGAAAAATGCAAAAGTATGGGAAACTATGACAATACTACCCCATGTGCACATGTCTTCATTGTGCGTGTAGGCTAGACTATGAGTTGTGAGGAAACTATGAAAAATAATAAGTTAATTTTCCACACTGCTATCATACACTAAAAATGTCCAAGAGAAATATCATAAGCAAATATCTTTCAAGCTATATTTTGACGGTGTCTGCAATGACAAAGGACGAAAATCTGATTGGGGAGGTTTCTTTTTAACCTTTCAAGCTATATTTTGACATAATAAGTCTACTAAAAGATCTCAGTTAGCATGAATTATACTTCTGTTGTCTGCTTGCAGTGTGCATTAAGTCAGCAATTATTTCTTTTTTGGCCATAAAGTCAGCAAGTATTACATTTAGAACACCATGTAAAAATAACTGTCCTGATTATAGCAGGGACCAAGGTTAGTGCAAGAAAGAGAACCTCAACAAAACAACAAACACTACTAACTAACCTATAGTTGGATCCTGAGTATGTGAAATGGGGCGGTTCTATTAAGAAAAAAGATTGGGAGATGCACCCATCATATCATCATGAAAGAACCTTTTGAAGAGTTACAATCAGCTTTATATTGAGAAGAAAGAGTGTTGAAGTAAGAGGCAACAAAAGTTGTTATGACATGACAGCTACAATGGTCATCAATTGTATCTCATGATTTAGCTATATTTCAACCACACGAAAAACATTGTGTGAAGAATAAAAAAAGTTAAAGTGTCTCCCTGACAATGTCATCTCCACTCTAATATTTATGTCAGAATAATATTAAACCAAAAACTTTATTAAACATACAAGCATCCATCAATCACAGAAACCTTTGATGAAATATAGAAGACAGTACAAGTAGCATTGAGAGGTTTTTAACATTTAAATCGCGTAAATAATTAGTATTATATCCCCGCTGAAATTTTCTGAGGGTAGACTAATAAGCCTATTGAGATTGACAAAGCAGAAACATTACATTCAAATTTCAGATATGGTTGATGTCATGTCTAAGATTACGTGTATCTTTGTTAGAATCTTAAGTTTTGATGGTGACTAAGGTATGATATGATCTAGTATTTAAGAGAACATAATCAACACTTAGGAAGGATTAGATGACAAGGTTAGAATCCTAAGTTAGATCACTTGCGGATGAAAGACTCATCCCCCAGCGGAAGCTAGTGAGTCACTTAGTCGGAACTCAGACTTGAGTGTTAGATCCTTGATACTAAGTTAGATTACAACCGGATGAGGATTTACTTCCGGATGGACTAGCGCTCGCGGATGAATGTCTTATCCTCCAGCGGAAGCGAGTAACTCACTAGGGAATTAACTTAGTCCATGAGCATTAGGTACACAAAACCGTAAGACTAAGTTATGATTCTTTCGTCAAGTAAAATTGCTTCCTGATGAAATTAGACTGGCGCAGGTTGATAAACTAGATATAACCCCGAGCGTCAGTGAAAATGCAACGTCAAGTGAAGTTGCTTCCTGTTAGACTTAGACTGGCGCAGAGCGATAGAATAGATATTACCCCAAGCGTCAGTGAGTCTACTTCGCCAAGTGAAAATTGCTTCCTGATGGATCTAGACTGGCGCTGGCTGATAGAAGAGATATAACCCCAAGCGTCAGTGAATAAGCCTTGTCAAGTAGAATCACTTCCTGATAAACTTTCACTAGCGCAGACTGATAGAACACGATAACACTAAGCGTCAGTGAATGTAAGCAACGTCCAGTAGAAATGCTTCCGATAGCTTAGTGACTAGCGCTGGCTGTTGAAGTGACCTAACACTGAGCGAGAGTGAGCAATAGTAAACAAAATCCTTCATCCAGTGGTTTCACTTCCGGATGGAGAAGTGCTTCCGGATACACCTTAGACTAAGTAAACTCCCACTTCATGTGATTGTATGTTGACTTAATATACATAGCATGAATGACACACTGAGTCACTTAGGAAGACTTAGAGTAAACTAACGAGACTTAAGCTGACTATTGGAATAGAGATCCCTTAGAGTCAGTAGACATTACACTAAGTCAGAACATAGTCTAAGTAAGACTACTTCCCATAGCAAACTTCCCACAACATGTATAGTTTTACTATATCTGATTATATATATTGCTATGTTGGACTAACCAGTATGTGCAGAACTTAATCACACTTCCGGATGCAACTGAGCTTCCGGATGCAAAGACTCTTGGCATTGGATTTCAGAGATTAACACTTGCAGAGCAAGATTGCCACTTCCGGATGAACGATGATCATCCGTCAGCAAGAGTACAAGAGTAAATGTCACATACTCAGAAGTCAGAATGCTTTTGTCAGAGCAGAGGTGTCAGGACTACTTTTCAGAGATAAAGCAAGTCAACCCTGCTGAGCATTTAAGAAGATGTTCCTTCCAACGGTAACAAAAGGATAACAGATATTCAAACAACATTGTTACCTACCAAGCATGAGGAGTATGAGAACATAATCTGAAGATTCACTCAAGGTGTCAAAGCTCACACTACCCACAAGAGTCGGAGTCCATAAGAGAGCTTCTGATAGCAAGAGAGCATCCAATAGCAAAGCACTCTTATCATTCATGGACAAGTGCTTGGAAGACAAAGTTCCTCTATGTGATAGCAAGCAGAATGTTAGAGTCCACGAGCTTCACTTCAGATAGCAAGAGAGCTTCCGATAGTAAGTCTCTTAGCATCCTGGACTTATGCTTGAGGAACGAAGTCCTCTCTGACATCAAGCAAAAGTCAGACCGTACAAAGTGCTCAGATGTCAGAACGACTTTTGTCAGAATAGTACTGTCAGAACAGTGCTGACAGAACAGCATGGTCAGAGCACCTTTTCAGATAAAGCAAAGTCCACCCTGCTGTGCATTAATGAGGACAACGTAAACAAGGCCCCAACGTCTATAATCAAACGGTCTTGTTGCCTCTCCAACGGCTAGATATTCAGAGGCTGGTATAAAAGGGATGTTCTTCATTTCTGAAGAAGTTAGCTTGAATGGAAGAAAGAGAGAGAGATAGAACAGAGCTTATTATCTGAAACACTATTCTACATTCCTCTCATCTTCTACTCTCGGACTTTGATATGTAATATTCTTAGAGAGTGATTCATTTGTACTTAAGTGAGTAACATCATCCACTCTTTGAGAGAGTTAGTTTTGAGCTTAAGTGTTTAACAAAATCAGTTCATAGAGTGAACATAATTGTAATCTTACATTTTGTAAGGGGGAGCATTTAGAAGTTTTCTAAATCTCCATAGGTTGCAAGTTAGCCCGTAAAACTTGCGTTTGTAAGGTTTGCAGGTGAACCCGTTGTAAAACCTGTGGGTTGTTAGGTGAACCCGTGCTCGTAAAACCTAAAGTGTAAAGGCTTCTCTTGTGCCTGGTTTAAACAAGAATAGTGGATTGAAAATCTCAGGTGGAGCCTGGGGACTGGATGTAGGTCTGGGTGACCGAACCAGGATAAATTTATGTGTGCATAAACTTACATTTAAACATTCTATTTTGCATCACATAACATACTGACTTGTGCATACCATTACTCAGTAACATCATCACCAAGCACAAGCAGTCTTTCGAAAAGAAATAAAGTTTTTATTCCCTCACCCAATTCACCCCCCCCTCTTGGGTGACAGCCACGCATTTCATTTGGTATCAGAGTAGGTCACTTGTTTAAAGGATCAAACGATCTCAAGTGCAAAGACCTTGGCTGATGTGGGTTAAAATGTTTTCCAAAGGCTTTGATCATACCATTGTACCTAACTGTCCAAAGCTCAACTCGTGCTCTTTGTGGATCATCTACTGATGAGCTTCTGGAAGGTGATATTGAGGAAGTAGGCTTCAGTGAAGAGAGTAATTCATTTCTGCCTAGAAGATTCAAAAAGTGAGGGAAGATCAAGAGTTTCTCTTACCCCAGAGAAGAGAACTCGCGGTGACGCAATTGCTGAAAACCCCTGGTACAATCATAAGAAGCAATCGGCAACCATAAGGGACAATGGTTCTGTCTCAAGGATGAGCTATCACAGAGTTCCATTGTACTACCCTGAGAAGAACAAGAGAGAGCGGATTCCTCGATCAACTTTTGAAGGATCTGTTGAATTTAGTGAGACTGTTGATCTGAAAAACCATTGTAGAACCCCTGGAGCTTCAACAGATTCTTGTCCAGATCAATCAATCAGAGTTAGATCAGTTATGGGCTAAAATGAACAAGGAGCATGAGCAAAATCAGAGAGAGATAGGCTAAGATAGCCATCCCTCGGACTTGACCAGGATGTCACTACTGCCCTCAGAAGGGAATGAAGCGGATTGCCCAAGAAGGAAGGCTCGCCCTTGGGAAAGCCATCTGTTTCATGTGCCCCCAACAGTCTGCTAGCACAGAGGCAAGCTTGAGATAGCGCTTAGTGATCAACCTACGGAGATTCCCACTGCTGAGCCTATCTCCGTCTGCGCCAGCACCCAATCTGATTGAAGAGCTGTATATGAAGTATGGGTTCAAGAGGACAGAGATGCCAGTGGAAGTGATCACCAAGTGAATTCATCCCTCTGAACCAGCTCCAATCCATCCTATTAGACTCAGCAAGACTCAGGACTGTACCTCTCTGAACAATTAGTCAAGTCTTGATAAGCATTCGTTACGCATAGATTTTGGTGCTGCTCTGAAAATAGAATCCTTGCATTGCCAACCAAAATCAAGCGAGCTACTGCTTGATGCGAATGGAGCTATGGTGATATCATTCTTACCCTCCTCTTTACTTGAATAATCACTAGGGTAGTAAATGCATGATGGGCTTAACAGCTTTTATTTCTCTGAAACTGATATGATTTCCCTTATCTGTGATGACCTTATTTTCTGTAAAAACAACCCTATCATATCAAATTCATTTTCTGATATAATGCATACTGATTTTACAAATTCAAGAAGTCCGACACCTTGAAACTGAACCTTCTTCAAAACCTTCTGAATTTGTGCATGTTGAATCATTGTGTTCCAAGATTTCTGACATTGTTAAGATGATTCAGAACTAGTTTCAGAATTTTGACACTAAAACTAAAAACCTTCCTCAGAGTTTTCATATGGTGTCTAAATCATTTTACTCATATATGCTTAGTGAATTCTTTTAAGGGCACCTCTCATGGAAGAAAATGGTTTATGCATTCACCTTGATTTTTGAAAGATCCTTTTGAAATACAAACTTTCAAAACAGATTCTGATCCTCTTTAAACCTACATGACAACCGTACCTCATGATAGCACTCAAAAGTTATTTCTGATTTTCCATTTCATGTGGTATCTCTTGCATCAACTTTTTCAATGCATAAGCAGCTATGATTTCGAGAACAATACATCCCTCTTAATTACATCTTTATGTTCTCAATCTACTAATGATCTCAGTTCAAATTTGTGGTTTAAGAATGTTGACACAGATTATTGAAGCTTGAACAATGAATATAACCAAGAGAGAATGGCAACGAAAATGTCTCTTATCAAGATGTGTGGAATGGCTATACCAAACCTGAGAAACTCTCGCCAATACACATGAGCATTTCTATCCCTTACATATTCTGTTGTGAAATTAAATGGATAGTCTCTCTCTTGTCTGACATGCATTAGAAATCTTAGGAAATGCCTTGAATTGAACTCTGCTAAGATCTGTAAAACACGGCATAGAATCACAAGCATGCTATAATCTGTATTAATTTCAAGCTTGTTGAGATCCTAAGAACAATGAGATCACACTGAGCATATCTAGAGGAACTTGAGCAAAAATTTGGAAATTATTCTCGTAATCATATGCTGAAATTTGGTTGTTTTTGTAAATCGAATTTAGTCTTAAAATCAAACTATTCTGTGAGCATGAAAATTTCCAGTATTTCATTTTTGTGAGGATGAAGATTTTTCAAAATTTCATAGTGTTAATAATTCACATGTCTTCATGATCTAACATGAACATCCTTGAGGCATATTTATTGAACTATACTTGCTTATGAAACTCTGAAAATATGCCACCTGTTTGATACTCTCTGTACTATCACATTGATATTTATCTATGAGAGTAAATAGAGTTCATGTCTTGATAGTGAAACTATGTGAACGTATAGACAATTTCAAAATTAGTTTTCACATAATCATTACTCATATTTTCTTAAACCAATTAGCAAGCATGATTTCTTAAAATTATTAACTTGTGCTGATTAACACAGATTGACTTGAATGTCCTGAGGATGGTCTTCAATGTTAAATCTTAAGTTCTTTCACTGACCATTAGAAAGCACTTGTTTCCTCAAGCACATGCAGGATCAATCATCAAGTTTGAGCAAGGTTGCTTTCACAACAATCAGCGCCTTCGATAGCAGGCCAACTATTGAACCATGGGAAGAGTAGAGTGACTGCCCAGTCATGTCTGCTTGTGGTTGTAGCTCAGCTTGCCGAAGCGAATCATCAAAGCACTTGCGCTAGGGGTTTCCACTTGAGATAGCACACCTCTTGAAGATGTCAGGAAGCATGCTTATCTGCGTATGATTCAGATTCCTGAGTCTAATAGAGTATGAGGACCCCTCATCTGTGGTAACATCTACACCTTACCATCTCTTATATATGATGCATACATGGCATTGGTAAGGGTGTCAATTTAGGATTTTTTTTTTCTCAATCTGCATTAACCTCAAAATCATCCTCTGCCTTAGAAAATCATCCCAGCACACACATCTGTATCCTTTATATGACACGCTGGAAAGTAATTGATAACATACCTCTCTTATATGCTTCTTTTCTTGATCTTATGATGATTAATTTCAATATAGAAGAAAAGTAGATGGACATTACTTGTTAATGATCCCTTGAAAATAGAGAGTCACATGCTGTCATCGATAATAAACTCTTAAGATGTTGTGATGCAATTGGTTTGGAAATTATTTTTGGCACTTTTAAAATCACAAAATTCATTTGATTTGATTTCATTTCATATGATATCACAAATTTCATTTGGCATTCAATCATTTCATTTGATACCACAAGTTCAAACTCACAGATCTCATTTGATTTCATTAGGTATCAGATTTCATCTCATTTGAATTTAAAATCACATATTTCATTTGATATCATAATCATCATTTTTAAACACATCAAAATTGTTTTTGTTAATCATTTCGAGAGGGTCAAAATTACTTTTGATGTCTTTTGTATTTGAAAAGGATTTTCACCTTCAAAAGAGAACTGTTTTTGTATGTTTTGATCTTAACTTAATTATGATTAGATTTGATTTATCAATCTCCTTGAAAAACATGTTTAGCTATCCTACATAAAGTTTAGGGAGAATACAATCATTTAGGATCATGAGCCATTATTGCTGTCCCTTGTTAATTCTCGAACATTGTATTGAATAGTCTAGGACAAATCTTTATTAGCGATACATAGGGAGAAATCTTAGGTAAAAAGCTCATTCCTAGGAGAACGATAAAAGTATCCCCATCCCTAAGGCTAGCTTGCACCTGTTGGATTTTGATGAAGCCAAATGGGGGAGAGAGATGAGATGTCTAGAGATGAGATATAAGATGTCTAGATATTTGGGGAGAGAACTGGGGAAAGAAATATAGCTCTGGGAGTGATCTAAGTGTAATTATGTTCTCTAGTCATCTATGGGTTTGTCATCATCAAAAAGGGGGAGAATGTTAGAATCTTAAGTTTTGATGGTGACTAAGGTATGATATGATCTAGTATTTAAGAGAACATAATCAACACTTAGGAAGGATTAGATGACAAGGTTAGAATCCTAAGTTAGATCACTTGCGGATGAAAGACTCATCCCCCAGCGGAAGCTAGTGAGTCACTTAGTCGGAACTCAGACTTGAGTGTTAGATCCTTGATACTAAGTTAGATTACAACCGGATGAGGATTTACTTCCGGATGGACTAGCGCTCGCGGATGAATGTCTTATCCTCCAGCGGAAGCGAGTAACTCACTAGGGAATTAACTTAGTCCATGAGCATTAGGTACACAAAACCGTAAGACTAAGTTATGATTCTTTCGTCAAGTAAAATTGCTTCCTGATGAAATTAGACTGGCGCAGGTTGATAAACTAGATATAACCCCGAGCGTCAGTGAAAATGCAACGTCAAGTGAAGTTGCTTCCTGTTAGACTTAGACTGGCGCAGAGCGATAGAATAGATATTACCCCAAGCGTCAGTGAGTCTACTTCGCCAAGTGAAAATTGCTTCCTGATGGATCTAGACTGGCGCTGGCTGATAGAAGAGATATAACCCCAAGCGTCAGTGAATAAGCCTTGTCAAGTAGAATCACTTCCTGATAAACTTTCACTAGCGCAGACTGATAGAACACGATAACACTAAGCGTCAGTGAATGTAAGCAACGTCCAGTAGAAATGCTTCCGATAGCTTAGTGACTAGCGCTGGCTGTTGAAGTGACCTAACACTGAGCGAGAGTGAGCAATAGTAAACAAAATCCTTCATCCAGTGGTTTCACTTCCGGATGGAGAAGTGCTTCCGGATACACCTTAGACTAAGTAAACTCCCACTTCATGTGATTGTATGTTGACTTAATATACATAGCATGAATGACACACTGAGTCACTTAGGAAGACTTAGAGTAAACTAACGAGACTTAAGCTGACTATTGGAATAGAGATCCCTTAGAGTCAGTAGACATTACACTAAGTCAGAACATAGTCTAAGTAAGACTACTTCCCATAGCAAACTTCCCACAACATGTATAGTTTTACTATATCTGATTATATATATTGCTATGTTGGACTAACCAGTATGTGCAGAACTTAATCACACTTCCGGATGCAACTGAGCTTCCGGATGCAAAGACTCTTGGCATTGGATTTCAGAGATTAACACTTGCAGAGCAAGATTGCCACTTCCGGATGAACGATGATCATCCGTCAGCAAGAGTACAAGAGTAAATGTCACATACTCAGAAGTCAGAATGCTTTTGTCAGAGCAGAGGTGTCAGGACTACTTTTCAGAGATAAAGCAAGTCAACCCTGCTGAGCATTTAAGAAGATGTTCCTTCCAACGGTAACAAAAGGATAACAGATATTCAAACAACATTGTTACCTACCAAGCATGAGGAGTATGAGAACATAATCTGAAGATTCACTCAAGGTGTCAAAGCTCACACTACCCACAAGAGTCGGAGTCCATAAGAGAGCTTCTGATAGCAAGAGAGCATCCAATAGCAAAGCACTCTTATCATTCATGGACAAGTGCTTGGAAGACAAAGTTCCTCTATGTGATAGCAAGCAGAATGTTAGAGTCCACGAGCTTCACTTCAGATAGCAAGAGAGCTTCCGATAGTAAGTCTCTTAGCATCCTGGACTTATGCTTGAGGAACGAAGTCCTCTCTGACAGCAAGCAAAAGTCAGACCGTACAAAGTGCTCAGATGTCAGAACGACTTTTGTCAGAATAGTACTGTCAGAACAGTGCTGACAGAACAGCATGGTCAGAGCACCTTTTCAGATAAAGCAAAGTCCACCCTGCTGTGCATTAATGAGGACAACGTAAACAAGGCCCCAACGTCTATAATCAAACGGTCTTGTTGCCTCTCCAACGGCTAGATATTCAGAGGCTGGTATAAAAGGGATGTTCTTCATTTCTGAAGAAGTTAGCTTGAATGGAAGAAAGAGAGAGAGATAGAACAGAGCTTATTATCTGAAACACTATTCTACATTCCTCTCATCTTCTACTCTCGGACTTTGATATGTAATATTCTTAGAGAGTGATTCATTTGTACTTAAGTGAGTAACATCATCCACTCTTTGAGAGAGTTAGTTTTGAGCTTAAGTGTTTAACAAAATCAGTTCATAGAGTGAACATAATTGTAATCTTACATTTTGTAAGGGGGAGCATTTAGAAGTTTTCTAAATCTCCATAGGTTGCAAGTTAGCCCGTAAAACTTGCGTTTGTAAGGTTTGCAGGTGAACCCGTTGTAAAACCTGTGGGTTGTTAGGTGAACCCGTGCTCGTAAAACCTAAAGTGTAAAGGCTTCTCTTGTGCCTGGTTTAAACAAGAATAGTGGATTGAAAATCTCAGGTGGAGCCTGGGGACTGGATGTAGGTCTGGGTGACCGAACCAGGATAAATTTATGTGTGCATAAACTTACATTTAAACATTCTATTTTGCATCACATAACATACTGACTTGTGCATACCATTACTCAGTAACATCATCACCAAGCACAAGCAGTCTTTCGAAAAGAAATAAAGTTTTTATTCCCTCACCCAATTCACCCCCCCCCTCTTGGGTGACAGCCACGCATTTCAATCTTGATATTCATTAGTTGACTTTTATGCATTATATGAGATGCCTGCTTTTTTTTCACGGAGTTCTAGTAGAAAATTCTCAGTAAAATTTCTTAACAAACTGATAATATTTATATCTTACTGTAATATATTGTTCACTCTGAAGACATTAACCAGTACATAACATGTAAACTGTGGAGCAATAAGAAGCAAGGTGGACATATTGGAACTGGGTCATAACGCACAATTGCAAAAATACAGGTTCCTTCATCGCCAGGTCTGGAATTACAAAGTAAGAGTTAAATACTCTCAAAATATTAAAGGGCCATATAAAAGATATAACATCAAATAGCAAGAACACTACACCACCAAAATGCTAAACTGGAGATAAAGTGACAACAAATTGAAATATTCCATACACAAGATGAAAACAAAAGAGAAAAAAACGACCATGGTCAGCCTAAGTTCAGCCCTTTTCTCCCATACTTCCAAGAGAGTGTGTTTGGTAGGTAGAAAGAAAGTAAAGAATTATTATTGGAAAGGGTAAGAGATGTAAAGTAGGGGTAATGATGAGAAGGTAAAGTTTGTGGGCCCCCGATAAGTGTGAGATGGAGAGAGAAAATTTGTGGGCCCCATGATATATGTAAATGACCATATTACCCCTAAACTTTTCAATTATTTACTACCCACTTTCTTTCAATGTTGTACACAATTTTAGTGGCATCACAAACTGAGTACAACACAAGACAACCTGAAAGAAAAAATATATTGCACTTAGATAATAATTAGTTTAGGCAAATCACTCTTAATTACCCCTTTCGGGCTAGATACCTATAAGGGCGGGGCTGCCAAGCTGGAAATGCTTGATAAGTATGAAAGAGATAGTATTGTTGTTTTGGATCATTTTTCTGATCTTCGTACACTCTACCTCCATCCAAGATCACCGTTGGTGCACAATGGCAGTGGCTTTCACCTTGCTGGTCAGAGAAAAATGAAATCACTATATATTGACAAGAAACATATGATAAGCATACTTGAACATTTAAAATGGATATGAATACAACCATGCAACTCCCTCAAGTCGGGCCACGAGCGTCATAATAAATTCTCTCTCAACATATCCTTCATGAGGTTAAGTTCCAACCTCAGATGCATGCTTAACATACCCACAAACATCCACGACAAGGAAAAAGCACATAAGCTTTTTAGTGTACATGAATATTCAAAGAAATAGCGAAAAATAAAAGTGATGAAACATGTACGTTAACCATAAATGGAGCCGATGAAGCTCAAGCAGGTTGGAAGGTCGGTCGAGGCTCAGATTGAAAACACGGTCGATAAAAGGTTCATTGACAAGGTCAATGCTAGTGATATAACATTTTCATTGACAGGGTCTATGTTAGTGAGTTCATTTAAGCGGATATGAAACTGATGATGGATCATGTAGACTGGTCCGGCTATGGAGTAACGTGGCACCATGTAATTTTACGAGGTAAAATGATCTGGCGATGGACTTCAACAGCCTTACGGGTGACCAAATAGCAATTAATCCCGGTTCCCTGGAAAAAAACGAAAAAAAAAACGCATATAAACGATAATACATATCAGGAAATAGATTTGTCCATAAGAAAAGCAAAATAAAACTGAGCAACCAACCTCTTTGTCCCAACATATCATGTCCACAAAGTTAAATTCCTTTACATCGTGAGAGGGGTCACCAACTTGGTTAATGGTCTCTCAAACAAAAGTACTATCCATGGAAATGGTTAGAAAGTTTACAAAGTAGCCGGGGGAGAGAGGTCTGATAAGGTTGAGTGCACAACGTGATAAATGGCTTCTGGAGGAGAAATATTATGTTGCTTGGTTTCGGTGCAAGGGACAGCATGCAAGAATGAGTGTGCCTTCAATTTATATGCAATGAGAGGAAAACAAACAAACGTGGCTTAATGTTATTGGAGGTTGAAAGTTTCAACCTTCTTGGTCCCACTCGTTCAAAATTAGAAGCGGAAAAACTTTAAAAAAGAATGGCAACAAAGAGCCCCGCATGTGAGTAGCACACAAA
Organism: Mimosa pudica; assembly: GCA_029929735.1. Taxonomy (NCBI): domain Eukaryota; kingdom Viridiplantae; phylum Streptophyta; class Magnoliopsida; order Fabales; family Fabaceae; genus Mimosa; species Mimosa pudica. The sequence goes on along the minus strand of JAKELP010000021.1, from coordinate 9,093,415 downwards.
ACAATAAAAACAAAAAATATATATTCTTTTTTTATATATAAATAACAATATATATATATATATATATATATATTCAATTGTGTGGTAAGAGGGAAATAGTAATGTCCCGCCTGGATATTACACGTGGCGTAATTTCATTCGAGGTTGTAAGTGTAATCATGACTGAACCATTGGGTATGCAATTAGTCCATGAAATAGTAATATCCATCGGAGTATATGAGAGCATTTAATGCTCTGCATTTTTTTGCTTAGAATGCTCTGCATTTTAACAGCTAATAAAATCAGTAAAAATGTTTAAATTATTCGATTGAGTGTGGCAGTGAAACAGTAATCTCCTGCCCATTTTGCTTATCTACAGTACTCTGAGTCTATTGGGACAAAAGTATGTTTTGAAATTCAAAAACATGGTGGAGTTGCTTCTTATGTATAAGTTGATTATACACTAACATCTAGATGAGTAAGTGTCAATATTTCTCGAAACTTCAAGTGATGATACTGTGATTCTATTAGGGTAAGCCATATCATATGCTGAGATACATAAGACTTGAAATCAAACTACTTAGGACACAATGTTGCTATAACTCCATCAAGTATTCAAATCCCAAAGGTATTAAACACCAACTTAGTCATTTCTTAAATGTCCAAACTAAGCCTTAATGTTGAAATTATTTCAAACAAAAAAGACAATATTCAGCGCATGACGAGATGTTTAAATTTCACTTATTTCAAGTAGTTTTGTATTATATGAAATGAATTTATGAAAGCAGTTTTACCTGAAACATATAATACGAAAGTACTTTCATGTGATGAACAAACAAACAGCACTCAATAGCATAACAGGCCTAAGATAACCCATTTTAATATAAATTCCTGATTTCATTTTCTGAACTCAACCCACTTTTGAAATGAGTCATGTTTGCGAATGACGACAAATCGTTGAAAATTTAGTCATGCTTGCCAATGTCTAGTACTATATGCTGCTTTTAGAGGTCCAAAAATACTCATGAATATTTAAACAGTAGTAAACATGCTATGATAGGTGAAGTCCACACTATTTTTGTATATATCATATATGCATAAATAACAGGGTTGGATTTATATCTAATGATCTTAGCATATTTACTCCCATTTTAAATGTTTAAAAGTAATATGCATATGGTAATATATTCACTTTTATAAAAAAAAAAAATCAATATTTTGTTCCATTGTCAATGGATCTCTGATTAGAAGTGAGCCACAGTATATATCAACATTGCTGATGTCCATATCATTCCAAGAAGGTATTAACCTCATCACTTTTCAATTATTTCCCTATTTGTAGTGGTCATGACTGTTTATAATAAATGAGTGAGGAAAATTTATGAAGTTGGTGTAATAGTGTTTAAGTAGATAATAATACAAGGTGTAGGTAGTAGATAAGAAATGTTATTTGTGTATCTAACCTTATCCTTTTATAGGCCACAAAGGATACTACCATTAATGAATTCTGTACACGAAATTACTTTTTTCCTTCTACTTTATTTGTACTTTTATCTTAATCTCCAAGTATTCCATTAAAAAATTGATTCCCACCCCCTTGATAAGTTTCCCCTTTATGATTTATTTTGTGCTCCCCAAATAGTTATATGACAGAGTTTGAGTTGTGGCGATGGTCCTTTCCTTGTAGAATCAATTGCCTTTGCATGTATCTCCTGTGACGTTAGGTTATACCTCCAGTCCTAAATATAAGACCTAGATGACTTTTTTTGGAGATGTTAATTAAGGTTACAAAATATGTTATTGAATTATACTACCTCCGGTCCTAAATATAGGACCTAGATAACTTTTTTTTGGAGAGGTTAAGGTTACAAAATAGTCTATCAAATTATGACATATTTGATATATTTTTAGATTATCCATTAATTTATAAGTAAAATAAACTAGTTTAAGGGAAAAATTAGGTAAATCAATTTATAATTAACTTATTTTGCCTTTTTTTAGGATTTTTCAAAAAAGTCAATTAGGTCTTATATCTAGGACTGGAGGGAGTAACATATTTGATATATTTTTAGATTAATCATTAGTTTATAGGTTAAATAAACTAGTTTAAGAAACAAAATTAGGTAAATCAATTTATAATTGACTTATATTTTGCTTTTTTAGGATTTTTCAAAAAAGTCAATTAGGTCTTATATTTAGGACCGGAGGTAGTAGTAAATATTCTATTCGCCGACTTTTGTGTTGAGCTTTTATCTTAATTTACATGAAGTATTTATATATTGATGGTTACTTACTAATTTCATGATAACCTAATCGTTGCAATTAAATAAGGGGATAATTCTTGGAATTAACTTCTTAATAATACTATAGTTCTATCACTTCAGCCTTTGTACGCGTTGTTGGCTGACTATGGCAATGATTCAGCTCCCTCTGATGCCTATTTTGATCAATATGTCTATTTTGATCAATATGTCTTAGAATGAAGGGCTACATTTCGGTGCAACTGTCTTAAAGCATGTACCCATTAATTCCGTGCACTATTTGGTCAATATATAAGTGTTACTCACCGATAATTTTTGACTTCCCAGTTTTCCCTCCTGCTATGTGTCTTGGTGGTCTTCTTTCATACACTCTTCTTAGCCAGTTATTTTAGGATCTTATTCGCGTTCTTCTTTCTATAAAATACTATCTTATACATACTCACTTTACGTACTATTATATGCTGTTTAGACTTGAACATGTCGGTCATAGGCATTCTATCCCATGCAACCTTCATTTATATATGTTGATGGGATGTTTGTGCAGAAGACTTTTACATTTGCTTTTTCTTGGTGAGTCATTTTACGTAGTGGCATGTGAAATCTAGGTTTTGTTAAAGGAAATGTGCAATCTGGGTTCATGATATTTGCTGATATTTTTATATTTTTCAAATATGGTTGTTAACATGCAATGATAGGTGAAGTCCACACTGTTTTTGTGTGTGTGCCCGCGCGCATAAATAACAGGGTTGGATTTATATCTAATGATCTTATTAGCATATTTACTCCCATTTTAAATGTTTAAAAGTAATATGCATACGGTAATATATTCACTTTTATAAAAAAAATCAATAATATACATCAGAAAAAAAAATCAATAATATGTTGCACCATAACTTTTTATATCATAAGCCGGCTTGTTATGTACAACCACTTATATCTCAATAAGTGAAATTAGCTACATGATTTTTATTGCACATCTTTATTCTCTGTCAAAAATGTTTTCTTTGGACAAATTGCCTAAAGATATCATTGAAAAATTAGAAGAACCACTCAAAACATGAAAGCAATAAGAAATCCCCCATGTGATTCTCAAAGTAACATACTTTGGAGGCTTGATGACTAATGATCCAAATATTATTCATATAATGTTACAGACTCTGGCGTCCCTCCATAGTTCAAAGTGAACAAGTATGTGACAAGGACAGGACCAAAACATATCCTCTAAAGCGCTTCCAAAGTGACAAAAGAAGAAATATAATTAGAGGTTGGCCTTAAAAAAGAGGAAAGACTCGTCCTCTTCGGGAGATACAGATTTGTACTAGAGCACTTGCTACCACTGGACCAAAAACTCAGCTTGTTTTCCATGTATATACCTATATATGCCTACTAAGCAAACTCAGATTACACAATATCGACCGCTACACTCAAAATTCACTCAAGTTGACAAAAGCATGGTGTAAATGAAACTTAGTAGTAATCATATGAGAACAAATGAATGGAATACATGATTATGAGCCACCATTTATTGAATTTGAAGATGGCTCCGGCAACCAATTCCATACTTTCACTTGACCGGCTGCATCACCAGTGAAGAATATGCCACTTGGACCAACCTCAATAGCTCGAACCTCTTGCTTTGAAAAAATCTTTCCTCTCTCTGCAAAGCTGCACAAGAAAAGGGTGGTACAGAATGATCATTCCCAGAATAGCTCAATCTACCCAATATATGAGCTTGCTTGGACTAATAATTGTGAAAGTGATTTGTGTCCAAGAAGATTTGTGGCTATGCATGTTCAAGGGAAAATTATGAAAATGGAATTAGAAGTTTGAAGACAAGTACTTACGAAGGCAGATCATAGAGGTGCACGATATTATTGTTGCAAGAGCACAGCAGAATGGGCTTGCCTTGTGAATCGTGCATCCCACATAGTTTAAGCACACCCTGAAACAGATAATACATCCTCAGCATAAACATAAACTAAAATAAACATGAGGACGTTATTCGATTTCTCTATAGCAACTCCACCCCGCCCCAAATCAAGCAAAAATAAACTATAGCTTACATAAACACAAGACATAGCAAAACATGATACTCAAGATGAGAAGATCCAATAAAAAGTATAACATCTTCCTTTAAAACGCTGATGCAACAGCAAGAATGAAAATGTGGCAGCATGAAAACAAAAAATAGAAAAGGAAACCTAGTTAATCATGAACCGAACACCTATTTTAGTGACACACTGTATCAAACCATGAGTTACCTAGAGATTGTAATTTCACAGAAGTATAAGCCTACATAATTGATTTCCTCATCACATACATGCCAAAGTTGGTGGTTTTCATTATCAAAATTTAAGAGTCTAGCATTTCTTAACTCATGATTGACAACATGCATTTAAAACAGCTCAATCCATAAAGTAAATTGTTCCCTTTACCCAAATGGGTAGAAACTAGATTATCATTTCCTTAATACCATGGAGTATCATAGACACTTCAAATTAGACAAGTAGGATCTACATCTACAAATGAAAAATAAGCTAATACATACATCTTCCTCTGTGTGAGTATAAGTCACTTCCAAGTTTCCACTTTCTGTAGCTACCCATACCTGCACAAACCAAAGCATATGAAGCCACACAAAAAATTAAATCATTGAAGTCAAAAGACATACAAAAAATCAGCAGGTAATGTGAAAGTTGAGCCAACCTTTACTGATTTATCTAATGAACCAGATAAAAGAAACTGGTCCCAGCAAAGAACAGACATCACAACTGATGTGTGCCCTGTTAAAGTCTGTAAACACTGCAAAGTCTCAAGATTCCAGACCTGGCAGGGAGAAACCAGTAAGAAACGATCGAATTATCTCAACAGGTCAGTTCATTTTATCACAATGGTTTTCAGAACCACAAAGAAAACAATGAAAGAATGTGCTTATGACAATGCCTAAAATTTTGTAAACGTACTTTAATTGTCTTGTCCATTGAACCTGAGTATAGCCTATTTGCTCCAACAACAAATGAAACAACGGGGCCAGAATGACCAGTAAGTGATGTAACAGGCTCAAAATTGTTAGTAGCCGCATTAAACTTCCATGCCAATATAGACCCATCCTGCAAAAGAAAATCACTTCACTCATCATAACCAGATAGAGAAGGGAAAACAGAATAAAATCACACATAGGAAATCTTCATCTCAATTCACTAGAGCCACCTAATACTATACAGAGCTCTGTGCCTCATATTTTTCAGAAATTTCAATAATACATTCAATCTCAAAGGAAACAAAATTTGATAATTAGTTAATTAATTAATTGGATACATGCACCTTAGTTTACAAAAGTACGAAAACACTAAAAAAGTGAACTTTAGTTTAATTCCAGAAGACTTGTAACTATGAGTACAAATGAAAGCCACCGGCACTACCTATCTGTTGTCACAGTATAGGTCTACATCATTTACATTAAGACTATTTGTCCCTTTTATATGCCTTCCCCCTCGCACCCTTCAAAATACTTCTCTTCTGAATTAGCATATAATGAAGAAAAACACATATCATTCCAGATAAAATTGATTGTAATTTATAGCTGTTTTAAGTTTTAACCACAAACTGAGTTAATTAACTTCATGAGGTAGTAAGTTAGAATTTTACAATTTACTTCCCTGCATGTTATCTATAAGGAAGGAAGCCTGTTCACAATTTTTCCTAATTTCAAAGCTTCCAAATGTAGCCTGTTATTTATGGACATGCAATACCCTTACATCCTATAAAATTCAACCTTACACCCTTGCATCCTACAAAATTCAACCTTCACTCAAATATCCATAAAAAGCCCAAAAACTAAAGCACTAGCATTCGTCCGACAAGCTCAAAGCACCAACATTTTAAATTCCCATCAGAAACTCCATCAAGAAAGAAAGCATCACTGTTGACAATAAAAGATATCAGGTTTTACCTGTGTACCAGCAAAAAGCATACTGTTGCCCACAGCCAAAGCATAAACTTGTCCAGCAGGGCCACTTAGACTCAGTTCACTTGATGTTTGTGTGTTCCAAGCCTGCAAAATCAACATCATCGGCCAAACTTGATATCTAGTAATGTGGTTCAAAGGACATAGTTCATTGTAAAAGAAGATATTTCTAAATTGGACAAAAAGGAGTAAATTTGAATGTTGAGTGTGACAATTTAAATGGAGAGAATGGAAAAACAAAATGGTGAAAAGATTAATCTTACCTTAACAAAATTAGGAACACCAACAAAAAGCCAAGGACCTTCAACAATCATACAACCCACTTCACATCCAAGACTTATCACAGCCAAACACTGCAACATAACAATAACAAACAATGACACAATCAACATAGGCTCTCTATTACAATAAAAAAAAAATAAAACTACAAACAATAAAAACCAACGACTTTGACTAGTTTACCCTAACAATGAAATTTGAAAGAAAAACAGAGAGAGACAAAAAGTTAAACCGTAAAATAAGGTGAGAAGACCACAACCAGTTTCATACAACTCATAAACCCACACATAAAATATCAAGGGCGTGCATGGGAATTGTCATGCAAAAACTAAGTAGAAGTTATCATTTGGTAACAAGAAATCAATAAAATTTTATCACTATTAAACACTTGAATTCTTGGTGAAAAAATATGGGTGAACAGTGTTTTTGTCTGTAAAGACCACCCATTAATCCTGCCCACACCTATTAGCAACTATCTACAGGGCAAACCCACTTAACAACTCAACCAGCTACTTGTTATTAGTGATAGGTAAACATTTTACTACTACCTCCGTTCCTAAATATAAGATCATTTTTCCTATTTATTTTGAGTAGATTAAGGAAGTTAGTTAAGTTAGTTATTAACAAATGATATTACCAATTTATCCCAACTATATACCTTTATCCGCACTCTCTCACTCTTGCTTGTTATTATAGATAAACATTATTAGGGTTAATTTGGAAAAAATTAGAAAATTATCTTATATTTAGAAACAAATTCAAATTTGAAAGTGATCTTATATCTAGAAACAGAGGGAGTATTAAGCACTTGAACTCTTGGTGAATGGGTGAAGAGTGTTTTTTTGTCAGTAAACGCTACACGTCAATCCTGCAACTATTAATCATGTAGCTATTGGCAACCATCTACATTATTGGGCTTTTGAAATAGGAACCGTGCGTACCGACTTCGCAGCTCAGACAACAACTCATTGGTGATAGCTAAAAACTTTACTTTTAAAAAAGTAAAGGTTTGATTTTGGCCTTGTCAATAATAATATATGAAAAGAATTACACAAGAATGCACCTTGTGAACAAGTCAACACAAAACAATGATTTTAAAAACACAAAACATATCCTAAAATCCCAAGCCAACACCAAAGAAACAGAAATGAGAATAACAACCTGGCCAGATTGACAGTCCCAAAGCCTCACAGTCTCATCTTTCCCTCCAGTGTACAGCTTATCCGAGCCAGAAGGCAGAGATATTCCACTCACAACCTGTTCACAACGAACCCATTAACCAACAAATCACATCCTCAAAAACCTTTCTTTCTTTCTTTCTTTCTTTCTTTCTTTCTTTCACTCATTCATTAATTAATTAATTACCTTCTGGTGCCCCTCAAGCTGAGTGAGCAATTTAAAACCGTCGCCAACACTCCAAGAATGGAGAAACTTACAGGCATCGCCATAACTACACTTCCCACTGAGCCAATAGGAGCAAAGCTTCTCCGTCTTCCTAACTATCTTATTGGTACTATTATTAGTGTGGACCCCACCCCACGTGGAGGAGGCCCCACTGAAATTAGGATTCCTACGTGGCCGCGAGACGGAGAAGCCGGAAGACGAGGGAGAGGAAGAAGAATGGGAAAAGTCATTATCGGCGTAAGCCCTTTTGGATGATGACGTCATGAGGTGGCCGTTATTTGAAGGAGGGGTTTCAGTGTGGAGGAAGGGACAGGGGAATCTGGTGCACCTTCCGGCTTGCCAGTGGAAGCAGACCTTTGGGTGCTTGAAGGAGGAGGAGGAGGAGGAGGAGGAGGAGGAGTGATCGGGTGCGGGAGGTGCACGGAGACGTTGGAAGACGCGCTTGGAGTTGGAGGAGGAGTGATTGTTGTTGTTGTTGTTGTTGTTGTTGTTGTCGAGGTCCATGGCTTGGGAATGTCAAATTGGGCATGCGAAGGGTAGTGTGGGGGTGTGAATTGCAATTCGCAATCATGGAAGGTGGGGATTGTTGGGGATTGGGGTTTAGGGTTACCCTAATTTCCAAGGTGTGTGAATTGTTTGTGATGTGAGAATTATTGCGATGGAGAAGAGGAGAAGATCGAGTTTAGGAGGAGGGAAGGAATTCATTTATTAATTAATTAATTAATTTAGTTCAACAAGCGTGAGATTTACGAATATTCCAATGACGGATTTACCCTCCCCCACCTGCATTTTAAAACTGTAGTAAAGTCTCAACTTTCAAGTTTCAAAATGAGTGTGAAATAGAGGTAAAAAAAAAAGTGTGAAATACTCCCTCCGTTTCTAAATATAAGATCACTTTAGTTAATTTGAGGAGATTAGGGAAGACAATAATATTACATGATCTTCCTAAAATCCCCTCAATTACTTAACTTTTAAAGGAGGAGGGGTTTTCAATGAAAAGAGGGAGTATAAGGGTAGTTTGGGCAAAACTTGAGATAAAATAGGAAGTGATCTTATATTTAGGAACTTATCCACTTCCCCAAAGTGATCTTATATTAAGGAACAGAGGGAGTAATAATAATAATAATAATAATACAACAAAGTTATATCTCACTACGTGGGCTACATGAATGATATGACTCCATTGTGATCCATTATTCACCAACTCTTTTGATATATTATTCACCAATAGATCTCGTTTTATTAGTTTACTAAGTGTTTGTATTGGTCTTCCTCTCCCTCTTTTAATTGGACTCCAAAATGTTTCAATGAAACATTTTGGAGTCGCATTTATTGACCTTCTTTGAACATGACCAAATCATCTCATACAGTAATGAGAACTACTCCAACTTGTTCACGTATGTCATTCCTAATTTTATCTTATAACCACACATTCATCTCAACATCTTCATTTCGACAACCCTCATTTTATGTTCATATTGTTCTTTTGTAGCCCAACATTCACTACCATATAATAGTGAAGGAAAGAGAGAACAAGTGAACAATGTAGTTCTCGTTAAGCATTTAAATTTAAAATATTATAAAAGAAAAAAACCTTTAGATTATTTTAGAGGGAAATCCCAAATAAAGGACATTTGATTTCCAAAATTATTTAAACTAGTTAAATAGCAGGATTAACTAGTGGAGTAGCGGCATTTATTATTCAAAATACACTAGTTTTAGATAATTTAATTGTCATTTATATGAGATATTCCTTTATTTTGCAATACCAAACATATTTTAGCCTGTTTTGATGCTATTGGCTTGCTTGGAGGCATGTTGGAATGTTTATCTTTTATAAATTAGGCCTCTTAACAAGTTATAGACTTTCAAGCCATGCTGTTAAAAAGTCAGGCTTAAACCTAAAAAATGTACTACCTCCGGTCTTAAATATAAGACTTAATTGACTTGTTTTTGGAGAGGTTAAGGTTGCGAAATAGACTATTAAATCATGACATATTTTATATATTTTTAGATTATACATTAGTTTATAGGTAAAATAAACTAGTTTAAGGGAAAAAATTAGGGAAATCAATTTATAATTAACTTATTTTGCTTTTTTATATGATTTTCTAAAAAAGTCAATTAGATCTTATATTTAGGACCGGAGAGAGTATATTATTAATTATAGGTATGAGTCCGGCCAATAACCACAAAATAGTCTACCCATGTTTAAATGTAAGGCCAATCCTATTTACACCCAAAGTCTCAACTCTCTCTTTTTGTCAATAAAAGTCTCATCTCATTATTGTCAAAATAAATGTGAAATAAAAAAAAACTTTTTAACTACTATTATAAATAAAAATAACATGCGGATGTTCATAATGAAAGGACTCCAGTTTCTTAAATCTTAATTATTTTGTATAATTACTTTTATAATTTAAAAAATATTCATATTTACGGGGAAAATTAATTAGAGGTCTTATATAAGGGACTTAATTAAAGCTAGGTCCCACAAAAACATTTAACTTAACAAAACCACTAACATAATTAGAAAAAGGATTTTGCATAACTTTTATAAAATACAAATTTAATGGACTAAATCATGGTAGTAAAAAGAGATTTCCAATTAAAATTATAATATTATGATTAGAAATTTTCTTTTTATGATTAAAGAAAATATCAATGTTTAAAAAAGGTACTACCTCCGGTCTAAATATAAGACCTAGATGACTTTTTTTGGAGAGATTAAGTTTGCGAAATAAGTTATTAAATTATGACATATTTGATATATTTTTAGATTATCCATTAGTTTATAGGTAAAATATACTAGTTTAAAGGAAAAATTAGGTAAATCATCAATTTATAATTAACTTATTTTGCTTTTTTAGGATTTTCCAAAAAAGTCAATTAAGTCTTATATTTAGGACCGAAGGGAGTATCTCCTAATAACATTACACACTAATGTGGATAATTACAATACACGTATACTCATCATGGTAATTGAAAGAAACTTATATAAGCAAAATAATAAACATCCCTATAAAAATTATTAACAATAGACCATTCTCAAAAGGATCATATTGTCTTAAAGTACTCAAACCAAAATGTACTCAAATCCACCAACAATAAAATCTCTTGAAATTGGACAGGTCCTTCAAAATTATTAACCACCTAAACAATCCAATCTATTAAACCATAATAAATTACAGACCCAAATCAATCAAGTCAATGAAACACAATATAAAAAGAACGAAACACTATTCTGCCCAGATGGCCAAAATCACTCACTAAATCAATGAGAAGTTCTCAAATTCTTCCCTTGATCGCTCACACCCTACTTAGACCTGCAAAAGTAAAATGAACCATTCAAAATCATTTTTGTTTAATCAATTATGATTTTTCAAAATTATTGGAATAGTTTTTGACATTTCAATTTTTTCAGAAATAAAGAAAGCCTTGAAAATGTTTCTCATTTTTTTTTGCCAGGATTTCTCATTTCTATTCTACCTTTGAAATGAATTCTAAAAGTATGATGTTATAATTCATATGTGTATCTTTGAACCTATTTAACGAAAAAGATAACTTCTAAATCTAATCTTGAAGTTAACACTTCCATTCCGTGTTATTGAGATCGAGACACGACAAGAAAATCCCAATTTTTTCAAACAATATTGAAAATAGATAAAAAAAATATGAAAATAGGTTTCTAATAATCAAGAAACACCCACATCAAAAAGAAGAGAAGTGAAACCAAGAAGACACCGTATACAAGAAATAAGAAGACACCGTATACAAGAAATATAGAGGAAAATGAGAGAAATTGCAATTGGGTGTGTATGTAAATGAAATAATTTTTTTGGATATAATAGTTTGGAAAATAGATACATGTTCTGCATCACTGCTCAGTCATACGGCTCACAAATAGGGGTGAAAATAGCTTAGACCAGCCTATTAGGGCCTCATGGCCTGGCCTACCATTATGTGTGAGCTAAAAAGGTATTTAGCCAAATCAGCAAACTAACGGTGTTACTGACACATAAACACAAACTAACACTGTTAGGTCCTTCTTAAATTTTAAGGACTAACACTATCTAACGTACCAAAATTGAGGGACTAAAAACATAATTTTAAAACTCCAAGGACTAAAACCCAAATAAGAGTAAACTATAAAGACCAAAAAAAATAAAATAAACATTTGATGCTGCTTTATTTTATTTTATTTTTTTTGGGTTGAAATGGGACCAACCACAGACCAGGCATTACTTGCACACTCCACATTCCACAAACAATATCTTTCACATATCAAGATAAGATTCATATCCCGAAACAAAACCACCTCATATTTCGCTGTGAAGTTCCACTTTTGGTATTTTCACATCAACGACCTTAACAGATCATATTCTCAAAACTCAAAAAGACCCAGATGGGTTGCAAACTAAACCTCACATCCCCACCACTTAGTCTTTGCAAATTCCAGCCTAATACACCAGAACTTAGAATAAAAACTCTTTTCTTCTCTTCTTCTTCCTCTTCTTCATCCTTAAGATATAAACTACCAAATATTAGATATTCAAGTACAGACCTTGAAGTCCCAAGCACTGAGGCTAAGAGTTACACTATTAATTTCAGAACAGAAAGGGATTGCAAGCTTGGGATTTCAAGATATCCTGACTTTGAATATAATGCAGAAGGGGGAAGTGGAACAGGATGTGGAGCTGAAGTAACTGACAACCTAGCTGACAATGAACTGTTTGTTTCATTTGACCTTGACACTCTCTATATTCCACCATTGACAAGTTCTACTACAAAGTTCTTGGGTTTGCCATTGCCACCATTTCTGAAGATTGATATCGTTCCACTAGCCTTCCAAGGAAGCATTAACAAGGAATCTGGCAAGGTAATCAACATGAAATCTTTGAATAATAACAAGGTTAAGTTACACCGTGAACTTTGTAGTCCAGAAAAAAAAATTTGTAGCATCATGAAATATTTTTTTAGCAACACCCAATATATTAAAAAAATGTTTCAAAAGTATGCTTAGTATACCCCTTCTCCTGTGCTGTCATGTGTTACAACTTACAAGAGTTGGTCAACATTTTCATACATACTAATAATATAATATATTGGAATTAATTATTATGTGTATGTTTAATAAAATTTTCTATTTTATTAATTTATCATGCACACTTTCTTCCCCCTTCTTGCATTTACTAATATATTAGGACAAAATTAGTAAAAATGCTTTTACTATTTTGACTTTTGCATGTTACCTCTTATATTTTGGACAAAAAATTTGTCATGTCAACTCTTGTAAAAAAGTGAAGAGGGAGTATGAGTGGAATGTAGGGGATGCCAAATTTTGTTTTGAGTTTACTTTTTTAAAAGAAAATTGGGAGGTGGGTCAGTCAAACTGTTTAATATCCTTTCCCCTATGTTAAAATCTTATAAGGTATAACCCTAATATAAAAAAAAATCTTATATCACTATTATTGAATTACATGACATCATCAATATGACACAAGTGTGGTAAAACTAAGTGGCGCCTAATTTGTCACTTCCCCCTTTTTTGTGAGAATCAATGCTTTCAATTTGTTCCCATAACCATACAATTTGTAACTTTTTATGTTGATTTATTATAGGTTGATCTTGAATTCAAGGCCGAGTTCTTCTTTTCTGCTGGGAATGTCTATAAGGCTCCTCCTCTACTAGTGAAGACAGTGCTGACATCTGAAGAATCCAAAGGGACTATGAAAACAGGAAGAGGCAAAAGGTTGAATGAAGAAGGAAAGTGCAAACTTGTGGGTGTGGCAACAGTTGACCCTATTAATGATTTTTTGATGAATTCCTTCCTAGGCCTTCCCACTGAGTGCCTAGCAGAGCTCAATGCTATGATGATTATTTCTGGGCCATCTTAAATTCCTCATTATCACAAATTTTGACCCTTGTTATGACCTTTATTCTATACCTTAGGTAGTTATTTAAAGGGTTGGATTGTAATGGTGTACAATGCACCAAATACCATATGAAAGAAAGCACAAAACAGAATAGAATAAAGAAATTGGATTAATATTTTTGTTAGTCATTTTAGTCTGATCCAATTATGATATTTGTTTTTGTTTACAAATGGTTGGTTTTGATTTCTACAGTTTCATAGACAATTATTTTGAGTTTGATCATTGAAACTAAAAGGAAAACTTGTAGAAAGCATATTGGATATATGTTAAACTTAGACCAAATCCTGAAGTTACAAGGGCTAAACGCGACTATTTAAAACTGACTATCAAAATATAAAAATTCAACCAATTTATAACGATAAAAAAATATTCTTCAAATTACCACACATTGGCAAATAAATTATGAGCATATGGAGTTTACTACAAATGAGCCACTAATAAACTACAATGTACAATAAATAACTGAATTTAATTTTTTTCAATGACAAGTTTTGTTGGAGATTTCAATGAAACATGTGGGTGTATCAAATTAAGAAGTTTCACATTGCTAGGGAGTGAGAGAATACATGAGTATATATTATATAATACACATTGTGTTCTAAGTTCTAACTCAAGTAAAAAGGCCAAAATAGAGGTAGGCCTTGCACGCACAAGGTTCGACCACCATGAGGCAAACACCTTAAATATGGACTAGGCACTTTTATTATCTATTTTGCAAAAATAAATAAATAATTTAAATGGCTTCCCAAAAAGACCTACATTTTGAGGTATAATGCTTGGGTTACCGTTTGAATTTCAATTGTACTTTTGGATTTGCTACTAATGTTCGAAATCTGTCGTTGTTAATGATTATTATTTTTGTAACCGCGAATTAATACAGAATAATGTTCCATGAATTGTGTCCAACTTTAACTTGGGCTCACCGCCTATAAAAGGATAAGTCTGCAGAAGGTCCAGGCACCCGAACTCTGAGTTTTCAAGCTACTCTTTTCCTCCTCTAAAATGATTTCCTCTAAGTTTTGTTGCCTTGATTATTTGCAAGGATCTTTTTAATCCCGTCATGTCCTATCTTGTTGGTGATCGCGAAATACCCTTAAAGGACAAAGTCACACAAGAGAACCAGAGAACCGACACATATAATTGTTCTTTGTAAGTACTACTACGCCAACAAGTTTTTGGCATAAATGTAACAGAAGTTTCTGTCTTTTTTCGATGTATTAATACGAGGCTTTGCATTACAAAGAGTTGTAACTTTCAGAGTTTCAGTCGAATTAGGGCTACAATTCACAATAAAACCAGTATGCATCTTTCTGCTAACACCAGATGCCACGAGCCAAAATTCCCTTTCACATAAACTGATTCTCTCTGCGAAAAGAGAAATTTATTTGTTCAAATAATCACCGAGCCTATGCAATATCAAGCTCCTCCATGCCTTAAATGCCAGGTGATTTTGAATAACTGGAACCATCAAGAATATAATCATTCATTCAAATGCAAGCCTTTGAGTACCAACCAGTGAAGCATATTGGCCCCTCTTAGCCAACAACTCATGGTGTGTTCCAAGTTCTGCAATCTTGCCCTCGGAGCAGAGTGCAATTTGATGGGCATTTTGAACTGTGCTCAATCGGTGAGCTATCACTAGTGTTGTCCTCCCCTTCATCAAATGGTTGAGAGCCTCCTGTACTAACCTCTCACTAACTGTATCTAAGGCACTAGTGGCCTGAAGAATAAAATTAATAATATTTAGGACCAGATAGAAACTGGTAGAGCAATTACAAAATCTTGGAAATTGCATAAAAGCAAAAAATCTTTCAAAAGAAATAACAAAGGGTAAAGGGTCAAATCTAGCACTGAACTATTGGCAAAAGTACACCCCACATAAAGAATCTCGTAGCTCAAATCTAGCACTGATCAAGTACAAATTGGGTCAGATGTAGCAAAACCGTCAATTTTGACCCGAGTATGCCACGTCACCTGCCACGGCACCCAAGTTAGGCCACGTCACCTGCCACGTCACCCAGTTATGCCACGTCACATGCCACGTCATCACCACATATATGAAAAACTTTAAGGTTCAAATGTAGCACTCAAGTATTATTAAAGTTCACCCAACATAAAATAACAATTTTGAGTTTCAAATATAGCACCCATCAGTTACAAAATGGTTCAAATGTAACAACTACGTCAATTTTTTAGAAGTTTGACTTTTAATTTTGATCTGATTAGGTCATGCCACTTGTCACATCGCCCTATTAGGCCATGTTACTTGCCACATCATCACCATCTTCACTACATCATCACCACATAAATGAAATTAAATCCCTGAAACCCACATCACCCTATGACAAATTAGATGTAGTGAAGATGATGATGATGTGACAAGTAGCATGACGCCTAATAGGGCGATATGACAAGTGGCATGACCTAATCAGGTCAAAATTAAAAGTCAAACTCATAAAAATTGACGTAGTTGCTACATTTGAACCATTTTGTAACTGATGGGTGCTATATTTGAGACTCAAAATTGTTATTTTATGTTGGGTGAACTTTACTAATACTTGAGTGCTAAATTTGAACCTTAAAGTTTTTCATATATATGGTGATGACGTGGTAGGTGACGTGGCATAACTGGGTGATGTGGCAGGTGACGTGGCCTAACTTTGGTGACGTGGCAGGTGACGTGGCGTACTTGGGTCAGACTTAACGGTCAAACCCGTCAAAATTGACGGTTTTGCTAAATCTGACCAAATTTGTACTTGATCAGTACTAGATTTGAGCTACGAGATTCACTTTTATGTGGGGTGTACTTTTGGCAATAGTTTAGTGCTAGATTTGACCATTTACCCAATAACAAAAAGGAAAGGGAAGGAGAAAAAACCTCATCAAGTATAAGGATCGGGGCATTCTTTAAGAGTGCTCGTGCAATAGCAATTCTCTGTAGATAAAAAACACTTCAGTTAATATTTTCGTCTTGTTTATAAATCACTTTCGGTATGTTTCACAAGCATATACAAAAAATATTAAACCGAATTAAATTTGTCTTAAAATTTTTAAACTTTCAAGGGTTAAGTATCATTCTGGCCAATAAACAATTTTGAAATGGTCAAATTGGCCAAAGAACAATAAAAGGTTCATTTTGGCCAATGAACAATAAAAATGGTTCATTTTGCCCAAAAAGCTATTGGAAATTACTGAAATACCCTTTGAGACTTAATAAATACTCCCTTCCTTCCTAAATATAAGATCACTTTGGGGAAGTGGATAAGTTCCTAAATATAAGATCACTTCCCATTTTATCTCAAGTTTTGCCCAAACTATCCTTATACTCTCTCTTTTCATTGAAAATCCTTCCTCCTTTTAAAGTTAAGTGATTGAGGGGTATTTTGGGAAGATCATTCTATTTTATTGTCTTCCTTAATCTCCCCAAATTAGCCAAAGTGATCTTATATTTAGGAACGGAGGGAGTATTAATTTCTGAAACTGTGGGTCCCACATTTAAAAATTAAAAATTCCCAACCCCCTCCCTCTTCCTCTCTCTCTCCCACTCTCCTTCACCGTCATTCCGTCAACCCCTCCCTCCCTGCAACACCCACCACCTCACATTTATCAACACCACTGATGGCGACTCCTCTGGCAGCCATACTCCGCCTTATGTTTCTAAAATGTACTCCAAAGGCAAGAAAGCATTTGCCTATCACGACCCTCATATCTACGAAGCTAAACTATTTCTCACTTCCCTTTGCATCCTATTATTTTCATGTGCTGGCTCCCTTTGTTTTTGTTTTTCTTTTGTGCTTTCATTTATTAAAGAAGGAGGAGGACGTTAAAAATTTTCTGTGCGTAATTTTAATTTGCTTTAAAGGTAGAGTTAATTTGTTGGAAACTCGAAGTGTTGAACTTTCCTCAGTTAGTGGCACTGGTGATTTGGAAAGATAGGTTTTGATAAGAATGCTGACGGTATGAAATTCACAAAGTTGTGTTTGTTTTGTAAGGTGTTAAAATGGTTCATTATGATGAATGTGGGAGGTGGAGGGTGTTGCAGGGAGGGAGGGGTTGAAGATGAAGGAGAGTGGGAGAGAGAGGAGGAGGGAGGGGTTGTGGCTTTTTTATTTTTAAATGTGGGACCCACAGTTTCAGAAATTAATATTTATTAAGTCTCAAAGGGTATTTCAGTAATTTCCAATAGCTTATTGGCCAAAATGAACCATTTTTATTGTTCATTGGCCAAAATGAACCCTTTTATTGTTCTTTGGCCAATTTGACCCTTTCAAAATTGTTTATTGGCCAGAATGATACTTAACCCAACTTTCGAATTTCACCCCCATTTGATATATGATATACCTCTTCAAAACAAAGTCAACATAATGATAGGTAAAACTGTACCATTATATAACAAAGTTTATAATGTAACCTATAGATAAAACCAAAACAAACCTTTCTCTGCCCTATAAATAGGACTATAGAGGAGCAAGGCTATATAATGTGACTATGTGAGCATGGGAATGAATAGAAGCCTGAGCCTAGAAGGATTTTTATATGTATAAGCTATACCTGTCTCTGTCCCCCGCTTAATAGGCCTCCACGCTCGCCAACAAGAGTATCATAGCCCTTTCAGAAAAAACGGAAAGAAGGAATGTGTTACAAATATTACTAGGTCATAATTAGTAAGCGTCTGCATGTCCAGCAAAAAAGTGCAACTGTGGTAGTGAAAGTATGAAATCATGAGCATTTGCAGCTTTTGCTGCCTTGATCACGTCATCTTTAGAAACATCATCATCAGGAAGCCCATATGCAATATTTTCTCCAACAGACACCGAAAACAGAACAGGCTCCTATATCGTGTTAGCATTATTAGAGAATTAGAAGCAATCCTTTTCATATTAAACACGATAATCCTTACTTCTTCCTTCTCAAAAAATCATACTTGATTTACGATAGAGATGGCACGGGCCCACTCGCTCTTGTCAAATGTCCGAACATCCTCCCCAGCAACTGTTATATGACCTCTTGTCGGCTACAGAAACCAAAACATTAGTTGATTTGTGTATTTCTTTTAGGACGATTAATTAAATCAAGTCTCAGTTTACAAACTAAAGAAACAAGAATCAAACCTCATAAAACCGAGCCAATAGCTGAACTATTGTACTTTTCCCTGCGCCACTAGGACCCACCAATGCAGTTATAGTTCCACATTTAAGTGTCAAATTTAAGCCACTTAAGATTTCCACATCTGGCCTTAAAGGATAAGAGAAAGACACATCTGCCGAAAAAAAAATCAATACATTAATTCACATTATAGAAGAAAATACACGAGAAAATGTGAATCAAATAATAATACTTAACTTTCACATAATTTACATAAAACTCAGTATTGAGCTTATGTACTCAGTGTGAGGGTTATAAGGAGATATAGAGGGAATTGAAAGAGAAACTCATGCATCTCAAATCAGAGCATAGAAAGCAAATTAAAAATGAATATGGATTTTCAAGTCCTTCATTAAATTCTAGCCCCTAAAAGCATGCTACCAATCTTTAGTATTGATTATCATTGAGTTACCACACCAAAAATCCATCAAACTGATAATTCATATCTGTAGTCACAAAAAATTTGAAGTCCATATGACATAAAGGAGAAAACAAAGAAAGGTGAGAAAAGGAAAAAAGGATGGAAAGAGCCCTCATCAACATTGGTAAACAGGGTCATAAATAAATGATATGGCCATGACTACCACTCTTTAAAACCATTCGCGAAAGCAAAGAAACTACTAATGTTGCATTATTCTAGGAAAGATACCTTCGAGACAAACATCTCCGGACCAAGCCAAGCTGTACAAATTGCTTGATGATTTCAATGCTGACATGTAATGCAAGTATTTTTGTCGGTCTTTCTCAGTGTAATTATCAGAGAAGAACAGTTTATAGTTATCTTCATTTAGTTCTTTCTGTTTCAATTCTCTCTCTAAGCCATAAGCAAGGGCTTCATCAATTTGAACCTCAGAGAAAACATTATTGATCCTCTCAACAGCAGCAATAGCTCCACGTAGATCACCAAAAGTATTGACCATTCCTTGAACCTGAAAGCATGATATCAGGCATCAAAGAGAGGATAGAAAGATAAAGAAATGAAATGCAGCAAGCCAACAGCTCACTCTTCTTACAGCAAAATTTAATGTGAAAGTATAACCAATAAAAGACGCCATAGTTCCAACAGAGAGTTCACCCTGTAAGCAAGATAGAAAAATCAATCATTAATCAATTTATCCCAAACAAACATAATGAAAACGTGATAATTGCAGTAAAAGTTGGGAAAATAATAAATAAATGAAAAAAAAAACAGCATGACATTGTGAAAGGTTTGTGTATCAATAACAATTCTCTTCTATAGCAAGTGATTATTACCAGCCGGATAAATTACACTTGAAAATGTTTACTTCATTTACTTCAAATAGTAATATTAAGCTAAGAGAAAGCTAAAATTACTTACCGCTTTAACTTTATTTCCTCCAAGGATGTATAATGACAGCAGAGAAACATAAACAGCAACTCTAGTCATTGACTCATTTAGGGATTTAAAAGTGGCAAGCTTTATCCCGCTGGATTGGAAAGAAAGAACCTGTAACAAACAGTTTGTTTTTATTTTATGTTTTTAAAAGCATTTCTAGAGCAGTCATATCTTCGTGACAAAAGTGATGACTAGTCAATGCAATGAATGATCTTACCTGGTTAGCAAATGTAAACATTTGGCGTTTTTCTCCGCCAAAGGATCTTACCTGAAATCATATATGACAATGTTTCAGCCAATTACAAATCATGGCCTTCAACAAATCAGCACTCGAAAAGACAAATGTTTTATTACTTAAATCTGAGCTATTGGAAACTCACTGTACGGATAGCAGAAAATGTTTCTGCTACGCAGTCAGATATGGATGCTTGGACCAATCCATGTGCTTTATAAACCGGCAGAGTTGATCTCTTGTAGATCGCTAGAAAAAACACCAAAGGATGTCAGCAAGCAGAAAAAAAAGCAAGACAAATTACCATTTACATAAACCAAAAATATTCCATGTTACGTGGCACCCTTAATTTGCGCTAAATCAGATTTTTCAAGTCTGCATGATTAAACTACTTGAAATGCTCTCTTAAAATTTAAGAAAGATGGAAAAGATGAGTTATTTCTCTTGTTCTACTATTTCTGATAAACCACCACAGCAGAAAAGTCAGCCTTGAAAGGCCTAAAGTTGATATCATTAAAAAGAAAGGAGGGCAAGGGAGGATTACCAACTGAAACAGAAACTGTGACCATGAGAATACCCAAAATTGGAGCAAGTTGAGGTGATAAAGCGAAGAGTATGCAAATTGTCCCAATGACCTGAAACAACAAAGAAAAGGAAAACGGCGATGGCAGCAGAAGAAAGTGATCAGCAGCATGAAAAATAAGTACACATACGATTATTCACCAACCAAAACACACACATAAAGTAGTAATGACGAAAACTAAGATTATCTAGGATAACAGTTCTTTCATACAGAAACATTAATTTAAGGACAAAATAAAACATTTAAATGCTTTTTGAAATGAAGAAAATTCAACTGCAGCCAAGTCAAAAGAAATCTATCACATGCTTAAATATAGGAAAAATAAAGCTCACTTCTGATTGGTGAAGAAATGCTTGCCTCAGATAATGCCCTGAATCCACGATCTCTTGCAGTATTTTCACTCACAATATCTTTAAGGGAACCCAAATCGGATGTTAGCAAACCGGTGAGTTCACCAACCTATACAGAGCAAACCCAAGAAAATGAAGAAGTTTGTTCACTTCTCTCAGTTTACACCCAACAAATGAATCAAAATAAGTTTTAAATGCTCAAACTGTGTCAGAAGATGTATAATCATATTAGTAGAACTGGAACAGAAAAATTGACTTAAGAGATTAGAAAGAAGACTGAACAAAAGAAAGAAAGAAAAAAAGAACGGAGAAAAGAAAAACAAATCAAAATAAAGTACTTTGCACTAAAACCAGATTAAAGAACAAGAAAAATGTAACCCCAAACATATTGCTATTTCTCAAATGTCTCATTGACTCTGTCATAAAAAATAAACCCATATTGAGTAATTTGACATACATACCTTGTATCTGTCAAAAAATTCCACCTGCATGAATTAAAGGAACAAATATGTTATTCAAAGGCTACAAGCTTATTTTTTAACAACAGAATTCACCATTAAAGCTAACAAAAGAATAACTTTTAAGCAAAACATATAATCAACCCAGATAATATTCATGCATGCATACTTTGAACATTAATGACAATACATTAGGTAATGTTTCTATGGTTTTAATGTTATGTGAAATAATAACATATGTTTTAAATCATATTACCCTAATCAGCTTGAACTTTAATTATATAGAAGTGACTAAAAAATCATGGTAGTTTATTGTAAATCATGGGCAAAAAATTAATCCAAGGTATCTAATTTTACAAGCAATAATTGCAAATTTCTAAGATAAAGGTTGTATACTCCTTTTACAATTCAATGGAAAATCAGTCATGCAAGCTAATGTTTCTCTTCAAATATCTATTGAATCATGGATGATTTATCCAGAACATTATAACAAGAAATTTCACAACATCCACAAATAGTCTAGATTACCAGTGAACAAAACAGAAAGGGCTGAATTCGAAAGTATTTAGAAAAATAACACCAATAAGTGAGCTGGAAATCTGTAAAACTAAGCCTACCTTTTGCATCAATATCCTTCCAAAAATTTGTGCTCTTAATGTCGACATAATCTTCTCCCACATTATGTTCATGTTTGTAACAAAGGTAATAGTTAAAATTGGCTCAAGGGCATACAGGATTCCTATCTGTCCAAGCAGCCTCCATAATGGTTCTGGTCTTACCCCAATTAGAACCTCAAAAAATTGACCTAGACAACACAACACATAAGAATGGTGCATGTGTTCTTGACATCAATAAGAAATTTGGACATATACGGTGCATTTAAAGGGGCCAAAATGAGAAATCAACTGATAAAATTCGGCACCACCAATGCTGCAATGCCTATAACTTAACAGTAGTTTTAGATTGTCAGATTAGGACAGAACTATCATTTCACAAATTACTAAAAAGTGGAAGTTTTCTCACATCCCAAATATATACAGGTTAGTGGTTATATATCATACAACCCAATAGACTTCATGTCTTCACCATAGCAACTTTTTCTGCTTAGAGTATATTAAATGGCTAAAAGTCATGTTAAAGCCTATAGTTAATATTCATAACTGAGTATCCTGAAGCATTTCAACATTCTTCAAGTCTACTTTGCACATTATGTCCAAAACATGTTATAAACATTTTGATTCAAATAGCTTCTGAAAGAAGGTAAAGGGAATTTACTCAACTCAACATAGCACAATTCAACTACAACAACTCAATCAAGTAACGAGAAAAACAGGAACAATCAAACACAAATACTCCCTCTGTTCCTAAATATAGCTTAATAGGACACTGATAAATTGAGTTTCTAGATTTTTTCTCATTCAACTTATAAGCAAACATATACTCTACTAATGTATAAAACAGTGTCCCGTTTAGCGTCCTTAATTTAAAAAGAAAATCTTTGTATCTAGGAGCTAAGAATATACTCCCTCCGTTCCTAAATATAAGATCACTTTTATATTTCAATTTGTTCCTAAATATAAAATCATTACCAAATTTTTCTCAAATTAACCCTAAATGCTTATCTACTCCCTCCGTCTTTAAATGTAAAAGCTAGTTGAGTTTTTTTCTTGAGAATCCTAGGAAAGCTCAATAAGGTAATTAAAAATTGATTTTCGTAAATTTTTATCTTAACTAGTTTATTTGACTAATAAACTAACATATGGTCTCATAATATATAAAATATGTTATGGTTAAGTGGTTCATTTCGCTTTCTCATGAGAATTCTCAAAAAGAAAAAAGTCAACTAACTCTTAGTGGGGAGAGTGGGGGATAAAGATATATGGTCAGGATAAATTGATAATATCACACATTAGTAACAGACTTAACTAACATCCTTTATTCAATCATTGAGAAAGTAATCTTATACTCCCTCCGGTCCTAAATATAAGACCTAATTGACTTTTTCTAAAAAATCCTTAAAAAAGCAAAATAAGTTAATTATAAATTGATTTACCTAATTTTTTTCTCTTAAACTAGTTTATTTTACCTATAAACTAATGGATAATCTAAAAATATATCAAATATGTCATCATTTAATAACTTATTTCGCAACATTAATCTCTCCAAAAAAACGTCAATTAGGTCTTATATTTAGGACTGGAGGTAGTATTTAGGAACGGGGGAGGGAGTATATTACTAGAAACACTCACATAGTCTTATTAGTTAACTAATATCCTTATCTAATAAAACTAACAAAACTCACATATTCTTATAAGTTAGCTATTAATATCACGTGTTAATAACTAACTTAACTAACATGTAAAACTAAAAATACTCACGTACTCTTATAGTGCCATCAAAATAAGACTAGATTGAGGCAAGCTGAATTGTGCTCACCAGAGAATAAGGGCATGGAAAGAGTACAAGTGGTGCAACAGATGAGAGTGAGAACTGAGAGCAGAAGCCTAAATTTGTGTTTCATCAAAAGCGTCCAGAGTAGGGCCCAGCTAATAACGGATGGAGGCCGCAGTTTCTCGGGCCGAGGATCCGGCCCAGTAACTCTCGGGTCGGGCTCACTGAAAATGGGGTCGGACGCGGGTCCGGTCACATAGGCACGTGGGGTTAAAATTGTAATTTTCTTGGAGGGATGTGTGCTTCGCGGGGAGAGAGAAGAAGAAGAAGGGAGGCGAAGGGGAGAGAGAGAAGGGAATCGCGCGGGAGAAGGAGAAAGAGGAGAGTAGAGAAGGAGGGAAGAAGCCATGAGGCTAAAACTGCTCCTACTACTGCTGCTACAGTATCTGGATAATTCAATTATGCTATGGTTTTAAAGTGTTATTTTTGTGTTTGTGTCAAATCTTTTTATATCCTTCAATTCAATTTTTTGGTTTGCTCAAAAAAATAATTCAATTTTTTGGACCATTTTTCTCCTTCAAAATAGTTCAAATTTGAAAATTGCAATTTTTTGGACCATTTTTCTCCCTCTTCCCCACATCTTCTTCTTCCCCAATATGATTATTTAATTGTTTTAAACTTATTTATTTGGTAAAACAATCTAATTTATAACATTTTATATCATTTAGGGTTTGTTTGGATAAATCCTTAAAAGCTATTTTGGGAGACAAATCTAGGTTTTGAAGAAATTTTGTCAAACACTCCTAAAAGTTGAATAAGCTATTTTCAAAACCAAACCTAGGTTTTGAGGTCCAAAACCTTGGTTTGAGGAAAAACTATCTTTTTCAGCTTTTGGGTCAAAAGTAGCCAACAGAGTTCTTATAGGATTTTCTAAAAAAGTCAATTAGGTCTTATATTTAGGACCGTAGGGAGTATAAAAAAGTAATATAAGTTAGTTATAAATTGATTTACATAATTTTTTTCCTTAGACTAATTTATTTTATCTATAAACTAATGTATAATATAAAAATATATCAAATATGTCATTATTTAATAGCCTATTTCGCAACCTTAACATCTCAAAAAAAAGTTAATTATGTCTTATATTTAGGATCGGAGGTAGTATTAAATATAATTTTAGCAATTAAATGAATATACAAACTTTATTTAACCTCCAGTTTGTTTTATCAATTAAAAATTTATTTACTGCCTTGATTGAATTTTTTATGTTTTTATTGTAATTTTTGATATTTTTACTAACAATGATAAAATTTGATCATTTAAATCATTGAAATATTTTTTGGGAAAAATGTCCTTTTTGGAAATTTGACATTCAAAAAATTATTCTGCTGACACTTTATCCAAACACTCTCATTTTATCAAAAGCTATTTTTCAGAAAAGCTATTCTACTCAAAAGCTATTCTCAAAAAGCTATTATCCCATAAGTTATTCTTCAGAAGCTAATCCAAACAGGCCCTTAGTTTCTTTACCTTTTGTCATTTCAAACATTTTTTTGAGGGAAAATGACATATAAAGTCTGCCCAATTGGAAAAAGGACAATTGATGTTGGTAAATTGTGGAAATGACAAGTGGGGTCATTTGAACTTAAAACAAATTACCACATTTAGGGAAAAGACTAAAGTGCCATTTACTAATCTAATATATTACAACACAACCAAACATGAATCCCACACAAAACAAAAAAGAAAAACACGATGCCCACACCCACTAGAAAGCAGAAATGAAACATAGAATGAACACAAAACCCTAACGGTGACGGTGACGGTGACGGAGCTAACGGCGGTGGACATTGGGTCGGATTGCTTCACTACCAAGGATGAAAAAATAAACCTAAGTTTTTTGGGTCGGATTGATTCACTGGTTCAGTCTAAAGCTGAGATAATAAGGATGAACTTTCTCCCATTCTCTATGTTTTAATTACACTAGTGACATGAATAATTCTATGTACACATCACAGTAAATGATAAGATGTGTTTCCTTCTGTTTCAAATGACCCTCTATCTTTCACCTTGCCCATTTACTACAGTGAAGGAATAAATAACAATAGATGGAAAGACTCCCACAACAATTTAGGACAATGATATAGCATAGGCCTCTTCCCATAACAAAATAAAACAAATAAATCTGTAACAACAATTTAAAACGATTCAATGGTTTATCATAATCACTTGAACATTAAAAAACACTCTCACAAGAATTTTATCAAACACTTGGTAGACAATAGCACATCAAGATATAAGATTGACCACAATAGGATATGATAAAAAATTTTGCAGCACAAACCAAGAAATTATGAACTGAATATGTTCTCAAAGTTGAGGGGAATGAACAAAATAGAAATCGCACATCACACTTTGAGGAAGCTAGTGAGAAATGAGTAATGAGGAAGAGAAAACGTACAAAGAAGAAGAACAAAAGGAGAATATCACGAAGGAAACTTACCCACTATTATTCTAGCTCATCACCGTCATTACCTGACCTCGTCGCCGTGCACTCCGCTGAGTTCGTCGAAATCGAAAAAGACAAAGGGAAGTGAGGGACGGGAAAGAACGTGAGAAAGAGGGAGGAGGGTGGTCGATTTTGATAATGACAATGATGGTGAGGTTGAGGGAGTGAATGGACGGAAATGAAAAGTGATGATGAAGAAGAATGGAGAAGATAAAGAATGAAGAAGACGACAGATTTTAGAATGAGGAGGAAGTGTATAAGGGCATTTGCGTCTTTTCTCGTAATTTGGTAATGTGAGTTAAGTTCCAATAACCCATTTTGTCCTTTCAACAATTTAGCCACCTCAATTCTCCTCCTTTTAGCAATTGGGAAGACTTTATTTATCACTTTCCCCTTATTTTATCTTACTTTATACTAAAATAATTCTGATAAATATGACTGAACTAATATAATTAAAAATTAAAAATAAAAAATATTTTTTGTATAACTTAAAGGGGTTGTTGGAACTTGGAACTAAGGAGAGATTAAGGAAGGTGATTATTAGTTAGAATTACATGATTTCCCTGAAATACCTTCATTTAAATTTAAAATATAAATAGAGAATTGTTCAGCATTTCAACATTGCCTTGTGCTTCTTGGCAAACGCCGAACAGAAATGTGCCCCCATGTTGGCTGACTGAGGTAGCAGTTGAGCAACAGCCGGAGCAGGATTCGACGACGTAATTTTAACGGCCGGCGCAGAGGAACCACTAATACATGATCCTTTCTACATCATTCTACTCCAATCTCAAAAATGAAAATGACAAAGATACCTCAAAAAGCAGAATTGGTAACAGAGGTAACTTATTTCTATATCTGATAAACACCTCCAAGAATCTGAGTGTGTCTGTCGATCTTTCTAGAAGAATCAGCCAAAGCATTGTCCTTGTTGCCAAGGCCGAAGGAAATTACCGCGAAAAGAGCTTTTTGAAGGTTGTCTATTACTTTAATGGCGGTGGCGTTGGAATCGAGGCCCTGCGATTCATAGTGAGAGATTGCAGTGACTTTTCCTTGGAATGTGGTTTAGGTTTTCAGGAAGAGGGAGTAATTTGTAGTATGAGAGTAATTTGCTTGGAAAATGACTACAAAGGTAATTTGGACAAAATTTGAGACAAAATAGAAAGTTATCTTATATTTAGGAACTTATTTACATCCCAAAGTAATCTTATATTTAGGATCGGAGGGAGTATATCATTATATTTTTTTTTTATAAAATTTACATATTTGTGTACCATAATACATTAATATATTAATTCTTAGCTAAAATTTTTAAAATATACCATTTGAGTTTCTTAATTTCAAAATGGTGATTGGTCAATGCGTGGTTATTTACTTGTCTAGTTAAAATCTCTTCAGTATAGGATCTCAATAATTTCGCTCTCAATAGTTAAAATCTTGTTAGGGTAATTTAGTATTATTACAACTTTTTTTTATTTCTGTATGTTCCCTCTAATAATTTCGATTTTTTAAGTTCTTTCTAAATAAATATCATCTTTTGATATCAAAAAAAAAATATCATCTTCACGAGATCCTTCGCTCAATTAAAACGAAATAAAAATGATAGCCTGAATCACAAGTAGCATTAATTAAGTTAGTTTGAGCAATAAAAAAAGTAGCGTGAGAGATAGTGTGAGGATTTGTCATTTGTGGTTCCATAATTTTATATTTTCCCCCCATCACATCATCTCATATCCAGAAATAAAGAAGATGAAGAGAAAACAGAAAATAAAAAAAAGGAGCGTTGTGCGCCGCAAATAAATTGCAAAAAATGATGTTCTCAACTAAAAAAAAGAATAAATAAAATAAATAATATCAAACTAGTCATCGAATTGACAGCATTAACATTAACATTAACATTAACATTAACATTAACGTATTAACCTTAACATCAACATATCCTGGGAGATCAAACTTGAAAGCTCGTTCATTGCGAGATTCTGGTCCAAGCTTTAAGCTTTGGCCTCTTCTTCATCCGCACTCAACGGTTAACACTGCCCCTTCAAATTTCCCATAATACCCATCTCCCAATTTCATCCCTTTTCCTCAATCCATGCACAAGTTTCCCTTTTGCCTTCGATTTTGTGTTAATTTTCGTAAGTCTTATCACCCCTTTTGACCTCTCATTTCCATGCCTCCTATGGCTTCCTTTCATGGCCTTTTCTCCCTTTCCCTTTTCATTCTCACTCTCTCTTCCTTCCTTTGTGGTATCCACGCCAGTGATGGTGATGCTGATCTGCTTTATCAGTGAGCCTTCTTTTCTCACTTCTCTTATTTGTTGCCTAAGCTTTTTAATTTTTTTTATTTTTTTTTAATTTTTGCTTGATATGGTCTAGTATGTTACTGGTTGAGTCTGTTGAAGAGAATTGGATTCCAGATTTTTAGACTATGATTATTGTAGTTATTCAGATAGTCCTAACTGAAAAATCTGGTTTATGTGGTTAAAATTTTAGTTATTTTAGTTATTGCTTTAATTCTCAGTTTCCATTTATTGTATAATTGCATGTGATGTTTCTGGAAGTAGTACTGCCTTCATAGATGCAACATGCAAGTCTTGATCTCTTTGTTATATGTCAAGAATGGAGTGATTGAGAAAATTTTGAAGATGCTTGTATTGATTGAGGAATGGACGGTTTACAATGATTTTGGGAGTTGTATGTATGCAGTGAGTGTAATGATGATGGCAGAACCTTTAGCTAGTATCAATTGGTTCTCCTATCTTGTGTTCTTGGATTGATCTTAGCAGTTGCA
Organism: Mimosa pudica; assembly: GCA_029929735.1. Taxonomy (NCBI): domain Eukaryota; kingdom Viridiplantae; phylum Streptophyta; class Magnoliopsida; order Fabales; family Fabaceae; genus Mimosa; species Mimosa pudica. The sequence continues at coordinate 9,063,777 of JAKELP010000021.1, read as the reverse complement.
AATTTAAGTGAAGTACAAACATGTCAGCCATGGTTTGGTGGATTTTGTGTACTTTGGATTCTTGATTGCATATGAATTTATGCATAGCACATGTCAAGATACATTGATAATTTAAGCTGCTCCAACATCCACTCCTAATAAGCAAACTTATTCCCATATTTTCTAGAGATATTAGATTTATGAATTCTAACTTTATACTCAGAACTCACATTGTGGGAGCATTGGGTTTAAAAATCATATAGAACGAGATCTATATGATTTGGTTATTCCCATATTTTCTAGAGATATAAGAAGAAATCCCCTAATTTGGTTAGCCTAGAGTCCGGTTAAAAGAGGAAGAGGGAGACCAAGGCGAACACATGGTAAACTTATAGAACGAGATCTATAGGTGAATAATATATCAAACGATTTGGTTACTGATAGAACATAATGATTTTGTATGATCCATGTAATCGACGCCATGTAGTGGGATAAGGTGTTGTTGTTGTAAATTAATGGGGTAGGCACTAAGGAGGTGGGATTATATGCAATATTGAACCCACAGCCTCCCACTTACAAGTAAAGCATATATGCCTTGGAATTAGTCGATAATAACAGCATTGACAGATATTATGCACATATCAAGACATTAGTTCATATGATTGTACTTTGACATATCCTAGGAGCTTGCAAAATTTTTAGTTTTATTTTTTTTCTGGAGGACCATAATACAATAAATATATTAAATCAAATATCACGCCTTTATGAAATTGACTTCAAAGGCATCCTATGTAAATTAGCTTACCAATTCTTTGGGTGTAGTTGCCATAATTGTTTGTCTGACTGATTCTGGAATCACTACTATGCTGAAATTATATATCTTGAATTGTATGGTTTCTATCAAAAATAACATAATTCTGTCACCTCAAAATCTATCATACCATCATTTTTTAAATATTATTTTTATTTATGTCAATGATTAGGAGTTGTGTGGAACAGTGCGAGAAAACTGGATGTGTTGGCACTAGATGCTTTCAACATTGTAAATTTTCATCAGATGGAAAACCGATTGATGGTCCATGGTATATGCATGAACCCCTTTACCTGAGATGGAAACAGTGGGATTGTCGCACTGACTGCCGCTATTACTGCATGCTTTCTAGAGAGGAAGAAAGAACAAAACTTGGTGACAAGCCTGTTAAGTATCATGGAAAGTGGCCATTTCAGCGAGTTTATGGGATTCAGGTTCTTACGCTAATCTCAATAAGAAATAATCTTATTTTATTCTTTGGGGTGAAATAATTTAATTTGATATGAATTGGTTGGCTTTGATATTTCATTCTCACATTTGATTATTTTATCCGTGGCTTTAGGAACCTGTCGCTGTTGCACTCTCTGCCCTTAATCTTGCTGTGCAATTCCATGGATGGGTATCCTTTTTTATTCTTGTGTACTATAAGTTGCCTTTGAGACCAAGTAAGAAGACTTACTATGAGTTCACTGGCTTGTGGCACATCTATGCGATGCTATCAATGAATTCATGGTTTTGGAGTGCTGTATTTCATAGCAGGTAAGCTCTTTACTCCTTTTTTAGCTTAGAAATCTGACCTGTACTCTCATGATTTGATTTAATGTTGAGTTGTTATTTTCTTCCTGTTTATTTAACGTTGAAATTTTACTCAGTAGCATCATAAGGCTCATCAAGAAAGGAGGGATTTTCTATATTATACCTTTTTTTGCTTCCATATGAAGCACAGGAAATATATTTTATGTCAACTGACAAAATCAACAAAAGCAGTTTCTGTACTATGAATTGAAGATAAAATGTTCTGTGGTGGTTGACTTAATATCTTTTCTTTATGTACATGGAAACGAAGTTGATTTGGAAAAGTGACATAAATTGCACTCTAGCCTTATGGGTAGTTGTCGTTGAACTTCATCCAGAATAAAGAAGAAATGTTAAACAGAAAAAATCATATATTAATGGTACACTAACCTCTTGATGAATTTGGAATTTTGGTCTCATCCACCCATCATCTAAAATGCTACTCCCTCTAGTCCTAAATATAAGACCTAATTGACTTTTTCTAGAAAATCCTTAAAAAAGCAAAATAAGTTAATTATAAATTGATTTACCTAATTTTTTCTCTTAAACTAGTTTATTTTACCTATAAACTAATCGATAATATAAAAATATATCAAATATGTCATCATTTAATAACCTATTTCGCAACCTTAATCTCTCCAAAAAAAAGTCAATTAGGTCCTATATTTAGGACCGGAAATAGTATTACTTATGACATGTTAAAATGATTATTTTTTCTGTTTATTTCTTAAATAAAAATAAAAATTGAATAGGATACAGGAAGTAGATGACATAAGTGCATACATCTATATTCTTGTCAGGACACTCATTGATTTTGAAAAAGGTTTTAGGGTTATTATATTTGTAGATTCTGTTATTTAATGGGGAATTTGAATCTATTATTTGTAGAGATGTGGAATTTACGGAAAAGCTGGATTGTTCTTCTGCCGTGGCCTTGCTGGGATTCACCCTCATTTCGGCAATAATACGAGCTTTTAATTTGAGAGATGAGGCTTCAAGAGTCATGGTTGCTGCTCCCTTGATTGCTTTTCTGACAACTCATATCCTGTTTCTAAATTTCTACCAATTTAATTACGGTAATACTCTATTTTCAAATGAGTTACCTGTTAAATGGTGCATCTGATAATTATTCTATTAATGATGCTGAAAATGATTGAAGATACACCTTACTAGAGCTTAGGGAATTGTTCTTTTTTTTCTCTTGCCATCATACACACATTTATTTTAGTTTTGGCATTGCAGTCATTGTCTTCATTGCTAATAAGTCATTATTTAGCACTCCTTTTATTCTTAAATTGTAGTAGTCCTACTTTCTCTTTGTATTTTCCAACTTCTGATGTTGCTGGACAAATTTTTGAGCTTCTTACAATATGGCGTGAGCGATGACTTATAATTATTCTGAATATGATACATTCTTATACAATCATCAATCTGGTCTTGGGGTGCTCTTGTGGGAAGGTGTTGAGAATGTTGTTTTGCAGGTTGGAGCATGAAAGTGTGTCTTGTGTTGGTTTTTTCCCAGCTTTTAATTTGGGCAATATGGGCCGGAATTACTCGCCATTCGGCACGGTTTAAGCTATGGGTGGTGGTGGTGGGAGGAGGGCTGGCTATGCTCCTGGAGATATATGACTTCCCACCTTACATGGGATATGTGGATGCTCATGCACTTTGGCATGCAACCGCAATTCCTCTTTCATACCTATGGTGGAGTTTTATCAGGGATGATGCTGAGTTTACTACCACATCACTTCTCAAGAAGGTGAAATAGTATTTGTCTCAGTGAACATAGTAGCCACTTCAAGGGTTGGATCAGACATGACACTCTTATTATTGTTTGTGAATTAGGACTCTCCTTTTCCTCGTGTATGCATTTGATTCCAATGTTTCCCACGATGGTTTCCTTCTTGGGTTTGTTTGGTAAATGCCTTATTTATTTCACCTCCTCCATGTGAAGAACTCGTTTCCTTTCTTTTTTTTAACTCCAGTTTAGATTTGCTTTGCCTAGTCCTTTGTTTCAAAAAGTCCCTTCCTTCTTGACAACCACTGTCAGCCCCATATATACTCAAGGGAATGATGGAATAACAGGAATGGGATTGATCTATTGTGGCTGAATGAAATGAAGGAATAGTGTGACTTTCATGAAAATTAAAAGTAGATGCCTTTTCATATGCAGTAGAGTTTGAACTAGATTGTAATGTTAATTGCTTATGAATAGTGTGCGTTATAAATATTTTGTTTGATATCAAAGCTTTGTTGCTCCTTTTCTTTGAGCAGGCTGCTGGTCATGATAATTACTTACATGGCTAGACTGTCAGGGAATCAAATACTCTTGCAATCCGACTTTAAGGAATGGACATAATTATTTGTTTGCATTTTTTTTGCCATAATTATTTATTTGTATTTTTTCATAGTTGTACATGATATGCTCGTTTCTGTTGATGAGATTATCATTTCGTATGAAACCTATTGTCCCCTGCTTTGATTCTTGATTCATCTGGCAGAGGCAGGGCTTGGCAGGGTTAAGTATAGCACACAAAGTCAGTATATTAAAACTGTCATTAAAAAAATAAAAAGGACAATAACAACAGAGTATTATAGTGTCATAATATTACAACCGGTATTTTTTTTTTTAAAAAAAAGAACATTAAGAATTAAAACATATGAGTTTCTTGATGTAAGAAACCGGATAGAAACTTTGATATGGAACATTGACATCATGCTTTGTGGCATCACTTCCCTTGCTATCTCTTGTGCCATAGAGAAACTTAGACAACAATTAGAAGCAATCTGCAAATAAGAGCTCGGCATCTCCTTGTTCCTTGCCAAAATCCAAAGCAGAAGAGCATGTAGACATCGAAGAGTGAAACATGAGAGAATACACTTGTCCTTTTGCCAAATAAAAGTATGACAGATTTGTGATTCATAGAAAACCTGTGAGATACAATAGGTAGCCCTGCTTCATTTGAATTTGATCATCTTGCTTGTCCATTCAAATGATGGAGTTTGTATTCTGGAAGGTAGACAAGCAAGGTGCTGAGTCTGAAAATGAATTTCTTCATAACCAACCACCTCATTAAAGGAACATGCATGTGAGATTTGTTGGATCATACTAATAGGAGATGTTTTTCCACCATCATATATACACATGTTCCTGAACATGCAAATATTGATATGCTAGATAATGATATGTTCTACAATATGTGACTCCTTACCTTCTTTGAGAAGCAAAATAATTGAAATGAAGTATGAACCATGAGCAAAAGGAACCAAAGTTCTCCCAATCCGGGCAAATTCCTAGAAATTCAAACCAGATCGTCCTAACAAAAGGACATTGAAAGACAAACACACAGTAAATGTTAACATCAAGGTGGTGGTGTTTAAAATGTATCCAGAGGGTATGCATCTTAATTAGAAAGAGCTTCCAAATAAACAAAATGTTTTTGAGTGGCAGTGAGGTGGACTAGGAAAGCTTCCAGATTAATTCATCAGGAGAATGAGGTGTAGGAAGGATTAGTTTGAGGAAACCTTTCACAGAATAAGTCCATGAAAGATTGCAAGTCTTGCATATCCATAAATGAGAAAGGCATTGACAAAATCTTCTTGACCACAATTGCCGAGTACATATGGTGTATAAGATGGGTATTCCATTGATGAGGATTTCGAGAACAAGTGATATGCAGGATAAATGGTTTTTTTACATAAATACTACAGGAAATTTTTTTTTACCAATATGCTATAAGAAAAAAAAATATTTACCCATATACTACACTAACCGGAAGTCGTTCTCAGTTACACATATTCCCATACACATTAACTTAGAAATATTACTTCCTCTAATTCTAAATATAAGATTTGGTTGGCTTTTTTAACCTTAGGACTGAAGGGAATATTATTTAATTAACCTCAAACTATCTCATTATATTATTGGTAAAAAAAACTATCTCATTATATTTATGTAGCTTAATTAAAATTAAGCATATTGAACATCTATCTTCTTTTAATTTTCTTCATTTTTCTTACTATCTTTATAAAATTTAATGCCATATAAAACAAACATAATGACACATAAATTTAATAAAGTGCATATTAGTTTAAATTTAAAGAGCATATAAATAAAAACTAATAACCAAATTTATAAAAAAATAAATTAGTGTACCTATAAAATAGTAACTTTTAGATTTAAGAACTCAAATAATTATTCATAAGTAAACTTGAGGTTTTAAGCATTCAAAAGATAGTGAAGTGAATGTAATTTTCTTAGTTTTGAAAAATGAAAATGTATAATGAAATTAAAAGAAAAAATTTCAAAATGTTTTTAACCAAAATATATTGAACATAGTTAGTCACAATGAATATACAAATTAATTTCTTATTGTTCAAAAGTATATGGTCACTTCAATAATATTAATTTTGAATGCGTGTATCTATACTACTTCAACAAGGACTTATTAGTATCTGATAAAAAAAAAGGACTTATTAGTATAATGAGAAATTTAAAGTAAATGTGAGAGTAATTAGGAAGATGTAGCTTTTGAAGGTACATCTTCCTCCAAATCACTTTCATAAATTAAAAGAAGATAGATGTTTAATATGTCTACTTTTAATTAAGCTACATAAATATAATGAGATAGTTTGAGGTTAAATAATACTCCCTCCAGTCCTAAATATAAGACCTAATTGACTTTTTTGAAAAATCCTAAAAAAAGCAAAATAAGTTAATTATAAATTGATTTACCTAATTTTTTCCCTTAAAATAGTTTATTTTACTTATAAACTAATGGATAATCTAAAAATATATCAAATATGTCATCATTTAATAACCTACTTCGCAACCTTAATCTCTCCAAAAAAATGTCAATTAGGTCTTATATTTAGGACCAGAGGTAGTACTCCCTCCAATCCTGAGGTTAAAAACGTCAACTAGGTCTCATATTTAGAATTAGAGGAAGTACTCCCTCCGGTCCCCAATATAAGAGCTAGCCGCCAAAAAAAGCGCTTTTTAAGAAAACATGTGAATGTTAGTTGGGTGTCTAGAGTTAATACTTCTTTACCGATATCTATCTAATATATATCTCTATTACTCGTGCCTAAACCCCCTTGCGTTCACGTGCATCCGGTTTACTGATGCTTTTTGCTTCATTGTGCCATATTTTGCTGCCATTTGTTTCAGTTATTACACAGTCATAAATAGCCACAATTCTCTTCAAACAACAATTAATAAGTAACAAGGGAGGCCAGCATGTGGGTCCCACATTCAATAAAAAAATACACCTCATCCACCCCACCTCTCTCCCTCCTCCCTCCCTCCCTCTCTCCTTCCACGGCCGACGCCACCGCACCTCTTCCCTGAAACTCCGCAGCGTCCCTCCATCGCCGCCGCCGCGCCGCCACACCAGTGAAGAGGAAGGAGGAGGAGATCAACGGATGGGTGTAGCGGCAACTTCGAAGGTGAGGTGGCCAGCCGTGGAGAAGCTTTGGTTGGTGAGGGTGAACCGAGGCTGAGAAGAAGCTGTGGGTTGATGGGTTTTTAGTTGGGAGCACCGTAGAGGAACGGTGGTGGACCGGCGAGGGGTACGATGTGGGAATGATCTGAGGTTGAAGAAAAGGGTGTGGAGTTGCAGTGAAGAGGTGGTCGGCCATGGAGGGAGGGAGGAGAGGGAGAGAGAGGTGTGTGGGTGAGGTGTACTATTTTTTTATTGAATGTGGGACCCACATCTTGGATGAAATAAGATCCTTTGGATTAAATGGAATGTCAGGATGATGATACTGAGAAAATAGGAGAAGACTTGATTCTATGGAAACCTGAACTCATTATTTTACTCATATGGACTCATTTGTTACTATGCTGTGAATAATTAATTGAATAAGGCGTGCGACTTTTACACTTCAAGGAAGACGCATGGGAATTTTCTTTTACACTAATTTGATGTTCACAAAAGATTTTTACTAACAATTAATACACTCTGACAAAAAAAAAAAACAATTAATACACTAGAGCAAAACTAATATTTTATTGAGATGAGATGGACTCATTTGTTATTGTGCCATTATTTTATATATTTAAGTGTGCGACTTTAACACTTCCAAAAAAATGTAGGCCATTAAAACAGAATTAATTTGGGGCGCAATATAATAATTTAGAGGCCGAATTTATTGTTCAAACTTGAAATTCTCCAAACTTCTCAGTAGATGACTGGTCACTTCACCACTGTAAATTTGGCTTCCTCAAAGAAACTAATTGATTATCAAGGGAACACTATATGCCCTGCTTTATCATGCCAATGGCGATTACTTTATAATATAAACTACATATGAACTCTGTACAAGTGGCCATACCCCTTGGCAAAATAAAGTGGTCATATGAACATAGGAACGTGGGTTGGAATTTAAATTATTCAGTATTAAATACACTAGCATTTAATTTTTCCAACGATCTCACAAATATTCTTGTCATATTCAAATTAAATATTATCATTTCAACATTAATTCATTTTCAGTCGGGATTAATAGATCAATTTAAAAGAGCAAGTGAAAGTTTGAACAAACCTATTAAAAAAGATCAAGTAAGGCGCAGCTAATGGCAAAAAGTGGAGGCATTTGCGATCTGTACTAAACAATAAATTGAAACAAAAGTGATTATGTAGCATGATTAACTATTAGTGAATGTATGAACCAGAGAACAACTTCTTATCAGTTTCTAATCAAGTTTTAGAAGAATGGAGCTAGGTTTAGATTCATAGTAGTTGGAAACTTGAAATTTTACATGCACCTTGATTTTTTTGGTTCAATGTTAATCCTTAACACAACATTATGAATGAGTATTTAACGGACAATATTTTTAAGAGTTATAAGCAAATATATTTTAGGGATGACAAGGTTTTTGAGATGGAGAAATATGTTTTTTAAGGGTTTGCATGGGGAAGGTTGGATATGGAGTTTGACTATTCTTTTTTTTTTATACATGGGCAAGTTTGATTAATACAGTTAATTAAAATATATTACATATAGTTTAAATTTAGGGGGATTGGATGGGGGAGATTTGAGTTGGAGTTTAGCTCTTCAGTTGTTTTTATGAACGAGCGAGTCTGATTTTTAGATAAGAGAAAAATATTACATATATTTAAATTATTTGTAAAGATTATGTAACATACTGTTACTTAATCACTAATTAACTAATGATATCAATTTTACTTATATAATCTATTTACTAACTATGATAGGAAAATGATTTTTCATAATATCAATATACCAATCATAGTTAGAAAAAGAACATTCTAATGAATAAAACATTATCCATGATAGAAAAGGATTTCTGGATAAAATATAGATGCTATCATGGATAATTAAAAGCTAACCATGTTAGAAAGAATTTGCCTAACATGGTTAATAAATAAAACTAATAAATATTAAACAATAAATAAATATATATACATACGGAAGCGAATGCAACCCTATAAATTGGCAATATACATTTCTAAACAAATAGAATAACCTCTACAACCTAATTTCCTTTCCTGATGCTCGCGCCTGTGCATGAATACCTGCAAAAATGTCAGTAATCGTGGGATGAGACAATTTGTCCCAGTAATCACCGCATAACTCACTATAACAGTGAGATGTGCGGTAGCGAGGGCGTCTAAAGGGTACCACATTTAAAATTTAGTAATATATACATATATATGTCAAGTCTCCTTCCATTCATCACTCAAATCCCTCTGTCACATCCAAGTCAACTCAAATTTACCATCTCTACTTTCCACATATCACTCAAAACCCTCAGTCAATTCCACATTAACTAAATATCATCTCCCAGTCTCCAATCTAATGATGCTACCATAACTCTCACACTCACCTATAGATGTATTGTGCCATCACGGGGCATTCAAGCATCTAAGCTTCACTATATGATTTGACACTATGCCCCTCTCTCTAATGAGGGGACAATTTCCCTCTCTGGCAATCTCCAGAGAGGGAACCCCAATTCTGTTTTCATTACAGAACGGGAACGGTTGGGCTCTCTAATGCCAAACAACCGTTGGTCACTTACTTTCTCTAGTAAGTAGACCCATGATCCCCGGTCTCTAGTCCGAAAAGGATCAGTACAAATAACTGTCGATCGGCCAATCGACAGTTATCATCGCGCGATGGTACATAAAAAGCAGTGTCATGCAATGCTCACCATATTCATGTCACAATATTTCAATCACAATTCTCTTTCATATCACAATCCCTTTCAATATCTCAACCCTTTCAAAATCACCGTCAGAATACGGTACCTGTATATCACACTATTCCAGAACTACCACGACCAGGATAATATATATAAAATGTAAAACAATCCTTTATATAAAAATAATCGTGTTTGAAAGGAACCCGATAGCCTGCTTTATATAAAAATAACTTTTTAAAGATAATATATATAGAGGGTGATAAAGGATTTTAAAAATCCCAGCTAACATCACTCTCAATGTTATAGTAAGGTTAAGTGTGATTACCTGTCGCCCTTAGCTTACACTATTGCTCTTCTTTTTCTTTACCATGCGTTGAGAACGCTATGTATATCACATCCTTTCCTATCATTTCACCATGCAATAATAGGGAGTTAAGAATCATTCTAAGTTATAGATCAACGAGCGTCTCTCTCTCATTCTTATGCTACTACCCATCTTTTCCCTTTTCTTAGTTATTTTAATTTGGACAATTATATGGATTCCTGAGTATACACATACAGAAGTTAACACATTTCATCAATTCAAATATAGTCAAACCCCTCAAGAAAGTCTGAACAGCCCACAAGGTACCAATTAAAACAGATTCACGTGAAACCAGACCAAATTTCATACCATTTCAAAATCAAAACTACATTTCATTCAATTCAAACAAAGAATTCTAAGTTGCAAATTTAAACACCCTATTTCGTAATTCAGCCACCATGTAAACACTCAAATTAGTCCAACCTAGCTAACATTAATTAATCATTACATTCCTCAAACAACATCATCCCTTCCACAATCAAATCACACTATATTTCAAATCAAAAAGGGCTAAGTCCAAACTCCCAGTACACCTCTTTCATAATGTAGAGCATGTACCAATTCTCTATTCTACACAAAACATTCAAACAGTCCAACAATCACAAAGAATAAGAGGGAAGACCAAAGCTCCCAAATGCCCCTAAAACCTGATAATCTGATATTTATCATATCATATTTCCTTTGAACATTCTAAAACCAAATTACAAGTAACCATAAGGCTAAGATTTAACAAAGTAAAAATCAAAGCAACATAACTCACTTTCAATCCACTAATTTAACCCAAACCTTCTTCAATACAAATATATATTCAAAGTAGTTTCATTCTCTTTTTAAACCTGACTTTTACAACACATTTAACAACTTATACCCAAGAAACCTACATATGAGGCCAAAATTCAGATTCTTAATAGATTACTAGCATCATGAATTCGAAAGTATAGGCTTCAAACCTCCAAGAACACGTCAAATTTAAACACCCCAGTTAGGGCTTTTCAACCAACCCACCAAATATTCAGATTAATACTCTATGCTATAAAACTAAGCACACACACTCCAATTAATAAAATCCTGCATTTCAGCATTATTTAATTATATTTTCAAGCACTTTAATTCCTATAACACTTCAACATTATGGAGAAGGATGGCAGAGAAATTCTAACATGAACAATTTTCAGCAATATACCAATAACCATTCAGCCAATAACTTAAACTTCAATCAGCAGCTCAATGAACCACAAGAATTCAGAAAAACTATAGTCATTACTTGAAATTTCACATACCTGTACAAAAAAATCAACTTTTAAACATTCATATAGCACCTATGTGTTCCTTATAATTAACCAACTAGAATATTACACAAGCAAGATAGAAAAATATTGTCCATATTGGACAAAACAAGTCAAGGACCATAAGTTTGCAAAAACCATCCTCCTTTTATTCAATTTAGCCAATGCAAGGAACTTAGGGAACCTTCAATCCACACACGAATAAAAAAAAATGCAAAGTTATTTATAACTCATATATACTACTACAACACACCATTTAAAAATTTCAACTAAGAATCCCCAACAAATTTATAAAGTCAAAGTACCCAAATCTGGGGTTTCTATTTAATCTCCCAAAACTTCAAGAAATACTCAAATTAGAAATCAAAACACTAAGAAAACAAGTTTTAGCTTTGTGTTAGTTCCTTATAATGCCTAGAAATCAAAGCTCAAATCAAACCCTAACTCAAAACCTCTCACAAATCGCAGATAGAGGGATAAATTCGGAATAAGCTAACCTACCTTACTCATTTCCGACCTCAAACTGTTCGCCGGAGCTTTGCCGTCGCCGGAATCCGCCTTGCCTGCCGGAGATCGAAGGAAAACGAAATGGAGAAGTGAAGAACAATGAGGAAACAACATGAAAATGAAAGCAAAGTTCGAGATAGGCTAGAAAGGTCGCATCTTTACCATATTCCCACCGACATCTGCCGTGTGTTCGCCGGAAAAAAAGAAGAGCAGAGAAGTGTGAGGGATGAAGGAAGAGAACGAAGATGATATTTGGGAAGGGGAACCACGCCACTGCTCCGTCGTCGTTAGTCGCCGCCACGGCCGCCGTTTGTCACCGGAAAAGGAAGAGGAACGAAGAAGGATGGGGGGAGATGAGTTCGATGATGATGGTGATGAGTATATGTGTGTGTGCAGCGGCCAAATGAGGGGGAGGAAGAAAAGTGAAGATAATTTAGGGATTTGGAGGAAAATTACGAAAATACCCCTTTATTCTTATTTATTTACTTTTTTTCATTTTAAATCTCCAATTTAAAGCTAAATTGTGAAATAAATTTGTAATTCAACTTACATATTTTCTCCCACCATAATATTATCTATGTCCTAAAGTATTTTCCATCAAAGTTTTAATTTAAAACTCAACTTCTAACTATTTTCCTCTAATTTCCAAAGAAATAGGCATATTAATTACTTAAAAATATATTTTTCCCCTTTTTATATATTTATTATGATTTTTAGCTTACTAATGATATCCTAATACTTTGATTAATTCCATATTATCTCTAATTTAAAAATTGGGATGTTACAGATTAAGTACCAAAAAATTTTAGATTAAGTGAACTTCGGTTGGGTAGGCACCTCGGGGAATTTTTTTTTTTGGGGAGGGGGAGGTGAGATTGAGGAGGTTGGAGATGAAATTTGAATCTTAATTTGTTTTTATTCACACGCGAATCTGAATTGTCACCAAGTTGAAAATAACCAATACAATGTAAATTAAATTGAAATTATTTGAAAAATCAATTATTAAAAAAATTTGAACCAAGTGAATTTTCAGATGGGGGAGGTGCCCGGGGACGTTGTTGGGAATGAAATTTTAACAAAGTGAATTTGGTTTTTTAAAAGGGTTTTGGATGGGGATGTTGTTGGGTTGTTTTTATAAAAGTGTGAGTTTGATTATTCACCAAGTTATAAAAATATTACATGAAATCTATTTTTTTTTTAAAAAAAGATTCATTTGTAGTATCATGAATATCATATTAGTATCTAATATGGAAAAGTGAGATTTGGATGAAGTTTAACTCTTATTTTGTTTTTACACGGGTGAGTTTGATTTTTACAACTTTTGCAAGTTAAAAATATTACGTGTAATCTAAATTGAAATTATTTGAAAAGTTAAATTACAATAAAAATTTAAAACTTTCGCATGGGGGAGGTCTACAAGGGAAACTTGGTTTTTTTTGGGGGGGGGAAGGGGGAAGCTGGGATAAAGTTTGACTTATTTTTCTATGCACGAGTGAGTTTAATTCTCAACTAAGTTGAAAATTTTACATGTAGTCTAAATGTATATTATTTTTAAATATTTCAAAAGCAACCTTAATAACTGATTTGTATGGACTTAAAAACATTTCAAAAAATTAAAATACATTTAAATTTAAACCTATATCATTTTTTTAAAAACCTTAACAACAACTGAAAAAGGAGAGGTAGCGTGATACTAAAATAAATGATTAAACACATTCAACAAAATTTTTCTGACATTAGGAAATTAAGTGCAATGGTAGCTATTACATAGGAAAAGAGATTCACGTAACCATTATCTATTAACACATCAAGTATAATTAAATATACTCATAGTGTTAGCACATTTAATCACTTTCATACACCTATAATATATTTTTTTATAAAAACACGGGGTAAAATACTTGGAAACTCCAGTGCGATAACACTTCAGTATAGGACATGATTTAATAAGTGTACTGAATACACTTCAGTACATGGAAACTCCCGCCACCCACTTCCTCCATTCTGTGAATACTTTTTGTTCCATAGAATTGTGCGATTAAATTTGTAACCTGGATGGCTGAAGAACTGCACAGAGTAGCTGATTACTTGCTGCCAAACACATCAATGAGTATTCACATGCATAGTTTTTAGACTTGCATGAATCTCCATACAAGAACTTAAAATACACAGAAAACTACAAGAACTTAAAATACACAGAAAACTATCATACAGTGGTTTTATGGCATAATTTTTTTTAGCTTTAGTGGAGAAAAAGTTTTAGCTTTATAAGAAGATATATTTTAATTAGGGGGGTACTAAGAAGATATATATATTTTGGATGTGTGTGAGACTTATTTTCAAAACAACTGAAAGTATTATATGGAATATAATTAATTTTCTTGCACAAAGTTATTCAATTACACATTATAAATGGATATTCAGTCGACAATATTTTTAAACATTATAAGCAAATACATTTTAGGGGTGATGGTTTCTAAGAAGATGTTTTAGAATGGTGACATACTGACTTCTTCATAGTAGTTGAAGTATTACATGCATAAATTAATTATTCTCCTAAATTAATAAATGTCACTTTGTTAATGGAGATTTCAAGTACAACAAATTTATACGCTATAAGATATACTTTGTAGTGGCTTGCAGTGTTATAAGAATATACATTTTGGAAGAGTGGGGGGTTTATATTTATAATAAATTGAAATATTACATGTACTATGAGGATCTTAGAAATTAAATTTATGTCGAAAGGTCAACTACCAAAAAAAATTAGTCAAAGTGAACTTTAGAGTGTGAGAGGTGCCCAATGGAAACTTGATTTTTTGGGGCAATCTGGAAGGGGGTTGTGAATGGAGTTTGACTATTCTTTAGTTTCATACACGGACGAGTTTTATTCTTTGTCAAGTTAAAATATTGCATGTAATCTAGATAGAAATTATTTGGAAAGTTCAACTGCACAATAAATTAGTTTAAGTGAACTTTTGGTTGGGGTGGTGATGCGGAAATTTTGGATTTTTAAAATTTTAACCCAAGTTAAAAATATTACATGTAATCTAAATTGAAATTATTTGAAAAGTTAAACTACAATAAAAATTTAATCTAAGTAAACTTTCCTATGGGGAGGTCTCCAAGGGAAACTTGGTTTCTTTAGGGGGGTTTGGAAGGGAAAGTTGGGATAAAGTTTTACTCTCTTTTTATACACGAGTGACTTTAATTCTTAGTTAAGTTGAAAATATTACATGTAGTTTAAATTTATATTTTTTAAAGGCTAAAGTATACTTTTGGTCTCTTATGTTTACATCAAGTTTCAATTTAGTCCTTTATGTTTGAAAAGTACACTTTTAGTCCTTTTTTGTTAACACCGTTAGTTTGACTTAACGGAAAATGCTAACTTAACAATTTTAGATGATTATTAAATACTAAAAAAATGTTCAGATTAAAATATTTGAGTGTAAATATTCTTATATTTTCAAAATTTATCATTTTCGGTCCAATTTCGTTATAAAATAATCATCTAAAATTTTGAAGTTAGCATTTTCCGTTAAATTAAACTAACGGTGTTAACAAAAATGGACTAAAAGTGTACTTTCCAAACATAAAGGACTAAATTGAAACTTGATACAAACATGAGGGACCAAAAGAATACTTTAGCCTTTTTTAAAATATTTCAAAAGCAACCTTAATAACTAATTTGTATAGGCTTAAAAACATTGCAAAAAGTTAAAATACATTTAAATTTGAACCTATATCATTTTTTAAAACCATAACAATAACAAAAAAGAGAGAGATAGCAAGATACTAAAGGTAAATAAGTAGACACTTTAAACCAACTTTGTTTGACATAAGTAAATTAAGTGAAATGGTAACTATTTTATGGAAAAGGGGAATCACATAATCACTATCTATTAACACATCAAGTATAACGAAATATACCCAGTGTTTGGACATTTAATCACTTTCATACACCTATTATAAATGTTTTCCTATAAAAAATATTTACCTCCCGTGCAACGCACGGGGTAAAATACTTGTTGCTCATGTTTATTATGTAACTTTTAAGAGAGAGAAATACATAACATTAATAAATATGAAAGAGAGTTGGGGAAAAATAGGAAAAAACACATTAAATGATGAGAGAATGTGAGATGAGCTCTAATATCAGGATCAAAATCATTCAAATTTTGGGCTCTTATATTAAGGACCAGAGGGAGTAATATTTCTAAGTTAATGTACATGAAGATATTGTAATGGAAGTCGTTCTTGGCGTGAACGACTTTAGAAGCCGTTCATGCCAAGAACGACTTTAGGTAAGTGTAGTATATGGGTAAATATTTTTTTTCTTATAGTATATTGGTAATTTTTTTGTCCTATAGTATTTCTGTAAAAAAAAACCCAGGATAAAATCTTTAACATTATCAAGATTTGATGAAGTTGGTGATCTAGATTGCATGGGCAATTACAAGGTGTGGTTGAGAGGAATATATGAACTATTATCTACTTTTCATTCCAAGTTGTTATGGATTAATTAGTCAGCACTTTACTTTCAATTTTTAAGGATCTAGATCACCATCTTTGCCCCAACACTTTGGAATGAAAAGTAGAGAATGGTTCAGAAGAAAATGCACTCTACTTTTCATCTGCTGTGTGGGTCGATTCTAATGGCAGGAGGCGGTGGTTTCTGCGGTGTGGGGTGGTTCGTGCGGTACTGGGTGGGATGGCTCGTATTGGTTCTCTTGATTTCTCATGCACAATTTCTTAAGTCAGGTGGCCAGTTCATATATAGCACCTGAATTCCATGATTGTTCTGGTGAGGTACTACAGAGATTTAAGGTATCTTTGGTAGTACCTATTGAGTCTTTGTCATCCCTTCAGTTTTATGAATTGTTTCTTATTTGGTTGTATGGCTGACCATGTGTTTGCCTTCTTTTGTGTGTTAATTTGGTTTGTATTGGAAGCTGGCCGGTGTTACCCATGATCTTTTTTTCCTTGGTACCTGTTTTTCAAACCTCATTATCTTTTCACCTTTCTAGTAAAATGTGAGATTGAAGCTGGTTTTGCAACATTAGCATAAAATGGGTGGGCTTGACAGAGCATATTCTTGAACTACCACCTTCTATTGCCCCCTCATTTGATCATGAAGAACACATTGTTTTGCTTCTCACTACCAACCTATACGAGAATGACACTCATTCGTCTTGCTATTGTTATATTTCATTGCTTTCAATATCATTTTATTACTTTCAGTGTTAGAATCAACGTTTATTAGTTTCTTTTCAATTGCAAGAATCTATGTTAGTAGATTATTCTGTCTATCAATTATGGTTCCTTGGTGTCTGTATTTGATTTCATAGATATAATGGAAAATCTATTTTGGTAAAAGAAACCCACTGAGGAAGTAAAATTGATTCGTAGTTACCCTTACAGTATTTTATTGCTTAATGTAGCCATGAAATTATTCAAACGTAACAATGTACGTATTCATAGAAGTATCCAAATATTCGTAGTTACCCTTACAGTATTTAGTCATAACAGAGGATAATATTCCTATGTTTGAATACTTCTAGGGCTATACATTAAACCACAAAGTACTCAAATGGAGAATATGAGGGTTTTTTAACATTTCCGACGTGGATTAAAACATTAACCCTATTTGAAATAAAGAAAAGAAATATTGCAAAAGTTATCCAAAAAATAGGGAATAAAAAGTCGTACGTAATATTTTTGGAGATCGACTAGAAATATATTGAAGCAATATTGTTTTGAATGGACAATGCATAGCTCTGTGTAAGCAATATTTGTCGAAGGTGTCATCTTGGTTCACCTTACTAGTGAAAATTATCCTTGCCATTAAAAACTGAGATAGATGTTTTAAATATGGCGTGAGCCGCCTCTGGATGAGTAGGCCGTACAGTTTGATTTTTATTTCTTTATCCGTTCCAAAACATAAAGCTTATGTGTAACTAATATTATTCTAGTAGATATGTTTATTAATTTATTTAAAATCATTTGATATTTACCAAAACACCTTAATGCCATACCTTTATTCATACCCTTAATCTCGTACTTGTTTTTGATAAAAAAATCTCATACTTGTTTATTATTGTGGAGTATCAATAAGGCTAATATGAAGAAATGTTAAGAAAAATCTGAAAAATGATATTATATTCAGGAATAAGGTCATATCCCTAAATATGTCTAATATTTATGACAAAAAATATCTTATATTCAGGAAAGAGAGTGAGTTACAAATAATTGTCATATAATTCTATCTTGTCCATTCAACTTACCAAAGATCCATCAATGAAGAAAAAATTAGTTCCATATTACAAGGTATCAAAATTTACCAATGCTATGGACCTACACTTACATAGCCTACTCCTTCAATCATATATATACAAAATCCATTGAAAATTTAAACCTATTTTAGATTCAATTTACTCTTAACTCTTTTATTAACGATTTATTTTATTTTCGATGATACTCCTGATTATTGAGTCAATATTATTTCAATACATTAAATTCTAATACTATCTCTTATTCTAAATGTAAGATCTATTTGAATGAGCTTGGTCTTAAATACTCCCTCCGGTTCATGATATAAGAGTACAAAATTTGAATAATTTCATTCCAAAATATTAGAGATCACATCATATTCTTCTCTCTTATCATGTAATGTGTTTTCCCTACTTTACCTTTAACCCTTTTTCATATTTACTATTGACTTATATATTTCTCTCTCTTAATAGTATTACAATAATAAATAAGTGCACTATTGAAAAAAAAAGGATTAACTTCAGACACCTAATAACTTTTACATATTTTTTTAATATGCGTGTTTTGGCGGCTGAGCTCTGATATTAGGGATCATAGGGAGTATAATACCTCTTTCTAATTATTTTCAATTTTCCCCCAAGTTATTATCTCTATAAATGCTCCTCAATGATAAACATATAATAGATGAAAGTTGAGAATAAAGCTAGTGCATTGACAATTAATATTAAGTGATTTTAACTAACTTAACTAACATCTTTAATATAATCAAATTAGGCAAATAAGTCTTATATTTGGAACTAAAAGTAATTATTAATAGGGTTTATTTTAGAGAAGTGTTTTAAAATATCTACTCGTTAATACTAAATAATTATCCTCTGATTAAAAATATTACTAAATAACTATCTTAACTAGTTTTTTTGCTACAAAAAAGACATTATATTAGGATTGGAGGGAATATTCCCTCCCATCCATATCATAAGGCACTTCCAAGAATATGAGATCAAGTTATGAGATTCTTTTGAAAAAAAAAAAATTATTCATTTAAAATAATGAATTACATTTATAGAAGTGAAAATTTTTTTTTATCAAAAAATGGAAATAAAGAAAATATTTAATTATAAAAAAGAAAATATTTATTTAGAAACAATTACTAATACAACACCAAACGACTTATAACAAGCACAACTCATTCCTCTAAAACGTGGCTTATAAGAGTAAGAGGGAGGTGGGGGGGAGGACTAACTTA
The DNA here is from genome assembly GCA_029929735.1 of Mimosa pudica. NCBI lineage: Eukaryota > Viridiplantae > Streptophyta > Magnoliopsida > Fabales > Fabaceae > Mimosa > Mimosa pudica. Next base: position 9,044,349 of record JAKELP010000021.1, on the reverse strand, counting down.
TTAATTGAGTACTACTCTCTCCGGTCCTTATTATAAGTCGTCAACTACTAATTTTTCTTGGTCCTTTTTATAAGTCACTTCATGGTTTCCAATGTGCATTAATTATTTTTTTTCCACATATACTCAAATTAAATAAGGGTAGTAGGATTTTGATAAAAAAAAAAGGGTAGTAGGAGAGAGTGATAGTTAATAGTTTAGGAAATAAGTGTAATTATTAGGGGAATATTGGAAAGTACTTGAATTGCAAGACAAATTATATGTATTTAACCAATTTTATTGGTATGTGAGAAAGTTAGTTAGGTGACTTATAATAAGGACCGGAGGGAGTACATTGGAATATTACAAAATTTGGTCATGTTTCAATGGTGCCGCAATCAATGGCGGATTCACAGTCTTCCAAACAAATGTTAGCGAAAGAAACAAGCAAAATGGTATTTTATGTACCATTGGGCATAAAGTATAAAAGTTTTCTTTGGATTCCCGTACAAGAGCTCACATGGTTTTTTGGGTTTTGGGAGTTGAAGGATGAAGGGTGGACAATTATAAATTTTTTCCTTATATCATACAGCCTTAGGATTATTAATACTTGTTTTAGAAAGTGAAAAGAACAATCACATACAAGAGTGGAACTTACAAGTCCCAAATTGACTTTTTTTCTGCAAGAAAGCAAGATAGAAGATTATATTGTGTTCTGATTGCAAATTGGTTCTTGAGTATGGTGTGACCACCACTCAACATATGCGAATTAAAGGTATAAAATCAAAATATTGAACAATCTTCAAACCAAATATCAAGTTGTGACAATTAAAGGGCGAAAAGCGAGAGACTTTTAAGAGAAAATTATTATTTGAAAAAGAGATATGAGAAGAATTGCAAGAAAATGCTAACATAATGTGGAAGAATATGAGTAAAAAGGTGGAAATAGTCGCTAAAGTAATTTTGGAGAATCAAGGGATTTTGGACCTCGAGATAAGGAGACTTGGTGGTGAGATAAGGAAGTCCAAGAAAAGGTGCGAAACAAGAATTATTATTTCAAAGTCTTACACTTCTATAATAGTGTCAAAAATTGGGAAAAGTACCGCTTGCATAAAAGGATGCTAAAAAGGCAGCGAGTCAGGCCTATGCTAAAGCACATGAAACATTTTATAAGGAGTTAGGCACAAAGGTCAGGGAAGAAAATATGCAAAGAATAAAGAGAGAGACTTAAGAGATTTGAAGCAAGTAAGATGTATAGAATATGAAGTTGGTAATGCTTTAATCATGGATGAAGATATTAAGAATGAATGAGAATAGTATTTTTATAAGTTATTCAATGATAGAAGTGAAAGATCCAGTTGTGAGTTGGATGATTTGACTATTTGTGAATGCAATTTTGATAAGTCATTTTATTGTAGAATTAGAGTTTCAAAGGTTAGAGAAGCCCTTAAGAGAATGGAGAATGATAAATTTGTCAGGCTAGATGATATCCCAATTGAAGTTTGTAAATGTTTAGATGAAGAGAGTATGTCCTAGTTAACTAAATTGTTTAATGAGATTTTATGGTCCAAGAAGATGCCAGATGATTAGAGAAAAAGTACCTTATTAGTTCATATTTATAAAAATAAAAGTGATATACAAAATTATGCAAATTATAGAAGAATCAAACTTATGATTCATATATGGTAAAAAAAACTTGTGATTCATACAATGAAACTATAGCAAAAGGTGATTGATCATTGGTTGAGATTGGAGGCTAGTATCGCTGAGAGACAGTTTAGGTTCATGCTAGGAAGATTCTCAACAGAGGCAATTCATTTACTAAAAGGGATAATGGAAAAATATCGAAGTAGAAAAAGAGACTTACATATGGTCTTTATTGACATAGAAAAAGTATATGATCAGGTACCAAAAGATATACTTTGTAGAGCTTTGGAAAAGAAAAGAGTTGGTGTTGTATATATTAAAGCAATACAAGATATGTATAAGATATGTATGATGGCGTATTATTGACTATGGTTAGAACTTCGAGAAGTGAAACAAAAGACTTTCCTATAAGGATTGACATACATTAGGGATCATCTTTGAGTCCCTATTTATTTAACTTAGTTATAGATGCTTTAACCGAGAGTATCAAAGAAGAGATTCCTATGTGTATGTTTTCGCTAATGATATAGCAATTTTGGTGGAATAGAAGCGCTGCTTTGGCCCTACGTGCATGATTAACTTTGTCTCATAAATTTATAAATAGTCCTTCAAATTATTCCTACTAATAGTCCTTCAAATTATTCCTACTAATTATAATAATTATGGAAAGGTTTCAATCGGAGCAGTTTCACAATGAAAATAATTGAAAAAAGATTTTTACCCAAAAGTATTTACAATGGGTTAAGCATATAACAACTTCAAAATGAGAAACACAAAGAACTAGCCCATGATGAACATGTTCCATGAATTTCATTTGCTCGTACAGTGTATCCTTGCATCGAACCTTTGGCGCTTAATCATCCCCAATAGCCATGCTAAGAGCTTCTTCTCTACCCGCTTTAAGGTATTCTGTGCTGGAAGTTGTGCAACGCCCATAATAGCAAGCTCTTTAGGAAAATATGTACCGCCTCTTTGCCTCGGGATTGAGGCTTTCTCTCTAGTTGAACTTGCCTGATTGTTTAATCACGGTAAACTAGTGGAATATCTAATTCTTGCATTATTTAATAAAGTATTCTTTTGATCCTTTTATATTTGTATCAACTATCAAGTTTCATTATGACCTTTTAGGCCTGAAAATTGCACTTTAGTCCTTTTTTATTAATACCATTAGTTTCATTTAGCAAAATATACTGACTAGCAAGTTTAACTGGTAATTCCGTTGTTAAATACTGACAAATATGTTAAATTTTAGTTCTTATAATTATAATTATTTTTATATTTGAAATTTTAACTATTTTTCATTTTGTGTGCATTTAATTAACACAATCATTTTTAAGATCTGTTGTGTGATTGTGTTACCATTTTACAATAAATGAAACTAGGCTAAATTATACTTTTGGTCCCTTATATTTGCATTATGTTTCAATTTTGTTCTTTATGTTTGGAAAGTACACTTTTAGTCCTTTTTTGTTAACACTGTTAATTTAAATTAACGGAAAATACTAACTTAACAATTTTGAATGTTAATAAACATACTTAACACTCAACCCTTCTTCCTTTCGCCCTTCATCTTCCCATACTAACTAGTATCAACAAGGTTTTAACTGGGAGGGGCAAAAAGGTAATTTTCACTTTGAAAATAATATCAGAAAGGTTTCACATAACTACAAATTAACATCCAGAACCGGTTTTACCATTTTCGCACCGATTCAAAAAGTTAGATATTATTTATGCACCGCGAAATAGTCATTTATTAGTTTTGCCCAAACTCATATAGTTAATTGTCATATCAGCGCTTTTGCCCTTAATTAAATACTGAAAAATGTTCAGATTAAAATATTTGAGTGTAATTATTCTTATATTTTCAAAATTTATCATTTTTGGTCCTAATTTAATTATAAAATAATCATATAAAATTGTTAACTTAGAATTTTCCGTTAAGTTAAACTAACAGTGTTAACAAAAAAAGACTAAAAGTGTATTTTCCAAATATAAAGGACTAAATTGAAACTTGATGCAAATATAAGGGACCAAAATTTTGTGGACACATACCGGCGTTTGTGGACACAAAAACGCCGGTATGTATATTTTAATCAAAAAATTTGTTATTTGCTTTTCTTTTTCTTTTTTTTTTTGAAAAAAATAACACATATCGACGTTTTTCATTCTTAGAAACGCTGGTGAGTATTAAATAATATTTTTTTTAAAAAACCATGCATACCAGCGTTTCCTGGAAATGCCGATAAGCATAAGAAAAACGCCGGTAAGTATTAAATAATATTTTTTAAAAAAAACATGCATATCGGCGTTTCCTGGAAATGCCGATAAACGTAAGAAAAACGCCGGTAAGTATTAAATACTATTTTTTAAAAAAACATGCATACCGGCGTTTTCTGAAAACGCCGATAAGTGTATGAAAAACGCCGGTAAGTATTAAATATTATTTTTTTAAAAAACAACATGCATACAGGCATTTCCTGGAAATGCCGATAAGTGTAAGAAAAACGCCGGTAAGTATTAAATAATTTTGTTTTTAAACAAACCATGCATATCGGCGTTTGTGAAATCGCCGGTAAAATAATAATACAATATCCCTTTCCGGCGTTCCCATCATAAACGCCGGTATGCTCCACCTTCCCTATAAATAGCGATGCTCCCCCCTCATTTTCCCTTGCTCATTCGTTTCTTGCTCCTTCCTACTTCTTTCTATTTGTTTCTCAGCGATCATTATAAATAGTGGTGCTCCCCCCTAATTGCACATTTGGTGGTTGCTTATTTTCATATCTCTTTTTATTTATATTTGCTTCTCTTTTGTTTATTTTTATGTAATTTTTAATTTTTATATTTGATATACTTTAGTTGCTCTTATAGGTATTATTTTCTTTTAATATGTGTAATATGATTTTTCTATCATTATTATTTATTAATATTTTTTATTTATATCTATAATACTAAATTTTCGTCCCAATTTAATGTTAAATTGGGACGAAAATTATTTTTTTTAATAATTTTTAAACACTTTTCGGCGTTTCTGCAAACGCCGAAAAAGTTTATATTAAATAATAGCATACCGGCGTTTCATCAAAACGCCGGTATGTCAATTATTAAAATAATGGACATACCGGCGTTTCGGGAAACACCGGTATGTCTGAATATTATATTATTTTCTGCATCCCGCGTTTCGGCGTTTGTGGGTACCCTACGGCGTTTGTAAAAACGCCGATTTGCTACTTTTCCACTTTTTTTTCGGCGATTTGCAAAAACGCCGTAGAGTTGTTTCGCCGGAAAAAACGCCGGAAAGAGGCAAAAATAAACGCCGGTAAGCGGCAAGTGTTTTGTAGTGAAAGTATACTTTAGCCATGAAACTAATAACATTAAAAAAATGATAAAAAGTGCACTTTTCAAATTTAGTCGACTAAAAGTTTAGCCCTAGAGCTATGAATATCTAAAACTTTTTGTAGAAGCAATATTGCCCCTTGAAACTTAGAAAATTGAGCAATGTTGCCCTCCCTGGCTAATTAATTTTGACCATTGAAAATGTTTTGACAAAAAATTGCCACATGACAAGCTTACGAGGCTTGAACTATTTGGAAATTTCCCTTGAAACTTAGAAAATTGAGCAATGTTGCCCTCCCTGGCTAATTAATTTTGACCATTGAAAATGTTTTGACAAAAAATTGCCACATGACAAGCTTACGAGGCTTGAACTATTTGGAAATTTCTCTCAATCATCCAACTAGCCTGCTTCTGGGTTCATATTGCATGCTCATCATATTGATAAGAAAAAACTTTCTTATCTATGTGATGAGATCTAAGCCCTTCAAATTTTGATTTCAATTGCTCAAATTCAAAATTTATAATTGGGCAAAAGCGCTGATCTAATAATTAACTATTTTAGTTTGGGCAAAAATAATAAGTGACTGTTTCGCGGTGCATAAATAATAATTAACTTTGTGAACCAGTGCAAAAATGACAAAACCGGTTTTATCACTACAAAACACTTGCCGCTTACCGGCGTTTATTTTTGCCTCTTTCCGGCGTTTTTTCCGGCGAAACAACTCTACGGCGTTTTTGCAAATCGCCGAAAAAAAAACGTGGAAAAGTAGCACATCGGCGTTTTTACAAACGCCGTAGGATACCCACAAACGCCGAAACGCGGGATGCAGAAAATAATATAATATTCAGACGTACCGGCGTTTCGGGAAACGCCGGTATGTCCATTATTTTAATAATTGACATACCGGCGTTTTGATGAAACGCCGGTATGCTATTATTTAATATAAACTTTTTCGGCGTTTGCAGAAACGCCGAAAAGTGTTTAAAAATTATTAAAAAAATAATTTTCGTCCCAATTTAACATTAAATTGGGATGAAAATTAAGTATTATAGATATAAATAAAAAATATTAATAAATAATAATGATAGAAAAATCATATTACACATATTAAAAGAAAATAATACCTATAAGAGCAACTAAAGTATATCAAATATAAAAATTAACAATTACATAAAAATAAACAAAAATGAAGCAAATATAAATAAAAAGAGATATGAAAATAAGCAACCACCAAATGTGCAATGAGGGGGGAGCACCACTATTTATAATGATCGCTGAGAAACAAATAGAAAGAAGTAGGAAGGAGTAAGAAACGAATGAGCAAGGGAAAATGAGGGGGGAGCATCGCTATTTATAGGGAAGGTGGAGCATACCGGCGTTTATGATGGGAACGCCGGAAAGTGATATTGTATTATTATTTTACCGGCGATTTCGCAAACGCCAATATGCATGTTTTTTTTAAAAAAATAATATTTAATACTTACCGGCGTTTTTCATACGCTTAGCGGCGTTTTCAGGAAACGCCGGTATGCATGTTTTTTTTTAAAAAAATAATATTTAATACTTACCGGCGTTTTGCATACGCTTAGCGGCGTTTTCAGGAAACGCCGGTATGTATGTTTTTAAAAAAATAATATTTAATACTTACCGGCGTTTTTCGTACGCTTAACGGCATTTCCAGGAAACGCCGGTATGCATGTTTTTTTTAAAAAAATATTATTTAATACTTACCGGCGTTTTTCTTTCGCTTATCGGCATTTCCAGGAAACGCCGGTATGCATGGTTTTTTCAAAAAAATATTATTTAATACTTACCGGCGTTTTTCTTATACTTATCGGCATTTCCAGAAAACGCCGGTATGCATGGTTTTTTCAAAAAAATATTATTTAATACTTACCGGCGTTTTTAAGAATGAAAAACGCCGATATGTGTTATTTTTTTCCAAAAAAAAAGAAAAAGAAAAGCAAATAACAAATTTTTTGATTAAAATATACATACCGGCGTTTTTGTGTCCACAAACGCCGGTATGTGTGCGCGGGAAAGAAGGCGGGAAGCGCGCGCCAAATTTTGCGGCCTTTCTTTTAGGCGTTTTTTAGAAAACGCCGGAAGGCATGCCATTTCCGGCGTTTTTGATGAAAACGCCGGAAGGTATACGCCGGAAAGCGCCGTTTTTTTTGTAGTGTATGTGTTATTTTATAATTATGTGGAACCTTATTGATATTATTTTTCAGAGTGAAATACCATTTATACCCCTCTCAATTAATCTCAAACCTCCTTCTTCCTTCCCCTTCCCCTTCCCAATAACACCCATAATCTCTCTGAGTAAGACAAAAAAACACTCACAATCTCCACTCTCTTCCTCAACCTCCACGAAGACCACCATTGTTGTCACCTCTTCCAAAACAATGGTGGCGCTGATTTTGACAAGGATAAGGAAGTGAACATTATTAATATGAAGAATATTACTGAAGCAAGGGAGGAAATTGAGCCAGCTTTGTAATCAAAGGATGCTGTGCATTTCAATGACGAAGCAGAGTGTGCTCGTGATGTTGTCTCATAAGTTTTGGACACCGAACTCCATCTCCTCTCTTCGTCCTTCTCTGTCTTCTTCACACCCCACGCCATTTCCTCCACCAACATCGATCACCACCAAATCTCTGTTAACCATCACAGCTATCCCTTTTTCAATTTACGGCTGCCTTCTCCTCCGCCGTAACACCACAAGGTCTTTTCAACCCTCCAAAGCATGAAGCTCTTCAATCTCCTCTGCCGTAACAGTAAAATTGCAGAAAATAACAGCAAATGACAGAAAGCTAGAATAATATAAACACACATGAATGAATATAGTTAATAGGGGAAGGAGATTTTGGGAAGGGTGGTCATGGTGGTTGCGGATGAGGACGAGGGATAGGCATGATGAGTGTTATTGGAAAGCGAAAGAGGAAGGAAGAAGGGGAGGTTTTAGATTAACTGAGAGGGGTATAAATGGTATTTCACTTTGAAAAATAATATCAATAAGGTTTTACATAATTACAAAATAACATATAAAAACGGTTTTGTCATTTTTGCACCGGTTCACAAAGTTAGTTATTATTTATGCACCGCGAAACAGTCACTTATTATTTTTGCCCAAACTAAAATAGTTAATTATTATATCAGCGCTTTTGCCCTTTATAATTTGCTGATTTTAATGTGACTAAAACTTTTTTTGATAAATGATAGTTATGAGATTATCTTTTATTTCAGATTTTACACTTATTAAAAATATAAAGTTATTCAAAATATAACAAATAAAAATTAAAGTAAATCAAATCGTCTAAATTTTGATCTAATGGTGTATGTTGATAATGATGTCACCTTTCTGACCCGAGTGATGAGCATATAGAATGGTGAACCCTTCCTCTCCCTGTATGCTTAAAACTCCTCCTACGCCTGATGTTGTCAAACAATGAATCAATGATTATCTTCCGCAATACGCGGAGCTTAATTGGATGTAGGATTGGCGGCTGAGTTAGTTATTTGTGTGGACACAGAAATAATTCTATATTATGCATTTTCTATCTCTATGCATGACTCAACTTGACCCATTCAGCTTCATTTAGTCAAAATTCAAATCTGGTGGTATTACCGACATCAATAATAATGCTCTTAGTTTCTGAAAATGACATTCGTTTAGACATTTTTATTCACCAAACCAATATTATTAAGATTTTTTTAACAGTAAAATCTATCCAATAATTGAATACCGTAAATTATATACTAATATTGTGTTAATTGAAAAATCTAATTACTGGGATGAAAATAATTAACGCTCTCATATTAATGACCTGAAGTTGCTTGATTATTAATACTTTGGACTCTCCAGGCTCCACCACATTAACTACCTACAATCTTATTAAAGGCACATTGCATAAATTAATGAAGTCAGTCAAAATTCTTTTGTGAAATATATATATCTTCAATAAATATCCTCAATTAGTGGAGTTTAGTTAACAACATTGCATATTTCAATTTCATTTATCCATTTTATCAAGTTCTCCAATTATACATTACACTACAAAAAACTCGCTGCTCACCAGCGATTATTTTTTGACCATTCAAATGGTTAAAACCGTTACAAATTAAAGGCATACAACAATTCAAGCAACCGATGGTAATTGAAGCGTCTCAAATGCCTTAACAACAGGTAAAAATAACCGCTGGAGTGTTGGTCAATGTCAATGATAAATTAGCATTAGTTAGCATTAGTTCATAGTGACGATTAGAAGAGATGGTAAAGTTGAAAAAAAATTTGAGTAGGAAACACAAAACAACAGCTCTAAACCGTTGCTTTGCAATATTTATAAATATTGCAAAGCAGCAGTTTAGTTTTGCAATGATGGGAGAAAGTGAAATGATGGGAGAAGAGAGTGATATGAAGGGAGAGAAGAAGAGAAAGTGTAAAATGGACAAGTATGAAATTTGAGGAGGGGATATTTATAGGGATTTTCTCATTTACCATCGGTTGAGAACCATTGGAATGTTAAAAAAATTTGTTTTCAAATAATTAATAACTTGCCAACAGTTACATAACTATGACCATCGATTTCACAAATCAATTTACGTGCCAACGGTTGAATAACCGTTGACACGTTTTAAGTTTTTGAAAAATTAATAATTTTATATTTCAACAATTTCTGACCTGTTGGAATGTAAATAATTAATTTTTAAATGTTATTATCCAAAATTGTTTTCAACATTTTAAAAAAATCAATTTTAAAATGTTAAATTGTAAATTATTTATTTTTTTATAATTTAAAATATATGTTAACATTCCAATGGTTGATGAACCGTTGAAATGTTAAATTATTTATTTTTAAAACATGACAATGGTTTTGTTATCCTTGGCACATAGATCAATTTTTTAAATTAATTGACAACTTTGACATTCATTCTGCAACCGTGGCCAAGTACTTATATTTTTGAAGAAAAACAAAAAAATTATACTCCCTCCGTTCCTAAATATTAGACCTAGATAACTTTTTTTGAAAAGATTAAGGTTGCGAAATAGGTTATTAAATGATGATATATTTGATATCTTTTTAGATTATCCATTAGTTTATAGGTAAAATAAACTAGTTTAAAAGAAAAATTAGGTAAATCAATTTATAATTAACTTATTTTTTGTTTTTTTTAGGATTTTTCGGAAAAGTCATCTAGGTCCTATATTTAGGAATGGAGGTAGTATTTAGTAATGGATATTTAGTCGTGACAAAGTTGGCAGGAAGCTTCAACCAAACAGTTAAAACATTGTTAAGAAGCGTTGTTAGTGTTTTATCTGCAGTCAACCACAAATTGTTTTGCCACGGTTTTCTCTATATAACCGTGATATGTGTTCTCATTCCGACAATTTTTGCTAAACTGTTGGAAAGGATGCACTGCTAAACAACAAGTTTTTTTGTATTGTGACCATGTGTCCTATTTCTTTAAATATTATAATCAAAATATAAATACACATAAAAAACATAACATATGGTCATATATGTGATTGAATAACTTTTATATAATGGAATGGATATGAGAAATATGATCTTTTAAGTATGTTCCTTTAATTAATTAGTTAGGAAATTTTGTAGTAATTCATCAAAAAGCTAATTCTCCCAGACTGACATATCAAATCATGATGATAGAAAAAAAACTTTAAGGCAGGGGCTGAATTTCAATATTTGATATACTTTCGGGGTTTAATTGAGACCGAAAAACTTCCAAGGTGACATTAATTAATTCAAATTTAAACTTCTAGTGCAAGAATGTTTCAAATTTATAAACTTTCGAGATTTAATTAATACTAAAAATATAGGTGAGACTGAGATTTTGAGTATACTTTTAAGGTGGATTTGATACTTAACCCTTGAATAAATTGTGTGTGTGTGAGCACGCGTCCTCACACAAACATTTTTCTATAAGTATATATATGATGAGAGAAAACTTTTTGCTTCTTTCCATTTGTAATTAATTTATATGTATTTTAAATTGTTTAACAGAAATTTCCATAGAAGAGAAGTTTACATATAAAAGTTGACATAGAAGTATAGAGAAAAAGGGAAGCTACACCTTATTATTATTTTTGCCTGGATGATTACAATAGTCCATCTAGCAAATAACTGGTATTCAATATAATGAACAAGACATATTTATATTATATTCAAAACAAACAAATGATTGAATTTGGTGTAACTTCAACAACATATTATTACGACCAACAAAAATAATATATAATTATACATCACATTCCTTCATTTTTGCCTGTAAAATTAATTAGGTGAGTGTATGCTGCGCTGTGGAAACTTCTGGTCCATTTTGAACATCATGCTGCCACAGCACCAGAGCTCTTGACATCAGCCATTGCTCGTTTTGCATTTACACCTTTTGCTTCACATAACTTGGGTAGAAACACACCTAGATATATATACACAAAAATGCACATGAGGCATCAAAATTTTAAAAGCAAAATATCTTCATTTTTTATTCTTTTTGTGAATAAAGGTATAAATCTTAAGTGAAACTAAATATATTGTACATATCAACACCATGGATTCAAAAATTGCTTTTTTTATCAAAATATTTTAAAGCCAATTTGATATGAACAACATTATATACTTTCAATGATTTCTCTAATTAGTTCACGTGGGACTTCACTTTTATTTTCGAATGGTCAAGCTGCCAAGCATTTTGTGAACAAAGCTAAGAGACTGACATCTAATTGTTGTTTATGTAAATGGATGTGTGTGTGTGTGTGTGTGTGTGTGTGTGTGTGTGTGTGTGTTATTTAATACCTTCAACCTCGGCGAGCTCGAAATACAAATCAACAACATTAGGGCAATTGTTGTAGCATTGAGTGGAGCAGAGTTTCTTGGTGAAGTGAGAGTCAATGAGAGAGTCAGATGAGATTCCAAGGGACATTCTGTCCAAACCACAAGCCTCAACGCACTGATCAGTCTCAATGTGATTCTTGAGTTTGTCTGCTTCTATCTCTGATGATTTGCAAATATATACTTCCATGCCACTTCTCTTCACTGTTTTCTCAAGAACACATCTCTTTCCAGCTGATGAAACTGCAAACGAGCATTTGTCTTTGCCTAGACTCTCACATTCTATCACTCCTGCAATATAATATATATCAGCCTAACGGTTAATTATTAAAAAAAAGCAAACTAGTAGTGTCTGAATTTTGAATCATGGGGACGTATGTATTTGAAAACTATAGCTTTACTTATTGACATCATTTATATTCCCTCTCCTTTCTATAATATAAGATATAAACAATTGTACAACGTAGATTACAAATTTGGATAAAGAAATAATGAATTTCTAAGAATCTTTTTAATTTTTCAAGAATATCTTTGTTTGTGGAGAAAGGAGGAAAGAATGGATGAGAAACAGGACGGTGGGAACAACAAAATTTAGTAATATACATAAGTCATTATTTAGTGATCATTTTCTGATATTACCTTCATTTAATTCTCAGTTAGAAGAAGAGAAAGAGGAAAGAGAGGTGAAAATGATTATTATATGAAAATAAATATAGAAAAGTTAAATAAGATTTTAGGACTTACCAAGAGTTCCTTGCGTAACAAGAGATAAACATAATAACTGAAGAACAACTGTCACGAAACTCCTCAAGCTAATCTTCAAGGCCATGATGATATATATAAAAAAAATGGTGGTGGTATGGCCAATATCAATAAGCTTGATTTGGGTTTCGGAAAGTTGGAGACACCTCTATTGTTGGAAGACGACGTGAAAATGTGGTTCTAGCCTAGTGTATTTATAGAGGTCCCTTGAAAGCCATTTAAGGGTGTTATGATACTTTAATTTGTACGCGAAAATATTTGAGGGAAGGTAGACTTTTCAACCATGTCAATTATGTAATAGGAGACACATTTCTTTACCAAATTGAGTTCTACTTTGAATTGAATCAAATTAAATCCAAGCCGATGGCCTTGCCCGACAATCTAGGGGAAACTGCTCACCGCAACATATGATAGAAACTGTTCAGATTAATTAATAGATTATTTTTACCATAGATTAATTATTAGATTTAAAAGCTCATATAGCCTACAGTAATTATATAGAATAACCATAATTCTCACATTCCATTCTCTCCCTCATAGAGCTTGAATAGTAATTTTATTAACAAAACTAAATTTTATTGGTATTTTGTTGCATCCATTATATAATAAGTCAATAATTAATAGTAATATAAAGTTTATGGAAAATGACTAGAAAAATTCTTAGGTGAACCTGATTCGCGACCTCATTCATGGTGTCCCCCAATCACAAACAAACATGTAGAATATGACATAGATATTTTAATCTGAAAAGACACCCCTAAAATAATCTTATGATCGATTAATATATTTTTTTAATTTGTGAAGTTGAGAAATCATAGTATAACTTTTGACATCAAATTGCTTCAGGGCTGCCTACTTAGATTTAAATATCCATGTCATATCCTACTATTCGATTGTGATTTAAAAAACCACAAATGAGGTTGTGAACTAAGTTTGATTAAGAATTTCTCAAATGATAGATAAGTACCTTTTCAATTTTAAAATCCTAAATAGATGATTTCCAGTTGTGAATGTCATTACATAACTAGTGAAAATATCCTATATAAGAATTTAAAATTCAAATATTATTTATCTGCCATTTCCCTCAAATACTAAATCTTTGGTGAGCTTCTATATGTATTTAAAAATAACGAGCAATACACCTCGATCAGAACAATCATATAGCCCACTTATATTATTTCAAACAAAATTAAACACCAGTTTTAAAAGAACACGATAAGTATATGAATAGGATATAGTTATAATTTGTTTATATATAATAAATTAATGCAAATTGTATGCCTGTGTAAAGAAATATTTATGTTCCTGTGGAGAATAATACCACACGGAACCAGGAAAGCCAATAATCAACAAACTATTGTAGGAGTTAGTTATCGTTGGACTTAATCAACAAATGATAGTCTTAAAACCTTTAAAACATATGATTGAGTAGTTATAGTTAAATGGAGTAAATATAATCGTACCTTCCGCAGTTTACGGGACATAATTGTTGAAATTTTGTTCCGTACAGTGTTGGCGGCTAAGTTCGTTAGTTATTCGTGGACTAGAAAAGAAAATAACATATGCATCTTCCTTATGCCTTTGAACCTGGCAAATTAAAAATTGACAGATGAATGTCAAAAAAAGAAAGTAGATATATATAATTGTTATAAAAGTTGTGGCCTTTGGATGTTCATAACCCCTTATCTTCTAGGATTCCTTTTGTTCATCAATGTCCATTATTTGTAAAGGTTACACCTTATGTCATAATGTAGATTAACTCCTATGTTTATGATATTGTAACTCTTACTTGGGTATTAGCCTATAAATAGAGATATACCACAAGTGGTTGAAGGCACCAAGAAATGTTATATGTAAATGAGAATGTTTCTCTACTATTTGTCTTCCTTTCTCTCTTCTTTCTTCATCTTCTCCTTCTTCATCTTCTTTATATTTTCATTATTTTATAACATGTTATCAGCACGAGTTTGCTCCAAAATATTAAGGTATGTTCTTTATATTTGTTTTTAGTGTTGTTGATAATACACACATATACTACTCATATATTATATTACTTATATACTCTTATATATTACTAACACACGTTGATAATACACACACTTATACTCACACACATATATAATACTACTCAATATATATAGTATTATTATAATATAATGTCATTTATTTTTACTATGTCATTTATTATTATTATTATAATATATAGATAATACTATTTATTTTTATTTATTTATTTGTTTCCTCGCATCATATCCTTACCCCTTTCGGAGGGTTAGAGAGGCTGTCACAATGAATTCGAATGATCGGTTCACCGCCTGTAATTCATACGCCCTTTAATTTCTCACGAAAATTCCCGTTGTGCATATTTAATTTTAATGTTTTGCATTTATATATATGAATTCGATTGGTCGGTTCACCGCCCGTAATTCGTATATATAATATAAGTTATCTATATAATATCATAGATATAGTATTATTACAATATTATGCCATTTAATATTCACATTTATTTATTATTATTATTCATTTTATATTACGTATTTTATTTTGTTTATATTATGTCATTCATTATTTTCCTTTATTTTGTCATTTATTATTTTGTTATTTATGTCTTTTATTTCTATATTGCGATTCATATTATTCTAGTTATAATTTGTTATATTATTTACTTTTCTTGTTAATTTTCAATTTATCATAATGGCCTGAAGCCATGACACTCCCAAATTTGTTTTATTAGATGACCTGAAGTCTCATCACTTTGATCAAGTTTGTTGGTATAAGACCATATTATGGTTTTTCATTTAAAACGGGAATAAAAAAGAGGAGTGAAAATTTGATGCTCAAAATATTATTATCTAGCCTTGAAGGCCAATGAGAAATGACTTAAGTGAGAAATGACTTAAGCATCAAGTGACATAAAATAGCCTCATATCTTTGGAAGATATTTGATGTGGTCTTAAAGACAAATATTATGAGAAAATGTGAAAATATGACAAGAAGTCATATAGAAAAGAGAAAATTTTACAAAATAATGAGATGTCATAAGAATAAGTATGTATCAATTTATGATTATGATACAAATAAATGAAATATTGATAACCCCCGATGGGTCATTATTGTAAGGCATAAGAAATATTGATAACCCCCAAAGGGTAATTGTTGTAAGGCATAAGAAAAATTGATAACCCCCGAAGGGTCATTGATATTTATTTTCAGTTATAATTTAATGTTGATATTTATTTCATTATTTATGTAAATTATTTATCTTTTTATTTCATATATATAAGGTTATTTACATATTGCATATTTCATTTGATAACATTATTATTATTGTTTTTTTTTCATTTGATATGATTAATTTGTGGGAGAAATACGTTAAAAAAAGTCCTGAAGACTAATTAACATATTTTGCTATAATCACACATGAGAATGACCATGTTGTGGATTAAGGACACCAAAAGTTGGTGATATAAAAATATAAGATTTTGATGATAAGTTTATATGACTAAGAAGTTATAGTCAATGAAAGCAAGTAATACAATGGTATGGTCCTGAAGACCAATCAATATTTGGAAATATTAATAATATGAAAAATGAAATGCGAGAAATATAGTGATAATTATTTGTGAATTCCCCATAAGAATGTTCTTTACTATTATTGTTTAAATTTGTTGTTGTTCAATTTTATTGTGTTTAATTTGTGAAAGAGAAATAATTATAATTATTATTTGATATTGTTATAGTAATAAGTGTGAAAAATGGTATATGAAATCAAATACTAAAAGTATGATTGAGTTTGCATTGGAGATAAGCGATGCTACAAGAGACCATTTTCCACTACAATTTATTGACCAGGTTTGGAGAATTTTATGACTTATTTTTCAATGGCTTATGATTGATAAAGTGTTCACTTTTATTATTGGATTTCTCCAAGAACATTTATATGAATTTCTTGCATTTGAATATCTATGATTTCTTTCTACCTTATTATTTAAGGGCATGAAAGTTATTTTAAGAAATTTGGATGTTAATATGAATTATTGACAATAAAAACAATAGAAATTATTTGTTATCAAGTACATTACATTTTATTAATAAAAATAATTAAATGGCTTTGAATATCTTACTATTGTAAGTTTTATACATTATACATTTGATTATGACGTTGATATGAATATTAGAATAAATTGATTTTATGTGAAACTTTGTAGGTAAAAGTTATATGATTATCTCAAATTCTAATTGGGAGAATAAAAATTTGTTTGATTTATGCAAACACTCACTAAGAAAGGTGGTGGTACTATTGGTTTATGTAATGAAAGTAGAATTTATGGGTGCTTAATAGAAGTATGTGTATTTAATTAGATTAAAAAAAAAATTGTTGTGAAAAAAATTATTACCATTATCTTATACCCATTGATTCTTTACTATTATAATATGTTTTTAAGTTTCTCTTGAATTAATGTTATTTAACCCTTCATTTTTGTGATCATTATGAGTTTGATTAGATCTCTTCATATTTGTTTATATAGAGAAAACTTTTGAACAATTCATACTTCAACAATCAAATGAAGCAATTTGAAGAGAATTATTGGTAATGAAATATAGATGAATGCAATAATCTCATGTAGTTCTTGGATAGTTTTTTATGTAAACCAAAACTCATATTTTGATACTAGGACTTTAGTCCATATGCATAAGAAAAAGGAAAAAGAACTTTGGTTCATTAAGGCTATGAAAGAGAAATAAGTTTCAATTGAATTGAAATCCACATTTATATGTGAGTAAGTATATTTGTTATCTTCCACATGAAATGTTGGTTGTTGTATTACTAAAGTTGTCTTTAATTACATGAATGAATATGTTGTTTATCAGTATAACTCACACTTGACGGGGAGATTATTAGAATATAAGTGTGAGTTAAACACTTACATAGTCAAATCTCCCAAAATATGGAACAATGGATGTCATACTATGATACTCTACAATATTAAAGTTAAAAAGTTCAATGTTGGTTAAGAAATATGATACAGTAAACCAGAAGTTTACTGATATGAATAAATTTATTGTTGGCTTGACTTGTTTGATCATCCAAGTCAAATATATGAATCATTAAATTATTGATATCAAATATTGACATCCATAGAAGAACTAGAAGATTCTTTCTAAAAAGTTATGTTGTGCTGCTTGTTCTCAAAGATTTATATTGAAAATATCACTGGTTGTGATTTGGAATTGATATATATTTCTGGAAATATATCATAGTGACGGGCCCATCCAAATAACATGTAAGCCAAATAAGTATACATACAATAAATTTGATAGATGCATCTACAAGATAGTTACATGTGACATTATATATTAGCTTGCAACTTGAAGTTTGCAGCATTGTCTAAATAAGGCATTATATTGAGTGCACAATTTCCAGATTATATGATCAAGCAATCATAGTTTAAAGCCTCCATGAATAGGTACATCAATGCTTATGAGAACATTGTTTTTATTTCATTATTATGTTGCAGCACTTATTAACTTTAAGCCAACAAAATTCTCCCAGTAAAATCGCTTTTGGTCAGGAGCCAGATAATTTTCATCTAAAGAGTTTGAATGTGCTCTGCAAATGCATAATAATCCACCACAATGTCACAATGTGCATAGATGGATATTATACTTATTTGATAAAATTGTTGGATAAGTAACTCCTTCATGTTTCTAAATGAATGATGTTTCAAATAGAAACAAATCAATTTAGGAGACTTACACCACATGATTATTTGTTATTCAATATTTAACTAAAATTATGCAAATATGAGGGGGAGAATTGTGTAGCTGGAAAGAAAATTCATTGAATGCATTATGATTATGAAATGTAGATCCTCAAATGTAGCAGTATGAACCAGAAGTTCATCAAATTTTGCATTCCTAATATAGTGCAAAGTGTACGAACAGAAGTTCATCAGATTTTGAATTCATGAAATATTACAAAGTGTATGCCAGATATATAATTACTGACCTAAATGAGAATTATTGAATCTCATATTCCAGCTCAAAATGCTCCTATAAATGTGATATGCCTGAAGCATGATAAAATCAATCGATTCCAAATGTAAATACTTTATATAAATAGGAGTTTATAAGTATATGATGATCATATTGGGGAGGCAGGCATTCCAGAAGAATGTCAAGACATAACTAATTGATAAACCTCAAAGGAGGTATAGGTACTTAGAAAAATAAGGAGATCTCAACAAGTTATGTCACAAATGGAATCGAAAGGAATTAAATAGTCGACAAGAATTTTGATAATGATATCACGTGATTAAATGAGGATCTTACACATAGATATGTCATGAGAAGTAAACAAAACATGATTGGCCAAAAGAAAAGAAGTGAAAATATGGAAATGTTTCAAAATATGTGAAAATCATGGACCGGAAGTTCCAAATGGGATATAAATATTTATGTGAAATATTACATGGACCAGAAGTTCTAAATTTAGGAATATAAGTTATTATGAGATATAAATACTTGTGTGAAATATAGCTTATGATAAATCTTATAAAGATTGTCATAAGACGTATTATTTTGTGGTGGATACAAGTTTTATTTGTCTGGCAATACATGAAAAGAAAAAGTGCATCAATACTTGTATATATCTCACTTGATGATGAAATGAAATCTTGAATTATCGAAAAAATGCCAGAAGCATATATTAGAAATCAAACAAAATATTTTGTCATTTAGAAAATATTTGAGTGCATATAGAGGACTCATAGTTTTATTGCTCTTACATATCACAATTTGTAGATGAATTTAGATGTTGCAGGTTCACAAATTGACAATGACTTTGGATAAATATGTGGATGAAAAGTATATACTGGAGATATGTTAGAGGAATACATTTTTGCAGGATTTGTGATGATAATATGATTCAGTCAAATGAAGATATGTTTAAATAGCTTTGGAAGGAACACGATCGATTACTCAATGGAGACAAAAGTGACGTTGTCATGAGGGGGAGTAAGATTGACCTTATTATGCGAGAAAGTGAAGTGATTCTATTTTCAACGAGAGATAATATCATGTTGTACTCTTTTTTCCTTAACCAAGGTTTTGTCCCACTGGGTTTTCCTGGTAAGGTTTTTAACGAGGCAACATTGATAATTATTGTGTACTCTTTTTCCTTCACTGAGTTTTTATCCCAATGAGTTTTCCTTAGTAAGGTTTTAATGAGGCACAATAATATTTATTTATGAACATCCAAGGGGGAGTGTTATAAAAGTTGTGGCCTTTGGATGTTCATAACCCCTTATCTTCTAGGATTCCTTTTGTTCATCAATGTACATTATTTGTAAAGGTTACACCTTATGTCATAATGTAGATTAACTCCTATGTTTATGATATTGTAACTCTTACTTGGGTATTATTCTATAAATAGAGATATACCACAAGTGGTTGAAGGCACCAAGAAATGTTATATGTAAATGAGAATGTTTCTCTACTATTTGTCTTCCTTTCTCTCTTCTTTCTTCATCTTCTCCTTCTTCATCTTCTTTATATTTTCATTATTTTATAACAATAATTAAATAATGCGAACACGCGATTCGAATGACATATATCTCTTTTGTTTAGTAATAAATAAATTAAGGTGCAAATCTACCCCAAAAGTGTAAGAAAGAATTTCGTCTATTCTCCTTAAAAGTATTTTGTGTCAATTTCATCGTAGAAGTACCCAAACATAGCAACATGTTGGGGTCAATCAAAGGACTTGTGTTTTCTCTTATATTGATGGTTGTAGGAAAGGTAATTTGTAGTTCTAATCCCTCTTCATTAACATTTATTCTATTCTAGGATTCTTGGAGTATATTTGTGATGCTTTGTTGTATTAGTGTGAAACTACATTTATATTGTTTATGTCATTTTGTTCTTGTTGAATACTTGACTTGGTGCTATTTTAACTTTGAGATTAATGAAATTTATGCGTTCATAGTTTTATTTTTCTCTTGGTGGAAATTTTGGTCAAGCACCAGGTGAAGTTATGTCAATTGTCAAGTTGTTTGCATTGAAGGAATAACAATATAATTAATTGATTATTTTGTTGTATAGGTCATAAACCTTGATTAGCTTCAATTTATTATTTGAGTGGTCATTAATAAATTGAAGCTACAAGATTAATTAAAGCAATTGTAGGGTGGTCCAAATTGTGGATTATAAGTCCTTCATAATCACTTATTCCTTCGGTTTAGAACTGAATCGACCGTCGTCGTATATCGCCCCTGTGTCAATTGCGAAAGAAATTTATAAATCGGATACATGGTGTAGCAAATATGGTGCAATCCGAGTCATTCGCAAAGAGTCTTGTTTAATCTAACTATCATAGTAAACTAAATGCAATGCAAGAATGAGATGGATAAAATAATATTTTGTTTTGATTTTTAATAGTGAAAATGAAATATGCAAAAACAAGTAAATATTTTTTGTGTTTTAGCAAAAGGGGTGGAGTGAAAGTGAAATGCTCTTTTAAATAACTTTCATATCTTTCTAAAGATGTTAGGGAGTTAAATCACTACTAGAAAATAGGCTTTTCACGACCATAAGTAACACGTAAAAAGCCAATGTTGGTCGTTGATAAAAAACGCGGTGGCATAACTTGTAAATAACTGTCCAGGCGGAGCCTTTCCACGACCACAGTCTTGTGAGTGTGGTCGTGGAAGGCTGCTGACCCTTCCACGACCACAATTTGAATATTGTGGTCGTGGAAGGGTCCCCTTCCACGACCACAGTTTTAATACTATGGTCGTGGAAGGTGACCCTTCCACGACCACAATATTCAAATTGTGGTCGTGGAAGGGTCAGCACCTTCCACGACCACACTCTCGAGAGTGTGGTCGTGGAAAGTGCACTTTCCACGACCACACTTACAAGAGTGTGGTCGTGGAAAGTGGGAAAATTTCTGGCGCGAGTTCCCTTTTTATTTCCCTCCAACACTTTCTCTCTTCTTCGACTCTTCACTCACTTTCTCTCTTCACTCGCCCTCTCTCCTCCGCCCTCGCGTCTCCTTCCCTCTTGCGCCTCCGCCCTCTCTCCTTCGCCCTCGCGCGCCGTCTACTTCCATCCGCCCTCTCGCGCCGTTGTTCCCTCTCGCGAGTTGTTCCCTCAACTCTCCGCCCTCTCCTTCCGCCGCCGCCTCCCTTTCTTCCCGCCGTCTTCATCTTCGCCTCACTCCGCCGCCGCCTCCCCCTTCACTCTCGGCCCCCTTCACTCAGCCGCCTCTCTCTTCACTCCGCCTCCACCTTCCCCTTCACTCTCGGCCCCCTTCACTCGGCCGCCGCCGCCTCTATTACTCTCTCACTTTGCCACCGCTCACTTCAGGTAAGTAGGTCATTATTTTTTTTATTTTTTATTTTTTATTTTTTTTATTTGCTTCCAAATCTTTATGAATGTCATTTTTGTGTAATAGTCATTCTTGTGTTTGCTTATGATAAAACTGTTAATTCTCTAAACAATATAAACTTTTCATTTTCCTTTGACTCTTTTACTTATTAGTCTTTAAATTGCAACTTTGTTTTTTCAGCATGTTGTTCAATGTTATTGTTTGATTAGAATTAGAAATGAATGTTTTAGGAATTGTTTTGCGGGTTTAGGTTGTTTTGCTTATGTTTTGTGGGTTTAGTTTTATGAATTGTGATTTAGGGCATTGTTTATTTGATTTTAGGAATTGGAAGTCAAGACATTTTGTTGGTTGATTCTGCTATAGTCCAGGGCATTTCATTTTTTCTCACTTAGCTTCATTGAAAGTGGTTAGAACGAACCTCATACCTATGTTTCTGCTGTGATTTTGGTTATAAATTTCTGCTTTGCTATTTCTCACTTAGCTTCTTTGTTCATATGCTTTGCTATTTTGGTGTTCTAGATAGTTTTTGTTCATATGCTTTAGCTGAAATAGTTGTTTAGAAAGTAGCATTGTGAATTCTGGACTGGTTTACATACAAGTAGAGAAATAGATAAATTGTTTGTGCTTGGATTACATTGTTGAAGTTAATATGGAATTAGGAAGGATTGGTCTTGTATTTATTCAAATGTTAAGTAACCAAAGTTTTTGTTCATATGCTCTGCTGAAATAGTTGTTTAATAGAAAGTCGCATTGTGAATTCTGGACTGGTTTACATACAAGTAGAGAAATAGATAAATTGTTTGTGCTTGGATTACATTGTTGAAGTTAATATGGAATTAGGAAGGATTGGTCTTGTATTTATTCAAATAACCAAAGCTTGTAGCCATTGGTTCAATTGTCTTATATTCTTTATACCATATATAACATTATTGTTATGATTTTAACCCTTTTTAGTGGAATATCAAAATGGCATTTTGCACAAGACACTGATAGAGCTAGTCAGACTTCGATTCATGTTATAAACGTAAAGGTAAACACAAATTTTATATTCATTTTCATGTATATTGCTTTTAACCATACCCGAACTAGTGATATTGCTGATATTATCTTGTGATTTATCAGTGTCCAATCCAGCGGGGCTCTACAGAGTGCGGATATTATGTCTGCAAATACATGCTGGATATTGTATATCAAGATCAAATTAAACAAGGGAGGAAATTCCAAAAGGTATGCACGCTTCTAACATATATCTCCAAGAAAATAGTGATTTCTAATTGTAAGTGGTACTTGTCTTGTCTTTTTTAATATTGTTTAATTATGTTGTAGCTTTTGGAGGGACTGTATGGATTTAGTACCGACCCGTTAAAACAAGATGAGGAGATTGACTTGGTACGAAACGCACTTGCAGAATTTTTAATTACTATGTGAGGCAGAACTTGTATAGGCTTGTTATACTTGTTTAAGCAGTCATCTTAGTATAGACATGTGCTTATCTTGACATAGATTGTTGTAGCTGAATTTTGAACTTATTACTAGTAAGACAAAGATATAAAACTTAGATTATGCCTTTTGTATTTTGTTGTGTAAGGTAATATTTATGGGATACATTTTTGCAATTAAGCTAGTATTCTGTATTGTGCAGTTGTATATGATTTATGGTGCTGTATTGAAAGTGATTTTTAAATTGTTCTGCAAAAATGCAGATGGCTAAACAATGCAGTCCCTAAATATATAAAAAAAAAGAGCAGCCTTTCACGACCACATTTTCGTAATTGTGGTCGTGAAAGCCTCCCAGGAAGCTTTTCACGACCACAATTTAACAATTGTGGTCGTGATAGGGGATACCTATCACGACCACAATTGTGAAATTGTGGTCGTGAAAGCCTCCCCGGAGGCTTTTCACGACCACAATTGTGCAATTGTGGTCGTGATAGGGGATACCTATCACGACCACAATTGTTAAATTGTGGTCGTGAAAAGCCTCCTGGGAGGCTTTCGTGAAAGCCTCTTAGGAGGCACCTAAACTAGGTGCCTTCTAAGAGGCTTTCACGACCACAGTTACATAACTGTGGTCGTGATAGGTGCTACCTATCACGACCACAAATATGTGGTCGTGAAAAACACACTTTTTTACGACGCGGGATTCCACGACCACCTATTTCTGGTCGTGAAAAGCCCAATATTGTGGTCGTGAAAGACCTTATTTCCAGTAGTGAATGCATCAATTTTCTAATTTATCAAATATCATAAACCTATGAGTCCAATACCTAATTGTTAGAACCTCATCCAGTTAGACAAAAGTTATGGTTCAAATCTAGCACTCAATTATTAGCAAAAATTTCCTGAACATAAAAAAACAAGTGTGGGTCCCAAATCTAGCATCCATAAATTACAAAAACCCAAATTATGTGTATCACTTTCACATAACTTACTACTATGTTAATTGCACATACTAAATTTCTATAAGAAAAATCAAATAGAGAATTTTATAATTAGGGCATCAGGGAGAATATATTTTTTGCGAGAACATGAGGGAGTATATAAAAGAGATATCTTTTGTTACTTCAAAAAGGCTTCCCTTGATTCCTGGCTTCAAGGTCTACTGACCCAAGTGAAATGGCCTTGCGCTTGGGGTGTGGGATTTTTCATTACTTGGTGGAAGATGTGGGACTGCAGGAACCAATGGATATTGTCACGAACCACTCAGAATTAT
The DNA here is from genome assembly GCA_029929735.1 of Mimosa pudica. Lineage (NCBI taxonomy): Eukaryota > Viridiplantae > Streptophyta > Magnoliopsida > Fabales > Fabaceae > Mimosa > Mimosa pudica. The sequence continues at coordinate 9,019,669 of JAKELP010000021.1, read as the reverse complement.
TTACGGAGATGCCCAGAATAATGCAGAACAATCTGGAACAGTCTAGATCATTCTGGAACCTTCTGGAATGCTCTAGAATATTGTGGATAATCTAAGAATTCTCTAGAGGGTTATGGAAGCATCTGGAAGATTCTGGAAGCTTTTGAAACTCTATGGAAGCTTGTGGAGCTTTATGGAGAACTTTTGGAGTATTCAGGAAGATGCTAGAACATTTTGGAATATTGTGCATAAGTGTAGAATTAGTAGAATACTCTAAAGACTTAATTGTAACCGTTGGATCAAATAGATTCTAGTCATTCATTGAAGAGGTGGTACTAGTATTAATACCCCTCACCACCTCTCATTTGCAATCATCCATCCAAGTGATCCAAGGTTTGAGATTTCTTGTAAGATATTTCAGAGATATCAATATAGTTTCTTTCCTTGAGATCTAATAAGTTCCTTCTTACTACTTAACTTTTGTTGTGAGTTAAGAGAGAGACTGACTAGCATTCACTACCACAAATTACCCCATTTACATGCGCTTATTTTGGCCTTTACATGCGCTTATAAAGCGCATGTAGAGGGGGGCGCTGGTAAAGGCTCTACATGCGCTTTTTAAAAGCGCATGTAGAGGGGGGGCTATACATGCGCTTAAAGCGCTAAGCGCATGTACATCTACATGCGCTTAAAGCGCATGTAGATGTGCCTCTACATGCGCTTAAAGCGCATGTAGAGGTACATACCTCTACATGCGCTTTAAGCGCATGTAGAGGTACATACCTGTACATGCGCTTTAAGCGCATGTATAGAATGTTTTTTTTAAAAAAAAATTATTATAAATTTACATTATTTCCCAATATAACCACCAATACTAGCTGTAGTTCATAGAACCAACTAGCATTATATCAAAAGAATTTACCAGAAAAAGTCAATTACTTAACATCTTCAAAAATGAATTATATATCAATATCAAAACAATAACAATGTATGATTCATTTTTTATATATACATCAGCAAAAAGAACTATGTGCATCATAGTTGTTCACAAGTTAATCTAGACTAAAATATTGACAAAACAAGAAACGATTCAGAACAAAGTAATAAATATTCACCTCCTCAGCTTTGTCAAGATTCATCCTATGTAAAAGATCACTCTACGGAAAGATTAGAGAGCGTGGATAACAGAAAAAATCAAATAAATCTTGCATTTATAGTGAAATACCTCAGGTTGTACCCAACTTATCAATTTTTGAGCTCCTATGCTGCAATAAAAATAATAATTTGCAGAAGGTCCATTAAATATCAAATAATGAAGAAGATATGCAAAAGAAGAGAGCAAAATTATAAAAGATAAAGAGACAAATATAAGGAGTAAAATTATGATAACCATGCAACACTAATCTCTCGTTACCTTGCATTTTTTGTGGTCACTTGCATCGTTTGGATCTTGATCTCCATCACGATACTTCCTTTTCTGTAATGATAAGGAGTAAAATGATTTATGTATGGAACCAAATTTGTTGTCATTGACATTACATTCAATTCTCCAAAAACAAAAAGCCATTAAGAACCATTCCCATTCATATGATAGCTAGTCAGAACAATAGGATGAAAATGAATATAGGGTATTTGTATGATATTCACACCCGAATCTTAATTCACATAGTACACTCATAAATATTCAGAAAGACCTATGTTGATAAACAAAAATCAGTTAAAGGAAAGCAAGAGTTAACCTGACTGATATTGGCAACATCAACAGCAACATGGCTGTAGTTCTCCCAGAGTTGCCAGCTATTTCGTCTGCCACCAAGAGTCAATAAACATGATTTCAATATACCCATTTAATTTGGAAAGAGTTCATGGAAATAACATATAATAAATTAGACGTCTGCATGCATGTATGACAACACTCATGAGATAATTGAAGGGAAAGACGAAACTTGAACGTCAGGGCTTCTTTAAAGGCAATGAAGGATTCTTTACTCCTTTTCTTCATCATATGCCTGCGTGATAGTAAAATGCATATATTATGTCAAGGGTAGAAGAAAGGAATTAATTGATGATAAATGAATATAATGAGTAAAACATCAAACACGATCATAAACTGTAACACCAAGGTAAAAAATGACCAGAAAACTACATCTTGGCAAATTTCATGTTTTAATGTCAAAGGAAGAATGTTGGGTGATATTTGTGAGGAATGGGGTTACCTCATTAAGAAGAACCCCCAATAATGTGGCAAAAGTTTATATAGATTACAAAAAAGGAAAGAAAAGTTGCTATCTCATTCATATATCGATGTTCATCTGCAGATATAGAAGTTGAAACAGCAAAAGAAACTAATGTTTTTCTCATTTTTCAACGAGGGATGTAAGCTGGAGATACATACAAGCAAGCAATGTTATTCCAAGCTTCCCCATTTTCAGGATCAAGTTGAACTGCACGCGTAAAACCATCCAGAGCCTTCTCAATATCCCTAGCCTGTATAATTTTCAATTAAAATATACTTTAGATATCAGAAATTGAGTACACTGGTGTCCATTCTGGTTCCAAACACAACAATGAAGTAATGCTATATATTTCATACAAAACTATTCGCTATTGCATAAATAAAATATGTAAACAATGCATAAGTGGCTTCATCTAAATCCAACAAGCCTCACTTAAATTTTTTCCCATTAAAAATATTCAGCTACCTATGCAATTGCATGCATTTAGCTCGATGAATTGTTATCATATATCAATAGAATATAAACCAAACTTTGCAACTCTAGTGATGAGTATTGTAAATTCATCCTACATTGTCTATTGATTTTTAAACCCAGCTGCTAAATAGCAGAAATTCAACAGTTTACCTTCAATGCAGCAGCCCCAAGTGCAAACCAACCATCAGGATACAACGAATTCATGGACATTGCAGACTCCCTGAAATTGATTAAAGGAAATTCTATATGGTCAACACATCAAACCAACCAAATATATAATAAAAGCTATACAAATGATAAGTGCAATATGTTTATATTACAGCACATACCACAAAATCTTGGATTTTTCATATTCTCCTCTATTATATGCACTACGAGCTAGAGAGCGCTGTCAATCAGAAAATTCAGTTTATTTCAGAACAATAACCAATCTTGACAATTTCTTGATATGAAATTAATGTACATGTGTGCAGTAACCAATCATGAATGTTACTCTATAAATGACATGTACCTTAGCTCTTGCAGACCTATTGTTTGAAACTTCAAGAGCTTTTTCATAACATGCATCATTATCAGTAGCATCACCCAAGGAACACCTAGCAAGTCATTATGCAAAAAAGCGGCTCTTCAAAATGAAAGTTGTAATGCAACCTAATAGGAGTATCAAATAAAGAAATAAAATAACAACTAATATTATATTTGAATCAGAAGGCCTAATGGTGTAGTTTGCCTCTCTCCCATGCTCACTAGGTAAAAAACGCCTATCAATCCCACTAGATATCATCCCAAGTTTGTCAATAAAGAATTATACATACCATAACCGGGGATCATTGGGTCTTTCCGAAAGACATTTTTTTATGAGTTCCACCGCAGTTGCTTTCTTCTCCAACATTCTGTCAAACAAATAAAATAGGACATCAGATTATCCCATATAAGATAGGACTTTTTTTCCACAAATAAATTCAAACAAATAGGACATCAAATAAAGTAGGACTTTTTTTCCACAAGTAATGGGAGTAAAAAGATTGAAATGTAGAAAATAAATTCAAATTCCTCCCAGGTGTCAACATACCGGTAACAAAATATAAGATTATCCCATAATTAAGAACCATTCCCATTCCCATTAAGAAATTCTTATTACACATAGAAGATCCCAATGGAATGCTCAAAACGGCCAAAACTCCCACAATTTCGAAAATCACCCAAAACCCTAACTTTTGAAGAACACAAATATAAGGAATCAAGAGTAAAATTACTTACGTAGTTCCAAATTGAAGAGAACGGGAAACTCGCAGGAAAACCCCCGTGAATCTCGCCAGAAAAACGGCCACAAAAGTTTCTAGCCGAAACAAACATCCCGAGGGAGAGAAAATGAGAAAAAAAATGAAGTTGGAAGGAAAGAATGGCTTGAAAAACAACCAAAACGGAAGATTCACCTTCAACTCGCCGCCGACCGCCGCCACGCACACCGGAGAATGAAGGAGCCGACGGAGGGAAGGTGGAGAACGAAGGAACTGTACAAGAACAGTGGGGATGAAGCAATCCCACGTGATTTACAAGCTTGGAAGAAGAATAAAATGGATGAAGGGGAGGAAGGAGTAGAATGAAAGTGGAAGTTGTTTGGGAGGAGGAGGGGCCGTGGGTTTTGCTTTGAGTGTGGGGGAGGACATGTTTGGTGAGGAAATAAGGAAGGAGAAGAAGAAAAAGAGAAAAAAGAAAAGAGAAAAATAGAAGAAAGAAAAGGAAAAAGTAATAGGAGAAGGAATATTCTTTCTCAATTTAGGATATTCTTTTTTAAATTGGGATATTTCCTTTTATCTTCATGAAGTTGATAATAAAATTCTCTAATTGGTCTCCCTCAATTTAAATCATAATTAAACTTTCTAAATCATTCAATTAACTAAGTTAGACAATTAATCCTCCTAAACTTTAAAGTATCTTAAATTTCACAAAACTCTCATAATTTCTAATTTACTATTAATTATTTATTAAGGATACTCTCTAATATTTTATGGCTTATACATGCGTTTAAAGCGCATGTAAAGACCAATGTCCATTTAATTATATGGATTTTCATATGATTTAGTGTTTTTCAACTAAATTGTTTCAATACTTCATCTCAAAATGCTCAAATCTTGTGCTTGCCAATGTTATAGTGAATTCCATTGAAGAACAAGCCTTTACATGCGCTTAAAGCGCATGTAGAGGTAGAAACACCCTTTACATGCGCTTTAAGCGCATGTAAAGGGTGTTTCTACCTCTACATGCGCTTTAAGCGCATGTAAAAGGTATTTCACCAATTCTATAGCACCCAAAAGTGGTAATGGAGCCTTGAAACACTAAGTCCACAAGCAGGGACACCTTATGAGGTCTGAGGAGGACCTCTTATGCATGACTCCATGTTTTGCACTTCAGTAGTGCCTTTACATGCGCTTAAAGCGCATGTAAAGGGCGTTTGAACATTTTCATAGCACCCAAAAGTGGTAATGGAGTTTTTAAACACTAATTCCACAAGCAGGAACACCTTATGAGGTCTGAGGAGGACCTCTTATGCATGACTCCATGTTTTGCACTTCAGTAGTGCATTTACATGCGCTTAAAGCGCATGTAAAGGGTGTTTGTGCCTTTAAAGGGTGTTTCCATATGATTTTGAGCTCTTCACCTAAGTTCATTTTATATTTTATCTCTAAATACTTAAATCCTTTTCTAGTCATTGTTTTAGTGAATTTTAATTGATGCACATTTCTATACATGCGCTTAAAGCGCATGTAGAGGCAAGGCCTCTACATGCGCTTTAAGCGCATGTATAGATTTTTACCTTTACATGCGCTTAAAGCGCATGTAAAGGACCCTCTATACATGCGTTTCTTCTAAGCGCATGTAAAGGTGCGCTGGTAGAAACACAATTTGTAGTAGTGATTCTAGAGTGATAAGTTTTCTAGTGCCGCACATGACGGTTGGTAGAAAACACCAAGTCCGTGACAATATTCACGGGGAAACCAAGCAATCTAAATGAGACTCTCTTAGTCAAATTGGATCTATAGTCATGCATCCTAATGAACTCTTGGTACTTTCTGATATGTGCAGAGTCTAGGCCACCCTAGCTTATATTCTAGCTTAGATAAGCTTTGTTTCACACCCCAGTCATAGCCACATGTAATCAAAGGAGATAATCAATACAATTTTCCTTTCCAATAGAGAATTATTTTTAAATTTCTTTTTTAAAAGTAATATTTTATTAAGAAATTTTTTTTATAAACACAAAATTTAATACATATTCAAAATATATGCAAGCTAAAAGTACCATGTAAAGTTCAGTATTTAGCATTGATAAATTCAAGCTATAGAGTACACGTGTAGCATTATTTTTCATTTACATATTTAATTTTCTTCATGGGTCTCTTCAATTAGATTTAAGATAATGAAAATGAATTTATTGATCTCATAAAGTGATAAGCGATTAACTGGAACCGCTTTATTGAGAGATTTGATCATAATTATTTAAGCAACTATTAATTATTGTAGTAAGTTATGAAATTACTCTAAAGACTTCTATTTTTGAAGAAGTATCAAACAAAGTTATCATTAATAGTACTCATTTCGGTCCTAAATATAAGACCTAGTTGACTTTTTTTGGAAAATTCTAAAAAAGCAAAATAAGTTAATTATAAATTGATTTACCTAATTTTTCCCCTTAGACTAGTTTATTTTACCTATAAACTAATAGACGATCTAAAAACATATCAAATATGTCATAATTTAATAACCTACTTCGCAATCTTAATCTCTCCAAAAAAAGTCAACTAGGTCTTATATTTAAGACCTTATGTAGTAATTTATAATATTTTTATGTTGTTTTTACTAATTTCAAAGTATTTTACTCATTTTAGTGGTATAGTAAGAGTTTGATTATATCAAACTAATTTTTCTTAAAAAAATTTTGAAGAAGAAGCCGCCATAAATAAAAAGGAAGAGTAAACAAGATGTTGAAGAAAATGTTTCTCAAAATGTTTCTGAATGGTATATATTAGTTTCTTTAAAAGTAATGATTCTCAAAATCACATTTTTAAATGTTGCTAAATCTTAAATAAAATTATTTATTAATTGTCACAAAATCTTAAATAAATATAATTTTGATGATAGTTGAGAATGCCCGCAAGTGAATGTTTTAAGATTTCGAACATAGATGGAGAGAAAGATATTTCCTTAGCTTTTATGGTTGATTTGATTAAAACGAGAGTTTCTAAAATAAGGTGAAGATGTGTGATTATTTGAAGATGTGTGATTATTTTGGGTTTTGTGAAAAAGTGATTTTTGCAAATATCTAAAATGAATGATGTTGAATTTAAATTATCTCACAAGGCATATTTAAGTAGTGACGTGATATGATTGCTATTATGATTATCGGTAGTAAAGGAAAGTTAGAGAGAGAAGGTCTCCCTTCTCTCTAAACTTTTCTTTTTTCTTTGTACCTCCTCTTGTGAGTGAGGGTTTCTAACGCCTTGGTGCGTTCGGTGGTGTACGGACATAGCCAGCGTCAACGATGGAAGCGACGGCGGAGATGGCAGCGAGGGCGGCGAGTGGCTGGTGGAGCGTACGATCTGGGAATGGGAGGAAGTAGTTTCTCTTCGCCGGAGATGGCTGTGGGCGAGGATGGGTCTTTGACCGCTGGAATCGAAGGTTTCCAGCGAGGGTTCGGGGTCTGCCGGAGAGGATAAACGCGGCGGTGAAGGTAGGCTGTCCAGATCTGTCTGAGAAGGAAGGCAGTCCAAATCTGACTGAGAAGTTCTCCGGCGTGGGTATGGTGTTTACCGGAGATGCTTTTGCTGGAGAGGATGAACGTGGTGGTGAAGGAATGTTGTCCAGATCTGACTGAGAAGGAAGGTTGTCCAGCTCTGAATGAGAAGTTTTCCGGCGTGGGTATGGTGTTGGCCGGAGATGCTTATGGTGGTGGTCCAAATCTGAATGTGGGTATGCTTTGTGAGTTTTCTGATCTCTTCTGTTTTTCGGTGGCTGGCCCACAGCCACCGAGCCCCCATGAAGGTTAAGTCAGAGCTCTATCAGGGTTTGAGGGTTCCTAGGTAGAGCTTGTGAAGTTCTGTTCACCCCTAGTATGTGTTAGTAGTAGTATTTGTGTCTTGTTTTTAAAATTTCTTAGATGTGTGATATGTTATCTACGGTTTTGCCTGTTGTTGTGGGTTAATTTTGTCTATGTTGGATGTTGGCTTAGTCCTAACATGATCTGCAGCTCAATGAAGTTTTGCCACAAACTTCATTGGCCCCCTCGCCTTCCTATAGGTGAGATTAAAGCTGCGGATATGCAGCATTTGCATCAAAGTCAGTGGGCTCGGGAGAGCAAGTCTTTGTACTTCCACCTTCTATTGCACCCTCATCACTTGATCATAATAGGATGGAAGTTCAATCCCTTCAACTTTTACCTGCATTATTATTTGTATCAGTTTTATACATTAGTATTTGGAGTCTGTTGTGTCTATGTTGTCTAGATATTTTGATGGTAGCTAGTGTGTTGGCTTGTATGTATTTGTCCTGGTGTCTTGAATGGATGGATGCAGAGTGCCTCGTGTCTGTATTCTGTGCTCTATTTTGAGTATTAATGTATGTAATGTGTCTCTTTGTCAATGATATTATCCTTTGGGCAAAAAAAAAAGTAGTGACGTGATATGTTATATTGCTTTGACTTTGAGTATGAATATTGTGTTCTTTTAGTAATTCTTTCATTAAGCACAAAATCAAGAATAAAAATGACCACTAAGTTATCATTCTTCAAACAAATTTCTAAAGAAATCAAACTATTTCAAAATGTACCCGTTTTCTGTAATTTATGAAATTAAATAATAAATAAATGTTGTATGTACAAACCGAAACATATAAACATATATATCTGCCAATAAAATATAAACATATGTAGAAAATATGAGTAGCAATATGAGTTTATTTTTCATGGTTTCTGTGATCTTCATGTTGCTACCCGAGAAACATGCGGGTTCATAGTGTTAGGCAAAAATTTGGAGAAACCAAGTATTATGGAGACACAATTCTTGACATGGATGATAATGATTTCATCTAGCAATGAAGATGAACTGAAACCAACATATGTCAGTTTCCAGACAAATTTGTGTACGTAAATGGAAAGCATGCTTGGAAGGAATGCAAAAAAAGCTTCTTTGTTAGGCTAGCAAATGCATCACCAAGTTTTGCTGAATTGTACTACCTACAACTTTTATATACAGAGTTTGGGGGCATATTAAAATCTTTTGATGACATTTAAATGCTTAATTATGTTGTTTATGAAACATTCAAGGGTGCATGTGAAGCCTTCTTAAAATTGGATGATGACAAAAGATTCGTTAACAACCTTACTGAAGCAGCAACAGTGACCACAACTTGAGAAAACTTGCATGTTGCTATCTAATTAATAGTCATCTATTAAACCTAACTTTGTGATTTTCCATAAACACAAATTTAGTTTAAGTGGCTATTTTATTCCTTTATAAATTACCGCATTTACAAGAAATTATTATAAGCTCTATTATTTTTCAAGGTAATGAAAATAATGTTTCCCCCATAACGCCCGGGTTCATATTGCTAATTAATTAAGTTTAATTGGACAAAAATTGCATGTAAATCATGTTAATTGACTCAAATTTAGCATATGAAAATCATAAAAATCGGATTCACCTAACTTTGTAATTTATCCTTTTATTGTTAATATAATCATGTTTGTTATATGAAAAGCATTCTGTAAACCGAACGAAATTTAGAATGCATATGTTTCTTGGGCCTATGAGTTGTGTAGATCAAAACATATCCCAAGGCCTCGACCAGAAAAAACATATCCCATGTAACATCCTGAAAAATTTAATTCAGGATTAGAGAGTGTTTTGGGAAATTTTGGAATTTTTAGGAATTTTTGGGATATTTTTGGAAATTTTGAGTAATTAATGTGCATATAATTAATTAAGAAATGAGGAGTTTGAAATATGAAGGAGTGGTAAAGCTAAAAATATTTTGAAGTTTAAAAAGATTGGAGGCTGGTTTAAATGGTTTTAGAATTAAAAGAGTACACTATGACAAGTTTGGGCTACAAATCATCAGAGAACCCTCTTAATTCAGCAAACCAAACGCGCCCTCCCCCTTTACTATAAAAAAAAAACGTCGGACTCCCTTCCCTCTCATCCGACGCCCTCTCCCTCTATCCTTCTTCTTCTTCGTTCTTCTCCCTTCCCCGGCGACGGCCACCGGCGACGGCGGCGACGGCGCCGTCCGTCTCACTCCTTCCCTCTTCTTCACTGAAACCCGCCTCCATTTTCTCTCCCTCGCTTCCTCATTCCTCTAGCCAGCTTCTCCCTTCGCCCGGCCATTGACAGCGGCGGCGAGCCCCGACGAGGCAAGGGTGTTGGGATTTGAGCTCAGGTGACTCTTCTATGCTGATTTCTACTTCTATTCATGCGATTTGATCGCGATTGAGAGAGGAGTCCGAGTTTAGTTTTGGGATTTGGTTGGTTAATCGGTAAAAAAAATAAATCTTTAGCTTATATTCTTGTTCTATTGTATGAGAAATTGAACTTTGATTGAAGTTTGGAGCAATTTATGTAAACCCTAGGTTTTGGGACTGTAGGGCTGACGAGTTTCTAAGGAATTTGGGGTTTCAAACTTTGAATTAGTTATGGTAAAAGCTTATTGAGTTATAAGATGCTTCTGTATGTTCGATTTTCATTGGAAGTGATTTATTCATAATTTTCCTCTTTCTTGTTTTGCTATGGCTGATTGATTTTTGGTTAAGAATGGAAGGAATTTTAATTGACTATAGAATTAACAATGTCCTGCACTTGGTTGGAGTTTTTGATTTATTTTGGGTACAGTTTCACTGGCATAGGAGTTGGGAAGTGATATTATATATGGCTGAATGTTGCATATAAATTTTGGAATTTATGTTTCCTTTTCAGTTGGGCTGATTTGTAAATGTTGAAATTGGTTATTGGATGTCTGCTTTGGCTATTAGTTTTTCTGTTTGATTAAGAATTTGCAGGAATGGGAAACTGGAATTAGTGGTATTGTAGGGATGTTTAAATAATATTTTGTGACTGGAATCAAGTTGATTTGTAGGATAGAAGTGTTTGTATAAATTAGTTGTTGTAAGAGTTGGTTCAAGTTATGTTGTAGCTTTACATGTTTGTTTTTCAATTGGGTTGATGAATTCTTTGGAATTTTAGGACTTAATCTTTAAACTTACTTATGCATGACTATGTTAGAACTGTAAGGTTGCAACTCTTGTGTTTGTTAGGATTTGGTTGTTTTATAAACCTTATAATTTCTTTTCTTGATGGCTGAAAGGTTCGTTCTGTTTTGAGTTTTCTTGATGTTTTAAGAGGGAAATAGTTTGTGGCTCTTGAGATTTGTGTATGTTGAATATTTGGATTTACATGGTGTTGGATGGTGTTAATCGTTTCATTGTTTGCAAGGATTGTGTGTGGCTTGGAATGTAATTTTTAAAGTGTGATTGAGAGGTATTACATGAATGTATAAAACTGATACATATATATAAGTGAATCTTTTCTGTTTTTCTTCTGCAATTGGCCCTCCCTGATTTGTACATACAAGTGTTGCAATTCCAAATGAAGTATGAGGAAATACAAAGTTTATTTATCCGTGAACTTGTATGTTAAATTTTAGACTTTAAAACTATAACTTTTGGGAGTTTGTTGGGGTTTTGTTATATGCAATTATATGTTCTGTTGTGGGCTGTATTATGATCTTTATTTATTAAATCAGTTTTAGTGATGAGATCATAATGAAGAAGTGAAGTGATAATTGGTATTTGCTTATTGTGAAAAATTAGAAGGATACATGTTGTTGCCATTGTAAATGGTTCTGTTTTGGTGGCTTCCTTGTTGCTTTAAAATGGAGTTTACTTAGGTGTCATTATATCTGGTTTATTAGTTTTGTTGTATATCAAGGTTGATTGAGATATAACTTATAAGCATTGGAGCTTTCACCAAGCTGTGTATTTTCCTATCATACTTGTTCTCCTCTTTGACTTATGATGATGATTTGATTATTTGAATTGGAAGAGTATGTTTATGATGCTTGGATTAAATTGAAAGAGCTGTCCTAGGGCATTTTAATTGTCATACTAATTGTATTTTAATGGAATTGAAGGTTTGTTGTAAGAACTAAAGAAATATTAATTGAAAGAATGTTTATTATTTACGTGCTTGAAAATAGGTGACTATATACTATGATTTAGAATTGTTGTTAGAATTTATTGAAGTAATTCTTTGTTTGGTTATGAATGGCAGTGTCAACTTGCCTCATATTTACTTGCTATGTGTTAGTGTTTGGTGAATGATTTTTGCATGGTGAAGGATCTTGTTATGAATTAGGGAAGTATTAAAGGACCTTAAGTATTTATTAGTTAAAGTTTGGAAGTTGAAGTGGTTCATAAGATTGCTAAAAAGAAAGGATTGGGTAGTAATATAGGATACACAAGAGACGTTTAAATAATATGAAGTATAATGATATTAATTTATCATTGTGTATCATATCATTATAGGAATATACATAGTGGTGATGATACTTAAAGGAAAAGCTATAAGGAAATGGTAAGGAAAGGCATTGGATTGCTAAAGGGCGACAGGTAATCACACTTAACCTTGCTATAACATTGAGGGTGACGTTAGTTAGGGATCTTGTAAAATCTCTTTTCACCCTCTATATATATATTATCTTTAAAATGGTATTTTTTAAACAAAACAGGTTATCGGGTGCCTTTCAAACACGATTATTTTCATATAAAGAAATTTGAAACTCTGTATACCTATTAACCTACCTGGTGGTGGCCATTGATCTGGAATGGCGTGAAATGTATACAGGGATAGTGTTGGGTAGTGGTTTAAGAGGTGATGAGGATAGAAAAGAGAATACATGTTGAGTTGAGATTGTTGAGAGCTATATTGATGGAATATAGAATAGGAATTGTGAGTATTGCATGACACTGATTATTAGTACCGTCGGCCGATGTAACCTATCAATTTGCGCAAATCGATAGGTTAATTGTACAGGTTCCTCGGATTGTAAAGGAACCAGGGATGTTTACACTGTTTATAGTGCTCCGTTTTTCAGGGACGTTTTCACTATATAAAGTGCTCCCTTTTTCATGCTTTCAGATTTGAGACTGGGCACAGTGTCAATCACGTTTATTTTCATCTGTTGAGTTGGCTTGGAAATGACTGAGGGATTTGAGTGATATGTGGGAAGTAGAGAAGATGAATTTGAGTTGATTAGATGGAGGGACTTGAATGATGAATGAAAGACTTGATATGTATATATATATATATATATATATATATATATATATATATATATATATTATTGGTTTTAAATGTGGTACCCTTTAGACGCCCTCGCTACCGCACATCTCACTGTTATAGTGAGTTAAGCGGTGATTACTGGGACAAATTGTCTCATCCCACAATTACTGACATTTTTGCAGGTATTCATGCACAGGCGCAAGCATCAGGAAAGAGAATTTAGGTTTCAAAGGTTATTTAGATTAGTTAGTTGTGTATATTGCCAATTTATATAGGTCTGCATTCGTTTCCGCATATATTTATATGTATTTGATACTATTGAACATTAGGTTGTTTATTTTTTTTTCTAACCATGTTAGGTGATTCTTTTCTAACATGGTTAGCTATTAATTATCCATGATATTATTCAGGTTGTATTAGTTTATTCTTTTCTATCATGGATAATGATCATTATTAGGAAATCCTTTTTCTAACTATGATAGATTTATTAATATTATAGAAATCATTTTTCTATCATAGTTAGTCAGGGTATTGTTGAATTAATTAGGGAATTAGTAACAGAGTGTTACATCCCAAGGCATAATTAGCGACAATATCGGAATTGCCCATTGACGACATGCAACATGTTGGATTTGTCAGCCCAATACAAATTCTGTAGCAATTACGTTCATGAGGATATTTTTTAATAAAATATTTTGAATATTTAAAAATAATTATAGCCCTTAAAAGACCAATTTTTATGCTTGTGCGTCATCTATATATGCTTAAAATAATTATAAAATTAAGGTCATCTGCACTTAATAAGATAAATTATATTAATCTGAACTTATATAGAAATATAGAATTATTTCAATAGATTGCTCTATTTGTAATTATATATAGTTGATATGATAACGGTGCGCTATGTAAACTTGAATCATGAAATTGAACTGTAAACTACTCATTAGAGATTACTATTATTAATAAATAAGAATGGGAATTATATATAAGTAGATAATCAAAATATAAAAATTACGGCAATCAGATTTAAATATATGTTAGATTTATATTATTGGAATAAATTTATCAACATTGGTAATTAATTATACACAACAAAATATTTATATGAAGTTGATATATGAAGACACTGAACACAATCAAATCTAAGAAAGTTACCACAATTTTATGAAATACTAGAAAAAATAAAAAAAAAGTTATGTGAATAAATAAGCGAGTGTGACTGAATTTATAGTTAGCACAAGTTTATAATGAATTGATAAAATCTCATAAGCTAGAAATTTGAGGCTAGAAATTTGAAACAATAAATTAGTCTCACCTCAAGACTATTTCCATTTAGTATTTCAATGTTATGACTTATGAGAATCAAATATGATCTTACTCTCATGAACTAGTTTTTATAGTTGCCTCCATCTATTAGAATATAGTAGTCTTCACCTATTTAGTACTACATTCAGGCGAGGATGCCACTCCTCCTGCTCACTTATCTATATACTTGAGTCATACAACTCATTATAAGCAGGCAACTGCGTGCCTACTTATTTGCCCTTGCACTCGTAATATGGCATTCGCGTTCGGATGCAACGTCCATTATTGCTCTCTTCATATACTCGAGCAATACAACACATTATTTATAAGCAACCATCTAAAATCACCACAATATCTTTTTTTTGTTCATCATCATGAGATTCGACAAATATTTACGTTGGTTTACCAAGGGTTTAAGGATGATTACAATGTAAGATAGACACGAGGTTCAATAAAAGTGGAATTAAAAATGAAAAATAATATAAAGCCAACTTAATGGCTATCTACAAAAGAAGCGGCGATTAGCCGCGCACGCGTCCCGGCGGAACGCCAAAAACCGCCCCCGCGAAAACGCGTTCCGGCGGTCTAAGCCATCCGAGGGCGAGTTGCGAGGGAACATTTTTTTTTGTTTGTGGTGCATTCATTGGGGCGGTCACTTAGGGGCGGTCGACCGCCCCAACGCGAATAAAAAAATTTAAAAAAAATAAAATCACGTTGGGGCGGTCACCCGCCCCCACGGCGCACAGAGATTTGTGCGCATTTAATGTCGCGTGGGGGCGGTTGACCGCCCCAACGCGAATAAAAAAAATTTAAAAAAAAATAAAATCACAGAGATTTGTGCGCATTTAATGTCGCGTGGGGGCGGTCGACCGCCCCAACTAGAATAAAAATTTTTTTTAAAAAAACTAAAATCACGTTGGGGCGGGCAACCGCCCCCAAGGCGCACAAAGTTTTGTGTACATTTACTGTCTCGTGGGGGCGATCGACCGCTCCCACGTTGCTATCTCTCCCTATAAATAACCTCCCCCTCATTTCTACCGCGCGCACAATCTCTTCTTTCTCACTTTCTCCCTTTTGTGTTTCTTGCTGTTTTCATTGTTGGTGCACACATGATATCTAAAAGTTTGTCTTGCTTTTGGTATAGGTATTGTTTATTTTTTCTTTTTTATTTTATTATATCTGATTGTTTTTATTTCTTATTATTTTGTTTTCGTAATATATATTATTTATTTTTCAGAGATTTTCTCTTATTCTTTGTTTCGTTAGAATTTATCTTATGGATTTTGGACATGATCTTTTTGTGCTTGATGGTTTAGTATATATTTATTTCATATATATTACAATAAAATTAATTTTTGCTGCATTTGTTTTGTTTTTTTTCTTGTTTTTATTCCTTTTTCGGTCTTCAATTTAAGTCATTATCATTAAATTGTTCGCATAAAGCAATTTTTTTTTAGTAAATATAACAGCATGCCGGCGGTTCGATACGCCGGCACTATTTGATTTTTTTAAAAAAAATCACATGGCGGCCGTCGTAACCGCCCCCATGCCTTTTTTTAAAAAAAAATAAAAAATTTTGGCGGCGGGTAGGTCCGCCCCAACGCGTAGCGACGGTTCCAAGGGAGCTACAGCGTAAATCGTTCCGCCCCAACGCAGCGTTCCCTCGTTAAAATCGCCAGCGGTAAATTTGACCGCCAGAGCGCCATGGGGGTAGTTATAACCGCCCCTACGCTGGGAAAATACCCGCCGCAGATCTGCCCTTTTTTTGTAGTGCTATTGTCTTCGGCACTAATGCAAAATATAAATTACTGTCATTATTTTTAATGCAAACAAAATTTTTATTTAAATAAATAAATTTCCACATACTTTTTCACGCGCTATCTTTAGCTAGCCAATCCAATTATAATTAGTCAACAAATCAACAAATAAAAAAAAATTGGATAACTTCTGACCGCTTTGAATCTTGTAACTTCCAGTTTTAAATACGTTTTAGTATGTTAATTAAGATTAAAGACGTTTCTCATGCATATTATAATGACTGTAAAATCATGAAAAGTGATTGGAACAATGAAGAATGTAACCAACTAAATTGGTTCTAAAGAATCATAATCTCCAAAAAGAATGTCGGTTGAGAATAAATCCCAAGTTATCAACATAAGAAAGTACGTTCACATTTCTTTTAGGTGCTTTTGACGATGACTTGGTATTGAATCTTATCTGATAAAGAAGTAAAGTAGGATTTGAAATCAATTATGATGACACGTAAAACCACCAAAATCTGTGAAATCGGATGGTTAGTCTTTTGTGTCGATCATTCCAAAGCATGATAATCACATTCGAAATTGTTAGCCTTGTATGAAATTACCATAAATTCAATTAAAAGCTATAGATTCGATAAACTCATGTTAAATAATTGTACTAAAAACATAGGTTCAAATGAGACATTTTTTATATAATATAATAATAGAATTTGAAAACAATTTGATACATACAACTAAGAGCCCGTTTGGTTGGACGAAAAGTGGATGATGAAAATGGAAATGAAATTGAGTGTAAGGGGATAAAGATGGAGAGTAGAGATAAATTAAGCAATGATGAGAAAGTAAAGTTTGTGGGCACAAGAAAAGTGTGAGACTAAGAGAGAAAGTTTGTGGGCCCTGAGATATATAGAAATTACCTTTTTTTTTCTATTCCGACATCCAATTCCTTTCTCAATTACATTCAACTAAATTACTCGGGATCTGCCGATCTCGTAGTGTAGATTGCAAAATGGTAAATCTTAGACCAAGTGAGAGATAACTGGTGGCAGGGGATTCTTATACCTCCTTGGTTAAAGAAGTAAAGATAATATTCTCTTTTATTCAGTCAAGAGGTTTTAATTTTAAATAATTTTATAAAATTCATATCCATCTATTTTTTTCATTGAGACTTCATTTGAATACATTATATAGAATACGAGACTATTTTATATCCAATCAAGAAAATTGAAATTTAGATATTGAATTGACGAATGTTCTACAACAATAATAAAACCTTAGCTTATCTCACTATTTTGGGTCGGTTACATGGATCATACGACGTTATTATGCACTCCTACTATTTGACGAATTGAGTTAAGATCGATTTTCGCTACACAGTTTGCTCTCATGCGTCTTTTATTGCACTCACAACAAACATTATGTGTCCCATCGCCCGTCCCGAAAATTTTTTAGGCGGAAATTTCCCGTCCTAAAAAGCCACAGGATGGGATGAGTGGGACTGATTGAGACGATAAAATTTTGCACACCTTTAATGCCACCAGTTTCTTAGGTCTTCTATTGATATACACTGCTACCATGTTACCTTGCAATCTCTGAGCTTTGATTTAACATAGGCTAGCCTCTCTGAGTCTCCAAACAACTAGGAAAAAGAGGAGGAGGAGAAAGAAGAGAGATCACCTTGCCCTTTGAATGAGAGGGTGTTTCAACATATTTTGATGGAGTGGAGATTCGAACACTCAACCTATTGAGTATGTACTAATGTCTTAAACAGTTAAGAAATTATGGTGATATTTTTTGTAAACTATTAAATTTATAATATTTAAACTTCCACCATTATAATTATATTTAATCTCATATACTTTACATTATATTTAACTTAACATATTATGAAATATTTTTTTACTAAGTGATATATAGGTTGCCTATTTAATAATTATATTTTTTATAAAAATATCTGTTATATCCACATATGTTACATAACATTTAATATTTTCACTTTTATAATAAATATTATTATTGCATGAATTTTTTTAATTATTATTATAAGTTATTAAAATATAATTAATTTTTATTTTCCCTACTAATATTCATTAATAAATAAATTATTATTTTAAAACAATTTTAAAATTAAATTTTAATATGTTCAAATTTATATATGTTTATATTATTTTTTTATTAAAATGTATAACATAGTATTTATTAAATAATATATTAGCCATAGTTCTTACGCAAATCAGTGTATAATTTGCCACAGAATACCAATGGAAATTCTGTGGGTAACTATCCACAAATTCTGATGGATTCCCCATAAATGTTAGAAATCCGTAGGTAATTAGCCACCAAACATTTCCTTTGCTAATTTTTTTTTTGTTTTTTTAGTGCATAACTTTATTATGCCTCACATCTGGTCATTATTCTTTATTTGGCGTCTGAATCTTTTCTTTTTTGATTGTATTTTTTGTTTGGATATGTTTTTTATTTCTTAAACAACTAAAAGTAATCCTTATTATCTTTTATATTTATTTAGATTTGATTATTAGTTTAGATTTTTCTTAAACTTGACTTTCGCTTTAAATATTGGGCTAAAGTGCAAAAATGATCACTAATTGTCACGAAAGTGCAAAAATGACCATATAAAAATTTTTGGAGTAAAAGTGCTCATCGAATTTCAAAATTAAGGTAAAAATTACCATCACAGTTAATTTTTTTTTATTTTTCACTCATCATTCTCTGTCACATCATCATCACACAAGGAAAAATAAATATATAAGTCTGCCACATATTTTAGTGTGAGATGAATTAGCATAAGATGATGATTAAAAAAGTTAAAAAATTAATTGTGATGGAAATTTATGCCCTAGTTTTGAAATTTGTCAGACAATTTTGCTCTAAAAAAATTTAATTACATGGTCATTTTTGCACCTTCGTGACAATTACATGCATGACCATTTTTACATTTTAGCCCTTAAATATTTTCAGATTTGATTATAAGTTCAGATACTCGAGATTGTTTACTCTAGTCTAGTATCGCCTGTAACAATAGAAACTTTCGTTTTTATCCGTATGCAATATTCAACTAGATCAATATATTATAACATGGAGGCGTATTTTTCCAAATTTGTAGGACAAAAATGTCATTATACTTCTTTATTAAATTTCATTTGTCATTAAATAGCTGGAGTTGGCCATGGGTTGGCAGACACAAACAAGTTAAGGTCAAAAGATAATGGACTGGATTAAAAAAATCTCCGGAAAATTTAGTTCAACCCATCCTATAACCCTCTCAAACTGTATTTCCAGTTCCACGTCTAAATTATTGGTCATTTCCGCAACAAAATTTTGGTAAACATCACATGCAAGAAGCCAAAGGAGAAAGGCGGGAATCAGGTGTAATTATGAGGATGAATATGGGTGGATAGGGGTTATAGAAAGGTGTTGGTAGTAAGCATAATCATAGTCAATTATGAACACTGACTTTGGAGTTATATATTGGCGGACGTGTCCTTGAATGATAGCAGCATGTCTTCACAAGAATAAGGTAAAAGGTTCTCCAAAGTTCTCCCAATGATCATCAAATAAGGCACCAAATACTAATTGTTTTCACTGAATAAATTCTTTTTTCACATATATCAATAAAAATAATTTAAAACATTAAATATGTTTTAAAATTTAATTAATTGTCAATATTGCTTTTCACCAACCAAACTAAACCATAATATCATATTAATTACTAGTCTCCTCAATGTCCTATTATAAAGAATGGGAATATAAAAAAAAATATTTGATACATCCTAAAATTAAAACTAACAAGTGTCTTATATGTAAAAAAGAATTAAAAATACTTATTATTTGGTGTTTTATGGTAAGAATCATAATGAGTAAGTGAAACCCATAATGGTTAGGTATCTTGACTCCTTAACCAATTAATATCAAGTTTTATTTCTACGTATTGAGTGGTAAACACTCTATCATGTTTAGACATCCCATCTCCTAGAGGACAAATTCTATGGCTAATTCATTGTCTTTTTTATTAGTCTGTCAAATAAATATAATTAAGAGTAACTGCCTATAATCTAATGCGACATACGCTCTAATGCCATCAAACTTGAGTTGAATTGTATCATCATCTAATCCAGTTGTTCCTTCCCCTGTCTCCTAACCACCACTACACTCCACATGTACCAGTAAATCCCTTTCCATGGTGCTTTTGCTCCATTTTGTTACACACTTACAAGGCGACAAAAGAACCACTTTGTTTGTTTTTTAATAAAATAAAACATATTCATCACTCAACCCATGTATGTTAATTTTATGTTGGATTAAGGAACAAATTCGCTCCATCCGGAAGTTTTTACTCTCTATTTTTTTCTGAAAGCTTTTATGTATGGTTTCAAATTAAAGTTGCCCCTAATAAAAGCTTTGTAACATAGAAAGTTTGTCCTCTACTGTTATGGTCAATCTCAATTTTTGACGGACAACATTGGTAGTTTACCAAAGGGAAAAATTGCTAAATTGTGGAGCTTCCGGGGTAATTTAATTATAACCCAAAAACTTTACAGCAAAATAGCTCATAGACTCTTATCAAAAAAAAAAAAAAAAAATAGCTCATAGACAAAGACTTTGGGACAAATATGCACTTTAACCCTTTTATTTTTATAAGTTATCTATAATTTTTTATTAGGTTATATACTTGTAACGTGCTAATTGAACACGAGTTTATCAACATATCCACAATTGCATGTCTCTTTGCATATATGTATGTGATATACAATTTAATCAATTTTGATTTTTTTAAGATTGGTTTACGTATATGTTGAGGCTATGTAGCGATCCTTATAGCCGACTCTACATAATGAATGAAATAAGACTTAATAATTATTGTTGTATTCATACATATTTGTTATGTGACTCAACCACATCATCTAACACTAAAAAGATAGACTAAATCAAATTATCAATTCATCTAATAAAGGGAAATCTAAAGATATAATAAAAACTGTAAAAATGTGAGTATTTAGTTAAAAATGGGTAAAATTATCGGCACATATACACACATTAATTTTTCTTTGTTTTTGAAAGGAAGAGCTGTAAACTTGTTAAATGTACAATGAGAGGCAGTGGATACTGATGAGGTAAAACTATAGTGACACACACGTGCACACACACATATTGTCTATTCATTTCTTTGCCCCTGATGAATCTTGTATTGATTTTTGGTTCTGTTAATGATATATGATCCAATTTTAAATTAAATAAAATTGTAAACTGAAGGAAATTTGGGTTACCCGGCCCACGAGCTTTCCCGGATCCTGGAGCTTCGACCCGAACCCGAACTCGGACAGAGTTCCTGTAATCAACAACAAGAACAAACAAAAGCCGTGATAACAAACTTGAACTCGGAGCCTAAGATTCTGACTAGAACCCGGTTTGATTCGCACAGCGAATCACCCTCTCAGGAAAAACCGTGAGAAGGAAAGCCAGAGTGCTGAGGTGTCTAAGCACACACTCTTGGTTACTGACAAATGAGCGGAACACCTCTATTTATAGTGACAAGAGTGTCACTGAGAAAGGAATAAATATCACCGTAATTATTGCAGTCATTATGATACTAATCAACAATAATAACTGATTTGATTCATTAATCAAATCAAATAATCAATTACATATTAATATTGATTTGTTAACTGATTTGATTCTAATCAAATCAATCAGCATCAATCACATATTAATGCTGATTAGTCTGCTTTCCTAAAGGCTGTCAGATTTAGTAATTGGACGATCCGGTCCATCGAGGGCGGATCTGATTAAATATTTTCAACATAAACTGTTAAAACAATTAGAGCCAAATTATTATTTTTTTAAAAAAAGAAGTATATCGAAGAAAATGTCAGCTTCTTTATTGAGATTCTCAAAACAATTAAAATGTTTTATCAAAATGATACATGATATCAAGTGGAATTTATTGTTAATACTCCCTCCGGTCCTATTTATAAGTCGTCAACCGCCCATATTGTACATAACAAGAAATTGGTCTTGTTTTATTTTTCATTTCCATCTTTGCGCATCCCCACAACTTTTTCACTTTAGCCTCTCTCCTCTCAATCTCATCTTCCAATGTCATTTCCCAACACCCAACATGATGAGGGGGTTTTTGAGTGGTTGAGTCATAATGAGGCAAGGAAAAGTGAAGTGGAGTAAAAGATCTCTTTTTTCAATGATAGGGGTATATTTGGAAAATTATAATAAATTAATTAGTTAGTGGTAGTTGGTGACTTATATTAAGGACCAAAATTTAGTGGCGGTTGGCGACTTATAAATAGGACCGGAGGGAGTACTTGTTTTAATAATAGGAAGCGAGAATACTATTTGATCACATACATAAATTTGATTATTTAATCACATTTATTTAAACTAAGATCTTTTCAAATACTTCCTCCGTTCCTAAATATAAAATCACTTTAGAGATGTGAGTTTGTTCCTATATAAATGTTGCAACTTTAGGAGTATATCTTATGTTAAGGGAATAATTATAAAAATTCTAATATTTATTAAATGTGCAACTTGCAAACGATGACATCGCTTTATCATATTCTTAGCACGAGTTCATTTAATCACATTTCCTACTTTTTGATCATATAATTTAATAATTACAAGGTAAAGTGTATATAAATCTTTGTTCTTTTTTAATTATAGCCAAACAACAAAATGATACTTTGGTCTGATCTGTTGTAAAAGAAGAAACTGATACTATGTGTCAAAACCTGAAAACACTGTTTGTTTCCATCCTTCGCAAATGAAATTGTCCTTCACTTATTCTGAGGAACTGACAAAAGCTATATAGTCTTTTTTTTAGCAAAAAACATTTACACCTGGAAAAGCTAATGTCTTACATTTCGAAACCTAATTAAAGAAGTGTAATAAAAGAAACTTAAACATGCAAATCATCAATAATTTAATTTTAATATCAATGTTAATAACAGTGAAATACTATGTGTGTGTGTGTGTGTATATATATATATATATATATATATATATATATATTTGTTGAGAACTAATGGAACATTATCTAAGTTATGGAATTATAGTTTATTTTACTTTTGAAAAAATAATAAGGATCACCAAACACAATATACAATATTTTGTTCCATTTGTGATAACCAAGAATTACTTTCGCTGCTTATCTAGTAATGATGTTAAATAAGTCAAGTGTGATCGTTATGTGTCAAATTTTGACTGTGAAATGTTGAGGTAAAACCGTAAATGAGCATTATTAGTACACTACAATATAGCAAACAACGCCAAACAAAATATACAAAATTTAAACACCACAAAATACTAAATCACAATATTATTTAATTATACAAAACTCTAAAGATCCATAGACTTTCCTAGTATCATTCATGTATAAACATACAAGTCATTAGTATTGTACATGTATAATCTGAAACTAAATGTTCCTTAAATTGTCATTTCATCATACATATATTACATCACTACGCCACATCAGCTTTTATTTTACAAAAGTGAGTTTTATCTAACAGGTTACTAGATAAGCAAAGAAAATAATTCTTGGTTACCACAAATAGACCAAAATATTGTATTTTATGTTTTGTGTTCCGTATTACTATGTTCTAGAGTACTAAAAATGCTCATTTGCCCCACCATTTAACAGTCAAAATTTGACACCTAATGGTAAAATTTGACTTATTTAACGTCATCACTAAATAAGTAACGAAAATAATTCTTGTTTATCATAAATGGACCAAAATATTGTATATTATGTTTGATGCTCTTTGTTATATTCTTTTTTGAGTTCATTCTTTGTTATATTCTAGATTACTAAAAATGCACTTTAACCCTAAAAAATTATATATAAATATTCTGAGACAGAGTCTTTTATATTTTATAGTATATAAAAGACTTTATAAAAATTAATTTCTTTGATATTTTATAGTATATAAAAGACTTTGCCTCAAAATATTTATATACAACTTTTTATAGTTATCTAGATCAGTATCTCTTATAAATCGTTCTGTTGAAATGATATAGGTCTAGACAGGTGAAATTTTTCATTTTAGAATATCTTGGAAAATGTTTCTAAGTTCTTCATTAAATATATATACTATAATTCAGTTTTTTTTTTTAATGTTATGATAATATATGTAGCTCACTGTGAGCTCTTAGATTGATCTTAATGGACATAAATTTGGCCCCAGAGGGCCATAGAGAGGGATTCCCGCAGAGACAATCTAGATCCTGTGTTACATTTTACTTTGATTTATTGAAGTAAGAGAGTTAGAAATAAATTATATACCGAAAATTAGAATATTTATTGAGGTGGCAAATTAAACTCACGTTTAGCTTTCACATTCATAGCATTTGGATACCTCTAAAATAAACACTCTTTCTTCTTACAAATAAAAGGTTAAAGTATACTTTTGTTTCATTATCTTTACATTAAGTTTACTTAAGTCCCTTAAATTGGAAAATAAATTTGTTTTGTCCAAATTTAAATATAAATCACTATTTTAATTTGTTGAGTTAATATTTTCCACTAAATAATAGTAAATGTGTTAACATAATAAAATGATCAAAAGTGTGCCTTAATGGACCAAAAATAATTTTGATGTAAAAATAAAAAACCGAAAATATGCTTTAGCATAAATAAAATGAGGTGACTAGTTTGTTGCTTAAAAATTGAAATATATGTATGTGTGTGTGTACACACACTCCAAAAAAATGGAGTATATGATTAATTTATTGAATCAATTCCAAATAAAACTAATCAGGCTGAAATGTTCTTATTGTTCTGAAAATTATTTTTCCTTCTTTTTCTTGAATAACGACGAGTACGTATATAATTTTGAATCCACACAACCTTTTTCTGCCGCTACCAACCAAATGGGAATAATGGCGTTTTCCAACAACAAAGGACAGCAAAATAACATCAGACTTGGCTTTAATGAATACGACAAAGTCAACAAAGAGGAATTCCAAGATCTTTGTTCCTTCCAACCCTCTGTTCTTAATTTTTCAGCAAAACCAAACAACACTAAAGTTAAACCCAAAATTAATAACTGAAATTTTAAGAAGTAAAATCTTTGATAATATCCCATACACTTCGACCTATGAACTTGTGACACAAACTCTTAGATATATATTCCATTCCATTCGTAATATATGAGCCCAAAATTTAAATTATTTTGGTCCAAGATATAAGAGTTCATCATACATTTTCTTCTCATTCAATGTATTTTTACTTCTTTACCTCTAACTATCTTTCATATTTATTGATATTTATGTATTTCTCTCTCTCAATACTATCATAATAAATATGGGAGATATTGAAAAAAAAATTAACTCTAAAAATACGACTAACTTTTATATGTATGTTTTTCATAAGAAACGTGTTTTGACGACTGAGCTCTTCTATTACGGACCGGAGTGTGTATATATTGGAATTTATACAATATCTCTTAGGTTGGACCCTTGTCTCTTTTGGAAGATTGTGAAGTGTGAATTTAAGTGTTCACATAAAATATCATGACCAAATCTTCTTTCATTAACCATATCGTCCTCTTATGAAAGTACAGTACTATTAGACATAGATTTCCATTTTCACAACGTTTCACACGAAATATAAGTGCGAAGGTCTTAGAGGTTTTATTAACAACCTGCTTTTCTGACCAAACTAGATATAACCACTAAGAACTATCCAAACTTAATTAAACTTTTGCATTTCAATTAAATATTTGAATTTGTTTTTAAATTAGATGGTACAGCTGTGGTCCTTTTGACAAGCCTAGATCATCAATTCCAACGTAGAAAGTTAGGTAACTCGTTAAAGATCACATTACTTAGTGACTTTTCCAAATTTACCTTTCTTTACGAAAGGACTATATTTAAACAGTATTTTACATATTGTATTTGATCTCTTTCTTATCTCTCTAAATTTATTGACAAAGGTAACATTATAATTAAGTTGGTCTCAAATTGAACTTCTAATAAAGATCAAATTTTTTTCCACAAATTGGACTTATGGGAAGGAATAGATTTGGTACCTTCTGTAGTACATAATGAAATGATTACATATATGCTTGAAACCTATAATTAGGATGACATTTGTGTATGTGCATCTCTAACTCGATCGTTTATTGTGTCACTCTAGGGTCAAATGCAAAACAATATTCATAAACAAAAATTAAATTGCAAGGATGTGTAATTCAAGTTGTCTATCAATGTGTCAATAGTGTATAATAACTTAATTATCTGCTAAATTAAATGTCTAAATACAAGATAAAATAATGGGTGATAACATATTGTGATTGATTTTCAAAAATTGAATGCAATGAAATTATATCCTTTTTATTTTTTTGTTTATGTAAGATGTTTTGATAAAACAATATATATATTAGTGGAAAGTAATTTCTAATAGCTATCATAACTCATTTAACATATTTATGAGGAAATTTGATGCACTACTAAATTACTGAAATTAAATACCAATCCCCATCAATCAATGGGTTAAAATTCTGACAATTGACAACTACCCATATTATTAGACATTTTTTAGTTCTTCAGTGTCTCAAGATTTCTCTTATATTGTCCTAATATACCAAACATCAACGTCTGAGAAGTTTAATATCTAATCTCATTAACCAATTTGATCAAGCATTATTATTAAATACCTTGAATTTTGATTAATGCATTAAGTTAATATACAACTTATTCTATCAAACTATCTATCATGACCAAGCATAATCAAAAATAAAAAATCAATGGTAATAAAGAATATAAGTATAACCATATATATATATTAATCATTTCAAATCATCATTACAAAACTACAACAAACTTCAAACTAAACATGGATTCTACGTCTTAAATTGGTACATGAAGAATCTAGACATGCATTTTAAACAAAACTACAACAAACTTCAAACTAAACATGCATTTTAAACAAACTTAAAATGAAGCTTACATTTTGGGACAAGCACTTTTATAAAAACTTATATTTTGGGATCGAAGAATTACCTAAAAAGAAGTAATCACAAAGCTCTTATTAGATTTAGGTATACTCTATTTCAAGTAACACTCAATGAACTTGGAAGGAAAAACAACTATTAAGGCTAAATGTAGCATTGGACTATCCTTGTAGCTTAAGTATTATCTCCATTCTTTAACTAGCTCAATATCATCACATATAATAGACAATTCTTCAATAATATCCTCATCTATTTTAATTTCACTGGCATGCTGAAAAACATATGTTTCAATATTTTTCTAGTCACTTAAAATGAAATCAATCATTTATCAAATTTTTCATTCAACACTACAATAATAACCTTATTTGTATAGTTTTCTTCATTTTGTATAATTAATTTATCAGCTTTCTCCTCTATCATGCCCCTCCCCCTTTTTAATCAAACAGTGGAAGGTTAAAAATTAAATCTAACCCTAATCCACTCAAGTTAGTGAAATCAATGGAGCAAAACTTTATCAACAAAGTTGCATATAAAAATGTTAGCTCAATGTAATTGATTAATGTAGTATAACTTCTTACTAGCTCGATAGTAATTGGTTCTATTTGAACATAACCAATTACTATCGTGCTGGTAAAAATATTAACCAATTCTCTCTCTTTAGAGCGTATGAGATAAGATATTTAAAAGCATGCCCAAAAACCGTATGTTCACAAAATCCAATGCTTTTTGACAAGTTAATTACACTATTCATAATCATGTCAAAAAAACCATATATTTTCACCAAAAAAAACCACCGTTTTGACAAGTTGATTAGGCTTTAAAATTTTTTCTTTTTTGGGCATAAAATAAGCTATTTTCTAGGAGAAACATGTCTTCCTGTCATGATATATTAGTTAAGTTTAATTTACAAGTGAGAAGATTCCAAGAGTGAGAAATTCTAAGGAGAGAAGCTCTCATTTCAGTTCTTCATTCCTTCTTCATCACTATAAAATCCTAGAAAATTAAATTAAAATGTTTTAATTAAATAGGGACAACCATTCTCCATAATTCCATTTAATAATTAATCCACAGATATGCAAAAAAATTAAAAGTGTTTTCAAAAGAATTTAAAATTCTCTCGTTTTGGAAAGAAAAATAATTAGTTTTCAGGCAATAATTTTCTTTGCCGTCAAGTAATTGAGGACTGATTATAAATTAATTTTGTGTGTATTGTCAGTACAATCACATGATCTTTTTTTTTTTTGCTTAAAAATGTCAGTTTTCATCATTAACATCCGATTAATACAATCGATGTAACGAAATTGATATTCTTACAGGGAGAATGTGAGTTCGATCATTGAAAGTGTACTTGTAGCTAGATACATACAAAACAGAATCCATCTTGACACAAAGTGTTATATGATGAAAAGAAACCGGGGCAAGAAAAAGCTCGAGTTATACAGATTTGCAAGGGGCCAAAGGCAATGGCTAGAGAAAAAAAATACTAATATTCTCTTGTACAGAAATTAGTGGGAACAAAAGAGTTCTTTTTAACGATAAATGATAGAAAGCAGAGATATCACAAGTTAACATAAAAAAAAAGATATATCACAAGTTAAAATACAATATGACAAGTTGCAGTACAATTGACCTTAAATTGGAAACCCAAATATTTATTAATACGAGAAATCAACAAATTGACTAAAAACTTTTCAATTATATTGCACTGACGGCTTTTGGCTGTCTCGAGTTTTGAATTCAAAACCCCACAAAGCACAATGAACAATCCATAGTTTTTCATAAGCAAAATTTTAAGATATTTTTCTCATTTTTTTAAAAGAAATAAAAAATATTACCTGATTAGTTTTGCAGAAATATATATGACATGCATATTATTATTATTATTATTATTATTATTATTATTATTATTATTATTATTTAATAACTATCACCAGTATTCCTGAGCTTATCCAATTTGAGTTTGACAACGAAGTAGGAACTTTTGGCGAAGGGCAAGTTTATCCTCACCAACAATCACAAAAGGATTGTTCTAATATAAATATTCCCTTCGACTAATGGGGATTGATATTGTTGACTAATATTTGATTCCCATTATTCATAAAAGTACAGGTTAAGCATGATAAAATCAAGTAAAGTAAAGGAGTATAGTGGCCCCCATTTGAATCACGAGTTTCTAGTTAATTGATCCGGTATTAAAATCACCAAAGAAGTAAATATTCGTTTATTATATTGAAGACGACGCAGTGTCCTGTTCAAATCATACAATCAAATAAGGTTAACTCATACATTGATTTCTGCTAAATAGGACATATTTGTTTTCTTTCTCCGTATTTGCTTGAACCTAATCTAATTAAATAAATAAAACAAACTTGAAAAAACCAACCAGAGATATAAAATCTAGTCACATTTTACCAAGACTCATTATACATTATTGGGTTAAACGAAATTTTCGTTCTTGAATTATTTTAATTTGCAATAAGTATTGAGTATTCTAAACTATATATTGAAATAATGTCGTCCATCAAATATCAAAATTATAATACTACCTCAGGTCCAAAACAAAAGATTTTTTTTACTTAATAATACTACCTCAGGTCCAAAATAAAAGATGTTTTTTACTTTTTATGGAAGTTGAAGAAGAAAATTAGATCACTTAATTATAATATATGACACATGCAATAGATTATATTTTACTTTATGTGTAGAATAAATTAATTTTGTGGAAAAATATAATGAAAAACATTTTGAATTGATTAATTTATATCCTTAATTTCTCCAAAAAAAGTTAAAGAAATTAAGACATAAGGGAATAACAATCATGAGTAACTAATATTCATTGCGGATTGTTATAGCCCATTTTACCTAGATCAAGTCTAAAGGGTTTAAAAATTAATATGCATTGTGCATTGGTATAACTTATCATATTGTTCATTATGGATAAGACAAAAGTGCTAATAAATAGTAATTAACTATTTAACTTTGGGCATATATAATAAATGACTGTTCCGATGATAGAAATGATAATCATCTTTTCTAAAATAGTGCAAATATGATAAAACTAGTGACGTCTGCTAATGACTGTTAAGCCAACATTACCAATTTTACCATATATGCACTGATTCTGATATAGTTGGTTATCATTTACACACCAATGAAATTGTCAACTACTAAATCAGCTCTTTTTCTTACTAAAAATTTAGAGTCTGGATTTCGGGTTAAGCTCATCGGGCCGGCTCATTTAAGTCCTAATTAGAGGGGGGCGATTATGGGTTAAAAAACGGGGATTGACCTTAAAAATAATAACCCTTCCGGGTCGTGGGTTTTGACAGGCCGGTGTATTTGAACCCGCTTTTTAGATTTTTTTTCGTTTGAAAAAAAAAATCAAATTATGGTATGATATCTTAACTCTCTTCGTTCGTTTATCAACACTAACCGCATACACTATGTCATAATTTCATTTTGGGGGTTTTTTGGTGATGGTTCTGAAGCGGATCCGGCCTTAAGGCCCGATGCCTCAAATCCTGATTCAATTAAAAAATCACTATACGTTAATTACCAAATTAATATAAAATAAAACTTTGAACTATTTTATTAAAATTTTTAATTTTTACTTTTCACTTTTCGAACAAGAGAAGGTTTGTTCATAACCTACATCCCAGAGTTCACATTTAAGCCAACAGCAAAGTGCTGCATTATGTACTTCACACCTGTTTGATACGCAAATTTTTTTTAATTGAAGAAGTTAGTGAAATGTGCGAAGTGTGTGTGTCTGTGTGTGTAAATACATGTATACATAGTATGATATATTCCTAAATAAAGCCAAATACAAAAATAACCATACATTTAGTTGGTTTTCTAATAATATTTTCTTAGGTAAAGGTGCAAATATGTTAAAGACATTTATACGAAAGTGTGGATGACACAAAAATTAATTTAGAGCTGCAAATTTATTAAGGATACGGTGGTGCGAATTTACACCAGCTCCCTATTTTCTTTTAACTTCACTCATTAATCTATTATATATTCTATATTAAATGTTCACATTCATAGCCGTATACCTCTAAGAATGTTTTAAAGGAAATGCTTGATGTAAGTTGAGTCATTAGATTCCGATATCTTCCGTGCATCATTGAACTTTATTAGTTAGTTAATGCAAAGTGACTAATTAGAAGAAAAACTTTATTAATGGAGGCCACGTGATGTGCACGGTAGTGTCCTGACTACCTTCATTATAAGGATGTTACGGTACTCAGCGAATCTTTATAAAAGGTTAATACTGTAGTACCAAAACTTGCTTTATAAATCATATGAAATTTTTTACACAAAAAAGGTGGCAGAACATTAAGCAAAAAGCAATTCCAAAATGCAGCAAAGTCAATACTAGCAAAACTTGCTTTATTTTGTGCCTTGTAAGTTGTATCCTACTTCATTATAAAATAACATATATCATTTGAAAAAAAAATGTTAACTTAGTGATTGAATGTTTATATGTTAATATTTAGGTTAATATTTTTAAATTAAAAAAACTCAAAATAAAATTATTATAGTAAAAGACTAAATTTCAAACATGCTTTATCACAATTAAATTGTAGATGCGTCATTTACATTTTTTGAGTAAACATTTTTGTTAGTAGGATAATTATGTTAATAACCTTGAGAAACTGAAATAAAACATACTATATATCTTCAAATGATTAAACCAATACTTGATGTAATGCACCAGTCTCATGGTTGTATTGCAATTTATAATATTTAAAATCATATCCTTTCCTAAACATCTACTTAAACATTTTTCTTTTTAGGAGAAGTAACTTCTTAAATGAAATTGAATCACCCTCTTGAGTTGACAAAAAAAAATCATCTCCTCTTGAGATATGGTAAGGAAATACAAAAATTGACTGTAAGTTGGGACACAAACAAAGCTATATATGTCCTTTTGTGACCTCATGGAGACAAGAGAAAGGAGAGTGTATGGACAACACAAGGACACTCCTCACATCACACAAAGACAAAGAGCATATCTTGAAAACACACAAAGCGATGCTTAGTTTAATAAATTAAACAATTATTATGAAGTGAAAATCTTCATCCAAAGCAGTCCCCAGCTAATGAAGTAAAGAAGAGGACAATTCTTTTCTGTTGTCATTAACAATATAATAAGGAACATCTCCAATACAGATGTTCTTTGTTCCTTACATATCAAGGGTAAACATTGATGGCGTCTAATGGGCTCTTTGGCTTTTGGTTTGCTTACAAAATTGGGTCCTTGATTCACTGTCCAATGGCAACTGATTTTGTCTTCGTCTGTTTTTCGGCCCTTACCACTACACAAACTCAATTTTGGACCTCATCCCAAAATTAGGATATGCACATGAGACTCATTTTGCCTCCTTCTCTTTTTAAGACATGACAAGTGCTTGTTTGGTAGAATGTATTTTCAGTAATTTTCTGTATATGAGATAAATATATTATAAGGGTTTTGCCTCATAAACCAAAAATGACTTTTAACCGAAGTAAATTTGACCCTAAATCGGAAGGTCTTATGGTCGAAATAATACCCTTCCCATGAAGCTTTATTAAGTGTTAAATTGTGAGATTGAACCTTATGTACATTGGTACAAAAACAAAATGTGTAGAAAGTATAATAGGCAGTGAGTTTCAATAAGAAAATTTGACCTAATCACGAATTCTTATCAATTGCAGAGGGATGGGTGGAAGCTCTAACAGTTCTTTTTAAAAAGTTTTTTCTTTTACAGAATTCAAATCTCTCATTAAGTACATAATTACATAGTGAAAATTGTGTTTAAGAAAAAAAATAGTGAAAATTATGTCACTCTTTCTAACTTTTACGTAAAATTACTTCAAATAATCCACTCTACTATGCATCACTCTTCAAAATATTGCCCCCACAAATCCCCGATCAAATCAAAATCTTGAACTCTGTCTCTCATCTCTTCCATATTAGTACTACTGTTCCTTTCTCCCTATGTGTCTCCTAGTATTTCCGTAAGCTCTATAGTGGATATTATACATATATGTGGGTGTATATAATATGCTCAGCCCATCATTATCTAATATAATATTCGATAGTATAAAATTTGGCCGGTCACATATGTAATAAGTTTGAATTCGTTAGAAAGCGTGAAGGTCTAAAAAAATCGTCAGAAAGTGATTCTCGGTTTTAGCAAGTTCATGTTCTTTTTAGTTTTCTTTGCAAAATGAATAATCTATTAAATTTGTGTTTATATCTATAATTGTTTTAAAAAAATTAAATCATCCACATGTAATAAGTTTGAATTAGTTTGAATTCCATATACAGCGTCTGATTAAGATATTGTTGAACACTAAAGGTAATAATATTTCTCAACAAGAACTTGAACCTGTAGCTGTCATTTTGTCATTTTATGAGAGATTAGTAGACACACATCTTACTAAGATATTGTCAGCATAAAAGTAATTAATTATATCTCTCATCAAGAACTTGAACTATTAGATGTCATTCTGTTGTTTTATGAGAGATTAAAAGACAAGCGTCTTACTAATCTTTCACTGTCATTCTATCGTTTTATGAGAGATTAAAAGGCAAGAGTCTCACTAATCTTTAGGTGTCATTCTGCCGTTTTATGAGAGATTAGTAGGCAAGCGTCTCACTGATCTTTAGCTGTCATTCTGCCGTTTTATGAGAGATTAGTAGGCAAGCGTCTCACTGATCTTTAGCTGTCATTCTGCCGTTTTATGAGAGATTAGTAGGCAAGCGTCTCACTGATCTTTAGCTATCATTCTGTCGTTTTATGAGAGATTAGTATGCAAACGTTCTTCTAATATTTAGTTGTCATTCTGCCGTTTTATGAGAGATTATTATACAAGAGTCCTACTAATCTTTATCTGTCATTCTGCCGTTTTATGAGAGATTAGTTGGCAAGCATCCTACTAATCTTTAGTTGTATTCTGCCGTTTTATGAGAGATTAGTAGGCAAGCGTCCTACTAATCTTTAGCTGTCATTATGTCGTTTCATGAGACATTAGTACGCAAGCATCTGACTAATCTTTAGCTCTCTTTCTGTCGTTTTATGAGAGATCAGTAGACAAGCGTCTCACTAATCTTTAGCTGTCATTCTATCGTTTTATGAGAGATTATGAGACAAGTGTCTCGAACCATTAGTTGTCGTTTTGTCGTTTTATAATAAATTAGTAGACAAACAAATTGCTAATCTTTAGCTGTCTTTTGTCGTTTCATGAGAGATTAATCTCTTTCTTTTTTAGACTCGACTGAAATCTTTACCTGTCAGCCGTTTTATCTTTTATTAGATCAGACTCAATTGATTATTCATTTGGATATAAATGAGGGAGTATTTGAATTTAACTATGGGATTTCAAATTAACATGCATTTAATTGATAAGGGTCTTATAGGGATGTACATTAACGCATAAGATTATAAACCAGATTAAACTTACTGTCAAAAGCTTTCATACTTCTAGACCAAAAATCTAATAGCCAATAAAGATTATTCTGGTGAGATGTTGGATCAATTCAGACCGGTCCAAATTTAAACCCCATTCTTAATTCTTTTCCCCATCAAATCTCTCTATAAAAGCCCCTTATACCACCCCACTCAACCCCCAACACTTTCCTCTCTCTTCCCTCCCTCTCTCAAAACATAACAAAGAGAGCAAGAAACTTAGGATAAGTCATCATGTGTCATCTACCATCCCCTGCTCTTCTTTCCAGTAAATGCAATCCCAATTCCAACCATCTCAAACAACAACAATCAGAGATGTCAGAGCCACTGATAATCAAATCTGAAAACAATCAAAACCATATCTCTGATTCCTTCATAGAGATAGTCTCTCTATCCAAAATAGCTCTCCCCATGATAATCACAGGCCTCCTTCTCTATTGCCGTTCCATGATCTCCATGCTATTCCTCGGCCGCCTTGGCGAACTCGCCCTCGCCGGCGGCTCCCTCGCCGTCGGATTCGCCAACATTACCGGCTACTCCATTCTCTCCGGCCTCGCCGCAGGAATGGAACCCATTTGTGGACAAGCCTTTGGCGCAAAAAGGTTCATCATGCTTGGACTTTGCCTACAAAGAACCATTCTTCTCTTACTTTTCACTTCCCTCCCAATTTCCCTTCTTTGGATATACATGAAGACAATCCTTCTTTTATGTCGTCAAGATGAAGCCATAGCCACACAAGCCCAATACTTTCTTGTTTATTCCATCCCTGACCTCTTAGCCCAATCAATTTTACACCCATTAAGGATTTACCTTCGAAGTCAATCCATTACTCTGCCTCTCACGCTTTGTGCCTTTTTCTCTGTCTTTCTTCACATACCCATCAATTACTTTTTAGTTTTTTACCTTAATTTGGGGATCAAAGGGGTTGCTCTTGGTGCGGTTTTGACTAATTTCAACCTCGTGGCTTCTTTGATTTTGTACATAATTTTGTCAGGGACACATAAAAAAACATGGGGTGGCTTTTCATTTGAGTGTTTCACTCAATGGAAGTCTCTTCTTAATCTGGCTATTCCAAGCTGCATTTCGATATGTCTCGAATGGTGGTGGTATGAGATCATGATATTGCTTTGCGGCTTGCTTTTGAATCCTAAAGCCACGGTAGCTTCCATGGGGATTTTGATCCAAACCACTTCGCTTCTCTACATTTTACCATCTTCATTAAGCTTCAGTGTTTCAACAAGAGTTGGAAACAAACTTGGTGCTCAAGAATCCTCCAAAGCAAAGCTCTCTGCTATTGTGGGTCTTTCTTGCAGTTTCGTTTTGGGACTATGTGCTTTGGCTTTTTCTGTGATGGTGAGAAACGTGTGGGCCAGTATGTTCACTAGAGACAATGAGATTATAACATTAACTTCCATGGTTTTACCTATAATAGGTCTTTGTGAATTGGGTAATTGTCCACAAACAACAGGTTGTGGTGTGCTTAGAGGAACTGCTAGGCCAAAAGTTGGTGCTCACATAAATTTGGGATGCTTTTATCTTGTGGGAATGCCTGTGGCTATAGCTTTGGCTTTTGTTTATGGGTTTGATTTTGAAGGTCTGTGGTTGGGACTTTTGGCTGCACAAGGATCATGTGCAGTGACCATGCTTGTGATTTTGAGTCAAACGGATTGGGAATTAGAGGCACAAAGAGCCAAGAAGCTCACAGAAACTGAGGAATCTGTTGTGGTGGAGGAGACCGAGGGGAGGCTCAAAGATGAAGAAAGCCAGCAAGATTCTTCTTAAGGTCGATGATTCAGATGCAGGAACTAAGGAAGCAACCAATCATGGGATTTAACTAATTAATTAATTTCCTTTACTAAAAAAACTAGAAAAAAAAGTAATGTTTTTAAAGGATTTGTCTTTAGCCATATAGGGTAGTAGATAGAGTAGAAATAGATGTAGACCATTGGCAAAAAAAAAGGGGAAAAAAAGAAAATAAATAGATGTAGACCTTTTTTATTTTTAGTTTTTTGGTAGTGGGTTATTTGGGTAATTTCCCTGAGTGGGCACCGCTTCTAACAACTAATGCTATTTCTCCTATGAAATTCAAATATACTAGTATACTACAAAGCGTTGAATCTCATAGGAAGCAACAACATGCCCACATGTACTAGTTTCCGAGGACTGACCATTAGGACCCGTTTGATTGGATGAAAAGTGTGTAATAAAAATAGAAATAGAATTGAGTGTAAGGGAGTAAAGATGGAAAGTAGAGATAAGTTAGGTAATGATGAAGTGTAAAAGTTTGTAGGGCCCAGGAAAAGTGTGAGATTGAGAGAGAAACCTTGTGGGCCCCAGGATATATGTAAATTACAATTTTCAATTACTTCTTCCATTTTCATTTGACAATTCATGTCAAGCAAACATACCAGGTAACCTCAAGTTCATCCATTCTTTTTATTTTACACTATTCCCATTGTTGCTATACATAAAGTCCCTTGGACCAAATTACAGGTTACTGCAAGTTAAAATTAGTTAGAAATAGTAAAGGTTTAAAAAAAAGGTAAAATTGGAAAAAATGTAGTTAATACTTAAACAAACTTAAAATGAAGCTTACATTTTGGGACAAGCACTTTTATAAAAACTTATATTTTGGGATCGAAGAATTACCTAAAAAGAAGTAATCACAAAGCTCTTATTAGATTTAGGTATACTCTATTTCAAGTAACACTCAATGAACTTGGAAGGAAAAACAACTATTAAGGCTAAATGTAGCATTGGACTATCCTTGTAGCTTAAGTATTATCTCCATTCTTTAACTAGCTCAATATCATCACATATAATAGACAATTCTTCAATAATATCCTCATCTATTTTAATTTCACTGGCATGCTGAAAAACATATGTTTCAATATTTTTCTAGTCACTTTAAATGAAATCAATCATTTATCAAATTTTTCATTCAACACTACAATAATAACCTTATTTGTATAGTTTTCTTCGTTTTGTATAATTAATTTATCAGCTTTCTCCTCTATCATGCCCCTCCCTCCTTTTTAATCAAACAATGGAAGGTTAAAAATTAAATCTAACTCTAATCCACTCAAGTAAGTGAAATCAATGGAGCAAAACTTTATCAACAAAGTTGCGTATAAAAGTGTTAACTCAATGTAATTGATTAATGTAGTATAACTTCTTACTAGCTCGATAGTAAATGGTTCTATTCGAACAGAACCAATTACTATCGTGCTGGTAAAAACATTAACCAATTCTCTCTCTTTAGAGCGTATGAGATAAGATATTTAAAAGCATACCCAAAAACCGTATGTCCACAAAATCCAATGCTTTTTGACAGGTTGATTACACTATTCATAATCATGTCAAAAAAACCATATATTTTCACCAAAAAACCATCGTTTTGACAAGTTGATTACGCTTTCAAATTTTCTCTTTTTTGGGCATAAAATAAGCTATTTTCTAGGAGAAACATGTCTTCCTGTCATGATATATTAGTTAAGTTTAATTTACATGTGAGAAGATTCTAAGAGTGAGAAATTCTAAGGAGAGAAGCTCTCATTTCAGTTCTTCATTCCTTCTTCATCACTATAAAATCCTAGAAAATTAAATTAGGATTGAGAAGGGTAATTGATAATTAATAATGCAAAATTTATGAATTATTGAGATATATGAGATTGTAGAGATGATTTCTCTTTTATCTTAAGTGGAATGATCTAGGAAATTTGAATTTTTGGATTCAAGAGTGATAGTGGAGAAAAGTGAGATTAGTTGGTTAACTTGTGCTTGAGTGGAAATAATATGCTATTTAAAAAGGTGGGCCCCTCTCTCTCTCTCTCTCTACCTCCCTCCCTCCCTCCCTCCCTCCCTCCCTCTTCTTTCTTCTCTCCCAACTCACACAGCACAAACACCTCATATATATTTCTCTCTTTCGCATTCACTTTTCATCTCATCTTCATATCTCTCTTCCCTTTTCCTCTTTTTTTTCTCTATCTTTTCTTCAAGATTATGCTTGAAATGTTGAGGTTTTTGGGTAGTTCGAAAATCTAGCGTAAACCTTATTTCTCTTAGTTTTAATCTTTTCTTCTAACTCTTCTAAGCCACTTAATTGGGTTATGATTAAGGAGAAACGAATTGGTATGCTACATAGGTTGTTAAAGTTAGGAAAATCCTAGTGTTTATGAGATTTTCGAAATGTATGGCTTGTTTGGTGGTTTTCGATATTTTGTTTGAATATTCTAAGCCTATTCAGAGTTTCTAATTGTGTGGGTTTCTTTAATTTGAGCATATTTGAGATTTTTTTATTGGAATCTTAAGTAAGCAAGGTTTTTTGATGAACTCGAAATTTCTCTTAAGTTTTGAATATGTGATTGCCTTGGAAGCTGAATCTAGCATCAACTTCTGCATCCTAATGTGCATAACACCAAAGGATTTACACTTTGAAGGAATGGACATTCCTTCTACAAAAATGTAAAACTCAACTCGGCTGTCACTATTTGTGTAAACTTTTCTTCCAACAATAGGAGCTTCATTCCTTTATATGGCTCCATTAAAAGAACAACACACAAGATAAGATCAAAGCATCTTTTAGGGCATCTCTTTCGTGGATTCTGACGATTGACTTACATCATTGTCATCAACGAATCTCACATACACTGAAAAAACCCGCCTTAGCTTCTTGACCAATATCAACAATCTGGATTTTTTGATTTCAAGGTACATATATCGACCATGCTATCATCTTTTAGCACATTCTCCATGCATCCTCTTGATGCACCATCAATTGCACAAGTTGAACTTAATAGTCTACTTGAGATAGTAGCTCATAGTACATTGTCTAGTTTAATGTCGTTCATTTATTCCTTTTTTATACTTTTTATGTACTGCATCCCTTTTTTCAAAATAGAATAATTGTCTTTTATTAAAAAATACTACTCCAACAAGATTACATGTAGTGTTTTCAAACATGTTCTGTCACACTTCCAAGAGAAATCACTTGTTAGGAAAACATATTCTTCTTGCCAAAGAGAAAGCTAGCGGATGTCTTGATATGTTCAAATGCATTTTCAATCATTCTTCTTTATGCATATAAAAAGCCACTTTTTGGGGTATGCGTCACACATGTTGTGACTTAATATGTCGATATATTCAAATGAAGCTTATGTCTTTGAGCTGAGATTGAATTATTCTCGATGCCATATATATACAGATATTTAGTCCAACTTACTTGTTGGTGGAACATAAAATAAAAATGGTTTGCTTTTTTCTGTATTTGATTTGAAAATAATTGACAGAAATGGCTTGTACATGTAGCAAATTCTAAGTGGCTCTAAATTTTCGTTCTCATTATTTCGAAGTGGGTAATGTTACAGCGGCCGAATGATGTGACTCTTAGTTACACTTTAATTTATATCAACATTATCAAAGTGGATAATGTAAATAGCTCATGATGACCATTTTAAAAATAACTTTCCAGGGGAAAATTATTTTTTAATATATTATTCCCCACAAAAATTTGCTATAGAAAAAGATTTTTTTCAACAAGTTGATGGTCATAAAAGTAAACACGAAATTACAATATTATGTTACACAAAACTCAGTTGTTTTGAGGAACTTAATTCGATACATGTGTACGTATCTTAAGGATGTGTGTGTGTAAAGTTAATTATTTTTTTTTAAAAAAAGTCGGAGGATGATACTGTGAGTTTTGACTGAATGTGAAGAAGAGACTTGATAGGATTGACACCTGTGTGGAAACTGTTTGTGGGCAATAATACTTCGGGTCTTTTTATTATTAAAAAAGAATAAGAATGCCATATAGAACCGTTAATATAATGTAGCATGGACAGAGGTAATATTTTATGCAAAAATTAAATAAGACGTAATATTTGCTGCTATAATAAAATTATTTTTTAAAAAAACATAAAGTGATGGGTTTCGGCGCCCGGTGGGTTGGGATAGATTCCCATTATACATTAATTAAATAGGCTACTTGAGTTTTTTTTTTATCACAGGCTACTTGAGTTAAAACTTAGTTGTTACAATATTTATAAAATTTACTATTAATAAAATAAATTATTTCTAGTTTAACTTGATTAAATTTTTCACTTTTAAAGTATGACTGTTCAGTCCAAAAAATATATGACCGTAATATTATTACCAAATTAATAAGACCTTTCAGCATTGCTAATAACAGCATATTTCTAAACTATTTCTATTGTTTTTAGCTAAAAGTATAAAAATAGTCTGGAATAAACATGTGCGCATACACACACACAATCAAAAGGATTCGAACTCATGGCCTGATTATTCAATAAACAAAGGATCACCATGAAGCCATCTGGAGGTGGCTTCAATTATTTTTCTTGGAAAATAATTTTAAATTATTTTTTAAATAATTTTTAAATTATTTAAAAAATAATTTAAAAATACTTTTTCTTGGAAAATTTGTTTTTTAAATTGATTCATTTTTAAAGGTTTCGGAAGAGATGGATGTGGGAAAATTAGTGGAGATACCGAAGAAAGGAATTTATGCAGGTTCAGATTTCCACCATTTAAAGTGAGCAACTACGACCTCATCAAGTTGCAAGTGCAGTTGACATCGTAATGGTTAGGTCTTTGAGACGTATTAGGGGACCCCTTATTTTTCTTAGCTTTAATTTGCTTGTTGCTTTCACTTTTCTTTTTCATAGACATCTATATTAGCAACCATATTGGTTTCTGATCTAAATATTTTCTTCCATAATGGGATCCCCTCCCCTCCCTCAAAAAGAGAACAAAGATGTTGCTACTATCTGCCTACCACCTGCCAACATTAATTCAATAAATAATAAAATCTTGACTTATAATAATCCATGTTATTACTAACACAAATCCAATGCTGTTAGGGTTGTTGCTGATGAGTGTTAGTGTTTCGTAAACATTATTTGAGTTGAGAGGCATGGATTTGTCAATATAAACTATTAACTCATGTAAACATATTCTCGTCTCGACCCGTCCCGTCCCGAGGCATTTACCTCCCGAAACTTTTCGGGACGCGACAAATTGGGATGGGATAAAATTCCTCTTCGGGATGGGACGGGACACAGGACGACCTGGATGGGTCGTCCCGATCCAGTCCCATCCCGTCCCGAATATATATTTGTATATAATTGTTTTAAAAAAAAATGCATGTGTCATTTATACTATGTATGAGTATACATGACATTTTTTTATGAAAATATGATCATAATAAAATGTTACCTTATTATGCTGTGTAAGATGTATCATAAAAGTAATATTCACTACTAGAAAAATGAGTTTTCACGTCGCTAAATGTCGTCGCTTTTTTGAGTAAGCGATGTGAAAAATCAAGCGGTGGCATTTTTGTAATCAAAATGAAATTATTAAAATAAGGTAATATATATTTTATGATAAAAAAAGGTAATATATATTTTTTCCTCCAAATTATTAACCTTGTTTCAATGTTATTTTATTTTATTTTATTTTTCGGACTGCAGACTTATATTTCTTTTTTCACTTGTTGGTGGCACTTGTAGCCACTTTTGGATTACACACAAATCCCTCTCAAGGCTAATTATAGGTAGCATAAGCGATATAAAAACATTTATCTTATTTTTTTTTGCCAAAAAAGCACTTGTCATTTCAACCAATATTGATGAATACAAAAACACTTGTTATGTCAACCAATAACAAGTTAATTTTTGTATTTCTTTGTATTTGAGTTTACGTTGAATGAGGGTTATCGCCAAAAGGCATTAATCTTAAAACTATGTTGACCCATTGAATGATGGAATAATTTTATTTTCTTGTTTCTTTTTTTAATTTGCATGTATAGAGAAGGGAAAATCCCAGATAATGGACAATTGAATTTCAAAATCATTTTAACTAGTTGAATAGGAGGATTAACTAGTTGAATAGCGTATTTACTACCCAAAATCCCTTTTCTGTGATTTTTAAATTCATCTATTATTTATTTGAGATTTCCCCTACATAGAATTCTGAAAGCTATGAAGCTTGAAATTTTACATGATATTGTTAAAATACATGCTAAACAGTAGTACTACATGATATTAATATAATAGTACCAGTACTATATTATCGGATGTCCCGAACAGTTGCAGAACTATTATATTTGTGTATATGTGTGTGTTATACATTATGATTTTTGCATGTTAGTTACGACAATAGTATTATAAAGACTATGTCATAAGATTAAAACGAGATAAGTTATGTTTATGGACCAAGAATATCTTAGATAAGTACTGTTATTATAGATTAAATTTTTATATAAATAGTCAATATTTTATGTAATCTTAGTCTGCCGTCAAACAGAAGAATTTCAGTTAACCACTACCCCATGCAATTATTCAAAACAGAAACAATTAATGATTAATCAGTATTATGAAAGTGACAATTTTGTGATAAAGGTTCCAATTTACAAGTAAAATTTATGAGGAATGTGGTTAAGCTTAGTTTTCCCCTCTTAAATTATAAAGAAGTCAAAGCCGGCCCCGAGGGTCCGAAGATGTACATGTGACTCTGAGAATAATTAATTATAATTAATTTTATTGGTAGTATATCTTTGTTTGTACTTATATTATTATTCAATTCAATTTTAATTTAAGTACTTGTGTGAATATTTATCCTTATGAAAGGCTTTAAATTTATTTCTTTTAGCATCATTGTATTTGTGATCTATCCACTTATAGGACCTCAACACATCAAACTTTAAAATATTAGAAAAATAATTATATACAATTGATCTTAGACGTATACTGCCTCCTCTATTTAATATAATATCTAGTTTATAGAGCAGTTTTCCCTTCAAAATATATATGTTATATTAAGTACCAGAGGTGATAGCCATGATTAATTTAGAGTAATTAAGTTATTTTGTCATGAATATGAGATGGCTGAAATATTTATTTCATATTAATCATGTAACGTGACGTCAAATTGAATTTTACAACCTCTTAAAAGTTTTTATTTATGGAGATGTTTTACTATAGATTATACTCATCGACGAAATCTTTATTTCTACTTGAACTTAAAAATTATTCCTATATATTTAATTGAAATTATTTGTTTGAAATTGTTATTTATGTATAATGATATTACTTTTTTTTATTTTTGCTAGTTATTCATTTTACTCCATTCTAGAATTATTTCTGAATTTGTATGTTACTGTGGTCACTAATTAATCTATCAAGAGTTTCATTGAAATAAATATACATTCATCGATCTTATTTTCGTGTTCAATAATGAATTGGGGTTTTATTAATATAATGGTATACATTACATTCAATTTATATGGTGAAAAAGTGAAAACAAACTATAGTTGAGTTAGCTAGGTCTAATATAACTCAACATAGATATACTTCATGGCATTAGTTTATAATCTGAAAAGTAACTATTATTATAGCATATAATTAATACAATGATTATACTCCCTCCGGTCCTAAATATAAGACCTAATTAACTTTTTCTAGAAAATTCTTAAAAAAGCAAAATAAGTTAATTATAAATTGATTTACCTAATTTTTTCCCTTAAACTAGTTTATTTTACCTCTAAACTAATAGACAATCTAAAAATATATCAAATATATCATCATTTAATAACATATTTCGCAACCTTAATCTCTCCAAAAAAAAGTCAATTAGGTCCTATATTTAGGACCGGAGGTAGTATTAAATAACGATATATTACTAGTGAGACTTCAACTCGCATTCTAGGTATGAATCAAGTTCTTATTAGGTCAACCA
Source organism: Mimosa pudica (assembly GCA_029929735.1). NCBI lineage: Eukaryota > Viridiplantae > Streptophyta > Magnoliopsida > Fabales > Fabaceae > Mimosa > Mimosa pudica. The sequence goes on along the minus strand of JAKELP010000021.1, from coordinate 8,975,379 downwards.
AACTTGTATATAGCACTGTATTATAGTATAGGGAATATGACAAAAGGAAAACAAACAATTATACAATTATCATGGTGTGTTCATCAATCAGATTTCCCGCAGATTAATTTTTAATTCCCATTTACAACTTTGTCAATGATATAGAAAAAGACAAATAATGGTTGACTTTCCTTTTCACAACATTTATACGTACATCATGTACGAATTTTAGGCTATACCTTTATTGAAATAATGAAGTAATACTCTTGTTCATAATTAAATGACATATTTGATGAGGTGAGTTTGTTTATAAATATAATTTTGTTTTAATTTTTCTCAACTTTTTTCCATATTATTTCTATTAATACTTTTAAATAATGAACAAACAAGAGAGTGGAGTGAGAATAAAGTAAGTTCTAGCGTTATGTTTTTGTGTGTTAAGTTAAATATGTCACCTCATCTAATACTTCTAAACAGATTGAGCACTATTGTTGTGTGTGTGTGTGTGTTTCATGATTTTCTTCAATACAATTAAAGACAACAGCTAAGAATTCTCATTTTTTTAAATCACTGCCCGGTCTAATCCGGACTCGAGGGGTAGGAGTGTTGCTCATATAAGTAAGGTTGTCCCCTCTCCTAATGAGAGCGCTTCTCAGGATTCGAACACGCGTTCTCATCCTTACGAGGTTGTAACTCACTTACCAGTTCAACCAAGAACCCATTGATAAGCATTCTCATCTTTTGTTCGTGTTAGTTTTCAATTTAAAACAATAGTAGATTTAAATTTTACGAGGTTAAAGTTTTCATATATTCATCTCATTCGACATGAAATCACTTATAAGTTGAATCAAACTAGCCGAATTAGTGTTTTATAGTTTTTTACACTTACTAGTTTCTACAATTGTTATTGTCAGAGAAAGTTCAAAATATTTCTTTTAGATTTTATTAATAGAATATATTGAGACGATGAAACTCTTGACCTCGGTACTGCTAAAAAAAATTTAACTTTGTAACTTTGTTATTGTCGGATGCAGAAAATGGAATTGTGAAGTTAATGAATCCGTTGGCACAGCTTGCCAACCGCGTTAGTTGGTTTTGCTGTTGTGTTTGGTTCGAAAAATGTGTTCAAAAAAAATGGCATATGCCTTGTGTATGTTGGTGTGGGTGGTGCTTGGCCGTACTGGGGGTCCCTGTGGGATCTCTTAGTCCCACATCGACCAAGAATGTGTGTGTGAGAGTATATAAGTAGGACATTCGCACTTCAGCTTGCCAACCGCGTTAGTTGGTTTTGCTGTTGTATTTGGTCCGAAAAATGTGTTCAAAAAAAGTTAATGAATCCATTGAGACTGCGTTTTGACTTCTAAATGTCAAATTTCTATTTAAAAGGAAATATACAAATATATATACTGAGATATGAGGTCGTGTTTTTTTAGGGATATATCATATATATTTGTCTTTCAAAATCACTGTTAGTTCTTGTTATGTAGGCACCTGATAAAAATATATCGGTGATTCATAATACTAACCCTGTCTTTCAACATGAAAATTAAGAGTAGATTAAAAAAGTCAATTAAGAAGTCAAATATTGACTTTTATTATATATTCTCTTTGGACTTATACATAAATTATAGGACAAAATTAATTCATGAAAATTAGTTAAATCGATTATTTATAAGAATTTAGAAGTATGTGTCATTTCTTCAAAATACCATTTTTTGAGAACAGGCATGAAATGTGAACAAACAGAAAGTGAGAAAACAATGCGATGTTATTGAGAAAAATATGGGAAATAATATTAAATGAGGGAAACAAAAATGTTGATGTTCAATATTCGATACCAAAAACTAGGTCTTGTATATTTGAAATTAAAAGAAATATTGTCCATGGATTAATATTAGTCAATTGTTTTAATTTATTCTGTAAATATTTTTGCAATCCTAAAAGTACAGGAACTTGTAACTTAAATAAGTGAAATGGAAGTATTTTTGGGTGAAATGTGTGTGACTGTGAAATTAGAAAAATGATTCTTAAAAAAAAAAAGAAATTAGAAAAATGATTTATTTCTAAAATCGACGTTAGTGTGTGTGGTGTGTGTCATGCAGAGGGATGTTCTACAAGTTAGTCCTTCTAAACTTTTTATAAGGTTCGAAATTTCTAATAATTGCCACACCTCGAATAATTCATTCAATATTTTAAGTAACACATACACACAGTTGATACTAGTAATAAAGAATGCTGATGTGGGAAAAAAGTAATAAATGCTGATTATTATAAATAATCAATATTTACACACCTTCACATGTATATATTCAAGGCATGAGTTGGAAGATAAACAATAAACTAAATTAATCTTGAAGTTGAAGTTATATACTGTACTTGATAAGAAATAATAATGTTTTGATCAATTATAATAAAGAAAACTGAGTATTACAAACTTAACTCAAAACAAGTTTAAATGCACACATATTAGTTATCCATATAACTCTTACTCAAATTAGGATAAGTCATAGAGAAAACATGTTCATCACTATAATTATGTTACAAAATTATTCTCCATTAAAACTGTTGGGATAGTTGATGATGATTTATTACTATTTATTCTCTTTTTTTTATTAGCAATGATGATTTATTACTATAACTTTTTAACCAATATTTTGTTGGTTGAGATGGTAACCCATATCATCATTGCGAAGAGGCAGGCTAAAGAAAATTTGACTTACGGAAAATGTAATTGTTAGGAATTTGGATGAGTAAATACACTTTATCAAGGCCTGAAAAAACCCCTGGTAAAGAAAAATATTAGTATAACTTGATAGTAATAATTGCGTTTTTATCATGATATACTATTCTCTAGTTTGATAACTTCAATTGATATTAATAATATTGTATTTTCAAGTTTAATACAAATTTTCTTATTTAAAGGAATTAGTGTTAAAAACATGCGTTTATTAAGTATAATCGAACTCATGACTTCCTATTTTCACGGGAAACGTTTCACTCTTCACTAACATAATTAAGTTCTTTGAAAATTTTATATTAGAAAATGCCCAGTATATATAACATGCGCTACTATCAATAAGGTTCTAAAATAAAATTTGAATGGACTTATTTCACCTTCAATTATTTCATGTATTATAGTATTTTTTGTACTTTATCATTAATACTCTCTCACTACTTAGGGCACTTTAAAAAGGAGTAAATTTCTTACATATCTATAGTTTCAAACAAATTTTAATTGTTATTTTTAGAATATTACTAAATTCAGTTATTAGATACATTTATAAGGGACGGGAGTAGTATACTCCATTGCTTTTAGTGATCCTGGATGATAGATCGATCATCTTAATTGACTTTGTGATCAATAAACAAGAATCTGAAATTCATTTGCTTTAAAATTCATAGTTGACTTCATATTATTGTAGTATATCCATCAATAAATGTTTCTTTCTTTATTACTATACAATCATCAAGGCGCCATGCACCTTCCTCGTCCACATTCAGAGGCTGAGACTTAATGGAGGAATATTACATAAAAAAATACAAAACTAACAATAATGTGACCTAAATATATTTTAACTATGAACATATATATGTTAAATATTGAATATGGTAAAATAAGAATAATTAAATGAGATTTGTAGCAAATTGACATGAATATTTTGTGACATGAAAACGTAACATGGTAAACTCGATCGATGTGTAATAATATATGCCTAGTAATAATTTAAGTGATTTGCAACACATTTTGGTTGTATAATTAAAATCATAAAAATATAAAAATCCGAGAGTCTATATAAAAATTTGACAACAATGCTAAAAGAACTAATAGATTTTATAATAAACATATGATACATCTTATATAACACAATAAGATAAAAAATATTAAGATCGTACATTTCATAAAAAAATGTCATAAATACTCATACATGATGTAAATTACACATGTACTTTTTTAAAAAAATATATAAAAACACACACACATATATTCGGGAGGGGACATGATTGGGGCGGCCCCATCTCTTGTCCCTTCCTCTCTCAAAGATGAATTTTGTCTCATTCTCAAAATTTTTAGGACGGGAATTTCCCTTTTGAAAAAGCAATGGGAAGGGAAAATTTTTCACATCCCTGTTTGTATCTTAATTTTAGCATGCAAAAGTAATACAAATCATGCGATTTGTCAGTATATAGGGTAGAGGGCTTAGAGCCCAACAAGTGGAAGGAAGAAAAGACACTTGAATCATCATGTGATGTATTCAAATTAAATCTCCATGCATCATGCGGATAATTGTATATAATATACTGCACATTTAGCAACAAAATATAATATTCTCTGACAATCAATGGCCCATCCCTTAAAACGAGTGAAAATGTCGAGTGATAATTAAGTCTATTATTATAAAATGAGTACTAACGATAGATGCTCAGCCAATTATTTAGTATGCGTAACAATTGAATAAAACGAAAGCCCGTAAAAGTTAGAGCAATTTTATATGCTGGAGTGGTTTATTGTAGTATTTCTTACCGGAGAGAAAGTAAGAGAAGAGAAAACAAGTAATAGAAACCCGAAGCGAGTTTGTTTATTTTTTCCATCCAGAAAGCAAGAAAAAAAATAGGATAACATTGTATTTAATTAAAGAAAATTGTGTAAAGAAGGGAAATCATTTGTTCAACCTTCACTTCGCTATTACAGATGTATCTTTTAAAATTATATTTCACTTTTTTAAAATATTTTCCAAGACTTATTTTTTGAAGTTATTCTTCAGAATTTTTGAGAACATACTAAAGAAAATAGATTACATGTCTCATATCTTATACTTTTTAACTCTTTTGATTGCGTATCTCTCATCTATTCGCTTCGCATGCTTTATTACCTCATTTTTATTATCTCACTGCAACTATTGATGATTATAGTAACTAAAAGATTTATATCCTTTCTATTCGCGCGCGACTTATTCGATATGTGAAATTTATTTTGACTTTTTATAATGCAATACAATAATGCGAGTGACATGAACAAATAACCAAAGGCCTTCATTGTCCTATTCGGCCAATCGTCAAAACCAAAACAAAAAAAAAAGGATAGCACTCTTTTATTTAAGCAATCTTTGGACAATGACAAAAAATGATAAAATATATAGGCAACACAACTGTCGCACTACAATCAATTAACACGGACTTTTGTCTTCAAATCATAATTTGGTAAACTCTGATAAATTTATTAAACAACTATAAACAGTTAATGTTTTCTTGCAAAAGTAGAATTTGATTCGCTAGTCCATTTGCAATATGATAGAATAGAGAAAGGTATCGTACAGCCGTCTTTATATATATATATATATATATATATATATATATATATATATATATATATAGCTTAAAATGCATGGTATGAGCTTCTTACGTTAACTAACTATGAAAATAATAATACTAATAATATATTTATTATTATTATTAGCCAGGGGTATAAGCTACTTCATGTGCTCATGAGGCACCATACCATTTTAAAATTGCAAACAAAGTCTTTCTAGTTAGGCTGGTCCAGCTAAACAGAAACCTACCTGGTCATTATTTCGAACAAATCATACCACAGTGCTAATTAGTTTTATAACATAAGCAAAATTAGATCATCGTGGCAAGTGCCAATAAACTGGCTAGACGGATGTCTCAGTTGGCCAACAAGACATAATTTTCATGATTTAAATAGTACTCTCTCCTATCCTAAGTATAAGAGCTATTTGAGGAGATGATTTTAGTCTAAAGTATAAAACCTAATTTTAATTTTGTCAACTTCTTTCAAAAACCATCCCTATTGGTGATCCTCTAACAATGATGAATAAGAGATGGGGAAAGAAACAAAGGAATATAATTATTTGGAGTACTTTTGTTGGTGAAAAAATTGGAGTAGTTTTAGAAAAACAAAATACGCTTTAATAACTAACATAACAAACATCTTTAAATTAATTAGATTATTTTAAAAGATCCATTATTTAGGACGAAAGGATTATCCCAAATAATATATATTTTTTATTATTCTTAGCATTCCTAAAAAATATACTACATATAGTCATAAATAAAAGAGCTCATTGATTGATTCAGGGGATTAAGTAAATTAAATAATTGTTTGCTATAGAAAACAAAGCAGATTACTTAATTATGATAAACAATACATGGAAAATTAGTTTATATGTTAGGAAAATTATTTTAACGGGTTAAGGTGCATTTTGGTTAATAAATTATTGGCTCAGGAGTGACTAACACAATTATGTTTTGAAGGGTTCTCATAAGCCAAACAGGTTTTAAAATGAAGTATATTAGTTATCATCGTTAGGACACAATAAATGGTTGTGGTTTTGTGGCTACATGGCACAACATGAAGGGTTGTTTTGTCCATGTGGCAAGTAACGTGTGTGCCAGCGTGGATTTTAAAATTCTAAAATCCTATATAAGATTGACTATGAATAAATATAAAAAAATCATTTAAGCCTTATACTCGTGTGTGCCAGCGTGGATTTTAAGCATATGGTTTTTTAAGCCAATAAACATCAAACATTAACCTAATATTCGTTTGAAGCAGATATATGGCTTCTGAAGAGAAATTGAGGTCAAAATTGAAGAAATCTCAATAAAGAACAGTTGAATGAGCCCTAGCTGCGGCAACAAGCCTTATGTACACTCACTAAAAGACTTAGTTGTTCTTATTACCAAGTCATTAAGATTAGAAGCCTGAGCCACTAGCTCTTGAATTCTGTTTTCACTCAATAATAAAATTTGAAAGCTCATCTTAAGTCATATTAGCTAATTATCCTACATATATACTTTAGAACTATAATTAACTGTGCTCATGTGATTATATTAGATTAAATAATACAAAAGGATAGGCAATAAAGTATACACGAGGATAATTGGATTAAGTGATCAAGACAAGATAATTTGATTAAATCATCATACACGAGGATATGCAATAAAGTCAATAAACAAACATAAAAATAATGTAATAAAAAATATATGGAATCAAGGGAAAATTAATTTGTAGTCCCTCACAAGGGACTTAATAGTAGAAAAATCTCATAAACTCCACATATTAAAGTAGGGTCCCTAAGGACCCTACTTTAATATACTTCAAATGTAAAAAGACCAGATTGCCCCTTCTTCCCTGCCCATGAACTTGTTATACGTGCGCATAACCTTGTCATTCCCGCCCATGACCTCATCAATGCTTGCCCACTAACTTGTCACAGGGTGGACCATGACCTTGTTAGAGTTGCCCATGATCTTGTTATATGTGCGGATGACCTCGTCATTCCCTGCTCATGACCTTGTCACAGAGTCAAAGGGAGGGGCAATCTGGTCTTTTTGTATTTGAAGTATATTAAAGTAAGGTCCTTAGGGACCCTACTTTAATATGTAGAGTTTATAGGACTTTTCTACTATTAAGCCCCTTGTGAGGGACTACAAATTAATTTTCCCTAGAACCAAACTAGATCCAATACAAATACAAAGATGAAATTCAACAACAACATATTGCCAATAGTCCCAACTCAAATGAAACTCAAATATAAGAAAATGAAATACTTAAAGATTTATATGAAAATCCATGTCTACATAATTGGAACTAAGAAAAACTACTCTAAAGTAGAAAAATTGCTTGTGTCTCGTAATTGATTGGGTCTTGTCCAATTGTTTCCTAATGTTGATAAATGACTTCCCCAAGCAATACTAGTCATAAAAAGAGAAGGAAAATGTGCTAATCATTATCCCACTTATTCTTTCCTATTTTTGAAAGTGATGCCTTAATTTTAGAAAATTTTTGTTCCCAATATTTTCCTATTGTCTTTGGGCATTCAATTTTGGAAATTCTTTTTCAATTAAGATGTTTTGAGCCATCTTTTATATATGGGAGAGGGGAGCACAGAAATCACTTATCAATTATCAATCTTTCCTATTTTTAAGAGTGATTACTTGAGTTCTTGGCATTTTTTACCGCTAACCCTTTCCTATTGACTTTGGATACTTATTTTGACCATTTTGCATCCTCAAACATGGTTTAAGTTCACTTATTATATAAGAGAGAGGGAAGTACGAAAATGATGATGATTTCAAATTTTCATACCATCATTCTACACACTCTTCCACCCATTATCTCTTCCAGTCCACCATCTTTCGCCGGTTCTTCTTGGAGCTTGAGGTGCTGCCACCTTTGGGTATTCTCTCCTTCAACATGATGAACTAAGTCCATCGATACTCTCTTGGATGATTGGATGACGTGAAGAAAACATTGAAACTTCTTTAGGGGAGTTTTATTAATTCCAATTATGTAGCTCTAAACTTCCATCTGTTTTCTTGTGTATTTAATCTTCTTATATTTGAACTTGATTTGTTATGATTCTATACTATGTACGGTTGAATTTTAATTGCACATGTTGATATAGTTTTAATTCAGTTATATTCATCTTCCCAAATCACCATGTATGTTAAGTCTTTGTTGATTTTATTGTCTACCATGCTAGTTCGGTTATTGAGTCCATTGCACTTCATATAAGGGTAAAGGTGCAAAAATAATCACCGTAAATTTAAAAATGGGCACCTAACTCTGGTAAATTTAAGAGGCAAAACCGTACACTTTAAACAAAAATGGGGCAAAATCGTAGATTAAAAACCAAAATGGGGCAAAAGTAATCTCTTTGTTAAGCCGAGTTAAACAGATGTTTTCCAGACATGGGCTACACCATCAGTCAATGACGTGTCAATTCCAAAATCCATCGTGAAAGCTGAAATGCATTCGGTTGAACCCTAAATCTCTTGAAACGAACCCTAAACCCCAAATCATTTCGATAAGAAACCAAATAGAACCCCAAATCATGTGAAATCCACCTTACTTCTTCATAATCATCTAAAAAAATAAAGACTCATCTGAAAAAATAAGACCCCATCAATATATTGCACCCTTAATGTATGACACGTCATTTACTAATGGTGGGGCCACATCTAGAAAACGTCTGTTTAAATTTGCCTAACAAATTAGTTACTTTTGCCCCATTTTGATTTACATTGTACGGTTTTATCCGTTAGATTTATCAGAGTTATAGGTGCCCATTTTTAAATTTACGGTGTCTATTTTTGCACATTTGCCCTTCATATAATTGTGTTGTTTAGGGATTGATGTGTGAGTTTGAGTTTATTAATGTTGAGTTTTCATAGCACTATTTAATTCCATTGATTGAACTCACCTACAGAACTAGACCATCCTACACTATTTAATTCCATTGATTGAACTCACTTAATTAATTTAGGTGGTTAGTTAATGATTCCATAGAGAGACGATATGGGATAGTACGTTTTCTACAATCCTTGGTAAATAATTTTTCATTAATTGAACTCGCTTAAAGAATTATATTATTACCTAATCTATGTGTGTGAGTGTAAGTAGCTAGAATTCTATAAGTGACTAATTGTTTTATTTGAGGTTGAGTAGTGTTTTCATTAACCTGTTCCTTTGAAAAGACCAATTGTGTTTACTTGTATGAGTTTTTCCATTTACCAATTAATTCTCTAAAATTATGAAAGATATGTTTTATTGTATGTTATCCCTTTGTTCAAGGGAGCATCCCATGATCATATTTGCATCCATCCGTCGTTTTTACTTGATTTCATATAAATCAAAAATCATAAATAAGTAGTTTAGTTTTGTAACCTTGATATACTTATACACCCCATCTTTTATTGTTTTCTTGCATCAACTTAGTTATTTTAGTTAGTTAGTTTAGGACTCCATAAAGAGACGATGTAGGATAGTATACTTGCTACAATCATTGGTAAATAATTTTGCGTTTGAACCCCAAGGTGTAAAGATAAAGACTCAAATCAATGGTACTTACTTGTATATGCTAAGCCTAGGCAGTACATATAGCAGGGTTAAAGGTCATATTTGTCCCGTATGTATATGAAGAAATGCCCCGGGTGCCCGAACACACGAATGCCCAAACTCCTCGAACCGAGTTCTTGATTTGATTGATAACCTGTTGCACAAAGAACAAACAATAATAATATTCGGAACAAAAAATGAAGATTTAGGGCTCACCTACTATTTAGGTTACAAGATCCTAGAGGGGATTCACACATCAAATCGCTTAAAGAAAGCCGGAATAAAAACTCAAAAATACTTTTCAAGGCTAGGGAACTCTGCCAATTTAGAGCGTGTGCCAATTTAGAGCGTGAGGAAAAGAATGAGTAGAGCCCCTTTATATATAGTTCATACTTCATAGTGAATATTGGAAAGGAAGAAAACCAATGTCATTATTGTCTCTCATTAATGATGTCAATTAGTCATTAATGTCTCCAATCAATCATTATAAAAGATTCTCTCAAATCAGCAATAAATTACCTTTTAATTGCTGATCAGTCAACTGTCAAATTTTCCTGATCACTTCTCATTCGTCAAATCCTCTTTTGGACAATGGGAAATGATTCTAGGCTCATCCCTTGACATTCTCATCCATTTTTCATCCACAAAACGTCCCCGTTTTGGCTACAGCTCACGTGGAGAAATTAAAACACACACATAAACACACATGTGGGCCCAGGCTCTCTCTCTCATTTCTTCATTATTCTCCCTCACCGTCTCTCCCTCAACAACAACACAACCACCCAACCGCCTCCTCCTCCCACCGGACCACCGTTCCATTACCTCAACCACCACACAACTTCCACGTCAGCTTCCTCAAATTTACCACCGAAGCCTCCGCAGCCGAACCTCACTTCTGCCGTGGGACGTCTCCTCACCGAACTCTCTGTCAAAGTAAGAAGTAAAATGCATATATAAACAAACCCCTGCTCAATGATGCCACCCATACCCGAATCATGCCTTTCCATTTCTTCCTCATCTTACACGGCAATATCAATGCATTAATATCATCTCCCAAACAACCAAAATATATTGATGTCAAACGGGTTTATTGTTTGAATGGGCGATGTGAAAGTGATTTGTTGTTTAAATGTGGGATTGATGAGCCGCCGACGTCCCACGGCGGAAGTGAGGTTGAAGGCATGGAGGTTGGAGGAGAGATGTGGGGGAGTGAAGGAGGCATCGGTGGTGACGTTGAGGAAGCTGACGTGGAAGTTGTGTGGTGGTTGAGGTAATGGAACGGTGGTCCGGTGGGAGGAGGAGGCGGTTGGGTGGTTGTGTTGTTGTTGAGGGAGAGACGGTGAGGGAGAATAATGAAGAAATGAGAGAGAGAGAGCCTGGGCCCACATGTGTGTTTATGTGTGTGGTTTAATTTCTCCACGTGAGTTGTAGCCAAAACGGGGACGTTTTGTGGATGAGAAATGGATGAGAATGCCAAGGGATGAGCCTGGAATCATTTCCCTTTGGACAATCCAACCCATCGAGGTTGGACATGGACATATTTTCCAATAGTATGCATGGGGTATATATCATATTTGTCGAAGCTTGCCCTGGAAGTGGGAAAAGTGTATCATATTTACCCTTTAATTTACCGCTAAAATACTCTCATTAACTGTTAAAAAGTTGATATTGACCTGTAGCATTTTAACAGTAAAGGAAGAATATGATACACTTTAATCATTTTGTGTACAAAATTGGACGTGAATACTTCTGGGGTAAATATGACTTTCAACTCTATATAGCATGTGTCTAGCTTTGATATGGAATCAGTTCCTTGATATGTTGAATATTCAAACTTACAAAAGCATCCCGGAGATGCAATATTAATAATTGTTATAACTAAATGTGAAGTTGATAGCTAGCTTATTGTGATGCGGAAACTAATTAAATTGAAACTAATTAAATTGATCGAGCCCTCTTGGTATTGACCAAAGGCCAAAAACCTATATGCTTAAGTTAAATTATAATGATAACTTCTATATCTATCCTTTCATGATCTGACTCACATTTGGAATGTGTGTGTGTGTGTGGCAAGTCATAGACCAAGCTTGGAATCTTTGCTTCTTTTTGTTAATTTTACTTTTTCAACCAAGTGATCCTCTTCGTGGATATTGTAACTATCACAACGAATAAAAAGTCAAGGGACAGATATGATCATCTTTAAAAGAGTATATTAAATATCCAAAATACTACCTCTTTCAAAGGAAAGCATGCATATCTGGAATACTCATTCCAGTCCTAAATATAAGACCTAATTGACTTTTTTTAGAAAATCCTTAAAAAAGCAAAATAAGTTAATTATAAATTGATTTACCTATTTTTTCCCTTAAACTAGTTTATTTTACCTATAAACTAATGGATAATCTAAAAATATATCAAATATGTCATCATCTAATAACATATTTCGCAACCTTAATCTCTCCAAAAAAAGTCAATTAGGTCATATATTTAGGACTTGTGGTAGTATGAATTATCAAATGTGAATTTTATTGATAACATAAAGACCAATGATTATCCAAGCTACGTTATGGGCATTCCTTACATATTCTTATGACATGTGTGAAAACACACACCACTGAGTTGGCACAAATTATTTAATATCTTAGTAAATAACTCTCACACCAATAAGGTATCTGTTAAAGTCTTTTGATGATGCTAATGGACTAACAGTCTAGTGGTAGAAATCAAGCTTTATGATAAGTGCTAGAAATGTGTTTGATAGTTTGTGAAACCTACCCTTTAAATAAGGTCTCAAGATACCAAAATAGAGATATATGTTTGATATATTAAGTATAAATCAAAATCCTACAACTCAAAACAACAAGACATGGAAATTTCATTGATGATCAATTAGTAAGCTAAGTATGTTTCTTTTGGTAAATGCTTTTACATGTTCATCAACTTCTGAAATTCAACTTTCCTAAATTTTCTCTCCATAAAACAAATGGTATCTTGATATATACCATCCAAAATCTTAATTTACATTCTTCATTTGTTAAATCTTCCACTGTGTGGAACTAAATCTCGATGGGTTATATTTAATATGTTGGGATGTGCCATTTGGATTCACTTTAGAGGGTGAATTGGTTGCAGTTAGTATTTTTTTACTAACAATTTTGAAATGCACGCATTTGTGATAAATAATTCTTATATTAGATATTGATTTTATTGATATCTTGATCTTGATTGAATTCCCATAATAGCCACATTATATTTGATCAAGTTATATTTATTTCAACATGGAGAAAGTTATTCTTGATTTCAAAGGAAAAAGGACGCTACACATCTCCCTAAGTCGATGAAAGAGATAAGCTCAATGAAGCTATTATTAGATTCTCTTGGAGGAATTTCCTAGTCTATGCCTGGAACATTGTCCATCAATGTCTGGAGATTCATCGGCCTAGGCTTTTGATTGATGATTTGCTTGACGGGAATGAGTTGAGCTGCATTATTGATAAATTTAGATAGTTGAACTCTAGGATTAATTTGATTACACTTTGTATGACTAAAGTTGTGAGTAGAATTAGATTTTCGATTTGGATTCAACTATTTTAAATACCATATCAGAATCGATTTATTAGTCTTTCCATGACGGTTGGTTATCGGAGAAATGGAATTACTTAAGAGTTTCTAATTCTTCAGTTTAAGGGTTTGCTTGGATGAGAGGAAAATGAGAGAGGAAGGAAAATGGGGAGGGAAAAAGGGGTGAGGGAGAACATTTTCCCCTGCTTGGTAGGAGAGAAAATGGGAGAGGAAAGAAAATAGGGAAAGAAAATAGTGTGGGTCACATGCCCCATTTCCCCCCCAACTTTTCCTCCCAAAATGGGGGAATTTTGGGACAAATTTGTTCTCCCACTCTCTGCCCTTATCCCATTCTCATTGCTCTCTTCGCACAACTCCATTCTTCACAGAACAAGCCCCATTCCTCTTGTGCTTTCTCTCATAACAACACGAGCTTCTTTTATTTCTCTATTCCTTCTACATCAGGTGTCTTGCTTTGTTTCTTTTTGACCATGGCTGTGGGTTGATTGATTGTTGAACGTTGTGGCTTCTTTATCTTTGCCTCTGAAGCTCGTCGCTGTGTGTGTGTGGGGTTTGGTAATGCATAGAGAAGGAAGAGTGGGTTTGTTCAGTATTGTTTTTACAAATCAACCAAAAATTTTTACAAAGCTTTTAGTAACTGGGAGTTGTTGGTGAAGATCAGTGGGGGGCTTTGATAAAAAAAATCATTTGGGGCATTGACAATCTTACAATGAGGGTATTTTAGCTATTTTGATATTTACTCATTTTCTTTCCTCCCAGTTTTCCCTCCTTCATCCAAGCAAGAGAGAGAATTATATTTTCTTCCTAGTTTTCTTTCCTTCCTATTTTCTTTTCTCTCACTTTCTTTCTTTTCCCATTTTCCTCTCATCCAAGCAGACCCTAAGATTCTCAGGATAAGTGAATAACAGTGTTGAACTTGAAAAGTATATTATATTTAAGGGCAAAGGTGCACCAAATAGCATGCAAGGTAATGTCTAAAAGGTCACTACTAGAAAAAAGGCTTTTCACGACCATAATTAACGACTAAAAAGCCAACTTTAGTCGTTAATAAAAAATGCGGTGACATAACATAAAAATAACTGTCCAGACGGAGATATTCTATGACCAAACTTTCACATTTGGTCGTTGAAAGTACACTTTCCACGACCACACTTTTAAAATTGTGGTCGTGGAATGGTCCCTTTCCACGACCAAACTTGCCTAAGTTTGGTCGTGGAAAGGGAAGCACTTTCCACGACCAAACTTTTAAAAGTTTGGTCGTGAAAAGTGCCCTTTCTACGACTACAAGTTTAAAAGTGTGGTCATGGAAAGTCTGTGGAATATGTAAAATTGCCTTCGCGCCACTAGCCCATTTTATTTCCCTCCCTAAACCTAAAACTGCCTCACTTGTTCTCTCTCCCACTACTCCTTCGCCCCACACAACATAACACCTTCAGTCACACTTCCCTCCTCCACCGTCGGCCACCAGCCTCCGCCATTCATTCCTTCTTTGTCTTCTTCAAATCGCACACCACAACTCAAATCCTAAGTTTCTCCATCTTCTTCACTGTCCCTCACCGTCACCGTCAGCCCTCCACCGAAGTTTCTACGGCCACCGTCTTCTTCACCGTCCTCGCCGTCACAACCCCCATATCTCTCTCTTTGTCTTCGCCGACCACCCTTCACCACCTCCACAACAGGGTCGCCATCACCACCCACAACTATCCTACTCCATCATTACTGTCTCCCTAGTTCAAGCCGTCACACCTTCAGTTTTTTCTCACTTCTTTGAAAGTGGTAAGAACTACATACCTATGTCTCTGCTTTGTTTAAATCTAGTTGTAGATTTCAGATCATGTAGGTGATTTTTAGGGTCATTCTGCTCTGTTTTGCATTTAAAGTAAGTTTCAATTTTTGGTGAAACCTGAGAATGAGTGTGATTTTGGTTATAAATTTCTGCTTAAGTCTCATGTGCCTGACTGTGAGTTTCTGAAATTGCTCTGCTGAAATAGTTGTTTAATAGAAAGTAGCATTTTGAATTCTGAACTGGTTGGAATTGTGTTGAAATTTTTACTGAACTTGTTGGTTAGTTTAAGTAGGATTGAACTTAGGTGAATGTTTTTGGTACATGAGGGAAATAATTGTTATTGGCTTGGTTGTGTGACTAAACTGATTCTGAGATTGTTATGAACTTGGATTCTTTTTACTGCATGTTTTAATCATGGTTTGTGGATTAAAACAAGTAGCATGATAATTTTAAGGGTGCGAATTTGACACTTGTAATTTAAAATAAGACAAATTTAATTTTCTTTCATTGAAGTTAAGTTTTCTCATGCTACTAGATGCCCCTTTTAGAAATTACCATATTGTTGGATGTCCCAAAATTTGAATAGTTTTGACTTTGATACAAAATATAAGAAATACCTTACTTTGTCTCTTCATTTAATGTATTTTTCCTAATTTGTCCTTGACTCTATTTCATATTTATTTATGCTTATGTATTTCTCTCTTATTAGTATCATAATAAATATGGGCAATATTAGAAAGAAGAATTAAATGTAGACACTCAACTAACTTTTACATGTTTTTCTTATATTACGGAGCAGAGGAAATAATTAGCTTGGTTAAAGGCTTATTTCATTTCAAAGGTAGGGCTGGGACAACTAAGCAAACATTTAAGAAGACTCTACCTCAATCAAAATCATACAACCCTACCTAGCATATGAGTGACTAATTCTTTGCTTATTTGTAAGCACGTTTAAAGAGTGGGACATGTGGTCTAGGAGATTTAATATTTTTTTATACACAATATCATGCATCGAACCCTCGACAATTTTTGATGGGTGAATGAATCATGTCATACAAGCACACGCCTTGAGTTACACCACTCACTCTTTTACATTGCCCATTCATATCTCTCAAAAATAAAAAACATCAATATTAATTTTAGATATAATTGGAATAGCAACTTTTCATCCTTGATTCGTTGTTCTTTAATATGTGAACACATTCATAGAAATTCTAGTAAGTATAGATTCAAGACATCCACCCAAGTTTAGCTCCACTATAAAAGATCATTTTGATATTAGGCATATAAGACAGATTTTATCAGTTGTACGTTCAAGTTCGATTTTGTAATTCTTTGGTTGATGAGTCTTTAATATATCCAGCATGCCAATAATACTATATTTTATAAGATTTGTATAGTTTAGCTTTAATTTCCAACTTATATGTGTGAGGGAGTATATATTTTGATCAAAAAAGAGAGGGAGTATATATGTGTTCAAGCAACGATAAAATTGATTACTTAAACATTGTAGGTGGCATGATGTGACTTGTAAGTGAATAATGAGGTCGATCACATCTCATTGAATTTCCCATATAATATTTTTGCTGGTAATTAAATATTAGTGAATAATGATGTCATCTCAAAGTTTAATCATCGGAATTGTGTCTCTTGAACTTATGGAAAAGCCCACATATTATCAATGGTGGATCTCTGATTGCTTCGTCAATCTCTGCAATTATTTAATAACTAAACTCTGATGCATGGTATCATTAGAATCTATCAATGACGTTTGAAGTAATAAAAATAGCACAATTATTAGTTGCTTCATAGAACACGTGCTTAATGGAGAAACCGGACCTGATTAACAAAGCAC
The DNA here is from genome assembly GCA_029929735.1 of Mimosa pudica. Classification (NCBI taxonomy): domain Eukaryota; kingdom Viridiplantae; phylum Streptophyta; class Magnoliopsida; order Fabales; family Fabaceae; genus Mimosa; species Mimosa pudica. Next base: position 8,958,315 of record JAKELP010000021.1, on the reverse strand, counting down.
GCGATTGTATCATTTAAAACTAAAATACTACCTCCGGTCCTAAATATAAGACCTAATTGATTTTTTTTGGAGAGATTAAGGTTGCAAAATAGGTTATTAAATCATGACATATTTGATATCTTTTTAGATTATCCATTAGCTTATAAGTAAATAAACTAATGTAAGAGAAAAAATTAGGTAAATCAATTTAATTAACTTATTTTGCTTATTTTTAGGATTTTTCAAAAAAGTCATCTAGGTCCTATATTTAGGACCGGAGGGAGTATAAAAAAGGAAGCTTACGGCGAGTGGTGATTGCAGCCATGAAGATGGTAATTTTCCAGAAGACGATAATAAAAATAATCAGTTATTCAAAATTTTTGAAACAAGTTTGATTCAATAAACATTTTGATTATATTTTGAAAATGTCATATATACAAATTATGTAACGCATGTGAATTAGATTTAATATATGGCATCAATCACATTTTTAACAAGAAAATAACTTAACATTTCATTAAATAAGAAGGAATTCAATTTAAATTAAAAATGTTTGAATCTGAGTCTTTAAATAAATAATAATCACAATAAAAATATTTTTCTCAATTAAAATCGATGGCTTGATTTAGAATTAATTGATGTATGTCATATAAATTGGATTTGTAATTGGCATTATATTTTGAGCTAAAGTGCAAAAAAAGTCATGTAATTGTCAAGCAGTTGCAAAAATGGCCAAGTAAAATTTTTTAGAGCAAACTTACCCATCAAATTTCAAAATTAGGGCAAAAATGATTGTCACAGTTAATTTTTGACTTTTTTATGCATCAATATGTGGCAGACTTATGTATTTTTTTGCCCTTCTGTGATGATGATGCAACAGAGGATGATGAGTGAAACAGTCAAAAAAAAAAAAATTAACCGTGATGGTCATTTTGCCCCAATTTTGAAATTCGATGGGCAGTTTTACTCCAAAAAATTTTACATAGTCATTTTTGCACTTTAGCCCTTATATTTTTAAAAGGTCGTACGCAGAATTTTGTGCCATGTGTGTACTAATTTGATATAAGCTACCATCATTAAAGGCGGTATACACAGTAACACAGGAGCAGGGGGAGACTTTATTTTTCTTCTATACAGAGAGAGAGTCACTTCTGTTGGCATCTGTATGTTGGCATAAGCTCCTAAATTATCAAAGAATTTCATGGATTTCTTCTACCTTCTCTCCAGTGCTAATATATCCAATCAGCAACAATACCTACAAACAATGAAAACATAGTTAAAGTGGCTTCCTCAAAGATCCTTAAGAGCTATTCATCCACTACTAACAAAAGAAGTCGTAGTGCTTGCAAAAAAAAATTAGAAAACTCAATTCTAACAAAGTCAAAAGTCAGCAACTGAGCCAACTTGATGAAGCCTATCATAAAGCTCTTAAGATAACTTGAATTAACTACTATATAGTATAGCAGCCAATGTAGATCGATCTCTTGGATTTCGGCTTTACTAACATCAAATTTCACTAGTTTAAACAAATTAGGAAGAGATCTAAGTGAAATTGATTATCTACTTCTTTTTTTATTATGAAATGTCTTAGCTATGTACTACACAAGCTTGGCTGATTATCTACTTCTATCCTAAATACTATTCTCTCTTTGGTATTTTTTATTTTTAAGGGAAGAAAAAACAAGTGAAATGTAATTTGTGTGGAAAATCAACAAAAAAAAAACATCCCTCGCTAATGCTAGTGTAAACTGTGAAGCTCTCAACGTTCTCTCATCCAATAAGACTTATCTTGCTAAATCAACTAGGCCAAATGAAGCTAATCCTCTCAGTCATGTGTTAGGATTAGAATCTTTCAAGAAAGGTTCTTTAGCTATGCAAGAATGGGTTTACAAAGTCAATTATTCTATGCTTTATAGTTGATAACCCTAATTAAATAAAATCATTCATTCCAATTTCAATATCCGCATAACCATATGAATTGAATAAATCAAGAACCACAAGGTATGTGCATCAATTATCCAATAAACAATGTAAAATCCTAGTTTCAGCCTCTACAATGTATTGAAACCATAAACCTATGGTTTCACAATCCATACATCAATTCTAGACCTAGAATTAACATACGAAGAATTAATTCTAGAGGTTATTGGATGAAATCTCCCTGGACTCATTGAGATATGGAACTTCACCTCACATTGGAGAGAGATTAAAGAATCTAGCCAATCATTCTTGTGGAATCATCTACAAGAAGGTTCTTTGCTTGAGTACCCATGGAGGAAATGAAGGAATTTGGTGAAAGAATGGTGGAAAATGGAGGAGGATGGAAGAAGATGAAGAAGAGAGTTGAGTGTAAATAGAAGAGGCTGAGAAATTGATAGATTAGAGAATGAAGGAATGAGTGAAAATGATTTAGATATGAATTTATAACACTACAAAAAACATTCTGTAAGGTGGCATTTTTAAATTAAATGTGGATCGGTGGGCAGCCCTAAATTAAATTGGAACAGAGTGCCAATTTTGATTGAATCTCATTTTGTGCCAACTCCTAATATTGTCTATGATAGCTATTTTTTTGATAATTTAAAGGCGTTTTAAATAAAATGTGGAAGAAAAAATATATACAAGACAATTCGCACTCAAAAAATTAAACAAAATGAGATTAGACATAAAGTTACAATTAAAAAACAATAAAACATATAATTAAATGAAATAATAATTAATAAAAAAACTAACCTTCACTAAGGCATCTCTGTAATCATAGAAAACAATTAAACATGATAATTAAAAACAATAGAAGAGAGGAAGACAAAGAAGAGAAGAAAGAAATAGAGAGAAGAAGAGAAGGGGCACATTGTAATGGGGGTAGAGGTACTTATAGGGCACTTAGAAAACGCCAGTATATTTAAATTCATCATATAAGATAATCAAGAGGTTTTCCGGAATTTAATTAAATGCTAGAAAAACCTATATTTTTAAAAAAATATATACCACATGGCGGCATTTCATAAGCGCCATTATGTATTTAATTATTCTTAAAAAATATATAAAGACTTTTTCGGGTGCTTATAAAAGGCCAGAAAAACGCCATTCAATTTTTCCAAATAAAATATACAGTGTTTTCCTACGTTTGTTTAAGTAAAAGCCGGAAAAGGATTTTTTAGAAAAAGAAAGAAATACCAATGGTGGCGGTTTACTAACTCCGTTATGTGTTCAATTTTTTATGGTGTTTACTTAAACGACGGGAAAACCTAATTTATTAAAACACAAAACAATTACCGCATAGTGGCGCTTTATAAGCTCCGCGATATTCATTTTTTTTTTTTTAAAAAAAATAGATATGCTTATCATGTGACGGTGTTTGTACAAATGCCTCTATATATTTATTTTTTTTAAAAAAAATTAATTTTCATATCAGATTTCACGTCCTTAGTGACATCACTTTTTGCTATTTTTTGGCGTTTGTGTAAATGCCAAAAAATGTTAATTGGTTTTTAAAACAATTACCACATAGCAGCGTTTGTTAAATGCCACTATGTTTAAAAAATTGGAAAAATAAAAATCAAAGCTTTACAGTAGTTATTTCTACTATAAATGCCGGAAAGTGACCGTGGCAAATTTTGCGCGAGTTTCACGCCGTTTTTCCAAGATTTTGTCCTTCTTTTCCCAGTTTAGTATATATCTACCACTACAATATTTTAGCATTGTTTTTTGATAAAACACCAGAAAGTTTGTAAGACTAAGCAGCGAGTTTTTTGTTGTGTAACCACCTCCTAATTGGGTAACTAACTCCTAGAATGAGTTGATAATCTGAATGCTCTTTTATATTGCTACAATCTTATCTTCTTTACTTGAAATTACTCTTCAACTACATCCCCAAACATTTGTAATTAAGAAACAAATGAAACAAGTGAGGGAAAATTGGTAAAAACACACTAAAACATCAAATTGAAAGTCTAAAAAATACTGTCAGTGCATAGTAGAATGTGGTTAAATAGAAACTTTCATAGTGGAAGGGTTGGGTTTGGTTTTTTTTAGGAGAGATTAGGAAGGAAGAGAGGGTGGAGAGGAAATTAGGGGTGTTCTGTGGGTGTTGTGGTGGTGGGGGTGGGTTCGGGCAGAGTAGGGAGGAAGGAAGTGAGAGAGATGGGCATATGAGTCATTGAGCAAAATTTCATAATCTCAATTATGGTCCTAGTACCTGATATGTCCTTTAGTAAATTTAGGTACCTTTATTGTGTTTTTGCATATTTGAAGTACTTTATCTGAGATTTCCCTAACTATTTTTGTGCTAAAGATTTAAAAAATTATTTCCATTTGATATTCTAGGCGGAATGCTCTATCTAAATTTATAGTCAGTCCAAATCTTAGATAAAGGACTAGGGTTGTGTTAGGTTTTAACAGCCAACGTAAAACCATGTCGAATCTTAATGACATAGATCACTAAATTGTTCTAGCAATAGGTCATTAATTGTTAATAATGCACTGTATGGCTCGAGTACAATGAGAAGTGAGCGAGGACGACTAAGTGTAGTGTTAAAAGAGCAAGGGATACCACTCTCTTTGGATGGAGAAGATTAAAGAAGTTAGTTCATAAAAGTAAGATTATATTTAGTACTTAGAATATTAGAACCTTGAAAGACAAATCTTGGGAGGTTGTACAAGTGATTAAGCATAGAAGGATAAACATTCTATGTCTATAGAAACTAAAGGGGTCAGAGCAAAGGGTAAGAACATTGGTGGATATAAGTTTTGGTATATAGGTAGAGATGGGAATTTGGGTTAGCCCGACCCAACCCAAGAGTCAGATGAGTTAAGTTACAACGACTCGTTTTATATGGTTTGGATTTGGCCAACCCTAACCTAGCTTGTAGGGTTGTAAGGTCAACCACCAACTCGTCACTTTTTCTTTTAAAAAATTAAACAGTAAAATCGAACATATCCTTAAAATTAGGAATCTAAAGTTGATATAGGGAAAGGGAGAAATACACACAGGAAGGGGAGAGGCGAGGATACCGCAATAGAGGACGAGGACGAACCGACGACGGCTGCAATAGAGGTGAAGGATGAGGACGAGCCGACGATGCCGCGACAGAGGAGAGGATGGACGAGGACTAGCCGAATGGACGTGTGTTGGTGATGCCGATGATTGATGAACGATGAATTGATGATTGTTAGGTTGTTTAGGTTTAGGGTTCAATTTGGGATTTTTTAGAACTGATGGGGTTTTTTTTGGGGGCTGGGGCTTAGGCTAATACAAGTAAAGTGAGTTCTAGGAATGATGTTGATATAATTGTGGATAAGGAATGGTAGTAGAATGTGGTTGAAATTAATTGAATTGGAGATAGAATCATATCAATGATAGTTGGGGAGGAGTTCATTAATGCTATTAAGACCTATGCTTCTCAGATTGAGGAAGAATCACATCTAAATGAAGTTATTAAATGACAGAGATAAACTTTGAATTATGATTTAGATTTTTTGGGGATTAGTGAAAGGAACTTCAATTAACATTCTACCATATGATTAGACTGAGATAGGTTAAGGAAGCTCTTGTGAAAATGGCTAGTGGGAAAGTTGTTGACCTTATGACATTCATATTGAAGTACGTATGTAAATAATTGGAAGAAAATGGTGTGTTGTGGTTTACAAAGCTATCATTAAAATTTTAAGGTCTAAGAAAATGTTAGATGATTATAGGAAAAGAATTTTTGTCCCTATTTATTAGAATAAAGGAGATATTCAAAATTCCATAAACTAAATAAGAATGAAACTTATGAGCTATATAATGAAATTGTGCGAAAAGTGATCAAATACAGGTCAATATGTGAAATTGGTATATTGAAAAATCAATTTGGTTTTATGTCAGCTGGTTCACTAAAGAAGCAATTTATCTACTTACGGGTTTTATGGAGTGATATCAAAGTAAAAGAAAAGATGTACATATGACCTTTATCAATCTGGAAAATAAAGGCGTATAACACTATGGTAAGAGAATTACTTGCACTACCACAGATTACCCCATTTACTTGCGCTTATTTTGGCCTCTACATACGCTTATATAGAGGGGGGCGCTGGTAAAGGCTCTACATGCGCTTTTAAAAAGCGCATGTAGAGGGGGGGCTCTACATGCGCTTAAAGTGCATGTAGAGGTATGTACCTCTACATGCGCTTTAAGCGCATGTAGTGCACTTAAAGCGCATGTAGAGGTACATACCTCTACATGCGCTTTAAGCGCATGTACAGGTGGCCCCTTTACATACGCTTTAAGCGCATGTATAGAATGTTTTTTTTTAAAAAAAAAATTATTATAAATTTACCTTATTTCCCAATATAACCACCAATACTAGTTGTAGTTCATAGAACCAACTAGCATTATATCAAAAGAATTTACCAGAAAAAGTCAATTACTTAACATCTTCAAAAATGAATTATATATCAATATCAAAACAATAACAATGTATGATTCATTTTTTATATATACATCAGCAAAAAGAACTATGTGCATCATAGTTGTTCACAAGTTAATCTAGACTAAAATATTGACAAAACAAGAAACGATTCAGAACAAAGTAATAAATATTCACCTCCTCAACTTTGTCAAGATTCATCCTATGTAAAAGATCACTCTACGGAAAGATTAGAGAGCGTGGATAACAGAAAAAATCAAATAAATCTTGCATTTATAGTGAAATACCTCAAGTTGTACCCAACTCATCAATTTTTGAGCTCCTATGCTGCAATAAAAATAATAATTTGCAGAAGGTCCATTAAATATCAAATAATGAAGAAGATATGCAAAAGAAGAGAGCAAAATTATAAAAGATAAAGAGACAAATATAAGGAGTAAAATTATGATAACCATGCAACACTAATCTCTCGTTACCTTGCATTTTTTGTGGTCACTTGCATCGTTTGGATCTTCATCTCCATCACGATACTTCCTTTTCTGTAATGATAAGGAGTAAAATGATTTATGTATGGAACCAAATTTGTTGTCATTGACATTACATTCAATTCTCCAAAAACAAAAAGTCATTAAGAACCATTCCCATTCATATGATAGCTAGTCAAAACAACTAAATTCTATATAATATCTAACTCAACCCATGTTGAATTAACCAAGCAGCTAACAGCAGCTAACTTATCGTGAGTGTCATCAATAACATCTTGATCAAAAGACTATTCTTCATCATAAAAAATCTGCATCATATATATAAGTATGTGAGTAGTGATATAACATCAATTAATCAATGATACTTAATAAGGGAAGCAAACAGTAAAATTATAAGGGTGACATAAAATTACAATAAAATAATTTAGTAACTCAATATTTGCACACTTACTTTAATGAAAATCCTTTTATAGAAGGGTGGCCAAACATGTCATTCACATAAACTTCAAAGAACAAGGCACACAAAATCAACCGATTAGTCAATATAATTGATAATAACTATTTTACATTTATAAAATAGCGAAGGAGAAGAAACAAACTCACATCTTTATAATAGATCCATACATAGTTCAAAATTTAAAACACAAGGTTCTAAAACATTTCTCTTATAATGTCATACTTAAACTAATATCTTAATAATCAAGGTCATAAGTTAGGATGTAAACACCTTAGAACCTCAAAACTTATCTAGCAAACTTAAATGAGTTTCAAATTATGGAGTATAGCGTTTTTTAACAACATCAATACTTCAAGAGACCCTAACTAAATATCTAGCTGAACCACACAACTTCAGATATTAATACAATTATTTTTGGATAACTCAAGAACCAAAAAACTAGAGAAGATCCACAAATTCTAAAATCAAACTCAATCATTCAAGCTCAACAAAAATCATGTCCAATCAACTCAAAAAGTCCTCAAGTAATGAACCATCAGAAAAACTTAAAGTTTACTCTTTTTGCAGCATAATCCCTTGAATAAAACCACACACAAGTTTTGTCAAAATAAAAAGACTCGGTTTTTTTAAAAAAAATCAGATTCAATTTACCATCCCTCAAACCTGCAGAATTTCTACATGCCAGCAGTACAAAGTCCCATATCAAAATCTACAAAATCAGCATTAAAAGTTAGGTTACGAAACTGAATTTAAATTGCTAGAAAATCCTAAAAAAGCATAGTAACACTCCAAGCAAAGAGAACACCATTGCAAAAGAGTAACATCATTCTTTCAGTCAAAGGATAGTAGAAATTCACAAAGAGGACCATGAAAGTCATAACAACAATACTACTGTCATTTGGATTCAGCATGTTAACATGTTACCCATTTCTTACTCTATATTTCAGCATATAATGATCCAGCAACCATATAAAAACCAATTTCAACTTCCACTGCTCACCAAAGGAAAGAAAGACTTCCACTGCTCACCAAAATCCCTTCGGCCAAACAGTATTAATTGCAGAAAAATTATAACTACTCATGCAACAACTACATTCTAGCCACAACGTGTTTTAGACACTCAATCCTGAAAATCAAACCAGAGGAAACAAAACAGAATTTCAATGCCCTTAGCGGTCTAAAAACTGCACATGCAATTCAATAAATCAACTCCATTTTGATCTAACCACATTAAATCAAATTAAACCTGAAACACCATACAAAATCGCATAGAAACATGAACTCAGTTCAGGCAGAAATAATATAAAAATAAATAAATAAAACAAAATTTGTAACCCAAATGAAAACATTGCTTTAGGTAAACACAAAATCTAACTCTAATTTAATTAGTGATTTTCCCAAATCCAAAACCCTAATCGATTTCTCTCATCGAACTCGCTCAAACCAAAAAAAAATGGGTAGAGGACACTCACCTAAGTTCAAATCGGCCTTTGCATGCTAGCTTTGAGGCAGATACTGCCGTAAATCTCGCCGGAGTTTCCACTGTAGGTGTGGACGAAACAGAGACCAAGAGAGGAAAGGAAGTGATGTAAACGAGTTTGAAAGGGAGAAACAACTTGAGGAGTGAAAGAAATGGCAAGGATTAACTCACCCGTTGCCATCCGCCGCTGTGGTCGCCGGAAAAACGCCGAACACGAAGGAAGAGGGTTTCACGCCACCTAAATTCGCCTCCAGCCGCGCACCGGCTACGAAGAAGGATGGAGGACGCGGCGGAGATCAAAGGGAAGATGGAGGTGTTGCTGGAAGAGAGAAAATGAAAGTGAAGGGTGAGAGAGGGACGGCTGGGGTTTGGATGAGAGAGGGGTGGCTAGGGTTTGGGTGTGAGGAAGCAAGAAGAAAGTTTTTTGTATATGTGTATTTTTTTTTATAATTGTATATGTGTATTTTTTTTCAATTTTTATTTTACTTCCTTAGAGTCATATCCTTCATACTTAGACAACCACACATCCTAAATCATTCAATTGATTAAGATATATAACTAATCTCTATAGTATCTTAAATCCCACAAAAAATCTCATAATTTCTAATTTCCTACTTATTTATTTACATTGATCTATAATTTACTAATTACATTGATCTATAGTGAATTCCATTGCTTTAAGCGCATGTATTGGCTTTCCTTTGTTATTTTAATATTTTATGGCTTATACATGCGTTTAAAGCGCATGTAAAGACCAATGTCCATTTAATTATATGGATATTCATATGATTTGGTGCTTTTCAACTAAATTGTTTCAATACTTTATCTCAAAATGCTCAAATCTTGTGCTTGACAATGTTATAGTGAATTCCATTGAAGAACATGTAGAGCCTCTACATGCGCTTAAAGCGCATGTAAAGGGTGTTTCACCAATTCCATAGCACCCAAAAGTGGTAATGGAGCCTTGAAACACTAAGTCCACAAGCAGAGACACCTTATGAGGTCTGAGGAGGACCTCTTATGCATGACTCCATGTTTTGCACTTCAGTAGTGCCTTTACATGCGCTTAAAGCGCATGTAAAGGGTGTTTGAACATTTTCATAGCACCCAAAAGTGGTAATGGAGCTTTGAAACACTAATTCCACAAGCAGAAACACCTTATGAGGTCTGAGGAGGACCTCTTATGCATGACTCCATGTTTTGCACTTCAGTATTGCCTTTACATGCGCTTAAAGCGCATGTAAAGGGTGTTTCAACATTTTCATAGCACCCAAAAGTGGTAATGGAGCCTTGAAACACTAAGTCCACAAGCAGGGACACCTTATGAGGTATGAGGAGGACCTCTTATGCATGACTCCATGTTTTGCACTTCAGTAGAGCCTTTACATGCGCTTAAAGCACATGTAAAGGGTGTTTCCATATAATTTTGAGCTCTTCACCTAAGTTCATTTTATATTTTATCTCTAAATACTTAAATTCTTTTCTAGTCATTGTTTTAGTGAATTTTAATTGATGCACATTTCTATACATGCGCTTTTGCGCTTAAAGCTCATGTAGAAATAAGGCCTCTACATGCACTTTAAGCGCATGTATAGATTCTTACATGTACATGCGCTTAAAGCGCAAGTAAAGGACCCTCTATACATGCGTTTCTTTTAAGCGCATGTAAAGGTGCGCTGGTAGAGGGACAATTTGCAGTAATGTTGGCAAATCATTTGAAAAGAAAGGTGTTCATGTTGGGTATATCAAAGAGATTTAAGATATGCATAAGGGGGTAATGACAAGCGTTAGAACACATAGAGGAGAAAAAATGACTTTCCAATAACTATTTATTGTGTCAAGGTTTGGCTTTAAGCCCATATTTGTTAAATCTAGTTTTGAATGTTCTAACTACAATTATTCAAGAAGAAATTCTTAAATGCATACTTTTCATGAATGAAATAGTCCTTTGGGTTACTCAAAAGAAGAAAAAAAAATCGAAAACTAGAGTTATGGAGACTCTAGAGTTAAAAGGTTTTCAACTGAGTAGGGCAAGATAGAATATATATGCATTGTAGTTTCGAAAATAGACAAACTCATTAGGATATTGAAGTATTGGGAGTCTAGGCTATACTATAGGTGGAGAAGTTCAAATATTTGGGATTGATTACAAAAAAGATTGTGAAATATATATGGCAATGTTAGTAATAGAATTTAAGGTAGATGGTTTAAATGGAGAAAAACTATTGGGTTTTATGTGATCATAAAGTCTAAGATAATGTAAAAGGGAAGTTTTATAAGACAACCATTAGACCAGTATTGTTATATGGTAATAAATTTTGGGATATAAAAGCATTAGGAACATAAGATGTGGGTAGCAAAGATGAGAATGTTGAGATGTATAGTCATACAATAAATTAAAAGATAGGATCTACAATGATCATATTTGGAACAGAGTTTGGGTATTACCGATTGGGGAGAAAATGGAAGAAAGTCGTTTGAAGTAGTCTGGGGATGTTCAAATTAAAGATAATTAGATGTGCTAGTAAGGATAGATGATTAAATGGTATGAAGTCCTCCCAAATGAGGGAAAGGTCAACCGAAGAGAACTTAACAAAATTATCTACCGATATCTTTTGGACCATCATATATCTCCAAAGATGACTAATGATAGAGCATAATGGCGTCATGCGGTCCATGTAGTCAACCTCACCTAGATGAGATAAAACTTTGTTGTCATCGTCTTTATATTTCATGCCCAAATGGATTGAATTTAAAGTTATACTTTTGTGAATTGCACTTGATTAGGGTACATTCTAACACTTGCACATTTAGTTGAAGTTTATTTTAATCAAGGGGAACTTTAAGCATAATTTGTATTATTTGTTGTTTATCACTCTTCAAAACATTTGATACAACCTTTTATTTCATTTTGATGTGTAGGTTTAGGGCATTAAGCTAAAAATTTATGAACAGAGGTCAAGATAGTAAATCTGAATTTATTATATTAATTAATACTTTGTGTGGAAGTATTAAACATCTGAAAAAACTTGGAAATGATGCAAAATATGAGGTTGAAATTTCATATTTAAAAACTGTTTCATGAAAAAACAAAAATATAAATGATAAATTGTTATGAAAGTGAACTTTTTTCCAATAGAAAGACTAACTACAATATTTTTTTATAGAATAAAACTACAATATACTATTATAAATTTGTCAAGAAATTAATTATATAAAACATAATAATAACATGTTAATTATTCACAAATAATAATATAACATGGATAACTTATCATATAGACTTCATGCAAGGCATAAAAGAGTGATTATTTATTATATTAATTTTATAGTTTTGATTGTATAAACAGATGGAATGGAACTTAAGTCGTAGCAGCCTATAAATTTCAAAGAATTGCATACAAAAAATTCAAAACATCACGCTAATTAATATTATTAAGCCATTAAATAAACCTTTTTATCATTTCGGTTTGCTACAAAGGTTGACACATGCTATCATGCGTAGGCATCTAAACAGCGAGATGTACCATGTACGAGGGAACAAATCAATGGATATTAATTATTAATCACTACACATAATATAAATTATCCTACTCAATAGTCCATACTTTGTTTATGCCGAAAAGCATATTCTCTTGAATCCAGTAATGTTTGACAAATTAAACCAAGCTAGTAATATTAATATATATATATATATATATATATATATATATAACAAACTAACAGGTTAAGATAAGTATCAGTAAAATATATGAAACCTATGTATCAAAAAAAAAATATATGAAACCTATGTATAATGCAGCTTAATTATTCTTCAAATTAAACACATTGTATGCAAAGATGTAAGGAGAAATTAATTATCTAATTTTAGTAGTAGTACATTATTAATGAAAAAGGAATATTCTCACAAGACTTATTATGAGTTCCTCTTCGTTGAAAACAAAAATATAATTGAAATAATAGTTTATCATTGACGCAAAAGGAATGTGAATATGAATTTTTTATTATATTATGAATATTAAAAGCAAAAAATATAGAATGTATTAACAATGAATATAAGAACTTGATAGACAATAATTATATAAGAAAATTATTTATAGAAATGAGAAAAATAAGTTGTTTTTTTTTTGTTAAAAAGATCTTTAAATAATATTCTTATGTATTTTGGAAGTCTTAAATGTTTTAGGAATGAACTGTAAAAAGGTGCTTTTATCAAGAGAAAAATATGATATAGTATCCAACCCTTTTAATACCAATTTTCCATATCTTCTTCTTCTAACTCAAACATCATATTGGGTTGTGAATAAAAACTCATCTCTTTTTCTAACCCAATATGATTAAAAATTACTGTATCAAATTTGTTTACTCCGTTCAATGCGTCCATCCAATTTCAAATATTACAATTGGACGATTAACTTGTAGAGATTAAAAACTTAGTTAAATTTGTTATTTAGACAACATTTGTGTTTGTCTTTAAGATACAAACGGCTCCCTAATTCCTAATTATTGATGGAAAACACCTAATATGTGCAATTTCTTAAAGAAGTTTATAAAAATAAAAAATTTGAGATAAAAATGGATTGATGACTTATATTTAGACTCAAAGCACAATACTATTTAACTTTTAATGTTAGGAATAGATGGAAATGTTATCGTAAGCATGTAAACTACTATTTCTTATTTTCACCTGCGCAACAAGAACTGAACACTAACTCGACATAACCAGTGACTTGCCTTGGCACAAATCTTTCTTTTTTCTAACAAAAAGGAATGCAATAATGAGAAACAGTCATTTAAAAAATGATGAAGAAAACAAAAGAAAAGATAGGGATCGGTGAATAAAAAAGATTCAAACTTTATCCTTCCATTGGAGGGAGCCACTGTTTGAATATTGACCAACTTTAATTTGGATTGTGCAACGATCGTCTCAGAATATGAGACCGATGCCTCAGTTGTTTTCTGAGTAGCCAGCCAGCCATCCAAAGTCCACTTCAATTTGCGTGTCAAATTGAAGTGTTTATTGATTCTGAAAGTGACACACATCGCACAGCACAAAATCAGAATTCGTTATCTCCTTATTTTACCTATTCAACAGCACAAACTTTTTAGCAACTAGATAGCTACATACATAGTGCATTGAACTTACAAATTTTTTTTTCAAAAAACGCCTTATCGACTTGTTTTAACTGTACCTTATCCACTTGTTTACTGTCCATTGATCATACGTTTTTGTATTTGATTTCCTTAACCCCACGTAATCATGACTATAAACTAACGAGTTAAAATCCAATTTTGATCTAATAACTTAGGAGTAGTTGAGAATATTTAGAAGTGTTTTTGAATCAATATCCCTACAAAAGGGTCAAAAAACTAACAAAATTGCCTTAATCATGAAAATATTAACATTGATTATTAAGAAATTAATGTTTACCCTTACAATATTACTGGTCGATCAACATCTATCACCCTTTTTTTATGTAAACTTCTAACGTAAGATTGTTCGTTGATATATATACTATATTTAATATCATTACATTGAGTTTGCCTTGATACGATAATGGGATACAAATTTGAATTCCACTAATAAGCTGTTCATCAACTGCTTTGGTGTCAATCATGAAGTACCATTATGTCACTAATTCGTTCAAAAAGTTGTATTTGTTGAAGATCCAACTAAATTTTTAATCTGATCTCGGGAAGTTTGGTGTATGGCTAATCAGATTTTGCTTTAATCTCCATAAGCTGGTTAATTCATAACAGATTAAATAAATTAATGTCGTCAAAAGTTTCAGCCGTGACCTAAGATCATCAGAACAACTTCTAGTGGAGTTGTCTCCCATTAATAGGAATTGAAAAAAACGAATTAGCTTTAAAACGTCACAGTTAAAGAGTGTCAAAACAATGTTTGCCAACTTTGAATTGCTATCACACTTTCTAATTAGTTAGTTGATTAATCTATTAATTAATTAACGTAAGAGAGCAATTTAAGTTAGTTCAAGTTCTAATCGCTGGTGATATGGAATTCATAATACACATCACATGGCAAATGGTTTTTGAAAAACACGCTCTAATTAAAAGTACAAGCAATCAATATATATTAATTAATTTAAAGAGTGTATTATAGCTTGAGCTTTATCATTGACAGTATGCATGCTTCTCGTCTATCTTTAAAATTGACGTGGACTTCTACTAAAGCAAGAACCAATCAGCTATATATATACAGGACATCAACTTTTTTTTTTGGCTGTTTTATTGAAGGCTTCTAGAAACATATACATATTTTCTTTCTAATATGATGCAAATCACCATATATAGACCAAAAGGTAAATTACACAGACTTTTCCCTTGATTTATTTTTTTAAAAAAATTTACAGTAGATATACTAAAATTAAGATACGAATCCTCAATATATTTCCCATAAAAATTTAAGTGGATTTTAAAAATACGATGTGCAATCAAATTTTTAATTATTAAAGTGAGGCCTCTATAATTGTTTCCCAAAATTAGAGAATGATCTATTCATTTTATTAAAATTCAAAAACGTCTAGTGTGTGTGTGTGTGTATTCCCCTTATAAATACAAGACATACACATGCTTTTTAATTCAAATTGAACTATAACGTGGGTCTTATGTTAAATCAGGAGTATCCATAATTTAGGTTGACAACAATTCATCATCAAATACGATCCATTGACTCTGATAAGAGAATATATATGTCTTTCAGAAAAATTTATAGATTTTCAAATCCAATTATATTTTATCATTATAATTCTTTAGAATTTTTGATACTCTTTATAACATAATTAGTCGAATACTCCTTAAATAATTATTTTAAAGGTTAAACTTAAGAAATGATTTTAAATCAAGTACTTAAATATTTTATGCTAGCATATTCTTGGTTTAATTATTGAAACTGCTGCTTTATATATATTCACGAGATCAAAACCCAAACCACATGTACATTCAAAAAGTAGCTAGAGACTGATATAATCATATCCATCGGTTCAAAATCATAACCATATCCACAGAGTTGTAATTGATTTCATATCCAGAAGGGATGAATTGCTTAGTGCCACTTGGTAAAAATATAAAAGTCCTATATGTGTGTGTATGCAAGAGCCTCCAATTCAATTTGCTCTGTCAGCTAGCTAGCCATTGATGATATACATAGTTAAAATGAACAAAAAAAAGCACTTTCACTAAGACTTAATTTAAGATCTATTTATACAATAAGAAGATTACTCAATAAATACGTAATTAGAAAAACTATTTTTTAAGAGAGAAAAAAGGTGCGTACGTAAAAAGATATGGTGATAAACAATTCCGACGCAGAAATAAATTTGAAAGCAAACGAAGTTTGAATCGAAGTGTGTTACTTTTACAGTATGAAGATAGGTCGGTCCAATACATTGGCATGTGTGTGTGTGTAAATTGCACTCGTGATGAGATGAACAATATTGTACAGTTTGTGGGCTAAAAGCGATGAAATATTATGACCAATCTTTTTTTCCAAAGATATCCTACACACATATCATGTAGGACTATTCTCTTTCTATTCTGAAGTCTAATAAGAGGTAGACAGTTAACTTGAGAATTTACTTCATTAACAAGTGTTGGAGATCGAACTCCAACTACTTATTTAAGGATGAAAATACTCACCACTCACACCAACTTACCAGGTTTTATTATAACCAATCTTGAGTCTTCTTTTGAGTGCGAGAGTAATAATTTGAATTTCTAAATAACCTAACAATGGCCATATTTTCACTGTTGCTTCAATCATGCGCGACTATTCATTCACGCATCTTCACACGTTCATGCTATTCGTCTCTGTAAGAAATGATGATGAGCTAAGTTAGCAAGCTAGAATATAAAATACTGTCTTTGTCCGCTCAATGCTACAGCTAGCTTAGTAATATTTTAGTTCTAAATAAATGACCTTTTTAATATATCTCTTATACTTAATACTTAAGAATGTTTTGTTATAAAATAATTATAATCTTGTAACAAATACACATAAGTATTTTAAAATATAATGTTCCACATACTATAATTAAATAATTTATTAGCTTCCTAATATCCCCACATAACTTCATTTTCACCGTTTTAGAAAACTAGAAGGCCCACAGATTTCTCTGAATCTCAAATCCGCCACTATTCTTCCCTTCTCTCTTCCCTCTTCTCACTTCCTCTCTTCACTCTTCCATCTATTCTTCAATTTTTTCCAGGTTATTCTTCAATTTAATTCTTTTACCTTATTTTTAATGTAGATGTATATTTGTTGTTATAATTATATTTTAGTTGTTGATTAGGTTGTGTTACTATTATGTATCTTCTAATTATTGTTTGTTTTTCTAATGTTTTTATTTATTTTAAAATGTTTTTCAAATTACTTAATGTTTAAATTTAATTATGTTGTTTAAAAAATTTCTTAACTTTTTTTCTGTATTTAATGGAATTACAGTTTTCTCACCTCCATTTCCAGCCTTGATTTGACCTCTTTACGTTCAATTATGGCGGGAAAGAGTGTATATATATATATATATATATATATATATATATATATATATATATATATAATTGGATTTACCGATGTTTAACTAATTGCAGGAAAGTGTTTTTTATATAAAAATAACTTACCGGCATTTACCTAAACGCTGATAAGTGCTTTAAATTTTTAAATTAAACTTATTGGCATTTAGATAAACACCAATATGTTTTTAAATTAAATAATTGTTACTTAGCGGGATTTATCTTAACACCGGTAAGTTATTTTTGAAAAAAAATATGGCGGTTAATAACCGCTGGGGAAAAGTTGACTCAACTACTCTAACAACGAATATTTCTTAGTGCATATAAATGCTGCAAAAATTCACAACTAAAATTTTTGGCGTTAATGGATTTCTACGACATTTCTATAAACGCCGAAAGCGGTGTTCCCACGGATGATTTTCCGGCGTTTGCTAAAAATGTCAGTGTCTTTCTTGTGGTCACAAACGCCGGAAAGTAGCTAAAACAAGATCCGCAAAACAACATATTTTTGTAGTGGGTTTTGTCATTTCTTGTGCATTAAAGTAGATTTTTTTCCAACCTGGCGGGTTGGCGTGAGTGGTAAGTACTCTCGTCCCTTAAACAAGTGGTTGGAGGTTCGATCCCTAACTCTTGCGAATGGAGTAAACTCACAGGCCAGCTGTCTACCCCTATATGAGACTTCAGAACAGCGAGGGATTAGTTTCACTTGACACGCGGGTGGGAATACCCTTGGGTAACCAAAAAGAGTAGATTTTTTTCCCACTCCTTTTTGTTTTGATTTTATTTATTCCTATCTTATTATTCAAACTAGAATTTAAGAGATGTAATGTACTCCCTCTGGTCTTAAATATAAGTCAACTAGGTCTTATATTTAGGACCAGATGTATATATATTTTGCTCCCAATAGTGGGAACTAAGAGTAAATAGAAGAAACAATTGAAATTGATCTGTTCTTTGAGATAGGGTCCTTAAAAAACAACAAATGTAGGCCACAAATACACACACACACATAGTAGTGCATTATCACTAAAATCAGCAATATAAGCGGCAAACCCACAAGCCCTAGAGTAGACACTTGTATTGAATGGAGAAGTCATGTCAGTCCAAAAAAAAATGGAAAAGTCATGTACTTATGAAATTTGAGTAGTCTTTTTAATTTGTTGCCATGAAATTTGAGTAGTCAGTTGTTAGTAATTCATATTCAATTGTTTTGTTTGATAACGAAATTATTTTAACAAGGGCTGGAACTTTATTCCACATACAAATGACTCGGTTTCATAATTTGGGTTGGACTCACAAAACTTAGCTTGGGCCTCCTGATACTATAGCACAAACATTATTCTAATTTAGATAAATGGATATTAAAATGTTGGGTTAGGTTTTTCATACTTAAAACACTGAGCTATGATTGTTATGAAATCGGTCCAAACCCAATTTTATTAGTCAAATTGCAAATAAGAAGACTTGTGAAAATGGGTATATGAAGTAAATAGAAAAGACAAAATTTCAAAACTTCACTTAATTGAGATTTATTGACTAGTGACGGACATCTAAGTCAGAAGAGTCATCATTCCTATAATTTTTAGTTTAATTGTGCCAGAATATTTCAATTATCCCTATTCCAAATTGTGGTTTCATATTGTAATAATCATTTTCTAAATCCATATATTATAACCACAATACCACCCCAAAAATTCTTGATTATTTACTAAATATGATAAGAATTGTTTTTACTTATTAAAAGACTCTACCATAGTAAAAAAAGACTGTTCTAACATTGATTAAAGACTTTTCAATTAATTATGATAGAAAAGACCAATTTTACCAAAAATTAATGTCTATCATAATTAGGAAGAATTTCTATGTAAAATAAATTATTTTCTAAAGATTGACCTAACTATGATAGCAAAAGAGATTTCATATTCAAAAGTCAAATGCTACCTATAATAGTTAGGGATAGATTTCTCCACGAATTTCAAATTCCTATCTATGTCATTTCTAAATCATTAAAATGCTATATCATAGATTTATAATGACCACGCTATCTTTTAAATTGTTAGCCATGTAAGAAAAAGGCAATCGCTAACATGGTTTCAAAAATTATCCTAATAAAATAGTTTAACCTAACTATTTTAGAGAATCACTAACATAACATAGTTAGAAAAATAACGTCCTTATTGATATAAAAAAGCATCTACCATGTTAAAAAGGCATAATCTAACATATAGTAGTTATAAAGTTTACCAATCCACAATTTCATTTTACTTACAAAAATCATCAAACACACTAATTCAACCTTTCCCAACATTCCTTGTAGTTAAATGAAAAAATATTAAGTCCGAGAATTGCAATATAGTTGCAATCTCATGTCATCTCAAAAGTGGGCTAGTGAATTAAATGCTTAAAGTGCAAGCTAAGATGAATTGGGTGAGTGATTGTGCATGATATTTGTGTGTTTTCATGCCACTAAACATGAGAAATTAACATTTCATTTTATAATTATAGTGAGAATTAGGTGCATTTGAAGTTGGACTTCATACTTTTGGAGTTAGTTGCATTTATATCTTGAATTGAACTTATTAGACAATTAATCAATGTTTTTAATTATATTGAACTTCTCTTATCTCACTTTTACCCTAATTTCTCATCTAGGGGCTAAGGACGACGATCGGAAGAAGAAATGCAAATGAATGGAGCAAAACAAGAAAGAAGGAAAAATGTGTTTTGTGTCATTGCCACTACACTAAAAGAAAAAAGGGCACTTGACGCGCACTGAATGTCGCGCAAAAATGAAATGCGACAAATTTTTTCAAACAAAAATTTAATTGTGGCACTAAAAGTGCTCCTTGTCGCGCCTAGAGATGTAACTGAAGGGATGCCGGATTAGCGGTACCTCGGGATCAATCCTTCAAGATAATTTGGACCTCGGGGTAAGTGGAAGTTATTCCTGGGTATCGTTGTCTTAGAGGAGCCTACAAATATAAATGACCCTAGAACTAGTGTGAAACTTGTTTGAAACCGAGAAAAATCATTTTAATTAATTTCCCTTTTTTGTATTAAATCTAGAAAATATTTTGTATGATAAAAAAATGGAATAAAAGGAGGATTTTTGATAAATAGTAGTAAGATGTTCTTAGTGATTGAGAAATTCAAGAATTATAGCTTATATAAAATATTTGGGGGTAAAGTGGTCAAATCAATAAACTCCCTAGAGGACCCCTCTAGGCTAGACTTAGATCAATATAATTAATGCCGGAACCCTTAACATTAATTATTTTAATCTAAGTTGATTAAGCACATGACCAAATTAAATTTACTAAACACAAGGAGTTACTAAACCTACGACCGGGACCCCGAATCGCAACCTAATTAACTTACTAGCTTCAATATATTTTGGGACCCCAATAAATAAATTAAAACTAGTAAGTTTAAGTCCAATGTTACTCAAGTGTTTAATAAAATTTATTTTGCCAATTTCTAAGCATGAATAAACAACATCATTATCCACTAAATGAGAACCCTAACTTAGCACAAGATTTTAACTAAAAACATGTATTAAAATCATAAACCATAAAATTAACACATATTCAAGTCAATAAGCTCAATGTTGATAATTCACACAAAAGGAAATTAGCAAGGCAATTTGTTCCTACACATCTCAAAACATAAATATAAATCACACAACCAATTACATAGATCTAATCCCTAAAACCTTAGAAATTTGAACTACATAAAAGAGAGAGATTATGTAAGACAAATTACCCCCATGTGAAGCTCACTAGCTCATCTTTCCATTCCCATCACCAAGAACAAGGGGATTTAGTTACTCATGAGGAAGAGGAGAGCACCAAAAATGGATGGGTATGTGAGAGTCATGGAAGAAATGGAGAGATATTATGAGTGTTTTTGGTTTGAAGAAAGAAAGTTAAGAATTAGAATTGGAAAGGGTAAGAGATGGAAAATAGGGGTAATGATGAAAGAGTAAAGTTTGTGAGCCCCACCATAAGTATGAGATGGAGATAAAAAACTTGTGGGGCCCGGGATATATGTAAATGACCATATTACCCTTTAACTTATAAATTATTTGCAACCCACTTTCTTGGGTTTTTTGCCACCAAACAGACTTAAAGAGTTGAGGAAGTGAAAGAAGAGGATGAAAGTTGATTCTTGGCGCCTCCCCTCACTGCTCCATGTTCACAAAACACGCCCCTCTTTTCTTTCTCACTGTATGCGTCTCACACTCTCACTGTATGCGCGGCGCCTTCACTCCTCCAGATCTCCTTTTTTTGCAGTTCCAGCCCCAAAACGTGGCTGCCTCCCTTCCTTTCTTTTGTCTTTTTCTTCTTTTCTTGAATTTGATTGAGCTTTTCTTTTTTTTTTTCTTTTCTCTTCCTTTGCTAAGTCCAAATAGCTTGGAATTTACTTCAATCCAACAAATCTTCAAAAGGCCCACATGTTGCTAACCTAATAAAGAGAAGGAGAACAAACATGTTTACCTTTTCTATTTTTGTTCAATTTTTAATCTATTGTTTATTTATTTGATGATTTGTTTAAGATAAAATCTCTTTGTCTTAACTCTAAAATAGACATAAGTGGGATTAAGATTGCATCTTCAATATGTTAGTAATCTCAATTTAACATAATAAAGTCATACGAATCTTATGATTTGTCAGTCGCACACCATGGGGGCCACGACACAGATTAAAAAATATTATAATTCTGTCGCACTTCATTGGTGCAATAGAAATATATATTTTTTGATATATGTGTTTGTTGCACAACCTAGACGCGATAGACATGTATCTTTTAATGTATAACTATCACACGACATAGTTCACAATTAAAAATTATATATGTATGTCGCACCATATGGCCAGACATACATATAATATATTACTAAATATGTCGCACCTGATAGCGCTACAAATGTGCACAAAATTGTATTGTTTTCACATTTTTTAATATTTTGTCGGTGCGACAAAAGACAAAAGTGATGCGAAAACATAATTGTTTATATAAACATCACTCCTCTTGCATTTCTCCTTCCCCCACTCTATTTTTTCCTACTTTTTCCTCCCCACTTTCTTTTCTCCTCCTTCTCTACTCTCTTCTTCCTCTTCACTTTCATTCTTCATATTTCTCATTTAACTAATTATCTTTAATTTCTCTTTTGCAGGTTCATTGTTTAAAAACCTCCACAATTTAAGATATACACTTTATAATTCAAATTCTTTTATTTCATTATAACACAAGTTGTTTCATTATTTTTCCCTCTATTCTTCCTAATTCAAAATCCCTCTCTCTCTTATAAGAATAAAGCTTCCTCGAGAAGTTGGAATTTTTTTTTAAAAAAATAGAAGTGATGTCGTGCCAATGTGGCGCGACATCTTGTATAATAGTATAGAAATGTTGTATCCTGTGGCGCGACATCTATATTATTTAATATTCACATGACATGTGTTTTGCTATGGTTTCGAAAATCGTGCATTCCAAAACCACGACGAACCCATTTTGTCATGGTTAAAGTCGTGACTACAAACCCTTTTCCTACACGACTAGGACTATTTTTCTTGTAGTGCTATATGAGGCCACTACAAGAGTCGCAATACTGCAGAATTTTGCAGCGATAAATTTTACGAGTTTAAAGCCCTAATTTCAATTTGAAAGCTTCTTAAGCTTCCCCAAACACCTATTCTAGCTTTCCCAAGGCTTAGGTCAACTAGGATGATGAAATATCTCTACTTGCTCTTCAAGAGTATCTTCACCAAAATAGGCAAGTTTCACTCTCTTTTGGAAATTATGTCACACCAATATGTTTTCATCAGAAACTCTCTCTCAATTTAGGCAGCTCTTTGGCTTCAAGAAGGGAGATGGAGGCTCAAAGGTCAGATTTGATTGAGAAGGATTGAAGTGTCATTTGATAGGGAGTATGACGGTGTTAAATTTGAATTGGTCTAAATGTCCATGTGACACTTAGTAAATGGTGAATTGATTGAAATGGATCAATGCACTTAATGTAAATATGGTCCATATTTTAATTATCAATTTGTTGAACCCACTTCATAACCATCTTTTTTTATCCTTATTATTGACTTTGTTTGCGGTATTGATAAGTATCCCAACATAAGCAAAAGACCAAAATTTACATGATTTCATGTGCCACAATTGTTTCACTAGACATAAGCCATGCTTTGAACTCCCCTTTTTACATAGAAATGCGGCTATATACAGAGAAACCTGGTCCAATTATATTTTTTGGACTCAATAGGCAATTATACAGTAACAGAAACTACAAGTACATGGATTATATATATTACATATCAATAAAAGATTGGACATGGAAGTCTAATCACACAAGAGGATCATACTTTTTCTGATAATATATATAACTATCGTTCCATATATATAACATATCAACCACATTTATTTTATTTTATTTTCCTATGGATGCACTAAGGGAAAATGCAAAGGGGTTTAATGACGAGATCTAAATACAAAAAAGAATAAAGAACAAAATGACACTACAAAACCCCACACACTCAAACAACAAATACGTGGTACTCCTACATTTGAACATTTCTTATTAATTGAATAATTCCCAAGTGAATCTGGGATGAAGCTTATTATTATTATTATTATTGCTAGCTGACATGGAATTTGATGCTGATGTAGTGGAGGCTAATGGCGACGGGGCAGAATCAAAGGTCTCCCATTTGGTGGTGACTACTACTCCAGAGTTTGAGTGCCTCTTTGGTTGCTCTTCTACAATTGGGGCAAGTCTTTGCTTTTGTTGGCTATTATTACTATTATTATACTTGTGACCTTTAACGTTTTGTGGCATTGAGTTCTTGACTTTCAGCATATCCAGTGTTTCCACATATTTTTGAACTCTCCTAACCTGCACATCAATTTTTATCACCATCCACTTAAGTAGAATGTGGGCTCATATTTTCCAATAAATCATAATGTTTATGACTTATAGATGGTGCGCAAATTTTTCATCAAGTTTGGAATTTTCTTTCCATTAAATCAGCGCAACTCTGTCCAAATAATTTTAACTCAGTTGAAACTTGGTTTATAAACTATAACTCACTTCAATTCATTTCACATAAGCTTAACTTTTAAAATTTTAGTATATATAAGGGTTATGGTGTCAATTTACCGGAGAAGTTTTTCCCCTTGGGATATTTTGTCCTGTCAGTTTTTTATTTGGTTAAAAATAATTGCCCCAAAAGCTTTAAAACATAGGAATTTTGCCCTATATCATTAAAATATCAACGTTGATCGTTATAAAATTGACATTGACTGTTAATCTATTGATAGTCAATGACAAAATTTCTATATTATAAAACTGTTTTGGCAATTTTGAACCTCAAAAAATTTCCAAAACAAATTAGCTCTAGCTAGAGCAAAAACTACCGGTATAAATTCATACCTCAACCCTATTATATATAATCCTAAAATATAGGGACTATGAGTTGTACGAAATCAAACTTCAAGGATAGTGTTACAATAAAATCAAATCTAAAAGACTAAATTGCACCAAATTAAATATCTGCCACCACATGTGTTACAAAATTGTTGGGACAAAGAATTATTTTTTCCTAAATTTTATATTATATATTCAGAACAAAAAAGGTACTTATTGAAAGTTTGTGCAGTTTGTAAGTTTTAATTTTCATTTGTCTAGGGACAGTTCTTATTGGTCTTTATTTATCTGATTTGTTTTATTTATCTGATTTGTTGCCATCGCCTTATAATGTCTTCCAACTCGTGTTTCATATAATGACAACATTTAACTTAATGCTATAAATGATCGATGTAACACGTTTGCCAAAAAAATAAATAAATAAATGATGTAACACAATGAACCGCATGTCGAGAAATGCGGAAGAAACTTTTCCAACTGTATTAAATTGACCTTTCAGTATTTTTTTTATTTTGCCAGCTAAAATCTCACTAATTGCACTACATTTATACGTTATCTGTTCAAAGAATTACAATTTTTTTTATCAAAAAAGAATTACTATCAATATAATCATAATTACACTATATATGATCTAATAAAACTTAACAATTAAACTAATAACAACCTTTTTACATATATTTACAAAAATTATAAACATAACCATTTCCAATCTATAAGTAATTTTAATTGTTTTAATTAGTGTAAATTGTAAATCCACATCTCACTTAACCAGCTGTTCAAAACATAACGTGTATTCTAAAAGTTGATAGTGAGAAATAAATGGCCGGGTAAATCTGAAATTTTTAAATACGGAGTATAAAATAATTTTAATAAGTAAACAGCTTTAATTAAGTTCTAGATAAAATTGTTGAAAGTGATTTATATTTTCCATCAAATAGAAAATATTATTAGCTGGCACATTAGCTAGTAAAAGGCCTACAGGGTATGATGAACACTCCTAATCAATTAAAACAAAAAGTGAAGAATCAGCAAAACCAAACTATGACTCAAAATTTTGCTGACTTTCTAGCAGAATTCACTTGGCAGTGTACAGTTCAGTAATTCAGGAAAGAAATAAAAAAAAATTACCTGCATTTTCCTCTGCAATTTGACATCTCCATCAGCCATGATAGCATCCAATTTTAGCAATTCATTCATGAGCTGCTCGATCAAACTAATGACATCCGATTCTGCAACTTTCTTTCCTTTACTAATATTCGATTCAAGAGCACCCACCTTATCAATTCCAAATCCAACCAATCACTGATCAGATTCTACTCCAAAAACACTGAAACAAAACAAAAAATGATATTTTCAGTTGAATAAAAAAAATCAAATATATACCTGGCCTGCAAGTCTATCTACTTCCAAACTAATCTGTGAGATGCATTTTGCAGCTTTCTCCATATTGGCATTTTTCCTCATCTCTAAATATCTCTTCTCTTGGCTAATTGGATCTTCCTCTAAAACTATCTTCGACTTGTCCTTCACTCCTATTATATCCAAGAAAGTTTTTGAATCTCTCTCTTTGTTTTTGTAGAACAGTTTCTGGTCTTGATGGTGTAACCCAGTAGGCCCAGATAGCATTTTCTTCAATTCCCCTGTAAATATTTTTAGAAAAATTAACCATTAACTACCATTGAACTACTTCAAAATTACAAAAAACACATTGATTTCATAATTGCAGATAAAGATTTTAACATCTTCCTTTGTTATCAAATATAAAATCCAATTAACTTATCTCTTTGTAAATCAATGAAGTTAAATAAGTTATTTAATCATAACATATTCTGAATATTATAAAATTACAAGTTAGAATAAACTAATATAAAAAAATTAAAACAATGAGTTTAACTTATTTAGATTTATCATAATATTTAAAAAAAAAACTAATTCCTATAGATAGGAAATGAGATAGTAGTTGAGCAAAGCGTTAACCAGTTGAATAAGACATCAACAGCTACAAATAACTAATTTGTAATTTTAAAATTTGGAAGTTTTTTCTTGTCATTTCCCCTCCTTAGCTATTGAACCCCACGTAATAATGAATAAATGAATGATTGTTTAAAATAGTAACATGAAATTAATAGGAACATAAAGCTAAAACAAGGCAAGAGAGTGTTACCAAATGTAGCTTGTGAACTAATATTGACTTGGTGGTAGGTTGACCCATATTTAACCCTCACTCTTATTGTCGGTGCCACCACCGAGTTCCGATCCGACTCACCAACTCGCTTCTGAACTAACATCCCTCCCGGCCTCATCTCCCATTCCTCCGCCGCCGGCCGCTCGCCGGAGATTCCATTCATCTTCATCATCTTTGAAATGAACAAAAGTTTCTAGCTACTATATTAGATCTCTTATAGCTTCGATCTGAGTTAGAATTTAAAGTCAATCAACATGTGAAGTGAAGCATAGTATGAAGCATATTCTAAGAGAGGAGTTAAAAGGTGACGTATTAGAGAAGAGAAATATGGGTTGGTATGAATTTATGCTAACCTTGGAGTTGAAGAATTGGCTAGGCAGATTTTGTTTTCTAGATTTTCTTTTGGGTTGAGAGAGAAAAGTGACAAAACAAGGGAATGAGAAAGTAAAAAGAAACAGATCTTCTTCTTCTTCTTACACTAAAAGATGTGTTGTGGCCAAATGTGTGAGTGACAATTCTATTATAGTCCCGAGAAAATGAAACTGCACCGAATTAAAGGGGGAATCTGATTACCTGAGGGCTGATTATTCTGAAGAGAGTGCAGATGAATGAATCTATGTGAAGTCAAAATCATGAGAGAGAGAGAGAGAGAGAGAGAGAGAGAGAGAGAGAGAGAGAGAGAGAGTGAGTTATGTTTCTCTCTCTTCTGTTCTGGAGGGCTCGGGGAAGAACAGAGAGGAGAAGAGAAGCAAATGAGAATGAATTGAGAAAATAAACGAGTGGCCAGCTAAGTGTGTTGGCAGGCTGTGTGTGTCTGTGTGACCTTGATATGTGCAATGTACTACCATTGATTAGTTTGCATTATTATATAATTATTATGCGTAATTATATAGTCACTCAATAATAATAATATTTTCATATGTTGGACATAAATACTAATATTCTTCTCTATCATTTGGCCAAAAAAAAAATATTCTTCTCTCTATCTATGCACAGTATGGTTATACAGGGATGTGCTCGGAAAATTGGGTTTCAAAAGCATTTAGTTCGGTTGTGGGGTTATTTCTCACCTCAACTTATTGAGGGATGTGTACGGAAGACATAGTTTCAAAGTCATCATCTCTATTTCTTTTCTAGTGATCTCTGTTTTATTTTCACTAGGGGTTTGGGTTTTTATCTCTTGTTGTAATGTGTTTTTACAACTCGATTTTTTGGGAGGTTTTCGGTAATTCCTTTGTTTATTATTGTACTTACTCAAACTGAACATGTGTAGATCTAGTGAATCAATATTAAGTGATACTTTGTTGCCAAAAATGTCAATTTCATTATGACAACAATTTATCAATATGAATACAGATTTGATCTTTATTATCAAAATTAGCTCTAAATAGTAATTTAACCAAAGAAGTTTATTCAAAATTGTGGTTCACATTACACTTCAAGCATGCGCACCACGTAAGGGTAAGAGTATAGATGGTTTTCAACCTTTTTTATGAGTATGTTTTCCATGATTTCATAACTATATATGTTTTCCTTCTTATCGGATGCACTCGCTTATTACATCAACTAATAATTTATTGATATGGTCTACTAATACATATTGATTCAATTAATTATCATCAAATTAGTTAAATAACGATGATGAAGTAATAATCAATTTCGTCTTTGGTCGAATAAAATCGTACTATATTGGTTGAAAGCTGCCAAGTGCAAGAGAAAAGAAAAACGAGAAATTTCAAATGTGGCGTGTATGCAGAAAAGGGGAAAAAGAAACAAATTGTTAGGAAGCTTTTGGGTGGGTTGTGGCGTAGGTTAAAATCGTGAGTCCTGCATTTACATGTAAGCACGTGCCTAGCTAGGGGTAGCTTGGGTAGAGGAAGAAGTTGATGTGGGTAATATTGGGAATACAGCACGGGTCACATGCGTACACTCCTGGCGATGATAAAGTTGCACGGGGTGAATCACTATGACAAAATTAATGAAGTGACTTGTTAAGTTTCTTTTTTAATTTCTTCAGATCAATGAAGTTTTATAATTAAAGATTAAAGACTGGGGAAGCATATATTATAAATTGGGAAAATTAAATACAAGTCCCTAGTAAAGGACATAATACTTGAAAAGTCCCAAAAATTAAAAAAATTAAAGTAGAATCCCTTGGGACCTCACTTTAATTATTTATGAATGTGTGGGCCCGACATTTAATAATAAAAAATCCATACATTATTAAAGGAGAGAAGAAGAGAGGAGGGAGAAAATGTGAGTGTATTTTTTAATTATTAAATGTGGGACCCACACATTCATAAATAATTAAAGTGAGGTCCCAAGGGACTCTACTTTAATTTTTTCAATTTTTAAAACTTTTCCAGTATTATGTCCCTTACCAGAGACTTGTATTTAATTTTCCCTTATAAATTCTTAATCACTATATGAGGAAAGTTTTTTTCAGAAGATATTTTAATATCCTTTATATTCACATGTAAACACTAAAGTATTGCTTTCGGGAATGGTGGCTTTCTTCTAGTTACATGTATACTCTTTTAGTTCCTAAATATAAGATTACTTTTAAATTTTAATTTACTAATAAATATAAGTTAGTTTCTAATTTTCCAACTTTTTCCCCAAGTTAACCCTAATGACGTTTATATATAATAAACAAGTAAGAGAAAGAGAGTAGAGATATATGGTTAGAGTAAATTGGTCATATAATGTGCTAATAACTACGTAACTTAGAACCTTAATCTAATGAAATTAAGGAAAATAATTTTATATTTAGTAATAGAGGAGTATAATCTGTTGCTTTGAATTTGTATGGCGTAGGTACAAACGACTCAGCATGCTTCCCATATAAAATGCTTAATTTATTTTTCAAGAAAAACATAAACAAAGGAATTACAAAATGGAATGCATAAAAAATTACAAATAATGGTTTTCATTGACTTAAAAAAGCATATAATCATGTTTTAAAAGTTATACTTTTGAAAGATTTAAAAAAAATGAGTGAGTGTTGCCTATATTAGAGTTATATATAGTTATCGATAATTATTCTCATTAATATTTGTTTTATTGTTTTATTATTTTTTAAATTATTATTTTATGTCTAATCTTCTCTTTTTTATCAAAGTGTAAACTTTTTTGGATTAATCTCTTTTGTGGAGAGGTGTACATGTTTGTCCTTCCTCAATATTTACTCTAATGATATATTAAAGATACTACATGTTTCTATTTAGCTCCTTATTTTAACGTTTTAGACGTAAAATTAAGGCGCTAAATTAAATATTTTTTTAATCAATTCTTTGTACATAGAGGCGATTTATAACTGCCGCTAAA
The DNA here is from genome assembly GCA_029929735.1 of Mimosa pudica. Classification (NCBI taxonomy): domain Eukaryota; kingdom Viridiplantae; phylum Streptophyta; class Magnoliopsida; order Fabales; family Fabaceae; genus Mimosa; species Mimosa pudica. The sequence goes on along the minus strand of JAKELP010000021.1, from coordinate 8,928,034 downwards.
TAAAGATGTTATAATAATAATATTATTTTTCTGACGTTTGAAAAACATCACTATATACTTATTAAAAAACATAAACTTTGCAGCAATTATAAAACAACCAGAAGTAGCAGCTTTTTCAATCCTAGGAAAACTTTAATATGTATAGTGGCATTTGACAAACACCGGAAAAATTCAAATTTGAAATTTCTCTCTATCATTTTGAGCAGTGTTTGGCTGCACTTAAATATGCGGGTAACATGAGCCATAAAAATGTTTAGCGCTTTGTTGAACACTACAACGTTTGTATAAACACCATAAAATCGTTTTTCCATATGGGTATTTTCTAGCATTTATTAAAAACACCGTAGTGTCTTTCTGGCATATATATGACGGTAAGTGACGAAAATAAATGCCGCTTTACAGCGAGTTTTTTATAGTGGATTATGATATTAATTAGATCAGCAATGTTATTATATGGTAGTGAATGTTAGACTTTGAGAGACAACACGGACATAATGTGGGGGTGGTAGAGATGAAAACGTTCAAATGAATTTGTAGTCATATAATAAAATATATGATCGAAAATGAATATATTTAAAAAAGAGTTGAGGTATCATTGATTGTGGAAAAAATGGTGGAAAGTTTCCTGACGTGATTTGAGAATGTTTAACGAAGACAATTAGATGCTCCAATAAGAAGAGTTGATCAAATGGTGTGGAGTTCTTGCAAAAGAGGGAGAGAGAGAGACCCAAGAGAACTCATAACAAACTTATCCAATGAGATTTTTTGGTCAATAATATATTTCAAAGTATGACTATTGATACAACAGAATGACATCGCGTGATCCATTTAGCCGACTTGCACCTAATTAAGATAAAACTTTGTTGTTGTTTGTTTGTGATAAACTCCATGATTTCACACAAGTAACCTCACATTTCCTTTTTATTATACATGCTTTTTTATAATACATACATGACATATACACACAATGCAAATAGAAATGGATATAACAAGAAAATGAGATACTTATGTGAAATTTAGAGTTGATTTGTTATTTTTGAAGTGTAAAAACCCATCAACTCTCTTTCTATCTTGTGTAGGAAGAGACGCTCAAGTGTAGAAGGAAGAAAAAACAGAAAGAATGAATAAAAGAGAAAGAGAACCAAGAATAAATAGAAAAAAAAAGACTCTGATTAGCATCTGAGGTGGGCACGCCTCACTCTTCATGCCTCTAGAATGATGCCCCTGGTGCTCCCGCAAATAGACAATCTTGTAGTTTGTGTTTTGATTGTTTTTTTTTTACATGGCATAAAAGTTTAAACTTAGGGCACTCAAAGGGAGACTTCCAAACACAAAAAAAAAAAACACACTTCTAAGGCATACTTTTGGGAGTTTTCAAAAACTTGAAGAACCTTGGAAAAATTTAGAAATCAAGTGCGAAGCTTGAAGGGATTTGGGTATTCTCCATTTGTGGTTGTAAAATCTTCTTCTCTCTTCTTCACCTCATTTCAATAAACTTTTCTTTAGTTTTTGTTTTTAATTTTGCTTATCATTATGTGTATAACTTAACCCTAATCTAGGGTTGTTATGAACTTATTTATAGATTGAACCATTTACTCTCTCTTTTTGAAGTTGTTAATGAAGTACATGTATTTTATCTTGCTCTCTATCTTCTTAAAGTTCTTGATTAACACTTGCCTGTTAAATAAAAGATGACTTGAGAAAATATATTTTGTTTTAGAACTTGGATAAAAGCATGTTAACCTTGAAATTTATCGTTTTAAATGAATGATTTATTAATAACATAGAAATATAGTATTAACCTAACATAATTATAAATAGGGTGGTTGAGGAAAAGAACTTGCATATATTATGACAAGAGATTGTGCAATAAATGTTAGCATGAATTTGATTTTGACTTTAGAAATCTGCTTCAAATGCTTTGGAACCCAAGACTTAATTACATAAGTTCTCATTTAGTTTCTTAAAAGGAGAGGGAATAATTGTTTTATGAGGTGAATATGAAATTAGTAACCCTAAACCTTATAATTATTGACAAAGCGTGTTTGAAAACTCCATTCCTTTTATATTTTCACCTTTGAAATCTATTTTTCATCTGAGAACAACCTCTTTAATCCTTGCGGAACAATAATAACCCTTCTTATGCTACTTTTTTTTACGACGGTCGCTTACCGTAAAACGCCAAATGCGCTTTATGTCAATTTGTAATGGATTTTTGATAAAAAAAAATTTGTAATGTATTAATGAATATGAGAATATGAGAATATGAGAAAATAATGAGAGAAAACGGACAGAAAATTTGATACTTATCCACTATCAATTTTCCAATGTTAGTTATAGAGTCTGAGAAAGACATGTGAACTCCTTCCCGGATAAGATTGGCATAAAGTAATTAATCTAATGAGTGTAAATAAATCTAATTTGGAATGAAGTTTGTTCATTAAACCGGTAAAATAAATCTAATTTAAAGTAGAATTCATACATAATGGTCTCTTTCTACTTCGATGCAATCTCATTTTTAGAAGTCCATGTCGATTGTTAAAAGGTATATGCGTCGTTATCATAAATTACGACTCTATGATAGGATCCTGGATTTTGTCGATTGTACGCCTCTTCCCATAGTATTTAGATTTTGAGCCTGAATTTGGTTGTTCTCCTTTTGTTTTGAGTTCAGTTACCTGTGTTTCAAATTTAGTTGTCTCTTAATTTTAAAATATTATTTCCTTAAAATATGCATTTAAGAAAATACTAAGCTTGTTTCGGATGCATTACACAACCACAATTTAACATTTGCTTCTCAATATTTATTTTGGTAAATGATTTGAACTTGGCCAAATGAGCATTGGAGTCAAATGAAAAATAAATTAAAGATTATACTACAGGGTACAACCTTGAGTTGTTCTATCTCTATGAATCTTTCATTGGTTCCAAAGTAATCTAGATGACATGAAATGTAATATAAACAAGAGGATATAATTGGTTTTCATTTAGAAGAGGATAATGTAAGAATGAGAAAATTAAAAAATTCTTTGTTAAAAAATTCTAGACTGCTTATTTTTGGTATTTTCTTTTAATTTAAAAATGGAAAGGAAGAAGGATTTACGAAATATTGGAGATGCTTTTAGGGAATGACTTACAATAGCTATCCTAATACTCATCAATGAAGATGTTTAGGGAGTTAAATGAATTATTTCGTTAATTTATCAAATCTCATAAAGCCGTGAGTCAAATGTCTAATTAATAATGACATCCCAAATAATTAGGCATTTTGAAACCCTTTAGTGGTTGTACCAGTTAATGTATGTACTTAATAATTATATAAAGTTCTTTGCCCCACAACAACGCCACCCCGAAATTGCTACTTGATTTCCTTTAGAATCCTAATTCATTAGTAGTCATCTAAATAATAAATGAGGATTAAAGAGATATGGTAAATGCTTTTATAACATTAATCACTTCGTTTGTAACCAATTGATTACAAGAAAAATCCTACAACCAGAACCCCGAATTGCAACAATATTAATTTACTAGGTCCAATTCAGGAATCCCAATTGATGGCTTGAAAGTTGAAGCTCATTGTTACTCAAACAATCAATAGTTTGGCGTCTTAGTGCCTTGAGTTTTAAGTTTCTTAAAATAGTAAACCTCATCAATAGTTTTACAATGAAAGATTAGGCTAATTAATTAAAGGAAAATTTGCCTCGAATGTTAGAATTTCCATGTCTTTGAAGTTTTTAGTTTAACATTATCCCCAATTCTCATTTACCATTAAAATATCAACAATTGGTATATTTTTTTGATATCCAACATTGGTACATAAAGGATGATATAAAGAGCAGAATTACCTTGTTTAGGGCAATGTTGAATCCAAAACAACTTCCAAAGCAAAATAGATTTTAGAAAGGAAAAAAATACTTTTTGAACGAATTTACACCTTAAATGAAACCTAGAATTTTGAATGGAAAGCTTTGTTGGCAAACAATACAAAATTCGTGATCTGAACGACGTGATCTGAACAGTGTGATCTGAACGACGTGATCTGAACGGCGTGATCTGAACAGCGTGATCTGAAATGAATATTCTTCCTCCAATCACAGTCACTGTATCTGTATAAAACAAAGCAACAAACACAATAATCTAATGATCTGAGTCGCTTCCCTTGTGGGACTCTGTCCTTTAGAGGTATTCCGCGACCACCGGCAATGTTGAGACGCGGCTCTCCCCAGGATTAAACAGACCCTTCCTGCGCTTCGCAAGGCAACAGAACAGCAGAAGTAAAAAGTAATAAGCAGAGAATATCAGAGGGGGAAAGAGCTTCTGGTACACTTGGACTGTCTGCAGACTCTGCCTTTTATAGGCGGTAATGCCAAGTGAACGTTGGAGCGACAATGATGGCACATAAACATACATTATTTTGCGGTTACAAAATAATGACCATTAAAACATCATTTTCTGAATGTTAGGACATTTATTCTAACGTTAAGCCCATCTGGATAATCATTGTGTCTGAATAATTTAAAAACCAGAGGTAATCAAAAATTAAAGCTCAAAATACAAGGTATTCTGGTAAGCTATTTACTATTTATTTATTTGTTAATTTTGCAAAACTCGGATAAGTAAAAATGTGCTGACTCCGTATTTACCACGCGCGCAAGGGGGGAAATCGCCGGATTTCCACTACGTTTGCCTCAAGGTGGCCCAACTTGTGCATGCGAGGCCCACTCCTCCGTTGGCCCTTTAACTTGAGCTAGAACACAAGTGTATTATATACCCTTGTAAGTTCTCACTCCCAAGCAATGTGGGACTTCTCTTTTTTTTGACACACCCACATGTTATTGCTGATAACTCCAACAATCCCCCACATGTGTCAAATAAGAGTCTCTTAGCTTTGTTACACACAAGGATATAACTATTGTATCTAGTGGTCCTCTGGACTATGAATTAGACCTAGACAAATAATACTTAGTACACAGAGAAGTCAGTGGTCCTACGGACTATGAACTCACAACTCTTGGCGTATACTAGAGGTATTATAGCCAAGTTATATCCTGACATTCCTGCTATTAAAGTCAGATGTGCCCGTTAAGACCGGCCATGAGCGTGTCTGGTGCATAACGAATACTCTAGAAACTTTGCCAAGGTTTCATAGGAGCGGCCCCACTCCTACATTCGTAGAGGTGATTTCATGAAGTGTACCTGCAATGAGCACACCATCCCGTAGGATTATGAAATCATTAAGAGCTTATACTCAGCCTCACCAAAAATGCAATCTAGCACTTTCACAATACCATAGGAATAGACTAGCAAATTAATATAGTGCTAGCAGAACTGACGCACGACTTGTTCTTACCCATTGAACCTCCTTCATGGGATCGCCAATCACAGAGGTTGGGTTGCCATCGCTGTCAATTTCGAATTGGCTTTAGTTCTATTCCCCTCGATAATTTATCAATTTGATTCCTCCCCAGGGGTTTAGTTAACGGATCCGCGAGGTTAACTTTAGACCTCACATAATCGATTGAAATTACACCAGTTTTTAGCAGCTGCTTTATAATATTATGTCTCAATCGAATATGTCTACTCTTACCATTAAAGGTTTTATTTTTGGCTGTGCATATCGCAGACTTATTGTCATAGTGTATTGACACTGAAGGTATCGGTTTACTGCCTAGTGGGATATCTGCTAAGAAGTTGTTCAACCACTCAGCTTCACTACCAGCCAACTCCAGTGCTATAAACTCAGAATCCCTGGAGGATTTAGTTAGCACTGTCTGCTTGGCTGACTTCCACGTTACAGCTCTACCACCAAAATTAAATACATAGCCACTAGTGGATTTGGACTCATCTGAATCAGATATCCAATTAGCATCACTGTATCCTTCCAATACAGCGGGAAATCCACTATAGTGAATACCAAAAATTATGGTATCTCTCAGGTATTTTGATACCCTTATCAAGGCCTCCCAATGTTCATGAGTCGGACAATGGGTAAACTTGCTCAATCTACACACAGCAAAAGCTATGTCTGGCCTTGTAAAATTCATCAAATGCAAAAGACTTCCAATAATCTTTGCATATTGAGATTGAGCAACTGGATCTCCTTTATGTTTAACTAATTTAACACTTTGATCATAAGGGACTTGATAAGGAGATACATCATAATGTTCAAACTTTCTCAAAATCTTCTCAACATAATGTTCTTGAGTAAGTATGATACCATTATTTTTCCTTATGATCTTAACACCCAAAATCACTTTCGCTTCACCAAGATCTTTCATATCAAAGTTAGAAGCCAGAAACAACTTAGTTTCATTTACAACACTCATGCTAGTGCCAAAGATAAGCATATCATCAACATATAGACAAATGATCACACAATCATTATTTACAAGTTTTGTATAAACACATCTTTCTACTTCTATAGTAGAGAAACCACCACTTAACAAAACTTGGTCTAATTTTTCATGTCATTGTTTGGGTGCTTGTTTAAGGCCATAAAGTGATTTAACAAGTTTACAAACTTTATTTTCCTGTCCAGGAATTACACATCCATTAGGTTGTATCATATAAATCTCCTCTTCTAAATCACCATTTTAAAAATGTTGTTTTAACATCCATTTGGTGAATAAAAAGCTTATAGACAGAAGCTAAAACAATTAGGACTCTAATTGAAGAAATCCTAACCACAGGAGAAAAGGTATCAAAATAATCAACATTTTCCTTTTGTGTAAAACTTTTGGCTACAAGCCTGGCCTTATATTTGTCAATTGTACCATCAGGAAAATACTTCCTTTTAAATACCCATTTACAACCAATAGGTTTTGTTCCCGGAGGTAAATTTACTAAAACCCATGTTTTATTTTGACTCAAAGAATCAAGTTCAGCTTGTATAGCTTCTTTCCAAAATTTTGCTTCAGGAGAAGAGACAGCTTCATACAAAATTTTGGGCTCATTTTCTACCAAATAAGTATAAAAATCATCTCCAAAAGATGTTTCTCTTCTTTGCCTTTTACTTCTCCTTAAAACCTCAAAAGAATCTTCATTTGAATTTTGTTCAAAAGAAGAAACATTATTTTAAATACTCTTTGGTATATACTCAACTTTTAAAGGATATATATTTTCAAAAAATTCAGCATCTTTTGTTTCAATAATCGTATTACGATCTAAAACATCGCTTTACAAAACTAGAAAACGATAGGCAGAACTTTGTTGAGCATATCCAATAAATAAACAATCAGAAGTTTTAGAACCAATTTTTCTCTTCTTTAAATCAGGTAATAAAACTTTTGCTAGACACCCCCACACTTTCAGATAACTCAGATTTGGTACAAATCCTTTCCATAATTCATAAGGTGTCTTTTGGGTTTTCTTATGGGGTATTCTATTTTGTAAAAAACAAGTCTCCCCATAAATTATTAGGTGCAGCAGAACTTACAAGCATAACATTCATCATTTCTTTTAAAGTTCTATTTTTCCTTTCCGCAACACCATTTGATTCAGGTGAATAAGGAGATGTTACTTCATGAATTATTCCCTCTTTTTCACAAAATTCATTGAACAATAAATATTCTCCTCCTCTATCCGACCTAACTCTCTTGATATTCCTACCAAGTTGATTTTCTACTTCTGCCTTATATAACATAAACTTATCAAACGCTTCATCTTTATTCCTCAACAAATATACTCTAGTATATCTTGAAAAATCATCGATGAAAGTTATGTAATATCTCTTACCACCTCTAGTTTTTGTTTGTTTAAGATCACCTAGATCAGTGTGAACTAAGGACTATAATTCAGTTTCTCTTTGTGTAGTAATATGTGTCTTTTTTGTTAATTTAGTTTCTACACAAATTTCACATTTATTTTTCATATTATTATCAATTTTAGGTATTAATCCTAAATGCTGCAGTCTAGTAACATATGTCTTATGAACATGTCCTAGTCTAGCATGCCACATATCAAATGAATCAATCAAGTAAGCAGAAGAAGATGCATTATTCATTTCATCAACATTCAGCATAAACAGGCCCTGATTACAATAACTCTTCCCAATCAATACATTATTCTTAGTCATGACAATCTTGTCACACTCAAAAGAAACTTTAACCCCAGCCTTTCCTAGCAGTAACACAGAAATTAAATTGGCTCTAATATCTGGTACATACAGTACATCATTCAGTGCCAAAGTCTTTCCTGATGTGAGTTTAAGTACCACTTTTCCTTTTCCCGAAACCTTAGCGGTTTGAGATTGTGCAGCAAGATAAATTCGATCTTCCCTTTCTTCAAAGGAGGTATACATATCTTTGTTTGCACAAATATGTTTGGTAGCTCACTACAAAAAAAAGGGACCATTTCAGCGTGTGTAACAACGAGCACACTGGCGGTTTCAACCGCTGATATGGCGCTACAGCGCACCCAGCAACCGCTGAAATTCAGTGCGTTAAAAACACCACATTAGCGGGCGAAAGCGACCGCTGTAGCGTTGGTCAAACCGCTGTTTTGGGGAAGCACGGGGCATATCAGCGCTCAGACCAACCGCTGATGTGGTACATGAATATTTTCAAAATTTTCCTGGCGGGATGATTCAAAATTCAAAAGTTTTAACAAATTCCCGTGAGCGCGCTTTTCAAACATTTTAACAAATTCCCCCACTTTAGCGGTCATATCGACCGCAGAGGTGCAGTATTGTCTTTTGAAAATAAAAACCACATCAGCGGTTTCAACCGTTGATGTGCTAAAAAAAAACAAAAAAAAATCATTACAAACCCAGTTGCCTAAGGAGAGAGCTAGACTGGGTTTGACAATATAATGCTTGAAGTGAGAACAAGTAGTATAATATTTGAAGAAGAACTATGAGTTTGAGTTGATGAAACAATAATAGTTTACATAATACTTGAAGAATGAAAAAAAAATTTCAAATCATAAAAACAATGAAACAATAATAACAACAACTATTAGATTAATGTACATATTGCTTGAAGAAGAGCTTTGAGCTTGACTGGAAATTTGGAAGAAAACACCTGGATGTAGAGATGAGAGGAGGGAATCTGAGGGAATTGGAGCGAATCAGAGAGAGGAGGGAAGGAAAATGAGCAAGATTGCAAATGAATGGGTGGGTGGTGCTCTATTTATAGGCAGACCTTACACACCAGCAGTTACCAGCGCTGATGTGTGTATGACGGTTCATTTCAGCGCTTACCAGCGCTGCGATGAAAATGACGGTGCATTGCAGCGGTTGCAACCGCTGAAATGAACCGCTGGAGTGAGGGTTAAAACGGTCAGAAAACTCCCACGCTCCTCTTGGCCTATATATATGCATACATATACCTTCAATCAGGATAAATTCATCTCTGTCTCCATTCTCACTCAAATATATCATATATATGGATAAATCATGGATATCATTGCCACGTTCAACCACCGAATACAAGATCGGTCTCCATCAGTTTTTAGATTTTGCATTTGCGAGGTCGAGTGTGAATGGAGAAATAGCTTGTCCATGTCCCAAATGTAAATTTAAAAGGTGGCAAGTTAGAAGTGTTGTGTATGAACACTGTATAATAAGGCAATTCCCACGCAAATACCTTTTTTGGGCGCAGCACGGTGAATATGATTATGTTGCGAATAATCTTGAAATTGGTTCAAGTTCTCACGTGGGAAGAGAGATTGGTGGCACTGACAACAATGTTGAAGAATACCAGACAAATGAGAATGTTCAAGATGACGAGATGTTGGCTATTGAGGCAAATGAGAATGTTCAAGAAGATGTGATCGGGCCAGAGTCGTGTATTCTGCAAAATGATATTGCCAAAAACTTTTTCGATCTAATGAAGGATGATGTGCCATTATATCCAGGTTAATTTAAAATTTTTTTAGGTTTTGGTATATATATATATAATCATTTTTTTAGGTTTTATATATATATGTGTGTGTGTGTGTGTAGATATATATATAATGTTGGTTTTTTTATTTTCTTTAATTTGAAATATGTTTTTCTATCTTGAAAACAGGTTGCACTGATTACACTAAATTATCATTTCTGACCAAACTATATAGAATCAAGTGTAAACGTGGTTTTAGTGATGTTGGGATGTCAGATGTTTTTGAACTGTTGTCAGATGCATTTTCAAAAATGCAAGTTCAGATCCCGCCTACATTTTATGAGGCAAAGAAAACTATTACCAAATTGGGGTCGAATTACATTAAAATTGATGTGTGCAAATATGATTGTATGTTGTATTGGGGGCAAGATGCGGAGCTGGACAGATGTAAAAGATGCAACACCCGTCGGTACAAGAAGCAAAAAGAGGGTAGCAGTCGGAGCAAGAAATTGTCAAGGAAAAGTATGCGATATTTCCCACTCCGAGGGCGATTGCAACGGTTATTTTTGTCGCGACAAACAGCTGAGCACATGTGTTGGCATCATAGAGAACGCAATAATGATGGGAAGATGAGACATCCTAGGGATGGTGATGCGTGGAAAGCATTCAATAATGAATTTCCCGATTTTGCGGGCGAACCTAGAAATGTGAGATTAGGTCTCGCTTCTGATGGTTTCAATCCATTTGGCGCGTGCAACCAAAAGTACAGCATATGGCCTATTGTTTTAATACCTTACAACTTCCCTCCCTGGATGTGCATGAAACAAAGTTCATTCATTCTTTCAACAATTATTCCCGGTCCAAAGTCTCCTGGAAATGACATAGACGTTTATCTTCAACCTTTGATAGAGGAGCTGAGAGAACTTTGGACTTACGGTGTAGAGACGTTTGATGCTCAGACCAATTCGCTATTCACACTGCGTGCAGCATTGATGTGGACAATCAGTGATTTCCCCGGGCTTGGTATGTTATCGGGTTGGAATACGCACACAGGAAAGGCGTGCCCATACTGTAATTTTGATCAAGAACCTCTTCGTCTGATACATAGCAAGAAGTCGTGTTTCATGGGTCATCGACGGTTTCTCCCTCCAGGTCATAGGTTCAGGCGTGAGCGAAATAAATTCAACGGAAAGAAGGAGCGCAGAAACCCGCCCCTTTTGTTGAATGGTGTTGACATCTATGAACAAGTGTGCAATTTGGAGGTTGAGTTTGGAAAGGAACCGTCTTCAGATGAAGAAGATGGAGATCGCAACAATGTTGGTCGCAGAAAGCCACGCAAAACTACTGGACCAGCGCAGCAGTGGAAGAAGAGAAGCATATTCCTCGATTTACCTTACTGGAAACATAATGAGTTGCGACACTGTTTGGATGTCATGCACATTGAGAATAATGTGGGAGAGAATGTGTTGTACACAATTTTGAATGAACCTGGAAAGTCAAAAGATCATCTTACAGCGAGAAAAGATCTTCGAGAAATGAATATACGGTCGGACGCATGGCCGGACGAATTCGATAGAATTGCTCCAGCCATATTTACGCTAACGAGATCGAAAAAGCAAATGTTTCTCTCCACACTTAAGGATATTAAAGTTCCAGATGGTTATGCGAGTAATATCTCTAGATGTGTGGACATGCCTTATATGAAGATTTCTGGTTTTAAAAGTCATGATTATCACGTCTTCCTCCAACAATTCCTTCCGTTGGCAGCTAAACACACGCTCCCGATCGAGGTGACTACAGTTTTGGCTGATCTTAGCTATATATTTAGACAGTTGTGTCGGAAAGTGTTGGATAGGGCCGAACTGGATACTTTACAGGAGAAAGTTGTGATCATGCTCTGTCACATGGAGATGATATTTCCTCCTTCCTTTTTCACTTCACAGGTTCACCTCATTGTCCACCTTATCCATGAAGCGCAAATGGGAGGACCAGTGCACTATCGTTGGATGTATCCAATTGAGAGGTGCCTGGGGAAATTTAAGTCTTATGTGAGGAACACTGCCTCACCGGAGGGATGTATAGCAGAGTGTTACATCGGCGACGAGGTCATGGAATATGTCACACGTTATTTCAATGATATAGAGATGTCCAACAATGATGATAATACAACCAATAATGTGTCATCACCGTCCCACACATTGTTCCCTGAAGTTGATGGTAAATCAGTCGGAGCAGGTCAGATTTTTTATCTAGACCCGATCTAACAGATGCAAGCACATAGGCATGTACTGACAAGTTATTCTTGTTTAGATACATATCGCGAGTAAGTATTCTATATTTTCAATTATTATTTGATTTTTTTTGGAAATTTTGACCTTCAATAATTATTATTTGATAATTTGATATAGTGAGTATCGGAGACTCATCAGACGATCACTTAGAGGTAGACGTCAAGGAGCATCAGCAGCTGTTGTGGACAAGATGATCCACCGTGAATTTGCAGATTGGTTTAGAAAAACGACGCTGAACAATCCTAATGCAACTCCAGAACTGATAAATTTAGCTCTCGGTCCTCTCGATCATGCTTTAAGATATACAGCTTATAACGTCAAAGGTTTCCGCTTCAAAACCGTTGCTAGAGATGGCGGTTCGGTGACGACCCAAAACTCTGGAGTCTTTGGTACATTTGGAACAAGAAGTTATGCTAGTACACAGGACACTGAGATGCATGAGGGAGATATTGCATATTACGGAAAGCTCGTTGACATCTTTGTGCTTGCATATAATGGTCATCGCTCCGTGCCTCTTTTCAAGTGTGATTGGGCAGACACTAGGGGACAGAGAGGGAAAAAAGTGGTCGATCTTGGCATCACATCGGTCAACTTTTCAAGACTCATCCACACAGGGGCATCACCAGACGATGAGCTGTATATTCTTGCTGACGAAGCACAACAGGTTTTTTACGTTGCTGATCCTAAACACAGGGACTGGCACATGGTTATTCATGTGAAGCCCCGAGACCTGTACGACATGGGCGAGGAATATGACGCAACAACCGAAACTACTCAACTCGAAGCCCCACAGAATCTGGACAATCTCATTACTGCAGATGATGTGCACATACCTGCTGTTAGGGAGGAAGAAGACAACGAATGATTTTATTACGCAATATCACTTTGTAATAGGGATTTTTAAATTTCTACTATTTTAATTTTTTGTTGTTTAAGTTTGTTGTTAATCGATATATATATTATATATATATAATATAATATATAATATATATATATAATATATATATATAATAAGAACGGATAGAGTTATAATAATTGAACACACACATGTAATATTCATTCCTTTTAAGGAGGATAATAGGTTTTACATCATTAAAAAACATAATTAAAGGTAACTAAAAAAACATAAGTAAAATAAGTAACTAACTACATAAAAACCCAATCAACCAGCCTCTCACGTCCAACCCCGCCGCCTCCTCATCATCATCCTTTCTTCAACTTCCACTTGGACCCCGCCGCCTCCTCCGATGTCTTTCCTGGCGTCTGCGTTCTCTTTCCTCCCACTGTTGTCTGAATTGCTCAAATTCATCCATCCGATGCTCCAAATCCTCCCTTTCACGTTGAAGCCGCTCCCTTTCCTCCCTGTTCTGCTCATTAAACTCCTCCCTGAGCCTTCGATCTCTCTCCTCTAACTCCTTTTGCAGCCTCTCGTCCCGCTGTCGGTCTTCATATGATTGGCTGCCACTGCTCTCGCCAACCTCCATATTCCGATAGCGAGTACCATACACTTGTGAAGGTGTCGCACCAAATCCCGCAGTGGGCACGCGCCCGGAATGTTCACGGGCACCGAGGGCCTGCCGTAGTCTGGCTATGATCTGAAATGGGTTGCTATATCTAGCTTCTCTATCAAACTCGTCGTCGTCCATCCCAATTGAGTCTGCAAATTCCTTACAGGCTCGATCAATCACCTCCTGCAAATAAAACTTATTATTATCATTTAATTAAAACTACACAATTCATTTCTATAACTTAGACATCTAATATTATTACCATCTCATCCTCGGCATATGGAACAAATGACCCATCAGCGTGTCTGCGTATTTCCAACAAGAAATCTCTGACGATTTCCTCACAGGTTCTTCCTTGCTCCTGGCCCCTCTGCAGCTGGAATTAAGAATTGCAATTATATTATTATCATATTAAACAACAAATTAAAAATACAATTGAAATTTTCATAATAACTCATCTCGTACCATCTCGCCCATTACCAGCGAAAAGGGACGGGAGCCAGTGGTGTGACGAACATCTTGCTGACTGCGCGAATTTTTGCCAATCTCAGACCTCTGGCGGCCTTCCGGGCTGAAACGGAATTTCACAAATTTCTTCCACTGCTCAGGATCAACCCCAGGCGGTATTTGTGCAGCAACCTCCTCTTCAGTTTTATCTCCCAACTTATTCCTATTGTTGAATAAGGTGTTTCTTTTTGACTTCCACCCATCCCCTATCTTCTTGAGAGTGTAATTTTTCACGTGACCATATTTATCTTTAATCTCAAATTTTCTCTAACAAAAGAAATTAAACATAATGTCAGTATACAAATTAAATAATAGTAATTAAACAACTGAAATTGAGTAATCGATTCTTACTTTGACAATATTGTTCCACGCGTGGTTACGCTTGTGGTCCGGCACCTTCTTCCAATCAAGCAAATCAATAGGAAACATTTTAAAATCAGCACCAACATCACGACAAAAGCGGTTGAATAGAGTGCCCGCTGCTCCGCTGGGCTGCCCTGTGACTTCGAAATGTTGGTCAACCAACACCCGCTCATGCAGAGGAAGGTGATGAGTCTGTGCGACAGTCAACCGCCTTCTTGAGGTCGAGCCACCTCGAAAATCTACATCATGTGAAAAGTAAAGATTGAAATAAATTCATTAAATTGTATGTGATACAAAAAATAAATATAACAAAAAATAAAAAATATGTATTAATAATATTAAAATTACTCACTTTTCACTATAACATCGGAGCCAGGTGCTCCTCTAGACTGTCTGCCCCGAGTAAATGTGGTTTGAGCAGGGGGCACCCTACTGCTTCTCTCCTCGCCATTATCATCCTCCTCATCATCCTCATTGTTCCTCTCCTCATCATTCTCAATGTTCTCCCTATCATCAGCATCATTTCTACTCCCATGTCCCTCCATATACTCATCATATTCTTCTTCATTATCATGCCCCGCCATATTCCTTTCAGCATCAGCAAACACAGAATCTATTGGAACATCATCATTTGTGCGGTTGATCGGGGGTGAAAATAATCCTGGAACAACAGGCACCTCGTAATTAAACTCGCTATCCTCACTACTACTGCTAGACATGCTATATATAGTGGAAGAAACACGTTTGAAAAACTCGGAGGAAAGAAAACACGCTGGAAAGAAGAGAAATGCACGCTGAAAACACGCTGAAAATGCGTCGCTCTATTTATAAACAACTGAAAGCCATATCAGCGGTTCTAACCGCTGATATGCACATTTATGCCATTTATGCACATTTATGCACTTTAAAGTTTCGAGGCAGGCTGGGGACGCAACGGTCTGATTCTAACAGTCACATGCATCTCCGCGGTTTCAACCTGCAGTCCAGCGCGTGGGAACCGCTGATGTGTCATTTATTTTAATATTAAAATCCTGCCATGGTCAGATGCATTTACTGCTCTGACAGGATTTGAAAGGTCCCAGCACGTCAGCGGTTTCAACCGCGGATTTGAAACGTGCATTTACTTTTTGTTTTTAAAAACAATTATTTAGCTTTTTTTTTTTCTGAAAATAATGAAGTCACACGTGCACTTCAGCGGTTAGAACCGCGCATATGCCCTGTTTTGTCTGAAAAAAAAAAGTTGTTGACCGCCATTTTCGTTTCAGCGGCCAACCAAGCAACCGCGGAGATGAGAGCCCACGTCAGCGGTTTTTGCCCAACCGCTGAAGTGCAAACGTCCACATTACCCCTTTTTTTGTAGTGGCTCCAGAATCTACCACCCACTTCTTCACATCAGAAATTAACAGGACTTGGGAGACTACAGCAGCTATGACCTCATCGTCAGAACTGCCCTCATCACCATTGACCAAATTAACATTTGGCTTAGGTGGATTATTGTCTTTTACCATAGCCCTATTCCTGCACTGTCCTGCATAATGGTCTTTCTTGCCACAAACATAACAATGTCCTTTCTTTTTAAACTTGGGGTTAGATTCATTGGGTTTGTAATCAGAATTCTTTTTATGCTTTTGTTTCTTATGCTTTTGTTTGGAATCATACCTCTTGGCGTGAGGCTTATCTTCCACCAGATTTGCTCTGACAGTTGCATCTTTTGCTTTTGCAGCATGTATTGCTTTCCTATTAGTATCTTCGATGATGATGTGAGTGATCAGGTCAGTGAGCGTCAACTGCTTCTGTTTGTGTTTGAGTTGCTGATTGTAGTCATTCCATGATCCTGGCAGCTTCTCAATCAAAACTCCAGCCATGAACTCATCTGGCAGATTGATGTTCTCAGCTCTCAGTTCTTCAAGCAGCTTGTGATACTCATTAATATGTAGCTTTATATCCTTCTTGTTTGTCATCTCCCACTTATAGAAGTTTCCAACAACGAACTTCTGTTTTCCAGCATCCTCAGCAGTATACTTGTGAATAAGCGACTCCCATATTTTGCTACCCTACTTGTACACATGGTACACATCGAACAAATCATTAGATAGTATGTCTGCAAACCTTATTCGCATAGGTCCAAGCAGCAATCTTGGCTTGGTCAGCATCGGGCGAAGGAGCAGACTCAGTGAGTGCATCGGCCACACCATGCAGGTCCAGAACAGTATAGACACGTTTTTGCCAGAGCCGGAAATTCTTCCCGTCAAATTGCTCAATTCTGGTAATGTCCGGAAAATGTCTGGGCAAATGAATTGCTCCTGGAACAGCAACAGTGATACGAGGTTGCTCAGGATTTGGATTACCAGCATCTTGTTCCATGACGGATTACCTCTAAAGATTGTTGGCAAACAATACAAAATTCATGATCTGAACGGTGTAATCTGAACGACGTGATCTGAACAGCGTGATATGAACGGCGTGATTTGAACAACGTGATCTGAACGACGTGATCTGAAATGAATATTCTTCCTCCAATCACAGTCACTGTAACTGTATAAAACAAAGCAACAAACACAGTAATCTAATGATCTGAGTCGCTTCCCTTGTGGGACTCTGTCCTTTAGAGGTATTCCGCGACCACCGGCAATGTTAGGACGCGGCTCTCCCCAGGATTAAACAGACCCTTCCTGCGCTTCGCAAGGCAACAGAACAGCAGAAGTAAAAAGTAATAAGCAGAGAATATCAGAGGAGGAAAGAGCTTCTGGTACACTTGGACTGTCTGCAGACTCTGCCTTTTATAGGAGGTAATGCCAAGTGAACGTTGGAGCGACAATGATGGCACATAAACATACATTATTTTGCGGTTACAAAATCATGACCATTAAAACATCAGTTTCTGAACGTTAGGACATTTATTCTAATGTTAAGCCAATCTGGATAATCATTGTGTCTGAATAATTTAAAAACCAGAGGTAATAAAAAATTAAAGCTCAAAATACAAGGTATTCTGGTAAGCTATTTACTATTTATTTATTTGTTAATTTTGCAAAACCCGGATAAGTAAAAATGTGCCGACTCCGTATTTACCACGCGCGCAGGGGGAATCGCCGGATTTCCACTACGTTTGCCTCAAGGTGGCCCAACTTGTGCGCGCGAGGCCCACTCCTCCTTTGGCCCTTTAACTTGAGCTAGAACACAAGTGTATTGTATACCCTTGTAAGTTTTCACTCCCAAGTAATGTGAGACTTCTCTTTTTTTGACACACCCACATGTTATTGTTGATAACTCCAACAAGCTTTTCACCAAATTAATGTAAAACAAGAATTGAAAAAAGTAGCTATCATATTAGATTTAAAGTGCAAATCTAACACTATTAGCAAAAGTAGTGGACCGAACATAACAATTTCGAGTCCCAAATCTAATACTCATTGTTTGCAAAGTGGTGCATATGTAACAACTCCATCAATTTTAATGGATTGACTGTTAATTTTAATCTAATTAAGTCACATCACATAATTAGAACACATCACATCATCACCATCTTAACCATATCATCGCCATATTTCCCACTTATGATTTATATTTACAAAATTTAGAAAAAAGAATCTTTTCATATTTACTTACAAAGTTCTGATTATGTTTGGGTATAATACAAACTTCTGATTGCGAAACGCAGATTGACTAGTAACAAAGCAGCCGATGAAGTGAAAATGGCATGACTACATAACGACATTACACAAAATAATCAGTGATTCCCTTTTATTTTGATTAATTTATAAATGTATATATGATAAAATATTCTAAAAAAATATTATAAATGATGAACATCAGATAGGTCCCATTGACGTGAAAATTTTCCAAAATCACAACTCTTCCTGTTTGAAAGTCTCACGAACATTAGGTAACCACCAAACCGAGGCACCGACAGTACAGTTTGGCGCGCTCGGACATTGTGGCGTGTTAGAGATTAATTAGTTAGGGTTATATTCCTGTAACAGTGAACATATGCTATTGAGAGGTGGGAATATTTGTACGGAAAATTAGTGAGAGGTTAGAGATGTAATTAGTTTTAAAATTTTTACAAGTGAAAAATATACAACGGCAAATTTTTACATAAAAAATGACATTATGACGTTAGTTGCTAACTTTTTTTTTTTGTCAGAAGTTGCTAACTTATATGATTTTTCGTGATTATATTCATTCTTGTCTTACCCCCTTTTTGGGTTCAAATTACTATGTCTATTGTTTAAATAATTATGCAAATTTTTGTGTGTGAGCAATCTTGCATTACAAATATGCTACTATTTAAAGCTACTTAAGAATTTTAAATCCTTGAATACTAGTGTATGCGTGACTACATATGACACGATTAAACGATTTTTTGAATGTGCTACGCTTAGCTTCAGCCATATGCAAATAATATATCTTTCACACAACACAGTTGTAGAATAGTTACACTTAGTGGAGATATGTTATATCTAGTGCAAACAAATTTTATTGAAAAACGTTATAATTTTTCAGTACTGAATACTTTCCACTCTGTTACTGTCGTATTATTATACAAATAATGATTGACATTCTTCCAAAAAAATGGTCCCAAATGCATAGAAAATAGTTATGCTTAAGAAAAATGCCTTGATCGATTAGGTGCAAGATTATATTTAAAATCATCAAATTTTAAAAAATTATATTTCAAGAATTATTATCAACACTAACAGTCAATATTTAATCATACCATCCTAAAGGTTGCATTATCACTAATATCAATAGGTTTTTTTATTTGTGCACTAATATCACTATTATCTAGGATTAGTTCGATTTGCAAGAAAATATACTCCATTCCACGATGGGTAACATTGTTACCACAAACTAATTACCTCAGTTCTATACACCAAACTCGAAAACTAGATTACTGGTATTGTTAAGGTACAGTTTACATATGAAACACTAGCTATAGTAGTAGGTTTAGCCAAGAGGTTTGTAGCTCAGTGGTAACCTGGTGTTTTAATCTCCCTTAAAACCTCAAGTCATTAATGCTTACCCTTTAATTCTAGAAGAAGTAGTTGTACACACCCTCATTTTGTGATAATTATGAAGATGGACTATAATATTAATAATTAATAAAATTGAAAAGAAACAAGTGAAAAGGAATCAGTGTGTGTATGAGTTTTCACTACTATCAAATGCTTAAAAATTAAATAAAATAAGTTAGAGTAGTCAATTACTCCCTCCGTTACTAAATATAAGATCACTTTCAAATTTTAATTTGTTCCTAAATATAAGCAACTTTATAATTTTTTTCGACTTTTTCCCAAATAAATTTTAATAATACTTATCTATAATAAACAAGTAAGAGTGAGATATTGGGGATAAAGATATATACTAAGGATAAATTGGTAATATTATGTGTTAATAACTACCTTAATCTAATCAAATTAGGAAAGTGATCTTATATATAGGAACTGAGGTAGTATAACCAAACCAATTGTTATATACATTTTCTTGATATTTGTTGTCCATATTTGATGAAAAATTTTGATCAAGAGAAAATTGGTCCAAGACAGAAACACAAATTCAAGAAGCAGGCAATAACTATTATTATTTTCAGGAAAAAAAAGTGAAAGAAAATGAAATGTTTTGATTCAGTAGAGCAATTCCTTTCTTTATAGGGGAGATTCATTATTCTTAAGATGAAAAATCTGCACACGTGCCGCACGCCGTATCCTCAAGTCTGTCGAATTATATGAACCTTTCATTATATGAACAAATCATACGTCTTGTTCAATAAATTTTTTTTCTACCTGAACTCTTGTTCAATAATCTTAGACTTACATAAACTACAATTTTGATCGCAATTCACATATATAATTGCTAAGTCATATACCAAAGCACATATTTAATCTTGTAACATATATGCAATGTTTAGTTTGATCCGATTTTTTAGAGTATTTTTTAAATCTCAATCTAAACCTAACATCATTAGTCTTAATTATGTTGCTGTTTTTGCCAATTATAATTATTTTAAATACCAAAATTAATAAATAATTGAGAATATTTTATCAACTATAAAATTTAAATTTTGATATTTTTTGTTAAACATCACCTAGACTAATGAAGATTCAAAGGATAGAAATGTTTTTCACATAGGCAGAATAAATGTAGATAGTGATATGTGAAATGCATTCACAATAATCAAGTGTGCGTTCACAATTTGTCATTCAACCAAAATGATCCAATGCTATGTAGTCTGTGATATGCATTCGCAATAAGTAATTGTGACACTCTAACTCGCAATTTTTCATTCAACCAAAATGATCCAATGCTATAGTAATCTATAATATGTCTTCACAACAGTTATATAAATGTGTATAGTGGGTTGTCCCAATTATGGGTCATCACTCGCATAAATCAGATTATTTAATTGCTCAAAAATCCATTAAAAACTAATATTGTTGGCAAAAATAAAAGGAAATCGAAGTAAAGAATATACTGAAACATTTATCTCAAGTTTAAAAGCAAATTTTGTACTTAAATCTCCGGAGCGTTATAATATAATGAATGAAAAAGTAAGCAAGACAGCCTATCTGAAAAGGACTGAGGAGGAGACACCAAGAATTGAAAGGCCAATATGTAATATGAAATGCCAACAAGGATCCCTAACAAGTCAACCATTCATGAATTTGATATTTCCTTCCAATTTGCAAAATTGGACCCCTTTGATTTTGAAATCCTCTTTCTCCTAACCGAATCCCTTTTTCTTCAACAAAAAAAAGTTACAATTTTAATTACAATTATTTAATACATACTACTATGATCAAGTTTAAGTATTGTAGGCCAATAAAAAAAAATGTAAACTCCTTCACTCGCTAACAATTCCCTCTTTTCTATTTATAATTTTCTACTCGTAATTTAAAATATATAACTATCATTAGATTAAAGACATAAAATTTGAAAACTATGATTTAATGGTAAAATAAATACTAAAAATTGCATAAAATTATTATAATAGCCTTTGTGTAGAAACCTAAAACCCAACAAAGAAGAAGAAGAACCTGTTTCCCCCCATATCAATCACAATTTACAAAAACATACTTTTCTATATTTATCTCCTTCCTCCGGACTTCCTCATCCTCAATTCATTCGAATCAAAATATACATTTATTTCTATCACTTTTGAATTGAGGAAGAGCATACGAGTATTACTCATTGATTCTTCGTAAAATTGATTTTTTTCCCCTCACTTTTCCAATATTACATGAGATTTTGAAGAAGAGGGAGAAATACGAGAATTAACATTTGAACAAAAGTCACTCATAGAGACCAAATTAACAAGGTGTTGAATGCTGATAAAAAAACAAGGTGTTGATTAATATCCTTATTGTGATCAAAGATTTTTCATAAAAAACAATTACTCATATTTTGAATTGTAGGAAGTTGTGAGGAAACAACCCCCCCCCCCCAAAAAAAATACTGACAAAAAAATCTGATTTTCCGAACCTATAAACCGCAAGCTATTTTGGCTTATCTACTTACATTATGTTAAAAACAAAAAATAAAAAGTGTCTATTACTTATCATCTTAAATAGTTAAAATTAACCTTTGATTGCTGATATTTATTCACTCATTCCATTTTTGGGGGCAGTAAATGTATTCATGCATTACATTTGGATGATGGTAAATTAAAGTATTAAACTTCTCTGATTTGAGTGGCTTCTCTACATTTCGTGGACAAACATCCACAGTATTTCATCAATCATTTGATAAAATTTAATAGTTTGAATTCATTAAGTTTCTAAAAGAACAAATTAATCTACCCCATTTATAAAATAATGTGAATGATTCAGACAAGTAGTGGAAGCACAATAGAGAAAACTCAGTGAAAGGAAATCCACAACCTCACATGTGATCTCAACTAGTTCGAAAACTGTTTTTTTTTATATAAAGAAAAACAGATGAGAACAGGAGACAAGGAGACAGACGATCCATCAAGGTCGTAAGCACTTCAGCATGCTTGACATTTGAGTGTATTTTGTTTTATCACTACAAAAAAAGAAGGCCTTATCGGCGTTTTAAAACCCTACGTTTCGGCGTTTTTTACCGGCGAAACAGCTCTACGGCGTTTTACACAATCGCCGCTGATTTAATGTGGAAAAGTTTTTTTCCGGCGTTTTCTGAAACGCCGTAGAGAACCAGGAAACGCCGCAAAGCAGGTTCCATATATTATTATAATATTCAAGCACACCGGCGTTTGTGAGTCGCGCCGGTGTGCAAAAATAATAAAATATTCACGCGTACCGGCGTTTGCACCACAAGCCAGAAAACGCCGGTATGTTATTCGTTAAAGCAAAAAACATACCGGCGCTTCATACAAACGCCGGAAAGCGATAATAAAATGTAATAAAACACACCGGCGTTTACGTCAAACGCCGGTGTGTGTTATTATATTTTATTATCTTACCGGCGTTTGTTAAAACGCCGGAAAGCAAATAAAACTGATTAAAAAAAAACGGCCCAATTTGAAATCAAATTGGGACGAAAATTTAATATTATAGATATCATAATATATAAAAAATATTATCACACATAAAAAGAAAATAACAAGAATAATAATCTAGAGCATTTGAATGATTGATAAACAGAGTAAACAGAGAGAGAATAACAATAGTTCAAAATTGTATTATATTGAATAATGAAATAAACTGTATTACAATGAATAATTAAATAACTGAACTTAAGCAAAAAAAAATATAAACAAAGAAAATATAAATAACCAGAGACAAAGGAAGAAACGATGAAGAAGAAAGAAATAGTGAGAAGGCAGAACGAATGGGAAGCCAAAGTGGGGGGAGTACCGCTATTTATAGGAGTATGGGAACACACCGGCGTTTCTACACCAAGCGCCGGTAAGTATAATAAAATAATGCATACCGGCGCAACAGTGGAAACGCCGGTATGTTATTTTATTATTTGTATGCATATCGGCGTTGTGGGAAACGCCGATATGCATATAAAAAAATAATTGCACATATCGGCGTTCCGCGAAACGCCGATATGTATATTAACTTATATAATATTGCACACCGGCGTTCCTCGAAACGCCGATATGCGATATTTTATTATTACTTTAATTAGAGGCGATTCCTAAAACGCCGGTAAGCCTAAACATCTAACGAAAAACTTTCTGGGCAGTGTTGGCTTTGGTGAACGCGTAAAGGTTAGGGGCAGTGGCTATAAATATGCATATATGTAGAATATGTGAGTCGTCAAAATCTTTCTCAAATATCTCCCTTCTTATTTCATATTTTCTGTAGTTTTGTTGTGAAACACCTATATTAATAATATATATAATGGTGGATAAATCGTGGATCTCTTTACCTAGATCGTCACCGCAATACATGGCGGGGTTGAATCAGTTTTTGGAGTTTGCTTTCTTGCGCGGTAGTGATGTTCGGGGTAAGATACGGTGTCCGTGTGAAAAGTGTAAGTTCGACAAATGGAAGACTCGAGAGGAGGTATTTGCCCATTGTATGGATAAGCAGTTTCCCAGGTATTACCTCAATTGGGCGTTTCATGGAGAGGGCGAACTACACGACAACGCCGGTGATCTAGAAGTCGGTTCGAGTTCTCACATTGGAATGCAAGTCGAAAGCAGTGACGATGAAGCCGACGGAGGCGAACATGCAAATAATCCGGGTAATAACACTGTGATGGAAGCATTTGGGCAGCATGAAGCAGGAGATGGCGGGGATGTAGTGGTCGATGGACCAGTCGCTGACTACTTACGGCTTGAGGTGGTTAGAGATTTCTTTGAGCTTATGACGGAAGGTGACAAACCGCTGTACCCAGGTATAAATAATGCATTAATCATTCTAACTGTTTAAGCGACTGAATAATTATAATTAATATATATGCGATGAAATACATATATTATATATGTACGTGGTATGACAATATATATAGATGTGTTTGGGCAGGGAATGAAAGATACTCTAAACTGTCATTTCTGACCAAACTGTATAGTATAAAGTGTAAACGTGGCGCCTCCGATGCGACTATGTCAGACGTGATTGAGCTGCTGTCAGACGCCTTCTACAATATTGGAGCCGAGCTACCGTCATCATTCTACGAAGCGAAGAAAACAATCTCAAAGATGGGGTTAGGGTACATAAAAATCGATGCATGCCTGTATGATTGTATGTTGTTTTGGGGCTCTGACGCTGCGTTAGATAAATGCAGACGATGTGGCACTGACCGATACAAGGTGGAGGGTGAGGGCCATAATAATAAGAAGAAGAGACGACGAGCAGTTAAGAGCATGAGATATTTTCCACTCCGTCCAAGGCTCCAAAGACTATTCATGTCCCCGAAGATGGCTGAGCAAATGCGGTGGCACGCGACAGAAGCTAACCCAGATGGCAAGATGAGGCATCCTCGAGACGGTGATGCATGGAAAGCTTTTGACGGCGAATTCCCCGATTTTGCCTCGGACCCAAGAAATGTCAGGCTAGGGCTCGCTTCTGATGGTTTTAACCCATTCGGCTCCTTCAACCAACATTACAGCGTTTGGCCAGTTGTGTTGATACCATATAACCTTCCCCCGTGGTTGTGCATGAAATCGACATCCTTCATTCTATCGACAATTGTTCCAGGGCCTACATCACCTGGAAACGATATCGATGTGTACCTTCAACCACTGTTACAGGAGCTCAATGAGTTATGGAGTGATGGGGTCGAGACGTTTGACGCTGAATCTAAGACGTTGTTCAGATTGCGAGCCGCTGTGATGTGGACTGTGAGTGATTTTCCCGGACTCGGCATGTTATCCGGCTGGAATACTTATACAGCGATGGCATGTCCGTTCTGCAACCTGGACTGTGAGCCCCGTAGATTGCCGCACAGCAGGAAGTCGTGTTTCATGGGTCATCGACGGTTCCTTCCACGTGATCACCAATTCAGGCGGCAGAAGAGCAAATTCGACGGTACACGAGAACGCAGAGATCCCCCTCGACGGGTGTCTGGGTTTGAGATCTTTGACCAGATCTGTGATGTGCAATGTGAATTTGGCAAGGACCCGCCGCTGCCGGATGAAGAGGTCCCTATCTTGATATGCTCGGCAGCCTTCTGGGAAACAGGTTTCCCATCCTTCCGGCTGCGCACCTGAACGATATAGTCGCGGTAGACGCCCTTCTTGACGCCCTTTTTCTTGGCCTCCTGCAACTGAAATATTTGAAACGTCAAAAAATAATCGTTATAATATATAGTTAATAATTAAAAATCAAAGACTAGTAGATATTAATATTACCATCTCGTCATAGCCGACAATCATGGGTCTGCTCCCAGTCGTATGAGAAACCTGTTGTTGTGCCCGCGCCTTCTTGCCCCGCTCTGACCTCGCCTGACCCAGGTCGGACATCCTCCAGCCGATGTACCGCCTCCACTGTTCAGGGTCGACTCCATCGGGCACCATATTCTCCACCTCCTCCCTAGACCTCGCCCCCCCCTCGGCCCTATCTTTGTACAACTTGAGTCTCTCGTCCTTCCAAGAATCCCCGATCATAGATATCGTGAATTTCTTTAGCTTCTTGCTTTCGGGGATCCACCACTTCCTCTGCAATAGGAAATTTTGACAATTAATAACATTAACACTAAATAAATATATTATTTCACGTAATTATAAAATAATTTGGAAATTCAAATTACCTTCATAATATCCCATGCCTCTTCTTTCCGCGACCTAGGAACTTTCCTCCAGTCGATCGGGTCGATTGGGAAGCGCCGGAAATCCCTACCGAGCAGGCGGCAGTAGCGGTGATATAGGACGCCGGCATCCATGGTTGGCTGCCCAGTCTCCTCGAAATATGGCAGCTCAACCCTCTCATTCGCCTGAAGCGAATGCACCTGCTTCTGGTCCAGCCTCTTGTTGGTGACAACGCCATTGATATCTGTAAGGAAAAAACACATTTCAGATAATTGATATAAATATATTAATTACTACATGCATTAAATCACTATATCAAATTAATTACATACCTCTGACGTTTACCACATATCCACTCCCAGAAGTGGACCTCCTCCCTCTCTTGAGTTCAATAAGAACCTGCGGCACAGGCATATCACCGTCCTCCTCGCCGGTGCCGCCTACGCCGCCACCACCACCGTCACCGTCGCTACTGGAGCTCAAGCTCCCCTCCCTCTCCTGCCTCTCCTCCCTCTCCTGCCTCTCCTGCCTCTCCTCCCTCTCCTGCCTCTCCTGCCTCTCCTGCCTCTCCTCCCTCTCCTGCCTCTCCTGTCTCTCCTCCTCATTCAAAAACTCGTTCATTTCCTCGAAGCTCATGTTGACGTCACTCCCCAAGTCTTCCCAGAGCTGGTCCTGCGTCACTTCTGGGTCCACACCAAAGCCGAAAGGACTATACGGTACGGTGCATAGAGGAGAACTGACGTACTGCAACACCGACTGGGGAATAGGTTCCTGCTCTTTCTCTTTCCGAAGAGCTTCTATACGTCTGGCTTCTTCCTCGTTGCGCAGTCGCTGCTGCTCTTCCTCGTCTATGGGATCTTTACCGCTACGCCGAGACATTATATATATACGAGAAACCGCAACTGGCAGACAAAGATTCGGTGGGCCCCACTGTCGCTTTTTAGAAACGCCCAAATGCAATCCGTCGGTGGTATATATAGGCGCAAACTTTCCGGCGTTTCTGGGGTCCTTAGCGGCGTTTCGTGGGTTGCGCCGAAGAATAATGCTAATTTTATTACACATCGGCGTTTCTCAAAAACGCCGATTTGTGTATTCATTTAATTGTATTGAATGAAAACGCACATCGGCGTTTTAAAGAAACGCCGATGTGTATATTCATTAAATGGAATTAAATGAAAACGCACATCGGCGTTTTTAGAAACGCCGATGTGCATTTTTATTATAAAAAAAAGAAAATAAAATGCATATCGGCGCCAACGTAAAACGCCGATATGCATTTATTTGAAATTAAAGAAAAATAAAATGCCGCGCTGCTTTAAAAAAATATTAAAATATACATACCGGCGTTTGGGCCTCGTAAAACGCCGGTATGTAAACGCCATAAAAAAGGCGGGAAAAGCGCGTCACATTTTTTCGGCGTTTTCCATGGGCGCTTTTATGAAACGCCGGAACGTATGCTGTTTCCGGCGAATATTGAGGAAACGCCGGAACGCTTGCGCCGGAAAGTAGAGCTTTTTTTGTAGTGTATTGCCAAAATAAATTGTACTTCATTTTATTTTTTTGATGTCATTACTATATTTTTGATCCTCAAATTTTCTCTCAGTTTAATTTTGATGCTTCCAATATAGGCTTTGATTCTTAAAGTCGTATTTCATTTAAAATATTAGTCGAAATAAATTAATGAAAAAAACCTGGGCCATTTTGCCCCTTGAGAGATACTCCATACTCCATACTCTTATGGTTTGAAACTTGAGTGACAAAATAACAAAATAATGGCAAATTTGCAGGACCAAAGATTGTATTAGCATTAAATTTTATTCATTTAGGGCCAGTTTGGTTGGACTGAATTAGGAAATCAAATTGAAGAATGAAATTGAAAAGTGTAATTTTCATATATCTCGGGGTCCACAAGTTTTTTCTCTTCATCTCACACTTTCATGGGTCTCACAAACTTTACTCCTCATCATTACTTAATTTACCTTTACTTTCCATTTTTACCTCTTACACTCATTTCATTTTCATTTCCATCATCTACTTTCCGTCCAACCAAACGGGCCCTTTAGTTTTGTGATGTTGTGATTCCTCCATTGATTTATTTCGTATATTGGGCCACACATGATGCGCCACTCATCCAACAAACAAATGGCCATTTCAATACTCACAAGCCCACATAAGAAAACTTATCCCAGAAATCCCCACACCTTAACACCTTATCATCTCATTGAAGAAATATAAATTGCCACCAAAATTAAAGGCTTATCTTGTTCGTGGCTGGACTGAAGTAGCCATGGCAGCCTTAAGTTTCTTCATTTCTCCAAGTGTCAAAACTAGAATCAACCATTACAAATCCTGCTCTGCACAACTTACACAAAGCAACATAAAGGTACCACCCATTCATATACATTTTTCATCTTTAAATACATCAATTGTATAAAATCAGTAGAAATAGACAGTAACTTTATTCGCAAGTTATAAACAGTGTGGCTCTAGTTGACACAAAAGCATGATGAAAATTAGCTCATGGTTGGTTTTTTGTGTGGAGAAGGTTGTGATAAATGGAGCTGCAAAGGAAATAGGAAGAGCAGCTGTAGTGGCAGTTACCAAAGCCAGAGGAATGGAAGTGGCTGGAGCAGTGGATAATTACCATGTTGGAGAAGATATTGGAAAGGTCCCTTTTGTATATGAAATCTAACAAAAATATAAACAAGCATAAAATTAAAAATGGAATAAATATATAAACATATCATGCTCATATATAGTGAAATGTATACGTATAACCTTTTCTGAATGTTTACCTTCATATTGTGCTGCGTAGGTAAGTGACATGGAAGAACCTCTGGAGATTCCAATACTAAATGATCTCACTATGGTATTAGGATCAATATCTCAGGTGATGTGAATCAAATATAGTACACCAAGAAACTTTTCCATTGACAAACTTTCTGGCTATTAAATGGCATTTTTTTACAGTCCAAAGATAATGCAGTAGTCATCGATTTCACTGACCCCTCCTCAGTTTATGACAACGTAAAGCAGGTTAGTCTTTATAACTAAAACTCTTCATTCCACTGCTTCATTTATTAATAATCTAGTTATCATATCTTAATCACATTCAAAAAGACAAAAATTTGCAAAAATTTTATATGCAGCTTCTAATGTGTTTACTGTTGAGTTTATTTATAAAAAAAACAAGCATTAGAATGTATAAAATTATATCACTCTTAAATTTGATTCTAGCATTACTTACTACTAGTGATAAATGTGGGTTTAATTTTCAAAATAGGCGACCGCATTTGGAATGAGAAGTGTGGTGCACGTGCCAAAACTTAAAGTAGACACAGTGGCTGCACTATCTTCATTCTGCGAGAAGGCCAGCATGGTGAGCACCGGGTGAGATATTATAATGATATATTGACACAATGACCTTTCAGGGTCAACATTGGTAGTTATTTTCCATAATAATATTGATAAGAGTTCCAAATTTGGACTAAACTTTGGCTGTGTTTAATTCTAGGGTGTATTGGTTGCACCAACCCTATCCATAGGATCAATATTACTTCAACAAGCTGCCATTTCAGCCTCATTTCATTACAACAACGTGGAAATTGTGGAATCAAAGGCTACAGCAAATGTAAGATTTCCTTCTTTCATCTATGAATCTATCAAGTATGATTAAGATTGTAGTAATGTATGAACATATTCTTCATGATCAGGACCTTCCATCAGAAAATGCAACCCAAATAGCCAACAATCTCTCTAACCTTGGTCAAATCTACAACAGAGAAGATCTTTCAACAGAAGTATTGGTATGCATAATATAACCTCAATTATAGCCCTGGCTTATATAAGAGAATAGGTAAACAAGTTAATAAAATATTTGGCCACCAGGCAAGGGGTCAAGTTCTAGGAGAAGATGGAATTAGAGTGCATAGTATGGTCCTTCCAGGGCTTCCATCCAGCACAACAGTTCACTTCTCAGGTCCAGGAGAGGTAAATGTAAATATAAATTTTTTTTATTCTACTTCCAAAAAATGCTTATTGTCATAAGAATATTTGCTGGCTGCAGATCTACACACTCAAACATGATATAACAAATGTGCAGTGTCTCATGCCAGGCCTGCTACTAGCAATTAGAAGGGTTGTTCGCCTCAAGGTAATATAATGTGAAGTTGTAGATTTTATCTTGATTTCATCATTCAGCTTCAAGCATATCATTCTTGTCTTCTTGCAGAATTTGGTATATGGCTTGGAGAAGCTTCTATGAAAGCACACAGCAGATCTTTTGGATCCTCGTTGAAAACTTTGCAGTTCAAAACTTGATGGACGTCCACATCAGCCTGGAAACAAACATCACCAAAATGATTGAAAGAAAAAGATTTTTTAATAGGATTCAGAGACAAATTTTTAGAGATTATTTCATGTATCGAAAGAGAATTCAGAAAAGACCAAGGCATTCATTTAAAGAAATATTGTGATAGCAGTCACAACTGACATTAAGGTGAAAAAAGTGAAGGACGAAGTAACAAAGAAAGTACATGGCAAACCAAAACTGAGATTATTCTCCAGTTTTTCTCTAAATGGGTTGTGTATTCTTTAAAGCAGAGCTTGACATTAAGTCTATAAATGTGTTCTTTTCCAATCGTCTCTCCTAGAGGTTAGGGTAGTATTTGAAAAATCATTCACATGGACCCATATTTGAGAACGTTCAACCAAAAAAATAAAATAAAATTTGCTTTTCAACATAGATTATGATTTACTAACAAAATCAATATTGCTTTTGGCTTACCAGTTACCAACATCCTTAAAGAAACAAACATCTTTGTTCTCTTGCTGAAAGTTTAAAATCAACCAAATCATTGAACAAAATGCAAAGAATATACAAACTCTACAAATGCAAGAATACCAGACTCAAGAAGGAAGGAAGCCCTCCCTCACAGTTCAATGAGCAAGAGCTTCAACTCATAAATAGTCTTCACTTTTATGGATATTAATTGAGGACATTCAACAGTATTCTCTGACATAATAAAAGGGTCAACCCAGTTCTAGTCTCCACTAGGTGAAGGTGCTGGGGAAGGAAATATATTAGACAGTCTTACCTCTGCTTTATTATCTGACATAATAAATCAATAAGTTTCATTTATTGTAGATATCAAACTGATGAGGTAAAGGGAGGAAATTGAGCTTATCTGCAAAAAGAAAAAAGATACTGTAGACTTTTATGATGATCAACTGGTTCAAATGTGTGTTTCTCTTCCATTGCAGAAGAGATGGAATTATTTGTTCTATTCATGAAAGGGTAAAGTTGCATATTTAAAAACAAACCATTGTGTTATGTGTATGGAACCAAATCTTTTGTCAAGTGCAAACGTAGTCATAATGAAATAAAAGTGTTGCAAATAACTCCATGGTTCTGTAGAAAGTGTAAAATTCAGTTTTCCCAAGTTCGTTTCATTTTTGTGGCTTATCATCCATAACAAATGAATATTAATATCTCTGCAAATGTAGTTCATGGATAGTAAATTTAAAAATTTCCATAAAACCATTTTTTTTTTATCAAACCATAAAACCATATTTGCTATTCAGTATATATTTCTTGCTCAGTTTTTTTCCTACTTTTAGTATCCAAATAACATGGCCTTGATGAGGAAAACCGATTATTAGACTCTCCACTACATTATAAAATTTTATAATTGTAATTCCTTACTATGCGGGGTTTCTAATCTCTAAATACAAAAATTATATCATGATGAGCATAACCATGATACGGCTAGACAAATTATAGCTAAGGTATCAAAACCTTCCAACAAGAAAGTTCAATTTTTTTCTGCATCTCATCTTATTCGTTATCATTAAATCAATTTATTGTTCTGTCAAATCTTGATAATCTGCTATGAAAATCAATAACTTAATATGATATTCAGTTATTCATCAACAACATCAGAGACACGTGTGGATTTCAAACTTCTAAAAACGTGCAAGTTCTGAAACCTTTCCACAATGCATATCAATTAAGAAAAAAATGAAGACTCAAATAAGTAATATCATATAAATAATATCATATTAAGAATCTCTTACAAACCTTATCAGTTCTCTACACGTTTCTCATTGAATGCAAGAAAAATAGTCAGATTACATGCCTACTTCTCCCAACTTCCAACTTCAAACATTGAAAGTTAAACAAAAAAGGAGGAAACCAACATCGATTCCTACGCTAAACCATAATTACATATACACAGCTGATTCAAAGAAAAAAGTTACATATTAAACTAGCATTTTTGCTTGACTCATACCATGATGAGTTGTAATTGCATTTACAAATTGTTAAGTTTACTCATACCTCTGAACTTGTTGGCAATAGCTGCAATCCAGGCTCTGTCTTTCATGCTAAATGCATATGTGATAGTTGAGGCCAGAAGAATAAATCCTTCAGAACTTTGTGATCCATTGTCAGTCTGGGTTGGAACTTGTGGCAATGGTTGCACCAGAAGAGAGCAAGCCCCTTTTGGTAGAAGTTCCTTAAATTCAGAATCTGGTATATCTATCAGACTTTCAGTTTATATGAACAAAGCCTTATGATCTACAAAATGAACAGCAATCCGTACAAGAATGGAGTAGATTTAATAGAATAAGATATCAATTTCACCCAACAAAGTAGAATAAGACATCAATTAATCATACAAATTTCAGCCCCACATTAGTAGGACTAGACGATATTGGAGGAGTATACAATTGAGAACTTTGAAAATCAGCTGAAATCTAATGCACACAAATTCTAAACAATTTGCAATTTCCAGCAAAAAGTGCTAAATCGTTCTAAATTAAATTTCCAGGTTCTTCTTTCTAGCACATAAGTTTGGTCATTCAACAGGAAAAGAAATTTTAAGGTACAAGGATAACATCCTTAAGCACTCACTAGGACCGAACCATAGGATTTATAGCATATTCATCCTCTACCCATCTGCTAGCACATACAGACTAGCATCTTAAGGAACTGCATCACTATAAACTCACAAATATGCTTAACTGGCAATTTCTTTTTGAAGAGCAAGAAATGAAAGGTGTCCCTAATGGTCTTATTGTCAATAATTCCAGTCAAGTATAATCACTCAATTCCCTAAAAACAAAATAAGATGCCATAAATACAACATTGGTTCCAGTCACAGCACTACCATTGATCCAGTAGAAGGCAAGAGGAAAACGTCAACCACATTATGAAACACAATTTTCTAGGGACATTCTGTTACTGCACATACTAAAACAATTTAATGTAATATATGGATGCCAACTAAATGAGCGGATATACAGCTCTCATAGTTCAACTTCGTCTTATTAATTTACCAGAAATGGCCATACCTGCTTCTTGAGGAAAATAAAGTGTGTCCTTCAAATCGGAGAGACCAACTTTTTTTACTTTTTCCTGAAACCACCCAAGAAGACTTTCTTTTGATGAGTTTTCTGCTGGTATGTTCCAGTAGCCTCGTGCACAAATATCTTCTCCAATTAAAATCAACTGAACACATTGACATCACATGCTTAGCAAACAAGGATCAATTCATAATGTTTCCTTTGAAAATGAACTTTACCATTAATAAAAAATTTTACAGTGATATGAACTTTCCATCATCTCTCTTTTCATTTCATTTTTTCAGGGTCAACCTTTGAACTATTTATCAAAAATAATAATCATGAAGCATGTGACATACCGCAGCTATGGCATTTGTATTACGCAACAGAATGTATGATGCCCATGCAAGGTCCTCCTTCTGAATATCCCCAAGATTGGGAGACATAACAAATATTTGCTCTGCATTATTAGGTTGAGCTTTTTGATAAGCTGGCTGAGCACCCTGAAAATATTTGAAGACAAATTAATTACCAGTTTGAGGATTAGTCCTGTTCAAGATTATTTTATATTTGAGCTCTAAAAAAATTTACATCAAGAAAATTATACAACTTAATTCCCCGAAAAAATTATATGCTAAACCATTCTTCATCATGCAATTACTCCAAAGGAAGTCTCAGATTAATGTTTATTTTATAAAATTATGAAAAGTTTGGAAAAAAATCACATAGGAAAGGTAAGCGTGCTTAGTTATTCATTGCTTAACCTTATGATTCAAAGGTTGATGGTATGAACTATAATGAGTACCGTGCACTAGCACTGCATAAAATAATACTCTACTCCCTCTAGTCCTAAACATAAGACTTATTTGCCTAACTTGCTTCAAATAAAAATGTCCATAAAAAGTTAGTTAAATCGCATGATATTTCCAAAGCACTATAACCATCTCCCTCCATTCCCACCCTTCCTCTCTGTCTATTTATTACTGAGGAGCATGAACAAGGATAATTTGGGAAAATGTTGAGAATAATTAGAAAGATATCTGATATTCAGATCCAGAAAGAATAGGCTTCAAAAGAGAAAATTAAACAAGAATTCAGTTGTTGTGCCAGTTCTTAATGTTAATTTGTGTGCATCTAATAAGTTTCAATATCACATCCACATCCTTGAAAAACATAATGGACTCTGCTAGTATGCTACAACAAAAACAACAACAATAGAGTCTTATCTCAACTAGGTGGGGTCTGCTAACTCTGCTAGTATGCTAGTAATCATAAAATACATGCGGGTCTATATTGTTCTCTAGGAAGCATCAGTGATTTGGAGATCTAAATTACAAGCAGTTCACAATTTCCAGAAAATACTCAAGAATACGAAATTGCTCATCAAACATAAATGCCAAAGCATTAACTTCAAATTATTAAAGGAGACATCACAAGCCAGATTATTAATTATTAATCATTTAAAAAGAAAATTGGAATACACAAAATTTCAAGTCCAACACCCCTTGCAATTTTTACATGAACAATTATTAAAAAGTGATTAAGGGTAATGAAGCTATTTTGCCCTTAAGTAACTACTCCCTTCGTTCCTAAATATAAGATCACTTTGGCTAATTTGGAGAGATTAAGGAAGACCTTCCAATGAATTAGGATTACATGATCTTCCCAAAATACCCCTCACTTAAATTTAAAAGACAAATAGGGATTTGAGAGAGAAGTGAGGGAGCTAAGAAGTATAGGGGTAATTTAGACCAAAATTGAGACAAAATAGAAAGTGATCTTATATTTAGGAACTTATCCACTTCCCCAAAGTGATCTTATATTTAGGAACGGAGGGAGTACCTTGGATCACTGGTCACCCTAAACCAACACTGGCTACAATTTTACCCTTAAAGTAACCTAAGTAGTCCAATTTTACCCTCTAGTGAATGTAATGTTGACACGTGTCATTAGCCAGAGGGTAAAATTGGGCCACTTTAGTTACTTTAAGAGTAAAATTGTACCCAGTATTAGTTTAGTGTGTCCGGTGGTCAAGGGTAATTACTTGAAAGATAAAATAGGGTCATTCAGATGAATAAACATAGATAGAAGCATGTAATGAAATAAAGAGAAGGCAGAGAGAGAGAGAAGTTACCTTAAGAAATTTACCAAAGAAAGGCAATGCAATGGAAAGAGAAGCCAAAGAAAGGCCCAAAACTTCAGCAGTCTACAAAGGAAGGCAAAAAAATGAACCCCACAAGAGAAAAAAATAAAATTGAAGAGTTTTTTGCTTACAAGCTGAGCAGGGGTGGTAGCAGAAGAAGCAGAGTCAGCAAAGTGATTCAAAATGAGAAGAGAACCCAAGCCATATCCAATCCATCTGGGCAAGTACGATTCATCCAATCCAGGAATCCCAAGAGTGAAGCGAAGCACAGACAGATTTAGCTGTTGCTGTTGCTGTTGCTGTTGAGAATCTTCAAGACGAGAAGAGATGTTTGGAGAGAATTTTGTGAGGCGGGTTTTGGCGCCAAATAATGCAGAAGGAGGTTTCAGAGGGATTGAAAGAGAGGGAGAGAGGATAGAGATACAGATACAGTTCATTGTGTAAGGAAAAGAAGTGGCAGTTTAAGGTAGGAAAGTATGTATCAATGTTTATCTTGTCAGCATCTTAAATATGGGTTAGTTAGAGAGACCTTTTTTCAGTTACTCTATGATTGAGAAAAAATAGTTGTCACCCATCGTATCGTTCGTGGGTCAGTGCGAAGGGATTGAACAATGAGCGTTGGGTTGACAACCACGTCGCGAGTTCAATCTTGGAGAGTGATACTTTGTTATGTCTCCATCGCGGCGCTTGGGGAGACATCTCTGTAGCTAAGTGAAGCTAGGAGCAACCTACCTGTGTGGATAGACATAAAGAGCTTGCTGGTCATACTCTAAAGCTCACAGGGACAGGCCCCAGTGGATCATAAATTAGGTGTCCTGCCCTTGAATTGGATTGAGCCCAAACCCCTTCCTAAAAATTTTTTGTATCAAAAAAAAAAAGAAAAAATAGTTGTCTTTGTATATTTCAAATACATTCTTTTTTTGAAAAAAAAGTTCCCTAGTAATATTGAGTGGGCATCATGGTAATCTAACCTAGATAGGTCTATCTTGGTCAATTCAGACATGGGGGATCAATGCAATTGGTATGAGCATGCAACTGGCTCGAGAGCCGAGCAACCCGGCTAACTTAATGTAACACGACATACTCCGGTGTGATTTAGTGGGTTGCTAGGTTGCTCTTTTTTAAAATATTGTTATTTGCATGAATTATGGAAGGCAACTTCATTAAAATTAGGAAAGTTTTCACTTTTCCCTCTAAATACAAAATTAATTTCGACTCCACCTCCCCCCCCCCTAACATTGTGAAATTTCACTACTCGCCAAGGGATTAAAGTGAAATTAAATGTTTCCATCAAAAGAACAAAATGTATTTATTGAATTTTGTATTTGATATTCAAGATACATATGGAGAATTTCAAAATGTTTAATTTTCCATTGATCTGCCACCCCATGTTAACTTTGTGCTAATCCACTAATTCACTCGCCACCTGTACCGAAAATTGCGATGAATCATTAATGAGTGTTATGAAAATATGAAAATATAGAAGCTTGAGTAGAAGAAGAATAAGAAGTAGAAGATGATAGTGATGAAGAGAGAAAATTGGAGAGAAATTATCATTCAATTGTACATCTCAATGTTTGTACATAGTCTCTATTTATAGGTCTCCAAAGACCTCAGGAGTTACAAGCGCACAAAGAAAATAATTAAGTAATATGATGCTACAATTGAAGGTTATAGAGCAATGCACTTAAAACACTTTAATATGAGAGTTACATGATATGTATTAAATACTATGTATTCATTATTAATTCGGCATATTATTTTATTTAGGAGGAAATCCTAAGAGACAGGCTTTATTAAATACTATGTATTTATTATTTTATAGCCGAATTAATAAAGTATTAAATACATGACATAGTATTTAATAAAACAATATGGGAGGAAATCCTAAGAATCCTTTTGATTAACAACATCCACATATTATTTTATATTTATAATAGTTGATACTTTATTGAAAAAAAAAAAGAGACCACAAAATCCTTCCCCATATGTCTTATTAAATAGGATATCGTGAGAGTATGAGTGGCGACGGACGTGGTGACCCTAGAGGAGGTTTGGAGGCTGAAAACACTTATGATCGTGGAAAAAAAAAGGCAAGGGCCTCTAGCATGGAGTCAGAATCCATTGAGGAGGATGATTCTCTAGAAGGAGGCAATAAGAAAAACTCCTATAAGGATACCTTATTGGATGCTAATCCAGGAGGATGCTCAACTGACTCCAGAGGGAGTGGAGTTTTTGATGATGCATGGAAGGGTTATATTGATAGTTTGAAAGGCTATTTCTGGAAGGATAGGGATGATGCAAAGGCTTCAGATGCTGGAGCGACTGATCTTAATGGTGATGAGAATAGTATTCCCACGCTGGAAGTTACTCGGGAGGAGTATGAAAGGTGGTGTGCACCTTGGAAAAAGTCTTTGATAGTCAAAGTCATGGGGAAAAATGTATGTTTATGGGGTTTAAAAAGTAGCCTCACTAGACAATGGAAAACGAAAGAATCATTCATGATTCGAGATATTGATAATGGTTATTTTGTTGTCTCTTTCTCAAATGAGGATGATATGAATTATGTTTATTTTGAAGGCCCGTGGATGGTTGCTGACCATTACTTGATTGTGCAACGATGGAGACCCAATTTTGATCCGTGGTTAGCGGAGTGCCAAAAGAATGTTGCAGTATGGGTGCGAGTTCCTGTGCTCCCGCTTGAATTTTTCAACGCAGAGAGTTTGAACAAGATAGGAGGGCTATTAGGCAAGACCTTAAAGGTGGATGCGGTTACTTATTTAGCAGAGAGAGGAAGATATGCTCGAATCTGTATTGAGTTAGATCTCAGGAAAAAGCTCCACTCTGCAGTTCGGATTTTTGGTAGGGAAAGACATGTAGAGTATGAAGGTCGACATCTCATTTGTTTCAAGTGTGGGAAGTATGGTCACCACAAGGACTTGTGTACGGAGATCAGTACAAAAAATAACGAAGGAAATGTGAAGGATAATGCTTCATCGTCTGGTGCTAAAAATGCAAATGGACAAGAGATAGGGAAAGAGAAGAGAGGCCGTGATGCTGGTGAGGTGAAGTTTCCTAGTTACTTTCATAAGAAAGCTAATGCTCGCAGGAAGAGAAATCGTATAGAAGCTTTGTTGTCTAAGTCAGGAGAATGGATCTATGATGATGTGCAAATTAAACAGGAAGCTCTCTCTTTTTATGTGAATCTTTTTATGGAGGAAGGGGCCAATGATATAAGGCTTGTTTGTGATGTGAGCTTCCCTGAGGTGAACCCATTGTGGCTGTCTTCTATGTCGAATAAAGTTTCACAAGAAGAAGTTGAAAAGGTGGTGAAAGGTATGGGCCCACTGAAAGCACCAGGTCCTGATGGCTTCAATGCTCTTTTCTATCAAAACCAATGGTCTCAGGTATGTCCGTCTGTGTACAATTTCATTTTGAAGATATTTGAGGATCCTAGGCTTATTCGAGATGTCAATCATACTCTCCTTGTGTTGATTCCTAAGATTGACTTCCCAGAAAGAATGAAAGACTTCAGACCTATAAGCTTATGTAATGTGATATATAAGATAGTCACAAAAATTGTGGTGAACAGAATTAAGCCTATATTATCAAATGTTATCTCTCCTAACCAATGCAGTTTTGTCCCTGGAAGACTTAGTTCAGACAACATTATTGTGGCTCAGGAGGTGATTCATTCTATGAGGCTTGCCAAAGGTAAAAAGGGGTTCATGGCCATAAAGATTGACTTAGAAAAGGCTTATGATAGAGTGAGATGGTCTTTTTTGTTGGAATGCCTTCGTGAGCTTCATTTTCCAAACAATATCATTGAGTTGATTGAATGGTGTATTAGCTCTCCCTCAATGCAAATTCTTTGGAATGGTAGCAAAACGGATCAATTTAATCCCTCCAGAGGGCTGCGACAAGGTGATCCTATCTCCCCTTATCTGTTTGTTATATGTATGGAAAAATTAGCTCATTTGATCCAGGAACAAATGAATAAAAAGGCGTGGAAACCAATCAGATTAAATGTTAATGGCCCTCCGATATCTCATCTCTTCTTTGCGGATGATCTTGTCCTTTTTGCTGAAGCAAACATGAATCAAGTTAGAATTATTAAGAAATGTATGACAACATTTTGTAATGCTTCAGGCCAACGAGTTAATGCCATTAAAACTCGTGTCTTCTTCTCTAAAAATGTTAATCATAATGTTCGTGAAGAGTTGAGTAATGCACTTGGCTATGCTAGAACGGCAGATCTTGGAAAGTATTTGGGTGTTCCTCTCCACCATGAGAAAATTAATAAGAATACCTATAAGTATGTTATTGACAGAGTTAGATCCAGATTAGCGGGGTGGAAAGTTCACTCCTTATCCTTAGCTGGCAGGAGTACGCTTATTAAATCCACAGTCACTCCAATTCCTAATCACGTTATGCAAACGGCTCTTATCCCGGTGAGTACCTGTGATGAACTTGACCGTCTCTCTAGAGATTTCTTGTGGGGTTCTACTGCTGAAACCCGTAAGGCTCATCTTGTTGCGTGGGAGGAGGTGTATAAAAAGAAAATGGAGGGTGGTTTGGGTTTGAGACACTCAAGGGAGCAAAATAAGGCTCTCTTAATGAAGATTGGATGGGGTTTGACTACAAATAAGGAGGCATTATGGACAAGAGTTGTTAGAGGAAAATATAGATGTGGGGATGATATTATTCCCATGATTGATAAAAAAAGAAAAGGGTCTCGTTTATGGAGTGGCGTGAAAGAAGTCTGGGATACTTTCTTAAACGGGATTGAGGTTGAGCAAAGGAATGTTAATACAGTCGTTCGTTGGAAACATGAGAAAAGTGGAGTTTTTTCTACGAAAAGTGCTTATAGTATGATTATTCAAGGGGAAAAGTCTGAACCAAAAGTTTGGTCCAAGCTTTGGAAAGTTAAGGCCCCTGAAAGATGTAAGATGCATGTGTGGTTGCTTTCACAACATCGCTTACTGACGAATGGATATATGAAGAAGTGTGGTTTACATGTATCAGGGGACTGTGCAGCTTGTGTTGGAAAGTATGAAGATATCTTGCATGTTTCTCGTGATTACATACATGCACGTGAAATATGGGTCGAGCTTGGAATTTTGAGATCGGACCATGGTTTTTGGAATAGTACGCTTGATGATTGGTTAATGATGAATATCAAAAATAAGAAACATGTAAGACATAGTGAATGGAACGTGATTTTTTGTATTACGTGTTGGCTCCTATGGAAAAGGAGGAATGAAAGAGTTCATGATGGAAATACTCTTACAGGAGCGGAAGCATTGGCAGAGATATATGGGGTTGCCCGATGCATGTTAAAGTCAGATAAATTGAAACAGACGCCTCCCACGCTAGTCTGGTCTAATTCGGACTTAGAGTGGAACAGGGATGGGATGAGCAGGTATTTTGAAGTTTGTGTTGATGGAGCCTATTCCATGTCATCAGGATTATCAGGCTGTGGAGGAGTCATTATGGAGCATACTGGAGGTATGATAGAGGCATTTACTTGTGGCATTAAAGCTAGAAATAGCTTGGAAGCAGAACTATGGGGATGTATATGTGGTTTGAGGAGAGCTTGGAACCTGGATTTCAAACTTTGCAAGTTGTGGACTGATGCGATGGAAGTTCTTGAGCTGTTAAAAAAGAATGAATATGAGGGCATGAGAGTATGGAATTGATCCGAGAACTTAAGATGTTGCTGGCCAGAGATTGGAGAGTACAGGTGGTTTGGAGAAGTAGGGAAGATAATACACATGCTGACTTTTTTGCGAAACAGGCGTTGCAAATGGGAGTTGGACTACGTCTTATGACGCGTGAGGAAGCCAATGCTTTATTAGCGCGGGATGGAATGACTTAAGGCTTTTGTTTTGTTTTTCTTCTGTTTTTTTTGTTTTTATTTTAGATGTATCAAAAAAAATAAATAGGATATCGTGTACATGAAGCATAGCAAAAAAAAAAGTGTGATGTAGAGATTGAAAATGCAATTCTATATGATCTTTTATTTATTAAAAGCAATACGTTTGTTATTAATCAATATTTAATCTAATTGTAACACCTATTTGTCTAATTTGGGAACTTTAAACACTAAATAAATCAACTAATTATAACCTATATAGCATTATTTGTCCAAATATGACAGTAAAATATATATATACTTTTATAAATTAGAAAAATTAGAATGGAAAACTTTATTACATGAAAGGTTGAATAGAAAAATCTCTTATTTTTATTTCTATGAATAGAACTCATTTCTAAGCTAAGTTTTATATTTAGGAAATGAGAAATATTATTTTGGCAAAAATAACCAACATCATCAACCAAGTTGCTTTGCCAGTGAAGTAAATTCATGAAAGAAGTATTTAGTATGTTGGAATACCACATTAAATATGTAACAATTTGACTAAAATGCTAAATATACGTATCATTAAGGGTGGAAGTAGCCTAGGCTGGCCTAGGCCACTACCATAATAGGTCAGGCCTGTGATGTAATAAACAAGCCTGAGCTTGGCCTGTGGCCTATTATAGGCCACTTTTTCAGGCCTGAGTCTGCCCTATTAAGAAGTCTGACCTGATTATAAGCCTATTAAGAAGCCTAATAATAAAACACTACACTAAAACTTGCATACATTTTCATGACAATAATTCTCTAATTTTTAATTGGACCATTTATTAATTATTGTACTTCTAATTTTTAACTAGGGGAAGAGGGACTGAGGGAGTTAGTGGTGGATAGGTTTGAATTGGTGTTGACGTGTGGTGACTACTTGGACTTGATCGGTCTTTTTTTATATAAAATTGGCCTTAATGAATACTAGTCTTAGGTTAATGTTTAATAGGTCAGCCTGATAGACTTTATAGGTTTTTTTCTGAATTTAGGTCTGACCTATTAAACAAAATAAGCCAAAAAAAGCCTATGACTGAGTCTGACCTATTAGAATACATAATAGCTTAGGCTTTTAGTAGGCCCAGCTATTAGCTATAGGCCTTAATAGGCCGGAATGGGCTATTTCCACCCATACATATCATATTATTTTTGTTTTCATTTTTTGCTGGCATGTCATTTTGATTTCACGTCACCATGCATTGCACGGGCGTTATTCCAAGTCTTGCTATATAACTTTATATTTAGAAAGAAACTTGTTTTGTTTCTTTTCTTATTAAAAAAACAGAAATTAAAGAAAACATCATGCATGTGCACTCTTCGTTTTTGATCTTAAGCACATTGATTTTTTTTTCAAACGAGAGGATTAATGTTACTCTATTACGTACAGTTTTCTTTCATTATTAATTCGGCTAATTGTTTTAAAGTGTTTATAAATAAAGCCTGTCATTTTCTATAAGTATTCAAAGAAAAATTTATTACTAGAATAATATAATGATGTATAATTATTGTTTTTGCAGAACACATTTCTGAATTGTATTCTCTTTTTTCTGATTAAGTTTAACATAAATCTACTAATATTACAAATTTTAATTTCAAACAAACTTGCAGATAATTTTTTAATTTATTATAGATGCTATATATAACTAGCCTTCCGTTTAAAAATGGAAGAAAATAAAAGGTGAGTTGAAAGACGCGTTTAAGTC
Organism: Mimosa pudica; assembly: GCA_029929735.1. Taxonomy (NCBI): domain Eukaryota; kingdom Viridiplantae; phylum Streptophyta; class Magnoliopsida; order Fabales; family Fabaceae; genus Mimosa; species Mimosa pudica. Next base: position 8,884,766 of record JAKELP010000021.1, on the reverse strand, counting down.
ACTGTTGAAAAAAAAATTGCTAGTTTAAATAAAGGTAGCGAGTTACTTGAGATTCTGAATTACGTTCTTTTATGGCAATGGCCAACTTCACGTCATCTGCTCGTGTGTTTCTTCGTTCTTCACAATTAATAATTATAGAATCATTAAAGCTAAATATATTAGTGTTAAAAAAGAAAGTTGGTACAAAAGAAGAGAATCGTGTGTATTAAAATAATATTCCTACTATTTTCTATCATCCCCGTTTTCTCTTTTGAAATTTATAGCCTTTTTTATTGAAGTTTATATCCTTTTTGATCGTGAATGAATTTCGTGTAATTGATGCACATAATATATCTCACTTGTGAGTAATGAGAGAACTGATAATTATGGAAAAAATTCTTTTAAACTTACCACATACTTATTAATATACCTAAGGGTGAAAAAATTGGGTATGCAGGTTTCAATCGTAATAATCACATATTAGACTCTTAATTTTCTTATCTTTTACTCCATCAAAATTGTAATTATTTTTTAAAAAAAAAATTTATGAGAAGTTTTATTGGTAGTGTTTAATGTGTTATAATAGGAGTAGATATATAAAATAACATTTTGTTAAATTGATGGTATCATTCATTCATTCAATGTTATATATATTAGTTAATTAAGAATCGGTGTTTAAATGAAGGATATTTTGTACTGGCCAAAAATAATGAAGGATATTTTTTCTATACTCCGCTCCTTAATATAAAGTGTCTATCAAACAAAAGTGAGTAAATTATAAAAAGCCTGGTAAAAATATCAATTGATGTTTTATTTTTATCCTTGTGATTTTACTTTCATGGTGTATTTTTCAGGAGGCGGTATAAGGTATACCTTTGATAATAACAATATGCTTGAAATAATTAAGGGTGGTTTGAAATAAATTTGTAACAAATGCATGGGGGGCTGTGTTAGGGGAGGGGTGGGGCTATTTGGAAGTGATGAAGAGAGAGAAGTGGGAATTGTTTTTTATTATATGTGGGCCCCAAATGACATATCCTACGTTACAAAAATTTAACTCACGTGGCGACCACATGGGCAGATTAACGGTCAAACGTGATTGACTGTCCACTAGCAGTATTTTTTAAACACTTTGGTTACTTTGAGTGTAAATATGAGTCTGTTGTTAGTTCAGGGTGCCCAATACTCTTGGGTAGTTACTTGGAGGATAAATTAGGTCCATTATCCTCCGCATGACATATCCTACGTGTCAAAAATTTAACCCATGTGGCGACCACATGGGCAGATTAACGGTCAAGCATGATTGACTACTGTCCACTCGGAGTATTTTTTAAACACTTTGGTTACTTTGAGTGTAAATATGAACTTGTTGTTAGTTCAAGGTGCCCAGTTCTCCAGATTAGTTACTTAGAGGGTAGATTAGGTCCATTACCCTTATATATATATATATATATATATATATATATATATATATATATATATATATATATATATACTCCCTCCGGTCCTAAATATAGGACCTATTTCAGAACTTAATATTGATCCTAAATATAAGTAAGACCTAATTACAATTTTTATCCTTTTCTTTCTAAATTACCCTCCTTCTTAACACAATTTTTTTCTCTTCTCTTGGAGCTCTCTCATCCTTCCCTGCTTCTTACACTCTCTCTTCCTTGAATCTCTCACTTTCTCTGCCTTCTCTGCTTCTCAAGCCATGTGCAGTGAGAGTACCAATTATCAATTATAGATTTAATAAGCATCAAATGATAGATTTAATTCAAATTTCTCTTCCTTGATGTCGGAGTACCAATTATCTTCCATAATAGTGACACCTGTTGCGGAGGTGAATCACTCTGACGGCCACCGTGATGGATTTCGTAGATCCGAAATGTGCAAGCAATCACGAGGAAGCAGATTGAAGACAAGAAAGAGAACGTATGATATTGCTTCGCGTTTGAAGTATTTGATTGATACACCTGAGAATATTTGGGAATGTTTGGACGAGGTTATGTTTTTGGAAGCGGCTTCAAGATATGTGATGCTTCACAGGCGTTAATTCCAACGGCGGTGAGTTCGTGTTGGAAAATTTTGGAAGATGGGTATTGTGTTACCTAGATTGTGTATAATCTAAATAACTTTAATAAAATAAACATACTATGATTCTAATAACGATTGATTAATATGGTATATGAATAAAATATGGACTATCTATTTCGAGGTATAAACCTGACCTAGAATAATCAAGCTCGTGGGCTGGATTCTATGATATGAACAGTAATAAGAATTAAACATAGTAATCATGGATTATGAATTAGAAATATCAGAGATAAATCAGAGATAAGATAAACTATGATAAGTAATCAAGAACAACTGAGATATTATGAAATATAAACTGGAATAGTAAAGATTAAACGAATATTAATGGATAGAACCTGACGAGCTTTATTGAATAGGATAATCAGAGTACAAGTTAAATAGCCGAATACAAGGAATCTCTCAATACAAGAAAGTAAAAAGTGATTCTATTCCTGCTCTCAGATATTCCGTACTCTAAACCCTAATTGGACCTATTTTATATAGCCTAAGCGGTCCCACTTATTTCTTCTAACAGTTATGCTAGGTGTCGACCTGAAAGAACCGTTTAGCTGCCAGGTCCTTAGCATGTCCAAGTTTTCAGCCCGAGATCGTCGCCTGATTCCTTGGACAGTTAACATCTCCTTATCTCTTAACGTCAGTTCAGTCCCCCACCTCCCGAAATTCCTGCTACACGTGGCCTATCCTCAACTCCCACTTTCTCCATTCACTTAAGCCTCAGTCGAAACCGTTTCGCCTTCTCTAGATACTGGGCTTAACCCAAATTTCTCTTCTGCTAGCCCAGAGGGGAATACAGGTATTATTGGAAAAATACCTCAAAATAACTAACTTAACTGTTAACCTTAATCTCCACAAATTAGGTAATTAGGTCTTATATTTAAGATAAGAGAGAGTATATATATATATTGTGTTTCCCTAGACAAAAATTATGGGAGGTGGAAGACTGGGCTAGACGTTATCAGATTGAGATGGGTTAACTGCCCAAGATGCAGGCGAAGATCTCAGACTGAAGACTCAGACATGCTAAAGACCTGGCAGCTAAACGACTCTTTCAGGTGGACACCTGACATAAACGCGAGGAGAAATAAGTGGGACCACGCAGGCTATATACGATAGGTCAAGTTAGGGTTTAGGGTACGGAATATCTGAGAGTAAGAGAAAGATTTCTTTCTACTTTTCTTGTATTGAGAGATCCATTATTGTATTCAGCTGATCACCTTGTATTCAATTTTTCAATTCAATAAAGCTCGTCAGGTTCTATCAATTATCATTTATCTTATACTTATTGTTCCAGTTCTTATTTCATAATATCTCAATTATTCTCTGTTGTTTATCTTATCTTATCTCTGATTTATCTCAATTATTTCCAATTCTTAATTCATAATCGTTAAATCTAAGTCTTGTTATTTACTTTATCGAATCCAACTCACACACATGATAATATTTGTTAGATTCATACCTCGAAATTGATAATCTCTGTCTATTTCATATTTCATGCTAGATAATCATTATTAGATTCATAGTATATTTATTTTATTAAAGTTATTTAGATTATACAAAATCTAGGTAACACACACAAATATATACTACCTCCGGTCCCTAATGTAAGAGCTAGCCGCAAAAAAAACGCTTCTTAAGAAAACATATGAATGTTAGTTGGATGTCTGGAGTTAATGCTTCTTTTCCAAAATTGTCCATATTTATTATGGTACTTTTAAGAGAGAGAAATACATAACCATTAATAAATATGAAAGAGAGTTAGGGGTAAAGTAGGAAAAAATGCATTAAATGAGGAGAGAATGTAGGGTGAGCTCTTACATTAGGGACCAAAACCATTCAAATTTTGGGCTCTTACATTAGAGACCGGAGGGAGTATAAGATTTGTAATCAATATTAGCTTGGTAAAATCAGTTGATTGTTACATTCTTAATTAATTAAAGGCTTATATGGCATGATGATGATGCATGAGGAGGAGGATTACGCAAATAGGAGTTTTTGTGATGGATATGTATTGGGGTGACCGACAAGAGAAGGGGGGATAGACTTGGAGAAGGAAAGGGAGGCCGAGGAGGATGTGCCACGTGGCAATTATGGAAAGTTCAGATTCAGAAGTAGTGTTTCTGTGTTACTTCCTTCTACAGAAACTTCTCGTAAAGTGCTTGAGGATATCTGGATCCTAATCCAAATAATTACCGCGTTCCCTTGCCCCTCTTCCCGTCCTCTCAGTATCATCCACGTGGCAGTCAACACCGGCCCCCTCACTTTACAATAAAAATTTGGGCGAAGGCCCAAAAATGATACACAACTATTGGCCAAGGAACAGAAATAGTACATAACTATTTCGAGGTACAAAAATGATACCCAACTTTTTCATGTGATCAAATATGATATTTTCACTAATATGACTAGGGCTGTTCAAATATGCCCATACCCGCGTAACCCGCCCGAAACCGCCCGCAAATTCCCCGTTTCAGCCCGCCCACTTTGGGCCCGCATTGTTTTTGCACGGGTATGGGTTTACCCGTACCCGTTTATATTAAACGGACACGGGTACGGGCATGCCTTCGGGTTAGCCCGTACCCATTTAAGAGACCGTTTATGTGTGTAATGTGTCATTTTCATGTGTGATGTGTGTATCATGTGTACTTATTAAAAAAAATAGATTTAGTCACCCTCAGTCACGCACTCAGTCACTCACTCGCAAAATTAAAACACGCATCACTGTTCACGCTCACGTTCACGCCGTCTTCCCATTTTGATTCTCACCGTCATTCGATTTCACCCCTGGAAAAGTAAGATAAATCACAGTTTTCATCGTCTTCTCACTGTTTTCATTTATATTTTCATTTATGGAAGATTTTTGGATTCCACTTGTGAATTAATTCTTGTTTTTCTTAGAGTAATATAATGAAAGTAATTGATAATGAAGAGACATTATTCTGCAAAACTTTTGTCTCATGGGCATTTTATTTTTAATATTTCAGTTGCAAAGGATCTTTTATTATGGGTCTAAAACCTTTTATCTGTTTTTTGGATTCGCGCCTTCATGTATAATACTGATCGGAGAAGACGACAAGACTTGCGTGGTGGAAGGGGAATGCTTCAAAATACAGAGTTCTACATCTCATTGCGCGTGACTTGTTGGCTGCCCCTGTTTCTACTGTTTCTTCAGAGTCTGTATTTAGTACTGGAGGAAGAATATTAGATGTATTTAGAAGTTCTTTATCTTCTGATATGGCTGAGGCAATCATATGTTCTCAAAATTGGCTACGTGCCGGTTCAGTCGTGATGAAAGATCTTGATGTTGACAATATTGAAGAGACTACACATATAGGTAATTTCTAACATCTCTAATCACATAAGCATGTAGATCTGAATGTTTTTTTTAATGAATGTTTTAAGCTTCTTGTATATGACCTTCTTGTTTGTAGTGCAAGAGATGGCAGCCTTGAAATTAAACACACAAACTGAACATGATGGAGGTGCTGATGATAATGATGGGGAGGGAGAAGAAGATGACATGGATATGGATTTTGCGGATCTCGATTGAATATTTTGCTGTTTGTTGATGAGACTACAAGTATTATTGGTAATTTTGCTGAATCTAAATATATACTACTGAATCTGAATATATATTGCTGAATATGAATATATACTGCTAAATTGAGATGGATGTTTGTCTATTCCAATATATATTGCTGAATCTGAATATATCAAACATCATTCCTATATTAAAAAATTGATTGGAAGATGAGAAAACTGAGTTTTTTCCTTCTTATTTTTGCAGATTAAAGATGAGTGTGCAGATAACAAATAAGAAGAAAGAAGCAGTAGGGATTATTAGATGGAGCCATGGAGGTGATGATGATAATGAGGAGAAGGAAGAAGAGGATGATAGATTGATAGCTACGATTATGGGGATATCAATTGGATATTTTATTGTTCGTTTTTAAATTTTAGATACTAGACTTAGTCATCATTAATCATTAGTGTTTGGTATTTTGATTTATATCATGGATTGAAGTTTTCATGCTTCTTAAATATCTAGATTTGTGTCTTAAAAACTATATGAATGTCAAATTAAATGGGCTGCCCGCCTAAGTCAATTGCTCGCCCGCGTAAAACATAACCATTTAGCGCCCGCCCATTTAGAACCCGCAAAAAAATAAATGGGCTGCCCGCCCGTTTAAGTTAAGCGGGTACGGGTATGGGCATACCCACGGGCCACCCGTACCCGCCCGTTGAACAGCCCTAAATATGACAATAATATTAGACATGAAATGTCCAAAAATGCCCTTATAATTAAATAAACTTTTACCGGCCAGCAATTAATTTAGGGCGAAGACCCAAAAATGATACATAAATATTGGTCAAGGATCAAAAATGATACATAACTATTGCAAGGTTACACCAATAGTACCAACTTTTAACATTGGATCAAAAATGATATTTTCACTAATATGACAATAAGATTACACATGAAAAGTCCAAAATGCACTTATAAATTAAATAAATTTTCTTTCTCACCCTCTCCTCCCTTAGCTTCTTTCTTCTACCAACACTTCCTTCAATAAATAACTCGTCCACCGACGGCTTCAACTTTCAACAACTCTGTTTTCATGTTTTTGTAGCCTGATCGCCCTAACGAGTTGTTGAGAGTTGAAGCCGCCGGTGGACGAGTTATTTATTGAAATGACTGTTGGTAGAAGAAAGAAGCTAAGGAAGGAGAGGGTGAATAAGAAAATTTATTTAATTTATAAGCGCATTTTGGACTTTTCATGTATAATCTTATTGTCATATTAGTGAAAATATCATTTTTGATCCCATGTTAAAAGTTGGTACCATTGGTGTACCTTGCAATAGTTATGTATCATTTTTGTTCCTTGGCCAATAGTTATGTATCATGTTTAGGCCTCGCCCTAAATTAATCGTCGGCCGGTAAAAGTTTATTTAATTATAAGGGCATTTTGGACATTTCATGTCTAATATTATTGTCAAATTAGTGAAAATATCATTTTTGATCACATGGAAAAGTTGGGTATCATTTTTGTACCTCGAAATAGTTATGTACTATTTCTGTTCCTTGGCCAATAATTGTGTATCATTTTTGGGCCTTCGCCCTAAAAATTTAGATGAATACAATTATAGTCAAATTCAATCATTCCATTTACAGCGAAAATCAACACTCAAACTGTGATATATACAATCAACTATGGGAAAATGCCATTTAAATCTCTATTGAAAATAGTGGGTGTAAAAATGGTTAGTAATTTCTGTTTTATGATTAGAGCAATTTTGTCTTTTCACACAATTTTAAAATGTCAACTAGGTCCTAGTTCCTTCATGGTCCTTTTGGAAGTTTGAGTTCCTGAATTGTCCTTTTGTATATTCGGAGGGATTTAAATGGCATTTTCCCATCAAGTATTTTATTTTGAACAAAGAAAATATAATAAAGTCAATAATAATGATATAGACCAAGAGAAATTTCATGTTACCACTTATATTACTGTTATATAGTTGTTATACCTTTTATTAACACCACACTCTTTTCTCTCATCTTATATTTAATATGCAAGGATGAAAATAGAAATTAGATACAAGTTACCTATTATGATAGACCAAGAGAAATTTCATGTTACCACTTATATGGTTAAGTATACTACTTTTAGTGTAGAGTATTATGTATTAGAAGGATATATATTTTTTATATATATAAAAAAGAAAGATATATTGTTAAAGAATACTTTTAATCCTTTATATTTGTATCAATTTTAATTCTAGTACCTTATGTTTCAAATGTGTACTTTAAGTCATTTACAACTAACACTATTAGTTTTCACTTAACATGGAATGTTGATATCAAAAATATTAAGTCAGGCAATAATTAAATGCGGACAAAATGATTAAATTTTAAAAACATGAATAATTATACTAGAGAATTAAAATTTAAACTAATTTTGACAAAATTTAATAACAGATAATCTTTAAATTTTTAATTCAATTCCATCGAGTAGAACTAAAGACATAAATAAAGAAGGATCAAAGTCCAATTTCAAAAACATGACAGGTTGACACGTAAGTGGTAAGTACTCTTATCCTTTAAGTGAGTGTTTGGGCCGAGTTCGATCTCTAACTCTTATAAATGAAGCAAATTTATACCTCTGCTATCTACCAAACTAATCTTTTACAACGTCACTACTTACCTATGCACCTCTGGATTATGTTTTCCTACCTTGGTTAAATTTTTTTTTTGGCCGAAAGGGATAATTTCATTAATAACCAAATAGAATACATACCATAAGGCTCAAAGCAGAGCACATAACACTATAACTGACAAACACATAGTACACTACATCCAAAGAGCACATGATTGCCCCTGGACAAATACATATGCACCAAGCACCAAACACCGGCTAACATCAAAATATCAGAATAACAATAACAATAACTAAACAGACTCAAGATACTAATGCCGATATGCCTAACCAATGCGGGTAGAAGGTGAGGGTACCTTTCTATCATGATCAAATGATGATGCAATAGAAGGTGGTTGTCCAAAGATTTGCTCTCCCGAGCCCACTGACTTTGATGCAAATGCTACACATAAGCAGCTCCATTCTCACCTACAGGAAGGTGAAGAGTCCAATGAAATTGTCGTACCGATCATGTTAGAATTTAGCCAAAAACCAACACAGCCAAAATTAATCCACAAGGTCAGACAAACCCATAGATAATATGACACACCTAAAAGAAATTTTAAAACCAAGACAAAAATCCTACATCTAAGAACTACCGGGGGTGACCAGGACTCTACCAGCTCTATCATAGTGGTTCGGTGGCTGTGGACCAGCCACCAAAACCCAGGACCCAAGCACCACAAAACCCCATAGGCAGATCAGAAATCACCACCGACACCGGCGGATCTGAAAACATCACCAACTCCCCCAGATCTGAAAACTCGTCCTTCCCAGCCAAACACTTCACCGCCACAAGATCTGTCGCCGTGTCCTTCACCGTCGCGAGGCTCACCGCCACACCCTCCACCGTCGCGGTCAGCACCACCAAATCCATCTCCGACGACGCACGCCGATTCCAAATCGGAAAACTTCGAGCCCGTCGGTCAAAATCCCATCCTCCGCAATGACCATCGCCGGCGCCGGACTGGTTCCGTTCTCCCCCAGCCTGCCTGCCCCAACCTCCTCTCGCCGCCATCAGCTGCACTCATCAACACGCACAAGGGTGTGACCAAACCAGTACAAAACACTGGCCCCTTACCGGCGTTTATTTGGGCCACTTTTCGGCGCTTTTTTCGGCGAAACAACTCTAGGAATCGCCGAAAAAAAACTGTGAAAAAGTAACTTATCGGCGTTTCTGGACACGCCGCAGAGTGCCCCCAAACGCCGCAAAGGGAGCTGCATAAATGCATATAATATTCATGCATACCAGCGTTTTCCGAAACGCCGGTGTGTGAAATATTAAAATATTCAGTCATATCAGTGATTACGTAGAACGCCGATATGAGATTATTTAAATTTAAAACATTCCAGCATTTCTATGAAACACCGGTATGTCTGAATTAAAATAATGCACTCAAGTCACAACTTAATGGCGTTTCTAAAAACGCCGCTAAATATATTAAAATATAATAAAACATACCGGCGTTTTGGGAAAACACTGGTTTGTTTTATTATATTTTAATCTACGTTGCGGCGTTTTACATAGACGTCGGAAAGTGATTAAAATTTATTAAAAAAAATTTCGTCCCAATTTAAAATTAAATTTGGACGAAAATTTAGTATTATAGATATATGAATAAAAAATATTAATAAATAGTAACGAAAAAAATTCATATTATACATTAAAAGAAAATAACAACTATAAGAGCAACTAAATGAATGATGAATGAAGTAAATAGAAAGAAGTGAGATGAATAACAATGTATATAAAAATAAAGTGATTAATGAAGCAAATATAAATCAAAACAGAGACCAAGGCGTAAACAGAGACCAAGGCAAAATGAGGAAGGAGTAAGAAGTGGGAAGGAGGAAGAAGTGGGTAGGTGGAACGAAAATAAGCAAGGCAAACTGAGGGGGAGTAATACTAAAATAATGCATATTTTATTGGAAACACTGGTATGTTATTTTATTATTTTATGCATATCGGCGTTTCGGCAAATCGCCGATATGCATATTAAATATTATTTAATGCATACTAGCGTGTTATAGAAACGCCGGTATGTATTATTTTATGATTACTTTATTTTGCGGCGATTACAAAAACGCCGGTAAGTCTAAACATGTTACGAAAAACTTTCTAAACAATGTTGCCTTTGGTAAACGCAGAAAGGTTTGAGGCATTGGCTATAAATATGCGTATGTAGAATTTGTGAGTCGCCATAATCTTTCTCAAACCTCTCCTTTCTTCTTTCATATTTCTGCCGTTTTGTTGTGAAACACCATTATCAATAATGTTGGATAAATCGTGGATCTCTTTACCCAGATCGTCACCGCAATAAGGTTTTTGTTTGCTTTCTTGCGTGGTAGTGATGTTCGGGGTAAGATACGGTGTCCGTGTGAAAAGTGTAAATTCGCAAATGGAAGACTCGAGATGAGGTATTTGCCTATTGTATGGATAAGCAATTTCCCAGGTATTACCTCAATTGGGCGTTTCATGGAGAGGGTGAATTACACGACAACGTCGGTGATCTAGAAGTCGGTTCGAGTTCTCACATTGGAATGCAAGTCGAAAGCAGTGACGATGAAGCCGATGACGGCGACCATACAACTAATCCGGGTAACAACACTGTGATGGAAGCATTTGGGCAGCATGAAGCAGGAGACGGCGGGGATGTAGTGGTAAATGGACCAGTCGCGGAGTACTTACGCACTAAGGTGGTTAGAGATTTCTTTGAGCTCATGACGGGAGGTGACAAACCGCTGTACCCAGGTATAAATGAATTAACTATTCTAACTGTTTAAGCGACTTATTATAATATGCGATAAAATACATATATTATGTACGTGGATGACAATATATATGCATGTGTTTGCGCAGGGAATGAAAGATACTCTAAACTGTCATTTTTGACCAAACTATATAGTATAAAGTGTAAACGTGGCGCCTCCGATGCGACTATGTCGGACGTGATTGAGCTACTGTCAGACGCCTTCTACAATATTGGAGCCGAGCTACCGTTATCCTTCTACGAAGCGAAGAAAACAATCACAAAGATGGGGTTAGGGTACATTAAAATCGATGTCTGCCTGTATGATTGTATATTGTTTTGGGGCACTGACGCTGTGTTAGATAAATGCAGACGATGTGGCACTGACCGATACAAGGTGGGGGTGAGGGCATAATAAGAAGAAGAGACGACAGACCATTAAAAACATGAGATATTTTCCGCTCCGTCCAAGGCTTCAGAGACTATTCATGTCCCTGAAGATGGCTGAGCAAATGCGGTGGCACGCGACAGAAGCTAACCCAGACAGCAAGATGAGACATCCTCGAGATGGTGATGCATGGAAAGCTTTTAACGGCAATTCCCCGATTTTGCCTCGGACCTAAGAAATGTCAGGCTACGTCTCGCTTCTGATGGTTTCAACTCATTTGGCTCCTTCAACCAACATTACATCGTGTGGCCAGTTGTGTTGATACCATATAACCTCCCCCCGTGGTTGTGCATGAAGTCCACCTCGTTCATTCTATCGACAATTGTTCTAGGGTCGACAGCTCCTGGAAACGATATTGATGTGTCCTTCAGCCGCTAATACAGGAGCTCAACGAGTTATGGAGCGATGGGGTCGAGATGTTTGACGCTGAATCTAAGACGTTCAGACTGCGCGCCGCTGTGATGTGGACTGTTATCGATTTTCCCGGACTCGGCATGTTATCCGGCTGGAATACTTATACAGCGATGGCATGTTCGTTCTGCAACTTCGACTAGGAGCCCCGTAGACTGCTGCACAGCAGGAAGTCATGTTTCATGGGTCATCGACGGTTCCTTCCACCTGATCATGAGTTTAGGCGGCAGAAGAGCAAATTCGACAGTACACGAGAGCGCAGAGATCCCCGATCTACTACCTGTAAAATGTTAAACCATGAGGGGTAGACCTTGATGTCGTAACTAACAACTACTCGCCTACGCACATTTTTGCACTACGTGCATGTGCATGCCTGCAAGGTGGTGTGTGTTAATGTCGTGTTTGGTGGTGTGTGTTACATGCTGTGTTGCATGAACATGTTATCTATTTTCTATTCTAAGCATCTATCAATTACCAAATGATACAGCAGTACAAGTATTCATTTAAAGCCACATCACAAACTCAAAACATCACAAACTCAACATAAAGAATAATAATAATAATCACATCAAACAAAATACACAAGTACACCGATAATATGACAGTTCAATAGGGACTCACTACCCTCGCTTGAACCGGGGGAGCTCTCCCCAATAACTTTTTTCTCTTTATTCATTTTTCTTTATTCATTTTAGTCCCTGTTGTACGGGCAAGGGAACCTCATTCCAGAATGACATAATTATAATAATATTACTCGGTGTACCACAACCAAATCAGAAAGTCCAATCAAAGCATTCCATAATCACACCAGCAATAACCAATGCATATAAACTACCTAAATGCTTACTAATATACACACACGCAGACAAGTGAAGTAGTTACCTGCAGCCTTAGCCCTCCATTGCTTTTCTTTATCCTTTCCTCATAGATTTCCTCTAAGTACTTTCCTTACTAAATTTTCCTAGTTCAATTATGTAGTTAGCATGTACTCAAAAGGAAACGTAGAAACATGAGAGAGGGTGAGCTTGCACCGACGAACCCACGACGGACGACGACGACTACGGGTGGCAGACGGCGAAACCAAGCAAGGAAGGAGGTCACAACGTGAGGAAGTTTGGGCTTTAGAGAGGAAGAAGATAAATGACGGTTTGAAAGGAAGGAGAAGATGGAATGATTGTAAGGAGAAGATGAACTATGGGGAAGGTGTGTTTCTGGACAGGGAGAAGACAATGAAGAGGAGAGGAAGTGATGCTTATGTATGGGAGGGAGACGGCTGTTATTTTTTTGAAGGAGAAGGATGAGAAGAAGATATGTATATAAAGAAGGGAAATCTAGGGTTTAAGGCCCAATAATAAAATTACCAAAAACACCCATTTAGCTATATAAAGTTTCCTACTTAGATTATGAGCTCTCATATTTTCAAAATATACCTTAATGATTTATAATATCTCAAGTTGTCTCTTTCTCACATTATACTAGAGTATTTTCAATCAATGATATTAATATATGGTAAATGAAAAAGTTACCTAACCTTCTAAATTACTAACGATGACTATATAAATTCTAATTTAATACAATAAATATAAATTAATTTCAATTTCAATTCTTCAATTCCTTAAATTTAGTTTTATTATAATTGTTTATGTTAATTTAAATTCTAATATTTTATAGCATTCTAAAGAAAATTTCCTAAAACGGTGCCTTCTTGATATAACCTTCCTAAACATTTCTAAATTTAAACTTAATACTCAATTATTTCTTTCTTAATCTTAACATATTTCCTAAAAGAAATGTTGAATTTTCTAAATTCATTTGCACGACTTTTAAATATCTACATTTTAAATTTTAGGCATTTATTAATTTGTTTTATAATAACAAAAATCCAGGATGTTACAGAGCGAGGAAAGATCTAAAGGCCATGGGAATACGTCAAGACGTCTGGCCTGACGTGGACGATAAATTTGCCCCGGCTTGGTTTGCTTTGACAAAAAAGAACAAGGAAGTGTTTCTGACCACGCTAAAGGGTATCAGGGTTCATAACGGATATTCAAGTAATATCTCGAGGACGATCGGGGATCACTGCAGCTGTGATTGATACCATGGTCCACCGGAGCTTCGCTGATTGGTTCACGAGAAGAATACGCAACAATCCAAATCCACCACCATCACTGGTGAATCTAGCACATGAGCCTTTTGAATATGCGATGAGATACTCTGCCTACAATGTCAATGACTTTCATTTTTGCACTGGTGCGCGCGATGGCTCTCGTCTAACGCAAAACTCGGGTGTGTTTGGTTCATTTGGAACAAGGAGTTATGCTAGTAGAGACGATGCGCAAGCGCGTTTAAGGGAGGTTCAATATTATGGGAAACTTGTTGATATACTTGTGTTCAACTACAATGGTGCATTTCCCGTTCCGCTATTCAAGTGCGATTGGGCAGACACTCGGGAAAAAAGAGGCAAGAAAGTTGACGCACTCGCGGTATCACCTCAGTGAATTTCTCGAGACTCTTCCACACAGGGGCATTACCTGACGACGAGCCATACATCGTTGCTGACGAAGCGCAGCAGGTTTATTATGTTCCTCATCCTAAAAACAAAGATTGACACATGGTGATTCAGGTGAAACCTCGTGATGTGTACGATATGGGGGACGAGGATTTTGACGCGACAACTGAAACCACTCAACTGGTTGCTCCTAATAATTCCGACTACCTGATGCCGGAAGGGGATGAACTAGTACCTTCTGTTAGAGGGCGTGAAGATGGTAATGAATGAAACAATTGTTGTATATATAAATAAATAATCGTAGTTGTATTTTATTGTTTTCATGGTCTATCGTATTACGTATTGATTTAGTTCAATTTTCATCACATATCGGCGTTTCGGTAAAACGCCGATAAGCGTATTCATTAAATTGCTGTAATGAATACGCTTATCGACGTTTCACGCCGGTGTGCGTTTAATTATTTTTTAAAAAAAAATGCATATCGGCGATTCTGAACACGCTGATATGCATTTTTTTTAAAAAAAAAACCAGCCAAGTTTTTTTTTAAAATAAAATATACATATCGGCGTTACTTTGTCCAGAAACGCCAGTATGTAAGCGCCTGGAAGAAGGCCGGAAGCGCGCGACAAATTTTACGGTACTTCTTTTAGGCGTTTTTTATAAAACGCCGGAAGGCATGTTGTTACCGGCGTTTTTGATTAAAACACCGGAACATGTGCGACGGAAAGGACCGTTTTTTTTAGTGAACCCTCCAAATGGAGGTACAGGAGAAAGGAAAAGTTCTAGAGAGAAGTGAGACATTTTCTCTCTTTTTTTTATCCATGATCAAGGTATCCCCTCACTCGACAAATGAGAGACTAATCCCCCGCTGATTTGTAGGCACCTCAAAGGGTGAGACAGCTGGCCTTGGAGACATTTTCTCTCTAACTTTCCTTGATGGGTGTTTTTTTTACCTTGGCTAATTTATTTGTTCTTTCAAATATAGTAAAAGATCATGGCGAATTGGTTCTGGCTTCTTTATTCCCCTCAACTAGCTAGCCTTTGTGGTGGCCTCTAACACCATGTCAGTCTCCCAGCTGCTTAAGCATAATCCTTCCCCTTCCAACCCAATTACTTGGAATGTTGACAAGGTCAGAGTCTCTATACGACTTCGATTTTTTTTTATTAGAAACTATACGGCTTCGATTGCGATTTGCGGATTTGATACTAGCCACACCAGTATTATTCTCATCGACCACCAAAGACTGCATTATATGGACGAGGTGTCCATCAGGCTCAATGGCTCATATATAGCTCAAAACAAGGTTTCATAATTTTGTTCTCAGAAACTCATCCTTCTTCAGTTCAAAAGGATTATTTCCAGGTAGCTTAGTACTTCTTTTTTTATTAAAAAAGTATACTTTATTGAATGATATTTTGGCCAATTTCTTTAAATTGCAAAATGATAGATGAATTTATGTCACCTAAGTGTCGTTTAAATTTGTTGTGAGTAACTGCCGTTCTCATATTTTGAGCGTCTATTTTCTTTTTTTTTTTGGATTTTCCCTTTTATTATTTGTCACAATTTTCTAGGGTATTCGACCTATCAATCATATTTAAACCTACATGTAAGAGATTGCGTGTTTGACTGGACTTATTTTCCCCCAACTAAGCTATTTATTTTGAAAAGGTAGATTATTTTAAACAGGTTGTGTTTTTGGTATGTTTGATTGAACTTATTTTTCAATCACAACTAATTCAAACACACATAATTAGGCTTATAAAAGACAAGTCACTTTATTCACAGCCGATTCAACCATAAATCTCATTACACAATATGACATATTTTTAAACTGACTTGAAAATAAGTCAACGTATAAATAAATAACTTTCTACAACAGTCAAACACATCTGTGTTTAACTTTGTTGGTTTCCCAAGGGTATCCCCGCCCGCGTGTTAAGTGGCACTAATAATACATTGCTGTTCTGAAGTCCCATATAAGGGGTAGATAGCTGACCTGTGAATTTATTTGCTCCATTCACAAGTGTTAGGGATCCAACCCCCAACTTTCAAAATGAGTAGACCACAAATATTATAGCACAAGCTTGATTCACCTAAACATTTTTAAGTTTGGAAAAATGACAAATAAATACATCCAAATGTTCAAAAGGACAAGTACGGAACTCAAACTTCCAAAAGGATAAGTAAATAACTTCAATAAAATTTAATAATTAGAACATAGTTATTAATATTTGGAACATAGCAATTAATAATTGTCTGGTTACTTCATTATTCTTTTAGAATTCATAGTCCCTGTATTACTTGCACTTGTATAAACTAATGCATATTAAATTATTATTATTAATTATCAACGACGCATCATTTTCAGTTAAAAAAAAACGACGCGTCATTGCGTCAACAAATAGATGTACATGGATTGCTAAAAAACAAATACTACAAGAGATAAATAACAGATCGTCAACGCGCGTCAACAAGGTACAATTAGTGACAAAATATTCGGTCAAAAAAGAGTGAGTGGTGAAATTCAGTGACAACATTCAAATGATTGAGATCAGAATTTCTTGACAAAAGAATTGAAATTATATCAATAACAAAATACTTCCTCCCATCACTAATATAAGACCTAGTCACCAAAAAACGCTTCTTAAAAAACATGTAAATGTTAGTAGGGTGTGAAGTTAATGCTTCTTTTCCAATATTACCCATATTTATTATGATACTTTTAAGAGAGAGAAGTACATAAGCATTAATAAATATGAAAGAGAGATAGAGGTAAAGTAGGTAAAAACACATTAAATGAGGAGAGAATGTGAGATGAACTCTTATATTAGGGACCAAAATCATTCAAATTTTGGGCTTTTACATTAAAGACCGGAGGGAGTAAATATTATTGAAATTAGACTAGGATAACTGTGTTTAGTTTCGTTATAAAAAAAACTGTGTTTAGTTTCCACAAAAGGGAATAAATTATGAAGTCAGCAAATCACTGAAAATTCTTATCTCAACTAATTTTTTTTGCATTATTTGTGATTTGACTAATAACTAGATAATTACTCGGTGAGATAGACGGATTGGTATTGAAAACACCCCAAATTTCTTTTTTATCTAATGTAACACCCCAAATTTCTAGAAAAATAATTAAGGTATAATATTTAATTAGAATCTTAAAGTATTATTTAGTATTTGAGAAATTTTAGGAATAAATTTGAGAATTAAAACATTTTTTTTTACTTTAGAGCGAATCAAAAAATATTGATAAAAGAATTTTAAAATTTTGAAATTGAATCGAGACGAAATAAAAATTGATAATAAAAAGAATTTGGAAAATGCAAACTGATTCTATTTGATTTTTTTTTAACTTTAAATAATTAGGATCCTTTTATTTTGTAGTAAATTAAAAGATATTGTTACTAAAATTTTGGAATCTTAAAATTGAATATGTACGAATTAAAAATTAATAATTCAAGGAATTTAAATAAAAAAGATAATGTTTATGTTTGAGTAATGTTTTTTAACTCTAAATAATTAACTTTAAAAAAATAATATATTCACGCGTAATTAGCACAAAAAACAAAACAAATAACCCGATAAGTTAGATTCACTTAAAATTCCCAACACAATATATCAATCTATCGATTACTGCGCGGTTATATATGCTGAAATTGCGGACCCACATCACCATTACTAGTACTCAACCCCACTACTTCTTCTACCTCCTACTCCTTCTCTTCTCTCTCCATAACTAACCTCTCTCTCTCTCTCTCTGTATGATGGCTGAGCGAGATCTTGAGCGAGGCGGTGGAAGCAAGAGCATGAACAGGGCAGACATACCCAACAACACTGCTTCCTATGTTCATGACACGGAATCCCAGTGGACATCGTGGCTTGTTCCCATGTTTGTTGTTGCCAACGTTGCCCTTTTCATTGTGGCCATGTATCTCAATAATTGTCCCAAAAATCGCGTCTTTGATGATCAGCCTCAGTGTGTTGCCAAGTTTCTCGGCAGATTCTCCTTCCAGCCTCTGCAAGAGAATCCCTTGTTTGGCCCTTCCTCTAATACGTAAAATCTCTCTGCTTTCTTTCTTTTTTTGTGAAGGAAAATTCACGGCTTTTTGTCTTTGGTTTTGTTTTTTTGTTTTTTTTTTTTTATTTTGGGGGTTTAGTTTTATGAATTTGTGATTTGGGTTGTTGTTGATTTGATGTTGGGGTCATACTTTTGCATTATTAATGAAGTAATAGTTGGAATAGGAACGGTTTAGGATTTTCTGTGCTTGTGTGGTTGTTGGGTTAATTTGATGGAACTGGGGTTTTATTGATTTTTCAATGGCTGCTGATAGTTCAATTTTTGTTTTTTATGATTTTGTTTATGATTTTGTGAGTCTTACATGGTTGAGAATGGTGGATAAGTTGCCTGTGGTGATTGATTTTGTTCCCTTTTATTGCTTATGTGATTTAGGATGTTTTGATTTTGAAATTTACTAGCCCCTTCTACAGGGTCTTTTGCGGAAAGAGAATTCAATTTAAATCTTACTTATCTCTGTTGTATTTATTTGGAAACAAAATAAACTATGAAACAAAGAAGGAAACTCTTCAATCGGTTGGATGATTTTCTAATGAAATGTGGGTGCTTGCTTTAATTGACTGTGAGGAGTAATGATGTTTTTTCTTTTGGAGGGGTTGTTACAAATTTAGCCAGAAGGCAGAAAAAAACCCATTTTATTTCATATGTGAATCTTGTAATTGATGAATATGAAAAAATAGATTATACACACCGAGTGCAACATATTATCTTCAAATATTGTTCGATTTAAAGTTCTGAATGTTGTAGCTGCTCTTTATTACATGTACTCATTCAAGACATAACACAAGGAAGGGAGAGAACGAATAGGAAGATAATGATACGTTAAAATTGGTGTATTAGCATGAAAGTGTGTCTTGTTAGTAGATAATTCACAGATTTACATTAGAATTTGGCTTATATAGTCTATCTGATCTTTTATTTAAAAATGGAACTCTGAGCAAGAGTTGGATTGGTTATCCAATTGTTAGAGATGAAGTTATTTGGATGCTGAGTTTCTTCATTTCAGAAGAGCTTCTGTTCAGCTTAATTACTGTTTTGAATGATTTTTCTTTGTGGATTTTAAAGGTTGACGAACATGGGAGCCCTTCAATGGGATAAAGTTGTGAATCATCATCAGGGATGGAGACTCTTCACATGCATCTGGTTACATGCTGGAGTCATTCATTTGCTTGCAAACATGTTAAGCCTTGTCTTCATCGGCATTCGCCTGGAACAACAATTTGGGTTTTGTATGTCACCCCCTTGCCAGTTTTTGTTATCTATCTGTTATTGAATTTAAGATTTTGAATGAAGTTTACACAAACTAGCAAATTAAAAACATTGTCATGATGGTTACCAATTATGTAACTTTGACACAAGGATCTAGCCTTATTATAATTTTCTATTGTTGAAACTTTTGGCAGTGAGGATAGGAGTCATTTACCTGATATCTGGATTTGGTGGAAGTGTGCTGTCTTCTTTATTTATAAGAAACAACATATCTGTTGGTGCTTCTGGCGCTCTCTTTGGACTTCTTGGAGCGATGCTTTCTGAACTTCTCACCAACTGGAGTATTTATACCAATAAGGTTTGTGCGTACTACTACTTTAATTGTTCCTTTTCAATTCTGAAAATTGTGACACTTCCAAATATTTTTTTCATCAATAACTTGAAGCCCTTCACTGCTTTTGCAGCTAGCAGCTTTGCTGACGCTTCTGGTTATTGTTATCATCAACATTGCCATCGGCATTTTGCCACACGTTGACAACTTTGCTCATATCGGTGGATTCCTGACGGGGTTCCTCCTTGGCTTCATCTTGCTGCTACGTCCTCAATTTGGGTGGTTAGAGCAGAGGCATATTGCTGACAATGTCAGAATCAAGTCAAAATACAAGACCTACCAATATGTTCTCTGGATTGTCTCTCTTTTTCTGCTTATTGCTGGGTGAGTAGTTCCTTACCTCAATCAAAAACCAATGACAAACCTCACCATCACATGAAACCCAAAAATAACCCTTTAAGTGGGTTCTTCACCTTGATTCATGTTATATTTCACTAAAGTTATAGTATACATTCGGTCCTTTAACTTGATATAAAGTTTCACTTTATTTCCTTAGTTTTGATTAAACATGTTTTTAGTCCCTACCGGGACACCGTTAGGCTCAAATGATGACTTTTTGAGAATAAATCTTGACATGTCAGCATTTAAAAAGATTTGTTTTTGAAAGATGTCAACATTTTTCGTCAACGGCTTTAGGGTTATTATAGGACTAAAAAGATGCTACTCCTTAAAGTTAAGGGATTGAATGACTACATGTGAACTTGTGCTTTACAGTAAACAGTCTATGATTATTGTTGTGAAGGAGTTCTGAGTTGCCATGTTTTTATGTGATGACAGGTTGACTATTGCATTGGTGATGCTGTTCAGGAAGGTGAATGGGTATGATCACTGCCATTGGTGTCGTTATTTGACCTGTGTTCCATCTTCTAAATGGAAATGTGATGGCAGTTAAAGCAAAGAGAAGAAGGCTTTATTATGAAGTGCTGTTCACGCGGCATTATATTCTTCCTTTTGCTTCTATGTAAAGTTATAGCTTTTTAGGATAAAAGTGGGTTGGTTTGTTTATCTTCTTTTCTTTATTTTACAATTATTGGTTTCGCTGTCTATCTGGATTTGTCATACCATTAGGTTTCATACTAGTATTAAAGAAATATTTGTACATGGAGTCCTTTCTCTGGCTTATTTCTGTTTTTTATGTTAGTTGATTTGTCTTCACTTAGCTCTTTCAAAATCATATCAATTTTCTAAGAGCTGTATAAGTTTTATTATATTTCTTATGTCATTCTCAAATGGTTTTATGTTTTAGTAAAAAAAAACTTTGTATGTTCGTTGTTTTTGGTTTCGATTTGATTAATTAATTCTTTAATTCTCTGTCCTAATCTCACTTTTATCTTTAATTTTAGGCTAAAGTATGTTTTTGGTCCCTTAACTTTGAAGAAAATCATGTTTTAATCCCTTAACTTTGGAAAGTGTGTTTTTAGTCCCTTAACTTTGGACAAAATCCTCTTTTAGTCCTTTAACTTTGAAAAATGTGTTTTTAGTCATTTTAAATTCAGTTAAAGTATGTTTTAATCCCTTAACTTTGCACAAAGTCATGTTTTAGTCCCTTAACTTTGAAAATTAAGGACCAAAAATACTTTATCCTGTTTTGAAAGGACCAAAAACATCATTTTTGTTTAAATTTAAGGGACCAAAAACACACTTTTTAAAGTTAAGGGACCAAAAAATACACTTTCTCCAAAGTTAAGGGACCAAAAACACACTTTTCAAAGTTAAGGGACCAAAACATGACTTTCTCCAAAGTTATGGGACCAAAAACATACTTTAGCCTTAATTTTATTGTGTTATAAAATCTAGTCAAGTTTTTTCCTCCCAGACTAAGACTATGAAACTAAATATAGGGATTTTTGTTTTTGAAAAAAGTTGATCAAAAGGTTTTATTGGAAGGAATGACTTGATAATTATTTATGCAGAAAGTAGTAAATTTCTTAAAAAAAAATAGTAAATTTCGTGCACACATAAATATTGGTACTTGGTACTTGGTACTTGGTACTCTAATTAAATAGTTATCATCATTAAATTTATTGAATTGAATTTACGATCTTTCATTAAAAAAGTTGATGTGACTTGAAAAAAAATGATTTTAATGTGATCTTCACACGTAAACTTACCTTTAGCGTCATAATTAATTGCATATCCAATAAATTGAGTGTGATTATGCGCACAGAGACTTGCCATTCGTGCGAAAACGTCATCCAAATTTCATGCAAGCTTCACAATATCCTCGTTCTTAAAGCATATCAACCATATGAATCACCAACTGAAATACTTCAAAAAGAAAAAATAAAACAAAAAGAAAAAGAAAATCCTTCGTAATCCCTATAAAATATACAATACCAATACAACAAGTGAAAGAATAAAGAGAATTCCTTTTCACACCAATAGAAGTTGCAAGGAGAATTTGAGATGGCATGGAAAAAGGAAAAGTTGATGATACTTTTGGCATTTTTGGCCCAACTTGTATGGGCCTCGGCCTTATTCGAAGAACAAAAGTTCGAATGCTTGGGCGTCGAACGGGCCTTCTTGGCGTGCGCGGGCAAGTGGGGGGACCAGCCGAAGCCGAGGTCGCCGTGCTGCAAGGCTATGTGGCTGTTGAGCCTGTCGTCCAAGTCATCGGTCGATGACAAGAAGGCTACATGCAGATGTGTAATTGGCCTTGTTTCTTCAAAAATTCCCTCCTTCACTTCTGTTGCTTCATTGCCTGGGTCCTGTGGTGTCTCTTTGGGCTTCACTATTAAGCCTGATGTTGATTGTGACAAGTATGTCTCTCTTAATCTCCATATTGATATCTCATTTTTTTGCCACATTAATATATTGGTTGTAAATTAGTACACTCATATATTGATTATTTGTACTTATGGATTGGTAAACTTATTAGAATTTTGATATTATAGTTAGATTAGTTTCTATAACATTCTGTGTATGTTGTATAGAAAATAAAAGACCATTTTTGTAGGTTTTTGTCTTTGTTGAACAATATTTACCAAAAGTTTTGCGGGTTTAATTGGCTGTAGGAAGTAGTTTAGACTCATTTACTAGTGGAATTTCGTCTCAATATTGAATCTACAGGGAAAATTTGTGTGACCTTATTGTTTCACTTGTCCAAATTAGTTAATACTCCTATAAGTTATATATATCTAATTAACATTCTCTTGTGTCCATATATGCAGACTCGTTTAACAGAAACTTCAAGGAGGAAGCCTTTGTATCAGCAGCTAGAGGAAGGGAAATAATGGAAGATAAAGTCATATAAGAAAATAATAACAGCCTCCACACACACACAAATTTACTTAAAGTTTTTTTACCTTTGTTGTATTTCATAGTTGAAAAATTATGTCAAAGTAATTGTTTGAAAATTGAAACAAAATTATGAATCACTAATGATGCAACTCATTTTCATCGTTCATATAATTAATATATAAGACACGTCAAACTTTATATTTGTAAAATATCATTGAAATTATAATAAGCCAAACTAATTGAAAGGGATGTGATATGTTGGGATATGTGGAGGTCCTGAAACATTGAAGCCGTTGTAGCATATCCATTACCCTATTTTTCACCTGTATAGAATATAATGCGCATTGTAGAAATTAATAATCGCTACTCATTAATGTTAGCCCTGCGCAGAGTTGTTAATTTTTTTTAAAATTTTATCATTATTTATTAGTGTCGCTTGTTGTATATGGAGAAAAATAAAAGAGGCCAGATGGATTTTTTCTAGTATGATGAGGTAAAACAACAAGGATAATTTTGATAACACTACAAAAAAAGGGCAGATCTGCGGCGGGTATTTTCCCAGCGTAGGGGCGGTTCTAACCGCTCCCATGGCGCTCCGGCGGTCAAATTTACCGCCGGCGATTTTAACGTGGCAACACTGCGTGGGGGCGGAAAGATTTACGATGTAGCTCCCTTGACCAACCGCCGCTACGCCTTGGGGCGGACGTAGGGGCGGACCAACCCGCCGCCAAAATTTTTTATTTTATTTTAAAAAAAGGCATGGGGGCGGTTACGACCGCCGCCATGTGATTTTTTTTTAAAAAAAATCAAATAGTGTCGGCGTATCGAACCGCCGGCATGCTGTTATATTTACTAAAAAAAAATTGCTTCATGCGAACAATTTAATGATAATGACTTAAATTGAAGACCGAAAAAGGAATAAAAACAAGAAAAAAAAACAAAACAAATGCAGCAAAAATTAATTTTATTGTAATATATATGAAATAAATATATACTAAATCATCAAACACAAAAAGATCATGTCCAAAATCCATAAGATATATTACGAAAACAAAATAATAAGAAATAAAAACAATCAGATATAATAAAATAAAAAAGAAAAAATAAACAATACCTATACCAAAAGCAAGACAAACTTTTAGACATCATGTGTGCACCAACAATGAAAACAACAAGAAACACAAAAGGGAGAAAGTGAGAAAGAAGAGATTGCGCGCGGTAGAAATGGGGGGGAGGTTATTTATAGGGAGAGATAGCAACGTGGGGGCGGGCGACCGCCCCCACGCGACAGTAAATGCACACAAAACTCTGTGCGCCTTGGGGCGGTTGCCCGCCCCAACGTGATTTTATTTTATTTTTTAAATTTTTTTATTCGCGTTGGGGCGGTCGACCGCCCCCACGCGACATGAAATGCGCACAAATCTCTGTGCGAAGTGGGAGAGGGTGACCGCCCCAACTTGATTTTATTTTTTTAAAAATTTTTTTATTCGGGTGGGGGCGGGTGACCGCCCCAACGTGATTTTATTTTTTAAAAAATTTTTTTATTCGGGTGGGGGCGGGTGACCGCCCCCACGCGACATTGCCGTGGGGGCGGGTGACCGCCCCAAAGGGATTTTATTTTTTTTTTTAAGTTTTTATTCGCGTTGGGGCGGTTGCGACCGCCCCAACGCACCATGCTAATGAAAATTTTTTTTAAGTTTTTTTTTTATGCTGCGTTGGGGCGGGTATTATTTTTGTGACCGCCGCAACGAATGCACCACAAAAAAAAATTCTTTCCCTCGCAACTCGCCCTCGGATGGCTTAGACCGCCGGAACGCGTTTTCGTGGGGGCGATTTTTGGCGAACCGCCGGGACGCGTGCGCGGCTAATCGCCGCTTCTTTTGTAGTGTAAAGACCAAGGCAGACAATTTTTAATTTAAAATATCAATCAGTCAATCAGTGCTACTACCTTCGGTCCTAAATATAAGACATAATCGACTTTTTTCTGAGAGATTAAGGTTGCAAAATAGGTTATTAAATCATGACATATTTGATATCTTTTTAGATTATCCTTTAGCTTATAGGTAAAATAAACTAGTGTAAGAGAAAAAATTAGGTAAATCAATTTATAATTAACTTATTTTGCTTTTTTTAGAATTTTTCAAAAAAAATCAACTAGGTCCTATATTTAGGTCCGGAGGGAGTATTTAATCTTGCTGAGATAATTGACATTAATTATTGCATGTGAAATAGATTGTTTTCCTTTCTCGTAGTGATATATAAAAGCACAAGTAAGCGAACTAAAATCTAAAAAGTTAACTTGCTGGTACTACAAGTTTAAGAGAATCAAACACAAATTTGTATGTTGAAATAAAAACAATTTCCTAAACTCAAAATTTTTTTTTGACCAATTCCTAAACTCAAAATGAGAACACGTTAAATTGACATTAATTCTATGATGAATGTTTATCTATACATACTTTACGTTAGCCTCTTAAATAAGTCCATCTGTTTGCCGACATTAGTTAATTTAATTGAAATATTTTGTTGTAATACATGCACTCTTATAAAAATACAACTGATTAGTGATCATATATCATTTGCTTTTTTTTATCAGATAATTGTCATTTGCTAATAATAGTTTATAAGATTAATTATGACTTGACACTTTGTCCATACACGAAAATTTAGTAGACATTTTGATAAAAAAAAAAATTAGTAGACATCCTTGTCTAATACTACCTCCGGTCCTAAATATAGGACCTAGATGACTTTTTTTTGGAGAGGCTAAGGTTGCAAAATAGTCTATTAAATCATGACATATTTGATATATTTTTAGATTATCCATTAGTTTATAAGTAAAATAAACTAGTTTAAGGGAAAAAATTAGGTAAATCAATTTATAATTAACTTATTTATTCTTTTTTTAGGATTTTTCAAAAAAGTTAATTAGGTCTTACATTTAGGACCGGAGAGAGTAGTAAATAATAATAAATGTAATAAAAAAAGTAAGTAATAATAATATTGTCGTTCAACTAAGTACGTGCTAGTAATTTTTACATTTGCAGTTTGTAACACCCCAATTTTCAAACTAGGAATAATAAGGAATTAATTAAGATTTTAGGATATCATTTAGGAATTAGAAAGCCTTTAAAAATAAAAAAAAAGAGAATAGTTATATTTTTAAGAAATTAATATACCTACTTTCTTTAGAAATTAAAGAAATAATAGTTAGAGACTAAATTATTCATTGGAAATTTTATGGAGAATACTTAGAAGTCTTAACACCATTTTGATGAAAGGAAATATATGAACTTATGTCAAGAATTATTTTTATAACTTAACTTTGATTAAACTGAAAATAAGAAAGTAAATAGGATTAGAAGAGAAGGGCAAAAGGGTCATTTCGCGAGTTTATCTTAACAAAAACATGTTACTCTTCTTTCTTCATCATTTTGATCGTTCTTCCTCTCCAAAATAGAGCAGCTCCTTCTCTCTTCCTTACTCCTTCATTTCTTCCTCTGCTAATGGCGATTCTTGGGAATTTTCGGCCTAAATCCAACATGCAATGATGGATTCAGCTTCAGGTGATCTTCCTCTTCATTTCTATACCCATTTTCCTTCGTTTTTGGTGAGATGGAGAAGGGGTCCGAATTGGGATTCTTAGTTTTAGGTTTCTACAATCATTAAAACACAACTTTGCTTTGATTCTTCATGTTTGTAGATGGATTTGAAGGTTACTTGGAGTTTTAGTTGAGTTTGTTGAAAAACCCAGATTTGAGTACTAAGAATCCGACGGGTTGTGAGCTGTTAGGAGTCGAAATTTCTAATTAATTAATGTATGAACCCATTAGATTTTGATTCTAGCTTTGCATGTTTGATTGATGTAAAGTTTGGTTGATGTGCAAGTTGTGACATTCTTCCTTTTCTATGACTGAACTTAGTTTTGATATAAATGTTGGAGGTTGTTGCTTTTAGTTGATTAAATGGTGTTTTGGAACTGTTGGTAAGGTTGTTGATAATTGGGAAGTTAAAAACCAATGTTTGAATATCATGCACTTAAGGTGTTTGTTAAAATGTCTAGAAGAAACTTTTAGTGACTAGTGAAAGTTTTTCTTTCATTTGGGTATGGTTTTACATTGCCTATGATTTGAGAAAATGAAAGCAACCTTATGTTGATTATTTTGTTGATATTGTGACTCTTGATCTTGTTTATGGTGATTTGTGTGTTGCATGTGAAGTTTTAATGGTTGATATATAGCTTATTGATTTCTAATTCAGATTTAAGGTTCTAAAAAAAAATGAATATGGAAGTTTTAGGATTTTAATTAGTCATATTGCTGCTGTATGTTAAGATTTCTTTGAAATTATGTGGGAAGGTTTATAGTATTTGCCTTGTTTAATTTGGATTTTCGGTATGTGTATGTGTGTTTGTTGAAGTAAATAGTTATGCATGTTTTAATAATATATTGAGGTAGTTGGGATGGTGAGATCACATGTTTTGCTTGTGAGTTTTCTGCCATGTTGCTGCAGTAGCTAAACGAAGTTAGTAAGAAATGGGAAATCGTTGCCTTATGGTAGGTGTGACTCTGTTTTAAACTACGGTTAAAATAAATGAATGATGATGAATGTTTTGGTGTTTTTGAGTTTAATTGGGACTTTTTGCGGTTATAAATATTGGCTGAATTGATTGTCAGGATGAGGGAATATTTTGTGTAAGTTTTAAAGTGTTATGGTGTAATTTGAATGGTTGTGCAACTCAATCTTTGTTTGGGCTGTTAGTTGTTCTATTTTGTTCAGGATATGTAGGAATGAAGAGATAAAATTAATTGTATGAAGGGATGTTCAAATTATGCTTGTGGTTGGATTCATGATGTTTCACATGTAATTAAAATTTTCTGCACTAATTTTCTGTTGTGGCTAATTGAAATCGATATGGTATAAAGAGTTTTATGTGCATTGGGGTTTGAATATGCTAACGGACTTGTTGGATCAAATGGATAAAATTTCAAAGTTTAAACAAGGTTGTTAATTGATTAGTGAATCTAAAACATGATTGGAATATAGCTGAATAAATTACTGAACTAATGCACTATATAATTGGAGGATATATGAGCTGATTTGCAAGTCAACTACGGATGATTTAATATGAAGTTAACTAGTATTGGGATCTGCATGTGTGAATTGTTGTTGGTATCTATTTGACAATTTTCATTTAATTGTATAATGTAAAGTTTTATACGACTTTCATGTTCTTTTTGCATTGTTGCTTCAGGTTTCGATATGTGGTATGTTTCCTAGCAAATTGATGTTGTCTCTTTTCTTTGCCTAATTGATAATCAACTTGTTTGTTAAAGTTAAAATGCAATTAAAGTTAAGAAAGGTTGGGTAGTAGTATAGGTTCGAGAGAGACGTTTTGCTTGTTATGTAGAATACTTACTTATAGCCATTATTACTTTATGTAATAATAGGAGAAGTTAGGAGACAAGTACTTGGAGGCAGCAAGAAGAAAATGAGGAGTATTAGTAAAGTGAAGGACAGGTAACAGTTTAATTCAATAGTAATAAGCGCGCATGAATATTTTGTTTTTAAAGCATGATAATGTTTACCCAAGAGGAATGAGGTATATTTATCTCAGATAGATAAATATTAAAGTAGAGTACTCTAGGCATCAGGTGGGTCGCTCCCCCTATGCCAAACATTTTCAGAAACCCTGCAGGTAAAGAATACCTCCATTAATTAACGAACATATCGTTAAAAATGGTTGGTATAGTGAGGCAGGTTCCAATAAGAGATTGGAAAGAGGCAGGTTCCAATAAGAGATTGGAAAGAGGCAGGTTCCAATAAGAGATTGGAAAGAGGAGAATATTATCATGATTTAAAGGTAAACTATTGAAATAAACTGTTATTGGGATTCTTTGAATCTCACTGTTGTTTTAAAATATTTTTACAGATAAGCCGGGAGAAGTTAATTCCGAGGGAAGCTCTAGGAAGGTAGGAAGGATGCTTGTTAGGCCCGAAGCTCAATAGTTAGATATATTTGTATTATATATTAGTTGTTATATATATTCTTATACAAGTTTATAACTTGTGATGTATATAGGTATAGGCTATCACCTGCGATAGCCGAATTATATTATATAAAATTGTAATAGTTAGACTCAAATATGTTAAGTATTTAGTAACAATAGATAGTACAGGTGTATAAAATAAAACTAAGTAGTGATTACTAATTTAGCTATTTAATGAATTTATAATCCGCTGCGAATTTCAGGAAACAGATATAATTTCATAAATTGTTTAGAAGCCCAAGTTTATGTTGGAAATTCTTTTAATGTAGTTTTTGAAATAGAAAAGTTTTAATTTATTCATATTTTTGGGCTTCTAACATTAGAAAGTGGTTATAAATTGATTAGAAGGCTATAATAGAGTTATAAAAAGCTAGGATTTTACATTTGGTATCAGAGCAAGGATTCTGGCATAGATTAGCTAGAATACCTTATTCGTACATCACATATTTATGGATACCACAAGCACACAATTAGAAAACCCTAGGTACCACCACAATAGTAATAGATATAGTGGAATTAGAAGTGTATTTGTGAGGAACCCAATGACTAAGAGAGTGTTAAGTCAAGTTGACATGATGTAGGATTTCATATTGTTGGAATTTAATAGACTATACCAGTTAGTTAGGCATTATAGAGTTTGGATGACAAAATAGTGATTTGATGATCATGTGAGTTTAGAAATCAAGAATTCCAAAAATCATTTAGTTGATAGAATAAATTTTGAATAGTTTCTTGTTCATTGAGGTTGGAATAGATGATCGAGTGATTTTAGAAGAACTTAGTTAAGCCTTTGAATGAAATTGAGAATAAGAGACGTAATATTAGGAAATGAGGTTGAAATCATGGATTATTTGCTTATTTAGGGTAAAGATTTGAATCAACTTATTGGAATTGTGGAAGTCAAATCATAAGGTTTATAATTATATAGTTGTGTGTGGTTTGATGACAATGTACTATAGGATTATGAGGTTGCAAGGGCCTAGCAGAATTCTTATAGAATTATAGGAAAGTGGAATTTTAATTTGTGGATAATATTGTAGAATACTTTAAAGATTAGAAGAAGTAGATGTTGAGGGGTGGATAAGAGTTTGGAAGAAGATTGACGGAATAAGGATTTTCTTTGGGGTCTTGAGTATAATTATGATCCGGACATAATCATAATCAAGGCATCATTGAAAAACCTTATGAGTCAAAGGGGTTAGAGAGACTTGAAAATAACAAGAGATAGTTAATATAGATGGAAGTAAGGAATATTAAGATCATTTGTAATGTTTATAGTGTTGTATGACTGTTCTGTAATTTTCAACTTGAAGTTTGCTCAGAACATCTAATAAGGATATAATGAGAAAACTTAATAATTGAAGTATTCATATTTTAGGTGGTAAGTTGAAACTTCTAAAATTCTGCTACTAAGTGTCTGAATGGAAATTGTTGATTACTATTTATTTAAGCTATTCAATGAGCCACAATAGGGCTTAAAGGTGAATTTAGTGACTTGATGATGTTCTCTTGTGATAATTGAATCTATGTATATTTGTTTTGTCTGAATGTTTGATTTTGTGTAGATGTAAAGTGTTAGCATGAGGTATTAAATGGTGATTTTTAATTCTGATTGGTGTGTGAGAAACTGTTTGTTTTGTATTTGAGTTGTAGAGTATTGTAAGAGTTCTAAAACGGTAGGACAATTCTTTTAATTTCGAGGACGAAATTATTTAAGGGGGAGAGAATTGTAACACCCCAATTTTCAAACTAGGAATAATAAGGAATTAATTAAGGTTTTAGGATATCATTTAGGAATTAGAAAGCCTTTAAAAATAAAAAAAAAGAGAATAGTTATATTTTTAAGAAATTAATATACCTACTTTCTTTAGAAATTAAAGAAATAATAGTTAGAGACTAAATTATTCATTGGAAATTTTATGGAGAATACTTAGAAGTCTTAACACCATTTTGATGAAAGGAAATATATGAACTTATGTCAAGAATTATTTTTATAACTTAACTTTGATTAAACTGAAAATAAGAAAGTAAATAGGATTAGAAGAGAAGGGCAAAAGGGTCATTTCGCGAGTTTATCTTAACAAAAACATGTTACTCTTCTTTCTTCATCATTTTGATCGTTCTTCCTCTCCAAAATAGAGCAGCTCCTTCTCTCTTCCTTACTCCTTCATTTCTTCCTCTGCTAATGGCGATTCTTGGGAATTTTCGGCCTAAATCCAACATGCAATGATGGATTCAGCTTCAGGTGATCTTCCTCTTCATTTCTATACCCATTTTCCTTCGTTTTTGGTGAGATGGAGAAGGGGTCCGAATTGGGATTCTTAGTTTTAGGTTTCTACAATCATTAAAACACAACTTTGCTTTGATTCTTCATGTTTGTAGATGGATTTGAAGGTTACTTGGAGTTTTAGTTGAGTTTGTTGAAAAACCCAGATTTGAGTACTAAGAATCCGACGGGTTGTGAGCTGTTAGGAGTCGAAATTTCTAATTAATTAATGTATGAACCCATTAGATTTTGATTCTAGCTTTGCATGTTTGATTGATGTAAAGTTTGGTTGATGTGCAAGTTGTGACATTCTTCCTTTTCTATGACTGAACTTAGTTTTGATATAAATGTTGGAGGTTGTTGCTTTTAGTTGATTAAATGGTGTTTTGGAACTGTTGGTAAGGTTGTTGATAATTGGGAAGTTAAAAACCAATGTTTGAATATCATGCACTTAAGGTGTTTGTTAAAATGTCTAGAAGAAACTTTTAGTGACTAGTGAAAGTTTTTCTTTCATTTGGGTATGGTTTTACATTGCCTATGATTTGAGAAAATGAAAGCAACCTTATGTTGATTATTTTGTTGATATTGTGACTCTTGATCTTGTTTATGGTGATTTGTGTGTTGCATGTGAAGTTTTAATGGTTGATATATAGCTTATTGATTTCTAATTCAGATTTAAGGTTCTAAAAAAAAATGAATATGGAAGTTTTAGGATTTTAATTAGTCATATTGCTGCTGTATGTTAAGATTTCTTTGAAATTATGTGGGAAGGTTTATAGTATTTGCCTTGTTTAATTTGGATTTTCGGTATGTGTATGTGTGTTTGTTGAAGTAAATAGTTATGCATGTTTTAATAATATATTGAGGTAGTTGGGATGGTGAGATCACATGTTTTGCTTGTGAGTTTTCTGCCATGTTGCTGCAGTAGCTAAACGAAGTTAGTAAGAAATGGGAAATCGTTGCCTTATGGTAGGTGTGACTCTGTTTTAAACTACGGTTAAAATAAATGAATGATGATGAATGTTTTGGTGTTTTTGAGTTTAATTGGGACTTTTTGCGGTTATAAATATTGGCTGAATTGATTGTCAGGATGAGGGAATATTTTGTGTAAGTTTTAAAGTGTTATGGTGTAATTTGAATGGTTGTGCAACTCAATCTTTGTTTGGGCTGTTAGTTGTTCTATTTTGTTCAGGATATGTAGGAATGAAGAGATAAAATTAATTGTATGAAGGGATGTTCAAATTATGCTTGTGGTTGGATTCATGATGTTTCACATGTAATTAAAATTTTCTGCACTAATTTTCTGTTGTGGCTAATTGAAATCGATATGGTATAAAGAGTTTTATGTGCATTGGGGTTTGAATATGCTAACGGACTTGTTGGATCAAATGGATAAAATTTCAAAGTTTAAACAAGGTTGTTAATTGATTAGTGAATCTAAAACATGATTGGAATATAGCTGAATAAATTACTGAACTAATGCACTATATAATTGGAGGATATATGAGCTGATTTGCAAGTCAACTACGGATGATTTAATATGAAGTTAACTAGTATTGGGATCTGCATGTGTGAATTGTTGTTGGTATCTATTTGACAATTTTCATTTAATTGTATAATGTAAAGTTTTATACGACTTTCATGTTCTTTTTGCATTGTTGCTTCAGGTTTCGATATGTGGTATGTTTCCTAGCAAATTGATGTTGTCTCTTTTCTTTGCCTAATTGATAATCAACTTGTTTGTTAAAGTTAAAATGCAATTAAAGTTAAGAAAGGTTGGGTAGTAGTATAGGTTCGAGAGAGACGTTTTGCTTGTTATGTAGAATACTTACTTATAGCCATTATTACTTTATGTAATAATAGGAGAAGTTAGGAGACAAGTACTTGGAGGCAGCAAGAAGAAAATGAGGAGTATTAGTAAAGTGAAGGACAGGTAACAGTTTAATTCAATAGTAATAAGCGCGCATGAATATTTTGTTTTTAAAGCATGATAATGTTTACCCAAGAGGAATGAGGTATATTTATCTCAGATAGATAAATATTAAAGTAGAGTACTCTAGGCATCAGGTGGGTCGCTCCCCCTATGCCAAACATTTTCAGAAACCCTGCAGGTAAAGAATACCTCCATTAATTAACGAACATATCGTTAAAAATGGTTGGTATAGTGAGGCAGGTTCCAATAAGAGATTGGAAAGAGGCAGGTTCCAATAAGAGATTGGAAAGAGGCAGGTTCCAATAAGAGATTGGAAAGAGGAGAATATTATCATGATTTAAAGGTAAACTATTGAAATAAACTGTTATTGGGATTCTTTGAATCTCACTGTTGTTTTAAAATATTTTTACAGATAAGCCGGGAGAAGTTAATTCCGAGGGAAGCTCTAGGAAGGTAGGAAGGATGCTTGTTAGGCCCGAAGCTCAATAGTTAGATATATTTGTATTATATATTAGTTGTTATATATATTCTTATACAAGTTTATAACTTGTGATGTATATAGGTATAGGCTATCACCTGCGATAGCCGAATTATATTATATAAAATTGTAATAGTTAGACTCAAATATGTTAAGTATTTAGTAACAATAGATAGTACAGGTGTATAAAATAAAACTAAGTAGTGATTACTAATTTAGCTATTTAATGAATTTATAATCCGCTGCGAATTTCAGGAAACAGATATAATTTCATAAATTGTTTAGAAGCCCAAGTTTATGTTGGAAATTCTTTTAATGTAGTTTTTGAAATAGAAAAGTTTTAATTTATTCATATTTTTGGGCTTCTAACATTAGAAAGTGGTTATAAATTGATTAGAAGGCTATAATAGAGTTATAAAAAGCTAGGATTTTACACAGTTATGATTGAAAACATGTTTTTAAGAGTTAGGAAATAAAACTAAAATTTTACGTAAAATTAAAATACTAAATGTGTACTTTCATCCTCATACAATAAAAATAAAATAAAGAGAGTTAGAGTCTTGTAGATGGAAAATATCAAATTACCAAATTATAATTGTTGGTTTGGAATAATGATCAATCATTATGACTAAATCTTTTATAAATTAATTTTTTTTGTGGCCAAATCTTATATAAATTAATTGGTGAAAGCCTAAAGACTAAGAAACAATGCACAACCAAACGGGCCAGATTGATTTACAACGGCTATTTGATACCCTGACTACATAAAAAAGGGACCATTTAAGTTTTCGTGTCGGCTAAATACATAATAATCAGTGATGTTATGTTTACTCCGGAAAATGTGTTAAAAAAAAATACATAGTCAGTAATCACAACCTTTCGTCTTTCCTCAAACTCAAACTCACACTCACACTCACACTCACACTCATACACCCTTCAAATCCTTCCGTTTCCTCCGATGAAGATGAAATGTGTTTAGCTCTTTTCTTCTTCTTATTGTTATGCTTTTGGGTATGTAACCATTTTTTCTTCATTAAACATTTTGGCTGTGAGATATTGCTGATCTAATTGTTTGTTTCGTATTTTTTCTTTTCCTTTTCCTTAAAGCCCTTTCCTTTATTTAATTCCATATTTTGATCCTTCCCATTTAACCAAAATCCAATCTTTCTCACTTTAGCACGGATTTCACTATCTCTGCGTCTTTGAATTCAAAACTATATGGCCTACAAAGAATTGAAGTAGTAATGTCTGTGTATCAGCAGTTATGTAGACATTTGAAAATAATCATTTATGTAAATCATAATTAGGACATACCCAATTCATAAGTATTGACAAGATCCAGTCAATTTTACCCTTCAACATTTTAGGGATTGGAAATGCATTCAAAATTTATCTTTCTGGCCTTCAAGTCTGAGGATGCAATTAAATTTGGTTTCCAGATAAAACAAACGATTGAATAAATTGATGCAATGGAGAAGCATTTGCTTTTATCTGTGCCTTGGCATAGTTGTGGCATCAAAAGCAAACACACTCAGAGTTAGTTCAGTTTCACCAGAGCAGCATGTTTTGCAGGATTTAAAAGATCAGATCCTGCTTACTGCAATTTTTTTTTTGTTTGTTCCTTCCAAAAGGTGATTTTGTCAAATATTTTTCACTCTACTGGCTAGTTATTGCATTTTATTTTACTCCCTCCGTTCCTAAATATAGGACCTAGATGACTTTTTTGAAAAATCCTAAAAAAAGCAAAAAATAAGTTAATTATAAATTGATTTACCTAATTTTTTCTCTTAAACTAGTTTATTTTACCTATAAGCTAATGGATAATCTAAAAAGATATCAAATATGTTATCATTTAATAACCTATTTTGCAACCTTAAGCTTTCCAAAAAAAAGTTATCTAGGTTTATATTTAGGAACGGCCTGAAAGTGAGATTGAGTGTGAGGAGTGATCATAGAGGAAAAAGGGTGAAAACACCTTGAGGCATACTTTCAGGGTCAATATCATCACCAAAGTTGGATGTATAAAGTTTATAATTTGATTACATGTTTTGAATCTCCCAAGTTTAAAGACCCTTCCTTTTCTTCCACAAATAAAACTCTCAATCACAGATTCACTCCCCTCTTCTGCCTCCTTTTAATTTCCAGCTTTCTTTAGTGTTTTCCGTTGCCATAATGAAAGTCTCAATGTCTGCATGTAAGCTTCTTCAATAATTATAATTAATCTGAAAATTCTTTTTTTTTTCTTCTTCATACTAACTTTATTTTGACTATATCTTTCATATATGTTCATTCTCTGTTTTCTTTCATTGTCAGGCTTTGTATTATTTGGAGGCACTTGATTGGGTTCATGTTGTTTTTGGGTAGACTAGGAATTTGATGCAGCTTGAAGTGGTGGATCTTTTAGGACATCTTCACCAGGTTTACATACCCTTGTTCTATTTCTTTTTCACCCAAAGATCAAATTTCTTCCCTTCTATTTTGTAAATAATGTTTGGCTCAACAATGCCAAAGAATTTATACTGTTTGTGTTTCCTGGTAGTGCTGTTCAGGGAAATTGAGTCATCATTGATTGATTAGGCACCGAAATGTGTGTAATCAAGAGGAAGATTAGAAACTCATTTTACTACAAGTTTTGTAAAATTTGGACTTTTAAATTAAGCGTAATGCTATAATTAATTGACATCTTTAATAGGATTAATATTAAATGATTTTTCTAGTGCTATTCTTTGATAATTAAACCATATTATCTTCTTGTGTCATGACATATTTGTTCTGTATACATGCAATGAAAATAAAATATATAATCAAGTTTGATAGTTTCTTGTTTACTCTCGCAAGTGCTTTGTCTTAACTTTGATTTTTGTCCTATAATGACTCTAGGAGCCTCTAAAACCAATGGAAAGTACTATTTTCCCTACTGCTGTTGCACTTTCTTCTAACTGATTTCTAGCTTTCTTTTGTAAATTGCCCTTTTCTGTTTAGACTATTAAAATCTAGCATCTTCTTGGTATTGTTTTGTGCAGATTGAACAAAGTTTTTGTAGAGGATAAGGAAAAGCAAGCTACCCATGCATTGCACTACAGTACTGGGTGTTGTTCAGTCAACCTTTTATTTAATAATACTCCAATGGCTGTTTCTAAAAAATATTATAGCATGCAAATTTTCGGCATACTTTTGTGCATTTAGGTATAAAACTATAACAAAGTGAGCAGAAATATCATACGTGGATATGTGTGTGTAGGTTTGCACTTTAGCTATTCTACAAATGCTATTATATTACTATACTAGTGTTTATGCTTTCGATAGCTGATGTGTTTCTTGAGACAATAAAGTTGTTAAATATGTTATAGGTGCTCTTCCCATACATTTCACTTAGAGCCTTCAAATTTCAGGATCTACAGCAAAGCAGGTTGTAATTACTTTGATTGTGAATGTTTAGAATCAGTTTTTGTGATAGAGGGGTTCAAAATCTTGTTACATTTGAGATCAATGAAATGAGTGCATGCCTTTCTTTTTGTGGAATTTCTTTCTTTGGTGTTATGCTCACTCTTTTTATCTATTTCTGCTGAATCTCTTTATGTTGTAGGTTATATATTTTTGTTCAAGAGGGACAACCAATTGGTCATTGTGAAGGTTATGGTTTTAAATTTGCAATGCCGAATCGTGTTTGCATTGTGCTCTCCACAGTGGCTCATGAATTTTGTACTAAGTGTGGTGCATTTTGTTTGTCATTTTAAAAACGTATATATAGGTGCCGTTTTCTGATCCTTTTGGTTACAATTGTGGGAATTTGTCTTGGGTCAGTATCCCATTCATCAGAAGGAAAATCAAAATCACCTAAGAACAAAACCACATGTATGGTCTGCTTTGTAATCCATTTGAATAAGGTGATCTCAGTCTGGTATAAATGGAAGAATAATTTCAGTGATAGATATGGTTTCTTGGTCATAATTAGAGCTGTATAAATACTGCATTGCTTTGAATATTTTAACTGTAGCCTTTCTGAGTGTGGCACCACCAATACATTTCTCTTTTTACCCTATCTCTAAGTCCAATTTGTGTTTCACTCTAGGGTCTTTAATGGAAGTCTTTGATCTCAAGGTGGATGCAGTAGCCTTTAGATTGATTCTGGAGTCTTCTCAAGTATGGAATGCTATGAGTTCGGTGGTTCATAGGTTTGTCATGCTATTTTTCCATTATGTTGTCATTGTGTATGATATTCCAATTGCTTTACTAATCTGAATTGCCTAAATTCTTGTGATATCGAGTATTGATGGTATAACTATGCTTTCTATTTTATTTTTATATATTTGATAAAAATGTTGTATTTATTTGTTTCTCATCCTATAATGCTACATCACTATTTCTTTTATTGCCATTATCTTCATTGTTGCTTCCAGTGTTGCTGCTGCTCTTATTATAAATGTATATTATGATCAGCAATAGATGCAATTGAATTTGCTAAAATCTTTTCTTATGTTGTTTGCTTCCCATGATATCTGCTGCATTTTTCATTAGGCTAATCATTTTTGAAGCAGCTTGGTTAGATTATATGAACAAATGCATTCTCATGTCGGTGGTGCTGTAGCGATTGAATTTAAATTGAGCCATAAATTATTTTCTTGAAAATAAAACATTGAAACCTTTCCCGTGGTGCTTCTCAATAAAATGTTGAACATGTCTATTTGAAGAGTGCTAGTCCGATCATCATGTGATAGTTTTTGCACTCAAAGTCACTTATCATATATATGGAATTTGGCTGACAAACTTATACAGACTAAATTTTACATTGTCTTTTGCTACTTCTTCCTTTCTTATTTTTATATAAAACTCTATTGCAATTTTTGTACTTGTTTCTTCATGTTTAATTTTTTAAATGATTTTGGGCCAAAAAAGTTGTTGTAGTGGGATTGAATCATTAGGAAATATTTGGTGCTCAATGATATTTATGATTGTGTTAGTTTTGCGCCAATGAACACATAATTTGACAATAGTGTTGTAATAAATCTACTTTTGCTATACCTTATGTGTTATGCTTGAGTTATTTACTATAGAATGGGTAAATTAGATTATTTTATCTTCAACTGATAAAATTATTGGCATTGAAATATGCATTCTTTAATCTCACATCTTGCATTTGTGTTTATTCTATCTCTTTTGTTTCCACTCCAAGGAAGTGGGCTATGGATGAGGTAAGGTTCCTTTTATTTCTAGTTACTTTTGGTTGTGTTGATTTGAATTTCAAGTTTTTTCTCAATTGACTGGATGTAGAGTTCATATTCTTAAATGTGTGTGATTGAATGTATTATAATTTTTTTTATAGTCATGATAATTGGTAGTGGTCCTATATATAGTTATGAAATTGCTAATCATTCTCTATAGTCATGAAATTGCAAATCATTCTATAATATTGTGACATATATGAGTTTATCAACATATTTGACCTCATTTAATAGTTTAGCCTTATTACTTGTTTTTAAAATTTTCATTTCAATTTCTCTTCAGTCAATACTCTAAGAGAAAGAAGAATGATCAATAATATCTTATATGCATTTGTGCATTCTATATATTTTATCTATTAAATATCATTTGAATTAGTGTAGCCTACCAAGTATTTGCCAAATTTATGAGAGTAATTTTTATTATTTGGTTAAAAAAAATTTAGTTTTACTCCCCCTCGTCGGTAATTTAAGAGTGTAGTTGCTAAAACACCTTTTTTAAGAAAATATTTGAAAATTAGTTGAGTGTTTGGAGTTAATGTTTTTTTCCCAATATTGCTCACATTTAATATGATACTTTTAAGAGAGATAAATACATAATCATGAATAAATATGAGAAAGTTCGGGACAAAGTAGGAAAACCATTGAATAAAGATATAATGTGAAATGCCCAAGGGGGCGTAGACCAGTTGGTAAGAAAGGGGAAGGTAAGACACCGTGTACCCACCAGGTCATGGGTTCGAACCCTTGGGAAGTCGTCACCCCAAAAATGGGGAATCCCGGCGGCGACTTGGGATTAGTCGGTTCCCGAAGGGGGCCGGACACCGAAGGCTCTAAGCAAAAAAAAAGATATAATGTGAAATAAACTCTTATATTTTTGATAAATATCATTCAAATTTTGGGCAATTGTATTATGGACCAGAGGGAGTATTACCCTTAATTTAATCATTTATTTAGATTTATTTCTTTTTATGCCAATTTTTCCCTTTTGTATTTAATAGTTTATTTGACGCCCTTTTTTACCTTGAAAGACATCTCTTATCTTTATTTAGTCATGAATAAATTTAGAGTAATTGTTTAATCTATTCACACATTCATTTTTTTATCTGTTTAGCAAATTTTTGAATTGTTATGCTTGACTTCATGGTCTACGTTTTTACCCTTCCAGAGTTATAACATTTTGTTGGACATCATTAAGTATTTTGTACTTTAAACTAAGCGCTAAATCATAAAGTATTTTGTATATCTTCTTATAACTCAGACACTAATTAAAAGAGAAAATTTCAAGAAAATGAACTTATGAGTTATAACATTTTATTTATTTTGAAATTTTTTTTTTTTTATGTTTTACAAATAGGAGTTGGAATTGAGTACGCAAACGGTGGCGTTTAGTTGGAAAAGCGACACAACAGAATATTATATTACATTACGGTGTCGTTTAATTGGACACGCGACACAAAGTAATAGATATGGCGGCGTTTACGTTTAGAAACGATGGCATAGGAAAACCAATAGCGGCATTTGCTCAATGCAATAGAAGCGTTTAAAGGCGGAATTGGAAAAGCATACCCCTGCGTTTTAAGCGCCTTTTCTGTTTCAGCGTTTATTACAATAAACGGTGGCATTGGATTGTAAATAGCAGCGTTTATGAAGTCCAATAGTGGCGTTTTAGATCAAATTGGAAAACTATACCCCGGCGCTTAAAGCGTCGGAAAATCCCATTTGATAAATTAATGTACATAAACGTAAATGCTCGTCTACGAGCATACAATTGAAGTGAACTAAAGGCTCCTCCTTTGTTTTAGCTATTCGATAATAATTGAAATTCTTTTTTTATTGTGAAAACTGTATATCATATTATAAATAAATCATCAAAATACGAGCAATTACATCAAACCAAACGCCTTCAGCATCTGTTTGCTCTTTATTTTTCTTAGAAATATTTTAAAAAATATTTTTCTTAGAACTTGCCATCTTTATTTTTCTTAGAAATATTTTAAAAAATAAATTTCTCCATTATACATCTTTATTTATGATTTACTAGTGTTTTTTTATTCATTTTGCACCCACCGCTAGGGGTGTTCAAGTATGCCCATACCCGTTGAGCCCGCCCATACCGGCCCGCATTTTCCCCGTTTAGGCCCGCCCATTTAGGGCCGTCACATTTTTACACGGGTATGGGCATGCCCATACCCGTTTATCTTACACGGGTACAGGTATGGGCATACCTACGGACATGCCCATACCCGTTTATATGCCCATTTATTATTTTTTAAAATTTTTTTATGTATTAATCTTATTTTACATCACTTCCTCCTTGTAACTAATTTTATTTTCTTGGTATTGCTTAGTTAGAACAAAATGAAATTCAGAGTTCATTAAAAATTTAATGCATGCTCTAGTCTTTGGGGGAATTTTTGTTGGATCTTTTTAAATTTTTTTCTATGTTTATCTTACATGGGCCGCCCATTTAACTTTGTTGTCCGCCCGTTTATTCTGCGCCCATTTATAACCCGCCTATTTATAGCCCGCCCATTTATCAATATTTAGTCCGCCTGTTTATGTTACACGGGCACGGGTATGGGCATACCCTCGGGCTGCCCGAACCCGCCCGTTGAACACCCCTAACCACCACCTCTAGCAGGAATTCTACATATAACATCTATGACACCAAATGTACCTAAGTACAAGCACAATAGTAACTCATTTTCTTTACTTCCGATTCTTTAAATTGAATACTAGTTTTTGTTTATTGGCTTTTGACAGTTTACCAAAAGAAGAAAAAAAGCTGTTTGGGTTTCCAGTTAGATATATCTAACTAAGATTAAGATTTTGAAAAAACGAAATGATTGAAGAATAATGGATAAAGCTTTGTAGTAGAAAAGCAATAAACATAAAAGAAAAGCAAAAAAAAAAGAAAAGCGAGGGATTAGTCTCACTTGACACGCGGGTGGGGATACCCTTGGGTAACCAAAAAAAAAAAGAAAAGCAATAAGCGTAAAAGAGAAGATGACGATTCAGTGTTGACATTGAACATTATTACAAACAAAGCAAAGGAAATAAATAATAAATAAATAAAGCAACAGCAAAAGGAGGGAAACATGGGAACTGATTCTGATGTCCAACATCACAAAAAAGTCTGAAGCAGCTCTCTATAACAGTAATAAATGTTGTTCACTTAAACTGTTATGATATGTATGGCTTCTCAGGTGAAAAGAGCATCCAAGGCAACAGTTTCCTCAAAATGCACTTTCATGAAAAAGAGAAAACAAGCATGCGGATTTTTATGTTTCCTTGTATATTTATTTCCTTTGTCTTGTCTTTTTGTTTCACGTTCTTTCTCTCCCAGATTGGACGGTACCGCCCAACAAGTTAGAATACATAGTTTCTTCTTGTGAAGCTATAGTTGATGCTCCTGTATATATATGTTGACTATCAAATGCTGAAATATGTAGGTGTTTGTAGTTGATCATTAAGTTCACCTTTGGTTAAACCCATCATAATTGAATGTCATAGTTTGAACCAATAATACTACTCTAGTTATACTTGAATGGAACCAAGAAAAAACATAAGTATTATTAACTTTAATTTGTTTTAAAATTTAATAACTTTTTAATTTTATCCCGAATATACACAGTCTCCATAATAGTAAATGAAAGACAAAATTATATATATGTAAAATAAAAAATTTTATTTTTCCGATTAAGATTTTAATCAATTTATAATTTTTAAAAGATCTATTGATTGTTAATTTTTTCGTTTGATCTTGTTGGTGGTGATAATAAATCAAAATGATGATATTAATTAAATACAATCAATCCATATTTTCCGTTTTCGTTTCGTGATTTTCATAAATAAAATAGGCTATATATGAGACAACTTATTTTATCAAATAAGACGACTTTTGTTTTGGGTAAAAGAAAAGATTTATAACCCATGTCGTAAATTAGAAAATGTTGCCATGAGATAGATAACATTCGTCCACCTATATGTTAAATTAGCTTTGCAAGATTTTTAGTATTTTAAAAGCATGTTTTACAACTAAATTAAATAGGCCATCAAGCTTGTAAGTTGGCTTGCTCCTCTGCAAGGATGAGAGCATGTGTATAAACCCCGAAAAACACTTTTTTTGGAATATGGGACAACTTACCTATGTGGGGAGCACTTGTACTTCTCGAGTCTGAATTAGTTGGTTGCTAATAGATGTTAGATTACTCATTGGTGTTTAACAAAATAAATCATGCTTTAGAGGGAACTTTCTATATAGTAAAGAATAGCACATATGATTAAATTTTATGATTTTGTTATAAAGAAATAAGGAATATGATGATGTTATACTTCCTTAGGATTTCACTCTTTGTTAACTACATCATACCCTATATAACTCCCACATTGAATAGTGTTATAAGTGCATACTCCCTATAACCTCCAAATGTACCATTATATAATATTGTATCTTCTTTATATACTTGTAAGTCTTTAAGTTAGTCTTCATTCCTTGAAGAGTTATAAATAGAGCATATGTATAAAACATTTCAAGACACAAGTGATTGATCAATGAGAATAGTTCCTCTCCAATTTCTACATTTCTGTCATATCCTCTTCTCTACTTTATATCTACTTTCTAATTAAAGATGTGTGCCAGTTCATGATAATCATATTTCATCACAAATCATTGGTCCCCTTTGGGCACTAGTTACTTTAAGAGTGGGGAATCGGTGGGTCCTTCATAATTAGCCTATCCATGTCATGAATAATCGAATATAGCTTCAATAATTAGTTTTTGTGTATTCAAAATTTTAAAAAGTTCCATGGATATGTGATATATATGTCAATTTGTTTATCTATACAAGTTATATGCTATGCAGAAAAAAGTATGGTATATTTGACTGATGAACAATATTAATCTATCTGTTTATCTATATGGTTTTGCGCTATGATTTGATAGTGACTCTTACAATTGTGTATTGTTTTGTTTAGTGATGTAATGAACCTTTTGTTTTAAGAAAAAAATCGCAGTGAGTTTCACCAAATGAAATAAATGTTTTTGATGCATATATGAAATAAATGTTATAATGATCAAAGAAACGTTGTGTTATTTGGCCACGAATAAGAAAAAAGGAACGTAGTGTTTTTTTTTGGCTTGGGAATACAATATATTAAAAAGTTTCAGCATATATTTGAAGATTTACTTAATGAAATCTCTATGCTCCTCAAAAAGACAATTGATTAAGATATATTATGGGCTGATTTCGTTACTGATCCATCACAAAGTTAGAATAGACATCCCAATATTTAGTGACATGTTTTAAAATTGTGTCATGAATTTCATTAATTATAGCTTCACTCAAACAGTTTCATTTATTATAGCCTGTTTTTTAATGACATCCAATCACATGAATGATTATAATCAACAAAAAGCTAACTAATAGGCTCTATTCCAGAGAAATCCACAAAAAGCCTGTTACATACATAGTACTCCCTCCGGTCCCTAATGTAAGAGCTAGCCGTCAAAAAAACACTTCTTAAGAAAACATGTGAATGTTAGTTGGGTGTCTAGAGTTAATGCTTCTTTTCCAAAATTGCCCATATTTATTATGGTACTTTTAAGAGAAAGAAATACATAAGCATTAATAAATATGAAAGAGAGTTAGGGGTAAACTAGGAAAAAATGCATTAAATGAGGAGAGAATA
Organism: Mimosa pudica; assembly: GCA_029929735.1. Classification (NCBI taxonomy): domain Eukaryota; kingdom Viridiplantae; phylum Streptophyta; class Magnoliopsida; order Fabales; family Fabaceae; genus Mimosa; species Mimosa pudica. The sequence goes on along the minus strand of JAKELP010000021.1, from coordinate 8,839,818 downwards.
TGGGGTGAGCTCTTACATTAGGGACCAAAACCATTCAAATTTTGGGTTCTTACATTAGGGACCAGAGGGAGTATAATTTAAAGTTACAGAGGAATCCATAAAAGCTATCATGGACGGCTTCCTATTGAAAAAGCTAACTAAAAATAAACACACAAAAACACATGCCACTTACAATTAGAAAACAAGACATCTCTCACACCACCAATGTATGGACAAAAACTTTGGATTGCCACGTCAAATAATTTACATTTGAAAACTATTACAGGGAAGTGATATGGAGAATGAATCTGAGATTTTGTGTAAAATACTTCCAAGAGCCATTACACAAACTTCAAGGTCACTTCAGCCAAAGTTAGTTCAAAACATCCAATCTAAGAATTAGACCACTTGAAAAAGCAAAAATCCATATCTCCATTGCAAAATCCAACTGCTGCCAAACACATAATCCATGCAGAAAAATGAAACTCTTTTTTTTCTTGTAGGTTGGTTACTTGGTTACAATAACACATTAAGGCATCACCTTAAATTGGTACTTCCAACTCTGTTTAAGCGGGTGGAAGCTGGATAGGCTCTATTCCTTAAATCTCCATCCCTATCTGAATAATCCCATAACCCTTGAACACTTCTCCCACTTGAACTATATCTATCAAACTCCAACCTTTGCTTAGGTGCACTTTGAGATCTAACCTTAGCCCTTGATGATTCAGTGTTGGCCATGTAATTTGGATAGCCAAAGAAACCCCAAGAACACTCACTTCTTGTGGGTGTGAAATGGCCTCTTCTGCCACCTCCACTTCCAGGCCTAGATGAAGCAGCAGAAAGTGCTTGTGGGCTATTCTCAGCATTTCTTGAAGCTGATACTGCTTCTTTTCCTTTCTGAAATTTCATGGAGGTTAGTGATGAGAGGCTTTGGTTTAGAGCTTTCGCCGAGCTTTTCCATGGAGAGTCATAAGCTATCTCGCTGTTGATGTAGTCAGAAGTTAAGTAGTATTGAGATGCTGCATGGAAGGAGCTGCTACTTCTGTGAGTCCTGAAGTGTGGTTTCCATGTGTCCACTTCAAGGATCTTGGCACTTTTCTCATCATCGGCGCGCACATTTCTCAGTGGAACATCTCTGGGGTGACTCCAAACACTTTCTTCCATCCAACGATCCAACCATGGTGATCCAAACTGTGCTCTCTGTGGGCCAAACTCCCTAAAGTTTGCATTGGAGCTACATCTCTGCAAGTTTATAAAAATGGGAGTAAATCAATTCTGGAAAAGATAAATGACATTTCTACACACAAGAAGCAAAACAGAACAACTTCTCATCATATTTTAACTATTTTCAGTAACATTTGCGAAGACATATATGCAACTTCCATGAACTAAGATCTAAATTACATTTGTGACATCATAGACTCAAGAGTCCAACTAAAAACATGTGTAATTGATGCCTGAAAAATATATGGTTGTTGTAAAACTAATGGAAAAAGAGGTGAAATTCATGTCAATTTTAGACTTTAACTTTGACAGATTAGTAATATTTTGATTCCTAGGAAATAGGCCAGGTTGCTAAGTATAACTTTTGTTTTAAATTCATGTACCTAACCTCAATGTATTTGAGCTAGGATTATTAATTTTGGCATTAAATAGTCAGTCCAGACACTTACCTATTAATTCTAGGGTGAAGACATTTCCATTGAAATCATAAAAAGATAATAATTGAAGATTATGGTAAGAACCATGAGTACCTTGAGGATGGAAGATCCATCAAATTTAGTACTATAGCCACATAGTGGATGCTCATGATCTTCAGGGACCTGCAATCAAATAATTCAAAATCAGACAGGTAAATTGCTGATCATCATTATTTTGAATGTGTAAATGAACATTACTGTGAGGTGGTAGCGAAAAAGTCAACAAAATTGAGCACATTAAGTAACTTGACGCTAGTTCAGATGATATATACCAAGACTAGTATTAGCCTTTCTAACATATCAGCTTTGGTTATTAAAAAATGAATCTAATACCATACACAAAGCAAAACAAGTTTTTCTTACAGGATGATAAAGCAGTGAAGACTTGCTAGAATATAAATGATCCGACAGGTGTGCACGACTTGCACGTGCTCGAGCCTGCAATCTGACCAATGTTTGCATGCGCCTAAGCATATCTGCAGTTTGCTTTCTTACTATATGGCCTCTCACCAGTGCTTGCAGTTTCACCAATGCCTTGAGTGCCCTTAGTGCTCTCCTTGCCTGTAAAATCAATCCCAAGAATTTTAGGATCCCTAACTCTAACATAAACCATCCAATAACAACCAAATTACTCTCTCAGAATTCAGGAACACTTTCAGAAGAAAAAATTATGACACTTACAAGCCTCAACAACTTGTTATCTGAATGTTAGAAATAAGGAATGTATTTTTTTTAGTTCTTTGACTCTCTATTATTCAATTCATGATTCATGTACATCTGAATTATTCTTGCTCTCTTTTTTGATAGGCTAGAATTAAGGGGTAGAACTGTAGAAGGTAGAGAGTGAATAATATGGTATAAAATCACAAAAGAACAAGAAAGAAAAATATAGGAGGAATTAAACAGAATTAAAGAAAAATAGACCAGACTAGCATGAAAAGAAGGGCATAGACTAGTTAATAAAATCATTAATAAATACCATAGTCACATGCAGCCACTTTGAAAGGGGCAAAAAATTCCTTTATTGATGCCTCTTTTTTCATTCACTGAAGCTTCCTTTATAACACTATTCACCTTGGCAGTGCTAGCACAAGTCCAATGAATTTAGCAGCCTTACTGTTTACCTTTAATTCCTCCAAAAAGCACACACCCAAACTATTTGTGTTCTTACCCACAGAAACTTTCACGTGAAGGCTAGAATATGTCTAAAGTTCCATCTTAAAATATTGTGAAAAGTACTTTTCATTCTTCCAAAAGTAGGTCATGCTGTTCATTTGGTAAGGCCTACCATTCAGACAAAGTCCAATACATGATTGTATCTATTATCTATTTCTCTCACAAATTGAGAGACCCCAGCACCGAAATATTTTACTTCCGGACCTGTCCCTCGGTGACTTTTCACATTTCATGGGGTCAAACATCCACATTCCTTTTCTCTTTTTCAATACAAGTATACCAATTCAATTGAATTAAAGTCATATATTTGCCTTGAAGTATGCGTAGAAGATTATATCTGCCCCTGAAGTATTTGCTCAAATTTGTCCTAGAAGTGTGTTCCAAGAAACATATTTGTCCTTGAAGTATACATGAAGGTCTATATATGCTCAGAAGTATGAATGAATATCATATTTACTCTTGAAGTATGCACAACAGATCATATTTGACCATCAATATTTATAACTATAAAGGGCAAATATGATCCTCCTGGATACTTCAGGGACAGATATGGACAAAAAAATATTTCAAAGGAAAATATGACCTTCCGTGCATACTTAAAGGGTATGAATCTTAACCCCAAATCAATTTGTACTTGGGATTAATTTCTTTTGACACTAAGCCTTCCGATATTTAAAGTTGTGTCATCCTCCTTAAAGGTGAGGGTGTGGTCAGCCCCCACATTAACCAACAACAGCTTGTTGGTGAAAAGGCCAAAACAACAGTCACTGGTTGAAATTAATACATTTTTCTTTTGGGATATTGGCCACTCTACTTTTCCTACAGGAAAGGCAAGCAAAAGTTTCACCGAATAAGTGGGGCTTATGTATTTACTTTTCTGGACCATTATTCTCATTTCTGGCACATTCAAACCTCATACAGAGACCATTGCCAAGTTATGTCACCACACACAGATGTTTCCACAGAATGCACAAAGAAACATCCTCTAGAGTCTAGACTTCAAGGAACCCAACATAACAACTTAGAAAAATTTCTCAAGTAACAAAGTTTTATTATGTACACAAAAAGTAAAATAAAAATGTAAACTTTAAAAGAATGTCAAAGGATGAAATCACACACGTGCCGAATTGTCGGCGGCAATTTATTTATTAAGTCCACACTACACACTGGAGAGAGCAGTTTCCAGAATTCTGTCCACCAAAAAAATTTGGATTTATAAATAATTATATTTCTTTGGCAGTAAGTAGGGTGTGTGGTATGTGGTATGGTAAGGAGGGGACCAATCTATGACCATTGTCGACGAAAAAACATACCTTAAATGAATAAAATATTTATCACGAATTCAAGATATTGAAAAAGAATGTAAAATATGAATATTTTATTATTAGCGACCGGCCACATATAAAAATATCAAGAAAAATGAAAGAAGAAAATCAAATCATGTTCAAAAATCGGCCCAACAGCTGAGAAAATCTTAACTAAAACAAACACGTAAGATTTAATGCAGATATTTTAATCTAGCTAAATATAGTAAAACAATTAGCTGTTTTATAAATTTAATTTTTTTTCCAACTTATAAAATTATAAACATGCAGAATTAATGTGACAAGTAATTGTTATGTCCACGTCAGACCTTAATACATGTGATTAGGTAGACCACAGATAGTCAGATAACATAGCAAGTAAACCCAGAGTCAAATGAATTTTGAAATTGTCGTTGTGAATTCAAAAATTGAATTAAAAAAACCAAGCAACAAGTAAATTAATTTCGTTAACAATTACTTCTCGTCCCTAAATAAGAGCCAAAATTTGAATGAGTTTGTCTTTATTATAAGAGTTTATCTCACATTCTCTCCTCAATGTGTTTTTTCCTACTTTATCCTAATTTTCTTTCATATTTATTAATGCTTATCTATTTCTCTCTCAAAATTATTTTCATAAATATGGTCAGTATTAAAAATTAAAAATAAGCATTAAGACCTATCTAGCATTTACACGTTTTTTTAGACTACCTCTCTTATTATATTAGGGATAGGGACGAGAGGCAGTAAAAAATTGAAATCTAGAAAACCAAGAAAACAAAAAGTGAATAATTAACCTCGGGAACAAAAAAACACTGATTAAGAAGAAGAAGAAGAAGAAGCATAATTCCATTAAAACATTGATAAATATAAAAAGATATAAACACCATATATACTGACCAGATAAGACCGGAAGGAGGACTGAATTCTGACGGCGGCGGCCTCTTCCACCCACCGGCGGCGAGGAGCGGCGGCCGGAGCAACGGTGGGGGCACTGGTGAGCCTAACGACCTCGGCGGCGGCGTGGGCGGCGGCAAGGGCAGCCTCGGCGACGGCGGCAGTGGCGGCGGCAACAGCAATGGCATGCTTGTTGGGATCTAAGGAGGAATCCAAGTGGGTGGTGACGACATCAGATGCTTTACTAGATATGTTGTTGTTGTTGTTGTTATTATTGGATTTTCCGAAGCCCCACTTCTTGTTCTTCTTCTTGGAACCGAAGAGTCGGCTGAGAAAGCCCATGGCTCATTGGATTGGATTGGTTAAGAAGAAGAAGATGGAGGGAAGGAGAGCATGGCTTGTGGAGAGGAGAGAGAATGTCAATGTGAATGTGAATGTGAAATGGTGGAACTTGGAAGAGGTACGAGAACACTTGGGATTATGTAGTTGAAGTTGAGGATTTGGATGTGTGAGATTGCTCGTACGTTAAGGTCACGCGAGTTGAGGGGGTCATTCTCACGCGCTTCAGTTTCTTCTTTTTTAATGATTAAAGAATATAGGGAAAATTAGTTTGACGTCCCCACAAGGGACTTAATACTAGAAAAGTCTCAAAAGTTGAAATAATTAATGTAGGGTCCCAAGGGACCTCACTTTAATATATTTGAAAATTGAAAAGACACTTTTGCCCCTGACAACTTAATGGGCAGTCGTGACAACTCGATGGGCATAACTTGACAACTGAATGGGCAAATGTGACAACTTGTTGGGCATGTGCTTTAAGTTAATTGTCCAAATTCTTTAGGGAAAAACCTGACAACTTAATGGGCAGCCGTGACAACTCGATGGGCATAACTTGACAACTGAATGGGCAAATGTGACAACTTGTTGGACAAAAGTGTCTTTTCAATTTTCAAGTATATTAAAGTGAGGTCCCTTGGGACCCTACATTAATTATTTCAACTTTTAGGACTTTTCTAGTATTAAGTCCCTTGTGGGGGACCTCAAATTAATTTTCCCAAGGATATATAGATTTGAAAATATTTTGACTGAACTGTGGGATGAATATTTATTCCATCTCAATTTGGGCTACGATGTTTTCAAATGAAGCCAAGTTAACAAGTATATTGTCACAGTTAATAAATTTTGACCGTTGATTTTCCATGGAATTATATATACGTGGCATTGTTAATGTAAGTAAAATGATCAAAATCAACGGTGTTAACAGATTTAGACAACATCGCTCCATTTTCAAACATTCGGGGAAATATTGAGACAATAACTTCGAAGGTGGAATTGAGATTGATGGAATGTCTTTAAGGTGGATTTGGTATTTAACCCTTTATATTTATATAATTGCACCTACAAAATCTTTGTTCCAACCCATTTTTTATTGGGTGATGTTGTAAATTTGTGAGGGGAGCATAAGAATGTTGAGTTTTGATGCTAACAAACATAATCTAGACTTGGGCAAGAGATGAGTAATGAGTTGCATGTCTTGAATAGATGAGATATCTTAATCTAAGATGACCAAGAAGTTATAATAAACAGAAGACATATGAGTCATACTCTGTCAAGGATTGATTGAAATATAGTGAGATTATAGGATCAATCAATTAACCACATTGTAACTCATTGGAATTCAAGATAAAAAGAGGAATAGGGGATATCCTAGGACATCGGAACATAGAACAGATCATTATGCGTTTGTTTTCTTTGATTTCATCAAGAGAGTCCAAAGCCATGTATATTTTTTCTGGGTCAGAATTTACCTAGCTACATCCACTCTCCAAGAGAGAATACCTACGGAATCCTGAGTTAAGAGATAAATATGTTTTAAGTTTTATAATGGATTGGAATGTCAATATCTTAAGCGATTAGAACAAGATTATTAGAGTAACACATCGTCCGTGGGTTCAGTGGCGAAGGGATTGAACAATGAGCGTCGGATTGACCACCACATCGCGAGTTCGATCTTGGGGAGTGACATTTTGTTGTATCTTCATCGCGTCGCTTGGAAAGGCATCTCCGTAGCTAAGTGAAGCTGGGAGTAACCTACCTGTGTGGATAGATGGAAAGGGCTTGCTGGTCATACTCCAGAGCACACATGGACAGACCCCAGTGGATCATGAGTTAGGTGTTCTGCCTTTGGATTGGGTTGAGCCCAAACCCCTTCCTAAAATTTTTGTATTAAAAAAAAGAACAAGATTAGAGTAAAGATAAGATCATAATTATAAGTCGCACTTTTTATTCATTTAGAGTCCTTGAGATAAATTGAGAGTCACTATAACTTGAGGATAGATGGACTCTGAGAAAATATTTAACAGATGAGTTTAGGGACATTTGAGCTAAGTTAAGAAAGTAATAGTCCACATCTTCCTCTAAAAGAAGAATTGACTGAAAATATATTATGAGCAATCTGAATAGAATGAGTCATTAAGCTAGATTATATTCTAAGACTCATTTGGATATGTTCAGAAGTTATCCTTGAGAAAGATTGGGATAACCAATAATTGACTTGAAATAGTGTTTAGCAAAAGATATTTATATCTTTTCAGAATATGAAAACTTCCGGTGTATAATTGCCCCCAGGCGCCCAACATCCTTCTATGAAAACTTCCGAGGCATTTTTACCCATTAACCCTATAACATTGCATTGATCACCATAACTAACTCCCAATAAATGTAATTTATATCACCCAGATTCTTATGAACTTCGATGTAATTTAATGACTTTTTGGATTTAGTGGTGATTGTGATTAGTTATCTTCCCTAGGACCCAGTTGTAATTCTCCATATATATTATGATTAAGGAACTTTTTTTAATATAATAACCGGCAAGCCGCGCTTAATCTAGATCATATATTACCAGGTATATGAGCAATTGATTATTTTAGTTTCAGAGTTTATAGTTTCCCCTCCAAACACAAGTGTCTCAATATCTAAGACTTAAACTCAAGACCGAAAAAGATCTAGTGGAGACTCACACCGTTAATTTCATTAATCTCATTTTTTCACCTGAACTTCCTTAATCTCATTAAAACAAAGTCCATTAAGTCCCATGTAAAATAATCAAGGAATACATCAAGATAAGGGCTTGTGATGATGACAAAGCATGATTCAGCAACTTCCATACTAACTAAAGAAAATTGTGGGGGAAGGATATGGACCAAAGGAACTTCTAAAAAGTGTATGACTGCCACATGTTTAAACTAATTATGCAGAAATTACGATAATATTTCACTTATAGAATAGAAACATGAAGAATTATCTTTCCACATAAAGGGCGATAAATGAGTGCTTACAAGTAGAACTATCATATATCATCAGTAATAAGACAAACCAGAGATGAGTATCATTGAACTAGGAAACGAGGAAAGAGGATTTGCATTAAATCAGCTATACATACATTATGTAAAGATTGAGATGATCCATGTCATATTTGCGTGGACCATTTAAAGATGGGGTTTAAAAGAATCAAAGAATAACCCGAACCAACTTTTGGCTATAAATTTTTACTCTTGAAACAGGCAGTGTCCCCAAAATCTTTTCCAAATAAGAAGAGCGAGTTACAGGCCGTTCAATTAACATTTTTCTAGGATTGACTAGGCGGTTTAATTAACAACTAGTTTAAGGGAGTCGCACGAAGTAAAACTAAATATAAGTAAATTTCTCAATTTTAATTTATTTGATACTAATAGATTACAACTATTACTGGTGTCATATCAACAACTAGAGCCATATCCTTTTAATAAAGAATAAATGAGTTGTAAATAAGTAAATAACAACACAATTTTTGTAATTATAGAGTTTTCACTTGTATGGTTTTATTCCATTTACTAAAGCATTAAAGGAAGTGTAACGCCCAAATTAAACATGCTATAAATCTCGTAAATATACTGCAAAATTATATAAACTAAAGAGGTATTAAGAATAATATTTTTTGTGAAATAACATATTTTATTTCATTAAACTAACAAAGTGAGGTACAAAGCATAAAATAATGGGATGAGGGCCAAATTTGACTAAGTGAAAACTTTCACAGAAAAAATTGATCTTAAAAAAACTTCTGGGGACAAATTTGACCTTATCTCTGTGTTTGCAACAATAAAAAACCCAAGTAACAATAACATACTCCTAAATATAGTTAGGAGGAAGTTGTTACTGTCAAGAATCGTAGTGTCTATATTATTCTTTCATCAGATTTTGTTGGTAGAAAAAGTTGTCATCAACGAAAAAGTCATTGTGCGTAGTAGTTTGTTGGAAGAACAATCTTAAAGGATCTACACTTTAAATTGATAATAAACAAGTCATTTTGATCTTTGAAGAATCTTCATGAGCTGATCTCATAAAAACAAAAGAACCCTATACACTATCAAGTGTTATGGACGTCTTCTTCTCTGGCTGGCTTGGGAAGGGAGACGTTCTATATGGAAAAAAATTGCACATTAATGACAGTAAAGCTCTTACCACCCAAAAAGTTAGAGAAAAAAAGGGAGAGACGAGAACTCATCTTATTTCCAATCTTTGAAATGATTAGGAATTGAAATCAGACCTCAATAGATTTGAATATATAAGACACTATCATATCAACACTTCCTATACTATCTCCAAAAATATCTTCCCCTCTTAGAAATACGAGTATTTTTGTTATGAAGAAAAAGAAACACACGTATTTTAACAAATTGGCTTAGTTCGTTAATATGAAAGAAACAATGAAACATTGCTCAAGCATACTGAAAAGGAAGCTATACAAGATACATTTTGGTTTCGATTTCCATAAAAGTGATATTCGAGAAACTATAATGGAAAGAGTTCTCCTCCTCATTCCATAGGAAGAAGAAAGCTCTGTGTGTGGACTTAATCATTTATATGCCCATTTCCCCCTCCGAAGACATAATGTGTCACACCTTCATTATCAATGAACAATAGTTCCCTGTACCTAGAAGAAACATGCACGACGATTAAAAATCAGACAAGATGGTCTATGGTATTAACATTGTTTTTGACAACTATGGTCACCGCCCAGCCAATTGAGACATCATTCGACATTGACAATACCGTGTGCTCATTTAAGTCTTCATTACATATTTAGCGATCTTATAACAGTCAAAAACATAAAAAGTGGTAAAGGCAATTCTAAGTTTTAGTTTTTTATAAGTTTGTTCATTTCTCTCTCACATCTCAAAATTTATACTTTTGGTTTTTGAGCAAATAATGTCATGGGATGCACCGATGAAAAGAATATATATTAAACAATATAGAGCTATGTTAAATTTAAAAGAAATATAGGATGATCGAATTGAGTTTGTAGAGTGTGCTTTTTTTGTCAATAATATTTGTAAAAATTTGATTACTGATATAACATAGTAACTTATTTTGACCAAAAAAAATATAACATAATACTACCTCCGGTCCTAAATATAAGACCTAATTGACTTTTTTTGGACAGATTAAGGTTGCAAAATAGGTTATTAAATCATGACATATTTGGTATCTTTTTAGATTATCCATTAGCTAATTATAGGTAAAATAAACTAGTGTAACAGAAAAAATTAGGTAAATCAATTTATAATTAACTTATTTTGCTATTTTTTAGGATTTTTCAAAAAAGTTAACTAGGTCCTATATTTAGGACCAGAGGGAGTAATAACTTAGTGTGATCCATGTACTTCACTCAGTCTAACGGAATAAGACAATTGTTGTTGTTATAATAGTACTATACTTCAGATTTGGAATAATGATTTCAATGTATAGTAGGAATAGGATTTCTACCATGCAAGAGTTTTATGTAGGGCAAAGGTGCAAAACTAGCCACCGTAAATTTTCAAATGGACAACTTTGGCACCCCTAAATTGGATGGGGCCAAACCGTACATTGTAAATAAAAATGGTGCAAATTTAGCCTCGCCGTTAACTTGAGGCAAACGGACGTTTGTGTTTACGTGGAGCCCACCTTCATTAATCTACGTGGCAATACACTGAGCTTCCAGCATGACAAATTTTTTTGGGAAAATTAAATACAAGTCCCTTGTAAGACACTTAATATTAAAAAAGTCCCACTAACTTGGGAAATTAAAATAGAGTCCCTTGGGACTATACTTAAATTAATTATGAGGATGCGGGCCCCACAGTAAATATTAAAAAAATTCTACCCTCCCTCACCCCCTCCTCTCTCCTCTCTCCTCTCTCCTCCCCATCTTCTTCCTCTTCCTTGTTGCAGGCAGCCCCCACCCCTCCTCCTCCACCACCCAAACAAAACCCACCACCCTCCACCAATCCTCCCCCACCCTCCACCCCCACTATCCTTCTGTTCACTCCCTCACCTCTTCCAGGCTCCACTACTTCCCCGCCCTCAGCTCCAGATCCTCCGACTCCGGCGGCCACCGCTTCCCCCGCCGCCCCCAAAAACTCCCCCGACAACCCCCCAAAGATCACCGACGAGTGGGGCGAAGAGGCTGACCCCGAAAGCACGCCGTCCAACCTTCCAGATTCCGACCCTCCCAGATACGAAGACGAGTGGGAGGAAGAAGACGCCGGCGGCGGAGCTATTGACGAAGGAAATGGAACTCTGGCGCCGGCGCCGGAGACTGCCGGAGTTGATGGTGAGAAGCTTTTATGGCTGAAGCGGGCTTTGGTGGACAGTGTATATGGGAATGATTTTGGATTCAGAGCAGGATTGGAAGTTATGAAGAAATTATGAATGTGGGGGTGGAGGGTGGTGGGTTTTGTTTGGGTGGTAGAGGAGGAGGGGTGGAGGTTGCCTGCAACAAGGAAGAGGAAGAAGATGGGGAGGAGAGAGGAGAGAGGAGAGAGGAGGGGGTGAGGGATCGGAGGGTAGAATTTTTTTAATATTTACTATGGGGCCCGCATCCTCATAATTAATTTAAGTATAGTCTTAAGGGACTCTACTTTAATTTCCTAAGTTAGTGGGACTTTTCTAATATTAAGTGTCTTATAAGGGACTTGTATTTAATTTTCCCAAAAAATTTGTCATGCTGGAAGCTCAGTGTATTGCCACGTAGATTAATGAAGGTGGGCCCCATGCAAACACAAACGTCCGTTTGCCTCAAGTTAACGGCGATGCTAAATTTGTACCATTTTTATTTACAATGTATGGTTTTGCCCCATCCAATTTAGGGGTGCCAAAGTTGTCCATTTGAAAATTTACTGTGGCTAGTTTTGCACCTTCGCCCTTTTATGTATTAATTTTGATACTTAGAATCGTGCTAATTCTGATTTGTGAATGCATATATAAATGACTCTTGGTCTTTGGTGTGGTTATTGATGAATCTTTTTGATTGTGATTTAGCTTCGGGACACACACACATACATACATACATATATATTATCAAACAATTATGCAAATCGCATCACACCTAAAGAACAATTTTAAGGTGCAGACTTAGTATACTAATAAAATAAAATGTAGCAAATACAGGATTCTCATTAACCATCCGTTAGAACCACTTATAAATTGCGAAGTGCGGCCCACAAAATGACTTGTGATTTTAACGGTTCTAACGTTTGGTTAATGAAATTCATATGCTTGCACCATTTTTATTTGATTAATACTAAGTAACTCAAAATTATTATTTATATTTGGTTTGATTTGCATTGCACAATTCTTAGATACATACTAAATTGGTATATTTTTCCCTCCATATATATATATATATATAATGGCACTCTATATCTAAATGATAATTTGGAGTTTTTCTCAATTATTGCAATTTGCAAAGGATATCATTAAGTCATCTCATTGATGATTTTTGGGATGGGGATGATTTAGCATCAGAAGACACAGTATAGATATTTGTACTGTTATTTTATCATAAATGACTTTTTGTAGATTTGAATTGGGAGAATTATAGCAATAATTTCCAACAGGTTTTAAAAACACAAATTACTACCCCACCCTAAACCCACTCTGACACCCACCCTCTTCTCGTAATTTGTGTTTTAGAATGAGGACAATTTTGTCTTTTCGTAAAATTTTAAAATGACAAGTTGGTGCTGGTTCCTTCATGATCCTTTTGAAAGTTTAGGTTCATCACTTGTCCTTTTGGGTATTGAGAGGATTTATTTGGGATTTTCCCTATGTTTTTTCCCACTTAACCATGTTATTAATAGAGATTTAAAATTGAAAATGTGAAACATGTCATTTAATGAAGGGTGAAGTTGAAAAAATTACAAATTTAACATGAATTTTAAAACTCAACTACCACCCTTTGGTATGTGAGAAATTGGTAGTTGATGACTTATTATAAAGACTAGGGGAGTATTATTGAACCTACAGGTGCTTCAACAACTACTGCCTTTAGTGGGATCAATGGAACAAATAATGCAGGTCTTGACTATTTTTTTCTTGTAGGGTCTTTAAGATGAAATAAATCGAAATTCCATTTCATACTTGAACCATTTAATACCCAACATATTAATATCAATACTCAATTGTCAGCTCACATCTTCAACAATTTTAGGAATAAGAAACCAGAAACAGAGTCACAGAAGTTCATGCCTAAAATCTGAAAAATCAATATGAAATCACACAACCAGCCATATACATGTCTTTTTAGTTTAAGTAACAATTGATTCATTATCCTCAATAGCTATAAAATCACGACTCCCCTTCTTTAGGTTGTTAAGAATCAACGCCAATCACAAGAACATCAATCATAAGATCATGTACCTAATATAAAAATCTTCTCTTTTCAATCTCAATATAGCCATGAAGCCTAAAAAACAATTACATTTCCCTGTTCATACATCTTAAAATCAAGAGATAATCAACAATCAGTGCTCTATTAAACTTCTAAAACTTCTGAGTCTAACATCAATATATTTCATTAAACAATTCCAATTCAATCTAAGCTTAATCTCAAAGCTAAGCAATGAAAGGAGGTGATGCAGGGAGAGGGAGGGGATGGGAGGAGGCGGTGGAGCGAGGGAGAGGGAGGGGTGTAGAAGATGGTGATGTGGCATGACCTTTGACATGGAAGGTGATGTGACATTACATATATAGGATGTAGGGGTAAAATTTATCCACTTTATATACTTCAGGGACAAAATTGATCTAAAAAAACTTCCTAGACAAATTTGATCTTTACTTAAAACTTTCAGGGCAAATATGATTTTTAACTCATATTTTAATGGGACTACAAATTTTATTTTGGCTTGAGAAAGAATTCTCAAATGTTTATGAACATTGGGCAAACACATTTTTTTTCCTTAGTATAGGGCAATAATATGCTCATCAAAGGGTAAAATAGCTACGCATTTACAACTTCCAGAGTAAATATACTCTCTTTCTTAATTTAGGGCACTAGATCGATAGTCGTAGCGGGTTACTTCTGATTACTTCTGAGGCAAAATTGAACTTTTGCCCTAATTCTAAATGAGATGGTCTTAATTAAGTTTCATTAAGTACAATATAATAGTGATAAATAATCCTAGATGTCCCTTGTCATGAAGTAAAGTTTTAATTTATTTTAGAATATGAGTCATAAATCCAACAAAAACAAATAATGTATTAGTTACAAACTATGTCAAAACTTATTTTTAATATGACATTCGTCAAATACATATACAAATAATTTTGTGAATTATACGGCTCAATTGCACAACACGTTAAATTTCTTTCAAGATTATAGTTATGCTATATGAATATGTTCATTTTATCTTACAAGATTATTTAATTTGTAACGTTACTTTTAATATTTACAATTTAATTATAGATGAAAATGCAAAAATGATACTAAACTTTACCCAAAATTGCGTTTCTAATGCTAAAGTTTTGCAAGGTGCAAAAATAGTACCAACTTGGGGTCCGAGTGCAAATATAGTATTTTCACTTGAGGGAAATTAAATTTAGATATGAAAAGACTCTTATGCCCCTCATTAAATAAAAATTTAATGAGGGAGGAATGAGGACATAAGAGTCTTTCATATCTAAATTTTATTTATCTCAAGTGAAAATATTATATTTGCACCACACCAAGTTGCGTACTCTTTTTGCACCTCGCGAAACTTTAGTATTAGAAACGCAATTTTAGGTAAATTTTAGCATCATTTTTGCACCTTCGCCCTTTAATTATTTAATATGCTATATGAATATCATGTTGTTTTTCATATTTTTACAGCCAAGGACCTCCTAATTAAGTTATAAATCGTTTTAAATTTTCATGAGCCTGGTTTTCTCACTATACTATATATTTACGGGGAACATGTACCTCATTTCCTTTTTTTTTAACTGAAATTTTTGAACTGAAACATCATTTCCTTAGTATCATATTACTTGCTCAATCTTTAATATAAAATCTACTTTATATTCATTTTTTCTTATAAATTAGACCTTATTTAAGAAATTTATGGTAATATTATTCATATTCCGTAAACTATGCGGAAATGCCTGTAATTTAAAATATAATGCATAATATGTCATATATGTCATATTCAAATGTCTTATATATTGTTCTTGATATATTGAGGCTATGGATTTTCGGTTATAGGCTTTTTGTAGTGCGCGCTCCACACATGTTCCTATAGTGTTGTGAAATTCGTGTGAGAAATAGTAATTTTAAAATATTTATTAATTAACTTCCAACATTTATGTTTATTTTGAATATTTTTTAATCACAAAGTTAAAAATCATCCCGCTACTTCATAGTACTCCACCGGTCTATAATATAAGATCCCAAAATTTGAATTATTTTAGTCCAAAATATTAGAGATCATCTCACATTATTTCTTCATTTAATGCATTTTCCTACTTTACCCTTAACTTTCTTTCATATTTATTGATGTTTATGTATTTATCTCTCTTAAATCTATCATAATAAATATAGGTAATATTGAAAAAGAAGTATTAACTCCAAACATCCAACTAACTTTTACATATTTTCTTAATAAGCATTTTTTGGCGGTTTGACTCTTATATTATGGAACAGAGGGAGTATATGTTTTAATTTGTACATGTTTTTTCTGACTCAGTTGAGATGTCATGGGAGACTGGTTTTTTTATTAAGTAAAGAAGTCAGAAGTCAAAACAACACTAAAACAATTAAGTTCACAAACAAATTAAGAGGAAGCAATAATAATAGTTTTATTTCATGACAGCATAACATCAGTTGTTATATATAGAAATATATATGTATATATAAACATCATAAATCTGATCTTATAGCTCTCCTGTATGACGTCCCAGAATGGCTCTCGTCAACATTATTCATTGTACCTAAGTGGATCCTGCTTCAAGCTTTACAAAAGGGTACATATATAACGTAAGTTATAATAGAACAGCAGTCTAATTATGAACATGCGTTTGAGTGCGGTTTAAAATTCTTAAATCCGATAAACAATTAAATACAGATAAAATTTTATTAACTCACCAAATTTGATTGAATAATTTTTATAATATATTGATGATTTCAATCATGACAAAAAAATTAAAGTAATTTATTTTATGAATTCAGTATTAGACAATATCATGCATCCCAATTTCTAAATGCTTTGAATAGGTATTAATAGTGACAGAGAGCAAGTGACCAATCCATGATCAGATGTAAAATTTAGCGTCCAAAAGTAAATTATCTTTAGATATATAATTCTTTTTTTAGGAGTATACCGATGTGTGTGTAACTAAAAAAATATTTTCATTCAAAACATTAAATCATATCAATATTCAGTTAACTCACTAATAAAACTTTCCCCATTTTCTTCTAATATTTAAAAAGAATATATTGAAATTGGGAAATAAACAATAAAGTAATTATATACAATCCTATAATAATATACTAATCTAGCTTTAACAAAACTCATGAAACACATAATAAGGATCCATTCTTAAAAATAAAAACACAAGTTGAAATATAATAATTACTTCCATTAAATGTTAAGAATGACATTTTAAAATTAAATTAAATCTAACAATAAAAAAATTATATTATCTTTAGTGCGCACTTCTCACATACACATACATACACAAATGGAAAGGCAAGTGATATTGGATACATGTGTAGGTGAAGAGAGTTTAAAAGTGAAGATATATATTATATCATATACCTGAAGGAGGGCAATTGAAGGCTGGAAGTTGACACTGAGTAGGGAGTTGATAGGCAATACGGAGGGTGTTGCAAAGGCAATCGTGATCCACACTTCCTAGGGCGGAGCAGCAATCGGAGCTTGGTTGCGTGGTGTTTCCGGGCAGCACATACGGCGCGCACACCGTCAGCTTGCTTATTCCATTCAAGCAGCTGAACGGCCCTTGTCCCTGCACCCCTCCTAGGGCCACCATCATCACCACTAATGCCACCATGGCCACCACTATCTTGCTTGTAAAAGATGCCATTAATAGGGCTTGAAATTAAGTAATATTTGATTATAGTGGTGTAATATTAGTACTATGTATGATGTGTGCTTGTTTGTAGGAGAGGAAGAGGAGTTTTAATAGTTGGGAGTTGAAGAAAAAGAGGGTGTTAATGTGTAATGATCTTATTTTTTGTGTGACTCGCCTGCCTTTGCGGGCTTTCGCTTAGCAAGTTTGGCGTTGGCGTTCACACGCAAATTGAATGCATATGCACTATATTGAATAGTGAATTTTATTTAATATTTTTGGCCAACGAATTTTATTTATTATGATATAATAAATATATGCACAATAATATTAAATTATTACAACATTGGGGTGAAAAGAGTAGAGAAGAACAAATACCCCTCATAATTTACAAAACTCAGACCAATCCCTGCTAATGAAGAATTTTCCCTGATCCTTCGATATAGTGCATTCCATGCAATTTGATCCTTTTCCTTAATTTCCAAGAAAATTAGAACCATTAAGATACAAGTGCAAAACAATATATATTTGAGAAATTTTATGAAGCAAGTGAATAACAACCTTTTCAGTTTAAATTACAATACAAGGGCAAACACGATAATATTAGGACATTACTTGTGAGGAGTTTTCGTTTGTCATTGATTAGTATTTTAATTCTTTGAAATATATCAATAAAATATGGAGGTAATAAGAGCTTTTGAGGAAATTGAAAATCATTAAAAGATGTTATATGAGCTCAATTATAATATTATCAAAAAGTATTATCCTTTTGATATAATTCTTCACACATGTGCGTGTTTTTTAAATATTGTTGAATAACGATATTTGAGCAAGGAAGGGAGAAGATAGTTGATGAAAACGATTGGAAACGATTGGAAGTCCCTCTTGCAAAACAATGAATATCACCACTAATATCATGGCACGCTGCAAAAATCTCAAAATGCATAATACTCCCTCCAGTCCCTAATGTAAGAGCTAGCCGTAAAAAAAAACGCTTCTTAAGAAAACATGTGAATGTTAGTTGGGTGTCTGAAGTTAATGCTTCTTTTCCAAAATTGCCCATATTTATTATGGTACTTTTAAGAGAGAGAAATACATAAGCATTAATAAATATGAAAGAGAGTTTAGTGGTAAAGTAGGAAAAATGCATTAAATGAGGAGAGAATATGGGGTTAGCTCTTACATTAGGGACCAAAACCATTCAAATTTTGGGCTCTTACATTAGGGACCGGAGGGAGTAGCATTTTTCTGTCATAAAAACATGTAGGGCATGAAATTTTGTGCAATTGTTAGTCCCCTTTTCAACCTAGAACCCCTGAAAAAAAATCCTTAGAAGCGATATTAAATGTAGGATTTGGGATTTTTGAGTTCAAAGATGAATAATTGAAGATATTATGGCCCCCCAATATTAGATTTTCTAATATCCTTATGTTCTTTATTATTTTAATTTTCTGACATGATTATATATTTTTTATTTTCCATCATACCTTGATTATTTTTTTTATTTTGTTGTATTACTGTAACACCCCATTTTCTAAATAATGAGTATAAAGGAATCAATTATGGTTTTAGGATGTCATGAGTAAACTAAAACTCATTGTTAGTAAATGAATGAGAATAAATATATTTTTATTTAATCAATATGTCTATTCTGTTTAGAAATTAAAGCAAATGGTTAGAGATTATATTATTGATTAAAATTTTTTATAAAAACGCTTTGTGGTCTAAACATTATTTCGGTGAAAGAAAATATATGAAATCATGAAAGTACTCAATTGTATTATTCATCTTTACTTTAGTAGAAAGTAAGAATGTGAAAAAAAAATGAAAGGGGGGACAAAATGGTAAAATGCATTAGTCAGACCAATTAAAATGATTCACTTCTCTTCTCTTCTAGAATCATCTCCTTCCTTCCTCTCACGACACACACACATACAAACATCTAATTATCCTTCTTCTTCCTCTCATTCACTCTCACTGCCACCGCCAACTCTCCTCTCCTCTCCGTTGCACGGCCAAAGGTCGCCGGCGACGGCGACGATGGGAGGAGGAAGCCGCCGTTGCTCTCTCTCTCTCCATTTTCTCCATTCATTCCTTCCTCTTCCAAGTCCATGAACGATGGGATTGTCTTGTTTGGCCAATGATTTGGGTTGTTTTTGGTGAGTTTGGGGTTCCATTGAAGCCTCATAAACTAGTTGAAGCTTCCCTATTTTCTTCTTTTCATTGTTTCAAAGTTGATTGATGCTAATAAAAAAAAAGGGATGGGATTCTTGAAGAATCCGAACCCTAGTCTAAATGGGTTCTATTATATAGTTTTAATACCAAATCAAGGTGATTTCTAAGTAGTTTATGGGTAGAGCTTACTTGATTTTGGGTTACGATGATGATTTGATGAATTAAAGTGCTAAAAGCTAGGGTTTGAAGGGGATTTCGAAAATACTAGTGATTTTAACTTGTTTAATCATGTTATATGATATTACTTTAGGTTTTGATTGATTAGATTTACATTTTTAATGATATCTTTGTGCCTTGCATGTTAGCCCCTTTTGATTTCATATTAGTATGACTCCAATTGCTTTATGTTCTGCAGTGGCCAAATGAGTATGATTACGGTGTTTGTTAAAATGATTAGAAGAGTAGAGAAACTAATTTGAGTTGGAAATGTGTATTTTGAATGAGTTTTCATGTATGCTTGTGAACCTTGTTATTAAGGATGCAAAGTTTTCTGGTTGAAGTAGAATTTATAAAGAATGGATTAATAAGGATAGTTATTGTGGAAGTTGTTGAAGTGATTCTTTGAAACTATGTTTCTAGATTTTTCTTTGACACTTAATGTGGTTTGTTTTGAATTGTTTAGTGGAATGTATCAATTTTAGTTCCCCAAATTTTAGAAACCTGATAGAGTAGTCCATATTGATTCTCTTTTATTTCTGAGATATATGAAACTGGGAGGTTCAAGTCTTGCTACTAGGGCTTCATTGTTATAGTAAGACCTAAGAGGTGACTTTTGTATTAGGTGTAAGATCCTATGGTTGATTATCTTGGGCTAAGATTAATGGGAGTATGATGTTGCTGATTTTGTATGGTTCAAAAGAGATTTGAATAATTAGATGAGTGAAGTTTGGTAGTTTTGAAATCAGAATTTTTAAGACTATATGGTAAATAGGACTTGATGTATGATTATTTGAAATACCTTAGATACCTCTCTAGAATTACCAAAATGGTTTAAGTCAAGGAAGTAGATGTAAGTAATAGTTTAATATAAATAAATAAATAAATACATCAAAAGATAGATTATAGATCTTATCAAACTTGTAAGTTAATTTCGGGGAATGTCACTTGTTTCTCGGATTTAATGCAAGCAGGTATAAATTTCAGATTCAATTAGTTTCTTTTTGCTGCCACTGTTAGGTTCAGGTACAAGGGAAGAAAGAAGGAAAGGTTTATAAATATGACATGGGAAATTTGGTTTCACTACTGAATCTTTCAACGACATATTACTAAAAGAGAATTTCATTTAGAATGATAGGTAAGAGGAGGTAGCCGATGGTTAAGTTGCAGTCTTAATAGGAAATTTTTATAGTTAAACAAATTATGACTAGAAGTCTTTGAACAATAGGACATGGAAGTTAATAAAGAGCATGTGAAGTCTAATAAAATGTAGAAATTATGAAGCTATTGTTACATTAGTTATTTATGAAATTGTGAGCTGAGATTAAATATTTTGGGTGTAGAGAAACATGTGGGAAATGTAAGAATGATTAAATAAGGTTGACTGTTTTGAAGTATAGTGGTATGGGCTCTTTGTAAACTTAATATCTGTTTCGTGTGCATGGTGTGAAATATATGTGACTAGAATAAATGAGTTATGCTACTATGGAAAGTGTTGTTTAAAGGTTTGTTGGTGTGATTTTACTCTATTTCATTTGGGAAATTGTTCATTTTTTCTATGTTTATTGCACTCTTGTTAGGGAGTTATCTAGATGATGGTATGATATTGTGATGATGTGGAAAAGTAGTGTTGAAAAATGTTAAAATGCAATGAGAATTTGTGGATGCTCATGTAATAATTAAAGATATGGTGTATCATACTTGTTGTTCTTTCTCTATGAAGGATTGATCTAATTTGAGGCGTAAAAGTAGTGCTAATAGTATAAAAAAATGTTGTTTGAGAATTTATTTAGGATGTTGAAATGACTTCATGTTAATTCCTTATTTTTATTAGAATCAAGATGAATTTTTATGAGTACCAACTTATTTTGGTTTACATAAGGCTTATTCTTTGAAGGGTTGAATTAATTATTGGTGTTTGACTTATGTGTATTTTGATTTATGTTGGCTATGCTTAATAATTTCACTTGTTCTCCTTAGCTTGTTTCCTCTTGGCATGGGTGGTGGGATATGGGTTGCCAAAGAATTTATATTCTCTATTTTCTGGATTGGCCTATTTACGGTATATGAATGATAAGATGAAGCTAATGAGCTTAGTTTTTCCATTTGGAAACATATTGAAAATGTTCTTGAAAGAAATATGAAACCATGTAAAGTTTTGAAAGTGGAATAAGTACATTGATTGGATTTTAGTTGGAATGAAAAGATTTCTTATATATATGTATTTCTTTCTAAATAATTTACTATCTTTCAAATTGATTTATTTATTATTATGTAAACGTTTTTTTTGAAGAACTAGACACAAAACGCTTGTTTCGTGACCTCGTGTCACGCTTGTTTCGTAGCTTTGTTACGCTTGTTTCGTGACTTCGTGTCACGCTTGCTTCGTGGTTTTACCACGCTTAAACTGTTTTCGTAGACTCGAGTTTCGCTTGAACTATTTTCGTAGACTCGAGTTACGCTTGAACTGTTTTCGTATACTCGAGCTATGTTTGAAATGTTTTTGTAGTCTCCAGCCACGTTTGAACTGTTTTCGTAGTTTGGAGCTACGCTCGACTTGTTTTCGTAATCTCGAGCTACGCTTGTTTCGTGACTTCGTGTTACGCTTGTTTCGTGGCTTTGCCACGCTTGTTTCGTGACTTCGTGTCACGCTTGTTTCGTGGTTTTGCCACGCTTGGTTATTTACCCTCGTGTGACTGTGTGTCCACGCTTGTTCCGTAGTCTCGAGCTACACTGGTTTTTTCGTGGCCTTCGGGCTACGCTTGACTTGTAGATTTCGAGCTGCGCTTGTTATTCGCTGCGTGTCAGTTCCTCTATAAAGATAAGTTTTTCAATAAAAAAAAGGGTTTTCATATTTACTTTATATTATTTGGACTAAGTTGTTTTCTTAAGATATGTTAATGGTTAAGGTGGAATTGTATCTTATATATATATATATATATATATATATATATATATATATATTGTGAGATTTATATCAATAAAACTATTATCATCCTTAGACATTACAAGTAATATTATTGTGCCTGGATTTAAGCAAAATTCTCTATTCTTGCATTTTTATTTCTCTGTGGATGGAGATGTTCTGATTTTGTTGAATATATAATATATAATACTTTGTATTTCAGATTGAAGAATGTAGATCAACACATTTTCCTTTAGGATAATAGAAGGTAAAAGTAAAATTTTATACACATTTTCACTGTAAATAATAGTTACCTAAACATTCACTTTCCTTGTGTATTACCTTTATATGCATTGAGATGTAAATGTTATAGCCCAATGCTTGAAATGGTGAATGTTTGGAATTTGAAATGTATGCTTAAAATGTCTATAGTTAATTGGAATGGCTTACGAAGTGAGATTTGGTCAATACTTCGTGCCGGTCACACGATAGAACTTCAGGGCATGACAATTACTCACCAAAACTTGTGGTAAACTTATGTATTTATTTGCTCATGTCAGATGACACACTATCAACCACATGACACTTGATGACAATAAACGGTTGTTACCTTAAATTAACGATGATGGACAATTTTGCCCCACTTTTAAAATTTGATGGTAGTTTTACTCTAAAAAGTTTTGCATGGGTATTTTTTGCACATTCATGACAATTAAATGAGCACTTTTACACTTTAACCCTTTCTATTATTACTATTAATCTCAATCATTGTTTTCATTTTGTCATTGATGAGTTGCAGGTATTGGGATATTTGTTTCCCAATAAACCAGCTTATCCATTCTTACCTTTTTGGAGTAAAGAACGCAAATATGTAAATCCTTCAATAATAACAACCTAAAGAAGGCCATGTAAAATACCACTGTTCCTAAATATAAGATTATTTTTCCTAATTTGAGTAAATTAAGGAAATTAGTTATTTACATATGATATTACCAATTTATCTCAAATATATACCTTTATCTTCATTCTCCCTCTCTTGCTTGTTATTATAGATAAACGGGTAAAATATGTTTTTAGTCCCTTAACTTTAGAGAAAGTCATATTTTGGTCCCTTAACTTTGAAAAGTGTGTTTTTGGTCCCTTTAAATTTGGAGAATGTGTGTTTTTGGTCCTTAACTTTGAAAAGTATGATTTTTGTCCTTTTAAACTCGGTTCAAGTATGTTTTTGGTCCTGTAATTTTGCACAAAATCATGTTTTAGTGCCTTAATTTTGAAAAGTAATGGACGAAAAAATACTTTATCCTGTTCTAGAAGGACTAATAACATCACTTTATCCAAAGTTAAGGGACAAAAAACACACTTTTCAAAGTTAAGGAACCAAAAACACACATTCTCCAAAATTAAAGGGACCAAAAACACACTTTTCAAAGTTAAGGGACCAAAACATGACTTTCTCCAAAGTTAAGGGACCAAAAACATACTTTAGCCTAGATAAACATTATTAGGGTTAATTTGGGAAAAAGTTGGAAAAAATTAGAAAGTGATCTTATAATTAGGAACAAATCGAATTTCAAAAGTGATTTTATATTTAGGAACAGAGGCAGTAATACTATAAAGAAATTATAAATGAAATTTTACTCGAGATAATTTAAACCTAAATTTTAGGTAAATGATGCTAGACTTGAATTTTGAATTAATAAAAGATAGTTTGTTGATAAAATAAATATACTTACTAACATAGTAATGTTTAAGTTGTAAGTTGTAACATCCAAAAAAACATTTAAATGTTTTTGGACTAAGATATTAAATTATTTAGACCCTTAAACAAACAATATATATATTCGGCTTTAATACAAATTGAAAGAAAAATAATTATGTTTTATAAAATGCTAGGGATTATTAATTTGTGAAGTTAAACTATCATTTTCATTTATATATATTCCTACCTTTAAAACAGTTTTCAAATTATTTTCCCTAAATTGTTGGAAAGTTAAACTTAATTATTTTACTTAGCGTGCTGTAGATATTTTAATACAACTTTCATTGAAACGATAACATTTTATACTATTAGCAACTTGTAGTCTTGTAGCCTGTGGTTAAGCTACACGGGGAAGTTATTATTAGTGGCTTAAATTTTAGGAAGGTTTTTTTATGACAAAAGTGAGAACTAACTATTCTGATAACACTTCTTTAAAAAGAATAAACTAAAGTTTTTTATTTTTCAAAATAATTGATACAACTAATATTTCTGTCACCAAAAATAAGCAACAGAAAAAAGAACTGAAAAACCATCTGTATAATCTCTTTTACAAAAATTAGGTTGAAGCTGCAGGTGATGGAGCAGTCCAATATTTCTTGATTGCAAAGAGGAGTTTCTGGCGTTCAAGAGGCCCATCTTCATGGTCAACGATTTGACTTTCCCACTCCATTGCTTCAACCATGGTCTGCAATTTCACTATAATATCCACATCGTCTCTTATAATTACACTTCCTTCTGGTCTCAGAATTCGATCCATTTCTAGCACTATATCCTCCATCTCACATCTGCAAGATATATTAAATTGTAACCCAAAATTCAACATTAATGCACTTTTCTTTAGTCACAATTCCCAAGGATAATAACAAAGGAACGAGTAAAGCTAACCTGTTATTGTAAAGAGTAAATATATTATCAGCATGAATTAGATCATAAGTTCTAGGATAAGTAGACATTGCTTCACACCTGCAAAAAAAAAAAAAAAAAAAAAATTCACAGCCATAAGCTTTCTTCAATTTGGATGTAATAATGCAGCTGCAAGTTTTAGTTCAAGATTGTCTTGAAGATCTCCACCATCTATTTTGAACTGCCATTAGGTTGAACTTGTGTCAAGCATAGCGCCGAAGCAAAACTTATTATGCAATGACAGATTGAGTAATTGAAACCAACATTCGCAATATTGGAATCAAAATTCACATGCAGAGAGATAGAGAGATAGAGATGAATGAAGCTAACCAATCATGGTATGTTCCTATCAATCCTCGTTCAAAAATGGCACCAAGAGTGTTAACTTGAGACTGAGGAGGAACAACATTCATGACCCAAACAGGGTCTTTAGTCAAAGCAGCAGCGAAGCCACCAAGGAAAGCGTTCATATCTAAGATGTTACGGTATCTGAATCCACCAATCTGAGAGTTCACTCTCTTATAATGAGAAACTCTTCTTTCCCACACTTCTGAATCTGTCTTGAATGTCTCACCATTTCTTCCTTCAATTGATCCCTTATAAATCCTTGGAGGCACTGTACTTATTCTTTCAGGCCAGTTGTTCAATATGCCTCCTGCTATCTCTTCCTTCTCCGATACTTCCGGCATATGAATTAAACAAGTTTCCATGTCTTTGTACCTGCATGTACATATCAAAATCTTAGAAACTATAAATGGCTTTTGCCCCTACCTTAATGTGACTCACTGATGTCTTTCCCCCATTTTGATCTCTAAACATTCTACATAAAATAGTGATACTTTGATATTTTATAGTGATGCAATAGTCCAATTTGAAATATGTTATGATTATTGAATGAAAATAAGCCAAAATTGCATAATATTAGAGTATTTTTCTTTGAAATATATAAGAAAATTCTGAAAACTCAATTTTAGTTTTCCCTTGGAAAAGATTGTATGAAATTCAAAACTTCATAATTTTAGAGTGCTTTCGAAAAAAAAATTCAAAACTATACAATTTTGACATTTTTTTCCTATTAAAGATAATAAAAATTTTTAAAAGCGTATACACTTTGTTAATCAGAAGGTACAAAATTTGGAAAAGTTAGCTTATGCAAAAAGGCATTAGAGAAAGGCACAATAGAGGCATCTTAAAGCAATGGTGCAGAAAATAAAAGGGGAGGGGTTAAGTACCAGGCGAGGTCGGAAGTGTGATTGTTTGAGGGACAAAACGAACGCCGAATTGGTTTACATTGAAAATGATTTATGGGCTTTTGCCAAATAGCAATATCACCTTTCTCCACCACCTTGTTCCAACACAGGCTTCTAGCCACCCTCTCAATACTCTTTTGCTCTTGGCTCAGATCCTCCTTTGTTCTCTCCCACCCTTTCCAATGTGCCCTCCAGTTTATGGGTGGGCCCGACAGGATCCAATACCCGCCGGGTCGTAGTACCCTATCAACTTCATTTAGATACATCCCATCTATATGTATTCAAACAATATGTTACAGTCAAAATGTACATATGTACAAATTATGTAGATAAGATGAAAAAAATAATTTGTAGTGTTTGATGTCGAATTACCATATTGGGCCCAAGGAATGAGGCAGCGTGAGCAGTGAGCCATGTCAAAGGCCCTAGAAGGGAAAGGGAGCCTCTTGGAGGCCAATACTCCTATAAGAGCAGGCACTCCTCTTTCAAGAGCAAACTGAACCTGAGCTTCATGAGTGTCTCTTGGTGCTATTGACATTGTTATTATATCCCTTGACATCAAATACGCTCCCCAACTCGCAACCTGCATTTTCATCCCAATTTGAGCAATATAAAATGTAAATGTAAATTTGACACACATGTTTAGATGATATGTTGGAAATTTAGTTTCATAATGAATAAGTATGAAGAAAAGCTAATATCTAGGAAAAAATTGCTTTAATATAACCTTAACGTGAATTTCATATAAAAATTCATTTAATGTATAAACACTCATCCAGCCATGATATTTTTCTTCCAACTAAACTAGGAAAACCATTATAGAACTGTTTGTCCTTTAAAAAACAACTCTTTGGTAACGGTGTATTTTATTCTTTTAGAACATTAGGCATCTTTAACTCTGTTCTTATAACATCGTTAGACCATGTAAGAAGCTAATTAATTGTGCTAAAACATTTAATTAATTTAATGAGATAAAAAAATTACAAGTACTCATTTAAATTAAAACAATCCCGAAAAAAATCTTATTCGCATGCATCTAATCAACGCAATCCCATACAACTTATGTATTTACTGAATAAATGTGTTTGAATTGGTACGTTGAATAATGTGAGGTTGATACATGAACACATTTATTTACTAGAATTACCATATATTTATTTACATATTACTTTTTGAAAACTAATATAAAAATTTTAATTAAGAGTTATATAATTTTGATAGTTAATCTCTATTCAACCATAGTTGGACAATGACTCTAAATGTGTTGACTAATTCAAATATTAATAACTTCAAATACATGCCACTAGTATATTATATACTCATATATATTTAGTGATTACATATTTAGTTTATTCTGTTATCATAAAGTTGTCTATAAAATCTTTTAATCCACAATAAAAAAAATATCATGTCAATTCAACCATAGATGACAGCTATGGCCCCCGGGTTCATCTCCTCGGATTTAAAACTAGTCAAGTTTTTATATAAGATAAAAAAGTAAAAAACCATTAATTAAATTCGTGGATGATCGGAAGAGTAATTATTACTCAGACAAATTCTTCATACGAAAAATAAAGGACATCCATTTACCCAACCAAAAAATATAGCCTTGCTATGATCATGATTTTACGATATCCAAAGTCCCATCTAAATCTGGAATCAGGTGAAACTATATTCGAGAGGCATATATATCCCCTAGTAACTATACCAACACCCACACACTTTCTGAAAAAAAAAACACCCGCACACTTTCTCCAATTCATCTAGATTTTGAAAAAAAAAAGATTAACTCGTTAAATTTATTTTAAGATATATTTTTTATTCATTCATTTCAATTTAAATGTGATGTGAGAGAGAAAAAATATACATGAATAAGCACATTAAATATTTATTGGGATAAAATTATTGAGTAATAATTTAATATTAATTTACTTTCTTAATTTCTAAAACAATGAAAAAGAATTCTTTTAGAAGCCTCCTATGAGTATTTATTAATCTTATATAATTATATTTGCCGTCCCAAATCCCAATTATGATTGCAAGTGTCTTAAACCTCATTTTATAAACTTATTCCTCCTATTTACTTAAAATAAGAAAAGAGTACATTTAGATGGGATCAAAAAGAGCCGTCACCAGTAAAGTATGTCATAAGAAAAAGCTGTCTAAAATCTTATTAAAAACTTAAGAAAAACGACAAATTAAAAAAAAAATTGAAACAAACAAAAAACCATACATACCCCGCAGCCAGTGTCCAAGGCAGTTCTGATAGAACCATCTTTAAGATCAATCAACTTCCCAATATCATCAATATACGCGTCCGCACCATTAGGAAACATAGTCCCTCCCCCAGGGAATCTAAACCTATCACCTTCATACCGTATCCAATTCTGCACCGCCTTCTCCACCGTGAGCTCCCGGTGAGGCACGTTATCATACCACGCCATGTCACGGCTTTCCGGCCACTGGAACGGAATCTTATACCCCAAAGGCGCCGGAATTCGGCATTTCAGCAATTCCTTTTTCTCCGGGCAATGCCTCTCCCTATATATCATCCTACTCCTCGAAAACTTCAATGACCGGTCCCGGTCCTCGCATGGCGTGTACTCCGAGTACTCCATGCCACATCGGGGGTAAGCCCTAGGTGGTGAGTCCAATTTCGAGAGCGAGGCGTCGTGGAGTGAGTAGAAATTGAGGGTGGTGAGATTGGGATTGAGATTTTGGTTATGACATGGGCCTTTGGTGGCGGTGGAGATGGTGGCGATGGTGGCGGTGGAGAGGCGGCCGCGGCTTTGGTAGGAACCGAGGAGGTAAGAGACGAGGCAGAGGAAGGCAATGAGAGAGTAGAGGTTGAGTTTGCGAGAGAAGAAGAAAGGTTTGGATGGTTTAGATGTTGGGTGGTAGGGTTCCATATTATGATTAGCTAATTATTAGAATAATTAGGAGTTTGGAGGAGGAGGAGGAGGGAGATTTGAGGGGGATTTATGTGTATGAAAGGTGCATGTAAATGTTGAAAGGGAGCTAGGAAATGAAGAAGGAGAAGTGTATTGAAATTGTGGGTTATATAAGGAAACCCAAACCCGCGTAAAGTGATACGTGAACGAAATAAAGCGTACTCCCTCCGGTCCTAATTATAAGTCGCCTTTGACTTTTTTTGGAGATGTTAAGGTTACAAAATATGTTATTAAATTATGATATATTTAATAAATTTTTATATTAGTCATTAGTTTATAGGTTAAACAAACTAGTTTAAGAGAAAAAATTAGTTAAATCAATTTATGATTGACTTATTTTGCTTATTTGGGATTCTCAAAAAAAGTCAAAGGCGACTTATAATTAGGACCGGAGGGAGTATTAAATAAGAATATAACTAATTGCTATAATTAACCACTTGGATTTTTATGCTTCTCATATTAAATGATCAGATTTGAATATCCTCGCATCCTCCCCCTTTAACACGTCTTTCCATACCAAATCTCACATATTTACTCTCTCTCTTATTTATTATAAGAGCTGAAATTTAAAAAGATTTAATTTAAAATATAAGACTTTACTCTATATTTTCTTATTATTTAATGCATTTTCCCTACTTAATTCTCTTTTATATTAATTAATACTCATTTATTTCTCTCTCTTAATAATTTAATCATCATAATTCATAAGGGTGATATTGAAAAAATATTTATATTTGAGACATATTTAATAACTTGCAAATGTTCTCTTCAAAACTGCATTATGATTTTTTGAACTGAAAAAAAAGCGCATTATGATGGCTAAGCTCTTTTAAATAGGACCAGGGGAGCATTCAATTAATTTTAACTCTTGTATTATTTTCATGGTAGAGAGAAAAAGTTCATTCAGCCTTATTTATAGGGCGTCTTATTAAATTGTTCATGTGAAGTTATGATTTGATTCTTCATTTATCATGTGTTAACTTTATTTTCATGTATTGTAATGAATAGTATAAAATAAGGGTATGGTTAGAAAGATGTCAAATTTCAAGGCATAATTAATGGAATTTAAATTGTCCTCGATTTATTGTGCTAAATAAATGTCCTCGATTTATATCAAACATATGCATGTCTTACATATAAACATAACAGATGAATGTATACTTAACTCACGCACCCATCAAGCTCTCGTCGAATAGTTTGAACTTTGAACTCAATCTCTATTAAAGAGATTTTAAGGGGCGTGAGTGTTTGATATAGTGCCCTGATTATTATTTATCTTATTTGATAGAGTAGTTGTATATTTAAAATATTACTTGAATAAATTTAAAAAGCATCATGGTATTGCTCTTTTTACGATAATAATTAAATGGATAGCACATTGGCCAGTTATAAATACAGCCAATTATTGGCCAAAAATTATCTCCAATTACCACGTTTGAATCGAAGGAATGTAATCAATTATCGATTTTATCTAAAATTAAAAAAAAATTTGTATCTTTAGACATACTTAAAACATAAAAAATGTTACATCTCCCAATATAATCATATAGGACCAGTATATCTGAAAAACAAAACATTAATGAACTACCAAAATATATTTTAAAAGGTGCACCGCCTGGGATCGGAGTGTTGATGAGTAGTATTTAGTTTAATGTTATAGTTATACAATGTTTAATCAAATAAAAATTAAATTGACACATACATGAGAAGATAATATCGGACACCGGAATATGTAAGAATATAGAAATGATCTGAATTGGTCTAATGTACGTGAGTTGGCAGTTTCCATTAAGGAGCAAGGCTTATCCAAGACATCCCTTACTGGTGAGGGCTAATTTGCTGAATTTGACATTTAATTCCATAACCTGTAGGCATGTAATGTAACGTTCGCACTTGTTTTGTTAATTTTCTATTTTTTTTAACAATTTATTTTATTTAAGGATAAACAATCTGTTGATTGTTCAAACTGCAAAACTCCTTTTTTTTGCTCAGACAAACTTCAAACTCTTAGGTTCCATTAAGTTGTGGACTTTGCTATGCGTTCATTTATTTATTTATTTTTACTATAGTACTATTTTTTGGATGAAATTCATCAAGTATCATCATCAATTGAGATAGCTCACCTAAAATACATTTCGGAAAAGTTAATTTCAAGTTTTATAAAAGAAATTTAATTAGGATGAGATCACATGAATCGCCTAATTTTCCATGTCATTGCCTATAGCAAAAAGTTTATCCTACACCCAAATGTTATATGGTTTAGTAAAAAAATTGTTAATGTTCAAGAATTTAAAATCTTGGTCTATAACAACATTTGATAGACAATAACAACTTTTAGTTGAAGAAAATAACTTACGACAGAGATCTTAGTTAAACTACACATTTTTGTGTTATCTCATTTCAACTAAATTCTTTCCAAGTGAACCAATAATTAGTTTTTAAACATTTTTTTGGTTCTTTATCGCCATAAAAAGTCAACGTTACTTAAATAGTCAAAGACGTTTTTAATTATAAAGCTGTTATTATATACTATATTAATTGGTAATCAACTCTCAATTTAAATCATATTACAAGACATAAAAACAATGTAACTGATTATTCTAGTTTTGGGGTTTATGGCTTCCGATCCACCCTAACATACACATGCGTCTATATCTCAAGGAATCTAGTTGGCCTTAAACCGTTAGACCAACTTATGGTAAAAGCAACATTTTCGTAAAACCTTTTCAATGTTCAATATTGTGTTTCGTTACTAATCTTGTCTGAGAACTGCGTTAGTAATTTTCAACATTAATTTTTTTTTTCGTAAATTCCTAGACCTCTTTAAATAATGACTACCTTCTGACCAAACTAAAAACATGACGGTAATAAACGAGATTAATTGATCCTTATATACATAATGATCTTCCAGAAAAGGTCAAACTTAAAATAGTTCTAAACCACAATCCTCTAGAGTTCATGTATATTTGTAGACACCACTACAAAAAATAATAGGGTAAGTGGCAGACGAAAATGGCTTGTAATCACTGTTTTAACCGTGACAAGTGGTGTGCGTCGTGGTTTTCGATGGCGCGATTTTTCCTGTAACAAACGCATGTCGCGGCATAGTAGTGTGACAAGGGTGAATTTTTAAATTAATATAGATGTCCGCCATGGAGGCGCAACATCTATATTATATTTTTATTTTTGTCGCGCCACGTTGGCACGACAAAAATAGAAAAGTTTTTTTGAAAACGTAGCAGCATATGTCGCGCCAAGGTGGGACATAAGCCGCTAAAATATGCCAGAGACCTCGAAAAAAATAAGGGAGTACGAGTAGAAAGTTATACAGAAGTGTAGAGGAAAATAATGAAAAAAGTAATATTAGTGAAAGACACCGATTTAGCGGTCGGTGTAGTGTGCCTTGGGTCTAATCCTTCAAGAAATTTTAGAACCTCAAGGTAAGCGGAAGCTACCCCGGGTATCGTTCTCAAGGAGCCTTGTTTAATCTAACTATCCTAGTAAATTAAATGCAATGTAAGATGGATTTGAGTGTAGAAAATATATTTTGTTGATTTTTTAATGAAGGATTGAAGGATGCAAAATAAATAAATATTTTTGGTATTTTTAATAAAAGGGTGTAGTGGAAGTGAAGTGCTCTTGGAAATGATTTTCAATGGCTATCATAACTTTCTAAATATTTTTGGGGAGTTTAATGCACTAATTTCCTAATTTACCAAACCTCATGGACGCATGAGTCCAATACCTAGTTGTTGAAACCTCATCCGATTAGGCATTGTTAAGCTCTTTAGTACCTTTGAGTTTTTTCTAAGTTTCCTAAAATACCAAACCTCACCAACCGGTAAGTCTAATGCCTAATCTCATGAATCCATTCAAATAGACATTATTAATTACCCTAGAGTGTGATTATTGATTGCAATGCATTAGGTTCAATTACAATTCAATTAAACAAACTATCTACCAATACCATAAGTAAATAGAAATATTTAATGAATTATAAAGAACATATGTATGACCATACATATTGTTGAGTACAAATTCCTCATTACAAGTCAAAACCACAAATCAAACTCACAATAACAACCAAATCTAGTCCAATCTCAAAACATAAATGCTAACCTAAACCTAGGCAATCAAAAATATAAAGAGAAAAGAAAGGAATTGGGACTCCCCTTTGAAGAACCATAGCTCAAGCCACTTCCCATAAACTCCAAGAGTAAGGAGGAACTTTATTGAGGCATGAATGGAGGAAGGAAGGTGGAAGATTGAAGAAATGAGATGAGAAGTGAAGAGAAGAGGATGAAGGGAATGGAGGGAACTAGGGTTTTTGGGGAGCACCCAACCCCCAAAACTTAAGTTTTCTAAGTCTAATTCTTCAATTAATATCAAATGGAAGTTGGGTCAATGATTGGGCTTCAATTTAGGTCCAAATTGGTGTCAAAATAGTCAAAAAATCAGCAAAAAACGAGTCTAAAATTCTGCAGTTCGCGCAGGGACTGTTCTGCAATGTCTGAAAGTTTTGGGTCAGCTTCTGTAATTTTCCCAGGACTGTTCTGCAGTGTTTTCAGGATTCTGGGCCGTTTCTGTAATTTCTGCCAAATGTCCAAAATCATCATTTCAGCCCATTTTTGTCATTTTCTGCAAGGGAAAAATTACAACAACATAATACCTTTCATCTCAAAAATTAATCACTTAAGATAAACAATTAAATGTGACAATTATGCCCTTATATTGCCCCTTTTCACTCACAATCATTTGTAATTCATTTCAATTATAATTAATCCATTTTAATTCAATATTGCATCTTTGAAATGTTAATAACTTCAATTTAACACATTAAATACATACAAATTCAAGGATTTGTCAATTAGATGATGAAATAGTAGAGTGAAATTATAATAGATGATGAAAAACAAGTATTAGAGGATGATAAAGTGTATACCTTCAATTGTATAGGATTTTGAACAATTAACCTGAAAAAAATTAGAGACAATTAGTTAAATGAGGAATATGAAAAATAAAAGTAGGGAGGAAGAAAATTAGAGATGTGGGGGAAGGAAGAGGAAAAATAAAGTGGGAGGGAGAGAGAAACTTATGAGGAGTACAGTGGAGTTCTTATGGGAGAAAGTGGGGAGGGAGGAGAGAAAAATTTAATTTGGATTCTATGTAGACATGGCGCGACATAAATATATATAACACATATTTCTGTTTATATATGTGTGTGTGTGTGTGTGTCGTATTTTGTAGTAGGAGTATTCCGCGACATAATTACTTAAATTTCAAAAAAAAAATTGTTGCACTTCACTTTTGTGCTGCTGAAGGACACCGATTTGAGGGTCGGTGTAGTGTGCCTTGGGCCTAGTCCTTCAAGAAATTTTAGGACCTTAAGGTAAGCGAAAGTACCCCGGGTATCGTTCTCAAGGAGTCTTGTTTAATATAACTATCCTAGTAATTAAATGCAATGCAAGATGAATTTGGGTAAAGAAAATATGTTTTTGTTGATTTTTAAATATGAGAATGAAGGGTGCAAAACAAATAAATATATTTTTTTTTGTATTTTTGGAAAAAAAAAGGTGGAATGGAAGTGAATTGCTCTTGGAAATGAATTTCAATGGCTATCATAGCTTCTAAGGATTTTTGGGGATTTTAATGCACTAATTTTCTAATTTACCAAACCTCATGAACCCATGAGTCCAATTACCTAATTAGTGGAACCCCAACTAACTAGAAATTGTTAAACCCTTTAGCACATTTGAGTTTTCTCTAGGTTTCCTAAAGTACCAAACATCACCAACCGGTAAGTCTAATGCCTAGTCTCATGAACCCATTCAATTAGGCATTATTAATTACCCTAGAGTGTGATTATTGATTGCATTGCATTAGGTTCAATTACAATTCAATTCAACAAACTATCTACCAATACCATGAGTAAATAGAAATATCTAATGAATTATAAAGAACATATGCATGACCATACATAATGAGTCCAAATCCCTCATTACAAGTCAAAACCACAAATAAACTCAAGTAAAGTCCAAATCTAAGTATAAATGACAATCCTAAACATAGGAAAATCATAAATACAAGAGAATAGGAAAATAACAAAACTACCCTATTAAGCATGTGAGCTCAAGCTATCTCAAATCATTTCCAAGAGCAAAAAAAATGTTAGTTACCTCTCATATGAGAAGAACCAACAAGGAGAGAGTTGAGATAAATCATGGTGGAAAATTAGGAGAAAAAGAGGGCAAAATGAAGGTGAGAAGAGAGGAGGACAAAACCAATTTTGTGCGTCTATCTCTCTTCCCTTTCAATTAGGCTTCTCTTTGTTCCTCACATTCTTTCTTTTTTTCTTCGCCTCTATCCCCTGCAGCAGCTCTCCAAACACGTCCCTGCGCGCGCACACATCAGATCTGCGCAGCTCCTCACTTCATGCGCCTCCCTCACTGTGTGTGTTCCCTACTGTAGCTCCCTCCTCCCTTTAAAAACGTGGCTGCATCCTCCTTTTCTTTTTTTTTTTCTTCTTCTTTCAATTCTTGGGCTTTTAATTTCTTTATCTTTTCCTTTCTTTTCTAAGCCCAAACAACATGGGCTTAACTTCAATTTAATAAATCTTCAAATGGCCCACATGTTGCTAATCTAAAGAGAAGAAGAACAAGCATGTAATATCTTTTCCATTTATTTCAATTTCCAATCTATTATTTATTTCATCTAATGATTTATCCAAGATAAAACCCCTTTGTCTTAACTCTAAAATAGGCATAAGTAAAATTAAAAATTGCATTTTTAATATGTTTAGAGCCTCAATTAAGCATATAAAAATATTGCAAATCCAAGGATTTGTCAGCGGCATTCCTTGCACGACTAGCTTCCATTTTTCTTTTAGTGAACATAGATGACTGAGTTCATTAAAAATTAAAATTCTACAATTATAAATTAGATTCATGTGCATAATTATGCTTCTTTACTACTCTTTTTTCTTTAATTTATGTTCATATTTTTTATATTTTAAATAAATATGTAGAGGGTCTGATTATTAGTAATACATTAATTTCATTTTTAATAATCTTGATCTATTATCAATATTTATTTTTACTTCTTAATTCATTAATAGATTAGACACAAACACCACACACATAGTGTCTTTCACAACATGACATCAGATTAATGTTAGAAAAGTGGTCAGTGATATAAAAGGGGTTATAAATTGAATATTTCACATGTAGGATTTGATCAACATATATAATTATATAATTGACAAAGTCAAACTTGTTTGAGCGAGCGACTCTTTTGACTATGTGGAATAAAAGTGGATGGGATCGGAGAACTGTGCAGTGATCGATAAAATGGGGATGAAACTAACTATAAAAGGATTGACTCTCGAATTGTCAAATACCCGGGGAGGACAAATTACTTTTTGAAGAATCAACTGAAAATTAATCTATAGTTACATTTGAGATAAAAATAAAACTAGGTTTGGCGCGCTTAAAGTCAATATAAAAAACAAAAGAAGGGACTTCATATAAGTGACAGAACTGCACCGTAGGTAATGCCCCTAATGCATATGATGTGTAGTGATGAAATTCAAGTTTGCCGACTCTTATTTTGGTTTGTCAATTTTTTCCCGCAAACAAACTAAGATGGCAATTATTTTAAGGAAAAAAGATCAACACTCCTAAACTTATATGGCAGGAGCTACCATACCCATTAACTATTTTGGATACCTTAAATACCCATGAACTATCATTTTAGGAGCTGAAATACACATTTTGTTGACTCCTGAAACGAAGTTAACACATCCACCTTTTAATTTGTTCCAATTTTGGGAGCTGGAATGCCATGGAACTATCATTTTGGGAGTTGAAACACCCATGTGTAAGGGGCATAATGAAAACAAAAGGTGAATGTGTTAACTCCATTTGAGGATTCTGTTGAATTTGAGTGTTTTGACTTCCAAAATGATAGTTATTTAAAGTGCAAAAAATAGTTAATGACTATGACAACTCCTGTCATATAAGTTAAGGGGTATTTAAGGATATTTGCCCTTATTATTTCAATATGTTTTCACTCGTTCTTAAAGAGGTTCTTATGATTAGCGTGAAAATCATGATGGTAGATTGGTGGTCGCTATATAACAAAGCAGGCTTGAAATGTGGAATCTTAAGATCAGCAAGTATAGTATAATAGCCATTTGAGTTCACAAGTGGTGGTACGATAACTTCACCAAGCAGTGGACATCGAGAATATGTCCTTAATCCTGGAATAATTTATTAATATAATATGCTGGAACTTTAAGTTTGGACAACTTTGAACAAATTAAACCTTCAACTAGTACAGAAAAAATAATTTTTAATTTGTCCACTAACCCATTCGGGAACTTAATCAGGAGAATAACATATGGGGAGGGAGATCAATGATGAGTACCGTTAATCGATAAATGTTTAAGAAATATTTAAGTGTTAGAGATTCTGCCTCGAATTGCTATGACCATTGCGGTTATTTTTATTTTCTATCATGCCGTAGTCATATTTTTTGTACACACATGTACATATACGCATATATAATTGAGATTTTGAGAGATACCACTTATTGATCAATTTGCTATTTTATTCATCATTCCATTGTAACTCTCATCTCGCTTTCTTAATTATCACAGTTGGCGTTTTTCTTTTTATTCATTTTAGAGTTAAGAAAGGAGGTTGGTTAGTTGAAACTTTTAGCCTATGAATATTTATAAAAATTAATTTTTGGAGTATAAAGTTAGGGCTCAAATCTATACTTAACCTATATATAATTAATAATTTATATGATTAATTGTATTGATTCGGTTTTAATTGATTATGCATGGCAATAATTGACATTTCAATTTCGAAAAATTGACATTTTAATTATTTAGCTTGAGTCAGCTCATTGATTGTAAGAATCGAGAGAAGACAAATCGAACAAAAGAGGCCCAATATGACACAATATTAGATCAAATGAAAGAAATATAAATGAGACATTGTTCCATCAAAGCCCGTAGTTTTGTCTTCCTTATTCTGTTGTATTCTTAAATTGTTTCTTATAATAAGTGTACAGGTTGGATCATTGTAACGAATTATCAGGACTATTTTAGTGTCAATCCAAAAGAACCAATATGGATAGTTGATTCAATTAACTTTATAGGCATAAACCCATCAAATTTATTTATTCCACTTTTTTTCATAGTCAAATACAATCTTATTTAACACCATCAAGTCCTTATTAAACTAGAAGGGTCATTTGTTTAAGCAAAATGAAACTTGATGAACCAAAACATCTTCTTTAAAAGTATATGGACTAAAACCGAAATTCATGTAAACTACATGGACCATAGCCTCAACTTTTAAACTTCAAACACTAAAACCCAAATATCATAAGTTTTTAATGACTATATTTATTCTTGGTCAAAGATATCATATTAAAAATTAAAAGATTAAACAATCACAATTTGCTTATATGTTTATATGTAAGATATATTTAAAAGTAAGATAGTTTTTCTTTAATTATTATGTCATCGGTTTGACCATTGGATTGACTAATCCGATCATGCGAATCGTGACCCGAAGACCTCTAGTTCACTTTCCGGTCCGGCTTTTACAACACTCATCATAAGAATTACATACTACTTTTTTTCCTTATAGTATAATGCATTAAAATACGAAAGCAACCAAAGAATCCCTTGACTTTTGAGGCCGGCTGACCATTGATGCCTCACGTTGTTGCAATTCATTGATTATATTATGGCCGTGTCAAAGCCACGACACTATAATTAACTGGATATTATGTACGATATTACGTTAATTATTTATTCCAACCAAATCAGTACTCACAGGTTCTCCATTAATTCAACATGGAATTAGTATATTTGCAAGCGTTGAAGCACTACATGAGTACTCACATTTCCAAGCTGGTAGTATAACAGTTGAATCAATATATCTTAATCCCTCCTGATGTTTCTATTTATTAATGCATTGTGAAATAAGATTTCAGCTCCTATATATAGCTGGGGTTTTAGCGTAGCCATTTGAAAAAAAATAATTATTTCTTAAATTAAAGCAGACGAGTATTATTATAAATAAAATAAGTCGTGCTGCGAATAATATATTCCATAAATGAACAAAATTATAGTATTTATAAATTTTTAGAGACATAAAAAACCTCTGTATGTAGTCTCCTATCTCCACATGATACTTGTCTCACACTTTTCATGTGATAATATTTAATTTGAATTCGTTTCAACATTTAGTGCATTGTGTAATCAGTCTACAGTACAGCTACATAGTTTTACATCGAGGATATAAAGTAATATTGAGAGGTAATTTTATGTAACACCTAACTTTTTACTACTATATTATATCATTTTAATTGATTTTCAAATGTTTTTCCTAATGTAGAAAGCCCAAAAATACCAATAATTCAAAACTTTTTCCTTTTAAGATATTTTCATTGTTATCCTAATTAAAACATTTAAGTTTGTTGTCTGTACAAAAAAATGTCAATATCTATCAAAGGAACTCCTCACTTGACTTAATTATATACATATACCTATCTGGACCAAACAATAAATTTACCAATGTTGAAGTATCTATTTACAATGATTCATGTCTCACCATCACTCTTGTGCATCAATAAATCCCACCTTATCTCCTCCTTATCACCAGCTCCCACAACCTAAAACAGCAGCAGTCAATGCAGTTTATTTCACATCTAATTTATATATATCTCATCATGTGTCAATTCATATATATAAACAAAATGATAAACCATAAACCTGTATAGCAATGATATTATCCTTCTGTAAAATAAGTCTCACCCACTACTAAAAACAATACATTCGTTATATAGTAGTGGTCTCCTCAAACCTGCAGGATTTATAAATGTCTCTGGCATAGGGGTAGCTAGCCTCCTAGCCAAGGAGTACTCCAGAATATAGTCTCAAGGATTTCTATCATTTACTTAAAACAGATATTACAGTTTATAATTATAGATATGAAACAAACTGCTACCTGGTTGTGGACCTTACTCCCGAATCGAATACCTCCCTTTGTCATACCTTGAGGACTCATCTCCACTATCTTTTCCTATAAAATATTTATATAATGAATTAATGATCCTACTCATGAATGTTTATTTAGCATCTCTCACGTTCTTAATGACCTCATATTTCTGCCCTTCCCATTTCTAACAAACTCTATCAATACTAACAATAGAAGAACAACGGAAAATAATACTTCCCTAACACTTAAAGCTTCACAGGTTTCAACATATTTCTTTTCACAAGTATCATTCAATCATAACATTCCTCAACAAAACATGGCAAAGACAATTACTATAAACTCAAACAACTACTAATCAAATAACACATCTCACAGTACAGTCAAGTCCTTCTTAAAAGAAGTGACAAGCAAGACTAATGATTCAAAAACCTTATTCAAATCTGATTGCAAATACACACACACACAAATCTAATAAATATAATACAAATTCTGATGCAATTTCTTGTTCAAGTAAAATGCTTTTCTCCAAATCATCTTTTATTGATTAATCAATTGCAAAACATGAAGAATCAAGTCTCAATTAGGTTTGTATACTGCACAATTAAAAGTTATTCCAATATAACTCAACAGAAACTTACACCATCAGAAAATCAATTCCCAATCATATCAGATTTTAAAGTCCAAACATTGTAAATATTAGAACTTGCAGAATTTCAGAAGAAAGCTGAATTTATCATCATGACTTTTATGAACTTCAAAATTGTAACCACAACATCAAACACACATGGCAGCCCAAGCATACAATATACATTCCTAAAATACAAGAGAATTGGCCAAAACAGAGTGTTCAATCATTAAATCAGTTCAACCATATTCAGAGAAAGAACCAGAAACTCATTTCATTGCTCTAGTTTTATGTTCAAGCATACCAAAACTCAATTGTCACAATAAGCAAAGGAGAAATAAATTAATTCATCAAGTTCCCAAAGCATTCTTCAATTCTGCGCTCATTTATGAAAATAGAATATTAATTATGGTTTAAAGTGATTGTAAACACAACACTGCAGAATCCCAAATTATCCTTCTCTCAACCGAAGCATATAATATGTGTGTATGTGTGAGTAGAAAATCTCTAGCAAATCTTCAATTAAACCTCAAAAGTAACTTGAATCAACTTTTAATACCATTTATAAACTAATTGATTTCACTTTCAGAAGAAGAATTGCAGAAAACGTTGGTGAAATGTGAGAGGACATAAAATTCAAGCAAAAAGACCAAAACATCAAATAAAGCTCATATTCTTCTAGAAATTACTCAACTCAAATATCTAGCTTCATTTAATTGGATTAATACAACTTAAAACCATATCCCATTCGAATTCCTCACTCAAGAAGGCGTGAAACGAAGAAACAAGGGAATAAGAAGGGAAAGAATGAGCTCACCCAAGGGCAGCCATACATCTCCATCGTTTTTGGCCACCACCTGCCGCTGCTGGTCACGGGGCAGAGACAAAAGAGAACCGAGAGAGAAAATCAATGAAGATTTAAATGGAGAGTGAAGAGAAAGTGAAGAAGATGATGGGAAATAGTTAGTAAAGATGATTATTGTGTGTGGTGAGAAGAGAGGCAGAGAGAGTTGCTCGATGATGATGATGATGAAAGAAAAAGAGTGAGTGATGATGGTGATGATAGGGAGTGAGGCAGAGAAGTGAATGGAGAGAAGAGAATGGTGTGGAAGTGAAAGTGAGGCAGTGATGATAATCACGGTGGAGGAGAGAGTATTAATTAAATGAATAATGTGTGGTTGTGATGGATTTAGGAATTAGGAGGGATAAGGATGATTAAATGAATGAGTGAGGTTAATTTTGGGGTAAGATATTTTGGGAGAGGATAGAATTGGTGAGAAAGAGATAAGTTTTGAGATATTTTGAGTCTCAATATAATTTATCTAGATATCTTTTAATTCCCAAATTTATTCCTGAAATTTTTGAAATACTAAATAATACATCAAGATTTTAAATATTGCCTTATTTATTCTATTTTAAAATTTGGGGTGTTACATTTTACAAGGAAGCGCTTGAAACAGATGGCGATTACTAAATAAATACTAAATTCTGTGAATTTAAAAATAAAATAATCATGTGATCCTGGATTTGCCAGCTACTATACATCACTTTCAACTACTTAATTTGTTAATACCAAACATTTTAGTTGTTTATTTAAGTTGCAATTTGATGGATTAAAAGTGTAGTTTACAGTAGTTTAATTGGGATCAAAATTAAATATCGAATAATGACGTGGATCGGAGAAGGAAGACCTATGCAGACTTTTAGTCTAGCAGTGGAGTGAAGCAAAAGCAATGACCAAGGATGAACCGTACGTTTTAAAAAAATTATAGATATATTGTTTCATTCGATTGTTTGAGAATTGGGAACAACTTTTAGAATTTTGACATCTTTTGAAACTTCGTCTAAAAATGTTCATGTAATATCTATGTTTAATTTGATCAATGGCATTTAAATTTGGACTCATTTATTTTCTTTTTCAAAAATAAAAAAAAAGAACATGGTCTCAATAATTTCAGAGAATAAATATAGAATTCAGGAGAAAATGTTTAAATTAGGAACAAATGGGGAAGGCACCGACTTAGCTAGCAATATGAATCATCGAAGTATCAACAATTAGAATCAAGGGCGGCAATGATTATACCGAAAATTCATCTCAAAAAGTTACTCAGATGTGCTTGAATAGTGAAAAACCCCAGAGGTTTATTATAAGTCATCAAAAAATTTTTTGGGATGTTACAATATGCACTTTATTAAATTTATGTCATTATTTTTGTTTTATGTGATATTAATTTTTCTAAAGATAGTAACAAAAATGGAGAAAAGTAAAGAAAATATATATTTAATATGCTTAATTCTAATTAAACTACATAAATATGAAGAGATAGTTTGAAGTTAAATAATACCCCCTTCAATCCTGAGGTTAAAAAAGTCAACTAGGTCTTATACTCTATCCGATCTCTAATATAAGAGCCAGAATTTGAATGATTTTGGTTCTAAATATAAGAGTTCATCTCACATTCTCTCCTCATTTAATGAGTTTTTTCTTACTCTGCCTCTTACTCATATATATT
This sequence comes from Mimosa pudica, assembly GCA_029929735.1. Taxonomy (NCBI): domain Eukaryota; kingdom Viridiplantae; phylum Streptophyta; class Magnoliopsida; order Fabales; family Fabaceae; genus Mimosa; species Mimosa pudica. The sequence goes on along the minus strand of JAKELP010000021.1, from coordinate 8,796,081 downwards.
AGAGACCAGAGGGAGTATAAGACTAGAGGAAGTAACATTTTTAAGCTCACGCATGGGCATCAGGATACGTGTACAGGGGAAGTAGTTCTTGGCAATAACGACTTCTTTGTTCTTCCCAAGATGATTTCCAATTATATAGTATATTGGTAAAAAAAAATTTCTTGTAGCATATTGGTAATTTTTTTGTGTTGAAGCATTTCTGTAAAAGAAATAAACCCACTCATATCATTGTACATCTTGAGTTCTTGACATTAGTGAGGAAAACCGAAAACCCCCCGGAGGTTTATTATGGGAACTACAACTTAATTGACCTAGAGAGAGGCGCTATAACTGGAAAATTATACTGTATGATGAAAGGTCACCAACTAACACCCAAATCCTTGTGTGCCAAATTAGGTGTGTGTTTTAATAGTTTCATAATTTGCCGCATAAGTTGTAACGATAATGTCCTTCTTCGTAAAAAGTGAAATTGCTTAGCAAAGGTTGGCCCGCAAAAAGTCGGGAAAACAAGAACCTAGGAACCGACCAATTTTTATCTCTGTGATATGCCAAATAATAGATCATTTTTAAGTTTGAATTTGTTAAGCCTTTTCATTAATTTGTGTGTTTGTGTGTAAAGATTCGTCCGATTCTTGACTCTAAATATAAACTAAGTGAATTGTTAATGCTGTGTTTGGATGGTGATAGAATTTGATTACTCTATTAAATTTGTCATAGATGAAATTATCAATAATTATTAGTGTCCCCTCTACCACAAATATTTAATCTAATCCAAGTATCCAACCTCACGCACAAAGGTTTGTATTTTGATTATGTCATTAATAGATTTGAATTGAATGTGCTTTCCGACCAAATAGCAAAATAATCATCAGACTACAGTGTAGTACTTTTTTTTACCTTCACAGTGTAGTACTACTAACTTGAGACGAGAGGCAATTGATTAGTTCGAATACCCTACATTTCAACCGTGACCCTCAAACTTTATTATTGATTCGTGACACATATGGGACATATGAGCATTTTTTTTATCATTCTGATTTGTATAGTAGTCGGCTTAACTGTGAGTTTAAATAGACAACCAAGGAATGAATCATTTTACATCATACTTCCTTTCTTATCCAAAATATAAGACTCTTATAGCTTTTTTATGAAAACCAAGGAAGAAAATTAATAACTTAAACATTCGCCACATGTAATTAGATTAAAAGTTAATTTATAAGTAAAATAAATTATTTTTGAGGAATTAAAAAATATAATTATAAATAATTTAAAGTGATGCATTTTTCATTTGTTTTTGTTTCTCCAAAAAGGTCTTATAATTAGGATCAGAGGGAGTATTAAGTTAAGAAATTAATTTTATTGTAAAAGCTTAATTTATCAACTTATTTTAAAAAAAATACTCCATAAAAACAAAATCAATTTCTTAAATTTAATGTATAAAACAATTATATGATAAAAATTAAAATAGTGTAGAATAATTACATGCACTCGATTCACATCCATCCCAATCCCAATTTACTTCATTATCTATGCTTTTATCATTGTACTCCCTCCGTTCCTAAATATAAGATCACTTTGGGGAAGTGAATAAGTTCCTAAATATAAGATCACTTTCTATTTTGTCTCAATTTTGGTCCAAATTACCCATATACTTCTTAACTCCCCACTTCTCTCTCAAATCCCTAGTTCTTTTAAATTTAAGTGAGGGGTATTTTGGAAAGATCATGTAATCCTAATTCATTGGAAAGTCTTCCTTAATCTCTCCAAATTAGTCAAAGTGATCTTATATTTAGGAACGGAGGGAGTAGTTTTTACCAAATTATTGCAGCTAGAAATCATGTAGATTCCTACTATTCATAACATTACCATAATTTATAATTACTTACATTAACAAAATATAATAATAAAGAAATTTAAAAACTACAGATTAAATTCAAATTGGCAGGCCTATGACATCTGTTTGATTAAATTTTTCACATCCATGACATCTGTACTGTGAGGTAAATACTCCATGAAGAAACTTTTATCTCGCTAAGTATTACATTACTTAAAGGGCTCTCAATATCACTTTATAGTGATTTTTTCCTTAACTTGGTTGAAATAATTTTGTATGATATAATGTAATGTGTAAAAGATATATATAGAGTGAAATTATTTATGTGCTATATAGTGCTAGCTAGAAAAGCTTAAAAACATCAATTCAAGTGTGACTAGATTTTTTTTTTTTTGAAATGAAAGTGTGACTAGAAAAGTTAACAACTGTATAAAAAGTCAATTAGTCATTGAACTCAGCAATGTAATTCTGTTAATAAAGACAAAACTTAGTGGCTAAATGAGAGAATCTGTAACTAATCTTTTAGGAACATCCTATTTTCTGACAGATTTCATGGCTAATTTACTTGTTTTTTAGTAAAACATTAATTAATTTGAATTCTAAGGTTTTGGAATTCATTGTTAGAAGAGTTTTAACCAAAATCTTCTAAATGATGGCTGAACAGGAAGATGAGTTTCTGAGATTATAGTAGGTTACATTTCGCACAGAGGGGCCCATTGGAGTGATGCTGATGGCGTAATAATCAATTAAATGTAATATTATATGTATATGTAAATAATATAACCATATGAATTTAATACGGATATTAAATATAACTAAAAATAAATATATTTGATGCAACATATTTTTCAAATACCAAGTCATAATATGTTGAATTCATTCTAGAGTGTAATAATTTGATTTACAATTTAGGGATTAAGAAGTATTTATTGACAAGAGTTGGTTTTTATGGATTGAAACATGTCTGTTTTCTCTTCAGTATTTTTGATTTGAGTAATTTGAGACTTTTTTTTAATTTTTGGTTACCCAAGAGTATTCCCACCCGCGTATCAAGTGAGATTAATCCCTTGCTGTTCTGAAGTCCCATATAGGGGTAGACAGCTGGCCTGTGAATTTGCTCCATTCGCAAGAGTTGGGGATCGAACCCCCAACCACTTGCTTAAGGGATGAGAGTACTTACCACTCACGCCAACCCGCTAGGTTTTTGGGGCTCTTTTCTTTTTAAAAAATCGCTCCGGTTCATGGTTCCAATAAAGGAGGAATATGGTTAGGCATGGTATAACCTCTAAAGTGGCTGACCCATTTTTTTGTTATAATAAAGTTCAGGTGACTTGGGTCCCGACGGACTACTAGGGCTAGGACAGACCTCCGGGCTCAAAGAACGCTTATAGAGGTACCAACAAGGTCCTCACATCAGGCGGATTTGAACCCACAACCAAATAGTTATGAGTCAAACCTCTTTTTCCAATTGGACCAAACTTTATTGGTAGTGGTTGACCCATTTATGACAAATAAAAGTATGCATGCTTCGGGTGATGGGTTTTGATTCGGTGCTCATTTCTCATCACCACAATTACACACAAATACATAAGCATATGGTGAGCCCCAATAGAAAAGGTTTTGGGGATATTTGTGTGTATTTGTGATGATGATAATGTGATGAACAACATAGGTGATGAGGAACGAAATAGAACCCTCAAGGCTCATGTGATGATGGAAACAGTCAAGTCCGGATATTGCAAAACTGTTTTTAACAACATATCAATTCCAAGATCTTAATTTGGATTCAAGTTTTGAAGCGATGCGGTGACAACAAAGTCAACTCAAATCAAAATTAATATGGTTTCAGATCCGGTTGGTAAATAGAACCAAAATTCACAAAATATAAACGTGCACTACTCACAGATTTTTAAATATATAATGACCATAAACAGTATTATAGCAACTTTTGTTGGTTCTATAAATTTCCTTCACATTGCCTCGTCAAAACCTCCTTTCACATCCAATCCAATCCTCCTCCTCCTCCTCCTTTACTGTGGCCACATACATATAAAAATTTCTCTGAACTAGATTGTCAACTTTTGTTGTTTGGCGCTCTTCTTCATCATCATCATCATGGGGTCAGCTATTTCTGCAGATAACAAGCTTGCAAAGGGAGATCTTATTGCGTTTTCTTCTTCTTCTTGCACTGGCCTCGGAGATCTGCCAGAAAGTTGTATTTCATGTGTGTTCATGAATTTGGAGCCACAAGATATTTGCAAATTGGCACGTGTGAACAAAACCTTTCACAGAGCTTCTTCTGCTGATTTCGTGTGGGAATCTAAGTTGCCTTCTAGTTTCAAGTTTCTTCTCAATCAAGTTCTTTGTGAAGATGACGAACAACAAAACCTAAAAGGATCCTTCACCAAGAAGCAGATTTATGCCACTCTCTGTCGACCCAATCGCTTTCATTCAGGTTCCAAAGTAAGTGTGTGTGTGTGTGTGTGGCCTTCTGTTTCTCATGAATCTTCATTCTCATTCTTATATTTTGGAGATGGATTTAGATTTTGATGTGTATTTTTTTGTTTTGGTTGTTTTTGGCCGATATGTATGCATTAGGAAGTGTGGCTGGATAGAGGAAGTGGGCAAGTTTGTTTGTTCATGTCATCCAAATCAATGAAGATTACAGGAATAGATGACCGAAGATACTGGAACTATATTCAAAGTGAAGAATCCAGGTTAGATAATCATCACCTCGACACCTCATACAACTTTTTTCTTTTATTAAATATTATTTCATTAATTTGATTGTTTCGACTTCTTTTTTTGGTATTGATTTCTCTAAGTAGAAAACGTAATTCTTATGTTGAATTATCCTATTTTAAGGACATGGATTTGATCTCTAAACATATTGTTGTGCCTGCCTTCTTTTTGGCAGAAAGCAATGACTAAAGAATAGTCCAACAAATAAGAGAGTTAGGAGAGAGATTTTATTGAGATTTGAAAATATATTCATGGTTTTTATTATATTTGATCGAGTTTGAGCCGTCATTAAGTCAACTAAAATTCAAGCCAAAAATTAATGAATGGATTATTTTTTTTTTAGAAAACTAGATGTAAAGAGCAGATCTCTGGTTGGCGATCACCGGAGCTCTAACTATTGATTGCAGCCAGCAGTAGGCAGTTTTTCTTACTTTGGTCATTTCACAAGGGGAAAAGAAATTTAATTTCAAACAGTTTTTAGAGAGATTTCAACTGAATCATACTATTTTGGAGATTACTACTAAAGGATTATCATATTCCCTTTTGTCCTAAATATAAAGCCTTGTTTTGGGAGATGGATACATAGTCCTAAATATAAAATCTATTTTTAATTTTTACCAATTTTTCCCCAAATTATCATTATTATACTCTCCAATATCGTTAGAGTAAAAGTAGAAGGTTGGAGTATATTGGTAATATAGTTATTTTTAACTAACATGTTTAATCTTATTAACTTCGATAAATCTTAAATTTAGAACCGGATAGAGTAATTTGGTTATTTATGAGTCTTTCTCTCATATGGTATAAATTATATTTACATGTGTCTAGAACTTTTTGTGCTTCAAATTTCGGTGAAGTTAGTGATTTATATTTATTGCTCCAAGTTTTCGTTTATTGTTTTCTAAGCCTTCTTAATCTTTCACTATCTTCCTAGAAAATTGAAACATCTTTTGGTTGAAGAAACGATAATATTTCGCTATTTTAATAACTTTGTTCTACTAGTGGGAAAGGCCAAACTCACACGTTTCTGCTTTTTCATTCTAAAACATATTCACAAACAACTTTTGACACATTTTTCTAATTATCATGTTGCATGATGGAACAAGTTATAACCCTTGCCATCACCAAATGTTTGATGCTATAAATTATTGCCAGGAAATGAACAATAATAGTTTTTATTTTTAAAAGGTCATAAATTCAGGCATCAAATGCATTTTGTTAACTAGTTTGTCAAATGCGTTGTGAATTATATTGGCTCCGAGAATAAAACAGAAGAGTGCAAGAAATTTGAACTCGGATTATTTTATCACAGTTGAAAACTTCTCGTGTTTAAGAAAATCAGAATTGAATGTAATACTTTTATATTGTTAATTAGTATTATATATTTAAAAAATTTAAGTGATTTAGGTCAAAGTTTGATTAGCTGCACTTGCAGCCCATAATATGTATCGCTTAGGAAAATTAAGAAAACTATTGTAAATTATCATAATTTTATGAAAATATGATCGAAGAATATCACTTTCGCTGTTTATTAGTGAACAGATTAAATTGAAGGTTGAACTTTCAAAAATTTTAAGCCTAAACTTTCCTTTTCAGAAACTTTAATTGATTTTTTTAGAGACTTTCAAATCTAATAACTTTTTGGCCTTTTTCCAAATATAATAATGAGTCCATAAAATTTGTATTCCCTCCGATGTGAGCCACGTTGGTTTAGTTTTACCTTCACGATAACATTTGATAAAATTAATAAGTGTTTCTTTCTATTTTACATCTCTATTTAAGTATAGTGAGAGAAAGTAAAAATTAATACCCCACCTAGACTTAAATATGATATTACTTAAATTCACATTTACTGTTAAAAACAGTCTAAAATATATTATTAAATTTCTAGTAACATTTAATGTTACACTAATTTATAATAAACATACTATGCTCTAACATTGCACTCCCTTTGGTCTCATATATATGGCATGGTATCTTCTAGAATGTATTTTGTTTCATTTTTTTAAGATATTTTAAAAGTTTTAAATAGTATTAACAAGTATCAAATTTTTTTCTTTCAAATATATATTATTATTAATGACAGATATCTTCGTAAGTTCTACTTCATATGAACTTTGCCGAACGGAAATCAATTATTTTAATTCTAGTTGGTCGATTTTTATTTAACAGTTCAATTTTTTTAATGAAAAAAAACATATTTGGAAAAAAATGATCAGCTAATATTTTTTAAACAATAAAATAACTTGTGAATTATTTGAGATGGACCATTGACCAATTGAAATTAAAATGATATAAATAATAGTAGTAATTTTTTATTACAATAAAAATAGCAATTTAATTAGAAAGAGTTCAGAAGATGTGAATCTCCTTGACTATATAAGTCGTCATGAGGCGATTAAAACTCCATCCTTCCCTATATATAAAGCACAACTAACCAAATCATGGAATTATTTTGTTTTAAAGTTTTGCCTTATTTATGATTAAGTAGGAAAGAGAGAGAGTGAGTGTGAGTGAATAAGTGTGTGTATTTTGTGATGAGATAATATTATTGTGAATAGAAAGATTGATGATATTGATGATGGGTTTATCTCCGATGTATCAAAAAAAAGAAAGATTGATGATGGGTTAAGTGGGAAAAATTCATTACATGTTTTGACAAATTTAGCCAAACTCATATAAAAATGGACAAAATCATTCAAATGTTAAGCTCTTATATTTAGAGGCAAAGGGAGTAGTTTTGACCATTCAAGACTTTTATAATTTAATGTAAATAATTTTTATTTATCCTTTAATATTAAGTGCAAATTTTTAAAGGGGAATTTGCACTTTAGTCCCTGGTCAGGGAAATTAATACTGGAAGGTCTCAACACATTCCAAAATAATTATAAAGTCCCAGGAGTCATTTCCTGCAATTGTTTGCTTATCTTCAATGGTCATTTTGCCCTCATTAAAGATGATTGTCATCTCACTGGTCCCTACAGGGGACTATGCTTTCATCTTATGAGGGCAAAATGGTCATTGAAGATAAGCAAACAAATGCAGGAAAGGGCCCCTAGGACTTTATAATTATTTTGGAATGTATTGGGACCTTCCAGTATTAATTTCCCTCACCAGAGACTACAGTGCAAATTCCCCATTTTTAAATAATAAAAATCAAATTAGAAATGGTATAATATCTTAAGGATCACAATACTATCTTTTTGTTCCCAAAAAAGAATACAATTTTTAATCGATCAACCTTATTCAATAATCAAAATATTGAAACAGCAACCAATGGGTAGTTGGTTGAGCTGGTAAGTGGGCTACAACCCCCGTAAGGAGGAGAACGCGTGTTCGAATCCCGGGAAGCGCACTCATTGGGAGAGGGGACAACCTTGCCTATGTGGGTAACACTCCTACCCCTCGAGTCCGGATTAAACGGGCGGTAATTTACCAAAAAAAAAAAAATATTGAAACAGCATATGAACTATGGAGAAAATAATGAGGTTTTTGATGGTGCAGGTTCAAAAGTATTGCATATCTTCAACAAATGTGGTGGGTGGAAGTAGCTGGTGACTTGAAATTTGAATTTCCAAGAGGGAAATACAGCCTATATTTTAGACTCCAATTGGGCCGGGCCATTAGAAGATCGGGCCGAAGGATTTGTAATGTAGATCAAGTACATGGATGGAGCATCAAGCCCGTCCGATTTGAACTATGTACATCGGATGGTCAGCATGCCCTTTCAGAGTGCTATCTTTGTGGGCCTGGAGAATGGGCTAACTATCATGTTGGAGATTTTGAAGTTGGGTCTTCCGATGGTCCCATAAATATAAAATTTTCCTTGGCCCAAATTGATTGTACACATACCAAGGGTGGTCTCTCCTTAGATTGTGCTTTCATATGCCCAAACGGATATCTAAACAAAAAATCATGCTGAAGGGTAAAAAGAAGAGCTTTGGCAAAAAAAAAAAATACAAGAAGAGTTGGAAAAATCAATAGATTAGTATTTTTTTATCACATTTAATTTTTTTGTAGACAAGTTGTACACTGATGATAGGTTGTCTATTTTGTTATAATTTTAATTTTTTTCTCTCCATAAATTGATTCATAAATTGTTATAATTATATTTATCGTTCCTATCAAATTATGATTTATGAGACATGGATTATATATAATCCCATTATCCCCTATTGACGGGACAATTAATCTAGCTTGGTAGCGTGCTTTGATTCGCAAATCGGAAAAATCGATGTAATAAACTTGATCTAAATTTGATCCCTCCAACTCTCAATAAAAGAACATATACAATCATCAAACTATAAGTAAACATTAATCATAGCCTTGCCATAAATAATTTTTGTTTTATGAAGTTATGTCGACACACACACAGAGAGTCATACACACATATATGAGAGAGGAGACTGAAATATGTACCTTGAACTAAGCTAGTCTTTACTGTCCTAAATACAATTAATTAATTCATATATAACTCATATGATCATGCAAGTTGATCCTTGATGGCCATAATTTGAGTAGTGGTAATTTGTACTTGTGTAGTTTGAAAGTTTAGATCATTGCTAGAATAATACTCCCTCCGTTCCTAAATATAAGACCTAGTTGACTTTTTTGGAAAATCCTAAAAAAGAAAAATAAGTTAATTTTAAATTGATTTATCTAATTTTTTTCATTAGACTAATTTATTATTTTACCTATAAACTAATGGATAATCTAAAAATATATTAAATATGTCATAATTTAATAACCTATTTCGCAACCTTAAACTCTCAAAAAAAAGTAAACTATGTCTTATATTTAAGACCAGAGGTAGTATTGATTTTTGATTAAAATGAGATCAGAGTCTTCACTAATCATAGGATTGTATAACAATGCATGTCTGTTGTGAGACAAGGGGTCACTGAATTGTATTGCTAGGTTCCACGATCAAGGGAAACATTTATAATGAAACTAAAATTGCATATTTAACGTTTGAGGAAGGATTGATTAAATGCATATTTTATGTATCGATAAAATGCATATTTGAAGGAAAATAGTATTATAAAAATTAAGAGACAACTAAATTTGAAACACAATTAACTGAACTCAAAACAAAAGGAGACCAACCAAATTCAGGCTCAAAATCTAAATACTATGGGAAGAGGCATACAATCGACAAAACCCAGGATCCTATCATAGAGTCGTCATTTATGATAACGACGCATGCACCTAAACAATCGACATGGACTTCTAAAAATGAGATTGCATCGAAGTAGAAAGAGACCATTATGTATGAATTCTACTTTAAATTAGATTTATTTTACCGGTTTAATGAACTAAATTCATTCCAATAAATTAGATTTCTTTCACTGATTAGATTAATTACTTTATGCCAATCTTATCTGGGAAGGAGTTCACATATATATGTCTTTCTCAGACTCTATAACTACCATTGGAAAATTGAGAGTAATGATTCTGCCTCATCTTTCCTATTACCTTTTCACTCTTAACTCATGTAACAAATTATGCATCTGTTTAACCTTAATCATTATGTCATCCAACAACTGTTTTTAGCTTAAATTTTACAACGTTCCATGGTGGTCTCATCTTCTTCTTTATCTTGGCCTCATTTCTTAATAGATTTAATTTACTTGTAAAAGGTTTCATAGTCTTCTTCATCTTTGTGACCTCTTTCAGCTCATCTTAAAATGATCTTCAACTACATGTGGGAAGAAATTAGGGTGGCAAAACCTGGGGTGTGTGGTTGAGTGGCAAAGACTCATTCACCCTTAACCAATTGTCTGGGGTTCGATCCCTGACGTTGAGTATGGAGAAGCATTAAATCTCCCAGGCCAGCTGTCCCACCCTTTGAGGTGCCTACAAATCAGCGGGGGATTAGTCTCTCACTTGTCGAGTGAGGGGATACCTTGATCATGGATCAAAAAAAAAAAAGAAATTAGGGTGGCAATCTTGATAACATTCGTTTTGGTAATGGTAATTGTCAACTACATGGTGTAGTCATGTTGTTAATAGTTTGGATATTGTAAAATCCCTATATCTTATTTATGATTTTTCTTATATATAAATTTGAAGAAATAGATATAAATTGTATAAAAATGTAAATAATTGGAAGAGAATAAATCTCACCAAACTTTATTCATTATATAAGTCTTTGAAGTACAATACACACTTAACAGAAATAAAAAGAAAACAAAATACAACTTTATTATCTATATATGCTTCAACATCGCCTCTAGAGGTCTTCAAGGTTGATGACTTCAGTAAGAGTAATTTCAGGAGCTTCAATGACTATTCCTTCGGAAGGGAAAGCACTAAGGAGCTCTTGATCTGGTGCAAAGAAGTTCTGAACATAATTATTATATAGAACAAGTGGGCTCGGTGGTGGTATTGGAGATAGTGGTGGTGGAGGTGTTGGTGGTTCCGGGTAGCTAGAAATCATTTGGATGTTTTGAATTACTTGCATATTTCCAACCCACATCCATTCAATCACTACTTTGACTTTGGTGATAGGCATCTGGAACATTACGAAAAGTGAGTATACCATAATTTTAAACAAATAATGTTCCAGCCGTTACTATCAAACGGAAAACATAAGTTTTTACTTTAACAAATAATTACTATATGAGAATTTGCACCACAATATCATTCACATCATCACTCTTTATCACATCACTCTTTATCACAGATGACTAGGGCGTCCCCTAGTGTGGATCCACAACATCATAATACACATCAAATCTGCACGAAGCAGTCACATAGTCATACGACTTGGCAATTCTCATGTAGTCAATTAAATGTTAAAATAAATTATTAACAAAGTTCTTACCCTTTTCTTTTATCATCATCAATAAACAAATCATTTTGTGTGTGTGTGTATAATAATATTCATGTACTCATATGCACAGCAAAGTAAAATATATAAATGACATATGAAAGAAATACTTCATAGGTTCATATTCAAAAGAATACATCACACATGAAATTTCTCTAACGTGCAGCCAAAATATGATCGTACACCTCATTTTACTCAGCAAATGCGAAACCCACTGAATGTATCAAAGTCATAAAACAATAAAAAGAAAAGCAACCAATAATACTAAGCTACTCATTTCCTTTTACGCAGGGAAGGCTATATATAATGAAAAAGAAATAAGTATGATGATGTAAAAGAGAGGAAAGCAAACTCATATCCTTAGTAAATGCTTCTCCATGTTAGAATAGGAAAGGAAAGAGAGGAAAATAAGGAAATGTATGAAGAGAGTATATTTAGTAATAGTATAGTAATTATTTGTTAATTAAAGTAAAAACTTATGTTTTCTATTTGATAGTAACGACTGGAACATTATTTGTTTAGAATTATGGTATACTCACTTATCGTAATGTTTCAGATGCCTACCGAAGTCAAAGTAGTGATTGAGTGGATGTGGGTTGAAAATATGCAAGTAATTCAAAACATATTGAGAAAATGGTAGAAAATAGACTATACTCAGTAAGAAAATTCTTACTTTGTAGAATTTTGAAAGATATTCTTTCCTTTCTGAGCTCTCTATTTCTCTTTTTGGTTGTGGTGATTTTTCCCTTTCACCACTAGACCTATTTATAATAATTTCTAGAGGCTAGGTTCCTTGTTACAATTTACTCTCATTACCGTCTTTTAAAGCCAATTCCATGTTTCATTCTATCTTTTTCTGTAAGACGACTAGATTACTCCCCCTTTAATGTTCTAGAGTTTTCCACAATAAATTTGTTAATCCCCCTTTTTATCCTCTTCCTCAAGGCAGCCAAGTTACTCCCCCTTTAATATTCTAGATTTTTCTAAATTTAAGTAATTCATCTCCCTTTTCTATCTTCTTCTTCAAGCCAACCAAGGTACACTCACTTAATAATTGTTTACAACAATTAATCCCCTTTCTTTCTTTTTCTCCTACATGATTACACTAGTTAAACTCCCCTACCTAATTCTAGAAATGTCTCTATATTAATGACATGTATCATACTTCTTTTAGTTAATCTCCATTTTTCCATCTCTAAAATATTCTTGACATCTCCTCTCTACTAGTTACTTCTCCTTTCCTTCTAGAATAATGATGTATAAATTACTCATTCTATTTCCTTTCTAACTATAAAGAGTTTTTCATGGATATAAATACAACTTATTCACACACATATTTAATATAACTATTAATATTGTTACTACTACTTCTAAGATGTTATAATAGGAATATTCGATTACACACACACACTTTGTTTTTATTCTAACTATAATAAATAATGTGTATATATATTAATTACTGTACTATACCTATTTTTTTAGGGTGTTCCAGATATTCATATACGTATTTATCACCTTCATATTGTTTATATCACTCATACACATGTTGATGTTGAATGTACCAAGGTAGAGGGTCATATTTGTATAGACATTCTCGACATGGTTAACATGTCTCTTGGGGTTGTTTGGTATGATGGAGGATGTTTTGATGGAAGTGGAAGTAGAGGTTGATGTAGGAGTGGAAGTGGAGGAATAAGTGAGGTTTGATGTGTCTTTGCATATGTAATAAGTGTAGATGGAAGTGGAGTGTTTTTTTATATTTATATATGTAAATAAAATATGAAACTTCTCTAAAATACCCCTTTAAAATAGCACAAAATGCAGTCTTGAAGACAACTAATTTTGAATGTTTATGTGGGCAGAAGTTAAGTAGAATTGGCTTTTGTACCAACTGATACAAGAACGAGAAAAATAAAGATTGAGGTATGAAGTGCAACTGTCTCTAGTACGAATTGATCCAGGAGTGAGAAGAATAAAGATAGAGGTAGGAAGTATTTAGATGAACATAAGAGAGTAAGAGAGAAGATACTGGAAAGAGAGAGACATATGTAAAGGAGACATAAATTATTATTCAAATTCATAAAGCGAACAAAGCAAATAGTTGCCAAGTTGTGCTGTTTATAGATCTCAACTTAACCTTAGGAATTTGTGAAAGAACATTCTAAAGGTACAAATCATATTTAATTCTAATTAGTAAATTAAAATCAAAATAAAACTAAAATATTCTAGAAATTAAAACTAAATGTAAATCACAATTAATACTAATGGAAAATAATCAAATGTTAATATGGTAATCTTCAAATCTTCAAAAAAATATTCTTTATTTTTGTGATTCCCCTCATTTATTGATGCAGGAATGAGAAGAACAAAGATAGGGGTACAAAGTATTTAGATGGATTGAATTAAAAGAGAAATAAAGAAGAGATAGAAGAAGAGAGACAAAGGCAAAGGTGATTGCTCCCTACTTTCATGTCTATTTCATGGTCAAATTCCTTGAATTAATACATAGTCTATAAATAATTGCACTTACTTGGGATGAAATATAGCACTGGTATACTTTGTTATTAGGATTTGTTCTAATTAAGGGAAAGTTTTTCCAATTTTTAGCACGGTTTATTATTTGCATGTTTTCAAGAACATTTTGATGCTACCTTTAGTCTAATATACCCTGCAGGACTTAAGGGAAGGAAACAAATTTTGAAACCATGCATTAGGGAGAAACAATGACAAGGGGACCCAAAGTGGTAGTTGTTCGCCACCACTTGGCTGAGAGCCAACACCTTCACTGTGCCTTCACCTCTACGAAGAGTCTTCTGCAGAAATTTTAGATTCGGTGAATTAGGGTTTTGCACAAGTATAAAAGCACCCAAACACCCAAAAGTGATTGTCCATCATTTCCAAGCTCGGAAACTCATTGGGTATCCTAGGGTTTCTATCTTCTTCATTATATTCACTTCAAATCCATCATTCTCATCATCATCTACCTAAAATTCCTCCCTAGCTATTTCATCATTCATTCGTATTTCCCCACCATTTCCTCCACATTTTACCTCCATTCTTGTTTACACATGGCTTCACCATTCTTGGACGAGTTTGGGCATAAATTCCCCATGAGTGGCTAGATTCCTTGGGCTTTTTGGTGTTGTAAAGATGGTTTAGTGCTTCAAGGGCTTCAATAGGGGAGTTATTTTCTTTCATGCTCCAAATTTATGTACTTGGGATTTGTGTTTGACATTATCTTGTTTATTTGCATGGAAACATGATTTATCTTTCAAATTATGTTGCGTTGATACAATTGTGTTGAATATTATTGAGTGTGTTTGTTAAATGATGTACATTTTCTACTTCACATGTTGGTTGATTCATGAAGCTCTACATATTTTAGGTGGTTGTTTGATTTGCGTAATTAGTGTATTATGTAGAAATTTTAATTTACAAACTCATTTTTAATGCAACTCATTAAATTTCAAGTGATAACTAATTTTAAGTGGTTGTTTTATTACTTATCAATTGGAAATGAAGAAGCCGACATTTTGTCGTTTAGGGGTTTTCTATTAGACTTGATGGATTTCATAATCTCTCACATCTTTCAAAAGAAGTAAATTGAACCATTGTAATGTCATCAAAGACATACTATATTGCACTTAAAACCAATCAATTCTCCCTTTTTTACTTAGGCCCCAAATAAGAGATTTACTAAAGGGTACTGCAGTTGCTAATAGCGGTCATTAACAAGCTAAGTCCTTAGGACCTCTTTTGATTGGGTCTCTTTTTACTTAGGTCTCAGATAAGAGTTTCAATCAAAGACCAATAGCACTTAAGTCTCAAATATAAGTTCGTTGGATGTCTGTATTTAATTTGTTTTCAATGTTCCCCATATTTTTTATGATACTACTAAGAGGGAGAAATATATAAGCATTGATAAATATAGAAGAGAGTTAGAGGTAAAATAAGGAAAATGCATTAAATGAAGAGACGATGTAAGTTGAGCTTTTATATTTTAAAGGAAAAACATTCAAATTTTGGGCTCTTATATTATAAATGAGAGAGTAAATTACATTAAATAACCTCTGTTCAATAAAATGATTTCATTATCCATTTATTAGATTATAAGTTTATTCTTCTTCTTCTTCTTCTTTTTGTTTGGACCAAAAGGTTATTCATGTGTATATTTAAAATTATTGATTACAAATTCGGACAAAAAAAATTATTGAATACAAATGGGGGGGTGTGTTAAAGGTGCATAGAGTCATTTTTGTTAAACTCACAAGTTGACACTTTGATTTTACTATTTTACGTCTCTACCTAATAAAAACATGTCATGCATAAGTTAAATTCTCACTTGTCTATATGTCAATTTCACTGTTTTTATGTTTCTACCTTACAAAAAATCGTGTTCGGTTACTTTTAAGTTCATTTTAATTATTTTTATTTAACTAAATATATGTATTTTATATATAAATTTCATAAAAATTTCTCTATTAAAGTTGATAAAGTATACATGTTAATATATTTAATATCAACTAATTATATTTAGAATATATTCAAGTTATATTATTATTATTGCATTTTTTATTCAATTATATACGAGAAATGTGTGTTTATTTATAAATGTAAATGATTCGAGTTTACGATCCAATTTTTCTTTATTTCCATGAGTTTATTTAAACTCTCAAGTTTAACATCCTTACAAACGGCAGCTTAAATAATTTTATACCTTGATGTCTAAAACTCCAAAAAGTATACATAAGTTTTAGATAAATCCAAAAATTACTTCATGGTACTGAATGTTTCAAAATAATACATTTAGCGGTTGGGTACATTTTAAAAATTTACTTCAAAGTCTTGTATTCTCTACAAATTATTTTATGATACTATATATAGTATAATAGGTGAATACACCTTATCTAAAACAAAAGCTCTCATTAAAAGAAATTGAGTTTAAGGTCAAAAATACTCACGTGTTTTACTTCAAGTATCATCCATCATCATTTTTTAGTCAAAATACACTTGTGTTTTACTGCAAGGGTCACCCATTAGCCATTACCATATAATGTTTTGTGGTAAAAAATAGACATGTGTTTTACTTAAGGTCACCCATCACAAAATACCTTAATGACATTAGTTAAGTTAATTAAAATGACATGATATTACCAATATACTTTAATCATTACCTATATTAATTGACACAATTTCTCTTCTCTTCACTTGTTTATTGTTGAAAAGTTCTAATATGGATAATGAGAAAATGTTGAGGGAAATAAAGAGAGGTATTATATTTAGAAATAAAAACACCCCAAATATGTCACATATTTTGAAATGGCGGGAGCACAACACAATCAACCGTGTTTTAACCACTTAGAAGTTAGAAACTCCATGGAATAATTTAGGGTTAATATAACTTTTGGTCCCTCAAGTTTCACGCAAGTTTGCTTTTAGTCCCTTAAATTTAAAACACGTGGTTTTAGTCCCTCAAGTTTACACCGTTTGTACAGTTAGTCCCCCAACTTTGAAAAGGAGCTGAAACTGAGTTAACACCGTTAAGTTGTCCTACTTGGCACTAACACTGTTAAATACAATGACTTGGCACCTTATTTTGAATGTGACTGGATATTTAATTAATAAAATGAAAAATAAAAACAAAAACCAAATCTGGGTAGAAATTCATAACACTGAATGTTGTTCAAGGTTTGGTTCTGATTGTTTAGCGTATTTCGTGGGAAAGCTTTGCGAAGAACATGGTTTTAGCTTTCGGCCACCACAGATTTGAACGTTTATATATTAGTTCACTGTTTTGAATCATGTGTATATGCTTTGAACTGCATTTTCATGGACCGAGAGGAGTTTAAATTTCGGTCAGATGTTAAGCTTTGATTTTTAATTTTCTGCAAAATTGTGTTAAAAAGTTTCGATTTTTACATATTGATTCATATCAAAAAGTAAGGGTATGAGTTTGTTATGAAATTTTGGAAAAGAACTTACCTTTTTTTCCTGGACGAGAGCAGCTTCATTGGCCGCCGTTCATGGTTTCTCCGTTAACGGCGACGGCGGCTGGAGCATGGAGGAAGAAGATGAAATTGGACCTTAATTTTTCAAGGTTTTGTACTGATTGTTTATTTCGTGTTTGATCCAAATCTGAGCAGAAATTCATAGAACCACAAGCTTTGTACTCTTGCTTTCCTTCATCATCATCACCAAACTATTGCTCTTCCGTGTCCATGAATTCAGAGTCGGCAACTGAACTTCGCACAGATTTTTTTTTTCATTTTATTAATTAAATATCCAGTCAGACTCAAAATAAGGTGCCAAGTCATTGTATTTAACGGTGTTAGTGACATGTAGGACAACTTAACGGTGTTAACTCAATTTCAGGTCCTTTTTAAAGTTGGGGGACTAACTGTACAAACTGTGTAAACTTGAGGGACCAAAACCACGTGTTTTAAATTTGAGGGACTAAAAGCAAACTTAGGTGAAACTTGAAGGACCAAAAGTTATGTTAACCCAATAATTTAAAACCATGAATGAATTTCTTTTATTTTCACTTAAATTTACAACCAAATAGAAAACATAGAAAATACACTAAGTTAATGTTCAGAGTCAAAGTTATAAGCAAGTAAAATTGAAAGTACAAAAAAATATTTCCCCTTCATTTTTTGTTTTTTATATTTTGAAAGATATTACTCCCCTTGTATCATAAATATATGACATAATTTAGAAGTGGTCATTTGTCCTATATCTAAGATATCATTTTCATTCATTTTCTCTCTCTCATCATATTTATAACTTTTCTCCAATTTATTTTTTGATATGGAAATCAATATATAATAAAATAAGTATTATATGAAATTATTTAAAGAAAGATCATGCACATATCTTATAAGTAGCCAATTCATTTATCATTTTTTTATCTCATTTATATTAAATAAATAAGTTTTCTAGGTAATAGACAAATTAGATCTTACTTTGATATTTAATATAGGGAAAGTGACAGAAAATACTTTAAGACTTTTAAAATTTGAAATAGAAGATTTTAACGAGTTTAATATGAGTATTTATCAGTTGAGTGTATGTATTAACAATCACGAATAATCTATATTGGTTTTCGAAATTTAGAGAGTATTTTTTTGTCATTTCTCCAAGATATATATAACAATAATTAATTTATTAAGAAAAAGAAAAAGATAGAGTAATATGCTTCCATACCTGTAGTCAAAATACGGATGACTATGGTGTGTTCCCAAACGGAAAAGCTGAAAACCCCAAATTTGTTGCTCACTTTGTCAACAAATAATTTATGATTCAGTTATGGACAACTCATTCCTTTCAATGCCGACCTACATCTACAAATTCAAATTGCAACAATTCATCATCTGGCAAGCAAAATGTATATAAAATAAAAATGAGATTTTTGGAATAATTTTATGAGTGAATAATATTCTTTATGCTCCTGTATATAGAAGTTAAAAAATTGCTCATATATTTTACTAGTAGCAGCAGCAACAGTATTCTTAATTTTGTTGCCTGCAAAATAAAATTATATACATCAAAACTAAAAGAATGCTCTAATCTAATTAGTTATTATAGTTTTTTTTTTATTTGTAAAACATGTTTAAGAAATAATTACAGTTATCCAGCCTAGAATTATACACAGACATACAGTAATCTAAGGATAATTAAAGGGTTTACAAATTAATAAATGAAACATGAAAAATTATGCAACCACAAGGCTTAGTTCCTAAGTCTCCAGATCCTTCCCATCACTCCTGGCCCGATCTAGTACCTGTAATATCAACGATTGGGGTAGACCCAGAAATCGCAACTACACCTTAGTTGCAATAAGTTCACGTCATAAACAACTTCTGCATTAAAATACTTCTACAAGTTTAAGTTTTTTTTTTTTTTGATCAAATCCTTATTAGTTTCTGGCAAAAAAAAAAATCCTTATTAGTTATTATATGACCAAACGGCTTTTGCGATATAATTTTCCTTTTCAACATTGCATGCCCGGAAGGTTGAATTTTCATTAATGCTTATAAGTTATAAATGAATCAATTAAATTGTTTGTGACCAGCTGGGAGTGTGAGGCCCACCTTTATTTATTAATCTTTTTGGTGGGGCCAACGGTTTTTCATGGTTTTTACTCTGGCGCTCTTGATCTATAAATCAAGATAGGTCAACAATATTACAAGCTAAGGCAAGTCAAAATTATTTTTAATTTTATAATCAAGTTGTGAAATCATATGTAAACATTTTTTGGTGCAAAATACCGAAAATATTACAATTACAAATCAAACTAAAAATGACACCTTAGTTGCAATAAGTTCACGTCCAATACATTTTACAGTGGGGTCTAAGACGGGTGTAGAAGACTAATCATCCATTGATTGTGGATTTTAAAGTTTCAAACAACTAAATTGGTTAATGAAATTGACAACTGTTGAATAGATCAAATTTTAGAACTTCAAATGTGGCAGGTTAAGAAGAAACGATAAACTAAATATAATAAAAACTCAGTCAAAAGTACTAGGTGATTCATTTTACAAAGAGAACATTATAAATATTTCTTTTTGGCCATTAGCAATCCCATTTATCATGTGATAAAATAAGAAGTATAACTTGATCACACTTTAGTAATCAAAATTGGGTTCCGAAAATCATCAATTACATTGAAGTCTCTTACGATATTAAATAACTTCTTATTGTCAACTAAATGCATTTCAATACAATTTCTCAAGTATGCTCTTTTTAGCAAAATAACATTGAAAACATTTCTTCTTGAAAATCCATGTGTGACACTAACAATCCTACTGATCGTGTAATACAATAAGGAAAATTAAAACTAGGTTTCACATTAAAAAGTTAATCACAATTAGGTCAAAAATATCAAATTACATTAGAGTCTTTTGAGATTCGTGTAATATTAGAGGGCTTCTTATTGCCATGCATCTCACTTGGAGGTGTATATATGTTAATAAGAAATCATTTAATATCATCCACGTCCCAATGAAGTTTAATGTAATTTGATTATTTATGAGAACCTGATCATGATTAATTCAATTATTTGAGATTTAGATGTACATTTCCTAATGAAGGTAGTGAATTATTTTAAAAAATAACATAATACTATTATGATACAATGCAATCCTTCTGTTCCATGCCTATTTAACTTTTAAAGCCTATTTAGCTTACAAAACACTTCTTCCTATCCTAAATATATGATCTATTTAATTAATTTGATTAATTAAGGATGTCAGTTATCTTAGGTTGCATGTGTTTTCCTTTTAAAAGTCTCCAATAATCTTCTCTCATTTACTTTATCTTACATGATTATTGTTGGATGAAGGACAATATGAATAATTTAGGGCGACAAAAATTAGAGTTAGGTTTTATATTTAGAATCAAGATCATATCCCCAACTAGGCTCTATATTTAGAACTAGAGGGAGTAATATATATATATATATATATATATATATATATATATATATATATATATATATATAAACTAGTACTCCCTTTGATCCTTATTATAAAGCGCCAACTACCAATTTTCACAAATCAATTATTGGTGGTTGAATTATTAAGTCTCGGAATAATTGTAACATTTTACCAACTTTATCCATTATTAAATGATATATGACTTAACATTATCAACTTTTGGCATCCATTAATAATAAGGGTAAAGTGAGACAACACGATCAATGAGGTTGTTGGTGTCTTATAATAAAAACTGAATTCTCACTTCATTAGTCTTTTTTAAAAAGTCAACTATATTTAATATTAAAAAAAGACCAGATTAAATAATACTCCCTCCAATATAAGTATAGGATCAAACTTACTTTTTTACAGTTTTTAAGAAAAAAGCTAAAATTATGATCAAGTCGCTGAAATGTATTTCGTAATAATAATACTTTCTCCGGTCCTTATTATATGTCACCAACTAACTCTAATTTTTGGTCCCTAATATAAGTCACTAACCGCCGCATTAAATGTTTTTCCCCATTTTACCCCTGTCAATAATGAAGATTCAAAATTGAAAATGTGAAACACATCATTTAATGAAAGGTGAAGTTGGAAAAGTGGAAAAGTAAATATAAATTTTAACACGGGTTAAAGATCAAATTTGCCCCGGAAGTTTTGGCCTAGGGTCAAATTTGCACCTTAAGTTTTTTTAGGATCATATTTGCCCCTGAAATATACAAAATGAATCAATTTTGCCCCCACCTCCTACATGTCATGCCACATCATCTTCCATGTCAAAGCTCTTGCCACCTCATCATCTTCTCCATCTCTCTATTGATGAATGATGATAAAATTTGGCAATAGTGTTGGATGATATTCTTCATTCTTAAAATAAAATCATGGAAATAAAATCATGTGATAAAATTGTAGCTTTCTTCATCCCTCCAAAATCTTGACACCACATCGTCAGCTCCCGAAACAATAGCCACTTGGTCATCTCCATGGATTAGGGTTGCAAAAACCTTAATCCCCCAAAATCAAACATTCATTCTCCCTGGGAGTTGCTCATTTACTCAGTGTTGGGGGCATGTATGAGTGATTTCTATTGGGACGACCATTGGGACTTTCAACCGCCACACCACAATTTCTTTTCCATTTTTTTGTCCTCTCTCTTGTCTCTGTCCTATTGGGTTATATAAAGTTTTAATCTTTTTGGCTTTGAATCAAATTTCTGCATCTGAGACGAGCTCGTGGCTTTGTATCAATCTGAAGTTCAGGAGTTTGTTATTAATGCTTCTTCTTCTGATAAGGTTGAACCTGAAGAGAAGGCTGTGGTGGACGAAAAAGAAGTGCTTGATCATATGGAGGAAGATTCTGTGAGTTTTGCCACCGTTTTTTGGTCAAAATTGAACAAAGGAGAGATGAAGAAGATGATGATGTGGCAAAAGCTTTGACATGTATGAGGAGGTGGCATGACATGTGGGATGTGGGGGCAAAATTGATCCATTTTGTATATTTCAAGGGCAAATATGATCCTAAAAAAACTTTAAGGGCAAATTTGACCCTAGGCCAAAACTTCCGGGACAAATTTGATCTTTAACCCATTTTAACACCCAACTACCATTCTTTGGTATGTGAGAAATAAGTAGTTGGTGACATATAATTATGATCGGAGGAAGTAGTAATAATACTCCCTCCGTTTCTAAATATAAGATCACTTTAGGGAGGAGAGCTTGTTCCTAAATATAAGATCACTTTCAAATTTAACTCAAGTTTCCCCAAATTACCCCTATATTCCCTTCACCCAAAAAAATAGATTTGAAGAAGGTGAAAGGATATTTTTAAAACTTAGGTGAGAGGTATTTTGTAAATTTAATGTAATCCTAAACTCATTTGAATGTCTTCCTTAATCTCTCAAAATTTGCTTAAGTGATACTCATTATACTCCCTCCGGTCCCTAATGTAAGAGCCCAATATTTGAATGGTTTTGGTCCCAATGTAAGAGCTCACCTCATACTCTATCTTCATTTAATGCATTTTTTCCTACTTTACCCCTAACTCTCTTTCATATTTATTAATGCTTATGTATTTCTCTTTCTTAAAAGTACCATAATAAATATGGGCACTTTTGGAAAAGAAGCATTAACTCCAGACACCCAACTAACATTCACATGTTTTCTTAAGAAACGTTTTTTTGACTGCTAGCTCTTACATTAGGGACCGGAGGGAGTATTTAGGAAGGGAGTGAGTAATATTATACTCCCTCCGGTCCTATTTATAAGTCGCCAACCGCCTAAATTGTACATACCAAGGAATGAAGAAGGTTAATAGAAGTTGGATCATTAAATTGGTCTTATTTTTTTGTCTTTTCCATTTTTGCCCCCTCACCTTTATCACTATGACCCACTACCTTTTCTCTCTCTTCATTAATCTTCTATCTATAAAAGTGTTTTTTCATCTTCTCTCTCTTCTCATCTTGCAATGTTCATTTTCCAATGTAAGGTAGTATTAGGAAAATTTTAATAAATGAGTTAGTTAGTGGTAGTTAGTGACTTATATTAAGGACCAAAATTTAGAAGCGGTTGGCGACTTATAAATAGGACCGGAGGAGTACCTGCTATGGAAAAAGGACAGAATGACATTGACTTTCTGGTCACTGGGACTCGTAGCATGGCTAGTCAGCTCCGCTATTTTTTAACCATTGTCTTCCAATTCAAACCTATAATATATTTTTTATATTACTCCTTTTCAATTCAACTTTCCTCTGTGTCTTTTTCGTATCCACAGATTTAAGAGAGAGAAAAAAGTGCAACATATCTAAATAGTTTTCTTGGGTTCGCAACGAAAGAGACGATTTTGGCCTTTTAGACCTTCCACATTACATTCATCGCTGTCAAAATTTAAAGGTATCATTTCTCCGTACATGGGTTGGTTTCTATTCCATCTACCTTTTCTCCATTTCTCACTTATTATTATGTCATCAGTGAAGAGAGAGAAAGAGAGAAATAAAATGGTCCTGAACTGTCTTTCTCTTCTGCTTAGATTTGATATGATTCACTTGAAAAGTCAAGTGAAGTGGGGAACTGTGAACACAGCATTTTCCAAACTCCTTATTGAAACTACTTCTATACATCTCAATCCTTTTACCCTTTTCACTTCACAGATTTTATATATTCCTTCTCTTTCGAACTCTTCAATACGGACAAGGTATAGGTCAATTTTGCCCCGCACTTTTAAGTGTGTGTGTGTCTATATATATATATATATAGCCGGTCCCAAGTCCGGATAAAGGAGTAAGGTTGTGTTAGGCTTCGCAATTAAAGTAAAATTCTTATCGAATCTTATGAGCATAGATCTACGCATGACTATTGATCATACAAAATAGCGTCGTGTGATCTATTAGCCGATCCGTAGAATAAGTTTTGTTGTTGTTGTGTGTGTATATATATATATATTTAAAATTTATTTTCTTTATGGTTCTTCTTTAATTCTGCCATTATTTCTCTCACTGTTT
Source organism: Mimosa pudica (assembly GCA_029929735.1). NCBI lineage: Eukaryota > Viridiplantae > Streptophyta > Magnoliopsida > Fabales > Fabaceae > Mimosa > Mimosa pudica. Next base: position 8,771,698 of record JAKELP010000021.1, on the reverse strand, counting down.
TGGCCTTTCACGAAGTTGGGAGGCAGGTGTGAACAAAGGATCAGAATTATGGGGCTTCTCTTGTCTTCTTCCTTGAAGAGATTTAATTTTGGAGACATGCATGGCGTTGACAAGGAAACGCCTTTTTAGGCTCTGTCTATACTTATGAAGAAGGAAGAGAAAACCCATTTATCATTTTTTTTTATTTCTGAAATACTATGATTTTTGAGGTCAAACCATTAATAAGGACTATTTTGAAACAAACCCAGAAAGAAGAAGAAGGAGAAGCTGTTAGATAGAAAAATATTCAGCTTTGGAAACTCAAAAGCATTGAGGAAGACAAAGGGTCCTTCTTCCATTTTGCTTTTCTATTTTTTTTTTGTTCTTTACGTTTTTTGTTTATGATAATTTTTATTTTATGGGTTTTGAGGGTTTAATTAGGAGCAATAGTAGAAACTACAGCTGTGGGAGTGCAAGAGTTGTGGCTAATATTTCTCCACACAATCTCTATATCCCAAGTAGTTCCATTGTTGAGCCACTTCTTCATTCTCCTATTTCAACTGTATGCTTCATCTGATTGATCTCTCTCCTTCTCTCTCCCTCCATGTCTCTCTGTCTCCCTTTAAATATGAAGTAGAAAATTGATTGACTAGATTTATGACCTTTTGCATGTTCAGTAGTATTTTTGTTGTTGGTTCTAATGATGATTTGATTGATTGTGCAGCAGCAGAAAATGGAGGGCCATGGTGATATGGGCCTTATTGGGGAATTTGATCATAGTTTGATGGGTAGAATGAGGGATGATGAGTATGAGAGTCGGTCTGGGAGTGACAATTTCGAGGGGCTTTCCGGCGACGATCAGGATGCTGCCGCCGGCGTAGGTGGTGATGACCAGCCTAATAGAAGAAAGAAATATCACAGACACACTCCTCATCAAATTCAAGAGCTTGAATCGTACGTATTGCCTTCATCATGATCTTAAGTACATTGTTCTATTATAGGTGTAACATTTAGAAGTAATGATGGGCTTTTTTTAATACATTGTTTTAGATTTTTCAAGGAGTGTCCACATCCTGATGAGAAGCAGAGAATGGAACTTAGTAAGAGGCTGAGTTTAGAGAATAAACAGATCAAGTTTTGGTTTCAAAATAGAAGAACTCAAATGAAGGTAATTGAATCATGTTGGATTTATAGCATTGTTATTGTCTTCATATAAATGGTGATAGGATTTTCTGATAGTGTGTACTTATATATGTGATTTTTTGGTTCTTCAATCAGACTCAATTGGAACGCCATGAGAACATAATTCTTAGACAAGAGAATGATAAGCTCCGAGCAGAGAATAGTATGATAAAGGAAGCCATGGCCAGCCCGATGTGTAACAGATGTGGTGGCCCGGCCATTCCTGGTCAAATTTCATTTGAGGACCACCATCTCAGAATTGAAAATGCTCGGCTTAAGGATGAATTGAATCGAATATGTGCCTTGGCGAACAAGTTCCTGGGCAGGCCACTGTCATCCTTGGCCGGCCCCTCTGGTATGCTGGGTTCGAATTCTGGTCTTGAACTCGCTATAGGAAGTAGCGAAATTGGTGGCTCAAGCACTCTAGGTTCTTCCTTGCCAATGGGGCTTGATTTAGGGGAAGGTATCATGGGAATGCATTCGGCAATGCCCCGAATGAGATCGCCAATGGGAATGATGGGAGGTGAATTTCAGGTTGATAGGTCTACGCTCATCGATCTTGCACTGTCTGCTATGGATGAATTAATGAAGATGGCTCAGGCAGATAGCCCTCTCTGGATAAAGTGTTTTGGTAATGAGAGAGAGATTCTGGACCATGAGGAGTATGACAGGATAACTTCTTGTACTGGCCCAAAACCTGCTGGTTTTGTAACTGAGGCTACAAGGGAAACTGGGATAGTCATCATAAACAGTCTAGCTCTCGTTGAGACATTGATGGATGCAGTACGATAAATTTCACCTTTACTAAATAAATTGATTGAATTTAAGCATTTATTGTTGAATTAGTTGACTAATTACCCGGGTTGAGTTGTATGCATTGCATACTTGATACTAATCATCTGGTAGAACAACATGATTTAGTTTAGAAATTTTAAAGTTAATTGGATATATTATTTTAATTAATCACTCTTGTTCATAGAATCGGTGGGCGGAGATGTTTCCCTCATTGATAGCTAGAGCTGCGACTGTTGATGTAATATCAAATGGTATGGGTGGAACCAGAAATGGTGCTTTGCAAGTGGTATGTTTTTTCAGCCCTTTGATTTCTGCATCTAAATATATATGGCTGAAACGTACTGAGAGGATAATAATCATTGTTAGATGCATGCTGAGGTTCAATTGCTTTCGCCGCTTGTTCCCGTGCGTCAATCGAGATTTCTCCGGTTTTGCAAGCAGCACACGGAAGGTGTTTGGGCTGTAGTTGATGTTTCAATTGAGATTGGCCACAGTTCAATGAATGGCCACCCCTTCGTGAGCTGTAGGAGGCTACCTTCAGGTTGCCTCGTGCAAGATATGCCCAATGGTTACTCTAAGGTAACTGATTCTTTCAAAACTCTATTATTTCGTATGTTATTTGTCTTTGCTTGCTGAAATGTCCAAATTTTATCAATCACTATCGTCATCAATTTGTTTGTTTGTTATAACCGTTGATTTAGTTAAGTTGTGAGATGATTGAGTGCTGTTAAAATACTCAGATGATTTTCATGTAGTTTAGATATATTATATTTTGGATCTTTACTGGTTTTCTGTGGAAAAGATGAATAATCAGTTAAATTATGATATAATCTCCAATTTCGATGTTTGGGTGGCTTACTGTCTATATCCAACTTTTCCAGCCTTATTTGATTTAGAAATGATTGGAAACTACGTTTATGTCCCAGCATCTTATAGCATTTACAAGTGCTTAAAAGTTAAAAATTTGTTGGTTTCTTCAATCCCTCAATTATAGACAACATAATATAGTTGGTGTTTCTATACCCGACTATTTTATAGTATTGTACTCCCTCGGTCCTATATATAAGAGCTGCTTAAATAATTTGGGTAGTTTTAGAAATTTAGTGAAGTTCATTATTTGAAACAAATGGGAATTGATTTCCCTTTATGTACTGCCTTTTAAATCATGACTATATTGAATGAAAATCCCCTTATTAATTAATAGGTGTAATCTATAGAGATACTTTGGAAAGAATTATAAAAATAGGGGACCAAAGTGGATTGAAGTCTTATATTGAAGACCAAATTCTTCCTTCCTCTAGCTCTTATCTTGTGGACAGAAGGTAGTACCATTTTATATTGGGCAAGGCTACAATGACCTGGATTATAACCTTGATATTTTCTAATATATAATAGTGGTTGGTGATACCTTGGAATCTGTGCCATTGGAAGATAATCAGACCTTGTCTTCTTAAAAAAATTTTCTATATTATACTCAAACTGTGATTTTTTTAGTCATCTTGTCAACTTCAGAGTCATGATTTCACAGCCGACTTCTATGATGGGGGTATTAATTGCATTGAGGCTAGGGTTTAATAGCTACTTTTCTATATATTGAAGCATGGATTTGGATCATTATTTTTTTTTCCATCTAATACCATGTCTTTCATTGATGCAATCAATCCTTCATATAGAATATTTTTATTGATGAATTTGATATTTTTACATGCATCATATACGGAAGAAATAATAACTTACAAGTTTCATGAAGATTATAAACATTTTCTTAACATTTGAGGCATATCGAAATAACCCTCTAGTCCTATTTATAGGGCGAGAGAAGGTGTTTTTGGGTCGTGTATATAAGTTACTTCATTATGAATGTATAAGTTCAACCTTCATTTATTATATATTGACTTTGTTTTCATGTGATATAGTGGATATTAAGTATGGGTAGAATAGGAAATTTGTTGGATTTTAGTGGGAAGTTAATGATGTTTAAGTTTTTCTTGGTTTCTGTAAAACATATATGAAATGAGGCATGTAAATAAGGCCAGATGAACATGTAAAGAGGAAATGAAGTCAAATTGGTTGGAGCTTGTGAGGAGCCATACTATTTTAGCTTTGTGAATAATGTGATTCCTTATAGATTTTAGGGTTTAGGGTTATTTTTGTCTCGAAAGTTTTTGCCTAGGACCATATTATCTTAGAAGTTTTTTTGGTTTCGAAATTACCTAGAAGTTTCAAAATGGAGCAATATTGCTCTACTAGATTAAAAAACCTCACATTGACTGTTCAAAAGTCGGCTTTGACTGTTAATATTTTAATTGTGTAGTAAAGGGTAAAATTGCTTTATTATAATATTTCCGGGGCCAAATTGGACTAAAACTTTCCAGGGCAAAATTGGTTGAGTTTTAACTTTCCACACAAAATTGTTCTTTAATCCTAAAATTAATAGATTATGTTGATTAGTATTGATGATTATTCAAACTAGTATTTGTTTTCTATTCTTATATTTCACTATATGATCAATCATGCCAATTTTTGGTCAAAACTTTGTCTCACTAAAATAACAAGCATGAATAACTTTGTCATGGGAATGATGATCTTCAAGGTACGATCTAGTTAATAAGAAGGAAAGTTTATAGCTGGTATCATATTCTCGTCTTGGGTAAATTTGTAATGTTGCACTTTTTTAACGTAAAGATGGGTAGTGCTCTTTCATGGATAGTTTAAGCCTAAATCATGTTCAAACATGGTATGATTAACCCAGTGTTATGAAAACTCCCTATCACAGGTTTGATCCTGTCAGTAACCTTAGACAGTTAATACTAACCCCTTTTAATTTTAAAGAAAAAATAGATGCCCTCTATTATCAAATCAGATCCTTGCCAAATATGAAATTATGAATTGAATTGTGTTGATTCGATGCCATATAATGGAGTGGAACATAAAGGAAAATGACATGGAGAAAAAAGTGATTTTGAAGATGAGAATGCATGTTATATCCCTGAATTTTTAATTTTACAAAAAGTATTAGTATATTACATTTGTTGTTAAATAGTAATACTGACAGAAATATGATAAATAGTGTGTGTGTGTGTGTTCATTTTTATTACATCAAACAAGACCTAACCTTCAGCATGGGCAAGACTATATTGTTTTGACGAGTAGCTATAAAAAATCAATGAGTGGATAATATTTGCACTGTTGCAGGTTACATGGATTGAACATACACATTATGATGAAAGTGTCATTCACCAGTTGTACCGGCCGTTGGTGAATTCAGGCATTGGCTTTGGCGCTCATAGGTGGATTGCCAACCTTCAAAGGCAATGTGAATGCTTGGCAATCCTCATGTCATCTTCTCTACCCAATGAGGATCCTACAGGTACATTCACATGTAACAAACCCATGTTTTCCTTGATTTAGTGAAAAAAATTCATATCGTTTTATACATGTTGACAATGAGAACAACACATATTTTTAGCAGCATTAAGCCAAGCTGGTCGGAGAAGTTTGTTGAAGCTGGCACAGCGCATGACCAATAACTTCTGTTCTGGAGTTTGTTTATCATCTGCACGCAAATGGGATAGCCTTCACATTGGAACACTCGGTGATGATGTGAAGGTGATGACTCGGAAAAATGTGGATGACCCCGGCGAGCCACCCGGGATCGTGCTTAGTGCTGCGACTTCTGTTTGGATTCCGGTGTCCCGGGAGAGTCTGTTCAATTTCCTGCGTGATGAACGGCTTAGAAGTGAGTGGGACATTTTATCGAATGGGGGACCAATGCAGGAGATGGTCCATATTGCCAAAGGTCAAGGTTCTGGAAATTGTGTGTCTCTACTACGTGCCAGCGTAAGTTGTGTTATTTTTTCTTCTGTTTTCCCTGCATCTTTGACTTTCATATATATCAGTACAACTGAATTCTCGGCAACCTCCTTTATTGCAGTTTGTCCGTATATTGACTTATGTCTGAACTTAATAATCTTGGTAAGTAGTACAAGAAAATGAAATGGAAAATAAAATAAAAAGGAATTTTGTAGATAAAATGATGATAGTGTGTATGTATATGTTCGTTTGTCAGTTTAGGTTAATCGAGACAAATCTAAAGGAAGTTAAATTTGCCTAGCACGGCCTCTAGATTGGTGAATGACTTGATTCCTAATTTGAACTTGGGCTACTCTATCACTCAATGGACTAGCCTCATAGGCTAGTAAGACATTTAGGCTACTCTATCACTCAATAGAGTGGTTTCCAAATAAAGGAAGTTAAATTTTTAAATTTTCATTTTTAGAATGAAAAAAATGGATTTGTAATTTCAAAAGTTTTTATTAGTCTTTAACAATACACACATTATAGCTGGATGTATATATTTCTCTTAGTTGAAAATAATGACACTAAATTTGTCATTATTTTTTTACCAATAAAAAAATTCACTATCTTCATCCGCGCTTAATTTCACTTTCTGAAACCCTTAGTTTCTTTAAGCATATTTCAATATAGTGCATATATATGTACATAAGTTTATGTATTTGTATTAACAGAGATTAATTGAAAATTGAAACCAAAACCATTTTTACGATTAAAAAAAAAATAATGGTTGTCTAATTTGATTAGAGTTGGAGAGAAACCTTGCATAGTATGCTTAAATAATTATATATAGAAAATCAAAATAATGTAGCAAGTAAAATTGACATATTCATTTTGTTACATTGAACATTTGGTTTGTGGCCATTGCAGGCTGTGAATCCCAATGAGAGCAATATGGTGATCCTACAAGAAACATGGACAGACCCGTCGTGCTCGGTGGTAGTCTACGCTCCGGTCGACGTTCAATCCTTAAACGTCGTAATGAGCGGTGGAGACTCCGCCTACGTTGCTCTCTTACCTTCAGGTTTTGCCATTCTCCCTAGTGGCCACCAATCCAACCTCAGCAGTGGCCTACTCAAAGGTGACGGCAATGGCCAAGACCAAGGATGCCTCCTCACCGTTGGATTCCAGATTCTGGTGAACAGCCTTCCCACCGCGAAACTCACGGTGGAGTCCGTCGAGACAGTCAACAACCTAATTGCTTGTACCATTCAGAAGATAAAAAGTTCACTCCCAGTTGCATGACCATGATGATATGTGTGTGTCTTTGTAGTTTCCTTTTTGTGTTTGTGTTTGTGTTTGTGAGGGTGAAGCATTATTGAAGAGGAGATTAATTAAGAGATGGTGTAATTATATGGGAATATATAGAGAGATAGTAATGAATAGTAAATGAGGAGGGTCGCAAAAATGGAGGTTTTGAGTCAAGAACGAACCGCGACAAAAGGGGATTGTGAATGTGCGAGTGGGTGCATGGTGGTTCGGGTATTGACTCATTGACCTGCGACTTTGGTTTTTTAGGTATCTCAACTCTTTTTTATTTTATTGGTATTATTTAACAATTCGCTCATCACATGTTCACATGCTGTGACTTTTATCGTTTCCTTTTCATTGGCCTGACACGCCTTTGTTCTTCTTTGTGGTGCAAATATAATAATAGTAATGTAGTGGGTACTTAGCCAAACAGTGATGTTTGACTTTTGCCTTGTTCTTCGGCTTCTTGTCATTTTTGTGGGCTTCGGATGTTTCTATATTTTTGTCTTTGTTGTACTTAATGTAATCCCTTACCATTTGAATGGCGCTGTATCACACACACACACACCTATCTTATCATGGTATCTTATATCTTATTGAGGGATTTTATTTAATAAAAAATAGAATTATTATGATTATGAGTTAAATTGAAATAAAGATAATTTTATGTGAAAAGAGGCAAGTAAAGATATATAATTGTCACTTGATTTTTCCTTGTATTAAATGAAAGAAAAAGGAGGCTGAAATCGCAAATTTGGAGATTTGGAAGAAATTACAGCAAGTGGCCCAACATTTGAAAAGCTCAACAACCCCAAATTACAAAACATGCCCAAAACTTCCAGAAATTGTAAAAAGGCCCAGATATTGAAAATCAGCATTAGTATTAGGGCATTCTACATCAGATTTTTGAAGTACCAAGCCCGGACCAGCGGCAGCACGTACACCCTAATAACCGCATTCAACATCTATCTGATCAAAACTCCCTCTTTTCCATAATCTACCACTAATTTGATAACAACTTCTGACATGTTTATAACAATATTTAGAGTATGTATAACTTGAGAAACCTCTTGTCATACCTGGGTGCGCGACATTGGGCCTCAGTTTTTTTAAAAAAATAGAGGCCCATGCGTGACAAGGAGCCTCAAATTTTTTTTTAAAGAAAAGAGAGGCTCCTTTGGATTTCAACGTTTTTTATAAAAAAAAAAAAGAGGCATCGTATCAAGACCTGAGGTGCGACAAGATGCCTCAAACTTATAAAAAACTTGATCCACAACATGGTGCTTCATTATATAAAAACATTGAGACAACATGAAAATATATATAAGCAAGCTGCACCGCAGGGCGCGACTTGCTGCTTTAATTTAAAAATATATTTTTTACTTTTAAATTTACAAATCGTGCCACCAGGCGTGACATGATATATTTTTTTAAAATAAAATTAATCGACTAATATGTTGCAGTTAAGCTAAAAACTGCGACACTATTCTTCTTGATGTCATGTATCGCTATGGCGTGACATCAGAGGCACGACTACTGACCTTTCTACTTGTAGTGTTACCTTTTTTAAAAAAATTTAAGAAAGTAAATTATGACTATGCCTTATGCAATTAGATTTATTTGTTGTTAGTTTAAAGTAGAACTAATTAGTTTTGCGGAAAATACAATCATAGACAATTCAAAGTGATTACTTTTAAGCAAGTGGTAAGTTGGCGTGAGTGGTAAGTACTCTCGTCCCTTAAGCAAGTGGTTGGGGGTTCGATCCCTAGCTCTTGCGAATGGAGCAAACTCACAGGCCAGCTGTCTACCCCCTATATGGGACTTCAGAACAGCGAGGGATTAGTCTCACTTGACACGCGGGTGGGGATACCCTTGGGTAACCAAAAAAAAAAGTGATTACTTTTAATTTGCATCCTTGATTTCTCAAAAAAGTCAAAAAACACTTATAATTAAGAGCGGGATAATATGAATTTGTGTTAATTATGTGTGCCTTAGTTCCTATAAGTAGTTAGCGTTAATCTTGGAGAGTTATGGGAATTCATTATTTTTTGGGATAAGATCAAAACTATGCTATCATCAAAACTACAAAAATCATATATATTATGTATTTTGTCAAGGGTATGTGTTAAAGTTTTATCCAACAAATTGCATTGTCTTCTTTAGAATTATAGCGTTCTCGTCTTTCCTGATTATCTCTTTCTCAATCTTTTCTTTTTTCCCCTTTTTAGTACTCCCTCGGGTCCTAAATATAAGACCTAATTGACTTTTTCTGAAAAATCCTTAAAAAAACAAAATAAGGTAATTATAAATTGATTTACCTAATTTTTTCCCTTAAACTAATTTATTTTACCTATAAACTAATGGATAATCTAAAAATATAACAAATATGTCATCATTTAATAACCTATTTCGCAACCTTAATCTCTAAAAAAAAGTCAATTAGGTCTTATATTTAGGACCGGAGGTAGTATTAGATACTGATTCTAAAGAACTCTCACCACCCTTCAACAGTCCTATTCTTTTTGTTTTCCTTATTCTAAATTCTTCTATCTAGCTAATTCCTAACAACCTGCTAAAATTGTTTATCTTTCGTAAACATATCTTTTAAAGGCCAATTATTTGCTCCAACCCGAACTCTAAAAGAATAAAATTTCTTACACTGCTTCCTAAAAACCAAGGTCATACTCACATTTTTAACCATTTTTTGAATGACACCCTGAACCTATTTTTCCACCAAATCAACAGCCACAAAAATTGATTTTACCCTAATTAAGGGCAAAAGCGCTGATCTAATAATTAACTATTTCAGTTTGGGCAAAAATAATAAATGACTATTTCGCGGTGCATAAATAATATTTAACTTTGTGACCCGGTGCAAAACTAATAAAACCGGTCTAGAATGTTAATTTGTAGTTATGTGGAACTTTTCTGATGTTATTTTCAAAGTGAAAAATACATTTTTTCCCCTCCCAATTAAAACTTTGCTGATACTAGTTAGCATGGAAAGATGAAGGGCGAAAGGAAGATAGATTGAGTTTTAATTGTGAGGGGGTAAAAAGGTATTTTTACTTTAGAAAATAATATCAGAAAGGTTCCACAAAACTACAAATTAACATTTAGTATCGGTTTTATTATTTTTGCACCGGGTCATAAAGTTGGTTATTATTTATGCACCGCGAAATAGTAATTTATTATTTTTGCCCAAAGTGAAATAGTTAATTATTAGATCAGCACTTTCGCCCCCTAATTAATGACGACGTGAAGAAATAATTATGTCATACAAAGCCAGGATCGCTTGCCGGAAGTGAGGTTGCTAGGAAGAAATTTTATATATACCTAAGAATCATTGTAATTTTGAATCATCAAGATATTACACTACAATATTACATACTGGTCTCTATCGATCTTCTTTATATTGAAGTGTGGGTGGAATCATTTTCTAAGGACGAAGTATAAATAAAACATAACTGGTTGCACAAATATGCCACGTATATAGAGTCTTTAAATGACAACACATACATAATGATCTGCGCTACCCATTCTCTCCTTTGGGTTTATAATAGCAATTTCTCTTTCTCTCTTCCTATATATATATACATTGAGCAACGTAATGATATGGTTAATTCATCTTCATGAATATAACAACTTCAATTTCTTTCTTTTTGAAGTTGGAATTCGTAGCTTCATGTTAATTGTGTTCAGGCTTCTGGTTAATATACCACTTTATTTTGTAGGACTTATCTATTCGAAACCTTTTCCTTCGAGATCATAATCATTATTGGCTTTTAGTTGCTTGAACTCCATTAACTTCAGTTGGTATTCCTGATGATTATATGCGGTCAAAAGGCCGACAAATAAGTTTTGTAACTAATCTGCCAAGGCACGCGATTAAATCATGGTCAACAGCGACTTAAAAAACACTGAATATTAATGGAAGAAGGTTGTCTCGTGAACTTTAATTATGTTACTAAATCGTCAAAGTTCATCTCAGTGCATTTTACACTTTCTTGCTAAAATAAAGCTACAAGTTATAACTAGAATTAATTTAAGCTTGCTCTATGCATTGCACAGAATCCAAGACAACAAGTTACACTGGTCATAAGTCATAACCTTGTGATCAGTACATCTCTCAGTACTTATTTATATATTTACTAATTACTAATTGTAGCTACTCCCTTTATTTCTAAAATAGGATCAATTTGACTTTTCTAGAAAATCACAAGAAAACAAAATAAATTACTTATCACTTAATTTACGTCAAATTTTCTTTTAAATTAGTTTATATATAAACTTGTTTGACTTATAAGCTATTATATTATAATATAATAACACACAAAATACACTACAATCACGTGTTTAGTGTTTTTAATTTTTCTAAAAAAAAGTCAAGTGGGTCTTTTACGTAGGAATGAGTGAAGTAATTAAGTTCTTCGATTTCGTCCTGTAGTTTCTCTCTTGGAATTGAAGTAAACAGCAGCAACAGGAAGGCCAAGGCCATTGTGAAGGGAGAAAGCTCGTGTGTTAAAATTGTCCCTTGAAGGTGGAGGCATCACTGTCTGCCTTCCTCTCTGCTTGAATAGCACCAACACGTACCTGTGAATTCCCACCACTGGCCTTGGGCTCTCATACTCCACTACGTCTCTCCCTGTGTATAGAACATACATATTGGGCAACTCATCACTTTTTTGTAAAATATTCATATAAACTCTGTAAAAGAAGTTCCATGAAAACTAACCAAAGGTTACATCAGTGGTGCCAGGAATATCAGTGACCATCCTGAAATTCGATACCAACAACAAAGCGTGTCCATTAGGCCATCTACTCCATCTAGAGTAATCAATGTACTTACACTACAAACTTAAAGAAATTTGGATCTATAGATATACAGATAACACAAACCAGTGAAGGTGTTCCCTTAAATATGGATCGCTAGGACTTGGTGCATCTGGATCTGTCATAACCTGTACGCGGACACATTACACAGCAAGTGTTAGTAGTATTAGTAGAAGAAAAAGAAACATACACAAATAATTTAAATTAAGTTTATTGATTATTAATGAGGAAATTGTATGTATTTATATATTTATGTATGTATGTATAAAGCTTACTAAGGTATAACAAGTCCACATGTCAGCACCACCAATCTCAACCCTTGGTTTGGAAATAACTGCTTGAGGTGAAAGCTCTTGACCAGGACGAAAGGGCCTGTTGGAATTGTTGTACATCACATTCATAGTCACACTTGGAGTGAAATTGTCTATTACCTCTCCTATCACTCTTTCCACAATAAGTGGCTCCATAGCCCTTGACAACACAAGATGGAGAGTCAATATTCAAGAGATACAAACTTTAGATTTAATTGTTTTTGTGTTTGATTGCTCTCAACTTATATGTGGGTAGAACAAGAGTGAGATTTGTTAGCTATTTATAGCTAGAAAAAAAAGGTTCTTTCAAAAAGAAGAAGCTAAACTATTCGAAAAAGGATACTGTCAATTAAAGGTTGAAAACTTGACATATTATGGTATACATATACGGGGTTAATAAACAGAAATTATGAATTGGTGATTGTGCTTTGTTTGTTCTTAGTATTAGTGTAACTACTTGTTTGTTTACACTTCACTAACATCTGAAACAAGTAGTTACACTAATACAGGTTATATTATTGGTGGAATCTGATGACATACATGTGTGTCGATGTCTCATTGGCTCCACGTGAAGAATAATATATGCAGTTTCTTTTTTCCCGCACTATAATATTTGGCGAATGGGAATAATTCAACCTTTCCTATAAAAGGATAATGTTCTTGCTCATGATTTCTTTCAATGAAAATACAACACGCAGGATCTTTTCCACTTCTAGTACTGTTCATTTGATTCAGTGGAGAAAATAAAGACGTCTAACGACGACGCCTTTGCAATTGTGTGGATATAGTCATAATTGGTCTTCATGTATAAAAAAAAGATTTACTTAGAATTTGATGCCATTTAAACTCATATTGATCAGTAATGTAGATATCAATTAGGTTATTCTTATGACAGAAAAGGGGGAAAGGCTGGCTCTTTATTACTTTTATTATTTCTGATTGCATATATACATACTACAGGGTGGCATAGGTTACTTATTACATAATCTATTAATTCTGATTTTGGAAATCGGAATGTGTTTGATATTCATGTATGTAATTATTTTCCAATAAACTTTTCATCGAAACTAGTTTTTAGAAAATAGCTTTTTTAGCCAATTTTTAGAGAATAGTTTTTAAGAAAAAATGTAAAAGTCCTTTTAAAGAATAAATTTATAGAAATATCTTCTGAAATTTTAAAAAATAGCTTTTATGACAAAACCTAATTTTTTCCCCAAAACTTGTCTACTTAAATCAAAATTTAGGTTTTAACAATTAAATGTTATTAAGGAAAAGTTGGATGTGTTCGTCCGCTCTGATTTAGAAACATAGGTTTGAGCTCAAATGCTATTAAGGCCTGCTACGGTATCTGCTATTACTTTTATTAGTTATTACTGGTTAAATTATGTATTTTGGGTGTTTCTCTGAATTTCTTTCACTGCATGCAACTCTATGTTGGGCTTTCTGTTTTGTGTGGATAGGGATATTTCATTTTTAATTTCTAATTCATTAGTTGTTGAATTTTTTTTGGATTATTTGTCATCTGTAATTGGGTAAATAAAATATTATCTAGTCTTAGGTAAATAAATAAAGCAGAGAGACGTGTTAATGGAGATTCATTACTTACTGTGGGAGAGTGCTTGTGTAGAAGAGGAGGTGCAAGGGAGAAAGGGAAGGAAGGAGGAAGAATAAAAGGGAGTGTGCATTTAATTAACTTAGGGATATTTGAGTCAATTCCTAAGTGATGCACATGAAAATTACAAGATTCTAAGGGACATTAGGGTAGTATAATCTCATCCCCTATTAATAAAAACTAACGGTGTTAATTAAATGGATCTTTGTGGTAGTCACTTTAATAATTACTTGCCATTTTTTCCCTAAAAAATTATATGGTGTTGGTGCACCTTGAGCCAAATTACGTGACCATTTTTGCACATTCACCCATTAAAAAAATGTTACTTCAATTATAAAAAAAGAGTTAAGAAAATGTTACTCATCTTGTTGTTGAGTTAAAAAATTATAGGAAGAAAATATAGACGTTTAGTCAAGAAACTAAACAATATAGTTTTTTAAGAAAAAAATCCACCCTATCTGTCGTATGATGATGTTATAAAATTCCCTCTACCCCACCTCCAGGTATATAAACCCAACTTGAATCTTAAGAAAAAGGAATATTCTTTGGCACTTTTCCTCTTGCCTTCCTATACTAATTAGCCTATACCACTACAATTAACATTACATATTTGTAACCATAAAAATTAACTTGTAGCGAATTTTTCTTTTATTAGTTGTTTGTAGCATGGATCGTTTTATATAGGTCAAAAGCGCTGATATAATAATTAACTATTTTACTTCTGGCAAAAATAATAAATTACAATTTCGAGGTGCAAAAATAATAACTAGCTTTCTGATAACTCGGTACAAATATGATAAAACCGGTGCTGGATGTTAATTTGTGGTTATTTGAAACCTTACTGACATTATTTTCCAAAGTAAAAATACCTTTTACCCCTCTCGATTAAAACCCAAACACTTCCTCGTGCTTCCCTTTCCTTCTAACTACAAGGGTAAAAGGGTTGAGTTTTGATTGAGAGGGTAAAATGGTGTTTTTACTTTGGAAGATAATATCTTCAAGGTTCACATAACTACAAATTAACATCTAGCACCGGTTTTATTATTTTTGCATTGGGTAGGAAAGTTGGATAGTATTTCTGCACCATGTCATTCATTATTTATGACAGAAATGGAATAGTTAATTATTAAATCATCATTTTGGTCATTCCACATATATCATATAATAATTTATGGACAGACATACATCATGTCTATTGATGTATTAATTTATATATACACTAAAAACTCAAAAGGAGTTACACTGTAGCAACACTGTTCATTCTACAGTGTTCATTCTACAGTATTTTTTTGGGCGGAGGCTCCAAAATTATACATAACTATTGACCAAGAAACAAAGATAGAACATAACTATTTCAAGGTACAAAAATGATACCTAACTTTTACCATGTGATCAAAAATGATATTTTCACTAATATGACAATAATATTAGACATGAAATGTCCAAAATGCCCTTGTAATTAAATAAACTTTTACTGGACGACGATTAATTTATAAGGGCATTTTAGACATTTCATGTATAATATTATTGTCATATTATTGAAAATATCATTTTTGATCACATGGTAAAAGTTAGGTATCATTTTTGTACCTTGGAATAGTTATGTACTATTTTTGTTCCTTGGCCAATAGTTATGTATCACTTTTGGGTCTTCGCCCTATTTTTTTATAAATTTTTTTTTATTTTTTTTCAAAATGTTTTTAAAAATATTTTTTTTATTAAATTTTTTTTTCATCAATTTTTTTTATAGTATTGCTATAGCCTGCAGTGTTTTTTTATCAACATTTTTTTATCTTTTTCCATTTTTTTAGAATTTTTTTATCGAAATTTTTTTATCAAAAAAATTGTGAAAAAAGAATTTTTTTTCTCTCGAGATTTTATAATACTTGGCCTTTAATTAAACTTACACTATGATCATTGTGATTAGTAATAATAATAAATAAATTGCACGGAGCGTGAATAATCTTTATAAAATATCTCTACAACCTTAATTAATTCTTTTCGTAAAAATGATTTTCCTATTATGATACAATTTTTATTCAATCTCATGATTAAAGTAAATTAATAATGTATCAAACAACTTTTTTTTTCGAGATTTTATGGTACTTGGCCTTTAATTAATTAAGATTACACTATGATCATTGTGATTAGTGATAATCATAAACAAATTGCACGAAACACAAGTAATCTTTATAAAATATCTCTACAACCTTAGCTAATTCTTTTCATAAAAATAATTTTCCTATTATGATATAATTTTTCTTCAATCTCATGATTTGAAAGTAAATTAATAATAGTAATTTGAATTTAAAATATCCTACTATAATTGTAATTTTATATTAAGAATTTGTAAAAATAACATCAATTAATATAGTTATATAATTTTATAAAAAAAAATATAGTTATATAATTTTTTATTTAAATGAATATTATTTATCTTCTTAATAGGCCGGTCTGATAGCCTAATAGATTTTTTTTCAAGCCTGAGACTGGTCTGTTAAGCAAAAAAGTTCGAAAGAAAAAACCTAGGTCTGAGCTTGGCCTGGATATAAAGAGACCGATCCAAGACCTTAATGATCCAAGTCATAGGCCTTTATAAACATGAGATTACACTATGATTTGAAAGTATTAATTTTTATATTAGTGGGCCTTGATTAGGAAAATTGTGACGTAGCTGGTCAAGGTTGAAGGTAGAGGAAATGTAATGAGTATTATGCACTTTTCTATATTTATAGGATTTGTGTTTCTATTATGATACAATTTTTCTTCAATCTCATGATCAGTTTTCACTTGCAAGTTCTTTGTTCTGTGTAACGTACTAGAGTTCTTGCTTGTATTGTATAACATCCTGATGGAAGAGCTACACTTATAAGGCATCTTTAATTGTTAATCTTTTACTCCAGTTTTTCTATTTATAAAGCACTTCCAACATAATTCACATATAAGAAAAACTTTAAAATAATTTCATCATGAAATTTGACAGTTTTCAACTTAGTCCATATTTAATATTCACTACACCACATTAAAACAAAGGTCAATACATGATGAAGAGGTAAATAATACATTTACACATGAAAAATTAATTATATGTAAATAGGACCAAATAAAGGAATATATATTAAATGTAGATTGTGCAAGTCGTGGGAAAAAAATTCTGTTGCTTAGATGATGTGTAAGGGAGAATATGTGGCTCTATCATATGACCACATGATTGGGGAACCAAGATTGTATGAACGTGAAGGGCGATATAATGTTTCTAACCTTATTGTTTAGTTTTTTAAGAGTATGGTTATCCTATGAGAGGAGAAGATATTTGACTTGATATGAAAATTCATTTTTGACTCAACGCGGCACCTAGGCATGACTACGACTTATTACAAGATAGGTGATTTGTGAGCCAATGAAGGCATGTGATGAGGTAATGTGTTCGATGATGATTTTGACAAAAACTGGATTATGACTCAATTTTTTCTTATCGAACTCACTCAAAATTTTATAAGCACTACTTTTTTATGGAAAGTACGGTCGCAACGGTATAAAAGCTTGGATAGAGACTCTTAACAAATTAAAAGTGGCGTACCATTATGCAGAGATAATATAGAGAATACATTATAGTTGGAATTGAATGACAGCACAATTTAACTTGATATGTTATTGTTTGTAAGAAAATTTTGTTTGGTTGATATTGGCCAAGTTTTATGGACTAGTTAAAATCAAGGAACAACTTAGGTTCTAGTGAATATAAACAAACCACTTCCACCAATCTGAAGTAAGATATTTACATATTCTCTTCCCACTTCCAGGTGTGTGTGTCTATATATATATTCAACTTGAGGAAAAGGATTATGCTTAGTACTCCCTCTGGTCCTAAATATAAGACCTATTTACCTAATTTGATTAGATTAAGAATGTTAGTTAAGTTAGTTAAAATGACATGATATTACCAATATATCCTAACTATCCACCTTCACCCCCATACTGCCTCTCTTCTTGTCTATCATTTGGGAGCATTGATTCCACCCTCCCTCTTCTCTTCTTTACCATTAGGGAGCATTGACTTCATCCTCCAATCCCTCTCTTCTTGTCTAGTATTAGGGAGTATTGACTCAACCCTCCCTCTCTTTTTGTCTACTATAGGAGGCATTGATAAGGATATTTTGGGAAAAACTTAGTAAAAGTTAGAAATAGGTCTTATATTTAAGACCAAACTCATCCCATCAAATAGCTCTTATATTTAGGACCGGAGGGAGTATTTTACCGTTGCTTTCCAGTAATCCATGTGGAATCTATAACTTCTCATTCAATAGTTGAGCAACAACTGCTCATCTACTAAACAGAGTCATTTTGTTTTATTTACTTATTTTTCTTATTGGAGCTAATAAGTTCGTTGTGTTTATCATCTGTTTATTTTACTTGCAGCAGAAAATTCTAATCAATTAATTTTTAATGCATCCAATATTATGAAGTATGTAGCGCTCGAAAAAAATAATTCTTTTTAAAATTAAAAACAAATGGAGCCGCCACCAAAATTTTTAAAAAAGATATTTTGAAACCTTTTAAAATAATAATATTCTTTAAAAATCAAATTGGGTTCGGGAGTCGATTATGCGTGGGGAAGGTGTTAGGCACCCCACAACACCTGTCTATAAAAACGGTTACCCTAAGCTGATTATTTAAAAATAAATATGGTCTTAATTTTATTTTATTTAAATCACCAAATGATATCAATATACAAAAATAAAATAAAATAAAAAAAATAATTTTTATATGATTGGACTTGACTAGGATAAATCCTAGGGCCTACATACCCTTAAGGGATCAAAGCCCACGTAGTTCGAATGAAGTAGAAATGCGTGTCACTTGGTTGGTGTTTCTTAGGAAAATGATTATTTGATTTTTGAAATAAAATTTTATATTTGGTTTGTGTCTTTTATTCGAGAAAACACCTAGTTTATTAGAAAATATATATTTTAAAAAAAAAGTGTTGGATTAAACTTCCTGTGGAGATTTAATATCTCTCATGGAAGAATAATCAATCATGATTGAGGAGGTTGTTATAAACCTTCACACAACATGACCACCATTTGGAAAACAACTTATTTATTTTTTAACAAATGTTTTACTTTTATTTGAGTTTAATTTATTTTAGAAAAAGAAATTATTCACAATAAATCTACCAAGCAATAATCCAATATCAAAATATGTTCATGGTAGAAGAAGGAGATAGGGAGAATTTATACCTTTAGATGCATGCAAGTGTTTGTCATCACATGTGATTCACATTCATGACTTATGATAAATATAAATTAATATGATGTGTATGATGGTTGCTTGTGTTCTTAAAGAACTTATGTAGGTTGATGAGCAATGAGATGAAAATCAAAGAGAAGGAGGAGTATAGTACGTTTGAGTAAGGTTTATTTTGTAAGACTCTCTTTTTGTAAGGCTCTCTATATAGGACTTTCTTTCTCACCAAAAATGAAAACTAGCCTATGAAAAATGATCACCTAAAAAAAATATTCTCTCCAAATGAGGTCCTTCAAAGTTCCTCCCAAACTAATGCTCTCCAAAAAAATGATTCCCCTAAAATATGCTCCCTTCTCTCAAAAATGATTGTCTAAAAAATGAGCTCCTAAATGATCTCTCTCAAAAATTGCTCTCTCTAAGCTAATGTTCTCTAAAACGAGCTCTCCTCAAAATTCCCCCTAAAGTTGTTGCCTCTTCTTATGCTCTATTGCTCTCTTTATATAGTCATCCTAGGGGTTGCCTTTGTTAATTCAAACGGAAATCTTCCTCCTTGATTTTGGTGAATAAATCAACAAGAATTGAAATTCAAATATCAACTTCCTTTTTGACAAACATTTGGCCGTTGCAATAAGAAGAATCCACAATCATTGGATTTCAAAATTCAAATTGTTCTTTTCCCTTTTATTTCATAATGGATTCATGCATATTCTTCCTTAATCATATTTTCTTGATTTTGGGGCAGCAAATGATCAACAAAATTGTTTTGCATTAAAGCCAATATCTACATTCTTCTAATTATATATTTTTTGACTTTAGGAGCTCATTTTGAATCAACATAAATGGTGAAAGAATCTCTCCTTATTCCTATTTTAAATCATATGTGAATTATATTTTTATATGTGAATTCTTGGGAGCTTTCTATGATCTTCACAAGTTGTTCTAATTCAAATTCTAATGTGGAGGGTTTACCTTATCTATATCAATGGAGCAATGAAAGACTTAACAAGCAATATGGAATCAACAAAAGTCTAGTCATTCACTTTTAATTTGAAATTCTACCTATAACAAAATGATGAAGATTGAATGCTTCCAAGAATAATTTATTGTTATTATTATTTTTTACTCACAACGATCTAATTGTCATAATGAGAAGAGTATCTATATTTTTATTTTTATTTTATTATTATTTTTTTAATTATTTTATGGGGCCCGAACAAAATAGGGTGTTTACAAAGTATTAGTGAGTAGTATTAGAAAAATTCACCGGGTGATGGGCACATTAAAAGTTCATTAATTTAATAGTTTTTTAATGCTAGCATGGAAAAAATATTTTTATAATGATATATCAACTAAAAAGTAATTAATGTAGAATACTATATATGTGCTATTGAAAAAACTTCAGGATACTGAATCGACCATCATCGTATGTCCTTGGATCAATTGCAAAAGAAATTTACAAATTGGAAGGGTGTATAGGCGTGGTGCAATATGAATTGTTTGTAAGGAGCCTTGTTTACTCTAAACTACATAGCAAACTAAAGACCTAAAATGTACAAAGAAATGGGCGAAAATGTGATATTTTTGTTTGGTTTTGACACAAAGAAATGATGGATGCAAATTTAAACAATTACATCTTTTTTGTATTTTTATATGAAAATATAGAAATAGTATATATAATTTTGGAAATGACTTTCAATGACTATCATAGCTCTCAAAAGACGTTTAGGGAGTCACTTGCACTAGATAACTAATTTGTCAAACCTCATGTATTCATGAATCCAATGTCTAATAAACGAAATTAATTAGACATTGTTAACCCATTTAGTGCAGTTGAATTTACTAAATTCAAGGGGCTTCTAATCTATCTAACAATTGGAACCCAGAGTATCAACTTAATTAATCCTATAATATTAATTCATCATTGGATTCCCACATAATGAACTAAGACCAAAATATTGAAGCCAACACCACTCATACAATTTGGCAAATTCATTATAGTAGCACTAATTGATTGCAAGGAATTATGATTTCTACCACTGAAAGCCGGAACCATAATTAAATTAGCTAGCTAATTTTAATTCCTTGGAGGAGTCCCAACCAATGAATTGGACACAATGGGTTGAAATTGATCCAATGTCACTCAAGCAATCAATAGGTTTGCTGTGAGTTTTCTCTATATGTTTCATAAAATACCAAACCTCACCGACTGGAGAGTCTAACACCTAATCTCATGAGACAAGTTTAATTAGGTGTTATTAAGTACGTTTAAGTGTGATTCATGACTAGTACATTGTATTATGTTCAATTACAATCCATCTCAATCAACCTGTCTATCTATTATAGTCATACATAAATAGAGAGAATTCAATAGAATTATAAAGACCACATATATAATCATGTATTCCTCATTACAAACTGAAACCACAATCAGACTAAAATCAAATCTTTTTTTTATCAGCAGACTAAAATCAAATCTAATACAAGTCTCAAATGTATAAATGATCAAGATAAACCTAGGAAATTAAAATACAAAGAGAAAATGAAAGGAATATGACTCCCCTTTGAAGAACTCAAACTCAAGCCAATTGAAATAATTCCCAAAGAGAAGTGGAGGAATTTATTGAGTACTCATGGATGGACTACTAATATCTATAACATTTTATAGATATTTGAAATGTTGTTTTATTTCAAATTTTATTTCAAAAAACTAATAAAGATATTTCAAATTATGTCTAAACTAAATAAAATTTTATGGATATTTCTAAAAAAGGATCGCCAAATCTAATACATCTCACACACACATACATTCTTCTCAAATAAATTGAGAAGACAAAGTAGCAATAACTTCAAAAGTACTACAATAGCAACAAAATAAAATATTAATGACCATTACATCATATACCTTTTACTTTTGTTTAATTTGAAAGTTGAGGTAAGGATGTGCTGTGCGCAAATCGACCCGGACAAAGTTGACCATTATTAACTGGATATCTGATTTGGTTAGAGTATTGTGGGATCACCATATGTACCCAATAAAAAGATATGAATCCCATTATCACTTGGTACTGGGCTAACCAAAGCAAAAATCTGGCCATACCAAACAGAGAATCGGAAGAAATCTACTTCTACAACAATAAAAACTCCTCAAAACACAAAAAACAAATCATGATATTTTTGTCATGACATCATATTTCTATCATATATCTCACCTATACTAACCTCAACTTGCAATCACATAACTCAGACCTCAAATTGAATGGTTCAAGTTCAACTCATCTCCTTTTTCTCATTTTTTCATGATCGTATATCCAACATTAAATAAAAAAATATATTGTAAGAATGTAATATTTTATAACATTATCACTGTCAATTTAAATAAATATATATAATTAACTTTGAAAAACCTGATTCATGAGTTTATAACTGCATCACATAAAACAACATATTCTTATCCCATTAGATGAAATCGGCTAATGTATCGCAAAAATTAATTATATGGCATTTTCTTTTCCTTTTTCATATAGTTAGTGTTTTGATTGTGATTTGGAAATAGTCATTAAGGAATAGAAATTTTTTTAATGTTTTCACGTGCTGATTTGAGGTTGATAACATGTTAAATAAGATATTTCTGTTGATTCACACTAATCAATTGAATACTTAAACCATTCATTGGAAATTAGCTTAGGAATTGGATTAATTGTCAATAATTACTTATTGATGTTTTTTTATTTGATTAAAGACTATTTGATCATATATTTTTTGTATCTTCTTTCATTTGTTTAATGACAAGGATCAAAACAGAGGACCATATTGGACCGAAGAGAGAGAAGGATAAATATACACAAAAGGTGCCAAAACAAGGCAGTGAGGATGTCAGGATGCTAAGCATCCTTGTCGAGGTGAGAGGCCCATATCAGCAAGCAAAACCAGCGAATTTGAGCCTCGAAACTGTACCCAAACCCAAGCCCAAACCCAAACCCAAACCCATAAAAATATCCAACTTGGGGAAGCTATGGTAACTTTAGATTTTTGTTTTCGGCCACAAATGGTAACTTTAGATTAGAAACAAGTAAAAATGGAGCCCTAAAAATGTAACATCTCGATTTTTATCATAATAAAATTAGAAAATAATATTTGGAGAAATATATCTAAAAAATATATCAAAGATAAGGATAAAGAATGGGATCACATTCTTAAATATTTATTTATCTTGATTTTTAAGTAAAAATAGGGATATATTAAATTGAAGATTTTTAATTAGATTATTCAAGATATAATACATATATAAACAAATATATATTTAAGAATAATGAGAAGTCCAATGAGAAGGGGAGAAAAATCTAGGAGGCTATCTATAAAAAAAATTAGGCAATCTCATTAATATACTCGGTACGCATTAGTTAACCCTAGATCGAAGTGAAATGCCGTCACATTGTTTGTAACATCCATCACTATCTTTTCAACGGTTGGACCGTTGATATATGATATATAAACTGAAGATGAAATCCTGAGTAGTAAATTAGGTAATTGGTTCTCTTACTTGTTGTGCATATTAACATGCGTTTTTGGGTTTTCAAGTGATGAATTACTTTTATGAAAACCGTCTTCTTGGACATTCTTTATGAAAGAAATATGTTTAAATGTATTGTAAAATGATTATTATGATATTATGTTGATATGTAAATTGATTGTTGGTATGGAATTGATAAGTTATATGTTATTTGGTATGTTATATGATAATTGGCATATTTTGTTATACATACGATAATTATATGATGATGGATTACCTATGATCTATGAGCTATAGTTGTGAAATACACTCTCTATGACAACGCTAGAGATGATGGGAATGCAGTTGAGGGAGATAAATATTTTACTATGTAATTAGGCTGCTATTCAAAGCTCTTTGGATAGCCGAGTCATAATCCACTTGTTCTATGAGGGTACGATGCCCCATTTTTTTATGAGAGATTACTATATATGTCCCATTAGTTTTATGAGGGACTACCCTACCTATTTTTTGAGGGTTTGCAACACCCCACCAGCTCTATGAGGGAGAACCATGGTCCAATCATGTGATCTGTGGATTTGGCTATCAACTCCACATAATCGGCGAGCTCTCTCTCAGAGTAACCAGTGAGATGGTTATAACTTAGCCCATGGGTTCAGTGTTTTTCTTTTTTGAACTAAGATGGGTTCAGTTGGGGAATAAGGAGGATATAAGCTAAGGAAGATTAACTGATGGGAGTTATATGTACCATGAATATCATCAATAATATTAAGTGATGAGATATGAATTTCGCCTAAGTTCTATTATCAAGATATAGATTGTACCATGCATGAATGTTACATTGGTCATGTTTGGTGCTTATTGATAAATATTCTTGTATATGATTATGTTATATGCATGTTTTGCAGCTGTGCCACCTGACACCTTGCAAGTATGTGCTGGTGAGTATGGTGGGTAGGATAATTGGTTACTGAGGTAGTGGTCTCATTCAGTTACTATATATTGCCACAACTAGGATCGTTAGTGCATTCTTATTAAAATTCAATAGTCAATGTTTTGTAATTCGATCCAAAAAGTGTTACTTCCTCTCCCCTCACCTCCTAAAATGACATCCGCCTCAACTCAGCACATGTTTCGTAAACTAAACGAGAAGTATCATCAAAGTAATTGATTGCAGCTCTTTTTGTGTGTGCGGGTGTTGTTCAACAATTGCAGCGAAACTCTATAATATCACATCTCTATCCAAAAGAACTTTCCAGCTTCTTTCTTTAGGCCATCGATTGAGAACATTCATTTATGTTCCTCCTCTTTCCCATTCAAATATCTACTTAAAGCCGCCTAGGTGGCCTGCCTTTTTTCTTTTTTCTTTTTTTTCTTATATTTTAATTAACTATCCACATATGAGTTGCCCATATCATATCTATTGCTTATATATTTTTAATATAAAAATGATCAATTTTGGAAAAAATTTAATTTGGTTAACAGCTACTACGAGATAGCTTCGGCTTTATCTTCTCACGCTCATCAATGCTTAGCAACTAGAAAGAATTCAACTCAATCTTCTACACGGTGCTTCACTGCTAATTAAATGCCATCATGTTTTGTTCAATTTGACTACATTATTCTGATTCTCCTCCTTTCTTTGACTTATCTACCCAGTGGCAGAAAGAAAAGAATTGAAAAAAATTTTATGAAGTAAAAAATATAAAAATATCGTCTTACAACGAATCCATTATAAAAATGTCTTCAAACTCATGTTACTCAAGAGTTGGACATTTGTTGTTGAAGAATGAAGATGCTTCTTTCCTTTATGAAACCGCATGATAATTTTTCCAAAATATTTTTACTATCTGTTCGAAAACAATCTTAACCCTTTCCCGTGTCTTAGCTTCTTCATTCTTCAAAAATGAAGACTCCCGCACACTCACTGCTCACCCACAATATACCTGGGATTAGATTCTACATGACATATATATGTTCTTGTTTTCTTCATATATACAAATTATCTGTTGATTGGTGACAAGGTTGTTTGACACGCCCTCCTATAATAAATGTGAGTACACACCATGTTGGAACTGATTTTCACCATATTCATAGAAAAAGATAGAACGAAGACCAAAAAATGATACAAGATACATAATTATTGGCCACAAAACAAGAATAGTACATAACTATTCTAAGGTACAAAAATGATACTCAACTTTTACCATGTGATCAAAAATGATATTTTCACTAATATGACAATAATAATAGACATGAAATGTCCAAAATACCCTTATAATTAAATAAACTTTTACCCTCGACGATTAATTTATAAAGACATTTTAGACTTTTCATGTATAATATTATTGTCGTAATAGTAAAAATATCATTTTTATCACATGATAAAAGTTAGTTATCGTTTTTCTATCTTGGAATAGTCTTGTACTATTTTTTTTTCTTGACCAATAGTTATGTTCATTTTTGGGCCTTTGCCCAAAAATATAAATATGGAGAATTTATATAAATCATCTAAATCTCATTTAATTGCTTTATATTTCATTTTTAAAAGGTAATATTGTTTTTAATATATTTTTTAATGGACTTTCAAAATTGAAAAAAACCACAAATATTAAATGTTCAGATAATATTTAAATAGTTAGATATGCTTAACACTTTTTACTGATTTTTCTATGAAGAAACCCAACCAGTGGATCTTTCCGCCAAATTAAAAAGAAAGTAACTTATTTCATTAGAAAAGTCACGAGTTTCTTTTATATTAAATGAGAGGTGCATGTGGCATCAACACCCTTATCATTTTTTTTTGGGACTGAACACACCCTTATCATTCTGACTTCCAGAAGCATTCAAAATGTGTGCAATTCTAAGTTTCTTTTCAATTTTGAACAAAAAAAAAGTTTCTTTTCAATAAAGAAAAATAAACGGTTTGTCATGATTGCCCCCAAATAATGGTGCGTGATCAAATTTTCCACTTTCTCCGCTGGGTCACCGAGAGAGAATATGAAAGTCCAAATATCTATCTTTTCTAGAGCATAAAAAGTACAACTATATTAATACCATTATATCACCATGATATTGTTGCATCAAATATCAACCATGATGACACTTCATGGCATACTACATAATCTGACACTATCAATAATTTAAACCTAAGTCCAGCTGTCCCCGTACAATTCGATACCAAAAATGTCAAATGAAAAAAGCAAACAAGAAGAACCAAGCTTTTAAAAGCCGGACCGAGCCGGACGGTCCGACCGGTCGGACCGTCGGCCGGTGGCTAAAACGGCCCGATCCCCTCGATCGGGCCGTTTTACTGTGCGACCCGGAGTTGACCCGGGTCGACCGCTGTTGACCCGGGGTTGACCCGGGTTGAACCGCTTTTGACCCGCTTTTGACCCGGCCAGAAATTGACAACTGCAAAAAAAAATATATCAACAGAAAAAAAATGAACTTGATTAAAAAAATATCTTCATCCTAATTATATTAAGTTATTAAGTATTAACAATATTTATATATTTAATTTTCATTAAATTATTACGTCACCGGTTCGACCGAACGGTCCAACCGTTTCAACCGTTTCAACCATGACCCGCTCAGTTTTCCGGCTCGACGTCCGGCTCGGGTTTTAAAACCTTGAGAAGAACCATAATCTCCTTCTTGAACAGAGATAGTGTTTTTTCCATACAATCTCTGAGAAGCTTCACGAATCCATCCCTTACATAAAAAACCAACATGCACGTGACCCACTCACGTGCACCAGTTTTTTGGAATGCCACGTGTTAATTACAAACCCTCTGATTCGCTTTATGACATTGATTCAGCCACGGCACATTATGATTATCTCGACGCCTCTGACAACCCAACGGCTCAGATTTAACCTCCATGGGGCCCACACTGTTCATGCGTAGCAGAGGATCACAGCCCCCTACTTCTCTTGATCGCTTCGTTCCTATCGCCACTCCAAACAGCTTCGGATTATTCATCTCGTTCTCCGGCGCCGTCGCCGCCGCCGGCGGCATCAAATCGAGAGGTTTCGCGGCGGAGAAATCAAAACCCATGTTGTTATTTTCATTATTATTATTCTTATTATTATTATTTGCGTATTTTGAGATTAGATTGAATATGTTATTACACAGAGATCTCATCTCTGATAATTGCTTGCTTAGCTGAACGTTCTCTTTTCTGAGCCTCTCGTTCTCGTTTATGAGATCTACCGGAGCTCTTGTCGGTGATGAATTGATGGATGAAACGGCCTGTTCTTCCGCTGAATTCGACGGCGATATTATAGGCTTCGCCGTCGTAATCGCCGCCGCGGACGGTGGCGTCGCCGGTGAGATTTTGCGACGCTGAATTTCGCGCAGAAGTTGTTTTTTGCCTCTGCGGAAACACTCGTTCGTGAACTCCCACCGATCAGGAACTACTTTTCTGAATCCCTGCAAATACAAAAAAAAAGTTTCACATAATTTAGAATGAAAATTCCTCACATAGAAATATACGTATAGTATGATCTATTTTAATTTTGTGTAATACAAAGACAAATCTAACATATATATATATATATATATATATTTGCAAATTAAAATAGTCCCAATCAAATATCGGTGGAATGAGGTATATATTATAGTTGAGTACTAATAACAGAACTTGTATCATGTGCCTCAAGTACTAAAATTGACATAACACAATTATTATATATTTCAATCAGAGTAAATTATAATAGAGGTGTTATAAAAGTACGAAGTTGTGAGTTTGATCACACTTATAACTTAAAAGGGTTCATTAATGTTTGTCCCTATTTAAAAAATACTTGTGCAATGGAAGACAAACCCAACACATACACACACCAGTTAATTCATATTTCAACATTTAGAGTATGTTTGGATGGAAGAAATGAAAGTAAAGAATTAGAAATGGAAAAGTTAAGAGATGGAAAGTAGAGGAAATTATGAGAAAGTACAGTTTGTGGGCCAGAAAAAATGTGAAAGAGAGAAAACTTGTGAGCCTAGATATATAAGTAAATAATTATATTACCCTTTAACTTTCTATTCATTTTCAGCCTAATTTCTTTGGGTTCTAGCTACAAAACGTACCCTTAGGAGGATAAATAATAAGAGAAATGAGGATAACAATTGCTTACATAGGTGTTGAGTTGGCGGACGAAGCTGGAGAAGTTGTTGTGTTTGAAGTATTTAGGGAGCAAATCACTGGCGAAGACGGTAGGGTTCCAGACGACAAAACTGGATCCATCTTCGTTCCAGGAGATGACGTCATCAATGGAGTGATCCTCCACGAGTTGATATGTTTTGGTTAAGAAAGGCGTTGGAACAGATCTATGGGATTCACCGGCGGAGGGTTCCCCTTTGTGATCCGCCGTCGTTGGTGTAGGCGGAGCCATAGCTAGGAATAAAAGAAGAGATCGAGATAAGGGAATTCACTACAGTGCAATCTTGGTTTTTCTAGAAGGTTCTCATGGGAATTTATGGATGAAGGGAAGAGAAGAAATGGGGTGTATGTGGAAAAAAAGGTTATAGTACTATAATAAAAAAGGGGAATGAAAAAGGAAAGGAAGGAGCGAGAAGCATTATTATAGTTATGTCTTTTATCCAGAAACTTCCGTATGCGATTTGATTGCCTTGATTGGTTTGTTTGCATGCATGTGACATGGGAAACTGCGTGTCTCATGTTGTATATATTTTACCTTGTGGTAACTGTTCACTGTTTGGTACTAGTGTAACATGGTTTGTGGGAAAAGAGAAACTCTTAGAGAAGTACTGAAGTAGATTAATCATTAGGTTAGTAAAGGTTTTGATACACTGAGTTTGTGTTAAGTAAAAAACGAGAGGTACATATGAATCTCAAAATTTTTACATAGATGTTGGTAATTTTTCATGCGGACCAATGTTTTTCACTTAAATGATGTTGCTACTATGTGTTAAGGAGTGAAGTGTTATTTCTTACCATAGACTTAATGACTGAGGCAAATTCGTACGTCCACATTTTAAAAGTTCTATGATGTACATATAAGAGGTGATTTACATATATATATTTGTATAGGTAGTTTTATTTTCTCTAAAATATTTACATAATGTTGGGTGTAATTTAATGACAATTACATGAGTATTTTTGCACATTTGCCGAAATATTTTTATTACTATGCATGTCTTTATCTAAAAGTAAATAGAGTGAAAAATTCTTAAGTTTAGGTGTATATTTTGATTTGAGTATACATCTTTCAACAAATAGTTGTTATACAAATTTATGAGTTAAATATTATTCTAACAAATAAACTATTTCGAAAGTGTCAATTTGAACCATGAACAATAAAAGTCTCATTCTGACCAATAAACAAAAATGACTCATTTTGGCCAATGAACTAGAAAATACTAAAATACATTTACCCTCGACTTGTGGTTGTGTGAAAGAAAAAGAACTCGTGGTTGTGTGTGGCATTCTAATGACTCCCCAATTTAAATAGATTTCATATATATTTTTGGTATGATTAGGGAATCATTGTGGCAAAACTAAAGAAATTTGTTGAGATTTGATAAAACATCAACTTGTTGCATGATTTGGGAAATGTGATGATAAACATCTTAGTTTTGAAATTAAAAAGAGTTATTTAGGGTTTTAGATGAACTATTAAATAAATAGGAACTCTAAAAAAATAGAGACGATATCAATGTATAAATATTGCATATAATCTCATTCCCTGCAGCTTCGAAAACGTGGGCCAATTTGTGGGCCTTAACTTGATCCAATGCTTTACCATTCGGACTTCAATTGGACTTGGACTGCAGACTTGAACAAAAGAAAAAAAAACAGAGAAAATGGCATTGAAGGCATGAGGTCCAGGATGATTGTGATGATTGTTTTGGCTCTTGGATTACACACACACACTGACACTGCAAAGGAAGGGAGCCGCAAATCACTTTCACTCATCCTCTTCTTCAGAAAACATGAGCATGGACGCAAGTTAGAATCAGAGCAAGCAGAGGAAAAGAGGGAGAAAGATTTGAGGCTTGGAGAAGATTGTTTTGGGTTTTCAAGATTGCTTGGCGGTTTCTTCTTTCTTTCCAATTTCTAATGTTAAAATGGATGGTTTGTAGTCTTAGTATGTGTAGCTAGTTCCTTTTTCTATGTCTATTTTGAAACTTGTATGGATTGATAAGAACATAGCATCAAACGACAAGATATACAACAAGTGTTTTGCAATGTTCATTTTTAATTTCAAAGGCCTATGATTATACAATAGGGAAGAAAGATTGAAGCAAGAATTCTAAGAGCAAATTCCAGCGCAAGCATTTGCCTAAACCAACTTTCATACTATGTTTCTTTAGTTCTTGAACTTGAGGGTTTAGAATTGACTCTGTGAGGGTTAGTTTATTATCTAGTTACCCTACGGATTAGAGTGAATCAAAATTAAGCGAGTTCTAAGGGGTTATCACCTTACAAGTTCTAAGGGGTGATTAACTAGAGAGATCCATTCACTTGCATGAAACACCAAGAGCCTTATTGTAATCTAAGGGTATAGTGGAACTTCGTTGAGGTTAGAGAGTTAGACATAGGTTAAGACCATTTGGACCAAGCAAGCTTAAATTGACTTTTAGCTAGACCTGGTGGTAGACTTCTAACTAATACTTACCCTATTTTACTACTCTGAATTGTTATATATAAATTTTTTTATAAAATACGGCCACTATAGTCAGAGTTATGCACATGAATGCACCCATCAATACTGTACAAATTGCCAATAAAGGATAATTATAAGTTGAAGAATCTAATTTGTAACCTAATATTGAAAGCCATGTAGAGTTCAATAAACAACGTAACACTTGGGCAAGATGCACTGTGACACTTGCGCTTATCATCAGCATGGTCAAATGAGCAAAGCTGCTTTTTAATCCACTCATCGCTTACTCATTTGTTCCCAGTAGTTATGATAGGTCAAGGAGGATTCATGATAGCTGGATTTCTAAATAACATTCAAAATTACTTAAGGCCATTAATAAATGACACAATATTCTTTTTCAGAAATAAAATCTTACACCAGAAATTATCATAATCTAAATTGACTACGGTTGTGATTACACATGACATTTAAAGGCTGATAAGCTAAATAAGTAAAAAAAAAACATCAATGAAACATGAAAAGTTGGAAAAAGAAAACAAAAACACAAATCTATAGACATCATATAACTATTTTGTTCATAATAAATCAAACATAACATACTACAGTCCAATAAGCTTTGTACAAATTATGGGAACAATAGAATATATATATAGTAAGAGACTTGTATATTCCTCATCCATGTCACTTCAAAGAATAATTCGAAACTTCTAAATGTAATGAATCTATGTATGAGGATGATGTAACACCTCAATAAAAAACATTAAATGTTTCAAATATATTTCTAAAATAATATTATCAACTTTTACTTAATAAATCACACAGTACGCCTCTATAAGATGTTCATGGTTATTTCTAAAAGTAATCCTAATAAAATAGGGTTCAGGTTGCCTCTGGATGAAATTGTCATGTCTCCTTCTATGTTGTGTGCATATAATGGAAAAGATTTGCTCATAAGCTTGACCTATCTCAATTTCAGCCTTAATTCTTCGAAGTCAAAACATTCAAAAGCTAATCTATTCTACCATTTTCAGAAGAAGGGGACATGGATGGAAAGAGTAATGCAGTGATTGACCAAGAAAACTGTGGGGACGTCCTACTAATATATTTTCAAGAAATACAAGCCAATAAAGACTCGCATGACACACAGAATAAGGAGAGATATAGCAATAAAAAGATGCTGGAAAAAGTTTTTACCCATCATGCATTATATACTTTTTATGCATCAACAATATGAAGTTACTTATACTTTTGCTCAGCATTCATAATTACTTTTCAAACTCATCAACAATTAAGAACAGCTATACATAAACAGAAAAAAAATTAATAGCAACTGAAAATCTCAAAACAGAAACCAAAACTAAGGCTTCACTATTATAATGGGAAAAATATCAGCTAGCAACCTTTTCTACCTTTCTATCAGATATGCCTACCAAATTAAATAGAGGGAATAGTTTTATAATAGGAACGGGAAAAAAGCAACTAAAGGGGTGTTTGAAGTGTAACATTTTCAAGAGCAAGGAAAAATAAACATCAATGGCAGGTGCAAAAATTGATATCGGTAGCTTTTGTGAGTTCCCAGTTACCAACCTTAATGAGCCGTTGATTTTTTGGCAATATAAGCACAAACACTAATTTGAAGGGGCATTCAAATAGATTGAAGCACAAACACCATTTTTACTCAAAATTTTATAAGTATTCAAGTTACAGTAAAATGTCCAAGAAAAATACCCTCAAGAAATTGAATCCTCAAGAAACATATAGAATACAATGGCGATGTAGTACAAGGATCACTGATGAGAATATAACCCACAGAAAAGTTACCCACCAGGCCATAAAAAGAGCAACCTCCTTGACAAAAGAGGAAAACAGCATCCTAATTAACAAAGGGAAACTCTCAAAGGCAAGATCACTAATTTGAGAGAAGCCAAGAAAGAGAAGTACCAGCATAGGAGGAGCAAGAAACTGTAAGGCCACAAGACATAAATAGTGATTATGCAGAAACACCTTCGCCCTGCTATAGTCCAACTCAGGAACCTTGCTAGCATGCAGCCTTTGATACCAAGATAACAAGGCTTCATTGAGATACATCTGCAGATTCAATCGCAACGCCACGATCTGCAATAAACTCGAAACCAACAAGCACCATAACCTGAATTTATCAAACTCACTTCGCGATACCCCTACATATCCCACCAATCTCTCAGCATTTCCAACTCCACTCACTGAACTTGCCCTCTTACCATCAACATTGTTAGTGTTTATAAAAATTTCAGCCAATGGACTAACCCACAGTAATGACACAAATATAACTAAGACATGACTTGCATATAGAATTATTCGAGTGAACCATCCACAAGTTATCATAGATAAGTTGCAACGAAGCTGATCAGTTCCAAGCCAGAAAGAACGTGCATTTCTAGCAGCAGGAATAAACAGAAAAGCAGCTAGAAATCCCATCAAAACAGCAACAAAAAGCCTTCCAAATCCATCCATTGCACCAAAATTGAAGTCCAAAAAGCCAGGGAAACAATCCACAGAGAAAACCAAAATCCCAATGAAAAACCCCAAAACCCCAAAAATCACACTGAACTGCTTTTCAGACCTCCTGGAAGCAGACCTCTCAAAAGTAACCTTCATAAGCAATAAACCCCACAAAGCAAAACCCATAATTGTTATCAAAACAGGAACAAAAACCCCACTTTCCAAAAACCCAGAATTCTCATACCCACCCAACAAACCCTGAAGCACCAAACAAGCAAAAGCAACAGCAGAGACAGTAAAAGCAATCCCATACTGATCAGAATAAATACGAGATTGAAGATGACTCAGGTCTAACTTCATCCTAAAGATCTGAGCTTTGTTTTCATCAAAATCTGTTTTTTCCTTTTCCTTTGACTTGTTCCTCTTTCTGAGGTCAGCGTTGGTTTTTGAGGATAAGGATTGATTAGCGTCGATGCCAGGACGGCGAATGGCGGCTCTGACGCCATTGTTGTTGCTAGCGAAGGTGTCAGGGTGGATGTAGGAGTGTATGGCGTGAAGAAAAAGAAATGGGATTTTGAAGAAAGAGAGGAAGATGGTGAGGATTGAAGCGAGTGATAAGTGGAGTATTGGGTTCTTGTAGAAGAGAAGTAATTGGAGCATTGTTTTGGGTATGGATAGATCTTACAACTTCTCAGTATTGGATCTCAAAACTCAATACTCAATAATAGTTTGTCATGGAAATGGAAATGGAAATGGAAATGGTAGTTTGATTTGGATTGAGACTGATATACGCTTTGTCTTGGGTTCTTAATGTCCGTAATCGGAATACATGGGAGGCTCAAAATCGGAAACAGCGAGGTTTGAACATTTTGGCGAAAAGATGAGGACACATTGTTAGTGGACTGGGTAAGATTTGGCTTTTTTTTTAAAAAAAAAAAATATTGGTTTAAATGAAATAGGGGCTGCAATCTTTTTTTTTTTTCTGGGTATTCTCACCTGCATGTCAAGTGAGATTAATCTTTCGCTGTTCGGAAGTCCCATATAGGGATAGACAGCTGACCTGTTTATTGAACACCTAATGTGCTCATATCTAATTAAGTATAAGTATTGCAAACGTCAAAGGAAGGATGTTATGGAGGACGATTTAGATGTCAAAACATTCAGGAAAGATCAAGAGATGTTCCGCAATTTTCTTAAGAAGATGTGTTATTCCTTAAGAGAATTTCAACTTTAAGTCAGGTGTTAAAATAAATTGTTTCACAATTGGTGATAAGCTTTAGGGACAAAGAGTAGATCCTTTGATTTGAAGATCGACTGTGTAATCTTTCTACCAAAGAAGCTCATGACTGCGAGATTCACAAGATTAAGGATGGAAGTCATAAGGTTAAAGAGAAAGAAGAGACCTTGAGAAGAGTGTCTCCCTCAATTTCTAGGTTCAATCGAAGGTTGTGCAAAAAGCTTCGTAGTTGTGAATAATATCTTTAGGGATTTCTAAGTTCCTATGTAGTTACTTAGAGATCCTTCTTGCATAGCTGCATCGTTTTGTTTCTCCGTGTAACTTCATGGTTTGTTTGTTATATTTTATGTCTAATCTACCAATCCTTTTATTTTGCTACTTTGGGTTATGTTTTGGACATTTTTCTCTATCTGCACAAGCTTCGATATGTCATGATGTTCTGATAAAAAAATATGTCATGGTGAATCTTCCAGTTCTTTGTGGGTGACATGATTAGTGCATTTGTAACACCCATGAATATTTCAATACCCTTTGTGGTATATACACCGTAAGACTTAAAGTTTTTCTTAGCTCTCGTAGTGGCGTGACTCTCTGGTTTCAACCACTCGTTACTCTCAACATATCATTGGTCATTGGAACTACTTCACTGGTTCTATATGACAGTTTGCATGCAGGTGCACAACAAGAGTTTGATGTTGTCTCTATCTGTCTATTTATTAGCTTATGGTTTCTTTCTCAGTATGATTTTTATGCTATGAACTTTATTAATTAAACATTTGTAATAGTTAGATTTTAATTAATGTCATTTTGTCATCTATAAAAAAATTAAGTATCAACTATTGTTAGTAAGCAAATAAAGAATTTTTTATTGTGGGGTAATTTTATCATTTTGGAAATGAATTAAAGATTGAAATTAAGGAGAGTAATGTTTTATTTTCCAGATTTTGAGTTAACAACTTACTAGTGATATTGAATATTTTGACTTTGATCTTTCATATTATTAGAGAACTCATTAACAGCAAATAGTTGGTCTACTAAGTGCATGCTAAATCTCTTGAGGTTAATTCGAGTTATAAAGAAGATGTTTTTGTTGAAAGTTGGAAACCACTAGTCCCAAAATTTGAGTAATTACATGCTCAAATGTCCGGTAAAAGGATATAGATTACCAAAATAGCTTTTATTAGAAAATGACTTTTACTAAAATGAGAGTATTTAGATAAGGGTTATTAGAATGACTTTTTAATAACCTGGGGTGTGTGGTTGAGTGGCAAGGACTCATTCACCCTCAACAAATTGTTTGGGGTACGATCCCTGACGTTGGGTATGGAGAAACCTTTGAGGTGCCTACAAATCAGCAGGGAATTAGTCTCTCACTTGTCGAGTGAGGGATACCTTGATCATGGATAAAAAAGAATGACTTTTTAATGTGTGCAAACTACTACCAAAGTCGACATAATTAATGTGGTATTTGCATTTGAAGG
Organism: Mimosa pudica; assembly: GCA_029929735.1. NCBI lineage: Eukaryota > Viridiplantae > Streptophyta > Magnoliopsida > Fabales > Fabaceae > Mimosa > Mimosa pudica. The sequence continues at coordinate 8,735,294 of JAKELP010000021.1, read as the reverse complement.
AAAAAATTTATTTCATATGATCAAATTTAATTAACTATTTTTTTTAAAAAAAGAACTACTACACAAATTGATTGACAGCATTAATTATTTTATAATATGATTGAACAACTAAAGAAATGTGCACTAAATTTCCCAGGCCAACTGTCTCACCCTTTGAGGTGCCTACAAATCAGCAGGGGATTAGTCTCTCACTTATCGAGTGAGGGGATACCTTGATCATGTATAAAAAAAAATGTGCACTAAATAGTAATTCCACCACTCCTATGTCGTTCCTCCCCACCTCATATATATTTGATTAATATAATAATCATATTTCCAGCAAAAGTTCCATGAAGAATCAGGAAAGAAACAAAAGGGTATTTTTGGTGGAGAATTAAGACAGTCTGACTACAAAAAACGCAATAATGCGACATTTATTTCCACCACCTACAGGTGTTTATAAACGCCTCAAAGGCACTGCGACGTTGTTCACAAACGCCAGAAAATACATTGTAACAACATACCTTTGTGGTATTTCTAGAAACACAATAGTATTAGAAAAACGCTGGAAATTTAGGGGTATCTCTTACTTGCATTTTTAAACGACATCAAGCACTCCATAAAATGGAGGTGAATTTCATATTTCGAATATTGCGATAGTTATAAAACACCACAAAGATACCTTAGAGCCCGTTTAGTTGTGTGAAAGAAAGTTAACACTACAAGAAAATGTGGGGCTAGTCGCGCGATTTTGGGACTTAGTCGCGTTTAAAAACGTGACAAAGGGGGTATGTCACGTTTTATGCATACGCGATTTTTCGTGTCGTAGCAAAAGTGTGTCGCGCATACAAATGTCGCGCATGGGGCATCCCATGCGCGACAATCATATTTTATGTTAAAAAATGTCGCGCATATAGGGCATCCCATGAGCGACAATCATATTTTTTATTGGGAAGATTAAATGAAAAAATAATGAAAAAATAGTATTAGAAGATAAAATAAAAGAGTTAAAATTATAATATATGAAGAAAAACAAGTATTAGAGGATAACAAGAATATTACCCCGTGCGTTGCACGTGAGGTTAATATTTATTTATCATGTGAATACAAACATTAATAGTGTATTAAAGTGATTAAATATTAAGACATTATGGGTATATGTTGTTATAATTTGTGTTTTTATATAATGATAATTTGAATATTTTTTCTTATTGAATACTACTGATGTCACTTAATTGATTAATGTCAGGTAAAGTTGTTTTTTAAAATTTCAAATTATTCAAATGTAGTCTCATATCATCTCTCCTATTCTTTGGGATATTGTTTTGATTTTAATAACAAACAATATACTTTTTAAAAATCATATAGTTGATGTATTCTTATAGATAATAGCCCAAGAATATTGTTGCTAAGTATTATTATATCGTTGCTAATCATTTTATAAATTTTGAGAAATTTAGTTTATATTGTTTAATTATTCACTTAAATAGTTACATTAGATAATTTGCTTAGATAATGAAGAGCTTCAAAATCCTATAAAGAAAATTATACTAAGTGACCTACCTCATGCATCACACTCAAGTGACCTACCCCGTTAAATAGTTACGTTTTTTATGAAATATTACATACTATCTTAATATAAAAGTATTTGAATGTTAAAAATGAATTAGAGACTTATATGTGATATTTAACTTGTCATTCAACCATTATTATGTAAATCCCAACTCAAATGTGATATTTATAATTACTACCAATGAATTGTTTTCAAGAAAAATAAATTACATGTGATATTTATTAATTTAGATGAGAATCAACTCAGACCGGTCATAAAAGCAATTGAAGAGTCAAATTTTATCTCCAATAATGTCTTCAATCTAACCCCCAAACAAAACAAATTCCAGGACAACTTCTACATCCAAAAGTTTACTTGGTTTGGCTACCAATCTTACAAAATAATTTTATTTTACATTACATGAGTTGTTTTTAACTTGTGTATAAAAACAAAAATATAACTTTATCGCCTACCACCCCCATCCAACCCCTAACTATAAATAGAATGCGATATTTATAATTACTACCAATGAATCGTTTTAAAAACAATAGAAGAGTCTAATTTCATCCCCAATGTCCTCCATCTAAGTGACCTACCCCATGCATCGCACTCAAGTGACCTACCCCGTTTAATAGTTACGTTTTTTTATGAAATATTACATAGTATCTTAATATAAAGTATTTGAATGTTAAAAATGAATTAGAGACTTATATGTGATATTTAACTTGTCATTCAACCATTATTATGTAAATCCCAACTCAAATGTGATATTTATAATTACTACCAATGAATTGTTTTCAACCATTATTATTGTTGATACCATGGAATTCATGCTTTAATTTTTAGCATGATTCATATTCTTTTGCATACACTTTTGAAGTAATTATACACACTTTAAAGTTTAATTGATTCATGATTTTTGGTAGTACATGTTTTTAGTGGTTTTGAATATTTTGGTAAGTTAATCATATAAGTTAAGTGTTTTGCAAGTCAAATGTGTATGAAATTAAAGTCAGGTCAGGTGAGAAGTCAAGATGAATGAAAGGAGGCCAAAACACATTGGAGTAACTCATTTGCTTGGGAAGAAATCAATTTTCAGCAAAAACAGAACTGAGCCACGGCATGATTCTATGTGGAACTTCTGTGCCGCGGCCCAAATTGAACCTGAGTTACAGAGAATTAGTATGCCGCGGCATGATTTTGGTCCACTGTACTGAGCCGCGGCATGGTCGCTAAAAAACTGCCACATCATCATTTTTTCACTCGAAAATGAGTGTTTAAAAGCAAGAAAACGAAAAGAGCTAAGGGTGCTGACTTTTGGAGGCTGGCAAGCTTGTGGGTGTGCTAGGGTTTGTGATTTTGGAGAGATTGAAGCAAAGATTGGAGCTTTGGAAGAGATTTTGGAGCTTCAACTATTTGGTTTTCTTCCTCTTCATCTTCCTTTCCTTTCTCTTGTCATTTATGGCTATACTCTCATTGTGTATTTGTGCTTTTACATTGACTATGAGTAGCTAAACTCATTTATCTAGGATTATTTTGAACCCTTGTATGGAGTAACTCTTTAAAACTCCTGTCCTTTTGTGATTAATGTATATATATGTGTTTATTTTACTCTAGCCTTAATGCCTCTAAGTGATTGATCACCATTTAGTTTGTAAGTTCATTTGACTTATGACTTGAGAAAGCTAGGTTAAATGTAGAACTTGAGTAAAATAGTGTGAGAACTTGAAGTTTGCATGACAAATGAATGGTTTTGTTAATAAGATAGACATATACTTATTAGCCTCACATAGCCACATTAGGGTTGAAACTAAGAAATTGGGTTTTATTAATTGTGACAAGACATTGCATGATTAATAGAATTAAACATTTGTTCTTGACTCGACGGAGCGTTTACAAGTATGTTAGAACCCTAGGTTAACACATATATAAACATTAAAGCAATTAGGGTAGAAGTTGATTAAAGGTTACAAGATACAAGGGGGAGAAATAATCCTAGGTTGCATTTCTCTTTAAAGTCAAGAAACATTTTTAGCATCTAGTTTATATTTTCAAACTATAGTTTTAGTTGTTAAATTCTCAACCAATATTTGATTAGCTCAACTTAATTAAATGACAAAGCCTCTTGTTTGACCGGATTTGTATCCCAATCCTCGTGGGAACGATCTTTACTTACTACTTTATTACTTGGCGCGGCCCGTGCACTTGCGGAGCGAACAATTATGTAAATCCCAACTCAAATGTGATATTTATAATTACTACCAATGAATTGTTTTCAAGAAAAATAAATTACATGTGACATTTATTAATTTAGATGAGAATCAACTCAGACCGGTCATAAAAGCAATTGAAGAGTCAAATTTTATCTCCAACAATGTCTTCAATCTAACCCCCCAAAACAAAACAAATTCCAGGACAACTTCTACATCCAAAAGTTTACTTGGTTTGGCAACCAATCTTACAAAATAATTTCATTTTACATTACATGAGTTGTTTTTAACTTGTGTATAAAAAAATATAACTTTATCGCCTACCACCCCCATCCAACCCCTAACTATAAATCGAATGCGATATTTATAATTACTACCAATGAATCGTTTTAAAAATAATAGAAGAGTCTAATTTCATCCCCAATGTCCTCCATCTAAACCCCCCCCCCAAATCACTTTCCCTAGAGCAATTCTACATCCAAAACTCACTTGGTATGATTTTTTTGGGCAGCCAATCTTTCAAAATAATTTCAATTTACATTAAATGAGTTGTTTTTAACTTGGTAAAAAATCAAACTCATTTAAAAACAACTCATTTGTATAAATACTACATGAAATATATTTTTAACTCTATTAAGAATCAAAGTCGTCCATGTATAAAAATAAAAGAAGAGTCAAATTTCATCCAAACCTTCAATTGATCAAAATATTTTTTGGAAGTTGATATTTCCAACTTCCAAGTAATTTCAATTTTTAAGATTTTCATATTATATAAATATTCAAAATTACGTCTTTTACTCTAATTTTCCTTGTTTTATTGGAACCTCTTATAATGAAAATAAATAAATTAAATTAAGAAAAGGCATAAATACTTGGAAAGATCCAGGTAAATTAAATTTTTTAAATGTTATATTTTCTACATTATAATAAACCAACTTTAAAGAGTAAAACTCATAATAGTGTAATTAATTTTTTCTGTTAGAAACATAATAGAGTTATTATTGAAATATTGGAATATTTATAGAATAAATTGCCTTAAGAAAAATGTAATCAATCAATCTAGCACCATAATCAATGGACTCATAAAAGACATTTATATTATATTGGTTAGTTGTTTCATTTTATAATGTAATTAATAATTTATAAAATAATTGATACACAATAATTCATTCATTGATTGTTCTTTCATTTCTCTCTTTTGCTATATAATTTTTAATTTCCCTGAATTATTTGAGTATCAAAATCTCAATTTTTTCCCAAACCGTCATATGGTTCCTATTATAAGGCACCAACCCCTCATATGGTTCCTATTATAAGGCACCAACCCCTGATGAGTTTTATAAGACACTTGTTAGTTCCAAGATGCATTAATTATAGATTCCATGGAAGCCCATATTTAATTGGAGCAAATGGAGAATGTGATAATTGATAATTTTTGAAATTAGTCTAATTAGTGGGGGTTAGAATTGAAAATTACTTGAATATTAGTATGAATTCAATGCAGTTAACAAATTTGATTGGCATGTAAGACATGTTAGTTGTTGACTTATAATAAGAACTCATTAAATAGCAATCAAGTTGAGTAGGAAGTGATTATGGGAAATTAACAACTTTTGAAAGAAGTAAAAGAAAAAAGAATACATTAAACTTTCAATCCAAGTTTCAATGAGTTTACTGCTTGTTTGTTGAATGCATTAAAACGCTCATAAATGTATTCTAATTATAAGAAAATAAATATTCCTTTAAGATTTTGAACTATTGAAATGAATGCTCAATAATAATATTAATGTCATTCAAATTATCTACAAGAGATTGTAATCCCTTCCATTCTGAAAGAAGTTATGAGTGAATGCATTAATGATATATTTATTGATGATATTGAACTTTTCTTTTTCAACCATTTGAATTGGAATGAAATTAAAAGTCAATCCACATTAATAACCACTATTGTTGGAAATATAAAAAGAAGATAATCATAAATTAACCCCTATTAAATTTTAGAAACATCAAAATGACCAAAAATATAAGCAAATAGTAATTCCAATGGATGAGAAAAATTGTAATTCCAGCAGGCACAAAACAACATCCTGTTTGCTAGCTTCCTAAAACCTGTCAAAACATACTTGACACAACAATTAACATGTTAACCCTAGAAACCAATCAGGGAAAAATAAATATCCAACAACCAAAAAAAAAACATTTGTCCATTACCACCATGAGTAGTTTTATGGTGTTGTAGTTTGCTACTGTACAGTTTGATACATTGAAGGGAGAAAGAAAAAAGTATTGTATCAACAAAGAACTAACATTTAACTAATCCTATAACTAATACAAATCAAATAAGTCTACCACATACTCTTCCTTCACCATCATGCTCAGTAGCAAGGTTTTGAAGAACCCATGGAGGACTTATATTATTAACAACATCTGCTTGAATTTAAAGGTTCTAAGATAAAACTTTTGTCTCAGGTAGGGGCTACAATTACTTTCTGTTTAGCACTATCAACAATAATCAGTAGAAGAAACACAGTTAATTAAAGGGAAAAAAGTACTTGCATGTATGATTGGGAAAAACAAAGAGAAAATAACAAATCAGGTGATTGGAAAATTGTTGAACATATTTCCAAGAGATACGCACCAACCCTATAAGTTCTTCCATTTCAGATATCACATAAGCAATAATAAGTTCCAAGCAAAGATGGCATAAATATTTCATAGGTCACTGCAAAATGACCCAAATTAATCAGCAGCAAATCTGATTGGCATGAAGAAACAATTATTGCCCCCACCGAACATGAATATTCTATTAATATGGGGTTGATTCTAATGGCACACTATAATTTAGTGCATAGCAGATTGATTGCATGCAATCATTGGAAAGAGCGATTGGAAACAGATGCGAAGCAAAAGGTGAGCGAAATGAATTTGACTGTGAAAAAGAAGATAAATATGGAGGACTATATGTGGTTGCTTGCTTTACCAAAAACTGTTGAAACAATAAAAACATTGGGATTATACCAATAACCATAGCTCTATTCCACAAAACAACAGAAACCCTGCAAAAGCAGCTCAATTGAGTTTTCGTTATTTTGCATGCATCATCAATTAAAAGGCTTTAATCTTTCCAATCAATAGGACCTCTCATAATATAGACATTTTAAAAAGACAAATAAATAAAACTTGAAGATGACCTTGTAGTTTCAGACCAAAAAAAAAAATCAGACAAAAAAAAAGATGACCTTGTAGTCACATACTCCCTCATCACAACCATCTCCTCTGTAGAAAGGCAAAAGCTCAATATCAGTATGGTTTAAATCGTAGGAAAGTAAGAAGATAGAGGAAGACTCACCGGAATTACCGTCGTCCAATAACAAAATAATGCCTTTAAACCTTCTTCATCTAACATGCAAGAGGTTATAACTCATAATAAATCCAAGACCAGGGAAGCAGAAAATGAAACTTGAGTGCCAAAATAATTCATCAAACAGTATTAAATCCCCAACACAACAGGCAAAGCAAAAATAACAGATCGAAGTTTTTATGTCTCCAAATATTATACCTTTTTATGTCTCCAAGGTGATCTGTCCGTCGCCGTCGCCGCTCGCCGTCCACCATCGCCACAGATCAACGTATTTGTCATAGATCGAAGCTTTCCATCAGCAGATCGAAGAAGGAGATGGCAATAGGACACAACTACAGTTCAAGGATGGAGAAGGGATGAGACACGGCGCCGCTACAAACTGTCTGACCCCCCTTTCACCGTGCTTCAAGGTGAGATGCGAATGGAGAGAGAAAGGAAGACTATAGCTGGAAGGTGAGAGAAGAGAAGGGTATAGAAGTCGAAGAAAACGGTGAGGCAAGAATATGAAACAGAGGAGAGGAAGTCGATGGTACATTGTTGGAGGGAGGCAGAAGGAGATGAAGTGAGATTTAGGGGTCGTTTGGTTAGCTGGAACTAGGGGTAGAGAAGTGGAAGTGGAAGTGGAAATCACCATTTGGTGTCTTTGGTGTGGTGGAAAGTGGCTTCCACTTCCACTTCCACTTCCATCAAAAACCCCAAAATGAGTTCCACCCCAAAACCTATGGAACTCATCTCACTTCCTATTTAGTGAAAATTAGGGTCGCCCATCCTCCAGGCGAGGTAATTCCTCCACTGCCCAGGGTCCACTCCATCGGGCACGTCTGCCTCCACCGCCTCCCTAGGCCTAGTCCCCTTCTTGGACTTCAGCAAGTACAGCTTGTTTCTCTCATCCTTCCAATTATCCCCGACCACCCCTATCGCGAATTTCTTGAGGTTCAAGCTGTCGGGGACCCACCACTTGCTCTGCAAAAAGAAATTTTTTCATATTATTTAATAATAAGTATAATAACAATTATATATGTATTATAATATTTTGAAATACGTATTACCTTAATAATCTCCCAAGCCTCCTCTTTCCGGCTATTCGGAACTTTCCTCCAGCTGGTCGGGTCGATCGGGAAGCGCCGGAAGTCCTTGCCGAGGAGTCGGCAATGGCGGCGGAATAGAATGGCAGCATCTGTTGTTGGCTGCCCGGTGGTGTTGTAATATGGCAGCTCAATCTTCTCATTCGGCGGAAGCGCATGCGCCAGCTTCGCCGTCAGCCTCCTCCTGGTGACAGTGCCAGTGGTATCTGTAGGTAAGAAAAATATATTAGATTATATATATTGTATAAATTAAATTTGTAACTATTAATTAATATCAAATTCAATTACCTCTGACATCCACCAGTTGACCAGTACTCGAAGACTTCCTCCCGCGCGGCATTTTGATCATAATTTCCGGCACCGGGATGTCCCACTCCGCCCTCTCCCTCTCTGCCCTCTCCCTATCCTCATTCAAAATGTCCTGCATCTCTTCGTAGCTGATCTGGACGTTCAAGTCTCTCCAGAGGTCGTCCTGCGTGACTTCCGGGTTACCACCAAACCCGTAAGGAGTCCAAGGTGGCGCCCGAAGAGGGCTCACAATAAGCGGGGGGCTGGCGTACTGCAACACCTCCGGTGGAGTAGGCTGCTGCTCAATCTGTAACCGGCGCTCTTCTATACGCCTGGCTTCTGCTTCGTCCCTCAATCGCTGCTGTTCATCTCGCAATCGCTGATCCTCTTCGGGGTCTATTGGAGCTTTACCGGTACGACGAGACATGATCTATCGAAGAGGAATATTTATAGGAAAAGATAAAGAAAAAAGATAGTTTCTGTGGGACCCTTATACTTTTTCACGTTTTCGAAAACGCCAAAATGAACATCGGCGGTTCTTTTATAGCCGTTCCCACATCGGCGTTTTGGGACACCCTATAGGCGTTTTGGAAAACGCCGATCTGCGATCAAAGTATTAATTTAATCGCTTATAGGCGTTTCACAAACCGCCTATATGCGATTAAATGATATTTTAATCGCAGATAGGCGTTTGCAAAAACGCCTATCGGCATTAAGTGCATTAAAAATGCATTTAATGCGCAGATAGGCGTTTTGCCAAACGCCGGTCTGCGCATTAAGTGCATTTTTAATGCACGTTATGCACATAGGCGTTTTGCCAAACGCCTATGTGCGAGTAAAAAAATATTTTAAATACACATAGGCGTTTTGCAAAACGCCGAGGTGCGGTTGTTTGAAAAAAATACAAAAAAAAAACCAACCAACCGCTTTTTTTTATATTTAAAACACATACCGGCGTGTCCTATACCCCAAAACGCCGATATGTAAACGCGGGAAATATGGCAGAAAGAGCGCGCCAAACGTATCGGCGTTTTCATATAGGCGTTTTGGACCAAAACGCCTGTAAGCTTGCGCCGGAATGACCCGTTTTTTTTGTAGTGATCATATTTAATTTGTTGCGTCAACTACTTCAATCATATTGATTACTTTATTATCTTAACCTTTTAAATTGTGTATGTATATCTCTACTACACTACAAAAAACGGGGCCCATATCGGCGTTTTATAGGGCCTCGCATCGGCGGAATTTTCCGGCGAAATAGCGCTACGGCGTTTTGGCAAAACGCCTATAAATTTGCCGTCGAAATGCGGCATCTCGGCGTTTTGGAAAACGCCTAGACGAGGGGCAAAACGCCGGTATGCGGAAATAATATTTTTTTATTTATGCACATAGGCGTTTTATGAAACGCCTATGTGCGGTATTAAATAATAATATTTCATACCGGCTTTTTGCAAAACGCCGGTATGTGTTTTCAAAAAAAAATAAAAAACATTTTTCTTCCTGATTGTTTAGAACCAGGAAGAAAAATGTTCAAAAACATAAGGAATAATATGTTAATCCCAAAGTTACATACACATAAAGAATAATATATATAAACATAAGCAATAACAAGAGTAATTCATAAAACATGATACCCAAATATATAAAATCAAAACAACAAGCAATATGTAAAAGAAAAGCAAATACCACCAAAAAACACGAAATAAAAAACATCAGCAAAACTAGCAAAAAAAACAAAGCAACAACAACATTGAATGAGAGACGAAGAGAAGAAAAATAGAAGAAAACGAAAAAATGAGCAACTTTGCGGAAGGAGGGAGGTGCTATTTATAGGGAACGGAGGTGAGTACCGGCGTTTGGAAAACGCCCATATGCATTTTAATATTAAATAATGCATATAGGCGTTTTGCCAAACGCCTATATGCATTATTTACATTAAAATAATGCATATAGGAGTTTCAGGGAAACGCCTATATGCTTTCTAATGCATATAGGCGTTTCAGGGAAACGCCTATATGCATTATTTTAATGTAAATAATGCATATAGGCGTTTCCTCAAAACGCCTGTATGCGATTAAATATTATTTTAATCGCATATAGGCGTTTTGAGAAACGCCTATATGCATTTAGTGCATTTAATATGCACTTAATGTGCAGATAGGCGTTTTTCAAAACGCCGATATGCGCATAAAGTGCATATATGCACATAGGCGTTTCTCAAAACGCCTATGTGCGATTAAAATAATATTTAATCGCATACAGGTGTTTTGAGGAAACGCCTATATGCGGTTTTCTGAATAAAAAAATAAAAAAAAACTGTTAGCCCCTCTTTTTTAAATTTAAAAACCATACCGGCGTTTATTATACCCAAAACGCCGATATGGAAACGCGGGAAAAAAGGCGGGAAGCGCGCGCCAAATTTATTGGCGTTTTCATATAGGCGCTTTGGGTAAAAACGCCGGTATGCGTCTCATACAGGCGTTTTGGACCAAAACGCCGGTAAGGTTGCGCCGGAATGGTCCGTTTTTTTTGTAGTGCTAGTGATTTTATAAGTGAACAGCAACAGTGTTATTCTAAGAAGTAGCTAAGATTGATGACATGGATTGTTTACCTATTAGTAATCAAATCTTTAGACATGTTGCTCATTAAAAGATTTTGCTCTACAACTTCACTAAGTGTTTATATTGGTCTCTTTCTTCCTCTTTTTAAAAGACTTTATAACACTTAATCTACATGTATTCCTTTTTGTAGTATTTTATCTAATGGCCTATTTTAGACATGTCCAATTCAATTCAAACAATTTTCTACATTTTTTACTAATTAATGATTGTCACTCTAACCTGCCTATATTTTTAGTCATATATACTCAAACCCTCATAATGGTTGTGTTAGGTAACGACATCCACATTCACATTAAACGTTGTTATATCTCATGAACATGAATTAAGAAGAAATTCATTAGTAACTAATTATAATTTTCCATATCAAAATGAAAACAATTAAAATATTTCCTATTTTTTTTATCATTCAAATCTTTGTACATTTCTAAATTCATGCACCCAGACACCCACGAAAATTTAGTTAATTACACAACTTTATACAATTTTTGTCTGCATGTGAGTGTCTGCATATATATTATGTATCCATCAAAATGATCAAATGGCTAAACATTACAGAAAACGACGTCTCAATAAAAATTCCTACACCATAAAATTAAGGATATTTTCTAGATAAAACCACAACAAAAATCTCCCTGCACAAGTGCACATCTATAGTCTATACTCACATGACACAACAATTCTAGCCACACATCAAAATTGAAAGACAGCAAGTGAAAATGGCTTCCCACTCTGATCAAGAAGAAGAAACACCCTCCTCCTTAGCCTCCCAAATCTGCAACCACATCGCCTCCATATTCTCCAAACCCACCAAACCCTATCCCCATCCCTTAGACCTTCTCGTCACCGAGCTCGCCGCCACCGCCGCCCGAAACGGCACCGTTTTCCTCTACGGCGTAGGGCGAGAAGGCCTCATGTTAAGAGCCCTGTGCATGCGCTTAGCACATCTCGGCCTCTCCACCCACCTTGTCTTCGACATGACCACTCCGCCCATCACCGCCGGCGACCTCCTCATCGCCTCCGCGGGCCCCGGAGGATTCTCCACCGTTGATGCCATCTGCTCCGTCGCCAGATCGTGCGGTGGTAGGGTTTTGCTGCTCACTGCTCAGCCTGAGAGTGGCTCGTGTGTGAAACATGCTGACGTGGTGGCTTACGTGGCAGCACAGACCATGGCTGATGATGAGGATAGGGTTAAGGATACAAGTGAGGAGAAATCTCGAGCGTTGCTTCCTATGGGGAGTGTGTATGAAGGGGCTTTGTTTGTGTTGTTTGAGATGGTTGTGTATAAGTTGGGTGAGACTTTGGGTGAGTCTCCTGAAGCCGTACGATCTCGTCACACTAATCTTGAATGAGTGGTAGATGTTATACTTCTCATGTGGTTTGTTGTGTGTTGTATTGAGAAATTAATTAATCAATAATTATTGGGATGTTTTTTTTTTCTTTTGTTTTTATTAGGGCTTAATTATTCTGAATGTCCTGTAGCTTGTACATTTTTCAGACAGTGAATATATATCATCGGTCACGGAATGATTAATAAAGTGGTCCATTTTTTTTATTTTTAGACCGAAACTAAAGTGGTCCATAGGTGGGTGAGTGTGTAAAAGGACATTATAATCACTTGTAAGTTTGTGTGGGAAACCATTTTTCTGTATTGTTCAACGTCATGGCGTCAACTCTCATTTCTGAACGTATTGAAAACTTGTACAAAGTACGTGGGAAACCGTATCTCTTCTTCCATGGTGATTAAGAAGGAATGAAAGACTGAAAAGAGAGCTTCTCTCTCTAGGATTTTCACCCTAGGAACCTTCTCCCATACTCCAAATTTTCCTACGGGATACTAATTAATTGTTCTAGCAATAAATTGTCAAGTTTGTGTATTAGATGTGGAATAGTATCTCGCAGGTCGAGTATTGAATCCAGAAATTATAGTGGTTGATTATTCAAAGGGCCGGATTAAGTTCAAATATGCACTCAACTATTAGCAAAAGTTCACCGAATAAAAAAATTTCAGTTCTTAAATCTAGCACCAATTAATTATAAAATAGTTCAAATGTAGCAACTCTGTCAATTTTTACGGGTTAACTGTTAATTTTGACTTAATTACACCACATCACCTGTCACATCACCCTAATTAAGCCATTTCACCTGCCTACGTCATCACCATCTTCGCCACATCATCACCATCTTCGCCACATCATCACCATCTTCATCGTCATCTCAATCTCAAACCCAAAAAGGTAGAGATTCTCACTGATTCCCCCAAGCTTAATATTATTACAGCCACAAATTGGAGACAAGCTAAGGGTAAAGGTTCTTACATATTCATTGACAAGATTTAAGATATTATGTGTTCTTTGACCGCATGCTTTAATAATTCTTCCTGCCTCTCATCAGAGAAAGCTCTTATCCAATAGTCAGACCGAATAACTATCCAACTCCAGGACAAATGTAAATGGTATTTCTCGGATAGATAATCAAACTGCCAGGTAATAAATAAAACAACACATATAGTACTCTCAAAATCAGAATTCAAAACATGAAGGTATAAATCAAAATTACTTGAGCTAAAATGGCAATGTCAGTAAGAAAAAAGGAAATTTAACATTCTTAACTCGCATTCCCATCATCCATTTTGTGACAAAATCATCGTCAATTAAATCACAAATAATTACTCAACTAACTAGATTCTAATCCGTGAAAATGCTATTTGGTGATAAAATTTTAAAAATTTGTCGATTACCAGTTGACATAGTATAATAAAGGGAGATCTCCTTTTAGGTGGGAGGTTGCGGGTTCTATCTCGCTTGTAACCTCAAACCATTAGTGTTTGTCCCTTTGAATAAAAAAAAGTATAATAAAGGGAGAATTAATTAGAGGTCTCATGGAATAAATATAATTAAAATGAGGTTCCACGAGTGGTTATGTGAGGACAATAAGTTGTTATTGTAGCCCTAGAAGTTGTAATTTACAACTCATGAGACCTCATCTCAATTATGTTTCTTCCATGAAACCTCTAATACATTCTCCCATTATTAATAAATTAAAAAACTATTTTATCATAATAGTTTTTTCTCCATGACGATCGAGAATATTTAATACTCTTCTGGTTTGATCTTATTTATAGGGCAAAGAAAGAAGGTGTTTTTGTCCTGTATACAAGTCACTTTATTATTAATGTACAAGTTCACCCTTCTTCATTTTTTATATGTTGACTTCGTTTTCATGTGGTATAGTGAAAATTAAATATGGGTAGAATGAGATATTTGTTGGATTTTAGTGGGAAGTTAATGATATTTAAGATTTCCTTGGTTTTTGTGAAACATATATATATATATATACTCCCTCCGGTCCTATTTATAAGTCGCTAACCGCCAATATTGTACAAACCAAGGAATGACGGTTAGTGGTGGTTACATCATTAAATTGGTCTTGTTTTATTTTTCATTTCCATCTTTGCCCCTCCTCACAACTATTAAATGAGTCATAATGAGGCAAGCAAAAGTAAATATAGAGATCTCTTTTTTCAATGATAGGGGCATATTTGGAAAACTTTAATTAATGAGTTTGTTAGTGGTAGTTGGCGACTTATATTAAGGACCAAAATTTAGTGGCGGTTGGCGACTTATAAATAGGACCGGAGGGAGTATATATATATATATATATATATATATATATATATATATATATATATATATATATATATATATATGAAATACTCCCTTTGGTCCTAATTATAAGTCGCCTTTGACTTTTTTTGGAGAGATTAAGATTGCGAAATAGGTTATTAAATTATGATATATTTGATATTTCTTAGACTATCCATTAGTTTACAGGTAAAATAAACTAGTATAATGGAAAAAAATAGGTAAAACAATTTATAATTAGTTTATTTTGCTTTTTAGGATTTTCTAAAAAAGTCAAAAGCGACTTATAATTAGGACCGATGGGAGTACCCTATAAATAGGATAATAAAGGAGTAACAATAGACAAGTAGAAGACAAACCGCAACAGCAACGATGACAATAATACATTCAAGCCTTATCTCATAATGTGAGATTGGTTATTAAAAATGTTGTACGACTCCATTGAGCGAGCCATATCAAAAACCATTTTTTGGTTAAACGATTAATCAAAGTTCCCACTCAATAACTTCAATGGTACATGTTCTTTTTTGCCAACTCTCTTTATTTGTGCATCAAAAGGCTTTCTTTGAATGTTTTCATATTACCTCAAACAATTTTCTATCATTCTCTTAAATGAACGCTTGCCAACTCTTTTACAAATACGATCATTATAAATCTTATATATTCTTGTATGATCACAGATCTATCTCAACATTTACATCACGCTACCCCACCTTACAGTATTTTTGTCATTTTAAACCCCAACATCTACTACTATATTGCAATGCAGGGTATTGTAATAACATGAAGAATTGAAACTCCCCTCTTACTGTATATGGGTACTAGCTTTTTTCTCCTTTTATTAAACCACCTAAATTGAATACTATGATTAACAACTCAATCGATTTAATCATTTATTTATATAATGGATCCCAAATATTTGAACTTTTCCTCGATATCTTGAGATCCTAGCTAATTTAACCTTGATATCACCATCATGAGTACGTCATATCAAAAATACAATACATATATTATGTTTTACTTCTACTTAGGGTACGTACAAAACATTTTGACTATAAGGTGTTTTTCCATAACTTTGTCTATATTAATAGCCGATTTTAAGTCCAAGTAAAAGAGGAGAGTTGTATTCGACACTCATAGCCGACATTAATCCATATTGAATATTGTTATGAATCTGAATCAGAGTAGGCAAGTAGAAGATGAATCACATAAATTTATTAACTTGTTGGATAGTCCATCAAGTAACCAGATTCATTTGATCCAAAATTCAAATAATTTCATAGATTCATTTGATCCAAAATTCAAATAATTTCATAGTAGCAATATTCCTTTACTATGGTATGTATATTAAACTGCATACATATGCTTAAAGTAAAAAATCATTAGAAAATAATTTAGTTGACGCGATACACTGAAAGAATTGTTTACGACAAATGTGTGTTGCCAGAAGTTAGCAAAAACACAATGTATCAAAAAAAAGTTAGCAAAAACACATACTTGGTCCAACCTTAGATTACATTATTATAGAATCCTTTTCAGTTCTTATTTAACAATCTTTTGAAGTTCTTCTGCAATTTTGATAAAGTAAACAATATATACTAATATATTTTTTAAACAGCATTCGTGGCCGGTATGCATATATTAACTTTTCTGTTAATTATAATGGTTTCATTAAAAAGAAAATCAAAACATTTATACAAACAAAACTAGCTAAAACAAACAGGTAATTAATTAAGAGCTACAAAGAAAATGATGACATGCTGAATGAGACTAATTATAGGATGAATAATATAATTCAATTGGATATTTGAAACAATAGAATTCAACTCTCCCATTTTAATTTCAAAAAAAAAATGGAACAATCAGCCAAAAACCAAACAGTAATATATTGTTATGATCTCTGGCCACAGGAACAAACTAGCCCACAGGGAGGAGATCTGCCCTTCATTATTATTAGGCTCCTATAGTGATACTCATAAACAATGCAAATCTTTTTAGAACAAATCCTCCTCTATGAAGACCAGATTCTCAACAAAGCCGTTTTCTTGTGAGGCTTCTTGGCATGACATTCAGAAGTCACATTTTGAGAATTATAACAATGCACTCTCTTGTTTTCAAAATGAAAGTCTCTTTTTACTACACAAGCCTAAATGGAGAGCCTATAATAAAGGACAATCAAGAATACTTATAAACAACATTTCATCACTTGTGAGATACTTATAACAATTATAATATACCATTATACTACCATAGAAAATTTTTTATTTCTACTTTGAGTACCCTTGACATAAGGCCCAATGGCTAATTTGGAGGTGTCAATGAAATCAAATAAACTACTACTGCTTATTAATAATAGTATATATGTTTCATAGAATTTATAAAAAAACCTTATCCGTACATTATATTAAATATTGGTTATAAGTTATAGACACATTTATTTAAAAGAAAATAAATAATATGAGAGATAAATGAAAAGTTGTTTGATAATTAAGAAAAAAAAATCAACTCTATATATCTGTAAAATGTAGAAGCGGAGGTAGTTGGAAATATTGATATAATTATGATGATGAAATTTACTCTTAAAAGTCATATTGGAATCAAAAGAAGTTAATGTGTTGCACGTATCATCACCACCTGGAAGTCAATCCGCAAATAAGAGTTTAGATGATTAAAAGCTTTGCTTATATATTTATATGTGAGAGATGAGAGACAATAGTTAATAGTGACGATCAAATCGTTTTTAAGCCATCGGTGGTGAAGGAGGGAAGGAGGGAGGACAGAGAAGTGGTGAGATGAGTTTAGTAATTTTTTATTTTTAAACGTGGGATCACATCTGCAGAAATTATCTTAATAAGGTTCCCAAGGGTATTTAGTATTTTCCATTGTCCTATCGACCAAGATGAACCTTTTTTATTGTTTATTGGCCAAAATGAGTTTTTTTATTGTTCTTTGGCCAATTTGACAAAGTAGTTTATTAGCCAAATGATATTTAACCCTTTGGTTAATAATTATTTTGGCTAACAAACAATTACGCAAGTAATAAATGGTATCAAACTAGCCAACAGTTAATAAAAAATATCTAATTGGTCAACACCGTCAATTTTCCTATAACATGTATGTAACTTATCACATTAACAATAAATAGTGTTAGAGGGAAATTAATGGTCTTGGCTGATAGAATACATTTTTATTGTTTGTTGACTAGTTTGATACCGTTTATTATTTATTATCTAAAATTTATACTTATTACGTAATTACTCTCTTCGTTCCTAAATATTAGATCACTTTTGAAATTCAACTTGTTCTTAATTATAAGATCACTTTCCAACTTTTCCCAACTTTTTCCCAAATTAACCCTACAATGTCTATCTATAATAACAAACAAAAGAGGGAGAGTGGGGATAAATGTATATTTAGTTGGGATAAATTGGTAATATCATGTGTAAATAACTAACTTAACTAACTTTCTTAATCTACTCAAATTAGGGAAAGTGATCTTATATTTAGGAACGGAGGGAGTATTTGTTAGATTAAGGATGTTATTCTAATTAATTAACATACATATTTTTTTGTTTTAAAACACCCTATCATCTTAAATTATCACCTCACATTATTATTGTTAAGGAAGTGTTAATAGAGGTAATTTTAAATAAATTGATAAAAAACAGGTCATTTAGTTATTTTAGTTATTTTAAAGCAAACGCTAAAATAATTCTACATTAAGGGTTAGATAGTGTATATTTAAAGGACCAATTTGGTAGCTCGTGGGATTTTTTGATTGCACTCTGACTTAGCCATGAGATTCTAGGGACTTGTCCAAATAGCTAGTTCAACAACTTAATTTACTTTTTTAATTTTTCCCCCTTTATGGAAATCAGTAATATTTTAACTCATAAATATATCTATGACAATAAAAATTAAATATATACCTTAGCTTCAATCACATTCTTCCTTAACATTAATACCTTATAATAATTTTTGTGAAAATTTTGGAGACCTTAAACTACAATGAAAAGTAGTATATATGGTAATTACCAATAATAATTGGTTGAACTAGCAAATATACTTCAATCCCAAGTGATTAGTCGGTTGTTAATAGCCGTCAGATTATCGAATGATATTTAACAAAAAAACAATATGAAAATTATAAATATTATCAAAATTAAATTGTATTATTCAAATTTGATTGAAAGACCTCAAGTTCGATCAAACTAGACCTCTAGATTTTAACACACCCCTAGTGATATAGGTTTCACAATTTCATGAATACATCTTATAAATCTTTCAATCGATTGAGAAGATTTACATCATTTTCAGTGAGAGGGGTGAGTAAGAAGGGTATTTATTGCACTATTGTCTTTAATAATATCATAATTTAATACACTCAAGGAGCATGCGCCTTTTGTTTCAATCATACAGAAATGCAGAATCACACATGCATGTCTTCAATCGTCCCATTATATATGTATTTGAATCATGCTAATAAATCCCACCCAACTCCCCTCCGCTCCTCACAACAATTCTTTACCAATCAGAAAATACGATTTCCTAAATCACATGTCACCCCCACGACTCTCTATTATTGAGAAAATGTGGATTCTGTATCCTTAAGTAGTAATATAGATACATACATACATACACACATATATAAGGGAAGTATGTATGTGTATCATATTTATTTGATAATGCTGATAATAGATATCACAAAGACACATCTCAATAACTTCTCCTAAACAATTTTAAATATATCTGTATGGGTAACACCGTAAATATTGCTTGTTTGCGTGTGTATGGGCATATAAAATAGAATATTTTCGATAGCCATGGCAAACAATATTTTTAATATAATAACATGACCACTCTCCTAATCTGGCTTAAGAATAAAACATGACCAATTTCCCAAACTGGAAAAAGCAATTTTCTACTTGAATGGCGTATCCAAGGAGTTTCCCAAACCACAGAGATATATAAGCCACAAATTTCACTTTTTGTTGTCCATATAAAAAGTTTTTATCTGCAGGTTAATTTATATCATTATTTTAATCATAACAAGTCTCCCAAGTCACAAACGTGCCTAACCTAACATTTTACATAAACAAAAGATAAAAAAAGGGAAAATTAATTTGAGGTCCCCCACAAGGGACTTAATACTAGAAAAGTCCTAAAAGTTGAAATAATTAATGTAGGGTCCCAAGGGACCTCACCTTAATATATTTGAAAATTGAAAAGACACTTTTGCCCCTGCCCTTTTATTGATGGGAAAACCTGACAACTTAATGGGCAGCCGTGACAACTCGATGTGCATAACTTGACAACTGAATGGGCAAATGTGACAACTTGTTGGGAATGTGCTTTAAGTTAATTGCCCAAACTATGTTAAGTTAATGGGAAAAATGTTGTCATATTTGCCCATTCAGTTGTCAAGTTATGCACATCGAGTTGTCACGACTGCCCATTAAGTTGTCAGGTTTTTCCCATCAATAAAAGGGCAGGGGTAAAAGTGTCTTTTCAATTTTCAAATATATTAAGGTGAGGTCCCTTGGGACCCTACATTAATTATTTCAACTTTTGGGACTTTTCTAGTATTAAGTTTCTTATAGGGGACCTCAAATTAATTTTCCCATAAAAAAATCACACTTGAGTGACGTAGTAAGTGGACAGACCATGTATTCCGAATTGAAACAAGTCTACGACTCTATGGGAACGAATGAATAGAGGATTAGATAAGAAAATGACCAATTTCCCAACATGGAAAAGCTATCTACCTGGATGGCGTATCCAAGGAGTTTCCCAAACTACAAAGACATGTGAGCCACAGATTTCAATTTTCGTTGTCCATCTAAAATTTTTTAATCATAACAAGTCTGACAAGTCGCAGGCATGTCTCACCTATTTTTTTAAATAAACAAAAGAAGAAAAAGATATCACTACCGAGCCACGTAGTAAGTGGACAGACCATGTATTCCGAATTGAAACAACGTTGTCTATGACTGTACGGGAACAAATGAATAGCGATTAGATAAAGAGAGAAGCAAGTAAAAAAAGAAGAGAACAATATACTACCTCCGGTCCTAAATATAGGACCTAAATAACTTTATTTTGGAGAGGTTAAGGTTGCAAAATAATCTATTAAATCATGACATATTTGATATATTTTTAGATTATACATTAGTTTATAAATAAAATAAACTAGTTTGAGGGAAAAAATTAGGTAAATCAATTTATAATTAACTTATTTTGCTTTTTTTTAACATTTTTCAAAAAAGTCAATTAGTTCTTATATTTAGGACTGGAGGGAGTATAATTTATAGTATAAGCTTTTATATGAAAAAGTACCATGAAAACTTGAGGTTGATAACTAACTAACTAACGAACAAATTAACAAACACTTGTGGCCGTGGTTGTCCTTCTCCCCATAAAAATCTGAAGGACGCCATCCGACCCACCACCAATAAGCGTGCACTCATTCTCATCTCTGTCACCGCCATCATCATGCCTCCAATGCACACTACTCACAAATGTCTTACCTTCATCCTCCTTCTCCCTCGTTCCAAACGCCCTTACCCATATCGGTTGGCCCCACCTCGTGTCATACACAACAACCTCGTTTTTCTCCGAACCACATCCCAACAATCTGCAACCGCCACCGCCACCGCCACCGCGGCCACCATTTTGATGCACTGACAACCCTACAAAACTTCGACTATTCACGTGGCCTTGGTACGTGCGAACCACGCGCTTGTCCTTCACGTCCCACATCTTTAGAGACCCATCTGTGCTAGATGACACCAACATGTTACAATCCAAAAACCTCACATAGCTAACTGTTTTCCTATGACCCTCCAAAACCACAACCGGATCCGACATTTTCCGGGTATCATACCCGTAAGCCTTGTGGTCCGCGCACCCGACCGCCACCATGGAGCCATCAAACCGGCTAAATTCAACGCTGCACACGGACCGCCTACCCGGTGGGGCCACCACAGCGACATCGTTTTCTTGACGTGGGTCCCACATTTGCATGGTTCCATCATCTGACCCGGATGCACCTAGAACCGGGTCATAATGCGAATAGTCCACGCTCCATACCCGCCTCCCGCCGTGCTCATCCCGCTCGAATACCGGGATTTTCCGCTCCAAGTCGTACTCGGTCACCACACCGTCGTAGTCCCCCGACCCGATGACCCGCCCGCCCGACCCGGGTCTCCAACGTAAGCTGCTTAATTTTGCAGGGGTACATATGTAATAATCACACGCGCTACTGTTGTCTAGATAACGAACCTCATCATTATCTAAGGCCGTGTTTGGCAGGAGCTTATTCAAACTGTAAATTCTGATTTTTCTGGCTATCCCTCCGGTGGCCATGAGCCTATCTGTGGGGTCGGTTTCTATCGATCCTATCGTGTCGGAGACGATGCCGGTGGAGCTGGAGGAGACTACGGTGGTGAGGTTGAAATTCCATTCACACCTTGCTATCTCTTCTTCTTCTTCTTGTTCTTGTGCTTGTTCTTGTTTTTCTGTTTCTGAATTCCCTTGTTTGATTTCTTTTCTTCTTCTTTCTCCGCCTCCTCCTTCTGGTTCTGAGGGTGGATTCTCAAGGCTGGGAAGTTGAAATTCCGACGAGAAGTTTTTCATTTCCCATTCAAAATGATTGAGTCCAGTTGATGCAGAACTTGCAGGCTTTATGCTTTCAAGCCAATGAAGAGCTCCCATTAATAAAAAAAGAAAAAGAAAAGGAAAAATGAAAAAAGTTTGATGGTGAAGCTTTTTGATAAATGAATTATGAGCATAAACTGCAAAAGTTTTATGCTCTAAATTTAAATGGGATTCTCTATGTTTCCATCTTATAGACTTGTATGCAACGCAAGATGACTCTGGTCCAGTTTATTTTTGTATTCCAATAATATCCTTCCTTCGTGCTGTCTGCGCAGTCAATCACTGGCTCAGGTGTCCCAGGCTTATCCATCCACATAAGCACCTGCAGATAGTTTGATTCTAATTGGCAAGGGCAGGCTTGGAATTTCACTAATTAAATTTAAATAGAATAAAGTGAAGACATAATCATTATTTCTATCATATTATTAATAGTATTTATTATATTAATGGCTTATAGTCATGGTTGTCTTTTTACTTTTCGTACCTTCACCTATTTTAATTAAAACTGTTTGAATGATTCTTCTTATATTACAAAATATGACGATTGTTGTTATAATCAAAATGTACCAAATAATATTAGACACAAGTTGTCTTAACTAAAAATTTGTCAGTATCATGAATAGAGATGATGACATTGGTGACCGGGGAGATTCTCCTTTCAATTGAAGTTCAACCCATATACATTGGGTGATAATAAATTGGTGATTTGTAATAACCGTGATTTTTCTATTCCACATTGATGGATAAACTAGATAGCTGTATATTTGCTTAACAAAAGTTTTTGTAAGTATGTCTTAATTTAGATATTCGTTAGAATCAAAGACCCTTTAACAAGATTTAAATATTGTTTGCCACTGAGATTCTCACATTATCAAAATTAGTTCAAATTATCAATACTTTTTTAAATAAACTTTTGAGTGAATTGGAATTTGAATAGCTAGCCTGCCTTTAAATAATATTACAAAGATCCTTACTTGAGATCTTTGTAAAGATGACAATATTTAAATTAATTTATTCTTCTTGTCATACAAATAAGTCACCTCTCTAACATTTTTCATAAAAGCTCAAAAAACCCTTAAACCTCATTAAATCGAACTTAAATAAAACAAATGTGCATTCTAACGAATTTTACCAATATTCCAATACAAACTGTATCTACTAATAAAGTTTATTACTAAATAATAAGGGACATTAAAATAAATTGTGCATTCTAAAGAATTTACAATATTTAACTTACAAATGGAACTGAAAAATACATTCCTCTTTTTTCATTATAGATAGAATTATCGGAAAAATAATATTTAGGTCAACAAGGGAAGGAAAAAGATTTTCTTAGGAGGAAAGTAAAATGGATGGAATGGTATGATGATAATAAAGGGGAAGGAGAAGTGAGAGAAGAAATAAATGAAGGCATTAATAATGAGAGGGAGGACGAGAAAAAGGGAAGTGGTGGATGGTTTTGTGCCTCAATTTGGGACAATGGTGGGTGTGGCTACAGGCTGTTGGGTCTTTGGGCTTACGTGGTCTAAGTGAGGCCTTTTGTTATCCCATTTCCCTTCTCTCTTCTCTCTGTTTTTCTGACTCATTTTTAGCCGTCACGCATTTAAATTTCACTGAAACTACTCACCTTTATCCTCCATTTCATTCACTTTGATCCCCAGTTGAATGAATGATGTCAATCTGTACGTTTTGTTTGTTATACTCCATCGTCCGTTCCAATCAACTTGAAATAATTACTTTATTTTATTAAGAAAAAACTACTCCATAAGATAAATATAGAATAGCTATTAGAGTTCTTTGTGATAGGAAACTACCCGTAAAGGAAAAGAAAAGTTTTAGCGCACTCCTATAAGAGCAGCGGTTTTATATGATAGACTGTTAGTGAAATTTGGACTGTGAATGGTCAAAATGAACATAAAACGGGTAGCTAAAATATGTATATTAAGATGTATGTGTGGTTATACAAGAAATGATAAGATTTGAAATAACAATATACGAGAATGGATTGGAGTGAGTCTCATTACCGAGAAAAATGGTAGAAAGGATAAACTGCCGGTGAGATTATGAGATTTTTAAGGACCTTGTGATAATGAAATCCCTTACTTGGGACTTAAATATAAATTTCTCATTGTTTTTTCTATTGTAGAAATGAGATTTTAATATTTTCCAATAGTCTATTGACCAAAATGATTCATTTTTTGTTTATTGACCAAAATCATACTTTTTATTGTTCATTGCCAAATTAATTCTTTCGTGATAGTTTATTCGCCAGAATGATATTTAACCTATAATAGTATCATAAAAAATAGAAGTAGAATCAAAAAATAAAACGAATTAATTTTAAACACACAACTAACATTTACATGTTTTCATAAAAAATAAAGAAATTTTTCGGATGAACTTTTTACGGACCAGAGGTAGTAGTTAAGTTAGTAGAAGACATTAATAATATGAGGGATCTAATTTATCTTCTAACTTTAACCTTTTTATTAATGATGAAAGAGTATAGTAAATGTAAGATAATAAAGACAAATGAAATAGTGCATGAGGAAAATACTCCCTCCGGTCCTAAATATAAGACCTAGTTAACTTTTTTGGAAAATCCTAAAAAAAGTATAATAAGTCAATTATAAATTGATTTACCAAATTTGTTCCCTTAAACTAGTTTATTTAACCTATAAACTAATGGCTAATCTAAAAATATATCAAATATGTCATAATTTAATAACATATTTGTAACCTTAACATCTCCAAAAAAAGTCAATTAGGTCTTATATTTAGGACCGGAGGGAGTACAAACGATGAGTAAAATTGGAAAAATACTATAACTATTAAATACATATATAAACAATCATAAATAAAGATTATATTTTGGAATAAACACATTCATATATATATAGAACTTATATTTTGGAACCGAGAATAGCTTAGTATATATCATTTTGTGGGGTTATATGTATTATTAATTATCCAAACAACTAGCTAATCTGATTTAGAGTACTCAAATCTGAATCAGTTAAATAGCCCAATTATGTATTTTTTTGCCTGGAATATTATTATGTACCCCCTTTATCTTTTTCCTAAATAAATGACCTATATAGGGTGATATTGTTCCTACTTATAATAGCTCATTCTAATTTTTCTCAATATTTCCTTAATTTATTCTTCTTGATACTCTTCAATAATAAATATGTAGGAGAGTTGTAACAAAAAAAATAAGTAGAAGAGTAAGGCAGGAAATAAAAGTAGATGATTAAGGTGCTTTTGTAACATATTATTTTAATTAATTTAACTAATATTCTTAATCTAAATCAAAATATGAAATAGAAGAGGAGTATTAAGCTATATATGGTAAGTTAGTATGAAAAAGGAAAATAATACAAATAGGTAAGTAAAATGGTTTTTGAACAGTGTATTTTAGACCAAATATATAACTTTTTCAGGGGTGTTCAAGTATGTTCATATCCGTTAGGCCCGCCCGCATTTTCCTCGTTTAGGCTCGCCCATTTAGGGCTGTCATATTTTTACAGGGTATGGGCATGCCTATACCCATTAAGCTTACACGGGTACGGGTACGAACATACCCACAAGCAAGCTCATACCCATTTAAATGCTCGTTTATTATTTTTAAAATTTTTTTATATACTCTATTAATCTTATTTTACATCACTCCCTCCTCACCCTTAATTTTATTTTATTGATAAATTATTCAATTAGCTAGAACAAGGTGGAATTCAAAGCTTATTAAAAATTGAATACTTACTTTATTTTTTGTGGGGATTTTGGTTAGAATTGTGTTACTTTTTTTAATTGATCTTACATGGGCCGCTCATTTAACTTTGTTCTCCACCCATTTATTCGGCGCCCATTTATACCTCACCCGTTTGTGGCCCGTCACGGGCACAGGGATGCTTGCGCTCATTTATGTTACATGAATACGGGTACGAGTATACCCACGGGTGGCTTGTAATTGCCCGTTGAACACCCCTATTCTTCATTAGCTCTAATATTAAGAAAAAGATAAAATTGTTTTTAATCTCAAAAACAACTTACTTATAATACCATGTAAAACAATACGAGTAAAATTAAGAGTTAAAGTGTAAAAATGGTCATGTAATTGTCATGAAGGTACAAAAATAACCATGTAAAATTTTTTGGAGCAAAACTAGCCATTAAATTTCAAAACTGGAACAAAAATAACCATCACAGTTGATTTTTAACTTTTTTATTTGTCATCTTCTGCCGTATCATGATCACACATGGACAAATAAATACATAAATCTGCCACATATTTTAGTGAGAGATGGATCGACAGAAGATGACGCATAAAAAAGTTAAAAAATTAATTGTGATGGTCATTTTTGCCCCAATTTTGAAATTCGATGGCCAGTTTTGCTCCAAAATATTTTATAGTCATTTTTGCACCTTCATAACAATTAGATAGTCAATTTTGCAATTTAGCGCTAAAATTAAATGTAGAGATATGACTATTGCTAAACAAAAAAAAATAAGATATGATCACTGATAATGAAGATATCCATGCATATTCATTAAAATGATAGAGAGCGCTCATACAACAATGTACTCTCTTTCTCTCTTTGATATAAGACACCAACTACCAACAACTTTGGTCCATTTTATATAGCATTTATTTGTTAATAATTGTAGTGTATAAATTTATTTATTTAAACATGCGCTAGATTAGATCACAACCATTAAATGATAAGCTCATCCAATGGTCATACATTCATCATAAGCTAAAAAATAAGCTCATCCAATGGTTGCACATTCATCACAAGCTAAGAAATAAGTTCATGGATGGTCACATATTCATCACAAGCTAAGTGCTCGATGTTGAATGCGTGCTTAAATTAAATATATGAGATATTTATAAATTTTGTCAAATACAACCCAAAGTACATCTATTGAATGCGGCTCCCTCAACAAAAGCAAAGTAAACAAAAGCAAAGTAAAGGAGGGAGTAGGAATTGAACAAAATTGTTAAGGTGTTTTAGAAACCATAAAATTTTATATAACTTAACTAATAACCTTAATCTAACTTAAATTAGGTAATTATGTTCTATAATTAGGACCAAATAAAACATTTCAGATTCACTAACGCTTCGCTCCTGAATCCATTTAACTCGTGTCATGTCATGTTTTTCTTACTTATATGGCATTTATGCACTGTTTGATATGCTATATTTGAAGTGGAGTGGAGGGGATTAAAAAGTTGTATGAATTAAATGAAGAAATTGAACTAAAAAGTGAATATTAAGGGCATGATATGGTATAGAAAGGGAAAGAAAGAGTAGTGAAGTTCACAAAACAATAGCAGGGTCAATGCTTGTGCAATATCATGAAATATGTTTTTCTTTTTTGATATATGAAATATGTTTTTCTTTGTATCATGTGTTTAAAGGTATTTTGTGATCCATCTAACATCGCCTTTTTTCTGTTTTATGTATCATAAAGTATAAATTGTGAAATGTTGCCCATAAAATATGTTCTGATCTACTCCCTCCGTTCCTAAATATAGGAGTTAGATGACTTTTTTGAAAAATCATAAAAAAAGCAAAAAATAAGTTAATTATAAATTGATTTAGCTAATTTTTTCTCTTAAACTAGTTTATTTTACCTATAAGCTAATGGATAATCTAAAAAGATATCAAATATGTCATCATTTAATAACCTATTTCGCAATCTTAATCTTTCTAAAAAAAAGTTATCTAGGTCTTATATTTAGGAACGGAGGGAGTATTATTTTTACAAATTTTGTTTTGTATTTGCGATATTTATCTTCAAAATTATCAGACTTATATATAGCACTCTCCATAATCAATTTTCAAATTTTTTGAAATCATTTTAAATATTTTCTAGACTTATCTTTCACACTTTCACTTAAGTTTTTGAGAGCCCATAGTGGACTTAAAATTGCTATGGAATTTTTTTTTAATTCATCAACATTGAACTAAAAATATTTTGAGATATTGGCTACATATAAAATATAATTTAGGGTATTAGAATGATGGCAAAATACTTTTAAGTGTTGAAATCACGAGAATTTTGGTAAAAAAAAAAGAGCTCGAGAAAAATATTGAAAAATATACAAGTACGTAGTTTTTCTTTTGAAAAATTGAGTATTTTAAAATAAAGTATTTCCCATGAAATAAGTTATGAATTATTCTTAAATGGATTCAATTTTATTTTCCATAATTTAATTATTCTCCCAAAAATAATATCCCTGACGAACTTTAGCTTGTAAATAAGCTTTATAATTTTTGAAAGGTTAATTTGAGCACTCAAAAATTTCTAAAATTAATTAATAACTTTTGACTTGCCCGATTTTTATTTTTTTATTTTGAAAAATGTTACAAATTGTAAATGAAATAATGTTAACCTTAATGGTAATTTAGACGGTAAGGCCTGAGGGTAGACAGTAGAAACTAAAATGTTAGGGAAAATTCAAACTTTAAAAGATTATAGAGTTTGTCTGCAACTAATCCGATGTTTACGAGGGTTTCCCATAACTTGGAAATAAATTACTATACGTGCAAGATATTTATATGAAACATAATTGTGACATGACATAGAAAAGATCGATCCACCTGTGGGGCACAGATTATTGCCTATTGGTGGTTCTAATACGAAGAACTGTAATGGGCATGACACATGACACATTTTCATAAAAGCAGTAATGTGTGGAGTGGATTTCGATACATAAACAAAATGATAATAATGGCAAATTGGCAATCCCTAAGACCCTAACTGCCATCCTCTTTTCCAACTACAGCTTCGAGACAATGTAATAATCACACGCTACCTTATCATTTTTCCATTGACAGAATCTGACACTTTTAAATTTTAATAATACTCCCTCCGATCCCTAATGTAAGAGCTAGCCGTAAAAAAAAACACTTCTTAAGAAAACATGTGAATGTTAGTTGGGTGTCTGGAGTTAATGCTTCTTTTTCAAAATTGCCCATATTCATTATGATACTTTTAAGAGAGAGAAATACATAAGCATTAATAAATATGAAAGAGAGTTAGGGGTAAAGTAGGAAAAAATGTATTAAATGAGGAGAGAATATGGTGTGAGCTCTTACATTAGGGACCAAAACCATTTAAATTTTGGGCTCTTACATTAGGGACCGGAGGGAGTATCTCTGTTTATAGTATTACAGTTATTTCTATACTTCACAGTTCTATTTATCAGGACTTCTTTAATTTTTTTATTAAAATTAAGAAAATGAATTAAATCAGTAAATTATAACAGTTCTCACACATCATTAATATATGATTGTTTATAAGTAGAATAAACTAATTTTGAGGGAAAATATAATTGCAAACATTTTAAAATAATTAGTTTTATATAATTAATTTCTCCAAAATAGTCAAAAGAATCGTATAATTAAGACGAAGGAATTATTTCATTACTTATATTTAAGTTTAGGGTTAAGGGTCAAATCTAGCACTCTACTTGCCAAAAATTCACTCAACATAAACAAGAATTTGATGGCTCAAATGTAGCACACATCTATTCAAAAATGACTCAAATCTAGCACTTCCGTCAATTTTAACGGGTTTGACCGTTAAGTTTGACCTGATCCCGCCACGTCACACAGTTTTGCCACATCACCTGCCACGTTACTCAATAATGGATAGTTAGTGGGCCCATTGGGTGACGTGGCAAAACTGGGTGACGTGGCGGGTGACGTAGCATGATCAGGTTAAAATATAAGAACTAATTGATTTTTTTTAGAAAATCCTTTAAAAAGCAAAATAAGTTAATTATAAATTCATTTACCTAATTTTTTCCCTTAAACTAGTTTGTTTTACCTATAAACTAATGGATAATCTAAAAATATATCAAACATGTCATCATTTAATAACCTATTTTGCATCCTTAATCTCTCCAAAAAAAATCAATTAGATCTTATATTTAGGACGGAAGGTAGTATTTGTTATACCCACAAGTCACAACTCAAATATCACTTTATGTTATGGAAAAAATAATTCAAAAATAAATTCATCTTATGATGTGGGATGTAGGGAGTATATATGACTTAACTAATTCTGCTTTCTAATTTTATTATATCATTGAGAGAAATTTTTATTTACTAAAAATGTATTTCAATATGTGATAAAAAGAAATGTATTTCAATAAAATGAAATCAAATTTTAGCAACAAAAATATCAGATGAAATTTATTTTAAAATAGAAAGAAGGGATATAATAAGGCAAACATAAGGGAATTTATCACAACTCGTTACCTTCTATCTTTTTATAAAATACAAATAATAAAGTTATAAGTTTATTAAATAGTTGATAAAAATTAAGTGAAACATACCAAATTTATTAAAAATACAACTTATTTTCTAAAACTCCTTATTCAAGACAGTGATTTGTGTGTGGCACAAAAATATAGTACTTGCACTACTCTTAAATATAAGACTTAGCTAAATTTTTTTTGGAGGAACTAAAGAAGTTAAAAACTAGACACTTAATTATAACTTTTTTGTTAGATTATATGGTTACTTATAAGTCAAATGACTCGAATTAAACTAGTTTATAGAAAAATTTAAGCAAATCAATTTATAATTAACTTATATACCTTTCTTAGAATTATTAAAGAAAATTTAGCTAAGTCGTATAGTAACAGATAAGTAAAAAGTTTATTTAAAAAACAAATTATTTTCTAAAACTTCTTATTCATGATAGTGATTAATATTGTGTGTGGCAGAAAAAAAAATAGTACTCCTCTACTCTAAATATTAGACATAGATAACATTGATTCTGGATGAATCAAAGAGGTTAAATGAGTTACTTAACTATAACATATTTTGTTAGATTATATGGTAACTTATAAGTCAATTAAACTAGTTTATAGAAAATATTAGGCAAATTAATTTATAAGTAACTTATATACTTTTCTTAGAATTATCCAAAAAAAATCAGCTAAGTCTTATAGTTAGGAACAAATAAGTAAATAATCTATTAAAAATACAGATTATTTTCTAAAACTCCTTATTCATGATAGTGATTGTGTGTGGCAGAAAAAAAATAGTTATATGTTTACTCCTAAATATAAGACTTAACTCACATTTTTTAGAGGAATTAAAGAAGTTAAATGAGTAACTGATACAACTTTCTTAGAAATATTCAAAACAAAAGTCAACTAAGCCCTATATTTGAGAGGAGATAACTAAAAAATTAAAAGAGGCAACTAGTTTTCTTTCGCTGGGACAAAACTGATATTTGATGTCATTAGGATTTAAGACCCTAACAAATTATCTGTATTTCTTGTAAATATGTTCATGTTAAAATATATATAAGGATAGAAAGGAGTATATATACAAAATTAAAACGGTAGTTGGCATTGTGACCCTCGTCAAAGTTGAGAGCAATTTGTTTTGGTTATAATTATGTTGATACTAATAAAATGGGAATTGATTAACAAAATGAAAGATCGACTTTATTATGAAAGTAACAGGTCATCAATAACGTTAATAAAAAAATGACTTCGTTAAAATATAATTGTATGAATAGAAAGAAAGAATGATTTCTTAAGAATAAAGTTAATCTGAATATGAGTAAAATACGTTTGAGGTGTCATGCCTCTTCCCCTATCTAGTTGTTTTTTTATAGGTGAAGCTTTTAATTCGACAATGAATGTCATATTGCGAAGTTGACAAGGTCATTTACCATTTGTTTTAACTAATATCCGTTAGAAGTTGTGGGAAAATAGAAACAAACATATCTTCCTAGACCAAGTACGTCCTCCTGAAGCCGTAGCTCATTTTATAAATGTCATTACTCAACATACCCTTAGAGCTAGGAATATTTTGCGATCTGTTTTAAATTAGAGAGCATTATTTTTGAAATTTCTCTCTTTTTATAACTGCTGTAAATCCATTTCTTAGTAATAGATATGCCCCTTTTACTAAAAACACAAGGGAAATTTAATTAGAGGTCCCTCACAAGGGAGTTAATATTGGAAAAATCCCAAAAGTTGAAAATATTAATGTAGGGTCCCAAGGGACCTCACATTAATATATTTGAAAAGTGAAAAGACAGTTTTGCCCCTAGCCTTAAAAAAAATTTACCCCCCCACCCCCACCCTCCACCCTTCTCCCTCAGCCCGCCACCCTCCTCCCCCCACCCCAGCCACCCTGCGCCCCACCCACCCCCAGCCGCCACCCTCCTCCCTCCTCCCCCACCCCCAGCCGCCACCCTCCTCCCCCCACCCCAACCTCCACCCTCCTCCCTCCTCCCCTCACCCCCAGCCGCCACCCTCCTCCCCTCCCTCCACGCCCCCACCCTTCTCCCGCCTCTCCCTCCCTCCTCCGAACGCCCCCACCCCCACCCTCCTCCCTCCTCGCCCCTCACCCCCTCCTCCTCCCTCCCCCTCGCGAACTCGCGAACTTCGTGAACTCGCGAGGGGGAGGGAGGAGGAGGGGGTGAGGGGGCGAGGAGGGAGGAGGGTGGGGGTGGGGGCGTTCGGAGGAGGGAGGGAGGAGGGTGGGGGGTGGGGGGCGTGAGGGAGGGAGGGAGAGGCGGGAGAAGGTGGGGGCGTGGAGGGAGGGGAGGAGGGTGGCGGCTGGGGGTGGGGGGAGGAGGGTGGCGGCTGGGGGTGGGGGAAGGAGGGAGGAGGGTGGAGGCTGGGGTGGGGGAGGAGGGTGGCGGCTGGGGGTGGGGGGAGGAGGGAGGAGGGTGGCGGCTGGGGGTGGGTGGGGCGCAGGGTGGCTGGGGTGGGGGGAGGAGGGTGGTGGGCTGAGGGAGAAGGGTGGAGGGTGGGGGTGGGGGGTGGGAGAGGAGGGTGGGGGTGGGGGGTAAATTTGTTTTAAGGTTAGGGGCAAAACTGTCTTTTCACTTTTTAAATATATTAATGTGAGGTCCCTTGGGACCCTGCATTAATATTTTCAACTTTTGGGACTTTTCCAGTATTAACTCCCTTGTGGGGGACCTCTAATTAATTACCCCAAAAAACAAAGTGAACACCACTATGGAAGGAGTCATTCGTGCTAGATATGTCGCTATTGCAATCAGTGTTTCCTTTGATGGGCTTTGCAGATAAATGGGCTTCACTATAAAGTATATCGGCCTTGTATATTTTTGGGCCTATACTCACACATACATTGGTTTGATTAAATTTGAATAGACGCATATACGAACATATCAAGTTGTTAATGCCAGACTTATCTATGATCCCATTTAAACATGACGATCGAACTGTAATGCTGTGAGGACAAGCAGTTGCCAACCCAAAATTTTTTACCCCGAATCTATACCTCCCCCAAAGAGAAGAAACACATCCAGGCACACACATGGTGGACCTTGAGAGCACATATCCTCCGAGGTATATATGTGTGGGTTGCCAATCAATCTTTGTTTTGTATATTCAGTGGTATATTGGAAAGCTTTAAATTATCATTGGAAATATGAGTAAATATTACGGAGAACAATAACTATAAAAATCCTTCATGGCCCAAATAGTGAGGAAACTAATTGGAAATAATCACAAATATATTTCTCTTCAAATCAAATATAGGCCACGAATTTGTATAACTACCAATAGGAAAGAAAGAAATAAGAGGTGCTCATTAGTGAGTGAAAAGTGATATTTTGACCCCAAACACGATAGCATGTCATTGATTTGAATTAATGTATCAAAACTGAAACTAAATACATGTATTTGCGAATATTTTACTCATGGTTGGGTCAAAAGATAAAAAAAAAAACATCTGTTTGTTTTTTTTCAATCATAATCAGGTTTGAGGATTCAAATAAATTTTTATTCATAAAACCGTCATATTAAAAAATTGGGTTAAACCAACTTTTGGAGGTTTTGGTCTTCGAGTTTCATTTTGTTCAAACAAATGGTCCATGTAGTTTGATAATGATTTGATGGTGTTAAATATAAGTTGACATGTCAGCCTTTTTTTTATCAGCACATGTCAGCCTTAGTTAGTTGTGATGATGTGGTTAGATGAGTAGGCAAGCTTACATGTAAAACAAATTATAAATATATAATTGTAAATAATTAATTTTTTTCAAAAAAAACCAACGATATGCAGGAGGGGAAAAATATGAACCATTTGATGTAAATGGAACATTTTAAAAAAAAAATCAAGTCTTTATCAAACTACATGGACCATTTGTTTGAACAATATGAATCTTGAAAGACCAAAACTTCTTCTTTGAAAATATAGGGATTAAAATCGAAATTGATGTAAATTTTTTTTGTTACAAAATTGATGTAAACTTTAAATACCAAAACTTCCACTTTAAACTTCAAAACCTAAAACTCAAATAATACCAAAGTATAAGGACCAACTTGTTGGTTCAACCCTACAAAATTACTCACAACACTCAAATATAAGTATATTAGATACCATTAGATTTTTAGTGCATTTATGGAAATTAAGGACAAAAACTGGTGAGTGACGTCTTTAAGGCGTGCGTGCATATGAAAAATCTGCTCGAATACTGAAATTCATATGGATGGACTTGTACCACATTTTCTCATGCCTTAGAAAAAGAAGAAAAATGAAGATTTAGAAGTATAAGTGGTCCAGAAAATAGTAATCTAAGAATGCACCTACAAAAATTGACATGGAGTTAACTGTTATTGTCATTGGGCGGACATTGATGAATTTAATTCTCTCTCAAATATTCATATAATTCAATTTTCTAGTTTATAATATCTCATTCCATCTTTCAAAGGGTCCGATTTTCAAATTAAATTTATCCTTGAAGGCGCAGAAAACAAATGAGAAAATACCTTTACCTATTATTAGTATTAATGTGAAAATCAATTACATTTTATTACAAGCAGTTTTCACCTAAAAACTTTTTAAAATGTCAAATGGTTCTACCTTCATTTTCAAACGTCTTACTTTGTATCAATATGATCAGATGCTTGTTATCAAAAAAAAAAAATATATGATCAGATGCTACTCTCCTTTTGAGTATCTGAACCTTCTTAAATAAGTAAAATGAAAGAAATCCCCTTCTTGAAATTTTCCTTCCCCATAAATTTAATTTGGAAGTCCTTTAATTTGAAAGATGGAAGAAGATTAAAACTAAGGTAAAGGATCTTAAATACACATAAACTTATAGGTCATAGCTGTCAAACCCATATACTTTATTAGGTATCTTAAATACCCATGAGGTAATACTCCATCCGATTCGTAATATAAGAGTAAAAATTTGAATAGTTTTGGTCCAAAATATAAGAGTTCACCTTATATTCTATATTCATTTAATGTGTTTTCCCTATATTTTAGTCCTTATCAAACTAGATTTTCGAACGCATGTTTGATTTGGTCCATCAACTCAGTTATAAAGTTTGACTCAAACAAGCCAAATATCATCACTGAATCTACTCTAAATCAGAGAGCATTAGACACCTAAAAACACATCATTCTATTATCGTGACTGAACAGTCATACAAGAATCATGTAATAAGAAAACAATTAAGATCAACAAGTTGTGAACAGAGACAAGATTAATCCTATACATTAATCATATCAATGACTCAGGCGCTGACTCTTAGAGAAGAAGAAGAATCTAGCTGCTCATGGTTTTGAAATTAAGCTCAGCAAGTTGATAAATGAAGGCTTCCATTGCAGCAATCAAGTGAAAGAAGAAGGAATTTGACTGAGGTGAGAAGAATGTAGTCTTTGTTGAATTGAAAGAAAACCCCCATGTCATTTTCCCAATTCTGCTGGAATGAAGACAAGTCCCAAGTTTCAGCTCTCAAATTCAGTTATAAGTTACTCCCTCCGGTCCTATTTATAAGTCATCAATCGCATCTAAATTTTGGTCCTTAATATAAGTCACCAACAACCACAAACTAACTCATTAATTAATATTTTACAAATATACCCCTATCATTGAAAAATGAGATTTCTGAATTATTCTCTTCAACTCATCTGCATATATGAAACCTCATCTGCATTTTCATTTTCATTCTCTTCAACTCCAGCTGCAACATTTAAATCAAAGGGCTCTTGTGTGTGGTCTCTCTTTGGAAATACTTCTTGTATGGTTTCTCATTGGAGTAATACTCTATCATTGCAAAGGAAATCTTCAAACTTCATTTTCAAATTATGTTCAAATTTTGGAGATAAAAGTGGCGGCAATAAAAAAGTGGGAGAGAGATGATGAAAAAACGTGAATATTGGAGGCAGAAAGAGGAAAGACGTGAGTGTTGGAGAGAGAGAGAGGAAATGTAAATGAGATTGAGAAGAGAGAGAATATGGAAAAGGCATATAAATGATTGGTGTGTGAGGAGGGGTAAAGATGGAAAACATATGAGTAACCGCCATTGATAACTATTCCTTAATATGTACAATTTGAGTAGTTGATGACTTATAAATAGGACCGGAAGGAGTATAACCGAAATGTTTCTTTCCTCCCAAAACTGAATCTAACTTCCTCCCCACTCTAACCGTTCTCTCTTTAATCTTTTTTCCTTTCTTTCCTCCCATACTCGTTCTTTATTCCTCTCGTCAGTTTCTGCAGCTTTTTTTGTTAATCACTGTCCAGTAATCCGACGTCTATTGATAACTGACTAATCCAGATTCGAAGGATAAGAGTGTTGCTCACATAGACAGGGGTATCCTCTCTCCCAATGAGTGCGCTTCCCGGGATTCGAATACGAATTCTCATTCTTACGGAGTTTGTAGCCCACTACTTATTAGCTCAGTCAACTACTCATTGGTAGTTTCTGCAAATTTATTCATGAAGCTTTTCTTTCTTTCATTTTTAATGGAAATTACAGCTTTATCCCTCCTTTAATTGTCAAATTCCACTTATATCCCTTTGCTCCATTAATTACAATCAGCCCATGTTATAAAAACATAGCAAAAAACACAAAACAAAAGGGCAATTCTGTACTTCCATATTTGAAATATAATAATCACATTGAATTCCCAATTTTGTCAACCATATGCACATTCTAATTAATTCATAATATCTCTTAGCTTTGGTCAATTAAGTCCACTAATTACAATCATGAAGCACACATTGACAAGTTCAATTTAAGGTTTATCAAATACCCTCACTCCTGAGCAATAAACTTTCAGGGTTAAAATACACTTTATCCAAATATTTAATCCAAACACTAATCACATGTCTTAATTAATAAGACTTTTTTTTGGTGTTCCTTTGGCCAATTTTCTCAAAAAGAAGTAATGGGAAAATCTTAACTTTTATTTTGGTCGAAAACTTAATTAATAAAGAGTAAAATATACGACGAATCTTTTGTATTTGCATGAAGTCTCATTTTATTACTTAAGTTTGAAAAGTGTATTTTAAATCTTTTTCTACCAACCGAAAATGTAGAGTAAATTTAAATGGTAATTCTATCCTTCAATGTTGATAAAAAAAGGCTGAACTCCCTAAAATATATGAATAATTAGACTTTAGAATTAACATTTAAACATTTTTATTGGCATTTAACTATAAAATTATCATTGAAATTTGTTGAAATCGACATTTTTCTTAAAACGAAACTAAATGTATTAGTAAATAGTAACCCAAAAAAAGTACACACTTCAAATCAAAATTAAGAAAGAAGTCTTGATAAAAAGAACCCAAAATGTGCACTTTATCCATTAACTAATAAATTACTAGAATTTATAGTAACAATTAAATGCCATGACAATTCATTGTTTAGTTTCTCAAAGAAAGTGAACCGTTGTAGCCGTTGAGAAAATTCTGTGAGGTCGTGTTCTTTCACTTAACAGTCTTGTGTCTTTTCACTTCACTTCCAACACTATAAATTCCACCAAAATTCCATCAAGATTTCCTTCACACTGCATACTACTCTCAAATTCCAAAGAGGAAAACAAAAGTAAGGTATGTTGCTCTATTATTTGTCAAGAATCATATATATTTCATTTCATTCTTTGGTATCACTTTCTTTTTGCACAAGCAATCGAATTATTACATGTGGTGTGAAAATTATATTCTTCAAGATTCTATCTTTTTAGCTATTTTAAGGTCTGATGCATTGTATGAATTGGGTTTTCGTTGTTACTGATATTACTGGAGAATTATGGAGAAGTTTCTTTGTTATTGTAGCTTTTGATATGGGGAAGATGTACGCCTTGGATGATCATAATATGGATAACTTTTATTTAGTGTTGTATAATTTAATAGATAAAATTCAGTTGAGGGGGTTTGAAAATTGAAACTTTTAATGGAATTTGTTGGACTTTCAATTATTTTAGTTGGCAAGAATTCCATGTGTGTCCTCTTGTTGAATGTGTTTTATTTTAATATTATTATGGGGGAAATTCTGGAGTTTTGTGGGGTTTGATTCTATAGGTTGTTTTTTCATCTGAGTGATTTGGCGCGTGTGTGTTTATCTACATTTCCATTTTTATTTGGCTTATTTAATTTATTTTTGGATTTTTTTTAGCTGTCCCTGTGCTATGTTTCTAGTGCGAATGTCATTGCTTCCTGTTTTTTTTTTTCTTTATGTAACTCTTAGTTTGTTTAAATTTTCTCTTATGTTTGAGCTTCCTGCTGGATTCAGTTATGTTGAAATTATTACAATTTTTTTATATGCTTCATTAGATAAATTTGTTGCTCCCCAACCATGATACGATTTTTCCATATTACATGGAGTTTATTAGTCAGATGTAGACATGATTTTCTTGTTCTTTTCCTTTTGTGTTTTGGAACTTCACATTGCAGGTGATCATTTTGAGGTTTACTTTCATCAATGAAGGCATTCTTGATGGAGGAGCACATTCAGAAGAATCCTTCAGACATGGTTGGTGAAGCTAAAGATCAAATTGAATACAACCTTCAAGTAGCTAAAAAAGAAAAAGAAGATGAAAAAGATGGATCACGTGAAGAACTAGAAGACAACCCTGTTGAAGAAGGTGGGCAAAAGCAGCTAGAAGAAACAACTCCTCCAGATGGGAATGATCACAAATCAGGACTTGTGAAATCAAATGAAAGTAAGAGGAGTCTGGATGATGCATTAGGTGAATCAAGTGCATTGCTATGCTACCAGTCACAAAAGAAGTGCAAGCAAGTGGAATCTTCTGGTCTGAAATTAGAATTTGGACCTTCAGATGAGTTCAACAATGAGTCTGTCACTGCAGTGGCATCTGTTGATAGTTGTACTCCTAAAGAAGGTAGTGGAAGTTCTGGAAAGCGGACGCGTGACAGATGGGAAACACAGTCTGAGGATGATAGTGTAAAAGATAGCCAAACTTGCAAGAGGAAGAAAGGCGCGTGGTCGAATGAGGACGCTCAACTACAAATGCTGGGGCCACTTCAGCTTCCTGATTTTACAAAAGCTTTTCATGTTGGACATGAGAACAATCCTGAAATTCAAGGTCTGAAAGCTGAGCTTGTTGAGATTAATGGAAGATTGCATGGACATCTTCATGATGATAGGCTTGAGGAGGAGAGATCTCCTTCACCAGAACCAATATATGATGACCATGGCACCAGAATAAATACAAGAGAAGCAAGACTTCATCAGAAACTTGTCCTGCGACGTCAAAATATCATATCGAAATTGATCACATCAAACCCAAGTTTCTGCACTCCTCCTAATTACAAGCCCCCAAAACTATTCAAGAAACTTTATATACCAGTGAAAGAATATCCAGAGTACAATTTTGTTGGCCTTATAATCGGTCCTCGTGGAAACACACTGAAGAGGATGGAAAGTGAAACTGGAGCCAGGATTTCTATAAGGGGAAGAGGATTCTCAAAAACATGCAACATATCTTCCTCTTCTAAAGACGATTTACATGTGTATATAGAAGCAGACAACAAAAGTTCTCTGGATGTAGCAGTTGCCATGGTTGAAAAATTGCTAATCCCTGTTGAAGGAAGAAATGAGCACAAGATAGCTCAATTAAGGGAGCTAGCCAAGCTGAATGGAACAGCTAGGGATGAAAATGTGTGCTGTGTTTGTGGTAATGAGGGACATATTGCATATACCTACCCTGACCTTCAATCAAATTTCAAAGTGAACTCATGGAGTACATGTTTTAGTGCCACTCCTTTGAATGGGATATCTCCACATAATAGTTCTGCGCAAGGTTCTCAGTTTGGTTCTAGTTCCGGTTCGACACAGAATGGACCACGGAGGCCTGAAAAGAAACCATTGATGAATAGCCTTTATGTTGGCAATCTGCCTCAAGTGTTTGATGATAATAGATTGTATGAGCTGTTTTCTCCATTTGGAAATATCCTTGAAGCAAAAGCAATGATGGATCCAGCTACTGGGATGTGTAGACGTTTTGGTTTTGTTGAGTTTGACAATGCTGCAGATGCACAAGTAGCTTTGACTCATATGAATGGTTTTAGAATGGATGGTAGGGTCTTGAGTGTAAGGGTAGCAAGGCTTTTGTCAAATGAGGAATTTGCAGAATTGAACATCCTTCCAAAGCACCCTCATCCTATAGGTAAATCCCAAAGTGTTAGAAGCCGAACAGACCGGTCTTGCTTGTTACATTTCATGCTGCCAGATTATTCAACTTCATTTTACAACAGCAATTCTATGAATATGTTTTCATCCACTACTATGAGTTCACGGCCTTGTGATGTTATGGAGGATCAAAGCTTTTCTCCTCTAAGCTGCTGCTCAAGCTCTTCTGTTCCTAGGAATTCTGGCAGAATGCATTTTTCAGGCAACTTTGCTGATCAAAATGTTGTGTCATCTGGTAGTTCATTTTCTGAGAATTCTGGCTCCCAATACCAGTCATATTTCATGACACCGCCTTTTCATAGTGATGCACTGTCCAATCCTGATCTCAGTTTTGAAGATGAGAATTCTTTCCCTTCATTGCCGAGAAGGTAGTATAGATGGTATTGCATGGACATGCCTGAATAGTATACTTTTCACAAAGTTGTGTGCATACACCTTGTAATGGGAACCCCCCCCCCCCCCCTCCCTTCTTTACATGTTGTTGGTGATAAAAGCTTTGAGACAATTGAACTTTAGATCTCTTACAAGATGTGTTCTTGACTAGTTTGATTAATTGCAGTTGTATGCTATTCTTATAGTATGTGGCACTTAGGCTCTGGCTCCCTATATCTTTTGAACTTATTATACCTACTATTGTTGTTTATGTGCAATTAAAAGATTTCTGAAACCCAAAAATGCCAGTGTAGGAGTACCGGATACTTTTATTGTCTTAAAACTTCAATAAATGGATTTCTTTATGTCCAACAAGCTGATCTTAAACAGGAGGCAGTAATGCACTATGATGACAATTTTTCTTTTCTAATTTGAACTATGATGGCAATTTTTCGGTACATATTTAAAAATAGGCTAAAATATATCTTTGGTCCCTTATGTTTGCATCAAGTTTCAATTTAGTCCTTTATGTTTGGAAAGTACACTTTTAGTCCTTTTTTGTTAACACCGTTAGTTTAACTTAACGGAAAATACTAACTTAACAATTTTAAATGATTATTTTATAATGAAATTAGACAAAAAATGATAAATTTTGAAAATATAAAAATATTTACACTCAAATATTTTAATTTGAACATTTTTTCAGTATTTAATAATCATTTAAAATTGTTAAGTTAGCATTTTCCGTGAAGTTAAACTAACGGTGTTAACAAAAAAGGACTAAAATTGTACTTTCCAAACATAAAGGACTAAATTGAAACTTGATGCAAACATGGGACCAAAAAGTATACTTTAGCCTTAAAAATATAAATCGATTCGGTTCACACGTTGATGAAAATGGAAATTGATTCATTGCCTATCTCAAAAATTGGGGAGCATGATCGTCTCATAACACTTGTAGATATTGTTGGACTTTAGTTTGATGGTTTTGATTATTTTCGGGTTTTGTTTTCATTTTTAGAAAAATAGTTATGAAAAGAATAAAAGGGAAAAATTGTTTAATGGTATCTAAATTTAGTGAGTATTGAATTTTGATATTGGTACATCTATTTTATTATTCTAATCAAATGTTTTATTTCATTATGTTAGCACCCTTACCAACAATACAAGTGAAACAAATTTAACGGAGATAATCATAATAATTAATCAAATGGGTCTGAACGGAAGATTATAATAAAACTTTCCTGAAAATATGCCTTATCTCTTTTTCTTTCCTTTACTATTTAATGAATACACATCCTTATTGCCAACTAGGAAAAAATCACAAATCCTCAATTTGGAAGATTCGTGTACGTTTATGTAAGTTAAATTAGGACTTAATGAAGAAATTAGAGGAAACGCTCCTCCCTTTTTCTTCAATCAAATAAACTAAAAAAATTACAGAAAATAGATCAAACCTCCATTTTATTTCCAATTAAATAAAGAGGAGTAAATTCCGTCCTCTCCCTTAAAATTCCGAGGTAACAAACTTTTTTTTTTTTGCTCAGGAGTAACAAACAGATCAATAAAAAAGAAATTGGTATAGTAATTATCTTACTTCACCACTTAACCAAAAGGGAAAACGACTACTTCTGTTTCAGTTTTACTAATCAAATAAAATTGGTGGATGAAATCTAACCATGCTCTGATTAAAAAAAGAAACCAATAAACTCCAAAACATTATACTAATGTCTAAACTTAAAATGCCAGTTTGGATGTTCTGGAGTTTCATTCTTAACAATATTGGTGATGTAATACAAAACAACCATAGCACCAGGAAAAATCCTGATGTTCTATTGGCAATATAATAAGCATTCAACTTGATTAGAAAAACATATATTTGTTAGCAAACCTCTTACGCATACCGAGTGATTGAAAAATTGTGCTTGTGATTATGAGTAACAAAATATATTAAAGAGCCGGATAAATAAGTTCCATGAGCCAATGATCAGCCGCTGACTCTATAATATAACCCTTATATAGTTTAAAAAGGGAGAACCAAATCCACAAAACAACTCAAATTAAACACTACCAATTAATTATTGATCAAACTACAGCCTTTATGCAAAGTTTCCTTAGAGAACGGATGGCCTAGAGTAGTAATGAAAGCAACAATATCTGGCACTTTCTTTCATACATTTTGTAAAGGATTAATCATTCACATGCGCTCTGGTAGAGACAGTATCCATATACTGTAAGCACTTTCACCTTAAAGATACCATTCAACAATTATTACTCTTTTTCTGCATCAACACTTTGTGGTTCCTCACTTTTAACAGCTTCAGCTCCAGATGGGCCATTCTTCTCTTCAGTGTGCTCAGCGGCAGCGGCATCACGGGGAACTGATTCAGATGATTCGCCAGTGGATTCTGCTTCAGTCACTGGCTTTTTAATAGAGCCTACCTTTACATACTTGCTCATGAACTTGTATTCCCAGTCCTGCAAGGCATCAAGCTCAAAAGGACCAAGACCAGAGATATCCCCAGTCAGGTCTTTCTCTTCAAAAGACATCTTTGCTAAAGCTCTGCTAGCATCTTTGCCAGCAAAGAGAGCATAAGGTCCACCTGGTCCATAAAACATCCTGGAATAATATATTAAGAGGGTTGGTCAGTCAGGCAAGTGGTCACACCAATGATCAGCTTAAAAATACTGCAAACAACTATAAGATCAAAAAACCAATCATGGGCACATTTCAATGGTATTTCATTTCATATCACAGGACTAAGTTGTAATTTGTCAAGCTCATACAATTATCATCAACTCATCGATGCTTGCCACATGAGTGTCATTTAGCTGGTTTAAATTAATTATAATTCATTTGTTTACAACTGTAATATGCCATGCCTTACATCAGTTTATACTTCGATAGCTTAATGGTTATATCAATATATGTGTATGCGTACATATCACATTGATGTCTGCAATAAAAGAATATGCATGATGAAAAAGACCATAGAATGTTGGCTGGCATAAAATTTCCAGAAAGTTATGCTCCTCCACCGAGGAAATATTAGTCAC
The DNA here is from genome assembly GCA_029929735.1 of Mimosa pudica. Lineage (NCBI taxonomy): Eukaryota > Viridiplantae > Streptophyta > Magnoliopsida > Fabales > Fabaceae > Mimosa > Mimosa pudica. The sequence goes on along the minus strand of JAKELP010000021.1, from coordinate 8,691,003 downwards.
TCTTTTGAGACTAACATACGCAGTAGGCAGCAGACCACAGATACCACCGCAACAACTATAAAATTATTCTCCTAATAATGGACAACTTACACCATGATTTTGACACATGTTCAATGAAGGCCAAGGGATATATAAAATACGTTTATTTTAAAGACAGATGGGAAGTCAGATTTACCCACTATTGTGATGTATTTGTAACCTTATTTACCCATTATTGATTCAAACTTTAAATTCACATATTCATCACTCAATCACATGGCAAAACCAGCTGGGGATGTTAGTCCCAAACTATCTAAGAAGGAGTATAAGTGAGAAAATTACCTCAAAACATAATTTCAGCTGAGTCAATAGAACCACTAAAACCCTTTGTTTGCAAATTGTGTAGACATAATTGTTAATCATAATAATAATGTCAGATCCAAGTTCTACAGTCAGCACCATTGTAGCATCCAATTTTAAGTAAAAAATACCTCTTTCATCTCTATTGGCATACTATATCACATGCTATACCCTTGGAACTGCACTATGAGGGGTAAAAACTAAAAATACCCTATTTTGCTGAAAGGGTATGCTTGCAAATCAGGATAAAGCGAGTGAAAATAGAGAATGTATTTAGCAAACGTTTAAGTCTAAACACACTTATCGTCTACACAATGTCCTAATCCGATCAAACATAACATCAAAGCTTGTGGGGGGAAAAAAATCAAAACCCAGCTTGAAAATCACACAGTCTTTAAAAAATGAGAATTATGAACGGTAAAAAGCAGTCAAAGAAGACCCAAAAGCACGATTCCAAACACAACATGCAACCTTATCAGCCAATAATAAAGAAGACCCCAGAGTAAAAAAAAAAGCATAAAGTTCAGTAAAAAAAAGCCCAAAAATTTCTGACTTACTCATCCTAAATGACCTTTCGGAGAACAGAAAGCCTAATAAGTTTATTATAAATCCATTTTTCCGAGCCTTATCTCCCTTTCATTTCGACAAAAAAAAGTCAACTAAATATTGCCCAAACCCACCAACAAAGGTCGGTCCAGTTGGTAAAGAAGCTTGACTCATAACTATGTGGTTATGAGTTCGAATCTCGCCAACGTGAGGACTTTATTGGTGGGTCATCTGTAAGTATATTTGTAAGTGCTCTTTATGCCCGTAGGCCCACCTCAAGATGAGCCCGGACCTAAACTTTTTGTTATAAAAAGTTGGTCCAGTTGGTAAAAGTTGACACAGGAGTTTGACTCATAACTATGTGGTTGTGTTTTGAATCTAATCAATGTGAGTTGTGAGGACCTTGTTGGTGGGCGATATGCAAGTATCTCTCTTGAGCATGGAGGCCTACTGCTGAGCCCGACTCAACTCACTAAACTTTTTGTTATAATAAAAAAGTCCAAACCCAGAACAAAACGTAAAAAAAAAACCAAAAAAAAACTAAAGAGAACACAATCAGAATCAGAATGACTCCAATAATACCTGCTCTGAGAAACATCATAGATCTGGCCCTTGATGGCCATTAGGAGGGGCTTATTAGGGTCAGAGCCATCATAGAGTTTGAGGTCTTCTTCTGTGACCTCGCCCAGCTGAACAGGAGGAGGCAGAGGCTGCATCTGCTCCTCCAGGGACCTCACGTTTCTGGGTTCATGGTAATCTGATCCTCCGAACAACCCAGAAACAAGGTAGTACACAGCGAGAGCCAAGGCTAGGACGGTGAAGAAGGTGGTGGGGGAGAGGCCTGTGTAGGCCACTATTGCCTCCTTCAGAGTTTCCCACACTTGCAAAGCCATGGCTACACAGAGAGAGAGAGAGAGAGAGTTGGGAGATTTTACTTTTATGGATGGGACTTATTGTTTGGCTCTCTTTCTGAGGATTTTTGGGTTGGTGGATTCGGTGAGAATATTGTGTTGCCTGCTGATTCGGGGGAAGAGGGGAGGGGAGGATAGGGTTGAAGTAAATAGGAGTTTTAGGGGACGTATGTAATAATTGTCTTCCATTCTTACCATATTATATAACACCTATTTACTCACTTTAATTACATTAACTGCGTTAATTAAAATAACATAATAGAATTACTAATACACTCTGACAATCTATATTTACATTTACCTCACTCTTCTTTCCCATATGTCTGTTGTTGTGAAGGATGGTTTGGGAAAAAATTGATAAGAATTAGCACGTTTTATATTTGAGACCAAATTCGTGGAGAGAGCATTATTTAATTTTTTATTTTAATTAATCTTTTATTGGGTTTTATGTTTTGACTGATCCGTTACTTTCACTGAAAAATAAAACAAATGTAACTTTTCAGCCATACTCTTTTACACATTACTAAGAGCCATTTGTGAGTTACTCATTACTCATGGCAAAAAACGAAAGAGTTACTCACTTACTCTTACTCCTTCTGCTATTTTAAGATTTTCAATTTTTTCTAAAAAAAATAAGTAACATATTATCATATTGAAACACTTAATGACACTATCTTTTATGCATTATTCACAATAAATATATATATATATATATATATATATATATATATATATATGTTTGTGAATGAGATTATCCAAAATATAAGGTTCATTTAATGTTTATCCTAGCACATATTCTATTTTTTTCTCAATTTTACATGTCCTTAATCTTTTCACTATACACTTTCTTTAATCTTTATTATCTTTCATTTGTCATCTTATTTATCTTTGATAATAAGGTTAAAGTTAGAAAACGAATTAGATTCCTCACAAAATTAGTACTTTTAAGTCGTTTAACTAATTTAAGTAAAATTTTTAGACAAAAAACAGTTATTTGAATATAATATTTTGGGATTGAGGGAATATTATATGTTAAATTATAAATCAAATAAACTAGTTAATAGAAACAAACTTAATCAAATCAATTTATAAACAACCTATTAACTTCTTTAAGATTTTTCTAAAAAGAATAATTAGGTCATATATTTTGGAATAGAAGGAGCAAATAAATAGAAATTATTTCCCTAATTTTTGTTAATTTTTTTCATAATTATCTCTCAGTAGTAATAAAAAAATAAGAGATTGAACCATGAAATTAAGGAATATGTTTAAGATTTTTTTAAAAAATATTATATTGATAAATTAACTAACATACTTAATTTAAATTAGATTAGATAAATATATGATATATTCAAGACATGACAATAATGAGTGAAGACACAATTGCTCTTATGTCCAATAAGAACATAATATCATATAGGTCCGTTAACATAATATCATTCACCCTTAACCAATTGTCTGAGGTTCGATTCCTGACGTTGGGTATGGAGAAACATTAAATCTCCCAGGCCAGCTGTCCCACCCTTTGAGGTGTCTACAAATCAGCGGGGATTAGTCTCTCACTTTTCGAGTGAGGGGATAACTTAATCATGGATAAAAAAATTAAATCTCTTGTTTAGAACTAATGTGCAATTGTCCCATGAGTAAATAAATAGATACTTATTAACATAATCTGAAAGAACATACCATGTGCATACCCGATTTTTCACGAGCTATGCATGAGATTTAAAAGGAACATTCAAGTTTCATTACAAAATCGTGTAACATGCAGCTATTATTTTATATTTGATTTCTTGATTTAACGTTTTTAATAAGTTGATTGAGTTTCTTGGCGTTAATTGTGGAGAGAAGCTTGAGAGAGAAACTCTCTCTTTTCATCTAGCTACCCTCTTTTTGGCACTTCACCGGCGACAATAAGTGGTTTTCTCTATCAGCTTCCCCATAGTTCTGATTTTATTGGCCTTTTTCTTCAACCGTCACTGACACTCTGTTTATTCACCACTTATCTCCACCGCCATTCATCTCAATTATTAAACTCCACTGCTTTCCTTTCAATTTCACAGATTTCATCATCGCCTCCTGAAATATGATCTTCCATTTTGTTATGGAGATCAAATCTTTGAGTTCTGGAATGACAGCAGAGAATCCAATTTTGGTTTTTTAGCTCATCTAAACCCTTTACTTCTTTCATTTGATCATATCATGTTTTGGTTGTGCCAATATACTTTTTTTTTTGTCTAAAAGTTGTGCCAATATACTACTTTATTAATATTCCTATGTTTTCCTTCTAATATTATTAGTTATGTTTATAATATGTTTATGCAGGTTATAATAGCCCTATTAATATTATAACTCTGCATCTTGTGGTCTTTTGTGATATGAGTGTCATCAAAAATACTTCTGAAGATAGTCAATTGACCTCCATCTATCACCCTTTACTGGGTGCTAACACCTAATGACGTGAATTAGGTGACTTAGTCTACACTTTGTAGTGGTGTATCTTTCAAGGAGTCCCTTGTGAGATTTGTACCAATATGCTATAGGGAGGGAAAAAATTATCAATATGCTACATGTCACACCTAGTTATTTTATTCTAATTTATTAAAATATAGAATATATTTAAATTGAATTTAGTAATTTTAATTATAAAATATATTTTGAGGTCTTTAAAAGTTTATAAAAGTTGACAGAAAACGGTTCAAATTAAAATATTTTCAAAAAGTGACCATTGACCAAAATCTTTTTATCACATTTAAATTAACATTTATGTTTATAAAAAAAATACTTTAGGCATGTGAAAGGAATATTAATAATTATATATAATAATAAAAACAAGTATTGTTTTCCTAAAAATAATTAGAAATATAATATATAATATTTATATAGAGTAATATAGACAAGTATTGATTTTCTAGAACGTAATTCATCTACTACTACTAATACAAGTACTAATACAAGTACAATTATAAAAATCATAAAAATTCTTACTTCCAAAAATGAATTTACTATGAATATGAATATATAAGTTTCAAGAATATCCTCAAAATAGTCCACATGAAAATAAACAAGTTAACGAGTAATCCTGTATTCTCAAAAACCTTACATTCACTTAGAAAATAAATCTTTGCTAAAGTATTAATTACAAAAATGTTTATAATTGATTACAAAACAAAAGCAGGCATTCCTGCCTCCTCTCTTTTCCTTCTTCACTCCAAAATTCACCTATCTAGTATACCTGAAACCAAATTTACCGCAGTTTATTTCATACACTCTAATACTTCACCTAGAAGCTGATTCATTTAATCCTACTTCAAATAATGATAGTGACGCTACCTGTTGGTGATTACTACCTGTTAGTAAAACACTCATTAGTAAAACACTCATACAGGGCCCCTACCTTAACAATATATTTGTTACAGGTAGAATATTTAATACAAGTGCCTATTGCACCACCTCACTACTTATAGTAATATATTCACCTTTCGTAGTAGGCATACCTGACAGGATTTTCTAGGAAAAATAAATTCAATAAAACAATATGGTATAGGGGGAGCGACCCTCCTTATACCTGGAGTACTCCACATAAATTTAAATGCTGAAAATAAACCCTACCAATATATGAAGCAGTAATATTAGTTATGACAGAAACTAAACCTAATGTGCATGAAATAAACCGCTACCTGTAGTAAGTACTCCACTGTTTCTCCTTATGATTGCTTGTAATTTGCCTCCAAATATCCCTTTTATTAGATTCTCCTATTTACATTAGTTAATAATAAACATAAGTGTTTATTCTTCATGCTAAGTAACGTATCTCTCCCCCTTTTATTATCCTACCCAAGTTTCCACTACTTATTTATTTCATTTTGAGCAATCACATCAAGCATCAAATTCATAAATACAAAGCAATTAAAACCATTTCAATTGCCTCCTCATGATCTTAAGTAAAGGTCTAAGATATACTATTGCATAATCGACAAGTCAATTATTGATTTCATTTTCAATTGATTACATCAATAAAAGAAACCAAATTTCTCATGTTTAATATTTAATCCAATCAAATTCTGTTATAACTTTCTATCATACAAATTTCCAATTTCAATTCAAATCAGCCTAATAATTGGCATTCATTAAACTATATTCCCAAATCAGTTTGGCCAATTACGTTAACATTCCAAGAATAGAAACTTTTTAGCACAACACATAATCAGACTAAAATGTGAATAAGGATCACACAAACCTTCACATTCTAAACACAAATCAAACGTGCAAGCTTGCATAACCAAACTTTTTTATTTAAGGCTTAAATTGAACATAACAAATTCCATAGCATATTAGCTCTATTAAATCATGGGATTCAGCACCCAAACAGATTTGAATGAACACAGGGAAAGAAGAAATACAAAATTTGGGAGACAATCAGATTTTCAAGCAAAAAAATCAACATGTACTCAAATCTTTCCATACTATGACAATTTTATATAACTTCATTAGAATTTTCCATTTAATTTCTTTACACATGCTAGCAACAATCTAAAGTTCCAAACAGCCATCCAAATACATTCATAATTGCCATTTAAGTTTCATTTAAACTCATGTTAAACCAAATAATCCAAAAGATTACATGGAACCAAAAGAAAGGCAGAGAATCAAACTACAAATAACAAGAGGCGTAAAAATTTAAAAATCTCCAAAACCCGAAAATTCAAAAATACAATTATATTTACTGCATGAACTGAGCAAGTAAGCAATCATTGGATTTATCATAAATCCACCCAAACAAAACTATCAATCATAAACAGGAAAGGAAGCAGAATCAATACCATTACAAATCACACCTGAATTTAACATACAATACATCATCACAGCTGCAATCATGTTTTAAACACATACTTTACAATTAAATTCATCTCTTTCCTCGTACTGATCAACAACCATAAAAGAACAACAAATGAAATTCATTTATCCCTAAAGTAAAAACCCCACTCACCCTCTCACATAAACTCGTTTTGTAGAAAAGATGTATTGAGAGTTTAGAATCTCACCAAGATAAGGTGTCTCTATTGCTGTGATTTTTGAACATAATCTTCAGAGAACAGAGCTATGATTAATTCTTCCACTTTGTGCAAAAACAGAGGACGATTCACTCTGGTTCTCTAAGGAGTTCGAAGCTGCACGAAGGAAAATCGAGTGGCTATATATGAATTAAATATGATGTTTGTAGGGGGAGAAAGGCAAAGGACGAATGGGAGAGTTGTGACAGAAAAGAGTCGGTGGAGAGGGAAGTGAGAATGGTGGAACGAAATAGTTGGGGTTGAGGGAGGAAGATCGAATTGTTGAAGCTTGAGGGTGAAAGGAACAGCAAAAATGGCAGGGCTGAGAAAGGAGAACGATGAGTTTGGAGAATAAGGGGGCGGCAGGTTTAGGTGTTGTGAAAGAATGAGAATGAGAGGATTAGGGTTTATTAGATATATATATATATATATAATGAATAATTAAAAATTCAAATCAACTACTCATTTGCTTAATTTTAATTTTTAATTATATTTCTATCCCCACATCTTTTACATGACACTTATACCCTTTTGTTCCATTTGACTCTCTTCTCTCTATTTATATAATAAAACTTAATTTGTCCAAAAATGTTCTCTTTTATTCCATTTACAAAATTTAAACATATAATTTATATTCCCTATTGCTATTAAATTTAATTATATTTTGCAAAATAAATTTGGGGTGTTACACTACACAAAAAAAAAAATCAATATGCTCATTTGCAAGAATGACTTTCATATTTTTAATTTGCATTCCCAGTATACATACACGCATGAAAAAACACATATTCTTCCTTTCTCCTCTTCTCCATGCTACTCTGCACAACTCTCCTCTCTTATGTCAACTCAAATTAAACATATTCCTGTCATTATTCTTGAGTACAAGCACATATGTGAACCTCTCATTTCTCATGAATTTATTGTAGTTCACTCCTTCCTCTTTAGATAGCTCACTCCCTCCTCTCATCCTTCACAGTCACACGTCAAACTTTCTGCGTACTTTTCCCTCATTCTTTCTTACATTACATTTTTCTTCACACACTCTTCTCAGTTTATATTGCTCGTGTGAGGTAAGTTTTCTGTAATTTTATTTGTTAATTTTCTTGTTTAAATAATTTATTTGTTCTAGTCATGTATAGACTCAGTAAATAAATCTACAATTTTTATTGTTCGTGAAATAAAATTTTATGGTTTTATCTTTGAGGCCATTTTATCTTATTTTTATTATTTGAAAATTTTTCTTTAACTTATGTAGAGACGTTTTATGATGACACATTATCAAGATGATATACATCCGAGTTCAGAGGATAATTCCCTCATGTACTTACGGTCACAATATATTTCAGAACATGTGTGGAATAACAATGTAGGTATACTTTTATCAATGTCAAGTTCTCACCTAAATGATACCGTTCAACATCAACAAAACGGCATAGAAGAATAATGTCCACTACGTCCACAACGTAGGGGGAGGGGAAATGGATGTGGTACAGGCAGTCACTACTTATAGGGTACACTTATTTATTTTTTTTTGTAATGTCCACTAGTTATTAGTTTCTATTTATATGCTATTCAAATTTAAAATAATATGCACTTTATTAAATTTTTGTGTCATTATTTTTGTTTTGTATGACATTAATTTTTCTAAAGATAGTAACGAAAATGGAGAAAACTAAAGAAGATATATGTTTAATATGATTAATTCTAATTAAGCAACATAAATATGATGAGATAGTTCGAGGTTAAATAATACTCCCTCTTGTCCTAAATATAAGTCACCAACTACCAAATTTTCTTGGCCATTATTTTTATAAGTCACTGCATAGTTTCCGGTGTGCATTAATTATTTTTTTCCATATATACTCATATTTAATAGAAATAACAGGAGAGTGTAATAGTTAATAGTTTTGGAAATAAGTGTAATAATTGGGGGTATTATTGGAAATTACTTGAATTTTAGGACAAACTAAATGCATTTAACTAATTTTATTAGTATGTAAGAAAATTTAGTTAGTGACTTATAATAAAGACCGAAAGGTGTAACATTTTTTGCTCACGCATGGGAGTACGCATAGGGATTATTGGAAGTCATTCTTGTGAATAACATTTTTTGGTAACTTTAGAAGTCGTTCTTCCCAAGAACCTTCCCAAGAACAACTTCCATGTATATAGCATTTAAATGTATAAAAATAGGACTGAAAAATATTATAAAGTAGAAAATAAAACAAGATTTCCAACAATTGAATTAACGCTCTGTTTTCTTATTTTCACATATTCATCAATTCAAGAGAGTGCAATGGTTTTTAATGAGTGCAACTCCTCTTTACCTACGTTAAACTCATAAAAATCATGTGGTATTAAAATTGCTCCATATGACACATTCTTGTTTTGTTGCTATAATCTTCCTTTCGCCCAAGAAAAGGCTATTACAAAGAGGCCTGCTCTGTTTCAACTCATCTACACATGTTTATTCTTTTGCAGTTATACTTACAAGTCTTCACAACTTAGGTTACTTTTTCTCTCCGATGACGTGGAATCAAAATATGGTAATGGGCGATAGACAGTCTTAGAATGTGTAGTGTCATAAGTCATAACCATCGCTTGCATCTTGATGCTAATTGTATTTATTTCATCTATTTCTTGGTGTATTTGTGTGTTTGTATGGCTGGCTATGCTTCGTTGATGTCATTACAGTTTCTCTGTTCGAATTGTTTTGTTTGTCTCAATGCCACTCACGAGCTTCGCCTCTGCTTTGTCTTTCTGGGTTGTTTGGTGGTGTTTATGTTTTTCCTCATGTTTGGGCTTTGTTGGAGTTTATACGGTTGTTTTAGATAGTTGTTAGTTTTATTAAGCCCAAACTGTTTTACATCTTTTCATCCTTTCATAAACTGTCACATTATTAAAAAAGTCGTAATTATTTAAATAATTTCTGATCAAAGAATCAAGAGTAAACGCGCTCTGGGAGAAGTGTATGTCCATAGCTGTTTTACATAATTTTTTAATAATTTTTTGTCTCATTATTAAGCTCAAACTGTTTTACATCTTTTTATCCTTTCTGAAACAGTAGATAATCATTTTCAACCTGATCCATATGAACCATATAAGCCCAAACAAGAACATGATCCATATGAACCAAATTACATATCACTAACAAGGGGTGAGTCTAGTGAAAAATGTTAGTTTTTCACAATGTAACAAACCTAATTTTAATCCCTCTGGGAGAAGTGTATGTCCATAGCTAGTTATTCTTTTGGTGTTACTATCTCATTAATTTAATATGTTATAAACACATTCAAGTTTAAAGAATCAACAGTCAAGTGTTCTTGAGATCCAGACCGATAAAGCTCTTGTGCATTTGTGTTATTTTAATGTTTGTTATCTATAAACACGCTTATGTTACAATTATAAAATGAAGTGGTCTTGTTTAGAAGTTAAGGAAACAAATTTCAACGTTAAATTATCACATATGCTAAATACTACCTCCGGTCCTAAATATAAGACCTAATTGACTTTTTTTAGAGGTTAAGGTTGCGTAATAAACTATTAAATCATGACATATTTGATACATTTTTAGATTATACATTAGTTTATAGGTAAAATAAACTAGTTTAAGAGAAAAAATTAGGTAAATCAATTCATAATTACCTTATTTTGCTTTTTTATAGGATTTTCTAAAAAAGTCAATTAGGGAGGGAGTATAATTGTATGATAACTCAATTGACAAGTAAAATAAATTAGTTTTAAAGAAAAAAGATGTTGTAATTAAATGTTTGAAATAAGCATGGTAAGAAGATTTGGGACATGATACTTTAATGAAAATCAAGTGTGTTTGAACCATAAACTTGGCTTCTATCCTTAAATTTTCTATCTCCTTTTGTTTTGTGGTGAAAATCTGTGCGATTATTTTTACATGAGATTCTATATAAAATTAGTGACTTTTTTATATATTATAACAGAAAGATAATGTAATTTCATCGCAAAGAAAGGGAGCATACCAAAAGGGTAGATGAGAGAAATAAAATCCGCGTCATTGTTATATTTTCTATTCTTATATTATATTTTCCATTTTTCTTTCTTTATCATAATTGTTTTTATTTTTTAAAGCGTGCACAAAAAACAATATCAATTGTAAATCAGTGCTTATTTTAGCACCACAAAATTGTTGCTTTGGATTACTTGTTCCTCTTGCAAAGCCAAAATAAATTCATATTTGTCGTTATTACATGGCACTTCTAGACTCTACACCGGTGATAATTTCTTTTTCTTGGATTCATTTGTGAGAAATTTTTTAATTGACTAAAATTTCCAAAACGAAGGTCAAGTACTATTCTGATAGCGATATAATATTCAAAGACATGAAGAAAACAGCCAATGTCTTTTATATTCTTGTCTAATTGTGATATATATGCTTAATGGAAAGAAATAATTATGAACCAGACTACAAACTTACTTTATCTACATAAACTTTATGATGGAGTTTATATCTTTGTACACGCCATAAATTTTTCAGTTTCTAGAATATAAGAGCAAATTAAAATAGTTTTAACGATTTTATTAATCGAAAGCAGCTTTTTGTCTCTTATTTAGAGACTTATAGTTGTATATATATGTTTGGTAATTGTTGTTGTTGTTTCTGCTTTTTGTATTTGTATCTTAGCAACCTCAGTATTTTTTCGTATTCACTTCTACCACTCATAAAAATAACTCGTGTTAGGTCTTGATTTGTTTGATATTTTTGGTCGATTGTGATTCGTTTGATTCTATCTAATTTAAAAGTTTAAATGAGATAAAACTATAAAAAAAGACTGGTTCGAACTTAAAAAATGCAAATTATTTTATAATACATAATTATGCGACAAAATGTATTTTCTTATTTTTAAACACATTTTGTTTTGGTTAAATTACTATTTTTAAACACGTAATATTTATAATTACCTACTAGCTACTACATATTTAATTGTTGTAGGTGTACAAAGATCATTGCTTTTAGTTTTCTTTCATTCATAAGACTATTTTTCAATCTAAGTCTATATAGTGGTTGGTTCATATATGGAGATAAATATAAGATTGGCTTTTTTGTGTAGATTAAAAAAACTAAATAGACCACATAATTTCAGCATATCTTACATGTAATAAAATTATAAATTTATTCATAAGGTAAATTAGTTTTAATAGAAAGATAACACATAACATGTCACGAAATGTTTTTTTATATTTTATTTCAATGATTAATTAGTTCATAATCATAATTCAAATTAAAAATTATAAGCTCCCATTGTCTACAAAAGCACAAGAAGTTACAATTTACGCTTTTTTGTTAAAAAGTTAGAAGATACGTTTAAAACTACAGAAAGTGAACCACTTATTAAACTGACTTCATGGTAACTGATCCTAAAGTAAATCAAAAATAATAATTATCCCCAAAATAAATAAATATAAACAATAATAGTACTCTCATAAGTAACCCACTCAATCAATCATTTAGCCTCCAAAAGAAGAAAAAAATCTCACTCTTCTTACCTCTGATATCTCCTCTCTTCATCTTCTTCATCAAACCAAAACTCTCTGTTCCATTCAATGATTTGTAATACATAATAATAATAATAACCATCTTCCTCTATGGTTCAAACCATTAACTTCATCCTTCTCCCATGGCTACCACTCATCCTATCCATGCCACGTGGCGCCGCCCAATCCGCCGTACAACCGGTGCCGACGTTCGCTTCACACCAAAAGTGGGACCCATCAATAGCAGCCATGGTGGGTGCTTTGTTCTGCGCTTTTCTCTTCATGGGCTTTTTCTCCATCTTCCTCCGCCACTGCTCCGCCCAGAGAGCCACCGCCAACGGCGGAGGAGACTGGCCGTGTGCATGTTCGGAGGGAATTGACCAAAAGGTCCTCGACACTTTTCCTGTGCTCGTGTATTCCACCATAAGAGACCTCAAGATTGGTAAAGCAGACCTTGAATGTGCTGTGTGCTTGAATGAGTTTAAGGATTTGGATAGTCTTAGGTTGCTTCCTAAATGTAGTCACGTGTTTCATCCTTCTTGTATCGAAGCATGGCTGTCTTCTCACGTGACATGCCCGGTTTGCCGCCAAAAACTGAGCCCGGATTATGAGCACGTGGCAATTACGGTTAGTAGTGATGAGTTGGAGGGTGATGATAGGGAGGAGGAGGAGAAGGGGGAGGAGGTGGAGGCGGCGGTGGAGGCGGCGGTCCGAGGGGATCGGATGAGGAGGTCGAATTCGACGGGGCATTGTGATTGTGAGGTGGAGAGGTGTACACTGAGGTTGCCGGAGGATGTTCGGAGGTATATATTGGCGAACCGGCGGCGGTCCGCGAGTTATGACAACCTTGGAATGTCAATGGTGGGAGGGTTAGTTCAACAACACATGTCAGACTAATTATGGTACAGGCCTCGACAGGCCTAGACTAATTATGATAATGAAGATGTTGTTTGTAATCCATCATTGGTTACTTGAATGGAGCAATGTGAGGATTGAAGATGATGCAAAAAACAGAATGGCTTTTGTATCATAAAAAAAAGAGATATGGCTTATGGGGATTTGTTTGATTATACTTTGATTTCATCATTAGATACATAAAAACTACAAAGTGTGTGGGGGAGAGATTTGAAATTTTTCAGCAGCTTTTTTCTTCTGGGATGGAGTATGAGTCAACTTGGTCTTCTTTTTGGCGACTTGTTACAAGCGTTGGCGTAGGTAACACACTATAAGGCTATAAGCTTTGTGACCGAGTCCACTCAGTGTTCTTTCCTTTTGTTTTACCCCTTTCACTAATAATCTAACTCTGTGGGGGGGCAAAAAAATATCATTGGCTTGATGCATTTAGATTATGTAGCAGGGTAGTGTTTTAAACAATAATAATGATAATATAGATAAAATTTCCCTAAATTATAGTAGGATAGAAATGTAATTTTGTCTCAAGTTTTAGTTAAGAAAGTTTTCGCTTTTTACAATCGAAATGAATTGGATTAGAAACGTAACGATTTCAATTTCGCTTTTTACCATTAAAATTTTAAATATCAATATCAACTTTTTAACGTTCAGCGCCGATATTTTAATGATAAAAAGACTCTATTATTACCTTTTAAAATTTTTGGGACCACTTGAACCAACAAAGTTATAAGGAAAAATAGCTTGTGAGTGAAAGCTTTACAAATTTACATTTTAACCATTTATTGTAAGATGCAAACTTACAGTCATGTTCATGTACATGTTAATGTTTATGGTCATTCGATATGAACAACAAGATCAGGGAGGTATAGCAAGAAAGGGATAGCCTCTCATACTATGGAAAATTAGGAGGTGATCGTATTTAATATCTGGTAGAGACCACACCTCTGGTAGAATACCTGCGCTTATAAAATGATATGATTACAAGATTTTAAAAAGTGACATAAGAAAGGCATTCAATGACATAAATGGCGGTCCCTCTCTTCATTACAGATAATGTGGTTGCAAGTAATGTCGATACATCAATCATGGTTTTACACAATTGAGAGTGATCTGATGTTTATCATCAAAGTCTCTGATTGAGCATCTTGACCTTTCGGTCCAGCAATGACCCGAACCGATATTTTTCTGAGAGGAGGGCCCAACCACTGAGAATGATATCAGACAGTCTTATGCTGATTGTTGGGAAGAAACAGGGCCTAATATGGTGGCCTTTTGTCCTTCCTTTGCTTCTACTTTTGGTTCTGGAAAAATGAAGTGAAAGGATAACATCATTTTTCCGCCATACATGTCACAGTATAAGTATGGGTCAATGGGGACAAAAACTAAAAAATCTTAATGCTAGTAGAAAAATACCGACCTTCTAAATTATGATATAAAATTATCAAGACATTGAGAAACCCTTTTGAAAAACAAGTAAACTATACAATTTTTGGGCTGTGGCATATTTTCTTGGCAGGTTTTATTAGAAAAAGCTTGATGAACCGTGTACCTAAAGATATTTTCCCCTCAAAGGACAACATAAGTACTTAAAGATTTAGATCTTCTTTTCAACTACATCCAAGTCCCAATAAGATTGCAAGTGCCTAAAACATAAAATGGAAAAAGGTTCATACTTTATTAGATTAACCGTGGTGATCGTGCTGTACTAATAGTGCTTTATTTGATTATGGCATCAAGAATCCACAATCAAGTCAGTGATACAAGTTTGCGTTTTTTTATTATATCATTATAGAAAAGTAACAACCGATATCTTACCCTATCATTTACTACATAAACTAGTTCAAAGTGGTGAAGTTTAAATATTTTCTGAGTCCAATATTCTCAGTCAGGAGCAAACCATTGAAACCAAAAATATAATTCTATATCATTTAACAGATGGGACCTATAATTTAAATTATATATGCTGACACAAAAAATGACGTAAATGAAGGGGTTCTTTTAGAAGAAATTAAGATTACCCTTAGAGATTGTTTACATCATAAACAGTAGACATGATGTAGCTGTAAGTTGTTACAAGAGAAGCTTGAAAGAAACGGGAAACATGGTATCCCTCTACTAAAAGAATCTTATGATTTGTTCTTTCTCCATGATGAGTAAAATACAAGTTATTCTTAGGCAAAACAAAACGTACAAGTTATTCTGCATGGGACAATCTTTAGAGGCCAATGACTTTAATGTAGGGTAGAATTGAAGTTCAACTTCAGAGTCAATTCAGCCAGAGTAAATGGCAATGAATTGGGTGCAATTTTTGAAAATGAAATTCGGATCTAAGAGAAACTGTATCCTACAAGATATATCTGGATCGATCAACAACGATGACATTTGATTAGGTTTTGGACTTTAGTTAATAAAAGGCTTTATGATGCTTAATGATAAACTTTAATATTTTGCATCATGCCCCACGCACTATAGCTTCATTTGAAATGAAATGGTTAGTTGTAGATAGGGTTCAAAAAAGTTGATTAATAAACAATTAAAAGCAATGCAAGTTGCAGAAGTATGATATGTTGAGAAGGACGCATGCTATTAAATATAGAAATTTTTACAAAAATTAGAATAGCACAACAGAAGCAGGGTGGAAACATCCGTACTAGCAACTAGCAAGTATGGAAATATTTCCCCCTAATGGAAGAGATTAGGATTTATATTTGATTTGGTAATTGGGAAGGGATAAGATCAAGATGAAGCAATGGGGAGAAATAGATACGAAACATAAATCAATTGGTAAGAGAAGAAATAGTGGAGAAGGTTTCAAAAAGAGACCAATATAAAAACAAGTAGTGAAAGAGTATCTATACCAAATATTCAAATTCACTTTTAACCCATTAAATGTAGTTCATCCAAACTTTCTAAATATAAATATAAGAGTGAATTGACTTTTTTTTTTTAGAAATCAAGGAAGCTAAATGAGATACTTTAAGGCATAACAAATTGTGTTTAATATTAGATTATGTATTAGCCTACAAGTCAAATATTCACTCCATTCCTAAATATAAAATCACTTTCACATTTCAATTTATTACTAAATATAAGATAACTTTCTAATTTTTCCCAACTTTTCCCAAATTAACCTCATAGTACTTGGCGATAACAAACAAGTAAGGATGAATTGGTAATATCATGTGATAATATCTAACTAAACTAACATCATTAATCTAATCGAATTAGGGAAAATAATCTTATATTTAGGAACATGTATAGTAATTTAGTGTAAAGAAAACATTCAAGAAAACAAATTTATAAGCAACTAATATAATTTTCTAATGATTCTAAGAAAAAAGGCACATAGCTCCTATATTTATTGACAATATTACCCATCACAAATTCAAATTCTTCAAACTACTCATAAGTTTCAATTATAAAATTATTTCATGATACATAATCAATCATTCAAATCTTAAATGCATTGATATGGATTAAATCAAATTTATTCTTGTTCTGTTTGAGTGCCAATGTGCATAACATTCTATGAAAGGAAGATAAGCAAACAGACACAAACCAATATACAGTAATATGCTTTATTACTAACTTCAGTCATAAATATAAGATTCAATTGACTTTTTTTTAAAAGATTAAGATTGAGAAATAGGTTATTAAATTATGACATATTTAATACTACATTGAGTCCTAAATATAGGACCTAATTGACTTTTTTTTAGAGATTAAAGTTGCGAAAGAGGTTATTAAATGATGACATATTTGATATATTTTTAGATTATCCATTTGTTTAGAGTTAAAATAAAATATTTTAAGGAAAAAAATTAGGTGAATCAATTTATAATTAACTTATCTTGCTTTTTTAAGAATTTTTTAGAAAAAGTCAATTGGGTCTTATATTTAAGACCGAAGGAAGTATATTTTTAGATTATTTATTAGTTTATAACTAGAATAAACTAGTCTAATTCTCAAGGATGTAGTTGGTTCTTAGTATTTTTTTTAGTGTTATTTTCTTTTTGTATAAAAAAAGAATAAACTAGCGGAAAAAAATTTTATAAATCAATTTATAATTAACTTATTTTGCCTTTTTAAAATTTTATTGAAAAATGAATTAGTTCTTATATCTAGTACATTTAGGACGGAGGAGAGAAAAGAGGAACACTTACTAGAAATTAGAGCTTTGGGTCTGCTTTTGAACAAAATCTTTTGCCTAATAATTCCAATTACATGAACCTCCACGTTTGTATCTACTTCTGACTGTTTGATTTTCTTCATCACTAGAATTGGCTTATTCAGAGTAACTTTGGTTCCCGTCAATTCATGGTACCCAATAGTCAAAGAATACACTTCCTAAACCCAAAAAATAAAAAAAAATTAAAAATTAATAAAAGATGAAAGATTTAATTAAATTGGGAAATGGGAGAATGAATTGATTGACCTGAAAAGAAGGTCGGCAGAGAAGGCCGATCTGAAGATTCTGAAGGCGATCTTGAAACGAAGGAATAGCTTCAACGACGCCTTGAACTTCAACGACGGTCCATTCTGAACATTTTTCTTCGTTGCATTTGCATTTCACGCGAATCTGCATATTCCCTTTTATTATTATTATTATTATTAATTAGTATTATTTGTGTTTCTGTGTTTGTGTATGTTAATGTGAAGGCGATGATATAAAAAGAGTGAGAGAGAGATAGGTGGGGTCCTTTGGTGGCGCCAAAGTCGATCTAATTTCCCGCGCACAAGAAATGTCAGGCTATGAAACGGCGTCGTTTCTATACAAAGATAAGCTACATATGGGCCTTGCCCGTAGAAGCCCATTTCGGTTTTTTTTTGGAGGAGATGTGCTTATGGATTGTCATGGGCTTTTAGGTTGAAGCTTTTTTTTTATTATTCACGGTCTTGTTTAATCCGGACTAGAGGGTTAGGAGTGTTGCCCACATAGGCAAAGTTTTTTTCTCTCCAAATAAGAGGGATTCTTGGGATTTGAACACGCGTTCTCATCTTTACGGGGTTGTGTCCTCAGGGACACTGCCCTTTAGAGGTATTTCGCAACCACCGGCAAGCTTAGGATTCGGCTCTCCCCAGAATTAAACAGATTCTTCTTGCTAAGTAGCAAGGATCAACAGAACTACGGATGATTTTTTATTCAGTAAGACATAAAATATTTAAGAGAGGAGGAAGAAGAATGCTCTAACTCAAAAGCCAAGAGTCACACACTAGACTCTACAGCGATGCACCATTTTTATAGACTCCAAAACATTTTACATTAAACTCATAAAAAGCTTAGAAAACCATTTTCCTTTTAGCTATTAAAACACAAGTAATATTATTTATAAAAAAAAACACAAGTAATATTTGGCAACGCAAAAGTTTTTGGTGTTTAGAAAATTAAATACAATTGAATGACATACATTAATAGTATTCGAAACCTATAACTTCCAAAAACCCCATTATCAATTACCATCATTGCCTTTATGTGCACATTTAATGTGATCCACAAAATCAGCCTTTATTCATTTAGAATGCATGTTAATGAAATATGAAAAGTTATTCTCCCAAAACTTAATTTCATATTTCACAAAATGTAGCCTAATAAAATAGGTGCTCACTCCACAATTTAATTCATATAAATGGGTGGGAAATATAGCCGGATTTATCCTCCTTTGGCCATTATTGTATGAGTTAACTTTTCCTCTTCTCCAATATAATATTCTAAATTCACTTTTAACTTGGAATCACACAATCTCAAATCTTATGAGACTTGTTGTTTCTTATGACACACTGTAACACCCCAATTTCTAGATTATGGATAAAAAGGAATTAGTAATGATTTTAGGATGTCATTAGTAAATTAAAAATCATTGTTAATAAATAAATGATAATAAACATATTTTTATGGAATTAATGTGCTTATTTTTGGAAATTAAAGATGATAGCTATAAATTGAATTATTGATTGTAAATTTTATGAGAATATAGAAAAGGGACCAAAGTGAAGTGGAAAAATATTAAGCAGGGCAAAGTTATCATTTCTTCAAATCTCTTTATAAAATCAATATTTTTCCTCAGGAAAAACTTACATCAAATTCTTTTCTCCAGGTTCTCAAGTTCTTTTAATATAAGAGGGACACGTGTCCTTTTATAACAATCATTCATTCAATCTAACGGCAAGTAATTGGAGAAATAGAGAACCTAGATGGAGGAACTTGACCAAAGTAAGGTCCTTTTTCCTCCCTAGATATTTTTCTAGAAACTTCATCATCATCATCTACACACTCTTTCTTCTTTTCCTTTAACATTTTTCTGTGTCTCACTCTCACCCCCACCGACCTCCTCTCTCTCAATTTTTCTTCTTCTTCTTCTTCTTCTTCTTCGATCCTCTTTGTCTCCTTCGGCTTTCAGCGGCGTTTTTGGGGATGACGGGCAAATCCAACGCGTGCTAGCTTGAAATTAGCATCAGGTGAAGTTCATCTTCTTGCTCATGTCTATTTTTCTTCGATTGGTCGAAGTTTGAAGGAGGTCCGATTTCAGTTTCTGTGGTTTGGTTTGTTTAAGTGGTAAAAGTTAAAGTTTTAGCTTTTATTCTTGTTATTTTGAATGAGAAATTGAAGTTTGATTGAAGTTTGGAGGAAAACAGATTTTGGGTATTTAAAGGCAGATGGGTTTTCTGAGGAAAATGAGACTCAAGAACACCTAATAGACTATTAAAGTTTGATTTAAGAACTCAATGTTTGATTGATGGTGATTTTTATGATTTTCATGTGGTTGATATTTTTCCCTCTTCTATGCTAACGACACATCCATTAGTGTGGATTGTGTTTAATCTGTGATTTTTGTATGAGTATAATGGAGCTAAAAGTGTTCCCTACATGTTTGATTTATGGGTTCTGAAGTTTGTTAATTTTCTTTTCTTTCTTGTTTGTTTCGGTTCATCTTTTTAGACATGTGGGTAAAATTAAACAGTGTTTGCAGCTCTTGAAGTTAATTTAGTTGTTTGAGAAGCACTCATGTGGTTTATTAAATTTATGTCCCTCTTATTTTACATAACTGAAATGATCCATTTAATGGAGTAATATGCATTGAGTAGGAGAACATGAAATGCTGTCCAATAATTTTAGAATTTAGAATATTATTATTTAGTGTGATAATATGAAATTGGAAACTCAGTTTGGTTGGTTGATCAAGTTAGGGAATGATAAATTATTGTAAAAGAAAGAATTTGTACACCAACCTATATAGTCTATCTCTTTACTGTAATGGTTGGATGCATTGGGAACAAATGATGAATAATGGTTGTGAGGTAATCTTGTTATATGTTGAGTATGAGATTAATGATCAAGGTGCTTTTCGAGAATGCATGTTGAACTCTATAAACCTTGAAGGCTTTGGAATTTTTGTTGTCTTTCTCTATTATTTCAGTTGATTCCCTTTATTATTTTGTTTATTTCTCTGGATTGTTTTAGTCAATATTGAGCTCACATATATTTTGCTAAAGGGTGAAATTATATTTTTAATGGTGACAGAAAGGTGATGGAGCGTTAGTATAAGAGTTTTGGAAGTATATAAATTTTGAACTGATGTATGTGCATTGGTTGCCACATGTTAGTGTTGGCTTAGAAGGTGGAGTTGATGTTTTTTTCTTCCTCCCCTCTTTATTTATTATTTTTTTTTGATTCTATGCATAAGTCTATTTGATGAACCTATTGAATTTATTTGGGAAGTATTCTAAACTTTGTTTTGTTGTGGCTAACAAGGGGCATGTGATTTTCATTAGGTTTAATAGATAATTGACTTCTATTCTTTCCCTGTTTCAATGCCAGTGTAATTTTATAGTTGTTCTGTTACTGATTTGAAATGGAAGTATGAAAGTATGAAAAGAGGAGTTGGGTAAGACTGAATGAATACATCAATGTAGAATATTATAGGTTTTCTGGTTGTGAGATTTCTATTATCGTTGTCACTCCTTTGCTCTGATTAGTTTGGTGTGATTCAAAATGTGAAGATTTAATGTTTATTATGTTCCATTACAGTATTGCTTCTGCTGTGTTTAAGTTTTGATTACCACTGACATAAAGCATAACATAAAGCATAACACATTGAAAGAAATTACCAAAATATATGTTATAATCAAAGTGTGGGTGCTTAGCTTCTGCAACAAGGATTAATCAAGATGATTTGGATAACATTGAATAAAGTAAAAAAAAACAGAGAGATTAAGTTAATGATGATTGAATTTGGGTAATCATGTATGGCTTGAATCGGATTATAGGAAGTTAGTGCTAAAGGATTTGTGCAGAAGTAATCTTTTGGAAACTTTTAAATGCTTATAGGAGGGTTAAATCTTTGAATTGGGTTGACTTGATTATGAGGTTGATCTTGGTGAATTGTAAGATTAAATTCTGTTTTTCTATTGTATTAAATGGATTGGTTCAAGGTTATTTCTCTGCTATATTGTTATTAGTGTTTACATTCTGCTGAATGTATTTTAGATGTAAAGGAGTGTTTACAGACAAAATTTTTGGCATGGGGTGGTGGGATATGGGTTGCCATTCATTTATATTTTATTGTGTGACTGAAGAATTTATTTTGTTTTATTATTCTTAATTATATTTGTTTAAAGTATATATTATACTTATGTATTAAAATGATTTGAA
This sequence comes from Mimosa pudica, assembly GCA_029929735.1. Lineage (NCBI taxonomy): Eukaryota > Viridiplantae > Streptophyta > Magnoliopsida > Fabales > Fabaceae > Mimosa > Mimosa pudica. The sequence goes on along the minus strand of JAKELP010000021.1, from coordinate 8,669,083 downwards.
AGTTTTAAAGATACGGCTGTGAAATTTCTTGCTGGGGTATTTTATTATAAAATAATTGATAAGGAGATATCATTTTTTCAGAATATTGGTTATTGTTTTTGGGTATATTGGCCCAAGTATGCTTCAAAACGTTTTGAAGTTCTACGGTTGATGAGATTTTATATGTGATTTCAAATTGATTTATTTATTGCGGTATATACTTTTATTAGAGGAACTAGACACAAAGCGCCTGTTTCGTGGTTTTACCACGCCTGTTTTCGTGACTTCGTGTCACGCCTGTTTCGTGGTTTTACCACGCCTGTTTTCGTGACTTCGTGTCACGCCTGTTTCGTGGCTTGCCACGCCTGTTACGTGGTTTTACCACACCTGTTTTCGTGACTTCATGTCACGCCTGGTTATTTACCCTCGTGGACTGTGTGTCCACCCCTGTTTTCGTGACTTTGTGTCACGCCTGGTGATTTACCCTCGTGGACTGTATGTCCACGCCTGTTATTTCGCTTGTGTCAGCTCCTCTATAGAAAAGTTTTTCGTAAATATGAGCTTTCATATTTACTTTGTAAACCTTGAAAGGGATTATTTTTATGATGCTGATTTTGCCCTTTTGGGTTTTTTTCTCAAATACAAGTATGATTATAAACTACTGAGGTTTCTATATTCCAAATCTTTATTTATTAATCTAATTTTGGGAATTTTTAATACGAAGTCAGTGTAACGGAATTGCAAATATTTATATATTTTGTATTTCAGATTGAAGAATGTGGAACAACTCTTCGTGTTTTAAGACAAAGGAAAGTATAATTAGCTTTATAAAGAAAACTGTTTCTTATTATTATTGTAAACAATAATACTTATCTATACATTCAATTACTTTGTGTATGTATCTTTGTATGCATTAATATGAAAATGATATAATTAAATGCGTGAAATGATGAATGTTTAGAAGTATTGGTTAATGGAAATGGCTTACGAAGTTTAGATACCTTAAACTTCGTGCCGGTCACGTTTAAAATTTCGGGCGTGACATACACCCACTCAATATTTCTAACAGTTTGTTCCTAAATATAAGATCACTTTCTAATTTAACTCAAGTTTTTCCCAAATTACTCCTATACTCCTTTCACCCAAAAAATAGTGGTTTGAAGGAGGTGATATTTTTAAAACTTAGTTGAGGGGTGTTTTGGAAATTTCATGTAATCCTAACTCATTGAAATGTCTTCCTTAATCTCTCCAAATTTGCTAAAGTGATCTTATATTTAGCAACAAAGGGCATATTATTTCTCATTCGCCTATTCTGTGTTGCAGCCGCTCTTCCTCTACGATTCTTTGGCCTCACTTTCTTCTCTCTTCACTGTGTCAACTCCACAGGGCGTGATCCTCATACGTTCATACCCATCAATTTCATGTTGTAAGGTACACGCCTTTTTCCTGGTTTCCTGTTCAGATAAGATATATATCGTCAGTTTAGATATTTTTAATTCTCTCTGCCTAATATTTTTATGAGTAGGAAAATCAACTCCGTTCTCCACTGTTCAAAATATGATGCATATTTATTTCTGATTTGCTACATTTTGAATTATTTGATCATACATGTAACATGTCCCATTTTAACAATATGTGGAGAGAGAATTAATAGACAGCAAACCTCGTACAGTCGTACCTTCGTTAGCTTCTTTTTAATCATACTATATAGTATATCTTTTCTTTTCTTTTTTATTTTTGAATATGCGTGAATCGCCTTTAGAAAAAAAACTTTTTTATTGCTTGTTGCACAATTGGCATCAAGTGCTTCTAATGCAACAATGTTTATTACAACATAAATTTAGTTTTCATTAAATTCCTGTCAATCTCCTGTTATGTCATTATATAATGGAACAAGACTATGGTAGTATAAATTTGTTGTTGGTTCTCAATTTGGTTTGGGTGCATCTCTCTCAGCTTCATTTATGTTTTTTTTTACGTTCATATATGTTTTTCTCTTGTATAAGATGGCCGTGAAAAGAAGACGGGAGTCGGAAGGCTCTAACATATTGAAAGGCGTTGAAAAAACAAAAAACGAAGTTGATGGTATCCCAAAAGTTGGTCCAGTTGAGACCACTTTAGCTAATCTTCCCAATGAAATTATTATCTACATTCTAGCCAAACTTCCAATTAATTCGGTTTTCATTTGCAAAAGTGTATGCAAGGGCTGGCACTCTAATATTTCAAACCCATATTTTGCTGAATTGTATTTTGAGTATGGACCCATCAGTGCTTTGGTACGTACTAGTTGTGATTCTAAATGTGTTTCGAGAACTCTTCATCTACTTGAATTTGATAAATCAAAGAATGATGATGCCAAAATTAGTGATCATGATAATTGTGGTCATATTTGTTCATGTGAGAATCTTCCCGATCCCAATTGTGACAATCACATAAAGCTTGGGGTTAAGTTTAAGCTTCCACTTCGTGACTCTAAACTGAAGATTGACAAAATGCTTGAGGCCAGAAAGAATGGCAAGCAAATAACTAATATTATTTGTAAGCCAAGAGATGACAAGTTTGATATAGTGAATTCTTCCCATGGCCTACTTTGCTTGTGCGACCTTGTGAAAAGAAATCCACTTGTTGTTTGCAACCCAATCACGGGAGAGTTCATAAGACTTCCACAATCAAAAGATAAGTTATTGAGGAAGTATTCTATGTGTGGATTTGGTTATCTCAAGAAAACCAATGAATATAAGGTGATAAGGATGTATGATAAATGTGCAGTTGAAATACACACATTGGGGACTGGATTATGGAGAAGCATAAAATATCAAGGCTGTTGTTGGACAGAAATTAGATCTCCCACTTGTTTGAATGAATCGCTTCATTGGCTCATTTTTCATGGCGTGAAATTAACATCAATTTTACGTTTTGACCTAGAAGGTGAGGTGTTCAATTCATTCCCTTGTCCTATTGAATTATCGGCCATCACAAATATAGGCTTTGGAGAATTTAAAGGCTGCCTCTACATATATTGTCACGATGCAAATACAAAGTGTCTTAAATTTTGGATTATGAAAACATATGGTGATGGGAAATCTTGGACCGAAGTCCTCAATTTGAATACCAAAAGTTTGGATTTCTGGCCATGTTTATATCAACCATTTGGTTCTGGAATTTTGATTTGTGATCCTTCTAAATCATTCATCTACTATGATCCTCAAAAGCATTTATTCAGATTTTTTGAAAGTCGCGGGACAACATTTGCGTTGGAACCAATTTTTATTGTTCCAAGTCTCATCAAACTGAAAGATGCCGTGAAAGGTGACGATATTGAAGTGCTCAACGTCCATTCAAGGTGATTAACCTAGAAACTAAGTTATCTAAATGTTCTTGTTTGAGATTGAGTTATAATCTCAATATTTATTTTAAATTTTTCTTTGGTGTAGTTCATTACTACTTATATATGAATTTATTTATACAGGTGTGCCACATTTTCATTGCCGGAGGATGAAGAGGTTTTGTATTTGGCAAAGTGTAAGGCTGATCTATTGGATATTAGTAAGGTCTTCCGAAACTTCTGTTCATATACTGTTCAATGAATTGTAGTTATAGTCAGTCATATGTGATTATATAAAGTGTTTTTAGTGTAAATTTGTTTCATATGACGCGGAAATAGCAAAGAATAATATGTATTTATTCATATGAGATTAAATTAAAAAGAATGAGAACACATGTTCAAATCTCGAGAAGTATAGCATTTGCTCTACAGCAAATGTTTCACAGGGCTAATCACATCAATGGAGGGAAAAACAACTCAATGTTATTTGGATAAAAGGATGAACCGAGAGAGTTAAGATCAAAGTTGTCAAACTCGTGAGTTTAAGTAAACTCATTGAAATAAGATAAAATCGGATCGTACACTTAAATCGTAAATTAATAGAGTCTATATTTATTAATAAAATATGTTTCTCCTAAAAGTCAACAACAATTTGACTCAATATATTTTAAATATGAATAGTTGATATTGAATATATTAACACTCATGCTTTATGAACTTCAAAAGAGAAATTGCTATTTAATTTATATAAAAATTCATTGAATTTGATCAAATAAAAATAATTAAAAATGAGTTTAAGAGCAAATTAATACAATTTATTCTTAAACTCATTTTAGGATAACATCATGACATGTTTTAGCCAGATGTGGCCGTAAAAATGATAAAATCAAGGTATCAACCCTCGAGTTTGACAACAATGCTAAAATAACAACTTTGTAACATGTTTCTATGATTATTGTTGTCAAACTCTCAAGTTAATTCTCCAATTTTTTCGTTTTTATGGCTCTCTATCTAGTCAATAAGTGTTACTAATCATTAAAATTTATGTTCTTTAAACTCGATAAAAATTCACGAGTTTACTTATCAAATGTATAGTTTTCACGTTTCTACCTTACAGGCTTATAGAAATTCATGTTAACTTGCTCTATAAAGTTAGTTTAATTATTTTTATTTGACCATATTCAATGAATTCATACATAAATTTATTAGAAATTTCTTTTTTGAAGTTGATAAGATATAAACTATATATTTATTAATATATATCAAGTTATTGTTATTTTTTGTATTTTTCATTTAATTATATACTGAAAACACATATTTATTAATATTGGTAAACTTTTACGTGTTTATTATTTGAGTTTATGATCCGATTTTACATTCTCATGACTTTACTTAAATTAACGAGTTTGATAAGCTTGAAAAGGACAGAGCTAGACACAAGAATTAACTCACATGCTTGAGAGTATTTACCTCCCAATAAAAGAACAAATTAACGAGGAAAGAATGAATCATATTTAATTAATAATGTATAAGAGTGCGCCTTTATAGGCCATGAATTAAATTAGCAATGGGATCTACCAAGTGCATGCACTTAGCTTGCACTAGCCTGAACAGTGAACCAGTACTAATTAAGGCTATAAAAAGCCATTGGTACCACCTTCGATCAACATATATTTACCCACAATGCATAAATAGCCTCACACTCCCTCTTTAGTGTCCATACTCGATCTCCAAAACGCATGGCTCCCTCAGAAAGTACCACCGTCGTCAACAACCTTGGTAAGCTCACTGGCAAAGTAGCCATTGTGACCGGTGGAGCACATGGTTTTGGTGAAGCCAAGGCTTATATATGCGTTTGCTAATGTGGGTGCGCATATGGTAGAGATTGTGTGTAGCCAAGTGGCTCGGGACTTCTCCTCTTCCTTCCTCTCCCCTTTCCCATCTTCCAATTCTCCTCATCTTGGCCGTTTAAATAATCCAATGGCCCACATCTTCCACTCATCCAATATATCTCTTTTGTGTGATTTTCTTCTCACTTAGGTAACCGTCCCTCAAATCTCAGTCATTAAAATCAAAGCTTTAGTTTAAACCATAATATATTTTCAAAAAATAAAATTTAAAAACTCAACCATAATTTATTATTTTAAACCATAATAGATTTTCACATAATTAAATGACAAATTAGAAAAGCGCAAATTATAACTACTACTTCATTCATCGAATCCCAATCTTTGACGACTTCTATTAATTTAATCATGCAACCTCAAAAGAGATCAAAAGTAGTAGCTTTAATTTGCATTTTTTAACTTATAATTAATTATATGAAAATATATTATGGTTTAAAATAATATATTATGGTTGAATCTTTTTTTGAAAATATATTATGGTTTGAAATAAAATTTTGGTTTTAATATTTGAGATTTGAGGGACGGTTATGGAGGTGAGGAGAAAATCGTGTGAGAGATATATATTGGATGAGTTGGATGCGGGCTGTGTGGGCCATTGGATTATTTAGACTATTAGAATGAGGGGAAAGGGGGAAATAAGAGAGAAAGGAAGAAGAGGGGTGTCTAGCTGGTCGCCAAATGAGATTGTGACGACGTTTACTTAGTAATAGGGGTGAGATCAGTGAGGATGTATTGAGGGAGTGTTTTAGGAAGAATATAATGCGCGGATTGAAGGCGACGAATGTAGTGTTTTTTTTTTTGGCTTGTGGTGAATCTGAGTTCATTATGGGTCATGATCAATGTTGTCAAACTCATGGGTTTAAGTAAACTTGTGGAAATAAGGTAAACTTGGATCGTAGATTAAAATCATAAACTCGTAAACATTGGTCTCAAACTCACAAGTTGACACTATGATTTCACCTTTTTTACGATATTACCTAACTAAAATGTGTTATGAGTCACTTAAATTTTTAGTGGTTGAAAACTCGGTAGAAAGTCACGTGTTTACATTGTGAATTCACCGCTTTTACTTTTCTACCTTACAAAAAATTTTGTTGCCTTGCTACTTAACTCATTTTAATTATTTTTAATTGACCAAATTCAATGAATTTATATATAAATTTTATTCAAATTTCTCTGTTGAGGTTCATATATTATGAATATTGATATATTCAAATTTATTATCTATATTTAAAATATATTCAAGTCAAATTATTATTATTATTATTTATTTAATTATATATAAGAAACACATGTTTATTAATAAATGTAAACTCTTACGAGTTTACGATTCGAGTCGTCTATGATCCGCATTTACCTTTTTTCCATGAGTTCACTTAAACTTGCGAGTTTGACAACCTTACTCGTAAAAGTTTACGTTTATTAATAAACATGTGTTTTTTGTATATAATTAAATAAATACAAATAATAATAATAATCTTACTTGAATATATTTTAAATATAGATAGTAGATTCAAATATATTAATATTCATACTATATCAATCTTGATAGAGAAATTTCTATACAATTTATATATGAATCCATTGAATTTGATCAATTAAAAAAATTAATTAATACGGGTTTAGTAGCGAATTAACACAATTTTCTATAAGTACGTAGAAAAGTAAAAACAGTGAATTCACCATGTAAACATGTGAGTTTTTACTGAATTTTTAACGATTGAAAATTTAAGTGACTTGTGACACATTTTGGTTAGGTATAGTGCCGTAAAAACGATAAAATCAGAGTATTAACTCGTGAGTTTGACAACAATGGTTAAGTGTTAAAAAAACGAACTTTTATGTTGAATAGTGAAGTGATGATGATTCTGATGGTTCTGTCCGAAATGAAACTCACAAAGGAATAAACTTTTCACTCTCTTACAAAAAAGCACTTTCCAACCTCAGTCATAACTATAAACACAAACATTCAAGGAAAAATAATCACACCCACAATAACGTTAATGAAACAACATCATTAACTTACACTGCTAGCAAAAGATGACTGAAAAATAAAATGCTGAACAAATATGAATAGTAGGCCCATTGAAACATGTTACAAAAAAGCAATCCAGTGAAGAAAGAAAAATATAACATTTTTCATGAATAAACTGTACTTAACTGCAATGTGAGGTTCTGGGGTTGGAAAATAAACAGAAAAATGAAATCAGGTGACTTTTGGACAAGTGACTTGCAAGTTTTCTTGTGAGAGGAGGTCTTGGGCTAAATTTTGCTAGTAACATCGTATTGCCAATTTAATTTTGACTAAAAAACATTTCCCATCTCGTCTTTAAGATAACAAATATTTGAAGAGTTTATCTTGGTCATCATTACAGAAAATACTTCTTATTTTTGTGAATGTTTTTCTTTATTACCCTTATCACTGTTTCTTTAATAACAATCAAATAGAAATCGGAATAAATATGGAAGGTGGTTAGAATATGCTTTAAAATACATGTCATATCTAATTTTGTAAAATTAGATAAATATACTTTATATTATACTCCCTCCGTTCCTAAATATAGGACCTAGATGACTTTTTTGAAAAATCCTACAAAAAACAAAAAATAAGTTAATTATAAATTGATTTACCTAATTTTTTCTCTTAAACTAGTTTATTTTACCTATAAGCTAATGGATAATCTAAAAAGATATCAAATATGTCATCATTAAATAACCTATTTCGCAACCTTAATTTTTTCAAAAAAAAGTTATCTAGGTCTTATATTTAGGAATAGAGGGAATATTTAGGATCAGATTTTACTTGATGGAGTACATGGGAAAGACAATCATTATTTATGCTAATACGCATTCTGTAACATATCGTTACTAATTTCCTATTAATTCAATAATATCGTTACTAACTATGATAGAAAAATGAATTCCATAATATTAATAAATCTATCATAGTTAGAAAAGAATTTCCTATTAATAATCATTATCCATGATAGAAAAGAATTTCCTAATATAACCTGTATACTATCATGGATAATAAATAGCTAACCATGTTAGAAAAGAATCACCTAACATGGTTAGAAAAAGGAGCAACCTACTACGATTCTCCAATTAACCAATAATATTAATACAAATAAAAATATGCGGAAGCGAATGCAGACCTACACATTTTTGGCAATATACATGTCTAAATAAACAAAACAACCTTTGAAACTTAATTCCCTTTCCTGTTGCTCGCGCCCGTGCATGATCACCTGCAAAAATGTCAGTAATCGTGGGGTGAGACAACTTGTCTCAGTAATCTACTGCTTAACTCACTATAACAGTGAGATGTGCGGTAGTGAAGGCGTCTAAAGGGTACCACAGTTTTAAAATCACTATATATATATATATATATATGAGAAACCAGCCTCCATCCATTTATCCTTCCAATCCCTCTGTCCCATCCAAACCAAATCAAGTCCATCCTTACTACTTTTCAAAAATCACTCTAAACCCCTCAATCAAATTCCACATCAATAAACTTCACCATCTAATCTCCAATCCTTGCTATCAGCACCGTAATCTCATTCGTACTTCCTCAAATCCAACTTCTCGGCTCACATCCATGTACAACCCCGTTGCTCTACTCATGCCATCCCGGAGGCACTACGCTCGAGCCCTATATGTATTACAAATGAGTTGACACTGTGCCCCACTCAAAAGTGAGGGGGCAATTTCCCTCTCTGGTAACCCCATGAGAGGGAAACCCCAATCTGTCTCCAATCAGAAAGGGAGCAGTTCCTGTCTCCAATCAGAGAACTGCTGGTCACAGTCTCCAATCTGTTGACCAATGGTCACAGTCTCCAATCTGTCGACCCGTACAAATAACCGTTGATTGGCCTATCAACCGGTTATCATCGCGCGATGGTACATATATCTCAGTGTCATGCAATGATCACAATACCTTTCAATATACCAATCCCTTTCAATATTTCAATATCACATCAACTTCCAGCACTCCCACAATTCCCTTCAGTATTTCAATGTCAACATTTCAATATTTTCTCTCAACTTACTCCCCAACATCTCAAATTCAACCTTTAATCCTCTTATTTCTACATAACCTTTCCAATGTCACTATCAGAACACTCCACATGTGTAAATGTCACACCATTCCAGGATTTTCACCACAACTAAACAGGATACTACATATATGATGTGTCAAAATTCTTTATACGAAAATAATCGTGTTTAAAAGGCACCCGATAGCCTATTTTGTATAAAAATAACTTTTAAAGATTTGAGGGTTAGAGAGGATTGAAAATCCCAACTAACGTCACCCTCATTGTTATAGTAAGGTAAGAGTGATTACCTGTCGCCCTGAGCACTCTGTTGCCTTTTCGCTTTACTTTACTATGCCTTGAGAACCATATTTATATCGCATCCTTTCCTATTATTACAGCATGCAATAATAGGGAGTTAAGAATCATTCTAAGTTATAGATTAACCAGCGTCTCTCTCAAATTCTAATAATATTACTACCTAATCTTCCCCTTTTTCTTAGTTCAAATGCTCTAACCGTTTCCAATTCCTAAAGTGCATGAATTTCACAATCATAAATTTTGATTCAAAGAACTCACATCAATCAAATATAATCACATCATCACAATCAACAAACAAGCACACTTACTTACAATTAGACATTCCATACACATATGTTAACCTTTTAATTTTGGCAATCACAAGGTCATTAACTTTTAGTAGTCAAACAAACAATAGCAATGATTATCAAATATAATATAAAAGAGAACCACCACGTTCCATCTATAGTTTCACGATCCATCTCCAATTAAACCACACATCTTTTAAAAGCATGAATTTATTGACTTATGCACCAAACATTCTAATTCTTTAATCACCATCATCTCACATCTATGCATATCTCACTCTAACCCAAAACCACTTCAACAATTAAGCACACAAATGTACTACCACCTTAAAGATGCCAATTAAACACCTTCCCGCCACAAGCCAGTGTTCAATCAAAACAGAATATAATTCACCATGCACAGAAAACCTGAAGATCTAAAAAAAATTCACTACTTTCAAATCCAAACCATTATTCAGCCATCTATTGCAATCCGCCACCATGCACATCAACCATTCACAAATTCTTCATATACCAACAATCCCGAAAATTGAGACAGAACTAAGGTAGAAAAGGCTATAAGACCAACCAGAACAAGCAATCATAACCAGAAAGGGGAAACATACAACGAAAAGTTTCTTAAAGTTTCCAAACATGCTGAATTATAATCCTATTCTAATATACCTTCATTAGTAATCAATTAATTGCCCACTTGGACCAGAACTCGAAGAAACAGTACCTATCCTCAGTTGATACAGATAAAACAAGAAAGATTCTAGAAGGAATGACCGCTCCATGATCTAATAAACTCAAAATCAGAGTAACAGAATTTGCATCACAACAAATACCTTCAATTTTTCTGCATAACAAAATATCCAACCATAGATACCATTTTAATCATTTAGTTTAATAGAAAATACTCCAACGCAATACAGAGAACTTTAATTCATCTTCACCTAACTAAGACCAACGATCTCTAACACTTTCTCAAACTTCTCTAAGTTAATTAAACCTTAAAATCCTTCAAGTTCACCCAAAATCTTAACAAAATACTATATATCCAACAAATCCTTCACTTTATTCTTAACCCAAATGCACATAGCAGCAAAAGAAGAAAGCAAAATGACTCCAATTTCAAGGTACACATTGAGCATGCAAGAACATACAACCATCACTTACATCCAAATTTTTTTTTCCTCTCAGAACAAGCAAAGCCAGACCATGGCCAAAAAAAATAGATAAGAAGGGGAAAAATAATTTATGAAAATTCTGAACCTCTCCACAATCAATATGTAAGCTTGAAAGTAAATTCAATCTTCCACATAAGCATATTTATTCCCACTCCAAGTGCCTAGTCCAGAAATATCCAACAAACCATATGTGAAATACCAAAATCATTTGGCCAACACAACGAAAGACAAGATTTTCACAAAACAAATCACTATTAAAGTTTACTATATTATAGCACCACATGCTAATGTCATACACGAATATTCATAAACAAAAATCAAACTCAAACAAAGAAGACAAGCCAGCCAAACAGCCCACCATTACTCAACAAATTATACACTCTCAATGCCTATTCAAAATGAACAAACAGCCAAGGAAAATAGAACAGAAAAAGCAACATGAACCGTCTCATTCCAAGCAAAATCAGACTTGCAACTTAATATGAATTGACTCCTACACATGTCTATTAGATTTTCATATAAACTCAGCAGCATCTCAAGACAATACACAAGCCCCAACTCACTGTCTCTCTCATATATCGCACAAAACAAAAATAAATGGCACAATCAGTTATAGAAGGCTCACCCAAACCAAAGATGGCCTTGTGTGGAGGATTTGCACCGAGCTCCACCGTTTTCTCGCTGGAAAACTCCACTGAAACCGACAAAACGAAGTAGAAATCGAAGAACACAAATGGAAAAGGGTTAGGGTTTAGACTTGGAGTGATGAAATGGGTAGGAATTTAGGAATAGACTTACCTAAGCTCAAAGGTGAACCAACACCAAAACGACGGCCTTCTCGCCGTCTATAGCTCGCCGGAGAACGCAAGAGAACAAAGATAAACATATAGAGGTCGAAACAGTGAAGGAAGGTTTGAGAGGGAGGAGAGAACGAATGGAGACCCTGTCATCTTCCTCCGCCGTCGCCGTCGTCCGTCACGGCGTCGCTCTCCCCTTGGATGACCGGCGAGCATGGAGAGGGAGGAGCAGAGACGTGAGATTAGGGAGGAGAAGAAGGCGGGTTGGTGGAGGGGCCGCCGTCACCGTCGGCTCCCTTGGTGGCGGCGAGCATACAAGGACGGAGGGAGGTCGAGAGTGAGGGTGGAGGAAGAAAATAAGAGAAGTAAGGGGAGGAGGTGTGCGCCGTCGGTTTTAAGGAAGAGAGGAGGAAGGAGAGGAAGGGAAAAATTACGGTTCTGCCCCTGAAGTTTCTTTCCTTTTCAATTTAGCCCCTCTTCAAACTTTATAATTAGGAATTTAGCCCATTTTCAACAACAATGCTCAATGAAATTAATAACATTTTTCCATTATAATTTAGTTTAGACTTCCAAGTATTTTTCATACAACTACTAACTCCAAATAAATCCTTTAACTATATTTCTTTAATTCCAAAGTTTTACGATTTAATATCAATAAATCATCCCAAACCTCATAAATTCCTCCTTAAAGCTTTAAGTTTCCTAAATTACACCACAATAATTTCTTATTATCCTTAATTAAAATTTGGGATGTTACAATTATCCCCACCTTTTAGGAATTTTGTCCTCAAAATTCACCATGACATACTACCTAGATGAAAAATCTCTCATTTTAATCTTGAACTAACCTCTCGCTGACTCCAACCTTTGATACATAAAGTTCACCTTAGTGCTCCACACATCATTCTTCAATCACATTTATCAACAAAATAGTCATTTGACATGTCTCCTACGGCAATAATCAGCATTCTCACCTAGCAACCCAATAAAAATTTTATATTTCCCACTTAAACCTATGTTAGTTACCTCTAATTACTTCCAAATTTTCTATATTCCACTTGGCTCATAAGGTCTTCAATGATGTCTCGGCTATAATTATGCCTAGGTTCATAATTATATCCGAGACCCCAAAAGAAGAATCCTCATTCTGTCAAGTTTCTCCTACAATTCCTATCCAACTATCAGTATCTAATTCCCATTATGTTTGATTAAATTATGTCACTATTTCCTTATAATTGTAACTATTTCAAATTCTACTTTACTTCTTAATTTAACTTCCTTTATCACGCAGCAAATTCACATTAGTCACGCCAACGACTCAAAATCACCAGAGAAATCAGATCAAATTTACAACAATCCAGGAATCAATAAATCCCACAATTCAGAAACTTTAATATCAATACCATAAACTACTAAAATCATGGCAGTACAGGGAAAGAACAATACGATCCAAAACAAAAATCCACTCACATTTTCAAATCACAAACGAAACATACACACATACCAATTCATTAGCACTGAAATTCAATTCCCAAGCAGTAGTTTGAACAAGCAATGAAAGAAAAGAAAGAAACCAAATTTGCAATTGATACAAAATTCCACATATCACTGTACATGCGCCAAAATCAGCAATACACTCTTCATTTAACATCTTTTAACACAAACTCAATTCTATACACATCAACAAATTGCTCAGCCATAAAAGAGAAACTCTGGAAATCATCAATCTAAGCACAAGATCATACAAGCAAAGTCATTTCAATTTCATACAAATGTCTACCATAACCATCCGATTAACAATACTTTATCCAAATAAGAATCTCTCACACAAGGCAAGATAATATCTCAAATAAGCCTATTTATCAATTTATTGAATGTTTATGCTCTGAAAAATCCCATAACCCATAATATCAGTACTCAGCATTCTTGAAATCCCCACTGAATGCTAACAAAACTTATATAGAAAGATGGGAGATCCTCACCTAACATTGGAAATCGAAGATTAATCCTTGATTTTTAGATAGTTATTGAAGCCACATACTGTAACCTCACTATCTACCATCTTAACTAAATAAGTTACTCTCAGTCAACTTGATTCTTCAATCATAATCTTCTTCTCAAAGTCAATCATATCATCAACTTCATCTACCTGTCAACATATATAGTTAAAATTCTCAAATTCTCACTTAACTCCTACTCCATCCAAACCAATCAACTTATCTTTTACAATTATAACTCAATAATTCTTCCATCTACTCTCATAAATCTAATAAATCTAAAGCAAAAACTCCATAAACTCTTAAATTCCCACTAAAAATGCAATTATAACCCTTACATATTGAAATTGTATCAAAATTCCTTCATAAATTCTAGATAGTCATTCCATACCCTATTAAATAACACTACTTAAATCTCAAAACCCAACATCCATAAAATCCAATACTAGTCTATTTAATACTCTCTGAGTCCTCCAAGCATTATTGTGACCTTTTCCCACCAATAATATTTGATTCCTATAACTATTTCTTATTTGGCTCACTCTTTCTAATAAATCATAAATCATTGCTCCACTAAAACCAATCTAAATCCTTCCACTAATATGTGAACATTTGAGCTAGACATCAAATTTCATAACAATCCCACTTCACACCATTTCACCCACCAGCACTAATCAACTCCATCATCACAAAATTTGACTTCTTTTCCATAATCGGAAGTCAATTTACGGCAATAAATTCCTAAGTCCATACCATTTCTCTTAATTTTAACCAAAATAATCACTAATCCACTTAATCTTAAAAACAAACCTTAATATACCTATTCACCTCAGCCACTTCTAAATCAATTTCCTCCTTCAAACATCTTCAAACATCTAAAATTTTCACAACTAAACATGCTATACTCCAAAATCATTTCATAAATTCCACTCCCGTTCATAAACTTTATCTGAAACACTTATCTCAACCAAACACAAAATCTTCTTTAATAACCCAACTTTTTAATCAATCTAACCTATTATGTTACCTGCATAAATCTTTCCCGAATTTCCCGAATCTAACACTCTCCCCACCAAGGGACTGACCATAACCCCGTAAGTCGCTGGTGATCATGCACAGAAAGAAAGGGAATTCAGAGAATGTATATTGCCAATCTAAATGCAATGCAACACAGTCCAGGGTTATCGTATACCAAATACTGATAACCAAGTTGTAACATATCGTTACTAATTTCCTATTAATTCAATAATATCGTTACTAACTATGATAGAAAAATGAATTCCATAATATTAATAAATCTATCATAGTTAGAAAAGAATTTCCTATTAATAATCATTATCCATGATAGAAAAGAATTTCCTAATATAACCTGTATACTATCATGGATAATAAATAGCTAACCATGTTAGAAAAGAATCACCTAACATGGTTAGAAAAAGGAGCAACCTACTACGATTCTCCAATTAACCAATAATATTAATACAAATAAAAATATGCGGAAGCGAATGCAGACCTACACATTTTTGGCAATATACATGTCTAAATAAACAAAACAACCTTTGAAACTTAATTCCCTTTCCTGTTGCTCGCGCCCGTGCATGATCACCTGCAAAAATGTCAGTAATCGTGGGGTGAGACAACTTGTCTCAGTAATCTACTGCTTAACTCACTATAACAGTGAGATGTGCGGTAGTGAAGGCGTCTAAAGGGTACCACAGTTTTAAAATCACTATATATATATATATATATGAGAAACCAGCCTCCATCCATTTATCCTTCCAATCCCTCTGTCCCATCCAAACCAAATCAAGTCCATCCTTACTACTTTTCAAAAATCACTCTAAACCCCTCAATCAAATTCCACATCAATAAACTTCACCATCTAATCTCCAATCCTTGCTATCAGCACCGTAATCTCATTCGTACTTCCTCAAATCCAACTTCTCGGCTCACATCCATGTACAACCCTGTTGCTCTACTCATGCCATCCCGGAGGCACTACGCTCGAGCCCTATATGTATTACAAATGAGTTGACACTGTGCCCCACTCAAAAGTGAGGGGGCAATTTCCCTCTCTGGTAACCCCATGAGAGGGAAACCCCAATCTGTCTCCAATCAGAAAGGGAGCAGTTCCTGTCTCCAATCAGAGAACTGCTGGTCACAGTCTCCAATCTGTTGACCAATGGTCACAGTCTCTAATCTGTCGACCCGTACAAATAACCGTTGATTGGCCTATCAACCGGTTATCATCGCGCGATGGTACATATATCTCAGTGTCATGCAATGATCACAATACCTTTCAATATACCAATCCCTTTCAATATTTCAATATCACATCAACTTCCAGCACTCCCACAATTCCCTTCAGTATTTCAATGTCAACATTTCAATATTTTCTCTCAACTTACTCCCCAACATCTCAAATTCAACCTTTAATCCTCTTATTTCTACATAACCTTTCCAATGTCACTTTCAGAACACTCCACATGTGTAAATGTCACACCATTCCAGGATTTTCACCACAACTAAACAGGATACTACATATATGATGTGTCAAAATTCTTTATACGAAAATAATCGTGTTTAAAAGGCACCCGATAGCCTATTTTGTATAAAAATAACTTTTAAAGATTTGAGGGTTAGAGAGGATTGAAAATCCCAACTAACGTCACCCTCATTGTTATAGTAAGGTAAGAGTGATTACCTGTCGCCCTGAGCACTCTGTTGCCTTTTCGCTTTACTTTACTATGCCTTGAGAACCATATTTATATCGCATCCTTTCCTATTATTACAGCATGCAATAATAGGGAGTTAAGAATCATTCTAAGTTATAGATTAACCAGCGTCTCTCTCAAATTCTAATAATATTACTACCTAATCTTCCCCTTTTTCTTAGTTCAAATGCTCTAACCGTTTCCAATTCCTAAAGTGCATGAATTTCACAATCATAAATTTTGATTCAAAGAACTCACATCAATCAAATATAATCACATCATCACAATCAACAAACAAGCACACTTACTTACAATTAGACATTCCATACACATATGTTAACCTTTTAATTTTGGCAATCACAAGGTCATTAACTTTTAGTAGTCAAACAAACAATAGCAATGATTATCAAATATAATATAAAAGAGAACCACCACGTTCCATCTATAGTTTCACGATCCATCTCCAATTAAACCACACATCTTTTAAAAGCATGAATTTATTGACTTATGCACCAAACATTCTAATTCTTTAATCACCATCATCTCACATCTATGCATATCTCACTCTAACCCAAAACCACTTCAACAATTAAGCACACAAATGTACTACCACCTTAAAGATGCCAATTAAACACCTTCCCGCCACAAGCCAGTGTTCAATCAAAACAGAATATAATTCACCATGCACAGAAAACCTGAAGATCTAAAAAAAATTCACTACTTTCAAATCCAAACCATTATTCAGCCATCTATTGCAATCCGCCACCATGCACATCAACCATTCACAAATTCTTCATATACCAACAATCCCGAAAATTGAGACAGAACTAAGGTAGAAAAGGCTATAAGACCAACCAGAACAAGCAATCATAACCAGAAAGGGGAAACATACAACGAAAAGTTTCTTAAAGTTTCCAAACATGCTGAATTATAATCCTATTCTAATATACCTTCATTAGTAATCAATTAATTGCCCACTTGGACCAGAACTCGAAGAAACAGTACCTATCCTCAGTTGATACAGATAAAACAAGAAAGATTCTAGAAGGAATGACCGCTCCATGATCTAATAAACTCAAAATCAGAGTAACAGAATTTGCATCACAACAAATACCTTCAATTTTTCTGCATAACAAAATATTCAACCATAGATACCATTTTAATCATTTAGTTTAATAGAAAATACTCCAACGCAATACAGAGAACTTTAATTCATCTTCACCTAACTAAGACCAACGATCTCTAACACTTTCTCAAACTTCTCTAAGTTAATTAAACCTTAAAATCCTTCAAGTTCACCCAAAATCTTAACAAAATACTATATATCCAACAAATCCTTCACTTTATTCTTAACCCAAATGCACATAGCAGCAAAAGAAGAAAGCAAAATGACTCCAATTTCAAGGTACACATTGAGCATGCAAGAACATACAACCATCACTTACATCCAAAATTTTTTTTTTTTTCCTCTCAGAACAAGCAAAGCCAGACCATGGCCAAAAAAAATAGATAAGAAGGGGAAAAATAATTTATGAAAATTCTGAACCTCTCCACAATCAATATGTAAGCTTGAAAGTAAATTCAATCTTCCACATAAGCATATTTATTCCCACTCCAAGTGCCTAGTCCAGAAATATCCAACAAACCATATGTGAAATACCAAAATCATTTGGCCAACACAATGAAAGGCAAGATTTTCACAAAACAAATCACTATTAAAGTTTACTATATTATAGCACCACATGCTAATGTCATACACGAATATTCATAAACAAAAATCAAACTCAAACAAAGAAGACAAGCCAGCCAAACAGCCCACCATTACTCAACAAATTATACACTCTCAATGCCTATTCAAAATGAACAAACAGCCAAGGAAAATAGAACAGAAAAAGCAACATGAACCGTCTCATTCCAAGCAAAATCAGACTTGCAACTTAATATGAATTGACTCCTACACATGTCTATTAGATTTTCATATAAACTCAGCAGCATCTCAAGACAATACACAAGCCCCAACTCACTGTCTCTCTCATATATCGCACAAAACAAAAATAAATGGCACAATCAGTTATAGAAGGCTCACCCAAACCAAAGATGGCCTTGTGTGGAGGATTTGCACCGAGCTCCACCGTTTTCTCGCCGGAAAACTCCACTGAAACCGACAAAACGAAGTAGAAATCGAAGAACACAAATGGAAAAGGGTTAGGGTTTAGACTTGGAGTGATGAAATGGGTAGGAATTTAGGAATAGACTTACCTAAGCTCAAAGGTGAACCAACACCAAAACGACGGCCTTCTCGCCGTCTATAGCTCGCCGGAGAACGCAAGAGAACAAAGATAAACATATAGAGGTCGAAACAGTGAAGGAAGGTTTGAGAGGGAGGAGAGAACGAATGGAGACCCTGTCATCTTCCTCCGCCGTCGCCGTCGTCCGTCACGGCGTCGCTCTCCCCTTGGATGACCGGCGAGCATGGAGAGGGAGGAGCAGAGACGTGAGATTAGGGAGGAGAAGAAGGCGGGTTGGTGGAGGGGCCGCCGTCACCGTCGGCTCCCTTGGTGGCGGCGAGCATACAAGGATGAAGGGAGGTCGAGAGTGAGGGTGGAGGAAGAAAATGAGAGAAGTAAGGGGAGGAGGTGTGCGCCGTCGGTTTTAAGGAAGAGAGGAGGAAGGAGAGGAAGGGAAAAATTACGGTTCTGCCCCTGAAGTTTCTTTCCTTTTCAATTTAGCCCCTCTTCAAACTTTATAATTAGGAATTTAGCCCATTTTCAACAACAATGCTCAATGAAATTAATAACATTTTTCCATTATAATTTAGTTTAGACTTCCAAGTATTTTCATACAACTACTAACTCCAAATAAATCCTTTAACTATATTTCTTTAATTCCAAAGTTTTACGATTTAATATCAATAAATCATCCCAAACCTCATAAATTCCTCCTTAAAGCTTTAAGTTTCCTAAATTACACCACAATAATTTCTTATTATCCTTAATTAAAATTTGGGATGTTACACATTCACTAAATCATTCCATTTAGTTATAATTAACAAAACCAGAGGTTTCTCTATAACCAGTGTACCGCTTTTGGTTTTCGTTGAAAATCTTATCCCCAATGGCAAGTCAATTCTAGTTTAATCATATTGACTAATATATACACATACATATCATTTTACTTGCTCCAGTTTTGTCTCGCACCTATCCTTTTCTCATATATATATATAAACAAATTAAACCCTCCCACAGCTACACAAATTAGGCTTCTCAATTTTCACCTTCACTAACATTCATCCAAATGATCAACAAAATCATTACCTTCTCACTCACCGGCATCAACGGCCAGTCAATTCAACCGCCGCCACCTACGGCGGCGGCTTCTCCTAATCCTACACCCCCAAACTATATCCCATCAATAGATCCCACAGTTGTGGCCCTTGTTTGTACCTTCTTGTTTGTTGGCTTTTTCTCTGTCTACCATTCCCTCAAAGTCCACGGTGGCCGGAGTAGCACCGGTGGTGTTTCTCACTCAACCGGCATCGACCCAAAATTACTCAACACCTTCCCTATCCTCCCATGCTCCGACGTCATCATGACATCAGCGGCAGAATGTGCAGTGTGCTTGGCGGAGTTTGACCACCGTGATATGCTCCGTTTGCTTCCCACATGCAACCACGTGTTTCACCCTCAGTGCATTGATGCATGGTTGACTTCTCACGTGACTTGCCCCGTGTGTCGCACGTGGCTTAAGCCCGCCGCGAGGCGCCGTCGAAACGACGTCGTTATAGTGATTCCTAATGATGAGGTTATTATGAATGAAGGACGTGAGAATAGAGTGGAGCCTCATTATTGTGAGGAGAGAACAAGTTTGGTGAGGTGTCATTCGACAGGTCACTCCGTGGGAATAATGAAGGATGAGATTATGGTGTCTCACGGTGGAATGCGACGGTCGGTAAGCTACAATGGAATCCGTTGACGGCAAAGGTAGAGAAATCAGTGTAGATCAGAAATTATATATTCTTTGATTGGAACTTCCATTTCATTTGTTTTCTGAGCTGATATATATATTAGTGGTCCTATATATATATATATATATATATATATATATATATATATATATATATTAGTGGTCCTATTTCTGCTTATTCTACTCCCGTGTCATGTGCTATAGTAATGCACTTCACATTTGTAGTAGTATTAATTAGAACTTTATTGTGAATAAAATAAAATCTAGGAAGTGTAATAATTCTAAATATAAGATTTCTATGATTTTTTCGGTAGAGTTTAAGGAAGTGAATAACATTACTTAATTTTATTGAACGTATATAAATGTAATTGTATTATACTATAAGTTATAAGTAATGTAAATTAATTTTGAGAAAATAATATAAATGTAGACATTTTAAACTGATTTATTTCACATAATCAATTTCTTAAAAATGTCAAAGTGCATAGTAATAGTAATGACTATATGTTTATTAGGTATCAATTCTAATATTGAGATCGTTTATGAATGTCAATTTGTTTATGCGAAGAAAATGATGAAGATGTCCAACTGTTAATTGGTGATGTGGATTGGGTATTGGTTTTTCATGGAAGCATTGGGTATATCCGTATATGTAATACTTCCTCTGTTTCTAAATATAAGATCACTTTGCTTAATTTGAGGAGATTAAGGAAGACAATCCAATTAGATGGGATTACATGATCTTCCAAAAATACCCCAAACTTAAATTTAGAAAACAAATAGAGAAATAAATGAAATCAGTCTCTCTTTTTCTCTCCTCTCGATGCTGCTTTCGTCTCTGCCATTGAACACGTCGCGGGCGACTTCGCCTTACCTTCGTCGTCCTCGGAGTTACCTTTGCCGTCGTCGGAGTTACCTTCTCCGGCGAGGTAAATACATCAAAGTAGATTATGCTTCTCTTGCTCTGTTTTCTGATGTAAAGTGTGACAAATCCAAACTGTTATAAGAATGAAATCAAAATTACTCACAAAAAATGAACACCCAAACTGTTGGAAGAGAGGGGGGATGATTGCTTGGGAAGTAAAGGAAGAGGTGGAGGAGGAGTTATTGTTGTACGAAAAGTAGTGTGGTTTGAAGGTTGACGGTGATTGAATGAAATGTATTGTTGGAGGCAGTGAAATTGAATTTCGAGATAGGAGAATCTGATGCTTCGGCGGAGAGAAAGATTGAAGGGAAAGAGAGAGAATGACCATCCTTTTGTGTATAGGGGTAATTTAGGCAAAACTTGGAAAAAATAGAAAGTGATTTTATATTTAAGAACTTATTCACTTCTCTAAAGTGATTTTATATTTAGGAATGGAGGGAGTACAATTTTTTTTA
The DNA here is from genome assembly GCA_029929735.1 of Mimosa pudica. NCBI lineage: Eukaryota > Viridiplantae > Streptophyta > Magnoliopsida > Fabales > Fabaceae > Mimosa > Mimosa pudica. The sequence goes on along the minus strand of JAKELP010000021.1, from coordinate 8,647,207 downwards.
TTAATGTGCATTGGATATACATTGAGAATTATTCTCCCCGTTACTAAATATAAAATCACTTTCACATTTTAATTTATTCTTAAATATGTGATCATTTTCTAACTTTTCCCCAAATTAACCTCATAATAATTATCAATAATAAACTAATAAGAGATGGAAAGTGGGAATAAATATATATGGTTTAGACGAATTGGTAATATTATGAGATAATAATTAACTTAATTAATCAACATCCTTAACCTAATTATATTAGGAAAATGATTTTATATATAGTAACAGAGGCAGTAATAAATATAATTTCTTCATTGTTTGGTTTCAATAATGAAGTTCGTAATTAAATATTTAAAACCTTGATATAGTTTAATATAAACTATATGAGGATGGCTTGATGATTTTCATCATAGAAATAAATTCCAAAGGTCAAACTCATATGTATCTCTTATATTCAAATATTCATATGTATCGCTTATATTCAAATATTAGTTATTTTTGAAGAAAATAAATTGTTGAATACGTACATGCGTCATTTTTCAATTGTTCCCTACTTATTCTTAGAATGTCATTTACCATATTTCAATCAACATTCATTAATCTGAATGGGCTGTGTTTATTATTAACAAAAATGGAAAATAAATCAATTTGCAGATAACTATTATTGTCTTAACCATCTTTTTAAAGGATTTGGTTAATAATAAATCATAGATAAGATCATAATAAGTTAGTATGTCAATTTGGAATTATAAATAACAAAGAAAATACATATATATATACACACACAGATATATATATTTATTGAGAATTTTTATTTTAATTGTGATGTTTATGAATTGTTTGTTTACTTAATTTCAAATTCAATATTCTCTCGCAATTTTGTCTTTTTAACTAAGACTTTGAAAGCGATTAAGATAGGGGTAAATTGATGAGAAGACTTGTGATGATTGTATAAATATTAAATGATACTAAGCTTTTTGTTTAAAAAACCGTTAATCCTTCATACCACATCCTGCTTATAATTATCCAATAGCTTAATACCGTTTTAAATATAACACTTTGATCATTTATCTTTAAAAATAAAAAAAAATGTTTTCTATATAGTGACATGAATTTAGCCTCTCACACATTCACATTTATTGACCCGGGATTAGTGTGAAAGAAACAATTTTTAAAGTAATTTGTTAAAAGATTACGTTACAAGCAAATTTTTTCTTGACATGCGAAATAATATAAAATTATAAATCGGATATTAGTTCAAAAGTGGGTGTGTAGAACCTTCTAGATTCAGTTCAAAAAAATTACCTCACAAAAACGGGTCATTTGGGAAAGAGTTATAAAGTGATCATATATATATATTTAAGAACAAATTAAAATGTGCTTACCACTCTGATACCAATTTATATTGGCCTCAACTTTTATAACATATTTTTCTAAAACAGACCCATAAAGTAAAGTATTGACGAATATATAGATGAAAACTCTTCTCTCTCCCTATTTTTTGCAGGATAAATTATTTAATTTATGTTGAAAAAGTTCTAACACACACATATATAATGGCAAAATAACATAAACTAAATAAACTAAAGCACGTGCATACACACCTTTTAAAATGGTCAATTTCATCTATAATTTACTTCTTTTTTATATACAGTCTAGTTGAGAGCAAGCCCCTATTATTAATTTGGCGCTTCCCCTGTGTACAGAATCTGAAAAACAAAAAAGAAGTTTTCTCTATGATGAGTTGGATTTAGACCACACTAGCATTAGATTTTCAAACATTACTCTTCCACTATACCTAAGTAATCTTCTCTCCTTCCCTTCCATGTTAGCATTCTTTAGTGTCTCTTTGTTTTGATAATGCTAATGATTATATTCATCTTCTCATTCTCACATCTACTAGCATTTTTTTTCTTCATTTGTCTTGCAACAAACAACCAAATGTTTTCAATAAACTTTTAATAGGTCAATATAAATTGATATTAGAGTGGTAATCATATTTTAATTTGTTCTTAAATATATGATCACTTCCTAACTCTTCCCCAAATAATATTTGCATTTCCCCCTCCCCTATTAGCATTAGATTTCAAAACATTACTCTTTCAATAGATGTCGATGATACTAACACGTTGTCTGTTAAGAGGCAAGTGAAGCCTTGGAGCTGGAAGTGAGGTGGGAATTGAAAATAATGTTATTTGTTGCAATGGATCCTACTTATATGGAATTATCAATTCTCCAAAAATGGTGGAACTCACTTCCTTAATAAAAGCTGAGAACTCATTTGAGTTCTGAAGAAGTGAAAATCTTTTGACAATTTTATCCAAATAATTAATTTAATGGACATTCTTACCATTCCCCAAATCTATATAATAAAACAAACCATAATCTAGTTTGCCACAAAAACACCGTTGAGTTGATAGTATCTTCCATCACCACACACAAAAAGGTAATATAACTGATCAATTCAAAACAATTTTGATCCAACAATTTTTCAAAAACAAGAACAGGAGAGATATTAGATCAAACACTTTCAATTTTTTTCATTTATTTTCTTTTTGTTTATTTTTCCATTTATTTTCTAATAAAGTATAAATAACTAAACAAATAATTATTTTTTCAATATTTTTCTTATATTCTTCTTTGTGAACATTATACTTATGCGGTCCTAAATTTTGACTAAGAGGTTAACATCGTAGCTGCCTGCTTTGGTGCCACTTGCCAAAGGTTCTATTCTATATTTGCATATTTAGTCCAAAAAGATGAAGGACCAGTCCAAAAAATTCTATATGGATGTGAATATTATTAATAAATAAATATTTGTGTTGAGGGATCGATTTGCAAACTTCCTCTTTTTTGGTTACATTTTTTTAGTGATAAATATCATTTTGGTTAAATAGAACCCCAAAATATTAAAATTTATTGAATATATATAAAATATAATCTAGAAAATCTAGGATATGATATTTTTATATATTTTTTTAATAATGGTCAAAAAAAGTCTTTTTGATACATCTTCTATGTATTTTATTTATGTTTCATAATATTTATATTAATGAGTTCTATGTACATCTACATTCTCACAAACAAAATTTAGAGACCAATTCAACTCTCCATTTCTACTTCCACTTCTATTTTCATCTACACTTTTATTGAAATCAGTTCTTTCCTAAAAAATGAGTCGTATGTAATTTTCTCTCTCTCCCTTGCATGTTAGTATTCTCTAGCTTCTCTTTGGTTTGATATTGGTAATGACTATATTCATCTTCTCATTCTCACATCTACTTGCATTTTTTTCCTTCATTTGTCTTGCAAACAAACAAGTGTCTCTAAGAGGTCAATATAAATTGATATCAAAGTGGTAAGCACATTTTAATTTGTTCTTAAATATATGATCACTTTCAAACTCTTCCCCAAATATTACTAGCATTTCTCCCCTTCCTTTTTAGCATTAGATTTCCAAACATTACTCATCCACTAGATTTTGATACCTAGTAATCTTCTCTCCCTCCCTTACATGTTAGCATTCTCTAGTTTCTCTTTGTTTTGATAATGATAATAATTATATTCATCTTCTCATTCTCACATATATTTGCATTTCTTTCCTTCATTTGTCTTGCAAACAACAAGTGTCTCTAATAGGTCAATATAAATTGATATCAGAGTGGTAAGCAAATTTTAATTTGTTCTTAAATATATGATCACTTTCTAACTCTTCTCCAAATATTATATGCATTTCTCCCACTTCCCTATTAGCATTAGATTTCCAAAATGATTCAATCAAAATTGTGAAGTGTTTCCTCTTAAAAAAATAAATAAATATGCATTTTTCATAATAATAAAAAACAAACAAAAAAATATTTTTTTTTAAATCTAAATAAACGTTTTCTTAAAAAACACAAACCAAGTGACACACATTTCTACCCGAACTACGTGAGCTTTGATCCCTTAAGGGTACGTAGGCCCTAGGTTAAATCCTAGGTCAAGTCCAAATATGTAAAAGTTATTTTTTCCCTTTTTTTGTGTATTGTTATTTTTATTTGTATATATTAAAATAAATTTCAAATTAAGATCATATTTATTTTTAAATAATTAACTTAGGGTAACCGTTCTCTTGAACGGGTGCTGTGGGTGCCTAACACCTTCCTCATGCATAATCGACTCCCGAACCCTATTTTTATTATTTTAAAAGGTTTTCCAAAATATCTTTTTTTAAAAAAATTTGGTGGCGGCTCCATTTTTAATCTTAATTTAATTAATTTTTCGGGCGCTACAAGATGGTTTGGGTATGTACAAAGAAGCCATTAAATGTGCAAGTGAGGAGGGTAGACAAAAAATCTAAATTTGATCAAAAGAGAGAGGGAGACCAATGCAACATTAGATGAACTTATAGAACAAGATATGTTGGTGAATAATATATCCAAATATTTGATTTGGTTAATAATAGAGTACAATGACGTAATATGATCTTTATTGACTAACTCCACATATATAGTGATATAAGGGTTTGTTATTGTTGTTGTCATTGAATTCAATGGTTAGATGTATCTATCTATCAATCATCATCGTATGACGACTGTGTAGTGTGTACTGAAAAAATGTTGCTTAAACAAGAACAAAGAATTTAATTACTATACATTTAATTTCAACGTAGTGCTATTAAAAGAATTGAATTTATTTCACTCAAAGGAAAGAATACATATATTTATTACAATTTTTCAAAAAAGAATAAAAACTAAATTGAGATGTATTGACAAAAGAATCAACGAATCGCAGAAAAAATTTTACATGAAGAAGATTAGAATCGTGCACGTTTGCATTCAGGAGGAAGGCCTTGAGGGAATCGTTTGAGATCAGTGCAATAGTTATAGATCATGAAGTACTTCTGAGCCCATCTAAGCCTTCTTCTACCACTAGCATCGAGCTCATTGCTTTGCACTTGAGAATTAGAGAATGAGTTTGATGAAGAAGTGAGATCTGTGGCTTTGAAGTTGCGATAATAAGCCGTGAAAGGAGCTTTAGACCAATCTGTTTTGACCAAACCACCTCTGGTGGCCCAATCATCAGCATTCCAAAGGCTCGAGTACATTCTCATGGCTTGGTCCTTTGGGAAGGGAACACCTTTAGCTTCCTCGTTCTCGAAAACTCTAATGGGAATATTGTCTACCAAGAATCTGCAGTAGTTAATAACCCAATATTAGAGAACAAGCAAAAAGTTACATATAAGTAAAAATAACGAAAAAAAAGCATACATATAGGAGTATTAAGGGAGAGAAAAATAACAATTACGCTACCTTGAAATTTTAAAGTCACATTGAAGTTCTAAAGGACATGGGTGGGATTAAATTGAATTATCTATAATTGTTATATATTGACAACTCTATTTAGACCAAGTTATCAATCGAAACGTGGCATTAACAACTTCTAATGCATTCAATTTAATCACATCTAGGTCCTAGCAATATCGGTGCAATTTTGATTATTCAAGGGGCTTAGCTGTTATTTTTATTTTCCTTGATGCATATGTGTAATTATTTCTAAAATTATAATCATGAAGAGGTTATTAAGTCCTTGTGTGACTCACATAATGTGTTGTGGCTTCCAGACAATGGAGTATCTGTGGAAATTCTTGGTGGGATCGAACCAAAGATAGAATTGTTGCTCTCTGTTGCCTTTTCCTTGAGAAAAGACATTGGTATGAAGAATGTAAGGTTGCCCACTTACATTGCCCAAGAACTCAAAGTCAATCTCGTCATGATTTGTCCCTTGTGACGACAACTGCACATATATACATGAATAAATTAGTTGATTATTATATGCTCACATATATTTGCTTAAATTGAAAGAGTTGATGAACTTATTGAACCCACACACGCACGCACACACATATGTGAGTGAAACCTACGTAGAAAGTGGTGACAGTGCCAGCAGAATTGCCAGAAACAAGCTTGATGTCCATGTCGATCCTAGTGAACAGGAATTGTTTCTTGGATTGGAAGCCAGAGCCAGAGTACTTATCCAGAGAAAGAGATAGAAGCTGACCTCCATTGTATATCTTCCCACGATCACCACCCCATGTTATTTCTGTGTCTTGTAAGAAATTTGCATAACATGAAGCCATCATAGATGTCATCACTATCCCAAACAACATACTCACGTAAAATCCTTTACCACGACAAGCCATTTTACTCTATGTAGAGAGAGAGAGAGCGAAAGAGGGGGAGGGAGAGAGAGAGAGAAATTAATGATTGTGTTTGATGAGAGATTAGGAATGTAGAGAGTGTTTAAATAGGTGTAGGAAAGGAACGAAGACGCGTTTGAAAGCTGTTGCCAGCTTTACAAGAAAACTAAGAAAGCTGGAGTGTTTTGTTTTGGATTAATATTTTTAATATGTATACAAGTTTATGATTACTTCAGTTAGACTCGATATAGATATGTGAATGATAACTAATTATAATATTTGAAATTGACCTTATTTAAATATGATTTTTCTATGAAAATTTTTGTAATTGATTTTATAATATAAATTTGAAAAGCTGCTATAATTACGCAGGCTGAATGCCAACATGGAATGGTATTGTAGAGCTATCGCTTTGGATTCTATTACTTTGAGTTCATCAAGGTCTGAGGGTAACGTTGAATATAAAACTTGGATGTTGACCCTATTGGTATTTGAATGCGATCTTTAATTGAAAAGAGAAAAAAGAATTACGCGGTACAGATGCCACCTCGGTATGGTTTTGTAGGTAGAAAGAATAATTTGTTGGTACAGCAGACATCAATATACATATTCAAAATATAGCTTTGTCTAGCCTGGAGCGCTTTTCTTTAGATTTAATTCATTTTTCTGTATGGGGAATTAATTAAGGGCCCTATGTAAGAGTAGACATAAAATCGGAAGAGTCCCATAAAATGAATAAATTAGAATAATTAAGGTCGTAATGGACCTTCTTTATATTATCTTTAAGCCCAAATGACACTTTTTACCATCCTTAAAAAATTAAAAGACTTATCAAACGGTTCCCAAAACTTTTGTTACGCATGGTCAAAAGACTAAAGATTTTTAGTAATTAAAATCAATACCTTGTGAACGGTGCTCAAATAGTTGTTTATAATAATGGTTAGAAATTCATTATTCATAGCGCAAAAAGGTTGTTAAACGATGGTGCTTATATTTTGTTATATTTAGACTAAAGTTCATTAAAGAAATTAAAAGAATAAAGAAATGTGTCTAAAAACTTGTTACACATGGTCAGAAGTTTATTACACAAAATTTAAAGATTGTTTGTAATTAAAATACAACACCTTGTACTTGTTAAAAATCATCAAAAAGTTGTTATGTTCATAGCACAAAAGTTGTGACGAAAGTATAAAGGGTAAAATTGTCATTTGAGTTTGGAAGATAATAGAAAACAATTTCTTTGGGACTCTAGTTAATTTGGCTATTCACTAAAACTTTTTTTTATTGTCATGCCCACTTTATGAGGTCCCAAATTAATTTCCCTTATTTCATAAGCTTTTGAGGTAGCGGGTTTTGTGACACACGCACCAACATTTATACTACTAAGAACATAATTAAAAGGTTGAAAAAGAAGAAAATGAGATGTATAGTAGTCCTACAAAATCATGTAATTAAATTTAGATCTCACGTAATTATTATTGCATGCTCAAAAGTTGTAAGTGCTCAAAGGTTGATATCGTCAAACAAAAATAGTTGTTATGCTTGGCTCAAAATTTTTTGTCAACAACCTTTTATTTTATGTTCACAACCTTTTGATAGAGAATTAATTTTGTCACTTTCTAACGCTTGATGTTAATTAAATTCTTTATGTGATCTATAATTAATTTTCGCAAAATCTGCCGTTTTATAAACTATAATTAAATCCCTTTTTCAAACTCAAATCCCTTGCTCTAAAACTCCCTCAGGACCGAAACCCTAACACACAAAGCTCCCAAGAATGTCTAAGAAGTGAAGAATGTCGGCCTTCTTTTGTTTTACTCTTTATAAACCATAATATTTCTGTCTACAACATGTTGTGTGTGTTTGATTGAGGTACGGTCTAAAAACTTTGGTTGATGCTGAATATGCCTCTGTGTAGATTTGAGCCATGATCAGAAAATTGAGTTGCAGCTCAATTCAACTCTATGCAAAAAGTAAGACATTGTTTGGTTTATGAACAATCTTAGTTTGCTGTTTGAAATTTTGAGTTCTTTAATTACAAATGTAGTGCTCTCTCCTTGTTTGACATCACTTCAATTGTCTCTGTTTTCTCGAATAGTTTGACTCAAAATTTTTCTTGCCCAAACATACTTTGCAAAATAATAAATTTAAGAATTAAGCTCATAATAGATAAGAGGAGGGTTAAAGTGCAAAAATGACCGTGTAATTGTCACGAAGATACAAAAATGTCCTTGTGTAATGATGATGTGACAGAGGATTATGAGTGTAAAAGTAAAAAAAATTAATAGCAATGACCATTTTTGCCCCAATTTTGATATCCGATAGGCATTTTTGCTCCAAAAAAATTTACATGGTCATTTTTTCACCTTTGTGATAATTACATGATCATTTTTGCACTGTAGTTCTAGATAAGGAGGATAACCCAAAATATGCACAATTGAGTAAAAATGTGCAACTATATACATCATGCATATTTTCTAATAGATGCTGCAAAAAGTGTAAATAAACAAAGGAAATTAAAGTGCGTCAAAAAGACACAAATTAGATGTTGACAGACAGATACCCTAAAATAAAATATGGAACTTTTGTATTATACCAAAAGAAACAAATGCCTGATAGTTTGATATTTGAATTGTTGGCATAAATTTGAAAATTGTTATCATTGGGTTGAAAATTTATCTGTTAAACTTATGAATGATTTTCCAAAATATATCTTATTGTTTTTAATGGAAAGATTTGAAGCTGTGAACTGTTGACATTAACTTTTAATTAACGTAAAAAAACGTAAAGTTTTGGATTGTTAAAAGGGTAAAGGTGCAAAAATATGACTAAACTTTACCCTAAATTGCATTTCTATGACTAAAGTTTCGTAAGGAGCAAAAATACCACCAAACTTGGGATTGAGGTGCAAAACTATGATTTCCGTCAAATATGACGATGTTGACCGTTAGTCTTCGACATGTAGGATGCTGAGTGTGCAATAATGACCATGTGGCATGCTGAATAGATTTATGTGGGGCCCACAATGAGGTTCCTTCTGTTATTGAAATCAATTCCTGTAACACCCCAAATTTTAAAATAGAATAAATAAGGCAATATTTAGAATCTTGATGTATTATTTAGTATTTAAAAATTTTTAGGAATAAATTTTGGAATTAAAAGATACCTAGATAAATTATATTGGGACTAAAAATATCTTCACTAAACTTATATTTATCTTCTCCTTATGAGTGAGCCCACTTTGTGGAAAATATCTACTTCACCACCCTTATCTCTTCTCATCAAATCACTCTTATCAATTCATTTATTTATTAAATATCATTCATATTTATCTTCATCATCATAACTCATCACTCTCACTTCAACACTCTCTCTTTCTCTGCACCGTCTCCCCTTCCCCCCAAAACATCATCTTCTTCACTCTCTCTTCCCTCACCATTTCTCTCTCACTCTCTTCATTTTCTCTTCTTCCTCCTCCATTCCAGCGAGCTTTGGCTGCTTGTTCTCGGTGGAAAATGGGGTCAGCCACACATATCTTCTCTCTATTCCATCTCTTCTCCAACCATATATTTCTTCCTCTTCATTCTCTTGTTTGGCCGGTCACTTCCAGCGGCAATAAAAGGCCGTTTACGGCGACGGCGGAACTCCGACTAGTCATGGGAAGGCAAGAACGAGTTTAGGTAGCTTCATTTCTTCCATTCCTATCCCTTTTCTTTTTGATTTAGACGAGATTGAGATAGAAATGAGTTTGGGTATGGGTTTTTGGGATGAGCTAATGAACTCAAAAGAAAGTTTTAAGCTTTAGTATGAGGTGTTTGTAAGAGAATATGAGTAATAATTGAAGTATATGTTAGCATGAAACCTTAAGTTGATTGTTTTTAATCCTTTGGTTTTTCTGGAATTTCAAGCTACAAACTTTAATTAATCTTTGTAAGAGTTTATTGAGACTGAAATATTTCATTTCATGTTTGATTGTGAAGTTTTGTTTGGGCTGTTAAGTTTTCTCTTTTGATTGATAATTTGTAGGAATGAAGAGATGAAATCAAATGTAATGAAAGGATATTTAAATGATGCTAGTGGTTAGGATTAAATTGTTACAAGTATAACAAGGATTTTCTGCATCACTTTGATGTCAAAGCTGAACTGGTTTTAGGATAAAAAGTTTGTGATATTGAGAAGTATTTGTGTGGTAATTTGAGTGATTATCAACATGGTTGGTTATGCTGGAAATTTCTTAAATGAAATCCTTTCTTTCTTCCTAACTAACTGAATAATGCTTTGGTTAGAGTATAGGTAAATGTAAGGATGTTCAATGAATAATTATTGAATTCCCGATTCATTTCTTATGTTGGCATGTTCTTTTTGGTTCTGAATATGGGCATGAAAAATGATATAACTATAAGTAGATGCTAAGGATTAAATTGAATAGAAGTATGAAATGCATGCTAAGTTCTAATAAGTTATATTGTTTGACTCATTTGTGTTTCTTACTCTACTTGCGAATTGTATGGAGTTGTTTGGATATATAAATGTAATGTTTGTTTTGATGAATGTTGTGATAGACAATTGTTAAAGATTCTTGGAATCAATAAAAGATCTAATGTTTGATTTATAAAAGAATGATTAAAATGATAATTTAGTAAAGAATATAGAAATGGTTGGGTAGTTGTAGGCACGTGAGAGACGCTTAAGTATAATGAATTTAAAATGACATTAATTTATCATTCATGTATTGTTAAATATAGGAGTGAATGAGAATTGGTTCTTGTGGCACCAAGAGGTTAAAGAATGAGGTGATTTGTAATTGCTGGAGTACAGGTAGTAGTTTTGTTTATTATGATGTATGAGAATTGCATGAAGCATGTTTTAAATTCATATCACATCAGGGCCGAAAGGTCGCTCTAATAACCTCAGGGCCGAAAGGTCGCTCTAATCCTGTCAGAACAGTGAGTTTATCGGAGTTCTCCATGACTAGAGGTTCGCTACTTCTAGTTCAATTGATATAACTGAAAAGTTATATTCATGACATATGCCACACAATCAGGAAAATAAATTTACATTGTTGTGTGAGCAGCAGGATTATGGTTAATCAGACAATCTAAATCACAATCTCTGTTTATGAGTTCATCAATTGTTATGCATGATAATAAATGATAACTACTATTGGGATTCTTTGAATCTCACTGTTTTTCAAACAAAACTTTTACAGATAAGCAGTTCAGGATAGGAAGGATGCTTGATAGGCCCGAAGAAGATGAGTGAGATAGATTTTGTGATATATGTTGTACTATACAAGCTCATAGCTTGTGATTTATTAGGTAAAGTCTATCCCTTGTGATAGGCAAATTATATTTAGACAGAATTGTAGTAATTAAATTTAAATATGACAGGTTTGTATTTACATTAGGCTGTTCAGGTGTAGATTTAGCTATTTAATGGATTTATAAACCACTGCGGATTTCAGGGAACATTTATATTTTTAAAGTTGTGTAGAAGTCCAAGTTTACGCGGAAAAATATTTCATACATGTTTCAAAGAGAAATGTTTTAATTCATTCGTATTTTTGGGCTTCTAACATTATAAAGTGGTTATAAATTGATTAAATTGCTATAAATATAGTAGGAAAAAGCTAGGATGTTACATTTGGTATCAGAGCAAAGTTTCTGGCATAGTTTAGCTGAAATACTTTGCTCTGAAGTTAGATAGTTATAGATACTATTAGAACACCTTTAGTAAACCTTAGGAGCCACTATGATAGGAATAGATAAAGAGGTAGTAGAAGTTCATTGGTAGGAAACCAAATGACTAAGTGTTAGGTGAAGTTGATAGAATATAGAATTATGAGGTTGTAAGGGCCTAGAGGTATCCTTATAAAAATGATTAAAACATAAAGAAGTTTTAGTTATAGGTAGCCTTGTGAAAGGTTACTCAAATAAAGAATGTGGAACTCATCAAGTATGATACCATAAGATATTCATAAAACAGTTGTTAGGCAAAACCTAAAGTAGAAGAAAATTTTAGCAAATATGAAGTAATTGTTGAGAGGACTGCCGAATAAGGATTTTTCTCTGGGATCTCGAGCATAATTATGATCCGGACATAATTATAGTCGGGGTATCATTGAAAACCTTATGGTTTAAAGGGAATACAACCAACTTTGAAAATGATAAGAGATGATATAAATTGAAATAAGTTGTAATGAGTGGAATAATATATTACAATAAATGTGTTAGATTCTCTGTTTGCTAATGAATGGCTTGTATATGGCTGCAATTAGTTAGAGTGCTTATTGGTTTTACATGAAGTTTGAGCATGTGTATATGTTAAGTATTTTGATGATGTTCTATTATGATTTTGAATTCTGATTGTTGTGCAAGAAATTGTTTGTGTTTTGTATTTGAGCTGTTAGGGTATTGTAAGAGTTTAAAATAGAAGGGTAGTTGCATTCAATTTCGAGGACAAAATTATTTTAGGGGGAGAGAATTGTAACACCCCAAATTTTAAAATAGAATAAATAAGGCAATATTTAGAATCTTGATGTATTATTTAGTATTTAAAAATTTTTAGGAATAAATTTTGGAATTAAAAGATACCTAGATAAATTATATTGGGACTAAAAATATCTTCACTAAACTTATATTTATCTTCTCCTTATGAGTGAGCCCACTTTGTGGAAAATATCTACTTCACCACCCTTATCTCTTCTCATCAAATCACTCTTATCAATTCATTTATTTATTAAATATCATTCATATTTATCTTCATCATCATAACTCATCACTCTCACTTCAACACTCTCTCTTTCTCTGCACCGTCTCCCCTTCCCCCCAAAACATCATCTTCTTCACTCTCTCTTCCCTCACCATTTCTCTCTCACTCTCTTCATTTTCTCTTCTTCCTCCTCCATTCCAGCGAGCTTTGGCTGCTTGTTCTCGGTGGAAAATGGGGTCAGCCACACATATCTTCTCTCTATTCCATCTCTTCTCCAACCATATATTTCTTCCTCTTCATTCTCTTGTTTGGCCGGTCACTTCCAGCGGCAATAAAAGGCCGTTTACGGCGACGGCGGAACTCCGACTAGTCATGGGAAAGCAAGAACGAGTTTAGGTAGCTTCATTTCTTCCATTCCTATCCCTTTTCTTTTTGATTTAGACGAGATTGAGATAGAAATGAGTTTGGGTATGGGTTTTTGGGATGAGCTAATGAACTCAAAAGAAAGTTTTAAGCTTTAGTATGAGGTGTTTGTAAGAGAATATGAGTAATAATTGAAGTATATGTTAGCATGAAACCTTAAGTTGATTGTTTTTAATCCTTTGGTTTTTCTGGAATTTCAAGCTACAAACTTTAATTAATCTTTGTAAGAGTTTATTGAGACTGAAATATTTCATTTCATGTTTGATTGTGAAGTTTTGTTTGGGCTGTTAAGTTTTCTCTTTTGATTGATAATTTGTAGGAATGAAGAGATGAAATCAAATGTAATGAAAGGATATTTAAATGATGCTAGTGGTTAGGATTAAATTGTTACAAGTATAACAAGGATTTTCTGCATCACTTTGATGTCAAAGCTGAACTGGTTTTAGGATAAAAAGTTTGTGATATTGAGAAGTATTTGTGTGGTAATTTGAGTGATTATCAACATGGTTGGTTATGCTGGAAATTTCTTAAATGAAATCCTTTCTTTCTTCCTAACTAACTGAATAATGCTTTGGTTAGAGTATAGGTAAATGTAAGGATGTTCAATGAATAATTATTGAATTCCCGATTCATTTCTTATGTTGGCATGTTCTTTTTGGTTCTGAATATGGGCATGAAAAATGATATAACTATAAGTAGATGCTAAGGATTAAATTGAATAGAAGTATGAAATGCATGCTAAGTTCTAATAAGTTATATTGTTTGACTCATTTGTGTTTCTTACTCTACTTGCGAATTGTATGGAGTTGTTTGGATATATAAATGTAATGTTTGTTTTGATGAATGTTGTGATAGACAATTGTTAAAGATTCTTGGAATCAATAAAAGATCTAATGTTTGATTTATAAAAGAATGATTAAAATGATAATTTAGTAAAGAATATAGAAATGGTTGGGTAGTTGTAGGCACGTGAGAGACGCTTAAGTATAATGAATTTAAAATGACATTAATTTATCATTCATGTATTGTTAAATATAGGAGTGAATGAGAATTGGTTCTTGTGGCACCAAGAGGTTAAAGAATGAGGTGATTTGTAATTGCTGGAGTACAGGTAGTAGTTTTGTTTATTATGATGTATGAGAATTGCATGAAGCATGTTTTAAATTCATATCACATCAGGGCCGAAAGGTCGCTCTAATAACCTCAGGGCCGAAAGGTCGCTCTAATCCTGTCAGAACAGTGAGTTTATCGGAGTTCTCCATGACTAGAGGTTCGCTACTTCTAGTTCAATTGATATAACTGAAAAGTTATATTCATGACATATGCCACACAATCAGGAAAATAAATTTACATTGTTGTGTGAGCAGCAGGATTATGGTTAATCAGACAATCTAAATCACAATCTCTGTTTATGAGTTCATCAATTGTTATGCATGATAATAAATGATAACTACTATTGGGATTCTTTGAATCTCACTGTTTTTCAAACAAAACTTTTACAGATAAGCAGTTCAGGATAGGAAGGATGCTTGATAGGCCCGAAGAAGATGAGTGAGATAGATTTTGTGATATATGTTGTACTATACAAGCTCATAGCTTGTGATTTATTAGGTAAAGTCTATCCCTTGTGATAGGCAAATTATATTTAGACAGAATTGTAGTAATTAAATTTAAATATGACAGGTTTGTATTTACATTAGGCTGTTCAGGTGTAGATTTAGCTATTTAATGGATTTATAAACCACTGCGGATTTCAGGGAACATTTATATTTTTAAAGTTGTGTAGAAGTCCAAGTTTACGCGGAAAAATATTTCATACATGTTTCAAAGAGAAATGTTTTAATTCATTCGTATTTTTGGGCTTCTAACATTATAAAGTGGTTATAAATTGATTAAATTGCTATAAATATAGTAGGAAAAAGCTAGGATGTTACAATTCCTGATCTGATGGAGGGTAAGGGTGTTTTTGGAAGGGATGAAGAGGGAGGGAGGAAATTGTTTTTTATTATATGTGGGCCCCACATAAATCTATTCAGCATGCCACATGGTCATTATTGCACACTCAGCATCCTACATGTCTAAGACTAACGGTCAACACCATCATATTTGACGGAAATCATAGTTTTGCACCTCGATCCCAAGTTTGGTGGAATTTTTGCTCCTTGCGAAACTTTAGTCATAGAAATGCAACTTAGGGTAAAGTTTAGTCATATTGTTGCATCTTTGCCCTTGTTAAAATGAACTTGAGAATTGTCATATTGTTATATGCATGTTAAAAAATCCCAAAATAAACTTGTGTATAATTATTATGTACTTATAAAGGATTGAAAGTCTATTTGTCCTGGGAATTTTCAGTTACGAACTATCTACATTTACATTTTCTTAAATATAAAATTACCCCGAAAGTTTAAAAGCGTATCAATATATATATGTAGCCATATAAAGTTAAAATTAATTAATATTAATGGTCACTTTTAATCAATGTGAAGTTTTTAACAGGATAAGGCAACATTTCTACATTTTAAAACTTTATGGGCAATTTTAAACCCACAAATATTTCCAAGAAAGTTAGTTTAGAAACAAATGAATACTAGATGGGCAATATAAGACTTGACCCGTCTAATAATTCGCATTTTTGTCTTTTCTTATATTTAAGATTTCTAATATATATTTAAAATATTTGTTTTTCAATTTTCATCTTTGTGGGATTTTTCAGAATATATATATGTGTGTGTATATATATATAGACACAAATCTTACGTAACAACATACTTGCACTAAATTATCTATAGTGTTCATCCTGCATTAGCTATAGCTTGCTAACAAAATAAATCGAACAAACTGAAAAATAAATAAGAGAGGTATAAACCTTACTTGTCAAAGGAAAAATCAGAAAAGAGAGGGTCAAAAGCTTTCGAGTTTGAAACAAGAAAAATAGATTAAAGAGATGACGAATAGTGATAAACGTGACGACGAAACACCACGGCACATGCCTCTGACTAGAAATGATTGAAAAAATAATGTAATATGATTTGTGTGCAATGATATTGTAGGAGTAGAGAAAATAGACATTGATGAAAGAGGGAGAGAGATAGTTTTGGGAATGATCAGCTTGAGAATATATAAAAGGTTATATATATAAAAAAATATAAACATTTGAAGAAATCAATTATGACTCAAAATTTAAGGGATTTATTAAGAGAATGATGACCAATTATTGCTAATCAAATAACATTGTTTTTGGTGTATAGAGAGAGAGAGTAAGAGCCCCATTCAATTTCCATTTTGTTAGGATTTGGTATCAGAGCTTAGGTTTTCGGTTGACCAAACTTATCATTAATGAGGAGGTAGATAGAATCATATATGTAACTATGGCTACAACATGACTTACGGGAAAGAAGCTTCTACCACCAAGTCCACATGTTATAGTTTGGGTTTGTTGAAAAGGTTTTCAAAAAAAAAAAGAATATTTATCTTTAGTAAATATGGAAAAGAATTATATTTTATTAAAGTGATGAAATTTTATTTTTGCTCGATTGGTTTTGTTGTTTCTTGCATGACATATTCATTAGTAGTATTGTGGCAATAACTTTCCTTATCCTTTCCCTTTTTAGGATTGCTTTATAGGAACATTTTTATTAATATAACTTCCCTATTAGGCCTTTATTTCATTAAGTTAATTCTTTTTAGGGAGTAACTTCCATCCGAAGGCGAGTGAGAGAAAGTGTGTGCATGAGCAATATATTATACCATTATATGGATATGTTTAGACCCTTGGAGAGAAAAGGTTTTGAATAGTTACAACTATTAAGGTTTCAAGAAATTGTTATGAGCTATGCATTGAAGATGAAGTAAATATCTCTAGATGTTAAATTATGGTTAAGGTGTGATTGAGATAGATGATATAAGGAAGTATATATACAAGACAATGGTTTGAAAGGATTTAGGGCTTTGATGATGTTGAATCAATTGTATACTACTAGCTCCGGTCCTAAATATAAGACCTAATTGACTTTTTTTTGGAGAGATTAAGGTTGCGAAATAGGCTATTAAATCATGACAAATTTCATTTATTTTTAGATTATTCATTAGTTTATATGTAAAATAAACTAGTCTAAGGGAAAAAATTAGGAAAATCAATTTATAATTAACTTATTTTGCTTTTTTATAGGATTTTCTAAAAAAGTCAATTAGGTCTTATATTTAGGACCGGAGGGAGTATGAATGATTAAGACTTGGGCGAAAAGTTAAGACCCAGACTTTGGTATAACGAATTGAGCATTTGAAGATCTAAGATTTTCGTTTGTTGACTATATAGAAGGTAAATGATTTTTTTTTATTATCTGATGATTTTGTGAAGCTGATTTTACTTTAGGCTTATAGGTTAAGAATCAATTATCAATGGATGCTCATATTACTAAACAAGAAGGTAGAGTGTTATTGTGACGTTTATTGTATGTCTATGGATAATTACTCTTGTGATATAGTTTTGGTTAGTTATGCTTTGGACAAGTTAGATTTAGTTGAACTTGATGATGTTGACTAGAAGGGAGTTAGAGAGATCCAAAGTTTTGAATATTATGGTTTGGTACGTTGAACTTGAATATTATGGATTTAGAGAACTGAAAGAAATTAGAGGTTTGTTGGTTTCTTTAGGCATATTAGTGTTAATGAAAAGTTGCAAGCGTGAAGACCCTTGAGAAGTATGACTATTGAAAGTAAGATATTAGAGTTGGGATTTGATAATGATTTTGAAGATTTGAAAATATTATAGTAGCTACAAGGTAATGGTGCATAAATTGAGAATCTTACTGAAGTGTGAAGTAGAGAAACTCGTGTTTTAAGTTTTAGTTTGATTAAGGACGAACGATTGCTATTATATAGTGGTTTTGAATGATTTAAAATTAGTATGGATCATGAGGAGAAAATTTGTTGGATAAGGATTGTTTGCTAGGCTCGGTTTAAGTTGGACAATGATATAATTATGTAAATATGTAAATTGATCTAATAGTTCATCTATGAAGTTTTGGAATATTTTTGTGCTATACGCAAGTGGCATATTTTAAAATTTCATTTCATTTATTTTGTTAAAAAGTTGTGTTTAGAAGCAAGTTTACACTTTTGAATTTGTTTTGAGTGTTGGTGTACTTACAAGAGAAAATCAATATTGTTTTTGTTTGTTAATTGATTTTGCACCCTTGCTCCTTAAATAAATATTTTTTTTTAGAATTGATATCTAGTGTTCTTAAAAAAATATTATTATTTTAAATTTGAGTGGAAAATGTTTTCCTCATTCCATGGAATATCACAAAAAAATAAGACAGCATTACTTCTATTGTTTGTTATTGGAAACATTTCTATATTTTATTTTGTAATATATGTTTATAATATCTTTTGCTTTGAATTGCAATCATATTCTATTTTTATATAAAAAATTCATTATCTTTTCTAATATACTTGAACTTATTTTCACTTTGCTTAAAAGTTGTTATGAAGATAGAATCATTCTACATGTTGAAAGTATAATTTTTCCTTGTTGAAATTATTTCTACATAGAAGAATATTTGGTTTATGTTTTATTTTTTATCAGCGTTTATGTTTTACTTAAAACATTAATACTATGATTAGTTTTTAAATATTTTTACTGTATTTGGTTGAAAATATTTATTTGAGCTTGTCTATTTCAATATATGTTTGAAAGTAATTTTGCACTACAAAATATGTTTGAAGTAGTTGATGAAATATAGTGTTGAATCCATTTATTCATAAAGATTGATTTCGCTACAAAAAAAATTGAATTTTTATTTGAAAGAAAAGATACCTTATTTTCTCTATATTTTAAACTTATTATTGATTTGAAATTATTATTCTCGTTCAATTGTATAATTTTGTAAGATTGCAAAAGTAGAATTAAGTACATCTATTGTTTGATATTTTGCAAGTTTAAATATTTTATTTTGAATTATAAATTTGCAATACTTTTATTTTCGTGCGATTTAAAATTGTTATTTTATTTTATAGTTAAAAAAATGATCCTTCTTAGTGTTGTAAACTTATTATTTCTTTACAGAAATTGTTTTACAATAAGATCTTTTTATCAAATGTATATTTTTATTTTTAAACTATCTCTACGTAGATCCATATTCTTTTAATACTTTGTTTGTAAATTAAAAGTTTGATTAACTCTTGATGTTTTAAAGATGTTGGGTTGAAAACAGTTATCTAATTGTTGAGGATTATTATTTTATTCAAAAATGTACAGTTTCTTTTGGTCATATATAGTAGTAATATATACACCCACTTTTTGATTTCAATATAGATTTGGTAAATGGTCACCTCCGATCCCTTCAACATATGTTTGAAAGATATTAAAATTACAATTTGCTCTTGCTTCATTTCATAAATATTTTTAACATTAAAGTTACACATATTTTGAATATGCCATATGTTTTTAAATATACACACAAAAGCTTCTAAAACAGATGTAGGATATTTTTTTTGTTTTGGTCAAATATTATGTCTACTTGAATCCATCTTTCACAGACTATAAACTAGACATACACAACCAGATAAGCTGATCATTAATAACTGAATAGCAAATGGGGATTTCCGAAATAGTACATGCAATAATAGAGGGTAAAGGCTATTGATGATTGGATCGAGTTCCATTTCAAAGGATTTTTTATATGGTAAAGGTGCAAAAATGATACTAAACTTTACCCAAAAATGCGTTTATATTACTAAAGTTTCGCGAGGTGCAAAAATAGTACCAACTTGAGATCCAGGTGGACATATAGTATTTTTACTTGAGGGAAATAAAATTTAGGTATGAAAAGACTCTTATGTCCCCAATAAATAAAAATTTAATGAGGGAGGAATGGGGGCATAACAGTCTTTTCGTTCCTAGATTTTATTTTCATCAAGTGAAAATACTATATTCGCACCTGAACCCCAAGTTGGGTAATCTTTTTGCACATCTCGAAACTTTAATAATAGAAACGCAATTTTGGGTAAAATTTAGTATCATTTTTACATCTTCGCCCTTTTTTATAAGAAAAAGTACCCATTAAAAGTCCAAAACATGACAAGCTTGTTTATTTGGAGGTAAGCATGATAACAAAAGCCGAGACATAGCTTTAATCACATACTTTTTTCTCATTAACCGTAAAATAATTGTAATTTAAAAGTAAGGTTGGGGTTCAAAAACGCAAATCCAAATGAGTTTCCATAACCTTGATGCATAAGCCGCCAAAAAAGAATGGTAATCTTGGTGGAACTATTGAGAGTGGGGTCAATATATCACTTTCTATCCTAGCTAACTTTCATAGATGGACAAACCATAGGCTCTCAAAAACCAAAACCAGTGCACTTTATTAGCTTTTGGTTTTAGTGCAACTAGTTTGCCCACCACGCAAGTGCGTGTGCACTAAGCATCATTTTGATGCTATCCACTCATCACTTTATCAACATATATATACACACAAACACACATAACAACACACATAACACGGTGCTAAATATCTACTTCACTGTGAGTTCAATTCTCAACAATATAATATCCAAATGATAAAGAGAATCACACTTTCACACATCATTTTCCTCCTCCTCCCATCATGTGCCGTTGATGCCCAGTCGAGTTCTCCTCGGACCAAGGACGTATCATCCGACCACATGCTTGTAGCCCTCGTTTGTATCATCTTAGTCGTCACCATCTTCTCCATTTTCCTCCGCCACTGCTCTAACACCAACACTGGACACGTCAATACTGGCGGCGCCGCCACCATCACTAATTGTGCATCAAGTATTCCTCAAGGAATTGATCCCAAATTCCTCAACACCTTCCCTATAGTCATTTACTCCACCCAGAAATTCCATGTAGCTCCTAACGAATGTTCGGTATGTTTGAATGAGTTTAATCAAAATGATGTTCTTCGATTGCTTCCAAAATGTAACCACTTGTTTCACCCTCCATGCATTGATGCATGGTTGGCCTCTCACGTGACTTGTCCTGTATGTCGCACGTGCCTGTCACAGGCTGATAATGGAGGTGACCACGAAGTTGTGATAGTGATTCCGGATGTGGTGAATTCTGAAGGGATGTTTGATGAAAGTTGTGAGAGTAGGAGGGAGGTTAATTCAGGATATGTGATTAGGACTTTGGGGAGGTGTCATTCAACGGGTCACTCTATGGGTTTTGGTGAAATTGGTGGGAAGGACATGGAAGGGTACAATATTTGGAATTTGGAGGATGTGAAGAAAAATATTAATAAGATTAGTCACGGTGGAATGCGGCGGTCCGCGAGCTCCGGTGTGCTCGTGAACGGCCACCATGGTGAAAAGGAAAGTATAGAGAGCATTTTATTTTTGAATAAGACCTTTTCTAAGATTTGAATTTTATTATTTTCAGTGTGTATATTGCTGTAATGTTATAGATATGAATTATGATTATTTATTTGAAATTTTTTGTAAGATGGATATTTATTCAAAATTTTCAATTGTTGTGGTATGAGCTGTGAGGCACTTAGTGGAACAAAGGTACGCTGCTCTTTCTTTTTGACATGAAGTCAGTATATAAGTGATAACTGTAAAATGACTTGCAATCCTTTACTTTTTGGGCCCATAAGGACAATTAAAAAAAACAACTAGTGGTAACAGTGTAGATGTAACACCTAGATTTTTCTTAATATATATAAGTGATTTAATCAATTTATACCACAATTATGTCATTGGAAACCCAAAAATATGAATAAATTTTTTTTATTTTGAAAGATAAATAAATAATTCTTGTTATGTAAAATATTTAAAATCTTTCTTTTGTAAAATAAGCTTCAATAAATAAATCATATAGTTATGAAAATTCATGTGGATATAAATTTATTAAATGACTAAATTTAAATCTAATACTTAATTCTATCAGGTTCCTTAATTAGTCAATCTATCTAGAACCTTATTTTAATTATCTAAATAAATACACCTATTATTATAATTACAATTAATACAAATTGGCTATCCCAGGTGATAGCTTCCTATTTATGTATATCACAAGCTTTTAGCTTATTACATAATGATATAACAAAATCAAATTAAAACTATCTATTTATTTCTAGAATTCATAGGGCCTAGCAAGCTTATCTGCTACTCAAATTATCCTTCTCCTGCATATGTGAAAAACATTTTGAAAAACGGGTGAGATTCAAAGAATCCCAATAGCAATTTATTTTATTCATATATCTTTTTATTTCATTCATATATCTTTTAAACCTGCTCAGATAATGATAGTGACGCTACCTGTTGGCATCATACTGCCATCATACTGCCGTTAGTATAACACTCATACAGGGCCCCTACCTTAACAATATATTTGTTATAGGTAGAATATTTTATTGCATGTGCCTATTGCACCACCAACTACTACTAGCAATATTTTTGCCGTTCGTAGTAGGCAACACCTGACAGGATTTTCTAAGAAAAATAAATTCAACAATATGGCATGGGGGGAGCGACCCTCCTCACCAAAAATATAAATGCAGAAATAAACCCTATCAAAATCTGAGGCAATTTTAAAATTTATATTTATAATCAATTATAGCATGCTATTTTTTTTATGACTAAAATAACCCGCTACCTGGGCTTCAGCCAATAATACTTCTTCAGTAATACGATCTGAACTTCTTTGTTTTTCTTTTCTTTTCACTGCCTTAAGTCACAATCCACCATTTATTCCTATTATTACATCAAGTAATAATAGAGAATTAATAATTGTCCTTATATGATACATATATATATTTTGCGCCTCTCATTCCTATCAAACTACCCAATCCTTTTTTTTTTCTTTTTGAAATCCTACTTCCTTGACTCTATATAATCTATCATACTTATTCATCCAATTCTCAAAATCAACCATATTCTCAAACTTGACCATGTTAATAACTCATGTTGAATTCAAATCAAGTATAGCGTAAAGGCAAATCATTTCAACAACTTCAAGCATCATCATATTAAAATTTCTCAATGAAATCGCTTAATTAAAGCATATCAATCAACATTATTACGTAATAGAGGAATAAAAGGAAAGTAGAGGTACATATATGGAACCAAATATCAATTAACAACAATAGGAAGATTCAATTTATTAAGGTGGAAACTGTTATACTAATTAAGCAAAACAAACAACCATAAAACATTCAAGAAAATAAAAATAAATCAATCCATCAAATCAGATTTCTAAAATAATTATTATAACAAATTTTAACAAAATAGTGATTAAATTCAACTGCATCCAAAGGAGCATTAAGGTTCTCATATTCTTGAATTTCAATGACAATCTTCTCGTAGTAAGTATGTTGTAAAATTTAGATTCATTAAAATATAACTTCTCCCTTTGAGACATTTCTTGTTCAATATAAAACTGAAACTTCAAGTAATAATTTCAAGATTAAGTACCATCTTTATACACATGGATATTCTTGCAAACAAGTTCTAACAAAGAAAATTACATTAAGAGGAAGAATCGTTTAAATCGTATATATCACTTTAAATAATTCCTACATCTCTAACTTAGATTTAAAAAATGGCAACATAAACTTACAAGAGAAAGCAAGCAAGCAAACTACCAAACAGAGGAAACAATAAACAATCTCTACTACATATAGCAAACTAAACAGTAGAGGGAACATCACTTATAGTCCCAAACAGAGAAACCAAACCAATATAAAACACAATCTCAAAACATCACTTTTCTTTCAAGTTTTCATTTTGGAAGCTTAATCTTTATTTAATCATTATGAAAGTTTTGAAAACCCCAAACCCCATTTCGGATCCCTCTCCATCTCGCGAAACACAAATGAAAAATGGTATGGAGAAGTTACCTAGGTTCGATTTTGGTGTTACATGACAAATTGGAGGCGTCCACCTTCGTGATTCATCGTTCGACCGCCGTTGGAGGCTGAACGTAGAGAGAAAAAGAGAAGAGAGTGTGAGGAGTGAGGGAGCAGTGGGAGGAAGAGAAGAGGTTTAGGGTTTGGAGAGAAACATGAAGACATTGAGTTTGGGAGAAAAGCGGTTGATGCTTTTGTTCAATAAGGAGACTAGGGTTTCTTACTTAGATACATCAATATAATGATTAGGGAAAATTCTAACTAACTCCCCCATATGTTTGTTTTTAATTACACTTTGACCCTAAAATCCTATATGTCATTTGTACCTTTTTCTTTCCATTTAACTCTTCTTTTCCTATTTACTAGAAACTTAGTTTGTACAAAAATTCTCTCTCTCTCTTTTTCTCTATTATACAAAGCATTGGTTTATAGTTTATATCCCTCCTCCTATTTAGTTCAACTATATTTTAAAATGAAATTTTGGAATGTTAAATAAAGTCTTAAAGTATAAAGTACTTTTCATAAATTTCTAACTCTAAATAATCCTTTTAATTAAATTTCCTTAATCTCTAAAGAAAATAAATTTTGAAATCACTAAAACACCTCAAATATCCTGAATTCATTTTTAATAATTTAAATTTCTAAATAACCTATCAATAATTCTGTATTATCTCTTATTTAAATTTTTGGGGTGTTACAGTAGACCAGATGGTAGGGTAATGGGCCCAATTAGGAAGTACAACATTTACATAAATTAATTAAACATAGTTAAACATAGATATCAGCAACCAAAAAAACATAGATATAGATGGATCCAACTAAAGGCAGATTACAATTGGAAAATACTATTTACAACCGTTAATAAAAGGTTTATTTGACTTTATATGAAAATATATACTTTTTTATAGCAGAAATATATACTAATAATAAATCAAGTATATATTGTTAGACATAAACTATTCTGTTTGTTTATAAACAAATGTTCAACAATACAAACTAAATTAGTTTTCATATATATTTTAATAATTTATGTACCTTCATTAATCTTATATAAAAGTATAATCCATCACCGAGTCCTAACTATAATAAGACCATTTTAGCTTATTTTGATAAATTAAGGGTGTAAAATTAATAACTTTAAAATGTCTATATTTATTTGGCAAAAAATTGTCTATAATCATTTTCCTTAAAACTAATTTATTTTACTTATAAACTAAACTATAATCTATTTACGTGTGAGTTGTGATATACATGTTAATATTTAGTAATTCAATTTGCTTCCTTAACGTAAAAAAAAAATCAAACTGAATGTTATATTTAGAACCACATAAGTATTAAATATTGGAGGTAATATGAAGGATATCACATCTATACTATCTTCATACAATGGGAGGAAAGACGGTATGTTTTTTTCAAAATGTCGCCCTTCGAATAAATGAATGTAGAGCTGAATCTTGACCACCATTGACAAAAGCAAAGAATACACATATGGGAGTAACGGTGGATCAGTTTTGCACGACGCTGTCGGCCTAAAATAAAATAAAAAGTTTTGGAAGACGCTTGGTAAGATCTATCCACTGATGTTTTCGGAGCAAATCAAATGGGCCTTCAAAAAATCTCCTGCTATAATGGGTTGAGTATTTTCATTGTCCTAGTCTACAAATGCTGATCTAACTTGGTGTCGAAAACATTGGTAAGTACTGAATTCCTACCAAATCAACTGGTTACAAGCTTCCATAACACATAAACTCCTTCATTAATCAGTTAATCTCCAATTTAGGAAGTTTGTCAGTTAAAAGACAACTCTTACATCCTATATAAAAAAATGTTTAGACTTGCTGTTACTGTGACCAGTATCAAAAAGTTGATATTTATTATAAAAAGGGTCCACTTTTAGACCTGAAAGCTATGTATCAAGTTTCCTAAAATAACAATAATTAGCTAGTGTCACAATAGATTAAATTGTGGGTATATATTATATATCTACATATACATGCTTTATTTTGTTTTTCATAATAACTTTTGAATACCTGAAAATTGGCTGCAATATAACTCAATAGGCAAACAAAACATTCAAATGCAATCAATGAAAAATTCATTGGTTATAATGTGTTGTATATTTTCATAATATATTCCATCTTAACTTTGGAACTCGTTTTTTCCATATTCACATTGTTATTCTTGTTTTGTTACTCCTCTAAATGAGTTAAGATGATTCTAGAGTGTTAGGTTTGCCAGAGGATATAACTTTATCACCCCCAACATCAACACAAGGATTTGAGGTGTTAAACGTATAAAACATATTTAGAAACTTTATCGTGTTAAATGTACAAAATACTTTAATGTTCTGGTGCACCTCAGAATTTTTTTTTTTGGAGAATGGGGATGTGCTTTATGAAGTAATGAAGAATAATCAATCCATATAAAAATTCAAATAATCTTAGAATAATAAAAAGTTTACCTCCAATTGTTTAGAAAATCTAAAGGAATATATTTACATATATCAGCACATTTTTAGAGCTTTAGAGAGCGAAAGAAAAATGTAAAACCAAAATCAAGATTTAAAGTTAAAATCTCTTCTAACCTCAAATCTCTTGCTAAACTCCCCCGGCCAAGACCGAAACACTAGCACACAAAACTCTCCAAAATGTCTAAAAAGTGAAGACTGTAATCCTTCATTTGTTTTACTCTCTTTAAACCATAAAATTTCTGTCTAAAACATGTTGTGTGGTGCTGTTTGATTGAGGTACGGTCTAAAAACTTTAGTTGCGGCTCAATTTGCCTCTATGTTGATTTGAGCCATGGTCAAGAAATTGAGTTGTAACTCAATTCAACTCTATGCAAAAAGTAAGATGTGGTTTGGTTTATGAGCCTGGCTTAGTTTGCTGTTTGAAATTTTGAGTTCCTTCATTGGAAATGAAGTCCTCACTCATGGTTTTACATCACTTATTGTCTTTGTTATTCTCTCAAATAGTTTGCCTCTAACTTTCTTGCCCAAACACACTTTGCAAAAAAAAAAAATTCAGAATTAAGTTCATAATAAATAAGGAGGATAGCCCAAAATATGCACAATTGAGCAAAAAAATGTACAACTAAATCATCATGAATATTTTCTTATAAATGTTGCAAAAAGTGCATATATAAACAAAGAATAGTGTGTCAAAAGACACGAATTCGATGATGTTGATAGACACCCTAAAACAAAGGGTAATGGCCCTATTTTGCCCTTCAAGTAACCACCATGGACCACTGGGCACCCTAAACTAATACTGGGTACAATTTTACCCTTGAAGTAACCAAAGTTGTCCACTTTTACCCTGTGGCGAATGCAATGTTGACACGTGTCGTCCACATGTCAACATTACATTCGTCAGAGGGTAAAATTGAACCAGTTTAGTTACTTCAAGGGTAAAATTGTACCCAGAGTTTGTTTAGAGTGTTCAATGATCCAGGATGGTTACTTGAAGAACAAAATAAGGTCAATACCCCTAATACAAAATATGGGATTTTTGTCTTTTAACAAAAGATACTAATGCCTGATAGTTTGATATTTAAATTGTTGGCATACATTTGAAAATTATCCACAGAGGCGCAAAAATATCCATGTAAATTTTTTCAAATAATTGCCACAGAGGCGCAAAAATATCCATGTAAATATTTTCAGAGCAAAACTACTCATCAAATTTCAAAAATAGGGCAAAAGTGTCAATCACCATTAATTTTTTGACTTTTCACTCATTATATTTTGTTATGTCATCATTCACCAAAACACGTGGTAAGCTTATGTATTATTATTTTCCCTTGTGTGATGATGAAGTGGCAAAGGATGATGAGCGAAAAAGTAAAAAATTAATGTAATAGGTACTTTTGCTCCAATTTTAAAATTTGATGGATAGTAGTTTTGCTCTAAAAAAATTTTACATGGTTATTTTTGCACTTTCGTGACAATTAAATGGACATTTTTGCACTTAAATGTTTTGACAATTAATGTGGAATTTTTCATGGGATAAAGTAGCATTGCTACGTTTTGAAACTTGGGTGAAATATCATTCTGACCAATAAACAATTTTGAAAGGGTGAAATTGGCCAAAGAACAATAAAAAGGTTCATTTTGGCCAAAGAACAATAAAAATGGTTCATTTTGGCCAAAGGTCTACTTGAAAATACCAAAATAACCCTTGAGATACACGTTTTCAAAAATTATTTTAATTATGTCCTAAGGGTTATTTTGGTATTTTCAAGTAGCTCATAGACCAAAATGAACCATTTTTATTGTTCTTTGACCAGAATGAGCCCTTTTTTTTGTTCTTTGGCCAATTTGACTCTTTCAAAATTGTTTACTAGCCAAAATGATATTTAACCCTTGAAACTTTATGGGCAATTTTGAACCCAAAAATATTTCTAGGAATAATTAGCTTATAAACGAATACTACATAGGCAATATAGGACTTGACCCGTCTAAAATTTATAGGCGCATTTTTGTCTTTTATTATATTTTAGATTTCTAATATTTTAAAGATTTGTTTTTCTTTTTTCATCTTTGTGGGATTTTCCCGAATTTATATTTATATATATAGAAGCTCTAAAACAGATCTAGGTTACTTTTTTGTTTTGGTCAAATATTATGCCTACTTGAATCCATCTTTCTCAGAGTTTAAGCAGGACATACACCTCTAGATAAGCTGATCATTAACACCTGAATAGCAAATGGGGATTTCCGATATAGTATATGCATTAATAGAGGTATATGCATTAATAGAGGGTAAAGGCTATTGACGATTGGAGGGATTTTGATTTCTTGCTCATCTCATCACCCTTCTCATCACCACAAATACACACAAATAAATAAGCACATGGTGGGCCCCACTAGGAGAGAGGTTATGGGACCCACCATGTGCTTATATTTTTGTATGTATTTGTGGTGATGAGAAGACGATGAGTAACATGAGTAATGAGCATGGAATCACAACCCACGATTAGAGGCATGTTCCAGTTCACAGGATTTTAAAAAAGAAAAAGGTACCCAGTAAAAGGCCAAAGGCCAGAACATGACAAGCTTGTTTGGAGGTAAGCATGATAACAAAAGCCGAGACATAGCTCTAATCACACACTTTTTCTCATTAACCGTAAAACAATAATACTTTAAAAGTAATGTTACGGTTCAAAAACACTAATTCAATTGAGTTCGCTAACCTTTATGCATAAATCGCCAAAAGAGAATGGTAAACTTGGTAGAACTATTGGTAGTTGTCATTGTCAATATATCACTTTCTATCCTCCTAGCTAACTTTCATAGAGAGACAAACCAGAGGCTCTCAAACACCAAAACCAGCGCGCCAAGGGACCAGTGACCTGATGGTTAGAAAGGTGAGATAAGACATCTCCCCGTTTTTAAGGTCCTGGGTTCAATACTTGGCGTGCCCTACCCGGGCAAGCTCCGAATTAGTCGGCACTCAAAGAGTGTCGGATACCGGAGACTCTAAGAAAAAAAAACCAAAACCAGTGCACTCAACAAATAGATATTTAGCGCAACTAGTTAGCCCACCACGCAAGTGCGTGCGCACTAATTAAGCATCCTTTTTATGCTATCTTTTTGCTTAGAATCTTTTTTATGCAATCCACTCATCATTTTATCAACATATATACATATACACACACGCACAAACACACATAACACGGTGCAAAATATCTATTTCACTGTGAGTTCGATCAATTCTCAACAACATAATATCCAAATGATAAAGAGAACCACTCTTTATTCACACATAATCTTCTTCCTCATCAAATTCTGGGCCGTGGGTGCACAATCGAGTTCTCCTCACACCAAGGACGTATCATCCGACCACATGCTTGTAGCCCTCTTTTGTATCATCTTAGGCGTCACTATCTTCTCCATTTTACTCCGCCACTGCTCCAACAACAACACTGAAGACTTCAATACTACTGGCGGTGCTGCCACCATCACTAATTGTCCATCAAGTATTGCTCAAGGAATTGACCCCAAATTCCTCAACACCTTCCCTACAGTCATTTACTCCACCCAGAAATTCCATGTAGTCCCCAATGAATGTTCGGTATGTTTGAATGAGTTTAATCAAAATGATGTTCTCAGATTGCTTCCAATATGTAACCATTTTTTTCACCCTCAATGCATTGATGCATGGTTGGCCTCTCACGTGACTTGCCCTGTATGCCGCACGTGCCTGTCACAGGCTGATGGAGGTGACCACGAAGTTGTGATAGTGATTCCGGATGAGGTCAATTCTGAAGGGATGTTTGATGAAAGTTGTGAGAGTAGGAGGGAGGTTAATTCAGGATATGTAATTAGGACTTTGGGGAGGTGTCATTCAACGGGTCACTCTATGGGATTTGGTGAAATTGGTGGGAAGGGCATGGAGGGGTACAATAATATTAGGAATTTGGAGGATGTGAAGAAAAATATTAATAAGATTAGTCACGGCGGAATGCGAAGGTCCGCGAGCTCCAATATGCTCGTGGACGGCGACCATGGTGAAAAGAAAAGTATAGAGAGCATTTCATTCTTGAATAGAGCTTCTACTAAGATTTGAATTTTATTACTTTTAGTGTGTATATTGCTGTAATGTTATAGATATGATTATGTATTTGAAATTTTTTGTAAGACGGATATTTATTCAAAATTTTCATTTGTAGTGGTATGAGCTGTGAGGCACTTAGTGGAACAAAGGTACGATGCTGTTCTGTTTTTTTTACATAAAGTCATTATATATGTAATAATAGTAAAATGACTTGTTAAGGACAATGAAACAAACAACTAGTTATAACAGTGTAGACCAGATGGCACGTTGATGGGCCCAATTAGGAAGTACAACATTACATAAATTAATTAAACAGAGAAATCTGCAACCAAAAAAACTTAGATATAGATGGATCCAACTAAAGGCAGATTACAATTGGAAAATACTATTTACAACCGTTACTAAAAGGGTTATTTGACTTTATATGGAAATATGTACTTTTTTATAGCAGAAATATATACTAATAATAAATCAAGTATATATTTGTTTTGACACAAACTATTTTGTGTGTTTATAAACAAATGTTCAACAATACAAAGTTAGTTTTCATATATATTTTAATAATTTATGTACCTTCATTAATCTTATATAAAAGTATACTCCATCACCGAGTCAAGACCATTTTAGCTTATTTTGATAATTAAGGGTGTGATATTAATAACTTTGAAATGTCTATATTTATTTGGCAAAAAAATTGTCTATAATCATTTTTTGCTTAAAACTAATTTATTTTAATTATAAACTAAACTATAATCTATTTACGTGTGAGTTGTGACATACATGTTAATATTTAGTGGTTCAATTTGCTTCCTTAATATCCAAAAAAATCAAAGTGAATGTTATATTTAGAAGCACATAAAGTATTAAATGTTGGAGGTAGTATGAAGGATACCGCATCTATACTATCATCATACAATATAAGTTTTTTTCAAAATGTCAGCCCTTCGAATAAATGAATGTAGCACTGAATCTTGACCACCATTGACAAAAGCAAAGAATACACATAAGGGAGTAACGATGAACCAGTTTTGGAAGACGCTTGGTGAAGATCTATCCACCGATGTTTTCGCCATCTAAATGGTTACTCGTAAGGCTTCCATTTAATAATGACCCTAGGCTATTGTCTGTGAGGGGTGAGGATTCCCAAAAAGCAGTACGGGGTGAGGATTGCTTAAACCGGACAATTTCGAGAGCGGGGCGCTGAGATGTTAATTTCATGAGAGGGGAAAGACTCTTACATGTGTCGAACTAATGTTTGAACTTCTGAAAAATGGTTTTAGATGTGCGCCAAACATGATTTTTATTTTAATAGGAAGATAGTGTTTGGCAAGAAAGAATAAACTAATATTGGGCTCCAAATATTACACGATTTTATTTACCACTTAGCAGGCTCTCTGGTCCATATTCATCTTAGTAGGTTCTGGGGTTGGAAAATAAACAGAAAAATGAAATCAGGTGACTTTTGGACAAGTGACTTGCAAGTTTTCTTGTGAGAGGAGGTCTTGGGCTAAATTTTGCTAGTAACATCGTATTGCCAATTTAATTTTGACTAAAAAACATTTCCCATCTCGTCTTTAAGATAACAAATATTTGAAGAGTTTATCTTGGTCATCATTACAGAAAATACTTCTTATTTTTGTGAATGTTTTTCTTTATTACCCTTATCACTGTTTCTTTAATAACAATCAAATAGAAATCGGAATAAATATGGAAGGTGGTTAGAATATGCTTTAAAATACATGTCATATCTAATTTTGTAAAATTAGATAAATATACTTTATATTATACTCCCTCCGTTCCTAAATATAGGACCTAGATGACTTTTTTGAAAAATCCTACAAAAAACAAAAAATAAGTTAATTATAAATTGATTTACCTAATTTTTTCTCTTAAACTAGTTTATTTTACCTATAAGCTAATGGATAATGTAAAAAGATATCAAATATGTCATCATTAAATAACCTATTTCGCAACCTTAATTTTTTCAAAAAAAAGTTATCTAGGTCTTATATTTAGGAATAGAGGGAATATTTAGGATCAGATTTTACTTGATGGAGTACATGGGAAAGACAATCATTATTTATGCTAATACGCATTCTGTAACATATCGTTACTAATTTCCTATTAATTCAATAATATCGTTACTAACTATGATAGAAAAATGAATTCCATAATATTAATAAATCTATCATAGTTAGAAAAGAATTTCCTATTAATAATCATTATCCATGATAGAAAAGAATTTCCTAATATAACCTGTATACTATCATGGATAATAAATAGCTAACCATGTTAGAAAAGAATCACCTAACATGGTTAGAAAAAGGAGCAACCTACTACGATTCTCCAATTAACCAATAATATTAATACAAATAAAAATATGCGGAAGCGAATGCAGACCTACACATTTTTGGCAATATACATGTCTAAATAAACAAAACAACCTTTGAAACTTAATTCCCTTTCCTGTTGCTCGCGCCCGTGCATGATCACCTGCAAAAATGTCAGTAATCGTGGGGTGAGACAACTTGTCTCAGTAATCTACTGCTTAACTCACTATAACAGTGAGATGTGCGGTAGTGAAGGCGTCTAAAGGGTACCACAGTTTTAAAATCACTATATATATATATATATATATGAGAAACCAGCCTCCATCCATTTATCCTTCCAATCCCTCTGTCCCATCCAAACCAAATCAAGTCCATCCTTACTACTTTTCAAAAATCACTCTAAACCCCTCAATCAAATTCCACATCAATAAACTTCACCATCTAATCTCCAATCCTTGCTATCAGCACCGTAATCTCATTCGTACTTCCTCAAATCCAACTTCTCGGCTCACATCCATGTACAACCCTGTTGCTCTACTCATGCCATCCCGGAGGCACTACGCTCGAACCCTATATGTATTACAAATGAGTTGACACTGTGCCCCACTCAAAAGTGAGGGGGCAATTTCCCTCTCTGGTAACCCCATGAGAGGGAAACCCCAATCTGTCTCCAATCAGAAAGGGAGCAGTTCCTGTCTCCAATCAGAGAACTGCTGGTCACAGTCTCCAATCTGTCGACCCGTACAAATAACCGTTGATTGGCCTATCAACCGGTTATCATCGCGCGATGGTACATATATCTCAGTGTCATGCAATGATCACAATACCTTTCAATATACCAATCCCTTTCAATATTTCAATATCACATCAACTTCCAGCACTCCCACAATTCCCTTCAGTATTTCAATGTCAACATTTCAATATTTTCTCTCAACTTACTCCCCAACATCTCAAATTCAACCTTTAATCCTCTTATTTCTACATAACCTTTCCAATGTCACTATCAGAACACTCCACATGTGTAAATGTCACACCATTTCAGGATTTTCACCACAACTAAACAGGATACTACATATATGATGTGTCAAAATTCTTTATACGAAAATAATCGTGTTTAAAAGGCACCCGATAGCCTATTTTGTATAAAAATAACTTTTAAAGATTTGAGGGTTAGAGAGGATTGAAAATCCCAACTAACGTCACCCTCATTGTTATAGTAAGGTAAGAGTGATTACCTGTCGCCCTGAGCACTCTGTTGCCTTTTCGCTTTACTTTACTATGCCTTGAGAACCATATTTATATCGCATCCTTTCCTATTATTACAGCATGCAATAATAGGGAGTTAAGAATCATTCTAAGTTATAGATTAACCAGCGTCTCTCTCAAATTCTAATAATATTACTACCTAATCTTCCCCTTTTTCTTAGTTCAAATGCTCTAACCGTTTCCAATTCCTAAAGTGCATGAATTTCACAATCATAAATTTTGATTCAAAGAACTCACATCAATCAAATATAATCACATCATCACAATCAACAAACAAGCACACTTACTTACAATTAGACATTCCATACACATATGTTAACCTTTTAATTTTGGCAATCACAAGGTCATTAACTTTTAGTAGTCAAACAAACAATAGCAATGATTATCAAATATAATATAAAAGAGAACCACCACGTTCCATCTATAGTTTCACGATCCATCTCCAATTAAACCACACATCTTTTAAAAGCATGAATTTATTGACTTATGCACCAAACATTCTAATTCTTTAATCACCATCATCTCACATCTATGCATATCTCACTCTAACCCAAAACCACTTCAACAATTAAGCACACAAATGTACTACCACCTTAAAGATGCCAATTAAACACCTTCCCGCCACAAGCCAGTGTTCAATCAAAACAGAATATAATTCACCATGCACAGAAAACCTGAAGATCTAAAAAAAATTCACTACTTTCAAATCCAAACCATTATTCAGCCATCTATTGCAATCCGCCACCATGCACATCAACCATTCACAAATTCTTCATATACCAACAATCCCGAAAATTGAGACAGAACTAAGGTAGAAAAGGCTATAAGACCAACCAGAACAAGCAATCATAACCAGAAAGGGGAAACATACAACGAAAAGTTTCTTAAAGTTTCCAAACATGCTGAATTATAATCCTATTCTAATATACCTTCATTAGTAATCAATTAATTGCCCACTTGGACCAGAACTCGAAGAAACAGTACCTATCCTCAGTTGATACAGATAAAACAAGAAAGATTCTAGAAGGAATGACCGCTCCATGATCTAATAAACTCAAAATCAGAGTAACAGAATTTGCATCACAACAAATACCTTCAATTTTTCTGCATAACAAAATATCCAACCATAGATACCATTTTAATCATTTAGTTTAATAGAAAATACTCCAACGCAATACAGAGAACTTTAATTCATCTTCACCTAACTAAGACCAACGATCTCTAACACTTTCTCAAACTTCTCTAAGTTAATTAAACCTTAAAATCCTTCAAGTTCACCCAAAATCTTAACAAAATACTATATATCCAACAAATCCTTCACTTTATTCTTAACCCAAATGCACATAGCAGCAAAAGAAGAAAGCAAAATGACTCCAATTTCAAGGTACACATTGAGCATGCAAGAACATACAACCATCACTTACATCCAAATTTTTTTTTTCCTCTCAGAACAAGCAAAGCCAGACCATGGCCAAAAAAAATAGATAAGAAGGGGAAAAATAATTTATGAAAATTCTGAACCTCTCCACAATCAATATGTAAGCTTGAAAGTAAATTCAATCTTCCACATAAGCATATTTATTCCCACTCCAAGTGCCTAGTCCAGAAATATCCAACAAACCATATGTGAAATACCAAAATCATTTGGCCAACACAACGAAAGACAAGATTTTCACAAAACAAATCACTATTAAAGTTTACTATATTATAGCACCACATGCTAATGTCATACACGAATATTCATAAACAAAAATCAAACTCAAACAAAGAAGACAAGCCAGCCAAACAGCCCACCATTACTCAACAAATTATACACTCTCAATGCCTATTCAAAATGAACAAACAGCCAAGGAAAATAGAACAGAAAAAGCAACATGAACCGTCTCATTCCAAGCAAAATCAGACTTGCAACTTAATATGAATTGACTCCTACACATGTCTATTAGATTTTCATATAAACTCAGCAGCATCTCAAGACAATACACAAGCCCCAACTCACTGTCTCTCTCATATATCGCACAAAACAAAAATAAATGGCACAATCAGTTATAGAAGGCTCACCCAAACCAAAGATGGCCTTGTGTGGAGGATTTGCACCGAGCTCCACCGTTTTCTCGCCGGAAAACTCCACTGAAACCGACAAAACGAAGTAGAAATCGAAGAACACAAATGGAAAAGGGTTAGGGTTTAGACTTGGAGTGATGAAATGGGTAGGAATTTAGGAATAGACTTACCTAAGCTCAAAGGTGAACCAACACCAAAACGACGGCCTTCTCGCCGTCTATAGCTCGCCGGAGAACGCAAGAGAACAAAGATAAACATATAGAGGTCGAAACAGTGAAGGAAGGTTTGAGAGGGAGGAGAGAACGAATGGAGACCCTGTCATCTTCCTCCGCCGTCGCCGTCGTCCGTCACGGCGTCGCTCTCCCCTTGGATGACCGGCGAGCATGGAGAGGGAGGAGCAGAGACGTGAGATTAGGGAGGAGAAGAAGGCGGGTTGGTGGAGGGGCCGCCGTCACCGTCGGCTCCCTTGGTGGCGGCGAGCATACAAGGACGAAGGGAGGTCGAGAGTGAGGGTGGAGGAAGAAAATGAGAGAAGTAAGGGGAGGAGGTGTGCGCCGTCGGTTTTAAGGAAGAGAGGAGGAAGGAGAGGAAGGGAAAAATTACGGTTCTGCCCCTGAAGTTTCTTTCCTTTTCAATTTAGCCCCTCTTCAAACTTTATAATTAGGAATTTAGCCCATTTTCAACAACAATGCTCAATGAAATTAATAACATTTTTCCATTATAATTTAGTTTAGACTTCCAAGTATTTTTCATACAACTACTAACTCCAAATAAATCCTTTAACTATATTTCTTTAATTCCAAAGTTTTACGATTTAATATCAATAAATCATCCCAAACCTCATAAATTCCTCCTTAAAGCTTTAAGTTTCCTAAATTACACCACAATAATTTCTTATTATCCTTAATTAAAATTTGGGATGTTACAATTATCCCCACCTTTTAGGAATTTTGTCCTCAAAATTCACCATGACATACTACCTAGATGAAAAATCTCTCATTTTAATCTTGAACTAACCTCTCGCTGACTCCAACCTTTGATACATAAAGTTCACCTTAGTGCTCCACACATCATTCTTCAATCACATTTATCAACAAAATAGTCATTTGACATGTCTCCTACGGCAATAATCAGCATTCTCACCTAGCAACCCAATAAAAATTTTATATTTCCCACTTAAACCTATGTTAATTACCTCTAATTACTTCCAAATTTTCTATATTCCACTTGGCTCATAAGGTCTTCAATGATGTCTCGGCTATAATTATGCCTAGGTTCATAATTATATCCGAGACCCCAAAAGAAGAATCCTCATTCTGTCAAGTTTCTCCTACAATTCCTATCCAACTATCAGTATCTAATTCCCATTATGTTTGATTAAATTATGTCACTATTTCCTTATAATTGTAACTATTTCAAATTCTACTTTACTTCTTAATTTAACTTCCTTTATCACGCAGTAAATTCACATTAGTCACGCCAACGACTCAAAATCACCAGAGAAATCAGATCAAATTTACAACAATCCAGGAATCAATAAATCCCACAATTCAGAAACTTTAATATCAATACCATAAACTACTAAAATCATGGCAGTACAGGGAAAGAACAATACGATCCAAAACAAAAATCCACTCACATTTTCAAATCACAAACGAAACATACACACATACCAATTCATTAGCACTGAAATTCAATTCCCAAGCAGTAGTTTGAACAAGCAATGAAAGAAAAGAAAGAAACCAAATTTGCAATTGATACAAAACTCCACATATCACTGTACATGCGCCAAAATCAGCAATACACTCTTCATTTAACATCTTTTAACACAAACTCAATTCTATACACATCAACAAATTGCTCAGCCATAAAAGAGAAACTCTGGAAATCATCAATCTAAGCACAAGATCATACAAGCAAAGTCATTTCAATTTCATACAAATGTCTACCATAACCATCCGATTAACAATACTTTATCCAAATAAGAATCTCTCACACAAGGTAAGATAATATCTCAAATAAGCCTATTTATCAATTTATTGAATGTTTATGCTCTGAAAAATCCCATAACCCATAATATCAGTACTCAGCATTCTTGAAATCCCCACTGAATGCTAACAAAACTTATATAGAAAGATGGGAGATCCTCACCTAACATTGGAAATCGAAGATTAATCCTTGATTTTTAGATAGTTATTGAAGCCACATACTGTAACCTCACTATCTACCATCTTAACTAAATAAGTTACTCTCAGTCAACTTGATTCTTCAATCATAATCTTCTTCTCAAAGTCAATCATATCATCAACTTCATCTACCTGTCAACATATATAGTTAAAATTCTCAAATTCTCACTTAACTTCTACTCCATCCAAACCAATCAACTTATCTTTTACAATTATAACTCAATAATTCTTCCATCTACTCTCATAAATCTAATAAATCTAAAGCAAAAACTCCATAAACTCTTAAATTCCCACTAAAAATGCAATTATAACCCTTACATATTGAAATTGTATCAAAATTCCTTCATAAATTCTAGATAGTCATTCCATACCCTATTAAATAACACTACTTAAATCTCAAAACCCAACATCCATAAAATCCAATACTAGTCTATTTAATACTCTCTGAGTCCTCCAAGCATTATTGTGACCTTTTCCCACCAATAATATTTGATTCCTATAACTATTTCTTATTTGGCTCACTCTTTCTAATAAATCATAAATCATTGCTCCACTAAAACCAATCTAAATCCTTCCACTAATATGTGAACATTTGAGCTAGACATCAAATTTCATAACAATCCCACTTCACACCATTTCACCCACCAGCACTAATCAACTCCATCATCACAAAATTTGACTTCTTTTCCATAATCGGAAGTCAATTTACGGCAATAAATTCCTAAGTCCATACCATTTCTCTTAATTTTAACCAAAATAATCACTAATCCACTTAATCTTAAAAACAAACCTTAATATACCTATTCACCTCAGCCACTTCTAAATCAATTTCCTCCTTCAAACATCTTCAAACATCTAAAATTTTCACAACTAAACATGCTATACTCCAAAATCATTTCATAAATTCCACTCCCGTTCATAAACTTTATCTGAAACACTTATCTCAACCAAACACAAAATCTTCTTTAATAACCCAACTTTTTAATCAATCTAACCTATTATGTTACCTGCATAAATCTTTCCCGAATTTCCCGAATCTAACACTCTCCCCACCAAGGGACTGACCATAACCCCGTAAGTCGCTGGTGATCATGCACAGAAAGAAAGGGAATTCAGAGAATGTATATTGCCAATCTAAATGCAATGCAACACAGTCCAGGGTTATCGTATACCAAATACTGATAACCAAGTTGTAACATATCGTTACTAATTTCCTATTAATTCAATAATATCGTTACTAACTATGATAGAAAAATGAATTCCATAATATTAATAAATCTATCATAGTTAGAAAAGAATTTCCTATTAATAATCATTATCCATGATAGAAAAGAATTTCCTAATATAACCTGTATACTATCATGGATAATAAATAGCTAACCATGTTAGAAAAGAATCACCTAACATGGTTAGAAAAAGGAGCAACCTACTACGATTCTCCAATTAACCAATAATATTAATACAAATAAAAATATGCGGAAGCGAATGCAGACCTACACATTTTTGGCAATATACATGTCTAAATAAACAAAACAACCTTTGAAACTTAATTCCCTTTCCTGTTGCTCGCGCCCGTGCATGATCACCTGCAAAAATGTCAGTAATCGTGGGGTGAGACAACTTGTCTCAGTAATCTACTGCTTAACTCACTATAACAGTGAGATGTGCGGTAGTGAAGGCGTCTAAAGGGTACCACAGTTTTAAAATCACTATATATATATATATATGAGAAACCAGCCTCCATCCATTTATCCTTCCAATCCCTCTGTCCCATCCAAACCAAATCAAGTCCATCCTTACTACTTTTCAAAAATCACTCTAAACCCCTCAATCAAATTCCACATCAATAAACTTCACCATCTAATCTCCAATCCTTGCTATCAGCACCGTAATCTCATTCGTACTTCCTCAAATCCAACTTCTCGGCTCACATCCATGTACAACCCTGTTGCTCTACTCATGCCATCCCGGAGGCACTACGCTCGAGCCCTATATGTATTACAAATGAGTTGACACTGTGCCCCACTCAAAAGTGAGGGGGCAATTTCCCTCTCTGGTAACCCCATGAGAGGGAAACCCCAATCTGTCTCCAATCAGAAAGGGAGCAGTTCCTGTCTCCAATCAGAGAACTGCTGGTCACAGTCTCCAATCTGTTGACCAATGGTCACAGTCTCCAATCTGTCGACCCGTACAAATAACCGTTGATTGGCCTATCAACCGGTTATCATCGCGCGATGGTACATATATCTCAGTGTCATGCAATGATCACAATACCTTTCAATATACCAATCCCTTTCAATATTTCAATATCACATCAACTTCCAGCACTCCCACAATTCCCTTCAGTATTTCAATGTCAACATTTCAATATTTTCTCTCAACTTACTCCCCAACATCTCAAATTCAACCTTTAATCCTCTTATTTCTACATAACCTTTCCAATGTCACTATCAGAACACTCCACATGTGTAAATGTCACACCATTCCAGGATTTTCACCACAACTAAACAGGATACTACATATATGATGTGTCAAAATTCTTTATACGAAAATAATCGTGTTTAAAAGGCACCCGATAGCCTATTTTGTATAAAAATAACTTTTAAAGATTTGAGGGTTAGAGAGGATTGAAAATCCCAACTAACGTCACCCTCATTGTTATAGTAAGGTAAGAGTGATTACCTGTCGCCCTGAGCACTCTGTTGCCTTTTCGCTTTACTTTACTATGCCTTGAGAACCATATTTATATCGCATCCTTTCCTATTATTACAGCATGCAATAATAGGGAGTTAAGAATCATTCTAAGTTATAGATTAACCAGCGTCTCTCTCAAATTCTAATAATATTACTACCTAATCTTCCCCTTTTTCTTAGTTCAAATGCTCTAACCGTTTCCAATTCCTAAAGTGCATGAATTTCACAATCATAAATTTTGATTCAAAGAACTCACATCAATCAAATATAATCACATCATCACAATCAACAAACAAGCACACTTACTTACAATTAGACATTCCATACACATATGTTAACCTTTTAATTTTGGCAATCACAAGGTCATTAACTTTTAGTAGTCAAACAAACAATAGCAATGATTATCAAATATAATATAAAAGAGAACCACCACGTTCCATCTATAGTTTCACGATCCATCTCCAATTAAACCACACATCTTTTAAAAGCATGAATTTATTGACTTATGCACCAAACATTCTAATTCTTTAATCACCATCATCTCACATCTATGCATATCTCACTCTAACCCAAAACCACTTCAACAATTAAGCACACAAATGTACTACCACCTTAAAGATGCCAATTAAACACCTTCCCGCCACAAGCCAGTGTTCAATCAAAACAGAATATAATTCACCATGCACAGAAAACCTGAAGATCTAAAAAAATTCACTACTTTCAAATCCAAACCATTATTCAGCCATCTATTGCAATCCGCCACCATGCACATCAACCATTCACAAATTCTTCATATACCAACAATCCCGAAAATTGAGACAGAACTAAGGTAGAAAAGGCTATAAGACCAACCAGAACAAGCAATCATAACCAGAAAGGGGAAACATACAACGAAAAGTTTCTTAAAGTTTCCAAACATGCTGAATTATAATCCTATTCTAATATACCTTCATTAGTAATCAATTAATTGCCCACTTGGACCAGAACTCGAAGAAACAGTACCTATCCTCAGTTGATACAGATAAAACAAGAAAGATTCTAGAAGGAATGACCGCTCCATGATCTAATAAACTCAAAATCAGAGTAACAGAATTTGCATCACAACAAATACCTTCAATTTTTCTGCATAACAAAATATTCAACCATAGATACCATTTTAATCATTTAGTTTAATAGAAAATACTTCAACGCAATACAGAGAACTTTAATTCATCTTCACCTAACTAAGACCAACGATCTCTAACACTTTCTCAAACTTCTCTAAGTTAATTAAACCTTAAAATCCTTCAAGTTCACCCAAAATCTTAACAAAATACTATATATCCAACAAATCCTTCACTTTATTCTTAACCCAAATGCACATAGCAGCAAAAGAAGAAAGCAAAATGACTCCAATTTCAAGGTACACATTGAGCATGCAAGAACATACAACCATCACTTACATCCAAAATTTTTTTTTTTCCTCTCAGAACAAGCAAAGCCAGACCATGGCCAAAAAAAATAGATAAGAAGGGGAAAAATAATTTATGAAAATTCTGAACCTCTCCACAATCAATATGTAAGCTTGAAAGTAAATTCAATCTTCCACATAAGCATATTTATTCCCACTCCAAGTGCCTAGTCCAGAAATATCCAACAAACCATATGTGAAATACCAAAATCATTTGGCCAACACAATGAAAGGCAAGATTTTCACAAAACAAATCACTATTAAAGTTTACTATATTATAGCACCACATGCTAATGTCATACACGAATATTCATAAACAAAAATCAAACTCAAACAAAGAAGACAAGCCAGCCAAACAGCCCACCATTACTCAACAAATTAT
The DNA here is from genome assembly GCA_029929735.1 of Mimosa pudica. Lineage (NCBI taxonomy): Eukaryota > Viridiplantae > Streptophyta > Magnoliopsida > Fabales > Fabaceae > Mimosa > Mimosa pudica. Next base: position 8,604,098 of record JAKELP010000021.1, on the reverse strand, counting down.
ACACTCTCAATGCCTATTCAAAATGAACAAACAGCCAAGGAAAATAGAACAGAAAAAGCAACATGAACCGTCTCATTCCAAGCAAAATCAGACTTGCAACTTAATATGAATTGACTCCTACACATGTCTATTAGATTTTCATATAAACTCAGCAGCATCTCAAGACAATACACAAGCCCCAACTCACTGTCTCTCTCATATATCGCACAAAACAAAAATAAATGGCACAATCAGTTATAGAAGGCTCACCCAAACCAAAGATGGCCTTGTGTGGAGGATTTGCACCGAGCTCCACCGTTTTCTCGCCGGAAAACTCCACTGAAACCGACAAAACGAAGTAGAAATCGAAGAACACAAATGGAAAAGGGTTAGGGTTTAGACTTGGAGTGATGAAATGGGTAGGAATTTAGGAATAGACTTACCTAAGCTCAAAGGTGAACCAACACCAAAACGACGGCCTTCTCGCCGTCTATAGCTCGCCGGAGAACGCAAGAGAACAAAGATAAACATATAGAGGTCGAAACAGTGAAGGAAGGTTTGAGAGGGAGGAGAGAACGAATGGAGACCCTGTCATCTTCCTCCGCCGTCGCCGTCGTCCGTCACGGCGTCGCTCTCCCCTTGGATGACCGGCGAGCATGGAGAGGGAGGAGCAGAGACGTGAGATTAGGGAGGAGAAGAAGGCGGGTTGGTGGAGGGGCCGCCGTCACCGTCGGCTCCCTTGGTGGCGGCGAGCATACAAGGACGAAGGGAGGTCGAGAGTGAGGGTGGAGGAAGAAAATGAGAGAAGTAAGGGGAGGAGGTGTGCGCCGTCGGTTTTAAGGAAGAGAGGAGGAAGGAGAGGAAGGGAAAAATTACGGTTCTGCCCCTGAAGTTTCTTTCCTTTTCAATTTAGCCCATCTTCAAACTTTATAATTAGGAATTTAGCCCATTTTCAACAACAATGCTCAATGAAATTAATAACATTTTTCCATTATAATTTAGTTTAGACTTCCAAGTATTTTCATACAACTACTAACTCCAAATAAATCATTTAACTATATTTCTTTAATTCCAAAGTTTTACGATTTAATATCAATAAATCATCCCAAACCTCATAAATTCCTCCTTAAAGCTTTAAGTTTCCTAAATTACACCACAATAATTTCTTATTATCCTTAATTAAAATTTGGGATGTTACACATTCACTAAATCATTCCATTTAGTTATAATTAACAAAACCAGAGGTTTCTCTATAACCAGTGTACCGCTTTTGGTTTTCGTTGAAAATCTTATCCCCAATGGCAAGTCAATTCTAGTTTAATCATATTGACTAATATATACACATACATATCATTTTACTTGCTCCAGTTTTGTCTCGCACCTATCCTTTTCTCATATATATATATAAACAAATTAAACCCTCCCACAGCTACACAAATTAGGCTTCTCAATTTTCACCTTCACTAACATTCATCCAAATGATCAACAAAATCATTACCTTCTCACTCACCGGCATCAACGGCCAGTCAATTCAACCGCCGCCACCTACGGCGGCGGCTTCTCCTAATCCTACACCCCCAAACTATATCCCATCAATAGATCCCACAGTTGTGGCCCTTGTTTGTACCTTCTTGTTTGTTGGCTTTTTCTCTGTCTACCATTCCCTCAAAGTCCACGGTGGCCGGAGTAGCACCGGTGGTGTTTCTCACTCAACCGGCATCGACCCAAAATTACTCAACACCTTCCCTATCCTCCCATGCTCCGACGTCATCATGACATCAGCGGCAGAATGTGCAGTGTGCTTGGCGGAGTTTGACCACCGTGATATGCTCCGTTTGCTTCCCACATGCAACCACGTGTTTCACCCTCAGTGCATTGATGCATGGTTGACTTCTCACGTGACTTGCCCCGTGTGTCGCACGTGGCTTAAGCCCGCCGCGAGGCGCCGTCGAAACGACGTCGTTATAGTGATTCCTAATGATGAGGTTATTATGAATGAAGGACGTGAGAATAGAGTGGAGCCTCATTATTGTGAGGAGAGAACAAGTTTGGTGAGGTGTCATTCGACAGGTCACTCCGTGGGAATAATGAAGGATGAGATTATGGTGTCTCACGGTGGAATGCGACGGTCGGTAAGCTACAATGGAATCCGTTGACGGCAAAGGTAGAGAAATCAGTGTAGATCAGAAATTATATATTCTTTGATTGGAACTTCCATTTCATTTGTTTTCTGAGCTGATATATATATTAGTGGTCCTATATATATATATATATATATATATATATATATATATATATATATTAGTGGTCCTATTTCTGCTTATTCTACTCCCGTGTCATGTGCTATAGTAATGCACTTCACATTTGTAGTAGTATTAATTAGAACTTTATTGTGAATAAAATAAAATCTAGGAAGTGTAATAATTCTAAATATAAGATTTCTATGATTTTTTCGGTAGAGTTTAAGGAAGTGAATAACATTACTTAATTTTATTGAACGTATATAAATGTAATTGTATTATACTATAAGTTATAAGTAATGTAAATTAATTTTGAGAAAATAATATAAATGTAGACATTTTAAACTGATTTATTTCACATAATCAATTTCTTAAAAATGTCAAAGTGCATAGTAATAGTAATGACTATATGTTTATTAGGTATCAATTCTAATATTGAGATCGTTTATGAATGTCAATTTGTTTATGCGAAGAAAATGATGAAGATGTCCAACTGTTAATTGGTGATGTGGATTGGGTATTGGTTTTTCATGGAAGCATTGGGTATATCCGTATATGTAATACTTCCTCTGTTTCTAAATATAAGATCACTTTGCTTAATTTGAGGAGATTAAGGAAGACAATCCAATTAGATGGGATTACATGATCTTCCAAAAATACCCCAAACTTAAATTTAGAAAACAAATAGAGAAATAAATGAAATCAGTCTCTCTTTTTCTCTCCTCTCGATGCTGCTTTCGTCTCTGCCATTGAACACGTCGCGGGCGACTTCGCCTTACCTTCGTCGTCCTCGGAGTTACCTTTGCCGTCGTCGGAGTTACCTTCTCCGGCGAGGTAAATACATCAAAGTAGATTATGCTTCTCTTGCTCTGTTTTCTGATGTAAAGTGTGACAAATCCAAACTGTTATAAGAATGAAATCAAAATTACTCACAAAAAATGAACACCCAAACTGTTGGAAGAGAGGGGGGATGATTGCTTGGGAAGTAAAGGAAGAGGTGGAGGAGGAGTTATTGTTGTACGAAAAGTAGTGTGGTTTGAAGGTTGACGGTGATTGAATGAAATGTATTGTTGGAGGCAGTGAAATTGAATTTCGAGATAGGAGAATCTGATGCTTCGGCGGAGAGAAAGATTGAAGGGAAAGAGAGAGAATGACCATCCTTTTGTGTATAGGGGTAATTTAGGCAAAACTTGGAAAAAATAGAAAGTGATTTTATATTTAAGAACTTATTCACTTCTCTAAAGTGATTTTATATTTAGGAATGGAGGGAGTACAATTTTTTTTATTAATGTGCATTGGATATACATTGAGAATTATTCTCCCCGTTACTAAATATAAAATCACTTTCACATTTTAATTTATTCTTAAATATGTGATCATTTTCTAACTTTTCCCCAAATTAACCTCATAATAATTATCAATAATAAACTAATAAGAGATGGAAAGTGGGAATAAATATATATGGTTTAGACGAATTGGTAATATTATGAGATAATAATTAACTTAATTAATCAACATCCTTAACCTAATTATATTAGGAAAATGATTTTATATATAGTAACAGAGGCAGTAATAAATATAATTTCTTCATTGTTTGGTTTCAATAATGAAGTTCGTAATTAAATATTTAAAACCTTGATATAGTTTAATATAAACTATATGAGGATGGCTTGATGATTTTCATCATAGAAATAAATTCCAAAGGTCAAACTCATATGTATCTCTTATATTCAAATATTCATATGTATCGCTTATATTCAAATATTAGTTATTTTTGAAGAAAATAAATTGTTGAATACGTACATGCGTCATTTTTCAATTGTTCCCTACTTATTCTTAGAATGTCATTTACCATATTTCAATCAACATTCATTAATCTGAATGGGCTGTGTTTATTATTAACAAAAATGGAAAATAAATCAATTTGCAGATAACTATTATTGTCTTAACCATCTTTTTAAAGGATTTGGTTAATAATAAATCATAGATAAGATCATAATAAGTTAGTATGTCAATTTGGAATTATAAATAACAAAGAAAATACATATATATATACACACACAGATATATATATTTATTGAGAATTTTTATTTTAATTGTGATGTTTATGAATTGTTTGTTTACTTAATTTCAAATTCAATATTCTCTCGCAATTTTGTCTTTTTAACTAAGACTTTGAAAGCGATTAAGATAGGGGTAAATTGATGAGAAGACTTGTGATGATTGTATAAATATTAAATGATACTAAGCTTTTTGTTTAAAAAACCGTTAATCCTTCATACCACATCCTGCTTATAATTATCCAATAGCTTAATACCGTTTTAAATATAACACTTTGATCATTTATCTTTAAAAATAAAAAAAAATGTTTTCTATATAGTGACATGAATTTAGCCTCTCACACATTCACATTTATTGACCCGGGATTAGTGTGAAAGAAACAATTTTTAAAGTAATTTGTTAAAAGATTACGTTACAAGAAAATTTTTTCTTGACATGCGAAATAATATAAAATTATAAATCGGATATTAGTTCAAAAGTGGGTGTGTAGAACCTTCTAGATTCAGTTCAAAAAAATTACCTCACAAAAACGGGTCATTTGGGAAAGAGTTATAAAGTGATCATATATATATATTTAAGAACAAATTAAAATGTGCTTACCACTCTGATACCAATTTATATTGGCCTCAACTTTTATAACATATTTTTCTAAAACAGACCCATAAAGTAAAGTATTGACGAATATATAGATGAAAACTCTTCTCTCTCCCTATTTTTTGCAGGATAAATTATTTAATTTATGTTGAAAAAGTTCTAACACACACATATATAATGGCAAAATAACATAAACTAAATAAACTAAAGCACGTGCATACACACCTTTTAAAATGGTCAATTTCATCTATAATTTACTTCTTTTTTATATACAGTCTAGTTGAGAGCAAGCCCCTATTATTAATTTGGCGCTTCCCCTGTGTACAGAATCTGAAAAACAAAAAAGAAGTTTTCTCTATGATGAGTTGGATTTAGACCACACTAGCATTAGATTTTCAAACATTACTCTTCCACTATACCTAAGTAATCTTCTCTCCTTCCCTTCCATGTTAGCATTCTTTAGTGTCTCTTTGTTTTGATAATGCTAATGATTATATTCATCTTCTCATTCTCACATCTACTAGCATTTTTTTTCTTCATTTGTCTTGCAACAAACAACCAAATGTTTTCAATAAACTTTTAATAGGTCAATATAAATTGATATTAGAGTGGTAATCATATTTTAATTTGTTCTTAAATATATGATCACTTCCTAACTCTTCCCCAAATAATATTTGCATTTCCCCCTCCCCTATTAGCATTAGATTTCAAAACATTACTCTTTCAATAGATGTCGATGATACTAACACGTTGTCTGTTAAGAGGCAAGTGAAGCCTTGGAGCTGGAAGTGAGGTGGGAATTGAAAATAATGTTATTTGTTGCAATGGATCCTACTTATATGGAATTATCAATTCTCCAAAAATGGTGGAACTCACTTCCTTAATAAAAGCTGAGAACTCATTTGAGTTCTGAAGAAGTGAAAATCTTTTGACAATTTTATCCAAATAATTAATTTAATGGACATTCTTACCATTCCCCAAATCTATATAATAAAACAAACCATAATCTAGTTTGCCACAAAAACACCGTTGAGTTGATAGTATCTTCCATCACCACACACAAAAAGGTAATATAACTGATCAATTCAAAACAATTTTGATCCAACAATTTTTCAAAAACAAGAACAGGAGAGATATTAGATCAAACACTTTCAATTTTTTTCATTTATTTTCTTTTTGTTTATTTTTCCATTTATTTTCTAATAAAGTATAAATAACTAAACAAATAATTATTTTTTCAATATTTTTCTTATATTCTTCTTTGTGAACATTATACTTATGCGGTCCTAAATTTTGACTAAGAGGTTAACATCGTAGCTGCCTGCTTTGGTGCCACTTGCCAAAGGTTCTATTCTATATTTGCATATTTAGTCCAAAAAGATGAAGGACCAGTCCAAAAAATTCTATATGGATGTGAATATTATTAATAAATAAATATTTGTGTTGAGGGATCGATTTGCAAACTTCCTCTTTTTTGGTTACATTTTTTTAGTGATAAATATCATTTTGGTTAAATAGAACCCCAAAATATTAAAATTTATTGAATATATATAAAATATAATCTAGAAAATCTAGGATATGATATTTTTATATATTTTTTTAATAATGGTCAAAAAAAGTCTTTTTGATACATCTTCTATGTATTTTATTTATGTTTCATAATATTTATATTAATGAGTTCTATGTACATCTACATTCTCACAAACAAAATTTAGAGACCAATTCAACTCTCCATTTCTACTTCCACTTCTATTTTCATCTACACTTTTATTGAAATCAGTTCTTTCCTAAAAAATGAGTCGTATGTAATTTTCTCTCTCTCCCTTGCATGTTAGTATTCTCTAGCTTCTCTTTGGTTTGATATTGGTAATGACTATATTCATCTTCTCATTCTCACATCTACTTGCATTTTTTTCCTTCATTTGTCTTGCAAACAAACAAGTGTCTCTAAGAGGTCAATATAAATTGATATCAAAGTGGTAAGCACATTTTAATTTGTTCTTAAATATATGATCACTTTCAAACTCTTCCCCAAATATTACTAGCATTTCTCCCCTTCCTTTTTAGCATTAGATTTCCAAACATTACTCATCCACTAGATTTTGATACCTAGTAATCTTCTCTCCCTCCCTTACATGTTAGCATTCTCTAGTTTCTCTTTGTTTTGATAATGATAATAATTATATTCATCTTCTCATTCTCACATATATTTGCATTTCTTTCCTTCATTTGTCTTGCAAACAACAAGTGTCTCTAATAGGTCAATATAAATTGATATCAGAGTGGTAAGCAAATTTTAATTTGTTCTTAAATATATGATCACTTTCTAACTCTTCTCCAAATATTATATGCATTTCTCCCACTTCCCTATTAGCATTAGATTTCCAAACATTACTCTTCCACTAGATCTTGATACCTAAGTAATTTTCTCTCCCTCCCTTCCATGTTAGTATTCTCAAGTTTCTCTTTGGTTTGATAATGATAATGGCTATATTTATCTTCCCATTCTCACATCACATCTACTTGCATTTCTTTTCTTCATTTGTTTTGCAAACAACCAAGTGTTTTCAATGAACTTCGAGTGTCCTATATGTCTGTCTCCCCTTTAACTGTTCCCCAACATGTCTTTCTTTCTATCCTATAAAGGTGATAATGAAGTCATCATTGTGATCCCAAATGAAAGTTCAGAGAACAGAAGAGAAGTTCATTTAGGAGAACAATTTTGGGAATGTTTCATTCATTAGGGAACTCTTTCAATGAGAAGGAATCAGATGCTTGCAATCTCAGGCTGTCGAGTTCGGTTGTTTCATTAGGCAATACGTCTTCTTCTTAATTGTTCACACTCCCTCATTCGTAAATGATGCACATAAAAGTTTTGTTAATGTGAATTTACAAGTTTCAATTGTTTTTGAGCGATTCGGTTGGTCATCATTATTTCTGCGAATTTAATTGTAGCAAAGGAAGTTAGGAGTTTCTACTATTCCGATGTTCTTAAGCTCATTATGTAATATCCCAATTTCATTTATTTCCATTAGAATATAATTAGGGTGTGATTTGTTAACGATTATGAGATTTATATTGTATCAAATAATGTGTTATTTGAGTATAAAGATTATTTGTTAAGATTTAGTGGGATTTAATGATAATTGGAGTCTTTAAAACTATATATCTTCACTACTGGAAATAAGGTCATTCACGACCAAAATATGGGGTCTTTCACGACCAAAAAAATGTAAAATAATTTTACAATTAACTGGATAAATCTGTATGTCTTATAAATCTGTATCTTCCATCACCACACACAAAAAGGTAATATAACTGCTCAATTCAAAACAATTTTCATCCAACAATTTTTCAAAAACAAGAACAGGAGAGAGATTAGATCAAACACTTTCAATTTGTTTCATTTATTTTCTTTTTGTTTATTTTTCCATTTATTTTCTAATAAAGTATAAATAACTAAACAAATAATTTTTTTTTTCAATATTTTTCTTATATTCTTCTTTGTGAACATTATACTTATGCGGTCATAAATTTGGACGAAGAGGTTAACATCGTAGCTGCCTGCTTTGGTGCCACTTGCCAAAGGTTCTATTCTATATTTGCATATTTAGTCCAAAAAGAAGAAGGACCAGTCCAAAAAATTCTATATGCATGTGAATATTATTAATAAATAAATATTTGCGTTGAGGGATCGACTTGCAAACTTTCTCTTTTTTGGTTACATTTTTTAGTGATAAATATAATTTTGGTTGAATAGAATCCCAAAATATTAAAATTTATTGAATATATATAAAATATAATCTAGAAAAACTAGGATATGATATTTTTATATTTTTTTTTAATAAAGGTCAAAAAGTCTTTTTGATACATCTTCTATTTAATTTACTTATGTTTCATATATTTATATATATTAATGAGTTCTATGTACATCTCCATCCTCACAAACAAAATTTAAAGACCAATTCCACTCTTCACTTCTACTTCCACTTCCACTTCCACCTACACTTTCATTGAAATCAGTTCCCTCCTAACAAATGAGGCGTAAGTAATTTTCTCTCTCTCCCTCGCATGTTAGCATTTTCTATTTTCTCTTTGGTTTGATATTGGTAATGACTATATTCATCTTCTCATTCTCACATCTACTTGCATTTCTTTCCTTCATTTGTCTTGCATACAAACAAGTGTCTCTAATAGGTCAATATAAATTGATATCAAAGTGGTAAGCACATTTTAATTTGTTCTTAAATATATGATCACTTTCAAACTCTTCCCCAAATATTATTACTAGCATTTCTCCCCCTTCACTATTAGCATTAGATTTCCAAACATTACTCTTCCACTAAATCTTGATACCTAGTAATCTTCTCTCCCTCCCTTCCATGTTAGCATTCTCTAGTTTCTCTTTGTTTTGATAATGATAATAATTATATTCATCTTCTCATTCTCACATCTATTTGCATTTCTTTGCTTCATTTGTCTTGCAAAGAACAAGTGTCTCTAATAGGTGAATATAAATTGATATCATAGTGTCTCTAATAGGTCAATATAAATTGATATCAGAGTGGTAAGCATATTTTAATTTGTTCTTAAATATATGATCACTATCTAACCCTATTAGCATTAGATTTCCAAACATTACTCTTCCACTAGATCTTGATACCTAGGTAATTTTCTCTCCCTCCCTTCCATGTTAGTATTCTCAAGTTTCTCTTTGTTTTGATAATGATAATGACTATATTTATCTCTCATTCTCACATCTAATTTCATTTCTTTTCTTCATTTGTTTTGCAAACAACCAAGTGTTTTCAATGAACTTCGAGTGTATGTCCTATATGTCTGCCTCCCCTTTAACTGTTCCCCAACATGTCTTTCTTTCTATCCTATACATAATATAATGTTAAATTTTGATTTTAAAATCACTTTGCTTTCTTATTTGAAAAAATGCTTTCCAATTTGTAAAAGGAAAATTAGAACATCGATTTCTATGGATGCATATTGGATTTCTTATTTGCTATTATGCTATCCCTGATCTCAATGTATTTGACGAAGAAAATGGCTTTTTAATGAAAAACGCTCCATTCTTACAGATTTTAACAAGAATATATCTGTTTTTTTAAAATACAAATGATATTAGGTATCTAGGAATACCTTACCTTTATGTCACTCTATCATTTATATTGTCCCATTGATTGCATAATATACACACTTTTGTTTTGACAATTCATTTATATGATTTTGTATTTCGATCAATTTTGTTGGTAAAATGTTTTTGTAGCTTATTAAGTAACATTTTTTCAAATTCTTTACTTCCCTTTAGGCTTTAGCAAGGATTTAGGTTAGATTTTACATGATGGTGAAACCCATATTATTTATTTAAAGAAGCTTTTTACAAATTCATTAATTTTATTATACTGAAACAAGTGATCTCGTGATTCAATCACTCAATAAACCCGATACTCTCTTCTTGTAGGGATTGAGATGAAGAGAACAACATTCGCATATATCGTCATCTTCTTCCTTCTATCAACCGCCGTTGACGGCCAATCAAATTCACAGCCGCCGTCGGCTACTCCAAGTTCTCCACTACTCCAAATATGGGACCCACAATATGGTCCCATAATTGTCTACATGATTTGCGCCCCCTTCATCATGGAATTTGTTTTCTACTACTTCAAACCCTGCAACGAAATACCCAATCGCCGTTATTCAACACATCGTCATCATCAAGGTATTCATTCAAAACTGCTCAACACCTTCCCCATCCTCCTCTACTCCGACGTGAAAAAACTCGAGTCCACTAAATGTGTCCCCATGGAGTGTGTCGTGTGCTTGAGCGAATTTGACCACAATGATTCCGTCCGATTGCTTCCAAAATGTGGTCATGTGTTTCACCCTCCATGCATTGATGCTTGGTTTGCTTCCCATGTCACTTGTCCCATTTGTCGTGTGAGGTTGGTGCCAGTGGAGGACAAAAGCATGCAAGGTGAATTCTTGGGACGTGTTAGATGAGAGTTCAGAGAACAGAAGAGAAGTTCATGTAGGAGAACAATTTTGGGAATGTTTCATTCAATAGGGAACTCTTTCAATGAGAAGGAATCAGACGCTTGCAATCTCAGGGTGTCGAGTTCGGTTGTTTCATTAGGCCATTTGTCTTCTTCTTAATTGTTCACACTCCCTCATCCGTAAATGATGCACATAAAAGTTTTATTAATGTTGCTACCAAAAAAAAAAGTTTTGTTAATGTGAATTTACAAGTTTCAATAGTTTTTGAGCGATTCGGTTGGTCATCATTATTTCTGGGAATTTAATTGTAAGCAGCAAAGGAAGTTAGGAGTTTCTACTATTCCAATGTTCTTAGCTGATTATTATGTAATATACCAATTTTATTTATTTCCATTAGAATATAATTAGGGTGTGATTTGTTAAAGAATTTGAGATTTGGATTATATAAAGATTATTTGTTTAGATTAAGTGGGATTTAATAATGGGACAATTGCATCTAAGTTCCAAATAAGAGACTTAATTTCAAAGAAGTTTCAAGGAACTATTAATGACTACTATTAACAACTGTAATAGTCTTCATTAATAAGTGTTAACAACTCCTTGGGACCTCTTTGAAATTAAGTCTCATATTTGGGACCTAGGTGCAATTATTAAAATATAAGAGACTTATTTAAGTATTAATAACACTGTCGTTACCATTTGATATGTTATTGGAGTCTAGGAAAATATATTTCTTGATATGTTATTAGAATTATTATATTCTTGATATATGTATGTATGTATGTGTGTGTTACCTAGATTTCGTATAATCTAAATAACTTTAATAAAATAAAAATACTATGATTCATATATTAATTATCTAGCATGATATATGAAATAAACGGTGGTTAATAATTTCTAGGTATAAACCTAACTAGTACTATTAAGCTCATGAGCTGGATTCGATAATATGAACAGTAACAAGAATTAAATATAATAATCATGGATTATGAATCAGAAATAACAGGCATAAATCAGAGATAAGGTAAAGTATGATAAATAATAGAGAATAGCTAAGATATTATGAGATATGAACTGGAACAATAAAGCATAAAAAAATATTAATGGATAGAACCTGACAAGCTTTATTGAATAGGATGATCAGAGTACAAGATGAATAGTCAAATACAAGGGATTTCTCAATGCAAGAAAGTAAAAGTGATTCTATTCCCACTCTTAGATATTCCGTACCCTAAACCCTAGATGGACCTATCTTATATAGCCTAAGCGGTCCCACTTATTTCTCCTAACAGTTATGCCAGGTGTCAGCCTGAAAGAGTCGTTTGGCTGCCAGGTCCTTAGCACGTCCGAGTCTTCAGCCCGAGATCTCCGCCTGATCCCTCGGGCAGTTAGCTTCTTCTTATCCCGTAACGTCAGTTCAGTCCTCCACCTTCCGAATTTTCTGCTACAAGTGTTATTTCTTCAACTTCCACTATCTCTATTCAGTTAAATACAAGTTAAAACCGTTCCATCTTCTCTGGGTATTGGGCCTGGCCCAAATTTCTTTTCTGCGAGCCCAGGGGAATACAGTATGTATGTATGTATGAAAATTGCTATATAGACATTTAAGCATATTCCTCTTGTCCGATTCCTCTGCAAGTGATTTCCAATATAGTTAGTCTCAGGGAAAAAAAAAGACTTTACAGTTTATTAAATCTACTTTGAAATTTGAGAAATCTGGATTTATTAAAAGGGTGTGACTTACATCCAGTGCAATACAACAAGTTCATCCAGTGCACCATTCTTTAATTGACGCGTGTCACTTTTAATCTTTAGAAATGTTAACACCGTCATCTCTCAACCCCCACCGTCTTCTTCATTTTCTTTCAACGGCCATCCCTTGTTTCGACTACCATTGCTATCTAAACACTATCATCTTGTATCCAAGTATCATCATCAATAATCAATAACATCACAAATCAAAAGTTTTCCATGGCCTCATATATAAAAAGTTGGAAGCTTTCTCATGTCTCAGATCTGAAAAACTAAAGTTTAATATAGATTTGAAAAATTGTAACGTGGTTGAAGAACACGAGGCAGCCGCCTTCGCCTCCGCCACGGTCGCCGCCTCTTCCACCGTTGCCGCGCCAGAATCCAGAAGTTCCTTGAAAGGAAAAGAAAGAAAGCATCAGATTATGGGGGAGGATGGGATTTTTTGTTTGGCGTGAGATTTGCTTTAGATTTTGGGTTTGATGTTTTTTCCGGAGGGGAGGAGCTCGTGAAGCAAAGAAGAGATCTGGGAGGTAAGAGAGAGTGTGGGAGGAAGATAGACATTAATGACTGACGGCGTTTTAACTCTTTTCTTTTTTACCAACATGACTGACGGTGTTAATTGTTTATTTAGTGTGCATTCGACGTGGCATAAAATTATTGGTGCACTGGTAGTACTTGATGAAATGTACTGGAGATACGTTTTTTCTTTATTAAAATATTAATATATCCTTTAAGAATACAAGCTATATACCTGCGGATTAGCTTGAATAGTAAGTATTATAGTCCATCCTATTGGGGAACCATAAAAAAAGCTATGCAATAAAATATAAAAACTAAAAAATGAATGTTTATAATAGCAATGTAATCATGTGATGTAACTCGGATAAAACAACTTTAAAACATTTTTTCTTCCCGTTAAATAGAAAACGGTGGATTAATATTTAATTGATAAGAAGTGTTTTTAATGTTACCAAGAGACAACCCCAATTCTATTTTGGCCCTTTGTTGTTCTAATGTAATGTAATAAAATAACCACCGTACCCTTTATAAATAATAATCTATTTTCACTTAATCCTCCCAAGTTTCAACCATATCCAAAATGATCCACAAAATCACACCCCCACACATCCTCACCATCTTCTTTCTTCTATCATCAACCGTAAATGCCCAATCAAGCTCACCACCAGCGTTATCTCCAACTACTTTGCCACCCTACACTTGGGACGTATCAATCTCTCCCGTGATACTAGCCCTCATTTGCTCCTTCATCTTTGTTTGTAGCTTTGTTATCTACCTACGCCACTGCTCCGACCTGGACTCCAATGCGACCGAAAATCAAATTAGTGTGGCCAACAATTGTTCTTCAAATAATTGTCCTCAAGGTATTGACACAAAATTACTCAACACTTTTCCCATCCTCATGTATTCTTCCGTGAAACACCTCAACTTTGGGAAAGCCACCGCGTCGGAGTGTGCCGTGTGTTTACGCGAGTTTAAGCACTGTGAAAAGGTTCGGTCGCTCCCGAGATGTAACCATATATTTCATCCTCAATGCATTGATGCTTGGTTGGCTTCCCATATGACTTGCCCTATTTGTCGTTTAAGGCCAGTGGAGGAGAAACGCTTGGGTGAAAACGACAGCGTTATTGTGATTTCGATGAATTGAATGATGTAACAAACTCATGCATGCCAGCCTCTCTTCTGGGTTTGCGAGAAGTTGGATGGAGAACATGGGGAAGGAAACATATCACTATGAAGTTCGTTTATACAGAGTATATTATTCATTGATGTACATGTATGTTTGTATTGGGTTTAAATCACCAAACTGTAGACGATGCATTTTTAAACGCATTGTTATTGTTTTGTGTTGCTGTAATGATGTAAGGCTTTCATTAATTTTGTTCAACTTGAAATAAAATGATGATGTGATTAAAGTTGTTAATAAGTAAACTGAGGAGTCCATAGATCATCTTAAATCGCCATGTTTGAAAATATGTGTGAGTTTAATTCGATGTGACTAGTAGTGAGTAAATTTATTCTTCCTCCGCCACTGAATACAAAGCTTTAATTGAGCGAATTTGTTTATGGAAGTATAATCCCCCTTTTGCTTAATAGTTTTTGGTATATACATGATAAATATTCATGTTTGTATATATTTTATATGTTAAATTGAAGAAATTAATATAAATAAGATGTAATATGGCTCCTTTTGAGCTAAATTGAATTTATAAACTACTAAGTGAGAAAAATAGTATGAATGTTATTATTACACCTTTAATGTTTCTACTCCGATACTTTTGAACAACAAAGAATGTTTTTCTAGTTCAATTTAATTGAATTCGCTTATCTTGTTTGGTTGGGATTTTAGTCCAAATTTTAGTGGGAACGATATTTTTATACTACTTGTTTCCACACTTGCTGTTAATGCTATACGGTAAATAGCTCCTAATCCAACAATTAGGATCCCGAATTTCCCCTTAATTATTTTTAAGGATTTAATTCATTATTGAAATTTCAAATAAACTAAGGCTTTATGATTGTGGCTTAGTCCACCCATACATTTTAACAACTTCAAGCATGAATTCTCTATTGCAATTAGTTCGTAAAATCAATCCACCAATCAATCAAGAATCCTCAATTAGCATATAATATTAACTCAAAGGAATGAATTCCATAAATTCAAACAAAGTTCAAGTATATGAAAAAATTTTGTCAAGCAATTTATCTTTTGGTTACGTGCTGAGTTGAGACAATATATGCATTCAAATCTCACAAATAGATATCTTAGAGATGATTTAGATATTAAACTAAGACTATCCCTCAAGTGATATAGTTCAAATACTTAAGACTAATTAATGACATGATGGATGGTAAAATTGATAACAATGTCAATAATAGAATTCAAACTAGGTGGTATAAGCCAAGAGAAGCTAACCATAAAAGTTCTTTGTGATAGGAAAGTATGTAAAAGAGTTACTGCACTGCTATAGCACCAACAATACTAAATGGTATTTAATATTGAGTTCTGAAGGAACATTATATTAACATAGAAAAAGGGATAACTGAACTGATGATGTCGAGATGGATGTATGGTTGTACCAAAAATGAACATGGCATTATTGAGAAAATGGTATAGAATTTTTTGAGACGTGTAAACACCCTATTTTGTCCGGACCCCCACTAAATATAAAAAATATAAAAAAATTAAAAAATGAAAAAATAAATAAAAAATAAAAAAATAAAAAATAATAAAGATATGCTCTCTTGATTTCTTTCTTGTAAGGCAAGTATAATTCAAATTGTATAAGAGTCAAATATGATGATTTGAATTAGGAAATAAAATGAAAACAAATTATAATCACAATAATGTGGGTAATCAATAGAAATTTGATTTGATTGTGATAAATAGGAAAGTTTTGAAAGGAATAAGATAATGAAAGGAAATAATGATGCACTCATCAAATTTGATTGAATTATCATCATGGTAATTTGATTGATCACATAAATGAATTAAAGAGGCAAACCCTAGAGTGGTGGCCTATATAAGTTAGTGCAAGAGAGCATAGGGAGTATGATCATTTTTTTTTGGAGGACTGAAGTTTTGAGAGAAAAATGCTAGGTTTTGAGAGTAAAGAAAAAGAGGTGCATTAGAAAAGGTAGATATCTATCTTAACATATTTCTTGGGGAAGCAGGGAGAGAAGGTGAGTGGAGAGTGATTCGTTGTGAAACTTCTTCTTCTTCTTCTTCTTCTTACCTTTCTTTTCTTATGCCGATGAAAGTCTATTGTGAGACAGAGGCATTCATAGTCTCTCTAATCTCATTTAGGCAAAGGTGATATAACTCTTTAAGACAACTTGATTGTCTCTTCATCTAGCCAATGATTTGAGATAAGTGAGGATTATTCTTGTGCATTTATTTTTTTCTTTGAAAATAATTTCTTTATATATATGTATATATTTTTTACAAATGCACTCACATTCAAATTTTTCATGATTTTAAATTGAAATTCTTTTGCAAAGAAGCCGAATCATATATATTTTTATCATTCATCCATCATGTTATTAAAATCCAATATTTTATCTTTGTTTGATATATGATTTATTATCTTTGTTTTGATTTTATTTTAAAATTGTGAAATCTTTTTCATAAATAAAAAATAATAAAATGAAATAGCTTTTATAAAAGAGGAAAAATGGGTTGTATGATTTTCATGCCGTGAAAGATTGAATTATCTTCTCAGGTTGAAAGTCAATTTTTTCTCCGAGAGAGATTATCTCCTCAGGCGATTCAATCAAAATTGTGAAGTGTTTCCTCTTAAAAAAATAAATAAATATGCATTTTTCATAATAATAAAAAACAAACAAAAAAATATTTTTTTTAAATCTAAATAAACGTTTTCTTAAAAAACACAAACCAAGTGACACACATTTCTACCCGAACTACGTGAGCTTTGATCCCTTAAGGGTACGTAGGCCCTAGGTTAAATCCTAGGTCAAGTCCAAATATGTAAAAGTTATTTTTTCCCTTTTTTTGTGTATTGTTATTTTTATTTGTATATATTAAAATAAATTTCAAATTAAGGTCATATTTATTTTTAAATAATTAACTTAGGGTAACCGTTCTCTTGAACGGGTGCTGTGGGTGCCTAACACCTTCCTCATGCATAATCGACTCCCGAACCCTATTTTTATTATTTTAAAAGGTTTTCCAAAATATCTTTTTTTAAAAAAATTTGGTGGCGGCTCCATTTTTAATCTTAATTTAATTAATTTTTCGGGCGCTACAAGATGGTTTGGGTATGTACAAAGAAGCCATTAAATGTGCAAGTGAGGAGGGTAGACAAAAAATCTAAATTTGATCAAAAGAGAGAGGGAGACCAATGCAACATTAGATGAACTTATAGAACAAGATATGTTGGTGAATAATATATCCAAATATTTGATTTGGTTAATAATAGAGTACAATGACGTAATATGATCTTTATTGACTAACTCCACATATATAGTGATATAAGGGTTTGTTATTGTTGTTGTCATTGAATTCAATGGTTAGATGTATCTATCTATCAATCATCATCGTATGACGACTGTGTAGTGTGTACTGAAAAAATGTTGCTTAAACAAGAACAAAGAATTTAATTACTATACATTTAATTTCAACGTAGTGCTATTAAAAGAATTGAATTTATTTCACTCAAAGGAAAGAATACATATATTTATTACAATTTTTCAAAAAAGAATAAAAACTAAATTGAGATGTATTGACAAAAGAATCAACGAATCGCAGAAAAAATTTTACATGAAGAAGATTAGAATCGTGCACGTTTGCATTCAGGAGGAAGGCCTTGAGGGAATCGTTTGAGATCAGTGCAATAGTTATAGATCATGAAGTACTTCTGAGCCCATCTAAGCCTTCTTCTACCACTAGCATCGAGCTCATTGCTTTGCACTTGAGAATTAGAGAATGAGTTTGATGAAGAAGTGAGATCTGTGGCTTTGAAGTTGCGATAATAAGCCGTGAAAGGAGCTTTAGACCAATCTGTTTTGACCAAACCACCTCTGGTGGCCCAATCATCAGCATTCCAAAGGCTCGGAGTACATTCTCATGGCTTGGTCCTTTGGGAAGGGAACACCTTTAGCTTCCTCGTTCTCGAAAACTCTAATGGGAATATTGTCTACCAAGAATCTGCAGTAGTTAATAACCCAATATTAGAGAACAAGCAAAAAGTTACATATAAGTAAAAATAACGAAAAAAAAGCATACATATAGGAGTATTAAGGGAGAGAAAAATAACAATTACGCTACCTTGAAATTTTAAAGTCACATTGAAGTTCTAAAGGACATGGGTGGGATTAAATTGAATTATCTATAATTGTTATATATTGACAACTCTATTTAGACCAAGTTATCAATCGAAACGTGGCATTAACAACTTCTAATGCATTCAATTTAATCACATCTAGGTCCTAGCAATATCGGTGCAATTTTGATTATTCAAGGGGCTTAGCTGTTATTTTTATTTTCCTTGATGCATATGTGTAATTATTTCTAAAATTATAATCATGAAGAGGTTATTAAGTCCTTGTGTGACTCACATAATGTGTTGTGGCTTCCAGACAATGGAGTATCTGTGGAAATTCTTGGTGGGATCGAACCAAAGATAGAATTGTTGCTCTCTGTTGCCTTTTCCTTGAGAAAAGACATTGGTATGAAGAATGTAAGGTTGCCCACTTACATTGCCCAAGAACTCAAAGTCAATCTCGTCATGATTTGTCCCTTGTGACGACAACTGCACATATATACATGAATAAATTAGTTGATTATTATATGCTCACATATATTTGCTTAAATTGAAAGAGTTGATGAACTTATTGAACCCACACACGCACGCACACACATATGTGAGTGAAACC
This sequence comes from Mimosa pudica, assembly GCA_029929735.1. NCBI lineage: Eukaryota > Viridiplantae > Streptophyta > Magnoliopsida > Fabales > Fabaceae > Mimosa > Mimosa pudica. Next base: position 8,585,052 of record JAKELP010000021.1, on the reverse strand, counting down.
TACGTAGAAAGTGGTGACAGTGCCAGCAGAATTGCCAGAAACAAGCTTGATGTCCATGTCGATCCTAGTGAACAGGAATTGTTTCTTGGATTGGAAGCCAGAGCCAGAGTACTTATCCAGAGAAAGAGATAGAAGCTGACCTCCATTGTATATCTTCCCACGATCACCACCCCATGTTATTTCTGTGTCTTGTAAGAAATTTGCATAACATGAAGCCATCATAGATGTCATCACTATCCCAAACAACATACTCACGTAAAATCCTTTACCACGACAAGCCATTTTACTCTATGTAGAGAGAGAGAGAGCGAAAGAGGGGGAGGGAGAGAGAGAGAGAAATTAATGATTGTGTTTGATGAGAGATTAGGAATGTAGAGAGTGTTTAAATAGGTGTAGGAAAGGAACGAAGACGCGTTTGAAAGCTGTTGCCAGCTTTACAAGAAAACTAAGAAAGCTGGAGTGTTTTGTTTTGGATTAATATTTTTAATATGTATACAAGTTTATGATTACTTCAGTTAGACTCGATATAGATATGTGAATGATAACTAATTATAATATTTGAAATTGACCTTATTTAAATATGATTTTTCTATGAAAATTTTTGTAATTGATTTTATAATATAAATTTGAAAAGCTGCTATAATTACGCAGGCTGAATGCCAACATGGAATGGTATTGTAGAGCTATCGCTTTGGATTCTATTACTTTGAGTTCATCAAGGTCTGAGGGTAACGTTGAATATAAAACTTGGATGTTGACCCTATTGGTATTTGAATGCGATCTTTAATTGAAAAGAGAAAAAAGAATTACGCGGTACAGATGCCACCTCGGTATGGTTTTGTAGGTAGAAAGAATAATTTGTTGGTACAGCAGACATCAATATACATATTCAAAATATAGCTTTGTCTAGCCTGGAGCGCTTTTCTTTAGATTTAATTCATTTTTCTGTATGGGGAATTAATTAAGGGCCCTATGTAAGAGTAGACATAAAATCGGAAGAGTCCCATAAAATGAATAAATTAGAATAATTAAGGTCGTAATGGACCTTCTTTATATTATCTTTAAGCCCAAATGACACTTTTTACCATCCTTAAAAAATTAAAAGACTTATCAAACGGTTCCCAAAACTTTTGTTACGCATGGTCAAAAGACTAAAGATTTTTAGTAATTAAAATCAATACCTTGTGAACGGTGCTCAAATAGTTGTTTATAATAATGGTTAGAAATTCATTATTCATAGCGCAAAAAGGTTGTTAAACGATGGTGCTTATATTTTGTTATATTTAGACTAAAGTTCATTAAAGAAATTAAAAGAATAAAGAAATGTGTCTAAAAACTTGTTACACATGGTCAGAAGTTTATTACACAAAATTTAAAGATTGTTTGTAATTAAAATACAACACCTTGTACTTGTTAAAAATCATCAAAAAGTTGTTATGTTCATAGCACAAAAGTTGTGACGAAAGTATAAAGGGTAAAATTGTCATTTGAGTTTGGAAGATAATAGAAAACAATTTCTTTGGGACTCTAGTTAATTTGGCTATTCACTAAAACTTTTTTTTATTGTCATGCCCACTTTATGAGGTCCCAAATTAATTTCCCTTATTTCATAAGCTTTTGAGGTAGCGGGTTTTGTGACACACGCACCAACATTTATACTACTAAGAACATAATTAAAAGGTTGAAAAAGAAGAAAATGAGATGTATAGTAGTCCTACAAAATCATGTAATTAAATTTAGATCTCACGTAATTATTATTGCATGCTCAAAAGTTGTAAGTGCTCAAAGGTTGATATCGTCAAACAAAAATAGTTGTTATGCTTGGCTCAAAATTTTTTGTCAACAACCTTTTATTTTATGTTCACAACCTTTTGATAGAGAATTAATTTTGTCACTTTCTAACGCTTGATGTTAATTAAATTCTTTATGTGATCTATAATTAATTTTCGCAAAATCTGCCGTTTTATAAACTATAATTAAATCCCTTTTTCAAACTCAAATCCCTTGCTCTAAAACTCCCTCAGGACCGAAACCCTAACACACAAAGCTCCCAAGAATGTCTAAGAAGTGAAGAATGTCGGCCTTCTTTTGTTTTACTCTTTATAAACCATAATATTTCTGTCTACAACATGTTGTGTGTGTTTGATTGAGGTACGGTCTAAAAACTTTGGTTGATGCTGAATATGCCTCTGTGTAGATTTGAGCCATGATCAGAAAATTGAGTTGCAGCTCAATTCAACTCTATGCAAAAAGTAAGACATTGTTTGGTTTATGAACAATCTTAGTTTGCTGTTTGAAATTTTGAGTTCTTTAATTACAAATGTAGTGCTCTCTCCTTGTTTGACATCACTTCAATTGTCTCTGTTTTCTCGAATAGTTTGACTCAAAATTTTTCTTGCCCAAACATACTTTGCAAAATAATAAATTTAAGAATTAAGCTCATAATAGATAAGAGGAGGGTTAAAGTGCAAAAATGACCGTGTAATTGTCACGAAGATACAAAAATGTCCTTGTGTAATGATGATGTGACAGAGGATTATGAGTGTAAAAGTAAAAAAAATTAATAGCAATGACCATTTTTGCCCCAATTTTGATATCCGATAGGCATTTTTGCTCCAAAAAAATTTACATGGTCATTTTTTCACCTTTGTGATAATTACATGATCATTTTTGCACTGTAGTTCTAGATAAGGAGGATAACCCAAAATATGCACAATTGAGTAAAAATGTGCAACTATATACATCATGCATATTTTCTAATAGATGCTGCAAAAAGTGTAAATAAACAAAGGAAATTAAAGTGCGTCAAAAAGACACAAATTAGATGTTGACAGACAGATACCCTAAAATAAAATATGGAACTTTTGTATTATACCAAAAGAAACAAATGCCTGATAGTTTGATATTTGAATTGTTGGCATAAATTTGAAAATTGTTATCATTGGGTTGAAAATTTATCTGTTAAACTTATGAATGATTTTCCAAAATATATCTTATTGTTTTTAATGGAAAGATTTGAAGCTGTGAACTGTTGACATTAACTTTTAATTAACGTAAAAAAACGTAAAGTTTTGGATTGTTAAAAGGGTAAAGGTGCAAAAATATGACTAAACTTTACCCTAAATTGCATTTCTATGACTAAAGTTTCGTAAGGAGCAAAAATACCACCAAACTTGGGATTGAGGTGCAAAACTATGATTTCCGTCAAATATGACGATGTTGACCGTTAGTCTTCGACATGTAGGATGCTGAGTGTGCAATAATGACCATGTGGCATGCTGAATAGATTTATGTGGGGCCCACAATGGGGTTCCTTCTGTTATTGAAATCAATTCCTGATCTGATGGAGGGTAAGGGTGTTTTTGGAAGGGATGAAGAGGGAGGGAGGAAATTGTTTTTTATTATATGTGGGCCCCACATAAATCTATTCAGCATGCCACATGGTCATTATTGCACACTCAGCATCCTACATGTCTAAGACTAACGGTCAACACCATCATATTTGACGGAAATCATAGTTTTGCACCTCGATCCCAAGTTTGGTGGAATTTTTGCTCCTTGCGAAACTTTAGTCATAGAAATGCAACTTAGGGTAAAGTTTAGTCATATTGTTGCATCTTTGCCCTTGTTAAAATGAACTTGAGAATTGTCATATTGTTATATGCATGTTAAAAAATCCCAAAATAAACTTGTGTATAATTATTATGTACTTATAAAGGATTGAAAGTCTATTTGTCCTGGGAATTTTCAGTTACGAACTATCTACATTTACATTTTCTTAAATATAAAATTACCCCGAAAGTTTAAAAGCGTATCAATATATATATGTAGCCATATAAAGTTAAAATTAATTAATATTAATGGTCACTTTTAATCAATGTGAAGTTTTTAACAGGATAAGGCAACATTTCTACATTTTAAAACTTTATGGGCAATTTTAAACCCACAAATATTTCCAAGAAAGTTAGTTTAGAAACAAATGAATACTAGATGGGCAATATAAGACTTGACCCGTCTAATAATTCGCATTTTTGTCTTTTCTTATATTTAAGATTTCTAATATATATTTAAAATATTTGTTTTTCAATTTTCATCTTTGTGGGATTTTTCAGAATATATATGTGTGTGTGTATATATATAGACACAAATCTTACGTAACAACATACTTGCACTAAATTATCTATAGTGTTCATCCTGCATTAGCTATAGCTTGCTAACAAAATAAATCGAACAAACTGAAAAATAAATAAGAGAGGTATAAACCTTACTTGTCAAAGGAAAAATCAGAAAAGAGAGGGTCAAAAGCTTTCGAGTTTGAAACAAGAAAAATAGATTAAAGAGATGACGAATAGTGATAAACGTGACGACGAAACACCACGGCACATGCCTCTGACTAGAAATGATTGAAAAAATAATGTAATATGATTTGTGTGCAATGATATTGTAGGAGTAGAGAAAATAGACATTGATGAAAGAGGGAGAGAGATAGTTTTGGGAATGATCAGCTTGAGAATATATAAAAGGTTATATATATAAAAAAATATAAACATTTGAAGAAATCAATTATGACTCAAAATTTAAGGGATTTATTAAGAGAATGATGACCAATTATTGCTAATCAAATAACATTGTTTTTGGTGTATAGAGAGAGAGAGTAAGAGCCCCATTCAATTTCCATTTTGTTAGGATTTGGTATCAGAGCTTAGGTTTTCGGTTGACCAAACTTATCATTAATGAGGAGGTAAATAGAATCATATATGTAACTATGGCTACAACATGACTTACGGGAAAGAAGCTTCTACCACCAAGTCCACATGTTATAGTTTGGGTTTGTTGAAAAGGTTTTCAAAAAAAAAAAGAATATTTATCTTTAGTAAATATGGAAAAGAATTATATTTTATTAAAGTGATGAAATTTTATTTTTGCTCGATTGGTTTTGTTGTTTCTTGCATGACATATTCATTAGTAGTATTGTGGCAATAACTTTCCTTATCCTTTCCCTTTTTAGGATTGCTTTATAGGAACATTTTTATTAATATAACTTCCCTATTAGGCCTTTATTTCATTAAGTTAATTCTTTTTAGGGAGTAACTTCCATCCGAAGGCGAGTGAGAGAAAGTGTGTGCATGAGCAATATATTATACCATTATATGGATATGTTTAGACCCTTGGAGAGAAAAGGTTTTGAATAGTTACAACTATTAAGGTTTCAAGAAATTGTTATGAGCTATGCATTGAAGATGAAGTAAATATCTCTAGATGTTAAATTATGGTTAAGGTGTGATTGAGATAGATGATATAAGGAAGTATGTATACAAGACAATGGTTTGAAAGGATTTAGGGCTTTGATGATGTTGAATCAATTGTATACTACTACCTCCGGTCCTAAATATAAGACCTAATTGACTTTTTTTTGGAGAGATTAAGGTTGCGAAATAGGCTATTAAATCATGACAAATTTCATTTATTTTTAGATTATTCATTAGTTTATATGTAAAATAAACTAGTCTAAGGGAAAAAATTAGGAAAATCAATTTATAATTAACTTATTTTGCTTTTTTATAGGATTTTCTAAAAAAGTCAGTTAGGTCTTATATTTAGGACCGGAGGGAGTATGAATGATTAAGACTTGGGCGAAAAGTTAAGACCCAGACTTTGGTATAACGAATTGAGCATTTGAAGATCTAAGATTTTCGTTTGTTGACTATATAGAAGGTAAATGATTTTTTTTTATTATCTGATGATTTTGTGAAGCTGATTTTACTTTAGGCTTATAGGTTAAGAATCAATTATCAATGGATGCTCATATTACTAAACAAGAAGGTAGAGTGTTATTGTGACGTTTATTGTATGTCTATGGATAATTACTCTTGTGATATAGTTTTGGTTAGTTATGCTTTGGACAAGTTAGATTTAGTTGAACTTGATGATGTTGACTAGAAGGGAGTTAGAGAGATCCAAAGTTTTGAATATTATGGTTTGGTACGTTGAACTTGAATATTATGGATTTAGAGAACTGAAAGAAATTAGAGGTTTGTTGGTTTCTTTAGGCATATTAGTGTTAATGAAAAGTTGCAAGCGTGAAGACCCTTGAGAAGTATGACTATTGAAAGTAAGATATTAGAGTTGGGATTTGATAATGATTTTGAAGATTTGAAAATATTATAGTAGCTACAAGGTAATGGTGCATAAATTGAGAATCTTACTGAAGTGTGAAGTAGAGAAACTCGTGTTTTAAGTTTTAGTTTGATTAAGGACGAACGATTGCTATTATATAGTGGTTTTGAATGATTTAAAATTAGTATGGATCATGAGGAGAAAATTTGTTGGATAAGGATTGTTTGCTAGGCTCGGTTTAAGTTGGACAATGATATAATTATGTAAATATGTAAATTGATCTAATAGTTCATCTATGAAGTTTTGGAATATTTTTGTGCTATACGCAAGTGGCATATTTTAAAATTTCATTTCATTTATTTTGTTAAAAAGTTGTGTTTAGAAGCAAGTTTACACTTTTGAATTTGTTTTGAGTGTTGGTGTACTTACAAGAGAAAATCAATATTGTTTTTGTTTGTTAATTGATTTTGCACCCTTGCTCCTTAAATAAATATTTTTTTTTAGAATTGATATCTAGTGTTCTTAAAAAAATATTATTATTTTAAATTTGAGTGGAAAATGTTTTCCTCATTCCATGGAATATCACAAAAAAATAAGACAGCATTACTTCTATTGTTTGTTATTGGAAACATTTCTATATTTTATTTTGTAATATATGTTTATAATATCTTTTGCTTTGAATTGCAATCATATTCTATTTTTATATAAAAAATTCATTATCTTTTCTAATATACTTGAACTTATTTTCACTTTGCTTAAAAGTTGTTATGAAGATAGAATCATTCTACATGTTGAAAGTATAATTTTTCCTTGTTGAAATTATTTCTACATAGAAGAATATTTGGTTTATGTTTTATTTTTTATCAGCGTTTATGTTTTACTTAAAACATTAATACTATGATTAGTTTTTAAATATTTTTACTGTATTTGGTTGAAAATATTTATTTGAGCTTGTCTATTTCAATATATGTTTGAAAGTAATTTTGCACTACAAAATATGTTTGAAGTAGTTGATGAAATATAGTGTTGAATCCATTTATTCATAAAGATTGATTTCGCTACAAAAAAAATTGAATTTTTATTTGAAAGAAAAGATACCTTATTTTCTCTATATTTTAAACTTATTATTGATTTGAAATTATTATTCTCGTTCAATTGTATAATTTTGTAAGATTGCAAAAGTAGAATTAAGTACATCTATTGTTTGATATTTTGCAAGTTTAAATATTTTATTTTGAATTATAAATTTGCAATACTTTTATTTTCGTGCGATTTAAAATTGTTATTTTATTTTATAGTTAAAAAAATGATCCTTCTTAGTGTTGTAAACTTATTATTTCTTTACAGAAATTGTTTTAAAATAAGATCTTTTTATCAAATGTATATTTTTATTTTTAAACTATCTCTACGTAGATCCATATTCTTTTAATACTTTGTTTGTAAATTAAAAGTTTGATTAACTCTTGATGTTTTAAAGATGTTGGGTTGAAAACAGTTATCTAATTGTTGAGGATTATTATTTTATTCAAAAATGTACAGTTTCTTTTGGTCATATATAGTAGTAATATATACACCCACTTTTTGATTTCAATATAGATTTGGTAAATGGTCACCTCCGATCCCTTCAACATATGTTTGAAAGATATTAAAATTACAATTTGCTCTTGCTTCATTTCATAAATATTTTTAACATTAAAGTTACACATATTTTGAATATGCCATATGTTTTTAAATATACACACAAAAGCTTCTAAAACAGATGTAGGATATTTTTTTTGTTTTGGTCAAATATTATGTCTACTTGAATCCATCTTTCACAGACTATAAACTAGACATACACAACCAGATAAGCTGATCATTAATAACTGAATAGCAAATGGGGATTTCCGAAATAGTACATGCAATAATAGAGGGTAAAGGCTATTGATGATTGGATCGAGTTCCATTTCAAAGGATTTTTTATATGGTAAAGGTGCAAAAATGATACTAAACTTTACCCAAAAATGCGTTTATATTACTAAAGTTTCGCGAGGTGCAAAAATAGTACCAACTTGAGATCCAGGTGGACATATAGTATTTTTACTTGAGGGAAATAAAATTTAGGTATGAAAAGACTCTTATGTCCCCAATAAATAAAAATTTAATGAGGGAGGAATGGGGGCATAACAGTCTTTTCGTTCCTAGATTTTATTTTCATCAAGTGAAAATACTATATTCGCACCTGAACCCCAAGTTGGGTAATCTTTTTGCACATCTCGAAACTTTAATAATAGAAACGCAATTTTGGGTAAAATTTAGTATCATTTTTACATCTTCGCCCTTTTTTATAAGAAAAAGTACCCATTAAAAGTCCAAAACATGACAAGCTTGTTTATTTGGAGGTAAGCATGATAACAAAAGCCGAGACATAGCTTTAATCACATACTTTTTTCTCATTAACCGTAAAATAATTGTAATTTAAAAGTAAGGTTGGGGTTCAAAAACGCAAATCCAAATGAGTTTCCATAACCTTGATGCATAAGCCGCCAAAAAAGAATGGTAATCTTGGTGGAACTATTGAGAGTGGGGTCAATATATCACTTTCTATCCTAGCTAACTTTCATAGATGGACAAACCATAGGCTCTCAAAAACCAAAACCAGTGCACTTTATTAGCTTTTGGTTTTAGTGCAACTAGTTTGCCCACCACGCAAGTGCGTGTGCACTAAGCATCATTTTGATGCTATCCACTCATCACTTTATCAACATATATATACACACAAACACACATAACAACACACATAACACGGTGCTAAATATCTACTTCACTGTGAGTTCAATTCTCAACAATATAATATCCAAATGATAAAGAGAATCACACTTTCACACATCATTTTCCTCCTCCTCCCATCATGTGCCGTTGATGCCCAGTCGAGTTCTCCTCGGACCAAGGACGTATCATCCGACCACATGCTTGTAGCCCTCGTTTGTATCATCTTAGTCGTCACCATCTTCTCCATTTTCCTCCGCCACTGCTCTAACACCAACACTGGACACGTCAATACTGGCGGCGCCGCCACCATCACTAATTGTGCATCAAGTATTCCTCAAGGAATTGATCCCAAATTCCTCAACACCTTCCCTATAGTCATTTACTCCACCCAGAAATTCCATGTAGCTCCTAACGAATGTTCGGTATGTTTGAATGAGTTTAATCAAAATGATGTTCTTCGATTGCTTCCAAAATGTAACCACTTGTTTCACCCTCCATGCATTGATGCATGGTTGGCCTCTCACGTGACTTGTCCTGTATGTCGCACGTGCCTGTCACAGGCTGATAATGGAGGTGACCACGAAGTTGTGATAGTGATTCCGGATGTGGTGAATTCTGAAGGGATGTTTGATGAAAGTTGTGAGAGTAGGAGGGAGGTTAATTCAGGATATGTGATTAGGACTTTGGGGAGGTGTCATTCAACGGGTCACTCTATGGGTTTTGGTGAAATTGGTGGGAAGGACATGGAAGGGTACAGTATTTGGAATTTGGAGGATGTGAAGAAAAATATTAATAAGATTAGTCACGGTGGAATGCGGCGGTCCGCGAGCTCCGGTGTGCTCGTGAACGGCCACCATGGTGAAAAGGAAAGTATAGAGAGCATTTTATTTTTGAATAAGACCTTTTCTAAGATTTGAATTTTATTATTTTCAGTGTGTATATTGCTGTAATGTTATAGATATGAATTATGATTATTTATTTGAAATTTTTTGTAAGATGGATATTTATTCAAAATTTTCAATTGTTGTGGTATGAGCTGTGAGGCACTTAGTGGAACAAAGGTACGCTGCTCTTTCTTTTTGACATGAAGTCAGTATATAAGTGATAACTGTAAAATGACTTGCAATCCTTTACTTTTTGGGCCCATAAGGACAATTAAAAAAAACAACTAGTGGTAACAGTGTAGATGTAACACCTAGATTTTTCTTAATATATATAAGTGATTTAATCAATTTATACCACAATTATGTCATTGGAAACCCAAAAATATGAATAAATTTTTTTTATTTTGAAAGATAAATAAATAATTCTTGTTATGTAAAATATTTAAAATCTTTCTTTTGTAAAATAAGCTTCAATAAATAAATCATATAGTTATGAAAATTCATGTGGATATAAATTTATTAAATGACTAAATTTAAATCTAATACTTAATTCTATCAGGTTCCTTAATTAGTCAATCTATCTAGAACCTTATTTTAATTATCTAAATAAATACACCTATTATTATAATTACAATTAATACAAATTGGCTATCCCAGGTGATAGCTTCCTATTTATGTATATCACAAGCTTTTAGCTTATTACATAATGATATAACAAAATCAAATTAAAACTATCTATTTATTTCTAGAATTCATAGGGCCTAGCAAGCTTATCTGCTACTCAAATTATCCTTCTCCTGCATATGTGAAAAACATTTTGAAAAACGGGTGAGATTCAAAGAATCCCAATAGCAATTTATTTTATTCATATATCTTTTTATTTCATTCATATATCTTTTAAACCTGCTCAGATAATGATAGTGACGCTACCTGTTGGCATCATACTGCCATCATACTGTCGTTAGTATAACACTCATACAGGGCCCCTACCTTAACAATATATTTGTTATAGGTAGAATATTTTATTGCATGTGCCTATTGCACCACCAACTACTACTAGCAATATTTTTGCCGTTCGTAGTAGGCAACACCTGACAGGATTTTCTAAGAAAAATAAATTCAACAATATGGCATGGGGGGAGCGACCCTCCTCACCAAAAATATAAATGCAGAAATAAACCCTATCAAAATCTGAGGCAATTTTAAAATTTATATTTATAATCAATTATAGCATGCTATTTTTTTATGACTAAAATAACCCGCTACCTGGGCTTCAGCCAATAATACTTCTTCAGTAATACGATCTGAACTTCTTTGTTTTTCTTTTCTTTTCACTGCCTTAAGTCACAATCCACCATTTATTCCTATTATTACATCAAGTAATAATAGAGAATTAATAATTGTCCTTATATGATACATATATATATTTTGCGCCTCTCATTCCTATCAAACTACCCAATCCTTTTTTTTTCTTTTTGAAATCCTACTTCCTTGACTCTATATAATCTATCATACTTATTCATCCAATTCTCAAAATCAACCATATTCTCAAACTTGACCATGTTAATAACTCATGTTGAATTCAAATCAAGTATAGCGTAAAGGCAAATCATTTCAACAACTTCAAGCATCATCATATTAAAATTTCTCAATGAAATCGCTTAATTAAAGCATATCAATCAACATTATTACGTAATAGAGGAATAAAAGGAAAGTAGAGGTACATATATGGAACCAAATATCAATTAACAACAATAGGAAGATTCAATTTATTAAGGTGGAAACTGTTATACTAATTAAGCAAAACAAACAACCATAAAACATTCAAGAAAATAAAAATAAATCAATCCATCAAATCAGATTTCTAAAATAATTATTATAACAAATTTTAACAAAATAGTGATTAAATTCAACTGCATCCAAAGGAGCATTAAGGTTCTCATATTCTTGAATTTCAATGACAATCTTCTCGTAGTAAGTATGTTGTAAAATTTAGATTCATTAAAATATAACTTCTCCCTTTGAGACATTTCTTGTTCAATATAAAACTGAAACTTCAAGTAATAATTTCAAGATTAAGTACCATCTTTATACACATGGATATTCTTGCAAACAAGTTCTAACAAAGAAAATTACATTAAGAGGAAGAATCGTTTAAATCGTATATATCACTTTAAATAATTCCTACATCTCTAACTTAGATTTAAAAAATGGCAACATAAACTTACAAGAGAAAGCAAGCAAGCAAACTACCAAACAGAGGAAACAATAAACAATCTCTACTACATATAGCAAACTAAACAGTAGAGGGAACATCACTTATAGTCCCAAACAGAGAAACCAAACCAATATAAAACACAATCTCAAAACATCACTTTTCTTTCAAGTTTTCATTTTGGAAGCTTAATCTTTATTTAATCATTATGAAAGTTTTGAAAACCCCAAACCCCATTTCGGATCCCTCTCCATCTCGCGAAACACAAATGAAAAATGGTATGGAGAAGTTACCTAGGTTCGATTTTGGTGTTACATGACAAATTGGAGGCGTCCACCTTCGTGATTCATCGTTCGACCGCCGTTGGAGGCTGAACGCAGAGAGAAAAAGAGAAGAGAGTGTGAGGAGTGAGGGAGCAGTGGGAGGAAGAGAAGAGGTTTAGGGTTTGGAGAGAAACATGAAGACATTGAGTTTGGGAGAAAAGCGGTTGATGCTTTTGTTCAATAAGGAGACTAGGGTTTCTTACTTAGATACATCAATATAATGATTAGGGAAAATTCTAACTAACTCCCCCATATGTTTGTTTTTAATTACACTTTGACCCTAAAATCCTATATGTCATTTGTACCTTTTTCTTTCCATTTAACTCTTCTTTTCCTATTTACTAGAAACTTAGTTTGTACAAAAATTCTCTCTCTCTCTTTTTCTCTATTATACAAAGCATTGGTTTATAGTTTATATCCCTCCTCCTATTTAGTTCAACTATATTTTAAAATGAAATTTTGGAATGTTAAATAAAGTCTTAAAGTATAAAGTACTTTTCATAAATTTCTAACTCTAAATAATCCTTTTAATTAAATTTCCTTAATCTCTAAAGAAAATAAATTTTGAAATCACTAAAACACCTCAAATATCCTGAATTCATTTTTAATAATTTAAATTTCTAAATAACCTATCAATAATTCTGTATTATCTCTTATTTAAATTTTTGGGGTGTTACAGTAGACCAGATGGTAGGGTAATGGGCCCAATTAGGAAGTACAACATTTACATAAATTAATTAAACATAGTTAAACATAGATATCAGCAACCAAAAAAACATAGATATAGATGGATCCAACTAAAGGCAGATTACAATTGGAAAATACTATTTACAACCGTTAATAAAAGGTTTATTTGACTTTATATGAAAATATATACTTTTTTATAGCAGAAATATATACTAATAATAAATCAAGTATATATTGTTAGACATAAACTATTCTGTTTGTTTATAAACAAATGTTCAACAATACAAACTAAATTAGTTTTCATATATATTTTAATAATTTATGTACCTTCATTAATCTTATATAAAAGTATAATCCATCACCGAGTCCTAACTATAATAAGACCATTTTAGCTTATTTTGATAAATTAAGGGTGTAAAATTAATAACTTTAAAATGTCTATATTTATTTGGCAAAAAATTGTCTATAATCATTTTCCTTAAAACTAATTTATTTTACTTATAAACTAAACTATAATCTATTTACGTGTGAGTTGTGATATACATGTTAATATTTAGTAATTCAATTTGCTTCCTTAACGTAAAAAAAAAATCAAACTAAATGTTATATTTAGAACCACATAAGTATTAAATATTGGAGGTAATATGAAGGATATCACATCTATACTATCTTCATACAATGGGAGGAAAGACGGTATGTTTTTTTCAAAATGTCGCCCTTCGAATAAATGAATGTAGAGCTGAATCTTGACCACCATTGACAAAAGCAAAGAATACACATAAGGGAGTAACGGTGGATCAGTTTTGCACGACGCTGTCGGCCTAAAATAAAATAAAAAGTTTTGGAAGACGCTTGGTAAGATCTATCCACTGATGTTTTCGGAGCAAATCAAATGGGCCTTCAAAAAATCTCCTGCTATAATGGGTTGAGTATTTTCATTGTCCTAGTCTACAAATGCTGATCTAACTTGGTGTCGAGAACATTGGTAAGTACTGAATTCCTACCAAATCAACTGGTTACAAGCTTCCATAACACATAAACTCCTTCATTAATCAGTTAATCTCCAATTTAGGAAGTTTGTCAGTTAAAAGACAACTCTTACATCCTATATAAAAAAATGTTTAGACTTGCTGTTACTGTGACCAGTATCAAAAAGTTGATATTTATTATAAAAAGGGTCCACTTTTAGACCTGAAAGCTATGTATCAAGTTTCCTAAAATAACAATAATTAGCTAGTGTCACAATAGATTAAATTGTGGGTATATATTATATATCTACATATACATGCTTTATTTTGTTTTTCATAATAACTTTTGAATACCTGAAAATTGGCTGCAATATAACTCAATAGGCAAACAAAACATTCAAATGCAATCAATGAAAAATTCATTGGTTATAATGTGTTGTATATTTTCATAATATATTCCATCTTAACTTTGGAACTCGTTTTTTCCATATTCACATTTTTATTCTTGTTTTGTTACTCCTCTAAATGAGTTAAGATGATTCTAGAGTGTTAGGTTTGCCAGAGGATATAACTTTATCACCCCCAACATCAACACAAGGATTTGAGGTGTTAAACGTATAAAACATATTTAGAAACTTTATCGTGTTAAATGTACAAAATACTTTAATGTTCTGGTGCACCTCAGAATTTTTTTTTTTTTGGAGAATGGGGATGTGCTTTATGAAGTAATGAAGAATAATCAATCCATATAAAAATTCAAATAATCTTAGAATAATAAAAAGTTTACCTCCAATTGTTTAGAAAATCTAAAGGAATATATTTACATATATCAGCACATTTTTAGAGCTTTAGAGAGCGAAAGAAAAATGTAAAACCAAAATCAAGATTTAAAGTTAAAATCTCTTCTAACCTCAAATCTCTTGCTAAACTCCCCCGGCCAAGACCGAAACACTAGCACACAAAACTCTCCAAAATGTCTAAAAAGTGAAGACTGTAATCCTTCATTTGTTTTACTCTCTTTAAACCATAAAATTTCTGTCTAAAACATGTTGTGTGGTGCTGTTTGATTGAGGTACGGTCTAAAAACTTTAGTTGCGGCTCAATTTGCCTCTATGTTGATTTGAGCCATGGTCAAGAAATTGAGTTGTAACTCAATTCAACTCTATGCAAAAAGTAAGATGTGGTTTGGTTTATGAGCCTGGCTTAGTTTGCTGTTTGAAATTTTGAGTTCCTTCATTGGAAATGAAGTCCTCACTCATGGTTTTACATCACTTATTGTCTTTGTTATTCTCTCAAATAGTTTGCCTCTAACTTTCTTGCCCAAACACACTTTGCAAAAAAAAAAATTCAGAATTAAGTTCATAATAAATAAGGAGGATAGCCCAAAATATGCACAATTGAGCAAAAAAATGTACAACTAAATCATCATGAATATTTTCTTATAAATGTTGCAAAAAGTGCATATATAAACAAAGAATAGTGTGTCAAAAGACACGAATTCGATGATGTTGATAGACACCCTAAAACAAAGGGTAATGGCCCTATTTTGCCCTTCAAGTAACCACCATGGACCACTGGGCACCCTAAACTAATACTGGGTACAATTTTACCCTTGAAGTAACCAAAGTTGTCCACTTTTACCCTGTGGCGAATGCAATGTTGACACGTGTCGTCCACATGTCAACATTACATTCGTCAGAGGGTAAAATTGAACCAGTTTAGTTACTTCAAGGGTAAAATTGTACCCAGAGTTTGTTTAGAGTGTTCAATGATCCAGGATGGTTACTTGAAGAACAAAATAAGGTCAATACCCCTAATACAAAATATGGGATTTTTGTATTTTAACAAAAGATACTAATGCCTGATAGTTTGATATTTAAATTGTTGGCATACATTTGAAAATTATCCACAGAGGCGCAAAAATATCCATGTAAATTTTTTCATATAATTGCCACAGAGGCGCAAAAATATCCATGTAAATTTTTTCAGAGCAAAACTACTCATCAAATTTCAAAAATAGGGCAAAAGTGTCAATCACCATTAATTTTTTGACTTTTCACTCATTATATTTTGTTATGTCATCATTCACCAAAACACGTGGTAAGCTTATGTATTATTATTTTCCCTTGTGTGATGATGAAGTGGCAAAGGATGATGAGCGAAAAAGTAAAAAATTAATGTAATAGGTACTTTTGCTCCAATTTTAAAATTTGATGGATAGTAGTTTTGCTCTAAAAAAATTTTACATGGTTATTTTTGCACTTTCGTGACAATTAAATGGACATTTTTGCACTTAAATGTTTTGACAATTAATGTGGAATTTTTCATGGGATAAAGTAGCATTGCTACGTTTTGAAACTTGGGTGAAATATCATTCTGACCAATAAACAATTTTGAAAGGGTGAAATTGGCCAAAGAACAATAAAAAGGTTCATTTTGGCCAAAGAACAATAAAAATGGTTCATTTTGGCCAAAGGTCTACTTGAAAATACCAAAATAACCCTTGAGATACACGTTTTCAAAAATTATTTTAATTATGTCCTAAAGGTTATTTTGGTATTTTCAAGTAGCTCATAGACCAAAATGAACCATTTTTATTGTTCTTTGACCAGAATGAGCCCTTTTTTTTGTTCTTTGGCCAATTTGACTCTTTCAAAATTGTTTACTAGCCAAAATGATATTTAACCCTTGAAACTTTATGGGCAATTTTAAACCCAAAAATATTTCTAGGAATAATTAGCTTATAAACGAATACTACATAGGCAATATAGGACTTGACCCGTCTAAAATTTATAGGCGCATTTTTGTCTTTTATTATATTTTAGATTTCTAATATTTTAAAGATTTGTTTTTCTTTTTTCATCTTTGTGGGATTTTCCCGAATTTATATTTATATATATAGAAGCTCTAAAACAGATCTAGGTTACTTTTTTGTTTTGGTCAAATATTATGCCTACTTGAATCCATCTTTCTCAGAGTTTAAGCAGGACATACACCTCTAGATAAGCTGATCATTAACACCTGAATAGCAAATGGGGATTTCCGATATAGTATATGCATTAATAGAGGTATATGCATTAATAGAGGGTAAAGGCTATTGACGATTGGAGGGATTTTGATTCCTTGCTCATCTCATCACCCTTCTCATCACCATAAATACACACAAATAAATAAGCACATGGTGGGCCCCACTAGGAGAGAGGTTATGGGACCCACCATGTGCTTATATTTTTGTATGTATTTGTGGTGATGAGAAGACGATGAGTAACATGAGTAATGAGCATGGAATCACAACCCACGATTAGAGGCATGTTCCAGTTCACAGGATTTTAAAAAAGAAAAAGGTACCCAGTAAAAGGCCAAAGGCCAGAACATGACAAGCTTGTTTGGAGGTAAGCATGATAACAAAAGCCGAGACATAGCTCTAATCACACACTTTTTCTCATTAACCGTAAAACAATAATACTTTAAAAGTAATGTTACGGTTCAAAAACACTAATTCAATTGAGTTCGCTAACCTTTATGCATAAATCGCCAAAAGAGAATGGTAAACTTGGTAGAACTATTGGTAGTTGTCATTGTCAATATATCACTTTCTATCCTCCTAGCTAACTTTCATAGAGAGACAAACCAGAGGCTCTCAAACACCAAAACCAGCGCGCCAAGGGACCAGTGACCTGATGGTTAGAAAGGTGAGATAAGACATCTCCCCGTTTTTAAGGTCCTGGGTTCAATACTTGGCGTGCCCTACCCGGGCAAGCTCCGAATTAGTCGGCACTCAAAGAGTGTCGGATACCGGAGACTCTAAGAAAAAAAAATCAAAACCAGTGCACTCAACAAATAGATATTTAGCGCAACTAGTTAGCCCACCACGCAAGTGCGTGCGCACTAATTAAGCATCCTTTTTATGCTATCTTTTTGCTTAGAATCTTTTTTATGCAATCCACTCATCACTTTATCAACATATATACATATACACACACGCACAAACACACATAACACGGTGCAAAATATCTATTTCACTGTGAGTTCGATCAATTCTCAACAACATAATATCCAAATGATAAAGAGAACCACTCTTTATTCACACATAATCTTCTTCCTCATCAAATTCTGGGCCGTGGGTGCACAATCGAGTTCTCCTCACACCAAGGACGTATCATCCGACCACATGCTTGTAGCCCTCTTTTGTATCATCTTAGGCGTCACTATCTTCTCCATTTTACTCCGCCACTGCTCCAACAACAACACTGAAGACTTCAATACTACTGGCGGTGCTGCCACCATCACTAATTGTCCATCAAGTATTGCTCAAGGAATTGACCCCAAATTCCTCAACACCTTCCCTACAGTCATTTACTCCACCCAGAAATTCCATGTAGTCCCCAATGAATGTTCGGTATGTTTGAATGAGTTTAATCAAAATGATGTTCTCAGATTGCTTCCAATATGTAACCATTTTTTTCACCCTCAATGCATTGATGCATGGTTGGCCTCTCACGTGACTTGCCCTGTATGCCGCACGTGCCTGTCACAGGCTGATGGAGGTGACCACGAAGTTGTGATAGTGATTCCGGATGAGGTCAATTCTGAAGGGATGTTTGATGAAAGTTGTGAGAGTAGGAGGGAGGTTAATTCAGGATATGTAATTAGGACTTTGGGGAGGTGTCATTCAACGGGTCACTCTATGGGATTTGGTGAAATTGGTGGGAAGGGCATGGAGGGGTACAATAATATTAGGAATTTGGAGGATGTGAAGAAAAATATTAATAAGATTAGTCACGGCGGAATGCGAAGGTCCGCGAGCTCCAATATGCTCGTGGACGGCGACCATGGTGAAAAGAAAAGTATAGAGAGCATTTCATTCTTGAATAGAGCTTCTACTAAGATTTGAATTTTATTACTTTTAGTGTGTATATTGCTGTAATGTTATAGATATGATTATGTATTTGAAATTTTTTGTAAGACGGATATTTATTCAAAATTTTCATTTGTAGTGGTATGAGCTGTGAGGCACTTAGTGGAACAAAGGTACGATGCTGTTCTGTTTTTTTTACATAAAGTCATTATATATGTAATAATAGTAAAATGACTTGTTAAGGACAATGAAACAAACAACTAGTTATAACAGTGTAGACCAGATGGCACGTTGATGGGCCCAATTAGGAAGTACAACATTACATAAATTAATTAAACAGAGAAATCTGCAACCAAAAAAACTTAGATATAGATGGATCCAACTAAAGGCAGATTACAATTGGAAAATACTATTTACAACCGTTACTAAAAGGGTTATTTGACTTTATATGGAAATATGTACTTTTTTATAGCAGAAATATATACTAATAATAAATCAAGTATATATTTGTTTTGACACAAACTATTTTGTGTGTTTATAAACAAATGTTCAACAATACAAAGTTAGTTTTCATATATATTTTAATAATTTATGTACCTTCATTAATCTTATATAAAAGTGTACTCCATCACCGAGTCAAGACCATTTTAGCTTATTTTGATAATTAAGGGTGTGATATTAATAACTTTGAAATGTCTATATTTATTTGGCAAAAAAATTGTCTATAATCATTTTTTGCTTAAAACTAATTTATTTTAATTATAAACTAAACTATAATCTATTTACGTGTGAGTTGTGACATACATGTTAATATTTAGTGGTTCAATTTGCTTCCTTAATATCCAAAAAAATCAAAGTGAATGTTATATTTAGAAGCACATAAAGTATTAAATGTTGGAGGTAGTATGAAGGATACCGCATCTATACTATCATCATACAATATAAGTTTTTTTCAAAATGTCAGCCCTTCGAATAAATGAATGTAGCACTGAATCTTGACCACCATTGACAAAAGCAAAGAATACACATAAGGGAGTAACGATGAACCAGTTTTGGAAGACGCTTGGTGAAGATCTATCCACCGATGTTTTCGCCATCTAAATGGTTACTCGTAAGGCTTCCATTTAATAATGACCCTAGGCTATTGTCTGTGAGGGGTGAGGATTCCCAAAAAGCAGTACGGGGTGAGGATTGCTTAAACCGGACAATTTCGAGAGTGGGGCGCTGAGATGTTAATTTCATGAGAGGGGAAAGACTCTTACATGTGTCGAACTAATGTTTGAACTTCTGAAAAATGGTTTTAGATGTGCGCCAAACATGATTTTTATTTTAATAGGAAGATAGTGTTTGGCAAGAAAGAATAAACTAATATTGGGCTCCAAATATTACACGATTTTATTTACCACTTAGCAGGCTCTCTGGTCCATATTCATCTTAGTAGGCTCCATGTTTCCGGAGCAAATCAAATGGGCCTTCGAAAAATCTCCTGCTATATAAAAATGGGTTGAGTATTTTCATTGTCCTAGTCTTCAAATGCTGACCTCACTTGGTGTCGAGAATATTCGTAAGTACAGAATTGCTACCAAATCAAGTGGTTACAAACTTCAATATCACATAAACTCCTTCATTAATCAGTTAATCTCCATATCTGGCATAAAAGATCGAAGTTAATTGAAAATGCAAGACTTTTATTGCATATCATTATTTGATTTAATTAGTTGCTCATCAATACAAAGGTTTTCTCTAACTCATTAACATATTACTACATTCCAATTCCAATGTACAAAACTCCTAGTTTTGTTAACAATATATAGGAAGGGATGATCGCACTTACATCCTTGTACAATCAAGACAACAGCCTGTACACAATTTGAATAGATGACTATACTCTTCTGTACACAATTTGAATATATTTAAGGTCAACACAATTTTTTGTTATTAAATTTTCTCTCGAGGTTTTAGTTCCAGAATTTTAAAATTAGTGATTTTAGTACTTAAATTTTCACTTAATTTTGGTTTTAGCCTTACAAAATTTTTCTAGCATACAATACAACAACAAAGTTTTATCCCAATTAAGTGGGGTCAGCTACATGAATCACATGCATGATGTCATTGTGTTTTATTAATAGTTATGTTTAGTGATATATTTTTTAATCAAAAGATCTCGTTGAATAATTTCACTAAGAGTTTTCTTCGGTCTCCTTCTTCGTAACAAAACATCAACATTCCTTCTAGGAGCCTTCACAAAGACCCACTTTTCCATTGTGATGATTTTTATAAAACCAATGCCATAATTGGAAATTAAAAATCTCAACTGGAGATTGGCCTCTTAATAACAACTGTAAACCACAAAGATCTAATCACATCAAAATCATGTAAAACATGTAACACATTTTCAACCTGATGATTGCAAATGTTGGAGGATAATCTCACTTAGTCTAAATCTAAAGCTTCATGTGTAACCTGTAACACGCAGGAAACTTAAATAATTTTAGGGCCTCACAATTCTTAATTTGGACTTAGCTTATTGCTTAATTTAAAATAAATTAATTAAAAATAACAATCCAACTTGGATTTACGAAAATTCAACGAAGAACGTTCGTTAAATATTCTTTGTTTATGTAACTTTGAGTACACTTTGCCAATTGTATTTGGCTGCTTCATCATCAATGTCCAAATCACTGCTTTACCATCTCTTCAAATATTTAGGATATTCATTTATGTTCAAGAGTCAATAAATATGTGTGTGTAGTGTCTAACAAAGAGATTTTAACGCTAATTCATTTTCTATCGATGAAGCACTCTTCCTTGAGCTCAATTATATACAATCTAACTGGGTATTCGTTCAACATTTGTTTATGCATACACACTAAACACAAGGAGCCAAGAAATCCGACTAGATGATCCTCGATATTTACTCTATTGGGTAAATTAGTGAATAAAAAAGCGCAAAGTAAAGCACAAATTGAATCAATGACTATGTGTGTGTGTGTTCCTGCCTCTTTCCAACTCGTGGTGGAGTATAAGTATTGAAAATATATGCATGTGTTTGGCAAAGAAAAAATATATATGCATGTGTGTATGTATATTTAATAAATCATATCGTTTGTTTGTTTCGAAGTGTGCCAACCTCAGACCAACCCACATATGTGGCCTATGCAAGCTCATGACGTGTGACGAGTAAACTTGAATCATTTATGAGAATTCCTCACTTCTTGCCACCTGCATCGTCATACTCACAACGAAATAAAATAGATAAATCAGTGAATAATATAACGAAAATCCAACTTGAGATGACAGTTAGAGTTATTGAGCTTCTTCTAAATTAATACTACCTCCGGTCCCTAATGTAAGAGCTAGCCGTCAAAAAAACGCTTCTTAAGAAAACATGTGAATGTTAGTTGGGTGTCTGGAGTTAATGCTTCTTTTCCAAAATTGCCCATATTTATTATGGTACTTTTAAGAGAGAGAAATACATAAGCATTAATAAATATGAAAGAGAGTTAGGGGTAAAGTAGGAAAAAATGCATTAAATGAGGAGAGAATATGGGGTGAGCTCTTACATTAGGGACCAAAACCATTCAAATTTTGGGCTCTTACATTAGGGACCGGAGGGAGTAGCATATATGATCAATATAATTTCACGTGGCTGGAAATATTGAAGTTGGGAGAACTGCAATAAAATCTACGGTAATTAAATAAATTTATCACAACTACATTCTAAAAATTCATCAAATTATATTGAAATTTGTTAGAATTTATGATATTAAAATAACATGTATTGTAAATTATCGATGTAGCTCAATGAATCATTATTGATAACTCCTTAAAAATCTAGTTGTTATTGAAAAATCAATGTTATATTAGAACTTTTGACACAATCAATTTAATATCACCTATGTATCCAAGAACTTCAATATAATTTAATATAATTTTTAAGACTTGATTACGATTCATTACCTTCTATAGGACCTAGCTGTAATTCTCCCACTAAAGTATACATTATTCCCTTTAAAAATATACATGCCACCTCCAACATTTGCAAAAAACAATTCTTCTTCCCACCGCGGACAGGTCTTGGATAATGTGATTAGGAACCTTTTCCCGTAACAATCAAGAGGCATTCTAGCCTTTTTCCCCCAGTTTTCAAATCCCATTTTGTGATCTTCCTAGCCTCTATGGCAGTATTAATCAAATTCAAGTTCATACTGCATACCTTATTTGTCTTTTACTAATTTCTAAGAGGATTTCCCCTACATTTTAATGTAACATTCCAGAGTTTCAAATAGTGAAGACTGATCAGAGTACGTAAAGACGCAATATGACTGAAGAGATATATAATTAAACACGTAACAGAACATGTGGATCTCCTAAAGGTAGGGACGTAGGGTTACTATTACGTATTTATCTCTCATTGATTTTAGGTAAAATTAGATAAGAGGATTTAGATTTAGGAAAGGCCCTTCAAAATGAAATGAAAAGAGGAATCCGTATCTATCAAAGTACGTTTGGTACTATACAAGTTACCATGGAATTGGTTACTTTCTCGCACTAATTAAAGGCACTAAACCAATGGGTAGTTGGTTGAGCTGGTAAGTGGGCTGCAACCCCCGTAAGGATGAGAACGCGTGTTCGATTCCCGGGAAGCGCTCTCATTGGGAGAGGGGACAACCTTGCCTATGTGGGCAACACTCCTACCCCTCGAGTCCGGATTAAACCGGGCGGTGAATAACCAAAAAAAAAAAGGCACTAAGCCTACCGCTTCACTTGGGCAAAGGAAAGATAACTACTAATAACCCCAAAAATTCCAGTTTTATTATAAATTACAGAAAGTTTTCGTAAATTTTATCCTTTTCATAAAAATAGTTTGATTTCGTTATAAAAAAAATAGTTTGATTTCAAAATTTTTTGGCGTATTATTAATGCTAACAATTTATTTTTTATTGAAATATTTCTCATAATTTTGAAAACTCCTTGGGAGCATTCAAATACTTTTTTTTTAATAATATATCTACCCTCCAAACACGTATTTGGCTAAAACCATAATATTCCCATTAAAACACCCCCCTTCCAAAAAAATTACTGATCCGTTCAAGGGTTAGATAATTTATATTTCATCCAACAAATTATATAATAAAGTTTATTTTTTTGGAGTTTGATGAACAAAATATACCACCTAATTTTAAAATATACTACGTGTACTTAGATATTAGAATATATGTTAGTTTAACCAAGGGCCTTGTAGCCCAGTGGTATGACATCTCCCCTTTAGGTGGGAGGTTGCGGGTTCGATCCCGCTTGTAACCTCAGCCGTTAGTGCTTGCCCCTTTGAATAAAAAAAAAGAATATATGTTAGTTTATAAGTCAAATAAATTACTCCTTCCCTGCTCAGGTCCTAAATACAAGATAGATTTCTTTGACTTTTTTGTGGAAGTTATGGAAGCAAATACGGCCACTAAATTATAGCACATGTCACATGTAATTAGATTATAAGTTTGTTTATAAGTAAAATGAATTAGTTTTGAGGAAAAAAAGACACTTATAAACATTTTCTTTTTTTTACCTTTACTTATAAACATTTTCATGTGATTGATTTTGCACCAAAATTTCTCCAAAAAAAATCAAAGAGTTCTTATCATTTGGATTAGAGGAAGTAGTTTGGAAGAATTCACTATAAAAAATATAGTCAATTAGCCACAAATTATTTCAGCTATGTAATTTTGTAGGTATAGACTAAATTTTGTAGCTAAATGAGAGATTTTGTGACTTATTATTTAGTAATGGCCTATTTTCCAACAAATCTTACAGCTAATAAACTGTTTTTTTTAAACAATTTAAAAAGATTAATTTTGTATCGTTATCTCATTCTTATAATGAAATTAGGATAGAAGGGAGCATATATTATACATAGTTAAAAAAATTCAATTAGTTATTTGAGTTGCATATTAATTGTCTTTCCACTACCAGTAATAATTAATTAATTATCATCTCTCTCAATAAAAACTCTGTTAATTCATGGAATTAATATAGATTGCTTGAGAAAAATTCAACGAAATTTTATATCTAATATCAAAGCAAGCCCTTCATTTAGTAAAAACGAAAGAAAAAAGAAGATGCAATTTAAATGTGATGTAATCTATAGAGGAGGAAGGAGATGCAGACACATTACCAGAGACAAGAGTCCTCCACTACTTCCTTCATCTTGACGTCCTTCTAACACAACAACATCATCATCATCATCATCATCATCATTATCCTCATAGTTCAAGTGATTACTCCAACCCATTATCTGCTTCCTCAAATCCTCCCTCATCCTCAAATCCAAAGAATGTCCAGTTGAATGACACCTCCTCAACACTCTCTCTCCACAACTCACCTCCCTTGTCGATGTCCTCACCTCCGTTTGTCTCACAATCTCCTCCACCACCGGCGTCTCATCATTCACCTCATTCCGTACAACCACCACCGCCACGTCCTCCTCCACCACCGCCCGGCAAACTGGACAAGTCACATGAGAAGCTAACCACTTCCTTATGCAATAAGGATGAAAGGCATGCTTACATTTTGGTAGCATTCGGAGCATATCATTGTATTCAAACTCGGTCAAGCATATGGCACACTCTAGTGGGATGCTCACACTTAAAATCCCATCAAGTTTCATGTCTTTGAGGTTGCAATACATGATGATAGGGAAGGTGTCAAGTAATTTTGGGTCAATACCTTGAGGTTCATGATGGTGAGGGGTGTAATTGATGATGGTGGGTGTGGTTAGGGTTACTACGGGTAGGTCGGTGACCGAGAGGTCGGGATCGGAGCAGTGGCGGAGGAAGAAGGCGAAGAAGAGGACGAACAAGAAGGAGCAACCAAGGGCAACAATTACGGGTGCGAAAGAAGGGTCATAGTTGCGTAGTGAAGGAAAATAAGGTGATGTTTTGGAAGCTTCAAGTTGTTGAGCATCTACATTCCATACCAGAAAAATGAAGAGGAAGCGGGATATCATGATTCTCATCTTTTGCTTAATTTTTACTACTACATCTAATATGTGTGCGCGCGCGTTTGTATTTATGTAATACTATGGCCAATGAGTTTATGCTTAGAAATAGTTGATGTGTTAGCCTAAAAAATGGGGTAATAATTGTATTCTTTCCACAGCTTTAGGACTCACTCTATGTCAAATGACTTTGTACCTTAGTTACATGAGATGCGTGTTTGATGTAGCTTATGATAGCAAGCCATTAGTACTTACGTACCGCTCTAAAATTGCTCCCAATAATTTTTTAATAAATTATTATTTAATCTTTGTTAAATTGTCTTTTGTGTATGAGTGATTTTAGTGGGAGATTTATATCTTATCGAACCTAATTAGGGTTATTCTTCAATAAGGTGTTTTAAATATTCATATGTATTGGAAGATCATGTGTTAAAGCTAAGATACCAAAACTAATTTCATTTGGTTAGTATGTTGTATTGGTTAAAGAATTTTTATCCACTTTTTAAATAAAATATTGCGCTTTGAACAAACTGTAAATTGTTCGCAGTTTGTTTGATTGATAAAATGTTTGATGTGCCCAACAAGATTAAAATTGTATGTTCACGCAAAATGGTAAAAATTACAACTCAATTAGAAAAGGAATTATTCGTGCTGTTTATATTTCACAAGATGGGCTCTCTTTAAATTTTTTCCTTAAATTTTTTACAGGCCTCTATGTCTATAAATCATTCATTTATCAATTTAAATACAGAAGTTTGTGATCACATCATGCGTGATTAGATTGTCACCCTAAATCGTATAGAAAAGTATTTTTTAGCACATTGATGAAATAAGCTGTGTGCTGTTAATTAATTTTAATTTTTTTAGGGGTATTTGCAGTTTAGTCCCTGGTAAGGGAAATTAATACTGGAAGGTCCCAATACATTCCAAAATAATTATAAAGTCCCAGAGGTCCTTTCCTGCAAATGTTTGTTTAACTTCAATGACCATTTTGCCCTCATTAAAGATGATTGTCATCTCACTGGTCCCTACAGAGGGACTATGCTTTCATCTTATGAGGGCAAAATGGTCATTGAAGATAAGCAAACAATTGCAGGAAAGGGCTCCTGGGACTTTATAATTATTTTGGAATGTATTGGGACCTTCCAGTATTAATTTCCCTTACCAGGGACTAAACTGCAAATCCCCTTTTTTTTACGGTTCGCTAACAATGCATGACCCTTGTATTAAAAGAAAAGGAATATTATATTAGTACAGAATATAGAAAGTAGCCGTTCTTTCTTACAAAAAAAATTGAAATAATTTATTTTGACCACTATTGATATTTTATTTCACCCTAATCATTATGAATTGGCTCCAAATAGCCTTAAAAAGTAATACTCCCTCATGTTCTAATTATAATTATAAACTACTATGACTATTTTGGAGAAATTTTAAATATGCAAAATTAATCATTTTAAATTGTTTATAATAATATTTTTTACTCAAAACTAATTGATTCTACTTATAAATTAACATGTGATCTAATTACATATAGCATATATTATGACTTAGTGGTCCAATTTACTTCTTTAACATTATAAAAAATGTTATATGAGTCTTATATTTAGAACCAGTGGACCATGTACTAGTGAAACATAGGTAAAAACTACATTAAAAGGGAATGCCTCTACTTGGCTTTGGGAATACTTCAATTTAATATTCTTTTTCATTTATACATAACTCAAATGTAATAATCATGTTTGATAATATTTTAGACAGTAGTTATACAAAAAATATAAGAAGATAAAAATAAATGTTTAATACTTTCAATAAAAAAACCTTATATATTTTCTGCTTTTATAAATTTTAAATCATTAAATTCAAATTATACCAAAGTAGTCATAAACAAAAAAATTACTTCAAACAATTGTTATATCTCTTCATCAATTTAAATTTATTAGCGTCAATAGTAGAAGGTAATAAATAATGAATCCAATTGTAGTTGTCTTGTGTCTCTCCATCACCCCCACATGGCATGAATTGTACAATATATTTTAAATAATACCTATTATCTGCATCCTTAGCCTGTTTAAAAATAATAGCCTCTAGTTCATCCCAAAAGCTTTTTGGATTTATGCATAATAAATTCAAAAGGGCTATTTTTAGTCAAAGGGTAATGCAAAAACGAATTCAAAACATGAAAATAAATTCAAGGAGAAAGTCAACATCACCAGATTCCTTTTTTATGAAATCAACATCATCGTATATTCCAAGATTCATGTTTATCTTTTGTCACGAAAGTTTTTTTTTTTTTTTGAAGTAATGTCTTTTTGAAAAATTTCAAATCATAATAGTTTCAATCAAACAATTATTCGGGGTTGGGATTGACCAGTAGTTAATCAAATATGTTACTTAATAAGTAACAAGTAACGTTGTATAAGAGCTTTTCAACTTGTAGCGAATTCATCTTAACTCTTATTCAAGTTAATTTGACCATTAGCTAGCTAACCGAATTTACTGAAATGACAAATTTACGTGGCATCCACTTCATTTTTAAAAAATAGATTTATAAACAATACAGAAGAACTTTTTTTAAAAAAGAAAAAGCGCTCTTGTTTGAAGAATAGGAGCAAATAAAATAGGTAAAAACATCTTTGTGAAGTGGAGAAAATCGAAGAGCTCTTAGGTTTCTAGAAGTCTTTTGATATAGCATTTGTCGAATATGAGCTTGTCCTCCATATTCTTTTTCCTCTTCCTCTTCCTCTTCCTCTTCGAGACTTCTTCTTCCTCTTCTTGTCGTTCACATTGTTAGTTCAATAATTTGGTCAACTAAAAATCAATTTAATTCAAATTAGTGATCAGGATGACATTGCTGTAATTTGAAAACTTCTGGGGCATTATGAATGCAAAAACTTCAGGGAAACTACATATATTGCTCAAGAGTTAACACTCTCGAGAAAATTTGTACAAATTAACAAAAATGATGTGGATAACATTTGGACCTACTGGCTTAGCATATTTTATCATATAATGGTCAAATTTAATTTCGATTATGGCAGTGTTTAAAGTGATATTATTTTTTGTATATATTAAACTTGTACAACAATATTACTATCAAGTGATATCTTACAAAATAAATTGCACCTTAACTAGAATGCAATTCAATATGACTTTAATTAAAATGTAGGAAACTAAGACAATTGAATCATGTTGAAAAACAATATCATCATCACTACTACAAAAAAGACTTTTAACATCGTTTTTTTAGGGCTTATAACGTCACTTTTTTAAGCGATGTTAATACCAGCGATGTAAAAAGTAAACTTTTCACGTCGCTTAAAAAAGCGATGTGAAAAGTCAGTATTCACGTCGCTTTTTAAATAAAAAGCGACGAGGAAGGTCTCCATTTATGTCGCGTATCTGAAAGAATGACGCAAAATGTCATTATTCACGTTGCACTTTCTGTAAAAGTGACGTTGAAAGTGAGTATTTACATCGCGTTTTTTAAAAAAAGCGATGTGAAAAGTCTTAATTCTTTTAAAAAAAATAGGGGCAATTTTTGTACTGTGGGACACCCATAGAGTACAAAAAATGCCCCTACATGAACATTTTAATTAAGAAATAGAGGCAATTTATTTGGATTGGAATCACTTACAACAGAAAAATGTCTTTACATAAACAAGTGAATTAAAATAAGATAACTTTGAAACTTGGACATGAGATATATGCCAAATAGAGCCTGTATCACCATCTATCAAGTCAATAATTGAAAGGATATTTAATATTCACAATCATGAAAGGAGGGGAAAAAACCACAGTCTCGATCATGTCAATAATTGGGCAATGTATGCCAAATAGAGCCTGTATCAACCATTTAGTCAAAATTCCTACTAGAGAGAACCCAACCTGCGAAAACAATGGTATTTATAGAAAAATAAAAGTAAAAAAGAGGCAAAAACAATGCACATTGCACAGAATAAAAGGATGATAACATGCAACATTCGTACAGGGATTTAAGAAATTTAAGTATGATATTCAAGACTATATGCTTCACAGCATCAATTATTACCTTCAAAGCATTTGTTCCTTTGTCCATCAAATCTAACTTTGTCAACACACCAAATGTTCTTTCACATGAAAGAAAAACATAATGGATTTACTGTAGAGAGAAACATGAGAGCATAATGAAAAGCATTGGAAAATACATACATGAGATGAATTATTAATAACTAACAAGAAGAAACAAGCATACATGTAGGATCAACTTCTCTGGCCATCTTTAATGGCATCTGATGTTGCTATGTCTTGATTGGATGGTGTTATTTCCAGAATTATACAATTTAGCTCTGATACAAAGAAAAACCACAAAGCACACTTTTTAGAGCTATCAAATTCTAGTCAAATGATAGGAAGAGCATCCACATCCGTAATAAGTAAATTGACTAGAGTCTTGACCCCAAACTGTCCTTGACGATGTTCATCTAGCACTTTTATTTCAATTCTAAACAATAAAAGAACAACTGCATGCAATTGTCAATAGGTATTTATATATTTTAATAAAAAATGAAGTTACTTGAAAATAGGAGATCACGTTAGAAGTAGAGCCATCAAGTAAAAATGAACCAAGAGTGAAATTCCTGTTTTAAGCACTTAAAGCAGCAGCAGTAAGGCAGGTGTGTATAGATGAGAATCTTTTACTCAACTTATCAACGTATGAGTGAACCAAATTGATGATATCTTCAACAACACTTTCTGGATGTCCCAAAAAATTAGAAATAAAAATAAAATTAATCTCATTCAGAAATTGGTAACATGTATAAACTGTTGTTCAATTGAGAAAAGGAACTAGTCAGAAAGTTACCTATAGCAACCTTGGTTAAACTAGGAAAATCAATCAGTGTTAGATTGACTACAAAATTTTGACATTCTTTCGCTGCTAGGAAATGGAATCAGTCATATAGCTTAGCTAAGAGATTATCCTAAATATATGCTGGTTATAGTCAGACATAGGAGCACTTAATCTCTGTAGTGGATGTTAATATAAAAGGAGACCATGCAATACATAGTTATATGGAAAGTAAAACTTAATTATTTGCATATCATTTGGGGAGTATATGCTGAGATTAATAGGAACATGGGATATTTGTTTTGACTTCCCCTTTATTCTATCAGTTTCATCTTGAATTTCCTTTCGAATCATAGCTTCAAAAGATATTTAAGCAAACAGTGAACAAATTCAAACTCAGCACAAAGAAAAATAAAGAAATAGTTATATAGAACACATTCCTCCTAGTAACCTGAGATGTTAAATTCAAATTCAAAAGATGTTAAATCAATGATTTATTTACAATAGAAGTAACCCTCAAAGACATGCATGAAAAACAAGAATAAAGAGAACTTTGTGAGCTCTGACATGAGACCAATAATTTTAGTTCTTTAATGGGATCTATCAAAAGATATGAAAATAAATAAATAAATGAAACATATGAAAACTAAAATAAATAAATGAACAATTATTGCTTTTGCATATACCTGTCATCTTAGAAAAGGAAGAAGCATACATAATGTGTGTGTAATCTTTATTTTAATCAATTCACACAACTAAGAATAGAGTGCAATTGTTTCCATTATCATCCTATTACTTAAAGTATGCTAACAATCCCTTCCCTGCACAACAAAGAATCGGGTAAGTAAGCAAGTTTCAGAACAGCTTCCTACATACTCAAAACAGATAATTAACAATTGCCCCCTAAACTTATTTCTATCAGAAACAGTAACTACAACTAAGATTATTCAACAGAGAAACAATACAATTGAATAACAAAAACATTAACATAACTTACTACAACAAACCTCCCTAGGGAACACATAAAAATGACCAACTTAACCTCCCAACTCAATGTTTATATATGCAATTAAAACATACATATATAGGAAAAAGCTTAGTTATACACCTCTTGGCCAAAGAAGAGACAATATCCTAAGCAATTATGCCAAGCTTAGCAATATCATCAAGACCCTCATCACTATTTCCCTTAAACCCTTCCTCAAATGAGTAATCATCAACAACATACTCAGCCCTATAAACCAATGAAGCCCTGAAATTCAAAGGCCCAACTAATGATTGAAAAGAACTTGACTTGCACTCACTAGAACCGAAAAACTTAAGCAATGGTCGAATCTCAGTTCCATTAACCCCATTAGAGTTTATGACTGATGGGTTTATGTGATTTTGAACTCAAATTCACAATCAAAATAAACTCCATATTTCCCTCTCATACTTGGTAACAAAATCACAGATAAAGCAAAGTAACGATGTTGACTTGCACATGAAATAAATCAGACACACCTACCAACAAAATTTCAGCATGCAAACTCACAAACAGCTTTAGTCCATCAAATATATGATTCCCAATCTTCAATATTCAGAATACCATAACAGAACTGTCCGAATATAGGAAGGGAAGGAAAAATTGAAAACATAGAAATCAACAAAACCCCAACTATATCAATCATGCAATCAGATATACCAGTTGAATCTTACTCTTAACTAAGTTTAGTTAAGCTCTTAGTTAAGCTCGTATCAGTCTTTGCCTGTGTTGAAGCTATATAGTTATAATATATATGAATTATTTCAAATATATAGATATAATTTACGTAGTATTTGAATTAATTTTAAAATTACGAATGCATATAATTATAGATAGGATAATTCCGTATGGTTGCTCATCGGAACCAGTTTCAGTGCACGTATAAAAAACAAGTAGGGGATGTTCCTCCCTCTAAAACTTCCACATCTAATTTGGATGAAAGTTTAATGTTAACAGGGGGAAAATCTAAGATAAAGATAATATTTTACTTACCAATTTTTTCAAACATCCTCAGTCCTCAACAAAAGATTAACAGAAACCATAAGATCTACACAGATGTTTCGCAGAACATAACCCATTTAACAAATCAACACATAAAATTTCACCAAACTAGGGTTTCTTAGAATTCCAGAATTTTCAACAAGAACGAGAAACAACAAGCACATGTGTTCCCAAAATCATCTCTAAAAACCTCTTCAACAACACCAAAATCAAAGCCCTAATTCATGTAAATGGGTGTAAGAAACCCTTATAATTTCGGATTAATCAAACCCCTCCCCAAAAGTGTTCTTGTATCGGCCAAAAAAGAAGAATAAACGAGAAGAGAAATACAAACCTAACAGCCTCCGAGTTTGTAGTGTCGTACGTCGTCGTCGTTTTCTTTGAAGAGGAAAAGAAAAGTTGAGAGTGAAGATGAGCGACGGGTTTAGGAAAGGAGATCTGAAGTCTAATCGGACACAAAAGTCTTGGACGTCGTCGTCGGCGACGTTGTTGCCGGTTTGAGAGTTGTATGAGCGCTGGGTTTAGAAGGAGT
This sequence comes from Mimosa pudica, assembly GCA_029929735.1. Taxonomy (NCBI): domain Eukaryota; kingdom Viridiplantae; phylum Streptophyta; class Magnoliopsida; order Fabales; family Fabaceae; genus Mimosa; species Mimosa pudica. The sequence continues at coordinate 8,551,872 of JAKELP010000021.1, read as the reverse complement.
TGACACATCGTCGCCGGTTTCTTGGACGGAGAGAGCGATGGTGTGGGCGAGAGAGAGCGGAAACCTGATTAGAGATTAAAAGCGGCGAAGCTGAATTGCAAGCGGGGGAGCGAAGATGAAAGTGATGGGGTTAGTTTCTGAAACTTAGAGATTAGAGATTAGAGATCGTGGAGACGAGATAAGAGGGAAACGAGATAAGAGGGAACAAAAGTCATTTTTATAATAGTGCATATTCCAAAATTATTCCAATATGTATGGATTAAATGCTTAAAGTTTTGATATTTTCATAACTCATAAATGATTTGATTTGACGATATTTAAAATTATAGGAATGATTGGGTTTAATATTAAACTTGAAAGTTACAGGAATGGAAAATAGAGGTTGAATTGTGCTTTTTGATAATTATAAGCTAAATTACAGGAATGCAATGTACTTTTATTGGCTGCAAATGTACCCAATTTTTTAAAGTAATGCGAAAGTATACTATAGCCGTTTCGTTAACTAACATTCACTGCTGCTTAATAAAAACATGTCAAGCAAGAAAATAATAAATAGTACATATAAATTTTTCAAAATTGTGTAAGAATGCACATGAAATTTTCAACAGCCATATGAGTAATATCTATTTTAAAAATTCTATGTGTATAATTCACCATTTTCATTGACCTACATATTTGCTTAACACTGCATGTCAATTGATTTGATTTAATGGCCATGTCATTTTCCACCATTGTGAAAACTTAATTTTTTCACTGGAAAAAAACTTCATTTATTTGATGTTCATGACAAATACTTAAAAGCTATGAAGATTTGCACTTTAAAAAAAATAGACTGATGAGACTTTTTGCGAGAACATGAATATTATGTTTAGTTTAAGTTTATGAAGAATATAAATTTTAGATGAAGATCATTGAAATAAACTTTAGACTAGGATGAAGAAGGGAATTCTCAATTATAAATCATATATATATATATATATATATATATATATATATATATATATAATTGAAAAGAGATGGACACAAATAATAGGACATGCTTGTTAAATGAGATCTAATTCTGACCAACGGTCTAATTTTTAATTAGTATATACCTCAAAAATGAACTAAATGTGTCTGTTATGGTTACTAACTTCCTATATTTTTTATAACTATATATATCTAATAGAGTTATGATTTATTTTACAAAATAGGAGTATGACTCAAGAAGTAATAAAACGTGCTACATACACAAATTTCATGATGCGTTCATAAGGCTGATAATATATATGGAAAACATCGGCCTAGCCACCTACTCAGTATTTGACCTAATTCTGGAGTCGGGAGTTGGGAGTCAGGAGTGGCCATGACAATAAGTATTGCCTTTGACTTCATTAAGAAAATAAACAAAAAAGTCCATTTAAATTTGAAAAGGAAAATATTTTTAATGTCATTTAAAATATAAGTAAAATTATTATCAAGGAAGAAGTTCAGAGTTGATTTACTTCCCAATGACCCTGAATTGATCATTCACATGACTCAAGTTTTCGGGTCAAATTATAAATATTTACTACTAAAATATCATAAATTGAAAAATCAAATGGAAGTAACAACTATATATTTAATTAGTAACTACAACTCAAACAGAACAAATTGAAGATACACACACACACAAAAGTGTTTACTTTTCGTAGTCTCTGGGAATAAATAATTCATGAATATGGTCCTTAAAAATAAATTTTCTACGAATATTATTTTATTTAATTATCCAAGCACGATTTCTTTGGGAAATATTTCTGATGAAAAATACGAATACGCACGTAACAACTATACATTTTTTTTTGCATTGCATTTTGCTAAGAAATAAATTTATAAACATGAAAAATTAAAAATTAAAAAAAAAAACTAAAAGGTGTTGCCTGTGATCTAACTCTCTGACCAAGTATGCTAAATAGTGGAGTAGTATTCGCCTTACAATGCTTCTTCTTCTTTTTCTTTTTACCTTCACCTTACAATGCTTCGGGACATGGTAAACACTCAATATATCCATCAATGAATATATTGAACATTATGTTAAGAAAAAAACTATAAATTATATCATTAAAATAAAAAAAAAACTAAAAGATGTTGGCTGTGATCTAACTCTGACCAAGTAGCTAAACAGTGGAGTATTGGGCTTGCGGGGCTTCTCAATTTAGTGAATACTCCTTAATTTATTTACTTTCCAACATTTCGTGTTGAAAATCTCGATTAAATTGTATTCATCGATGAATTTTGTGTGTGTGTGTGTGACCTTAAAACTGATCAGTTAAAATAAAGCAGTCGCTTTTTTACTTTAAAAAGTTGCTTTCATATAAACAAATTTTTATTTTAACCTATCAGCTAATTGATCCTAAAGAAAAAATAGTAACAAAAAAAATAATCCTTGGAAATTGCCTCCCCACATTTAACATAGTTCCAACCAATCTTAACCAATTAATGAATCCACCCGTGCTAGCTTCACAAAGTCTTCAAACTCATATCCTTTCTTTCTTTCTTTCTTTCTTTCTTTCTTAATGAATCCACCCGTGCTAGCTTCACAAAGTCTTCAAACTTATCTCCTTTCTTTGCTTATGTGGTATTTAATGTAACATGTTCATGATGAAATGATGAGGAAGAAGACGGCACATTACCATGAGAAACAAAGGCAGGTGCCACTGAGCAATGACCTAACAGCTCTCTCCTACTTTCCTCACCTTGTCGACCATAAAACTCAGACGAATCACTCGCCGACCGCCCATAATTCGCCCGGACCGGCAACATAAAACCCAAAGAGTGACCCGTTGTTGTATGACACCTCCTCAAACTTGTGTCACCAAAACCAACAACATTCATTTCACTCATAGAACTATCACTAATCTCCTGTTGTGCATTATTCACCTCATCATTCGAAATCACTATCGCCATCTCTACCTCCTCCCTGTCGTCACCACGATGGCGGTAGGCCGGTGACATTGACGACAGCTGAGCACGGCAAAGGGGACAAGTAACATGTGAGGCTAACCATTTATCAATACATTCACGGTGAAATACATGGTTACATTTGGGAAGTAATCGGAGGGAGTCATGGTATTTGTACTCCATTAGGCAAACTGTACACTGTAATGGAACAATAATCCTAGGCTTTAGGTTTTTAATTGTAGAATAGGTGAAGAGAGGGAATGTGTCTAGTAATTTAGGGTTCAAGCCGTGGGGACCACAAGAACAGCATGTGGCAAAGGCTTGGGTTGGGTCTGCGGCGGAGAATCTTGTGTCAGAGCAATACCATAGGTAGATTGTGAAGAAGCCTACAATTAATAAGATGCAACCAAAGGTCATAAATATGGGAATAAAAGATGGGTCTGAATTGTGGAATACGGCAAGAGGAGGGGCGGCAGGCGGTGGATTACTGGTGGCGGCGGCGGTGACGGTGGCCCACAACTGTAGCAGCAAGAGAAGGATGTGTGAGGGTGTGGTGGTTGTTTTCATTTGGATGTTATGTTATGGGCAACTTGTATAATAATACGGCTGGAGTAATATGTGTGCGGGTCTATGTATTATGTATATGCAGATTTATTTTAATTTTAATTATTTTAATGATTGTTACATCATTTATTTAGATGATTGTGTTTTATTTTACTTTTGTTAATTAACAGTGATCCTTGCACGACTTCTAAATTATTCACACATTTACTCACTCTATTCATAAATATAAGATCCTTTGACTTTTTTTGGAAGTTAATGAAATAAATTGGACCACTAAATTATAACATATTACATCACATATAATTATATTATAGGTTAGTTTATAAATTCAATGAATTAATTTTGAGCAAAGAAGATGATTATAAACATTTTAAAATCATTAATTTCTCCTAAAAAAGTCAAAATTTACCTTATGATTTGGGCCAGAGGTAATATTTAATAGTCTTGAGTCATTTTATAATTACGAAACATATATTATCTGAATACATGCAGAAATAATGTATTTTGACTGTTAATATAAGTATTATGGATTGTATTTTAGGGTTCTTGCATCACAATTACCAAAGTATTGAGTCTTGCGGGTTTGTCCATAATAAAAAGATTACTAGCTCTTAAGAAAAAAATGATCAAATTATTAAAAGTGATTGATTTTGTATTGTTATTGTTTTTGACTGTTAATATAAATATAATGGATTGTATTTTAGGGTTCTTCACAATTACCATATTATTGAGTCTTGAGGTTTGTCCATAATAAAAAGATTAGTAGCTCTTATGAAAAAAGATTAATTTTGTACGTTATTTTCTCAAAAAAAAGTGATCTTTATAATTAAAAATAGAGGAGTAATTCTTTTTAAGTGGAAGATTTAATTTCAGTTCAAGGAAAGAGTACTGTCTGTTAACCCAAAAAAAGTATTAAAAGAGTACAATAATAATAAAGAAACTTACAATTGATTTGAGTATTTAGAATTATTTGAGTATTTGAGTATTTAGAATTATTAATATATTATCTCTCACACATATTTCATGCTCCTCCATCTTTGCCTGATTCCCTTTTTCTCTCTTTCGTCTCCCTCAATTTTGGGAATGAAACGTCTTACTATTGAATAGTAACCAATCCACAAGTTTGAACGGATAAATTTGTTCCAAACAAATCAGATGTATTATATGAAACTTTTACAAAATATATTGATATAAAATAATTGGGAAAATGTATATCTGAGTAGGGGATATGAATTTTTTACTTGATTTGAGATGTTAATGATCAAATTATGATCTAATGTCGTTGAAGAGGGAGTTATAGATTTTATTATGAAAAAACTAGTAAATAAAAAGGTACGAACCTCAATACCATAAGATTATATAATCTGATTGTTAATTGTCTTAGCTTCATTTAAGGATTAATGATATAAATTTAGGGCATGGAATCCAAATCCATGTATAGGTATGTATATGTAATGTCAATTTAATGTTTTTTTTATTTTCCTCAAATATTATTTATATTTATTTGAAATTATATATTTTGAATTAATTTGATATTCATATACATATTATAAGTATATAATCTCATTTTCATGTATGTTTATACATACTATCCAATAAGGTAATAAAACAATTATTTTGTCTTATTTATAGGGTTACAATTTTTTCCGAACTTACAATTTTATCCTTCATTGACTAATGTGTGTGATTTATTTTCTGGGTATGACATATATTTTTTCATACAAGAAAATAATAACATATGTTAAATAGGGTTAAAATACAAATCTTTTTTTTATTACAAGTTAAAATACAAATCTAATACTTAACAATTAGTTAAAATGTACCGAAAATTGCTAACAATTTCGAGGTGCAAATGTAGTATCAATTTATTGCAAAGTGATGCAAATGTAATATCTATTTATTGCGAAGTGGTGCATATGTAGTAATTTTGTCAATGATAACGGGTTTGACCAATCGTTTATATAGTTTGACTGAAGAATGCAGAAATGACATGTCTACGTAGCCTCCATGTCATTCTCATCTATCCATATTATATTTTGTTTTTGTTTTTTAAGTGAGTCATATTTTTTTGTTCAAAATGCTTATGCCATCTTTAACCATGGGCTCATTTGTCATTAGTTGGTGTATAATTTTATCCTCATTATTTTAAACATAGGGATCATAAATTTAGTTCAAAAAGTTATATTTGAACTGTGGGCTCCAAACTGGCCCGAAACGAATATTACATCATAATTTCAACCGCCAGACGTGTACTCAACATTACATTAATTGGACAAAAAAAGTTCAAATACTGTTTTTAAGCCCATCAATGGTGTACATACCCAAAATTTATTAGACTTAACACTCCAAAACACTTACATCAAATTATTTTAACTTGGTCAACTATAAGAAGAGAAAAATAATTGATACTCTGCTAATCTTTTATATTACAGTGGTTCTATCAAAATTTCCTTCAAGCTTCATTATAACTTTGCAATCACGTACTCTTTACTGTTGATTCCTTCGTCTATATCATTCATCCTCTTTGTATCCCCAATATTTCAATTCATTGCCATGTGGTTTCATCGGCTTTTCAAATCTTACCTTAGCTTCAAACCATTTCTTAATTTTTTTCTCTTATCAAATTCTCATTGCAAGCATTTTGTTTTGCTCCAATTCAGATGAAAACTCAATTCGAAAGTTTTCCTCCATAAAATTCAATTTCAAAGTCCATACTTTCTTAAGTCCTCAATTTATAATTTGAAGAGAGCATGTATTTTGGAACTTCTCACATAGGAAAATCATTTTATCTTACTTCCAGCGATTTTCAAACTAATTGATGCTCCTTCATTCATATCTTCGGTAGTTCTGATGTAAATAACATCATAAACCTTTTTTATACATATTCTTTTTCGTTGTCCTAATATTTTATAATTTTGCCAAAAAAAGCAAAATTAGAGAAGATAATACTTATAACGCGGCAGTACAAATTAAGCAAAGTTTCAATTCTAAGGTGTCTCTTTCCAATCGCCGTGATAATGCAACGACATTTCAAAATCCCAACCCTTTAACCATAGCGCTTCAATTCATTAGCAACTCTTTAATTGATTTAAGAAGACGTACGTTCCAAGAGAAATCAATTTTAATTTAATAGAAAGTAATTAAGAAGGAAATTAACATCACTTTCACGAGGTTCCTCTATTTCTGATCTTTATATATGAATTTGAAAATGAGCCGTTATAAAACAAATTGGTTCTTTCTCCCTCACAAGTATGTGTAGCTATAATCTATTTGAATATCTAGTACTTTATAATCTAATTTTTTTGAATTACTTAATGAGAATTGTCTTTTATTAAGAAAAGTAAGTTTACCGATAATTGTAATCTAATTAAATAGATATCTTCTTTATTTATACTCCCCTTTATTCCTTAATATATGACCAATTTCCCTAATTTGATTAGAGAATATGTTAGTTAAGTTAGATATTAGAAAATGATATTATCATGTATCAAAAAAAAGAAAATGATATTATCAATTCATTCTAATCATTTACCTTTATTCTCACTCTCTCTCACTCTCTATCTTGTGTGTTTATTATAGATAAACATTATAGATAAAAATTTGGGAACAATTAAAAATTGATTTATATATAGGATCGGAACAAATTGGGATCTAAAAGTTATCTTATATTTAGGAACAAAATGATTACCTTATAGATTCAAATATATGCCAAACAATTGTGTAATCATTAGATGTTATTGTCTTTCTTTTTTCATCTTTGGTATTGTAAATTAGGGGTGAACATTTGGTTATCCAGTTTAGTTCTCGGTAATAATTGAAATAATCGAATAACCAAATAGAGAAAATTTTAATAATCAAACCAAAATCAAATTACTCAATAACTAAAGCCAAATTAACCGAAATATTTCAGCTAAATTCATTTAAATAACTAAAATGCATTTGGAAAGTTAACAGAATAATTTTTTTAATAACCGAAATGAAAGCTGAAAAACGAATTTAGTAAAACATAACCGAATCGAAATAATTGCATTGGGTTCAATTTTCACCTTCGGTTCGAGTTTACTCACCCCTAATTGTAATTGAAAATTTAAATTAATCGTACTCTTAAACCCTAGAGACCCCTCATGATATTAAGAATAAGATTAATGATAATCTTCGGAAAATTGGAAAACAAAACTTCCAAACAAACGAAACATAATATAATGTATCAAAATAAATGAGCTATCATTATACCCTTGTAGTTTTAAATATATAAGATTTATTTGACTTTTCTTTGTGTGGAAGTTCAGGAAGTGAATAAGATCACTAAATTATAATATATGTCAGATGATATGTTAGGTTATGAATAGAATAAATTAGTTTTTGAACCATAATATATAAATTAATTATAGGCAATCTCTTTTTGTATCTTTAATTTCTCTTAAAATTAAAAGTCAAAATGTATATATGTTCTTATAATTAGAATTGGATGAAGTATATTTATAGTATAATGTTCATCCTGTTCGAGACAAATACATCTCCATATCCTTCCCTACTATTTCCAACAAAACTCAGAGAGTGACTGGTTGAATGGATCCCAAACATCTTCTATTTCTTTCCCCTAAATCAAATTCTTCCTTTCTACTCTCAGAACTCTCATCATCTAATAGCTCATCTCCCCCCACACTTACCTCATCAGGAATTACTATCACAACCTCATCGTGATGGTGTTCAGGCGTGAGCCTACTCCGACAAACCGGACACGTCACATGGTTGCCTAACCACGCATCGATACATTCAGTGTGAAAGACATGGTTACATGTAGGAAGCAACCGTAACAAGTCGTGGCCATCAAACTCGCTCAAGCACACGGCACATTCCAGCACTGAGTTATCATCATCAAGCCTGATTAGTTGTTTGATGAAAATAGGGAAGGTGTTGAGTAGTTTCGAGTCTATGCCTTTGTGAGTTGATGAAGAACATTGGCCGGTGGTGTCGGTGGCGGTGGCGGTGATGGTAGTGTCTTGGGCGGCCGTGGAGCAATAACGGACATAGATGGAGAAGAAGATGACGAACAAGATGGAGCAGCTGATGGCTGCAACTATGGGAGTGAATGATGGGTCCCACCTAAGGACTAGTGAAAATTTTGGATGAGAAGTTAGTTGTTGTCCGTTTGACTCGGCATCTATGCACCGTGATAGAAGGAAGAAGAAGAGAATGTGCGAGAGGATGATGATTGTAGTATTCTTCATCATTTGGATATATTACTGGATTACTCAGGAAAAGATATGTGGGTGGAGAGAGGGTGTGTAGTGTATATATATTCATATTGTGTGTGTGTGTGTGGGTCTATAATAATGGTGTGAATAACTGTATGTTAATAGTAATGATTTATTTTCAAAAAAAAATTGTACTACTTTGATCTTTTTTTAAGGAGTTAAAAAAGTAAATTAGACTACCAAATTATGGTAAATGTCATATGTAGTTATATTAGATGTTAATTTATAAGTAAAATAAATTAATTTTGAGGTGAAAAATAACTAAAGACAATTTAAAGTGATTGATTTTCTATGATTAATCTCTTAAAAAAATAAAAATCATCATATAATTAGGAACGGAGGAAATATTAATGATGAATTCTTACTCATATTTATATGATTTGACCGAATTCTATATTGGATAGCACGACCCAATAATAGATTCTCCTTATCCTGATATCGAGCTAGCTATTAACATGGGGAGATTAAGTTTTTTTATTTGAGGCACAAATTTTAGGAAGGGGTTTGGGCTCAACCCAATCCAAGGGCAAGACACCTAACTCATGATCCACTATGGTCTGTCCCTGTGGGCTCTGGAGCATGACCAGCAAGCCCTTTATGTCTGTCTACACAGGTAGGTTACTCCAACTTTACTTAGCTATGGAGATGTCTCCCCAAGTGCCGCGATGGAGACACAACAAAGTGTCACTCCCCAGGATCGAACCCGCGACGTGGTGGTTAACGTTAACCATTGAACTCATTGTTCAATCCCTTCGCCATTGAACTCATGGACGATGAGTCATGGGGAGATTTAGTTTTAATAGAGTATGATGGTGATTTTGATACTTACAAACGGTCCCACAAAATGGAATATAAGGGTAGCCTGGTAGGTATGCTATTGTAGTAGTGTTATATTATGGATTTCAGTACAAGTATTTGAACTAAACTATCAGGAGAACGCTAAGCCATGTGTTCATTAAAATGTAGAATTTGAGATAAGGATAAAAAAAAGAGTTGTCTAACCTGGCGGGTTGACATGAGTGGTAAGTGTTCTCGTCCCTTAAGCAAGTGGTTGGGGTTCGATCACTAACTCTTGCGAATGAAGCAAATTCACAAGCTAGCTGTCAGATTAGTCTCATTTGACACGCTAAGAATTGTCTCATATAAGAAAGCTAGCTATATGTATTGTATTTACGAAAATTAGATTATAGTAATATAATACAAAATCATGTAATACTGATGATGAGTATTATATAAAGTTAAAATTGATTTTTTTAATAAGTTTATAAATATTTTTTAAGTCTAAAAGTATGTCTTTATATACATGAACCATACTCACTTAGTAAAGTTTTTGAGAGAAAAGGTTGCACTGTGTATAATGATTTGCTAATAGTGTTAGGTGATCTGATAAGTTTTATATTATATGGATCGGATTTCATACATAGATATGCAGAGATATTGATAATGATGATTGAAAAGGTAACCTGAAGGTAAGAAAAACATATATATCCAAAAGGGAATCAAAATTTTTGTAATTTATTTTTATATATTTCTTCTTAAGGTATTTAAATGCATGGAAAGAAATTTAATTTCAAATTACAACACTAATAAAGTCAAAATAGAATTACTTAATAACCTTAAAGTGTTCAGTCAACTTGAAAGGCAGTGGTACAGAATGGTTATTTGAAGGGTAAAATTGAATCATTGCACTATTAATTATAATTCTTAAATACACTCAAATTTTCTTGAAAAAACATCCATCACCAAAGTTTTTATATTGGATATTAAACATCTTAGAAGTGTTATTTCATAGCTTTGTTATACATAAGGTATTATACCAATGTGTTCACTTATCACCCGTTAACTAGTCACCGTTAAATTAAAATTGAATGAGAAAGCTAGTTAATAATTGTTTAAGGGCATATAAGATTAACAGAAAACCTTTCTAGATGATAGCACTTTGGGTAAAAAAACTTAGCATTTTGACTATTTAAGAGTTCTAACCCAAATACGAGTATAATATAATGCATTAAACAAGCAAAGATAGGTGTCAACTGATAAGAATTTGACCCATCTACTTAAGAACGCTAGTTAAGCTAAGCATATTGTACATGATCACATATAATTAAATAAGAAAAACATACCCATCATCCGTGGGTTCAGTGGTGAAGGGATTGAACAATGAGCGTCGGGTTGACCACCACGTCGCGAGTTCGATCCTGGGGAGTGACACTTTGTTGTGTCTCCATCGCGGCGCTTGGGGAGACATTTCCGTAGCTAAGTGAAGTTGAAAGTAACCTACATGTGTTGATAGATATAAAGGGCTTGCTGGTCATGCTCCAGAGCCCACAGGGACAGGCCCTAGTGGATCATGAGTTAGGTGTCCTGCCCTTGGATTGGGTTGAGCCCAAACCCCTTCCTAAAATTATGTTATCATTGAAATAAAAAAAAATTATGTTACAAAAAAAAAAGAAAAACATACATTTTTTAATCAAACAAGCCTCATACACCAAACCAGTTCGGAGTTAGTATCGTTATAGTTAATGCTTAAATGATCATATTCCGATTTGTTGGGGTATTCAACGTTATGCTCTCACTTTACTCAAAATTCCGTAATAAGAGGGATGTATATATATGGGGAACCGTACGCTAATGCATCGTAAGTTAGACGTGTTCAAGAAAAGTCACTTTGTAGAGCATTTGAAAAACTATTTCCCATTCACAAAATCTCTACTAAATCTCTCTCTTTTCTAAAGCGTGCATTTTGCTGTGTATTCTAGTCATATCCATTACTATTGTGATCTAGCTTAGCTTGTGACGATGAATGTATTTTAAACTATATTAATCATCATTTAAAGTATGCTCGAAACTGTAGCGCTAAGTTTGAAGACTTGCTTAGATGCTTATATGCTCTTAAAATATACTTAATTGCCTTAGATTTTTTTTTAAGAAAAACATTCATTTTCAATTAAATTAAGAAATATTTTCAACAAATAAAGGCTTCTGGTGTCAAGTTTCATATACTATGTATTGTATAGTTTATTTTACAATCCGCATGTTGATGAATAACGATTGTTAATATTTTTTTAGTGACCATAATAATTATCATTCCAATTAATTAAGAAAGTTTATGTCCGGGACCACAACAATCATTATTCAAATAAAACCGACTAAGATATTCCTATGATGAGTAGACAGAAATTAATTAGTATAGAGTTGATTTTCTAGTAGGCGTGAAATGCCGCCTTTTCTCTTTTATTTTTTTAATACAAATATATTAGGAAAAATGTTTGACTCACCTACAGTTCAAGTTTAGGGCTCCTAATTTATTATCATTGGGACATGTGCATGTGAGTTCTAAAACATGATAACCAAGTCATTTCTCTTCTGTCTACACAATTAAGTTTTGCTCAACTTCATTTAGCTGTAGAGAAGCATCCACAAGTGCTGCAACTTGAATCACATACTCCCAAGGAATCGCTTGTCAAGATGGTCAAATGTACACTAAGGGTCACTCATCACCAAATATTTGGTCAAATACACGTGTATTTAGTGCTTTGTGAGCCTTAGAGTAAAACACATGTGATGTTTTTTTAACCAAAAAAATTTGATATAGGATGACCATTAAAGTAAAACACATGTGTATTTTTTTACCATAAAAACCCTTTTTAACTATTATCTTCAAAAATTATATTCCCCTATCCATTTTCTATACTCCATTTGATTATTTTTCCACTAAATAACCAGATGAGGCATGATTATTTAATTTTATTGTATCAAATGTAAAAGCAAACTCCAATATTTTCCAAAATTTCCTAGGTGCTTGGATTATTTTATCAAATAAAATTGGATAAATAAGTCTTACATATACATACACACACAAAAGATCAGTTGGAGTATTATGTTTACTTTGATTTCATGAAACATACTGTATAAAAAATAGAGTAAATTGAAGAGTTGTCCAAGTTTATGTCATAGTAAATGTAGTTATTTTTTTTACTTGTTATGAAACATGTAAAATTAATTTTTGAATATTGCGACTTGTTGGAGGAGTTTTTCATTAGACCGAAAGTTGGGAGCTTGTCATTTTTTTATACAAAAAAGTTTACATGAGTCTCGAGGCTTATTAGGTTTAGGACAGACATTTAAGCTCAAATAATACTTATAGAAGTATTTACAAATTGTCCACTAACAAGGTCTTCACATGAGCAGATGCATAGTCATGAATATGATGAGCTAAAGTCCTTTTCCAACTAGATTGTTGGCCATTTTTTTATTTGTTTGAGAAGTATTAAATTTTAGAGTGAATATGGTCCATATATCAACCTCATTCATTCTGGCCCCTCCTCTCAATTCCCATTCGTCATCCGCTTAAGACCCTCATTTGAGATCTTAATCCTATCCTTAGTAGCAATATTACGACTCTTTTTTATTTTTTTATTTTTCCATTTGAATCCTTCATTTCAACCTCCATGATTCCATCCCACCCATCTTTTTTTTATCAGCCCACCCGTCCTCACATGCATGAATTCATTCCATTCGTGCCATATTATTGTTCCATTTCCTCTTCCACTATATAATAACCTATTCAGGACCGGAAATTATTATATCAAGTTCCCACTCACCCATTCATCCCACCAGGACATTATTCCATTGTCTGTCTTGGTCCAGTTCATCCCACCACCATAATTGAAGCTGCCAATGCCTACTATGCATGCGTTGCTAGGCCTATTTGGCACGAGGAAAAAACGGGAGAGAGGAAAAAAATATCAATTTAATTTAAAAGAAACGGATAAAGATGTGAGATAAGAGAAAGAAAAATCGACAAAGGGCAGAGCCTTGAACTCCACTCTTCCGCTTTTTCATCCCTAACCTCTATTTCCCTTATACCAAGCAAAGCCTAACGCTGCGGCTCTTATTTTTCCACTCAATGTACAAGGGGGCATAAATTGTGTAATTTTAGTTCCTAAATCTAAAATTTGAGATTGAATTGTGGGAGTCAAGGAGTTGGATTGAATGCCTATGTATATATAAGCTTTGAATTTGAGGATTTTGATTGTCTTCCATACGTAATTTTGCTAAATAAGTTGATTTTATTTCATAATACCCTTAATTATTAACTCTTCCATACTGGAAAGTCTTATTTATATTTGCATATATAAATGTATGTTTAAATTGGACTAAACATAGTTAAGCACAAAAAAATGGCTCAAATCCCATTGTGGTTACATCCACATCGCACTACCACTTTATGTTTAGCTGATTATTTCCCCGTGCGTTTTGTTTCTCTTTTAAAAAGATAGCATATTATTTAACTAGCATTAGGATGACCGTATTCAACAAACTATCATATATCATAACGTTCCACTGAGTTTAAAAAGATAGCATATTATTTAACTAGCATTAGGATGCTCAAAGTGACTTAGGTATATATACGCTTCCAAAATTTTTCAATTTTTGTTTCATTTCCATTAGAAGGCCAAACCAATTGTCCATTTTGATGTCACTGCTGTTACAATATCATAATGCAGCTGTATGCTAAAGAAAGGGGTAAAAGAAGGAAGGATATAAGAGGGCAGGGAGAAATTTTGGGCATGTAGAGAGAAACATTGGGGGTTAGAGAGTGAGAATTAGCTTTTGGGGGGGGGGGGGGGGGGGGGGGACGGACTGGGGAGGTCACATTCAATACAACATCTCATAGTAGTATTCTAAATTTAGTACTTAATAGAGGGATTATAAACCTACCCGCTAATTAAACCTCACATGGACATTTTTTTTTTCTTTTAAATGGATATTTTCTTACTAACTCATAATTCTTTATAATAGAGCATATTATTTAACCGCACATGGACATTTTATTACATATTGACATACACATATCACAAAAACCAAGTATATTTGCGGGAACTCCAAAAAGAGAAAAATAAACACAACAGACAAACGACACAGTCGTGGTTATAAGAATAACGATAATTAATATGGAATATTTGTGCAAGGAAATATAAGAATAACGGTAATATTTGGGAAGCAGTTTTTATTGGGTTAACTTTACTTGTGCAACCTTACACTTTCAATTCAATTTTAGTTTTCATGGACTTTAAATTGATGAATAGTTTTAGACTTTGAACTTTTGTTCAATTTTGGTCTAGGTGCCTCATGAATTAATTTAAAAGAATTGAAAAATAAGGGGCAAAAGGTTAATATAACTGGACTTAGGTTTAAAACTATGCAAGCTGTGCAAAATTTTCCCGTTTTAAAAAATTTCGGGACGGGACAAAATTCATCTTCGAGACGGGACAAGGTCGTCTTGAATATATATTTGTGATTTTATATAACTTCTTTAGAAAAAAATGCACGTGTCATTGTTTGACGAAAAATATGATCCTAATAATTTTTTTTTATTATGTTGTATAAGATGTATTGTAGAAGTAATATCAAACTAATTTCTTTATTTGACACAAACAAAAGTCTTATATATTTTTTTACAAGTATATGTTTTTATTAAAAAAATTTCAAAAAAAATCTTCGGAATTTTCTGTTGCATCCCGATCTCGTTCAGTTTTCGATCGGGATGGCACAAAGTTCTAGACGAGACGTGCACGAGACATAAATCCCGTCTCGAGTCTTTTTTGGGATGGGACACGGGACAAGGGTGTCCCGATCCCATCCAGTCCACATCCCTAGAATTTAATACTCCCTTCGGTCCCTAATATAAGAGCCCAAAATTTGAATGGTTTTGCTCCCTAATATGAGAGCTCATCTCACATTCTCTCATCATTTAATGTATTTTTTCCTACTTTACCTCTAACTCTCTTTCATATTTATTAATACTTATATACTTCTCTCTCTTGAAAGTATCATAATAAATATGAGCAATATTGGAAAAGAAATATTAACTCCAGACACCCAACTAACATTCATATGTTTTCTTAAGAAGCGTTTTTGTGGTGGCTGGCTCTTATATTAGGGACCGGAGGGAGTACGTTACATTTTTTTGTTTTTCATTTATTATTTTTAATATATGAGGCTATTGATTATTATTTTATTTTAAGCATATTTTTTCCCTTAAGATTAAATATGAGTGATGGAAAAGAATTGTGGTTAAATGAATTAATTTGATTTTAAGTACTCCTAAAATAAATGTGTTTAACCTGGGGTGTGTGGTTGAGTGACAATGACTCATTCACAATTAACCAATTGTCTGGGTTTCGATCCTTGACGTTGGGTATGGATGAACATTAAATCTTCAAGGCCATCTATCCCACTCTTTAAGGTGTCTACAAATCAGCGGACTATTAGTCTCTCACTTGTCGAGTAGGATGATACCTTAATCGTTGATAAAAAAAATAAATGTGCTTAATGTTAATGGGATCTAAGGAAATAATAAAGGGTGGTTGTTTTCTTTACAACGGGCAAGGAATACGACACCGTTTTAGATGAGACCAAGGAGAGCGACGTGGTTTTGTGGAAGGAAGAGCATTGAAAAAATGAGAGTGGGAAAACAAAACATCACTAAAGATTGATTTGAGAGGTATGATCTACTATTTCCTATTCCTATTGTGCATCATTTCCTCTCCCATTGTTGAATTAAAATTAAAATAAAATGTTGTGACTCTTTGAAATAACTGCATTCTTGGCGTTAGTAATCCCTCTTTCAAAAAACAATTCTCAGGAATTTACTCATAATTTACCTTTTATTTCACTTTTAACATTCTTAAAATTAAGATCAAATGCAAGGTGGTCCTAAATCTAAATATAAGAATTTTTTATTTGTGTGCATTTTTCATATATTACCCCATCAATTCCCTTCAATAGTAATCAAGTAGAATATGAGAGTGTAAGTTAAGTTATGTGATTGGGGGTCTTTTGGGAAAAACATGTCAAATCAACTAACTTAACTAACATCTTTAATCTGCTTAAATTAGTTAAAAAAGTCTTATATTTAGGACCAGAGGTAGTAATGTTAATCAGCTGAATGTGAACCCAATCTGACAACCTTTAAGGAGAGTTGGTTGACAAACCCGCTTGTACAAGTAAATTTAGAATTGGCTTGTGTTAATTTGCTTGTGAGCTGGTTTTAAGGTTTACCATTTATGCTGAACTTGATGCTCATAGTTTATCTCACATTTGTAAAATAATTTATCATTGAATTGGGAGGAGGAAGTCCTAGCTACAGGGTTGTGTAAATAGCTAAGTTCATTATATAAGTGTGTGGCATGTTTTTTCTTTGTTGCCTTTTGCTCTCTTAGCATTTCATGTGTAATGGTTGTGATTGGGTTTTAAGGTATCTGGGTTTGTTCAGAAGTTTCATTAAACCCTCCTATGATTTTGGTTTGCTTGACAAGTTTTTCCCTTGCCTCCTTCTGTACCATATCCTATATTCTTCCTCTCATAGTTGATGTTATGTCTGCTTCAACTTTATTTGTTATGCTCTCAGTTGAACTATTTATTTGTAGCCAATTGTTTGGTAAGTTTAATTATCATTTTGAACTTATGAACTTAATAATATAGATAGCTTTGTAGTCAAACTGGGTTATGCATTTTAAAGGTGTCCTTGGATCTGGTTCATGATGTTAAAGACATCTTAATCGAAGGTGATAATAAAGTGAGAGTTGAAGTTATTAGTCATGATCAGTAAGTCTTTTACATTTTGTAAAAGAACTTTGGTTCTCTATTGATTTGTTTCCTTTTGTTTTGCTTTTATTTGGTGTTCGTTTTGCTTTTAATAAAAGAAATCTGAATGCATAGCTGATTGCTTTCAATCGTCAGTTAGGTGTAGGGCTGTCAAGATTATATATATTTAGCCAGTAATTTATTGTGGCAGTTTATGAATGAAAGCATTTTCCAGAAATATTCTCTCCCTGTAGAATTCAGATTTGGGAGATTCTTCCTTCTTCAACCTTTTCTAACCCTCCCTATTTTCTCTCCTTTCTCCCTTGTTCTACTTGATTCTAACTGAAACTTGGGTCACTGCCCTCTTGATTTGACCGTTTGAAATGGTTATCTTAAGAGCACAAGAGAAACCTCACCAAAGTTTTATTCCACTAGCCTGAGTCTAATTTAGAATGATACTGCAAAATTCAAAAAGATAATTGGATTGGTTGTCATAAGTTTATTTACTCTATCTGAAAATTAAGCGTGGAAATTAGCAAAACGTAAAATTAGGTATATCGACAAAAACTCTAAACAACCAAGTTGGCAATACCCAGTTGTAAACCTCCTATTAGTTATAGATCTTGTCTCATTAGAATCTGTGTGCGCTTCGACACTTGGATGCCTCATTTGACATTTTAGGTTTTTTTAAGCAAGTGGAGTAGGCTTAGGAAGTAGAACTGGAAAAGGAATAGGTGCAAGCTTTGAGTGACGGGCCTCATCTCCAGTTTTCTTGTTGTAGGTTGCAATGTGAAAGCTGAAAAGCTCCAGCTTGAGAAAAGGTAATTTAAAGATAAAGCTCTTGTTGAAGGTATAATATAATTGTAATTGGTTGGATTATTGATCCTTGAACCAGTACCACCACCAGTTCGGTGACTGGTTCACTTTTGAAATCATTGGTTTGAACTGTCATTTTTAGTTTTAGGCTTGATTTGCTCACTGATGAGTTTTTGAATAATTGCCTGATATCAGTAGAGGGTTTCCTTTATTTAATGAATTTACACTTACACATTAACAATTTCAAATATAATGAACTTTTAGCAAACTTCATTTTATCCTCTAATGGGATTTCTTGCTCTTGGTTGAAGGTCTATCAAGTGAGTTGAGGCTCGTTTTCAATCCTCAGTATAAGAGATCTGTGTGATGGCCTGTTCAGAGCCTTCAAATGCATTAGAGTACGTGCAAGTAAATGCTGGCCCTAGAAAGCCCCGGATTCTTCTTGCTGCGAGTGGAAGTGTTGCTGCAATAAAGTTTGCTAATCTCTGTCATTGTTTCTCTGAATGGGCAGAAGTAAAAGGAGTTGCCACAGCAGCATCTTTGCATTTCATTGATAGAACAGCTATCCCTAAGGATGTGACCTTATATACTGATGATGATGAATGGTCTAGCTGGAAAAAGCTAGGTGATAGTGTGCTTCACATTGAACTTCGTAAATGGGCTGATATCATGGTAATTGCACCATTATCTGCAAATACTCTGGCCAAGGTACTTAAACTTGAACCTGACATCATAATGGAAATATTGTATGTTTTATTGCATATTTGACAAATTGGCTGCTCTAAGGTTAAATATAGACCATTTATTGGATGTTGTTTTGGTTCTTATTCATGAACGTATTGTTGTTTTCTTTCTTCGTTCTTTTTTTTAGAAGTTACACCGCATTTTCAATTGCATTAGGGGCACATGGATTTGAGCCCTTAAATTGACTTAATATTTGCTGATGTAGATTGCTGGAGGGTTGTGTGACAATCTATTGACATGTATTGTAAGAGCATGGGACTACAACAAGCCACTTTTTGTTGCACCAGCCATGAACACTTTTATGTGGAACAATCCTTTTACTGAAAGGCATCTCATCACCATTGATGAACTCGGCATTAATCTCATCCCTCCTGTTACAAAGAGGTTGGCTTGTGGGGAATATGGGAATGGTGCAATGGCTGAATCGTCTACTATTTTTTCAACTGTAGGACTCTTCTTTGAGCCAAAGGCTCATCAAGGAAATGGCAATATTTCATGATACTTTCTGTAATGATGCTTTGGCAGGATTTGTTTGTTTGATTACTGTATATTTAGAACCACAAAATGGATTCCGTTTATAAAACAGAAAGGAAAAGGACAAATTGACAGTGAACCAATATTACACTTTGCGTGAATTGTTAAAATTCAAACCCAAAAGTAATAACAAGGCATGATAATAGAGAATCCACTTATCCTATTGTTATTTGTCAGAACTCAGAAACATGCAAAACTACATTGGTGCTAAACCGTACAGTAAAAGATTAAATGAATACTAAAATAAAAAAGTGCAACTAATGGTTAATTAAGACATTAATTTTTCTATAAAAAAGGAAAAATGATATTTAATTGAAAATAACATTTTACAAGACATTATCATGAATTTTAACAATTCATGATAATGTTAAAATTAGAATTTCAGTAATTAGAGGCTTTTTTGTTTTGCGTTAATGGAAGTTTTGGTGTTATTAGTAATTATTGTTGCCTGCATATTAGTCGGTGATTTCTATTATTATGCTGTTGTTATTATATCTCTGTTTTTGAGGGGTTATGCATAATGGTTTGACACCCAATGGAACAGATGGAGAAATAAGTTTACAGTTATGTGGGAGAAGAGAGAAGTTAATTCAAGTTCTTGTATGTTCCTACATATAAATTGGTGATGAGTTGTAATAAGACTTCCCAGAATTCGAACACACGTTCTCATCTTTACGGGGGTTGTAACCCACTTATCAGCTCAACCAACTACTCATTGGTAATGATTTTGGTTTTTTGTGAACATATAGTGTTAAGAGTCAACATTAGTTTTTGTTTGGCTAAAAGTCAGTATTATAAGTCATCAAATTTTAATGATTAATATCCAAAAGTTGGTAGTTTAGATTGATTGACACCCATTATTTGTGTTGGTTGTACGAAGTGTCAATTGGTAGAATTGCACTTTAATCTAAAAACAAGTTAATGAAAATGGGTAAGAGGACATGTATATTAAAATTGTATGATGTGGAGAATTTTTATTAGATATAGTTTAATTAACATTGGAATACTCCCTAGTCTTCTTACAGTAGTATCTAAACCATGAATAATATAATCAATAAGAACGAACAATTCCAATAATTATAACACTTAGTTGGCTTATCATTTTTTTTTTAAACATCATCCGCTAATTCGGCGCCTATTAACAACCAACTAATCCGGATTCAAAGGGTAGGAGTGTTGCCCATATAGGTAAGGTTGTCCCCTCTCCCAATGAGACGCTTCCTGGGATTAGAACATGTGTTCTCATCCTTACCGGGTTGTAGCTCACTTACCAGCTTAATCAACTACCCATTGGTTAGTTGGCTAATCATTTTTATATGAAACAATTAGCATTTATTTTATTTTCAACAGAAATACATTAATGTGAACATTTGCTTTTATAATGACTTTAATGTGAACATTAATAGACTCATTTTTCTAAAAAAAGTTGTAACTTATTTACAATGAATCATCAATCAACCAAGATTAAAATCACATGTACTGTATTTTGGTAATTCAATTGGTTAAAATTCAGATAAGCTGTGAATTACTCCCTTCGTTCCTAAATATAAGATCACTTTCCCTAATTTGATTAGATTAAGGAAATTAGTTAAGTTAGTTAGTTATACATGATATTATCGATTTATCCCAAGTATATACCTTTATCCTCACCCGCTCTCTAGCTTACTTGTTATTTTAGATAAGCATGATAGGGTTAATTTGGGAAAAAATTAGGAAAAATTAGAAAGTGGTCTTATAACTAAGAACAAAATTAATTTCAAAGTGATCTTATATTTAGGAACAATGAAGTATTTTAAATGGACCTTTTTTTAATACCTTTGTGACTTAATTAAGCAAGTATTTAAGAAAGAAACGACAAACTACGCAAAGGAATTTTTTTTTTGGGAGAACCTGGAAATTGCGGTTCGCATCATTTTCTTTGGAAATTGCGGTTCGCATCATTTTCTTTTCCTTCTTTAATATCTTTGAGCCCTTTTTTTTGTCGATCAATTCTTTCATTTTGCAAGGCAAAGCGATTACTGTAAAATTTCGATGCAGTGAATATGATTATTGAGAATCTAAATTTTTGAATATTTTGCATGTTGTGAATGGAAATGATGTTCTTTTGACAGGTTTGGTTATCATGTTAAATTTTAGCTTTTATTTTATTTTATTTTTGTTATATGCACCTAAAATCAATTTTTGTTCTTATGCCACTGACAGAGTATGAAATTTGTTGTTGAAATCTGTGTTAATGTGTAGGCGTACATTGAACTGAGGCCTATCATAGTTGAAGTATAAATTTTATGTGTTTGCCTTTTACTCATTTCAAATATTAAATTTTCAATGTGGATAATAGTGTATTTTGATAACTAAGGCTGGACCAATAAAGAATATGATAACTTTGTAGAGAAATGTTGTATTATACTCCCTCTGGTCCTAAATATAGGACCTAGTTGACTTTCTTGAAAAATCCTAAAAAAAGCAAAATAAGTTAATTATAAATTGATTTACCTAATTTTTTTCTCTTACACTAGTTTATTTTACCTATAAGCTAATGGATAATCTAAAAAGATATCAAATATGTCATGATTTAATAACCTATTTTGCAACCTTAATCTCTAAAAAAAAGTCAATTAGGTCTTATATTTAGGACCGGAGGTAGTAGATTCCAGAGAAAAATCTGATTTCAGGTATTTATTTTTGCAGTGGGTTACACTATACCCCCTGTTGTTAGTGCTAGATGACACCATCATTCATATATTCATATATTCCTTTTGGCCCTAAGATTTAGGTGTTTATTGTTTGTCACTTCCATTTCTTGTTTCATTTGTCTTTGTTTTGATTCATTAGTGATGTTATTTCTTGCTGCTTTCTCATCTTTGTGTTTTTTGTCTTAGCTAGTGCTGTGGTGGTCCAAGAATCCAATACATAACCGGTTTAGTTGATCAAGCGACAATAAAAATTCTTTGACATCACCTGGTGTTGGAAGAGGCCATCTATAGAGTAAAATGAAGTAAGGCCAAAAATCTGCATTTTGTCTGTGTGCTTGCTTATTTATTATTAAAACTTTCCATATAATTGATTGTAGCTTGTAATTCTGAGACAATAGAAGTAGAAGAGAATACATGGTAATCCAAGAAAGACAGAAGGGAAATACTAGCAAGAGAAGGAAGAAGAAAGAATGAGAGAGAATTCTGAATAGAGATCTGATATTACTATAATCCAAATTATAAGTTAACCTGAATTCGATTTTGGAAATGCTGGTATGGTTGTCAGTAGTGATAGTTGTTGAAAAGGGGATCAGAATTTGTCACAGAGAAGAATAGTTGTGTGGAAGCTGATAAATTTTTGCTTGCCACGCTTTCCTGTACTTGAAGAAGGATCACAGCTCTTTTTAAAGTGGTTTTTGTTATTACTAGCTTGAAAGTGGACTGTCAGTTTGATAGAGTGCTGGATATTGATCACATTAATGAGGGATTATCATGGGTTAAATTTGTGTAGGAGTAAAAGATCTAATTGATAGACACTCACACATGTATATATTATGTAATTATATATGATTGTGATTATGATTGTACATCCATAATTATTTATTACATTTGTAATTATTCAACATTTATCATTATAAAAATTATAATTATAAATTAAGAACTTTCATGCTTATATGTATTGAACATATAAAATTTGAACTAAAATTTAAATGGGTTAAGGGTATGATTGTCCATAAATAATTATTTTCCCTCCCCTCCTTTTAATATGACAATCCACCCTCTGCTTTTGAATCAATTAAGGTAAGCCTTATAGAGTTATAGTCCGTCCCCATCCTTCCCTTTCTCGTGTTGAACCATGATGCTGATAAGATGGTAATATTAACTGCAATGTCAATTCCATTGAGTAGCCTACGACCAGTTGTAACTCCTGAAGCTCTATATTGTGAAAATTTTAATTGGAAGTATTGAAGTGGTTCCGTGCACTATTTGCTTAGCCAGCCCTTGTTTCATTTGATTTGAATTGTTTTTCAGATTTCTTTCTGCCTTTGATCTTGTTACCGAAGTCATTTAGCAGAGTTTTCCTAGAATGTGTTGCTTAACTAAACATTTAGGGGAAATAAGAATAAAAACCGAAAAAGGAAAGCTAGTAAACCACTCCAACAGGTGGAAACTTGGCTGGTCAAAACTATGATGGATGAAGCTGAATGAGATTACTCAGCCTTCTCATCTTATAACTGCTGTAAATATTTATAGGGGACAGCTGAAAGGTAGAAACACTGGTAGTATTGGGATTACTCAACCTATAACTGGTATGATTCGTCGAGTGTTAAAATGAATTTGGGATGTTGTACTGAGGTATGAAGCTGTGATTTCATTGAATTCATCAATGCATATATAGTAAGGTTTCTATCAAAAACTCCTCTATGTTATGCTTATAGAAATAGGCCTAGGTAGTGGCTTTAATATACATTTCTAAGGCGCGTGTATTGTGAACTCCCAGTAGTCCTTACTCTTGAGTCTGAAGAGTTGAAGTGTGGTTTGAGAGTCAGGGTTCCTGTAAAAGCTAAGTTAGAATCTCATACGTACAATGTGGAACTTAAGTCCCATACTTTGCAACTCGGGTCTTGACATTTCATCATGCTTCGCGAGTCCAGCGTCCAGACCAGATGTCTGTGTTATAGCTTTCTTGTTCTGAGCTAACACTGTAATACTAACCTCATCACAAACATAAACAAAAAAAAAAAAAAACAGGAGACAAAGAACATAAAAAACAAAAAAAAAACTGTTAATTGATTGTGCATATAATTTTTCTTTCCTAATGTAGCTGACCCCACCTAGTGGGATAAGGTTTGGTTGTTGTTATTGTTTTTTTTAGTACACTGGTTGATGTTAATGTAATGAGTGGTGGTTCATTTGGTATCTTGTTACAGGCGCAGGGGGCGTGTAAGATGGGATGAGGCTAATATTGAAGAAATTGAGGCAACCAAACCTGTGAGACAGAAAATCAATGAACCTAAGACTCCATATCATCCAATGATTATCGATGATGATAGTATGTAATTAAAATAATTTAAAGGGCATTTCTTTTGTACATATTGCACATACCAACTTATGTTAAAATGTATTTATTTGACAACACATTTAAATAACAGCCTACTTCTATTTCTGTGAGGATAAAGAGAATATCAACACTGCATTAAGTGAGTTGTTACTATTTAAAACAATTAAATTGCAAAACTAAATGTTTCTGTTTAAGGTTAAACATGTACCTTTGATACCTGATACATGAGAACAGAGAAAGGAGAGAAAGAAATAAGAAAAGAACAGACTGTTTCATTCACACTGTAATCGACGGATACAAGAAGTATATATAGTGTATGACTATTGCTGACTCAGTAGCTCTTTATGATTAACAACGGTAAAGTGACTAAAATACCCTTGCCTACAATAATACCCACAAGCAATATATCAATACCTGACCTGTTTTTAAGCTCTGCTTTTCTTCTCCAGTTGCAGCTAACTAATCTGAATGCTCTATTTATAAGGTTCTCTGTCCCCTGTACGAGGAAGTTTTGATACATGCAGTGATGGCCAGAGACAAGCAGTTGATGCAGAAGAAATACGCGCTGCTTTAAATGATGTGGCCTCTTCTAGCAGTAAGAGCTCTAAACGATCTAGTGGCTGGACTGATTCTGAGGATGAGGCAGATGAAATAATGCTGGATGAAGGTTTTCCTTTAATTGGTTTTTTTAAATAATTACTTCTTTCTAGTGTGGTTAGTTCTGTTTTTATCTGCATGTGCTTATGAGCTTATCAGTCATCAAATGCTGGTAATTAAGTTCTGATCTAAATAAGCCGCAAATCATTTGATACTTATCTTCTTTTTTTTTCTTCTTTTTCAACCCAGCTCTAGTCCCCACTTGGTGAGGGTGCTGGGGAAGGAAATATAGTAAGGCAGCCTTACCCCTGCCTTATGCAAAGAGGCTGATTTGAACCTACGACCTCAGACCCCTTGACAAGCGAATTTACCCTTGAAGCAAACTGATCCTTTCATTAGATACTTATATGACAATAATTTATTTTACAATACATAGAGATGCTTTTAACCATCAAAGGAGAACATGTCAGTTGTGTATCTCTTGTGAACTATAAAAATGTGTTGTATGAGCTCCTAGTAGTATCTCACGATTTTGTTCTTGATATATTTTGATGAGTTAGTCCTCAGACTTGTGTATAGAGTAATTTAGTGATTTCGGTTGATGTAAATATTAATAAATCACTTGTGTAGTTTCAGTTACATTCTGATTTCATCTTTAAATATATTACTAATTCAGATACAGGCAAGAGCAAGCATTTTAAAGAGCACAGGAAAGCCCATTACGATGAATTTCTCAAACTGAGAGAGCTGCGACAAAAGGGTAATCTTCTGCAAGATCAAAGTGATGAAGATGATGCTGATATTGAGCCTGACAAGGCAGATAAATGCAATTTATCTTCCTCAAGTGCTGGTGTGAAGGAAATAAATATTAAAGAGCAAATTAGTCATATGGCTTCGAGCAGAAAATAGTGTTCTTTAGTGGCCTGCAAGTAAACCCTCGTGGTCATGTTAGTTTAATTATGGCCGTAGTAGAGATATCATATCACATGTATTTTTCCTGTAAATAGTACTGATTAGTTTGTCCCCATTACTCGCAGTACTATATTGGAATCTTGGATGATACATGTACAGTTTTGCTCACTTGATCTGCTAATCTAGCTATGGGAATTTTTAGGAATTTTACTGTATACTTGGATTTGTTTTTTAGAAGGGATTTTATTATGGTGTACAAGTATGAATTTTATTTTCACTTTCATTGAAGTACTTTTTTTTTTTTTGATGAAAACATAAAAGTTATTTTAAGAAGCTATAGCGTACATGCAAAATATATATGTGCGTGTCAACTGATGCCAAGTAGCAAAATCCCTATAAATAATCTCTCTACCGCCCTTCATACTTTCTCATTTCACTTCATCTTTTCCTCTACTCGCCTCTCTACTTTTCTCACATCTCATCTTTTATCTTCCTATTATTTATTTTTGGTAAATTACCTTCCTATTATTTTTATTTACATGCATTTTTTGGTTATCCGTTTTTTCCTTTATCTTTAATATTATGCTTTATATATTAATTACTTTTTTCATAGTATTGTAAAGTTGGTTTTATATAAAATACAGATGATATAGTATTTTTGTTTTTTTATCTAAAACAAAATAGTATTTGATTAATAGTTTTTCTATTAATAATTAAATGTTTTTATGGTATTTTTTAATGGGAAAATTAATTTGAGGTCCCCTACAAGGGACTTAATACTAGAAAAGTCCCAAAAGTTGAAAAAATTAATGTAGGGTCCCAAGGGACATCACTTTAATATACTTGAAAAGTGAAAAGTTACTGGGCAAACCTTGTGACAAGTTACTGGGCACGCTTGACAACTCTTTGGGCAAACCTTGACAAGTTAATGGGCACATGTTAGTTTACCCAACTTTTGGGACTTTTCAAATATATTAAAGTGAGGTCCCTTGGGACCCTACATTAATTTTTTCAACTTTTCGGACTTTTCTAGTATTAAGTCCCTTGTGGGGGACCTCAAATTAATTTTTCCTTTTTTATTTTAGAACATTTATATCAATAATATTCTATTCATGTGTGCAAATTAGGCTTTTGTTTGGTGGTAAATAAAAGTCCTAATCTTTTATTAAATCGTCCGTACATTGCAATGGTTCAAAACCGTTGCAATGCGGTGCATATTTTTTTTTAAATAATGCAATGTGGTGACGGTTCAGTACCTTTATAACGCAAGTCCTTTTTTTCACAAAAATACCTGTCAACAGTTCATAATCGTCGTTGTGTTCTGATGCTAAGTCACAATCGAGTTTGACCAACTCTCTAACGGTTGCTTTTACCCGTTATTAGGGCATTTGACATGCTTCAATTACCAACGGTTGCTTAAACTGTTGCAGTGTCTTTCCAACTGTTTTAACCGTTAAAATGTTGAAAGAATAATTGCCTGTGAGCAGTAAGTTTTTTGTAGTGACATTTGAACCTCATTTTTAATATAGTGGGTGAAGAACATTTTAGAATGTATACAAGTAGATTTAAATTTAACCCTTCACCCAACTGAAATTGGGGTAAGCTGCGTTTTACTTAGAAAGTCGCTTTTTGAAAATAAGCTATTTAGACAAAGGAATCACTGTTACCTCAAAATAGTCAATTTAACAATGACCTTGGAGGCAAAATCTTAACTAATACTCCCCTGTCCCTAATATAAGAGCCAAAATTTGAATAGTTTTGGTCTCTAATATAAGAGTTCATCTCATATTCTCTCTTTATTCAATCCGTTTTTTCCTACTTTGCCCCTAACTCTCTTTCTTTCATAGGTTTTTTTACACAAATGCTACACTACAAAAAAAATTTACCAATATGCTATAGGGAAAAAAATATTTATCCATATGCTACATTTGGCAGAAGTCGCTCTTGGCGTGAACGACTTCTAAAGTCGTTCTTGCCAAGAACGACTTTAGAAGTCGTTCACGCCAAGAATGACTTCCATTGCACATATCCCGATGCACATCAGCTTACAAAAATTACTTCCTCTAATTCTAAATATAAGACTTAGTTGACATTTTTAATCTCAGGACTGTACGGAATATCATTTAACCTCAAACTATCTCATTATATTTATGTAGATTAATTAGAATTGAGCATATTAAACATATATCTTTTTTAATTTTCTCCATTTTCGTTACTATGTTTAGAAAAATTAATGTCATATAAAACAAAAATAATGACACATAAATTTAATAAAGTGCATATTAACATAAATTTAAAGAGCACATACATAAAAACTAATAACCAAATTTATAAAAAAATAAATTAGTGTACCCTATAAAATAGTAATTTTTAGATTTAAGAACTCAAATAATTCATATGTCTAGACTTGAGGTTTTTTTTATCTAGACTTGAGGTTTTAAGCATTCAAAAGATAGTGAAGTGAATGAAATTTTCTTAGTTTTGGAAAATGGAAATGTATAGTAAAATTAAAAAAAAAACAAATTTCAAAATTTTTATAACCAAAATATATTGAACATAGTTAATATGTGCTCTTTAAATTTTTTTTATAAATTTGGTTATTAGTTTTTATTTATGTGCTCTTTAAATTTAAGTTAATATGTACTTTATTAAATTTATGTGTCATTATTTTTATTTTATATGACATTAATTATGTGCTCTTTGAGGTTAATTTTTGTTTCATTAAGCTATGTCATATAAATGACACATAAATTGACACATATATCTTCTTCTAATTTTAGATAGTAATGAAAATGGAGAAAATTAAAAGAAGATATATGTTTAATATGCTCAATTCTAATTAAGCTACATAAATATAATAAGATAGTTTGAGGTTAAATGATACTCCATACAGTCCTGAGATTAAAAAGGTCAACTAGGTCTTATATTTAGAATTAGAGAAGGTAATTTTTGTAAGTTGATGTGCATCGGGATATGTGCAATGGAAGTCGTTCTTGGCGTGAACGACTTCTAAAGTCGTTCTTGGCAAGAACGTTCACGCCAAGAACAACTTCTGACAAATGTAGTATATAAGTAAATATTTTTTTCCCTATAGCATATTGGTAAATTTTATTTTGTAGTGTAGCATTTGTGTAAAAAAACCCTCTTTCATATTTATTAGTGCTTATGTGTGTCTCTTAAAAGTATTATAATAAGTATTGGCAATAATGGAAAAGAAACATTAACTTCAGACATCCAATTAATATTCACATGTTTTCTTAAGAAGCGTTTTTTGGTGACTAACTCTTAAATTAGGAACCAGAGGGAGTATTACAACACACAGTCTATCTGCCAACAAAGAGGGGAAAAGATAAACTAACAGCTGAAAATTTAAGATATACAATAACAATTTTCATCAACAGATTAAAGTACATTCTTAATGGATATTATTGGTAAATGAACACAGGTTCTTTGTCCAACTCTGCACACGTACAATATATACCCGTTAATGCCACACCTTGTACCATAATAAGAAATAAGAAATTGATCTAAAATACGCATGAAGAGAAGCCTAAATGGCAGTATAATCATCTTCAGCGGTAGAACCCTGAGAGATAACAGATATTACAACAAAAGCGCCAAATAAGACTGTGATGAGAGCAGTGAAGTTCACAAGCATTGCCTCAGCACCATATTTGGCCAATCCTGAGTTCTCAAGGAAAGTGAGTTTCTCCAGAAACCCAAGTGCAGCAGTGGCCACAGCCAACACATACACTATCAGTCCAAACAGCACATGCCAAGGAAGTGATGCTTGTCTCACAAATTGGCTCCCTCCAGGGTAGAAGAATGCCACAAACCCATACAACCACTACACAGCAGATTATTACTTGTCAAAAACATGCCTATTTAATTCACATTTATGTGTGGGGTCTGAGGGTAGGTGTATAATAAGTTTTGTTCTATTTCCGTACTGTAGCTGCAAAGTGGGGTAAAGAGAGAAATTGCCCCTCAGTTATTTCAAGAAGGGCCCATCATTCGTACTACCACCAGCTCATATCATTAAACACTTCTAACTTATACACATCTACCAACAACAATAGGTCTTTTTTGGCCAAATCTCAATAACAATATTTTTTTAAAAAAATATCATATTAATTATACTAAACTCCAAAATCATATTAATTATTACTCTCTTTCAATACTGCATACATATAACAATGTTTAATGCTCCTTGAAAAACTAGCAAGTGGCTTATAAAAAAGGACCAATAATTCTTTCTAGTTGTTTCTTTATAGTAATTAAGAACCAAAGGGGGTGTGTATTTGTTTTTCTCTTTACAATGCCGTGCTACTACAGTAGTGAACCAAAGTTAAAGAGAAAATAAAGATTGATGTAAGTCATAATGTAGCTCATTTATGTTCATAACTAATCCATTTGTGTTGGTGCTTCTTAGATTCAAGAAGAATGAAAGGTCTTTAAAAGAATACTGGTTTGATGAGAAATTGTATACCTGAATGCCATAAAGGACAATGACCCCAATTCCAAGCCAGGAATGCAAGCTGTATAGATTGGCAATCCCACTTTCATTGTGGAATTTAAAGGCACAATAGATTCCAATAATTCCAAGTGCTAAGGCAATGGCGTGCACAACAAGATGTATCAGTTTCTTCACCTCTTTCTTCAATGGAAGAGCTTTGTAACTTATTATAGCTGCAACAATTCATTTTTCAATTTATAACATAAGAATTTTGATGGCTTAAGAAATTAACATGTCACCAGTGTTTTTTATTTTTGATAATTACCTTCACCTCCGAAAATAATCAAACCAAGTGTCATAAGAACTGGATGGATCTGTATCAAGCGAAAAATTACACCATGAGGTTCACGCGTGGAAATGCTGATTTTAATAATAGGTCACTAACATTGCTATAAAGTAAAAGAGGCTTCTTAGATTAATCATGCACATCAACTTGTCTTAATTTTAAACTTTGATACACCCCTGGTGCGCTGGAAAGGTCAAACATACACGTAAACTAAAGGTCAAACTTACTTTAAAAAAGTAACTAAAAGTCAAATTTTGTAGGAACACAAGAAAAGAACATGTCATGAAAGAATAGTTTTAACTTTTAACAATCCACAATTATCGCTAGAATTGGTGCCACATGCAATGGAGGTAAAAGTACTACACGTGAAGGTCATTTCAAATAAAATAGAAACAGATAAGATCACAATTCACAAGTATAGCCACTCATCAATTAGCATATTAAAAAATGTAAAATCCCCATCACCAGGACTTGGGGCCACTAGATAATCATAACCCAGTTTTCCGTTTAATCTTTTATATTGAGCATTAGCAAAATACCTACTATTTCACTTGAACCTGAGAGACTTATGACTAGACTCCATGGTGGAAAGGATTAACATGACTAAGGACACTGCATTAGTAACAGGGAAAAGAAAACATGGTTTTAAAACTCAAAAGATATGTCATAAGATACAGGATTGCACCAAAATGAACCTCAAATTAAAAGTAAAGCTAATAATATCAGACGACAAAGGAATACAATGAAAAAAGTGGGGAAACAAAAGTAATAGCTACTAGTAAATTAAGCCTAGCCCCCATATTTAATTAAGAAAAAAGGGGGAAAAGTTTGATGTGTCACTGTGTCAGAGTCAAGTACTCAAGTTTAACGTGGAGGAATTATTATTATTATTAATTATTAAATAATAGAGTAACAGTGAAGCCCATGAACTACCCCAACAATATTTAATAATTTTTGGCTTGATAAGAACCAAGCAAAACATTATGACAGACAGGAAGGAAACCAAATGATAAGAAAACAACATAATGATCTGCAACTCTAAAAATGTGAGTGTTTAAAACCAATCCAAACAAATTGGAGCTTAATTGATCATTCCTTCAAAACGACCATATATAGCGTCGTTTATATGAAAGAGGATAAAATTTCTGAAATGACCCCAAATTGACAAAAATCCTTTGCAATTTTAGAGAGAAGAGGGGAATAAGAAGAGAGAATTACAACTAGGCCCATTAATCACCATTAGCTCACAGAAAGTCATTAAGTTACACTAAAATCTAAAATCCTAGGGTCATAGGTGATATTCCCGTTGAATTGTCAATTATCAACTTATACCTCCCAAGTCCCCAACACATGCCATTTAATGTCAATCAGTTCCCCAAGGACTGGAACATAATTTAACAAATTTGAGGACCTGATGGTATTTAATTACTTTCCGGGGAGCACCTAGTTGTAATTATCCCAAAGAAGAACCAACACTACAGTGCACTCTGGACTGGACTGGAAATAAAGTAACTGTAACCTTAAAACATGGGAGAAAAACAAAAAGGTGTAGTTAAAAAAGCGTACGTTGAAGATGAGGCTTTTGTTTGATGAATCCCAAGCTAAGCCACCTCTGAAGTGAATGTTCCAGACCAACACAAGAATGATTAGGATGATCCCAAGAAGGTGAACAACGAAGGTGAATGGAAGTGCAGCCACTGCTAACGCCATGTTTCCTTCTCTCTCTCTCTCTCTCTCTCTCTCTCTGTGAGAGTCTCGATAAAGATAGATATCTATATTCGGATTGTTATACCGAATTTTTATATTTGGACTGTTCTTCAGGGGAACAAATTAAATAAGTCATTTTGAGATAGCTTTATCTCAACGGTTGGATGGAGATCTTCTACTAGGATATTGCCACGTGTACTCAATATGTTTTGGTGGCTTCGTGTCTGTGTTATCCACCCCATACACATACGTACAGCTAGTAAGCCACCATGCTTCATCAAACTCGTTCCTTTTTTGGGATATTATCTTGTTCATTGTAAATTTTCAGATATACTCCCTCCATCAAATGAAGCTTCATTTTGTATTAGAAAATTTAAAGTATACCTTTAGTCCCTTATGTTTATGTTTAGATTAATTTTCAATTTAGTCATTTATCTTTGGAAATTAACTTTTAGACTTTCAAATCTAACACCGTCACTCAATTTAGCTGAAATTGGTGACTCATCAAATTTTAGTGATGCCTATTCAATTAGAAGTTGATGAAACATAAATCTATTACTTTGAGTAAAAAATAAAATCAATCATAAAAATTAAAAATCATCCCAAATAATAACCCTTTAATATAATGTTTTTACAAGGGTATTTTCATTGTGAGTACATTTATATAATCCACCCATCCCAAATTTTAATCTTCTCTTTGGTAAGCAAGTCTTTTTTGCCTCTTATTTATCGTAAATTTTCATTTTCTCTCTCCTAAGTAGGTCAATTTTGCCTCTTATTGTTTTACTCTTTTTTTTAGGGTTAAGGTGCATTTTTAGTACTCTAGAATATAGCAAAGTGCATCTAACATAATATACAATATTGTGGTCCATTTGTAATAACAAAAAATTATTTGTGTTGCTTATTTAGTAACAACGTTAAATAAGTCAAGTTTGACCGTTATGTGTCCAATTTTGACCATTAAATTGTGGGGTAAAGGAGCATTTTTAGTACCTTAGAATATATAAGGAGCGTCAAACATAATATACAATATTTAAACACCATAAACAACTAAATCATGATATTATTCAAAATGTCATATAATTAAACACTACAAAGTTAGAAAGATCCATAAACTATCCTAGCATCATGCATGTATGAACAAATAAGTCATTAGTATTTTACATGTATAAAAAAAGTAAGCAAATAATCATAAACTAAACAGGTTGACCATGCTGAGTTAAAACAGGTTGGTCATACTAGCTCGACCCGAATTAATGGCTCTATGTTGTAATAGAAGAAGAGTTACTTCTATCTTATCATATAGTTATAAACTTAAAATAAATGTTCATTAAATTATCATTTCAACATACATAATATGTTACATCATTATGTCATATCAGATTTTATCTTACAAAAGGTAGTTTTAGCTAAGGAATTACTAGATAAGTAAGAAAAATAATTTTTTGTTACCACAAATGGACCAAAATATTGTATATTATGTTGGGTGCTCCTTATATATTCTAGAGTACTAAAAATGCTCCTTTACCCACAATCTAATGGTCAAAATTTGACACATAACGGTCAAACTTGACTTATTTAACGTCGTTACTAAATAAGCAACGAAAATAATTCTTGATTATCACAAATTGACCACAATATTGTATATTATGTTGGATGCACTTTGTTATATTCTAGAGTACTAAAAATGCATCTTAACCCTTTTTTATCCATGATCAAGGTATCCTATCACTCGACAAGTGAGAGACTAATCCCCCGCTGATTTGTAGGCACCTCAAAGGGTGGGACAATTGGCCTGAGAGATTTAATGCTTCTCCATACTCATCGCCAATGATCGAACCCCAAACAATTGATTAAGGGGGAATGAGTCCTTGTCACTCAACCACACACCCCAGGTTCTTATTGTTTTACTCTACATTCTGTAGATTGTATACATGAAAACAAAAACAATTCGTTCTCTCTAATTAATTGGGACATTGAATGCTTTTAAAAAATATTTTAGAACGTAGGATGCATCCAAGTGGTTTTAACATTTGAGCTTTAGAATTAAGGTAAAAAATACACAAGTGTTTTACCCAAAAAGCGCTACAAAACTTAAAATATTTTTTGGGTAAAAAGTATATATAAGCTTTTATATTGAGTTCATATATACACATAAGCTTATGTGTATTTTTGAACCAAGTACTTATGCGTAATTTTTTGTCTAAAAAATACATGTGTATTTTTACCCTTAACCATTATTATGTCATATTTTACCATTATATTGAATTATTGATCTTTG
Organism: Mimosa pudica; assembly: GCA_029929735.1. Classification (NCBI taxonomy): domain Eukaryota; kingdom Viridiplantae; phylum Streptophyta; class Magnoliopsida; order Fabales; family Fabaceae; genus Mimosa; species Mimosa pudica. The sequence continues at coordinate 8,517,112 of JAKELP010000021.1, read as the reverse complement.
ATTATTAAAGATTAGTTCAAAATCAAAACTATCAATTTTAATAATTCAAAGATTGAAACCAAAATTGATTAAAATTTTTGGATATAAATGGTCAATTTCAAATTTTAAGTACCAAAACTAAGGTTGATTAAAACTTGATAGACCTAAAGTTATATTAGTCCCATCTTAAAACCAAGTCGTTTTCGCCTTTTTCCGGATTTGACTGACTTTGCTAAGCAGTTGGCCCCATCCCCTCATTCTCAACTCTAATTACTTGATCCAGATTTCTTCTTGAATAATTGAAATTACAAAAATGGATGGAATTATGGAATTGACATTTTACATGAAAACACCCAAAGCTTTTGGACCAATTACGCATGTTTATTTTAAATTCGTAGTTTTTTAGATGAAATACGCAGTTTTCACTAAACTATTTTTAAAGTTTACACAAACATAAAATAGTTTTTGTTAATGAGAGAGTTTTCATTAATTTTCTTAATATGATATGCATAATTTATTAAAAAACTATAATTGTCAAACTTCCAAATTGACTGTTTACTTTTAGTGTTTTGTTTTTTATGTACAAATCTTGTCAATTTACTATAAAAACTCCTTATGATTGCAAACTCGCAAGTTCATATATTGAATTTACATTTTTTTTCTTTTTAATCTGTAAAACAGTATCAACTTATTCTTTTTTTATTTGATGTCAAATCATTCTCAAATCATGTCAATTTTATTGTTTGATCATATCAAGGGCCTCCTTTTATTTAAACTATTTAGATTTTTAATATATCTTGGTCAATTCTTTTCATTTTTTTCATCGTTTGATTTTTTATTTTATTTTATTAATAAATGAGGACTTTATCATCCAATCTATACAACATGTCACATTTTCTCTTGACTTCAGAGTTTAACGATTTTGATCAAAACACATTCTCAAATTTTCTGACCCAAAAGTAAATCTTAGGAAAACTCAGTCATTTACTCAATAAACAAAAATCTTTAAGGATCTGTTTCTAGAATTGTCGGGTGCTAGCATGGTCCTGGACGAAATAGTGGCAATAAGCAAATGAAGGAGCGGATGTAAGCAATGACGTTTGCAAGGTTGACGGAGAAAGTAGATGAAGTATCATGATACTAGTAATTTTCTTATCCACGATATAGGATCTAATATATGATTGTGAATATAATAATAATTTATTTTCATTTTCTCTTTTAAATATTAAATTTAACGAGTGGAGAATGTATGAGCATATAATAAATACTCGTTCGGTCCTAAATATAAGACCTATTTGAGGAGGTAAATTTGGTCCTAAATATAAGAACTATTTCTAATTTTTACCAATTTTTTTCAAAATATCCTTATCAATGATGCTCCCTAGTAAATAGTACTCCATCCGGTCCTAAATATAGGACCTAGTTCTTGTTGCGTACATAGAATTTAATCAATGAAATCCGAAATTGAACCAATTCCTCCCGACAATTGACAAAACATGCTGGTCACCCTTTTCTGATTACTTAATTAATTTGCACTACCACTCCAGATTTCTTAAAGCTTGGGAAAATGGTTTCTTGACCAAAAGTGGTATATATATATATATGTGTGTGTGTGTGTGTGTCTATATATATATATATATATATATATATATATATATATATGTTTGGGAAACTTTGTTAGAGCTCAGAATTTTGATAAGAAAAGAAGAGAAATTCTATAACTCAAAAATTTGTAGCTCTAGCCAATTAGACTATAAACATCGATATTTCCATTGATGCCTTAATAAGTGTTTACAATATGTTTTACAGACTCAAACGAAAGGAAATAACCGAGACCATAACTTCACAAATTACAGATGCATCACCACATGACTTGTGGCTGACAATACCACATACAACTCCACTATAATTGAATAACTAATTACAACTACCTACAATTGAATGGGAAGACTCAGCAACACTGCAATTTAATTAAAATAACAACGATAAAACCATTAATTAAATCAGCAACAACAACACATGCCCTTTTTTTTCGTTCTGTTATACACGAGCAGTGGGCTTGGGCCTTGAATCCTATCATTACTCCTAAAAATAAAACTTATTCATATTTATCGTCAACATTATTTTCCACATTTACCCAATTTATACTCCCTTAGTTAACAATAATAAATGGATGGGAAGAAAATGAGGGGAATGATAATGCGTTTTAGAAAAATAAAGTGTTATATTAATTAGCATAACTAACATATTTAGTATAGTCAAATTAGATAATTAAATAAATATTATATTTAGACTGGAGGGAAAACAAGTAGCAACTAGCAAGTGAGAACGTAGGAAATAACATTTGATCTTAATCATTGACAACCATCTAAAAGCAGTATCATATAATTGGAGATAGAATTGAATAAAAACAAATTTGGAGGAACGAACAACCGCTAGGAGCATGAGAGAAAATAAAATGCCAGAGTTATTTCATGCATGTATTGGGCTCTCGAAAACATCTAAAACCTCTCTCATCTCATCTATAACCCAAGGCATATTTCCTCGTTTGCTTTACTCTGTCAAGTTTGGGTTATTGCATATAGGAAGGCCCAATTGCAGGAGTTAATACAATTTAATAATACAAATTGTCATTTGTAATCATAAATTAATTAAAGAAAGGAAACATATTATCATTAAATAAAAATGTCTTACTTTTCAATGGGAAAAAATACAGCTTCCGTTTGTTTAAAGCGACTAAAAATAACTAACATGGGATCAATTCAAATGTATGTCTTCGGTTTTTTTTCTTGCGCACTGGTTTAGGTTTCACTACAAGAGACAATCCTATTTGGAAAAGGATCGAACAAGAAACATAGTTTGGCTAGGTGATTTCTTTTTATTTTATTCTGATTTACAGAAAAGATAAGGTGTGTTAATTCAGATTGGTGAGGTAAAAATGACAATGATTACGAAACATAATTAAGTGTTGACAAAAATCTTAGTAAAGTTGAAATATAAAATAATTATATGTTTACAAGAATTTATTCAATTAAAATATAATCAAATCAATGAAACATATTACTGAAGACAGTGAGACTAAAATTGACATTTAAAATTTAGCCGATAGGACACCAGATCAGTTTACAATCAATATCCGCATGTACCCAATAAGAAAGTAACACCTAAAATTCAAGATATAGATTAATTGACAACACTAGAAGGTCATACTAATCTTTTCTTTTATTATCGAGAAGAGAGGAATTCAATACACATAAGATCATCTAGAGATTCCGATTTATTCTCCATCATACAGTTACGATATGTATTATCCAGTTCTAATAATTGTATGTATCCATGAAAGCGAAGGGGGGAAATTAAACACTTTTCAATCGCAATGAGCTAGCTAGAGTCTTAAAAACTTTGATGTATATGAATCCAAAGCCTTGCAATGAGTCATGGGTTTGAAATTAAATAAACATAGAATAATAATGCAACAATAATGTGAGAATGATTGACTATATATAGGTCACCTACATATACCCACTCATTAGTTTTGGGTCTTCACTAATTCTACTTTAGATGATAAAGCATTAGTCAGTTTGCGAAAATTGGCCCGCTAGTCCATCTATATGGATAAATCCAAAAGGAACAAATAAAAATTAAAGAAGATTATCGTACAAATACATACTACGTATACAACTTAATTAAGTAAAGTGATCGAAATAAAGCAGTCAGACAACCTATAAGTGAGTGTTGGGTGGAAGACCTAAATATATGGAATGGACACAAAAACGGGAGGGCTTTTGATTATATGTTTCATTTTTATTTCTCATAGCCTTGGGCTATTCTGTGGATATATATATATATATATATATATATATATATATATATATATATATATATTGAAACTAGCCTATATATATATATATATATATATATATATATATATATATATATATATATATTGAAACTAGCCTAGGCTTATGAGTTCATATGAGAAGATGGTAGAGTGAATCAATCAGGATGTCGTGTTGCTAAATCAAAACAATGGTTTGCTCCGAGAGATTCATAGATTATTGCAACATGTTTGTGATGTTTTGTGATTATTCCAAGTCTATGTTTCTAATATTTTTGCAACTAGTTTTCCACCAAGATGGGGAGGAAATTAAATTCGCACATAACTTTTGGTTAAAAGTGTTATGTTATTTATTTTACTGCTGTATTTAATTTGTTCTAGTACATATTCATTCATTAAAATATTACAAAAATTGGTTGGTGGAAAAAAATATTAAAAGTTGTAAGGTATTTTTCAGTACATGTTTTGTAAACAAAAAGAATTTTTTTAAAAAATGTTTGAGTCATTATTTTGGAAACAGATATAAAGTAGTAAAATGAATAATTTAGTTCATCAGTATGATTGTCATCAATAATAAAAATACTCTTTCTATCTATTTTCAATTTTATGTAGAACCAAGACTATAATACAATATCAAAAGGACTGATGTTATGTTTTTCCACAACAAATTTTAATTCTTGGTTTTCTCATAACACACAACTACATTCTCAAATAGGATTATTTTTTTTCCTAACAAAAAATGTTTTATATAACAGAAAAAGTTCTAATTTTGTGATCAGAATTATCTATAATTCTTTTGTAACTGGAATTCTCTGGATGATTTTGTTCGACTTGGGTAATAAATCCATTGCTAAATTGCATGCTAAAAGAGTTAAAGATTTTCTTACGTGGTCCATGAGTGTTATTGGATCTCGGAGCTTTGAACTCGAACTCGAATTCGAACAGAGTTCTAGCAACTCAAAATCGAGCCTATTGGAGGCCTGAGAAAAATTAAGATCATAAGAATACCATCAAGAAGAAGATAGCCCATGTTCCATCATCTTCAATGTCTTTCAATCTCTTAGACCATATTAGCGAATTTGAATATGCTTTTCTTTTTACAGTCATCCTATCTAAAAGGTGTTGGTGATGTCGAATTAGCGATCTTCTGTGTTTGAAAACTCGGAGGATTGAAGTTTTGGAATGCTGGAGATCGGTGAGGAGGGAGAAGAAAGTCATTGAGACTGCTGAGTAAAGAAATGAGATTATTTATTAAAAAAAAATGAGACTTGAGAGACTAAGAATATTGGAACACGTGTTAATTGTAGTTTTCCTCAAGCTTCCAATAAGCTTATTTTGAGTTGCAGGAACTCTATTTGAAATCGAGTTCAGTTTCGAAGCTCCAAGATCTGGTACATTGAAGGGGTAAGAAAATCCTTCATTGGTATCAGAGCTCCAGTACATATAAACAAATAAAGACGTGATAAAAAAACTAAATTTGGAGCCAAGAATCTCGAAGGATTCAGCCCACGCAGAACCGAGTTACCTGAACCCGGATCAGATTCGCACATCGAATCACCCTCTCAAGAAAACTGTATGTGAGAGGAAAACTAGAAAGAATCTCATTCTCTTTTCCATGTTTTTTTCTAAATGAATTATAACCCCTAATTCAAATAACTCATGGACATACCTCAAAATCTATCTTATTTGGAATTGACCAATTAAAACCTTTTGTTTTAATTTAATAAATAGAATACTCCCTTCGGTCCTAAATATAAGACCTAATTGACTTTTTTAGAAAATCATATAAAAAAGCAAAATAAGTTAATTATAAATTGAGTTACCTAATTTATCCCCTTAGATTAGTTTATTTTACCTATAAACTAATGTATAATTTAAAAATATATCAAATATGTCATGATTTAATAGCCTATTTTGCAACCTTAACCTCTCCAAAAAAAAGTCAATTAGGTCTTATATTTATGACCGAAGGTAGTATTATTTATTTAAATTATTTATCTAGTTTATTAAATAAAATCCTATATTCAATTCTAGACTTAATTAATTATTTAATGTGCCAAGGGTGTGCTTTTTCAACAATGAGAAATATTTAATTTAATGTGCCCATGAGTGGCATACAACAAGCACAGAACAGAACTAAAAAGTATTCTCTACTTTAAACTTGATTCGGTCCCGGCCCGCTGAAGAAAAAGACATGACCATAGCTTTCTTTCTGGAAAATAATTGTCTCACTTATTTTTGTTTTTCCAGAAATAAATCCTCAAAATGCCCTCTTATTAAATAAAGAATCTTGATATGCGTATTAATTATTTACTTGATTGATTTGAGTGGAAGTTTGGATAAGAATTGAATCTCACCTTGATCAGGTCAAAAAAAAAAATCTCACCTTGGGGTCCAGATATAATAATTGGTCAAATTATTTGGCACATAAAAGCATATAAAAATATTATTTTAAATATAATGGACAAACACTTGACGAAAAAAGCATATAATGGACAAACGGACTTGTTTGAGAGAATCTTCTCACAAAATATAAGAAGCTTCCCAAGAAAATTTTGTTCTAAAACATAAGAACCATAATGCCAAATATGTATACGCTCCACTTGTAATCTTTTCATATGACCTGCTCTAATTTATAATATAGGAATTAATTATGAAGTTAATCTTAGTTTTAAATATAATGTAAAACTTTGTTTTAATTTTTGCCAATTTTTATATGTAAACTACCTTTAGGATGCACACAGTACTACAGTAGTGATGTTTCATAAAAATAATTAAGTATATACTCCCTCTAATTTTAATTATAGGACTTAATTATGAACCTGATTTTAAATTTAAATATATTATAATCATTTTTTAATGTTTACCAATTTTTATGTAAACCACCTGTAAACTGTAGTGGTGTTTCCTCAATAATAATCAAATAAGAGATAGAACAAAATGAATATATATATATATATATATATATATATATATATATAGACACACACATTCCACGTGGCTAGTTGATGAATCTGCCATTTGTCAAACTAAATTTACTTTGTTTATCTAATATATTTATTTCTCTATCGTTAGGCAGGTCTAGTACAGTTGTCACTCATTGGAGTGTACGATCACACGCTTTTTTTTAAATTGCAAATGGAATACATTAAGGTTAGTTTGGATGGATGGAATTGAGATGATGAAAATAAAATTGTAAATAAGTGTAAGAGGTAAACGATGGAAAATAGAGGTAATGATGAAATGTAAAGTTTGAGTGTCTCAGGAAAAGTGTGAGATGGAGAAACTAAGCTTGTAGGTCCCGAAATATATCTAAATTACCATTTTTCAATTTCAATTTCATTATTCAATTTCTGCCCCAAGCAAACGGGCCCTAACTCGTACTGGAGTTAAAAGCATTCTAAAAAAAAACATGGGACCAAAAGTGTGTAAAAAACAATAAAAGAGTCCACCTAAAAAGAAAAGAGAAACTATCGGATTTTCCCTGTCACTCGCCACACCTCTCGTGGGAGAAGATGGTATAGTTGATCTTGGATCCTAAAAGTGTCATCTAAATTGTGAACCATTATCGCTAGAAGGTCAGTAAATTTGGTAGATGCATGGATTGGTGTGGGGTCTACCTTTCAAGAAATATGGATCTCTCTGGTTAGGGGAAGTCTCCTTGGGTGTCGTCCTCTTTTAGAGGAGTCTTATGAAATGCAAATGGAAACCTGGAAATTAAAAGTAAACTTGTTTGAAATAGATAAAGTCGTTTTTGGGTTGATTTTTAGTATGAAAAGTATTTTAGTACTTGTAACCGAAAAAAAAATTTAATACCAATATTTGGATCAAGATTTAGAAAAAGGATATTTGAATAAAAGTGATAATGAGACAAACTTTGGTAATGGAGACTAAACAATCATCACTTAAATGAATTCTCAAGGGATGCAATTAGAGGTTTGAATAGGGACTAACGATCATATTTGCCCTTGAAGTATGAACGAAGTATGATATATGCCCTTGAAGTTTTTTTTAGTCCAAATTTGCCTTGAAAGTGTGCACTAAGGGTTATATTTGCCTATGAAGTATACATAAATGGTCATATATACCCCGGAAGTATAAAAGAAGAGTCATATTCACCATTAAAGTATGTACAAAAGATCATATTTAACAATTAATATTTTAAAATGTTATGATCCTCATGCAATACTTTAAGGATAGATATGATCCTACTTGTATACTTAAAAAATAAATATGATGCTTAACCCTTTGGTGAAAAACAAAGAAAACTTATATCAAGTTCGTGTTGGTCATCACATTGATCGATAAGAAGCTGACATCTTGATTATTCGTATCCTTCAGGAAAAGATGGCGTTGCTAAGATTCAGTGATTGAATATTCATTATCTTTTCTTTGTCCCGTCAGTGATTTTTTGCGCCACAACAAGACAAGAAAAAAAAAACCCTTATTTGCCCACCATCGTAATCACAGCAACATACATTCTTATTTCCTCCCACCATGGTTGCAAACTTGCAATCACCTCCTACGTACAGATCTGGCTATTGCTAGCTAGTCCGCTACCACCAGTGCACCTCAAACAATTTGTTCTCCTCTATCCCTTAACAACCTTACCATACAATCCTCCATGCCCCTATATATAATTAATTCTCTTACACTCACGTCAATTTGATTTGACAATTAATTACAACACAAAATATCTTCTTTTTTATTTTCCCTGTTTTAACATTCCCTTCTCTTGACATAGGGAAGATGACAAGTATGGAATTCTATCAAAGAGCTATATTCATTGAAGTCTAAGGATTTGATAAGACACGGAGAGGGACTCGATTGTTGTAGATGCGATGGTGGGCAAATATATAGGTGTTTCTTTTAGTTTTGGGGTGGCACTGAAAATTACAAACGTAACTAACAAAACGAGCCCATGCAAAGCGCCTACGCTGTCTTTGCTGAAGTGTATTAATAATCCAGATGTCAGCTTCCTATTAGTGAACCTGATCACACTGCTAGAAATTTAGCCTTTAATGACTAGAATTAACGACCAAATTCAACAATGGGGTCGTAGTTAAAACACGCGGTGACATACTTGTAAATAACTGGAAAGACGGAGGTTTTCCACGACCACACATTTCTGTAACTGTGGTCGTGGAAAGTTGCATAATTATCCACGACCACAGTTATCCAAAGTGTGGTCGTGAAATGTATATTATTCACGACCACACTTTGGTAACGAGTGGTCGAGGATTATTCACGACCCATGTTTGAAACACTGGGTCGTGAATAAGCTACATTTCATGACCACAAGTCACTTAAATGTGGTCGTGGAAAGTTTGACCCTATTATTTTCTTTCCCTCCAAACCTAAAACCCAGTTCCCTCCAAAGTCTGTCAAAACTCATTTCTCTCTCGCGGCTTCGCTCCACCATCCCTCTCTCTCACTACTAAATCCCCACCGTCCTCCATCGTCTCCGTCGCCGCTGTCTCCACCGTCTCTCTCGCTCACTTCCACCATCCCGACGTCTCTCTCTCTCGCTCTCCACTACTAAAACTCATTTCTCTCTCGCGGTCTCTCTCGCTCACTATCCCGCCGTCGCTGTCACCGCCGCTCTCCCTCACTTTCACTACTCTCTGTCACCGCCGCTCTCCCTCACTTCCACTATTCACTGTCTTATATATCTTTGTTGGTATATAGTTGTTTTCTAATAATGTATATATATAGCTGTTGTTGGTATATAACTTTGCTTTTTCGTTTTGCCCTTCATTGGCCGAATAGTGTTGTTAGTGTGTGTCAAATGGTTAATGATGAAAATCATTTGTGAAGTATGTGTTGAATCCACTTTATGCATTAGGGAGAAGAAAAAAAAGGAATATGCTGAATATTATACTGTACTATTTCTAGTATGTGTTGAAAAATATGTGCTGAATATTATACTGTACTTGTTGTAGTTGATTTTTGCTTGTATTGTTTCTCCGTTATGCATTAGGGAGAAAGAAAAGGAATATATTCATTTACGTCTAATATGATTTTGCTATTATGGGTTGGATGAGTAGCTGAACGATTAGCTAGCTCATTGGTTCAATTGTCTTCTATTTTTTTTAAAGAAGACAAGTGTGTAGCATGCCCATTGGAAATGAATTAGGTTCGAGAATGAATCGTGCTTGGATGAATTGTGTTCTAGTTAACTTGTCTAAATTGTTGGAAATGAATTAGGTTCGGGAATGAATCGTGTGTGGATGGATGCGTTGCGAACTAGTGGAAAGTATCAAAAGGGGGTGGAGGAGTTCATTGAATTTTCCAAAAGAAACGCACCTAACAAGAATGGAAGGTACCCTTGCCCCTGTGTGAAGTGTGTAAATGTTGATCGCAAAAGCCTCGAAGACATAAGGGATGATCTTATTTGTCACGGGATCAATCAACGATACAAGAAGTGACTTTGGCATGGGGAATTGGGAACTACCATGCAAGATACAAAAGCAGCGGAAGCGGATGAATCTGATGAATATGTCTGTGATGTTGACATGGACAATATGATAAATGATATCAGAGCAGAGTCACTTGTGACAAATGATCAGTTTGATAAAGTTCGAGGTGATGCAGAGACACCTTTGTTCCCGGGGTGTAAAAAGTATAGCCGGTTGACCTTCATCCTAACATTGTTAGAAATAAAGACGGAAAGTGGGTGGGCTGACGCAGGTTTCTCGAGGATGCTTGCAGCTTTGAGTGATATGTTTCCGGATAATAATGTGGTTCCGAAGACAATGTATGAGGCTAAAAAAATCCTAAGAAAGATGGGAATGGACTACCAGAAGATACATGTTTGCCCTAATGATTTGTTTTATACAAAAATGAGTATGAGGGATTACAAAAGTGTCCAAAATGTCAAGAGCCGAGGTATAAACAGAGGAAGGATGCTGATGGTGATGAAGATGATGACGAGACAGATAATCCAAAAAAAGGCGAACCTGCGAAGGTAATGTGGTACCTTCCAGTAGTCCCTAGGTTTTAACGATTGTTTGCGAGTGCTACAAAAGCAGAGAATCTAAGGTGGCAAGGATGAACTATTTATTCTGGCAAGTCACGCGAAGCAAGTGTTTTATGTAACATATCTTACAAATGTCAAGTTTTCCATGGTCTTGCAAAATAGGAAGCAACTGGATCTTGCTTTCACAATAGATGATAACCCTGATGAAATACAATTGTTAGGCACGAATTCCACTACACAAACTGAGAGTGAACAGTTAGATGATGATGACCTTTGTGCTGCTAGAAATGATCATAATGAGGGGATATGGGATGACAACTAGGGGTGGAAATATGCCAAGCTTTAAACAGGGGCCTACGGCCTAGCCTTCAAAAAGCCTAGCCTAGCCTATTTAGTAAATAGGTCAGGCTCATATACAGGCCTATCATTTGGCCTATTTAACTAAATAGGCCAGGCTTTTTTTCACAAGGCCTAGCCTACAAGCCTACAGGCCGGGCCTATTTAATAATTTTGTGATTTCTATTATAATATTGTATAAAATAAATAAAATATATAAATTAATTATAATAGTATCAACTTATTTGTACATTTAAACTTCACATCTCATAATTTGTATACAAGTTTTAATAGGTGTAAAGACTTATATATAAAATTAGAAGTATAGAATTTCAAGCCTATTTAAGAGTCAACATTTTAAGTAGGCTTTTAAATAGGCTTTCAGGCCTTGTCAGACCTTTTGAAGGCTTAGGCTCAGGCCTAAAATTAAAATTACAAATAGGCTCAGGCTCAGGCTTACATTTTAGATTTTTAAACAGGCTCAGGCCTATTTTAACTAAGCCTACCTAAGCCTAGCCTATTTCCATCCCTAATGACAACACATAATGTATTTTTTTGTTATTGTATTACTAATTTCTGACACTATTATTTCTGACACTATTTTCATTTTTTGTTAACATGCCTAATCGTTTCTTTTTCACAGGTTAATGGTAGAAAGCAGCTCAGATCATGATGATGAGGAGCATCAGGAGCCCCCTCCTCCACCCCCTCGGCGGAGAAGGGGTAGAGGTCCAACAAAACTAGCTCAAGTACTTTCTCAACCAGCTGAGCGTCATGAGAGAAATCATTTGGATCTTGATGAATTTGATAGGCCTATGCGGCCAACTGCAAAGCCATTTTCTAGCTTCATTGGTACACTGGCAAGGAATAGAATAAATATAGCAATAAATGAGTGGAAAGACGTGGACGACAACGATAAGAATCAATGTTGGAGAGATATATTGGTAAGCCTTATTTGTGTTTCCATTGCAGTTAAATATTCATGATATGTATTATGTTAGTAAGTCTTATTTGTGTTTCCATTGCAGTTATACTGGGATGTGCCTGACACTGTGGCTTTAAAGTAATACTGCTTGCATAGAGTCCAAGATAGGTGGAAAGACTCCAAGTATAGGTTAGGCCTGAAGTACATTTTTGGGGGTGAGAGAATGAGTCAGAATCCATGTGACAGATATCCTAACATTGATCCAGAAACTTGGGAGAAGTTTGTTAAACATCGAAAGTTTAAGGAATTTCAGGTATATCTATAATGGAAGATATGTTAGAATTTTTTGGTTTTAAATTGCAATAGTTTGATTATACACTTTTGCTACTTTTGAAGGAACAAAGAGAAGAACAACAAGCGCCGCGCAAAAAATGAGTACAATCATACAATGTCCCGTGGGGATACGACTGGTTGAGATCAAAATTGGAGGCGGAGCAGCGCCGAGCAAGGATGTTAGAGGAAGAATCTGAGGGATCAAATGTTTCAGATCCTGTGCCCCCCATCCAACGTCATATACAAAGGTGCGAGGGTCGGAAGAAAAGATCCGGAAAATATGTCAATGATAAAGTTGAAGCAGTTACTAAGAGAATTGTAAGTAGTATATTCATATATACCGATTTTGTGACACTACATAATGATTAAAAGTGTATTGAACCTTACACAATATTTTCACTATTTTTCAGGAAGAACTACAAGAGCAAGACTCTCAAGGGTCATTCACACCAGAGGGCCCCAGAATGGATATTCTAGCAACGGCATTAGGGAAACCTGACAATCCTGGTAGAGTTGTGGGGGTTCTTGGGAAAGTTGGGGCAAAGAAGTTTTTTGGGAAAAAACGCCGAACAAAGCCCCCCAAAAGAGAGTCAACTGAGGAGGTTGAGGCACGAGTTTATGCTAGGCTTTCCGCGGAGTTCCAATCACAATTTGACCTCCTCACATCTCAGTTGAAGGCTGTACAGGGATCTAGAGATTTGTCCCAGCAAAAGGTATGAGCAAATTTAACTCATTCAACTCAATTCAAATGTATGCGTATTTAATTCAACTCAAAACAAAAATTTTCTCATTCAACTTTTTAACTCATTCAACTCAATTCAAATGTATTGCATCAGGGTGAAACAATTCCAGGAGGAAAGCCAAGTTATACGCCTGACGCCAACAAAGAGTTGTGTTATCTGCATCTTGATGTGCCTCACATGTGTGCTGTTGCAAAAGCTTATCGATTCCCAGACGTCAAAATACTTCATGGGAGGCCCATTCAAGAGGGTCAAGTGAAGGTGCAGGTTATTGAAGTGTTGAATGACGAGCATATGACACTTGTTCCCATCAGTGATCCAGAGGTAACAAATATATCCACTGCAATTGGTACCTTTATAGTTTGGTCTAAACACCTTGCGCTTGATACTCCTCATGAACCCGGTTCTCCAGTTGAAAAGGTGATAAAATTGTCCCTTACTTGTCTTTATACACTGTTTTGTTCATGTATATACAGAATGATTAATGAGTTCTTCATTTGCAGACATTTGATTATGAGAAGTACTCTCAACTTAGCATGCTCTGGATCGTGCAGCCAACTATGACTAGTTATAGATTCAAAATGGCTGCTGGGATTGTCCATCCAACTACAGAGTATGATATTTGGCTTAGAGGTGACTCAGATGTGAAAGAGTTTTTAAACTTGGATGAGCTTGAAAGTTGCTGGCTTGATTTGTCCATGAGGTCAAGAATTATCAGTTATATTCTCTTATTTCTTTTCAATATAACTGGTTATGTAGCTTATGTTTGTCTGCCGATTATGTCTAATAGGTACTTACACGAGAAGTGTGAAAAACACAGTACAAAGAAAAAGATAATCCGCTTTTTAAGTCCCGTTTACCTGGCTATCACTGACGCCATTCTGGCAACTGAGAACAAGTCTGAGTATCTTTTGAGAATGCGGAGTTATGTGGAATTACAGATGTCTGTAAATCGTGACACTCTCTATCTCGCGCCTGTCCTCAATGGGTAATTAGATTTTGACTTAATAACTTTGAAATTTATTTCTTAGTATTAACATTTGTATTTTGTTTTATTTGTTTCAGGCGTCATTGGACTTTGGCTGTCATTTGTCCCAGAGAATTTATAATTTTTTGGTTTGACTCTTTGAAGGGAGGAAGTATTGACCAAGATCACAAAAAAGTCTTTGAAAAGTTAGTTAGTTTTATATCTTCCAATCACATTTGACGTTATAACATTACCCTAAACTTTAGATTAAATACTATCATTTTTCATGGTTTCAGGGGCATTCTAAGATGACATGATGCACAGGATACTGACGCTCTCACGATCGAGCGTAATCCTATTCGGATTTTGAATATTAAGGTAGACACTTTTTACATTTAACTTAGTTTATGGTGCTATTACATTGTATGTGAGACTATTAATACCTTAATGATGTTATTTGTTTTAATAGTGCCCAAAACAGCCAGGTCATACCGAGTGTGACTACTATGTGATCAAGTTTATGTTTGACATAATTCATCAAGAATTCACACAAGGGAAATTCTCTACTGTATGTATTCTTTCCCCAATATTACAATTTTGAAAATTGCATTGTATGTATTTTGTCCTCATTGCATCGATATTATTTTAAACATTGTCCTTATGGTTATTGCAGTCTCTGGGGAGCATATATGGTTTTAACAATGATCCTTTCAGCAAGGATGAGGAAATAGACATGATACGTAATGAACTTGGACGTGAATTATTAGGTATTCACGACCACATTTCCTAAAGTGTTGTCGTGAATACTCTCATTATTTTCAGCAAATACATATAATTTCTGGTCCACTTCAACAACTAATGTTTGTATATTGTGGTTGTGATTAATTATACTTTGCACGACCCTAACTTCTAAAATATGGTCGTTAAAAACATAGTTTTCACGACCACTTGATGTGGTCGTGAAAAACCTACTTTTAACGACCGAGGCTTTAACGACCGCTGCTTTTGGGTCGTAAAAGGCCTTCTTTTTTGGTCGTGAAAGACGTCCTGTCTAGTAGTGTCACCAAAACCTAAGCAGCAACTGCGTCTTGTAATCTTGTTTAAGAATATCGACTAAGTGGCCCCATTAAATATTTAGAAAAGTAAATGAGTAACTAAATGTAATGTTTTTAACCATTTTAATTGCCACTCCATATATGACTATTTTCAATTGACAAAATGTTAATACTCCTATAGTCCTATTGTCTTATTTAATAAGACATTTCATATATATTTCATTGACAAAGGAAAACCTTAAATATCGTTAACTTCCCATTAAAATCCAACAAATTTTCTATCGTACTTATAGTTAAAATTCACTATATTATATGAAAACAAAGTAAATATATAATATATGAAGGGTGAACTTGTAACTTTCTAATGAAGAGACTTATATATAGGATAAAAAAATCTTATATCTCTGCCCTATAAATAGGAGCAAAGAAGTACTCATAATAACGAATAACAACCCAAATGAGCATCAGTTTTAAACATTATTGGAGACCAACAATAAAAGCGCTTAACCACCACAAGCTACTTGTCCACAACATGTTTGGTATGATTTATGATTTCACATCGCTTTATTTTTTATCAGCGCATCGCTTTATTCAAAGTCCATGCTTTTCACCTTTCCCCCAATATGGTTATGTGTTATTTCAATTTCGGCCATCATCATGGCCTATTGGACCATTTGGGACTATGGACATGAAAGAAAAACAAAGCAGAAGCATATACGTACTCTATCTAAAAGTCTAACTATATTGCATTTGACTACTATATATGTATTGCTTGATTAGGAGATGAATAAATAGAACAAAGAGAAATCAATATAACGGGTAGAAAAATCAAAGTCTCAACATGTTCTAATGTTTCAACCATTTTTAATTTACTCATAAATATAAAGGGAAGAAAAATCAAAGTTTCAAAATTTTGAATTAACTATGGTTATGTGTTATTTTAATTTTAACTACTGGTCATGTGTCAAAGCCTCTATTATACGACCGTGATATTTATTTAGTGGCCACGATGTTTCTCTAATTTTGTGTCTACATTCTTATCAATTGGACTTGTCAATTACTATTAATGTTGTGTAGTGATGGAAGAAATATAATTAAAATGAGGTATTACGAGTTATAAATTTCAACTTCTTTACCTTACAATAACAACTTTGATCTGTTGATTATCACTGGTAATCAAATCAGTGAGTTCGAGACAATATTCACCGCAAACAACAGAATGAGATGAAAACGCAAACTTGTACCAGTGCATGAGTTTCCGTATTAAAGGCAATCCTATACTTAATATCCTATACTTATTAATTCAGTAGAAAACGGCTTACTGGCTTAAGAAAAAAGAAGATGGCTTCTCTCTGCTTTCCCTGTTCATTTAAGCCGATTCTGTTCATTTTTTTTTTCATTTTTTCTTTAACTCATCACAGCTGTCTCTTCCATTCTCAACACCAACTGAGGGAGGTTTTACCTTCAGAGCATTCAAATTTCCCTTCTTTCCCTTCTTCACCAGTGCTTACTCACTTTCATCTCACATGCGATCCGGCTTCTCTAAATCGTATCAACCGTTCATCAATTTTCCAATTGAAGATCCGGGGAGAGATTTTTTCGAATAGAAGGATGATGATGTTGGTGGTGGTGGTCTTCTTCCGATTGATGATGATGATGTTGGCTTTTTCACTTCACCTTCTTCTTTTAGTTCTCACCGGTCTCTGTAGAGTCACAACTCACAACTCTGAAATCACAACAACTTCGTTCCACCTCACATACTTACCCTCCGTTACTAACCATGAAAGCCCTAAATTTGATCGCAATCCTCTTCACTCAAACTTTATCAGGGTTACATCAAATGTGACGCGGTTTCTCAAGTGTGCCGTCAGTGGTACGAGATGGACCGATTGACGAGAAAGCACGTGACGATTGCTCTGTGTTATACCACTACGCCGGCCAGGCTTCGCCGGAGATTTCCCTACCTGGAGTCGCTGAAGCCGAAGGGAAAGCCTAGGGCGGCCATGTTCAATTTGATTTCGGAGGATTGGGGAGGGTATGTGGAGACTTGGGTGAAAGAGATTTCTTGCCCTTAAAAAATGCTTAATTTAGTTTTCTGGTATTCTTTTTTAAAATCGTTATTAATCCTAAGTGTTCATTTGATTAACGTGATTTCAGATTAATACTAGATGTTACTTTGCTAGATGTTGTTGTTTGAACACTGGATTAGAGGCTTAGCTTTCTTTACGTGATATATCTTTGCTCTTGAGGGCATTATGATTACCCCTGATCATTTGTTTTTTTAATGATATGGGCTTTCTTATTTTTCTTCTTGGAGTTAGAATTTGCTATCATTTGATGTCAGTGATTTATCTGATGCACACACTCTTCCTCGTCTTAAAAATTGAGCCATTGATCTTGTAATGGAAGTACTATATATGAAAGTTTTCAAATCTGGGTTCTTAGTTTCTTTAGTCTAGGCATATAATTATAGGATCCCTTAATTCTTCTAAACATTAAATATATGTTTTTTGCATTTCCCATGACTAGATTTCTGGCTAGGCAGTAAGTGATATTTGTGAGGGCCATGTTCACATAATATGACAAAGCAATTCGGTGATTTTGATTATTTAAAATGAATCAACATGATACAGGGACAAAAAAAAGAGAAGTCAGACTATTTGGCCATGGTGGATGTTGTTCCAAGCTCTTCAACTTATTCAAAAGTTATCCACATGCTACCTGTTCCTTAGGTTGGTGATGAACTTCATCACACTAACTGGAATGCTTGCAACTCTTGCCATGAAGTCCATTAGCTGATTGACGCTATCTCATCCTTCAAGCTTCACTAATGTAAGAGAAATAAGCAATTGCTTTTGATTTGATATAATTTTTTTTGTATGAGGCAGGGTATGGATTAAAATTCATCAAAGCTTTCTTTGATTTGTGATATTGCAGATCTGGTTGACACAAAGACTAATCCAAAGGCCCCATCGTTTCATAAAGTTGTTGAGCCTAAAGAAATCATTAGCAAGACTGGATTAGCTTATCCTCACACATTGCATTGCCTTGCTTCTGGTGATATAATGATTTAGTCTTGATGATAAGGAATGAAATGCTGAAGGAGCTGGATTCCTTATTCTTGACTTAAAATTCAATGTGAAAGGAAGGTACATCAATTTTTAAAATTCTGCAAAAAAAACAAAAATCTCATTCACATGTCAAGAGTGTCTGATTTTTTCCAATACTTAATCATTGCTGTATGTGGTTTGCAATTGTTCATTTCAGCATAGTGTTTGCAGAACTGTTCAATATAATTTCATATGGTTTTATGTGTTGCTTCACATTTCATAGGTGGGAGAAACCTGGGCATAGTCCTCTATTTGGGTATGACTTTTAGTATCAACCAAGATATGACACCATGATCAGCACATCATGTGGTGCTCCATCTGCATTCACCATATGTTTTTATCCGCAGGATGTGGTTGATGGCTTTTAAGGGAGGCATCTCCATGTGTACAGCTGGCCTGGAGGTGAATTGAGACAAACTCAGGACCTTAGCAACACAAGGCTTATTCTCTTGGAGGTAAGTGTTTGGCATAAGCTACAATTGTTAGATATGAAGCTAATTTATTACTTATAACATTCTTATTCAAACTGAACCTTGCTTTTGCTTGTAAAAATGTGTGAAACATGTTACATATGGTGGCTCATTCATCAATAAATGCAGATATTAAAAGCGGATTCCCTGGATATTCAAATCATGGCATGCATTGGTATGTCATTTGTGTGGTGTGCTTTGCAAGAAGCAAGGAGTGCATTTAAGAGTAAGAGGTGCTTTTTCTGTTATGAATTGTGAAAAATTTTGGGTGAGACAATGTTATATGTTTTCTGATTCAATCTTGCTTGATAGGAATATGCCTTGGCATTTAATAGGTTATATTCAAATCATGGCATTCATTGGCATGTATGCTCTATAGCTCTTTCCGTAAATGCCTCAATATGCCTTCAAAACAGTTTTTATATTTGCATTTCATAGGTTATGTTTTCTTATTCTATTTGTCATGGTTTTTTTATTTCCACTTAAGGTGATTAAAAAAGTGCTTTGTGTGATAATGATTGCAAAGGTCAAAAATATAGGGATTGAGTTGCACAGAAAGTGTGAGCACTGTGTTTTAATTGGGTCAAAACTATAGGGGGACCAAAAGATTAATTTTTTCCTTTCAGTTTACCTTTGGTGGTCCCAACAGTGTTGGGGAAATTACCACAGTGATTGTTTGA
This sequence comes from Mimosa pudica, assembly GCA_029929735.1. NCBI lineage: Eukaryota > Viridiplantae > Streptophyta > Magnoliopsida > Fabales > Fabaceae > Mimosa > Mimosa pudica. The sequence goes on along the minus strand of JAKELP010000021.1, from coordinate 8,497,700 downwards.
ACCAAGGTTGATTTATAGATACACTTGATTTTTCTCCTTGGCCATGGACCTAGATTTCCACATTTTAATTCTTAATGACTATGGGATATATTGTTTTATTTTATGTTCTGTACAGAGAGTGATGAAAGCCACGCTTCACCAGCTGGAGAAGGAACTTCTCCTTGAAGACATCACTAGGCTAGAAGATTTGACTTCATACAAACTTCTTATAAGATAGAGTTTGCAGTTTTTAGTATGAGTGTACTAAGTTAGCTAGTTAACAGGTTTTTGTAAGTGATCTTAAATGCCATTTCTGCCAATTCAGGTTTGAAACTTGAATCTATGAGGCCATCTTAAGTGAGATGTCCTCAAGATTTCTAATGCAGCAGTAATGATTTCTTATTCATTGAAGAGGATTTCACTTCTCTCTGCACTTTCAAGGGTAAAGTGCAAATGATTGTTGATAGGGAAAATTGAGAATGTTGGTATATGCAAATCCATAAAGTTGATATTTCTTCCTAGATATAAATCCCTGAGTGTGGGCTTCTGGGTTTGCTTCTTATGAGAAAAAGGAAATGATTTATTGATTGTTTGTGTGTATGCATAAATAATGTTGGAGCATATTTTCACTTTTATGTATGTTCCCATAATTTTCCTTGATATGAATTTTTTATAGGTGCAGACTTTTGTTACATTGGAGTTGCGTTGTTATCAAACTTATTTGGAGCATATATAATATTTTCTCTTTCCAATTTTGCATATCTCAACATGCACGCCTCCTAGTATTCATAATTACAAATGGGAAATTGAGAGGGATTTGTTACTGTTAATGAATAAATGACTGGTTTAGTGAGCTGACTGAAAGTGGATTCCATGGATATATTCAAATCATGGCATGCATTGGTTTGTGATTTGTGTGCTTAGCAAGAAAGATTGCTTTACAGTCCTGCGTTAAGTGGGAAGAAAGATTGAATATTGAGGTAGTCTCCCACCTTTTCAAAACTTTAGCTTTGGTTGTTGAATTAGAATAATCTTATATTATATTCCTTTGCTTGTGTATCATAAGTTGCAACTTGGAGATTATATTCTTTCTTTTTTCTTTCACCATTTTACACGCCAACATGCATTGGTATTTCACCATGATTTTATTGTTTGATATTCATTATGCCTATGTATTTTGTTGGTAGATGCTTTCAAGTTCCAGATTGAGTTTATCAAGTTCGCAATAATTTGACATTTGTGGGCCTGGTGGTGACAGAGATCTCCAAACCACATTGTGGTGCTTCAAATTCAGATTTATATGTCAGTGTCCTCCAAGTAGGCATCAAATACAACAACCACTTTGTTTGAAGATTAGTACACCCTCAAATCATCACAGAAGGGCTTTACCCAAGAGTCTTCCTGATGAACAATCTGATTAATTACTATCTGATGAACAATCTACTTTCAACTATACTTACACATATTTTAAAGTATATATATATATATATTGTTTTATGAAATTGTTTCAAGCCTATTTGTGAATTGTTTGCACTCTATACTTAATTAATCGGTATTTTTGGGTAATTAATATCTTTGAGTAAGTGCCACCGAGCAACGCCCGGGTATTTTGAAATATCAATAGTTGTATTTTTCATGTGTTTGCCTTTTTTCAATTTCTCCATGTGTACTATGTGTAAATACTTAAGTATTGTTCTTTGCTCCTTTAGTTTGTAGTTCTTTCAGTTTGATTGTTTATTTATTTATGCTTCCTAACCTCATGCTTCTTGCTTCCATTTATTTGCTTTTTGTATATTTCTTTGAAATCAACGCTCCCGGGCATCGCCCGGAGAAATAAAATCTAGTTTTTGTGGAAAAAGGCTTGCTGGCTTGAAGAATTTGGAAACGGCGCCTCTCACATTTCCCTGTTCATTTAAGCCGATATACAGTGTGTGTCTCTCTCTCTCTTTTTTTTTGCCTTCGATTACAGCTGTCTCTCACTCTCCCAGTCTCCCATCTCCAACTGAGGTAGGTTTTACCTCATCTTCATTCATATTTCATCCTTTTTCATTTCTTCACCGTCGCCTTCTCGATCTCATCCATCTCTTCCAGATCATCAGAGAAACGGACGGATAGGTTTGTATTTCTCTCTCTTTTAACCTCCCTTTAGCTACCTTATTGAATAACTCACCCCCACCAACATATATATTTCTTTGCTTTTCCGATTGTGGTCGTCGATTTGGGGCATATCACTGGGCTTTCCGTGGCAATTGCACAGCTCTCTGAAGGAATGTGCCACGTTGTTTTTCTGTTTGAAGATGATAGGTTTTCCCCCTGAAATTGTTCACTCTGAGCATGGTGGGGCCTGGTGGAGCGTTGAAGGAAATGGTTTCGGTGGCTTTATGGTCTTTATCAGATCGGTGAGTCTTAAATTATTTTATCCTACATATTCACTAATTTTAGGTGTTTGTGTTGTTATGCATGTCGCGTGTGGGATGTTTCCTTATTTTTTTCTAATGATTTTTTAAAGGAACTCATATTTTGGTTCAATGGAGGATGATTCATCTATGTTGATAGGAGCATGTTCATAGAAGACATGTGCTGCCATGAAACTTATTTCATTGTAAAACAGTACAAGTGAATGGCAATGGCTGTGGAAGGAGTTTGTTCGGTAGGACTTTTGAATCACTTTCACTATTTCCAAATCGTTCTGTTACTCCTATTCCAGTTTCTAAAGATATGTACTCTATCAAGTTTTCCTTTTTCCTGGTTATATTTCATTATTTGTTACTGAGGTTTATTCCCATATTCTTCTTTCACTTTTGTCACTATGGTTGTGTGGATTTAACCATTGTTTTTTCTTCCTTTCCAGGGCTAATAATGTTGGGTGTGTCTTATTTGGTGAGTGTGCAAATGATGCTAATGTCAACTTCACAACATCGATGAACCGGTGGTGTTTATGTTAAATCTTTCTACAATTTAATTTAAACACGATGGTAAGCCTTTGATCATCCCATATTTATAATATTTCCACATTTTTTTAGTGATTTTTGTTTTCTGCAAGTGATGCTGAATTCATTCAATCCAACCAGAGTTTGTTTCAATCCATCCATCAAAGAGGTTGAAGTATGATAAAGAGGTCATTTTTTGTTGTCAGTTATTCTCGACATGATTAATATTGTCTCTGTCTCAGGTTTTATTTTTTATTGTTTTTGTCATGTGATTAACACATCTGACATCTTGAAATTGTTTGTTTAGTGTAGAAAAGCACAAAATGTTTTTCCTTTTAATCTTTCTTTATAGTTAATGTTGTTTGCCTATTGGTTATTAACTTTTTCAAAACTTTTGGTTTTTCCTTTCTTCCAAACAAAAGGGGACTCTTTTATTATGAATTAGCATGTTGTGGTCATATATTTATTTGAGGTTCTTCTTCGTTGATTACAGCTACCATCTCCAAGATGATATAAAATGGAGGAGGATGATGCAAAAAAAAAAAGGTTTGATTATTTCTTTGTTTGATTTAAGTAATTGATCTTATATTTGTGTTTGGCTAATGAAGTGTGAACAACGCGGGCTTCATCATCGGATATAAATGTGGAACAATGAGGATGAGATGACCAATTCAGCATCCTCAAAAGTATACAGACAAATCAAATGCCAATTAATTTTCTCATAATTTAAGGATATGAATGTGAAAAACACTCACATGTGTGTACATGTATAATTTACTTTATTTGGGCATTTGACTCTTTTCCCGATGACATTTTGATAGATGGTACTGTTTGAATGTGATTAACACAATACTTTGTCCGAAGTGATAGAAAATTTCCAGAAATCTGTTTGGGATGCTGATATTTTGTGAGAGGATTTTTATTGTAGGTGGCTGTTGTATATAATCCTCATGCATTCAAGAGAGAAGAAGTGATTTGAATTCCTGTATGCTGATAAGTTGATGTGGTTTGTTCAGACAGTTCTAAGACATTTAAGGACAAATGGTTTTTACTTATTTATGTCTTCTTTATATTCCTGGATAGAGTTTCTTTCCATTTTTTTCTTCGATTCTGATTTGTGGGGCATATCAATCAAACTTCGTAATGATTAAGACATGTTTTAATCTGTTGTAACTGTTGTAGTATTTTACAATAATTTGCTTATCTGGAGTTTCTTGGTTTTTCTATCCTCATTGAATTTGGGGGCGCATGCAGATTGATCTGCTAGGACTTGGCATCACAAGATTTTGTGCTGATGCTTAATTTGTGCTGATGCTTAATTTGTGCTAATTGGTCAAATAAGATCCATGGGACCAGCTGGCAGAGATGCCATTTAATCGGGACCCGGTCTATGTACAGGCAGCAAGGGATGTGCAATCTCCTTCTAAGTTCCATTGAAGATGTAAGTTAAGAATCTTTTGATGTTTATCCGAATGATATGCCTGCAGTTTTATTGTCATGTATACAGATGTAACTAAATTTTGTTATAATATGTTGTAAAAGCATTTGCAACCTGACAAGGAATGTTCAAATGCAAAATATCAATTAGGTGAAAGTGCATGACCGAATTTAGTGACAACTTACAACTATATATATGGGTTGGAATTGTGGATTGAGCTTAAGATTACCATTCCTTATGCACGTAAACTATGCAGTGCCCATTCACCTCACACAATACTTAGGGAGGCGCTAATAATATTTCATAAAGCACTAGGAATTCAATTGAACCTTTTAACAAAGCCAAGCATGCTTTGTAAGGCCCAACATAAGTGGGCAGTTACATTTTGAACTGAATCAAGTCATACTATGATAAATGGTTTCAAATATGTACTGAAGTCACATATGTGGAATGATATCTCATTCATTTTCTTTTGTTGTTCATTCTTAATGTTGGTTCCCTTTGTTATTTCCCATGTTGCCCATCTCAGCCTCCCCGTTTTTCTGCAATTTTTACCAGGCACTCAGCTCTCTGAATATTGGGTTATTGATAATACCAGCTCTAGCTGAAGTCAGAGAAACTTGGACTTCAGTTTTTGCATTTGAGCCACTTGATTCGACAAGCAATCAAATGGTAAAAATATTGAATCCTTTCATTGTAAATTTCTCTCATTTTTTTGTGTTAGGCAATAGCATTTTAATCATTGTAATGCTGTCAAATTTCAATGGAACTAGTACTAGGATTTTCTTCTACAAGGCCTTAGAACTCTTTTGCTACTGTGTGTATGTGAGATGCATGATAATTATAGAAAATACTTCTGAACTATGCTTTCACTTAATTGAAGTTGTTGACATTTTCTATGAGAGTACAACTTAGAGGTAAATACTAAATCAGAAGAGCACAATGTAACATCCCCAAATTTTGATTAAAGTTAATTGGAAATTTTTGAGGTATTATTTAGGGATTTGAGTTTTAGGGAGAAATTTATGGAGATTTATTGTTATTAAATCTTAATTTTTAGAATTTAAGGAAAAATATAGTTAAAATAATTATTTGGAGTTAGAAACTTTCATGAATAAGTATTTGGATAGTAGATAATATTATGATGGAAAGAAGGAAATATAGTAATATATACAAACTTCTGGGCTAGAAATATAATTACGCATAAACTTTAGGGTAGTTAATTGTAATTTTTCCCTAAACTATAAATAAAAACATCAACTCCTTCCATTTCATTTTCATTTCTCTCTCTCGGGCTCCCTCACCCTCTCTCTCCGTCGCCTTTTCTTTCTTCTTCTTCGTCTTCGTTCTTCTCCCTTCTAAGGCGACGGCCACCGGCGACGGCGGCAACGACGCCGTCCGTCTCGCTCCTTCCCTCCTCATCCTCATTGAAACCCGTCTCCGTTTTATCTCCCTTGCGTTCTCCTTCCTCTCCCGTCAAGCTTCTTGCTTCGCCTAGCCACTAACAACGGCGACGAAGCCATTTCCGGCGATGGCAAAGCTTCGGCGAGTCCTAGAAGGTCAAAAACGAGTTCAGGTAGTTTTATTTCTTCCGTTCCTTCTCCTTTCATTTCTGACCTTCGCGAGTTGAGTGTGGAGGACGAAAAGGGTTCCTATTTGGGGTTGAATAATCCAATAAAAATCATGTTTAGGTTTTGGTTTTGAAGTTTTAGGAAAGTTTTGAGTGTTCATTTGAGTTTTGATTGTATTTCCTCAAAAACCTAAATTTTGGTGCTTCTAATTAACTTCATGGGTGACGATTTCTTGATGGTATTAGCAGGTGGTGTTGCATTTTATGGCTGTCTTGATATTGTTCTGCATTTTATGGTTGTTTTGAAGGTGTTTGTGAGAAAGTCTAAGAGCTAGATTTGAAGTTTTTGTGAAGTTGGGTAAAACCCTAAGTCTTGGGAATTTGTTAAGATTTCTCATTTTTATTGTGTTTTACACATGGTGCAGTAGTAGTGTTTAAACTTGTGTTGTTTGAGATTGTTAAGTTGTTAGTTAAGTTGTATGTTGATTATATAGGAGTAATAATTGAAGCATGATTTTGAGGTTTGTTGTGGTACATAAATTCTATGGTTTCACTGATTTTATTCTGCTGCTGTCATAAGTAAAGAAATAGAGTTAAGTTGTGGTACTTGTGTATTTTAATCATGGGTGTTACTGAAATGTTGCATGGATGCCTGTTGACATATTTTTCTCATGCCTAATAGTTATGGCTGATTGGTCTTAGGGAAGAAAGGAATAAAATTGCAATTTGTAAGTGAGATTTATGATTTTTCTGTACTGCTGAACTGATATTAGAAATTGGATTTATTTAGCCAAAAATGATATATGGTCTGTGTGTGAATTCAATTGAATGATTATTGTATATAATGATGATTGCAAATAGGGATCTCTATTGCTGTACGAATTGAAGTTGTGTTTGGAATATATAAAAGGAATTTTTCTTCTTTCTCATTGATGTGGCTGAATATGGTACCATATAATGTGGATTGCGTGTATGTGTGAGATTATATATATATATGTTTGAACGTTGCATTCTGGTTTGGGGAAGTTATTAATTGTAGAATGTGGACATTGAGGAATGTATTGAGTAAATTGGGCATTGGTGACTTCTAAAGATTTATTGGTGCTTGTTTATGATTGGATAACCATGGGTTGGTTGGAGTATTGATTTAGTAAGATGTTAAGGGTTAGAAGAGAGGCAAATTTGCAATGTTAAACAAAGGATGTTAGATTTGAGGGTTAGGGTTTCAATTGGGTTTTTCTTTGGTTTTGGGCATGATCTTAAGATGTTCAAATGTTTGAAGTTGGTGGATTCTAAGTGGTTTTGCCTTTGTTATATCTCTGATTTTATTAGTTTGATTCCTTGTTCTTCTATTTTGATCATTGATGCACCTATATGTGTGTGTTGTCTATTTGTGAGGGCATGTGTACATAAATTTGGTCTGTATTATTGCTATAGCTGAATGGAATTAGGAAGGGATTAATGTATTTTGCTAGTATATGATGGATTTTGGAAATTATTGATGTTATGCTATAGTGACTTGATTGATATAGAGAGAGATTGTTATTCTTATGTTTTGAGATTTTGACATAATTGAATCAAAGATGAATTGATGGTGGAATATGGATAAATTATTTTTGGATGAGAAAATGGCTGTTGTGCTGTGATTATTAATGCTCTCTTGGTTCTGAATTTTGATGTCACTTTTAGCAAGAAGTTTTACCTTATTTTTATTGAATCCTAAATCTTTTCATGCTGTAATATTACATGTAACAACTATAGTTTTACTGCATTTCAATGGTTCCTTGATCTACTGATTGAGGTTTATGTTTTTAGCCTTGTTTGTCAATTGCTTGGGTATAAGTTGTAAATGTGTTCTAAAAGTCAGATTTAAAAAAAAAAAAAGAGAGAAGAAGATTTGAGTTAAATAAGTGGATTGGAAGTGAATTAAGTTGTTGTTACTTGATTTCTTTGATTACTAGTTTGTTAAATCTTAGCCTTTTGGTTATTTGTAGTTTGATTCTAAGATGTTCAAAGGAAATGTGGAATTTTCTATTTGTTTGCTGAAGTTAACAAGTCTTTTGGAATTTGGGATAGTTGTCACTTGGTTATGAATAATAAACATTGTTGTTGTTTGGTTAGACTTTATTTAGTGGAATGATATGATGTGACTAACTACATGATTGTAAGTGTACTTGAATGGCGTGATTCCTTTGGATTGGAAATGATGATTATTAAATTCATATAACATGAATTGAAATGGTTAGAGAATTGAACTAAGAAAAAAGGGGAATGGGTAGTAATACAAACGAGAGAGACGTTAGTTAATCTATGCCTTAGAATGATTATTAATCCACTATTATCACATGATGTAATAATAGGAAAGGATGAGATTTGCATATATTCCTTGAGGCATGGATAAGTAAAGGGAAAAGGCAACAGAGTGCTAAGGGCGACAGGTAATCACTCTTACCTTGCTATAACATTGAGGGTGACGTTAGTTAGGGATTTTGTAAAATCCCTTTTCACCCTCTATATATATATATATTATCTTTAAAATGGTATTTTTATACAAAACAGGCTATCGGGTGCCTTTCAAACACGATTATTTTCATATAAAGAAATTTGAAACACTACATATATATTACTCTGGCTGTGGTTGGTATTGTTCTGGAATGATTGTGGAAGGTATATAGATAGGTATAGTATTAGACAGTGACTTGAGAAATTATGGAAATAGAAAAGAGTGATAGATGTTGAGTTTGAGATTATGGTGAGCTATGTTGTGGAAAACATGAAATGTGAGATTGAAATATTGAATGAGGTTGAAGTTGATGGAATATAGAATAGGGATTGTTAGTATTGCATGACACTGATTATTAGTACCGTCGGCCGATGTAACCTATCGATCTGCGCAATCGATAGGTTAATTGTACAGGTTCCTCGGATTGTAAAGGAACCAGGGACGTTTTCACTTTCTAAAAGTGCTCCCCAGGGACGTTTTCACTTTTTAAAGTGCTCCCCAGGGACGTTTTCACTTTTTAAAAGTGCTCCCTTTTTATGCTTTCAGATTTGAGACTGGGCACAGTGTCAATCACGTTTATTTTCGTCTGTTGAGTTGATTTGGAATTGACTGAGGGATTTGAGTGATATGTGGGAAATAGAGATGATGAATTTGAATTGATTTAGAAGGAGGGACTTGAATGATGGATGAAAGACTTGACATATATAAATATAGTATTGGTTTTAAATGTGGTACCCTTTAGACGCCCTTACTACCGCACATCTCACTGTTATAGTGAGTTAAGCGGTGATTACTGGGACAATTTTGTCTCATCCCACGATTACTCACATTTTTGCAGGTATTCATGCACAGGCGCAAGCAACAGGAAAGGGAATTAGGTAGTAGAGATTTCATAATTTATTTAGAGTTGTATATTGCCAATTTGTATAGGCCTGCATACGTTTCCGCATATATTTATATGTATTTGATATTATTGAACATTAGGTTGTTTATTTTCTAACCATGTTAGGTGATTCTTTTCTAACATGGTTAGCTATTAATTATCCATGATAGTATTCAGGTTGTATTAGTTTATTCTTTCCTATCATGGATAAATTATAAAAGGTTTAGAATAATCTTTTCTAACTATGATAGAGATATTAATATTATGGAAATTCCTTTTTCTATCATAGTTAGATTAGAGCTTAATGAATTGAAATAAATATTATTGGTTAATTAGGTAATTAGTAACACAATATTACAACTTGGTTATCAGTATTTGGTATACGATAACCTAGGACTGTGTTGCATTGCATATAGATTGGCAATATACATAGTTTGTATTCCCTTCCTCCTGTGCATGATACTCTGGCCTTTTTGAGAGGATTATCGCTCATCCCGTGGTAGGGAGAGAGTGATAAGAGAAATTGAATAGGTACTGTGGAGAGATTGAGATGAACATAGAAAGAATAACGAAATAATGTTGATATGTATAAGAATTTAGGAAAAATAGCGAAATAAGGATGCTTCTCTGGGGTCTCGAGTATAGTTATGTGCCGGCCATAATCATAGTCGAGGCATCATGAGATACCTTATTGGGTTAAGGGACTAAGAGAAATTGAAAATAACAATTAATAATGAATATAATGTGAGATTAAAAGTTGTTTGTTTTGCTTATTATTTGTTTAGTTATTGTGATATTGTTGCTTCATTGATGAATTGATTTGTTAATCGAAATTTTATTGAAATTATTTGTTTGTTTTAAAAAATATTCACTTTTATATTTTGGATTATAAAATTATATTTTGATTATCTTTCAATTAGTAATGGTTGGCGGTTACATCATCATTAGTAGAAAAAGGTTGTTGCCCATTTATCTTAAGTGGCTGGAGGCTTCCTCACTATATTTAGTGATTGGAAGCAGCCCCCTTAATAATAGATAGATGATGGTAGCCCTTCATTACTTCATGAGTCGATGTCTCCCTACCATTACTAAACGAAATACCGGTAAGTTATTTGTTTTAAAGTGATTATCAGTTGAATTTTATGTAGTTAATTATAGATAATTGAATGTTTTTGGCAAGAAAATCATAAGTAATTGAAAGAATTTGGCTGTTAATACTAAGTGAATGGAAATTGGTATGTTGTTAATTGTTGGTGAAATTGTACATTGTAGTGATAGACAAGAATCTTCCTCTTGAGCTGTGAATCTAATTAGGTTTGGATGAATAAGAGTTAGTTTGGATGAATAAGAGTTAGTTTGGATAAATTCGTATGAGATGTTTAAAGTTAAGTATTAAGACTTACTCATTTGATTAAGAAGCATGCATCTGGCTTAAATGGTAAGCAGTGCAGTTTTGATAATCTAAAATTTATTGAAGAAACTAATATGAATAAATATGATTGAAATCAATGTAATTTGCTTTATGAAAATGATAAAAATTTGATTATAAATTGTTTGTGAAGGCGGTGTTTGTGTTGTATGACCAGTAAGTTGTTTGTGGAGGAAATGAAGATGATTGACATATTTGAAATGTGGAATTTTTATGTTGAGCTTGATAATCTTCTTGATTATTCTTTCTTGTCTTTTCTCATTTTCTCTGTGAAAGGTTTTATTGTTTGAATTTTTATATAATTATGTGTTGTTAGAAAGACTTAACTGTAAGTATTATGTGATTATGGTATAGTTATTGAAAGATGGGAATAAAGTATTCATAAGTAGTGTTGAATTATATATTGTGAAGTGCTAAATGATAAGAATGCATAGGTGGTCAATTGTATGTAATAAATAAAGTTATGTGGGAAGATGTGATTCGTTAGTCCTATGTGTATGTGTGTGCCACGTTGTAAAATTGAGAACCTAATGGTGTGTGGTTTGATCGAAGGAATTTTGCAATGAAATCATTTTAAACCTAATGCTTTTATACTAACTTCTAATACTAGTTCTAATCTGTAGCGGTTATAAGCTGCAAAAATTTCTTACGTCTGTTTGGTTCAAATTCTACTAAAGTTGTGACATCAATTTGTTTTGATTATTGTGATTCTTTGATAATTAAAACTTGGCCAGTTAGTTTGTTGTTTGTCTTCTTCAGTTGTCATTGTTATTATGTATGCGCTGAAAGTAATGTGTGACCTTGGAAATTACCGGATAACATAAGTCATTTTAATTCTAGTTTTGCCGGATAAACATGTGAGTAGTAAGTTAGTTAATATTGCTTGGATTGAGAATGAGAGGGACATGAAAAGTTCCGTCTCTTATGTTTCCCCTTTGCTAATTGTTGTTCGAAACATTACAAGAGAGTAGACTATAAGTTTGAAAGCGGTTGTATTAGGTGTCATAAAGTTTTGAATTATAAAGGTTTGAACTACTAAATTGTTGAAGTTTGGTATGATTTGATTGAGAATTCTAGTGTTAGTGGTATGATTTTGGATTAATGTTAATTAAGGGAATTACTTGGGAGTACACGGTGATCTGATTACTTGTAGTAATACTTTGGATATGAATTGGAAATTATGTAGGATAATATGTCAGATTTGAGTTCTTTTCGGGAATTATGGAGTGAATACACTATGGTGATCATGGAGTTGAGGATTATTGGACATGGATTACTGTTAGGTTGTGGATTTAACTAGAGAAGCTATATATTATTGGTGAATGATCTATGTAAATTGACAATCTTATTCAAAGTATAAGAGAAACAATGAGATTTTATGATAGGTTATTATTAGAATTTTATTTAAAAGGTTAGGACCATTGGAGTTAATGACGAATTTTGATGTTGTGATTATGACAAAACTAAATAGATAAAGAAGTTAGTTGAGACGAAGAGTTTAAGGTGAAATTGTAGTGAGTGGTTTTAAATTGATTCATAGGAAATTGAATGCAATTTGAAATGATTTTGATAAGGAAGTTGACATGGTTAGCTATATATTAAGTTAGAGTCATGTTGAGGGGAATCAATGGGTTGATCAATTGGAGAATATAAGTGAACATATATTGTGAACATTGATTATATTGGATTTTAAAACAAGTAATTTGAGGTTAGTGTGACTAGTAAATGAAGATTAGCTAGGAAATGAGGGATGAGTATTGGTGATCACTACAGATTGAATGAGGATAAATGATGAAGGATGATGTGGAATGTATTAAGTGGTAGTGAAATTATTAGAGGTAATATGACGAATGTAAGGTTGACTTGTGTATTTTCTTTGTGTTAGGTGTATGTGTAGCGAATTTTGGGGACAAAATTCCTAAAAGGTGGGGTAAATTGTAACATCCCCAAATTTTGATTAAAGTTAATTGGAAATTTTTGAGGTATTATTTAGGGATTTGAGTTTTAGGGAGAAATTTATGGAGATTTATTGTTATTAAATCTTAATTTTTAGAATTTAAGGAAAAATATAGTTAAAATAATTATTTGGAGTTAGAAACTTTCATGAATAAGTATTTGGATAGTAGATAATATTATGATGGAAAGAAGGAAATATAGTAATATATACAAACTTCTGGGCTAGAAATATAATTACGCATAAACTTTAGGGTAGTTAATTGTAATTTTTCCCTAAACTATAAATAAAAACATCAACTCCTTCCATTTCATTTTCATTTCTCTCTCTCGGGCTCCCTCACCCTCTCTCTCCGTCGCCTTTTCTTTCTTCTTCTTCGTCTTCGTTCTTCTCCCTTCTAAGGCGACGGCCACCGGCGACGGCGGCAACGACGCCGTCCGTCTCGCTCCTTCCCTCCTCATCCTCATTGAAACCCGTCTCCGTTTTATCTCCCTTGCGTTCTCCTTCCTCTCCCGTCAAGCTTCTTGCTTCGCCTAGCCACTAACAACGGCGACGAAGCCATTTCCGGCGATGGCAAAGCTTCGGCGAGTCCTAGAAGGTCAAAAACGAGTTCAGGTAGTTTTATTTCTTCCGTTCCTTCTCCTTTCATTTCTGACCTTCGCGAGTTGAGTGTGGAGGACGAAAAGGGTTCCTATTTGGGGTTGAATAATCCAATAAAAATCATGTTTAGGTTTTGGTTTTGAAGTTTTAGGAAAGTTTTGAGTGTTCATTTGAGTTTTGATTGTATTTCCTCAAAAACCTAAATTTTGGTGCTTCTAATTAACTTCATGGGTGACGATTTCTTGATGGTATTAGCAGGTGGTGTTGCATTTTATGGCTGTCTTGATATTGTTCTGCATTTTATGGTTGTTTTGAAGGTGTTTGTGAGAAAGTCTAAGAGCTAGATTTGAAGTTTTTGTGAAGTTGGGTAAAACCCTAAGTCTTGGGAATTTGTTAAGATTTCTCATTTTTATTGTGTTTTACACATGGTGCAGTAGTAGTGTTTAAACTTGTGTTGTTTGAGATTGTTAAGTTGTTAGTTAAGTTGTATGTTGATTATATAGGAGTAATAATTGAAGCATGATTTTGAGGTTTGTTGTGGTACATAAATTCTATGGTTTCACTGATTTTATTCTGCTGCTGTCATAAGTAAAGAAATAGAGTTAAGTTGTGGTACTTGTGTATTTTAATCATGGGTGTTACTGAAATGTTGCATGGATGCCTGTTGACATATTTTTCTCATGCCTAATAGTTATGGCTGATTGGTCTTAGGGAAGAAAGGAATAAAATTGCAATTTGTAAGTGAGATTTATGATTTTTCTGTACTGCTGAACTGATATTAGAAATTGGATTTATTTAGCCAAAAATGATATATGGTCTGTGTGTGAATTCAATTGAATGATTATTGTATATAATGATGATTGCAAATAGGGATCTCTATTGCTGTACGAATTGAAGTTGTGTTTGGAATATATAAAAGGAATTTTTCTTCTTTCTCATTGATGTGGCTGAATATGGTACCATATAATGTGGATTGCGTGTATGTGTGAGATTATATATATATATGTTTGAACGTTGCATTCTGGTTTGGGGAAGTTATTAATTGTAGAATGTGGACATTGAGGAATGTATTGAGTAAATTGGGCATTGGTGACTTCTAAAGATTTATTGGTGCTTGTTTATGATTGGATAACCATGGGTTGGTTGGAGTATTGATTTAGTAAGATGTTAAGGGTTAGAAGAGAGGCAAATTTGCAATGTTAAACAAAGGATGTTAGATTTGAGGGTTAGGGTTTCAATTGGGTTTTTCTTTGGTTTTGGGCATGATCTTAAGATGTTCAAATGTTTGAAGTTGGTGGATTCTAAGTGGTTTTGCCTTTGTTATATCTCTGATTTTATTAGTTTGATTCCTTGTTCTTCTATTTTGATCATTGATGCACCTATATGTGTGTGTTGTCTATTTGTGAGGGCATGTGTACATAAATTTGGTCTGTATTATTGCTATAGCTGAATGGAATTAGGAAGGGATTAATGTATTTTGCTAGTATATGATGGATTTTGGAAATTATTGATGTTATGCTATAGTGACTTGATTGATATAGAGAGAGATTGTTATTCTTATGTTTTGAGATTTTGACATAATTGAATCAAAGATGAATTGATGGTGGAATATGGATAAATTATTTTTGGATGAGAAAATGGCTGTTGTGCTGTGATTATTAATGCTCTCTTGGTTCTGAATTTTGATGTCACTTTTAGCAAGAAGTTTTACCTTATTTTTATTGAATCCTAAATCTTTTCATGCTGTAATATTACATGTAACAACTATAGTTTTACTGCATTTCAATGGTTCCTTGATCTACTGATTGAGGTTTATGTTTTTAGCCTTGTTTGTCAATTGCTTGGGTATAAGTTGTAAATGTGTTCTAAAAGTCAGATTTAAAAAAAAAAAAAGAGAGAAGAAGATTTGAGTTAAATAAGTGGATTGGAAGTGAATTAAGTTGTTGTTACTTGATTTCTTTGATTACTAGTTTGTTAAATCTTAGCCTTTTGGTTATTTGTAGTTTGATTCTAAGATGTTCAAAGGAAATGTGGAATTTTCTATTTGTTTGCTGAAGTTAACAAGTCTTTTGGAATTTGGGATAGTTGTCACTTGGTTATGAATAATAAACATTGTTGTTGTTTGGTTAGACTTTATTTAGTGGAATGATATGATGTGACTAACTACATGATTGTAAGTGTACTTGAATGGCGTGATTCCTTTGGATTGGAAATGATGATTATTAAATTCATATAACATGAATTGAAATGGTTAGAGAATTGAACTAAGAAAAAAGGGGAATGGGTAGTAATACAAACGAGAGAGACGTTAGTTAATCTATGCCTTAGAATGATTATTAATCCACTATTATCACATGATGTAATAATAGGAAAGGATGAGATTTGCATATATTCCTTGAGGCATGGATAAGTAAAGGGAAAAGGCAACAGAGTGCTAAGGGCGACAGGTAATCACTCTTACCTTGCTATAACATTGAGGGTGACGTTAGTTAGGGATTTTGTAAAATCCCTTTTCACCCTCTATATATATATATATTATCTTTAAAATGGTATTTTTATACAAAACAGGCTATCGGGTGCCTTTCAAACACGATTATTTTCATATAAAGAAATTTGAAACACTACATATATATTACTCTGGCTGTGGTTGGTATTGTTCTGGAATGATTGTGGAAGGTATATAGATAGGTATAGTATTAGACAGTGACTTGAGAAATTATGGAAATAGAAAAGAGTGATAGATGTTGAGTTTGAGATTATGGTGAGCTATGTTGTGGAAAACATGAAATGTGAGATTGAAATATTGAATGAGGTTGAAGTTGATGGAATATAGAATAGGGATTGTTAGTATTGCATGACACTGATTATTAGTACCGTCGGCCGATGTAACCTATCGATCTGCGCAATCGATAGGTTAATTGTACAGGTTCCTCGGATTGTAAAGGAACCAGGGACGTTTTCACTTTCTAAAAGTGCTCCCCAGGGACGTTTTCACTTTTTAAAGTGCTCCCCAGGGACGTTTTCACTTTTTAAAAGTGCTCCCTTTTTATGCTTTCAGATTTGAGACTGGGCACAGTGTCAATCACGTTTATTTTCGTCTGTTGAGTTGATTTGGAATTGACTGAGGGATTTGAGTGATATGTGGGAAATAGAGATGATGAATTTGAATTGATTTAGAAGGAGGGACTTGAATGATGGATGAAAGACTTGACATATATAAATATAGTATTGGTTTTAAATGTGGTACCCTTTAGACGCCCTTACTACCGCACATCTCACTGTTATAGTGAGTTAAGCGGTGATTACTGGGACAATTTTGTCTCATCCCACGATTACTCACATTTTTGCAGGTATTCATGCACAGGCGCAAGCAACAGGAAAGGGAATTAGGTAGTAGAGATTTCATAATTTATTTAGAGTTGTATATTGCCAATTTGTATAGGCCTGCATACGTTTCCGCATATATTTATATGTATTTGATATTATTGAACATTAGGTTGTTTATTTTCTAACCATGTTAGGTGATTCTTTTCTAACATGGTTAGCTATTAATTATCCATGATAGTATTCAGGTTGTATTAGTTTATTCTTTCCTATCATGGATAAATTATAAAAGGTTTAGAATAATCTTTTCTAACTATGATAGAGATATTAATATTATGGAAATTCCTTTTTCTATCATAGTTAGATTAGAGCTTAATGAATTGAAATAAATATTATTGGTTAATTAGGTAATTAGTAACACAATATTACACACAACAATTTTGTTATATCTTATTATTGGCTATTGTTCAGCATTTGGACTGTTGATTTGGCATATCTTCTACAGAGTTTTTCTGTCAGCCTTTGCTATTTCACAGTAATGTTTGGTGCAAACCTGAATCATTTTACAAGGTAATACACTATTATCATGAAACATGCACAGTCCTTTATTGTTTGTTAATGCACATTCATAATATGTTGAATATAACAGTGTTCTCATTTGAGAGGTGTCATAATGTCAGTCAGGACTCAGGAGTACATTCATTTGATGTGCACAACTAATGGTATTTGTTTATTTGTATTTGAAAAAGCCGTCTTGCTTGCCTTTTTTTATTAGCTGGAAAAGAATTTTAATTGCCTTTAACATTTGATTAATACATTATCTGTTTGTTTGCAATAACATAAAGTGATTGTGTTTTCAATATTGTGCAGGAGCAATTAGCCAATGATTTGGAGAGAGTAGATTATCTATTTCAGAAAGCTGTGTAGGCTGCAATTCACATCTTCGGGGTTTTCTCCTGTTGTTTTCATTCGATTTATGGAAACTTAGATCTATAGAAAACCACGTGCTAGATGCTTGATTATTTTAAATTTTCTATTTTTCTTCTATTGTTTTCCTTCAATATGTGGAAACTTACATGCTAGAATCCTGATCAAAGGTTCAGCAGTTAGACTTTGGAATGGACTTTTACTGAACAAAGGATTAAAAAGTTTGAGGCTAAGGCTGAGGCTGCTTGTGTGTTTTTCTGCTTCTATTACATATTTTTCCCTATATTTTTCCATTGTTTTTAGAATAACTCATAGCAATCACCATTTTTTCAATTCCACAATATCATACTTAAGCCATGAAAAAACAAATTTGTTGGAGAGATTGGACACTTCCTAAAAATAGCGTTAACTGATTTTCATTACATTTTTACACTAAAACATGATTAATCATTATCATTATTATTGAAATAGCAGAACAAAAAAAATTTGAATGTAATATTGAGAGCATCTTTTCCATGTGTGATCAATGTCACTTAAGAAAATTTTTGATTAAAACTAATTCATATTTATAGTATTTAATTTGAAAAATAACATGAACCCTTCGGAAACACGTTGACCTTTTCAAATGCAACGTCGCCAATTTTGAGTCATAGTTTCTTTTGCTATGACTTTTGATAAAAGTCAAGATCAATCGCTGAAACAAATTGGTCTTTATCTCCCTAAGCCTATTTTTTCATAAACAACTTTGCGTAGTTTTGTCTCGAGTTAAGAGTATTGATGGTTTAAAAATTCTGATTCCTTCTACTGATCATACACCATCAGCAATAACACTCAACATTGTTTATCCAGAGATCTTTAGAAATATTAGTTGTTGAATTTTTTTTTTGGTTTTCTTTTTAACTTTTTCCATATATACCAATACATATGTATAATAAACACTTAAATATTGTTATTTCTGATTTTATTTTATTATTTTTTAGTTTTATCATTTATTTATTCATGCTTCTTATCCTTATTTCCATTGCTTTAATTTGTTTGCTTCTTCTTTGTTTCCTTGAAACAAACCCTCCCGGGCATCGCCCGGGCAAGCTAAATCTAGTTAATTGAATACTCAGGACGTGGAATAACATGTAGTCTCTTACGTTGTCATTAATTGAATTTTTTCTTTTTCTTTTTCTTTTAAATTAAATAAGCAAGGTTGTCAAACTCGTGAGTTTAAGTTAACTCGTGGAGATAAGGTATAAACTCGGATCTGTAGACTCAAATCGTAAACTCGTAAGAGTTTACATTTATCAAAAAACATGTATTTGTTTTATATAATTAAATAAGAATAAAATAATAATAATAAATTAACTTGAATTTATTTTAAATACAGATATTAAATTTAAATATATCAATATTCATATTATATCAACCTCAATAGATAAATTTCTATAAAATCCATATTTAAATTCATTGAATTTTGTCAATTAAAAATAATTAAAATGAGTTTAGCAGCAAGTTAGCACAATTTTCTGTAAGGTAGAAACGTAAAAACGGTGAATTCACAATGTAAATACGTAAGTTTCTACCGAATTTTCAAAGACTGAAAATTTAGGTGACTCGTGACACGTTTTGTTTAGGTAGTATCGTAAAAATGGTAAAATCGGAGAGTCAACTCGCGAGTTTGACAACAATGTAAATAAGGGCTGCCAAATGTGGTTTAAATGTTTAAGTTAAACTCGTTACTTCAAGTAAACTTGTAATAATGATATAAATTAAATTGGACAGTAAATGAATTTACTTTTATTAATAAATAGAGTATGTGTTAAGTTGTAAGAAAAAATAAACATGTGTTTGAAGTACATAATTAGATAATAAATATAAAAATAACAATAATTTAACTAAAAGATATTTTATATATGAATAATTGTTATTAAATATAAATCAACAACAATACTTTATCAAACTCACTGAAATGTTTCTATAAATTTTATACTAGATTCATTGAATGTACTAAAAAATAAGTAATTAATATGGAATTTTGAATAAGTTGACATGATTATTTTGTAAGTTAGAAATTAGAAATGTATAAATAGTAGTTTGTTGTGTAAACATGTGAAGTTAACCGAGTTTTTACAACTATTACATATTTAAGTGATTTATTATACATTTTAGTGAGATAGAATAATAAACACATTAAAATGCAAGAGTCAACTCGTTAGTTTGACAACTATAAAGCCTTATCATTGAAAACTTCATATGGACGTGTGTGTGTGTTAAAGGAAATTGTTAATTACACTTTTTTTATCAGATGTTAATGAAGTTTGGGCGTTTGGCCCAAAATATAAAAACGTTGTTAATCTCTTTGTGGTCCGTTCGGCCACCGACAACGCACATGTTCAATCAATGTTTGCATAAATTAGAAGCCACTAATCCACAATTAAGAAAAGTACATTACAATTATGTATGTATCCGCGCTTTATTGTTTTTTATTTATAAAAATGGCTTAAGTATACTTTTGGACACTTATGTTTACATCAAGTTTCAATTTAGTCCTTTATGTTTGGAAAGTACACTTTTAGTCCTTTTTTGTTAACACCGTTAGTTTTATTTAACGGAAAATGCTAACTTTTATAATTTTAAATGATTATTTTATAATGAAATTGGACAAAAAATGATATATTTTGAAAATATAAGAATATTTACGCTCAAATTTTTTAATCTAAACATTTTTTCAATATTTAATAATCATTTAAAATTGTTAGATTAGCATTTTCCGTTAAGTTAAACTAACGATGTTAACAAAAAATGACTAAAAGTGTACTTTCCAAACATAAAGGACTAAATTGAAACTTGATACAAACATAAGGGACCAAAAGTATACATTAGCCTATAAAAATAGAATAAATGCAGGGGGAAAACATTCGGGAAAATTACATTTATTACCCGTACACAATATAAGTTATGAAATATAAAAAGTATGGTAAGATATATCATAAATGTTGGCATATATATACTAGTTTTGAAGATTCAAATAGATGTATATATACAATTATACACTGATAAAATACAAAATATTAAGTGTTTGAAAATTTAGAAATTCATTTTGAATGTGGCTATATAGGGGTTTAGAGTTTAGACCAGACCTTAAACTGATGGTCTACTGCCTGGCCTAACCTATTTATTAAATAGGCCATGTCAAGGTCTATTTACAAGTCTTATTAAGTAAATAGGTTAGGCCTACTTCACAAAAATGTGTTTGCAAGTCTACAGGCATGACCTTTTTATTATTAAAAATATTTTATAAATAATTCAATTAAATATTATACGTATACTATATTGCTTGATAACTTCTTTAAGCCTATTACAAGCCTATGAGTATAAATATATAGGTTTTGAGGCCTATTAAAAACTTACATTTAAAGTAAACTATTGAAATGTGAGAGTATGCTGTTAAAAAGACTTCATACCTTGATAAGTCTTTTCGAAGGCTCACGCTTGAGGCTAAAAAAAATCTGCATTGAGCCCAAGGGGACATAGATCAGCTGATAAGAAAGGGGAAGGTAAGACACCTAGTACTCACCAGGTCATGAGTTCGAATCCTTGGGAAGTCGTCACCCCCAAAATGGAGAATACAGGCGACGACTTCGGATTAGTCGGTTCCCCGAAATGGGGCCGGACACCGAAGGCACTAAGCAAAAAAAATCTGCATTGAGGCTTAGGTACCAATTTTCATTTCATTGTTTTAGGCTTAGGAGTATTTAGAAGAAGTCTGGTCTGGCCTAGCTCATTCTCACCCATACACACACTAACACATATACCTTCTGCATATTCTTGTAGGCTATGATCATAATCCTTTAAGTTCTAAATTTAAGATTATCATTAACTTTTTCGTGGAAATTAAGAAAGCCAAATACCACTCAATTTTTTATGGATCAGACAACTTAATTTTAGCATATTTTGCATGTAATTATATTTTACAATAGTTTAAAAGTAAGGCAAAATAATTTTGAAAAAAAAAATAATTATCGACCTTTGAAGTAATTAATTTTGTATCATTAATTTCTTTTTGGGCAAAGGTCCAAAAATGATACATTACTATTGGTTAAGGAACAAAAATAGTATATAACTATTCCAAGGTACAAAAATGATACCCAACTTTTACCATGAGATAAAAAATGATATTTTCACTAATATGATAATAATATTAGACATGAAATGTCCAAAATGCCCTTATAAATTAATTTCCGCCGAGTAAAAGTTTATTTAATTATAAGGGCATTTTAGACATTGCATGTCTAATAATATTGTCTTATTAGTGAAAATATCATTTTTGATCACATGGTAAAAGTTGGGTATTATTTTTGTACCTTGGAATAGTTATATACTACTCCCTCCGGTCCTAAATATAGGACCTAAATGACTTTTTTTAAAAATCATAATAAAAGCAAAAAACAAGTTAATTATAAATTGATTTACGTAATTTTTTCTCTTAGACTAGTTTATTTGACCTATAAGCTAATGGATAATATAAAAAGATATCAAATATGTCATGATTTTTTTTATAACAAATATGTCATGATTTAATAACCTATTTCGCAACCTTAATCTTTCCAAAAAAAAGTTATCTAGGTCTTATATTTAGGACCGGAGGTAGTATTTTTGTTCCTTGGCCAATAGTTATGTATCATTTTTGGGTCTTCGTCCTTTCTTTTTTGTTTCCCAGAATATCCCCACTCGCATGTAAAAAGTGAGACTAATCCCTCGTTATTTTTGAAGTCCCTTATAAGGGGTAGACAATTGACCTGTAAGTTTGCTAATTCACAAGAGGTATAAGGGATGATAATACTTACCATTCACGTCAACCAACAAGGTTTATATCATTAATTTCTACAAAAATAATTGTGCATCATTATTTTTTAAAAAAAATCAAAAATAATCTTATAATTATGACAGGATGGGGTTGTAAACTTGTAGTCCTCATTGTTTATACACATGGAAGGCCATATTTGAACCTCATTTTTTATCTTTTGTTACCTAGTTCATGTCATAGTTCGTTCCTTGCAAGCCTTTCGCTCTATCTTATTTCCACTATACATGGCAAAACGTTGGGAGATTTTTCTTTTTAAAAAAGAACACAACAAAATTCAAATTTAAATTGGTTATTAGTAGTTTTGGGGTCAATAATTCTGTGTTTGATTTCATCATTAGATTCGTGGTAAAATTAGTGATATTTTGATATCTTATGGAAAATTGGTTCAGTTTTTTACTTTATATGGTTTTTTTCAAAGATTTCATGTTTAAAATTATGTATTCTTTTCAAAAATAGAACATTAAATCTTTTAAAAATTATATAAAATTTGAAATTGTTCCATGCATCTCTCATATGATATCAAAATATTACTAATTATTTTATGTAAAATCTAATGATGAAATCAAACACAAAAATTTTGACCAAAAAATTATACTCCCTCCAGTCCTAAATATAAGACCTAGTTGACTTTTTTTAGAAAATCCTATAAAAAAGAAAAATAAGTTAATTATAAATTGATTTACCTAATTTTTTCTCTTAGACTAGTTTATTTTACCTATAAACTAATGTATAATCTAAAAATATATCAAATATGTCATGATATAATGTCTATTTCGCAACCTTAACCTCTCCAAAAAAAGTCAATTAGATCCTATATTTAGGACCAGAGGTAGTATCATTTAAAAGTCGATGACGGAAGAGGACAAGAACTGACAAAGGAGAGGATCAAACTCCGTTAGTAGTATGCAATAGTGTTGAAAATATTTGATTGTTAATTGTTACAATATATCCTTAAAACAAAATAATTTTGATCTTGAAAAATAATACAAATTAAAAATATATGAAAATGTGAAATAAAAATAAAAATATAATATTTAGAAGTATTGTTTAATTGATATAAATTTAATAAATAACTTAATTTATAATAAAAAGCATAGTTTATCTACAAAAAACAGAGATAGGTGTAGATATATAAATATTTAAAATATTTGGGCCTTCAAGTATAATTTTGTTCAATTATATTGGCATATACAACTCATCATTATCCTCCCTACTACTGAACGCTGCTCATAATGTCATTGTGCAGAAAGGTATTGCATTTATTCAAGGGTTGCTGACTATATTATGAAAGACAGCGCATAAGCACATGGTCCACTTTGAGAAATTGTGTGAGTGGATGTAAGCCACGCAACGAAAAGAAATTCAAAGAAAGTTGCGTCTCTCTGTGTGTGGGGACTGAGGTGTAATTTTAGTCAATTGAGCACTAAGACTTTGAACAGATAATAAAATTCTCAGTGATTGATAAGTTGTTTACAAATATGCCCTGTGATTAATAAATCATGACAATCTAGCTGCTGATTTGATTTAGTTAAAAATAAACTTTATGTGTATAGTGTGATTTTTCTTTGTTCCATTTCCCAGTAATGAAAGTTAGTTAATGAACTTTTATTGATTTATATTAAGTGACTGAAATTACAAGAACGTAAAATTTATTTGAAATAATGATTTTCTTTAAAATTTACAAATCACAACTTGATATGTTCTTAACAATTAAATATAAGCCAACTAATTAAAGAACCAAACAGTCCGACAATCAATTAAACTTTTTAGCAGTTCGTGTTAAGCTAAAAATCGTTTTCACAATTGGGTTTAACTAAAATGGTGTTGAGCTTCTGCTGCTGTATACGAACTTGAGAACCAAAACTACTCTTACAAAATCAGGCAAGATTTTGCATGATAAAAATAAAATGGCTTACAAATTTAAAATACTAAACAAATAATTCACAACTCCAATGTTTACAATATATAGTCAAATCACTTAGTATTATGTACTTATGTTTACAATTAGACATAATAATATAAATATAATTTATTAGATTGTCAATTTGCTGTTAATCTAACCAATTGAACCGTGAAAATGGAGAGTGACTCACAGTTCCACATTTTAAAAACATCGCGTGAACTACTTGAGCATCTGTGGTGTGGTGTAAAGTCCGAGTCAATAATTGTGCACAATGACTTAAAATGAGGGTAAATTGTACACCCAGCTAGCTATGGAATGTTAACTTATGAGCATTATGATGATTTATAAATGATGAAAATAATGTGGCCTCTCTGATTACAACCTTCAGTCTTTCTTCTTAATGCTCTCCAGTAAGTTCGCATTTCAATCTCATTGCCAACTTCTTTACAAGAGCCCCATTTGCAACCTTCTTGACGTTACGTGCGTCCTATTTTACGAATAAAGTAATCCCCTTCAAGATTCTCTCAATTCCTTTTAATGACTCTTTATTAATTAAAGAACTAATGTGTGCACCCACTTTCTACAATATTTATAGTGCTTCTTTTTTTTTTTTGATCAGAAATAGTGCTTCGTTATAGTTTATAGATAATAGCAACCTTACGTATTTTGCATTTAGATTAGATCGATTTGTTTAGATGCGCACACACATGCATATTGGTAATTTTTATCATTGTCTTGTAGTATGTAGCTTGAATATTTAGTAAAAATAACTAACCTACCTTTTAAATCAAAACATTTTGTCTTTCTCAGTAAACATAATTTTGAAGAGGATTTATTTAAAATCGAGCTGACTTTGAAATTCATGAAGGCGACTTTTGTCTAGTATTGACTCTAAGTTATTGAAATAAGTGGTTTGAGAGTGAATATATGTCTTTCCCCACCAAATTAAATATAAGCTTTTTCCCCCACCAAATATAAGCCTTGCGCTATGGGAAGCCGATACATCATAAGCTTTTTAATAAAGATTTAAACTTGAATTTATCACATCATAAGCTACTCTGTCCATATTAATTATAAGAACATTTTAACTTTTTAGAGAAATAAAAGATATAAAATTAATCACTTCAACTTATCTATATTTATTTTTTTACTTTAAAACTAATTTATTCTCTTTATAAACGAACATATAATTTAATTAATTAATTATGATATATGTTATAATTTAATTATATAACTTGACACCTTAACTTCTTAAAAAGTCAAAAGAATATTATATTTAGGATCAAATGGACTACTACTCTCACAAACAATTTATTCCTTTAGGGAGTTGCACTATTTTCCCTCGCAATATAGTCCTTGTAAAACAAAATTTATCAACTTTGCATTTTCACACAACAGTATTACATACATCTACTTAATATATTTTTTGTATTAAAAAATCTACTTAATATATTTAATTCACAATGAACATAACAATGTTTTCTTTTTTGTATATAAAAAAGAAAAGAGCCATGAGGCGTCTTTCCAACGTGAAAGAGAAAACTTGAGATTCAATTGAAGAGATCTATAAATTTATTTGAAATTGTAATAAAGATCGGGCAAAAGATAAGGGAAAATTAATTTGAGGTCCCCCATAAGGGACTTAATACTAGAAAAGTCGCAAAAGTTGAAATAATTAATGTAGGGTTCCAAGGGACCTCACCTTAATATATTTAAAAATTGAAAAGACACTTTTGCCCCTGCCCTTTTATTGATGGGAAAAACCTAACAACTTAATGGGCAGCCGTGCATGACAACTCGATGGGCATAACTTGACAACTGAATGAGCAAATGTGACAACTTGTTGGGCATGTGCTTTAAGTTAATTGCTCAAACTCTGTTAAGTTAATGGGAAAAACGTTGTCACATTTACCCATTCAGTTGTCAAGCTATGCCCATCGAGTTGTCACGGCTGCCCATTAAGTTGTCAGGTTTTTCCCATCAATAAAAGGGCAGGGGCAAAAGCGTCTTTTCAATTTTCAAAAATATTAAGGTGAGGTCCCTTGGAACCCTACATTAATTATTTCAACTTTTGGGACTTTTCTAGTATTAAGTCCCTTGTGGGGACCTCAAATTAATTTTCCCAAAAGATAAAGGCACCGTGATTCACGCACAAACAACTCAAAAACCGTCCTTCTTTCTTTTTATCTCTCAAATCACACCGGAGAAAATTGACTAATATACTTGCAATCACAATCATCATTTCCCAAAAGTTGATTAAATTACATGAAAGAATTCTCAATAGAATTTTATACTTTTAAATTAAATATGTGAAGAGTTGTCTATATTCTATGCAACATATTAAGGGAATAACAATTACTTCTCTACGTTTCTTAATAAAATATGTAAAAGTTAGTTGGCTGATGCTTAAATTTAATTCTTTTTCAATTTTACAATTATTTACTATCTTACTGTTAAGAAAGAACTATGCTAGCATTAAAAAATCTTAAAAAGAGTTAGGAAAAAGTAAAAAAAAACACAATAAATAAATGATGAAAAAATGTAAGGCCAACTTTCATATGATACAATTTAAACAAAAATCATTCAAATATTGAGCTCATATATTAGAAACTCGAAGTAGTAATAAATTCACAAAGAGTTCTCCATAAAGAAATCAATATAACAAGCCATTGAATTACATAAAGTCATCAAGCATAATTTTTGGCATGTAATTTAAATATTACCAAGATTTGAATATAGTATTCAATGTAACAACTAACAACTCATCATTTAGTAATTCTCATCCTTAAATTATTATAGAGGGATCTGAATTGCACATACATAAAGCTCCCATAAAAAATTCCTCTAAAAAATTCCTCATAACTCAAATCTACATGTAACTATTGGTCAATCTCGTAAACTGAACTCTCTCTCTCTCTCTCTCTCTCTCTCTCTCTCTCTCTCTCTCTCTCTGTTCCTTCCTTGTCCTTAGCGTTACCACCCCAAAAGCTTTGCAGTGTTGTTTGAAGTAAGAAACCCATCAATCATCATTCTCAAAGAAGCTTCTTATCAGGTAGAGTACAATCTCTTGTTTTTTTTCTCCTACTTTATCCATTTCTATTCAAACCTTAAACTTTGTGTAATACTAAGCACACAAAACTTCAATGTACAATCTGATTTCCTCACAAATTTCCTTGCTTTCAGGACAATGACGTGTCTCTTGTAAGACCCATTTTTTTTTTCTCTGATTACCTCAAAAAAAAAAATGTTCAAGTCATGGAACAAGAAGGAAAAGATCAAAGCTGTATTCAAATTACAGTTTCAGGCAACTCAGGTACGCTCAACAACAAAAAAATCTTTTTTTTTGCATTGTTTTGATGATGAATCTAATTTATGTGAAGAGGGTATGATTGAAATGAAACATAGTGGCCTAAAGTTTGAAACTTTATTGATTTAAGAAAGTGGGAGAGTTATGTGGAGTTGTATGGATTCTTGGAGATTTTTGCCTTATGATGCATATTGTGTTTTTGTTTTTTTTTTGCAGGTGCCAAAAATGAAGAAGTCAGCACTGATGATTTCTTTGGTTCCTGATGATGTTGGGAAGACGACTGTGAAATTGGAGAAGACTGCTGTGCAGGAAGGAAACTGTGTGTGGGAGAATCCTGTTTTTGAATCAGTTAAACTTGTTAGGGACTTGAAATCTGGAAAAATACATGAGAGAATTTACCATTTTGTTGTTGCAACTGTAAGCAATACCTCTATTTTTTTATTTCTGTATTCATTTCTTGTAATTGAGCCTTTATTTGGAAGGGCCGGCTTGGTTGAATAGTAAACTCGCTTGCCGTAGGGTCTGAGGTTGTGGGTTCGAATCCCCTACTTTGCAAAAGGTAGGGGTTAGGCTGTCTAGTATATTACCTTCCCCAGCACTCACACCAAGTGGGGACTAGAACTGAGTGGACCCTTAATTGAGCCTTTATTTGGTGATGTTTTGGATGGAAAATTTGATTGTCATGGTTTGTTGCAGGGGTCCTCCAAATCTGGCTATCTTGGAGAAGCTTCTGTGGATTTTGCAGATTTTATAGCTGAAACTGAGCCAGTCACTGTTTCACTTCCTTTGAAGTTTGCTAATTCAGGTGCAGTTTTACATGTTAGTATACTCTCTCCCTTGCTCATTACCTTACTCCTTGCATTACTCTTAATTTGTGCACAGTAACAATCTTACATTATTCTTTCTGTGTTAATATTATTGTTGGTCAATACACAGTTTGATCACAATTTTTGTTTTGGTCCTTATAGTTTCAAATCATTGGTATAATTTTGTTAGGAGATCATCTCAATTTAATGGCTGGTCCCTGTGCTTTTTACAAGGTTTGGTGGCCATTCTATTTAAACAATTGAGTCATAAGACCAAAACCAAGGATTTGAAACTATAATAGCCATAATCGAAATTCGATCAAACTGTTGTACGAGTATTTAATTCGTCATTCTATTAATTTATGGCATACATATAATGTTGTGGGCGTTTTAGTACTCAGGAGCTTTCTTGACTTTCAAATCTAATACCAGTATTGTGACATCAGATTACAAACATAGATACTGATTTCTTGCTTTCAAAATAATTGTTGATACAGGTGACCATTCAGAATGTAGAAGGATATACTGAACAAAGGTGAAAGTGAAAAACAGAATAGCTTGTAGTTTCATATTTCACATTCAGTTGTTAGTCACAAATTTAGACAATACTATATCTTCTTAATTTCAGAAGCGTGGAAGATGGTGGAAGCTTAAATCATCAACTCAGCTTTTGCAGCGCAGATGACAATTCTTATAATGTTGAAGTAATGCTTCTTACTAACCCGTGTAGCTACTGTTTAAAACTCAAAAGTGTAATTGAAAGGCTCATTCCATAAAATTCACATTTGTTACCTGATTGACTTACAGGATGCTCAGTTGGCCAATACTGAAGATAATGCCAATGCTGAACGAGCTTCATCGTTTAGGCTGAATTATGGAAATGGTCAGGCCAGTTCTAAAGAAACCCATATGCATAAAAGGTCAAACACAGACTGGTCTTTGGGATCAACATCAGATGGAAGTTTGGGTGACTGGACAAACAGCCTTGAAGATAATCTTCCGAAAGATAGATTACGAGATCATTCGAATAATGGCTCCGAAAGGCTCAAAAGTGAAATTACTTCTCTAAAGAGGCAGGTAGAAGTATCAGAACTTGAGTTAGAAGCACTTCGAAGGCAGGTGGCGAAAGAAAGCAGTCGAGGACAGAGTATGTCGGCACAAATAATCAACCTCAGAGAGGAGAGAGATAAGTTGAAAACTAAATGCGAACAGTTTGAGTCCCAGCGAAACTCCAATGATGAGACCAAATCCACAAAATCCATACAGTCTGAGGTTAAGGATGTTAGGCTTCAGTTAAAAGCAACAAGGGAAGAGCTTGTTTATGAAAAGGAGTTAAACACCAATCTTCAAACACAATTGCAAAAGACACAGAACTCGAACTCTGAGCTATTATTGGCAATAGATGACCTGGAAGCAATGTTGGAACGGAAGAACAAAGAAATATCGGATCTCTCTTCCAATAGGAAGCCCCGAAATATAACCAATGAGCCTGTTGACAACAAAGAATTGGATATTTTGAAAAAGAAGATTGATTACCTGAATGGCGAAATAGATGCCTGTAACAAGCAAAATGAAGAGCTGAACAAGGATATAGCAGCGCTCAGTTCAGACTATGAACTTCTGAAGAAGGAGAACCTGGATATTTCTTTGAGATTGAAGCAAGAAGAAGCAAAGCAGATTATGTTGCGGAATGAAAACTCTGCATCTTTGACGACAATACAAAAACTAGATTCACAAGTAGAGATATTGGAAGAGAGGATAAAGCTGCAGGCAGATGAGATTTCAGAGTCTTTGGTCTGTATCGATGAACTTGAAAGTCAGGTCAAGAGTTTGGAGAAAGAACTGAAAATGCAGGCTGAGAAATTTGAAGGTGATCTGAATGCGATGAAATGTGAAAAGATTGAACTGGAAGAGCGGGCAAAACAAGCTGAGGAGGCCTTGAAAAAGATGAGACAAAATAATGCTATTGCATCTGAACAATTTCAGGAGGAATATAGAGTGCTTTCAATTGAAATGTCATCTAAAATTGAGGAAAATGAAAAGATGACAGAGAGGGCAGTTGCAGAAGCTGATGAATTGCGACAAAAGAACAAACTAATTGAAGAAATGCTACAGAAGTGCAATCAGGAACTCAGGCTTATCACTGATCAGAATGAGTTGAAACAGCAAGAGCTCTTAAATAAAATAGAGTTGAAAGAAAAAGAAATCGAACAAATGTCGAAAGAACTAGTAAACAAATCCAAACATCTTGAAGAAGCACAAAGGCTTGGGAGTGAGAAGGATGAGGCTTTCTCTGTTCAAATTGAAATGCTCAGATCTGAAATTAAAAAGCTTATGGCAGAGGATAATAAACTGGCCAAGTCAAAGGAGAATGGGGCTGTGATAAAAAAGCAAGAAGGGAGAAAAGAAATAAATGTTCCGGGGAAGGAGATCCCGCTTGATGCCTTACTTTCAGAATTAAAAATCTTGAAGGTGCAACATGACAAATTAACACATAACATGCACAATGAACAGGTAGAGAAAGAGAATTTGAAGAACAAGATATCTCAACTTCAAAGAGAGATGAAGAAGAAGGAAGAAGAACTAAGCATTATGGAAAAGAAGCTGAAGAACAACAAAGGGCGAGTTCCAGCTACACATGTGAATTTGGCTTCCAGAGATGAGTGTTCCAAGAAGACGAAGTCAGAAACAAAGGTAATTTTCCAACTTATTTGCCAGATTTTAAATCTCAAACTAAACTGAGAAGTACTTCTGGTGCAGTAGCAAATCAGATTATATTTTGGGATTACTCCCACGAGTTTATAATAAACACTATTGAAAAACAAGTCAAGCTTATATTGTCACCATGGACATCAGATTTAATAAATTATCTACATCATTACACTGCAGTACTTCACAAGAACCAATGCCCGTATTTCACTAAATTTATCAACTGCTACTGGACTATTTTCTAAGCTAAAAATGAATCTAGGCTTTTTTCAGGCCGCATGAGCTAATCTACTTGCTCATCATTCTGTCCTACTTTACAGGACTAGGGTGTTATCACTAATCTGCAAACAAGGAAATAAAAGATCATCTGTATGACTACATCATAATCACATTGTGGTATTTCCATAACTAAAAGCATTAGGGTACATTTATCTGAAATATACTTTTCAACTGCAACTAGCCAATTTTAACTCAAAGTGCATTGAAAATCAGCTCCAAATGAAAATGAAATTCTCAGCAAATTACATTTAGAATGAAGCAAACATGTTTACAAATCAGTTATTGGGCCTGTAAGAATAATAA
This sequence comes from Mimosa pudica, assembly GCA_029929735.1. Taxonomy (NCBI): domain Eukaryota; kingdom Viridiplantae; phylum Streptophyta; class Magnoliopsida; order Fabales; family Fabaceae; genus Mimosa; species Mimosa pudica. The sequence continues at coordinate 8,466,001 of JAKELP010000021.1, read as the reverse complement.
TGTCTGCAGCAGCAGTTGAGTTGAAAGGAACTATCTGGTTAACAGGTTAAGGTCTGTTTAATTTTTCTTTACACTCGTTTGCTGAGTGGATTAATTAGACTGATTTTCTTTTTCTTAAAGGGAACAAATGCTACAAGCACCCCTAATGGCAAGTCAGTCGATACTGAAGTTCGCGAAGCATCAACTAGAAGGTAAAATTTAAATTAATTTCTATCTGAATTCCTAGTATCCCTTACACAACTAAACATTATTCTCTGTACATTTTGCTCACATTGTGCCTCAAATGTTAAATTTGTATTTATACTAGCAGCTCATTGAGGGGTGTGTTTTTATTTAATTTCGTCTTTTCCACTTTGACAGTGAATCACAAACCTGCTGCCATGATAATCAAAATGGTGAGTGCAATACAAGTAAACTTATGGATGAAGTAGCCATGCTAAAGGACAGGAACAAAAATATGGAAAAAGAGCTGAAAGAGATGGAAGAGAGATACTCAGAGATTAGTCTTAAATTTGCCATGGTAGAAGGTGAAAGACAGGAGCTTGTTATGGCTGTACGAAATCTCAAAAATGGAAAGAAAAATTAAAAATTATTTCCAATGTTTATGTTGTTGTATCTTATCCGGAAATATACATGGCATGTGAAACAGAAGGAGATGAATTGGAAGCAAGTTTTACCAGTACTTTATTCTCTAATTAACATAGTATTGATGTATCTACCATGTATTCAAGAAGGGAGTCATAACAGAATATAACTGAGTGTACATCATTCTTTTTGCACTCACTTTTGACTTTCATTTTTTGAATACATAATATTTTCAGTTTTGCAGTGTTTTTAAATTTTCATTTACTAATAGGGTTGAGTTTAATAAGAGGAACCATAATCTCACATGTCAAATAATGTTTCGAATTCCCAGTCGTTTGGTTTTCAATGACTCGAACACTATCATTATATTTAAAGTCAAAGAAAGGATGCATGTGCGTTAGGAAGAAAAAAAGGCAAGTCATCTATTAGGAATTAGGATTTGCTGTACCATGTGATGTGATACTTCTAGACAGTCATTCTATTACAAATCACGACAGCTGGTGCCTGTTGCCAAGATGCAACATAAACATTGAAGCTTGATATTGGTTACGTAGTAAATGGTCAATCATTTCGTAAAACTGAGAACAGATATGGTATATATAAAAGTTGGGCAAGATGGATTATACCACTGATTTCAGAAGGCATATTATGGGCCAACAATTTAGAAGGCATTTAATTTCATATTAAGTCGGCAGAAACATTAGGCCCTACATGTGTTATACTCGCTATAAAATGTACACCCAATTTCCGTATAATATAAAATCTCTATTTTCTTCTTTTTTTTTTTGGTCAGATAAAATCTCCATTTTCCACACAAAGCCTGGAGTGACTTTTACGTCATATACCGAAGCTTCTTGGCCTGACCTTGCGTATCGTCATTCCAGACCAACTTAGTTTGAGTTTGCCTTTCATTCGTCGCAAAAGTCAGCATCTGCGATTGACTACATGTCAATTTCTAGCAGTATAAATTATAAAACGCTATGACTTGAACTAGTAATAACTGATTGTATGTATGTGTAGACAAATATTAGCGGTAGAGTTCCAATTTAAATAAAATATTAAGAAGAAATAGTTACTCCGAATATGAGCTGTAACGTTTATTAGAACCACTCTAAGGGCAAAGAGGCCAACAAAATAATAATGCATGCATTGAGCACAGAATTTCGCTATAATATTTTTTTTGAACACATTTTTCGGACCAAACACAACAGCAAAACCAACTAACGTGGTTGACAAGCTAAAGTGTGAATGTCCTACTTATATAATCACAAGTTATAATATTTGAATTCATATACTTTGAGGTGTTACTTGACTACCAAGTTACCGATTCTACCTTCATTAATTCATTGAACAAATTTTCTTACATCACATATTATATATAATTTATTAGAACTAAAGCTTTTAGGTAAGAGAAATTCAGATTCTGTTATTTAAGTTTTAGAATTGTCCAAACACAATTAAGGGGAATTAAGTTGCATGTTTAAACCTGGATTTAAGAATTATAGTATTGTAACTTTAAAAATTCACGAGAAATTTCAATATGCTTTTGATAATGTTTGCTTGAATTCCCCTACTTTTTCCATATCAATGACAGAAGAAAGACAAGAGAAACTTTCTTTTTTAAATAATTGAAACCCTTAAATTACCGAAACTTAGATAATAAGTGAACTTAATTATACATATTTACCAAAACCACCACACTGTATTATAGAAGTCCTCCCACCAACTTAAGTTTATAGTGTTGGTGTATTGATTATTTTTTTGACCTGGTTTGGGCATTAATTAAAATATAAGCAAATTATGAAACATAATCATCGCAATGGCGTATTGCACTCGGCCTTCACTATATAGAAGAGAAAGTGGACATACCTTTGTTGCTCTCTTATCATTAGGTGTCCATGTAGGAAGTAGTGAGGCAGAACGTTTCCCTCTCTTATTTGACTTCAAAGGTTGCGTACATTGCTTCTGTCTCTTCTGTTTGGGAGTATTTTCAATGCTTCTTCCTCGATATGCAAATGATTCAGGGGGAGGTGGAGGACGTCTACTGTTAGGAACTTTCAACATATTGTCTGAGTACTCAAAAAAAGAGACAGACGTGTCACCTGTCAATGCTTTTGGACGCAATCTGCTCCTTTCTTCGACTCTATTGATGAATTCTAAAGTCCAAGGTGAATTTTTTATTGGAGTAGTTGAGTGAAGAGCATGTGAAAGTGGAGTTCTTCCACCCAACTGTGACATCTCCTCTTGGAAGGGCGATGATCCTTGTGCGTTTCTCTTGTATGCTGGAGTCAAATAATCATCAGAATTCTTCCCACGGTGCAAGGCATCATGATGAGAGATGAGCGTTCCAAAATTTGGTTCTGGGATATTGTCAACTTCTCTTCGTGTATCATTTGAAGAATTCCAGATATCTTTAAACTCTGGCTGACTCAACTGATTAAATGACAATCTTCTCGCAATATTATTCTTTTTCTGAACTTTCTCTGCCTGAGTCGGGAAATCCTGAGAATTCATGAAGTCGATGCCAGGAAAATTCCTCGAGTTAGGATTGAAAGAAAATTTTTTATTTAGGGGATCCTCAGTTAAGTCAACAACCTCGCCTGTAATGTCTTCATCCAGTTTCTCAGAAAAACCGAGGCCATTCCAAGTAAAATTTTCGCTCATCCTGGCATTATCCAATTTTTCATTAGGAACCAACCCTTCATATTTGAAAGAAAAAGATGGTTGCTTTCCCTCCTCCATTATAATGGGAGCTTTATAGCTCCAAAGATCACAAGATGGCTGGGATACTCTGGATGGGGTTCTTATTGGAGTGGTTACATTGATTCCTTGCCTTGTAAAATCATCAGATCTTCCAGGGTAGTTTGATTTACCAGGGATACTAGGCTTGGAAAGATTAGAAGAATCCAGGAATCCATCAGCTTCTTGATGTAGTGCCTCAAACTGCAATAATTCATCTGAAAAAGGTATGAATTCTTCAGAACTTTCTACATGTTTTGTCCCTTTTCTTTTGTAATCCACTTGATACAAATGACATTTATCTGAATCTAGGCCAGAAGATACAGAAGAAGAGCAGTCTGTCATTATAGACTTTGAATCATCCCTCTCCCCATATTTGCAAAGAGCACTAAACAGAGCAATGCTTTCTTGAGGAACACGGTACCTTTCCAAAACATTTTTCCTATGCTCATGCGAACACCCAAGCATCTCATTTAGTGTGACCCCTGTAGACAGGATAGCATGTGCCACCAAAGGATTTATTGTCGGGAATTTAGTTAAAAATGACTCAGCCAGTGTTAGTGAATCAGACATTTTAGGATACAGACCCCTTGTCAATTTGGTAGCATAACTGATGCAGCTTATAATAATTTCATTTGTGAATTCAGGTGTGTAAGAGAAGAAGATCTGCAAATCAATTCCCAGGCTAGCTGCTGCAGCATAGAGTGCATCTGAGAATTCCATTACCGTTGAAATAAAGTTAATTTCTCCCTCAAAAACCTAATATGGGAACAATAAAAGTTGAAATCAATTAACTGCACGCAGAAGATAGTGCCCAACTAATAACTTCAAAGACACCTTGTATATTAGTTTATCTTATTTTCGTCCAATGTTTTGCTTCTACATCATCCACAACAAGATCAGGAAAGTTCTAGCACCTTTCGTCCTTTCCTGTTGTTAAATGCTAATCATGTTCCAAGCAAATAAAGTTAATTCCACAGACCTAGCCTAGCATGTGTTCTGTACAGATATAAATAACATCGACCACTACTAGGTTTATAAAAATAACGGGAGCACTTTGGATAAAACTGCAAAATTTAATCATGTTCATAAATATTAATGGGGTCCATCATTCTTTTGCTGGGTTTGATGATATTATGAATCCCATTTTTCCCATTATGAATCCCATTATTAGTAATCGTCTTAAAATGAAAAATGAGACCTACTTATCACTTTCAATTTATCCAATGGAAAGAACCAAAATAACAAGTTTTGCAAACCCGAGAGAATTTGCATGAGAAGTTGAGAACAACAGGCTATAGCATGTTAACGAGGCATAAGGAAAGGTTTTCCTTTTGTGACTTCGAAGAGATACTGCTATATTATCCAAAATAAATAAAGCTCCCTTTATCCCCCATTTCATGAGCATTAGACTGAGTATCAAGTTATTCAAGCTTGCCACATTAAATTTACTAGGCATCTGAATGAAGCATCAAAACGGCTGAATAGAAGATAATCTGAATTCTATCATATTTGAAATAGGTCATAGCGCTAACATAAGTTCCATAGTTCCTGAGCTCTTATACATAAAACAACAGTGCAATGTAGAGAGTTTTTCAAAAACAAAGACTAGACTTTGCTACAATAAATAGTAAGATAATTATACTTACCAAAAAACAGCCATCATAGGAAAGGCTTAGCAGAGTCAAAATGTTTGCTGCAATATTTTCAATACATGAAGGCAAGCTAGAAGAAGCTTCTGTGGCAGGAGTAGCTTTCCTCCCAAGGTTTTTATTATCATACCACACCAAGCAGATTGCTAAACTGATAATGATATCCACGGGTAAATCTAAATCACGTTCAACAACTTGAATGCCTCGTTTCTCCATTGCAAGAATTGCTTGATAAGTGCTTCTTCTAGACACTATCATTTCTTTATCTACATTTTGAGTATTTACAATGATGAGTGTTTCAGGGAAAGACTCCGTGCTTTGATGACTATGTTCAGGCTGCCCAGAAGGAAGTGGAGGCACAAAACACCCAACATTATCTGCCATCTTTGAAGATCCTATATCATAGTTTTTCTCCAAAGGACAGAAATTCAGTAGCTTCTCCAGCTTGGGGTCCATCATTCTTTTGCTGGGGTTGATGGTATTATGAATCCCATTTTCCTAGGGCAACAACCATGAAGTGTAAAAGATTACTAATATACACTTAAAAACTGAATACTCCCTTCAATCCTACATAGTGGAGCTATATGAGGAATTCACTTTACTCTTAAATGAAAGACCCCAATCTCATCTGTCTCCCACATTATTTTTCTCCCAAACCACTCTTGTTTGCAATTAATAGGGTAGTTTCAAGTGTAAATAATTAAAATGAGGGATATTTTAAGAAAACCAACAAGCTTTTTTTTACACATAATTAACTTAACTAAATTACTTATATTCTGCCAGAATTAGTTAAACTCCTACATTTAGGACCAGAAGGAGTAAAAAACAATTTATGTGCTAAGAATTAAGAGCAACAACAGTAATAGATGCAGCTTGTTCCAATAAATAAGTGGAATGTGCATTTGATTCATAGATTGGTTTTGCACATGTATATAATGTATGTTAAACAATAAGTCACAAACAAGAGGTTAACTAAATGTAGTTGAGCCGCATGAAATAATAACATAGTATTATTTGTAAGTCAATTACGCTTTGTCATTTTCAGCTATTGAAATAAGCTTCACGCAAAGTAAAAAATGCATGTTAAACCATAGACTTAGAAACTCTTGACAAAATGGTTTGATGTTTGAGAATCCATTCATCAGAATACATGATAACTTGTAGTATAGCTATGCATAGTTAAGCATTGACTTACCATTGACATTTCAGAAGCCAATGGCATTTCAACACCATCACAAAGTGCTTTGACAGCAGAATGGACACCCAGTTCCACCTTAAGAAAATGAAGATGAGGATACCCAGTTGAGTTTGTTGACAGATCAGGTATTCTAGATGAGCTAAATGGACCTCCATACTCCATAATAATGCCGAATTTGTTGAATGGGAAGAACGGAGAAATATGCCTTCAGTTAAAAGGAGAGCGGCTTAAAATTGCAACAATAAAATATCATTCATACCGCATAGACGCCCATAATAAACAAGTGATAAGTTGAATTGAAGCAGATTATCATATGAATTTATGTCATTTTAAAACTCCCTCACATCCACATGCCTTTTTCAGTTATTGCCGCTCCATAATATTTAGTTACCCTTGTGTCTTTTTCGATATGACAGAAGTTCGAGCTAAGGCACAATATACGCCTAGATCTTTAGTATCCAATGCCTATACTTTGAGTCAATTATTTATCGGGAAAAGCTTCGGATGCACCAACGATTTGGGAAACTATTTGCCATTTTTTTTCTTCTATCATCTATGTTATATTTAAAGAAATAGCATGGCTATGATTTCCTAGAAGAAAACAATATAATATTTGATTACCATATCGCTTTCACTTCTAAAAATGAAAATGACGTTTTTTCCAGCATGCACCCATAATAAGTGCAAGTATTCTGAAATGAAGACTTACTTGTACGATACAAGCATGCAGTTGAAAGTCCAAAGTTTCTTCAATTTTGAATCAGCGTCCTCAACCGCGTCATAAGCATATGGCTGATTTGCATAAGTATTATGAAATTCATTAAATGATAAACCTCTGGAGGTAAGTAGAAGTTTCAGTGACCACCAGAAAACTTCTTCAGATACAATCAACACTTTCATTCCATCCTGTCTGATGTTTGACTGCAATATTTTGTCAAAAACAGCTAGTGCAGGATGTTCTAGAGTAACTTTGTCACCAATCTTCTTATTTTCATCTTTGATCAAGGATTGGACGAAGCCAAATCTTAATTTCACGTAGTCCAAGCTTTGACATAATTCGTCTATATACAAGCTAGCTGGACGTAGGCCATAGAAACACAAGTACCATGCAGCCTGTTTTATTGCACATAACAAAACAAATGCCATATTTTTGCCATTTTCATGTAATTCTATAAGCTTGTGTTTTGGAAGTTTCATCAATTGAAAATGATCCATGGATGAGTTTTGTTGGGTGAGTTCTGTTTCACTCTTCAAAACAGCACAATAAAGTTTTTCCAAATTCACAACTAAAGCCAGAATGCTATCAGATAGAAGAACATTGTGCAAATCAATGTTCCATCCATGAGATTGTAAAATAATATTGCTGCACGTATACTTGACGTCTGTGCTGGCGACCTTTGAAACATTAACATCTGCATCATTAGGCTCTACTGCTAAGTTACAATTTCTCCTAGCAGTTGCTTTCTGAGGGTTTAAAAAATAATCAAGATGGCTGACTTCTGATGTAGACTTGAACCACAATGAAGCCTTTTCGGCATTTTTTTCAGCTGATTTTTCTCCAATCTCTTGATTGGTAGATCCACCATCCAACTGTTTGCTTGAACCTACCCTTAGGGTATGAATCTCAGATTGATGGACACGGTCTGAAAGCAACCTCTGCAACTCTTCACTTTGTTCTATGTCGCATCCACCTGGGACATCATCACTCAGAGAAACAAGGTCATATACTATTTTTGCGTCAATGAAAGATTGTTCCCCAAAGTCTGTGATGTTCAGATCTATCTTGGCCCACATGTTCTGAAAATAGTGATAGAGATTGAAATGTCTTTTGTCCTCTTCCAGTAAATCCCAGTTCAAGTATATACTGTCAGACGCAGATTGGGTTTGATTCTTCAAATTGGAAAGCCTTTCTTCAATGAATACATACAGAGATCTCATCTTTCCATGATCACTGATAGCAGGTACAGGCAGTGGCTTAAATACATCATCCATTAGCGCTAACTCATTTGTAATAATCAATTCATCAAAGTTCTTGAAGTCAAAATCGTTCTTAAACATAAATTCACTTGTTACTGGATCATCAATAAACTTTGTGTTATAAAAGCTTTCAAATACGTGAATTGAATTCTCATCAATAAGCAGAATTTCCGGGAAAGTAATCATATCTGACTGTGGTTTCCCTGTCAGGTTAGGATCCCCATGAAAGTTTTCAGTTTCCAACATAATAGTAAGGTCCATTTCGTGAAGCATGTCTGGTAATACTACACACTGCTCCGATAGACAGTCATCTGAAAGAAAGTTCATCGTGCTGTAGTCCATACCACCCAAAATCTCCTTGTCCCCAATGACAGAATGTGTTTCATCTATATTTTGAGGTTCAATGTTATTAAAATATAAACCTACATTTTCCTCCATACATAAGAGTGTTGAAATTCCAAGACTTTCCTCATCAACTTCCAGAATAGGAAATTTCCTTTGACCCCATTTTGGCAGATTTGGAAGAGACATATAATCATCTGAAATAGAAGCATTTTGGCCCGTAAAGTACTCTGACTTAATATGCTCAACTACTGATATTGAATGCAGAACCTCAAAAGGATTTTGCATTGAGAGCCCAGACTTGAGCATTTCCTGAAAAGAGAACAGACTCAAGTAAAAACTTGGTGATAATAATAATTTCAAGAGTTTTTGCAAGGGCAGGATTTTAAAATTTCAATTTATAATCCACTTTATGCATGGACGTACTGCAAGATTCCAAACCTACATCAATTTGTCAATTCAAATCAAATATTTATATGGTCAGGGATCATCTTATCCAACGACCGAATTCCTTATATGTAACTATGCTTTCCATTCAGCTTTCCTCTTTCAAAAAAGGATACCAAGCATTAACTTGTTCGCATCACCAAACAGAACAGCTCCAAAGTTATATTACTTTGAAACCGTTTCATGTTAGTGAGCCGGCTTACATTGAAGAAGGTAAAAAAAAATTAAATAATGACAAAAGAGAACAGCACCCTCCAGTATCATATCATCCAAAGGTTGCATCTCATAAAAATAGAAAAACATCTCTAACGTTATTTACCAGTACTGAAGAAACTTCATAAAAATTTTCAAAAGTATAACACCAATAAACTAACTTCGGAAGGATACATTTAATTCAAAGACACATTGCACTAAATTTTGGTCGTCATAAGTTATGATGCATTGAAAGGCATTTACCACATTCTTTTCATTCTCTGATGCTTCATCCAACACTTGCATCACCACCTCCTCAGGAAAGCAAGTACTTCCCTTTAACACAAGGGAAAACATTCAATTCAAATATTCAATCAAAAGACACATTCTCATCAGTAGTCATGTGCTTCACATATCTATCTCACCAGAAGCACATCCAACTCAGGCATTTCAAATTGAGTCATTCCACATATACTTTCATTCTTTCCAATAATATCAGAGCTGTTCCTCTCCTGAGAACAAATTGACAAAAAAAAAATTCAGAAAATCTACCAACAAGAACACACAACATAAAACATAAAACAACGCCACACTTTGAAACTAAGCACTATACATACATTTGAGACTTCAAAATCAGCTCCAGAATCCGAAATTCCACACTCCATCTCAATCTCTTCAAATACATCCACTTCTCCCTGCCACAACAGAAACAAACTCAACAAAAACCACGACTCTATTTCAAATTTAACAGTAAGAATTCGAAGTTGAAGAGTAATCATATAACAGCACAACACGTAATTCCATTTCAATTCCAACTAACGCAAAATCAAAAAATCGCTTCCTAACATGAAACATTCCAAAATCAAGGAGCAAGAAAATCCATCAACACATCAATACATCATCATCATCATCATCATCATCATTATCATCGAAACTAAAAGCAAAAAACGAAAGCAAAGTAAGGAATGGCTTGTGACCTGAGGAATGGAAGCGTGGAAATCGAGTTGAATTGTGTGAGGAAGGACGGAGGAGAGAAATTTGGAGAGAGCATTATCGATTGGAAGCGTGTGGATGTGAAGTGAAGCGTGGAGAGTGGAATCATGGAAGTGAAGGAGGTGGAGAATGGAGGAGGGAGGAGGAGAAGAGAGAGAAGGAATGGGAAGATGAAGGAAGGTTAGGGTTTCTGTGGAATCCAAAGAGAAGTAGTCGATGTTTACAAAGCGAGATCGCATTTCAGAAGAAGAAGAAGAAGAAGAGAGTGAAAATCAAATTTGAAAATGGCGCTTTCAAATGAGAGCTATTTATATACCGGGTTGGCGCTTTGGAGTTTGGAGATCCGGTTCTGTCCGGGTATGACCCATTCTTTTTTTATTTTGAAATTTGAACAGAAAGTTCATAGTAAAGGCCCATTTGGTTAGACTGAGGGCCCATCTGGTTGCCATGGGAAAGTGAGAAGGAAAAGGAAAGTGGAGAAAGTAAGGGTCAATTTTGTAATTTACATATATCCATGGGCCCACAAGTTCTCTCTCTCCATCTTACACTTTTCTGGGGCCCACAAACTTTACTTTCTCATCATTACTTAATTTACCTCTACTTTTCATCTTCACCCTTTCACTTTCCATTTCTCCACTTTCTTTCCTACAACTAAACGGACCCTGAAAGTGTATTAATGGAAATGGAATTGAGTGTAAGGGGTAAAGATGGAAAGTAAAGGTAAATTAGGTAATGATGAGAAAGTAAAGTTTGTGAGACCAGAAAAAGTGTGAGATGAAGAGCGAAAATTTGTGGGCCCCTACATATATGGAAATTACCCCAATTCCATTTGTCAATTCCATTTTACAATTCCAGTGAAGCAAATGTGCCCTTACCATTTATAGCATATGATAGGATACATTTTGAAGGGAAAAAAACGTCTGCAACATGTAGGAGAAACCATGTTATGTATATATATTTGTGAGTAGTGCCTCTTGCAGGGAGAATTGTCGATTTAGAAGAAATTGAACAAAATGATGTTGAAATGGAGATGTGTGACAATTGGAGTTTTATTGGATATACAAGTGTTTTGAGGTAGAAGCAAAGGAGGGAAGTTATGGAAACTATGAAAGGAGCAACTATAATATGAAAAGGCAAAACTAGGACAAGATAAATTAGGAAGTGATGAATGTTTAGTATTATGTCACTACAAAAGAAGCGGCGATTAGCCGCGCACGCATACCGGCGGAACGCCAAAAACTGCCCCTGCGAAAACGCGTTCCGGTGGTCTTAACCATCCGAGGGCGAGTTGTGAGGAAAAAAATTTTTTGTTTGTTTGTTGTGCACTCGTTGGTCACAAAAATAATAACCGCTCCAACGCAGCACAAAAAAATACTAAAAAAAACTCCGTTGGCGCGGTCACCTAGGGGCGGCCCCAACGCGAATAAAAAAAATTAAAAAAAAATAAAATCATGTTGGGGGGTCACCCGCCCCCATGGCGCATAGAGTTTTGTGAGCATTTAATGTCGCGTGGGGGCGGTCGACCGCCCCAACACGAATAAAAAAATTTAAAAAAAAAATAAAATCACGTTGGGGCGGTCACCCGCCCCCAAGGCGCACAGAGTTTTGTGCGCGTTTAATGTCACGTGGGGGCGGTCGACCGCCCCAACGCGAATAAAAAAATTTAAAAAAATAAAATCACATTGGGGCGGTCACACGCCCCCACGACGCACAGAGTTTTGTGCGCATTGAATGTCGCGTGGGGGCGGTCGGCCGCCCCAACGCAGATAAAAAAATTTAAAAAAAATAATACCAAACCATGGGGGCGGATACCAACCTCCCCTAAGTATTTATAATAATATAATATAATAATTTAAAAGCATGGTGGCGGACCCAACCGCCCCCATGTATTTTGTTACTTACAAAAAGCATGGGGGCGGTCGGCTTCCGCCCCCACGTTGTTATCTCTCCCTATAAATAACCCCCCCATTTCTACCGCGCGCACAATCTCTTCTTTCTCACTTTCTCCCTTTTGTGTTTCTTGTTGTTTTCATTGTTGGTGCACACATGATGGCACCTAAAAGTTTGTCTTGCTTTCGGTATAGGTATTGTTTATTTTTTCGTTTTTATTTTATTTTATCTGATTGTTGTTATTTCTTATTATTTTGTTTTCGTAATATATCTTATTTATTTTTCAGAGATTTTCTCTTATTCTTTTTTTCGTTAGAATTTATCTTATGGATTTTGGACATGATCTTTTTCTGCTTGATGGTTTAGTATATATTTATTTCATATATATTACAATAAAATCAATTTTTGCTGCATTTGTTTGTTTTGTTTTTTTTCTTGTTTTAATTCCTTTTTCGGTTTTCAATTTTTGTCATTATCATTAAATTGTTCGCATAAAGCAATTTTTTTTTAATAAATATAACAATATGCCGGCGGTTTGATACGCCGGCACTATCTGATTTTTTTTTTAAAAAAATCATATGGCGGCGGTTGGTAACCGCCCCCATGCCTTTTTTTTAAAAAAATAAAAAATTGTGGCGGCGGGTGGTTCCGCCCCTACGTCCGCCCCAACGCGTAGCGGCGGTTCCAAGGGAGCTACAGCGTAAATCGTTCCGCCCCAACGCAGCGTTCCCTCGTTAAAATTGCCGGCGGTAAACATGACCGCCGGAGCGCCGTGGGGGCGGATATAACCGCCCCTACGGTGGGAAAATGTCCGCCGCAGATCTGCCCTTTTTTGTAGTGTGTAATGTATTAAGTATTAATTAGATGTTATATTTGAGTTTCATATTTCCTTTTTTTTTATTTCATAATAAGTAATTGACCAAAAAAACTTTCATACTAAGTAACTATGAAATGATTTTCTTGAGTTTTTTCTTCCTGTTAATTAGTTTATTTTTATATATAAGTTAATATATAATCTAATAATAATACATTAAAAATACGCTATGGTTAAATGATTCATATCGCTTCCTTAATATTTTCTAAAAATATCAATTTCTCTTATATTCACAAATAGAGGAAATTACCTAAATTTACCATGAGTAGTGTGGGTTATATAGTACTCCACAATGATCTCCATCTTGGAATTTGGCCCAATAACAAAACCATGGTAGAGATTTAATGCATAAACAAAGCATCTGGAAACAATAAATGGTGTTTGCCAATGAGCAGAAATCACCAAGCGCTTAGATTAATTGGTAAGGGGATTATCTAGCTCAAATTTGAGCTTGATGGGCATGCACCAACTTTTAAACTTATAAGATAGGGGTTGCCATCTGAAAGGGTCTCACACACCTTGAATTCAAATTATTTGAGCCATTGAGATTTCCGTGAATAAGGGCTGTTTTGGAACAATATATTGGGTGAAAATAAAAAAAATAAGGAGAAAAATGGGTAGTGCAAATGTATCCTTCTAGGTAAGGTAAGGCCATGGAAGCTGCGAGATGTACATAGAATCAGTAAGTCTAATTTGGGTCAGGTAGAGGAGGAGGTAAAGGAAAAGATAGAATATTGAAATGAAATCAAGTTTGTAGGCATTTGCAATTACAAAAATAAATTAAACACAAGCATTTCAAATTTTGAAATTTAAAAGAACGGAGGAGAAATTCAGCAAGATATGTGAGAGAAGAAAATTAGAAGGATGTGAGTTGAAATCAATAAAAAGTTAATAGGTTGGTGACCCATTCTTTGAATAACCTTTTAACCATTGTTGTCGGTGACCCATTCTTATATTCAATAAAGATTACTCTTTTCTAGTCTTTAACTTTGAGTCTCCATAATTTGATGTCAACATTAATATTATTAGAATGTGTGCCCGTGTATAAAAAGGGACCTAAATGATGGAGTATGTATTTGAAGTATGTTATCCTTTGAAAACACACTTAATGATCCTCCTTCTCCCTTGCTCTGCTAGGGTTTAAAGGAGTTTCTTTCTCACCATTAGGGTGAGCTTTTTCTCACCAATAGGGTGAGTCCCTTCCTCTCCATTGGGAGAGCTTCTTTCTCTCCACTGGGAGAGTCCTTCCCCCCACCATGATCTCTCTCCTCTCCCCAGCACCACCGCATCGACCACCACTCCACCCACCACCGGCGAGCCTATCCCTCCTCCCTCCGCCGCCGTCGTGCCTCTCCCTCCACCCTTCGGTGCTGCCGAGCCTCTTCCCCCACCATCCGCCGCCACCGTTCCACTCCGCCAACCCTCCGCCGCCGCCGAGCCTCTCCCTCCACCATCCGCCGCCGCCGAACCTCTCCTCCCACCTTCGCACCTTCGCACTGTCCACCCCACACCCTCCGCCGTTGAGCTTCTTCCCCCACCCTCCGCCGCTGAGTTCTCGTGTCACCCCATCGCAGACCCACCCTCCGCCGCCGGCCCCCTCCCCCCACAATCCGCAGCCGGTCTACTCCCTCCACCCGCCGCCACTGAGACTCTCTCCCGTCACTGTGTCGCCGACCCCCTCCTCCCATCTACTGCCGCCGACCCATTCCCCTCACCCTCTGACGCCGATCTACTCCCCCCACCCTCCCCCACTGAGAGTCTCCTCCCCCAGGCCACCACTGAAGTCATCCTTTGCTCCGCCACTAACCTGCCCACCCAAATCTACACCACCAAGCCTCTCCTCCCACCTTCTGTCCCTGCTGGGTTATGGGGTTGTGATGAAGACATATGCAGTCATGAACACAAAGCTCACGTCCATGGATTCCAAGCTCCCTGCAGAAGATGCTTGTTGTTATATTGTCCTTATTGGATATCTGGAAGAGGCTCTGAAGGCAAAGATGAGGGCTATGCTGCATAAGGCCCCTTGGAAATTGATGAATTGTGATTGGGTTTCGATGGATCTGAAACTGGGCAACCAGTATCTGAATTTAGGTGGCTGGCTGGCAGCCACCCAAGCACCATGAGTACTTTAGGGAGGTACAACCGAGATTTTGGGGGATCTCTGGTAGTATCTTTAGAGTCTGTGTTCCCCTCCTTAGGTCCTAGTTTTAAGTTTCATCAAATAATGTGTATTGTGTGGTTGTATGGCTGGGCATTTGTTTGTCTCCTTTTGTGGGTTAGACCATTTTGGTTTGGAAGTTGGCTAATTTTATCCATGATTTGTTCTTCCTTGGTATTTGCTTTGCAAATCCAAGTGTTATTCCACCTTTCTAGCGAAGGGGAATTTGAAGCTGCATTTGCAGCATTGTTGGCATCAAAGGGGGTGTGCTCAAGCTAGCATGTCTTTGGACAATCACCCTCTATAGCCTTTTTATGTTCACTTCATCATGGAGAACCATTAGTTTGCTTTCTTCTCACTAACCTGCATGAGGATGACTCTCATTTGTCTGGTTAATGTCTAGTTAATGTTTGCTTTAATGTTTGTTTAGTTGTATGAGTTGATGTTACAAGAGTCTAGACTGTTGGTCTTTGGTTCTCATCATAGTTCTGAGTCTGTATGAAGTTTGATTTTAATTAATGAAAAATCTATTATGGTCAAAAAAAAAAAAGTATGTTATCCTTTGTCTCTTTTAATTTACCATGAGTAATTGAGTACAGCATAAACGTATCCTTTCAGCTTTTTACATTATGGAACTGGCTGTTATATCGACTGAGTAGAATTATTGATTGGACTCAGGATATATATTGCCAATATTTGAATAAAAAATAAAGGAAACTGACAATCAACATGGTTCATAATGGCATGAAATACTTCTTCTTTTTTGGTGACAATGAAATGGAGTACTTCTTCAAAAAAAAAACAAAAAAAAAAAAGAAATGGAGTACTTCTCAATGCAAGGCTGCGCTTTCTTTCTTTACGGCTTCAAGTTCACATGCTCGTAACTACTTACGAGTGCGTGAGTATGTATAATTAATTGTATTCGTTGAAAAAGATGTCCTTTACATATCTCGATCAAGTGGCATGCAGTTCCAGTTCAAACATGTGGCGTGAAGTCCTGAGGGAAAAATGGATGAGGGCAACAAGGTTGGGTGATGAATTTTGCTTTGGTAATAAATTAATAATAGTAACTACCAATGGCAAAAAAAAAGTAACTACCTAAATTATTGGACAATCACCTTGAATTTCGAATTTTTTTTCAATATTTTTTCTGTTAATACTCCTCAGTCCGTAATATAATAGGTCAAAATTTGAATGGTTTTGGTCTAAATTATAAAAGTTCATCAATTCTCTCATCATTTGATGTGTTTTTTCTACTTTGTTCATAACTCTCTTTCATACTCCCTCTGGTCTCTAATATAAGAGTTAGCCGCCAAAAAATGTTTTTTTAAGAAAACATGTGAATGTTACTTGGGTGTCTGGATTTAATGCTTATTTTCCAATATTGCCCATATTTATTATGATACTTTTTAGAGAGAGAAATACATAAGTATCAATAAATATGAAAGAGAGTAAGGGGCAAAGTATGAAAAAACTCATTAAATGAGGAAAGAATGTGAAATGAGCTCTTATATTTTGGAACAAAACTATTCAAATTTTAGGCTTTTATATTAGGAACCAGAGGGAGTATTTATTAATATTTACATATTTCTCTCTTGATAGTATTATAATAAATGAGGCCGAATTGAAAAAAAAAATAACTTCAGACAACCCAACTAATAACCTTTACATGTTTTATTAAAAAATATGTTTTGATGGTTGGACTCTTATATTATAGTAGATCGGAATGAGCTTACGTAGTTGGGGGTTGAGATTGCATAGAATTAATTGAAGGAATATGGGGTAGAAGAGGAGGAATATACAAACATATAATGATGCAAAAAGTCGTGATAACATTTACAAGATGAAATCGATTGGAAAGCAAAATCAAAATACATGGTCGATTCTAGAGAGAAAACTAAATTCATTAAGTAAAAAATGGTCATTTAGACAGATAAACACGTCAAGGAAAAACCTATTTTTCAATAGAGAATGAATAAAAAATGTGTGGTCAAACAGTAGCTAGTTACCCTAGATCATGTACACTCATAAATCACATAAAATAAAAAATGTTTGAATTATAAATAAATAAAGCGGTTAACATTAATGACAAATTTAACGGCGGGAAAGTTGGGTATAATTGTATACGGAATATTTAACAATTGTGCAAATCACACTAAACATAAATAAAAAAAAAATTTGTGTGCAAACAATGTATTAATCAAATAAAAATGGTGTAAATATAATTAAGAAGTCCATTAATCATCCATTAAAACATTTAAAACAGTGAAAGTTCAGCCTACATTTGTTTATATCAAATAGGGTAAATGTGTTTGATAAAAAGAAAAGGGTAAACGTGCATCTGAAGTAACCAACAACTGTACAAATTGTATCAATCATAAAATCGCACCACACATTTTGCACTTCACATGCCACGGATCTTGTTTGTGGGACATACGTACTATCAGTTTTTTAGCTGTTTCAATAGTTGGTTCAGTAACTTCTTAGATCTGCACCACATTTTCATTTGGTTGATATCACGTTTGCACGAAAAATCAGTAGTACAATCTGTACAACTGGTGAATGTTGAATATGCATAATTATCCAAATTAAAGAGACATGCTTGGTCAAATCACACAAAGTTAAAGAAATTGGAAAACTTGCAAAAACATTGACAAAAGAGTCGAAAAAAATGGGCATTTGTAATGTGAGAAACAAAAGAAATAAATATCTATTGATGTATTGTTAAAGTTACAATTAGGAGTTATATTTACCCCTGAAGTATGCGTGAAGAATAGTATCTGATCTGCCTTAAAAGTATTTTAGGTTCAAATTTGTTCTGAAAGTAAGCAACAAAGATCATAATTATAGTTGCACCTCAAGTATACACAAAGCGTCATATCTACCTTGAAAGTATGTATGAGGGATCATATTTGCCCTCGAAATATGCACAAAAGGTCATATTTGACAGTTAATATTTTAACTGTAAAGAGCAAATATGAGTCTCATGCATATATTTCAAGGACAGATATGAGCCCAGAAATATATACTTCAGGTTAAATATAATCATTCATATGAGCCCATAAATATATACTTCAGGTTAAATATAATCATTCATGCATAATTAAGGGTAAATATAATCTTAACCTTAGATTTAAAATAAATAAAGTTGGAGGCACTACAAAAGAAGCGGCGATTAGCCGCGCACGCGTCCCGGCTGTTCGCCAAAAACCGCCCCACGAAAACGCGTTCTGGCGGTCTAAGCCATCCGAGGGCGAGTTGTGAGGGAAATTTTTTTTTTTGTGGTGCATTCGTTGCGGCGGTCACAAAAATAATACCCGCCCCAACGCAGCATAAAAAACTTTAAAAAAAAATTTCAGTGGCACGGGTGCGTTGGGGCGGTCGCAACCGCCCCAATGCGAATACAAAACTTTAAAAAAAATAAAATCCCTTTGGGGCGGTCACCCGCCCCCACGGCAATGTAGCGTGGGGGCGGTCGACCGCCCCCACGCGAATAAAAAAAATTTTTAAAAAATAAAATCACGTTGGGGCGGTCACCCACCCCCACGGCGCATAGAGATTTGTGCGCATTTCATGTCGCGTGGGGGCGGTCGACCGCCCCAACGCGAATAAAAAAATTTAAAAAAAAAAATAAAATCACGTGGGGGCGGTCACCCGCCCCCACTTCGCACAGAAATTTGTGCGCATTTCATGTCGCGTGGGGGCGGTCGACCGCCCCAACGCGAATAAAAAAATTTAAAAAATAAAATAAAATCATGTTGCCCGCCCCCAAGGCGCACAGAGTTTTGTGTGCATTTACTGTCGCGTGGGGGCGGTCGCCCGCCCCCACGTTGCTATCTCTCCCTATAAATAACCTCCCCCCCATTTCTACCGCGCGCAATCTCTTCTTTCTCACTTTCTCCCTTTTGTGTTTCTTGTTGTTTTCATTGTTGGTGCACACATGATGTCTAAAAGTTTGTCTTGCTTTTGGTATAGGTATTGTTTATTTTTTCTTTTTTATTTTATTATATCTGATTGTTTTTATTTCTTATTATTTTGTTTTCGTAATATATCTTATGGATTTTGGACATGATCTTTTTGTGCTTGATGGTTTAGTATATATTTATTTCATATATATTACAATAAAATTAATTTTTGCTGCATTTGTTTTGTTTTTTTTTCTTGTTTTTATTCCTTTTTCGGTCTTCAATTTAAGTCATTATCATTAAATTGTTCGCATGAAGCAATTTTTTTTAGTAAATATAACAGCATGCCGGCGGTTCGATACGCCGGCACTATTTGATTTTTTTAAAAAAAAATCACATGGCGGCGGTCGTAACCGCCCCCATGCCTTTTTTTTAAAAAAAATAAAAAATTTTGGCGGTGGGTTGGTCCGCCCCTACGTCCGCCCCAACGCGTAGCGGCGGTTGGTCAAGGGAGCTACAGCGTAAATCTTTCTGCCCCCACGCAGCGTTGCCACGTTAAAATCGCCGGCGGTAAATTTGACCGCCGGAGTGGCATGGGGGCGGTTAGAACCGCCCCTACGCTGGGAAAATACCCGCCGCAGATCTGCCCTTTTTTTGTAGTGAGGACTATCATTTCTCCATTGACATGCATAAACACTCATGTATTTTCGTGTGAATTCAGAACTGTAAAATATTTTATAGTATACTTAGTTTTCCATAATATTTTTCTTGTGCATATACCACTGTGAATTGTTTTTTTCTCGACAATATGAGCTGCTGGATGTACCAAAAACAATTTTTGGAGCTAAGCATGAAACATACGTTAAAATTAGTTGTTGATACACTACAAAAGACGATCAAATGATGCGAAATAATTCTAGAAAATAATTGAAGTGCTGGACATACCTAGACCCTATAAAATAGTTCAAATAAATTTTTCTTGAGAAATATGAGGATTAATATAACTTCATAATTGATCTATGTTAATTTATAGGGCTGGACATTATTGATGATTATTTTTTCTAACTTAACTCCAATCGAACCCTCATTGAAAATAAACGAAAAAAGCAAAAAAAACATGAAAATGATTTCCATCACCATATATTTCACAATAATATTAACCATTCACTCCTTACTCCTTACCCTTATTTATATATATAGCGATGCAAAACATTTTATAGTTTAAATTAATAATATTTTTCATGACTATGAAATAATAATATATAGGTTAAAGTATGTTTTTAGTCCCTTAACTTTAGAGAAAGTCATGTTTTGGTCCTTTAACTTTGAAAAGTGTGTTTTCGGTCTCTTGATTTTGGAGAAAGTGTGTTTTTGGTCCTTTAACTTTGAAAAGTGTGTTTTTTGTCCCTTAACTTTGGGCAAAATGATGTTTTTAGTCCTTTCTAAAAAGGATAAAGTATGTTTTCAATCTTTTCCTTTTCTAAGTCAAGGGACTAAAACATGACCTTGTACAAATTTAGGGTCTAAAAACATACTTAAACCGAATTTAAAAGGACTAAAAACACATTTTTCAAAGTTAAAGGATTAAAAAATGATTTTATTCAAAATTAAGGGACCAAAAACACACTTTTCAAAGTTAAAGGACCAAAACATGACTTTCTTCAAAGTTAAGGGACCAAAAACATACTTTAGCCTAATATTTATATATATAGCGATGCACAATAATATTAACCATTTACTCCTTAGTCCTTACCCTTATTTATATATATAGCGATGCAAAATATTTTATAGTTTAAATTAATAATATTTTTCATGACTATGAAATAATAATATTTATATATATAGCGATGCACAATATAGCAATGCACAATAATATTAACCATTTACTCCTTACTCCTTACCCTTATGTATATATATAGCGATGCACAATAATATTTATATATACTTAGTTTTCCAAAATATTTTTCATGACTATGAAATATGAATGTGTTGATAAACTAGGACTTCTAGGTGGTAGATGAGGATTCAGCCCCAACTCTAGACACGAATCTTGAACTTGAAGTTGAAAAATTGCAAGGAATTTTGTAGGTTTATAATTATATTTTTTATCACTTAGTTTTCACATTATGATACAAAAATAAGGTATGTAAATAGTTTAAATTAATAATATTTAATAAGTAGGTTAATGAAGATACTCATGCAACCCCATCTTTGAATGACAACGATGTTGCTCCTTCTCCTAACTCCTTTGAGTTTCCGCATGCATCTTCACTTTCTAATGTTGTAACACATCTAGACTTGATTGATATTAATGATACTTTTGGCGTTTAGAATTATTAGTGTAGTGAATAGTGATGATGAAATGGTTGAAAGTGAAAATATTCCCTCCGTTCTTAAATATAAGATCACTTTAGTGAGGAGCGCTTGTTCCTAAATATATATAAGATTACTTTCTAATTTGACTCAAGTTTTCCCCAAATTACCCTTATACTCCCTTTACCCATAAAATAATGGTTTGAAAAAGGTGAGAGGATATTTTGAAAATTTCATGTAATCCTAACTCATTGGAATGTCTTCCTTAATCTCTCCAAATTTGATAAAGTGATCATATATTTAGGAACGGAGGGAGTACTTTGTTATCAGGTTATATTAATAATTGTATTTGCATTTTATTAATCTTCATTTAACCATCTTGATTTAAAAGTCACTAAACTATCTCTTTAATTTTCAATTTAGAGTAGTAGTTGGTGTTATATTCAAATTGATTTTTTTTTCGAGAGCTATATTAAAAGTGATCACTAACCCCTTTTTGTAGTAGTTATATGTGACTGATTATATTTATCATTGCATTGATGTTTCTTAATTGTTATCGATGAATGATGATCAAATTTTTCCTTTGTTCTTTCTAAATTTGAGGTCGAGTTTTTCTCATTTTGTGCTTGGCATTACCATCATGGTCCGTCATGTGGCCCTGCGGTCATGTCCGGTCCAATCTTGGTGTCGGGCCAAACAGGACATGACTGGGTCTCGGGCCAAAAATTTTGGCTCGACAATTATTTAGGACATGACCAGGGCATATAGGTGGCCCGGTCATGTCCGTCATTTATGCAGCCCTAGTTTATACCAAATCGATATACTCGAGAAAGTTGTTGAAAACAATCAATATATCTGTCAGTCTAGAATATATTTTTTTCCAACTACTTTACCCCTATTTATGGAGTGGATAAGTGATATGGTGATTGAATAATGAGAAAAAATGATAGAAAGTATATGTATGAAAGATGAGAGAGAAATATTAATAAGAATTTAAAAACGATGCATAGTAGAAGACTAGGGTTTTTTCTCCCTTCACCCTCTTGGTGCTCAGCCTCCATGGCTGCTTCTTTTCACTAACCTCACCCCTCTCCTCCTTCACCATACTTATCCTCCTATACTCTCCACTCACACTCACTTTACCATCTCCTCTCCTCCCTTTTCACCATCTATTCCCCTACCACCCCCATTATCCTCCATCATGTCTACTCTCGCTTATGGTGGTCTGGTATGGAAAGACGCCTCCTCCGATAATGATAATGATAGACGACTCGTGGGATATATTATTTCAAAGAAGAAGATCAATCTCATGGGTATAAAAGAGCAACTTCGAGCCGCTTGGAATCCCAGTGCCGATTTTGTGATTAGTAACATTGGTTTCAACCTCTTCTCTTTCACTTTCAATGAAGTTTCAGATGCTAAAAAGGTCCTAAAGGAAGGTCCCTGGATTGCTCGGAACCACATGCTCAGTTTGAAACCAAGGGGTAACTACGTGGGCGATCATGAGATTAAAATATCTTCCTGCACCTTCTGGGTTCAATTGCATAATATTCCTCCGGAGGCTCTTCTCCGTCCTAATCTTCTCTTTTTTGGAAGCCAGATTGGAACAGTTCTTGACGTTGAAATGCCTGGTGAAGGTCCTTTTAATTACCGCAAGTTTGGAAGGATTAAAGTTGAAGTTGACATCAACAAGCCTTTAATCCCGGGCTTTCTAATCAAGCGGCCGCCGCTCGAGGGTGTCCTGTCTGACCCAATTTGGATTCAGGTTAAATATGAAAAACTCCAACGCTTTTGCTTCTTATGTGGTAAGCTCGGCCATGAATCTAGGGACTGTGATTTTGATGATGAGGAACTATGCAATCTGGAGCACAAAGACCGTTTTAATTCATCAATGTGTGCTCTTCCCCTCCGCCATCGCCACCCTCCACCGGCCGCCCACCATCGCCCTTCTACTGATGAGCCCCAAGAGTTTCATGGGGAACGTGATGGAATTAATTGCATGCATGGGAATACTAACAGTGACATTAATTCCACCAGTCATTTTAGTGGGTCCCAAGACAGAAATTTTATTCCAAGGACTACAGGAATTCTAGAAACCGCACGTGACTCAATTCCACCAGGCAATAAAGGAATATTCTCTACTTTTGATGAAGGCAGTACTAGTGGCTCTATTCAGGAAAAAGAGTTGAACCGTCTGGACTCTCTGCTACATAACTCTCGCGCCAATCTAGTGAATATTTGGGCCAACATTCGCCTCACTCCTCCCAGGCCCACTGGAGTACAAATTCATGAATTAGAAAATGATTCTGGGCCTTCTCATCTGGCCCAACCTTCTCACTATCCACAACTCCTGCCTTCTCAACACTCTCGCCCTACTCACATTGCCGGCGGCTTTTTTATCATCTCTGCCTCTTCCTCCCCGCCACCAACCCCTGAAATCTTAACCACCCTTACCGATCAAGTGGCACAGGTCAAACTCAAGAGGAAAGCAGACGATTCCCGTGACTCCCCCCTTCCTAAGCGCAATAAGTCCCATGAACGAAGCTCCCCCGTCTCTGCTGAGAGAACTCTTCGAGCAA
The DNA here is from genome assembly GCA_029929735.1 of Mimosa pudica. Taxonomy (NCBI): domain Eukaryota; kingdom Viridiplantae; phylum Streptophyta; class Magnoliopsida; order Fabales; family Fabaceae; genus Mimosa; species Mimosa pudica. The sequence continues at coordinate 8,442,157 of JAKELP010000021.1, read as the reverse complement.
ATCTTCTTAATGATCAAAATCTCACATGGAACCGCCGCAACAATCATTCTCCAAGTCAACCATACTTCTCTCATGCCAATAAATCCCCTACTGACCTTCGGAAGCAATATAACGGTTATGATCTTATTTTTAATGTGGGGACTTCTTCCTCGGTGTCAAATAGAAGAAAATTTTCCCTTTCTCGCCCTCGACGTGCTCTTTTCCCTCCATTAGAGGAATCCCCCCATTTCCCGAGTGGCAACAGCTCTGATGATATTCCAAGGGGTGGTGGCTGGCTTTCTCCAGCCACGAATCCTCAATGATCATAGGATGGAACTGTCAGGGTTTGGGTACCACCTTGACGGTTCGGAATCTAAGGTCCCAATGTAGGAGGTATAAGGTGGATATTGTCTGTTTGTCGGAAACTAAAATGAAGTTTGAAAAAATTGAAAAAATCAGGAAGAAGCTTAATTTTGATTCTGGTGCTTACTCGGAACCCTTCGACCTCTCTGGCGGCTTAGCCATTTGGTGGAAATCCATATTCGGAACCCATATTCATGTTGACAAAATTAGCAGGTTCTTCATTCATTTGGACGAATTAATTATTGATGGCGTGAATTGGGGTGCCCTCACTTGGGTGTATGGTCCTAATGATGACAATGTTAAGTCTAGGTGGTGGAGGAATCTCTCTCGGCTAAATCCTAGTGAGAACAAGAGCTGGCTCATTTTTGGTGATTTTAATGATGTTCTTTATGGCAATGAAAAAGAAGGGGGACGTCCTAAAACTCTCCGCGAGCTTGAACCCTTTCAGAATTTTATCACGACTAACCAACTTCTGGAGATTGATTCCAAAGGCAGTTTCTTTACATGGCTTAATAATAGAGAAGGTCTTAGTTTCATCCGTGAGCGGCTAGATCGAGCTATCTCTAACTGCTCTTGGAAGTGTGCTTTTCCTAATGGCCATTGCAAGGTCCTTGAAGCCATTGGTTCTGATCATTGCCCTCTCCTTATAAGTAAAGACTCCAATGACAGCACCGCTCCTTTTTTATTCAGGTTTGACCTCCGATGGTTATCTCATCCAGAATATGAAGATCTTGTCAAAAGTAAATGGCCAGCTTCTCCCACTGAATTTTCTCTTACCAGCTTTGCTCAAGTCTTATCAGATCTCGGCCGTGATCTCAGTGTTTGGTCCAAAAAGGAATTCAAAAATAGCTCTAAACTCATTCACAAGACCCTGGATCAAATCCAATGGTTGCTTGATGGCCCTTGGAATGATCAAACAGCTGCTGCCCTTACTGTCCTTCGCAACAAGCTTAATGAACTATGGCACCAGGAGGAACTTTTTTAGGCACAAAAATCAAGGATTCAATGGCTCACTTGCGGGGACCAAAACTCTAAATTCTTCCATATGTCCACTATGCAACGCCGCAGCAGCAACCGCATCACTAGACTCTGTCTCAATGATAATTCTTGGATTGAAGATGAAGAACAAATAGGTAACTGTTTTGCACATTTCTATTCTGAGCTTTTCACCACCTCTGGCAGCAGAAGTTTCACTTCTGTTCTTGATGGCCTCGAATGCCCTATTTCTAATGATGACAATGAGATCCTAATGCAAGACATTTCCTCTGAGGAAATCAAAGCTGCGGTTTTTGATCTTGGTGCTTCTAAAGCCCCGGGCCCAGACGGCTTTACTGGCGCCTTTTATCAAAGAGCATGGCCCATTGTTGGAGATCAGGTATGTGCACTCATTAAAAAATTCTTCAATTCTGGTTTCTCTCTAGAAGACATAAATCATACTGATATGGTTTTTATCCCCAAAAAAGCATGCCCTGAAACTATTAGTGACTATAGACCTATCAGCCTATGTAACTTCTCCTACAAAATATTTTCAAAGGTCCTTGCCAACAGAATGAAACCTTTTCTTCATAAAATAATAGCAGAGAACCAGAGGGCATTTGTACCCGGTAGACTCATTCTAGACAATTTGATTATTGTCCATGAGGTCTTCCATCACATGAAAAGTAAACGCTCTGGTTCCCCTGAACTTGCACTAAAATTGGACATGAATAAGGCCTTTGACCGTATTGAATGGGACTTTCTGTGTGCTGTGCTTAAAACAATTGGCTTTTGTGATGCTTGGATCCAGCGGGTCCTTTGGTGCATTAATTCAGTCAATTTCTCCATTATGCTTTCGGGAAAAAGAATGAATATTGTTCTGCCAAAGAGGGGTCTCCGCCAAGGAGATCCTCTTTCCCCCTATCTATTCATCATTGTTTCTAATGTGCTCTCTTGTATGATTAACCGGGCTGAGCATGCAGGACTTATTTCTGGTATTAAAATTGCACGGAGTGGACCTCGAATTTCACATAGCCTCTTTGCTGATGATTCAGTAATTTTTTTGGAGGCTAATATCTTTCAATGCCGGAGACTTAAGCTTATTCTTGACCAATATTGTGCTGCCTCTGGGCAACTGATCAACTACGGCAAGTCTTGCCTTTATTTTTCAAAGAATACAGATCCCTTGCTAAAAGAAGATATTGGTCATATTTTTCACGTCTATGCCACTGATTTACCTGGTAGATACCTCGGCCTTCCAATCATTTGGGAACGTTCAAAGAAAAATTCTCTCAATTTTGTTGTGGACAAAGTGAAGAAGAAAATTCAGGGCTGGCAACAATCCTTCCTATCCGATGCAGGCAGAGAAGTATTAATTAAATCGGTTTGCAACTCTATCCCTGTTTATTCTATGTCATGCTTTCTCTTTTCCAAGAACGTTTTGAGAGAACTGGAATCCATTGTGAACAATTTCTGGTGGAAACATATTGAATCACGTAAGAAAATTCATTGGGTCTCCAGTGACAAACTAAAGCGCCACAAGCTTGATGGGGGTCTCGGCTTCCGAGATTTTGAGGCTTTCAACTTGGCACTCCTTGCTAAAATCAGTTGGCGCATTTTGCAGGACCCTAACCAACTTTGGGTGCAACTTCTCAAGGCCAAATACTTCCCCAAATGCTCTTTCATGGAGGCTCAAAAAGGCAGTCGCGCCTCATGGCTTTGGTCAAGCATCATTGAAGGCAGGAAAATTATTCAAGGCAACGTTCTTTCAAGTGTTGGTAATGGGGAAAACACTCGTGTTTGGGGTGATCCGTGGATACCAAATCTCCCTGGTAAGACTCTCTTTAGTCAATGCCCTTTAGATTGTTACTCTACTTTGAAAGTAGCCGCTTTGCGAACTGAGTTGGGGTGGGATCTCTCCCCTGTTGAGGACTGGCTCTCTGATATGGAGAAGGAAGCTATCCTTAACTCTAGATTCCGCTCGCTTAGCAGTATAGATAAATGGATCTGGTGTAAGGGAAAATGGCATATTTATTCTGTCAAAGAAGGTTATAAAGTGGCTCATGAAGTCCTCTCCCGAACTCACAACCACCCATCCACTTCCTCATCCAACCATCTCAAACCTCTTTGGAAAACTCTATGGAAACTAAAAGTGCCAAGGAAAATTTGGTTTTTCATTTGGAAAATTTTTTCACTTGCCCTCCCTACATTTGATAATCTTTTCAAAAGGAATTGCTCTCTTTCCAACCGATGTGTAATTTGTAATTCTGCAGTGGAAACATTTAGTCATCTTTTCTGCCAGTGCTCTTGGGTTGCAAAAGTATGGTATGCAAGCCCCTTTTCTTTCAGAATGCCCACTCATTCTGACTTTAACTTGCACCAATGGCTTGTTGATGGATTAACCGGTTTGAATTTTAATGACTGGGAGAAGAGCTACTTGTGTACACTTCTATGGCAAATTTGGAAATGCAGGAACTCTTTTATTTATAACAAATCACCCACTGACATTTCCTTTGTCTTGTCCCAAGCAGGCACAACTCTTACTGAATTCTGGACTGCCAACTCACTTTTCAAGTCCCCTTCCCCCCATTCAGTGCTTTCCAACTTCTCCACCTCCTGCAAAAAGTGGAAACCCCCTGACCCTGACTGGCTTAAGATCAATGTTGACGCTGCTTTTAATGCAGATTCTTTGGAAGCTGCCATTGTTTTTATCGTCCGTGACTCAAATGGCTGGCTCCTGGATGGTTCTGCCCAGCTTCTTCATGCTTCCTCTAGCCTTCATTCGGAGTGTCTTGCTCTTGAGGCTGCAGTACTTTTTGCCAAGGAGAATGACTTGCATAACATTCTTTTTGAATCTGATTGCCAACTCCTTGTGAACTATCTCTCCCATGCAGATAGTATTCCAGACTGGACTTGTGAAATTATCATTGATAATATTCGCACCTCTGGATCTTTTATCAGGAACCATTCCTTTAAATGGATTCCCCGTGAAGCTAATGTCTCTGCTGACTGGATTGCAAAAGCTTCTCTTTCAAGGTCATGTCCACCTGATTGGAATGTGCGACCTCCTCCTCCCTTAGACCAGTTACTTTCATCAGACTCCAGGGTTGCTTTTGATGATGGCGGCTGATTCTGCTCCACCTCTTATCTTTGTTTAGTTTTTTGTTGTTTTTTGTTGTTTTTACCTTCTTTGGGACCTTTGTTTTAGTTCTGCTTTAGTTTCTCTTAAACTCGTGCTGTATGCTACTATTTTCTTTTAATATATTCTCTTTCGGGCAAAAAAAAAGAAAGATGAGAGAGAGTGTTATCAATAAAGGATAAAAATGAAAAAAATACAATAAATGTTTATATCATTTTCCTCAAATTAGCTTACATCATGAGACAAATATACTCCCAATACATTAGCTTATATTATACTGTGAGATGGTAATTACTAATCATTTGCTTACCACTTTGTGTCATTGGGTGGTAGACTAGCTAGTAGTTTATACCATATTATTATGTCATTTTGTCAAGAATTTGTAACAAATGTTGATACTTTAAATTTCTTTTGGTTAATGATTCAAGATGGTAAGTGAATTAGTTATTGATTGGATTTTCAGAAGTTGTTGCTTCTTGGATGATTTCTTGATTATTTTTCATGTTATATTGGGATCACAGATTGATCATAGATTAACCCTCTATCTCAACCGTATTATTGCCGGACTAGATTTAATAACCATAGTTTACGTTGATGTATTTGGCTCGACTTTTTTTAGAAATAAGCCAACTTATTTTGAATAAATCAGCTTATTTTGGGTGTGTGTTTTTTTTCTATATTTGACTGGATTTATTTTTCACCTAACTTATATGAAATAAGTCAGTTTATTTATAAGCCACTCAAGATAACTTATTTTAGAAAATAAACAAGTTTATTTTTCTACATGACTTAAAAATAAGTTAGCTTAAAAATAAGTCTTCTTCAAACAAAAAGTAATCTAAATATGTTCATAAGTCAAATAGGAAAATAATCCACTTTTTTCAAAATGCATCCAAACATAAAAATAAATCAACATAGAATTTATTTTCTAACTCATTTAAAAATAAGTCAACTTAAAAATAAGTCACTTTTGTATAAGTCGAGCCAAACACGTCCTCCCCGGTGTCGGCCAAATCACGTTAGGAGAAGTATAGATATTAGATATAGCGGACTACGTAGGGCACCGGTTTAGGTCACAATCACCTGCTGCATTTAATAAATCCACGGCAAGCATGATGCCACGTAGAAAAATTAGAAGAAGGGTATAAGACATCGCATTTAACAGCACACAACTACCAACAACTTAATCGCATCGATCCCTACCTCTGCACCACCCATAACTCTCCTTCCCCTTGTCACTTTCTACTCTCCTCCCCCACCCACACTCTCTTGTCCTACTCTTTAATTCCTGCACCCTAAATCAAAGGGAAATCATTATTACCAATAAAAATGATCCACCTACTTAACATCTTGTCTCATAATTACACAGTGAGTTTAATTTAATTGATAAGAGAATATAGTTGACAAATTAACTTTAATTAATACCCGCAGTCCATATTATAAGAACTCAGTCATAAAAACATGTTTCTTGCTAAAACATTTGAAAGTTAGTTTAAGGGTAATTAATTTGATGTCTTATTCAACATATATAATATAGAAAATGTCACACAAAATGATGAAATTAAAGTAGTCTTACTTTAATTATCTTCAGTCAAAAAGACATATTTTGTTATTCATATAAGATAACAAGTTTGTGCGGTAAATAACAATGTTTTGACCACGTGAAACAAATAAAGCATCAATCACAAGAGTACATTTTAACTAATAATAAATGTTTGAGTCCTTTTTTTTGTTATCTAAGGGTATCCTCACTCGCGTGTCAAGTGAGACTCTAATCTCTCCCATATAAGGGGTAGACAGCTGACCTGTGAATTTGCTCCATTCGCAAGAGCTAGGGATCGAACCCCCAACCACTTGCTTAAGGGACGAGAGTACTTACCACTCACGCCAACCCCATCAAGTTAATGTTTGAGTCTTTACACGAAAACTTTCTTACCATGCATAACAGGTTATTGGGTACTAGCTAGGGGTGTAAATGAGCCAGGCCATAAACAGGCGGCCTATGACTCGGCCTATTTAGGGCCCAGCCTGGCTCTGCCTTTTTAATAAATAGGCCAGATTCAGACCCATTTAAAAGCCTTTTAAACTAAAAAGGTCAGGCCTATTTCACTAAAGTCTGGCTCGAAAGCCTTCAGGCCTGGCCTATTTAATAGTACTACTAACAAGTAATAATAAAATAATAATAATAATAATAATATTAGTAAGTAGGCATTTTTAAGCTGTAATATAAAAGGTCTGACATTTTTATTGTGCTTATTATTGTACTTGATATGTGTCATATTTATGGTCTTTTTGAGCTTTATATGTAGGCCTTTAAAAGCCTAAATTTGAAGTAGGCTTTTAAAAGGCCTGAAACCTTTTTAAGGCCTACATTGTAAGTGGGCTTTTAAAAAGGCTTTCAGGCCTGTAACATTTTAAGCAGGCCTAGGCTTTTTTCTGAAAAAAAGCCTACAACCAGGCCTAGGCCTAGGCCTATGTTTTCTTTTTGCATTACGGGCCCAGGCCTATTTAGGTAAAGTCTGGTTCGGCCCGGCTCATTTACACCCCTAGTACTAGCCACACCATCGGAGCTCAAATAACAAAGAGAGTAAAAGTGTCTTCTAAGTATCAAAGAAAAAAAAGAGTCTTCTTAATTTGATATATAATAAAAGTACGGTCCCTTGGTACTCTACCCTGATTTTACTATTTATGGGACCTTTATTATATTATGTGTGTTAGGTGAGATCTCAAATTAATTACCCTTAGTTTAGTGTGAGTTAATTTGGTTTTCTCAATTTTCCATATTTATTATGATAATACTAGTAAGAGAAAGAATTAAAATAATGCAGAGGTTATATATTATCTAAGATTATCATTTCACCCCTTTTCTCTCCTTCTAATAGCCAATATCCTAATTAATGCATTTTGGACCAAAATCATTCAAAGTTTGGATCTTATAAAATCATTCAACTTTGCACATATTTTTTAAGAGGATAAGTAAGATGATGAATACCCATCGTCCGTGGGTTTAGTGGCAAAGGGATTGAACAATGAGCGTCGGGTTGTCCACCACGTCGCGAGTTCGATCCTGGGGAGTGACACTTTGTTGTGTCTCCATCGCGGCGCTTGGGGAGGCATCTCCGTAGCTAAGTGAAGCTGGGAGTAACCTACCTGTGTGGACAGAAAGAAAGGGCTTGCTTGTCATGCTCCAGAGCCCACAGGGACAGGCCCCAGTGGATCATGAGTTAGGTGCCCTGCCCTTGGATTGGGTTGAGCCCAAACCCCTTCCTAAAATTTGTTTATCAAAAAAAAAGATGATGATTAGATGAGAAAAATGAGAGAAAATTTGTGTGAAGATATGAGAGAATGTTGTCAAATAAAAAACAAAAGTGGAGAAAACGCATTAAGTGTTTAGAAAAGCAAATTAAGTAAAACCTTAAATATCATTAACTTCTCATTAATATGTAGTAAATTTCCTATTATATTTAATATCAACTATAGTACTATACCACATTGAAACAAAGTCAACATATAATAAATGAAGGATAGACTTGTAATATATATACTCCCTCCAATTCACAAATAATATAAGAGGTAAGTAATATGATAATAATTTTGGTCATTTTAATAAGAGAAAACATATAAAATTTAAGATAATAAATATTTAATGTATATTTTGCCCTTGCATATTAAATGTAAAGAGATCGAAAAGAAAGTATGAATATGCAATGAATGATATAAAAATAAAACGGAAAAAACCTTAAAAATATAACAACTCCACTTAATCATATTTGTTTGTATAAAATAATTTGATTACCTCTTATACTCTCAAATGGAATATTTGGTGAGTTTACATTGATCCTACATATAAAACATTAGCTTTTTCTCATTTTTAGTATCAATAATGTTTTTGTTAAATATCCAATCCAAACTCTCTCCACAATAAATCAAATCAAATAAATAATTCTGAATGTGATTACCTCTACCATAAACTCATACAATTATTTAATTAATATACTATTTCTAATCTAACGCATTGCCCCAAGATTTCTTTCCGATGAATAGAATACTATCAATCAATTAATATTGATATAAATATTATTTGTACATAGAAAATATTGTGGTAGATGTAAGTTGTAGTGTTGTCATACATAGTCAACTTCTGGTTCCAATAAATGATGATGAATGATACTTATATGTGTCTTAGTTTCAAGGATTCACACATTCCCAAAACTTAAATAATAGGGCGTTTATGTTCAATTTTTTGAAAGTTGAAACTATCTAAAAATATAAATATTGTATTTTTTTGTTAAACACCGCCCGTAATCCGGCCCCTATTAGCAACCGGTTATCCGGAATCGAGAGGTAGGAGTGTTGCCAACACAGACAAGGTTGTCTCATCTCCCAATGAGATTGTTTTCCGGGGATAAGAGGGTTGTAGCCCCACTTACCAATTCAACCAATTACCCTTTGGTAAATATTGTATTTTTCATGTTAAAGTGTTACTCCCTCTCACCCAAAAAGAGATGATACTTGTGGTCCTATATATTTATTTATAGGGTAGATCGAAAAGAGCATGTTTCATTTAATCTTATGTATAACTCACCCATTAAATATTTTATGTGAGTATGGAAGAGATTACCCTTCACTTTATTAATTGCTAATTTTATTTTTATGTGGTATATTAGTTATTTAATATGGTTAAAGTTGAAAATTGATTGTATTTTAACAAAAAGTTAATGGGGCAAAGGTGCAACCAACAATATGAAAATTTCTAAAAAAAATGTGCATCTAGCAGCATGGTAATTTTGAAGGTGCAAATTTGACACTTGAAAATTAAAATGAGACAATTTTTTTTCATCCATTGAAGTTAACTTTGATCATGCTCCTGAGTGTACCTTTTAGATAGCATGCTACTGCACTCTTTAGAATTACCATGCTACTTGGCACCTTGTTTTAAGTTACAATGTCAAATTTTCACTCTTAAAACTATCATACAACTAGAAATTACCATGTTGTTGGGTACACCTTTGCCAAAATTTAATGAGAATTCATATTTTCTTTAGTCCATGTTAAATATGCTTAAAGTGATTTATAAATAGGATAAGAGGAGTAGTATGAATCAATGAATTTAAGTGATAAAATTTATATATTAAATTTTTAGCAGATATAATGCTATTTTCAAAATATATAATTTTTTACCTGTGTCACCCTACCTGCAACGGATAAAGATGGAAAGGAAGTATATTAACTACTTTATTTCTATAAAAAACTACTTTATCAATACCTTACACTCCTATATATTTTGGATCAAAATTCTCTTATAAAGGGCCTATTATGTTGAACCAGACATATATAATATTACTTTTTAACTCTGCTTCTTTGGTGGTTTATTTTTTTAGGGAATAAACACTCGGCACTCGCACAAATCATCATGTGTGTGTGTCTATATACACTCACGCGCGCGCACATATATATAGACACACACATGAAGGTATTGCGGTCTCAACATATAATTTACTAATGAAAAAATTATGTTTAGAACATTAGTAGCATAAAATATTCAAAGTACAACTTTTAAGTTCCTTGAAAAATTTATTTCCCAAAGTTTCATATAGATAATATATATTAGTAGTAGTACCTTTTTAACTTGTACAATGCCTGTTAGGTGAATGATATGAGTTACTGTTTGTAGTGAGTTCTGTATCTGCCCCTCCCAACTTGCCCATACCATCCAAGATCTCTTCTATATAAACCCATCACACTCTCCATCATCAGGCACACTCACTACTCATCAACATACAATCTATCACCAAAAGCATTTAGAGCAACACTTTTCTTTCTTTTGTTTGAGAACAATCAAAATGGCCAGTCTATTGAAGTTGGCATGCATGGTGGTGATGTGTGTGGCCCTAGTGGGCGCACCATTGGCTGAAGCCATCACTTGTGGTCAAGTCGCCGGCAGTGTAGCCCCTTGCTTGGGTTACCTCCAGAGGGGCGGCACTCCTCCCCTAAACTGTTGTAACGGTGTTAAGGGTCTTGTTTCGGCGGCTCGCACCACCGCGGATAAGCAGGCTGTATGCAACTGCCTCAAGTCAATCGCTGGTTCAGCCTCCGGCTACAATGATAAGAATGCTCAGGCTCTTCCTGGTTTGTGCAAGGTCAACGTTCCCTACAAGATCAGCACCTCCACTAACTGTGCTAGGTATATGTTACTCATTTCTAACTTAAAATTATATCTGTTTGGTACCGGGGATTTGGAGGGGACGAGAAATTTTTGTAAGATGAATTTTTAAATATTCAAGTAGTGGGGTTGTGATATTATAATATAGATAAGATCTTAATATAAGAGTTATGTATATATTAATTAATTTAGAATTTTCAACCCCACTTCTCAAATTTTTATAAATTCATATCACAAAAATTTTCCCTCCCCTCCCCTCCCCTCGTACCAAACAAACCCCTTTGAGTTGGAAATTGGAATAGCTAAATTAATTAATGATATAGTAATTTAAGTAAGTTATTTGTAATAAAAACGTGTTGGTTATCTTAATTAACATGCATCCTTTAATCATATGCAATGCAAATTGAGCTATCATATGTGAGGATCTTTCTTTAATATGCATGGCTTAAGTTTGAGAGAAAAGGTAAAATGTTTAATTTGTAAAGTAAAATGGATTGAGATCTTATAGTTTGAATCGAAGTATATAACGACTGGTTCCTAGGTTTAGTATAGTGAAAGAGAGTTAATTATGATTTCATCAAATAGAGTACTTAAACACAAACAACTGCAATCATATAATAAAGTAATTAAGAGATGGTTATAATGGAATTAGTATTTTTATTTTCTAGGGTTGAGGTTTGCTTTTCTAGAACTGACATGTTTAAATAATATCTGGTTATTGCAGCATCAGGTTCTAAATGCCATGGCATGATCATGAGAAGGTAGCGACAAGAATAAAGGAAGGGCCACTTATTATGTAGGGCTCAATGCTATATGAGTCTAGTTTTAATTGTGTCCCCACGCACATTCTATGTGTTTGATCTAATCACGTGTTCTATCTAGTTTTGTTTGTGATCAATATATGGACCAGTTCGGTTGTTTCATGTATTAATCACATCAATTATGATATTTAATTATCTTCCTACTTTTTTTTCTTGCTATGAATTAATTATGATCGTGATGGGAGTCCTATACGGATTCCCCATAGTTAATTACTGCAATAATCAGATATGTGAACTAGATTATTGGATGGATCTGTCAGAAAATGACCTACTACTACTAATTAGAACTTGCAGAAATCACTGTGCCACAAATCTATCTTAATTCTTTAAAGACGTTAAAAAGTGAATCATTTTTGCATACGATCTAACATTTGGTCGTAAGGTAACCTATATCTTAAACCAGAAATGGGGATACATAAATAATTAAAATTTCGTAAAGGTATAATTATGAAATAATTCTAACTTATTTTTTCTTTCAAAAACGCTCTTCCGGGATTGTGAGTGTGATAAAAGGAATGTGCTGAGTAGTATTAATTGTTAATTTTTTTGTCCATTTTATATATAACAAAAAGAAGTGTCAAAAATCAAAATAAAACTGTGTAAATTTCATTATTACATTTGGAAATAAAGACTTAAATGCAAAGAATGGAGAAGATAGAATGGATTTACACACATGGTATAAGGACAAAACCTAAAAATTACATCAATATTTACCTCCAATAATGAAAGAAACTAATGATTCTTTGGTTTTTATAATATAAACTGGAGGGCGTCATGGAACTGAACACTACTATCAACTGCTTTAGACGGTTGTTAGTGTTTTTCATAAATTAAAACAACAAATTTGTGAATCTATATAACTTGTAAGGAAATTAGGTTTTACCCTTAGTGGATTAGGACCAAACCCAATTAGATTTTGTCATGTTCTTTTTGTTTTTATATAGTAATGACCATGAGCTAAAGGGCCTCTTTAGTATGAGGAGAGGGCGGGAAGGGAAATGGGAGGAACCACCAAAGTTATATTTTTTGTGACATACTTTTAGGGCTCGTTTGGAAGCAAGAATTGTGGCCTCAGAATTAGAAAGTGAAACACTTTCCAATTCTTAGTGTGTTTGACTTGCAGAAAAGAGTCACTTTCATTTCTCACCGAAATTCAAGTCGAAAATGGTTAAATTTGGCTTCCCACCAAAACGAGTGTGGGCCCATGTCCTAAATACCAAATTGCCCTTCAATTAAGCTCAAGAATTACATCAAAAACACAACTGGGAGCTTGGGATCATATACGGGCAAACAAAAAACGAGTGAGAAGCTTTGAGTTGTCATTGGCGAAGGTGTGAGTGGGGTTGATGGCACATTTGTGAGCTGCACAGTGTACCGAGTAAGAAGACAAAAGTAAATGTGGTCAACGTAGTTGCATATTGATGGAGTCTTTTTTGTTTCTCTGGGTATTGATGGTGATGCTCAAACATCATTGCATTCCTCTGCTACATCTGTGACCCTATTTTTGTGTTCAGTTTGAAGTGTTGAGTGTTTGTGATGTGTGAGTTATGATTAAATGAATGAGTTTTCACTTTAATAGTTGTTGGGTTAACAATAATTGCTTTCCAAACTATACATACATAGTTAAAACTGCATGGGTCTTGTGTGAAGTTCTTGCCCAAGTCCTTCTGTTTAACTGTAATAATGTTGGGAAAAGTTTGGGGATGACGTGAGTTGAAAAGGTTAAACATGAGTACACTTTATTTGTAGTTGTCATTGTTGATGCTAAAATCGATTTTACAATGGCGAAATCGATTTTAAATGTCTACAATCGATTTTAGGATGCCAAAATCGATTTTAACAATGACTGCTACGGGAAAAGATGAAGGTGGTTCCAGGTAAACTCCATTTGACATAAATTACATCCAACAACTCCATGTCACCACCACCATTGCTAGAAAATTGTTTGGGCAAGAACAATCTGAGAAGATCAGAGAACGTCCAATAAAAATTTCTTCTTTAGAGTTTCTAGAGTTTCAACCCAACACCCAAATCTCTTCCACAAATGAACCCTAAACCTGTAAACCTCCCCAACTCCATCTCCCACAACTCTGTCCTCAAGTTTTCATCATTCATTCTCCAGTTGGCCGCCTTGTTCCTCAGCACGCCGCCTCCTTTGTGGGAGACAAGTTTTGAAGCAAAAGAGATGTGTCATAGTTGAGGTTCTTTTTTCAATAAGGGGCTTTTTGGGAATGTTACAATAAGAAGGGGCAACACTGACATTTAAAAATTATCTGCTTTTAATAAAAAATCACTTTCAAATTCTTCCATTGGCCAACCAAACAGCCACCCTTGAATTTCTTTCTTGGTAATTGAAAATATTTTCATCACTTTCTAATTCATCAAAAATACTTTCCTGCTTCCAAACGGGCTCTTATAAGAATTTGAGAATTGAAATCGATATTTCTTTTATTTTATATCTTATTTTTCTTTGAATATTACAAAACCACTTTTCCAATTTTTAAATATTCATCTTGAGATAAAGTGTAAAAATGCCCATGTAATTGTCACGAAGGTGAAAAATAGTTATGTAAAATTTTTTGGAGTAAAACTGCCCATCAAATATTAAAACTGTGGTAAAAATGCACATCACATGTAATTTTTTGACTTTTTGACGCATCAGGATATGTAAGAAAAAATAGTCCTATTTTTAAGAGTTAATGGACTAAAATTTAACGGTAACTACTTTTCAGTTTTCACCAATATTAGAGTCTGTTTGGTTAGATGGAATTGGGAAATGGAATTGGAGGTGAGAATTGAGGGTAAGGAGGTAAAGATGGAAAGTAAAGGTAAATTAGGTAATGATGAGAAGTAAAAGTTTGTAGGGCCCAGGAAAAATGTGAGATGGAGAGAGAAAGTTTGTGGGGCCCCGGTATATATGGAAATTACCTTTTACTATTCCCAATTTCAATTCCTTTTCTCAATTCCCATGATACAAACGGGCCCTTACTTTTACAAAACCGTTTACATTCCCTCCTTTTCTTTTAATACCCCCCTTCTTGGCAACCAAGTCCTTCAACTAGACCGTTATAAGAAGAATAGTCAATACTCACTAGTGACTAGAAAGCCATGCTGGAAGAACTATTAACTAAAAGACTGAGAGATTGAACAGAGAAGAGAGCACAAGACCTTACATATACGAATCTTGTTACCATTTCCTTTATCTCATTGAGCATTCATCTTCAAAGAAGTGGAAATAAAGCTGTTCATAATCAAGAACCGGTATTTGCTTTCTTGTTTTTTCACAGAAATCTTTATATCTATTGCTTCCTCCCTTTTCGTAGGTGATGCAAATAATATAATGTAGCCTTTAGAATTAACATATAAGTTGTTCATTCCTATATACACAGACACACACACGCACCTCATTGGACAATTTGGTGCTCTATTTACCTTTCTTTGTTGATTTTTGTTATAGATTTTGCCATATTTACCATTTGAAGGCTTAATGGCCCCACTTTTGGGTTTTCATATTTGGGTTCAAAACTCACAATCCTGATGCAAATGATTGCTTAGTATTTCTGGGTATAGGTTCTTTTAAAAGTTTATAGGTTATCGTTGGTTGATTTGATCAATTTTGCCTTTAGAAGTTAAAAACACCATCTACTTCTTAACTCATTTTGTTCACAATGATGATTATTGAAATACTAACATGTTAAGTTATATATAGCTTAACATGTTAGCATTTGTGATTCATGGGAGCATGGTTTTCATGCTGTGCCAAGTTTATATTTGTGATTGATAACGTTTATTAAGGCAACTATAAGGGCGTATTAATTTTGCATAACTAACTTTTGTAATGGTTCTTACTGTTATGTTGTAGGGTGCTTAAATTTCTGATTTCCCCTCACCCTTCGTCATGAACCCGTATTATTGCATGAAATAACATAGAACAAATGAATCTTTTTGTAAGTCATTTTAAGAAAATTTAGAGCAGGTTTATGTGCAAACTTTTTTCTGAAGTCAAAGCACAAGAAGAAGATGCAGTGCATTTTATGGTTGCATTATAACTAATAGCCGTTTATCTAATGCATCAAACTACTACTATGAAAATCTGTTCGCTGGCTTTGTAAGTGTTCTGTTTGTTCGAGTATTAATCCTCACCTTCAGTTATGTTATGCTCTTCACCTTTCAGGATAGCCATGAAACAAGAAATGGATTCTGTGGGCTCTAAAAGACAGAAAGCCAGTGGGGAAGCAATGGAAGCTGATGTCATAAAAGAATTTAGTACTTCTTTGACTGATCTTCCTGATGATATCATTATCAGTATTTTACTCCTACCTCCCATTGAATCAATTGTCATGTGCAAAAATGTATGCAAGAAATGGTACACCATCATTTCAAACCCACTCTTCGCTCAATGGCACCTTCAGTGTGAACCTATGGATGTGTTTGTGATGACTGGTTGCCTTGGTGTTTTTCCAAGAAATCTCTATCAACTTTACTTTGAGCATAAAAATACTGAAGCTCAGAACTTGGTAAATAATAGTGATTGTGACCATATATGTTCTTGTAAGGATTTTCTCAATTCCAACTGTAGCAATCACACGAAGCATGAGGTTAAATTCAAGCTTCCTCGTATTGATGATGAGAAGCTGCGTGATAGAATACGTGGGGTGAGATATAATTTTGATGTTATAAATGCATGTAATGGCTTCCTCTGCTTGTGTGGTCCTGAAGATAGAAATCCTCTTGCTATTTGGAATCCAAATACCGAGGAGTTAACTACACTTCCTAAAGCTAGCAAAAAGAAACGCATGAGAGACCAATATTATTGTGGATTTGGTTATCTCAAGAAAACTAACAAATATAAGGTTGTACGAATTTGTAACCACTATGTTCAACACAAAGGAGATGCACATGTGACCTACATTAATACAGTTGTTGAAATTCACTCACTAGGCTCTGGATTATGGGATAAAATGAAGTATCAAACTAATTGGGGGGAGATTCGTTTTCCCACTTGTTTCAATGGATCATTGTATTGGCTCATTTATGAAATGGCAGGAGTATCATCAATGTTAAGACTTGACTTAGCAAGTGAGACATTCATTCAATACCCCACTCCTCCACTTTCATACATGCATGACAGAAGAGTGAAGAATATCGGTTTCGGAGAACTAATGGGAAGTCTCTGCATATGTTGTCCAGTTGAAAGTTGTATTAAGATTTGGACTTGGGAAACTTATGGCGCGGACCATTCATGGACTGAATCAATCAAAATTGATACTGCGAGTTGTGATTATTGGCATCTTTATACCGAAAGTGATTTATTTAGTTTTGTTATTGGTCATTCTATTTTTGCACAGCAGTTTTTTCTATGGAGGCCACTAACATTTTTAGTTGGTGCCGACATTTTGATTCGACGTTCTTATAATTCCTATATCTATCTTGACTTTCAAAAGAGTACATGCAAATGCTTTGAGTTTCATGGGAGAGACTACATAAAACCAATTTTTTTTATTCAAAGTCTCATCAAACTAAAGGATGCTGTGAAGAGGGCAATGTTGAGGTGATTAATTTCCATTCAAGGTAACATTTTCCAATTTTATCTAAATGATGTTTACTTGAGATATGTTATGTATAATGTATTAATAGGAATTTTCAAACAATAACCTCTTGCTTTAATTCAAGTCATATTAGAGCAACAAAAATAGGTCTTGCACGGAACTAATCTTTATAAAATGATGAAAACTAGTAGGTAAAGTAATTTTAATTGTAGTAGTTGAAATTGTTTGCAATAGGCTTAAAGCCAACAATAAATATAATATGTCCTTTCAAATGAGTGACATGAATGAATTGATTCATAATACGGAATATAGACAATGAAGCTTGTCTTTTTGCATGTGCTCTTTAGCCGTTCATTGTTTTCTAATCTATAAATGAATTTTTATAGGTGTGCGTCCTTTAAATTGAGGGAGGATAGAGAAATTCTGATTTTGGCCAAGTCTAATGCTGATCTAGGGATCTTTTCTCAGTTTTAAAGAGCTTAGCCTATGACAAAATGGGATCTGCATTGGGATTTGGTTTAGCTATCTAGCCTATCTTTATTTGGAAGGATTGTCTAGGACTCTTGGTTATGATGCACAAGCTTGCATTGTCATGTCTATTCAATAGATCTGGTTGATGATGGATTATGTGATGGATTATGTTGCTTTTAACATTGAATTATATTCATGCAAGGTAATGTTGCATACGAGGGAGTTTGATTCTCAACCAAATTGAAAATATTACATATATCTGCAATTTGTTTTTTTTTTTTAAAATCAAGTGTTAATTTGATCTTCACCTAAATGAAATGAACTTCTATAAATTATAAAAAAAAAAAGAACTTCTATAGATTTTAAATTCCACTTACATACTAAAAGTTGGGACGTTACTTTAATAAATGATAATGAAATATAACATAAAACACCTTTTTATGTTATAATTCATAAAACAATTTAAGCTGTCTTTTTTTTTATCCATGATCAAGGTATCCCCTCACTCGACAAGTGAGAGACTAATCCCCCGCTGATTTAAGCTGTCTTTTTTTACTAGGTTCATCCTCCAGGTTTCAAACGAGTTATCAATTTTTATATAAAATACTCATAAACCAGTAGTCTTAATTTTTTGTTTAAAAATGTAAATTGATTTTGTTTTTGGTTTTTTTGTATGTAACTTGTGGAATGAACGAAAAAGTGTTATTTTAAAGACAATATGCCTAAACAAGAATATCACTAATTTAAAGAACTATACCCTCTTTAAAAGATAATACGTGTTACTTTGACCTTCACAAATATTACTCCTTCATCTCGAGTCAACATGTATTCGTTGGATTAAGTTTTAAATTTAGCAACAAACTATTGGTAGAAGTATACTTAACACAATTGACTTATAAAAGATGCATATTTAATGACAGACTATTACCATAAGTACATATAACACAATTGACTAATAAAAGTTGCTTATTTACCAACACGCTATTACCAAGAGTGCAACGAGCACAATGGACTAAATAATGTGTAGATCTATCAACCAACATTTATGCAAGAGAAGATTTATCAATACTGTATATTTTAGTCCTATTGAATGTTAAATTTTAAATGACATGGAGAGTTGACCCATTTATTAATGTTTGTAAACAATTTAATAATAATTGAAAGAAATAATAACATTTTTTTAAAATAACATATACTTTAAAGTCACAAAATTAGAAAGACAGATGAATTTTTGAGCTCTAATTTATAAATTATAGTGCATTATTCTCACGTGTGTGAGAATGGGGACAGAATGTAATGTGTTAAATGTGAGGACGCAACTAATAAATTTTTTTCAAAATGGATGCTATTGGTAAATTTGTCCCTGCATAAAATGTTGGTTGGTCGATCTACATAGGGTGTTCACAGGATGAGACGAGATCAGAAAACTCCTGTTGTGAAAAAGGCTTGAGACGGGGTTTTCGTCCTGTTCACGTCCTGTCCCGAAAATTGTCCCGACACGATCCAGATTGGGACACAACAAGAAAATCCCAAAAAAACATTTTGAAATTTTTAATTAATATATTTTATTGTAAAAAAAATAGAACATTTTTTTTTGTAGCAAACAAATAGATTGATTCAATATTACTTCTACAATGTAAAATTTTATTAAGATATATCGCGTTTATCATTAAAAAAATGTCACTTATACATGATACAAATTTAATACGTGCATTTTTTTTATAAAAATAATATAAAAACATAGACATATATATTCGTTATAGGACGGGACAACCTCGTTTCGTATCCTATCTCATCTCAAAGATGAATTTTGTCCCTCTCGAAAATTTTTGAGACAGGAATTTCCTGTCCCAAAAAACCTAGGGAAAGGACGAGAAAAATTTGCACCCTCCATGATCTATACATTTTATAGTCAATTATGTTGGTTTCACTTTTGTTAATAATTTGTTGGTAAATATACACATTTTGTTATTCAATTGTGTTAGATGCACTTTTATTATTACTCTGTTGGTGAATATGCACTTTTTATTAGTAAATTGTGCTGAATGCACTTCTACTAATAATGAAGTTGGTAAATTTGCATGTTAAACATTAATCACCTTAATGTGTTGATTAAATCTAGTTTTAAAAAATCACTCACATTCCCTCCTTTTCTTTTAAAACCAAGTCCTTCAACCAAACCGTTACAAGAAGAATACTCACTAGTCAGTAGAAAGTGAAGCTGGAAGAAGTAGACACCTAAAGAGTGAGAGAGATTGAACATATACGAATCTTGTTACTATTTCCTCAATCTCATTGAACATTAATCTTCAAAGAAGTGGAAAGCTGTTCATGATCAAGAACCGGTATTTGCTTTCTTGTTTTTTTTTTTTTTTGCAGAAATCTTTATATATATTGTTACCATTTGAAGGCTCAATGGCATATTTTTGGTTTTCATATTTGGGTTCAAAATTCACAACCCTGATGCAAATGATTCTTGGTTTTTCTGGGTACAGGTTCTTTTAGAAGTTTATAAGTTTCCATGGTTGATTTGATCATTTTAGCCTTTAGAAATTAAAAACACCATCTAATTCTCAACTCATTTGGTATACAATGATGTTTATTGAAATAACTAACATGTTATGTTATTAACTAAGTGACATGTATTTTACCAATGGGTAGTTGGTTGAGCTGGTAAGTGGGCTACAACCCCCGCAAGGAGGAGAACGCGTGTTCGAATCCCGGGAAGCGCTCTCATTGGGAGAGGGGACAACCTTGCCTATGTGGGCAACACTCCTACCCCTCGATCCGGATTAAACCGGACGGTAATTTACCAAAAAAATAAGTGACATGTATTTTCCTTTGGAGCTTGTTGGCTTTGATTTCTGCTACGTAATTCATGGGAGCATGGTTTTCACGCTAAACCAAGTTTTTATGCTTTAGGGCGCTTAAAATTCTGATTTGCTCTCATCCTTTGTCATGAACCAATATTGTTGCATGAAATAGCATAGCACAAATGGATCTTTTGGTAAGTCATTTTAAGAAAATTTAGAGCAGGTTTATGTGCAAATATTTTTTTAAGTTAAAGCATAAGAAAAAGATGCAGTGCATTTTATGGATGCAGTGTAAGTAATAGGTGTTTATCTAATGCATCAAACTACTACTATAAAAATCTGTTGGTTGGTTTTGTAAGTGTTCTGTTTGTTTGAGTATTAATCCTCAACTTTAGTTATATTATGCTCTTCACCTTTCAGGATAGCCATGAAACATGAAACGGATTCAGTAGGCTCTAAAAGACAGAAAGTCAGTGGGGAAACAATGAAAGTTGATGTCATGAGAGTATTTTGTACTTCTTTGACTGATCTACCTGATGATATCATTTTCAGTATTTTACTCCCACTTCCCATTGAATCAATTGTCATGTGCAAAAATGTATGCAAGGAATGGTACACCATCATTTCAAACCCACTCTTTGCTCAATGGCACCTTCAGTGTGCACCTATGGACGTGTTTGTGATGGCTGGTGGCCATAGTGTTCTTTCAAGAAATCTCTATCTACTTGACTTTGAGCATAACAGTACTGAAGATCAGAACTCGGGAAATGCTAGCGATTGTGGCCATATATGTTCTTGTAAGATTTTTCTCAATCCCAACTGTAGCAATCACACGAAGCTTGATGTTAAATTCAAGCTTCCTCTTCTTGATAATGAGATGGTGCCTGACACGATGCCTGGGATGAGACATAGTTTTGATGTTATAAATGCATGTAATGGCCTGCTCTGCTTGTGTGATCCTGAAGATGGAAATCCTCTTGTTATTTGCAATCCAATTACTGGGGAGTTTACAAGACTTCCTAAAGCCTGCAAAAAGGTTCACAAGAGAGATCGATATTATTGTGGATTTGGTTATCTCAGGAAAACTAACAAATATAAGGTTGTAAGAATATGCAACCACTATGTATACCATAGAGGAGATACATATAATAAGACCTATATTAATACAGTTGTTGAAATCCACTCCCTAGGCTCTGGATTATGGGATAAAGTGAAGTATCAAACAGATTGGGAGGAGATTCGTTTTCCCACTTGTTTCAATGGATCATTGTATTGGCTTATTTATGAAAAGACAGGAGTATCATCAATATTACAATTTGACTTAGCTAGTGAGACATTCATTCAATACCCGACTCCTCCACTTTCATGCATGCGTGACAAAAAAGTGAAGAATATCGGTTTGGGAGAAATAATGGGAAGTCTATGTGTTTGTTGTCTAGTTGAAAATTATATTATGATTTGGACTAGGGAAACTTATGGTGTGGACCATTCATGGACTGAATCAATCAAAATTAATACTACTAATTTTGATTATGGGCATCTTATAACCAATAGTGATTTTAAGCATGTTAGTTGTTATTCCTTTGATCAGCAGCATCTTCTGTGGAATCCAATAACATTTTTAGTTGGTGCCGGCATTTTGATTCGTCATTCTTATAAATCCTATATCTATTTTGACCTTCAAAAGTGTACATGCAAATGCTTTGAGGTTTGTGGGACCGACTTCATAAAACCAATTTTTTATATTCAAAGTCTCATGAAACTAAAGGATGCTGTAGAAGAGAGCAGTATTCAGGTGCTGAATTTCCATTCAAGGTATTGTTGCCCAATTTCATATAAATGATGTTTACTTGAGATGTGTTATTTATAATATATTGATAAGAGATTTCAAAGATTAATGGGCCCTTATTTCTTCGTCTTACGTTAGTTCAAGTTAAATCAGAGCAATAGAAATAGGTCTTGTACAGATCTTATCTGTATAAAATGATATGAACTATATGGTGAAGTAATTTTACTTGTAGTAGTTGAAAATGCTTGCAATAAAGGCTAAAGGCAACAATAAATTTAATGTCCTTTCAAATGAGTCACATGAATGAATTGATTTATAATACGGAATATAGACAAGGAAGCTTATATTTTTGCATGTGCTTTTTAGATGTTTATTGTTCTCTAATAATATTGAAATGAATTTTTATAGGTGTGCGTCATTTAAATTGAGGGAGGATAGAGAAATTCTTAAAATGCTGATCATGGGAGCATGGTTTTCACGCTAAACCAAGTTTTTATGCTTTAGGGCGCTTAAAATTCTGATTTGCTCTCATCCTTTGTCATGAACCAATATTGTTGCATGAAATAGCATAGCACAAATGGATCTTTTGGTAAGTCATTTTAAGAAAATTTAGAGCAGGTTTATGTGCAAATATTTTTTTAAGTTAAAGCATAAGAAAAAGATGCAGTGCATTTTATGGATGCAGTGTAAGTAATAGGTGTTTATCTAATGCATCAAACTACTACTATAAAAATCTGTTGGTTGGTTTTGTAAGTGTTCTGTTTGTTTGAGTATTAATCCTCAACTTTAGTTATATTATGCTCTTCACCTTTCAGGATAGCCATGAAACATGAAACGGATTCAGTAGGCTCTAAAAGACAGAAAGTCAGTGGGGAAACAATGAAAGTTGATGTCATGAGAGTATTTTGTACTTCTTTGACTGATCTACCTGATGATATCATTTTCAGTATTTTACTCCCACTTCCCATTGAATCAATTGTCATGTGCAAAAATGTATGCAAGGAATGGTACACCATCATTTCAAACCCACTCTTTGCTCAATGGCACCTTCAGTGTGCACCTATGGACGTGTTTATGATGGCTGGTGGCCATAGTGTTCTTTCAAGAAATCTCTATCTACTTGACTTTGAGCATAACAGTACTGAAGATCAGAACTCGGGAAATGCTAGCGATTGTGGCCATATATGTTCTTGTAAGATTTTTCTCAATCCCAACTGTAGCAATCACACGAAGCTTGATGTTAAATTCAAGCTTCCTCTTCTTGATAATGAGATGGTGCCTGACACGATGCCTGGGATGAGACATAGTTTTGATGTTATAAATGCATGTAATGGCCTGCTCTGCTTGTGTGATCCTGAAGATGGAAATCCTCTTGTTATTTGCAATCCAATTACTGGGGAGTTTACAAGACTTCCTAAAGCCTGCAAAAAGGTTCACAAGAGAGATCGATATTATTGTGGATTTGGTTATCTCAGGAAAACTAACAAATATAAGGTTGTAAGAATATGCAACCACTATGTATACCATAGAGGAGATACATATAATAAGACCTATATTAATACAGTTGTTGAAATCCACTCCCTAGGCTCTGGATTATGGGATAAAGTGAAGTATCAAACAGATTGGGAGGAGATTCGTTTTCCCACTTGTTTCAATGGATCATTGTATTGGCTTATTTATGAAAAGACAGGAGTATCATCAATATTACAATTTGACTTAGCTAGTGAGACATTCATTCAATACTTGACTCCTCCACTTTCATGCATGCGTGACAAAAAAGTGAAGAATATCGGTTTGGGAGAAATAATGGGAAGTCTATGTGTTTGTTGTCTAGTTGAAAATTATATTATGATTTGGACTAGGGAAACTTATGGTGTGGACCATTCATGGACTGAATCAATCAAAATTAATACTACTAATTTTGATTATGGGCATCTTATAACCAATAGTGATTTTAAGCATGTTAGTTGTTATTCCTTTGATCAGCAGCATCTTCTGTGGAATCCAATAACATTTTTAGTTGGTGCCGGCATTTTGATTCGTCATTCTTATAAATCCTATATCTATTTTGACCTTCAAAAGTGTACATGCAAATGCTTTGAGGTTTGTGGGACCGACTTCATAAAACCAATTTTTTATATTCAAAGTCTCATGAAACTAAAGGATGCTGTAGAAGAGAGCAGTATTCAGGTGCTGAATTTCCATTCAAGGTATTGTTGCCCAATTTCATATAAATGATGTTTACTTGAGATGTGTTATTTATAATATATTGATATATTGATAAGAGATTTCAAAGATTAATGGGCCCTTATTTCTTCGTCTTACGTTAGTTCAAGTTAAATCAGAGCAATAGAAATAGGTCTTGTACAGATCTTATCTGGTGAAGTAATTTTACTTGTAGTAGTTGAAAATGCTTGCAATAAAGGCTAAAGGCAACAATAAATTTAATGTCCTTTCAAATGAGTCACATGAATGAATTGATTTATAATACGGAATATAGACAAGGAAGCTTATATTTTTGCATGTGCTTTTTAGATGTTTATTGTTCTCTAATAATATTGAAATGAATTTTTATAGGTGTGCGTCATTTAAATTGAGGGAGGATAGAGAAATTCTTAAAATGCTGATCATGGGAGCATGGTTTTCACGCTAAACCAAGTTTTTATGCTTTAGGGCGCTTAAAATTCTGATTTGCTCTCATCCTTTGTCATGAACCAATATTTTTTAAGGAAACGCTGGCACAACATCAATAGCAGCGCCTGGGAAAGAAAATAAAAGCGTTTATTTATTTGTTTGTTTTTTTTTTTTTGCTTAGAGTCTTCGATGTCTGGCTCCCCTTCGGGGAACCGACTAATCCAAAATCGCCGCCGCGATTCCCCATTTTGGGGGTGACGACTTCCCAAAGGTTCGAACTCATGACCTGTTGTGTACGCGATGTCTTACCTTCCCCTTTCTTACCAGTTGATCTACGCCCCTAGGGCTTATTTGTTGTTTTTTATAACGCTACCGCGGCGTTTAGAGCGCCTGTATATAGTTCAAATATAGTTGAACTCAATGAGATATCGAGAAAGCTCAAGATCCAGCCTTCTCCATATAAATAGTATATTTAAATATGCACAATATTAAAATTACATATGTTCAATACATATTTAATTTAAAATATTTAAATATGTTCAATGAGATTTTTCATTAGAAATTAAAGGGCTTATGAAGAAGTATAGGTGATGAACCAATCAATAGAATTCATTGTGACGATCTTTAAAATCTCGTGAAAGGGGTAAAAATATAAATAATTAATTCTTTATAAGTATTGTACTAGAACTAGAATTCATCATATTTAAGTATTTAACTAAATATTTTTCATTACATTCGATAGCTTTAAAAATATTAATTGATGTTTAATAGTTCTACTAATTTTTGTTAATTTATAAAAGGAATAGTGAAAATAATTGAAAAGGACAAGTAAAGGAAATAATATGGCAAACAGAACAAGAAGCATCTGACACGTCTCTCTTCTTTCCCAGCGGTCAAAGGTTGTCTTTTTTATTCGCAATTTAGGTTAACCTTCGACACTTCCATCAATGTTCACTGTCTTATACTCCCTCCCGTCTTTAATGTAAGAGCCCAAAATTTGAATGGTTTTTGTCCCTAATATAAGAGCTCACCTGACATTCTCTCCTCATTATTTAATGCGCTTTTTCCAACTTTGCCCCTAACTTTCTCTCATATTTATTAATGCTTATATATCTCTTTCTCTTAAAGTATCACAATAAATATGGGCAATATTAGAAAAGTAGCATTAACTTCAAACACCCAAGTAACATTCTCATGTTTTCTTAAGAAGCCTTATTTTGGCGGCTGACTCTTATATTAGGGACCGGAGTGAGTAATCATCAACCAAAGTTGATTTTTTGGTAAAAAAAAAAAAAAAACCAAAGTTGATTTCATTATCTTCAACCACCAGTTCACCAGCTCCACGCATCTCCTTCCCCATCTCTCTACACAAAGGTACTTTCTTTATCTTTCCCTATTATTATTAGTCCTCTCTATATATTCCCACCTCTATATAATAACATTTCTCTGCCAGCAAAATGACCATGAGAGTCCAAGTTCTGATGAATGCGGTTTTATTATTGGCAAAGTTCTGTTTTTTGTGTGTTTCAGACTTGTAGGGAAGATGGGTTTTTACCCATGTTTTCTTTAGCCTTAGTATTTCCAAGGATAGCCCACAAGTTTCAATTTTGTATTGCTATTTCTCGCAAGTTATGTGATAAGCCCTTTCATGGTGACCCTGTTGAAAGTGGGTTTGAATTTGTTGAGGAGCCTTTGAGAAGAGTATGTAATGAAACGGATTATGAGGATGATGATAGTAATACCCAGATACGTTTTTCACTTAGAAAGGGATTTTTGGAATGTGTTAAGATGGATAGTGAACGAGTTTTTGAAGTTCTTAGGCAAGATGGTCCTGGGATTGATGCCAGATTGGTTTTGAATGAGTTGGATGTGAGGCCATCTGGTTTACTTGTGAGACATGTTTTGTTGTGTATTTTGAAAAGCACTAGTTGTGATAATAAGACTAGGTACGCGAAATTGGCGTATAAGTTTTTTGTTTGGTGTGGTCAGCACAAGAATTACCAGCATACTGCTGATTCTTATCACTTGCTTATGAAGATATTTGCTGAGTGCCAAGAGTTTAAGGCAATGTGGAGGTTAGTTGATGAGATGAATGAGAAACGGATCGCTATTACCGCTCGAACATTTTGCATTTTGATTTGTACTTGTGGTGAGCTGGGTTTTGCTAAGAAAGTGGTGGAGAGGTTTGTGAAGTCAAATATGTTTCACTATAGGCTCTTTAAGCACTCCTACAATGCTATCCTTCATTGTCTCCTCAATCTAAAGCAGTATAAGTTAATTGAGTGGGTTCATCAACAGATGTTGCTTGAAGGTTTCCCCTCAGATGTTTTAACTTATAATATTGTCATGTATGCCAAGTACAGACTTGGGAATTTGGATCAGTTCCACAGATTGCTTGATGAAATGGGTAGAAATGGTTTTTCTCCGGATTTTCATACTTATAACATTCTTCTTCATGTTCTTGGTAAAGGAGACAAACCGCTTGCAGCTCTTAATCTCCTAAATCACATGAGAGAAACTGGTGTAGAGCCAACTGTTCTTCATTTCACCACATTGATTGATGGACTTAGCAGAGCTGGGAATGTGGAGGCTTGCAAATATTTTTTTGATGAAATGATAAAGAATGGATGTATGCCAGATGTGGTGGCTTACACGGTAATGATAACAGGATATGTAGTGGCTGGTGAGATTGAGAAAGCTCAAGAAATGTTTCATGAGATGATTTCCAAACAACAAATCCCGAATGTATTCACATACAATTCTATGATTCATGGATTGTGTATGGCAGGAAAGTTTGATGAAGCATGTTCACTTCTCATAGAAATGGAGGCTAAAGGTTGTAATCCAAATTTTGTTGTGTACAGTTCCTTACTAAGTAATTTGAGGAAGGCTAAGAAGCTTGCTGAAACTCATGAAGTAATGAAACACATGATGGAAAAGGGAAAGTATTCCCATCTACTAAGGTTCAACGAGAACAAGAGTTAGCCAGCTATAGATTCTGAGATTGCAGACAACTCAAGGGCACCAACTTATATATCATTTTGATTATATAGTACACTTGCTTCTCTTTCAGCTGGGGTAGAAGATGGAGAAACTAAGTTTGTGATCTCCCTCTACATTTGCAAAGCAGCTTATTTTTCAAGGTGGAGGTGCATAAAATATCTTTTATATCCATTTTGTAATGTGCGATAATTAATTCTTTCATTGGGCCTCTCTATTCGACCCCTACTAATGGCCTTGTAATGTGTTTGAGGTGTATATTTTTGTGACATGAGACTTGGAGCCTCTCAGGAGCTGCATAGAATATGATAACTTGTTTCCATGTAACTTGGGTTAGGGTTTACAGGGTAGAGCATTGATTGTCTTCTAGAAAAAAAAAGGTGAAGTCAACTAGTTAATTTTGTATTCCAGATGCTCTTTAGCTTTTGGAAGTTATGGATAGTCCATTCTGCATTAGATGTGGAGGAATAACATCCACTTGCTTGTTTGAAGCATAAAAATGTCTATTGTACTATATCCAAGAAATTTATACTTTCTTAGAAGTGTAGTTTCTCAGGTATTGACCTCAAAAGCTGAACTCTATTTGCTGTCTAACTTTGTTTTCTCTATTCAGA
The DNA here is from genome assembly GCA_029929735.1 of Mimosa pudica. Lineage (NCBI taxonomy): Eukaryota > Viridiplantae > Streptophyta > Magnoliopsida > Fabales > Fabaceae > Mimosa > Mimosa pudica. The sequence continues at coordinate 8,413,847 of JAKELP010000021.1, read as the reverse complement.
TAATTTGTGTTAGGCTTGTCTTCCTGTAATTTTATGCTTCCAAGGTAAGCTAATCAGAAGAAATGCTGGTGATAGATTTTTTTCCCACTTTGTGGATTTATTATTAATATGATAAATTAAGTTGCAAATGGCTATTTCTGGGAATCGGTCCTTTCTTACTGGTTTTTGGCTAGTTATTCATGATTAGTGATACAAATTTAATGATTAACGAATAAAGATACTTGATCCAATCATTACTTCTTTTTTATAGCTGACAAGGGAATAACATTCCCTCATTTCTTTATTTCCAATAAATCTTACTAGAGAATCAATCCCTTGATGTTTACCAATGCTTGACAAGCTGTGGAGTAATTATTTGGTGAGAATATTTGCTGCTTGACCTTCTGCAGAAATATATGTTCAATTATTCCTATTTTATGATTCCTTTATGAAATGTCTATTGGTGTTTTTTTATATCATGCTATGCTGTTTTGTATGCATAAACTTCTTGCATATGATACCCAGAAAATTCTTACCTTGAGCATTATATATACATTATTTTTTGATTTTTTGTTGCCTAAATATGTTACTTCTGAGAATAAGCTGCAGTGCTTTGACTTCAGTATTTGTCCTTTTCATTTGTTCTCTGTCACATGTATATGGTCTTGGTTGCCATGGTTCAAGCTAAAAACGTATATTTTTTCCTTTTGTGCTATGTGTGATCTTGGCCTCATGGCCTCGTTCTTAATAATTATTAAGAAATTGACTATTATTTACATCTTTATAGGCTTCCATTTATTTTTATTTGCTTATTAATCAATTGTTGGAAATTAATTAAAAATTAAAAATATAGAAAGAAGCTGTCAACGATGGTGAAGATTTGAGAAGCTTCACTGGAGGTTGCTGAGGTTGATGTCATTGCAGAAGATATCACAAAAAATCGCTATCACAGAAGATGCCGCTGCAGGTGGTGATGGCATTGCATGCCCCGTCAGCGAAGAGACAGTGGCTGTTGAAGGCTTCAAAGATGGTAAGAGGTGATGGCTGGGAGAAAAAGAAAGTGATTATGATAAGAAAATTGGGTAGGGAAAATTTATCAAATAATAAATAAACGAGAGTATGATTGTAAGAAAATACATTTCCATGATAGTCTGTGTCTCCATGCTCACCCTTATGGAAGCAAATTTCCGCTATTTTGATGGAAGTTGGCTTCCTTGGGAACACAACTTTAAATGCACCAACCGAACAGTTTTTAGACATACATCCTGAGTTTCACTGTCCTTATCCTAATTTAGGTGCATTACTTACATGTTAATCTCTGGACTTTTATTTTTATTGTTATAATTGGCCACCTGATTCAAGGGGGAATGAAGTGTTTCTCTCTTCTAGTTGCCGATTTGTATGAGTGTTTAAACATAGATGTGGCTCAAGTTGTGTATTGCATAAATGTTTGTAAATTTTCTGTATTTTCCTACTCTCATGCCGATTAGTTTAGGAAGTGATGAAATGTGATTGTTCAGTTTAAGTTGGTTTTGATGAGGCCATGATTGAGAAATAGAATGAAATATGTTTTGGACACTTGCATGTTAAACCCGTAAGTGTGATTTGTAATGATTTATGGTTCCACTTCTCTTATGCTTATGTTCATCAGTTTTTGCTTGGTGGGTTATTGAGAACATGTGTATTGCCCATTTGTTCAAAGTGCAATGTAAGAATTGAAGAACTTGTAAATGTTAGTCCAGTGCCTTTGGAATTAGATTTTTGAGTTGTCATATGTGTGATTTGATTACCATGGTGTGATTTGAACAATTTAAAGAATCCCTGTCATGCTTGGTTGTACTGTACATGTTAAACTCATGCTTTTATGGTGAAATTATTTTATTTGCTGCTCTTTTCTGTCTGTTCGGCTTCTTCATTGAGTGTTTGACTGGAAATCCATCATTTATTATTGACCATGTTTGTAAGGTGATATGTTGTGATAATTTGACATTGCATTATTTTGATTTTCAATGGAGCATATTTTTTAGCCTATTTAAAAGTATTTCACATGTGGCTGCCTATGTTTGCGTCGGTTGAATTTGGGCAATATCTTCATGAGATATACAATCATGATGTGAAGCTTAGCATTAATATCTGGAAAATTGTGTATCCTTTTGGGACTCAATAGTTAACATTTTTGTTACAGAAATATAGTATAGATATGGTCTTTGGGAAGGGCTTACATTTCTGCCGCTTGCTTGGCTTTTATGTTCATATATATTCAACAAGAAATTTCTATTGTTTGATAAAAATATTATTTAGAATAACCACCTTATTAGGTTTCATAATTGCATTTGATTATTTGGTGTCTCATTTTCTAGATTGGTGAGATTGTGTGATGATATGTAAATGTGTGTTCCATTTTCAAACTGGGATATTTGAACCCATAAACATTAATGGGTTTAAGGTATATTCTATTCCAAACTATATTCTCTACTTCAAACTTTTCGAATGTATTTCACTGAGAATGCATTTCCTCATAGTACAATGTGTGTTTTTTTATTGGTTCCAGGAATATATGATCTGATGATGGTTCAGCAACACCAGATGTTGCATCATTGCGGCCAGTGCAAGTATTTCTTTAACATCTAAAAAATAATCTGTATTTGTGTTTTAGATAAGAGAATGTGTGAAACCTTTTAAACTGACCTTTTTTATACGCATCACCTTTATGATAAAGTTTATTACCTGACTGGAGAGCATTCAAATTGATCAAATTCTTGTGATTTCATCTCGTTGCATTTGCATTTGTTAGTTTGAAGTATAGAATTCTATTTTTTCGACACCATACCACATTGATTTATGTACTTCATTCTATTAATCTCTATCAAAATATGATTTACAGAATACCTGTTTTCTTTATCCGGCCTTGTCTTTATGATCTTATCCAGTATTTGATTATCTTCTCATCGATTGATGGTTGAAAACCTGACTGAGTTTGAAGCATGAAATATATATTATTTGTGTTCATAGAAAAATGTCAGGATAAATAGGTGATTATTATGATCATGTGCCGATTTTTTCTTGTGATGAATGTGTTTGTTTTTCGGACAAAAAAAAAAGAATGTGTTTGTTTTCTCCATACATGTATTATAACAAATGTTCTGCAATACAAATTCTGTTGATCTTTTTGGGTTAAAAGGATACAGGTATATCATGTGAGAGGAATTTTTGACTGTACCAGGTTGTTTTTGGTACCAAGTGCTAAGGTTCTGCCTTTTTTATCCCTCTGGACCTGACACTGTAAGCCGTGAGACTACTATCGAATTTTTCCTTTTGGTTTGGTTGATATGTGTGTGTAAATATATATTTATATGCATGCTAGGACGTGTTATTCTTTTCTATACTCTTTTTTTTTGGTAAAATTGTGCACACATGTTATTTTGACCCAAGATACAAGTTGGAATATTTTGCTGAGTCCACTAATTTTAGTTAACCGTTGTAGTTTGTTTGCCAAAGTAAGCAGGTAAAATGATGTTCAAAGGATTTTGCTTATGCTTGAATCGCAATTTGTTTTGCAATATGTGGTAACAGGGATGATATGGTTGTTAATTTCTTATACTCACTGTCACTACCCTTGTATATATATGTCTTACTTTATATACTACACTTTGTAGAATGGTAATAGACGAAAGTGTGATCTAGACTTCCACTTTATTCTTTTATCAAGTGGTTTGACATTTGTTTCTCTTAAGTAAGGTATTCCTGTCACACCTTATTCTTGATTACCTATTAAGTTAATGCATTTAGAAGTGAAATTAGCTTATGAGTTGCTTCTTCATATTGTAGGGATCTCAAGAAGCATTATGTTGCTTGGTATCAATTTCTTTAAAAAGCGAGTATTCATTTAGGTACGTAAGTCTTGTTTTTAGTGATGAGACAAAACTATAACATATTTGAAATTTTACTTGCAAGAAATATATTGAAATGTATTGTGAATTATCTATATATATGCACTGTGAATTCTGTTGGGCTGGGGGAAATATAATTAGTCTCCAATGAGACAAGAGAGATAACTAAGAGGCTGGAAAGGAAGTGTAGTTTCCAATCTCCATTGGAGAAATTCCTAATGAAAAATGGTCAAAACCCTTATTTTTCCAAATAAGTATGGAGCATAAAGCCAAACTAAAATATAACATTGAATTTGGATTTTGCATGGTACTCTAACGAAAAATCTAGTTATGTAACATTAGGATTTGGATGAAGTGCCAAGAGATGGTTTCTTTTAAAATTTTATAAATTGTTGGTCTTGTCTTTTGTGGACATGTGCCCAATAGTAGTCACTGATATTAAAATTAGATCTATCACTAGTAGTTGTATCATTTTTCGATTTCATTTATAGTAGGTATTAGCTTTATCCCATACATGCACCAATAGTCAATCTTAGAATTGTGTTTCTGGCAATTTTGTACCTGAGGATAAATGTTGCTAGTCTATGCTTTTTCAAGTATTAGTAATTTTTTTTAAAGAATGATCTTATTATAGACATTACTTAAAAACGCTAAGCTTCTTTCATCTAGTATAAGTCTTCTCCCAAAATGTTAGTTTTCAATATTCCATCACTAGTGGTTTATGTTATTGCACAAACCATTTCCCTTATTCATAAAGCATAATTTATTATTGCTCATGTTATATCGAACTTTGGTCATAGAACATTTTCCCCAGTTACTTCGCATAAAGGTAAGTAATAAAGCATGACTTTAAAAAAATAAACAAACATGTTACATAATTTTGTTATCATACTTCACTATTATGTTGTCATTTATCATGTAACCACATTTTTTAGGTTAGGTTGGAAAAGTAGGACATCAAATGCAGTTGAATATGATGAAATTCAATTTGAAAGGCTTCGTGAACCTTGTGTTCCAACCAAATCTTAATCTTTTATCAGCTAGAACTTAATTAACTATTTATAAGAATTCAAAAAGATGAAAAAATTTTAATACTGACCAACTCATATATAATATGTTGTCCAAGAAAATTTTTTCAAACAAGATTTTGACATTTAAAATGAAGGCGTTAAATTTTAAAAAATAGTATGACATAATTATTAAATTTTTTTCTTTTTTACGAAACATGCCAAATGTGATTTCCCTGATATTTTTTCCCGGCGTTTCACGGGTTGGGGTATAGGACAAAAACGCCAGCGTTTCCTGCAACGTCAATTGCGGCGCCTCAAAAGGGCAACAAAAGCGTTTTTTCTTAATTTTTGGTTAATCTACCCCGGCCCTTCAAGCGCCTGTATATAGTTCACTTACGTTATCGGTTAATTAAAACTATGCTGGCATAAAATATCAATACCGGCTCGTGAGAAGGGATGCGTTTTCAGGCGGATTTTGGTAAACTCTACTCCAGCGCTTTAATCGCATGTATATAGTTCACCTACGCCATCGGTTAATTAAAACTATGATGGCATAAAATATCAATACCGGCGCGTAAGAAGGGCAATAGATGCGTTTTTAGGCGGATTTTGGTAACTCTACCCTTGCGCTTGAAGCGCCTGTATATAGTACAGCTACGCCAGCGGTTAATGAAATATACGCTGGCATAATATATCAATATCGGCGCATTAGAAGGGAAATAGATGCGTTTTCAAGCGGATTTTGGTAAATCTACCCCGACACTTCACGCGACTGTATATATTTCACCTACGCCATCGGTTAATTAAAAATACACTGGCATGAAATCAATACTGGCGCGTCAAAAGGGCAATAGATGCGTTTGCGGTCGGATTTTGTTAATTCTACCCCGACGTTTCAAGCGCCTGTAAACCTTAAAATTATATGGTTTACACTTTTTATATATGTAAACTTAATTACATATGCTATATGTTATAATATAATTTTTAAATTTTTTCACTTATTTCTCTTTTTTAACAGTAAAAGACCAAAACTATAATATTCAATTCTTTCTATTTTAAGAATATAATTTAAATATTTCACTATTTAATCACTATTAAGCATATAAAAATTTAGTCACTATGGGAATAACTCATCTGCTACTTCATCCTTTCTTAAATATGAGATTTATTTATTTATTTAATGAGATATATGATATTGGCTAAATTACTTAAAATCATCCAATAACACCAATACTTTTCCCTTGTGCTTGTTCTTTTATTGAGAAGCAATTCAATAGAAAATTTGATAAAAATTTGAAAAAGAGTTTACATTTTTTACAACAATTTCAGGAAATATTTGTAATAAACAGATTAAAAGAAAATTTAAGGAATCTTTGCCACGACATGTTATGTTCTTGATCATAGAAGCATAAAGTTTAGAAATTTAATTTGCAGAAAAATAGTAGTCGAGAAGCTTATTAGCTTTTGAATGATGGGTGAACTTTTGCATTATTTAACTGTTATTATTCAATTATAATTTTTCCTATGTTACACAAATATTTGTTTTCTTTAAAAAAACACTACATAATAGCGAAAACAAATTTGTTGTGCCCGAATTTTCGTGACCTTCAATACCATGACTCACAAATAGGACAAAAAGTCATCAGACATATATTTTTCACAGCCACAATAGTCATCGGAATGATAATAATTCTTTCTTGTTTTCATAGATAAATCACAACGGAAAAAAAGAAGTTCGTACAAATTTATCTATTTAAATTTTTTGACAAAATTTAAGTGAACTTGCATATAAGGATTATGTTAAGTTTTTCAATTATGCTACATCATGTGTATTAGTGCCTCCGGTCCTAATAATAAGCTAAGAAAACTTGCATATAAAAATTATGTTAAGTTTTGAAAAATTAAGGATGCACATTTAACTATTTTAAAATGTCTATAATTATCTCTTTTCATCAAAACTAATTTATTTTGCACATAAATTAACCTATAATCTAAATTAATACACCAAACATATGTTATAATTTAATAGTTTAATTTACTTCCTTAACTACCACAAAAAGTCAAATAGATGTTATATTAGTATAGGATTAATTTTTTCATTTTTCATTTGGATTTTGATATGTGTGTGTGCATATACACTCACACACACATATACACATATATACACACACACATATAGACACATACACACAGATATATATTTGAGCACATGTCATATGCGTCATCAGAGAACTTGACTTGAGTATTGTCCATTTTTCCAATTTGATGTCCTTTCAATAGTGGTCATGTAAGAGAGGAGAGGGTTACTCAAGTTATATGATTATTGGAGTGATATGACATGAGAAAAATATGCCATAGTAATTAATCTATTCAAGTTAGATAGATAGGTTTTAGTTTATATTTAGAATTGGTGTGGGTTTTTTTTTTTCATATCAACAAAAATGTATTCAACTTTTTGATGTTTATGATTTTAAAAAAATATAAGAGAATCATTATTGTATATTAAAATTTAATTTCTTTTATTTTATAAAAAATTTCAGTATTATTTGTTTTTTGTTTATATATATATATATTATATAACATAATATGTTATTTTAGTAATTTAAATACATATAATTCATATGGTAATAATAAATAATCATCGCTCAAACTACAAAGACTTAACCATATAAATATAAAAGCTATAGAAATCAAAAGTAAAATAGCCATAAAATAAAGAGAAATAGCAATTTTTCTCCAGAATTTCTATATAGCATCAAATGTTCATTTTGTCTCATCTTTCTTCTCTTCCTTCTTTTCCTCTGTTTTCTCTTCTTTCTTCCCATCTTTCTTCTCTTCTTCTTTGTTTGGTCCAACTGATAATATATCCACCTTTCCCAATTTCTTCACCTTCTTAACCATTGCCACCACGTCCATTTGACCTATCACTGTTAACTTCTGCTCCTCTATATTGGCAATAATCGAATCTACACCTGTTCATTATTGTCTTAGACTGATCAATCTAAACTCTACAGTTCATGAAATATTGGAAAAGGTTTAATTCAAAATCTATAATACCATAAATATCAGCAGCAGCTTCTATTGCTTTTTTCTTTGTTTTTTCATCAGACATGGTCATGACTTTGAGCACCACTTTCTGTACGATTGAGAAAATGGGGAAAAAGAGAAGAAAATAAATGTGACGTTATAGTAAAACATGTTTAGGCATTCTTCTATGAATCTGAATTATTCTAAGACATAAACATAAATAGTAGTAGAAGTAGTAGTTGTGAGTGAAGATAAGTAATACGTACCTGAGCCATTTTGAAGAGAAAGAGAGAGAATAAATGATTAAGAATAAGTGGCCTTTCAACAACGAGAGGAAATAATTAAAATGTATGATGAGGTTGTTATCATATTCCTCCTATAGTCCTATGTATGTGCGAATGTGAGAGTTACAACAAAAATATCGGGCTCCACCTCATGCAAGTGAGGGAGATAATATCGTATGGAATACGAAACAACATCACAAGAGGGACACGATAATGTTTGAAGTTTCGGGATATAAAGCAACAAGCTTTATTTGGCGTTAGCCAGATATGTTTACTACATGGATTCTATGACATTATTGTCTTTCATGAACAACTTACTAAATCTATTCAAAAACTAATGATAAAAAGGCTCTACTTAATAATTCTGCAAATGTATCCTTCTCGGTCTTCAGCTCAATTACGTACTTTGCATATAAATTATCTGTCCTTCAAAGTTTACCAAATAAAGGAGAAATTAAAAACAAAGCGCAGTGAATTTCAGTCAATGGAGTTGCCATTAAAATTAAAATTTGTAAATAGAATAACTTTAGAAAACCATTTTTAGTATAAAAATTAAATATAGTGTGACCTTGCAATAGAAGGGGTCTTGGTCACGACTTCACTTTTCGTGTGAACTTCAACTTGATTTTCATCACTTTCTTGTTCGTCTTCATACTCTATATGCTTTCTACCTTATCACTAATATTAAATGTGTAGAGTTTTTTTTTAACTGAATAAATGTGTAATAGTTTTTTTTTATCAGAAAATAAATGTGTAGAGTTTGGTAAGCACATTTTTTGAACTTTTTTGAAAGTTATTGCGTTAAATATCAAATAGCCCCTGGAGGTTTTAATAGAAGAGCGCCCCCCACCCGAGAAGTTTTTTAAGGAGAAATTAAACCCTTTGAGTTTAAATCTGGAGCAATTAAGCCCCTAAAGTTTATATATATATATATATATATATATATATATATATATATATATATATATATATATATATATATATATATATGAAGCAATGTCACCCTTTTTAACACATGACAACCACATTATTCTTATTTTTTCCACCTCATCATCACACCTCATTTATTCTATCTCTCTATCTCCTCACCTCCTCTTCTTGTCCACCCTCCGGCCAACCGCCCTCAACCTCCTCAAACTCCTCCTCTCCCCCTTACCCCTCCCCTTCCACAATTTCTAGGGGCTATTTGATATTTAACCTAAAGTTATTTGTTAATGTTGTCCTCAAAAATGTATTTAGTGTCGAACGAAGTAGCATAGATATCATTGTTTGTTGATGAGGCAATCCACTTGATTATTGCACTATGCTTTTATATCTATTTGATTGTCAAATTCATTGAATTGGTGCATGTTTTTTTGGGCCAATTGCATTCAATTGAGAGGAATTCTAACACTTGCACATATTGTTGGAGTTTGTTTCAATTAAGAGGCATTTTAGGCATAATTAGTATGCTTATTTGTTTGGCACACTTCAAGAATGTTTGAAGCTACCTTTAACTACACTAAAATGTAGATCATGGAAAAAATTGGCAGAATGGAGGTTTGAGTCATGGAAAAGGAAGCGGGCAAAAAGTGAGAAATATGCTATCACGAAAATTAGTGTTTCAAATGATTTTTTAAGGAGATCCAAGCACAAAAATCACTCCCTAGCTCCAAGCCCCCCAAAATGAAACACACAAGATCTCTTCTAGGGTTCTTTCATTTTCCTCCATTCCCCATTCAATCAATCTCATTTCCATGCACTTCCACCCATTTGTTGGAGAGAAGATATTTAACGACAAAAAAATTGGATCTTTAACAACCAAAAAACTTTGGTCGTTCATACTTGTGTCATTGAAAATAGAATTTTAATTTTAACAACCAAAATTTTTTGTTATTATAAGTTCACTTTCAACAACCAAAATTATGGGAAATTTGGGTCACTTATTTCCTAAAATTTTGGTCATTGTTTCTACTTTTAACAACCAAAATTAGCATAACTTTGGTCGTTAAAAATACAGATCTTTTTTATAAAATAAAATACTAATTTTGGTTGTTAAAAGTAGAGACTTTTTTGAAAAAATAAAAAATTTAATTGAAAAATATAATTATTAGATCCTAATTTTCTAATAAATAAATCATATATACAAATTTATAATATAATAAATACATCTATAAATATAATTCTTTGATATAATTCTAATAATACAAAGAATAGGATCAAATCTAAACCTACCTAACATATCTAAACTTCGAAGTGAGTGACTGTGGTGGTGAATAGAAGGGGAGGAAGAGAAAAGAGAAGGTGTTGTGGTGGTGAATCGATGATACTAGTCATTGGAGGGAAGAAGATCGGGCGGCCGTGTGGAGGAAGTAAGGAAGAAGGAAGTTTTTTTTTTAAAAAAAAGAAAATATAAGATGAATTGTCTAGTTGAAAAAAAAAAAACAGAACGAGATGATGCCACATAATCAGAGTGTGGTCAACTAACGTTGAAATTGTTCTTTTTTTAAAACTTTCAGTGCTTAATTGAAAACCAAAAAATTTCCGGGTGTATTTCAAATTTAACCCATTTTTAGTACACTTTAGTTAATTATTGTGTACTACTAACCCCAGTACTAAATATAAGACCTAGTTGACTTTTTTAGAAAATCCTAGAAAAGCAAAATAAGTCAATTATAAATTGATTTACCTAATTTTTTTTCTTAAACTAGTTTATTTAACCTGTAAACTAATGACTAATATAGAAAATATATCAAATTCGTCATAATTTCATAAAATATTTTGTAACCTTAACATCTCCAAAAAAGTCAACTAGGTCTTATATTTAGGACCGGAGGACATATTAGATATTAGATAGATTTGCAGCTATCCCCATGCCTACAAATCAGTAGGTGATTAGTCTCTCACTTGTCGAGTAAGATACCTTAAAAAAATACTCCTTTGGGCCTAACCCAAAAATAAAAAAAAGAAAAGCGGCGCGTTAGGGTGTGGCTGTGCTTCTGATATAATCCCAATCCCATTGGCCGGCGGCCACCGTGGTAAGTTGAAGATGCCTCCCCGGAGCCGAAAGAAAGAAACAAGTGATCAGCTTCACGCCTCTCACAATAACACTCAACAAGAATCACAACAAGAAAGAAGGCAACCCAAAGACTCAAAGAAGAAGAGCAAAGCCAAGCAAAGCTCTCTGCTTTGTGAAGGAGGTGGAGAAACACTTACACATGCACATGACGTCACATCTGACAAGAGTGAGGTAATCACTGATTTGGGTCCATTTTTATTGGAACAACAATCTGAACCTGTACAACATATGGATGCCAATGAATTAACGCCTTCTAGGAAGAAGAGAAAGAGGAAAGGGAAAAACATGTCCACTAGTGAAGGCACTGAAACAAATCGTGATTTTTCACATAATGAGAGCCTGTTGTTACATGATACTGAGCTAGTTGAAGTAGAGAAGGAAGAAAGTAATAAACTTTTCACTGAAGAAGCTGACTCAGCAACCCCTAGGAAGAAAGTAATGAACTTGCCCACTAGTGAGGCAAATGTTGTGAAGTCAGAGCAGTGTGAGGTTGTTCCTGATTTGGACACATTAACATCTAAGGATTTGGACTGTGTGTTGGTTTCTCAGGCTGAGTCATTTGCTGAAGAGAATGGAACCGATCGAATTTGTAGTGAACCGGAGTCGGTTACTCCGAGGAAGAAGAGAAAGGGGAAGAGGAAAAGCTTGTCCAAGAGTGAAGGAGTAGAAATAGACCATGTGGATGAACTAGCTCCCAAAGAGGCAGACCCACTTCCACTTCCTGAACTAGCCACACTTGGAGAAAAGAAGGAATCCGATCAACTTTGCGCTATACCAGATTCGACGTCCCCTAGATTTGAAGGAGCCGAAATGAAGGACATGGGTTCGGAGAACCTTGACTTGTGTCCTAAGTTAGACTCATTACCCCATAATGAATCAGAGCCAGCTCAAACAGAAGGGGTAGGCCAGAAAAAGAAGAGGAGGAGGAATAAAAATAAGGGTGAACTTGAAAGTGAAGGGGTCAAATCTAAGAGACCCAGTGATGAACATTCTCAACAATGTTATAATGCAAAGCCGACGGTGCCAGAAGAACAGAATCAGAGAAAGAGAAAGAGACCGGTGATGAATGAAAACCAAGACTCTTCGGTTAAGCCAAAAGTGACTTCCTACATGCTCAATAGCAAAGTGGTAGGGCGTGCATCTCAGATCTCTAGAAGGCCCTTAAAACGTTATGAACATTATGAGGTATGTGACATATAAAATTATTTGTGGATGTTTGCAATGGACTAGTCAGATTCTGTAATCATGCCCAAAGAATGAACTTTTGTTCATTATGATTGATATAAGTAGAGTCAGCCTAATGTTTCTAAATTGTGACTTGATCTTTCTAGAGATGTTGGGAGTGTAGACAAATATGTCATGGAGGCCAAACCTGTAATGGGCAGAAACATCTCAGTAAGAACAGGCAAATTTGCTTTTTTTGCGGTACGCCTGGGCACTTACTTGGAATGTGTCCGACGTCTCCAGGTATATTGGAACTTTTTGCTTATGTGTTTTGCTTACATTTCTCCATCAATGTGGAAGCTTGCCAAAATTTGAAGTTATTGCCTGAAAATTGTCAAAAGTTTCTGACTGATCATTTTTTCAATTATCCACTATTTCATTCTGAGCTGTCTACTCTAATAGTTTGATAGTAGGATGGTCAATGCCCACCTATGCACTCTTCTACTTTGGCATCGTATCCCTTCATGATTGCTTCCTTTCAGGCAATTGCCTCTAGGTTCCAGGCAAACATGGTGTTTGATCTTGGCTGTGTCATCATAAATCTTTCCATGGACATTGTGTTATAAATAAATCATAGAGATCTGGATTAATTGTTCGTGAGATTCACATGCCTATCTTTTCTCATCTTTGTGGGGTTAGAAATGTCTGATACTTGCTCTGTGGCACCTCCCACAAAGCCATTATATTCTATACATCACATGTCATGCCTTTTATATGTGCAAAAGTGGTCAAAAAACCCACGTAATGGGAATTATCGGGATCTTCAGTTAAAATTAGTCTTCCTTTGTATAGAGGGCACCCCTTTGAATTACTGCTTTCTTCTTGGCTGATTGATAATCAACTTATTGAGTATATGTTGGATAGCTGAGTGCCTGAATAAATTTTCCTTTCCTAATAATCCAAATAATTGTACTGATAAATTGATAAACATGAAGTTACATTGTTTCTTTCCTTTTATGGTGAATCTGCAACTGAGTTCTTGTGTATATATAAATGAAGTCAAGTTTCTTCAAGTTAGAAACTTGCTTTTGCTTTTGCCCTACACTCAGAACCTGTGCTGCTCTAACAGATATTAAAATATTTTCTGGTCTGTTTTCATTGATGAATTGCGTCTGATAAACATAATTAATGCCATTATTTCTTGTTTGCCAGTGTCACTATGAGTTCCATTTCATTAGATAAAGTGCATGGCGAAAACAAGCAGTAGGCAGCTGTTGCATGGTTATATATTTAGAATGAGTGTGTAGATTTGAACGAATTTGTACTACATTTTCTCTTGCAATTCATCTCTTTCTTTTCTTACAATGTTTCTTTACTTAAATTGAAAGAAAATAAAATAATTCTAGTCCTTTTCATATTTCAGAAATTGTGAAAATTCTCATTTTTGCTTCTTCTCTAATAGTGCTTCCTTCGTTGAGATGTCTTCCGCAGATCTCTATTTGTGCATTCAAAATTGTTTCTTGACAATGCAGGAGCTAAATGTGCCAAAGGCATAATTATGTTGGATGATTACGTGAGGAAGAAATGCAGTGAAAGATCTGAAAGCATGCAACGGAAGGTGTTATATATTATTTAATGGCAGAATTTTTTTTTCTAGATTATGCAGAGGTTTTGATGGTTTTCAAAAGGCATGCCTTGTTTGATTTATTAGTCGATTAAGAACATTTCTGATTCCCTAATACTGATCATTATCTTACAAATTGCATTATAGGTGGCTCCTGCTAATGTGCCGTCATATGCACCAATCTATATACGTAAGTGTACCTGAAAGAACTGATAATTTATTGTTCTTTCTCCGTTTTCCCCCTCTTGTTCTTTTTGGCTTGTCTTTTTTTGATGCCATTTTCATTTGACTGTTTATTTGCTATTAACATCATTTCAATGCATCCGTTACTTGTATCAGCCGTCATGCCGGATAACATTCAATTATATCCTGCTCCATTTGTCAGACCACCTGCTTCATTTGTCAGACCACGATATGCTCCTTTTGTAGTTAGGAGAAATTAGAAGATTTGTCTCTGCACCAAAAGTAGGTAAGCTTGCTATGTAATTGTAATTCCCAATTTTGATGGTCACAAATGTAATCTTTGGAGTACATTTTTTAAGATAGGCTCATAGCCTCATATATGTTTGTGCATGAGGCTCCATGAGCCTTCTGCTCCAACATAAACATCTATGAAGATGTAAGTCTTCTTTTTTTTTGGCCAATAGATGTTTAAGTCTTCTATAACAAGCTGTTTCAAGAAAACCAATTTGCCTTGTGGGTTTTCTTGTTAAAAATGTTTTAGTACTAAACCAAAAAAATAAAGTTGACCAATCTGTACAACTCCAGATGTCTATATTGCACCTTGGAGGAAATGATTTTTTTAATTGGATAAAATATATATAATTGCTATCAAAGAAATACTTGCATGCAATATGGCACAATTTCTGAATTGTTCTAGTACTTTCCTTTGGAATTGCTATCTAAGGTATGATTTTTTTAAATTAGAATAGAATATTATTCAATTGCTATCAAAGAAATTATTGCGTGCAAAATGGCCCAGTTTCATAATGTTCAAGTACTTTCAAGCTGGAATTGTTACTTGTCTTTCTAATACACATGATAGAAAGACAACAATATAAAGTAAAATAAGGATTACTCTGTCGATGAATAATTCTTCTCATATTCTACAGTAAAAAAATAATCACAAAAAAAGTGACAACTTTTTTATCGAGTCAGAGAACAGAACAAACACGAACTTAGGACTGTCAAAAGTGGTCAACAAACACGAACTTAGGACTGATAAAACATGGCTTGCAACTCTAGCCAGGTTGAATTAGCTTTTCTAAAATGCATTTTGAGAAAATGGTTTTTGATTTGAAATGTTTGGATGAGTGTTATTAGAATGACTTTTTAATGTATATAGCTAATGTGGAAAGAGGAAAAGAAGAGGAGAGAGGGTATTTCTGTTAATGAGAAAAATCCAAGGACAATATGAGGCTCATCCAAGCCAAAAATGAGAAAAAGGTCGCCTTTCCAAAATTGTTTTGGATCCTCAATGTATTTTGGACATATGTGGCATTTTTAGATTTTTTTACTGTTTCAGATTTCAAAAATGGGTTGCCAAGAAGGCACTAAGTAGGACGTATTTTTCAAACAGTAGAATGTGGCTTCATTAGTCATTTTATAGGATATTCTCAGTTAGATATTTACACAATTCTCATTGAGAATTGAGATACACCTAAGTTGGATAGAATATCAACTTCCATTGATATTGTGGAAGTTCAATTTTATATGTTATATTAAATTATATGTTAAATATATACAATCTCTTCTATAATTTAGAACAATATGAAAAACATATCATTTCTCATGTTACTTTGAAGGATGACACACAATTGTTCTATTTTCTCTATTTCATTTTCTCCCCATGAATGAATCGTATGTTTGCAACAATAGGGACTGAATTTTCTCAATTTCAAGCAACTAGGCGTGATATGTCAATAAAAACTGGAATGTTACATTTCTACCCCATTTGAATGAATTATGTTCCCATAATTCATTCAAAGGAATAGACAATTTAGCGCATCCAACAGTATGATCAAAACCATGAAGAAATGGATGCTTGACAAATTGCCGAAAAGGCTTAGGAAAGAACCCATAGTTGTCCAAGCACGATGCTATGAGTTACGACTTTTTGCTCGTGCACTGAAATTTGACACCTCGCTAAGACAAGAAAGGAATAAGGGGAAAAATCCAATGTCAATGATAATTGAGACACTAGCTAGCAAGTTTAATAAGTTTTGGAAAGTCCCTTCATTAGACATGATAGAGTAGTGATGGAGTTGATGTTATAGTAGGAGAGAAGGATCATGGACAGTTGCTTAAGGATTAAAGCTAAGGTTTATGACCACGTTGATATCATACTTTTGGGAGTTGATGTCGCAGGAAAAGAGAAGGATCACGTACAATTGCTTAAGGATCGTAACACAAATTCGTGGAAGCGTTGGACCATAATATTACGAGGTGTCTTACATTAGTTTGATGTGGCTTTGTCAAAAGACAATGGTAAGATATTGAAAGAGGTTCTTATTATGAAAATAAAAGTTCAAGGTTGTTCAATTTAAACTTTAAAACGTCGAGGGCTTTATATGAAATAACCCTAAATTTCACGGGAGATTTTAGAATTTAACTTTTATATTATTAATGGAAATTCACAATAACGTTAAAGAAGATGACGATTGCACCTATATTATTTTATTTTGAATGCTCGCCTTTATTATTGTATCTTTACCATTGAAACCTTGCAATTAAAAATTTGTGACTAGTAGAGCTAAAAATTTAAACTTGAAAATTTGATTAAAAATGAAAAAAAACAGGGACATAATTTAAATCCATAAAAATTATTAGACCAGTTAGAGCCACAGAAAAAAACGAGTTAAGTCTGCTTTTTATGCCCAAAAATGTCCACGCAAGACTTGAACTTTCGGCCTTTATTGGAAACTAGCCTATAGAGCCGAACCTGAAGAGTCGAGGGTTGGCCCAGTTAGACCCTTTTATAATTTTTTTATTTTAATTTGGATTTATTCATATAATGAAAATATTCTCAAATATTTTTCTTCTTAAATAGTCAATGATGTTTCAAAAACTTTTGAGCTTTTAGCTTTTCATAAGATTGAATTTCATAGAATGGTTTGACTTATTTATAGTTTATAACTTAATTTTGACCATAATTTATCATTGAGCTCTATTCCTTTTTAAAAAGATGAAAGAATTTCTTTTCTCTTTTTGTGAGAACCGTCTAAAAGCCCAACTAACAGACCAAGTTTCGCTCCAAAGTTAACGGAAAAAAACTAAGTAACTAACACACGTACGTATGAAGTTGCCGTTTGACTGGTTGGTTTGAAGTCCTTCAATTTCTCTCTCTTCATGAACACTCTCATTCATTCAACAACTCTTCTACACAACATAGAACATGGAAGAACAATCCTCTTCCTCTTCTCCTTCAACTTCCTCACCACCACCATCATCATCATTATCCTTAGTCAATGACAACACTCCTCACTCTTCAGCTGCAGACACTGCTGAAACTTCCCACAACAATGATCTTCCCTCAGATTTTGAGTCCCTTCAATCAAAGCATGCTGAGGCTGAAGAAAATCTTGCTCTCCTAAGGCAGAAAATGGACGACTGTGTTGATCAAAACACGCGTTTACGCCGAGAAATGGCGAAAATTATGAGTGAAAGAGACTCTTTGAAGGATCAGATTGGTTCCCTTGAAATGAGTTTGAGAGAAAAGATGGAGGATTCATTGAAGAAGCTTGATTTGGAAGAAGGGTTGAAGAAGGAAATTGAAGATTTCAAAGAGAGAGTGCAGAAGCTGGAGAGTGAGAGGGAAGGTATGAATTTGATGATGGAAGAGAGTTTAGAGTCTCTTAATTCAACTAAGGATTGCTTATGTAGAGTGTTGAAGGGATTGGAGGAAGAAAATGATGAAAATTCTGATGAAGAAAAGGAGGGTATTGATTTGAAATCAAGGGAATATCTGGAAAATATGAGGATGGTGTCAAGGCTTGCAATTAAGGTGGAAACAAGGATTGAAAGGTATAAAGATTCAAAAAGGAAGGAGAAGAAAGAATTGGAGAATAGTTTGATCAGTTTGACTGAGGAGAATAGGGACATCAATAAGTTGCTAAGGATTGCAATATTGCAGAAAGAGTCAATGGAAAAGAAGTTGAAGGGAAGGGTACCCTTATTGCCATTTGGATTGCAGAAAGTTGGTTTTGGATTCATGATGGGAGCTAATACTAATGAGCCAACTTCAGAGAGTACTGGGGTTAACATTGGGGCTAAGTCAGACAGTAGTGAGTGTGAAGAGGAGACCATTAGTTTGGTAAGCTACATTTATCTTTTATTATCTTATTTTTGAAGCCTACATCTTTGTTTCAGTTTCATCATAGTATGCTGTATAATCTTCTCCTTCTTGTTTTGGACTAAGGGAACAAAAATGGAACCAACAATTGAACTAGTGGCACCTATACTTAAATTATGACTTCAGTTTATGTATGCATAATGATTGGATGGCAATTCTAAATTTGGTGTCACTGGTTCTGATAAGTGGCCGTGTTTAGATTCTAAAATTGATAGACTTATAATTTGGAAGAATAAGTTGAGTTATTCTAATATTTTGAGGACAAAAATTATACTTAATATTATCATAGATCATAGTAGTAACTCTTACTCAGCTTTCTATCTTCTTGCAAAAGGCTTCACATGTTCTGACGTTTATGATTACTTTTTCTAGGCTTCAACAGTTGAAAAGATAATGAAGAATCTACGTCTTGAGATCACTCAATTGAGGAAATCCTTGGAGGAATCTAGGTATTTTATCATCTAACCATTTTGATTAAATATATTGATATGGTTGTTTTCTGATGATGCTGTAAATTGCAATGAAAAGAGTGATGAAAACTGGCCAAAGTTACCTTAACTCTGTTTTTAACATATACTACATTTCACTCAATTTCCATTGCTATATATAGTAATAAAGCAAGGAGAAAAAGTACACTGTTAGTATCCTTTTCATTTATCTTTTGCGCTCGATATGATCCCCTTACTTTTTCTTCTATAACACAAAGTTTCTGGTAACAAATTGAAATTTAAACATAATATGTTGGTAACTAGCCAGATGATGTCCACTACCAGAAGTGGCCAAAGGGTGGATCTTGGTACTTTTGAGTGTGTACTGTCTATGCAACTTGTTTACTTCAAATATATGCCTCATCAAAGAGAAAATGGAATTTAAAATAAAAATTCCAATTCATATAGTAGTTTTCCCTCATCGTGCATGATGGACATTAGTGATATCAATATTTTTATGAACAATAAACTTTCCTTTTCATTATTGACTTATATATAAAATTTGGATATGATTTATCTTTTGCACTTTGAAACTTCAAATGCTGATTGAGGGGTTTCTTGAATTATCCTGTAACACAGACGTAAATCTTCTGATGTTTAGATGTAAAGTTACATGGTAAAGTTTGAGCGAATGAGAGATAAACATAGTCAGAATGGCAGTGGGAATTATTGATACTCATCATGTATACTATGACACTATAAATTAAATATGTTGAAAGTAATGAAAAAATGATCACTATTATTGGGGACAAGGAACTAAACTTGGTGTTTATCACAAGCTTAGTTTGTCCCTTAGGTTCAGAAGTACCATAAGGAGGCTACAGTTGGTTAGTATATTCATGATTCTTGGTTCTGGATTATTTATTATCAACCTTATGTCAGGTCAGATACAGAGCGACTCCAGTGTCTCACAGAGAAACAAGCCAAAGAAATTGAAGAAAGCAAGTTTTACATTAAGGAGTTAGAAGATAGAGAGACGGTTTTGACTCAAAATGTAATCTCATATTTGATCAAGAAATGGGATAATCATTCCCCATTAAAGCTCTCATTCTCACTAGCTTTCTACTTTTGTCTAATGCTAAAAGGTAGAGGAGCTTTTAACTGAAATGAAGGAAACTGAGGAAGAAGTTGATAGATGGAAGAATGCATGTGAGTTGGAAGTTGAAGCTGGAAAAAATGAGATTGGCGAGCGTGACAAAGTGGTAAAGGTTTTTTCATCACTTGACATATGAATTGTGATACATTTTCTAATGTCTTTACTTATGATGATTTATCATAAAATTTTCATAGTCTTAACTTGTTCATGAAAATTACTTATGATATTTTTTTAAAAGGTTTTAAGTCATCTACAAAATGCACTGTTCCAATGTAAGATATGCAGAAATATTATCTCATTAAGATAACGAAATTGACTATACTCGTACTGTTCAATCAATAAAATGTCAAGAATCAAAGTAAGTTCATTCCGAAATCTTAAGCTGGAGAAAGATAATTTAATGATGATCATGATCATAATTTATCTCCAAACTAGTAGATGGTAGAACTTGGGAAGATCATTTCCAATGAAATAATGTTTACTAAGTATTCAATGTATATATGTTTTGCTTGTCTCTCAAGTTAATCCATATACTATTGCTCCTTGCATTTGTCAATCTGTAAGGTGGATGCCTTGAAACAAGAACTACAGAGAACAAAGACTGCCTTGGACATATCAAATGGAAAACTAAGACTAAAAGAACAACTTGCAAGTGCTGCAATGGCTGCACAGGCTGCAGCTGAGAGATCCTTGCAGCTGGCTGACAATAGAGCCATAGAACTCCGGCGGCGCATCGAAGAAATGACCAGACACATGGAAGAAGCAGAGAAAAGGGAGCGAAGTAGCCGGAAAACAAGAAGAATATGTTGGCCATGGGAAGTCTTCAAGTTCATCTCTGGTTCCAATACATCAAACACTAGAGTTGGTACTGTAAAAAGGATGCTACCAGAAATGCAGGCCTTAATGAACTGACATACAATTCCTGAAGAAAGAGTTGATGAATCTCATACATTGATAATTTTTGTGTGTGATAACTCACCCATTGTTTCCTGTATATGTTTTTTCTCATTTGTGTTAGTTTTGTTACTGATGTTTGCAGAACCACTTTAAGCATAATCTGCAGACAGTATCTGTTAATTTATATTTAGGAATAAGTTTGAGGAATAAAATATAGAAACTTGGTTTTTGAAGGAATACTTTTTTTGGTATAATAAAATACATAATTAGACAAGATTCCTTGCAATCATGGACATCAGATTGGAGTTGTGAATTGTATTGGTGCTAGGTTGATCCCCAATAATATAAGTTTACTTTAATTTTTTTTAAAAAAAAGTTAAAGAAGCCAATAATAATATAACTAAATAATAACGTAATATGTTATTAGATTATAGGTTAGTTTATGAGTAGAATAAATTAGTTTTTAAGAAAAAAATAATTGCATACAATTTAAAGTAATCAATTTTGAATGTTTATTTTCTCAAATAAATCAAAGTGGTCTTATAATTAAGACTGATTACTCTTGTTACTAAATTTATATTACTTTTTGGAGGGTAATTTGATCCTAAATATAAGACATCTATCTAATTTTTCTCAAATTTGTTCCAACTTATCCTCATTAACCTCCTCAATAAAGAGACAAGTGAGCTTAGGTGATGGGAAAAAGAGAGAAATTATTGCGTGAAGCCGTGAATCCAATGCACGACATCATTTATAAGGTTAAATATTTAATTTGACTTGGTATTCTAAAATAATAACTAGCACAAAGAAAAATTTAAATATCACGTTTTCATAGTTTTTTTGTTTAGAAAGTTGCAAAATAATACTCCCTCAATCATAAATATAATAATTTACTTATCTAATTTGAGTACATTAAGAAATAAGAATGTTAGTTAAAATAGTTGATTTGATGTTTTAGACAAAACACTTCAATCATATCATTGATGATTTAACTCACCCTCCTCTCTCTTACTTGATTATTATTGAGGGGCATCAATGTGTATAATTTTGGAAAAAAATGGACACAAATTAGAAATTAGAAAGGGAAAATTAATTTGTAGTCTCTCACGCGGGATTTAATAGTAGAAAAGTCTCATAAACTCCACATATTAAACTGGTGTCGCTAAAGACCTTACTTTAATATACTTAAAATACAAAAAGTCTAAATTGCCCTTTCTTTCCTGCTCATGAACTTGTTATACGTGCGCATGACCTTATCATTCCTGTCCATGACCTCGTCAATGTTTGCCCATTAACTTGTCAGAGGGTGGGTCATGACCTTGTTAGAGTTGCACATGATATTGTTATACGTGCGCATAACCTCGTCATTCCCTACCCATGACCTTGTCACAAGGAGGAGCAATTTGGTCTTTTTGTATTTGAAGTATATTAAAGTAAAGTCCCTAGGGACCCTACTTTAATGTGTTGTTTATGAAACTTTTCTACTGTTAACTCCCTTGTGAGAGAGTACAAATTAATTTTCCCAATTAGAAATAGGTCATGTATATGGATCAAAATCATGTCGTCTTATATTTGACAGGAGGAAGTATTTTGATAGGTTAGTTGATTTTCTATATAAAGCACATCAGACCTTTGTGATGGGTTATTAGAACTTAGAAGACAAACGTAAAAAAAAATTGGGAAAATGACAAAAAATGACACTATTTGATTT
This sequence comes from Mimosa pudica, assembly GCA_029929735.1. Taxonomy (NCBI): domain Eukaryota; kingdom Viridiplantae; phylum Streptophyta; class Magnoliopsida; order Fabales; family Fabaceae; genus Mimosa; species Mimosa pudica. Next base: position 8,391,268 of record JAKELP010000021.1, on the reverse strand, counting down.
GGACAAAATGAGGTCTTCAATTCTAACTTGGATAAATAAGGATAGTCCTCAATTTATTCTAAATGAAATTTGTGACTTTGTGGCAAAGAAGTAGTGAATGACGATTCTTGATACTTGAGTAGTTATTAAGAATGGTAGTTAATAGAGATACAAGGCAAGTTAACTGCGATACATGAATTGTCATACACTACTGTTTTGCTACAAAGTCACAAATTTAATTTAAGACAAATTGTGGACCATCTCTTATTTGTACAAGTTGAAATTGGAGACCATTTTGTCCAACTCAAATTCAAATTGTGTAATTTTTTTTGTCAATTTCCGATAAAAAAAGAACTCATATTTTGCCGTCTTGGCAGTTTCGGAGTTACTGTAAGTACTATGATATATGATTGTTGTGTAACAGAACAGATGGTTGATTGATCCACCATGTTAGCTTCTGGGCGATGCATTCACCTCATCTCTCGTTCCCTTTCTTCTCCCATTTTCAGAACAACTAAATGGTAACTGCCACTTCATTTGCTACTTTGCTTTATTCATTCATCATATCACCTCATTTCTCATTTCTATGTATGTTATTCATGATGGGTTACCTTCATACTTGAACAAAGTTTGAAACTTGAAAAGGAAAAAGGATATAGTCTTGATGGTACAAGAATGGGAAAAACAGCTGAAATTTTGCATTGTTGGAATCAAGAATTTATTTTGGTTACTAAGTGGCTCTATTTTCACAAATTAGTGTTTTTCTTTATAGAAATTTGGATGCTTTTTTTTTCCCCTTTTGTGGTGTAACAAGTTTCAGTGGTCTTGTTTTATATTCTTAGGAGGAAAAGAGTGCAAAAAAACCAAATTCATAGTAGCATCAACTTAATATATGTCAGTATATTAATGTGGTTACTTTGATACTGACTAGTCAAGTGCTCTTTTCATAGTTCCTTCTTCCTTGGTTGTTGATTATAGGTTGATAATTTTTATGCCTGTTAATTGGGAGATTAAATTAAAAACTTATTTTGAATCTGGTCAATTTTTAAACCTGTCAAGGGTGACTAATTAGCAATTTCAGCTACCTTGTGACAGATGCATCACCGGGTAAAAATGGTGTGTCAGATGAAGTGTTGAATGACTTTCTTTCGGCCATTGAAAATGAATCGGCACCAAATATAGAAGTCTGTTCTGATTGCATTGATAAGATGTGCAAAGCGGGGAATCTTTCTGCTGCAAGAAAATTGCTACAGGTGCTGCATGAGAAGAATATTCACTTTTCCTCTAAGCTGTATGCCCGCCTATTAGTGATGGCTAGTCAGAAAAATGATATTGATATTTCATGTCAAGTTTTCAAGAAACTGCTGCTGTCCAATGAATCTATAGGTACAACCGTGTATCTTAACTTTTCCCAAGCTTTCACAGAGATGAATGATAGTGTGGAGCTGCTAAGATTTGTTAAAGAAGTATTAGAGATGACTCATTCAAGCACACCTGTCGTGAACAGGATAATTTTTGCCTTTTCCAAAAGTGGGCAGAAGGATAAGGCATTGTTAATATTTGATCACCTTAAAAGATCAAATTTTAGGCTAGATTTGATATCATACAATATTGTTTTAGATATTTTAGGTCGTTCAGGTAATTTGGATGAAATGCTTAGTGAGTTTGCATCTATGGAGGAAGTTGGTATTGCCCCAGATTTCATTTCTTACAACACTATAATCAACGGCCTCCGGAGGGTTGGAAGATTTGATATGTGTTTACTGTTCTTAAGGAAGATGGTTGAGAGTGGCATTGAACCCGATTTGCTTACATATACTGCATTAATTGAGAGTTTCGGTCGATCAGGAAATGTTGAGGCTTCATTGGAACTTTTCAATCAAATGAAGAAGAAGAGCATTCGTCCTTCCATATATATCTATCGATCATTAATCGCAAATTTAAATAGAGCAGGAAAGTTTCAATTGGCAGCCGAACTTTCAGATGAGATGAATTCACATTCAACTAGCCTAGCTGGGCCAAACGATTTCAAATCTAAAGGAAGGCAGGGAAAATCTTGAGGTAATATGAGTATACATGGGATTTTATTTGCTGTGACTTCTCTATTACTAAATAATTTATAAATTGTTGCCTATTAAATGGTTATGAGGTAATTAGCACCCTAATGCTAAATTTATCTGAAAGATATTCTTTTGATAGGAAAGCCTAGAGTGTCAACTAGTGAATAATATGCATTTTACCTGTATGGGATGCACATTGTTTTACCTATATACATGTTGAAATCCTGGGCATTCCGGAAGGAAGAACTTAATGTTGCCTTTTTTCCTCTTTCTTCTTCTATACTTGTGTAAGAGATAGTGTATTACTGTGTATAGGTGATTGCTTTCTGATTTATCAGCAAACTAGACATTTTTATAGTATTCTTCTATATATAACTTATGAAAGTGTAACTTATTACTTATTTCTTGTATTTTGTACTGATTGCACCATGGAGGAAATAATTTTTGCTGTGAAAATATGTGTTCAACATGCATATGTCTCTCTACACTTCATTTAATGTTCTCATATCTTCAAACCTTTGGGTTATGCGCTATGCCTTGAAACTTGTTTGAAGAAAGTGGTATTTTCCATAAAATTGTTTTCTTTTTGATCTTGGCCAATACTGATTTAGAATTGATCGTGCACAAAATCAGGTGCCAATCAATGGAGTTTTTCTAGCAGAGATCACTGTTTGCACTACCTTGATTACAATAGAACTTTGTGAATGGTTTCTGTGATGCTGGACAGCAATTGATGATTTATAATAATAACATACAATAAAATCTGAACAGTCAAATTTTGTTGTATGTTATCATTATAAATCATCAATTTTTTTTAAAAGATAAAATCACATTATTTTTTATCTGTATCTTACTTATCCACATTGTAGTCTTTTTTCAACAGCAAATCTGAGGCCTCCAAAATTTCATTCAGATAATCCAGATCATACAAATTCAAAACAGCTTCTGATTTCAGAGCAATCATTTCTTTGGCCCAAGTGAGGCAATTTGTTATTGCTGGAAGACTATTTGTGGTTCAACATGACAACCGGTCGTCTTATTGTGGTACAATGGCCAATTGCATACACAGCTTCTCCTTCCTTCACTCAGAACCATTCATGAGTCACTAGCACATTCAGCTTTCTAAGTGGCAATCTCAACTAAATTATTCAAACACCGCATTATATTGGCAAAATAGAGAAGATAGGCCTTATGATCCAGGTTACCAGTATTGTCCATAGAAAAAAGGAACGATTCCTTTATGGTGAATGATAGAGCATAATGGCGTCATATGATCCATGTAGCCGACCTACATAGTGGATAAGACTTTGTTGTTGTTGTTGTTGTTTGAGCTAATCAAGGATCAGAACCGCATGAATATAGTAAAGAAAGATATGGAGAGGAGAATTCTTGCTACATGTCTTGGAAGTATGAGGAATAGGATTTAGATATATTTTAAATAGAATTGGATGGTAACAATGTCCATTTATAGTTTATTTACATGTACCTTATTCATTATAAGATTTATATAATTCCATATGAATTGTATGGTTTTAGATGAATGAAACACGATGATACATTGAAACATCTAAAGTCTGCATAATGTGAATAATGTATGTGTATTTATTAGGTTAATTGAATTGAATGTGTTGATTCATATTAAATAGTGAATAGCTGAAAATCTTTGAAAAATGTGAATTCTTTTTTTCGTACAAAAGAAAGGCTAAACCAGAATGTAAAATTACGTGATGGGGGATAGCAATCACACTTCATTTTGCATCAGCACCCTTGTATGTTGAGGCACCATGTCAAATAAAGATGTTGTGGTTAGACCCATCTCAGCTGGACCATTTACTAGAAATAAATTGCAATCAGACATTCCACTGCATTCAAGGGAGTTCCTTGATTTCTAGTAAGGTGCTACAGCCAGTTGCATTAATCTAGAAGACTTAAGGAGCATGCCAAAAAGGGCTTCACTATCATGTCTACAATGGGATTCTTATACCCCAATACCCCATTATCCAAGTTCAATGTAGTACCTGTACCTTGAAATGCAACAAACTCCAGCTGAGCACAAATTGTTCCATCACATCACAATTGCATCAATCAGAATTTAGAAGTGAAACCTTTCACTACAATTTGAACTTTTGACACACGCTGACACATTGCATTTTGTATTTGAGTAAAAGATGGGTGAAATGTCAGTTCCTCGAGAAAAAGGAGAGCACTTATCAAATGCCTCTCTCCATGCGAGCACATATATATATGAAGTCCTAGTATTGTTATTTGGCGAAAGCTAATCTTCAACTTGTATAGCAGGGAAAAGAATGTTGGTAAGTCATTGTTAATCAACTACAACTACTGTGAACGAATGTTGGAGAACATGTATATTTGGTTCATTGGTTGCCATTTTATTCTAAAACCATAGTTCTTTTTTTTTTTTTTTTGGCCAACCTAAAACCATAGTTCTTATCAAAGCTCCATTCCTTGTATTCATACAATCAGCACATCTAGTGCCTAACTGACAATGGGAAATTGATTGAAATAGGATTTATAGCTCACCTGTCACGTCCAACAGTACATTTGATGAGTAATTATACACCTATGCAAACATTAAGCCCCTAACTTTGAAAGTTGAAGGACATTTTTGAACCAACAAAAAGTACAATGTGCGAAGTGCATCTTAGACATAAGTGCAATATCATTTTTTACACTTTCCCTTTTTTATTTGGCATTTTCATGATTTTTAGTTTTTTACCACGTGTGCAACTCCACACTCTTTTGTTTGGCCCCACATGAGTAAAGTAACAAAAGTTTAATTCAATAAACCAAGGAGTCATTATCACCCTAATTTTGAAAATTGAGAGACTATTTTGAACAAAAAAGTATAAGGTATCAAGTGCACCTTAGACATTTATGATAAAAAAAAGTGTACCTCAGACATAAGTACAAGGTTATTTGTATTCCAAACGTCACGACTGAAACCATAACTAAATAGTAATCCTACAAATTGAACAATCGTCAAGATGGTTTAATGTCCAATCTTTTGTCGCTGAATCAATGGATTATGGGTTACAAAGAGTTGCTTCTCATTAAAGAAAATATATTTGAAAAATGACCTAAAAAGTCTCCCAAATCGTACTTTGATACACTCAAAAGGGAAAGGGGATCACTTTTAGTTGGTTGATAATAGGTGACGGATTACCGAGTCATTTGTCAACAGGCGCCGGATTGTTGGTGGTGTTTAACCAAAAAAAAAGGGATGAGATCACTTTTACCAAAATTCGCATTTGTTACCAACATGTGAATTTCTAGCTACCATAACTTCCTAATTTTAACAACTTATTTACCATAACTTCCTATTAACATGGAATTTCTATCTATCAACTTCCTAACATTTACAATTTCTTCTAGTATGTTACCAGCTTTGTATAATTTTTGACAACATCATCCTATATTCTAGGGGTGTTCATGGGACGGGACAGGATTGGGACACCCCTGTCCCGTGTCCCGTCCCGAAAAAGGCTTGGGACGGAGTTTTCGTCCCGTGTCCCATCCCATCCCGATCTTTGTCCCGTCCCGATCGGGACGGGACGTTAAAATTCCCAAAAATTTTTCGAATTATTTTTAATAAAATTATTTACTTGGAAAAGAAAATTATGACATTTTATGTTAGTAAAAAACAAATAAATTAGTTCAATATTATTTTTATAATACATTTTATACAATATAATAAGGTAAAACTTTATTATGCTCGCATTTTCCCTAAAAAAATGTCATGTACACCCATACATGGTATATATAACACATGCATTTTTCTAAAAAAAATTATATAAATACACATATATTTGTATTCGGGACGGGAAAGGATTGGGACGACCCCGTCCCGTGTCCCGTCCCGTCCCGAAGAGAAATTTTGTCCCGTCCCGATTTGTCCCGTCCCGAAAATTTTTGGGACGAAAATTTCCCGTCCCAAAATGCCTTGGGACGGGACGGGACGGCCGGGACGGGATGAGACAGGAAAATTTGAACACCCCTACTATATTCTATGAACATGTGAATTTCCATTCACCCCCTACTTCTTTAATTTTACCAACTTATTATGTATTGACAAGTAAAAATAATTTTTTTATCAACTTCATACAATGTTTTACCAACTTCGTTACACCATCTTGCGTATTACCCAATACCTTTTATATATATGAACTTCATTTTAAGTTATTACAAACCTAATTTAAGTATTTTAATAATAACAAACAATTCAATAGTTAAATGAATGGATTTAGAATGACATGCACCTTCTTAAAATATTGGATTTTTACAAGGGTTAAGGGTCAAATCTAACACTCTACTATTGCCAAAAGTTCACCCAACATAAACAAGAATTCGATGGCTCAAATGTAGCATACATCTTTTCAAAAATGACTCAAATATAACATTTCCGTCAACTTTAACGGGTTTGACCGTTAAGTTTGACTTGACCATGCCACATCACTCGCCACGTCAACTAGTTTTGTCATGTGGTCTGCCACGTCAATCGCCACGTCACCCAATAATGGATAGTGAGTGGGCCATTGGGTGACGTGGCATGCCACGTGGCAAAATGAGTGACATGGCGGGTGACGTGTCATGGTCAAGTCAAACTTAACGGTCAAACCCGTTAAAGTTGACGGAAATGCTAGATATGAGTCATTTTTGAAAAGATGTATGCTACATTTGAGCCATCGAATACTTGTTTATATTGAGTGAACTTTTGACAATAGTAGAGTGCTAGATTTGACCCTTAACCCTTTTTACAATACTAACTTATTATCACGAAACGACATACTCCCTCCGTTCCTAAATATAGGACCTAAATGACTTTTTTGAAAAATCCTAAAAAAAGCAAAAAATAAGTTAATTATAAATTGATTTACCTAATTTTTTCTCTTAAACTAGTTTATTTTACCTATAAGCTAATGGATAATCTAAAAAGATATCAAATATGTCATCATTTAATAACCTATTTTGCAACCTTAATCTTTCCAAAAAAAAAGTTATCTAGGTCTTATATTTAGGAACGGAGGGAATATTATAAAGCATTCGAAAAAAACCAATAAGCTCGTGTGTTTTGTTTATGGTGTGGAGCATTTATAAGAGGAGGTTCAGCCACTTTTCTATTTAAATGGATCTTGTAAGTGTCTTTTTTTTGGTCGAGATGTAAGTGTCTTTTTTCAATGGATAAACATTTCCTTGTAATTTATCATCGGACAATTAGGTAATTGTCACTCATTAGTAATAACATTAAGTATTCAAATGGTTCTTATTAGTGACTTATATTAAGTTTTGATAAAAAAAAGTCACTTAGGACCAAAATTTAGAGACGGTTTGTGACTTATAATAAGGAGAGTATATGAAAGCTTTCGAAGCCAATTGGGACATCCTAAATTGAGGTTAAGTGGATCGTGTCAAATTACCTATATGCCCTTGTGAGGAGAAATGAATTTTCCTTTCTAGTTTCTGATTTCTGACGACCCTTTCGATCTATTGCTCTACTCTTTCGCAATCTTTGGTACTAACTTATAATTGCGTGCTTTTATTTACGAAATTCGGTTCGTTCTCCAATTTATTGCATTTTATAAAGTCATATATATATATATATATTTCATTTTTCGCTTTTTTATGACATAGTTGCTATATATCCAACTTCTGCGTGTGATATTTAAACATTACTTTTGTCCATAGCCTTATGTTTCCCTAGGAACTCAAATCTTAGCTGATCCAGGACTTTCAATTTTTATGTCTATCATACTTAATTTTATGACTAGTGACTTTGAATCATGACTTAGTTTTTCTTCAGCAAGTTATGACTTATGAATTGTTATCATCATAATGCTATGCAATGCAACTTTCTTTTTTATTTACTAACTACATTGCCCTTTTTGGAAATTCTACAAAGTTCATTAAGTTGCTTATAAGTTGATTTATTCTAGACTTGTTAATTTAACTTATAAGTTAACATGTAATTTAATACTCCGTCTGGTCCTAAAGTCCTATTTAACTAGTTTGATTAGATTAAGGATGTTAGTTAAGTTAGCTAAATAACATGATATTACCAATATACCCTAACCATCTTCCTTTACCCCCACCCTACATCTTCCTTTAGGGAGCATTGATAAAAGGATAATTAAGTGAAAGTTGGTAAGAATTAGAAATAGGTCTTATATTATGGAGCAAATTCATAAGTCAGTTGTCTACCCCCTATACGAGATTTCAGAACAGCGAGAGATTAGTATCACTTGACTCGCGGGTGGGGATACCCTTGGATAACCAAAAAAGAAATAGGTCTTATATTTAGAACCAAATTCATCTCCCCAAATAGGTCTTATATTTAAGACCAAGAGGGAGTAGTATTGTAAGTAAATATGTTATGGCTAAATGGAGCATTTAAATTAACTTCCTCAATTTCTTAAAAAAAAAAGTGAACTAGTTGTTATATTTAGAAACGGTCGAATACTATGCTATGCAACTTTCTGACTGAGATTGGCTCCTGTTTTCGTTTTTACAATCAATTGAATCTCTAGCTTTAAGAAGTTGAGAGGTAAATGCAAAGTCCTTGTGTATTGAATGTTGATTTGAATTCCTTGGTTCTCATTCTTACTTGAATTCTGTTTTAGTGAAGTGTGCTGAATGTTCTTAATATATGCAGGATCTGCTGTTTCTTAAAAGTTTAATCTATATGGATGGAAAAACACAAAATCATGACATGAAGAAAATAATGTCACCATGTGATGTTGAAGCTCTAAAAAAATGCTTGGAGGAGAACAAAGGGGACTATGTCAAATGCCAAACACAGATAGAGGCTTTCAAATCATCATGTTCATTGAAGAAACCAAGTCCATCTCATGATACTTCTCCACCTTTCAAAACAGGAGGTTGATATTCAAATGGGGATTTCCTTTTTTGGCTTAAAAAAGAATTGTATTGTATCTTAAATTTCTAATTGTTTGGGGTGAGAAACAAAACTGAGCCTAGTGTTTTAGTGGTGACTAAAATTGTAACTCAGTTTTAGTGCTGTTACTATGCTCTGTGGCATCAAAATTGCCAGTTAGATACTTATTTTGACTTAGCTCCCTGGAAAATAAAGTTATGACTACTATTTATTTCCTGTGAAAATTGTATTTTTTGCACTGGTGATCTCACTGATAGTTGGAATGATTGAAGATGTTTTTACCTGAATGTTGCAAATGGAGAATTAGAGTTTTAAATAAATTTTGTGGATCATATTCATGAGGTGCATGGACTACAATGCTGCCAAGTATTCATGTTTAAAAAATGAATATATATCAAATTTCTCTTCAAAATGGACCTATCCAGAAGACAACTAGAAAAGCACAAATCATAAAAGAATGAATGAATTTTGCTTTCTGAAGGTGCTATTCGTGTTCTAATAAGATAAATTACATAATCAATCATCAAAACTTGATTTCTTCAGCACCATGTGACCATGTTTATCCTTATCAAACAGACGCTCAATCAATTCTCCCCAACTTTCTGATTTTCTTTTATTAGTTGAACCGGATGATGACTCGGCCTGCGCCTCTAGCGAGCTCTCCCCTTCTTCACCACCAAAGGTACCGTACGGTGATGGCAGCACATCAGCATGAGGCACATCTAGTGTTTTGGCCCTCTGCAATGCAGCTTTGTATTCCTCACTGTGTCTAGTTAGTGTCTCCTGCCTCTCCATTGTTTGCTTTGCAGGGATCTCCATGGTTTCATCTTTCTCTAGCATCAACTGCAATTTGCAGAAATATAATTGCATCAAAAGATTGACTCTTGATCAAATACAACGTGTCAAATGCTCAAGAGCTTTAATTATGTAGTGTTGGTGGAGTCATCTCTAGATGTGAAAGTGTTGAGTTCAAATCCTAATCTGAGTATATCAATAAAACATGCCAAATTAGAGTTACTTAACTCTGATTTTACAACTTGGTATCACATTACAAACTTCATTAAAAATGCTCCAGAGAGATCCTCGGCAATAAAGCAATATGCATTTGAGAGAGTGACACAATAGAAAGGGTGCATAGGCTCACCTGTCTTTTCAACTACTACTTATCTTAGATCAAGGTTCTCTGCTGCTAGCAGATATGGACCATCATCAAACCAAACAAAAAGGGTTCAAATTAGTTATACCAACGAATAATTTCTACTAGAATGAAATAAAATGGAAACAAAAGAAGTAACCCATCCAGTTTTGATCAGATGCTGCTGTTTCTAAATACCTATCTACAAATAAGTAATAAAAAATATACCATGCATTAACTTGCTAAATACAGAGGAGACAAATCCATCCCAATTCTATTAAACTCCATAAAAAAAAGATGTACACTGTTCAAGCTTGATTTTCACATGAAAACAGATCAAACAATAATGAGGCTAAAAAGCTTACATGCAAAGCCCTTTGGGCCTCTCTCTCTATCCATATGATGGCATGATCAGATGTAGCATTGCAAGAGAGGACAACATGCTCAAATCTCCCATCTACTGGCACTGCTGTTCTGACAACTGGGGGAAATCTTCCAGCTCTGCAGAGGTATTTGTTCATATTAAACCAGGACCAAAATATACATAATATGAGTTCCTCACTTTTTCCTACATGAAGTAACAATGTTTTCTAATGGAAGGACACTAGGAATAAACATTCTTTACAAACAAAAAAGCATGCAATTGAGCTTAAATTGCATGTGGTTGTCTGATGTAGAACAATAACCCTTATCCTACTACATGTATGCAGTAGCCATTTACATGTATGTGGCTACCCATTTCAGGACTTAGTGCATCTGCATAGTTTCTGTTCAGTATCCTTAACTATACCTGAATGGCTTTCTCTCAACAATGTGGTAGAGGCGACCAGGTGCATAGAGTCTCCTCGGATCTTTCAACATCCGCTCCTCTGACATACATGTATCCCTCATGCATCTCAAGCACAACAGACATGGCAAGCTGCCAACCACAGTAAACACAGGCTCTCATCAAAACATTATCTGAGAGTATAAACTCTAAAATCACACCAACAAATAGAATCAGTCTAAAAGTAACTTATCATAGAACTAATGAAAAATAAACTATTTCAACAACAAATCAAATGAACTTACTTTGGCAATCATAAAAGTTGGAAATTTTTTGTCAGCAAGCATAACACTTTTCTTTTCAATTTTCTTGGGAGATATCAGGGCCATATCATTCAGTCATTCAATAGTGAGTTGTGTTGAAGGGGGTGTGAAAGGAATTAAATATGCAGCCCACACAATAGAATTCTAAAGTCCCAGAAGATAATCGCATTGCATAACAAAAATGATAAAAAGGAAGATAGATTAATACAGGTCCTAAGATGTACCAGAAGAGAGACTTGAATATATCTTCTAATGGAGTAGCTGTTCTTGGCAAGAAGTCATCCTGAACAGGGTCAAAGACTAGTTAACTTCATACACACGAGGAAAGAAACAGAATAAAATGTAACCTGCAGACAGCTGGCGCAAGATGAAAATGTTATTTTATCTTACGGCATATAAATGTCGCAATATGCCAAACAGATCATATACAAGATTGCCAACTTCAACATGTGAAAAAACTGAATGCATATCTAAGTTGACAACATCAATTGCCAACTTCAACATGTTATAAATTGTCAACTACTGACAAAAGACAACTGAACACATGCTATCTTTTATCATAGCTAATCTCTCTAAATTTGATGTCTGTCAGATGCCATAGGTACAAAAATGTTATAAAGGATATCTAAGGTTCTTCTTCCAAACAAATAATAAGTTTCTGATAACTTGCCTGGAGAACAACAGAGTTGATAACATCAGCATATCTGACTGCCAGGTTCAATGACATACACCTAGCAGGTGCAATAGCATAGCCCCTGACCCTCCTTCTCTCAATATTTCCAACTCGATCACGGTTCTGCACCACTAATATCGTTAACATTGACGCTACCCCTGATCCTAGGGAATGACCGGCAAAAGTCAAAGTGTAAGTTGGATGTTTCTGTACCAACTCCCTCAAAATTTCACATTCAGCATCCAAAACACATCCTGCTGCCTTCAACAGCCCATTGTGAACATAGCCCCCATCAAATTTCCTCTTCCCCAATTTATTATCCAATAAAACTGCATAGTCACTCTCCTTTGCCAAATTCAAACCCCTTATAGCAAGAACAATATCAGCATGATCATGATCAATATACAATAAATAGGGAGGTGCTCTCCCAAGTGTATCTTTATAAGTCTTCTTGAGTATTAACCAATCAGGACTAATTCCATAGCCACCAGGAGGTTCCCACATGGGGTTCCGAATATCGTCTTCATAAACAGCAAGAATATATCGACAAAGGCGAGGAACAGGCTCGAATTCTTCAGGAGTAGCAAGACCCCAGGTCTCACTGTCATGGCCTGCAGTATGAAGACATCTTTTCCAAGCCCAGCGAGCACATGCCAGGCAATACACACACTCAACAAGAGGCAGGCCACATATGATAGACATTGCTTTTATTTAAGTGGGAAAAGTTTTGTACAGAAATTGAAAAGGACTACAAAAGTTAATCCAATAGTACAAAATTGTCCAATCTCTTCTAGCAATATAAGAAATAAAACATATTTCTTTCACTGAAGGCAAATACTATACTGCTCTATGGTTAACAAAGGAAATTAGACACAACGTGTGAAGTCAACTGAATACCAGATAACTTTGCTGGATGATCAAGAACAGAAAAAGACAATTGAACCCTCAGCCAATGTGATAAGAAGAAGACTATACAGAAAATAGCAGATTTACACCACAAAGGGATTGCCAAAACTGCAAAATCTGAAGAATCCAATGATCTCACAAAAACTTGGGTATGAGTTGACATTAAGTTGCTAATAAGAGGTAATAATTTCAAAGGCACCAAGAAAATTATGATGGTCAACTGTGAAGACTCAATCAAAGATTCTCACTTCCTCACAAATAATACAACACATTGACTTTTCAGGTAAGAGCAAGAAACAATGGCCAAACTTTAAAAAAAAAAGGAAGCAAAAAACAAAACTTTGAAATTAATTCCAGTGTTGATCTGAAACTCCTGAGAAAGCATGAAAAGAATTGGACTTTATGGTCTAAGGAATAGAACCCAGATAAGCATCTGATATATGAAGACTAAGAAAGCTGGTATAGCTTGAGAAGTAGCTGTACAGTATTCATTAAAGAAATCAAATTAGAAGAAGAGGGAGAAAAATATTGAATAACAAAGTGAAAGGCTTCTTCACCTGCAAGTCAAAGTCAATGGTCAATACATGAAGGTTTTGGATTGTGGGGGGTTCTTCATAGTTGAATGGAAGGAGGAAGAGAGTGAGATGATCACCACTGATCAATGCCAATGGTAAGAGAGTAAATTAATGTAGACTTCAATGGCACTTTGTGACATTGCGTAGACTAGTTTGGAACTTTGGAGATCAAATTTGTCCTATGATAGGACAACATGGTTATCCACTTGCCAATCTGACAAAGGTTTGTGAAAACTGAAAAGCATATATTTTGCTAATTTAAGTTAAATTTCAATTGGCTAAACTATGTTTCTGGTCCCTTAACTTTGGAGAAAATCATGTTTTGGTCCATTAACTTTGAAAAGTGTGTCTTTGGTCCCTTAATTTTGGACAAAGTAATCTTTTTAGTCCTTTAACTTTGAAAAGTGTGTTTTTAGTCCTTTTAAATTCAGTTTAAGTATGTTTTTTGTCCCTTAAGTTTGCAAAAAGTCATGTTTTAATCCCTTAATTTTGAAAAGGAAGGGCCTGAAAACATTTTTATCCTTTTTTCAAAGGATTAAAAACATTACTTTATCCAAAGTTAAAGGACAAAAAACACACTTTTCAAAGCTAAGGGACTAAAAACACACTTTCTCCAAAATTAAGGGACCAAAAACACACTTTTCAAAATTAAGGGACCAAAACATGACTTTGTGCAAACTTAAGGGACAAAAAACATACTTTAACCATTTCAATTTAAATTTCGACAATATTTAATATCATTATCATTATTCTTATTCTTACTATAAAAATATGTGAGCCACAACTAATATTGAATAAAAGTTGCAAAGACTTTTTCAGTCCAAAAAATAAAATTGTAAAAACTAAAATGAATAATGTGCCAAAATATTCATAGGTTAATGTTGCGAAAATAATGTACAAAAGTGGGAACCGGCAGCAAGTTAAGCACGTGGTAGCTAAACAAATGTTCCTAACTGTAAATGTTAGTGGAATGGGTTGGAACGAAATAATTGAAGGAGAACTGTTATCAAATCTATTTTTTACGGAGAATTAATTAGAGATTTTATGAAATAAATATAATTAAGACGAGGTTCCACAATTTGTAAATTACAATTTCTAGACCTTACAAGTTACAATAACAACTTTTATTTATTAATTACAACTTGTGGGACTCCATTTTAATTATACTTCTTTTATGGGACCTCTAATTGATTCTTCCATTTTAAAATTGATGTAATTATTAAAAAAGAAAATAGAAATAATAAGAAAGTGTATGGATCTATTTTCATTTCGTGTATTAAAACTAATTATTATATGTTGTTCGTCGGTTGCAATAACAAGTAAGAGATATGGAGAAACACTTTAGAGTCAAAGATTTTCGTGTAATTAGGAGTAAGACTGAATATATAATTGCATTTTTGCAAACAAACAATTTAGAGGGAATTTAAATGTCAAACTAGGAGATCAAATAATCTCAAGTGATGAAGTTTAAATGTTTGAGATCTATTATACAATAAGATGATAAAAATGATGATAATGTCAATTATAGAATCCAAGCTCTGTGTTGTTAGTGGATGAAAGCTAGAAGAGTTATTTGTAATAAGAAAGTAGCTCATAAGATAAAACAAAGTTTTATTGCACTGCTATTAGACCGGTAATATTATATGATAGTGAATTTTTGACTTGAAGGGACAACATGAGAATTGAATCGAGATAGCTAAAATCAGGATGTTGAGATAGATGTGTGGTCATACAAGAAAGAATAAGATTCTGAATGACCATATACGAGAACGAGTTGGAGTGACTCTCATTATAGAGAAAATGGTAGAAAATCGTTTGAGATAGTTTTGACATGTCCAAAGAAGGCCAATAAATGCACGAGTGAGGATAGTGAACCAAATAACTTGGGGTCTGATTAAAGAGAGGTAGAGGGAAATCAAGGCGAACACTGAGAGAACTTATAGAACGATATCTATTGGTGAATAATATACTCAAAGAGCTGGTTACTCATAAACCAGCATCGTATGGTCCATATACTCCACATAATGAGATATGACTTTAATGTTATTGTGTATATTCTTTTTAAAATTATGTTAGAATCATTTGTTAGACATTAATCAGATCCAATGGAAAGAAGTATTCCAAAACATAAAAAGGAACCGATATCTGAATCCTATTGAAAAAGGTGACTACATTTAATTCTCGACAATTTAGAGTAAGGTTACCCCCACCCATCGTCCGTGGGTTCAATGGCGAAGGGATTGAACAATGAGCGTCAAGTTGTCCACCACGTCGCGAGTTCGATCCTGGGGAGTGACACTTTGTTGTATCTCCATCGCGGCACTTGGGGAGGCATCTCCGTAGCTAAGTGAAGCTGGGAGTAACCTACCTGTGTGGACAGAAAGAAAGGGCTTGCTTGTCATGCTCCAAAGCCCACAGGGACAGGCCCCAGTGGATCATGAGTTAGGTGTCCTGCCCTTGGATTGGGTTGAGCCCAAACCCCTTCCTAAAATTTAATTATAAAAAAAAAGAGTAAGGTTACCCCCAACCAAACGATAAATGTGACCTTTCAAAAAATAAAATATCACAATAATTCTCCCAATTATAAAATCCTACTTGCGATTAAAATTCTTGATTTAGTTATGTAAGGAATGAAAACAAAAGTTTAATATTACTCCCTCCAGTTTCTAATAGAAAAGCTCAAAATTTGAATGATTTTAGTCCAAAATATAAGAGCTCATCTCGCATTCTCTCCTCATTTAATTTAATGTGTTTTTTCTTACTTTGCTCTAACTTTCTTTCATATTTATTAATGTTCATGTATTTCTCTCTCTTAACAATACCATAATGAATATGAGCAGTATTAGAAAAGAAACATTAACTCAAAATATCCAACTAATATTCACATGTTTTCTTAAAAAACGTATTTTTGGCGGCTTACTCTTATATTAGGGATCGGAGGGAGTATTAATTTTTTTTAAAACTTTTGAATATTATGAAAAGGGTTTTTCCCCCGAAATGCTACAGGACAAATTTTTTTTTACCAATATGCTATAAGAAAAAGAATATTTACCAATATACTATAAAATTGAAAGTCGTTCTTGGCAAGAACGACTTCTAAAGTCGTTCTTGGAACAACTTTAGAAGTTGTTCTTCCCAAGAACGACTTTCATTGTACACGTATCCCGATGCCTATTTGTGAGTTTAAAAATGTTATTTACGCTAGTCTTATACTCCCTCCGGTCCTTATTATAAGTCACTAATCGCCTCTAAATTTTGGTTCTTACTATAAGCCACCAATCACCCCTAAATTTTAGTCCTTAATATAAGTCACCAACTGCTATTAACTAACTCATTTATTAAAATTTTCCCAATATACTCTTATCATTGAAAAAAGAGATTTTTTTAATTTTCTCAAGAAGAGAGAGAAGATGAAAAAGACACGTGCATACTCATAAACATAGAGGGTTAATAAAGAGAGATAAAAGGTAGTGGACCATAGTATTAAAGGTGGGAGGGGTAAAAATGGAAAAGACAAAAAAATAAAACCAATTTAATGATGCAATTTCCATTAACCTCAATTCCTTTGTATGTACAATTTGGGCGGTTGGTGGCTTATAATTAGGACCGGAGGGAGTATAAGACCTAGTTGACTTTTTTAACCTCAGGATTGGAGGGAGTATCATTTTAACCTCAAACTATCTCATCATATTTATGTACTCCCTCCGATCCTTAATATAAGTCACCAACTACCAATTTCTCTCATATCAATGAATGATAGTTGAATCTTAAAATTTATGTTTAGTTTTCCACTTTTTCCAACTATCTCATCATTAAATTGTTTTTGTTTTTTTATATTTTCCATTTTTTCTCTTCCCACCTTTATCACTATGGACTATAGTCCACTACCTTTTTTTCTCTCCATTAACCCTCTATCTTTATGAGTATACATGTGTCTTTTTCACCTTCCCTCTCTTCTTAGGAAAATTGAAGAAATCTCTTTTTTCAATGATAAGGGTATATTGGGAAAATATTAATAAATGAGTTAGTTAATAACAGTTGGTGACTTATATTAAGAATTAAAATTTAGAGGCAATTAGTGACTTATAGTAAAGACCGGAGGGAGTATAAGACTAGAGGAAGTAACATTTTAAGCTCACACATAGGTATCGGGATACGTGTACAGGGAACTAAAGTCGTTCTTGCCAAGAACGACTTTCATTTATATAGTATATTGGTAAATATTATTTTTCTTATAGCATATTGGTAATAAAAATTTTGTCCCGTAGCAGTTTGGGAAAAAAACCGAATGAAAAGCTATAACATTACTCATGACCTCAGCTATAACATTTAACATTTCGTCTAAAATAAGTGTTAGTGTATATTTAGTAGCTTAATTAGTTTGCATAAAAACTTTTTGTTAGGAGTCATGAGTTCAATACTTATCAAAACATATTGTTATGATATATATCTTTCGAATTAAAAAAGGGTCTTCACAAAAATTAGCCACAACTAATATTAAGTTAAAATTGCAACGACCAAAATATGCCAAACTATTATTCAGGGGAATGTAAAAAAGAAAATGAACGTAGCAAAAAGAATGCACAACAGTGGGAACAGGTAGCAAGGTAAACTCACGGTAGCTACACAAAAATGTGAGTGGGTGTGGCTGAACCAAATAATAATAGAGGGAGAACTATTATCAACTTGGAGTGGCTTCCCTCCTTTGTGATATAGACCTTGTCATTAATAGGCCTCAAATATTAGATAATTCATTCTAGGATAGTGGAGCAACCTAGGGCTAATCTCTTCGGCTTCTAGGTTCCCTAGAGATAATTTTGTTGAATTAGTCACAACTTTTAAGTGGAAAACAGATTTGAATACTAAGCTATTACCTAATCTAAACTATATGTTTTTATTTTTTAGAGATTGTGAATGAAAATAATGAAAAAATGGAAAGAGTTATTCAATGAGATGAGGGATTTCCTTTGAGTTCCTACCAATTCTTCATTGCCTTGTTATGTTGGGAGATATCTTTGAAAGATACACAAATCTGTTGTCAAATCATTTTGTGACATTTGGTAAAAGAAGTAAAAGCGGAATTGGAATAATGACATTGGGATGTTTGGTGTTTGAGAACCCACTTCTTTTTTCACTTCCTCTTCCGTCCAAAATGATGGAAGTGACTTCCATAAGAGGTCCTAGAGAACTCACTCCCACACCTATGGAATTAGGCCCTTGACAAATTTTCCCTCTCCCTCCTTCTCGAAACAACCTTGAACCCCCGTAAGGATGATAGACGGATGTTGATAGTGTTGAATGATGAGGCTGACGGTGGTAGACAATGGGCGAAGGTGGTGGATAAACATTGTTATTAATGCATAATAAATTGTTGGGAAAATTAAATACAAGTCCCTGGTAAAGGACATAATAATGAAAAAGTCCCAAAAATTGAAAAAATTAAAGTAGAGTCCCTTGGGACCTCACTTTAATTATTTATGAATATGTGGGCCCCACATTTAATAATAAAAAATCCACTCACATTTTCTCTCTCCTCTCTTTTTCTCTCCTTTAATAATGTGTGGATTTTTTTATTATTAAATGTGGGGCCCACACATTCATAAATAATTAAAGTGAGGTCCCAAGGGACTCTACTTTAATTTTTTCAATTTTTGAGACTTTTCCAGTATTATGTCCCTTACCAGGGACTTGTATTTTATTTTCCCTAAATTGTTTAAGTGGATTATAGCAATGAGATAGTCAATAACCCAAGAAATTTAAATAGATATACTATTTTTACCAAAATAAAGCACTATACTCTCTCCCTTAACTTTTGGCCAGCTGTCTCACCCATCGAGTTGTCAACAATCAATGATATGGATTAACTTAAGACCGTCGATATGCCTAAAAGATTGTTTGAGATAACAAAGGATAAATATAAAGAGAATTAATAAGTTTGGGGCTTCCTTTTGATAATTTAATAAGTTTTTTCCCTCAAAGAAATTTAACATCATGCATTTTATATTTGGGCCGAATCAAATGGGCTGACCCGAACCAAAATGTTAAACACACTTCCTCCACACCACAGCGTCACTATATAAACATAAACAAAACCTCAAACCCTAATTCTTCCACCTCCAACCTCAGAGTCAATCCCAGGTTCGTCCGTACACTTCGATCCATTTCGTCGATTTCAGATTCCCTTTTGCGTATTCAAATCTATGATTCCCTTTTTCGTTGTCCTCTTACGTAATTGTGTCAACTAGGAAGTGTGTATTTATTGTACTAAATTAGTTAAAGTCTTTAATTATTTTTAGGTAATGGCTCCAAAACAACCTAGTACGGGTTTATTCGTTGGATTGAACAAGGGTCATGTGGTGACCAAGAAGGAATTGGCTCCACGTCCCTCAAATCGCAAAGGGGTATGTTTATTTTGTGTGAATTTAATATTGAAAGCAATAAATTTTAATTTTTAGAACCATGATTGTGCTATATGATATGATGAAATATTGATGATGTTTGGGTTTGGTAGATTTTGTAGTGAGATTGAATGGTGTTTTGTGGATTAATTTTTTTTTTTGAGTTTTTAGATTAATTTTGTGGTGTAAATTGGGACACGTGGACAAACTATTTGAGTTCTTGAATGATAATTGCTGTGTGAATTTGTGATGTTTAGGCTTTAGAGTAGTGCCCTGAAATTTGAGTATTCAAAATATTGATAATAATTAACAATATAAGTTTTGGTACATCAATTTATTCAATTTCAACTTCCTCCAAGAATTGTTATCCTTTACTTTTCCATGGATCTGCTTTTAGGAAGCTGAGTGCTGTGATTGCCAAATTATCTGAGGATACTGGTGTTCCCCCTCACATAGTTTTTTATATTGCCGAATCATGATGTTTTTTGTTGCTGCCTTTGATTAAAGGCAGAGGGTAGACAGAACAAATAATTATTAATGCCCAAGTCTTTGATCATAATAACGGATGAAAAGGTTTCTAATTAGTTGAAAATTTTGTTAATGTTTTCCTGCTTTCATTTGGTGCTCACAATTATATTGACCCAAACAGAAAACTAGCAAGAGGGTACACTTTGTAAGGAATGTTATCCGTGAAGTTGCTGGCTTTGCTCCCTATGAGAAGAGGATTACTGAGCTTTTGAAGGTTGGAAAGGATAAGAGAGCATTGAAAGTTGCAAAGAGAAGGTTGGGTACTCACAAGAGAGCTAAGAAGAAGCGTGAGGAGATGTCAAGCGTGCTCCGAAAGATGAGGTTGGCTGTGTTCTTGTCTATATGTTTTATCTAATTTTTCTGTCTACAATACCCTAATATTCCTGCTGCTTGTTGGTAGAGCTGTTGACATTAATTGCTGTTTTGTACCCTTTTGTAGGGCTGGTGGAGCTGGTGACAAAAAGAAGTGAGATCCGGGTTGTCTAATAGCAATTTCACTAGAATGCCGTATCAGTTCTTGTAGTTTCCCCGTTTTTGTTTAATTTATTGCCCATGTCTGAGACTTGTTTTAGAAATTTTGTTTTTAATCTGAGACATGAGAAATGACTGTTACAATAGTCATGTTTTTCTTTTAAGTCTTGGCATATAGCATATTTCATCACCATTTGTCCATTTTTGACATTTGAATGTTGCCTATGGTGCCCTTGCCTACTGAAGAGTTAAATCAACCTAATTCCCCTTCTATGCTGCTTCTTTGACCATGCGTCCTAACTGGTGCTCGTCTGATGTCTTATAAAAAGCTACGTTGACCATGTTGCCTAACTGGTGCAATTCTTATACTGTCTTATAAAAAGCATGGGAGTGAGGGAGTAGAATATTAAGAATATTACTATGATAAGATTTGGGGCTTATTAATGGTATTTTGTAACTTTAGACTAGTGTTCTTTACATGGCAAAGACTTGCTAGATAATATCTCTTGATGACATGAGCTGCAGAGCCGAACCAATAGACACTGTTAGTTCCAAATGGGCGGACTCCCTTGCTAGCAATAAGACATCAGGAGAATCTTGGAACAGTTTCAGTTCCGAATATGCCAAGTGGTTGAGTTTGCCAAAAAAAAATGGTTGAGATTATATAAAGAGGGCATGAAGTTTTGTGCTCTTCATTTTTAGGTAGCTGTCCTAGTTTCTTATTTATTCAATCCCGGGCCTTGCCACTGCATTTTTTTTTAAAAAAAATTAATGTAAAAATAACATGATACTCCAATATAAGATCACTTTGGTTCATTTAGGGAGATTAAGAAAGACGATAAAATTACATGATCTTCCCAAAATCCCCTCAATTACTTAACTTTAAAAGGAGGAGAGGTTTTCAATGAAAAGAGGGAGTATAAGGGTAGTTTGGGCAAAACTTGAGATAAAATAGGAAGTGATCTTATATTTAAGAACTTATCCACTTTCCCAAAGTGATCTTATATTTAGGAACGGAGGGAGTATTATTGTTACAGTCGATTTCCTACAACCCTCAATTGTACAAAACACCACAAGATATTTTGAGAAATTTCCAGCGTACCCACCAAAAGATAAAAAATATCACTATTATCTTCATTACAACTTTACAAGTCCACGTGTAGAAAAAATTTAAGGTACTAAATGTAAAGGTCCATCTAGAGGGGATTATTGATAACCTTTTTGTCAGTTTTACCTTTATTTAATTTTTATTGGAAAAAGTGAGAAAAGTTAAAACTAAGAAATAAGAGGTGTAGCATGCTGGACCAAAATGTAGTCTGCTACATTGAAGCTTGGATTATGTCTGCACCAGCTACAAACCCACCAAATCAGACGCTTTTAAAATCCCAAAGAGGATGTCTCCACGGATTACTATTTCAAACTATGTCTCACCAATATATCTTCAGCTCCTTGCTTTGCTCCTTCTATGAAAGATGATCTGAAATCAACGACACTTCTTCTGTTACTCATTGTTGAATCCAGCAGCGTCGGCTACTGAACTCACCATGTTGGGCACCACTTGAGCTGCTACTCAAGTGGTGATAAGCGAGACATCTAGAATGCCTATAAAGTGGGAGGTCTCGACTGCGATCCTTGGGAGCGCCAATGACAAGGCCTCCTCCTAGGAATGCTGCAACATTATGTCGTGGACTCGAGAGAGTCTTGGGCCTCCCTACAATACCTGAGTTGGATTTGTCAATACCGGGAAAATGCGAGAGTTAACCCTAGGGTGCCCAATATGGTGGGTTCAGTAGCCGACACTACTGGACTCAACACTCATTAAGACTCATCAAATTAGGAAAATAATTTTTTATTTAGGAACGGGGGAGTAATAATTAGACATGATATAGTAGAAGAAAGTCATTTCCAATGATAAGTAATGCTGTTTAAGCAGCAACTTAAAGTAATAAACTGTTATATGCACTAGTGCAGCAAAATATCAGATTTGGCCAATGTTAAATATCAGTTCAAAAAGAAAAATCAGAGATCAACTATTATATATCAGGCTTATTATTATAATATTGGTCCCTACACATTATACTCCCTCTGTTCCTAATTATAAGTCTACTTTGACTTTTTTTTTTTTTTTAAAGTTAAGGAAGCAAATTAGACCAGTAAATTATAATATATAACAAATGTAATTACAATATATGTTAGTTTGTAACTAGAATAAACTAGTTTTGAGGAAAAAAGATAATTTTAAACAATTAAAAATGATAAAATTTGTAACTTAAGCTTTTTCAAAAAAGTCAAAGTTGATTTATAATTAGGAACAGAAGGAGTACTTGGTTTTGATCCCTTTAACTTGAAACGATAGGCTTTGGTATTTCAAGTGTTTTTCGTCTATAGTTTGATAAAGACTTTGACCATATTAACTACTGCCTCCGTTCCTAAATATAAGATCACTTTAGGGAGGAGAAAATATGAGATGAATCTGTTAACTTGCCCTAATGTCGGTCTAATTTAGAAAATATGGGATGCTTTTATGCAGATTGCAAGTATGGTTACAATGAAATATAAACTTTGCAAATATGGTGAATCCGTTAACTTGCCCTAATGTCGGTCTAATTTAGAAAATCAACAGACTTGGTATATGTAAAACTTTTTCAATGTAAACATATTTGCAAATTGTAAAATATTACAATTGTTTCATATTAGCACAGTATTTTGTTCTTAAACCTACACCTTTACCTTAGGGAAACTCAACTAACATATACTCCTGCTGGTTACAAGACCTATTTTACTTTGTTAGAGAAACTAATGATGCAAGATTAAGCAGTTTAAATTGCCTGTAATTAATTTTTTCTTCGCATGTAATTTATTCTACTTATATACTAACATATAATCTAATTACATGTGACATATTGTAATTTAGTAGTCTAATTTAGTTCCTACAAGAAAACTCAAAAGAATCTTATATTTAGGAGTGGAAGAGCAAACTACTGAACATATAAATGAAGCTCATCTTCATGGTAAGGCAAGGTTCGGGGTTTATTATTTTGTAACTAGAGACTGGTGTTCTTTACATGGTAAATATTTGGTACAGAAAATCCCCCAATGTTATGAGCTGCAGAGCCTAACCAATAAAAACAGTGATACATGAGATTATTGTTACAGTTAATCCCTTTGCCCTCAATTATACAAAATAATACATCACAAGAATTGAGAAATTTTCATCTGACAGTTCAGCTGTCAATTTTCCCGCGGCCATGTCTGGTGCAAAATAATGTATACCCTCCATAGACTCAGTAGATAAAAGGTACATCACTGGCTTGTGGCTAATAACTCTTTTATTGTAAGCAAACAAAGGAAATATTATGTCTTGAACTTTTGGGTGAGTTTCTCAACCCCTTCCCTACAATCTCCAGCAACTCGCTTCGCTCCTTCTTTCACAGAAGATCCGAATTCAACGGCACCTTGCTGCAACTCATGCGCTGATTTAACCGCCTTAGCAACTGCAACTTCACCTAATTCTTCAGCCTTTTTTCCAGTCTTGGATGCCCATTGCTTCAAGTTTGATATAAAAAGAGAAATCATGTGGACAATCCTGTCAATTACATCTCTGGATTTTCCTCCAACATCTGCCGCCAGTTTTTTAAGTATATCCAGTAAGTTCTCCGCCCTGCCAACTGTTTCTTGAACAGTAAACTGCTTCCCTGCATTGAGCCATGTAACTTCAGCTGCAGCCTCCTGGCGTAGGTCATCGTCAACGACCACTTTAATGCCCTGCTTCTCCCAACGTTCTCGAGCCTCTTCCAAGGCTCTAGCATGTTCTTTTACTCGCTTGGCCTCATCCTCTGCCCAAGTCCTAGTTGACACATGATTAAAATGCTTCTATCAATAAGAGGAATAATGTTTCTATGTTTTACTAGGAATTAGAATTACAAAAAAATGGTGTTTAAAGCTGATGCAGTGCATCTTCTTAAGAATGTAGTTGGTTCTTACTATTTTTTTTAGTCTTATTTTTTTCTATAAAAAAGAAAGAATCACAAAAACGCCAAATGCAAAGTATTATTGTTCTATTCTGCATGACAAATTAGTTTCCAGTAAGACAAGCAACAGTGAGGGTGAAGGAAAATGGTAAGCAATAGTCAGATAGATTTTATCATTGGACATAAATTAATGTCTACAATTCAATTCTTGCATGAACCCCGTGCACCACGTCATTTGTAGTCAGATCAATAACAATTAAACATATAGGATCTTACGTGGAATATCCACTTTTAACTTAGCACCCTAAAAAACCTAACATTAAAAAAAAAAAATTGAAATTTCATGTTATCAATATTGTTTCATTTTACAAGTTGGAAAAAAAGTTCAATCGGTTAGTTGATTTTTTAGGATGCCAAATCAAATTAAAAAGACATAAGATCTTATATGTTCAGATGTTATTGAAAAGATCACAAATGACGCGGTGTACCGGGTTCACGCAAGAATTTCTCCTTGAAAATTAATTTAGATTCAAAGAAACAAGTAATAACGATACAAAACTTTGAGTTAATATTGTAAGAAACCAAAAACAATTTGCAAATAACTACGAACAGTTGATCTCTAGACACTTCAGCTGTAAGGAATGTGGCAGGAAAAATATGGAGCAAGTTTGTGAACCATTTAACAAATGGATAATCCACAGAAGCATGGTGTAAGCATGTGTGCATGAAACAAATAACTAAATATCAGTTTCAACTGCAAGGATCAACAAGTGAAGAACGGCAAGGAGGAATGTGAAGTCAAAGTTTAACAAGCAGCTTCTCACATTATCATTGCATTTCAAATTTTGCATGAATTGAAACCAAAATTGAACAATTGTATGTAGCAGACAGACATGATCAATTGCCCCTAGAGTTCCACAAGTACCTGGCCATGGACAAGGCTTTCCGTTCAACCTCTAGCTCATATTGTAAGCGGTCAATCTCCTTGTTTTCAGCTTCTGCTTGCTCCCGAAGTTTGACAACTTTTTCTTTCTCATAGGTTATCTCTACCTTGTCATTCATGAG
Organism: Mimosa pudica; assembly: GCA_029929735.1. Taxonomy (NCBI): domain Eukaryota; kingdom Viridiplantae; phylum Streptophyta; class Magnoliopsida; order Fabales; family Fabaceae; genus Mimosa; species Mimosa pudica. Next base: position 8,365,508 of record JAKELP010000021.1, on the reverse strand, counting down.
GCTCTGTAATTGATCCTCAACCTCATGTCTTAGCCTTGAGTAAACCTCCATCTCTGATTCAATGGCAACACGCTCCTTCATCAAGGCAATATTTTCTTCTTCTCTCTCAGCTCTTAACCTTTCCAACTCTCGTGTTGCCTCTTCAGCCAATCTTTCAACAGCATTAATCTTCTCCCTCTCAATGGAAAGCTCCAATTCAAAACTTGCATTGATGTCCTTCTCAACTTGAGCGACTAAATCACTATGAGCTGCAACAGCCTTTTCAGCCATAGATTCTGCTTCAATTCGTGCAAGCTCCTCACCAACAATGTCAGAAGAATCTCCTGTTGCAAGGGCAACAGCTGCTTGGGCTTTTGTAACAGGTTTATCTGGCTGGAACAGTCGTGTATAACCTTGAACACGCCCCAGCGAAAATGAAAAGAAACAACGAAACAAGGGAAAACCAAATCAAAATGCTGGTAAGATGCAATCTAAAAAGAATGAACCAACAAAAAGAAAACATTATTTTTCATTACATAATCAAAACAATCACTACGAACAATCAGGAGGAACAATTTAAAAAAGACTCCATGTTGAAGAATAAAATGACACACCAAATGCAAGAGCTATTATTCCTTGCTCCCCAGCAGATACGTCAGCTACAAGCGCAGGGCATGCATCAGGGTGTATCTTGTCAGTGTCTAAAAACCCAGAAATTCGGTACAGTGTCTGCCCATCAGTCCATGGAATTAATGCATAATAATTCATTAGTTACATGATAACCACAATAAGAGAATAGCTTATATGTAAGACCAAGCAACAAAATAGCAAACCTTTCTGTCAGCTTCAGGAAGTTGTCTCTTCTCAAGGGCTCTTTTCCAGCTAATAAGATCTTGGCGTGATAATGGGCTACAAAAAACGAACAAGGGAAACAAAGAACCATAAGGTTAGATTTAAACATAAAAACAAATCTGTGAAAGAAGAGAAGATACCATTTATGACAAAAAAAAAAGACATATTGTGAATACCACTTAACATTTGAGAAAAATAGCAAGGACATCTTGGGATGGTCTCTCAAAATGAAAAAGATAATCACAAATCAGACATCCAAGTTTGTTAAAGCATACCTTTCAGGCGAGAAACAAAATGGGCTCTGGCCTTCATCATCAAACATCTGTGAATCAGATCTTGAAAGCCTGCTCTCAATCAGTCCAGCTTCTGCCAAGCCTAAAACATCATAATGTTTAGACATGATATAGTAGAAACTTATTTCTAGTAAAAAGCTATGTTGTTTGAACACCAAGTTATAGCACCAACTCTCACCTTGTATGGAAGAAAAATCAGGGTCTTCAGGAGTGATATCATCAAAAGCAAGCTCAGTGACATTCTCTATATACATCGCAGGGTAGACTTTTGAAATTGTACTCCTTACAACCAAAAAAGACCCATTTATAGCCACAATACACACACTCTGAGAAATAGTTAGCCAAATCCATTTCTTGCTATTCATGTGATGAAGTTATAGCGTCATGAAACCAAAAAATTACCTTGAAAGAATACTGCTAGCAGAGACCAACCAACGAGCATATTCACGACGTGTGCATAATTCATTGGGTTGAACATCAGATTCAATGACCTATAGATTTGGTCAAGGTAATTTTGTCAATAAACCATTTTTACTCAAGTTGGAACTCCGAAAAGTGTTGAGAGAAAGTTGAAGAACCGTCTTTATTTAAATATTTAATATTTATAAATATCATGCAAATAAAAAATATTCAAAAGTAATAAGTGATATAATTAAAATGAATCTGTCAAATAGTCACGAAGAGTGTTATTATCCATTTGCTTTAAAAAAAAATCATTTTAAAATTCTTGGCAGAATTCGTTGCTCTCAAGAAAAATTATTAGAGCTACTTTCCCATCAGAAAAATATTAGGGCAAAGATATACCTTCAATGCTTGCAATGCAGCAAGTGCTTGCCCGTGAACTAGATCAACAGCAGCAGGAACAAGAACCTTTCCAGGAGGCACAGGTACAGCTGCTGAAACGATTGATGGAGCTGGAATACCAGGAGAAGAGAAAAAGACTCCAGAATCAGGAGATTCAGATTCACTTTTATTTGTCTCAATATGACTGTCTCTTTCCTGATTTTTGTCAGAAATCTGCTCTTGCAGGGATGACTCATTTTCATCGGGTGATACCTGTGGCATTTTGCTCAAATTCTCTAAATCAGTTTGAGGAGAAAATTCAGGATCTGGAATGGTATTTGTATGTGTATTGCCTACTACATCAACAATGTCACTATCATTGGGCAGATCAGCAATGGAGCTATAACTATTTGGATTTGCGGTGCTTCCAATGCCACTTGAACTAGTCAGCTCATCCCTCTGCTCAGTATTGAGGGGTATTGAGTCTGCATCATAGTCATTCCCTAGTTCATCATTAAATAGATTCTCTACAAGTTCATCTGTTGACACTGCAGAATCTTTAGCATGATTGCTATGAAAATCATTAAGTCCAAAATGATTAGAAGAATGAACAGCATTTTCTGATTCAGAAGGGTTAACTGGCTCAGGATTAGAATTGGGAACAGCTAAGTCATTGTCAAAAACTGGCTCATGTGGGAACACTTCTTGAGTGGATGCATTAGTAGAAGCATCAACACCATTGACGGACTTTTTGTTATCATATAACAATTGGGAACCTGAAACAGAATCATCATCAATTCCATTGTTGCTGGAAATCTGATCAAAGTCAGGGGCTGTACCATCCTTGGAGATATCTATTTGATCTTCTTTGTTTCCATTTTCATGTTCCACCTTCTTGTTTTCATTTACATATTCCGTAGCTATATTATCATGATCGTCAGAAGTCAAAGCCACCTCCTGCTGTACTGTCAGAGGCTCCATTTGTTTATACTTCGCTCCTGCAAACAGTCATACATAAACTAATATGTTTAATATGTAAAATGTAAATTTAATCATGTAACTGCATGATCTAAATAAGGCAATTACATAACAGTCTAAAATTATAACCGCTGGTATATATAGGATGCAGCAATTACAGTTATTTCTAGATACAAGGGTAGCGCCTCTAAGGACACGAATACACTCTGGAAATATTAGAAAATCTTGATTAAGGGCATAACTAAAATAGAAAGAACTAATGATAATACTATCTACAGTTCTAACAGTCCTAACATATTCCCTCAAAACAATGATGGATATCCCCCAGGTGAAGCTTGATGATTGAGTTCAAAAAGACAACATTAAGCAATCATTTTGGAAGCTCATTGCAAGTTGGTCAGACAAAAGAAACATAACAGCAAAGGCCAAAATGGTGAAAAGAACAAAAGGTTGCATTCTAGAAACAATGAAGGCTATATAGATAGTAGGAAAAAAGCCAAATTAATGCACACAGCTGAAGAAAGCCATAAATGGCAAAAAATTGTCCCAGTAGCAGTACACACAGAGAAGAAGATAATGAAGGTCGTGAGCAAAAAAGACAAAAGGCAATAAAGACCATCAATAGCGAAAAGGTATTGTCATAATATTGGATAAGGCCTCAAACAAAAGAAAGGTTGTGAGAATCAAGGTCATAACTTAGAAGGAAAAAACCGCAAAAAAGGCCATAAATATTAAAACAATAGGAGAAATTTTTCTATTAGTATTAGCAGAAAGGACAATAACATCTAGCACTTTAAGGTTGAAGCAATGGCACAAATTGATAGCTACTTCATATTGCATCGAAAAGCCCCCAGAATTATTTCATTGAGTCAGCTTTGGAAGGTGACAAAAAGTGAAGAACAAAGGGTGTCACTAACAAAGAAAGGAAGCACAGAGGACTACAGCATCTAAAACCACAAAAAAGGCTCCACTAAGATAGGTGAAGGACTGGGATAGACCAAATGAAGGGAAGTGACAACTTCTGGTTAATCCATGGTGGATCATGACAGCACTGGTGGAGACGAGTACAAGGGTGGACTGATCAACATAGTTTAGTCGGTTGTCAAGTTTTACGGAGATTCTCGAAGTGTATGGATCAAAGAAAGCTTGATTCAATAGAAACGAAGAACACTAAAAGATAACGGAAAGAATAATGATGCTAAAAGTTGCATTGATAACTGGAATAGACTGACTGGAGGAGAAGGAAAAGCAAAGCTTTGCAAAGCATGTAGGCAAACTACCAGATGTATACAGAAAGAGACAACTGCAGTAGTATTTACAAACAAAAAAGGAGGTGATTCTAAAGGACATTATAATAAGGATCACTAAGGAGTAATGAAATAATTGAAAAAAGAATTAAAAAAAAACATCAGTATCAATTGAAACGGTTCTTAAAACTAATGAATGTCAACTTATAAGCCTGAATGAATCAACTTGTAAATATAAAAAAAGCAAATAAAGAAAACTTACTGGAAACATTTTTCTTACTGATAGAAAAGGCTGCAAAGGTCAGCCCTGTAAATAGAAGAACTCCAGCAACTCCTGCTCCCACAACTCCTGAAAGCAAGCTACTTCAAAAGTGATGAGTAGTCTATTGAAATATATGACAGACTAAGCCCAAAAGATGTCAAAGATATAGTAAATCATGTCTTATACACCATATTTCCTACCAACCAACGACGTGCATAATTTCTTTGTTTTTCAATTAAAACTTATTCTGAGAAGCCACAGACTTCAACTTCAGAATAAGTTTCACTCAGAATGCAAATAAGTCTAATAACAGAGGGACCCCAGCAAGGGCGGTTCTTCTAAAGAACATGTGATTCTCTAAACATAGCAAATATGCATTTCATAAGTGCACAAGAAAAACATGAAATTTTACAAAAAAAAACTAGTCAACGGCCAGTTCTTATGATTAAAAAAGAATTTGCAAGAATCATCAATAAGATAACATATACTCCCTCCGGTCCTAAATATAGGATCTAGTTGACTTTTTTGAAAAATCCTAAAAAAAAGCAAAATAAGTTAATTATAAATTGATTTACCTAATTTCATCCCTTAGACTAGTTTATTTTACCTATAAACTAATGGATAATCTAAAAACATATTAAATACTCCCTCCGGTCTTAAATATAAGACCTAATTGATTTTTTTGAAAAATCTTAAAAAAAAAGCAAAATAAGTTAATTATAAATTGATTTGCCTAATTTTTTTCCTTTAAACTAGTTTATTTTACTTATAAACTAATGGATAATCTAAAAATATATCAAATATGTCATGATTTAATAAACTATTTTGCAACCTTAACCTCTCCAAAAAAAAGTCATTCAGGTCCTATATTTAGGACCGGAGGTAGCATGTCATAATTTAATAACCTATTTCACAACTTTAATCTCTCCAAAAAAAGTCAACTATGTCTTATATTTAGGACTTGAGGTAGTATAACAATTTTTTTTAACACAATCCCATAAACCAGTCATTACTTAAGCAGACAATGTACCCTATAAGCTAATCCAATCCATAACCAATACTTTCAACTACCATACAACAAGTACAGAAACATCAAATAAACATAAAAGTACCAAAACTACCCTCACCTCCATATGACAGCTTCTTAGGAGAATCATCAGATTTTTCTTCACTTTCAGAATTTGACCAACCAGATAAGTCATCAATCTTAGAATCAGCAGCAACCCACGAATTCCTATTCCCTCCTCCATCTTGAGCAACACACAGCACACGAAATCGTGGGTCCCACTTCCCCACTCGGTATAGTAAAACCTCAGAAGGCAATTTCCTTTGAAACCCACATTTTTTTAGAGCTAATCTCAGCTGGGGTGAGCTCGGAGACCACGTGGCAGTGATAGAAGCCATGAAAGATTGAATCTTTCAGCAGAGGAAGGAATTTCAGGAGGTGGTATGGTAGAGAAGATAGAAAATGATATTACTGATTGATTATAAGTGAAGATATGAGTATGAGGAGATTTGATTGATGAAGGTATGTATATATAATTGTGGAGATAGGGATATAAGTAGTTGTTGATGGGTGTGAGGATTCTATTCTATTCTAGTATTCTACTTCTCTGGATGATAATGTGTCATGTGTGTTTGTGTTTTGCTGCAGTTTCATTTGGAGTTTGGGTTGTTGTAACATATGTACGCAATTAAAAATGGGAATGAAAACCTTAATGCGTGTTATTATTAAAGTAAAAATAAAAATCTGGAGAAATGTTTTCTTTTCTTAAAAAGAATAATTTTATGCCTGCCTTTTTGTTAAAAGTATGTTAAGGAAGGAGGATATTGATCAAATCTTACACGGGTGAATAAAAGATGATTCAATTGCTTTTAGTTTTTACCAAAAGTAGGGAGTAAAGACAAAGAAAAAGGTATGTTATTGAATTTAATTAAATTACTATGACCGTTAAATTAAATAAGTTATTTTTAAGTTAGGAATAATTACAACTAGATCCTAAATAAGAGATTTAATATCGAATAGGTTCATTAATAATTTTTCACTTATTAATGAAGACTATTATAATTGTTAATATATAGTTATCGTTAACAATTGTCCCTTTAAGTTAATACTAATACAAAATTTGTGGCTTAATACCAATTTCATCTCTCTCTTTTTTATTATCACTAAGTTTCAATGGGTGTGTGGAGTCATGAGAACAATTAAGGGATCTGTTTTAAAATATACTACCTTCGGTCCTAAATATAAGACCTAATTGACTTTTTTTGGAGAGGTTAAGGTTGCGAAATAAGCTATTAAATCATGACATATTTGATATATTTTTAGATTATACATTAGTTTATAGGTAAAATAAACTAATATAAGGGAAAAAATTAGGTAAATCAACTTATAATTAACTTATTTTGCTTTTTTATAATATTTTCTAAAAAAGTCAATTAAGTCTTATATTTAGAACTGGAGGGAGTACAAGGGAAGACATAACTTTAGAGATTGAAATCTATGAGCTTCTCTTTCGGCTTGGGCTTCTATGTTCCAATTAGTTGAGCCATAAGTTGTGTCCTTTGAAGTTGTATTGGCGAAACTTGATCAATCTGCCTTTATACACTTAATGTTTTCTTATGTATCTTTGGGTTAACTTTTTTGAGCCATCTTTATTAATACTCCCTCCGGTCCTAAATATATGACTTAGATCGAGACTTCATTTTGGTCCTAAATATAAGACCTAGATACATTTTTGGTCACCTATTTCCTAAATTACTCTTCTTCTTCTTAACAAGAAATTTGATAGGGGAAGAAGGGCTACTAAGTGATTAAACTAATTAAGGAGTGGTATTATTGGAAAGACATCTAAAATTAAGCCTTCCTTAATCTCCCCAAAAAAAAGTTATCAAGGTCCTATATTTAGGACCGGAGGGCGTATAATTAATTGTCATGTAAAATTATTGGAAAATGTGAAATAAATCCCTTTGAATGTCTAAAAGGATAAGTAAGGAACTCAAACTTTCAAAAGAACAATTAAAGAACAGATACTTATTTGACATATATAATTTGTGAAAACACTTAAATGCCCCACCCATAATAATAATTGCAAATTACCAATTAACAACTGGAGTATACACATTAACAATTGGACCATTTGAATCAACTTCCCTATTAACAAATGTGCATTCCGTATTAACAGTTGCAACTTACCAATTAACAACTAGAGCATACACATTAACAAATGGACCATTTGAATTAACTAAGGTGGGAGTATTCAAGTCTTTTCACAACAATTACAAATGTCAAGTAAGTACCCGATGCCTTACTTGTTCTTTTAAAATTTGAGTTCCTTACTTGTCCTTTTGGACATTCACAGAGATTTATAACTTTGTTTCCCTCCTAGTTGTAACTTCAAATTATTTTAGATAACAAATCATCAATAAAACATAAAAAGCAAAACGCTCATAATAAAACAGCTTTAGGTTACTGTTCACAAGAATCATTCACCAACCGACACGTGTCACTAGACATCCAAGCTTCCTTGAGAAGCCACCTCGCTTAGAAATAAACCCGCCTAATCTTGACAATTCCCATAAATTTTTTTCAAATTCAAATTCGTGTGAGCCCCTCACTTTATGTCTATATACCTCCATTATGCCATTACATAATTTCCCTAAACTTGTAGTCCCTGCTTTTACTTCGCCAAACTTATAGTCCCTGCTTTTACTCCTGGCTTTCTTCCATCTCCCATTGCTTTTACTCCAATATTACAAACTTAAAATATCGCCTTCTTCCATCATGTCTGAAGAGCCTTCTACAGACGCGGTAACACGTCTTGCCATTGGTTTGAATAGCAAACCTATATTTGTGAAGGTTGCTCGGATTATACGTCTCACGGCCGTCCGTTATCCCCTTGGACCAGATCGACCAATGATAGAGGAAGAGGGGATTCATGTGGTGGTTTTCGATGAGAGTGTCGTCTTCCTTTTCATTACATTCTCATTTGTTGATTTTGTCATGTCTGTGTTATACCCTATTGTAACTAACTTTTTATGTATATTTTGGAAGCAAGCATATGTTTCATCAAGAAAAATGACTTTGGAAGCCAAGCAAAATTTTGATAACATATGTTTTATTGATGAGCTGTATACCACCTTTTGCATGGTATTTAATTGGCATTGGCCGTAGACCACCTTTTGTATGTCATAGTAAATATAAAACGAAAAATCCCAACATATGGCATAGAGGTTACGAGGGATGCCTAATTGGGTAGAATGATTCAATGAGGTCCAAGTGATGCCAAGGCATCTACACGCCTATACGAAGGTTTCCAAAAGATTCAAGTGACAATACATATGATTTGCTTTGAATGCTTTTTTAATTCAGTCTGATTATGGTCCAAGCGGATATAGACATGGAAATGATTTGTTAATTAAATTTACATGACACACTTCAAGGCAAAAATAATCTCAATTCATTGACTTTTTGAAAATTTTCCTGAAAGGAGGAGAAAATAAATTCAGAAGAACCAATCTTATGATAAAGACATATGTTATTCAATTACTTAACTTTAACCATTTATGGACGTTTTTGGTGTGGAATCAGATTTAAAGATTTTGATGGTAAATGGATTGCTGAATTGGAAAGTGAAGGACAAACTATTCAGCTATACATTGATCATTTTTTCTTTACATGATTGTTGTCTCCTATGTTTTTTTGTAATAGATGTGTTGCATATTCCACGAATACAAACTTTTGAAAGAGTATTTGTAAACAGGCTTGGAACACCATTTTGTATTTGGTATTTCATTGTTCGTACTTGTAAACACCCTATTTTGTCCGGGCCCACCAAATGAAAAATAAAAAAATATACAAAACAAAAAATAATAAAACAAGATATGCTCTCTTAATTCTTTCTTGTGAGGCAAGCACAAGTCAAATTGTGTAAGGGTCAAACAAAGATTGACAACTAAGTGAGGAAATTGGAAATAATTGTGGTGATTGTGTCATGATTCCCCATCAATTAGAATTTGATTTGAATAAGTTAGGAAACTTTTGAAAAGAATTTGAGTAAAAAGGGAAAATTTTTATTGGGCAATTAAGTTTCATAATGGAATTGATACATGTGCAACCATCATAAAAAGGAAAAAGGAAATTAACATGATATGGAGAGAATGATTGGTGAGCATAAATCAAAAAATAATAAATGAGCATTTAAGATGAAACCCTAGAGTTGGTGGCCTATATAAGTGAGAGCAAGGGAGCATATATGAAGGATCTTTTTTTGGGGAGAGGTTAGGTTTTTTAGTGATGATCATTTTTTTGGAGGGTTTTTTTTGAAAGAGAGAAAAAGGCTAGATTTTGAGAGCAAAGAAAAGAAGTGTATTAGAAAGGTATACATCTGTAACATACTTCTTATATTTCTTGGGGAAGCATAGAGAGAAGGTGGAGTGGAGAGTGATTTATTGTGAGATCCCTTCTTCTTCTTCTTCTTCTTCTTCTTACCTTTGTTTTCTTATACCGAGGAAAGTCTATTGTAGATGGAGGCATTCATAACCTCTCTCTAATCTCATTTAGGCAAAGGTGATATAACCCTCTAAGACACCTTGATTGTCTCTTCACCTATCCAATGATTTGAGATAAGAGAGGATTATTCTTATTTATTTGTTATTCTTTTTTTTTCTTTTTTTTCTTTGAAAATAATTTTTTTATACATGTATATATTTTTTTTGCAATATTTTATTTTTACTTGATATATGATTTTGTTTCGATTTTATTTTAAAATTATGAAATCTTTTTTATTTTTTTTAATATAAATAAAAAAATAAAATGGTTTTCATAAAAGAGGGAAATGGGTTGAATGATTTTCATCCGTGAAAGATTGAATTATCTTCTCAGGTTGAAAGTCGATTGTTTCTCCGAGAGAGATTATCTCCTCAGGCGATTCAATCAAAATTGTGAAGTGTTTCCTCTTTAAAAAAAATAAGTAAATATGCATTTTCATAATATAAAAAAAAACAAACCAAAAATAATATATATTTTTTTCTTCTTAAATTTAAACAAATGTTTTTCTTAAAAAACACAAACCAAGTGACACGAATTTCTACCCGAACTATGTGGGCTTTGATCCCTTAAGAGTACGTAGGCCTAGGTCAAATCCTAGGTCAAGTCCAAAAATGTAAAAATTATTTTTTTTCCTTTTTTTGTTTTATTTTTATTTTTATTTGTATATATTAATTTCTCTTGATAATTTAAAATAAAATTAAAATTAAGGTCATATTTATTTTTAAACAATTAACTTACGGTAACCGTTTTCTTGAACGGGTGCTATGGGGTGCCTAACACCTTCCCCACGCACAATCGACTCCCGAACCCTATTTTATTTTTTTTATTATTTTAAAAGGTTTTCCAAAATACCTTTTTAAAAAGTTTGGTGACAGCTCCATTTTTACATCTTAATTTAACCTAATTTTTCGGTTTACTCTTTTTTTAGCTTACAAATATATACATCCATGGTCAGCCTTCTGGTCACTCCTCTTCTCTTGCACTCTGGCCGTCACGCCTTTCACTTGAGAGTGATGGGAAGTTCAGTGCAGGTGACGCCTCTGTGTGGAGTGTACAGCGAGAGCCCTCTCTCCTATCTCGTCTCCCTCGACGCCTTCACATTCCTCCTTGACTGCGGCTGGAATGACCATTTTGACCCCTCCCTCCTCCTCCCCCTCTCCAGGTATCTCTCATATTAGTAAAGTAATTTCACACTCATTCACCTTATTTCATAGACAATGGGAGGGTTGTGGTGTGGTGTGTAGGGTAGCGCCATCTGTAGATGCCGTCTTGCTTTCACATGGCGATACACTTCACCTGGGTGCCCTTCCGTATGCAATGAAGCAGCTCGGCCTCTCGGCTCCCATTTATTCCACCGAGCCAGTGTACAGATTAGGCCTTCTTACCATGTATGATCAGTATCTTTCAAGAAAGGTGAGGATTTTGTTAGATAGTTTTACTATTTTTAAATCAAGTAGACGGTCTTGAATTTATTCATCCAAAATCTTTTCTCAAGTATCGGCTGTTTCTCATAATCCCTTATAGGGTTGCCTCTTTGACTTTGAAATATTTATGTTTAGTTTGGGCCAGTTAGTTAACGTGAGAAAATCTACTTTCGCAGCAAGTATCAGAGTTTGATCTGTTCACACTAGATGATATCGATTCTGCTTTCCAAAGCATAACCAGGCTAACATACTCCCAAAATCATCATCTCTCAGGTAAAAATTCTTAACTATTGCACATTTGTTGGCCAATTTAAAATTTGTCATGGAATGAGGCTTTCTATCTGACTTGGTTGTATCATGTAGGATTGGTAGCACACTGTTTTGTATTTTGTTTGGTTCTACTTTTGGTCCTTATTTTTTTTGATTCATAATTTATCCAAGGACTTATTTTTTTGGTCCTTTTTTTAGATTAGAATGACATTGTGCAATACATGTTGCTGACCCACTATTAGGATAATGTTGTTGTCCTTCCTATTATTATCTTGTTCATATAACTGTAGGTTTACAAATGTATGACTTTAACAATGATTTGTAATGAGATTTCATCAGCACAACATCCCCTACACACCCATATTAGAACTTAGAAGACATGATCATGCTAAGCTAGTGGACTTAGAAGACATGACCATGCTAAGCTAGTGGCCAGATGGTAGGTGTGGAAATGTCTGACCAGGTCATTGAGGAAGCAATTAGCCCCAGGGGTAGTAAATGTCTGCTCTTGCAACATCTTTACTGTGTATTGCATGAAGACCACTTTGTTAATGCCCAGAAAGTCAGTTATAGTCTATTTTGATATAAATATGACTAGAACGATGTGATGTAAGCATACTGCATGAAGAATAACGTGGGTGAAGCTGCAAATTTGCTCGAGAAGATTTTACCTTGAAGGTGTTTTGTCCCGGAAGTTTTTTCATGTCCAAAATATTACCCTTTCCCCATTATAAAACAATGTTTATTGTAAAAAAATTGACTTTGACTGTTAATGTTGTTACTGTGAATGGCAAAATTAGTCCTTGTTAATTCTTACAGGTAAACATTGCTATTTAAAACCTTCTAGGGCATATATGCACCTTAACCCCTACAAAATTAGGAAGTGGCCATTACATGAGTTAGTTACAGGGCAGGCTTTAAAGTTGATTAAAAGAAAGGGCATTATGTATACTATAAATAAGTCATTACCTTACTGAAATCTGTTTAGTCTTTTATGGATCAATGAGAATACTACAACAACACCAACAAAGCCTTATCCCATTAGGTGGGGTCAGTTACATGAATTGTACGATGTCATTGTTGTTGATCCATGTTTATGAGATTTGTCAGGGTTTTACGTTGGTTGTCAGGGCCTAATACAACTATTGTCCGTTACCTGGGTTTGGGACTGACAATGAGAATATATTTATTGAAAATTTATTACTTCACAATTCTTCTCTAAATCTTCTGCATTCCTACTTCTCCATATTATTTTTACCTGCCTGATGACTAGCATAGGATGTTTAGTTTTATCCAGCTTGTAGTTTTAGATTTCCCCCTGTTTTATTACAAATTTAGTGTTTAAGATCCATACACTTCATCTTATTGGTTTGTTCATTTGGGATGACGGCGTACAACAAGGCTTATTTTTACTGGTTGAGGTTGGTTACATGGATGGCATGGGGTCATTGTCTTTTAATAACAACAAACTCTTTAGGTATACCATTTCAAGGTAGATTGTAATTGATACCTCTGCCAATGTTTTTTATAGAATTTGGTAATCAACATCAACCTCTTTCAAATCTAATGTGACATAGTTATGGATGTAGCTATAATAAAAATGTTTATATAGTAAAGGAGGAGGGTTGTGTTAGGCCCCGACAGCCAACGTAAAACCCTATCGAATCTCATGAACATAGATCAACACACAATGACTTGTATGATCCATGTAGCCGACTCCACTTAATGAGATGAGGCTTTGTTGTTGTTATTGGATTTTTAGGGTATTTCCCAGATGTATGAAGGAATTAAGGAAACATGAGTCTCTTTTATGCTAGTGAGTCATCAATTTTTTTTTTGTTATGTTTTGGAAAGACATCTTGTCCTTAGTAGTTTTTTATATTGCACTTCTCTTCACATTTCTTCACTAAATATTTTCTTCCATATTCATAAAAAGGACAAATTATTTAACATACATTTGAAGCTCTAAAATATTAAATCATGTAGCCATGTAAAGTTGTCAACCCCTTCCTGAGTGTTTTATAACGTTGAATGGTATGTTTGTATGAAATGATAAATGGTATACGTTATTTACTTTTAATAATTTAATACACCTTATAAACATAATCTGCCCATGGTGCTGTTCTGTGTGATTTACCTTTGTTGGTGTTATGGCTACAATGAGGCAAGGGAGAGGGAATTGTGATTACACCTCATGTTGCTGGACATCTGTTGGGAGGTGCTGTATGGAAGATTACTAAGGATAGCGAGGATGTTATATATGCTGTTGATTTTAACCATAGAAAAGAAAGGTAAAGTTTTATTTGAATTGTGTTACTTTAATACGGTCTTTACATATTTAGACCAAAAGATGGAAGGAAAGGTAAAAGAAATATACTTACTCATGGGAGCACTTTTCAGGCATTTAAATGGAATTGTTCTCAGTTCTTTTGTACGACCAGCTGTTCTTATAACTGATGCTTACAATGCTCTGAACAATCAACCCTATAGACGACAAAAGGATAAGGAATTTGGAGGTATATAGTGTTTTTTCAAATATTTTACATGCTTTTTTATAATTGTTTTATTTTAAACTTTCCCTAAAATTCTTTGTTAAAAAAAGATAATTGAAATAATTTCATATGATTGGTACAACTACAGGTGATACAAGCATATGCCAAATATTTAAGCCACTTATATGTAGAAAATTCTGAAGGGATTTATGGACTTCGATCATTCACATTCTTATTTTCAATTATTTAGATATCATGAAGAAAACTCTAAGGGCGGGTGGCAATGTATTACTTCCTGTTGACTCTGCTGGACGAGTTCTTGAACTTATTTTGATGTTAGAATCAGTAAGTAGGGAACATATTTCTCACTTTTTCCTCTTTCCTCAAATACTGTTTCCATAAATACGCTAGTTGATATTTGATTGTGTTATTTGCAGTATTGGGCTGATGAAGGCTTGAGCTTCCCTGTATATTTCCTTACATATGTTGCATCCAGTACAATTGATTATGTGAAGAGTTTCCTTGAGTGGATGAGTGACTCCATATCAAAGTCCTTTGAACAGACTCGTGAGAATATTTTTCTATTGAAGTAAGTGGGATCTGTTGTAATTTGAGTATTCAAACATCAATGATTTAGTTCTATGGGTTGGGTTGTGAGGTTGTGCCTTTTAATCCCATTTTGAGTATTTTCATGGCATATCATATGGTCATGTTAAGTCTCTTCCGACATTTTAGTAAGATTTATATGAAGGGGGAAACCTTGAACATACTTTCATGTTAAGTCTCTTGCGATATTTTAATAGGAATTATATGGAGGGGGAAACCTTGAACACTTAATGGATTTTCTTCTTTTAAGAATCTTTTATATCCATTTTATTTTAAGACAAAGAAAGAGAATGTTTTCTAAATATACATTATGGCGAGAGGTCATTTATCTCTTGTTTATGGTACACAACTATTTTAAAAAATAAAATGATTACTTTACTATTAATATCTTTCTTTACGAGGCTTTCATGCTTGTACCTGCAGGTATGTGAAACTCATTGTTAACAAGAGTGATCTTGAAAATGCTCCTGAAGGGCCAAAGGTTAGATCACTTGCATGCCTTTGTAGATACCCATTTTTTGAGTCGTCTTCAATGTGCAGCATTAATTATGTATCATTGTAGGTTGTTCTAGCATCCATGGCAAGTTTGGAGGCAGGTTTTTCTCATGATATATTTGTTGAGTGGGCAAATGATGTGAAAAATCTTGTGCTTTTTACGGAAAGAGGCCAGGTACTTTTCTAGAACTTTTGGCCCTTAGTTATTGTATTCCAATGATCATTTGTTGCTAGTGCAATTACCGTATAAAAGATGCAAGTATGTTATATTTATCTGCAAGACAGTATAGAACCATCCACATGGCCAACAATATAATCCGACTAAATCAGTCCAAGTGACAGATCTTAATCTAATAAAGGCATAAAGAGATATTTTAGTATCCACTAATTTAAAATAGCTATGATCTTGTTAGTGTCCCTCAAGTTGTAATGTAGATGTTAGTCATGTTCAACTTGTTAATGCAATCTTTGAAATTCCGTTTTGAAACACCTTTAGTATCTGTCCACCTCCAGTCCTCAACATGTTTGATTCTACTGTGCTAAACTGGATTTATTGATGCATTGATTGCTGCTTTGTCAATATAAAGCTGAATAGGTAAAACCTTATCCATCTGTAACTCTCACAGTAGCCTTTGAACTTTGAAGCCAAAGTGCTTTCATATATTCCCTGGGCAACCCACTTTAGTCTCTTAATCGGCACGATTCTAGCCACGGCAGTTCCTTTAATTTTGGGTAACCAAATAACCCCATAGGAAGGTACTTCATCCAGTTATAGATCTTTGTTAACAATAGCCTTTTCTTTCTTTGCCACAATATTCCCTTGCCTCTACTTCCTTTGAGTTTCAGTCAGCATTTGTGAAAACTACCTCATGTTTGTTCCCATTATCTCTAGCTTCTTCTTCATTGTCTTCATTCTAGTTTCACCATACTGATAATGAGGGATTGACATTAACACTAAAAAGAAATCACATCAGTGGCACCCTTAGCACACTGAAAAGTAAATATGGACAAGGATATCATCATAGAACACATTTGAGAGGCCAGCACTCCATAGTCCTTATATGCCCTTTACACCCCCACTATAATTGTCAGAATAGATTCCCCACTCCCTTGCTTGCTTATGCCCTTGTTTGTCTTCTTTCCACAATGAACTTGGGCTGATTGTGTCATTCTAGGCTCAAGATCAATCCCAGACCCATCAAGTCTATTTGAATTGGCATTTGTGGCCTCTATGGACAGGGCTACTTATGAAGTGCACAACCTGGTGGCCAGAGTGAGCAGTGTATGGTTTAGTTGTCAAGAACGTCAACTCCTTGGGGTGTGTTTGGTTGATTCCCTCCCCTCATTTTGTTTGAAATTCTGGAGGGAGATTCTCCCCTCTCCTCCAAATTGGGTGATTTTGGTGAACATTTCCTCATTTTTTTTTCAATAATCCATTAATGCCCAAGAGAAAAGCAAAGCTCAATCACTCGACACATGGTGGTCAAATTAATTAAAAACACAAATTTCTTGACTGTTTTTCCCTCATGACTTTGTGATAATGCATTAATTGGAGGTAAGGCTTATATTAACTTGTTGGGATGAGAATGGATCTTAACAAATTATGCAATTTGAATTAAGGTGACAATAATTCATTAACATATTAATAAAAACTTATAAATTAATATATAAGGGTGGAATAGTAAATTATTTATTAACACTTGATCCTCCCTCTTGAACTATATAAGGTGTCGATCATTAAAATCTTCTCCCTTCCCCATCTGTGAAAACAAAAGCACCTTTAAGGGTGGTGGTCTAGTGGATCATAGATTGTGTAGTCTCAAGCAATTTTTTTAGTACTTAGTTGCATGTTGGTCTAGTGGATCATATGTTTTAAAAAGTGTCCTTTTTCCTGCCTATTTGTGACAAGTATGTGAACAGAGCACCCGGAAACTTCGAGATTGGGTTTCTGTTCCGTGTTCTTGGTACCAGATCTGTAATTAATCTTATCATGATAAGGATTTTACATTTTCACTTTGTAGCCTCTCATACATCAATTTCACTCTTTCTTTTTGTATGTTTCCCTTATTCTGAGGGCCATCTATGTCTAAGCAATGTTACGTTAGTTCTGGGTTTAAGGTCTGTCAAGCATATGCCTGATACGGAATTAATATTATTTTTATTTTATTGATGGTGTCTTGAGGTGGTGTCATTTTCTGACATACCTAAATTTTTGCCAAGAGGGGTGGAAAAAAATAGAACGTTTAGGCAGTTAAGGCTGTGAAACTTGCGAAAAATGTGGTGCCACTATTTCTCTGTCAATTGTGGATAGGACCACAATTTTTATGCAGCTATTCTTCACCAAAGAACAATCTTCTCGTCCCCATAAATGACACCAACTGCACTTCTATGGTCTACTTAATTATTTGAATGAAATATTAACTTGTTCTTTCTCCTTTTAGTATCACATATTGGTATTTCAAATTTGTTTTATAAGAAATCATATTGATGTTAATAATGCTTTTGTTTTTGTTTTATTTGGGAAATCTGAAAGCAGAGTGTCAATGTTTTTGTTTTTGAAACAATATTATTTGTGGTTTTATATTTTACTGTTCATTTTTTTGTTCTAATTTATATGTCCATGATCTTCTATTACTGGACACAGTTTGCCACACTATCTCGTAAGCAATATTATTTGTGATGGTTACATATTTTACTATTCTATTTTATTTTTGTTCTAATTTATACATCCATGGTCTTCTATCACTGGACACAGTTTGCCATGGCCCGTAAACAATTTTATTTGTGATGGTTTAATGTTTTACTATCTTTTTTTCTTGTTCTAATTTATACATCACCTGTCTTCTTTACTGGTAACAGTTTGCCACTCTAGCTCGTATGCTTCAGGCTGATCCGCCTCCAAAAGCTGTCAAAGTCATCGTGTCCAAGAGGGTTCCTTTGGTGGGGGAGGAGTTAATTGCCTATGAAGAAGAGCAAAATCGGATAAAAAGGGAAGAAGCTTTAAAAGCTAGTCTCATCAAGGAGGAAGAGTTGAAGGCACCTAATGGGAATGATAATAATACTAGCGATCCAATGGTCATTGATTCTGGCAAGAGTCATGTTTCACAAGAAAGTATGAGATGCATCCAATAAGTATTTTGCAGCCTTTTATAGTTTTAATTCACATATGCATTCAGCTTTATCTAACTTAAGTTCCTTTAGAAATTGGCTTTCAGCTTTGAATATTTCTCGTTCTGTTTGAAAATTTTCACTAAGTATACTGCTGGATAAGTATTTAGAGATCTGCCTTTCTTTCTACATTATCAGATTTCGAAAGCATTCTTGCTATGTAAAATTAAACAAAAATGGCTTGATTTATTGTCTCTTGTTTCACAACAATTGTTCCAACATATCAAAGAAGGCAACTGATTGTGAGGATCAATCTATATGCAAAAACTTGCTGATACTATTTATTGCGTTTATCACCAGTAATATTTAACATGTATGAACAAATCAAGGGACATGACTTTTTTATTTATTGTAACTTGAAAATTTTTTAAGTGAGTTTTTTTAGAGTTAAAATTTTGAAATATTTGACAAAATGAGTTTAATTTGAAACAATAATCACAGGGAGTTTATTGTTAAAATAGCATCAATCACTGTAGTTAATTACTCCTATGCTGAAAATATTGTTCCTGGAAGTTCTGAATTCTAATTCTTCATTTTAAGGTTTATATATTTTTACAAAATGCTAGTCTTCATTGAATTTATGTATTTGCACTTGTTTTGGCAGGTTCACAGGGTGGTGGATTCCGGGATGTGTTCATTGATGGGTTTGTTCCACCTTCTACAAGTGTTGCCCCAATGTTCCCCTGTTATGAAAATACAACAGAGTGGGATGATTTTGGTGAAGTTATAAATCCAGATGATTATGTTATTAAGGATGAAGACATGGATCACCCAGCAATGCATGTGAGTTCACATTTTCAGGCTGCTTTGGTTTTCGACAATATTGTTATAAGGTTTTCTTGGTCCATACATGGATTATGTAATGGAAGTTTCTTGGCATATTGTGAAGGAACTGGATTACTTGATATTTTTATTTACCTTCTATTCTTTTCTTTCATTAATTATTCCTTTCTTCCCTTTAATTCTTCTTCTCTGGAAAAAATTCATTACTTATTCTATTGTTTTCTTGTCAGGTAGGGGGTGATATGGATGGAAAAATAGATGAAGCTGCTGCAAGTTTGCTGTTTGATACAAAACCATCCAAAGTCATATCTGATGAAAGAACTGTAAGCTGTAGTATCTGTTCCTTAAGTCGCATTTCTATTTCTACTAATTTTAAAGCTGTAATTAATATATGAAAATGTCTTCAGTGTTTAGCTATTGTATTTAAAAATTGATTTAAGGCATATAGAAGCAAGTTGACTTTCTTTAAGCTAGTTGGGATGAGTGCATCATATGGAGTTTAAGTTATGAGTCTCATTATTTATCGTTTGTGAATATTGCAATTTACTATATATTTTATATCTTATATGGATTAAAATGGTTCTATCTTACTATTTTAACCCATTCATGTTATTTTATTATTTACTTTGACAAATAGCCTTATGCTTCTGCAAAAAAGAGAGTCTACAGATGAATTTTACAGTAGATTCTATTTGTTTTATTTTTTGGTAGTCAACAACAAAAAACCCTTTCTCACTAGGCAGGGGCCGGCATAAGTGTATGCTTATTAGTTATTAACCGTCACATCACTACTTTGAATATTTCTTTTACTTGAAACCTGTTTTTTGTTCCTTGTGGTATCAGGTCATTTTGGTTATATGTTATAGATTTGTAGTTTTTGTATCAATAAAAAAGGGTCAACCCAGTTTTAGTCTCCACTTGGTGAGAGTGCTGGGGAAGGGAATATACTAGACAGTTTAACCTATGCTTTTTGCACAGTGGCTGATTCGAACCCACGACCTCATACTCACATGGCAAGCGAGCTCACCGTTGAGTTAAGCTGGTCCTTCCAGTTTTTTTGTATCAATGAATTTCCTATTTTGCATTTGAATAGGATGTTATAGCAGAGGTAAGTTGGTTAGAGATATGTTAATTCATGGTAATCAAATATTATCCTCTAGGTGTTAAACTATATCCCTTTCTTTCTGGCATTCTCTTTGAATATTGGCTGCAGAGCAAAGATTAAGCATTAATATGTGACAGGAAGGTTCTTTTCATTATTTAATGCATGGTTCCTTTCTGAGGGTCTGTCCCATTTGAAAAGTAGATAATCATTGGTCCAAAGGAAAGTAGATCATAATGTAGTTTAATTAATATTTCTTCCTGGTATATCTATATATAATCGTGTTGATGGTTTTTTTTTATCAGGTGCAAGTCAGGTGTTCATTGCTTTACATGGACTTTGAGGGGCGTTCTGATGGACGGTCTATAAAAAGTATCCTCTCCCATGTGGCTCCCCTGAAGCTTGTATGAATCAATTTTTTTTTTTTGTGTTTTTCTTTGGATAACTTTCGGGAGATGTTAAATCCTCATCTTGTTTATAACTAAGGCATTACCTAACTGAATGGAACTGCCCATCTAGGCCAGTTATAGCTTGCCATCACTTGACCAGCATGTGATCATCGGAGGAACTTAATTGAAAGGCTAAAGTATGCTTTTGGTCCTCGAACTTTCAATAAAGTCATGTTTTGGTACCTGAACTTTCAAAAGTGTGTTTTTACTCCTAAAATTAACACCATTTAGTTCCCTAATGGAAAATGTTAGCAGTATTAATTTGCGTTGCTGATATATTACTATTATTAAATTGTAAAATATTAAAAATAAGAAAATAAATAAAATCCTAATCTTCATTAACCATTTTAATGTTGACAAATAGGCATTTTTCGTAACATAAATTAACGGTGTTAAATTAAAAGAACGAAAAACACACTTTTCAAAGTTAAGGGACCAAAACATGACTTTGCCCAAAGTTAAAAGACAAAAAACATACTTTAGCCTAATTGAAATAATACACATTTTGTAGATGTAAGCAGATAATAATTTGAACTCGAAATGTTGATAGAGTTTAGATGGCAGAAAAGAATTAAGACTTTCCCTTGCTGGAATCACAATAAATATATGATCTGTTGGTATGAATGACAAATGTCGGAATGTTTTTTGATGGTTCAAATAGAGTGTGTACGAGTGTATTTATTAATTTATTAATATAAAAAGAGAAAGAGGCTGTTGGTGAGTTGAACCTGAAATTCTTCTTTACTTTGGTGTGAAGCTAGCTGATTCTCTAAATACTCTAATTCTCTTTGCTTTATTGATAAGACATGCTAGATCCTAAGTTACTCCTATAATTCGGGATGAAATCCATCTTAGCAAACAAAAAATTTTGAAAAATAATTTATACATGTATTTATTTTCTGTCTGCAGGTTTTGGTGCATGGATCAGCTGAAGCTACAGAGCATCTGAAGCAACACTGTCTGAAGAGTGTTTGCCCTCACGTATATGCTCCTCAAATTGAAGAGATGATAGACGTCACATCTGATTTATGTGCTTACAAGGTAAGATTGTCAAAATTTGGAACTAAACTTGAGCCATCTTCCAATGTGAATCTTAAACATGCTCTGTTTTTCGTTTATAGGTTCAACTATCTGAGAAGCTGATGAGTAATGTCCTATTCAAAAAGGTGAATATTGGATATGTCTTAACTGCTTCACTTACTTGCCAGTCATTCATTGCATTCATAAATGAACTTGACTACAGCTTGGAGATTACGAAATAGCTTGGGTTGATGCTGAAGTAGGGAAGACAGAAAATGACAATTTATCACTGCTACCACTCTCAGCTGCAGCTCCTCCTCCACACAAGTCTGTTCTTGTCGGTGATCTAAAATTGGCAGATTTCAAGCAGTTCCTCTCCACAAAGGGTGTTCAGGTAGTTTTACAGTTAAAGTAACCATTTTTCCTTGTATATATTTCTCCTTGTTGTGTGGACTATCGCCTATCATTATTGTCTTTGAACAAAGTGAGTGAGCCTCAAGTAACCGTAAGGTCGCCGATAATCTATCTTTGGAAGCCTTGTGTGATAGGTCACCCTTTGTTAATTGTCTATTAACAGGAATACTGGGTTTCAAAATGGTTGTTTCACCTTACATGGAATCTAATATTGTTTGGTATGATAAAATTCGCGAATAATTTTATTTCCAAGGGTTCTACAACCTTCATAGCAGGGAAAGGTTGAATATCCACTTTATAAGGCTATAAATCATTTAGTATAAAAAAGTTGAATAAAATAAAACTATGTATCCTGACATACAAGATATTGCAGGTGGAATTTGCTGCTGGGGCATTGCGATGTGGTGAATATGTAACACTACGCAAGGTTGGTGATGCAACTCAGAAGGCAAGTGGTTCTAAACACTAGTCATATTTTCAACATTTTTTCTATTTAGATCAGGAGCTGATCATGGTAACCTCCTTTTCTTCTCCCTTCCAGGGTGGTGGTTCTGGTACTCAGCAAATTGTCATTGAAGGTCCTCTATGTGAGGATTACTATAAAATCCGTGAATACCTCTATTCTCAGTTCTACTTGCTTTAAATTTTGCAAGGCAGATTTGCCAATCATGCAATTTCTTCCCAAATTTCGGCCTTGGGACATACTAAGCGGAGTAATATGCCTGATGTGGATTCAAGATGAAATATTTCTGAGGGTGTAAGTTGGGATTGTTTGCAAATCAACAAACCCATTTTATGGGAGTTGAGAAGAACACAGCCCTATAATATCCTGAGGCTCCAACATAATGTAACAATGTGAACATACTAGAGAATTAGATGCTTTATTGAATACTTGACTGCTTTTTGACTATGCTTGTTATTTATATTTTTGGCACATACAGGGAATGTAGTGTACGTAACCATTGTATGGATGTAGTTCGACTGAACTGGTAGTTAAACTAGGTAACTCTGCCTTCGGGAAAAAATCGTATTTATTACAAAAGGATTTGTATATTATGTTTATGCCATTTCTAATTATTTTTTTGTTACTTTTTGTATTTATAGATATAAATGGAATTGTGTGATAACTTCTCAGCTTTAACATCTATGACACCCCTGCATAATCACCCGTGTCCTTGGCAGTTTATTAGGTATTCTCACATTCTCAGCCCCCAATTTGGTTGCATTCTTAGACATATAGAATTAAGAAGAAAGTTAGAAGAATGACAGAGTTGAAGACTAGAATACGCAGCCGTCAAAGATAATTCTCCATTGAATCTTGATAATAAAAGGCAAGATGATGATAATTAACCCCAATTTAGGTTATATAATCCTAACTTAGATAACAATTATTATAGGCTTAAAGATTTCTAAACTCTTTATGCCCAAAGCAAAACAAAAACTAATAACTCAACCCAATAAAATAAAGTTCTAATGAGCTAATTAATAAATTTAATTAGTTAAGTCACCCATACTAACTGTTAGACTCTACTCAACTAACCAAATCAACGTACAATTTTATTCTGCAATTATTAAAATCATAACAATTTCTACTTGAAATTTAATTATTTCTCTATCACCAAAAAAGTTAATTATTTCTCAATTAAAGAATACAAAATATAATCTTGATCCGATTAGGCTGGGTAATGTCGGCATACGCTCTCATATGTTTGACTCGTGTCGACCCGGGAGCTACTTGCTTCATATGATCCATTGCTCGCATGTCACCCTTTCTTGCACAGGCACATGTTAACCTTTCTAATAAATACTTTTAGAAATAAAATGTACACAAGTGTTTCGTCAGGTTGCCTATGGTACCTGTCAAAGAGAGCCCGGAAAAAGGGCTAACCCTTGAAGTGTCGAGCCAAGCCCTTTTAGGCCCGCATAAAAAAATGTATGAAGCCTAATCCATGAGAGATCGCACTTCAAGTCAGCTTAATGTACTTTCATTTTTCCACATACTTTAATCATTTCCAAACCTTTTTTTGACAATTAAAATATGAAATTGAATAAAATAAGTATGACCAAATTATGTTTAAATAACAAGTATTATCAACTCAACAATTCAATATTTAATATATATTTAAAGAAGATCAAATCCACACAAAGTCATAGATATTAAATAATAAGTCTAGTTTTTTATTGTCCACATACCACAATTGAATAAATTATTCCATTAGGATTGAATACCACAATTGAATAAATTATTCCATTAGGATTGAACACCACAAGTAAATAAAGTATTACATAAAGTTCACACATTACAATTAAATAACTACAATATTAAGAAATAAACAAGAAAAGTGAAAGTCACATTACTACATTAAACATTAATAGTAAACGTCGTCATTTTCTTCTTGATCATCACTATCATTAACATCAAAAATATATTTGATTATGATTAACTATGGGTAGCTTCTTCTGTTGTAAGAATATCATATATTTTTTATATTGTACTCTCTCTAGTGCTTATTGCTTAATATATAAGACCTATTTGAGGAGATGAAGTTGGTCCTAAATATAGGACTTATTTCTAATTTTTATCAAGATTTCCCTAAATTATCCTTATGAATGCTCTCCAATAATAGAGAGAGAAGAGAGGGAGGGTGAGGTAAAGGTAGATGGTAAAGGTATATGGGTAATATCATGTTGTTTTAATTAACTCAATTAACATCTTTAATCTAATCAAATTAGATAAATAAGTCTTATATTTAAGAGCGGAAATAGTAATATCTTAAGACCTCATATAGTAATTTAGTGATGCCAAAATCTAGTTGTTGTAAATTGTCTTATATAGGACATTAGAACTTGTGTGCAATTTTCCCTGCAATTTTATCCTATTTGTTAAAAAGGGATTACATAGTAGAATCACAGTAAACCAAACAAACACCAATATATCCCAAAAGACTTAAATACTGTTTTCAAAAAATTAATTACTCCCTCTGGTCCCTAATATAAGAGCTAGCCGCAAAAAAAAAACGCTTCTTAAGAAAACATGTGAATGCTAGTTGGATGTCTGAAATAAATGCTTCTTTTCCAATATTGCCCATATTTATTGTGATACTTTTAAGAGAGAAATATATAACCATTAATAAATATGAAAGGGAGTTAAGGGCAAAGTTGGAAAAACACATTAAATGAGGAGAGATTGTGAGATGAGCTCTTATATTAGCGACTAAAATCATTCAAATTTTAAACTCTTATATTAGGGACCGGAGGGATATGTATGAGTTGTAAACCTTAACGAAAATATTCAATTCAAACTTTCGCTGATTACCAAACTTAAAAAATTTTGAAATACTATTTGTCAGCCGCGGGAATTGATTGTGAACCTTTATTATAAAAAATGTTATAATAATTTAATAGTTAAATATAACTCGTTTACTTTCAAACATATTTTTAAATATATCCTGCAATCAGAACAGAATGATCAGATGGTATATATTTTAATTGTATCGACGTATCGTTATTTTGTATTCGTCTATATATTTTATCTGCTCATCATGCGTTCTAACTAGTTTATGGTATGTATATATAGGTGGGGACGACTTTGACATTTTCATTTCCCAAGTGATTCCCAGTTTCCAACAATTTGAACAGTTTGATTCTTGGAACAAATTCAACATCGATCTATTCAACAAAACGATCTTGTGTGGGAAAATAAACAAAAAGTTCAATGATCATTAGACCTGAAGTTCATAGAAATATTTGACATCTCTTCGCAGACATACACACCCCATACACGATATAACTTTTCAAAGTAGGCTTTGAAAATTGGATTTGTCATTCAACTCGTTGAAACAGTGGATCAATACTAATTAAGAGACCTTCAGGCTATATTTGTTTGTGCTGGTGATGGAAACGAGGGTGGACCTTAATACTTTTTTTTTATGTTAAAGCGGAGAATTGGTTTTCTATTCAACTAAAGAAACACGACACAATGGTTTAAAAATAGCTTCTTAATCAATTAATCACTAAAGAATAACTTAACTTAATAACTAGCTTCTTACTTGATCAGATTTGTATCTCAGTCCTCGTGGAGACGATCTTTTTATCACTTTATTACTTAGCACGACTCATGTGCTTTGTGGTGCGAACAAATATGAAGGAAAATTACAGACATAATTTTGTGCCCTCTTGATATTCTTGCGAAAGAAGCATTAGACATTGCGAGTGGTGTTTAGTTTTCGAGCCCTCCATGAGCAATCAATTGTTCAATTTGGTTTTTAGTTAAAACCGAAATAATCGAAAAATTGAATAGTGAAAAATTCAAAAACCAAAATGAAACCGATTTATCGGATAATTGAAACTAAATCAATTGAAATATTTTAGTTCGGTTTGTTTATTAACCAAATTTCAATTTTAATATTATTTATCAAACATAATATTGTATTATATTTAAAATATTAATTGCATTTTGAGTTTAATATTATTTGTGAAACACATTAATATATATATTAATTAATAGTAAAAATTATATATTGATTTAATAATATATATGAAAGTTATAAATTATTTTATATTAAATATAAATAAACTATAAAAGGTTCAGTTTTTTATTATATATGACTGATTTAAATTTTAAAATGATTGAATGGAAAACTGAAAGCTGAAATTCTAAAAACTAACCAATCCGTTCAGTTCGGTTCGGTTTTTTTGTTTCTTTAATACTCTGCTCACCTATACTCCCAATTCTATTCAGGATTATGAAATTTATGGGGGTTTTAGCATGAAGGAACATGTGGTAGTAGTTTCATTGATTGCGCCTGAATTCTCCCTAAAAAAACATTTGACTTTAATCTGTCCGCCAGGCACATTGATTGCATGCGATTTTTTTTTATATAAAAAGTAGTACTAGTAGTATTGCGTACACTTTCAAACACAATTGTAAATATATCCTGCAATCAGAACACAGGATTGATCCCTTTTTCTGCCGAAACAATGC
Organism: Mimosa pudica; assembly: GCA_029929735.1. Taxonomy (NCBI): domain Eukaryota; kingdom Viridiplantae; phylum Streptophyta; class Magnoliopsida; order Fabales; family Fabaceae; genus Mimosa; species Mimosa pudica. The sequence continues at coordinate 8,338,356 of JAKELP010000021.1, read as the reverse complement.
AGAATTGATCAGATAATGTGTGTGTGTGTGTGTGTGTTATATTGTGATAGATCAGATGGTATATTTTAGTGGTATCGTTATTTTGATTTTTTCACATCGATACATACATACATACATATCACATCGACACACACACACACACATGTAGCTCGTGCGTCTAAGTTAATGACTTACACACGCACATATATAAGGTGAGTACAACTTTGACATTTTCATTTCCCACATAATTCCTAGTTTCCAACAATTCCAACAGTGTATTCATGGCTCAAATTCAACTTTGATCTTCTATATTCAACAATACAACGGCATGACGTTGTGTGCGGAAATGAACTAAAAGTCCAAATGGTCAATAAACGTGAAGTTCATACAGACGGCTAGCTGTTTACATCTTCATAGGCATACACGCCATACACGGTAATTTTGTAAAGTAGTTTCTGAAAACTGGATGTCCGTCCTCGAAGGAGGGCCGCATACTGAAGGCTCTAAGCAAAAAAAATGTGTGATTTATAGTATATCAACTAGTCCACTATACATTATTTAATTTCCGAGACAAAGGTACCATTTGTAAAACAAATACAAAAAATTTCATTAAAATATACTGATTTGCAACATAAATTAATGTCTTTGATTTCTTAGATATGTTTAGAATTGAATAAACAAAAATTAAACAGAAAACGACAAGGGTAATAAAGGTTTTTCACCCTAAAAAATTATTTCATTTCAAATCAATGGGTTCATTAGTATTTCAATATTTTTGGGGGGCTATTTGATATTAATTAACTGCTACAAAAGGGTTAAATGAAGTTCTCTCTGAAAAATGACTCACACATATTTACGAAATCTTAAAAAGAGTAATATAATTTTAAAATAAAAAGGGCATAAATCAACAAGTAAATTGTGGATTCATGTATGTACTAAACTTAATCCAACAAATATATATAGTTACTAAAGTACAAATTTGACAGACTTCTATCTGTTTAAACTCAAAAAGACATCATCTAGTCGATGACCTGCCCGTAAAACTCTTGACTTGACCGGTAAGGAGACTGTTTACTATTTCACCGGTATGACTGAACAATTCGTGTTTAGTTTTTAAAACCCTATTTCAAACAAATGTTACATAATTGAATTCATATAATTATCATGGAAGAGGTTCAAGTGTGAGAAGAAGTCCATGAGCAGGCCTGAGAGAGAGCATGATTGAAGGTGAATGATGATAACTTGGTGAGAGTCTAAACTTAAACCTTGAGAGAAGAAGAGTTAACACAATCTTATATTCCATGAAGGACAAGTTTCTTCCTACACACATTCTTCCTCCAAACCCAAATGGCAAGTAACCCATCTTGTGACTGCACCCTCCATTAGCGTCATCTTTAAACCTATCTGGTCTGAACTCGTTGGCATCTTCGCCCCACAATTCTCGGTCGTGGTGCATCGCCACCACGTCGATCCACATGTTGGTCCCATTAGGCACAGTTAAGTTGTCCACTTTAATGTCTTCTCTGGCTTGCCTTTGCACGTTTGGTGCAGGTGGGTATAATCTCAGAACTTCATTCATCACCCACTTCATCTGCAAGTTAATATGAAAAGTATTGTGAATATGAAGAAATTATAGACTTTGGATCTTCGAATTCAATTAGAATTGTTCTTCTAGACATATGTATTCATATTACGTGGTGGTCAAATTCATATATTTTGTGTTGTATGGTTGTTTCTGTGTTTATATTTATTTACCAGATACTTGGCTGCGCGGTCTTGGATCAAATATCAATAAAGAAATAAAGTTAGTGAAAGCATAAATGTGGATGTGGCAAATTAATACTAAAGGCTAAAAGTGATACCGCGTTTTGTGTAATTTATCATTTCCCTTCCATAAAAAATTTCACTTTGTGGGGCTGAAGCTGCGCTCGTGCATGCTTTGTCTTGTCGCGTGGACCATATTCAAATTATAATTTTTTTGTATTATTCTGTTGATTTTTTATTCGTATCTTTCAATAGTCAACCATAAATTGAACCATACAATATTAGACCATATAATGCTCAGACACGTAGTATATATCAATATTGTCATATAGGTCAACATCATATTTATAAGCAGTATAATTCATAAGTTCCCACTCTACTCAATGTAAATAAAACCAAATATAACATGACCTAAAACAGCATGGGACAAGCTGAATTTTTCAAACACTTCTAATCTAGTAATATATATCATCATTATCATCATATTTGAAAAAGGAAGGAAATATCTTAGACCTATGTAACACCAAAATTTGAGGGAAAACGATATAATTCATTCTCATTTTCAGACTAGCTGGAAAAGTTTGAACTTTGAAGAGCAAATTAATTATATTTTCAACGTATTAATTAATTAATTGCCCACCTACTTGGGATAGAGCTTTGTTTTTGTTGTATTAATTATTAATTATAATTAGACGTATGAGAAAATAAATGGATATGCAATAATCTTATATGGCACGTACCTTTCTTAAACCTGCAAGCATATTGACATCAATAAGCTCCTTATTATCTCCCAAAACTTCTTTAATCTCATCTCTGAGTTGATTTTGCCAATCTTCATGCGTAGCCAGAAGCAGCAAATTCCAAGTTAAAGCAAGTGCAGTGGTTTCATGTCCCCCAAAGAAAAAAGTTTTGCACTCATCAACAAGTTCCCTCGTGGTTAATTTATTATCTTGCATCAACAAACCCAACAAATCTTGTTGAGGTTGTCTCATGTTTTTCGATTGTTTACGAGATTCAATGATGGACCACAAAAGAGTATCAATCTCTTTTCCAAGTTTTTTAGCCTCTAGGGTTTTCTCAACGTTAAAGTAATTACCAAAAGGAACACCAACGTATCGATTAGACTTAAAGAGAATCATTTGAAGGGCTTTTAGTTTATCAAAAACTTGCGTTGAATTCACATGATCTCTCATTCCAAAACTTGTCCTTGCTATGATTTCACCTGCTGTTGCTATGACTTCCCTTTCTACGTCTATTTCCGAATTACCAGAATTTATTTGTGAGCACCATCTTTCTATCATTTGGTTTGTGGATTCCACCATCATGCTCATCATTGCCTGTTTTTCCATTTGATTGTACAAAAATGGTAAGTTTTTGTTTGGCCATCGACAAAAAAGTAAGATAATGCATATACACTTTATTCTTTTTTATGATCGTATATACTTGATTCTGATAGATCATGCCTAGCTTAATAAAGGGTATGGTAGTACAATTTAAAATTTATGTGTGTGTGTGTGTGTAAATGTACCCTGAATCTCTACCCTACCACTATATGCCTTGTCTTTTGATAAAGGTCATATACTTTTCAACGCCGTAATCATTTTGTTCAAAATCTATAATGTGTGCGCGCACGTGTTTTTTTCATTAAAGCTCACCACATGTTCTAAACATAAAGTTTGTGTGTGTGTGAGAGAGGGAGGGAGTGAGGAACGGATTGAAAAAGCAGACATGAGTTCTTAGAGAAGTAAAGCTTTAAATGTAGAGAGAGAGAGAGAGAGAGAGAGAGAGAGAGACCTTCAAGTTAAGAGGAGAGAAGGCAGGGGCAATAATGTGACGATGACGAACCCAATCGTTCCCTTCTACCATAACAAGGCCACTGCCAAACATGGCGTCTCTGTCATTTCGGAATACATTAGGTTTTCCCCATCTCTTTGCCAAAACATTTGTTGACATTTTCTTCAAGAATTCTGGCTCTGCTATGTACAAAAATGGCTCAGTCCCCAACCAGTACACAAACACCTTCCCTGTGTCATCCAAACCAAAATATACATTACATTAACAATATAAAATCACATTTATCATTAACTAATTAATGTTAATTATATATCTCAGCCGATCAATGTGAAAGCTAAGGTGTAATTGTAATATATTTATGTATACAAATATTTGTAGTTCAAGGCTTACCATGAGAATCCTGCCATCGAGAGAAGTAAGGGAAGACGATGGAGTGTATATCATGGTTGGGTTTTGAGGATGATGATGAAGATAAGTGATCATCGCCATCATCGTTAGTTGTTGTAATAATAGTATTTGTGTTATTCTGCTTTTTCATATCTCTAATGTTTCCGAGTGGGAAACTTGGTGTTGGCCCTTCAAATCCACATCTTTTAAGTTTACGAAGTGTTAGGAAAGGCTTCACCCACCATGAAATTGCAAGTTTCATAACTAAACTCATAAAGCTGAACAAGACAAGACTCAAAAAAGCCCTTGAAATCTCCATATGAATCTATCTCTATCTCTCTATATATATGAAAGTGCAATTATCTCTCTCTTTATATGGCTTTGGATTTCTAGAATTTATGCGAGACTTGAATAATTCTAATAATTTGGAAGTTGAGATTGTGATGAGGCAAGTTAAGTAGGATTGGTATTTATAAGATGAAAGGATCGTCGTAGAATCCGTGGCTTTGACTTAGCAAAAGATACTGTAGCCTTGGTTTGAACATTTTTTATTCCGTCACTTTTTTTAACAATTTTTTTTTTCAGCCAAAGATTACACGAGTTGAGACCCACATGTTGGCGGTTTTGTTACTACTGCTCTCCTCGGTTCCTAGATATAATAAGAGTGAAACAAGATTTAATTGACTTATTTAGAGAATCCCAAGAAAGTTAAATAGGTTACTAAAAAATTAATTTTCCTCAATTTTTTCTCTAAACTAATTTATTAAACTTATAAGCTAATACATGATACTCATAATAATAGCCAAAATACATTATAACTAAGTAGTTCATTTGAATTCATTAATAACTCCAAAAAAGTGGACTAACTCTTATATAAGAATGGAGGGATTACTTGTTTTGCTTTGGTTTTTCAGTGTTTTGTTGATCTTTACGTTTGGTCTTCATTGAATTTTTCCTTCCATTTTGAAAAGAAGTATGTGAATTTTCAATAAATGTAAAATAAATTTCACATATTTCACATTAGATTTTTTACAGCTATATGCATACAAGCCTCCTATATTTGAAGAAAGTTTGTGTTTATTCTTCTTTTTATAACAGATAATTAACAGTTCATGCGTATTCTAAAATTAGAATTTTTTTTTGTTTCGATTTGTATGTTTGAAAATTGAGAAAATGTTTTAATTTAATTTTTGTTTTAGAAGTCTTGATGATTTTTAAAGTCAAATACCCCACATATTGTTTTTAAAAATTATCAAGGGGTTGATATGCGATAGAATTACAGTAAAAAAACTGTTATATCTCATGATCATTCTAAAGATAATATAAAAATTTTAAAATTACTCAATTAATGACTTATAATCGGAATGATTCTACCATACCATTTCATTAAAATATTGACTGTGCTAGTTTTTTAAAAAATATCCACCCATGGTTCAATATTAATTGATTTTTATAAAAACAATTTGCATAATTGTGAATAAATCCAGATACGTTTTCTATTTGTTTCACAACAGAAAACTTGTTTAATATACAGAGTTTTATATGATTTGATGACTGGACACTAAAATAATGGTGATTAGACCTTTAAGTTGTCTTTTAATTTGTTGGAAATTACGGCTGCACGTTAACGGGGTGTGGAATCGACCGGACCAAATTCGACAAAGTGTTCCGTTCCGTTATTCTCTTTTGAGTCTTTCATATGAATTCTATTAATATTTAATATATAAAGATATCGACAACTCAGACCACACTTCCACACATCAATATTTTTATTATTGACAATTTACAACAACAAAAACAAAACTTTATCTTAATTAGGTGAAGTCGGTTATATAGACCATATAAAGTCTAATGATCTTTCAATATTATTGAACAAACTATCCACTCAATTATGAAAGAGCTCAGTGAGAATTGAAATCTAGCACACACGGTTAAAGTACAAGATCTAGAGAATGCAACAACTTGAAGCAAAGTCAACTAAACACTACAAGAAAATTTTCCTATGGTCATAGAAAAAAATGTGAGGGATGTAGTAGATTATGGCGTGACAAGAGGCCGATAATGTGGTTTCAGACAAAGCCCCAACTTATTTTTTTGAACTTGAATCATGGGGTTTATACTTGTGTTTTGAATCCCATTATAAGCTCCAAATTTATTTTTCTTTAAATTACAATTGAATTATAAATTTGGGACTTATATCGGAGTTCAAAATGTAGGTATAAGCTCTATATTTATTTTTTAAAAAAACCTATGAATTATGGGGCTTATATCTGTGTTTTGAAGGCGGTAAAAGCTCCAAATTTAGTTTTTGAAAATTGTAATTGAATTAAAAATTTGGGGCTTATGTTGGTGTTTAAAACATAGGTTAAACCCCAAATTTATTTTTTTAAAAAAACTATGAATTATGGGGCTTAACCTGTGTTTTGAATGTTGATATTAGCTCCAAATTTAATTTTTTTTAAAAAAATTATAGTTTAATTATAAATTTGGGACTTATATAACGACATTCAAAATGCAAGTGTAATAAGCCCCAAATTTATTGAGTGAATGTGATTGACCAAAATTGCTCTGTGATCAACTATGCAGTGACTAGGATATAGCTGAGCTGAGACTTGATCAATCTAAATATTCTATGATAAAATAGGAAATGCATCCTTAATCTCTTTCATCAAGCTATATAGGCAAGATATAAGCAAGATCTCAGCATGATTGACCTAGCAATGGAGGCAATGCACAAGTAAGTCTCGGTGATCAAACTAGTGGACAAATGTCGTATGCTCAATTTAAAGATGTTCTTCCTCTTCAAAAGGCATGAATACACTTGCAAAGACAAAGATCACTGGGTGATTACAATGTTATAATTATAATGTTCTAAAGGCAAATGTGCAAAAATGATACTCCATCTGGTCTTAAATATAAGATTTAGTTGACTTTTTTTTGAGATGTTAAAGTTACAAAATATGTTATTAAGTTATATTTTTAGATTAGTCATTGGTTTATAGGTTAAATAAACTAGTTTAAGGAAAAAAAATTAGTTAAATCAATTTATAATTGACTTATTTTTCTTTTTTAGGATTTTCCAAAAAAGTCAACTAGGTCTTATATTTAGGATCAGAGGGAGTACTAAACTTTATCCAAAATTGCGTTTCTAATACTTTAGTTTCGAGAGGTACAAAAATAGTACCCAACGTGGGGGTTCAGGTGCAAATATAATATTTTCACTTGAGGGAAATAAAATTTAGATGTGAAAAGACTCTCATGCCCCCTCATTAAATTTTTAATGAGGGGGCATAAGAGTCTTTTCATATCTAAATTTTATTTCCCTGAAGTGAAAATATTATATTTGCACCTGCACCCTAAGTTGGGTACTCTTTTTGCACCTTGAGAAAGTTTAGTATTAGAAACACAATTTTGGATAAAGTTTAGTATCATTGTTGCACATTCATGTTCTAATTTTAAAATATGCTAAGAGCTCTAAGGTGGAGGAAAGGAAGAAAAAGAAGGACCCAATATCAACTTAAGGAGGCTGCTTTGATCTAATGAGGGGCATAAGAGTCTTTTCATATCTAAATTTTATTTTCCTCAAGTGAAAATACTATATTTGCATCTGCACTCTAAGTTGGGTACTCTTTTTGCACCTCGCGAAAGTTTAGTATTAGAAACGCAATTTTGGATAAAGTTTAGTATCATTTTTGCACATTCATGTTCTAATTTTAAAATATGCTAAGAGCTCTAAGGTGGAGGAAAGGAAGAAAAAGAAGGATCCAATATCAACTGAGGGAGGCTGCTTTGATCATTGGATGCGCACTTACATATAGAGCGTGGTACGTATCTTGACACAAAAGTTCTATAAGATAAGCTTTACATAGACTAGGGGAACAAATTTTTTGACCCTTTTTTAACATTTTTTTTAACAAATTTGCACTAAAAAAATATATGAGAAATTTTTTTAACCAAAATATCAGGTGAAAAAAATCATATAATAACCAAATTTTTTTTATTTAAAAAAAGTTAAAAAAAATAATATATTATATTCCACCAAATCACTGGTCATGAACAGAGCTATGAACAGTGATTTGGTGGATCACTTTTATATAGGTCAAAAAAATCATTATAATGGTGACACTAAAGATATAAATCTTTAAAGCAAACTCAAAAAAAAAATATGTGACCCAATTAACCTTTTTTTAATTTTTTTTAACAAATTTGCACTAAAAAAATATATGACAAATTTTTTTAACTAAAATATCGGGCAAAAGAAATTATATAATAACTGAATTTTTTTTTTGAAAAAAAAGGTAAAAAAAAAATCTCCTGTGCGTTGCACGGAGGTTTCCCGCGCTCTGCGCGGTTTTACTTAAAAATTAGCATTAACAAAAAAAACTATCATTTAACTTTAACCTTAGAAGGAGGAAAATTTCAATGACAACTTCTAGTTTACATTACCAAATGAACATTTTTTTGTAAGTCGCAATGAAAATCGAAATTAAATCTAACTGAACACATCTTCCCTATGTGAAGAAAAAAATTTCTTTTTGTGTTCTATATAAAGATATGTGACCCATATAAATTCGCCCAAGAAAGTAAAGAATACGTGGCAAATAATTAATATTAATAATTAATTAATTAATTTAATTATCATAATTATTATTATTATTTTATTATTATTAAATAATTATTATATTTAATCTAATAATAAATAATAAATATAATATAATAATATAATATATAAATATAAATATAATAATAATATAATAATATAATAAATAAATATAATATAATAATATAATAAATAACTATAAATATATATTAAATTATAAAAAATTATTAATAAAAAATTCCACCAAATCCCAAATAATACATCTTACTAATATTTTATCATATATTATCTTTTGTGCTTCTTCAATTGTCACTACAATTCCCTCTTCTCTAATATTCCAAAAGTTTAGTCTATAATCTATTGAAATACCTCTCCCATGCTCATAAACAAATTTTTTAACCTTTTTTTAATTTTTTTTAACAAATTTGCACTAAAAAATCATATAAAAAATTTTTTAAACTAAAATATCGGGTGAAAAAAATCATATAATAACTAAGTTTTTTTTCTAAAAAAAAATTAAATTTCTTAAGACATTCAAATAATTATCTTTGGTTAAGTGAGTGAGTAAGTGAGCTCATCTAAAGAACCATAAACATTAAAGAATCAATTATATATAAAGAGACACAATAAAACATTTGCAGATATATATTAGGCCAAAAAAATCATCATAATGGCGACACTAAAAATATAAATTTATAAGGCAAATTTACACAAAAAAATATGTGACCTTTTGCCAAAGAAAGCTATTGGCTTTCTCCTTTAAACATTCTGGATTTCCTATTCATTTGAGTTGTGTCTTGCTAAAGTTCCAAAGTTTATTAGGTAAAAAAAAAGACAAAATAAAACATTTGCAGATATATATTAGGCCAAAAAGATCATTATAATGGCAACACTAAAGATATAAATCTTTAAGGCAAATTCAGACAAAAAAATGTGACCCAAATAAATTAGCCCAAGAAAGTAAAGAATAAGTTGCCAAAATAAATTCGCACAAAAAAACAATCACATACAATAGTAATAGAGAATGTCAATCACTGCACTAAAAATTTGCTTATGAAAATTTGTTTTAACTTTTTTTACACTTTTTTTAACAAATTTGCACTACAAAAAAAAGGAAAAAAAATATATAATATTCCACCAAACACTGTTCATGAACAGTGCTTATGAACAGTATTTGGTGGAAGACTTTTTTAGGTTATATTGATATTGATATTGATATTGATATTGATTGATATTGATGATGATTTGATTCTGGACTGGTCGGTTACTCGGGTTTACCCAACCTAGTTAAGACGGTTAGGCCCAAAAAAGGTGTCATATATGGGGTAATGGGGAAATGCGGGAGGCCTTAATTAATTCAACAAATAAAAGCAAATATAGGATCGAAGGGAAGGTACTTAAATCTGCTATATTGAGCATAATTTCTTAATTACTTATAGCAACTAAGTTAGTGTCTTCAACTTTCATATCAATAAATTGTAATTTATTAATTTATTTAATAATGAAAAAAAGTGCTGCTGTAGTGTCTTAAATGCACACAATATTATGTCATAGTTCTTTAATTTTATAAAATGCGTTTCACGATCCTCTATTCAGAGTAAGAGTTTAAACATTGAAAAAATATTATCAAATTAAATCTCACTTTATTAAATTTTATTTTAAAAAATTGTTGATATACAAAATCATCATTTGAGACTACCATTGGCATGGTTAAGGATCAAAAGAAATAACAACATCAATAATGACTAAACTACATAATTAGTGTGTCCCAACAATTGTTTTAGAGGATGAAATAAAAATTACTTTGTATAACTCTGTCTATGTTTTATAGTCAATCCCAATGAAGAAAATTGTGTGAGTCCTTCAACAATCAACGTGAAGCTCTGTCAAATTTTTTAAGGAGTGGATAAAATAAGTAAAAAACACACTTTGTATAATTTATAAATTATACTACTTCCGGTCCTAAATATAAGATCTAATTAACTTTTTTTTTGGAGAGGTTAAGGTTGCGAAATAGGCTATTAAATCATGACATATTTGATATATTTTTAGATTATACATTAGTTTATAGGTAAAATAAACTAATCTAAGGGAAAAAAATTAGGTAAATAAATTTATAATCAACTTATTTTGCTTTTTTATATGATTTTCTAAAAAAGTCAACTAGGTCTTATATTTAGAACCGGAGGGAGTATTAAAATATTCTCTGTGTGTGTGTTAAAATACACTATCATTCGTAAAAAGGGAATACAAGACTTGGTCACACTATTATTGAAATCTAAACGTCCATGTCCCCATCATGGACCAATATGATAAAGCTCTATATGATGTAGGATTGTAGGTCATGTAAAACAATTTATTTTATAGTGCAAAAAAATATATTGTTAAGGAAAACCCATCATATTTTTATTTACCTAGAAATAATTCTTATAATCACAAAAAGGGGTTAATTGTGATATATGGATTAAAATAACGTTGTTTTTGTCGTTTGATTTATATAAGGGGTTATATTGCGCACCATAGGACTGTGTAAAAGAAACCGTGTTAGGAAAGGGAAAGTTTGGTTCGGAACAGGCCCTTCCACTTTGCGAATCTGCCGAATATAACCGAAAGTAAATTTCATACTTTACACATTTAAAAGACAATGAAATCTAACACCGTCTCCCCCTTCCTGAAAACACACACACACTGACACACACGACAAAAAAAATTACTGTTTGTGAATGTAATTATATATATAAATAAATATTTATTTGTAACAACAAAAAAGTGAGAATTGTATATAATCCTCTGGCCAATCATTATCGCCTACTTTTTTCTGAATATAATCTTAAGTAGTATCCAACCAATTGTAATCTAGATAGAAACTCCATGATCAACATGTCTCTCCCAAGAAATCTTTTTTGATGATTAATAAATTTTGGAAACATACTTGGTGAGAAAAACTAATGCTTCATCACGTCTTAAATAGATGAGCTATCTGATAGATTTTAAAAATTCACTTTGTCTTACAAATTTATAAATTTTCCTTATGTAATATTATGGAGTGCTATAACTAGGAATAAAAAGGGCTAACCTAATTCGACTTTTTATTTTGTGGGGTAATGATGGAGAGAGAATATACTAAGCATAGCCTTACTCATGTTTTTATGCAGAAAGACTAATTTGAACCTACAATCTTAAATCACATGGCAAGCGAGCTTATCGCTGTCATGTCGACACTTTGAGTGTTATAATTAAGAGATTTCCATAAAAAATATTGTATGAAAATAAAAATACACCTTACTAGAAGTAGTTAACTTAAGTAAGATTCTCAACATTTACAATTTCATATCTACCTCCACAATTAAAGACAAGAGGAATTACCTAATTTAAAAAAAAAACTTTACAAAAGTGCATATGTGCTCTTGCTATTCACTTGGACACCTAATTTGATTGAAGCTAAGAACTAAAGTGAAGATAATACAGATAGATAAACATTTTATTTTGAAAAGATTTTCAATTCATCATTGGTAATATGATAGTATAAAGTTCACACATATGCTCCACTTTTACCATTAAACCTGAAAGTACTATTTTTAATAGGGTTAAGGGTCAAAACTAGTACTCTACTATTGCCAAAAGTTCACCCAACATAAACAGGTATTCGATGGCTCAAATGTAGTACACATCTTTTCAAAAATGGCTCAAATCTAGTATTTCCGTCAACTTTAACTGGTTTGACCATTAAGTTTGACTTGACCATGCCACGTCACCCGCCACGTCACTCAGTTTTGCCACGTGGCATGCCACGTCGCCCAATGGGCCCACTCATTATCCATTATTGGGTGACGTGGTGGGTGACGTGGCAGGTCACATGGCAAAACTGGTTGACGTGGAGGGTGACGTGACATGGTCAAGTCAAACTTAACGGTCAAACCTGTTAAAGTTGACGGAAATGCTAGATTTGAGCCATTTTTGAAAAGATGTGTGCTACATTTGAGCCATCGAATTCTTGTTTATGTTGGGTGAACTTTTGACAATAGTAGAGTGCTAGATTTGACCCTTAACCCTTTTTAATATAATATTTGGTTGACTTTTATAATAAGTTAAGTTAATTATAACATATTTAATGTATTATTAGATTATGTAATAGTAACTCAAATAAGTTAGTTTGAAGAAAAATTTAGCCAAATCATTTCATAAGAAATTTATTTAACTTATTTATGATTCTCTAAAAAATCAAATTAGACATTATATTTAGGAATATATAATATCGTGGAAGAGACCTAATATATATATATATATATATATATATATATATATATATAGATAGATAGATAGGATATAAAGATTTTAAAATACCATACTCTTTACGAGTTAAAACTTTCCATCACTATTTTTTTCTGTAGGAAAAATATTTCCAATATTATGTTTTAAGCTATAATTTTATTTCATGTAAAGGGATTTCTATATGTTGGAATGAGTAGGGTGAACATTGGGTTATTCGGTTCAGTTTTTGGTAAAAACTAAACTGACCAAAAAAATTAATTATAAAAATTTCAAATACCCGATACCGGTTAGCTGAATAATCATAACTGAATTAATCAAAACTTATATATCATATTTATATTTACTATTTAAAATATTTATTTTTATATAATTTTGAGGATCAATATAATATATAAATGATATTAAACTCAAAATTCACTCAATATTTTATATATAATACAATATTATATTCGGTAAATAATACTAAATATAAAAAGTATTGCTATGACATGTTATACATGAAAATTTATTTTTGTTTTCTTTATTACAGTTGTAAACTATGTAGACATGATTTGAAGAGTTTAAATCTATTTATTCATGTTTATAATAATATTTTTACATAATAGAAATTCTAGACCACTCATTATTTTGATCTTATGATAAATAAGAGATTATGAGAGAAATGAAAAGGAGAGAAACCCCACCGTTCGTAATAAACTGAGAAAAAGGAAAAATCATATTTTGATTATCGTTTTGCATGTGTAGAAAATTTATATGTGCGAATTGCTACACATGTTGCCACTTTAGGTTGAATTACTTCACTTTAATTACAACTCCGTTTTTTGCTGCTTTGAAACTTTTTTTCATCTTCAACCTTATCATCATTGTCATCTTCACTAGAGAAAACCTATCTAGAACTTGGTTGTCCGAGGTGAGCACATGCCTATGCACTATTGTACAATAATATTTACGTGATTGTGATGATAAATTGAACAAAATGACCATGTAGTTTATTTTTGGTGTTTCCGATCTTGTAGTTTCTTCAATTATGATTAATTGTCAATGTACACATAAGATTTGAATATATATATATATATATATATATATATATATATATATATATATAGAAATGGTGTGTTAGTGGTTCATGATGAAGTGTCTCTCACTTATATATCATACATTTGAAAATCCCTTTTTCTTGAATTACATCTATGTTTTCGATCAACAATGACACAAGTCGAAATTAAAAATCATGCAATATTATGAAGTCCAACATATTAACTTCCATTTCAGTTAAAAAAACATATTAACTTCCAAAAAATTTTAATAGCTTGATGTTTTTCTCATCCAAGTGTCATGAAGCCGCTTAATCCAAATACCTAATTTAACTTACAATTATATATTATTATTTTCAAAGATCTGGAACTTTTCTATTTTTATTACTTCATTTTTTATTTTTATTTGATTTCCTTTTCTATTTTTTTTTCATACCTGAAATCTTGTTTCCATCACCACACATGTTTTTTATTGACATTTTTAAATTTATTTATAAAGAATACAAATCAAAATTAAAAAAATATCTATTTACTTAATAAATTGAATAAAAAATTTAGCATGTTGATAATGAGAACTAACTAAGAAGGTTTTTTTTTGTTAAACACTGCCCGATAATCTATTGCCTATTGGCAACTAATTAATCCATATTCGAGGGTAGGAGTGTTGACCACATATGTAAAATTGTCTCATTTCCCAATGAGAGCACTTCCTGTGATTCAATCACGCGTTCTCATTCTTACAGGGACTGTAGCCCACTTTACCGGCTCAATCAAATATCATTGGTAACTCATTGACAAGGTTTTCGCAACTTAAAAGTTACTTTGAAAACGTATATCTGAAATTTTTATAACACTACGAAACTTGAATAAATTAAAAAAGAATATGTGATGGTCAATCTGTATAAATTATCGTACCGATCTATAATGGTTTGCAAGCAAAAAAACAGAGAAAAGATATTTAATATTTCTAAAAATGAGTCAGTCAAGTTTGAGATGGATTATAATATAAAACGAAAGTTAATATATAATAATTGGATCCATATGTTGCTCATTTATCTCATTAATAATCCACCACAAAGATACGGGTCAAGTAGTGAAACCAAGCTAGCTACTTTTGTGAAATGAAACAGATTATTTATTGTTGTTGTTGTTATTATTTGGCAATTAGAGCATTTAGCCAAGAACGTGTGCGTTAAATATTCAACATTGAAAAGTGTTCATTAGCGCGCGCATGCACTGACTGAAAAGTGTTTAGTAATCGACGAATTTTATATTATCAAACTAAATCGTACTAACTTTTATAAGTTTATGATGGAATCTACACACGCATTTTATCTTTTCCAACTCTCTGGATACTTAATGATGACTGTCACTTTTTTTTTTTGAAAAATATAATTTATAAGGGCTAAACACCGAATCCCTCTAAAAGCATGCCGCAAATCTCAATTCCACCCCAAAAGTTTTTTTTTTTAATCTCAAAATCCATGGATTTTTAACACATTAGTCAAATGATCAAAATTAATAGTGTTAACAGATCATGTGACATTGCTCCATTTTTGAACTTATATGGTGAAAGTGAGCAAAAAATTTCCGATGTGAAATTAAAATTGGTGACATACTTCTGGAGTAGATTTCGTATTTAACCCTGAAAATATGTCCAAATAAGGTCGTAAAAAGTGAAATTTATTTGCTCATATCAATCCACCACATTAAAACTAGTATAACGAGTGGTTCTATGGTCTTAAAAATCCACCACATTAAAGGCAAGTTACTTTTTTCTGAATGGAATGTACTAATTGTGACTATTATATTACTCATTTTCACTCCTTAATATAAAATATGGTTAACTTTTTTTAGAGATTAAAGAAACAAAAATAAATTAATTAATCATAGCATATAATTATACTATATACCAATTCATAAGTTAGATAAATTTGTTTTGAGAAAATGACAACCATAAATACTTCTAAATAAACTCAGTAGTAATATTTTCACTCTCTTCAAATAAAGTCAACTGTATCATATAATAAGAATTGAAGATCTGAGAGCAATATATATTTGCTGGATAACGCGTTCGTTAAATAGTCACAAAAGCAAAGAAATGAAGCGAAGAATAATAATCATGCAAAGACACGTTACGAAGTCGCAACAATCAGCATAACATGTGCATGGAATTGGTGGTCGAGACTTGGTGGTCGAGACCGGCCAATAGCCACAAATAAGATAAGTTAATCCAAAAACTTTTTGTTGGTCCAAAAAAATAATCAAAATTCTTTTTTCTTTCTGACATCAGTTGTCTGTAATCATGTCTTTGGATGATGTGTGTTAATTAATATTCCCAAGTCATAAATATAAGATCTTTTTGGAGAGATGAATTTGCTCCTAATTATAAGACATATTTCTAATAGTTCCCGATTTCCCCCAAATTAACCATAACAATGGACATCAATAATAAACAAGTAAGAGATAAAGATTGGGGATAAAGGTAGATGGGATGAATGTGTTAGATAATGACATCCCAAGATTTATATGATAAAATTAAGAGGGCGAAGGCCCAAAAATGATACATAACTATTGGCCAAGGAACAAAAGTAATACATAACTATTCTAAGGTACATCAATGATACCTAACTTTTACTTGGGATCAAAAATGATATTTTCACTAATATGACAATAAAATTGGACATGAAAAGTCCAAAATGCCCTAATAAATAAAATAAAGGGCGAAGACCCAAAAATGATACATAACTATTGGCCAAGGAACAAAAGTAATAAATAACTATTCTGAGGTACATGAAAAGTCTAAAATGCCCTAATAAATAAAATAAAATAAAACATAGCATTAGTTCCTATAGTTTTAAAGCTAATATTTTAGTCCCTATAGTTTCCTCCACTTAATAGAGTTAGTCCCTATAATTTTAAAAGGTCCAACATATGGCATTAACAGAGTTAAATATGATTACGTGGCACTAATTCTGTTAGTTTTTGTCATGTGGCTTATGACTGGAGAGTATGAGTTGGAAATAATTATTTAAGGTGGATAAATGATTTTATTTATTAAGGAATATATTAAAAAAATAGAAGTCATCTCTGTCACAAACCAAACTGGACAGAGAGGAGGAATTAGGGGAAGACGAAGAAGACATAGCCGGAGTAGTGGAAGGGGTGGGGGCCGCGGCGGCGGGCCTTCTCGCTGGGGTGGGCGAAGAGGAATCTGGTCTAGTCGTGGCTGCGGCTTCACCTTGGGCTTCACCGTTCTCTGCCACCATATGTCGCTGCTGGTTTCTAAGAGAGGAAGAGAAAAGATGATGGGATGAAAGAGAGAGAGAGAGAGTAAGAGATGTGGTGAAAAGATCTTCATTAAGAAGAGCAAACTGACCAGATTGATATCAAAAGCCACCAAGAAGTAACATTTTTTATATTAAAGTTCTCAATTTGAGCTCCAAACTTACAGCAGAACCACACCAGTTGATTTAACCCTATGTTTTATTTTATTTTATTTATTAGGGCATTTTGGACTTTTCATGTACCTCAGAATAGTTATGTATCATTTTTGGGCCTTCGCCCTTTATTTTATTTATTAGGGCATTTTGGACTTTTCATGTCCAATTTTATTGTCCTATTAGTGAAAATATCATTTTTGATCCCAAGTAAAAGTTAGGTATCATTGATGTACCTCAGAATAGTTATGTATTACTTTTGTTCCTTGGCCAATAGTTATGTATTATTTTTGGGCCTTCGCCCAAATTAAGATAAAATGAGGTTTTTAACAATTTGAGATGCAATATAAGCAAAGTTGTCAAACTCGTGAGTTTAAGTAAACTCATGGATATAAGGTAAACTCGGATCGTAGACTCGAATCGTAAACTCGGAAGAGTTTATGTTAATAAAAAAATACTTATTTCTTTTATATAATTAAATAAAAAAACAAAAAATAATAATAAATTGACTTTAATTTTTGTTAAATATAGATAGTAGATTTAAATATATCAATATTTATACTATATCAACCTCGATAGATAAATTTCTTTGAAATCCATATTTAAATTAATTGAATTTTATCAATAAAAAAAATTAAAATGAGTTTAGTAACAAGTTAACACAATTTTCTGTAAGGTAAAAACGTACAAACGGTTAATTCACAATGTAAAAACGTAAGTTTCTACTGAATTTTCAAAGAATAGAAATTTAGGTGACTCGTGACACGTTTTGCTTAAGTAGTGTCGTAAAAACGGTAAAATCAGAGTGTCAATATATTAAACAAGAGAATGGATGAAAAGAAAAGAGATGTGACTTTGTTGTAATTATTAATATTTATCACACCCACATTTCACTCCAATTTCACCATGTCTGATTCTAATATTTGCATCAGGTGGATATTTTTAAGTTAAAGGAAAATGATCAATTTGAAATAAAGAAGAGATAATGTCCATAAAGGACAAAATGTGGCATTAGAAGCCCATAGCTACGGGAGGAAATGAGAAAAATAATTAAAGTGGGGTCATGGGTTAAAAAACAGAGAAAGGAGGCCTAACTGGGGTAGTGTATTTTCTTTGGGGTGGACTTGTGAGATTAAAAGGAAGAAAGAAAAGAGAATTGAAAACAAAAGAAAAGCAAGGGCGAACTGTTGTGATGGGCCTGGGGAAAAAGAAGAAACGGGCAAAAGCAAGAAAGGAATGAATTGAAGAAGGAGCAAGGGGGGCAGAGGTGGACTTGCGAAGGAAGTGGAGGCGAGTTAAAAGGAAGAACCAAAAGGGAGAATCAAAAGTTCTCTCTAAAATCTCCTTCATTTTCCATTATGAGTGCTCATAAATTAGAGCTTGGGGTTACTAGGCTCTTCTCTATGAATAGTGAAAACACCCTCATTGTTCATTGGGGATGATTTGGGCTTGAGCTCATAGCTTCAAAGGAGAGTTCTATTCCTTTCTTTTCTCTTTATATTTTTTGTTTTCTAGATGTAGATTTTCACTTATAACTTTATACTTGGATTTATTATATTATTATTTGAGTTTGATTGTGATTTTGTTTTGTGATGAGTGATTTCATCGAACTCATCAACAAGTATAGTCATATATATGTTTTCTATGATTCATTTTATATCTCTCTGTTTATATTCATGGTATTTGGTAGATAGTTTAATTGAATTAAATTGTAATCTAACCTAATGCATTACAAATAATTAATCACACTCTAAGCTGCTTAATAATGTGAATGGATTTATGAGATTAAGTGTTAGATATGCCGGTTGATGAGATTTGCTATTTTAAGAAATTTAGAGGGGTGCTAAAAGGCTTAACAATTCCTAGTTAGTTAGGTTCCACTAATTATGTAATTGGACTCATATGTTTATGAAGTTTGGTACATTAATGAATTAGCAACCTAATTGACTCCCCAAATATATTAATTGAACTAAGATTGTTATAAAAGAAAATATAAAAGAATGTGATCTGACATGCAAAAATTTCTGGTACTTAGGTGTAAGGTCAACATACGTATAGTAATTCCCATCCATGTACATCTTTAGTCCTAAAATCCAGTTCATGTACACTGAACCAAAAAAGAAGAAATATCTCAATGGTATAGGAGGTGAAGGAAGATTTTGTAACCTTTCGCTTCGAGCAATGAGTCTATACAATCATATTCTTCAGACTAATTTGCTTCAAATGCTATGTCTTGGATCATCAAATCTCCTTTCTTCATCAACTCTCACTAAAATTCCTCTGTAGAGATCCTCCATATGTGTCCTATATTAAGAAGCAATTTTTTTCCCACTAGATAAGTCCAAACAATATTCCTCTAATATCATTTACCACGACACCTCTTTTTAACTTAGTAAATTTGGTTTTGTTTTCAAAAGAAATTAGTGAAAATTAGGGCGTTGGAAAAGAGAATTGTAGATAATTTATATTTGTTTATGTCTATTTTACTACAAATTTGATGTTAAAACTATCATTTTATTAATGCATTTAAATTTTTATATAAAACAAGAGGTGGAGGGAAATCCCATTTGATATAGAAAAGCTAAAAAAACTCCCACGAAAAACAAAACCAAGAATACCACCGAAAACAAATCAATATAAAGGGTAACGATTGTTAGTGTCATGTTGAGTTTAAGATTGAGTAAGTAATTAATATCAATAACGTTTTATCTATTTAGTTTTTTGTGATTTCAGCTGCAGTAAGTTGAAACAAATTTAGTGGGAGTTACAATATTAAAGAAACCACTCAGAAGGTCATAATTTCAAGAACTCCAGCTCAAAAACAGTATGGACTAGTGTTCCAATGGAAATAGGCAAGCAAATCGATCCATCACATTTTTCTTCAACACCAACCCAACTTCAACACCACCATCACCATCTTTTCTCTCTGCCATTGCCATTGCTATACTTCTATCCACTGAAGTTATCTCCACCTTCTCCGGTTTTCCCCACCCAAAGTCCACCTGATAAACTCCGAACCGGGTCGATCCGGCTACTCCTACCACAGGAGCTTTGCCGTCTTCACTTAACAAGGAAGAAAACTTGGAAAACAATGTCTCTGCCCCATCAAGTGCCCCTTTCTCATTCTGTATGTTGCTTATCGTTCTTTGTATTTTCTTTGCAACAATGGCAACCGCATCCTCATTTTCCAACTCTTCATGTTGTATTTCTACTAAATGACTCATCACACAATTACCAAAATAGGTTTCCGGGATTATTGAAGGCTCTAAATTGGTCCTGCAATCAACTAGAAAACCATGAAACATTTTTGCTACCTTTTGTTCACTCCTTTCCAAGGCTTTTGCCAAGCAGATTAGAACATAAGAAACTGTAATCACATAAGTTGATAAAGTTTGAGGCTTTGAACTTTTTGATTCTGTTCTTACATCAACATCAACATCATTATCATCCCATTTCTGCAACACCCTTTCCTTGATTTTGATCAAATCTTCACGCTTGAGCTCGAAAGTAGCTCGAGCCGAGCCTTCAACTTGCGGCACAAACATCTCAGACAAAATTCTCAAGCTTGGCTTCTTCTGATTGGGATCTAAATATGACCACCCTTTTATGTATGCATCTGCAATCCCACGTGGGTCAAGGATAACTTCCCTCTCTAAGAATGGTTGTAGTTCTTGAGGAAGTAATACAGATGATTCATTCTCTGAAGCTTGTGTACGACACAAATAAGCCCAGGCCTTGATGAATATTGTTGATGATTTCCCATCTAAACAAGCATGGTGTGAGCTCATGCCTATGCAAAATCCATTGTTTGGAAATAGAGTGATTTGCAGGGAAATAACAGAAGCAAATGAATCAGATGAATCCAAGTTTGGCACAAAAGCACGAGACTGTGAAGCATCACAAGGTGAATTTTCCAAAACATGGGTGAAATCATAATTAGATATGGCTATGGTGAGAGAGACAGAATCTCCAGGATTGTATTGGATGACTGGTTTGGGTGAATCTGAAGGCCAAATTATGTTACCAGCAAGAGGCAGAAAGTGATGGAGAGTGAGAGAGAGGGATCGCTTAAGCTTTGGCACTATGTCATTGAAGAAAGAAGAGGGAATTATGTCAGGAACTGAAAAGAAGAAGAGACGTTCAACAGGATGAAATCTAAGCCAAAGCAAGTCAAAGAAAGTGAAAGAGAAAGATGACTTTGGTGAAGAAGGTGGTGGAGATATTCTGCAAAGTTCATGTATTTGCAGAGATGTGTTAGGATTGAGAGATGTCATTGATAAATGATAGTGAAGCGATAATAGGGCTATCAACTTTCCATAAGATGATAAGTTTATATATATAGGTAAGGGAGTCCACCAATAAACTTCACAAATTGAGGCAAGTGGCAAAACACAACATAAAGAAAGACCTTAAGAATTAATTGTTTGTAAGCGGTAACTTTTATTTAGAGTACTCAAAGAAACTTCTGAAACGGAAGCAATATTCTAAATTTTCCAAAGAAAGTTACATAAATTTAAAGGTCCAACAATTTGTATAGGGTTAAGTTATTAGCTTCACGGACGGTTACCAAATATTATAGCTATCCTTTTTACGTGGTCTTTGCAGCTAGCTGAAATAGTAGCATGGTTGGTTGGTCATAGAACAAAAAAGAAGTACGGGCGGTCTTTCCTTTCTATGTCAAATAAACACCACCAACGCCACATCATAAGTCTCACCGACTTCGAAGACCAGAAAATCCGTTCAAACTCCAATAGAGGTGGCGGCGGTCAGCAAGTATATGGTCGTGCAAATCCCTTACAACTTGGGTGGTTACATTAATCCAAACTTCGACCTGCCTTCTCACTTGAAAAAAAAAAAAGAAAATTAATTGCTCAATAATGTGTCATTACTCATTAGTTTCGTCAAATAAGTGAAATGTTTTGTCGGAAATCAGTTGATGAAGAAAATATAAGGGCTAATTAATTTAAGGTCTCACTCAACACACATAATATAGAAATGGTCTCATGAAATGGTGAAACTGAAAGAGGGTTCCAAGGGATCTTACTTTAATTATCTTCCAAGTCAATAAGACAATTTTTCCTTTCTTTTGTTATGCACAAGATAACAATTGTGTAGGTCATAACAACGTTTCTTTCACGTGTAACAAACTATTGGACATAAGTTACAAGATTTTATATTTTAACTAATAACAAGAATTTAGATTGTGAATAACAACATTTAGACCAACTGTACAAGTTATTGGATACTAACCACAACTTCTAGCTCAAAATAGTAAAAAGAGCAAAAATTTCTTCTTAATTTGGAAGATAATTAAAGTAAGTACCCTTGGGATTATACTTCAATTTTGTCATTTTTGATACCTTTTAATTTCTATATTTTTTGCATTGGGTGAAACCTTAAATTAATTTGTCCAAAATAAAAAGTATGTGATATGCAAAAAAATTAGTTTCCTAAGTGTAGGGCCAACGTACATGATTCCCATCCATATACATCTTTATAAGCGTTTGCTTCGAGTAATTACTAAAATTGAGTAAAATGTAAAGGACTAAAAATATAGTATTAACCATTAATAATAAATTTAAGGAATTTAGCTATAATACTCGTTAACCTTGAAGCTGATAACTTAAAGATAACTAATGTTGGACCTTTAAATTTGCGTAACTTCCTTTCAAAAATTTAAAGCATTGCTTTCGTTTCAGCATTTTCCTTAAGTACTCTATATAGGAATTACCACTTACAAACAATTTTTGAGCACTTTCTTTGTGTTGTGTTTTGCCACTTACCTGAGTTTGGAGACTTTATTGGTCGACTCCCTTATCTATATATAAGCTTATCATTTTTTTTATCAAATACATTATTATCATCTTACGGAAAGTTGATAATACTCTTCTCCCTTCACTATATCATTTATCAATGGCATCATCTCTCAATCCTAACACCTCTCTGCAAATACATGAACTTTGCAGAATATCTCCACCACCTTCTTCACCAAAGTCATCTTTCTCTCTCACTTTTTTTTGACTTGCTTTGGCTTAGATTTCATCCTGTTGAGAGTCTTTTCTTCTTCTCTGTCCCTCACTTACTCCCTTCTTCCTTCTTCAATTCCATCTTGCCAAAGCTTAAGCTATCCCTTTCTCTCACTCTCCATCACTTTCTTCCTCTTGCTGGTAACATCGTTTGGCCCTCGGATTCACCCAAAGCAGTCATCCAATACAATCCTGGAGATTCTGTCTCTCTCACCATAGCCATATCTAATTATGATTTCACCCATGTTTTGGACAATTCACCTTGTGATGCTTCACAGTCTCGTGCTTTTGTGTCAAACTTAGATTCATCTGATTCATTTGCTTCTGTTATTTCCCTGCAAGTCACTCTATTTCCCAACAGTGGATTTTGCATAGGCATGAGCACACACCATGCTTGTTTAGATGGGAAATCATCAACAATGTTCATCAAGGCGTGGGCTTATCTATGTCGAACTCAAGCTTTGGAGAGTGAATCTTTTGCATTGCTTCCTCAAGAACTACAACCATTCTTAGATAGGGAAGCTATCCTTGATCCACATGGCATTGCTGATGCATACATAAAAGGGTGGTCAGCTTTAGATCCCAGTCAGAAGAAGCCAAGCTTGAGAATTTTGTCTGAGATATTTGTGCCGCAAGATAAAGGCTCGGCTCGAGCCACTTTCGAGCTCAAGCGCGAAGATTTAAAAAAAATTAAGGAAAGAGTGTTGCATAATTGGGATGATGA
The DNA here is from genome assembly GCA_029929735.1 of Mimosa pudica. Lineage (NCBI taxonomy): Eukaryota > Viridiplantae > Streptophyta > Magnoliopsida > Fabales > Fabaceae > Mimosa > Mimosa pudica. The sequence continues at coordinate 8,314,336 of JAKELP010000021.1, read as the reverse complement.
TGATGATGATGATGATGATAAAAGAACAGGATCAACAATTTCAAAGCCTACATCGTTATCAACCTACGTGATTACAGCTTCTTATGTTCTAATATGCTTAGCAAAAGCCTTAGAAAGGAGTGAACAAAAGGTAGCTAAAATCTTTCATGGATTTCCAGTTGATTGCAGGTTCAGGTTAGAGTCTCCAATCCCAGAAGCTTATTTTGGTAATTAAGTGATGAGTCATCTAGTAAAAATACAACCTGAAGAGTTGGGAAATGAGAATGCGGTTGCCATTGTTGCTATGATAATACAAAGAAAGATAAGCAGTATACAGAATGAGAAAGGGGCACTTGATGGAGACACATAATTTTCCATTTATTCTTCTTTGTCAAGTGAAGGCGGCAAAGTTATTATGGCAGGAGTAACCGGGTCGACCCAGCTCGGGGCTTATTAGGTGGACTTTGGGTGGGGAAAACCTGAGAAGGTAGAAATAACTTCAGTGGATAGAGGTATAACAATGGCTATTGCAGAAAGTAAAGATGGTAATGGTGGGGTTGAAGTTGGGCTGGTGCTGAAGAAAAATGTGATGGATCAATTCGCTTGCATATTTCCATTGGAATACTAGTCCATGCATTTCTGACTTGGAGTTCTTGAAATGCTTTTCTTTTTTTTTTTTTCAATTTTTAGTTCATTAATGTTTATGAAGAGACTGTATGGCAACAATCTGAGATCTACTTTATTAGGCCTAGGCAACAAGTAAATTTAGGAGCCCTAAACACGATGATTGGTTTGGGACCGGTTATTTGAGCCCATTAAAATGGAAGGCTGGTCTTTATATTAGAGCCTTCAAAAGGATGTGGCCTTAGACAGGTCAGTTCATCGCGTCAGGATCTTAAATGAGCCTTCCTATTTAAACCCATATATATTTTACCCTTTTTTTGCTTAAGACTTTATACATAAACTGATTTAATTGTGGTGCAATAGTTTATTTATTTTTTTTTTTGGCCAGAGTTTATTTATTTTTGCTATATAACCTTTATGTACTAGTTTACTCAATTGCGGTGGTGTGAGTGTTCTGTAACGTTTTTTTATTGGTGTTATTATAATTGTTTCTGTATGTATGTAAAATATTGAATGACTGCATTTATAATTATTGGTATTCAAACAAAATTTCGACTACATTTATGGCTCTAATTAATGAAGTGTTTCATTGTTTACGGGTTAATTACATAATTCACCCGAAAGTATAACCAAAACTTCAAACTCACCATGATTTTTTTTCAATCTTGATAAAGCATCGAAGTTCTAAAATATAGCAATGTTGCCTTTTCCGTTAATACCGTTAATTTTGAACATTTGACTAACATGTCAACGGTGCCCATAGAATTCTATGGAAAATTAACGGTCTAAATTAATGGCGTTATTGAAGGGTAAGATTGCTATATTTTAGAGCTTTAGGGGCTTAATCGAGGCAAAGAAAACTTCTAGTTTAAGGTTAAGATTTTAGATTTATGTATACTCCTGATGTGTATTTGGTTTTTAACCCATATTTAGTTAGCTACGCCATGTTTGGGAGTGTAAAACCTCTTTAGAAAATTGAAACCCATGGATCTGCCACACCAAGGGTTGGGCTTGTAAAAAGACCAATTTTTAAAACATGTTCGGCCTGTGGGGAAGATGAAATTCCTTGCTCTGCCATCCATACAACTTATTAGATAAAATGATTAACATAATTTTTTGTCCATATAATTTTCCTCAATTTTGGTTTTAGTCCCATAGTTTAAAATAAAATGTTTTAGTACCTCAAGTTTGATTCTGTTAGTACAATTAATCTTTATAATTTAATAAGTACTTAAATATGAGTTATTGGTGTTAAATATGCTGACATGTCGCAAACAATGTTAATTATGATGACATGACTAGATTACTAGGAGATTGATGTGACCAAATAAAATATAAAGTTTAGATTTTAGAAAAAGTAAATAATAAGAAAAAACACGTGCGCCAATCCCATCCATCTTCCTCCCCGTGACTCCTCTCCCCCTCTCTTCCCACCACCACCAACAACCACACCGGCGGTGACGAAGGCCCACCGCCATCCACCACCGGCGCCAGCTAACTTGCACACCGCCACCGTCGTCTCCAACACCAAAAACCCCTGAGATAGCTCCAACGTGGCAGACACTATCAATCTACTTTATATTTTATTTGGTCACATCAATCTATTAGTAATTTAGTTATGTTATCATAATTAACATCGTTAGCGACATGTTAGCATATTTATCAACGTTAACTTATATTCAAGTCCTTATTAGATTATAGGAATTAATTGCGCTAACAGAATCAAACTTTGTGATTTAAATCTCTTGTTTAAAACTATAGGAATTAAAACCAAAATTGAGGCAAACTATAGGGATCAAAAGTTATGTTAACCCTAGATAAAATGTTATTGATCTTACTTCTGAATCTTAAACTCAACATGATACTAAGAATGGTTACAATTTATATTGATTTGTTTCTAGTGGTATTCTTGATTTTGATTTTTGTGTGAGATTTCTTAGCTCTCCAATTTTTTTTTGTATTGCTACATCTGGTATCTTGGTTCTGCCTCCCTTTAACTTGGAGGATTGGTATTCTTGATTTTGATTTTCGTGCGAGATTTCTTAGCTCTCCAATTTTTTTGGTATTGCTTCATCTGGTATCCTGGTTCTGCCTCCCTTTAACTTGGAGGATTTATCGTGGCTCCAAACTAATCCAGATCGATTCAGGCAGGACTACAAGGCGGCAAAGCTCTACTACCAAGTATTTAACACTGCTGCGTTTTCAGAGCTCGAACTCTAAACCTCTGGTTAAGCTGGTACAATCCCGAGCCAGTTGAACCAAGTGCTTGATGGTTTAACTCTCCATTTTTAAGTGGGATGTTCCCCCACCTCTTTTTCATTTTGAAAATTGAAATGCATCATTAAAATTATACTTCCAACATCAAATGTGTGGTAAAAAAAGAGACAAAAACATAAATTATCTACATTTCTAATTTCAAACGCCCTAATTGTCATGTGTTTTTTTAAAAAAGGAAAACAAATTACTAAGCAAAAACGAGATGTCATGTAAATTATATTAGAGGAATTTTGTTTGGACTTATTTCGTGGAAAAAATTGCTTCTTAATATAGGACATGTTGAGGATCTCTACCGAGGATTTTTATTAGAGTTGATGAAGAAAGGAGATTTGATGATCCAAGACAATAGCACTTGAAGCAAATTAGTCTGAAAAATATGATTTGTATAAAGTAATTACTCGTAGGAAACGATTATAAAGAGTCCTCCTACACCTCTTAACCAATGAGATATTTTTTTTGTTCAGTGTACATGAATTGGTTTGTAGGCCTAAAGATGCGTGCGTCCCTTGGTGTGACACATCCATGGGCTTCAATTTTCCTAAAGAGGTTTTACACTCCCAAACATGGTGTAGCTAACTGAATAAGGGTTAAAAATCAAATACACCTCAGAGACATACCCAATACCTTAACGTCACAATAGAAGTTTTCTTTGCCTCAATTAAGCCCCTAAAGTTCTAAAATATAGCAATGGTACCCTTTTCAATAACGCCATCAACTTATTCTAGGATCTTAAATACCCATCAACTAATTTTGGCATCTTAAATACCCATCAACTTAATATCGTTAATCTTTGACTTAGCAACAAATAAGACCGGTTTAAGGGGGTTAAGCTTTGGCAGTAAAAAATGCACAAGACCGCCCCTAATATATAGAAAACTGATGGGTATCAATTAAGAACCCCAAATAAGTTAATGAGTATCACAACTCATCTAATATAAATTTATGGGAATTTAAGCATCTTTGTCTTGTGGTTTTTTGTAATTTTCAACTAAATATATTTTTCACAACAATCATCCAAACATAATTCTGAAAGTAAAATTGAAAATAAGCCACATTTAGCATTACAAATCCAAACATAAATCACATAACACAAAATATCACTACTAGAAAATAGGCCTTTCACGACCATAATTAACGACTAAAAAGCCAATGTTGGTCGTTGATGAAAAACGCGGTGGCATAATATGTAAATAACTGTCCAGGCGGAGATCTTTCACGACCACAATTGTATATGTGGTCATGGAAGGGGACCCTTCCACGACCACACCTTTAAAGGTGTGGTCGTGGAAGGGGCCTACCCTTCCACGTCCACACTCCCTTTAAGTGTGGACGTGGAAGGGTAGGCCCTTCCACGACCACACTTTTATATGTGTGGTCGTGGAAGGGTCCCCTTCCATGACCACATCTTTGAAGGTGTGGTCGTGGAAAATGGACAAATTTTTTCCCACCCGCGCCAAAACCCTTTTTTATTTCCCTCCTATCCTATTTCACCTCTTCAACCTCCTTCGCTATTTTATCTCCTTCTACTTCGCCTCTTCAACCTCTCTCTCACATTTCCGGCTGCCTCCTCTCTACATCTCATCTCCGCCGCCGCTCACCTTCGCCATCTCAACCTCCTTCGCCTCCTTCAACCTCCTTCGCTCACCTCGCTCACCTTCGCCGCCTCTCATCTCCGCCGCTCACCTCCTTCGCCTTCCGCCTTCTCTCCTCCCCTCTCGCCTCCGCCCTCTCTCCTCCCCTCTCGCCTCCGCCCTCTCTCCTCCCTCTCTCCAACCCGCCGCCTCTCCCATTAAGGTGAGTTTTTTTTTCTTGTTTTTTTTTCTCTCATTGTATTATTTTCTTTGTTTTTTTATTTTTTGTATTTGCTTTTTAATATAGTTTGTGCGCACTGTAAGACATTTTAAGCATTGAAATATTATGGTCGTGAAAGACCTTATTTCCAGTAGTCGTGAGAGTGTGGTCACAAAAATGTGGTCGTGAAAAACACACTTTTTTACGACGCGGGATTCCACGACCACCTAGCTCACCTTAGAGGGTAGTGGTGTAATTGTCTCTTTCACTGTTGCAGTAGAAATGAGTCACATCAAACAACTTTTTACAGACTCGGACCCCTCAACTTACCATTCCCAAATCTAAGCACTAATTTGCCACAACCAAACAAGCAGGTCATCATTTCAAGAACTCGAGAGTCAGAAAAGCATGGACTAATGTTCCAATTGTTCAAATGGAAATAGGCAAGCAAATAATTCATCCATCACATTTTTCTTCAGCACAAGCCCAACTTCAACCCCACCATCACCAGCTTTACTCTCTGCCATAGCTATTGTTATACCTCTATCCACTGAAGTTATCTCCACCTTCTCTGGTTTTCCCCACCCAAAGTCTGCTTGGTAAACCCCAAAACGGGTCGACCCGGTAACTCCTACCATAGGAGCTTTACCATCTTCACTTAACAAAGAAGAATAGTTGGAAAACAATGTGTCTGCTCCATCAAGTGCCCCTTTCTCATTTTGTATCATGCTTATCTTTCTTTGTATTTTCTTTGCAACAATAGCAACCGCACCTTCATTCTCCAACTCTTCAAGTTGTATTTCTACTAGATGACCCATAACACAATTACCAAAATAGGTTTCCGGGATTGGAGGTTCTAACCTGTTCGTGCAATCAACTTGAAAACCATAAATGATTTTAGTTACCTTTTGTTTACTCCTTTCCATGGCTTTTGCCAAGCAGATTAGAACATAAGAAGTTGTAATCACATAGGTTGATAAATTTCTAGGCTTTGAAATCATTGATTCTGTTGTTTTGTCACCATCATTATCCCATTTCTGCAATACCCTTTCCTTGATTTTGTTTAAGTCTTCAGGCTTGAGCTTGAAAGTGGCTCGAGCCGAGCCATCAACTTTCAGCACGAACATCTCTGATAAAATTCTCAAGCTTAGCTTCCCCTGATTGGGAACAAAACCTGACAACCCTTTTACACTACAAAAAACGGGGCTCTTATCGGCGAAATTTTCCGGCGGAATGACGCTACGGCGTTTTGGCAACACGCCTAAAAATTTACCGTGGGAAAGCGGCACATCGGCATTTTGCAAAACGCCACCCTGAGGACAAAACGCCGGAAACAAAACCCAGGAAAATAATATAATATTAGCATATTGGCGTTTTACCCAAAACGCCGATGTGTGATATAATATAATATTATTTAATTCACGCACACCGGCGCTTTCCCAAAACGTCGGTCCGCGTTTTTTCAAAAAATAAAAAAACCATTTTTCGTCCTGGTTGTTTAAAAGCAGGACGAAAAATGGTAAAAAATGAACAAAAGATAAGCACCAAAGTGACAATAACAATAATAGACATAAATATAAGGAATAAAAAACATAATTCAGAAAACATGATACATAAATATATATAATCAAACAACAACAACAATATGTAAAAGAAAAACCATAAGATCAAACAGATATCAACATTACAAAAGAAATGTCACCAAGAACCATAAAATCAAAAACAACAACAACATTGAAGGAGAAAGACGAATGAGAAGAAAAACAGGAGAAAATGAGCGACATAGCTGAAGGAGGGAGGAACTATTTATAGGGAATGGAGGTGCGTGATGACTCCCCAATTTTAATTAGATTTGATATACATTTTGGGGAAGTTTGGGAGTTATTGATGGTAAATTAAAGAGATTTGGTTGAATTTTTGGTAAGATATCAAAGTTGAGTATTATTTGGGGATTTTATTAAAATCATGATTTTAATGAAAAAAAGAAATGATTGATAATAGGGTATAAGAATAAAAGAAAAAAAAAAGAAAATATAGTGAAATCGGAAGTTGCAGTAGCATATGCATTAGCCTATTTGTTTTTGTTATTTCTATTTCTAGTATTTTAATAGTTATATAAATATGATTTATTTTATGTTTTAGTTGATTGCATTTTTTTCCCTAGAGCAAAACACACCGTTTTGGGCAAGAGAAAAAGTGAAGACCTAAAGCTAAAAAGGAAATGACGCAGCAAGCAGAAGAGGCGGCCATATTCTGTTCATCATCTTCACAAAACATCTTCCTTCATCATCATTTTCGGTGGAGCTGCGAGCTTGAGTGGAAAAGCAAGAGGGGCTTGGATTTCAATCTAGCATCTCCACAGGAGGACGAGAGGACTGTGGAGGTGGTTGATTTGGAGTTGCCGCCGCCACCGTCGAAGCCGCCGCCGTAGCCGCCGTGTGTTTGGAGAACTTGAGTGAAGAGAAGAGTTTAGGCATGACTGAAATTCTATTTTCCCTTTTTGAGCAGAGATGCCAATTCAAGGAAGGAAGAATGTAGTTATGTATCTAATCTTTTCTCTTTAGATTCTGCTTGTGGCTGCTGGAATGATTTTTGTGGTAGTTATGGTAGTTAGCTAGTTTTAGGTATAGGATTATTTTGACCCATTCTATGGATTGAAATTTGTTTAAGACCTCAATTGTTAATGAATTTCATGTGTGGTTTTTATCTTGTTTTTTACTTGTTCTAAGTGCTTGATCACCACTTATTTAGTTAAATGAAATATGACTTGAGAAAGTATATTTTGTTTTAGAACTTGGATAAAAACATGTTAGACTTGAAGTTTATGGTTTTAAATGGATGGTTTGTTGATAACATAGAGATATAGTTATTGACCTAATATTATCACAAAAAGGTTGGTTATGGATTAGAGCTTGTATTAATTGTAGCATGAGCTTGCACAATTAATACAAGTAGAAATTTGATCTTGACTTGAGAACGTTTTTTCAAATGCCTATGAACCTTAGACAAACACATGTATTCATTAGTATACTAATTGAGAGGACTTTAATTATGTCTCATGAAATGGAATGGTGATAAATAATTCTAGACTTCACTTTTCTTGATTTTAATTGTTAGTTTAGTTTTAATTAAATTATTTTTGATTAAGTTACTTTAGAAACTCAAAACCCAAATATTTCCACTCAACCTAATTGATAACATAATTGTAATAATTAATCTGTTTTGCCTTAGTCTCTGTGGGACGATAACTTTTATACTACTAATTTTGATGACCCGTACGCTTACGGTAAGACCGGAAACGGCCGATAAGTCAATGACGTCGTTGCCGGGGATCGAACCCGGGTCACCCGCGTGACAGGCGGGAATACTTACCACTGGCGTTTTGGGAAAACGCCGGTACAAAAACATTAAAATAACACATATAGGCGTTTTGCAAAACGCCCATATGAATTTTAAAATTAAATAATGCATATATAATGCACATAGGCGTTTTGGCAAAACGCCTATATGCATTTTGGCAAAACGCCTATATGCATTAAAAAATAATAAAAAGCATATAGGCGTTTTGGCAAAACGCCTATATACATTTTGGCAAAACGCCTATATGCATTAAAAAATAATAAAAAGCATATAGACGTTTTGCAAAACGCCTATATGCGATTTAATTATTATTAAATCGCATACCGGCGTTTTGATCAAAACGCCTATATGTTTTTTTCCTGTAAAAAAAATTAAAAAATGTCAGGCGCCTCTTTTTTTCAAATTAAATATACATATCGGCGTTTTGGGGTTACCAAAACGCCGGTTGCTAAACGCGGGAAAAAAGGCGGGAAGTGCGCGCCAAATTTAACGGCGTTTCAGTTAGGTGTTTTACTCAAAACGCCTATATGTACATGCGGATAGGCGTTTTTCATCAAAACGCCGGCATGCGTGCGCCGAAATGAGCCGTTTTTTTTGTAGTATTATGTATCCATCAGCAATCCCACGTGGATCAAGGATAGCTTCCCTATCTAAGAAGGGTTGTAGTTCTTGAGGAAGCAATACAGAAGATTCACTCTTTGAAGCTTGTGTTCGACATAAATAAGCCCAGGCCTTGATGAACATTGTTGATGATTTCCCATCTAAACAAGCATGGTGAGAGCTCATGCCTATGCAAAATCCGCTATTGGGAAATAGAGTGATTTGCAGGGAAATAACAGAAGCAAATGAATCAGATGAATCCAAGTTTGGCACAAAAGCACGAGACTGTGAAGCATCACAAGGTGAATTGTCCAAAACATGGGAGAAATGATAATCAGAAATAGCTATGGTGAAAGAGACTGAATCTCCAGGATTGTATTGGATGATTGATTTAGGTGAATTAGAGGGCCAAACGATGTTTCCTGCAAGAGGAAGAAATTGGTGAAGAGTGAGAGAGAGGGACAACTTAAGTTTTGGCATGATGGTATTGAAGAAAAAAGAAGGAACTAAGGTAGGAACTGAAAAGAAGAAGAGACGCTCAACAGGATGAAATCTAAGCCAAATCAAGTCAAAGAAAGTGAGAGAGAAAGATGACTTAGGTGAAGAAGGCGGTGGAGAAATTCTGCAAAGTTCATGTATTTTCAGAGAGGTGTTAGGAGATGTCATTGATAAATGATAGTGAAGCGAGAAGAAGGTTATCAACTTTTCGTAAGATGATAAAGGTATATATAGACAAGGGAGTGGACCTATAAACTTTCCAAACTCACGCAAGTGGCAAAACACAACAGAAGGAACATGGAGTAGAAAAAAGAATAAAATTTGTTTGTAAGTGGTAACTCCTGTTTAGAGTACATAAGCAAACTACTAAAAAGGAAGCAATAATTTATAATTTGTGAAAGAAAATTACACAAATTTAAAGGTCCAATAATATGTACTTATAGATAAATTCCTTGAATTTATAAATAATGGTTAATACTATTTTTAGTCCTTTTTTTATTTTACTCAATTTTTGTTTTAACTTCTAAAATTTAAAATTGATGATATCAAACCCAATTTTTAGTCTTTACTTTAAACAAATTTACAATCAGACCAAGAAATCTCATTATGCATTTCAAAAATTGTTAAAGGAGCATAAAACCACTATTTTATCAATAAGGTATATCAACGAAATTGAATTAAAATTTTCCTTTTGAATTAAAATTCATGCCTATCCTATGTTATAGTCGGTCACAAGCCCAGGTAAAGGAGCAGAGTTGTGTTAGGTGTTGACAACCAATGTAAAAATTTGTCAAATCCCATGATCATGGACATACCAAGATACTTTGCTAATGCTAGGTCGTTGCCTGTATGTAACGTGTTGTGTGACTCGAGTACAGTGAGAAGAGAGCTAGAGCCACTGCGTCCTAGCCTTAACGCAGTGTTAAATGAGCAAGGGCAAAAGTGTAGGTCGTTGTCTAGTTGTAATGTGTTGTATGGCTCTAGTATAGTGATAAGTAAGCTAGAGCAGTTGCATCCTCACCCGAATGTAGTGTTAAATAAGCAAAGGCTACCGCAGTATAATGGATGAGGACGACTAAAGAAGCTAGTTCATAAGAGTAAGATTATATTTGGTTCTTGGAACATTGGAACAATTATGAAAGTTTTGAGGTAGCACAAGTAATGAGTAAGCGTAAGATCAATATATTGTATTTACAGGAAACAAGATGGGCAGGAGAGAAAAGTAGAGAAATAAAAGTTGATGGATCTAAACCTTGGTACACAGGAAAGGTAAATGGAAGGAATGGTGTTGGTATCATTGCTGATAAAGAATAGAGAAAGAATGTTGTGGGAGTTAATTAAGAGGATTGAGGATCGAATCATTTCTATGAAAGTCATTGTGGATAAAGATACAATGAACATTATTAGTACATATGCACCTCAAGTAAGGGCAGAATCACATCTCAAAGACAAGTTTTCGGCAGATATGGAGGAGTTGATCCAAGGTATACAGAGAAAATTTTTATTGGAAGAGACCTTAATGGACATGTTGGTAAAGAGACAGGAGAACATGCAAAGGTTCATGGTGGGTTTGAGTTTGGAGAGTTGAACAATGAAGGACAATCTATTATAGATTTTTCTTTAGCATACAACCTTAAGATTGTTAACAGTTGTTTTAGGTCTTAGATTAATTTCTTTTTGGCAAGAAACCAAGATAGAAGATTATGTACTAACTTCAAAGTGATTCCTAGGTATGGAGTTACCACACAACATCGACTATTAGTTCTTAATGTGAAAATTAAGGGTATAAAACCAAAATGACGAACAATTTCCAACCCTAAGATCAAGTGCCAATTGAAAGGGGAGAAACAAGAGACTTTAAGAGAAAATTATTATCAGAAGAAAAAGTGTGAGAATTGTAAGAAAATGCTAATATAATGTGGGGGGAATATGATTAAAAGGGTGGAAATAGTTGCTAAATTAATGTTGGAAGATTAAAGGTTTTGGACCTCGAAATAAGGAGATTTAGTGGAATGAGGATGTCCAAGAAAAGGTTCGAAACAAAAAGAATTGTTTCAAAACCATACACTTGTTTAATAGTTCTGAAAATTAGGAAAATATCTATTGAATAAAAATGATGCTAAGAAGACAGTCAGTGAGACACATTGTAAAGCATATGAAGAGTTTTATAAAGAGTTAGAGATAAAGGCTGTGGAACAAAAGATTTACAACATAACAAAGAATAAAGAGAGACAAACGAGAGATTTGGATCACGTGAGATGTATAAAAAAATGAAATTAATAATATTTTAGTCACTAATGAAGATATTAAGAAGGGCTAAAGTGCAAAATGACCATGTAATTGTCACGAAGGTGCAAAAATAACTATGTAAAATTTTTAGAGCAAAACTGGCCATCAAATTTCAAAACTGGGGCAAAAATGCCTAACACAATTAATTTTTTAACTTGTATACGCATAATCTTCTGCCGATTCATCTCTCACTAAAATATATGGCAGACTTATAAGTCGTTTAGTTGGATGGAAGTGGTGGGGTGGGAAGTGGAAGTGGAACTCACTATTTTGTGTCTTTGGCGTGATAGAAGTGACTTCCACTTCCACTTCCATTTCCATCAAAAATCACAAAATGACTTTCATCCCAAAACCTATAGAACTGGACCACTTCCTTTGAACCCATTTTTTGTTGACAAACCTATCATCAAAAGTTTTGTCTATTGTCAACTCTGCCCTTCTCAATTTATCATCTCCCACATACACCTCTCTCTTCTTCTTCATCAACCTTCACCGGCAATGGCTCCAACACCACCCCACCACCGAACACCGGTAATGGATCCGATGTCGTTGGCTTCTTCGTGGTCTCAGGCGGCCAGAAGTTCCTGCCAGAGAAAGACTCTTCTCTTCCTCCACTCTCTTGGCAACGCTCCGACACTGGCGTCTTGAACAATCCCCCTGCTCCCTTTTCCTGACCGCCTCTTAAGCTGCGCTACCTAAATGGCGACGGCGTGTGTAAAAATCTAAACTTTCAAACAAAATCCCATGATATTACATTTCTCTCTTGTAAACTAACCAAACACATTATAATGCAAAAAATTCCATGATTTTAATTTTTAAGATAAACCCAGTGATAAAAAGAAGCCATTGCCGATTGGAGGTTGGCAAAACTCCAAAGTACATAAGTTCTTCAAAACTAAAAAGATTTTTTTTATATCTTCTGTTCTGAATAACCATACTCAAAGTTAAAAATGCATGATAAGAAGTTTGTCTCTAAAAAAATAAAGCTAGAAACCTTGAAAAATGATGATGAAAGAGATGAAGAAACCTATGAAGCCATTTTAGTATATAGACGATGTAAGCGGAAACCTAAATGAGAGATGAAGTAAGTGTTAGGAGTTCCATTTCATTTTCCAGACCTGGTTTTGATATGATTGTTCTAGTTGAAGTTTTATTAGGAGTTCATGTTGATATTGTTGTTCATGATCTGTTACAAGGAAGTTCATTTTCCAGACCTGGTTTTGATATGATTGTTCTAGTTGAAGTTTTATTAGGAGTTCATGTTGATATTGTTGTTCTTGATCTGTTACAAGGAAGTTCATTTTCCAGATTTGATTTTGATATGGTGGCTGGGATGGTGGATTGTGGTTAAGATTTTTGAGTGATGTTTTGTTTCTAGGGCCATTTTAGGAGTTACATATATATTTTATTAACATATATAGGTATAAAAAATATCTCACTTCCATCTATACTTACTACATACCAAAGACACATTAAAACCCCACTTCTACCTCTACTTCCACTTCTACATCCACCTCCACTTCCACTTCCACTTTCATCAAAACATCTTCCATCCAACCAAACAACCCCTTATGTATTTATATGCACTTGTGTGACAATGATGCGATAGAGGATGATGAGTGAAAAAGTCAAAAAATTAACTATCATGGACATTTTTGCCCAATTTTGAAATTCGATTGATAGTTTTGCTCCAAAAAATTTTACATGGTCATTTTTGCACTTTCGTGATAATTACATGGTCATTTTTACACTTAAGACCTATTAAGATTAGATAGGAAGAATACTTTTATAAGTTATTTAATGTTTTGAGTGCAGGGTCCTGTGGTGAGTTGGAAGATTTGACTGTTAGTGAATGTGAGCTTAACAGGTTGTTTTATCGTAGAATTAGAATTTAAAAGGTTAGAGAAACTCTCAAGAGAATGGAGAATGGTAAATTTGTTGAACCAGATGGTATGCAATTGAAGTTTGAAAATGTTTAGGTGAAGAGGGTATAACATGGTTAACTACATTGTTCAACGAGATTTTACGGTTAAAAAAGATGCCAGATGATTGAAGAAAAAGTACCTTAATTCTGATTTATAAGATTAAAGGAGATATACAGAATTGTGCAAATTATAGTGTAATCAAGCTTATGATCATACAATGGAACTATGGGAAAAAGTAATTGAATATAGGTTGAGATTGGAGACTAATATTTCTGAAAGACAGTTTGAGTTCATGCCAGAAAGATGTCATAGAGACAACTTATTTAATAAGAGGGATGCTAGAAAAGTATCGAAGTAGAAGAAAAGGCTTACATATGGTTTTCATTGACTTAGAAAAACATATTATAGGGTACCTAGAGACGTACTTTGGACAACCTTGAAAAAGAAAGGAATGTATGTAACATGTATTAAAGCAATACAAGATATATGATGAAGTATATATTGACTAAGGTTAGGACACCAGGTGGGAAAACAAAAGACTTTCCTATAAGGATTGGCTTACATAAGAGTTCATCTTTAAGTCCTTATTTATTTAATTTGGCGGTTGATGTTTTAACTGAGAATATCAAAGAAGAGGTATCTATGTGCATGCTTTTTGCTTATGATATAATACTTTTGGCGGAATTAAGAGAAGGGATTGTGAAATTAGAGATATGGATAAACACTTTAGAGTCGAAGGGTTTCCGTCTGAGTAGGAGTAAGACAAAATTTATGCATTGCAATTTCACAATCAGACAACTTAAAGGGGATTTAGATGCTAAACTAGGAGATCAAACAATTCCTCAAGTGACGAAATTTAAATACTTAGGATCAATTTTACAGCAAGTTGGTGAAATTGATGTCGATATCAATCATATTCATAGAATTCATGCTGGGTGGTGTAAGTAGAGGAAAGCTATTAGAGTTATTTGTGATAGGAAAGTACCTCATAAGGTAAATGAAAAGTTTTACCGAACTACTATAAGACCAACAGTATTATATGACAGTGAATGTTGGGCTGCAAAGGGACAACATGAACATAAAATGTAAGTTGTTGAAATGGGGATGTTGAGATGGATGTGTGGTCATACAAGAAAGGATAAAATTCGGAATGACCATATACGAGAACAGGTTTGAGTAGCTTCCATTATTGAGAAATTGGTGGAAAATCGTTTGAGGTAGTTTGGGCATGTTCAAAGAAGACAAATAGATGCAGTAGTGAGAAGGGTGGATCAAACAAATTGGAGTTCAATTAAAAGAGGGAGAGGGAAACCAAGACAAACTTGGATGATATAACCAAAAAGTTAGTGGATGATAGCACAATGACGTCGTATGATCCATGTAGCCGACCCCATGTAATGGGATAAGACTCTATTATTGTTGTTTTTAGTTTCATTTGTTCTTTTTCTTATGTTTTATATTTTATACGTGAAAACTTACAAATATTCATTATTATATGATATAAATTTATTTCAAGAAAATTTACCATTTATCTGTAACATCATTTAAATTTATACAACCCAACCACAATTTGACAACTATATAAATCCTGACTAAGCATCTAAATCTACCTGTGTAGATTTCAAAAAAAAAATCTACCTGCGAATAAAGCGAAGGACTCAACCAACTACTATATAGTTGTTCTTGATCAAAATATAAAATACATCTTTCAAATTAATTTTTTTTCAACTTATTCTCACATTATTCTTATTATTGCTTAATCAGTAATAAACCAACATAAATAGTGGGATTGAAATTAAGTATTTTAATAATAACATATTATTTCAAATAATTTAACTAGTATATTTAATCTAATAAACTTATGTATATAAGTATTATATTCAAGATGAAAACCATACTACCGTGTAAATGATCACTAATGTTGGGGGATTCATGATACTCTTATGTAGCCCAACCTGGAAAAAAAGGGAAATTGACACTTGAATTTAAGTTGAACAAAATGGGGTCTCAAATTCCAACTTGGACAAATAAAAGATAGCCTTCAATTTGTCCTAAATGAAGTTTGTGACTTTGTGTCATAAGAGTAGTTAATAGTGATACAAGAGTAGTTAACTGGATACGAGTAATTACTCATGTATCACAATTAACTACTCTTGTATCGCTATTAACTATCATTCTCAGTAACTACTCATATATCACAGTTAACTACTATTATATCGCTATTAACTACTATTTTGGTAGAAAGTCAAAAACTTCATTTATAACAAATTGGTGACTATCCTTATTTGTTCAAGTTGGAATTGGAGACCCATTTTGTCCAAAAAAAAATGAAGTATCATTTTTTGTCATTTTCCAAAAAAAAAAAATCTTGTCTAAGGGTTTAGGGCTGCCATCACTAGTTGCCTAGGCCTAACATAATAGATCTTCATAAATTCCATGAAGCGAATGATGGAAGAGAACATGAAGCGAATGACGATTGAAAAAGGTGAAACCAAATTATGGCAGGTTAGGACAGAAAAATGGGACCCTTTGCAAGTTGAATCACAAAGAATGAATGCACATGCAAAGGAAAAAAGAACTGAAAGATTCAATAAATGCCTTAGTATCCTTTTCATGGATGTTTTGCTCCACCATTTATTTGACACAAACAAACAAAAAAGAAATAATAATTCAAAGTGCGCGCACCTTGCATGCCCTCGCTTCTCACGTTGCCCTTATTATATAATATATGTGTGTGTGGGTTTGTGTGTGTATGAGTTGAAACACGAACAATAAACTGCAACAATGATATTACTATATTTTGTTATCAGTTGAATATACCCTCAAAATTTGATAAAAAAAGAATATACCCTCAAAACATTCCCATTTTTTCAATCCTCCTTCTTCTCCTGTCTCCAGAAAATCTATTACTCCACACATACACTCAGATTCAAAAAAACAAAATCCTCCATCAATTTTCTTCCTTTTCCATATCAATTTCGCTGTTCAATAATTTCTCATTATATCACCTACGTCAGAAAAACCGACTTTTCTCTGTATGGGCCATATCATTAGCTGAAGCAATAATGAATCGAGGGATTGTTTTGTGAGTTGAATGTTGGCTTTGGATTTGAACAAATGAGAAGTTTGAGGCGACTTTGAAGCATCCTGATGATTTCCCCATCAAGTTTTTGTTCTGTTGGTCACAAAACAGAAGTGTACAGACAAAACATCACACTCCAAGTGAGGATTACTTGGTATATATCCAATTCGCAGCACTCTCACTAAGTGGGGCTAGAACCATATTGACCACTTTATTTAAAACATCACACTCCCTCTTGTTAGATTCCTTTCTATGTCTAATGAATACTACATCCCTGGACATCATCACTTGTTGCACCCTACTCACCACCACCACCACATCCTATGTCTAACCGACTTCAAAGACCATAAAATCCGTTCAAACTCCGACAGAGGAGGCGGCAATAAGGAAGTATGCAGGAAACATAATGGAGATGTTCTTTTATGAGAAAAAATCCAACGACCGCGACACATGAAATGCTTTCTCTTAATCTTTTCTTACCTTATCATTGTTATTAATACACATTTTTATTTTAGCTTAATACTTGTCGAATTCAGAGTATAGTTTCACCTAGGTCCAAATCAAAAAAATATCCCTAGAATTTGTCAAAGCACGAAAATAAATAAAAAAATGCAATTGATATTGCATAATGAGACAACAAGTCTTTGATAGTTTAAACCAGATCAGGAATTGTAACGCCATAGACAGATTATGGACTTATGCAAGATCGACGAAGCTGCGATCTGGTAGGGGCAAAGTGAAATTAAATGGGTAACTTAAATGGCAAAAATATCCTTATTGATCACATGATTTTTGAGAGTCTATAATAACAAATGTAGCCCATTGTACATAATAGCCAAGTCAAGAACAACTTCATGCCAAAAGTTTGAAACGTTTTCAAAATATTAGTTAAATTCAAAAAATTAGTTAAAGTTCGCCCCAAACCACTAACATATGAGAGAGTTAAGTAAAGAGACTCATAATAGCATCTACACCCCCACGCTTCAACACAACATCGTCCACAATGTAAAAAAATATCCAAATATCAAAGAAATAAAGAGCAACAACATATATGTAAGCATGCACAAACATTTAACTAATGGAATGGAAAACTAAACCAAAAGTATAATTAAAGTATAATAAAATTATACTTGAACAAAAATAATATTATTAAAGTATAATTTACACAACTAATTACTCTTATATTAAATAAGTGACAACAAAACACTGAGAGATTAGTCTCAACTAACTGTAGCTGCGAATACATGGGAAACAATAAAAAGAGTGACATCACAATAAAACATATAATTTGAAAAAAATTACAAAATTTTAAAATTCAAATACAAAACATTCGCATTGATATTTTATTTTTAAATAGAAAAATTTAGGCTAATTGGCTATCCTTGTAAAGTGTCAAAAACTTTTGGCGAGTGAAAAGACCTAGACGGAATATTGTGTTTTTTCTTTCCCAGTTTCCCTCTATAGTCATTCAAATACGTCAAATCCGTTTATTTTATTTACTAATTACTCCCTCTTATCCTTAGTATAAATCACTAACTTCCAATTTCCAATCCGGAGGGAGTACAACATTCATGTATTTTTATAAAAAAAATATTATTCCATCCGTTTCTTCTAAGAGTTAGTTGGTTTTTTTGGAGCATCCTAACAAAATTAAATAAGGTAATTAAAAATTAATTTTTCAAATTTTTGTCTAAACTAGTTTATTTGACTTGCTAATATATTATCGAATAATATGTAAAATATGTAATGGTTAATTGGTTCATTTCGTCTTTTAAGTATTCTCCAAAAAGTCAGCTAATTCTAATATTTTGGAAAGGGAGGAAATTTATCAACCT
Organism: Mimosa pudica; assembly: GCA_029929735.1. NCBI lineage: Eukaryota > Viridiplantae > Streptophyta > Magnoliopsida > Fabales > Fabaceae > Mimosa > Mimosa pudica. The sequence continues at coordinate 8,296,076 of JAKELP010000021.1, read as the reverse complement.
AGAGATATAAAATTCAAATTTGATAGAGAGGAGTATTATGGAAATAGAAAGATATTACATAAAAAAAGGCAATCACTGAAGTTTGTTGGTGGATGATAGATTCTTGGTGATGACTGATGTTTGGGGATGAGTCAATGTTGTTTTGGACTTATATTGAGTATTAGATGACTTTTTTGGTGTGGAGTTAACTTTGTGTTGGTTGAAAGTAGGGAAAATTGGTCTGGTGTAATATGCAATTAGTTTTGAGAAGACAGTGTTTCGGGTTGATATGATCTAAATCTGGGCGGGAGGAGTTGGTTGTAGCCAACAAAATCAATGTAAAAGGTTGGCTACAGCCAACAATAAAAAAAATTAAAACAAATGGAAAAAGGTTTAGAATACCAGAATCACAAAAATGTCACTAAAGCTCTAAATTCATAATTTCTTCTCTTTCTTCCTTCTCCATTTTTGGCCGACTTCCACCCTCCCACTTCATCACTCACCATCTTCATCACTAAAGCTCAAAAATATCACTTCGTCTTCAGCGAGTCTGTGGCTCCTTGCTTTAGTTTCTCACCTTCTTTGAGTGCAGGAGTATAGGTGCTCTCTAATCTACTGTTTGGTGCTATAATTTGAGGCTCATTCTCTCCTCACCTGGAACCCTTCAAAATCCTTTCTTTGTTCAATAGATTTTGTACATGAGAACATCAAAGATCTGCCCCAAAATTGGTTTTATCTTATCTCATTTGGTGAGATTCCTTACAACTCTTACTTCGATTTTGAAGTGAATTTTTCATTAGAGTTGGAATAAAATAGAAATTTAAGAACTAGCTGTTTGATTTTCTTTGAGTGGGTAGCTGTATGAGAGTGTTTTTAAATTCTGGATGTTTGTTGACCTTGTGGTGGCCTAGTGCAAAACCTTGTTCGCACCGCAAGTGTACAAGTCGCTCCAAGTAATAAAGTGATAAGAAAAATATCGTTCCCACGAGAATTTGGTTACAAAACCCGGTCAAGTAGAGATTATCGCACTCTCGCTTAATTTGAGTGATACAAATATCATGAGTGTAGTGTAACTGTATTAAGAAAATAATAAAAACTATAAACAAGTGATTCTCCAACTTCAAGGATAATTTGGAACTTAAGATTATTTATCCCCCTTGTATTTCCTAACCTGAAAATGGTCTCTTCTCACAATTGCTTTTAATAGCTATATATGTGCTAACCTAGGGTTCACAATGTACTTGTAAACGCTCCGTCGAGTTAAGAACAAGTGTTTAATTCCATTAATTGCTCAATCTCTTGTTATAATTAATAAAACTCAACTTTTAAACTTCAACCCTAATGTGGCTATGTGAGGCTAATAAGTATATGTCTATCTTATCAACAAAACCATTCATTTGTCATGCAAACTCAAGTTCTCACATTATTCTACTCAAGTTCTACACTTGACCAAGCTCTCTCAAGTCATAAGTCAAATGAACAAATCAACTAAATGGTGATCAAGCATTTAGAAGCATTAAGGCTAGAGTAAAATAAACACATATATAACATTAATCACAAAAGGAGAGGAAAAATCAAGAGTTAATCCATAAAAGGGTTCAAAATAATCATAAAACAAAGTGTTTAGCTACTCATGTTCAAGAAACCCAAAAGAAAAGACACAATAATAATCATAAACATTGAACAAGAGTGAGAGAAGGAGAATGGAGAAGAAGAACCGAGATATGAAGTCCAAATCTCTTCAAAACTTCAAACCCCAACTCAATTGTAACATCCTAAATTTATAATTCTACAACAAATTAATAAATGTGTGAAATTTAAGGAAAAGAAAATAATAAGTTACTTATTGTCATATATAAATTGAATATTAAAAAGTCTTACAAATTATTTGAATTTAAAAGTTCAACTTGTTTTTTTTTAGGAAATTTGTTAAGATTAAGAAAGAAATTGATTGGGCATCAATTTAAATTTAAGGATGTTTATGTACATAATATTAAGAGATTGTTTTAGGAAATTTTATTTTGAATGTTGTAAAATCATGAACTTTTAATTAAAATAAATTAGAATGGTTAGGTAACTTTTGCATGTACCATATAATAATAGTAGTGGTATGGGACACTGTAATATAGTTTATTTATAACCATATGATTATTGTAAGTGATTTCAATTATTTTTGATTTTATTTTCTAAATAAAAAGGTCAAGGAAATAAATCTCCCTCTATTTAATAATATATGCTAAAATTATGGGGCCTTTTTTTTATAATTAACTTGTAAGTTCTAAAACCCTAATATCTTATTACTCATAACCTAATTCATTTTCTGGTATACAAAAGTCCCCCAAAATTGATGTTATCATTTTCATATTTAGTTTCCTTTTCTATTTGATAAAGCACTAAACTTGACTTAATGGGCTTGTTTTCTAATTTACTTGTTGGCCATCAACCCTAATTTCAACCATATATATAAGTCACCTTTCTCCCTTACTTGACACGCAGCCCCCACACACACTTCTCTTCACTGTTATTCAACTTCTTCCTCTCCTTTTCTCTTTCTCATTTCAGCCGCACTCACAACAACATCAAAAAAAAAAATGTTCCTTCTTCCTCACCAACTTCTCTTTTCCTCACAAATCAAAAGCTTCCTCTTCATGCCAAATCCTTCTCTTAATCTCTCAAAACCAGATTCCTCACTCCCATCATTATATTCCCTCTCAACTCCATAGTCTTTAATCTCTCCCTTTCCCGATGACTTCACCATGGCCGACGGCGACGGCGAAGGAAGCGTTTCCGGCGAACTCGAGCTCCTTATTTCTCGTCCTCTGCTTCTTTGCCACTTCCAGTGACGATTCTGGCGTTTTTTTTTTTATCTTCCATGGAGCCTGAAACTCTATTGGCTTGGGGTGAGTTTTCTATTTTAGATATCTATTCTTATTCCTGCGATTCTGAGAGAGAGTGTGGGAGGGATCTAAAATGAGTTACTTCATTCTAATGATTCCTTAAGGATTCTGGGTTTAAAACTTTGGATTGGGTTGTGTAGTATTATTACAAATATAAGGAAAATAGTAATGCATGCTTGTTTGTTTTAGTTGGATTATTTTGGGCTTTATTTTCATTCCTGCCGTGTTCTGCAAATCCTATTAAACTGGTTTGAGAATTCCTGGACTAAAAACCTTAAGTTAGTTGGCATATGAGTTCATTAGAGTGGGAATTCAGTCTTGTGTGTTCAAAGTGCTGTTTGGGTTTATGGCTCCACAAAATCTTTTCTTCCCCTATTGTTCACCGATTGGGTTTTTTTTTTTTTTAGTTTTAATGTTCAAAGACTAAACTAATTTGGAATATTGCTTAACGAATGTTGATAATTGGGCTGATAACAATTGGATTGTTTTTTTTTTGGACTTGATAATTTGAGAAGAATTAGTGAAGTTTAATTATGTTCTTGCATGCTCATTTTTAATGAAATAAGGAAATTTGGGATTTGGTTCTCCTTGTTTGGTTGTAGCCGATTTTATGTGACTGAATATATCACTACGGTTGGAAAGAAACATTTTTTTTTATTAGTGCCAAATAATATGGAATAGGAATAGTAAAAAGTAGAAGTGGTGGTAATTTCTCCTTTAGCTATGCTCACTTCAGTTTGGCATTTTGATTCTTTGTTAAATAAGGAAGTGTTGAGAATTTTTAGAATATGTGCAAATTTATAGTGATAATAATGGTTTTGAATGATGAAAATGTGGAATAATAGTTTTGGGTATCTATCTTAGAAGTTTCGCAAGAGGAAGATAAATTTGTGATAAACCTATATGTGATTCACAATAAAATGGTATTTGTTTTCTTCTCTGGCCAAGTGAATTTGGGATGAGACAAAAATGTATTTGAATAGAATGTTGTTTCATTATGTGTTAAGGTTTGAAGGATGAATTGTTAAGATTATGATTAGTTGGTAACTTGTTGTTTAATTGGGATTGAAGTTATAATCTTTCTTGGGCTGCATTTGTTTTTCTTGCCTGGTATTTGTATGGTTCTGTTTTGATCAAATGAGGGTTTTAAAAAAAAAAAATCAGAATCTGTTGTCATGGTGTAATGGTGATATGGTGAACAAAGGAGGATAACCATTCAAGCATTATTAGTATAATAAATGTGTAGGAAACTATGACTTGTCACTTGAATTTTTACTCTTGCATGGTAACATAATACTATGTTTTGATTAGCAAGGTGTTACCTCTTTGGAAAGCTTTTATACGTAAGGGAACAAATTAGGCATTTCTTTGAAGAAGTCATAAATGCATGATTTATAGTTTTGCTATTACCTCTTTTATTAGACTCTGGTATAAATGAGGTTGGGTATGATTCTTTGTATTATTTTGATGTTAGGTGGATTTGTGACTGATTGATACTCAAATACTCTTCTAAAGTGTGAATCTATATGTGTAATGTGGTTATTTGGAAAAGAAAGGAAATTAGGATTTACAAAGTCATGAAAGGATGGTTAGTATTACTAACGAGAGTGACGTGAACTATTATACATAAAAACGGTCGTTTATATTTTTTTATTGTGTGATATGTAATATTAGGAGAATATTGTAGAGAAGTACTTAGGGAAACTACAAGCATTGATAAGTGAAAGCAAGGATGTGCTAAGGGCTGCAGGTAACTACTTAAACTTGTTTGCGTGTGTGTGTATGTTGGTAAGCATATAGGTTAGTTTATGAATTTACAATGTTTATTATATGCTTTATGAGAGTTGATGATTTGTTTGGTGCACACCGGTTAATATGATTATAATTATGCCATTCCGGAATGAGGTTCCCTGTAAAACCCCCAGGGACTAAAATGAAATTGTTACATGTTTAGTAGGGTTGTTAGTCCCTTTGAACCAGTTCAAGCGAGGGTATATCGACCATCGAGTCGTGAGTCCCTATTGAACTGAGATATTACGGTGTGTTGTGTTTGATTTGATTTTTGTTAGTGATGTTTTGATTACTTTTGTTGTGGGTGTATTGAGTTGTGATGTGTTCATAAATAAATATTTGTGCTGCTATAAATTGTAATACCTGATATCTGATAGTTATTTGAAATTAGCATATATATAACATGTTCATGCAACACAGTATGTAGCACACACCACTATACACAATATTAACACACACCACCTTACGGCATGCACATGCACGTAGTGCAAAAATGTGCGTAAGCGAGTGGTAGTAGTTGCGATTTCTGGGTCTACCCCAATCGTTGATATTACAGGTACTAGATCGGGGCAGGAGTGATGGGAATGATCTGGAGACTTAGGACCAAGCGTTATGTTTGCATACTATTTTTCATATTTCATTTATTAATTTGTAAACCCTGTGATTCATTTTCTTTGGAGTACTGTATGTCTGTGTATAATTTTAGGCTGGATAACTGTAATTATTTCTTAAACATGTTGTGTGCTATTTGTAAATAATTGTGAAAGAATTTAATCAGATATTATTAGATTTGTTTAAATATCCATGTTAGTCAATTTTTATCTAACATGGATATATCAGATTTGATAATTTTAAATAAACGATTTTCAATTGTTAATTTTATATTTCATTATAAAATGACTTATTTTAATTTATTTATTTCCAAATTACATGAAATATTTTTCTAACCATGATAGTTTATTTGTTACTAAAATTCTTTTTCTATCATGGTTAGCACATTAGTTTATATTTTATGGAAAATAAGAAAAATAAGAAAAATTGTTTTTCTAACTATGTTAGTCATTATTATAATATAAATTCTTTTTCTAACATAGTTAGACTTTAAACTATTTTTAATTAAGGCTACCAACTTGTTTCTTTTGAAAAGTAAGAAAAGTCTTTTTTCTAACTATGTTAGCTACTATTTTGTTAACTGGATTCTTTTCTAACATAGTTAGTAATTATGAAAAAAAATATAGCGTAAAAAATGGTTATAAAAGTGTGGTTGTTACAATCTCCACCAAGATCCATGCTCTAGCACACCACAAAGCTCCCCAAGAAGTCCAAGAAGTGAAGAATGTCGAGTTCCCTCTGTTTTGCCTCTTTTAAACCCTAAATTTCGAGTGGAAATAGTGTAAAACACGGAGTTTCATATTTTTCGCAGGTTCGTTGTTCGTTCGCTGGGTGCTAACTTCCAGCGAACCCCTTTTTCGCAGGTTGGCTGTTCGTTCGCTAACCGCAAACCTCTAGCAAAGAAATTGGCAGAGAGGCTACATTATGGGGGTAAATTCGTGGTTCGTTAGCTGAGAGCTAATGTCTAGTGAACCTCTGTTTCCCTTTTCTCTTCTTCTCTTCTTCATTGCTTCCATTCTTTTGGTATTCCTATGCATATCCGTTTGTTCCTACTCACATTAATTAGAAAGTGGTAGCGAGTTCCTCAAAACATTATCATAAATTAAGCAATTTCAACTCATAATCTCACACACAAGTATTTCATATCATTTTCTTTACACTATGAGTATTACTATATTTCTATCTATTTATTTACCAAAACCATGTGATAAATCAGAAAATTCAGATGAAACATGTGTGCAATTATGGAACTTATCACCTAGTGAAGTGAATTTTCTAGTGTCATGGAATGGAAGAGCAAGCAGCATTATTTGTTTTGAACCTAGCAGACTCTAGGTTTGACTCTGTACATGTTTCAAGGAATTATTCTTCTGAGTGATTGAAGTTGAAAATCAATTTTGCTGAAATTGAAGGTTGCTTTAAAATCTGATTTGAGTGAAAAATTAATTTGAGCAGAAGTGGACAGTGTTGCTGTTGATCCTTGTGGGATTAGTGGCTATTTTAGTGTTTTAAAGTAAGCCTAATTTTTCACAGTGATGAGATTTGGACAGAAAAAGAGAAAGGGGGCTTGGATAAGGAAATGTGGTAGGAGAAGTGGATATTTGAGGTACTAGATGGTGATAGAGTTTGAGGGAGTGTTTTTTTTTTCTGACTTTCACTATACTTCTTGTGAATATGATTACTCTTGCTGCAGGAGAAGCTTTTTAACCTTTTATGCGATTGTGCATGAAAGAAGGCCCTCAATTACCCTTATGACAGTGAGGACACTGTCCATTTTCAGTTTAGGGTGAGGGTAGATATTTTGGGATATTTTTGAATTTTTGGTTAATATGGCATAGAACTCAGTTTTGAAACTTTAACAACTGATTGTTTAGAATGTTGAAAGTTGAGTTATATTGATTAATTATCTTGGTATGATGAATGTATGGTCCATGATCCAATAATTGAAAGGTTGTTTGGTGATATATTTGTTAGAAAATGGTGGTCAATATTTGTGGATGATTGGTTTGCGTTTTAAATCTTAATTCCTAAAAATTTTTGAAGAAAAAAAATGTCATGCACATGAGATTATGGAATAATTTGAATGTTTTTGTTGGGTGAATGTGTAGCAAATTTGCAGGTATGTTTATTCTCAATTGAAAGACTTTAGAATTCATCTTTGAATCTCTTGAAGTAACTAGAAGTTTACACACATTTTTGAAAAATGATTTGGGTCTTCATTTCAATGAGATTGAGCCTTTCAAGTCTACCCATGATATTAACCCTTTGCACCTTCTTTGAGCCTTATAATGAAACAGCATGATAATTTTCTTTTAAAACCCACATTATACTTAACCTTTTTAGCTTGAAAAACCATAAATTACCTTAATCATGAGATAATTGATATTTCATTATAGTGAGAATTAGTATGGTTTTTAAAGAGATATGTAAATGTAAATATAATGTGAGAAGGGAAATAGTAGTTACCAAAGAAAAGTTTGTAATCCCAAATAAAAAAAATAAAATAGCGGCTTCCCTCGCAATAGTTTCTTTCTTTAATTGAAAAAGAAAAGAATTGATAAATAAAATGGAAAGAGCTGTGAAGGGAAAGTAACCAAAGAATGGAAAGTATCCAACTTGTAGTCCAGATACAATTATAGACTTTGCACTTAAGGGAAATGAAATATAAATATGAAAAGACTCTTATATCCCTTATTAAAATATTCTTTTCTTCAATCTCCCTCCCTCCCTTCACCTTCACTCACTCACCCCCCATTCCTCCCTCTCTCCACAATACACTCCACCCTTCCTCCAAACTAATGGTTGAGATTATTTATCCCCTTGACTCTTAAAAGTTAAAACTATCCCTGGGCATTTTCGTAATTTCGAATCCCACCCTAAAACATCTTCATCCTCCTACAATCACTCACCAATTTCCCCTTCACACTCACAATCACTCACCAATTTCCCCTTCACACTCACACCACAACACACACATAGATGAAAATAAGTTAGGCATATTATTATCTCTGTGTGTTGTTATCATCAATGATGACTTCAAGTTGGGTACAAAGATGATAACACCCTTACTCCATTATCCTCCTGCAATTACTCATCGTCTTCATCCTCCACCGTCGAGTTCGTCGCATACTCTGACAAGACCAACGATCTGCACCTCCAATTGGCGGCATACTCTGACTGTTCCGCTGGGAGGACACAGAATTTCACAAGTTACTCCGACCGTACAAATTCCGGACCAGCTTTCTAGTAATTATGGCAAGAAATGGAAAAGGGATGAAAATTAGTTCACAAGCTATATGTTTAAATCTAACACTGCTGATTCTAATTTCACTTGTTATGGCGAGAATGGGAATGAAGTGACTGATGTGTTCAAGAGTTATGCAAGTCATAAGAGTCTTTTCATATTTAGATGTCAGTTTTATCAAAGTCATATTTTCTTTGAACAAAAGGGGCTACAGTCCTTCAGCTTCTGAGCTTGCCTAATTTAATTACATCAAGAGATCTTCACCAAAAAGACCATCATGTGACCTTACTGATACTTAAAACCCCAACCTTGCTTCCTCTCACAAATCAAATGGCGACAATTTGTGTCATCTCTCACGACATTTGTAGCATGCTGAATCTCTTCAGTGCTTTCTTCCAAGCACCTCTTAATACAGACGCAATGACACATCTTAATTCAAATAGTACTTATAATGGAACCGTTACAAGCTACTCTTCTTTTTTAGTTTTTTAATTTTACTATTTTAGTCATTTACTTATGTACTTTTTTTCACATTAAAGTTAATTGTCTTTTCACCAAAAGAAATATTACAACATTCATGTATAGTTAAAAAATTTAGTATTTATTTATTAACCTGGAGATATAAAATTTAAATTTGATAGCGAGTAGTATTATGAAAATAAAAGGATATATTTTTTTTTAAAAAAATCAATTACTGACGTCCCTTTGTGGAATTTCTGATGAAGAAGTCCCATGGGTTAAACTAATTTCCGACTGAATTATTGTCCAATTTAGGTAGAATAGCAGGAAAAAAATTGTGAATCAAGAAAACACTTTATTAGAATAGCAGAAGGACATAATTTGCTTGGTGCGTGAACTCACATAAATAGGACAAGAGGCATTATTATTTGATTCTTTTAGTGATTCATGAAATTAAGGTCGTCATTTCAAGAACTCCAAGTAACAAAAGCATGTACTAGTGTTCCAATCGAAATAGGCAAGCAAATTCATCCATCACACTTTTCTTGAGCACCAGCCCAACTTCAACACCACCATCACCATCTTTTCTCTCTGCCATAGCCATTGCTATATTTCTATCCACTGAAGTTATCTCCACCTTCTCCGGTTTTCCCCACCCAAAGTCCACCTGGTAAACCCCGAACCGGGTTGACCCGGCAACTCCTGCCACATGAGCTTCTTCACTTAAAAAGGTAGAATAGTTGGAAAAGAATGTGTCTGCTCCTTGCCCCTTTCTCATTCTGTATGCTGCTTATCTTTCTTTGTATTTTCTTAGCAGCAATGACAACCGCATCCTCATTTTTCAATTCTTCAGGTCGTATTTCCACTACATGAGCCATAACACAATTACCAACATAGGTTTCTGGGATTGGAGGCTCTAACTTTCTCCTACAATCAACTAAAAAACCATGAAAGATTTTAGCTACCTTTTGTTCACTCCTTTCCAAGGCTTTTGCCAAGCAGAATAGAACATAAGAAGCTGTAATCACATAGGTTGATAAAGTTGTAGGCTTTGAATTTGTTGATTCTGTTCTTTTATCAACATCATCATCATCCCATTTCTGCAAAACCCTTTCCTTGATTTTCTTTATATCGTCATGCTTGAGCTCGAAAGTGGCTCGAGCCGAGCCTTCAACTTTGGGCATGAACTTCTCTGACAAAATTCTCAAGCTTTGCTTCTTCTGATTGGGATCTAAAGCTGACCACCCTTTTATATATGCATCTGCAATCCCACGTGGATCAAGGATAGCTTCCCTCTCTAAGAATGGTTGTAGTTCTGGAGGAAGCAATACAGAAGATTCACTCTCTGAAGTTTGTGTACGACATTGATAAGCCCATGCCTTGATGAACATAGTTGATGATTTCCCATCTAAACAAGCATGGTGTGAGCTCATGCCTATGCAAAATCCACTGTTGGGAAATAGAGTGACTTGCAGGGAAATAACAGAAGCAAATGAATCAGATGAATCTAAGTTTGGCACAAAAGCACGAGATTGTGAAGCATCACAAGGTGAATTATCCACAACATGGGTAAAGTCAGAATCAGATATGGCTATGGTGAAAGAGACAGAATCTCCAGGATTGTATTGGATGATTGGTTTGGGTGAATCAGAGGGCCAAACGATGTTACCAGCAAGAGGAAGAAAGTGATGGAGAGTGAGAGAAAGGGATAGCTTAAGCTTTGGCAAGATGGAATCGAAGAAGGAAGAAGGGAGTAAGTGAGGGACAGAGAAGAAGAAGAGACGCTCAACAGGATGAAATCTAAGCCAAAGCAAGTCAAAGAAAGTGAGAGAGAAAGATGACTTTGGTGAAGAAGGTGGTGGAGATATTCTGCAAAGTTCATGTATTTGCAAAGAGGTGTTAGGATTGAGAGATGCCATTGATAAATGGTAATGAAGCAAAAAGAGGTTTATCAACTTCCGTAAGATGATATGGCCAAACTCATACAAGGAAGAGCGGGAGATGAAGCTTAAGAACTGTTTGTAAGTGGTAACTGCTATCTAGAGTGATTAAGGAAGATATTAGAATGGAAACTACAAAAATGGAAGAAATTAGAGCCTCATAAATCCCTCCTATAAATACTGTCAATGAATAATAATGGAAGATTTCCATAATAAAAAATAATGATGGGAGACTCTGTCCTTTACAAAAAAAAATAATTTAGTTCAGTCATCATTTATTGCTCAATGAAAATTCCCATTAGAGTTTAGACCGACATATTTTCAAATAATCATGTGAACACATAATCAACACTTTCTATTCTCACAGTGGAAAGCGAGGAAACCGCCTTACTTGCAGAGTTGCAGTACAAACGTACATGGGGGTTGGGGACCATAAGGGCTAAGGCTGATACATCCTACTTTCTCCTTATCTAATTATAACTTTTTGAAAACATTTAAAAGGTGTAAAATTTAATCACTTTAAATTTTTATAGTTATCTTTTTTCTTTTGAACTGATTTATTCAACTTATAATCTAATTACATGTGAAATAATATATTATAATTAGTGGTCTTGACTTCGTTCACTTCTACAGTATAATTCAAGTGACCTTATATTTAGGAATAGAATTAGTACTAATGGAAATGACGATGATTTCATTTTACAATAATAACGAGGAACTTAATGTAGCTAAGGTAAAATATTGGAGAAGTTCTTCCAATTTCTGTCACTAAACTTTTAATTAAATATTTTGGCCAAAAACCTTTTAATTAGATAATAAGTTACATGAATGAACTTCTAAGACATATCTTGTTTTTCATAGGACACCGAAAACTCAAGAAAAGTTGTTGGGAATGGAATCTTATAAAAACGATTAAAAATTGAGTTTTGCTGCTGCTGCTTAGTCAGCATCTATATTTTATCACGTAATTTAGTTTGGTCAATATTTTGTATTGCTAAGTTTAACAGAGCTAATTATTAAAAACTTAAACAATACTTTATAATTTTTGAAAGACATTTAGGAAAATTTGAAGATCCAATAATATGTATAATGTAAAGTTATCAGTAAAGTTATCAGCCTGACGGTTATTGAGTATTATAGATAGATTTCTTAAATTTATTAGTAGTGGTTAATATTTTTTTTAGTCCATTACATTTTACTCAATTTTAGTTTTAAACTCCAAATATAAAATTGGTGCTTTTCGTTCATGAACTTTCACTCAATTTCAATTGTAGTCTTTTAACTATAAAATAGATAGTGTTTGGTCCTTCAAATTTTTTCTTGTTTATAATATTGGTGCTTGAACTTCAAAACAACGTGGAAAACTATGATTCAATAGTTATAAAAGGCACATAGTTAAAAGACTAAATTAAACCATCAATTTAAAGTTTAAAAATTAAAACTAAGGTTATGTGAAATTTGAAGAATAGACCACAAATTTTAAAGTTTAGAAACTAAAACAAAAGTCCATTGATATTTTTTTACCTGTAAAGTCGATTGAGACTTCAAATACCAAAAGTGTTGTTAATAAATATATTTAATTTGATTTAATTGTTTACTAAAATTAATCATCGATCTTAAAAAAATTCAAATTCAAGTCTTTATTTTAACAAATTTATAGTTGACATCGATCTTAAATATATAAAACACATATTTCTATTGTTTTTTCAACTTCTTCTCACATTATCCATTATCCTTGTTAATTCTTCATCAATAATAAAATAAGATATATATTAGAAATAAAATTAGATGTTTTAGTTATATCATGTCATTTTATTTCAACTAACGTAATTAGCAATTTAGCATACTTGATCTAACAAACTTATGCATATATGTATTATATTTAGGATGAGTATCATGTAAATGATCACAAGAACATAGAGGGGGTTCATTCAGATACTCTTATAGAGCCCAACCAAAATTTTCCCGGCAAAATAAATTAATGCTATTCATAAAAAAATTATTGCTAGCTAAAAGCACTAATAAAAAAATAATCGTTTCATAAATGATATGAAAACGACTTAGAAGGCAAACCATAGATGCAAAATTTAGGACAGTGATTGCAGAGTCTAGAATTTTATTAATTTTTTGTGTAAAGTTGGGATCACGAGCAACTGCGAGGCAACAGTAATTAAAAATAAGACAGAATCTGACTCATCCCAATTCACTTATTGATCAATCGTGTTTAGGGCTGCCAAATCACTGTTGCCTAGGCCTAAACATAGTAGATCTTCTCCACTGCATTAGGCCTGCTATTAAATTTGCAGTCACACAGTGTAATTGAAAAAAGAAAAAAACAAGATGAAAATAATGGAAGAGAACATGAAGCGATTAATGCGGACTGAAAAGCGAAACCAAATTATGGCAGGTAAGACCAGAAGATCAGAGTTGGCCCATTTGCTGGTTGAATCACAAAGAACGAGTGCAAAGGACAAAGAAGAACTGAATAAAAAAAAATATAAAATGTTTCTTCTGTAATGGCATTGGTATCCTTCTTACAGGTGGTCCTTGCAGCTGGCTGAAATGGCATGCTCTGTTGCTCACAGAAAAAAGAATATGTAATGTTTCATCTGTAATTGTTTTCCCGTGAAAATCTTTCGTTGGAAATATTGATTAAGTCATTCTCATGCAAAAATAAAAGCGTAATAGACATAATCTACCCTCCAAATAACTACCCAGAAGCACTGAACACCCTAAACTAACAACAGACTCATATTTACACTCAAAGTAACCAAAGTGTTTAAAAAAATACCCCAAGTGGACGGTGAATCACGTTTGACCGTTAATCTGCAAATATGGCCGCCACGTGGGTTAATTTTTTGCCACATAGGATAAGGGTAATGGACCTCATCTACCCTTCAAGTAACCACTCAGGAGCACTGGGCGTCCTGAACTAACAACAAACTCATATTTACACTTAAAGTAACCAAAGTGTTTAAAAATGCCTCTAGTAAATGGTCAATCACGTTTGACCGTTAATCTGCCCATGTGGCCGCCACGAGGGTTACATTTTCGCCATGTAGGATATGTCATGTGGGGCCCACATATACTAAAAGAACAATTCCCTCTTCTCTCTCTTCATCACTTTCAAACAGCCCCACCCTCTCCCCCAACACATCCACCGCCCCATCCACCCCCATTAACCTTATCATACGTGGCAACACTTTAACCCACGTGGCGGCCACATGGGCAGATTAACGGTCAAACGTGATTGACCATCCACTCAGGGTATTTTTTAAACACTTTGGTTACTTTGAATGTAAATATGGGCATGTTGTTAGTTCAGGGTGCCACGTGCTGCTGGGTGATTACTTGGAGGATAGATTAAGTCCATTACCCAAAATAAAAACAAATTAGATTTCCACACAAAAATCTAAAACCTCACTTTCCCCAACTAAGGGCAAAAGTGAAATAAATGTCTAAATTAAAAGACCAAAATATCCTTATCGATCACATGATTTATGAAACTTAAAAATATCTGCATTGATGTTGGAAAGAAGTATGAGCATCTTAGAAATTTTTCAGAGTATTGGAAACCCAATTGTAAAATGTTGGATGCTTTAGTATTTGATTCCATGATTTTTTTATATTTAAAAATACTAATGTTAATATTGGAAAGACGAACAAACATATTGGAAATTAATCATGTGTCTTGGTAAATGGAAATGTAGTTTTGAAATGTTAGATGCATGTTTTAGTGTTGATCAAATTCCATTTCTTTTTTAGACTTGTGAATACTCATACTGATTTTGAAAAGAAGCATAAACCATCCATTTGTGATGGATGCTTTTGTTGGATTACTTGATTTCTTAAATTTTAAAGTACTCATCATTGCTATTGAAAAGAAGCACATATATCATAAAAATTCCCCACATTAAATCATGGATTATGGTTAAAAAATTCATTAATTCAATATATATCTCAAAGGTCATTGTTTTAAACAAGTTTCGAAAATTTTACCTTTTCTTTAAAATATCACATGTTATCTTTGTTAGAATCTTGAGTTTTGATGATAACTGATATAGATTGATAATAACTGATATAGATCATAGACAATGAGATCACTAATATAAGATAAAGCAATCACTAGTATAAGTTTAAGACAAAGCGATCACTAGATTTAATATGGGACTTAGACAATGCGATTACTAAACTGATATAGAACTAAGGCGTTGCGATCACCCACCTGACATAAGTCTAAGACATTGCAATCACTATGATAAGATAAAATGGTCATCAGACTAAGTCCTTACGGATAAGCAATCACTTGACAATTCGATCATTAATAACTTAGACACTATTTCACAAGTAGCAAATCAATCACTAGAGTCTTAGACATATCGCTCACACTTAGAAGAAGCGATCAAGAGTCAAGAACAAATATTTTCTAAGACAATGATCGAAACATCAATCAAGGACAACTTCTATCATTAATCAGAGTAGTCTAAGCCAAACTGAATTGAGAAATAAAAAGAACACATTCGATCACACAAAGTAATCGAATCATTAATCAGAGTTGGTAGTAATTGAAGTATCGAGTGATTGATATTGTTATGTGTTTAACCTGTGATCTAAGTGTGCAGTGAACAATCGAAGAAGAATAATCAATGTCTGATCGAAGTGGCGACCAGAAAGTAAATCAAGTAGAAAAGTACACTATCATGTTCAGAATGCTTTATTAGAAGACGTTAGGCACATTCCTCCGCCATTTAAGCACTCAAGGCAACTTCTCTCCTAAAATAGGCAAAGTATGCTGATAAAGCTTGAAGTTGCATTTAATGTTTATCATCTTCTTCAAGCAACATGGGAAGAACCTAGTACCAAGCATTAATTGAGCTCAACGGACATAAGTCTTTTTCACTATGTGTCAAACGGCTATATCCTCCATTGAAGACTATAAATAGGCGAATGAAATTTATTGCTCTTCACCGAACAAGCACCTACTCTCTGTCGAAAATCATAAAGAGCATTCAAGTCACTTGTGTGATCATCTAAGCTTAAGTGTTTATCAATATCTGTTCATCTGTGAACTTATTTTCTGATTTAAATCCTATTCTGTTCTGAGGTTGTTCTGAAGCTTGGTACTTTAGAACAGGGTTAGTGGAACCCAACGAGGTGTTGGAGAACTGGATGTAGGCAAGTGGTTGGCCGAACAAGTATAAAAATTGTATGTTGAAGTTTTACTTGGTTAAGTTTTTTATTAGCACAATTCACCCCCTCTCTTGTGCATTCTCGCCTTTCAATCTTCCATTTGAAACTTATGCATTAGAATTAGTTTTTATTATTTTTTTCTTTTTCTACTAAGGACCCTCTCCTCTCCTCTCTCTATTTCTCTATCCTCCTTTTCCAATTATGCATTGTTAAGCCCTTTAGAGCTAATAGACATATTACCTGCAAAGAACTATTAATTCTAAGACCGGAACACCGAATCACAGCCAAATTAACTCATTAAATTCAATTCCTTAGTGGAACTCCAACAAATGAATTGAACCCAGTTAGTTGAAGTCCAATTTTATTCAAGCAATCAATAGGTTCATTTGAGTTCCTACAAGTTTCCTAAAATAAGAAAACTTTATCAATTAGTAAGTCTAACATCTAATCTCATGAATGCATTTAATCAAGTGTTATTAAGTACCTTAGAGTGTGATTGATTATTCATAATGGTTTATATTCAATTACAATTCATCTCAATTAACCTATCTATCATAAACATGCATAAATAGAGATAAATCAAGCAAAATGGAATTGCAAAGAAACATATGTATAATCATGTATTGAAGAGTGCAAATTTCGTCATTACAAACTCAAATAATCCCAAGAGCTCAAATAAACAATCAAATCCAAGTCTCAAAGCATAAACGAAAACCTAAATCTAGGAAAACACAAATACAAAGAGAAAAGAGGTGGATGACAAAACCATAGATTTGTATTGTTTTTATATGCTAAATTTGAGTAATTAAAAATTCTAAGTTGCAATATTCCCTATTTTTAATTAAATTCAGTCATTGAGGGGAAAATAAATAAATTATAATAAAATATTAGTTCATGATTTTGGGCATGTAGATAAAGGAAAGAAAGGAAAGTCAAAGAGAAAAGAGTGGGCTTTGAAGCAAATAATGGTATATCAACTTGGGCCACAGTTTTGGAATTATTAATTAAAGCCTATGTAGATGAACTGGGCAAGAAAAAGAACAGAAGAGATAAGTCCAAGATGAAAGAAAAGAATGATCAATTTGGTTTTGGGCCTGGGAGAATGAAGAAAAGAAGAAAGAAAAAAAAGGAAGAAAGGAATGAAAAGAGAGAGGGACCCGTGGGGGCAGAGAGGAGAGGGACTTTGAGCTGAAATGAAAACAGAACGAGGAGCGGGTGAGGAGGCGAATGGAAAGAGGAATAAAGGAAGGGCGCCTTCAACTCTTCAAGGAGAGTCATGAGCCTCCATGAACCTCATGTTGTTTCTTTTCTCTCTGTCTCACTTATGATGTTTTGTGTTTTATTGTGGCATTTGAGGATGCATGAGTTATTGTAGGATAAGTGTGGGGAAGGAAGAAACTATAGTAGGAAAGTAGTTTTAGGACGTAGATGGAAGAAACAACAAATTTGTCTCATTTTAAGTTATAAATGTCAAATTTACACCCTCCAAATTATCATGCTACTAGGTGTACATTTTAGAAATTATCATGCTATTGAGTGCACTTTTACCCTAGAAATATATGGTATGAAGGCTCTCTTAGTTAGGATCATAGTAGCAAATTTGGGTTCACACATTAGGGAGTAAGAAGAGGAATTGGGCCAAGATCTACCAAGTAGGTCCCATCAAGCCCAAACCAAAGAATTGTGCCACAATCTCTTGTGACACCACTCATCCATAATTAGCTCAATTAATATAATTCAACCCATGCTAAATAGAGACTAGGTCTGATCTATCAATGAAATCAATTAGGATTTATCCCAAGTTACTCAACATAATTAGACCTAATGACTAATAACCATTGACTCAAATCACATGACCAATGATGAGGGATCTTGTCCCAATTATCCTTGCGGATTAAATTGGACAATGACATTAATTACTTAATGGGAGTTCAGTTAATCGAATTAATTGAGCACTAGAGAACTTAAGCAATTAAACTTGAGCAAACTCAACACAACAACTCATAGACATCAACTTCAACAGGATAATAAATTAAATAATCCCACCTTAATAGGCTAGACAATGAAATCACAAAAGCTCCAAGTGAAATTAACACTAACAACATGAATCTTGTGTAGAAATAAATATGATAGGACAATGCTACTAGAAATTGAGGAAAAAACATGTGTTGAGTAAATCTTGTGTAGAATAAACATAATAATACTACTATAAGTTGAGGAAAAAACATGTGTTGAAAATGAAAAATATGAATTGTCGACAAATTAAATTATTAATTTAGTTGTTACATGTGTGTGTGGGTTTGTGTGAACCGTTTCTTGATAATGGATAGAAAGCGCAATATGACTTTCACGTAAATGCTAGGAATAATTGTGGAAGAGTCAGAAAAATATGTTTTTCTACCTTTTCTTGTACTTTTTCTACCTTTCTTAATAATAAATACTAAGAAATAAAATGGTTGTGGGAATAGATGTTGGTGGTTATTAGCTGGTTGTTTAAATAACATGGTGTGATTTTAACTTAATTTAACTATCATCTTTAATTTAAATAAATAAGGTAAATAGATATTATATTTAGAAATGTTAGTAGTAATAGAAGTGGTAACATATTTATTTTAGTTATTCCTCTTTTTTATTGCCGAACATATTTATTTCATAATTTCTTAATATATATAAGTAGAAACATAGAATATAATAGAACGTTTACAAATCTTAAAACACATGTAGCTCCTGTGGTCATATTTATTGTAATACTAAGCCAACATTCCCTTCTCTTACTAAGCCAACAGAAGCCTATTTCTGACGAACATAATGTCAACTAAGAGCTTGTATTGCATCACGAAATGAAGAAGCAAATAAATCCAACTCATTCTTGTAGAGAAGCAAACCAAATTCAATCCCACCATTCCCTTCTCTTGCTTCTGCCATTGTAATCAATCCATTAATATTATCCACTGTTGATATCTCCACTTTCACTGGCTTTCCCCACCCAAAATCAGTCTTATAAACACCAAAACGATTAAAACCACCAATCGCTATTGTTCTTGTTCTATCATTCGCCATTGATTGCCACTTACCAATCAAAGCCTCAGCTTCTTCGAGCACTCCTTTCTCCAAGAACCTTCGTATCTCACAGTAAAGTTTCTTTGCCATGAACACTATTCCTTCTTCATTATTAGCAATTTCTTCTCCAACTGTATTTACGACACATGGAAACACACAATTTCCAACATAATTCGGATTCACTTGTGGATTTATGCGTGACCTGCAATCAGCAGAGATACCAAAGGTAAATTTGCTGCTTCCTTCTTTTCCCGTTATTGCTTTTGCAGTGCAGGCAAATACAAAAGCCGAAGCAAGGACGAAAGTTGAAAGATTCTTAGGTTGTTCTTCATTATGAACTTTCTCCCACAATGAAAGAACCCTTTGCTTAATCTTCTCTAGATCTTTAGGGTTTAGTTCAAAAGTGGCTAGAGCCATTGTATTGACACATTGAGGTGAAGAAGTGTCAGGGAAAAGCTTGAGGCTTCTTTCGTTTGATCCAACAGAAAGTGACATGAATTTCCATACATTTAAGTACACGATATCAAGTTCTTTTGGATCTTTGATTACAGTTCGGTTCATGAATGGGTATAGTTCTTCGGGTAACAAATATGGCGGTCCATGATGAGCGGTTTTACAGAGGTGGGCCCATGCCTTCATGAACATGGTGGATGATTTTCCATCAAGAACAGCATGGTGGCTACTTAAGCCTATGCAGAAACCAACTTTTGGAAAGAGAGTAACTTGAAAAGAAATAATTGAAGCAAATGAATCGGTTGTTTCCAATGAAGGTACCAAGGGACGAAGCTCGCTTGCTTCTCGAGCGCCATAGCCTGAGAGATACATTAGGGATTATTTAATCAAGGAGTACATATTTACCGGCCAAAAAAGGTAGTTCTTCCTATTGATATCCAATGACCATCATCATCTTCATCATTGTTACCATTTAATGTTATTATTAAAAACATTAACTAACCTTGCTATAAGTACAGACATAATTTGATTTGATATTTCGAAGTACATACTCGATCGAGGAGAGAGAATTAAAGATAAAAAATAAATAAAATAAAAATAAAATTTTATGAATTTATTTGATTAAATGCATGACTTAATATGTTACATTTTGATATGATGTTACATATTGTTGTGTTTTATTTTATTAACATATCGTAATTTTCATACACATAATTCAATCAAATCATACAATTTCACCAACATATTGCTCAAAATTTCAAATGCATTATTGTAAAAGATTTACTTGTTTTTCGCACTTATTAATTATTGTTTAGTCGATATAATTTTGTGGAACTGTAATTAATAAAATTATATTTATTTTGCTACAAATGTATGTTATTTTTATTTTTCATACATTATACTTCTAAAATGAATTATTTTGTTATTTCAAAATTTAACCTACGAAGTATCAAAAGTTTCTGCAATAAATCATTGAGAAACAATTTTAATAATTTTTTGACTAAAATACACTGATCATCTATCCCTCCTTTTCATCTAAATTATCCTTCTATCGTGAAACATAAATAGATCTCTCTTAACATCAAAACATATGTTACACAAACCTCCCTTATATATGCGCATGCACACACACATATAAGATATTCCTTCCCCATCTACCCAATCATTAGTCAACTATAAAATTTTAATATAAACCTTATTTTGTGAATATACCATTCCTTTATATAACATTGTTAAACATATATCTAACGAAAAATAGTTATATTATATATATATATATATATATATATATATATATATATTCAGTAAAATTATTTTAATTAAAAAATTTTAAATGCATTTTTATCATGTGTAAAAGAAGTAACTTTTGGATATTATCTAAATGATTTAGATATATGTTTTCTTGAAAATTTTATGAACATACAAACATAGTCAGTCAACTGTATATTTATTTAAATAATTAATTAATTTTTCAATAGCTATTTTACCTCTACATTAACAAAACTATTTAAACTTTCTTTCAACAAATGAACTGAGAGAAAATATTTTGAAAATAAAAATGAAATTATGAAATTAAAAATCTTAAATTCTTCGAAGCAAATATAGGACAAATTGAATATTTTGGTATGATGTAGGGTGAATCAGTAAATAAAATATATTTATTATGATCTTAATTAAAAGAACCTCTTTAAAATTAATATTAATAGAATTTTAATTAACACTTCGGGCTTTATTTTTATCTTGAAAATACCATTAACTTTTATCCAAAGGCTAGTCATGCGAATAGCATAAAGTTAGATACACTAATTGAAGTAATTGAGTTCAGTTCAAAAACAAAAAAATTGTAGTAATTGAGCAAAATTAAGGAATAAATACCAATTTTACCCTAGAAGCAATGGTTAGGTAACATTTTTACCACGAAGGTGTAGTAATGTTGCCCTGAACTAATGGATTTGTCAACAAACATCAACTCATGGTACATGTCAATATGGAGATGAACCATTTTTTGGCCTAGATGTTTTTATCTGGAGAAATTTTACCCCGGATGTATGCTTCATCTACGTATTGACGCAGACCATGGTGGAGTCCATTAACATGTACAGGCATACAGTTCTGTTTGTTCAAAGCGACATTCCTAGGTGACATTGATCCCAAAATAACTATCAGGATGAAACTAATCCGTTAAAGGCAAAATTAGCATTTAACCTCGAAACAATAATTTAATGAGATAGAAAAACCAAAAAATGAGTTTTTCCTTAAATTTTAAAGAAAATACTAGGATTAAGGGACTATTTTATCCAAATGTTTTAACTCTGGACCAAATATTTGTTGGTACAATTTTTTCGCTAGATCTATCAAAATGTAGCATAAAGAAAGCATATTATTCCATCCAAATTCGTTGAAACCCTTTATACTATTTTACCATACCTACCTGAGAGATAATTAAAATCTGCATCACTCTCTGCTATGACAAACGAAACTCCATCGCCTGGAGCATAACGAAGGAAGGGTTTCTCAGAATTGGAAGGCCAAACAATTTTACCAGCCAAAGGAAGGAAGTGATCCAGTACGATTGAAAGTGATCGTTTTAATTTGGGAATTAAAGTATCAAAGAAGAAGGAATTAGACTGGTTCTGGTTTGAAGAGTGGGAGTGAGGAAGCGAGTAGAAGTATAAGCGTTCTGAAGGATGCAATTTGAACCATAACATATCAAAGAACGTGAGAGGCTCAGATACCTCTGTTTCACATGGTGGACCTATCTTGCAGGATTCGTGTATTTTGAGAGAGTTATCACTTTTATGATCCATTTACACGAGGGAACGATGAATTTATGTGAATTCAACGAAGTGTATCTGAGTTAAGACAACAGGACGAGTATGATTTATATACACACAGTATATATATGGGTTACTTTTGAACATAACGTATTAATGGAACTGTTTCTTTGATTAGGAAACAGTCAATGGTATTAAATGCTATTGATAATTTATAGTAGTTTCATACTTTCATTAGTTAATAGTTTCTGAACAAGAAAATTCGTTAATAGTTTATAAATGAAACAAAAAACAGATACTCCCTCCGGTCTTAAATATAAGACCTAGATGACTTTTTTTTGGAGATGTTAAGATTACAAAATATGTTATTAAATTATGATATATTTGATATATTTTTAGATTAGTCATTAGTTTATAGGTTAAATAAACTAGTTTAATAAAATAATTACGTAAATCAATGTATAGTTGACTTATATTTTGCTTTTTTAGGATTTTCCAAAAAAGTCAACTATGTCTTATATTTAGGACCGGAGGTAGTATAATTTATTCAGCTTGCAGTTATACTATTGATTAATTTTTTTGAAAAATTAAAATAGTAACGGAACTTTTTTAAAAACCAGCATAGTAGGAAAATTAAATTTCTGTTATTACAACTTTTTCAATAATCAAAGGAACAAAGAATTTAGAAGAAAAGAAAAAAACTTCCTCTTAATTAACTCGTTATGGTAAAATTGGATCACTTGTATGTAATTCAAGGAGCAATAATATAATATATTGCCATATTGGAAGCTGAGTAAGACTTTGGGAACTAGTCTTAGGTAATTGTAAATGTAGAAGATAAAGATAACTCATTTATATTGATTAATTAATCGGATATGCATCCCTATTTTTTTATTACATCAACTTCATTGAATATGTAAAATCTATCGGTTGATTATTTTTCCACAAATTAACGCAAACCTTTCATTTCAGAGTGAGGACAATTCAAAGACTAAAAATCCGATCTCCCCTAGAAAAGCATCAATCGAGGTTGTGAATCATTACGTAGGTGTTTCCCTTTCTGGGTTGATGAACCATCTCAGTGCAATGTGAACCATCTCAGTGCAATGTGGGTTCGGGAGTTTTTTTTTTTGTAAAGCTAAGGGTGGTGTGTGTGAGTGAGGTTTATGAGGTACAGGAAGGTAGATTCTGGGGACTGTGAAACTCGTGCATTTGTAATACATGTTTGGTTCAAACTTGCTTCCACTACACCACACTAATATCTTCCTTGTGACAGCAAAGTTTCGATATTTGGGTACCCGATTCATGTGTTTGTAACTCCAGGTTTGGATATTAGGTTCATTCGCATGTTCCTCTTGAATCTCAGTATCATGGGCTGTGTGATTCTGATTGTTATGGAATTTATTTCTAGTTTTGTTGATTTTAGAATGCCTTTGTTTTATTTGTTGGATGTTGAACAAGTGGGCTGGATATGGGCATTGAAACAAAAGGTACTGGTGGATCGGGCTGTGATGACATTGGTGCTTAACGAATATAGGTTCTTTTTTGGAAAAGGGTGTTTATGTTTTTATATTTCATTAATTCATTAAATATATCGAAAAGCAATTATAACAAAAGTCCCATTGTCATTCCAAATAGATTTTTTTAAGGAAAAAACTTACCCGAGTTCCTTACCTCAATTTCCTCCCGTTCCCTAATAAGAATTCAACACATGTCCAACTAAGTCATGTACAACTAACACATGGAGTAGAAAAAAAAGGAGAAAATGATGTGGGTTAGTTGGACATGTGTTAAATTGTTATTGGAGAACTAAAGGAAATGGAGGTAAGGAATTGGAGATAAGTTTTTTTCCATTTTTTTAACCCCATTCCAAACATACTTATTCATTTCCTTTTTTTTTAATATAAAATATCATTTCAATAAAGATTGGAAGTACAAAATAAAGGTATGCAAAAATAAAATCAAAATACAAAGATAGAAATGCTAAAAATAAGATCAAAAAATAAGATAGAAATGCAAAATAAAAATACAAAGTACAAAATATTGGTAAGAGAAAGCTGCCGTTGTACAAGAATTATACCATTCGTCTTCATTATTTCTTAGGTGTGGGTAGAAAAATGTCATCATCTATCGGCATTTAAGTCATTGCAAAAACTAGTTGTTCAAAGAACCATCTCCATGAGTAGACCTCACTGTTTGGATCATTTTTCTAAATGTTTTGGCCTAAATGTTAATGCTTCCAAAACTTGTATATTTTTTTTTTCAAAAAATGTGTGTAGCGCCCGAAAAAAATAATTCATTTTAAAATTAAAAACAATGGAGCTGCCACCAAAATTTTTAAAAAGGATATTTTGGAAAACCTTTCAAATTAATAATACTCTTTAAAAGAAAACAAATAGGGTTCGGGAGTCGATTGTGCGTGAGGAAAGTGTAGGCACCCCACAGCACCCGTCTATAAAAACGATTACCCTAAGCTAATTATTTAAAAATAAATATGACCTTAATTTTATTTTATTTAAATCACCAAATAATATCAATATACAAAAAATAAAAATAAAAATGAAAAGGAAAAAAAATAATTTTTATATGATTGGACTTGACCTAGGATAAATCCTAGGGCCTACGTACCCTTAAGGGATCAAAGCCCACTAAGTTTGAATGGGGTAGAAATGTGTGTCACTTGGTTGGTGTTTTTTAGGAAAATAATTATTTGATTTTGAAATAAAGTTTTATATTTGATTTGTGTTTTTTATTCAAGAAAAACACCTAATTTATTTGAAAATATATTTTTTTAAAAAAAGGCTGGATTAAACTTCCTGTGGAGATTTGATATCTCTCACGGAAGAATAATCAATCATGATTGAGGGGGTTGTAAAAACCTTCACACAACATGACCACCATTTACAAAATTACTTATTTATTTTATGACAAATGTTTTACTTTTATTTGAGTTTAATTTATTTTAGAAAAAAGAAATTATTCACAATAATCTACCAAGCAATAATCCAATATCAAAATATGTTCATGGTAGAAGAAGGAGATAGGAAGAATTCATACCTTTAGATGCATGCAAGTGTGTGTCATCACATGTGATTAACATTCATGACTTATGATAAATATAAATTGATATGATGTGTATGGTGGTTGCTTGTGTTCTTAAAGAAGTTATGTAGGTTGATGAACAATGAGATGGAAATCAAAGAGAGGGAGAAGTATGGTACGCTTGAGTAAGGTTTAGGGTTTATTTTGTAAGGCTCTCTATATATGACTTTCTTTCTCTAAATAATAAAACGTCTCTCACCAAAAATGAAACCTAGCCTATGAAAAATGATCCTCTAAAAAAAATTCTCTAAAATGAGCTCCCTCAAAGTTCCTCTCAAGCTAATGCTCTCCCAAAAAATGATTGCCCCCAAAGTTTCCCTTTTCTTATGCTCTATTGCTCTCTTTATATAGTCATCCTATACTAGTGGTTGCCTTTGTTAATTCAAATGGAAATCTTCCTCCTTGATTTTGGTGAATAAATCAACAAGAATTGAAATTCAAATATCAGATTCCTTTTTGACAAACATTTGGCCGTTGCAATAAGAAGAAGTATCAAGCCGTTGCAATGCGTCCACAATCGTTGGATTTCAAAATTCAAATTGTTCTTTTCCCTTTTATTTCATAATGGATTTATGCATATTCTTCCTTAATCACATTTTCTTGATTTTGAGGCAGCAAATGATCAACAAGTTTCTGCATTAAAGCCAATATCTACATTCTTCTAATTATATACTTTTGACTTTAGGAGCTCATTTTGAATCAACATAAATGGTGCATAAATCTCTCACTATTCCTATTTCAAATCATATGTGAATTTATATTTTTATATGTGAATTCTTGGGAGCTTTCTACAATCTTCACAAGTTGTTCTAATTCAAATTAAAATGTGGAGGGTTTACCTTATGGAGCAATGAAATACTTAATAGCAATATGGAATCAACAAAAGTCTAGTCATTCACCTTTAATTTAAAATTCTTCCTATAACAAAATGATGAAGATTTGAATGGTTCCAAGAATAGCTTATTTTTATAATTTTTTACTCACAATGATCTAATTGCCATAATGAGAAGAACATCTATATTATTATATTTATTTTTGTTTTATTATTTTTTATTTTAATATTTTCATTATCATATTTGGTGGGGCCCGGAAAAATAGGGTGTTTACAATGTGAATCATAATAGAAGCAACAAGATTAGCGATTTTATGGGGTTTACTCAAACAGGGGATCTTGGTAAATATTTGGGTGTTCCTCTCCTTCATGAGAAGGTAGGCCGGGATACTTTTTGAGATTTCATTGATAAGATGAAAGTAAGATTATCAACTTGGAAATGTAATGCACTATCTCTAGGTGGGAGAGCGACCTTGATTTCTTCAATCACTTCTACTATTCTAGGATATTGTATGCAAACTGCTCATTTCCCAACCAATGTGTGTGATTCTCTGGATAAGAAGAATAGAACTTTCCTTTGGGGAAGTTCAGAGGATAAGTGGAAAATTTCTTTAGTTGCTTGGAATGATGTTTGTAAGACATAAGAAAAGAGGTGGACTGGGTCTAAGACATGCTACTTTACAAAATCAATCGTTTCTTATGAAGTTAGGATGGAATATGATGATCAAGAAGGATGACTTATGGGTTCGTGTGAATAAAGACAGATATCGTTGTGGTATTGATGTCATTCCTCATATTAATATGAAGAGGCACGACTCAAATGTGTGGTAGCAAATTAAACACATTACAAAATAGTGTGACAAGTACTGTTAATTGGATGTTAGAACAAAGTGGATGCTTTTCTGTTAAATCTATAAACTTTGAGCTGGGGAAGATGAGGCTCAACATAATGGATGAGACAAGCTATGAAAAATTTGTGCACCAATGTGTGAAGATGAGTTTGAGGAAACTATTCATGTCTTCAGAAATCGGGATTACTGTGGATTAGTCAGACAAATATTTTTTCTACCTTTGCATTTATTCATTTTTCATGTAAAACAATTATACTTCTAATTTTTATTAGGAACTTAACTATTTATTGAAAGAAATGAGCAACATTAAAAATATGTCATATATATATATATATATATTATGTTTGTATGATACTCTTCAATAATAAATAAGAATGAAAATGGTGTTGGTTTTATAAAAAAAAAAAAGAAAATGGTGTTGGGAATAAGTTTTAGTGGTTAGGCTATTTAAAATAACATGTGATGTGGTTTTAACTAATTTAATTATCATTCTTAATTTAAATAAATAACATGAATATATATTATATTTAGGAATACATGTAGTATTAGAAGTGAAAATAGTTATTTTTTCATTTTTTATTGCCGAACATATTAATTCATCATTCTTAATATATAAGTAGAAACATTGAATGGAATAAAGGTTAACGTTTTCAAATCTTAAAACACATGTAGCTCATGTGGTCATATTTACTGTATTGCTAATCCAACATTCCCTTCTCTTACTAAGCCAACTGAAACTGATTTCTGACTAACATAAAGTCAACTAAGAGCTTGTATGGCATCACGAAATAAAGAAGCAAATAAATCTAACTCATCCTTATAGAGAAGCAATCCAAATTCAATGCCACCTTCCCCTTCTCTTGTATCAGCCATTGTAATTAATCCATTAATATTCACTGTTGATATCTCCACTTTCACTGGCTTTCCCCACCCAAAATCAGTCTTATAAACACCAAAACGATTAAAACCACTAATTGCTACTGTTCTTGTTCCTTTATTCGCCATTGATTTATACTTACCAAGCAAAGCCTCTGCTTCTTCAAGCACTCCTTTTTCCATGAACCTTTGTATCACACTGTAAATTTTCTTTGCCATCTTCACTATTCCTTCTTCATTATTAACAATGTCTTCTCCAACTGTATCTACCATACATGGAAACAGACAATTCCCAACATAATTCTGATTCACTTGTGGAATTTTGCGTGACCTGCAATCAGCAGAGAAACCAAAGGAAATATCCTTGCTGCTTCCTTTTCCATTCATTGCTTTTGCAGTGCATGTAAATACAAAAGCGGAAGCAAGGACGAAATTTGAAAGATTCATAGGTTTCTCTTCATTATGAACTTTCTCCCACAATGAAAGAACCCTTTGTTTAATGTTCTCTAGATCTTTAGGGTTTAGTTCAAAAGTGGCTAGAGCCATTTTATCGAAAGATTGAGGTGAAGTAGTGTTAGGCAAAAGCTTGAGGCTTCTTTCGTTTGATCCAACAGAAAGTGACATGAATTTCCATGCATTTAAGTACATGATGTCAAGTTCTTTTGGATATTTGATTACGGTTCGGTTCATGAATGGGTATAGTTCTTCGGGTAACAAATATGGCGGTCCATGATGAGCGGTTTTACAGAGGTGGGCCCATGCCTTCATGAACAAGGTAGATGATTTGCCATCAAGAACAGCATGGTGGCTACTTAAAGCTATGCAGAAGCCAACTTTTGGAAAGAGAGTAACTTGAAGAGACAAAATTGATGCAAATGAATCGGTTGATTCCAATGAAGGTACCAAGGGACGAAGCTCGCTTGCTTCTCGAGCGCCATAGCCTGAGAGATATATATATTGTGGCTTATTTAATCACCAAGTAGTACTTCTTATTTACCTATTCAATAATTTTATTATCCTTCTAATGAGACAAAACTATATTTAATTTGCTACAAACGTATGTTACATTATCCTTCTAATGAATTATTTTGTTATTATTTCATAATTTTACCTACTAAGTTATAGATGTTTCTTCACAAAATCATTGAGAAATAATTTTAATAATTATTGAATAAAATACACTGATCATCCCTCTATTTCCTCTTAATTACATAAATATCTATCTATTGTAAAAACGTATATAGATCTCTCTTAAAATTAAAACATAGGTTACACAAACCTCCCTTATATGTCCGCGCGCATATATATAGAAGATATTCCATCTCCATCTACCCAATCATTAGCCAACTATTAAATCTGAATTTGAACCTGACATTGAGAAAATACCCTTTCTTTCAAAAAAAAAACAAAGAAAATACCCGGCCTTCCTCTACATAAGAATTTGTTAAACGTATATTTACGGGAAAATAGTTATACACACACACATAGACACACACACACAGATATGAAAAATAATTCATTTTAAAAAATTTATTTTTGAACATTTTAAAACATTTGTATAAAATTTATCAACTCTTTATGATATCAGAAAATTTACTAATTTAACACTTTCAATAAAATTATTTTAATGAAAAAAATTTTAAATGCATTTTTATCATATGTATAAAAGTATATATAAGTAACTTTTGGACATTATCTAAATGATGTAGATACATGTTCTCTTGAAAACTTTACAAACCTATAGACATAGTCAGACAGCTGTATATTTATTTAAATAATTAAGTAATTTTTCAATGGATATATTATCTCTACATTGACTATACTATTCAAACTTCTATCAATAAATGCAATTGATGAAAAATATTTTTAAAAATGAAATTATGAAAATAAAAATCTTAAATTCTTCGAAACAGAATTAGACAAATTAGATATTTCGTATGATGAAGGGTATATCAGTACATCAAATATATTATTATAATTTAAAATTATTCTTAAGAGATTAACAGTTTGGGCCTAGGTTTATGTTTTAAAAAATACAAGGAGGTAATTGTAATCAACTTAAAATATGAGGGAGATATAATATTTTACTTAAATTTTTGGGAAAACACAGTAGTTGTTGGTACATATACTTCTATTTAATTTTGGTTTTTGTTTGTACGTGTATTTTTTTTTGTGGTAATTTTTGTAAGTGTATTTTTGTCATAATTAAATGCTTTATTTTTTCATGAAAATTCCAATTAACTCCTATATAAAGGATAACCAAACTAGAAGAACAAAGTTAGAGACGCTAATGGTAGTAATTGAACGAAATTAAGGGGATAAATACCAACTCAACTTTACCCTAGAAGTATTGGTTTGATAGTGTTTTTTCCATCAAAGTTCTTTTGGGACCAATGTCACCACGGAAGTATGAAAGATGTAGCAATGTTGCCATGAACCAACGGGTCTATTAACGAACGTCGTCTTTAGTACATTTCAATTATATGGAGATAAACCATTATTGGCCTAGATGTTTTCATGGAGGAGCAAATTTAACCCAGATGTATGCTTCATCTACATGTTGATGCAAACCATGACACGTTCGTTAACATCTATATGAGTGTAAGGCGACATTAGAGAGTGATATTATCCCAAAAATCCCTGAAGACAAAATCACTACACAACCAATCAATTCAAGGAAAAATTGGAATAAAATAAAGCTCAAAATCAATGATGTAATGAAGATATTTGGAAAACCAACAAATGAGTTTTTCCTTAAATTTTAAAGAAATTATTAGGGTTTAAGGGTCTATTTAATAACAAAGTTTAGCTCGGGACCAAATATTTTTTGGTAATTTTTTTTTTTCGATAGAACAATCAAAACGTAGCATAAAGGAACAAAGAATGTCATATTATCTCATCCAAATTCGTTGAAACTCTTTATACTATTTTACCATACCTACCTGAGAGATAACTAAAATCTGCATCACTCTCTGCTATAACAAGCGAGACTCCATCGCCAGGAGCATAACGAAGGAAGGGTTTCTCAGAATTGGAAGGCCAAACAATTTTACCAGCCAAAGGAAGGAAGTGATCCAGTACGATTGAAAGGGATCGTTTTAATTTAGGAATTAGAGTATCAAAGAAGAAGGAATTAGATTGGTTATGGTTTGATGAGTGGGCGTGAGGAAGCGAATAGAAATATAAGCGTTCTGAAGGACGCACTTTGAAATATATCATATCAAAGATCGTGAAAGGCTCAGAAACCTCAGTTTCACATGGTGGACCTATCTTGCAGGATTCGTGTATTTTGAGAGAATTGTTACTTTTATGATCCATTTACACGAGGGAAGGATGAATTAATGTGAATCCAACGGAAGTGTGTTTGAGTTAAGACAATAGGTCGGGCGAGATTTATACACACACACACTATAGGTGGGTGACTTGAAACATAACGTATTAATGTAACAGTTTCTTTGATTAGGAAACAGTCAATGGTATTTACTGCTCTTAATAATTTATAGTAGTTTCATACTTTCATTCGTTAATAGTTAATAAATTAAAGAAAAAACAGAAATAATTTGTAAACTACTAGTATTTTTATTCAGATTTCAGTTATACTATTGATTATTTTTTTTTTGAAAAATTAAAATAGTAACACAACTTTTTTTAGGAAAAAATCAGGCTAGTAGGAACATTAAATTTCATTTGGGGCTGTGAATCATTATCTAGGTTTTTCCCATTCTGGGTTGATGAACCATCTCAGTGCAATGTATGGTTCGTGTGTGTTTTTTTGTGTAAAGCTTAGGCTGCAATTCAAGAAAAATAGATGTTTGTCGCGCCCCAAAAATAGGGGTTTGTCATGCCCTAGGGCGAGACAACTCTTGTTAGTCGCGATTTTCAAGGGCACGACAAAAGTGTGTGAGACATGGCATTTTGTCATGCCATTAAATGGTGTGACGACTTGCCCTCAAACCGCGATATCATACATTGTTGAAGTAAAAACAAAGGGACCAATGTCGCACCTTGGGGCGCGATAAAAAAATATATTCAATCGCGACATCAATGTGATACTTTTTATTTTTTTATTGGTCAATTTGATATCATTTATAGTTTGTTGACTAAATTGATATGTACATTATTTTTCGTTAGACAAATTGATACTTATATAATTGTTTGTTGGCCTGATTATTAATCCTTTAATAAATTAATCAATTATTGATGCAATTGGTATTTTTCATGCACTTTGATAACATATAATTAGAAGATAAACAAATATAAGTAAGTTGAAGTTTAGGTGAGTGTAGCTTGAAACCTTTTAAGATGAGATATATATTTAAAAAGTACTTAAATATTCCCTACTAATAAGATGGTCGAAATGAATGGGAAAATAAGGTTGAAAAGATGGCCAAAGACGATGTAGATAATTCTGGGGAGTGAGGCAGTGATGATTAATGTAAGAAAATGGGGTTGAGTTTTGAGGGGATGACAAATCCTTAGATTTGTATTATTTTATTAGCTAAATTTGAAGCAATTAACATTATTAAGATGTAATTTTGTCAATAATAGCTCCCCATTTTTGAATTTTTTTTTATATATATATATATATATATATATATATATATATATATATATATATATATATATATATTGTCTTATTTGGAGAGTCATTATACAAAATTATAGAGAATTTTTGAGATTTTTTAATATTCCAATTGTTAGAAATTTTCTACAGCTTTTATTGTGGTATTTAGTAGTAGAATTAAGTAATATTTGATTTATTTCAATTTGCCTTGGACTAGAGCAAATGGCAGCACCTTTTGGGTTTGAGTAAAAATAAGAAGTAAAAGACCCAAGGGCAACATGATAGGATTGAAGCATTGTGAGATAAACAAGTTTTGGGCTGTGAAAACAAAAACAATCAATTTGGGCTCTTCATTATGAAACACGTGAAACTGGAGAAGAAGGAAAAAAGAAATAAAGAAATGAATTAAGAGGTGTGTGCAGTATGAGGGGCCAAGGGAGAATGAATTAGAAAGAAAGAAGTTGAGTCCAGCATTGTCGGCCATGTTGGGCACCCCAAGGTCAGCTCTCGCATTTTCCCCGGTATTGGCAAGCCCAACTCAGGTATTGTAGGGAGACCCAATGCTCTCTTGAGTCCACGATCTAATGCTGCAGCATTCCTGGGATAAAGCCTTGTCATTGGCCCTCCCTGGGATCAAAGTCGAGACCTCCCACTTTATAGGCATTCTAGATGTCTCACTTGTCACCACTTGAGCTGAGGCATCTAGAATGCCTATAAAGTGGGAGGTCTCGACTTTGATCCCTGGGAGGGCTAATGACAAGGCTTTATCCCAGGAATGCTGCAGCATTAGATCGTGGACTCGAGAGAGCCTTGGGCCTCCCTACAATACCTGAGTTGGGCTTGCCAATACCGGGGAAAATGCGAGAGCTGACCCTGAGGTGCCCAACATGGTGGGTTCAGTAGCCGACAATGCTGGACTCAACAAAAGAAAAGACAAGAACGTGAGAAGTGAAGTGAGTGGGAGTTGATGTGGGTTCAGTAGCCGACAATACTGGACTCAACAAAAGAAAATACAAGAACGTGAGAAGTGAAGTGAGTGGGAGTTGAGCCACATTTTGGGAGCTGCTAGAGGTACACGAAGGAAAGAAAGAAAATGTTGAGAGAAACAAGGTGGGGGGGAATTGAAAGGGAAGAGAGAGAGGGAGCCAAAAATTGATTTCTCCTCTCTTTCCATATTCATTTGCTCTCCTTTCCTTCTATTTTTCACCATGATTTTTCTCAATCCCCTCCTTATTGGTGCTTCTCATATGAAAGATAACTAAACCTGTTTGTTCTTGAGAATGATGGGGTTGACTTGAGTTCTCGTGTTTAATTGGGGAGTTATATTCTTTTCCCCTTCTCTTGTATTTATGCTTGTCCTAGGTTTATGTTTGTCATTTATACTTTAAGATTTGGATTATTATGCTTATTTGAGTTTGATTGTGATTTTTGTTTGTAATGATGGATTTGGACCCATCAATATATATTGTCATATATATGTTCTCTATGATTCATTTGATATCTCTCTATTTATTCATGGTATTGGTAAATAGTTTGATTGAATTGAATTATAATTGAACATAATCTATTACAGATCATAAATCACACTATAAGGTACTTAATAATGCCTAATTGAATGTGTTCATGAGATTGGGTGTTAAACTTACCGGTTGCTGAGGTTTAGTATTTTAGAAAACTTAGAGAAAACTTTAAGGTGTTAAAAGGGCTTAACAATTCTTAATTAGTTGGGGTTCCACTAAATAGATAATTAGACACATGGATTCATGAGTTTGATAAATTAGTGAATTAACAATCTAGTTGACTCCCCAAATATATTGATGGAGCTAAGATGGTTATTTCTAATCATTCTCCAAGAGCAATCTTATCCAACTTTAATTTACCAAATCATTACTTTTCCCCAATTTTTATTTCCTCCATTTTCATATCACACCTTTACTTATTTTCACTATTAATTCATGACAATTTACCTTATTCAATCAAATTTAGCATTTAGTGATAAACTCTATAATTTCACACTTTCAATCTCAATTTCCCTTGAATGTTTTTTGGTGGTACATAATTGAGATAATAATTACACAAAGGAAAAAAGTATAAATTGAAAGATAGGCATTTGAGTGAAATTTGAAATTATATTTATGTGAAAGTAATTTTTAAAGCTCATCAACCCTCTTTCTCTTTTGTAGGAAGAGGTGGACAAGTGAAAAAGGCTAAGGAAATGATGGAATTACAAAGAAAAACATAGGACAAGCTAAAGAGTGAAGCAAGGGACAAAAGAGGAAAACTTAGTTGTGATTTCGTTGCACAACTAAGGCACAACGAATGATGTTTTTTCCCTGCTTCTTATCTGTTCGTTGGGTGTTCGTCGTGCAACTAACAGACGACGAACAAAAAGTAAAAGGGTAAAGGTTCAAATATGGGTCCAAACTATTACGACAGGAGCACGTAAGGGTAACAAGTATTTTCGGGTTCAATTTTAGGACTAAAGAATAAATATTGGTGCAGTATAGGGAAAGCCGTTTATGTTGACTGGAGTTGACCGTTAAACGCTGACGTGGCGGAGAAATAAGATTTTTTGCTGACGTAGCATACTTATGTGGCAATATTTTTCTAAGTGTGTGGGACCCATATAATTTAAATTAATAAAAAAAATAAAACCCCCCACCCCCCTCTCCCTTCTTCTTCCTCCCGCCACCCCCCCACATAAGGTGAGTGTTTTGGTGGGGTGAAGAGGGAGGGTGAGTGTTTTGGTATTTAGGGTGGTGGTGTGGGTGGGGGGTGGCACGGAAGAAGGTTGTAGGTGGGTGGAGGTGGAGGTTGCAGGGAAGAAGGTGGTGGTGTGGGAGGTGGCGGGAGGAAGAAGAAGGGAGAGGGGGGTGGGGGGAGGGTTTTTATTTTTTTTTATTAATTTAAATTATGTGGGCCCACACACTGAGAAAAATATTGCCACATAAGCATACCACTTTAGCAAAAAAATCTTATTTCCCCCGCCACGTCAGCGTTTAACGGTTAACATCGGTCAAAATAAACGGCTTTCCCTATATTGCACAAATATTTATTCTTCAATTCCAGAATTGAACCCGAAAATACGTGTTACCCCTATGTGCTCCTAGCATAATAGTTTGGACCCATATTTACACCTTTACCCAAAGTAAAACTCTGCGTTTTGGTGGGCTGAAACGAAAATTCTTTTTTTTTATGTAAAGACAATTTTCATTAAGGAAATAGATGATACAATAGTAATGTTCAAAGTAAAAGATAATAAAATGAAGCCTAATACTAAGAAGGATTAAATAGCTAGGAAAATATGTGGTTCTTCATTGTTGAGTGAGAAATTTAGATGGTTATCCACCCAAGGGTGTCCTCCATGCTGCATATGTCAAAAGGTTGAAAGTGACTAATCATTTGGTGTATGTCTTTGAGGACTGTATTTTGCATTGGGTTAATCCACACTTGCGAGAGACTTGTTGGGCTGTCCAGGACTAACAAACAGCTTGCCTTGGCAGCATATAAGTTGCAAGATAATATCCACGCTAGAGTAGATCTGAGACACCGGTGAAGGAAAGGTGATGGCAAAGGAGATGTTTTACAGAACATCATTCGGATTAGTACTTCAGATCTGTATAAGATGATGCATAGGCATGGTTTACCCATCAGAGTATTACATCTTCTCATGATAATGAGCCACTCAGACTGGATGGTAGAAGATGTGTTAAATGGGGAACTCAATGGAAAGACAGGGGGTCGACTTTTGAGTGTTCTAGGGCTCCAAAAACACCTTCTTCTTGGTTTTTTGGCTTTGGGTTTTCTTGGGGATTGAAGATTGAAGGTTGG
The DNA here is from genome assembly GCA_029929735.1 of Mimosa pudica. Classification (NCBI taxonomy): domain Eukaryota; kingdom Viridiplantae; phylum Streptophyta; class Magnoliopsida; order Fabales; family Fabaceae; genus Mimosa; species Mimosa pudica. The sequence continues at coordinate 8,259,621 of JAKELP010000021.1, read as the reverse complement.
GAAGTTGGTGAAAGCATTGAAGAACATTGAAAGTTCCCTCCTTTTGGTTTCCTCTTCATCTCTTCTTTCTTATATGCATTTATGACTATGTATTCCTTTTTGGGTTGTAGTTTATATTTGAATATGAGTAGCTAAACCTATTTTCCTAGGATTATTGTGAACCCTTAGCTTGTATGGAGTAACTCTTTAAAACTCCTCTCTTTTTGTGAACGTATATATATGTGTTTATTTTACTCTAACCCTAATGCTTCTAAATGTTTGATCACCATTTAGTTGATTTGTTCATTTGACTTATGACTTGAGAGAGCTAGGTTAAGTGTAGAACTTGAGTAAAATAGTGTGAGAACTTGAAGTTTGCATGACAAACGAATGATTTTGTTAACAAGTTAGACATATACTTATTAGCCTCACATAGCCACATTAGAGTTGAAACTTAGAAATTGAGTTTTATTAATTGTAACAAGAGGTTGCATAATTAATTGAATTAAACACTTGTTTTTAACTCGACGGAGTGTTTACAGGTATGTTAGAACCCTAGGTTAACACATTTATACACATTAAAGCAATATAGAAAGGAGTTGATTAAAGGTTACAAGATACAAGGAGATATATAATCCTAGGAGCCAACTAATCTTTGAAAAAGAGCAATTTGTCATCATTGTCCAATTTTAGTTGTAAAAAATAGTTTTTACTTGTTTGACCTTCAAATCATTTTATGGATAACTCAACTTATGTTAATCACTAAGCCTCTTGTTTGACCAGATTTGTATCTCAATCCTCGTGAGAACAATTTTTACTTTCACTTTATTACTTGGCGTGACCCGTACACTTGCGGTGCGAACATTTAGTTACTAAGTAAATACTTGTGTTTCATAAGCTCCTCCAAGTGGATGATGTAACACCTAACTTTTTACTACTATATTATACTACCTCCGGTTCTAAATATAAGACCTAATTGATTTTTTTTTTGGAGAGGTTAAGGTTGCGAAATAGGCTATTAAATCAAGACATATTTGATATACTTTTAGATTATACATTAGTTTATAGGTAAAATAAACTAATCTACGGGAAAAAATTAGGTAAATCAATTTATAATTAACTTACTTTGCTTATTTATTGGATTTTCCAAAAAAGTCAATTAGGTCTTATATTTAGGACGGGAGGGAGTATCATTTTAATTGACTTATAATCACTTTTTCAAGTGTGAGTAAACCCAAAAACACCAATAATTCAAAACTTTTTCTTTTAAGATATTTTTATTATTCTTGTAATTAAAACATTAAATTTACCTCTACAATAATGCCAATAACTATCAATTGAACTCCTCACTTGATTTAATTATAAATGTTTATAATGATTCACGTCACACCACCACTCTTGTGCATCTAACAATCCCACCTTATCTCCTCATTCTCACCAGTTCCCACAACTTAAAAACAGCAGCAGTCAATGCAGTTTATATCACATCTATTTTATATATATCTCATCATTTGTCAATAGGGTAAAGGTGTAAAAATGGGTCCAAACAATTACACCAAGAGCACATAGGGGTAACAAGTATTTTCGGGTTCAATTATGGGTCTGAAGAATAAATATTGGTGCAATATAGGGTACGCCGTTAATGTTGACCGACGTTGACCGTTAAACACTGACGTGGCAGGGGAAATAAGATTTTTTGCTGACGTGGCATGCTTATGTGGCAATGTTTTTCTGAGTGTGTGGGGCCCACATTATTTAAATTAAAAAAATATAAAAAAACATATTTCTGTGTGTGGGCCCCACACACTTAGAAAAACATTGCCACATAAGCATGTCACGTCAGCAAAAAATCTTATTTCCCCCGTCACGTCAGCGTTTAACGGTCAACGTCGGTCAACATTAACGACATACCCTATATTGCACCAATATTTATTCTTCAGACCCAGAATTGAACCCGAAAATATTTGTTACCCCTATGTGCTCCTGGCGTAATTGTTTGGACCCATTTTTGCACCTTTACCCTTTGTCAATATATATATCAACAAAATGATAAACCATAAACCTGTATAACAATGATATTATCCTTCTGAATAATAAGTCTCACCCACTACTAATAACAATATATTCGTTATTTAGTAGTGGTCTGTTACCTGCAGGATTTATGAATTTAGTCTCTGGCTTAGGGGTAGCTAGCCACCTAGCCAAGGAGTACTCTTAAATATAGTCTCAAGGATTTCTATCATTTACTAAAAACAGATATTACAGTTTATAATTATAGATATGAAATAAACTACTACCTGGTTGTGGTTCTTACTGCCGAAATGATTCCTTCCCTTCGCCATACCTCGAGGACTCAACTTCACTATCTTTTCCTATAGTAGCATATGTAATTGGTAAATTAATATCATTCAAAATCTTTGATGCTTCGGCGTCTCAGTCAAATCCTATAAAGTTATACTACCCAACCCCTTGATCTATACAATTCAGAAGTTATTTCAAAACACTATAAATACATACATTACCAATCATAGAACCTTATTACTAATTCCAATCAAAATCATTCCTCACCAATTCAATTAACCAAAACAGGTACACACTTCAAAACACACTACAACACAATTCAATCTATTTTTAAGTAACAAATCAATATCAATATCAATCCTAATCAAACCAAATAAAGGAAGATCATTTAAAATTAGAAGTTTCATAAAGACACACACACATGGCTCTCTTTTGGGTTTATTCCCTCAAAGAATTAGGAAACTAGTGAAACATCAATTATGCATGTTTTTTTTATACATGATCAAGGTATCCCCTCACTCGACAAGTGAGAGACTAATCCCCCGCTGATTTGTAGGCACCTCAAAAGGTGGGACAGCTGGCCTGAGAGATTAATGCTTCTCCATACCCAACGCCAGGGATCGAACCCCAGACAATTGGTTAAGGGTGAATGAGTCCTTGCCACTCAACCACACACCCCAGGTTATTATGCATGTTAGATATGCATCAAACCTGAAATTCAGAATTACTCCTTATTAATAACACTAAAATCAACAAATAACAACCAGAATTACTATTGAACAAAAATCTGAGTTCATATAATATCCCAGGAAACATTAGAGAAAAATCCTATCACTTGTACAACTTTAATTGTTTATTTGTTGTAAATCAGAAAAGTATCAAATACCATTCCTTCAATTATTTCTTCATTAGTATTTAATCATAGAAATTGAACAAGACAAAGAAAAGAATCGCAAAACTCGTGAAGAAAATAACTAACATAATACAATCAGCTTCTTTCCGTGCATAATTCATATTTGAACAGAATATATGTGAGAAAGAAAAGAATTAACAAAATATCATATACACATAGAAATTAACTATGCATTGTCATTCAATCAAATTTCAAAATCCTTGCAGCAAATCAGACCAAACAGAAGGAAGTAGCCAATAAATCTGAAATTCCTTTTTGAACTCTTAAAACCCAATACAGAGGAACAAGCGACAAAGACATAATCCCAATACAATTTCAATTCATTCAGAACACAGTATAGAGGGAAACCACCAAAACAGGAAAGGGATTAAACAATCAAGCAATACTTGTGTGATTCCCACATGCACATCAAGAATGTAACTTTAGTGAGCTTACATAGTCATTAGTTTGAAAGATTTAAATCTCTAACTTAGAACCCAATATGGACAGACAAAGGAGAAGAACAAGGGAAGTCTAAAAATCACATATATGTAATCAAATAACTTCAAACTTGGATTATACACAAATTACTATTATTGGAGATGAAAATCATATAATATAAAATATAGGCCAGCATAGGAACAGAAAAGTTTAATTAAAATGAATACATAATTTAGAAACTCAATGATAGAAACTTTTAGATTATCTATTGTCTATGCTAAAGTAAGAAATTTATTCAATCACCAGATAAAGAAAACGATTCACAAGAATAGAGAATGAAACTACTGCCACACAAAGGAAGAACAAAAATCTCCCGCACACCATCAAAACTATTAACTCAACCTTTTCTTAAAATCCTTCCCAGAACACAAAAATATAAGCTAAAGCTTCATCCTTTATGAGATTAAGAACCATAGATCAATCCAATACCCAAAATGATTTCCCCTTTCCTCAAACCTTACTCAAATCGGTCATAAATGAAAGAAGAACAAAAGGAACTAAAGCTCACCGGTGGTTCTTGGTCACCTGCCGTTTGTCATCGTCGTTCGCCGCCGCTCGTCACCGGGAAGAGAAACAGAGGAGTGACGATGATAGTGTGTGGGGGGAGAAGAGAGTCGGTTGAAAGAAAGGAAGAGAAAGATGTGTGGTGACGATGGTGAGGTGGAAGAATGAGTGTGAGTTGGAGAAATGAGTTGGAGATGATGGTGAAGGAGATGAAGGAAGAGAGAATTTGGGCGGGAGAGATGAGAGAGTGATTGTGATAAAAATGATGATGGTGATTACAGTAAAGAGGGAGTATATATGTAAAGAAAATAATAAAAAGAATTAAGATAAGGATGGAAAGATTAGGATATGGATAAAGGGAAAAAAAGATGAATGAATGGGTAAGATTAATGGTGGTGAAGATATTTGAGTGAGAGTGATGAAATGTGGCATTGAGTTGGTAAGATTGATAAGAGGAGGTAAATATTAAATATTAAATGAGTTACATGAATGGTTGAGATTTATTTGGAGGGGTAAAGATGGTTAGGAAGATGAGAAGATATTTTAATTGAATAGATATGATTATTTGAGGATAAGGAAGGATTGAAAAGATAAATATAAGTTAAGGGAAGATATTTTTAGTTCTTATATAATTTATCTAGATATGTTTTAAATCTCAAATTTATTCCTAAAATTCTTTAAATACTAAATAATACATTAAGATTTTAAATATTGTCATATTTATTCTATTTTCAAAATTTGGGGTATTACAGATGACACCTGGGAGTTGACTTCCACTAACCCCTTGGCTCTAAATTTTCTTCAAGGAACAATCCCAAGACATCATTACATCGATTAGAGTTATTTACCCCAAATTCGGTGTCCTTGAGAGGTTACTTGTCGTACATTCTTGTTCATCGGGCACTCCTTTCACATCAACTTATTAGTTAGGGCTGCACAAAAGCTCGATGGTATGATTAGCCAGCCACGTCCCGATCTGCTCTTATACGAAAAATGATCTGTTACAATGTAGCCCGGGACCAACCTATTAGAGTAAGCAAAGTCCCACATTGAAAAGATTTGAGTTGGATTAAGGGTATATAATGATGGGTTGAGTATCATCACATTGGCTTAAGCTTTTGTGATGGATTGACTCTCCCTCATTATGTGTCATTGATCCAAAACTCTAAATCTTAACATGGTATCAAAGTCTTCGATCGATGGGACCCAGAGAAAAAAAAATGAAAAAAAAGAAAGAAAGAAAAGGAAAAAACGAGAAATATTTGTAGACCTGAGGCCTCTGAGACTAAAAAAAGTACAAGCCCAGGCAGACCTGAGGCCCCTGAGACTCTAAAAAACAAAGAGTACAGGCCCAGGCAAAGAAAAAAAACAATGAAAAAAAAGGGGAAAAAAATTAGTAGGGTGAATATTAGAGTAAGCAAAGTCCCACATTGAAAAGATTTGAGTTGGATTAAGGTATATAATGATGGGTTGAGTATCATCACATTGGCTTAAGCTTTTGTAATGGATTGAAGGCCTGTTTGGATACTTTTGAGAAGCTAGTTTGGCCTCCCAAACTTAGGTTTGATATAAAGTTTGCCAAACACTCAAATTTTTATGAAAAGCTATTTTGACGAACCTAGATTTGGGGGAATGAAACCTCAGTTTGAGAAAAGCTGACTTTTGTGGCTTTTCTCCTTGGGTTCCTCGATATCTCACCTCTCCTCCCCACTGCTACCCCTTCTCCCCACTGTCCACATGAAGACCTCTTGTGCTCTCTTCACCACTCTATTTCTATTTCTTTATTTCCTTTTTCGTTTATTTTATCTGCAATTTTCCAAATTGAATTATCTCCCTCTGCTTCATCGTTTTCCAGTTTTTATTCTGAATTCCAAATTTATTTATTCTGAATCCCAAATTAAATTATTTCTCGTTCTTCTCGGCTTCCATTGTTGAGTATCTGACAGCTGAGGTTCTGGAGCTTGCTGTGAATGCAAGCAAATATCTGAAGGTGAAGAGGATCACACCTAGCCATCTAGGCTTCTTCAGCTAGCTATCAGGGGAGATGGAGAACTTGATACCTTCTTATCAGCTCCTTTGTTTGTTTGTTTGTCTCTTATCATGTTAGGTTGCCTTTATTATGACATTTATCAGTTACTACTGGTGGTAGCTTAGATGGTCATGTGATGGCTTTTAAATGGTGTTTTCTATGAGTAATCTGTAATGTTGTTGGATAATTTCAATAGGCAAAAATTGATGTCATGGAGTTGAAAAGCTTTTTTACTTGGGTTTAAAGGTGGTTGACAAAGGTCTTTGAATATGACCTCATACGAAGCTTTTTCCATAGTTTTGTAGTGTCTTCTATTAGATGATATTAAATACAATTTTAACAATTAAATGATTATAAAACCTTTATTTAACATTCAATTTGTTTTACCAACTAAAAATTTATTTATTACATTGATTGTATTTTTTATGTTTTTATTGTAATTTTTGTAGAATTTTTTTAATATTTTTATTAACAATGATAAAATTTGAGCATTTAAATCTTTGAGATAAATTATTTAGCAAAATTGTCCTTTTTGGTAATTTGATATTCAAAAAGCTATTCTACTGAGACTTTATCCAAACACTCTCATTTTATCAAAAGTTATTTTACAGAAAAGCTATTCTACTCAAAACTATTCTCGAAAAGCTATTTTCCCAGAAGCTATTCTCTAGAAGCTAAATCCAAACAGACCCTGACTCTCCCTCATTATGTGCCATTGATCCAAAACTCTAAATCTTAACACAACCCAATTAGGATATGACTTACCCGACCATCGGATAGGACAAAACCAGGTCATACGCTCCATGACCAATCAGTCAGTCCGACCTGATTATTTATTAATATTTTTTATTTGTTTAATATTTCAAAGGTAAAAAAGACACAAAGGACAATAAAATAGAAACCAATGGTTGTGTTTAATTCCTGTCATTTTAGTGGGTAAATTATTTTCTGAACTGAGCTATTAATGTTGGTGCGTGTGTTAGTGGATATAAGTCTTACATGTTCTCTGCTCAGTACTGCCAAACAACATTGCTAATTCCTATATAAACTGATAGTGCTTCTCTCTAGTAAGTGGGTGATATCTACCAAAATAAAGTGCTTTATTTAGTCTTTTTAGTAAACGTGATTTCACTAATATTTCCTTTTTATTTTTAGTCTTTTAAAAGGTTTCTCAGTTGTTATTGATGATCAAATTTGTTTTGTATGAAACTGGGGTTGAGTTTCTCTCATTTTGTCCTAGGCATAACCATCATGGTCCGCCAGGTGACCTTATGGTAATGTTCGGCCCGATCTCGATGTCGGGTCAAACAAGAAATGACAGGATCAGGGCATATAGTTCGCTCAGTCCTGTCCATCATTTGTGCATCCCTATTATTAGCCATTATATTGTAAAAGACGATGAATGTACAATGGATGAAAACGGCGCAAGAGAGGGGCATTGCACTGGAGTGGCGGGAAAATAGAGACAAAAAAAGAGATTAAGGTTTGGAGAGAGCCATAGTTGAAATTTAGTAATTAAGGGTTTCAACTATTTAAATGGTGAAGACAAAATGATGTGAATATATATCTATATATCAATAAAAACATATCGTCCCACTAAGATGTTCATAAGAAATCACCACGTATCGACAGGTGTCTGTGGGACCCTGTGCATGTTAATGTTAGCGTCCATCAGAAGCTTCCCTACAGAGCAAACTCCATACTAAACTCCCGCCAAACGAGGCCCTCTGAAATAAATGATTCTTCGGCACAGATGTTTTTTTATAAGCCCATAATATCAACTATCAAAATCTGATGATAGTGAAGGAGACTTCACAATAATAACCCTTTTTGTGTGGTTTTTATTCGTGAAGTAGAGAGCTTGATAAATTCCATAATTTCACATATTTCATCTCAATTTCTCTTGAATGTACATGATTTTTGGTGACAAATGATTGAGAATGATACAAATACATATAGGTAAGAGCACAAATTGAAAAATATGTATTTGTGTGAAATTTAGAGTAATATGTGTTTGTAAGTTACTTTTGAAGCTCATCAACCCCCTTTCTCTTTTGTAGGAAGAGGTGGACAAGTTTAAAAGGTTAAATAAAACATGGAGTTATCAAGAAAAATATAGGACAAGCCAAAAAGTGAAGCAAGGGACAAAAGAGGAAGAAGAAATTTTCTCTCTGATATTCGTTGAGCTTTCGTTGCACAACTAAGGCACGACGAATGATGTTTCGTTCTGACTCTTATCTGTTCATTGAGCATTTGTCGCGCAACGAACGCGCGATGAAAGAAGACAAAACTCTGCATATCAGACTCCAAAAAAATGAAAATTTTAAGGTTTAAAAAGGTGTGCTCGACAAAAAAGCCTCATTCTTCACTTCTTGGGCATTTTTGGGAGTTAGGGCTTGACTTTTGGAGGAGTAGTGTCAATGAATTGAAGTCTAGAAGAGATTTTGACTTCAAATTTTGGTTTTTCTTCTCCTTTTTCCTTTCCCTCTCTCTTGTTCTATGATTGTGTTATCATATGTATATATTCTTTTGGATTTCATGAACATGTGGGGCTAAAGTTTTGATTCTAGGATTATTTGGAACCCTTGTATGGATTAACTCTTAATTCCTCCTCTTATTTTGTGATTAATGTTATATATGTGTTTATTTTACTCTTTACCTAATGCTTCTAAGTGCTTGATCACCATTTAGATGTTGTGTTCACTTGGTTGATGCTTGAGAGGGCTAGGTTGAGTGTAGAACTTGAGTAAAATAGTGTGAGAACTTAAAGTTTGCATGACAAATGGATGATTTTGTTTATAAGATAGACATATAATTATTGACCTCACATAGCCACATTAGGGTTGAAACTTAGAAATTGGGTTTTATTGATTGTGACAAGAGATTGCATGATTAATAAAATTAAACACTTGTTCTTGACTCGACGGAGCGTTTTTAGAACCCTAGGTTATCAAATATATAGTCATTGAAAACAATTGTGAGAGGGGGCTCTTTAAGTTTATGAAATACAAGGGGGAAAAATAATCTTAGGACCCATTTTATCCTTGAAGTTAAGAATCACTTGTTTATAGTTTTTTATTTGTTTAAATTAGTTACCCTTCACATCTTAACCTTTGAATCACTCAAATTGAGCGAGAGTGCGATAATCATTACTTGACCGGGTTTTGGAACCAAATCCTCGTGGGAACGATACTTTACTCACTACTTTATTACTTGGCGCGACCCGTGCACTTGCGATGCGAAAAAGTTTGCTGCTCAAGTGGTAAAGGCCACTCCCTTAAGTGTCGGCTTAAGGGGGTGATAGCTCGAAGTCGCAATATCGAATCCCACCAGGGCTGCAGCCTGGGGATTGAGGTCTCGAAGGAGCCTTCGACTTCGAGTAATGCAGGGCTTAGTACTGTATCGGCAGGGGCCCATTTGGGGAGTTTGGTATTGTAACATCCTGGAAATTTAATACCGGATTAGAAAATGTTTTTAGTGGATGACCATTTGAAAATGTGAAATTTATTAGGATTTTTGGAAAATTTGGACATTTTAGAGGATCTGGAGAAATAAGTACCTAAGTTAATAGATTAAATGATTTGGAAGATTGATATAGTGTAACATCCTAGAAATTTAATACGAGGTTAGAGAGTACTGAGAGAAATTATAAATGAAAAATAAATAAATAATCAATTAGAAAGTTTGGGAGTTTTTAGAATTTTTGGTGATTTTTGGGATATTTTAGAAGTTTTGGTGAAATTAGCGCTAAATAACTAACTAAACAATTGAAGAAATAGAAATATGAGGGAATGGTGGAATCTAAAATATTTTGAAGGTTAAGGAGATTTGAGGCTTGATTTAGTGGATTTAAATTAAAAAAGGACATTATGGTAATTTGCGGTATAAATTACAAAACTCATTAAAATAAAACAACAAACCAAACACTCCTTCCTCATTTCCCTTCCTTGTTCAGCCGAGACCTCCTCCCCCAACACCTCCATTTTCAATTTTTGCTCTCCTCCAAGCTCACTCATTTCATTTCTTTTCCTCCAAAGCACATTCATTTCGGTTTTTGCTCTTTCTCCTCTCCTTAAATCGGTCAAGCATAAGTCAGATCTGTGCCTCCCTTCATTCTCCATTTTCTCCGGCGCCGAGCTCGTTTTTCCGGCGAGTGATTTGTTTCGGCGGTGGCTGACGGTTTAGGGAGGTGAGCTAGCATTTTCCTTTGGTTCTCCAAGCTAGTTTCTCTTTCCAACTTCATTTTCCTCATTTTCTTTTCCCTTTTGTTGTTATGTTTCGGCCAGCCACTTTAATGGCCATTTTCCGGCGAGGCTCATGGCGGTTTCCGGCGTTTGAACATCCCCATTTCATTTTAGAACTCCGTAAGCATTTTCTACACCCTTCGTGCCTTTGATTTTCGTTTTTGGCCGTTTGAGAGAGTGGGTCTGATTTGGGATTTATGTTTTAGCCATGAAAATGAATTAAAACTAAACCAAAACTTCATCTTTTAATATCCTAATTGTTAAATTGAATGTTGATTGAAGTTTTGTGAAGTTTTTGCAAAACCCTAAAGTTGGGCATTCTCAAATCCGACGAGTTTAAAGATATTAGTGACATATTAGTGACTTAAAGGTTCAAACTTTTTGATACACATATTCATGAAAGCTATAAAATGACTCTACATGTTTGATTTGTGTTTGGATTGAAGATTTCCAAAGTTTCTCTCTCTCTTTTGTAATGGCAAAATGGATTTTTGACAAGTAATGAAGGTCCATGTTTTATTTGGGCTTGATTCTAATTGATTTATGATTTATGATTGGTAAAATGCAACAATGCATGTTTTATTCTTGTATGTAATTGGTGATTATGGTTTGGTAAACAAGAAAGTATTGATGTACCCATGCTTGTTGGTTGAATCTTGTTAAGTAGTGTGATTCTTGAAGTTTTATATGTGTATACTAGGTATGTATATAAATATATAATAGGGTATGTTTATATGTGCTTGTAGTTTGAGTTTGGTTGTTTTAGTGTGGTTCTCTGTTTAGTTATTGCTTGACTTGGTTTATGATGAAATACATTCTCTTATGGCTTGTTGAAAGTTGTTAGTGCAGGTTTGTTTAACATTCCTTTGTGTAAATTGGAAATAAGTGATGATGGGTGATATATTGTTGCTTTTAGTAAGTTAAATGAGAATAACTCCTATCCATTAGGATTTAGGATAATTTGAAACAGATTTTGGAATGGCATCACGGTGAATATGAAATTGTTTATGTTGATTTAGTAGGAATTGATTAGCAAAATGGGTTCAAGAATTTTGGGATGTATGGAGTATTAGTTTTAAGAAAATGAGAATGGTTTTGAAGGGTTTAGATGGTAGAATAGGTTGATGACATATGGTTTACTTTGGAGATGAAAGTAATAAAGTGGATTTGGAAAGTTAATTCTTCATGTTCCAAGACTCAAGTGAGGTGGTTTTGATTTAAGTTTGAAGTTCTGTTCAATTGATGAGTTTCTTGGGTCTATTATACCAAATTCTTAAACTATGGAAAATAAAGTGAATGTTGTGTTTTGTTAGTACCTTACATAGTACAATGAATAAGCTTGGGTGTTTGCATTGTAACTTTTGAATTCTTGGTTTTCTCTTTGATAAATGTGGCGATTTTTGGAAATCTGTTATAATTCAGCTTTGACAATGCTCTAAATTTTAATACAATAAGAGGTGACAAAGTGACTAAAGTGGTAGTTTGACTTAGTCCTTGTTTATTGGGAATGTGGTATGATTTGATTGCTGGGAATGATAGTGATTGGACCATGTGAATTTATTTGTTGGGTTGCTGATTTGTTATATTAAGTATATGTGTGTATGTCAAATCAACCAAGAGAATTTAAATGGCTTTATCAGATAGTGTAAAGATATAGGGTTGGGTAGTAATATAGGATACGTGAGAGACGTTTAAATAATATGAAGTGAGAATGATATTAATTTATCATTGTGTATCATATCATCATAGGAATATACATAGTGGTGATGATACTTCAAGGAAAAGCTATAAGGAAATGGTAAGGAAAGAACGTCAAAGTGCTAAAGGGCATCAGGTAATCACACTTAACCTTACTATAACATTGAGGGTGACGTTAGTTGGGGATTTTGTAAAATCCTTTCTCACCCTCTATATATATATTATCTCTGAAAAGATATTTTTATACAAAACAGGCTATTGGGTGCCTTTCAAACACGGTTATTTTCATATAAAAGATTTCGACACATTATATATGTAGTATCCTGTCTGGTGGTGCTGGATATTTTGGAATTGTGTGACATATTTGCAGGTGCTGGATATTGAGAGGTTGTGAGTATAGAAAATGAATCAGATGTGAGTTGAGATTTTGGAGAGTTATGTCAAGGGAAGATATTGTGGATAATAGATTGAAAGGTGATGTGAGGGTGTATGATGTTGATGTTGATTATTGTGGATGAGATATTGATAGGGATATGGTGAGCATTGCATGACACTGAAATTGATGTACCATCGCGCGATGATAACTGTCGATTGGCCGATCGATAGTTATTTGATACTGATCCTTTTCGGATTGATTAGACCGGGGATCATAGGTCGACTTATTGAGAGAAAGTGACCTACGGTTGTTTGACATTGAAGAGTCCAACCGTTCCCGTTCTGCAATGGAAACAGAATTGGGGTTCTCTCTCTGGAGATTGCCAGAGAGGGAAATTTGCCCCCTCATCGTAGAGAGGGGCACAGTGTCAAATCATATAGTGAAGTTAGATGCTGGAATGAATGCCTCTGTGATGACACGATGTATCTATAGGTGAGTGTGAGAGTTGTGGGGTGGTATGGTTGTATTGGAGGTAGAGATGGTGAAGTGCATTGATTTGGAAATTACAGAAAGACTAACGTGATACATGGGAAGGTTTGAATTATATATATGTATTACTGATTTTAAAACTGTGGTACCCTTTAGACGCCCTCACTACCGCACAGCTCACTGTTATAGTGAGTTAAGCGGTGATTACTGGGACAAATTGTCTCATCCCACGATTACTCACATTTTTGCAGGTATTCATGCACAGACGCAAGCAGCAGGAAAGGGAATTAGGTCTTAGAGGTTGTTTATATTATTTAGAGTTGTATACTGTCAATTTATAGGTCTGCATTCGCTTCCGCATGTATATATATATTTATGTATTGTTAAATAATATTTGGTTTTGTTTATTAACCATGTTAGGCAAACCCTTTCTAACATGGTTAGTTTTTAATTATCCATGATAGTGATCATATTGTATTAGGCAATTCTTTTCTATCATGGATAATGTATAAAATGATTAGGAAACTCTTTTTCTAACTATGATAGAGATGTTGTTAATATGGATATTCATTTTTCTATCATAGTTAGTAAAGAGATTAATGAATTAAAATAGATTATATTGGTTGATTAGGGAATTAGTAACAGTATGTTACAGGTATACTTCTGTGCTCCCCTCAAAAAGCGCCTTTTTGTTGAGTCCAGCATTGTCGGGTACTGAACCCACCATGTTGGACATCCCAGGGTCAGCTCTCGGATTTTCCCCGGTGTTGGCAGGCCCAACTCAGGTATTGTAGGGAGGCTCAAGGCTCTCTAGAGTCCACGATCTAATGCTGCAGTATTCCTGGGATAAAGCCTTATCATTGGCCCTCCCAGGGATCGAAGTCGAGACCTCCCACTTTATAGACATTCTAGATGCCTCGCAGCTCAAGTGGTGACAAGCGAGGCATCTAGAATGCCTATAAAGTGGGAGGTCTCGACTTCGATCCCTGGGAGGGCCAATGACAAGGCTTTATCCTAGGAATCGTGAACTCGAGAGAGCCTTGGGCCTCCCTACAATACCTGAGTTGGGCCTACGAACACCGGGGAAAATGCGATAAACAGGATATCGATCTTTCTGAAGTTTTTGACAGTTTGCTTTATTTATTCAAACGACTCAAGGCAACTAAATCTTTTTCTGGATTAACGGTGATTGTAACTTCAGAGGAGGCTTCATTTTTTTCTCAATAGGTGGAGGCATCGCTGTGGTGATTTTTGGTTTGGAAACAAGGCAAGTGTCATTTGCTCTGTTTGTTAGACCTAAGGGTTTGCTTGGATGAGATGAAAATGGGAGAGGAAAGAAAATGGGGAGGGAAAAGGGGGCAAGGAAAACATTTTCCCCTGCTTGGTAGGAGAGAAAATGGGAGAGGAAAGAAAATGGGGAAGGAAAATGGTGTGGGCCTCATGCCCCATTTTCCCCCAACTTTTTCCTCCCAAACTGGGGGATTTTGGGACAAATCTTTTTTTCCCACTTTATGCCCTTCACTGTTTTCGCCCTCTTCGCTGGTTCTTCGCAAATTTTTTTTTCACTCTATTTGTTCTCAGTTCCAAAGTCTCCCTTGCCCATTTTTGCTGGTAACCTCTCTCTCTCCCCCTCCTAGCCTTCCTTCTTCAGATTCTGATGTCCACTTTCTTCTTCTCAACAAACTCATCCTTTTCTTCTCTGTTTCTTTTTCCATCTTTTTTTTTGAAATTTGTTTCTTTCTCCATTGATATGCTTTGGGAGTTTCAATTCTGTTCTTTCATTATGACCGTAACCACTCCGCCTTCACCACATTTACACTCATGCCATAAAACCCACGAGCTGAACAATCAAGAGGGATTTGGGATTTGTGATTAAAGAAACAATCAAGCCACTATTATGCGCGTGTGTGTGTGTATATACATTTATGCTGAATTTAGTTTTGTGCATTTTGCTGATCTAATGCTTCTTAAACTAGTATTCTTGAACAATTAAGAGACTCTCATTAGATTCTTATTTGATAGATTGTTGTGTTATAAACTATTCTAACTGTTATGTATTTTTATAAAAGTGCTCAAGGGTATTTTTACCACTCTTACTTTTGCCCGTTTTCTTTCCTTCATGTTTTCCCCCCTCCATCCAAGCAATATAGGGTATTATATTTTCTTCCCAGTTTTTCTTCTTCCCTGTTTTCTTTCCTCCCACTTTCTTTCCTCTCCCATTTTCCTCTCATCCAAGCATGCCCTAAGTTAAAAACCTGCATGCGTGCTAATTTTATGGTCTTGCTTTGTTTTTACATTGAGAATATAGCTTCACTGATGACCAAGCCATGTTGCACATGATTTAGTTAATTACCGTGCAGTGTTTAAATAAAAAAGTGATTGAAAACGATAAATATGTTATGTGTCTATATAGAGAGTAGAGACACACATGAGGGGGAATTGTAATTGTCTGTAGATTTAGTTGTGAAGGTAACCCTCGATTGGCTATCGAGGCAGCATCATTTATTCGCATTGAATCTCCAAACTGAACCACCCATTATCTTTGCATCAATTCCCGCGACAGTGTCCACACGATTCCATTCAAGATCCAAATGAATCCTCTTATCCCATTCCTCTGCTACTAGTAGCATTTAATACAAAAGCATGGAGACGTAGACTCTCATTTAATAACTTTGTTCATTTTTATTAATAGAGTGAAAATATTTTATTTGGTTTTATATATAAGTCATCATCTCATATTCTCATTAAATATTTTATATGAATGTACAAAATTACCTTTAAACTTTATTTTGTTACTTTGAAATTCAACAACTTTCAACATTATTCTTATTTAATACTCCCTCCGGTCCTATTTATAAGTCGCCAACCGCCTAAATTGTACATACCAAGGAATGGAGGTTAATGGAAGTTGCATCATTAAATTGGTCTTATTTTTTTTTTGTCTTTTCCATTTTTGCCCCTTCCACCTTTATCACTATTACCCACTACCTTTTCTCTCTCTTCATTAACCCTCTATCTATAAAAGTGTATTTTTCATCTTCTCTCTCTTCTCATCTTCCAATGTTCATTTTCCAATGTAAGGGTATCTTAGGAAAATTTTAATAAATGAGTTAGTTAGTGTTAGTTGGTGACTTATATTAAGGACCAAAATTTAGAGGCGGTTGGCGACTTATAAATAGGACCGGAGGGAGTACTCCACTAGTCCGAAATATAAGAGTTAATATTTTTTTTAATATTACCGATATTTATTATGATACTATTAAAAGATAAAAATACATAAACATGAATAAATATGAAACGAACGTTCATTTTTCATACATGACTATTGCCTTATGATAACAATAGTATATAACTATCTCATTGTTGATGTCATGTTAAAAGTTGAGTATGATTGGTAAAGCTTGAAATAACTATGTACTATTGTTGGTCCTACACTCTTAAGGCAATAGTTATGTATCGAAAATGGAACTCTGCCTATATATGAAAGAGATTTAGGATTGAAAAAAATACTAAATGAGAGAATGAGAAAACTATAATGTTTCCAAAATAAATCCATAAACATCTTCCTGTTGTGATTTTCCTATTTATGTTTGTATATATAGCATTCCCTCCTCTACCTATCTTTATCAATCCTCGCCATGACCAAATCATCCTTGAATGTTCTTGAAGTTTGCAAGGTGGCTATGTTGTGTCTGTTGACTCTACTTTACTATGGCTATGTTTTTTGATTTAAAGTCGGATGATTATGGAAATGACATATTTTTCTAGATAGTTGTATCAGATTATTAAATTTATTGCTATGGACTTGCATTGTCTTTCAAATTGTTCCTTTGAATTGGATTTGTATTTTTGTATTGTCACTGTATATCATAATACTCTCTCCGGTCCCTAATATAAGAGATAGCCGTCAAAAAAACGCTTCTTAAGAAAACATGTGAATGTTAGTTGGGTGTCTGGAGTTAATGCTTCTTTTCCAAAATTTCCCATATTTATTATGGTACTTTTAAGAGAGAGAAATATATAAGCATTAATAAATATGAAAGAAAGTTAGGGGTAAAGTGGGAAAAAATGCATTAAATGAGGAGAGAATATGGGGTGAGCTCTTACATTAGGGACCAAAACCATTCAAATTTTGGGCTCTTACATTAGGGACAGGAGGGAGTATTGTTTATCATAATAGGTTGTTTGACAGGCGTCAAGCCTAGCCTAGTATGTGAACATGTTAATCCCATGCTAGAAAAAATAGCATTTTTTACAAGACATAAATTAGGTTCAAGCCAATCAACAACATCATAGCTCAGTCTCATTAATGACCAAGCTAGGCCAAACCCCTACTATTTGCACACCTCTCGATAGTAGTTCCGGCTATTAAATCATTGGTATTTTCTTTGGCAAAAGAAATCATGGGTATTTTGCTTCTCTAGCAAACAAGTAAAGTTTGTGACCAATTAATTTTTTTACCAAAGTAACTAAGTAATTGAAATTATCTACACAATAATTTTAAGATTATAAAAATATATTCAAACCATCGTTCAAAAATCATAACTAACTTTCGTCAATTTTTCTAACTTATTGAATTAGTAAATATTTTTTGCCAAACTAAATAAGTTGATTAAATATTACTCTCTCTGGTCCCTAATGTAAGAGCTAGCCGTCAAAAAAACGCTTCTTAAAAAAACATGTGAATGTTAGTTGGGTGTCTGAAGTTAAGGCTTCTTTTTCAAAATTGCCCATATTTATTATGGTACTTTTAAGAAAGAGAAATACATAAGCATTAATAAATATGAAAGAGAGTTAGGGGTAAAGTAGGAAAAAATGCATTAAATGAGGAGAGAATATAGGGTGAGCTCTTACATTAGAGACCAAAACCATTCAAATTTTGGGCTCTTACATTAGGGACCGGAAGGAGTATTATAAAACAATATTGGAAATAGTAGCACTCAACATTAAGAATATCAATAATGTTTAAAAGGGATATATACATATATATATATATATATATATATATATATATATATATTTCCAAAATAAATCCATAAATATCTTGTGTGATTTTGCTATTTAAGTATGGATATGTAGCATTCCCTCCTCTACCAATCTTTATCAATCCTCACCATGACCAAATCATCCTTGAATGTTCTTGAAGTTTGCAAGGTGGCACCGCCACCAAATCCCTCCACCGCAACATCAGAAACCTCCTTACCACTAACCTTCTTCGACCTAGTTTGGCTTCGCTTCCCTCCCGTGGAACGTCTTTTCTTCTATGAATTCCCAAAGCCACCTTCCTCCTTCCTCCATTCCCTCCTTCCAAAACTCAAACACTCCCTCTCTCTCACTCTCCACCACTTTCTCCCTCTCGCAGGCAACATCATATGGCCTCCTCTCTCCCCAACACCCTTCATTCGCTACGTCCCCGGCAACGACTTTGTCTCCCTCACCGTAGCTGAATCTGGCGCCGACTTTAACCATCTTCCTATATCTGACTTTTGTGAAGCCGGCGAAAGTCGTGTTCTAGTACCAGAGTTGATAGCTTCTGATGAGGAAGCATCTGTTGTGTGTTTGCAGATTACTTTGTTTCCTAACTCTGGGTTTTCTATTGGAATAAGCGCTCATCATGCAGCTATGGATGGGAAAGCTTCAACTTTGTTTATTAAAGCATGGGCTTATATTTGTTCTAAACTCGATGAAGACTTGTTGGATTTTTCTCTACCGGAGAATTTGAAGCCGTTCTTTGATAGGTCAGTGATTAAGGACCCATATGGGGCTGCGGAGATTTTTTCAAATCATTGGTCAGAGCAAGGAGGGGCGAATAATAACAAGAGCTTGAAGTTGTTTGGCATGAAGAAGGTGGTTCATGTGACATCTTTAGTGAGGGGTACGTTTGAATTGGCCCCTTCGGATATTAAAAAGCTTAAGCTGGTAGCAGAGGCGTCGTCTAGGCTGAACAATGAGAATCTTAAAGTGTCAACCTTCTCAGTAACATGTGCCTATTTGTTGGACTGCTTAGTCAAAGCAGAACAAACAAAACAAGATAAGTTGTTGTTCATATTTGCTGTGGAGTGTAGGTCTCGTTTGGATCCTCCAATTCCAGTCACATATATTGGAAATTGTGTTGCGGGTGCCAAAGCTTTGGTTGTAACAAAGAGACTGCTAGAGAATGATGGGTTCATTGCTACTCTTGAGGCCATAAGTGAAGCTTTGAAGAGATTTGAAGATGGAGGATTAAGTGGGGTAGAAACATGGATAAGTGAGATGGAAAATCTCATGAAAGATAATTATAGAGTTTTCTCAGCGGCTGGATCGCCAAGGTTTGAGGTTTATGGTATTGATTTTGGGTGGGGAAGGCCGAAGAAGGTGGAGATTGTTTCTATTGGAGAGACAGGAGCGTTTTCTCTTTCAGATAGCAAGAATGGCAATGGCGGTATAGAGATTGGTTTGGTTTTAGACAAACCAGAAATGGAGGCTTTTTCTGCTCTTTTTCACAAAGGTCTACCTAATATAAATGTTTGTTTGAATTAGTTTTTGGAGAATAAGAAGGTTGAGTCCGAGTCATCATTATATTGTTGAGTTTATGAGTGTTTGGATCTTGTTTGTGGTATTACAATTACAAGTTAATTAGAAGCTAGAAGGAGAAGTCATCAGATTATACCTAGCTAGCTGGTGCAAGTTATTTTTTTATGAATGAGTTTCTGATATAAAATTATTTTTTAGATTTGTTATATTTTGGATGCCTGCGCGATTGGGTTTATACATCCAACACTACTTTAGTTGTGTAATTCTCTCATAATCCCTCCCCTCTAATCTCTCCTTTTTATCTCACAAGCTCTCATTTTTCGCTATTCAGATTAATTTAGGAGCTCATAATTTGTCACTTGCACCATTAAAAATAAAAAAAATGTACTCCCTCCTGTCCTAAATATAAAACCTAATTGACTTTTCTAGAAAATCCTTAAAAAACCAAAATAAGTTAATTATAAATTGATTTACCTAATTGTTTCCTTTAAACTAGTTTATTTTACCTATAAACTAATGGATAATCTAAAAATATATCAAATATGTCATCATTTAATAACCTATTTCACAACTTTAATCTCTCCAAAAAAAAAGTCAATTAGTTCCTATATTTAGGACCGGAGGTAGTATTATAATATAAAATAAATGAAGAACTTTTAATTTTTATATTTTTGAAAACTTTTTAACATAAAAAATTTCAACTATCTAAACCTATTTCATTTCAATAGAAGGATATATAAAAGATACTCCCTCTGATCCTAATTATAAGTCGCCAACTACCAATTTCTCACATACCAAGGAATGGTAGTTGACTCTTAAAATTCATGTTTACTTTTCCACTTTTTCCAATTTCACCCTTTATTAAATGATGTGTTTCACATTTTCAATTTTAAATCTTCATTAATGACAAGGGTAAAGTAGGAAAAAAGCATTTAATGGCGGTTAATGACTTATATTAAGGACCAAAAATTAAAGGTAGTTGGCGACTTATAATAAGGACCGGAGGGAGTTCAAACTTATTCAGTTAACTGTAAAATAATTTTACAGTATGTATCTCGTATAACTGGATAAGTCTGTATTTTTATAGATCCTTCTATTGTAATGAAATAGGTCTCAATAGTTGAAATTTTTTATGTTAAAAAGTTTTCAAAAATAAAAAATTAAAATTTCTTTATTTATTTTAAATGTTTTTTATTTTTAATAGTACAAGTGACAAATTATTAGCTCCTAGATAAATTTAAATGGCCAATATAAGAAGCCATGTGAGAGTGTGAGAGAGGAAAAGGATGGATTATGAGGGGAGGGTTTATGAGAGAATCTCATCCCATGTACACCACTAGTAATAAATCAAAATGAACATGCGCTGTATTTTGTATTTATGCCAACAACAAACGAGGCCAATTGATTGAACTGGCTCATAACGAACCCATATGGTTATTTCACATCAAGTTCATTCCTCCAGGTTCTCAAGTTCTTTTAATATAGGAGTGACACGTGTCCTTTTATAACAATCATCCATTCAATCTAACGGCCAATAATTGGAGAAATGGAGAACCTGGATGGATGAACTTGACCTAAGTAAGGTCCTAAAAAAAATCCCATATGGTTGAGATAAAATACTCCCATTGGTCTTATTTAAGTCATCAACAGCCTAAATTGTACTCCCTCCGGTCCTATTTATAAGTCGCCAACCGCCTCTAAATTTTGGTCCTTAATATAAGTCACCAACTACCACTAACTAACTCATTTATTAAAATTTTCCTAATATACCCTTACATTGGAAAATGCACGAAGATGAGAAGAGAGAGAAGATGGAAAATGCACTTTTATAGATAGAAGGATTAATGAAGAGAGAAAAAGTAGTGGGTCATAATGATAAAAATGGAATGGGCAAAAATAGAAAAGACAAAAAAAATAAGACCAATTTAATGATGCAACTTCCATTAACCTCCATTCCTTGGTATGTACAATTTAGACGGTTAGCGACTTATAAATAGGACCGGAGGGAGTACATACCAATGAATGATAGTTAATGGAAGTTGCATCATTAAATTGATCTTATCTTTTTTGTCATTTTCATTTTTGCCCCTCCCACCTTTATCACTATGACTAACCACCTTTTCTCTCTCTTCGTTAATCATTTATCTTTATGAGAGTATACATGTGTCTTTCTCATCTTCTCTCTCTTCTCATTTTCCAATGATAAAGGTATATTGGGAAAACTTTAATAAATGAGTTAGTTAATACTACCTCCGGTCCTAAATATAAGATCTAATTGATTTTCTTTGGAGAGGTTAAGGTTGCAAAATAGACTATTAAATCACGACACATTTTATATATTTTTAGATTATCCATTAGGTTATAAGTAAAATAAACTAGTCTAAGGGAAAAATTAGGTAAATCACCAATTTATAATTAGCTTATTTTACTATTTTTAGGATTTTCCAAAAAAGTCAACTAGGTCCTATATTTAGGACCGGAAGGAGTAGTAATTAGTCACTTATATTAAGGACCAAAATTTAGAGGTGGTTGGTGACTTATAATAAGGACCGGAGGGAGTATCATAATTGGATTTGACTTCTCTATTACATTTTTGCACCTATCCTTTAATTTGTCCCACATATCATCATTTGGGGCGAAATTTTTCGTTGTCATTTTATCATTTTTTTCCTATATAATTGTACTCTAGATAAAAAGTATGACATTTGAAATATTATGGGGAAATATTGATCAATTTACAATTTTATATTAATTCTCAAATATATATTCAGTCCTTTAACTTTAAAGATACACTACAAAATAAATATTCAATATCATCAATTAATATTTGTTATATAGAAAACTAATTTTTAAAATACAACTTTACCAAATATACTACTTTCTCTAACAAAAAAAAACATCTTTTATTTGAAACAAGTGGCGTTATAAAAACACTGTAGCTATTTTGTAAATAAACTTAAATAAAAAACAAAGTCTCTATATTCAAATGAGTGACATTGTTTGTATTTCCTCATTTTATAATAACGAG
This sequence comes from Mimosa pudica, assembly GCA_029929735.1. Lineage (NCBI taxonomy): Eukaryota > Viridiplantae > Streptophyta > Magnoliopsida > Fabales > Fabaceae > Mimosa > Mimosa pudica. The sequence goes on along the minus strand of JAKELP010000021.1, from coordinate 8,237,067 downwards.
CGGCCTCCCGCGCGATGCACGTGTGCCAAAAACTATCAATTAATCAACCCACGCTTCAATTTACATTGTAACATCTTTTTGGGTGCAAACCTGTAACAAACAAAGATCATCATATGACATACTTTGTACAAACCCATTGCATAAATTGCCACAGTTTCTGCTAACAGAGCTAATTACAAATGGCTATCTTTCACTTTCCAAGAAAATACGACTATATTGATATATAATTGAAGGGTAAATGGTCAAATCTAGTACTAAACTATTGTCAAAAGTTTACCCTACATAAAAGTGAATTTCTGGGCTCAAATCTAGCATAGATCAAGTACAAAGTGGTTCAGATGTAGCATTTCTGTGAGGGTTAACGAATTTGACCATTAATTTTGACCTAAATAGGCCACATCACCTGCCATGTCACTTTATTAAGTCAAGTCACCACATCATCATCATCATCTCTTCTCCACGTCATCATCATCTTCCCCGTCAAACTCTCCCTCTCTCATCTTCATCTTCATCTTCACCTTCATCTACACCTTCATAATTTTCATCTTCATATCCACATTCCTTACCCAGCTGAACACCAAGCTCAATGGATAAATGATATTGACATGAAAAATTAAATAGCCGTTCATATGGGACAATAAAGTCCTTTATATCATAGACACGGTCCCTAAGATTGTTGTGACCCCTATCCATGTCTTTAGTCAATCATCTTCAATGGTGGCGTTTTTGTCTTCCATCTTCTACTCTCATCAAAATTTTGGGTTTCCCTTCATCAATGGAGAAACTGAAACTGCCCATAGCTCAATACGAAGAGAAAATCATAGACACGGTCCACCACAGCCCCATTGTGGTCATCATCAGTGAGACCAGCTCCGGCAATAACACCCAGCTCTCTCAATGCTCCACCGCCGTGGCCACAGCAATTCCGGCATCGTCCCCGTCACTCAGCCCCACCGTGTTATCGCCGACTCCATCTCCAGGTCCTGTATTACCATAATACCCTTCCTTCTCAATAAATGTCTTCATTTTGTGTGCAGACGAGTTGCTCAGGAGCTTGGTGTTCAGCTGGGTGAGGAAATTGGATATGAAGAAGAAGATGACGAAGGTGAAGATGAAGATGAAGATGAAGGTGGCAGAGGGAGTGATGGGGAAGATGATGATGACGTGACAAAGAGATGATGATGATATGCTGACTTGGCTTAATAAGGTAATATGACATGTGAAGTGGTCTAATTAAGTCATATTTAACGGTCAAACCCGTCAAAATTGACGGTATTGCTACATCTGAGCCACTTTGTACTTATCTATGCTAGATTTGAGCCTGTAAATTCACTTTTATGTGGGGTGAACTTTTGGCAATAGTTTAGTCCTAGATTTGACCTTTTACCCATAATTGAAAGAAGCAGATATATTTGGTTGAAGCAGGAACAAATTAGCCTAACAACTTCAGCATCCTGACCGCTTCTACCTTAAGGAGAGGACTGAAATATGTTTGCTTTCAAAAATACAATACATCAACGTCACAATAGACTAACATGATTAATTGCACATGGAGGTGCAGAGCTTACCACACTATTAATAAAGAAAACCTGCAAACGAATGCAACATGATTATCTACTCCCTCTGTTCCTAAATATAATATCACTTTTAAAATTCAATTTGTTCCTACTTATAAAATCAATTTCTAACTTTTCCCAACATTTTCCCGAATTAACCCTATAATGCTTATTTATTATAACAAACAAAAGAGAAAGAGTAAGGATAGAGGTGTATAGTTGGGATACATTGGTAATATCATGTGTAAATAACTAATTTAACTAACTTTCTTATTCTACTCAAATTAGGTAAAGTGATCTTATATTTAGGAATGAAGGAAGTATATGATATTCACGGTAATTAATTTAAGACCCCAGATTCGCAAGAGGTGTTTAACAAAAAAAAAACATGTCTAAAAACGATAATATGTTATATATCTGAAATGATTTTGTTTTCTCAATTTACATCTATTTATTATTGAGTGCATTTGAGAGAAAATGTGATAATAATTATAGAAATATGCAGAAACACGATACAAATATAGAGCATAGTTATAGGTAAAGTGCCAACTAGGTTATGATATATATGTTATAACACATAGTATAGGCATTATGATAATTAGATCGGATTATTGGCCAATTTCGGCCAATTTCTCAGATAATTATAGGTAAAGTTAGAAGTCATTAAATATTTTGACAAATCTAGCTAGACTCTAAAAAGAGGTGACAAATCAAAATATTTTTTCCTCTTGGAAAAAGGAACGGGAAGTACTCATCTAGTCCTATTTATTAGTTAAATATAACATATTTCACAAATACCAATGAAAATTTTAGGGAAAATTAAATACAAGTCCCTAGCAAGGGACATAATACTGGAAAAGTCCCAAAAATTGAAAAAATTAAAGTAGAGTCCCTTGGGACCTCACTTTAATTATTTATGAATGTGTGGGCCCCACATTTAATAATAAAAAAAATCTACATTTAATTAAAGTAGAGGAGAGAGAAAATGTGGGTGAATTTTTTTATTATTAAATGTGGGGCCCACACATTCATAAATAATTAAAGTGAAGTCCCAAGGGACTCTACTTTAATTTTTTCAATTTTTCGGACTTTTCCAGTATTATGTCCCTTACTAGGGACTTGTATTTAATTTTCCCAAAATTTTAAATCTTATTAATATTGTCTTCAAATCTAATAAATTTCTAACTTTACTCATTTGATATCTACTACCTTGACACATAAGCAAAGTCAATACACAATAAATAAATGAAAGCTTTTTATAGGGTAAATGTGTAAAAATAGGTTCAAACTATTACGCCAAGAGCACGTAGGGGTAACAAGTATTTACAGACTCAATTCTGGGACTGAAGAATAAATATTGGTGCAATATAGATAACGCCGTTTAGTTTGACCGACGTTGACTGTTAAAAGATGACATTGCGTGGAATTTTTTTTTCTGATGTGGTACGCCACATAAGCACGTCACGACAGCAAAAATTGACACATAAGCATGTCACGTCAGCAAAAATTGCCACATAAGCACGCCACATCAACAAAAATGCCACATAAGCACGCCACGTCAGCAAAAAAATATTTCCCCCACCACGTCAGTTTTTAACGGTCAACGTCGATCAAACTAAATGACGTTACCTGTATTGCACCAATATTTATTCTTCAATCCAAGAATTGAGCTCAGAAATACTTGTTACCCCTACGTGCTCCCGACGTAATAATTTGAACTCATTTTTGCATCTTTACCCATTTTTATATTCACAAGAAAAATTAAATTGATAACTTATAAATATACCAATCTCTCTCTACCTTATAAATAAGACCACAAGAGTATATACTTCACTTCTCCGCTTAGTATGCCTAACTTATAAATAAGACCACAAGAGTATATACCAATATCTCTCTTTCAATGGTTGAGATCAAGTGGGAACCTTAGAGATATTTGAGTTTTCTTCACTTGCGGTTGTAAAAGCTTATTCTTTCTTCTTCACCTCTCTTCAATGAACTATTCTTTAGTTTTGAATTTAGTTTTCCTCATCATTATGTGTAACTAAAACCCTAAATTAGAGTTGCTATGAGCCTATTTATGAATTGAACCACTTACTTTCTCTTTTTGAAGTTGTCAATGAAGTAAATGCGTAGATTTTATCTTGCTCTTTATTTTCTTTAAGTGCTGGATCAACACTTTCTTTGTTAAATGAAGAATGACTTGAGAAATGATATTTTGTTTTTATACTTGGATAAAAACATATTAGACTCAAAGTTTATGATTTTAAATGTAGGGTTTTTAATAATATAGAGATATAATTATTGATCTAACATAGTCATAAATAGAGTGGTTGAGGGAAAAACTTGCATTTATTGTGACAAGAGATTGTGCAGTAAATACTAGCATAAATTTGATTTTCATTTAATTTCTTAAAAGGAGAATGAATTATTGGTTCATAAAGTAAATAGGGGATTAGTAATCTTAGATCTTTATTATTAGTGATAGTTGTTCGCAAAATTGCAACCGCAAGAGCACGAGTTAAGTTCAGTAGTATAGTAGTTAATAGAGTGTCGTTCCACAAGGACTATGTGATAAGCAAGCTCATTGAATAAATTATGATCAAAATTAGCTTAGTGTAAATTAAAAATAGAAAATATATTTTTAAAATTTAAAAACAAACAAAATGGGAAATACCTAGGTTTATTTATCCACTTTGTACTTCATGATGCTTTATTACTCCTCTAATGTCAACTAATGAATATCAAGTTGATGTCTGAAGTCACAAATATTTGAATAACTCTTCGAAACTTACTTAATCCTTAGTTAACATTGACATGCATATTTGCATACTACATATCATGCCAACTAACAATTATAATCAATCAACTCCAATTTTACAAAACTTGGTTTTCAGACAAGTTTGAATCTGACTTAGTTCTTTGTTTAGCTATGCTCTTCCAAGCCACAACTAAGTAAACAAGTCAAGTATTTCACACCACTTAGTAAAAATAAAGCACAAATTACATTTACAACTATCATAAACATAAATCAATAAAAGAGAATGATGTTCAAGCATCAATCCATACAAAGTTTCAAAATAAACCTAGAGAAATTAACTAACTATTCATAGTAAAAATAAAATCATCCTAAATAATACACAAACCAGAAGTTATACAAGAAAAATTGAAGATAAAGGAGAGGGAAAGAGAGAAAACAACCAACGGATCTTGAAGTCTCATAGCATATCTCCCTTTTCCATGTTTCAAGTTTTTCCCAAGATTTCTCTTGTTCAGACTTTTGCTTCTCGCTTGGCAGCTCAAGACAAATGGAGTGAGGAGCTTTCCATCTTGTATTCGGGGCTGCAGCCCCTTCGCCCCTCACTGCCCTCATCATTTAAGATAAAACCAATATATATGATGTATTGTGCAGTTGCTTTTTTTCTTTATGTATGTTATTTTATCAACAAAAGAAGATTCCCCGCAGCCCACTATCCATTTCAGTTCAGCCCACTATCCATTTCAGTTCGGCCCTTCTTGCTTTCATGGGGTTAATTTGTGTGTGGCCCAACTTACTTCTCTTCATTTTGTTTTTCTCTTGCGTGGCTGCTTCTCCTTTTCTTTAAACCTTTCAATAATCATTTTTCCAGATATCTCCTCTGTTCCTTGCTTGTGTGAGATGGGTTTTCCAGATATCTCCACGTGATGCTCATCCCAAAGACATGTAGTATCTATTATTGACTTATCGCGAATTTGATGTGCTTCCGTAAGCATACGGGTCGTCAAGTGTAGTATAGAAAAAGTGTCGTTCCGCAGAGATTATAGTTTAAACAAAGTGATTAGCACTAATTGTATGCCCAATTACCTTAAGTAAAAACATATTGAGAGTTGTTGTTCAATTAAAAAAAGAGTTTGGAAAATAAGTGTAAAAAGAGTTGGATTTCAAACACGATTTAACTATGATAATTAAGGCCTAGGGTTGCTAATCCCCTATTTACTTCATGAACCAAGATTTCCCTTTCCTCTTTAAGTGATTAAATGAAAATATGTGCAAGTCTAGGGTTCAAAATCATTTGAAAAAGTTTTCCCAAGTCAAGATCAAATTTATGCTAGCATTTATTGCACAATCTCTTGTCACAATAAATGTTAGCTCTTTTCTTTAACCACCCTAATTATGACTATGTTAGGTCAATAACTATATCTCTATGTTATCAACAAATCTTCCATTTAAAACCATAAACTTCAAGTCTAACATGTTCTTATCCAAGTTCTAAAACAAAATACACTTTCCCAAGTCATATTTCATTTAACTAATTAAGTGGTGATCAAGCACTTAAAACAAATAGAGAGCAAGATAAAAACTACACATATGCTTCATTAATTACTTAAAGAAAGAGAGAGTAGATGGTTCAATCCATAAATAGGTTCATAACAACCCTAGATTAGGGTTTTAGTTACACATAAATGCAAATAAAACAAACCCTAAAACTATGAAAGAGTGCATTGAAGAGTGGTGAAGAATAGGGAGAAAGATACAACCACAAATGAGGAATACCCAAATCTCTTCAAGCTTCCCCACTTGATTCCCAAGAGATCCCAAGGTTCTTCAAGCTCTTCAAGCCTCCAAGAAGTGCCCTAGAAGTGCCCCAAGTCGTGTTTTTCCAGCTTCCTCTGAAAATGCCCCACTTGCCCTTTTTATATGCTGAGAATTCGAGTAAAACGCGCAGCTGCGAAGTGTTCTCGCCAGTTGCTCGCCGGTTGGCGAGCCACTGGAGAGATTCCAGAGACGGCAAGCCACTCACATGCCAGTTGGTTTTGTGGCTCGCCAGTGGCGCGCCAGTTGTCGTGCCGCTGGCAAGCAGACCTTGATTTTAATTTTTAGCTTCCCCTTGCTCCTCTTTCTCCTTTGTTGCATCACTTGGGTTCATCAAGCTTCTAACACCTGTCCACCTCTTCCTACACAAGTTAGAAAGAGGGTTGAAGAGTTTCCATTTCTCAAATATACAAGCATTAAACTCCAAATTTCACACAAATGAATGGTTTTTCTATTTGAATCACTTTCTAGTAATATTTGTGTGTTTTGTTATCTATGTATCATCAAAAAGAGTGTGAACTAGAAGGAAATAGAGATGAAATGTGTGAAATTATGGAGTTTATCAATTATATATTACCAATCTTAGTATTGATATGAATAATGCAAAATGCTGACAGGTGGCTACATGAACTTATTTTCATTTTTCTATGAACTCCAACTCCTTTTATATTCATATTTAAAATATATTTCTTACTTGAAATCAAACCTTCCAATATGTTTTTACTTAAGATAATTAACTATATAAGTAGAGCTAATCACCTCTCTTAAACGAAAATCCTTACCGAATGACAATCTTTTCTATACTACTATTTAACGACCTATATGCTTATGGAAACACCTCATTTTGCGTTAAGTCAAACAACCATGTCTCCAGGGTTCAACTCTATCCCAAATTTCAGTTGCAAATTCTCAATCTCTAGATTTTGACTGAAATCATTTTTTCAGTGTTGCATAAGAGAGAGGATTAGTTGCGGGATTTGTGGCCCTTAGATGAATTCCATGGCCAAGATTGTTTTTGCTTTGTGGTCCACGCCTTTCACTTACACAAAACGTAGTCGTTTGGGGTGATGAGAAGATTTCTTCTCATCCATGTGTTGAGCCCTTAGATAGAACCCCATGTTAACGACAATTTAATTCAATTTGAGAGTTTTACTAAATATGCTTCACTTTATAATTAATCGGTACTACATATACACTACTTGACAGCTAATAAGTACTAAAATTGTACCTTGAAATTGTAAACTATTTTTGATATACTTTCGCTAATTGAATGATACTAAATTTGCACCTTAACACAAAAGATATTATCATATAAGAAAATCGAAGTTCATGATAAACTTGATCTAAAATTAATAAATTAGGCCGACCGAAAATTTTCTGAGTAAGTAGAATGTTGGATCTACATTATAATTTATATCTGACATTAATCGTCTCATCCATTGTCATGAGAAGAAGAGTTTATTTTCGAACCCTGTGCTAACTGGTATAGTGTGCTATATAATAAAATAAAGCAACAAAAAATGTTTTAAATATACAACAATCCCATGACATATAGATCCTACTCAAACATGAGCCCTATCATGTTGTGCAAGCATATCATACTGCACAGAAGTTGAGCCATGCGTAACCACTCTCTTAAAACGTTTCCTTCATTATTTAATTGAACAACATTTCAAAGCAATTGATTTTCAGCAAGTCAAAAACTTGATTGCCACCAATATGCTCTTTTGAAAATCTACAAAATAGTACAACAATATGATTGTAAGTTATCAACAAAACAAGCAAACTCACAGGATTTTTCGATAGCAAATAGTACAACAACTACAGACATCACGTGTTATTACATTCAATCATCATCCAAATTTGTATTTTTATTCAACAACTATATTGCCAATATTTTCTTCAATCTTTATATACCACTTTTAAGAATACTTCACCCAGCACGATTTATTTTTCTCTCACTGGCAGCGCAAGCCATCTTAACCACCTCAAATAAAAATAAAAGTAATTTAATGAACTTATTCATATAAATGATTTTAAGCACTTGATGATAAGGATGAATGGCCCTTAAGAAATTGTGCAGAAAACGCTTCCATTTTAGGCTCGTTCAACACCAACCCAATCTCAATACCACCATTACCATTCCTACTCTCTGCAAGAGAAATTGCTCCAGTATTGTCTAATGAAACTATCTCCATTTTCTTGGGTTTTCCACATCCAAAATCAATACCATAAACTTCAAATCTTGGCGAACCTGCAATTGAAAATAACCTATAAACATCCGAAAATGCAAGAATTTCCATATCAGAGATCCATGTTTTTGCCACACTTAATATCGCTTCATCTTCCATTTTCTTCAAACCTTCACTTATGGCCTCAAGAGCAAAAATAAAACCATCATCCCCTAGCAAGTCCTTAGTTTCAATCGGCACCTTAACCGCCCGGACACAGTTTCCAAAATAGGCTGACGGAATAGAATGATCCAAACGAGACCTACAATCTACACTGACCAGGATCATCACTTTCTCTTGTTTTGTTTGTTCTGCTTTCACCAAGCAGCTTATCATATAGGCACATGTTACTGAAAAGGTTGACAAATGAACCTTCTTATTATTCAACTTAGACTCAGCAAATTTCTTGAGCTTTTGTATATTCGAATGAAGCAATTCAAACATTCCCCTTATAAGCTTTCCTTCATCTCCCTTCTTCACATCCCAAAACTTCAAACTTCTGTTATTTGGCCCACCACCTTCCTTCAACCAAAAATTAGTGTAGGTCTCAGATATACTCCCACAAGGGTCAACGATCACTGACCTGTCAAATGAAGGCCTTAGATTCTCAGGCAACGATGCAACCAATTCTAACGAGTCTCCAAGATTAGAGCAGATATGAGCCCATGCTTTCATAAACAAAGTTGCGGATTTACCATCCAGGGCTGCATGGTGAGTTGTGATGCCAATAGAGAAACCATAGTTTGGAAAAAAAGTAATTTGCAGGCTCATGAGAGAGGCCTTCTCGTGGGAAACAGTCAAGTGGGGTACAAACTGGTGGCTTTCCTCAGCTTCAGAGAAGTTAGAAGCAAAAAGTCTGTTGAAGTCAGTGCTGGATTCAGCCACGGTGACCGAGACGCCGTCGTCGCCGGGGACGTAGCGAATGAAGGGTTTTGGGGAGTGAGGAGGCCATATGATGTTGCCTACGAGAGGGAGAAAGTGGTGGAGAGTGAGAGAGAGGGAGTGTTTGAGTTTTGGAAGGAGGGAATTGAAGAAGGAGGAAGGTGGCTTTGGAAACTCATAGAAGTAAAGACCTTGGACGGGAGGGAAGCGAAGCCAAATCATGTCAAAAAAGGTTAATGGTATGGTGGTTTCCGATGTGGTGGCGGACGCAAATGCCGCCACCCGGTTAACTTTAAGAATGTTCATGTATGAGTAGGAGAAACAAAGAGGAGGGACTCTAAATGCTTTGTGAGATAAAATAAATTGGACGAACAAAGTGAAGATATATACACGAACTGTGTGGGGGTATATATATACACGAACTGTGTGGGGGTATTGGGTGAAATGCTGAAATGTTGTTAACATTTATTTTCCTATATGAAATGTTATAATTGCGTAGAGATAACGAAACAATAGTAGCACATGCATGTTGCTATAATGTTACATCAAAGAAAAGAAATTATTAATGACAAATTTTGTCTACTTGATGACTCCCCAATTTTATATGGATTTGACATATATTTTGAATAAATTTGGGGAGTCATTGATACAAAATTAAATGGATTTGTTTAAGATTAGTAATTTTGAATTAAAATGAAATAATAAAATGTTTGGTGATAACAAAGTATAAAAGAAAGAAAGAACATAAAAAATGAAAATCACTTCAAGTAGTCACTGTTGACACTTACATTGTTTATGTTACTATTAACTAGCAATCACTCCCGCCGCGCCTTGCGCGGCGAGCATGATTTTTGAAATCTCATGGGAAATAGTTTCTCTACTAATTAAAATAATTATCTCCTGTTATCTTAAATATAGGACTTTTCAGGGACATGACTTTGATTCTAAACATAGTACCACTTTATAATTCTTTCTAACTTTTCCCTAAGTTAATCCAAACAATGTTCATCAATTATAAACATTATAGGGAGGATTGAGAGATGTAAAGAGGTAGGGGGACAGTTTCACTTCTAATTTTAATGATATCTCCAATCACATGTAGAAAATTTAAAAACTTTTTCTTTAAAAACAATTATAATGATGTTTAAAGAAAATATTATTTCAATGGATAAAAAATATAATCTTCTATTTTAAGCATATCTCTATTATATATAAATTGATAGTATTTATTAGATATTTCATTTATACAAGATTATTTCTATCATATATTTTGTATCCATTATTTTTTTCAAAAAAATAATCAAGTATAAATTGCCCAAATGAGATTTATATCTTCATCCTCTCGAGCTTTTTTATTGGAGAAGACCTCAATTACATACTTCAAACTTCTTGGAAAAATTCTATTACACTTAACTATGCCATTTAATTAGTGTCATTTAAATACAAGACTACTTGTTTTTTTTTCTTACTTTTATGAAGTGAAATGGAGAATCTTGTGTCAAAATATGTGTCATATGTTTCAATCTGAGGTTATATTAATATTTAATCTTCCTTTACATCCAAGTCCACTAATGTTCTCCAACTCATGCATACTACAAAATCATAAGATGAGTAGAGGAGATAATAGAGAAAATGAAGCAAAGAAAGTTTATAACCTCTATTAATCAAAGTGCCCTAACCATTTGGCATTGAGATAGAGTACATTGATTTTGAAAAACAAAAACAGTGAATTACCAATTTATTGGTTTAATAGTGATTTGTTTAAAAACAAAAACATTTAATTGATTCAATCTTAGGATACTTTGGATTACATTTCAAAGAAGCACCACGGCCCACATAATTGATGAAGGTGGACACAGTGACCCATAAATATAATATGTCTAGAAACAAATAATTATGATCAAGTAATTAAATTTCATTGTTTCTATACTCTAATTTTTAAGAAAATTCCAGTTAGATCCTATAGAAATGAGGAGTCATGAGAATCGGTTCATGCTTTATGTTCTATTTCATATAAATTGTTTTTCACTTGAAGTCCTTTTTTCCTTTCCTACTACTTCTTTATGATGTGTTTAACATAAGTAATAATTAATAAAATTTGACCTTCAAGTAGTCATTGATACAAAATTAAATGGATTTGTTTAAGATTAGTAATTTTGAATTAAAATGAAATAATAAAATGTTTGGTGATAACAAAGTATAAAAGAAAGAAAGAACATAAAAAATGAAAATCACTTCAAGTAGTCACTGTTGACACTTACATTGTTTATGTTACTATTAATATTTAGTATATGGCTTCAGGTATATGGGGGCAGAGGAGCTCACGTGGGTTGAATTTGAAAAAGAAAAAAGAGAAGGATGAACTGCAAAGTTTTGGATATAATTGGAAATTAAAAAAAGAAAAGAAGGAGGGGTCCACGGGTTCAGCAAAGGGATAACTTTCAACCTAAATCAAAGGAGAAGGGAGCCGGGAGTTGAGAGGCAGAGGCGGTCAATGAGAAGAAAAAGAGTTTCAGCCTCTTCTTCCTTATTGAGCTATAACGAGTAAAAATCTGAGAGGAAGAGGGAAGGCTGGACTGGAAACACAAAATCGTCCTCCCTACAGTCCTTAAACGAGCAAAAGCGAGAGAGATCTTGAGAGTAAGAGTTGGGGTTTGGAGAAGAAAAATATGCTTGGAGATTTCACGATTAATTGGAGGTCTTCTCTTTTCCCTTCTTATTTCTCTCTATTTCCTCTTGTATGAACTCTTGGATTTCTGGAGTAGTTAGTTTATATTCTAAGTTTATCCTGAAGCTTTGTATGGATTGATGTTTGAATATTCTACTCTCTTGTTGATTAATGTTTATGATAGTTGTGAATTTAACTTGTGCTTTATTTTTACCAAGTAGTGCGCAACACTTGGCTTGTTTGCTTAGTTGTGGCTTGGAAGAGCATAACTAAACAAAGAACTAAGTTAGATTCGAGCTTGTTTTGAAATTCCAAAGAAGAATGGAGAGTTTGTTAATTAGATAGAAATATTCATTAACCAAGTTTTGTAAAATTGAAGTGAGTTGACTATAAAGCTAGTTGGCATAATATGTAGTATGAAAATATGCATGTTAATGTTAGCTAAGGTTTGAGTAAGGTTGGAAGAGTTATTCAAATACTTGAGACTTCAAGCATCAACTTAATACTCATTAATTGACATTAGAGGAGAGTTAATAGAGCATCATGAAGTACAAAGTGGATAAATAAACTTATATCTTTCTCATTGTGTTTGTTTTTAACTTAAGAAATATATCCTCTTATTTTTATAGTAATTATATCACTTTTTACCCAAAGCTAATTTTGATCCTAATTTATTTAATGAACCTAGTCTCTGTTGGAACGACACTCTTACTTTTCACTATATTATTAAACTTGACCCTGCTCTTCCCGTTGCAAAATTTTGCAAACACTACCTCAATTAAATTATCTACAAACGAACTCAAATTTTACCTCTCATCATTGAACGTTATTCCATCAACACCTAATTTATATCAGAAAATATGAATATCCAATTCTAACTTTTTAAAGTGATTTGAGACCTTCCACAAAGTGAGAAGCAAATTTCTCCATTGCACTTCTCAGCAAAGTCAAACCAATCTCAATTCCTCCATTATTATTCCTGCTATCTGAAAACCGTAACGCTCCTGTTTGTATCGGTGGACACTAAATCCACCCTCTTTGGTTTTCCCCATCCAAAATCAGTACCATAAACTTCAAATCTTGGTGATGAAGCAGCTCCAATTGTGTTTATATGAATTTTATAAAGATTTTATGAGATATTCGATTGGGTCATTATTTTGGGAATTATTTTGGAAAGATTAGAAAATATAGTTGAAAATGATTCAAAGAAAGAAAAGAAAAAATGTCCAGATTTTGGGATCATTATAAAAGAAAGTAGTTTCCTTTTATTTTAAGAAATGGACTTTGGGCAGAGACGCCTAGTTCAAAGTGATAGAGTCCTTCTAACTTATAAGATCCCTATCCTGATCGTATTTTTAAAATAAAAATAATAATTCTATCAGGCTTACTGTGCGAGATAAATTTGAATCGAGCAAAAACAAATAACATTTTTGTGTATCCTCTATTATCTTTTTTAAGAATTTAGATTGATTGAGAAGTGAGGAATTGAGTTCCTCATTATTATTTGTGTATTTCATGATAATTCATACTCCCTCCGGTCCTTATTATAAGTCACTAATCGCCTAAATCTTACTCCCTCTGATCCTAAATATAAGACATAATTCACTTTTTCTAGAAAATCCTTAAAAGAGCAAAATAAGTTAATTATGAATTGATTTACCTAATTTTTTCCCTTATACTAGTTTATTTTACCTCTAAACTAATGGCTAATCTAAAAATATATCAAATATGTCATCATTTAATAACCTATTTCGCAACCTTAATCTCTCCAAAAAAAGTAAATTAGGTCCTATATTTAGGACCGGAGGTAGTATATACCAAGGAATAGAAGTTACATCATTAAATGAGTCATATTTTATTTTCCTTTTCCATTTTTGCCCCTCTCATATTTCTCTCTCTATTCATCTTTCTAATGCTTTTTTCATCCTTCCCATGTTCTTTTATGTTGGAAACAAGAGTAGGAGAAAATGTTAATGCAATTAAAGAGTTTTTTTCCCGATGGATGATGCGGGTATATTGGGAAAAATTTAATAAATAAATTAATTAATGGCGGTTGGTGATTTATATCTTATGGATAAAAAATTAGGAGCAGTTGGTGACTTATAATAAGGACTGGAGGGAGTATTAATTTATGTTTTAGCATTGGAAATCGTAACTTTTTAAGTTGCTTACTTGTTTAGGCATCGAAGTATTAAAATCTAATTCTTGTTTATTTTTCAGTTCAAAAAAGGTTCTTTATTTTGTTTCAGTTGTTGATTTATTTGTGTAATTTGTACGTTATAATGTGGATTTATTTTGGGTTAATACAATTTTTTGGACGTGAATGCCGCCACCCGGCTAACTTCAAGAATGTTCATGTATGAGGAGAAACAAAGAGGAGGGATTCTAAATCCTTTGCAATCTAAAACAAAATTGGACCAAGAACGTGAAGATATATATATACACGAATTTATATGTGAGAAGTATAGAATTTAGCTTCCTTTAAAATAAGAGATCTAAAATATTCATATATTCCTTATTAATTAGTAAGGTAATGACCTTAATTTATCCTTCAAGTAACCACCGTAAACCACTGAGACCCTAATTTAATAACATACACTAATTTGCCCTTCAAGTAACCAAAGTGTTCCAATTTTACCCTGTAATTTAAAATAAGAGGTTTTGGTCTCTCAAGTTTGATCATGTAAGCACAATTAGTCCCCTATAGTTTAATAAGGACATAAATATGGGTTAACAGTGTTAAATATGCTGACATGTCGCTAACGGTGCTGACAAATCCTTGGATTTGTATGTTTTTATTGTGCTAAAATTAGGTTATTAACATTTCAAAGATGAAATATTGATTCATTTATGCTTAATTGAATATCTAAACTTTTAAGTAGAAATTAGATTAGAAAGTGATTTAATGGCAAAATTTATCAACTTCCTTCTCTTTTTTCACTTTTAGGGTTGTTCTAGAACCAAACATGGAGGAGTCTATATGGGAAAAAACAAGAAAAAATGGTGAAAAAGCTGGAAAATAAAGCTGCAGGACAGATTTGAAAAATGTCAGGAAAGGACCTCGAATTTATGAATTGCAGTTTAGTCCCAGTATCATAATTACAATTCTGCCATCGAATTTCAGAAAATACGCTCTGGTCCTCCCGCGAACTGATGCATATCAGCTTCGTTTTTCACCGGTTTTTTGACTATTTTGGCCCCAATTTGGACTCAAACTCAAACCCAATCATTAAGCTCATGTTCCCATTCATATTAAGTGAGAAATTAGGCTTAGAAACACAAGTTTTGGGGGATTGAGTGCTCCCCAAAACCCTAACTCTCTCCATCTTTTTCTCCATCCTTCTACATTTTCTCACATTTTCCTTTCACCTTCCACCTTCCTTCCTCCTTCTATGTCTCAATAAAGTTCCCCCTTGCTCTTGGAGTTGATGGGAAGTGGCTTGAGCTTTGGTTCTACAAAGGGGAGTCCCAATTCCTTTCCTTTCTCTTTATATTTTTGTTTGCCTAGGTTTAGGTTTACTATTTATATTTTGAGATTAGACTGGACTTGGTCGTTATTGTGGACATTTTGTGATTTTGGTTTGTAATGAGAGATTTGTACTCATCAATATACATGGTCATGTATATGTTCTTTATGGTTCATTTGATGTCTTTCTATTGGTAGATAGTTTGAGTGAATTGAATTATAATTGAACCTAATGCATTACAAATCACTAATCACAATCTAGGGTAATTAATAATGTCTATTTGAATGAGTTCATGAGACTAGGCATTAGACTTATCGGTTGGTGAAGTTTGGTACTTTATGAAACCTAGAGAAAACTCAAAGGTGCTAAAGGGCTTGACAATTTCTAGTTAGTTGGGGTTCCACTAATTAGGTAATTGGACTCATGAGTTCATGAGGTTTGGTAAATTAGGAAATTAGTGCATTAAACTCCCCAAAAATCCTTAGAAAGTTATGATAGCCATTGAAATTCATTTCTAAGAGCACTTCACTTCCACTTCATCCCTTTTACTAAAAATACAAAAAAAAAATTTATTTGTTTTGCACCCTTCATTGTCATATTTAAAAATCAACAAAAATATATTTTCCTTACCTAATTTCATCTTGCATTGCATTTAATTTACTACGATAGTTGAATTAAACAAGGCTCTTTGAGAACGATACCCGGGGTAACTTTCGTTTGCCTTGGGGTCCTAAAATTTCTTGAAGGACTAGGCCCAAGGCACACTACATCGACCGTTAAATCGGTGTCCTTCAGGGATTAATTAAGATAACATGATTAGATGATTAGGATATTGATGTAGCCAAATAAAATATAAATTTTGGATTTTAAAATATAAATTGGACCACTTTGTTTACATGAAGGGCAAACTTGGGCCCGTTGTTAATTTAGGATGCCCAGTGATCCACGGTGGTTATTTGAAGGGTAAATTAGATCATTACCCTAATTGTATACAAAAGAAGGTAGGAATAACAGATTTTAATTAGTGTGTTTTGGTACTATCATGTGATTTAATTAACTTAACCATAATTATTACTCTAAATAAATTGGTAAATATGTCTTATCATTAAGTAAATATGTGAGTTTTATAAAAAACTTTAAAATTGAAGGACCAAAACCAAAGTGTGCTAAGAGTTTAGGAGCTAAAATCACCAATTTTAAAGTTCAGGGACTAAAACTGAAATTGAAAGAAAGTTCGAGGACCAAAACCACCAACTTCAAAGTTCAAGGACTAAAACCAAAATTGAGAGAAAGTTCGAGGACAAAGAACTACCAATTTTAAAATTTAGGGTCAAGACCAAAATTTAGTGAAAGTTGAAAGACCAAAAGTTATATTTACTCATTAAAAGTAACTCTGAACTTTTAAATTAAGCTCAAAAGTCACACTTACCGTTAAATAAGATTAAAAATACACATGTTTCTTTCGAAAACTAATCCAGCACCAAGCACTTTTGTTTGGATAATAACTATAAATTCGAATTTTAAACCTAATTTTAAAGTTTGGAGTTACATTTGGTAAAAAAAAAACACTTGGTGTTAGGCGAGGCTTTAATAAAATTATATATACGTGTATTTTTTACCTTAACCCATTATTTAATTTGGTAATACGATTCACAGATTTTATTTTTAGGAAAATATTTCCTAAATTTGTTTAAGGATCTAAATACAATATTCACATCAGTTCTTTTCATTCTGTTTTTCAATTTCCAATGGGCACGTTAGTGTTTGGCTATTTTTTGCTATAGTGATTTTTAGGGGTGAAGGCTTAAATTTACTTAATACATTTATGAAAAGTTCACGTAACCTCATATTAAAAAAAGTTTTTCAAAAGTACCTATATATATATATATATATATATATATATATATATATATTGAAATGGTTCAAAGGTATTCATATGTCTATTGCAAAAGAACTCTTTAAAAAAGTTAAACTTCTATACACACACTTTATCAAAGATTTGATGCATAAAATTCTGTATTTTTTAAGTAAAATTGAATATTTGAAAAATCATATAAAATTGAAAATGGAACCATTTATTCATTATATATCAAAATGTCATATAAAAAAATAATAATATCAAAATGGAGCGGCATGTAACTGGAGCAACAGGTAAGTGGAGTAAGTACTTTTCAACCTTTAAAAAATGTGGTAAAGTTGGATTTATGTTAGCAAGGGTGGTGGTGGTATCACGTGGCAAAATATTGGCATAAAATTCTATATGATAGATCTTTATCAATTTCAATCATAAAGGCGAAATACTTAATGTTGTTAACATTATTTTTATATATGAAAATTTATAATTGCGTATAGATAACTAAACATTAATGTTACATCAAATAAAAGAAATTATTGATGTGTTGCAAGTAGGGGTGGAAATAGCCTAGATCAACCTAAACCACTACCTTAATAAACCAGACCTGTGATATAGTAAACAAGTCTGAGTCGTGTCTGTGACCTATCATAAGTCTCATTTTCAGGTCTGAATCTAGCTTACTAAGAAGTCTGGCCTGGTTATAAGCATATTAAAAGGCCTAATAATTTATGTAGGCCAATAGGCAATAAGCTGATAGACCTAATAGGCCACAAATTATTAGGCCATAAACGATAACATTGTAATAGGCCACAAATTAAGAGGGACTGAGAAAATAAGGGGCAGCTAGGTTTGAATTGGTGTTGACGTGTGGTGATTGCTTGGACTTGAACAGTTTTTTATAGAATTGGGTTTAATGATACTAGCTGAATAAATATT
The DNA here is from genome assembly GCA_029929735.1 of Mimosa pudica. Classification (NCBI taxonomy): domain Eukaryota; kingdom Viridiplantae; phylum Streptophyta; class Magnoliopsida; order Fabales; family Fabaceae; genus Mimosa; species Mimosa pudica. The sequence continues at coordinate 8,218,902 of JAKELP010000021.1, read as the reverse complement.
AGCCCTAAATTTATATTTAATAAGTTAGTCTGATAGGTTTTATAGGCTTTTTTTAACCTTGGTTTGACCTATTAAACAAATAGGCCCAAAAAAAAGTCTATGACTGAGCTTGACCTATTAAAATACAAAATAACTTAGGTATTTAGTAGATCCGGCCATAGACCCTAACAGGCCAGCCTTGGCTATTTCCACCCCTAGTTGCTAGTTGTGGGATGTACACAACACGCATATTTTTTTGTCATCAGGCTCCTCATCCCCACAGATTATACAACGAATGCATTGGCTTCTGTCCTCATATAGCTCAAGCACAGAATCTCAAGCAAGCCATCAGTGATGGTTAATGTTTCTTCTACTTTCTTTCCTTGCTGTCAGCATATAGCAGCAACTGGTCTTGTACACAAACATTGTAAATATACTTTATGAAATAAAATTGCCTTTTTCACTAAAAAAATAGTAAAGAAATTATTAATGACAAATTTTTTCACCTCAAGAAATCATCTATAAACTCAAATATTACCACTCATCATTGAACCTTATTCCATCAAAACCTAATACTCCCTCCGGTCCTAAATATAAGACCTAATTGACTTTTTTGAAAAATCCTTAAAAAAGGCAAAATAAGTTAATTATAAATTGATTTACCTAATTTTTTCTCTTAAACTAGTTTATTTTACTTATAAGCTAATGGATAATCTAAAAATATATCAAATATGTCATGATTTAATAGACTATTTTGCAACCTTAACCTCTCCAAAAAAAAGTTATCTAGGTTCTATATTTAGGACCGGAGGTAGTATATTAGAAAATATGAATATCAAATTGAATCTTTTAAAGAAATTTAAGACCTTCCACAAAGTGAGAAGCAAATTTCTCCATTACACTTCTCTGCAAAGTCAAACCAATCTCAATTCCTCCATTATTATTCCTGCTATCTGAAAAGCATAACGCTCCTGTTGTATCTGTGGACACGATATCCACCTTCTTTGGTCTTCCCCATCCATAATCAATACTGTAAACTTCAAATCTTGGTGATGAAGCAGCTCCAATTGTGTTTATATCTGAGTTAAAAAAACTCTGAAGTAATGGATTCCCTTTTTCTAATCCATTCAACACTCCATCTTTCAAAGTTTCAATAGCTTTAACCATGGCTCTCACTGCTACAATAAAGCCATCTTCACCTAATAATTCTCTTGTCTCCGTCACAGCCAAGCGACTTGAAAGACAATTCCCAAAATATGTTTTTGGAATAGGTGGATCTAAGCGAGGCCTACAATCTACATTAATTCCCACTCTAACTTTCTCCTTAATTTCCCCCTCTGCCTTGACTCTACATATCCATGAATAAGCACAACAAACTATGAATGTGGACAATTGAAAGTTCTTACCCTTATTATCTTTCAATAACTTAGCCGTAGCGAACTGTTTCAGCTTTTCAATATCACTGCGTGTCAGGCCAAAAATGCCTCTAATTGAATTCTGTGGAAGTTCCATTTCCCAAACCTTGAGACTTTTATTGTTTGGACCATGGTGGTTTAACCATTCACTGAGAAATATATCCTCAATCCCATTAGGGTCTTTGATTATAGATCTATCAAAGAATGGTTCCAAATCAAGACCCAAAGATGCCGTTGATGTAGTTGATTGATCCTTGAGATTTTTGCAGATATGAGCCCAAGATTTGTAAAATGAAGTTGAAGTTTGACCATCAAGGACAGCATGGTGAAAAGATATTCCTATGCAGAAACCACAGTTTGGGAACAAAGTCACCTGTAAGGCCAAAATAGAAGCTTGGTCTTCTGAAATGGTCAAGTGAGGTATGAGGTGGCGATATTTTCTTGCTTCACAAAGATTGAAACTTGAAAGATGATCGAAATCAGCATCAGATTCAGCTAGGACAAGAGAAACAGAATCTCCTGGTACATATTTTATGAAAGGTTTAGGAGAATCATGTGGCCATGTGAGATGACCAGAGAGAGGAAAAAAATAAGCCAGAGCAAGAGAAAGAGAGTGCTTAAGATTTGGATAAACATGTTCAAAGAAATAAGTTGTTGGGTGAGGCAATTCATAGTAGAAAAGTCGTTCAACAGGAGGCAATCTTAACCACGTCAGGTCGAAGAAGGTAAGAGGAAGTGAACAAGCTGTGGGTAGGTTATAATCTGGTGATCCATGTGCTGCTTCTACTCTGCAAATTTCAGTAGTTTTCATGGTGATGTGTTGTGTTTCCTTGCTAGATAACCATTGAATTATGTGGTCAAGAAGGATGGAGCTAGCTAGTAAGATGATGCCTACACCAGCTGTTCAGTGGCTCTCAGATTATAAGATAGTTACTTCATGTCAATGTTTTGAAAGAAATTGAGTGGATGTGGTTGGGCGCATGGCATTATCAAAAAATAATTAAATTAATAATATTATTATATAAATGTGTAAATATATGGGTTAATATATATGCAAATCTGAAATATACCAAAAGGTGCAGATCCCCTGACACATTTTTAGGTATAATTTTAACTCGGAAGTAAAAATATTAGTGTGAGTACAATTACATCGTATAATCCATATAGCCGACCCATGTAGTTAGATAAGGTTTTGCTGTTGTAGTATAAATATATCAGTGTAAACAAATATCACAATTTTATATAAATCATAGAATCAATTTATAAATAATTTGTATTTTAATTTCTTACCCAAAAAATATTTCAAGAGGAAAAGTTAGCATTTATGTGTCATATATATGAATTAGTAAAAAAATAAATATGTAAAATTATTTCAAACGTTTATGGGAAAAAAGACCTTTAAGTTGATGTGTTCAACTATTCATGATCGGTCACCAGTGGTTAACTAAGCAGATGATATTAGTGGAGCCAAAACGTGTTATGTTAATTTATGTTCATGGGTTATTGCAAAAAAAAAAACAAAATATGAAAGCTTTTTTTCATATGCTGAATAGTATGACGAGATTCTCTCACCAACCACATCCACGGATTCGGATACTCTCAGTATCCCGTTTTCTCCTTTTCTTCTCAGTATCCCTTCTTGGGGTATTATTTTACCTATTGAGATTCATTTAAGAGCTCATAATTTGCTACTTGTACCATTAAAAATTAAAGAAATGTATTATAATATAAAATAAATCAAGAACTTTTAATTTTTTTTATTTTTGAACACTTTTTGTGATAAAAAATTTCAACTATCTAAACCTATTTCACTTCAATATAAGGATCTATAAGAGATACAGACTTGTCCAGTTAACTGTAAAATAATTTTACAGTTACTGTAAAATTATTTTACAGTTAACTGGACAAGTCTGTATCTCTTATAGATCTTTATATTGAAGTGAAATAGGTCTAGATAGTTGAAATTTTTTATGCTAAAATTTTTTTATATTATAATACATTTTAATTTTACTTTTAATGGTACAAGTGATAAATTATGAGCTCTTAGATGAATCTCAATGGGTAAAATAATACCCCAAGAGGGGATTCAGAAGAGGAATTCGTTGCTTTTTCGGCTCATTCAACATGTTCCTTTTCCTTTTTCAACCTCTCCATATTTCAATTTTTCCTCTTATTATTTTTCTGTTCATTCAATGTCTAAGAGTATACTCTAAGTTTGCCTCAAATGTCTTTTACTGAGTTCAATAGATAGTTCCATATTAAGAGGAAATTACTAATGTTGGACAACTTTTAACATTTTGTAGTTTTCATTTGTTCAGTCTAAACTTGTAAAGGATAAAAGTTTTGCTTTGGTTGAAGCAAAAAATTACATGCTGACTATGTGCTTTTGGAAGATCTTTAGTAAACAATGAATTTGATGTTTATGTTGAGTTTGCTATCCTCTATCCAAGATTAGGACAAATTGGGTGGCTCTTTTATTTTTGTTGGTTGTTGTCCTAAAAATGCTTGCTATTTGAATGTAATTTTTTGTATGGTTGATACTTTGAATTTTAGTTGCTCTTATTTTGTGAGAAAAAATTGTATAGATTGTGTTGAAAGTATAACTAGGTGTGGAGGAAACTTTAAATGCATGACCAATCTTAAAAAAATTCATTTTGTCCATAAAACAAAAAAAGTCCAAAAATAACCGAAAAATAACCATAACCGAACCGAAATTAATTCGGTTTTTCGGTTATGGTTATTGGTTATTCGGTTTCGGTTTCGGTTTACGATTTGTAGACAATTCGGTTATCGGTTATTTTCGGTTATGAACCGAAAAACCGAATGCCCACCCCTGGGTCTAGATAGTTGAAATTTTTATGCTAAAACGTTTTCAAAAATAAAACTTCTTCATGTATTTTATATTATAATACTGTTTTTTTTATTTTTAATGGTACAAGTGGCAAATTATGAGCTCTTAAATAAATTTGAGCTACCCACATGAAAACCCATGTGAGAGAATGAGGAGGGATTCTGAGGAAACGGATTCTGAGAGAATCCGTTCCCTCACATCCACATGTTCCCTCTTTTGGTAGCAACATCAACCAGTTTGGTTGGGCTATCTAGATTATAATTATTTGTTTTTGACCGTTTCTCGATTTATGTGTGTCATTCTTATGTCTAAGTAATACTACTAATCTTCTTTATATTGTTCAAATGTTATTGGATATCCCCAAAGGGACAAACTATAATTCTTTTAGTATATTTTAACAAGAATTAGTAGAAAAGTACAAGAAAAAACACTTACAATATAAAAATGTTCAAATAACACTTAGTACACTAAATTTCAAAAAAAAAATGTAAGGTGACATGAACTTATTTGTTTCCATAAACATAAAGGAAATGACTAATATATAGTGCTAGAAACACTAGATTTTGATGATAACTAAATATAACTTAGGCATAAAAATTGAACTTTGAATAGAAGTAAATTTGGAAGAATCGTCTGATAAAAACTCTAAGTCAATGCTTAATCCATCAGAGATGTATAATCAATTTGACTCTCAGAGTCGTTTTCGGGTAGGGTCAGATTAGGGTGAGGCAATTCATAGTTGAAAAGTCGCTCAACAGGGGCAATCTTACCCACTTCAGGTTGAAGAAGGTAAGAGGAAGTGAACAAGATGTCCGTAGCTTATAATCTGATGATCCACGTTCTGATTCTATTCTGCAAATTTCATTAGTTTTCATGCTAAAGTATTTTGTTCCCTCAGGCAACTAGTTAACAAGTGAACGATGTGGTCAAAAAGAAAATGAAAGGAATCAGATGATGCCTACACCCACATTCTGTAATTTGGTTGAAAATCTATAATCAGTTGGGGCATAATAAGCAAGGAAACTAGCAATTGTCTTGAAGTTTGGTTAATGAAGATATGCTATATGTTTAGGAGTATTTATTTTGTTGAGTAAATTGTCCTTTCAGTGCGCCCCTTTTTTTTTCGTGAAATGTCTTTTATTCTAGCTTCCGGTAAGATTCTAAATTTTATACTACCTCTGGTCCTAAATATAAGACCTAATTGACTTTTTTGAAGAGATTAAGGTTGCGAAATAGGTTATTAAATTATGACATATTTGATATATTTTAAATTATCCATTAGTTTTTTTATTACATAATTATCCATTAGTTTATAAGTCAAATAAACTAGTCTAAGAGAAAAAATTAGGTAAATCAATTCATAATTAACTTATTTTTGCTTTTTTTAGGATTTTCCAAAAAAGTCAATTAGATCTTATATTTAAGACCGGAGGGAGTATATTTTTATATTTTATCCCATTTTATTTCTATATTTAGACATTATTTTAATCTAATTTGAATTAATTAGAATATATTTATATTATTAGCCAATATCCAGAAATAATTTAAATATGAATTGATTTTGAGATATTTGAATCAATTAGAGCCTAGGGCTTTCACTTAAAAACTATTATATTAGAGATTATTTTCTAATTTATCTATTTGATTTTTATTTGCTAAAAATTGTCCAGTAAACCGATATCTATTGACAACCGACTAATCTGTACATGAGGGTAGGAGAATTTCCCACATAGGCAAGGTTGTCCCCTCTTCTAATGAGAGTGTTTCCCAGGATCCAAACACATGTTTTCATCCTTACAAGTATTGTAGCTCATTTACCAACTCAACCAACTACCAATTAGTCAATTTTCTATTTTATTCAGAGTTCAGATTGTATAGTTTTAAATTATTTTTTGTTGTAGCGATTGAGATTAGTCTAGTTTTAAATTAAAACTCAATTTATTCTCTGATTGAATTGATGTCTATATATTGTTAGGATTCATAAATTTGTTGTTTTATATTCAAAAACCCTTGCATATTCCATTGAATTTATGATAGAGTCTAAATTAATGATTTGATTATCAGTGTTGTTTCTTTTGCAAATTTGTGTTTCTTATGATTTGATTGTTTAATTGAATATGACTCTGTAAAAATAAACACAATTATGCAAGTAATTGTGACTGATTGTAAGTGACTGATTGAATGTCTGAGAATATGATCAATGTCCTGCGCAGTGATAGAATTAGGAAGTGCTGACTAGAAGTATTTTGCTTGTGACTTGGATCGGACAAGAAAGATGATATTAGCCTTCTGATGATATCTATATAGTCCTGTATCCTGAATAATGTCACCCTGACTTCCAACATCCATGTTGTCTCTACTGTCGTTGACTTTAATCTGTACCCATCGAAGATCTCCCCATTTGTGTTGATAACAATGCCACCATAATAACCATGCATATATCAGCATATAATTGATGAATGTAGCATCCGATGAGATAACCAAGCTGAACCATATCAAAGGCTTTTTTCCTTTATGAGAAACCTTGGATTGACTTGATTGAATTGGAGTGTTGTACCAATGGATAATCATTTGTTAGATTAGAAAGTCGCTATGTTCTCTTTTAGTCCTATATACTTAGTGTGGTTTCCAATCATCAAGGAATATTCAACAGTTTTTTTATTCTAATAATTGGAACAGTTATTAGATGTAACAAATATATAAATAAAATTTTACGAACTCATATTTTAATGAATTGTTCTCCTTCCCCTCTTTTTGTATAAATGTCTTCATTGTTGTTGGTGGAAGTGAAGTAAGAAACAGATCGGATCAAGCGATTCGACTATTGATCTCTTCACATTTTGGTTCAACGGTCATCAGTTTGACAATTGGTCTAACCATCGGTCTGAGCAATCCGACCATATTAAACCGTGACTCTTAGCCCTCTTAGACTTACCCCAGCAGTCCATATTTTACAACATTGAAGCTTGTTTTGATGAAGTCTCTCAATACTGGAAACAAGCTATAACCTTTATGCCTAGTACTTATAGTGAAGCATAAAATTGGTTGAAGATCATAGGGGGTTTTGAATAAGAAAACTCTTTTTATTATTTTATTTGTTTAATATTTTAGTATTATTTTATTTTATCATTTATGCAAATTAAAAATACTAAACTTAATATAATTCTTATTTAATGATATTATATTTTTAAGGATTTAATGAAAGGGGAAACTGTTAGCACTCACGAAATACAAGAGTTAGACTTAATGTCAGGCTTGATTAATTGATAAGTGAACAACTTTCTTGTATGTTTCTTTGTTCCTACTTAAAAACAGTTGTTAAAACCTTTTTCTAAATGAATTTGATCGGTTCAACTTAGTTAAGTTCATTAGCCTATTGTTTATTTGAGATTTTAAAACAAATCTCTTTGGGACAATAGTTTATAGGACAAAAACATACACTTCAGGACCACTAGGGCCGTCTAACCCAGAAATATATTTATAAATAAATAATTCCTTTTCCAATTTAAAAATACATTATTTAATGTTTAATACTTAATATATCACCATACAAAATGTTCCATTAATTCTTTTACCCATTTTTTTCAATTTATGTCATTCTCTATTAATTAATTCTTTTTTCGGAATTAAATGTTCGAGGACCAATGGGACATGTCATGTGAATCGAAGGACATGTCCTATCAGATATTTAATTAGGAACAGGATAAATAAACATAAATAATCTTTAATTACTAAATGAAGAAGAAACATAATAGGTTCAATACATACATTGTTTGAATGATTCCTAAAACAAAATTGTTTAGTTACTCATAAATAGAATAATTAAGATAGCAAATATATATAGAAATCAAGTCCTGTAATCAAAAAACAAAAAGAAATCAAGTCAAGTTCAAAAGAATAGCAATGATTTGAAGAAAACAAAAAGGAGTTTACTACCATAGGGCAAGATAATTTTGCTTCTACACCTCCAATAATTTTGCAAACCCTAACTCCAAATTGTATGCTCTTATATGTCTAATGGCTCCTACTAGTTCTAGGGATAAAATGGGCTGAATACCATTTGATTTTAGTGACCTAGTTCTATTTTTTTATGATAAAAAATGAAGGTGTGCAAGTTTGAGATTTTTGTGCAGTGTCTCCTGAGCAAAAAAAAAAAAAAAGATTTTTGTGCAGTGTCACAATCCTGGCAAATGTCACAACATTTTTCAGCATTTTCCATAAATGAACACTAGCTTTCCACACTCTTTTTCTTCCATCTTTTGCTTCATCCTTGCTTTAAATATCCATATTTACCCATCCAAAACATGCATAAATGAGAAGAAATCATATTTTGATAAAAAAAAAAAGAAGAAATCATACCAATCAAATTTTTGAATAAATATATTTTCTACAAAATAATCACTTTAAACTCATATGACCTATTTATCCAACGAGTCAAAACTCCGGTGCGATGCAAGGGGGATTTATCACAACTATAATAACCTAAACGGCAAAATTACTATTATGAACAGGATGTCTTGTGGACAATAGTCAAATTGCTGAAATCTATAAGAAAACAAATCAATATTTCAATATTTGAAAAAAAACAAATGAAATGAGAAGTAAACTTATATTTAACACAATGGTGGATAGTTGTGTTGCAAATTGTGCAGACCTAAAATAAAAGGAATTGTCAATGACCATTAAGAGATGAATAATACAAAGTTAATAGTAGCCACTTTTGACACGACCCACCTGCTAATAAGGACGTCAGAAAAAGATCACTACGAAAAAAAGGCCTTACTTCTAACGGCCACATCTCAACGGTCGCCAAAAACCTGCTGGCATGTGGGCACATCCCAACGGGCAATAAGATCCCGTTGGAATGTAAGCGTGAGTCAAAGTATTTTTTTTTTGTTTTTCTGAAAAAATCCACATTCCAACGGGTGGGCACACGCTGGGGTGAGTATAAAATATTTATAAAAACACCCCGGCGGTCAATCTAACCGCTAGGATGTAAAATATTTTTTCAAAAAATATTTAAAACACACCCAGCGGTCAAGATGACCGTTGGGGTGTGATTTTATTTTTTTAAACGTTTTTAATTTTACTTTTTTAAAATTTAATTTTTCAAAAAAATCACACCTCAACTGTCATAGTGACCGTTGAGGTGTGATTTTATTTTCTAAATATTTATGAAGATAATTTTTTTGAAATTAATATTTTTAAAATTTAAAAAAATCACACCTCAACAGTTACTATGACCGTTGAGGTGTGATTTTATTTTTTAAAATTATTTTTTTAAAAGTTTATTTTCGTTTTTTATTTTTTAAAAAAATATATTATTCAACAGAAACACACCTCAATGGTCACTATGACCATTGGGGGGTGTTTCTTTTTTTAAAATAATTATTTTAAAATTTAATATCATTTTATTTTATTTTTTTAATAATACACTCCAGCGGCTTAGTGACTGACCGCTAATATGAACAGACTCCAACGGGTGTGAAGGATGCCGGATTAGCGGGTCGGTGTAGTACCTCGGGACCAATCCTTCAAGATAATTTGGACCTCGGGGTAAGTGGAAGTTGCCCCCGGGTATCGTTCTCTTAGAGGAGCCTATAAATGCAACTAATTACCTAGTACTAGTGTGAAACTTGTTTGAAACCGAGAAAAATCATTTTAATTAATTTCTTTTTTTTTTGTATTAAATCTAGAAAATATTTTGTATGATAAAAAATGGAATAAAAGGAGGATTTTTGATAAATAGATAATAAGATGTTCTTAGTGATTGGGAAATTCAAGAATCATAGCTTATATAAAATATTTGGGGGTAAAGTGGTCAAATCAATAAACTCCCTAGAGGAACCCCTCTAGGCTAGGCTTAGATCAATATAATTAATGTCGGAACCCCTAACATTAATTATTTTAATCTAAGTTGATTAAGCACATGACCAAATTAAATTTACTAAACACAAGGAGCTATTAATCCTACGAACGGGACCCCGAATCGCAACCTAATTAACTTACTAGCTCTAATCTATTGTTGAGACCTCAACCAATAAATTAAAACTAGTAAGTTTAAGTCCAATTCTACTCAAGTGTTTACTAAATTTATTTTGTCAATTTCTAAGCATGAACAAACAACACCATTATCCACTAAATAAGAACCCTTACTTAGCACAAGATTTTAACTAAAAGCATGTATTAAAATCATATACCATAAAATTAACACATGTTCAAGTCAATAAGCTTAATGTTGAAAGTTCACACTAAGGAAAATTAACAAAAAGAGAATTTGTTCCTACACATCTCAAAATATAAGGATAGATCAAATAATCAATTATATAGAACTAATTCTTAAAACCCTAGAAATTTGAACTAAATAAAAGGAAGAGAATGTGTAAGACAAATTACCCCCATGTGAAGCTCACTTAGCTCATCTTGTCATTCCATCACCAAGAACAAAGAGATTTAGTTGCTCATGAGGAAGAGAAGAGCACCAAAAAGGGATGGATTGAGAGAAATCATTTTAGGAATAGAGTGGGGAAGTGAGAAATGATGAAGTGGATGATGGGATTAAGAGAGAACTTTTGATTCTCCCATTTTTGTGGTTGAAGCTGTCAAGATGATGATGATGACTCTCGCATCTCATTCCTTTCTTTTTCACTGTTCGGCGCTCAACTCCCTCTCTGCCCCAGCTGCCCCTCCCCAACGTCACAGACCCCCTTCCCTTTCTTTCTTTTTTTTCTTGCTTCTTGCGTGGCTGCCTCCTTTCAACCCAAAATCCAATTCTTTTCCTAAGCCCATTCACACCTCCAACCCAAATATGTCTAGCAGTTCTTTTCCATGTGGGAGGGCTCATGTCTTTGACTTTAATCAGCTCCAATAACTCCAATAAGTAGACATGTGGCTGCTCTAAAAATGAAAGAAGAAAGGTAGATCAAATGGCCAAAAACTTAATTACCAAACATCATATATTTTCAAGACCAATTGATTTAATTTTCAAGTCAACTCTCATTCAAAAACATGCATTTTATTTTAGCATATGAAGGATAAACATTGCATCTCAATCATGTTAATTGCCTCAAATTAAGCATATAAAACCATGCAAATCCAAGGATTTGTCAGGGTGTTCAACCTTTGAATTGTACATTTGCATCTTATAAATACCGCATTCTTCCTTACATTCTACTCGCTCATTTCAACTCTTTTCTCTCTCCCATCCTCAGTTTTCTCTTTATCAATTTCAGTTTTTTCTCTTCCTTTACCTACAATGAGTTTTTTCTCACAATTCTTCTCTCAATCCAAATTTACATCCTTCTTCTTTTTGTTAAATAGTTTAAATTGTATTGTAATTATTTAGTAATTGTTCTTCCTTCATTTAAGTAAATGCTTTCCTTTTTATTTTGTTGATTAGATTATTTGAGCTATTGTTATACTTTTTTACTAATTACAATGTGTCCGTTATTTTCGTTTATTTTATTTTAATATTTTTCCTAACATTTATTTTTAAATTTTCTTATATGCAATGTAGCCCGCTCGCATGTTTTTTTAACCATATATGTGCATCTCAGCGGTCAACACGACCGCTGAGATACAAGATATTATATAAAAAAATTATCTTGCATCTCAGCGTTAAGATGCAAGATTTTTTTAAAAAAAATTATTTGCATCTCAGCGGTCGCTGAGATGCGTCGTTGGTAAACATTTCAACGGTTTTGACCAACTTTGCAGTGGTCGCATTTAACCGTTGAGACATTGTTTGACACGCACGAAATCCCAGCGTTCGGTGCGCGCGCTGTAGTGTCACCGCTGAAATGTTTGTAATAATACCGCTGAAAAGTGAGACTTTTTTTGTATTGGATAGTGTACAAATAAGACAGTCATATTTTTTACAAAAAAATAAGGTGGTCAAGTTTTGTGCCAAGAGGTCTTTTATACATAAATACATTAGCAAAAGTATGCAGAAAAAAAAAGCACAGAAATATAGTATGGACATACCAAGAATGTCAGAAGATACTTTTGATTTGGATGAGAGAAGTGGTTCATGGGTGAGTTTAGCCTTGCTAGTTGGTGTGTAAAGCATATATGTATGCAGAATGGAACTACCTCTGTAATAAAAGCAAACTATCAGAATTAAGTTACAACCATTTGAAGTCACACGTGTGATAGTGTAGAGAAAGGGAAGAGTTTTTTGCTGGGTTGAATGACGCGTGTGCAAGGAGGACACATTTGAAGTCACGTGGCTGTGTGTTTTAAAAGGCAAACCAGTTAAAGGCAAATTTTTTATCAAAAAGCTATAGGCTTACTAACTGAGCATGTGCCATCTTCACAAGGCAGAAATTGTTCTTTTAAAAAACCAAAAGTATGAGCAATTACAATGAAGCTCCAGCACATTTGTCATTTGGGGTGCAAATACGTTTTTTTTAAGGCTTATTTGAAGAGATGACCGAATAAACTAATCTTCACAATTAAATAACTTTTTATTTTTATCAAATAGCTGGTGCTCTATTAATTATTTTGATCAAAAAAAGTGCTCTATTAATTAGATTTGTTGATTCATGTGTTAGTGGTGAGGAGATAATTTTGTTATTGAGAAAAGGGAGTCTAAGAAATCGTTGGCTTTCTTTGACTTAGTTTTCTAAAACACATGCTTACTTAAATATTAGAACGTATGTCCTTCCAAAAGACCAAAAGTCAATAGGATAATACACTAACATTCACATTATAATGGGGAATGGGAGTAAAGTAATAAAAGAACTTGGACCTTTAGTTTGGATTTTTAAGGATCCCTTTAGTTAGGTTGATATGAAGTTAAAACATTTTTGTTGGGGTGCGTTATTTGGGAACAAATGTGCCGTTTTCTTCGAAATGGATGTGCGATTTGAGCATTCGTCTCTTCTCTTCTGTGAAGAAATTAAGGATTGATGAACGTTGGAGGAGGAAGTAGGAGGGAGAGGGATTTAATTAGTTTAGGTTCATGTTGAAGGGCTGGTGAAGAAGAATATTAAACCCTCGAAGGACACCGAATTAACGGGTCGGTATAGTGTGCCTTGGGTCTAGTCCTTCAAGACGGGTCGGTATAGTGTGCATTGGGTCTAGTCCTTCAAGAAATTTAAAGACCTCAAGGTAAGCGGAAGTTACCCCGGGTATCGTTCTCAAAGGAGCCTATAAAATGCAAATAATTACCTAGTAACTAAATGTTAAACTTGTTTGACATGACGAAAATTTATATAGATTAATAATGAAATTAGTAAAAGGTGTGATATGCAAAAGAGAAAATAAGAATTGAAAAAAAAGTAAAGATTTGATAAAATAAAATGGAATTGCTCTTGGGAAATGATTAAGAATAACTATCCTAGCTCAATTAATATATTCGGGGAGTCACTATGGTGCTAATTCACTAAATTGTCAAACCTCATGAACTCATGAGTCCAATTACCTAATTAGTGGGACCCCAACTAACTAGAAATTTTTAAGCCCCTTAGCACCTTTGAGTTTTCTCTAGGTTTCCTAAAGTACCAAACCTCACCAACCGGTAAGTCTAATATCTAGTCTCATGAACTCGTTCAAATAGGCATTATTAATTACTCTAGAGTGTGATTAGTGATTTGTAATGCATTAAGTTCAATTACAATTCAATTCAATAACTATCTACCAATACCATGAGTAAATAGATATATCTAATGAATTATAAAGAACATATGTATAATCATACATATTGTTGAGTTTAAATCCCTCATTACAAGTCAAAAACACAATCAAACTCAAATAAGTATAATAGTCCAAATCCAAGTATAAATGACAATCCTAAACCTAGGAAAATCATAAATACAAGAGAAAGAAAAAACAACAAGACTACCCTATTAAGCACATGAGCTCAAGACATCTCAAATTATTCCCAAAAGCAAAACGGTTTTAGTTACCTCTCACGAAGCACAAAAAATCGAGAAGTACATGAGATTCATTGGAGAATAGAGGTGAGGAAATGAATATGGGAGAAGTAGGAAGTCAAAGTATAGCACTCCCATTCTCTCCTTCACTGTACACGCAGCTTTCTCTCCTGTGCCTTCAGCCCCTTCTCTCCAAACGCGTCCTTGCCTCTCCCCTCAGATCTGATCGCCCATCCTCAGCCCCTGTCACTGCACACAGCCTCTCTCTGTTTCTTCCTTTCTTCATTGCATTTCAATTCCTCTCCCTCACGTGCCATTCACGCACAGCCTCCTCACTTTGTTTTTTTTAATTTCAATTTCCTTTTTTCTCATGGGCTGCCACTTCCTTTTCTTCTTATTTTAATCTATTTGTTTTCTTTCTTCAGCCAAAGCAATTCACGGGCTTTAATTAATCAAAAGTCAACTCTTCTTGTGTAGCCCATGTTGCTTGTACTTCCTTGTCATCTATCTTCACAAGTAATAAATATTATTTTCAAGATCAAATTCCTTTAATTTTCTATCAATGACTTTCTAAATATAACCAAAATATCTATCAAATGTAATCAAAATGGGGTCATCATACATAAAACTAATAGATATTAATTAAGCACAATTGGATAAAAATTGCATCTATATCATCTTAATTGCCTCAAATTTAGCATATAAAAACCATAGAAATCTAAGGATTTGTCAACCCTCTACATGATACATTAATCCCCGTCTGTCAAAATTTCTCACACCATGTCACCCATTTTAACGGTCGATTTTTTCAATTTGATAATTTTACTAAATATGATCTACTTTATAATTAATTGGTACTACCATTTACACTATTTGACAACTAATGTGTACTAATTAGATTTATTCAGGTGCACCTTCACTAATTGATCGGTACTAAATTTGCACCTTAACCACAAAGATAATACTCCCTCCGGTCCCTAATGTAAGAGTTAGCCGCCAAAAACCCACTTCTTAAGAAAACATCTGATTGTTAATTGGTTGTCTGTAATTAATATTTTTTTTCTATTTCTACCCTTTGTACTAGGAGAGAGAGATAATAATGTACTCCCTCCGGTCCCTAATGTAAGAGCCCAAAATTTGAATGGTTTTGGTCCCTAATGTAAGAGCTCACCTCATATTCTCTCCTCATTCAATGCATTTTTTCCTACTTTACCCCTAACTCTCTTTCATATTTATTAATGCTTATGTATTTCTCTCTCTTTAAAGTACCATAATAAATATGGGCAATTTTGGAAAAGAAGCATTAACTCCAGACACCCAACTAACATTCACATGTTTTCTTAAGAAGCGTTTTTTTTTTACGGCTAGCTCTTATATTAGGGACCGGAGGGAGTATATTGGAAAAAGTGGAGAGAGAGAGAGTTGCATAATAAATGTGATAAGTGGAGAAACTAAAGAGAGAGAAGACTTTGGAAGAAGGGGAATGTTGTTTACATTCTCAATGCTTTCATTTATTCTTTCCTCTCTCCTCCATTCAACTCAAATTGATTAGAAGTAGAATTGGAAATTGCAATAAATGTTCAGACAAAGTGGAGTGAGCTCTTACATTAGAGACCAGAATCATTCAAATTTTGGGCTCTTACATTGGGATCGGGAGGAGTATTTTATA
Organism: Mimosa pudica; assembly: GCA_029929735.1. Lineage (NCBI taxonomy): Eukaryota > Viridiplantae > Streptophyta > Magnoliopsida > Fabales > Fabaceae > Mimosa > Mimosa pudica. The sequence continues at coordinate 8,203,113 of JAKELP010000021.1, read as the reverse complement.
AAAAAATTGAAGTTCATGATAAGCTTGATCTAAAATTCTCAATAAATTAAACAGCTTGAATCTTCTGAGTAAATAGAATGTGGATCTACATTATAATTTATATCTCATCACATGAATCATCTCATCCATTTTCCTGAGAAGAAGAGTTTAGTTTACTGTGCCAACTGGTACAATGTGATATAATAAAAATAAATGGACAATTGCACCTAGGTCCAAAATAATATAATTAATTTCATATATTAGAGGTTCCAAAAAATTGTTATCATTTGTTAAATAATGAAGGCTAATACAATTGTTAATAATAGTCATTAACAGAAGCCGATCATATGCAAGCATATTCGTATTGCACAAAAGTTGAACCATGCGTTACCGCGCTTTAAATGTTTTTTTTTAACTGAACTTTAAAACGTTTATTTTTTTGTTACTCAAGGGTATCCTCACCCGTGTGTCAAGTGAGACTAATTCCTCGCTGTTCTGAAGTCCCATATAGGGGTAGACAGCTGGCCTGTGAACTTTAAAACGTTTATTTAATTGAACATTATTTCAATGCAATTTGATGTTCACAAAAGTCAAAAACGTGATTGCGGACTGACTAAGCTGCGATTGTAAACAATCAACAAAACAAGCAAACTCGGACCTCGGACCCAGTAGTACAACAATCCCAAACACCACGTGTCATTTCATCAAATGGGGTGGGGCTAACTATAGAGATCATATAAAATGTCTTTCTACTCAATCATCAACCAAATTTGTACTTTTCATTCAACATAGCCAATATTTTCTTCAATCCTTCTTTACCTCTTTTAAGAATACCTCACCCTGCACAATTTATTTTTCTCTCTCACTGGCACCGCAAGCCATCTTAACCACCTCAGAATAAAAATAAAAGTAATTTAATGAATTATTCATAAATGCTTTTAACCGCATGATGATAAGGATGAAAGACCTTTAAGAAATTGTGTAGAAAACGCTTCCATTTTAGACTCGTTCAACACCAACCCAATCTCAATGCCACCATTACCATTCCTACTCTCTGCAAGAGAAAATGCTCCAGTCTTGTCTATAGAAACTATCTCCACTTTCTTGGGTTTTCCACATCCAAAATCACTACCATAAACTTCAAATCTTGGCGACCCTGCAATTGAAAATAACCTATAAACATCCGTAAATGCAAAAGTTTCCATATCAGAGATATATGTTTTTGCCACACTTAATATCGCTTCGTCTTCCAATTTCTTCAAACCGTCACTTATGGCTTCAAGATCAAAAATAAAACCATCATCCCCTAGCAAGTCCTTAGTTTCAGCTGGCGCCTTCATCGCCCCGATACAGTTTCCGAAATATGCCGACGGAATAGGAGGATCCAAACGAGACCTACAATCTACACTGCACATGAGCATCACTTTCTCTTGTTTTGTTTGTTCTACTTTCACCAAGCAACTTATCATATAGGCACATGTTACAGAAAATGTTGATAGATGAACCTTCTTATTATTCATCTTAGACTCAGCAAATTTCTTGAGCTTCTGTATATTCGAAGGAAGCAATTCAAATATTCCCCTTATAAGCTTTCCTTCATCTCCCTTCTTCACATCCCAAAACTTCAAACTTCTGTTATTTGGCCCACCACCTTCCTTCAACCAAAAATTAGTGAATGACTCAGATAAACTCCCACACGGGTCTATGATCACTGACCTATCAAATGAAGGCCTTAGATTCTCAGGCAAAGATGAAACCAACGACGACAATGATTCTAACGAGTCTCCGAGATTAGAGCATATATGAGCCCATGCTTTCATAAATAAAGTTGAGGATTTCCCATCCATGGCTGCATGGTGAGTGGTGATGCCAATAGAGAAACCATGGTTTGGAAAGAGAGTGATTTGCAGGCTCATGAGAGAAGCCTTCTCATGGGAAGCACTCAAGTGGGGTACGAATGTGCGGATTTCCTCAGATTCAGAGAAGTCAGAAACAGAAAGTTTTTTGAAGTCAGCGCCGGATTCAACCACGGTGACTGAGACACCGTCTTCGTTGGGGACATAGCGAATGAAGGGTTTTGGGGAGTGAGGAGGCCATATGATGTTGCCTGCGAGAGGGAGAAAGTGGTGGAGAGTGAGAGAGAGAGAGTGTTTGAGTTTTGGAAGGAAGGAATGGAAGAAGGAGGAAGGTGGCTTTGGGAATTCATAGAAGAAGAGACGTTCCACGGGAGGGAAGCGAAGCCAAAGAATGTCAAAAAAGGTGAGTGGTAAGGTGGTTTCCGATGTGGTGGCGGACGTGAATGCCGCCACCTGGCTAACTTCAAGAATGTTCATGTATGAGGAGGAGAAAGAAAGAGGAGGGATTCCAAATTTTGTGATCTGAAAAAAATGGATTCCAAATTTTTTGTGATCTGAAAAAAATGGACCAACAAGCGTTTTAAACCTTTTAGTCTAATGGTCCCCAATTTATTTTTTTTGACAAAAAAAATTTAGGTGAGTTGGGTCCCGAGGCTCACTAGGGTCAGGGCAGGTCTCCGATCTCGAAGAGCGCTTATAAAGGTACTTACAGATCGCCCGGTCCTCAGCGTCGAACCTACAATCACATAGTTATGAGTCAAACTAGGTACTTACAGATCGCCCGGTCCTCAGCGAGATTTGAACCTACAATCACATAGTTATGAGTCAAACTAATTTATCAATTGGACCCACCTTTATTTGCCCAACTTATATCTTTTGTTGGCATTGATTTGGGATTTCATATTATCTTTTGTCCTTTATTGAATAAAGTGCCTTCTATATAAAAAGTTGGAAATAGGAAAGCTTTTACGCAATTACATGGATTCTTTTAATAGGGTATAGGAGTACAGGTAAACAAGGAGTAATAAAGAAATAAACTCCTACATTATATCGATGTTTATTCCACAAACTGACGAGCGCTGAGCGCATATAGATATTGATGTGTTGTTTATCTTGTCAAATTGAACTGTACTCCCTCCGGTCCCTAATGTAAGAGCTAACAGTCAAAAAAACACTTCTTAAGAAAACATGTGAATGTTAGTTGAATGTCTGAAGTTAATGTTTCTTTTCTAAATTGCCCATATTTATTGTGGTACTTTTAAGAGGGAGAAATACATAAGCATTAATAAATATGAAAGAGAGTTAGGGGTAAAGTAGGAAAAAATGCATTAAATGAGGAGAGAATATGGGGTAAACTCTTACATTAGGGACCAAAACCATTCAAATTTTGGGCTCTTACATTAGGGACCGGAGGGAGTATTACTTTTAAGATCCACAATTCCAAGGAGAGAAAACAAATTATGACACGGCTTCTGCTTTAAATATAACAAAATAATTTGTGACGCTTAAATAGACTAATGTTCTCCTTGGATTGAGGAAAAATGGGAAAGGAAAAAAATGTAGAGAGAAGAGATCGTTCGAGCCTCAAGGCCATATACTTAACTATTTTTTTCAGCAAAATACTTTAATTGACATGAATCATTTCCTTATGATATATGTAAACATGTATTATAATGAATTTTGTATATTAACTAAAGCAAAAACCATGGAAATAATTGAATAAACCGAAAAATTGAAATTCGAGTTAAATCATGCTGATGTTAAATTATAGTCAAAACCGAATACATACATACACATGCGTTTAATTTTACGAATACACAGGGATGACACTAAACTCTTTTATCAATATTTAAAAATTTCTAATTGAACCTCTTTGCTTGAAATTTGTTAAAAGTGTAAGCCTGAATTGAAATGATAATATTCCGTCACAATGCAAAAACATATGTGGGATTAAATGAAATTGGGATGTGACAAAATTATTATTGCACGCAACCGCACACCAGAAGAATTTGCACACCAGAAGAATTTTGATTATTTTGGTTACGTCTTATCTCAAATTGACCAACCGATCTGTACCCGAGATATTTCGCATTGTGTCCACCCAGCCAACTAGGTATTAAAGTCGTATCCAAATTCCATTGGTTGTGCTGGCCTCCTTTGATGCAAATTTTGATTTTTCCTTCCTTGTACTTTTCTCGTCGATACATTCTAGAACAAAATTGAATATTACTACGTTATTAAATTAATATATCTGAATCAATCCGAAACACATCATCCTTACCACAATATAATGACTTATAATATCAATATAATTATACATATGGCATAAAGTAATCTTTTCAGTCCAATTATTTTAACACCATTAGTCTTATAATTTTGATGTGATTTATGTTTAAGAGATAAATTTACATGCAGTTCCAATAATCATTTATAAAGGTTTTAAAGTATACGTTTATTCAAATAAATTTACATCACATTTCAATTTGATCTATTTATATTAAAAAAATATTTTATCCCTTCAATTTTTTATGTCATTCATCAGAAAATGTTGACTAAAAAATTTAAATTGTGATCTTACAATTAAATCCTAATGAAATATGCTTAAAATCTTATTAAGAGTAAAAGACTAAAAACGCACTTTCTAACTATTTAAAGGATTAAATACATCACCAAGGCATACATGATTACAAAACATATAAACTGAGGAACACGATGTAAAAAAGACATCCCACTGGAAAAAATCAAAGCTTGCTACAATCCAACTCCACCACCACTCTCCTCCAAATTTCAGTTTTTCAGTTATCGGGAAAAAAGGATCAAATATATACTTAAATCTAAAAAAAAAACATGTAAGAGATCTTCTTTAAGACTGAAAAAATGGGAAACTGTGCATACTGCATGATTTATCACAAAATAGGTGTTTCCGTAAGCGTACGCGTCATCATATAGTATAGTGGTAAATAGAGTGTTGTTCTGCAAGGATTGTGGTTTAAGTAAGGTTATTAACAATACTTATATCGTTAATTGATTTAAGCAAAAACATGTTGGTAATGTTTGTTTCTCAAAGTGTATCAAAGTCAATAATAACTAAGGCCTATGGTTGCTAATTCCCTATTCATTCGATGAACCAATGTTTCTCTCTCCTTTTAAGTAATTAAATGAAGATATGTGTTGAGGTTCCAAAACATTTGAAAAAACTTTATCTAGACAAGATCAAATTTATGCTAGTATTTATTGCACAATCTCTTGTCACAATAATAAATACAAGTTCTTTTCCTAAGTCATCCTATTTATGACTATGTTCGGTCAATAACTATATCTCTATGTTATTAACAAATCATATTTAAATCTATAAACTTCAAGCCTAACATGTTTTCTTATCCAAGTTCTAAAACAAAATATACTTTCTCAAGTCATACTTCATTTAACAAAGCAAGTGTTGATGAAGAACTTGAAGGAAATAGAGAACAAGATAAAAATTGCACATGTACTATTAACAACTTCAAAAAGAGAGAGTAAATCGTTTAATCCATAAATAGGTTCATAACAACCCTAGATTCGGGTTTTAGTTACACATAATGATTAGAAGAACTAAACCCAAAACTAAAAAAGAGTTAATTGAGGAAAGGTGAAGAAGAGGGAAGAAGTTTTACAACCACAAAATGAAGAAAGCTCAAATCTCTCAAGCTACCCATTTGCCTCGCAAGTTTTCCCAAGGTTCTTTAAGTTCTTCAAGACTCCCAAAAGTGCCTTAGAAATGTGTTTTTTTGTGTTTGGAAATTCCCCTTAAAATGCCCTAAGTTTCAGATTTTATACCATGTGAAAATCAGTCAAAACATATAGTTGTAGAGGATTATGCTCGTGGACGCCCTGGGCGCCACATGGGCATGTGAGTGGCACCACTCTAGAGGTGAGAACATTGCACCAACCTTGTTGTTTTCCCTCATTTTCTTGCTTTCTTTATTCATCCATTTGATTTTTTCTTCTTTCTACACTTGAACACCTTTTCCTACTACACAAGATAGAAAGATGGTCGGTGACTTTTTACACTTTAAAAATAATAAGTTAACTTCAAATTTCACACAAGTATTTTATTTTCATGTTATGTTCATTCATATTTGCATTGTGTATATATGTCATGTATATATCATCAAAAACCATATACAATCAAAAGGAAATGTGGGGTAACCTGTATGAAATTATGGAGTTTATGATTGCATAACAATAAAGGATGCTACTCGGGCTGAAATTTTGTGGTTCAAAATCATTGCAATGTGTCTGCGCGCACAAGAGATCGCTCATGGCTCATATATCCTTAAAAATTGATATTCCGCATTTCTGTTTTGACCCTCTAATATTTCCAAACTATTCTCTCCTTTTTGGGCTATGTTTCTAAACTATTATGTATCCTTAGGTGTAAGGTAAAAACAAAATGTATCCTTAGGTGGCATTAGATTTTGAGGGGTCGGGAAAGGGATTGAGAGTGGGATGGGATTAAGGATTTTAAATTAATTTTAGTAATATTTGAAGGAATTGATTAAATTATTCTTATTTTATAATTAGTCATACATTAGAAAAAAAAAACTATAGTGACCCATATATTAAATAAAAAAATATTAACAAACTTTTTCCCCTCTTCATCCAATCATCCGTATGTGGTGTTTGAAGCCCATGTTTGATTTGTGGGTTTTCACTTTGTTATTGATCTATTGTGTCGCAAATAGTATTCGATCTATTCTTTAGGCCCAAGTTCATTTTCATGAAGTCCTATTCAGCAAGGTAAATTATAAGGGCCTGCAAGTGTTTCACAGTAGGTTCTCAGCACTTACCTTGCCTAGAATAGGCTTCATTATCGGCTTCAGAGTCCTACATGGACCATGTGTTGGCAATATATATAAGCCATAGAACTAAGAGAAAACACATAATTCAAACCCAAAATTTACTGTCCAAATAAACCCAACAATTAATGAAAAAAGCCAGATTTTATTTGCATACGTAAAAGCCATATTTGAAAGGCAAAGGACAAAAAAGCGATATAAAGAGGAAAACCGTTGGCAGTGTATTTAGGGGGAAAGACTGTGAAATTGAGAAGATAAGGAAGAAGTTGGAAATAATTAGAAAGTTAATTATTATAATTAAGACCAAATTGAATTTTAAAAGTGGTCTTAAAATTATAATAGGAGAGAGTACATCTAAATTTTCATGAATTTACTTTATGTCGCGTAGTATGTTTTTTAATTATAGTTTTGAATTAAGAAGGGGGAATAGGAGTTGTTGATTCCCCTGCGTATGCAAACTTCTCTTACGCGTTTTTGTTGTAAATTTAGTTACTGTAATTGTAAACAGGCAGTATTTCCCGTATTTGTTGTACGGAGGAAAGCATTATAAATTAATGATTGAAAAGAAAAAAGTTTTAGCTGCGAAACACAATTAGAAAGGAAGAAGTAATAGTGCTAGGCGATATTGTAGATTTAATTTATCAAAATGCACGATGTAATATGCTAAATTAATATGGTATACGAATTTATTATCATTAATATAATTTGAAGAAGCCAAAGCTCTAACAAATTATTATATTTTTGCCGAGAATCCTATAAAATATTGTAGACAAAATATGTAAGTATAATTAACAATCAATAATTTTTCACATTATTCGAAACAAATCAAGGTAAAAGAATCTATAGGCTGGTTTTGCAATCTTCAACTTCAATGCATTTTCCTTATTTCCCTGTTCAATAAAACCCACCCAGATTTACTCCTCTCTTTAGGGAAATAATTAATGGAATGGGAGCCAATGAAGAAAGTCAAGATCAGAATAGACCAGCATGTAAAGAGGAAAGAAACTCATGTCAATCCGTAACAAAAATTGGCTAAGGCTTAATTGAACATGGAACGACAGCGAAAGTAACCATGCAAGTTAAATATAGCCAAAATATAAGTCCAAGTTCATTACCAGAAAAAAATATAAGTCCAAGTTAAATGTTAGACAAAGTTCAAGCTTTTCATAGACACAAGCATGTATTTATGATGATGAAGCTCTGGCTCATCAATATAATACTAATAACTATTTGTTATAATTCAGTACATCTGGAAGCCTATACAATAACTAAAAAGTGCTTTGAACCCAAGTTTTTTAAGATCTACTCATTATTAGATAGTAATCTAAACCATATGTGTGCAACATTTTTGAATCCTATAGTTCAAAGGGTCAATACATAATATTGTCTGACCAAAAAAAGGGTCAATACATAATATTTACAACTAAATTGGCTTATTACAACCTTTAATAAATAAGGGCAAATATGCAAATCTAACACTTTGTAATACTCAAGTTCACAAGGTACACCAATGATACTTATCCATTGAACATAGAGCAAATGTATCATTGCTTTAAATTTGGATAGTTTTCATTAAAATTTTACTACCCTGAAGTCTCTAAAAATTATCTACCATGAGGGCAATTAAATTTAATTGAGAAAAAAACTATAATGCCCTTGATTGAAACAAGTAATTCATACACCAGACTAGAAATCAAGGTTGTTGCAGTCTTCTCTAAATTAAATTTTATTACTCTCAAGTATATTGAGATATGTTAATAATTAGATGATTTCTATGGACTTCATGGTAGTAAAATTTTAACAGAAACCTTCTATATTTAACGACAGTATTTCATTTACTCCATATTCAATAGATGAGTATCATTAATGCACCTCGTGAAAGTTGAGTATTAGAAACACTCACAGGGCAAAGTTTAGTATCAGATTTTTGCTTTTACCCAATAAATAAAATAGCTTCATGGTTAGGTTTGTCAAGCTAAAGCTTAAAAGGATCACCATTACTCATTATTATCAAATTACACCAAGCCTGTAATTGAATCAACTAACGGGTAAAAAAATGCTTATCCCTAATCGAGAACATATATGGTCAAAAAAATCGAGAACATATAAATTTTTTTTGCACTGATTGATACGAACTGCTTGAGATGTTTTCACTTACGGAAATGTAAACGAACTTACCTATAAAATGTAACAAAAGAAAAACAAAATGTTAAGAGACACTGTTTCTTCTGACCTCCCAGCTGGCTGCAGCTGCAACCTGCTGCAGCATTCTGGTTTCACAGAAAGGTGAGGGCGATATGACATAAGCTGTGACCCAAGGATCATCTGTCTCTATATATTATTTTGGGACCATTTAGTTTGTTATTGTTAGTCAGTCTATCAGAGAAACTATCTTGAGATGCCCACCCATCACTCTTAGATTAAAATTAAACTACTCTCCCTCCCTATTTTTAAAGTCATATTAACCAAATTGTGTTAATTTATAATACAATTGAAAGTCACCGAGAGTAAGAGGAAATATACTTTTTTTTCAAATATAGTTATTTATAAGTCGTGAACGAGAGAGAGTGATAAAAATGTTAAAAGTATTGGGAAAAAATTAATCATAAGGGTTTACATTCATAAAAATGTACTCCCTTTGTTCATAAATATGTAATCTATTTCACAGTGGTTAAAATGTCCTTACATATAAACTCTTTTTATAATTTTTCCCTCAGCTTTTCCTTATATTATCTATATTGATATTACTCAATAATAAACTAGTAAGAGATGAAAGATGTGAGTACAAGTTTGTAGTTAGGATTTTTTGTAATATCATGAAATTTTAATTAGTTTAATTAACATTTTCAATATAATCAAATTAGCCAAATTATATCTTACATATAAGAACGAATATTTAACATGCTCAGGCAACCTAAAGAGGTGAGGGTGAAGGGATGAACCAAGTAAAAAAACACCTTTATAATAAGACGTATTAATAAAGTAACGAGATTCTTCCATTGTGTATATACTCCTACATTTCTGTGGAACAGATTAAAGGATTGATAACAGCACATATCAATATATAAATAAAAAAAGTAAAATGGTGTTTAATTAATGGTTCTTTAATATTTTGCAATGTGCCTCTCTGCGCTAAAATGTAGTGTTCAGACTTCGAGTTTCCAACGAGCTCTGACGCAAAATAAGTAATAACAGAAGAAACACTACGACAGTTATAAAGAATAGTCCTTTTCCGATCTCTCTTTTTAGGAAGAATTAATTTGTTTTGTTTTTCCTCCTCTCTTCATCTTCTTCTTTTTCTTTGCTATCACTTCCTTCAATAATTGTTAATTCGTTTCCCTTGGTGTATTTATGGGTTTTGAAACTTTTAGCTTCTCTTTAGTATCTGGATACAAAGTATAGTTTCAGCTTCTGTAAGTTTCATTTGTTTTAGAGATTATTCATCCATACATGGTTAAGCAAGTAAATGAAAGATACAAAAACATGAATGGCTAAAGATTCAACAGTTGTTTTATCAGTTCAGTTTGCTAGGGATAAAAAAAAGTAAAGAAGTAAAACCATGATTTATTGTAATAGTATTTAATTACTTTATTGTCTTATTCAATTAATTCTGATTTATAAGCATCATACACACTTGATTAGTTTGACTTTCTTTTTGCAGAAAGCATGCAGGAAGCTCCAAGCGTGATTCCTTTGTTAAAATAAAAGATGAAAACAATAAATATTTATGCCGGGAAGTTCCACGTTTCTTAACAATATTACAAATAATCCACTTGTTGGTTTCTTGTGTGCTAGTCCCCCGCCCCCTCTCTCTCTCTATATATATATATATCCCCATAAAAATATTTGACTCGTTTTTATGCATATCTCTCTGCAGAGAAGGTGTGTGTGGTCCCCTTCTTACACAGTAAGAGTGCTTTAAAGATAACGTGTAATTGGTCCCTCACCCTATATACGAGTAGCTTTCATGCACATGGAAATGACACTGCTCTTAGATTAGACACCACAACTTTTAAATCTAACAAACTCACAGACTTATCTAAAGTATCTAAAGTGGATTTCTTTACTCTCTGTCTTTCAATTCACCTCCCATGTGCTGATACATTCCTATGTTCTTGTTTGATCTCCCTTTTTTTGTTCTTTCTCTGTGTGAACCGATTGCAGTGCTTAATTCTTCATAGTAGGGTTTGCTACAGGTGGCGATGAGCTTTTGAAATCAAAATCGTGTGCATATGGTAACAAAATATTATTTTACTTCCTTACGAAGTTGAACACTTGAACTTTCCAATTCAATTTTCGGCCAAAAGAAAAAACTTCCCTATTCAATTTACTTTCTATACATTTTTGGTGTTCACACCTATTCTTTAAGTAAGAGCAATCTTGTTGGAGACATTGTGGGAAACTGATTGTGAATATCTATTTCTTTGATCAACAATGTCAATATATATATATATTTGACAAATATTTAAATGTTGATTTTTATTTTATGCCTTTTCTACTTAATTCCCATTGATGTAATTAATCTCTTTTTCGTCAAATAGGAAAATAATACCTGAAATACGTACATTTCCGCGCATAATATTAAAAAAACTGCAATAATATAGCATAACGGAAATCAAACGTTATGAATCACAACATGGTTGAAACCCCTAATGACTACCCGTATTTATTTCATTTTTATCTTCTGAGTTAAATTTATTAGGAGGGAGTCCAATTTGTCTATGATGAAGGTGATAAAACATATATATTATGGATGATTTTATCGAAATAGGTATAAAACCAGATAAAGATTGATTTTTTTGTGTGAAATGAATGAGAAATAAGTCATCCTGTTACTATTAATTAATTAGTACAACTTTTTTTGCTTAGAGCCTTCGTTGTCCGGCCCTCTTCGAGGAACCAACTAATCTGAAGTCGCCGTCGGGATTTCCCCATTTTGGGGGTGACGATTTCTCAAGGGTTTGAACTCATGACCTGATGGGTACGCGATGTCTTACCTTCCTCTTTCTTACCACCTGGTCTACGCCCCTTGTGTAATTAATTTGTACAACTTTTGATAAAACTTATTGGTATTGCTGATTGAAGTTAAATGATTGAAGTCAAAGGAAACAATGCTAAGACACCAAGGATACATATAGTCATATAGCATGCAAATTCACACGAGATAAGAAACTAATTGCTCATGATGATGATAAGAAAGTACTGTTTGCTTGGTGTCTTTTGGCTTAGTTTCTATGGACCCCATGTGACGCGTTTCTATCACAAAAGCCTTTCGTATTTGTCGATAAAGTGTGACAAACCACTTTTCGAAATGTGCAACAATAATGGCCCCCTTCGAAGTTTATTAACTCCCATACAACTCTGACCTCCTTGTGACCATGTAACAATATGAATATGTATATACACTTATTATATAAAAAAATATATATCGAACAAAAGAATGAATCATCATCAGAAGATACATACAATGTACGAAACATCGGAAGTCTGCAGAATAGATGAACATTGCGTGAAACTCAAATAATTTATTATATTTCCGTTTGTTTCTGCCAGTCAATAATGATAAATATGCACGTAGGGTTGTGTGCAGTGAATCTAGAATTTTCTTAACATCACATGCATATCGGTTGCATTAATTTGTAGAATGAAACCGATTTGCAGTATACAAATTATTATGGGATCTTCAAATTCGTTAGTTTATCACTCAATGCATAAGCTAAGCTTTCCTCTTCTAAATTTCTTTCATTCATATTAATAAAGAAAACACTGCTCTTGATATATCTCTTTTAAAGACTTCACTCATTGGATGATATCTACACTCATGTATGTGAACCATTTATTTTTTTTATACAAAGCCAAGAACAAAATTGAGTTTATTTATCAATGGTTAACCGTCGCTAATAACCGTCAGTAGTATATCCTGAAGTTGACTTCGTCCTCTTTGTCACAATTGTCTCCATAACTGTGACTATGTAATCTTTATTCCAATGGTGTTATGCTAACCGTTGGAATGCTTGCGCTACTAAACAACAATTTTTTTTTGTAATGTTAGGGATATAATAGAATAGAATACAATGGTTTTTGTCTCTCCTAATAAATATATTTTGGGTTAATGTATAAATTTAACAACAGACTATTACCAGAAGGGTATTCAGCACAATTGACTAATAAAATGTACAAATTTATCAACAGGCTATTACTAGAAGTGTACTCAGCACAATTGACTAATACCAGATGTGCATCTAGCACAATTGACTAATAAAATGTGCATATTTACCAATACACTATAACCAAGAGTGCAACTAGCACAATTGACCAAAAAATGTGTAGAACTACAAACTAACCAACATTTTATGTAAGGACAGATTTACTAATACCGTCTGTGTTGAGGTAACAGTCGTTAGCTTCGTCCTCACAACCAACACACCACATTCTATCGGAACCACTGTTGTTAAAATACTCCTCTTTCATATATGGTGTCGAGTTTAGCTTAGGATTTACCAACTCTCATGAACGAACCATCATGCACTATGACTCATAAATTAGAGCTCAAATGTTCATATGCTTTTATGATTTTGGGATTTTGAAGTATCTGTTATCTTTAAAATATGTAATTGTTACTTTTATTTATTATTAATATCTATATAGACATTAATAAATGGATCAACTCTCCATGTCATTGAAAATTTAACAGTTAATAGGATTAAAATAGACAGTATTCTTAAATATGCCCTTATTACATAAAATGTTAGTTGGTAAATCTACACATTTATTTTAGTCAATTGTGTTGGTTGCATTCTTGGTGATAATTTGTTTGTAAATATGCACATTTTATTAGTCAATTCTGTTGAGTGCACTTAGAGTCCAAATTACCTACTCATCCAATAGATGAATAGGTTGTGCCTTTCTTACCAAACAATCTCAACCATCAATTATTTATAATCTTGACTGTTCCTTTTTCATTTCATTTTCTTTTGAAATAAACTCCAAGAAAGTCGGCATCTATTATTTCATGTGCTTTTTAATGGGATTTTTTTCCTTCAATACTTTGACTATTATTTCATAGACATATTTATGGGGATTTAATGGGAATTTAATGTAATAGACTAATGTGTGCCCATGAATCATGATGCATAATAGATGCCAACTTTCTTGGAGTTTATTTTAAAAAAATGAAATGAAAAAGGAACGGTCAAGATTATAAATAATTGATGGTTGAGATTGTTTGGTAAGAAAGGCACAACCTACTCATCTATTGGATGAGTAGGTAATTTGGACTCGTGCACTTATGACAATAGTTTGTTGGTAAATTTGCACCTTAGCTTTTATTAATCAATTGTGCTGAGTGCACTTCTGGTAATAATTGTTTGTTGGTAAATTTACACATTAACCCATATATTTTCCATGACTGAAATTTGTGTTATTCTCCTTAAAATGACTTGTTTAAATGTATTGTGTACCATTAGTCAATATGTCCAAATTAAAAACCGAAACATTTTATCTGTTCACCGCAATTTTAAATGCAACAAACTTAACACCAATAAAGGTTGATTAGATATATTTTAGATGACTTGAATGTTTTACCTTTATTTTCATTTCAAAAAATATTAAATTACATAAAAAACTAAAATAAAGATAATACGCTTCATTGTTATTATTTTGAAACAATTTTTTATTCAAAAATAATTAGTTGAAAATCTTAAACTTAGACCACCAAGCATTTAGACCATTTGGTTGAGGTTGTTTTAGCTTAACTACTATTGATCTCTAGTTCATGTCTAGTTCCAACGAATTAGATTAGTTAATTGTTAGTATCAAATACCAATGGATAAACCTAAAAAATATTAAATTTATAGCAATAAAATTCCACTTCAAATGTGAACATCTTTCCATAAAGATGTGCACTCGGGGCTCATTATTGCAATTAACGGCAAAGCTTGTTCAAAAAACCAAAGTAGAAAAACTAAAAACAAAGTAACCCAGATTTATAAGAAGTTGGCCATCAATTAATGAGTTGGAGGATCTTGAAGAAAGAAAAGCATATATAGAAGCACTTCAATTAACTATCATGCTTTAACACATCAATCTCATTTTCTTTTTTCAAAGAACATATACTTCTCTTAATAAAAAAAACATATACTTCTGGGGGGTCGTAGTCCAAATTTAAGTATTATCAGTCTCAAACAAAGACTGGCCTATTTTTTTCTACCTACAAAATTAGAATTCGACTACATCAAATTTTTTCATCCAACTCAATCAACTATCATTTGTATCCCATTTGCTACATCACTTATTTCATGTTCTTCCCCACTAAATATATACTCGATTGTTTTAATAAAAAAGTAAGTAACTTTTATTTTGGGAGACTATCAACATTATCTCTTAATATTTCATACAAATTTTGAACTACCTTATACATACTTGACCAATTTGGATATACGCCACGTGGCCTCCCATGCGCCATTGCTTTATCTTTCAGTGCGGCGTGGTCGGTTCAGTGCCAGCATCTTCTTCTTCCTCCTCCTCCTTTTCCATTCTCTTGTGGCTCAACTTGTTCACTAAGTTTATTTTACGCAATCAAACCCTTACTTTTTAACCTAGCAAGCAACCCAGTTTCTTAATCAGATCTTCAATCTAAAGCATTGTGTGAAGCCTCTCCCTCCCTCTCTCTCTCTCTCTCATGCTTCATATTGTTAACTCAAAGGGGAAGGTGTGATCTTGTGAGTTATTATCTCTATTTATACTTTTATTTTGGCTCTCTAGGGTTCTTGAAAACCCTGCAATTAGATAATTACTTTTGATTGTGAACTTGTTTTATTGTCACACACACACACACGTTGGTACAAAATAGATTGAACAGTAGACCTAGCTTGCAGCTCATTTAATTGTTCTTCTTATATGTCTCTTTCATGTACTCTACTTTCGATTGGAGATAGAGATGTTTCTATATAGTCAAAACGTATATTACTGAAGTTTTTTTTTTTTGGTCAGAGTATATTACTGAAGTTTATTGTTTTTACTATTGAGTTTTTCATAGCTTCTTTGAAATCAAATTATACGTACGAATTATTCTGTATTAGATGAGACATGTTAGTTAGTGAACTATAGTTGTTATTATGAATTTTCTTTTCAATATTGGTCATCGTGATCAATACCAAATCTGTGCAACTGAAAATCGCTTCGATTTGTAGTTACTGAAAAGAAAGATTAAAGTTTGACAGTCGCATGCTTCTTTAATTTATCACATTTCTTTCATACTATAAGTATCGGTATAACGGTATTGTTTATAAATTAGTCTTCATACATTCGGTGTTTAATCAATTTGATATATATGTGTGTGTGCGTGTTTTGAATAGATCCGAATGAAAGAGTTTAATTTTTAAAGGTGGATGCTAAGAGCAATTTGGTGACCGCAGAAGGAAAGGACAACAAAATTTTATGCATCATTATATATTGGGAAGAAGAAAGCAACCATGAGAGACGTAAGATGAACAGCACAAAAAGAACTTCCTCACAAGAAGCAGATTTGTCTTTAAAACAGGAAACTCATCATGACAAAACGAAGAAGGCTTCAACTTCATCATCAACAACAACAAGCAACAGCTTAACAGCACAATGGCTAAGATCAAAGGATCCAAGGATTGTTCGAGTTTCACGAGCCTTTGGAGGCAAAGATCGACACAGCAAAGTTTGCACAGTGAAGGGACTAAGAGATAGAAGAGTGAGACTCTCAGTATCCACAGCTATTCAACTTTATGACCTTCAAGATAGATTAGGGTTCAACCAACCAAGTAAAGTTGTAGATTGGCTGCTCGATGCAGCTAAGCATGAAATTGATGAACTCCCACCACTTCAAATTCCACCTGGAAGTTTTAATAACTTCAGTAATCATCAACCATCTTTGAACATTAATAATGAAGTTGCAAGTACTTCTCAGCAAAATGAACAAGATTTTAACATCAATGAGAGTCTTCATCATCACTCGGAAGGTTTAAGCTCAATCATGTCAAGATCTAAAGGAGAAGGATTGGCTATTCATGATGAGAAAACAAATTGGAATAGAAGGGAAGAGGATGAGGAGGATCATAGAGACAATGTGTTAACAAGAGGAAATAACAATCATCAGCAAAATCATCCTTCTTTTCTGGGTTTGTTGAACACTATGCCATTTGGTTATAATGTTAATAATAACCAATGGGAGGCTAATTCATCATCAAGCGATGTTTCTCATCACTCAGGAAACAACCTTGGATTTGCAAATATTGCTAACATTGTACCTTTCTCATCAACATTATCATCAACCTTATCTTTATCAACTGGACCAATAATGGCTCATCATCACCAGCCATATTTTCCTTCAAATCTTGGGGCAATAATGGACATGGACCATCAAAATAGGCGGATGAATCAGCATCAGTATCAGATGTTATTGAATTCATCAAATTCTCATACGAGTCCTTTAGTTGTTCATAATGACACTTCAAGCCAACAACAACCTACGAAGCCATTCAGCTTGACTATGATGATGGGAACTCCTAAATTTTTCCGATCTCTACCGATGGGTAAAGACCAGGTTTTTCCTTCCAAGTGATAAAACACATAATACAGGAGATATATTCCTCAGAAAGAGAGAAATACATGAGGCTTACATAGGGATGATATGTATATTTATTTCTACTAGAATATGGATTTTAGATAATAATCTTTCCTTCTTTCTGAATTAATAATGTTTGACTTTCTGTTGTTTTGTGATTTAGGAGAGTGTGAGCTTTTGTCACTTTTTTTCTGTGCCTAGTCTGAACGTGTATCATAGAAGTAAAGTAGTAATTGAATGAATAATTCTGCTTCAATGGCATGCGTTTTCAAAAGGCAAAAACATATACTCGCTCTCTCAATGGTTATAAATATAATACATGATTATTTGCCCATCTACTTTTCTTTTGCATTATGTAATCATTTTATTTGTATTAGTGTCTTTATCTGATTTGCATTTGATAGACCCATATAGTTTTTATCCTACAACATTTTGTTTCATGGATTATTACTATGTGATTTGTATTATATGAGATGAAAACGTACTGCAAAGTATCTCTTGTTTAATTCATTTCTAGTTCTCATCATCACTTCTACATAGTGAACAAATACAGAGAACGAATTAGTTGTTAGAGATATTTTCTTGGTGCATATGTAGTTTAAACAGTTCAATTGATTTTCTCATTTTTGTATTTATATACATTTAATAGGTAGAAGATTGTTGTCATTATGTATCATGGTATATTTTTAAAATAAAAAATAAAATTTAGTTGTATGATTATTATTCATTAATTAACATTCTAATAGTTGTTGTAAGCACATTAAATATGTGGTAATAACATTACACACACATATATAAAGATCTACCGTTTTTAGCATCAGTTTTGATTTTGAGAAATATTTCAACATTAGGTTATACAAAATTTCTTTTCAAAGCAATGTTATGGATACCATTCTAAATTACTTTTGAAATATTTTTATGCTAATTGTTCATTTGTTCTACTCTTCATTTTAGTTATTAATATAACATTGTTTTATTGTTTTGTTCTACTTTTCAAAACAATCTCTCTCTCTCTCTCTCTCTCTCTCTATATATATATATATATATATATATATATATATATATATATATATATATATTCTTGAAATTTTATTGTATTTTATGCGCGTATGATATTGTTTTGTTCTACTTTCTTTTTCTTTTATTGTATGTTTTATTCTATGATTGTTATAGGACTTTATTTAGGTCAAGTTCTTCCATCCAGGTTCTCCATTTCTCCAATTACTGGCCGTTAGATTGAATGAATGGTTGTTAAAAAAGGACATGTGTCACTCCTAAATTAAAAGAACTTGAGAACCTGGAGAAATGAACTCGATGTAAGTTTTTCCCATTGTTATATTAGAAACCCATGTTATTAGACCGAGTTGTTATTATGTTCTAGTTGCTTATGGATTGAGAACCGACAAGGTACTAATGATTAAATTGACTTTTGATTAGTCAAGTGCAATGCATTTGGGATTAACCAAATTTCACCAGTCATGATCAAATTAACATAATTTACTTAAAACATATATTCTACAGTATATCCATTTCCGTTGACTTCATATGCCTAGGTTATATATGCCTCAATCAAATAAAAATTATAACCCATAATAAAATACTACAGCATTGAAAATATTCGTCCTTACCATCCTTTCATCTCTAAATGTAATATCCTTTAGCACTAAAATTTAAAATAGTCGAGGAGAGTATCTAAAAATTAAAATAATACATATTTATTATCCCTAAAATTGTCATAAATTTCATTCAAATCCATAGGTACACAAACATTATTGAGTTGGATGAGAAAAATTAAAGCCACTAGTAAAATCATTCGAATAGGGGGCTCATGAATGTTAATATCTTCATTGCCTATATATAACAATAATTAACATCAATGGACAATGGTTATGTAAAAAAATGATACATATATATTTGAATGATGTGAACTTGTTGAGGTGAGTCATAAGAAATTGTAAAGTGTTTAAGTTTGTTAAAATTACATGATATTATCAAAACATATTAACATCAACCTTTACTCGCGACCTCCTCCTCTTATTTTTTTATTATATATTGAGGAATATCAATAAGTATAGTTTAAGAAAAAATTGAGAAAAATTGAAAGATATCACCAAACTCACCTCACTAAACATGTTTTATATTTTGGAATAGAAGGAGAAAAATATACAGTCAAAGTACAAGTTTAGTTTTTTGGTTTGTTACAAATTTTAGCATTGTTATTTGAAACATTAATAATTAATATATATAAGCAATTTAAATGTTTTATCATAGTCCAAATCTCAATATTTGCATTTTTATTAAAGACGTTAGGGTAAAAATAATAAAAAGTACCCCTCAATTAAGGTACCGAAATGAAATTTTATGTAAAGTTAAACAACTAACTGTATATTTTAATCTAAATTTTAATATACCCAACAAAGCTAACGTAACTAAATGTTAGTTTTTACTAGTCAACACATTATAAATTAGAACAATAGTTCAGCTTTATAACTAGTTAAAAAAATTTTGCAACCCAGCAAAAACTTTTGGGTCAAGTGAAGAAGTGACACCAAATATAATGTGCCCTCTGTTTACCCGCTTGCATGTTCAGTCTCGCATTCTCCTGTATGTGTTACACCTGCATATCCAAAACAGACCTGCATATCCAAAACAGATATTTGCAACGTACTTAAAAAAGTTAAGTTAGCCACCTTGAAAAAAGAACTAATTATAAACTTGGACTGAACTATTATTATGCCCCATGTAATTTCTTTAATTCTACCATTAAAAGTTGATTCGGAAATATTTTGCAAAAACAAAGGGAAGCCCTTGGGTGTGAATTTATTTAAAGAAATTTGCAATCTCTTCAGTCTATATTATAAGACATTAACTATCAACTTTTCTTTCCCCTTTTTATATTATAAGACACTCGTTGGTTTTCAAAGTGCATTAAATACCTTTTTCATGGATGCCCACATCTAATAGGAGTAGTAGGAATACTAGTTAATACGAGTAGTTTTGTAAATTATGTAATTAATTAGTGGGGTGATATTGAATATTACTTGAATTTCAAGACAAATTTATTGAATTTAACTATTTTATTGGTATGTGAGAAATGTTAATAGAGAGAGAGAGTACTTCAAGAAAGTTATTAGCTACCTTGAAAAAAAACTAGTTGTAAAACTTGGACTGAACTATTATGCCACATGTAATTAATTTAAGTTTTCCATTAAAAGTAGAGTCGAAAGTATTTTGCAAATACAAAGCGAAGCCCTTGGGTGGTGAATTAACTTAATTTCTTTAATATTTTATAAACTAGCTAGTTGTAGGTTATAAACATTTTGTCATTTGCTTGGAAATGAAAAGTTATAATAAGACCTAAAATCAACCCTATTGTTTTGTAGGCATGGCATAAATTTATCAAGAAAAGAAAAAAAAAGAAGGTCCCTTGAAATTGTCTTGCGTTGAGCTCATTTAGTTATCATTGAAATTCTTCAAGGATATAATTGTTATTGATGATTCAATGTAAGCGGAATTATCAACTACCAATACAATTCCAATTAATCTCACTTAAGTGTTTATATGGAAACATTAACGCATTTGGGTCATCTATAAGGAGTCTTAATGAATTGTAATTTTCTTTCATTATGGGAACTTGTTTGTAATTCCCCCTATTGTTTTTTCTGACATCAAGAAAGCATAATATAGTTCTGATGATATTCACTATTAAAACTAAAGGATCGGAAATATTTCAAAATTCACTTAATAATAGAAATATAAGCCATTGGGAAACGAACTTGCTATATATATATGTATGTATGTGTATATGTGTGTGTGTGTGTGTGTGTGTATTGATTTTTTTTTTTTGGAAATGGACTCGATTATTTTGAATCTAACTTCTTGATTATTGAAAATAGGAATTCTATGTTGAAAATATTTTGCAGCTTACTTTATTGGTAATTTAGAATAATTAAATGAACCTGTTGGAAACTAAACATGTTACTTGGAAAACTTAATTAGTTACTGTTCTATTTTAATTCATTAGTTTTTTCTAAAATAAAATATATCAAAAAGGGTTCTAAGAAATTTGCAAGAAATGAATTTATATTGTCAGAGGAGTAATTACTTTTAAGAGAATGATACATGTATAATAAAGATTATAAAATTTGAGAATTCATGAAGTGAATATGTTTTATACTTCATAAAAAATATAGTTTTTTAATATGATATTTTTTTTTAAAAAAATAAATATATTTCATATTTTTAAAAAAAAGTTTATACAAACGTGCGCGTTTAACTCATATTGAACCTTCAGTATCACAGTATTAAAGTTGAATTTCGGCTAAAAATCACAATTCGCAAATGTGGGCTTTTGAATTAATCCCTGAACAAGGTTGGACTGTAGACTTTTTGAACTTTGTTGTTCATGACCAAAATAAAAAAAATTTGTGCTTCAGGTAACATCCTACACTGAGGGTGCCTTCGCTTACGTATGAAGGTTCAAGGCCCCATGTATTAGTCGTTCATACCAAGGTTTTAAAACCCGAGCCGGACGTCGAGCCGGAAAACTGAGCGGGTCATGGTTGAAACGGTTGAAACGGTTGGACCGTTCGGTCGAACCGGTGACGTAATAATTTAATGAAAATTAAATATATAAATATTGTGAATACTTAATAACTTAATATAATTAGGATGAAATTAAGCAAAGTCACAAATTACAAAATATCATCCAACATAATATGACAAGTCCACTATCAACTTAAAGTCTTAAATATGTAGCAATAATTTTTTACAACTTCACAAAATATACTAATAAGAAGGATGATTTCATGACTTTTGAAGCATCGGTGGATCTTGATTGAGCCAAGCATGAGTTTCCTTATAGGCATTTGCATCATCATCATCATCATCACTACTATCAGGTTCAGGATCAACATCTTCTTGAGAAAATGATTTTAAATCAGAACCTCCAACACCAATATCAGACCTTCCAATTCCATCATTAGCTTGAAGCTGAACCTCATTGCCCTGTTCTTCATACAGATCTATATAAAACATGTAGCAAGCCATATTATTAAAAATAGTGACATAAATTTTAAAAAAACTAAAATATAAAATTAAAAACATCCCACCATCTTCAATGATAGAATCTTTTGGTATAGGTAGTGTGATATCATCATAAATGATGTCATCTTGTATCTCTTCAGCACTAAGTGTTACAAGTGGGGGAGAGTCAACTTCTTCCGCTATCCAATATTCAACTTTATCAATACTTTCAAAATCAATAGGATCAAAGGTCTTTCTCTTGTTGACAACTCTAAAAAACACATAACAATAATAAAATATAATTATATTGGTAATTGTTTGATTATTTTTTGAAACAATATAAAGTGCAACTACAAACTATATAGTGTGACATTAGAAAAATATACCTGTTCTTCAAACGAAAATTGTAATGAATAAAGACAAGATCATTCAATCTTTTATGTTCCATCCTATTTCTGTTCTTGGAGTGTATTCTTTCAAATACATTCCAATTCCTTTCACAACCAGACGAAGAAGAGGTTTGACTCAACAATTGAATAGCTAACTTTTTAACATTTGGAGTACTCCCTCCAAAATACCGCCACCATTCATCTGTCATATTAAATTGACACCATAAAAAGATAAACAATAAAGTCATATGCTTATAAGTTATATCATAAGAATTAAGCATGAAATTATACCTGGGCGCATTGCCTTTGCTGATTGAAGAGCTAGAGGATTAGCGAAGCTACCACTTTTCCCTGTGTAAAGTGAGCCTTCTTGTAAGAACTTTGTCTTATTAGAAGTTACTTTCCTATTTATAACTGATAAATATCCTTCTGTAACCTCTGGCTTTTGAGAGAAGTTATCTGTATCATATAAAAAAGCAGGATTCAAGAAATAAGCAGCTGCATGAATCTCTTTGCGAAGTTGGTTTTCCCACCTCTTCTTGAGAATTTTTGTGTAAGGGCTGTACAAGTTTTTGTTATGCATGAAAGTAGCTTTGATAGCTCCCCTTACTCTACGCATCCCTTCATAAATATACCCAAGTGAAGGTCTATCATCAGAATCAACAATTCTCAAAAGTTTTATAAGTGGTTTGACAATTTCCACAATGATCTTACAATCCCTCCAAAATCTTGTATCCAATATAATCTCAGTTGCATCTTTCCCCTTTTGATCTCTTGCATACTTAGAATCAACGAAAGTCTTGCTGGTTACCAAAGCCTGTAAATCATGCTTATGGTCAAGAATGCTTTTTAAAGCTATAAAAGTAGTAGCAAAACGTGTTGCCCCTGGTCGGATGATTTCTGTCCATCCATCTCTCTTTCTCAGCCAAGCCAACAAAAATGCATGATTGTAGATGAATTTTGTTATAGAAGATGCACGTTTAGATAAACTGATGACAATAGGCCTTTTGCCAATATCTTTCAAAATCAAATTTAAGCAATGTGCAGCACAAGGAGACCAATAAATAGATGGATACCTATCGTTCAATAAATTCCCAGCAGCTTTATAGTTAGCTGCATTGTCAGTAACCATGTGGACAACATTATCTACTCCAGCAAAGTCAACCATTTCCATGAATAAGTTGCACAGAGTTTGAGCATCCTTAACAAAGTCTGAGACATCAACAGATTTGAGGAAAACAATTCCTTTAGGACAATAAATCAGAAAATTAATCAGCTGCCTATTTCGTTGATCTTGCCAACCATCTGCCATTATTGTGCAACCAGTTTCAGCCCAAAAATTTTTGCACTCATCAACTAACAATTGAACTTCCTTTTTCATGTCTAGCAATAATTTTTTCCTGAAAGCATGGTAAGATGGCACTTTATAACCAGAGCCAATAGCTGCAATAGCATCTATCATGGGCTGGAAGTATATTGAGTTCACAGCATTAATTGGAATACAACAATCATACAACCACCTAGCCACAGCCATGTCTGCTCTATGTATAGCTTCTTTACCTGCAAATGCACTTCGTATCCCTGGTTGTGCTCCCGCGGATGTTCTTGGTGCAAAGAAATTTCCAACATTAGCAGGTGCCTTTCTTTTCACAGATTGAGATGAACTTTGTTGAGATGGAATTGAAGTTGAATTTTGAGCTTGTGTAGAAGGAACTTCTTGCGAATCCGTAGCATTCTCTTCAAGAGGTGTGACACTAGGACCATATGGATTGTCCTCCTCAAATGTATCTTGTGCTTTCCCCTTTCGTTCTTCAATTTCTTTCAAATTTTGTAGCATACGAAAGCGAACTTCTCCTGGAACACTTTTACAAATTATGATGTCCCCTTTTACTCCAGCAAGATGCTGTTTCATTCTATGTATTCCTCCTCCTGCAAATTCCTTTCCACAATATAAGCATCTCAAGCGAGGTTTGCCTTTCGGGTTTTGATTTGGAATTATTGAACAATGGTCCCATGCAGGATCAGCCTTTGATCTAACAGATTGAGTGGAAGGAGTAGTAGAAGATACTTGTTCTGATTGAGATGATGACATTGTTTAAATCTACATTATGGAAAATTCAAAAACTCATCGTTAGTATAAAAGTAATTAATGACAGTTCTATCATTAGTAAGCCAAGCAATCAGACTTAACACCCAACAAAGAAACAACTTCAAAACTTTTAGAATATCTGGTTCAACATGAGATTAATCATGGAGCCTTTAAAGAGATTAACAAATCTTTCTGCAGAAAATTCAGCTTGACAAACTCCTCTTTCATGATCAATAATCAGATTTTAGCAAAGGAAAATAAACAACCAAAATCTCTCTTAAACACTAAAATTAGAAGTTTAAGCTTCACTTTAACATATTCAACAACCCAAATCAAATAACCCATTTTCGGTCTCCCTCTCAACTACTAGAATCCAGAAATTCCCAAATCTCAAGTTTGTATATCTCTTCTATCAATTAAAGACATTTTACAATTCAACACATAACAATAATTAGAATGGAACCAACTTAAATTTCCCACAAAGCAATCAAAATAATAAAAGAAAGAAGCAGACTTTTCATGCTTCATATTTGTCCAAAGTAGAATTTCATTATAACTCTCCAAACATAAAATTCCCAAATCCCAACTTAAATTCATAAAAGTAGCATTCAGTCAGCAAGTTTATCACGCAAATACAACATACTATTTTTCATTAGCATCTCATGTAGAAGCAAAATAAAGTATAGCATGGAGCAAAACAGAGTTTAGGAACAAAATTAATAACAATATTAAGCAAAATAAAGTATAGCATGGAGCAAAACAGAGTTTAGGAACATACTACTCTCTCAGTACTTTCTTTCAATTTATTCACTTCTAATCATAAAGAATACATAAAAACTCTAACAAGTAACCCATGAGTATGATCAAATCAAATCAAACAACTCAGATTCGCTAATGAAATGTCAATTCCAATGCCCAAAACTGTCACTAAGGAATTCAAACAAGCAATCAACATACACTATTGTACTCTACCACCTAAATACATAAAACTCTAACAAGTAACCCATGAGTTCAAATTCGCTACTGCTTGTGAAATTGGAAATAAACCAAATGTAAATTCCAATATCTACTATGTAATCAACTAATCATATTCCATTCCATCAATTGAACTAAAATAAGCATGCAACATTACAAAACCACATGGAACAAAATTAGAAAAGAGGCTCAAAGCTACATTACCTTGAAACAGAATCTGGAGAAATCAAAGCAATCTCATCGGGCACGATGGGGTCTAAGGGCGAGGGGTGTTCGGTGAACACGGAGCTTTGGCCGGCGAAGACAGAGCGAAGTGGAATCTGAGAGAGTAAGAGGAATAAGGGGGGAGACCGAAGTGGGATTTGAACTATTGAAGTGAGGAAGTGATGAAAGAGGTGAAGTGTGAGAGTGAGAAGATGGTGAAGGAAGATGAAGAAAATAGGAAAGGGAGGCGTTAGGTTTCTCCGGCTGGAACAAATGGCCTTTTCTATTTTCTGATCAATTTTTTTTTTAGAGTTCATTTTTTTGACGGGCCGGCTAGCATTGGTCCGTTCCGGGTCCCGGCCCAACGCCGGTTCCCGGGTCCACAGCGGGCTAACACCGGCCTAAAGCGGTCTGATTAGGAGAACGGCCCAAAGGGGGGATTCGGGCCGTTTTCTCGGCCGGCCGACGGTCCGACCGGTCGGACCGTCCGGCTCGGTCCGGGTCTGAAAACCTTGGTTCATACACCTTACCTATGTCTGAGTTAAGCCCAAACCCCGCCTAAAATTTTGTAGTAAAAAATAATAACAATAATAAACTTCTTTAGATTCAAGGGTAAATATTTACTAGTGAGTGTAACATTATTGAGTTGAAACACAACTAAACAAAGAATAGATATTTGGGCTTATGTACAAAAATGTCTATGCATGTAATTGTCAAAACTAGGGCAAAAATACCAACACAGTTAATTTTTTGACATTTTTTTTATACAATTAATTTTTTGACATTTTTACGCATAGTCTTCTGCTGATTCATCTTTCACTAAAATATGTGACAGACTTATGTATTTATTTGACCTTGTGTGATGATGAAGTGATAGAGGATGATGAGTGAAAATGGCAAAAAATTAATTGTGATAGACATTTTTACCCCAATTTTGAAATTCGATGGACCATTTTGCTCCGAAAAATTTTAACCTTCGAGACAATTACATGACCATTTTTGCACTTTAGACTTAGATATTATTAATGATAAAGAGTGTTCTGATTCAGTATCATGCTATGGTAAAAATAAAATAAAGTGAAACTAATAATGAAGAAATGATCAAGGCGTAATGATTATTGATTATGAATGGTATAGTTTAATGGGTGATTCTCGTACCTAGTGGCCACCCACTAGAGGCAACCTAGCAAAGTGAGTTGTGATGCCACCCTCATCATCTCCTAAGCCCTTTCGTTTGGTTTGGACCACACTACACAGCTTTCGATTCTTTGTAACAGTGTACAACACACTAACAATTGGAGAGTCATTAAAGTGACTGATATATACTGCCATTTAGTTGCAAAATACAAGTGCAGGTCATTCAACTACACATTTATAAAGAAAGAAATTAAAGAACTACACATAGATAAAGAATAGGGTTACTTCTTCCTTTGACTTTGACGTAATATATAATAGTTCAAATGGCAAAATTAGATTATACAGATTAAGAAAGCAGTTAATAAGAATTATAAATATATATGTTAAATATAATTTATTTCTCTTATGTTTGCTAATTTATGTATAAGAGAGATAAATATGATGATAATGATATAAATGAGTAAAAAAATAATGTCAATAGAGAGAATGATGATTAGCATAAAAATGAACATATATAGTCAAATTTTCAGATATATATATATATATATATATATATATATATATATATATATATATATATATATATATATATATGAGAGAGAGAGAGAGAGGTAGATGGAGTAAATCATTAACATTATAATATATACTATCCATCATAAAGTTACCCTCATCAAACTTATATGGCGTTGCTACATACACTTTCAAAATTAAAGAAAAATCAAATATGTTGTATTTGATCGTGCCAGAAATGAATCAAAGGAAAAAAGAATTTAATGTCCCTATTCCATCTCTCTGGTTCTATATATTAGTTATAATTTTTGAGACTGTAAATTATACTTTCTACTTATTATTTTTCTTTTTATCCATCAATTAATTACATAATTTTTAGGTATACATTAATTACATAACTTTACACTTATTATTTCACATTTATAATCTTTTCCTAATTTGAACTTATTTTTTAATTTATACAATTCAATTATTTGTAACTTGTATATAGGAAAAGAGGGATTATTGAATTTCACATATACTTCCTCTGGTCAATATTATATGTCAACTCAATCTCACCTCAACAAAAACAGTGGTTAACTCGTTAATTTTGTCTAAAAATGAAATATTTTTTAACTTTGCCCATATTTAAGAATATAGAGAAAAAACTTTATATTAGGCTCTGAGTCTTCCTAGTAAATTGTAACAGTAGTATTTGAAAAACGATGACTAATGTTCCTCTAAGTAACTTACACCAACCTTTTTTAGAACATACTCCCCCCGGTCCTAAATATAAGATTTAGTTGACTTTTTTTGGAGATGTAAAGGTTACAAAATATGTTATTAAATTATGACATGTTTGATATATTTTTAGATTAGTCATTAGTTTATATGTTAAATAAATTAGTTTAAGGGAAAAAAAATTAGGTAAATCATTTTATAATGAACTTATTTTGTTTTTTTAATATTTTCCCAAAAAAAATCAACATAGGTCTTATATTTAGGATCGGAGGGAGTATTATATATTCAGGAACCAACGGGTACATTAGGAAATATTTTATCAATCCACGGTATGCTTTACCACTAAAATCTCCTTGAAGTATTGATAAATTTAGTTTGACCAGATCTTAATCAGAAATTTCGATAAAAAAAAGATCTTAATCAGAAAAAAAGTGAACCAGTACGTAGTTCTGTTCATGTACTACCTTTGTCAACTTCGCTTTGCATAAGCAACACTATTGGGATTTGGGACCATGTGCATATATAATGCATTCCATGATTATCCATTCACATGCTTTGCTCTATGTGTTTATATATATGAGGCGTGTATATGAAATGCTTAATTGCTTTATCAATCATTCAATGCATCCCCCTTTTGATCATACTAAAAGTTTACTTGCCACATTAAAATTAAGTGGTCCAGATTGATTAAAGTTAATTAGTACTTGGGTGAATTCCTAATTTGGGACAACTCCAATATTTGACTTCTTAATTATCAACAACACGAAGGATTAGGCTTAGCTAACAAAGGTTAGTCCAGTTAGTAAAAGAGTTTGACTCATGACTATGTGGTTGCAGGTTTGAATCTCGCCGATGTGAAGACCTTTTTGGTGGGAGATCTTTAAGTACCTCTGTAAGCACTCTATAAGCCCGGAGACCTGCCCTGGCCCTGGTGAGCCCCCGAGACCCAACTCACATAAACTTTTACTATATAAAAGAGTATTAGGCTTAACATTGAATACTTTCTTAAGAGATATTGAGTATTTTGCAAATCAATCAAATTCAATGAAAATTGGCTCTCTTAGTTAAACTTTTTTCTGTATATTAATGATGACTCCCCATTTTTATATTGGTGTATTATTTAGAAATTTGATGATAAATAGCTTAGTTTCTTTTGAATACATATATGATTACAATATATATACCTCCCCATAAGAATCATCCAATCTTAGCTTTCTTCTGTGGTATCGAAATCCCACATAAGCCACAACCAATATTACAAGCAATGTATGATTACAATATATATATATATATATATATATATATATATATATATATATATATATAGATATAGTAAAACACTAAATAAATACACAATAGTTTGATTGGTTGAAGTGGAGAAAGTTTTATCTCACACTTTTTGTTTATAGATTCTCTTATTTTCCACTATTTTCATGTTTTATGAGGACAATGTGATATTTAAGTGTGGGGATGAGGGGTTTTGTTGATTTTTCTATGACTTGTCCTTGAGTTTTTGATTTTTTTTAGGTTTGTAAAAGTTTTAAAATTTAATTTTTTTTTCTTTTATAGATATAGATTTTTAGAAAACAATTTTTTTAATTTCCTAAAAATGAAAGTTTTCAATTTTTATTGGGAGTATGGATTTTACTTGTAAATATTATCAAAATTGACTTGAAAGAATTATGTTTGATTAAATTCGGTTCCATTTTGAAATGTTAGTATATAGGCAATAAACTTAGAATAATTTGAGTCTAAATGTCATTTCTTTAAAAGTTGAAAGAATTTTACTTGAAAGAATTTCATTATCTTTTCCTATTTATCATATCTCGTAAAAAGTCATTTTAATTTGTGAATGCGTTATGTTTTAAAAGTTGAAATTGAGATGAAAGACAAACTTATAGTATATGCATTTCAATAGGTGGAACTAAGTGATACACAAGCTTCAATTATTGTGATAGAAAAGTGAAAACACATGACTTGTGAGGGATTTGTATAAGTGATTGTGTAAAGAATTGATTCAAATATGTTGTTGAGTTAAATTTGAAGGTTGTAATATACACACACATATATTGATGAATTTTGACATAGGATGGATTTTGGAAATTAACGTGCAGGATGGTGGATTGGAAGTGGTTTGATAGTTTTAATTAATTAGGCTTGTTGATCTCTATCTTTGAATTAGAATGATTTAGCTTGTTGAGATAATATTGGATTTTCCTTTGGGTGTTTAAAGTGTAGAAATTCTTGGAATAATTTAGGTTGTTTGGATTGGGAGATGATTCTGAGATGATATGACAAGAAGATGATGTTAATTGATGTTAGAAATTAATTATGAACGGATTTGGTGGATTGAAATTGCATGTTCAATGTGTTAAAAACCCCATACTTAGCTAGTCATGTGAACTTCCTTAACTTCTCTAACTTTAATTCTACGATAGAATGTAAAATTTAGGTTCCTTTCACTAATTTCAAATCATCTAACTCATAATTTAAAGTTTCATACATCTCTCTCATTGAACAACTTATAAAAGTAAGTTTTCCATCTGTATTTAATATCATCATCTATTACCAAGTTTCTTCGTTCTTCACGAATTTCACTTGATCTAAATCCTTCGATTTTTGTTCATTGATTTTCGCTATGAGATAAATTTTTTGTTCTGCAAACTTTGTTTCTAACTCCCTATAAGACTCCTCAAACACTTACATTAGAACAAATTTCACTAATATGGGTAAAAATGATAAAGAAATTAGAAAAGATTCAATAATGTAGCTAATGACGGGTAGCATCATCTCTATACTTTTCACATGCATGTTAAAAATTTTAAATATAGGGGATTCCTAAATCCTAACTCACCGGCTATTTATTCACAACAAAGAACAAACTCATATTATTATGATGAACCGTTGAGAAGTTGCCGTCAAATTGAAGCTAGGTTGACTAAGTGCATTCATACTATTAAATTTTGGGCGACATCCCCTCTGCTTTCCAGACTTTAAACAGAGTACCTTGTATTACAAAAGTCAACAAATAAATGTTTCACAGTAGCCTTTTGATGACAAAGTTATGTTTTGCATGGAATTTAAAAACAGTTTTATTCGCCCATATGTTTTCAAAGTAAGGTAACTGCGTAAATTTAGTAATGAAGTGTTATGCAATGTGTATAGTGTATCGTAATTATATTTTATTTGATATAGAAATAAACATAAATATTTTAAAAAAGGAAAAATTATAAAGTTGTTAATACTCTTAAAGTATCCTTTACTTAATAATTATAAGGTCCACAAAGATGAACATGAACTTTTAAAACTTCCAGTCACTTTGAGAGAGATAACGATGTTGTTAATTTTGCCTTATTTTAAAAAGTTTGTGTTGACTTTTGCACTCAACAAAACATATTTATAGATGTATCAAAAACATAATTATGATGGGTGCACATAACACATGTTGTTCCTTAATTTGTATACCGTCCAAAATACTAACTCATGTCTTTTTTTATATGCTCCCTCAAATGCTAAATGCTAATTACAATACCACGTTGACTTTTTGGTGAAATTAAGAATGTAAAAATTAACCATTTCCTCCCTTATCATTGAGTTGAAAAATGTTTGCTCTTTTTTTTTTAAATTCATTTTTTTCTTCTCATATATAAAATAAAATAATTTTTTTTGCAGTATCTAAATTTAACTAGTTCTAATACTAATGCAGCTTGCATGTAAAATCTAATAAGAACTACTATTTAAGTGTTGGATATGACAATAATAAGGTATCCAAATTTTAACAAGTACTCCCTCTTATCTTTATTATAATATATGATCAAAATTAAACTAAATGGACCACTTAATTTTTCTAATGTTACATGTAATTAGAGTATATGATAATTTATAATTGAGTAAAATTCATTAGTCAACTTCATCTTATATTTATTATTGAGGGATCAGAGTAATTTTCTGCCAAGTAGACATATCTATTATTTTTTAAATTGCAACAGTTTGTTGTCAATATGGTACCTAATTGTTACATATTGCATTTTGCGTGAGAGGTATCTTAATTTTTTTCCATCGAAATTTTTTTTACTTCATTATTGTTTTGGAAAATTTCAGAATTGTATGGGCTAAAAGTACTCCCACTTATCTTCCTTGTTAATATCTTAATGAAATCCATCCATTGTTTGAATATTCCGGTTGGTCCAGATGATTGATAAGGGGTTTAACTTAGAGCAAATGTGCACCCAGTAACATGGTAATTTCAATAAGGTGCACCTAGTAGCAGGATAATTTTAAGGGCAAAAGAGCTAATCTAATAATTAACTATTTCACTTTGGACAAAAATAATAAATGATTGTTTCGCGGTGCATAAATAATAACCAACTTTGTGACCCGGTGCAAAAATAATAAAACCGGTACTAAATGTTAATTTGTTGTTTTGTGGAACCTTTCTGATATTATTTTCAAAAGTAAAAATACCATTTTACCCTCTCACAATTAAAACTTAACCCTTCTTTCTTCCGCCCTTCATCTTCCTATGCTAACTAGTATCAACAATGTTTTAATTGGGAGAGGAAAAATGTATTTTTCACTTTCAAAATAATATCAGAAAGGTCCCACATAACTACAAATTAACATTCAGAATCGGTTTTATCATTTTTGCACCGGGTCACAAAGTCAAATATTATTTATGCACCGCGAAATAGTCATTTATTAGTTTTGCCCAAACTGAAAGAGTTAATTATTAGATCAGCACTTTTGCCCTAATTTTAAAGGTGCAAATTTGACACTTGTAATTTAAAATGAGACACTCAGTAGCATGATAATTTCTAAATGTACATCCAACAGTATGATAATAACTTCTTAAAGGCGCACCTAACATCTTAACTTCAATGGAAGGAAAAATGAATTTGCCCAATTTTAAATTACAAGTGCCAAATTTACACCCTCAAAATTATCATGCTACTAGCTGCACCTTTTAGAAATTACCATGCTATTAGGTGCACCTCTCCTCTTTTAACTTATTATATACAAAATTTTGAGTTTGAGTTATATTGATACAAGGACTTTGTTAATAGACTATCTATATAGATATCCTACCTTGACGTGCTCATAGGATTAAATTAAAGTAAACTTTTATTCACCAAAAAATGATATTCCCCTAAACGAAAAATAATGGTCATTTTCTAATGTAAGAATTCATGTATCTAAAAAATAATAGGCCGAAATTTTTATTTTCTAAATAAAAGTCTTTGCTTCTTCTAATGTATTGGCAAGGCTATTAGATGACCCTGGGTGAGAAAGAATGTCGTATTGCCACCATTGTGGTCTCCTTTACCACTTTGAATTTGAATTTTCTAAGTGAATGAAAATTTAATTAATATTTTCAAGGAAGTACAGCTAAATTAGAAAATGGAGCACGTCATTTCAATGGGGGAATTCCTGCATTTGTAATATTGCATAAGAATTTCTATAAAAAATAATTTAATCCATTTCTAATAACTATACAATTAAAATGAAGATTATATTGTGGATTTTTTATTATAAAAAAAATGAGAACAACTTGCTATTTCATAGTTTCTTTCAAACATTATAACATGTAACTATGTGGTTTTTTGTTTACAGAATTTTACAATATAAAATATTTTGTCAAATTATGTACAAACTTCCAACTTTAATTCCAATACAAAATTTTTTTCTAGAATTTTTTATGAAAACTTTAGAATCAAATGATACTTTTTAAAATGTTAAATTTAAGTAAATTATAAGATACTACTTTTTTATGTTTAAAAATCTTGTGATTTTATTCTATATAAAATTATTATATATTTAACCCCAATCAAGAACGGTATGGAGCACACGACAAACTAATAAAATAAAGTATAAATTGCACACGTATGGAAAAATAAGCTCTAAAGATAAATTGAGAAAATTCAGATTTGGTCAATAATAAATAATTTTTTTTATATATCAAAAAATAATTTTCTTTAGGCTAAAGTATATTTTTAGTCTTTTATAACATTATCTATCAATCATTATTTGTTTTCACGTTCAGTTTCATTTAATGAAAAATAAAAATTCAATAAATTCACATAGTTTTATATTTTAATTCTTTAATATTTTAGTTTTTATTTTAAAATAATGTTGTCATTTTAAGACATTTAATTATAGAATGAGGGGTCACCCTTTCTATTAAATGGAACAACATTGGTAAATTAAGAATAAAAAAATACTTTTCAAATTTAAAAAACCAAACTAAATTTTGATTCTATTTTAAAAACCAAAGTTATCTTTAACTAAACATGACTAGTCCACTACAAAGAAAAATAAAGAAAATCCAAAAAAAAAAGTTGAATGCCTAAATTCTACATTAGTTATTTTGAGTTGTTGAAGCCGTTAGTCAATAACTCATTTAGTCAAGTCTGTTCCTCAAACTCGAATAGTCTCTACTATTAAATTTAGAAATTAAAATCACACATATTAAAGAAAATGATTGAAGAAACAAATTTGTTTGCAATAATTTATTTTCTCAATTTCACCCTCATTTATAATTTTAAGAAGTGATTGAGATATATAAATATGCCTTAAATGATTGTATTTTCTCAATTTTCTTTACCATTAAATATATAAGAAATGAAATATAACATTGACATGGTAAATGTGCAAAAATAAACATAATAAATTATAAAAAAGGCACATAACATCATGTTAATTTTGAGAGCGCAAAAAATACATAGTAAATCAAGATGATGCACATCATCATCTTTTTTCTTCACTACTCACATAACGTTCGGTGTCTTTTTTACAATCTACTACCATACATGTTTTTGTACTTTTACAATTTACATGTATATTTTTGTTTTACAATCTTTTTTTGCCCCATTTTGATTTATCATACATACTCCCTCTGGTCCCTAATATAAGAGCTAAAATTTGAATGATTTTGGTCCCTAATATAAGAGTTCATCTCACTTTCTCTTCTCATTTAATTTTTTTTTCCAACTTTGCCCCTAACTCTCTTTCATATTTATTAATACTTATGTATTTCTCTCTCTTAAAAGTATCACAATAAATATGGGTAATATTGAAAAAAAATCATTAACTCCATACACTCAACTAACATTCACATGTTTTTTTAAGAAGCGTTGTTTGACGGATAGCTCTTATGTTATGTTAGGGTCCAGATGGACTATTTTTTTACCCTCACCCCCGTTTAAGAGTATTATATAAACACGCATGTCCCCTCTTCAGTTTCGTTTCCGACCCTTACGTTTGGCATTCGTATAAAACTATTTGCAGCGTGTGTTTCTCTCACAACAACTCTCACACTTTCCTATTATTCACTCCTCTCTTTCCCATTTCAACTTGGCTTCCTTCTTCTTCTCTTTCCTCTGCGTGCATGCTTCTTCTTCACCAGCCATGGGAAACCTCTGTGCCCTCCTCGCCAAACAGCCCACAAAGAAGAAACAAACGAGGCGTCAACCTCACGCGCCACCCCATTCCAATTATCTCAGCAAACGATGGCAGAAGAAGAAGCTTTCATCACTTCATGATGATCATGATGATGATCATGATGACACTTTGATTCACGAGCAAGCTTTGGCTGCTGCTGCTGCTATTCTTTTGAAGAAGAATGGTTCTCTGCCTCCTTCATCATTTGATCGCTCTTCTTCCTTACGCTATCCCAATAATAATAAGAAGGTCACCTTGCCAAGGAGTTCTAGCTCTAGAGCTCGGTCTCTCACTGATCCTTTGCTTCACCCTCATCAAATCGTTCATCAGGTTTCGTTTCTTGTGTATGTCTTTAGTTTTGGAATTTTGTTCTTTAATGTGGTAGAAATATGAATTAATTGTATGTATACTCCGCTGTTAATTTAATTCTCTCTCTCTCTCCTGTTCATAACTTCCTAAGAAAACAGTTAACAGTTAGGTGTTAAGTTTTTTAATTTTTTTCAACATTGCACATATTATTGTGATACTTTTAAAAGAGAAATATATAAGTATTAATTAATATGAAAAGTAGTTAAAGGTAAAGTAGGAAAAACATATTAAATTAAATGAAGAGGGAATGTAAGGTGAATTCTTATATTTTGAGCTAAAATATTCAAATTTTGGGTCTTATATTATGAACAAGAGGGAGTATAAGTCTATAAGATAAAGCTCATTTTTTTAAAAAAATAATGAAGCAAAATACTCTAGATTACTAATTACTAAATATTAACAATAACTTATGCCTACCTGTATTGGATGGTTATAAGTAAAATAAGCTAGTTTTGAAAGAAAATATATAAATATAAATAATTGCAGGCATGTATTATGCATTCTCATTTTTTCCCTAAAAAGGTAGTTGATCTTATAATTTAAGACGTAGGTATGTGTTAGGTTTCTCTTTGAATAGCTAAGCTTAATGTGATGGGACTAAAGTTGTTCAGGTGGTTTGTATTTTTGGCATGCATTTGTGGATTTTTGTTGTTGACGTGAAAAATTGGATAATTTTCAAATTGATGGAAAATAATTAGTGGATGACTTTAGAAAGTGAGATCAATTAGCTGGTTCGAACAGATTATAAGAAGGAATTTGTGATGATTGCTTTCTTATTATCTACTCCCTCCGTTCCTAAATATAAGATCACTTTGATTAATTTGGGGAGATTAAGGAAGACAATAAAATTACATGATCTTCCCAAAATCCCCTCAATTACTTAACTTTAAAAGGAGGAGGGGTTTCAATGAAAAGAGAGAGTATAAGGGTAGTTTGGGCAAAACTTGAGATAAAATAGAAAGTGATCTTATATTTAGGAACTTATCCACTTCCCCAAAGTGATCTTATATTTAGGAATGGAGGGAGTATTATCTTTCATATGTTACTAATTGAAATTTATTAAAGCGGTTCTGTGGAAGTCTAGTTTTGGCGTATTATGCTCGGTAGCAGATGCTGTAGAAATTTGAATTATTGTTGTCTTAAAGATTATATTCGAATTTTGAAGTATTGATGGTGACGCTAATATGTAAGGAATGTTTTATGTGTATGTTTATTTTATTTTATGCATATATATGCTATATTTCTTTTTTTTGTCAGAATATCTACGTTAGATTTCAAGGCTTACCTGAAGTAATATTTACTAAAAGTTAGGTGTAGCTTTGAAGGTAATCTTGTTTGCACTCTTTTTTATTACCCGATAAATTTCAAGTTCCTAAACTGAGATTGAAAAAGAGATGGATTCAACACTGTTGAGGATGTGCATGTGTTACCTAAATCTTATTGACTTTTGGGGGTATCTTAGGTTAAAAGTTAACTTCAGTTCCTACCTCTGTACATCCAGTTTATCTCTGGAAGTAAGAAGGTCCTTGTGAAGGTTACTTATTTGGTACTCCCTCCGTTTCTAAATATAAAATCATTTTCCTAATTTGATTAGATTAAGGATGTTAGTTAAGTTAGTTATCAATACATGATATTACCAATTTATCCTAACCATAAACCTTTATTCCCACTCTCTCTCTTTTGCTTCTCTTTTGCTTGTTACTATAGATAAGCTTTATTAGGGTCAATTTGGGAAAAACTTGAGAAAAAGTATAAAGTGATCTTATATTTAGGAACAAGTTAAAATGTGAAAGTGATCTTATATTTAGGAACCGAGGGAGTATCTATTAGGATTGACTTGCTTTTTATCGTGTCGATGTGTCTGTAAGTATTAATCACCAACCTTTGTGTTCATGTAGGCAAGCATACTGAATGACTTTGTTCCATGTATTTACCAAAAGCAGTTCTTTGTCCATTTTTTATATTCAGTTATAGTTACCATTTGATCAATGTTAACATGGTATTAAATGAATTTAACTCTTTCCATTTGATTATTAAATAAATTCTTTGAGATCACCTGAACTTGTCATCTTGTATAAGTTCACAGGAAAAGGGCCAAACATTTATTATTTTTTCTAGTTCAAATATAAGAACTCTTTAAATTACACTGTTCTTTGCTATTTACATTTTTAGGTTCATTTAGCTTACCCAGAGGCTTTTTATTACAGGAAATCAAGCTTGATGATCTTGAGACCAATCATTTTGTCCTTGTCCATGGAGGTGGATTTGGTGCTTGGTGTTGGTACAAAACTATAGCACTTCTAGAAGAAGGTGGTTTTAAAGTGACTGCCATTGACTTGACTGGATCAGGAGTTCATTCATATGATACAAACAAGATCACATGTCTATCGCAATATGTGAAACCACTTACTGATTTTCTTGAAAATCTTGCCGAAGGAGAGAAGGTGTTTATCTTATTCCTTTCCTGTTTTCATTGCAGATATTTTTGTTCTATCTTTAGCATATCTTTCCACTGGTCATTATCAAATCTATTTACACTTAGGAATTCATCAAACGTAGCTTTCAAGGTTTATTGCCAACCACTTGTCATGGTTGAGGAATTTGCAAATATTCCCCCTCCCAAGTTTTAACATGCTCCCCAACCCTCTTTTCATGTCTTCATGACTACTCTTTGTAAGAGTTTTAATTGAGTTTGTGGTTCTGAAAAGGATTGCTAGCTTTTGTTTTGGCTACCTCAAACCTGATTAGTCTGCCTAATTATTGTTAGTTTCTTGTTGTATCAGTCTGAGGTGATTTCTCTATTTTACTTGTGCTTGTTGAATGAACTTAACTAACATTGTGCTAATTATGTTTGGGAAATGATTCTACATTTTCATTTATTTTAGGTAAATTCTGCTAAAACTCCAGCCAAAAAAGTGAATTTATTTCTTACACTCATGTCGACATTATGATGTTATTGGTTATTGGGCACAATACTTAGTGATGTCATATTTTGGTGTTAGACTCCAGTTTTGCAGCTCGATCACTCTGTTTGTTACTTTCTTTTTTATTTGTATGTAGGTGATCTTGGTTGGCCATGATATTGGTGGGGCATGCATATCATATGCAATGGAGATGTTCCCTCTTAAGATTTCCAAAGCAGTCTTTCTTGCTGCAGCAATGCCGACTAATGGACAAAGTACTTTTGATGCCATCTCTGAACAGGTTTTCAATTTTTTTATGTTTATTATCAAGAATGGTATAGTTTTATTTGTGATACAATCTGATATCTTGAAATCTCTGATTGTTGTGGTGGTGGTATCATGGGGGGATTGGTTGTGTTGGTCACCTTTTTAAGATTCTTATTGTTGTGATCAAAATTTTATGAAGAAATGGCCCTTTTGCATCTACATATACAAGATTGATCTGTACCAAGTAATACAGTTTGTTAGTTAATCTGTGTCAAGATTTTTAACTAGCTTTCAATCACCCGTGAGTTTAATTTGTATTGTTACAAGACATTGGTTCTATTAGGTCATTTTGATAATAGATTCTACAATGCTTACTCAAAATATGCCCATTTAAAGATGAAACCTATTTTCTTGGGACCCTCCTGCTTCATTTTTCAAATTTATGGACCTTCTGCCTTTATAATTTTTTGGCCAAATTAGATGAACATATAATCTCATGCAGCAGGCTGGATGAGTTGTTTACTTTTGTTTGAGTATGTTTTAATTGTACATTCTATTGCAGGCTGGATCAAATGATCTCATGCAGCAGGCTCAGAAATTTTTGTATGCAAATGGGAGTGATCACCCTCCTACTTCTATAGATCTGGACAAGTCATTATTGAAAGATTTGTTATTCAATCGAAGTCCAGCCAAGGTAACTCGTACTGGTTAAATAAAATATCTTCTGTTTTTCTTTATGTTGACTATTTTGATATAAATGAAAATGAGTCAATGGGGAAGGGGAGAGCTTGGTGATTTATGATTTGCACAAAATTGAAGGCCATATTTGCTGAAATCTTTATTCATACTATATGCAATAGAAAAACGTGATGAGAATCTTTGTGGGAGATAGACAACCCATACCATCTAAGTCTCCCCATTAGAAGGTTATAAATGTAGAGCCAGCGAGCAATGTTTTGCTTGTTAGTTTAGAAACAGTCCTGAAATGCAAAATTGGAAGAATAAAAGAAGAAAAAATAAGTTAAATTATTAACGTTTATACTGGTTTTTCATCATTTACAGAAAAGGAGCTATTCCTTAATCTACAGCCTAGCCTGTTGGGTTTTTTATTCCAATATTGCCATAGCAACACACATATTATGTGATGTGGAATTACATTGTTTCTTGTATTTTTCTTTGTGACTTTTTCTCTTTATACAGGATGTTGCATTGGCATCTGTCTCAATGAGGCCAATACCATTTGCACCTGTTTTGGAGAAGCTTTCACTTTCTGACCAAAACTATGGATCTGTAAGGCGGTTTTACATAGAAACGCCTGATGACAATGCCATACCGATTACGCTTCAGAAGAACATGATAAATGTGAATTCCCCTGAAAAGGTCTTACGCTTGAAAGCTGCTGATCATTCCCCATTTTTCTCAAAACCTCAAGCCTTGCACAACTTACTAGTAGAGATATCTATCTATGATCAGGTGAGACCATGATGATTTTCTTCTTTTGTTTCCTCTGAAGGGCATCATCACACAAGTATCAAAAGTCTTCTTAATATGATGAATGAGAAATGCAGCCTGTCATTTCTTGATGAAGCTGCATTATCAGAAAGAGAATTGTGGGTCATATATAACTTGTGTATGTGTTCAAGTTGCAAGTTTTTTACCTTTAATGGTTTTTAAGTTGGGAAAAATCGATACCAAGACCGGTTTTTATCTGGTAAAATTTTTGAGTTGGGCAAGTTACATCTAGTTGAGTGATCAAAAGCTTGTAACTCATCCATTAATAAGCAAATTCTATACTAGTCAGGCTTTATTAGTAAAGTGTTATGTTTAGTTGAGCAGAGGTTCTTTGTATAGGAGGACGAAAAAATTATTGTTGGGAATAGGAACATCAAACGTGTCTGTCTACATTCTTCTAATTCCAAATAATACTGCCGAGTGCAGAATATACAAGTTTTGGGTTCTTTAGGCTTTTTCATCTCATTTGTTGGTGTTGGTCATATTTTGAAACTGTAGTCTCTTCCTAGTATTTTCACCATCAGCAAAATTAGTTAATCCTTTCAGTAAGGTAACTGATTCTGCTATACAAGGTACAGCTCCACACATTATTAAGGACATTTTTTATAGGAATATTTGCTGTCATAATTATTAATACAGGACCTAGGTTATTAATATGCCCTTGAACGATATAGATATTGATACTATATATACACATTTATATTTGCCAATATATATTGACTTGGAAAAAAAGTTAAAACATAGTAGGATAATTATAGTACGTCGTTTGTTCACTCATACTTCTCGTTCTTTTTTAATTAAGTATTTATCAGTATCTTAATCTACTATTGAAATCGCACCACTTGAAAGAACTGTTAAATAGATCAACAATACATTCTTCATCTAACCCAGTATCTCTTAATTTTTCAATGTTTGAGGAGTTGAATTGACTTAAATCTCTTCAATAAGTAATTGGTGCTGCAATTCAACTATCATTTGGTTACATATTTGATTATTTTTTTTAGTCAGAAAGGCTCAAACCAAGGTTACAAGTTACAACTTGCAAGCCCGATACATGTTTTTGCTCATTAATACATCTTGAGCAAGCGGAACAAGACATCTATTCTTTATTGCACCAAATAAAAGGCGAAGGTAAAAAATTGATACTAAATTTTACCTAAAAGTGCATTTGTAATACTTTTAAGTTTCGTGAGGTGCAAAAATAGTACCAATTTGGGGTCCAGGTGCAAATATAATATTTTCATTTAAAAGAAATAAAATTTAGATATGAAAAGACTCTTATGCCTCTCATTAAATTTTATTTAGTGAGGGAGGAATGTGGGCATAAGAGTTTTTTCATATTTAAATTTCATTTCCCCTCTGTTACCAAAAAAAAAATTTCATTTCCCCTAAGTAAAAATATTATATTTGCACCTAAAGCCCAAGTTGAATACTCTTTTTGCACCTCGCGAAACTTAAGTATTAGATACGTCCTAGGAGTAGAGTTTAGTACTATCATTTTTGCACCTTCGCCCCCAAATAAAACATTAATCATATTTAACTAATTTTGTTAATGCACTATATCTATTTCAACCCACCTTAATCATATTTTACAATAACGATGCCAACCGTCTTACTTAATTTTCTAATTTTATTTATTATTATTATTAATTGGACATAATACAACTAATTGTCTAATTGTATGAGGAAATACCATAAAAAGACTCTCGAAATATGGAAATGACAATTAGATTTGCAAATTTGAAAATGAGGGAGCCACTCCTGCCATCAGCCACAGGCAAGGGCCTCTGCCAACCAGCGGCTTAAAGGGCACCAACCTGCAGTTGGAGCGAGCTATGGTGGTGGGAATTTCCGTTTGTGGGGAGTAAAATAAATACTTAAGTGTATAGGTGAGTTTCATATCCCAAATCCGTTAAGGGCCAATTTGGTTGGCAGGAAAGTGTATAATGGAATTGGAAATGAAATTGAATGTAAGGGTAAAGATGAATGGAATTGGAAATGAAATTGAGTGTAAAGGGTAAAGATTAAAAATAGAGGTAAATTAGGAAATGATGAGATGTAAAAGTTTGTGGGGCCCATGAACAGTGTGAGATGGAGAGAGAAAGCTTGTGAGTCCGGGATATATGGAAATTACCATTTTCATTTCCATTTTACATTTCCATTTTAAATTTCCTGTCAAACAAACGTACCCTTAGATGGATCACCAAGGATATTGTATCACCTGTGTCTAGCTAGTGTAAAATGAAATGAGGTGCATCTCTCATACCAACTTAAAGTTGTTAAGGGTTGGTCTTAGATATAGGTCCACTAGTCTCGTTCAAATTGTTAACCAAAGTCAATCCACACCCCTGAATCCAATACAAATAATTGTTATACACAAGACGAAGTTGGAACAAAGAAGAGGAAATTTTGTATAGTTAGGGAAGTAGTTGGTAATTGGAAATATACTTGCTAGTATGAAGTTGGTAAATCATTATAAAGATTTGAAAATACATAAGATGATAAGACATAGTTGGTAATAGCAAAGAAGAAGTCGGTAAATGAAAATGCACATGTTGGTAAGACATTGTATGAAGTTAGCAAACCATTATTAACAAAATTTGTGACATATATACAAGACGGAGTTGGTAACAAACAAGAATAAGTTACTTAAGTTAGGGTAGTTGGTAAATAAATTCACATGTTGGTAAAATTTATATGAAGTTAATTAACAATTATAAAAACTATGTAACACAAGAGCAGAATTATAAAATTTTATATGAAGTTAATTAACAATAATTATTAAAAAAGCCTATGAATCAGTACTTTGTTAATACAATAGCAATAGCAGTTTCATTATTTGAATAAGACCTTTGCTTTCTTTTTCCTGATATTTTTGTCCGAAAAATTTGTCCTCTTCAACATAGATTTTGCGTGCTATGAAGTTTGCTATATTCTGTTTTCTTAAAGCTTTTTCTGCTGTTTTATTTATTATCCCTTCAATCAATGGCATACAAAATTAGATCCAAATTTTAATAATAGAACGTGATACGGATACCTCTAACATGGCACCGACTTAATAAATCCAGCCAGTGGTATGTTGCTTTTTTAAAAAGCAAAAAACAAAAAGAAATCTGCATTGATCGCAACACCCATGGTATCATGTCTAGCCATATCCGTTCACTTGTTCTTTCCTTCCTTCTGTGTCGGTTGTCTCCAATAAGCTATAGTGTATAATATATTTAAAATTAAAATGAAAACTAAGCTTAGAATTCCATTGAATGAGATTGGGATATTTAGAAGCGAATAGAATATGATTACGTCTAATAATAATAATAATAATAATATAAATACTAAGAAAAAAATCAAATATCAAATTCCCTATTTTGATTTGTATCTGTATTAACATATTTTTTATACATTAAGGCAATGACATCAGAAATCATATTTTTCTAGCCTTCCGTTACACAATGATGATTGAAAGGTTTTAGCAAAACTTCTGCTGAAGGATTGAGGGGGAGTCTCTTTGTGAAGGGTTTTGGATTTGAATACTCCAAAACAAATGCTGGTTAATCACAAATGATTTGGTGACATAAAACTTTGTTTACGTTGTAGCTTAGTATAATCAAATTTTCTCTAACTTTAAACGTCCTCAATTGTCAATTAGCTATGTTATTATAGAACCAATTTGGAAGTGTAAGATTTGAATTAAAACACATTGAGTCTCTATTTTTTTTTGAATATAGGACAATTATAGTAAGTAAAACGAACGGTTACATTAAGACACTTGCAT
The DNA here is from genome assembly GCA_029929735.1 of Mimosa pudica. NCBI lineage: Eukaryota > Viridiplantae > Streptophyta > Magnoliopsida > Fabales > Fabaceae > Mimosa > Mimosa pudica. The sequence continues at coordinate 8,158,537 of JAKELP010000021.1, read as the reverse complement.
CAAACAAGTGTCATCAATACACCACACAATACACATAAACTTATTTTTTTTTTCCGATGAAATGACAATTATATTAAGTAAAAGGAAGTTACATTAAGGCACCTACATATAAGCAAGAGCTATCAACACTCATACATAAGTATAAAAGAAAATAAATAAGCAGAATATCAACAACCATCGAAAATATAAAGGATATAGAGGATGAGTTCCACAATTGATATCCTTCTCTTTCACGAACGATACATAGAGCTATGCCATCTAGGTTGTTGTCATGATATGAGTTATTATTAAACCACTGTAGAAGGAGAAAGGAGGGCGACATTCAACCATAACACATCTTCCCCATGATGAATTTCTGGTAATGCCCATTTTGACGTTGAAGTCAAGAAAAGAGTAGTGTCTGGATGCCTGTCCTGCGAGAGGCGGCTGACGACACTGGCCAAGACTAATGCCTGGTTGAATGCTAGGGGGAAGCAAGAACTTATCTTAAAACCATTCGTGTAGAAAATAGTATTAGACCATTGATTGTGAACCTCTTTCCATCCTTTACCATTATTGAAAACATAAGACCAACTTACCACCATGATAAACTTAATAATAACAAACTGGACACAAAACCAAACATGGAAGACTTTGTTAACTTGGAGATACCAAAAACCAGTCCTAAGTTTCCAGCTGTCATATATTTGTAGCAATGAGTTCAAGCTAGCCAAGAAGCCTAAGTTAGGCTTCCTCAACAGATTCCAACCAATATACAAATCCACACCACTAAAGGATTCAAACTGGAAGGACACATTCATGGTTGTGGTCTGTAAATGTGGAGAGCTACCAAATCTGACATGACTTGCACAATCATTGTTTTTCCAAATTAATACTTCAGAACTCTCCATTTTTACATTGTTTTCCTTTGATAGTTTAATGACCTCTATTTTTTCAACATGGGCTGAGAAAGGAGTCTCCATACTCACCATTTCAGAATTAGGAAAAACCAGTGCTAAATTTATTTGACTCACACAGTCTTCAATTTTTATAGCCTCACCTCTCTTAAATTTTTTAAGAGCTTTATCATGTTCCTCAACTAAAATATCAGACCGACCTCTCTGCAAGAAGGATATCTTAGGAGGATAGTCAATTTCCATACCTACTATTGCAGAAAGAGGAAGACCAAACATGCACCGTCTTTGAATCCGATGAAATACATTCATCTTCATCTTCTTAACCTTCCGTAGCTCTTCTTCTTCGTTCCAGGAACCCTGTTCCAGCTTCCTTTTGTGCTGCTTGATCGAATTACGGACCGATCTGCAGAAATATTCACCTTTCCTTTTGTGGATTTACTCTCAAACTTCCTAAATCTTCTTGGATTTGGGTTTGACACAGACTTCCCCTTTGGGGATCCAAGGAAAGAAGGGTTTAGGAATCTTTGTCCCTTTCCCCCATAGTACATGCCGCAGAGTACGAATCCGCCTTTACATTTCTGATCGGAGCTTTGCTCCGTCGAAGATCTACGATCAGGTGGTTGGGAATCATGGGAGGGAAGAGAGAGAGACGAATCAAAGTTGTTTTGAGTTAATTTGGATTTGAGAATGGTTGGGGTTGATTTGTTTTTTGGGGAAGAAATAAGAGTTGATCGGTGGAGGAATTTGGGATTTAGGTGGAGGAATTTGGGATTTTGGTGGTGAAGGTGCGATGGACTCTGCCTCATGCTTTTGGCTCGCCTCTCTCTCTACTGTCAACGCCACACACATAAACTTAAATGAAAGCAAACAGATAGAAAAAAGATAATTACAATAGCAAACATAAACACCAGTCAGATAAGAACATGAGCCATATTAGAAAATAAAAGGATATCAAGTAAGAATTCTGGATGAGTGTAGAGGAGCAAAGCAATGAGGCAGTGTAAAGAATTATGTAGGAACCAATTCCAGCAAGGAAGGCAAATGGCGATGACCAGCATTTACCGAGAAAATTTTCTGGTTTGAGTGAATTGCATCTCTTTTGAAAACCTCATAACAATCCAAGGACCACAATTGATATTCTTCTCTTTCCCAAACTCGACATACATTGAGTCTCTATTTGAGTGTTTGATTTGAACATCAAATATGGATCTAGTGTGTAATTACACGTGATAAACAGATAATGCACCAACACATATAGGAAATAAGCAGTTATATCACATCTAATGACATTATATCCGAGATAAATCAAATATACTGAAGTTCATATATACATACAACTGCAAACACTATTGTACTTGACTTAGATCGTACATAAACATATAGAATCTTAAAGACTTTGTTTTAAATCTACACATATATGCAAATAAACATAGGAATATATATGTGCATAAATACAAATCAAGACATGAACAACATCAAATAATTTTGCATTTCCTTTGTGGCCCTAAGGCTATTTAGTTTCTGTCCAAAAGAAATATCTATTTAGCTAATTAAAGACTTGCTCGGACTAACCTTATTTTATCCCTACCTTTGGAAAAAAAATGTCAAGATAATAAATATGATTAGACAAGTGTGGCGGTCTCGTCTAATTATTGTAATTAGATATATTCACTCTTGTCTGGCGCTATTAACAAGTGGACTAGAATATTGTAGGACTAATTGATAATCAGAAATTTCACTACTTTCAAATAAATAATTATTGTAGTAATTAGAGAAGAAAATTAAAGTTGAAACTAGTGAAACTAAACATTTCATAAACAACCACTATAATTTGCCAGCCTTGAGTGCAGAGCAGAGAGCACCGCTCCATTGTACCAAAGCCTAAGATCCAGCTCACTCTCCCCACCTCTACAATCAATTTTCAATGCCCCCCGAAAGTGAAAGCCCAACCTAACGAATCTTTTACATATGGCAAACATTAAAAAACATACTCCCTGTTACTTATATATATGGCCACTCTTCAGATTCAATTTTCCCTAATTAGAAGACTCTTATTCACTTTATTACATATTTATCCATCTTTTACTAAAATACCCCATGTCTATTTGTTAACAAACAAATTATATCCTCCATAATCCCATCCATTTTTAATTTTAAAAGATGAACATTATTAAAAAGTACATAAAATTATATTATTGATAAAGTGACCTGGACGAAGAAATCAGGCTTTCGAGTCATAGTTCAACACTGTCGAATCGTTCAAACCAATAGTTGAACTGACAGTCGAACGAATAAACGTTATGACAAAATGTGAAATGGTTGACAGTTAGACTGGTCTAACAGTCTGATCCAGTCCAGTCCGATCCTCACAACATTATTGGAAGGAATATAACAAAGGGGAAAAGAAATAAGATCATTCCAACCTGGGGTGTGTGGTTGAGTGGTAAAGACTCATTCACCCTTAACCAATTGTCTGGGGTTCGATCCCTGGCGTTGGGTATGGAGAAACATTAAATCTCCCAGGCCAGCTATCTCACCCTTTGAGGTGCCTCCAAATCAGCGGGGATTAGTCTCTCACTTGTCGAGTGAGGGAATACCTTGATCATGAATAAAAAAAAAAGATCATTCCACTTCCGGTCTTGATTTGACGGTTTGGCTCTCCCCATCTTTCAAATTTTAAAATATCTTTTCCTCATTATTACTTCTCACTAATAAATAAATATAAAACCTACTTTATATATATTTTATTTCATTTCAATATTTCATTCTTACAACTCTAGTTTCTAGTTTCTACCTCTCTCTCTCTGCTTTTGGGAAACGAAGGTATAGAAATCCCAAATCTCCGATTTCATCATTCCATAAGCCAAACATTTCGATCTGTCTATTCTACATTGTCGTCTTACAATGTCTATCAAAATTGTTTTTGTTTTTCATGTTCTTGTATGCTTTTTATTCTCTTAGATTTGTTCATTGCGTCGATTGAATATTTCGCATCTGCTCTCAATTGATGCTGTATTATTTTGTACTCGTACTTTGTTGACGTGAATTAGAAAATGTTAGTGTTTGTGTACCTTGCTTCAATGAATTGAATGTACATATGATTTAGCTTTATGAGGATTTCAAAATGGATCTTCAGTTTTTTCAGATCGGGGTTGATTTTGAAATGAGTGAAAATAATTTGTGACTGTTAATGTAGAAATGAAAATAATTTGTTTCTATGACATGGTTATTCTTTTTCTGTGCTATTAAGCATTTCAACTTTCAGCATGATTCTCAAAATGCCTGAAAAATTAAGAGTTTGTTGTTCTTGTTTTTGGCTTAAAGAAAAAGAGTTGCTTATTCTTGTCATTGAAAGTGTAAATAAATATCTTTCAACAATCAGTTCAAATTGATGGTGTTGAAGTACTCCCCCTGGTCCTAAATATAAGACTCATTTACGTAATTATTTGAGTAGATTAAGAATGTTAGTTAAGTTTGTTGATTTGACATGTTTTTCCCAAAACACCCTTATCATATAACTTAACTTATACTCCCCTCTCTTAATTGATTACTATTGAGGGGAATTAATGAGGGTAATATTGGAAGAAGCACACACAAATTAGAAATAAGGCTTATATTTAGGACCGGAGGGAGTATTAAATTATGTATCATCAACTCTTGAATTTGGATTCCCAGTAAGTTGATAGCCAATGCATTTCTGTTCTGGTGGTTAATGATACTGCCTGGTGTATGGTCAATAACATTCTTTTGAACATAGGTGGTCATGCGTATGCTTTTGTGATTATTTTAGATGTTGATGGTTGAATGTTTCTAAGGACAGGTTGTGCAATGCAGGTTTAGCCACTTAAGTTCAGACTAACTACAAATGGGTCGTGGGGTTAGTAGTGGTGGTGGTGAGAGTTCTTTGGGATATCTCTTTGGAAGTGGGGAGAGTCCTAACAAAGCACCAGCTGCACCGGTCCAAGCTCAACCTGCACCAGCTGCGCCAGTTCAAGCTCAGCCAGCACCAGCTGCGCCAGTTCAAGCTCAGCCTACAAATGAGGTGCTTTCAACAAAGGCAGCTGATGCATCACCACTAAATGAAAAGCAAATTCCTGCTGGAGTGCAGGGGCATCTTACGAACAATTACCACCGTTCTGAAGGGCAAAACTGTGGCAATTTCATCACGGTAGAATACTCTTAAACCTTTTACTCTGTTTGAAGCATGATGAATGATTTTCTATATGTAGTGAATGGTAGGTTGGTAGAAGGGCTGACATGACTCAACTGTAAGCTCATTTGTTGTGGGATCTGAGGTCTTAGTTATCGAATCAGTCTCTTTGCATAAAAGCAGAGGTAAGACCGCCTAGTATATTCCCTTCTTTAGCACCCTCACCAAATGGGGATCAAACTGGGTTAGCGCTTTAGTGAATGGTAGGTTGGTAATGTTCAATGCTGTGTTGCCCTTGGCCTTAGCCTAGGGAACTCTGAGGTTGTTCATTTTCTCAATCTTTATAGTTGGATATGGGGATGGGATTCTCCTTTGTTCTACTAGTCCTTTATTTATTTATGTTTTTTGGAAAAGTGATGAAGAAGGTGCTATACTAGGGTCAACAAGTTAGGCTAACGGCAAAGTTGTAAGTTGAAAGTTGGAGATATCATAAGCACAATTATCAGCTATCGAATTGAGATATGAAATGCAAGTGGGAAAGATTCTATTTGAATTGTAACTGAATCATAAGTCCGACCAGATTTCAGGATCAAGTGAAAAATAACTTGCAAAGCATGCTGTAAACTTTGTATGTCTATAGTATAATCATAAATAGTTTAAGCAATAACTGACAAAACAGTCAAGTCACAAATCTCTGAATAGTTACATTTCATTTGTAACAGATTCTGAAAGACTTTGCTTTGATCCCAATGATGTTGTATTTTCTTTTTGGGATATGTAGTTGTATCACTTAGAAACAACTATCAAAGTACTAAGTTGAAAGAATTCATAGAACCAATTCAACTAGATGTAGACATGCGCTAGTATGAGATGAGTATTTCTCTTAGATAAGGAATGCGCACCATCACCTGGGGTGCACAAAAAGGGGTTGAGAAGGGGGGTGGAGGGTGGGGGGTAATAATATTGGTGGCTGGGCTGATTCTCTCATGGCAGGTTAAATCTTTTTTTTGGGATTTGTGATGTTTGTGGTGTTTTCTTGCTTATTAACTAAATACTAAAAGAAGTCTCTTTCTTTTTTTTGACCAAGAAAAGAAGACTCTATCTTTCCCGACACAAAGCACTGCTCAATTAATACCCATTTTGTTGTAGTTGAATACTTGATTTTTATTGTTTGAATGCCAACACTTTACTCCAAAAGACCAATAGAGTTTTTTGGATTTGGATTGTGATGTTGATTCATGCATGATCTCACATGACCTGACAGAATCGTAGTGCAAAGAACTCTGACCAATGACATGATAAGTAGGTAGTTGAGTTTTTTGGGTTTTGAGTGGTGATGGTGATTCAATTATGATCCAACATAACCTGGGTGTATAAAACTCACAAAATCATGGACCATTAACAATATTTCACATATATCCTCTTCAAATATCCCATTTTAGCTATTTTTACTTGTGATAATAATATATACATTAAAGTTAGTCAGCAACATGCATTTCTATAATCCAAGAGAGGCAGTTGACATGATGGGGGTAGTCAGGGATGAGTGATTTCTGTTTTCCTGTTAACATCCCACTAGCTGTGACTGTAAGAGATGGATTCGTTTTCCTTTCTTGCTATGTTCATTATCATGTTATTGTGATCATTACTTTATACAGTACTCTATTTTCAAAGTTTCAATCACTTTCTGAAAGAAGGGAAAGTGTATTATCATCATCTGCAGACTCATTTTCCCCGCGTTCCATTTCTTTTCATGCAACAAACAATTTCATGGTAATGAAACCAAATCAACATCATTCTTAATATTGTGTAATCTGGTTGGATGCAGGATCGACCATCAACCAAGGTTCACGCTGCCCCAGGTGGTGGATCTTCCTTGGATTACCTTTTTGGTGGTCCAGCTCCTGGAGGGAAGTGATTCATCTGCATGAGTAATGGCGATGCTTGAATACATCTTAGTGTCTGTCTTATGTTTTAGCAGTGGACTTATTTTTTCCTTGTGCTGTTAAATCAATCTACCTGAGAATGTTATTCTGGTTGATTGACTAAAATATTTTGATTCAATATGATATGAATTTCTCCCCATGTTCAATGGTGTAGTGTTTTAAAAAAGTACAATGCTGATGAATCTCATTTGAAGAGTAAGGCACAACTTTTAGGGAAGGGTTAAAGGTCATTCTGGCCAACAAACAATTTCTAATGTATCAATTCGGCCAACAAACAATTTTCGGTCTCATTATGGTCAACAAACAATATAAAAGGTCCATTCTGGCCAACACAGTTAAATATGGGTTAACACTGTTAAATGATGGGCCCATGTCTGCCAGATCACATGCCATGTCAGCCTCCCCTCTGTGCATACATGTTTTATTTGTTTTAGGAAAAAAAGCTGAAATCCCTAAATTGGAGCTCTGAAATCCCTAATTTGAAATCCCTAAATTGAAATCGACTAAGGAAGGCTTCTCTGTAAAACGATTAAGGCTGAGAAACGATGAAGACGATGTTAATATCTGAATGCTGACATTGAAATGCACGTTAGAATCAGATATGAAATCAGATTTGAAGGCCTAAGCACAAAAATCACAAAAATCACAAAAATCACAAAACATGTGACATGATCTTTAGGATAATAGAGGACCCAAACAGAGTAAAAGAGATTAACCAAACGAACATTGTGCTCATTCCGAAAGTAGACCACCCGACTTCCATAAGGGACTTCAGACCTATCTCTCTCTGCAACGTATGCTTCAAGATCATCACAAAGGCAGTGGCGAATAGACTTCAGAGAATTATGAACTATGTGATTCAGCCGAATCAATGTAGCTTTATAAGAGGTCGTCAGGGTTGTGATAACATCATCCTTGCTCAAGAGGCCATACATACTATGCGCACCAAAAGAGGGATGAAGGGGTATGTGGCTATTAAGGTGGATATGGAAAAGGCTTTTGATAGGCTTGATTGGGATTTCATTAAGTTCAACCTGCAAAGTCTGGGATTAAAAAATGAATTAGTCAGACTCATCATGGAATGTGTGACCACAACATCAATGAGGATAGCATGGAATGGGAACCACTCTGCACCATTTCGGCCAACCAGGGGCATCCGGCAAGGAGATCCCCTTAGCCCTTATTTGTTCGTCATTTGCATGGAGAGACTAGGACAGCTGATTCATAGCGAGGTAAGCCAAGGCAACTGGAAGCCTCTGAGACTTAGCCGCAATGGGCCACCCATATCTCACCTCTTCTTTGCGGATGATTTGATCTTATTCTGTGAAGCTTCCGAGGACCAGGTTGACTGCCTTAAGAGTACTATGGAACACTTTTGTAATGTTTCTGGACATAAGATCAGCCTACATAAATCAAAAATGTTTAGTTCCGCTAACGTGCACTTCAACAGGGCCTATGATTTGAGTAGAAGGCTGGGTATTGGCTTAACCTCTGACTTAGGGAAATATCTGGGAGTTCCTCTCCTTCACAAGAGAGCTACTCAACAAACTTTTGAACCCATCCTCAAAAGAGTCAGAGAAAGATTGGCAGGATGGAAAGGAAAAACTCTAAGCATGGCCGGGAGAACTGTTTTAATTAAGTCAGCATTATCATCTCTGCCTTTTTATCAAATGCAGACGCTCCTTATCCCCAAAGGAGTTTTGCATAACATCGAGAGGATGAGTAGGGATTTTTTCTGGCAACATGACCAAGAAAGAAGGAAGCTCCACCTAATCTCATGGAGCACTATTAAGCAACCGAAGGAGAGCGGTGGCCTCGGCATCAAGGACTTGGTTTGTCAAAACCAAGCATTCATCATGAAACTGTGCTGGCATTTATTAACGAAGCCTGATAGCCTATGGGTCAAGTGCCTAAGATGCAAATATAAATGTGGTGACGGGGCAAATTTGGATATCAACAGAAAAACAAAGCAATCAGCCATCTGGAATGGAATAACCAAGATATGGGATATATTTACAAAAGGAATTGGCAAAAAGCTAAGGAGTGGTTTGACGACTAGTGCCTGGTGGGATATTTGGACCCCTCTGAATATGCCTCTCATTCAGTTTGTCGATAAAAATGTTGCGCTGATCAGGCCGGAAGAGACTGTGAAACATTTTGTGAAACAGGACGGCTCGTGGGATCTAGCTAAATGGAGCTCCTTCCTGCCCACTTGGGTAGTAAACAAGATCAATGAAATTCCCCCTCCAAGGGCAAGAGACGCTGACTTGTATGTCTGGAGGGCCTCAAATGACGGCTGGTTTAGCGTCAAAACGGCTTATGATTTCATAAGAAGGCAGCAGGATGACAGAAATTCTCCACAATGGAAACAAGTATGGCGGTGGCCAGTCCAAGAGAGAATCAAATTCTTTCTATGGCAAGCTTCCCATGACAGACTCCCAACGAACTCACTCAGACATGAGAGAGGGTTTAGCGATACAAATGAGTGCCCATTTGAGTGCAATAGTGAGGAAACCATCCTCCACATTCTAAGAGACTGTGAGACTGCCACCTCTGTATGGATGACTTTAATTAACCCTTTATATTACTCTATTTTCTTCTCTTTTGACTTGCAGGAATGGCTACAATGGAATGGAAGCAATGAACCTGGCACAACAAGGATGCATAAGTGGAAATGGCAGAAACTTTTTGGCCATGTCTGTTGGAGACTTTGGAAGAACCGATGCCAAAAAGTTTTTGAAGGCAAAGGTGACCAGCCAAGGAGCATCATACACAGCTGTTTGCATCAAATGATGGAGGAAACTGTGAATGGGAAGTACAAACACCAGATACTGAACATCACAGAGAGACCAAACACAAGATGGATAGCACCACCCGAAGGCTTCCTCAGATTAGACGTGGATGGCTCGAGAAATCAGGAAGGATATGCAACTTGTGGGGGTGTTATAAGGGACCACCTAGGACGCTGGCTCATAGGGTATCAGCACAAGGTTGGACTTGGAACTATCGTGGAAGCAGAGATTCAAGCTATCATCAGCGGAATCAACATATGCAAGAACAATGGACTGAAGAACATTAAACTCTTTTCCGATTCATCGGAAGCCTTGCAACTTCTATTTCACGGGTGTGATATCAATCACCCCTTGCAAGAGCAAATTGAACAAGGGAGGAGTTTAATTTTCAGCAGTTCAGAGTTAGAGATCAATCATGCCCACAGAGAAGCTTTAATGTGCGCCGACAAACTAGCTAAGAAAGCTCATGAAATGGACCATATGTGGCAAATATATTTGGAGCCACCTGGATATTGCCTCTCGCAGCTGGCAGCAGACTTAGGATAGGACTGACACTTCTTTTGTCTTAGGAAAGGATAGAAATGACACTTTCTTTTGTCTTAGAAAAGCATAGTGCATAGTCAACGGGACTACTGCTAGTTACAGCTCAAGATACTATCTTGTCAGATCAATTCAAAAAAAAAAAAAATCACATTTCTGTTCGCAAGTCCCTGGATGTCAAATTACACTAATATATCAGACTTGCTAAGTTTTCATCTTCCATGGCTTTTCCGTTTGTTTCTCGTTGTCTCTGATTGTGGTTTGTGATTTTTCAGTTCTTTGTTTGCCTTGAATCGTTTGCGTGAGTCTATTTCACTTTGTGAATCGTTTGCCTTAGTAGTAAAAAATTAAAAAAATAAAATAAAAATTTCCCATGCCACGTCATAGAAAAATAACCCACTCACTTAGCACATGTCAGTCCAAATGCTTACTTGGCAAAGGTATTGATGGTGTTAACTCATATTTAACTGTGTTGGCCAGAATGGGCCTTTTATATTGTTTGTTGGCCAAAATGAGACCGAAAATTGTTTGTTAATTGATACATTGAAAATTATTTGTTGGCTACAATGACCTTTAACCCTTTAGGGAAAGGTCGTATAAGAGGTATATGCAAATTTTGGTGCAACCTTTATCCATGTTGCTGCTAATGTCTCGACTCAAGCATGTTCGCAAACTGAAAAATGCGTTATATGGGGCTTGAACAACCCTCGTGAAGACCCTATTTTGAAAGACTTTGTAATAATGTTATGATGAGAGTGTCTAGAATACTTTTACCCTCTGCCTTTTCCTGTCATTAGTCTAGAATACTTTTCATGTTGCTCTTTTATTTTTATTTCTTTTCAATTTCATTTTAATAAATAATAAATATTAAATAAGGAATTTTCTTTAAATTTAGAAAAATAATGAGTTTTTAGTCAAAAGGGTCTAAAGCTAGCTGGTCATGGGCTAAGCGTCAATATTTATGTGTTTTTCAGATATCTAAGCTTGTGAGGGTAGCCTGCGCGACTAGGCCGACAATTTTTCCCAATTATTTTAGATTTTTGATACAAGAAAAACAAAATTTTAAGATATGCGTTTTAGTTAAATTGAGTGGGAGATGAATTCTAACTGCACTGTTAGTTTTGTATATTCACTAATGTTAATTTAAGGAGTTAATTAATTTTGGTCACAGGTCATATTTTTAATTTTTATTGACTTTCTCACAATTGTCCTTATCAATATTGCATCAACAATAATAATCAAATTTATTTTTAAGAAGCATATCATAATTGATATTGTAATTAGTATATTTAATATATTCAAATTATAAATATATACTTATTTAAGATGGGTAAGAGCAATGTGAAATCCTATTTTTAGAACCTTTAACCCATTAGAATTTTTTGGTCGAATACAGAGTTTAGAAAATCCTTACCTAGCTGAAATATGCTTAATAATAATGTATGCATAATTAACATGACTTAAAAACTTAGACTAAGCAAAGACTAAACCAAACATCACTACCTCAAGTCAACCAATAATAGCCAGTCCTACATACAGAATCACAACAAATTAAACACCAATGCATATCCTTATATAGATGAATACATATATAATTAAATCACAGATTAACTGAAGCAGGCAAACTTAATAAAATCTGCTCATGAACCATCTTATGACAGTTTATAGCAATCTCGTTGGTAATCACTCCTACAAATGGGAGTACCTGGAGCTACGGTTTGCTTGTCGCCGAGACAACTTGTATAGCGTTGTCCATTCGGTGTGGGACAGCTAACTGAAGGGTTAGTATTGAGGGTTTTGGCAGTGATGCTGAGTGAGTTTGAGGCCAATGAGCTCACAAATCGTGGATTCGAACCGAATGACTCTCTGTCGTCGGTCACATCGGCGATGAGACAACGGTGGTCGGAGTCACAGGCTGAGACGGAGGTGGTGTTGTTCTGGTGCAGTGAAAGAGAAGCTGCCTTGCAATTGTGGGGTTGGATAAGTAGCATGGATACAATGAAAGTAAGAAAGACAAGGCTCAGTGATATCTTCATCATTGCATTAGTCTGTTTTTTTTTCTTCTTCTTCCCCTTATGCTCACTCTAATGTGTTTTTTGTGTTAGAGGTTTAACTATGTTATCTCTTTGGCAAAATAAAATTAACTATGTTATCTCAAATTTATCATGTGAAAGATATCTTAAGGGTTGGATTGTCGGTAAGAAGAAAGGTTTGGTTGAAATTTTTGATTAAAAAAAGTAGTGAATCCGTGAGCAAATGATACAGGAAAAGTTGACTATAATACAACATTTAATTTGTAGCTAACGAAAGGGACACAACTCTCATGATAAGGATTTGGATAGTAGTTTGTCTGTGGAATATGTGAATCAGGATATAGCAATGTACATCTACAATTGTGGAATACAACTATATGAATATTATATTAAAATTTCAAAAGCACATATATTTTTTATATTTAATTTGTTTCAAAATTTAATAATTTTTTAAATGAAATACTTTTTGTTGGGCCCGTTTGACACTATTGGGCTTAAGAAAAGATTTGGGCCCATGAAGCTTGGATAGCCCATTGACATCAGAAGCAGGTCCGATTCTTAGTCATTGAACTTAAAAGAAAGAGAGAAATGATCTATCATTAAAGTTAAATGAATGCATAACGATCACTTACGCGGATTTGTTGCCTATCTTTTCACAACTGTCGAATACAATGACTAGGGTATAAAAGTTACAAAATACCTCATCTGAAGGGGAGAATTTTTTAAAACAATCAAAGAATATTACAAAGTTCTCACTGACATTTGAGTCATTGGGCATCCTAGTAAAAAACTAGTTACTTTGTATTTGTTTTTACAGATTGCATTCAACAATGCCGGTGAGCTATTTTCATATTGATAAAATTATACCTTTGTTCTTCTGGATTGAATCTCCAATATCTGAGTATCAACATTTTGGTTTTGCATATTTTTGCCATATATGGGTTTGCATCTTTTTAGAGAGGGTGAAGTTAATTGCTTTGAAGGGTGAATGGGCTCTTTAAATGAAAAAAAAGACTCTTTTTCTAGAAATAACAGAGTTGAATGAACTAATGCATAAAAAAAGACTCATTTTAGCTCTCTATTTCGAATTTTTCATGACATTGAAAAAAAAAATCAACTGAACAACTAACACTAATACAAAAGGCTTTTAACACCGCATTTTAAGAGCTTATAATGTCACTTTTTTAAGCCGACGTCTATACAAGCGATGCGGGAAATCAACTTTTTATGTCGCTTAAAAAAGTTCTAAGCTTCATCAGCCCTAAGCTTCACACCCTAACTAAATGTTAACTTTGAAAATTTTAATAAATCTTCCATTATGTGATGTTCCTGACCATAAAAAAAAGAGGGGAAAATGTCATTTAAATTCCTCCGAATATACAAAAGGACAATTCAGGAACTCAAACTTTCAAAAGGATCATGAAGGAACGAGGACCTAGTTGACATTTTAAAATTGTGTGAAAAGACAAAATTGCCCTAATCATAAAACAGAAATTACTAACCACCCTTAAATGTCAACTAGGTCCTAGTTCCTTCATGTTCCTTTTGAAAGTTTGAGTTCCTGAATTGTCCTTTTGTATATTCGGAGGGATTTAAATGACATTTTCCCAAAAAAGAGCAACATTCTCAGCAAAAACCATTGTAAGTTTACCATATAAAACAGTATGGCCAGATAAGTTTTTAACAGCAAAGTAACAACGTAAAGCTAAATCAAAGGATTTCCATCAAGCTTCTAATAAAAATTCCTTAGGTCACACGGAACAATCATGTCATGCAAGTTCTAATCCTATCCGACAGCATACACCAAGTGATTTTACTCAGCCCCACGAACAAAACATGGATTTTTTATCAAAATAAAGTACAAAATATAATATTTTTAAATTCCTTTGGATTGTAACAAAATATTGACGTGTTGCCATTTTGTAAATAAAAATTATACTGCTCACTAGCCAGTTGACCATTGACAAAAGCATACAAAGCCTTCATTAGAATTAATCACAACACAGAAAATAAATGAATCAGTTAAAAATTTGAACAAGGAATGAGTACCACAATTTTATCAATCAAGTATCTAGCCAAAGATTGTAATGAAAACAAATGGACAAAGCTATTAGCAGGGTTGTTTAGTTGCCTGCTCTTTGAAGTACCTCAGGTAATCAGATGCATCTCTTGTTGTATTTAATTATCTGCTCCAGCAGGCCAGACATGGTGAAGGTATTGTCATCAGTAGAGGTTATCTCTTCATTGAGTGCTTGCCAGCACTCTAACTGCAAAATTAAAGCAGAAAAAATGGAAGAACAAGGTACTTCGAATTGTGATAATGCAGCAAAATAAAGTAACTATAACTAAAGGCCATAATTAAAGCGACATGGGAATAAATGATATTGCAATGAGGAGGTTCCTTAATTCACACGTAAAAAACGAGCAGGCCATGCGCAGAGCAAAAACATTCACATGTTTATAATTTTATCAAAAAAAGGGGGGAAGGAGGGATTCCATGCAGAGAAAACAGGTTTTCCAGCATTAATTCATAACATTGCATTAATTCATATTAAAAGAAAAGCTTACCAAGAAGTGGGAAGAGCTGCAATTTCTGTTGATGAAGAGCACTTGTATTTTCATACATGCTTAGGATTAACGTGGAGGAAACATAAAAAGACATCAATAACATAATCAATATAAACAAGAGGGAAAAAAATAAAACAAAGTTCCAGCCTCTTATTCACCTCTCAAATAACCTTTACGTATTAAAATTCAGGATTAAGGGTCAAATCTAGCACTCAACTATTGACAAAAGTTTACCCAACATAAAAGTGAATTTTCGGTCTCAAATGTAGCAAAGATCAAGTACAAAGTGGGTCGAATGTAGTAATGTCACTACAAAAAAAACGGGTCATTCCGGCGCAACCTTACCAGCGTTTTGGTCCAAAACGCCTATATGAGAAGCATACCGGCGTTTTTACCCAAAGTGCCTATATGAAAACGCCAATAAATTTGGCGCGCGCTTCCCGCCTTTTTTCCCGCGTTTCCATATCGGCGTTTTGGGTATAACAAACGCCGGTATGATTTTTAAATTTAAAAAAGAGGGGCTGACAGTTTTTTTTTTTTTTTTTATTCAGAAAACCGCATATAGGCGTTTCTTCAAAACTCCTATCTGCGATTAAATATTATTTTAATCGCACATTGGCGTTTTGAGAAACGCCTATGTGCTTAACGTGCATTTAATATGCACTTTATGCGCATATCGGCGTTTTGAAAAACGCCTATCTGCGCATATTAAATGCACTAAATGCATATAGGCGTTTCTCAAAACGCCTATATGCGATTAACGCCTATGTGCTTAACGTGCATTTAATATGCACTTTATGCGCATATCGGCGTTTTGAAAAACGCCTATCTGCGCATTAAGTGCATATTAAATGCACTAAATGCATATAGGCGTTTCTCAAAACGCCTATATGCGATTAAAATAATATCGCATACAGGCGTTTTGAGGAAACGCCTATATGCATTAAAAATTAAAGCATATAGGCGTTTCCCTGAAACGCCTATATGCATTATTTTAATGTAAATAATGCATATAGGCGTTTGGCAAAACGCCTATATGCATTATTTAATATTAAAATGCATATGGGCGTTTTCCAAACGCCGGTAGGCACCTCTGTTCCCTATAAATAGCACCTCCCTCCTTCCGCAAAGTTGCTCATTTTCTCGTTTTCTTCTATTTTTGTTCTCTTCGTCTCTCATTCAATGTTGCTGTTGCTTTGTTTTTTTGGCTAGTTTTGCTGATGTTTTTTATTTCGTGTTTTTTGGTGATATTTGATTTTATAATGTTGATATGATCTTATTGCTTTTCTTTTACACATTGCTTGTTGTTTTGATTTTATATATTTGGGTATCATGTTTTATGAATTACTCTTGTTATTGCTTATGTTTATATATATTATTCTTTATGTGTATGTAACTTTGGGATTAACATATTATTCCTTATGTTTTTGAACATTTTTCTTCTTAATTCTAAACAATCAGGAAGAAAAATGTTTTTTATTTTTTTTTTTTGAAAACACATACTGGCGTTTTGCGAAACGCCGGTATGAAATATTATTATTTAATACTGCACATAGGCGTTATAAAACTCCTATGTGCATAAATAAAAAAATATTATTTCCGCATACCGGCGTTTTGCCCCTCGTCTAGGCGTTTTTCAAAACGCCTAAATGCCGCATTCCCACGGCAAATATTTAGGCGTTTTGCCAAAACGCCGTAGCGCTATTCCGCCGGAAAATTCCGCCGATTCGAGGCCCTATAAAACGCCGATATGGGCCCCGTTTTTTGTAGTGTGTCATCAATTTTGACGGGTTTGACATTTATGTTTGGCGTGATTAGGCCACGTCACCCAGTTAGGCCACGTCACGTCACCTACCACGTCATCACCACATATATGAAAAATTTAAGGTTCAAATCTATCACTCAAGTAATAGAAAAGTTCACCCAACATAAAATAACAATTTCGGGTCCCAAATCTAGCACCTATCAGTTGCAAAATGGTTCAAATGTAGCAACTACGTCAATTTTTATGAGTTTGAATGTTAATTTTGACCTGATTAGGTCATGACACTTGCCACATCGCCCTATTGGGCCAGTTTACTTGCCACACCATCACCATTTTCACTACATCATCACCACATATCTGAAAATAAATCCCTGAAACCCACATCACTCTATTACAAATGTAGCAACTCCATGAATTTTTCAGGGTTCGACCATTAATTTTGAACTAATGTAGCATGTGACATGACACTTTTAAAAATAATTTATTACGTTCCAGCGCTTATTTATATGCCGGAACGTTAATATTTTGCAAAATGAGCGTTAATATTTTGCAAAATGAAAGTCATCCCTACCAAGACTATATCAAACAAACCTTTTCTTATACTTCATTTTGCCTTTCAACCTCTTATATATAGCTAGAAAATTAAGTAACCCATTCAATAAAATCAGACCTTAAATGATCCTAAAACCTAGCTACAAATTTATTCATGAAGCAAAGACAAAAAGCATTATCAAAAGAAAAGAAAAACAAAGATAAAAAGATATTCATTCATACATTTGAGCATTTATATTAACTCACTGAATAAAATGTTTTTTGCTCGGCCCTTCTTTAGAGCTGCTGTAAGATTGAAACAAAGTAAACAAAGATCACGCGCAAAGATTAGTGTGAGTCAGAAAATTAGCCGCCGCCGTTCTTTATGTTTTTGGACAAGTATTCTAACAATATTAAGTATGACTAGAAATGCAAGATTTTCCTCTAAATAAAACAAATGGAGAATAGTTTGCTCTGTCAGCCACACGGCTCCGTGATTAAACTTTGCCTATATGGGCAACACTTCTACCCCTTAAGTCCGGATTAAATCGGATGGTGATTAAAAAAAATAGAGAAGTTATAGGTTGTATACAATTTGAGATATTAAGGAAAATAAATAAAGTAGCTAATTATAAATGAAAAAAATTCTCCTATGTAGCACCAAATTTATTGTTATATCTATTAGCCTTACGTCTAGAACAAAGTTGCCGGTGTTTCCCCACACTTTTTCGATTTTTTTAATTGAAGATAATATTTAATTATTTCTAGATTATTTTTTACAGAGAACGGACATTGACGAAAAAGTAAGTCTGTGCCTGAAAACGACCAATCCGAAATACTTTCCAATTTTGTACGACCTTTCTACTTTTTATATCAACCATCATAACATCACTATAGATATTAACTAACGATAATAATTATAATGAGTGGATGAGGTAACTACGTAATCTTCAAAGAAGAAAAATTCTCCACTTTGTTTCTCCATCACAAAAGGATCGGTTCTTCTCTCTAGTTGCCACGAGATCGTCTCTTCAGTATGACTAATCTTAATCTACCAACAATGGTCATCATATTATTCTTCTTACTCTTCCTATTTCTTTGCAAATCTTTTGTCACCTCTTACACTCCTGTTGATAATTTCTCGGTCAACTGTGGCGGCTCTGGTGATTCTCCTACTTGAGGTGGTCGGAGCTGGACCGGCAATATAGATTCCGATCAATATTCTCCGATAGATTTCTCCGACAACAACAACTTATCAATATGTGTTAAGGCACTTTTACAAACAATCTCTTTTGATACGCGTGCATATTTAGAACAGTTTATATCTAAATCTACCTTTCAGATTATTACCCTAACAAATGTCAGTTTGTCAACTTGCTTAATTTACAAAACCTGACTATCCTATATAAAACATGTTACATTATTTTATTTCCAACTCCGATTTATAAAAATTCATTAAAATGAAAATCACGCCTACGGCTATATCAAACAAACCTAAATCTTCATATTGCCTTTCAACCTCTTGTAGCTAGAAAATTAAGTAATCCACTCAATAAAATCAGACCTTAAATGATCCTAAAACCAAGCTACAAATTTATTCTTAAAACAAAGACAAAAAACATTTCGAAAGATAAGAAAAACAAAGATAAAAAGATATTCGTTCATATATTTGAGCATTTATAAATTCACTAAATGAAATGAATATATACATATTTTTTGCTTGGCCCTTCATCTTCAGATCTGCTATAAGATTGAGACAAAGTAAACAAACATCACGCGCGAAGATTAGTAACATCACGCGCGAAGATTAGTGTGAATCAGAACATTAGCCGCCAATCATCTTGTCCCCACGGCCCTTCATTTTTTTTGGACCAGTATTCCAAGAATTTTAGGTATGACTAAAAATGCAAGGTTTTCCTCAAAATAAAAAAAAAAAGAGAGAGAAGTTATAGGTTATATACAATTGGAGATATTAAGGAAAACAAATAAAGTAGCTAATTATAAATGAAAAATTCTCATATTTAGTACCAAAATTTATTACAAAATCTATTAGCCTTACATCTAGAACAAAGTTGCTGGTGTCTTTATTTCCATACTTTTTCGATTTTTTTAATTGAAGGTAATATTTTAATTATTTCTGGATTACTTGTTTTCAGAGAGTGGACATTGACGGAAAAGTAAGTCTATGCCTGAAAACGACCAATCAGAAGTATTTTCCAATTTTGTTCGACCTTTCTACTTTTCAATATCAACCATCATAACGTCACTATAGATATGAATAATAACGATAATAATTGGGGTTGAGAGTCAAATCTAACATTTTACTATTGTCAAAAGTTCACTGAACATAAACAAGAATTTGATGGCTCAAATGCACACATCTATTAAAAAATTGTTCAAATCTAACATTTCCGTCAATTTTAACGGGTTTGACGTTAAGTTTGACCCGATCATGCCACGTTAGCTACCACGCCACCTAGTTAGGCCATGTCACCTAACACTTCACCCAACCATGGATAGTAAGTGGGTCTATTGGGTGACGTGGCAGACCCAAATTTCATTTAGGATAAATTGGAGATTATCCCTTATTTGTCCAAGTTGGAATTGGAGACCTCATTTTGTCCAACTCATCAAATTCAAGTGTCATTTAAATGACAATTTTTTTTGTCATTTTCCCTAATTTAATACTCCCTCCGGTCCTTAATGTAAGAGCCCAAAATTTGAATGGTTTTGGTCCCTAATGTAAGAGCTCACCTCATATTCTCTCCTCATTTAATGCATTTTTTCCTACTTTACCCCTAACTCTCTTTCATATTTATTAATGCTTATGTATTTCTCTCTCTTAAAAGTACCATAATAAATATGGGCAATTTTAGAAAAGAAGCATTAACTTCAGACACCCAACTAACATTCACATGTTTTCTTAAGAAGCGTTTTTTTTTACGGCTAGCTCTTACATTAGGGACGAGAGGGAGTAAGATGCATCTACTACTTTTATGAGTAACATAGAGACTGATTTTCTTTCAGGGCGATTGCATTAACTCCGATCCTAAAAAGAGAAATAATTTCATGCAACTTATAAGAATGAGTTGTTAATGCTAACATTTACAAGTGAGAAATTCATTTTTTTTAATATGTGAAACACACTATTGACAATTCATTGGAACTTTCCTTATATTAATTCTTATGTTTGGAAATTAAATGTAATTTTCTCTTTTGTTTGTCCTATTTTATCTACAGTCGCTTACTTACTAGTTGGTTAAATTTTAATTTTAATCTTTAAAAGGTAGGTGGCGCTGCTTAATATTTTTCAGTAGGTGGCGTTGCTTAATATTTTTCAGCATGCAATCGCATGCTTAATATTTATTATTTTATAAATGTTTGAGGTTTATAGAATTTAACCTCTATATGCCGTTGCTGCTGCTCTATGACTGAAATCTATAGTTATTCATTTCATATTTATTTGAAGTCAAAATGAATATTTTCTCGATTTTAAAAATATTCCCAAGGCTAAATCGTTAATAAATTAACCCGATTCAACAAATTAGGGACGCAACTTACTCACAGTTATGAAGCAAAACCGTCTCTAACTTGGCGTCAAGTTGGTGCCCGATTTGTGACGGTGACATGAATTGGTTGAAGTAAACCACTTTATTTAGTTAAGTTTTAATAAAACTAAGTAAAAGTTAATAAAAAACCAAAGTCAATAATTAATATAAAAGTAATTGTACTTCCCTCGAGGCGCGCGCAAATGTTGTGTCTGTCCAAGTCTCTGAGGTATTCCCTACTATCCTAATTATAATTTCGAAGTTAACATTCATGGAGGTTGCTAAAAGAAATTATATCATGAATCACTAAACTTAGCTGAACCAGATGGAGTCATTGTACGAGAGTACATTGTCAACGTTGACCCGAGTCAAACACTTGAGATAATCTTCACTCCAAGCTTATCTCACCCAAACGCCTATGCTTTTGTCAATGGGATTCAAGTCATCTCTATGCCCTCCTATCTTTACTTTACTAACCCACAAAATCTGCAGGCGATGATGCTAGATGGTGGGACCCAGCAGTTTCCAGTATTGTACAATAGTGCTCTCGAGACCTTGTATAGAATCGATGTTGCTGGAAGTCAGATCCCTCCCGAAAAAGACGCAGGCATGTTTCGTTATTGGGAGCAGGATAATGACTACTTGCAGGTTGAGCGACCATATAGTATTTCAACATTATTTGCTTTGAATCTAACTTACATAGACGATCAAAATTATTTTGCTCCTGATGTTGTATACAAGACTGCTCGAAACTATGGGATGAGTGAAAAATCCAAGTTTAACGTGACTTGGGAATTTGAGGTGGATTCAATGTTTCATCATATGGTGAGATTGCATTTCTGTGAGTTTGATGAGCACATTCAAAAAGTTGGCGATAGAGTTTTTCAGATTTTCATAAATGATGTTTTGGTGGAGCATGTTGCCGATGTGATGATTTGGAGTCAGAAAATATTGGTTCCTGTCCATAGGGACTATGCTGTGTCGATGCCCATGGATGGAAAGAAGCTTAATCTTTCTATCAAGTTGCAACCGAATTTATGGTCGGTGTAGTGTGCCTTGGGTCTAATCCTTCAAGAAATTTTAGAACCTCAAGGTAAGCGGAAGCTACCCGGGTATCGTTCTCAAGGAGCCTTGTTTAATCTAACTATCCTAGTAAATTAAATGCAATGTAAGATCGATTTGGGTGAAGAAAATATATTTTGTTGATTTTTTAATGAAGGATTGAAGGATGCAAAATAAATAAATATTTTTGGTATTTTTAATAAAAGAGTGTAGTGGAAGTGAAGTGCTCTTGGAAATGATTTTCAATGGCTATCATAGCTTCTAAGGATTTTTGGGGAGTTTAATGCACTAATTTCCTAATTTACCAAACCTCATGGACCCATGAGTCCAATACCTAGTTGTTGAAACATCATCCAATTAGGCATTGTTAAGCTCTTTAGTACCTTTGAGTTTTCTCTAAGTTTCCTAAAGTACCAAACCTCACCAACCGGTAAGTCTAATGCCTAGTCTCATGAACCCATTCAAATAGACATTATTAATTACCCTAGAGTGTGATTATTGATTGCAATGCATTAGGTTCAATTACAATTCAATTCAACAAACTATCTACCAATATCATGAGTAAATAGAAATATCTAATGAATTATAAAGAACATATGTATGACCATACATATTGTTGAGTCCAAATCCCTCATTACAAGTCAACACCACAAATCAAACTCACAATAACAACCAAATTCAGTCCAATCTCAAAACATAAATGGTAACCTAAACCTAGGCAATCAAAAATATAAAAAGAAAGGAAAGGAATTAGGACTCCCCTTTGAGGAACATGAGCTCAAGCTATCTTCAAATCATTCCCAAGAGCAAGGAGGATATTTTAGTCACTCATAAAGAAGAGCTTATAAACCCTAAGTTCCAAATTATGAGCACTCATGATGGATAGATGGAGGATAAATAGATAGATGATGAATATAGAAGGGAGGGGGTTTGCGCCGCCGGGTTTGCGCCGCCACTGCACCTCACTTCATTCATTCCTTTGCGTGCTCCCTCCTCGCCTCCAGCCCCCGCTTTCTCTTCCTTTTCTTTTTGTTTTATTCGCTGCCTTCCTCTCTGCCCCCACTTCCCTTCTAATTCATTTTCCCATTCCACTTTCAGCTGCTGCCACGTGTACCCTTCTTCTTCTTTTTTTAAATTTCCATTCCTCTCCTTCTCACATCATTGGGCCAAGATAGACATACAAAAATGTTTGTGTGAATAGCCCAGTTAGCTTCTTTTTCAAACTCTAAACCCATGGCCCATTTTTCCTTTATTTCCTTTCAGTTCCATTTAAATGGAATTGATTTCCTTTGATTTGAAGAGGCTCCACCTAATGCAAATTAGTATAACACATGGTGAGGTAAAGTGAAAGGTAATAGGGCTATTATGATAGCTCACAAAAAAATATTTTCAAGATTAAATTCTTTTAGTTTTCTATTAGTGACATCCCAAATATAAACCAATGTATATGTCAAATATAATTAAAAATGAGAGTCACTACACATAAGAATCCTAGATATTAATTAAGCACAATTGGACATAAATTGCATCTTTATTATATTCATTGCCTCAAATTTAACAAATAAAACCATGCAAATCCAAGGATTTGTCAAAGCACTTATAGAGATATTTTATTGAACGGTATTGAAATTCTTAAAATAAGTGACTTCAATGACAATCTTGGAGTTTTCAATCCCGAACAGCTCGTTCCTACCTCCTTGCTCCAACATGGTAAAAAAACTAAGATTCCAAAGATGAGATTAATTTTCGTAGTTACGGGGTCAGCTTCTGGCTTCATTATTCTGCTTTCTCTCATTGTGTTTCTAACCTATAGTCCATCGACTAGAGCTGCAATCAACAGAGCAAATTCAAAGTGGGGACTTCAACTAATGTCAAAATCAAAAGCGAACAAATTCGCTAACCAAACATCCAACCAGTGTAGGTGCTTTTCAATAAGCGAGGTAAAAGTAGCCACTAATAATTTTGATGATTGTTTAATTATAGGTGTTGGGGGGTTTGGTAATGTCTATAAAGGCCAAATTGACAACGGGTCAGTTCCTGTGGCAATTAAGCGACTCAAAAAAGGTTCACAACAAGGCCTACAAGAGTTCCAATCTGAGATTGAAATACTTTCTGAACTCCGCCATCATCATTTGGTATCTCTCATTGGTTACTGCAATGATAACAATGAGATGATTCTTGTCTACGAGTTCATGGCTCGTGGGACATTCTGTGAGCATCTGTATGATTCTAAAAACCAACCAATTTCTTGGAACCAAAGGTTGGAAATCTGCCTAGGTGCTGCACGAGGTTTGCATTGCTTGCATACAGGGGCAAAGCATGCAATTATTCATCGCGACGTCAAGTCAACAAACATCTTAATAGATGAAAATTGGATGGCCAAAATTTCAGATTTTGGACTATCTAAACTAGGACCTGCGGGTATATCTAGATGTAACATTAACATAAGCACAGCAGTGAAAGGAAGCATCGGATATTTGGATCCAGAATACTACACTTTGCAAATATTGACGGATAAGTCAGACGTGTACTCATTTGGAGTTGTCATGCTAGAGGCATTATGTGGGAGGCCACCTATTCTGCGTGCTGTGGAGAGGGAGCGACAAAACCTTGTAGAGTGGTTTCAAAAAAGGGCCAATGAGAATGAGGTTTATGAAACAGTGGATCCAATCTTGAAGGAAAGTATGACACCAGAGTGCTTAAAGGGATACACTGAGATTGCATTGAAATGCTTAGCTAATAATGGGAATGATCGGCCATCCATGGGGGATGTGATGCTGGGCCTTGAGTCTTTGGTGGAGATGCTGGACAAACCAGAGGTGATATAGCTTGGTGGGACTTTAAATGAGGAGATCACTAATGAAGAAGGATCAGTGTACAATAATTGATGGAAGCACTAGCAGAGACTTGTAAACCACTTTACAATATCTCGGGGACCACTTTGTATAATTATGTCGTTTACTAATAATTTCAAAGTTGTTGATAGCATGCCCCATATTGACCATGATGTAGTTTTCTATAAAGCTCCAATAAAAGTTTTCCTTTTTCTTTTTCGTTGAGATATTTTAAAATTACTAATGCATTTTCTTGCAAGTTGCATCGCCTACAAGGTAAATACTTGGTGCTTCGTGCCTTTATAATCATTAATTCTAAATATTGAAATCACTTAATGTACACTGTGCTCTTTTCCCTTACCATTTTCTTCTCACACTTTGTTCTTGATAATTATTTGATATTCTTTGAATGGTTCATATTTGATATTATACAAATTTTCAATTTATTTTCTAAATTGAAGTATAAAATATTTAGACCAAAATTTAGCAATTTGCATTTAATTGATTATTACCTTTTGATAACCTAAAATTTTGATCATAATACCATTAACGCAAACGTTAGTTATTTAAAGTTGATCAACTAATTAGACCAAATGATCATTTTAGCTTATAAATAATCTATGACATAATTATGAGCCAGCACATCTATTAATAAATGGTGTCTAAGATACAAAAGAACTTTGGGGAGTGTATCATTTTCGTGCCACGAAATTTAGAGACAAAATTTCATTTGTATAGTTTACAATTTATGGCTAAATGGGAGATTCTATGGCTAGTTTCTACCCAACGACCTATTTTCGGACGGATTTTGTGCCTAATTCCATGGCTAATGCATTTTTTTTGTAAGGTGCTTATAAACTATGACGTTAATATCATCCAACACATATATTAATAAATAGTCTCTTATATATCAAAACAATATCAAAATATACAAATAAATTTTCCCAAACCATTAAATCTATGGTAACAATTGTTAGTTCCTTGACAGATGTGCACCACCTTAGTAGCCACTACCTTTAAATAAAAAACGTGTTTATAAAAAAATTCACCATTATTCACTATTACACATAGGAGGCGATTTTAAAAAAAAACATAAGGTAAAAACTTAAAAACTAAAATTTAAATAATCAAATGTTACTTTTATAATTTAAAATAAAAACATAGAAAATAAAAGTAATAACTACAAAAAATAACAATCAAAGAGTAAAACACATCTTCATTGTGAAACAAACCTTAAACTAGCAAGAGTAAGAGGCGAGAGACATATTTTTATTTTGACGATGACGATGAAACCTTAATATCACAATAGACTAAAACTTATTAAAATATAGTACAACCACATACACCCCATCTAATAACACAATAAAGATAAGATTTGAATTAATAAAGCCCAAACCATAGAGAGGGAAAACATGAGGACCTTAAACCCGCAACAAGCACAAGCAATAGCTAGAGAAAAGAATTGTCTAATAGTGAGATAAAAATAATTAAAGACGACGAATTCAAAATTTGAGACTTCGAACCTCATATAAAGCACGCAGTATCATCCCAAGCAGAGGAAAAAGAAGACTCTTTTCACCTTTCCCTCACGGTACTACTTCACTATATATTGTTCACTCAGGAGTATTTAGCCTTGCAAGGTGGTCCTTCATGGATTAATCAAAGTGATCAATAAAAAACAACAAAGATCCTTTTTGTATATCCTTCCTTCCCAATTTTTTTAGTACGAAAAATTTATTTTTATTGGAAATATATTTCACCAGACAAAATGTTTACCTGTAATAAGAGTATATCAAGACTATATACATTCAAACACAAATGATACACAATAATAGAGAACACAGGAAATACATATCGTTGAAGTAAAGAAAAATCAATAGCTACCTTACTCTATTGAAAAGAAATCCAGTTTTCCTTTAACTGAATGATGTTGATGAGCATTCTCATTGGATAGAGCACATAATTACTATGAGAGTACATAATGTAAAAAAAATTCTGAACTAGATGTATATTAATTGAGTCCATTTAGCCGAAAATTGGACAAGTAAAATATCTTTAATATACTGACCTAAACAAAAATACATTGGCCACCAATTCAGAGTTATATTCCAATAATTAAAAGGGGTGTGCCTTACTGAATTTGGTTTTTGACAAAAAAGGGTTTTAATGGCTGAATTATTATTTCAAAAAATAAGACACAATAATTAACAATGATGCTGGAAATATATACAAATAAGTTGTTCAATTCAGGTGGCAGGTGACCTTATCTTTGTAAGAAACAGAAGACGAGTTCAAATTTTGAAAAATACCCTTGTTGTGAAAGGTAAAAATCTTTTATACACGATCTAATCTTTCAAGAGAATTAATCTTTGTTGACCAAAGAAAAAAATCAATTTCTGGTGATGTAAAGTAATTTTGGAAACTCATAATCAAATATAGAAAAACGGGAGCTAAGAAGATACGAGCTTCGTGGTTTCATGCTCAGATCACTAATTATGATTTTTAACTTGAGGATTATTATTGAAAGTATGTTATTATATGCTTGATTAGATTAATTGTGTTTTTTATCGTTTTTGTAAAAAAAAATAAAAATATGGAATCCAATGCCACTGTAGAGTTAAAATATATTATGATTTATCACACACACACACACTAACATACTGAGAAAATTGTTAAAAAATCTTAAAACAACTTTTATCGGTCAAAAGTACTTATAATTTACTATTTAACAACTAATGTTAAATGTATTTCAGTCGATTCGACCCTGCCGACGATTTGGAATGAGTTCTGATGTGGTATGCTCTAAACATAACTTTTTTTTTACTTTAAATTTTTAAACAACAAAAATTGGATCGGAGATCCAACCTTTCACAATGTTGATGCAATTCATGGTTCACAAGATTTCAGTAAAATCTGGTCTCGCTTTCTCTTCGTTCGGTTAACATATTTCAGCTGGGAAAATCCCTGATAGAATCGATCTCGATCGAGACAAATATTTATTCACAAAAAGTTTTCCAACTTTTGACAAGCATATGATCAATCAAACAATCATAAATTCATCATAATCCTTCAAACAAGCTAAGGTAGTCCTAGAATCACAAATTAAACAGCAGTACACGTGTGTGTGTGTGTGTGTGTGTGTGAATAGACCATAGAATCACAGATAACTGAAATAGAAGCCATAATGTATACTACTTGCGTTGCGTACAATAATTAAAACGAGGAATTTACTTTGCTCAGCATTCTCTATTACGCTCATCCCGACAGCCTATGTACCGTGTTGCAACGCCGAGACAGCCAGTATATCGACCGTGATCGGAACAGGATTGACTTGCTGCCATTGTTCTCACATATGGTGGATCATCCGAATCTATTGAGTCTTCTTGGACAAAATCATCAATGCGGCAGCTGTTGTGGTCGGAATCACTGGCGGCGTTGGCGGAAACCACGGTGGTGTTGTCACCCTGTGAGAGAGAAGCCACGCTGCAGATCTGGGGTTGGTTAAGTACTATCGATGCAATGAAAATGAGAAAGACCAAACCCAATGAAATCCTCTTCATTCTGGCTATACTCCTCTTTCTCTTGAGTGTTTCTTGGTGAAATGTGCTTTTGAGCTTCTGGTGCTTTTACATTATCGATATTATATAGATACTTGAAGTTTGGCTGATTGGTTCCTATTCTTTGAGGATAAAATACACACATATTCTGAACCCGTGATCAAAAGATATATATAAAAAGGTTACTACTACAAAAAAATTGTAGCTAGTGGAATACACCTAATGGTGATAATGATCGAAAAAGATAAAGTTTGTTGGTCCTATACCTCTATTATTAGTCAGTATAGAGGTGTATAACATGTGACTTGTTAACAGTTAGCACAGGCTAATAATTTTTTTTCTCTTATCAGTGTCAAGTTAGTTACGAAGTCAATATTAGTTTGTCGTTAGTTCAAATTGATAAACTTTTTTACTGCTTAATACTAGTTTATAAGCCTCGTGACATTTCGAACGCTATTAAAAAATTCAATGAAAATTAACACAGTTCCACATTATTAAAGTTTATGGTGCTAATTGTTCTTCAATAAATATTTTAAGGGTTAAGGTGCAAATATGTCAATATGTAACAATCCTAACATTAAATAAAAAATTAAATAAAAAGAAAAAGACACTACAATATTGCTAATAATGGGACTTTGATTGAATTTTACAATTAAAACTTTCAAATGATAAAGATAATATCAAGGGTTTAAAGGATTACAATTTAATCTAGTAATAGAGCATAATAGAATCTTAGAAATGAAGTACAAAAGGATGACGAAATAGTCTGTAATATAGAGGAAAATACAGAAGAATATACAAGCAAATGAAGATGGATTTCACAATCACAATGCCATGAACTGCAAGAGAGAGAACAAAAACGAGAGGGAGATAGTTAGAGAGACATTTCACAAATCTTTTCCTACCCTTTTGCTAGTATTAAGCCACTTCCTTATAACTCTTGTACAATTTTTCTAGTGTGGACTACTATTTGGGCTTTATTCAGCCACTTTCTTATAACTCTTATGCAATTTCTCTAGATAATGACAATTTTCTCAATGTACAATAAACTGACATAATTTTTTTTTTGAGGAGAGGCAGATATGTCAATAGCAATTTCAAATTGGAGCATCCCAATCAATGACAATAATTTCTAAAGTGGAAAAAAGACAAACACGGTTGCATCATTTTTGCCCCTAAAGAATTGTCAATTAACAAATTTTCTTCTCAAAAATATTTTTTTTTGTGGTAAGTACACTTTCTGGAAATAACCATCGACATATTTTCACCTTAACCTATATTTTAGAGGCGAAAATTTCCCTAAGAAAGTTTCTCCTAGCTTATTAGAGTTACATGTCAAAGTTATCTTATTAGATGAGACAATCAAATTTTCTCTAATACCATTTGTAACTTGTCACATTCAACTAAAAATGATGTTAGAGGAAAAATTGATGATCTTGGCCAATAAGATATACTTTTTATTGCTTGTTATTCAATTTGCATTGTTTACTATTTATTATCTAAATTGATACTTGATTAATATTTGTTTTGCTAAAATAATTATTAACCCAGTTTTGCACTCACAGAAAATTAAAAAAAAGAAGAAGCGAAAAGCATGCAAATAATTAATTAAAGGAAAGGACAACCCATTATTATGAAAAGTTGAAAACCCATCTATAAAAGAAGATCAATAGCCATCTCCTCAATTTGGTCTCTCACTCACAGCTTCTTCTCTTCAATATGAAAAAATCACCAAAAACACTCGTATCCCTCTTTCTTTTCCTTTTCTTTCACATATTCTTCATCATCCATGTTACCTCCTACAATCCTCTTGACAATTTCGCAGTACTATGTGGTGACTCCGGCCATACCTCGTCACAAGATGGCCGCAAATGGACAGGAGACAACAACAACTCCACACAATTCTCTCTCATAGATAACTCCAAAGCCTCCCTCTCCTTCAAACCACAGCCACCAAAAAGCTTAATCCCCTTCACATCCGCACGCGCCTCACGCTCCGAATTCTCATATTCATTTCCAGTCAACAACGGTGGCCAAAAGTTTATACGTCTACACTTCTACCCATCTTCTTACAACTCAAACTTCCTTAGGTCTGATGCATTCTTCTCTGTCAAATCTGGGCCCCACACCCTCCTCAAGGACTTCAATGCTTCTCTTAACGCCGACGACGCTGGTGAAGACACCATCATGCGAGAGTATGTAGTCAACGTTGACCAGGATCATCGTACACTAAACTTAACCTTCATGCCTAGCCCTTCTCATCCTAACGCTTATGCTTTCATCAATGGAATTGAGGTTGTTTCTATGCCTGACTTTCTTTATTACACTGATCCAAACAAAGAGGGCATGATGTTGAATGGTGTACCCCGCTCGTTCTCTGTTCAAAACACCAATTCTCTTCAGACAATGTACAGAATTAACGTTGGACAAGGGAGTCAGATTCCAGCTGAACAAGACACCGGAATGTTTCGAGTTTGGGACAACGACAATGGGTACTTGGAGGTCCAATACCCAGAGAGTGTATCAGCAGGTTATGGTTTAACTTTAAATTACCAAAATAATTATCCAAATTATACTGCACCAGATAACGTTTACCTGACTGCTCAAACTTATGGAAAGAACCATGTGTCCCAAGATAATATGACTTGGGAGTTTCAGGTGGACTCAGATTTTACTTATATGGTGAGGCTTCATTTTTGTGAGTTTGAACTTCATGAAGCTGGACGGAGAGTTTTCCAAATCTTTATAGCTGATACACTGGTGGAGCCTAGTGCCGATGTGATATTGTGGACTGGAGGAAACTTGATTCCTTACCATAGGGACTACGCGGTGTTGATGAAGAACCAAGTTAATATGAAGAAAATGAATCTTTCAATTAAGTTGCAACCAGTTCCATCAGGAAGAAGTACTTACAAGAATGTGTTATTGAATGGTGTTGAAATTTTCAAAATAAATGATTACAATGATAACCTTGGAGGTGCCAATCCTGATCCACGTTTACAACTTCCCATACCATCCCCGCCATCACCAAAATCATCTAAGAAGAAAATGATATTTGCTACAATTGGGGCATGTATAGGTTTCATTGTCATATCTCTTGTTCTTCTTCTGATTTTCCGACGACTGACTCGAGGTTCGGTCAAGGAAGGAAGCTCATCAGGGTGGGGACAGAGTTTAGAAGATTCAACCAAGAAAAACAAATCCAATGGGCCAACATTACCTTCCAACTTGTGCCGTTACTTTTCCATAGATGAAATAAGAGCCGCCACCAATAATTTCGATGATATTTTTATTGTGGGTGTTGGAGGGTTTGGAAATGTCTATAAAGGCTACATTGATAAAGGTACGGTTCCTGTAGCAATCAAAAGGCTCAAAGAAGGTTCAAAACAAGGCCTCCATGAATTCCAAACAGAGATTGAAATGCTCTCTCAACTTCGTCACCGTCATTTAGTGTCTCTCATTGGTTACTGCAACGAAGGGAATGAGTTGATTCTTGTGTATGAGTATATGGCACGTGGGACCCTCCGTGACCACATTTACGATTGCAAAAGTGAGCCTCTTTCTTGGAACCAGAGATTGAAGATGTGTCTTGGAGCATCGCGTGGGCTAAATTATCTACACACGGATGCGAGCCACCAAATCATTCATCGTGATGTGAAGACGACAAATATCTTAATAGATGAGAACTGGGTGGCTAAAGTTGCTGATTTCGGATTGTCCAAAGTAGGACCCACAGGGATGGACAAGTCTTACATTAGCACAGTGGTCAAAGGAAGTATTGGTTACTTGGATCCAGAATACTACAAGCGTCAACGGTTGACTGAGAAGTCTGACGTGTACTCTTTTGGAGTTGTATTGCTGGAAGTATTGTGTGGGAGGCCACCTTTGAAACGTAACGTGGAGAAGCCTAAATCAAGTCTTGTAGATTGGGTTAGAAAAAGCCATCGTGAGGGTGTGATTCATCAAACGGTGGATCCTTTCATTATAGAAAGTATCACACCAGAGTGTTTGAAAGCCTTTAGTGACATGGCATTGAAATGTTTGGTGGAAGACGGGAATGAGAGACCTTCTATGAACGACGTCGTTTGGGGCCTAGAGTTTGCGTTGCAGCTTCAAGAGGGAACGAAGGAAGTGAGCATTTTTGAAATTGAAGGAAAGAGCAAGGAAATTGCTCTGTTGGGTAAAGAGACCAATAATAATGTGGAAGAAAGTAAAGTGACTTTTACAAGCAGTGATGAATCAAAAAGCAGCATGTTGACTGGTTCAAGCAGTGAAGATCAGTCTTTGGTTTCTTCTGGGGTGATATTCTCGGAGTTGGGTAAGCCAACAGTTCGATGAAGAAAAGTCTACGGAATAAAAGTCGTTGCTATATGATGAATTTTATTTTAGTTCTCTTAAGTAAGCACGAGGAATGTGATGTCTGGTTGTTGTAGTACCTTTCAACTTTTGTTTTTAATCTATATAAATAAATATTACTCCATTGGAAAAACAAGCTCTCCAACATCATGCAAATTTGTCTTCTTTTGCTACCATGATAGTGCAAGTTGAAAATTAAGGCTCAAGAAAACAAGTGAGCCCCAGCTTACAAAATTATTTTAAAACAACTGGTATTTCATCTTCGGGCCTCTGCCATTCAAGGGGCAACCTTGAAGGGCCTGCCTTTTTATTGAAAAGGTCAAGCCAATGCTATTTAACGTTCAATGTGAAATTTTAAACGGAATAGGGCAAATATGAACACTTTAGAAACTTCTGCAGCAAAAATATCTTCCAAGGGATATATGATCTTTTGTTCAAGCTTTCAAGATAGATATGACCCTTACCCTATAAAACACCTATTTTAATGCCTCTTTTTCAAGCATTCAAGCATGGCCTAATCACGCATTAATAAAACAATGTAGTTCAGTTTATATGACACAATATTCATGTTTTTACATTCCTATATCAAGAGGGAACGGATGAAGTGGAGTTTGATGTATTTAAAATTGAAGGAAAGAGTAAGGAAAGTGCTCTGTTGGGTAAATCGAGAAATAATAAAATGGAAGAAAGTAAAGTGGCAGCAAGCTGACTAGTTCGAGCAGTGAAGATTAGTCTTTGGTTTCTTCTGAGGTAATCTTCTCGGAGTTGGGTAACCCAACAGTTCCATGAAGATAGAAGTCTATTTTTTTTTGGCATATATAAATAGAAGTCATTGATATGCGATGTCTATATTTTCTTTCTCTCCTATATATTAAAGTTAGTGACCACGAGGAATATGGATGTCCTTTGCGCTATTCACTTATATATATATATATATATATATATATATATATATATGTTTGTGAGTGTGTGTGTTAAAATAAACTTGCCAACACTCTGCAAATTTCTGTACATGTTATGAAAATGCATGTTGAAGATTAGGGCTCACGAAAACCAGTGAGCAAGTAAAAATGAAACCGGGCTTAAAGGATGATTTAAAGATAATTGGGCTTTTAAGTTTGGTAATCTGAACCATTCAAGGGCTAGCCATGTTGAGTTGAGGGCCCGCAGGCATAAATCTGCATTTTGTTTGCTTTTGTTTTGGAAAATTTCAGTTATTAGCAAATTAGTGTCAAACGGTTCATAAAATCGTTAAACCTCATTACACCATCCAGGGAGAAAATTAAACAAAATCTTGATGGTCAAAAGACTTTGTTTTCCTTTTGTCTCTTTGAAAGAAAAAATGTGTCACTTGCAAGACAAACATAAAAATTTCCTATAAATGTGTGCAGATTTCCAATATAAATAAAAGCACTTTAAATAGAATAAATGAATAAAAAATAAAGTTCAAGATAAGAGTATTTTATGAAAATGAGCCATATAATCGACAAATACAAAATTTCCTAAAATAAGTATACTTGTTTCCAACACACGAGTAGGTTTATTGTTAAACTCCATAATTTCACTCACATTTCATCTCAATTTCTTTGCCTTTCTCATGTTTTTGGTAAATAAATATATAGAAACATAACAATACTCATAGGGAAAAGAAAACAATGAAAAATACATGTATGAGAAATTGTGAGTGTAATTGCTTGTTTAACTATGAGTAAATTGAAAAATTTCATCAATCCTCTTTCTCTTTAGTGTAAGAAGAGGAGGAAGGGTGCATTGAACAAAGGAAGGAATGAAAGAAGCAAAATATATATATCAAGCAAGGGTTAAACCCATTTTTGGTCTCTTAATATATATCAAGCAATATATATATATATATATATATATATATATATATATATATATATATATATATATCCTTTTTGCTTAGTTTAAAAGGATTAGTCCTTGATGCCTTTAACTCTGTTAAATAGGATGACTTAGCTGGCTTAATAGGATGTTGATATGACAAGTATATTTAATAAATTAATTATTGAAAAAATACCAAATCTGAATTCAAAACACTAACACATACAAAAGCCTAGAAAAGATTTTATAACTAAAAAAATTGTATCTTTTATTTTGTATAGTTATTTGCATCAATCTTTATCTCTTATAGATCTTTTTGTTGAAATGATATAGGTCTAAACAGTTGAAAGTTTTCATTTCAAAAGGTCTTGGAATATGCTTCAAATTTTTTCATTAACTATATATCATAATTCAGTTTTTTTTGAGGGTACGATGATGTGGCACAATTTCAGCTCTTAGATTGAGGGCCTGTTTGGATATATTTTGAAATTTAGGTTTGGCTGGTTGTGATAGAAAGTTTGCCAAACACTCAATAAAATTGGATAATCTATTTTCAGAGTGAAACCTAGGTTTTGAGAGTCCAAACCTCAGTTTCAGAAAAGCCACATTTTGTTGCTTTTTCTCACCTTCAGGTCCGTACTCCTATGTCAGCCATCTTCTCTTTCCTCTTCTACCCCTCTCTCTTTCCTCTCAATCTGGACTATCTCTCTCCAACCCCTCCCTTCCTCCTCTCATCTCTCTCCCCCGTCAAATTTGCCCTTCACTTGTTCCTTTTAAAACCATAGGAAACGAAAGGAATCAAGGTTTCATCATATATGGACTATCAGTAGTTATAGAGTTGTAAAGAATAAATATGGACGAAGAGAAGCATTTTGGGATGTATCAAAGATGGTTTTGGCCATGATTCAGTAAGAGAAAAGAAAACTACAGTGGGGAAATTTTCTTCGTTGTATTGAGAAGTAAGTTGAAGAGCAACGAATTAATAGAAGGCTATGAGTAGCTATTTTCTTTGTGATTTCCTTTGAGATTGAAGTAAGACCAGAGCCCACCAATTCTACTAGAGAGTTCATCTCTATCCTTGTTTATTTGCTCTTTATTAATATTTCTAGTTGCATCTTGTATTGTGGAAAGAGGTTTAACAAGTAGTTCTCATTTAGTTTAAATGATTATGTTTTGTGCAGTGATTGATTTTACCGAGTTAAAATTTAGTTTTTTTTTGTTTGAAAGTTAAAATTTCGTTTATATATATATATATATATATATATATATATATATATATATATATATATATAATTATAATTTAATAATTATCAATAATATAATTTGATCATTCAAATATATAAAATAATTTTTTTGAGAAAAAATATATTTTGGTAATTTGTAGCGTCTTCTCTTAAATTGTAAATACAATCTTAGCAATTAAATAATTATAAACCTTTATTTAACCTCCTCCAAATTATTCAACCAATTAAAAATTTATTTATTGTGCTTATTGTATTTTTTATGTTTTTATCCTAATTTTTGTAGTATTTTTTAATATTTTTACTAAAAATGATAAATTTAATCACACCAAATATTTAGAATAAATTTTTGGGCAAAATTGTCCTTTTTGGTAATTTGACATTCAAAATGCTATTCTACTAACACTTTATCCAAACACTCTCATTTTATCAAAATCTATTTTTCAGAAAAGCTATTCTACTCAAAAGCTATTAGCAAAAAGCTATTATCCCATAAGCTATTCTCCAGAAGCTAATCCAAACAGGCCCTGATTTTAATGGGTCCAAATTTGGCCGCAAAGGGACGTTGAGGAGGATGGCTGCTGAGACAATCCAAATCAATCGGCTGCCCCTTTAACTTCCCTTGTGCATTTTTTTAGTTTTTTATATGACCAGATTCTACATATAAATGAGTAACATTTTTTGGCCAAAAAAATTGAGTAACATTTGATAGTATTTTTTTGGCCAAAGAGTAACATATGATATATATTATGAGAAAAAACGAATGCATTTGTAATTTGTTATAAATTTTCAAAGATTGGTATTTGAAATGACAAAATACAGTTCCCGTTTGATTGTAAGAAAAAAAAAGGTGTAGAAATAGAAACTGAAAGGGTGAATATGGAAAGTAAAGGTAATAATGAGTGAATAAAGTTTGTGGATCTTAGAAAAGGGTGAGTTAGAGCGAGAAAACTTGTGGATCAAACGACATATTTATATTACCAAAAAACCATTTTTTCCCTTGTTTCACTTTAGTTCCCTCATTTTCTTGAAAGCCAAACACACCCGAGAAAACAGAGAGTGACAGCCGACATCCCACACCCTCCCATGTGCACATAAGCAATATGGTGCACATCAGAAGGTAGTCTCACTTAAAATAAGGCTGTATTTTGTCATTAAGTGTACCACAACATTTTTATTTAACAAACATTGTTCAGAATCAGATAACAATCATGAGGAGCAGAATGAAGAAGGTACTCTCGCTTATCTTCCTCACGTGGACGATCCTCCTACTACTACCTGCAGATTTGAGCAAAGCGACTCCAGTCAACGGCAGTCTCACCATTGGCTACAACTTGAATGATGATATCGAATCCCAGATGAGCTCCCATGTAGCCAGAATAATGCTTGCTAGTGGTGCAACTACGACTGGGAACACAGGGAACAAATATAAATCTGCTGTGGCTTGCCCTGCAGGAACCTTATACTTATCCTGCCTGGGCCCACCAGGTGGCAAAAGTACAAAGCAAAAGTGCGGTACTTATACCCGACCAGGTTCAGGCTGCTGAGGACTTACTAAGCTTGGCGTTATGGTTGATAAGTGATTTCATATTATTAAGCGTGGTGTTAATTAAGGAGTTTGTTTGTCAGTTATGAAAAAAAGGAGTTTGTATAGTGCACTTTACTTCTTAATTAATTATGGTTCCCTTTCTTTTTCTGTATGCATATGTTGGTCATCTGTAACACTTGTATGAATTATCTGTGTTGATTCAAATGGAATTAAATTCTGCCACCCAATATTTGTTTTGACTCGCCGATCCGTTTCATCCTTAATGAAGTTTAACATTTTATATTTCAGTGATTGCCCATTAATAAATATCACTATCATTTATTCATTTATAATTCTCTCTTCAAACTCGGTTAGCCTCTTTTGAGTGAGAGTCATTGTTAATGAATAATTATTGATTGTGTTCTTATAGGTGGGTTTGTACCACTTCATCGATTATATCATTAACTTATCAGCCTCTCTTCTTCAAGTTCTTCGTTACTTGTTCTAAATGAAGAGTAAATTACATGGGTGATCTCAGTTCATAATGAAATGAGATATCAATTGAAGAAAGGCAAAGGAGGAAAGTTAGTTGGGTCATATGATATAAATTATATATTGCAAGTTCTAAGGTAAATGTTTTATCACAAACAAAAGTAACAAAAATTCAAGAAAACCGCCCCCCGAAGAAGAAGATGGTTTTCTAAGTAATTATTGAGGATGGTGGCGAAAAACTCTTCTAGTAAAAGATTTGTAAATTATTTGGTCAAAAGCCTGTTTCCCATTGAATTATAAGGAAATAAATGATAATATTATTACTAAAATCATGTAAAGTTCCAGAAAATTATGGAAAAAAAATTATAGAAGATCTAACCTGTCGACAACGTAACTTAAACGAGGTTAAATAATTTGAAAGTTATCAAAAAAATTCTTCATTTTCAAAATTTAGAAAATCTCTTTACTTGATAATACAAAGAAACTAGAGAGATTTACATTTAAGTCCCAAAGGGAGAATTAATATCAAACAAGTCTCTATAAATTATTAATGATGCATTTTCATTTGTTAATGAAGATACTTTCTATTTCTCATTGACAAGTCATGGAACTTGTTTTATATTATAATTCTCTTCTTTGGGAATTACTCAATATTAATTCCCTACTTTGTTACTCTTGAATACAATTCTCCAATATTTGATACGGAAAAAGCACAAATAGCATCAATGATTCATTTTAGAAATATTTGATTGAATAAAGTACCATCAATGAAAACAAGATATGATCGAGGTGGTAAAGAGCCTCATCTCATTTAACAAACATGGCTTTATCACGCATACTATGTATAAAACTTAAAACAAAAAATGTTGAAGTACTTTCTTCTTTGCGCAGCATTATAACTTATTATTTGCTTTAATCACTCAAAACACACTTTCTATGAAAACATGTAAATTTTAATTAGTTGAATGTTTAAAGTTTTTTTTTCAATTTCTCCTTTGTTTATTAAGATAATATTGGGCTAAACTGATATTCAAGTAATTGTCATGAAGGTGCAAAAATCTGTCGCTCAAAGTGTTATTTATATTCAGTACGCTTTGACTAAGAATTGGGTGCTGGATTTGCACTTTAACCTTACAATTTGATTAAGCACTTTGCATTAGTAACTGAGAAAAAAATAATCTAAAATTTTAAGTGAATAAGTTGTTATCTCATTTGGATAGAATGAATATGGCTAGCCTTAATTACTACTCCATCTAGTCTTTATTATAAGTCATTGACTACCTATAATTTTTTGTTCTTAATTTAAGTCATTAACCGCCGTATTAAATGTTTTTCCCACTTTACCCATGTTACTAATGGAGATTAATATTGAAATAAGGCTAACACATCATTTAATGAAGAGTGGAGTTGGAAAAAGTAGCAAATTTAACATAAATTATAAGATGCAACTACCATTCCTTGTTATGTGAGAAATGAGTACTTTAGGTGTGTTTAGTTCGAATTGTGGAAATGTGGCTTATTTTTGAGGTGGCTTATTTTTAAGTCAGTTGGAAAATAAGCTCTAAGTTGACTTATTTTTATGTTTGGATGAACTTTGAAAAAAGTGGTTTATTTTCCCATTTGACTTATAAACATGTTTGGATGACTTTTTGTTTCAAAGGGGTTTATTTTTAAGCTAGCTTATTTTTAAGTCATGTAGAAAAATAAACTGACTTATTTTCAGAAATAAGCTACCTTGTGTGGCTTATAAATAAACTGACTTATTTCAAATAAGCTGGGTGAAAAATAAGTCCAACCAAACATAAAAACAAAAGTCACACACCCAAAATAAGCTAGCTTATTTAAAATAAGTCAGCTTATTTTGAAAAATAAGTCCAACCAAACACACTCTTTGTAACTTATAATCGATTAGTGGCCATCTTAGGTAAAGCAAATGTGATACATATGTTCTTATTTATAAATCTATTAACTTTCTTTGAAGTTAATAAATTTTTAATTTTATTATCTATTTTACTATAAGTTACACGCAGATATATGACTTATAAAAATGAAATGAATTATGTTACTGATAAATAGCACACACATATATAGACACAGAGCGAGACTTCTTTTGCTATGTGTAACATCCCTAATTTTCCCCCTAATTTTTCACATAAATTTTTTTTACTTATGCTAACTATGTTAGAAAAAGAGATTAACCTGATTAAATACCTAACATAGTTAGAAAAAGAACTTATCTTAATTCACTAAAATAATTATGATGCTAACTATGTTATAAAAAGAAATTAACTTGATTAAATGCCTAACATAGTTAGAAAAAGAACTTAACTTGATTCACTAAAATAATTAGGGTACTAATTATGTTAGAAAAAGAGACTAACTTGATTAAATGCCTAACATAGTTAGAAAAAGAACTTAACTTAATTCACTAAAATAATTATATTGCTAACTATGTTAGAAAAAGAAATTATCTTGATTAAACAGCTAACATAGTTAGAAAGGATAATAATTATTTCTTGAATTTCTATTTACCATCTAACCATGATAGAAAAATTTAAATATCTAAATTATGTAAACTACCCCTATCATGGTTAGAAAAAATTAAACTAAATTCTAAAACACTTTCTCTGGATAATCAAGAAAAACAAAGTTCATACTTAGAAGTTCAATTATTCAAATCCAACAAAACTATGCCTGCTAGACATAAATGAATCTCAAGAGTTAATGAAAATACTAAAAACAATAACCAGTCAAATTAAACAAAATTTAGAAATCCTAATAGATGCAAACATGCCCCTAGCAACCCACTTTTAGTGAGAAGTCCCTGGATCCCTCCCTTGATCGTCTACTACGCTGCTCGAACCTGAAAAATGATAAAAACTGGGGTAGACCCAATTGCAACTATAACTACTTGCCTACGTGCATGTGTGTGCTAACAAGGTGTTCAGTGGAACATTACATATAATATATAGTCAAAACATATGAAATGTAACAATAAGATGCATAATGACAATCCATATATAAACTGTTCAATCATTTGAAATATCAATATCAAAACTTTGCAATCACAAGCAAATCACACAAATACCGGTTATGGTCCAATAGGAACTAACAACGCTCGCTTGGTACTGGGGGGCGTTCTCCCCCAATTCATCTTTCTATATTTCATTTACCGGGGACGTTCTCTCCCAATTCGTCTTTCTATATTTCATTTATCAATTCATTCTATATCAATTAGTCCCTGTAGATCTGGTAGGTTAC
This sequence comes from Mimosa pudica, assembly GCA_029929735.1. Lineage (NCBI taxonomy): Eukaryota > Viridiplantae > Streptophyta > Magnoliopsida > Fabales > Fabaceae > Mimosa > Mimosa pudica. Next base: position 8,117,595 of record JAKELP010000021.1, on the reverse strand, counting down.
CTCATCCATGGATGGCATATGCCATATTCAATATACCGGTGTCACACACAAACCACACCAATCAACGTATACAACACCCAAAATCGTATGTCACAAAGCCATCAAACTTTCATAAAACTTACATGAAATCAATCTTTAATGCATAATAATTTCAAAACATGTAATACACACCTTTATGCCATTCAAAATAACATACTCCACCAAACAATTTTATAATAAATATAATTCAAACATGTGTGCGTAGATAATTTTTCAAAATATAATTTTGAAAAACTTGCTAACCCACACACACACGCAAACAAATAATTATAGTTACCTGGTAATTCGCACCAATCTCACAACAGCTTAGTTTTTCCCCTTGCTAAAGTCTCCTTGAATATTCCTAACCTATTGCTTAAAACATTGATCGGTTCGGTGGAATTCAACATTGGAGTGTTTGAAATGATCTGACAAATTTTCAAGACGATCTAACGGTGGAAACCTTTGTAATCGCTGATTTCGCTAACAGGGTTTTGTTTCTATCAACTAGAAAATATCTTGTATTGCACGCCTCACATAACCCATAGTAATGTTTACTTCTTGGTCCAACCGTTCAAACCAACAAATCTAATATGTAGAACAAGCTGACCAAATATTACAACGATCCAACGGTGGAAAAGGTAGAAACACAAAATTTAATAACTAGTTTTCACTACTACAGAATAACCCCTTTACATGCGCTCATTTTGGCCTTTACATTCGCTTAAAAAACGCTGGCAATGGCCTCGCCTGGAAAGGATTTACATGCGCTTGTAAAAGCGCATGTATTAGATCACCTATACATGCGCTTGTTTTAAAGAAAGCGCATGTATAGGCACCACTATACATGCGTTTGTGTAAGAAATGCGCATGTATAGATACCTCTATACATGCGTTTGTTTAAGGAAAGCACATGTAAACGGCGCGTAAAGCGCATGTAAAAGGGTGTATTTGGTTATAGCTATACATGCGCTTTGAGCGCATGTAAAGAGCCAACTCCTTTTAATTAAAATATTTATATTCCTGATGAATCTATTCAGCAGTACTGTTTTTTTTATACACATCCACCTAGCATATAAACTAACAAACTCCAAAAATCAAACTTACAACTAAACAAGTAGAGTATCAAAATAGATAGACTAACCAAAGAAACTTAAATAAGCACAAAAAATACTATGAAGTCACAGTTGCTCAAATGCACAAGTCCAAACTAACTCATTTAGTGATTAAAATTATTAAACACCAAAAACTATATGATCAAATAAAAGCTGGGTGCTAAACCCATTGAATAAAGTTAAAAAAACAACTTCCACATCTGATCAAGTTCCACTAAGCCAATATTTGCAACCATATCCAATGGAGAAGCTAATACTAATATAGGAATAAATCAGAAAAGTTAAATCATGGAATCATAAGCATTTTTCCCTGCATGAAGCTTATTGGCAGCCTAAATAATATGCAACCACCAAGCATTTTTATCAATAAAGAGAACATATGAGCTGACACTAAAGGTATAATTACACCACTTAGTTTAGATAGTAGTCAATGCATATCTGCCTAGCCGAACAATTGTTTTCAACCAGAAAAACTTGTGACAAGAAAAGAATTACCCCATCAAGAGGCTTCTCAAATTGAAGATATGCACACTCTCAGCATGGGCTCACATAATAGAAACTATAGGTATGCCGAAAACTAATCAGTGAGATCTTACCAACTCGATAATGTCAACAGAGCCAAGGCAACAACCGTGGGAACAAATATACTTGCTACCTGCCAGTATGAAGAATGGTACAATAGTTAATATATAAATAACATATATCTAATAAACAATATCATGATTGATAAGTGACGTCAACTTCAAAACTTTACCTGCATAAAAATGAAACTTCTTCAATTCTAAACTTTAAATAACTGAATTCACATAATCCAACTTTAAGACTGATTTGTAGAAGAAACTTCAGTGATTGGGAGTCAAAAGCCTTCAAAATTTTGGTTCACAGCATCATGTTTCACCGGACTAAATAGAAAAACCTTTAACACCGCCTCCTTGCTAATCAATATATATTTAATTAGATGAGTTATGCCAAAGTCCAAAAACCTAGCAATAATGAGATGTATCAACAACCAGTGTATGTTTTCTGTCCATCACCTACCAATTTTCATCATCCCTCCCATGTAAAGCCATGTAATGTAAATCATAGCATAGCTAATTAAAGATTGAAAATGTCAATATCCTTAATGTTATTTTAAAATAAATGAAACTGGGTGTGATGAAGGGAAATCTTTAAGAGTTAAAATGTCTATGAACTACTATAAAAAAAATCCTGAACCACAAGCCTGACATGGAACAAAAAGACCCAAGTGGGCCAAATTTGTGGACCAAATGAATGTGATGTTATTGTCATATATTAAATGCAAATTCTGTAAAAAAGGATGCTTTGAGATGATCGGCATCATCAACTCAGGTGTCAAACAGCAGAGCAAGCAGAAACATGAAACCATTCATAACTATTTCGCAAGCTCAAGTTTTTTCAAGACATAAGCAAAGAAAAATACATCATTCAATCTAATGCATTGAGCATTGAAGCAACAACAACCATAATAGTTCCCAAAATGTGACATAATCAAACAAAACCATGACAAGAATACTTACATAATCAACAAATTTCTGAATGGGGGGCCTTTGACATCTGAGCTGTCTCAACCAAGCTAATTATTATCTGACTCAAGACACCATCCGATCGTACTTCCGTAGCTTCAATGAGAAGAATTCCATGTAAATTTATTGTACCTCCAATAAACACACAAACCACATGTAGTCAGCCATAACAATAAAATATGTAAATGCCTATATTAGACACTTTCACACCAAACTTTATTTACAACAATCTAAATTATCATTCCAGATTGATATCAAGCATCACTTGTATTGTTTACAAGTTGAGTTTCATGTATTCCCAAGCAATCATTTTGATGTTTATAGTACTTCTTTAGCTCATATTCGAATCACACAATGCATGACCAACTATGGCAGCAAAACAAAGAATTAAAGCCTTTAACCAATTCATTTAATTCAGCCATTTAATAAATGCATAACCGCTCGGCCAGAGGAAGAAAATTGTCATTTCTTGGCCTTTTATTTCAAATTCAGACTTAAGGATGATTGTATAACGCATATCTCAACCAAAACAATGAAATTGTTGAATCTCATAAATAATCAACTCAAAAAATTAGAAAGAGGATCAAGAGTACTCAAGTTGTATCTTTAATAAACATTGGGATAACACTAAAAACATAAATTCTTTGAAATCAAATATATGACTTAACTAATATTGAGGTATACATTTCACTTAGACCCATTTGGCTCCTCTTAACAACTACCATCAATCAGTCAAAGAGGAGGAAGAGAATAAGACTTAGTATCATACTTTAATCTTATGCTCAAGCATAGAAAGACTACTTGTCACATGAAAAATAAATAGCCCAACAACACTTGGATTTCCAGCTTTATCTAGCAAACAAATTCTCAAAACATAAAGAACTTTTTCAGCTAAAACAAAATCATCAACCAAAAAAATAATGAGCCGAAATATGCAGGAAAACTATGGCTGTCATATTAAAGTTTTCATGTCTATAAAGTATATTAATTAAACATGTAAGAACACCCTTTTCTTTTCCAATTCTTGCATTCATTACACTATAATGCTCAACCCATAGAAATGAAGGATTAATAATAAAATCTGTTTGGCCAATAAAAGAAGAGAACAACAAGCTTCACTGTATAAAACCTCAAGTGGTTTATCAATTCATTAAACAGCACAAACAAAAACTATTATTTAATCTATAATCATCTACACCTGGACAATTTAATATAACTACAAAGAAATCAAACTATCATGAGTGATTCTATCTTATACAATTATATCTAAACACAATTGACTATCTCAGGTGATAGCCTTACTAACTGTATACAACACAAGCTAATTGCCTGTTACAAGATTTTGATCTAAAAAAATCTAAACCTGAACTCCGGTAACTTCTAAGCACATACGGGTATACACAATTTATTAAAATTACCAATTCACACCAGCAGCATCTCAAGAGTAGAAGAGTAACAGTTTTTCAACTAAATTAGTCCAGCTCTTAATATATAACAAACAAAAGACTTTAACATACACATGCATTAACAGGAACAGCCCCACTTATTCACATAACACATACTAGTCACCATTTTAATCAGCTAAATATCAAATTCAAACACCCATAGCAGACATCTATTCAGCCAATATATGAAATGAACACAAAACATCTCAAATCAACATTTAAGCACCAAACATACATTAATATACTTCGAAATCAGAACTGACCATTACTACATTCAGCAAAACAAGCAAATCAATCAAAAATAGAGATGTAAGAAGCTTCCTAACAATTACCCGCAAGTTTAAACATCTATCATACATAGAGTTTAAGTTGTAAATTAGACATACATCCACCAATTCAATTAAATCAACCATACCATACACCAAATCAGCTCTATAATATTCCTACATGATTTAATTAGAAGATTTGACACAAAAATATTTAAAACCAGTCAGATTTAAAAATCCCCAAAAGTTAGGGTTTTGCTCAAACTTCACAAAACCTTAATTAAGCTTCAAATAATCACTTAGGACATCCTAACTTCAAACTTAAGATGTTATTTAGATGATTCATTACTCCGAAACTCAAGCCCCCAATCTCAGCCTCTCACATAACTCGCACAAAACGAGAGAAAAAGGAGTGAAAATAGATAAAAGAGACTCACCAGAGCTTAGAACCGGTGTTCCATGTCAGATTAGACCCCGCCGTCGCCGAAAACCACCGGGTTCGCCGGATTTTGAAAAGAAACGAAGGGAGTGAGAAATGGTGAAATGAAAGGAAGAAAAAAGAATGCATGAGAGGATGTTTACCCAACCCATAGCTCCACCGTCGTGTGCCTTGGGCCGCCAGAGCCGTCGTCGGCGAAGGAGAATCGAAGGAGGAAGACCGGAAGAGAGGGCAAGGAGGGCGCAGGTTTTTCAGAGAGAGAGAGAGAGTAGCTTCGGTGAAGGAGAAGGAAATGAATGTTAAATGGGATAGAAATTAAGCATTGTATATGGTTTGCCTAATGCATTTGACCATTCAGCCCCTCCCTTCTACTTTTTTTTTTTTTTGATCAAAATCCCTTCTACTTTATTCACATTCTTATTTTCTACTTAATTAAAGATGAATAATAGAATTGAACCCTTTCATAAACCCATATATTTTCTTCCTCCAAATAATGTTTAGACTTCAAAATATTTGCCACAATTTATAATTTAAAACTCAAACTAAAACTATTTTTTTTTAATTTCCAAAGAAAATAGACATATTATTTCTTTAAAAATATATTTATTTTCATTTACCCATTTACAATGCTTTTTAATTGTTACTAATGTTCTATTACCTTAATTAACTCTAGTTCAAATTTTGGGATGTTACAAGAGGGAGAGCTCGTGTGTGAGGGAAGAATGAAGAGAATAAGTGTATTTGATAGTGATGAAGATGAGGAATAAAATGTGTATTTGTATAATTACTATTTTGCCCATACCCTTATCATTTTATTTACATTCTATTACTTTTTTTTAAGTTCAATCTAATTCCGGCATATAATCTTTTACAACAATTCAAAATGTTTTTCTACCATAATTTTATTTAAGTTCTGAATCATCTTTATGAAAATTTTATTAGAAAATTTTACTTCCTAACTATTTTTCTTTAATTTCTAAAGAAATAAGCATAATAATCTCTTAAAAATATAATTATCCTCATTTACTTAGTTATAATGTTTTTTAAATAACTAATGAAACCTATACATGCGCTTTCTGGGTTAAAGCGCATGTAAAGAGGTACTCTATACAAGCGCTTAAAGCGCGTGTATAGACCACAAAACATATACATGCGCAGTTTCTCAAGGAGCGCATGTAAAGAGGCATCATATACATGCGCTTACAGCGCATGTATAGGTTTAAGTCCTATACATGCGCTCTGTTTTATAAAAGCGCATGTATTAATATACTATATACATGCGCTTTATGCTGTTCTTCTTGGAAGCGCATGTATAGGTGTAAATTACCAGCGCTTTTCTTGAAGCGCATGTAAAGGTGAGCTGGTATAGGTTTATTCTGTAGTAGTGTTTCTATTTCCTGCGAATTGGAAAACACTCCTCTTCTACGGCTAATTGAGGCCACAGCAAAGATCCAATCACCAATCCAACCGTTCATATATACTAGGGTGACGTTTCGAACAAGATGCCTAAGTTGGAAGAGGATCCAACGGCGAGCGAAGTCGTACTCATTGTTTTAATGTAACTCTAAATTTTGGAGAAAGTGGTGAAGAGGACTATGACGACAAAACTATTTAGAAATATCCCAAACAAGACTAAACTTACGTGTTTAAATAGGAGAAGGGACTAGGGAGGAAATTAGGGTTTCTAAAACCCTACCCCTTTTTTTTTAATAATTATCCACTATTACCATATACGTCTCTAACTAATCCTAAAAATGCTTAAATTAAATAACTTCTAATAAACCCTCATATTCAAATTAAACCTAAAACCCAATTAAATCTCCACTCCTAACAACTTTCATAAATTCCATATTAAAATTCTAAATAAAACATTAAACTCTAATAATCATTAAAGAGGGACAACGAGTAGTAGTCATCACTATGGAGGAGCATACGTCAATCGCGGCTCATAAGTCGGTATTTATTGAGGAAATGTGTTACCGCATAACAAACTTCGTTGTAAGGAAGGATGGAAAAGGCGTTCATCAAGCTTTCCATATTGTTATTTTGGCGTCGACTTTTGTTGAGCGTGCTTGGGATCTGTTGCCATCTCATTCGTATCGCGTGATGTCGGTTTCCGAATTTGCCAGTCGTTGTCCATGGGAGATGGGTCTCATTGGTTAGCACCTATTTCCTTTTGTTTATTAATATTTTAGTAAGTAAACACAATTGTTGTTGGGTTACTTTATGATGGATTGGGTTCTTTATGCTCCAGATGTTTATGGGACGCTTGTAACAATGTACGTGGAAGGGGTGGACGAAGTTGGTGGATGTTATGGAAAAAGATTAGTCATTAAGCTGGAAGACAAAGGACTAGCATCGATATGGTAAGGGATGGGTGCTTGATATTGCGCTGAGAAATATTGGTGTTTATTTCATTGGTTCTTTTATATGTCTTAAAATCTTGGATGTGATTATTGTCTTAAATAGGGGTAATGAAGTTGTTACCTGCCGTTTACATGGTGCATGTGTTGGAGAGACTTTATGTTCGTATGCTAGCTTGCCTGAGCCTGAAGGGGTTTTTGTTCTTGTCCAGTTTGTTCGGCCATCAGTGGCAATTGATGGAGGTACATGATGATATTCAAAAATTGAAATTTTCGGCTCGGCTTATTAGGAATATGTATTTACATTCAATTGAAATTATGTATTTTTATTAGGAAACCCGCAGCTGGCATCTGTTTCTGAAGCAACGAGGGTGTCTTTTGATCCTACCTTTCCAGAGATTCTTCACTTTAGGTCAGATATGCTAGATGAAAGGTATTTGCCATGTTCCCCTGTGGAGTCGCACCAATCTGTAGCTTGAAAAGAATGTTACCCTTGAAGTAATGCCCTGTTTAAGTAAGATGTTAATGTTGTTGTTTTGATTAGGTCAAGTACTTAGTATTTTGTGATATAATCATGTTGGAAGGTATTTGCTTTATATTTGTTTCTTGTATTGATTGTGTATTAGTTTGCTTATTATGACCCTGGGGTTGTGTTGCCCGAGGTTAGGAGTGTTTGTTAATTTTTATGTGCTTTAAAGTTGTTTGGAGGGTTGTGCTTATTTGTTATCCTTTAGTGCTGTTTATGTAAGCTTATGTATTTTTCAGTTAATGGAAACAAGTGTTGTTTTAATTTCGTCTTTCATGTAGTATGGAGGTAATAATTGGTAAATCATTAAATGAAGTTGAGGGAATATTATACACTCTTTAAATTTTAGTATTCCTGTGGTAGTCAAAACTAGGGAAATGAAGGTGGTAAAAATGATGGGAATATAAGAAAAACAGAGGTAGCAAAACGCAAGCGTGTTTGGGGTATTTGAAAGTTAGACCACACATAATATTGGACATACATACTTATACTACATCAAAATGAGTGACACAACATAGACATAAAATAAAAATTAACTAAGACATAAAATAAAAATTAATTAAAACTTTCAACAACCATAACATATGAGCATTAAAAGTGACATGTGCATCCCATTTTACTTTAACTAAAAAAACCCATATGTGCAAACCATGCCTCCATTTCACAGATCTCCTCCTCCAGCTGGTCATTCATAAAGGGAGTGGTGACTTGGTCATGTTGAATGGTTTGAGTATCAGTTATCTCTGTGCTTGCCGTGTTCTCTACGGGATTATGCTCCAAGACTAGAGGAAGAGTGGAGAAATATGTTTGGTTTTCCATATCCAAAACTGTCAGGTGGTCCTCTTCACTTTCTGGGATGTTCATATATAGATGATGTTTGTGCTTTCTAAGCATTCTGCGATACTGAGCTGGAGTGTTAAACATTTCCCACTCTGCCCAGAATTTGTTTGTGAAACTTTCCTCCTCAAATAGCTTGTATAAACATCTTATGACATTATATCTTTTTGACTTCCATCTACGATTTCCTACCCGTTCAGATCTGCCAAGTGTAATCCCCCATCCTGCAACAACATTCACATTATGGACGGTGGAAGTGTCCGACGTGTGCTCCAGCGTAGATGCCACATGGCAATACATTTCACCACACCATATGCGAAGTCTGTTTTCACCTTCCATGAGATGATCTGCAAGAAACATTCTGAGTTCGTTTTCACTAAATGGCATAGGTATTTTTGGTGAAGGCATCATAGTTGGAATATCAGTGTTCATGTGTTTGGGGAGGAGTGTTTGTTGGATGGGATAAAACTCTATATGGTTTGGTTCACTCATGTTGGTGTTGGTTAATATATAGCTGAAGTTTAAGGGAGGAGTTTCTATATATAGGTATTTTTGTGTTTTTTTATTAATTTGCATTGTAATTGAGTATGATTTTGACTATACGAATCTTTGGAACTGAACTATGCAGTTCAAGGATGCATTTGGTTAACTTTGTTTTAATTTCTTTGATTGGTATGCTGTTTAGTTCATTTGATGAACCGGTTCTGGTTTCTTTTGACGATAACTCTTCTATTTAGGGTACTATGGAATTCGTATGAGTAATGTGTTAAATAGTTTATGTTGGCATTGTATTTTTGGTTATAATGGCTTTCAACAACAAGTTTTAATTAAATCAGGTCTTATTTGGGTTGAGTGAATCTCCTTCACCATTACCATTGCCAAATTTCTTTTTCCAACAAAACTTTTGCTTTCAGTCATGTCAAGCAGAGGTTTTAGGTTAATGATTGCCCTATGATCTAATTTTTTAATAGGGTGGCTGCGGCATCTACACTGAAGTTGAATCAGGTTGTATTTCAATTGGAAAAGTTTAATTGTCCCATTCATGTTTAGTTGTAGGTACCTGATGTCCTGTTTTTTTCTCAGAGATATATCGCCATGTTAATGTAATTCCATAGTTGTGTGCGAAGAAGTGTGTGTAAGTGACTTGTGATCTACAGTAGCCTTTAGTTATGGTTAATTGTTTAAGGAAAATTTCTATTAGTTTATTCCTTTCTAAATTTGAATTTGAACTTACATTTGTATCTGTGTATGATTGAAGGTTCTGGAAATGCAGGCAATTGTGGAGGCCATCAATCAATCTTGACAGGTTTACAGGTATTTTATTTGTCTTTTTTAATTTAATTGGTGAATAATCTACTCATTTATCCATTAAAGATAAAGAAGAGTTATACTATTGTAATGATGATTTATTTTATATATTCTATATTAGAATTTTACATTTGAACATTGAGCTGTTGTAATAATCTACTCATTTATCCGTTAAAGATAAAGAAGAGTTATGCTATTGTAATAATCTACTCATTTATCCCTGCTGTTCAACGATTGAGCTTTCATCTTCCTAACCACCAAGCAATTGTGTATTGTAGTAACGATGATATCGAAGAGCTATTGGAAAAACCACGAGTTTGTGAGTCACAGTTTTTGTCATGGTTTGACTTAAACAGGGACAACAGTCTAGCAAAGTCACTAACTTATGTTGAAGTGCCTAAACATTTTGTATTTGATCGTAAGAACCGTTCTTGGAAAGCAAGGGAATCTGGTAAAGCTGTTGGGCGAATATCCCATGTCTCTCCTTCTTGTGGTGAATTATACTTTCTTCGCATCCTTCTTAATAAAGTGAAAGGGCCAACATGTTATGATGACTTGAAAACATTTAATGGAACAGTTTATGATACATTCAGAGATGCTTGTGTTGCAAGAGGTTTGCTTGATGATGATATAGAATACATCACTGCAATTAAAGAAGCTTCATTGTGGGCTTTAGGCAAGAATCTTCGAAATTTATTTGTAAGTATGCTCTTGTGTTCTTGCTTATCTGATCCTGCACGTGTTTGGATGGAGACCAAAACACTTTTATCTGAAGATTTGCTTTACCAGCCACACTTACAAATAAAAGCATGTGAGTATTTAAATTTTTTCAATTAACTGCCTTTATTTATTTCTGTTTAATTCAATATTTGTGTAATGTTTATGCAACATGTTTTCCAGTTAATAATGATTTAAAGGAGGCAGCTGCTTTGCAAGAAATTGATTATATTCTCAAAGAAAATGGAAGGGCCTTACAGGATTTTCTGTCCCTTCCACAATCAGTTTGTTCTATGTCTACTAATTACCAGAATGACCTTATACTACATGAGTTGAGGTATGATCGTACTGAACAAGCTTCAGAAGCTGCTAATTTGGTCTCTATGTTGAATTCTGAACAAGAAATGATTTATAAAGAAATTAAGTCTCTAGTTGAGGTAGATTCTGGTGTTTTTTTTTTCGTATATGGTTACGGAGGTACTGGGAAAACCTTTTTGTGGAAAGCTCTTATAACATCAGTTCGAGCTGTTGGAGAAATTGTTTTGCCTGTTGCTTCTAGCGGAATTGCAGCGACACTACTTCCGTCAGGCCGGACAGCTCATTCTAGATTCATGATACCTATCCAAATCATGGAGTCTTCAGTTTGCTCCATTACTCAAAATTCACCCCTGGCTGAACTTTTAATAGCAACCAAACTTATTATTTGGGATGAAGCGCCAATGGACTTAGGGACTTGATGCAATCTGATAGGCCATTCGGAGGAAAATGTGTTGTGATGTGCGGTGATTTCCGTCAAATATTACCTGTCATCACTAGAGGATCCCGAGGTCAGATGATTGATGCTACCATTAATTCTTCATACTTGTGGGAACATTGCAAAGTTTTTACTTTGACACAAAACATGCGTCTAGGCCTAAACTCTAATCTTCAAGATTATGAAAGTATTGCTTCCTTTGCAAAATGGATTCTTGATATTGGAAATGGTAATATTGGTGATTCTAGAGATGGGATTAATGAGATTGAAATCCCACTGCCATTCCTATTGGAATATTCAAATGATGCTATTCGTGCTATCGTAAATGCAACATATCCTTCACTTTTAGATCATCTAGAAGACAATGAATATTTCAATGAAAGAGCAATACTTGCTCCTACTCTTGACTTGGTGAATGAAATAGACAGTTACATGTGTGCTTTACTTCCAGGTGAACAATTTCAATTCTTAAGCAGTGATTCAGTTGCTAAGTCTGATGATGCATTCGACACTGTTGAAGAATTCTGTGATGCAGAATTTCTAAATAACTTAAATTGTTCAGGCTTGGCTCCGCATTGTTTGGTTTTGAAAAAAGGTACTCCAATAATGTTACTTCGTAATATTGATCAATCTTTAGGATTGTCTAATGGGACTAGGTTGTGTATAACTCATTTGACAAAAACAGTGATTGGAGCTATCACATTGAATGGATCACATCCTAACCAAAATGTGCTGCTTCCAAGAATTAATATGAACCCTTCTGACAATCGCTTGCCATTTCAAATGCAGCGTTGACAGTTTCCTATTATGGTATCATTTGCAATGACTATCAACAAAAGTCAAGGTCAATCTTTGAAGCAAGTTGGTTTATATCTCTCAAAACCAGTATTTTCACATGGGCAACTTTATGTGGGTTTGTCACGAGTTAAGAGCAAAAACGGCCTCAAGGTTGTTATTCCAGTCACAGGAAGTGCAACAAACAATGTTACTCTTAATGTTGTATACAAAGAAGTATTTCATAATTTAGTTAGTTGTATCTGAACTAATGATGTTATTTATTTTTTAAGTAAAGTAAACTCTTTTCATCTTATTATAGCTTTTTTTTATTCGTAGTGCAAATATTACTTGTGCATTGATATAATTCCTAAATGGAGAATGTAATATATATTAAATGAAAACAGTTATTAACAGTATTGCTAGTTTTAAAAAAATCTAGGATGTTACATAGAACATAACATAGTAAAAAAAAAGTAACTAGTTTGTAGAAGAAAATACGCAAGTGCGTGTGGAGACGATGAAAGATGGCTGGAGAAGTCAAGTCAATGTAAATTATTTAGCATGTTTTATGTAATAACACCCAACACAAAGCACTTGTAGAGATGTGTTATTGAATGGTACTGAAATTCTTAAAATAAGTGACGGTGAAGACAATCTCGGAGGTGCCAATCCTGACCAACCTCTATCATCTCCCATGCCGATCACGCCACCGTCGAAATCATCTATGAACACTAAAAAGTTGATAACTTTTGCCGCTCTTGGGGCATGCTCAGGTTTCATTCTAATATCTCTTGTTCTTTTTCTGATTTTCCGGCGATTGACTAGAGATCGTGTCAAGGAAGGAAGTTCATGGTGGGGACAAAAACAAGAAGACTCCGACAAGAAAAATAAATTCCATAGGTCAACATTGCCGTCCAATTTGTGTCGTTACTTTTCCATAGATGAAATAAGAGCAGCCACTAATAATTTCGATGATGTTTTCATTGTGGGAATTGGAGGGTTTGGAAATGTCTACAAAGGCTACATTGATAAAGCTACGGTTCCTGTGACAATCAAACGGCTCAAACAAGGTTCACAACAAGGCCTACATGAGTTCCTAACTGAGATTGAAATGCTCTCTCAACTTGGTCACCGTCATTTAGTGTCTCTCGTAGGTTACTGCAACGAAGGGAATGAGATGATTCTTGTCTACGAGTATATGGCACGTGGGACCCTCCGTGATCACATTTACGATTGCGAAAGTGAGCCTCTTTCTTGGAACCAAAGATTAAAGATCTGTCTTGGAGCATCTCGTGGGCTAAATTATCTACACACGGATGCGAACCACCAAATCATTCATCGTGATGTGAAGACGACAAATATCTTAATAGATGAGAACTGGGTGGCTAAAGTTGCTGATTTCGGATTGTCCAAAGTAGGACCCACAGGGATGGACAAGTCTTACATTAGCACAGTGGTCAAAGGAAGTGTTGGTTACTTGGATCCAGAATACTACAAGCGTCAACGATTGACTGAGAAGTCTGACGTGTATTCCTTTGGAGTTGTATTGCTGGAAGTCTTGTGTGGGAGGCCACCTTTGAAACGTAACGTGGAGAAGCTGAAATCATGTCTTGTGGATTGGGTTAGAAAATGCCATCGTGAGGGTGTGATTCATCAAACAGTGGATCCTTTCATTATAGAAAGAATCACACCAGAGTGTTTGAAAGCATTTAGTGACATGACATTGAAATGTTTGGCGGAAGACGGGAATGAAAGACCTTCGATGAATGATGTTGTTTGGGGCTTAGAGTTTGCGTTGCAACTTCAAGAAGAAATGGAGGATGTGGGAATTGAAGTGTTTGAAATTGAAGGAAACAACGAGGAAAGTGCTCTGTTGGGTAAAGTGACCATTAATGATGTGGAAGAAAGTAAAGCGGTTTTCACGAGCAGTGATGAATAAAAAAGCAGCATGTTGATTGGTTCAAGCAGCGAAGATCAGTCTTTGGTTTCTTCTAGGGTGATATTCTAGGAGTTGGGTAACCCAACAGTTCGATGAAGAAAAGTCTACGGAATAAAAGTTGGTGCTGTGTTATAGACAAAAAAAGTTAGTGCTATGTGATGACTTTTATTTTGGTTCTCTCCAGTAAACACGAGGAATGCGGATGTCTATTTTGTAGGATTCAGATCTCCTCAGTACTTGTTTCTCCTTTTCTTTCACAGAAGCTCAATCTGGTCCATCCACATGATCTGAAGGCTATTATTTCACTCCTCATTTAATAATAAGGCTAAAGTATACTTTTGATCCTTTATGTTTGCATCAAGTTTCAATTTAGTCCTTTATTTTTGGAAAGTACACTTTTAGTCCTTTTTATTAACACTGTTAGTTTAACTTAACGGAAAATACTAACTTATCAATTTTAAATGATTATTTTATAATGAAATTAGACAAAAAATGATAAATTTTGAAAATATAAGAATCTTTGCACTCAAATATTTTAATCTGAACATTTTTCAGTATTTAATAACTTTTTAAAATTGTTAAGTTAGCATTTTCCGTTAAGTTAAACTAACGGTGTTAACAAAAAAGAACTAAAAGTGTACTTTCTAAACATAAAGGACTAAATTGAAACTTGATGCAAACATAAGGGACCAAAAGTATATTTTATCTTAATAATAAAAATTCAACCCCACACCACCCCTCCCTTCTCTCTCCTCCCTCCCTCCCTCCTCCATGGCCGACCATTTCTAGATGTCTCGCTTGTCACCACTTTATAGTCGAGACCTCCCACTATTTATTTAAATTTTTTTTATTATAACTACCATAAATAAAAAAAACTCCCTGTGCAATGCACGGGTCACCTGCTAGGCCAGAGATAGCATGTATTCCATCATTTTTTATGCATGTTATTTTTATAAATGCCCCCTAATTTAGTGACATTATTTAAATATATCAACTTTTTCTATTTAATATAGATGCATAAATGGGACAAAACTATACATTTGCACAAGTTTTTTACTATTTCATTTGTTTTGAATAATAAATAACTACAAATAAAATTGGGAAATTAGAGTAAAGGGCTTACATATGAATATTTATATAGCATGAGGATCTAGAAATTAAATTATTTGAGAAGATCAACTACAAAAAGAATTAGTCCAAGTATACTTCTCGATGAGAAGGTGCCCTGGGGAAATTTGGTTCTCTTTTGGGGGCGTTTGGATGGCGGAGGTTGTGGGATGGAGTTTGACTCTTATTTCATTTTTATACATATGCAAGTTGAATTCTTTACCAACTATCTAAATTTTAGTGTTAAGTGCTGATCATTGATCACCCTCAAATGAGGAATGATAAAACAAGTCAAGTGGATTACCATGATTGTATCAGTTTGTTGTTGCCAAAAAAGATTGTGCGGGTTTATTACTCTATAATAGACAATAAATATAGTTTTTTAGTCTTGTTATTATTCCTCAATAATCAAAAGTCAACAATTAAATTTAGTCTGAAAATGAATAAAAGAATAACGTAATTAAAATTAAACTTAAATCATCTTATATGAATTGGTTTGAGACTACTAATTATGTTAATACTTAATATAAGATTAAGTGATAATAAAAAATCACATAACACAAGCATTAAACTTCAATCATCTTATATGAATTAGTCTAAGACTACTAATTATGTTAATACTTAATATAAGATTAAGTGATAATAAATAATCACATAATACAAAAGCATCTCGTACATCGCACGAGGTCTATCACTAGTTGTAGCCGAAATTCTGTCGCTAACTTTACCGATAGAATTTCCGTCATAAATTCATAAATATAATATTATTTTAATTAATTTTAAGAATATAGTCAAAATTAATTCATTCAAATAAAATATGTGATAAATATAAATAAAAATTAATAAAGAAATATAAATATGTAAATATATATTTATTAAAGATTTAATTTTGAAATTTTGATTAAATATATTATTTCAGGAAATATGAAAAATAATCATACTTCAATAATATATAATAATCTAAAAAATTTAATGGAAAAAAACATATTTCTCAAATGAATTTTATAATAAATATAATGTAAAGTGTGTGAGTCTATATATAGGATCAAGTAATTATATAAAGAAATTAGCTTCCAAAATATTTTCCTGAGGGTTCCATAATTATATTGATTAAGGCATTAGCACGTGTTCAAGAGGTTTCGTGTGCGAATCTCCACTTCGTCACAAATTTGAGACAATTTGTGTGGGTGACACGTGGTGACATACTTCATTTAGGCTAACAAATGTTGGCAGGGGGTTGGTTGACAGTAGTTAGTTAACAATATGCCATGTGCCACATATACATATTCCTTAAAAACGGTAAATTACACTTGAAAATTATATGTGTAATTAGAGATTGAAATTATGTCAATAAATTTTGGGACAGAAATTCTATCACAAATTATTAATAAAATTTTAGTTGGTAAATTCCACACTATATAGTGATATTATTTCTGTCGGAAATTCGTTGGTAATTTAGCGATGGAACAAAATTTTAGTCGCTAATTGATTTAGCGACCGAAGAATTAGTTACGAAAATTTACCGACAGAAATCCAGTCGCAATTCTCAAATCCATATGATATGTGTCTAAAATCCGTTGGTGATTCACCTTTTGAGCTGAAATTTCTGTTGGTAAATTCTTTTGTCATTCGGTGTTTTTTTTTTGTAGTGAATGGTCCTATCCTTGGAGGAGACATGAGCTTCAAAAATTTTTCATTTTATGATGACTACAAATAAGTCTGTGAATTGTCAATAAAGACAAAATTTTATGACTAAATGAGAGAACTCGTACTTAATTTCTTTTGCACAACTTATTTTTGGCCATGGAACACTATCTTGTCAATTTGAAGTATACACCTTTCAAGAGCAGTTTAGAAGTTGAAATAACTTAAGTCACGATAATATTATTGTGATGGTTAAATAGCATGGTATTAAAAACCGGCCCGGCCCGGCCGGTTCAACCGGAATAACCGGGACCTGGCAACACCAACGGTTCGGAGGGAGCTAAAAACCAGCTAGGGTATCCAACCGGAATATTCCGGTTGGCCCAGGACGGTTAGCCCGGCAACCGGGACCCAGAACCGGGACCCGGTTTGGGATACCATTTAAAGCTTAAAAAAAACAGAATGTCAGTGCTGCCCCTGCGTGAGTGAGGGTGTGAGTCCGACGAGAATTTAACCTAACCATTCTTCTCTCTTCTCTGTGGTGGACGGCGGCGGTCGACCGTTGGCGGCGGACGGACGGACGATGGCCGGAGGTAATTTCTTCAGAATCTCTCTTCTCTGTTCAGATTATTCTTCCTCTCTTTCCCAATATGAGAATTTCTTTCTTCCAAGTTCCAACCTCATACCATGGGTTTCAATGCAAATTTCTTTTTAATACCATGGGTTTCCTTATTCTCTTATTGTTTATGATTATGAATCTGGGTTTGCTTTGGATAAGTCACTCTCTATTTCTGTTCTTTAGCTAATGCTCACTGTCTATGTTCAAAAATTGTACTAGTAAAGTGTTTGATGAAATGCCTGAATGAGGTGTTGCTTCATAATTGTACCAGTAAACTGTCTATTTCTGGTGCTACAAGGTTTGCTACTACCTTCCTAACATTGCAAAGCTTATTGAACATAGGCATGACTTACGAGCCCTGGCTGTTAATAAGCACTTTGTAGACCATAAGTATTCAAGGAGTGATAATGGAAGGATTTTTAGTGAAATTGTATTAGACAATAAATTTTGGAGTGACTGTCATTTGATTGTGAAAGTTGTGACACCTATTGTAAAGTTGATGCGCATTGTTGACTCCGATGAGAAACCTTCAATGCCTTATGTTTATGAAGGGATGCGTCGGGCAAAAAGAGCAATCAAGATTATCTTTAATCGGGATAAAAATCTATATGAGGCCTATACAGATTTGATTCAAGAATGATGGGATAAGCATTTGCAGAATGACCTTCATGTTGTTTCATATATGTTGAACCCTGCATTTATGTTTGGTGGAATTTTTAAAGACAACCAAAGGATACAGAAAGTTATGTTGGACCTAGTGGAGTCATATGGTAAAGAATTTAACACTTACAAGCTAATGGGTCAAGTTTCCACATATAGTGAAGGTACCGACTCTTTTGCAAGTCCAACAATTAGGGAAACATCTAAAAAACTAGACCCTTGTGAGTATTTATATTAATTTAATAGTGTAGTTTTAGTCATTTATTAAATGATTATACATAATGGATATTAAGTTATTATTTGTATTTTGTAAATCGTTGGTGGTTACGTTGTGGCTTTGCAACTCCAGAGTTGCAAAGTCTTGCAAAACGTCTTCTTAGCCAATGTTCTGCTTCTTCTGGTTGTGAGAGGAATTGGAGCTTATTTGAACGCATTCATACGCCAAGAAGAAACAGATTGGAGCATGAAAGACTAAATGATTTGGTCTTTGTAAACTGCAATTTGCGATTGAAGCATGGGTAATTTTATAAATATCAATTTTTTTTAGCAAATATGGGTCAATGGTTGATTAAAGTTTTATTTGTTATCACAGGTATGCTTCTCACAAGATGGCTGAGGACATACGTTTTGATCCAATTGATATCGACTGCATTGATATGGTGGATTCTTGGGTCACTGAAGAAGATTTTATTCCAGCACAATTGGTCCTTGAAGGTATCATGTATTCATCAATTATTTATAATATTGTAGAGTTGTGATTTTATACACATCAATTAATAATGGTAATTCATGTCACACATAGGTAATGAAGAGCTGAATAGCGCTGAACATGTCACTTTTGATGCTGATTTGGCTACTACCAGTGCTTCCACCAATCTAGTTGTTGATGCCCCAACTCCTGATGTTGTTGCTCCTGATGTCTCACCTATAGTTAATTTTAATATTCTAAATGATCTTGATTCTATTAATTGAAGGATTGTCAGGAATTATTGATGAACATTTTCTATTTTGATGCACTATGTTTTTCAAACATTTAGATTTTTGTTGAATACTCTTATTAATTATTAAATATTTTAATATTATTTAATGTGGCCGGTTAAACCACCGGTTGAACCTCAGTTGAACCTTTAACCCTTGACCCGAGGCCTTTACCGGGTCAACCTCCAGTCCGGGTTTTAATACATTGTTAAATAGAGAGGTAGAATGGTCATGTTTGTCTTAAGGTACCGGTAGTCACTATTGGTGGATTGCCCAATCAATAATTGCCCCCTTTGAACTAGCGATGTCATCTAAATAATAGTGAAACAAGCGAGATTTATAGCTGAAATAGGCATTGTAAACACACACATTTGTATCATAATTAATTTGTGGTCCGAACGCATGGTGTTTAAATTAGTTAGAGAAAAGTCTATATGTTAATGGTTTATCACTTGAAAGTTAACAGTCACACATCATGTGTGCAACTTTTTTTATCAGCAGTGTATGTGCATATTTAGACATAGAATTTTGCAGATATAGAGTAGGATTTCCAAATTAAATAAAGTCACAGGAATATTGATTCACATATCTCAAACTGCAAGTGGACAAAATACGTCTCATATCATATGCGCGCATCTACCTTATTTAATTCGCAGAAAAAAATCTCCTGTTCATCAATAAAAACCAATGGCTCTGAATGAACAAGGCATTATTCAGACTCAAATTACAATCTTGAGGAGCCTAATGAAGAAGGTACTCTCACTTATCTTCCTCATGTGGATGGTTATCCTAACACTTGCAGATCTGAGCAAGGCAACTTCAGGGAACAACAGCTTCAGCTCCACGCTGTGCTTGTCAGTGAGTTGCTGATGAGTTCTCATGTGGCCAGAATGCTTTACAATCAGGCAAGATTTACTGGAAATACAAGGATCAGGAATAGGCATTTTCTGTCTTGTCCTCTGGCAACCAGATACACAAGTACAAGTTGCCTTCCCCCACGAAGTGGGAACAGCCCGAGAGGGGCATGTGGTATTTATAAAAGAGATTGTTAAGCTTTCCTGTTACGGAGAGTTTTTTGTTCAAAATGAAGTGTGATGTGAAGGTGTTATTTTATTTGTACGTTTTACTTAATGTTGTACCCGTCTTCTTCTGTATATGTGGGTGGCTCTAATCTGTATCGCTTAGTTATATATGAATTCCGAGTGTACAAAAATGATACCCAACTCTTTCCATATAATCAAAAATGATATTTTCACTAATATAACAATAATATTAGACATGAAATGTCCAAAATGCCCTTATAAATCAATCGTCGCCAGGTAAAAGTTTATTTAATTATAAAGGCATTTTGGACATTTCATGTCTAATATTATTGTCATATTGATGAAAATATCATTTTTGATCACATGGTAAAAGTTTGGTATCATTTTTGTACTTGGAATAGTTATGTACTATTTTTGTTCCATGACCAATAGTTATGAATCATTTTTTGTTCTTTGCCCATATTCATGTGATAAATAAAGTATATAGATCCTCAGATTGTATACACTACAAAAAAACTCACTACTACTTAGTAACATTTATTTTGCTCTTAGCAACGCTCTTAACAGACACCAAGACTCTGTAATGCATTTTAATATTAATGTTGCTAAAATCACCATGCGTAGAACCGTTGCAATGGTTTACAAAATTGATGCAGATGTGGTGAAATATATTTGCACTCCCTTGGGGGAAAATGAAATAAATTAAAAGCTTGAGAGTCAAATTTTTTTTAATCATTGTATTGTTTTTTGAACGAAAGTGTCAATTGCAAACCAAATGTTAGAATTTTCAAATAATTGTGCGAATTTTCAACAAAAATAGAAGTATTTTCTACAAAATAAATGAATAAAAAACATTCAAATATAGAAAATAGAGTATTTACAAGAAAATTTGTCTATGATGATTATTTACCTTTGTTATTGATTTTCTCAGGTAATAATATTTTCATGCCTCTCGTTCGTTTAATTAATTGTTTTAGGGCAATTGCCCTATTTTGCCCTTCAAGTAACCAACCTAGACCACTGGGTACTCTAAAATAACATCGGGTACAATTTTACACTTGAAATAATCAAAGTGGTCCAATTTTACCTTCTAGCGAATATAATATTGACACGTGTCATCCACGTGTCACCATTACATTCGTCAAAGGGTAAAATTGGACTACTTTAATTACTTTAAGGGTAAAATTGCACTCAGTGTTAGTTTATGATGTTCAATGCTTCAGACTAGTTACTTGAAGGCAAAATAGGACCGTACATTTTTTTATGGTAGGACGGAAGATTGGTTGTAGTGACCATTTATTGGGTAAGAGGATACAATTTTGGAAGGTAAAACTAAAAGTATTCTATTCACTATTTACTGTCACTTTCGATAAAAAAAACTATTTATTGTCACTAATGCAAATGGTTGTTTATCTCCGTTTGTATTTGATGACTCTTCCGTAAAATAAAGTCATTTGGAGTCGGTTTAAGTAAGGGCTTAGACAATTATAAGATCTTAAATACTGTAGAGAATAAGCTACATAAATTAAAAATTATAAGATCTTAAATAGAGAATAAGCTACATAAATTAAATGTCATTTATGAAAAAGGCATGCCTAGCCACTTATGTCATTATTGTAAGATATACACAGGCCTAATTTGTGTCTTCCTTTTACAAATTCAGGGCTACATATAGTTTGGATAAAAAAAAAAGGCTACATATGCAAGAGATGTCTGAGCACAAGTTATGTGCGAGACACAACTCCATAGCTAGGTCCCAAAGTAGCCCCGAGTCCGCTTCTTTCACTTTTTGCTTTTGATTTTTCTTTCCCTCTCATTGTACTTTAAATATAAAAAATCATGTGCGAGACATGTTTATGAAAATCAATACAAAAAGCATAAAATTATCCACTGAATTATAGACGGAACACATTTCCATCGGAACTCAGACGGGAATTCCATCGTTAATGTTATCGACAAAACTACAGATTGGCAAAAAAAAAAAAAAAGACAAAACTACAGACGGAATTTTTTCCGTCGCTAATAACGGAAGGAATTTCCGTCACTACTTTACCATTGACGGATTTAGGAACGGATTTTTTCGTAGCGTATGCATATTGATGAACGGAATTTCTAACTCTACCCATAGAAATTCCGTCACAAATTCATCAATAAAATATTATTTTAATTTATTTTAAAAATATATTCAAAATTAATTAATTAATATAAAATTTGTTATAAATATTAATGAAATTAATAAAAAGATATAAATATGTAAATCTATATTTATTAAATATTTAATTTTGAAATTGCTATTAAATACTACCTTCGGTCCTAAATATAAGACTTAATTGACTTTTTTGGAGAGATTAAGGTTGCGAAATAGGTTATTAAATGATGACATATTTGATATATTTTTAGATTACCCATTAGTTTATAGGTAAAATAAACTAGTTTAAGTGAAAAAATTAGGTAAATCAATTCATAATTAACTTATTTTGCTTTTTTAGTATTTTCCAGAAAAAGTCAATTAGGTCTTATATTTAATACCGGAGGGAGTATATTATATATATTATATTAGGAAATATGATAAATAATCATACTTTAATAATATAAAATATTTAAAAAATTAATGGAAAAAAATTTCTAAAAAGAATTTTATAATAAATAGGCTAAAGTATGTTTTTGGTCCCTTAAGTTTGCACAAAGTCATATTTTGGTCCCTTAACTTTGAAAAGCGTGTTTTTGGTCCCTCAATTTTGGAGAAAGTGTGTTTTTGGTCCTTAACTTTGAAAAAGTGTGTTTTTTGTCCTTTAACTTTGGATAAAGTAATGTTTTTAGTCCATTGAAAAAAGGATAAAATGTTTTTAGTCTATTCCTTTTCAAAATTAAGGGACTAAAACATGACTTTTTGCAAACTTAAGGGACCGAAAACATACTAAAACCGAATTTAAAAGGACTAAAAACACACTTTTCAAAGTTAAAGGACTAAAAAGATGACTTTGTCCAAAATTAAGGGACCAAAAACACACTTTTCAAAGTTAAGGGACCAAAACATGATTTTCTCCAAAGTTAAGGGACCAAAAACATACTTTAGCCTAATAAATATAATGTACAGTACCTGTGTGTCTATATATATAGGATATAAAGATATTAGCTTGCAAAATATATTATCTTAAGGGTTCCATAATTAAATTGATTAAGGCATTAGCACGTGTTCAAGAGGTTTAGCTTTGAATCTCCACTTCGTCATAAATTTGAGAAATTTGAGACAATTTGTATGATTGACACGTGGTGACATACATGGGTGACACTTGGTAACATATAGGCTAACACATGTCGGCGGAGAGTTGGTCAGTTGTAGTTAACAATATAGGGAAAATTAATTTGAGGTCCCCCACAAGGGACTTAATATTAGAAAAGTCCCAAAAGTTGGGAAAATTAATGTAAGGTCCCAAGGGACCTCACTTTAATATACTTGAAAAGTGAAAAGACAGTTTTGCCCCTAGCCTATAAACACTTGTCAGATGTGCCCAGTAATTTGTCAAGGTTTGCCCAAAGAGTTGTCAAGCGTGCCCAGTAACTTGTCATTTTGCCTTGCCCATTAACTTAAAGAGTATTGGCCATTAACTCGTTACACATGCCCAACTAGTTGTCACATGTGTCCAATAACTTATCAAGGTTTGCCCAAAGAGTTGTCAAGTGTGCTCAACAAGTTGTCATTTTGCCCTGCTCATCAACTTAAAGAGTATTGGTCATTAAGTTGTTATGCATGTCCAACTAGTTGTCACATGTGCCCAGTAACTTGTCAAGGTTTGTGCAAAGAGTTGTCAAGCGTGTCCAGTAAGTTGTTACACCTTGACAAGTTACTGGGCACATTTGACAAGTGTTAATAGGCTAGGGGCAAAACTGTCTTTTCATTTTTCAAGTATATGAAAGTGAGGTCCCTTGGGACCCTACATTAATTTTCTCAACTTTTAGGACTTTTCTAGTATTAAGTCCCTTATGGGGGACCTCAAATTAATTTTCCCAACAATCAATATATATATATATATATATATATATATATATATATATATATATATGAAACAGTAAATTACACATGGAAATTCTATCACAAATTACTAATGAATTTTTCGTTGGTAAATTCCACGCTAAATAGTGATAGTATTTCTGTCGCAAATTCGTTGGTAATTTAGCGACGCAAATTGATTTAGTGACCGAAGAATTAGTGATGAAAATTTACCAATAGAAATTCAGTCGCAAATCTCAAATCCATGGGATGTGTCTAAAATCCGATGGTAAATCACCTTTTGCAATAAAATTTCCATTGGTAAATTCCGTTGTCAATTGGTGTTTTTTTTTTTTGTAGTGAGTGGTCCTAGCC
This sequence comes from Mimosa pudica, assembly GCA_029929735.1. NCBI lineage: Eukaryota > Viridiplantae > Streptophyta > Magnoliopsida > Fabales > Fabaceae > Mimosa > Mimosa pudica. The sequence goes on along the minus strand of JAKELP010000021.1, from coordinate 8,093,130 downwards.
TTGGAGGAGACATACATGAGCTTTAAAAATTTCATTTCATGATGATTACAAATAAGTCTGAATTGTCAATAAAGACAAAAGTTCATGACTAAATGAGAGAACTCATACTTGTTATTTTTTTTTTTTGCAACAACTTATTTTTGACGTGTTCCATGGCTAATTCACTATCTTTTCAATTAGTATACACCTTTCAAGAGCAGTTTAGAAATAGAAATAACTGAAGTCAATTATTGTGAATTGTGATGGTTAAATAGAGAGGCAAAATGGTCATGTCTATCTGTCTTAAGGTAGTCACTATTATTGGCTGATTGCCCAATCAATAATTGGCAATTGCCCACTTATTAGAACTAGCGATGTCATCTAATAATAATGAAATAAGCAAGATTTATAGCTGAATTAAGCAATGTAAACACACACATTTGTATCATAATTAATTTGTGGTCCGAACGCACGGTGTTTAAATTAGTTAGAGAAAAGTCTATATGTTAGTGGTTAATCAATTGAAATTTAACAGTCACACATCATGTGTGCTTGTGCGTGCAACTTTTTTTATCAGCAGTGTGTGTGAATATTTAGAGCAACTAAAAATAAAGCACAAAATGACCCAGAACAAGCTATTATATGATGTAAACTAAAACAGCACGATATCATTTTTATTTAGACATTTGCAGATATAGAGTAAGATTTCCAAATTAATTAAATGCATGGAGCCTACATACGTCTCATATCATATGCGCGCATCTACCTTATTTAATTCGCAGAAAAAAATCTCCAGTAGTTCATCAATAAAAACCAATGGCTCTGAATGAACAAGACATTATTCAGAACCAAGTTACAATCTTGAGGAGCCTAATGAAGAAGGTGCTCTCACTTATCTTCCTCATGTGGATGGTTGTCCTAACGCATGCAGATCTGAGCAAGGCAACTTCAGGGAATGCAAACAAAAATTTCAGGACCACGCTGTGCGGTGGATCGGTCAAATGCTTCGTTGGAGATGACACTGATGATGTCAGTGAGTTGCTGATGAGTTCTCATGTGGCCAGAATGCTTTACATTCAGGCAAGGTTTATTACTGGAAATACAAGGATCAGGACTAGGCCTTCTATATCTTGTCCTCTGATTACAAGATACACAAGTACAAGTTGCCTTCCCCCTCGAAGTGGGAACAGCCCCAGAGGGGTATGCGGTATTTATAATAGAAATTGTTAAGCTTTCCTGTTACGGAGAGTTTTTTTTTTTTTTTTTTTTTCAAAATGAAGTGTGATGTGAAGGAGTTATTTTATTTATATGTTTTACTTATTGTTGTACCTGTCTTCTTATGTATATGTGGGTGGCTCTAATCCGTATCGCTTAGTTATATATGAATTCCCAGTGTAATAGATTGGAATAAATTTCAGAGTCCTCCCTCGGTTTTATTTGCTTTGAGTCGTCGTTTCATCCTTAAGTTTTTTGGAGCTCATTTAAAATAAATCAGTGAAGTCTCAGTGAATTTTTGAGATTATATTCTTGATTGATGCATTATTCTCCTGTGAGAGTAAGTGTGTTATTCCCTCTTGTATGTTGAGAGAGCCACTTTTATACAAAATTTTATTGTGCTAATTGTGTTTACGTTTGCACCAGTCATTTTGTTTAGAAACCACTTCATTTGATTGAATATTTTTTAAAATTTTAATCATTTAATTTATATCCCTCATTTGTCCCTATTTACTCCAGATTTCGATTTTCATTTTATCCATATACATTTTTATGTGAATTGAACTGCACACAGGTGAATATTTCATTCATATATTATGTATGTCAAATTAAATAATCTTAGTATATAGATAAAAAATGACTAATAATCCTAACTAAATTTATCATTATTCATATTTTTGAAACTAGAAAAAGTAAAGCAAGAAAACAATTATGAAAAGCATATTTCAGCTTGGGATTTATAAGAATTTGAATGTGGAAGTAATTTTTATTCGTGCATATCCATTTTACTTGTGATATTTTAACCTTTATGATTTTATACTGAATAAAAATTAAATTATATAAAACGTTAAGAAAAAAATTATTAGTTACCTTTAAAATTAAACTAGCTAGACTACATAGAGTAATTTTTATTTTAAGAATTTTTCATTTTCATAACTTTCTCGTATTGAAATAGAAAAATTTCAGGCCCTGAAAATATCATTTTGAAACTAATTTGTCACAAATGAGATTAGCATGTCTCACATATGATATAAGAAAAAACTTACATCTAGTTCCTTACCTCCAGTTCCTCAATAAGAATTTGACACATGTCCAATTAACCCATGTACAACTAACACATGGAGGAGAGAGAGAAGAAGGAGCAAGTCGTGGGGGTTGGTTGCACATGTGTCAAATTCTCATTGGAAAACTGGAGAAAATGTATGTAAGGAACTGGATGTAAGTTTTTTCCACATATCATTACATATGCTACAAATCTGCAAAATCCCTAGGCATAGATTCACTTAGGCTGTTCAATCTATTGAAAAAATAAAGAAAAAAGAATTTAAAATATCAACTTCAATATATCCTCATAAGATTTGGAATAGGATTCTCTCCTTTAATTTGGCATTCTCTCCCCTTTCACCAGCATTGGATCTTCTTATCCAATGGCGTAAATAAATCTAACTAATTTTGTATAGAAAAGTATTATTACCATAATACAAAAAATCACTAAAATAAATTAAATCTATGAAAATTTTCATTGAATAGCTAAGAAATATAGAATATTATGTATTTATGTTTTTTTTATTACAGATGTGAGTGCTTTAGATCATGTTTCTATATATTAAATTTATTTAAGAGATTAGTATGTATTACTATATTGTAATAACATTTTTTATAAAAGAAATTAGATTTAATATAGACCATTAGATCGTAAGATCAAAAGGAAAAGTATTAGGAAAAGCCGAAAGGAGAGATCCTAGTCCAATTTGAGCTCTACCACCGCCTCCATATGTTAGTTTGGGTTAGCCGTAAGTATTACTCTTTTCTTTCAGTCATATAGAGTAGTGCAGAGCATCGTGATGGAGTGTGTGGTGTAAAATGCTTTTGAATCCCCCCTTTAAAAATATTAGAATAAAAATGGGAAAGTGGAAGCTTACCCAAGTATCATTCTCTTAAAGAGCCTTAAATGCAAATAGAAACCTAGCTAATAACTAGAATACAAACTAATTAGATGGGTATAAAGCAGTGCTTCATATTTATATATATGTGTTGGAAGAGATCTTTAGCTAATTATAAAACCCCTAAAGGAATCTGTTTCAGTTACGCACTTAGGTTATGTGGATAAGTATTGGGACCTTGATCACTAATCTTTTTTTTTATTTCCCAAGGGTATCTCACCCGCGTGTCAAGTGAACTAATCATTCGCTGTTCTGAAATCTCATATAGGGGGAAGACAACTAGTCTGCGAATTTGCTCCATTCGCAAGGGATAGAGATTGAACCCCCAACCACTTGCTTAAGGGACGAGGGTACTTACCATTCACGTCAACCCGTCAAGTTGATCACTTTAACTCTAAGTGGATTAGTAGTTGTTAGGTGGTGTTCAATCTACTCAAAGATCTCATATTTCATCAATTGTAGTTTTGTTCCCCTTACAATAACTTTTATGTTGTTTTTAACTATTTCTTACCTTCTTATTCTCTAATTCTTTATATTCTTATCTCATTCAACTTTAGATCTAGTCATATGAAAATGGAAACACTCAGTTTGGGTGACTCAAGTCACCTAAGTTAGTTCAATGTTTTCTCCAAGCTCACCAATTAAGTTGTTGCCGACGCAATCGCATGCAAGCCGAATACGATGCGTTTTAAGCCTCATGCCCAATTATGGGAGTTACATATTGATCCAAGCCAGGTTTAGTAAACCCATAGTTAAACATATGAAGTGTATATATGTGGCACAATTTCAAACCGAAAATTGATATGAAAATTCATACAATGAGTAAAAATAAATAAGTCACAAAGAATTAGTTCATAAATCACCTGTCCTTAGTGGGTATTACTTAGTTATGGTTCTAGTACGTTGTAACGCTTGAAAAAACGTCTATGCAACTAAATGAAGCTAGGAGAATCCTACCTATATAAACAAATGAAATGCCTTATTTTTCATGGTCTAGAACTCATAAGGACAACTTTAGAGAATTATGAATTGAGAGCTTTACCACTATCAGATAATGAGTGACCCCAAACCCTTTGCGAAAACCTTTTTTATAAGAAAAGCAAAAAATACTCTCATCATTCCTAAAAATAAGAGTTAATTGACTTTTCTTGCAGTATATTTTGAAAGCAAAATAAGCAAATTAATCATTACATTTTGTATATTATTAGATCATATGTTGCCTTATATGTCAAATAAACTAGTTTAAAGGAAAAAAATTAAGAAAACCAATTTCAAATTACCTTGTTTTGCTTTTTAAGATTTTCTAAAATGTCACCTAGCTCTTATATTTAGGAACAAAGAGAGTAAGTAGCTCCAAAAGCACAACATGATTTTGAAATTATAAGAAATTATAGATTAATGCTTTATTTAAAATCTTTGAAAAGTAAAATTATATTATAACATGATTTTTTCCTTATAAAAGTGAACCTATATTCCTCCATCAAAACTATAGACCTACTTTTTTTTGGTTCAAATTGACCAAGTCCTTTAATCTCGATATATTATTGTCCCTTCTCTATCACACACTTATGAGTATTAATTACCTGGCAATGTACTGCCACTTGTGTCCACATCTTCAACCAACATTCGTTTTCATCACCAAACGGTGCGTTTACGACAGAGAAGAAGCTGAAGATCATCCTTAGGTAGCTAATGGCACGGCAAGTCTGTGGGTCCAGATTTTCTCCTCGTCCTTCCTCTCATTTCCCCCTTCTCCCTTTGATACACCGTTGAATCAAAGATTAAACAGTTCATATTTAATATATTTATACTAAAATTTTAAAATATAATAAATAAATTTGATCTGTCACAATTTTATGTAAACTGTTTAAAGTTGTAGACTGTTCTTATAAATTTAAATTATATTTTTACATTTTTCAATTTAGTCATAAACTACTGACATTAAATTTTAATAGATCAAATTTATTTATGAAATTTATAAGCATTATCATAATTATATTTTGTTTTCATTAAAACATAAAATCTAGACATTGGATTTTCAAGTCAATGATGTTAATAAGGAAAAGAAGGGAAAATGAGAGGAAAGGATCAGGAGAAAATTCTCTCCCAAGAGTGTGTGGGTAGAAAGTACTCCCTCTATTCCTAAATATAAGATTACTTTGGGGAAGTGGATAAGTTCTTAAATATAAAATCACTTCCTATTTTATCTCAAGTTTTGCCCAAACTACCCTTATACTCTCTCCTTTCATTGAAAACCCCTCCTCCTTTTAAAGTTAAGTAATTGAAGGGATTTTGGGAAGATCATGTAATTTTATTGTCTTCCTTAATCTCTCAAATTAATCAAAGTGATCTTATATTTAATAACGGAAGGAGTATGACGTAAGATCGAAAAGTGAAAAAAGAGTGTAAACCATTGCTTGACTTATGTAATAAAAGTCATTAAACAATCTTTCCTGATTAAAATTCCATCCCCTCCTTCTATTTCATCAGCCTCCTTGAACTACTTGCAACTGTCTTTCAGCACAAAGGAATGAAAGAAAACGCTATCTCCATGGCAACTCTCACGTTAATCTTCTTCTTCCATCTCCTTTCCACCGTTACCGTCAACTCCTACAATCCTGTCGAGCATTTTGCCGTCAACTGTGGTAGCTCCGGCAACTTTCCGTCCAACGATAATAAACGGAACTGGAAAGGAGATAACGGCTCCAATTTATTCTCTCTCATCGATCCCAACAAGTCCACCAAATCCATCAAGCCAAAATCACAATCTGGACCATATTTACAAATCCCTTATGATTCTGCACGAGCATCTCGCTCTGAATTCTCCTATTCATTTCCTGTCACTGATGGCCAAAAGTTTGTTCGTCTTTACTTTTACCCATTTCTCTATGACCAAAACTTCCAACGTTATGATGCTTTCTTCTCCGTTAAAGCCGGGCCCCACACGCTTCTTAAGGACTTCAACGCTTCACTTAACGTCGATGCCGGAATGTCACTCCACTTTGCTCAACCTGATGGAACCATGGTACGAGAGTACATCGTCAACGTTGACCCAGGTCAACGGCTTAACATTACCTTCATTCCAAGTTCATCTTATCCAGACGCCTATGCTTTTGTGAATGGGATTGAGGTTGTCTCTATGCCCTCCTTTCTTTATTACACAAACACACAAGATATGCAGACGATGATGCTAGATGGTGGGACCCAGCAGTATCCGGTCGTGAACAGAAGTGCTCTTGAGACTGTGTACAGAATTGATGTTGCTGGAAGTCAGATCCCTTCGGAAAAAGACACGGGCATGTTTCGTTATTGGGAGCCGGATAATGATTACTTGCAAGTTGAGCGGCCATATAGTGTTTCAGCATTATATGGTAATTTGAATCTAACTTACATAGATGGTCAAGATTATTTTGCTCCTGATGAGGTATACAAGACTGCTCGAAACTACGGGATGAATGAAACATCCAAGTTTAACGTGACTTGGGAATTTGAGGTGGATTCTGTGTTTCATTATATGGTGAGATTGCATTTCTGTGAGTTTGATGAACACATTCAAAAGGGGGGCGATAGAGTCTTTCAGATTTTCATAAATGATGTTTTGGTGGAGCATGTTGCCGATGTGATGATTTGGACTCAGAAAATACATGTTCCTGTCCATAGGGACTATGCTTTGTCGACGCCCACAGATGGAAAGAAGCTAAATCTTTCTATCAAGTTGCAACCTGACCCATATGCAAGAAGCACTTACAAAGATGTATTATTGAATGGCATTGAAATTCTCAAAATAAGTGATTTCAATGGCGATAATCTTGGGGGTCCAAATCCAGATGCACCACTTCAAACTCAACCAAACTCACCCTCCAATTCATCAAAGAACAGAAGCAAAGGAAAGGTAATTTCCATTATAGTTTGGACAACAGCAAGCTTCATTTTGCTGTCTCTTATTATTCTGTTTATTTATCGGAGATTCATTAGATCTCAAGCCAATGAAGAGAGTTCATGGTGGGGGAAAAAATCAGATTACTCATCCAAGAAAAACAAGTCACACGGCTCATCACTGCCGTCCGATTTGTGTAGATATTTTACAATTGATGAGATAAGAGCAGCCACTAGTAATTTCGATGATATTTTCATCGTGGGCGTTGGAGGGTTTGGTAATGTCTATAAAGGCTACATTGATAATGGCACAGTCCCTGTAGCAATCAAACGCCTAAAACAAGGTTCACAACAAGGCCTCCACGAATTCCAAACAGAGATTGAAATGCTCTCACAACTTCGTCACAATCATTTAGTCTCTCTCATTGGTTACTGTAACGATGGCAAAGAAATGATTCTTGTGTACGAATTCATGGCATGTGGGACCCTTCGTGACCACCTTTATGATTCTGATAATCCTCCACTTTCATGGAAGAAAAGGTTGGGCATGTGCCTAGGTGCTGCGCGTGGACTCCACTACCTCCATACAGGTGCAAAGCATACCATAATTCATCGTGATGTAAAATCCACAAATATCTTAATAGATGAGAAATGGGTGGCTAAGGTTTCTGACTTTGGATTATCCAAAGTAGGACCCACAGGGATGGACAAGTCTTACATTAGCACAGTGGTAAAAGGAAGTGTTGGTTACTTGGATCCAGAATACTACAAGCGTCAACGGTTGACTGAGAAGTCTGACGTGTACTCTTTTGGAGTTGTGCTATTGGAAGTATTGTGTGGGAGGCAACCTTTGAAACGTAACGTGGAGAAGCCGAAATCAAGTCTTGTGGATTGGGTTAGAAAATGCCATAGTGAGGGTTTGATCCATCAAACGGTTGATCCTTTACTAGTGGAAAGTATCACACCAGAGTGTTTGAAAGCATTTAGTGACATGGCATTGAAATGTTTGGTGGAAGATGGGAATGAAAGGCCTTCGATGAATGACGTGGTTTGGGGTTTAGAGTTTGCGTTGCAGCTTCAAGAGGGAACGGAGGAATTGGAAATTGATGGAAAGAGTGTGGAGGAAATTGCTCTGATTAGGAAAACGACAAAAGTGGATGAAAGTAGAGAAGGGTTCACGAGCAGTGATGAATCAAAGGGAAGTAGGTTGACTATTTCAAGTAGTGAAGATCAGTCTTTGTCTTCTGGAGTTATCTTCTCTGAGTTGGATCATCCAACAGTTCGATGAAGATAAAGTTTACTGATGTTGCTACTTGTTGACTTGTGTGATAAATTTCTTATTTCCGGTTTGTTTCCTTCCATATGGAAACGTTATCGTTGTATGATTTTATGTTTGTCGCAGTACCAGCGAACTTTTCTTTTGTATCTGTTTCAATGATATATAGAGGAGGGATGGAGAGAGTGGGAAAGTACCCAACAATGATTGTATTCATGCTATAAACTATGCAAATTGAATATATAACTAAGACTATATGTGCTACTCTTTATTGACTTCGTAAAAAAATGTGTTTGGTTTGAGCGGAAAGAATTTTGGAGAGCATGGAGACCAATATAGATTAGCGACTTCCATTAACCCTAACATTCATAACTTCTATAAGGTAAATTGATAAATTAAATACTCCCCGATGCTACCAAAATTTTGATAAAAATTCCGCAAGTGTATGGATCGTATTTTAGTAAAGTGGTAAATCAAGGTCGATCCCACAGAAACTCAGACAATTAATAATTAGGCATTAGATCTCCTATTTTCGTTCAAATTGAGTAAATACAAGAAAATTGATTTTAACTACCTAAAACAAAACAACAACCTAGAGCCACTACTCTCTTGTCTGCTTCTTAGATTTTATTCTCACTAAATTAATTATGAATTAATTCAATTAGCTAATCTAGAGTAGTGTCTATAAATGTCTTTAGGTTTTCACCTATATCCTTATCTAGCTTAATTATGTAATGTCTTACTATAATTTACTAGGCCTAATTTATCCGGTACCGCTCTAATGTGATTATGTAGGGCTTCTAGGTATATGTCTATCCTAGTCGCAAATCAGATTAAAAATTCAATCCTACACTATTTAATTTCATGGTCTATTTAAAATTCCCTTTTTCGAGTCCAATTCTAAATTCTCTAAACATGTCTAATGGTGATCAAGCACTAAACAAATTAATCAATAATAGCAAGATTTAATAAACTAAATCCAATTAACCATAACTAAATAGTGGAAAACAAGTTCATAATACTCTAGGATGTAAAAGGAAATTAGCCAAACATAGAGTTCAAATTAATCCCAATAATAATAATCAAAATTGAATATGAAATCATAAGGAAGTACAGAATCAAACACCCAAAAAGCTCTCCCTTCTTGTGCCTCGTTTTTGCCTTGATGAGTGATGATGAATAGTCCGAATCAGTGCCACCTCAAGCTTCCTTCACTCCCTCAGGGTTGATGCTCAGTTCGCCTATTTCTCTCCTTGTGTGCCTCGTATGTTTGGAATAAAGATTATAAAACCACCCACACAAAAGACAAAGTCAGCCACTTCTCCGGTCTTGCTTTTCCTTTCTTTTATCCTTGCGTGAATTTTCTATAGGCTTTAGGAAATTGGAAAAATTGTAACCAGCCTATCCCTATAAGCTCATCTCTTCCCTTTTTATAATGGTTGATCTCCTTAATCAATTAGAACACCAAAGATTCAGCCCAAGTCCAAGACTCATTCTTTCCTTTTTCTTTTGTTTTTAAATCTGTATTGTCCTATGATAAGAGAAAGAAAGGAAATAGGAAATAATCACCATAGCTCAATCATATAATCTCATTAATAAGAAACTTCCCTTTAGAATATTTTCTTTTATTATTTCAAGTTCCATATTTAAATTCCCAAATAAAATTTCAAATTAATATATTTCCAATTCACATTAAAATCTCTTATTTATTTAATTAGTGACTCAACAAATACAATAAAATATTTCCTAAAGACCACTAAATATGGGGAGTCATCACTCCCTCCTACTGTAAATATAAAAACTCTCAAGACTTTTTAAGTAAGTAAATTACACCACTAAATTATAACACTTGTCACATGAAATTGATTATATTTTAGTTCATAAGTAGAGAAAATTATTTTTTTAAAAAAATATTTATAGACATTTTCAAGTGTAAAATTTTGCATCATTAATTTCTCAAAAAATGTCAAATAGATCTTATAATTAGGACGCGAGATATTAGTATCAATATTCCTCCCTTCTTAAATCCATCAAATAATCATTTTTATCATCAACTAAGAATAACATTCATTTCATCCGCATGTCACTTCTAAGGAATAATATTATAACGTAAATAACTAAATCGTCAATTTATCTAATTAAGAGAAAAAAATAAATCGTCAGTCAACTCCGAGAATCGCACCCCGAAACACGTGTGTGTACGTGTTTGTCCATGGCTCCTAATTCTGAAATTATTTTCTTTTACAAAGATTAGAAAGAAAGATAATTTCTGTTTTATATGGATCCACTGAATGTCAAGGACAGTATGTAAGGTGAAAATAATAATCACAGAGGACGCTTTTCTTTGATATAGAGCGATTTTTCCTGACCAATATTTATATACACAGTTACACATAAAGATAAAGAACGAGAGTGTGAAGTTTGTTTGGTGTCTTAAATTTATCCTCATTCAGACAGACCATATAATTGCAAACTAAATTATAGATGTGGTCCATAAATTTCATTTCTTTTAAAACACACATTCTTATAATTCAAAATAAAGGTTTTTTTTTGGACGAAGTACCAAAACTCAAATAATCAGGATAAATTTGAAGGGTTAAATACTATATTAAACCTATTATTGTGACTTATCACACACACACACACACATTTATACAATTTATGTGTAGGTGAGTATATGCCTGTAATTCATTGACTAATTCTCCATGTCGCATCATTGACTAATTCCAAGAGGTTTCACCACAAGCAAGTTGAGGTTCACGAAAAGTTGATAGTATTGGATGTGGCACTTTGTGCTTGTACTATTAATATTTCGAATACTCAATGAATAATTGAAAAATAATCGCCTCCTCTCCATTGATGGCGTGCTTGCTCCTTTCACGATCAAGGACTAGCAAATTGCGCTCAGTGAAAAATTTAAATTTGGTTTAACATAACCTTTTGTCCTTTTAGTTTACCTCAATTTTGATTTTAATCCCTTTAGTTTAAAACAAGAGGTTTTGGTTTATCAAGTTTGATTCCATTAGTCCCTATAGTTAGTCCCTATAATTTGATAAAGACTTAAATATGAGTTAGTGGTATTAAATATGCTGACATGTCACTAATGATGTTAATTATGATGACGTACCTAGATGACTAGAAAATTGATGTGGAAAATAAAATATAATAGAGAAAAAAAAACTCTCTCCCCCACCACACCAGAAAGTAGCGCCCTGTGACTTATTAATGATGTGGTTGCGTTTCAATGTTTAGGGTCCGATTGATTGTGGGAAAGAAAGTGGAGAATTGGAAAGTGAAAGGGTAAAGATGGAAAGTAGAGGAAAATTAGATAATGATGAGAAAGTAAAGTTTGTGGGGCCCAGGAAAAATGTGAGATAGAGAGAGAAAACTTGTGGGTCCCGGGATATATGTAAATTACACAAAACCCATTACTTTCCACACTTTCTAATTCTTTACCACTTTACATTGGGAACCAAACAAGCCATTAGTAAAGGCCGCTAAGTTTGAAAATTTTCTTTTAGAAAAATTAATGTTACTTTTATACTGACTATAATGACAAAGTAATCGTGAGAATTTTGGCGAAGTTAATTTTGAACCATTTTCACCGCATTTTGAGTATGCTAAAGATTTTAGCAAAATTATTGTAGCTAAGCTGCAAATTTTTTTGTAGTATATGTTATAATTCAGTGATCTATTTTATTTCCTTAACTTCAACAAAATTAAAGTTTTAAATGATCTCATATTTATTTTAGGTTTAGGTAAGTATAATTTTATAGTTAGTGGGGGATAATAAGAAGTGGACAATGGTAGTGCATTATATATGGTTCAAGATTGTGGTTGTGAAGACTTAAGAGCGAGCGCACTAAGACAATGCTCAAGGTATTGCTTTTGCTAAATAATGTACCAATAGAATACCTCGTTGTTGTTCTTTGTTTTAATAATAAACTTGTTATTGTTCTAGACTAAATTTGTTATGCCTTCTAAAATAATAAAATTATATTTGAAAACAAAAAGTCAAAAGACATCTCTATATATGCGTATATATTCATAAATTAAAGGGTTAAATATCATTCTGGCCAACAAGCTATTTTGAAAGGGTCAAATTGGCCAAAGAACAATAAAAGGGCTCATTCTGACCAATGAATAATAAAAATTGTTCATTTTGGCCAATGGACCATTTGAAAATACTAAAATGTCTTTTTTAAAATAAAAAACAACATTTATTCTTCTTTTTTCTTCCTCCTTCATCCATCACCCCTGTCAACTCCGATACCTTCCTCTCTCTGGCAGAGTCCTCTCCTTAAGAATAATACACAGAAATATCAATTAATTAAGCCCCTCATTGTTTCACATGGTACAAGTGCCTAATAAGTTGCGCACACAACCAACTGAAGAAAGCAGCAACAATTGGTCAATATATCCACAAATTAGAAGTTGTTGTAATTAACAAATGTGCCCACGATTCAGCAGGGGAAATTAAAATATATAGTAAAATATCCAACATGCCTTCATCATTTACAAATGTGCCATGGGAAAGAGGAGTAAGTACAGGTGTTATGAGAGAGCTAGGTGACGTCAATGACTTTGGTTCGTCCGTAGAGGAGGAACTCAACCACGGTGGGGGGATCTGATGGATGTGTGGTGGACAAAGAGGTCGTCGCCGTTGTCGTCAGGGGAGATGAAGTCGAAGCCCTTGTATGCCTTGAACCACGTCACTGTGTCGTTGGTTGAGGGAGCTGAGGTTGAGGGACAGGACTTTGCCGGAGGGGGGTATCAGAGTGGGCAGTGGTGATGGATGAAAGAGGAAGAAGAAAAAAGAATAATTTTTTTTTTAAAAGGGCATTTTAGTATTTTCAAATGGTCCATTGGCCAAAATGAACCATTTTTATTGTTCATTGGCCAGAATGAGCCCTTTTATTGTTCTTTGACCAATTTGATCCTTTCAAAATAGTTTGTTGGCCAGAATGATATTTAACTCTAAATTAAAGTATAGTATGTAAGAGAGCATGTACGAAAAGAAGAAAGAAATAACTAGTGTTGAATAACAAAAAATATAATACTGGTATATTTATAGAGGCGGGACACTATATAAAAAATACTACCTCCGGTCCTAAATATAGGACCTAAATGAATTTTTTTGGAGAGGTTAAGGCTGCAAAATAGTCTATTAAATCATGACATATTTAATATATTTTTAGATTATCCATTAGTTTATAAGTAAAATAAACTAGTTTAAGGGAAAAAATTAGGTAAATCAATTTAAAATTAACTTATTAAAATTGATTTTTTAGGTTTTTTCAAAAAAGTCAATTAGGTCTTATATTTAGGACCGGAGGGAGTATCATATTTCACTGACTTACTGGAAAATTTAAATGGACCAGAAAAGAAATGAATGGTGGCAAAAATAAAATTGAGACGGTGGAACTAAGTACAAAGTGCATCACGAGAGTCCTTTATTAATGAGCCTTGGCGTTTGAAATAACAGAGACACGGAAAAAAGAAAATAACGAAGAAGGGACCCTCAATGATGCTCCTAGTGTGGATGATCCTACTAATCCACCTAGCAGATCTGGTCAATGCGACTTCAGGGAATGTCAACGGCAGCTTCATCACCACCGCATATGGCGGCTCCGTCAGCTTCCTCATCGGCGGCGACGACTTAGACGCAGAATTCCAAATGAACTCTCACATAGCCAGGATGCTTTATGATAAAACGACGGCACTGACTCCAAAATCAGGGAATAAGGATAAGCCTGCGGTGCCTGCGGGTTGTCCACGAGATACCAGATACGTGGGTACAAGCTGCCTTAACCTGCAGCCAGGAGAAAGTAAAAAAGAACCATGCAGTGATTTCAAGCGAAATTGTAAGTAAGTCTACGTATGTTAAGTGACCATTTGTGTGTGTGTGTGTTTTTTACTGATCATGGTTTGTTTCTTCTCCTGTATGTCGGTTTGATGTTTACGCAGTTCTTTAATGATTTGTAAGGAATGGAGTGAAGGAAGGAAGAGTTGTAATTTTTTCCATTTCAAAAATAACGACGCATTACTTCGTGTTTTTGAAGCATTTAAAAGTAAAAACATCTCGAGAATATGGGGTTGGGCGCGTATTTACAAGATTATATCCGGATAGAGTTTAGTTCTCATTACAACAAGGAATAGGTATGACTAATCACTGTGTTTAACATATTATTTCATGTAGAATTTCGGCAGTACAGCCAAGTTTTATGATTTTCAACAAGTGATTTTCAAATTAATCTCATTTTTATAAAAACTGACGGTGAAAGTATTGTCTTTATTTTACATTCTTGACACATTAATTTGTTTTTGAAAATAAAAGTAAAAAGTTAATATCAACCATTAAAATAATACCTAAACAGTCAACATCGGTAAGTGATAAAATCTAGAGTTCAAAAGTGGGGTTAAATTCAATTTCTCTCGGGTTGGAGGGCTTGATCAGACCGGACTGGTGGGAATTAAAATAATTTTGAACTTACAGTTGAATCAAACACGATACTAGTAAATTAGAATCTTCCTGGATGTATCAAAAAAAAAAATTAGAATCTTCCTAGATGTACTTTCACCAGCCATTATCAGTTCAATTTTATCTTTACTTGACCTACAAACTGTTCTTTGGTTAACGAGCAATTTTGTTTCAGAAGCAATTAATAACGCATGAGTGCTAGGTATCTGAATATTTTTTATGAGCAATAATTCCTCCCCAAAAGTCTTTTGATAATAAGGTTTTCTTAGAAATGGTCATAAATGTGTAAATTTTCCCTCACCGACGGCCCAAGTCATAGGCCCTTGATAGCCGGCCTGGGCTATTCTCACCCCTACTCACCTTAAAAAGTAATGTTTAGTTTTAAAACTTTTTCAAAAAAATGTTATTTTAAAAAGTTGACGTTGATTTTGTGGAAGCAGCTCATTCCGGCTACTTTGAAATAAAATTGTCTTCCGCAAACCCTACAGATACATTTGTGTGGTTTTAAATTAATCTTGGACCATATACTTATATCAAAGATAGTGAATTTTCTTGAAATGTGACATTATCAAGTGGTTTTTAATTAACATTATTGGACCATATTTATTTAAATAGATCATTATTACATCAAGCTTTTCCTTTTTTTATCGAAATTACATCAAGCTTTTCAAATCACACAAGGCTTAGTGTTCCACATATTTAATGTGAATTTATCATTAAGGGCCAATATTAATAACATAAGATATACATGACGACATATGTTATCGAAAAATTAAATGATATGTGTGTGTATGTGTGTGTGTTTTTTTTAACTGATATGTGTGTGTATGTTTGGTCTCTTAATTTTGTACAAAGTCATACTTTAATCCCTTAACTTTGAAAAATGTGTTTTTAATCCTTTGAAATTAAACTATTAACTTATCTAACGAAAAATGCTTACTAGGCAAAATTAAAATGCTTCTAAAACATTGGGGTTTTATTTATTTTCTATTTGTAATATTTTTCAATTTAATAACAGTAAGTCAACATTTTGATGTTTCCTTGTTAGCATCTTAAATTTATACCGTCAAAATTTTTCGTTAGAGAAGTTAATGGTGTTAATTTGAAAGGATTAAAAACATAGTTTTCAAAGTTAAGGGTCTAAAATATAATTTTGTCAATTTTTTTTTTGATGAAATTGTCAAAATTTAAATGACCAAAAACATACTTTTAAAAATTAAGGGACTAATACATGACTTTGTCCAAAGTTAAGAAACCAAAAACATGTTTTAGCCTTCCTCAATAAATGATTCGACTTTGACGTATCTCATGGTTCTTTTTCCAAAAACCATTACAAACATCATTAATGAGAAAAAATAAATTTATTTTTTACAATTAATTAATTTTAAACGCATTAAAATAATTTAAATGCTAGTTTTTAAAGATTTTTAAAGAAATTAATACCAAACATTTATTTTTATGCTTCTTTTGAGTTTTTCAAAAAACGTTTTCAGTAATATAATTCAGTTAAACTATCTAGTTGTAATTTCATGTATTTTTTATGCGGAAGAATAATTATCATTGTTTAAAAAAACTAAACACCTTGCACAAAAATTCAAAATATATATTAGAAATTAGTAATAATAATAACATTTAAACCATATACATAAAAAATAAATAGCATCAATGATTTGAAGAAAAGTTGAAACAAAAGAAAGATGGGAGTCATGGGACAATAGAATGTAAGTAAGAAGATGAGAGGGTGAGGGAAGCAAAAGAGAGTGGTGTTCAAAATTTTTTTAACCAGTTTAGACAACATTATTGTCACAATTTAAGGAATAAAACCGTTGTGACAAAGGTTTCAGAGTTATTAATAGGTAGTTGGTTGAATTGGTAAGTGGACATATATAACCCCATAAATTTTACTGTCATAATTATTTTTTGAGACATACATATGCATTTGATATATTTGAAGAGAAATATAGAATTAGAAATATATTCTTATTAATCCTTTTTAAAAGTTTGCATTTTAATTAAACTTTTAAATATATTTTGAGGCCTTTGAAAACCCAGAATCAGGAAAACAAAACTCACATACACACTCAAATCTAGATCTAAACTCAACATTTTTAAACAGAGCCAGACCTATTTCGTTAAAGCCTATAAAGATCTAACTTATTTCCATCCCAACAAATAACACATAGGAATTTCAATTTTTTGTAAAAGAAATTTAAGTGCCACGTATGTCCTTCTCACTTGCCCAGACGCAAAAGATAGCCAAATTCGTTTTATCATTATTTGATCGATTTTGTTTGTGAGATCTACGCCTTTTAGGCTTTGCATTGGATCCTATGGTTGAACCTTGAAATTTTATTTTCACTTTTTAAAATTAAATAAGGCTTTTGATTTATTTTCGAGGTTCTAATTTCGTTGGAATGTTAAATATGGTTCATTAGGGGCCCATACACGTATGTATGAGGCTTTCTCGAAAATATCATATTAAGTGGCGGGCTCTTAAATCAAATTTCAATTTACCAAAAGCATAAACACTTCAAGAAAGATGTTGCACAGTTACAAGTAGAACTGGAAATATGGGTTAAACTCACGGGTTGAGCTTGTCAATCCAAAGGTTTGAGTGGGTTAGAGTTAATCAAATTCCAACCCATATAAAATAAGTTGAACTTTAAAAAACTTAATCAGTTCTAAAAAACCTCAAACTAAACCTTAAACAACCTAACAATAATTAATTCATCGTCCTTCATCAATTATCACCAATACACGTCCGGCACTCGTTTGTCCTTTATTCTGTTGAGGCCACGATTGGCTCGTCCTTGTCTACCACCTCTATTGTGGTCGCCGTCGGCTTGTCCTCGTCCTCTGTTGCGACCGCCTCACCCCTCCCCTCATCATCTGGATTCTGTCATTCAACCATTATATAGTATTGATAATGCTAAGTTATGTGAAGCACCTTTGAATGTTGATGTAGTAGATATTGCTATTTGAGTAGACTTTTGTTATTTTTGATATTATTAGAATGATGTTACTCTTAATTTTTGACCGATATTGATATTATTAGAATTTAGAATGTTTATATTTTAATATATATCATACGAACAGTGACCATACCACCCATCCATTTTGGTCAAGTAGTTTTTTTTAATGTGATGAGTTGGTGGACTGACCCTGTAACCCTGCAAATTGGGTTAAGGTTGGTCAAATCACAACCCATATAAAACGAGCCGTTCTGACACAACTCATCTGACCCTAGGGTCGAGTCGGACCAACGCATAACCCACGAGTCAACTCATATTCCTAACTCTAATTACAAGTTACAACCTTATTGATCTTTTGGCATTGACATTGTTTATAGTTATCTTTTTCTCAATTAAATTATTTTACTTATAAAGTGTCGCATAATACACTCTATTGTTAAAGATATTAAAATATATGGTTTATTTGGCTTCTCTAATTAAAAATAGTCAGAATTATCTTATATTTTAGAGGGAGGGTATATATTAAAGTCAATCAAGTTGTCTATCATTCCTTCTATGGGACTCTATAGTTAATTTTGCCAACTTCTCAATTGTTTTTCAAATAAAAATCCTAGTATAAAAACAAGTACAGAAGATAATTATGATAATTAGTCCAAAAATAAAAAAGATAGATAAATGGTGTTAAGTGTCTAGCAAGTAGCTAGACGACAATTGACAACCCACTTGTGTACCGCGTTTCTACTGTACTCTTCTCCCTGCCATCACAAGATTCTCATCAGTATCCATTGCAGAAAAAACCATAAAAAAATTCATGGCAGATCCCTTTCTCAACAATATTATTGCAGAAACTTAGCGATTTATCACTGAACTTTTACTTTCTATCTCACCATCCAAAGTGGTCGGAGAATACAAAGAATACAACTCTTCCCCAGAAAGGACCCGAAATTAATAAGCGAATGAATGGGCAACAAAAAGTACTTATTTTGAAAATAATCTTATCATTTCATTACAGATCGCAATTCACAATTATTCTTTGTAACCATACACAAATTAAAGTAGCATGGTACAAAATAAACCCAGAAATACATATACATATGGGAACAAAAAGCAATTCAAAACAGAGCACCAAACACAATCATATCACAATCAAACTTAAATTAAAATTCATTATGAACCACAAGTGACTGAGAAATATCTCAGCAATTCCTACTATAATCACCACACTTTTGTCTTGGAGGACCTCCGTTTGCAGGTGGAAGGCAAGTTCTGTAACCTTGTTTTTGTGGGCAATTCACAGAAGCCTGATTTCTATTAGGAGTTCTTCCTGTGATAGAATTACTGACGTCAAAAAGAAGTCTTCCTTCGTGAGAATTCATCTGAAACTCTTCCACGTCGCCGATTTCATCGCCGATGAGGCAGTCGCCGGAGGTACACGCGCCGGTGATGGTGTTGTTGATGTTATCTGAAGTTGCTATGCTAAGATCTGTGTGGACTTGAAGGATCATCCACAACATGAAGAAGACTAGTGAGAGTGTTTTCTTCATTTTTTTTTGGGCTCTTCAAAAGCTTTATCTAATCATGTGACTCTTGTTTATACAAAGACCACAGTGGTCTATTAAAGCAAAGACTTGAAAGATGATTTGTTGTTGAAAAGTAAACACGCTGAAATATATCCAGTGTTTTATTTATTAATAACAAATAAGTATCTTTTTTTGTGGTTCTATTATTATTGATTTTTGGTTTGACAAATTGACAGTGTTGATTTAATTTTTAAATACATAGCTATTAAGATGATGAGGGGAATGAATGAATTAAACTCTTAATGATTTAATTATTAATGTTAGCATACATCAAATGGTCCCCTACTTAAACAAAACTTTTGAAATTGAACAATACATAGTATATTATAAATTATATATATGCGCGCATATAAACACACACATAAATTGATGAAAATAATAGGGATATTTACATTCAGGTTCTAAGTAAGAGTTGAGATTTATCATATAACGGACCTTTTACTGACAATTCTTGCACTTGTTAACTACACATATTTTGATTGTCATTGGCAACTCTTTGATACCTATCTAATGTTAAATTTCTTACTCGAGATTTTAGAGCAATTAATAATTCATTATTTCTAATAAAGGGAAAAAAATATTTAAAAACATTCAGTTATTCATGGCTCAGGCGCTAGGCCCTAGAGCTAATCATTTTTACGAGATTATATTTTTTTTTTAGTTTATTGAGCTATATAATAATAAATTCATCAATATTAGATGCAATAAGAATGTGCCCTACTTCCATTAATTATATAAGGTTTGTCAATTTTACTTACTTTACGGTGATGGTGTTCCCTTATAAGTACTGAGTAGAGTAGAATTTGATCTTGAAAAAATTGTAAACAAATTCTCATTATTTTTTACTATTATTTTATTCAGATCAGTGATCAATTTCTACATGGAATATGAGAACATCGAAATTGGAGAAATGGATAAAATACAGAAAGTTAATAAAAATTACAATTGCAATTTATTCGGTGGTGATAATTAAAATAAATAATATGCGTGTATTAGTTTTCAAGATAAAGAAATTATATCACGTGGATGCTGATACCAGCCTCAGATTCAAAGGTTTATCCTGTAAATTTTAGTCTAATCTAATTTTTTTCCATTTCAATTCAAATATTTTAGAAATATTATTCATGTAGTAAAGAATTTAAATAAAAATATTTCTCATTGCATTGTGGAGAAATTAATTTTTCCAGGACAATATTTTGAAAAGGATTGGATAGAGTTTTTATCATTTTGACAATTTATAAATTTTTATTCTGATTATATCTTAAGTTGAGGAAGCTTGATAGATAGGGATAAGCGTATGTGGTGGAACATCTCTTTCATGGGGGAAGGCATTAAGGCCGTGTTGAATAGGATGTGTTACTATGCTTTTATTAGTTTTATACCAATCGAATATCACATTATTGTTAGATATCTTTATACGCTTATCTATTTAAGATAAAATAAAATCAAAAAAATATAATTCAATTCATCAAGGCTAAAAGTTAAAACATATCTTTCTCTTTTGATATTAATTAAGCAAGGGAAATTAATTTGGGGTCCTATATATGGAGTAGACATTATTTTAGAAAAGTCCCACTAAATGCCCAAATTAAAGTAGAATCTCAAGCGACCTTTTTTCTAATTATTTTTAAAACCAAAATAACAAAATTACCCTCCTTAAAGAAATTAAAAGTCTTGTAAATAAAAGGTTAGGATCTTTAAAAGTCAAACCTAAGAACTTGTTATACATGATTATAAGCTTATTACACAAGGTCTAAATATTGTTAGTACTTAAAATTTGACATCTTGAGAATAATGTTCAAACACTTGTAATGATGGACAGAAAGTTGTCATTCATAGCCTAAATACGTTAAGACGAAGACCCAAAAGGTAAATTTGTTATTTGAGTTTTGAAGATAGTATAAGAAAAGATTCCTTGAAATCCTTCTTTAATTTGGGTATTTAGTAATAATTTTTTTATATTATATTTACGCAATATAACCTCAAATAAAGTAAGATGTCAAAAAGAAAAGAAAGGGGATAACTAGTATTGAATGGTAAACTTGTGTGCGTGTGACCGTGTGTAGTGGAGGAGGAAAACTCATTTTCTTCACACAAAATCCAAGGACCACTTTATGCTAATGTTAGTGGAGGAGAAAGGATATCGTAGGGCCTCCTAGTATTTAGCGGGTTCTAATCCGGTTCGGCATCTCACATGATTATTTATTTTAGAAAAAATACCCTCAAATCCCAAGTAAAAGAATTTGTTACAGCAGGGTCCAATGAAAATCTTATTCATTGAATGGAAAGAGAGATACATATCTAAATCCTCTTTACCCCAACTTGTCTTTTTTTTTATCAATGATCAAGGTACCCAGTACTCAAACATATGTGAGACGACCAATCCTCTAACGACTTGAAGGGACTTGAAAGGGTGAGACACACTACAAAAAAATAGGAGAATAGCAACAGAAATTTGCGACAGGATTCCGTTGAAAAAATCCAATTTTCAACAAATTATCCCTATGTAATCCACCACAAGTATGTTTTGGACGGCATCAGTACAAAAATAGTTCCATAAGAAATTACCTATTACCTAGTTACTAAATAAGTTACCCATAGATTCCGTCGCAAAACTTGTGATGGAATTTTGACTACAAAATTTGTGACGGAATTTTCATCATAAATGCTAGCGCTGGGAATTCCATCACAATAAGCGACGGAAATTCCATCACAAAACTTTGGGACGGAATGTCCGTCGCAAAACTGATCAGTTTGCAAATGAACTATTTCCCTGCTCATTCATCCACAGATTGTTTATTTAATAAACTAAAACAACAGACCAACAGAATATGGACAATAGAAACCACATCATAAATGATATGATAAAGGGAGCATAATTCTAACAAAGAACCTAAACTACTATAACAAATCATATCAACTTTAGTCACATAAAATAGAAGTTCATAAATCAATTATTAAAATAAATAATTATAACTTAATTACCTCAACTTTTTTACTCAGACTTTTTTGCTTTGCAATGCTCCTTCATAAATTATTAAAAGCATTTTTTGCTTTGGACTGAAAGGGATTTGTTGAATTGAAACGGCCTTATTTTGGATTAGATTGTTTCAAACGGATATAAATGGGATTCTCCCAAATTTTAATACCGCAATTTTATATGTGTCAGTTAAATTACCAACGTAATGTGTGCATGTCTATAAGTATGTAATTCTTTCATTCTTTATTACCCCCTACTGTCCAATATATATGGGATTTACTTCTAGTTAGGGTGATTGGTTTATCCATAAATGCAAGACGTTTTGTATTCTATATATTTATTCTTACATTTTCCAAAAGTATCAGATTTTCTCATAAGTTAAAATTATCTTAGTTAACATTTCTCAGTAATATACAAGCAAAAGAGGAGTGTATGAATAAAGGAATATAGTTAGATTGTTTAGGTAATATTATGTATTGTTAATTAACTTAACTAACATCATTAATCTAATCAAATCAAATAAATGAGTATTATATTTATGAATAATTGAAGTATGAGATTTAATTGACTTTTTGTTATATCTTTTCTTTTTGATGAACTGACTTTTTTGTTATATGTATTGAGTTAAATAATGTTGTTCTAAAATTAGATTAAGAAATTTAATATGTTAAATCTTGGGAAAATTAATTTGAGGTCCCCCACAAGGAACTTAATACTAGAAAAGTCCCAAAAGTTGAAAAAATTAATGTAGGGTCCCAAGGGACACACTTTAATATATTTGAAAAGTGAAAAGACAGTTTTGCCCCTTAATCTTAATAAAAAAATACCCCACACTCCCCTTCTCACTCCTCTTCCTCTCCCCGCCTCCCTCCTCCTCACAGGACCCCCCCTCCCTCCTCCTTCACAGAACTCCCCCTCCTCCTCCTTCACATACCCTCCCCCCTCCACCCTCCACACCCCCTCCTCCAGCCACACCCTCCCTCCCCCTCAATGCCCTCCCCTCAATCCTCCCCCTCCCCTCCACTCCCAACACTCCCCCCAGTCGCACCTCCCCCTCCCCTCCCTCTCGCACTTCCCCCCAGCCTCCTCCCACTTCCTCCCCCTCCTCTTCTTCCAGTGAGGTCACTCGCCGCCGCCGCCTCACCGGCCACAGCCACTTCATGCAGGACGTGGTCCTCTCCTCCGACGGCCAGTTCACGCTCTCCGGCTCCTGGGACGGCGAGCTCCGCCTCTGGGACCTCTCCTCCGGTGCCTCCACCCGCCGCTTCGTCGGCCACTCCAAAGATGTGGCAGGGGGTGTGGAGGGGGGAGGGGGCAGGTGGGGGAGGGGGAGGGGTGGGGGATGACGTGGCAGGAGGGGTGGTAGCAGTGGAGGGGGAGAAGGAGGAGGAGAGGCGGGGGAGGAAGGAGGAGGGGCCGCTAGGGAGATGGTGGGGGTTGGAGGCAGAGGTGAAGATGATGAAGAAGGGGAGAGGAAGAAGAGAGAAGGGGGAGGGTGGAGTATTTTTTTATTAAGGCTAGGGGGCAAAATTGTCTTTTCACTTTTCAAATATATTAAAGTGAGGTCCCTTGGGACCCTACATTAATTTTTTTCAACTTTTAGGACTTTTCTAGTATTAAGTCCCTTGTGGGGGACCTCAAATTAATTTTCCCTTAAATCTTGACCATTCAAAGACTGCCCATTACAACCGTTTCCATTTGGCGAAAAAAAAAAAAAGATAATGCATGTCCAAGGATAATTGATAACGGAGGGTAATCTCATAACGAATGTAGTGGTCCATTTTTCTTCCTGAGCAACCATGGTCAGATGTGATGATATTTTCATCTTTAGCTTCCCATAAAGGCAGTGGTCCATTTTTAGCTCCACGACACAAAAATCTTGCTCTTTTTTTCTTCCTTACCATAGCCATTCAGAAATTATGGTTCTTTTTCGGGCTTAAGGGCTTAACTGCAAAAATGTTCATGTAATTGTCACGAAGGTACAAAAATACTCTTATAAAATTTTTTGGAGTAAAACTGTCATCAAATTTAAAAAATTGGGCAAAAATGTCCATCACAGTTAATTTTTAACGTTTTGACGCATCATTTTCTGTCGGTTCATCTCTCACTAAAACATGTGACAGACATATGTATTTATTTGCTCTTGTATGATGATGATGCGACAGAGGATAATGAGTGAAAAAATTAAAAATTTAACTGTGATGAGCATTTTTGCCCCAGTTTTAAAATCTGATGGACAATTTTGCTCCAAAAAAACTTTTTTACATGGTATTTTTGCACTTAGCGACAATTACATCTGCATTTTTGCATTTTAGCCCTTCTTTTTCTAATTTTTTTAAACGTTGCATTATGATTTTTCAAACCAGTACAATTCGCACCAAATACAATCTTCAGGTCAAGTCTTGACTGTTTAAGTACGTTCTTCTTTTGCGTAGACTTGTATCGTTTACACTCTCACGCGGCTTCCTCCAACACCACTACGATCCATGGCAACTACTGGTCCCATTCTTCTTTCAATAACTATATTGGCTCTGCAAAATTCTGTTACAGACCCCAATTTATTAGTGATGACTCCCCATATTTAGTGGTTTTTAGGAAATATTTTGTTGTATTTGGGGAGTCATGAATTAAAAAATTAAGTGATTTTGATGTGAATTGGAAAGAAAGTAATTTGAGATTATATGAGTGATTCTTTTGGAAAATCTGAAATTTAATTGAAATAGGAAACTTAATATATTAAAAGAAATATTTTGATGAGAAGTTTCCTATTAATGAGATTATGTGATTGAGTTATTGTGATTATTTCCTATTTCCTTCTCTTCATGAATGCAGATTTAATAAAAAAGGAAATAAAGAGAAGGAGAGGATTTGATTATGTGCAAGAAAAGGAAAGAAAAGAAACTTAACATGCAAGGGAAAGACAATATGGTGTTGAGCTATTTTATTATAAATATACACATGCAATTGAGAAAAAGGGGAGGCTGGTCTTAATTCTTCCAATTTCCTAAAGCCTAGAGGAATTCACGCAGAAAAGAGAGGAGGTAGCGGCGCAGGAGCAAGGATCCTTGGGTTTTTCAGTTTCTTCCTAACATATACACGTACACATCAACGCATAAAGGAAGAGGATGGAAGCTTGAGGTGGCACGTTTCTGGAGCATCATTATTCATCAGCACACAAAAAGGAAATTCTTCCAATCCTGTACGCACACGCACGAAGAGAAATTGAAGCAAGCAAGGGATTCACTTAGTTCAGTATCTCCTTTTATTCTTTGAATGGATTTGGATATGGATTTTGATTTAACTTCTCTGATGAATTTGGAACTTATGTGTGGCTAATTTCTTTTACAACTTAGAGTACTATGAACTTGTTTGTAACTTAGTATTTTATTTCCCACTATTTAGTCATGATTAATTTGATTTAGTTTATTTAATCTTGCTATTATTGATTAACTTGTTTAGTGCTTGATCACCATTAGACATGTTTAGGGAATTTAGAATTGGACTCGAAAGAGGGAATTTTAAATAGACCATGGGATTAAATAGTGTAGGATTGGATTGTTAATCTGATTTGCGACTAGGATAGACATATACCTAGAAGCCCTACATAGTCACATTAGAGCGGTACCGGTATTAATTGGCTTAGTAAATTAGTGCAAGACATTGTGTAATTAAGCTAGGCAAGGATATAGATGAAAACCGAAAGGCATTTATAGACACTAGTACTCTAGATTAGCTAGTTGAATTAATTCATAATTAATTTAGTGGGGAATAAAATCTAGGAAGCAGATAAGGGATTAGTGGCTCTAGGTTGTTCTTTTGACTCGTGAATTTCTTTTGTGTGAATATTTGTCTTATTTTATTTTCTTAGCTATTAGGTAATTAAAATCAATTTTCTTTTGTTTACTCAACTTGAATGAAAATAGGAGATCTAATGCCTAGTTATTAATTGTCTGAGTCTCTGTGGGATCGACCTTGAACTACCACTTTACTAAATTTATGATCCGTACACTTGCGGAGTTTTTATCAAAATTTTGGTAGCATCAAGTTTTTGGCGCCGTTGCCGGGGACTCAAGACAATTAGTAATTAGAATTAGAAATTCTGTAGTAGTTTTAGCTTGAGTTTTTTTTTTTTTTTTTTCTTTTGGAGAAAATAGAAAGATGGACTATTCAGAGGCTAATTATAATTGGTATCGATGTTATCACTGTGGAAATAATCATGTACCAGGAAATTGTCCATTTTTGCCTACCATAAATTATATAGGAGATGATTTCACTAGGCAACAAACTTATGTTGATAATTTTTCTAGGCCTAGTTGGAATTTTGAGCAAGATGAGTGTTGGAACCCACATGTAGATTCTTATTCACATGCAATAGACCCACCCTTCATATCTTATTCACATGTTCAAGGAAACAATTTTGAGGATAGTGAAATATCTCGTAGAGAAGAAAGATTTGACAGATTAGAAAGATTAGCCGATATGTGTTTGAAATTGCAAGAGGATTGTTTCAAAAGGTTAGAATCAATTGATACTAAGTTTGAATCAGGCATACAAAATATTGTAGTACAGGTAAGTCAAATGTGCAGAGACCTTGAAGAATTAAAACAAAATTCCTCCTTTAATCATAGTTCCCCTTTGTTATATAATGAGATTGAATATGATGAAGTTAAGGATAGGGATGACTTTGAAGTTGAAGAAGATTTAGAGGTTGTCTTAGAGCTTAAAACTGAAACTTGTTTAGAAGAAATTGATGGGTGTCTAATTGATGTTCAAGATGTAAATTCAAATGCTTGTGATTCTGATATACATGTTGATGTGAGTGTTCCTACTTTGAATTATTCTCCTATTACTGTTGTGACTCTTACTGATGAGAGTCAAATTGATTTTATTGCATGCTCATTATTCTTAGAAAGATATACATGTAATTGTTTGTATGAGCATATTCTAATTCCTTTGAAATCGGTGATTGCTTGTTCTTTGAAATTGTCTATGATTGAAAAGGCACAAGTAATTGGTTTGATTGATCACTTATACTGTTTGAAAAGGAATGAAGATGAGGTGATTATGGTTTTTGATACTTATGACTAAGGATTTGTTTGGAAAGTCTGGCTGAAGACTTTAAACTTAGCGCTTCTTGGGAGGCAACCCAAGGTTTTGGTATTTGATGTTTTGTTTTGAGTTTGTAGGATTTTTTTTTTGGTGACCCTAAAGGATGCTTCAACTTGATCTTGATGGACTAGGAGCTAAAGGTGGAAATCGAGAAGAGGAAGGGGAGTATTTTTCTAACTTTTTCTTGATATTATTTGACTGAGAATTATTTTGGTAATGAGTGATGGTGCTTATTGATATGTGCTTGTATGATGATTAGTCTTGACTGTGTGCCTCTTGAGTACTATGCTTGGTTGATATGAAAGTTGAAATATTTGTCATCTTTACACTTGTTATGGATATTTTTGTAATTCCATTACTTGTGTTACATGTTCACATTGGGGACAATGTGACATTTAAGTGTGGGGGTATGAGGGTATCATTGTTCTCTAAAGATTGTCCTCAAGCTTTTATTTTGTAAAATTTTCTTGAAAAAAAAAATCTTTTTGCCAATTTTGGGATTGATTTGGACTTAAAACAATTGGATTTGATTAGACTTTGATCTCATCTTCTTTGAATGTAAGTGAAAAAGCAAGCTATTTGATTTAGATAAATTACTCTAGTATGTCAAAAAGCCCTGTGTGAGGAATTTGAGCCTTAATTTTATTCTTTCATGAGTGAGTACATCTATTGTAATTTCCCCTCTAGAACTTGTCTTGAATCTCTTTTGACGCTCAAATCTCTTGCATGCACAAAAATGATTAAGGCCTTCGTTTCATAGCCAGTCTAGCCAAATAGCCATCCTTTTTACATTATTTTCATTGCTTAACCCCTTTGAGCCTACTTCTCTTTTAAAAAGAAAGATTGCATATTTTAGCCTTTGAATTCTTTTGATGCAATTTTTCATCTCTTATCTATTTCTTCCATTTACGCTTTGAAAAGTGTTATACTATATTCATATGGAAAGGGGTGAAGGAATTAGAAAAGAAAAAGGGGAAATATAAGTGTTGAAGAAAGGAGAAAAGAAATTAAAAAAAGAAAGAAAAGTGAAGGTGAAAAAGAAAAAAAAATCACACAAAGTGTGAAAAAAAAAACAAAAAGAAGAAAGAAAAGAAAAAGGAAAAGAAAGAAGATGATGAAAATCGAAAGAATTGAAGAATTGTGGAGTTCAAAAGAGTCAATCGCTATGTGCTTGTTAAGTTATGTGATTCCTTCATTCCTTACTATAATGGTTTAGCACTTTTCAAATATACCTCCATCTCATTTTCATTTCATTATCCTACCTTTTTCATTACAACCCTTAAAAGTCCTTTTGATTGGTGTGTGCATTGAGATATAAGAGTGGATATCGAGATGATAAACAAGCCTATGGTAGCTGGATTACATAGATGGAATTGAGTGAAACACATCCCCTATATACTTTGAGAGTAGAGTGTAAACACTTGACCAGTGAGGGACATGCTTTTGTGATTTATCTCTATCAAATTGATTGCCTGATTACTTGCATTTGGGGATGGTGAGAGAGATTTTTAAGAGGATTCATTTGTTGAGAATTTGAATTGATTCCAACTTTGTGATGATAAAATCTTGATTTCATTTTTGTGCTAATGTGTTAACAATTTGAAATCTTGAGGACAAGATTTAATGCAAGTGTGGGGGTGTGATGACTCCCCATATTTAGTGGTTTTTAGGAAATATTTTGTTGTATTTGGGGAGTCATGAATTAAAAAATTAAGTGATTTTGATGTGAATTGGAAAGAAAGTAATTTGAGATTATATGAGTGATTCTTTTGGAAAATCTGAAATTTAATTGAAATAGGAAACTTAATATATTAAAAGAAATATTTTGATGAGAAGTTTCCTATTAATGAGATTATGTGATTGAGTTATTGTGATTATTTCCTATTTCCTTCTCTTCATGAATGCAGATTTAATAAAAAAGGAAATAAAGAGAAGGAGAGGATTTGATTATGTGCAAGAAAAGGAAAGAAAAGAAACTTAACATGCAAGGGAAAGACAATATGGTGTTGAGCTATTTTATTATAAATATACACATGCAATTGAGAAAAAGGGGAGGCTGGTCTTAATTCTTCCAATTTCCTAAAGCCTAGAGGAATTCACGCAGAAAAGAGAGGAGGTAGCGGCGCAGGAGCAAGGATCCTTGGGTTTTTCAGTTTCTTCCTAACATATACACGTACACATCAACGCATAAAGGAAGAGGATGGAAGCTTGAGGTGGCACGTTTCTGGAGCATCATTATTCATCAGCACACAAAAAGGAAATTCTTCCAATCCTGTACGCACACGCACGAAGAGAAATTGAAGCAAGCAAGGGATTCACTTAGTTCAGTATCTCCTTTTATTCTTTGAATGGATTTGGATATGGATTTTGATTTAACTTCTCTGATGAATTTGGAACTTATGTGTGGCTAATTTCTTTTACAACTTAGAGTACTATGAACTTGTTTGTAACTTAGTATTTTATTTCCCACTATTTAGTCATGATTAATTTGATTTAGTTTATTTAATCTTGCTATTATTGATTAACTTGTTTAGTGCTTGATCACCATTAGACATGTTTAGGGAATTTAGAATTGGACTCGAAAGAGGGAATTTTAAATAGACCATGGGATTAAATAGTGTAGGATTGGATTGTTAATCTGATTTGCGACTAGGATAGACATATACCTAGAAGCCCTACATAGTCACATTAGAGCGGTACCGGTATTAATTGGCTTAGTAAATTAGTGCAAGACATTGTGTAATTAAGCTAGGCAAGGATATAGATGAAAACCGAAAGGCATTTATAGACACTAGTACTCTAGATTAGCTAGTTGAATTAATTCATAATTAATTTAGTGGGGAATAAAATCTAGGAAGCAGATAAGGGATTAGTGGCTCTAGGTTGTTCTTTTGACTCGTGAATTTCTTTTGTGTGAATATTTGTCTTATTTTATTTTCTTAGCTATTAGGTAATTAAAATCAATTTTCTTTTGTTTACTCAACTTGAATGAAAATAGGAGATCTAATGCCTAGTTATTAATTGTCTGAGTCTCTGTGGGATCGACCTTGAACTACCACTTTACTAAATTTATGATCCGTACACTTGCGGAGTTTTTATCAAAATTTTGGTAGCATCAAGTTTTTGGCGCCGTTGCCGGGGACTCAAGACAATTAGTAATTAGAATTAGAAATTCTGTAGTAGTTTTAGCTTGAGTTTTTTTTTTTTTTTTTTTCTTTTGGAGAAAATAGAAAGATGGACTATTCAGAGGCTAATTATAATTGGTATCGATGTTATCACTGTGGAAATAATCATGTACCAGGAAATTGTCCATTTTTGCCTACCATAAATTATATAGGAGATGATTTCACTAGGCAACAAACTTATGTTGATAATTTTTCTAGGCCTAGTTGGAATTTTGAGCAAGATGAGTGTTGGAACCCACATGTAGATTCTTATTCACATGCAATAGACCCACCCTTCATATCTTATTCACATGTTCAAGGAAACAATTTTGAGGATAGTGAAATATCTCGTAGAGAAGAAAGATTTGACAGATTAGAAAGATTAGCCGATATGTGTTTGAAATTGCAAGAGGATTGTTTCAAAAGGTTAGAATCAATTGATACTAAGTTTGAATCAGGCATACAAAATATTGTAGTACAGGTAAGTCAAATGTGCAGAGACCTTGAAGAATTAAAACAAAATTCCTCCTTTAATCATAGTTCCCCTTTGTTATATAATGAGATTGAATATGATGAAGTTAAGGATAGGGATGACTTTGAAGTTGAAGAAGATTTAGAGGTTGTCTTAGAGCTTAAAACTGAAACTTGTTTAGAAGAAATTGATGGGTGTCTAATTGATGTTCAAGATGTAAATTCAAATGCTTGTGATTCTGATATACATGTTGATGTGAGTGTTCCTACTTTGAATTATTCTCCTATTACTGTTGTGACTCTTACTGATGAGAGTCAAATTGATTTTATTGCATGCTCATTATTCTTAGAAAGATATACATGTAATTGTTTGTATGAGCATATTCTAATTCCTTTGAAATCGGTGATTGCTTGTTCTTTGAAATTGTCTATGATTGAAAAGGCACAAGTAATTGGTTTGATTGATCACTTATACTGTTTGAAAAGGAATGAAGATGAGGTGATTATGGTTTTTGATACTTATGACTAAGGATTTGTTTGGAAAGTCTGGCTGAAGACTTTAAACTTAGCGCTTCTTGGGAGGCAACCCAAGGTTTTGGTATTTGATGTTTTGTTTTGAGTTTGTAGGATTTTTTTTTTGGTGACCCTAAAGGATGCTTCAACTTGATCTTGATGGACTAGGAGCTAAAGGTGGAAATCGAGAAGAGGAAGGGGAGTATTTTTCTAACTTTTTCTTGATATTATTTGACTGAGAATTATTTTGGTAATGAGTGATGGTGCTTATTGATATGTGCTTGTATGATGATTAGTCTTGACTGTGTGCCTCTTGAGTACTATGCTTGGTTGATATGAAAGTTGAAATATTTGTCATCTTTACACTTGTTATGGATATTTTTGTAATTCCATTACTTGTGTTACATGTTCACATTGGGGACAATGTGACATTTAAGTGTGGGGGTATGAGGGTATCATTGTTCTCTAAAGATTGTCCTCAAGCTTTTATTTTGTAAAATTTTCTTGAAAAAAAAAATCTTTTTGCCAATTTTGGGATTGATTTGGACTTAAAACAATTGGATTTGATTAGACTTTGATCTCATCTTCTTTGAATGTAAGTGAAAAAGCAAGCTATTTGATTTAGATAAATTACTCTAGTATGTCAAAAAGCCCTGTGTGAGGAATTTGAGCCTTAATTTTATTCTTTCATGAGTGAGTACATCTATTGTAATTTCCCCTCTAGAACTTGTCTTGAATCTCTTTTGACGCTCAAATCTCTTGCATGCACAAAAATGATTAAGGCCTTCGTTTCATAGCCAGTCTAGCCAAATAGCCATCCTTTTTACATTATTTTCATTGCTTAACCCCTTTGAGCCTACTTCTCTTTTAAAAAGAAAGATTGCATATTTTAGCCTTTGAATTCTTTTGATGCAATTTTTCATCTCTTATCTATTTCTTCCATTTACGCTTTGAAAAGTGTTATACTATATTCATATGGAAAGGGGTGAAGGAATTAGAAAAGAAAAAGGGGAAATATAAGTGTTGAAGAAAGGAGAAAAGAAATTAAAAAAAGAAAGAAAAGTGAAGGTGAAAAAGAAAAAAAAATCACACAAAGTGTGAAAAAAAAACAAAAAGAAGAAAGAAAAGAAAAAGGAAAAGAAAGAAGATGATGAAAATCGAAAGAATTGAAGAATTGTGGAGTTCAAAAGAGTCAATCGCTATGTGCTTGTTAAGTTATGTGATTCCTTCATTCCTTACTATAATGGTTTAGCACTTTTCAAATATACCTCCATCTCATTTTCATTTCATTATCCTACCTTTTTCATTACAACCCTTAAAAGTCCTTTTGATTGGTGTGTGCATTGAGATATAAGAGTGGATATCGAGATGATAAACAAGCCTATGGTAGCTGGATTACATAGATGGAATTGAGTGAAACACATCCCCTATATACTTTGAGAGTAGAGTGTAAACACTTGACCAGTGAGGGACATGCTTTTGTGATTTATCTCTATCAAATTGATTGCCTGATTACTTGCATTTGGGGATGGTGAGAGAGATTTTTAAGAGGATTCATTTGTTGAGAATTTGAATTGATTCCAACTTTGTGATGATAAAATCTTGATTTCATTTTTGTGCTAATGTGTTAACAATTTGAAATCTTGAGGACAAGATTTAATGCAAGTGTGGGGGTGTGATGACTCCCCATATTTAGTGGTTTTTAGGAAATATTTTGTTGTATTTGGGGAGTCATGAATTAAAAAATTAAGTGATTTTGATGTGAATTGGAAAGAAAGTAATTTGAGATTATATGAGTGATTCTTTTGGAAAATCTGAAATTTAATTGAAATAGGAAACTTAATATATTAAAAGAAATATTTTGATGAGAAGTTTCCTATTAATGAGATTATGTGATTGAGTTATTGTGATTATTTCCTATTTCCTTCTCTTCATGAATGCAGATTTAATAAAAAAGGAAATAAAGAGAAGGAGAGGATTTGATTATGTGCAAGAAAAGGAAAGAAAAGAAACTTAACATGCAAGGGAAAGACAATATGGTGTTGAGCTATTTTATTATAAATATACACATGCAATTGAGAAAAAGGGGAGGCTGGTCTTAATTCTTCCAATTTCCTAAAGCCTAGAGGAATTCACGCAGAAAAGAGAGGAGGTAGCGGCGCAGGAGCAAGGATCCTTGGGTTTTTCAGTTTCTTCCTAACATATACACGTACACATCAACGCATAAAGGAAGAGGATGGAAGCTTGAGGTGGCACGTTTCTGGAGCATCATTATTCATCAGCACACAAAAAGGAAATTCTTCCAATCCTGTACGCACACGCACGAAGAGAAATTGAAGCAAGCAAGGGATTCACTTAGTTCAGTATCTCCTTTTATTCTTTGAATGGATTTGGATATGGATTTTGATTTAACTTCTCTGATGAATTTGGAACTTATGTGTGGCTAATTTCTTTTACAACTTAGAGTACTATGAACTTGTTTGTAACTTAGTATTTTATTTCCCACTATTTAGTCATGATTAATTTGATTTAGTTTATTTAATCTTGCTATTATTGATTAACTTGTTTAGTGCTTGATCACCATTAGACATGTTTAGGGAATTTAGAATTGGACTCGAAAGAGGGAATTTTAAATAGACCATGGGATTAAATAGTGTAGGATTGGATTGTTAATCTGATTTGCGACTAGGATAGACATATACCTAGAAGCCCTACATAGTCACATTAGAGCGGTACCGGTATTAATTGGCTTAGTAAATTAGTGCAAGACATTGTGTAATTAAGCTAGGCAAGGATATAGATGAAAACCGAAAGGCATTTATAGACACTAGTACTCTAGATTAGCTAGTTGAATTAATTCATAATTAATTTAGTGGGGAATAAAATCTAGGAAGCAGATAAGGGATTAGTGGCTCTAGGTTGTTCTTTTGACTCGTGAATTTCTTTTGTGTGAATATTTGTCTTATTTTATTTTCTTAGCTATTAGGTAATTAAAATCAATTTTCTTTTGTTTACTCAACTTGAATGAAAATAGGAGATCTAATGCCTAGTTATTAATTGTCTGAGTCTCTGTGGGATCGACCTTGAACTACCACTTTACTAAATTTATGATCCGTACACTTGCGGAGTTTTTATCAAAATTTTGGTAGCATCAATTAGCATTTGGCCCAAGTGAAGCAAGGCCCAATAGTGTGGTGCAAACCCAAGAAGCAGCAGGACAAGAAAGTCTTCATGCAAAGTGCGTGACTCAGCTTACATAAGGGAAGATTTGAAAACACGAGTGGATTAGTTTCTCTCTGTTGTTTCTCTCTCCATTCTGTTACATTCTTGCATTTCCTTGTGACTATCTTTCTGTTATTTCCCATTTCCCTTTGCTGTAATAATTCTTGCCAGACTTGTGGTTATAATCGTGGCTGTAGTTGTTGCTTGGCTGTGAGCTAGTTGATTTTATCAGTTAATACAGTAATTTTGGAGTGTTACAGACCCCAATTTATTAGCATTTGGCCCAAGTGAAGCAAGGCCCAATAGTGTGGTGCAAACCCAAGAAGCAGCAGGACAAGAAAGCCTTCATGCAAAGTGCGTGACTCAGCTTACATAAGGGAAGATTTGAAGACACGAGAGGCAGGCTGAATGTGGATTAGTTTCTCTCTGTTGTTTCTCTCTCCATTCTGTTACATTCTTGCATTTCCTTGTGACTATCTTTCTGTTATTTCCCATTTCCCTTTGCTGTAATAATTCTTGCCAGACTTGTGGTTATAACTGTGGCTGTAGTTGTTGCTTGGCTGTGAGCTAGTTGATTTTATCAGTTAATACAGTAATTTTGGAGTGTTATCTCCAATTATATTCTGTTTTGTGTGTGGATCCATTGTTATTTGCAGGGAGCTGTATCAAATTCACTTCCATAAAAACCAAACATTGCTTCCTTATTCATTCAAACATGAACTTCAATAATCATACTAATTCTATATCATCATTATCATGGACCATTTTCCTCCTCTGTTTTCTCCTGCTTTTCCATTCTTTACTTGCTTCTTTATACACCCCTGATGATCTTTTAAGCATAAGTTGTGGTTCCTCGGGCAACACATCGGGAAATGAAAGGACATGGACAGGAGACAAAGACACAAAATTCTTATCCAAACAACACGGTTCTATTGATGCTAAAGCACTTACTCAATCTGCTTCTGCTCAACAAGTTCCTTTCACGACAGCTCGTCTCTCTCGTTCTGAATTCTCCTATTCATTTCCTGTCACTCCAGGCCCAAAATTCCTTCGTCTTCTGTTCTACCCTAGTTCATACCCAGGTTTTGATCGTTTTAATGCCTTCTTTACTGTCAAATCTGGTGGGTTCACACTCCTTAAGGATTTCAATGCTTCGCTCAACGCTAATGCTGACAATGCCCTTGAAGATATCATCTTCGAGGAATATTGCATCCATGTAGGTGATGGCCAGAGGCTGAACCTAACTTTCACTCCAAATTCAACACACCCAGATTCTTATGCATTTGTTAATGGTATTGAGATTGTCTCCATGCCTGAGCATCTCTATTACACCAAATCCAGTGGTTTGGATTTTAAAGTCATTGGTTCGATGAGTGGATATCGCATATCTGAGAACGTTGCTCTTCAGTCTATGTATAGGCTAAACGTAGGTGGAAACCAAATCTCAGCTACGGACGATACAGGAATGCTGCGATCTTGGGAACCCGATGACAGTCTTGTTGTTAGCAATCAATCCCAATTGGCTGCTGATTTTGAAGGTGAGAGAAGAAGGCCCCTGACATTCAGTCAAGTTCCTAATTACACAGCACCTGATCTTGTATACCGAACAGAACGTGATATGGGGATGAATAAAACTTTGAACATGATTACTAACCTTACTTGGGAGTTCCCTGTGGATTCTGGCTTTACCTACATGATGAGACTCCACTTTTGTGAGCTCAATCCGGATATCAACATTTCCTACAATAGAATGTTTGATATTTACATAGCCGACATGTTAGCTGAGGATAATGCAAATGTTTTAAAATGGGCCACGGCAAAAGAAATTCCAGTATATAGAGACTATGCTGTGATTGTTCCAGGTGATGGAAACCCAGCTACTCTTTCTCTCAAAATGCACCCAGTCCCCCAATCGATGGCTGAGTATAGTGATGCATTCTTGAATGGACTTGAGATTTTCAAAATCAGCGATTCACAAAATAATCTCGCTGGACCAAACCCTAATCCTCCTCTACTTTTATCACCATCGAGTTCTAATGAGCTATCCCACAAAAATAAAAGGAGGAGCACAAGCAAGATTATAATCGGCATTGTGGTTTGCACTGTAGCTTCTATCTCCTTTTTGGTTTTCTATCTTTCATTCTACCTCATCACTCGTGGGAAGAACATCAAGTCACTTTTCAAGTTCACTCAATTCAATGGCTCACTATTACCAACAGAACTGTGCCATCACTTTTCAATAGATGAGATCAAAGCTGCCACTAAAAACTTTGATGAACTGTTCATAATCGGAGTTGGGGGATTTGGCAACGTGTACAAAGGTTACATCAACGGTGGCCTAACTCCGGTCGCAATCAAACGGCTCAAACAAGGGTCACAACAAGGGCTCCACGAGTTTCGAACTGAGATTGAAATGTTGTCACAACTTCGACACACTCATTTGGTATCTCTCATTGGGTACTGCAATGAAGGCAATGAAATGATCCTGGTCTATGAGTTCATGGCTCATGGGACCCTCCAAGAGCATCTTTACAATAATTGTAATAACAATTGCCTTTCTTGGAAGCAAAGGCTTGAGATTTGCCTGGGTGCAGCGCGTGGACTGCATTATCTTCATGCAGGTGCCATCAAAAATATCATTCATCGTGACGTGAAGTCGACGAACATTTTATTGGATGAGAAATGGGTGGCTAAGTTCTCAGATTTTGGATTATCAAAAATAGGACCCACCGGGATATCCCAGTCTCATATTTCCACAGTTGTGAAAGGAAGCATTGGTTATTTGGATCCAGAATACTATAAACGCCAAAGATTGACTATAAAGTCTGATGTTTACTCGTTTGGCGTGGTATTATTGGAGGTATTATGTGGAAGGCCACCTTTCTTACGTTCGGTTGAAAAGGAGAAGGCAAGCTTAGTGGAATGGGTCAGAAAAAGCCATCACGAGGGTGTGATTTGTCAAATTGTTGACCCATTCTTGGTAGGAAGTGTCAAACCAGAGAGCCTAAAAGCATTTAGCGACATGGCGTTAAAATGTTTGGAAGATGACCCAAATGAACGACCATCAATGAGTGAAGTTGAGTGGGGCCTAGAGTTTGCGTTGCAGCTACAAGAATGCAGAGAGGAAACTGAGGGAAAAAGCGAGGAAGATAGTGCTCTATTATTTGAAATAAAAGACGCGCAAGAAAGTTAATAAGTCAGTTTCATTAATATATAGATAATCTTTTTTTATCAAAAATATATAGATAATAATCTTTACTCTATGGAATAATGTGATATAGCTAATCACATATTTCTGTAATGTTAGGATCATATTGTATCATGAGTGTGTGGATAGTATCTTTAATTTGTTGTCCGTTGTTAAGAATCTGAAAGTGTATTAGCTTTCCATCGTTTACTGGGTTTCGTATGTGTATACACTTACGAAACATTCTTTATATAGTTAAGGTTGTCCTTATGCCAAAGAATATATTCGTGGAGGGCCCTAACAGAATGATGTTTGTCATGTTTGATGATCCAACAATACGACAAAATGGAGATTACAGTTTCCTATGGAAAAATAGCGCAAGGAAAAAAAATGAAGCTTACATATGTAGGCTAATGTGACGCGATGATGTTGAATTAATTTGTTTAATTCTGTAGTTCATACATAAAGAGTAGTGAATTTTATATTACTTTCAGTTAATATTTTATATACTTTTATAAACAAATTGGACGACAAACTAAATATCATATTATGAAACATTAGATAATAGTGTGTGTGCGTGTGTTGACCGCACTTGGCATTTGGAGGTCAAATTTAAAAATCAAAATCAAGTTTTAAGGTTTAAATTTATAGAATTCTTTTATGTAAGTTGTTTATAATATTTGATTATATATAAAATTTTTTTCAAACAATATAATTGAAAACATGTAAAAGTGTTTCAGAAATTTCGAAGCCTTATAATACCCCCTTACCCTCTCTCTCAAACTTGAGGCTACAACTACGTCCTCTAGAGTTATCGATAGTTAATCTATCTGTTTCAATTTGACCCAAAAAAAATCTATCTGTTTTTATTTACTTTGGCATGAACTCTAAGTTTCGCTCCTATTTTTGTTTGATCTAGTGTTATACTCAGCTGTCTCAACATATGCTTATGTGAGAAAATACCAATTTAATATGTTTATATAATTAATTCATATTTCAACAAAAAAAAAAGTCTTCTTATGTTTGTTATGTTGCTCTTGTTATCAAGTTTGCTTTTTTTTTAGAATTCACCTACGATTAATATTCTACAAGACAACAAATTCTTTAAATATAAACTTATTCCATATTAACATAGAGATTATTCAATTATTTTTTGTATCCATCCCACACTCAGTCTCCCTTCTGAGAACAGCAAGACACTTTAGGTTGGGGTAAGACATGAGAGAAAAATGTTGTACAGTTCTTGTTCTTGTTCATCAACCTATCCCGACTACATCTTGTGAACAACTGGACATTTTCATTTTTTTCATTTTTCTTTTAAACTGAACATACTCATTTTTCTCATTCCATCCAAATAAAGATTTAATTAAAATGTCAAAGATTTGTATATATCTTGCAATTTACCATCTCTTGGATGACTATCAAAAAATGAGACTAGAAAAAAACTAATTTAGATTATTCTTTAACTTTGAGTTAGATAAAATTAAATTCTTAGAGTTAAAATTTATTTTGTAAAATTTGATGAATGAGAATATATTCTTTTAATTTTCGTTAGACAAATGTTTGGTTAAAATATTTATTTTAATTTTGGGTTAAAGTGCAAATCTAGTATCCAATAATTAGGCAAAGTGCTACAAAAATTAATAACAATTTTGGGAGGCACATCTAATACCCCTTAACTATAAAGTGGTGCATATATAGCACTGCCATCAATTTTGATGGGTATGACCACTTTTTATGTTGTTTGTCTGGAGAAAGCAGAGGTGAGATGACCAAGTGATCTCCACGTCATCTCTGATCCATCCACTACAAAAGACACGGGTCATGCCGGCGGAAGAATTTCGCTACATTCCGGCGGTTCTAACTGCCGGCATGACTCTACAGCGTTTATCACAAACGCAGGCGAATTGAGCGTCGGAAAGTTACGTAGCTGCGTTTCTGAAACCGCGGGAGAGTTTTAGAAACCGCCGGAACGCAATTGGCGGGTTTTTTGAAATTTCCAGCTTTCCCGCGATAACAACCGCGACTATGTGTATGCTATTTTAATATTTACATGCCGGCGTTTGGAACCGCCGGCATGTTGAGCTTCATATTTAAAAAAAACATTAATTTAACCATTATAAATAATGGTTAAAATTAATGCGAGAATAAGAAATGATAAATAACAAAATAATAAGAAATGTAAAATAACAATAAAAATATTGAACCATAAAATCAATCTGAGTTCTTTTATTATAATAAATCCAAATTTTTTTTATTAACAAAACCAAAAAACAGTTCAAAAATAAAAAGACTATTTCTATGGCTAAATATAGTTACTAACAGTTTATCATTAAAGTTTCAATGACAGAAACAAAAATATAAAAGGAAACTAAAACATTAAAAAAAATGCTTTTTTTTTAAAAGCTGTAAACAAAGGAGCTTTATTTTAAATAAGGAAAACTAAAACATTAAAAAAATGCTTTATTTTTGAAAATTGTAAACAAAAGAGAGGAAAACAAGTAGAGAGAAAGAAGAAGAGAGAAGATGGAAGAGACAAGAGGGAAGGGGCGAGTATAGAGTGAGGGAAGGCCAGTATTTATAGGTGAAGTTCGCTGCTTAGCGGCGTTTGTGATATTACTTTTTTAAAAAATAGGAACGTTGGGGCGTTTGTGACCGCATGCATGTTTTTATATTTTAAAAAAATTGAAATCTTTCGCACGCTTCGAACCGCCGGTAAGTTGACGGGGAACAAAATGAAAAATAGTGCCACATACCGGCGCTTACAAACGCCGGTACGTGTGCTGGAAAATAAAAAAATAAAAAAAAAAAGATTTCCTCCTGCGTGGCGGCGTTTGCTGCGCCGCTTTCCTGCGTTTGGGAACAACCGCCGGAACGCGAAACACTTTCCGGCGGTTCTTTTAAAAACGCAGCAACGTGGACGCTGGCGAGACACGAATTTTTTGTAGTGATCTATCCATATAATATTTCTGAGTGAAAGATTTTCTTATTATCAAATGTGGGACTCACATCCTCAAAAATATGATATGGATAAATGGAAATGACATAGCGGACAAGTACACATGCCTCTGCATTCTCTGAACAAACTATATAAATAAACCATCAAACCCATCAAAATTGATGATATTATTTTTATATGCACCACGTCTTAATAAATGGGTATTAGATCTGTCCCTTGAAATTGTTTTTTATTTTCGATGCACTTTAGCTATTTGTATTTGTTGGAACTAGATGTGCACCTTAACCCTTTAATTTTTGGTCTTTTAAATAGTTTCTTCCTATCTTGTAACACTTTCTAATGATTAATACATAAGAGGGAAGGTGGAATGGTGAGGATGCAATGATAATATCATAACTAATATGCATAATCTAATCAAACCAAGTAAATGAGTCTTTTCTTTTGGTTTAACAAGGCTCCGTAACATGTTGTCTATTGACAATCAATTAATATGATAAATGAGTTTTTTATTGGGAAAATCCCAAATAAATCCCTCCCAATACCCAAAAAGACAAGTGAGGAACCTAAACTTCCAAAAGGATTATGAAGAACTTCCAAAAGGATTATGAAGAAACCAACACCTACCTGTTATTTGAAAATTTTGCGAAAAGACAAAATTGTCCCCATCATAAAACACAAATTACCACCTCACCCTAAACCCACAATAACACTCAACCTCTTCATAGTCCTTTTGAAAGTTTAGGTTCCTCACTTGTCCTTTTGGGTATTAGGAGAAATTTATTTGGGATTTTCCCTTTTTTTATATAGGACTAAAGGAACTATATTTTAAAAGATCCTTATGAGTAAAAGTTCGGTGCTTGTACTAAACAAATTAAATCTGATGAAATCTTGACAATGGAAAACTCCTTTTTGATATTTTTTACTACGGTTTCGATTTGTCATCTCGCATAATTCATTAATTCCATCCATGGCGTAATGCAAGTTGTGAAGCGCCAAAAGGTAATTTTTTTAACTGAAGTCTCCAAAATGTAATTGTCTTTTACTTTAAAAAAAACACCCAAGTCCACGCATACGTAGTTAACTACTGATAAACGATAACGGAGAAATGTGATGATATTTTGATATTATTTTAGTATATATTTCGATATTGTAATCTTGAGCTACCCCATATAGGCAGTGGTCCATTTTTAGCACCACGACAGAAAAATCTCAGTCTTTTTATTTTCCAGCTTACCCCCATAGCCATTCAGAAATTATCGTCTTTTTCTAATTTTCTTAATCACCACAATATGATTTTTCAAACCTATGATTTTTCAAACCAGTACCACTCACACCAAATCTTTATCAGGTCAAGTCTTCACTGTTAAAGTACGTTGTTCTCTTGCGAAGACTTGTATCGTTTACTCTCACAGGGGGGGCGGCTACCTCGAAACCACTCCTATCAATGGCAACAACTGGTCCCATTCTTCTTTCAATTCCTATATTGCCTCTGCAAAATTCCCTTCCATGAAGAAGACCAAACACTATCTTCTTCATCCAAACATGAACTTCAATAATCATACCAATTCTAGATCATCATCATCATCATCATGGATCATTTTCTTCCTCTGTTTTCTCCTGCTTTTCCCTTCTTTACTTGCTTCTATTTACACCCCTGATGATCTTTTAAGCATAAGTTGTGGCTCCTCTGGTAACACATCGGGAAATGAAAGGACATGGACAGGAGATAAAGACTCAAAATTCTTATCCAAACAAGACGGTTCTATTGATGCTAAAGCACTTACTCAATCGCCTTCTGCTCAACAAGTTCCTTTCACCACAGGTCGTCTCTCTCATTCTGAATTCTCTTATTCATTTCCTGTCACTCCAGGCCAGAAATTCATCCGTCTCTTTTTCTACCCTGCTTCATACCAACAAGGTTTTGATCGTTCTAATTCCTTCTTTACTGTGAAGTCTGGTGGGTTCACACTCCTTAAGGATTTCAATGCTTCCCTCAACGCTGATGCTGACACTGCCCTTGAAGATATCATCTACAAGGAATATTGCATCCATGTAGGTGATGGCCAGAGGCTAAATTTAACTTTCACTCCAAATTCAACACACCCAGGTTCTTATGCATTTGTTAATGGAATTGAGATTATCTCCATGCCTGAGGATCTCTATTATACCAAACCCAGTGGTTTGGATTTTAAACTCATTGGTTCGATGAGTGGATATCGCATATCTGAGAACGTTGCTCTTCAGTCTATGTATAGGCTAAACGTAGGTGGAAACCAAATCTCAGCTACGGTAGATACAGGAATGCTCCGTTCTTGGGATATCGATGACTCTTTTGTTGTTAGCAATCATTCTCAATTTGCTGCTGATTTTGAAGGTGAGAGAAGAAGGCCCCTGACATTCAGTCAAGTTCCTAATTACACAGCACCTGATCTTGTATATCGAACAGAACGTGATATGGGGATGAATAAAACTTTGAACATGA
Source organism: Mimosa pudica (assembly GCA_029929735.1). NCBI lineage: Eukaryota > Viridiplantae > Streptophyta > Magnoliopsida > Fabales > Fabaceae > Mimosa > Mimosa pudica. The sequence continues at coordinate 8,049,721 of JAKELP010000021.1, read as the reverse complement.
TTACTAACCTTACTTGGGAGTTCCCTGTGGATTCTGGCTTTACCTACATGATGAGACTCCACTTTTGTGAGCTTAATCCGGATATCAACATTTCCTACAATAGAATGTTTGATATTTACATAGCCGACATGTTAGCTGAGGATAATGCAAATGTTTTAACATGGGCCAAGGAAAAATCAACTCCAGTATATAGAGACTATGCTGTGATTGTTCCAGGTGATGTAAAACCAGCTTCTCTTTCTCTCAAAATGAATCCAGTCCCACAATCTATGGCTGAGTACAGTGACGCATTCTTGAATGGTCTTGAAATTTTCAAGATCAGCGATTCACAAAACAATCTCGCAGGACCTAACCTAGATCCTCGTCCACCTACTCCTTCAAGTCCCAATAGTCAACACCAAAAACATGCAAGAACCAAAACCCATATTCTAATCCTCATCATCGTCACCGTTTCAGCCTCTGCCATCGTTTTAATTTCATGCTTCACATTCTTCCTCATACATCATTCCAAAACATCCACCACCTCTCACAAATCAAGCTGCGGAGGAACATCAAAGTGGGGTCCATATTCCTTCACAACAACAAAGTCAGCAAGCACCACAAACAACTCATCTCTCCCCATGGAGCTATGCCGTCACTTTTCTATAGCCGAAATAAGAAGCGCCACAAATAACTTCGACGAGCTCTTCAACGTTGGCGTCGGAGGTTTTGGAAACGTCTACAAAGGTTACGTCGACGGCGGTCTAATCCCGGTCGCTATCAAACGGCTCAAACCCGGTTCACAACAAGGGGCCCACGAGTTCCAAACTGAGATAGAAATGTTGTCACAGCTTCGTCATAACCATTTGGTGTCTCTCATTGGTTACTGTTATGAAAGCAATGAGATGATATTGGTGTATGATTTTATGGCTCGTGGGACCCTAAGGAGCCACTTGTACAATACTGATAATCCAGCTCTTCCGTGGAAGAGACGACTTCAGATTTGTATTGGAGCTGCCCGAGGATTGCATTACCTCCATACAGGTGCGAAGCATGTGATTATTATGTGCTTTTTAGTTACTTTGCATGGATTAATTGATTATTTGTTTTATTAATATTTTCGTATTCTTTTCGGTCAATACTTTTAGTTTTGCTCTATGAAATCAATTTTCGAAAATTACTTTTGGTCTTTAAAATTTATATTTACTTTAAGTTTTACTCCCTCCATTCCTAAATATAAGATCATTTTAGGAAAGTGGATAAGTTCCTAAATATAATATCACTTCCTATTTTATCTCAAGTTTTTCCTAAAGTACCCTTATACTCACTCTTTTCATTGAGAACCCCTCCTCTTGTTAAAGTTAAGTAATTGAGGGGATTTTGGGAAGATCATGTAATTTTATTGTCTTCCTTAATCTCCCCAAATTAACCAAAGTGATCTTATATATAGGAACGGAGGGAGTACCATTGAAATTGTACAAAAAAAAGTAGGAAAATAATTGTTATAAATAGCACAATGCTGAGAGGCCCAAATCAAAGTAAAGTGATCAAAAAGTTGAAGAACTAACACCATATTTTAATATTCAGGGATAAAAATTAAAGGGTGAAAAAGCAAAAATACTCGTGATTATGACTAAAGTGCAAAAATACCATATAATTTTTTTGGAACAAAACAAATCATAAATATCTCAAAAGATGGGCAAAAGTATAAATAAACGATGAATACTTCCCCCCTTTTTAAATGTTATGGATACTTTTGCCCATATTTTGAAATGTTATGATTATTTTTGTTAAAAAAATCACACAGGTATTTTTGCACATTAGTTACCATGACATGAGTAGTTTTGCACCTTAACTCAAAATTAAAATTTGATGAAATTAAGTTCAAAACATCATATTTTATCCATAGTTATTAATTATGTTGATTTTATTCATGGATTAAAGATTACCATTCACTCGAAAGATTTGCCTAAGTTTCATAGTAACCACTTAGTCATAAAATGTGCTCAAGATAACCCTTTCTGATGACCCACTATCAATTCTTCTTCAGGCGTGATTTGAGCTTAAAAATACGGGTTAATGTAATCCATGGAAAGGTTTTCGGATCAATAGTGATCTTTACCCTTTATTCATTTATGTTAGTTATTAATAATGATTAGCTATTACTTCCATAAAGGTGCGAAGCATGTGATTATACACCGTGACGTGAAGACCACGAATATCTTGGTAGATGACAAGTGGGAGGCTAAGGTTTCGGACTTTGGGTTATCCAGAATTGGGCCCACTGGGGTGAAGGCCCATGTGAGTACTGTAGTGAAAGGAAGTATAGGGTATCTTGACCCGGAGTATTATAAACGACAGCGTTTGACGGAGAAATCTGACGTGTACTCTTTTGGGGTGGTGTTGTTTGAGGTACTGTGTGGTCGCCCGCCGATAATCCGTATTGCTGATAAGAGACAGGTGTTGCTATCTGATTGGGCGAGGAGTTGCTTTCACAAAGGGTCTTTAATTGATATAGTGGATCCAGCTTTGAAGGGGACCATAGCATTAGAGTGCTTGAAAAAGTTTGGTGAGATTGGAATAAGTTGTTTGCTTGATGATGCCACGCAAAGGCCAACGATGAACGACGTCGTTTGGGGTCTTGAGTTTGCTCTGCAGCTGCAAGAGAGTGTTGAGAAGATGAGTGGAAGGGAAATAGCAGGAGAAGATGATATTGAAGGAGTTGACAATATTAATATTAATAATAATAATAATGATAAGAATAATAAGATTGGAGAAGAAGATAGTGATAGCATTTTTAGTAGTCATAATAACAGTATTGGGGTGGTTTCGGACTTTAATAAAAGTAGTGGAGTGAGTGTGACAAGTAGCACCGGAGATCACAGCAAGGATACTTCTAAACTGCTTGATAATTCTGTTTTCTCGGAGATTTTAGACCCAAGGGCACATTGAAGACGATAATGAAGATGAGTTACGTTGGAGAGAAATAATTCAGAAAATACAAAGATGTGGATCTATTGTATGGTTAATTAACTGTTTATCTAGTTTGAAGAGATCGTTATATTTATCCTAGCAAAAAAAAATAGCGTTATATATATATATACTACTTGTATATATTTATGTGAGTTTTATTAGAGACTTCTAAGTGTAAAATTATACTATACTTAGGCTATACGAAAACTATACTTATAACATCGATGTTCTTCCTTTATGTGATAATGTATATAATGATGATGAGCTTTTGAAGTAGTTAAGCATGAATTTGAAGACTTAAATTTGCTTGATATGATGATACGGATGTTACAGGTTATTTGGATACAATATCATCAACTTTTTTTATGATGATTATATTCACAATTTGATGGTGAACAATATCAGAAACTTTGATTATACACATTTATGGATTACTGAGAGAGTCCTTGTGTGAATTATGAATAGTATGGTTATGGGAGAGAAAAGGCGCTAAAAACGAAATTTAATGCTGAAAAGTGAAAAATAAAAACAAATACAAAATTAAAGTCTAAAACTGAAGCTAACTTCTTTGTTGTTTAAGGTATAATTTTAAATATGAGTAAGCGATAAGGTGCATTAATATGAATTATAGTCTCATACATAATATTCTCACGCGAGCGCACATCTATTAGTGACTTTGTCAGATACGTTAATTTTTTTTTCTTGTTAAATGCCATTTTGTAATATTAGAAGAACCTGTTTTGAGCTAAACCAAGTGATAGTAGCTAGTCATGTGGCATTGAATTGCATGTTTGCAACTAATTGGTGTTACCAAGATCACATGGTCAGACAACTCTGATATTCCAACTTGGTGATCTGCATACTATTTTTAGAGGTTTTAGAGGTGAGGCTTCAAAGTTCAAACATATCTTTTTTTATACATCTTGAATGTTATGCATACTATTTTTTGAATCAATGTATCCTTCAATTTGAAACTAAAAAAAATCTATATGGGGCTGTTTGGTTTTGTTTTATGCTTTTTTTGAAAAATTAGTTTTAAAATAGGGTTTAAGAGGAAAAAAACACAAGATCACCCAGCCCCAAATAATTTTTATACAAGAAATACACATAAGTGTTCATATTGGGTTCTTAAGTATGTGACTTTTGAGCTAAATATGAAAACTTCTATATATTTTTTATCCAAAAAAATTATTTAGTACAAGGTGATCTTCTGGGAAAAACACAGTATTTTTTACCATTAACCCTTTTTAAATACAATTTTGAAAAAAAGAAAAAAGAAAAACTTGTTATTAAAATAAATTTTTCCATAAAACATGCTTATAAAACTAAAAAAAACCATATTTGGGTAGTTGTTTACTAAAAAAATTTAAAAAATTAAAAAATATATTCAGATAATAATTTTTAAAAAATTAAATGAAAACAATTTTATTTATAGATTATTTCTAACATGTTTCACATATATTAGGGAACCTAAAAAAATCAACACTTTATTAAAATTTAACAATTTTCTATATTTATCATATTTACATTATTTTTAATTTTAAAATTACTTGATGTATATCATTTAATAGAAATAAATTAAATGATCAATGAAAAAAAAGTTTTTATACTACACAAAATAAATCTAAATTTGCAACTACAAAATATTAAAAAATTCCCATGGCAAAAAAAAACTATCAATAAGTTATAGTATAAAAAGGTTTAATTTAATGTCGTTGGAACTCCACCACCTCTTATAATCTTTCTCCAACCGAACTCTCTTTCAAACTACCCATGTTGAATAACCAATTTTTTAAAAAAATTATTGTTTGAAGATATTAACCATAGAAAGAATTTAACTACTCTTAAAAAACTCTACCATGGTTAAAAGAGTACAACTTTTTTGTTTGGCCAAAGGTTAAAAGAGTTACAACTACACTTAAAAAAACTTAACCATGATAGACAAGGGAGAAGATATAATTTCCAAGATACTATCATGGTTAAAAAATGTTGATATCCTACACACATTTCATAATTTTTAATTCCTTTAAACGAGCACTATTATTGTGAACTAAGGGCTCAAAAGGACGTCCACAAGTCCAATAACATTCAATACATTTGGATTCAGGGAACGAAATCCGCCCCACAAACCCACTACAATAACCAAGTGCATAACTCGGAACAAAATTTACAAGGTGAGGAATGTTGATGCACAAATTATCAGATATCAAACCAATAACTTGAACTTCTATTTGAAAATAATTGAGTGTATTAATCACAAGGATAGTACAAGGAATCGGTAGCCTAGACTTAGCCGTCTATCACAAATGAACAATAGTGAATGCTCTATTTAGTAAGTATTCGATGATCCTTATACATAACATTTGGTACTACATATATAGTCTTCAAGAGTATCTTCCCGTTGGAATACTCATTCTTCAGAGTAATAGCCTTTTCCGTTTTGATCTTCATCAACGTGACAGTTTCTAGTTGTTTGCCAGATGTTACAAATAAATGGAGTTAATGCTTCCAATGTAGTCTTTAGTGTACAGGTTGATTGAGCTGGTCTCCTTTTGGGCTTATTGGGCCACTAGAATAATGGGCATAACAAGGATACTTCACCCACAAGTCAACCACACATATAGGTGAACCTCATATAAAAAAGAAACTAATTATTAGACCACATAATCCAAACATTAAAACATAAGTATTTTCCAAGTAAAGTCGACAGTGACATTACCGGCAAAACAATTTTCATAGTCATATGGCTACCGGCCTAACTAACACAACCCATAATGTCAAAGCTAATCTGAAAGACATGTGAAAGCCGCTGAGTAATTGATGCCTTATCGCATAACCCTTGATCCCTAATCGACTATTCTGATCGCATATTCTCTCTCGATCACAGTGCATGTTTTGTGGTTGATTAGGAAGCCTTAATCGATTGGGCTATGGAGCTTGCAAATTTGTAGATTGAACCTTTGCCTCCTCACCCTATATGAACCACAATTACCATTTGCCAACCCACCATTCCTGTGCCTCACCCTATGAACCACCATCTCCTCCATTTGAACCACATTTGATATAAGATGCGCTTCACACTACCCTTGAATCCGAACTAAATAATTGGTTGCTCATATATACTTGGCTAAGTTGAGAAGGTAGTGGCCCAAAAAACGTGTCGGATACAGTGGGAATGGGGGACCTCCCTGCTAATTTACTAAATTTTTAAAAAATATATTCCCTTTGTTAATCTGTGAGTTAATTGTTTTGAACACGATAAGTAAGTGATTCGCATATTCACTTGGCATGTTTTGTCTTTTTTTCTTTGACCCGTTATTGGTTGCCGCATTTCTAATAATTTAGCTACCTAATAGAGCTACTGGCAAAACAAAATTAATAAAGATAGCAAGTGAAGCTGATTTTTGCTTGCACACTATTATTGTATCTAAACAAGTCATATAATATGCTCCATGTTTTCCATCGATGAATTAACTAGTGAGTCAATAATGGTCGTCTGATTGGCTGCTTGTGTTCCAACCAGCCCCCCTCTCTGTATGAGATTTTTTAAATGATTATATTTAAAAATTGTAATAATTTATTAGGGTTCACAATAGGGTTAAGCTAGAAATTTATTAATGGTCAATTATCATTGGAGCATCAAACACAAAAAAGTATTTCATGGTATTTAAAAGTCAACATTCTAGATAATCAAAATTTTAACGATCATTGTCTAACATTTGACACCATTAGATAAATTGTACTCATTTCAGTTTTTTATGTGTAATTACATAGCAAGAAACCATCTTGTTTTTTTTTTTTTGTCTAAGATGCGTCTATAGTAATTATCCATTGGTAAATTTGCACATTTGTCTTTCATGAAATTGAAAACTATATATGAGAAAGTCATTTTTAAAATTCAATAAAATTACAATTTTCCTTAAAATAAATTATCCCGGTCATACATTTATTGAAATTTATTAAAATAATTTTAAGGATGGATACATTCTTAACACTCTTAAACCAAAAATATACACAAACTAAAGCTAGAGAATCAATTCATCTGGTTGGCCAAAAAAAAAGAATCAATTCATCTGAACCCATATAGGCAAACTGTTGATGCAAGTTTAATTAAACACATTCACTCGTAGCTGAATCCCACATAGAATTCGTAATTATTCACACAATTCACTAAATATGGATCAAAACAAAGGAAACAAGAACCACAGCATATAGATGAAAACACATCAATACATAAACCAGATTGACCAATTCACATAATTACGATCAATCTTTTGAACAGCAAAATAATTAACCAAAGCTCAGCGATTTTTCTCATCAGCAACCCCAAAGCTCAGTGATTTCTATCATCAGCAACCTCGATTGAAATCATTACATTGTTGTCTGGTAGAACCTCCATTTGATGATGGAAGGCAGCTTCGGTAACCTTGACTTTGTGGACAGTTCACAGAAGCTTGATTCTTATTACCTGTTTTAGAAGTCGTAGATTGACTTAGATCGTATAACATTCTTGCTACCCTTGTTTCCACCGGAAACTCTGCCTCGGTGTCAAAGTCGCCGCCGATGACACAGTCGCCAGCGCCGCCACATACGACGTTGAAGCTACTGTTGACTTTCTCTGAAGAAGTTGCTACACTAAGATCTGCCTGCACAAGTGAGATCATAATCATCATTGTCGTCATCGTTAAGAAAAGAAGAAATGTTAGCATGTTCATCTTGGGATCTCTCTCAATGGTTCAATTTGCGTCTCTTGAAGATTGTGTTGAATGATTTGCTTCGTCGGTGGGAGAGAAATTAAAGCTGGATGCTCTCACCAACTTCTTCATCAGAACCAATATTTTATTCAAGGGTATAAGTTTGTGAGTTGTAACTAATCACTTAAATTAAATAAAAAGGAAACTCTTGCTAGAGGTTTTAAGGTAATTTAAAACATGGGTTAAAGTGTAAAAATGTTCATGTAATTGTCACAAATGTGCAAAAAAACCCATGTAAAATTTTTTGGAGCAAAACTGCACATCATATTTCAAAACTGAGGCGAAAATGCCCATCACAGTTAAAATTTTTATTTTTTCACTCATCATCCCCTGTCACATCATTATACAAGGGAAAATAAATATATAAGCCTACCACATGTTTTAGTGAGAGATGAACCGGCAGAAAATGATGCGTCAAAAAGTCAAAACATTAACTGTGATGGGCATTTTTGCCCCAGTTTTGAAATTCGATGGGCAATTTTGCTCCAAGAAATTTTACATGAGTATCTTTGCACTTTTTTGACAATTACATGAGCATTTTTGCCCTTTAGCCCTTAAAACATTTGCATATGTTTGATTGATATCACAAATATGTTCCCTCCATCCCTATATATAAATATAAGGTCACTCTTGATATTTAATTTGTCTCTAATTATAAAACTCTTATGTATATAATTATATGTCCATCTTTTTCCCAAAATACCCTTATGTATACTTTTTCCAAACAAATTGCATCCTCTTTCCTCTCACCCATTTCCAATTTAGAGAGTGGCATAATTGAAAAGGCACATAAATTACTTATTTAACTACTTTCTCTAATCTTTCTAAATTAGATAAAGTGACCTTATATTTAAGGATTGTGGAAATAACAAAAGTTTGTTTAATCTTAATAAATTAATAGCAAAACCTTTTCCCGCCCATCCTCCAAAATGAGAAAACCTGAAGAGCCGAGAATTCAGTGTCCGGCTCCTGACCCAAATCACTATTCATGAGCTGTTTTTATTTTTGTATGAGCCTTCAATTGAAATTTTGAAATTTCAATCCTTTTTAAACTTTCCCTCCAACATCCTTCTGAATTTGAAATTTAAACTTAATGTTCATTCTCACTTTAAAAGGATTCACTTCATATCTAAATCTTTCTTTCAGTTTACTCTTCACCCTGTGCTTCTTCCTCTTTGTCTGTACGTCTTCATGTTCTCTGTTTGTTTTTAATTTCTGCACTTTATAGTTCACTACTTTTAATTAAAATCATTGTTGTTTTCCTCTCCAGGTCTTGACAGCTTTTGTTGTGTTGGCGATGAAATCTATTTTTCTGAGTGACATTTCTCCTATGAAGAATGATATAAGGGTGGTCGTACATTATAATTCCATCCGATCTTTGAAGGATTCTACCTCTATTGATTTTGTTGTGTATTATCAGTAGCTAATGGAGTAGTTTTCACAATTTTTTTTTCAATATGAGTTCGCTCACACATGTTCTAAAGGGCTGTGTTCATTTTTCTGTAGGGGACACGCATGTTGGTCAAGTTGGTTTCAATGGAAGAAAGAGGTAGGTTTCCGTGGCTGATTTCATCTGAATGTGTCTATGAGATTATTTATCCCGTAGTAGTAGTTGGCGGTGAGGGAATTCATGAAGAGTATCACCTTATTTTGAATGAGCATTCTGACCTTAAGGATGATGTTGGTAGTTTTACTCCCTTGCCTATGCGTTTGAAAATGGTTTCTGATGTCCCTACGACTTATCAGCCAAGTGCTGGATTGTTTGGTGAGTTTTTGGGGGCTAATGGTTGTTCTTTTTTTTCTGAGTTTGCCAATGAAGTTAGGATATGCTTTATTCTGCATATCAATACACCATAAGGATTAATGTTATCAGCATAAAATGCTTCTTGCTGCAATATTTGGATTTAGCCAATCAATTAATTAGCTTTTGGAATACAGAATTGAATCAAATCAATGTTTGGAACTCAGTTTTGTATTTTTTTTCCAACAAAGTGCATTGATTTAGCATGAAAGATATGTTTTTTTCCTTTTTTTGGGTGTATTAATTTTTGATTGGTGTGAATGATGTTTAATTTTTGCTCATTCATAACTTCTTGGTGATGATTTGTTCATTAATTTCTCTTACCCTTCTTCTGGTGCTCTATTTGATTTTTTAGGGAACCTCTCCTCATGACATTATGTTACGGTTCACAAAAATTCTAGCAGATCAAACTTTAAAATCCAAATCCTCTTTATTTCACACATGAATTTTACATTAAAAGGGCGCAAAACAGTATGCAATATCCTGCTAAATAATGAATTGCGCCCTATATACACTAATATTAAATTCCCTTTTGAGCTTATCAGACCAACAATATATGATATATACATACATTTGGATTTTCCATACGTCCAACTTTACTTCAAGTTTAAAGCACACCAACTAATGTTTACTGGCTCCTCCTCCGAGAAATTGAATTAACTATTGGAAGATATACATTTGATCAAATCCTCTCCTGACACACATAAAGATAAAATCCTATTAAGATTTGTACTATGATGAATATCAAACATAATGATTTCAAGTTGTTCAGAGTCTTAATAAGATGAGGTAAAAAAGAATTAACCGTAGCAAAAATCCTCCGTGCAACGCACGGGAGATTCAACTTGTTTGTAAAGAGGTTTAGCTCATAACTGTGTTGTTATGGGTTCGAATCCCGATGAGGACTTTGTTGGTGGCAATTTGTATATGCATTTGTACCCAACTCTCTGAAACTTTGTTTTTAAAAAAATATTTAGAGACAAAGGGAGTGTGTGTATGTGGATTGTCTTAATATTAACACGGGTATATTTTTATAATATAAATGAAATTAATGCACATACAGGATAGTGTAGTGGAAAATATCATAATGAATAAATAGTACATATAGATATTTTAATTACATTAATTAAAGTAAAAAATGTAATAGACAATTTCAGTGAATTAAAAATTTATAAATTTTGAAAAAAGTTGAAAAGTTATTATTTTTAAAAATCTATCGGCAACATGTAGGATAATCATGTCATTCCTAAATATAAAATCACTTTGACTTTTTGTGGAAGTTAAGAAAGCAAATCAGACTACTAAATTATAACATATATATATCACATATAATTATTATATTAAGGGTCGATTGTAAATAGAATAAACTAGATTTAAAGAAAAAAGAAAATAATTGATAATTTGAAGTGTTTAATACATCCTTAATTTATCAATAAAAGTTTAAGTCATCTTACAATTAACACCGCGTGGACCGTGGAGTATAAGTTCTTATATGCAATCATGGCCAAACTCATTCAAGTTCATGATGCACCCTCATTAAGGCACCCTCTGTAAGAGATAATTAACTAATTTTTAATTAATATCAAACCTAATTTTTCAAAATACTACTATTCATGAATATAAAATAGTAGCAGAGAATTTTCTTCAAAAGTGAATTTTCTTCAAAATTTTTAACAAAATAAACATAACACAGCAACACAACGTGAAAATAAGAAAGTGTTGTTTTCTTTCCGGTTGCCGAGGGGAGTGGTTGATAATGATGATTTAGTTAATTAAATTAACTTCATTTATTTGTTAATCACCGCCCGGATTAATCAGGACTCAGAGGTAGGAGTATTGCCCACATAGGCAAAGTTGTCCTCTCTCCCAATCAGAGCGCTTCTCAGGATTCAAACACGCATTCTCATCCTTACGGCGGAGTTGTAGTCCACTTATTTGTTCAACCAACTACCAATCGGTGAATTAACTTCATTTTCTTAACAACGTTGCTAAATGATTTATCACCTATCCATTAAAAAGTATCTACCTTTTTATTATTTGTATGTATAGTAGAATCACATTTACATCATTTTCCCTTTGTGAATTATAAATATCTCTCCAATTACATAAATTAAAGGTCGTGTCCTATTTGTTTCAATTTGAATGTATATCTAATTGAAAATATATATTCAAAATATGAATGTATAGTTAATTGAAAATATTCAATAATCTAAATATACACGTTCACATGTAATTAGAGAATTCGACATAATAGATATAAAGAACTTGATCTAACTATTTTTTTTATAGATAAACATTTCCTATATATTTATTATATACTTTGATGGCAAATTTAACATATTATAATGTTTAAATCATATCGATTTTTAAGACATGATAGACTACTTAACAATATTTGTTTTTTATTGAAATTCACCAGTGTAAAAAGTAAAATCAGCAAAGTTTCTTTTTTACAAAAATTAGCAAAGTTAATGGACATAAAAATTCAAAACATGGAGTACAAGCAAACATTTTTTTTTGCCGGTAGTACATTCAATTATTCACATGTGACTCGATACATAATTCTACAGACCTCTCTCTCTCTCTCTCTCTCTCTCTCTCTCTCTCTCTCTCTCTCTCTCTCTCTATATATATATATATATATATATATATCCCATTTGTCGGATATATTAATTATTGAATCTTGTTCAAGTGGCTTATATATCATAATATATGCAAATGGCATATATATTAATTATATGTTGATGACGTAGGAGTTGGGATTATTGCAATAAGTTTAAAACTGTAGACAACTAAATGTGAGAGCTTACCAACCACACCTTATTATTTTGTAAGCTATCGCACAATTTCAATTATATAGAAGAAATGTGCGAAAACCTTTCCCAAGGAGTAACATGGCTTGTGGATTTAATTAAAAATATTTAATTAATAAAGATATTGGTTAAATATCATTCTGGCCAATAAATTATTTTGAAAGTATCAATTTGGTCGTTAACGAACAACAAAAATCTCATTTTGGCCATGAAAAAAAAAAGCTCATTTTCATCATTATATTACTGGAAAATATTAAAATACTCTTATCAAATTAGAAAAAAAGATTGAGAAAAATACTAAAAAAACGTTTTGGCCAATGGTCACTCCCACTCGTCTCTGGCATCATTACCCCTCCATCCACCACATTTACCTCCGCAATGGCGCCAACCCCTTCACTGGCCACCACCTCTTCAATGGCGGCCACATACATGGTCCATGCTAGAAGACAGTGCATCGTGTCTGTGGCTAAGTAAGCTCCGTCCCATGATGGCTGCTTCGTAATAGAACTACTATTGGACAAAGAAGAGGAAGGAAGGGTGCAAAGGGTTGTATAATGCTGAACCATATAAATTTCTCTACTAGACACTCAGATTTGATTTGCTCTCCATATAATGCTGAACCAATTACTTATTGTGTATTTGATACCCATTGAAATCATGTTTTTTTAAAAAATATAAATTTCAAGTAATGAAATATGAACCATATAAATCCGATCAATCTAGAGGTCCAGTCTAGTTAGCTCTTCTTATTATGTGTTATCGTAGTATGAAATGGTTCTCTTACTTACCATGTTGGAGATTAACCACTATACCCATGCATCTAATGTTTAATTACCGGTTTTCATGAAGCTCATCATCATCAGCTCTATAATCCCCAAGGGCATCACATGATCTTTTAAAACCAATGTTTCGATCCTCATCACATGCTTTCTTTAATGATTAAGCATTTTCAACGTTATGTTGGTATATAAAGGTTCACGGTTTTTAATATTAAACAAGAATACTTGATTATACTTCTTCCATTTCTAAATATAACACCACTTTAAAAAATGTGTTTGTTCCTAAATATAAGATCATGTTCTAATTTGTTTCAATTTTCCCCAAATTGTCTATATTAATATTACTATTCAATTAAAAACAAATGAGTATGGAGTTGGAATAACCGCAATACATAAAGATATTTATGTAATATTATATGATTTTAGCTAACTCAACAAACATCCTTAATCTCATCAAATTAGGTAAATTGATCTTATATTTAGGAAAGAGGAGTATTACATTTACCGTCTGTTGTGGCAAGAGCCACATCTTGTCCTTGATGTTATTTGAAAAAATCTAATACTACCTCCGGTCCTAAATATAGGACCTAATTAACTTTTTTTTGGAGAGATTAAGGTTGCAAAATAGGTTATTAAATCATGACATATTTGATATCTTTTTAGATTATCCATTAGCTTATAGCTAAAATAAACTAGTGTAAGAGAAAAAATTAGGTAAATCAATTTATAATTAACTTATTTTGCTTCTTTTTAGGATTTTTCAAAAAAGTCAACTAGATCTTATATTTAGGACCGGATAGAGTATATATACTTTATAAGTATATAATTTTAACTAAAAAATTTAATCTGTACTGTGAATTCATTAATTATCTCACTACTATTTTTGATATATTGGGTATACTTGTGTTCTATGGTAAAAAAACGATACTTCTGTTCATGTTTCACATAATAAGTCAGTGATTCGCTTATTGACGCGGCATGTTTGTCTTTTTCTTTGACCCAGTGTTGGTTGACACATGTCTAAATTCTAATAATCTACCTAATGAAGCTGAATTTTGCTTGGACACGCACTATTATATATTTGGTCCAATTAATTCATGAAATATGCTCCAAATTTTTAATTGATGACTCAACTATAATGAATCAAGAATGCCTCCTGATTGGCAGTTAGTATTTCTAGTGCTTCTTTTTTTTATGAAATAGTATTTCTAGTGCTTCACAAACATAGAAGAAGACAAAAATTATAGCAAACGTCTCTTATTAATTAATTCATCAAACCCCTTGCATAAATTTAAACGGTTGATCCAATTTTAATTAAACACAATCTATACATAACTGAATTCCACATAGAATTCATTATTATTCACACAATTCACTACACATGGATCAAAAAGTAAACAAGAACAACAACATATCTAAGAAAACACAATACGTAAACCATATTAACTAATTCACATAGTCGTCGTCTTCATCACGATTAATCTTTTCAACAACAAATAGATTAACCAAAGCTCAGTGATTTGATCTTCAACAAGCTCGATTGAAATCGTTACATTGTTGTATAGGAGCACCTCCATTTGGTGGCGGGAGGCAGCTTCGGTAACTTTGAGTTTGTGGACAGCTCACTGAAGCTTGATTTTGATTACCATATCTTGAAGTAATAGACTGCCCTATATCGAATAGCATTCTTGCTACCCGCGATTCCATTGGAAACTCCGCCTCGAGGTCAAAGTTGCTACCGATGATGCAGTCCACACCACCACCACACACGCCGTTGAAGCTGCCGTTGACTTTTTCTGAAATTGCTACACTCATATCTGCATGGACAAGTAAGATCATAATCATCATCGTCATCATCATCGTTAAGAATTGAAGATATATTAGCTTGTTCTTCATGGGATCTCTCTCAATGGTTTAATTTGCGACTATTGGAGATTGTGTTGATTTTGTTGGATGGTGGAGTAATCTTATTAATGCTGTATGCTTACACCTACTGTATGCTTACACCAACTTTTTCGTCATCGCCAATATTTTATTCAAATCTTTCAATTTGTGAATTTTGACTTTTTTTAAAATTTGATTAATATATGTTATATCTTAATGATTTGAATGGGTCTATTTTCAAAATTTATATGGGTTATCTTAATACTTTGAATGGGTCTATCTTTATAATACAAATAAAATTAGTGCGCATATATTAAACTATGTATACTGGAAAATACCATGTATAATAAATAGAAGATATAAATGTTTTAGTCACATAAGATGAGGTAAAAAAGATTAACAGAAATGAAATAAAAAAAATTAACAGAACAATTACATTAATGAAAAATAATTATTAAAATTTAAAAAACAAAAAAATAAATAACAATTATTTTTAAAAACTAGTAGAATCATCTTGAATAATTGAACAACTATGAGTTATATGCATTCAAGGCCAAACTCATTCAAGTTGCTAGAACCGTCTGTAAGGCACCCTTTGTAAGAGATAATAATTACTAACCATTGACTAATATCAAACCTTATTAAAATACTACTTCATGAATATAAAAAGTTGAAGGAAATCTTCTTCAAGATTCATTGGACAAATAAAATAAAAAGAAAGCAGCCCAACGGGAACATTATGAAGTGGTTTGTTTTTTTTTTCCCTTTGAGAGGGCGCCACTCGAAAGTGATTGCTTGGAGACAATAACCATATGATTTATCAACTGCTCATAAAAATATTTATATTTTTATGTTTATTAGGTTCATATATTCACATCAAATTTGTCTTTGTCATTCATAAATACTTCTCCAAACACATAAATGTCGTGTCCTAGTTTTTTCCATGCGAACGTATAGTTAATTGACAATATTATAAAAATAAACATATATGTACAAGTGTCATGTGATTAAAGCATTCGATGTATGTAATGGATATAAAAAACTTGACCGAACTAAATTTTTTAATATATAAGCATTTCCCTAATTCCCTAACATACTTCTTTAAAGTTTACACAATATTGATTTTTAAGAAATAATGATGGAATACTTAACCATATTTAAATTGTAGTTTATTTAAATTTATCACTAAAACAAAGATCAAATTAGCAAAGTTTCTGGACATAAAAATTTATGAGATGATGGCGTAATACATTAAGATATTCACATGTCACTTGAAACAAAAATACTACAGACCAACCAACCATTTGATTATCAATTATTGGTAACAAATTTAAAGTTTAAAAGGCAAATTGTTCACCTAAAATAAAAGGTTTTGATAAATTTGCTCCTGCTTAAAAGGTTGGTTAATATTTCTGCATTTTTTATTGTCAATTGTACTAACTGCAACTCTGATAATAGGCAATTGATAAAATTGTACCTTAACCCTTGCAGTAACCCTTTTCATGGGCTAAACAAAAACATAGCTTTTTGGTATTAAAGAATTCCATTTTTTAAAGAAACCAATATATCAATCAGAGCGAGATAGGTGAATTTTCTCTCAAATGCCACAAGCAAACACAATACATACGGAAATTAATGGTTGAAACATACATCATTAAACCAGATATACTTGGATGTGAGGAGAAGTTGTAAGAACAGAAAATATAAGAGCATGGGAGCTTTCCATAATTTTGATAAAAAATGAAATGTGAGACAGAAGAGAAAGAGCGTGAAAGCGATAGTAGGCCCTACGCACCATATCCACACATGTAGACATTTTATAGAGCTAATGTTTGGGTAATTTACTCTAATAATTAATTAGGGTGTAACTAAGTTAAAGTTACATAATAATTTAAATACTCCATTAAATCACAAGTATTGGACCACTTTGATTTTATTGGAGAAATTAATGGAACAAAATTATTACTTTAAATGTCTATGATTATCTTCCCACTTGAGAGAAGGCTTTTTTGTTTTTATTGTTGTTATCTATGATTTTTTTTGTCAAAACTAATTTATCTTACATATAAACTGTTGTATAACACATTTAAGATACCATGAAATTAAGTGGTCTGCTTCCTTAATCTCAAAGAAAAGGTCAAAATAATTTTTTATTTAGGATATATAACATGGAGTATCTTATAATACAATCACATGTATGCAAGATAATTAAGATTAAGTGATTTATTCGGTTTCCTTAATCTGCAAAAAAAATTTCAAGTGATCTTATATTTAGTACTAGGGGAGTGATTTCTTTTTCAAAAGAAAATAAAAATCGAATCAGTCTAAAAAATAGGATAAAGAAAAAATAAAAATTTTTACAAAATCAATGTTTTAAGGTTGTATGGAAAAAATAAAAACCATTTTTTGTGAACAAATTTTAGATAATGGGTTAGTTTACCCACAATCCAATGACAAGATCTTTAATTAACTCTTGATTTATTTGGGCCTATTATTATGATTTCTAGAATATGACAAGAAAACATTTTTTTGACAAGAAAACCTGTTCATTTGTTCACACAGGCGCTCAATTTTATATAGTTGTGGAGATACATACTCAAGTATCACTATTAGAATCACAATAATAAAGATGAACTACCCCTATTCCTTAATATAAGATCACTTTCCCTAATTTGATTAGATTAATTATGTTAGTAAGTTAGTTATTAACACATGATATTACCAATTTATCCTAACTATATACTTTTATCTATCGTCACTCTTTTTCTATTGCTTGTTAATATAAATAAGAATTATTAGGGTCAATTTGGGAAAAAGTTGAGAAAATTTAGAAAATAATTTTATATTTATAAAAAAATTGAAATTTGAAAAAAGTAATATTATATTTAAGAATGGAGGGAATATTTCCTATGAATTGAACATTACATTTGTAAAGAGATGATCGAGCATCTAACCCTTTTGCCAATTAAAACTCAGAAGATTAAACTCAAAGAAGATGATTATAAACTATTTAGTACGTTCCATAACGTTTTCTCCCAAATCTCTTCAATGTATAAACGAACAAAATAGTTAACATTTGCACTATTCACGGCTCAATTTAACTTCTTTGGGGATTTTGTTTATATATTGATTATTTAAAATGCAGTAAAACTGGATAAATCATTTTCAAAAACACTTGAGATTTTATTCTAGTTTAATAATAATCATCTACTTTGAATTAAGACATATAACTCCACTAGTAGATTTTTTATGTTCTCAACAAAGCAACATGTACATAATAAACTAGTTGGTGAAGTAAGCAAAACTAAGTCAACGAAGCCAAAGAACAAGAAAAGATCAAGCCCTGGAGTCATGTAATTAAATCTACTAGTTAAGGCCTAGCCTCTTTATGTACCAAAAAAAAAAAATCTGCCGTCCTTTACGTACTATTCAAACATTATCTCCCTTAATTTCTGATGTTTATATGGACATGATTTTCTCTGTTAGGTGATAAGTTTCAAGCCATCAGGATTTTTGATCCATTTTTGAATGAACAATTCTCAGAATATTCAATGTAGAGAAACTATTTTTCCTTGGGAAAAAAGGAGATTCAACTCAAAATGACTTCGATCATGTCCGACTAACGTTGAATTTGACTTTAACAAGTTAACAGATATATTCAATTTTTTTGGAAATAAAATTATTGAAAGAGATTATCTTTGTAAAGCAAGTTTGGGACTACAATTAAATGGATACAACTATATTTGCTAGAGGAGTATTTCTTTTTTCTTTTTGAACTGAACTAGAGGAGTATTTGTCATAACAGCAGTTTCAATATTTATTTAGTGATTTTAACTGGTCACAGATTCGCAAAATAATTAGCTTAATTTTTTTACCAGAAAGTTTAGGTTTTCGGTCATATAATAGTTAGTCTCTTTAATGACCCTCCAACCACACATTAAGAAACTGCCAATTAAAATTTTTGAGACAATGTATTATAACTCAGGTGCCAAATGTAAACGGAGCCCGTATATATTGACATTTATTTTTTAAAATTTCAGCATTCCAAAAAGAAAATTCAATTCAAAATTTATTTTCTCTCTTATATTCTAATTTTTTATGAAAATTTTTTGTTTCTAAATTTAAATTTTGAAAAGTTGTATATAAAGTTTTTATATTATAACTTATAGTAGTAATATTATAAATGTCGTTACAATATAATTAATTAATGAGACCGCTGAAATATGACAAACTTATGGTATTTTTTTTTTGATCAAACAAACTTATGGTAATGATCTATGCAAATATACTAAACTTTAATGGTACATTATATACAGACATATATTATATGAACTCATGAATCATATTATGCCAATAGAAAAAGTTAAAATCAGAGCACATTGGTCAAAATTTTGTATGTGTGTGAATAATGTATATAGTCATATAGACACGCACACACACGCACACACAAATTATGTCATTATCTGTCTTTTATTTATTGTTACGTCATTAATTATCATCCTCTTTCACCAGTTTAAGAGCTAATTTACTGTACAGGTTTATCAATTTAGTGAGTAATCCCTGTAAACAAGCACTAATGAATCCAATCAGCTATCACCCTAATTCTTTTGATTTATAAGGTACTCAGTTAATTTGGAATACTCCATCTACTTCTAAATATACAAGATATCTTTAACTCTTTTAGAGAAATTAAGAATACAAAATTATCTTTTGTCATCAAATTATAATTCATTCTATTTGTGGACTAACATATATCCAATTAATTACATGTGACATATATTATAATTTAATAGTCTTATTTGATCCCTTAGTTGCTTCTGCAAAATATGTAAAAGGAATTTTAAATTTAGAACTAAAGCGAGTAATTTATGATATTCTCAAACATTTTTATATTTATTTTTATATTAGTCTCAATAACAAGTAGTACGAATACGATAAATCCATAAAAATGTGTATTGTTGCTGAAGAAAAACTCAAAAAAGTAATTTCAAGAATATCGGTCATTGTACAAAACAAAAATTACTGAGCTATTAGTGTTATTAGATACTTCAAGCCTTAGGTGCTCGATGTTTTTTTTATCGACGATCAAGGTATCCTCCCACTCGACAAGTTGAGTCTAAGAGATTTAATGTTTCTCCATACCCAGCGTCAATGATCGAAACTTAGACAACTGGTTAAGGGTGAATGAGTCATTGTCACTCAACCACACATCTAATTGGTGCTAGATGCTTTTTATTACATACTCCCTCCATTCCTAAATATAAGAGCACTTTGACTTTTTTGGAGAATCCTAAGAAAGCAAAATGAACAATTTAATCATAACATATTTTAAATATTATTAGATTATATGTAAGTTCATAAGTCAAATAAAATAGTTTAGTGAAAAAATTTGAGAAAATCAATTTTTAATTACCCTATTTTGCTTTCTTAGGATTCTCCAAAAAAGTCAAAGTGCTCTTATATTTAGGAACGGAGCGAGTGCCGAGTAGAATGTTATATTTTTTATACATAGAATGTTTTTTTTGACAAGGTTACAACGTTGGATCAAGCAAGTAGGAGTATTATTGACTATATTCTTCACTAAACGACAAAAGCAACATAATTATGAAGATAAAGTCAATAGGATAGTAATTGACAATTAATCTAAATCCAAATTTTTTAAAGCTTAGGCCGGGTGGAAGCTAGGAAGGACCCTAAAGGCCAGTGTAGTACAAAGAAAAAATGCCTTGGGTACAAAAAATGTAATAGATATAACAATAAATTTATGCTATATTTTTATGTTCCATTGATATTACTTGATTTTTTCATCACTTGAAATTATAAAATGATTTCTCTTAATACTAAAAAATTAAATATTAAACCAGAAATGCGTATTTCAATTTTGTATTTCAATTTTTGCAGAATTTCAAAATAGAAAATTTAATTGGGTTTGTATTTATTGTTTTAAATAGAAGTAAACTAGTAATTTGAATAAAAATGGAAGAAATATACATAATCCGCTTAAAATTTAAAAGTAACCCACAATAATAATAATATATAACAATCTACATACACATAATCATCATAAACACATCTGGTATGTAGCCATATATAATTAAACATGACAATTGCCAAGCCAAATTATAATAATTCATACAAGAAGATTTATAATTAATATGTTTTTGATTTTTAACTTTGGACAACGTTGTATTTTAGTGTTTTAAATTTAGAAAGTGTGTTTTTAGTACTTTTCAATTTACATCATTAACTTCCCTAATAAAAAACATTGATGGTATAAATTTAATATTTTGATAACATTAAAATGTTGATTTAATATTATTAAATTGGAAAGTATTACAAATATATAAGAAAATAAACAAAATCCTATTATTCATTAAACATTTTAATTTTGTCTAGTAATAATTTTCCATTAAATATATACTTAGATAAGTTGACGATGTTAATTTGATAGGACTAAAGCCACATTTTTTAAAGTTAAAGGACTAAAACATGAATTTGTCTAAAACTAAAGCACTAAAAACATAATTTGACTTTTGAAAAAATTCACAATGTTTGAAATCTCCCTCACTTGCTTTAAAGAAATCAAACCTGTCTAATCCAATCCATCTAACAACCGCTATCACTAAGCTTTTATTTAGTGTTGCAAGATATTGAATTTTTCTCATGAATTCCTAAAAGGTTTGCTTGACCCCTTTTTTGGTTTAAAATCTTTAGAAAAACATAAAGAGATAGACAATACACCAAAATATAATAAAGCCTCCTACATTGACTAATAATACAAATTTTAAAAATCAAGAAAAAAAAAACCACAACATTAATAATACTTTGAGCTCTCAAATCGCCAACCCGTGTGTTGCTCCTTTCTTCTTCTAGCCTTCCTATCATACTATAGCGACGTTATACCAGAAACTAGCAAATGATCAAACCTATATCTACCAGAAACCTTAATCACTAATACCTGAAACTGATCTCTTTGCATCAAAAGATGAACCTAACTCACCCCACCACCTCAATATTCTTCCTTTTCTTGTCTCTAATTCTCCTTTCTATTTTCTACGTCGATTCCTACGACCCCGTTGACCTCTTTAGCATCAACTGTGGCTCTAGTGGAAATTCTTCACTTAACAACAAGAATTGGATAGGAGACATCGATTCAAAACTCTTGTCTTCTTCTTCACAAGACAAATCACTCACTGCCCAACCAATCCGTCAAATCCCTTCAAGTGTTCAATCAGTTCCATATGCAACAGCTCGTCTCTCTCGCTCTATCTTCACATATTCATTCCCTGTCACTTCAGGTCAGAAATTCATTCGCCTTTTCTTCTACCCAGCTTCATACACAGGTTTTGATTCCTCTAATGGCCTTTTCACTGTTGAATCTAATGGGTTCACTCTTCTTAAGGACTTTAATGCCTCACTTAATTCTCTGGCTGAACAAAGTGAAACTTTGACTAGAGAATATTGTGTCAACGTGAATGATGGTGGTGGTAGGATTAATTTAACCTTCACTCCAAACTCGACAAACCCAAATTACTTCGCTTTCATTAATGGGATTGAGATCGTGTCCATGCCTACAAATCTTTACTACACAGATTCAACAAGTCAAGGGGTCAACTTTTTGGGTGGTAGTGGAAGCCGTTTCACAATAGGAAATAACTCTGCTTTGGAAACAGAATATCGACTCAACGTGGGTGGAGCACCAATTTCTCCTGATCAAGACACAGGGATGTACAGATCATGGGACCAAGATAATAGTTTTGTGATGAATCAAAATCAAGATAATTTACCAGTTCAAACTGCGCCTGTGAATTTAACTTACACCATGGAGCCTGATTACACAGCACCTGTTGATGTCTATTACACAGCAAGATCTATGGGAAGAAACGCTACATGGAACAGGTTGAATAATCTCACATGGGGATTCTCTATTGATTCTGGGTTTTCCTATTTAATTAGGCTTCATTTTTGTGAGCTTGATCCAAATATCACGAACCCAAGTGATCGAGCTTTCTTCATCTACATAGCTGAACAAGTTGCTGAGGATAACGCTGATGTTCTGAAATGGACACAACAAAAAGGTGTCCCCACACATAGAGATTATGTTCTTTTTGTTGCGGAAAATCAAGGGAAGAAGAAAAATCTCTTAATCCAAATGCATCCTCTTCCAGATAGCAAAACAAAATACAGTGACGCCTTCTTGAATGGACTAGAAATTTTCAAAATCAGTGACCCTCAAAGTAACAATCTCGCTGGTCCAAACCCTGATCTTCCTCCATCATCATCACCACCACCATCAATTCAAAAGCCCAAAAATAAAAGCAATAACACTTCAGTGATAATTGGCGCCGTGGTTGGCGCCATCACAATAGTTGTTATACTCTCTATTATTGGTGTTTTCTTCATGATGAAACGAGGGAAGAGAGTGAAGGACTCAAAATCAAGTGACACGGCCTCTAAGTGGGACCCAATTTCACATTCAACGGCAAAGTCAACGGCCACGACGGTCTCATCATCTCTACCGTCAGATCTCTGCCGTTACTTTTCAATAGCTGAGATCAAAGCTGCCACCAATGACTTTGATGACGTGTTCATTATTGGTGTGGGAGGATTTGGCAACGTGTACAAAGGTTACATCGACGGTGGACAAACGCCCGTGGCGATCAAACGGCTGAAACCTGATTCACAACAAGGGGCCCACGAGTTCCAAACGGAGATTGAAATGTTGTCACAGCTTCGTCACCTTCATTTGGTATCTCTCATTGGTTTTTGCAATGAAAATAATGAGATGATATTAGTGTATGATTACATGGCACATGGTACACTTCGTGAGCATTTGTATAATACAGAAAATCCACCGCTGACGTGGCAACAGAGGCTTCAGATTTGTATAGGGGCAGCTAGGGGGTTGCATTATCTACATTCAGGTGCGACACACACGATTATTCACCGTGATGTGAAGACCACGAACATTTTGCTAGACGAGAAATGGGTGGCCAAGGTTTCGGATTTTGGGTTGTCTAGAGTGGGGCCCACGGGGATGATGAAGACACACGTCAGCACGGTGGTGAAGGGTAGTATGCGGTATTTAGATCCAGAGTATTATAAACGACAGCGTTTGACTGAGAAGTCTGACGTGTACTCCTTTGGTGTGGTGTTGTTTGAGATTTTATGTGCTAGACCGGCGTTGATCCGTACAACTGAGAAGAAACAGGTGTCACTTGGTGATTGGGGGAAGCATTGTTACCAAAATGGGACGTTGTCTCAGATTGTGGACCCCACTTTGGCGGGAAAGATATCACCCGAGTGTTTGAGGAAGTTTGGTGAGATAGCTTCGAGTTGTTTGCTGGACGATGGGGCCCACAGGCCATCCATGAACGACGTCGTTTGGGGCTTGGAGTTTGCGTTGCAGCTACAAGAGAATGCTGAGCAACGAAGTGAGAGTGAAAGTGGAAGGGAAGAGTTTGTTGTTGGAGTGAAGAGTTCTGAGGAGAGCCATGATGATTTGTTTAGTAGTAGTACTGGAACGAGTGTAGGGGCATTTTCGGGATTTAACAAGTGTTATAGTGAGGTGAGCATGACAACAAGTAGTGGAGGGCATAGTTATGGGAATAAGGAAACAGATGCGTTGATGTCAGCGAATGTGTTCTCAGAGATTGGAGATCCAAAAGGAAGATGATGAATGAATTATGTTGAATCTTGAAGCTATCAAGTTTAGTAGTTTTAAGTTTTTGAAGAATATTTACGTGTGTGTTATATGTTTGTAAAGTGTAGTTTTGTTTGATTGTTTTGTTCCCATGGGTCAGATGTAAAGTTGTAATTGTTTCATACTCCTTAACTAGGAAAGCATTTCTAACAAGATGTTGTGAAGACAAATACTCCCTCCCTTACTAACTAAAAAACATATTTAGGCTGGTGAATAATTGTTACTTAGTATAAAATACTTACTTATGTTTATAATTTTTCTTAACTATGACCTAAATTATCTGTACTATTCTCCTCAATAATAAGTAAATAAAAGAGGGAATGTGGAATAAAGGTTGATTGTTAGTGTGCTTTGATGATATCATATGATTTTAATTAATTTAACCTACTAACTATCAAATTAAATAATTAATTCTTATATTTAAGAATGGATGACGAACTATATAACATAATATGCTGCTATTTCTATTAGAGCATAATATTTGGTGGCACATACGTGTTATTGATTAAGTTGTAATTTTTGTTTAGATTAACCATATAAGAATGTTAAGTTCAAGAGCTTTTTATTAGCAGTTTAATGAAAGGTTTGAAAAGACAAATAAATTTCATAATGGTTAAAAAACAATGGTTAAGAAAACTAATGTTGAATGTTTGAAAATTTAATAGGGAATGGTACTCCCCATGTTCCTAGATATAAGACACATTTACTTAATTTAATATGATAAAAAATAATAGTTAAGGTCATCAAAGATACACAATGCTACCAAAATACTATAACTACTTACATTTATGTTCACTATCACTTTCTTATTTATTTATTATTGAAGAGCATCAATAAAGATTAAAGTTAAAATTGTGAAAAAATTAAAAAGTTATTTTATATTTAAGAACATACACACTTCACCAAATAGGATTTATATTTAGACACGGAGAAGAGTATTATTGTTGATGAAAATGAACAAAATTGTTATGCTTTTGTTGCTTTCAAAATAAAATTGCTGCTAAAAAGTGTTTACATCAGATATCCAGTATTTTGTAGTAATTTACTTTCTATACAAAATTGTACATTGATGCTATTTGATTTAGAAGCTCCCTGACATTGTTTATCTGCCTTCTGTCCTTATTTAGCTTACGCTGCCACATTATTATTCAGTTATACAAACTTTATGCTCTCTGAATAAATATGAACAACATGAAATGAGATAAGTGTCTATCTATATAATAATGCTTTTTTTAATGACAGTGGAGCTTTTTGGCAAAAAATATTAGGAATAGTGGAATTGTGACACTGGTCACGGGCCCTCCATCATCTCTATCTTTAGAAGTACGCTTCAACACATTTTATTAAATAATTGGTTATACGTTATTCTAAATTAGAGGGATATTAACATTTACATGGATTTGTTCATATGGCCTAACGTCAATGGATTTGTTCATATGGCCTAATTGGTAGAGTTCATGATGTCATTTACCATTAAAAACTCCCTACAAATAATTCATTGAGAGGTTACATAAACTAATTTAAAAAAAAAAGCGAAAAATAGAATTGAAAAATCATTATCTGAGCAGTAATCTTGCAGTTCTCAAACTATTAACATTAGTGTCAGGTTCAATATCAATAATGTGAATTTTATTCCATGCCCCTATCAATTCTTAGAGACTTACAAGTCATACACTCATACAGAACTACATGAACAAGAATGAAAGTTGCAAATGAACAAAGATGGGGTGCGATCCATTTCTTGTCCAGAACTTCAGCTTTATGAGTAGCAAACATTGCTATATGGTTTTTTTACCATAATTGCTTCTATGATTTGACAAATAAAGGTTTACAAATTGCCATCATAACCTGCTCTCTGCAATAGTCAAATGAACAGGCGTTGTAAGAGATAAAAGTGACATTGAAGGGAAATGATCTCCAAGTTCAAGGCATAGTGGAATTTGTTTTTCAAAATAATGACATTCATATAGCCTAGAATTGAAAAAGAAAACCTTACAGACTTGAGAACTATTTCCTTTTCTTACAATTGAACATTCTTAATACTACAACTTAGGGTAATTATTGGTCACAAAAAATATTACCAAAATCAGAAAAGTGCACTATAACTGACAAGCATGAGATGAAGTGATAATTTTTGATAGTGGAAAAAATTGTTTATAAACAAATGTTAGTCCATACTATGATATATAGAATGTAGAGCTGTAACTAATGGAAGAGTAAATGTTAAATTTTTAGGAATTTTTCATATTTGCTTTCAAATTTAAAGTCTTTTTTGAAACTAATCTTCGATTCCATGATTGTGATTGTTCCTTTCAATTTAATCAAGTAGAAAATGAAATAAGAGTGAATCTACTAGGCAGTTGATACTGTAAAAATAATGAATTGGTATGCATTATGCAACTTTAAAAAGATCGACTTTAAGAAAGTGAATTGTACCAGGCAATTCAACTATTGATATTATCAGCTTAGTTAAGAAAAGCAATGTATGGCACATGCTGAACTTTATCATAGTCCTCTCCACCACTTCCTATCCTGCTCTTGAAAGATTTAGGCATCCATCTGATCTCAATCTCACGAAGACTACAAGCAAACTTAAGTCCATCAGGAACTGTCTTCAACTTGTTGCAATCGACTATGGCTAATCGATAAAGACTACGAAAGGCACCATCCTCAATTGTCCACTCCACTAAATTAGGAAGGCCGCGAAGTAATAGATATTTTAGCTGTGGAAACCCATTTTGTGAGCATACCATTTTCTTTCCAATGAACATTTCCCATCCGCTTAAGAATTTCAAGTTAGGCAGTTTTTCCAATGTCACCATTGGATCATCCACTAATCTAGAACCCCACAAAGTTAACTTGGAAAGTTGTCGAGGAAACAAGCCGATTTCGGGAAGTCTTTTGATCTGCCCTTCGATCTGTAGTTTCTGGAGAGAAGGAAAGCCTAACACCATTTTTTCAAGATCAACCACTGTGTCAGGGAAAGAAAACTTATCTGTCCTCAAGGACAAAGATTGAAGGTAGTTCAACTTCTTGTCTGGAGAGCTGAAAATTTCGCTAAAATCTTGAAAATGCCTCGGATCATTCAACACCAATTTTCTCAGCTTGCTCAATTTCAGTAAATTCTTCACATCACATTTGTTAGAAGGGAAATTTACTAGAGTCTGCAAGTTGACAAGATCTTCCAGTTGAAGGATGTCAGTTACATTCCCACACCAATTGGGAAGATATAGATGTCTCAACCGTTGCAACTTCCAGATAACATTAGGAATTTGTACAGTTGAATCCCAAGTTACCTTAGTTATAGTTTGCAAATTAAGGGTCTGCAAATTCTTCAAATTACCTAGGGAAGATGGCAATATTTGTAGATAAGTTCTCTTTAGACTCAGAAACTTCAACAATACCAGATTCCCCACTTCTTTTGGCAAGCAATCTCCCTCTTTTCCTTTGATTCCTTCAAGATCCAAAACTCTTAGCAGTTTGTAATCCTCAAAAACATTCTTAAGTAACTTCAAGTCCCCCAATCTACATCTTTTTTGGTGAAAATAAAGCAAAGATCGAAGGCCTTTATTTGCTTTCTGACTACTTGGTATCAAATGATCAACTTGCTCATCCAAGAATACAGCGAGTCGGCGAACAACACCTGATGGTTTAACACCTGTATCAGTGGAAGAAGAACCACTGATATGGAGAAAACCTTCTTGTCTTGCTTTCCGCAAACACATCTCACGCATCAAGTCATGAAGCCGGCATGTTTTGATCCTTCCACTTGATCCCATCTGACCAACTTCAACCATGCACCTGCTTATCAAGTTATTTAAATACAGTTCTGCAACAGATTCCATTGTCTCCTCTCTTTCAACCTCATAATCAGATGAAACTACACCTTCAGCTACCAATAGCCGAATTAACTTTTTCATTGGTATTTCATAGTCTTCAGGAAACTGGCTCAAGTAGAGGAAACAAGGTTTTAAATGATAAGGCAAGTCATGGTAACTTAGATCTAACACCTCAGCCAACCTTGACTGTCTTTCAAGTGCCTCTCCTCTAATAAGGTATGAAGTTATATATTTATGTACCATTTCCCACTCCCCATATGTTACTCTTGAGGCTAAGAGACCTCCAAGCGCAATGATAGCCAAAGGCAAACCAGCACATTTCCCAGACATTTCTCTGCCTAATCTTTCAAGGTCATTATCAACTCTGAACTCTGCAAGTTTCAGATAGAGGTACTCAATAAGAAATTTCCAGCAGAAAATTCAGAGACATGCATTAAACTCATACTCAATTCAATGTTATAAAGAATATTCTTTCAATGAAATCTTTTTCAATGGGCTTTACTAGTATTTAAACACAAAAAATGGTCAGCTAAACATGGAATCACAGTTTCATTTTATGAATGCAATCAAGTAATGTTAATGTGACAAATCAGAAAGGATTCTCAATAACACTTAAAAATCAAAGTTTGACTAACCGCAACATTTTATGCGTGTGAATGATGAAATGCTTCAATTAAACTGGTCTATAGCACAAGAAAGTGAAATGGGCTTTACTTAATAATAATTTTAAGTACCTGTATCGTCTCTCCTTGGAAAAGCTTTTCTCTTAAACAACTTCCAGCTTTCTTCTTCATTTAAATACCCCAATTCGTGAAGCAAGCCATTAGTGTCCACATACGATGCTATGTCTTTTCTGCGAGACGTGAAAACAATCTTACTGCGGTTGTTATCTGATGGAAAAGCAGGACATAGGAGGTCCCAAGCAGCATTTCTCCAAATGTCATCTAAGACTATTAGACATCGCTTCTCCTGCTGAACTTTATACAACTTTCTTGCTAACTCTTCATCTTTCATGTTTAATATCTCATCTTTCTCCTCTTTGGATGGTGAAGTCAACTCAATTAGAATTCCCTCCCAAACATCTCTCTTCTTACATTGTTGAGATATGTAGGACCAAGCAAAACCTTCAAAGTGGCGCCTAACAGCATCATGATGGTAAACTTTCTTTGCAAGGGTTGTTTTACCAAGACCACCCATCCCACATATATACACAACCCGACGATGCCTATCATCACTCACCAGCCATTCTACTACTTGCTTTGTTTCCTCATCTAATCCAACAATATACTCTTCAACAATATGAGAATATGAATATCTCAGTTGCCTTTGTGGTTCATTAGGGAAATCTGATTCTCTCTCTTGTGTTGATTTCAAACCATAAGTTTTAAGGCTCCTAGTGAGGTCAGATATCTCAGCTTTGATGGATTCAATCTCTGTACCAATATGGTGAAGATGTTTGATATTTCCCATATGTTTATAGAGGGCATAATTTTCAACCACATCCTCAGCTTTATAGGCTATTTGTTTTATCTCCGATATCCAATTCCGTATACTCTCATCTTCATGTTGCCTTTTCTCAGCATCACTGAGGAAACATTGCATCCGTTTCAGTTCCACTTGCATCTGCCTGACATTATCACCCACTCCTTGTAACAATTTTGCTTCTCCTATTAGAAGATCACTAAGTCTTTCTATAGCAAAAGACACAACTGCCTCAACCATTCTGATTCTAACGTTTCCTTCTAGAATCAATAGCAAGAGAAAACCTGAAGAAAACTTCGTGTCAGCAGAATGTTGCATCCAAGTTTATTATCCTAGTACTTATAATACAAATCTAGACAATACATGAGGTTCACTTTCATTCATGTCTTATAATACAAATCTAGACAATACATGAGGTTCACTTTCATTTATGTCGATTTTAATTTAGTTTTCCAACTTCAAGTTTTAGCTAACAAAAGATGGTAGAATACTTGTTCTGTAATCTCTGGAAAGCATAATTGCGCTCTCCTTGTACATGAATGTTAATGACAGTGCTCTAAAAGACAAAAATTAGACTTAGAACAATGGTATCCATACATATAAGAACATCTTTTGAACTCATTATTTTAATAGCATCATTGTAACATTTGACTGGATTCACAATAGAATATTAAAATCCTCAACAAACAGCAATACACAAGACTTGTCTCAAGACATTATACATATGATAACTATTTTCAATCATAACAAGCCAATTTCGGAAATCTAAAAAACAAATATTCTTCACATCTCTCAAAGCAGCCTACAATTGAATCAAAGGGGATAGAAACACAAGGATTTTGCTTCAAGCAACTATAATTGATCCTAAGATTACAATTATGGATACAAATGGAAATTTGAGATTCCACATATAACTACAATTCTCAAAATATTTTATTTCCCAAATAAATACATAAACTCTCAGATTTGCGAGGAGCATTGTACACTAAATGGGTATAGACTTCATACAGAGGAATATGTGCTCCTAGTCTCTGTTCAAAGTAAAAGCCACTAAAAACACAGAGGAGACCCATCGAACTTACCTCTGATCCTAAATATAAGATCATTTTTCCAATTTTGATTAGATTAAGGATGTTGATTATGTTAATTATTATCACCTATATTACCAAGACACCTAAACCATATACATTTATCCTCACTCTTCATCCCTTATTTGTTTATTATTGAGAAGTATTATGGGGTTCATCTGGGCAAAAGTTAGAAAAAATTAGAAAGTGATCTTATATTTAGAAACAAATTGAAAAGTGGAAATGATCTTATATTTACAAACGGAACGAGTAACTTGTATGAACTCACCCATATGTTACATACTGAGAAAAATAAGGAAAAAACGAGTTCATCATGACTAGATCAGTTCAGACTTGCGGGTAAAATGATAATAATTCACTAGTATTTTATAACATCTGAAAGAGATTTAATCATAATTTAGCAGAACCAAAACTTAGGAAAGATATAATTTAGCAGAAGCTTCATCATACCCTCTTCTTATTGGCCTAGATGCACCACTTTGAAGATCTGGATTTACTTGGCGAATGGCAAAGTCAAAGAAGCAAAGTAGTTAGCTGTTCAGCTCAAAATGGAAGGAAACTCTCGAGGAACGAGGTAATAACTTAGTTATGAGCTGAGGTTGACCTTCTTTTTGACTTCGTCAACCATATATTACCCTCCATTTCTAAACAAAAAATTCATGAAAGTAAAATCAATCATTTATTATAACATGTTTTGTGTATTGTGAAATTATGTTTTAAAATTCATGAAAAATAAATATAATGAATAATTTATTATAACATATTTTGTGTATTAAATTATGTTTTATAATTATATTTTGTGTATCATTAAATTATATGTTAATTTATAAATTAAATAAATGAATTTTAAAAACCAATTGATGAAGTATTCATTTAAATTTTTTAATATTCTCTTAAAACATCAATTAATTGTGGAGATAGAGTATTACTTTAATTATAACGGATTTATTTTTATAATATAACGGAATTTATTTTGTAGGCGAATGAAAAAATTGTGATTAGTAATAATTAATACTTCTATGGACAAGGTCGGAAAAAAATATTCCCTCCGGTCCTAAATATAAGACCTAATTGACTTTTTTGGAAAATAAAAAAAAACAAAATAAGTTAATTATAAATTGATGATTTACCTAATTTTTCCCTTAGACTAGTATATTTTCCTATAAACTAATGAATAATCTAAAAATATATCAAATATGTCATAATTTAATAACCTATTTCGCAACCTTAATCTCTCCAAAAAAAGTCATCTAGGTCTTATACTCCCTCCGTTCCTAAATATAGGACCTAGATAACTTTTTTTTTGGAAGGATTAAAGTTGTGAAATAGGTTATTAAATCATGACATATTTGATATCTTTTTAGATTATCCATTAGCTTATAGGTAAAATAAACTAGTTTAAGAGAAAAAATTAGATAAATCAATTTATAATTAACTTATTTTTTGCTTTTTTTAGGATTTTTCAAAAGAGTCATCTAGGTCCTATATTTAGGAACGGAGGGAGTATTTAGGATCGGAGGTAATAATACTTATATGGACAAGGGCATATTTATACTTATTTTGGAAATTTTAACTTAGGGGTTCCGGGTGCTTTAAAATGTTTTAAGATCAATTTCAAGTTTTCAAACTAAAACTTTACATGGGAAGTACTTTCAACCTAACTACTGTCGTAAACCATTATTAGCTAGAAGCTCATGTCACCTCAGTGTAGCATATCTCCTCCCTCTTGCTACCGTTCTTCCCGTGATGATCCTCTCTGCATATGCATCATCAATGTTGAAGTGATGAAGTTTTTACCAATGTTTTAAAACCCGGACCGGACCGGCCGGTTGAACCAGGAAAACCAGGACCCGGAGATAAAACTGGTCCGAAAGGGACTCCAACCGGCAAGGAATCAACCCAGCATATTCCGAGGTTAACCCACCAGGTTGAACCAGTAACCGGGAGCCGGACCCGTGACCCACTTGAGAACAAAGCAAGCATAGGTGATTCCTTTTATACATGTTATCTCCGTTTCCTCTTCTTGTCCTACACGATGTGGGACTTTGATATTCCTTCCCTTTTTGCACAAACCCACATCGTGACCTCCCTTTTTGCTACACTTCTGCTACACAACCCCACCCCGCAACCAAACAATGCCATCTCTTATATCAGAGTGTTGTGTATTTGTTTGGCCAAATAATAAATAAAATAATTATATACTTGTTTGGCCAAAAATAGATAAATAAATTGTATATTTAATATTGAAATATACAATTAATTTATTTATTTTGGCCAAACAAATATATAATTATTTGTGTTAAATTATCTGTGAAACTTGTAATATCACCTTATACTTAATCTTATTATTCTGAATGATTTCTATTGTATTGATTGAAGGATTGTCAGGAATTATTAATGAACATTCTCCACTTTCATGTACTATACTTTTGAAACATTTTTATTTTTCTTGATTACTCTTATAAATTAATATTAATGTTGGTGTGTTATTAATTAATATATTTCTTAATTATTTTAATGTGTCCGGTTGAACCACTGGTTAACCCTCGGTTGAACCTTTAACCCTTGACCCTCTGCCTTAGCCGATTCGAGCCCCGGTCCGAGTTTTAATATCTTGGTTTTTACCAAAATCCAATTTGATACTATAAGATATTTTTGTGTGATTTTGCATGTATTCCACGGTGCCATCAAAGTATGATTATAACCAATGGTCAGGCCAGTGGTCGAACTAATAACTGTCCAACTGACATGTGTAGGGGTCAACAGTTGAACCGATTTCACCGTAAGATCCAGTTTGGTTATTACGTATTGTGTATTTATTTTTTGAATATTTTAACCCACCTTTAACTCCTAAAAATCTTTTAATTAGAAAATGTGCTTAAAATCAAAGTTACTTGCACATGTTAGTTGAATTGCATGCTATTACCAATCCCTTTAACACATAGCAACTTAAGTGTCCAAAAAATATAATACTCCCTCTGGTCCCTAATATAAGAGCCCAAATTTGAATGATTTTAAGAGTTCATCTCACATTTTCTCTTCATTCCAACTCTCTTTCAAATTTATTACTAATGCTTATGTATTTCTCTCTCTTAAAAGTCTCATAACAAATATGGGCAATATTGGAAAAGAAGCATTAACTCCAGACACCCAACTAACATTCACATGTTTTCTTAAGAAGCATTTTTTTGGCGGCTAACTCTTATATTAGGGATAAGAGGGAGTATTTTAGTAAATTTAAATAAAGAACATTGTGACCTATAGACGTATCAAAGCTTTGGTCGCCAAGAACTGAAAGGGACAACTGGATTCAAACTAAATTTTTGTTCCACCTCAGTCTTTTAGGTTTTGTTAAAATAAGTAGTTAGGTTTAATGTATAAATTTATCCAAGAAGATTTTGTTTATAAGAGCTTTTTGAATGTGAGAGCTTTTTCGGATTCAAAATTATCTGAGATATTTCGAAATATAACCATTTATTCATTTGCCATTAATATTGATGGTCAATATAATAAAATTTTATTCCTTAAAAATATTAGTTGATCATTCAAATTGACATTGACCATTAATTTTTTAAGGTTAAATGGTAAAATTGTTTTTGTTTTTAAACCTTTGGGGCAATTGAAACCCAAAAAGCATCCACAAGAAAATTATTTTGAGATAAATCAACTCTTAAACCCATATAAGTATTGTGTATTCTTTCTTTTTCTTCAATATTCAGTATTATTTTGATCAATTGTTCCTATAGGCTATAACACTAGTGCAACATACCAATTTTACATCAGTCCTTTTACATCGGTTGTCGCGGAATTATTATATCAATTAAGTGTTACCACTTACCAGAGATATTTTTAGGGAAAATTAAATAGAAGTCCCTGGTAAGGGACATAATAATGAAAAGTCCCAAAAATTGAAAAAATTAAAGTAGAGTCTCTTGGGACCTCACTTTAATTATTTCTGAATGTGTGGGCCCCACATTTAATAATAAAAGAAATCCATACAATCAGAAAAGGAGAGAAGAAGAGAGGAGAGAGAAAAGGTGGGTGGATTTTTTATTATTAAACGTGGAGCCCACACATTCAGAAATAATTAAAGTGAGGTCCCAAGAGATTCTACTTTAATTTTTTTCAATTTTTGAAACTTTTCCAGTATTATGTCCCTTACCAGGGACTTGTATTTAATTTTCCCATATTTTTATGAATGACGATTATAGCTTTGACTTTTTTCCAATGATTAGTGGAGGTAAGTTGACAACACTTACCACACTAGTTAGTAAAATCAATCAATGTACAAAAAGAGATTTGAAATATCAAAATTTATATTCAGTCCAAAAAATCAAATTTATTACTCCCTCTCAATCTTTCTATATATTATCTCAGTTAATACTCCTCAAAGTTGATAACAAGAGAAGGATTGATAATATCATGTACTGTATTATTTTTTGAATCCAATGATGTAATTAGGTCATATATTTGAGGTTGAAAGGAATAATAAGTTACAATCAATATTGATACTATCACACCGACATCAGTGATGGACAAAGAAAAACATCAATAAGCTATGTATACATGTCTTGATTAATAAATTAAGATGCATGCATTGTTTAATAGATTAAGATATTTTGATTTACGATTTTACCAATTTGAATTATTATAAGTAATATAAAATAACAACAATAGAGTCTTATCCACTATGTGAGATCGACTACATGGATCAGACAATGCCTTTGTGCTCTATAATTCATGAACTCTTTGGGTATATAATTCACCAATAGATCTCGGTTCATCGAGAGTTTGCCTTGGTCTACTCCCTCTCCCTCTTTAAATTGGACTTCAATTTGTCTAATTCACCCTCCTCACTGACGCATCTATTGGTCTTCTTTGAACATACTCAAACCATCTCAAATGATTTTCCACCAATTTCTTGTTCTGGCATGTAGTCATTCCTAATTTTATCGTTCCTTGGATGACCACACATCCATCTAAACATCCTCATTTCAACAACCCTCATTTTATGTTCATATTGTTCATTCATAGTTCAACATTCACTACCATATAATACTGTTGATCTTATAGCACTGCTGTAAAATTGTCCTTTTACCTTATGGGGTACTTTCCAATCACAAAGTAATACTCCCTCCGGTCCCTAATGTAAGAGCTAGCCGCAAAAAAAACGCTTCTTAAGAAAACATGTGAATGTTAGTTGGATGTCTGGAGTTAATGCTTCTTTTCCAAAATTGCCCATATTTATTATGGTACTTTTAAGAGAGAGAAATACATAAACATTAATAAATATGAAAGAGAGTTAGGGGTAAAGTAGGAAAAAATGCATTAAATGAGGAGAGAATGTGGGGTGAGCTCTTACATTAGGGACCAAAACCATTCAAATTTTGGGCTCTTACATTAGGGACCGGAGGGAGTATATACAAAGTAAACGAATTCGTTGCTAAAATTATAATACTAAACTATATTTGCATTTCTTGCAGCGCGTGTTAACTATATATATGAATGGCATTTTCCCTTGCAATTATTGACTGTCTTCATTAGTTTGTTATTCTAACCATTATGTTATGAGCTTTCTAAACTAGATTCTTGAAAACTGCGGAGGAATTTATAAGTTCTTTTAAATTGTGTTGTGTTTGGAATTTGTTGGTGCCCCATTACATTGTATTTCCCTATGTATCCATCATACCATGCCCTATATATATATATATATATATATATATATATATATATATATATATATATATATATATCCACATCATTACTCCCTTAATTAGCTCGTTTTCCATCTTCCTATGTTTATTATCTTTTCCATTGTTAATATAATATAGTTTGAAAGGAGGATTAGATCAAACACCTTAAGAATCAGATTGGGCAATATCTCAATCCAGCAATAGTCGTATTACTTTTCACACGTTTGGACATACACATCCTCATACTTGACGGAACAACTGAGTGTCAATCCACTTGAAGGAATCAGCGACATATTACGACTTCCATTTATTGTGAAGTTTTTTTCTCTAATGATCTATATGATGTGTTTCATTAATTTGTTTATTAATATTTTTAATATATATAAATAAATGTAACTATATGCATGCGCCTGCGATGTGACACTCACATATTTATGTATGTAAAGTAATGCACATTCAAATAAATTCTTATGCTATACTCCCTCCGTTTCTAATTATAAGCCAACTTTAACATTTTTAAAAAGGTTTAAGTTACAAACTTTTTCATTTTAAATTGTTTAAAATTATCTTTTTTCCTCAAAACTAGTTTATTATTCTAGTTATAAACTAACATACATTGTAATTACATCTGTTAGATGTTATAATTTAGTGGTTTAATTTGCTTCCTTAATTTTAGAAAAAAATGTCAAAGTATATAGGCTTATAATTAAGAACAACGGAAGTATGTTTGATATGTATGTATGTAGTACAGGATAGTCGGCTAAAACAATTTTTATCATCAATGAATAACAATAATATTCAAAATATTAATTTATTCATATTTATATTACTTTACGCAAAGATAGATTAACACATAATATTGCACAGTTTTTGTCCTAGAACAAAATTATTGTAACCTGAAGAAGTAAGATTGAGTAGTTTCTTAATTCTCATAATTATATACACTCACACACACACATACATATATTTCATCATATTTATTGATTCATTATAATAACACATTCTACAGATTAAAAGCTCCATTAATTAGGGTACAAGGCATGAATGCCTGCAATATCATCAGATGTCAAAAGCCTCTTAGTTTCTCCAGGATTGAAGAAAGCATACATAACTGCATTAGGATCATTACTATGTGCAAGTCCCAAAATGTGTCCGATTTCATGTAAGGCCACTGAGACCAAATCAAGTTGGTCAGCAGGCGTTGGACGTTGCACATCGGTCCAATTTTCATCTGCATCAAAGTGAACGATTCCCTCAGTTGGTGGAGTGCCATATGCATTAACTCCTCCTGGGCCATCGAATGGAGCACCACCGCCATTATTAAGACTATATAAGCCAATCATAATGTCCGTTTTTCCTGTAACAATCTCATTGAATGTGAATTTCGTGACTCCAGTCCATTGTCCAAACACTAGAAGAAAAGCTTGTCTCAATTCAGTAAGTGATACATCACCATTGAGGCCATAAGGGTCAAAACTATAAGTAAGACTTCTCTTAGAAGGAGGCCATGTGGGATTATTTGGTAAAATGACATACTTTGAATTATTAAAAATGTTTGTACTAGACACGTGATCTGACATCCCACATCTTGATCGTTCCATTGCCTTAATTGTCTCATGATCAAGCTGACCAGAAATATTTAGGTTATAGAATTCCTGAAATTTTCTTACTCCAGACTCCACGTCATCATCTTTATGGTCTATGAGATAGCCATATGCCTTGAGGTAACTTTTGACAAAAGCATGATGCTCGAATTGTTCCTTATGTGGTTCCAAGCTTCGAGGTTGAACCATGTAGGTTTGGAATTGGACAGAAAGAAACATGAGAAGGAAAACCCGAGCGAGAAAGTTTGGAGTTTGAATGATATGTGCCATGGAAAAGTTTGAATAGAAAATGAGAAGTAACTAGATGAGTGTGTTTTTGAAAATATTTTTGTGTTCCAAGAGGTTCAAGTACACAAAACAATTACTAAGTTACCATGTGTAAACTTTGTCGTACTCAACCAGAAATTCAACTATATATTTTTAAGTTGATAAGATTGTTTTAATTACATGAATCTTCATTGCAATGCGTCATGCGCCTTTCTATGTAATATGTATCAATCTATTGGAAGTCGTTATTTTATTAAATGCTGTTTACTGAAAAAAAACATTTAAAATAAGATTGTAAAATTATCTATTATACATAACAAGGAAAATGATTGGTGGTGTTCATATCTAACTATAAAAAGTGTTCCGAATAATAAATTTTTCATCTATCCTTTGTGGTGTCCTAATAAGAATTCCTTCTTATTCTTCTTTTTTTGTCAAACTTCTTATTTTCAATTCTTAAGGGATAAGATTGCCCTTTCTTTGAGTGTCATATTGCAATATATGTGTAAATAGTCTTTCTAGATAAATCTACCTCTCTTCATTTTTAAGAACAATTTTAATATATCTACATGAATGAAGGGTACATATAATTAAAAAATATGTTATCATCACTTCAAATAGACAAATCAATTTTTGAGTGAATAAGAAAAATACTAGAAGTAAATATCGACAAAAGACAAATCTTGTTTTGAATTTTATGGAAAATAGAAGATATAAACACAGGCAAAGATAGAATGAGAGAGGTTCTCTTAAAAAATTCGACGTGTCAATTACGTAATGCAAGACATATATTTATAAATATATGACTATAATGACTCTGAAAATAAAACTATCATAAATTAAATAAAATAAAACGTTTTTATTAGTATTTTTAGATTCCTAGCTTGTGATTTGGTGGCTTAATCACATTAGATGTTGCCATATAGAAAACCTTAACTATTTTAACACCTAAACTCATAGTTATGCCCTTTATGTGAAAAAAGTTATTATGAAAAAATGAGAGGGAATTTATACCATCACTTCTTCATATTGTTTTATTCTCCCCTTTATTTTCAAATGGAAGGAAGGAAAATATTTACAAAACATTATTAAAAAAAAATATTTATAGAACTTCTGATGGTGTAGAAATGGTACTTCACCGCGATTGTTTTTATTGATTTTACTTTCGTTTTAACTCATCCTCTTCCACTACTAAATCTCTACAGTTTTATAAGCTATGTTTTGAGACTGTACTATGGATAACTAATTTTTCCTTCCATATTAAAAAAACTATTTTTACCTTCCCCTATTTTGCTTGACGACATTGCTGTTCGAAATTTCCTTTCTTTACTTTCTAGCATTGCTCTTATATTAAAATATGTGCACATGCTTTATTTTCCTCTGTTTTGCCATGTGTGTAAGTCGGCTGGGGAGGTCTTTTTTCCCCTGCTGTTTGGGCTTGCTTTATATATTGAACTAAGCATGTCTTACTCTTTATATAGCAATCAAATCTTGGAGATGTGATTCTTAAGTTGAAAAACTACAAGAGGAAGATATTTTCTGCGGAGCATTCATCATCACTCAAGAAACAAAAGGTTAGAGCACTAGTGCTATACATATTTGTGCATTTTAATATTATTTCATCGCAATAGGGATGATGAAAATGTTAAATGAAGGATTATATGTATATAAGATATGTAAAGGAGGTTTCATGACGACAGGAAAATTGACAAGGATCGATAATTAGATCACAAACAGACATAAAACAATCATTTGCGAGTTTGGAATTTCATTACTTTGTTAAGAAATTACAATTACGTGACACTCAACTCACCATACCAAGCATTCATTCGATGAAATCAGAGATACAATGTTTTTAATAGATGTAGAGGATCCATATATAATACTCTGCAAGAAAATTAGATTTACTTTCTAAACTAGCATTGGAAAGGTGAGAAGGTGCAAGAACTACACCTATCTACAATCAGTAATCACTTTCTTCTCACTACACATTATTCAATGCAATACCAAAAAAGAATAGCTGCTAATCCAGTTCAATCACTAGAGATAGTGTAGCGAAAGAATATCTATCAGGAAAAAAGTTCCCTTTATTTCAACCTGATAGTTTTCCTCAAAAAAAAAAATCAGTTACAAGGATAAGGTAGATGAATAAATCAGGGTCTTTTCTATTGTGTTGAATTTAAAATAAATGATCTCGTTTTGCAATTTCTTACTTCAAACATCTAATTCTTAGTAAACCATTTATTTTTGCCCATTATTAGTTTGAAACATAATAAACTCGTTGAACTTGTTTCAAACCTAGTATGTGTAGGAACAACACTTTACTTTTCTACAATATTATTTAAATTTGACCTGTACACTTGTGACATGAACAAAGTGACTTCAAGCATCACTCATCAATTTTTCACAAAAAATAAGTTGACTAATTTTCTTAACAATAAAACACAATAATTATCAAAGTAACTTATTGAGTGTTTGAGTCATTCTGTGCTTATCCTGGGTGAGAATAGCAAGGAGAGTGAAGTTCTTAGGCAATTTTACAGTCTTATTAGAAGTACCAACTTATCTAACACTCGCTTGGATGGAGGTGAGGGCCCCTATTAGGGTCCTGCCTCCCCGCAGTGACGACCCCACCAATAAACAGAAGTGAATTGCTGGTTGTAGGGTACACCAAGAAGAAGTTCAACCAGTGTTAACCAGTGTTGGTGCCTTCTTGCAGCAATGAAGGACATTGCCTTTGAACTTTGAACAGTCTCCTTGCTCTGTGGTTTGAGCTACAACCATAGACCATGTCACTTCTTTCTTTGCCCATGACGAACCTAAAGTCCATCTTGGGTTCATTATGTGACGTACATTTGAAAATTGTGCAATGTCACTGTTGCCTGTTTCATAATTTTATATATGAATACATGATAGTAAAGAGTATACATGGAAAATTGATAAAAAAATACCGCACATAGCAAAACACTGAAGCCATATTTTTTTTTTATACATCGGAAAATAACACTGAAGCCATATTCTATCTCAACCTAGCGCAATTCATTATACTTTAATGTGCAAATTATCCTAACTATGTGCAAACGTTTATTTGCATATAATTGAACATGAGTTTAATATAGGTGAAGATGAGTTGTGTATAGGGGTGTTCACGGGACGGGACAGGATGGGGACACCCCTGTCCCGTGTCCCGTCCCGAAAATGTCACGGGACATAATTTCTGTCCCGTGTCCCGTCCCGATTCTTGTCCCGTCCCGATCGGGAATGGGACGGGACCGAGACGGGACGGGATATTCCCGAAATTTTTTTGTTGAAAAAAAGGGGTGAATAATGAGAAAAAAAAATTAATTTCAGCCAAATGAATACATCAACCATAACACAAAAAAAGCTAAAATATGAATATGAGAAAAGAAACAAAGAACAAAATAGATCTAAGAAAAGAGAAGAATGAAAAAGCAAGAAATGGAGAAATAGATCTGAGAAACAAAGAAAGTAAACAAATAGAACTGAGATCACATCAGTTCTGGCGTGATGTTCGGTGAAAATGAGAACAGAAAAGACAAAGATAGAGAAGCAAAGGATGTTGATGAGCTTGATGACGTTGTGGCACGATGGGTCCAGTGGAGAGGCAAAGGTTGGGAGTTTTTCATTTTCATCCTAGGATTATTTGACTTCTGCGAATCTTTCATTTTTATGGTGGGTGTGAAACTGTGAAAGAGAAAAGTGAAAGGGAATAGTTGGTGGGCGAGGGTAACTTTGAGAGAGTGAGAGTGAGAGTGAGAAATTGGTGTTTAATTTTTTTTTAAATAATAGTATATTCGGGACGGGACAGGCACGAGACAACCCGTCTCGAGTCCCGTCCCGTCCCGAACCCATTTTTGTCCCGTCCCGATTTTGTCCTGTCCCGAAATTTTCGGGACGGGAAATTCCCGTCCCAAAAGGCCACGGGACGGGATGGGACGGCCGGGATGTGACGGGACGGGAAATTTTTGCACAGCCCTAGTTGTGTACGCTTGAAAACCTAGGTCATTTGGTATTTATGATGAATAAATCTTTTTATACCAGAATGATAAATCAATATGAAATGTGGGATTTTCAGTAATTTCTGCAAATATACAGACAACCAGTAATATATAAGTGTATATGTGAAGAAAGGTTTAAAAACCCTAATTAGGGGTCGACCCCATCGAGGCAGAGGGTTAGAGAGTCAAAGATCCAACTGAGGATTGACCTGAGGTTCAACTAGTCACATTAAAATAATATAATTTAATCATTGATAGCATAATACACAAATATTAATATCAAAATAGAAGGAGTTTGAAAATTTAGGGGAAATACACTACGGAGTTATTTTTATATCGGAAAATTGAAAATTTAGGGAAAATGAAAATTTAGGAAAAATGCAAGGAGGAGTTATTTGAATTCAAGAGATGTCAATTTAAAATTTGAAATTATTGTAAATAAATTTATAAAGTTTGATGTACTCTAAGTAATATAAAGTTTTATTCCCATTATAAGCTAAATAAAAATAATTAGTACTTTAAATAAATGTTATCAAGCAAATATATTTTAGGAAATTTTATTAATAAGATTATCTAAATTGGAAATAAGTAAAATATTGCATTCATGAATTTAAATATTTTTTTGATGCAAAGGCAATTCTCATTTCAAGTAAAAGGGAGGTTCGCATACATATATATTGCGTAATAGGTAAAAAGAAATTAACTTCCTAAAAAAGTAAAAAGGAACTTAAATATAGAGTGAGGTAATAAAATTCTGCTGGTAGAGGTAGCTAGTGTAGTATTTGGCAGCCCTCTCATCTTGCTCAAAGCTGTGGAAAGTGCACGCACCAAAGTTTTTAATCATGTGTTGAATATCCAAGGTGATGACATTATGTGTGTGGGACCCGACTTGATTGAAGACAGTAGAGTTTTCTGAGATGACCATAATATCCTTCAGATGACAGTTGTAGGGTCCTGCCAGTATCCAAGATAAGGTAGATCTGAGACACCGGAGAAGGAAAGGTGAACTTGATGAGGCTGCTTTTTTGAAGCTCAGATTGACCATGTGTTCTGATTGGAAGAAAATAGAGATTAAACAAGGTCTGCTCGGCAGTCTTGAGCATCTCTTCATGATGATAACCCAATATGCTACTATTTGTGTGTTAGACCATAAGGCTGGAAGCTTGTTCAAACTGCTGCTGGAGGCTCTTCTTTGGTCAGACGATTCTCTGCTTATA
This sequence comes from Mimosa pudica, assembly GCA_029929735.1. Lineage (NCBI taxonomy): Eukaryota > Viridiplantae > Streptophyta > Magnoliopsida > Fabales > Fabaceae > Mimosa > Mimosa pudica. Next base: position 8,005,826 of record JAKELP010000021.1, on the reverse strand, counting down.
CATGAAAGAAGTTCATGAAAGTTAGAATAGTTGTGGATATATCTCACTTCAGATTTCACCGATCTACTATTGCCCTGATGTATGAAGGTGTTTCTGCTTTCCCACAGTCTGTGTAGCAGGGAAATGATCTGTTTGACTATTGGGAAGAGATTATCATTGGCAAGTCTTTGCATGGTTCGCACCAACCATGCAATGAAGCCATCAAAGGATGGCCATTCAGATCTGATACCAATAGTGCCCCACCAAATAGCACGAGCTTTGGGGCATCTGAAAAAGACATGCTCAATAGTTTCAAATGAGTCACATCCGGTCGAGCAAAGGTTGTTGTTGCTAAGATGATGTTTTGCCAGAATGTCACCCACTGGAATTGCTTAATGAAGCAATTTCTAGGTGAAGAGTAAGAATTTTGGCGGGATGTTGATAGCCCAAAGAAACTTCCAAAATGGGTTTGAAGAGTTTGGGTGGCTGTCTTGGCAGAGTTTGAACCCTGCTTTTGTAGTATAGATACCATCAAAGTTCCCCGACCAAACAATGGTATCATCTACCCGATGAAAGGCGATTGGTAGTGCAGTGATCTCCTTAGCGTTCATAGGTGAATAGAGTTGTGAGATGAGAGGTGTTCATATGAAGTCTGGAGATGAGAGATCAATGTCCACCTACCCTCCATTTTAAGTGTGTAGAGATTAAGGAGGAGTCTTGTGAGATACCCTTCCAAATCCATGAAGAATTATAAGGTATTCGTATGAAGTCTGGAGATGAGAGATCAATGTAATTAGCCTTTAGGGTGGATCCCAATAAGGAGTCTGTCGGGGCACTGAGGATTCACCATAATTGTTTGGATAGAAGAGAATGATTAACCTTGGAGGTGTTCCGCAAGCCTAGGCCACCGTCTTGCACTAGAGCAAAAAGTAGATTTTTCCCCACTAGGTGGATATTCTTTTTTCCATTATCTTCCCCCAAAAAGAAGTCCACTAGCATGCCATCAGCTTGGGATCATATGTATTGTGGGAGTCTGATGCTTGTAACCAGGTAAATGTTCGCAGCTGAGAGGACAAATTTGACTAGGGTCAACCTGGATGCCTGGGATAGGAGCTTGTTTTTCCACGAGGCTGTCCGGGAGCTGATTGCTGAAAGGACCTGATCATATATGATGTGTTTGCTCCGTCCTGGATCAATGTGAGTGCCAAGATATTTCCCAATTGTCCTTGTAAAAGGAATTCCTAGTATTGCCGAAAGACCATTTCTGAGATCATGTGATGTGCTAGGACTGAATACCAAACTTGATTTGGATTTATTTATTTGTTGACCAGACCACAAGCTAAAGGTGTCCAGGGTTGATTTGACCTGCAGGAATTGGGCTTTAATTGCCTCCATCAAAAAGTGAGTCATAAGCATAGAGGAGATGTGAAATTGGTATGCTAGCTTGACAAATCTTAATCCCTTTCCATTTGCCTGCAATTTCAGCTTCATTGATTAAAGTAGAGAGAACATTCGATGCCAGGATGTAGAGGTAGGGGGGACAAAGAGTCTCCTGCCGCACTCCTCTGTTTGGATCCATGTGGAAGATTTCCATCCCGTTGAGGAGGAAGTGGTATTCAACAGATGAAAGGCACTGATAGATTAATCTGATGAACTTCTCCGGGAACCTCATTCTATGAAGTAAGGCCGTAATAAATTCCCAAGATAGTCTATCGAATGCTTTGGAGTAGTCAACTTTCAATGCTGCAAGCTTCTTTCTCTTCCCACGTGAGGAGTGGATTTGGTTCATCAAGTCTGCCGCCAACATAACATTATCTGAAATAAGCCTCCCCTTAAGAAAGGCATTCTGGCAAGGGTGGATAATCGTGGGGAGCACATTCTTTAATCTGTTGCAAAGGACCTTGGAGAAAAACTTGTAGGAGACATTGCTGAGGCTTATAGGTCTAAAGTCCTTGAGGGACTGAGGGTGCCGTGTCTTTGGTATTAAGACCACATTGGTCTTATTCATAGCTTTTAACAAATGCACTTTCTCCCACACATAGCTAACCATGTTGAAGACATCTTTGGAGACCAAATCCCAGTTTTTCTGATAGAAGCTAGCATGGAATCCATCGGGTCCTGGTGCACTATCTTTGGGGAGGCTGAAGACTGCACTTTCCACCTCTTGAAATGAGGGGGGATAACATAAAGAGTCAATTTTTTCTGGTCCTAGAGTTTGAATGAAGATTTGATTGAGATGTTCTCCTATTTGAGTGTAGGTAAGACCATCTGAGGCTTGGAAGATGCTGGAGAAATGTCTGAAGGCTATTGAGGCAATTTCAATCAAATCAGTAGTCCAGTTACCCATATCATCTTTGAGATTAGTGACGAGATTGTTTCTTCGCTTTGTGGCTATTGTATGAAAATACTTTGTGTTCCTCTCCCCTTCAAGATGCCATGAAATTCTTGCTCTTTGTTTCCAATAGCTGTTTTCACAGTCGTAATAAAACTCAAGTTCCTGTTTAGTTTTATTGAAAGCTTCCTGAGCACAAGGGGGTATTTCTGAATCGAGGTTTAAGCTCTCTGAGATAGTCATCAATGTTAGAATCTTAAGTTTTGATGGTGACTTAGGTATGATATGGTCTAGTACTTAAAAGAACATAATTAACACTTAGGAAGGATTAGATGACATGGTTAGAACCCTGAGTTAGATCACTTGTGAATGCAAGATCATTTCCGGAAGTATTAGCACTAGAGTCACAACCGGATGCAGATTCACTTCCGAATGAATCAAGACTAGCGCTCACGGATGCGGAATCACTTCCGGATAGACTAGGACTCGCGCACGCGGATAAATGTGTCATCCCCCAGCGGCAGCGAGTAAATCACTAGGGATTTAACTTAGTCCATGAACTTTAGGTGCACAAACCCTAAGACTAAGCTATGGTTCAATCGGGAGCGAAGTTGCTTCCTGTTAGACTTAGACTGGCGCAGAGCGATAGAATAGATATTACTCCAAGCGACAGTGAGTCTACTTCCCCAAGTGAAAGCGCTTCCTGTTAGAATTAGACTGGCGCAGAGCGACAGAATAGATATTACCCCAAGCGTCAGTGAGTCTACTTCCCCAAGTGAAAGCGCTTCCTGTTAGACTTAGACTGGCGCAGAGCAATAGAATAGTTATTACCCCAAGCGTCAGTAAGTCTACTTCGCCAAGTGAAAGCACTTCCTATTAGATTTAGACTGGCGCAGGTTGATAGACTAGATATAACCCCGAGCGTCAGCAGAAATGCAACATCAAGTGAAGTTGCTTCCTATTAGATCTTGACTGGCGCAGACTGATAGAATAGATTTCACCCTAAGCGTCAGTGAATTCACCACGTCAAGTAAAAGTGCTTCCGATAGCTCAGTGACTAGCGCTGAGTGGTGGAATGAAATAGACTAAGCGAGAGCAAGTCATGGTGAACTAAATCCCTCATCAAGTGAATTCACTTCCGGATGGAGAAGTGCTTCCGGATACATCCTAGACTGAGTAAACTCCCACTTCATGTGATTGTGTGTTGACTTAATATACATAGCATGAATGACACACTGAGTCACTTAGGAAGACTTAGAGTAAACTAACGAGACTTAAGCTGACTATTGGAATAGAGATCCCTTAGAGTCAGTAGACATTACACTAAGTCAGAACATAGTCTAAGTAAGACTACTTCCCATAGCAAACTTCCCACAACATGTGCAGTTTTACTATATCTGATTATATATATTGCTATGTTGGACTAACCAGTATGTGCAGAACTTAGTTACACTTGCGGATGCAAATGAACTTCCGGATGGAAAGACTCTTGGCATTGGATTTCAGAGACTAACCCTTGCAGAGCAAGATTGCCACTTCCGGATGAACGATGATCATCCGTCAGCAAGAGTACAAGAGTGAACGTCACATACTCAGAAGACAGAATGCTTTTAATAGAGCAGAGGTGTCAGGACTACCTTTCAGAGATAAAGCAAGTCAACCCTGCTGAAGCATTTAAGAAGATGTTCCTTCCAACGGTAACAAGAGGATAACAGACATATTCAAACAACATTGTTACCTACCAAGCATGAGGAGTATGAGAACATAATCTGAAGATTCACTCAAGGTGTCAAAGCTCATACTGCCCACAAGAGTCAGAGTCCATAAGAGAGCTTCTGATAGCAAGAGAGGATCCAATAGCAAAGCACTCTTATCATTCATGGACAAGTGCTTGGAAGACAAAGTTCCTCTATGTGATAGCAAGCAAAATGTTAGAGTCCACGAGCTTCAGATAGCAAGAGAGCTTCCGATAGTGAGTCTCTTAACATCCTGGACTTATGCTTGAGGAACGAAGTCCTCTCTGACAGCAAGCAAGAGTCGGACCGTACAAAGTGTTTAGATGTCAGAACGACTTTTGTCAGAATAGTATTGTCAGAACAGTGTTGACAGAACAGCATGGTCAGAGCACCTTTTCAGATAAAGCAAAGTCAACCCTGCTGTGCATTAATGAGGACAACGTAAACAAGGCCCCAACGTCTATAATCAAACGGTCTTATTGCCTCTCCAACGGCTAGATATTCAGAGACTGGTATAAAAGGGATGTTCTTCATTTCTGAAAAGGGGGCTTGAAAAAGAGAGAGAGAACAGAGCTTATTGTCTGAAACACTATTCTACATTCCTCTCATCTTCTACTCTCGGACTTTGATATGTAATATTCTTAGAGAGTGATTCATTTGTACTTAAGTGAGTAACATCATCCACTCTTTGAGAGAGTTAGTTTTGAGCTTAAGTGTTTAACAAAATCAGTTCATAGAGTGAACATAATTGTAATCTTACATTTTGTAAGGGGGAGCATTTAGAAGTTTTTCTAAATCTCCATAGGTTGCAAGTTAGCCCGTAAAACTTGCGTTTGTAAGGTTGCAAGTGATCCCGTAAAACTTGCGGTAAGGTTTGCAGGTGAACCCGTTGTAAAACCTGTGGGTTGTTAGGTGAACCCGTGCTCGTAAAACCTAAAGTGTAAAGGCTTCTCTTGTGCCCGGTTTAAACAAGAATAGTGGATTGGAAATCTCAGGTGTAGCCTGAGGACTGGATGTAGGTCTGGGTGACCGAACCAGGATAAATTTATGTGTGCATATATTTATACTTGATCATTCTATTTTGCATCACATAGCATACTGACTTGTGCATAGCATTATTTATTATCATCATCACCGAGCACAAGCAGTCTTTCGAAAAGAGTTTAAGTTTTTTATTCCCTCACCCAATTCACCCCCCCCTCTTGGGTGACAGCCACGAATTTCATTTGGTATCAGAGCAGGTCACTTGTTTAAAGGATCAAACGATCTCAAGTGCAAAGACCTTGGCTGATTTGGGTTAAAATGTTTTCCAAAGGCTTTGATCATACCATTCCACCTGTGTTAGAAAATATTGATTTTTGTTGGTGGAAAGCAAGAATGGAAAGTTTTATAAAATCCACTAGTTTGAAAATGTGGGATATTTTTGAAAATGATTTTGATTTCAAACCAAGAGGAAACTGGACTGAAAGGGAGAAAAATTTGTTTTCCTTAAACATTAGAGCAATGCAAATTTTATACAAAGGCTTAACTGAAAATGATTTCCAGAAAATCAAACATTGCTCTAGTGCTAGAGATATTTGGAATACTCTTGATGTGATATATGCTTCTAACCCATCTCTTGAAAGCACAGCTGTCCAAAGCTCAACTCGTGCTCTTTGTGGATCATCTACTGATGAGCTTCTGGAAGCTGATATTGAGGAAGCAGACTTCAGTGAAGAGAGTATCCATCTCTGCCTAGAAGATTCAGAAAGTGAGGTATCTGGATCTGAAATTGAACTCTCTGATTTGCAAGATGCATACAATGAGTTATATACTGAATATTGTAAACTTGCAAAAGAACTTCTAGGCTTAAAAGAAAAAGATAGGAAACTTGAAAAACTAATTTCTTCTTCTACATCTAAAGTTTCCGAGGGTTCTTTTAAAGAACTAGTGGTTCCGATAGCTAGCCCACTATCGGTAGGGAAAACTTCAACATGTCTTGAAAAATGTTTTGATTGTAAACACGTGTTGAAGGAAAAAGAAAAGCTTTCAAAAGAAACTGAAATTTCAAAGGAACAAAAAGCTTTTCTAAAGAAAACTAATCATGATAATGATAGGAAGCCTCATTTTGATTATCATTCCATTATCTGTCATTATTGTGGTAGATTAGGACATATTTCTCACACATGCAGTCTTAGAAGAAATTCAAATGTGAGAAATAAGTTTGTATGGATTCCTAAAGGACAAGTAAGGTCCAGTGCTAACCATGTAGGACCCAAGTACAAATGGGTACCAAAACATCCTCCTAGTGCCTTACTTGTGCAGGAAAAATCAAGAGTTCCTCTTATCCCAAAGAAGAGAACTCGTGGTGATGCAACTGCTGAAACCCACTGGTACAATCATAAGAAGCTGTCGGCCACCACAAGGGACAATGGTTCTGTCTCAAGGATGAGCTATCACAAAGTTCCATTCAATTATCCTGAGAAGAACAAGAGAGAGTGGATTCCTCGATCATCATTGAAAAGGCTCTTGAATCCTACCTCTCAGAAGAAAGTGCTTCGAACCAAGGATAAGTATAGAAGATCTCCTTGGGTAAGCAAGGGATCACTTAGGAACGAAGCATTTGATAGTAAAATCTCCTATGCTAATGTTAGATGGACTTATTGAGATTTTACATTAAGCATCCTAAGATGTGAACATTATATTCATCATAAAAAAAAAAAGGGCTGAAGAAATAAGTAATGTTCATAATCTACATGCTGTCCATGACTATCTTGATCAAAAACCTTGTATATCCTTGTGCATATAGTCATGAAAGAAAATAGTTTATGCATTCACCCTGAGTTTTGAAAGATCCTTCTGAAATGCAAACTTTCAAAAATAGATTCTGATCCTCTTCAAACTTGCATGACAACTATATCTCATGATAGCACTCAAAAGTTATTTCTGATTTTCCATTTCATGTGGTATCTCTTGCATCAACGTTTTCAATGCATAAGCAGCTATGATTTCGAGAACAATACATCCCTCTTAATTACATCTTTAAGTTCTCAATCTACTAATGATCTCAGTTCAAGTTTGTGGTTTAAGAATGTTGACACAGATTATTGAAGCTTGAACAATGAATATAACCAAGAGAGAATGGCAACGAAAATGTCTCTTATCAAGATGTGTGGAATGACTATACCAAACCTGAGAAACTCTCGCCAATACACATGAGCATTTCTATCCCTTACATATTCTGTTGTGAAATTAAATGGATAGTCTCTCTCTTGTCTGACATGCATTAGAAATCTTAGGAAATGCCTTGAATTAAACTCTGCTAGATCTGTAAAACATGGCATAGTATCACAAGCATGCTATAATCTGTATTAATTTCAAGCTTGTTGATGTCCTAAGAACAATGAGATCACACTGAGCATATCTAGAAGAACTTGAGCTAAAATTTGGAAATTATTCTCGTAATCATATGCTGAAATTTGGTTGTTTTTGTAAAACGAATTCAATCCTAATCAAATTATTTTGTGAGGATGAAGATTCTCTTTTTCAAAATCTCATTATGTTATTAATTCACATGTCTTCATGATCTAACATGAACATCCTTGAGGCATATGTATTGAACTATACTTGCTTATGAAACTCTGAAAATATGCCACCTGTTTAATATTCTCTGTACTATCACATTGATATTTATCCATGAGAGTATAAATAGAGTTCATGTCTTGATAGTGAAACTATGTGAATGTATAGATAATTTCAAAATTAGTTTTCACATAATCATTGCTCATATTTTCTTAAACCAATTAGCAAGCATGATTTCTTAAAATTATTAGCTTGTGCTGATTAACACAGATTGACTTGAATGTCCTGAGGATGGTCTTCAATGTTAAATCTTAAGTTCTTTCACTGACCATCAGAAAGCATTTGTTTCCTCAAGCATATGCAGGACCAATCATCAAGTTTGAGCAAGGTTGCTTTCACAACAATCAGCGCCTTCGATAGCAGGCCAACTATTGAACCATGGGAAGAGTAGAGTGACTGCCCAGTCATGTCTGCTTGTGGTTGTAGCTCAGCTTGCCGAAGCGAATCATCAAAGCACTTGCGCTAGGGGTTTCCACTTGAGATAGCACACCTCTTGAAGATGTCAGGAAGCATGCTTATCTGCGTATGATTCAGATTCCTGAGTCTAATAGAGTATGAGTACCCCTCATCTGTGGTAACATCTACACCTTACCATCTCTTACATATGATGCATACATGGCATTGGTAAGGGTGTCAACTTAGGATGTTTCTCTCAATCTGCATTGACTTCAAAATCATTCACTGTCTTAGAAAATCATCCTAGCTCACACATCTGTATCCTCTAAATGACATGCTGGAAAGTAATTGATAACATACCTCTCTTATATGCTTCCTTTCTTGATTTAATGATGATTAATCTTAATATAGAAGAGAAGTAAGTGGACATTACCTGTTAATGATCCCTTGAAAATAGAGAGTCACATGCTGTCATCGATAATAAACTCTTAAGATGCTGTGATGCAATTTGTTTGGAAATTATTTTTGGCACTTTTAAAAAACACAAATTTCATTTGATTTGATTTCATTTCATATGGTATCACAAATTTCATTTGGCATTCAATCATTTCCTTTGATACCACAAGTTCAAACTCAGATCTCATTTGATTTCATTAGGTATCAGATTTCATCTCATTTGAATTTAAAATCACATATTTTATCATAATCATCATTTTTAAACACATCAAAATTATTTTTGATATCATGTTAATCAATTCGAGAGGATCAAAATTACATTTGGAAAGAATTTTCACCTTCAAAAAGAAAACTGTTTTGTATGTTTTGATCTTAATTTAATTATGATTAGATTTGATGTATCAATATCTCCTTTGAAAAACATGTTTAACTATCCTACATAGTGTTTAGGGAGAATACAATCATTTAGGATCATGAGCCATTATTGCTGTTCCTTGTTAATTCTCGTACATTGTATTGAATAGTCTAGAACAAATCTTTATTAGCGATACATAGGGAGAAATATTAGGTAGAAAGCCCATTCCTAGGAGAACGATAAAAGTATCCCCATCCCTAAGGCTAGCTTGCACCTGTTGGATTTTGATGAAGCCAAAAGGGGGAGAGAGATGAGATGTCTAGAGATGAGATGAGATGTCTAGAGATGAGATATAAGATGTCTAGCTAGAGATGAGATATAAGATGTCTAGCGAGAAATGAGACACGAGATGTATCCCCATCCCTAAGGCTAGCTTGCACTTGTTGAATTTTGATGAAGCCAAAAGGGGGAGAGAAATGAGACACGAGATGTCTAGAGATGAGACATGAGAAGTCTAGAGCTGAAAGATAAGATATCTGGGGAGAGAACTGGGAATGAAATATAGCTCTGGAAGTGATCTAAGTTTAATTATGTTCTCTAGTCATCTATGGGTTTGTCATCATCAAAAAGGGGGAGAATGTTAGAATCTTAAGTTTTGATGGTGACTTAGGTATGATATGGTCTAGTACTTAAAAGAACATAATTAACACTTAGGAAGGATTAGATGACATGGTTAGAACCCTGAGTTAGATCACTTGTGAATGCAAGATCATTTCCGGAAGTATTAGCACTAGAGTCACAACCGGATGCAGATTCACTTCCGAATGAATCAAGACTAGCGCTCACGGATGCGGAATCACTTCCGGATAGACTAGGACTCGCGCACGCGGATAAATGTGTCATCCCCCAGCGGCAGCGAGTAAATCACTAGGGATTTAACTTAGTCCATGAACTTTAGGTGCACAAACCCTAAGACTAAGCTATGGTTCAATCGGGAGCGAAGTTGCTTCCTGTTAGACTTAGACTGGCGCAGAGCGATAGAATAGATATTACTCCAAGCGACAGTGAGTCTACTTCCCCAAGTGAAAGCGCTTCCTGTTAGAATTAGACTGGCGCAGAGCGACAGAATAGATATTACCCCAAGCGTCAGTGAGTCTACTTCCCCAAGTGAAAGCGCTTCCTGTTAGACTTAGACTGGCGCAGAGCAATAGAATAGTTATTACCCCAAGCGTCAGTAAGTCTACTTCGCCAAGTGAAAGCACTTCCTATTAGATTTAGACTGGCGCAGGTTGATAGACTAGATATAACCCCGAGCGTCAGCAGAAATGCAACATCAAGTGAAGTTGCTTCCTATTAGATCTTGACTGGCGCAGACTGATAGAATAGATTTCACCCTAAGCGTCAGTGAATTCACCACGTCAAGTAAAAGTGCTTCCGATAGCTCAGTGACTAGCGCTGAGTGGTGGAATGAAATAGACTAAGCGAGAGCAAGTCATGGTGAACTAAATCCCTCATCAAGTGAATTCACTTCCGGATGGAGAAGTGCTTCCGGATACATCCTAGACTGAGTAAACTCCCACTTCATGTGATTGTGTGTTGACTTAATATACATAGCATGAATGACACACTGAGTCACTTAGGAAGACTTAGAGTAAACTAACGAGACTTAAGCTGACTATTGGAATAGAGATCCCTTAGAGTCAGTAGACATTACACTAAGTCAGAACATAGTCTAAGTAAGACTACTTCCCATAGCAAACTTCCCACAACATGTGCAGTTTTACTATATCTGATTATATATATTGCTATGTTGGACTAACCAGTATGTGCAGAACTTAGTTACACTTGCGGATGCAAATGAACTTCCGGATGGAAAGACTCTTGGCATTGGATTTCAGAGACTAACCCTTGCAGAGCAAGATTGCCACTTCCGGATGAACGATGATCATCCGTCAGCAAGAGTACAAGAGTGAACGTCACATACTCAGAAGACAGAATGCTTTTAATAGAGCAGAGGTGTCAGGACTACCTTTCAGAGATAAAGCAAGTCAACCCTGCTGAAGCATTTAAGAAGATGTTCCTTCCAACGGTAACAAGAGGATAACAGACATATTCAAACAACATTGTTACCTACCAAGCATGAGGAGTATGAGAACATAATCTGAAGATTCACTCAAGGTGTCAAAGCTCATACTGCCCACAAGAGTCAGAGTCCATAAGAGAGCTTCTGATAGCAAGAGAGGATCCAATAGCAAAGCACTCTTATCATTCATGGACAAGTGCTTGGAAGACAAAGTTCCTCTATGTGATAGCAAGCAAAATGTTAGAGTCCACGAGCTTCAGATAGCAAGAGAGCTTCCGATAGTGAGTCTCTTAACATCCTGGACTTATGCTTGAGGAACGAAGTCCTCTCTGACAGCAAGCAAGAGTCGGACCGTACAAAGTGTTTAGATGTCAGAACGACTTTTGTCAGAATAGTATTGTCAGAACAGTGTTGACAGAACAGCATGGTCAGAGCACCTTTTCAGATAAAGCAAAGTCAACCCTGCTGTGCATTAATGAGGACAACGTAAACAAGGCCCCAACGTCTATAATCAAACGGTCTTATTGCCTCTCCAACGGCTAGATATTCAGAGACTGGTATAAAAGGGATGTTCTTCATTTCTGAAAAGGGGGCTTGAAAAAGAGAGAGAGAACAGAGCTTATTGTCTGAAACACTATTCTACATTCCTCTCATCTTCTACTCTCGGACTTTGATATGTAATATTCTTAGAGAGTGATTCATTTGTACTTAAGTGAGTAACATCATCCACTCTTTGAGAGAGTTAGTTTTGAGCTTAAGTGTTTAACAAAATCAGTTCATAGAGTGAACATAATTGTAATCTTACATTTTGTAAGGGGGAGCATTTAGAAGTTTTTCTAAATCTCCATAGGTTGCAAGTTAGCCCGTAAAACTTGCGTTTGTAAGGTTGCAAGTGATCCCGTAAAACTTGCGGTAAGGTTTGCAGGTGAACCCGTTGTAAAACCTGTGGGTTGTTAGGTGAACCCGTGCTCGTAAAACCTAAAGTGTAAAGGCTTCTCTTGTGCCCGGTTTAAACAAGAATAGTGGATTGGAAATCTCAGGTGTAGCCTGAGGACTGGATGTAGGTCTGGGTGACCGAACCAGGATAAATTTATGTGTGCATATATTTATACTTGATCATTCTATTTTGCATCACATAGCATACTGACTTGTGCATAGCATTATTTATTATCATCATCACCGAGCACAAGCAGTCTTTCGAAAAGAGTTTAAGTTTTTTATTCCCTCACCCAATTCACCCCCCCCTCTTGGGTGACAGCCACGAATTTCAATCAATGCCGATTCAAGCTCAAATATCTTGTGGTGAAAGTTCCCTATTTTGGTCTTGCTCCATTGGGTGAGGGCTGTAAGAATAGAGTGGAGCTTGCTGTGCAGAACAAAGCTTGCAGTTTCTTTGAAATGACTGTTCCAAGCAGTTTCAATTAGGTTAACACAGTATGGAAATTGATACCAATATGGCTCAAATCTCATCATTCTTTTCTGAGGGGTTGTAATTGAGGTGGAGAGGAAAATGGGGTTATGATCCGATGCAGATATCGTCAGGTTGTTTATGTGAGATGTAGGGAAGTGGTCTATCCATTTGGAGTTCGCAAAAGCCATGTCCAGATTTTTCAAGGTGAGAAACTTTCCTTTTGTGTTGTTACTCCATGTAAAACGTGGACCTTTCTGAGGGATTTTTTGTAATTCATTTCTTTCCAGGCAACTCTTAAAGTGATGCATGTTGGAGGAGCTGCAAATGGGTCTGTTTTTATCGGATGGATGTAGAATTTGATTAAAGTCCCCAATTAAAAGCCATGGTTGGTCCACAGTGGGTGAAATGTAATCCATCCATTCCCATAAAAGATGGTGTTGAGGGGAGTGAGGGGGCCGTAAATAAAAGAGAAGTAGCAAGAAAGGAAATTTTCTTTACTTGAAACTTTACAATGATAAACATGAGCTGAGAGCTCAATGGTTTCAACTACATAGTCCTTGTTCCAAGCAACAATGGTTCCACCTCCTAAGTTACAAGCACTTGTACCAACATAATTATTATACCCTAGATTATTTAGTATTGAGGAAGCGGCTTCTAGGGAGATTTTGGTCTCAGATAGGAAGATGAAGTCCGGTTGGTGTTTTCTGATCAGCCGCTAGCATCTTTGAACTGCCGTGGTTTTCCTCAATCCCCGGCAGTTCCAACTTATGATTATCATGGATCTTGTGGAAGCCTTTTGTTGGCTGCTTCCTTAGCCTTCAAGTCAGATGATGAGCTAGATGGGGAGTTTCTTTTCTTTGACAAGGGTGGATCTTCTGGTGGCAAGACTGCTGCTCTCTTCTTAGCTCTTGGAGTGGAGGACTCGCCTTCAATAGCAGATTTGGTCAATCGCCTTGAGGAGGCTGTATGCTTGAGCCTCTTCGTGTATTTTTTAGGAGAGATGGCAGGGCCAACATCCTCAAAAGATAAGTATATAAAGCCACTTTTTCTAGGTTCAGTTGTGTCGCTTGTGAAGGCCAGTTGTCCATGCAAGCCTGTGGAGTAGTAAAAGAGGGGGGGGGGGGGTGCCTGAAGAAGAGCTTTTCAAAACTCTCATCTGAGTCAGGGAAGAGCTTCCAGAGAAAGTCCCCTTCCTTTGTGGATTTATAGTAAATCCCACATGAAACCAAAGGGCCATTTAAATTTCCTTTGATCTTTGCCCACCACTGAATAAGCGCCTCTGGGTATTGCGGAGCAGATTTAGCTAGAAACCATTGTCCTGCTCGTTCTTTTGGGAGGGAGGCAGCTGGGACCAATAAAGCAGGGGCCCCGCTATCCTCGGAGGCCTGGCTGTGAATGAGAATGAGGAACCTAGAGATATGGGGCCCAACTAACTAGAAATTGTTAAGCCCTTTAACACCTTTGAGTTTTCTCTAGGTTTCCTAAAGTACCAAATCTCACCAACCGGTAAGTCTAATGTCTAGTCTCATGAACCCATTCAAATAGACATTATTAATTACCCTAAAGTGTGATTATTGATTGCAATGCATTAGGTTCAATTACAATTCAATTCAACAAACTATCTACCAATACCATGAGTAAATAGAAATATTTAATGAATTATAAAGAACATATGTATGACCATACATATTGTTGAGTCCAAATTCCTCATTACAAGTCAAAACCACAAATCAAACTCACAATAACAACCAAATCCAGTCCAATCTCAAAATACAAATGGTAACCTAAACCTAGGCAATAAAAAATATAAAAAGAAAGGAAAGGAATTAGGACTTCCCTTTGAAGAACCAAAGCTCAAGCTATCTTCAAATCATCCCCAAGAGCAAGGAGAGTATTTTAGTCACTCATAAAGAAGAGCTTAGAAACCCCAAGCTCCAATTTATGAGCACTCATGGTTGGTAGATGGAGGAAAAATAGAGAGAATGTAGGTGAAATGAGAGAAATCCTAAAAAAAATAAAAGAAAAATAAAGAGGAATGGGGGGTTCTGTTCTCCGCCACCCCTTCCCTTTATTCCTTTCTTTTTCTCCTTTTTGCGTGGCTCTCCCTCTCCCTGCTTAGTTCTGTCTTTGATCCAAAAGAGAGGAGATCATGATCCTCTCCTTCTCAGCCCCCTCCTCCTTTCTTTTCTTTTGGGCCTTTTGTCTTCAAAATCCCCTTTTACTCTTTATGGCCCATAGTCATTATACAAGCTAGCTTTGGTGCCCACATGAACTCACATTTTTTATCTGAAAGTGGAAAGATGATAAAGCCATATAACAATAATAAAGCCAGCTTTCATTTTTCATTTGTTTTTTTAATTTTATAATTTATTTGTTTTCCTCCCTAATGACTGAGTTTAATTAAAAGTAGAGAATATTGCATCTTAGAATTGTTAATTACTCAAATTAAGCATATAAAAACCATTTAAATCCAAGGATTTGTCAGTCATTGTTGGCAGCTTCATCACCTACTTCATCTTCGGGAAGGTCATCATCCGAGAGGTGGATAATACCTTCAAACCTATCTGTGTTAAGAAGTACATCCTGAGGGAGAGTCTCAAAAACAAAGTACCGTCACTGAGCTCTGTTAAAACAGATTCTAGGATATCCCCTCGAGCGATGAGTCCTGATCCAGTCTTGCCAAGTTTGTTCAGCAGCCCTGGCTACAAAGTTATAGACAAATCTTGTTCCAAACCGCTGATAGGTTTTCTCAGAAATGCGATCACAGCCTACCAATCTACGCCGAAGAATGAGGGCAGGCATTGACCAAGTGACCAATGATGTGGCAGGAGGAGCAAGACCTAAAAATGCGCTCGTACTTGCATTCCACAGTACGCACAACATTATTATCGAGGCGGATCTTAATGTTTTGGACAAGAGGCAATCTAGGATCAACTTGCACCTTGACTCTAATGAAGTTCAAGTGGGGGAGTAAAGAATGTCTCCTTCTTCAGACGACATAGTGGTGCCAACCACGTTGCCCAAATCCTTAGCAACATGTGGAATATGATAATCTAACGGCAGACCTCAGAACTGGACTCTCACAGGTAAAGCCACAATGCGCATTGATTGGAGGGCCATGTTAGGTTGGAGGCGGTCCACAACCAATAGGGAATTATCAATGGACCAGGGGCCTTGCTCAACGACGAAGTCCAGGTCAGCCACTGAGCGGAACTTAAAGAGAAAATAGTTTCCAATCTTGCCTCTGATCATAAAAGGGAGGTCCAACTTCCATTAGCTGCTAAGTCTGGTCTTGAGGCGATCCACAACAAAGTCAATGTTGTCCACTATGGAGACTATACCATAGTTGCTAAGCTCAACACGTCTATGAGAGAGGGTGGGAGGCGTGAAGCTCAAAGTGGGAGAGGTGAAGCTAAGAGGGTGGAAGCCCGGAGGGAAGGCCATTGAGATAAGGGGAAAAAGGGAGATGGAGGGTAAGCAACAACCAGAAAATAAGCTGGAAGAGCTTTGGAACAAAGAGTGCAATGAAAAAAGCCAGATTTGGGAAATGAGAAGTCTATGAGGGGAGGTGGGAAACTACAAGTCCTGAGAAGGGTTTATATAGTGGTGAAGGGTGGCAGATGAAGCGGCAGGGGGGGAGTGAGTTGGCTATCTCTGACAAAGTAGAGCCCACTAAATCTAGAGAAAGGGGTAGCCATAATGACAGGCCTATGGTATGTCAGAGAGAGTCCTTTGTTCCATCAGAGAATTATAGAGGGAAGTATAGGATAAAGGAAAGGGCATATTGAGCAACGTGTGAAAGTAGTACAGACTATCAGGTGCTTTTAAGTGCCTATATAGCCAGAGATGTGGGAGTGGAAGCAAGTGGGATACTATTAATTAATAAGGCTGGAATGAAGCATTAAATGCTCATGGTGGGATTGACCAATCCGAGGAAAAACTGAGTGATGGGATAATAAGCAACAGAGGCCACAGATATGATCATGATCATCTACCTAGTATTTAGCTAATAATTACTGTTCAGCATTCTAAATCAAGGCAAGGAAATCTAGCAGAGATCTCATTAAATCACAATTCCTAAGCAAACGATAATGAAAGAGCGAGTAGGCAAGGGATGATACCAATGAGACGGGGTGACGTGGTAAAGTAAGCAAAGAAAGAGGAGATAGATATTACCAATCAAGAGTAGCTGCAAACACCTTCAATGTCATCGTGAGCTGAATCCCCTGGAGGGGAGAAACTCCTTCCAGTAAATCTTTAGACTAGAAGGGAATTAGGGTTCCAAGAAACTTATAAAAAGATTTATCAAATCGCCTAGATAGCAGGCCTCTCATCCAGTAAAGGCTCTCCCAGAATTCGAGGATGAATTAAGGGGAAAGGAAAAGGCTAAGCGAAATTAGATTTCGATAGCATCGAAGAAATTCAATGGTAAATGGGGGAATTTGAGAACTGAAGGCCTAAAAGTTCAGGGAGAGCGTCGCGGTAGTTTGTCGCCGAAGCTTCTCTCTCTAGAGAGTTATCTCTCTAGGAATACCTATAATTTGATTATAAAGGACAATTTATTCATTCATCATAATTATAGCCTAATTTTCTATCCTTCTACACTTTATAGGCTATTTGTTTTATCTCTAATATCCAGTTCCGTATGCTCTCATCTTCATGTTGCCTTTTCTCAGAATCTCTGAGGAAACATTGCATCCGTCTCAGTTCCACTTGCATCTACTTGACATTATCATCCACTCCTTGTAACAATTTTGCTTCTCCAATTAGAAGATCATCAAGTATTTCTATAGAAAAAGACACAACTGCCTCAACCATTCTGATTCTAACGTTTCCTTCTAGAATCAATAGCAAAAGAAAACCTGCAGAAAACTTCATGTCAGCAGAATGTTGCATCTAAGTTGATTGTCCTAGTAGTTAAAATACAAATTTAGACAATACATGAGGTTCTTTTTCCCATTCATGTCGGTTTTAATTTAGTTCCCAACCTCAAGGTTTAGCTAACAAAATAAAGATGGTAGGATACTTGTTCTGTAATCTCTGGAAAGAATATACAGGAATGTTAATGACAGTGCTCTAAAAGACAAAAAATTTGACTTTGAACAATGGTATCCATAAATATCAGAACAGCTTTTGAACTCATTATTTTAATAGCATCATTGTAACATTTGACTGGGTTCACCATAGAATATTAATATCCTCAACAAACAGATATACAAAAGAGTTGTCTCCAGACATTATACATATATATGATAACTATTTTCAATCAAAACAAGCCAATCTCGAAAATTCAAAAAACAAATATTCTTCACATCTCTCAAAGCAGACTACAATTGAATCAAAGGGGATAGAAACACAAGGATTTTACTTCAAGCAACTATAATTGATCCTAAAACATTACAGTTATGGATACAAACAAGACTATCACACCCGCGCGTTGCACAAATTATCTAAATTTAATTATGTTAATTTAACATTTCTTCTATAAAAAATATCATCCATATGTTTAATATTTGATGATATTAATCGATTATATCATAGTTTATTTGATGATATAATATTTCAAATTCTTAATTAACAAATGTTCAAAATATAACATCTCCTTTTCCTTCTCTCCTTTTCTCCCTCACTTTCCCCAATCGTAGCCCTTCATTTCATCTAATGGTCATAATGTCTCACCCATCACACAACTCATTTCTCCTTTGATACACACAATCTCACCCTCTTCTCTCTCACCATTCTCATATTAAGAAAAGAATCTCCCACATTCACCAAGAAATTGGAAGGAACAAAAACTTGCCAAGAAAATTTGGAATTATTTTTTTTTATTAATCATAAATTGCTATGTTAATTTTGATAAAAAAATAAACTGTTATTTTATTCGAAAAATAAATTATATTATTTTAATCAATCATATAAAAACTTCATATTTCAATCAATATTTCCACTGTTTCAATGATTATAACTGCCTATTTTGTTTTATAACATAATTTCTGTCATTTTCTTTTTCATTTCTTTGACATTAAACTTACTATTTTATTCGAAAAATAAATTATATTATTTTACTCAATCATATAAAAACTGCCTATTTTATTGACATTAAACTTACTAGTTTAATTTCTGTCATTTTCACTTTCATATTTTTACATTAAACTTCCTATTTTATTCGAAAACCAAATTATATATTTTTAATCAATCATATAAAAATAGACAGCTTTTATAACAATAAATGAGCGATTTCAATGTAACTTTGAGAAGAATAAATGTTTTGCCTATTTCAACTTCTCATTCCAACCTATGATATATACGGCGAGTAAATCACCTACTCATGACTAAGTATCTATAATCATTATTAATAAGATTTTGGGAAAAATAATTCAAATTACATAGAATCCCATAATCAAATTCTACAAGAGGAAAAAAAGACCATAATCTAAGCTTCCTTAAATTTACCCTAATCATACTCATTATTTTGTAACAAACTACAATGAACCATTTTAGATCCCATTTACCAATGCCACAAATTTTGGTTTCTATTAGCATCTAACATTTTATATGTGGAAATTGGAATCGAATATGTTGCTGGAGTTTTCCGAGCACCCCTTCATACTTTTGTTTCTCCAATGATGCTCTCATCACCACTTTATATTGTTAATTTGAAATAATTGGAACACATATACTTGATATTATTTGTTGCTCATATATGGCTCTCATAAGATTTAATACAAACCTCAATGGAAAATTTTTCAACGTAATTGGGACATTGAATTTATTAATATAAGCATAATTTGAAACCTCAAAAAAAATTCTCATTATTATTGATTGAACATTTATGGTTTGAATTGATGAAAATTTAATCATTGTAATTGAGACATTTAATGCATTACCATAAGTATGATTGAAAGTTTGAAAAAAATACTCATTACAGATGAGCATTTATGGTCAGAGTTGATTACTTTTTTTAAGCAATATATGGGCATATATTTTATACATGCAATATTATTGATATTCTTCATTGCATTCTTACTCATTTTAATTGAAAATTGAAATATCAATTCTTTATTGAGTTAATACAACTTCCCCAAACTTTTTTATTTGAAATAATGAATACAAATTTCAATGTTAAATTCTTCCACGTAATTGAGACATTTAATGTATTAATATAAGCATAATTTGAAACTTTGAAAAAAAAAACTCATTTTTATTGATTGAGCATTTATGTTTTGAATTGATATAAATGTAATCAATGTAATGGAGATATTTTATACATTAACATAAGTATGATCTTAAAGTTAGAAATACCCATTGGTCAGAATTGATGACTTTTTTGTTTAAGCAATATAGGGGAATATATTTTATACATGCGGTATTAATAATATTATCCTTTGCATTGTCTCCCATTTCAATTGAAAACTGAAATTTTAATTCTTTTTTGAATCAATACAATTTCCTCAAAAATTTTTATTCGAAAAAATAATGAATGCAGATTTCAATAGGAAATTTTTCAATGTGATTGAGACATTTAATATATTAATATTAGCATAATTTCAAACTTTTTTAAAAAATACTCATTATTATTGATTGAGCATATATACTTTGAATTGATGAAAATTTAATCAATGTAATTGAGACATTTAATATATTGAAATAAGTATGATTTGAAAGTTTGAAATAAATGCCCATTATAAATAAGTATTTATTGTCAGAATTGATGACTTTTTTGTTTAAGCAATATATGGGCATATATTTTATGCATGCATTATTAATAATATTCTTCATTGCATTGTTACCCATTTTAATTGAAAAATGAAATTTCGATTCTTTTTTGAATTAATACAACTTCGTCAAAAAAAATTTATTCAAAATAATGCATCAACAAAAATCTCTAACAATAATGTAAACATATTAACTTTTGTTTTGTTAAGTCTCCTCAAAATTGTGGATACTTTCATCTCGCATTATCTTAAAATAATTTCAACATTGATGGTTATTATCCCGCTGATTTGTAGGCACTTTAAATGTTGGGACAATTGGCCTGGGAGACACCACATGCAACTTCTATGATACATATACATTAACTCCTTGCAAAATATCTAACTTTATAAAAAAATCAAAATGAGCATATGGTAAACTTAAAATGATAAAATATTTAAGAACTACACAAAAGATAAAAGGATAAAAAGTGAACTGTATTTAAACGGAAATCAGAGAAAGGAAACATAAATATACTTTATTGGCGGTGTCAATCTCCATATCTGCCAGAAATTGACAAAAAAGGTTGAAATCTTAAATGAACTCAATATTCAATATTCAAGATGAGAAAATGATGAAATATGAAAAAAATAATAAACACATAGGTTGATTCTAAAAAAGAAAAATGTAAAAAAAACAATAAAAACTAATTTAGGTTTGAAAATATCAAAGTGGAGGGAGAAGGGGGAATGAAAATATAGTCTCCATCAATTTGATAATGATTCTTTCCATGATGAGGAAGAGAATGCACGAATGAACTATGGAGACTATTAGATGACGTCGAATAGCCCATATAGATATATAGGCTACCCCAATAGGGTTATTAATACTCATATTGCATCTTCATCTTGAGATCACCCAATGAAATCGATTGTGGAAAAGGAGGGAAGTGGACAAAACCTTTGGGGATTTTGAATAATAGTGAGACCAGGGAGGAATGAGGTTTATAGGAAATTATTAGAAGACAATGGAATTCCTCATGATTTCTACTTTTTTATTCATGATATGTGTTGATAGATATAGAATGGAACTTTAGCTTATATATTAGAGTGGTAACTCTAAATTGGGGCAAAACTGCTCATTATAGTTAATTTTTTTATTTTTCACCCACTATCCTCTGTCGCATTATCATCACAAAAGGGAAAATAAATACATAAGTCTATCACATGTTTTAGTGAGAGATGAATTGACAGAAAATGATACGTAAAAAAGTATAAAATTTAACTATGCAGGACATTTTTGCCCCAGTTTTAAAATTCCATGGGTAGTTTTACTCTAGAAAATTTTACATGGGTATTTTTACACCTTCATGATAATTACATGAGCATTTTTGCACTTTAGCCCTACAAAAAAATAAATTTCAATAACTTTGTTTTAAATTGAACACATATAACCTAGTTTTTTTTTCTCCAACCTAGTTTTTATGCATAATGTAATAATATACTATAAAACATAATTTATTCAAAATGTTAATTATGTCTTATATTAAGGATTAGATGCTAATTAACTTTAGATGTTTCGATGATCAAATATCAAGCAATTATCATGTCATAAATTATTAATAGAAAGATAACAAAGAAAGGTGATGGTGGTGGCCTAGCCAGTGGCTAACAGAGTAAATAAAAAAAATCACTATGAGCGCATCTCAACTATTTTTTCCCACCTAGCGTCGTACCACAAAAGAGCAAAAGAGAGAACAGAGCTGGAACCATCCCCACCGTGTGACCACACCTTAAGTCTTTTTATATTTTGTTAAACACACCATAAGTCTTTTTATATTTTGTTAAACACACCATAAGTCTTTTAAAACTGAATCTCAAAATAAAAATAAGCCAAAACAAGCCTGCAGTAATGAAAACATCATAACAAAGTGATTGAGATTTATGAGATCGACCCGATATTTTAGTTTTTTAGAACTAAAAAATTTAATAGTAATAATCTCAATATATACAGTACTATTGGCGGG
This sequence comes from Mimosa pudica, assembly GCA_029929735.1. NCBI lineage: Eukaryota > Viridiplantae > Streptophyta > Magnoliopsida > Fabales > Fabaceae > Mimosa > Mimosa pudica. Next base: position 7,983,739 of record JAKELP010000021.1, on the reverse strand, counting down.
AAAATGATTATTTAGCATTGACAAATATTTTAATAAATTTAAATAAAGAACAATGTGACCTATAGATGTATCAAAGCTTTGGTCACCAAGGACTGAAAGGGACAATTGGATTTAAACCAATTTTTTGTTCCACCTCAGTCTTTCAGGTTATATTAAAATAAGTAGTTAGGTTTAATGTACCAATTAATCCAAGAAGATTTTGTTTATAAGAGCTTTTTCATTGTGAAAGCTTTTTCGGATTCAAAATTATCTGGGATAATTCAAAGTATAACCATATTTTTTCATTTGCCATTAAAATTTTGATGGTCAATATGATAAAATTTTATTCCTTTAAAATATTAACGTTGACCATTCGAATTGACATTGACCATTAATTTTTCAAGGTTAAATGGTAAATTTGTTTTTGTTTTTAAACCTTCAAGGCAATTTAAACCCAATGTCTTTTTTTCTTTTTTCTTTATTCTTTATTCTTTTTTCCTTCTTTTTCTTCTTTCTTCAGTCTGTACTTAACTCTTTATTCGTAATATCATTGTTTATCAGCAAAAAAAAAACCTTAAAAACATCCACAAGAAAATAGTTTTCAAATGAAAAATTTTGAGATAAATTCACTCTTTGACCCATTATATATTGTGTATTCTTTCTTTTTCTTCAACATTCAGTATTATTTTGATGAGTTGTTCCTAAAACACTAGTGCGACATAACAATTTTGCATCACTCCTTTTACATCGGTTGCCGTGGAATTATTATATCAATAAAGTGTTACACTTACCAGAGACAGTTTTATGAATGAGCTGAGGATTAGCTTTGACCTCTTTCCATCGATTAGTACAGGCAAGTTGACCACACTTACCACACTAGTTAGTAAAATCAATCAATGTACAAAAAATAGATTTGAAATATCAAATTTATATTCAGTCCAAAACATCAAATTTATTACTCCCTCTCCAAATATGTGACTTTATTTCTATAAATATATGATTTTTATATAATATTTCCTCAATCTTTCTATATATTATCTCCTTTAATACTCTCAAAGTTGATAAACAAGAGATAGGATTGGTAATATCATGTAATTCTACTAATTTAAGGAGCATTCTTATTTTTTGAATCCAATGAAGTAATTGGGTCACATATTTGAGGATGAAAGGAATAATAAGTTACAATCAATATTGATACTATCTTGTGATAAAAAAAATATTGATACTATCTCATTGGCGTCAGTGAAGGACAAAGAAAACATCAATAAGTATACAAGTCTTGATTAACAAATTAAGATGCATTGTTTAATGGATGATTAAGATATTTTGATTGATGATTGTAACAATTTTAAAATATTATAAGTAATATAAAACAACAACAACATAATCTTATTTCACTATGTGGGGTTGACTAAATGGATCGTATGTTGTCATTATGCTATATCATTCACCAACTATTTTGGTATATAATTCACCAATACATCTCGTTTTATAAGTTCACCGAGAGTTTCAATAATGGGAACTACTCCAACTCATTCTCGTATGTATTCTTTCCTAATTTTATCATTTCTTAGATGACCACTCCGCCATCTAAACATCCTCATTTCAGCAACCCTCATTTTATGTTTATATTGTCCATTCACAACCAAACATTCACTACCATATAATACTGTTAGTCAAATAGCAGTGCGGTAAAACTTTCCTTTTACCTTATCAGGTACTTTCCAATTACAAAGAAATATAAAATTTAAACAAATTTCTTGCCAAAAATTACAATACTAAACAATATTTGAATTTCTTGCAGCGCGTATTAACTATATATGAATGGAATTTTCCCTTGCAATTATTGACCGCCTTCATTGGTTTGTTATTCTAACCATTATATTATGAGCTTTCTATACTAGATTCTTCAAAAACGTGGAGGAATTCATAAGTTCTTTTAAATTGTGTTGTGTTTGTGAATTTGTTGGTGCCCCATTACATTGTATTTCGTTATGTATCCATCATACTATGCCCTATATATATATATATATATATATATATATATATATATATATATATATATATATATATATATATATATATATCCACATCATTACTCCTATAATTAGCTCGTTTTCCATCTTCGTCTGTTTATTATCTTTCCATTGTTAATACTACCTCCAGTCCTAAATATAGGACCTAATTAACCTTTTTTTGGAGATATTAAGGTTGCGAAATAGGTTATTAAATGATGACATATTTGATATATTTTTAGATTATCCATTAGTTTATAGGTAAAATAAATTAGTTTAAGGGAAAAATTAGGTAAATCAATTTATAATTAACTTATTTTGCTTTTTGAAGGATTTTCTAGAAAAAGTCAATTAGGTCTTATATTTAGGACCGAAGGGAGTATAATATAGTTTGAAAGGAGTATAATATAGTTTGAAAGGAGGATTAGATCAAACAACTTAATTTAGATTGGGCAATATCTAAATCCAGCAATACTCGTATTACTTTTCACACATTTGGACATACACATCCTCATAGTTAATCCACTTGAAGGAATCAGTGACATATTACGACTTCCATTTATTGTGAAGTTTCTTCTCTAATAATCCATATGATATATTTCATTAAATTTGGTTTATTACTATTTTTAATATATATGTATACGCCAGCAATGTCACACACACATATTTATGTATGTAAAGTAATGCACATTTAAATCAATTCTTATATTATACTCCCTCTGTTCTTAATCATAAGTCAACTATGACTTTTTCAAAAAGTTAAAATTACAAACTTTTTTATTTTAAATTGTTTGAAATTATCTTTTTTCCTCAAAACTAGTTTATTCTTTTTATAAACTAACATATATTGTAATTACATGTGTTATATGTTATAATTTAGTTGTCTAATTTGTTTCCTTAACTTTCACAAGAAAAGTCAAAGTAGGCTTATAATTAGGAACATAGGAAGTATGTTTGATATGTGTGTGTGTGGTCTAGGATAATCGGCTGAAACAATTTTTATCATCAATAAATAATAATAATCAAAACATTAATTTATTCATATTTATGTTACTTTACGCACAGATACATTAACACATAATATTTCACAGTTTTTGTCCTAGTTAATTATCATAACCTGAAGAAGTAAGATTGAGTAGTTTCTTAATTTTCACAAATTATATATACACACATACACATATATTATTTCATCATATTTATTGCTTTATTATAATAAAACATTCTACAGTTCAAAAGCTCCCTTAATTAGGGTATAAGGCATGAATGCCTGCAATATCATCAGGTGTCAAAAGCCTACTAGATGCTCCAGCATTCATGTACGCATACATAACTGCATTTGGATCACTACTATGTGCAAGTCCCAAAACGTGTCCGATTTCATGTAAAGCCATTGAGACCAAATCAAATTGGCCAGCAGGCGTTGGTTGCACATCGGTCCAATTTTCAGCTGCATCAAAGTGAACAATTCCGTCATTTGGATCACCGCCATATGCTAAAACTCCTCCTGGGCCATTGAATGGAGCACCACCGCCAAAATTTTCAAAATATACGCCAATCATAATGTCCGTTTTTCCTGTAACAATCTCATTGAATGTGAATTTCGTGACTCCAGTCCATTGCCCGAACACTAGAAGAAAGGCCTGTCTCAATTCTGTAAGTGATACATCACCATTGATGCCATCAGCGTCAAAACTATAAGTGAGGCTTCTCTTAGAAGGAGGCCATTTGGGATTATTTGGGAAAAAAGCATACTTTGAATTATTAAAAGTGTTTGTGCTTGACACGTGATCTGGTGTCGCACATCTTGGCCGTTCCATTGCCATAATAGTTTCATGATCAAGTTTACCAGAAACATTAAGGCGATAGAATTCCTGAAATTTTCTTACTCCGGACTCCATGTCATCATCTTTTTGGTCTCTGAGATAGCCATATGCCTTGAGGTAACTTTTGACAAAAGCATGATGCTCGAATTGATCCTTATGTGGTTCCAAGCTTCGAGGTTGAACGATGTAGGTTTGGAATTGGACAGAAAGAAACAGGAGAAGGAAAACACGAGCGAGAAAGTTTGGAGTTGGAAAGATATGTGCCATAGAAAAGTGATAAGCTTCATAATTGCACACATATTTCATCTGAATTTTCTCATTTATCACATGTTTTTGGTAAATAAATAGATAGAAATATAGCAATACTCATAGGGTAAAGAAAATGATATGGAATACTTGTGTGCGAGATTATGAGTTGAAATTGCTTAATTTTTGATAATGTGTTGAGGAACTCACCACCCCTTTCTAGTTAATGTGAGTAGGAACAAATGGACATGCATATGAACACCAAAAGAATGGAAGCAATGAAGCAGAGAAGAAGAGAAAAGGAAAACAGGGGTTCGCTGGACATTAGCTCTCAGCGAACGGACAGCGAATTGATCCAAAAATGCACCCTCTCTGCCAAATTCTTCGCTGGAGGTTCGCATTTCGCGAACACATAGCGAACCTGTGAAAATGGGGTTTGCTGAACGTTAGCCATCAGCGAACGAACAGCGAACCTGCGAAAAAATGAAACTTTGCGTTTTACATCATTCTCACTCGAAATTTAGGGTTTAAAAGAGGCAAAACAGAGGGAGCTAGTCATTCTTCACTTCTTGGACTACTTGGGGAGCTTTGTGGTGTGCTAGGGCTTGGATTTTGGTGGAGATCAAGTTGGGGTTTGAAGTTTGAAAGAGATTTTGACTTCACACTTCGGTTCTTCTTCTCCATTCTCCTTCCTTTTCTCTTGTTCAATGTTTATGATTATTATTATGTATTTTTCTTTGAGTTTCTTGAACATGAGTAGCTAAACACTTTGCTTTAGGATTATTTTGAACCCTTGTATGGATTAACTCGTGATTCTTCCTTTCCTTTTGTGATTAATGTTATATATGTGTTTATTTCAGTCTAGTCCTAATGCTTCTAAATGCTTGATCACCATTTAGTTGATTTGTTCATTTGACTTATGACTTGAGAGAGCTAGGTTAAGTGTAGAACTTGAGTGGAGTAGTGTGAGAACTTGAAGTTTGCATGACAAATGAATGGTTTTGTTGATAAGATAGAGATATACTTATTGACCTTGCATAGCCACATTAGGGTTGAAGCTTAAAAATTGAGTTTTATTAATTGTGACAAGAGATTGCATGATTAATAGAATTAAACACTTGTTCTTGACTCGACGGAGCGTTTACAAGTACATTGTGAACCCTAGGTTAACACATATATAGTCATTAAAAGCAAAGGTGAGAGGAGACCATTTTAAGGTTAGGAAATACAAGGGGGATAAATAATCTTAAGTTTTCATTTACCCTTGAAGTTGGAGAATCACTTGTTTATAGTTTTTCTTATTTATTTTTATGGTTATCCTTCACATCTTTATATTTGAATCACTCAAATTGGGCGAGAGTGCGATAATCATTACTTGACCGGGTTTTGGAACCAAATCCTCGTCGGAACGATACTTTACTTATCACATTATTACTTGGCGCGACCCGTGCACTTGCGGAGCGAACAAGTTTTTGGCGCCGTTGCCGGGGATCGAACCCGGGTCACCCGCGTGACAGGCGGGAATACTCACCACTATACTACAACGACGCCAAACTTGAGTCCTTGCTTGTCCTCAAGCAATTTAGAAATCTTTATGATTTGACCAAATGTTTTCCCTAGTTTGATTTAATTACTTATCCTCACATGTTGCTCTCTTAATTGAGTCTTAGAAAGTATGAGCTATATGTAACGATGTATGCATCTCAATTTTAAAACAAACTTTCCAAGATCTTTGAACTGGTGTGTGTGTGTGTTGGAGTTAGGAGAGATTATCCAGATTTTAATCCAGCCACTTGCAATAATTCAATGCATGTATAAAGTTTCATTTTCAAATTTCTCCACTCTTTTCTTCATACTTCTCCATTTTCAACTTGTGGCACATAAATTCAAAATCAAGAGGGCTTTTAAAGCTTGTAATAGGGCTAGGGGTTCAAGTGTTTAGCTAATTGAAAGAATGAGATAAAGGAATTCAAATATCTTGAGATAAATGAAAACATTTCATTAGATTCACTCACACACAAAATTTTCTTCCAAGAAGCTTGAAATTCCCCCAAACTTATCTCAAATTGATTCTTTGTACTCCTAGTCTTATTGCAACAAACTTTTTTTTTCATACTTATTTTCTTCTTTTCTACTTTTTTTTTTCATTCATTCATTCCTCATTCTTTTTTTTTGACTTAGGAGTACAAACTTTTCTTTCTCAATCCATATTTCCTTTTCAAAATGTTCTTACATTTACACAACTTTGACAACCCTACAAATCCTCACTACTAATGAAATGTCAATTATCTCAAGATTCAAGTAGTTCATGGTTTTTCGGGCTGTAAGGGTTAAGTCCAATGTGGGTTTCAAAAAGAAATTTCACATGATTTTTTCATTATAAGGCTCAAAAGGGGGTGCAAAGGGGATAGAAATTGTCAAGGATGGCTTGAAAGGCTCAATCGCATTTAAGAAATGTCTCAATCATTTTTTAAAATTATGTGCCATAAGTTAAAAACGATGAAGTTTTCCAAAAAGAATTTTGAAATTATCAAATGAAAGAGAATACATGCATAGGATTATTACAGGTTTCCTTCACAAAATCCATCAAATAATTCTAACTCCATTAGTGCTTAGGTTGTTCAATAGAAACAGGGAAACATTTGTTTTAACATTGACATATAGATCCACTTTTCACATGTCACTTAATCAAGCAACATCTTTCTATCATTGGATTTTCATACATCTTTTCAAGAAAACTCATGGTCAAATTGATTCAAAAAATGCAACAACTCTAGTTTGGGATAAGAATTCACACACTCACCATTCAAAAACAATTTCCTGTGCACTTATTATTCACAAGCAAAAATTATTCAAATTCTCAAAAAGTTTCAAAATGAGCAAAGGAACTTCTCCCTCCCCCAAACTTAAATCAAACAGTGTCCTCACTGTTGAAAAAGATTAAGCAAGGAACAAACATGGAACAAGCATAAAGCACACATGCAATGAATCATGAACCAAGGAGTAATCATCGAACAAGGAAGCATGCACAAATATGTTGATAAGTGAGCCATCAGACAAAAGATTGAACTTGTACCATGATATTAGATCTCCAAAAAGTGGCTTTTAGAAGTCACGCACCACAAACGAATGAACCATCAGTAGTTCATTGTCAAAGAGACCATGAGAAAGGTGATGTGTGTTGGTTAAGAGAGGACTTGGAGAAGACAAAGTATTTTAGGAAGGTGCTTGCTTGTTGGTGTGTAAGGAGGAAGTGTAAAAAGGAAAATTGGGATGATGGTGGAGTTCTAGAAAATATGGATAAGAAACAATGATTGTGAATATGAAGAAAAATGAGAGGGAGGAGGGTCCATGGTTAGAGAAGAAGAAGAGAAAATGCATGGTGAATGGAGAGGACTAAGGTTTAATTATTTATTTAATGTAATAGATTTTTTTATATTTTTTTTGAAAAAAAATAATAATAAATTTGAAGGTTCGCCATTGGTTGGCTGAACCAACAGCGAACTGTCCACTACACAGATTCTGCAGAATCTGCATAAATTTTGCAGAATCTGCACAAATTCTGCAGAAATTTTACGCACCACATAAGCAGCAAAATCAATCATTCTCTCACATGTTTACTTCAGTCTCATATCAAAACCACAAAACACCTCATACACACCACCAAATTCAATTGAAACCCAAAATCAAGCTAAAATATATCAAATTCACATATGGGCAATCAAAGGCATTAACATCTTACTCCTCAACTATTAGTAAACATCAACAAAAATTGTCTCAAAGATGTAATCACAATAAGTCATGGTATAGATAATACCACAAGTGCAAGATACACACAAGATTTAATGCACCCTTTCAAGACAACCAATGAAGAAATCCACACAATATTTCCATAATTCCAGCAAGAGCAAACCAAAGTAAAAAGAATGCAATTTCATATCACAGACCAAAAATCATTTGCACATTTTGATGGTCACTTCACAACAAGTAAGAACACAACCTATGACAATTAAGCTCATGGGATTCAAATTGATCAATAGGCATAAACTAACACCACAGATCAGTCCAACAAAACAGTTCCATGCAATTAACCACAATAATACTCAAAATTGAATTCAAGATGAGGTTTAAGATGTGCTCCCCTTTGTAGACCTCTTCTTGCCTTCCAAAACTGTAAGCTCTAGCACTCCCCATCAGAAGCAATCCAAGTATCAGGAGAAACCTTCCTTCCTACAAAAAGGGAAAAACAAGTGCAAATCTACCAAACTACACTATACTAGTTAGGAAACTTAAAACTAAAGAGAATAGTTTAGAAAACTTGGGTTGCCTCCCAAGAAGCGCTAAATTTATAGTCTTCAGCCAGACTTCCCAACAAACTCACTAATCATAAGTATCAAAAACTATGATCACCTTGTCTTCATTTCTCCTCAAAAGACAAGGTTTCAATGACAATGGGAATTCAATCACATAAGACTTACATGATCTCTCAATCAAAAGTGATTTTAAGAAACATGTTTCATTATAGCACATGGCAGACTCTAATTCAATTGTTTCACAATTATCCTCAATAGCTCGAAAATATTTTGAAAACCCAATAAAATCCACTTGACTCTCATCAGTAAGAGTCAAAAATTCACTCTGAGGATTTTGAACAAAGATTGTAGGGATTTCTACTTGCTCACAACAATAAGGATTAGGCTCCAAACTTGGAACCTCAATTGCACACTCAATAATGTTCTCTTCCTCTTCAATTTTCAACTCACTATCACCCTCAAAATTTTCACTAACCCTTGATAACACATCATCACTTCTCATGACCAATTCTCCATTTGAAACCATATTTTCTTCACAAGAGTCATTCAACATATCAATAGACCAACCTTTTTGCATTAAAGACTCAAGTTGAGAAGTTAGTTCACCTACCTTGATTGCTAAATTATCAAGAGCTAATGTTTGTTCACTCAATTTTTCATCATCCCTATCTCTATAATCATTTTCATTATCAATATAACGCTGAAACATATCCTCTATTCTTGACATCTTCTCATGACTAGAACTAGACTCATCTAAACTATTGGATGATATTTGACATTGTGGTGCATATGAGGGGAAAGAATAATTTGGATCCCAAGACAATGAATGTTCATGATTCCAACTAAGGTTAAAAGAATTATCATCTAAACTAGCTTGAACCTTAGCTAAATCATCCTCTACAAAATCAATGGTTGAAAAATGGGGGCATTGCTCATCATAATGATTATCTCCACAATAATTACAACAAATGTACTCACATTGAGTTTGAAAAGCATTAGGGTCATAATAAGAAGTTGGATAATCATTATCATGCTCAAATTCATCCCTTACTCCATTAGTCCACCAAGGATAGTCCATGACAAAGTTCTAAGAAAAGAAAATTAACAAACACAAAGACACACAAAAAGAACAAATATACACACGAACACAAGAAGAAGAAAAAATCTACAAAGAAACACAAGAACAAATATATACAAACTCAAGCTTAAGCTACTAGTGCTCTAAACAAGATTGACCAAGGATGGTTTTGGGACACAAATCCCCGGCAACGGCGCCAAAAACTTGTTCGCACCGCAAGTGCACGGGTCGCGCCAAGTAATAAAGTGATAAGAAAAGTATCGTTCCCACGAGGATTTGGTTCCAAAACCCGGTCAAGTAATGATTATCGCACTCTCGCCCAATTTGAGTGATTCAAATATCAAGATATGAAGGGTAACCATAAAAATAAATAAGAAAAACTATAAACAAGTGATTCTTCACTTCTTGGGCATATTGGGGAGCTTTGTGGTGTGCTAGGGCATGGATTTTGGTGGAGATCAAGTTGGAGATTGAAGTTTGAAAGAGATTTTGGCTTCACACTTCGGTTCTTCTTCTCCATCTTCCTTCCTTCACTCTTGTTCAATGTTTATGATTAGTCTTGTGTATTTTTCTTTAGGATTCTTGAACATGAGTAGCTAAACACTTTGTTTTAGGATTATTTTGAACCCTTGTATGAATTAACTCTTGATTTTTCCTCTCCTTTTGTGATTAATGTTATATATGTGTTTATTTTACTCTAGCCCTAATGCTTCTAAATGCTTGATCACCATTTAGTTGATTTGTTCATTTGACTTATGACTTGAGAGAGCTAGGTTAAGTGTAGAACTTGGGTAAAATAGTGTGAGAACTTGAAGTTTGCATGACAAATGAATGATTTTGTTAATAAGATAGACATATACTTATTAGCCTTACATAGCCACATTAGGGTTGAAACTTAGAAATTGGGTTTTATTAATTGTGACAAGAGATTGCATGATTAATGGAATTAAACACTTGTTCTTGACTCGACGGAGCGTTTACAAGTATTCTAGAACCTAGGTTAACAATTATATAGTCATTAAAAGCAATTGTGAGAGGAGACCATTTTAAGGTTAGGAAATACAAGGGAGATAAATAATCTTAAGTCCCCATTTACCCTTGAAGTTGGAGAATCACTTATTTATAGTTTTTCTTATTTATTTTTATGGTTACCCTTCATATCTTGATATTTGAATCACTCAAATTGGGCGAGAGTGCGATAATCATTACTTGACCGGGTTTTGGAACCAAATCCTCGTGGGAACGATACTTTTCTTATCACTTTATTACTTGGCGCGACCCGTGCACTTGCGGTGCGAACAAAAAGTTTGAATAGAAAATGAGAAGCAATTAGATGAGTATGTTTTTGAAAATAGTTTTGTGTTCCAAGAGGTTTAAGTACACAAAACAAATACTAAGTTACCATGTGTAAACTTTGATGTACTCAACCAGAAATCCAACTATACATGTTTTAGTTGATAAGATTGTTTTAATTACATGAATCTTTACTGCAATGCGTCATGCGCCATCCTATATAAAATGTATCAATCTATTGGAAGTTGTTATTTTATTAAATGCTTTTTACTGAAAACAGATTTAAAATAAGATTATTCCAAAATTATCTGTTATACATAACAAGGAAAATGATTGGTGGTGTTCATATCTAACTATAAAAAATGTTACGAATAATAATTTTTTCATCTATCCTTTGTGGTGTCCTAATAAGAATTCCTTCTTATTCTTCATTTATTTGTCAAACTTCTTATTTTCAATTCTTTAGGGATAAGATTGTCCCTGTCTTTGAGTGTCATATTGCAATATGTAAATAGTCTTTCTAGAAAAATCTATCTCTCTTCATTTTAAGAACAATTTTAATTTAAATACATGAAAGAAGGGTACAAATAATCAAAAAAGATATCATCACTTCAATGACTAAAATGCAAGAAAAAAGGAAAAGTTTATCCCTGATTATGTAAAAGTTTAGCCATACAAAGAAGATTAAGGAGGCTAAATAAGTTAATTAATCATAGGACTAAAGTGCAAAGATGTCCATGTAATTGTCACAAAGGTTCAAAAATATCCATGTACAATTTTGTCATAAAAAAATACCCATGTTAATTTTTTGGAGCAAAATTGTCCATCAAATTTCAAAATTGGGGCAAAAATACCCTTCACAGTTTATTTTTTGAGTTTCTCACTCATCATCCTTTGTCGCATTATCATCATATAAAGGAAAATAAATATATAAGTTTGCCACATGTTTTAGTGAGAGATGAATTGGTAGAAGATGATGCGTCAAAAAGTCAAAAAATCAACAGTGCTAGGCATTTTTGCCCCAGTTTTGAAATTCAATGGGAAGTTTTGCTTCAAAAAACTTTATGTGGGAATTTTTACCCCTTCGTGACAATTACGTGGAAATTTTTGCACTTTAACCCTTAATTATAAGTCAATTTATAAGTCAAGTAAACTTGTTTTTGAGAAATAAAATAGACAAATCAATTTTTTAGTGAATTAGAAAAATACTAGAAGTGAATATTGACAAATGCCAAATCTTGCTTTGAATTGTATGGAAATATGAAGATATAAACAGAGGCAAAGATAGAATGAAAGTGGTTCTTGTAATAAAAAAAAAGAATGAAAGTGGTTCTCTTTAAAAATTCAAGGTGTCAATTACATAATGCAGGAGATATATTTATAAATATATGGCTATAATGACTCTGAAAATAAAACTATCATAGATTAAATAATATAAAATGTTTTTATTCGTGTTTTTAGATTCCTAGCTTGTGATTTGGTGGCTTAATCACATTAGATGTTGCTATATATTGATGGGTTTTTCTTTTCGGTTCTTAACTTCAATTTGCCATATAGAAAACTTTTAACTATTTTAACACCTAAACTTATAGTTATGCACTTTATGTATAATAATAGCAACGTAAACCTTATCCCACTTAAGTGGGGTCGGCTACATGAATCACACGACGTCATTTTGCTCTGTCCCTAGTCATTCCTGGAGATAAACCTTTCACTAACATATTTCTTTGAATAACTTCATCAAGAGTTCTCTTTGTCTCCCTCTATTTCTTATATACGGCTCCCTTACCATTTGCTCCACTATTTTACTGGCTTATCTAATTCTCTTCATTGAATATGTCCATACCACATAAACTATAATAACAACGTAAACTTTATCCCATTTAAATGGGGTCGGCTACGTGGCTCACACGACGCCATTTTGCTCGGTCCCTAGTCATTCCTGTAGATAAACCTTTCACTAACATATCTCTTTGAATAACTTCATCAAGAGTTCTCTTTGGTCTCCCTCTATTTCTTATATACGGTTTCCTTACTATCTGCTCCACTATTCTTACTGGCTCATCTAGTTCTCTTCTTTGAACATGTCCATACCACCTTAAACGATATTCTTTCATTTTCTCTGAAATTGGTGCTACCCCAACTCTTTCACGAATGTGATCATTACAAATCCTATCTTTTAGTGTATACCCACTCATCCATCTCAACATCTTCATCTCTGTCACATCCATCTTGTGTTCTTGTTGTTTTTTAATTGCTCAGCATTCACAACCATATGACAATGCCGGTCTAATAGCTGTTGGATAAAATTCTCCTTTTATTCTATCTTGAACCATGCGATCACAAATAACCCCAGAAGCTTTTCTCCATTTTCACCAACCAGCCTGAATTCTATTATTGACATCTCCATCTACCTCACAATCTTCTTGTATAATTGATCCTAAATATTTAAACTTATCCACCTGTTGTATAACATGCTCTCCTAATTTAATTTCTATGTCCTCATGAGTTTGTCTACTACCAAAACTACAGTACATATATTCCGTCTTACTCCTACTTATTCTAAAACCTTTAGACTCTAAAGTCATCCTCCATAGCTCTAATTTCCAATTTATTTCATCTTTTGAATCCCCTAAAATTACTATATTATCCGCGAAAAGCATGCACTTAGGAATTTCTTCTTGTATACTTTTAGTTAAGGCATCCATAACAAGGTTAAATAAATACGAACTCAATGCCGAACCTTGATGCAATCCAATTCTTATTGAAAAATCAATTGTTTCTCCTACCGGTGTTCTAACTCTAGTCGTTACTCCTTCATACATATCTTGAATAACACTAATATACTCAACTTGTACTTCTTTCTTTTCTAAAACTTTCCAAAGTAAATCTCTTGGCACCCTATCATATGCTTTTTCCAAATCAATAAAAATCATGTGCAAATCCTTTCTTATACTTCTATATCTTTCCATTAAGCCTCTAATTAGATATATTGCTTTTGTAGTTGATCTTCCCGGCATGAAACCAAATTGATTTTTCGATATGCTAGTCTCAATTACTTCGCTAACTATGATAGAAAAATGAATTTCTATAATAACAAAATCTCTATCATAGTTAGAAAAGAAATTTTCTAAACCCATTGACCAATTCAACATACAAAGTCCCCTAATAACTTCAAAACCCATTGACCAATTCATTCCCCAAATCGAATAGAAATCTGATAAAAAGAAGAAAGCTGTGAAACACTAAACCCAATCCACATAAAAACGAAGTGTAGTTTGAGAAAAACAAGAAAGGGCCGAAGCTTACACTTATATCCCGCCGCTTGCTGCCGCCAGAGATGCCGGAGAAGAGGCCTTGAATGGAAAGATGGAGGAGCTTGGGTGTAGAAAAATGGTGAAAGAGAGATGAGGAAGGAATGTTATATGTAAAAATATTAGGTTTTAGGGCAATTTACCCAATTATCCTTCTATCTATATTTATTTGCTCCTCCATTTTAAGTCTCTTCCTTAAAACAGAATACACTATTATTCTATACACCTACTTATGTATTCTCTCCAAGTAATAACTTAATTTCTAACTATTACTCATTTAGTTTCTGAGAATAGCCATATTGACTCATTAAGCGTATATTTTCATTTTCCAAAAAGCTTTAATTTTTGGATGACCAAAATTAATTCCAACATTTTTTAATCTTAAATTACCACTAGTCCCTAATTGAATTTTTGGGATGTTACATCATCATATGTGGATGGGCAAGCATCATATTATTCCTCCTCTTCAAATATGTGGATGTACAGATGTTCTCTTATTTCTCCTCCTTTGCCAACCGTGATGTTGAGTAAATTTGATGTCCCTCTTATTCTTTTAGAAATCTGCAATTTTTCAACTATATAGCATAATGTTTTTTCTCCATTAAGTTATGAATCGAAAATTTGATTGTCATTTGATACCCTTATATTAAATTTCATTACTAAAATTTCACATTCTCCTTTGAAATAATCATTAAAAATTAATTGATGTGAATTCCTCAAACTTAAAAAACTAACCAAACTTCCTAATGTTAAAATTTGGATTCACATTCCATATTCATCATCACAAGGATAACTAATAAGTTTTTCAACCAAAAGTGGTTAACGATATATGAATGGAATTTTCCCTTGCAATTATTGACTGCCTTAATTGGTTTGTTATTCTAACCATTATATTATGAGCTTTCTATACTAGATTCTTAAAAATCGTGGACGAATTTATAAGTTCTTTTAAATTGTGTTGTGTTTTTGAATTTGTTGGTGCACCCTTACATTGTATTTCGCTATGTATCCATCATACTATGCCCTATATATATTTCCACATAATTACTCCCTTAATTCGCTTGTTTTCCATCTTCCTCTGTTTATTATCTTTCCATTGTTTATATAATATAGTTTGAAAGGAGGATTAGATCAAGCACCTTAAGAATCGGATTAGGCAATATCTCAATCCAGCAATACTCGTATTACTTTTAACACGTTTAGACATACACATCCTCATATTGCACTGAACAGTGTGTGTCAATCCACTTGAAGGAATCGGCGATATATTTAGCAACTTCCATTTATTGTGAAGTTTTTTCTCTAATGATCTATATGATGTATTTCATTAATTTGTTTTATTAATATTTTGAATATATACACATAAATGTAAATATATATGTGTTTGTGCGTGTCTATTTATATACACAAACACATATATATGTGACTGCGCTGTCATACACACACATTATATTAATTTCTTCATATTTATGTTACTTTACGCACTGATACATTATATTAACACATTATTACACAGTTTTTGTCCAAGAACATAATTATCCTAACTTGAAGAAGTAAGGTTGAGTAGTTTCGTAATTTTCACAAATTACACACACACAAACACACATATTTCATCAAATTTATTGCTTTATTGTAATAACACATTCTACAATTCAAAAGCTCCCTCAATGAGGGTATAAGGCATTAATGCCTGCAATATCATCAGGTGTCAATAGCCTCTTAGTCTCTCCAGGATTGAAGAGTGCATACATAACTGCATTAGGATCTTTACTATGTGCAAGTCCCAAAGTGTGTCCGACTTCATGTAAAGCCACTGAGACCAAATCAAGTTGGTCGGCAGGCGTTGGTTGCACATCGGTCCAATTTTCATCTGCATCAAAGTGAACAATTCCCTCTGTTGGTGGAGTACCATATGCAGAAAGTCCTCCTGGGCCATCGAATGGAGCACCACCGCCATTATTAAGACGATATAAGCCTATCATAATGTCCGTTTTTCCTGTAACAATCTCATTGAATTTGAACTTCGTTACTCCAGTCCATTGTCCGAACACTAGTAGAAAAGCTTGTCTCAATTCAGTAAGTGATACATCACCATTGATGCCATCAGCGTCAAAACTATAAGTAAGGCTTCTCTTAGGCCATGAGGGATTATTTGGGAAAAGAGCATACTTTGAATTATTAAAAATGATTGTACTAGACACGTGATCTGGCGTCCCACATCTTGGCCGTTCCATTGCCTTAATTGTTTCATGGTCAAGTTTACCAGAAACATTAAGGCGATAGAATTCCTGAAATTTTCGTACTCCGGACTCCACGTCATCATCTTTATGGTCTCTGAGATAGCCATATGCCTTGAGGTAACTTTTGACAAAAGCATGATGCTCGAATTGTTCCTTATGTGGTTCCAAGCTTCGAGGTTGAACCATGTAGGTTTGGAATTGGACAGAAAGAAACATGAGAAGGAAAACCCGAGTGAGAAAGTTTGGAGTGGGAATGATATGTGCCATGGAAAAGTTTGAATAGAAAATGAGAAGTAATTAGATGAGTGTGCTTTTGAAAATATTTCTGTGTTCCAGACGTTTAAGTACACAAAACAATTACTAAGTTACCATGTTTAAACTTTGACTTACTCAACCAGAATTCCAACTATACATTTTTTTTGTTGATAAGATTGTCTTGATTACATTTATCTTCATCACAATGTGTCATATATACCTTCCTATGTATCAAATCTATTGGATGTAATTATTTCATTACTTTTAACTGAAAAACACATTTATAATAAGATGGCTAAATTATCTATTATGCATAAAAAGGAGAATAATTGGTGGTATTCATGTCTGACTATAAAAAGTGCTACCAATAATAACTTTCATCTTTCCTCTGTGGGGACCTAGTAAGAATACCTTCTTTTTTTTGTGTTGGAACAATTTGGTACTATTGGTTTTGTTTGTTAAACATGTAACTTAGAGATAAACCTTTGATATTGTTTTCTTTACTTAATGATATAAATGTTTTTCATTTTAACTCTCCTTTGTATTGCTAATATATGTCAATTATGTGTGCAATTGCATGTGAAAACATTTTTGTGTTCTAAGAGGTTTATGTACACAAAACAATTAAAGTTACCATGCGTGTGTATTTAGTCGTGCCCCAATAAAATATATTCCGTTACGTATCCATCTTACTATGCCCTATCTCCACATCATTGCTCCCTTTATTAGCTCGTTCGCCATCTTCCTCTCTTTATTATCTTTCCATTGTTTATATAATATAGTTTGAATAAGGAGGATTAGATCAAGCACCTTAAGAATTATATTGGGAGCCATCTCAATTAAGTAACATATGCTCGTATTATTTTCCGCACATTCAGATATGCACATGCCCATACAATTGACTGAACAGTTGAGTGTCAATGCACTTGAAGGAATCAGGGATAAATTTAGAAACTTCCATCTATATGGTGAAGTTTCTTCTATAATGATCTATAGGCTGTATTTCAATAATTTATTTTATAATATTGTTATAATACATACATGCACGTTATATTCGCTCTCGCTATATATCAGCACATATATGTAAAGTAATGCAGATTTTAATCAATTCTTATTTTATTTGTTCAATATATGTAAAGTCTAGGATAATTGGTTGTAACACTTTTTAGCTTCAATAAGTAATATTCAAAATATTTATTTATTTATATTTATATGTTACTTTACACACAGATACATTAACACATAATATTTGTCCTGCAAATTTTATAGGCTTCACAATTTTTGTCCATGAACATAATTATCCTACACCTAAAGAAGAAAGATTATTGAGTAATTTTTTATTTTTCAAAAATTAAATATTTCATCATATGTATTTCTTTATTATGATAATAATACATTCTATAATTCATAAGCTCCCTGACAAATCCTTTGTATGTTTTTAATGTGTTAACTTGAGGTTATTAAGATTTCAAAGATACAATATTGAATTAAAATGCAATGATTATAATTGAATTGAATTATAAATGATTGTGTGTGAAAAAGGGGCAAATAAGGACATAATCGTCTCATTTAATTTTTTTATCTTAAGTGATTAATTTTTGGGATGAAAGGTATTATGGTGTTGTAAATTTTCCCTTGTAAAAAATGAGAAAAATGGGCTGAAATTGCTATTCTGAATATTTGGCAGAAATTATAGAATTTACGCAAAAACCCAAAAAGTTTCATAACAGTCCTGAGAAAATTACAAAAACTAACCCAAAACTTTTAGAATTCGCGAACGTCCTTGCTGTGAACTATACAACCAGTTTATTTGCAATTATAACATTCCTAGCTGAGAATTATGTATATATCTGTATATGTGTCATATTTAATCTGGTATACTTATCTTGTTGACACATACAGTAAGCATGTGTAAAATACAGGAAGACCCAAGTCGTAGGTTGAGCTATCCAAGTTTGATTTAGACAAAGACCCTCGAGAGGCATTTGCTTCTGTATATGCATGTGAATCATTTTTTTTATCTAAACTGAATTTCGATGCATTTCACTGTTTTGACAATGTTTGAATAATTCTTAATTGCTCTCTGCACTCCAACTCACATACTCCTCACCATTATCATATACCCTCTATAAATCCTCACCCTTCCAACTCCCTTATTGATAATGACAAAAAGGGGGAGAGAGATAAGGGATAAGAAGTATTTTGAACTAAGAGGGAAAAGTATAGTGCATAAGAGATAAGAAGTGTTTTGAACTAAGAGGGAAAAGTATAGTGCATAAATTAAGGGGGAGAGAGCAATATTGATTTCAGAAAAATTCTCCCTCCCTCTTCACCTCCCACCCACGGCCCCCCACCCCCCCTCCACCTCCCTTCCCAGCCCCCCACCGCCCGCCCCACCCCCACTTCACCTCCCTCCCTCCCTTCACCACCAGCCCCACCCCCTTCGCCTCCCTCTCTCCCTTCACCACCTGCCCCAACCCCCTTCACCTCCCTCCCTCCCTTCACCACCCGCCCCAAAACCACTGTCGTCACCGACGGCGGTAATGTCGTTGTTGTTAGCAAGGAGAGGCAGAAGAAGAACAAGAAGCTTGAAACTCGACACACCGGCGACTTTTCCGGCACCGCTCCGGCGACGGCGACAACGGCTGCGTTGCGGAAGCTTAAGCAGTTTGATCCTTCAGGTGATAAATCTGAACATGGTTAGCCTTCTTGGCTCATCGACGTCGCTGGTGATGGGGCGGGTGGTGGGGGGCTAGGGAGGGAGGTGAAGGGGGTGGGGAGGGGGGTGAAGGGGTGGGGCGGGCGGTGGGGGGCTGGGAAGGGAGGTGAAGGGGGGGTGGGGGGCGGTGGGTGGGAGGTGAAGGGGGAGGGAGATTTTTTTTTTATTTAATGTGGACCCACATTAACTTATCCTACGTGGCGATGACAAGGCGCCGGGTGGCAAAACAGGTCTCCATGTGGCGTCCACATATGCATACTAACGGTCAAACGTTGTTGACCGTCAAACCGGGGTAGTTTTTTAACACCTTGGTTACTTGGAG
Organism: Mimosa pudica; assembly: GCA_029929735.1. Lineage (NCBI taxonomy): Eukaryota > Viridiplantae > Streptophyta > Magnoliopsida > Fabales > Fabaceae > Mimosa > Mimosa pudica. The sequence goes on along the minus strand of JAKELP010000021.1, from coordinate 7,964,142 downwards.
TGCAGATACGGACCTGTTGTTAGTTTAGGGTGCTCAGCGCTCCTTGGTGGTTACTTCGGGGGCAGATTAGGTCCCTTACCCTAGATTTTATATCGTTATATCTGAGCTTATTGTGTTATCTTGCATAGTGACTTAGGACTTGGATTGTGTTATTTAGTAAAGTCACCAAATATAACGTTATACTTGAGCACATAACATTATAAAAAAACTAAAACATAATACTTGAGCACATAACGTTATAAAACATCAGACGAGATTTTAATTTAGAAAGAATTTAAGTGTGATCTGATTTATATCGTTATGAGTGGAAAGTTAACCCTATATCTCTGTCAGTGCCTATTTAAAACATTAGATGACCATGAGATATATCATAATGTACTTGCATATAACAATATAACTATTTAGAATTAAAGAAGATAACGTCATATCTTGAGTTATTTAGTTATATCTTCACTAATGTCTATGAAGGACACCGATTTAGTGGTCGATGTAGTGTGCCTTGGGTCTAGTCCTTCAAGAAATTTTAGGACCTCAAGGTAAGCGGAAGTTACCCCGGGTGTCCTTCTCAAAGGAGCCTTGAAGGACACCGATTTAGCGGTCGGTGTAGTGTGCATTGGGGTCTAGTCCTTCAAGAAATTTTAGAACCTCAAGGTAAGCGAAAGTCACCCCAAGTATCGTTCTCAAGGAGCCTTGTTTAATTTAACTATCCTAGTAAACTAAATGCAATGCAAGATGTATTTGAGTGAAGAAAATATATTTTGTTGATTTTTTTAATGAAGGATGCAAAACAAATAAATATTTTTTTTATTTTTAATAAAAGGGTGTAGTGGAAGTGAAGTGCTCTTGGAAATGAATTTCAATGGCTATCATAGCTTTCTAAGGATTTTTAGGGAGTTTAATGCACTAATTTCTTAATTTACCAAACCTCATGAATCCATGAGTCCAATTACCTAATTAGCGGAACCCCAACTAACTAGAAATTGTTAAGCCCTTTAGCACCTTTGAGTTTTCTCTAGGTTTCCTAAAGTACCAAATCTCACCAACCGGTAAGTCTAATGCCTAGTCTCATGAATTGATTTAACCTTTGTGTCGCCTAAAAGATTTAATCAATACAATTCAACACTCAAATCCACTAAGAGAATAGCGGTGAGTATAGGTCTTCTCACAATCTAGGTGAATTCTTGCAAGTAAAAGGCGATTTAAGTCACGCAATTTAACAAACAGTTAGAGAGTGATTTTTATGTTTACAATTAATTAAACCTAACTAAAAGAAACTACTAGCCGAATGTAAAAGAGTGAAGAAATGAATTGCGAATTACCTCCCTCTCCAAAGTACTTTGTGCTTTTGGTTAATCGGACCTCATATATTTGTTACACTTGATATAATCTAACTAAATTCTCAAGATCTCTTAAATCTAAGAAATCTAAAAGAGTTTAATTAGGTTAACCAAGCCTAATGCTCTTTCAAGTTGAACTCATACCTTAAGCAACATTAGATACTAATCAAACACCTAAGAAAAACATTCATTCCACAAACACACATATAAGCTAATCGCACACATATATGTCATGAAATTACAAACGTATAGCTTTAGGTTTTCATGAGCTAAACACAAAAGAGAGATTTCAAGCCACAATTAAGTAGAACACCTAAATCAAGGTATTCTAACCTATACAAGCCTAAATCAAGGTCATACATAGGCAAAAACTTACATCTAGCTTGAAACCTAAAAGAGTATATCACAAATACATGAGGCCAAATGTTGAATTTCTACAAGCACATTCCTTTGGAGAGAGAGGAGAGGACGTCTAGCCGCTCATGGAGATGGAGGGTGGAGGAAGGCGTGAGGTTATGGTGGCCATGGAGGTGAAGAACGAAGTGGAGAAGGTGAAGAAGATGAAGATGGAGTTGAGAGAATTTGGAGAAGAGAGAGAAAGTGAAAGTGGAAGTGTTAGAGAGTTATGTCAAAATTGAAGTTAGTTGGGGTTAAGTAAGTGGGTTAGTTAGATGATGAGTTGGATTAGTGAGTTAATGAGCTGTCAAATGGGGTGAATGAGTTGTCAAGAAGATATTTTGATGGGTAAGAAGGGAGGTTAGGCCGAGAGGTATACTTGTGAAGGGGGAAGGGGTATTTTCGGAATTTGGTGAAAAGTGAGGATGAATGAGGTCTTGATCTTAGCTCCATGCATTTCTAAAGGTCCCTCCTTTTTCTCCAAGTGATTGTGCTTCCAAAAATGCCCTTAATGAGGCCTTCAACAACTCCAAATTTGAATTTGAACTTGGAGCCATTTTTTCCTCTTTTAGTAAGATGCTCCAAAAGTGCCTTGTCCTTTTACCAAAAATGGTAATTGTTGCTTTATGTCACATGCCTTGTCATCTAGCCTCCTCCTTGCCACATAAGCTCCACTAAAGCTCCATCAAGGGTGTGTGGGGTCCACGTGGGACCCACCTACAATAAAATATCATCAAATAGTCAAAATGACCAAAATACCCTTGGGTTCTTAAAATGCAAGTAAAAAGGCTAATATTCACCAATTCATTCCAATAAGCATGTGCAATAAAATATACCAATAATGATCAAATATATCAATTAAATCACACTAATTAAGCTCAAATGCACATGCTTAAACATATAAATTTCGGTCCAATCATGAATCCATTTAAATAGGCATTATTAATTACCTAGAGTGTGATTATTGATTGCAATGCATTAGGTTCAATTACAATTCAATTCAACAAACTATCTACCAATACCATGAGTAAATAGAAATATATAATGAATTATAAAGAACATATGTATGACCATACATATTGTTGAGTCCAAATTCCTCATTACAAGTCAAAACCACAAATCAAACTCACAATAACAACCAAATCCAGTCTAATCTCAAAATATAAATGGTAACCTAAACCTAGGCAATCAAAATATAAAAAAGAAAGGAAAGGAATTAGGACTCCCCTTTGAGGAACATGAGCTCAAGCTATCTTCAAATCATTCCCAAGAGCAAGGAGGGTATTTTAGTCACTCATATGGAAGGAAGGATGGAGAAGTTTGAGATGAAAAGAGAGAGGAGGAGTGAGCATTTCGGCGCCTCACCCCTCCCTTGCACTGTACCAGTTTGGCTCCCTCTTCTCCCAATCCTTCTTCACTTCTTTCTTCAATTTGTTCTCTGCTCCCTCTGTCCAGTTCCGCAGCAGCAGCCCCCTCCCTTTCTTTTTTATTCTCACCAACTCTCCCGTGTTCCCTCACTTTTCTCTTTTCTTCATTTCTTCAATTCAACACTCCTCAGCCCATGAATCTCCTTGACCCAACAAGTCCATTTCACATGTTGCCTCCTCATCCAAATGTCATTTCTTTACTTGTGGGGTCCATTCTTCTTGATCCAATAAAACCATATATTTGAATTAACTCCCAAATGGTGCTTCTTGAGATAATCTGAGGGAGAAAGTAATGGGGATAATGAAAATAAAATAATATATAATAATAATATCAATTATAGTTCCATAATGAAATCCTCAAATCTTGCACTAAATTAATATGAAGTCAAAACATTAAGCAAACCTCTTTGATTAAACATCATTGACTTCCCAAATATAACAAAATATATACCAAACATAGTAATGAAATGAGGAGTTATTTTGGACAATATTGCATCTTAATCATGTTAATTGCCTCAAATTTAGCATAATAAAATCATATAAATTCAAGTATTTGTCAAGCCTATAAAATGCAATTAATTTCCTAGTAACTAAATGCTAAACTTGTTTGAATGAGAAAAATTGTTATGGATTAATAATGAAAATTAGTAAAAGGTGTGATATGCAAAAGAGAAAATAAAAATTGGGAAAAGAGTAAAGATTTGGTAAAATAAAATGGAATTGCTCTTGGGAAATGATTAGGAATAGTTATCCTAGCTCAATTAATATATTTGGGGAGTCCTAGGGTGCTAATTTACTAATTTACCAAACCTATGAGTCCAATACCTAATTATTGGAACCTCATCCAATTAGGCATTGTTAAGCCCTTTAGCACCTTGAGTTTTCTCTAAGTTTCTTACAATACCAAACCTCACCAACCGGCAAGTCTAACACTTAATCTCATGGACCAATTTAACTAAGTGTTATTAAATACCTTAGAGTGTGATTAATGACTAGTAATGGTTTAGATTCAATTATAATTCAATTTAATCAAACTATCTACCAATACCATGAATAAATAGAAAGATATTAAATGAACCATAAAGAACATATACATGACCATGTATATTGATGAGTCCAAATCCCTCATTACAAGTCAAAATCACAATCAAACTCAAATAAGCATAACACTCTAAATCTCAAAGTATAAATGATAAACCTAAACCTAGGAAAATCATAAATACAAAGAGAAAAGGAAAATATTAAAACTCCCCTATTAAGCATGAGAGCTCAAGCCATCTCAAATCATCCCCAATGAACAAAAAGGTTGTTTAGCTACTCATGAAGAAGAACTTAGAAATATTGAGCTCTAATTTATGAGTGAGCATAATGGGTGGAGGGAGGAATTAATGGGAAAATAGAAGAGTGGGAGAAGGAGAAATTGTACAGAGATTTGGCTGCCTCATCACTGCTTTCTTTTTTTTTTTCCTCGCGTCAGACCCCTCCCCCCGCAGCTTCCTTTTCTTTCTTTCTTTTATTCATTCTCTGCTCCCTTGTGCCTTTTGATTATTGGCCCATTTCAAGTCAAGAACAATGACTTTACTCACCAAAAGCCCATGTCACGTGCTCATCTGATTCTAGGAGAAACAAAATGAAAATCCAAAATAATGATGATCAATATATATAATATAAAAGGTTTCCACCAAATCACTGTTCATAACACTGTTCATAGCACTGTTCATGAACAGTGATTTGATGGAATATAATATATTTTTTTTAATTTTTTTTTTATTTTTTTAAAAAAAAAATTGAAAGAATATGATTTTTTTAAAGAAAAAAAAATTAGTTATTATATGATTTTTTTACCCAATATTTTAGTTAAAAAAATTTGTCATATGATTTTTTAGTGTAAATTTGTTAAAAAAAAGTTAAAAAAAGGTTAAAAAATACCAGCTCTTAATATATTTTAAATATGATTTTTTTTTTAAATTTTTTTTTAAAAATTTAGTTATTATATGATTTTTTTCACCCGATATTTTAGTTAAAAAAATTTGTCATATGATTTTTTAGTGCAAATTTGTTAAAAAAAATTAAAAAAAGGTTAAAAAATTTGTTTATGAGCATGAGAGAGGTATTTCAATAGATTATAGACTAAACTTTTGAAATATTAGAGAAGAGGGAATTGTAGTGATAATTGAAGAAGCACCAAAGATAATATATGATAAAAAATTAGTGAGATGTATTATTTGGGATTTGGTGGAATTTTTTATTATTAATTTTTTATAATTTAATATATATTTATATTTATTTATTATATTATTATATTATATTTATTATATTATATTTATATTTATTTATTATTTTATTATATTATATTTATTATTTATTATTAGATTAAATATAATAATTATTTAATAATAATAAAATAATAATAATTATGATAATTAAATTAATTAATTAATTATTAATATTAATTATTTGCCACGTATTCTTTACTTTCATGGGCGAATTTATTTGGGTCACATATCTTTAGTGTCACCATTGTATGTGATTACTTTCTTGTGCGAATTTATTTGGGTCACGTATTCTTTACTTTCTTGGGCGAATTTATTTGGGTCACATATTTTTTTTGTATGAATTTGCCTTAGAGATTTATATCTTTAGTGTTACCATTGTATGTGATTATTTTCTTGTGCGAATTTAATTGGGCCACGTGTTCTTTACTTTCTTGGGCGAATTTATTTGGATCACATATTTTTTTTGGATGAATTTGCCTTAGAGATTTATATCTTTAGTGTCACCATTATGATGATCTTTTTTGCCTAATATATATCTGCAAATGTTTTATTGTGTCTCTTTATATATAATTGATTCTTTGATGTTTATGATTCTTTAGATGACCTCACTCACTCACTCACTTAACCAAAGATAATTATTTGAATGTTTTAAGAAATTTTCATAGTCTTTACTCCTTAAATTATTTGAGATTACACAAGGAGATTCTTCTCATAGGGAAGATGTGTTCAGTTATATTTAATTTCCATTTTCATTATAACTTACAGAAAATAGTCACTAGAAGTTATCATTGAAATTTTCTTCCTTCTAAGGTTAATGTTAGATAGTAATTTTCATCACTTCATTAAAAAGTGAGTGTATATGTGCTCAGAATATTTCACCAATGAATTTATATGACTCATTTCGGAAAAAAAAATTTACTATATGGTATTAATATTTAAATTTTTTTGATACAACGGCAGTGACAAATATGTAAATAATACGATGAGTTATAATTTTTTTGATATATGCTAATTTTTAAATAAAACCGCGCGAAGCGCGGGAAACCCAAATAATACATCTCACTAATGTTTTATCATATATTATCTTTGGTGCTTCTTCAATTGTCACTACAATTCCCTCTTCTCTAATATTCCAAAAGTTTAGTCTAAAATCTATTGAAATACCTCTCCCATGCAGCGCACGAGAGTTAACAAAACAAAAAATGTTGTTTACAAGGAGATGTTTTCAAATATCTAACCAGTTATGTACAACAAATATTATTTTTGTGAAGCTAACATCTATTCAAATATGTGAAGATATTTTTGTGATCATTCTCTTTTATCAATTTTCCTTCTATTATTTCCTTCACCTATATCTCCCGTGCAACGCACGGGAGATACCGCTAGTATATCATAGAAAAGTATTCCACCAAAAACACTGTTCATAGCACTGTTCATGAACAGTGTTTTGTGAGTGCATGAACAATGTTTTGGTGGAATATAATATTATTTTTTTTGTTTTTTTATTATTTTTTTTTAAAAAAATTGGTTATTATATGATTTTTTTCAACAGAAATTTTAGTTAAAAAAATTTGTCATATATTTATTTAGTGCAGGTTCAAAAATTTGTTCATGAGCAAATTTTTTGTGATAAATTTTTAAATATAACAATAATCACAATAAATTTTTTTTTCTAAAAAAAATTTAGTTATTATATGATTTTTTTCACCCGATATTTTAGTTAAAAAAATTGTCATATATTTTTTTAGTGCAAAATTGTTAAAAAAAATTTTAAAAATTTGTTCATGAGCAATTTTTTGGTGCAGTGATTGACATTATCTATTACTATTGTATGTGATTGCTTTCTTGTGCGAATTTATTTGGGCTACGTATTCTTTACTTTCTTCGGCTAATTTATTTGGGTCTATAATATATTATTAGTTTTTTAAAAAATAATTATTATATGATTTTTTACACCCGATATTTTGCACTAAAAAAAGTTTGTCATATATTTTTTTAGTGCAGATTTGTTAAAAAAATTAAAAAATTTGTTCATGAGCAAATTTTTTTAACTTTTTTTTTCTTTACTTTCTTAGCTTAATTTATTTGAGTCACATATTTTTTTAAGCACTGTTCATGAATAGTGATTTGGTAGAATATAATATATTATTTATTTTTTTTTCTTTTTTTTTAAAAAAATTACATTATTATATGATTTTTTCACCCGATATTTTAGCTAAAAAAATTGTCATATATTTTTTTAGTTTAAATTTGTTAAAAAAAAGTTAGAAAAAAATTAAAAAATTAGTTCATGAGCAAATTTTTAGTGCAGTGATCGACATTCTCTATTATGTATTCTTTACTTTCTATTACATATTTAATTATTTAATTATTTATTATTATATTTATTATTTATTATTTATATTTATTATTTATATTTTTTATATTTATTATTTATATTTATTATTTATTTATTTGGCCCACGTATTATTTACTTTCTTGGGCGAATTAATTTGGGCCACATATTTTTTTTTGTGTGAATTTGCCTTAAAGATTTATATCTTTAGTGTAAACATTATGATGATCTTTTTGGCCTAATATATATCTACAGATGTTTTATTGTGTCTTTTTATTTGCCTATCTTTTCCGTGCGAAGCAAGGGAGATATCGCTAGTACTAATAACAACAACAACAATAATAATAAATCAATTCTTTTTTCATAATATATATATATATATATATATATATATATATACTTTTTTTTTTATTTTTTACCTAAGGATCTTAGACATTAATTAAGCACATTTGGATAAAAATTACATCTCTATTATCTTAATTGCCTCAAATTTAGCAAATAGAACCATGCAAATACAAGGATTTGTCAACTCCCCCACACTTACACCTTTTACTCCCGGACAAAGACAAGTTCAAAATAAACTTTGAAGTACAATGAGAAGCAAGACAATTATGAGAGTTCCAACATATATATAGGATTAAAAATGTAATGGAATAATGCTAACAATGATTAATAATGATTGTAATGAATGTGAAGAGTATGAGTAGAGAAGAAAGTCACTCAAGGATAGGTGTTTACACACATCTCACCAATTGGGTTCATTTATACTCTCAATATCTACTTTGGTACACATCCTACCATATGCTTATAGGAATTCTAATGTCTCTACTAAAACATAAAGTGCAATGCATCAAAAGGGTTTTTGAGGGTTATGGTGATGGATAGGCCAAATGATAGAATGAGAATGAGAATGAAAATGAAAAGAATTGATGTTATGCATGTTTAGCCATTCATTTACAATTTGAAGTACCAATTGCATATTGCTAAACTACTATGCATGCCTTATTTGTCACTTTTTTTTGGAATTTTTCTCATTTTTCCATTTTTTTTCTTATTTTTCTTTTTTCCTTTTTTTGTATTTTTTCTTTTCTATACATAACATACTTCTTTAAAACATAACAATGACATCCATTTCATTTTAAACAAAGTAATTATGCAACTTTTCTCATATTGGTAAAACAATGCAATAACATCAAGTGAAGGGCTCAAATGGGTAGCAAAAGGATATAGTGTTTAGGGTTAGTGTTTGGGATTAAGGGTTATGAAATGAAGGCCTTTATCATACTACATTACACTACATGCAACAAGTTTTGACCAAGAATACAAACAAGTTCTAGAGAATGGTAACCAAGTGGATTTCACTTAAGAATGAAGAATTAGGCTCAAATAAACCTCACAATATATGGCTAGTTCTCCTAAACTCATAAACAAATATTCAAGACAATCAATGTTAACCATAGGACATCAATTCCATTTCCAAAATAGCTAATCAAGAGATATATAAAAAACATCATGAAATTCTCATAATTGGCAAAATAAGTCAAAACAATATGTCATGTCCAAGGTTCACAAGTGTAAAAGTGAAGGAGAAGTTCAAAATTTTTCAAAATTTTCTCATTTTTGAAGCCAAAAACATAATCAAGACGCAATCACTAAACACTTGAGCTCACCAATCCAAGGAGCAACCAAAAATAATCTCCCCCCACACTTAATTTCTACATTGTTCTCAATGTAGTAAAATAATGGAAATAACATACAGACTCATGTAAGAACAAGTCAAGATGTTATTCCAAACAAGTTCAAATCATCCAAAATTCAAGTGTGGTGGTGATAATGAGCAATGGGCATTTATTTCTACACCTAAGAATTTAAAAACAACTAAACTAATCTACTTTTACTACTAGATTTGTTCCTTCCCCCACACTTAGCTCAAAAACATATATCAATCAACCATTCAAAACCAAAGAGCAAGTATAAGGAAAGAAACAACCTGAGGTTCATTGAGGCTCATGGCTCTCCTTGAAGAGTTGAAGACGTTCTTTCTTAGTATGGAAGTAGTTGCCTTAAGCGTCCTTCAATATGACCTTCTCATTGTTACAAAAAGAGTGGATGTCAAAGGGTCCAACCAAATTAGCTCTAGTTCCGCCACTCGATGTGGAATATGTTGAATGAACGCCTAAGACCTTGTCACCAACTTTCAAATGCTCCACTTTACCACCCTTGAGGAAAGGATCCTTATATAAATCATTAAACACTTGGAGGTGTCAACATAAACGACATTCCCTATATTATACCAACATTTATTCTTCAGTCCCAGAATTGAACTCGAAAATACCTATTACCCCAATGTGCTCCTGGCGTAATAGTTTGGACTCATTTTTGCACCTTTACCCTGAATAAAAATTGGGAAAAGAGCAAAGATTTGGTAAAATAAAATGGAATTGCTCTTGGGAAATGATTAAGAATAGCTATCTTAGCTCAATTAATATATTTGGGGAGTCCTAGGGTGCTAATTTACTAATTTACCAAACCTCATGACCCATGAGTCCAATACCTAATTGTTGGAACCCCATCCAATTAGGCATTGTTAAGCCCTTTAGCACCTTGAGTTTTCTCTAAGTTTCCTACAATACCAAACCTCACCAACCGGCAAGTCTAACACTTAATCTCATGAACCCATTCAACTAAGTGTTATTAAATACCTTAGAATGTGATTAATGACTAGTAATGGTTTAGGTTCAATTATAATTCAATTTAATCAAACTATCTACCAATACCATGAATAAATAGAAAGATATTAAATGAACCATAAAGAACATATACATGACCATGTTGTTAGAATCTTAAGTTTTGATGAAGACTAAAATATGAAAGAACAAGTTAAACACTTAGACAAAAATAGGTTAAAATAGAACCACAAGTAAGAGTACAACCGGATGTGGATTTACTTCCGGATGGACTAGGACTAGCGCTCGCGGATGAACGTCTCATCCCCCAGCGGAAGCAAGTATAACACTAAGTTATAACTCAGTCTAAGAACATTAGGAGTATAAAATACTTGAGACTAAGTTAGGACGCAACCGGATGCAGGAATGCTTCCGGATGGTTAGAGACTAGCGCTGGCTGTTGGCTTAGGTAACACTGAGCGTCAGTGAGTATAATACAAAGCCATACTCAACGTCCAGTAGGACTGCTTCCGGATGTGGAATTGCTTCCGGAAGCAAGTAAGCTCCCTTAGACTAAGTGAACTCTCACTGCATGTGACTATGTGTTTATATTGCTAGACTAACGTTCAAGTGCAGCACACTGAGTGATGTTGCTTCCGGATGTGGATTTTCTTCCGCAAGCAATCAGAATGTCAGAACGTTCAGTAATGCAGAGCAGTGCAGTGTCATAGTGCTTTTTGGCAGAGCAGAGTTGTCAGAACTACTTTTCAGAGATAAATCAAAGTCAACCCTGCTGAGCATTAATGGAGCATTAAATGGGCAAACGGTAACTTGGGATAAACGGCCATATTCAAACGGCTAACCCACCTACCAAGAGTGAGAATACTTGAAGACTATATAAACAAGCTCATATTCATTTATGAAGATAACTTTGACATCTTGGAGAAATCTAGAGCGAGAAACTGAGAACAAAAACTTGTTCGCTCCGCAAGTGCACGGGCCGCGCCAAGTAATAAAGTGATAAGAAAAGTATCGTTCCCACGAGGATTTGGTTCCAAAACCCGGTCAAGTAGAGATTATCACACTCTCGCTCAATTTGAGTGATTCAAATGTTAAGATGTGAAGGGTAACTATAAAAATAAATAAGAAAAAAAACTATAAACAAGTGATTCTCCAACTTCAAGGATAAATTGGGACTTAAGATTATTTATCCCCCTTGTATTTCCTAACCTTAAAATGGTCTCCTCTCACAATTGCTTTTAATAGTTATATATGTGCTAACCTAGGGTTCACAATGTACTTGTAAACGCTCCGTCGAGTCAAGAACAAGTGTTTAATTCCATTAATCATGCAATCTCTTGTCATAATTAATAAAACCCAATTTCTAAGTTTCAACCCTAATGTGGCTATGTGAGGCTAATAAGTAAATGTCTATCTTATTAACAAAACCATTCATTTGTCATGCAAACTTCAAGTTCTCACACTATTTTACCCAAGTTCTACACTTAACCTAACTCTCTCAAGACATAGGTCAAATGAACAAATCAACTAAATGGTGATCAAGCATTTAGAAGCATTAGGGCTAGAGTAAAATAAACACATATATAACATTAATCCCAAAAGGAGAGGAAAAATCAAGAGTTAATCCATACAAGGGTTCAAAATAATCCTAAAACAAAGTGTTTAGCTACTCATGTTCAAGAATCCCAAAGAAAAATACACAAGACTAATCATAAACATTGAACAAGAGTGAAGGAAGGAAAATGGAGAAGAAGAACCGAAGTGTGAAGTCAAAATCTCTTTCAAACTTCAAACCCCAACTTGATCTTCACCAAAATCATGCCCTAGCACACCACCAAGCTCCCCAAGAAGTCCCAGAAGTCAAGAATGGTCGGCTCCCTCTGTTTTTGCCCCTTTTAAACCTAATTTTCGAGTGCAAATAGTGATGTGGCAGTTTTTATGCGACTGTGCCGCGGCTCAGTACAGTGGACCAAAATCATGCCGCGGCATACTAATTCTCTGTAACTCAGGTTCAATTTGGGCCGCGGCACAGAAGTTCCACATAGAATCATGCCGTGGCTCAGTTCTGTTTTTGCTGAAAATTGATTTCTTCCCAAGCAAATGAGTTACTCCAATGTGTTTGGCCTCCTTTCATTCATCTTGACTTCTCACCTGACCTGGCTTTAATTTCCTAAACACATTTGACTTGCAAAACACTTAACTTATATGATTAACTTACCAAAATATTTAAAACCACTAAAAACATGTACTACCAAAAATCGTGAATCAATTAGCCTTTAAAATGTGTATAAGTACTTCAAAAGTGTATGCAAAAGAATATGAATTATGCTAAAAAGCATGAATTCCATGGTATCAACACACCCCCAAACTTAGACTTTTACTCGTCCTCGAGTAAATCAATATAAAATGGAACAAGATTGATCAATTATCAACTTAACATAAATGCAAGATGTTATCCTCACCGGTTGCTCAAGAGATATGCTTAAAGGGAAAGAAGAGGGATAGAGATGAATGCATGGTTCACAATTCAAGAACAAGTTGCCAACAATTTTGTGTGTGTGTGAAGCTTAAAGATGATGTCCATGCACTAGTTAGAATCCAAAGTAACAACTCAATATGTGTGAAACATCCTCAATATCAAGATTTTACTTCCTAACCTTTTCCTCTCTCTCAACTAGGGAACAACACAATTTCAAAATCAAAGGGACTTTTGAAGCTTGTAATGGGGCCAGGGGTTTAAGTTCGTAGCTATTTGAAAGAATGGGGAAAAGGAGTTCAAATACCTTGAGATAAATTACATTTCACTATATTCACTCATGCACAAAAATTTCTTCAAAGAAATCAAACATTCCCCCAAACTTATCTCATATTGATTCTTTGTACTCCAAGTCTTGGTGCAAGATTTTTTTTTTTGGTTCCAACATCTTCATTTCATTCATCACCATTTTTTTTTTTGGAACTTGGGAGTACAAATTTCCCTTTTTTTCACAACCACTATTTCCCTTTCCACATTGTATTTACAATATACATTCACCTTTGATAACCACACCAATCCTCACTATAATGAAATGTCAGTTATCTCAAGATCAAGGTAGTTCATGGTTTTTTTTTTCGGGCTAAAAGGGTTAAGTCCAATGTGGGGTTCAAAAGAAAATTATCATGGTTTTTCATTATAAGGCTCAAAGAGGGTGCAAGTGGAAATGATTTCATGGGTTGGCTTTAAAAGGCTCAAACGCATTTAAAAGATTGCCCTAATCATTTTTTTAAAATTGTGTGAATCATTCCCTAATTTCAAGAGATTCCAAGGAAGGTTATAAAGTCTATCTATAAAAAAAATGCCCATACATACCAATTTGTTATAATTGTCATCTAAAAAGAGAATTTCTATCATCCCAGCTTAAGTGCAGAAAGGGTAAATTGCCAGAAACGAGACTTACATTGTTCCTCAAGCATTCAAAAATATCCCAAAATTTCCAATTAAGCATATAGTCTAAGCAACACCTATCATTGGATCATGCATGAACTTCAGCAGATAGTTGATCAATCTAAAGCATATGTTTAAAAAATTGAACATTTAAGTCTAAGTTTCAAGGGTCTAACAATGGAATCCATGACAATTCAGCATGTTCATTTATTCAAATCAAAATTGCCCTTACCCCCAAACTTGAAATGGACAGTGTCCTCACTGTCATCAGGGAAAAACTAAAGGTCTTCTCTCAATTTGCAAGACATTCCACAAAAGGGAAAGTGCTTCATGAGAGGAACAAAAATGATGAAGCTAACAATAAAGGATGCAAGTGTCCAAATCCACAAGATTAGTCAAAGCTGAATTATAACTACACCACATTACTGCTTTCACAAACAAAATAGCAAGTTGCAAGCATACACATGCATCAAAGATGAGTTCAAAGCAGAACTTTAATCAGAACAAAACAACTCTCTAAGTTAAGATGCACACATAAGTGAAGCTCAAATGCTTAAATTCTCAATCACCACAATAAAAAACACACATTGAACTTGCACAATACCCCCTGCTACTCATTATCTCTCTATATACAGCAAGTTGACACCACAATATGCAAGAAAAGTCACCGTCCCCAGCCAAATTATTAAACTTTAAATCACCATGCTTAGTGGTAAACAACAGAGAAAGTCCCAAATGATCATTTTCAATTTTCAATGAGTAAAACAAACAAAGCATCTAGGACCCTTTCAAGTTCCAACAAGTAAATTCAGTGAGAGTACGTCAACTTGGACACACAGATACACCTTACAGCAAAGTTACTCACTCTCACTTTGTCTATCCACAATGAAACACCACAAGAGTCAAGGATAAGCACCAATCACTAATCATTAAGCTCATTGCAATTAAAGTAGAAAAATCTCACATCAAAATTTGCAATTTAAACAAGAGATTCACTTATCAACTTGACTCCACTCCCTTCATTCATGTAATTTCCAGGACTTATTCAGGCCATTGCAGCAGTTGACATTCAGGTATAGACATTGAGCAATGCTATCTAAAGTAAACAACTTAGTACCATCTCATTCATTATTCAGAAAATGCCTAATACCTAAGCAGACATGCACCATCCAAAACCACTCTCATTCTCAGGTTTTACCAAAAACAAAACTGACCTTAAATCACCTACATGGCTTCACCAAAACAAAGTAGAATGGTACCCAAACTACCTAATGTCTCTAAGTCTATAACTAAACTGAAACAGCACATAGAAATAGGCATGAAGTTCTTACCAATTGCAATGGAGGGAGAAAACTGAGATGCACAAACAGAGGTGTGAGCAGCGGGGTGGTGGTCGGAGATCGGGGAGGGAGGAAGGGAATACGGTGGCCGTAGGAATGGTGTGTGAGGGCCAAAATCTTGCAAATGGTGATTGGGGTTCTGATTTTATCAAAGAGGGGCAAGAAGTGGTGGGTGAACCAGGGGCTTCGATGGCGGAGCAGGGAGTACGGCGAAGGCAGAGGGAAATATGACGGTGGCCGGAGGAATGTTGTGGCGGCGCGACGGAGGTTTGATTATTGTGGTGGTTAGGGTTTTGAGATGTGGTGGAGGGTTTGAGTTGGTGAGATCAAAGGAGATGAAGGAGGGGGCCGAGCCCGAGGTGGAGACGGCGAAGAACAGACGGGATTGAAGAGGTGGGGAAGAGGAGAAGAAAAGAGGAGGTTGAAGCTTGAAGGATCCGGTGGTTATGGGGACGGTGGCCGGTGGTTCTCGGCGGAGAGGGCGGCGGAGAAGGAAGAAAATTGGTAAGAGGTTTAGGAGATTGAAGGAGATGAGGGGAGTCAAGTTTTATTAAAATTAAATTTTGTTTTTTTTTAAGAAAAATGTGTGTGTGCCGCGGCATGAACATTGAGCCGTGGCATGCTTTTGCACTTTCATTGGCAGAGAATTAGTATGCCGCGGCCAGAAATGTGAGCCGCGGCATGATATTTCTCTGCCACTTAAGTTGGCTAAATGACGCAAAACGTGCCGCGGCACCAAAATTTAAAGCCGTGGCATGATGACAGAACCTATATCAGCACAAAATGACCTTGAATTTGATGATAAATTTCACATGAAACACAACAAAAGCACACTTTCACCAAAATTGGAGTCAATTCAGCACTCAAGCACATGCCTTAAGCCTCATTTGGAACACAATTCCAATTTATTGAAGATCAAATTACTCATCAAAACATCATAACATCATGATCTCATCACTCAAAATTCCCAATCTCATAAGGTAAAAATTTGATCATCAACACAAAATGTCTAAGAACTAAAGGCACATTATTTCCCACAATCACAATCAGCTTAACGTGCTAACATGCTCAAACATTAATCTCCCACATCACACACATGAAAAAAATTTGAGCACAAGTCACCAAACCACCTTTCTCATATATTCACCGCATGAAATCAATCTCCCACATCACACACATGAAATCTCTAAATGCATTAAGGTAAATCTTAGTCCAGTCCCCTGAAAATGCTTAGCTCATTGCTAGCTCAAGTCAATCACATCTCAAATTCTTCCATCCTTCCAACTGTTACATACATGCACACTTTTCAACCAATCTACAAAACACACAAGAACAAGCCTAGTCCTACTACAAAAAGCTAAAACTACTTAAAAAATAAAAAGATATATTTAAGAACATGGGTTGCCTCCCAAGAAGCGCTAAATTTATAGTCTTCAGCCAGACTTTCCAACAAACTCACTAATCATAAGTATCAAAAACCAAGATTACCTTGTCTTCATTTCTCCTCAAAAGACAAGGTTTCAATGACAATGAGAATTCATTCACACTAGACTTACATGATCCCTCAATCAAAAGTGATTTCAAGTAACATGTTTCAATATGGCACATGGTAGGCTCTAATTCAAATGTTTCAAAATTATCATCACTAGCCCCCAAGTATTTTGAAAACCCAATAAAATCCATTATTGGACTCTCATTAGTAAGAGTCAAAAACTCACTAAGAGGATTTTGAACAAAGATTGTAGGGATTTCTACTTGCTCACAACAATAAGGATTAGGCTCCAAACTTGGAACCTCAATTGAACACTCAACATTGTTCTCTCCCTCTTCACTTTCTAACTCACTATCACCCTCACAATTGTCACAAACCGTTAATATCACATCATTTCTTCCCATGATCAATTCTCCATTTGAGGTATTTTCTACACAAGAGTCATTTGATGCATCAATGAAAACACCTCTTTGCCTTAAAGACTCAACTTGAGAAGTTAGTTCACCTAATTTGATTGCTAAATTTTCAAGAGCTAATGTTTGTTCCCTCCATTTTTCATCATCCCTAGCTCTATACTCATTTTCATTATCAAGATAAAGTTGAAGCATATCCATTATTCTTGACATCTTCTCTTGACTGGAACTAGACTCATCTAAACTATTAGGTGATATTTGACATTGTGGTGCATATGAAGGGAAAGAATAATTTGGATCCCTAGACAATGAATGTTCATGATTCCAACTAAGGTTAAAAGAATTATTATGCCAATTAGCTTGAACCTTAGCAAAATCATCCTCTGCATAATCCATGGTTGAGACATAGGGACATTGATCATCATAATGGTTATTTCCGCAATAACTGCAACAAATGTACTCATATTGAGTTTGAAAAGCATTAGGGTCAAAACAAGATGTTGAATAACCATTATCATGTTCAAATCCGTCATTTTCCCCATTAGTCCACCAAGGATAATCCATACACAAGTTCAAAGAAAAACTAACAAACACAAAGACACTCAAAAATAACAAATATACACATGAACACAAGAAAACAAATACAAAAAGAAACACACAAACAAATATATACAAACTCAAGCTTAAGCTACTAGTGCTCTAATCAAGATTGACCAAGGACGGTTTTGGGACACAAATCCCCGGCAACGGCGCCAAAAACTTGTTCGCTCCGCAAGTGCACGGGCCGCGCCAAGTAATAAAGTGATAAGAAAAGTATCGTTCCCACGAGGATTTGGTTCCAAAACCCGGTCAAGTAGAGATTATCACACTCTCGCTCAATTTGAGTGATTCAAATGTTAAGATGTGAAGGGTAACTATAAAAATAAATAAGAAAAAAAACTATAAACAAGTGATTCTCCAACTTCAAGGATAAATTGGGACTTAAGATTATTTATCCCCCTTGTATTTCCTAACCTTAAAATGGTCTCCTCTCACAATTGCTTTTAATAGTTATATATGTGCTAACCTAGGGTTCACAATGTACTTGTAAACGCTCCGTCGAGTCAAGAACAAGTGTTTAATTCCATTAATCATGCAATCTCTTGTCATAATTAATAAAACCCAATTTCTAAGTTTCAACCCTAATGTGGCTATGTGAGGCTAATAAGTAAATGTCTATCTTATTAACAAAACCATTCATTTGTCATGCAAACTTCAAGTTCTCACACTATTTTACCCAAGTTCTACACTTAACCTAACTCTCTCAAGACATAGGTCAAATGAACAAATCAACTAAATGGTGATCAAGCATTTAGAAGCATTAGGGCTAGAGTAAAATAAACACATATATAACATTAATCCCAAAAGGAGAGGAAAAATCAAGAGTTAATCCATACAAGGGTTCAAAATAATCCTAAAACAAAGTGTTTAGCTACTCATGTTCAAGAATCCCAAAGAAAAATACACAAGACTAATCATAAACATTGAACAAGAGTGAAGGAAGGAAAATGGAGAAGAAGAACCGAAGTGTGAAGTCAAAATCTCTTTCAAACTTCAAACCCCAACTTGATCTTCACCAAAATCATGCCCTAGCACACCACCAAGCTCCCCAAGAAGTCCCAGAAGTCAAGAATGGTCGGCTCCCTCTGTTTTTGCCCCTTTTAAACCTAATTTTCGAGTGCAAATAGTGATGTGGCAGTTTTTATGCGACTGTGCCGCGGCTCAGTACAGTGGACCAAAATCATGCCGCGGCATACTAATTCTCTGTAACTCAGGTTCAATTTGGGCCGCGGCACAGAAGTTCCACATAGAATCATGCCGTGGCTCAGTTCTGTTTTTGCTGAAAATTGATTTCTTCCCAAGCAAATGAGTTACTCCAATGTGTTTGGCCTCCTTTCATTCATCTTGACTTCTCACCTGACCTGGCTTTAATTTCCTAAACACATTTGACTTGCAAAACACTTAACTTATATGATTAACTTACCAAAATATTTAAAACCACTAAAAACATGTACTACCAAAAATCGTGAATCAATTAGCCTTTAAAATGTGTATAAGTACTTCAAAAGTGTATGCAAAAGAATATGAATTATGCTAAAAAGCATGAATTCCATGGTATCAACACACCCCCAAACTTAGACTTTTACTCGTCCTCGAGTAAATCAATATAAAATGGAACAAGATTGATCAATTATCAACTTAACATAAATGCAAGATGTTATCCTCACCGGTTGCTCAAGAGATATGCTTAAAGGGAAAGAAGAGGGATAGAGATGAATGCATGGTTCACAATTCAAGAACAAGTTGCCAACAATTTTGTGTGTGTGTGAAGCTTAAAGATGATGTCCATGCACTAGTTAGAATCCAAAGTAACAACTCAATATGTGTGAAACATCCTCAATATCAAGATTTTACTTCCTAACCTTTTCCTCTCTCTCAACTAGGGAACAACACAATTTCAAAATCAAAGGGACTTTTGAAGCTTGTAATGGGGCCAGGGGTTTAAGTTCGTAGCTATTTGAAAGAATGGGGAAAAGGAGTTCAAATACCTTGAGATAAATTACATTTCACTATATTCACTCATGCACAAAAATTTCTTCAAAGAAATCAAACATTCCCCCAAACTTATCTCATATTGATTCTTTGTACTCCAAGTCTTGGTGCAAGATTTTTTTTTTTTGGTTCCAACATCTTCATTTCATTCATCACCATTTTTTTTTGGAACTTGGGAGTACAAATTTCCCTTTTTTTCACAACCACTATTTCCCTTTCCACATTGTATTTACAATATACATTCACCTTTGATAACCACACCAATCCTCACTATAATGAAATGTCAGTTATCTCAAGATCAAGGTAGTTCATGGTTTTTTTTTTCGGGCTAAAAGGGTTAAGTCCAATGTGGGGTTCAAAAGAAAATTATCATGGTTTTTCATTATAAGGCTCAAAGAGGGTGCAAGTGGAAATGATTTCATGGGTTGGCTTTAAAAGGCTCAAACGCATTTAAAAGATTGCCCTAATCATTTTTTTAAAATTGTGTGAATCATTCCCTAATTTCAAGAGATTCCAAGGAAGGTTATAAAGTCTATCTATAAAAAAAATGCCCACACATACCAATTTGTTATAATTGTCATCTAAAAAGAGAATTTCTATCATCCCAGCTTAAGTGCAGAAAGGGTAAATTGCCAGAAACGAGACTTACATTGTTCCTCAAGCATTCAAAAATATCCCAAAATTTCCAATTAAGCATATAGTCTAAGCAACACCTATCATTGGATCATGCATGAACTTCAGCAGATAGTTGATCAATCTAAAGCATATGTTTAAAAAATTGAACATTTAAGTCTAAGTTTCAAGGGTCTAACAATGGAATCCATGACAATTCAGCATGTTCATTTATTCAAATCAAAATTGCCCTTACCCCCAAACTTGAAATGGACAGTGTCCTCACTGTCATCAGGGAAAAACTAAAGGCCTTCTCTCAATTTGCAAGACATTCCACAAAAGGGAAAGTGCTTCATGAGAGGAACAAAAATGATGAAGCTAACAATAAAGGATGCAAGTGTCCAAATCCACAAGATTAGTCAAAGCTGAATTATAACTACACCACATTACTGCTTTCACAAACAAAATAGCAAGTTGCAAGCATACACATGCATCAAAGATGAGTTCAAAGCAGAACTTTAATCAGAACAAAACAACTCTCTAAGTTAAGATGCACACATAAGTGAAGCTCAAATGCTTAAATTCTCAATCACCACAATAAAAAACACACATTGAACTTGCACAATACCCCCTGCTACTCATTATCTCTCTATATACAGCAAGTTGACACCACAATATGCAAGAAAAGTCACCGTCCCCAGCCAAATTATTAAACTTTAAATCACCATGCTTAGTGGTAAACAACAGAGAAAGTCCCAAATGATCATTTTCAATTTTCAATGAGTAAAACAAACAAAGCATCTAGGACCCTTTCAAGTTCCAACAAGTAAATTCAGTGAGAGTACGTCAACTTGGACACACAGATACACCTTACAGCAAAGTTACTCACTCTCACTTTGTCTATCCACAATGAAACACCACAAGAGTCAAGGATAAGCACCAATCACTAATCATTAAGCTCATTGCAATTAAAGTAGAAAAATCTCACATCAAAATTTGCAATTTAAACAAGAGATTCACTTATCAACTTGACTCCACTCCCTTCATTCATGTAATTTCCAGGACTTATTCAGGCCATTGCAGCAGTTGACATTCAGGTATAGACATTGAGCAATGCTATCTAAAGTAAACAACTTAGTACCATCTCATTCATTATTCAGAAAATGCCTAATACCTAAGCAGACATGCACCATCCAAAACCACTCTCATTCTCAGGTTTTACCAAAAACAAAACTGACCTTAAATCACCTACATGGCTTCACCAAAACAAAGTAGAATGGTACCCAAACTACCTAATGTCTCTAAGTCTATAACTAAACTGAAACAGCACATAGAAATAGGCATGAAGTTCTTACCAATTGCAATGGAGGGAGAAAACTGAGATGCACAAACAGAGGTGTGAGCAGCGGGGTGGTGGTCGGAGATCGGGGAGGGAGGAAGGGAATACGGTGGCCGTAGGAATGGTGTGTGAGGGCCAAAATCTTGCAAATGGTGATTGGGGTTCTGATTTTATCAAAGAGGGGCAAGAAGTGGTGGGTGAACCAGGGGCTTCGATGGCGGAGCAGGGAGTACGGCGAAGGCAGAGGGAAATATGACGGTGGCCGGAGGAATGTTGTGGCGGCGCGACGGAGGTTTGATTATTGTGGTGGTTAGGGTTTTGAGATGTGGTGGAGGGTTTGAGTTGGTGAGATCAAAGGAGATGAAGGAGGGGGCCGAGCCCGAGGTGGAGACGGCGAAGAACAGACGGGATTGAAGAGGTGGGGAAGAGGAGAAGAAAAGAGGAGGTTGAAGCTTGAAGGATCCGGTGGTTATGGGGACGGTGGCCGGTGGTTCTCGGCGGAGAGGGCGGCGGAGAAGGAAGAAAATTGGTAAGAGGTTTAGGAGATTGAAGGAGATGAGGGGAGTCAAGTTTTATTAAAATTAAATTTTGTTTTTTTTTTTAAGAAAAATGTGTGTGTGCCGCGGCATGAACATTGAGCCGTGGCATGCTTTTGCACTTTCATTGGCAGAGAATTAGTATGCTGCGGCCAGAAATGTGAGCCGCGGCATGATATTTCTCTGCCACTTAAGTTGGCTAAATGACGCAAAACGTGCCGCGGCACCAAAATTTAAAGCCGTGGCATGATGACAGAACCTATATCAGCACAAAATGACCTTGAATTTGATGATAAATTTCACATGAAACACAACAAAAGCACACTTTCACCAAAATTGGAGTCAATTCAGCACTCAAGCACATGCCTTAAGCCTCATTTGGAACACAATTCCAATTTATTGAAGATCAAATTACTCATCAAAACATCATAACATCATGATCTCATCACTCAAAATTCCCAATCTCATAAGGTAAAAATTTGATCATCAACACAAAATGTCTAAGAACTAAAGGCACATTATTTCCCACAATCACAATCAGCTTAACGTGCTAACATGCTCAAACATTAATCTCCCACATCACACACATGAAAAAAATTTGAGCACAAGTCACCAAACCACCTTTCTCATATATTCACCGCATGAAATCAATCTCCCACATCACACACATGAAATCTCTAAATGCATTAAGGTAAATCTTAGTCCAGTCCCCTGAAAATGCTTAGCTCATTGCTAGCTCAAGTCAATCACATCTCAAATTCTTCCATCCTTCCAACTGTTACATACATGCACACTTTTCAACCAATCTACAAAACACACAAGAACAAGCCTAGTCCTACTACAAAAAGCTAAAACTACTTAAAAAATAAAAAGATATATTTAAGAACATGGGTTGCCTCCCAAGAAGCGCTAAATTTATAGTCTTCAGCCAGACTTTCCAACAAACTCACTAATCATAAGTATCAAAAACCAAGATTACCTTGTCTTCATTTCTCCTCAAAAGACAAGGTTTCAATGACAATGAGAATTCATTCACACTAGACTTACATGATCCCTCAATCAAAAGTGATTTCAAGAAACATGTTTCAATATGGCACATGGTAGGCTCTAATTCAAATGTTTCAAAATTATCATCACTAGCCCCCAAGTATTTTGAAAACCCAATAAAATCCATTATTGGACTCTCATTAGTAAGAGTCAAAAACTCACTAAGAGGATTTTGAACAAAGATTGTAGGGATTTCTACTTGCTCACAACAATAAGGATTAGGCTCCAAACTTGGAACCTCAATTGAACACTCAACATTGTTCTCTCCCTCTTCACTTTCTAACTCACTATCACCCTCACAATTGTCACAAACCGTTAATATCACATCATTTCTTCCCATGATCAATTCTCCATTTGAGGTATTTTCTACACAAGAGTCATTTGATGCATCAATGAAAACACCTCTTTGCCTTAAAGACTCAACTTGAGAAGTTAGTTCACCTAATTTGATTGCTAAATTTTCAAGAGCTAATGTTTGTTCCCTCCATTTTTCATCATCCCTAGCTCTATACTCATTTTCATTATCAAGATAAAGTTGAAGCATATCCATTATTCTTGACATCTTCTCTTGACTGGAACTAGACTCATCTAAACTATTAGGTGATATTTGACATTGTGGTGCATATGAAGGGAAAGAATAATTTGGATCCCTAGACAATGAATGTTCATGATTCCAACTAAGGTTAAAAGAATTATTATGCCAATTAGCTTGAACCTTAGCAAAATCATCCTCTGCATAATCCATGGTTGAGACATAGGGACATTGATCATCATAATGGTTATTTCCGCAATAACTGCAACAAATGTACTCATATTGAGTTTGAAAAGCATTAGGGTCAAAACAAGATGTTGAATAACCATTATCATGTTCAAATCCGTCATTTTCCCCATTAGTCCACCAAGGATAATCCATACACAAGTTCAAAGAAAAACTAACAAACACAAAGACACTCAAAAATAACAAATATACACATGAACACAAGAAAACAAATACAAAAAGAAACACACAAACAAATATATACAAACTCAAGCTTAAGCTACTAGTGCTCTAATCAAGATTGACCAAGGACGGTTTTGGGACACAAATCCCCGGCAACGGCGCCAAAAACTTGTTCGCTCCGCAAGTGCACGGGCCGCGCCAAGTAATAAAGTGATAAGAAAAGTATCGTTCCCACGAGGATTTGGTTCCAAAACCCGGTCAAGTAGAGATTATCACACTCTCGCTCAATTTGAGTGATTCAAATGTTAAGATGTGAAGGGTAACTATAAAAATAAATAAGAAAAAAAACTATAAACAAGTGATTCTCCAACTTCAAGGATAAATTGGGACTTAAGATTATTTATCCCCCTTGTATTTCCTAACCTTAAAATGGTCTCCTCTCACAATTGCTTTTAATAGTTATATATGTGCTAACCTAGGGTTCACAATGTACTTGTAAACGCTCCGTCGAGTCAAGAACAAGTGTTTAATTCCATTAATCATGCAATCTCTTGTCATAATTAATAAAACCCAATTTCTAAGTTTCAACCCTAATGTGGCTATGTGAGGCTAATAAGTAAATGTCTATCTTATTAACAAAACCATTCATTTGTCATGCAAACTTCAAGTTCTCACACTATTTTACCCAAGTTCTACACTTAACCTAACTCTCTCAAGACATAGGTCAAATGAACAAATCAACTAAATGGTGATCAAGCATTTAGAAGCATTAGGGCTAGAGTAAAATAAACACATATATAACATTAATCCCAAAAGGAGAGGAAAAATCAAGAGTTAATCCATACAAGGGTTCAAAATAATCCTAAAACAAAGTGTTTAGCTACTCATGTTCAAGAATCCCAAAGAAAAATACACAAGACTAATCATAAACATTGAACAAGAGTGAAGGAAGGAAAATGGAGAAGAAGAACCGAAGTGTGAAGTCAAAATCTCTTTCAAACTTCAAACCCCAACTTGATCTTCACCAAAATCATGCCCTAGCACACCACCAAGCTCCCCAAGAAGTCCCAGAAGTCAAGAATGGTCGGCTCCCTCTGTTTTTGCCCCTTTTAAACCTAATTTTCGAGTGCAAATAGTGATGTGGCAGTTTTTATGCGACTGTGCCGCGGCTCAGTACAGTGGACCAAAATCATGCCGCGGCATACTAATTCTCTGTAACTCAGGTTCAATTTGGGCCGCGGCACAGAAGTTCCACATAGAATCATGCCGTGGCTCAGTTCTGTTTTTGCTGAAAATTGATTTCTTCCCAAGCAAATGAGTTACTCCAATGTGTTTGGCCTCCTTTCATTCATCTTGACTTCTCACCTGACCTGGCTTTAATTTCCTAAACACATTTGACTTGCAAAACACTTAACTTATATGATTAACTTACCAAAATATTTAAAACCACTAAAAACATGTACTACCAAAAATCGTGAATCAATTAGCCTTTAAAATGTGTATAAGTACTTCAAAAGTGTATGCAAAAGAATATGAATTATGCTAAAAAGCATGAATTCCATGGTATCAACAATATCCTTCAAACATTCAAAGCTGCCCAGAAAAGCAAGAGAGCATTTAACACATTGAGAGTTCTTTTCATCTATTTATCTTGTACTCTTTGTAGTTAAGTCTCTTCATTTATTAAGAGCAGTAATTGTACTTAAGTGTGTAACATTATCCGTTCTTAAAGAGAACTAAGTTTAGAAAATCCTTTATTTGTAAAGGTTGAACCCTTGCAGGTTGTAAGGGGGAGTGAGTCAGTAAGGTTGCAAGTGAACCTGTGTAAAACTTGTGGTTGTAAGGTTGCAAGTGATCCCGGTCTAAAACTTGTGATTGTAAAGGTTCCAGGTGAACCCGTTTGTAAAACCTGGGGATAGTGGAACTCAACCTGGGTGGTTGAGAACTGGACGTAGGTCAGGTAGACCGAACCAGTATAAAATCTTGTGTTTCATTGTTTTAAGTTTTATTTGGTAGCACAATTCACCCCCTCTCTTGTGCATCCACCTCTTTCACATGTATATTGATGAGTCCAAATCCCTCATTACAAGTCAAAATCACAATCAAACTCAAATAAGCATAACACTCTAAATCTCAAAGTATAAATGATAAACCTAAACCTAGGAAAATCATAAATACAAAGAGAAAAGGAAAATATTAAAACTCCCCTATTAAGCATGAGCTCAAGCCATCTCAAATCATCCCCAATGAGTAAAAGAGGGTGTTTAGCTACTCATGAAGAAGAGCTTAAAAATTCTAAGCTCTAATTTATGAGTGAGCATAATGGGTGGAGGGAGGAATTAATGGGAAAATAGAAGAGTGGGAGAAGGATAAATTGTACACAGATTTGGCCGCCTCCTCACTGCTTTCTTTTTTTTTTCCCTCGCGTCAGACCCCCCCGGCACGCAGCTTCCTTTTCTTTCTTTCTTTTATTCATTCTCTGCTCCCCTGTGCCTTTTGATTATTGGCCCATTTCAAGTCAAGACCAATGACTTCACTCACCAAAAGCCCAATATTGTCACGTGCTCATCTGATTCTAGGAGAAACAAAATGAAAATCCAAAATAATGATAATACTAATAACAATGACAATAATAATAATAAATCAATTCTTTTTTCAATATATATATATATATATATATATATATATATATATATATATATATATTTGCTTTTCTTAAATTAACATATATATATATATACACACTTTTTTTTATTATTTTTTGCCTAAGGATCTTAGCCATTAATTAAGCACACTTGGATAAAAATTGCATCTCTATTATCTTAATTGTCTCAAATTTAGCAAATAGAACCATGCAAATACAAGGATTTGTCATTCTAACTGAGCTTGTAGGCATATATCATTACATATAGAAACATAACGCTATACTTGTAGAAATTTCAAATGTCAGACTTCTGTACATCTCTCTGACAGATTGTTTCTAGCCGTTAGACTCTTGGGATTGTTCAGATTGGCTAACTTGGTAAAACCCATTTGTGTTCTACCCAACCTAACCCTGTCATATTGAGAAGCAGCATCAAACGACTCTTAACGCAACGGTCATTTTTTTTCAAGAGAGCCAACGGACGAATTGCAATAGCAAGATCTCATCTGCCATAAATAGCCAAGCTGTGAGCACGAGGAAGATGAGAGACAGAAAAAGAGAGAACATCTACAGAAACCTCTCAAAATGGAAGTCCATTAACCGTTCATATCTACTTCCAACACTCAGAGAGCTTAAAAATTGTAATCATTCATATATGTGACTGTGAGAGATTTCATTATACTTAAGTGTTTATCATAATCTGTTCTTAGAGAGAACATATATTTGAAATCCTTCATTGTAGAAGGTTGCTTCTAAGTCCTATGACTTAGAACCAGTGATTTATGATTTCTTACAAAGTGTAAGGGGAGTGTTTGGAGGGAGTCTCTGAAGCTCTGTAAGGTTTCTGGTTAGCCCGTAAAACAGGTGGTTGTAGGAGAGCCAACAATCCTGTGGGTTGAAGTTGAACCCATAAAAGCTTTTAGTGAAAACCCAACGAGGTGTTGGGTACTGGACGTAGGCAAGAGGATTGGTCGAACCAGTATAAATCGTGTTCTCTTGTCTTTATCAATTTTAATTTTTTTTAAGAGCACAATTCACCCCCCCCCCCTCTTGTGCTTTCTGCCTCTTTCATAAGTTGCATGCTAAACGAGTTGAGAGAAAGAATCATTTTGTGAGGATTGTGTGTGTGTGTGTGTCTATATATATATATATATATATATATATATATATATATATATATTCTTATGCTATTTGATTTCTAGTAGCGTGGATGATTTTCAATTAATATATCTTAGACCTTTATCATTGTGAGTTTATACTTCATCCAGAACTAAAATGGTCTAAGTGTGCGGGAGGGAATGATTGTGCATGATATTTGAAGAGTTTTTATTCTACTAATTATGAGTAATTAGCATGCCAAATGTTTAAATATATTCAGAATTAGGAGTGTTTGTGTTTAGAGTTCATAAACTATGACTTAGTTGCATTTCCATTTTAATTAGAGCATATTAAGAAATTAGGAATGTTTGATGACATTGAACCTTATACTCCCTCCGGTCTCTAATGTAAGAGCCCAAAATTTGAATGGTTTTGGTCCCTAATGTAAGAGCTCACCCCATATTCTCTCCTCATTTAATGCATTTTTTCCTACTTTACCCCAACTCTCTTTCATATTTATTAAGGCTTATGTATTTCTCTCTCTTAAAAGTACCATAATAAATATGGGCAATTTTGGAAAAGAAGCATTAACTCCAAACACCCAACTAACATTCACTTGTTTTCTTAAGATGCGTTTTTTTTACGGCTAGCTCTTACATTAGGGACCGGAGGGAGAATTAAGTACCTCATATCTAGCATTATTTGTCATTTTTAGATCAAAGGAAACCGAAGAAAAGATGGAGTGAAATTGAAGAAAGCTGAAAAAAAAGTTTGAAGGTCATGGCTCCCTGCAGCCTTGACAGCGGCTTTTAGAGGTTCAAATGTCGTGGCACTCAGTGGCCTGTCTGAAATCTGCATAAAATCAGCTTCGTGTTTGACGCATTTTTTAACCCCAAATTCAATTGGGCTACGGTGATTATTTCCACTTTCCTTTCTTTCTTTTATAATAGGACAATGCAGATTTGGAAATAAAAGAAAAAGGAGGAAAGAATAAGTCTTGGGCTTGGGCTAGATCTTTGGTGACTTAATTGACTAAGGAGATCACTCATTATAAAAAGGAGAGGAGGAGCTTGTGAGAAGAGGGCTGGTTACAATTCTTTCCACTTTCTAAAGCCTAGAGAGATTCACGAAGAAAGAGAAAAGGAAACTGAATGCGAGAGGAAGCAAGCTGCAGTTTTGAGATTACACAAAGCACGCACGTGAAGGAAGAAAAGAAGCAAGTAGGAGGAGGAGAGTTAACATTTACACTGACGCACAAAAGGGAGAGAGCACCATTACTCTTCAATCTTGTTAAGTTGTTGATCCTCCTTTGTGAACTTCTAGTATACTTTTGGATCTAGATTTTAAATTGATTTTTGTGATGACTTTGATAGACACTATGTGTGGTTAATTTCCTTTACAACCTAGAGTACGATGAACTTGTTTGTAACTTAGATATTTTATTTCCCACTATTTCATTATGGTTAATTTGATTTAGTTTATTTAATCTTGCTATTATTGATTAACTTGTTTAGTGCTTGATCACCATTAGACATGTTTAGGGAATTTAGAATTGGACTCGGAAGAGGGAATTTTAAATAGACCATGGGATTAAATAGTGTAGGATTGGATTTTAATCTGATTTGCGACTAGGATAGGAATATACCTAGAAGCCCTACATAGTCACATTAGAGTGGAACCGTTATAAATTGGCCTTGTGAATTATAGTATGACATTACATAATTAAGCTAGGTAAGGATGTAAGTGGACCGGAAGACATTTATAGACACTAGTACTCTAGATTAGCTAGTTGAATTAATTCATAATTAATTTAGTGGGAATAAAATCTAAGAAGCAAATAAGGGATTAGTGGTTCTAGGTTGTTCTTTTGGCTCATGAATTTCATCTGTGTGAATATTTGTTTTATTTTATTTTTTTAGATGTTAGGTAACTAAAATCAATTTTCTTGTATTTACTCAACTTGAACGAAAATAGGAGATCTAATGCCTAATTATTAATTGTTTGAGTCTCTGTGGGATCGACCTTGATTTACCACTTTAATAAAATACGATCCGTACACTTACGGAATTTTTATCAAAAACTTGATGCTACCAAACATTAACTTGCCTTCAAATTAAATCTTCATCAATTTTGGCAAGATTTCACTGTCTTCTAGAAATTATTGCAACCTAACCCACTATCTCACAAAGTAAGTCTTATATAATGGAAGATAGGGAGTAGTGTTGATTTGTCAAATCTCATATTTTAAGAAATTCTTCTTGCTATTATGTTGTAGAGACAATCCGTTCAATTTTAAACTTTCTATGTGCAACAAGTATTATTTTCCTTATTTCATTGATAATTATATTGAAGTGTTCTTTGCAAATGTTTAACACTGCTTTTATTCACAAGGGATGTGGTTGGCATTTTTTATACAACAAATGTTTGAACTCTTTCAAAACTTTGGTTTCATAGATACCTGTGTCTATATCAAATACCAATCCAATTTAGCGAAACGTGAAGAAAACGAGATCGATTATATGAACTTATTGAAAAAACAAGTCAAGAAACACAAAATCTTTTATGTATGAGTTATAAATAGAGATATACACAGCATTGTTTTAATGCTTTTATACATCACCAAATACATACATATGCTTTTATACATCACCAAATACATACATACGCACGCATGATTCTAGTCCAATCCTTTTCAAAAAAAAAAAAAAACTCAAATCGCGTCTACTTGTTATTGTATGATCTTCATCTGCTATACATTTAAGCACTCTTCATAAAATATGTTCAAATTCGTGAGAAGAAAATAAAAAGAGCAATGATCCTCTAAAATTCACTTTTCACTCAAGTTTAGAGTGATAGAAACAAAGACAGGCCTCACTTCACTTTAATGGGACTCACAATTAAAAGTGAGGCTCAACGTTTATCTTTCCTCTCTTTCAAGTGATGTGCAAGGTATATGAATACTCCAAATTTTGAAAGACCTTGTTCAAGAACTCATCAAATTAAACAAATAAGATGATGAAGAAGAAAGAAAAGATGAATATTGGGAAAGTGAGGAGGTTTAGAGAAGCAGAATTGGGGAGAAATGGGTATGTATCAGGTGGTGGCAACATACACTCATCACCATTGAAGTACACTTTATGAGGGAAAGCCCAACCTTGCTTGAAGGTAAAAGTGTCCTTGTTCTTCCTCATAAGAACCTCAGATTGAACATTCCCTGATGGCCCGGCTTCCATTAACAGATCATTATAATACTTCATGCCATAGAACATAGCAGTATCATCTGCAAATTACAAAACAAGTTGATGTAAAACAAATTTAGATTACACTCACAATTCTTGTTTCAGTGGTGACAGTGCTGATATAGGTGGAAAATATAGAAACAGAGAGTTAGGAAAGAATGGCAGAAACAGAGGTGACGGAGAAACTGGACAGAAAATGAGGAAGAGTAGAACTAATAACTATTAAGAGGGAGAGGTGCAGAACAGAATTAATGAACCTAAGGAGAAGAGATAATAAAGTCTATCTGATACATATGTGATATGATGCACATCCTTTTCCTACACTAAATTTTTCCCAACCCATGAAGAAGTCAACTTCCTTCAACTAGAAAGGTAAAAAAAAGCTTCTTTCAACTAGCCATTTCCCTAATAACTAGGTAAATAAACTAATAATTAAAGCATCCCCTTATAACACACTAATACAACTAATACATGTAATGATGAAATAACAACTTGCTAAAGTAAAATACATAAAGCTAGATAATTTTTATGCTATAAATTTCTTCAAAATCTCTTCTCATATTCCATCAATTTGATGGAATATTAGTTATAATATTGGAAGAATCCTTATTCTTGCAGGAAGAAGTAAATTTAGTTTTCAAGTTTTATAAAATATATATAGAGAATTATTTTCATATTCAAGTTAAAACTTTTAGTCAACTTTTGCCGTTGTATTTTATTATAGGTTGCTTAGTAGGGAAAACATTAGCTTTTTTAATGAAGAGGAAACTCCATCTATAAATAGCTTTTTTCTCTTTTATAATAGATAAACTTGATGAAGTAACTTAGTTGTTTTCCCTCTCCTCAAATTCTTCAGCTTGGCCCTCTTTCTATTTTGTCCCCCTTCCTCTATTTCTTCTTCACCCTCAATTCATGTTCAGATTTCTCTCCTTCCCCCTCTATTTTCTAGCTTCTTTCCCTACATGTTTTTTCCATCACCAGTACATCAATTGTTTTTAAGTTTTGGGGCTTTTGATATTTTAAATTTTAATTATTGTTATATTTTTGTGTTATGTATAATTGTTATCTGACTAAAATATCGTGAGTGTGGGCCATTAGTCAGTTTATATCCACTTTAGGTGTTGAGTTTACTAGCTCAGTCCATTTAATCATTATTCAGTTGTTATATCACTTTAGCATGGTGAGAGGTGATTTAATTGGAAAGTCGTTTTTAGAATGTAGAAATATAAAGAAAAGATAATATATAGCAAGAAAATAAGATTTTACAGTTTAGATCAACTCGACTTTTAATCAATAAGCTTTTTTATCCTTAAGGTCATCTATCCCAAATACATATTTTGGCCCAAATTGATAATTTGCTTTCAAAAGTCGTAGTTGAAAAAAAATAAAATATGATCAGACTTGTTGCTAGAAGAAGAAAGATATGCAGAAAGATAAAGCTGATATATGCATATATACTTACTGACAGACTCATAGGGAACTAATGGCTTGTAATCGAAGCTGAAGACTTGTGTAACATTGTTGAGATTTGGATGCTGAACAGCAAGAGTCCAGAGAGTATAATTCATCTTGTAATTGAAATTTGTTATAGCAATCTTGACTCGCCAATAGTCTTTATAGTTGAGCTTGACGTGCCAATGTACTCTGATAGGGCACATGTGATGAGTACACTGTAGCAACTGGTCATTGTCTTTCTTTGTAGAATGAAGCCTTTTATCGTTACGAAATTTGGAATCACTCCTAGACATAACACAAAGAAAAAAAAAGTAATAATAAACACAAGTGAAAAAGTAAATGCTTTGATATACTTTTATAACTTGTTACCATTAGTAGTGAGTTTTTGAGATTAATTTGAATTACTTGACACAGTTCCTCTTGTTCTGGCAGCCACAAGCACAAGCTGTACAAGGTGTGATTGTTTCGTTGTAAAACGATGACAGAGACACACAACAACTTGGATTCTTTCTAGCAAGGAATTGTGAGTATGTGCAAGTTACGTTCCATGTCACTGCAGTAACAAACACATGCATGAGAGAGAGTTTGAATATGAGAAAACGACACTACTTAATCTTCCATAACTCATAATACTGATAATTGATAAAGGACCTTAGAAATTTAAACCTCATCTCAGAGAATGTTTTTTTAAAATCGATCATTGATATATTTCCTAAAGTATTAGCTATATTTGTAAAGATACAAAAATTAAAGCAGCCATGTTAGCCACATCCACATGATACCGATGATCTGCGCTCTCTCAATGCAACAATTCGCGATAATTAAATTATTACTATCTCATCTCTTAAATGTATAAGCTAGTTGAAAGTTTACTTTAGTGTTAAATATAAAATCTCAATCTATTCTGTCTCCCCAACTTTCTAACTTTTTTCTTTATTATCCTTCTTATTGATTAAAGATTCCATTATGTTGCATTTAAAAAGGTGTCATATGTATACCAACATGGTGTTTGAGTGTGTGTGTGTGTGTGTAATATATGTAGTATTAAACAATACTTATGCCTAATATATAGCCATGCAGCGACCCAAAAACGCTATGGCATGGCAACAAAAATGTGATACTGGAAGAAATACGGGATTATGTAACATTGTGGCAACATGGCCTACTGAATATTCCACAAATTTGATTATAAAAATATTAAATTATTGTTCCTAAAATAAAGAAGAAGCTAAGTGACAAGCAAGCGATGACTTCAAACATCTCTCAGCATTTTTTTTCTAATAACTAGACTAATTTACATAATTATACAACACGATAAGTATTAAAGGAACTTACTGAGAGCTTGAGTCTTTCGGCGCTTATCCGGGGTGAGAAACACAGTAGAAGGAACAATCTGAGCAGGGCCACAAGTATAACCAGGGCCAGGACCAAGGAGAGTGAAGTTCTTAGGCAATTTTACAGTCTTATTAGAAGTACCAGCTAGTCCAACACTGACTTGGAAGGCGGAGAGGGCCCCATTAGGGTCCTGGCCCCACGCAGGTACGACCCCACCTTTACAACAGTTAGTGAATTGCTGGTTGTAGGGTACCCCAGGAAGAAGGTCAACCACTATTGGTGTCTTCTTGCAGCAATGAGGGACATTGCCTTTGAACTTTGAACAGTCTCCTTGCTCTGTGGTTTGAGCTCCAACCATAGACCATATCACTTCCTTCTTTGCCCATGACCAACCTAAAGTCCATCCTGGGGTCATTATGTGACGGTACATTTGAAAGTTGTTCATTGCCACTGTTGCCTGTTTCATAATTTTGTGACTTCTTTATATATGAATACATAAGAAATGATACAAGCAAAATATTGAAGCAATATTCTATCTCTACTTAGCGTAATCTATCCATTAATATTGTGCCAATTATCTTAACTATGTGCAAACGTTTATTTGCGTATAATTGATAATGGGTTAAATATAGGTGAAGATGAGTTGTGTACGCTAAAAATCCTAGGTCTTTTAGTATTTATGATTAATAAATATTGAAATGTGGGGTTTTCAGTAATTTCTGTAAATATATACAGCACGAATTTTATGGAACAATTGAGACTGCAAATCTGAGAAAACATTTAATGCTTTACTGAATCACAATCATAGCACCCTTTTGTGATAATCAATTATGATTTTGTTTGGGGTTGTTTAGTATATATATATATATATATATAT
Source organism: Mimosa pudica (assembly GCA_029929735.1). Lineage (NCBI taxonomy): Eukaryota > Viridiplantae > Streptophyta > Magnoliopsida > Fabales > Fabaceae > Mimosa > Mimosa pudica. The sequence continues at coordinate 7,929,301 of JAKELP010000021.1, read as the reverse complement.
ATATATATATATATATATATATATATATATATGATACTTCAATTTTTTTGAATAAATGTAACTTCAACACTTTTGGTTAAAAATTATATGACATGTGTATAAAGATCGAAGACAGCAGCCTTAATTATATAAAAAAAAAAACTCACCTTTCAATCCAATCTGCTTTAATTTTGTTTTTGTTTCTTATTTTCCTACTAATTTCATTTCGTTTTACTGAATAGACGTATAGCCAAAGTAGTTTTCATCATACTACATGATAAATTCATGTTATTCTCAACTCTGAATCACGCAGACTTGCAGAGTCCCTAGAAACAAAAAAGGGAAATCCAATTGTTTGGATTGACACATTGGATCTATATATCAGTATGACTTGGTCTATTTATTTAGATATTGTTTTGAAATACTTACCACATAACCATCAGCTGTCCAAGACACGATGTCCCATTTGATCGTTATATTTCCATTTGGATCCAAAGGGTCATAAGCACCTATATCAAGTATATCGGACCACGTACAAACCATTAATAAACCGAATCATCAATTTTAAGTCAAACACATACATACGAATAATCAGAACAGAATGAAAAATGGCCAGCAAATTACCTGCATGGTAAGAGAACAGAACAAGAGACAGAACTGAGAGAATAAGAAGCAGCCTCATTATTTTTCCAGAGATGAGTTTTTCTTGAGTCTCATTAGCTACTTCTGCATAGAGAGATAAACATTAGTAATATGACTTTATTATGGGACGTGAGTGTATGTAGTAAAGAAGAAGAAGGTTGAGACTGAAGCAAATGAATAGAGAGATGGCATTGGCTTACCTAATGGTTGTTACATAACTTAGATGGAGAATTTTAATTCGATTCAATGTGTGAATTAGTGAGTGTGAGTTATAGATATTTAAGTCACACTCATAAAATTGCCATATTTTGAAGTAATAAAAGGCCTCCCGAAGCATCAGAATAGGCGGTAGCTGTAGAGTAAACTTAACATGACCAGAGTATGGTGGCCTGTCATGGGTTAGCCTTACTAAACAGAACAAACTATCCCAATGACATATATTCATACACATACTAACTCTTGTCATTAATAATATATAGGTTAAACAATAATTTTATCAACTGACTATTATGATAGTGTTTGATATGACACAATGGATTAATGAAAGAGTCAGATTCACCAATAGGCATTTTATAAAGGGGAACATAACAAAAACCATTTGTTTTATAAATATTAACCGTTAGTTAAAACTCTTTTCTCCATTTTTATTATATGCATAGGGTTTCAAGAACATTTTTGCCAACCGACTATTAGTAAAGTTACATATGACACAACTGACTAACGGATGGTAAAACAACTATTTAACACTAATAATATTTGTCAGTAAATTTTTCGATAGAATTAATGTGTCAATAGTTCATCCATACTTTTGTAATATTTTTTAATTAGTTTACATAATATTAAAACATAACAAAATTAATTTAACATTTTCTACATAGAAATAAAAATTTCACATGTAAATGAATATATATTATAAAATTTTATTTTATTTTTTTGAATAAAAAATATGTTTAATATTAGTAAAAAAATAAAAAAATAATTAGATTAAGGTATAATATAAACACTAATAATATTTAATAGGCTAAAGTATACTTTTGGTCCCTTATGTTTGCATCAAGTTTCAATTTAGTCCTTTATGTTTGGAAAGTACACTTTTAGTCCTTTTTTGTTAACACCGTTAATTTAACTTAACGGAAAATGCTAAGTTAACAATTTTAAATGGTTATTAAATAATAAAACAATGTTCAGATTAAAAATATTTGAGTGTTAATATTCTTATATTTTCAAAATTTATCATTTTTAATCCAATTTCATTATAAAATAATCATTTAAAATTGTTAAGTTAACATATTCCGTTAAGTTAAACTAACGGTGTTAACAAAAAAGGACTAAAAGTGTACTTTCCAAATATAAATGACTAAATTGAAACTTGATGAAAACATAAGGGACCAAAAGTATACTTTAGCCTATTTAATAACTGTCATTAACAAACACATTCTTTATAAATATGAAATTGACATACTAAATTAAGTGCATGTTATATGAATATAAAAATAACTCGATATATAATACTACTACTCAGTAATAGTTAAAGTAGTTAATAAAAATGTTTCATAATATATTAAGTTAAATATAATGTAACGTATTTTTAAGATAAAATTGTTTGTGAATTGTGATAGAGACTGTTTAAATATATATAAAGGCTAAAGTATACTTTTGGTCCCTTATGTTTGCATCAAGTTTCAATTTAGTCCTTTATGTTTGGAAAGTACACTTTTAGTCCTTTTTTGTTAACACCGTTAATTTAACTTAACGGAAAATGCTAAGTTAACAATTTTAAATGGTTATTAAATAATAAAAAATGTTCAGATTAAAAATATTTGAGTGTTAATATTCTTATATTTTCAAAATTTATCATTTTTAGTCCAATTTCATTATAAAATAATCATTTAAAATTGTTAAGTTAACATATTCCGTTAAGTTAAACTAATGGTGTTAACAAAAAATGATTGAAAGTGTACTTTTCAAATATAAAGGATTAAATTTAAACTTAATGCAAACATAAGGGACCAAAAAGTATACTTTAGTCTATATATAAAAGTTTGCAAATACAATTACAAGGTCATAAAAATTCAACTGGTGGTGTTACTCGTGGTGTTTAGTATACGTGCAGGACCGTGAGTAATTTCTGACGGGATAAAATTTCCGTCATTAAGTTAATTAACAACAATAAAATCAGCTACAGAAAACATTTTGCGGAAATGCGAGTAATACTGTAGTAGATATTCATAGTATTAAAATCTGAACCGGACTGGCCAGTGATTTTTTTTTTAACTGATTTTTTTTTTGTTTGAACTGAGACTGGCCAGTGATATGGATGACCCAATAAACTCAATACCAACCAATCTAACCCATCCAATTTACCAAGCGCAATCTTGGCAGGTTTAATAGGTCAACTGGGTTAGGTGGTATATGATTTGGGAGAATTACAACCTGCTTCCATAAAAATGAATAATCACAATCAAATTCTTTGAAATATAAAATAACATTGACATCTCTATAGACTTATATGAAACTAAATCGAATTATATGGTACTCGTAGTTGCCAATAATGTCATAGGGTAAAGATACAAATTTGAGAATGAACTATTACGCCAGGAGCATTAAACAAAAAAAAGTGTTTTCGGTCTCAATTTTAGCTAAGGAGAATAAAATTGGGTGAAATTTTGGTAACGCCGTCTGTTTGACCAACGTTGACTGTCTCCAACACTGACGTAGTGGGGAAATAACATTTTTTGCTGATTTTGTGAGGAAATAACATTTGTTTTTTTAAAAAAAGATAGCTAAATTCGTGATGTGGAAGAAAAATAAATGAATGTCACGTCGGCATACCAAATCAACAGAAAAAAGTTATTTGGCCGCCACATCAGCGTTGAAGACGATCAACAGTGGTCAAACTAACAACGTTACCAAAATTGCACCCAATTTTATTCTCTATACCCAAAATTGACACCGAAAACACTTTTTCCGCTCAATACTCCTAGCGTAATAGTTCGTTCGCAAAATTATATCTTACCCTAATGTAATATAGTACATAGATTTATAGTACTATACTACAGCATGCCACATATTAGAACCACCTTGCAGTACTTTTTGGACTCTGATTTGGTTGGAGATATTATGAGAATGAAATTTAATACAAAATCTAATGAATAATAAATTCAAATCAAAGTCAGAAAATTAAACGAAAATTAGAATAAATACAAACTTTCTCTTTTAATTTATTTGACGTATTTTAGTCCAAATATTATAGAATATAAGCACCTTTGTCACAACCTTTGGGGTATGGATTACAACTTTCTCATCATTATTAACATTTATTTGGGCTCCATTCATAGGGTGTTGAACTTTAATTACTAACAATCCTTAAACCTTGTGTAACAAGTTTCTAACCATGTGTAACAAATTCTTAGGCACCATTCATAACTTTCACTTTTTCGGGTAAATTGTCATTTGTGTTTAAAAGATAATACTACATCCGATCCTAAATATAAGACCTAATTGACTTTTTTGGAGAGGTTAAGGTTGCAAAATAAGCTATTAAATCATGATATATTTGATATATTTTTAGATTATACATTAGTTTATAGGTAAAATAAATTAATTTAAGGGAAAAAATTAGGTAAATCAATTTATAATTAACTTATTTTGATTTTTATGAGATTTTCTAAAAAAGTCAATTAGGTCTTATATTTAGGACCGGAGGGAGTATAAAATAGTCACTTTAGACCCTACTTTAATTTGAGCATTTCGTGGAACTTTTCTAATATTATGTATTCCATAGGACCCCAAATATATTTAAGAGTCTATATTTTAAATAGTCTTTTATATTTAAAAGTCTTAATTTTAAGTAGCTTCTAAATAAGTTCTGGTTTTTTCAAGCCTTTTGAATGCTCTAATTCACGTAAAAATGGTATACATAGGCCTAAGCACAGGTTTAACCATTAACCTTCACATGTTTGTTGCTAGAAGCCTAGAACAGACCCATTTAACTAAAATCTATCTAAGCATAGCCTATTTTTACCACGACCGACTATATATATTGAGTTCCTGCATCAAGAATTGTGACCAAGGCTTCTCAATTCTCAGTCAAATCTAGCATCTTATTTAAGGCACTGTCTGGAAAACAAAGTAGAAAAGCAACAAAAAATCAACATGTAAAATTTTGAATATGATCAAATACTGATCTATAGTCGGCAACAATAAGGCATACATATAAATTCTCTATAACCTTGTTGACATGACCCATTTCTGATCTATACCTCTACCGAACAAAATCAAAAGAAAGCAACAGCCTAGACCACTGTATTTTATTTGCCTCTCTCTACTCACTCAAAGTGGTAGGCTTAAAAAATAAAATTGCAGCCACTAAGGCCACACAATGCAAGTGATATATCCAAAACAAGTTTAAACAGTACAATAAACACTACATAAATGGATTAGCAATAATAACTTTTCCGAGACTGTCTAAAGCTAATCCAAACTGATTTATGCTTTCGTATAGGATATAGACCCTTTGGTAGGAGGGTTAAGCTCGTCCCAAGCTTGAATCCAAGTGACCATGGCATCAGCCAGCTTGTCAAAGTAAGGATCTACCTTGGAGAGCTTCTCCTTGACTTGCTTGGCCAGTTCAATGTAGCACTTTTGCACAGTGGTGGCCTCTTTTGGGAGAACAGTGTTTTGGAAGAATGGGATGATTTCTTCCTGCCAGAATATGCCCTTGTACTCTTTCCTCAAGTTAACAAATGGGTTGCTAGCCTTGCTGTGATATATATATGGCAAACCCGTTTTCACTCCTAATCCTAAATGATCACAGATCACCTGAACAAACAAACAACCATGACTGTAATCTTAGATTCTCAGTTATTTTCATAAATAGTAAACGATTAGATAGAAATGCAGAACAAAATAGGGAACCACATAAAGAAAAAATACATTAAAGACTAATGGGAATGAAGAGATTCAAAAACTAACCTTGACACACCAACCAGCCCACATGTCATCATAGCGTCCAATAGGCTGACCATCACCCATGAGACCAAAGTACATGGCTGGTCCAATGAGATCACGATCAAAGGCCAAGTTCATTCCACACATGGGGAACAAAGTTCCCTTTGGAATGGTCAGAACCATATCCACATACCTTACAAACATAATAATAATACTCAAACTCAAGTAATACATTATAGCGTAAATTGCCAAATTTCAAGTGTCTAAACTCTTGCACATACCTAGTGTTTCTCTCAAGAGGCTTCACAAGCTGTGTTGGGGCATCATAGTCAGGGATGTTAAGCCAGAGGCCGTGGGAAACTGCGGTTGGAACACCTTCACGGAGACTGAAAGGATAGCCACGAACAAAATCTGCACCCTCACGGTAAGGATCATAAAGGGTGTTGAAAAACAAGGGAGTGGATGGGCAAAGAAGATTCTTAATGTGCTGTTCAAGTGCATTGATCTTCTTTCCAGTAGGATCACTAGCAACCTATAATATATATTATAAAAGAATAGCACCATTAAATTAGAGGTCTTGTAGAATTTAGATCCTTAACTGAAATACTCAAAATTTAAGAAGATATGCTGCCATGTATTACAATTTATGTCAAAAGCAGATCCAGCTCTGGGATCTCATAATTCCATCACATGCAAATAACAACCCATTGCAAACAAATGAAACAATTCGAAAATCATGAACATCCTGTGATTTTCAAAAGACATTGATCCAGATAGTGGTGGTGGGTCCTATACATTCACTGTATCTCTCATATTCTAATGAAATCAATTAATTTAAACAACTTAACTTCAATAGAACGGCATCTGAAAAATATTCGCAGCTCTTAGCAATAAAGACAAAATTCAGACAGCCTATCATTACAGAACCAATTTAATTTTCAAAAACAACAAAAGAAGACAAAAAACAAATCATCACACAGATTTCACTTTGAGTACAGCTATTTCATGGGACCAACATGTCTCCTATATTTTCTCCATCGGCTCAATCCATCCTTCTAAACTTATTAATTTTTTATATTTCTTCATTTACACTCCCAAATTCTACATAAAATTTTCCACTTTCAATTTTCTATGACTAATAAAAAATGTAATGCTATATTTTTTTATAAAAAAAACAACCCATGATTTTCTCGTATTAAATCTTTCTTAACATTTTATCCCAAAAAAAAATCTTTGTTAACATGAAAAAAGCAAACCCATAAGAACAATGAGATCCAAAATAACAAAGCAAAGAAAGGAGAGAACATACAAAGCAATCATCGTCAATAGTGTAGACATATTTCTTCTTGGAGACCATATAACCGAAGCAACGGCAAGCAGAATCCTTGAAGGAAATGCAAGAGGCCTTAGGTCCAAGTATGCGATTGATGTCATTACGATTGTACAGCTCATAGTCAAAGCCTTCAGGAACAGATATGGTCTTAGAGGGATCACCATCCTGCACAATAATGAGATGGTAAGGCTGGAAAAATGGCCTCCACATCTCAAGGAAGTCCAGATTCCTTATCGTGGGGATCACAATATCAAGCTCATCCTTCAGAAGTGGGGTCGGCAATATAGAAGAATCAGCCATAGTTACAAAACAAGAGATATACAGAGAGAGAGAGAGAGAGAGAGAGAGAGAGGTTGATGTCTAGGAGGATTTGGAAGGAGATTATTATTATAAGGTGGGGAGAGGGGAGGGAGTCACGTGCGAGGGGGTGGAGTCACGTGCGGGGCAACGTTATCAGCGGCTGTGAAGGTGGGATATGCTGAAATAGAGAGACGTGTAGGAAGGAAGGAAGGAAGGAACGTTGACTACTTCATGAATGAGCGCGCGAGAAAAGGCGTTGAAGTTTCTATAATGGGATGGGGTGTTAGTGGAATTTGATAGGGTGGCCCACTTAGAATGGGTTTGGACGTTTGGTTTAATGGAGGAGAATAAATAAGAGATTGGGGGCAAGTGATAGTGATTTTATTATGAGATGTATTTGATTGGAAGGAATGAAAGAAAGGAAAGTCTCTTATTTGGTTCAATGAGAGGGGAGGAGTGCTAATTGAAAAGTTGATAAAAATATAATTATTTTATTTATATTTCTTACTTTTTATAGCTAATTTATATTAAATTCATGGGCAAAAGCGCTGATATAATAATTAACTATTTTAATTTGGGAAAGAATAATAAATTACTATTTCACGATGCATAAATAATAAGCATCTTACCAATGGGTAGTTGGTTGAGTTGGTAAGTGGGCTGCAACCGCGTAAGGATGAGAACGAGTGTTCGATTCCAGGGAAGCGCTCTCATTGGGAGAGGAGACAACCTTGCCTATGTGGGCAACACTCTTACCCCTCGAGTCTGGATTAAACCGGGCGGTGCATAACCAAAAAAAAATAATAAGCATCTTTGTGATCCGATGCAAAAATAATAAATCTGGCACTAAATGTTAATTTTTAGTTTTGTGGAAAATTTCTGACATTATTTTTTAAAGTAAAAATATCTTTTTACCTCCTCACAATCAAAACACAATCATTCTTTCTTCCGCCCTTCATCTTCCATGTATCAGCAAGGTTTTGATTGAGAGGGACAAGAAATATTTTTCACTTTAAAAATAATATCAGAAATGTTCCACATAACTAAAAATTAACATTCAACACCGGTTTTATAATTTTTGCACCGGGTCACAAAGTTATATATTATTTATGCACCACAAAATAGTCATTCATTAGTTTTGCTCAAAATGAAATAGTTAATTATCATATGAGCTTGTTTACTCTAAAATCATTATTTTTCTAATTTTGAATGGGAAACTTATACTCCATATATTGATCAAAAAAAGAATGGAAAACTCGTATAAATATATATAAAAGAAGGATATAAAACTATTGCTCATGTCCCATTACAAATCTATTCAATTCTTGTTGGCAGTTGAGATCTTTATTAACTTGACCGAATAGTATCAACATAAATTAGAAACCCAATCAAATCATAAATAGAATTGCACTATGCTCGTTCGTGATATTCTCACTATTGGAGAAAAGGGCAATTTCAGGAAATAGGAACAATATGAATTTTCCTATTGCTTGTCGTTTCCAATTATCTCTAGGGAATTTCAAAAATAATGCATACTCTAAAATACAATTTCGTAGATTTACAACACTCGCTTGTTATGGAAAAGTTTTCTTAGATCGTTTTTCAAAACAGAAATTAAAGGGTCCGGAATAGAGAAAGATAACACTTGATGACTAATATCAAGTTATTATTCAAATATCGGTTTACAGGGGAGATTAGTAGTAAAAGAATCAAAACCAAGATGTACCTCATACATTCATTCATGGACAAAATCGGCTACAATGTAACAAGGATGAAGCAATATAAGCATGCACCTCAAGGCAAAAGCCAAAGAAGTGTGAAATGAAAAACAGGATGGACATCAAAGAATTCTTCAAATATTTTAAACTTTACATTGTACGAGTCTAAAAAATTACAAGAAATCTCTCCTTCTCCTATTTTTGCCATTATTATTCTCATTGTACCTTTAGCAACTTCTTCATTTTGTTCTTCATGGAAGCAAAATCAAGATATTATTGTTCTCTCTGGCATTTTAGACCAGCATTCATCATGGTTTTGTCTACGATATGTGTCAAATCCTTGGAATTGAATGTTCACAATTTTATGAAACACCTCCCTCACTTGGCGCTCCAAGGGGTCTAGTCCATCTTTCAAAGTTTCACAAACCTGTGAAACCTCCATCACACTTTGTCTGATCTCCCCTTCTTTTTCCTTCGTTAATGGAAAATGCACTGAATCAGCAAATTCATTCATCAACCTAGTACATTTTTCAATTTGATAAATCTCCTTCAGCAAACCACAAGAGTTTCTCCTCTCCCGCTTTTTCGACTCATCCATAATCTGCTCATGCATCAAAAGTAATGGAGTTGCCCATGGATAAGTCTTGGGGATAGAGAAATGTACCATGAGTCCACGGTCTTGGCATGGTATTGCCGCAACAAGAGTCCACATTACAAACAACAGAACCGAATTCATAGTAAAAATGGTCACCGCAAGCCCATTAGAAGGCACAAGTTCATTTACTCTAGGGGCATTCAAATTGTTACCAATTGCTTGAATTTGCTTTGCAGCAGACCAATTGTGAGAAAGGCTCCACGAAAGCGATCGATGGCGAGGACTATGATTATGATTATGATCCCTGCCGACCATGTTGCGGCGGAAGGATCGATTCTTTTGTACCATAGATGCAATGGAATCTTTATTATCATCAAGCATCCCAATTGACAATTCATTAAGTGCCTTCTTGGCACGTCGAAATTGGCCCTCACCAATACTCTTTTGGTTGTCCAATGCACAAACAACAATCTCCAATTGCTTATGCCATTGATGAATCTGCTCGATCCCATCTCGTATTGCGTTACATACATCTAAAGCTTTCACATTACGCTCCAAGAAATCATTCATTATGCGATCAACTGGAGGTTTACACACTACATCTTTATGATTGTGAAGAATGTATCTAAATTCTTCATGGAGGTATATAAAGGAATTAAGTAACTTCCATACCCAAGAAAGAGAAAGCAAATCATCCTGGCTAACACAAGAGAGATCCAAAAGTTTGTCAGTGACTTGTTTTTGAAATAACTCGAGGTCCTGCTCCAAATGGGTGTGATTCTTAGGTGTTGTTGGCCCTTCCATTGAATGCACTTGAACGGAATCACGACGAAGACTCATAATCACACGTCCAATATGGGCAATAGAAGGTGATGATTTTTGAATGTCTGTCGCGGGCATCCTCATGCACGTAGTAGGTTATCAAATCAATCAAATTTCACAATTTTTTATTCCCATTTATTGAATTCCACAATAGAGTCACTCAAAATGATTTCTTTTCTCTCCCCTGCAACCTCCAGTTACAAAAAGCCTTCGTTTTCAATTCGCATACAGAGTACCCAGAAACATGACACAATTAGATTATGTACCCACGAGAATCGGGCAATAAAAGGAAAGATCTAAGTAAGATTTTCCAAAACAACAAAATGTAGACTAAAATACATTGGCATCCCCTCTATTTAACATAATTACAGACACCTCATATTTATTTTAAAAACTATATGAACCTCTTCATAAATCAATTTTTTTTTTTTGTGTTTTTGTTGAATATGTTTTTGTTTTTGATAAATCAAAATTTATGTTACATAAAACTCTCACTTATTTTTAAAATTTTAATTTGCATCCACCCATTCGTAAGTTGACCGTCAAACCATTTCTTTTTTTTTTTGGTAAAACCGTCAAACCATTTCATTGACTCAATTTTTTTTATCAAAATACCCTCAAATAATATAATTTATGTTCAATATTCATAAAGCACATCATTACTAAATATAAATTAAATTTAATTTGTACTTTCATTTTCTATATTAATTAATTTTCTAATTATGATCGTGTATAAAAATAGTATCTAATTTTATAAATATAAATTTTATTTTCAATAGTTTAAATTTTAAAATAATTTATTTTTAAATTTATTGATAGGTTTGTATTTTTTGGTTGAAGATAATTTATAATTTTTCTTGATTACATATACATCATTCATAAATGTTACTTCAATTATATTAAACCAATTTTCACCATATAATTATTATTTCATAAATTTGTTAAGATTTGTAAATATTATAATTAAATGAAAAATATTAAATATATATTAATATTTATTAATTATCCAAAAATAAACCACAGATTTAGTATAATGAGGTCATATTAGTGAAGAAGATTTACTCAAATATAATTTTTAATCAAAGAAATTTTTTTTAAGAATCTTTCTAGAATATTCTTTAACAGTGCTAGTTTTTGGATTTTATTATTAGATTTTTTTTAAAATAGAGGGAAAGGCTGTGTAACTAAGGCAATATAGAAGGGATCGAAGATCACTATATTCTACTCTAGAGAAGATAGAAAGGGAAGATAAATTAGAATAGCAAAGGAGAAGAACGAGGGAAGATCCTCAAATGAGAGGTATTCCTTGAATAACTCTTATATTTAAGGGAAGGAGAGGAATTATAGTGTTGGCAAAAAGAAATACTTTTTTATCAATGCAAAAAAGAAACACTTTTTTACCAAAAAAAAAACTTACTCTCTCTCTTTTTTTTTATAACAAACACTTACTCTCATTTAAACTCTAATGTTTTCAAAACACACCAACTCAATTTATTTCAATCATACATGGTTGGTCACTCCCAGAATGCAATTCACAACTAAATTTTTAAATAAATGAGTGAGACCTCACATGCATTGCATAAAGAGCTAACCCTAATGAAATTTACTTGTAAATGAGTTGATTTTAATGCAATAAATTTTATTTACATGTCTTAATCTCGCAAAAGTTTTGAAAAATACATGGTATGATTAAATTCATGATAATAAGAAATTTTTTTACAATAATAGAAAGATATTTTAGTAATTGAGAAATTAGAATCTAAAATCCTCCGTTATAAATTTTATCTTCTAAAAATGTCATCTTTTTTTTATTAAAACATAAATTTTATTTATCAACCAAATATTTTGTTAGTCCATACAGCATTTGCCACATAATTAAAAAGAGAAGCATTAAATCTCTCAGGCCAGCTGTCCCACCCTTTGAGGTGCCTACAAATCAGCGGGGGATTAGTCTCTCACTTGTCGAGTGAGGGGATACCTTGATCATGGATAAAAAAAAAGAGAAGAAGGGCAGGGTTATCTCACCAAAATCACAATACAAAAGACAGGGTGTGATTGAATTTGAAAGTAGGGAAAGAAGATGATAATATAAATCTGAAATTTCAGCAATACTCACATCAGAGAATACTTCGAGCTTGAGAATGAAATATGAAGAACAAGAGTGGTCGGAGATTGGCTTGTGGTGTGGTGGAATGATGGAGGTTTTGGGGATTTTAAAGCACATGCTCCTTCGTTCGTTCTTAGTGATCCTAAATATAAAAAATAGGACAATAGAATAATCAAATCATAGCCCTATACATTGATAAAAATGCATCAATCTATAATTATGACTAATAATGCTGATTTTACCTAAAGTCTAAGATATATAATATACCACAATTGGACAGACATTATATCTTAATTATGTTAATTACCTCTCTTTAGGCATGCAAAATTATACAAATATAAAGATTTGTCATATCCATACAAGAACAACTTTCCCTAAAACAGGACATCAGCTTCCTGCAAGCAAAGAACATGATTCTTCACAATTTTATTCTTCCATTCATTCCTATTCATACTTTTTTTTATACATCATTTCTATTCATATTTTAATATCTCTTTGTATTCATTGTTCATTATTTCATTCTTCTAACCATTGGCTTGTCCCAATGTTCAGTCCTAGGTCTGGTACTTGAGCACGTTGAACAAATGAATGGAGAGCGCTCCTCTAATCTGTCTTTTGAATTTGAATATTGTCGTTCCAGTTTTTTTTATAATTTTAGATTTTGTAATCATAAAAATTAAAAAATAGAAAACTTAAAAATATTGGATCTAGACTATTTAGATTCAGTCTGGACAGCATAGAGAGGAAGAACATACTCTTTTCATCTTTTAGACGCGCATCAAATATAAGTGCTCATTTTCCTATTTTGCTTGTGACCCGTAATTTGATTCTTGTAAACACAAAAAAGAGAAAATGTCTAAATAATATATCATTTAATTCATCTTATCCATTTTTATCATCATAATTGTAATTCTCTCTCTTTTTAGAATATTATGACTCATCAGAGTGAAAAATTAAATTCAATCATGTTGATGTGTTGATTAGTTGACGGTTTCAAATTTCATGAACATATAAATATATAAATAAGAACATAATAAATAAACTTCAAAGACGTGTGGTCAACAAATTTTCTACTCGTGTTTGTGATGGAGTCGTTAGGTAAAACGAGTCAATCAACGAGAAAAGTCGACGGCCACATAAATCAACAACGCGAGTCAACAATGCCTTATCCTTTAATTTTCTACTCGTATTTGTCACAAAGATATACCATGAGTCCATGACTGATTATGCATTATATTTCTATATTTTCATACTATTAAGCATGTAAAATTAGCATGTCAATTGGTCAAAAATAATAGGAATTAGAGATCATTTCATGTTGAGTCTATGTTTGATGAGTTAGTTGCATTTTAATGATAATTGAGCATATTAGGCAACTAACTAAAGCATTTTATATTTTATGACTTGATATACTTCACATATTTCTTAATTTCCTATTTTAGGAGCAAATGAGGAGGATCATATTGAAGAGAACAAGATCTAGACACATTTTTGGAATGTCCTATTTCAATTAGGACTAATTATATTAATAAATGACTCTTCTCCAATTGTTTCCTAATCTTGATAGATGACTTCCCCAAGCAATCTCAGTCCTATAAGGAGTGTACAAAACGTGCTAATCACTAGTCCCTTCATTATTTCCTATTTTGAGAGTGATTCTCTTATCTTTTAGAAACTTTTTATACCCAAACCTTTCCTATATGCTTTGGGCACTCAATTTTGGAAATCTTAGGTCAATTAGAATGATTTTGGGTCATCTTTAATGCTACATAATGGGGGAGCACGAAAATACTAACAAAGTTTATTCTCCAAGCAATCTTCCTTCTATTTTAGGAAAGTATTATCTTTTTAGGCAATTCTTGGTTCCAACTTTTTCCTATTGTCTTTAGGCACTTAATTTGGGAAATTCTTGCTCTCCAAGCATGGTTTGTGGTGACTTATTATATAAGAATGAGGGGAGCACGAAATTTTGGGGAAGAATTCCACAATCTCATACCATCATTCTACACACTCTTCCATCCATCCTCTCTTCCACTCCACCATACCAGTTCTTCATGGAGCTTGAGGTGCAGCCCTCCTTTCTTCATGGAGCTTGAGGTGCAGCCGTCCTTGGGTGTTCTCTCCTTCAACATTATGAACTAAGTCCGCCGATGCTCTCTTGGAGGATGGGATGACATGAAGCAAACATTGAAGCGTCTTTAGGGGAGTTTTATTAGTTCCAATTATGTAGTCTTGAATTTTTCATTTGTGTTCTTGAGTATTTGTTCTTATATTCGAACTTCGTTTGTTGAGATTCTAGACCATTATTGTTGAATTTTAATTGCATGTATTGATTTGATTTTAATTTAGTTCTATTCATATTCCCAAATTACCATGTATGTCAAGCCTTTGTTGATTTTATTATCTAGCATGTTTGTTGGGAGATTAAGTCCATTGTGCTTCATATAATAATTGTGTTGTGTGGGGATTGATTTTAGTTTTCATAGCGCTAGTTAATTCCATTAATTGAACCCACTTAAAGAACTAGATCATCACCTAATCTATGTGCATGAGTGTAAGTAGGTAGAATTCTATAAGTGACTACTTAGTTTATTTGAAGATAAGTGGTGTTTCCTTTAACCTATTCCTATAAAAGGACTAATTGTGTTTACTTGTATGAGTTTGCCTATGTACCTCCTAATTCCTTAAATAAACTAATTAGTCACTTATAGAATTCTACCTACTTACACTCATGCACATAGATTAGGTGATGATCTAGTTCTTTAAGCGAGTTCAATTAATGGAATTAACTAACGCTATGAAAACTCAACATCAATAAACTCAAACGCACACATCAATCCCCACACAACACAATTATTATATGAAGCACAATGGACTTAATCACCCAACAAACATGCTAGATAATAAAATCAACAAAGACTTGACATACATGGTAATTTGGGAATATGAATAGAACTAAATTAAAACCAAATCAATACATGCAATTAAAATTCAATAATACATGGTATTTGTTCTTCTTCGAATATAAGAAGAACAAATACTCAAGAACACAAATGGAAATTCAAGACTACATAATTGGAACTAATAAAACACCCCTAAAGTCGCTTCAATGTTTGCTTCATGTCATCCCATCCTCCAAGAGAGCATCGACGGACTTAGTTCATCATGTTGAAGGAGAGAACACCCAAGGACGGCTACACCACAAGCTCCATGAAAAGCCGGTGGAAGATGGTGGAGTGGAAGAGAGGATGGATGGAAGAGTGTGTAGAATGATGGTATGAGATTGTGGAATTATTCCCCAAAATTTCGTGCTCCCCTCATTCTTATATGGTAAGTCACCACAAACCATGCTTGGAGAGCAAGAATTTCCCAAATTAAGTGCCCAAAGCCAATAGGAAAGAGTTGGAGACAAAGAATTGCCTGAAAGAGATAATACTTTCCTAAAATTGAAGGAAGATTGCTTGGAGAATTAACTTTGTTAGCATTTTCGTGCTCCCTCATTATGTAGCATTAAAGATGACCCAAAACCATTCTAATTGACTTAAGATTTCCAAAATTGAGTGCTCAAAGCATATTGGAAAGGTTTGGGCATAGAAGATTCCTAAAAGATAAGGGAATCACTCTCAAAATAGGAAATAATGAAGGGACTAGCGATTAACACATTTTGTACACTCCTTGTAGGACTGAGATTGCTTGGGGAAGTCATCTATCAAGATTAGGAAACAACTAGAGAAGGGCCATTCATTGATGTAATTAGTCGTAATTGAAATAGGACTTTCCAAAAATGTGTCTAGATCTTGTTCTCTTCAATATGATCTCCTCCTTTACTCCTAAAATAGGAAATTAAGAAATATGTGAAATATATCAAATCCATAAAAGATAAAATGCTTTAATTAGTTGCCTAATATGCTCAATCATAATTAAAATGCAACTAACTCATCAAACATAGACTCAACATGAAATGACCTCTAATTCTTATTATTTTTTACCAATTGACATGGTAATTTCACATGCTTAGTGGTATAAAAACATAGAAATATCATGCACAATCAATGACATGACATTACTAAAAGTTATCAATATGCTTTTTTATTTATTGTACTTAAAGTATATGCATTTTAGTAATTAATAACAACAAAATAATAAATGTAAATATTTAATAAGTGAATTTATTAGCTTATAAACTTATTTTAACAGTGAAAAATAAAGGGTCAATTTTACCCAACAAGTATTTATTTTTGATCAATTTTGCAAGGAGAAAGTTTTTTTCTATCAAAATTGTCAGTTTTAAAACTCAGCCATATCACTCTATATAGGTACAAAATTAATGTTATTGTTAAAATTTTGACGATGACAATTAAAATTTTAAAACTTACTTTATTTTTTATTTCTAGTGAAAAATTAGACTCAAAATACTTTCTAGTCAAAATTGGGTTTTGACTCAAATAAATTTTGTTCTTATAAAAAATTCTATTTTCTGATTAACATTAAAAATACACTTATTAACAGTTACTTTAGGCTTTGACCCAAATAACATTATTTTTGTTTTGTTATTGTTAATTGTTAAAATATGTTAAATTTACCAATATAATAAACACTTTTGTAACAATACTCTCACAATGTAAGGTTCAAAATTGTATTTTTTTTATAATATGTACACTTATTTTTCTATTATTGTTAGGTTAAAATGTAAATGTGCATGTGTCACTAAAAGAAAAAAGGTCGATACTTGCGCCCCAGATGTCGCCCAAAAATGAAATGCAACATACAAAAGTATGTCGCAGTTTTTTACCTAACCGCTACATATGACGCGACCAAAATAATTTTTTTAATTATGCATCTTGTCCCACCTAGAAAGCATCAATGCAACATGTTGCACCTGGTGGCACGACATGCTATGTTAATATAAAAATAATATAATTTGTTTTATAATTTTTTCTGTATATGTAAGTCTTGTCCATGGAATTTTTTTGTCAGATCCAGAGAGTTACAAACAAACTTTATATAGTTAATCAAGGCTTGCTGTTAAATATCATATTCAAATGAAAGCAATAACATCCTATTTTTCTTATTCAGTTAGGTATGGGCACAACATTGAAATGTGTGGCTGTCACCCAAGAGGGGGGGGTGAATTGGGTGGCAGAATAAAAATTAAAATTCTCCTTTAATAATTGACTGTTTGTGCTTGATGAGAGTGACGATATATCACCCCAAGCACAAGCAACAATCTAGTGGCGTGGTGCTTGATGTGTAGATTAAACAAACAGAATAAGCACACACAAATTTATCCTGGTTCGGTCACTTCCAGACCTACATCCAGTCCCCAGGCTCCACCTGAGATTTTCAATCCACTAAACTTCTTGTTTGAATCAGACACAAGAAAGCCTTTACACTTTAGGTTTTACGAACACGGGTTCACCTAACAACCCACAGGTTTGATCACGGGCTAACCTGCAAACCTTTACAACCACAGGTTTTACAACGGGATCACCTGCAATCTTACAACCACAAGTTTTGCGGGCTAACTTGCAACCTTTGGAGATTTAGAAAACCTCTAAATGCTCCCCCTCACTTTTTTAAGATAACAATACTGTTCTTCAAGCACAAGCTTTAGAACAGCCTCAATCAATTAGAGGATTTGATAGTATGTTCACTCTATGAACTGATTGTGATAAACACTTAAGTACAAATGATTCTCTCTAAGAATAAATGATGTTACTCACTTAAGTACAAACGATTTTCTCTCTAATAATATTACAACTCTAAGATCAGAGAGTAGAAGATAAGAAGAATGTAGATTACAATATCTCAGACAATAGACTCTGTTCTTCCAACTCCTCTTCTGAATGTAGATGTTCCTTTTATACTCGACCTCAAAACATTCAGGCTTGGGTGGCAGATGGAATATGTTCGTTTGAATATAGCCGTTAATCCCATGTTACCGTTGAGAAGTACATCTTCATTAATGCTTAGCAGGGTTAACTTGCTTTATCTCTGAAAAACAACTCTGACACCTCTGCTCTGACAAAAGCATTCTGACCTCTGAGTATGTGATGTTGACTCTTGTACTCTTGCTGACGGATGATCATCGTTCATTCGGAAGAGGCAATCTTGCTCTGCAAGCGTTAGTCTTTGAGTCCCAGTGACAAGAGTATTTGCATCCGGAAGCTCATTTGCATCCAGAAGTAAACTAAGTTCTGCACATACTTGTTAGTCCATCAGAGTAGTATATATATAATCAAATGCAGTAAGAACTATACAAGCTGTGGGAAGCAATCTTGCTTAGACTATGTTCTGACTTAGTGTATTGTCTACTGACGCTGGGGGATGTCTATTTCAATAGTCAGCGTAAGTCTCGTTATTTTACTCTAAGTCTTCTGGAAGCGATTCTGTATCCAGTTGTACTCTAACTTAGGATTTGATTTAAGTCTAATTCTTCCTAAGTGACTTAGTGTGTCATTTACTCATGCTATGGGATGTGTAGTATAACAACACATAATCACATGCAGTGGGAGTTCACTTAGTCTAGGGGAGCTCTCTTACATCCGGAAGCAATTCCACATCCAGAAGCACTTCCACTGGACGTTGGGTTATGATCATATTATATTCACTGACGCTCAGTGTTGTCCAAACCAACAGCCAGCGCTAGTCACTAAGCAATCAGAAACAAATCCACTGGACGCTGGGTTATGATCATATTATACTTACTGACGCTCAGTGCTGTTCAAACCAATAGCCAGCGCTAGTCACTAAGTAATCGGAAGCAAATCCACATCCGGAAGCTTCCTAACTTAGTCTCAAGGATTTTATACACCTAATGTTCTTAGACTGAGTTATGACTTAGTGAAATACTTGCTACCGCTGGGGGATGAGATGTTCATCCGTGAGCGCTAGTCCTAGTCCATCCGGAAGTAAATCCACATCCGGTTGTACTCTTACTTGGGGTTCTATGTTAGCCTAACTTTCTCTAAGTGTTTAGCTCATTCTTTCATATTTCAGTCTTCATCAAAACTTAAAATTCTAACAAACATTTCTACGCCTTAAAATGAGAGTAGCCTTTTCAATACATTATTTTCTTTAAATATGTTTGGATTTCGGATTTTAATTTCACAAGGGTTACGAGTATTTTTCACTCCATCAAATCCATATTTATTTTTCTCGAAAAAAAGAATGCATATTTATTTGTTACTAAAATATACTTTTGATCCCTTATGTTTACATCAAATTTCAATTTAGTCCTTTATATTTGGAAAGTACACTTTTAGTCTTTTTTTGTTAACACCGTTAGTTTCACTTAACCGAAAATGTTAACTTGATAATTTTAAATGGTTATTACATAACTGATTTGGGGGTTAAAATGATATATTTTGAAACTATAAGAATAATTACACTAAAATTATGTAATCTGAGCATTTTTTCAGTATCTAATAATCATTTTTTCACTGAAAGTGCTATAAAGCGGAGCGAATGACACAATTATTTGCGTTCATTGCGAGTGACTTCTGAGTCAAATGAATTCGTGTGTGTTTGGGAGCAGCTTTTGGACCCAAAAAAGCTGGTTTGGATTGGATAAGCTGTTTTCAGCTTTTGGTGCATGTTTGGGTCTTACTTATTTTTCACTGAACTTTTGGGCTAAATCAGCTTATTCTAAGAAGCTACAATTTGGAGCTTTTTGCGTTCATGACTAGCTTTTCCAATGGAGCTTATGTGCATTTATGATAATTATAACATTTATGATGATTATACTCATCACATCTCTCATATCATACACCACCAAATTTCCTTTTTCATTGCATCTCACCTTTCTCACCTCCTTCACACAAAACCATATAAAAAAGAATTTGGAGCCAAATGGCTCTCACCCTATAGCTTGCCACCACTGTCGCTTACAAACAGGTTGGTGCTTTCTTTTTCTTGTTTTCGATTATTGAAAATTTTATGCAATTTAATCTATTAACTTTTTTAAATTTTGAATTATTGAAAATATATTAATATTTATTGTGTACTCCCTCCGGTTCAAATATAAGACCTAGATGACTTTTTGTAGGAGATGTTAAGGTTACAAAATATGTTATTAAATTATGACATATTTGATATATTTTTAGATTAGTCATTAGTTTATAGGTTAAATAAACTAGTTCAAGGGGAAAAATTAGATAAATCGATTTATAATTGACTTATATTTCGGTTTTTTAGGATTTTTCAAAAAAGTAAATTAGGTCTTATATTTAGGACCAGAGGGTGTATTATTCAGTAAAAATAATGTTCCTATCGAAACTGACTTCTCAAAATAATTATCCAAACATGTTTGTAAAAGTCAGCTTAAAAAAACCACTTCTGTAACAAGAGATCCAAACATAGACTAGTTCACACAAACTGACTTTTATCCAAACTTACATATGAAAAAGTCAAGTTAAAAAAAAGCCGCTTCTCCACCACTTCTCCTAAACACACACGAAACCTATCTCATCTCTTGACATTGTGTGTGTGTATCATTAGATTTCACGAGTGATTATTATTGGTAACGAAACTACCGAAGGATATGCCTCACCATAGATAAGATATAATACTAAAAGGTAATAAAAAAGATTTAATACCAACAACTTGAGAGGTTATAAAAAAAAGATTAGTACATTTTGAATCTTTTTTGATACATGATCAAGGTATCCCCTCACTCGACAAGTGAGAGACTAATCCCCCGCTGATTTGTAGGCACCTCAAGGGTGGGACAGCTGGCCTGAGAGATTTAATGCTTCTCCATACCCAACGCCAGAGATCGAACCCCAGACAATTGGTTAAGGGTGAATGAGTCCTTACCCCCGCTGATTTGTAGTACAATTTGAATCTTTTAGTACTAAAAGATTTAATACAATTGTACTAAAAGATTTTAATTATAACCTTTTAGCATTAAATCTAATATAATTACGAATAACTCAAATTGTACTATAAGGTTATAAAAAAATATTAGATCTAATTCAAATTAATACTAACAAAGATTATAAAAAGATTTAATACGGATAACTCAAAATTTTGGATTCAATCCTAATTAATTTAACATTTTATAATATGTGTTTGGCTGCACTTATTTTGCCTAAAGAAGCGTTTATTTTTGTATCAAAAAAGAAGCGTTTATTTTGAAAAGTAGTTTATTTTAAGTAAATTGTGTTTTTTATATGTTTGGCTGGACTTATTTTACAATTTGAAATAAGTAACTTATTTTATAAGTAGAAAAAAGTAGCTTATTTTCAACTTATAAGTAACTTATGATGTGGACCCCTCAAATTCTCACTCATTTTACACATTCAATTACAAATGATTCATACACATACAATTTGTCTTATAGATAATAAATCAATTATAATCCACCTTTTTCACAATTTGACTTATTTTCAAATTGACTTAAAAATTAGTCAACTTATTAATATTTCCGCCATCTTTAGCTCATAAACCATCATGGGTGGCTGCGCAGGCTGATGGAGGAGAAGGAGGAAGGGAGAAAGAATGTGGGAAGAAGACATGATATTTTAATTTTTTATTTTCATTTTTCCATAAGTTTCTTATTGTTTTTCATTTTGTGTGTCTACATGAGATGAGCTGGCATATCATTGTTATTGGTCACATGTTTAACTTAATAGTCAACTTTCATTTCTTTAGCTTACATATGTACTTTTGAACTTTGGAAAGTACACGGTGACTTTCGACCTTAAAAAAATATTTGGTGTAGGGTGACCCATGAAGTAAACACATGATTATTTTTTACCCTTAACCCTTATGGATATGAAATGGTTTGCACGATTTTAGTAGGAGTCATTTAAGCGGCATCCCCTTGGATTAAATTCAACCCGAACCTGTAAAAGAAAAAAATTAAACACGAACCCTACCTAAAGTTTGAAGGAAAAACAAGAATATGAAAACTAGGGGTGGAAATAGCCTTAGGCCAGCCTAGGCCACTATCATAATAGGTCAGACATGTGATGTAGTAAACAAACTTGAGTCTGGCCTGTGGCCTATCATATGCCACTTTTTTTTGCCTGAGTCTGTTCTATTAAGAAGTCTGGCCTGATTATAAGCCTATTAAGAGACCTGGTAATAAAACACTACACTAAAACCCACATACATTTTCATGACAAAAATTCTGTAATTTTTTTAATTGGAGCATTTATTAATTAACCATTGCTATAGGCCAGGCTATAGGCCTCAATAGGCCGGCTGAGCTATTTCCAGCCCTAATTGAAGCATAAGCCGTTCAGTTTGCCAATCACCAAGTTTCATAGTAAGGAAGCTCTATCTAGATATGGGCTGTAGTGTATGGCTTAAAAAAGAGAAGACTTTTCACTGCCACGTTTCTGCAGTAGTTAAACTTGACTACATCATACAAATGGATCTTGTGTTGATACTATTTTTGGGCTGAAGAAAAGAAGTATAGGCCCATATACAATTTTAACTTTTAAGCTTTCATGAAATCTGCCATGCTACAACTCTACTCGTCGTTAACAGTTAAACTTAAATCAACGTTTTTTCATGTTATAAAAACTAAGAGTTAACAATCTAGTATACTGTTCCTGTCGAGATGAACCAAAATTAATTTTGTGTATTAGACAGGCCTAAAAGATATTTTTGGTTGTTAGATCGATTTAAACGCAATATTTTTCTTCTGGTTCCTTTATTGCTTTGTGATTGTAATTTTCATTTCAGCATTGGCTGAATAAGCTAATTTCCTGCTGATAAAAAAAATAAGCTCATTTCCTTCTAGTTACTAAAAAAACAACATATTCTTTGTTAAAGTAGCATGTGATCAAATTTCGGGTACACGTGTTATTTTGGGTCCCGATATTTTAGGATAAAGTGATTCATTTAGACTGATTTGGGCTGAATACTTTGATAAAACTATAAAGATCGATCTAGGCCATTTATAGGCCCAAAAGGAGAGGCCCAGACCTATTGCACCGGACTGGAACGAATTAAAAACATATAAAATCAAATTCAAACTCTAATATTTAGTTCCAAAAGAAATTCAAACTCTAATATACCATTTTTTGTTACAAGAGGGTGGAGAGTGAAGAAAGTACTTCAATTTGAACAAAGTCCCAAATACAATCAGGAATATGAATAAAGTTATGATTGAACTTGATATGGTATGCTTAACACTTGTGATAGGCCTTTTTTTTTATTAAGAGTAATAGGCCATGTCTAATCTCCTTTTACATTGTTTTTCCCTCTTGACATGCGCGAATATATAGTCCGTTAAATTTGAGAATAGTCGAGGTGAATTGGAAATACTTTTTTCAAGAGTGTATTTTTTACGGTTTTAAAATTAATGGGATATATACTAATTGTACAACATTACAAACCAAATCAAATATGATACTATTCATTTATAGAGGAGCTATCAAATTACTAAACTACAAGACAATGATTTGTAAATTACAACCATGTCTCAAAGATGATGATGACTAATCATAAACAAGTCCTTCAAAATAACCAAATTACATGAAAGTTTTGTCTGAGTAAAATTAAACCAAATTACATTGGAGTTTTTAATGTTATTCATTAAGTTGTTATTTGACAATTTTTCAAAGATATAATAGTGGATATAATAGTTATTGACAACTTATTCAATATAATTAGATAATTTTAAGGGATATGAATATATGATTCCATAGAATTTACCACTTGGTGTTATCTGCGTAACTATTCTTATCGAACCAATGTTCCTCCTTACTATTAACAATCATCTAGCATTTATTTGCTTATTTTAACTGACGTTTAATGAGATAACATATTACACTTTAAAATTTATACTACATAATATTGTCCTAATCAAACAAGGAGGAAACAAGGGAATAATGCAAGACAATGGAATTTCATTTCATTTCTCTAATCAGTTAGAAAATTATCATACAAAAATCAAAATCTACCCACTTTTCTATATCTCTGATTTTACATATACAAAATAATGCCTATTAAGAAAGATGAGATACTTTTATGTGCAGTCCATTTGGCGCTTCAACCCTAGGAAACTTCATCAGTTTATCTCCTCCAACCTCTTCCCATCTGCAGTATCAAACATCATTTTCCAGACATATTATAAGAAACTCATTGATTACTTATGTTAATTAATTTCTTGTAAAATTAAGATTTTATTCACCTGTATCTAGTTACAAAGTAGTGCAAGAAAGTGCAAATTTCTGCAATACCCAACTCTTTCCCTGGGCATTGCCTTGTGCCTCCTCCAAATATCATAAAGTAGCTTTGTGATTCTTGACTCTTATCCTGCATTTTGCAGTTTCAAGGGTTATTAATAATTAATAAAATAATATGCTGATATGAATTTTTTTGTGAACAGGTGGGACCAACCAGCCATCTCCATGGGTTGAATGTTAGTGGTTCAGGATAGAGAACTGGATCATAATTGATCTCTCTCGTATATACGTATATTCTCCAACCTTTGGGAATCAAGTAGCCTGAAAAATATATCAATATAGGTTTCAGTTAGCTAATTATTTTATGAGTATTATTTTCAAATAGTGAATAACATGCGTTTGTAGAAATGCTTAGGCCCAGGGAATCCCATTTACAGGGAAAAAAAAGTAATCATGGTGGAATTGTCTATTTGGAGATGTAGGACTTGTGGGGAATCCTATGTGTATTATTGCTCTCATAAAGATGAGTTTTCTTTCATGTTACACTTTTTTTATTAAAAGTTCTATGATAATAACTCATAATCTATTCATATAATGCCTAGTTAAAAGTGATACAGACAATTAGATAAGTCCATTTTAGGTTCATCTCACAATGCATTACAGTCAACTGAAGAAGATGCTTATATATATATATATATATATATATATATATATAATATGAGATTTTGTGATTTATAAAATATTTTGGGAGTAGGTCAAGTTGAAAACTGCATCTGATAAAATTTATGAATCTTGAATATTGGTTTGGTTCAGTCAATTTATCTTTTATTGACCAGATGCATTTAACAACGTTTCTACTGCACAGATCTCAGTTCTGTATATTTAATTAGCAAATTTATAACAAAAGTGCATGAAAGAAGTTTTAGAAGTCAAAAAATATTCTTGAGCCCATATAATAAGGAAAGATATATAGATTCACATTAGATTTCATGAAACTCACCATTTAATTCCATGTCTTGAGTAGTTTTTCTGAGAACCCCGTTAACTATTGTAGCCAATCTCGAGGTCTCAAAAATCACCTGCAAAATGAACATGAAGCAGACAACACAAAGGTTTTGATCAAACTTTCTTGCAAAATCCCAGACAGATAAAAGAAAAAAGAAATTTGGCACAATCAGTTTATTAAAAAAATGACAAGTGATTCTCAAACAAACATATAGTTCTTACCGCACGAGTAAACCTCATTAACTTGAGATCTTTACAGTTAATTGGATCATCTAACTTTTTCCTTTCTCTTATAGCCAAATGCTCATTCTGTTAAAAAACACATTTAACTGCAGAATCAGAGCAACAAGAAAACAAAAGAAAACAAACATGATATGCCTCTTTATACAAGCATGTGGGGGATCAGTCTTTTCAACTTTTTTCACTTACTCTTAGTTCTTTAAGGACATTAGGATGATCATGGAGATACTTCACTGCCATCATTGAAGTAGTTGAAACAGTTTCATAACCAGAATACATTATTGTTATTATGAGATCAATTATCTCTTCATCCGTTAGTATGTATCTGTTATCTTCCTTTTTCATCAAACATCCAAGCATGTCTAGGTGGGTTTCATGGAAAGCTCTTCTTTCCTCTAGTAGCTGACTCAAAATTCTGATGATTCTCTCCCTTGCCTGCAGACAATGTGAAAGATAAGAGAAAAATATGATAAATCAAAAAATAAAACTGAAAACATGCATTGATTTTCTTTATATCTTCATCTATAGTCCCCATCATGGTTTAACATTTATGAGCAAACTACTAAATGAGGAAATATCAGGAGTCATATAAGTTTTATTGTATGGTTACATTTCTAATTTAGCCGTGTTAGATGGTATGCAACATTTGAACATAGTCTATGACAAGCAACACCAAAGCAACATACCTTAACCCCATGTCGATAATTTGTGCCAGGAAGGTTAATAGGAAGTGAGAGGGTTCCTAAAACTAGCTTGAAGAACTCTTCCATGAATGGTTGTGATATGGAGCCTGATTCAATACCAGCAATTTGCTTCAGAGATGAAAGAAAAGCCATCTGCAAAAAAAAAAAAAAAAATTGTGACTAATTTTCCAGTAATACTAATTTTCCAATAGAAATATGAGAAAAGAAACAAAACAAAAACCTCTTTGGTTTTGGCTTGAATGTTTATGACTTTGTTATTCCAGTTGCTGAGATGGGCTCTCATGAACTCGTCAATTTTTGGTAAAAGCTGATCTCTGATCAAGGTGGGGCTTATAAGAGAAAGTAGTGCTCCTCTCATGTACTTGTGAGTGGAGCCATGGACAGCAGCAATATTGCATTTTCCTAAGATATCTAACATGGATTGAGGGTATCCAGGAATAAGTCCTTTTGCTTCATTCATTAGGATATATCTGTTAATCTCTGCATCCATGGACACAATAGTAGGACACCCCAGTATGTGGGATTTGAAAAAACTGCCATACCTGCCTTTGTCAAAAGAGGAGAAAAAAAAAGGTACAATCATTACTTTTGGGGTAAAAGTACATGAAATGAATAGTGCTCACCTCACACAACCAGTTAAAAGTTATTAGAAGAAAAAAAATAATAATAATAATTTAGACATGTAAAGTTTGAAAAAAGATTTTGACATGTTATGAGGAGATTACGATTAACCAGAATCTATTACCATCTCTTTTTCCCATCAACTAACTACCATATGTCCATGAAAGTGAGGCTATTACTAGAACATTTCATGGTCAAATTCCCAAATCATGTTTACTCTTGCAAAATGTGAAAAGAGAGGAAAACCTTGTTCAACAAATAACATGAAGCTTTTGATCATATTTTTTTTTTATTTTACCTTGCTCTTTGATTTTTCATGAAGTTTGGACCATGCTTCAGAAACTCTGTAGTTTGTCCAAATACTGGCCAACCCATTGTTCCTGGAGGCAAACCTTCGTTCATGTACTTCACTTCATTCCATTTCAGCAAAACAGAGCAAAAACAGAGCAAAAACAGAGCACCCACAATGATTGCCATGATCATATCCATTGGTGGTGGTGCCACTTCAGAACCAAACACACTATGTAGACAGAAAGTATATTTCTCTTCAAATTCAGACTTCAGACACACGCATAAATAGTCACCATTTGCAGAGAAGGAGAAAAGCGCAGAGAAAAAGGAAGGGAATATATAAATATAAAAGAAAAACCCACTCTCTGCAAATGAATAATGGAAGATTAAAAAATAAGGAAAAAGAGGATTGGCTTTTTGAAGAATTTTAGAGATGTGAGCCAACCACCAAGTTCCGCAGCAATTTGGAGTTTGCAAAGTAGTGTTGAAGTATATATAAAGAATGAGAAAAGAGAAAAAATAAAGGAAGAAAAGAAGAAAAAAAGACTGAAACCCAATTAAGATTTCAAGCAAGAAATAATTGTTGTTTTCACATAAGCGAGAGAGGAAAAAGGTGGGGGCTTAGGGGGCCGGTTGGAATGATGTTGATTGATGATAGTTAAATGGAGGACATAAAGTAAACTATTTATTTGAGAAAATCCTAATAAAAAGAAAATTGTATTTAAAAAAGAGTCATGAATTTGTAAAAAGATAAAAGAGGACACAGTTAACAAAGAAAAAACGAGAATACCTACTTCCATACTACTCCCTCCGTTCCTAAATATAGGACCTAGATGACTTTTTTGAAAAATCCTAAAAAAAACAAAAAATAAGTTAATTATAAATTAATTTACTTAATTTTTTCTCTTAAACTAGTTTATTTTACCTATAAGCTAATGGATAATCTAAAAAGATATCAAATATGACATCATTTAATAACCTATTTCGCAACCTTAATCTTTCCAAAAAAAGTTATCTAGGTCTTATATTTAGGAACGGAGGGAGTATGATTTACTACTTCTTGTTTTTTCACTACTTCGAAAAAGTTTTGTTTCTCTAAAACCATATTAATTACTTTTGACGAAAATAACTACATATGGAGCATAAATAATTACTCTTATATTGCGTTTACTACTTCTGTTTCTTAACTACTTAGAAGAGAACTTGTTCCCCTGAAACTACATTAACTAGGTAACATGAGTAACAACTACTCATGTATCGCGAATAATGTGTTTATCCCAAGAAAGGAACAATCTCTCTTTTATACTTTCACAAGTTCGTGACCCATTTTTCTTCTTTTGATATTCAATTGTCATTTTATTGGAATTTTCCGCTTTACTTTATCTTCCTTCACATAAAGTAGAGTTCACATAAAGTAGAGTCTTGGGTGTTGTTACTATAAGGTTTCGATCATTTAATGGTATTTAAGATGTAGATATAATATTAATATTGTCCATATCGTACTAATTATAAATAAGTATTGTATATGAAAATATGATATTAATCAAATAAAAAGTGTACAAATATAAGAAATATGTTAACAAGTTGTGAAAACTATTAGAAGATTGCTAAGTGGGGCTACAAATATGACAGATGGCACGTTGAGTGCAAAATGTTTGGTAAAATTATATATTTGTTGCAATTTTCACAAGTGTTATATGATGAAATTTGCACCTATATATGATGGTTGGATTTTAAATTTGCACCTTTAAAATATAAGCAATTGTGTCCATTCCAAAATTCATAATTTTAAGTAATTTGATAATATTTTAAAAAAATATAAAAAATTAATTTATTGTTGTAAATATTGGAAATTCAGTATGAAAATAACAAAGTCAAATTTCAATGGATCTTTTAATGAAATGTAAAATGAGAGACTCAATGTAAGAAAAACACTTGTTCAGCCTCGTTGGAAAATAGTTGAACCCAAATTACTGTTTTAGAATATCATTAACCATATTTCTATTTCATTTTGATGAGAAGAGCTCTTCTACATTTTGGAAATATACAAAACAGTCCAATTTGTTGTTATGGTTATAAATAATATTAATAATAATATGAAATGATATTCCTTTTTTAAAACATATACAAAATATGTCCTATTTACTCATATAACCTTATCAAAATAAAGTCCTGATTTGTCATATCTAATGAAAACCACACTATTTTTAATACTGTGAGAAAATATGAACTAATTTTCCGCAACTATTTGAGTTTAATAGATTATTAAAAAATAACAATAAATATGTGTTTGAAAATTTTAATATTGAACCATTTTTTCATCAATAATGTATCAAAATGTCACTTTTTTTAAATGGAACCAAATGATAAAAATAAATACAACAAAATACCACCACAAAATGACATTATTTGAGGGTGAAGGACTGGAGAGGACTCGGACATTATTTGACATTATCTTAAGTCTCCTTAACTCTCCCAATAAATGCGACAAAACTTTTCAATTCTACTTATATGAATATCAACTACACCATATAAAACTAAAGTCAATATATAATAAATAAGGTAAACAATACACTCATGGGAAAACTTAAGTGGTATGTCTTATAAATAGGACAAAATTAACATCATCTTTTTACTGTATAAATAGGAGCATATGAGTAAATATTTTTTAATGGACTATATTTAGTTACTGCATTAGTACAAGAACAACTAGTTCACCACTCATTTTATGCCACCTGGAAACTATACCACCCCACCATTTAACACTCTTTAATGCCTTCAATCTATGTCTCATCCTCCCCTCTCTTCCCTCTCACTACCCTGCTCCTTCCCTCACTTCCCTCTATATCCTATCCTTATTATCTTCCATTCGAGATAAAAAAGTCTGGATGAAGTTTTCTTCATCCCATCATTCACGTTCTTAACCTCTGCCACCGGAAAAGACGACGTACTACATAAGAACTCAGACTTCCCTTTACTTCCACATTCTTGTATCTGCATCCTCACTCTTTCATCACTTCTTCACATCAAAAGTTTGTGCTTTAGTCACATCTTTCAGCTTTAGTAAAATACTGTTCACCAGATTATTAGTCGCCCCGAATCTAATCATCTCTTTCTCTTTCCTCTTCTCCTCTTCAAACACTGGAGACAAACCAAACCCTTATCGAGGGTTATTTTATAGCCGTCAGTTTTGAGGGTTTTTTATTTTAGTGGGAGAAAACCATTATTGTTGAAGAACAAATGAATGCAGGATGTTGTGCCACCTGCAGAGTATTTTTTTAAATAATTAAACAAGGCGCGACTTCTGTTTAATATTTTTTTTTATTAAATGCAGGATGTCGCGCTACTGCAGGGGTATTTTTTTTTTTAATAACTTTGCCTAAAAAATATAAAAGAAAGCAAAGTCATAAATAAATATTCACTATCAACACTTCTAATTACATTTTCAACGTTGTTCTTTGTTTATGATTTTAGGTAAATTGATCTACCAATGCAAACACTTCTTGTGAAAACTTGGTGATAAATATTTACGTTCGCCCTATTTTCATTTCTTTATAGTCTATTGGGGATATTATGGATATTATTTTAAGAAAAAGGTCATATAGAAAGGAAGAAGCACGTGGAGAGCACCCCATTGGAGGAGATGAAAGATCCGTTGGAGGAGATGAAAGATAGTGTGTCTAGGTCTCTCACTCTCACATGTGTCACTCTAAATAACTATGATGTGGTGGAGAAACCATGCAAGCTAGCATTTGCATAGATCCAATTAGAGCCGGAAATATGGGTCGAGCTCACGGGTTGAGCCCGACAAACCGCTGGTTTGGACAGGGTTAGGGTTGGTAAAATCCCGACCCATTTAAAACGGGTCGTTTTGACCATGCCACTCAACCCGCAGGTTAACATGGGTTAGCCCGGCGGGTTGACGGGTCAACCCTACTTTTTTCAATGTATATAATTATATACATATTAAATAAACTCTAACCCTTTCCTATACACCAAATCGATCGGTTACTCCTCCCTCAAACCTCAACACTTTGTTCTTCCTCTCTAAACCATTTGTTCTCCTTCTAAATCACTAGTGAATCAGCCTTTAGCATAGATTCACGAGTTCTTACAAAGTACTGAAGTAGTCTTCTTTCAAAAAATGTTGAAGCGCTCGTAATTGGATGATGAGTTTCCCTTATAATGGTAATATTTGTCCTCTTATCTTTATGTTCGATATATTAATTTTGCTGTATTTGACTTTACATAATTTTATTTTGTTTTTGTTTGTGACAAATGGAGTTGAGGAGGAGGAAGTTATTGAAGTTTCGATTGCCTAATGATGGAGTTTTAGTTTGTTTTATTTGACCTTTGTATTTTGTATTTTTGATGCACTAGATTTGAATAATTTGGTTGAATTTGGCTAGACTTGTTTTATTTATTATATTTTATATTTTTAGAATTTAGTCGGTGTTGATATAATTAGAATTTAGAATGTTCATATTTTTTATATGCATCGCATCGCACTATCGCATGGGTAGTGAGTGACTAGGCCGCTCATATTTTTTTGGTCTAATTTATTTTTTAATGTGACGGGTTGGACGTGTTGACCCTGTAACCTTGCAGGACGGGTTAAGGTTGGTCAAATTTCAGCCCATTTAAAACGGGCCGTTCTGACCCTACCCATCTGACCCTTGGGTTGGGACAGGCCAACACATAACTCGCGGGCCAACCCATATTACCGGCTCTAGATCCAAACCACCACATCTCTATATACACATCAAATCACAAAACACATGCAAGCGTGGTTGATCAACTAATTATTTATATTTAAATGTTTTAAATTTAAATATAAATCTTCGGCAAAAATATTTAAATATAAATTTAATTTATAACTCAGGTTTTTCTCCAAAGTTGATGTTCCACATAAAAGGGATGTCTGGATTATATTTTGATGCAATCGTAATTATTACCTACATAATTTTAATTAAAATATAGAGTATAAGGAAAATGACAAATAAATGTCATCACTTGAATTTCACTTGGACAAAAAGGAGACTTCATTTATAAAAAAGACATATAAGGGTTTATCCCCAATTTAGGTTAAATGAAGTTTTATGTCAAATGACTTTTTTGTCTTTCACTCTCCTGCAGTGACCATTTTTAAGAAAAAGAAGAGTGAATGGCAGAAAGTTCATTTGGCATAAATATCATTTATCCGATTCTAAATTAGGGACAAGCCCTTATGTGTCTTTTTCATAAATGAAGTCTCTTTTTTACAAGTAAAATTCAAGTGACATTTATTTGTAATTTAACCAAAGAGTATAGGTAGAGGAAATAGGTATATATACTCTTAATTATTTGATTCATATGTACAGTTTTCTATCATTTAAAATTATTCTCCAAATTATGATAAGTATATAACTTAATAATTATATTCCTTTTATTCGATTTAAACTTGATCTTTAAACTATGGTTTTCTATTTTAGTCCGAAAGGTCAAAAATGTTAGTTAATAGTAGTATCTTGTAAGAAGTAAAACTATGATGGCTAAAACTGTGTAAATTAAATAACACAGATTGACTTAGATTAAGTTCTTCCTCATACAGAAAAATTAGATATTTATATTTTTGGTTAATATTAATTCTAGCCAACAAGCCAAAAAATAATCTACAAGTATCAATTTTTCAACGAATAATAAATGATATAATTTCGGTCAGTAAAAAAATTCATTTTGACCAACACCGTTTATTCCTCGTTATCATCGTCAATTGACTGCCATGTAGACTATTGGAAAATAATAAAACGTCATTTCTAAAATAAAAGGCATCTAGGGAAATTTACATAGCAGTCTAAGGAATGGATTTTACTAGTATAAATCTCAGAGAATATGAAAGATATCACCAAGTCCCAAGTGACATTAAAAAAAAAGTCTTTTACCCCCTCACTAGAACAATAGTGTGATTAACTTGTTGGGTTGACATGAATGATAAGTATTCTCATGCATCCCTTAGTTAAGTGGTTGGAGGAAACCCTTGTGAATGGAGCAAATTCACAGGTCAACTGTCTACACAACTCTTATATGAGACTTCAGAACACTTATACAGACACCTTTGAGAAACCGAAAAAAAAAAGTAAAACAATAGTGTGATCCCCACAAAAAATACCCTCTCTCCTTCTTCCACACATGGCTTCTCTCTCCCTCCTCCTACCCTACAACCACCACGTTACCGAGTTCCCTCATTCTCACGTTGATCTCCGTCCCAGTAAAAGGGCCAAATTAGCTTTGTAAACAAAACAAAAAAGAAAGTTGTTTTAAATTTTTATGATATGCTCCTTTTAACGACTATGTTTGATGCTTTTAGAAAAGAAGCTCTACATCCCTCCTTGTGTTTCAGTAGGAACTTTGAAAATGGAGGAACTTTAATTTTAAGAAACTTTACTCAAATGGTTGATTTTGAAGCCTTTTCAGTTAATAAAATAAATGGAAGCTACTACATGTTCGTCATGCTATAAGATTTGAGGAGGGGAAAAAATGTATTTATTTATCAGAAATGAATATTAACCCCCTTATAATTTTTTCTAAAGTTAAATTACAAGATGAGATGATTAAATTTTTCAATAAGAAATATGAATGAATGTAATGAATTACTAGGGTTGCATTCAATATGCATTTATGTTATGTGTTAGAAAGAAAAAACAATTACATCTAGGTTCCAAATAAGAAACTTATTAATTTCACAGAAATTCCAATGAATTGTTAATGACTACCATTAACAACTGCAATAACATTCATTAACAAGTGATAACAATTCATTGGAACCTCTCTGAAATTAATAATCTTATTTAGGACCTAGGTGCAATGTCCCTGAAAAAAATGAATAAATATAAATTTGATTTTTCTTTGGTGAAAGTATAAGTGGGATTTTGTGGTAAAGTGAATGCGTGGCATCTGTTTAAAAAAAAAACAAAAAGAATGCGTGGCCGCTAGAAGTGAAATTAGAACTTACTGTACTAACTTAGTGCGCTCGTGTGCTTCTCTGTATTATGTTTCAATATTGAAGTTTCTGACAGTTTCAGCGTCTGACACTGAAAATCCGACGAAACCATAACACCAATCTCTCTCTCTCTGCTTTTGACTTTTTCAACTCTTCTTTTTTGGTTTTAAAAGTCAGACATCTCTCTCCAAAGTCTTAAGTAATTGTTTACGTCATACAAGGACTGTGACTGAACAAAGGATTCGAATGATCATTTTTCCGTGGTAAAAGTCTATGTAATTTGATAATGTCCTACTCAAAAAATCCTAAAAAATAAAATATCATCATCATCATCAACGTAAACCTTATCTCATTCAAATGAGGTCGGCTACATGGATCACACGACGTCATTTAGCTCTGTCCCTAGTCATTCTTACAGATAAATTTTTCACAACCATATCTCTTTGAATAACTTCATCAAGAGTTCTTTTTGGTCTTCCTCTATTTCTTATATACGGCTCCCTTTCCATCTGTTCCATTATTCTTACTGGCTCATCCAATTCTCTTCTTTGAACATGCCCATACCACCTTAAACGATATTCTCTCATTTTCTCTGAAATTTGTGCTACACCAACTCTTTCACGAATGTGATCATTACGAATCCTATCTTTTAGTGTATACCCACTAGGTCATCTCAACATTTTCATCTCTGACACATCCATCTTATGTTCTTGCTGTTTTTTAATTGCCCAGCATTCACTATCATATGACAATACTGGTCTAATAGCTGTTCGATAGAATTCTCCCTTTACTTTAGTTTGAACCATTCGATCACAAATAATCCCAGAAGTTTTTCTCCATTTGCACCAACCAGCTTGAATTCTATTATTGATATCTCCATCTAACTCACAATCCTCTTATATAACTGATCTCAAATATTTAAACTTATCCACTTGACGTATAACATCCTCTCCTAATACAGTTTCTATGTCTTCATGAGTTTGCCTATTGCCAAAACTACAGCACATATATTCCGTTTTACTCCTACTTATTCTAAAGTCTTTCGACTCTAAAGTCGTCCTCCATAAATCTAATTTCCAATTAATTTCATCTTTCGAATCCCCTAAAATTACTATATCATCCGCAAAAAGCATGCACTTAGGAATTTTTTCTTGTATAATTTCAGTCACAACATCCATAACAAGATTAAACAAATACGGACTCAACGCCGAACCTTGATGTAAACCAATTTTTGTTGGGAAATCAATTGTATCACCTACCGGTGTTCTAACTCTAGTCATTACACCTTCATACATATCTTGAATAGCTCTAATATACTCAACTTGTACCTCTTTCTTTTCTAAAATTTTCCAAAGTAAATCTCTTGGCACCAAATCATATGCTTTTTCCAAATCAATAAAAATTATATGTAAGTCTTTTCTAATACTTCTATATCTTTCCATTAAGCCTCTAATTAGATATATTGCTTCTGTGGTTGACCTTCCTGACATAAAACCAAATTGATTTTTCGATATTCTAGTCTCAGTACATAATCTACGCTCAATTACTTTTTCCCACAACTTCATTGTATGACTCATAAGTTTTATTCCTCTATAATTTACACAATTTTGAATATCTCCTTTATCTTTATAAATAGGTACTAATGTACTCTTTCTCCAATCATCTGACATTTTCTTAGACCTTAAAATTTCATTAAATAGTTTAGTAAGCCACCACACACCATCTTCTCCTAAACATTTTCATACTTCAATAGGAATACCATCTGAACCAACAGCTTTTCCCTTAGCCATTCTCTTAAGAGCATCCTCAACTTCACTAATACTAATCTTAATTTTATCTGTAAAACTGTTATTCCTATCAATATTCCCTAAATCATCTATAGTATAATTCAAAGTTTCCACTCTATCATTAAACAAATTATAAAAATAGTTCTTCCATCTATCCCTAATACTCTCATCTTTAACTAATACATTACCTTCTTCATCCTTAACACACATTACTTGATCTAAATCTCTTGATTTCTGCTCTTTTATCTTTGCTATTCTATACATTTTTTGTATCCCCTCTTTTGTCCCTAATTCTTTATAAAACTCCTCAAAGAAATTAGCTCGAGTTATACTAACTACTCTTTTCGCCTCTTTCTTTGCTAATCTATATTTTACCCAATTTTCCTCACTATCACATATTTGCAAATCCTTAAAAATTGTTTTTTAAATTTAATTTTCTCTTGAACATTATTATTCCACCACCAGGACTCCTTTTGACGCCTAATGTAGCCCTTTGATTCACCTAAAACTTCTTTTGCTATTTTTCTCATCATCATACTTAAATCTATCCATAAATCATTAGCACATCCTTGTTTGTCCCAAATACATTCATTCATTAACCTATTCTTAAAAATTTTGATTTTTTCCCCTCTCAATTGCCACCATCTAATTGTTGGTTGAAGCATTTCTCTCTTCTTTCTATTAAATTTCACACGAACATCTAAAACTAAAGGCCTATGTTGTGTTGTCACTCCATCACTTGGAATCACCTTACAGTTTATACACATTCTTCTATCCGAATTTCTTACTAAAAAGAAATCAATCTGTGATCTATTACCTCCACTCTTATATGTAATTAAATGTTCTTCCTGTTTCTCAAAACAAGTGTTAACAATTTTAAGATTATTAGCCATACAAAATTCAATAATAGAATGTCCTTCATTATTCATTGTGCCAAAACCAAAACCACCATGAACTCGTGTGTACTGTCCTGCATCTTTACCAACATGTCCATTAAGATCGCCACCAATAAAAATCTTTTCAGTGTTAGAAATTCTTTTAATCATCTTCTCCAATTCATCCCAAAATTGTTCCTTTATGACCAATTCTTCCCCTATCTGAGAGGTATATGCACTGATTATATTAATTGTATCATCCTCAACTACCATTTTTATCAATAATATTCTATCTCCATTTCTATAAATTTCAACCACCTTCTTCTTCCACACTTCATCCGCAATTATACCTATACCATTCCTATGATTCACTTTACCAATATACCAAAGTTTATAACCGTCAATATCCTTAGACTTTTCACCTACCCATTTAGTCTCTTGTAGACATAGAATATTTATCTTTCTATCCCTCATCACTCCTATTACCTCCCAAGCTTTGCCTCTTAAGGTTTCAATATTCCACGTACTAAATCTCATCCTACACTCATTCACTTTCTTCTTTATATATTTCTTCTTCTGTCCACTGTCCTTCGATGACATATTGCTAAAATGATTGTGTGTCCATGCTTTAAGATTAGACAAATTTTTACGTTGACTGCCGAAGTCTAACACAACCTACTCTTTTTATCCAGGCTTAGGACCGGCTAAATAAATAGGCAGAGGATGTATTTTTTGACCAATAATAGGCAGAGGATTGCTCACAACAATTATAATAACACATAAAATAGCATAAATATTAAAACTAATACAAATAAATCTAACACTAATAAGAATGAATCTAGAACAAATAATAACAATAAATAAAGAGATAAAACAAATCACAATATAATAAAATAGTAAAACAATATAATATAAATAACAATATAATAAAACCACAAAACTGAAATAAATAAATAAATAAATAAATAAATAAATAAATAAATAAATAAATGAAATAAATGAAATAACAATATATAATAAAACCATAATACTGAACAATAAAATAAAACAATAAATTAATAAATATTCTCTAAAAAACCAAATAACAACTAATGCTCAACAACAAACAATATTCAAACATTAAAATATATATAATAAAACAAAAGATTATAATTAAACTTCAAGAAGATTATGTAAAACAAAAGGATTTAGAAGAATATGAAATTTCAATGAAATAATATAAAGAAAATCAAACTTCAAACCAGGAATTAATATAAAAAAATAAAATATGTCAATTATAAATTAATTTACCTAATTTTTTTCATTAAACTAATTTATTTAACCTATGAACTAATGACGAATCTAAAAATATATCAAAAATATCATAATTTAATACTCCCTTCGTTCTTAAATATAAGACTTAGATAACTTTTTTTGGGAAAGATTAAAGTTGCGAAATACGTTATTAAATCATGACATATTTGATATCTTTTTAGATTATCCATTAGCTTATAGGTAAAATAAACTAGTTTAAGAGAAAAAATTAGGTAAATCAATTTATAATTAACTTATTTTTTGCTTTTTATAGGATTTTCCAAAAAAATTATCTAGGTCCTATATTTAGGAACGGAGGGAGTAACATATTTTGTAACTTTAACATCTTCAAAAATAGTCAACTAGATCTTACATTTAAAACCGGGAGAGTATTTTAGAGTCCCCCTAAAGGTTAAGGGACTTGTGGGACATATTTGATAAATGACGAGTACGACATTTATTAGTCCTCTTTAAACTATCTGAGCAAGAGCAACAGCCTTTTGGACTTGTTTCAAATGCTCCTTATTTATGTTTTGCTCCGAAATTACAATAGGTAGAATTAATTAGAAGTCCCATAAAAGAAAAATAAATAAAATGAGGTCCCACGAGTTGTTATATGAGACTCATAAGTTGTTATTGTTAGCTATATAAAAGTTGTAATTTACAACTTGCGAGAACTTCATTTTAATTATTTTTCTACCATGAGACCTCTAATTAACTTCCCCTTTAAAATAAGTCATATAACTTAAAAAAATGCTGAAAGAAAAATTTACTATGGCAGCATTTACTATATTTCTAAGCACACGCTTGAGATCTGGAAACTACTTTTTTATAGTGTGAGAAACTATATCTTCAATTTACATATAAATGTCGTCTTTGTTCTAAACAAGATTTAATTCAAACATGATGCATTGAGCTGAAAATGAGTCAATAATTAAACATTAGATATGTTTCATTTCAAGACCCAATGTGCCTTGCGTATGTTGGTGTGAGTGGCACTTGCGCTGTACTGGGGGGTCCCTGTGGAATCTCTTAGTCCCACATCGACAATGAATGTGTGTGTGTGTAAGTATATAAGTAGGACATTCGCACTTCAGCTTGCCAACCGCGTTAGTTGATTTTACTGTTGTGCTTGACTTCACTTTGATTTAGGTAAGAAAACTCCTACGACCCTCGTATTAGTCATATAATCTTAATAGATAAGGATGTTAATTATTCCTAATTAATTTGTTGTTTTAATGGCAAAAATACACTTTAATAATAACGTGAAACGAAATGCTGGTCTTATGAATTTGAGATGAAGCATAATTAACCATATTATTCATAAGCTAAGAAGGACATTTATTATATAAAATTAATATTATATATCACTAATATTAATAGAATGCAACTTTTATTTAATAGAACTGTAATTTTATAAATCTTAATTTGTATTATTAACATTTTATATATATTTTTTGCATTAAGTATGAATCACTTAAACATTTAGTGCTAACGTTTAAGAAACATTCTCACGTATTTCACATTACAACATCTTCTTAACTTTCTCTACCTTATCATAACATATAATAATTCAACTTCAAAGGAATATGTTAATGAATACACCAATCATCTTTTAAAAAATTAATTAGTCACTTATAAAATTCTACTTATTTACACTCATGCATATATAGATTAAGTAACGATCTAGTTCTTTATGCGAGTCTAATTAATGAAATAAACTATTATATACTATACTATGAAAACTCAACATCAACAAATTCAAATCCACACATCAATTCCTAGACAACACAATCATATGAAACACAATGGACTAAATCACCAACAAACATGCTAGATAATAAAATCAATAAATACTTAACATACATATTGATTTAACCATTTCCTAGCCGCCTTGGGGGTTAAAATCACAATTTTAATCCAAGGATTGCAAATATGGTGCAATCTCCGGGTCATCTCACTTTGTGGAGTCCTTTAACTACCCTAATTAAGCTAAATGCAAATAAGAATCGATATAAAAGGGGTGTGATTTTTGATGTTTTGAAACATTGATTAAATTTACTAAAATAAAGCAAAACTTGTTTTTGGTTGTTTTTAGTTTATGAAAAGATAAATTACTTAGGTTTAAAATCAAATTAATGAAGGAGGGCTTTGGTGATGATTTTATGGTGCAAATGCTTCTTTCAAAGATATGAGAGTCCAAAAGGGTCACCAAGTTTTATATAAAATCCCCCAAGCAATCACTTGGGGTCACTCAACTACAATCAATAATCAATTAAGCAACCGCTTGAAATTGACTATTGCTTGCAATTGGATTTAAGATCCCTTGGTGTGTATTGGAAACAAGTTTGTAAATCAAAATCCTCTTTAAGGAAGTGCAACCACAACAACCTAATTGAAGCACTAGCTATTCAAACCAAACAACCACTTAAAGCATGAAAAGCATCATGAATCAATTGATATAGGAAATAGGAAATCCATAACATTCAACATACAAACTTAGTATCCAATACATATGATATCAATTCATCACAAATAGAAAGATAAAATCATGTCTCTACCCAAAATACATAAGGAATAACAATCACATATCCCAAATATACAATGAAAAAGAATGGAAAAAGAGAAACTCCCCTATGAAGCCCATGAAACTTTGCAACATCTTCTCATCACCAAATACCCAAGAATGTTTAGCCACTCATAGTAGATGAAAGCCCAAACTCGCCCAAGGGTGCTGCCATGGAAGAAGATGAAGGTTGGAGAAGGTGGGTGGTAGAAATGAGGTGGAAATGGTAGTAGAAGAGAGGAATGATGAGAGATTTGGAGTGAAATGAGGTGGATTTGAGTGGGGATTTAGAGGAATGATGAAAACCCTAAGGATCTGATATTTTCGACCTTGGGGAAGCATAGAAAATGGTTTGGGTCATGATAGAAAGCTTTTATAGGCTCAAGAAACCCTAAAAATCGCGTCAGAATTTGTGACAGCGTCATACTCGCCAGTGGCTCGCCAACTAGCGAACAAGCCCGAATGTACTCGCCAGTGGCTCGCCAACTGGCGAGCAAGTGGCGAGATTTTCGCCAGTGGCTCGCCAGTTGACCAGCCTCAGACCTAAAACTCAAACTTCAAAAATTCTTGGTTCTCTTCAGCTGTTTTCAAAATTCTTCCAGAAACTTTATTTTGCATGATTTCTCCTTTGCATCCATGATCTCTTTGAGTGTTTTCTCCCATTAATCTACAAGAGATAGACTTGAAGTAGCATCACAATGTTCTTAAAAGATGAATGCAAATAAATCAAGTTAAATATGACAAATTTACCCGTAACTAGAACAAATTCCAACAACTTGTGCAATAGTTAGAATCTATGCTAATTATGTGAAATTATCATCAAAACATGCATTATCTCAATGGATTTGGCCATGAAAAGATATGCAAATATATGGCGCAATCACATATATAGTAGTATGGGAAGATGAATAAAAATAAAGCAAAATCATATCAATACGTGCAATTAAAATTTAACAATCACACGATAATCAAATACTCAAGAACACAAATGGAAATCTAAGACTACATAATTGGGACAAATAAAACTCCCCTAAAGTGGCTTCAATGTGTAACATTCTGTTACTAATTCCCTAATTAACCTGTGACATCTCTTTTAGTTCAATAATATCTTTACTATCTATGATAGAAAAAGGAATTTCAATAATATCAATATCTCTATCATAGTTAGAAAAAGAATATCCTAATGATTAAAATATTATCCATGATAGAAAAGAATAAACTAATACAACACAGCTGCTATCATGGATAATTTATTGCTAACCATGTTAGAAAGGATTTGTCTAACATGGTTAACAAACAAAACTAGTTGATATTAAACAATAAATAGATATATACATGCGGAAACGAATGCAGGCCTATACAATTTGGCAATATACAATTCAAAATAAACTATATAACCTCTACTACCTAATTCCCTTTTCTGATGCTCGCGCCTGTGCATGAATACCTGCAAAAATGTCAGTAATCGTGGGATGAGACAATTTGTCCCAGTAATCACCGCTTAACTCACTATAACAGTGAGATGTGCGGTAGTGAGGGCGTCTAAAGGGTACCACAGATATAAAAACCAGTAATGTAATATATATATATATATATATATATATATATATATATATATATATATATATATATATATATATATATATATATATATATATATATATATATATATATATATATTGTTCGCTCCGCAAGTGCACGGGTCGCGCCAAGTAATAAAGTGATAAGTAAAGTATCGTTCCCACGAGGATTTGGTTCCAAAACCCGGTCAAGTAATGATTATCGCACTCTCGCTCAATTTGAGTGATCCAAATGTCATGATATAAGGGTAACTAATTTAAAGAAATAAGAAAAACTATAAACAAGTGATTCTTAACTTCAAGAATAAAATGGGTCCTAAGATTATTTTCCCCCCTTGTATTTCATAAATTTAAAGAGTCTCCTCTCACAATTGCTTTCAATGATTATATATTTGCTAACCTAGGGTTCTAGAATACTTGTAAGCGCTCCGTCGAGTCAAGAACAAGTGTTTAATTCTATTAATCATGCAATCTCTTGTCACAATTGAAATGCGTGGCTGTCACCCAAGAGGGGGGGTGAATTGGGTGGCAGAATAAAACTTATGAAAATTCTCCCTTTAAAAACATTACTCCTTGTGCTTGATGAGAATGATGATGTATTACCCCAAGCACAAGTGAGTATCTAGTGGTGTGGTACTTGATGTGTAGATTAAACAAACAAAATAAGCACACACAAATTTATCCTGGTTCGGTCACTTCCAGACCTACATCCAGTCCCCAGGCTCCACCTGAGATTTTCAATCCACTAAACTTCTTGTTTGAACCAGGCACAAGAAAGCCTTTACACTTTAGGTTTTACGAGCACGGGTTCACCTAACAACCCACAGGTTTTACAACGGGCTAACCTGCAAACCTTTACAACCACAGGTTTTACAACG
The DNA here is from genome assembly GCA_029929735.1 of Mimosa pudica. Classification (NCBI taxonomy): domain Eukaryota; kingdom Viridiplantae; phylum Streptophyta; class Magnoliopsida; order Fabales; family Fabaceae; genus Mimosa; species Mimosa pudica. Next base: position 7,885,893 of record JAKELP010000021.1, on the reverse strand, counting down.
GGATCACCTGCAACCTTACAACCACAAGTTTTGCGGGCTAACTTGCAACCTATGGAGATTTAGAAAACCTCTAAATGCTCCCCCTCACTTTTGTAAGATAATAAACCTGTTCTTCAAGCACAAGCTTTAGAACAGCCTCTATCAATTAGAGGATTTGATAATGTGTTCACTTTATGAACTGATTGTGATAAACACTTAAGTACAAATGATTCTCTCTAAGAATAGATGATGTTACTCACTTAAGTACAAATGAATGACTCTCTAAGAGTGTTACAACTCTAAAATCAGAGAGTAGAAGATGAGAGGAATGTAGAGTACAATATCTCAGACAATAGGCTCTGTTCTTCCAACTATTCTTCTGAATGTAGATGTTCCTTTTATACTCGTCTTCAACATTCAGGCTTGGGCGGCAGATAGAATATGTCCGTTTGAATATAGCCGTTAATCCCATGTTACCGTTGAGAGGTACATCTCCATTAATGCTTAGCAGAGTTGACTTGCTTTATCTCTGAAAAGCAACTCTGACAACTCTGCTCTGACAAAAGCATTCTGGCCTCTGAGTATGTGACGTTGACTCTTGTACTCTTGCTGACGGATGATCATCGTTCATCCGGAAGTGGCAATCTTGCTCTGCAAGTGTTAGTCTCTGAATTCCAGTGCCAAGAGTATTTGCATCCGGAAGCTCATTTGCATCCGGAAGTAAACTAAGTTCTGCACATACTTGTTAGTCCAATCAGAGTAATATATATAATCAAGTTTAGTAAGAACTATACATGCTGTGGGAAGCTTGTTTGCTATGGGAATCAATCTTACTATGTTCTGACTTAGTGTATTGTCTACTGACGCTAGAAGATGTCTAATCCAATAGTCAGTGAGAGTCTCGTTATGTTACTCTAAGTCTTAAGTCTTTCCAAGTGACCTGGTGTGTCATTTACTTATGCCATAGGATGTGTAGTATAACAACACCTAATCACATGCAGTGGGAGTTCACTTAGCCAAAGATGGCTTCCTTGGATCCGGAAGCACTTCTACATACGGAAGCACTACTACTGGACGAAGGGTTATATTCACTTTTGCTCACTCTCGCTCAGTGTCCTTCATTCCAACAGTCAGCGCTAGTCACTAAGCTATCGGAAGCACTTTCACTTGACGTGGCTTATGTTCACTGACGCTTAGGGTTATCTATTCTATTAGCCAGCGCCAGTCTAAATCTAACAGGAAGCAATTTCACTTCCGGTTGAGTCTTAGCTTAGTCTTAAGGTTTTGTATATCTAGTGCTCATGGACTAAGTTATTTCCTTAGTGAGTTACTTGCTGCCGCTGGGGGATGACACATTCATCCGCGAGCGCAAGTCCTAGTCTATCCGGAAGTAAATCCACATCCGGTTGCACTCTCACTTGGGATCCTATGTTATTAACTTATTGCTTTCTAAGTACTTGGCCTATTCTTTCATATTTTAGTCTTCATCAAAACTTAAGATTCTAACATTCTCCCCCTTTTTGATGATGACAAACTTAGTTTTATCGATTAAATTTATATGAAAGGATTATCAGAAGAATAAAAGCAATAGATAAGAACAAGTAACTTAGACAGATATTATTGATAAACAGAAGTTACAAGTCAGAGTATACAAGCAAATAACATGTACAAGTAAATAACATATACAGGTAAATTTCACTAAGCAAGTATGAAGTATGCATGAAAACAAAAGGAAAAGAAAAAAAATTTCTAAGTTAAAAGAAGGTTTGGATTGGGGGGTTCATAGTTTGTCTTTCTTTTTCCTCTCCCTCTCCTTCTGTCTCGCTTCACTCTCCTTTTGAAGTTTGGCTAACTCGGCCTCATGCACATTCTGGTCTATCTGGGCAATGATCCGCTGAAGCTCTTCTTCATCCCTTTCTCTTCTGAGTCTTTCAGATTCAATAGACTCCTCAAATGCCTTCTTCATGTTCTCCACTTCTTCATGCCCAGGGAACCCTGTCGCATCATCGAAGTAGGCCACCTCTCCATTGGGATAGTGGACAGCCCGGATCTTTACGTTCCAAACAGGGAAGTTGGGATCGTCCTCAACTTCCTGGGCTTTCCTTTTCCCTTTCCCTTTACTCTTGCTTATGGATGGAGTAGGCATGGCACTTGCTCTGTCAGCATCAAGGCATGCCATCTGTCCGAAGTCTAGTTTGTCCGTGAACCCATACTTTTCATATTCCTCAGGAGTCATGTCTTCTATTTCCAACTTGATCTCCTTCAGAATAGGAACAGCTTACACTACTGGGGTCTCTTGGTCTACACGGGCAGATGAAGATTCTTGCTCAGGCTGGCCAGATGGAGTTTCCTCACTCTCATCAGATTCAGTGGAGGCAATGACCTTCTTGGCACGTCTTCTAGCAACGACCTTCTTTCTGGACTCACTGAATTTGACTGTTGGCTCAGATGAGGGAGGAGGGGCAGATTGCTCAGAAGACGGAATCTCAGACGCTTGCCCAAAGGATGCAGGAATAGGCTTGGCTATCACAATGGGAGGATGGTTGGGTCTCTTCAGCCCGTACTTCATCATGATCTCCTCAACGATATTTTTACTTGTCTTAGTTGGAGGAGGCTCTGATGATGACTCAGGCTGTGAGGATTGTTCGTTTTGCTCAAAGACAACCATCTCCAATTGTGGTCCTTGCTCAGCCGACCTCTGCTGCTGCATGAACCGGATTGCTTCTCCTCTTATAAGGCACTCAGCACCACCCAGCTTTTGAGATTCCATCGCACGGCGGAGAGCAGCTGCGATGTCTTCATCAATCCATAGGGATGGCTGGCTGAGGACATCCCTTGTGTTCATTGACAGGCGCAGAGTGGACATCACATTTCTCCCCCTTTTGGCATCATCAAAGAGGGTGAGGGCCAGGGAGGACGGAGTGGTTGGAGAGGAGGGTGGAGGTTCAGGGCCAAAAGGCTTTTGGGGTGAGGATTCTGGGGAGGAAGTAGAGGGGTTAGTTTCGGGGGAGGCAGTGTCGGGGAACCAAGTATGGTTTACAAAAAGATTTTCATAGGGATGAGTGGAGGAGTATTCAGTGTAGGAAGTGGTAGTGTGTGGGGTAAATGGTAGGTGGTCATCAGAGAGTGGCTGAAGGCGGGGGTAATCTCTTATATACATTTGGCTGAGGGGGTGAATGGCAGTATGGAAGCCAAGGTGCTCGGCCAAGGGGTTGGAGCTGGGTCTAGAGTTAGGGTTGATAAGGGGGGAAGGTTCGGCGGTGAGGCAAAGTGGAGAGCGAGTAGGAGCGTTAGGTCGAGTGAGAATGGGTGAGGGAGGTGTAGATGGAGTGTTTCGAAGGGATTGGCGAGGAGAATGTTGGGGTGAGTCCTGGGTTTGCTGGTCATGGGTAGGTGAAGGTGGGGATTGGTGGTCATTTTGTGGTGGTGGCTGAGGTTGTTGAGTGTTAGGTGGAGGAGGAGGGGGAAGTTGAGGGTGATTAGGAGGAGGAGGAGGGGGAAGTTGAGGGTGATTAGGAGGAGGAGGAGGTGGGTTTTGGGAAGGAGGAGGAGGTGGTAAGTTACCTTGTGGTTGGGGAATCTGAAGGTGGGAAAGGATAAGGTCGAGTTTGGCATCCACCCTGGCTAGCTGTGTCTCAATTTGTCCAACTCTGTCCTCAAGCAGCTGGATCCGCTCTCCCTGCTGCTGGAAGCTGGTGTCACACTCAGCACGGAGAGGACCCACCAAAGAGTCAGGCAGCCTAAAGAGAAGCTCCTCCTTTACTTCCTCGGCAAAGGCTCTGACAGAAGCTGGCACTCTTGCAGCACGGCTTGGCCCAGCATGGGAGTCCACTTCCTGATCCCCTGCACCAGATGTAGAGGGGGCTGAAGTCTGAGATGCACTCCCTGCTTGTGATCCTGAGCGAGTGGGCTTAGCAGACTTGTTATACTTAATGCCAATCTTCGCGATGTTGGTAGCTCCCACAGGTCTACACTTGACATTTTCTTCCTCCACAGCAGATGTGGCCTTGATCAGATGCTTCTCAAGGAGGAAGGCAATGATAGTGGGATAGGGAAGATAGCCAGACTTGTCATTAGTTATCCAGCGCTGAAGCTCAAGACAGATCAACTGGCCAGCAAAGAATTCTGGGGAACCACGGGTTGTCCAGCAGAGTGAACTCGTTGAAGTTACCCCCTTTGTGTGCCATCATTCGGGAGTAGACGTAGTATAAGAGTCTGTAGGAGTCAGACATCTTGGACACCTTCTTCCCCTTGGTGTCATACAACGTCTCGAGATCCTTTGTGTTGTACTTCAGTGACTCAGGATACAGCCACTCATTCATGCTCTCGTCTGTGATCCCCATCATCTCATTCAATGTCCTCCAAGTGAACCTGAAGGTTCTCTCCCCGTTACAATGGCAGTGAAGGAGAGTTTGTGGACTTGCTCTTTCCCATCAACCTTCTTGTACTTAACCTTGCAATTGAGGGATTGACAAAAGATTCGCAGGACGTTGACGTTGTAGTCCTGGTTGATCCCCAGCCAAGACATATATTTCTCCAAGTAAGGGCGTAGATGAGGAAACCCTAGATCATCAATCTTATCCAGATCGATGAACAACCCATGGTTGAAGTAGGGGATGGTTGTCTCAAATTTGGCTGCAACTGGCTCCAATGCCCCATCTCTATAGACAGTAGGGTCATCCTCTTCAACCCTTTGCCTCTTGGAAGAAGGCTCTTCAGCGAACTGAACCTTCTTCTTCTTTCCCTTCCTCTTGGCTTCCTTCGCCTACTCATGCCCAGAAGCCACTGGCTGTTCTGCCACTCTACTAGAAGTTCCAGGATGATCCTGGATATGTTCATCCTGCCCCTGGGTTTGCCCAGAAACTTCATGGTGTTCATCACGGTGTTCATCATTTTCCCCAGATTTCCCAGAATGTTCATGGCGAGATTTCCCAGATTTCGACTTGTGTTTCTTGGATGAGGAATGTTTCTTTGTAACTGGGTTTGTTTCATGTGATCCGGCCATTTTTGTGTGGGTTGATGGTGAAAAGAGATGAAATGCGAAAAAATGTATGAAGAAAATGAAGAACACAGATGAAGATGAAGAATGTATGCAGAGAATATGTGAGTGAAAGTAAAAAGTGAAAGTGAAAAATGACATCCTATTTATAGGTAAAGTTACTGAGGGTAAAATGGTCAAGTCTTTTCATATGAAACCAAACGTTTGCACATTGGGTAATGTAAACATTTTAATTGAAACGACGCACCTTATGACATGTGTCACTTCATCTTGTCAGAGAGGGCACACCTTCTCATAGAGGGAGATGAAGCGTTTCTGAAGTGACGTGTCCCTTGGGCTGGCACTGGCGCTCTTCTTAGTTTTAACATCCAGTGTCAGTAACTGAGCATCCGGAAGTGGTTTTGCTTCCGGTTGGAGTGGTGCTCTTGGTCACATTGAGTTGTCATCCAGCTCCAGCAAAAGTGTATCCGGAAGTGGTTTTGCTTCCGGTTGGACTCACTTAAGATTTAACATTGTGGGGGACCTGCAAAAACTAAGGATTGGCACTTCGATGCCTAAGTTAGTACAGTTGGCAGGTCTTAGCAATTAAGCACAGGTGCTTTTCTGACGTTTAAACTTTATTTTAATATTCCCAATTTTCCTTTAAAAAGGATAAATTGATCACTCCTCAGTGGTTGTTTGGTAGCTATGTCTTTAGTTGAGAAGCTATTCTTGCACATGCTTCCGGAAGTACATCTGCTTCCGGATGTGAGGGCTTGAGGTTTACCATTGTGTGCTCATGTGATCCTTTTACAAGGGAACCTGCATGTACTAGTGGAGGCAAATGTGCTTTCGGAGGGTCAGTGGGTAAATTTAAGATTTAACATTGATAGACACGCCCAGGATTCTCCAGTCAAACAGTTAATCTCCATAATATTATACACCTTAGACATAGTGCTTGTTGATTTGTTTGGCAACACAAGTGTATCACTAAGGCTAAAACAGATTTTGTAACTTAGTTCACAATCTCACAGTTACATTGTCAAGCCATGGACTCTATTCATACTCTCTTTGATAAATTCTAATGTGATAGCATAAGGAGTATTGAACAGAGATCATATTTTCAGAATTTCATAAACAGGTATAGCTCAACAATTATGCCTTAAGGATGTTCATGTTAGATTATGAAGATGTTTGAAATGTCAACACAGTGAAATTCTAAAGACCTTAATGTCCATACAATAGTTTAGTTTCAAGAATAAATCAAGTTTACAAAAACAACCAAATTCTCAGCATATGAACACAAGAATAATTTTCAAAATTCATCTCAAGTCCTTTCATTTATGCTTAGTGTGATCCCATTATTCTTAGGATATTAACAAGCTTTGAACTCAATTCAGATTGCACTCCCCTTGTGATAGTGTGTCAGGATACACAGCTGCCAGTGGATAGTGTTTTTACTAATTCTTTCTAGGCATGTTACCTAAATCACTTAAGCTTTTATCCTACTGCCATTTGCCTTTGGTTTTATCAACCTTTGTAGAAATTAATTCAAGGCAATTCTTTAGACTTCTAAGGTATGTCCGATAAGAGAGACTATCTATTCAACGCACAACAAAATGAGTAAGGGAAAGAAATGCTCATATAAGATTGACGAGATTTCCTCAAGATCAAGTTCAGAACAGCCATTTCTTCTCATCTTGATAACGAGCATACTTGTTGATGTTTTCTCTTGTGCATCCACATCGCTCAAGCTTTCATAATCTGTCAACATACTTAACAGCAAGCTTGAACTGAGATCATTAATAGTTGGAGACTTAAGATGTGGTTATAAATTATTGCTTAAGTTTACAGCCAGTCATTTTATCACTGAGAGTGTTCAGAATGAGATTGTAAACACAATCTTGAGTTGAAGTCATTGAAACTTAAAGTAAAATCAACGCTGATTTGTAAAGAAAATCATACCAGTATCACTATATTTTGAAAACTTATTAAGTCAATCATGTGTGGTTAGATGCTACATATTCTTTTCATTCATTCCATAGAGCAATTTGAAGGTTATCTTTAGATACATAAATGTCAATTGCAAATGAAATGAGTAAACATGCATTCATTACCCAATTAATCATTCAAATAAGGAAAAGGGTAAGAGTGACATCACCAAAACTACATTTGCGTCAAGTAGTAGCTTGTTTGATTTTGTCAGATGGTGTTTGATCTTTTCAATTTCAGGAGCAGTAGCATTCGTAGCCCAGTATGAACAACAGCTCATTCAGATTTGACACATTGCTCAGATCAGGTATGATCTTGAATATTGTTGTTCCTTTGGATCTTCTTTCCTACAAAATACCAAATGATTCCTTTTTCCCATTTTTCAGTCTCCAAACTTGGATTTGACAGGTCAGTTTGTAGGGAGTGTAAAGTCCGCATGCATCTAAAAATTATTCACTATGAATATGGCGTTGTGAATCAAACATGACTGTATTCACAAGGATATATATATATTTTGATTATGACAGCATGTAGACTATGAACATTGTGAGAAATTCTTATAAGGAGTATAATGTTCATATACATAATGCTTGATGTAAAATCTCAATAAGTCTATCTAACATTTGCATAGGAGATTTTACTATTGCATGCTTCAACCTTAAGCGATCCCTTGCTTACCCAAGGTGATCCTTCTATACTTATCTTTGGCCTGAAGCACTTTTTTAGGAGAGACAGAATTCATCGGCTTTCTCCATGTTGATTGAGACATCCTCTCTCTCTTGTTTTTCTTAGGATAGTTGAGTGGAACTCTGTGATAGCTCATCCTTGAGACAAAACCTTTGTTCCTTGTGGTAGTGCACTGCTTCTTATGATTGTACTAGGTGGTTGCAGCAGTGACATCACCACGAGCTCTCTTCTTTTGGGCAAGAGGAACTCTTGATCTTTCCTGCACAAGTAAGGCACTGGAAGGGAGTTTTGGTACCCATTTGTACTTGGGTCCTACAAGGTTAGCGCTGGACCTTACTTGTCCTTTGGGGATCCATACATATTTGTTCCTCACATTTAAATTTCTTTTAAAACTGCATGTGTGAGAAATATGACCTGTTCTACCACAATAATGACAGATAACGAAGTGATGTTCAGAATGAGATTTCTTGTCATTATTGTGTTGGTCAGTTTTCTTTTCAAAGACTCTATGTTTGGTAACTTTTGAAATCTCAGGGTCTTTTGAAAACTCTTCTTTTAAGAATAGAACTTTGGACTCCTTGGATGTAGAAGAAAGAATAAATTCCTCAAGTTTCCTATTCTTTTTCCTTAAGCCTATAACTTCTTTTGCAAGTTTACAGAATTCAATATGTAACTCATTATAAGTGTCTTGCAATTTAGAAGGTTTAAGTTCAGGTACCTCATTTTCTTCAGTTTCTGAATCTTCTAGGCACAGATCGACACTCTCTTCACTGATGCTAGCTTCCTCTATATCACCATCCAGTAGCTCATCAAAGGTGGATTCACAGGGAGCACAAAATGAGCTTTGGACAGCTTTAACTTCAAGAGATTGATTAGAAGCATACACAGCATCAAGAGTGTTCCAAATATCTCTAGCATTAGAGCAATGTTTAATTTTCTGGAAATCACTGTCAGTTAAGCTTTTGTACAAAATTTGCATTGCTCTAATGTTTAAGTAAAATAAATTTTTCTCCTCTTCAGTCCAATTTACTTTTGGTTTGAAATCAGAATCATTTTCAAAGACATCCCACATTTTGAAATCCGAGGATAGCACAAAACTCTTCATCCTTGCCTTCCATAAGTAAAAATCAGTATTTTCTAACAAGGGTGGGATAGTATGATCAAAACCTTCGAAACACATTTTATAACCCAAGTCAGCCTAGGTCTTTGCACTTGAGATCGTTGGATCCTTTAAAATAGTGACCTTGCTCTGATACCAAATGAAATGCGTGGCTGTCACCCAAGAGGGGGGGTGCATTGGGTGGCAGAATAAAACTTATGAAAATTCCCCCTTTTAAAACATTACTCCTTGTGCTTGATGAGAATGATGATGTATTACCCCAAGCACAAGTGAGTATCTAGTGGGGTGGTGCTTGATGTGTAGATTAAACAAACAAAATAAGCACACACAAATTTATCCTGGTTCGGTCACTTCCAGACCTACATCCAGTCCCCAGGCTCCACCTGAGATTTTCAATCCACTAAACTTCTTGTTTGAACCAGGCACAAGAAAGCCTTTACACTTTAGGTTTTACGAGCACGGGTTCACCTAACAACCCACAGGTTTTACAACGGGCTAACCTGCAAACCTTTACAACCACAGGTTTTACAACGGGATCACCTGCAACCTTACAACCACAAGTTTTGCGGGCTAACTTGCAACCTATGGAGATTTAGAAAACCTCTAAATGCTCCCCCTCACTTTTGTAAGATAATAAACCTGTTCTTCAAGCACAAGCTTTAGAACAGTATCAATTAGAGGATTTGATAATGTGTTCACTTTATGAACTGATTGTGATAAACACTTAAGTACAAATGATTCTCTCTAAGAATAGATGATGTTACTCACTTAAGTACAAATGAATGACTCTCTAAGAGTGTTACAACTCTAAAATCAGAGAGTAGAAGATGAGAGGAATGTAGAGTACAATATCTCAGACAATAGGCTCTGTTCTTCCAACTACTCTTCTGAATGTAGATGTTCCTTTTATACTCGTCTTCAACATTCAGGCTTGGGCGGCAGATAGAATATGTCCGTTTGAATATAGCCGTTAATCTCATGTTACCGTTGAGAGGTACATCTCCATTAATGCTTAGCAGGGTTGACTTGCTTTATCTCTGAAAAGCAACTCTGACAACTCTGCTCTGACAAAAGCATTCTGGCCTCTGAGTATGTGACGTTGACTCTTGTACTCTTGCTGACGGATGATCATCGTTCATCCGGAAGTGGCAATCTTGCTCTGCAAGTGTTAGTCTCTGAATTCCAGTGCCAAGAGTATTTGCATCCGGAAGCTCATTTGCATCCGGAAGTAAACTAAGTTCTGCACATACTTGTTAGTCCAATCAGAGTAATATATATAATCAAGTTTAGTAAGAACTATACATGCTGTGGGAAGCTTGTTTGCTATGGGAATCAATCTTACTATGTTCTGACTTAGTGTATTGTCTACTGACGCAAGAGGATGTCTAATCCAATAGTCAGTGAGAGTCTCGTTATGTTACTCTAAGTCTTAAGTCTTTCCAAGTGACCTGGTGTGTCATTTACTTATGCCATAGGATGTGTAGTATAACAACACCTAATCACATGCAGTGGGAGTTCACTTAGCCAAAGATGGCTTCCTTGGATCCGGAAGCACTTCTACATACGGAAGCACTACTACTGGACGAAGGGTTATATTCACTTTTGCTCACTCTCGCTCAGTGTCCTTCATTCCAACAGTCAGCGCTAGTCACTAAGCTATCGGAAGCACTTTCACTTGACGTGGCTTATGTTCACTGACGCTTAGGGTTATCTATTCTATTAGCCAGCGCCAGTCTAAATCTAACAGGAAGCAATTTCACTTCCGGTTGAGTCTTAGCTTAGTCTTAAGGTTTTGTATATCTAGTGCTCATGGACTAAGTTATTTCCTTAGTGAGTTACTTGCTGCCGCTGGGGGATGAAACATTCATCCGCGAGCGCAAGTCCTAGTCTATCCGGAAGTAAATCCACATCCGGTTGCACTCTCACTTGGGATCCTATGTTAACTTATTGCTTTCTAAGTACTTGGCCTATTCTTTCATATTTTAGTCTTCATCAAAACTTAAGATTCTAACAACAATTAATAAAACTCAATTTCTAAGCTTCAACCCTAATGTGGCTATGTGAGGTCAATAAGTATATGTCTATCTTATCAACAAAACCATCCATTTGTCATGCAAACTTCAAGTTCTCACACTATTTTACCCAAGTTCTACACTCAACCTAGCCCTCTCAAGCATCAATCAAGTGAACACAACATCTAAATGGTGATCAAGCACTTAGAAGCATTAAGAGAAAAGTAAAATAAACACATATATAACATTAATCACAAAGTAAGAAGAGGAATTAAGAGTTAATCCATACAAGGGTTCCAAATAATCCTAGAATCAAAGTTTTAACTCCACATGTTCATGAGATCCAAAAGAATATAGACATATACTAGCACAATCATAGAACAAGAGAGAGGGAAATGAGATGAAGGAGAGAAACCAAGGAATTGAAGCTTCAAATCTCTTCAAAAGATCAATCCATTGACACCCACTCTTCCAAAAGCATAACCCTAGCTCCCAATATGCCCAAGAGGTCAAGAATGCTTTTGAGTGTGTTTATGGTCTATTTATATCTGATTTTTCGAGCTGATTTTCGCTGCCTTTCTTTTCACAGTGTTGGCTGTAGCCAAGAAGTTCTGTTTGTTTTATTGGCTGTAGCTAGGTCCATTCTGATATGAATTGGCTGCAGCCAACCATTTTTGCCTGCAATTCTTGGCTGTAGCCAGGTGCATTTTCAGCTTCCTTTTGCTCCTTTTCCATTTTTATCCTTCTACCTCAAATTTCCTCCAAATGCAACTCAAATGTGGCTCACTTGTTTAGCATCAACAACCTATATAACAATAAGATCTATACCAAGCCAAAGTTGACAAGTAGATGGTCAAATATTCACATGCAAATCAATAATTCCATGATTTTACCCCAATGTCAACTTGACACATTTTCCTATTATATGTACTTCAAAACAAGTATGAATTTATCCAAAATATGTAGGAAGTATAGGAAAATGTGCTAAAATGGCATGAATTTCATGAGGTTAACACACCCCCAAACTTGAACTTTTACTCGTCCTCGAGTAAAACAAGTAAGAGTTATATTCCTTAATCATCTAATTAATGGTCAAGCATGATGACATGATGATTTCCTCATTGGTTGCTCAAAGTCATATATTCAAGAGGAAAGAAATGGAATAAATGTATATGTTTGTTTTGCAAATTTATTTTTTTTAGAGTGTGTGTGTGAAGAGTTATAGAACAATCATCTTGACATTGTTGTGATCTAATGCAACACTTCAACATGTATGAAACAACCTCAATATCAAGACTTCATAAGCTCAAAATCTCCTCTCTCTCCACCAAGGAATGATTCCACACAATTCCAAAATCAATGGGACTTTATAAGCTTGTAATGGGGCTAGGGGTTTAAGTGTTTAGCTATTTGAAAGAATGGGGAAAAGGAGTTCAAAATACCTTGAGATAAATGAAAACATTTCACTACATTCTCTCATGCCCAAAATTTTCTTCAAAAAGGCCAAACATTCCCCAAAAACTTGCTTCATATTGATTCTTTGTACTCTAAGTCTTATTGTACTAATTTTTTTTTCATACTTTTTTTTCTATTTTTTCTTTTTCTTTTATATAATCATCATTTCCTTTTTTTTTGACTTAGGAGTACAAACTCTATTTTCACAACCACTATTTCTCTTCCCACATTGTATTTACATTTACATAAACCTTTAACAACCATACCAATCCTCACTATAGTGAAATGTCAATTATCTCAAGATTAGGGTAGTTCATGGTTTTTCGGGCTAAAAGGGTTAAGTCCAATGTGGGTTTCAAAAGAAAATTATCATGGTTTTTCATTATAAGGCTCAAAGAGGGTGCAAGGGATTAATATCATGGGTAGGCTTGAAAGGCTCAATCTCATTGAAATGAAGGCCCAAATCATCTTTCAAAAATGTGTGAAAACTTCTAGTTGCTTCAAGAGATTCCAAGATGAGTTCTAAAGTCTTTCAATTGAGAATGAGCATACATGCCAATTTGCTACACAATCTCCCAACAAAAACATTCATATTATTCCATAATCTCATTGTGCAACAAAATTATGAAAATGTTTTTTTTTTCCTCAAAAATTGGTAGGAATTAAGATTCAAAATGCAAACCAATCATCCACAAATATTGACCACCATTTCCTAACAAATATATTGACGAGCAACCTTTCAATCATTGGATCATGGATCTTGCATTCACCATACCAGATAATTAATCAATATAACTCAACTTTCATCATTCTAAACAATCAATTGGTTCAAGTTTCAAAAGTGAATTCCATGCCACATTAGCTCAAAAAAAATTCAAAAATATCTACCCTCACCCCCAAACTTAATGTGGACAGTGTCCTCACTGTCACAAATGGAGAATAGAGAAGATCAAAGCCGGCAAGTTCAAATGAAGGAAAAGGTTGTGTGGTGGTTGGAGACGAGCTTTTATAAAGGGAAGAGAAGAAAAAAAAACTGAATGGAGAAGTTAGAGGTTACTGCGGCGTGGTAGTATGGTGATGGTGATAGGGGTCAATGGGGATGAAGGTGAGATTTGGATTTCCATGGCCTTGTGAAGATGAGAGAGTTGATGGTTTGGGAGGAAATTTTCAGCCAACTGAAGAAGGGAGGAATGAAACAAGCTTTAGGGTTCATTGGCAATTTGTAATTTTAGTGTTCTGAACCTTTTGCCACTTTTTTTTTATTGTTGGCTGTAGCCAACTTTTTACTTTGGTTTTGTTGGCTGCAGCCAACACCTCGATCAGGTTCAGATCATATCAGCACAAAACACTGCCTTCTCAAAACTAATTGCATATTAAACCAGACCAATTTTCCCTACTTTCAACCAACCCAAAGTCAACTCCAAAACACCACAAACACCATTTAATACTCAATATAACTCCAAAACAACATTGAAATCCCACACCTAATTTGTTACCAAGAATCAATCATCTACATCTTGAATCCAATGCAACATAAGCAAAACTTTCATGATTCATGACAACAAAAAAAATTTATCAGTCCAAAATCCAAGTTGCTAGGTCATGACAGCAAAAGCAACCCCTCACCTAAACTTACACATCATTCCCAATATGATCAAAGCATTTGTCAAACACAATGCCTCTTAAAAAATCAACCACAGACTTTCATCAATTTCTTCCACCATGCAGTACCCTCAAAACTGATATGGTCACATACATTTAACAAATGATATCCCATTTCATTTCCCTCTCAAAAATTTCCCCAAATAGAATATGACAGCATGCCACAAAATTCTCAAGTATCTCATAACCAAGTACCCATGTCAAGATGAGTTCATAGCATCAATAAATTTCTTCTAATGTTATATCAATTACAATGATGCCTAGAACTACTTTATATCAGATAAAATCAATATATCAGCTGAGAATCCATCATCTGCAGAACATTTTAGTCCATCCTTGAGCACATCTAATCAATTCCAGCAACATTTTCACAAGCAAATCACCCATCTCAAAACATGAACCTATTGTAACCTTATCATGAGATACAAAATCACTTAAAAACACATCATGAAGGTCACTCCACAACAATTAAGCATACACCCTACGTCATTGCAGCTCATGAAACTCAAACAGATTATTGGGCATAAATAAACATCACAGATCCAGTGCAGCAGAACAATTCATGCAATTCACCAAAATAATGCTCAAAACTGAATCCAAGATGAGATTTAAAATGTACTCCCCCTTGTAGACATCTTCATTTCTTCTAAAACTGTAAGCTCCAACCACTCTCATCCTTTAGGCATCCAAGTATCACCGAAAATCTTTCTACCTACAAAAAGAAAACAAAGGCAAATCTACCAAAAAAAACATAAAACAAGGAAATGGTTTTAGAACTTGGGTTGCCTCCCAAGAATCGCTAAATTTATAGTCTTCAGCCAGACTTTCCACACCACTCACTAATCATAAGTATCAAAAACTAGGATCACCTTATCTTCATTTCTCCTCAAAAGACAAGGTTCCAATGACAATGGGAATTCATTCACATAAGACTTACATGATCTCTCAATCAAAAGTGATTTTAAGAAACATGTTTCAATATGGCACATAGTGGACTTTAATTCAGTTGCTTCACAATTATCCTCAATAGCCTCAAAATATTTTGAAAACCCAATAAAATCCACTTGACTCTCATCAGTAAGAGTAAAAAATTCACTCTGAGGATTTTGAACAAAGATTGTAGGGATTTCAACTTGCTCACAACAATAAGGATTAGGCTCCAAACTTGGAACCTCAATTGAACACTCAACATTATTCTCTCCCTCTTCACTTTCTAACTCACTATCACACTCACAATTGTCATAAACCGTTGATATCACATCATCACTTCCCATGATCAATTCTCCATTTAAGGTACTTTCTACACAAAAGTCATTTGATGTATCAATGAAAACACCTTTTTGCCTTAAAGACTCAACTTGAGAAGTTAGCTCACCCAATTTGATTGATAAATTTTCAAGAGCTAATGTATGTTCACTCCATTTTTCATCATCCCTAGCTCTATACTCATTTTCATTATCAATGTAACGTTGAAGCATATCCTCTATTCTTGACATCTGCTCATGACTAGAACTAGACTCATCTAAACTATTGGATGATATTTGACATTGTGGTGCATATGAAGGGAAAGAATAATTTGGATCCCTAGACAATGAATGTTCATGATTCCAACTAAGGTTAAAAGAATTATTATGCCAATTAGTTTGAACCTTAGGAAAATCATCCTCTACAAAATCCATGGTTGAAAAATGGGGGCATTGCTCATCATAATGATTATCTCCACAATGATCACAACAAATGTATTCATATTGAGTTTGAAAAGCATTAGGGTCATAAAAAGAAGTTGGATAATCATTATCATGCTCAAATTCATCCCTTGCCCCATTAGTCCACCAAGGATAGTCCATGCACAAAGTTCTAAGAAAAGAAAAACTAACTAACTAACACAAAGACTCACAAAGAGACAAATATACACATGAATACAAGAGAAAATAAAATCTACAAAGAAACACAAGAACAAATATATACAAACTCAAGCTTAAGCTACTAGTGTTACAATCAAGATTGACCAAGGAAGGTTTTGGGACACAAATCCCCGGCAACGGCGCCAAAAACTTGTTCGCTCCGCAAGTGCACGGGTCACGCCAAGTAATAAAGTGATAAGTAAAGTATCGTTCCCACGAGGATTTGGTTCCAAAACCCGGTCAAGTAATGATTATCGCACTCTCGCTCAATTTGAGTGATCCAAATGTCATGATATAAGGGTAACTAATTTAAAGAAATAAGAAAAACTATAAACAAGTGATTCTTAACTTCAAGGATAAAATGGGTCCTAAGATTATTTCCCCCCCTTGTATTTCATAAACTTAAAGAGTCTCCTCTCACAATTGCTTTCAATGATTATATATTTGCTAACCTAGGGTTCTAGAATACTTGTAAGCGCTCCGTCGAGTCAAGAACAAGTGTTTAATTCTATTAATCATGCAATCTCTTGTCACAATTAATAAAACTCAATTTCTAAGCTTCAAACCTAATGTGGCTATGTGAGGTCAATAAGTATATGTCTATCTTATCAACAAAACCATCCATTTGTCATGCAAACTTCAAGTTCTCACACTATTTTCCCCAAGTTCTACACTCAACCTAGCCCTCTCAAGCATCAATCAAGTGAACACAACATCTAAATGGTGATCAAGCACTTAGAAGCATTAAGAGAAAAGTAAAATAAACACATATATAACATTAATCACAAAGTAAGAAGAGGAATTAAGAGTTAATCCATACAAGGGTTCCAAATAATCCTAGAATCAAAGTTTTAACTCCACATGTTCATGAGATCCAAAAGAATATAGACATATACTAGCACAATCATAGAACAAGAGAGAGGGAAATGAGATGAAGGAGAGAAACCAAGGAATTGAAGCTTCAAATCTCTTCAAAAGATCAATCCATTGACACCCACTCTTCCAAAAGCATAACCCTAGCTCCCAATATGCCCAAGAGGTCAAGAATGCTTTTTGAGTGTGTTTATGGTCTATTTATATCTGATTTTTCGAGCTGATTTTCGCTGCCTTTCTTTTCACAGTGTTGGCTGTAGCCAAGAAATTCTGTTTGTTTTATTGGCTGTAGCTAGGTCCATTCTGACATGAATTGGCTGCAGCCAACCATTTTTGCCTGCAATTCTTGGCTGTAGCCAGGTGCATTTTCAGCTTCCTTTTGCTCCTTTTCCATTTTTATCCTTCTACCTCAAATTTCCTCCAAATGCAACTCAAATGTGGCTCACTTGTTTAGCATCAACAACCTACATAACAATAAGATCTATACCAAGCCAAAGTTGACAAGTAGATGGTCAAATATTCACATGCAAATCAATAATTCCATGATTTAACCCCAATGTCAACTTGACACATTTTCCTATTATATGTACTTCAAAACAAGTATGAATTTATCCAAAATATGTAGGAAGTATAGGAAAATGTGCTAAAATGACATGAATTTCATGAGGTTAACATATATATATATATATATATATATATATATATATATATATATATATATATATATATATATATATATATATATATATAGGTTTCTTCCATGCTCACTCAAGTCCAACAATCACATCCAAGCCAAATCAATTCATCATCTCCATACTCCAATCAGCTAATACTACCACAACAACTCTCACACTCACCTACAGATGCATTGTGCCATCATGGTGCAATCAAGCATCTAATCTTTACTATATGATTTAACATTGTGTCCCTCTCCATAATGAGGGGACAATTTCCATCTCTGGCAATCTCCAGAGAGGGAACCCCAATTCTGTTTCCATTACAGAACGGGAACGGTTGGGCTCTCCAGTGCCAAACAACCGTAGGTCACTTTCTCTCAATAGGTTGACCTATGATCCCCGGTCTAATCAATCCGAAAAGGATTATTAGTACAAATAACTGTCGATTGGCCAATCGACAGTTATCATCGCGCGATGGTACATAAATATATCAGTGTCATGCAAACCTCACCATATCCCTATCAATATCTCATCCACAATAATCAACCTCATACACTCTCACATCACCTTTCAACCCATCATCCACAATATTACATGTTTTCCCTAATAATTCTCTCATTTATATCCTCATAACCTATGATACATCCAATCCATGATACCTCTCAATATCTCTGTCAAAGTATCAAGATCCCAATATCTATACACTTACATACACAATCAAACAATACCACCAGCCAGGGTACTACATATAGTAAGTCAAATTCTTTGTACGAAAGTAATCGTGTTTGAAAGGCACCCGATAGCCTATTTTGTAGAAAAATAACTTTTCAAAGATAATATATATAATGAGAGTGAGAAAGGATTTTCAAAATCCCCAACTAACGTCACCCTCAATGTCATAGTAAGGTAAGTGTGATTACCTGTCGCCCTTAGCATTCCACAGTCTTTCCTTACGGTTTCCTTGTAGATTTTCCTTCAAGTATCATCACCACTATATACTCCTATAATGATATGATACAAAATGATAAATTAATATCATTACCAGTTTGTAATACTTAAATGTCTCTCTTGTATTCGTATTACTACCCAAATCCCCCTCTAGATCATAGTTTCTTAAATTCTTTGGTTAAGCTCTTTAACTTAGTCTTTTATATTTCTCAAAGTTTTAACTAATCAATAATCTTCATGAAAACAATCATGATGAAGCAAGATCGAATATCCTTAATAAACATTAGCATTTAATCACATTTGTTACTTCAAGCATTACATAAATATTTCAAAGCGATTAAAATTATTTTAATTGTCTCCTCATGCATTTAGCCAAGACAGTAAGAAAATATTCTCATGCATTCTCAAGTACTATCACACTTATTCCCATAGCACATACTAATAACAAATTTTAATTTGCTAAGCATCAAATTCAAACACCCGTATCAAAAATCTATTTAGCTAGTATGAGAGGTGGACACAAAACATCACAAATCATCATATAAACACCAACTAAAAGCATTTCTTTTTTTAAATCTATTCAGCCCAAACCAGAATTTAAATTCCTAAAATAAAATACCCCTGAAATCATAGTCATTCACCATTTCCTTTGATGAATCTAACAAGGCCATAGCAATACCTATCAACTATAACCAGGAAAATAACAAACTGAATTTAAGCTTTAACCTCCAAGTTTAAACTCCATTTTCAATAATCCAAAGCATCGTCCATAGATGATTTTAAGGTTTATGTCACCAAGACAACCAACCTAAGCCGAGCAAGAAAGATTTAGATTCAACTTCACAAAATGAACTCAAGTTTTCTTACACATTAACACAATAATGTCGTTGGAAATTCCCTAAAAATATTTGAATGTCAAGCAATTATTCAGCTCATTGATCATAAATCAGATTTCTAACTCATGATTGACAACCTCCATACATAGGCAGTAAATAATCTCAAATGTTTAAGCAAGATATTTTTATATAGCATATATTTGTTATGGTTTACAATGTCCACCTTTAAATCAGAAATAAATCAACAATTTCAGACCAATCATGACAGCAACCAGTGGAAGAAAACAAAGAAACAACAAATTCTTCAATCCCATGAAAATCATACATACAACATTAATCTACCCATTCACTCAAACTTGTTTAGACTCAATTTTTAACATGCCTGTAGGTTAGACATCCATCCCTTCTAATTTACAGTCAACACAAATATGAGCTTACACAAGAGACATTAATACAACTTCCTTTAACATTTTCAATTAACACCATAACTTCACACACACAAGCTAACAGTTCAGCCACAACCAAGAGGAAAGAGAGACTTAGAAAAGCATCATTCTAACACAATCAAACATGTAAAGGCATATTATAACTCAACCAAGCTTGTACACCAACTAATCCAAATCTGGGTTTTCTATTTTAATCTTTTACAAACATCAAGAACTACTCAGATTAGCAATCAAAACACTAGGATGTGAAGTTTATGCTATCTCTTACAGACTCAAGAATTCCTAAACCCAAACAACCTAAACCATTTCGGATTCTCTCTGATTCTCGCCTAGAAACAAACAAAATATAGAAAATCAGAGAAGAAAACTCACATAATGTTTAAGCCTGAGACCGAAGGTAGGAACGACGGCCATCACAGTCGTGTATCGCCGCGAGTCTCGCCGGAAAACGAAGAGAATGAAGGGAACAAACAAGGAAGCTTGCTGGAAGTAAAGTAAACGAAAAGAAAGAGTGGAGGAAGAATGGTTTGATGATGCTGATGGTGAGGGGGCCGATGCCGTTGCCGTTCAGCCGTGAAGAAGGACGAAGAAGAAAGGAGTTGGGGTTTGAGGGATGAGGCTCGACGGACAATGAGAAAGAATGGAGAAGGATAACAAAGAAATGATGTTCCTAGGTGTGGCTGCGGCAGTCGATGCCGCCGCGTGGCTACCGGAGGCTCGTGCTGGACAGCGGGCACGCTGGGGAGGAGGAGTCGGGTGAGAGGGATGGGAATGACGGCTAGGGTTTGTGGAGGAGGAAGAGGTTATTTTATATATACAATTTAGGGAAAATTTCAATTAACTGCCCTATTGTTTATTCTTAATTACATTTCTAGCCCGAAAGTTTGTATATATTACTGCACTCATTTCTTTCCTTCATAATATTATCTAGGTTTACAAAATACTGGTTCATGAAAGTTTCTAACTCCAAATGTTTCCTTTAACTATATTTCTATAATTTCTGAAGATAATTACGATTTAATATGCATAAATCATCTAAAATATCATAAATTTATTCCTAAGACTTTAAATTTCCTAAATAACATCTCGAAACCTTAATAAATTCTTTATTATCTCTAATTTAAAAATATCGGATGTTACAACTCTATCCCCCTTAATTAATTTCGTCCTCGAAATTAACAGAAATCATAATTAGATACAGATAACACAATTTCTAGGACTGATAATCCTATTTCAAGTGGTAGAAAGAGAAATTTCGATATAATTTAGGAAAATTGCACTCATTTGCAATGAGAATTCATTGTCATGCGTGTCATCCCTATAACACAATGGAGAAGCTATCGATGATTTAGAGATGGATGTTCTAACTGAGGCGGTTGTCCGAAATTTTCTAAAAATGTAGTTAAAGCACAACGCCAGAAGACTAGGTGTATAAATAAAATCATAAACTAAATCCCAATTAATTTTGTTATATTTGCAACTTAATGAACAAATTTGTCAAGAATCACAAAGCACCAACGATACCAAGACCAAATTCCACTTCAAAATCTGCTGCACAAAGCATGAATGATGCAAGAGTTTTAAACACCCTTAAATCTATCCTGCACAACAACTCTAGTGCACTAAATCCAGCAATGAATTCTTCAATTTATGGACATGTAAATCATTCAATATTCCAAGAATAATGGCTCAAGTCATGGAAAATGAGAGCAACTAAGTCACACTGTAACAATTATAAGGATCAACATGCATTCAATCCATAAGGTGGATAACCAAATGATCACTCCATTGAAAATCCACCATGTCACAACAATATACATCCTACCAAGTTACATTCATCACTCACACATGACTATACCAACAGCCAAACAACAACATAAAAAGTCCTAAATCAAACTAATCCAAAACAATGAAATCAAAGAAAAGCAAATTCAATAAGCAATATATTCAGTCCAAGGCAAGATATATGAACCATGACAATCATGAAAGTTCATCACTCTCATCCTAATCCTAATGTTCATGCACACTAGACAGCACTGTTCATTCCCTATAAGTAAAATATAGTTGAAAATGTTCTCAAGATTAAACCGATTTACTCACTAAACCATCCAATCCCCTTCTTCTAAATCATACTTCCTTAATTTCACAATCCACTTCTTTCAAAATGAATCACATCCACAATTTAAAAGCATCTTAGCACACCAATCTCACCGTTTTCAAGACTTCTGAATGCATAGTTAACTAAGTTTTCCCATTTTCTAAAAGCAAGAAAAGAGCAAACACAAATTTCACACATACTAGTCACATATAAAATCATCATCACCAATCTAGCTTTATCACTCATTTGTATATCTCAAACAACACCATCCAAAATATTTAGTCACATTTATCACTTAAAATAATCCTTACCACTCTAGCTTATATCCACATATACTTGTCCTAATTGAACATAATGTTAAAACAGTCGGGAGAAATATAATTTGTTCCACATTAACAAAGCATCATAGATTAACATTCTTAATCATCCTCTTCTTCTTTCATTATAAATATAAATCTGACCACGCACCCAAAACCAGGGACCAAAGGATGATATTTATGATCATAATTTTAAATGGTTCTTATTAAGAAAACATGTGAATGTTAGTTGGGTGTCTGGAGTTAATGTTTCTTTTCCAATATTGTTCATACTTATTATGATACTTTTAAGAGAGAGAAATACATAATCATTAATAAATATGAAAGAGAGTTGGGGGCAAAGTAGGAAAAAAACACATTAAATGAGGAAAGAATGTGAGATGAGCTATTATATTATGGACTAAAATCATTCAAATTTTGGAATCTTATAATTTTTTTCCAACTCTTGTATTGTGATATTATCTTGTTGCTTATACACTACAAGAAAAGGAGGCTCTAGTTGCGGGTCAAATAGGTATGTTGTAATGGCTTTAACTGTGACAAACACCTTGTATCACGTTTTGAGGAACAAAAATATAAGTGTGCGAAACAAGACGTGAGTTATGTCGTGCCAAAGTGGCATGACATATGGTGTGACATCAATTAATAAATATAAAAAAATCATCTTGCAACCTTATGGTGCGATATCAATTAAATATTTTTTAAAAAAAAATATTTATGCCACACTAGCTAGTGCAATATAAATATTTATCATAGACAAAAAAAATTAATGGATTAAGTTCAAAAAGATGTGAAAAATTATTATTAGGTAAGGTTGAATATAATTATTATAATGGAGAAAGAGTATAGAGTTATTGAATATATATATATATATATATATATATATATATATATATATATATATACACATGTACACACATATATAGTAGGGAGTTATTGAATATACACACACATATATTAGTTTAAATAAATATTTAATTAATGATTATTGAATTTAATGGAGAAAAAGTGGGAGGACACCTGTAAGTAATGAAGAAAGAATAGAAGAATAGAAATTATAATATTTAAATAAGTAACCTGCAAAAATAAAAGAAACAATATAATTAGTTAAGTGTAAAAATAGAGAATTGTTGAATATATGGTTCTAATAGTGAAAGACTGGAGAATTATTGAACAAATCTTTGATAGGGAGCGGCAAAAATAAGCTTTATGTATAAGGAGTAGAAGAAAAATGAAAGAATGAAAGAGGTGAATAAGGAAAAACGAAGGAAGTACAATGTATATATACACAAAAGAAGGTATTTTGTCGTGCCTAGGGATGTGACATGCATTTTTAAATTCATTTTTTACATGTGTTGCACCCTAAAATACATTGTCTTGCTTTTTAAAATGTACGTTGTGTCATCAAGTGCGACATCATCGTTTTTTCAATTATATTTTTTCATTTAACATCATGTAAGAAAAATATGTCGCGCCACGTGGGCGCGATGTGTGCAATTAAATTTGAAAAATATATGTTACGCGACATGATATTCTTATTAAAAAAATAAAAAATCTTATTTATGTCACATATTTATTGTGTGATGTCGTGCATTGTTTTCTTGACATGTTTTTTAATTATAAAAAATAAAAAAATCGTAAAATCTGTCTTGGTTTGTTTTAGTGACATATTTTGCATGACTATAGAACTTTTTTTTGTAGTGATATTTGTGCAATCCTCCATAATTGTTATAAGGAAAATATTCATCCTTAAATTCATGCAAAAAAGTTTTAATGTCAATTAATTTTCTAAGAATTCTGTGAAGCACACCCGAGCAGACATTAACAATACAAAGGATGGTGGCCAATCATAGTCATTGCATCAAAATCACACTGTTACAAAAATGTCATTCTCTCTGTGGTATTGAATCTGAAAAATATTTTCATGAAAGCTTAACTATTCAGCAGTGTCGTCGTAATCCGATAGATAGCTTTGCTTATGCATGTCTTTTTTCGTTGGAAACTCTGTGGAGCTGATAAATCCATGATATTTAAGTGAGAAACAATTTAGTTTTCCATGAAGGGGAAAAGTCTTGATATGTGTGTGTGTGTGATGTATCCGTACAGTTTTGAAGGTGGTTAGGTGTGTGTACATGAACGTGAATAAGTCTAATCAACTAGTTGGTTGTATGATTATAAAGTGACAATATAATGAAATTTTATTTTGTGATTGAAATGATATAGAGTGAGTTGATCATTAAAAATTGAACAATTAACGCGCATGCAAACATGATAATTCGAGTATTAGTAATATGAAATGAGAAAAATTCTTGCGTGAACCCGATGTACTATGTTATTTGTGGCATGACCAATCACAAGTAAACACATATGGTTTGACATGAAATTTTGTATCTAATGTGGCACCATAAAAACAGGAACTAACGGATAAAAAAATTTAAAATCTCATGATTTCAATGTTTTTTTATCTTATAATGTAAATAAAAAAGATTTCAAAGTTAATTGAGTTTTTTTAGGGTGCTACATAAGATTAAAAATTCTATATCAGATAATATATGTCTATTTGTGATTGGTCAAACCACAGATGATGTGGTACACCAGGTTCACGCAAGAATTTCTCAATGAAATGGTAAATTTTATCAAAAAAGGAGAAAGTATAAATGTACAGAATTATTAATGTAGTGTAACTACAAGAGATATATGAGACAAAAATGTTATAAAAGGTGGAATTTTACCTATGAACATTTAAAAACCGGGTAAAATAACCAATACCGTTTATTTTCCAAAAACGTCAATTTATTTCCTAACTCATCTATTGCGTTCTTGATCTGATGGACGTTTGGGGAAACAAAATACTCCTTTCGGTCCCTAATATAAGAGTTAGCCAACAAAAAAACACTTTTTAAAAACATGTGAATGTTAGTTGGGTGTCTGAAATTAATGCTTCTTTTTCAATATTGCCCATATTTATTATGATACTTTTAAGAGAGAGAAACACATAAGCATTAATAAATATGAAAGAGAGTTGGAGGCAAAGTAGGAAAAATGTATTAAATGAGGGGAGAATTTGAGATGAGATCTTATATTAGGGACCAAAATCATTCAAATTAAGGGTTCTTATATTAGGGACCGGAGAGAGTACATCATTGCTTTACTTTAATTTGAAATGTATATTGCTAAACTTTTATCATTTAAAGCACATATATTTGTATCAGATGCCCACACCTCAATGCTTCATTGGTAAAATGTCAAGTGAGGATACTTTGATTGTCGATCAAAAACTGCACTTTTCACACATGAAAAAAAAAATCAAAAGTTTTAGTAAGATTATATTGGTTGTCACCATTTTTTTCAAGAAAATCCATTTAAAGTTTACTTGAAATTTATTTATATCATAGTGGTAGTAGACCTCCTTGCACTTTTCATTTTATATTTGGAGAATGACTATTTAAGTTTAAAAAAATGTAAAAAACGAATTCATATAGTTTAATCGGAATTGTAATATATCTTCACGCCTTTCATGTTTATTTCTCTATTTATTACATGAAAAAAGCAAACATGCAACATCAAAACTGTAATTTCTCCATTTACATAAATAATCTTCAAACAAACTATCATCATCATCATCATCATCATCATCATCATCATCATCATGATTGGCTTTGTTTGAAGGAGAGGGCCTTGTCCTCGAGTGATAGAAAAGTGGGATGGATGGTGACTTGAAAAAACCTACAGATTCGCAGGGAGATGCGCAGAAAAAGAAACGACATAAAGATGCACCCCCCTTGTTCATTGTATTATACAATTAACTATATAAAATGCACATATAATTCTTTTTTACAATGAATAAAGAAAATTCGATTTCTGTTAGAAAAGAGCAATTCAACTGAATTCACAATGCAAATTGATTTCCAATTAGCGACTACTGTTCTTGAATTTTATGCAATGTTGTAAGAGATAACACACTCTGATTGAAGAATTGATAACTCAATGAATTAGAATGTTTTTCAATCAATCAATCAATCATTATGTGCAGCTAATTAATTGCCACAACAATCTTATAAGTTTTTATTTCGACAAGCAATTACATAAATTATTTGTTAATTTTAACATTTTATTTCTTATTTCATGAAACATTACCTGCATGTATTACCCTGTATTTACACTTACTAAGATGATGAGTCGGCGCATTCCAAATGAACATATGACATGATAGTGATTTGCATGATTTGGCGCTGATGTGGCAGTGACATGGTCATTATGTTTTGATGAGGTTGCAAAAGGCCCATCAAGTGAAGTGGCACTGGATATGTTGTCGTGGGCTTGAAAAATTGTGAAGGAAAGCATGCTATCACTAATTGGTTGAAATCCCTGTCCCTAAAATTGGAGCCATAATACAAAAATAGGGACAAAAATGTTTGTTGCTTATTTGTGACAGAATCCCAAATTCTACTATAAAGTATAAACAGATCAGTGACCGTGTTTTTACAAATGGATGGATTGATTGCGTTGCCAATTCAAATAACCATGGAATTGTATACTTTATTCAGTGACAAGGATTTGCATAGTTAGTTGAATAATGCTTTTGTAGTTTTTGAATGAATTCTAGGTATTAGTTAACTGCTATCTCTAAAAATTGACTAATAATTGTATGTCACTAATTCACAATTTTTTACAGGTGAAGGAAGGAAAAAAAATCAACTACTACTCTTGAGATATTAGTTGAATATGCCACAATCAGTTGTGTGGCATAATTAATCCAAACAACTGAGAATATAGAAAAAAATAAAGGTTCGCTTTGGTGGGTCGAATGAGAAGCAAAGTTTATAGGTTTTGGGGGCTAAGATACAATTTTTTTTCTCCAAGGTAATATCAGCATATCACACTCCTCTCAAGTGATTTAAGGTTCATCCATTTGAATTTTAATTAGAAGTTAATAATTTATTGAGCATGCATTTGAATTTACACTACTATAAATTGTCCATCTACCAGCCTTTACATGCGCTTAGAAGAAACGCATGTATAGAGGGTTCTTTACATGCGCTTTAAGCTCATGTACAGGTAAAAATCTATACATGCGCTTAAAGCGCATGTAGAGGCCTTATCTCTACATGCGCTTTAAGCGCATGTATAGAAATGTGCATCAATTAAAATTCACTAAAACAATGACTAGAAAAGGATTTAAGTATTTATAGATAAAATATAAAATGAACTTAGGTGAAGAGTGCAAAATCATATGGAAACACCCTTTACATGCGCTTAAAGCGCATGTAAAGGCACAAACACCACTACTGAAGTGCAAAACATGAAGTCATGCATAAGAGGTCCTCCTCAGACCTCATAAGGTGTTCCTGCTTGTGGAATTAGTGTTTAAAAGCTCCATTACCACTTTTGGGTGCTATGAAAATGTTCAAACACCTTTTACATGCGCTTTAAGCGCATGTAAAGGCACTACTGAAGTGCAAAACATGGAGTCATGCATAAGAGGTCCTCCTCAGACCTCATAAGGTGTTCCTGCTTGTTTAATTAGTGGATAAAAGCTCCATTACCACTTTTGGGTGCTATGAAAATGTTCAAACACCCTTTACATGCGCTTAAGCGCATGTAAAGGCACTACTAAAGTGCAAAACATGAAGTCATGCATAAGAGGTCTTCCTCAGACCTCATAAGGTGTTCCTGCTTGTTGACTTAGTGTTTCAAGGCTCCATTACCACTTTTGGGTGCTATGAAATTGGTGAAACACCCTTTACATGCGCTTTAAGCGCATGTAGAGGTAAAAAATCCTTTACATGCGCTTAAAGGGTGTTTATACCTCTACATGCGCTTTAAGCGCATGTAGAGGGGTTTAAAATGGAATTTATAAATATAGTTATTTTTGGAATTTAAAGAAAAATATAATTAAAAGAATTGATTAGGGATAGAGACTTACATGAAGAGCATTTTTAAATCTAAATAATATTATGATGTAAAGGAAGAATATAGGAATATATACAAACTTTTGGGTTAAAAATATAATTAAGAGTGAATGAATGGGGTAATTAATTAGAATTTTCCCCATCACCATACCACACATACATATACACACACTAAGCATACACCACCCCCTCCCATAAGAAAAAATGTCGGCCACCCCCCTCCCACAAACCCTAACTTCTTTCTTCTTCAACCTCTGAACTCGGCGGCGGGGACGGCGAGCTGAAGCGGCGACGCGGCGGCACGGCGGCATGACCTCCCCTCCTCTCTTTCCCCTTTATTTCAGTTCGTGTTGCTCTCTTCTCCTCTCCATCTTCACGCGATCTTCTCCTCCCCATTAGCATTGCAACTTGCATCGATTCAGAAGTTGTTCTCGTCCATTTTTACTCACGGGGGAATATGAAATCCATCACCGTCTCAAGCCACAAAGGTTATGGATGATTCCCAAAGTTCTTGCAGTCAAATTTTTAATTCTCCGTCTACACAATACATTGATCTCAGTCATTGCATGGAGGACTCTGAAGTGACAATACCAACTTGAATGGGTAATTCAATCATACACACCTTCATTGATAGTCCAGATGAAAGGATACCATATGTAATTCTTTAACTAATTAGTTGCAGTCTGTCTTCTACGAGTATGCTATGATCTAATCTTGGAATACAAAATAAAGCTAGCCTACGTGAAGATAATTGTGTTTTTAATATTTACATGGGATCTCTTTTTGTGGTTGCATCACCTGTAGGTGATGCCATGGAATAGTGCATTCATTTGCTCCGTAGTCCGAACATACATTGTGTTATTACTTTGTCATTTTGACTCATTTAGACCATGTTTATGTGATTCAGATGGCTTCTAGGCTATCCGGTGGTGTATCTGTTCAGCAAGGAACACATTGATGATGCTATCTATAATCTTTCCTCTAAGTATCTCCACATTTTCCAATTATCGATCTGCCGGTTGGTACTTTTCAGCGAGTGTCTGATTTCTCTTTCAAAAATTTTATTATCTGTCTGACATTGAAATTTGATGTAATTTTGCTGGATATAATTGGCTATTTGTAGCTGCTAATTATGTGGCTTAAACAAGAATAACTATTGTGCTATTCTGGGACTGGACTAAACTTCTAAGATTAGGCGCTTTGGTTTCATATTTGAACTTACTGCTTATTTTAATTACTTTTGTTCTTTTGTTTCTAAGCATGTAGAAACTCCTAAGGTGCTAATTCAGCGACTTTGACTATCACGTTTCAGAAAAATTGAAACAAAATGAAAACATGGACAGATGGATATTTCTTATTAGTTGGCTTGAGTGGAGAATTGACAGAATGCAACATAGTAGTTGGCATCTTGTCAACAAGCTGAGTTTTTTTTAGACCTGTAACAAGCTGGGCATGTTTGATACGACCCATTAACTAAGCAAAATTTACTTATTGTACTATACTAGTGTTATTTTTCTCCTTTCACACATAACATTTATAGTGATGTGATATTTGTGGTCTTGCAGGAATAGTATTCTCAAAAAAGGATCTCAGGCAGAAGAACTATTAAGGTAAATCTTTGTCTGAATTTGTGAATTAGATTTAGCTGAATATTAGAACAGACTCTTTGGTAATCATGCACAACTAGTTATCTAAGCTATTGGAAATTTGGCAGCCAAAAATTACTTCATCATAGGATTAAGCAATGCATGCCTGAAGCTGGGGATATGATATTACCTCCCATTGATTGTAGTAATGAAAAATAGGGAGTGCATGAATCCATTGACATCATGCCTTCATTATTGATCGTAACATTTAGAAACTAGTTTATGGAAGTAGGTTCACCAATTGCGCAGGTTATTTTTTACGGATGACAATTGAAAGAAGAGCTTGTTAAGTCAATTTCATACTAGGCAATATGTCTACAAATATACTTTTGGTTGGGTTTTTAGATAGTAAGTGTCAAGTTTCTAGCAAAGAGAGCTCATTTTAGGAACTGCATTCATTTTTTTTTTGCTTGCCAATAACTTCATTCATCAGTTATTTGAACATCTTTGCATTTTTAAATTTTGTCTGACACACAAAATAGATTGCTTTGTGTAGGAAGAGGTTTGGAATTATGATATTATTGTATCAATGATCAAGCATTGACATTCTCATCATGTTTTATTAGCTTTTCCGTGCCTTATGATCTAAGCGCAAGAGGGAGCAATGAAGAATGGGTAGAATCTTTTATGGCTCACATGAGTGCAAAGTGGGAAAGGTGTGCATATGCTTGGAAGTTGATGAATGCCATCCTCAGGCTATAGTGCTTTAGCTATGTTGTCGGTTGGGTACGGGGTCACTTAGGACTTACCTCAACTCTAATAACCTAATTACGTGCAACAAAATCTCTTCAAGAAACGGATATGTATCCATAAACAGCATGATTCGAGTGTCACTGCCAAAGCTGCTGTTGTTGCGAAGTGAACTTGTGTGTGAATAGAAACGTTAATCTGTTTTTGTTTTTTTGTTTTCTTTGTAGAAGATGTGATGAATATTGCCGCCAAAGTTGATGTAGTTTTAGTTTGCAGAAGGGGAGTAGATGGGGAAAGGGTATTAATTTTTTCCCCTGATTTTTCAGACTCACGGCGAGCTGAAGCGGCGACGCGGCGGCACGGCGGCATGACCTCCCCTCCTCTCTTTCCCCTTTATTTCAGTTCGTATTGCTCTCTTCTCCTCTCCATCTTCACGCGATTTTCCGACGATTTCCTCTCTTTCCGGCGAGCTTCATCGTCTTCTCCGGCGAGCAGTGGCGATTGGCGGCGGTGAGAGGTGAGGTTTGCTGTTTCTTTTGGTTCTTCAAGTCATTTTCATTTGCAACTACGTTTTCCTCACTATTTTTCCATTCTTGCTCCTCGGTCACTGCCGCTTTTCTACATTTTTTTCTTCTTGAGATGCACTTGTTAAGCTTGATTTGAAAATTATAGTTTCTTTGAGTTGTATCAGTCTCTTATTTTATAATAGGATGATTCTATTTTGGCCAAATGAAGTATAACAAACAAATGGATAAATGAGAGTGATATGCTGTGTGAAGTGTGTGTTAATTTATAACATGGTAGTGAATAAAGTTGTATCTTTTGAAGTTGATGTTGGAGTCTAACCTATTCTTATGTGATAGTTAGTATCGGCTTATGATTAATTGCTTCAAGTATCCTTTGGCTTATGTTTAATAATTTTATTTGTTCTCTTTAGCTTTGTTTTCTCTTGGCATGGTTGGTGGGATATGGGTTGCCAATGAATTTATATTCTTTAAATAGTGTACATGTGTGTTTGCGAAATTCAAGGAATGGTTTTGCAATTCCTTGGTATTTCTCTAATTGTGATTAATTGGACTTTGAAGTATGGCTGAATTATTTGTTATGGTAAATGTGTAGTTAGAATGAAATGTGTGTTTGCATGTGGCATTAACAAATGAAATTGATAACTCATATGTACTTATTACTGCTATGTGTGGTAGTGCTTTGTGTCTTGTTTAAAGAAAATCAAGAAGGAAACATGAAAAGCATGTGAATTCTTTTAGTTGGCTAACATGTCCTTACTGATTTTGAAGGCCTACATAGTATGAAGAATATTGCTTGTTGAAATAATGTCACGAAGTAATACAGGTGGCAGATGTAAAATGAATATTATATTAAAAAAAAAATATAGCTGTACATGCGCTTAAAGCGCATGTAGAGGTATACACTATACATGCGCTTTAAGCGCATGTAGAGGTATATACCTCTCTACATGCGCTTAAAGCGCATATAGAGGTATACACTATACATGCGCTTTAAGCGCATGTAGAGCCTTTACCAGCGCCCCCCTCTTCATGCGCTTATAAAGCGCATGTAGAGCCTAAAATAAGCGCATGTAAAAGGGGTAATCTGTGGTAGTGTTACTAGTGTAGAATGCTATTTTTCATGTTACTTAAATTCCGAATTCTACTTCAGTGTAATGGGTAACATGGAAAGTAAGATGAAGATAGAGACGAAAGAAGAGTGTTCAACGATAGCCTAGGGTATATATGATCCAAAATTTGAATCCTAGGTTTTAGTGTTAATATCCTGATGGGTTAACATTAAAAAATACATGTATATTTTTGCAAGGGTCACTCAATACCGCATGTGTTTTATTCCAAAGGTCACCCAGCACCGACTGTAAAAAGTACACATGTATCTATGAGTAACTTCAACTCTGTAAGGTGTTGAGGGCTGGGTGACTCTTAGGGCCTGTTTGGTTTGAGGGAAGGGGAGGGAAGGGAAAGGGAGGGGAGACCCTTCCTTTGTTTGGTTTGAAAAATTGGAGGGGAGGGGGCCTAAAATATTCCCTCCCCTTCCCTTCAAACCCTCTATTTTGGATCCCTCCAAATTGGGGGGATTTGGAGGGGAGCCAAAACTTTTGACTAAATTGCCCCACCCTATTTTATTATATTTCTACACATGTATATGTAAGAAAAACTATAAAACTTCCACATATACCCCCTTCCCATAATAATAAAAAAAACTTCTACCTCCTCCTATGTAGTTTTTTTTATACTGGGTAGCTTTTTTATAGCTCATTTTCTTTTTTAAGGGTTTAATAGAAATCCACATATGGTTTTTGTTCTCTTGATTTTCCAGTTACGGTGGCATTGAAGATGGGTCTCCAGCTCCACCATTTTCGGGTTGTATATATGGAGAAGATGGGTCTCCACCATTTTCAAAAATTTACTTTTTCCCATGTTAGTTGCTGAAAATTTTGGTTCAAAGGAGGAGAATGGTAGTTTCATATTTGGAAAGGGAATAATTTTAATAATTTGTTAAATATAGTTTTTATAAATTAAATAAGATTTTATAGTACTATTATATCAATTATATATCTTTTTAATAAGCAACTTAATTTGAATCAAAATGTAAGTTATTGTATATGATAGACAATGATTAATTAACATATAAGGATAAAGTGGTAAATTCATCATTATCACCCTCCCCTCCCCTCCTTGAACTAAACAAATAATCATTAAATTCTCTCCCTCCCTTCCCTTCCCTTTCCCCTTCTTATCAAACCAAACAAAGTACTATAAAACCCTCTCATTCCCTTCCTTACTTCCCTTCCCCTTCCCTTCCCCTCCTCTCCCTCAAACCAAACAGGCCCTTAGAGTAAAACACATCTATATTTTTATTAGCCACAAAAAATATTTGTTTTAGGGTGACTCTTGAAGTAACATACATGTGTATTTTATACCCTTAACCTTATATTAATAGTTGTCATGTGGAAATTAAGTCAATAAGTGATTTATTATTGATTAAGTCTTAAAAAGTTTATGAACGAAGTCTAGAGTAGTTTGATTATTGTAATAAGGTTATAAATATATGAAGTTAGAAAAAAATATGCGGGGGCGGGTTCCAACACTACTCACGCGCTCAAGTTAATGATGGACCTTTAAGGTCACATATTATATTAAAAAAATGAAAGTGAGGTGTTCCAAAAATTAGAGAACAAGTATAGAGAAATCACATGGCTCTACTTAAGTAGACCTTTAACTTAAGTAGACATTTAACAACTAAAGAATTCAATTTTTAACGTCAAAAATATTTGGTCGTTGAAAACCCACTTTTAACGACTTAAATTAGAGAAACTTTGGTCGTTAAAAAATTTTCATACTTTCAACGTTGAAAGTCCCTTAAATGCTTTTAACGACCAAATTGTTTTAAAGTTTGGTAGCTATATAAAACTATAAGCTTTTAAAATAAACAAAATTTCCTATATTAAGTTTTCAAAATTTAATTAAAAAACATAATAATTAGATCCTATATATTCTCTAATAAACAATTCACATGATATCTACAATAAAATAATAAATTCATACATAAATAATATCATTATTTAATATTATTCCAATAATACAAAACATAGGCCTTCCTTATTCACTTTCAATTGATATTAGTATATTACTCAATGACTTAACGTCATATTTGTAGTATATACACACTTAAACACGAGGGGTTTCAAATCCCATAATTCCCTCAGCAAACTAACATACTTGGAGCTAAAACTCCGACTAATTAATAGTGTCAAAATGTCATTGAAAATGTATTGAACAGTAATTCACACCAATTATATATGCCTAAATATTCCTTGATTAAAATAAACTTCAACAAATTGTGCAAGTGTTAATTCACTCTAATTAAGTGCAATTCACTAAGAACATGTTTTAATTCAATGAATATTTAGCACTAAAGAGATTAACAATGCCTAATTGGATGAGGTTTCAACAACTAGGTATTGGACTCATGGGTCCATGAGGTTTAGTAAATTAGGAAATTAGTGCATTAAACTCCCAAAATATTTAGAAGTTATGATAGTCATTGAAATTCATTTCCAAGAGAAATTCACATCCATTCCACCCATTTTATTAAAAACACCAAAAATATATTTATTTATTTTGTATCCTTCATTTTTTCTTTAAAAAACTCAACAAAATATATTCTATTTACCCAAATTCATCTTGCATTGCGTTTAATTACTAGATTAGTTGAATTAAACAAAGCTCCATTAAAAACGATACCCAGAATAACTTCTACTTACCTTGAAGTCTTAAAATTTTTTGAAGGACTAGACTGTGTCCTTTAGTAGCCATCTTTACCCTAAATAGAGATAAGCCATTTCTTGGTGGTGGCTAAACCAATGAACCAATCTTGAAGTTAATTAGTCACAAGTTCGTTCTGTAAAATTTCAAATTCCTTGTGTATGTTATGATGAGGTAGAGAAAGTTTAGATCATAGTTGTATACGTTATTCAACTTCAAAGCTGAGGAATATCATATAGTAAAACACATCTATATCTTTAGACCCAAAAAATATTTGTTTTAGGGTGACTCTTGAAGTAACATACATGTACATATGTATATTTTATCCTTAACCCTATACTAATGGTTGTCATGTGGAAATTAAGTCAATATGTGATTAATTATTGATTGAGTCTTGAAAAGTTTATAACGAAGTCTAGAGTACTTTGGTTATTGTAATATGGTTATAAATATATCAAGTTGGAAATTAAGTCTTGAAAAATGTATTGAACAATAATTCACACCAATTTTGCCTAAATTTTCCTTGATTAGAATAAACTTTAACAAATTGTGCAAGTGTTATAATTCAGGCTAACTAAGTGCAATTCACTAAGAACATGTTTTAATTCAATGAATACATGACCTTTTTACTCCAGGACAAAAGGTACATTGCAAAGAATTTATTACTTTAACCAATCAATGACCATCAAAAGAGGATGAATCAAGGACAACAATGTGTAAAGTTAAATTTAGCAAAGCAATTGGACATGGTCAATTTTAAAGAGGACTATAGTAGTGTTTCACTTTTCTCTCCTTATGTGTAATTTGTCACTCAACTTGGTAATCAACAATCAACCAAAAGATGTAACCACTCTAACATCTAAACTATATATGCATGCAATAATAAGTGAATCAAAAGGACTTTATGGAGATGGACCATATGAGAATGGATGAAATGGACGTAATGCAACTTCAATGTTACAATTAGGAACATGGTGCATATAAATATTTTGTGGTATTGATTTGGAACTCCACTCAAACTTCAGATTTAAATTAATTTATATTACTGAAAACATTAAATTCAATACTACTAACTACCCATAAAATGTAGCCATCTTTCCACTAAATAGAGATAAGCCATTTTCTCAGTGGTGTCTAAACCAGTAAACCAATCTTGAAGTTAATTAGTCACAAGTTCTGTAAAATTTCAAATTCCTTGTATATGTTAAGTTTCCTTCAAGCTCGAGGTTTACACAATAAATTAACAATTCATTTGAGGTATTTTTTCTAAGATATTACATGATCAATATATGCTAAAAATATTTTAATTAAGGGTAAAGGTGCTGAAATATGCATGGTAAATTGTAAAAGGGGTACTCAGCACTGTTAATGTCTTGGAATTCATATTTTTTAGTATGATTCACTTGCTTTTATATACACTTTTTGGAGATTTCATATATATTTTAGATGCTAAACTATAGGAAAGATGCATTATACTTTTGGTTGCACATTTATTCCTCATTTTTGTCAAAGTTATTATTTTGCAAGGAATTTTTGTATTAGGGAATTGAAGGCAAACATTGGAGAAGTTAAAGATGATTGAGAAGCATGATTGGAGCATTTCATTGCTTGAGAAGAAAGCAATTTTTACCTGAATGAATTGAGCTACGACCTGGACTTTTGTGCAGCATCTTAATTTTGGTCAGAACAGAACCATGTCACGGCACCGTTTTTGCCTGTATTATCATGTCGTGGCACAGTCGCATAAAAAATGTCACGTCACTAGTTCCACTCGAAATTTAGGTTTAAAAGGGGCAAAATAAGAGGCAGCTGAGGATTCTTGACTTCTTGGAGCACTTGGGAGTATTTGGCTATGCTAGGGCTTGCTTTTTGGTGGGGATTGAGCTAGGGTTTGGAGTTGCAAAGAGATTTGGACTTCCTTTCTTGGTTTTTCCTCTCCTTTTTCATTCTCTACTCTTGTTCATGTTTGTGTTAATGTATATTCTCATGGATTTGTTGAACATGAGTGGCTAAGTACTTTTATTCTAGGATTATTTTGAACCTTTGTATGGATTAACTCTTGATTTTTCCTCTCCTTTTGTGATTAATGTTATATATGTGTTTATTTCACTCTAGCCCTAATGCTTCTAAATGCTTGATCACCATTTAGTTGATTTGTTCATTTGACTTATGACTTGAGAGAGCTAGGTTAAGTGTAGAACTTGAGTGAAATAGTGTAAGAACTTGAAGTTTGCATGACAAATGAATGGTTTTGTTGATAAGATAGAGATATACTTATTGACATTGCATAGCCACATTAGGGTTGAAGCTTAAAAATTGGGTTTTATTAATTGTAACAAGAAATTGAGCGATTAATGGAATTAAACACTTGTTCTTAACTCGACGGAGCGTTTACAAGTACATTTGAACCCTAGGTTAGCACATATATAGCTATTAAAAGCAATTGTGAGAGGAGACCATTTTAAGGTTAGGAAATACAAGGGGGATAAATAATCTTAGAACTCATTTCATGCTTGAAGTCAATAAATCACTTGTTTATAGTTTTTCTTATTTATTTTTATGGTTACCCTTCACATCTTGATATTTGAATCACTACTTGGCCGGGTTTTGGAACCAAATCCTTGTGGGAACGATACTCTACTTATCACTTTATTACTTGGCACGATTCGTGCACTTGCGGTACGAACAAGCACCATGAGAATTCTGATGGTGCAAAAATATACATGGTAAACCAAAGTCGGACACCCCATTATCTTTTTCTTTCATTCTCATGGTGTTGGTTGAATGCCCTTTTTACATTTTACCATGGCTATGGGTGCCCCATTTTGGTTTACCATATATATTATTGCACCATTCAATTATCATGTACTATGTGCCCTTTACAATCTACCATGTATATTTTTGCAACTTGGCCCTTTAGTTAATTATATATTTTTTATCTCATATGTCTATTTTACTTTGCCGCCAAAATCATAAACTTTAGTTTCTCTTTGGGCGAAAGTGAAAAAATGATATTAAATTTACCAACATTCCGTTTCTAATAATAAAGTTTCGTGAGGTGCAAAAATAGTACCCAACTTGGGATCCATATGCAAATATAGTATTTTCACTTTAAGAAAATAAAATTCAGATATGAAAAAACTCTTAGGCTCCTCATTAAATTTTATTTAATGAGAGATGGATGAGAACATAAGAGTCTTTTCAAATCTAAATTTTATTTCCTTCAAGTGAAAATACTATATTTGCACCTGAACCCCAAGTTGAGTACTCTTCTTGCACCCGCGAAAGTGTAGTATTAGAAACGCAATTTTGGGTAAAGTTTAGTATCATTTTTGCACTTTCAACTTTTCTCTTTTGATGAAATATTAAGTATGAAATATCTATAATCCCTATTTATTACCATAATTTTCTTAATAGATATATATATATATATATATATATATATATATATATATATATATATATAATCGTACGATTAAAGTACTGATATATCTATAATTGTTGTAATGAAATGAATTAAATCTCAACATGAAATGGATGTTTAATTTATTCATCATTTTCAGTAAGTGAGGTCTCACTCATAAGTTGACATATAAGACGTGCTGTGTTGTTGTTAGCATATAATTTAAATCAAGACACTGTTTTTGTTTATTCAATTATTTTTCACATGTGAAATAGTGACTGTAAAAGAGCTGTTTAATTTTTAACAAAATCGCATGAATGAGAATTCTAATTGCAGCGCACTCAAAACCCCACAAAATATAATAATAATGTTAATGTTAAAAATGTCTTTTAACACTTTTTCTTTATATTGGAAGAAGTTGTATGAATGTTAAACTTTGAATTAAAGTGCACAATTTAATTGAAGGAAAAGTTCACAAGTATTGTGAAGTAAAATTTCTGTTTGTGTTTCTAGATATCTGAGCGAAACTTGTGGACAGGACAGGATAGTGAAATGACAAATGGCCTAACAGGGACCATTTATTGGATTACAATTATTAAGAAACAAATAATTGAGGCGAGTGCTATTGGATAGAGCATAGTAACAAAAAATTGAAAATAAATAAAAATACGATTTAAATAAGCATAAGTACTCCCTCCGGTCCCTAATGTAAGAGCTAGCCGTGAAAAAAAGACTTCTTTAGAAAACATGTGAATGTTAGTTGGGTGTCTGGAGTTAATGCTTCTTTTCCAAAATTGAACATATTTATTATGGTTTATCAAAAAAAAAACATATTTATTATGGTACTTTTAAGAGAGAGAAATACATAAGCATTAATAAATATGAAAGAGAGTTAGGGGTAAAGTAGAAAAAAATGCATTAAATGAGGAGAGAATATGGGGTGAGCTCTTAATTAGGGACCAAAACCATTCAAATTTCAGGCTTTTACATTAGGGATTAGGGATTAGAGGGAGTATATCCCTCTGGTTCTTATTTGTGGAAACTTTTAGAAACGATTCATTCTGTAACACGTGAGAACTACTTAGAAGTGCCTAATAATAATGGTTAGAGAGATGAGAACATCCTTATTAACTCCTTTTTCTCAAAAAAAAAAAAATTAATAACTAGTTCTCAAAGATTAAATATTATAATGTAATTAAAATTAGTTAGATTATTAATTTTGTTAAGAAAAACGATTTTTAAATAAAATAGTTTCATTTTATAAATATTGATTTGATGTACAGATAGTTCTTCCAGTGAGGATATAAAAGAATATTAATAAATGATTCAGATTAGATGTTATCTTGTACTCCTAAAAGAATTTCATCTAAAAAATGAGAGAAAGTATAACATAATCCAAGAAAGAAGATCAAGTTCTGGGTTGGTAAGAAAGAAGATCAAGTTCTGGGTTGGTAGGAGGATCATTGATGAGGTTCACAGAACTACAGATAGGATATACAGTAAACTAGATTCTTTTATTTTCTTTTTTTGGTTTAAAAAAGAGTATATTTTTTTTTATAAAAAAAGAGAGTATATTTTTAAATGAAAATGGATGTGTGAAAATTCGGCAAATTCCGACAAAAAGTTTTTGTACATTTTTTACTGACAATGTATGTCGTACACCATTAAACTATGATCCAGATTTAAATCTAGATGGAACAATGACATTCCAAATTAAAATTAAAATAAATCTTTCATTTTTGAGAAAATTAATTTGAAGTCCCTCACAAGAGACTTAATACTAGAAAAGTCTCATAAACTCTCCAAATTAAAGTAGGTTCCCAAGGGACCTCACTTTAATATATTCTAAATGTTAAAAGACTGGTTTACCCATCGGCCTATTAACTTGTTATTCTCTGCCCATGAGGTTGTTACGTCTGCCCATGTCATCGTCAATCCCTGCTCATTAACTTGTTAGAGGGGTTGTCATTACATTTAGAGGGTCGGTCATGACCTTGTTAGAAGTGCTCATGGACTTGTCAATCCCTACCCATGGGGTTGTTAACCGTACCCATGCCCTCGCCAATCCCTGCCCATTAATTTGTTAGAGGGGTGAAATGCATTGAGGGTTGATCATGACCATATTAGAAGTGCCTATGAACTTGTCATTCCCTGCCCATTGAGTTGTTATGTGTGCTCATGCCCTCATTAATTCCTGCCCATTAACTTGTTTACTTAGGCTGAGGGTCAAAACAATCTATTCACATTTAGAATATACTATTAAGGTAAGGTCCCTTGGAACCCTACTTTAATATGGAGAGTTTATAGGACT
Organism: Mimosa pudica; assembly: GCA_029929735.1. Taxonomy (NCBI): domain Eukaryota; kingdom Viridiplantae; phylum Streptophyta; class Magnoliopsida; order Fabales; family Fabaceae; genus Mimosa; species Mimosa pudica. The sequence goes on along the minus strand of JAKELP010000021.1, from coordinate 7,845,652 downwards.
TTTCTAACATTAAGTCTCATACTTCAATATAATTCAAAATTTTGCTTCACTCCATTATTTTTCGGGATTTCGATCAAAACATTATTTTTCGGGATACTAATTAATTTATGCAAATTAACTCATTTAATTTGAAGAGAATCTAATAAAGATGCATAGACGCACGATAGGCGGCAAAAAAGGTGTTTAGGTAAAAATTGCTTTTTTTTTAATGTCTACCCACACGCCCGCAAGCAGCTTTTTCATTTTATTTAGAATTTCCTTTCTTCTTCTTCTGTCTGTTTCTTTTTTTTTTCTTTTTTAATTTGGCGATGTACAATTCCACATCCACTTTGCACGAGGGCCTCCATTTTGTTCTCTTGTGCATTTTTCTCTCTGCCACGAAATTAAATTAAATTGCACGATGTACAATTATTGTTTTGCATTAATTAACTTAATCTTGTTAATTAATGCAAAACAATAATTGCAATCCGGTGTGTAACTCTCTTTCTGTTTTTACTCAGATGTAACTCTCTTTCTCTCTCTATAGTAAATATATTTAATTTTATACACACCCATGTTCTCACACAAATACACACTATTACTCCCTCTGGTCCCTAATGTAAGAGTCAGCCGTCAAAAAAACGCTTCTTAAGAAAACATATGAATGTTAGTTGGGTGTTTGGAGTTAATGCTTCTTTTCCAAAATTGCTCATATTTATTATGGTACTTTTAAGAGAGAGAAATACATAAACATTAATAAATATGAAAGAGAATTAGGGGTAAAGTAGGAAAAAATGCATTAAATGAGGAGAGAATATATGGTGAGCTCTTACATTAGGGACCAAAACCATTCAAATTTTGGGTTCTTACATTAGGGACCGGAGGGAGTATTTTGCATGATATATTAGTTGGAGTCAAAGTAGAAATTAACAAGAGTCGACACATATCGTTTTGCCTTTTTTTTCCTATTCAGTTTGTTGAGTAGTAGCTATAGAAAAGTCTAGATGTATGCATTATTTGACGCTTGAAGCCTAATTTGTTTCTACTTTTGTAGGATTATAGGTAAAACATGCATACCTATTACATGATAGCTAGCTATAAAAATCTTTTAAAACTAATTAACGACAAGTTGGAGTCCAAATCTCTTCATAATTAGTGTTTCTCCTTTTCTCTTAGTAACACTTCATGTCCATGGATATAATCCACATAATAATGAGCCCTTTAAAAACAATCTGAACCTCTGATCCCCTAATTAATGATTCTGAAAGAAGAGATGAAAAACTAATTCTGAGAGTACCGGCTGCTCCGAAAAGTTCTCGTGGGGGTTGTCTTTTAGTTCAAATCCAATGTGATCTTATCTATCTGGTACACCTTAAATATATCCGCTTAAAATGAGTTGTGTAAATTTGATGCATAACCCATATACATGCTTGGTAGCCATTTTTTTTTAAATCACAGCTCTGTTTTCGGAAGATTCTATGTTGAATATAAAGGTTTCTCTACATATCTATTGTTTTCAAAGCAAAACTGCTTGATCCTTTTGATAATAGAAATTTGATTAAATGAAGGAGATCTGATACATTTTTGAAAGTTTTAGGAATACAAGTTGATCTTATTTTGATCATCTGGTTTACTTTGCTTTAGTATGCTATAATTTTCAACTTACGTTTGTGTTATCGTTGATCGATTGTTCATGAACCATCCCATTCAACCTTTTATCAACTGTTCAAGTTTCCATCACTACACTGTCAGTATACAGCTTGATATTTTGCCCTTATATGAATGTATATAATTGCGGGCAAAATCACTCTTGATTCACCTATATATATATATATATATATATATATATATATATATATATATATATATATATATATATATATATTCTTATTAAGTATTTTAATTTTTTATATTAACATAATCTATATTTTAAACAACGACTTATTTTAACAATTTTTTATATTAACATAATAACAGAAGAAAGTTACAGAATATATACTAGTGATGATGTTAAAAGAGTAAAATTAAAAGATTTAATTAGGAGAAAAACACACATACCAAATTAAAATTCAAAACTTCATAAGAATGGTTTTCCCTAGATATATATTCACCTAATTAGCTTATGTATTTACTATTTATTTTTTTAAACAAAAAACAATCTAGTCATCAATTATGCATAGGTCTTAATCAAGTACTTAAGTAAAATTAAATAATTGAAATATATAATTAGAGACTATTAGTAGTCTCAAATTTGTTTAGTATGTGGAACAGTTAAGTAAAATAATTGAAATATATAATTCATTTCCCAAAGTGGAGATTCCCTTAAGCCTCACTTGGTCCATCCCGTTGATCCAAAGCGCATATATATTAAACCAATCATTTTAATTGATTTCAAAATATACACTCTACACTTTTATATCAATTCCACACCAAAACCATTATTTTTACCCGCTCTCATGTTTGCATCTAGTTATTAGTTCATCCATTTGCAAATAGTTTCATCAAAAGATTGATACTCGCGGGGAAGTTTCTGCTAATCTTGAGTCAATTAATCACCAATTTAACTTTTACACCAAGTCACAGTGTCCTTCAACGGTTCACATGAAAGCACCAGATATGCACCAAATTCATAGGATAAGGACTCGATATATATGGGCTATATGGGCTATCAATAACCAAGATGAATGGCCAATGTTTTTAGGGTTAATGTTCAAATCTAGCACACAACTATTACCAAAAGTTCACAACATAAAAATAATCCTGGGTCCCAAATCTAACATCTATCAATTACAAAATGGTTTAAATGTAACAGACTAACAGCTCTATCAAATTTTGAAAGGTTTAACCATTAATTTTAACTTGATTAGGTCATATCACCTGCTACATCATTACCATCTTCACCACATCACCACATAGAACCAAAATTACTTCTCATGTGGTCTTGTGATGGTAGTCACGTCATTAAAAATGGTAGGCCCTACATTTTAGGCTGACAAATGTTTACCCCATCTTATGGGAATCTCACAATTGATGCATTTTAAGTTACAAGTGTTAATTTTGCATCATAAAATTTACAATGGTACCATATTCACTTTTTAAATATTACCATGTGTAGTTCTACAACTCTGCCCTTCTGATTTGTTTACACATTGCCATGGCTCTCTAGTTCTGTGCCATATAGCAAGAGAGACAATTTTCACCAATTTCTTCAATTATTCTCCAACTTTTTCTACGTTTTTCCCTTTGATCTTCTCACTACTACAAATTGGCCCTCTACCAGCGCACCTTTACATGCGCTTAGAAGAAACACATGTATATAGGGTCCTTTACATGCGCTTAAAGCGCATGTACAGGTAAGAATCTATACATGCGCTTAAAGCGCATGTAGAGGCCTTATTTCTACATGCGCTTTAAGCGCATGTATAGAAATGTGCATCAATTAAAATTCACTAAAACAATGACTAGAAAAGGATTTAAGTATTTAGAGATAAAATATAAAATGAACTTAGGTGAAAAGCTCAAAATTATATGGAAGCACCCTTTACATGCGCTTTAAGCGCATGTAAAGGCACAAACACCCTTTACATGCACTTTAAGTGCATGTAAAGGCACTACTGATGTGCAAAACATGGAGTGAGGGTTCAAAAGATCTCATAATTTCTAATTTCCTACTTATTTATTTACATTGATCTATACATTAGTGAGGGTTCAAAAGAGGAAAGATGCTATCTTTTGACACGTTCCTTACAAAAGATTACAATTGTTTTGTGCTCTAAGAGTGTGTTACGTGAGAACATTTACATTGTGTGCTAGTTGTTCTGGTGTGAGGCATGTAAAGGCTTGCTCTTAATGGAATTCACTATAGATCAATGTAATTAGTAAATTATAGATCAATGTAAATAAATAAGTAGGAAATTAGAAATTATGAGATTTTTTGTGGGATTTAAGATACTATAGAGATAAGATACTATAGAGATTAGTTATATATCTTAATCAATTGAATGATTTAAGATGTGTGGTTGTCTAAGTATGAAGGATATGACTCTAAGGAAATAAAATAAAAATTGAAAAAAATACACATATACAATTATAAAAAAAAATACACATATACAAAAAACTTTCTTCTTGCTTCCTCACACCCAAACCCTAGCCGCCCCTCTCTCATCCAAACCCCAGCCGTCCCTCTCTCACCCTTTGTAACATCCTGAATTTTTTTATCATAAAACAAATTAATAAATACATTAAATTTAGCTATTATTTTAGAAACTTTAATTAATTTACTTTTAGTTAATTGTTAAGATTTTATTTCTATTTTAAATTAATGAAAATAATTAACTATTTGATTTAATTTGAGAATAGTTATGAAGGTTTTAATAATATAACATTATTTTGGAAATTTTTATTTAGAATTTTGTAACATTTTAGAATTTAAATTGAAACAAGTTATGATAAAAATGAAGTTAAAGAAATTATTTGAAATAAATTGGATATAAATAATGGAAAATAATTATACTTTCCTTTTGATTGAAAAAAATTAATAAAATAGTTAGAGGTTGAATTTTAAATTAAAACTTTCATGAAAAATACTATATGACATAGATAATAATATGGTGAGAAAATATGTAGGTTGACGTATAGAAAAGTTTTATAATTTGCTTTAAGGTTAGCATTTCAAATAGAAAAGTAAATAAGCGAAGTTAAAAGGGAAATTGGGTAATTTGGCTTAAAACCCTAATGTTATACTCTTCCTCTCCTTCCTCCTTGCTCAGCCGACACACACATGCACCATCTCTTTATCTTCATCATCTTCTATGTTCTTCAACATCTTCTTCCTTCCTCCACCATGAGTTTCATTATTCCCATCAACATCACCACTCTCTTCTCCTCATGAACCAATTCCCACTCATATCTCAGTCTTACCTTCCACTTCTCCTCACTCTCTCGCGGTCTCTCCGCCGTCCGTCATCTTCGACGGCCACACACAACGGCGCCAGCGGCGGCTGGAAACAAGGGATGAAGGAGTCCCTCATCGATCTCCATCCATTTTCCTTAAGGGCTTCCCTTTCTCACTTGTTCTCTCTTTCTCCTTCTTCTTCGCGGTTCCGGCGTACTAGCGGCGGCCTGCGACGGGAATAGGTAAAGCTCTGTCCTTTCTTGGGTTTCTTGAGCTATGTTTGTTTTTAACTTTGATTTCTTACATTTTTTCCTCCTCCCTTGGATTCTGTTCTCGGCCGACCACTGTGGTGGCCGTTTTCCGGCGAGTAGTCCGGCGGGTTCAGCCCAAACACTACCTACAACAACCCATATGAACTTAGGTGAGCTTCTTCTTTGCGTTTTGTACTCTGTTATCATGTTTTGGGCGAGTTTGAGGAGGGAGAACGAAAGGGATTATGTTCCTAAGCTAAGATAATGTGTAAACTAAGTCATAAAATTTTATTCTTGATGTTTGGGAGTGAATGTGAGGTTCTGCTCAAATCAGTTTTGCTTGTTGTTGTTTCTTCAATGCTCTGTTCAATTTTATGTGATTCACTATGCGTTGACTTTGAAGCATGTGTGTGAAGCAAACAGTAGTTATCTTTGCTTGCTTGTACCTATTTGGGTTGAATCTCTATTTGATGTGCACAAGTTTTCTGTTTGATATGGTGTTTGGAAGCTAATAATCATTCTAAATGCCATTGTAGTTAAGATGTTTGATAAAATGTTTAAAAGAAAAATTCGATTGCTTCCGTCTTGTTGGATTTTGTTTTGCTTTGTTTTGTTAACTTTTTGATTCATGATGAAATTAAAGGACATATAATTAATTGCAGCATGATTAAATATGGTTGTGCTTTAGAGATTCAGAGTTTCTTGATGCTAGAGGAAAGATATTAAGTTGAGTTAATATTGAGGATATGTTTATAATATTGTTATGTTGTCATTTGAAATTGGGTCGAAGTTTAAAATAATAGTAATACTGCCCAGATAATGATTTAGCAGGAAATATGTTTTTCTAAGTGTTAATATGTGAAGTTGAGAACCAATTCATCATAGGTTTAGAAGTCTGTATCTTTAATAAAGTTCAAGATTTAGAAGAGTTTAAAAATGGGAGCTTTAGATGGTGGTTGTGTAATATTGTTGTTTTTTTCTTATAAACTATCAATAACTCGCATGAGTGCTATAGATTGTTGAATTAGTTACATTTAAATGGAGGGTTGCGCATTACATGTGTTTATTTCATTTTGGGAACTAATGTGTTACGGGGAGTTAAAATTGAGATTGAATTTGATGACTTTGACAAATTTGAAACCTTTGGGTGCTTTCAATTTCAAATAAAGTATGAAGAGAGAGGTTTAATGACTTAGGAATATTAGACAAGGGTTTCATTTAAAAGACGTGAGTTTTCAATTGTTGTTGCTTTCTTTTAGGAAATGGAAATCCAAAATATATTACATGATTTCTTGGTGTTAAGTCTCATTGTTGTTTTGGAAGTCATCGATTGTGATTCCTTCATGCTAGTGATGGAAAGTGTTTTCGTTAGCTTATAGATAAATAATTTGATTGGGTTTATTGATTAATTTGAAGTGATGTAAAGACACCTTATTAAGTATCATTGATTAATTGATGTTATATCACTACTCACATACTTATATATATGATGCAGATTTTTTATGATGAAGAATAGTCTTTTGATCAAGATGCTATTGATGACACTCACGATAAGTTAGCTGCTGTTAGCTGCTTGGTTAATTCAACATGGGTTGAGTTAGATATTAGATAGAATTTAGTTGTTTTGACTAGCTATCATATGAATGGGAATGGTTCTTAATGGCTTTTTGTTTTTGGAGAATTGAATGTAATGTCAATGACAACAAATTTGGTTCCATACATAAATCATTTTACTCCTTATCATTACAGAAAAGGAAGTATCGTGATGGAGATCAAGATCCAAACGATGCAAGTGACCACAAAAAATGCAAGGTAACTAGAGATTAGTGTTGCATGGTTATCATAATTTTACTCCTTATATTTGTCTCTTTATCTTTTATAATTTTGCTCTCTTCTTTTGCATATCTTCTTCATTATTTGATATTTAATGGACCTTCTGCAAATTATTATTTTTATCATTATTTGATATTTAATGGACCTTCTGCAAATTATTATTTTTATTGCAGCATAGGAGCTCAAAAATTGATGAGTTGGGTACAACTTGAGGTATTTCACTATAAATGCAAGATTTATTTGATTTTTTCTGTTATCCACGCTCTCTAATCTTTCCGTAGAGTGATTTTTTACATAGGATGAATCTTGACAAAGTTGAGGAGGTGAATATTTATTACTTTGTTCTGAATCGTTTCTTGTTTTGTCAATATTTTAGTCTAGATTAACTTATGAACAACTATGATGCACATAGTTCTTTTTGCTGATGTATATATAAAAAATGAATCATACATTGTTATTGTTTTGATATTGATATATAATTCATTTTTGAAGATGTTAAGTAATTGACTTTTTCTGGTAAATTCTTTTGATATAATGCTAGTTGGTTCTATGAACTACAGCTAGTATTGGTGGTTGGTTATATTGGGAAATAATGTAAATTTATAATAATTTTTTTTTAAAAAAGCATTCTATACATGCGCTTAAAGCGCATGTAAAGGTATGTACCTATACATGCGCTTAAAGCGCATGTATAGCCCCCCCTCTACATGCGTTTTTTAAAAGCGCATGTAGAGCCTTTACCAGCGCCCCCCTCTACATGCGCTTTATAAGCGCATGTAAAGGCCAAAATAAGCGCATGTAAATGAGATAATCTGTGGTAGTGTCTTCATCTTCTTAGCCAATAACATCCACCATTACCTGTCAAAATCATGCACACAAATAAGGGAAACATGTCACTCAAATTTTTCTATTCATTTGTCATATTTATCTCAAAAATAATTAACTTAAACTTATATATATGATATATTAGCCTAATATTTACTTAAAAACTCTAAAACTAATTAACTATAAATAACATTGATGACTCCCAAAATAAACCCTAAAATAAATATGCCCAAAATCAATGTAAAATGGGGAGTCATCATCAGTTATGTTTACAAATATATAGGACTACTATTCAATATATGTACATTCACGTATTATAAATATATTTTGAGACCCGAATTCCTTTTCATTGCTAATGTACACAGATGTGGGAACCACGGCCGTGGTTCCCACATACCGCACCTGTGTTTATTTGAGATTGCGGCATGCTCCCCCTTGACGACAAGAATCTGAGGATTTTATCTAATTATTAAAAAGACAACGTAAACTTAAGATAAGAAATTGGAACCAAGAAAATTAGACTCCATGAGAAGCCTTACAAATAATTGAGTACTTTTGAAAACCATGCTTAAAGAAATGGCTTTAGACCTCCAGATGTTTTAAATAAATCTTAATTATTAACATTCTATTATGAGTTTCAAGCTCAATATTATTTGTTTTTAACGATTAAAGTAAGATTTTGTAGCCTCTTTAGTTCTTGATTCATTATCACTCGTATGTTATAAACTCACCATGGAATTAATGCTTGAAGCCGACGCATTGCAAAAAAATTTTTGACTTTATGTGGTTGAATGGCTCCACACTTCATAAGGTCAAGCACCCCACTCCATGTGATATAGGTCCCCATTTCATTTGATTTCACACTTTTCGGATTGAGTACGTAGTGCCTTCATTTGTCTTGGATCACTTACAAAGCAGGTCGGTACACTTCTTCTCACAAGAATGTAAGTTCAAATCTCATTGTTGATATAAGTACACTAAAGATCACATCATCGGTCATAATAGGTCAGAAATATTTAAGTATTTCTATAAGGGTTGTCAGTTTCATGAGATCTCAATATATATAATGGAATAATCCTTTCTTTAAGCCTACATTAGGTAACCCCATGTTAGAGAGAGTACCAAAACCCCATGTGAAGTTGTGATATATATTGCTTCATGGGCATAATTATGAGGAGGAGGAGGAGGAAGATGAATATGAAGATGAAGCATTTTGTGGGGCTACCCTTTTTGGGATCTCACTGCCTACTATGCATGTTACCCCCTCGTGGGAATATCGTAATCGTCCTTGGTACGAAAAACAAAACCACCCATTGACAAGTACTCGACCTTTTTAATTTTCTTATATATTATTTGAGGCCATTTTCGAGTTGTTTTTTGGTATCTTCCTTTGCTAGCTAGCTAGCTACTTGTTCCCACATTTTCTTATCAACCACACATGTACACTACATTATATATTGGCTTGTTCATGCAATTTCTGGATCCTAATCTTATCATCACATGTACCATTGAGCCTAACATCTCTTTGATTTGACACATCAACTTTGATATTTTTTAATTTATTTTTTTTTCCAGTTGAAGCTATAGCAAACTTGATATGGACCATGATATATGATGACTTCATATTCTCTACCGTAAATAGATTGCCTATTGCCGGCTTCATATTTAGTAAAAGAAATACTCAGAGACAATTTTTCTGGATGAACTTATAAATCGTTTAAACAAAAGCCTATTTGTTGATAGTTATGGCAGACTGTTAATTTCTGAAAAAGTAACTTAATATCGTATTTAAGGGGTGGTATTAGGCCATCAGCAAATCCATTTTAATTATTTTCTTCATAAACATTTCTAGGATAGCTGAGTTTCCATGGTTGTTCACATCATTTTTATACATTTTGTTTACTTCATAGTCATAGCAATATATGGGAAAACGCTAAGTTTGCAACATAGTCCTAAGGACGAGCTAGCTTATTGGATTAGAGTAGTCTTTTAAATTTATATCTTAAACCAGATTTCGCATATGAGACTCGTCTAAGTAAGACTTGTAATAGTATGAGTTAGTGCGAATTCGAACCTGGATCATGTTGACTTAAGAGTCCAAAATTCTGGGTTCATACAAACAATGGTGATGCGTGCTAATTTTCACACGCTAATAAGTTTTAGAATCAATTTCACCAATATCAACAACTGTCAGATGGTTACATTTATTTCAACGTGTCAGAGATAATCACGGCTTTAAAGTGTTCTTTCGTAGACTATGCTACTCAAATGTTGTACAGCTTCGTGCAAATTAAGGTTTAAGGAATATTATTACAGCATGTCTCGCTCTGATTTTAATTTTTATAATTAACAAATTTTCAATCTGTGTCAGAGTTAATAACGACTTTTTAAACTGTCGTCTCGTATGGATTCTTGCAATGTTGTGAAACTTGTGATCATCACATGTGTGTAAGTTGATGATAATGTTTTGGAAAGAATAAAAACAATAATTAATGGTCCCATGAATCTAGGGCCAACCAAGGATAAAACTCAACCTCTTAATAAAATCCAAATAAGGTTCTCTTACAAATCACTGTGCTGGGAATTCCAAATTAAGATTTGAAAAATCATAAAAAGCATGTAGTACAAGGCCTATAGCTTGCTGTTCTGGGAATCAAATGATCAATTCACAATTCATGATTGAAAATGATTGATTGAAGCCTAGTGCAAATTGATTCCTTGGTGACAAGGATATTTCGCACCCAATTTCACATTTAACTTTTAGTGGATTCTTATTGTATATTTGAAATTTACCGAATGAAGTATATTGTCTATGGCTAACTATTGCAATTTGTTGTACAACCAGTCATATTTACAAGTCTTTGTACAATGGTCTCATTACAAATATAATCTTTTTTTTTTACAAATCTCATTACATAATCTAATATAACATATACTACCTCTGATCCTAAATATAAGACCTAATTGACTTTTTTTAGAGACTAAGATTACAAAATATATTATTAAATTATGACATATTTGATATCTTTTTAGATTATCCATTAGCTTATAGGTAAAATGAACTAGTGTAAGAGAAAAAATTAGGTAAATCAATTTATAATTAACTTATTTAATTGCTTATTTTTAAGATTTTTCAAAAAAGTCAACTAGGTCCTATATTTAGGACCGGAGGGAGTATTACTCAAATTCCAAAATGCACTTGTCCTTTTAATTTGTGCTGATGAAATTTTAGATTTGATTTCATTAAGGATGGTTTTGAAGCATTGTTAAGATTCAACTTATTACCTAAGCACTTCAATGGCTTCTTATAAATATGGAAAGGGAAAATAATTTATATATTAAACTATAGGTACATTTCTTATGTATGTTTTGCATAGTAATAAGTGAGTCGTATCATTCATATGTTATGAATGATTGTAAATTAAAACCAATTGTGTGTTTTATTGTTTTTTTAACAAATGGACCGTCCTTCTGATAGAAAAAACAAATGGACCGTCCTAGTGTGAAGTTTGAAGAACTAGTGAATTGCATTTATGTTGATGATGACTTTAATGATAGTTCAATTTATTATACATTTTTTTATGCTTTTCAGTTTTCATACATTCAAATAACACATTTAATTATCATAATTAAACTCTTTCGTTTTATACTTATGATAGCTGAGAATTACGTATTGTAGGGATATTTTTTTAAAAAAAATGTTACAATATCCCTAATTTCAGGGCAGTGCTACTTATTTATATTAAAGAATTTATAATTGATATTCGCTACATGATGTTGGACATATTTTCTAAATGGATGCATTTTATTGCTTTTATCTTGAGACTCAATTATTATTTATATTTTTCAATCAGAATTATGTTACTATGTGCAATATGAACTCAATAATTGATTAAAGTAAAGATAAAAAAGCTTATTCTGATAAAAAGAAAAAGATAAATAGCATACATAACCCCAACAGAAATTGTCATATAAACTAATAATAACCATGAAGGCCTGGTTGTCTGGTTAAGTGGTAACCAAGTGAGTGGGCAATGCCTTCTAATTGCGTTGGAGTAATATATATATATATATATATATATATATATATATATATATATATATATATATATATATATATATATATATATTGTGTGTTTGTGTGTGTATGGGATTGCACACATATGTGCGCGCGCGCACATATAACTTTTTGATTCTCTGATTAGTTCCACTTGAAATTTAGTAACATACAGTTTTTTTCTTGCAGGCCATTATTCATACAGGAAAACATGGGGAGCATAATGCAGCATCCTAAGGTATTGATTTAGTTATCATGTTCACATCATTCTTATCTACACACAAAAAATGGATTTAGTGGTTGGGATTATAATCATACATAAACATTATTCCTACGTGAACAATCTGCCAATATATTTTCCTTTCATTTGTGAAAAGAAACTGTAGAATAGCGGGGAAAAAAAGAAATTGAATCAATGAGTTTTTAGAAAGGGGAAACCCCAGAGAAATAATAGATGAATTTCAAAATCTCAGAAAGGATATTTTGAGTAGTAACTACTCTACTAGTTATACGTGTATACTATTTAACTAGTTAAAATGATTTTGAAATTCAACTATCCCTTATTCTTTTATATGAGATTTCCCCTTTTAGAAATGAATAATTTGATGTTTATCAAAATAAAAAAAGATTAAAAAATTATACTCTCCTGATGTCGTGACTCTAAAACCGAAGAATGATTAGGTTTATAGAATATAGGTTAAAAATTTTATATTATAAAATTGGAATATTGATATTAATTGCATTAATCTTATTTAGTTGGTTGCTCATTTTGTAACTCGTAGACCTTTCTAACTTGTTTAAACAATTGTTTTCCCATTTTTTTTCATTTTAAGCTACTAATTATAATAAATTTAATTATAAATTATAAAATAAATAAAAATTTCTATGTCTTATTATATTATCTTATTTCTAAGTAAATTTGGTTTTAGATATAAGTTTTTTATTCTAGGTAATTTCCGTATCAAATAATTCTTTTACAATTAATTTGTTGTAATTATCATTTTCTATTAAATAATTTGTCGTATAAGAATTTTCATAGATTTTTAATACATGTTATAATTACGGAATTTATTTTCCTCTCATAATTTCCGTTAATTACTCAACTCTCTCTTATATTAAATATCGATTGTAGTAACATACAAGAAAACTAGCAAAACTCTCCCGCGCAAGGCGCGGGGAGCAAAGATTTAAAGTTTTTGGGTCTTAAGTCCAAACTTTTTCCAGGGTTCAATTAAGTTTTTGGGTCTTAAGTCCAAACTTTTTCCAGGGATGGCCCAAATGGTCCTTCCATATACAAGACTTAAACATTGTAAGTGATTGACTGGATTCTATCAAGAGCCCAACAAGACATTGAAAAAGAATGAACTTCGAATTAAACCATTATTTTTTTGATAGAATACATGTACATCACAAAGTCTACAGGACAGATACTACTAAGGACCTAGCGCCCTCTTCTAAAATAACAAAGAAATACATTCAGGAATTTCACTAAGAAACAACGACCCCATTGCTCTTTCAGATGCATATATGGCTAAAGTATCGGCCACTACTCGGTTTTCTTCACGACCACACCACTCTACGTGGAAATCCCAATCTCTAGACAGCAATGAAGCTATCTGATCTAAGATCTGAACACAAAGCCCCTCCTTATGTATAGGGTTCCGAATTAAACCATTTTTACTTTTGTAGATGAAAGCCGATTTATTGTCATTATTATTAACTAGTCCAGCACCCACGCAAATGCACACGGATGAAGTCAATCGAAGAAAAGAAGATTGTAACTAATGGGTAGTTGGTTGAACTGGTAAGTGGACTACAACCCCCGTAAAGATGAGAACGCGTGTTTGAACCCCAGGAATCGCTCTTATTGGGAGAGGGGACAACCTTGCCTATGTGGGCAACACTCCTACCCCTCGAGTCTGGATTAATCCGAGCGGTCATTAACCATGTACTTCACACCATGTCATTCCTTTCTCTGCTAATAAATACAAAAAGAGAAATTTTAAATATGAGATAATATTAAGTTAGTTTCTTTCTCCGTAATAAAATTTTAAGAAACATTTTTACGTATTTCAAAACCACAACTTATATTATCCCCCAATGATGCACCATATCAATATACAAAAGATATTATTAAAGTAATGTCCCTTTGAACTCTACTTTAATTTCACTATTTTGTGGTACTTTTTCTATATTATGTGTTGGATGAGATGGCAGATTAATTACTAAATTTTGTTTTTGATAATAAATTTTTAATTTACTAGTTGTTAAATTCTGTTCTTTTCATTTATGATCTATTAATTATCAAAACGGTATTTGAAATGTAAAAGTTGTAATACGATCCATATGATTTTAGGTATTTTAAATTTTATTGTTCATCTTAAGAATTTTGTCTTTATTTTTATCATCTATATATGTTAATTTTATGCATTATGCATTTATGAGATGTGTGTGTGTAATATTTTTAAAAAATCATTTCTTTTAAAAAATATATTTTTACAAGTTTTCATTTGAAGTAGTTTAAGTATATATGTTCAAATAAGAAAATCATATGGGTAAGTAAGGGCAATTTATCAAATGGTGTAAAATACTTCCGAAAGCGAGAGAGAGACTGAAGAAAACTATCAAAGTTATCAAAATAGATTTTTTTTGTCAATAATATATCGCAAAACATGACTATTGATAGAAAACAATAGTTTTGTGTGATCCATGTAGCCACCTCACCTAGTTGGCATAAATACTTTGTTGTTGTTATATTTTTATATGTTTGATTTATAATTGTATTACAAATTCACAATAGTGAAAAGATAAGAGATTATTGTTAAAATTTACAAAAAGTATTTCTTTATGAAATTTATAACAAATACTAAACTAAGATTTTCTATGAATTTAATCTAAAATTATATTTATTCAAATTAATTCAAAAATTATATAGAAAAATAACCTCCTGTCATTTTTCTTATTGTTGAGCTCAGAGAAATTAATATCATATTTGCCACTAAGAACACGTTAATGATGAGTTGCGATATATGTGATGAATAGTGAGCAAACTGCGATCCTCCTCATATGTTTTTTCCAAAAAAAAAAAAAGAATTGCTGATAAAAAGAATTAAACAACTATATTGCTGTTTACATTGTCACCAATTTATAAGACTATTAGCATAACTTCGATTTACAAACAACGACATGGGAATTTATATATTAAGAAAGAAAGATACGACAACTGAATTATACTAATGGCCAAAAATACCGTCAAAGAAGATTAAATCAAAAGTCACACGACAAGATTAATATTATAAAGAACATAGTTTTTACACCACTCAAGATATATTAATTAAAATGTGACGAGTCTGGATCACAAGGATGGATATTGATTCAGTTATCTTTGTCCGCAAAGAAATGGTTGATAGTGGGCATGATCTCCGGTGGCCGTGTTCGGAGGAACCTCCGGAGGCTATGTTCTGCATATCTCTCTCCCTCCTCTGCATTTTCCAACACGCCCATACTCCTATGAGCCTTGTTAACCCTAAATACACATAATTCAGAACATGATAAAGAAGAAGATAAATGAGTTTGATTTAATATTATTGTTAAGTGAATTATTGGAGAAATTTGAATGTAATGAATATACCTAACATCGGGGTTTAAGAAAATATTCCTTGATAGCTGAAACACGCACATACCCGTCACAAACGTCATCGCAGCCAACAGCGGGTATACCTACGCAACAAGTCGCCATATATAGGTCATTATTATTGTTATTAGTTATTTCATTTTATTTCTTTGATTTATCATTGTTTTTTTTCAAGTCATGATCTTCTTTAATACTACCTCCGGTCCTAAATATAAGACCTAATTGACTTTTTTAGAAAATTCTATAAAAAAACAAAATAAGTTAATTATAAATTGATTTACCTAATTTTTTCCCTTAGATTAGTTTATTTTACCTATAAACTAATGTATAATCTAAAAATATATCAAATATGACATGATTTAATAGCCTATTTCGTAACCTTAACCTCTCCAAAAAAAAGTCAATTAGGTCTTATATTTAGGACCGGAGGTAGTATCATATATATGTGAGCTATTACAAAACATATAACATATATATTTATGTGTGTGTAAGGCAACATAATGTGAAGTAATTAAATATACATTTTAAATTTCAAAATATCATATAGGGGATTTTAACTTAGTTGTGTAACTCTATTCAGTATTTGAGAAGTATTAATAATTGCAAATTCACAAGGTATTTTTGTCATTTTCTCTTGTAAATAGGTTACATCAATTTTTTTTTTTTTTTGTAAAATTGGAGTACGACAGTATATAAAGATAGACATATATGATAGAAATGGTTTAGTGGTATAAGAATGTGCATAAATTAAATTACTATATACCTTAAAAAATTGGATTACAGTATATAATTAGTGAGAGAAAGAGGGAGAGAGTTACTTTTTACTGAGAGAGAGAGAGAGAGAGAGAGAGATATACCTCAGGCTTCATCCAACGCCCCATTTGACCAAATGGCAACCTTGCTCCTATTTAGAACTTCCAAAAAGATACTCTTGTTCTTGTTCAAGCCGAGAAGATGACCAATTACTATAAATTCTTTCTTTCTCTCACGATCCAAAATTTCTGTGTGCTCAAGTATATATATAGGGCGTGTTATTGATTAAGATTTTTTTTTTTATTTAGACAACTTGATATTTCATGCAATATTTTGTTTACTGTGGGCAATGCAAGAAAGAAAAGAATTTGACCTTTTTTTCACAAAACCATGGGCTTTGCCTCATGTTTTTAGCTTTTCGTTTTGTCTTTTGATGATGTGGAAAAGAATGATGTTATCCTTAATAAATTTATTGACAAATAGGGTTTGACCCAGCACGAGGGATACTATGACTAGAATGTTACGTTTGGTTTGGAATACTCAATGTGCAATCAGAAAATTCAAAGAACGTCGAAACCAGACCACAGTAATATTCTATTGTTTAGAGAAAAAGGAAATTTCATTATTTCAATGGATTTAGTCTATTTAGGTTTTTCTGATAAAAAAAAGTCTATTCAGGTTTGTATAATTTTTTATAATATTCAAAAAAATCCAACAAAGCACAAAAGGATAAGTACATGCATTGGTAAGGATAAGATGAAATAATTGGCATATTGGAATATACGGGGTTTAGCTTCACTCCTCTAATCTTTCTATCTCTTCAATCTTCTACCCAAAAAAATTATTTTTGATGTCAACTATTTTTGCTGGATTTCATCATTAGATTCTACAAAAGATTAGTGAAGTTTGTGCAAATAAAATTCCTTATTTATATACAATATCAATGATAATTTGACTCAATAATTTCACCAACTAAAAAATTTAATTATATGAATAAAGAAATTGGTTCATGTTATCAAAATTGATATTTTCAAAACCATATATGATTATTTATGCCAGTTTGTAATCACCAATATCAGTAATTTGCATTTAAATCTCATATATATATGCACAAACTTAATGGAAAATTTAACCATTTAATTTAATCAACATAAGTTACTAAACAAATAAATTCAAATTCTCCCACTTCGATTAAATTAAAATTGATCATTGGTTAGTGTTGATATTCTACAGTTTCATATATGTGATTAAATTATGCATTAAACTATAGTACACATACATTGTACGTACTACATCACTAATTTTTATACGGGGAAAAATATTGGCATAACATGCATATGTATTACTCCCTCTGGTCCTAAATATAAGACATAATTAACTTTTTCTAGAAAATCCTTAAAAAAACAAAATAAGTTAATTATAAATTGATTTACCTAATTTTTTTGCTTAAACTAGTTTATTTTACCCATAAACTAATGGATAATCTAAAAAGATATCAAATATGTCATAATTTAATAACCTATTTCGCAAACTTAATCTCTCTAAAAAAGTCAATTAGGTCCTATATTTAGGACCGGAGGTAGTATCTTTAATTGGTGAAACACATTGATATTTTTAATGCACAAATCTACTTAATAGATATTACGTCATTTTGTTTTACTTAAAAGATATTACGTCAGTTCAAAAAAAAATGAGAATTTAAGACATTTATTTAAACAATGAAAATTTAAACAAAAAAAAATAATATTAAATTCTCCCAGTATTTCATGGAGCCAAATTGCTTAAAAACAACTTCAACGTTTTTTGACCATAACTAAATCTTCCAAAATAAAATAGTTACACAATTTCCTAAATAACTTAGACAATTTAAATAACTCAAAAACTTTAATTACAAGATTTCCATCACATTAAATTAGCTAGAATTAAAATTTTCAATTTATAAAAAATAAAAATGGTGCATAAAACAAAATATAAACAAAGACATTGCTTTTTTTTTTGCCATTAAACAAAGACATTGCTAAATAAATAAACATGAGTTAAAAACAATATTTATTAAGAAATAAGCTCTAAATAAAAATTTGGAATATTAAAACAAATGGCTTAAACAAAAAAATTAGACTAGCAATGCTATATGTTATATGGAGAAAAACTATTGGGGTTATATGTCATTGAAAGGTTCAAGATAAGGTAAAAGGGAAGTTTTACCGCACAACCATTAGACTAACAATGTTATATGGTAGTCATGTTGCGCTCTTAAAAGACAACATGAACATAAGATGAAGGTGATAGAGATGAGAATGTTGAAATGGATGTGTAATCAATAAAAGATATGATCCATAATGATCATATTCAAGAAAGAGTTGGGGTAGCATCAATTGCGGAGAAAATGGTAGAAAGTTGCTTATTAAGGTGATTTGACATGTTCAAATAAGAGAATTAGATGATGAGTCAGCAAGAATAGTTGATCAAATGGTATGGAGTCCTTACAAAAAGGTGAGGGAGATCGAAGAGAACTCT
The DNA here is from genome assembly GCA_029929735.1 of Mimosa pudica. NCBI lineage: Eukaryota > Viridiplantae > Streptophyta > Magnoliopsida > Fabales > Fabaceae > Mimosa > Mimosa pudica. Next base: position 7,826,909 of record JAKELP010000021.1, on the reverse strand, counting down.
TAACGAAATTATTCAACGAGTTTTTTTACGAAGGGTTTATCTTCAAACATGACTATTGATCGAACACAATGGGGTCGTGTGATCCTGTTCGCAAATTTTGCAACCGCAAGAGTACGGGTCAAGTTTAAATAGTATAGTGAAAAGTAAGAGTGTCGTTCCAACAGAGACTATGTTTAAGCAAGTTCTTTGAATAAATTATGATCAAAATTAGCTTTGGGTAAAAAGTGATATAATTGCTATAAAAATAAGAGGCTATATTTCTAAAGTTAAAAGCAAACACAATGGAAAAAAAATTTAGGTTTATTTATCCACTTTGTATTCATGATACTCTATTAACCTTCCTCTAATGTCAATTAATGAATATTAAGTTGATGCTTGAAGTCTCAAGTATTTGAATAACTCTTCCGAGCTTACTCAAACGTTAGCTAACATTAACATGCATATTTCCATACTACATATTATGTCCATTAGCTTTATAATCAACCACTTCAATTTTACAAAATTTGGTTAGATCATATCTCTATCTCACTAACAAACTCTCCATTCCTCCTTGGAATTTCAAGACAAGCTTGAATCTAACTTAGTTTTTTGTTTAGCTATGCTCTTCCAAGCCACAACTAAACAAACAAGATAAGTGTTGCGCACCACTTAGTAAAAATAAAGCACAAGTTAAATTCACAACTATCATAAAACATTAATTAACAAGAGAGTAGGATGTTCAAGCATAAATCTATACAAAGCTTCAAAATAAACCTAGAACAATAAGCTAGCTACTCATACTTAATACTACAAATTATCCTACAACTACCACACACTCTAGAAATTAACAAAAGAAATTTAGGAGAAATGAGAGATAAAGAGAAGAAACCACCAAGCAATTTTGAAGTTCCAAATCATCTATCTCTTCTCCAATCCTCAAAACTCCTCCAAGCTCTCTTGTTTCTTTTCTTCCCACTGTCGGTTCTCTTATCACTGCCGGTTCTTTTAGTGAAGAAGCCAAATGTTTTCGTGTGTGGCTCTTGTTTCTCTGGATATGAAGTTGGAGGTGTAATGATTCCTCCTTCACGCGTGGGTGTGTGGCTATCAACCGAATCAGATTCTCTCCTCATCTTTCTCTCCTCATCCCTCATAATCACCCCAATTTGCCTATTGAAATTCATCTAAGAGTCCATAATTTGTTACTTGTACTATTAAAAAAAAACTGTATTAAAATATAAAATAAATGAAGAAATTTTATTTTTATAATTTTAAAAAAAATTTAGCATAAAAAATTTCAATTATCTGGAACGATTAATTACAACTATCTGGACCTATTCAATAAAAGGATCTATAAGAGATGTAGACTTATCCAGTTAACTGTAGAATTACTTTACAGTTAGTCTACAGTTGATTGGATAAGTCTGTATCTGTTATAGATCCTTCTATTGAAATGAAATAGGTCCAGATAGTTGAAATTTTTTATGCTAAAAAATTTTCAAAAATAAAAAAAATTTAAATTATCCATTTATTTTATATTATAATACAATTTTTTTTATTTTTAATGGTATAAATAGTAAATTATGAACTCTTAGATGAATTTCAATAGGTAAAGTGGGGTGATTATGAGGGATGAGGAGAGAAAGATGAGGAGAGAAAGATGAGGAGAGAAACTGAACCCGTGGCTATCAGCTCCTCAGACTCCCCAAAATGCCGCCACCGGTTCTCTGTAGCTTCACTTGTCTTTTAGGTTTCACCCATCAAGCCCAAAATTACGTGGCCCATCTTCCTTCTCTCCTTCTTCATATTTGTTAAGTTCAATCCCTTTTTCATTTCTTTCAAATACACGTGGCCCCCCTTCTCAATTCCAATTAATTCTCCCACTGTAGCCACTAAAACAAAGTAACTTACGTGTAATAATAATATTAATTATCCATGGAAAAACTTCATTGATTTTTTTCTTAGGAAATACCTAGTTAACACTATTAAAAAATGTTATTTTTATCATGAGATTCCTCACTAGTGCACTAAATTAATATTTTATCAAAACATTAGGCAAATCCTTTTAAGTAAGCTTCAATGACTCCCCAAATTTACCCAAAATGTATGTCAAATCTATATAAAATTTGGGAGTCATCAGATCCATGTAACCGACCGCACCTAGTTGAGATAAGACTTTGTTGTTGTTGTCGTTGGCTTAAACAACAAAATTAAACCAAAATATTTTCCAGGAAAAAATAAAATCATGAGCCCATTAAAATTTTCTGGAAATTATCAAAAACATGGCTTAAATGATTGTGTCCAAAATATGACTCAAAAATGAAATTTCCAGAACAATCAAATAGATGGCCCAAGTAACAAAACCATATGCAGCAACATAAAAGGTGTCATTGGGTTAGAAAAATAAGCCCAAAAGTTTTGATTAACTAATATTCAATAGTGTATTTCACGCAGGTTCAAAAGGCATCATTTCAATCTTTTTACATGAAAGGCCCAGAAATGAATCAGGCCCAAAATGGAAAATTCCAGAAAGATGAAATCCATGTTTCGGTTTTTTTACAAAAATGCGACAGGACAAAAAAAGATTTACCAATATACTACAAGAAAAAAAATATTTACCAATATGTTATACAACTGAAAATCGTTCTTGGAAAGAACGACTTCTAAAGTCGTTCATGCTAGAAGTCGTTCTTCCCAAGAACGAATTTTCCTATACACGTATCCCAATGCCTATGCATGAGTTTAAAAATGCTACTTCCTCTAATCTTATACCCCATCAGGTCCTTATAAGTCACCAACCGCTATTAACAAACTCATTTATTTAAATTTTCTCAATATACCCTTATCATTGGAAAAAAGTAATTTCTTAAACTTTCCCATGAGAGAGAATATGAAAAAGATACATGTATACTCATAAAGATAGATGGTTAATGAAGAAAGAAATAAGGTAGTGGACCATAGTGATAAAGGTGTGAGGGGCAAAATTGGAAAAGACCAAAAAGTAAGACCAATTAAATGATGTAACTTCCATTAACCTTCATTCTCTGTTCTGCACAATTTGGGCGATTGATGACTTATTATTAGCACATGAGAGAGTATTACACTTAGTTGACTTTTTTAACCTCAGGACTAGATGGATACATGTAAAGTCGTTCTTCCCAAGAATGATTTTCAATTGTATAGCATACTGGTAAATATTTTTTTTGTAGCATATTGGTAAAAAAAATTTGTCCTGTACCATTTATGTAAATAAAACCCCATGTCTCTCATATACCCAAACAAGAAACAGGATTTAATGATTATATACATATACACATGTTGGCAAACAATACAAAATGATGATAGTCGACAATCTGATAGTTGACAGTGTGATAGGCGACAATCTTGTAGGTGACTATCTGATAGGCGACAGTGTGATAGGCGACAAACTTGTAGCTGACAATCTGATAGGAGACAATCTTGTAGGTGACTATCTGATAGGCGACAGTGTGATAGGCGACAAACTTGTAGCTGACAATCTGATAGGCGACAAATCTGAGTCGTGTCCTCAGAGACACTTTCCTATAGAGTTATTCCGCGACCACAGGCCAAGAAGGAAGCGGCACTCCCCAGGATTAAACAGATCCCTCCTGCAGAAGCAAGAAAACAGAACAACGAAAGAAAATAGAACACATCAGAGTGTGAAGACAAAAGAGGAAAGATGGAAGCTCTGAAGCTCGGTGTATAAGACCTCTTGCCAGACACTGCCTTTTATAGGCAAAGACTTCAGAGACGTTGGGCACACGCTTAATTACCATGTTAATGACCATCAATTATTGGTTATTAACGTTACCAGCATTATGACAATAAAATGAATTAAAACAGCGGTTAGGATAAGCACAAATGAATTCAAACGGGCATGCATACGTTGGAATTCATTCAAACTCTTGCTAACCGAATTCATGGGTAGTCAAAAATATAATCCTCAAATAACATGGTTTTCTGGTAAGGCATATATAAAAATAATCATTTATTATTTTCATAAAACTGGTAATTAAAAAGTGCCCAGTCCATATTTATCGTGCGCGCAGGGGGGGAAATCGCCGGATTTCATCTACGTTTGCCTCTAGGTGGCCCAACTTGTGCGCGCGAGGCCCACTCCTCTTTTGACCCTTTAACTTGAGCTAGAACACAAGTTTATTATATACCCTTGTAAGTTCTCACTCCCAAGCAATGTGAGACTTCTCTATTTGACACACCCACATGAAATTGTTGATTTCTCCAACAATCCCCCACATGTGTCAAATAAGAGACTCTTAGCTGTGTTACACACATGGATATAACCATTGTATCTAGTGGTCCTCTGGACTTTGAACTAGAACTAGACCTAGACGGGTAATACTTAGTATTCAGAAAAGTCAATGTTCCTATGGAATTGAATTGACAGCTTTTGGCTTATACCAAAGGCATTATGAGTCAGATTATACCCCCACATTTTCATTATTAACGACGGTTTTGCCCGTTAAGACAGCCATGAGCGTGCCCGGTGCATAACGAATGCTCTAGAGATTTCGCCACGATCTCATAGGAGCGGCCCCACTCCGACATTCGTAAAGGTAATTTTATTAAATGTACCTCCAATGAGTACATCATCCCGTAGGATTATGAAATCATTAAGAGTCTATACTCAGCCTCACCAAAAATGCAATCTAGCACTTTCCAACATCATAGGAATGGACTATCAAATAAATTCAGTGTTAGCAGAACTGAATCACGACTTGTTTTTACCCATTGAACCTCCTTCATGGGATCACCAATCACAGAGGTTGGGTTGCCATCGCTATCAATTTCGAATTGGCTTTAGTCCCACTCCCCTCGATGAATAAACAATTTGTTTCCTCCCCAGGGGTTTTGTTAACGGATCCGCGAGGTTAACAGAAGACCTCACAAAATCGATTGAAATTACATCAGTTTTTAGCAGCTGCTTTATTATATTATGCCTCAATCGAATATGTCTATTCTTACCATTAAAGGTTTTATTTTTCGCATTGGCTATCGCAGATTTATTATCACAGTGTATTGACACTGAAGATATTGGTTTACTGCCTAGTGGGATATCTGCTAAGAAGTTTTTCAACCACTCAGCCTCAGAACTAGTCAACTCTAGTGCTATAAACTCAGAATCCCTTGAGGATTTAGTTAACACTGTTTGCTTGGCTGACTTCCACGTTACAGCTCCACCACCAAAAATAAAAACATAGCCACTAGTGGATTTGGACTCCTCTGAATCAGAGATCCAATTAGCATCACTCTATCCTTCTAATACAGCGGGAAATCCACTATAATGAATACCATAATTCATGGTACCTCTTAGGTATCTCAATACCCGCAATAAAGCTGTCCAATGTCATTACTCGGACGATGGGTATACTTGCTCAATCTACACACAACATTGCTATATCTGGCCTTGTAAAATTCATTAAATGCAAAAGACTCCCAATAATCTTTGCATATTCAGATTGAGCCATAGGATCTCCTTGATGTTTTGTTAAAACAACACTTGGATCATAAGGAGTACTCACAGGAGTTACATCATATTGTTCAAACTTTCTCAGAATTTTCTCAACATAATGTTCTTGAGAAAGTATGATACCACTATCATTCCTTATGATTTTAACACCCAAAATTACTTTTGCTTCACCAAGATCTTTCATATCAAAGTTAGAAGCAAGAAAACTTTTTGTCTCAAGCACAACATCCATATTGGTTCCAAAAATTAGCATGTCATCCACATACAAACAAATAATTACACAATTATCATTCATGAGTTTTGTATAAACACATCTTTCTACTTCTACAGTAGAAAAAACCACCACTTAACAAAACTTGATCTAATTTTTCATGTCATTGTTTGGGTGCTTGTTTAAGACCATAAAGTGATTTAACAAGTTTACAAACTTTGTTCTCTTGTCCAGGAATTACACACCCATCAGGTTGTACCATATAAATCTCCTCATCTAAATCACCATTCAAAAATGCAGTTTTAACATCCATTTGGTGAATATAAAGCTTATGAATTGAAGCTAAAACCATTAGGACTCTAATAGAAGCAATCCTAGTCACAGGAGAAAAGGTATCAAAATAATCAATATTTTCTTTTTGTGTAAAACCTTTGGCTACTAGTCTGACCTTATATTTATCAATAGACCCATCAGGAAAATATTTCTTCTTAAATACCCACTTGCAACCAATAGGTTTTGCTCCTGGAGGTAAGTCTACTAAAACCCATGTTTGGTTTTTATTCAAAGAATCAAGTTCAATTTTAATAGCATCTTTCCAAAATTTTGCTTCCAGAGAAGAGACAGCTTCATAAAAATTTTTGGGTTCATCTTGTATCATATAAGTGTAAAAATCATCTCCAAATGAGGTTTCTTTTCTTTGTCTTTTACTTCTCCGTAATTTCTCAAAAGAATCATCTTCATTTTGAAAAGAAGAATTTCCAATTTTTTTGGTATATGTCCATCCTTTAAAGGAAATATATTTTCAAAAAATTCTGCATCTTTTGTTTCAACAATTGTATTATGATCAAGAATATCGCTTTTCAAAACTAGAAAACGATAAGCACTACTTTGTTGAGCATATCCAATAAACATACAATCAGAAGTTTTAGAACCAATTTTTCTCTTTTTAAAATCAGGTAATAAAACTTTTGCAAGACACCCCCACACTTTCAAATATTGAAGATTAGGTACAAAACCTTTCCATAATTCATAAGGTGTCTTATCAGTATTCTTATGAGGTATTCTATTTTGTATAAAGCATGCAGACAACAAAGTTTCTCCCCATAAGTTATTAGGTGCAGCAGAACTTACAAGCATAGCATTCATCATTTCTTTTAATATTCTATTTTTCCTTTCTGCAACACCATTAGATTCAGGTGAATAAGGAGGTGTCACTTCATGTATTATACCTTTTTTTTCACAAAAATCATTCAACATTAAATATTCTCCTCCTCTATCCGACCTAACTCTCTTGATTTTTCTATCAAGTTGGTTTTCTACTTCTGCTTTATACAAAAGAAACTTATTAAAAGCTTCATCCTTATTTCTCAATAAATATACCTTTGTATATCTTGAAAAATCATCAATGAAAGTTATGTAGTATCTTTTGCCACCCCTAGTCTCAGTTTGTTTCAGATCACCTAGATCAGTATGAACTAAGGATAATAATTCAGATTCTCTTTGTGTAGAACTATGAGGCCTTTTAGTCAACTTAGTTTCTGCACAAATTTCACATTTATTTCCCATATTATCTTTAATACTAGGAATTATTTTAGCATTTTGTAGTCTAGTAATGTAACCTTTACTAACATGTCCTAGTCTACTATGCCATATATTAAACGAATCAATCATGTAAGCAGAAGAAGATGCATTATTATTCATTTCAGAAACACTAAGCAAAAACAAACCCTGATTATAATAGCCCTTCCCAATCAGTACATTATTCTTAGTCATGACAATCTTGTCAGACTCAAAAGAAACTTTAACTCCAGCCTTTCCTAGCAGTGGCACAGAAATTAAATTGGCTCTTATTTCAGGTACATTTAGTACATCATTTAGCGCCAAGGTTTTTCCTGATGTGAGCTTAAGAACCACTTTTCCTTTTCCCAAAACCTTAGCGGTTTGAGAATGAGCAGCAAGGTAAATGTGGTCTTCCCCTTCTTCAAAAGAGGTAAACACATCTTTGTTTGCACAGATATGTTTGGTAGCTCCAGAGTCTACCACCCATTTGTTCACATCAGAAACTAGTAGGACTTGGGAGACCACTGCAGCAATGACCTCATCGTCAGAACTGCTTCCATCACCATGGACCAAATTAACATTTGGTTTTGGTGGATTATTTCCTTTCTTAGGATTGTCTCCCGTAGCTCTTTTCCTGCATTGCCCTGCATAGTGACCAGGCTTTCCACAAACATAGCAATTTCCTTTCTTTTTAAACTTGGAGTTAGTATCCTTAGGCTTGTAATCAGAATTTTGTTTTTGCTTTTGCTTCTTTTTATATTTGGAATCATACCTCTTGGAGTGAGGCTTGTCTTCCACCAGATTTGCTTTAACAGCTGCTTCTTTTGCTTTAGCAGCTTGAATTGCCTTCCTATTAGTATCCTCTATGATGATATGAGTAATCAGGTCGGTGAGAGACATCTGCTTCTGCTTGTGTTTCAGTTGTTGCTTGTAGTCATTCCATGATCCTGGCAACTTCTCGATCAAGACTCCAGCCACGAACTCATCAGACAGATTGATGTTTTCGGCTCTCAACTCCTCTAGCAGCTTATGATATTCGTTAATCTACAACTTGATGTCTTTCTCATCTGTCATTTCCCACTTGTAGAAATTTCCAACCACAAATTTGTCACGCCCTAAAATTTAAGGATGATTGATACGTAATACAAAAGAAATACACAACTTAAAGTCAAACTATAAAACACACCTAACCACTTTGGATTCATATATTTTTCATCTAACTAGAATATTTAATCTTTTGTAGAAATTTCGGCATAGTCTCCCCTATTAGATGGACTTTCCGAACGTTCTACAAAGACCTGCCATCACAAAATAATCATCGGAGTTCTACTCCCAGAATACATATTTGGACTACTTACATCAAAAGTAAGGATCTTGTCCCTAAGCTACGTGGAGCTTCTAAATACTAAAGACTTAATCAAAATATATATTTACATATGAAAGTCTTCCCAAGTAGTTAGTAAGTTTGAATCAAAAGAGAGGCTCTTCACTGCTCAGCTGGAGGTACAGGGTTAGCTCTACTATCTGAAACCGCAACATTTACCTGTGAATAACGTCCCATTTATCAAAATAAAATAAAGTGTTTAATGATAAACATAAAAATGAACAGATAATAAATAAATTAAATAAATAATCATTTGAGTTAAATAACTGTCATCACATGATCCACTAAAAATGAGTTCTAAAAACGTATTTTTTTATAGGACTTTCCACAGAACAATCACAGGCGTGGACACAAAGTCCACGAGGGTAACTAACCAGAAGTGGCGAAGCCACGAAACAGGCGTGGGTACTAGACCCACGAATAACAGGCGAGCTCGAGATTAACCATGACGCGTCAAGGGCCAACAGTACCGCTGTTAGCAACCGGTGTTCTGTATTCAGTCCCCTCAAAACAATTGTCAAGCATGCAGGGGTCAGTTTTTACATTAATCAATAAACCACTTTCCTTGTGCCAAGATACAATCGTAAAGAATATTTTAGGAAACAAAGCCCCTGCATGAAAACTTAAGAATAATAATTCTAGAATAAAATCATCATTTTAAGTTAGCCAACATACCTTGAAATGTTCACATCAAAGATATACTCAAAATTCCATGTACAAGCAAATTATGAGATAACAACACATTCATTAAAAGGTAAACTATTAATTCATCCAATTATCCAATACCAAGTACTTAAATAATAATATAAAATTTATAATCTAATGAAAATGATTTGAGTGGTAGATTACAAATGGGACGCTATTCACTCACCTGAGAGAAAATCTCTATTTCTGCCCTAAATTATCAACCTCTAGATCATTCGCATTCCCCGCTCCTAAAATCCAAAACAATCACACACATATAATTATTCACGCAAAACACCTCTTCTTTAATCCTACTTGATAACATATGACAATAAACAATCCACTTCATCATTCTTATAGCATAAACTTTAGTCACCAAGTAAAATTCCAAGTTTTCAAACAAATCCTCCTTTTAGACATTCTATCAAATACCTTAGGTGCACTCCAAAAAGTCAATAACATTACTAATTCTTTCCACTACCCATTTCTTGCCAATATGGTCCAGCCTTAATTCAAGTCTTTCAAGTATCCTACTACAAATTTCCAATTTCTCTCAGACCTTTTACCAAACATTTTGAGTGCACTCACTACCACAGATTACCCCTTTTACATGCGCTTATTTTGGGCTCTACATACGCTTTATAAGCGCATGAAGAGGGGGGCGCTGGTAAAGGCTCTACATGCGCTTGTAAAAAGCGCATGTAGATGTGCCTCTACATGCGCTTAAAGCGCATGTAGAGAGGTATATACCTCTACATTATACACTATACATGCGCTTTAAGCGCATGTAGAGAGCCAAGATACTCAAACTTCCAAAATTAAGTTGGGAATCACTATGAGGTCCCAAGGAAAGGACTTATCACTGAGAAGTTCAAACGAGAAATGAGAAGTATAAACTTGTCATTTCTTGCAATAGAAATTGTCATTATTGGATTCATAAAATAATCCAATCAATTCCTTAGGACTTCATGGTAAACCCCCCGTTATTTTGCAGTGAGTTCATCAGATTTAACAGAATTTGGAGCCTATGTATACAACTAATCTATTGCAACTACTTTTGCATGGGAACACGTACTTGCAAGAGCTGCCAATCCAGCATCAGTCATATGAAGAGTGTCCAAATTAAGAGACTTTAGAGATGAGAGTCCACTCAATTTCCTTAAACCAACATGATTGATTTCAGTGAACGAGAGATTTATTTTCTCCAGGTTGGACAATCCTATGAGAAATCAAATAACAACAAAGTCAATCTAGGCAAAGTCTAATTCATGTCCATAGCAAAGGTGACCACGGTGATTAATTGAAGCAGAAATAAACATAAAGAGAATAATGAAGATCTTAATATAAGCAGCTACAAACTAGTATTTTAAGAATAACAGTTTCAAAGAATGATTAATAAGCAACAAAGTTTTCAAGAGCGTGCATACTTATCCAAATTACTTTATTCTTCATTAACTAACTGGAACCAAAAAGGAAGAGTTATTGATCTGTTTCATGAAATTTTTTTTCCAAATATGTAAACATGTTTGTTATAGGAGTTCTTACTAATTGTTCCCTCTGGTTCCTAATATAAAATCTAGTTTGTAGCATGAGAAATCAGATTTTAGAAAGACAGTTTATTAAACAATCAATCCTCAAGACACATAGACATAATAAAAGTGTTTAACCTGATAAATGGTGTAATCCATCGTTTCCAACTCCCGTGTCAGACAATTCCAAACATTTCAATTGTCCAAGGCCTAAATACGTTGACAAGCAAATGTAAATTTCCAATGTTAAGTCAAGCTAGAAAATTAAAAAATTGAATAATTTGTAACTAATAAAAAACTATAAATAACCACAAAATATCAATTTCACAAAAATTTTAGACAGTTTTTTCGTCCAGTCAACCATTGGCCCTCACAAGTAGATTGAAGAACCTCAAAGAAATGGTATAAGAGATTTATATATCTACCTGCCAAGTTGGCCAATCCATGATCACCAACTCTACATGAATCTAGGATCAAGTTTTCCAACTTTGTCAATCCTGGTTAAAAAAAATACAAAAGTTTAATCATCCAAGCGTTGTTCTTCTGCTCCACAAGCAAAACAGCTTAGCTCTTTTATAATAAATCCATCAGTTGGAGGTCAAGATTGTGCATATAAATTTGAATGAACGTAAGCTAAATAAGACATAGCTATAGAAAAAAAGCATGCCGTAGAACACTTGAATTTAAGACAAACTTGAAAACAAAATGGTGCCAAGTAATTTAGATATGATCTGATGATTTTCACATCTTGTACTCTTGGATAAACCAACTTGTTCCTATGGTCTATTCAGAGGAAGAGAAAACAAGGGTAGAGAATCAGGAGAGTTATTTTAATCACCTTTCACATGTGCTAAACATGCATCTGTAACGCAAGTGAATCCCAAGTTCAATGTCTTCATATTTATCAGTTCTACAAACAAAGAAAACAGATTCAATACCCTACAGGAGTTATGCCACATACATGTCAATAACAAACAATATAATTTATGAAATCTTGGCCTTCCAGAATTTTTATTTGAAGTCTTAACTACTTACGTGAAAGCTTTTCCCACCCAGCGGTTGAAAGCTGACATCTATTAAGATTCAAAATTGACAATGCAGGAAGCTCTGGGAAAAAAAGCATCAATGCCAGGCTAAAACTGAAAATGCACATCTCCTTTTCATTCCACTTAAATGATGCAATAAAATAATGCATATAATGCCTGACAAAAACATTTGACTAGAAAAACATACAGTCATCATACTATGGGTGTGTATGTATTAGAATTTAAGTCAGAACCTCTGTTGTAAAATAATCAAGCAGGTACATTACTAGAAAGTAGAAATTCAGAGCTATTGAACACAAATAAAAGGAGAATACTATGCTGGCTGTGCAGATAAAAAAGAAAAGAAACAGAAAAACCTGAAGAAAATTTGAGATCATACTCAAGTTCAAGTCATACCACGCTCAAGACTAATACTCAAGATTTTAAGCATATAAACATGTTAGTACTACTCAGCCTAAATATATTTTTAAGAATAAGAGCAGAATAATCTTAAAAGCCAACCTGCAAGAGAGCCAAAACATCCAGATGTTACAAGGCATCCTTCCAAATTTAACAAAGAAAGCTTCTGTAATCCTGAAATGAATTAAAACATTAATAAAAATAGAAGAAAAGGGGGTTGGTATAAAAAAAATAAAATAAAATAAATATTTCTTACAATCTGATTTTTAGTCAGTAATGCAGATAAGTAGCCAGGTCTTGATCAGTTATTTAGACTGTTAGCTAAAGAATTGCGAAATTCTGTGCATATATATCCCAGGTTCACTAAGCAGTCTGAAAAATGTTACTTTAGAAAAGTTACTGCATATTTGTATGAATGTGATGCAAACGGTGAAAGTGGTCTGACATTGAACATTGAATCTTAAAATCAATCAGTTAAATAGTTTTTACATATTCCAATCACAGGTCTATCAACAATTCAGTTCAAGTAAATAAGGCTCCATGAAATTCTGGTCAATATCTTCTGCCGTTAAAAAATATTCTATTTTATTTAAGAAGGATAGGCACCATACCTTTTAGATAAGTGATGCCAAAATCTGTGTCATTACTGAACGAAAGCTCAAGACTTGTCAAGTTCGCAAGACCTGAAGCATATTGAATCAAAAAATTGAACTGTTAGTTACTAAGCCATACCTTACATTTCCACTGACTATCTAACCACAAAAAGATGGCAAATATTTAAACTTTTATTAATAGATCACGGTCCTGACAATTATATAAAGCATAAATGTATATAATTGCATTTCTTAGCAATCTGATTGACTACACCCCGATGAAGAAAATATCCTAGAAATCAAAACCCAAATCAAACCCTAACTCAAAACCTCTCACAAAGCAGTGAAAAACGAAGGAACTAAGGTAGGAGACAAAGAAAAGAGCCTCACCGGAGTTCAAGAACAAGAGAATAGAACCAGCTGTCGTCGGCCGCCGCTGGTTCGCCGGAAATCGGCCGCTGATATGTGTAGGCCGAACAAAAACCGAGGGATGAGAGGGAAAATGTAAGAAATCAACAAGAATAGAAGCATAGCTCGAAAAACACAAGAAAAACCGAAGCTTTACCTCTTTTTCGCTGCTGGACGTCGAGTTCGCCGGAAAAACAAGGAAGAATGAAGTAGATGAGCAAAGAACAGTGAAGAAAAGATGATGGGGAAGGTGAGAATGTGAGAGGAAGTGGTGGTCCCGCCGTTGGCGGCTTGCTCCGCCGCCATTCTGGCCACCCCGGGCGGCGGATGATGAAGTGCAGGGGAGAGGGTGTCGAGAGGGATGGAGAGGCGAAGGGAGTAGACAATGAAGGAGAAGGAAGGAGTTGAGTGTGTATGTTAGGGTTTTCTTGAGAGAAAAATTACCAAATTGCCCTTCTATCTTTACTTATTTACTTTTCACTCCAATACTGTCTGCATGTAGAGGCTATACATGCGCTTTAAGCGCATGTACAGGCAGCATTTCCACATACAAAAGTGGTAATGGAGCTTTGAAACACTAAGTCCACAAGCACGAACACCTTATGAGGTCTGAGGAGGATCTCTTATGCATGACTCCATGTTTTGCACTTCAGTAGTGCCTTTACATGCGCTTAAAGCGCATGTAAAGCCCAATATCCATATCATTTTAAAGATTTTCATATCATTTTGAATTTTTGAGGTAAATTATTTTTATACTTTAACTTAAAATACTTAAATCTTGTCCTAGTCAATGTTTTTGTGATTTTCTATTGAAGTACATCTCTTTACATGCGCTTCAAGCGCATGTATTAGCTTTCTTTTGTTATTTTAGTAAGATATGCCCTTTACATGCGTTTAAAGCGCATGTAAAGCCCAATTAACATATCATTTTAAAGATTTTCATATGATTTTGAGCTTTTCACCTAAGTTCTTTTTATATTTTATCTCTAAATACTTAAATCCTTTTCTAGTCATTGATTTAGTGAATTTTCATTAAGCACATTTCTATACATGCGCTTAAAACGCATGTAAAGGCCTTATCTCTACATGCGCTTTAAGCGCATGTATAGATTCTTACCTGTACATGCGCTTTAAGCGCATGTAAAGGACCCTCAATACATGCGTTTCTTCTAAGCGCATGTAAAGGTGCGCTGGTATAGGGACAATTTGTAGTGGTGTCTCACAACCTAATGATATCATTAACTCTTTTACCTTACAAATTTCAAGTCAAAATCCCCAAGTTTAAATCATATACACACACACATATATATTTCCAGCTTGATGGGTTCACTTTTTAAATGATTGCAGTCAATGAAAGAAAGAGTCATAACTTGTATACCAACCTTCTCACACAACCAGAAATTTATATAACACTTTCGCAACCCAGAATTTGAAGCAAATCCTTATATCTTTCATTACTAAAAATAGAGAAGAAGATAAACTAATCTTACCTGAAATTCCAGAATCTAAGTCGCTGAAAACATAAGGGAGAAGAGATTGATAGTAGCTAGAAAATCTACATCCTTTAAGTTCCAAATCGCAGCACAAGAAGGATGGAGAGGTTAGGGATTTTGAGTCTAGAATATTCCTTTTCTTTCTTTCGGCTATCCAGAATAGAAGTGAGGAAAAAAAACATTGATCTCCTTTATGCCTTTATTTGCTTCTTGCGTTGTTTTTTTTTTTTCGAGGACATTTTTGTAATTTCCTTTTTCTTTGGAAGAATAATAAAAATTCATTAGCCCTATGCAGTGTCGAACCATGCACCTCTTATTGAAGCATATGAAATAATCACTCCCATTTTCCACTTAACTGAAGGCTCAAGTTTGATGAGATCTACATTAAATAAATAAAATATTTATTGACTTATATTATTAAACTTGGGGTATTACATTCTCTCCCCCTTAAAAAAAATTCGGTCCACCGAATTTCAAATATGTACTCACCTCAATTCTTAAATAAATGTGGATGCTTTTCTCGCATTTCACTTTCAGCCTCCCACGTAGCCTCTTCTTTTGCGTGATTGCGCCACAACACCTTTACCGAAATAATCTCTTTTGACCTTAGTTTCTTCACTTGTCTGTCAAGAATGGCAATTGGAATTTCTTCATAAGCTAAATCATCATTCACCTTGACTTCCTGATATTTGATAATATGAGAAGGATCATATAGGTACTTGCGTAGCATTGAGACATGGAACACAGGATGAATACTAGATAATTCTGGTGGTAAGGCTAAACGATAAGCCACAAGACCCACTTTTTCTAATATCTCAAATGGACCAATGTCCCTTGGGCTCAACTTGCCTTTCTTTCCAAATCTCATAACGCCTTTCATTGGTGATACTTTCAAAAATACTTTATCTCCTTCCATGAATTCTAGCTTCCTGCGACGATTATCGACATAAGACTTCTAGAACTTTCCACAGAACAATCACAGGCGTGGACACACAGTCCACGAGGGTAACTAACCAGGCGTGGCGAAGCCACGAAACAGGCGTGGACACAAAGTCCACGAGGGTAACTAACAAGGCGTGGCGAAGCCACGAAACAGGCGTAGGTACTAGACCCACGAATAACAGGCGAGCTCGAGATTAACCATGACGCGTCAAGGGCCAACAGTACAGCTGTTAGCAACCGGTGTTCTGTATTCAGTCCCCTCAAAACAATTGTCAAGCATGCAGGGGTCAGTTTTTACATTAATCAATAAACCACTTTCCTTGTGCCAAGATACAATCGTAAAGAATATTTTAGGAAACAAAGCCCCTGCATGAAAACTTTAGAATAATAATTCTAGAATAAAATCATCATTTTAAGTTAGCCAACATACCTTGAAATGTTCACATCAAAGATATACTCAAAATTCCATGTACAAGCAAATTATGAGATAACAACACATTCATAAGAAGGTAAACTATTAATTCATCCAATTATCCAATACCAAGTACTTAAATAATAATATAAAATTTATAATCTAATGAAAATGATTTGAGTGGTAGATTACAAATGGGACGCTATTCACTCACCTGAGAGAAAATCTCTATTTCTGCCCTAAATTATCAACCTCTAGATCATTCGCATTCCCCGCTCCTAAAATCCAAAACAATCACACACATATAATTATTCACGCAAAACACCTCTTCTTTAATCCTACTTGATAACATATGACAATAAACAATCCACTTCATCATTCTTATAGCATAAACTTTAGTCACCAAGTAAAATTCCAAGTTTTCAAACAAATCCTCCTTTTAGACATTCTATCAAATACCTTAGGTGCACTCCAAAAAGTCAATAACATTACTAATTCTTTCCACTGCCCATTTCTTGCCAATATGGTCCAGCCTTAATTCAAGTCTTTCAAGTATCCTACTACAAATTTCCAATTTCTCTCAGACCTTTTACCAAACATTTTGAGTGCACTCACAACCTAATGATGTCATTAACTCTTTTACCTTACAAATTTCAAGTCAAAATCCCCAAGTTTAAATCATATACACACACGCATATATATTTCCAGCTTGATGGGTTCACTTTTTAAATGATTGCAGTCAATGAAAGAAAGAGTCATAACTTGTATACCAACCTTCTCACACAACCAGAAATTTATATAACACTTTTTTTTTTTGATCAAAAAATTTATATAACACTTTCACAACCTAGAATTTGAAGCAAATCCTTATATCTTTCATTACTAAAAATAGAGAAGAAGATAAACTAATCTTACCTGAAATTCCAGAATCCAAGTCGCTGAAAACATAAGGGAGAAGAGATTGATTGTAGCTAGAAAATCTACATCCTTTAAGTTCCAAATCGCAGCACAAGAAGGATGGAGAGGTTAGGGATTTTGAGTCTAGAATATTCCTTTTCTTTCTTTCGGCTATTCGGAATAGAAGTGAGAAAAAAAAACATTGATCTCCTTTATGCCTTTATTTGCTTCTTGGGTTGTTTTTTTTTTCGAGGACATTTTTGTAATTTCCTTTTTCTTTGGAAAAATAATAAAAATTCATTAGCCCTATGCAGTGTCGAACCATGCACCTCTTATTTCAGCATAATCACTCCCATTTTCCACTTAACTGAAGGCTCAAGCTTGATGAGATCTACATTAAATAAATAAAATATTTATTGACTTATATTATTAAACTTGGGGTATTACAAAATTTCTGTTTCCCAGCATCCTCGGCAGTGTATTTGAGGATAAGCGACTCCCATATTTTGCTAGCCTCCTTGTATACATGGTGCAAATCGAACAAATCATTAGATAAAGTACTAATAAGTGTATGTCTGCAAACCTTATTAGCATAAGTCCAAGTATTAATCTTGGTTTGTTCTACATCTGGAGGAGGAACAGGTTCAGTCAGTGCATCAGCCACTCCATGTACGTCCAGAATGGTGTAGACACGTTCCTGCCATCGCCTAAAGTTCTTTCCATCAAACAGCTCAATTCTGGAAACATCTGGGAATGGCCTCTGAATCGGAACAGCAAGTGTAATAGCAGGTTGCTCAGGATTGACAGTATCAGAATTCATCTCCATCTCAGCAAGAACAATTAACTCTATAGATTGTTGGCAAACAATACAAAATGACGATAGTCGACAATCTGATAGTTGACAGTGTAATAGGCGACAATCTTGTAGGTGACTATCTGATAGGCGACAATGTGATAGGCGACAAACTTGTAGCTGACAATCTGATAGGCGACAATCTTGCAGGTGACTATCTGATAGGCGACAGTGTGATAGGCGACAAACTTGTAGCTGACAATCTGATAGGCGACAAATCTGAGTCGTGTCCTCAGAGACACTTTCCTATAGAGTTATTCCGCGACCACCGGCCAAGAAGGAAGCGGCACTCCCCAGGATTAAACAGATCTCTTCTGCAGAAGCAAGGAAACAGAACAATGAAAGAAAATAGAACACAACAGAGTGTGAAGACAAAAGAGGAAAGATGGAAGCTCTGAAGCTCGGTGTATAAGACCTCTTGCCAGACACTGCCTTTTATAGGCAAAGACTTCATAGTCAAAAATATAATCCTCAAATAACATGGTTTTCTGGTAAGGCATATATAAAAATAATCATTTATTATTTTCATAAAACTTGTAATTAAAAAGTGCCCAATCCATATTTATCGTGCGCGCAGGAGGGGGGAAATCGCCGGATTTCCACTGCGTTTGCCTCTTGGTGGCCCAACTTGTGCGCGCGAGGCCTACTCCTCTTTTGACCTTTAACTTGAGCTAGAACACAAGTTTATTATATACCCTTGTAAGTTCTCACTCCCAAGTAATGTGAGACTTCTCTATTTGACACACCCACATGAAATTGTTGATTTCTCCAACAACACAAATCGGCAAGGGTTCTCTCCACTTCTCCTTCCCTCCACTTTCTTATAAAATATTATTTTTATGGTCACATTTTTTTAATTTATCATTGAATTATACAAAATATCAGTGACATTTTGATGTTATTCATAAAAATGGTTCTGTTTTCAATTTATATGACTATTAAAGATGTATTGCTTAACATTGTATATTTATTTTAAAATTAAATCACTAAATCTTTGAAGACCATATAAAATTGAAACCAGAAATTTTTTTTCGACCATAAGATATCAAAATGTCAACAATTATTTTATAGAATTTAACATTAAAATCAAATAAAAAATGTAACCCCAAAAATATTTTTTTTTACAACCCAAAAATATTTTTTGAAAGGGAAGAAAAGGGAAGGAGAATTGGGGAAACCCCTCTACTTTGACACACAATCTAAATTGCCTGAACCAATCCACGTCAAGATTTGGCAAAAAATAAACTTCACGTCGACATGGATTGATAAAAATTGAAAAAGTGTGTTCAATCAAAAAAATTGTTCCTTCTTTAATTAACAAAACAAAACAAAAATAATCATTTTTCAACGCCAAAAAAAGTTTGCCTCTTCTTCAACAGCACCTAAAATATATAAAACCCTGAACCTTGACCTGACCCAACCCGACAAAATACCTGGTTGCATGAACCTATCCAGATGCATCTCTACGGAGAAACCAGGTGACAAAATGCCGGAAAAACAGCGTGCCTTTCTGGCATTCTTTTGAATAGCTTCCAGTAAAAACTATGAAATGTGCTCGGCGTCATAGAGCCACGGATTGGATGTCATGAACAGGTTGGTTATGGCCCATGGATTCCGGCGAACAGAGGTCACAAACGTTGGTTACAAACAGCAAGTAAAGGGGAAACTCATGTGCATATCCAAACCAAAAATTCTTATATTTATTTTTATTTCAAAACCAAATAAAAAAATGTGAAAACATCCTTAAATACCCTTGAACTTATATGGCAAGAGCTGTCATACCTATTAACTACTCCCTCCGGTTCTATATTATAGGACCTAGTTGACTTTTTTGAAAAATCCTAAAGAAGAGCAAAATAAGTTAATTATAAATTGATTTGCCTAATTTTTTCTCTTACACGAGTTTATTTTACCTATAAGCTAATGAATAATCTAAAAAGATATCAAATATATCATGATTTAATAACCTATTTTGCAACCTTAATCTCTCCAAAAAAGTCAATTAGGTCTTATATTTTGGACCAGAGGTAATATCATTTTAAGAATTGAAATATCCAAATTGATGAATAGAGTACCTAAACGTTGTTAACACATCCACCTTTCACTCCCATTATGCTCCTTAGTCATGGGCATTTTAGCTCCTAAAATGCTAGTTTATGTGTATTTCAACTCCTAAAATGATAGTTCATGAGTATTTTAGCTCCAAAGAAAGGGACAAAAGGTGGATGCGGATGTGCTAAGTGAAAAAACAAAGTTTAAAGTTTAAACATTTATATACCCAAGCATAAATGAGAACTACTCAAATTTTGAGGCCACCAAACATAACAAATAGCAAACTCTAATGAGTAATATGGTGTCCCTGGCAAAAAAAAAGAGTAATATGGTGTGGAGATATAATTAACACTTGTCATATATGTGGGGCCCACGTCATGATGTTTTAATGATTATACGGTTTGTTAATGGACTTCCTATATTTATTTTGTACCCTTTTTATTTGATCAATGTCATGTTTACATTGAAAAATTGTTATTTATATTTGGTGTCATTTACACTATTATTGGGTACTAATTATGCACCTTAACCATAAAAATATATCAAATACAACATTATGAATATTTTGATGGGCTGATAATGCATAATAGGTTTTTAATAGTATGGGAAAAAAAGAAAACTAGGGGGGGCGCCACACCAATTTTCTTCTCATCATCACTGCCTGTTGTGTAATTTTGATCATGATTTAGATTTCTTCCTAAAATCAACATATTCGATCAAATAAAATTGTGTTATGAATATATAAAATGAGAAGGAGAAGATACGAGAAATAAGATACGAGAAATAATACGTTCTTTTTCTCTGTATTCAGAAGTCTATCATACACAACACAAAACCATCTATTTATAGATGAGGACTTTAAATTACATCATTTAATGTGAATTAATAAATAGAACATAAATAGTAGGATGGAGTTGGACATCCACATCAGCAGGATTTTCATAACAAATTGCATATTGTTTAACTTTTTAAATATAACTAGCAATATAGGCCCGCGCGTTGCGCGGGAGCAATATGTTTGGCCAAAAAGAAAAAAATAGCAAGGACAACTAAAAAAGTTTTATAGAAAATCATGATGCTAGTTTTTTTTTTGTAGAAATTAATGCTAGGTTTAACAACTAAATATTTATGATGATGACTAAAAGGGTTCAATCGCTTCGTGTGGTTAAGAGAGGTAAATGAAAGACACATTGACAAATATCAAGTTATTGACAAAATAAACATAGAAGGAATTTTTATGCGTGTTTTTTTTGCAAAAAAATATTGGTCGGGTCGCATTTGCTTCGAGCGGTTACATTTAACTAAATGACACATTCATAAGTTAAGGGCTTCAAGTCAAGGGAAACATCTTCTCCTTTAATAAATCAACTTCAAGGATAGGAGTATCAATATCAAGATCCATTGCATTACTAAATGAAGCCACTAAAGAATACATGGAAGCATAATAAAAATGAGAAAGATTAGTGTTAGCAAGGTACTGTTTGATGAAAGCAAAGTATTCCCCGCGCTTTGCGCGGTTAAAATATATAAACGAAGATTTGTAACCCTCTTCTTGACAATTTGAGAAAATGCATCCCATGAGTAGGAATCTTTAATAATGAAATAAATATATACCATCTAAATGAGGTCCAAATTGAGATTACATTTCATTTCTCTTACAAAACTTTGTTATGAGTAAAAGAGCGGGTTTCTTTGAGTGCCGATTTTATTTTGCAATAATTAGAGTAAATTAAAACATAAATAATATTGTATTAATTTACATTATAATTTTTTATTATACTTATATACTTTCCATATAGTCACAAAAATAGTAAATGGACGAAACAATGGTGTCTGATCTCTGATGTAGTGATGTGTGAAATTAACAAAGGCACCAAGTTTCCAAATACAATAATGTTCCTTGGGGTAATATTATTTATTAATTTTTTTGCTTTCATTGATATTAATTAGAGTATTATTGTATTCCATTACCTTATTTCAACTTCTATTATCAAAATATAATTTAAAAGTCCAACATCTCTAATCGGATTTGCCAACTACTTCTGTCATTTTTATTGTTTTTGCGGTTTCAAGGTTTGCTTCCATCAGACCCAAGATGTATAAATTAAATGTAACCTTTATAGTCTATAAATTTCTAATGGCAGGAAAAAAAATTAGGCTAAATTAGTTTGTTGACAATATTTTAATTCTCATTAAAAATTGAAAAAACAAAACAAAACAAAAAGAATAGGCCTAAATGTTAAAGCACGATCGTAGAATGTCCATATTCCATAGTAGCTGTAGTCTGTAGATCATTAGATGTCATGCACAATAGATTCAAGTCACAAGGCATAAGCTTTTCAATTTGCTTTTCACGCGTCTTGTCTTCTCTGTTCCAACTCCAAGTACTCTTCTTCCTCTCTTCTCTTAATTTCGAACATTTGCAGCCGTGCAAGAAGTCATGGACAGGTTCAAAACTTCAGATCTATGGGGTCGGGAGGAAGTGAAGAAAGAAAAGAAAGGCTTGAACTTTATCCATTTCTTTAAGGCTCTACTACTCTGATGTCTGACCAGGTGAAAACCAGTCTCAAGAACCTGATACAAGGGGAAAAAGCAATCGGTTTACCCATTTGGGCAGTTTCCCGGGTAAACATCGAGCTGGGCGGGTCAAACCGGAATCTCCCCGATTCAAAGGGCAGCTCAGAACGCTCCGAGAAGCGGCTGGGCGATTTTCCGGCCGGCCCGATCCGGGTTTTACGCCCATGGTTACCTCACCTTACTCTTCTGCAGTGTATTAACAAAGCAGGGGATGATGGACAACGAAAACAGGGTTGTAAAGGGACAAGGACATAAACAACACATACCTTCGCGCGTGAAAACGTGCCATCACAGATTGATCATTGTCAACAGCATGCGAGCAAGCTGAATGGCACAAAAGTGTATAAGACATCAAATATGAGAAGATCTGGGATGGAACGGAAATGGATGAAGATTAGAACACACCTGGCAAGAGACGATTAAGAGGAACTATGGACCTTGATTCATCAATGACAAGCTCTTATGGTAAGGTATGGTATAGGCAGCTGAAAGCTTCAGGGGAGGAGGGAAACTCAAAATTGAAAAAAGAAAGGGAAGTTAGTGAGCGGGAAAGTTTGTGAAGAATGATGGATAGATGGAAGTTAGTAGAACAGGCAATCTATGCTATGTATGTTGGCTTGGGCTACTGAGGGGGCGCCTCCTTGAGGAGGAAGATATGTGGAAAGAGAGGGAAAATGGTTTGCTAGTTTAAAAAAAAGCGGGGACTTCCGCAACAAGTTTCTCCAAAACTTTTGTCTCAAACAGCTATAGGAAAGGGAGCTATTCAACAGTTCAGGCAACTGGATTACCATCAGCCATGGAAATGGAAACGTAAAAATACAAGGACAGTTTTAGGGGAGGGAGTAAAACCAAGCTACAAAAGGCGATGTGGTCATTTTTTGTGAGGGCAAACGTCCCTTTACTTAGACATGGCTCACGGTGAGAAGAGGCACGAAACATATATCTATATTTTTGGCACCAATTACAGATTTTCCTTTATTCTTAGCTTGAGAAAAATAAACTCCCACAAACACATTTTTGACCATTCTCCTCATTTTAATAGTCATGTCATCAGAAAATCCGGAACCATGAGACAAAGTGGTGAAGGCAATAAAACAACACCTATGCTCAATAAGCTAGAGAACAGTGAAATCAACAAAAAAGAATATTAAAAAATGTCTTCCATGAGAGCTTAAATCAATCATTTAATACCCTACACTACAGTGAACACCTAATAAAGATGAAGATTGAATGATTCAGAATTATATTATATATTGATATAATTCATATTTATAGCTAAAATGTAACATATTCTATCAAATAAAATTGCATAATGTTTAACTTTTTAAATATAGTATAATTCGTATTTATAGATAAAATGTATTGAATGAAATAAACGTTCCTATATATCATATCGTATCCTTGATTTAAAAGATGAAAAAGAAATATTTTGACTAAGTCTTCTAGGCGGTGAGGATTTTTTTAATTGAAATAGGAAGACCTGCACTACTATAACACATTATTGATTGCCATTACAAAATAACAATTCTTTACGAGCGTTCTTCTAGAATATAGAAAAGCAAGGGGGAAAATGAGATGGCATTATATCAATTGAATATTGAAAGATATAATTGCACTATGATCAATTGACATTATTATATAATTTGATGTAAACATAAAGAAATCTTGCCTACTTAAATTTGTATCGAGTAAAGCAACTATTTACCTGGTCATGTTTCTTTCCTCTTTATTTCGTGTTCATGAATGTGGACGCAATGCTTTAAAACTAATTATTAATTAAGCATTCGTCTTATTAGTTCCCTGGCAAAAATATCCTATTCAGTAGTTGTATTTGAACTCGCATCATATAAATAATGAAAAAAATGTGATCGTTTTACTCTCTCCACCATGTAATATAATGACTCAAAAATTGAATTTTTTTTGTCTAAAATATAAAAACTCACCTTACATTTTTCTTCATTTAATGTGGTTTATCTTATTTTGCTCCAACTCTCTTTCATACTTACTCTATTCCTAAATATAAGATCATTTTCCCTAATTTGATTAGATTAGGGTTGCTAGTTAAAATAGTTTTAGCATATGATATTACTAATGTACCTTAACTATATATCTTTATCCCCACTCTCACTCTCACTCTCTTACATGTTTATTATAGATAAACAGTATTAAGGTTTAATGGGAAAAATGTTAGGAAAAATTAGAAAATTGTTTATATTTAGTAACAAATTGAAATTTGAAAGTAATCTATATTTACGAACGGAAGGAGTATTTATTAATTCTTATGTATTTTTCTCTCTTACTAGTATGATAATATATATGGACAATATTATAAGAGAATTAATTTCAGATACCCAACTAAGTTTTACATGTTTTCTTAGAAGGTTTGTTTTGGCCCTATCTCTTATACCACGGATAGGAGGAAGTAATATTCCATTTACATATTAATTTTTTATTAATTTTCATTTTTGTTATCCTTATAAAAACGCATGTATCTCTATATCGTTTTTTTATTGAGCTAACATATGCTTGTGTGACTCATTCTTACGATAACTACAATTGTATTTCTAGCTATCCACCTATTTTTAGTTAGAATAAGCCAAATATGGTACGAAGAAAATATTAAAAAATTAATGAAAATGTTATGCGTTGATCATATATTGTAATATTCTTTTTTAATACACAATTTTTAGATAAGAAATTCGGCTCACCCATGATATGGTTCCTAATTCATTATCTATCTGAGTTTATCCAT
This sequence comes from Mimosa pudica, assembly GCA_029929735.1. Lineage (NCBI taxonomy): Eukaryota > Viridiplantae > Streptophyta > Magnoliopsida > Fabales > Fabaceae > Mimosa > Mimosa pudica. The sequence continues at coordinate 7,801,632 of JAKELP010000021.1, read as the reverse complement.
GACTCATGTGGGCTCTGAAGTTAGAACCACAATTAAGTGGTGCATGCATCTATTAGAATCAAACATTATTAGACAAGATGATCGAATATTAAACCATTTCGCCAGCTCAACCAATGAACAATGTTTATTATTTTACAATTCAATACATAATATTATTCAAATGCTATAATAATAATTTTTAGTTTCTGATTGAAAAAATAATGATTTTTAGTTATAATATTTTGAATTGAACTCATAAACTTAACTTCAAATGTTGCCCATAGGCATGAAAGCATTTTAATTTGATGAAATCAAACAAAAAACTTAAAAGAAGTTTGGAAATCCAATTGAAGAGAAAGAACGAATTCAAATTAGTTGAATTGGATGTTTTTCTTTCTTTTTTTTTATAAACGAATTAGGTGGATTTTTTTGGTGATAGAATTTTTAGTTGTACTAATGAAGGTGCATCAGAATTTGAAAATCAAATTGCTTTGATTGTATTAAATTTTATGCTTTAAAGAATTGAAGCAAATAAAGAGTATAAAAATTATACTACAAACGGTTCAATATGACACTCACATTTGGAAAATATATATTGGGGCTAGGGTTCAAAAATAGACCTGTATTTTTTTTTTTTCAAAAGGTCACTTAACACCTAATATTTTTCTGGGATAACAAAAACACATAAGTTTTTATATTAGACTAAAAGTACACATGAGTTCCCATAGTGGGTTCAAAAGTCATATATACTTGTCAAGAATTATGTGACTTTTAAACCCAATATAAAAACTTTTATGTGTGTGTGTATTTTTATCAAAAAAGATATTTGATCTTGGATGACTTACATGTGTTCGAAAGTTCTGGGAGTAAAAGCAAAATCAAGTGAAAGTTCAGGAACCAAAAGTTAGTTTGACCTTTTTGAGGAAAAATACATGTGCATTTCTTACCCTTATTAACCCAATAAACTTCATAACCACATACCTTTTTATTGGATGATCAAATCAGATAAAATCACCTTCTTCCAACCCAAACATGGCTGACACGAACAGGGCAGAAATATAACAACAATCATTCAAAGCATTTAGTTGAATATGCAAAGAAAACATATACTTTTTCCTCACTCTTTCATCGTGAACAAAACATGGCCCAACGTCGAACAAAACAGGGGAGGAAGCAAAAAATTGATAACAACTCCATATCATCCAGAAATAAAACATGCAAGTAGAGAGCAACTATAATCTAGCACATGCAAGACTTAAAATCAAAAAATTTAATCACCCCAAACTATGAACTAGAACAGCAGAGGAAAGGGTGCAAATTTGCAACTCAACAAAACTCAAACAATCAAACAAGCAAAAACAAGCAAAATATGTTAATTAGAAACTTTGCCCCTGTTTTGTTATCAATTTTTTGCTTGTTTTGTTATATTTCTGCCCTGTTCGTGTCAGCCATGTTTGGGTTGGAAGAAGGTGATTTTATCTGATTTGATCATCCAATAAAAAGGTATGTGGTTATGAAGTTTATTGGGTTAATAAGGGTAAGAAATAAAAAGTTGGGTTAATAAGGGTCAAAAACAAGCAAAATATGTTAATTAGAAACTTTGCCCCCCCCCCCCCCAATTTCTTCAAAAACCCAATGGAATAAAGAGAGCCTAAATTTGGGGCTTTTCATAAGACATCTCTGATTATCAAATTAACACTCAAATCTCACACACCAAGAATTGAAGAAGAGGTAGGAATGAAGAGAGGAGCTCCACATGAGTGCAACTCCGGTTTTGCATATGAAATCGGAGGCCAGCTCTATCGAAAATGGGTGACGGCGATGGTGAAATCGCTTGAGAAGAGATGGAAGGAAGAGAGAGCAAGGGAGATGGGAATGAAAAGAGAGAGGGAATGATGATGATGATAATGGTGCATTTGCCCTTCCAATTATTTTTTCTCTTTTCAGTTTAGCCTCGACTCTAAAAAAATTTTCTAGAAATGAATTCCTATGATAAACAAGAAATTGTCTTCAATTACAAAATCATTTGAGTTTCAAAGAAATTTCTCTAAAAATTCAAAACTAAAATTCATCTTCTAAATATTTTCCTTTAAAGTCTAAAGTAAATAGTTTAAAATTTCTAAAACTATATTCAACGTTTATTAATGACACCCAAGGCCCTAACTAATTCTTGATTAGCGCCAACCCAAATTTTTGGGGGTGTTACAAACTCTATGTGAGATGATCCGACAGAGTTCAACTTTATAGATATTATATGTTAAGACGAAAAGTATAGGGTTCAGATCAATATTATATGTTAAAAAAGCTTTGAAGGATTTTTGATTAAATTGTGTTATGTTTATATTGTAAGATATCCATGTTAGATGAGTTTTATCTAGCATGAATATATAATCTAGTTTGACTTCATCACATTTTAATAATATACGTACCCATGTTAGCTATTATTTTAAGAAGTTCTTTTTCTTTGGACATTGATAGGGTTGATTTTCAATGTCTCTATTAGTCATGTTAGTTTCTTTCAAGTAATTCAATTCTTTTCTAACATTTATTACTTTTAATAAGATTAAACTCTTTTCTAACTATTTCGACAAAAAAAAAAAACTCTTTTCTAACTATGATATGTCTTACCATTATCCTATCAATTCTTTTCTATAATACTTGGATATTGTTTTTAATTGAAATAGCCTTTTAATTAGATAATTATTTCTAACTATGTCAGCCTTTTATTAAGCTAAATCTTTTTCCAAATATATAGTTAGCTTTTTATTATCAATATACATAGTTAGCTTTTAGAAAATTCTTTAGAGGTTGATTATTGGTGGTTAAAATTGTAGTTATGAAAAAAGTGTTACAAGATTTATTTAATTTAAATGAAAATGATGGAAAAAAGAAAATGATACAAGAAACTTGGAGGGTACTCGGAAATCGGAATAATGTGTAGCAACTGGATATTTAAGGAGGATGTACGTTTAAGTAATCCTTACCGATATTTTGTATTATTATTCCGTATTTCGTTTATGTAATGCGAATCGAACACAGAAAACGAAAGGAAGAAGTGGAGGAGAGGCTGAAAGAAGATTTGTTATGCATTATTACACTATCAAACATACAATGCTACACATATAAGTGTAAAGCACTCTGGATTTGAAGCAGAGTCATTTAAAACCTGTTACTATCATAACTAACTTGAAGTCACTCAATTGTTATGTCGAAAAAGGACTAAAAAACCATCAAGGACGACATCAATATCTAATATAAGAATTACAATTAATTTAATTATCAAATATATGTTATTGAAATGTGAAGTTCTATCATGGTTTTACTTGACTGTGGTACGTTCATGCATCAAGCTGCTGGTCCCATAAATTAACCCACATGCTATCGTCTCCTAATTCTGTTTCTTGCCATACGGATGGGAAGTAAAAATCTTCATACAAGGAAGATGTGCAAAACGGATCTTCAAAAGTTGGGTTCTGAAAATATAAATCCATTATTGCTTCCTCCTTGTTTTCTAATGTTTCGATCATAATGCTTGGTTCATTTTTTGCATCTGCATGAGACAATATGCTTTTCATGTCATATTCATGAGCTTGTTGCTCTCTCAATGTTTGATGTTTAGTTCTTAGCATCTCTGCTCGTCGATTTTTATGGTTCTCATTGTGAGAGAGCTTGTGATCTTTCTTCTTGAAGTGAGTTCTCCAATAGTTCTTGATCTCATTGTCTGTTCTACCAGGTAAGTAACTAGCTATAGTAGACCACCTGTAAAAAAGGTTAATTGTTTGTAATCATTGTCATTATACAGAAAGAATGGTTTCGTTAATTTAATAACTTACCCTATACATGTAGTGTAATACAAGAGATATTTTAACTTTACCCTATACATATAGAAAAAGTTGATCACAAATAGGGTCGACCCCATGACCTACTAGTTATAGATGGAAGTATCTTTAATTTTATGCCACTAAACTACAAAATCAGCCACACACATATATATGTACTAGTTATACGGCATAAATATTGAATAATTAAATTACCCGAATTGCCAATAATTAATTTAGTAATCTAAAAATTTGAAAGTTATATTGACAAGAAAATTGAGATGTATAAAGTACATGAAATTAATGAATTTACACAATTTCAAGGGTCACTAAGATAATTCAAGTATTCAACTGAAGAAAATGAAGATTGAATAGAGAGAGATTGTGATATGGGTTAAATATATTAGGGTGAAGGGGCAAAACTAGCCACCGTAAATTTCCAAATGGACAACTTTGGCACCCGTAAATTGTATGTTGCAAAACCGTACATTATAAATCAAAATGGGACAAATTTAGCCACGCCGTTAAGTTGAAGCTAACAGACGTTTGTGTTGGCGTGGGGCCCACCTTCATTAAATCAAAACGTCTGTTAGCTTCAACTTAACGGCGTGGCTAAATTTGTCCCATTTTGATTTATAATGTATAGTTTTGCACCATCCAATTTACGGGTGCCAAAGTTGTCCATTTGAAAATTTACGGTGGCTAGTTTTGCACCTTCACCCAATATATTACTTGTTACCCAGTACAGCATGAAGTTCAATAATGATGCCTTGTTCTTGAGGTGTAAGTGGGCCTTTCTTGAGTCCAGGTTTCAAATAGTTAACCCATCGCAGCCTACTACTTTTTCCACTCCTATTCAAACCTAAAACGTAACACATGCGCGCGCGCGCATTAGTAATTGCACTACAGTCTGTATTTTCATTCCATCCTCCTTTAGGTTATCAAAAGAAGAAGAAAATAGTAAGTATATGATATATTCTTAGTAAGAGTATATAAGTAAATGGAGAATGTATCAGAACTTAATTGGTCATTCTTTCTCCATCGTCACCTTCCTAGCTAGGCAGAAGACTCCAATCTTCTTCTGTATTCCAACAACATCTTTTAAATGAAGGACATTTTTATTTGAACTAATTTAGAAAAAAAGAGTTAAGGGTCATATTTGTCCTTGGAGTATGCATGAAAGATCATATATTCCCTTAAAGTATTTTTGTGTCAATATCTGTCCCTATTTTATGCACAAAGGATCATATTTGCCCTTTTTAGTTAATATATTAACGGTCAAATATAATTCTTCTTACGTGCCTCAAGAACAAATATGATGCATACTTTAAGAACAAATATGACCATTTGTGCAAATTTCAAGGCTAGATATGATACTTCGTGCACATTTTCGGGGCAAATTTGGGCAAAAAATACTTCAGGGGCAAATATGATCTTCTGTGCATACTTTAATTGCATATATGACCATTAACCCTCAGAAGTAACATAATGTACGTATGCCAGATCAAAATTTGTGTGTGTGTATGTGAACTACCTGAAAATCTGGATACAGAACTCCAGTTTCTCTCCCCATGCAAGTTGACATATTCAGTAAGCAGCTTATCTTCTTCATGAGTCCAAGGGCCTTTCCTCCACTCTCTCGCTGTGCCTTTCAATCTCATGATGGCTACCATGCTTTCACTTTCACTCTTATCTCTCTGTTCTTCTCTCTAAGGATTCTATGAATGACTTCACAGTTGATTATGTTCTCTTGCATGCTCATTTATATATAGCCATGTCATTGTATCAGCACTTACCATAAGGGATAATAAACATTACTATTTTGGTAGACAATAAATATTATATCCCATACCTATCTCTAGTGGGACAGTCCAATAATTGTCATAACTCTGGACCATAAAACTTTGAATTCAAATATCCATTGTATTCTTTAAAGTGATGTCAGCACAGCGATCCTACCAAACTTTCTAAATCGAGCAAGTGGGTACAAGGATTTTCTCATCTTAAATTCATTATTACAAATCTATCACATGTGACATGTATATTAGATAAGATTTAGATGATTTCGCCCTGTAAAATATAGCAGTCAATTAGTTTTCAATAATATATAAATGTATTTGTTTTTTAGGGTGATTTTTCCCCTCGTTGAAAATTGATTTTTCATTCTTATGTAATAAATACAACATCATTATTTTTATTTTTCTCAAGAGTTTATAAAGCTAGCCAATAAGATAGCCCGTTAGTGAGGACAACGTAAACCTTTGAATCTAATTACAACTAACGTGGGACATTTCTGCTGTTCATTTGAAAATGGCTTTTAATTCAATAGTCTTATGACAGGTGGTGGATTCACTTAACGCTTCCATGTTTTAGATGTTTATTATGAAGTACAAAAATTTATATCACTCTATATTCATGCCTAGTTTTTGTTTCTGTACCAACCTTTGGCATCTATGTAGATTGCTTTAAAGATTATTTGAAAGCCTAAACCACTAAGCTAATGGCTTAAGATTGTATTTTAGATGTATGGAAGACACAATTCCTGAAGGATGAGTCATTTAGCCAACACGTGGCTTCATTACTAAATATAGTATCATAAATTAATGGAAGCAAGTCATTAACTCAACACGTGTCTCTCAAAGTTTACTGTATACAGTAGCATGATTGGTGTGTTCGGACATTGTTTAATTGGATAATCCAAATTAGACATTTGTTTATTGCGAAGGTGGATCCGTCAAAAGTTTTCGAGGCTTCAAGATCTCTTCTAAAGTTGCTTACGTTATAGTGCTTAAAGAAAATGAAAGCAAGAGTTTCTCAACTTAAGGTCCTCTCATTGAAATTAGATTAATTCAAAAATTTTAACTGTAAAAAATATGTTACTTCGGTATCCTCTTCCGTAGTTAATACATGACCAACTTATGGGTTTATATAATGTTGGTTAAATGTAAGACAACAATATATTTTGGTTCTTATATTTATTCACTACAAGAAAATGGGTCCATCTTCATGGACAGGTATTGGTGGAAAAAGGAAACACCATAACATGGTAGCTTGTTATTTTTTCAAAAAAAAATAAAGGTTTTAGCGCGCGCGCAAAAACATGTTTTTTTTTATATTAGTACAAGTTTTCACGCAAGCATGTGAAAACTTGTAGGAGAATTTTTTTAAAAAAAGTATTGTTGTATCTAAACAGTTTATTTTGTTAAAAAACACCATCCGTGAAACGACTAACAGTTGAGTTGAGGTTTTCGCGCAAACCTCAACTGAACTAGCTCAAGTTTCCACGGAAACCTAAACCTACCATCATGTTTCTTGTTATCACCATGCCACCTCATGTGCTCAGCATTCATATAAGACATGAAAAATCTCTCCAATCTATACTTTAAGCGAAAATATTTGAGAATCTTGGCTAGTTGTTTCCTTTTCCCCTCTAGCATTTTCTTGTATCGATAAAGGGGACAACGCTTCCACTTCTCCCTCTCAGCATCCTCTCCCCAATACAACATATAATCGTTTGGGCATATGTCAATTTTTTCATAATCCAACCCAAGCTTACGTGTATTTTTTTTTTTGCATCATATAAAAGATGGAGTGATCTCTGCTTCACGGAAAGCATCATGCAACAAATTACGTATCATAGATATACCAACATCACTCATATTATGTAAACACTTTATATGATATAATCTAGCTGAAAAAGACGATTTAAAGTAGCGTTTACAATTAGGGTAAAGAGGCTTAACAGATTCTTCCATTAGCTCGTAGAATTTATCACGAGTCGTGTTGCTCATGTTGGACACTGGCTTAGCTCCTTCTACTCCTTGGTTGTTAAAAAGCCCATGAAGGTCAAAAGCATCACGAGCGTCAGAACCTACTAACAATTGGACCCTTACTTGTGAGCTTTCAGCAAATAAATCATACACCTATTTTTCCCCGTGTAGATGCCAAAACCATCATCTTTAGGAAAAGAACGCAAAAAATTAGATGGTCCTTAAAAATTTTCCAAGGTTTTCACTTGGTCAAATTACATTTGGGACATGGACATATATGATACTTCCATAATAATCGGCGCATGTTGACAAATCCTTAAATTTGTATGTATTTAATGTGTTAAATTGAAGTTATTAACATTTCAAAGATGCAATATTGAATTAAAATGAATTGATTATAATTTAGTTGAATTAAAAATGATTGAGTAAAAAGGGTCAAATAAGGGCATAATCGTCACATTTAATTGTTTATCTTAAATGATTAATTTTTGAGATGAAAGGTATTATGTTGTTGTAATTTTTCCCTTGCAGAAAATGACAAAAATGGGCTGAAATGGTGATTCTGGACATTTGGCAGAAATTACAGAAACGGGCCAGAATCCTGAAAATTACAGAAGCTAACCCAAAACTTTCAGAAATTGCAGAACAGTCCCTGCGCGAACTGCAGAATTCCAGACTCTTTTTGTTGATTTTTTGACTATTTTGACACCAATTTGGACCCAAATTGAAGCCCAATCATTGACCCAACTTCCATTTGATATTAGTTTAAGAATTAGGCTTAGAAAACTGAAGTTTTGGGGGTTGGGTGCTCCCCAAAACCCTAGTTCCCTCGATTCCCTTCATCCTCTTCTCTTCACTTCCCACTCCATTTCTTCAATCTCCCACCTTCCTTCCTCCTTCCATGCCTCAATAAAGTTCCTCCTTGCTCTTGGAGTTGATGGGAAGTGGCTTGAGCTATGGTTCTTCAAAGGGGAGTCCCAATTCCTTTCCTTTCTCTTTATGTTTTTGATTGTATAGGTTTAGGTTAGCATTTATGTTTTGAGATTGTACTCGATTTGGTTGTTATTGTGGGTATTTGTGATTTTGGTTTGTAATGAGGGATTTGAACTCATCAATATACATGGTTATGTATATGTTCTTTATAGTTTATTTGATATCATTCTATTTATTCATGGTATTGGTAGATAGTTTGATTGAATTGAATTATAATTGAACCTAAATCATTACAAGCCATTAATCACGCTCTAAGGTACTTAATAACACTTAGTTGAATGAGTTCATGAGATTAGGTGTTAGACTTGTCGGTTGGTGAGGTTTGGTATTCTAGGAAACTTAGAGAAACTCAAAGTGAACCTATTAATTGCTTAAGTAACATTGGACTTCAATCCTTAGATTTTATTTTATTATGTGAGGTTCCAATATTGAATTAAAATCATAGGATTAATTAAGTGGCGATTCGGGGTCCCGGTCATAGGATTAATAGTTCCTTGCAAGTAATAGGTCCACTAGCACTAAAAAGCTTAACAATGCCTAATTGGATGAGGTCAACAGTTAGGTATTGGACTCATGGGTCCATGAGGTTTGGTAAATTAGGAAATTAGTGCATTAAACTCCCCAAAAATATTTAGAAAGCTATGATAGCCATTGAAAATCATTTCCAAGAGCACTTCACTTCCATCACACCCTTTTATTAAAAATACCAAAAATATTTATTTGTTTTGCACCCATCATTTCATCATTAAAAATCAACAAAAATATATTTTCTTTACCCAAATCTATCTTGCATTGCATTAAATTTAATAGGGTAGTTTAATTAAACAATTCAAGACTCCCTTGAGAACGATACTCGGGGTAACTTTCGCTTACCTTGAGGTCTAAAATTTCTTGAAGGACTAGACCCAAGGCACACTACACCGACCGCAAATTCGGTGTCCTTCACATGTAGTGTTGCGAAATTTAAGAAAACCTCCAACTCATCCAAATAAGTCGGCATCATGCGAGGGAAGTTTATCCATGATTTATCCATCTAAGGGCATACTGAATGAAACAAACGAAAAACAATTAACAAGTGCAACTATATAAGAACTAATGTTGGTCTTCTAATATAGGGAATGATACTTCACAATTTTTCTTGTGTTTACCCAAAAATACATCATGAGACAGTTGGGATCAATAAATGATCAGGGGAAATTATATGGGAGGCGGATGCTGGCGTATGTGTTGAGAAGGGGCAAGTTTTCCTGCATATGCGGTAAAACTTGCAATCCCTTGCACATGTTCACGAAGTGGAGCGAAAATCTGCAACTAGTTGCAACTTTTCCCAAAGTGGCACGGAAACTGGCGAAGTGTAGGTTTTTGAGCCATTTAATATACTCTCTCCGTTCCTAAATATAAGATCACTTTGAGAAAGTGGATAAGTTCCTAAATATAAGATCATTTCCTATTTTGTCTTAAGTTTTGCCCAAATTACCCTTACTCTCTTTTTTGAATTACCCCTATACCCTAAGCGAAATACTCTTTCACTGTTCTCCATCAAAATAAAGAGGAAAGTGGATAATGATTTCTCCCTTTCTTCGTCTCCATCAGAGATTGATTCGGCGTCAACTAAGAGGAAAGTCAATCAATTGGTACTTTCTTTGTTGTTTGTTCTTCCCATCATCCATACCAAGCTTTGTGTTCCCAATTGTCATTCCATCTTTGTCTGGTTTTCCTCGGGATGGCGATCGACTTACTGGCCATAAAGTAGGAAGTTCCCAATTGGAAGCTTTAGGCTTTGTTTCATCTTGAGAAGTAATTATAATTATTGAAACTCCACGGAGATTCCAAAAACATTGTTGTTGTCGCTTGAAAAACTGAAGCATATTCCTGATGGTGTTGAGTGATTTAGGGATTTAGGGATTTGTTCATCCAATTTTAGATTAATCTGGCTATGTTTTCTGTGCTTGATGCATCAGCGAATGTTTGTGTGAAGTTGTCTACAACTTTGTTCCTAATTTTAAAGTAGGGGTATTTTAGGAAGATCATGTAACTTAAATGTCTTCCTTAATCTCTCCAAATTAGCTAAAGTGATCTTATATTTAGGAACGGAGGGAGTAATTATGTGCTCTTTTATAATTTAGTGGTCTATTATATATGCTCCTTAACTTAAAAAAAAAAGTCAAAGTGAGGGTGAGTCTTATAACATTAATATTGTTGTATTATGTTATTAATTGTTAAATTATATTATTTAATATGGCCGGTTGTACCCTATGTCGGCCTCGATTGAGCATCTGACCCTCTAGCTCTGTTTGGTGAACCCTAGTTCTGGTTTTTGAACCTTCAAAAAAATTTAAGCCCATCACCTTCAATAATTTAACTTTCTCCATGTTATTATTTATTATCTCAATGAGTGTAGAAAAGAAATTTTCATTTTATATTATTTGCATATTGCTTTTTGGACAACAAAATAATAAGTTAGCAATCCAGTATGAAACAAAATAGTCCCAATATAAAAAACCAACTAAAGGAACAGCGTAATGACACTTGGCAAGCGACCAAAATTCCATTGAGTACTAAAGCTGCCGCCTAATCAGTTCACGACATTTAAGCCAAGAGAAAACCAACAAGAAGAAAAAATCAGGCTGTCGATGTTGAAACCTATGAAGCCTTGACTAACTACTCCCTCCCTTCTGTGATATAATGACCTAACCACCAAAACATACTACTTCTTAGAATAAACATGTAAAAATTAGTTGAATATATGAAGTTAATTCTTTTTTTTCCCCAATTTTGCTCTCATTAATAGTGATAATAGTAAAAGAGAAATATGTAAACATTATTAAATAAGAAAAAACACAGTAAATGATTAGAGAATGTAAGAGGAAAACTTATATTTTAGACCAAAACCATTTAAATTTCGGGTTTTTATATTATGGTTTAGAGGGAGTATTTGTGTATGCATATAAGCATATGCATATTTATTATGTGTTTATAATAACCAATGTCTTTTGCGAGTGTGACAGACACTTATATATAAATGAATTACGAAATGTGTATATAATATTGATAAATTATTATTCATACGTTTTAGTTTAGTTATATACATCAACAAAAGGAAAATTATCTATAACGAAATGTGTAGTGTGTGTATAAAATAAAGAAAATCAATTTGTAGCCTTTTACAGCTCAATTAGGCATTAAGTTTTCTATAATTCACATCCAATTGAAATGAACTATAGTTAAGGAGTATTTTCTAATATCCAATTGAGAAATCGCTCTACTTGTACTTACCATTTTTTTGGTTCTGTCCAAGTCAATCTTTTTTATTTGGCTTATATTAGTAGCTCTAAAAAATATCCATCATATTCGTCCGATCAATATGGAAGGTTAGAAAAAAAAAGCCTCACATAAATTTCTTATAATTGCATACCTATGCATTATGATGAGAAAATTCACTTGTTTAAACCATCCCAATCTTTAACTATAGTTGATCTTCTTACGGTGTCCTAAATTTGTTATTTTTCCTAGTTTATAACTAAATTTGCTTAAGAAATTGAAAACATATTAAAATATATTGAAAAAATTGCAAATAAATTTATGTAATCGATCCGAATATTAGACAATTCATGGAAGGTGCTGTTTCATTATCAATCATCATTGTATATCAACGGAAAAAAATGGATTGATTCAATTACACCACATGTGTGTGTGTATTATATTGCGCCTTTATTTCCTAAATATAAATTGGTAGGAAGGGGAGCTTTTCTACAAGAGAGGGTTAAATCTCGGGTCAAATAGCAACTGACACTACTTATTTATTTTAATTTTTTTGCCCCTCTGTCAAATAGCAACGTCGAAATTTTGTATATATGTCTTTTTTAATCATGTTTAGAATAATAAATATTTACCATGTCATATATGATAGAGACTCCATACCGCACCACTTTGGAGAAAAGACCAAAGAGACACCGACCAATCGGAATACTCCCTCGAGTCCTAAATATAAGACTTAATTGACTTTTTGGAAAATTCTAAAAAAACAAAATAAGTTAATTATAAATTGATGATTTACCTAATTTTTCCCTTAGACTAGTATATTTTACCTATGAACTAATGGATAATCTAAAATGATATCAAATATGTCATAATTTAATAACCTATTTCACAACCTTAATCTCTCCAAAAAAAAAGTCATCTAAGTCTTATATTTAGGACCGGAGGTAGTATTATAAAATGGCCAAGGTACTGTGGAATCATCACCCAAATTATTTTTTGCGGTACAATCAGCACTCGATGTCTATTTTCAGCGTTATTAATATTATCACTTTAAAATATTAAAACAATCGGTTTTTTTAACCCACTAATATAACCATAAATGTAAAATTTCCTTTCTGTTTTGCAATATTTGTTCTTCTTTTTGCCATGTACGAGAAGTGACGGAGGACAGTAGTATTTACAGCATTAAAAAAATAACTTAGGGTGGTATTAGTTGCATAAAAACTTCCTTTAGTAAATATTTAGAAGGGGGGTTGAACTACAACTCAAAAAAAAAAAGAAGGGGGTTGAACTCACCCACGATCAAAGGACCTGAAACCTAACTCTTGATACACGACTTAACAAATTAGATAGGAGAGTACATATGTCTTTGACCACCTCCCCCTAGCTAAAGGGCTTCAGCCCTGAAGAGGTCACTTTACTTAGTTCCGGGATGTCTCCTCAAGCGTTGTGACTAGAAACACAATAAATTAACACTCTCTAGAAATCAAACTCGTGTCAAGTGGTCACATATCACTCCTTCACCGGTTACAGCCACAGATAATAGGCTAAAAACTAGTTTAGGGTGTTGATTGTAACTTAAAATACTTTAGGGCGCGGTTTACATTAATAAAAATTCGTTGTCCTAATTGTAGCCCAAAATACTTACGGGTTTTTATTGCGTTTATATAAAAAATTAAGATAAAATATTAAAAAAATTGTAACCGTCAGTAAATTGAGCAAAGGAAGAGGAGAAAATCTAGAAGTGTAGCGCCCGAAAAATTATATATTAAATTAAGATATAAAAATGGAGCCGCCACCAAATTTTTTTTAAAAGGATATTTTGGAAAACCTTTTAAAATAGTAATTAAAAATAAAAATAGGGTTCTGCAGTCGATTGTGCGTGGGGAAGGTGTTAGGCACCCCACAGCACTCGTTCAAGAGATCGGTTACCCTAAGTTACTTATTTGAAAATAAATATAACCTTAATTTTAATTTTATTTTAAATTACCAAGAGAAATCAATATATACAAGTAAAAATAAAAATAAAACAAAAAAGGGGAAAAAATAATTTTTACATATTTAGACTTGACCTAGGATATAACCTAGGGCCTACATACCCTTAAGGGATCAAAGCCCACGTAGTTCGGGTAGAAATGCGTGTCACTTGATTTGTGTTTTTTAGGAAAACATTTGTTTAATTTGTTTTTTTAAAAAAAAATTATTTTTGGCTTGTTTTTTATTATGAAAAATGCATATTTATTCATATTTAAAAGGAAAACACTCTTCAAAATTTTGATTGAATCGCAACAATCGACTTTCAATCTGAGAAGATTGTTCAATCTTTCACGGCATGAAAATCATTCAACCCATTTTTCCTCTTTTATAAAAGATATTTCGTTTTATTATTTTTTATTTATGAAAGAGATTTCACAATTTTATAATGAAATAAAAACAAAGATAGGTAAATCATATATCACACAAAAGATAAATTATTGAATTTCAATGATATGATGAATAAATGATGAAAGCATGAGGTAAAATATGATTCAACTTCTTTGGAAAAGTTTCAAATTAAAATTGTAAAATCATGAAAAATAATGATGAGGGCATTTGTAAAAAAAAACAGCATTTTCAAAGAAGAATGAGTGCACAAGAATGATTCTCACTTATCTCAAAATATTGGTTAGGTGAAGAGACAATCATGTTGTGGGTTATGTCATCTTTGCATAAATGAGATATGAGAAATTATGGATGTCTCTGTCTCAAAAGAGACTTTCATTGACATAAGAAAAGAAGGGTAAGGATAAATTTTCAACAAGGATATCATATCATTTACTTTTCTAATATTCTTCTCTCGAGCCTCTCACTGCCTCTTTTCTTTGCTCTAAAAACCTAGTTTTCTCTCTACCTCCTCACCAAAAGAAGTGATCCCTTTATGCTCTTTTGCTCTCACTTATATAGTCCACCACCTCTAGGGTTTGCCTCTTAAATGCCCTTTTATTATTATTATTATTCTTTTCTTCCAAGCAAAACTATTCTCCTGATGTATTCCAAAATTTTAATTAATTCCTCTTGCAATCAAGTGGCTCTTTGATCAATTCATATCATGGGTTTTCAATTCAATCTGATGGGTGTATCATTATTTCCATTCATTTATCTTATTCCTTTTAAAACTTTCTATTTATTACAATCAAATCAAATTTCTATTGATTACCCACATTATTGTGATTATTCTTGATGACTATAATCAAATCACCATAATTTGTTTCCATTTATTTCCTCATTACAATCACCATATTTGACTCTTACACAATTTGAATTGTTCTTGACTTGCAAGAAAGAATCAAGAGCATATCTTAGTTTATTTTATTTTTTTATTTTTTCATTTTTTATTTTTTATATTTTTTATTTTTATATTTTTAATTTAGTGGGGCCCAGACAAAATAGGGTATTTACAAGAAGCATAGCGGGAGGAAAAGGAAAAGGAAGAAAAACGGAATGCATGGCAAGCGACTAACATAATGAGAAGTAATTTTGGGTTACCGGTGATCGAAACCAAAGCTATCTTTTTTATTGTTCTGGTCTCGTCGTCCTTGGAAGAAGAAGAAGCTGATCTTGTAGACAGGTAAATAGTTGATCAAATATCATGGCGTTTTCCCAAAATAGAGATAGGAAGAATGAAGAAAATTTTAACGAAATTTTCTAACGAAATTTTTTAGCAAATAATTTATGGCCAAACGTGACTATTGATAAGCACAGTGACGTTGTGCGCCCATGTAGCTTAATTGGGATAAGGTTTTTTCTTGTTTTTAAAAAATGTTTTGTGTGACTAACAAAACAGACACTCCTTTTGGTATAAAAAAAAGGTTTAGTTTAGTTGTGTCCTGGGGACCATTAGGGCCAGGGCAGGCTTCCGGGCTCAAAGAGCGCTTCCAGAGATACTTACAGATTGCCCATCAACAAGGTTCTCACATAAGTAAGATTTAAACCCACAACCACGTAATTATAAGTTAAACCCCTTTACCAATTAAACCAATCTTTGTTGGTGGCACTCCCTTTTTTTAACACACTTTTAAATCCATTAAGCCAATGATTTGTTTTTCTAGCATAGCTTTGAAAGCAACTACCCAACTCCACCGTATGTATCTGTTCAAATTATTGAAGATTAGCGGAATGACTTTTTGACGATAATAAAATAATTATATACCCATAATAATATAATATAAATTAAATATCATGACATATATCTCTACGTATGTGTTTGTCTAAAATGATGAATTTTTTATTCCCATTGGAGTGTGGAGAAAACAAAGAAAACGACTGCTTCTTACATCATTAAGTGTGTGTGTGTATAATATTGATTAGCTGGGAACATCTATACTTATATATATATAATTCCAAGCTTCTTATTGTTCCAATTTGCAGGTAGGAAAATATTGCGATAATTGAGAGGTGTATATTATGAACATGGAGGGTTTGGATGAGATTCTTGTGTCAAGCTGGTACAACACTTGTTCCTCAGTGCCATCATCGTACATACAGCCACCGGAATGCCGACCAGGAAATCTTGTTGCCACTTCCGGCAAGACAATTCCAGTGGTGGATCTTGGAGTTAATGATCGAGCTGATATTGTAAAACATGTCTTGAAAGCTTCTGTGGAGTATGGACTTTTCCAGGTTTTGTCAGCTCCTCCCTCCTCCCTTCATCTTCCTCTCACAGACCGGAGACTTTATTTTGTGAATTTATATTAGTATCAATCATTAACAATCACATACTTAGCTTGGTGATGACATTCATTTTACACGTGATATAAAGTTTAGTTGACTTTTTTGGGAGTAATTAAATTAAGGCAGATAAATGGATTACTTAATTATAATATATGTGATATACTATTAAATTATATATTAGTTTATAAGTAAAATACATTAGTTTAAATGAAAAATTCAGACACATATAAATATTTAGAAGCAACGATTTAGCTTTCATAAAATTTTCTCAACTGGGTCATGGTCTAATTATAACTTGAAGTAAATAAAAACCATTGCTAATTATCAGGATTGACTTTCATTAATTTATGCTTTTGCCATGTACATAGCTCTACTCAAACTTTTCCTATAATATGTTATAAACATAGCCTCTGGTTCCCTTTTTCTTGTCGTTTTTATATATCTGATATTGAATTTCATATGATTTGGCCAAAAGGCTACTCACACGTTTCCATGTAAATGAAATATTCAAGACTTCTATTAATTTTTGTTGATATTAAACAAATATTTCTTCCATTATTTTTATAACTGCGTAGATTTCGTTTGACAAAAAAATGATACTTCAATAAATCTGAATGAGAATTCTAGATTAAATTATAGATAAAAATTGATAAATTATACAATATGAAATTATTATAATGAAGAAGTAAATTGTAATTGTATTTTAATTTTTAGTATGTCACTACATAACCACCATTTATTTACATTGTACTCAAATAAGATTTATTGTGTTATATTATTCTATTAACTAAAGTTATTGACAATGAAAATAAAAAAAGACTATTGTAAGGATTACAATAAACTTCATGCATAAAACACGAAAAGTATACTTGACACTACCATTTAATGATACACGTGTTTTTAGAAATGTTTTGTAGTATATGTGTGCTATTATTAAATAGTTTATTTAGTTTCATTAATCTTAAGTGAATTTGTTTTTATATTAATAACCAAAGATACAATATATACTATCTTTGGTCCATATTAAATTATAAGAGATGTAATAAAAAAAATTAAATTATAAGAGTTATACAAACTATATAGGCTTAAGTATACTTTTGGTCCCTTATATTTGCATCAAGTTTCAATTTAGTCCTTTATGTTTGGAAGTACACTTTTAGTCCCTTATATTCGCATCAAATTTCAATTTAGTCCTTTATGTTTGGAAAGTACATTTTTAGTCATTTTTTTGCTACCACCGTTAGTTTCAGTTAAATTTAAATGATTATTACGTAATTGAATTGGGACCAAAAATGATAAATTTTGAAACGATAAGAATAATTATACTAAAATAATTTAATACTCCCTCCGGTCCTAAATATAAGACCTAATTGACTTTTTTTTAAAAATCCTAAAAAAAGGCAAAATAAGTTAATTATAAATTGATTTACCTAATTTTTTCCCTTAAACTAGTTTATTTTACTTATAAACTAATGGATAATCTAAAAATATATTGAATATGTCATGATTTAATATACTATTTTGCAATCTTAATCTCTCCAAAAAAAAAGTCATCTAGGTCCTATATTTAGGACCGGAAGTAGTATAATCTAAGCATTTTTTTCAATATCTAATAATCATTTAAAATTGTTAAGTTAACATTTTCCATTAAATGAAATTGATGGTGTTAACAGAAAAGGACTAAAAGTATATCTTCCAAACATAAAGGACTAAATTGAAATTTGATGCGAACATAAGGGACTAAAAGTGTACTTTTCAAACATAAAGGGCTAAACTGAAACTTGTTATATAAGAGACTAAAAAAATAATTTAGCCAACTATATATGCTCACACTAAAAAATCAGTTAAGTTTGTCATTTTTTATGAATTGGTGTTAGTTTATCAAAAATACTCTCTTTCATCACTTATATTGTAATTTCGTATTTAATGTAACATTTTTATAAACTGTGACTGAAGTAGGTGGTCAACCATGGAGTTTCAAAGGATATAATGGATGAAACTTTGAATATTTACAAGGAATTTCATGCGATGTCTGGGAAGGAGAAGGTAGAGGAATGCTCTAAAGACCCAAATGGAAGGTGTAAGCTGTACACAAGCAGTCAGAATTACAATAAAGAGGGAATTCAGTATTGGAAAGACTCGTTGACTCACCCTTGTCCTCCCAACGAGGACTTTATTCACTATTGGCCTCACAAACCAACCAAATACCGGTAAGTTTTCATATAATCGTCATACTTCATTTTTTTAATTTCTTAATCTAGAAGTTAGATAACTTGTATTATTTAATATATATTAAAAAGTATAGTTATGTTATTTGTTAGAAAATATAATGTATTAGTATTCATTAAATTCTTTTTTAACATATACTATAGCTTAGCTTGTATCGAAGTTTAAACTCCTTGATTTTTTTTTGCCTTGAAAAACACCTTGATTGAGACCATGCACCATTGATATGTATTTAATTTATGGGCAGAGTAAACTTCCTAACTAGCTGGTAAATAGGGTATGTAATATCATCAAACAATGATGAAAGTTTAAACCTCTTAGTTCACCTTCATTATTATATATATAATTGTTTCATATCATTACAGAAAATAATTGAACATCAATGCAATATCCATCTTTGATTGAATGCCGTAAAAAATTAATTTAAAAACTATATATAGAACTAAGAGAAAATCTAGGTCACACTGCATTATTTTCATCAAAATCATGAATATATTCGAAAGACCGAATCAACCTATATATGTGTGTGTGAAACATCCAAACTTACACGACACCACACATGTATACTTTTCGGAGAATTGGAGACAAGTTTCTATTTGAAAAATTAATTATAACCTGCAGGATCTAACATGTGTTAAGTATGATTTTCAAATGAGGTATCCCCAATTTTTCTGAAACTTAGTTTTTGTCTAATCAATTGCCCTTTGTTCAACAATAATACCAACGAACATGATTTGTTTCGGTTTTCTATTTTCAGTGAGGTTGTTGGGAAGTACACAAGAGAACTAAGGAAACTGTCACTAAAACTCTTGGAACTGATTTGTGAAGGGTTAGGACTAAACCCTGGTTATTTCAGTGGTGATCTTTCTGGACATCCAGAGATATTGGTTCATCGTTATCCTCCTTGCCCTGACCCAAGTTTAACCCTGGGGATTGCAAAGCATAGAGACTACTCACTCATAACTATTCTGCTTCAAGAGCAACATGTTGAAGGACTTCAAGTCCTCAAGGATGGACAATGGATTGGAGTTGAACCTATACCTAATGCCTTTGTTGTTAACATAGGACTTATCTTACAGGTACATTTATTGGTTTTTGGTAAAATGATGTATTTCATTATTTTTCTTACCTTCACACAATATTTCAATTTGGTCTCTTAATTTTATAAATTGTTTTAGTTTTTAGATTTTTAAATAAAATGTCGACATATTAAAAATTTTCATGTTGACTGAAACATCCTAAAATCCTCATATAACAAATTTAATGCTTTCTTAAAGAATAAAAATGCTTGACACAAAAAAAGCATCATTTAAATTAACAGTATTGAATATTTAGATGACATAAAAATAGCTTTATTTCATAAAATAATACTTTTCAGAATTATGTGACTAAACAAAATATTTTTATAGTTAGGATACTAAAGATGAAATTTGCTTTGTTATTGTCCATAATTATGATTGAGATGATAGCTTGTGCATGGAAAGCAATGTTTTCAAGATATAAATGATTGCGTCAATTATCACTTAAATTAAACAGTATAGAGCATGTATGACATGAAATAGAAAGAATACATATAGCATGTCCCATATTGAATAGGCTTGAAATTCCGAACTGTTTCTATCTAATTAAAATAAACTTTTTACCCTTATTTATTGCTTACTCATTGATTTCATGATTAAATATATGATCACTATTTCACTGACGAACCAGGTAATCAGTAATGGAAGCCTTATTGGTGCTGAACACCGAGTAGTGACGAATTCAAGCACTTCACGAACAAGTATTTCATATTTCGTTTATCCTTCACACAAAAGCATTATAAAGCCTGCAAAGTTCTTAATCAATGGAAGTACCCCACCAATATACCGATCCATGACATGCGCAGAGTTTCTTGGAAATTTCTTCAACAAAGGTCCCAAGTTTGAAGATGAATTGCACTCTTAAATATAAATAAGTTGAAGATGAAAAGTAAAAATAATGTATGTAGCTGTCCATTAGAGACAATGTAAATCCAAAAAACTATGGTCACTTTCGTGGTAATTGTTTTATTTTCTTATATATTAGTGGGAAAAAGCGAAGTCTCTAAAATAAACATGTAATGCAAATTTTGGTACTATATATACGTTTTCAATAAAATACAAGGCATTGTGCACTATTTCATGTTGGTTAATTATTGAACCTCAAATATTTCTCAAAAGTCCACTAAAATTATGGTAGTGAATACAGCTAAAAATCATGTTAAAAAGATAGAGCTAAACAACTGCATAATCAATAACATCCAAATGATCTAATATAACTAGCTAAGTTCAAACTCAATCAAGAAGATTGTAATATAACTAGCAATCATGAAGATTGCTTGGTTGGGGTTCATTCAAGAAATTAGACTTAATGAGTTAATTTAATTGTGATTTGGGGTTTCGGTCATGGATTAATAGTTCCTTGCAAGTAATAGGTCAATTAGCACTAAAGACTTAAAAATGTCAATTGAATGAGTTCTAACAATTTGACAATAGACTCATGGGTCCATGAGATTTAGTAATTAATGAATTAGTGCATGTGATTTTCCAACATCTTTAGAAACTTATTATAGTTATTGAAAGTCATTTTCAAAGGCATTCTACACTTTTATCCAAAAACCAAAAAAACACATATTTGTTTTGCATACTTCATTCCCACTATAAAAAACCAAACAAAATATTTTTTTCTTTTGTCAAATTCATATTGCATTACAAATAGTTAACTAGGTAGTTAGATTAAACAAAACTCCTTAAAAAACAACCCGAGGTTGTACCTTATAGTACAATCCTTAAGTTATAAATCCATGCATTTAACCCCCAAGGCACGTAGGAAAAGGTAAAATCAATGAGGACATTACATTCAAGAATCTAACTCCATGCCCATTTCCAATGCTCCATTGTATTACTAGTTTCATGTCATCTCATATGGATCTCAGGCTTCTCCACAAAATTTACCGAATGTTAAATGGCCTACCTGATAAAAGATGGTTCTGGACGGTGGAAAGATATCATTGATAGACATAATACAAGCCATAGTTATAAAGACACAAGGTTTTCAGAACTCATCAATAAACTCAGTCAGTGCTGATTTATGACCATATATATATAATCTCGTGATGATGAAGGCATTTACACATTGCCAGTAAAATTAATTACTCAGCCTCGTCACTCAAAGCATCCATCCTGGAATAAATCCATTCCCTTGCTGACCTTGTGTTGTTGCAGTTATCTGTTCTGAACCCTCTGCATTATATCTGAAATCGAATTCACACTAATCAACCCATATGTGTGTGTATATAGGTTAAAGAAGAAATAAGAAATAGTCATGTTGGAACGATATTGTATAGGAGTTTAACATATGGAAAGACAATTACAATAATAAATAGAAAAGTAAATGCAGAAAATGAGTGAGGAAATTTTTATGAACAATATGGATTAGAAAAAATAACCTCACCATCTCACAAAAGGAAAAGTAAAAGATTTCTTAGCTTTAAGAGAAGTAAAGATTACAATAAGCCTAAATGGTTCAAACGTGAGAAGTCTAAAGCAAACAATTACAATAAAGATACATGTCATCAAAGAAGATAAAAGGGTAAAATAAGAAAGATTTAAAGGACACAATACATACATACACAAAAGTAAAAATTAAGAACCTCTTTTTCTTGACTAACTTGATAAGCTGACTTACTCATCAAAAGTTAGCCTACAAAAACTTATGTGAATATGACATTAGGATAGAACTCAAGGGAGAAATCGTTAGTATGATAAACAAGCAACACAAGATATAAACAGAGTTTCGCAACCAGAAATAAGCTCCTGGCTATTGTGGCTAGTCTTTCCACTACAACTCTCAGAAATACAAAATGGTATTTCCATACCATAAAGACAACAAGCTTCCAAATATTCCTCATTCTCGTCCTTAACATAAGATTTCATTGATTATTTTAATTAAGGAATCTAAATAAATAATTTTTAAGTATTTATATTCATCATTTTCTCCAAACCAATTGATGCCACTTATGAACTCATATATGATTGAATAACATAACATATATTATAATCAAGTGATATATTTGACTGTCTAAATATAAAAAACATCAACTTAATATTACAGTTCCTTTCTCTAAATTTTTAGGAACTTCTATGCCAGCATTCCTAATGTTTAAAAGCGACTTTCCATTTTTATGTGTCTGCCTAGGTTGTCTTTTGTAAGTTTGGGCAGCAAAAGTAATATAGTCACACTCATTTATACTAAAATAGTAGGACAACGTTTATTAATCCAGGTTTTGATATAATAATGATTTATGTTAGTTTACATGGAAAATCCACTTGTACAATTGATGATTCTGTTTATGAACTATGACTGACAATATATGCAAGAACTAGAAATAAAATTTTTACCCAATCTGTAATGTGGGATTGCATTCTAAAGGCTGGAAAAAGCCCTGAGAATTTGCATTCTGGGAACCGTATGGCATGCTTTGATCACCACCTTCCCAAGATTGCCTATAGTTGTTTCTTGAAGTTATTTCTTCTAGCTGCTCACAAGAAAAAGTTTCAGCGTTAAATAGACACATTAAAATGCATACAGGTACTATTTCTATGATATCAAGTTGCAGCGATACGGTAAAAATAATTACAAAACAGGGTGTTGGATATTCAGAAATGAAACTGATACAAGAAAATGAAGGAGGATTAAGGGGAGGACTAGGTACAGAAATAAAAAAAAATAATTAAGTAGATTATTTATAATAAAGGACAATGGTGCAATTTTGACAAAAGACTTTCTCAAAATGAGCACTAAGCACACAAAAAAAGTGTTTCTTGGTGTAAATTTATAGACAAACAATTAAAATGGTTGTAATTTTGCCAAAACTGATAACTTCTGGAATTTAACCGTTAAAATTTTAGTTAACTAGAATGTTGGTTTTTAATAGTCAACGTCCAAACTTTGACGGTTTTAGAGAAATTGCATCCATTTAAATTGTTCATTTATAAATTTACACCAAAAAAAGCTTTTCTGTGCTGAATACTCTTTTGGTAAAAGTCTTCTCATAAATTGCACCTTTAACCCATAATAAATGTGCATTTGTTTTCCATAGTACTTTCTTTAATCATTCCCATTAAAAACGAGTGTCATTGATGAAAACCTTTTTTATTATGTGCAATCAATATAATATTAACGCCATAGAAAATTATTATATGTTTGTAAAATAAAGTCGATTGATGTCATGCAATCAACAATAAAGCAAATTCATCAATTGCCTCTTATATTTAGTAATGGATGGAGCATAGAAATTATAAATATCAATATTTCCAACAAAAGTATAGTAGAAATAATACCAAAAAGGTACATGTAAAGAACTAGAAGAGAAAACAAATGTTTGTTGGGTTCCAGAGAGACCTTGCAGGCACACATGTATTAGGTCTTTGTTATTGTCCATCATGAGAAATGATACAACTTATACACAATTTTAGAGGCATGACTAAACAGAAACAATAGAAATTATTATTTGTGTATACACAGTAAGAGATGAAGGAGGCATTGGACTTTAGTTTGGAGAATGTTACTAAGAAATTAGCTTGTTAGAAAGTTACCTTCATAGTCAAAGCTCTATTTGCTTCAACCAGGACCTGCTCCTATATTAGAATAACCGGCATGCAAGTATTACGCAAAGAATATGTATATTTATATGTATGTATGCGTTGCGTGCATGCATGTAAGTATGTATGTAAACTAGGATCATGCCAAAAAATTTACCTTATTTTGAAGATCACTAAGCTGATCCAACATGAATTGTGTCTGCAAAGTAATATTCCAGATATTTGACAGGAATCATTTCAACCTTCTATTTGAAAATTGACAATACTAAACCGAAATCATGATTTAAATACTGTGTATATTTTCTTATAGCCAAAAAATTTCATTTGTATTAAAAACATGCACAAACCTTCCGTGAAAACACGAGGCTTGTGAATTTGGTTTTATTAGAAAAAAAAAATACAGACAGAACTCTGTATTTCAGCACAATCATCCAACAAAATCATTTCTAAGAATTGTTACAAAAGGTTGACAAATTTAATGGAGAAAAATAAGCTAAATTGAGGCTTTCTAGGAAACTTAATTACATTTCCCTAGAGAAGGTACAAATCACTACCTTGATGGACCTCACTTGCTTTAGAGATGAATCAAGTTGGCGCTCAAGCTGCTCTAATTCCTTTGAGTTCAATGGGCCCAAGTCTTCTCCAAGAAGGTTTCTAGAATGATACCAAAAGGTAATGAACATAATGCATTTTAATAAAATGCATTATTTTATTAAAATATTGCCTCATGTCCTTAATATAAGAATTATTTAAGATTTCAATCAACATTGTCTCTTGTATTTATCATTATTGTCCCTAAGATATCTATAATGATTGCACATGTCAAAGGAGAGTTAGATTTAATGCAAATCAATTTTAAAGAGTATAGTAAGTGAGGGGAATCAACACATAGTTATAGTAATTTTAAAGAGTTAGTTTTTTTTTCAGTTAAAAAAAACACAGTTTTTCACAAAAAAAAAAAACACTACTATAACATAACTAATTTTTTTAATCCATTCAAATTAGTTATATAGACCCTATAGAAAAATAAAAGGTGATATTTGAAACAATTCAAGTCAAACTTTCAGAGTAACATATTTTGAAACAAAGGTACTTATTTTTTGGACTGGAACAGAGGAGTGTGTTGAAAAGACAAATATTTACATCTCAAACAGCAAATACATTATTTAAGAAAGTTTGATATAGAAGACCAATACTGAATTGGTCTCTGTCTTTAAAAAATTGATTTTCTATTGAGGGCAGTTTGTAGCTCATAATTGGAACCACAAGTGGTATAAAAAAATCCAATGGAAAATATAAAACTTGATACTAAACTGTTCTGTTTTATTGAGTTGTTTATAATTTAATGATATGAAGAGCCATTATGAAATTATTATAATCACCTTTGGGTCCTCTGGAGAGATTCCAATCTTCCTTTCAACTTCAAGTATTCGCGGTAACTGGTCTGATAAATAGCAACAATATCATACTTTAATAATTAAACAAAATTTTTATAAGAATTTTACAAGTGATATCACTAAACCATTGTATGCATGAAAAAGTTTACAAAATAAAATTTTCTTGACTGAAAAAGATATTACCAAAGACAGTATGGATTTCATTAAAAAAAAGACAGTAAGAATTGACAAAGAAATGTAAGAGACCTCAAGCTCCTTGGCAGGTTTGCTCACTTCCACAGAACCATAACTGCACTTTTGGTACCTTTCAAGTGTTTTCAGCATGCTGATACATTTTATACACGTAAATGGTCAACACACATGAAATAATATACTGATGGTGGTAATGAATTACATAGCAGTAGTAGAACAAACACACTGGTGTTCTTGCTTAGGATATTTTTTTGGCTGATTAAATTCGTGCGCTGCTCTAATTTGAAAAGGGTGTGATAATAATTCTGTTATATTGAAAAAGGTTAATCACATATTTTTATTTCAATTGCATGCATATAAAATTTCATTACACTCTTACTCAACTACATTATATAGGTATTCCTAAGATGAATGGTATAGTCGCAAACTTTATTTATTTTGACATGATTGGGACGCTGGTGTAAGAATTAGATATTACAGTGCACGAGGTCAGTGAAAAGGGGAAACTGTGGAAGCTTGAAGCTTTCCCACTTTCTTGCAAAAGTTTTCGCACAGCTTTCACTATATCATGATTCAAGAGAAAGTAAGATACATCCAATCCTAAATATCAAAACGTTAGTTTAAATGCAATTTTGGCCTTTAGTATAACATTTTTTACTCAATTCTATTCCTTATAGTTGTCATTTTTATCTAAACTAATTTTTTGACTTATTAATTAATGCAAAAAAAAATTTAGTTAATTAAACTGATAGAGCACAATGATGTCAAATTATTCATATAGTTGACCCATAGTGAGATAATACTTTGTTGTTGTTGTACTAATTAATGTATAATCTGATGATATATACAACAATTTTAGATAGTTTATGTAACATACTCTAAGTTTTTAAACTATCTAAAATTGTTGTATATATCATCACATTATCATGCATTTTAATTTCTTTGAGTATGATATAATTAAATTTTATTTAATTTCTTTGATTTAATTAAATTAATAAACTACTCCCTCCAGTTTTAAATACAAAATCAATTTGACTTCTTTTGTGGATATTAAAGAAGCCAAAAAGATAGGAGAAAAATATAATTATAGACATTTTAAAATGATTAATATTGTGTCATTGAACCTTTTTTTGACCTGATTGTAATTAGAACCTGAGAAGTAGCTTTTATATCAGGAATCAAAGCTAGAGTAATTACCAAGACATCCATATTGATCATGAGTTGACCATTTTCTCTCGTCAGTTCCATATGCTAACAGCTAACCTTTAACCAGAGCCTACCTCTCTCCGCAATACCACTAGTTATATGAGAGTGATTTTTTCATTAAAACAATATTTTAATTTTGTTTTTAATTTTTGCTGATCAACGTTGCTATTTTGAAAGCTAAACTTAATATACAATTTTTAATGCCTTCACTATTTGAAACTAATTGTACATGGGACTAAAAACTACTTTTAAATTAAGAAATTATATTGAAATCTTTATAAATCAAAGGAGAAAACTTTTCTCCGAAAAAATAAAATGCATATATAAGCTTGGGTATTTCAATCAAATAGTGAAGACAATTTGGTAAAATGGGCCGGTCAAAACAAAATTTGTATAGAATCAAAGAACAAAAACGTGGATTAACTTTTATCCAAAAATAAGGTGTAACTTCCATACTTTTAAAAGGTAAGCATTGGGCTTAAGGCCTCGAATTCATAAGACCATCCAAATTTCTGGTATAAACCAAAAGGAAAGAATGACTCTCGTTCTTTCACATATTTGAAGCAAAATGTAAAATGCAACAAGCAAATTCACTATAAATCTTACTTTAATCCTCATTGTTCTTTCTAAAAATTGAAAAGTAATTTCACCCAAAATAAATAAAAATTGAAAATTAAAAAAATCAAATATGATTTAAATAGTGCAAAGTAATCCAAACTCTAAAAAATTATTTAATCTCAAATTGAAAATGAAACCAAATTGCTCTGTCAATGAGATTAAGGTATATCAGTTGACATATATGTGTTTTTGTTCTTGAAAATCATAAAAACAACGCTACAACATCAATATATAAATCTAGATATTTTTAAAAAAATTATTAACATTAACGTATAACTTTTCAATTCTTTTACATCTTCTGTAAATCGAGGTTGTGTGACAAACTGTTTCTCAAAATAATCGTATATCATTACCGTATTATACAGTCTCTTGCCTTTGTGAAACGCATATCTAGTGAAGAATGGTGCTATGTAGACACAAGTACAGCTGTAAAAAAATTAACAAGTACAGCAAAAATAAAGTTTTATTGTTCCAAAATTATTTCCATTCTCTAAAAAAAATCTCCATCTGAATTGTATTATTCTTACAATATTTTTGTTTTATTCATACGTTTATATCATTGTCATCATCCTTTTTGCCTTTATTTTTATTTTTTCAAGTACATTACATAAAGCTCTTAAACCAATAGTCAAACAAATGAGATATTCACTAGATCATGGATCATGTACTGTATACTAATTACCAGATCTCTCCCATATAACAGAAAACGAAAATATGTTAACATGAGATCAAATCAAATCTAAAACTAAATATATCAAATTAGTCGACTTAAAAGCATGTGCTGCTTGATGTGATTAATAAATACAACATAAAGCCATAAAATAAAGGAAACAGTCTCAGAAAGATAAAGAAGGCAATAGATCTGATAAATCAACAAAAAAATATGACAATAAAAAATAAAAAAACGGAGAAATAAAAAAATATAGAATGAATATGAGAAAATTATGTACCTAGTGGTGCTACAAAACTCATAAAGCTTGCCACGATTAGAGAAAACGATGAGGGCAACTTCTGCATCACATAGAACAGAAAGCTCATAGGCTTTCTTGAGAAGACCATTTCTTCTCTTAGCAAATGTGACTTGCCTGTTTATCTTGTTCTCTATCCTCTTCAACTCTACCCTTCCTCTTCCCATAATATTAATCGACTTATTGTTATTATTATCAACTATATATTCCAACTTTTCTTTCTATTTCTATATCTACACCCTAGATCTTTTCTTCCTTCACTTTCTCTCTCTTCTTTTTCTTCTTCCTCCTCCTCCTCACTGATATCTTCCCATTGGGTAACCAGATTGTTCTTCTTTTCTGGGTTAGTAACCAAATGGAACCAAATTTGTGAAATGGTGAGAAAGTTGGCAACTTTGAAAGCCTTAAAGAGAAGGGCCAAAAAACAGATAGAAAAAGAGAGAAAGAGGTAGAAGAGAAATTGATTAAACCTTTTCTCTTTCTAAAGTTTTCTACTTTATCTTCTGGTTTTGAATAACTCCACAAGAAAAGAAAATGGGCATGCAGGTTTGGTTTGGTGTTGTTTCCAGTTTCATACAACATTCTTTTTCCCATAATGTTCTTTGCTGAGGTTTTTTTGGTAAGAAAACTCTTGCTTACTCTCACATTAGCGCGTGCTTAGCACGTTTCTGGGTGTGTGAATGTTGATTTTTGGAAATTGCGTATTGGCGCGTAGGTAAAGCTGTCATGAACATTATTATCATTTATGAGTGATTTTTTTTTCCTTTGGTTTCCTTATGTAAGTAATCTGAGAGTCATTGTTCAGCTCCTGTGAGAAGTACTAAAACGTTTGTCATTTATCTTAAATTGGACCACCACGTGTCATGTTGTAACTGATCCTGAATCTCTATCGTAGATGCAAAATATCTATGTAGTTCAATTTTTTTTTCCCAAAAATTGCCTATATAGTTATTAAAATGGATCAAACGTGTCATTGTTGATTTGCTGGTAATATACGCAAATGAGATTATGTTTTTGAACATTATGGAGAATTAAACATGCAAAAACTTACGTATAATTGGTTTAAATTTAAACTGCACTAACACATTGAATGTTTTTATCTAAAGATGTCCATATAGTTATCATAATGGTTCTTCCAATGTTCAAGCACTAATCCAATGACTCTAATTGAGCTTCCAAAGTTTAAATAACCATGATTCGAGATTAAATGAGAGTATTATTCAAATTATGGAGTTTCAACGAATATATCAAAACATTTTTTAAAAATCAAATAAAAATAGAGTATCAATGTATAAGAACAGAGCAAAAACGGATACATTTGCAACAGTATTTTCCCAACATTTTTTTGCATTCTCAAAGGCCCATATATTTGGACCGAACCTGTATAAGATTAAGAACAGAGTAATAAATTGACTACATTCACAACGGGCAGTTCACAACATTTTCTTTTCATTCTCAAAAGCCCATATATTTGCAATGGAAGAAGAACCATTTCGATCATTACTTGGAATTTTTTAGCCAAAAAAATCGTAGTATCCGACGCAATGTGGACCAAATTTTTCTGGGTATTTTTCACATTTTATTCTCCCTTAAATTTAAAATCTACTTAATGCCTTTTGCATATATTGATGACATGTGCAATTTAGACCAATTATAGGCCTACATGGGCAGTTTTAAGCCCAAACAAACCTTCACAATGTTGGGTGCACCATAGATCAAGCAAACTACTTGAACATTTTTTTCACATTTATCCATAAATGTGAGATTAAATTGATTTGTTTTGGGAACTAATAAAAGAATATATTCCCTCTCATCCTAAATATAATTCATATTTGGTGAGGCAAGTTCAATCCAATATAAAATATTTCTTTCTAATTGTTGTCAAATTTTCCCTAAAATATCCCTAGAATGCATCTCAGTAATAAATAAGTAAGAAAGTAGTAGTAAATATGAAGGAAAATGATTAGGATGTATTGATAGTGTAATTAGATTTTAAGTACATTGATATCTTTATTCTAACTAAATTAGATCAATAGTGTTGGCGCAGATTGTTCACTCAAGAGGGCGCGAATTGGGTAATTATAGTTTCTTGATTTTATTTTGCTAAATACATTTTATGAAAAAAAAACTATGAGTTTAGGAGAATCATGATTTTTTAGAAATGGTGCAAGAAAAATAAATTTCTTTGGAAATATGAAGAAATATAATAATTTTTTTTCAGAAGTTTGCTCTTGTTTATGATGAGCTGCATAAGAGAGAGTAAAGTGATAATAATGCTACAAATTTAAGTATGAAAGAAAATATAAATATATGTAACCAAAAAAAAAGAAAGAAAATGTAAATATAGAGAATAAAGATATGTAATGTGGGGAAAAAGTCACTAAATACTTAGACAAATGTAGCTAGACTCTTATAAAAAGGCATCACCTTCAAATTTTTGTTCTTATAAAAAGAGACGGAGCAAGTAATTTCTAATCTAAATAACTCAAAGTAACATTTTAGGAAATGTATACACACATCTTACACACGAATAACTAATTTTATTAATTATCTTTAAATCCGTAAATTATTTATATAACTCCTGTATTTAGGTTGGAAGAAATAGTTCAAAAGAAACCTAAAATTACAAACTCATACCCATCATGCTACCCCTGGCCTCTCCCTCTCTTGTATCTCTACATGCACAACTACTGTACTGCACAACAAAACCCATTGTAGTTAATTATACTGTGCGTGTGTGTATTTACAATTTATGACATGCCACTCATATAGAAGGGTAAGTCAACACAGAATTACCTAAAACTCTTCATTATAGGCCAACCAAATAGTGGAAAACATACTAGATATTTGCTTTATTAAAGAAATTAATACAAATCACTGACTGGGTAACCCTGGAAAAAAAGGAAATTATAATAAAAGCCATGCAAAACAAACGGAAACAGATTTCTGTGTGCCATTGTGCGAGTTATCACACAGAAAGGGAGAGACTAAGAAAGGGAAGTGAGTGTGTATGTGTGTGTGTGTGTGTGTGTGTGTGTGTGTGTGTGTGTTTATTATGAAAGCAAAGTTGGGATAACCAACGCTTATGTGTGAGTGTGACAGTATGAGCTAGTCACTGGATGGAGCAAGAATCAGCGGATGAGTCATAAACCACACGGTAACAATAAGGGTCATATGGACGCTTAAGGCAGCAAGAGGGACAAGACATCCAAGGAGGACAATGGCCATAACACGCCGGTAGTGGAGGTTGGAGACATATAGAAATAGCACACTGACCACTACACTTGAAGCTTCCACATCTTGCGCATGCCTTGCATTCCCCATGGCACTTCAAGCTCTCGCACTTGGCGCATGCTTTGCATTCACCATGACACTTTTGGCTATGGCATCTTGAGCAAGGATCACAATGCACGCCAGGGCAAGGATTACAAGGAACAATACAAACTGTACAGGTTTTGAGCTTGTCTTTGTCTTTGTCTTTGTCTTTGCCATCTTTTCCTTTGTCTTTTCCTTTGTCATCTTTCCCTTTTTCTTTGCCTTTGTCCTTGTCCTTGTCTTTATCCTTGTCTTTGTTCTCAGGAGGTTTGGGTGGTTTCACTTCTTCCACCGTTAGAACGGTGACACCCCGAAACTTCTTCCTTAGCATCCTACCCAAGCAAACCGTGTCAACATCTTCACCTATAACTACGACTCGGTCTTTGTCGTTCCCTTCTATTGATACCTGAGTCACACCTGTGTATATA
Organism: Mimosa pudica; assembly: GCA_029929735.1. Classification (NCBI taxonomy): domain Eukaryota; kingdom Viridiplantae; phylum Streptophyta; class Magnoliopsida; order Fabales; family Fabaceae; genus Mimosa; species Mimosa pudica. The sequence goes on along the minus strand of JAKELP010000021.1, from coordinate 7,769,130 downwards.
TTGTGTCTACTTTAACGTTAAAAACTACCAAAACCGTTATTATATTTCTTTACAAGCAAGTACACCCTTGAGACCACTTTTAGATGGAGGGAAAAGTAAGAGTGAAAGATAGTTAGTAAACCTCGAAATTAAAAATGGTAAAACAAAATATACTTCTAGGAGTTTTCTCTTATAGAATTCTTTAATTTCCTCACTAATTTTCTACCCATCCAAAAATTGATTTAACATGAAACCAAACACACACTAATAAGTATGTACTACGAGTACTTTTTTTTACCTGGCTAATTAGTACTACTAAGCATGTAAATTGTGTCTCTTTGTGCGTGTGTGTGGAAACAAATGCATATATCTGTAATTAATTACCTTTAATAGACGAAGCAATTTTTAACGCCTTGTTTCTACAAGTGTCGCACTCCATATGCATCTTTATTGTTACTTTTTGCTGCACCCATGCACAAGGACAATTAAGTTCAGACAGTAAGGTTGCGTCTTCTAATTTAACAACATAAATTAAGCTAAGCTATTTTGAGAAAGTGATCATCGGCACAAGTAATCAGCAAATAGATCGACCTCACCTTCATGTTGATGTTTGGAAACAAATGGGTGGCGAGTTATGGACGTTGTCGGGAGAAACTGAATTGGCAGCATATATAACGAGCCCTTCTTCCTGTCGCTGTGCTTTTTTTGCATTTAGGATGTATACTTATAAAGGGTAGTAAATTCTTTGTTTGTTTATGTCTTACACAACAAAGTAGCTGACACGCACCTTAGTGGTCTTATATATTGGATGAACCTACATGTTTGGGTCTTGCCTACAAGATTCCTCTCGATTTTTAATTGTATGAGTTAGATAAGGAATTGTTTGTTTGGGTTGAGAAAAGTTGAAAGTATATAAAATGGAAGGGAAAAAAGGATGGAAGCAAGAATTGAAGAACTAATATAATGTTCATAATTTATCCCTCCTTGCTAATTGGATAAGGAGAAAAACATGGATACAAAATAATGGGCAAATGTCACAAATGATAACAATATCATTATTTATTACATCTCATGCCAACATTAATATAACCAAACTACATAAAATAAATATGATCAAAATATTTTAAAGTAGAAGCAATAGATTTTTCGTTGCACTTTGCTTCCTAAACGATTTTTTATAATTTCTTAACAATTATTATTAATTATACATAAAAGGGTTCTCTCTCTTTAATATATGGTTAGAAGATTTGATAGGGTCAGATTTGAACAGTATAAAATAAAGTGGAGTTACTAAGTTTTCTTGGGATCCTAATTTGGTGTTCAGCACCAATTTACTCATCTCACTTCTCATCTCTTAAAACACTACATTTCAATTAAAAAGTCATGTTTAGATAAAAAAAATTAAAAAAGCCATGTGGCTAGCCCACCACCTCAGAGTCTCCCTCCCTAAAACTCTTCCATCTCCCAACCACCCTTGAGAGCGGTTGGAGGAGATGGAGGTGAGGTGGAGGTTGGGAGATTGAAGAGTTTTGGGGAGGGAGACTCTAAGGTGGTGAGCCAGCCACACATATATGGTTTTTTAATTTTTTTATCTAAAACATGACTTTTTAATTGAAACACGGTGTTTTAAGAGATGAGAAGTGAGATGAGTAAATTGACGCTGAACACTGAATTGTGATCCGTTTTCTCGGAAAGTATATTTTCACTTGAACGCTAGACCTGTTATTTAAGTGGCTAAACAACCCCTCAACTTGCTAGGACTAATGCGGATCGATTAAAGAGTGATTTCTAACAATAAGTAAATTTTAATGCAAATAATTAATAGATATTTTGAAAATTTACCGTCTAATTTATTTTAGAAAACTAACTTAATTAATTATATCATTCTTTACAATTAAATATTTAACTTCTATACATTTATGACTTAAATGAGTGTGCGCATGCATGTATATGTGAGGGCAGATGCTCCAATACGGTGCAAGTTTCATGATTAAATACTATTCCCTCCTGTGTATATAATATTGAAACAATTTCAAGATTTATTATCTATATAAGACTTGTTTATATTTTTTACAAATATTTCTCAAAAAACCCATAGGTTCTATTTGGTATGAGCCATTTGGTGGGAAGGGGAGGGGAAGAAAAATTTTTTGGAAGTTGTATTTTTAGAAATTGAAGAACAATTATGATATTTTAAGAAAGATAAGATATTAAATAAAAGAATGATAAATATTATTTAAATTTTTGACCTCACTTCTCTAATTTTGAAAATTCAAGTTACAAAAATTTTCATTCTGCTCATTTATCTTCCCCTAGTACTAAACATGCCCCCTAACGATACTCTCACAACAATTTATGATTAAGTGAGGGAAGGAAATTAAAGAATATGATTATATGGAGATAAACAGAAATACATGTTAACTAATCTGACCTTAATAATCATAATTTATTCAAATTAGTCAATATATTAGATTGAATGGCTTTTATAAAAAAAAAATTTGATTGAATAGCAATAATGAAGAGATTCCAAATCAATAAAGTAATTCCAAATCTACATGTATCTCATCTACTTGTACCCATACAGAAGGAATAGAGAAGGAATCAGACTGTATTAATAAAGTATATAAAATTTTGCTATTGAAAAGGACGCACCAGCCTCCCTCTCTGACCCTGCGCTTAGACGTTAATTATGTCCGGATTCTAAAATATGTCTACTTGCATAAATTAATATATCAGGTTATAGATCTTCAAATTATCAAACATCAGCAAGTTTTGGTACGTAATGACAAACTATCAATCTCAACAATTTGATAAAAAATATTATATTTATTCTCAGGATTCAGCTTTCCGCGTCATTAACATCATCATCATGAATTAATGGTTTTAGGGAAAATGACTATTTAGGACTTTGTAGGACTTATAATTGTGCACTTAAAAATCATATTATTGGTAGAAATTTAGATTATAAGATACAATGGACTTAGGGCCGGAAATGAAATTAATTTTTTTGTGTTGATCAAAATATCCATATTTAATTTTTTTAATCGATTCATCCAAATCATTTAGATTTCTCAACTTTGATCTCTTCAACGCTTTTTATAATTTTTCTGTACATATTTTTCACAGATATTTCTTGAAAAAAATAACATCAAGTGATTGATCACTTAGAAATGTTTTTTTAATTCTGTGAATTGTTGACTATTATAGAAATAAATATGAGAATAGAAAAGGAGGGACAATTTGGTCAAAACAAAAAATTTAATTTCCAATAAATACCATGGTGGTTAATTGAAATTTCTAGAACTTGATATTTTTAATTTCCTCCATTTCTCTTATATTCCCATCAATTTTATCCATCACTCACCATCTCTTCAGTTTTTCTCACCATTCCCTTGCATTTCCCCCTTTTCTAACTGCTTTTCTCCTCTCTCACATCACTCTTCACTTTCTTTCTTTTAATTATTCCGTTTTCACATCTAATTTGATACTACGGGCATTAGCAGGGAGGAGGGGTGAACTGTGAAGCATTAATTTGAAGAGTAGTCCATGTACGAGTGATGACTTGTTATTTAATCTCTAGGAGGGAGAGAGGAGCATTATTTCAAGAGTCACGTGGTTAAGTTTCCACCTTCCATATATTTCTAATTTCTCTTAAATTCTTGTAATTTTCCACGTCAATATTTGCAATCAGATTGTCGTTAAAATATAAAGATCAATTGAAACCTTTGTTTGAGTGAACATTCGTGTTGGAACTTGTATTATGATAGATAATGAATTGACCATATGACTCCCCATTTTTAATTAAATTTGATATGTATTTTAAGATAATTTTTGGGGGATTTTATGAATATTTTGGGGGAGCCATTGATAGGTTATTTAAAACACTAACTAGATAAACAATAGTTTAAAATAAAAGAAAGAAGAGATAGAAAAAAGAAAAGTTAAAAAAATAGACATTTGTAATTATTATTGTTTACATTACTTTTCAGATCAGCCATGCACTTGAATCAAACAAAAAATATATTAAGAACATGAATACATAGTGGCTGTTTGGGAAAATGAGTGGACTTCAATTGCAAATTCAAAATCAAAGCCCATAAAGGACAAAAAGTGGGCATTATATTAGAAGAAAAATGGGCCAAAACCTGATTGCTAAATGGACACATGGGGAGCTGAGAGGGTGGAGTGTGCAAAACCCAATTGCATAATACTCCCTCCGTTGCTAAATATTACAACTAAAAATCAGATCACCAATCAAATTAATTATTTACACATGATATCATCAATTTATTCCAATTACATACTTTCATCCTCACTCTCTCTCTTTTGCTTGTTATTATAGATAAACATTGTAAGGTTAATTTGGGAAAAGTGGGGAAAAGTTAGAAAGCGATCTTATAATAAAGAACAAATTTAATTTCAAAAGTGATTATTATATTTAGGAACGGAAGGAGTAATTAAAAATCAGATCACCAAAGAATGAAAAGAAATCTGTGGGAAGGTGACAAAAAGTGGGATTTTGTGCAAGACAGTGAAGGAAGAGACGAGGAGGGCGGACTGTGCAGAAACATCTTCATCTTTGACATCGTCCTCCTTGTCTTCTTTACTGTGTTTGAGCGAAATCCAGCTGGTGTGAAGGCCAGTGCGCTTTGAATAAGACTCGAGGCTTGGAGGAGGACAATGTTTTGGGATTTTTAAGATTACTTGGTGGTTTAATCTCTTTCCCTCTCATTTCTCTTTAATTCATCTTTCATAATTTCTGGATTATGGTGTTATTTCGATAAATTTAGTGTAGTTATGTGTAACTACTAGTTTTGTGTTCTACGATTATTTTTACTCATTTCACGACACTTATTCAATACTCTTTTTTATGCTTTGAATGAAATATGTGTGTGTGAATTTTATCTTACTTATTTTTATACAAGTGCTTATCACCACTTGATCTGTTAAATGAAATATGACTTGAATAATTGTATTTTGTTTTATAACTTAGATAAAGTTATGTTAGACTTGAAATTTATATTTTAAGTGGATAGTTAATTGGTAACATAGAGATATAGTTACTGATCTAATTTTGTCACTAGACAACTTTTTTTATTTAGAGCTTATATTAATTGTGACAAGAGATTGTAAAATTAATAGAAATATAAATTTGAACTTGAGTTGAGAGAGCTTTCTCATATGCCTATGAATCTTGGACAAAAACATTTTCATTATGAAGCTGATTGAGGGGAATTTTAATTTTTTTTGAAATGTAATAGTGATAAATGATCATAAACTTTTCTTATCTTGATTTTTAAGTTTTAATTTAATCTTTGTCAAATTATTATTATTTTAGGAACTTTAGAATTTCAAAACCGAAATATTTTCACACAACCTAATTGATTATATAATTGCAATAATTAATCATCTTTTCTTTAGTATGTGGTAACGTCAATTTTTTCTCATACTATTTTTGACAACTCGTTCGCTTATAGTAAAGACTGAAAACATCTAATAAATCAATTATTAAATGTGCTCGAATATTGATTTACATGTCGTGTCCTCTTGATTTATTAGCATGAAATTCTACGTTATGTTTTGTTAATTCAAGTGAGTACTCTTCATTCTATATGGGAAATGGGGTAGCCTGCTTTTTTGAACACATTTTCGGACCAAACACAACAGCAAAACCAACTAACGCGGTTGACAAGCTGAAGTGTGAATGGGGTAGCCTGCTTGATTAAGCTCTTGTCTGAACCTTTTTTTTTACCATTGTCTAAACCTCATTCTTACTTCAAAGCGTTCATGTCGGACTTAAATTCTTCAAATGTTGGGCCTTGAGAACATGGAACATATATATGGGATTGATAGCAATGGACTAACAACTCAAAAAACTACTTTTTGTTCATGTCGGACTCAAATTCATCAAATGTAGAATGCCTTTTTTATTAATATTGTTAGTTTCATGTAATTAAATAACTACTTCTTACTCTTTTATCCTGCATTTTATATTTCTTAAAAATATCATAACCCTACTTTTTCAATTTTTAAATTAAAACTTCAACTCAAAAAACTTTTACATCCCCCCCAAAAAAAAACAAAAATCTGTCAAATACCATATAGACTTTAAAAGAACACCTTTAAAAGTTAAAGGAACGAAATATACACGATGGAAGGACCTCAATGTAAGGGGAAGTTACCTCGGGTATCGTTCTCAAGGAGCCTTGTTTAATTCAACTATCCTAGTAAATTAAATGCAATGCAAGATGAATTTGAGTAAATAAAATATATTTTGTTGATTTTTTAAAGAGTAAATGATGGGTGCAAAACAAATAAATATTTTTGGTATTTTTAATAAAAGGGTGTAGTGGAAGTGAAGTGCTCTTGGAAATGATTTTCAATGGCTATCATAGCTTTCTAAATATTTTTGGGGAGTTTAATGCACTAATTTCCTAATTTACCAAACCTCATGTACCCATGAGTCCAATACCTAGTTGTTGAAACCTCATCCAATTAGACATTGTTAAGCTCTTTAGTGCTTGTGGACATATACTTGCAAGGAACTATTAATCCTACGACCGGAACCCCGAATCGCCACTTAATTAATCCTATGATTTTAATTCACTATTGGAACCCCACATAATAAAATAAAACCAAAGGATTGAAGTCTAATGTTACTCAAGCAATTAATAGGTTCACTTTGAGTTTCTCTAGGTTTCCTAAAATACCAAACCTCACCAACATGTAAGTCTAATGCCTAATCTCATGAACCCATTCAAATAGACATTATTAATTACCCTAGAGTGTGATTAGTGATTTGTAATGCATGGTTCAATTACAATTCAATTCAATAAACTATCTACCAATACCATGAGTAAATAGAAATATCTAATGAATTATAAAGAACATATGTATGACCATACATATTGTTGAGTCCAAATCCCTCATTACAAGTCAAAATCACAAATACCCATAATAACAACCAAGTCCAGTCCAATATCAAAACATAAATGGTAAACCTAAACCTAGACAATCAAAAATATAAAGAGAAAGGAAAGGAATTGGGACTCCCCTTTGTACAACTCAAGCTCAAGCCACTTCCCATCAACTCCAAGAGCAAGTAGGAACTTTATTGAGGCATGAGAGAAGGAAGGAAGGTGGAAGATTGAATAAATGAGATGAGAAGTGAAGAGAAGAGGAAGAAGGGAATGGAGGGAACTAGGGTTTTGGGGAGCACCCAACCCCAAAACTTGTGTTTCTAAGCCTAATCTTACACCATATATCAATGGGGACTTGGGCTTCATGTTTGGGTTTGAGTTTAGGTCCAAATTGGTGCTCAAAAGACCAAAAAATCAGAGAAAAACCGAAGTTGTAAGTGCTGTTCGGGCAGGGACCTGTCTGCAAAGTCTGAAAGTTGTGGGGTCAGATTCTGTACTTTTCTCACGACTGTTCTGCAGTGTTTTCAGGATTCTGGGTCGTTCCTGTAATTTTTGCCAAATGTCCAGAATCACCATTTCAGCCCATTTTTGTCATTTTCTGCAAGGGAAAAATTACAACAACATAATACATTTCATCCCAAAAATTAATCACTTAAGATAAACAATTAAATGTGACGATTATGCCCTAATTTGACCCATTTTCACATAAAACCATTTTTAATTCAATTAAATTATAATCAATTCATTTTAATTCAATATTGCATCTTTCAAATGTTAATAACTTCAATTTAGCACACTAAAAACATACAAATTCAAGGATTTGTCAAGAAGAGTCCAAAATTCAAATTGCTTTATCTTTCTTATTGCATTTTTACCACTTTCCAAAATTAATTTTATGATCTCTAGATCTTTCCAATACTATATATATTCTATTTCATATTTCTCCTCATTATTATATTATTTCTCTCTCATACTTCCCACTTATTAATAAAATTGTGGTCAGGAAAAGTTTATTCTCACACATTGTTTTTTATTTTAACTAAATGTAGCTATTTTTCTAAAATCACGTAAATTAAATAAAAATATGAAAGTATATATTATATATGTGAAAACAAACTTTTACATACACGCTCACAACAATAACAACAAAGTCTTATCTCATTACGTGGGGCCGGCTACATGGATAATACAGAGTCATTGTGCTCTATTATTCACCAACTCTTTAAGTATATATTATATATGTATGTATGCGAATTTTTTTTTGGAAAGTTTTTTTTTCAAATAAAAAATTGCTCTGGAAGTTTCAAAACTTAGCAATGTTATCCTATTCCATTAAAAAACCGTGTTGACCCGAAGGGGTCGGACACCGAAGGCTCTAAGAAAAAAAAACCGTGTTGACCATTAAAAAGTCGACATTCACTGTCAAAATTTTAGCAATGATAGGCAAAATTGTACTAGAAATACTTTGGGTAAAGACTTCATAAGTCAATAAAACATCCAAAGAAAGACATGTGATAAGCATGAAGATTATGTACACAACAACATGACAATAATATCCATATTAACATTTAAAATTTATATTTTAAATAATATATATTATAAGTTCACTACCAAAAAATGCTTTTGGTGGCACACAATTGGAGTACTATAGCGTTGTTCCATGGGCGTCAATATAGATGCTTTTGGCTCGCCGGTATTATTAAACTATTACCGGACGTTCTCATCATTGTTTTCATTTTTCATTCTATTATTTATAATAAAAATTTCACTAATTTCATTTCTTATTGTATTAGTTATAATATCTGGTTACACGTTGAAAAATAAAGGGTTAAATATCAATTTAGCATATAAACTATTTTGGATGACTCAATTTGGCATACAAAAAATAAAATGTCTCATTTTGACATACAAACAAAATAAAAGAGTCATTTTGGCATAAGGACTCAAGGAAAATACTAAAATACCCTTTAAGACCTAATTGATAAAAATTTTGAATATGTGGGTCCCACCTTTAAAAATTGAAAAATTACTCACACACCCCCACCCCTCCCTCTCTCGGTCTCTCCTCCCTCTTGCCTCCCCACCCACGGACAACCAACCACATTCACATACAGATCAAGAAAATTCAACAGTTTCAACATCCTCTCTTTGATTGCCACATTCATGCATGGAGTTTACAGAGCACGCACGCTGTAAATAGCAAATACAAACGAATGAATTTCACTCCACATTCCAAAAATACTCCATTTCATTTCTCTCCATCTCCTGCACTACTTTGCTCCCTCTCTCTCTCTTTCCGACACCGTAGCCGACGCCCTCTGCCTTCTCAAGCTCCTCGGCGACTGCCACGTCAGCGTCTGGACCTGCCGCCACTCCGCCGACCTCCCCGACCGGAGCTAATCTCCAGCGCCAGCCGCCGACTGCCGATTCGTCGGCAAGATTTGCTTGCCGGATGATGTCATTTGCTTCATTTCTGAACCTCACAATCAAACCTCTCTTGTAAAAAAATGTTACAATTTCTGAACATCATTTAAAAGGCTTAATTGTTGTTGCCCATGGGTGGGGAGGGAAGAGGGAGGAGAGAGGGAGGGGGTGGGGTGGGATGAGTGAGTAGTTTTCAATTTTTAAAGGTTGGACCTACATATTCAAAATTTTTATCAATTAGGTCCTAAAAGGTATTTTAGTATTTTCCTTGAGTCCTTATGCCAAAATGACCCTTTTATTTTGTTTGTATGTCAAAATGAGACATTTTATTATTTGTATGCCAAATTGAGCCATCCAAAATAGTTTATATGCCAAATTGATATTTAACCCAAAAATAAAAAACAATTCATTATTTTTATATTTTTACATCCATCAATAACGAGATGTTGTCATATCACTTGAGAAATAGAAGGGTAGTTATCCTAAACTTGTTAGAATCTTAAATTTTGATGAAGACTAAAACATGAAAGAACATATTGAACATTTAGGAAGAATTAGATGAAGTTAAAAATCCTATGTTAGAACACTATCGAATGCAAAATCACAACCGGATGACTTATAGCAAAAACAACGTAAGTAGCGCTTACGGATGTAGTACACATCCCATAGCGGAAGTCAATTGAACACTAAGTCTGATCCTAGTTAACCTAGTCTAAGTGGAAAAACTTCCCATAGTAAAGAACCTCTAGTTTCCAGTTAGACTTCCGGAAGCAAGTAGGCACATCACTAAGCACAAGTGACTTTAACACTAAGCCTAATCCGAGTCTAAGTAGAATAGCTTCCTATAGCAAAAATGCTTCCCATTGTACTTGTTTATATTACTCTATTGGACTAACATTTGTGTGCAGAACTTAGATTCACTTCCGATAGCAAATGAGCTTCCGATAGTGAACACGCTTTACATTACACATACTTGGACTAACGTCTGCAGGACAAAGCTTTTACTTCCGGTAGTCAAAGTCCATCCGATAGCAAGTACAAGAGTCAGAGACCGTACAAATGCTCAGATGTCAGAATTGCTTTTGTCAGAACAGTATTGTCAGAACTACTTTTCAGAGCAAAGTAACTAAAGCATAAGTCAGCTCTGCTAAGCATTAATGAGCATTAATGAGGACAACGGTAACAAGGGTTAAACGGCTATATTCAAACGGACATATTGCCACTCAAACAACTGGTGTATTAGAGGCTACTATAAAAGGAACAACTTCATCATTTATGAAATAGAACGAACAACCGAGCATAACTCACGAAAGCAAAGAGCATTCAAGCATAATACCCAGAGAATATTCAGAAAGTTTTAAAGTTCAAAAGAGCACTTAATACCTTGAGAGTTATTATCATTGTACTCATCTTGTACTCTTTGTATTTAAGTCTCTACATTTATTTTGAGCATTCATTGTACTTAAGTGTTTATCACAATCTGTTCATTAAGTGAACTTTGTATTAAATCCTTTGTATTAAGGTTGAACCCTTGCAGGTAGTAAGGGGGAGTGAGTAAGGTTGCAAGTTAGCCCGTAAAACTTGTGGTTGTAAGGTTGCAAGTTAGCCCGTAAAACTTGTGGTTGTAAAGGTTGCAGGTGAACCAGTTGAAAACCTGTGAATTAGTGGAACTCAATCAAGGGATTGAGAACTGGACGTAGGTCAAGAGTTAGACTGAACCAGTATAAAAGAGTTTGTATTTGTCTCTATTTTTATCTTGTTTTTGAGGACACAATTCACCCCCTCTTGTGTCCTAAGCCCTTTTCAAAACTTTCATAGCTTCTTAATGAGTAATTTTTGGAAGGTTTACAAAGTAATAACCTTGCAGACTAATGATTGTGTATTCCGCTATTGATTATTCTGGTATAGCGTATATAGCTGAGAAATTTCTTGAAGGACTAGGCCCAAGGCACACTACACCGACCCGTCAAATCGGTGTCCTTCAAGTGGCGCCGTTGCCGGGGAGTCATTAATTTGACTCCTTAGTAAATTTGTGTCGATCTTCAAGATTGATTTGGGTCAAAGTGAGCCATTAGGTTAGTTCACTTTGCATTTAATCTTTGTTTTGATTTTTTTAGTTACTTGCATTTGCATATTGAGATTATTTGGTTGCAATTGTCATGTCTAGGCATTATAATTATGAACAATTGTCTTCCTTTTCAAGTGTTGATAAGCATGATGATTTGAGCTTCTTTGAATTTATTGAACATGATGAAGAATTCATTTCACCCTCTCCCCCACATTCTTCATTCATTAACACATGTGATTGTGATGAATCTTGTGCTATTTGTATGGAAATTGATAGATGGCTTTCCACTTCATATGATGTTATCCCTTCATCTAGTTTGATTGATAACATGACACATGCTACACTTGAAAATGGACATGAAAATTGTATATCTTTTGATCTCAATTCTTTTTTATCTTTGGCTTGGTTAATAAGGGAAGATTCTCATATTTTAAATGATAAAATTGTGAAAAAGGATGAATCTTTCCATTTGATTTTATCTTGTGACCTACCGCCCGATTTAGGATTGCATTCATCTTGGATGTTGCATAAATCTTCTTCTTCTTCCACTCTTATACCTCCCTCCTCTTGTGATTGCAAATTCGATGTGGTGTACCCCAACACCAACTTGAGTTCCTCACCCTTCCGGTTGCAAGTACAAGAGGACTTAAAAAACATAAATGTTTCTTTTACTCCTACAAATGGGAGTAATGTTGATTTTCTTGGTTGTGATTTATACTTGGAGAGTTTTGATCTTAAATTGCTTAATACATGCTCTAACCCTCTCCAAGTTTGTTCCTTTGGATTTGGTATTTCTCTTGGCTTGCTTTCTTTGCATGGACACTTTTGTAGGAGCCATATGAGATATCCACTTCAACCACCACCAAGGAAGATCAACAAAAGAGAAGTTGGAGCTCTAAAGTCCAACATGATCTTCATCAAGAATGAGAACTTCTCCTTCAAGAGTTTGAAGATACCATAACCAAGGTTGTCTCTTTCCTCACTTATTTTCCTTCTTGTTCTTCATGTATTTGGCTTAATTGTTGATTGAGGAATATAAGTGTGGGGGAGGGACATAAACTAGTAGTAAAAGGTAGTTTTAGTTGCTTTTCTCATGTTTAGGATTATAAATAAAGTGCTTAGTGCTAACACCACCACCACACTTGATTTCAACATGCTTTGAAATTTAATTGGATTTTTCCATGATTTTGCTACATTGAGGACAATGTAGGAATTAAGTGTGGGGGAGGGGTTGTACTTGGGTTAAGTTTTGGGTTATTGCATCTTGGATATGTTTTTAGCTTCAAATTGGCAAAATTTTGAAAAATTTTGAACTTTCCCTCACTTTTACATTTGTTAACCTTGGACATGACATAATTTTGGACTTTGACAATTTTGAGAATTTGTTTTTATGCTTTTGATTTGCAATCTTGTGAATGGAATTGATGCCCTATGGTTAATCTTGATTGTCTTGAATATTTGTTTGAGTTTAGGAGAATTAGCCATATATTGTGAGGTTTATATGAGCCTAATTATTCATTTTTGAGTGAAATCCACTTGGTTACCATTCTCTAGAGCTTGTTTGCATTCTTGGTCAAAACGTGTTGCATATAGTGTAATGTAGTATGATAAAGGCCTTCATTTCATACCCTTGTATCTCAAACACCAACCCTAAACACTATACCTTTTTTACTACCCATTTGAGCCATTCACATGATGTTATTGCATTGTTTTACCAATATGAGAAAGGTTGCACAATTGCTTTGTTTAAAATGAAAAAAGATGTCATTGTTATGTTTCAAAGAAGTATGTTATGTATAGAAAAGAAAAAATACAAAAAGAAGGCAAAAAGAAAGGGAAAAAAGAAGAAGAAAAAATGAAAAAAAATGAGAAAAAGTAAAAAAAAAAAAAGTGAAAAATAAGGCATACATAGTAGTTTAGCAATGTGCAATTAGTTGTGAATGAATGGCTAAACATGCATAACATCAATTTTTTCATTCTCATTCTCATTCTCATTCCATCATTTGGCCTATCCATCACTATAACCCTCAAAAGTCCTTTTGATGCATTGCACTTTATGTTTTAGTAGAGACCTTAGAATTCCTACAAGCATATGGTAGGATGTGTACCATAGTGGATAATGAGAGTATAAATGAACCCAAAATGGTGAGATTTGTGTAAACACTTATCTTTGAGTGATTTTCTTCTCTACTCGTACTCTTCACATTCATTAGAATCTTTATTAATCATTGTTAGCATTATTCCATTCCATTTTTAATTCTATATGTTGGAATTCCCATAATTGTCTTGTCATTGTACTTCAAAGTTTTTTTTAAAATTTGTCTTTGTCCGTGAGTACAAAGGTTTAAGTGTGGGGAGTTGACAAATCCTTGAATTTGTATGTTTTTAGTGTGCTAAATTGAAGTTATTAACATTTGATAGATGCAATATTGAATTAAAATGAATTGATTATAATTTAATTGAATTAAAAATGGTTTTGTGTGAAAATGGGTCAAATAAGGGCATAATCGTCACATTTAATTGTTTATCTTAAGTGATTAATTTTTGGGATGAAATGTATTATGTTGTTGTAATTTTTCCCTTGCAGAAAATGACAAAAATGGGCTGAAATGGTGATTCTGGACATTTGGCAGAAATTACAGGAACGACCCAGAATCCTGAAAACACTGCAGAACAGTCCTGAGAAAATTACAGAATCTGACCCCACAACTTTCAGACTTTGCAGACAGGTCCCTGCGCGAACAGCACTTACAACTTCGGTTTTTCTCTGATTTTTTGGTCTTTTGAGCACCAATTTGGACCTAAACTCAAACCCAAACATGAAGCCCAAGTCCCCATTGATATATGGTGTAAGATTAGGCTTATAAACACAAGTTTTGGGGGTTGGGTGCTCCCCAAAACCCTAGTTCCCTCCATTCCCTTCATCTTCTTCTCTTCACTTCTCATCTCATTTCTTAAATCTTCCACCTTCCTTCCTTCTCTCATGCCTCAATAAAGTTCCTACTTGCTCTTGGAGTTGATGGGAAGTGGCTTGAGCTTGGGTTGTACAATGGAGAGTCTCAATTCCTTTCCTTTCTCTTTATATTTTTGATTACCTAGGTTTAGGTTTACCATTTATGTTTTGATATTGGACTTGACTTGGTTGTTATTATGGGTATTTGTGATTTTGACTTGTAATGAGGGATTTGGACTCAACAATATGTATGGTCATACATATGTTCTTTATAATTCATTAGATATTTCTATTTACTCATGGTATTGGTAGATAGTTTATTGAATTGAATTGTAATTGAACCATGCATTACAAATCACTAATCACACTCTAGGGTAATTACTAATGTCTATTTGAATGGGTTCATGAGATTAGGCATTAGACTTACCGGTTGGTGAGGTTTGGTATTTTAGGAAACCTAGAGAAACTCAAAGTGAACCTATTAATTGCTTGAGTAACATTAGACTTCAATCCTTTGGTTTTATTTTATTATGTGGGGTTCCAATAGTGAATTAAAATCATAGGATTAATTAAGTCACTACCACAGATTACCCCATTTACATGCGCTTATTTTGGCCTCTACATACGCTTATAAAGCGCATGTAGAGGGGGGCGCTGGTAAAGGCTCTACATGCGCTTTTAAAAAGCGCATGTAGAGGGGGACTCTACATGCGCTTAAAGCGCATGTACATCTACATGCCTTAAAGCGCATGTAGAGGTACGTACCTCTACACGCGCTTTAAGCGCATGTAGAGGTACGTACCTCTACACGCGCTTAAAGCGCATGTAGAGGTATGTACCTCTACATGCGCTTTAAGCGCATGGCGCATGTATAGAATGTTTTTTTAAAAATAAATTATTATAAATTTACATTATTTCCATTTCTCTCTGCCCTATAAACAGATCTAGAGGAGTAAAACATGTGAAACAGTTGGAATCAAGCAAAATAACAACTCATTTGATGAAGGAATAGTGAAACATGCACTCACTCATGATCAAGGATACTTTTGGGAAGTCCAATATCAGCAAATGAGTGAAAGTGGGTTCTTCTATGTATTTCCTGGACATCCGCGTTTCTTTTCATTTCATCTCCTTCCTTTTCACCTGCCGTAAGGTGGGTGCATATAAAACAGAAAAGTGTCTGATAAATGGACATGCTAACAGATATTGATCCCTGAAATATGAAATAGCAGTATTAAAAGTGTGTGGAAAAAAATAGTATTATTGGTCAAAATATAATCTCTTATGCATGTTAAATAAAATATTCTGAAAGAGTAAATCTTGTGCATAAAAACACAAGTAAAAGGAAACTAATACAACAATTACAAGCAATTAGGTAGTTACCAATTCCCAGAATATGTAAAAACAGTTTACATTAATTTAGAAAACTGAGATAAATCAACTAGCATAGAAAACAAAACTCTCCCTTCCTAGCTAGAAGTTTGATCTAAATATGAATAATCAGAAATGAGGCTAAAGAACACATTATTTGATCAAGTGTATGATGATGACGAGATCACTGAGTTTTGAAGGCACAGCTAGAACAGATCAAGTTTGCTAGTCCTCTATAGAAGTAAAAATTCAGAAAAAAAAAAATTCTAGAACAACCAAATACCATAGTCATACACATATACACATATACATGTGTGTGTGTATGACAATGGTAGCTAAGTAGCTAGCACATGGGCGGGCAGAAAATGAAAAGAAACATCAAATGAACTTCCACATACACACACACATATACACATATACACGTGTGTGTGTAGTAAGGAATCAAAGCAAGAAACTTTGATGAAAAGCAACATTGACAACAGACCTTATTACCAATATAGCCCATAACTCCAACGCCAACATTTGACACCTTTAAATTATGGATATGTTTCCTCAATCCTCTACGTACCCAGACAGTGATGAAAGTCCCAACCATCTGCTTGCTTATAATCACACATGTCCCCAAAGCAAAACAAATATTTTTTTTTTCCTTCCCAAAGCAATCAGCCATAACAGAAAAATGGTGCCAAAAACATTTAACTACACCTGCAACAATGCCATTCAACTTCACCAAATCATTAAATCCACATGCATTCATGGTATTTCGATTAACCCCACTTTAGGATTAACTTAAAACCTTCCATATTTGAAAGAGAATCAAGTCATCTATTTAAATACCTCTATCTAACACCACCATTTACATCATTACAGTCCAATCACTCATATTCCTATCAAACTCCAAGAACCAAAAATGTTTAAAATAAGAAATTTTCATTTAGATCAGTTTAGCTATTAGGAAAAACAATTAGGAAATTCCAAAGTTACATACCTAAGCCAAATTGTCATCATACATTTTTACACCACACATCTTAAGTTAAAATCTAAAGTGCTCCCATTCCAAACAACTTTTTGGTCAGAACAGAGGAGAAAAACAAGGGTCAACACTTACTCTTCAAGAATTTTCACCTTGCATAATCATTTATTAACTCTATGACACTTATAATCATCAATGAAACACCTAAATCATCAAACCATCACCCAATCACTAAAATCGTCTCTCAAACAGAAAAATCACAGTTTAGACTCCCTTTAATCCTTTCATACCATCTTGAACTCAACACTCAAACCAACAATCACTACATTACAGCATAGATAGGCTTCCACAACAACCAAAATAGAAGTTTTGTACCCAAACCTATATTTAAATTAGTTCAAATCCATGCAAACTACAACCCCAAATTCGGAATCCCTCACTCAAGCTCATTCAAATCAGAAAGGAAGGGTAAAAACGGAAGAAAAATGTTATCTAAACTCATTTTTGGCCTTCCATGCCTCACCGGAGCTTCACCGCCGCCGGAAACCCGCCGAAAGTCGGCCATTTAAATGGTTGGCCGAGATTCAAAAGCAAGAAAAGGAAAGGTAAGAAAAAGGAGGTTGAAAGCAAAGGATCTTGAAGAATCAACATGAAAATGGTGAAGCTTACCTTTCCTAGTCGCCGTCCGCCGCTAGTTCACCGGAAAACAATGAGGAGGACGACGAAGAAGATGAACATGAATAACAGAGAGCAAAGAGGGAAAGAGAAATGGGTCGGCTTAGAGAAGAAGATGAAAGGAACCGATGATGGGGACAAGGCCGGTGCCACCGTCGCCCATGGCGCCCGGAAAAGGAAGGAACGAAGAAGGAGAAGACGAATGGAGGGAGGAGAAATGTCAGCTGCCTTAGGGTTTTCAGAAGGAGGGGAGGTTTTTATGTGTATGCATATATATAATTTAGGGAAAATAGCAATTATCTGCCCATTTGCCTATTCTTAATTATATTTTTAGCCCATAAGTTTGTATATATTACTATAACTCTTTCTTTTCATCATAATATGATCTAGATTCTAATTTACCATTCATGAAAGTTTATATCCCAATTAATTCTTTTAACTATATTTATTTAAATTCTAAGGTAGATAAGATAAAGTATTCATAATTTGTTCTAAATATCCTAAAATCTCTCCCTAAAACGTTTAAATTTCCTAAATGATACCTCAATAATTTCTCATTATCATTAAGCAAAATTTAGGATGTTACACACACATCCTAAATCATTCAATTGATTAAGATATATAACTAATCTCTATAGTATCTTAAATCCCACAAAAAATCTCATAATTTATAATTTCCTACTTATTTATTTACATTGATCTATAATTTACTAATTACATTGATCTATAGTGAATTCCATTGAAGAATAAGCCTTTACATGCGCTTTAAGCGCATGTATTGGCTTTCCTTTGTTATTTTAATATTTTATGGCTTATACATGCGTTTAAATCGCATGTAAAGACCAATGTCCATTTAATTATATGGATATTCATATTATTTGGTGCTTTTCAACTAAATTGTTTCAATACTTTATCTCAAAATGCTCAAATCTTGTGCTTGACAATGTTATAGTGAATTCCATTGAAGAACAAGCCTTTACATGCGCTTTAAGCGCATGTATTGGCTTTCCTTTGTTATAATAATATTTTATGGCTTATACATGCGTTTAAAGCGCATGTAAAGACCAATGTTCATTTAATTATATGGATTTTCATATGATTTGGTGCTTTTCAACTAAATTGTTTCAATACTTCATCTCAAAATGCTCAAATCTTGTGCTTGACAATGTTATAGTGAATTCCATTGAAAAACAAGCCTTTACATGCGCTTTAAGCTCATGTAGAGGCTCTACATGCGCTTAAAGCGCATGTAGAGGTAGAAACACCCTTTACATGCCCTTAAAGCGCATGTAAAGGGTGTTTCTACCTCTACATACGCTTTAAGTGCATGTAAAGGGTGTTTCACCAATTACATAACACCCAAAAGTGTTAATGGAGCCTTGAAACACTAAGTCCACAAGCAGGGACACCTTATGAGGTATGAGGAGGACCTCTTATGCATGACTCCATGTTTTTCACTTCAGTAGTGCCTTTACATGCGCTTGCTTTAAGCGCATGTAAAGGGTGTTTCCATATAATTTTGAGCTCTTGACCTAAGTTCATTTTATATTTTATCTCTAAATACTTAAATCCTTTTCTAGTCATTGTTTTAGTGAATTTTAATTGATGCACATTTCTATACGTGCGCTTAAAGCGCATGTAGAGATAAGGCCTCTACATGCGCTTTAAGCGCATGTATAGATTCTTACCTGTACATGCGCTTAAAGCGCATGTAAATGAACCTTTATACATGCGTTTCTTCTAAGCGCATGTAAAGGTGCGCTGGTAGAGGGACAATTTGTAGTAGTGAGTGGCGATTCGGGGTTCCGGTCGTAGGATTAATAGTTCCTTGCAAGTAATAGGTCCACAAGCACTAAAGAGATTAACAATGCCTAATTGGATGAGGTTTCAACAACTAGGTATTGGACTCATGGGTCCATGAGGTTTGGTAAATTAGGAAATTAGTGCATTAAACTCCCCAAAAATATTTAGAAAGCTATGATAGCCATTGAAAATCATTTCCAAGAGCACTTCACTTCCACTACACCCTTTTATTAAAAATACCAATAATATTTATTTGTTTTGCACCCATCATTTACTCTTTAAAAAATCAACAAAATATATTTTATTTACTCAAATTCATCTTGCATTGCATTTAGTTTACTAGGATAGTTGAATTAAACAAGGCTCCTTGAGAACATACTCGGGGTAACTTCCCCTTACCTTGAGGTCCTAAAAATGTCTTGAAGGACTAGGCCCAAGGCACACTACACCGACCGCTAAATCGGTGTCCTTCACTTCTAATAAGAATAGATGTTAGTATAAGATTAAGTTGAATTGTTCTAAAAGAGTAATAATATCAAATAAATCATTTATAGTACTTGCACGGTTGCACCTATCATTTTTCTCTAAATCTAATTTATTTAACTAAAATAAACATATAATATAATAAACTGTAATATATGTAGACGCCAATTTTTTTTAAAAAAAAACGTAATGATTATCTTATAAAAAAAGTGTATAAATTTTTTTTAAAAAACAAATTCTTAGTTATTTTTTGAAGAAATTGTTTTTATATAAAAAGTTGAGTGATTTCAAATGGAATCGGTTTTCTTCTGAAAAAATGAAAAAGTTTATTAAATTCTTCTAATAAAAATTAAGTTATTTATATTTGTAGGGGATTAAATGCTAAACATTGGTTGATTATATGGATGGTATTGCTTACTATGTAGAATATCTTTATTGCGAAATACTCCCTCTGTTCCTAAATATAAGATCACTTTAGGAAGGAGAGTTTGTTCCTAAATATAAGATCATTTTCTAATTTGACTCAAGTTTTCCTCAAATTACCCTTATATTCCCTTCACCCGAAAAATAGTGGTTTGAAGGTTAGAGGATATTTCTAAAACTTATTAGGTGAGGGTTATTTTGGAAATTTCATGTAATCCTAATTCATTAGAATGTATTCCTTAATTTCTCCAAATTTGCTAAAATGATCTTATATTAAGGAACGGAGAGAGTAGTAGTGTTTACATAATAAAATCTATTATTTCACTAACATCCGTGTAGTTGTTTAGTAAATTTTGTCTTAAAAAGTACATAGTATAATAAAATTGGGGTTGAAAATGTGTTGCTTGAGTTTTTTTGAACTGAACTGTGTTGCTTGAGTTCGGAGTCCGTATATATGGTTATTCGCTAGTTATACAGAAAAAAGTCTTTTTATAACTATCAATTGATTATAAGTCACAATTCCACTATATTTTTTTATATAAAAGAAAATAAGACTAAAAAAAGCTACTTAATCTTTTTTAAATTAATTTCTATTTTTATTTGCAAATTTACACAAATTATTAGAAAAATAAAAAGCTACTTAATCTTTTGATGCAAATTCCATCCTCAAATTTGCTTAGTCATTTTGAGAATTGTGTGTAATATAATTTCGAATTCTAATAGGAAATTTTTAAGTAGTGGTGTAAAATTTAATAAAAGGCTAAAGCACAAAAATGTTCATGTAATTGTCACGAATGTGCAAAAATAATCATGTAAAATTGTTTGGAGTAAAACTACCAATTTCAAAATTGGTATAAAATTGTCCATCACTGTTAATTTTTTACTTTTTCACTCATTATCCTCTATCACGTCATCATCACACAAAGACAAATAAATACATAAGTTTGTCACGTGTTTTGGTAAGTGATGACGTGTCAGAGGTGGTAATTGGGAGGCGTTCCTAATTAACACCTCTTGTAGGGAAACACCTCCTAATTAACACCTCTTATACTCATCAATACATTACACACATACATTCTTCACTTATAGAAGAATCTACATGTTACTAATGAATATAAGTAGACATTGAAGATTTTATCCCCTTTAACCACTTATTATGGTCCATGTCTTGATGATGATGCTTTGAAAAGCTCAAATTTAGGTTTTGATTCACATGCACTATGTTTCTTAGAAGACAATTATCTTTTGAAGGTTACTTTCCATTGGTCAATTTTTTTTTCATTTTTATTGGAGAAAGTGTTAGAATTGATATGATCTAGATAACTAGGTTTCCCCTATCATTTCAAGCCATGAATGGTTACGCTATATAGCCATGGTCCCCAGAAAATGGAGTCCTAAAATCATATATCAGATGATCAAACTGTAAAGAAGGAAATGGACCACCCATGTTTTTATTCTTTTAATACATACGATTGGGTTAACATTCATATTATCTCATTTACCAACAAATAATGCATGAACTTTGACAACAAGAACTATTTTTAAATTAATTTAATCAATCAATTTGTTGTGGCTTGTTGGACCACAATAGCACTTTCTTCATTGTCATAAGAGGTATATCTCTTTTACAAAGTTTATGCTTATTTTGGTACTCACTGACAGATTCAAAATATCCACTTGCCCTTTATAATAATATTATATATTAGAGGAATATTAAATAACTTGAACATTTGTTTACTTTTTTTTTCTTTTTATACTTGACAAAACATTTGTTTTCTTACCTTATGGTTGGGGTATGTTTTTCTTGTTCAATTTTTCATCCTTGTATGGCATCAATCATTTAAGAAACCATTCTCTCTCCCTCTCCCTCTCTCTCTCTCTCTCTCTCTCTCTCTCTCTCTCTCTCTCTCTCTCTCTATATATATATATATATATATATATATATATATATATATATATATATATATATATATCACTCTCTCCCCATTGCGAGCATGCGCACAAATAATTGTGAAACTACCTGGCCTCCAGTTGAAAATATGATATCGATTTAGAAGTAAATGTTGTCTTAAATTGTGTTAGAATTTGGTGGATAAATTGACTTTACAGATTTCAATAATTGGTTTTAAGTTTTATCCTTATATTTTTTTGAAGTAATTTTTATCCTTATATTAAGAAGTAGACTACAGATACAAATTTAAAAAACTTACAAGAACTTGGAAATTTTCAGTGCTAAATAATATTAATTGAAATTAATTTAATTAGATCTTGTACTCTTATAATTCTACATATGTTTTTACATTATCTTAATATAAACGAGGATAATATCGGAAACCCTGGTCAACACAAATTGTTCCCCTGTGGGATGAGGACCCTTGTGGTCCTGACTCCTAAGCATGCTTATACTATAATGACGATGATGGAGGATGTGATCCCTGAAAGTGCTTCATTTTGTTTTATTTTTTCTAAATTTATAAATATATTATTTAAAATATACCCTTCATATACAATTTGTTACGGCCTACGCATTTACTTATATCCTTTGCCGTTTTAATAATTCATATTCTGTCCTTTCTCTCTTTCCTTTATAAAATGATAAAATAAGTGACACATGATTTATCTTTTCCTCTGCAGAATCTTGAGTGCTGTATGAACAAATTAGTAGAACATGTGGGAGTTTCAGAGATATTCGTAAACGCGAGTACCATATTTAAACTATTAAATTTACTGTCATTTCTAATTCGAATATTACGTCGTTTTTTCAATCAGAAAATTATGTACAACGTACTGCTAAAAGTGGTGACGAATGTCACTTTAGAAAATCAATATCCTCCCTAAACATTACTCTTTTGACGAATATTGTTCCCAATATTTTTTTTAATCACCGTCCGGTTTAATCCGGAGTCGAGAGGTAGGAGTGTTGCTCACATAGGTAAGGTTGTCCCTCCTCCAATGAGAGCGCTTCTCGAGATTCAAACACGCATTCTCATCCTTACTGGGGTTATATATAGTTTACTTAATAGCTCAACAAACTACCCATTGTTATATTGTTCCCAATATTTTTTGGTTACCCAAGGGTATCCCGCTTGCGTGTCAAGTGGGACTAATTCCTCGCTGTTCTAAAGTCTCATATAGGAGGTAGACAGTTGTGTTGGATATTTTAATATGTTAGAGTATATATTTTGTGGATATTCTAGTTATTAAAATATCTCCTTAAGTGGCCTGCATGTTAGATGCATTAAGTATAGTTTAGAGTAATTATGACCATAGTATTATTATTAGCTTTGATGCAAAGTTATAATAATAAGTCATACCTTTTAAACAATACATGCATGTCTCATCAATAAAGAGACATATTCATTCATGTATTTGGTTATAAATAGGAGGTTTCCTGATTGGAAAAGACAGCCCAAACAGATTATCATTGTGGCTCTCTACCAGTCAAAAGATTCCTCTGTTTCTTTTCTTTATGTCTCATGTAGATTAAGGGAGGCGGTTCAAGAGAGGCTCTTGTCCATGGATTCTTCCTATGGTTCAAATAAGCAATGACGAGAGGTATTTATGATCTAAGTCTTTCGCTGTTTATTTTGTAATTGGTAGAAATTCTGTATGCATGTTTTGCTTTAAGTTTAGGATTTCTCCAACATGCTGGACTATGTAATATTGGAAACAACTAACTATATGGAAATCCTCGCTAAAACTGTATATTTAGCGGCGAGTAATAGTTGCCACTAAAATTTATAGCTAAAGCATCCAAGGAAATGTCGCCACGAAAGCTACAGATTCAACTGTGACAAAAGTCACTGCTAAAGGTCCAAGCTTTCATTGTGATAACAGAAGATGGTAGCTTTAGTGGTGAAAAACGTCACCACAAAAGCTCTTACTTTCAGCGGTGACACATTGTCTCCGCCAAAGTCTCGTGCATTGGCAAAACCATAATTTTTAAAAATAAAATTGTCATATTAAGTCAATTTCATATCAAATGTATATCCTCAATATGATAAGCCACTTGAAATATAAAAATCAGAAACGACAGTACATTATGATAATAAAATCAATTATATGGCTTCGGCCAAAAAAAATCAATTATATGGCATTCCCAAAACAATCTTATACGGATCAACAAAAATATCAAGTTAAATGACAATACTAAGGGACACTAGAAAAAAGGAGATGAGACAACTGGATTTTCTTGCAATTTTTTCATCAAGGCAGTGAACTAAGCTTGCGTTTTTTCCTTTAGTTTTTTGCTATATTCTTTGTACAAATTGTGTGTGATCTTGTTCCAGCTTTGCCCGCTCTGTTGCACACTCGTTTTTCAGCCTTGCTCTGTTGCACGCTCTGCAACAAGGTTCACCTCATATTTGTCTCTCTCCTCTTGAATTTTCTTATCAAATTCTTGTTCCAATTGTATTCTCATATGATCAATTAAAGCTTGACTTTAGTAAGAGAGATCTCTCTTCCTAGAAGGTTCAACCCTGTAACCCTTTCATTTAACATATCCAAATCTCTGCCTAAGAACATTTATTAATATCTCATCCTCTCCTTTGGGCACCCTATCGTTCCTGTTTGTCTCATATCTCTCATTTGAATTTGCATTAAAAGCATATGACGTTATGGAATTAGAAATATATTCATACATAAAACAATATCAAAAAGTAAGATGCATACATAAGCTTGTTCGGCAGCTGGATCTTACCGATATACTTGTCCATATATCTACCATCTTTCTAGTGTCTTTGATCTTGCATAATTGTTCCAGTGGTGGGCATTCTCAAGTTTGGAGTCAATCTATAAAGTACAATGAAAAATAAACCAAAAGTATATCAAAGGACAAAGGTACAAAAATGATACTAAACTTTGCCTCAAGAAGCGTTTATAATACTAAAGTTTCGCGAGGTGCAAAAAGAGTAATTAACTTGTGGTTCAGGTGCAATTATAGGATTTACGCTTAAGCAAAATAAAATTTGAATATGAAAAGACTTTTATGCTCCTCTTAAATTATTCTCTTCTTCAAAGCAAAATTTAAGTGAGAGGCATAAGAGTCTTTTCATATTCGAATTTCATTTCCCTTAAGCAAAAATCCTATAATTGCATCTGAACCACAAGTTGGATACTCTTTTTGCACCTAGCGAAACTTAAGTATTAGAAATTCATTAGGGCAAAGTTTAGTATCATTTTTACACATTCGCTCTAATCAAATTATAGAATAAAGTAAAACATGAATCAAAATTTGATGAGAGACTGTACTTTCACCACATAGGAATCTACTTCAACAAATATAAACTACCACAAGTATGTTTTGTAACATGTTTTCCTAAAAAAAAACATGTTTTCCTCTGTTTTTCTTGTTTCCTGCACTCAACAATCAATAACAAAACTGGATAACTAATAAGCATTTGATTGATGATATAATGACAATTTATTTTATAATCAGTGAGGTACGTAGAATGTTGGGATTTAAAATTTTTAAATTAATACTCCCAATCTTCAAGACATAGCTGATAATAAGGTGGAATTTCTAACCTGCCTACATTTCATTCATATTTGTTGTAATGTTAATGAAAATTGGTCTTTCAATTGCTAAATGCTTTTCGGAGAGCGATTTTTAATATTTATCAAATTTTTCCTATTGTCCAGCATAGGTTCAAATTTGTCCAGAAAATTAGAAATCAAAAGTGAAGCCTTAGCAATACTTAAAACATAACCACATCAGCCCGGGGGGCGTAGCTTGATGGTTTGAAGAGGATCCCCAAGGTGTGGATTCCGCCATTTAGCCCAAAGGTGCCAAGTTCGAACCCCCGAGAAGTCAGTCACCCCGTTTACGGGAATCCCGGCTGGCGACTCCGGATTAGTCTGCACCCGAAGGGTGTGGGACACCGGGGGAAGCAATTCAAAAAAAAAAACATAACCACATCAAGACACTAAGAGTCTAAGATTCTTGTGACTGCTAGTTCTCAGTATTAATATTTAGGGCAATAGACTTATTTTGCCCTTCATGTAATCACTTTGGACCTTTGGACAACTAACACTGGGTACAATTTTACCCTTGAAATAACCAAAGTGTTCCATAATACTTCTAGGTGTTTGATCATTATTTAGATGTCATGTTCATTATTTGATCAATGTTTGAGAGAGATAGATTGAGTGTAGAACTTGATGAGTAAAATAGTGTAATAATTTGAAGTTTACAAATTGAATGGAAGATTTTGTTGGTAAAATACGTATATACTTTCCAACAGTGCTTAGTTACATTAAGATTGCAAATTGAATGATATTTTATTATATTAATTGTAATAAGAGATTGAACAATAAATAAAATTAGAAACTTGTTCTTGACTTGAGGAAACTTTTACAAGTACCTTCAAATCCTAGACTAGCACATTTGTTCATTAATTTAATTGAATGTTATGAAATATAAAGAAGGGAAATAATTTTAGTTTTCATTTTATCCTTGAAATCGAAGAATCACTTGTTTTTTAGTTTTTTTTTTCTCAAAAAGTCATTATTTAATCTTAATATTTGAATCACTCAAATTAATTAGGTGAAAGTTTGATGATAACAAATATAGTCACCCTTCACTTTATTACTTAGTGTGATCCATACACATGCAGTGCAAACTAACATCATAGTGGTACTTATTTCATTCACAACAGTAAATTTACTCGTGATCTTGCTTCGTCATTCATATATGCCCAACCTTATTGTAAGTTGACGCGGTACAATAAACTTTTAGCCATATAGAAAATAAAACGTGTATATATTTAGTTAAAATATTAAATTATAATTATTGTTTAAAAATTAAACAAATTAAAACTGATTAAGTTTTGTTTACTCATTTTAAGAATTTATTCTTTTGTTTGATTATATTTCATTTTGAACTTTAATGAATAACAGAATCATGACATAATTAGAAAATAAAAAGGAACATTATGATTTAACAATTATGTAATGGGCGGCAACTCAATTATTAATTTAGAAGACAAAACTATTGGATTATATACAATCAATTCGGGTTATTCCTCAAGAACGTAACTTTAAAAATAACATGGAGAATGTAAGGAAGATTATGATTTTCTATAGGGAATTATGCAAGAAGAATTATTCTTATTGTATGTTATAGTGGAGAATCCACATTTTTTCTTTTCTAACCTAAGAAGCTATTTGATTGCTTTTAACGCCTCGTTTAGGCTATCTTTAAAAGATTCCATGACTATAGTAGCAAAATTCACAGTCACCAATCTTTCCGTTGATCTAGTAATTTTTCTAATTATTTGCTAATTATCATTTGCCATTTTGGTAATTTGGATTTGGGTGGATGGAATCGAAACTGGTTAGGTTTTGATGTCTTATTTTGTTCATCTTGTTGATCTCTATTTTGGTTTATGTTTTTGAGAGAAAGAAAGGAATCATTGATTTTTTTCTATTTCTATCAATGCATCTGTCACCACAAATTTCTTAAACACGGCCTCCAGGCATGTATGTCTATCTTTAATAATTCAACTATGAAAAATCAATTAAATCCTAAGAAGCAAGTTGCTAGTGGCTACCAATCCTAACAATCTAAGGAAGCACACACTCACAAAGAACATAATAAATAAATATTAAACTTACTTTTCAGTTCAGTAACATATTTATTGATAAGTTATTGATTAAAAGTCCTGAGAACTTGTATAATTTTACATCCTATCACTGAATTATGGGTGTGTGTGTGTGTGCATATATATATATATATATATATATATATATATATATATATATATATATATATATATATATATATATATATATCAATTTAATTTAATGTCTAAATATTTTGTGTGTGTGTGTGTGTCTTTTCAGACCAAACCGTATAAAATTAAAAATTATAAAAAGACACATGTGATCAGAAGATAACATCAATCCGTTTCTAAAGGAGCATTACATTCAAAAGTAAAACAGCTAAGGTTTATGCTGTCTTACAAAAGTTCCAAATATAGGAAAGCAAGTAAAAAATATGAAAGAAAAGATAGGTGATAATGATGCTCCAAACATGAAATTAAAAGATAAAGGGGGCGAAACAAAACAAGCTATACCAAGCCTAAATCAGAAGTTAAAAATAGTAATATTTACCAAAAAGAAGCATACAGGTTAAATGTAATAAAGTTAAAAGAAGATAGATAGCTAATAAGCTAGAAGTGAGTCTGAAGATGTGTGCTATCGTAAGCCAATTAAATGAAAACGATGATACCACAAAACAAAACAAAACATAACATCCACCAACAACGCTTTGGTTTTCACTTGCTCATCAATCAAATTTAGTTTTTGTGGGTCCCAAAAGTCGTACGAAATGTTTCGACTCACTGTTTTAGATAAAGACACGAGTCACAGTGTTTCCTCTCATCCAATCAGACCTCGACAACGCAATGTCCTTCACGCACACATGGCTTCCACTTTCCAATCCTGAAATGACAACACATGTACTATATAACAAAAACTCATTTTCTCTCTCCCCATCTCTCCATCTCTTTCTTTCAGTCTTTAGTTCCTTAATATATTATTTCTTTTTCCTTTCAGAAACCAACACAAACAGTTTAACTCATTTTTTCCACAATTTTTCCGCACAAAAATAGAAAGATGCCCATGTTATAAACACCATTCGTTCCCTCTTTAAGAGTGTGTTCTTAGCTTTTCCTTCCTTCTTCCTTTATCATTTTCTCTCTTTGGGGTTTCCTTTGGTAGCAGCTCATTATTATACTGGGATCTCTGAAAAGTTTCCCTCCCTCTCTCTCTCTAATAATAACTGAGAGTAGAAGAAAAGAAGAAGAAGATGGGAAGGGGTAGGGTTGAGCTGAGGCGTATTGAGAACAAAATCAGCCGCCAAGTGACGTTTTCAAAAAGGCGAAGTGGGCTATTCAAGAAAGCTCAAGAAATATCTGTGCTCTGTGATGCTCAAGTTGCACTTATAATCTTCTCAACCAAAGGCAAGCTCTTTGAGTTCTCCTCTGATTCAAGGTCTTAATCTCTCTCTCTCTATATCTCCGATCTCATTATTAAATATGACTTTTTTCTTTGAGTTCAACACACACGCACAAAATATAATTTGAAGAAATTTCTAAATTTGCTTGTCTTAGATCTTTTTTCTTATAGCTTGGGTATGTCTGTTAATTTATATCAATATCAACTTACCATGTGTATTTAGATCTTGTTCTCTTAAATGCTTTTTATTTTTATCTGTCCATTATTGTGTATTTTCTTGTGCTTTATTACTTTAGAAATCTGTCTCTCTTGTTTCAGACCCATACAAGTATACTTTGCTTTCTAGTTTAATTTCGTCCGACAACTTAATTTTTGACTTTTTAATACTTGTTGCAACTTTTATAGGCAATTATACAGTATCTCATAGATTCCAATGATAAATTAATGAAGATATGTCAGATCTTTTAGTCCAAAAATTTAGTGTCTGAGATCTGGTGTCATGGTTAGCTCTATAGATATATATATATATATGCATTTTATAGATAGACTTGGTATTTTTCCTCATTATTTATAAAGTATGAATTATAAATTAACGATATGTGTGTGTGTGTTCAGCTCGACGTACGATTATAACTAAATGAGATACCCTAGAGCGTCGCTTATATTATAGGGGGTCATTATGTAGATCTTGGTGTAATAACCTAGTATATGGTGATTTACCCTATATTGCTTCTTCTTCATATGCGTAGTTAAGAAGAGGCCACAATTTTATAATATTTATTAAATTTTTAATTTTTAATTTGTTGTTAGATAGAGAGGGGGAGCATCAGATTTGCCCTAAAGTATAAAATACTCATATATAGTTCCATGACAATTAGGGTTTTTGATTAGACTGCAACACGCAAAGTTGACAGAACTGCTCATTGATTTTGATGACAGAACTGCTCATTGATTTTGACAGTGAGTTAATTATTACATTTACTGATTTACATCATCATAATAATGTAATACTAATGTTTACAAAAATTAAAACTATTTAGTCATAATTACATGATTATAACTAAAATATGATATTTATATTTTATATCAAATCTAAAGCAAATCTATTTTTCATGAATTGAGTGCTATAATTTTTTAAATAACAAATATTTTGTATTGGACTAAAATATATGTCAAATTTTTATCAATGGTATAATAAATTCATTTATATTATAAGACAAACAGTCTCATTAAGCAGCACTTACCCATTTTTTCCTAAAACAGTTCTGATAAGATTGATTAATTCTTACTCATCATTTGTCAAGAAAACATTCATTAAACATTTGACATGTCAATATATATAAACATAAACTGAGCAAGAACTGTTACTTCAATTTTTATTTACCATTCATTCATGAAATGTGTTACAACTCATAAGAAAATTCGGGTATCCGTTTCTCAAGCATGCTTTTTTTCAGTTGAATACATTGAAAATCAAGGTACAATTGGTGATGAAACTAAAAGAAAAAGTACACATACATAGTGAATATAACAAGAAGGTGATCGAACGAATGAAGACTATATAGCTAACGTTATTAATTGAAACAACCACTTGTGTCCTTTTTCTCAAATATCCTGTTTCGATAAATGAAAATAGGATAACAGACTGCCTTAATATCCTCTTTGCTGTACCCTTTTTCTCAAATCCCAAAAACCATAATTTTATTATCAAATGAGGCAGGAAATTAAAGAATTAAATTTGTAAAGACAGTACGATTCTCTTAATATGGCGTACGAAAATAACATATTTAATTTCTCAGTGGAATTGATAAGTGTGAGCCATGTTTAATAAAGTGAAACGAATTATTTGGTTGCCATGTAGTTTGAAATAAGAATCTATATTATTGCTGTACCCATCGGAACCAAAAGTTATAAATAATTCATGTTTCCCGGCAGATTAATGTGTTTTGTATAAATAATGCACATTTAGGCATTATATTCATCACACAGGACTCTTTCTACAGACACACATGAATTACCAATAAGTTGAGTCTTGAGAGTTCACTAGGGTCAGGTAGACTTCTATTCTCAAAAAACGCTTATCAAGGTACTTATAGATCCTCCACTGACAAGACCCTCAAATCAGTGAGATTCAAATTTACAACCATATACTTTTATGTCAATCCTTCTACTAATTGGACTAACCTCTGTTGGCCAAGTAATCCTTTTAACGCCAAAAAACAGGCCTTTGTTTGCTTTCTCACCAATTATATCTCTTCCATAATTAATTAGCCTTTGTTTGCAAACATACAATAGGGTTTATCTGTATTAATGTAAGGATTTAACTCATGAAATTAAGTTTAATTGTGTGTGTGTGTGTGTCAAGGTAAGAACTAACTATTCTTATTTGATGAATTAATTAAATTAAAGCAAAAATTCTATGAAAGACTTAATCAAGATTTATTAGTGCATAAGTAACGTGTGTGTGTGTGTGTGTTAATGATACTATATTGATCAGAAGTATGCCTGTGCCTATTCATGATTATTCATATGTGTCTGTGTTTTTTTTTTCTTTTTTAATATATCAAATGGAAATCAATGCATTTTCTAGATCCTATTACTATATAGACCTGAGAAACTAACTACTCTAGGTCCGGGTTTGTGGTTTCTCCTCTCAACACCAACATCTACTCTATAACTTAAACCCAAGACCATTAGTGATCTAATGTGGTCTTACACCTTTAGTACCACACCAACTATATATGTGTTTGATAATATTTCTAAATCTTAGAGGCTTGGTTAGGATTAGATACATATAATTTCTCTGCTTGTTCCTTTTTTTTTGGTCTAGTATTTTAATTTTTAGTTGTTTAGGATTATATTACTTGCATTTCTCTTTATGCACCATACTCACATTTTAATTGACAAGTTATACTTATGTTCTACAATTACTTTTCAAAATACAAAAGTTATTAATAGAAAAAGTCTTACCTAATATGAGATGAGAACAGTGCTAAATGATTAGGCTTAAGTTTCGTAAATAATGTACAATTTAATGTAAGTTCCAAAAACTACTTGAGTCATTTCTCTATCAGATCATCCTTCATGTCCGATGTGTGTTAAGCACCTTCACAACTCTATTTTCTAGGAGTCCAATAATCCCTATACTTTCTTTTAAAAAGAAATCGAATCAAAATTGAAAACTGTGATTACTGTATCTGTTGTAATTAACTGAAAGTGGGAAATAATTAATTGAGTAGTCTTCATTTTGTGTTGATTTGGTCACTTTGGTTTTCTTTGGCTTCGTGTATATGTTTTACCTCAAACATTTTATTCACAAAAATGTTTAGTTCACGTACCTATAAATTATGAATTAAGGTACCATTGTGAAGAGCGATGTAATGGAAATTGTGTTGTTAAGCTATAAAAAAAGGAGACAAGTTGTGCCCCTAAGTGTGAGGCACATGTTTCACATAGAATTGGATTGGGTTAGATTCAATGTGGTCTAAAAATTGCTTTTATTTCTTCTGTCTTACCTTTTTCATCTTTTGTTGAAAGTGTCAATTCCTTTCCTAAGAATAAACTCCATAAACACTGAAATTTAGACTCTAGTGGAAAAGCATATGCATTTACAAAATCAAAATTAAGATTTCGGCACATTATTACACTTGCTGTATTTTTTTTTCTTTTAAATTTCTCCCTCCAAGTTTCTTTGACAAATATGTTTTCATTTTTCAAAACCTATCTTTCATCTATAAGATTCAGATACCTGATTTCATTGTATTTATGATGTTGGTTTAGTTAGTAGTTAATAATTATGTTTTATACATTCCATAAAACATCCTAAGTATCTTCTTTATTTCCCATCCCTCCCCTCCCTTTTAATTGATAATTGATGAGAGAGCATAGCATCAAAAGAGATCATTCGAGAGAATTGTACAAAAGCGAGAATTGCAATCGTAGACATACATTTAGGTAGAGCCGGTAATATGGGTTGACCCGTGGGTTATGGGTTGGCCTGTCCCAACCCAAGGGTCAGATGGCAGGGTCAGAACGACCCGTTTTAAATGGGCTGAAATTTGGTCAACCCCTAATCCGGCCTGCAGGGTTACAGGGTCAACCTGCCCAACCCGTCACTTTTTATAGACAAAAAATATATGAGCAACCTAGTCACTCACTGTGCGATGCATATAAAAAATATGAACATTCTAAATTATAATAATATCAACATCGACTAAAAATTAAGAGGAGTTTGTGATCGAAGGAATTGAGAGCTGATGAAATTGTTTGGGGAGCGAAAGGATTCGAGAGGGATTTAGAAGGAGAACAAATGGTTTAGAGAGGAAGAATAAAGTGTTGAAGTTTAAGGGAGGAGTAGCCGATGGATTTGGTGTATAGGAAGGGGTTAGAGTTTGCTTAATATGTATATATATATTAAAAAAAAGCAGGGTTGGTCTGCCAACCCGCCGGGCTAACCCATGTTAACCTGTGGGTTAAATAGGCTGGGTCAAAACGGCCCGTTTTAAATGGGTTGAGATTTTACCAACCCTAACCCTGTCCAAACTCGCCGGTTGCCAGGCTCAACCCGTGGGTTCGACCCATATTCCCGGCTCTACATTTAAGATTAGATCAATTTTCCAACCAGATCTAACATTAAGGGTTATATTATATAATAATATTTGGAATTAAGTCATGTTACTGAACTTTATTCTCTTTATATAAGCCAACTAGGTCTTGTCTCAAACCTAAGATAGGAAGTGTCTTGCTGCAGAACTATCAGTTAGAAAATATATTACATGCAGTGATAATATTATCTTGTGCTTAGAATAAATTTTATATTATCGTCAGCAATTTGCTAAATGCAAATGAAATCTGTAAATTTTATTGTGGAGCAGCTTGGATGGAATTCTGGAACGATATGAGAGACAAACGCACACTGAACAACTAGCTGAAGCCAACAATAACGAATCACAGGTATCAAAATCAGTAACCTTTCAACCTTATACTACCATCAATCTTAAATGCAAGAGTGGGGTAATAGATTTGCAGAGATTCAGAAAATTAGTTAAATTGGTTTTCATGTATAAAAATTATGGATTAATCATTTTATTGCACCATTTTTATCATTAACTTTGGAAAATTATTTATATTCTTTATGGAACAATGAGGAGAGTTCAAAAAAGAATTGCAAATTCGTAAAATAAGTGGATCGAGGATCAAACATGTCAAATAATCAAAATATTAAAAAAAGGATAGGAAGATGTTAAGCATTATTGTTTCTTGAAATTGTCATTTTGTTCCAAGAAATTTGAAATTTTTGTCAATGATACAAGATTTTTCTTTTTCTCCTGAAAGTAAAGAATTTAGATGGCATAATTCTTTATAGAATATCATTTGATTGTAGTTCACTCTTAACTCGATCTCCTGAAAACCTGTATAGGGAAACTTGTCCTTGGAGTTCTACAAACTCACCACCAAGGCTAAAATCTTGGAGAAGAACATTAGGTAATCGCCCTTACCATTTACACTCAGCGGTTGACTCTATTTTTAAGAAAAGAATCGGTTAATTTTAGATAAAATTGACCGTTAAATTAATGTTATGAATTATGTACATTTATCTTTGATAGAAGAAAAAATTCTGAATCTTATCTGGATTCACTGGACGGCTTATGTATATCAAGTCAAAATGACTCAACCTGTTTCTAGATGAAGTCCTCCTACTTTCATTTTACAAACAAAGAGTCAATTTTTCAATTTCTTAATTATTAGTGCAATAATTATGCCACTGCAGTTATTTTATGAAAAGTTTCTTGAAGGTTTTGACATACATTAGCTGTTATTAATGGACCAAATGTGTTTCCAAGTTAAAGTATATATATGATTAGCTTTTACTTTTTTTGAGAAATTATACAGCATATAAGCACATAGTCTGAAAGAAAATATCAGAAGTTATAAATATATTTTAATGTATATTATCTTAATAATGTAGGAACTATGGAGGGCATGATCTTGATATCTTGAGTTTGAGAGAGCTTCAGAACTTAGAGAATCAGATGGACACAGCTGTAAAGCGTATTCGAACAAGAAAGGTATATAGTAGAAGAAGTACAAGATTGTTAGTATAATAATTATGTGTAAAGGTACACATAACTGAGTTGTCAATTCATTCACGCAGAACCAACTGATGAATGAATCCATTTCGGAGCATCAGAAGAAGGTAAGTTGTTCGTGTCTAGTGAAACTGATAACAATGAGAAGCTTCCAACTAAACTTGATTTGAAACATCCTCTGAATTGTGCACTTAATTAATCACTGTACTTCCTACATAAACTTTTGTAAGAATTCGTATTTCACTTATAAGTTATCACAGAATATTAAGACTAACAAATGTGTTATTCAGAGTAGTTCAAGAACGAAACACATTGGTTAAAGAAATTTTTACAAAATTTATTGCTAAAATGTTTTTAATGACTTATTCATGTGAAACATCTTTTTTTTGTCTGAATATTTGACACATCAACTATATATACATATATGTTGTTTTGCATATAGTTTAACTCACTGTAATGATATGTTGCCCCTTCTTAACTTCTGAACTTTAACACACTACAATGTAGTTTAATTTCTGTAATTTTAACCGTACCGTTGAATAATTTAGTATTATGATAATAAAATCATATATGTAATGAAATTCAAAGACTAAATTATTATATACTTAAAGTTAGGTAATTCATTGAATTAAATAGAATTTTAGAGAATGTTTTATAACCACGTCATGACTATAGTAACTAACTAATTAAATTTAATCCAACCAAAGTGTGTTTGCATATGACATAAAGAGTAAAAAAATATTAAAATTTACTTATAGTTTTTTATATTTTTTAATAGTCTTTGCTGCTGTAAAAGATTAGCTTTTTAAGAAGTACGTAATTGTATGGTATACTCTACAAGATATGTAAGTCAGAGCAGTTTTGTTTATCAAGACCGTTGTTTTTTTGTTCCTGTATTTTTCCTAAACATTCAAAGATAATATTTAATCTTCAATTTAAAAATATGAGAATCTAGCCCATAACGCCAGTATACGTGTCAGAACCTTTTTTGTTTAGAAGTCACTGGTGAAGTGGAAACGCATGTCCTCTAGCTAGGGTATCTATCTATGTGCAGTGATTAAAATGATTCAGTGACATGACATTTGTATATACTATGTTTTTATATAAACTCCATAATAAATTATTTTAAAACGTTTTCTTGCCAGAAATTTTTGAAACATTTCGAGCTTACCATTAAAAATCTGTCCATTCTCATATTGTTTTTGGCAGATTCACAGCATAAATTTCACGTGTTATGAAAAAGTAACAAGATATAACAACTTTTGGCAAAAAAAAAAAAAAAAACAAGATTTAACAACAAAATCTAAATTCTACTGTCCCTCAATTAACAGATCAAATCGATATACCATATATTTATTCGATTAACTTCTGCTTACAGATCAAATCGATATATGTTCTCATTTGAATTACAATGTCATTATGTCAAATAATAAAGGAAAAATAGTGGTTCGAATAGAAGCAATTATAATTCGTTAGTGTGCACTTGACAGGCAAGAGCATTGCAGGAGCAAAACAACGCATTAGCAAAGAAGGTACAATATAATTCACTTATAATACTTTTATATAAATTATATGATTTTATATTTTTATAAAAGTATACATTCTAATTTCAGTAAAGATTTAGAAGTTTTTTGTACTTACTCTTTATTTTGGAAAAAAATCATATTTTTCTGTGCTGCTGATGATTAAAAATTATGTCTAATTCATGTAATTTTTTTGTTTTAGAAAATCAGTTCTATTTTTTTAAAAGAAGAAAAATATTCATTAGAACTCTTGCAAAATTTGGAGGAAAAAGAATGTACCTAATATAATTTTTGCTAAAGATACCGTTATTACCTTTATGACTATTCATATTTGTGCAACTATAGGTGAAAGAGAAAGAAAAGACACTGACTGAAAATTCGCAGAAGGAGAAGTACCCTCAAGGACAAAATTTATCTGGCATCAATGCACCTGCACCACAGCAACAACTTCCTACTCTAACTCTCGGGTATCTCTTTCTCTGCCTCACTGGCTTACTTCTCTCCTAAATATATTGTATTTCAATGCTGAACTTACCACATATGTTGACACAATATTAACTTGAAATCCATAGCTGATTCAAAACGTAGATGCAAAAATTTAGTTAATACAAGAATGATTCTATGAATTACAGGCAAACTTGAAGTTACCTTTTAATATGCTTTATATCGATTGCTTAATAAATATGTGGAGGAATTTCTTTAACGAAAATAATTTGATTTTATAATTAAGTTATTAGTTAGAACTAACTACTACTTTAAAAGGGATGTGGGTGGCAGCAGCTTTTTTTTTCGGTGACTATGTGGGTGGCAGCTTATTTGGGTTTTTGTATTGATATGCTATAATAAAAAAAATATATTACCAATATGCTATAGGAAGAAAAATAAATATTAATATGTTACACCACACAGAAATCGTTCTTACCAAGAACGACTTTCACTCTTCACGCTTCCCAAGGCCACATTCAGATGAATTACATTGCATATACACTCACTGAAGGATGCCAGATTAGCGGGTCGGTGTAGTACCTCGGGACCAATCCTTCAAGATAATTTGGACCTCGGGGTAAGTGGAAGTTACCCCCGGGTACCGTTCTCTTAGAGAAGTCTATAAATGCAACTAATTACCTAGTACTAGTGTAAAACTTGTTTGAAACCGAGAAAAATCATTTTAATTAATTTCTTTTTTTTGTATTAAATCTAGAAAATATTTTGTATGATAAAAAAATGGAATAAAAGAAGGATTTTTTATAAATAGATAATAAGATGTTCTTAGTGATTGGAAAATTCAAGAATCATAGCTTATATAAAATATTTGGGGGTAAAGTGGTCAAATCAATAAACTCTCTAGAGGAACCTTCTAGGCTTAGCTTAGATCAATCTAATTAATGCTGGAACCCCTAACATTAATTATCTTAATCTAAGTTGATTAAGCACATGACCAAATTAAATTTACTAAACACAAGGAGCTATTAATCCTACAATCGGACCCCGAGTCGCAAACTAATTAACTTACTAGCTCTAATCCATTGTTGAGACCGCAACCAATAAATTAAAACTAGTAAATTTAAGTCCAATGCTACTCAAGTGTTTAATAAATTTACCTTGCCAATTTCTAAGCATGAATAAACAGCACCATTATCCACTAAATAAGAACCCTTACTTAGCACAAGACTTTAACTAAAAGCATGTATTAAAATCATGAACCCACAGTATTAAAACATGTTCAAGTCAATAACCTCAATGTTGAGAATTCACACAAAAGAAAATTAACAAATAAAAAATTGTTCCTACACATCCATAAGAGATAAAAATAAATCACACAACCAAATACATAGATCTAATCCCTAGAACCCTAGAACTTTGAACTACATAAAGGGAAGAGAATGTGTAGGACAAATTACCCCATATGAAGTTCACTTAGCTCATCCATCCATTCTCATCACCAAGAACAAGGAGATTTAGTTACTCATGAGGAAGAGGAAAACACCAAAAGTGGAGGAGGAATGAAGGATTAAATGGAGCATAAGGGAGAAATGGAGAAAGATGAACCATAAATCAGCCCACCTTCCAGATCTCACGCGTCAGTCCAAACGCGTCCTTCTTTTTCTTCACTGTCTGCGCAGCTCCAGCCCTTCCGAACGCGCCTCCTCTGTCCCCAGCTCACCCCCAACGTGACAGCTCCCTCCCTTCAGTCCCACATCTATCTTTCTTTTCTTGAATTTGTTTTGGGCTTTGATTTT
This sequence comes from Mimosa pudica, assembly GCA_029929735.1. Lineage (NCBI taxonomy): Eukaryota > Viridiplantae > Streptophyta > Magnoliopsida > Fabales > Fabaceae > Mimosa > Mimosa pudica. The sequence goes on along the minus strand of JAKELP010000021.1, from coordinate 7,730,248 downwards.
TTTTTCTTTTCTGTAAGTCCAGCTCAAACTGCACAAGTCAGCCCATGCTCTCTTTAATTGATAATGATAAGGTTCCTTCCTTACACAATTAAAAGTGTGGCACATGAAACACAAACTTGACATTTTTTTCTTCCTATGTTAATTCATAAATTTCTTATCCTATTTAACCAAAGTTAAGATATTATTTTCAATGTCAAACTCATTTAATTCTCGATCAATGAATTCCCAAATATAACCAAAATATTTGCCAAATATAATTAAAAATGAGAGTCATCACACATAAGAGCTTTATATATTAATCAAGCACAATTGGATAAACATTGCATCTCAATCATGTTAATTGCCTCAAATTAAGCATATAAAATCATGCAAATCCAAGGATTTGTCACTCACATACCATACTACTCTTTCCGGACTTAAATATAAGACCTAATTGATTTTCTTTTGGAAAAATTAAGGAAGCAAAATAGGTCATTTAACTATGATATATTTTTATCATACCTATTAATTTATAGGTCAAATAAACTAGTTTAATAAGAAAAAATAGGTAAATCAACTCATAAGAAACTTAAATTGTTTTTTTAGGATTTTCCAAAAAAGTGAAATAGGTCTTTTATTTAGAGCAAGAGGTAGTATCATTTAACCTCTCATATATTTAAGTAGCTTAATTAGAATTAAGCAAATTAAACCTATATCGTCTTTAATTTCTCTAATTTTATTATTATCTTTAGAAAAACTAATTTCATATAAAACAATAATGACACATAAATTTAATAAACTGCATCTTGGTTTCAATTTAAATAGCATATAAATAAAAGTAACATCAAGTTGATAGAAATAAATTAGTGTACCCTATAAACATAGATTATCCGTACGACATCTAGTTCCCCTCTTTCTACGTTGTGGACTTGGTCCTTGTATGTCATTTTGTTAATGTTCAACAATATCATTTAGGTGAGAACTTTATTAAATTCTAAAGATAATAATAAAATTAGAGAAATTAAAGATGATATAGGTTTAATATGCTTAATTCTAATTAAGCTACTTATATATATGAGATAGTTTAAGGTTAAATGATATTACCTCTTGCTCTAAATATAAGACCTATTTCACTTTTTTGAAAAATTCTAAAAAAGCAATATAAGTTTCTTATGAGTTGATTTACCTATTTTTTCTTATTAAACTAGTTTATTTGACCTATAAATTAATAGGTATGATAAAAATATATCATAGTTAAATGACCTATTTTGCTTCCTTAATTTTTCCAAAAGAAAATCAATTAGGTCTTATATTTAAGTCTGGAGTAGTATTGTATGTGAGTGTATATGCGATGTAATTCATCTGAATGTGGCCTTGGGAAGCGTGAAGTGTGAAAGTCGATCTTTCCAAGAACGATTTCTAAAGTCCTTCTTGGCAAGAACGACTTCTGTGTGGTGTAGCATATTGGTATTTATTGTTTTTCCTATAGCATATTGGTAATATATTTTTTTTAATTAGTATAGCATATCAATACAAAAACCGCTTATTTGCCGGGAAAATATTACAATAGTCCATGCCACAATGCGGTGTGCTTTAAAGTCATTATATATGTATAGAATATATGATATAGATTGAATCTTGTGAAGGTGAAATTTTAAAGTCATGCATTCTGCTGGATCTATATTGGAGTTTACACTGAACTAGATGTTATGATATCTACTACGTGCATAATATTTTCTTTTAACTAAAGCTTATTATAACTTTTGGTCATCAAACTTTCAATTAATCTTAACTTTGGTCGCTAAACTTTAAAATTGATTGTCTTATCCTGTAACTTTTAGCTAATTTTCATCTTGTTAAACTTTAAAATTGATTGTTTTTGTCTTTACATTTTCAGTCAATTTTGGCTTTCATCCATAAATTTAAAAAAAATCTTGAAAAATCAGAAACAACTAACTGGTTTAAAAGACACAACATTGAGGGACCAAAATCACCAATTTAAAATTTAGGAGACAAAATCAAAATTGACTGAAATTTCTAGGACAAACAGTCAATTTGAATTTCATACGTCCAAACCAAAATTTTGTGGGAATTCAACGATGTAACGTTGTGATATCCATTTAATTAATTATTTCAATCTATTCCAAAGATTTGTTTTAAAATAAAAAAACACAAAACATCATATTTTGATTGATTAATTAGTATTGTCCCGACATAGTTTTCCAAAATATTCCTTCCATATATTTCCCAAGTATTTTTAATGCTGTCCAAAAGTTAACTGAGATTAATATACCAATTTGATAAAAAAAATATACATGTTTTAATGGAGCTTGAGTAATGTGTTAGAGCTTCTATAATGCAGTTTATCTTCTTATAGTTTTTTAATTTGATAATGAGTTTACTGATGGGGAGAGTTTTGCAACAGCCATATTATTGTATTGAGTTTCCCTTCAATGTTAAATTGAGGTTTTAATGTTTTCAAAATTAGTTGAAAGTGAGTGTAACGTGAATGTTTGCTGTCATTTTTTTTCAAGTACATATTATATGAGTTTTTACCTTTTATTTTAATTTATCTCAGTACAGTTATAACTACAGTAGTAATCTTCATCTCATTTTCTCAAAGCCCATAACTAAAAACAACCATTAAACTCTGTTATAAAAATGTTTAGTTTTGGGGTTGGGGTGGTTAAATTTCGTTAAAAAATGATGTAGGGGTGCCTACATATTGGTGACAGCTTAAGAATCTGATAACAAACGTTTCTTCAGTAAAACTTTCATGCTTTCTTTACTCAAATTCTTTTTATTTAATGGTGTGATAATTTTGTTACAACCAAATCCTACCAGTAATAACCATATTTAGTACATTTTTTTCATACTCTTTGGTAAAGCAAAAGTTAACTAACTAAAGTTTGTTTGTAGTTTGTATTTGTGGTGGAAAAGTGACCTTTTTCAATTTAACTATTTTAAAAGATTGGAAAAAAGTCAGATTGTATATTGTGATTTTGTTTGGATGTGTAATGGGTATAAGTGACTTTTTTTTCAATCTCACTTTTAGAAATATGTTTGGACAGTTACTTTGAAAAAAAATTATAGTAAAACATTAATTTTATTAGATAGTACATATAAAATTAGCAAATATTGTTATAATTTAATGTGACAATGGCAGTGCGGGCATACAAGGAAGAAGATCAGAAGAGGAAGAAGAGGCTGAAACTGATCAGCCAGCACCCAGAAGCAGCACTATCATGCCACCATGGATGTTGCATCACTTGATCAGATAGACTATATATGACTACGTGGATCTGTATTACTCTACCTATTATTAAGAAATGTAACTCTAGTATATGTTGATGCTGCTGAAGGTATAAATCAACTGTGATAATATCCTTGTTCTGAGTTCATTTTAAATGCTTCATTATATAATCATGGGGTTAAAGGTAAAAAACACATGTGTTTTTTTTGGACAATAAAAAACACATGTGTTTACCCAAAAGGTAAAAAACACATTTTTTTATCCAAAATAATACACATAAGTTTTTATAAGTTTTTATATTGGGGTCATTGACATAAATTTCATTTGGGGTTAAAAATTATACATGGATTACGCTTATTTTTGAACAAAAATATAAAAACTTGAGTGTATTTTCCCCAAAACTTATATTTGGGTGACCTTTTGGGCAAGACATGTGTGTTTTTGAATCTTAAACCTATTATCATGTATAGATATGTGTTCTCATTTCATCAAAAAAGATATGTGTTCTCAAGCGTTTTTCCTTTGTATCTCTTGCTTTTGGTTAAAAAAGCATTTTCGTTGTGCTTCGTCTTTTCTTTTCTTTAGCAATATTTACATCCTCTGAAGTAGTCAATTGCAGTCAGATTGGACGAGCTGGGTTGTAACCCAATATTAATGCAAATGACTCGGTTTTGACTAGATAATAGTTTTATTGATTTTGAGTTGAGGTGGAATGAAGTTTTCTTTTTAGGAAAAGGCAATTTCATTGATAACTTAAGGTTAGACTCTTAAATACCCACTAAATTTTACCGGATGAACTATGAGATTAAGGAAGTTGTTTTTATCTTAAATGCCCAGTAAATTTTGTCCGAGGAGCTATCATACTTAAGACTCACTGATAATTCACAAATTTAACTACTTAATTGTTGATTTTTGGATTTTAATTAGTGCCTTAATTGGCCCAAATTGAGCTTAATTGTGAATTAATTAGAATATGCACTTAGTTGACAAAAATTGATAATTAAATGTGGTTCTTATGTGTTAAATGAGAAAAGTCCAGATTGCCCTTTTGTGTTGTTTTTGCTATGTGTTTCATAACAGGGGCAAAGCTGTAAATTCAACAAGAAGCAAAATAAAAAAGAAAGAAAAGAAAGCAGCATGAGAAGAAAAAGAGAACACAATCTGGAAAAGAAAAGAGGGGGCTGCGAAACTGAAAATAAGGAGGTTGTTTTGGAATTAGTTGGAGCAGAATTGGGAATTGGTTACAACTGATTGGAAGAGGGGAGTATATATATTCAATTCTGTTTTGGCAAAGAAGGAGGAACGAACAAGCAAAAACACACACACTCAAACTCTCTCATTTTTGGATCCTCTTTGCTCACCTGAAGAAGAAAGTGACACACACGAAAATTCTCACTTCTCCTCTCTCGCCAAAAACAAACAAAATACACATACACTCTCTCGCTGGACGGATCAATCTATCTCTCGTGTTCTCTCTCTGGTGAAGCAAGAAGATGAACACTGGAAAAGCTTTCTTTGTCTTTGTCCTTCTCAACAAGAATTTCAGAATTAAATTAAGAGCAATGAGTGGCTAATTCTCAATTTCTCTTCCAATGTGAAGGAGCCTTGAGTTCTTTATGATTTCAGGAAGTTTCTATCCTATCATACTCTTAAATTTTGTGGTTCTTTAATTGATGCTAGTTGGATTGGTTATTGAACTTTATAAGGCAATAGTTTTGCCTTAATCTTGTATAAGAGGATGATAAACTTGTGATTGTGAAAGGAATTTGTATGTCTTGCTTACATTTTGTAGCTTTAATTTCTCTACCTATCTAGTTGTTTGGGTTTTGGAATTAGAGTGAATGAACCTAAGATTTCTAGTTGAGGTCTTTTGCAAGATGGAATGATATTTGCAATTTCTTATTTGTGTAAGTTGAGTTAGTTACTTGATTGATGAAATTTGCTTAGTTAGGAAATTGATTCTTTGAAGTAATTGATTTTACTTGCAAGAGACTTCTTGAAAGAAAGAATAAGGATAGATAATCTCATGTTGGAAGGGTTGTTCAATTGATATCAAATCAACTTTTATCTTTTTACGTTTTACATTTCAAGAAAACAAAATAAAGATTAGAATAGGTTAATACTAGTTGATACTCAAATCTGATTTTGAAGTAATTTGTAAAAGAAATCAACAAGATTAAATACTAAGCAAACCAAAATCCAAGAGACCGACCTAAGTTAGCTACTATACTATATAGTAGTTAATTTTAGTAATCTTGATAACCTCACGACAAGGTTAATCAAGTTGGTGCCGTTGCCGGTTTTTGGCTTTGTTAGGATTTCTTTTTGTTGGTTTTTCTTTCCCTATATATTAACCATTCACTTGTTTTGGTTTGTGTGTTACTTTCTTGGTGATTTAGGACTGTTTTGTGGTTATTTTACTGGTGTATATTGACACACAATTTTGGCTTGAAATTTTGACTGAATACTTGAATCATTTCTCTGTCATATTTGCATCATGACTATAGTTTCTTCTCTTACTACTCAAGATAATGAGGAATCACAATGTCGTTTTTGTAAATCTTATTATCATGATGACAAGTGTTGTCCTAACAAGCCTTCAGAACTTTCTACTTCTCCATTTGAATTAACTTGCTGCTATTGTGGGATGCCTTACCACATGGGTAAGTTTTGTACTTATTATGAAATGCAAAGGAAGTTGTATGACAGTTTGGATTTTCGACATCGTGAGCTACTTATTGCGATTGATACGTTTGGAAGTTCACCGGATGTAGAAGAGGAGTTAGCGGATACAGTTATTTACATGGAGAGGGTTAGAAAATGTATGGTTGATTTCAAATCACGTTATGGGCATGCTTTGAACCTTACTAATTTTCTTCCTATGCATGATTCTATGACTCCCTCTCATTCTTTGCCTTCCTCTTCTTCCTCATCCATTAAATGTGAAATTAATGAGAAACATAATGCTTTGCATTTAAGTGCTCGTAATGTAAATATTTCATTTGATGAGTTTGATGTGCCATTAATTGATGATTCATTGCTTATATCCAATCCTTTCATTGATAATGCACTTACTCTTGCTAGGAACATACCTCTTGATTCACTTGATTTGCTTGACTCTTTGCCTCATACTGACCACATGTTTCTAAATGACGTCAAGCATGTCGATATTTCTTTCTTGCAAGACCTTTCATGCCACCTCACCCTAGAATTTTCAGAATTTGATAATAATGATGTTTCTATTGGTTTGGTTGTTGATGACAAAGAGTCTAAAGTAACATTTGATTTTATTGCAACCAATGATGATAGCCACTTTGATTCCCTAATTCCTAGTGTTGCTTACTGTATGCCACTAGTTGATTTTCTAGGTTATGAGAAGTACCTATTGCCCATTGTGCCCAATCCTAGCCTTCTCACATCACACACGCCACTATGCCACATGATTCATATTGCACATTTTCATGGTTTTAAATATTTTGATTCATGTGGTGTACTTGGAGTGGGTTCGGTTGTGTGTCTATCTTCTTTCTTGCAGGAATCTAGCTCATACAGACCTCAAAGATATTCATCTTTATCTTACATCTTGGATCCCTTGCCAATTGAGCCGGAACCACCTCCAACGAAGTATGAAAACAATGCTTCTTGTATGCTGAAAAAGTTCCAATTTCTCATCCGGGATGAGAATTTTTCCTACAAGAGCATCAAGAGATTTCGTCAACAAGGTTGTTTCTTTCCTCGCCTTATATTCTTGAATTGCTTATGATATCTTGTCTTGGGTTGATTGTTTCAACTAAGTGTGGGGGAAGAGTCAATATCAGTAGTATAAGTACTTGTTTGTTTTGTTTCTTTAAATAAATGATGGATAGAATCTTTGTGATGTCATAAGGAGGCATTATGATGGTTTAGGGAGTTGCTGGAGAATTTGATTGTTTTTTTTGAAATTCTTGGGTGCATACATTGAGGACAATGCTTTTTCTAAGTGTGGGGGACATTTATTGTGATCATGAATATAATTTCTGGATATAAGTTTGTGCTTGTGTGCTTTGCTTGCTGTGAGTATTTTTGCTGCATAATCTTTGGTGTAGCACGCTGTTTCTACAGTTTCAAACAGGTTCAGAGATTTGTGAATTTCCCCTCAAGTCCCTCTCAAATTTGCCTAGCTGCTAACATTTTTGTTGAGGCAGAATATCTGGATGTATATAGACATTTTGTGCAGTTTTACAAAGGCATTCCCAAGTTCTTTAAGCCACAGGTTGTCTCTTTCTATGTCTCATCTATTTTTATATAACTTGAATTAATTGATGTGGCTGGCTGGATATAAACTGTGAAATCGGTCTCATGGAATTAATGTGTGGCTCTTGGTATGTGAAGGCATGTTTAATCGCTTTATGAAGCTGTTATTCTGCACTATTGATGTGTAAACTAGTTCATGAATTGTGTTAGAAAGACTGATTTGGAGATACATGTGTTTAGAGTTAAGTAATGTGGTTGTTCAAGAGTTTAAAATGTGAAATGGGAGCTGAATATGTTACTGGGGGTTCTAGGTGTGTTTGGAACAAAAGATATATGTATATTCTGTGCTGGACAATGAGATTAAGTGGTAAAAAAATCCCTAAAAATTTTCTTTTAGAATGCAAGTTGAATTTTTGGAATGAGTACTTGAGACATTGCATGGGGCACTTTTAAGGTATAAAGAGAGTGTTAGTTTCTCATTCAACTCTTTTTAGGGAGGAAGTGACCAATTTGAGTAAGCCACCAAAGTGAGAAAGCCTCCAACCAAATAAGAGAGGGCCAATTGTCTACTTCACCTCCTAGAACTTGTCCTAGCTCTTATTTGAGATCACAATGCATGACATGATTGAAAATGAAAGGGGCATTTCTTTCTAAACCCTTTTTGACCTAAACACTAAGCCAACTAAAATTACCCTTTGATTTACCCCTTTGGGCCATCGCTTTCATTCTAATCCACCTTGACCAAATAGGTGAACATGCTTCTATAACATATACATGTATTTCTATAAGTTTTATATTGTTGATCATTGTGAAAAGCATGTTGCATAGTGAAAAAAAAAAGAAAAGATGGCCGAGAGCCACATGAAAAAAGTGAGAAAAGAGAAATGGCCAAAGGCTATGAGAAAAAAAAAAGAAAAAGAAAAGAAAAAAAAAACAAAGAAAGTGGTTGAAGGCCAAGAAAAAAAAAACGAAAGCACAAAGTGCTTAAGTATGCCAAAGGCATAATAAATAAAGAGAGAGAGAAAGAAAGCACAAAGTGCTTTGAAAAAAAAAGAGAGTGAAATGCAACATGCTAGTTGAAGTTCATTGATTTGCATGTACATGTGGTAGATAAATGTTTGCATGTTTGGTCATTGACTATCTTCCATGGTTCACCATTCATATTAACCTTCCATCTAACCCCAAAGTCCCCTAGATTTGATTGTGTCATGCAAAATAATGGGTGGAGAACTAAGAGCTACTACAAGCCTATGGTGAGGTGAAGAGAGTTGAGCCAAAGAGTGATCCCAAGTCCCTAGTTAGGCATTTTTCCTAACTTGAGTGAATGAGTTAAACACTTAATCCTGTGAGGAAAAAAATCTCAATTGGCATTCCTCCTTAATTCTAGTTCCATGTTAAACTCTCACCCACTTTATATCTTAAACTTGGCCTATGTGATGTGTAGGGGGAAGGTTCAAAACTTCAACTTGTAGTCTAGGTCCATTTCATTTGCATTCACTATGCCATGTGATAGCTTAATCTTCTTGCATGACTTTGCCCGAAGTTCAAAGAGTAAGTGTGGGGGATTTGATAATTCACAAATTTAACTACTTAATTGTTGATTTTTGGATTTTAATTAGTGCCTTAATTGGCCCAAATTGAGCTTAATTGTGAATTAATTAGAATATGCACTTAGTTGACAAAAATTGATAATTAAATGTGGTTCTTATGTGTTAAATGAGAAAAGTCCAGATTGCCCTTTTGTGTTGTTTTTGCTATGTGTTTCATAACAGGGGCAAAGCTGTAAATTCAACAAGAAGCAAAATAAAAAAAGAAAGAAAAGAAAGCAGCATGAGAAGAAAAAGAGAACACAATCTGGAAAAGAAAAGAGGGGGCTGCGAAACTGAAAATAAGGAGGTTGTTTTGGAATTAGTTGGAGCAGAATTGGGAATTGGTTACAACTGATTGGAAGAGGGGAGTATATATATTCAATTCTGTTTTGGCAAAGAAGGAGGAACGAACAAGCAAAAACACACACACTCAAACTCTCTCATTTTTGGATCCTCTTTGCTCACCTGAAGAAGAAAGTGACACACACGAAAATTCTCACTTCTCCTCTCTCGCCAAAAACAAACAAAATACACATACACTCTCTCGCTGGACGGATCAATCTATCTCTCGTGTTCTCTCTCTGGTGATATCTCTCGTGTTCTCTCTCTGGTGAAGCAAGAAGATGAACACTGGAAAAGCTTTCTTTGTCCTTCTCAACAAGAATTTCAGAATTAAATCAAGAGCAATGAGTGGCTAATTCTCAATTTCTCTTCCAATGTGAAGGAGCCTTGAGTTCTTTATGATTTCAGGAAGTTTCTATCCTATCATACTCTTAAATTTTGTGGTTCTTTAATTGATGCTAGTTGGATTGGTTATTGAACTTTATAAGGCAATAGTTTTGCCTTAATCTTGTATAAGAGGATGATAAACTTGTGATTGTGAAAGGAATTTGTATGTCTTGCTTACATTTTGTAGCTTTAATTTCTCTACCTATCTAGTTGTTTGGGTTTTGGAATTAGAGTGAATGAACCTAAGATTTCTAGTTGAGGTCTTTTGCAAGATGGAATGATATTTGCAATTTCTTATTTGTGTAAGTTGAGTTAGTTACTTGATTGATGAAATTTGCTTAGTTAGGAAATTGATTCTTTGAAGTAATTGATTTTACTTGCAAGAGACTTCTTGAAAGAAAGAATAAGGATAGGTAATCTCATGTTGGAAGGGTTGTTCAATTGATATCAAATCAACTTTTATCTTTTTACGTTTTACATTTCAAGAAAACAAAATAAAGATTAGAATAGGTTAATACTAGTTGATACTCAAATCTGATTTTGAAGTAATTTGTAAAAGAAATCAACAAGATTAAATACTAAGCAAACCAAAATCCAAGAGACCGACCTAGGTTAGCTACTATACTATATAGTAGTTAATTTTAGTAATCTTGATAACCTCACGACAAGGTTAATCACTCACACACCTTTTTATTTAATTGTTTAAAAGGAGAGAAATTTATTGGTTCATACAGTAAATAGAGATTAGTAACCCTAGACTTTTATAAATATTAACAAAGTATGTTTGAAAACTCTATCTCTTATTCTGATCTATTCATATTTAAACCCCAATTATTATTCGAAAACAAACCCTATCAACATGACTTTACTTAACACAACTAATGATACAATTAGTGTATATCATCTTGCTTAACAATAATCCTTGCGCAACGACAACCTTTCCTATAGTAATTTTTTGACGACTCATTCACTTACGGTAAAGACCCAAAATGGTCAAAAAGTCAATACTACATGATTTTCAAAGGAATTTACCCATATACTATAGTCAGAGTTGTTCAAGGGTCGGTGAATTTTAATTTTTTAAGTTGTTCATTGGTGGATGAACTCAGGTTTTGTCTGCTTGTGCCACCATCTGACAAAGTGAAGTTGTTTCAGCCTTGAATAACAACTCCAATTTTGTCCTTTAGCACCCTCCATTCTTCCATGCATACTATTACATATATAAAACTAATGTATTCTCCTGAAATTAATATAAAGTCAATATATTTTTCAAAAATTCAAGATGCAAATGTTAGAGATCAAGAGGCTCACAATTTCAGTCAATCTTACTACATGCCAACTTTGCCATCATCATCATCATCATCATCATCATCATCATCATCATCATCAACTTCTTCCTCTCTAAATCCTATTCAATTTGAGCCTCAATACACATCATCCCAATTGTCACAATTTTCACCGTCCTATTTTGACACAACAAATACTAATCAATTTCAGTAGCTCCTGTGATTGTTTGACGACCCTTCACTATTTTCAGCTCAATATTAGATTTCTACTTATGAGCAGGGCGGACCATCGAATAAAAGATTGGGAAAATGACAAAAAAATCCCTCCAAATACCCAAAAGGACAAATAAGAAACCTGAACTTCTAAAATGACTATGAAGGAACTAGGTACCTACCTGATATTTCCAAATGTTGCGAAAAGACTTGATTGTCCTTTACTAAACAAAAAAAATGAATAATTGATATGCTTCAACTGCTAAGGGTATGCTTCAAATGTTAAACGGTGTGATGAAATTGTTAATAGGTACGTTGCAATAGTTAATGGGTAGGATTCAAATGTTAATATGGAGTATGCATTTATTATCAAGAAAGTTAAATGTTAATTGGTATGCTTCAACTGTTAATCGGTATGATTGAATTGTTAATAGATACGCTGCAATAGTTAATGGATAGGATTCAAATGTTAATATAGAGTATGTGTTTGTCACCAAGAAAGTTAAATGTTAATGAGTATGATTCAACTGTTAATCAGTATGATGGAATTGTTAATAGACACACTGCAATAGTTAATGGGTAGGATTCAAATGTTAATTCGGAGTACGCGTTTATCACCAAGAAAGTTAAATGTTAATGAGTATACTTCAACTGTTAATCGGAATGATTAAATTGTTAATAGGTACGCTGCAATAGTTAATCGGTATGATGAAATTGTTGGGTTCAGAGTGGGTTGTAATTTGTGTTTTGGGATGAGGGCAATCAAGTCTTTTCGCAACATTTGGAAATGTCATGCAGGTGTCTGGTTCCTTCATAGTCCCTTTAGAAGTTTAGGTTCCTTACTTGTCCTTTTGGGTATTGGGAGAAATGTTTTTGTCATTTTCCCTAAAAAATTTGCCCATTGACACTCCAATTTTTTAATTGATTCACCATGGTTTGATTTGCATACTACAACCACACAGATAAATGAGACTATTGAATATAATGAAGAAGCCAACATACCACAGACCCAACGTGTGAGAAGAAGAACAAGATGTGGTAGTGGAAGTCACTATTTGTCAGGTAATCAATTTTTATGCTTAATTCCTTTATACTTAATTATTATGTATTATTAAATTTCAAAAAAACCTAATTCCTTCTTCATGTTTAATTAGTTAATTTTCAGTTATTACAATATATAATGACATAATTATGACACATTCATCCATTCATTGTTTCATAATTTTTTTTGTTATAGTAATGGTTGCCTAATTATTTTATATCAGGTTGAGAAGTAGAGGGTCAGAGGCGTTGAAAATTCTGGTTAGATGTGGTAGTTGTTCAAGGGTTCATGAACTTTAGAAATTGTTCATAGGTTGATGAATTTCAGCTGTACTTTTTTATGAAGAAGTTCATCTAGGTTAGGTGAACTTTCAAAGTTCATGCAAGGCAAATGGATTTTAAATGTAGAATTTTGGGAAATACTTTTGATTTTGTAGCATTTAGGTAATTATTATTTTTTTCTGTAACATTTCAGCCCAAATCCCTTTTTAAACAAATCACTGATGAGATCAACAATACGTACATTCACAACTTAAAAGTGGACTATTTAGTTTTTTAACTTGATTTCAAAATCATTGGTTCCTATCCAATCACTCGTATATACTTATTGGAGGCAGATTTCAAGAATTTTTAAATTCATATTTATTTAACATTATCCCTTGTGTTTGTCAAGATATCAAAATAAGTTTAGAACAATATATTTATAAATTTAATATCCCCCTATTTAACATTAAAAGGAGTATCACAACTTCAATCCTATTCCACTAATTTATAGGACGTCAAGTTTTTAACTAGGCAACTTGCATTCTCTCATGAGTCCTGACAATCACGCTATTTCCATCTGATTTTTCATACTTAAAATCTACAAGGTACTTGTTTTGTTTCACTACAAGCATTTTGGTGATTTATGAGACAAAACGGTTGACACAAAACGCAATAATTTAAATTCAGCGAATCCAAACATGCACTAATTAAGATTGAGTAAACTCAAATACAGGGAGATTACTCCCAAGGAATGCAAGTTTAGATCCAATATGTTCATATTACTACAAGAATGAGGTAAGTTATCAATAGTTATTCCCAGTCTTGAAATGAAACCAGGACCTTATTGCATAGTTTACTCTGACCAATGAACCAACCCCCAGCCTGATTGCTTTTCTTCAAGCAAATACAAAGCCGTTTATGAATGTACATGTTAGTCACAGGCAATGCATGCCAATACATTACAATTAATATTTCAACAGTGTCAAATTTTACCCTTCATCTCATCTCTTACCCGATCATCAGCAATAAGAAAATATTCCCTGCCATTCAAAAGTTTCCATGAAATCGTCATTATTGAAACATCTTAACTATGCATGAAAGAAGCAGATGAATAGACAAACGGCTATATCATGATGCACACTGTAAGAATAAAAAGGATGTCAAATATTTAAAAGAGAAAATTGGGGAAAATTCTCTCATTAATATTTATATCATGATGCACCAGTGCTTTGCAAATATGTACAGAGTACCGATGGATTAACTGACAACAAATTCTAAGACCTCAGTTGTTAATTGATCATCTGCTATATCCCATCAAAATTTAATTCCTTAATTTTGTAAGGACCATAATTTAATTATACTACTACTATGTCACTTGTATTGTAATCTTGTCCAAATATGCCAATAAAAATACCTGAGTCTAGAACAAAGCCGTGCCAAAGAATCTGAGCCAGTTCTAGATGCAACATCTTCAATCTCTAATGCATTAGATAAGGTTACATTATCTGCAAGTATAAACTCGCACAATTCCTTCAAGGAACATGCATCTGTCAGCACTGCTGAATGGCCCCCACCAGCAGCTAGTTTCCGCACCTCCCCAACACACCTAAGCTATATGTTTTAGTAACACAGGTGCCTACATGATCATAATGAAGAAACTGTAAATATATTTATACATACCAGTCAATAGGCGATGGATACCAAGCATATGTAGATTTCCCATTGGCAGCCTGACCATAATTATTATAACCCCATCCTTGAATTCTACCATCTATTGTGGAAATAAGAGTGTGGCAATGTCCACATGCCACATGTTTCACACCTTTTGGGATAATTAAAACTGGAATATTTCGAAAGAATGTCTGAGAGTCATTAGGAATGCAAGAGAAGAAACCAGTTTGGGGGCCCAGGCCTAATTGACCAGCTTGGCTGCCACCCCAAGCATAAAGAGCTCCTTCCATAGTCAAAGCACAAGAATGCACACCCCCGCATGCCACATTTTCTACAAAAATACCATCAAGGGCAACCACTCTCCTTGGCAGAAGCTCTTTATCTCCATACTGGAGAGAAGAATGACCAAGTTGACCCATATTTCCGAGGCCCCAAGTGTAACTACAATGTCCAAAAAATTTGACCATTAAATGGGCAAAAGTAGGAAAAAGCTTGAACTTTTTTTCTATTCAAACTAAAAAAACCGACTTAGTTTAATATAATCTACAATTATACAGCTATCATGAAGTCCAAGGAAATTTGAAAATAAAATAAAAGTATAAAGAATGCAACTAAAAGAAGAAAGAAATAGAAGGAAATACCCAAGCAAGCATGCAATAGTAGAAAGTTTAACATGTAAGGGTTCTAAGCAAGTAAACTACATAAGTCTATTCCGTTGCGTAAAAGCATGTGATTTAAAATTGCTTATTTTATTTTCTAACGAAAAAAAAGCACCGACAGAAAATATGAACCTTAAAGAGCTGTAAGTTGAAATAACTCAATTAAACAATAGAAATAGTTATATTTTTGGAGAACATGCATATTCTAACTTATAAATATGATTTAGCAGACAAGACTGCTGATAAGATAGATGCACACAAATCTTTGCAGACATACCATAATGCATTAAAACCACAAGATAAAGAAACAACCACATCATAATCATATAAGCATCGTTTTCTTATGTAGCTACCCTTTACTAGAATAAATTAACTAGCCACAACAACACAGTCCAACAGCATCATAAAATCGATAAAGCCATATAACTCTTGTAAATTGTAGCCAAGGGAATAGGGACTTGCATAATACATGCAGCATTCATGTTGCATCTTGTCTCGTGTTGCAACATTTCCTAAAGAGTTGTGCAGATAACCACAATTTTCATGCTTAAATCTAAAACTATCTCCATCTAGAAGTCCTTCAGATCACTTACACCTCGCCTTTGTCAGAGATTGCTGCTGTGTGGTACTCGCCACATGACACCTTGGTAATCTTCACAAGTTCTGGGGCTTCATCAAGAAACTTTGCATAAGCAATTATCACACGAGCCCCCTGTAATCCTTCACAAGTAACTCCTCGACCAAGTTGACCGTACTCATTGTAACCTGGTTTATGAGAACAGTAACTAAGTTTTAAACAAGTATGCAGTACGGAACCCATTAAATGCTATTATAGTCAATGCAGTATTTACAGCATAGATATATGTGCAGGTAGAAATAATAAAACCAGAAAAGCAATTTACCCCATGCCTGTAAAAGACCATCTTCTGACAAAGCGACCACATGAGCAGCCCCACAAGAAACTTCACAAATTATCTGTATATATTGTGATAGGTAATGGACAATAATATTCATAAGCACTCCTCAATGTCATTTAAAAAAAGTTATATTTACAAGAAGCTAAAGACCAAACAAAGATCCATTGACAGGTGTGACTGACCATAACAAAAGCATCAAGTCTTCTAGAGCCAAGTGACATCATAAAAGTATAAGAATTAAATGCTATAAATCTAATTTTTTAATGTTTAACTAAATCCAAGGGAGTTATAGTGCAGGTTTTCTAAATCATAGTAAACCGCACGACAAGGCATTGCACTAAAAACGCATGAAGTTGGTAGAACCAGAAACCAACAAAGACAGAATAATTATAGAACAGTAGCAAGAATACAGTGAAACAACTCTATCTGAAAAGAGTAAGCAAGAATCTCACTTTCTCTCTACAAACAGCTTAGGAGAATCTCCATAACAATAGTATTTATTCTGTCAAGTTTCTTCCTTCATTGCACAGGGCCAATGGCCTATTAATACAGAAATATTACAGAGCCTATTTTTTGGCATTTCTATTTTTCTGAAAAATAAAATGAAATGAGAAACTGACTGTAACTGCCTGACTGAACAAGGCATGATTAACATGACTGACCCACTATGCCACATGGCTTAGTGCCACTTATTTCTAAATAGGGTTAATAATCCATTTTGGTCAATAAATAATTTTAAGATCAATTTGTACAACAAACAATAAACGGTATCAAATTGGCCAACAAATAATAATAAAGTATCTTATTAGCCAATAGCGTCAATTTCCCTCTAACACCTTTCATTGCTAGACATACCAACTACGAGGCAAGTTACACATGGTGTTAGAGGAAAATTGACGATCTAAGCAGATGGAATACCTTTTTATTGTTTTTTTTATCAATTTGATACTGTTTGTTTATTGTATAGATACTTGCGTCATTTTTATTGGTCAAAATGATTATTAACCCTTCTGACTGAACAAACATAAATAGAATCAATAAAATATGAACTAACTTAATAAAAATAAAATAGAATAACAACAATATTAATCTTACACAATTTTTATGCTAACTTCTTTTTCTTACTAGGATAAGTCAGTAATGGTTTTGGGTCTTTATCAGAAGTCTAGCAGACCAATGCAGCGTGCACATAAAAAAACAGTCAACTGTAATAAAAATGCATTTAATCTGTTGATAGATTGATTATCAGAAAGGACTTATTCCCACCCCTTTTTTTCCTTCATTCTTTTGTAAATATCATTGCAGTCTAAGATTTATTTTCAACCAAATTCAACAAACATAATAAGATAGCCAAGAAAACTCAAGATGCTGCATCATTATCCTAACATATAGCTTGTGTGTTAACTTTCATGAAGACAAGACGTTTAGGTACCCATAAATATCCCTACTTAATGTTTTGGAAGATTTATTTAAAGGCATTGACATGGTAATGTTGCAAAAGATGATAATGGAGACAAAATAATTCAAAGAAGCTGCAAGCTATTGCTGAAAGACATGTGAAACTAGAGTAATGACTAGGATATACAAGAAATCTACATGCTTTCTCAAATAATTCAACAGCTTATTTCCAACTAACCTCCGCCTGAGAAGTACAGCCTTTAGAGAGAATGTTTATTATACAAAAACTAATTCTACCCATATAATCCACAAGAGTTCAAGCATAAATAACTGCATTTCATGATTCTTTGGGAAACATTCACAGCAACTTCATATGCATGTACAAGTAGCTGTAAAAAATGTATTAGGAGGTATGAATTCATGTAGTTTTTGTTGCTGTGTGTGACATTTGCCTAAGAATAAACATCACAGCTGCTATGTAGCATGTCTGATCGAGCGCTTCCAGTCATCAGCAAGGTTAATCAGCCATTCATACAGATTTCATTATGATCCAACTTTGATAGAGGAGAATGGAAGCTATGTTGGAAAAGGTAGATTGCCCAATCAATTATGCTCATTCTATAACCATATCTTAAATGATTGAGCCCTTTGTGGTGGAGACAGTAAATGAGCAACTGCTAGCTATAAACACTGTTCTGATAAATTAACAGAGATATAGTGCACTCTCAAGCAAGGATTCCGGTTGAAGCATAGAAACATCTTAGAGATATCCAGTTTCATGGGGAAGACTTCATTTTACATTAAAGCTGAAACCGTGCAGGCTCAAGTCATTGGCTAAGAATGTGATTGAGAATGTTATAGCATAGTCATAGAACTGCACAATATAGAGGCAATAGTAAACTACGCACTTAAAATGCCCCCAAGTGCAGAATAATACTCTGTTTTTCATGCATCTAAACTCAAAAGTCAACTCCAACCCTCCACACCCGCACAAACCTTACCTTCCACTCTAAAGACTTAGAATTACAAGCGAAGCCTGAGAAAGCGTACCACATGAACAAAATAACCAATGGAAAAAACAGTAAAACACAAATATTCATGTAATAAGGGAAGGTGAAACTTTTTTTCAGGGGGTGGGGTAACTTTAGACCTCAAGGAGAAACAAACACAGGAGGGCAGATGAGGAAATTAACGATAATATAATAGGGGAGCAGTAGGAACAGTGAGACACTAAAGTTCTAATTTGGTTTTTGAAAGCAGGCATCTAGCAAATGCAGCAATGAGTTGTGTAATCTTATGAGGCACTTTAAATGCTATTGAAGTAAGTGCTTGTATAGTGATGTGCTTAGATGAATCTATTTCTAACTTCAAAAAAGGAAAGAATCACCTAGTAGATATGAATTGTGAGCTCCTACTCAAGAGCATCCTTCATTTTCATACAAACACAAATACAATAACAACAAAGTCATATCGCACTACTTAGGGTCTTTATTTTAATACAAATACATGAATTATTTTCCAATTACGTTGCTAAATTAACATTACTATCTCTATAAGGAGGCATGAGCAACAGATGGTGAACTATGATCCTGCAGTTCAAACCAAGGGTAATTAATTATCATATAAATTATTTTACCCAATAGATATATGTTCTAATGGTGACTGCAATAAATCAAACATGATAATAGAGACCTTTATTTGACAGTGACAAGGTACATGGTACCATTTCTCTTCAATTTAGAATTGAATTAAAGTATTAATAATCAACTTGTGTAACAATGTTTCAACTATAAAGTTGATTGACATAAGTTGAATTTTGAGAACTACTAGACTGCTAGTGGCTAGTTTATAGTTCAAAACGTGTAAAAGGTCAGCAATATAGGCAACAAAAATTACAGCATACCGTGTCAGGTTTGAAAGCACCCCAAAATAAGCGAGGAAGATTTGAAGCCTGTGGTAAAAAGAAGAAATCAACTTTGATCCACCATGAGACTTAATTACACAAAGTGTAACACAAAATGAATTACACATAGTGAAAATAAAAAAGAGAGAGAAGCAGGATGAATAGGGAGCGAAATTCAAAAAATAAACTGATATTCTTCATCAACCATGAGACTTACCTGATTCTGTCCCCAAACCCAGAGCCTTCCAGATGGCTTGGTAGCATCCCTTTCACGGGGTTCTGCAATGCAAGCAGTACAATGGGCTCCACATGACACAGATTTTACAAACTCAGACTGTAAATGTTTTACCTTCCTGGGATATTTTCTTCGGTTTTCACTTCCATCACCCAACTGACCAAAGTCATTAGCCCCTGCAATAACAACACTAATCACATCAGTCCTGATTTAAACAAGAAATAATGCTACAAGTTCACAAATTCACTATAACCAGAGTTCACTCAACATGATAGAGAAATTCTTGAGTGAACCCAAAGCACCACGTCATTTGTGTTTTAACCAACCACAAGATAACACAAGGTATGATGTCAAATTTTAAAATTGACTTGGCACCGGAAAAATAGTAACCAACTGATAAAAATTCAGTTCCTATGTTTTGTTTGCCAAGTCAAATTGCAAAATTCCACATCAGACATTATGTATTAACTTGTGATTGATCTTACCATAAAAATCACAAATACTCCCTCCATTCCTAAATATAAGATCACTTTAGGGAAGAGAGTTTGTTCCTAAATACAAGATCACTTTCTAATTTGACTCAAGTTTTCCCCAAATTACCCCTACACTCCCTTCACCCTAAAAATAGCGGTTTAAAAAATGTGATATTTTTAAAACTTAGGTGAGGGGTATTTTAAAATTTTCATGTAATCCTAACTCATTGGAATGTCTTCCTTAATCTCTCTAATATTGCTAAAGTGATCTTATATTTAGGAATGGAGGGAGTAATATGGTGCACTAGTTTCATGCAAGAATTTGTACTCTACTCGAATTTAGCAATCACTAAGTTATATCAAGAACACATAAAACATCCAAACCCCAAGTATACAGAGTCCCATCAGAGGCCACTGCTGCGGTATGCTCGCGACCACAAGCAACATCGGACCACCGTGCATTTAAACCGGCCGGGCAGCCAAATAGATGAGGAGGAAGCTGCTTAGGGATCCGCAGCTTCTCATCTTCCTCCTCCTCTCTACCTGTCTGCCCAGATTGATTATATCCCCATACATATATTGCACTCTTCCTTGCCACACTCACAGGTCGGATGATGCCACATATATCATCAATATCCATGCACAGACCAATCTCAGAATCTAACAATTAATAACAATCCAAGTGAATTAAGCAGTTAATACAATAATTACATGACCACTTAAAAAAACCATTCACAATTTACAGACCAATCTCAGAATCTAACAATTAATAACAATCCAAGTAAATTAAGCAGTTAATATAATAATTACATGACCACTTAAAAAAACCATTCACAATTTACAGACCAATCTTAGAATCTAACAGTAACAATAACAATCCAAGTGAACCAAGCAGTCAATACCTATTACAGAATAGACACGTGAGTATAATGTAGCAACAAACAAAGAATTCAAAATCAAGAAATAAGGGCATTAAACGAAACTTACAAGAGAGCAAGAAGCTTGAAATTTTGGGTTGAAGAAAAGCGAAAGTGAAATCACTCCATTAACTTCAAATGTGAAATGAATTGAAAAGAAGAGTAAAATTAAACGTCACAGCGAGAAAGAAAAAGAAGAAAACAGTGCATAAATAGCGCCACGTGGCAATGGATGAGATATTTTGGGAAAAGGAAAAGAAAATGGAATAGAATTAGAGAAATATACATATTCCTCCTCTCCTTATTATAAAGGCTAAAGTATGTTTTTGGTCTCTTAACTTTGGAGAAAGTCATGTTTTAGTCCCTTAACTTTGAAAAGTGTGTTTTTAATCTCTTAAGTTTGAACAAAAGGATGTTTTTAGTCATTTTAAAAAATTCTAAAGTATGTTTTTGGTCCCTTCACTTTTAAAAGTTAGGCTAAAGTATGTTTTTGGTCCCTTAAGTTTGCACAAAGTCATGTTTTGATCCCTTAACTTTGAAAAGTGTGTTTTTAGTCCCTTAATTTTGGAGAAAGTGTGTTTTTGGTCCCTTAGTTTTGAAAAGTGTGTTTTTTGTCCTTTAACTTTGAATAAAATAATGTTTTTAGTCCTTCAATAACAGGATACAAATGTTTTTAGTCCCTCATTTTTCAAAATTAAGGAACTAAAACATGACTTTTTACAAACTTAAGGGACCGAAAACATACTTAAACCGAATTTAAAAGGACTAAAAACACACTTTTCAAAGTTAAAGTACTAAAAAGATGACTTTGTCCAAAATTAAGGGACCAAAAACACACTTTTCAAAGTTAAGGGGCCAAAACATGATTTTCTCCAAAGTTAAGGGACCAAAAACATACTTTAGCCTAAAAGTTAAGGGATTAAAACATGACTTTCTCCAAAATTAAGGACCAAAAACATACTTTAATCCAAATTCGAAAAGACTAAAAACACACTTTTCAAAGTTAAAGGACTAAAAGATTACTTTCTCCAAAATTAAGGGACTAAAAACACACTTTTCAAAGTTAAGGGACCAAAACATGACTTTCTCCAAAGTTAAGGGACCAAAAACATACTTTAACTTATTATAAATCATCAACTACCAATTTTTCATGGTCCTTTGTTTTCAATGTATATTAATTATTTTTTGGACAATGACTCTATTTTGCCCTTTAAATAAACACTTTGAACCACTGGACACCCTAAACTAATAAACTACAAGTTTACCCTTTTAGTAATCAAAGTGGTCTAATTTTACTCTCTGGCGAATGTAATGTTGACACGGCGTGTCAACATTACATTCGCCAGAGGGTGTCACGTGTCAACATTACATTCGCCAGAGAGTAAAATTGGACCACTTTGGTTACTTCAAGGGTAAAATTGTACCCGGTGTTAGTTTAGGTCTCCAATGATCCATGGTGGTTACGGCAAAATAGGGTCATTATTCTTATTTTTTCTATATATACTCATATTTAATAGAGGTAGTTAGAGAGAGTAATACTTAATAAAGAGAGTAAATTCTGATAAAAAAAAGAGAAAGAAAAGAAATGAAATTTGATTGGTTATAATTTATATTTATAATGCAGCAAATGCGGGGAGAGACAATGGAGGGAAGGGAAAGCCAATTGTTCGTTTCTCCGTTACGGTTGGAATTTGGGGAAAACAAATAATATTGCTTTCTTTGCCTCATGCTCATGTAAGAATCGGACGCTGTTACTATTTCAAGAATTTTTAGAGGAAAGTATACTATTGTCAGAGGATATTTTTATAATTACAGTACCTATTCTTGTGCTTATTACTCCAATAAATTACCTGATTTTATCCAAGTTCCAAAACAAAATACTTTCTCAAGTTATATTTTATTTAACATATCAAGTGATTAATCTACAAAAATTTATCATTAAGAAATAAAATAGGCTTTTAAATGACATAAAATAGGTCAAAATAATGTTAGAACACAAAACTAGTAACTGGGTAAATTAAAATCATCCTGCAAATACCAAAATCCAGAAATTAAGAGAAATTAAATGGAAATGAGAAGTAACGAGAGAAAAACACTAAGCTATCTTCTTCTTCTTTTTTTTTTGTTTGCTGCTCTATGCTTTCTCCCAAAGATCTCTCTTGATATGCTTCCCCCTCTTCCTCATCCCAATTAGTTGCTCAATGCCGCTCCAAGAGGAAGAAGTAAAAATATACATCAAATATTTTTACAAATGGGAGTGATGAGAACGCGTATTCGAATCCCGGGAAGAACTCTCATTTGGAGAGTTGACAACCTTGTCCATGTGAGCAGCACTCCTATTCTTCGAGTCTGGATTAGTCAATTGCCAATAGACACCGGATTACCGAACAGTGATCATGAAGAAAAAAAAGTTCAAAAAAGTCCTTTTATTAAAACTTGTTGTGGTCAAATGCACTTTGCTTATAAATATTTGTTTGATACAGATTAGATAGGAGAGGAATTTATATTCTTAAAAGAGAAAATCGTCATCTTATTCAAAAAAGTTTTTTTTTATTGAACTTTTTTTCCGATTGATTATTCAAAAAAGTTACTTGCTTGGTTTGATCGCCGAACCTTTTTTATCGCACATAACTTCCAAAACAAACATATACTGCTTCCTAATGCTGCTCACTGCTTTTATTCAAAGAGACTTAGAAGTGCTCCTTCCGTTTTAAATATAAGACAACTTTAAGAATGTGTTTTTATAAAATATAAGATCATTTTCTAATTTGTTTCACATTTTCCTCAAGTTGCTTCCATTGATACTGCTATTCAATAAAAAGCAAGTGTGTAAGGAGGTTAGAATAAAGGCGTACAAGACCCTAGGGTATTTTGTAATATTATATGATTTTAATTAAACTTTCAATTCAAAAAAATTAACTTAACTAATATCATTGATATAACCAAATTTGGTAAATTGATGTTATATTGAGGAAATGAGTGAATATTTTACTGCATGTAAATTGATGTTCCTCATGGAAAAAGTAAGTAGTTGAAAGATGTTTCTGAAAGAACGGAGGAATTTGTGATGCAAGTTCCATTCTTCTTCCGCAACGGATTTGAACCATATTCATAGTCTACGGAAATAATGTTACTATCACACACGCTAAAACAAAATTTTCACACAAAATATTTCATGGAAGTAAGAAAAAAAATATTGTTTATTGATTTAGAGAGGAAAAAAGTATTGAGTCTTCAAAAATATTGGTCAGAACCAGGGAATCAAAACAAAGTAACAGTTGGGTTGCTTCCTAGCTAGTTATCATGAAGGACTGAATTAAAAAATAAAGTATTTTGTCAATGTTAAAGCATGTCAAGGGTTCCAATTTTCTTTCTGTGAAGATAGTTGCTGGGACAGTTCATGAACTCTGAGCGTTAGACGGACCCACGAACAAGGACTGTAAAATCAACATTGAAAAACATGAAATATTAAATCTAATCGATGTTTTACATAAAATATTTAAGTACTTATCTTTTGAGCATTACACACACATATGTGTACACACCTGAGTAAAAAATGCAATGAATCTCTTCACAGAGTCAATTCATGAATTATGCTGAGTCTTCATCTGTTATTGGGATATTGTGTCTGTCTGATCCTATTTGAACGAAAGATGATTATATAGATTCAGTTGCAACATAGTATAATTCAATAAAAATTAAAACAATGCAAAAACTATAGCAACAAACTAACTACAAGGAATAAATGAATAAAATGAAATAGCTGCTGCATAATAGAACACGTATACAACATGCACAATACGTATATTTACCATAATTATCATTTTTTAGGGAGCTAATTTTTTTTAAAAAAAAGGCCTATACTTTTAATGACCAAAATTAGGCAAAAAAAGGCAGAGGAGGGGAAAATACCATAAAGAAGAAGAGTTCCTTATGGATGTCATGCACATCCACCCATTCACGGTGCAGTCACACTTTTATTCTTCTTGTTTATCTTTGGGAAAATTAAATACAAGTCCCTAGTAAGAGACATAATACTGGAAAAGTCCCAAAATTGAAAAAAATTAAAGTAGAGTCCTTTGGGACCTCACTTTAATTATTTATGAATGTGTGAGCCCCACATTTAATAATAAAAAAATCCACACATTATTAAAGGAGAGAAGAAGAGAGGAGATAGAAAAGGTGGGTGGATTTTTTTATTATTAAATGTGGGGCTCACACATTCATAAATAATTAAAGTGAGGTCCCAAAGGACTCTACTTTAATTTTTTCAATTTTTAGGACTTTTCCAGTATTATGTCCTTACCAGGGACTTGTATTTAATTTTCCCTTTATCTTTTGACTATGTTTGTTAAATATCAATTTAAAGCCTTTTCGAAAATGTAACATCCCTTAACTTCAATATATTTAAAATGAAATTCATTTCTAAATCTTTGAGATTAAATTGGAATTATGTATGGATGAGTTGCCCTGGTGTGGGATCTTTTACAGAACGAATCAAAAAACTAAAAAACACACCTCTTATTTTCAGGACTCGTTAATTGTTGGTCTTTGGGCTGTTGGGACTGACCCAATCCAGGAGCTATTGTTGGCGAACTTTGATCTTGTGCCTTAGTGATCGGAACCTATCAAGAAGAAAATTAGTTATGCAATCAAGAATTTCATATACTTCTTGGATATGTTTAATCAAACATCAAGAACTTAGTTGTTGATGTTGTTATTATTATTATTACCTGCTGTGTATTATGATCTTGAAGCTCTTTCTGAGAATTTTCTTGAGATGTTAGTTGTTGATAGCGTTCAGCATCTTCATACATTTTCATAAAGATGTCATCAGCATAATAGTCATCTGGATTTTCGGGAACAACAGGTGGATCTGAGGAAAACCCCGGAAAATCAAAATTATGGGCATTTGAGGTAAATTCAAAATCCTCTGGTTTGAAACGTGGGATTCCAGTCTGCATAAAAAACGAATTTATCAAACAAATTAAAATATTTACGGAGATGGATCCTGGTGGGGATGAAGTGAAAGCTATCAACAACATTTTTTATGAGGAAGAGACTGATTTTGAATAGTAATTATGATAATTATAATAAATATAATGATGATGATGATAATGATGAATATGAAAATTTAATTTTTAATCTCACGACTTAGTTCATCATAAGAAATTAAGAATGTAGGTGTGTGTGTGTGTAAGATTTTTATCAATACAACAAGAATCGGGTGTGTTTGTGTAGAAAAGTCGCAGAAGCCATTAAAGTTTATGAGTCATGACCGGAAATGGAGGGACAATGACACATACACAGAGAAGTATACTGAAATACTTGGCATTCATGATAAGCTCATGGTGCATTAACATTTAATTTTCGGCTCCAAGAATTCGACGAGTGAATCGCCAAAGAACCTTTTTGTGTTACAGCAAAATAACTTTGTTGCTTTAAGAATCAACCTCATAGGTGCATTTAAGCTTCAAGAAACAATTGAATATGGTAAATAAAGGATCAAAGGATAGTATTTAATTCATGCCGCCATACATATTCAAAGAATAACGTTAAAATACAGAAAAAACGAATAGTTGCAAAAGTATACGCACACTATTTTGAATCGTGGAACTATCAACACCAAACCAAAGACGAAGCTCTGAGTCACTCATAGGAGCAACTGAGTCATTCATGGAAGCATCATTTGCGTGATTTTCCTGGTCCATTGAACAAATCACAACATTAAAACACAAAATGGAAACTAATGAATGTCAAAAAAGGTATGAATATATATGCATTGTATTCTTGGTTTCACAGATCCGTGGGAATCGGTGTGTTAGTTTACAATCCTTGATCCAACTTATTTTTGAAACTAATTATTCATGCATAGATTAATTAATGAGAATTATAAAAACCAGAAGTGGAGGGCTGAGATTAAAAACCATTATATTAATGTCCAGGATTAATCACAGTGATTATTCTCCTCCTGCTCAGCAAAATAATCTTTTATTTGGTCAGTGTATTTTAAATCTTTTACAATTTACTAAATTTAGTAGTTCCTTATTTGTTTCACTTTATATTATTATCCTTATTAAAACATTTGGGGTTCAAGAAATATTAATTTTATACTATTTACTATTTTTCACGATTTCACTTAGCTTCTCTCTTGGCAGGAATTCATGATTTCACTCAAATTCACGACTTTGACTACAATTAAAGTATATTATTAATGGTTGATATTTATGTCAAGTTTCATTTTCTTTTTAATATTTTAAAAAATACATCTTAGTCCTTTTTACTAACACCATTAGTTTCGATTCACCAAATCTAAATAGTCATTGTATAGTTGAATATTACAGATAAAAATAACTAATTTTTAAATATAAAAAATATTGTACTTCAAATATTAAATTTAAGCATATTATGTTAACCATTAATTATTAGATTATCATTTATATTTGATTAATCATGGTTTGTCACCTAAATAAAATCGACGTTGTTGGTGAAAAAATACCTAAAAGTGTACTTTTTAAATTTCAAGAAGTTAAATGAAATTTGAAATAAATATAGAAGACTAAATTGAATGTTTTGCCTATTTTTATAAAAGTATA
Organism: Mimosa pudica; assembly: GCA_029929735.1. Lineage (NCBI taxonomy): Eukaryota > Viridiplantae > Streptophyta > Magnoliopsida > Fabales > Fabaceae > Mimosa > Mimosa pudica. Next base: position 7,702,892 of record JAKELP010000021.1, on the reverse strand, counting down.
GCTAAATTTTCAAAGCATTTAATGAGCCTTCATTTACATTACTTTCCATATTTCAGACATATTTATTTTTTCCAATGACTTTCTTAATGTGTTTTATTTTACTTCCTAACACATATAATGACGTGAAACAGAGGTAGAGGTATATTATCTACTTGGTTAGAGAGATTCATTGAGGTGTGTTATCTTTTCAGCTCATTGATATCTTAAGAGAAACAAAAGTATAAAACTGAATTTATCAAATAAAAAATCGTTATGAGAAATCGTAGAAAATTTCTCAAAGCTAATCATACTACTAATTCAAAATAACAAAACTTAAAAGAAAAGCTATCATATGTGTGTATTGTCTTGTGTTTTTTGATAAATGTGTGTATTGTCTTTTTATCAGTGAAACAACAATGACAAACACACACACACGGAAAACACGTAGACGTAAAAGCTACAACGATACAACAAGTGATGAACGAATGGAGGAACACGTACACATAGAAGTAAACGGGAAATCTTATAATTCATTATAAACTTTTTAACATCATAAGGTTTGACAAGATGAGTGAATCACCAATGAAATTTCTTGTTCTCCAAGAATTAACCTCATTGGTGAAATAAAGTTTCAAGAAACCATGGAACGATGAATAAAAATCAAAGGAAATTTTAACTCGTGCCGGCGTAGGCAATCAAGGAATAGGACCATTTATAAATGCAGAAAAAACCAAAGATAGAATAGCTGCAAAGCATATCCTCAATCAGTTAATAAATTCTTCAAATATTACAGCAAACTATTCAACAACAGCTTTGTGTACAATACTGGCTGTTTTGTTCATACGAATCTGAATATATATGAAGCATAGACGGTAAAGACATATATTAGTTTGTTGGTTTGAGTAATTCATTGGAAATGGTGAAAACAAAGAGATATGCATGAGCTAAAAGAAAACATATTAGGGTTCAAGAAGACAAGTGATCCACATAACTTACAAGAAAATTTTGTTACCGCTTAATTCTCAATTCATGCCCATACGAGTTCAAAGAGCTTAAAATTTGAAAAAGAAAATAAAACCCAACAGAAAGAATGAAATTCCATTATATATTATCGTTAATTAACTGTTCTTAATTACTGGTACTATCTCATTATGAAATGTTTTTGCTATGTGTTATAACATATTTATTTATCATGAACCTAGCTTGGCTAATTACTGGTAGTATCACATACAAACGAAAGGGAACAAACAAATAAGGAATATTATTAAAATGCAGAAATCAAATACTAAAGAAGAGTAATTCATATGTACATAAAAGTAATTAATGAGTACGTACAGAAGGTAAGGATGGAGATGGTTTAAACGAAAATGGTGGTGAGCACACAGACCGTTCAGACGAAGATGATGAGCACGGATCCGGTTCAGACGAAGATGATGAGCACGGATCCGGTTCAGATGAAGACGCCGGTTCAGACGAACATGATGAGCACGGATCCGGTTCAGATGAAGACGATGAATTCTCGTTCGTTGGATTATTCTTGAAAAAAATATATGATTTTTTTTTTATAAAAAAAAATATGATTCATTCATATGTATGTTGAGAAAACATAAAAAATAAAACGTAGCAATTGGAAAACTAAAAGCCTTAACCGAAAACTAACGTACTCGTGCATTACTTGACGTAAATGGTGTAGACCGTAGGTTGTGTTCTTGATCTGCCATTAATATCTTGAAGAAAATGAAAGCTTTACAAAGTAGTATGAGTGATAGAGAGAAAGAGAGAGATAAATGTATCATAAGAGATTTTTTTTACCTTTTATCATAAGAGATAATTGTATATGTATTATATCAAAGAAAAACAGAGAGAGATAATTGTACATGTAAGAAAAGAGGTAGCTAATTTATGACACGTCATCAAACTACCGTTAACGCAAGAATAACTTCTCCCTCTTCAAATGAGGCAAGTAAGTCATTTGTTTACATTTATCATGTTTTCATTAGTTTTATTTTAAAAAAGGTTATGTTGCGGAGACATTTGTTCAAATTGTCTTAAACACTAAAAACATAGAAGCTAGCTTACTTAATAATAATAATAATAATAATAATAATAATAATAATAATAATAATAATAATAATAATAATAATAATCCACAACTTTTTGGCTAAAGTATGTTTTTGGTCCCTAACTTTAGAGAGAGTCATTTTTTGGTCCCTTAACTTTGAAAAGTGTGTTTTTAGTCCCTTGATTTTGGAGAAAGTGTGTTTTTAGTCCCTTAGCTTTGAAAAATGTGTTTTTTGTCCCTTAACTTTGGACAAAACGATGTTTTTAGTCCTTTCAAAAAAAGGATAAAATATTTTTTCAATCCTTTCCTTTTTAAAGTTAAAGGACGACTCACCGGAAAAAAAAAGTTAAAGGACTAAAACATGATTTTGTGCAAATGTAAGGACCAAAAACATACTTAGACCAAATTTAAAAGGACTAAAAACACACTTTTCAAAGTTAAAGGACTAAAAGATGACTTTATCAAAAATTAAGGGACCAAAAACACACTTTCCAAAGTTAAGGATCAAAACATGACTTTTTTCAAAGTTACGGAACCAAAAACATACTTTAGCCCAACTTTTCAATGCAATTTTTCTCTCTTTCTCTCATGGTCACCATTGACTGAAGTCTCAATTCTCAAATTGCAAATCTCTTTTCTCTACTCTATCAACATACACTCTGAACAGCCTTGAAAGCTTCACGGTTAGAAAGAAGGTAATTAACGACCAAAAATTTATGTCTTTAATGACAGAAAAACCTTTGGTCGTTAAAACATGTTGTAGAAAGTAAGATTTTTAACTACGGAAAATTTTAGTCATGAAGACTCCAATTTCAAAGACCAAAATTAGATATTTATTGTTGTTGTGTCTAACTTTTAATTTTAATTTCTAAGTTTTAACTACTAAAATTGTCTAATTTTGGTTGTTATATAAACTTTTTTAAAAAAATGAGAAGTTGTCTACATCAAATCTGTAATTCAAAATTTAATTAAAATATAAAATTAGATCCTAATTTCTTTAACAACAAACAAATCACTTATTATATAAATATTAATAAATAGGGCAAAATCGCTGAAATGATAATCAACTATTTTTTTTTGAACACATTTTTCGGACCAAACACAACAGCAAAACCAACTAATGTGGTTGGCAAGCTGAAGTGCGAATGTCCTACTTATATACTCACACACACACATTTCTGGTCGATGTGGGACTAAGAGATCCCACAGGGACCCCCAGTACGGCAAAACTAATAAATGACTAATAAATGAATCAACAATTTCAGTTTGGACAAAACTAATAAATGACTATTTCACTTTGCATAAATAATATTTAACTTTGTGGCCTAGTGCAAAAATGATAAAACTGTTGTTGGATCTTAATTTGTAGTTATGCAGAACCTTTCTGATATTATTTTAAAAGTGAAAAATACATTTTTGTCGCTCCCAATTAAAACCTTGTTGATACTAATTAACATGGAAGATGAAGGGTGGAAGGAAGAAGGGTTAAGTTTTAATTGTGATTGGGTAAAAATATATTTTTACTTTAGAAAATAATATCAGAAAGGTTCCACAAAACTACAAATTAACATTTAGTACCATTTTTATTATTTTTTCACCGGGTCACAAAGTTAGTTACTATTATTTATGCACCGCGAAATAGTCATTTATTATTTTTCCCCAAATTAAAATAGTTAATTATTAGATCAGTGTTTTCGCTCTTATAAATAATATTATTCTTTAAAATTATTCCAATTACAAGAAAAAAATTGGATCAAATCCTATAATTCCGTAACATATCCATAAATCATATATAACCCTCCATAACAAAATTACAAAGCAACAGGTTACAATCTTTCCAATGTATAAAAAAAAAAAAGCAACAAGTTACAAATTTCTGTCACAAGTTCACGCTAAAATTTAGGCTGGCATCCAAATCCCAAGAAAGCAAAGTAGTCCAAAAAGTTCAAACTCTTCCACAAAACATAATTCACGTTTGAAGATTAAAAATAACATTAATAATACTTGACAAGGAACTTCTATAAGTTGAAACCTAATTCTCGTTCCCATTGTTGTTGTTCATGCATGGGTTGTTGCACGGGCAGATGGCAATGTTGATCTATTGCTGACATGGTGGCGGAAGAAGATGATGAGTTGGATCGGCCGGTGAGTTTCTGGACCAAGGCCTTGAAATCCTTAGGGTCAATGTGGATCACTTCTGGAGGGTGTGAGTATATTATGACAGGTGGTTGTCTTTGATGTTGATGTTGATGTTGTTTATTTAAAGGATGCCTTCTGTTGCAGACCGCGGTGGAGGTGGCGGAGGAGGTTGAAGATTTCTTGAAGGAATTGTGAGAATCTTTGTGGACTTCCGAATGAGGAGGGCGGCTATTACACAATGCATGATGATGTTGATGGTGAACCTTAAAATTCAAAAAAGAAAAGAAAACCGCAACAGAAAGAATTAAATTCCATTATTATCGTTAAACAACCGTTCTTGATTACCGGTAATATCACACGCAAAAGAAAATGGATAAACGAATAAGGAATGATATTAAAACGCATAATTCAAAGACTAAATTAAAGTAGAATGATTCATAGTGATTCATATTATCATTTGTGTTAGTTGTTAAAATTTAATTAAGTGCCTGTTTGGATACATTTCTAAAAGCTATTATGATTTCCAAATCTAGGTTTCACACAAAGACATCCAAACACTCAATTTTTTTGGATAAACTATTTTGAGAAGAAAAGCTAGATTTGAGGTTCCAAAAGCTATTTTGAGAAAAACTATATATTTCTCTTTTTCCAGCTGAAAGCTTCGATATCTCATTTAGGAAAAAAACTTATTTCAAATAAAAGAAACATGAAAAGCTATTCATCCTAACTATTTTTCAGAAAAGTTATATTCTACTCAAAAGTTATTCTTAAAAATTATTTTCAAAAAGCTTAATCCAAATACTCTCAATTCATCAAAAGCAATTTTCAGAAAAGTTATTCTACTCAAAAGCTATTCTCAAAAACCTATTTTCCCAGAAGCTATCATCCAGAAGCTGAATCCAAACAGACCCTAATTCTCTCTAATTTTTTTCCAGATTAATTATTTAAAATCTTCACCAATCTAAGGTATATAATTTAGGGAAAAACTTACATCAAGTTCATTTCTCCAGGTTTTCAAGTTCTTTTAATATAGGAGTGACACATGTCCTTTTATAGCAACCATCCATTCAATCTAACGGCCAGTAATTGGAGAAATGGAGAACTTGGATGAATGAACTTGACCTAAGTAAGGTCCTATAATTTATTATCCTCTAATACTTGTTTTTTCTTCATCTATTATAATTCTAACTCTATTATTTTATCATTATTTTTCCATTTACTCTTCCTAATTTAAAAAACTCTCAACACTTTCTTCCTTATTTTTCTCATTTTTTGTGGAAAACCAGTGCGATGAAAAAATTGCTACAACATATGTCTCAAATGGAGCGCGACATATACTGTAGGATTGCTTTTAGAAAAATGGACATATATAACAATTCAATATAGATGTCGCACCCTACGGCACGACATCTGTATTTTTTAATATTAAAATATGTCGCGCCACTTTAGCGTGACATCTGCATTTTTTAAAATAATAAAGTATGGTGCAACATGTGTTTGTTAATAAAGCTCTAAAAACTATGCACATCCCCAAAACCGCGACTATCCCGCTATGTCACGGTTTCAGCCGCGACTATCTACTTTCTCGATTTCCTGCGCGACAAGTCCCTATTTTTCTTGTAGTGAAAATACCATATACTGAATTATTAAAAAATGAATATCATATACTAACAAAATAAAGAGTCATGTCATTCCTTACCTTGGATGTTCCTACATCCTTGTCATCCTCAAGTTTTTTTGGGTCTTCCAACTTTATCCTTCATTGAAAAAAAATACAATTATAATTGAAATGCATTTCAAATTTGCTATTGAATTTTAAACTAATTCCTTAAGAGACCCCAAGGAGTAGTCTTAATATATTATATACTTTGAAGCATTGACATTAACACATTATAAATGGCATAGTGGGTCCATCGTTTGCAAGTGCCTGCCTGCACACACGAGACATATATATGCACCTCAATATTTCTTGGAAAACTTATAATTGTTATTAAGCTTAAATGTTATGTCTTAGGTGATTATATTTTCCCTTAACATAATTTAGTTCAAAAGAAACAAATGCAAATATTTCTCTTGGAAAAATAATTACACAACCAGACGTAACAAGGGCGACATCCCCTGATCCTGATTAAACTAACTCATTTCTGTATCTCTTGGATTTCGTTGGACTAAGATATGGATGAGTTAGTCCCCTGAAAATATCATTAACAAAATGAATTTAAAACATATTGACCAACCTCTTATTAGGCACAGAACTTGATAATTGTTTGTCATTAGAACTTGATGTTGGCAAACTTTGAGCTGAGCTTAGCGTCCTTTTGGACTTTGTAGAGTAAGTTACACATTCAGATGGTTTTGATGTAGAGCTATCATTATTTTTGGCAACCTATCAAGAAGAAAATTAACTAAGCAATCAAGAATTTCATTTACCTTTTAGATATGTTTAATTAAACATAATCAAGAGAGCTTAATTAGGATAACTACCGGCTGTTCATTATACATATTCATGAAGTCATTATCAGAAAAAACGTCACATGCACGTCGGTCGGAAGGTCTGTTCATTTCCAAAATGGCTACAAAACCTTGCGATAAGGTGTCAATATGATTCATTCCGCCCTGTACCCAAAAGAAAAATATAGCGAACAAATTAATATATTTAATCACTTTCCAAAGAAAATAGACGAAAATATGCGCATTTCACTTGAATGGAATGAGAGAATTATTTGGGTTCAAGACTATGAGTGAATCTCTATTGTTTATTAATATGAAAATGATGATGATGAGTAAAACAAAAATATTTGTATCAAAATGGAGTAATACTATTAACAATGTAAGTTGATGCCCGGAAATTAAGGTATAAGTACACAAAGAATTGAGGTACTGACAACTTATCGCAATAAGCCAATAAGTATGATAGAATGCGGTAAATATTTGGTTTCTGTTATAAAATAAGAAGAAAATTATGAACATAAGAAGAAAGATGTAGAGAATATATGCAAGACTAGAAGAGGGAGGAATAGACATTCACATATATTCTTGGTACAAAATGCATTGCATTTGGTCTCTATTTATAGGCCTTCACACATTAAAACCTAGGGGTTTTAATTCAGGGCTCATCCCCCCAGCCTTCTCATCTTTCTCATCCCACCAAAACGGCGTCGTTTTAATTAGTGAACCCACGTGCCTCTGTTTTGTATTCCCTTTCCCTTCCTTAAGCCTCAGCCTTCAGAAGCTTCATAATGAATATAACGCACACAATCACTTCACCACAGCCACAGGGGAAAAAGAAAATGGTGCCTCGCTAATACTTTTTTGCTTCATGATTTCTTTTTCCCAATGAATTTTTTTTTTGGACAAATTTTTCCCAATGACTTATTGCTTCATTAAATATAGACTTTCAGTTAAAGAAAGCCACAGGGGTAATAGAGATGTATATAGGCGACGTACATGTAAGCAACACCTACAAAATACTCATTCATTTATTCCTCCATTGTTTAAAGATTTAACCTAGATTTATCAAGATAAGAGAAAAATAGTCATTCATTTAATTTCTTCTGCCATTGTTCCAACCAGCTTTGCTCCTACTATTCCTTCTTCTCTTCCTTCCTCGTCTTCCATAGTGTTGATGGTGGGATTGCTTCTGATTTTGGGATTGTGTTTGAGCTTGATGGCGGCAAATATGCGGGTGTAGAAGTGGTAAAGTGATGCTGAACGTTTTATTCACTATGAAACTTCTGAAAGCTGAAGCTTGAGGCAGGGAAAGAGAATACAAAACAGAGGCACGTGGGTCACGTGGGTTCACTAATCAAAACGGGGCCGTTTTGGTGGGATGAGAAAGATGAGAAGGCTGTGGGGATGAGCCCTGAATTAAAACCCAAAACCTAGAGGTATGGTTACAAGAATTAAAGAAGAACATAATGACTAATAATAATAAGAAACCTCCACAAGTCATAAGAGTTGTGGAATTACATGGACATCCACTCATACAACAATATTCATAACAGTTTCAAGAAAACTCAAAATTTCATGAACTAACATCATAAGTTCATTAAAGGGTAAAGGTATAAAAACGACAACGAACTATTACGCTATGAGCACTTAGGGGGAAAATGTTTCCAGTATTAGTTCTGGTAATGAAGAATAAATTTAGTTTCAATTTAAGTAATGTCGTTAAGTTTGACTGATGTTGACCCTTAAAAGCTGACGTGGCGGGGAAATAAAATTTTTATTAACGTGGCGCACTCATGTGTCAATAATTTTTCAGAAAAAAATATTTTTTTATTAAATAATTAAATGTGGATCTCACACATTCAGAAAAATTTTTGTCACATGAGCGCGTCACGTCAACAGAAAAATTTATTTTCCATGTCAAATCAGCTTTTAACGATCAAACTTAACAGCATTATTTATTGAAATGAAATTTATTTTTCATTACCGAAATTGAGACCGGAAACAATTTTTTCGCCCGAGTGCTCCAGTGTAATAGTTCGTTATCATTTTTGTACATTTACCCTTCATATTTCATTAAAATAAAATCCTCAGTTCAAGCACCTAATCAAAAGCAAATTTTCAAACACCAATATTGTTAAAACACAAATTCTATTCATGCTGGTTGAGAAATCAAGAGTAAAACTCCATTATTGTTGAACATAACCAGTCATTCTCAATTCTCAGAACCCTTATTACAACCAAACCAAGTGGGTGAGACTGAATATAATTATTAAAGAATAATGTTTAAACGAAGAAACACTATAGAATAGCTGCAACTATAAAGCATACATACAGAATATGGCGAAGTTGGTGAATTCCACTTTGGTGCACCGGATGATAAATTACACGTTGGTGTATCGGGTATCTGATTTGAATTATCAATGGGATACTGCGCGTCATGTTCATGTGGAAACTGCATGTCATCGTCCTGGACCATCGAACATATCAAAATATGAAAACTTTTTCAGGACTTTGTTGTCATGGTGAGTCAATTGGAATGAGAAAAACATTTAGATTCAAGAATATTAGTGAATTGCCAGAAAATATTATTGATACAAGCCAATTATAATTAGATCATATATAACACACACACACACTAACTTTTGTGTACAATAGATTAGTTTTGAATAAAAAAATAATTATAAACAATTCAAATTGATTAATTTTGCCACTTTTATTTTTTTTTAAGAAAAAAACTGAGTGACCTCATAATTATAATTAGGATCGGAGGGAGTTTAATGAATAAACAAATAAAAGAAAGTTCTCAATTCATGACCCTGTACCTAATCAAAGGAAAATTCTTCTAATTATAGACAATTCAAATCAATCAATTTTGTGACTTTTATTCTTTTTTAAAAAAAATGAGTGACCTCATAATTATAATTAGGATTGAAGGGAGTTTAATGAATAAAGAAATAAAAGAAAGTTCCCAATTCATGATCCCTGTACCTAATCAAAGGAAAATTATGAAGCACCATTATTTTCATAAGAGGTATTGTATTCATGCAGGTTGGGAGAAATCATGGGTAAAATTCCATTTTTGTTGAACATAACCAACCATGTGCGTGTATGCGCGCCCATTCTTGACTCTTGCAAATGGAACCATTATAAACAACCAAGAGGAAAAGACTCTATATAACTGATAAAGAAAAAATTAAAAGTTTAACAGCCTAAAAAAACTAAAGAAGTTGATTTTTTTTAACACAACTAAAGAAGTTGATTAAATAAAGTTGTTTCGGGTATTTGATGACTAGAGCTATCTTAATAAATCTGCGCAACCCAAACCTAGTTGTAAATGTGGGTTTATTGGAATGAGAAGAACTTTTACATTCAAAAAAATTATTATCACATTTCTCTCTCCTATATACTGAATCATAAAAAAGATAAAATCAAGAAAAATATTAGGGAAAATCCCAAATAAATCCCTCCAAATATTCAAAAGGACAAATGAGGAACCTAAACTTCCAAAAGGACCATGAAGGAACCAACACCTATCTGTGATTTTAAAATTTTGCGAGAAGACAAAATTGCCCACATCCTAAAACACAAAGTCCTACCCCACCCTAACACCGACCCTCTTTTCGCAATTTGTGTTTTAGGATGAGGGCAATTTTGTCTTGTTGCAAAATTTTAAAATGACATATAGGTGCTGGTTCCTTCATGGTCCTTTTGAAAGTTTAGGTTCCTCACTTGTCCTTTTGAATATTCGGAGGGACTTATTTGGGATTTTTCCAAAATATTATTATATACATAGAGTATTTATTTATTCCAACCACTTTTTTTGTATGTTTGATTTTACTTCTTTCACACTTGTAATAAAGGGCAATTGAGGTAGAGGTATATTGTATAGCTACTTAGAGAGATCCATGGAGGTGTGTTATCTTCTTGGTTCGCATTGATATCTTAAGAAATAGTAGCATAAAACTGAATTAGTTACAAATAAAAAAATCATAGAAAAATCACAACGCTATCATACTAATTCAAAATAAAACTTAAAAGAAATCTATCATGTATGTATTGACTTTTTATCAATAAACCAAGAATTAAACACATACATATATGGAAAGAAATCTTTCGGATAGAATTAACAAGTTTCACTATGATGCGAGTCAAAATCAAGAAATAATCGCATGATTCGCATTACACGAAACTTACAAGAAACCAAGAAACTTCAAATTTTCAAGAAATTGGCTTTGAAAACCGAAAGTCGAATTATTTACAGCGTGAAATGAATTGAAAACGAAAGTGCAATCTCAAAGCAAGAAAAAAAAGAAATTGAGTGCATAATTAGTGCACGTGGCAATGGATGCAAGATTTTGGAAGACGAAAAGAAAATGAAATTGAACAAGAGTAAGTAAAGTCATAATTAGAGAAACAAAGGAACCAAACCTGCTGTGGTGTGTGGTTGAGTGGTAAGGACTCATTCCCTCTTAACCAATTGTCTGGTTTCGATTCTTGTCGTTGGATATGGAGAAATATTAAATCTCCCAGACAAGCTGTCTCACCCTTTGAGGTGTCTATCAGCAGGGGATTAGTCTGACTTGTTGAGTGAGAGATTATGGATAAAAAGAAGAATGAAAGGAACCAATTTTTTTTTTTTGCCCAACGGAAAAAACCAAATTTAATTGGTTATAATCCAACAAATGCGGGCAGAGAAAGCCAATATGTTTTCTTCCCGTTACGGTTGGAATTTGGGGAAAAGGAAATAATATTGATTTATTTGCTTCCCGCTCCTGTGAGAATCGGACGCTATGCTATTTTCAGAATTTTCTGGAGGAAAGTATACCATTATCAGAAGATATTTTTACACTATAGTCTTTTTATAATTTTAGTATGAGTTACATGTCAAACACAAACCACCATTTACCCTACAAGTTTTTCTAAGACGCATATTACCTATAGAAGAATGAAAAATGCAACAATGTTGTTGCCTTTAGTTAACAAAAGCGTAGAGCTGAAATTTCAGGTTAACCAGATTTAAATGGATCAGCCTATATCAACCCGATTTTAATTCAAGACTAGTCTTCATTTATTCCGTTTTAAACTTAACCCACTTTTTTCTTTATTTTTTGGTGTTCAACCCGACTTAAATACAAGTTTTACGTCGCAAGTTGGAATTTTAGGTCAGCTCAACTTGACTTACTTTAAAAGCCGGCTAGTCCGTTTTTGACCTGTTTTAATTCAGGTTGAGCTTTATACAACGTAATCTACTTTTTTTGTGTATTTTTAAGCTCAGCTCGTAAGTCGGACCAAAAGTCACAGTTCTAGTTACAAATAAAAAAAAGAGCTAACAAAAGTTTTAATAAACTTCAGGTAAAGTCCACATGTCATGCCCATCCAAAAGTTTTAATGAACTAATTAACAAATATAAACATTCCTGTTATTTCTTGCCTTGGGCGTTCCTTCAGTCTTGTCATCCAAAAGTTTTGATGGATCACCCTTCTTCATTGGGAAAAGAAAGTAATGTAAATAGAAATTAATTTCAAAAATTTTCTACTGTAGTTTCAATTTTTTTCTCAAGAGACCCAATTGAGTAGTTTTAAATAAATATTTTAAAACAAATATTTTCAATAAATCAGTCAATTAAATATTTTAAAACATATAATTTATTTCAATGGATCAGTCAATTAAATACTCCCTTCGTTTCTAAATATAAGATCACTTTTCCTAATTTGATTAAATTAAGAATGTTAGTAAATTTAGTTATTAACACATGATATTACCAATTTATCCTTACTATATATATATCTTTATCCTCATTCTCCCTCTCTTACTTGTTATTATAGATAAACATTATTAGGGTCAATTTGGGGAAAGTTCAGAAAAATTAGAATATGATCTTATACTTAGGAACAAATTGAAATTCAAAAGTGATCTTATATTTAGGAATAAAGGGAGTATTAATTACTTCCACATTCTTAAATATATGACATAATTGAATTTTTCAGAAAAACCTAAGAAAATTAATAAGTTGCTCATAAATTGATTTGCTTGAAATTTTATGTAAATTAAAATAATTTATTTTACTTATAAACTAACTTGTAATCTAATTAATAATATATAAAATATTTTATGGGCTGGGTAAGCGGTTAATTTAGCTCGTTCTAATTATTACAAATATTAATTGGATCTTGTATATATTTAATACTACCACCAGTCCTAAATATAAGACTTAGATGACTTTTTTTGGAGAGGTTAAGGTTGCAAAATAGTCTATTGAATAATGAGATATTTGATATACTTTTAGATCATCCATTAGTTTATAAGTAAAATAAACTAGTTTAAGGGGAAAAATTAGGTAAATCAATTTATAATTAACTTATTTTACTTTTTTGTAGCATTTTTCAAAAAAGTCAATTGGATCTTATATTTAGGACCGGAGGGAGTATTATTTCTTAGTAAGGGACCTCTGCTTAACACATTGCATAAGCCTGTTTGTATGTCACATGACATGCCCTCTATAGATAAAACGAACTATTTGAAGATAAACTTTTTAATTATCATATAGACATTAAATAGGTTATAATTTTATATCTATTTGATATTGGCATCCACAGTCTTTTAGTGTTTTAATAGGAGATACTTTTGTTTTGTTTGGAAGTTAATTGGTCATAGGTCTCATGTAATTAGATTATCGTTTAATTTCTAAGTAGAATAAATTAGTTTTGAGGATAAAAAGATAATTATGGACATTTCAAAGTACATCCTTAATTTCTTAAAAAACAGTAATAGTAGACTTAGAATAAGAATTAAAGGGAGTACATAAAATAATTTTCATTTCCACCTACTAACTCTACAACTAGTAGCTCAATAATGAATTGAATAATAAATCATTAACACGTTAAATGAAACCCTATACATCTATAAGCTGACCGCGTCAAACTGTGATGAACAAAAAAAGGCTAACATTTTTCCACTTGTATTTTTTAAATTTGATGTTCAAGTTGAGTTTTCCTCCTAATCATATTTCTCATTATCTTCTCCTAGTCTATGCTACATGTCCATAATCATAAAGAAATTGAGGACCAAAGTGATTAAAATTATCATTATTAAGGTTTATGATTTTTATTGCATAATCGTGTATGAAATAAATTGCATGGAAATGTTGCTTTACAGAGTAGCTAAAAGAAGGCGAGATGGAGGAATTAAGGTGGATTTTTAAGAGCAGGAATGCTTGCTGGCAAGGGGATGCATCACTATTTCAGTTCAAAAAAAAAGGGGGATGCATCACTATAGATAGCTATTTTTGGTAGTATTACTTGTATTGTAATTAATTTTATATATGTATACATAAATATAGATAAAACAAGTAAGAAATTTTTATGTACTTGTATGAATGTACGTGTGAAGCATTACCAAAAGGATTGGATCATAAGATTTGAAATATTTCATAAAAAGTTTTAGAAACCCCTTTGTTTTATATTAAGTTTTAAATAAACCTTATTTGTCAGAAAAACTCACTATACAACAAGAAAGAAAATTAGTATTTTTAAGAAAATATATTTGAACTATTGGTATTTTTGGGCTTATGGCATTTGAAAAAGTGTGTGAGTGTCTATGTGTGTGTGTGTGAATCAAAATGCTACAATATATACTAGTATAGAAGTTAGGTGTTACACAATTTTTTGCACTTATGTACTTAATTTCCTTTTACTATATATATGCATATTATAATATTAATTAAAACAATATTTTGACGGAAAATATTCATAGAATTAAAGATTAAAGAAAAAGAATTTTGTTATATATTGATACACAGTGTGAGGAAGAATGTAAACTTAAGCAACATTAGTCGGAATTGGGAATAAAAACAAAGTAATTATTATATCATTCTTGAGGCGTATCAAGCTTTCTACAGTACATATTTTCTTGCAATGAAGTTGGTTGGCGCAGTAGTTCATGAAATGAAACCCTTCGAATGTCATTGACCCACCAACAAGGACTGGAAAATCAATACAAAAGACATGATGCATCAAATCTAATCCATGTTTGCACACCAAATATTTAATTTATTTTGAGTACGTATCATACATAAATAAATATATATACACACCTTAGACAAAATTGCAATGCATCCGTTCGAAGAGTCAGTTCATGAATTACATGGGTATGACTTGTCAGAGTCACTTCGTGGTTGGGAAGTTGCGGCCGCTGAATCCTATTTCAGTGATAGATGATGATATAGGTTCAGTTGCAACATTATCTAATTCAACTAATAACCAAGGCTGGGATACTGCTACGCGGTTACTGAAAAATGATGATATATGATATGGCGCATTATCTATTTCAGTGATAGATGATGATATAGGTTCAGTTGCAACATTATCTAATTCAACTTATTCAACTAATGATGATATATGATATGGCGCATCGTATCCGGACTTTTACGTGGTTACTGCTACGCGGTAAGCTCCTCACTAATTGTGAAAGAATGAAGCGTGGGTTGACGCAAGATTCCTCTTGCTCTCTTTGTCAAGACCCGGCCGAAGACCTCCTTCATGTCTTTAGAGATTGCCCTCTTGCGAAAGGTGTTTGGGAAAAAGTTCTGCCTCCCGCTATGCTACCTGACTTCCTTCGCTTAGCACCCTCTGAATGGTTGGCAGCGATCATGCGAACATCCCCCTTGCCCTCATCATGGCAAGTTGGTATCTGTATTACCTTTTGGAAACTATGGCACGCGCGCAACCTTCGAATTTTTGAGCATGAACAGTATACCATAGATAGTATCTTAACCCAGATTAGTGTTATTGTTAGATCAACCGAGAAAAGTTTTGGCATTCTCGGCCATTTGATGTAAATTGCTGTAAATCATTTTTTGAGTTAATATAATATTCCATTCCATCAAAAAAAATAACCAAGGCTGGGATACTTCATACTAGTTATTTATTTATCCCCAACAAATATGGTATATAAAGGCATCATCATCAAGCATGAATTTACTCTCTAACTCTGATTCCTGTAGTTCATCTTATCTTAAAAAAGCTGAAGTTTGTCATGATCTTGTCAAACTTGTCTTTTTGACGATTTTCTCATCTCTTTTTTTTCTTCGCCACTTCAAGAATCAAAATTTTAACTAACATAAATGATAAATTTCATTAATATCCAAATGAGCTCTCAAGTTCTACCAATCATAGTACAGCATATCGTATACTGAATTATTAAAATATAAATATCATGGACTAACAAAATAAATATTCGTGCCATTCCGTTACCTTGGATGTTCCTGCATCCTTGTCATCCACCAGTTTTTCTGGGTCATCCAACTTTAGCCTTCAATGAAAAAGAAACAATTGTAACTGAAATGCATTACAAATTTTGCTAATGGATTTCAACTAATTCCTTAAGAGACCCCATGGAGTAGTCTTAATAAATCACATACTTTTTTCGCCAGCATAAATTTTATACTTTGAAGTATTGACTTAAACACATTATAAATGGCATAGTGGGCACATCCTTTGCAAGTGCCTGCCTGGACACACAAGACCTATATATGCACCTAGATATTCCGTTGGAAAACATGGATTATATTTTATCCTTTGATCTATTCGATGCCATAACCTTGGTATCAATCCATAATTTCATGCCTATAAAATTTTTTTAAAAAATTGTTATTGTATTTAAGCTTAGATGTTATGTCTTAGGTGATTACATTTTCCCTTAAAATAATTTATTTAAAATGAAACAAATCCAACATTTTCTCTTGAAAAAATAATTACATAACCAGAGGTAACAAGCGCGGGATTCCCTGTTCCAGATTAAGCTAACTCATTTCTGTATCTCTTGGATTTCGTTGGACTCAAATATGGATGAGTTAGCCCCCTGAAGGATATCATTAACAAGATGTATTTTAAACATATGACCAACCTCTTATTAGGCACAGAACTTGATGATTGTTCGTCAGTAGAACTTGATGTTGGCAAACTATGAGCTGAGCTTAGCGTCCTTTTGGACTTTGTAGAGTCAGTTACAGATTCAGATGGTTTTGATGTAAAACCATTATTATTTTTCGCATCCTAGCAAGAAGAAAATTAATCAAGTAAACAAGAATTTCATTTATGTCTTAGATATGTTTAATTAAACATAATCAAAAATCTTAATTAGGATAACTACCGGCTGTTCATCATACATATCCATAAAGTCATTATCAGCAAAATCGTCCCTTACACGTCGGTCGTAAGGTCTATTCATTTGCAAATAAAAAAAAGTACGTGGTACCACATCTTGCGCTAAGGGGTCAGTACACTTCGTTCCGCCCTGTACCTAAAAGAAGAATATAGCGAACAAATCAAAATATTTAATCACTTACCAAATATAGCGAAAGTTATTAAATATATATGTGCATTTTTTTTATCAAAAATATATATGTGCATTTGACTTGACAGGAATGAGAGAATTATTTGGGTTCAAGAAGATGAGTGAATCTCTCTTTTTTATTAATATGAAAATGATGATGATAAAGTAAAACAAAAATATTTGTATTCAAATGAAGTAATACTATTAACAATGTAAGTTGAT
Source organism: Mimosa pudica (assembly GCA_029929735.1). Taxonomy (NCBI): domain Eukaryota; kingdom Viridiplantae; phylum Streptophyta; class Magnoliopsida; order Fabales; family Fabaceae; genus Mimosa; species Mimosa pudica. Next base: position 7,685,707 of record JAKELP010000021.1, on the reverse strand, counting down.
GCCTGGAAATTGAGAAATACATACACAGAGAATTGAAGTATACTGAAAAACTTATCATCGCGATAAGTATGATAGGTTGCGATAACTATTTGGTTTCAAGAAAACTCAAATTTTCATGAACTAACATCATAAGTTCGTTAAAATAAAATCCTCAATTCATGTACCTAATCAAAGGAAACTGTTCAAACACCAAAATTGTTAAGACAGTGATTCTATTCATGCTGGTTGATAAATCATGAGTAAAAGTCCATTATTGTTGAAGATAACCAACCATTCTTAATTCTTGGAATCCTTATTATTACCAAACCAAGTGGGTGAGTTGAAACTGAATATAATTATAAAAGAATAATGTTTAAACGAAGAAACACTAAAGAATAGCTGCAACTATAAACATACGTACAGTAGAATATGACGAAGTAGGTAAATTCAACTCTGGTGCACCGGATGGTAAATTACACGTTGGTGTATTGGGTATCTGAGTTGAGTAATCAATGGGATACTGCACTTCATCTTCATGTGGCAACTTTATGTCATCTTCCTGGACCCTCAAACATGTCAAAATAGGAAAACATTTTTATGATTTTTTTGTCATCGTGAGTCAATTGAAATGAGAAAAACATTTACATTCAAGAATATTAGTGAATTGCTAGAAGACATTTTTGATACAAGCAAATTAAAATTAGAGCACTAAAATTATAACATGTAATTAATTAGAATATATATTAACTTCTAAGTAGAATATGTTAGTTTTGAGGGAAATAGATAATTATAGACAATTTAAATTGATCATTTTTTTACTTTAATTTTTTTAAAAAAAATTGAGTTATCTTATAATTATAATTAGAACTGGGGGAGTATAATGGATAAACAATTAAAAGAAAGTTCTCAATTCATGATCCTGTATAATCAAAGGAAATTTTTGAATCACCATTATTTTCAAAAGATGAATTGTATTCGTGCAGATTGAGAGAAATCAAGGATAAAATTCCATCATTATTGAACATTATCAACCAACCATATATTTGTGTGTGCGCGCGCGCATTCTTTGATTCTTGCAAATGGAAACATAAAGAAATACAAACAACCAAAAGGAAAACATAAAGAAAAAAAATAAAAGTTTAAACTAAAAAAAACTGAAGAATAGCAGCAAAGTATTCGTACACTATTTGATTTCGGTAAATTAACTGAAGGTGTTTCGGGTATTTGATGACTAGAGCTATCCTGTCGAATCTGCGCATCCCAAAATTATTTGTGAATGTGGATTGATTGGAATGAGAAAAACTTTCACATTTGAATATCTTAAAAGAAATAGAAGCATAAAACTGAATTTATAAATAAAAAATCATTATGATAAATCAGAGAAAAATACTCAAAGCTATCTATCAATTCAAAATAACAAAACTTAAAAGAAAACTATCATGTGTGTATTGACTTTTTATGAATAAACATGATTACCATATATGTGTGTGTGCATGTAAAATATGTAATAGCGATAACGATGCATACATGAGCTCACACAAAACGAATTAGCGTTCAAGAAGACGAGTGTTCCACACAACTTTCAAGAAAATTTTGTTAGGAGTAGCATTTTATTTCTCAATTCATCCTCGTATGAGTTCAAAGAGCTTAAAAAATTAAATTCAAAAAAGAAAAGAAAAAACCAATAGAAAGAATGAAATTCCATTATTATCGTTAAAGAACCGTTCTTGATTACTGGTACTATCACGCATAAAAGAAAGGAAAGAAACGAATAAGGATTGATTTATAAACGTAGAAATGAAACGCAAAAGAAGAGTAATTTATATGTACATAAAAAATAATGAGTACGTACAGAAGTTGAGGGCGAAGACTGTGAGCATGGAGACGGTGCAGATAGAGAAGTTGATTTCTCGTTCGATGGATTATTCTTGAAAGAAGCATATGGTTCATTCATGTGTATGTCAAGAAAACATCAAGAATGAAATGAAGCAGTTGGAAAACTAAAAACCGTAACAGAAAAGTAACGTACTTGTGTAGTAGTTGATGAAGAACGTGGGTTGTGTTCTCGATCTGCCATTGATATCTTGAAGAAAATGAAAGTCTAACAATGTAGTATGAGAGAGAGAGAGAGAGTGAGAGAGTGAGAGTGAGAGAAAGATATCCAAAAGACAATTGTATATGTAAGAAAAGACGAGACTGCTAATTAACTAGGCGGGTTGACGCGAGTGGTAAGTATTAACTAGGCGGGTTGACGCGAGTGGTAAGTACTCTCGTTCGTTAAGCAAGTGGTTGAGAATTCGATCCCTAGCCCTTGTGAATGGAACAAATTCACATGTCAGCTATCTACCCCCAATATGGGACTTCAGAACAATAAGAGATTAGTCTCACTTGGCACGATAGAAAGAAGGTAAAAAATACCAAAAAATATCATTTGTCGACAAGTTCTTTTATTGGTTTCCTTAGGTATAGCTTTTGGAGAATAATTTCTAAGAAAAAAGTTTAAAAAACTCTTTTGATAATATATTCTGGAAAAATGTGTAAAAAACTAGTTTTAGGAAAAAATTTGGTTTTTTGCCTCAAATGTAGGTTTTCAATTAAAAATGAGTTAACAACTTTTGGTCCTAGACTTTGATCTCATTTTGATTTTAGTCTCTGTAGTTACAAACATGAGGTTTTGGCCCCTCAATTTTTTCTCAGTTAATAACATTAGTCCTTGGAGTTTAAAAAGGATATGAGGGTGCTAAGTTTTGTTGATGTGTCAACTAACACCATTTATTTTGCTTAGTTGGCCTCTGATTGGAATATACTCCCTCCGTTCCTAAATATAGGACCTAGATGACTTTTTTGAAAAATCCTAAAAAAAGCAAAAAATAAGTTAATTATAAATTGATTTACCTAATTTTTTCTCTCAAACTAGTTTATTTTACCTATAAGCTAATGGATAATCTAAAAAGATATCAAATATGTCATGATTTAAGAACCTATTTCGCAACTTTAATCTTTCCAAAAAAGTTATCTAGATCTTATATTTAGGAACGGAGGGAATACTTTTTTTATCCGCTGAGTGGACCTATAATTTACATTTAAATTTTAAATTAAAAACATCATATTCTTCTCTTCCAAAGCATGCAGATCTCCCCCTACCCAACCTTTTTCCTCATAAACTTCTCCATTGCCTTTTTCCTCATCATCCTCCATATTTGGGGACAAACATCAAGGACAATATTTGGGGATTTTTGAAAGGAGATGAATAGATTGCATCTCCGAGCATCACAAAGCTTCACTTCATTTTCCTCAACGCTAGTAGGAAATTTACACCCATCATCAGGCCTTTGCCGCAGCCTCTTAGGTAACCTTGTCAGCGAGTTCATCGCCAAATTGTTCGCCAGAATCTCTCAAAAAAACCCTGCTGGCTGTAGTGCTCCTTGCCGAAAAATTCACTCTAACAAACATTTCTTGAGACAAAATTCTGAAAAGGAATAAGCTTTTTGGGTAGGGAGATATCTGAAAAATGGTTGATGATTGATTGATACGTTTAACCTAGATATTTGAGAAGGTTGGGTAGGGGATATCTGTATGCATTGAAGGATAAGACGATGATGTTTTTCAATTTAAAATTAAAATTATATGTTCATTCAGAGGCCAACTAAGCAAAATAAACGATGACACATCAGCAAAACTTAGCACCGTCAGGTCCCTTTTAAACTCCATGAACTAATGTCATATCATAGGCCCAATAATGTGAACATTTTAAGTAAGCAACTTAAGTCTTTTTTTTTAAATATTGTGAACATGATTAATGAGGGTTGTGATAATAGCCTGATAAACTCAATAATTTCACATATTTCATCTCAATTTCCCTTGAATGTACATGATTTTTTGTGGTAAATGATTAAGAAAGATATGAATACACATAGAAAAGAGTAAAAATTAAAAGATAGATATTTTGGTGAAATTTGGAGTTATATGTGTGTGAAAGCGATTTTTGAATCTCATCAACCCTCTTTCTCTTTTGTAGGAAGAGGTGGACAAGTGAAAAGCCTAAGAAAAACATGAAGTTATCAAGAAAAACATAGGACAAACTCAAGAGTGAAGCAAGGGACAAAAGAGGAAAAAGAAAATTTCCCTCTGATGTTCGTTGAGCGTTCGTTGCATAACTAAGGCACGACGAAGAGAATTCTGTTCTGACTCTTATTTGTTCGTTGAGCATTCGTCGTGCAACGAACACACGATGAACAGAAATTAAAACTCTGCGTTTCACACTCGAAAAACAGGGGAAATCTGAGATATAAAAGTGATGGCTCGACAGAAAAACCCCATTCTTGACCTCTTGGGCATATTGGGAGCTAGGGCTTGGCATTTGGAGAAGTGGGTGTCAATGGATTGAAGTCTAGAAGAGATTTTGGCTTCAAATCTTGGTTTTTCTTCTCCATTTTCCTTTCCCCCTCTCTTGTTCTATGATTGTGCTTATATATGTATATATTCTTTTGGATCTCATGAACATGTGGAGCTAAAGCTTTGATTCTAGGATTATTTGGAACCCTTGTATGAATTATTTAATTTCTCTTCTTACTTTGTGATTAATGTTATATATGTGTTTATTTTACTCTTCTCTTAATGCTTCTAAGTGCTTGATCACCATTTAGATGTTGTGTTCACTTGATTGATGCTTGAGAGAGTTAGGTTGAGTGTAGAACTTGGGTAACATAGTGTGAGAACTTGAAGTTTGCATGACAAATTGATGGTTTTGTTGATAAGATAGACATATACTTATTGACATCACATAGCCACATTAGGGTTGAAACTTAGAAATTGGGTTTTATTAATTGTGACAAGAGATTGCATGATTAATAGAATTAAACACTTGTTCTTGACTCGACGGAGCGTTTACAAGTATTCTAGAACCCTAAGTTAGCAAATATATAGTTATTGAAAGCAATTGTGAGAGGAGACTCTTTAAGTTTATGAAATACAAGGGGGAAAAATAATCTTAGACCCATTTTATCCTTGAAGTTAAGAATCATTTGTTTATAGTTTTTCTTATTTATTTTTATAGTTACCCTTCACATCTTGATATTTGAATCACTCAAATTGAGCGAGAGTGCAATTATTATTACTTGACCGAGTTTTGGAACCAAATCCTCGTGGGAACGATACTCTACTTATCACTTTATTACTTGGCGCGACCCGTGCACTTGCTGTGCGAACATAGTCATTTGAAACCTTTCAAGGTTGCTCCAATAATCATTTGTAGCCTCTTTTTGAGTGATGCCAAATACTCGTGACCAAGTGTGGGCCGGGTCAAAAAAGTGTGGGTCGGGTCAGCAGCCCATGAGCTGCTTCGCAATTTCACGCACGAGCTTGACAAACGGAAACTCCTCATTTCATTATTCCTCTTCAAAAATTAAATCTCTAACTCTGCTTTCAACGCCACGCACGTACTTGGCGGCGCGTGGTCATCATTTCATCACTCGGCAACGGAGGTACATTTCTCTTCAACAATTTCGGACTTAGTCGCTCAGATCTTCGCTATTTGTTAAATGATTGCTACGTATTTTGCTTCTTTCTTTTCTGATTCGTTCGCCATCGGATGGATACTTCATACATACTGATAAATTATTTCTTCTTTGATTGATTAAGTTAGGAGGCTCTGCTTTGGTGAATGGTTTGATTATAGTATTTTTCATTGTTCTGTGTAATTTTCTGCTGGATACATTATTAAACATAATGTTACTGAATTACTCCGTTGCTTCCTAAATATAAGATCACTTTCCCTAATTTGAGTAGATTAAGGAAGTTAAAGATTTACACATGATATCACCAATATATATCAACTACTCCCTCCGATCCTAATTATAAGTCACCTTTGTCTTTTTTGGAAAATCGTAAAAAAACAAAATAAGTTAAATATAAGTTGTTTTACCTATTTTTTTCCACTAGACTAGTTTACTTTACCTGTAAACTAATGGATAGTCTAAAAATATATCAAATATGTCATAATTTAATAACATATTTCGCAACCTTAATCTCTCTAAAAAAAAGTCAAAGGCGATTTATAATTAGGATCAGAGAGAGTATTGTAACACCCCATTTTCTAAATAATGGGTACAAAGGAATTAATTACAGTCTTAGTATGTCATGAGTAAACTAAAAATCATTATTAGTAAATGAATGAGAATAAATATATTTTTAAGTAATTAATATGATATGCCTATTCTATTTAGAAATTAAAGAAAATGGTTATGAGATTATATTACTGATTTAAATTTTTTATAAAAACACTTTGTGGTCTAAAGTCTAAACATTGGTGAAAGAAAATATATGCAATCAGGAAAGTACTGAATTGTATTATTCATCTTTACTTTAGTAGAAAGTAAGAATGTGAATAAAAAATGAAAGCGGGGACAAAATGGTAAAATGCTGACCAATTACAAACATCTTCCTTCCTCTCACGACACACATACAAACATCTCATTCTCATCATCCTTCTTCTTCCTCTCATTCTCTCTCGCCGCCTACTCTCCTCTCGGTTGCACAGCCAAAGGTCGCCGGCGACGGCGACGTTGGAAGGGGAAAGCCGCCGTTGCTCTCTCTCTCTCTCTCTCAAGCCTCATAAACTTAGGTATCTCCTCTTTCTTTTCATTGTTTCAAAGTTGATTTTTTTGCTTACAACTTAGGGTTCTTGTAGAATCCGAACCCTGGGCTAAATTAGTTCGATTCTATGGTATTAAAACCAAATTAAGGCGATTTTTGAATGGTCCATGGGTCAGGATTGCTTAATTTTGGGTTAGAATGAATGTTGGGCAAAATTAGGTGTTAAAAGCTTAGGGTTTAGTGTGATTTTCGAAATTCTAAGTTCTCTGATTGTTCTGAGCATTCTTTTTGGCCTTGCTAATGTTAAAAAGAGTTCCTAACGGTGTGGGTTCCTTAGAATTCAACAAATTTGGGATTTGTCTGCTTCATCAAAAGCTTAAGTAAGATAGAAATCATTATTAATTCTGAAATTTATTCTCGTTAGTGAGGATTTGATGGTTTTTATAGGTTTATTTATGCATATCTATGATTGTAAACAGTGATTAGTGGGGTACAAAGTTAGTTGAATCTTGAGTGTTGAAAGAGAGGAGAAAGTTGCTTGTAGGTTTAAAAAATTGCACACAAGGTGCTTGTTAAAATGCTTAGAAGAACATGTTGGTTGATTTGAACTGAATATAGAATTGTATTATTCTTTCCCTCTTATTGTTATGTTCTTTATGATATGAAATGTTAATAGGATAAGAACAGAATTGGGATCTTGTTGTACATGTTGAAGTTCTATTGGAAATCGGTGGATAAGGATTTAATTGAATGATTGTTGATGTTTTGTGCTTGCATGTATTGTATACTTAGAAATTTTCCGCAATTTTGTACAGCATTAATAGTTGAAGAGATTTAGGAAGGAAAAATGCTTAAAAGTTTCTGCTACAAGGTAAAGTGATAGCTAGGTGATTGGGAAGGAGCAATAAGTTTCCGGATTGGTGTTTCAAATAAATTATAGTGTCTCAAAGTATCTAGATAAATACTAGAATTTGTTTAGATAGTATGAGGTTGTACAAGTGTTTGATTTCAAGGAAAGGTTTGGTGGGGAAAATTTTATATTTATGGTATTGAAGCAGCAAGTTCTAGTGAACACTAAAAGAGCGCAAACTTTATGTTATGATAAGGGAGAATTTGGAGCTTAGAGTTTAATTTGTATTCACTTTCATGTCTCATGACTGATAAATAATTAGAGGATGATTATTTAGTAGAGTTGTTTGATTGAAGTTGAGTCTCCAATAGGAGGTTTGATTTAAGTATTAAGGAATGCAAGGGCTGATTGATTATGTATTTGAATGTAAAATTTCAGATTTTAGACTACAAGTTGTGGGGAATTGATGGAATTCTATCTTGAGATTTAAAGTCTTATTTGGGTGCATTTATATAATCTGTTTCATGATAGCCTTGAAGATTCTATTTTGGTCGACTGTATTTTAGGAAGAATGAAGAATTTTCTTTGCAATGGGGTTTTAAATGGTTGAAGAATTGGTTGGATAGGTGTTGGCATGTTTTCTACAGTTTCCCCTATCTAGGCCGAATTTAGTTTTCTAGAATGGAAGTGATGCATTAATAGTGAAGTGTTGAGAGATGATTTATGTATTTATATGTGAACTTGGGAGATAATTATTCCTTGGCTGCATTAACTAAAAAAATGGCATGGATGTTTCAAGAGATGAATGATGGATGAGGAATATATTACTTATTGATATGTAGTAAAATTTCTATTCCTAGTTTGATAAAACAAGTTTGGAATATAAAGGAATTTGTTTTCTTTTCTCAGACTTGACTGAATAGGATACAAAAGAATATGGGATAAGTATAAGTGAATTGTGACTACATGGGCTGTTAAATGTGTTCTGTATGTATTTGCTTTCTATGCTATGTTTATTTTCTCTTGGTTTTCTTTATCTTTGTTTTCTTTTGGCATGAGCGGTGGGATATGGGTTGCCAACCAATTTATATTTTCTTTGTTGTGCGATTAAAAAATTTATTTTGTTTCTTTTATTCTCAGCTATATTTGTTCAAAGTATATTTTATACTTATGGATAAAACCAATTTGAAAGTTTTAAAGATACTGATGTGGGATTTCATACTGACGTATTTTGTTATAGACCATTTGACAAAGAGTTATCGTTTTCCCAGAATATTTGTTGTTATTGTTATTGGCTCATGCATGTTTCAAAACATTTTGAAGTCATACGGACGATGAGATTTGATATCTGATTTCAAATTGATTAATTTATTGCTATATAAACGTTTATTTTATTTTTTTGATGAACTAGACACAAAGCGCTTGTTTCGTGACTTCGTGTCACGCTTGTTTCGTTGCTTTACCACGCTTGTTTCGTGACTTCGTGTCACGCTTGTTTCGTGGTTTTACCACGCTTGAAATGTTTTCGTAGTCTTGAGCTGCGTTTGACCTGTTTTCGTACGCTTGAGCTACGCTTGAATTGTTTTCGTAGACTCGAGTTTCGCTTGATCTGTTTTCGTAGTCTCAAGCTACGTTTGAAATGTTTTCGTAGGCTCGAGGTACGCTTGATCTGTTTTCGTAGTCTCAAACTACACTTGAACTGTTTTCGTAGTTTTGAGTTACGCTCGACTTGTTTTCGTAATCTCGAGCTACGCTTGTTCGTGACTTCATGTCACGCTTGTTTCGTGGCTTGCCACGCTTGTTTTCGTGACTTCGTGTCACGCTTGGTTATTTACCCTCGTGTACTGTATGTCCACGCTTGTTTTCGTAGTCTTGAGATATGCTGGTTTTCGTGACCTTAGGGCTGCCCTTGACTTGTAGATTTCGAGCTGCGCTTGTTATTCCTTCGTGTCAGTTCCTCTATAGAAGACAAGATTTTTCATAATAATAAATTTCATATTTACTTTGAAATCCTTGAAAGGATTATTGTTATGATATACTAATTTAACCCTTGTGGTTTATATTCTTCTCAAATACAAGTATGGTCATAATGAGTTGAAACTCCTACAGTTTATACTATTTATTTATTATCATTTTTGGGAATAAAGATTTATCGTCTGGATTACACATATTTATATCGTACTTTGTATTTTAGATTGAAGATTTTGAATCTACACTTCGTGCTTTAGGACAATGGAAGGTAAAAGTAATTTAAGAAATAAAAAGGATACTTCACATTTTTAATGTAAATAATAGTTACCTATACATTCATTTGCTTGGTGCATTTATCTTTTGTAGGCATTAAGATGAAAATGTTATAATCAAATGCTTGAAATGGTGAATGTTTTGAAATACTATGTATAAAGGAATTTGTTCTTGATATGTCTAAAGGGCTTATGGAGTTTAGATATCATAAACTTCGTGCCGGTCACGCTTAAAAGTTTTGGGGCATGACAAGTATACACCTTTATCCTCAATCTCCCTCTTTTGCTTGTTATTGTAAATAAGCATTGTAGGGTTAATTCGGGAAAAAGTTGGGAAAAGTTAGAAAGTTATCTTATAATTATAGGAGCAAATTGAATTTCAAAAGTGATCTTATATTTAGGAACGGCGGGAGTACTATGGTTTGCTCCCTTGTGTTCAGCTGTTTGAGCATAATTTATATTTGAAGGTTTTTGTAGAGAGAGAAGCAAAACCTATTACTACTGCTATTTTTTATTTCTGTTGCTTTCCTGGTCATTAGTACTGCTTCCTTTTGCCTATTCACTGTACAAATGAGTGGAATTATGTTTATGAATGTGATTGTTTTATTACATTTGATTGTATTGACTGAAGGATTGTAAGGAATTAGTGATGAGCATTCTCCATTTTGATGCACTACGCTTTTGTAACATTTATATTTTTGTTGGATACTCTTGTATTTTAATATTAATAATAATGTTGGTGTGTTGCTATTAATTATTAAATTTTCTAATTATTTTAATATAATTTTAATGTAGCCAGTTTGAACCACGGGTTGACTCTCGGCCGAACTTCTGACCCTCGGTGAACAAATTTAGAGTTTTGGAGCATGGCGCATAGGTTGCTTAGAGATCATGAAGCAGATGGTTGGGAAAGATCTGACTTTCCTATTATATGTGAATCATGCCTCGGTGACAACCCATATGTTCGTATGGTATGTATTTTTCTCCTCTCTTGTTGAATGCTTTCTTATGCTAAGAAATAAGAAATAGAATATTTATGGGATATTCAAATGAGGGGCTGATACAATTATTGGGCTTTACTATGTTTGTAACCTAACTTTTGGAATATGGTTCTTCGAAGCAATTGTATAACTGTTGTTTTTTTAGATTGTAAACTGGTGAATGGGTGCAAGTCTCTTGTTTATAAGTAGCTCTTGTACATAAGGGTTCTTCTCTGATAATAAAATTAAGAATATTTGTGGGTTGCACATTCATTGTGGTTCATATAGCACATAACGAGCTTAGTTGCAGGCCTTATCATATTGGCAAGTACTATCAACTAGGCAGAATGCACAGTTCACTTTATTTAGCTAGTAATGAGCTTAGTTGCCGGCCTAATCATTGTGGTTCTATTGGTGAATGATATACCAAAAGAGTTGGTGAATGATAGAGCAACATGGGGCCATATGATCCATGTAGCTGACCCCACGTAGTGGGATAAGACTTTGTTGTTGATGTTATTCTTGTTGAGCGTTTGAACCATGTTTTGATCATGATAATTAATACCCCCTCCGGTCCTAAATATAAGACTTAATTGACTTTTTTGAAAAATCCTAAAAGAAAGCAAAATAAGTTAATTATAAATTGATTTACCTAATTTTTTCTATTAAACTAGTTTATTTTACTTATAAACTAATGGATAATCTAAAAATATATCAAATATATCATGATTTAATAGACTATTTTGCAACCTTAACCTCTCCAAAAAAAAGTTATCTAGGTCCTATATTTAGGACCGGAGGTAGTATTTCCCTGTTCAGAGCGATGAATTTGTACATGACCTTTTGTTTTGCATTAAAAGGTTTTAATTGAGTTTATGATACTCATTTTCAGGCTTTTGCATATTTATCAGAGGAAGTTAAATTTGTCCATCTTGTTTAATTACTGTTTTCATGGGTATTTGTGGATGCAGACAAGAGCTGAGTATGATAAAGAGTGTAAGATTTGCACACGGCCATTTACTGTTTTTAGATGGAGACCTGGTCGAGATGCAAGATATAAGAAAAGTGAAATCTGCCAAACATGTAGTAAATTGAAAAATGTTTGTCAAGTCTGCCTTCTGGATCTTGAGTATGGATTACCGGTTCAAGTCCGTGATACAGCTCTCAGCATCAGTTCCCATGATGTTATTCCAAAGAGTGATGTTAATCGGGAGTATTTTGCTGAAGAACACGATCGCAAGGTATGGTTGGTTTACTACCGTGTGTTTTTTACTCTTAGTGCTGGCAATTTTAAAGAATATTTCATTGTGTTCTTTTGTTATCATCATTATGAGATAGTCAATAGTTCATCCTACTCTAATGGTTATTGTTTCATTCTGCTTGGAATGTCATGAATAATCGCAGTTTACTCTTACTAGTTTGACAAGTTTCACTGATGGACTGCTTTTGCTTATCATTGCTTGAATCAATTTTTGAATTGTCTCATGTGATTAAATTTATTACAGTGATGGACTATCTTTAACAAAATTGATACATTCAAGTCATGAGCATTTATAAATATGTTGATGCTACATAGTCTTGTGTAGCTTAATTGAATAAATCATCTACTTACATGGATAAAGGAAAGGAAGAGGTCAAGGAGATGGCTGTTGAGTTATCTCTGGTCTTTAAATCATGTGCATGAGTTTTTAGAAAGTGATGCAGGGGGATCACAAAATGATAAAATGAATTAGAAAGGTTAGGCATTGTTGTGGAATGTTGCCTAGAATGTAACAGATGGATAACTATAGAACCCAACAAAGTGAGCCATCTTCAGTGTACAATTCTTATTATTTTAATTGAGGTGGGTTGCTTTTGACTCGTAAGAGACTTGTGTAGGAATAATTAAATTATATTTATTAGGAAAAATGTTATAGGATTGTCATATGCTTGTACTATCTACACTGAGCGTAATTTAATTATAGCTGCTCTAAAACTACTTCAAATAACTAAATGAATTTATTATAGAAGTTGCAACAAACTATCAGAAGCCAATAGCTATTTATTACATATAAACCTTGTCTTACATTTTGAAAGGTCTTATATTTACTAATCTGCTGGCGATTTTTTTTTGGCAATCAAGAAGTGGTGTATGTGGCTTATTCCAGCTACAATTCCAAGAGCCTAGCGCAACCTATGTGATTATTTGTCAATACGATGGGTGTTGTTTCTGTCATAATGTTGTCTCATCAAATTTTAGTCTTTTTTGTAAGTTCAATCTGAAGAATTGAATTCTATTGGATTTATATATATTCATTATTGCTTTTCCTACTCATTAAGTTTCAGCTGAATTTATATGAGCTGGATGTTGGAATTTATCTTTTATTCCTTACTTTGAAAATTTATCAACCATCAAATCAATTATGACTAACAATTAAACTATGTTTTAGACTCGAGCTGGCTTGGATTATGAATCCTCGTATGGGAAAGTGCGTCCAAATGATACTATTCTGAAGCTTCAAAGGACAACACCATACTACAAAAGAAACCGGGCTCATATTTGCAGTTTCTACATTAGGGGTGAGTGTACCAGAGGAGCTGAATGCCCTTATAGGCATGAAATGCCAGAGACTGGGGAGTTGTCACAACAAAATATTAAAGATCGTTATTATGGGTATGTGTCTTAGCAAATTGCTTCCTGCTTTAGTTGTGTATTTTTTTAATATAATTTCTCCCTCCCCCCTTTTGTCCCCAGCCCCACCTCCATAATTGTTTTAGTTTCTCAATTTTTTTGGATGGAATTGAAATATACTGCCTCCGGTCCTAAATATAGGACCTAGATAATTTTTTTTGGGGAGATTAAGGAAGACTTAATTTTAGATGTCTTTCCAATAATACCCCTCCTTAAATAGTTTAGTTACTTAGTAGCCCTTTCTCCCCTATCAAAGGAGTTGTTAAGAAGAAGAAGGGTAATTTAAGAAAAAGGTAACCAAAAATGTATCTAGGTCTTATATTTAGGACCAAAATGAAGTCTCTATCTAGGTCCTATATTTAGGACCGGAGGGAGTATTACTTTAAAATATATCTACAGCTCGGGAAACCATGAGCATACTTTACAATGGCCTTTAGCTATTCAAGAATAAAATGGTGACATTATCTGTTACTTCAAATTTCAATTTTCGTTCTCTCTCATGGGAACTTCTGTTGGCTGTTTACTTTTAAACTTGTAGGGTGAACGATCCTGTGGCATTGAAGTTACTTGGCAAGGCAGGAGAGATGACCTCTATGGAACCTCCAGAGGATGAGACCATCAGAACTCTCTATGTTGGTGGGCTTGATGCCAGGGTCAGTGAGCAGGATCTGCGCGATAACTTTTATGCCCATGGCGAAATAGAGTCCATAAAGATGGTTCTCCAAAGGGCTTGTGCTTTTGTTACCTACACAACAAGAGAAGGTGCAGAAAAAGCAGCACAAGAGCTCTCTAACAAGCTAGTTATCAAGGGCCTAAGGTTGAAGCTGATGTGGGGTAGACCTCAGACTGCAAAACCTGACTCCGAAAGTTCTGACCAAGCGAGACAGCAGGCATCTGTGGCTCATAGTGGGTTGTTGCCTCGAGCCGTCATATCACAGCAGCAGAGCCAGGATCAAACCCAGGGGCATTACTATAACATGCCACCTCCTCCTCAGCAAGATAGAAGCTACTATCCATCCATGGATCCTCAGAGAATGGGTGCTGTTATTCCGTCCCAAGAAGGTGGTCCTCCCGGTGGGGCTTCTGGGACTGGAGAGAACAAACCCAATATGGAGAAGCAGCAAATTCAGCATTTTGCTCATCCAATGATGCCTCCACCACCTGGTCAATATCACCATCATCAGTATTATCCTCCTCCCCCTTATGGTTATATGCCGGCACCTGCACCTGGTTATCAACAGTACCCACCACCATACAACCACGGGATGGCTATGGCTCAGCCACCGGCAGTAAACCAGCCATATCAGCAATCCATGCAGCCGGGTTCATCTGCTCCCTCGGGTTCGGCACCAACAGGATCAGGATCAGGACCAGCGAGTGGTTCTGCACCTGGTGAAGCTGGAGCATCGACCTCGGACTCACATTAGCAGTGAAATCTTTCATGTGCTGATGTTTGTTTCATCTGTATTCTAGCGTGAAATGGCAAAACTGACAAGGAATATTTTTTTGCTATAGCTTTTAGATGTCATTTTGTATCACAAGTTCTCTTCTAGCATGGATACTGATACGCCATCTGGGCTTGTGGCTTAAATCAGATGCTATGAGATTTAATTTTGTGCATTGTTACACTTGGATTTTCTTTTTACAGCTTAGTATGTTTTGATAATATTATACCCTGAACCATGAATAGCTTCAATTAATTTTTGAAAAAATACTGCTTAAAACAGCTGTCGTTTTAGTAATAGAGTATGAAAATGTATCATATAGTAGATTCACTTGTTGTGACTCAAAGGAGACAGATCCACCTTAAGGATTTGTTAATTTATGTATGGTGGAAATGTAACCTCAAAGCTATGCTTCAAACAAGTATGATGCGAGGGAAATTACTGGATGAAACCAACATAAGCACTGCGCGATAAGGTAAAACAAGGGCATATAGGGGCTAATTGTTGTTAGGGCAATGACCCTATTTTATACCCAAAGTAACCACCCTGGACCACCCACCACCATAAACTAACCGGTGGTACAATATTACACCCAAAGTAACCAAAGTGGTCCAATAATACCCTCAACTGACGGTCTTCAACGTTTGACTGTTATGTTGGATGATATGGCGCCCTAGTGTTATATTTTTTCCACGCGGCACCTGTGTAAATGCCACCTGGATGCTCACGTGTTATATATCCCATATTTTTTCCCTTGTGCAAATGCCACCTGTGCAAACCCTAGGTCTCTTTGCCATCAACACAAGGGAAAAAACATGGGAAATATAACACGTGGGCATCCAGGTGGCATTTGCACATGTGCCGCGTGGAAACAATATAGGCGCTATATCATCCAACTAACGGTCAAACGTTGAAGACCGTCAGTTGAGGGTATTATTGGACCACTTTGGTTACTTTGGGTGTAATATTGTACCACCTGTTAGTTTATGGTGGTGGGTGGTCCAGGGTGGTTACTTTGGGTATAAAATAGGGTCATTGCCCTTGTTGTTACATTGGACAAAATAAAGTGGTTAATTATTCATCTTTTATATCACAAAACTGGTCCATAAAAATTTGTTAATGATTACATAGTTTATTTTTTGTATATTTGTTTTTTTTGCTTAGGAAGAGTCATTCATTATTTAATGGGTTAAATCAACTTTTAACAGTGTTTTTTTGAGTGCATGAACAGTGTTTTGGTGGAATATAATATTATTATTTTTTTAAAAAAAAATGTTTTGCTTTTTTTTTAAAAAAATTCAGTTATTATATGATTTTTTTCACCCGATATTTTAGTTAGAAAAATTTGTCATATATTTTTAAAGTGCAAATATGTTAAAAAAAGTTAAAAAAAAGGCTAAAAAATTTGTTTATGAGCAAATTTTTAGTGCAGTGATTGACATTCTCTATTACTATTGTATGTGATTGCTTTCTTGTGCAAATTTATTTGGGCAACATATTCTTTACTTTCTTGGACTAATATTATTTATTTATTTGGGTCACGTATTATTTAATAATTTATTATATTTATTAGTGCAGAGATGTTTAAGATATTATTATGTTTTATTATGACAATCTATAACAAATTTAATAATTATGCAAATTATTTATTATTTATATTTATTATTATATTTATTATTTATTATTTATATTATTATTTATTATTTATTATATTTATTATTTATTTATTTGGGCCACGTATTATTTACTTTCTTGGGCGAATTTATTTGGGTCAAATATTTTTTTTTGTGAATTTGTCTTAAAGATTTATATCTTTAGTGTCGTTATTATGATGATCTTTTTGACCTAATATATATCTGTAAATGTTTTATTATGTCTATTTTTTGCTTATTTTTTTTTAAAAAAATTTCAGTTATTATATGATTTTTTCACCCGATATTTTAGTTAAAAAAATTTGTCATATATTTTTTTAGTGCAAATTTGTTAAAAAAAAGTTAAAAAAAGCTAAAAAAATTGTTCATGAGCAAATTTTTAGTTCAGTGATTGACATTCTCTATTACTATTGTATGTGATTGCTTTCTTGTGCGAATTTATTTGGGCTACATATTCTTTACTTTCTTGGGCTAATTTATTTGGGTTACATATTTTTTTTGTGTAAATTTGCCTTAAAGATTTATATCTTTAGTGTCACCATTATGATGATCATTTTGACATAATATATATCTACAAATGTTTTATTGTGTCTTTTAATTTGCCTATCTTTCCCGTTATTTATTATTTATATTATTTATTATATTTATTATTTATATTTATTATTAATTTATCTGGGCCACGTATTATTTAATAATTTATTATATTTATTAGTGCAGAGATGTTTAAGATATTATTATGTTTTATTATGACAATCTATAACAAATTTAATAATTAATCAAATTATTTATTATTTATATTTATTATTATATTTATTATTTATTATTTATATTATTTTTTATTATTTATTATATTTATTATTTATTTATTTGGGCCACGTATTATTTACTTTCTTGGGCGAATTTATTTGGGTCACATATTTTTTTTTGTGAATTTCCTTAAACATTTATATCTTTAATGTCAACATTATGATAATTTTTTTGGCCTAATATAGCTACAAATGTTTTATTGTGTCTTTTTATTGAGATATCGCTAGTATATTATAAAAACATGATGTAGTAACATTTTTCTTGGCTCTGTATTGTTTCTTTTTCCTTTTTTGCTTAGGAAGAGTCATTCATTATTTAATCAACTTATTTCACCAATAATATCATATAATTGTCGAGAAAGTGTTTGAATTTAATTTTTTGTGCAAGATTAATTGATTTGATCCATCTTGGGCCTTTTGAGTGAAATTTTACAAGTAGCTCTTCAATTTTCTCTTTATTTGAAGGGGGCAAAGCCTCCCATCCCTGTCCTTGATATGGAAAAAGCTCTCACATAAGATCGCTCTTCAAGTTAGCAAAAGCAATTAATTAGCATCTAAATTGAATCTTGAAAAGACAGGAGCTCCAATGTTCTACCTTTTAGTTGTTGAAATAAAATTTACTTATAGCGAAGTAAATCCCAATAAAGCTTTATACCTTTCTATCTATCCATATCTATGTAAGAATAGGCTTAATGAAACGATTAAACCCCGCAAATAGCTTGAATTTTCTGACATCTCACAAAAGCCCTTAAGAACTCCTTTCAATATACCAAATTTTGAACAATTCCTTTCCCAACTAAGAGAAAACATAATAGAAGGTCAGGAATGTTTGAAAACAAGTTAGAAAACAGGAAAAAATCCCACCATGTCAAACTTTGAGTAGCACAAGAAATCCCAAAAATTTCATGAAACCTCAAAGACTTAGTTTACCAGGGAAAAAAGAGACTTACTCCCTACATTTGGTAATAAAAGACTTAGTTTACCGGGAAAAAGAGAGACTGAATTTAAAAGTGATTTGAAGTCTTAAATATACGATACATTTTGATAATTTTATTTCTTACATCTAATCATTGTTCTCCAAATAAATTAATTTTTTCATAGGTAATATGTTAGATATGCCATACAAATTGGAGATGGAAGTCTCCTTTAGTTTCTCAACCATCACGTAAGAGTTAATACTCTACTTAGTTAATATATTAAATATCTCTGAATCATATAGAAGTTTTATAATACTTTATAGTGATGAAAAAACTCTTATAACACTTTATTTGTCTTACTTTCGTATTCATAATTTTTTAAAAAATATTGTTACCACCTAGCAACTTAACAAAATTAAATACAAAAAACATGAAACACTTTTGGTCATAAATGTGCAACTTTACCAAAACACTTTTACCGAATGAGCACTATGCACAAAAAAGTTTTTTTGTGTAAAATTACCAATAAACAATTAAAATGGGTGCACTTTTGTCAAACCTCAACTTTTAGACGTTGACCATTAAAATTTTAGTTACCTAGAATGTTACCTTTTAATGGTCAACATCCAAGACTTTGACACTTTTGGCGAAATTCCACTCATTCAAGTTGTTCATTGATAAATTTGAACCAAGAATTTTTTTTTGTGCCTAGTGCTCTTTTGGTAAAAGTGTTTTGGTAAAATTGCAGTTTTACCCTTTAAATTTTCATATAATTTTGTTTTCATTTATAAACTTTAAAATAAACTATTTTATTTTTTAACTTGGGAGAATTAATTTGGAGTTCCACTCAATTTACTCTTTTCCATTTTTATAATTTACAAAAGAAAAAATATAAACACTCATCCACTAGTTAGTCCAAGAAAAAAAGGGTATGGGAAGACACAACAACATCCACCATTAATCTTCATCTGCCCTCCATCATTAGAGGACCCAACTTGAATGTTTTGGTGTGTTTATGGTGTAACTTGGTTTCTCATTTGTTATTGATGAGGGTTTATTTTGGTGTCTGCTTGGATGGAGGGAAAATATGAGAGGAAAGAAAATGGGAGGAGAGAAAATGGAAAGGAAAGAAAATGGGAGAGAAAATGATATCTCTCATCATGCTTGGATGGATGAGAGAAAATAGAAAGGAAGGAAAATAGGTGGGTGAGGTGGGACATGGTCATTGGACAATGTTGTGCAACCTTTCTCTCTCTTATAATTCCCCCATTTTGGGAGGAAAAACTTGGGAGGAAACTGGGGCATGTGGTCCACCCACTTTTCCCCATCCAAGCAGACACCTTTTCTTTCCTCTCCCATTTTTTCCCCATCCAAGCAAGGGAAAATACTTCCCCCACCCCATTTTCATCTCCCATTTTCTTTCTTCTCCCATTTTCCTTCCATGGCACTAGCTTAAATTTTGTGGTGCATGCGCTCTCTTGTTTAATCCAAAAACCGGGGAAATCAGAAAATGTTGCAGCTTTTTCGGTTTTCTCATCAATTTAAAAATGCATTGTCATTAGATGCCGAATGATAGATTGTTATCACAGGTCATTTAGTTGTGAAGAATAACTTTATGGATGATGGTTAAAATTTGAAATGAATTTATTGTAATGATTTGTATGCTTTGTTATGTCTTTCTAAAACAGATGTGAATTAAAATATTGAAGTTTTGTTGAATTATTATCAATTTGTTGGCATTTAATAAGATGTTCTCATTAAATTAATTTGATAGAAAATTGTCAAAAGATGCTCATTTACTTGATATACATGGTCGTTTGCTTGTAAATAACAGTGTTCCTTTGTAGGGTAGAGAATCAAAGATTATGGCAAGCATTTTAAGTAAATACTTTCTCTGGTCTCTAATATAAGAGTTAACCGCAAAAAAAAACGCTTATTAAGAAGACATGTGAATGTTAGTTGGGTGTCTGGAGTTAATGATTATTTTCCAATATTGTCCATATTTATTATGATACTTTTAAGAGAGAGAAATACATAAATATTAATAAAATATGAAAAAAAGTTAGGGGTAAAGTAGGAAAAAAACATTAAATGAGGAGAGAATGTGAGATGAGCTCTTATATTAGAGACCAAAACCATTCAAATTTTGGCTCTTATATTAGGGACCAAAGTGATTATATAATACGTTATATAATCGTGGGCAATTTTTAAATAATGAAGGTGACATAGGGCCTAATAGCTGTTATTACCTAAGACTTTACACTTTGCACAACCCTAAGGTTGTCACAAATGCAATTACGAAATGGCTTGTTACTGAAGCTTAATAACTTATTGGGTATGTCAAAAAGTTCCTACTCATAATCCAAATGTTGTTAGTAATTAAAAATTTACACCTTGTAAGAGGTGCTCATTAGCTTTTTATGAAAGGCTAAAACATTATTACTAACATGTCCAAAAACTTGTTACGATATCCTAGATAGAAGTATTGTTATTTACAAGCAAATGACCATAACAATTAAATGAGCATCAGTGACAACTTTATATCAATTTAATGAAACTACCTTTTTAAACACCAACATATTTATCTCGGCCAAAAAACAAATACCAACATATTTATAGTAATCCAATAAAACTTAGACGATTCATTTCTCCTGTCTTAGAATAACAACAAAGTATAAAACTCATCCTCAATAAAATTCATTCCAAAGTTTAATCATTTTCAAGAAATTTGTTAAGCATATGACAACGGTATATTTTTAAATTTGATGTGAAAACTGAAGAAGTTTCAACCTTTTCGAACTTCCCTTATATTTGTTAAAAAAACAGAGCATATGCATCACTAAATATAGCACCAACGGATGTCAAACTCTCATCAAGAGAAAATGAAAGACTAGCTCACATCATAAACACAACAAAAAATCTAAGCTGGACCCTCAAATTATGGAAGGCAGATTAAGATTAATGATGGATACTATTGTGTCTTCCTAGTCCCTTCGTTTTCTTGAATTAACTAGTAGGTACGTGGTTGTTTGAATAGATAGTTTTAATTCTTCAATTTTGCATATCTTATAACCAATAATACCTGAATTTTGTATAATCTATAATTGTTAGACCTACACTTTGATGGAGTATCCATCAATTTTGAAATTAAGAGATTCGAACCAAAATCAAGTGAAAATTGCACTAGTTATATAGTTTTTGTTTTTTGACCTTTCACTAGTTATATAGTTTCAAAGATTCATTCTTATGGTAAAAAAAAGGTAAAATCCCAAATATATCCCTTTCAATACCCAAAAGGACAAGTGAGAAACCTAAACTTCCAAAAGGATCATGAAGGAACCAGCACCCAACTGTCATTTTAAAATTTTGCGAAAAGACAAAATTACCCACATCCTAAAACACAAATTGCGAGAAAAAGGTGGGTGTTAGGGTAGGTTTAGGGTGAGGTAGTAAATTGTGTTTTAGGGTGGGGACAATTTTGTCTTTTGGCAAAATTTTAAAATAACAGGTAGGTGCTGATTCCTTCATAGTCCTTTTGAAAGTTTAGGTTCTTCGCTTGTCCTTTTGAGTATTGAGAAGGATTTATTTGAGATTTTACCAATAAAAAAAGAGTCACTCTAAATTTGAATAAAATTTAAGAAACAAAAAATTATTTTTTAAAATGTAATAAAATCAGATTGCGTGCGGGAGTGAGAGGCGTCAGCAGATGGGAGGAGAGCTAGCATCCACAGCCACAGGTGGGCCTAACACCTAAACAGACACCTCTCTGTTCATATCTTTGTTCAAGTTATTTCCGTGAGAAAGAGGTGAGTACTCTGCAACTCTTCTTCCACATAGATGTCTGTTCCTTCCTGATCTCACCCTCTTTACACGAAACCATCATCATTATAAAGAAACAAAATACCCCTCCTATTACAATACAAAAACCCTATGCTCACTTCATTATTCCAAAAAGGTGAAAGAATAATAATTAAACAAACCACAGAAAGTTAACTTGCTCACAGTAAAAAGTGAAAGTTGGTCAACCAGGAGTTAAATCCTAACTTCATTCCTTCTTCATGTTCGTTTCAGTCTCCCTCGATCAATTATGGAACGACTCACATTCTCAAATGTGAGTCTTATTCTAGATTGTTAATTTTCTAAAAGTTGGATTATTATATGTGATCATTCAGAAGAAATGTCACAACTAATTCAACACACTATCATGGCTCTCAAATGTTGACCTCAACTGTTAGTTTTGATCTTATGTCAAGAAAGGCTAGCCGATTACTGTCTCAACATGAATATTAATGGATATTAAACTGTCATAATGGATATTTCCCTTACAACGTAAAGAAATGTCATTTTAATACCACCAAATAATTGAAAAACAAATTAAAGTTGAATTTCACTCCTTAGTTATGTTAAGAATAGGGGCAGTGTTCTCTCATAATCCCTCCCCTCCTAATCCCTCATTTTCCTCTTATAAATTCTCACTTTTAGTCATTTAAATTCATTTAGGAGCTCATAATTTGCTATTTGTACAATTAAAAATAAAAAACATGTCTTATAATATAAGATAAATGAAGAACTTTTAATTTTTTTTTTTTTGAAAACTTTGTACATAAAAAATTTCAACTATCTAGACCTATTCCATTTTAACAGAAGGATCTATAAAAGATACAGACTTATCCAGTTAACTGTAAAATTATTATCTAGTTAACTGTAAAATTTACAGTTAACTGGATAAGTCTGTATCTCTTATAGATCCTTCTGTTAAAATGAAATAAGTCTAGATAGTTGAAATTTTTTATGCTAAAAAATTTTTAAAAATAAAAAATTAAAAATTCTTCATTTATTTTATACTGTTTTTATTTTTAGAGGTATAAATGGTAAATTATGAGCTCTTAGATGCATCTGAAGGACCAATATTTACATTGGCTTCTAAGAAAAGGAGGGAAAAGGAGAGGGGGGATTCTAAGAAAACCCTCTCCCTAAGAATAGATTGAAAATTAGCATGATGTTGTATAAAGGGTTTCTTGGCAACCGTATGATTGAAAGCATCATCAACATACAGGACTTTTGTTCAATGAATTTAAAAATAGAAGCCCTTTAACCCTTCAGATGAAAATAAGTACCTTCAATTGCTTGGTTATTATACAAAAATCGCATGTCAGCCAAACGATGTGAATTTGTTCCTGAGCCTTGTACACACCATACATTATACTATAGGAGCTGGCTACACAAAATGCTAGGACATGGATGCAAACGGCAGGGTTAATGACTAGAGTGAAGTCATAACAAGTTGGTCACACTCGAAGTCGAAGGTGTGGCATGACCTTCTCTCTAACTAGTTAATTTTTTGAATGATTCGACACATCCCGTTTTTCAAAAAAATAAAATAAAAAAGTAACACATGTTCTTCATATTTTGTTAGAATCTTAAGTTTTGATGAAGACTAAAATATGAAAGAACAAGCCAAACACTTAGAGAATATTAGGTTAATATAGAACCCCAAGTTAGAGTGCTTCCGGATGTGGATTTACTTCCGGATGGACTAAGACTAGCGCTCGCGGATGAACGTTTCATCCCCCAGCGACAGCAAGTATATCATTAAGTCATAACTCAGTCTAAGAGCATTAGTGTATAAAATCATTGAGACTAAGTTAGGAAGCTTGCGGATGTAGATTTGCTTCCGATTCTATTAAGACTAGCGCTGGCTGTTGGTATGGATAACACTGAGCGCCAGTGACCATAACCCAACGTCCAGTGGATTTGCTTCCGAATGCTTAGTGACTAGCGCTGGCTGTTGGTATGGATAACACTGAGCGCCAGTGACCATAACCCAACGTCCAGTGGATTTGCTTCCGAATGCTTAGTGACTAGCGCTGGCTGTTGGTATGGATAACACTGAGCGTCAGTGAGTAAAATGTGAACATAACCCAACATCCAGTGAAAGTGCTTCCGGATGTGGAATTGCTTCCGGATGGAAAAGAACTCCCTTAGACTAAGTGAACTCCCACTGCATATGAGTATGTGCTATTATTGTTAAGACTAACGTTCAAAATGCAGTACACTGAGTAAAGTTGCTTCCGGATGTGGACTTGCTTCCGCAAGCAATCAGAATGTCAGAACGTTCAGAGCAGTGTAGTGTCAGAATGCTTTTGACAGAGCAGAGGTGTCAGAACTACTTTTCAGAGATAAAGCAAAGTCAACCCTGCTAAGCATTAATGGAGCATTAATTGGGCAAACGGTAACTTGGGAAAAACGGCCATATTCAAACGGCTAACCCACCTACCAAGAGTGAGAATACTTGGAGACTATATAAACAAGCTCACCTTCATTTATGAAGACAACTAATATCTTTGAAGAAAGCTAGAGTGAGAAACCGAGAAATCCTTCAAGCATTCAAAGCTGCCCATAAAAGAGAAAGAGCATTTAACTCATTGAGAGTTCTTTTCATCTACTTATCTTGTACTCTTTGTGGTTAAGTCTCTTCTTGTATTAAGAGCATTAATTGTACTTAAGTGTGTAACATCATCCGTTCTTGAAGAGAACTAAGTTTAGAAAATCCTTTATTTGTAAAGGTTGAACCATTGCTGGTTGTAAGGGGGAGCTAGTTAGCAAGGTTGCAAGTGAGCCTTGAGTAAAACTTGTGGTTGTAAGGTTGCAAGTGATCCCGTCCAAAACTTGCGGTTGTAAAGGTTCCAGGTGAACCCGTTTGTAAAACCTGGGGATAGTGGAACTCAACCTGGGTGGTTGAGCACTGGACGTAGGTCAGGAAGACCGAACCAGTATAAACTCTTGTGTTGTTATTGTTTGATTTTTACTTGTTAGCACAATTCACCCCCTCTTGTGCATCCATTACCTTCATATTTATCTTTAGTTTTCACTTATTGATTCAACAAAAGACCTATATTATTTTTTAGTTACATTGACAATTAATTTCTTTTTAAAGACTTAAATTTGAGACCTTAAGAGATTTAGGAGTCTTGCATACTTAAAACAATTTATGTATTGGTAAATTACTCATATTCTACTTTGAGCTAAAGTTTAGATTTTATAATTCTCATTTAAGGATATATGAAGAAATAATTTATCACTCTTATAATAATTAAAAGACAAAAGTATAATCACATAATGATACTCACAAGAAAATATTAATATAATACTACCTACGGTCCTAAAATAAGATCTAATTGACTTTTTTTTTGAAGTGGTTAAGGTTGCGAAATAGACTATTAAATCATGACATATTTGATATATTTTTAGATTATATATTAGTTTATAGATAAAATAAACTAGTCTAAGGGAAAAAAAATTAGGTAAATCAATTTATAACTAACTTATTTTACATTTTTATAAGATTTTCTAAAAAAGTCAACTAGGTCTTACATTTAGGAAGGGGTACCAATATGAAACATAAGCTATTAATGAATCCTTTTATATTAATGTGTTGAAAATATCGAATGTCAATATTTCTTTTTTAATTATTTATCTAAAAATCCTCACTCAAAGAAAACAAGAGAGACATCTCCCCTTGCTCTCACTCTTTCTCCCCTGCACAATTTTCAAAGCACATCTTTCTTTCAAGCAAACAAAATCATTAAACGAAGTGAAAATAAAAGTTTCTTTATTATTTCTCCTTCTCTGTATCTTTCCCTCATCCCCTTATAAAACCCAAAACTCAATCCTCACTTTGAACCACACTTCTCATTTTCTTCATTCTAATCTCTCTTTACCTCCCTCTCCTTCTCCTTCCATGGATGCTCTCAACTTCCTCAAGTTCTGGAAGAATGTCACGGCAACAAATACTGATGTTTCTCACTTAGTTCTTGAAGAAGCAGACGATATGTCCGACGATGAAGACTCCTTTTTTGACTTGGAACTCTCTCTTCATGATTTCGACATCAAAGAAAACAACATTACCAACAAAACCATCGGCACCCCAGAAGACCAAATCATGCAAGAAAGCGAAAGCATTCTTGTCTCTATTCATCAAGAAGATAATTTCTCTAGCAAAACACCTTACAATATAAATATCAATGATGAAGTTGACATTTCCAAACCATCAACAACCCCTTTGTCTTCTAATGAGTCCATTTCCAAGAGAAAAATCCACCCAATAGAGCCTATTTCTAAGCCTCAATCTCCCATTTCTCTTCTCAGATCATCAGCTCCTAGCTTCAGAATCTCCATGTTCAAGAAGCCTAAGGAGAAAGAAGCTAAGAATTATCCCATAACACATAACATGGAAAAATCATGTTATAATTCCCCTGCTCTTAGCAGAGTCAACAGCTCGAGAAACAAAATAAACCAAGAAAGATCATCAAAGGATGTTTTGCAAAAGTATGTTAAGCTGCTCAAACCTTTGTGTATGAAAGTTTCAAGAAAGTACAATGATAAAACAAAGTTTGGGGATGAGGTTTCTTCTAATGCTTCACCTATGTCTTCACCATCTGCCTCTTCTGTGTCTTCTTTCTCGAGGAAGGAGAAACATGTGAATATTCCTGCGGGAATTAAGGTAGTTCGTAAGCATTTGGGTAAGAGTAAATCTGCACCGTCGGCTTTTGGAGTATCATCTCCATCTAAGAGGAGTGATGATTCACTTTGGGAGCAGAATGATGGGATCCAAAGTGCCATTCTACACTGCAAAAAATCTTTCAATGGAAGAGGTAAACATTACTTCGTTGTGTTGCTATATGAATATAGCTGAATAATCTTTGTTATTTGAATATATACTCCCTAGTCCCTCCCATCTTAAAGATACGATTTAATTGACTTTTTTTTAGAGATGAAGATTATAAAATAGGTTGTTAAATTATGATATGTTTGATATATTTTTAGATTATCCATCAGTTTATAGGTCACATAAGCTAGCTTGAGGAAAAAATTAAGTAAATCAATTTATAATTAACTTATTTGCTTCTTTAGTATTTAAAAATCAAGTCAATTAAATTTTATATTTATAGATAGAACTACAGGAAATATTAGCTTATAAGTAACACAAATCATATTTAGTTTTTTTTATCATTTTCTAAGAAAGTTATGTAGGTTTTATGTTTAGGAAGGGTGGAGTAGTTCATCAAAGATAATCATGTTTTGTTTGAGGTTTAGGATATTCTTTTGATCTGTACTGTTTATAAACTGAGATTATTGATTTGTTAAATGCTTTGGTTTCAGAATCTTCGTTCATGATGACGGGTCAAAAAGTTGTTGAAGGTGATGATGGCGAGATAAAAGAAGAAAACAGGGAAGGAGAAATTTGAAAATGAAGAGGGAAAGAAGATAATGAATGGATCTTTTGATTGTGTTTACTTTCTTTTTGTAAAGAGAAAGGACTTTAGATAAGAGTGAGTGATTAGTGGGTGGTGTTGATGATGTTCACTTGTTTAGGAATGATTATTAGTATTAGTAGTAGTACTTAACAGTTGTAAATTGCAAAAGCTCCCCTGCTAATCTGTGTAGAACTGTGTAAATGGAAGTGTGTGTCTTTATTATTGTTAAAAATAAATGAAAAGTCCCTCGGATTTGGGATTTTTAATTGTATCTTTGTCGGAGTTTGAACTCACACTTTGAATTTGACCTTACTGTTTCCAGCATTCTTCCCTTTAGGATAAGAACTTGGGATGGAACTTGGGAGAATGACACATTAACACTTGATTTGAATAGTGTATTGCTCCCTCAGGCCTCATGTGCCTTTTTATAATTTAAGAAAATTGTGGACCATTTTACCCATAATTATACGATACCCTTGGTTTGAAATTTGACTAATCAAAACCAAAATGATGACAAATTTGAGTGATCAAGAATTGATGAACTGTGTGTTCGAATCATGAGAATCGCTGTTATTGGGAGAGGATACAACCTTGACTATGTGGGCAACAATCCTACCCATCGAGTTCAGATTAGTCGGTTGCCAATAAGCGTCTGATTACCAGGTAGTATTTAACAAAAAAAAAAAGATTGATGAACCCCTGAGATTTTTTTATGCGCATTAACATGTAAATAATTTTAGTTCATAAAGTATTGAAACATTTGAGTTTTTCATAAAGTGACAGATTCAAAGTGCTATAATTTAGTCGGAAAAATTAATAATTATATTGTGTCAATAAAAAAGTGTAGCACATAAATGTCGTAATGACATTTTTGAAAAAAAAAAGGAAGTTCTATAAAAAAATTCAGTAAGTTATAAGTCTCTTGTATTATAACGTAGAAACTATTTAGAATTTTTAAAGTAACATATTAGAGGTGAGATACTCTCCTCGCTTCTTTTGATAAGATTGACAAATTTTACAAATTTTATTTAATTATATAGTTATCATATTATAACATTTAGTCTGAGCGCTGAATGCATTTTTGACCAATTATTGTCTCTAATTAAGTCAATTATTTCTTATTATCTTTTTTAATATATACTATTTTTCGATAATTTGTTTCTACTTTCTTCACTTGCCTCTTTTTTTATAACAAGAAAGAAAATAGCTTATTCAGCCAGTACTAAAATGTAAATTACAATTAAAAAGTAATAAAGGAACCAGAAAATCAGGAACTTAAACTTTCGGATGGTAACCTGGGTGGGCTCCAATAGCATGTTTTTCCAAAAAAAAATACGATGCTTTTATTATTACCATAGTACTTCGGAATATGAACCAGCCTCCCATTTACTAGCAATCCATGATTTAGCCTCACACAAGTAAGCCTAGGAGTGTTGCCTATTGAACTCTTCTTGTTCAATCATTTGAATTAATTATATTCCAAAGAGTCTGATTCAATAATAAGACGACGAGCACTGCTCTCTAATGCTAACCTCTAACCAAAAAGCAGTGCACATAACTCTATCCAAAACTATCTTCAAAGCTCTCAATGAAAGATAAATCCTTCCATAAAATCGCTTTTACTATTGCACATTAATTACTCCTTCCATAAAATCCTTCAATCAACGTTAAGACCATCTTCCTATTAAGAACACCACAGAACTATTCAAATTGATGCCTTAGCATTGCGTTTCTACGTCGTTTGACTCAAGCTAGTAAGAATTGACTTAGCTCTTATCAAGACCGTCTTATTAGACTCCTAGTTTCCCTCAAAGAAGACAACACACAGTGGTAAAGAAATTAGACCAATTCTCTCCCCAACCTACCTCCAGGATTTCTAATATTGAAACTAAGCCAATCCCATAAGTTTAGTCAGACAAATTTATCTCTGAAAGGAGGTTTAATCAATCCCCTCCGCATCTATCTCCTCTGTCGAGGTCTCACAATCTCTCAGTATATGTAGTAAATCTTCCAACTTTAAGCCACACCAATTACAAGCATAAACCCATCCTTGCTCTATTA
Source organism: Mimosa pudica (assembly GCA_029929735.1). Lineage (NCBI taxonomy): Eukaryota > Viridiplantae > Streptophyta > Magnoliopsida > Fabales > Fabaceae > Mimosa > Mimosa pudica. Next base: position 7,656,252 of record JAKELP010000021.1, on the reverse strand, counting down.
GTATTAGTCAATAATCTGTTATATATGAAATGCTAGCTATATAAAATAGTTACATTTTTGTAAGATGCGAAGTTTCCATGTCTTACATGATATAGAGCTTTCGGATGTGTTTCATATGTGATAACATCATTTGTAGGCTTCACTGTCAAAAATTATTAGTAAATAAAAACTATATTACAAGTCATTATAATTTCTTCACTTGCGTGCCTCTTATAAATAAATAAAGGAATATTCAAATGTATATTGTTTACAAATTGTTGATCTACGGAATCCAGTTATTTTAATAATCGTACAATAATGACAAGGGGAGCATGAAACTGGTTGACCTCACTAAATCTTATCCTGATTGTTAATTTTTTTTCTTTTCCAAGACATTGTGATTGTTAATTCACTACTATATGCGGGTTTCATCATAGGAAGATATAGTACGTGGCGTTGTGAGAGGAGAGGTTCTTTGAACCAATTATTGGGTAGTGTTAGATGTTATACAAGGCTTGGAACTTGTAAGTCCATTGCACCCATATATAGAAGCTAAGGGACAAGACACAGAGCAAGCAGACGACACCGTTTTAGTGCTTCTACAATGCTAGATTCCCTGTGTTTTCATTCTCCTATCTTTCGGTTGTCTTTACTTTATGAAACCTATTTACCTTTTTCAGTATATAAAATATTCAATAAATAATTTTATTTAAAAAATATTAAATTGATTGACAATGCTTACGTTACGTTGATCGAGTATATATACATGTCGCTAACTGTGAAATCGTGAATTACATGGATATATAATGAGAGGTTAGTCCATTTCAATAAGCCCAACCTAAGGCCCCTTTCTAACTTTCAAAGTATACACAAACTTTTCTTAAACGAATTTTCCATGATGTACGAAAATTGTTTGAATTATTTTATGAAAAAAGTATTTGTGTTGATATATGTGTAAAAAGATTAAAGTGCTAATATTCATTATGACTAACAAAAAATTTATAAAATATCAACTTGATCAACAAACAATAAATTATCTCATTTTGATAAATGAACAAAAAGTCTCATTTTGGACATTGAGCTATTGAAAAATACTAAAATGTTCTTTCTAAAATAAAAAAAAAATTCATTCTTACTTCATTCTTCATCATTCTTCTACCTCCATCACCACAGAGACATCCTCCGTCACCACTGTCTTCCCCTTCTCCATTGAGCCATCCAATTACAAAACACCAAAACCTCACTCTTAGCTTGAAATAACTCCCACTCCAATCATAACACCAAACCCTGGGTAAATTTAGTATTTTTTTTAATTTTTAATAACCCATTGGCCAAAATGAGACTTTTATTGTTTATTAGTCAAAATGAGAGCATTCCTTCATTGTTCTTTGGTCAAATTGATACTTTGTAGATTGCTTGTTGGCGAAAGAATAAGTGCATACACATACACCAATTTCTTCTTGTACTTGATAGTTGCTTCCTCAAGGCAAGTTCGACTTCTGCAGTTGAAAAACAAGAATAAAGTATAAAAGCTTGTGGAGTTGTATCTAATTATTTAAAATTTCGATTTTTAAGTGGAGAATAAGTGGGCAAAGTGAAAACTAGCAAAAGGAAAATACAAATATTATAATTTTCTATGATAAAAATGATGCTTACCCATTTGGTGATTAGCAAGATAAAATATAAGAGTATAAATGAGCACATATACTTTTTCACGAATCTTATATTACTTTTTAAAATATTATTTATCTGAATTTATGTGCACAATTATGATCTGTTCATTCAAATATGAGAAAATATTGATTTTCCACATCTTTCTTCCCTTTATTTATTTCAATTAAGCTTTCTATCCTCGTTCAAGCAAATTATTACAGAAAAAAAATGAAAACTTCAAATTTCATGCTAATTAAATTATGAATTTGGCTTTTATAAGATGATCTTGGATCTAGTGCTAATTGTCTGAGCTAGATATAACTACTTTACATATATCACAAGAAAATGTATTAAATTAGTAATTTGTAAAAAAATGTGTGACAATTTTGTTAAAATATTATCTTCAATTGTTTATATTTGACATATCCCTTAATGAAAACCTTTTAAATATATGCACAATCAATAAGAATAGTTTTTATCAGAGAAAGATTAGTTCCACTTGACATGAGGGTGAAGATACCTTTAAGAAAGCAAAAAAATAAGAATAGTTCATAGAAAAATAAAATTTGGAAAACAAAATAATAGATTTAAATCTTATATTCGGAATCAAATTAAATAAACTTACTAACTCCAACACAAAGAGTAGCAGAATCCTCGGAACATTTCATTGCTTGATCAAACAATGAGATCTTGGAAGTTGGAACTTTTGTTGTAGCCTTGCAAACACATTTCATAGATAATATTGATGCTACCAAAATTTTGATAAAAACTCCGCAAGTGTACGGATCGTAAATTTAGTAAAGTGGTAGTTCAAGGTCGATGCCACAAAGACTCAGACAATTAATAACTAGGCATTAGATCTCCTATTTTCATTCAAGTTGAGTAAATAAAAGAAAATTGATTTTAATTACCTAATATCTAAGAAAATAAAATAAAACAAATATTCACACAGATGAAATTCACGAGTCAAAAGAACAACCTAGAGCCACCAATCCCTTATCTGCTTCTTAGATTTTATTCCCACTAAATTAATTATGAATTAATCCAACTAGCTAATCTAGAGTACTAGTGTCTATAAATGTCTTCCGGCCCACTTACATCCTTGCCTAGCTTAATTACACAATGTCTTGCACTAATTTACTAAGCCAATTTATACTGGTACCGCTCTAATGTGACTATGTAGGGCTTCTAGGTATATGTCTATCCTAGTCGCAAATCAGATTAAAAATCCAATCCTACACTATTTAATCTCATGGTCTATTTAAAATTCCCTCTTTCGAGTCCAATTCTAAATTCCCTAAACATGTCTAATGGTGATAAGCACTAAACAAGTTAATCAATAATAGCAAAATTAAATAAACTAGATCAAATTAACCATAACTAAATAGTGGGAAATAAAATAGTAAGTTACAAACAAGTTCATAGTACTCTAGGTTGTAAAAGGAAATTAACCACACATAGTTTTGAACAAAATCATCTTAATAAAGAAGAATAACAAATCCCAAACCATATAGGTAAGTAGAAACAAAATTCCTCTTGTACTTGAGTGTGTGAATGTAATTGATGATTGATGAAGATGCCCAATAAGAGACAAAGCTCGCGCCCCTCCTCTGATGCTGCGTGTATGTATTTGGTCTTGATGAGTAATTGTGAATGAGTCTTATACAGTGCTGCACTTGCCTTCTCCTTCGTGACTTCCTTTCCCTTCTTTTTCCGTCGTGAATGTGTAGGCTTTAGGAAATTGGAAGAAATGTAAGCAGCCTCCCTTCTCCTCATCAATTGCATGTGTATATTTATAATAAATTAGCCCAACACCATATTGCCTTTGCCTTGCATATTAAGTTTCTTTTCTTTCCTTTTCTTGTATGATGAATGCACATAATCAAATCAACATCTTTCTCTTTATTTCCTTTTTCATTAAATCTGCATTCATGAAGAGAAAGAAATAGGAAATAATCACAATGACTCAATCACATAATCTCATTAATAGGAAACTTCTCATCAAAATATTTCTTTTAATATATTAAGTTTCCTATTTCAATTAAATTTCAGATTTTCCAAAAGAACTACTCATATAATCCTCAAATTACTTTCTTTCCAATTCACAACAAAATCACTTATTACTTAATTAATGACTCCCCAAATACAATAAAATATTTCCTAAAAACAACTAAATATGAGGAGTTATCAAATATGTATTTTGATAGAACACAAGACAAATGATATCGAGAAAAATAAGTTTTTAAGAAAGCTATTTATATAAAATTATTGGTTGACTTTACTAAATCTCAGTGTCTCACTATGTGATTGCTAAACACTATGCATATAAGTTTAGTCAAAAGGAAAGACGCACGGAGTTGTAAGGCGAGAGATTCTTTGAACCAATTAGTATGTGACGTTATGATGTATGTTTTCAAGGCTTAGGAAATTTAGCTAGTGCGTTGCACCCACAGAAAGAAAGAACAATACACCAAACACGCAGACGACACCGTTTTAAATATGCACAATCAATAAGCATGTTTTGTTTTTGTACTGACTTCTACATTGCTAGATTTGCAGTGCTTCCGTTATTTCGTCCTCTGATAAGCGCTTTGTCTTTGTTTTGTGAAAACTATATTTGTTTATGGTGTGAAAAAATTGATATGTTTGTGAAAACCATATGCCTTCTTATATAAGCTTCACAATAACATTATTCCTTTATCGGATGTGTCACATCATTTACACGTTAATTCTTTGTGACCTTAGATATATGAATGTAGATTTCATTCATCACATATTGTTTTCCTATCATTTGGTTAAAACAACTTGGTTCAATTGTTTTTCCGTGTCCTCCATCTCATTTACCTCTTAATGACATGTTGACTTGGTTTAAGCACTTCCTATCTCAAGAATAGATAATAAGGTTCTCATTAAGAGTATTATCTTATTCTTGAATGACATCTCGAGGAAGCATAATAAAGCTGCTAGAGGTCATACTCCTCAATCACAAGACATTATTATGGACTTTCGATTAATAGTAGTTTTCTATGCTCTGATTTTCAGTGGAAGACCCCAATGTGATAGTTTCTCATCAGACCATAGCTTCTCATAATTTCTCACATGCGAAGCAATAGATGTTTTGGTCAAGAAGTAGAAACTCTAGCGATATCCTCATACCATCATCACATCCTAATTTGTTTTGGAGTTACACTTCTCCAAAACTTTCACCGAGCTGGAAGCGCACCATTCCTGGTTTTTTTGCCCTGAGCTACTTTTGTATTGCTCTGAATTGTATACATCAATCTGGCTTACCCATGGGTGGAGTGTCTCATCATCTGGAATGTTCATAAGCGTAGCATTGACTTTAACTGACGAGTTTCTTCGGTCTCACAAATCATTGTGAGAATTGTTGCCATTTTGACCAATTTATTTTGTTTCTATTTGTTTACCTTCAAATAATAAATTTACCACTTTTTCTTTTCTACTTCATGGTTTTGTTAGAACTATTTAATTTTTCTTAATTAACATCATTTTGTCTTTTTATATAAAAAAGTTATATAACTTTGTTTTCTTTTTCTCTCTTTATCCTCCTACAACATTAATCTTTGTTATTGTTGTTTTTCGTCATAATTATGCAATAACTTATATGCATACAGTTTTGAACCAAAATAAGGGCAACAAGACATGCGTTCTAAGGGGTTAGATAATTAGAACTAATTATTATGAAATGTTAGATACATAGGTTTAGAGGTATCTGTGCAAGTGCGTTGCATCTAACACGACACCAAACAAGGAGACAATGCTGCTCCGGCTCGGCCACCTGCTAGGCTGCTACTACTTAGATTCCACCGTTAATTTTTAATTTTTAATACTCCCTCCGTCACTGAATATAAGACTTAGTTGAATTTTTTTTAGAGATTAAAGAAGAAAAGTAGGTTAGTTAAATATGATGTATTTTATATTTGTTTATATTACCTATTAGTTTATAGGTCAAATAAACTAATTCAAGGGAAAATTAGGTGAATCAATTTATAATAAGTGACTTATTTTACTTTTTTAGGATTTTCTAAAACAATCAACTAGGTTTTATATTCAAGATTGGATGGAGTAATACTTTTTACATGTTTTTTAGTTAAAATGTAAAATAAAAAATTCACATATCACTATTCTTTTTCGATGAATATATGTAGCTCCCAGTGATGCCCAACCTAAAAGGCTAAAATCCTATCATAAGGGGAAACATTTTGATTGGAATTCGAGTTTGTTGTTTCCAGTCTAGTTCGGGTTGTTCCTTTCTATTCCCTTACGTTTGCTCAAACAATACTGACACTAATTTCAACGTGTACGTGCCATTTTCATATAGTCATCGGTGTCTTGAATTTCAATCGCAAAATATATATATATATAGTCATAATTGTATTTGTATCCATGTAATTCCTTTTTTATGGCATATCCATGTAATTCTTAAACTCAATAATGTTATTGAGTTTAAGAATTACATGGATATGCCATAAAAAAACAATGAGAGAAAAATAAAAAAACAAAAAATAAAAAAAAAAACTCACCTTAAAAGGAGTGTGGCGGCGGCTTGTAGAAAGAGAAGGCGATGGGGGAGAGGCGGCGGCGGTTGATGAGGGAGAAGGCGAGGGAGTGTGGTGGCGAGAGGGAGAAGGCGAGGGCGAAGGAGATGTGGTGGCGAGAAGGAGAAGGTGAGGAAGGCGAAGGCGGTGGTTGGTTGAGGCGGCGGAGAGAGGCGGCGGTGAGGAAGGCGAGGGAGTGTGGTGGCGAGAGGGAGAAGGAGATGTGGTGATGTGGTGGCGAGGGCGAAGGAGATGTGGTGGCCAACGAAGGAGAGAAGGAAGGAGAGGCCGATGGAGAGTGAAGGTTGAAGAGAGAAGAGTGAAGGTCAAATGAGTGAAAAGGGAGGGAAATAAAAAAGGGTTTTGGCGTCAGTGGGAAAAAAATTGCCCAGCTTCCACAACCACAAATGGGAAGATGTGGTCATGGAAGGGCACCCTTCCACGACCACACTCTCTTAAGTGTGGTCGTGGAAGGGTAGGCACCCTTCCACGACCACACCCTTAAAGGTGTGGTCGTGGAAGGGTGCCCTTTCCACGACCACATGTACAAATGTGGTCGTGAAAGGTGGAGACGTGGACAGTTATTTACATGTTATGCCACCGCGTTTTTCATCAACGACCAACATTGGCTTTTTAGTCGTTAATTATGGTCGTGAAAAGCCTATTTTCTAGTAGTGAATACATGTGGTATTGGACTATTGGTTATAAGCTTACTCATATTATACACGCTTAATTAATTTGATATATATATATATATATATATATATATATATATATATATATATATATATATATATATATATATAATATTGATTAATCAGAACCAAGCAGTAAAATAATTAGGCTACAACTTAAATATATAAATAAGCAAATATGATTATTTCTAATCATTACTACACAATTTTTATGCGCATTTGACTTAAATTTCTCAAACTTTATTGTTGGCCAAACCTTTAAAATTTTCAAACATGCTCGATCATTTTATAATACTTCCAGAAATTAATGTAAGTATTTAAAAAGGTAATTTGGAAAAACTTGAATTTGAATAATACTGGGCACATATATATATACCATACGAATAGTTTCCAGCTTCACAAATTTCATATACATTTTCAACCAACGTATATAGATTGACCATGCCTTAGATGATACACTCCCTCCGGTCCTAAATATAAGATCTAATTGACTTTTTTTGGAGATGTTAAGGTTACAAAATATGTTATTAAATTATGACATATTTGAAATATTTTTAGATTAGTCATTAGTTTATAGGTTAAATAAACTAGTTTAAGGGGAAAAATTAGGTAAATCAATTTATAATTGACTTATATTTTATTTTTTAAAGATTTTTTAAAAAAGTCAATTGAGTCTTATATTTAGGACCGGAGGGAGTATTTAATAATTTAAAACCCTAAACTTATAGATTGAGAGGGAGTTTGTGCGACATAAAACAAAAAGGAGCACGAATAAAAATCACAAGTAAATGCACTATTTTTTTGAAAAGAAAATGAAAAAGAAAAGAAAATTAGGGTGGACAATTGGTATAGAAATAAGTTTCCCTATTACGTAGATTATAAATAGGAGGTGTATACTATTTGACTATATTCATGTTATCATCATTTTATTATGTTATAAGGTAAAAAATATTGATTTCAAACATGATTTATATTGACAGAGAGTAAGGGTACTTTTTTTATTTCTCCACTGATATATGTTATTAGCAACAAACTAATCCGATTAAATGGGAATGTATGCTGATAATAAATAAATCTCTGATTAATGGGAGGGTAATTTTTGAACTTGTTGTATTCTTGATTATGGCTAAATCCATACATACCGTTTGGACCAACCATTATGGGCTTAAACTTTATATTACTCATGGGTATCTCTATTTATCTATCTTGGGCCTCTTCTTCGATCGGGTTCTCATAGGTATTATAGGCTTATTGGGCGAGATATTTCTCAACCAAAACAGAGAACAAGTGGTGGGGTCTCCTATTTTATCAAAGTGGACGTTATGTGTTTATTGCATTTTTTGTATGATTCAGATCCTTAATTGTATAATTTAATCTCTCCAATTCTTGTAGGTAAAAAAGTAGGGATGTTGACGAGGCCTAACAGCATGGGGCACCCACCCTTATTCGCTTAGAAATGCCCCTTAGTCGCTTAAAAATGCCCTGCTTGGCCTGCCAAAATTTGATGATCAATGGAAAATGGGCATATTCATGCCGGATATTTTTGCGGCTAGAGCTGGCCATTGATGAGCAAATTAACCAAGGGCTTTGTAGCTCAGTGGTATGAGATCTTCCCTTTAGATGGGAGGTTGCGGGTTCTATCCCGCTTGTAACCTCAAGCCGTTAGTGCTTGCCCCTTTGAATAAAAAAAAATTGATGAGCAAATTAAAACTGACCCTATTGTTGCTTTTACTCAAGCAAGAAAATCTTGAATGAACACTTGGTGCAAATGGATGGAACTAGAATGCATAAAAAATTCTGATCAATCCGCAAACTCAATAAGAACAAAGCAGCATGAAGGATGGCGTTGTCCTCCATTTTCAGTCTTAAAATCAATGTTGATGCTGCCTTCAAAGGAGAGGAAAAGTTAGCAGGCACTACGTTTATTCTAAGAGACGAAAATGACTGGTTCCTGGGTGGGGGGACAATACAAAAACAAGATTCCAATATGAGGCAAAATAATGATGCAAGTCTATAGCAATAAAGCTAACAATATGATATAACTAACAAGGATAAAGATATAATTTATATAATCATCTAACATTTGATTAAACAACATAATCATATCAAATTAAAGTCATCAGGCATAAAAGTCGTATCAAATTAATTAGAGTTACAAAATAAAGGAAAACATTTAAAATCGGTGCAAAGTGAAAACACGCATTGAGAATGGCGGCAGTGAGAATGGAGGCGCTGCTGAGAATGAGTGGAAAAAATGTCGATACAGACATGAATCATTTTATTTCAAGTTAATGGTATAATTCTCATGTTACTGAAATATATATATATATATATATATATATATATATATATATATATATATATATATATATATATATATATATATATATAAGAGGCTTAGACCATCCTATTAGTTTTAATAGGCTTTTTTAAAAGGACTGAGTCTGACCTATTTAGTTAAATAGGCTTTAAAAATAACCTTGATTTGGGCTTGTGGTCTATTAAGTATGAGCTTGGATAGACCTATAATAAGTCAAGTTTAAGGCTCCTTCTAGTATGAGTCTCACCTGCTTTCACCTCTAGTCGTTTCCATTGGATTGGGTTTTCAGACCACTTAGCCAGTTACAGGGATTATTCGAGATGGATTTACCTAATAAAGATGATCATGGATGATTTGGCGTTGAGTTCAAGTTTTAGTTAGCTTTGTTTGTTCCAGTTTTATATCTTTTCAGTTTGTTGACTATATCTTGAAGGCTTTTCTCTGTTTGTTCTTTTCTCAATTTTTGGACCGATGTTATATCTTTTGATCAATGAATTTCTATTTCCATGGAGAAGAACAGAAAATCTTGCATGCCTTTAAATGATTCCACATTATTTCCATTTTAAAAATGTAAGTAATAGATGCGATAAGGTGTGAAAAAATAGATTAAAGTAAAACGTTTCTTTTTTACTTATTTTCCAAGGAACAAAATCATTATAGATTCATCATATGATTTTTCAATAGTAAAGTATTTTGATAAATATATAGTTTATTAATTGAGTTGATAATAATTTGATACAAGAGCTAGCTACCTACCTATAAGAAAGCAGTTATCTCATAAATTTTCTATTCATACCAACGTGAGGTTGGACTAGTGGAAGGGTTGGGTTAATTAATCCCCCACAAGGCGAATGAAAGGCTACAATATAATCCTCTAGGATAGGCATCCGCTTAGTCATAGATCAAAACCTCAAACATTAAAGAATACCTATGTTTTTTTTAATGAAAGAATACCTATATTTAACACACACACAAAATACAAATTTTCTAATTATTGTGAAGGATAGAGAAAAAAGGGACGATTTGGCTCAACAGTAAGCTCACTTGCCGTGGAGTCTGAGGACTAAAATTGAGTTGACCCTTTTTATTGTGAAGGACGGAGAAAAAAATATAAGTCAAAGTCGACCGCAAAAATTTTACTTAAAATTAGTTAGATAAATAATAATGCAACCGCCAAAGTAATAAAGAAATCCCTGTTCATTCATGTGTCTTCTTTAATTAACCCTATCTCTAATCATTTATCAACATTATACTCTAAAACTCTCAAACACAACAATATGGAAACTGTTCTCCCATAATATCCCCACCATCTCTATCCCCACTTCCTACTAGCTATCACCACCACCGCCGCCACCTCCCTCCCTCCTCCATGGCTGATGACCACCCTCCTCCGCCACCTCCGCCGCCAAAAGGCTATAAACTAACCGCCACGTCAATCTCCTACACCAAATCCACTACCACAATCATCCCACCATCACTATTCTCACACCTTTTCAAAACCACAAACCCTACTTCATACATCCTCAAACACATCTCCCTCACTGCCTACCCTTCCCAAATCCTCGCCATTGTGGGCCCCAGCGGCGCCGGCAAGTCCACCCTCCTCGACATCCTCGCCGCCCGGACCTCCCCCTCCTCCGGCACCCTCCTCCTCAACTCCTCCCCCTTCCACCCCTCCCTCTTCCGCAAACTCTCCTCCTACGTCCCCCAACATGACTCCTCCCTCCCTCTCCTCACCGTATCCGAAACCTTCGCCTTCGCCGCCGCTCTCCTCCGCCCTAAGCCCTTCGACACCGCAGCCCTCCTCGCCGAGCTCGGCCTCTCTCATTTGGCACACACCAGGCTCGCCGATGGCCTCTCTGGCGGCGAAAGACGTAGGGTTTCCATTGGCCTTAGCCTACTGCATGACCCTGCTGTGTTACTTCTTGATGAGCCCACGTCAGGACTTGATAGTACGGGTGCTTTTAAAGTCATGCAGATTCTGAAATCTATATGTGTTTCACGTCATCGTACTATTGTGTTATCTATCCACCAACCTAGTTTTAAGATTCTTTCTGTTATTGATAGAATCTTGCTTCTATCTAAAGGTTCAGTTTTTTATCATGGAACTCTTGGAGAACTTCAGGGTTTTCTTCTTAGTAATGGCTTCTCTGTGCCCCCTCAGCTCAATGCCTTGGAATATGCAATGGAGATATTAAACCAACTTGATGAGATTGACCCCACGAATAATAATACTTCTGATGATCCTGATGAACAAAGTCCTGCAAGTTATTCTCCATCTTTAGGGGTCAATACAAGGAAGATGATCCGGTATAGGAGCTCACGAGTGCATGAAATCTGTGCGCTTTCTGGAAGATTTTGGAAGATTATTTACAGAACAAAGCAGTTACTTTTGACCAACACGTTAGAAGCTCTTCTTGTTGGTCTTGTCCTTGGAACTATTTACATCAACATTGGCTTTGATAAGGAAGGCATTCAGAAAAGGTTTGGTCTTTTTGCATTCACTCTCACTTTTCTCCTTTCTTCCACCACTGAAACACTTCCGATCTTCATCGGAGAGAGACCGATCTTACTGAGAGAAACATCAAGTGGGGTTTATAGGTTATCCTCTTACATAGTCGCCAACACACTCGTTTTCTTACCATACTTGTTGGTTATTTCGATTATCTACTCTATTCCAGTCTACTTCTTAGTGGGTTTGTGTGCTTCTTGGCTCTCTTTTGCTTACTTTGTTTTGGTCATTTGGCTTATTGTTCTAATGGCTAATTCATTTGTCCTTTTCTTGAGCTCTATTGCACCAAACTACATTGCTGGGACTTCCCTCATGACAGTTCTTCTTGCTGCGTTTTTTCTCTTTTCTGGGTATTTCATCTCAAAGGAAAGCTTACCCAAATATTGGCTGTTCATGTATTTCTTTTCTATGTACAAGTATGCTCTTGATGCTCTTCTCATAAACGAGTACTCTTGTTTGGCCACGAGGTGCTTCATATGGTACGAGGAAAATCAAGGAGAGTGCATGGTCACTGGAGCCGATGTGATGAACAAGAGAGGACTCAGTGAGGCTCAAAGATGGACTAACGTGTATGCCTTGCTTGGTTTCTTTGTGTTGTATCGTGTGCTTTGTTTGTTTGTGTTGATCAGAAGGGTTTCCAGAACCAAAAGTTAGAGAAATGAACAAATGTATAGTGATGAAAAGTCATGTTTTTAATATTAAATATCAAGTTGTTTCAATCGATTGATCAGCTTCGTTTGTTTCATCTTCTGGTTTTGCATGGTTTGTATACCTTACTTTGATCATACACAGCCATAAAAAAAGTAAATTTTTCATGAGATCGATGTTTCTTTTTCTTCAAATAAAGTTGTGGGAGAGACATACATGAGAATTGATGTTTCATTTTTTGTCACACAGCTCAACGTTTCCTTGGACGAATGTAAGTATATACATAATTTTAGACAAGACACAGATCTGTCCATATTCCTTGACTTATGATCACTAGCAAATCTTGACTATACAAGGTGATAGTATATACTAACATCAAATTAATCCTAACCTATTTACTAAACATGAGATTGATTTCGCAGAGAAATTCTTGCTTGTTATGGAAATGATGTGGGTCACGTTAATTTCAATAAAAAATTATATGGGTTAATTTTGTTAAAAGATAAATAAATATTTGTTCTTTCACAAAAATAGATGTGTGGAAAAGTATTGTTATTCTCTGGCTGCAAGATATATAGAATCACGGATTTATTTCACATGCAAATAATTTCAAGACAAGACATTTCGGTGGAGAAGTGGTCTGGTGGAATCAGTGATAATTCATTATTCGATGTTGCTCTGGGTAGAAGGTGGACCCCATTGAATTATTTTGTTTTGTTTGGATGCGCAATGTACTGATTATGGGTAAGAAATTGGGAAAATTAATTAGAGGTCCGCCACAAGGGAGTTAATACTGGAAAAGTCCCAAAAGTTGAAAATATTAATGTAAAGTCCCAAGGGACCTCACATTAATATATTTGAAAAGTGAAAAGACAGTTGGAGGGGAGGGGGAGGGTGGGGGTGGGGGGCGGATGGAGGGGGTGGGTGAGGGAGGAGGTAAATTTTTTTAAGGTTAGGGGCAAAACTGTCTTTTCACTTTTCAAATATATTAATGTGAGGTCCCTTGGGACCATACATTAATATTTTCAACTTTTAGGACTTTTCCAGTATTAACTCCCTTGTGGGGGACCTCTAATTAATTTTCCCTAAGAAATTCTTTTAAAGTTGATTTTAATATTACATTAAATTTAAATGATTCTTAAAGATAAAAATGGTATTCTAATTTCTAAACGAATTTGAGTAATTCAATAATTAACAAGACAAAAAATAAGACGAAAATAACTGTCATTTTCTCATCCATGTAGTATTATATATATCTCTACCTTGTATATGTGCTGACAAGACAAGTTGAGTTTGGGAGGTTTTCATGTCCAAAAGGAATGAATAAATTTATAGCGAATGGCACGAAGGAGCAAGACGTCCCCTTCAACTTTGAAATATTATTATATAAAGCTTTCTTTGAGTCACGGGTCATTTTAGTTCATAGAGAAGAAGGACGGAGTGAGGAAGAAGCCAACATGTCTGGTTTCATCATGAAAAAGTTTTTGTCGCATAGCTTTGTTACCACTTGATATCCTGTTTTTTTTTTTTTTTTTTTTTTTTTTGGCCGAAATATCCTGTTCGTACTCACGGATTCTTGATCTGTGATCTCACCCGTGAACTCTTCCTTTTAATATATGTTTCTTGACTTCTTCTTCTAGCACTCAATCTCACACCCTAAATAAATCTATATGAAGACTACGTACTGTTTACCCTCTGCTATCCTGCAAATAAGTAATAGGCTAATTAAAAAATGTTGTAGAATAATACTCCCTCCATTCCTAAATATAAGACCTAGATAACTTTTTTTTGGAAAGATTAAGGTTGCGAAATAGGTTATTAAATGATGACATATTTGATATCTTTTTAAATTATACATTAGCTTAGAGGTAAAATAAACTAGTTTAAGAGAAAAAATTAGGTAAATCAATTTATAATTAACTTATTTTTTGCTTTTTTTTAGGATTTTTCAAAAAAGTCATCTAGGTCCTATATTTAGGAACGGAGGGAGTATTAAATATAATTTTTTTTATGATCACACGCCAATCTCATATCAAATGTCCATCAACATCCTGATTGGTATGAACTATGAAGGAATTGAACAAATGGAGAGGGAGAAACGATGAGCCTACATCATGGAAAGGCCCATTTGGCTCATTTGATTGGTTGGTTTTTTTAGAGTAATAATGCTTAGGAGAAAGCCCAAAACAACGAAGTCTGTAAAGCCCAGATCACACACGTAAATATACTGAGGCCTGGCCCATAATTCACTGATATAGCTGTCATTGTGCAGGATCAGTTTATATAAGTGTAGGGACACGGGCCAGGATCCTATGCATTACTTCTTGCTATATTTTCACTATGTAATGGATTATATCATTATCAAGGAATGAAGATGTATTTTGCCGTAGCTGTTTCTCTGTTTTATATTGAGGAATGGCTCTTAAATACCCAATAACTTATTTATAGGATAGCATTCACTACTTTGTACTTCTTTGTAGTAAGAAAGCCGTGGATTATCTTTCCTTTCGGCTATTGAAACCTACAATGAGTTCATCCTTGAGTTCTTCATCTTCTACTACTACTTCTTCATCAATTTCTTCTACTATTTCATTGGTTTATTCTTCTTCTGCAGTTTCGTTTTCTTCCTCATCCACATCTCATTTTCTTTCCATTAAGTTGAATTATGATAATTATCATTTTTGGAAATGTACTCAGCCAGGCTGATAATGATACATAGTTTTACTTGTTCCTAGCCCATACTTGTTTAGTTGCCTAAGGAAAGTAAGTTGGAAAGTGAAAGTGAGGAAAGTAGGGCCAGGGGTGTTTTTGAAATTTACATATATCTCAAGGCCCACAAGTTTTCTTTCTCCATCTCACACTTTTTCTGGCCCCACAAACTTTATTTTCATCATTTCCTCTACTTTCCATTTTCACCTTTTTACTTTCCACTTCTCCATTTTCCTTTCTTACAACCAAACACACTTAACCTCCATGAAACAACAGAAGAGGGATTTCTTGGGATTGACTTGATATCTTGCACACATTCACACACTAAACCGGATATCTAGCCTACTTGTTGTCTAATAGAGAAGGGAGCCAATGATGGCTCCGAAGTGAGCTTGGTTTACCTTCTTTCCAGCTATATCTACACCTAACTTTGCAAATGCGCTCATAAGTTGTCCTCTTCTTTAGACATGTCTATCCTAAATTTCTTCGGGATTTCTTTGCAATACCTTTATTGAGACACAAAAATTTCATCTTTCATTTGCTTGATCTACAAGCCTAGGAAGCAGTTTAATTATCCCATCATTGATATCTCAAACTCCCACGACATCATCTCAGCAAACTCCTCAAAGTTTCTCATTAATACTACCAAATATAATATTATCTACATAAATTTGAAAAATAAAGTTAACATTATCTTTATGTAAATTAAACAAGATAGTATCTACTTTTTCTCTATAAAAACCTTTATCTAGTAGAAAATTACTTAACATTTCATACCATACCTTAGTGGCTTGTCTTAAACCATATAAAGCTCTCTTGACCTTGAAAACACGGTTCGGCTTAGAGTTTTCTTCAAATCTAGGAGATTGTTCAACATACACCACTTCCATACAAAATAAAGGAATACGAAAATAAAATTCAAGTACAATGCAAATTGTAAATATAACATAACTCTGACATTGACATGAGGATGTAGTCATCGTCAACAAGCTTGCTACCTGTCTTTATCATCCTTAATTAGAATATGTGGGCCAAAAACACCATCACAAGGATCAAAGATATTTGTGAACAGTGATTAATCCATCAACCATACCAATGAATCTACACATCTTATCAACAATAAATCGACGGAATTGATTTTAGAAGCATCTCCATAAAAATATCTAACATAAAGAAACTAATCCAAAAACATTAAAGATGAAGATTGCGTAGAAGAAATTCTCATTATCCCCCAAACACTCAAACCAATTTATTTTGACAAAGACAAACAACACTACCATAAGAAACAAAAAACATGAAAAGAAATCAGCTCATTGCAAAATGCATGTTTCCTTTCCCTGCTGAAATCTGATAAGGAGATTATGGGGGAAAATTTGTATATTAGTGAGAGAAGAACTCCCACTACCCCAAAAGTTAAAAAGGAAGTGAAGGGAAGAGAGATAGGAGAGTCAGCCTTAGAAGATAAGAAAGTGGGCCTCCATAATTATCAATTGATTTATTGATTGATATAGTTTTCAATACTTCATCTTATACCAAATTAATTAAGGAGATATGTATTTGAGTGAATGGAAATTATACCAGAAAATGTCTACATCATAGAAGGTCGACAACTCATTTTATTTTTGGCCAATGACACCTCATATTTTTTTACTTATTTATATGAGAACAAAACACATTTGCAGCATGCGCATTTGTCGGCAAAGATCAATACGACGTCTGGTTTACACAGTACCGAATATGAGGCTACAAAATTTATAGCATGAAACTTTTCCTTTGGGCCGGGTGTATGGTCAAGTGTAACTGTTTAAGCCTTTCGTACATTTAATTAATGCTTAATTAAATAAACAGAACCGTCTTTTACCATGACGGGAATCAAGTTTGTTTTTTCAATACTAAAAACTATAATTTTGTTAAATATATAAATATTAGTATAATAGCTGTGTATAAAAAAGTATGATGAGTTTTTGTATGTTATATTGTTTTTGGTCGGAAAGTTTAATTTCTGTATGTTGTATGTAGATGAGGCATTAAGTGATTTTTTTTTGAAAGGGTGAAGGTACAAATTTATCTTTAAAAAAAAATACTACCTCCGGTCCTAAATATAGGACCTAGATAACTTTTTTTTGGAGAGGTTAAGGTTGCAAAATAGTGTATTAAATGATGACATATTTGATATTTTTTAGATTATCTATTAGTTTATAAGTAAAATAAACTAGTTTAAGGGAAAAAATTAGATAAATCAATTTATAATTAACTTATTTTGCTGTTTTTTAGGATTTTTCAAAAAAGTCAATTAGGTCTTATATTTAGGACCGGAGGGAGTATATCCAAATGAGCAATATTAAGTCAAAAGTCTTTCATCTCAATATTACCATGGGTTTAAAAATGTAGTAATGTTATCCCATCTCATTAAAAAATAAATTCGTCTTAATGAGGTGATATGATGTGCCATGTTACTCATCAATCATCATCATCCTCATCCTCATCCTCATCATCATCATTATGTATGGCATATAACAAATGAAAAAAAATCATTAAGTAAACAAAATGACGAAAACAAAGACATTGGGAGGGCAGCCATTGTGAAAAAAATCACATAAACCCGCTGATCAAACCAAATCAGATGATCAAAAAAAGATCTTAGGAAGCCTTTGATAGTGATAAAGAGAAAGATTTTGGCAATAATAATAAAATTGTTAAATATTATTCTAACCAAATAAACTATTTCGAAAATATTAATTTGACAACAAACGTCTCATTCTACATAATGAACAAAAAAAAACTAATTAAGCTAAACACTAAAATACCCTTAACTTCCATTCTCTTCCTCAAAAGTCTTCAATATAAGATTTTGTTTATTTTCTTTTTGAAAAATTAATCAAGCTAAACAATCTATTAAATTATAATGTGCTTGGCGTGTTATTAAATTATATGTTAGCTTATAATAACTTATAAGCCAAATAAAATAAATTGTATCCAATTCAATTTACATATAATTAACTTAGATTTTCCACCAAACATTTTAATTTTTTAATACTTTTCAGAAAATAAACTAGTCCTGTATTTTCGTTTTTATATTATATAATAGAAGGCCAAATTAATTTGTTGCTGAGTTTAAGCCTTGTAATGTTATGGTTTATACTCCATCTCGTCAGTAATATAAGAGTTCATCTTACATTCTCTCCTTATTTAATGCATTTTTTTCTAATTTGCTCCTAACCCTCTTTAATATTTATGCATTTTTCATATTCATTTTGAATCCATAACAAAATTAAATAAACCAAGTCTTGAAAGTGAGATGCTCGGGTGACATATAATATGTAGAGTAACAGGTGGTATTATGTCTTAGGCATTTAAGCCATTCAACTTATTGATTGGGCTGGTATTATGTCTTAGGCATTTAAGCCATTCAACTTATTGATTGGGCAACGAATAATCAAAATCTATCAACTTTGTTAACGAGTCAAGAATCAAGATGTCTATTGTTATCTATTTAAGCTCTTGGGCCAACATTGTGGCAAAAGAAAACCTCTAGTATCATTATTCTTTACCTTCGATTTCAAGGGTGGATCTACACCATTATCATCATTTTTTTTTAAAAAAAAAAGAGTTTAATGTTGAACTAGACACAACCGGTGTGATGCATGGATCCGAACAGAGAAATACTTTAATATGCACTATGTTCCTGATTATAAGTCTACTTTGAATTTTTTTGTGAAAGTTAATGAAGCAAATTAGACCACTAAATTATAACATATAACAAATATATTTGCAATATATGTTAGTTTATTATAACTAGAATAAACCATTTTTGAGGCAAAAAAAAGATAATTTTAAACAATTTAAAATGATAAAGTTTGTAACTTTAATTTTTTCAAAAAAGTCAAGTTGACTTATAATTAGAAACGGAGGGAGTATAATACTTAGACAAAAATAAATTGGAAACTTCATGAACAAAAACTAAATGCCAATAAGACGATTTCTTAAGAAAGGTGTGCATCGTGTTAGGAGGAAAATAGCTACCATACAGTAGTATTACCTCCGGTCATAAATATAAGACTTATATGACTTTTTTTTGGAGAGGTTAAGGTTGTAAAATAGTCTATTAAATCATGACATATTTGATATATTTTTAGATTATCCATTAGTTTATAAGTAAAATAAACTAGTTTAAGGGAAAAAATTAGGTAAATCAATTTATAATTAACTTATTTTGCTTTTTTTTAGGATTTTTCAAAAAAGTCAATTAGGTCTTATATTTAGGACCGGAAGGAGTAATATTTATCAATTTCGCATTGGTGGCTGAGCGATCATCAATCTCGCATATTGGGACCAAGTTGAAGGCGTGGATAGGATCGAAAATGAGTTTTGTCGAAGAATGAGGTGGAATGAAAACTAAGTTAGTTGTTATGAAGGTTAGTGATCTTGTATCGGTCAATGTTCGGTTGTGGATACAGTTGAATAGAAATATCTTGTCCATATTTTAGAGATCCATGTGGTTTGGGTGTTTTTCATTTTGAATTTCCGCCTTACACTTTTCATCTTTTAAATCATGGCTCAAACTCACATTATTAAAGATGCACCATGAAGCATGATCACCTTCTACATGATATAATTCTTCTCTTGAGCACTTTTTTTGGCATAAACGAAACATCGCATTGCATCAAGGAGCGGTAAGGCAGACTAAAAAAGTAATTATCGAAATAATAGGCATTAATTAGCTAGTTAAATCCGAGTCTTTATGGCTGGTGAGTCCTAAAACAACAGATTTTACATCTCAAAACAAGGGTTGACAATTGATCTTCTGCATAAGCTTTGCCAAGATAGAGTCACCTACTGATATAATTTTGTTATGCGAGATGCGACAATGATTTTCTCTCTTAGAGCTTATCCCAATTGCTTATCTCTTGTTTTGGGCATCTCGTCTATGCTCCATACATGTGTGTATCAATTTATTAATTGAATTTTATATTCATTATAATTATTAATATTTATGATTGACTCATCTTTTTTAAATTTTAACCAATTTTCTTGTCAAATAACAGATTTTTGCAAAAAAAAAAAACAGAAAAAGTGGTTTACAAAATGGGTTTGCAAAAGGAAAACTCAAATAGTTAACAATAAATGGAAACCTTAAACAAACTAAACATAGATAAGGGGACCCGCGCCGTCGGCCGTCGCTGTTGCAAGAACCCAACCATCTTCATCTTCATCTTTATCATTCCTTCTTGAAAATTTGTGGGGTAGAAAAAGTTGTCACTAACAAAAAAGTCATTGTATAATAGTTGTATAATGAATCATATAAGAAGATCTACACCTCTTATATGTAATAATCAAACCAATGAATTTGGTTTTTTTAAAATTATCTATCAATAGATCTCGATCATATAAACAAATGAACTCACAAAACCAACGAATAATGAAGATTAGATAGAAGAAATTTCTATTATCGTTGAAACTTTCAAATCAATTTATTTTCATATAGAGAAGCTACCAAACAATATGAATCTAAAAGTAGCGTAAAAGCATACCTATGAAAAATAGGAATGTATTCTTCCCTAGCCGGGGAAAGAGATTCCGCAGAAAATATCTATACAAGGAAAAGGAAAAAACTTCATCACTCAAAAAAGTTAGAGAAAAGCGAGGGAGAAGAGAATACAGTCAACTAAAGAGAGTCAACCCTAAACTATGATTAGATCACTACTACCAAGTCACGAAGGCATTGAAGATTATCCTAAGTGATTTATTGATTGATATAGTAGTCTAACTTTCACATGTACCAAACAAATGAGGTGAATGATTGTTTGAGTGAATGGCATAATTAAATAAATTTTCATAGAAAATATCTACATCCATAGGAGGTCGACACCACACTTTTAAATTTATTTATATGAAAATATATACAACACGTGTAGAGATTTAAAGAGCATGATGAGCTTGACCCCATCCCATTAATGAAAATAAATTAGCGTGTTAAATAAAACATATATTACTCATCATCATCATCATCATCATCATCATCCTACGCGACATCTAACAAATGAAAAAAAATTAGGGTTAAAGGTCATTCTGAACAACAAACAATTAAGCATGTATCAATTTGATCAACAAACAATAAATGATCTCAATTTAGCCAAAGAACAATAATAAAGGCTAATATTGACCAAAGAACAATAAAAAAGTCTCACATAGGCCAATAGTACTTAAGAGCAATATAATTCAACTGTGAAAAGTCTCTCCTACCCTTCATTAAAACAAATAAAAACAAAGAAATTCGTGGGTCCCACGTATGTTTATAAAACATAAAAGATATCTCCTTCTTCCTCACATCATCTTCTTCAACTCACCATACATCATTCCCTGGAAAACCTTCAAAACTCATCTACCTTCAAAACGTTCAATACATTCTCAGAATATATCGAAAGTTTAATTAAGAAGCAGATAGACCAAAAGATAATTTCATTTCATTTATCATAATAAACCAATCTACAATGAGAATACATCTTTGTTCATTCATTTGCACAACATAACAATGAAAAAAAAACCCCAAATACTGCGCAATCTCCCTCACCAAACGCTTAAATGGAAGCTTTCAGATTAAAAGCTCAGTGCTTTTCTGGTATTTCCGGATTTCACGAAGTGCCACTGTGCCTGGCCTGAATCTGTGTGGCTTCTGCACTCCTCAGGTTGCCGGAGCTGACTTACGAGCAGCCTTTGTGGCCAATTGCTTCCTCTGCGCCTTCCCTCCACTGGATTTGCGAGCAGTTTGCTTTGTGCGTGCCATTGCTTATTGGAACTTGAAAGATTTGAACTTGGGAATGGGTTTTGGTTTTTGGGTTTTGAAGGTTTTTCTGGAATGATGAATGGGTGAAGAAGATGATGTGAGAAGGAGGAGATATTTTTCATGTTTTATGAATATACATGGGACCCACAAATTTCTTTGTTTTTATTTGTTTTAATGAGGGGTATGAGAGACTTTTCACAGTTGAATTATATTGCTCCTAAGTACTATTGGCCTATTTGAGACTTTTTTATTGTTTTTTTGGCCAATGTGAGTCTTTATTATTGTTCTTTGGTCAAATTGAGACTATTTATTGTTTGTTGGTTAAATTGATACATGCTTAATTGTTTGTTGGCTAGAATGACCTTTAACCCAAAAAATTATTAGCAACATTAAAGTAACAAGGATGGCAAGAACAAAGATATTGAGAGGGCAGTCATGGTAAAAATAACTCAAATCCATTAATAAAATCAAATCAGATGATCAAACACAGAGGTCTTTAGAAGACCTTAGTGGCGATAAAGAGACTGATCTTGTCATCTTGTGCCACTATTAATGAAGATGAAATTGTTGACACGATTTAATTTTTTCATCAAAAACAAAAGTGAGTTGGGGTATATAGATTTAAATCGCTATCCCATGGAAACAGTGTAAATGGGGTTGCAATTTCATAATACATGTGTTTGTATAATACTACCTCCAGTCTTAAATATAAGACTCAATTGACTTTTCTGAGAATCTTAGAAAGCAAAATAAGTCACTTGTAAAACGATTCATATAATTTTTTCCTTTAAACTAGTTCATTTAATCTATAAACGAATAGGTAATCTAAAAAATATCAAATATTTCATAGTTAATTAATCTATTTTGTTTCCTTAAAATCTCCAAAAAAAAGTCAATTAGGTCTTATATTTAGGACCGGAGGGATTACTCCATATAATCTATCAACAAAAATGATCATTTATAAACTTTGGGCGGGATTTCTTAAATTATATCTTCTAAACATTTAATGAATTTATTTCAATTATTTAATTTTCCCATTAAAAAACATGTTGATAGAAAAATAAAGTTTATGCAAATAGAAAGGTCAAAGATAAGATATAATGAACTCTTTAATTATGAAAAAAGTCAAAATAAATTCATACATCAACTCTTAAATAAGAGTGAATTGAATTTAATGTGGATACAGTTGACTTGAAATATAAAAGCAAAGAATAAATATAAGCTCTAATGATGTTGCTTAATAATTTTAAAGTTATGGTAAAGCATTCGTTTTCTGCATTGTAAAATAAAAACTCAATTATTAAAACTCAAGAAGATGTCACACGAATTTAACATGGAACACGTTTTAAAGATACAATATCCGATCAGACTCGCCAAACTCATGGTCGGAACCATAGAAAGTTTAAATAAAATTAATATACAACACAGCATATATATCATGTGATCAGTGGAATGCTATTCTGGTCAAGAAAAGTCCATGGAATGCTATAATACAAGCATAATGAACATTATAAATATATCTTAAGAAAACTATACCCTTCCCTACCAAACTCTTCAGGCCACAATTCCTTCTCATTTTCTCATTCACTATTAACTTCAACTTTTCTTCCCTCTCTTTCTCTCAGTTTATACACAAAAGCTGCCTCCATGGTTAGAACTCTTTTAAACACTCATGGAAACTCCTCCGTTATTTTCACATGCAGGTCAGATCTCCGCCGCTCCTCCTTGCCACCAAGGCCCACCGGGTCGGCCCAAGTCATTCAGGCCCACGCTCCCCCCACCTGGGCTTCTCTGCATGCAGACATAGAAGCCCATATCAAGGGAGCCATTCCCATGAAGGAACCCCTCGTGGTCTTTGAGCCCATGCACAATCTAATCTTCGCCGCCCCACAAACCACCGTGCCGGCGCTCTGCGTCGCGGCCTGCGAGCTCGTTGGCGGCAGTCAGGCCCGGGCTTTGCCGGCGGCTTCGGCCCTCCTACTCATGCAAGCTGCATCATACACTCATGAACACCTCCCATTAACAGATCGGCCCAGGCCCATGCCCAGGCCCACGGCCCATCTTGGGTATAACCCAAACGTAGAGCTACTCACGGGAGATGGAATTGTGCCATTTGCGTTTGAACTCTTGGCTAGATCTGATGGCCCGGCCCGAGACGATTCTGAGAGGATCCTGCGCGTGATGGTGGAGATGTCACGCGCTGTGGGATCGGAGGGATTGGTGGAGGGGCAATATCGTAAATTACTGAGGACTCAGTTGGGCTTGGATGGGGATGCATGTGTAAAGCGAGAGGTGGAGAAAGGGGAAGGTGGGATGCACGCGTGTGGGGCTGCGTGTGGGGCAGTGTTGGGAGGAGGGAGTGAGGAGGAAATAGGGAAATTAAGGAAATATGGGTTTTATGTGGGGATGATGCAAGGGTTATTGCAAAGAGTTGAAAAGGTTGAGAAAGAGTTGAAGAAAGAAATTGAGGGGTTAAGGAATTTGGCACTTGAGGAATTGGAATTCTTCGAGGGTAGAAACACTGAGCTAATTTCGAGTTTTATTAATGTATGAAGAAAGGCAATAAATTCACAGTTCACTCATTTGAAAGCTTCGTTGTAAATATAAAGTCATAAGTTCCACTTTCAGATCATCCGGACGCCATGCAACCTTGTGTAAAATAAAAAGGGACAATGCACGTAGGTCCTACATAAGAGATTTAATTTCAAAGAGTTCCCAATAAGTTGTTAATGACTACTATTAAGTATTAACAACTTTAATAGCTTTCATTAATAAGTGATAATAACTCTTTGAGATTTCTTTGAAATTGAGTCTTTTATTTAAGATATACGCAATTGTCCCAAATAATAATAGAAAATGTTTGACGGAGGGAATGTACATGTACTAGATCGGAAATTTTGCATATCACAACTCTTCCACAGAAAAGATGATTTGGGTTTTTGGCCAACAAGGTGATTTGGGGTTTTGTAATTTTCGGTTTTAGTTTCTATTATTTTACCTTAAAGAGATGTATGACTTCTATATGTCCATTATAAGTTATTTGTTTCATTGATAAAGTTCATTCCATAATAGTAATAGGTAATATGCTACAATGGCGTTTAAAATTAGGTCCTAATCATAATGATATAATGTTAATTGTGAAGTTAATTGAATATCGGTTTTCAAAATTGGTTAAAGTTACTTAATTATAAAAAAGTAATGATTAGCAAGATCTTTGATAAATGACAATTTAATTCCAAAATCGTAGAAAAGTAATTTTGATTAGTAAATATCGCTACTCAACTAATTAATTCAGCTATTTCACTTGTTAAAATGATTTTGAAATTTAATTATCTCTTACCTGGGATTTCCCCTAATGATTATTTGAAGACAAAAATGTGTTTCAAAAATGACTTTATTTAAAAAGGAGCAAAGAGAATATGTAAGATAATAAAGATGACACAACTTTTAAATATATACACTCTCTCCATCCCATAATGAAAGGTGAAATTAACTGAATAATGGGTTTCTAAAAATTAGTTAAAGTTAGTTAGAAAATGATTATGTAGGGGCAAAAATTTGTTTCCAAAAATGTTGTATATATAAAGGAGAAAAGAGAATATGACGGAATAAATGATATGAGAGAAGAGTCATGTTAAAAAAAATGTGGTGTGTATGCATTAAATAACATGAGAGAAAAGTAAGGGCAATATTGGAAAAAATACAGTTATTATGCTGACCAACTAAAATATTACCTTACATTTTGGGGCAAAATCATTGGAGTAATACATTAGTAAGGGTAATATTAGAAAATTACATTTATTATGTTAACGAACTCAAATATCACCTTATAAAGTTATATTTTGAGACAAAATTATTCGAAAATTTTCACTTTATATGTGACAAAGGAGTATAAGATATAGATAACCTTTTTAAAAATATTAAACATATTAAGAAAGCTAATAAAAACAGTTAACATAAGGTCTTTTCTATATTCGCTTTTGCCAATGCATATTTTGTATTAATTGAGTTAATACAACATTTTGTCCTCAAATTTCTGTTAGCTGATCTTGGTCACTACACTTTTGGTCAATTTCGATTTTGGTTTTTGAACTTAAAAATTGATTAAGTTTTGGTTATTGAATTTTCAATAATTTTTAGTCCAAATTCCTAATTTATGTTATGAAAAAACGAAAATTAGGACCAATGGTTATAAATGGTGCAAAATTGATAGAACTAATCCACCAATCTAGAGTCCAAGGACTAAAAACGAAAATTGGCTGAAAGTTCAAATATGATGACTACCAATTTTAAAGTTCAAAACTCAAAATTAAAATTTTACGGAAAAATTAAAAACTAAAAGTTGTATTAACCTATTATAATATTTTAGTCAAACAAACTAGCTTATAAAAAAGTAGGACAAATTAATTTATAAATAACTTATTTAACATTTTTATATTTTCAAAAAGAAAAGGTCAATCAACTAACTTGGCGTGGTTGGGCTATTTAAGCGACAAATAAATGTTAGGGCTGCTTACCTAAGAGTCGCATGAAATTGGTATAATTCTCCAGCTTATATTTCAAACAAAAAAAAAGTCAGAATTTCGTGCTTGTTTGTCCTTATCAAGCTGGGTATGTGCTCATATCGTCTGGTGTGTGGACTTTTTCTGGGGAGGCACCGAAAACAAATACATTAAGCTCCAAATAAAAAATATCTCAGAAAACTGTAAAACCCTAAGCTTTTCACATACATACATACATACATACATACATACATACATACATACATACATACATACATACATACATACATACATACATACATACATACATACATACATACATATATATATATATATATATATATATATATATATATAAACATCTCTCTATATTAATTTTCCATTATTTGATCCACCTCAAATTTATTGGTAATACTAAAAATAAAGAGAAAACTTCAATAAAATGACAATTGAGTATAAACCCTAAACTCTAAAAAAAAGGATAAAAAGGGTCACAAATTAGCAAAAGGATAAAAGAGGGATTAGTAGTTACAACTTACAAGCGTAGTTATTCGCGTTTTATTATAGTAGTTACTTCCATTACCAAGGTAGCTAATGTAGTTTCAAAACAATTAGTCTCCTTCTAAATAGTGAATAACATAAGTATTATAAGAGCATAAAATTTGAATGATTTTGATCTAAAATATAAGAGTTCATCTTATATTCTCTTCTCATTTAATGCATTTTTTTTACTTTGTCCCTAACTCTCTTCTATATTTATTAATATTTATATATTCTTTCTCTTAAAAGTATCATAATAAATATGGACAATATTAGAAAAAAACAAAAACTCCACACAACCCAACTAATTTTCATATGTTTTCTTAACAAAAACAAAAAATAAAGCTAACGACAATTAATAGTAAACATTTCCATCCCATTGTAACCTTCACCTCCATGATTCAATGAGTTTAGCCAAAGCAACCATGGAAGACCCTCTTTCCCTCAATGCAGCTCCTGCTTCATTCTTCAAAAACCCAATTGTCTTCCTAACTAACTCACCTTCCTCAGACTCCATCAACTCAGTGACACGCCTTTCTACCTCGGCCGCCTCAACAAATCCACCCTCTCTCTCACACATAGACAATGAAATCTTCATGTCTTCCACCATCACCACCCTATTTAGCCTTTGCTCAGCATACAACGGCCACGCCACCATCGGAACTCCGGCCACCACTGCCTCCAACACCGAGTTCCACCCACAGTGAGTTACAAACCCACC
Source organism: Mimosa pudica (assembly GCA_029929735.1). Taxonomy (NCBI): domain Eukaryota; kingdom Viridiplantae; phylum Streptophyta; class Magnoliopsida; order Fabales; family Fabaceae; genus Mimosa; species Mimosa pudica. The sequence goes on along the minus strand of JAKELP010000021.1, from coordinate 7,628,630 downwards.
AACGGACTTGTGATTCAAAACCTCCACCTGTGGGGCCCACTTATTAACCACCAAGCCTCTACTTCTTGTCCTATCCATGAATCCCTCTGGCAATAAAAAGCCCAAATCTGGGTCATTTTGGGCTTTATCAAAAATTGGATTTCTTACGACCCATAAGAATCTCTGCCCACTACTTTCTAATCCAATAGCTATTTCATGTAATTGCTCTCTAGAAAACAATCCGAAACTCCCAAAACACAAGAACACTACGCTTCTCTGAGGCTGTGAATCTAACCACTTAAGACATTCATGCTCAGAAGATTGTCCTTTCTCAAGCAAAGGACCCACTGGAAAAATTGGTGGCGATGGGCCATTATCTAACACACATAACCCATCAGAAATGGTTTTGAGATACTTGTGGTCCAAAGCTTCAAACGTGTTAACAATAATACCACTTGTTTTACGCGATAGAAGAGAGCATTTCAGGAATTCTTCATAAGTATAATAATCACGTACAAGCAACGGTTCTGGCATGTCCTTGCCTAATATCGGTGGAAGGCCTGGGATATTGAGATGGGTATCGATATCTTTAAAGCTTTTATCTGTGGTTTCATGTAATATGGGGTGGTACAAGAAGCAGACGAGATTGCTAGCATTAGTTGTAAAAAAGTAATAAGTAGGGATGTTGAGTTGGAGAGAAAAGGAGGGAGCATCATAAGCGAAGAAATCTACAATAAAAGCAATAATGGAATGGGTTTTGGAAATGGTAACAACAGCTTGTTGGAGATTTGGGGTGTTGTGTTGAAGAATCTTAATGGCTTCCTTAGGTGGTGTTGAAGAAGGAGGGAGAGGTGGGAGTTGTTGGAAGATGATGTGAGGATCGACGGAGGCGGAGATGGCGGCGATATAATTGGTCATGGCGGGGTTGGGTGGTGAAGGGAGGAGGATGGTTATTGAGAGTGAAGGTCGGAGGGAGAGTATGATTTTGCTTAATTCTACTATGGGAACTAAGTGTCCCCATTGCATTTGTGGAAATAGTACAACCGTTTCTTTCATTTCCATTTACCACAAATATGCACATTGGTTATGAATATATATATATATATATATATATATATATATATATATATATATATATATATATGCGGTATATATAATATATGTATGATTTTATTAATACGTGAAGAACGGCTAAGAATGTTTGACTGGAAGGGACTGGTAGAACCCGTGAAGGATGGGTAGGTTCGCACAATGCGACTGGTTGTTGGGCATGGAAGATGAAATTCAGGTGATTATTATTCTTGAAATAAAAAAATGAGACTAATGCTTTGTTCCTACCACATGAGTACCATCCCCAGCTAGATGATTCTACTTCTATCTTGAGGTAGTCTAATCCTGGTGTGCTTTCACGAAAAACAAAAAGAGTTAGTAAAGTAAGTGTATAATATATTTATTTGTTTATCATGATGAGATTAAGAAAACTCCATCTCTTCAATTGCGGAACTATTATTGAATGATATGGAAGGGTTCTCATAATTTGTGCTAATTAGTTGACTGGGTTAATATATCTTTGGTCCGCCCTTAAATTTCAGTCAATTTTAGTTTATTTAATCCCTCATATAAATGGCAACAAGTTGATGGGGCTTAGTGGATACACTAGTATAACACCTAATGCACAATAAAGTAAGGGAAAATGACAAAAAAATGACACTTGAATTTGAGTTGGACAAAATGGAGTCTCCAATTCCAACTTGGATAAATAAGGGATAGTCCCCAATTTGTCCTAAATCAAATTTGTGACTTTGTGCCAAAAAGTAGTGAATGGTGATTCTAAAGTAGTTAACAACGATACTTGAGTAGTTAACCATTAACTACTCAAGTATCACTATTAACTACCATTCGCAATAACTACTCAAGTATCGCTATTAACTACTTTAGAATCGTCATTCACTACTTTTTTGACACAAATTCACAAATTTCATTTAGGACAAATTGGGGACTATCCCTTATTTGTCCAAGTTAGAATTGGAGACCCCATTTTGTCCAACTCAAATTCAAGTGTCATTTTTTTGTCATTTTCCCATAAAGTTACGAAATATAAGAATATTTATAAGATATCAAAAACCCAAAATCAAAGCTTCCAAGCGCTAGGTGTTCCTTTGAGAAATCTTCTAGGGCACTTAAGAAACATAACCTAAGCCATGTCATAACCTATTCAACAAGAAAATAAATTTAAGGGCATTTAAGTTTTGATGCCCTTATACATATATATGGCTTTTCCATCCCATATATATATAAACTTCACTTCCTTTTATCTTAACATTTATTCATTTTTTCCACTTTTATCCTATATTAACAACACTCTCGCATTACCCCATACACATACCCTCTTTCATCTTTTTTCATTTACACCATCTTACATATCTAGGGGAAAAATTGAGAAAAAAGTGTTTGTTTGACATATATTAATTGCTTTTCACGGCTTGAGACAGTTTTTTCGAATACAACTAACGAATTGTGTATCAAATTTATATCATATATGGTGCGAAGGGAGTATATTCGAGATGGGATCAGGACCACTCGTCCAAGTTGAGTCTCAACCTATCATGAAGATGAACTTTATCCCATCCTAATTTGTAACGTACTGAAAGCACCAAAAATGGATCGGACAGTATGCACCCAGCCTATATTGTTATGATACACAATATTTTTTCTGAGCAAAAAGATACACATTATATAAGTGACTTGGCAGAAAAATCATTGTTTAAGTGACAATGATGAACATATACCTTAATTTCAAACTGAGAATTGCAAAGTAACCAAGAATTCCTATAAAGATTGAGAGAGTATGAAGATTAAATTACCTTGTTCGGCATTTCAATATTCCTCTCTTTCCTAGAATAATCAAACATATAACTGTTTTTTCTTATCGTATTGAGTTCTTTGTAGATTACACAACATACAACAAACAAAGCTTTCTTTAGTATTGATTCTTTTTGAAAATTATAAGTAAAAATCAGTAAATTATATTGAAATTTTTAGGGATGTATTCAATATAAAATGACATGTATGTATTAAGAGTTGTCAATATATCTCAATAATTATAATAATAAATATGAGTAATATTGAGAAAAATACATTAATTCAAAACACTCAACTAACTTTTACATGTTTTCTTAAGAAGTTTTTTTATGTCATTTTTAATTAATTGATAATCTTCTATAGATATAGGTAATGCATTTCTCATCTAATTCTTCCATGATTCAAACAACTTGGCTAATGCAACAAGAGATGACCCTCCTTCTCTCATGGCTGCCTCTGCTTCTTCCTTCAAAACCCCAACTCGCTTTCTAACCAACTCACCTTCATCCGACTTCATCAACTCAGTGACACGCCTTTCTACCTCTGCAGCCTCAACAAATCCACCACCCTCCTCCTCCAACTTCTCATGCATCCACAACGCAATCTTCATCTCCTCCACCATCACCACCCTATTCAGCCTCTGCTCGGCATACAGCGGCCACGCCACCATCGGAACTCCGGCCACCACCGCCTCCAACACCGAGTTCCACCCACAGTGTGTCACAAACCCACCAACTGAACTGTGCCTCAAAACATCCACCTGTGGGGCCCACTTCTTCACCACCATACCTCTCCCTCTTGTCCTATCCATGAACCCCTCCGGCAACAGTGATTCCAAATCTGTGTCATCCTCTGACGACGACGATGATGCAGCCTCGGCGAGGTTTTTTATTTTCTCCGATGGTGGATTCTTGACAACCCACAAGAATCTCTGTCCACTTTTCTCTAACCCACTTGCTATTTCACATAGTTGCTCTCTTGAAAACACACCCAAACTTCCAAAACATAGGAACACAACGCTTCTCTCAGGCTGAGAATCTAGCCATAGTAAACACTCATTTCCAATGGCTTTTTCCTTATCATATCCAATCAATGGACCCAAGGGATAAATAGGTGGCATTGCACTCTCTGGCGTGCAAAGACCATCTGAAATAGCTTTGAGGCGATTACATTCCAGTGCTTCAAATGAGTTCACAATGATACCAACTGTTTTAGGCATTTGTTCAGCAACATTGAGGAAGCCATGATATGCTGGATCATTTCTGTCAAGCAATGGTTTGACCATGTCCCTGGAGTGCAACGGTGGGATAATTCCTGGGATGTCAAGGAAAGTATTGAGATCTTTAAAGCTCTTGTTAATGGTCTTATGGAGGGTGGGAAAGTAGAGCATGACGGCAAGGCAAGCGGCGGGGCCGGTGAAAAAGACATAAGGAGGGATATGAAGTCTGGAGGAAAGTGACAAAGCTTCGAAGCAGAAGAAATCTGCAATGAAGGCACGGATAGTAAAAGTTTGGGAGATGGAAGTTAAAGCATGGTGGAGGTTAAGGTTGTTTTGGTGAAGGACTTGAAACATTAGGGTTTCATGGTTAGGGGAAGAGGAGAGGGAGGAGGGAGGGGAAAGAGGAGGGAGGGAGTGGAAGATGATGGAGGGAGGGAGGGAGGAGGAGATGGAGGAGATGTAGTTGGAGAGGCAAACGGCATCGTATGGAGGGGAGATTGTGAGGATGTGAATGGTGAGTGGAGGTTGGAGAGGGTGGTGATGAGAGATTATGAACTTGGCTAGTTCTATCATGGACACAAGGTGCCCTCTTGCTGCAGATGGGTAGAGAACTATGGCTTCCTTACTCATGTTTGTGGTTTTGGTTAGGTTTGAGAAAGGTGGATAGAATAGAAGTTGTTCAACCAATAGTTACACAGGGAGGGGAGTGTGTGTGGACTATATATACAAGGAAGAGTAATTGGCACCGCTAAGTCTACCAAGGTGGAAAATAAGAGCAATTAATTTTATATCTCGGGGGAAATTTCAACCATGAAGTTAATCTAGGAAAAGTTTGCCACACTTTAAATGTGTGTCTTTGGAACAATTTTTAAATATTTACTTTTTAAAAAAAGAATTGTTAATAAATTTCACATCCTCTCTCACACATGTTCCTCATTATTCTTTTTCTTCTTTCTCGATGTTTCGATGTGGTATTGAACTTCACTTCAACCTCTGGTTGTCTTCATCTAGGATGTGCATCTCTTCCATCCGTTCACATTTATCAAATCCAATCGGTCCCTAGTGGTCCCAATCGCTGAAACGTAGGCGATAAGCGACTCCCACTAGTCCTATGCCCCCTAATCACCTATCTTATGTTTGTGAGAGTAATCCTATCTTATGTTTTTGAGATTAATAAGAGGCAATCTTTGGCTTGGCGTTGTGACAGCTAAACGACTTTGATAATCCTAAGAGTACAGCTATCCCTTCATCCCATGTGATTGACTCTCGGCAACTTGTCAGTCTTAGTAACTACGTATCATTGACCAAAATTTTGATAAAAATATCCGCAAGTGTACGGATCGTATTTTAGTAAAGTGGTAGTTCAAGGTCGATCCCACAGAGACTCGGACAATTAATAACTAGGCATTAGATCTCCTATTTTTATTCAAGTTGAGTAAACAAGAAAATTTGATTTTAATTACCTAATAGCTAAGAAAATAAAATAAAACAAATATTCACACAGATGAAATTCACGAGTCAAAAGAACAACCTAGAGCCACTAATCCCTTATCTGCTTCTTAGATTTTATTCCCCACTAAATTAATTATGAATTAATTCAACTAGCTAATCTAGAGTACTAGTGTCTATAAATGCCTTCCGGTCCACTTACATTCTTGCCTAGCTTAATTACACAATGTCTTGCACTAATTTACTAGGCCAATTTAGAACGGTTCCGCTCTAATGTGACTATGTAGGGCTTCTAGGTATATTCCTATCCTAGTCGCAAATCAGATTATAATCCAATCCTACACTATTTAATCTCATGGTCTATTTAAAATTCCCTCTTCCGAGTCCAATTCTAAATTCCCTAAACATGTCTAATGGTGATCAAGCACTAAACAGTTAATCAATAATAGCAAGATTAAATAAACTAAATCAAATTAACCATGATTAAATAGTGGGAAATAAAATACTAAGTTACAAACAAGTTCATAATACTCTAGGTGTAAAATAAATTAACCACACATAGTTTGGATCATCACAACAATTGGCTTAAAATCCAAAGGAATGCGAAATGTTCAAGAAGAAGTAATAACTAAATAATACAAGATTGAAGAATAGTGCCCTCACTCCTCTCTCTCGTCTCTTTGTGCATTAATCTCCTTCCCCTGCGTGCGTGGATATAACAAAGACACCAATGAACAGTGCTTGCTGAAATGCGTGGCTGTCACCCAAGAGGGGGGGGGTGAATTGGGTGAGGGAATAAAAACTTTATTTCTTTTTCGAAAGACTGCTTGTGCTTGGTGATGATGTTACTGAGTAATGGTATGCACAAGTCAGTATGTTATGTGATGCAAAAATAGAATGTTTAAATGTAAGTTTGTGCACACATAAATTTATCCTGGTTCGGTCACCCAGACCTACATCCAGTCCCCAGGCTCCACCTGAGATTTTCAATCCACTATTCTTGTTTAAACCAGGCACAAGAGAAGCCTTTACACTTTAGGTTTTACGAGCACGGGTTCACCTAACAACCCACAGGTTTTACAACGGGTTCACCTGCAAACCTTACAAATGCAAGTTTTACGGGCTAACTTGCAACCTATGGAGATTTAGAAAACTTCTAAATGCTCCCCCTTACAAAATGTAAGATTACAATTATGTTCACTCTATGAACTGATTGTGCTAAACACTTAAGCTCGAATGACTCTCTCTAAGAGTAGATGATGTTACTCACTTAAGCACAAAAGAATCACTCTCTAAGAATATTACATATCTAAGTCCGAGAGTAGAAGATGAGAGGAATGTAGAATAGTGTTTCAGACAATAAGCTCTGTTCTCTCTCTCTTTTTCAAGCACCTCCCTTCAGAAATGAAGAACATCCCTTTTATACCAGTCTCTGAATATCTAGCCGTTGGAGAGGCAATAAGATCGTTTGATTATAGACGTTGGGGCCTTGTTTACGTTGTCCTCATTAATGCACAGCAGGGTTGACTTTGCTTTTTCTAAAAAGGTGCTCTGACCATGCTGTTCTGTCAACACTGTTCTAACAATACTATTCTGACAAAAGTCGTTCTGACATCTGAACACTTTGTACGGTCCGACTCTTGCTTGCTGTCAGAGAGGACTTCGTTCCTCAAGCATAAGTCCAGGATGTTAAGAGACTCACTATCGGAAGCTCTCTTGCTATCTGAAGCTCGTGGACTCTAACATTTTGCTTGCTATCACATAGAGGAACTTTGTCTTCCAAGCACTTGTCCATGAATGATAAGAGTGCTTTGCTATTGGATCCTCTCTTGCTATCAGAAGCTCTCTTATGGACTCTGACTCTTGTGGGCAGTATGAGCTTTGACACCTTGAGTGAATCTTCAGATTATGTTCTCATACTCCTCATGCTTGGTAGGTAACAATGTTGTTTGAATATGTCTGTTATCCTCTTGTTACCGTTGGAAGGAACATCTTCTTAAATGCTTCAGCAGGGTTGACTTGCTTTATCTCTGAAAAGTAGTCCTGACACCTCTGCTCTGACATAAGCATTCTGACACTGCATCTCTTGAACGTTCAGACATTCTTTTTGCTTGCGGAAGTAACTTCTCATCCGGAAGCAACCTTACTGAGTGTGCTGCACTTGAACGTTAGTTTAGTAATATAATCATATAGTCTCATGCAGTGGGTGATCCCTAAATCTAAGGAGTATCCGGAAGCACTTCTACATCCGGAAGTAAATTCGCTTGATGAGGGATTTAGTTCAATATGACTTGCTCTCGCTTAGTCTATTTAATTCCACCACTCAGCGCTAGTCACTGAGCTATCGGAAGCACTTTTACTTGACGTGGTGAATTCACTGACGCTTAGGGTGAAATCTATTCTATCAGTCTGCGCCAGTCAAGATCTAACAGGAAGCAACTTCACTTGATGTTGCATTTCCGCTGACGCTCGGGGTTATATCTAGTCTATCAACCTGCGCCAGTCTAAATCTAATAGGAAGTGCTTTCACTTGGCGAAGTAGACTTACTGACGCTTGGGGTAATAACTATTCTATTGCTCTGCGCCAGTCTAAGTCTAACAGGAAGCGCTTTCACTTGGGGAAGTAGACTCACTGACGCTTGGGGTAATATCTATTCTGTCGCTCTGCGCCAGTCTAAGTCTAACAGGAAGCAAACTCACTTCCGATTGAAACATAGCTTAGTCTTAGGGTTTGTGTACCTAATGTTCATGGACTAAGTTAAATCCCTAGTGAGTTACTCGCTGCCGCTGGGGGATGACACACTTATCCGCGTGCGCGAGTCCTAGTCTATCCGGAAGTGATTCCGCATCCGTGAGCGCTAGTCTTAGTTCATTCGGAAGTGAATCCGCATCCGGTTGCGACTCTAGTGCTAATACTTCCGGAAATGATCTTGCATTCACAAGTGATCTAACTCAGGGTTCTAGCCATGTCATCTAATCCTTCCTAAGTGCTGATTATGTTCTCTTAAGTACTAGACCATATCATACCTTAGTCACCATCAAAACTTAAGATTCTAACATTCTCCCCCTTTTTGATGATGACAAACCCATAGATGACTAGAGAACATAATTAAACTTAGATCACTCCCAGAGCACTCCCAGAGCTATAATTAAACTTAGATATCTTATCTTACCTTTCAGCTCTAGACATCCTATAATTAAACTTAGATATCTTATCTTACCTTTCAGCTCTAGACATCTCATGTCTCATCTCATATCTCATCTCTAGACAACTCATGTCTCATCTCTCATCTCTCTCCCCCTTTTGGCTTCATCAAAATTCAACAAGTGCAAGCTAGCCTTAATAGGGATGGGAATACTCCTAACGTTCTCCTCGGAATGGGCTTTCTACCTAATATTTCTCCCTATGTATCGTTAATAAGGATTTGTTCTAGACTATTCAATACAACGTACGAGAATTATCAAGGAAAACAATAATGATTCATGATCCTAAATGATTGTATTCGCCCTAATCATTATGTAGGATAGCTAAACATGTTTTTCAAGGATTAAGTCAAGAGCAAAACATACAAAAAAAGTTCTCTTTTTGAAGGTGAAAATTCTCTCCAAATGTAAACGATATCAAAAGTAATTTTGATCCTCTCGATTTGATTAACGTGATATCAAAAATAATTTTGATGTGTTTAAAAATGATGATTATGATATCAAATGAAATATGTGATTTTAAATTCAAATGAGATGAAATCTGATACCAAATGAAATCAAATGAGATCTGTGAGTTTGAACTTGTGGTATCAAATGAAATAATTGAATGCCGAATGAAATTTGTGATACCATATGAAATGAAATGAAATCAAATGAAATTTGTGATTTTAAAAGTGCCAAAAATAATTTCCAAACAAATTTCATCACAGCATCTTAAGAGTTTATTATCGATGACAGCATGTGACTCTCTATTTTCAAGGAATCATTAACAAGTAATGTCCATCTACTTTTCTTCTATATTAAAAATTAATCATCATAAGATCAAGAATAGAAGCATATAAGAGAGGTATGTTATCAATTACTTTCCAGCGTGTCATATAAAGGATACAGATGTGTGAGCTGAGATGATTTTCTAAGGTAGAGGATGATTTTGAGGTCAATGCAGATTGAGAAAAGCATCTTAAATTGACACCCTTACCAATGCCATGTATGTATCATATATAAGAGATGGTAAGGTGTAGATATTACCACAGATGAGGGGTCCTCATACTCTATTAGATTCAGGAATCTGAATCATACGCAGATAAGCATGCTTCCTGACATCTTCAAGAGGTGTGCTATCTCAAGTGGAAACCCCTAGCGCAAGTGCTTTGATGATTCGCTTCGGCAAGCTGAGCTACAACCACAAGCAGACATGACTGGGCAGTCACTCTACTCTTCCCATGGTTCAATAGTTGGCCTGCTATCGAAGGCGCTGATTGTTGTGAAAGCAACCTTGCTCAAACTTGATGATTGGTCCTGCATATTCTTGAGGAAACAAATGCTTTCTGATGGTCAGTGAAAGAACTTAAGATTTAACATTGAAGACCATCCTCAGGACATTCAAGTCAATCTGTGTTAATATTCTTAAACCACAAACTTGAACTGAGATCATTAGTAGATTGAGAACTTAAAGATGTAATTAAGAGGGATGTATTGTTCTCGAAACCATAGCTGCTTATGCATTGAAAAAGTTGATGCAAGAGATACCACATGAAATGGAAAATCAGAAATAGCTTTTGAGTGCTATCATGAGGTACGGTTGTCATGTAGGTTTAAAGAGGATCAGAATCTGTTTTGAAAGTTTGTATTTCAAAAGGATCTTTCAAAAATCAAGGTGAATGCATAAACCATTTTCTTCCATGAGAGGTGCCCTTAAAAGAATTCACTAAGCATATATGAGTAAAATGATTTAGACACCATATGAAAACTCTGAGGAAGATTTTTAGTTTTAGTGTCAAAATTCTGAAACTAGTTCCGAATCATCTTAACAATGTCAGAAATCTTAGAACACAATGATTCAACATGCACAAATTCAGAAGGTTTTGAAGAAGGTTCAGTTTCAAGGTGTCGGACTTCTTGAATTTGTAAAATCTGTATGCATTATATCAGAAAATGAATTTGATATGATAGGGTCGTTTTTACAGAAAATAAGTGTTCATCACAGATAAGGGAAATCATATCAGTTTCAGAGAAATAAAAGCTGTTGAGCCCATCATGCATTTACTAGCCAAGTGATTATTCAAGTAAAGAGGAAGGTAAGAATGATATCACCATAGCTCCATTCGCATCTAGCAGTAGCTCGCTTGATTTTGGTTGGCAATGCATGGAATCTATATTTAGAGCAGTACCAAAATCTATGCGTGACGAATGCTTATCAAGACTTGACTAATTGTTCAGATGAGGTACAGTCCTGAGTCTTGCTGAGGCTAATAGGATGGATTGGAGCTGGTGCAGAGGGATGAATTTACTTTGTGATCACTACCACTGGCATCTCTGGCCTCTTGAACCCATACTTCATACACAGCTCTTCACTCAGATTGGGTGCTGGCGCAGAGGGAGACACAGGTTCAGCAGAAGGTATCTCCGCAGGTTGATCACTCAGCGCTATCTCAAGTTTGCCTCTGAGCTAGCAGATTGTTGGGGGCACATGAATCAGATGGCTCACTGTGGGGGGAGGAGATCTTCCTTTTAGCAAGGGTCTTCTTCACCCTTGTCTTGCTGAACCTTCGGATTGCCCTTCCTACAAAATACCAGATAGTTCCTTCCTTTTGTATCCAAGTCTGGATCTGAAGGTCAGTTTGTAGGCTATATATAGTTCACATGCATTTAGATTACGTCCTATGTGTATGGCATGGTGAATCTTTCATGACTATATGCACAAGGATATACAAGGTTTTTGATCAAGATAGTCATGGACAGTATGTAGATTATGAACATTACTTATTTCTTCAAGCTTTCTTCTATGATGAATATAATGTTCACATCTTAGGATGCTTAATGTAAAATCTCAATAAGTCCATCTAACATTAGCATAGGAGATTTTACTATCAAATGCTTCGTTGCTAAGTGATCCCTTGCTTACCCAAGGAGATCTTCTATACTTATCCTTGGTTCGAAGCACTTTCTTCTGAGAGGTAGGATTCAAGAGCCTTTTCAATGATGATCGAGGAATCCACTCTCTCTTGTTCTTCTCAGGATAGTTGAATGGAACTTTGTGATAGCTCATCCTTGAGACAGAACCATTGTCCCTTGTGGTGGCCGACAGCTTCTTATGATTGTACCAGTGGGTTTCAGCAGTTGCATCACCACGAGTTCTCTTCTTTGGGATAAGAGGAACTCTTGATCTATCCTGCACAAGTAAGGCACTAGGAGGATGTTTTGGTACCCATTTGTACTTGGGTCCTACATGGTTAGCACTGGACCTTACTTGTCCTTTAGGAATCCATACAAACTTATTTCTCACATTTGTATTTCTTCTAAGACTGCATGTGTGAGAAATATGTCCTAATCTACCACAATAATGACAGATAATGGAATGATAATCAAAATGAGATTTTCTATCATTATCATGATTAGTTTCTTTTAGAAAAGCTTTTTGTTCCTTTGAAATCTCAGTTTCTTTTGAAGGCTTTTCTTTTTCCTTCAACACGTGTTTACAATCAAAACATTTTTCAAGACATGTTGAAGTTTTCTCTGCCGATCGTGGGCTAACTATCGGAACAACTAGTTCTTTAAGAGAAACCTTGGAAACTTTGGACGTAGAAGAAGAAAATAGTTTTTCAGGTTTCCTATCCTTTTCTTTTAAGCCTAGAAGTTCTTTTGCAAGTTTACAATATTCGGTATATAACTCATTGTATGCATCTTGCAATTCAGAGAGTTCAAGTTCAGATTCAGATACCTCACTTTCTGAATCTTCTAGGCAGAAATGGATACTCTCTTTACTGAAGCCTGCTTCCTCAATATCGGCTTCCAGAAGCTCATCAGTAGATGATCCACAAAGAGCACGAGTTGAGCTTGGGACAGCTGTGCTTTCAAGAGATGGGTTAGAAGCATATATCACATCAAGAGTATTCCAAATATCTTTAGCACTAGAGCAATGTTTGATTTTCTGGAAATCATTTTCAGTTAAGCCTTTGTATAAAATTTGCATTGCTCTAATATTTAAGGAAAACAGATTTTTCTCCTTTTCAGTCCAGTTTCCTCTTGGTTTGAAATCAAAATCATTTTCAAAAATATCCCACATTTTCAAACTAGTGGATTGTATAAAACTTTCCATTCTTGCTTTCCACCAACAAAAATCAATATTTTCTAACACAGGTGGAATGGTATGATCAAAGCCTTTGGAAAACATTTTAACCCAAATCAGCCAAGGTCTTTACACTTGAGATCGTTGGATCCTTTAAACAAGTGACCTGCTCTGATACCAAATGAAATGCGTGGCTGTCACCCAAGAGGGGGGGGTGAATTGGGTGAGGGAATAAAAACTTTATTTCTTTTTCGAAAGTCTGCTTGTGCTTGGTGATGATGTTACTGAGTAATGGTATGCACAAGTCAGTATGTTATGTGATGCAAAAATAGAATGTTTAAATGTAAGTTTGTGCACACATAAATTTATCCTGGTTCGGTCACCCAGACCTACATCCAGTCCCCAGGCTCCACCTGAGATTTTCAATCCACTATTCTTGTTTAAACCAGGCACAAGAGAAGCCTTTACACTTTAGGTTTTACGAGCACGGGTTCACCTAACAACCCACAGGTTTTACAACGGGTTCACCTGCAAACCTTACAAATGCAAGTTTTACGGGCTAACTTGCAACCTATGGAGATTTAGAAAACTTCTAAATGCTCCCCCTTACAAAATGTAAGATTACAATTATGTTCACTCTATGAACTGATTGTGCTAAACACTTAAGCTCGAATGACTCTCTCTAAGAGTAGATGATGTTACTCACTTAAGCACAAAAGAATCACTCTCTAAGAATATTACATATCTAAGTCCGAGAGTAGAAGATGAGAGGAATGTAGAATAGTGTTTCAGACAATAAGCTCTGTTCTCTCTCTCTTTTTCAAGCACCTCCCTTCAGAAATGAAGAACATCCCTTTTATACCAGTCTCTGAATATCTAGCCGTTGGAGAGGCAATAAGATCGTTTGATTATAGACGTTGGGGCCTTGTTTACGTTGTCCTCATTAATGCACAGCAGGGTTGACTTTGCTTTATCTAAAAAGGTGCTCTGACCATGCTGTTCTGTCAACACTGTTCTAACAATACTATTCTGACAAAAGTCGTTCTGACATCTGAACACTTTGTACGGTCCGACTCTTGCTTGCTGTCAGAGAGGACTTCGTTCCTCAAGCATAAGTCCAGGATGTTAAGAGACTCACTATCGGAAGCTCTCTTGCTATCTGAAGCTCGTGGACTCTAACATTTTGCTTGCTATCACATAGAGGAACTTTGTCTTCCAAGCACTTGTCCATGAATGATAAGAGTGCTTTGCTATTGGATCCTCTCTTGCTATCAGAAGCTCTCTTATGGACTCTGACTCTTGTGGGCAGTATGAGCTTTGACACCTTGAGTGAATCTTCAGATTATGTTCTCATACTCCTCATGCTTGGTAGGTAACAATGTTGTTTGAATATGTCAGTTATCCTCTTGTTACCGTTGGAAGGAACATCTTCTTAAATGCTTCAGCAGGGTTGACTTGCTTTATCTCTGAAAAGTAGTCCTGACACCTCTGCTCTGACATAAGCATTCTGACACTGCATCTCTTGAACGTTCAGACATTCTTTTTGCTTGCGGAAGTAACTTCTCATCCGGAAGCAACCTTACTGAGTGTGCTGCACTTGAACGTTAGTTTAGTAATATAATCATATAGTCTCATGCAGTGGGTGATCCCTAAATCTAAGGAGTATCCGGAAGCACTTCTACATCCGGAAGTAAATTCGCTTGATGAGGGATTTAGTTCAATATGACTTGCTCTCGCTTAGTCTATTTAATTCCACCACTCAGCGCTAGTCACTGAGCTATCGGAAGCACTTTTACTTGACGTGGTGAATTCACTGACGCTTAGGGTGAAATCTATTCTATCAGTCTGCGCCAGTCAAGATCTAACAGGAAGCAACTTCACTTGATGTTGCATTTCCGCTGACGCTCGGGGTTATATCTAGTCTATCAACCTGCGCCAGTCTAAATCTAATAGGAAGTGCTTTCACTTGGCGAAGTAGACTTACTGACGCTTGGGGTAATAACTATTCTATTGCTCTGCGCCAGTCTAAGTCTAACAGGAAGCGCTTTCACTTGGGGAAGTAGACTCACTGACGCTTGGGGTAATATCTATTCTGTCGCTCTGCGCCAGTCTAAGTCTAACAGGAAGCAAACTCACTTCCGATTGAAACATAGCTTAGTCTTAGGGTTTGTGTACCTAATGTTCATGGACTAAGTTAAATCCCTAGTGAGTTACTCGCTGCCGCTGGGGGATGACACACTTATCCGCGTGCGCGAGTCCTAGTCTATCCGGAAGTGATTCCGCATCCGTGAGCGCTAGTCTTAGTTCATTCGGAAGTGAATCCGCATCCGGTTGCGACTCTAGTGCTAATACTTCCGGAAATGATCTTGCATTCACAAGTGATCTAACTCAGGGTTCTAGCCATGTCATCTAATCCTTCCTAAGTGCTGATTATGTTCTCTTAAGTACTAGACCATATCATACCTTAGTCACCATCAAAACTTAAGATTCTAACACTTGCCACCTCTTGCTTCCTTTTCCCTTTGCTGCGTGAATGTGAATGTGTATAGGCTTATGAAAATAGGAAGAATTGTAATCAGCCTCTCCTCTAGGCTTTAGGAAATAGGAAGAATTATGACCAAGCCTCCCTTCTTTTCAATTGCATGTGTATATTTATAATAAAATAGCCCAACACCATATTGTCTTTGCCTTGCATGTTAAGTTTCTTTTCTTTCCTTTTCTTGTATGCCCCTTTCTCTTTATTTCCTTTTTTTTAAAATCTGCATTCATGAAGAGAAAGAAATAGGAAATAATCACAATGACTCAATCACATAATCTCATTAATAGGAAACTTCCCATTAAAATATTTCTTTTAATATATTAAGTTTCCTATTTCAATTAAATTTCAAATTTCCAAAAGAATCACTCATATAATTATCAAATTACTTTCTTTCCAATTCACATCAAAATCACTTAATTATTTAATTCATGACTCCCCAAATACAACAAAATATTTTCTAAAAACCACTAAATGTGGGGAGTCATCACACCCCCACACTTGCATTAAATCTTGTCCTCAAGATTTCAAATTGTTAACACATTAGCACAAAAAAATGAAATCAATGTTTTATCATCACAAAGTTGAAATCAATTCAAACTCTCAACAATTAAATCCTCTTAGAAATTTCTCTCACCATCCCCAAATACAAGCAATAAGGCAATCAATTTGATAGAGATAAATCACAAAAGCATGTCCCTCACCGGTCAAATGTTTACGCTCTACTCTCAAAGTATATAGGGGTTGTGTTTCACTCAATTCCATCTATGTAATCCAGCTACCATAGGCTTGTTTATCGTCTCGATATCCACTCTTATATCTCAATGCACACACAAATCAAAAGGACTTTTAAGGGTTGTAATGAAAAAGGCAGGATAATGAAATGAAAATGAGATGGAGGTATATTTGAAAAGTGCTAAACCATTTCAATTATAGTAAGGAATGAAGGAATCACTTAACTTGATAAGCACATAAGGGTTGACTCTTTTGAACTCCACAATTCTTCAATTCTTTCGATTTTCATCTTCTTCTTTCTTTCTTTTTTTTTCTTCTTTTTTCTTCACACTTTGTGTGATTTTTTTTTTCACCTTCACTTTTTTTTATTTTTTTGTTTTCTCCTTTCTTCAACACTTATATTTCCCCTTTTCCTTTTCTAATTCCTTCACCCCTTTCCATATGAATATAGTATAACACTTTTCAAAGCGTAAATGGAAGAAATAGATAAGAGATGAAAAATTGCATCAAAAGAATTCAAAGGCTAAAATATGCAATCTTTCTTTTTAAAAGAGAAGCAGGCTTAAAGGGGTTAAGCAATGGAAATAATGTAAAATACATGGCTTTTTGGCTAAACTGGCTATGAAACGAAAGCCTTAATCATTTTTGTGCATGTAAGAGATTTGAGCGTTAAAAGAGATTCAAGACAAGTTCTAGAGGGTAAATTACAATAGATGTACTCACTCATGAAAGAATAAAATTAAGGCTCAAATTCCTCACAGGGCTTTTTGACATACTAGAGTAATTTATCTAAATCAAATAGTTTGCCTTTTCACTTACATTCAAAGAAGATGGGATCAAAGCCTAATCAAATCCAATTATTTCAAGTCCAAATCAATCCCAAAATTGGCAAAAAGATTTTTTTTTTCAAAAATAATTTGACAAAATGAAAGCTTGAGGACAATCTTTAGAGAACAATGATACCCTCATACCCCCACACTTAGATGCCACGTTGTCCCCAATGTGAACATGTAACACAAGTAGTGGAATTACAAAAATATTCATAGCAAGTGTAAAGATGACAAATATTTCAACTTTCATATCAACCAAGCATAGTACTCAAGAGACACATCATCAAATCTAACCATCACACACATATCAACCAGCATAAAGACTCATCACCAAAACAATTCTTAGTAAAATAAAATCAAGAAAAAGTTAGAATAATACTCCCCTTTCTCTTCTCAATTTCCACTCTTGGCTCCTAGTCCATCAAGATCAAGTTGAAGCATCCTTTGGGGTCAAAAGAAGAAAAAAAAAATCCTACAAACTCAAAAACAAAGCATCAAATACCAAAACCTTGGGTTGCCTCCCAAGAAGCGCTAAGTTTAAAGTCTTCAGCCAGACTTTCCAAACAAATCCTAGTCATAAGTATCAAAAGCCATAATCACCTCATCTTCATTCCTTTTCAAACAGTATAAGTGATCAATCAAACTAATTACTTGTGCCTTTTCAATCATAGACAATTTCAAAGAACAAGTAATCACTGATTTCAAAGGAATTAGAATATGCTCATACAAAGAATTAGATGTATGTCTTTCTAAGAATAATGAGCATCCAATAAAATCAATTTGACTCTCATCAGTAAAAGTCACAACAGTAATAGGAGAATAATCCAATGTAGTTATAGGAACACTCACATCAACATGTATATCAGAATCACAAGCATTTAAATTTACATCTTGAACATCAATTAGACACCCATCAATTTCTTCTAAACAAGTTTCACGCTCTATGACAACCTCTAAATCCTCTTTAACTTCATGTTCATCCCTATCCTCAACTTCCTCATATTCGATCTCATTAGATAACAAAGGGGAATTATGATTAAAGGAGAAATTTTGTTTTAATTCTTCAAGGTCTCTGCACATTTGACTCATCTGTGCTACAAGATTTTGTGCTCTTGATTCAAACTTAGTCTCAATTGGTCTAACCTTTTGAAACAATTCTCTTGCCATTTCAAACTATCCTCTTGCCATTTCAAACTATCCTCTAGCATTATCAAACACATATCGGCTAACCTTTCTAATCTGTCAAATCTTTCTTCTCTACGAGAGATTTCACCATCCTCAAAATTGTTTCCTTGAACATGTAAATAAGATATGAAGGGTGAGTCTATTGCATGTGAATAAGGATCTAAATGTGGGTTCCAACACTCATCTTGCTCAAAATTCCAACTACGCCTAGACAAATTATCAACATAAGTTTGTTGCCAAAACAAAAATGGACAATTCTCAGGTACATGATCACTTCCACAACAATAACAACGATAACACTTATAATTAGCCTCTGAATAGTCCATCTTTCTATTTTCTCCAAAAGAAAAAAAAAACTCAAACTAAAACTACTAAAGAATTTCTAATTCTAATTACTAATTGCCTTGAGTCCCCGGCAACGACGCCAAAAACTTGATGCTACCAAAATTTTGATAAAAATATCCGCAAGTGTACGGATCGTATTTTAGTAAAGTGGTAGTTCAAGGTCGATCCCACAGAGACTCAGACAATTAATAACTAGGCATTAGATCTCCTATTTTTATTCAAGTTGAGTAAACAAGAAAATTTGATTTTAATTACCTAATAGCTAAGAAAATAAAATAAAACAAATATTCACACAGATGAAATTCACGAGTCAAAAGAACAACCTAGAGCCACTAATCCCTTATCTGCTTCTTAGATTTTATTCCCCACTAAATTAATTATGAATTAATTCAACTAGCTAATCTAGAGTACTAGTGTCTATAAATGCCTTCCGGTCCACTTACATCCTTGCCTAGCTTAATTACACAATGTCTTGCACTAATTTACTAGGCCAATTTAGAACGGTTCCGCTCTAATGTGACTATGTAGGGCTTCTAGGTATATTCTTATCCTAGTCGCAAATCAGATTATAATTCAATCCTACACTATGAATCTCATGGTCTATTTAAAATTCCCTCTTCCGAGTCCAATTCTAAATTCCCTAAACATGTCTAATGGTGATCAAGCACTAAACAGTTAATCAATAATAGCAAGATTAAATAAACTAAATCAAATTAACCATGATTAAATAGTGGGAAATAAAATACTAAGTTACAAACAAGTTCATAATACTCTAGGTGTAAAATAAATTAACCACACATAGTTTGGATCATCACAACAATTGGCTTAAAATCCAAAGGAATGCGAAATGTTCATGAAGAAGTAATAACTAAATAATACAAGATTGAAGAATAGTGCCCTTACTCCTCTCTCTCGTCTCTTTGTGCATTAATCTCCTTCCCCTGCGTGCGTGGATATAACAAAGACACCAATGAACAGTGCTTGCCACCTCTTGCTTCCTTTTCCCTTTGCTGCGTGAATGTGAATGTGTATAGGCTTATGAAAATAGGAAGAATTGTAATCAGCCTCTCCTCTAGGCTTTAGGAAATAGGAAGAATTATGACCAAGTCTCCCTTCTTTTCAATTGCATGTGTATATTTATAATAAAATAGCCCAACACCATATTGTCTTTGCCTTGCATGTTAAGTTTCTTTTCTTTCCTTTTCTTGTATGCCCCTTTCTCTTTATTTCCTTTTTTTAAAATCTGCATTCATGAAGAGAAAGAAATAGGAAATAATCACAATGACTTAATCACATAATCTCATTAATAGGAAACTTCCCATTAAAATATTTCTTTTAATATATTAAGTTTCCTATTTCAATTAAATTTCAAATTTCCAAAAGAATCACTCATATAATTATCAAATTACTTTCTTTCCAATTCACATCAAAATCACTTAATTATTTAATTCATGACTCCCCAAATACAACAAAATATTTTCTAAAAACCACTAAATGTGGGGAGTCATCAATCATATCAACTTTGAATGGTTCATATTTGATATCATACAAAATAGTTTTAACCCGTTTTCTAAATTGAAGTATTAAATTATTGAGAGCAAAATTAAGTGATTTATACTATATTTAACTAATTATTTTTTTATAACTTCAAATTTCGTTTTGACAAACTTTTTTTGAGAAAAAAACAATCCCAAAACTTCTCATGAAGGTGTGTTTGGACAAGTTTTTGTAAAATAACTTTTGAGAAAAAAATTGAAAAAGTTGTGAGTGTTTGTCTGTTTGATTTTAAATGTTTGGTTTGAACTCAAACCTAGGTTAATGGATTTGCCAGTCAATTTTACACAAATTGAAGACATTAGGTGATAGAATGTTATTGAAGAGAAGTTAAAAGAGTATGGTATGAAAAATCAATTAAAAACTTTAACCACACTTCAATAATTTTTTTATCAATTAAACTTGTAAAAGTTCTCTCTCCCGTTCCCTCCAAATCATTCATACCAAAAATCCTCCCTCATCTTCTACTTTTTGGGCAATGGAAGTTCTTTTCTCGTTGTTCTACAAGTTTTTATAACGACTTCTCACTTCCTGTATTGGTGCGAAAACTATGAAATGAACAGCCTTGGCCAGGTAACTGAGGAACACTAAGGTTTCCTTTCTCTGGACTGCACCCTAGAAAAAGAGGGAGTATGAAGATTTTAAACTTACTCATGTGATTAACCAGCAAGGGTACCATGTGAATTTTCAATAATTTTTAGCTAGCCCAAATTCCTAATTTATTTTGTGAAAAAACTTGAAAATTAGGACCAATGGTTATAAATGGTGCGAAATCAATAGAACTAACCCACCAATCTAGAGTCCAAGGACCAAAAACTAAAATTGACTAAATATTCAAATACCATAACTACCAATTTTAAAGTTCAAAACTCAAAATTAAAATTTGACAGAAAGTTTAAAAACTAAAAGTTGTATTAACCTATTATAATATTTAAGTCAAATAAACTTGCTTATAAAAAAAGTAGGGCAAATCGTTTTCATAAATAACTTATTCAACATTTTTATATTTTCAAAAAGAAAAGATCAATCAACTAACTTGGGTGGTTGGGCTATTTAAGCGACAAATAAATGTTAGGGCCGCTTACCTAAGAGTCGCATGAAATTGGTATATATATTTTTTTTGTTATAGATTATATTATACATATTTTCAAGGGCGAATGCCCAAAAATGATACATAACTATTGGCCAAGGAACAAAAAAAGTACATAACTATTCTAAAGTACAAAAATGATACCCAACTTTTACCATGTGATCACAAATGATATTTTCACTAATATGACAATAATATTAGACATGAAAAGTCCAAAATGCCCTATAAATTAATCGCTGCCTGGTAAAAATTTATTTAATTATAAGGGCATTTTAGAAATTTCATGTTTAATAGTATTGTCATATTAGTGAAAATATCATTTTTGATCACATGGTAAAAGTTGGGTATCAATTTTATACCTTGGATATAGTTATGTACTGTTTTTATTCATTGAACAATAGTTATGTACTATTTTTGGATCTTCGCTCTATTTTCAAACAAAAATAATGAGAATTTTGTGCCTGTTTGTCCTTATGAAGCTGTGTATGTGCTCCTATTGTCCGGTGTGTGGAAGTCTTTTGGGGAAGCACCGAAAACAAATACATTAAGCTCCAAATGGAAAAAAATATTTCAGAAAACTGTAAAACCTAAGTTTTTCATATATTTGTTAAAATATAAATAAAAAATCATCTCCCTCTATATTAATTTTCCATTTGATCCACATCAATTTTATTGGTAATACTAAAAATAAAGAGAAAACCTAAATAAAATGACAATTGAATATCAAAAACGACAAAAAGGGGTCACAAATTTGCAAAGGGATAAAAGAGAGATTATTCCTTATTTAGGATAAACGCATAGTTATTCGCGTTTCATTAGTAGTTACTTGCATTACTAAGATAGTTAATGTAGTTTCAAGAAAATAAGTCTCATTCTAAGTAGTGAAAAAACATAAATACTCCCTTCGGTAGGTAATATAAGAGCCAAAATTTGAATGATTTTTATCCAAAATATAAGTGTTCATCTTATGTTCTCTCCTCATTTAATGCATTTTTACGTTGCCCCTAACTCACTTTTATATTTATTAATATTTATGTATTATCGCTCTTAAAAGTATTATCATAAATATGGGCAATATTGAAAAAAAAACATTAACTTCACACACCCAATTAACTTTCACATGTTTTCTTAATAAATGTGTTTTGATGGTTAATCTCTTATATTACAGACCAGGGGAGTAGTTAATAACGTGGTTATTCGCGTTTCCTAATTAGTCACCAGTGTTACTAAAGTAGTTCATGTAGATTAAGAGAAACAAGTCCCCTTCTATGTAGTTAAAAAACAAAAGTAGTTAAACACGCCATGAGAGTGGTTATTCGAGCTTTATACATAGTTAACTGTGTTAAACTTCTTATCTCAAAAAAGGAACAATATTTCTTTTGTCCTTTTGGAAATTTGTTATCCATTTTAATTTTGTCCTTTTGATATTCAATTGCCATTTTATTGGGATTTTCCCAAAAAAATAAATAAAGCTAACGATAATTAATGGTAAACATTTCCATCCCATTGTAACCCTCACTTCCACGTTTCAATGAGTTTAGCCAAAACAACCATGGAAGAGCCTCCTTCCCTTAATGCAGATCCTTCTTCATTCTTAAAAAACCCAACTCTCTTCCTAATCAACTCACCTTCCTCATACTCCATCAACTCAGTGACACGCCTTTCTACCTCTATCGCCTCAACAAATCTACCCTCTCCCTCACACATGGACAAGGCAATCTTCATGTTCTTCACCATCACCACCCTATTTAGCTTCTGCTCGGCATACAGCAGCCACGCCACCATTTCTTGATACAATTATTGATAGGGTGCAATTATTGATAGGGTAGAGAGATTTTTTCATACAAATACGAAATTATAGTTTCATTTACTTTTTATTGAAAAAACATGTTCTTATTTATTTTTTAAAAATATTTATATATGATCATAAATTTCTTCCTTAAATAGTATGTACTTGGTCTAGAAAAATATATTTGAAAGTGAGATGGAGGAGAGGGTGAAGCCATGAATAGAGCCGATAATATGGGTTGAGTCCGTATAAGGCCGGTCCATTTTTGTTGAAGCCCGAAGAAGACCGGACTTGAGATTTAGGGGTGAAAACGGGAAACAGGCCTTTAAGGGCCAAGGGCCTATAAGGGCCAGCCCTTGTAGGCCCATTTCTCATTTTTAAATTTTAATTTAATCAAAAAATACATTTTTAAATTTCTCATTTTAATTTAATAAAAAAGGGTCAAGTTTTATAAAATAACAAGAAAAAGAAAAAGGGCCAAGCCCGGCCCGATGGCATGAGGGCCGGGCTTCATAACTAAGGTGGGATTTTGGAAAAGGCCCTAAACGGGGCCAACCCTGTGAAGGCCGACCCTTATTCCCAGCTCTAGCGGTGAATGCAATGAGGGGAGGGTGAGGGTGTTCAGTGGTGATTGGTGGGGTCAAAGAGAGAGAGAATGGAGCTTGTTTATTTTTGTCAAAAGGCTGAAGAGTTTGAAGGAGGCAAAAGCACATGGTTAGATGAGAGAGATGAGAAGTGGGGGCGATGAGCTTGGAATGCAAACCCGATTATTCTTGAAATAAAGAAAACGAGACTAATGCTTTCTTCCTATCACATGAGCACCATCCCATGCCAGATGATTCTGTTTCTATCTTGAGGAAGTCTAATCCTGGTGTTCTTTCACGAAAAACAAAAGGAATTAGTAAAGTGTATAATATATTTATTTATTTATTTATTTATCATGATGAGAGTAAGAAAAATCCATCTCCTCAATTGCGAAACTATTATTGGATGATATAGAAGGGTTCTTATAATTTGTGGTAATTAGTTGACCGGGTTAATATATCTTTGGTCCCTTAAATTTCAGCGAATTTTAGTTTTAATCTTTCAAATAAATGGCAACAAGTTGATGGGGGCTAAGTGGATACACTAGTATAACACCTAATGCACAATAAAGTTACGAAATATAAGAATATTTATAAGACATCAAAAATCCAAAAGCAAAACTTCTAGGTGCTAGGTATTCCTTTGAGAAATCTTCTAGGGCATTTAAGAAACATAATCTAAGTCATGTCATAACCTATTCAACAAGAAAATAAATTTAAGGGCATTTAACTTTTGATGCCCTTAAATGTGTGTGTGTGTGTGTTTGTGTGTGTGTGAACACATACTTTTCCATCCCATAATATAAGTTTCACTTCCTTTTTATCTTAACATTTATTGGTTTTTTCCATTTTTATCCTATGTTGACAACACTCTCTCGCATTTCCCTATACACATACCCTCTTTCATCTTTTTTCATTTAATCACCATCTTACTTATCTAGGGGAAAAATTGAGAAAAAGTATTTTTTGACATATATTAATTACTTATAACGGCTTGAGACAGTTTTTTCATATACAATTGTGTATCAAATTTATATTATATATGGTGCGAATTCGAAGGAAGTATATTCTAGATGGGATCAGGACCACTCGTCCAAGTCAAGTCTCAGCCTATCATGAAGATGAACTTTATCCCATCATAATTTGTCACGTACTGAAAGCACCAAAATGGATCGGACAATGTTATGCACCCAGCCTATATTGTTATGATGCACATTATTTATGTGGCTTGGCAAAAAAAGCATTGTTTAAGTGACAATGATGAACATATACCTTAATTTCAAACTGAGAATTGCAAAGTAACCAAGAATTCCTATAAAGATTGAGAGAGTATGAAGATTAAATTACCATGTTCGGTATTTCAATATTCCTCTCTTTCCTAGAATAATCAAACATATAACAGGTTTTTCTTATCGAGTTGAGTTCTTTGTAGATTACACAGCACATAATAAAGAAAGTTTTCTTTAATATTGATTCCTTTTGAAAATTATAAGTCAAAATCACTAAATTATATTGAAATTTTTAGGGATGAATTAAATATCAAATGACATGTATTAGGAGTTGTCAATATATATCTCAATAATTATCATAATAAATATGAGTAATATTATTAGTAAACAGACATTAACTCAATACAACCCAACTAACTTTTACATGTTTTCTTGAGAAGTTTTTTTGGGAGTTAGACTCTTATATTACGGACTTGAAGGAGTATAATTTAATGATTTTATTATGTCATTTTTAATTGACTACATTCTATGATCTAGGTGCTGTATTTCTCATCTAATTCTTCCATGATTCAAACAACTTGGTTAATGCAACAAGAGACGACCCTCCTTCTCTCATGGCTGCCTCTGCCTCTTCCTTCAAAACCCCAACTCGCTTTCTAACTAACTCACCTTCATCCAAATTCATCAACTCAGTGACACGCCTTTCTACCTCTGCGGCCTCAACAAATCCACCACCCTCCTCCTCCAACGTCTCACGCATCCACAATGCAATCTTCATCTCCTCCACCATCACCACCCTATTCAGCCTCTGCTCGGCATACAGCGGCCACGCCACCATCGGAACTCCGGCCACCACCGCCTCCAACACCGAGTTCCACCCACAGTGTGTCACAAACCCACCAACTGAACTGTGCCTCAAAACATCCACCTGTGGGGCCCACTTCTTCACCACCATACCTCTCCCTCTTGTCCTATCCATGAACCCCTCCGGCAACAGTGATTCCAAATCTGTGTCATCCTCTGACGACGACGATGATGCAGCCTCGGCGAGGTTTTTTATTTTCTCCGATGGTGGATTCTTTACTACCCACAAGAATCTCTGTCCACATTTCTCTAACCCACTTGCTATTTCACATAGTTGCTCTCTAGAAAACACACCCAAACTTCCAAAACATAGGAACACAACGCTTCTCTCAGGCTGAGAATCTAGCCATAGTAAACACTCATTTCCAATGGCTTTTTCCTTATCATATGCAATTAATGGACCCACGGGATAAATGGGTGGGATTGGACCTTCTTGCATGCAAAGACCATCTGAAATAGCTTTGAGACAATTACGTTCAAGTGCTTCAAATGTGTTCACGATGATACCAACTGTTTTTGGCATTTGTTCAGCAACATTGAGGAAGCCATGATATGCTGGATCATTTCTGTCAAGCAATGGTTTAACCATGTCCCTGGTGTGCAACGATGGGATAATTCCCGGGATGTCAAGTAAAGTATTGAGATCTTTGAAGCTCTTGTCAATGGTCTTATGGAGGGTAGGAAAGTGGAGGAAGAGGGCGAGGCAAGCGGCGGGGCTGGTGAAAAACCCATAAGGAGGGATGTGAAGTTTGGAGGAAAGAGACAAAGCTTCGAAGCAGAAGAAATCTGCAATGAAGGCACGGATAGTAAAAGCTTGAGAGATGGAAGTTAAGGCATCGTGGAGGTTAATGTTGTTTTGGTGAAGGACTTGAAACATTAGGGTTTCATGGTTAGGGGAAGAGGAGAAGAAGGAGGGAGGGAGGGAAAGAGGAGGGAGGGAGTGGAAGATGATGGAGGGAGGGAGGGAGGAGGAGACGGAGGAGATGTAGTTGGAGAGGGAAACGGCATCGTATGGAGGGGAGATTGTGAGGATGTGAATGGTGAGTGGAGGTTGTAGAGGGTGGTGATGAGAGACTATGAACTTGGCTAGCTCTATCATGGACACAAGGTGCCCTCTTGCTGCAGATGGGTAGAGAACTATGGCTTCCTTGCTCATTTTTGTGGTTTTGGTTAGGTTTGAGATAGGTGGACAGAATGGAAATTGTTCAACCAATAGTTATATACTAGGGAGTGTGTGTGGGCTATACAAGGAAGAGTAATTGGTACCATTAAGTCTTCCAAGGTGGAAAATAAGAGCAATTAATTTTACATGTCGGGGAAATTTCATTAATGACGTTAACCTTAGGAAACGTTTGCCACACCTTAAATGTGTGTCTTTGGAACAATTTTTAAATATTTACTTTTTTAAAAAACAATTCTTGATAAATTTCACATCCTCTCTCTCACATTTTCCTCATTATATATTCTTTTTCTTCTTTCTCAATGTCTCAATGTGGTATATACGGTTGAGTTGGTAAGTGTATTGTTCACCTATTTGTAAGGATGAAAATGTTTGTTTGAACTTTGAATCCAAAAAACACTTTTATGAGAGAGGGGACAACTTGTCTATGTGTGTGACACTCCTACCGCTCAAATTTAAATTAGTCAGTTGCCAATAGACACTAAATTACTCGGTGGTGTTTAACAAAAATAAATTGTTTCAATGTCATTGTCCTTTCCCTTCAATGAATCTATAGTTACGATTAATATGCATTTTATAACCTGTCAGGTCCCCAAGCTAGCGGAAGATTGAAGCAAGAAACTCAGTCAAAATTAGACTAACCCTTGGAGGTGGCAATAGTCGAACTTTCTTCGACTAAATTATCAATATCATATGAGAGAATTTTGGTATTATAGAGTGTAAAGACCTATATAGGCATATAATTATCTCAAATTTGCAAGCACAGTTTGATCTTGATTTCAGGAGGGAACTTAAATTATTTTATTATTATTATTATTATTATTATTATTATTATTATTATTATTGGGTTTCTAATCAAAAATCAAAATAACATAATTTTGTTGTGGGCAATGATGATGATGTTGGGTCATGTGATCACGGGTTTTAAACAGCAAAAGCTTTGTTAAACGAGCCAACAGCTTTTCTAATTGAAAGATACAGTGTTTTATTATTTTTTGTTACCTTTGATACAATGTTTTATTTAGGGCAATGACCCTATTTTATACCCAAAGTAACCACCCTGGACCACCCACCACCATAAATTAACAGGTGGTACAATATTACGTCCAAAGTAACCAAAGTGGTCCAAAAATACCCCCAACCGACGGTCTTCAACTTTTGACCGTTAGTTGGATGATTTGGCGCACACGTGTTATATTTTTTCCACGCGGCACCTGTGCAAATGCCACCTGGATGGGCAATGGCCCTATTTTATACCCAAAGTAACCACCCTGGACCACCCACCACCATAAACTAACCGGTGGTACAATATTACGCCCAAAGTAATCAAAGTGGTCCAAAAATACCTTCAACTGACAGTCTTCAACTTTTGACCGTTAGTTGGATGATTTGGCGCCCACGTATTATATTTTTTCTACGCGGCATCTGTGCAAATGCCACCTGGATGCCCACGTGACATTTCTCTTCACTTCTTTCAATACACATGCATCCCACTTCGAATTCGCACTTGGATTTCGCAAAATGAACACAGGATTTCGCACTCCCTCCTCTCTAAATCGCTGCCCTAATCACTGTCGATGCCCTACGCTTAAAAAATTAAACAAAAAGCTTGTCATATATACCTCTCTACCCTAGGCTTGAAATATAACATGTGGGCATCCAGGTGGCATTTGCACAGGTTCCGCGTGGAAAAAATATAACACGTGGGCGCCAAATCATCCAACTAACGGTCAAACGTTGAAGACCGTCGGTTGAGGGTATTTTTGGACCACTTTAGTTACTTTGGGCTTAATATTGTACCACTTGTTAGTTTATGGTGGTGGGTGGTCCAGGGTGGTTACTTTGGGTATAAAATAGGGTCATTGCCCAGGTGGCATTTGCACAGGTGCCACGTGGAAAAAACATAACATGTGGGCACCAAATCATCAAACTAACGGTCAAACGTTGAAGACCGTCGGTTGAGGGTATTTTTGGACCACTTTGGTTACTTTAGGTGTAATATTGTACCACCTGTTAGTTTATGGTGGTGGGTGGTCCATGGTGATTACTTTGGGTATAAAATAGGGTCATTGCCCTTTTATTTATTACTGTACATTGTAAATGGTGAAGCTGAGAAAGGTTGAGTGATCCTGATAGGGTGTGGTGTCACTTTAGCAAATAAATGATGAGCCGAGCCGGCGGGTCGTGATGGGTCGTGAATCGTGATGCATCACTCATGCAAGACACATTTGTTTTTTAAATGAAAATTTTCGAGGGTAAATTTCTGGTATCCCTTTTGTTTTAATTAACAACTGTGCTAAATAAGCTACTATACTATATAATCTTTCATTTTTAGAAGAAGCAGTAGATATAGTAAAAACTTCAGCAAAAAAAAAAAATAGATATAGTAAAAACTATTTGATTTCAGGTATAGTAAAAATTTTTTGGTTTTTCTGATCATTTTTTTTTTGTTTCAGGTAAAATTGTAAGCAATCAAACATTAATTTTTTTAAAATACAAACAATTCCTACCTAAATATTTTCTTAACAAAATTTCTCATCGACCGCGCGCCTTTATCAAATATCTCAGTATTTCCTTACAGTAGTGAACATGAACTAAATAGTTTCTTTTAAATTTTAGTGATAAAAAATCGTGGTTCATATAACATTTCGAAACGCAAATTTTAAAGTATTTTTTACGATTATGTATTATTTAATAGAAAAATGTTGGGATAAATAGATAAGATATTGTAGAGGATTACACGTCTGTCACTCAAATTAGAGGCTCCCAATAAAAGAGACGACACTTCCTTCCAATGCCCACTTCATTTGAGAAGGGTTAGCCATTGATATTCCGTTATATTATTAGCAAAGGATTTATATGTAAAGGATAAGGTATGATATACTACAGTAACAAACGGACAAAAATTCGAATCTCTTTTAGATGATATATCAACATCTAATTTTCAACTATGACGCGAACTGATTGCTTTTAATTCTTACAAGAAGAGGATCATACATGTGAATAAAAATGGCAGTATAATTTTATCTAGGAAGTTAATAGTTTTGAAGGAATGAAGAGAACGACAATAGTGTGTTTGGTTGGCTTTTTGGAGGGGATGTGTATGTAACCGTGTCCGGGAAGGTTTGAAAGGGTATTGTAATTTAAGTTTAAATTTAAGTTTAACCCTGTTTGGTGAGGAACATTGGAGACTAAGGGAGTTTACCAAATCTTGGCTTTAAGTGCCCCCACCCCCCAAATTGTGTTTGAGGGTATTCAAATGAGCTTTGCTTTCTTTCTTTCCTATTTTTTTTTGTGAAATTACGGTTTTTCTTTCTTTTATCTTTATATATAGGTAACTGAATTAGTTTTACCATATTTTGTACCGATAATAAATTTTGATAAACATATTTAAATTGATAGATAACATCTAAATTTAATGTGTGGAATCTTTTATTAGGCACAAGTGTGATGTATCATGTTTGATGATATATTATGAAATTAAATTATATGGTAAATGTTAGAAAATATATAAATCTAGATATAAGTATATAACATCATATTTCTCAACCTATAGATAGATTCTCTACCCTCCCTACATAAACCAAACAAGAAATCAAACTTCCCATCCCATCTAATTATAGAGAATTCATAATGTATGTCTTCTATTCTACTCTCCTATAACTTTAATGAACCTCCCCGGCCTACACTCAATTTAGGGGTCCAAATGTGTGGTCTCAAAGTAATAAGCAACTATATGGAAATTTTTATTTTTTTGAATGGGTAAGATAAAGGATAAAAATAAGAGACTAGTCGAAACATATGTAGGTGAAACATTTTATCTTATTCAATGAAAAATGTGACGTGGGAAGAGGCTTATTTGTTACCCCCAATACTATCAACTTTATTTTTTTCTCCCCTGTTAACCGTCAAGGCATCACCTCACTTCAGCTTTTAAATATTTTTACTAGACTTGACTTTTGTTTTTTTTTTAGCCTATACAATGCAATCACAATTGTAAGATTAATATTTATACTCTATTTTTTTATTTATTAAACATATTTAACTAGATTTACATTTGACTTCTTTTTGATAAATTTTACTTTTTTATAGTTTTAATTTCACTTATATAAATATAACAAATATATATTATTTAATAAGAATAATGTATTTTTTAATCATTTTTTATTCAAACTTGCTTTTTAAGATAACCATTCAAACATGTCTCTAAAAGTTATATTTTAAAAAAATTCACATATATTAATGCTCATAGAAATATAAATCATATCACACATTCTGATTTTTGATAAATCTTAGATTTATAAAAGGGTTAAGATGCAAAAAATACTTCTGTAATTGTGGTAAATGTTCAAAAATACCCATGTGATTTTTTTAGCAAAAGAAACCTTAATATTTCAAAATAAGGGTAAAAGTACCCATAACATTTTAAATAGAGGCAAAAGTATCCATACAAGAAAATCACATGAGTATTTTACTATTTTTACACTTTGACTATACTCACACGAATAGTTTTACAATTTAGCCCTTTATAAAATTTAGAGTGGAAAAAAGCTTCTTCTGCAACCCCTAATCCAAATACACCCATAATTTTCAAAGTAGAGTAGCTCCTACCACTTTCATAATTTTTGAAATACCAAAAATAACCCCAAACAAAAAATCACCACCAAAAAAAAAATATCCATCCACCATCGATTAAAGATGTTAGTTAAATTAATTATTATCATCACATGATATTACTAATTCTCCTGTTTATATACCTTTATTCACACTCTCCCTCGTTTATTAATTTATTATTGATATGCATTAGTAAGGTATTTTGTGAAAAATTTAGCAACAATTAAAAAATGGTCTTACATATGGAAAGAAATTGAATTTAAAAGTAATGTTATATTCATACATACAAAGACAATGTGACTCTTCCTGAAAGACGCAAAGGGTTAAAGTTGGGAAGTTTCTTCCTACATATCTCTCTTACTCCATCGACTTATACTTCACTTCAATCTCTTGTTGTCTTCATCTAGCTAGGATGTGTATCTCTTCCATCCTTTCAAACTTTATCAATTCCAATCGGTCCCCTAGTGGTCCCAAATCGCTGAAACGTAGGCAATAAGCGACTCCCACTAGTCCTATGGTACCTATCTTGTGTTTTTGAGAGTCATAAGAGGCAAGCTTTCGCTTGGTGTTGTGATAGCTACATTACAAGGCTTTGAGAGTACAGTCATCCCTTCATCCCTTGTCACCTTGTGATTGAATCTCGGCAACTTGAAGGTCTTAATAACTACGTAGCATATCAACTTTATTTGAATGGTTCATATTTGATATTATACAAAATATTTTTAACTTATTTTCTAAATTGAAGTACAGTATTAAATTATTGAGAGCAAAATTAAGTGAGTTATATTTAACTAATTATTTTTTATAACTTAAAATTTTGTTTTCACAAACTGTTTTTGAAAAAAAAAAAAGATTTAAACAGTCACAGAGCTTTTCTAAGTCAATTTTAAACAAATTGAAGACATCAGGTGATGGAATTTTATTGAAGAGAAGTTAAAAGAGTATGATATGAAAAATCAATTAAAAATTTTAACCACACTTCAATAATTTTTTTATAAATTAAACTTGTAAAAGTTCTCTCTCCCCTTCCCTCCAAATCATTCAAACCAAACATTCTCCCTCTTCTACTTTTTGGGTAATGGAAGTTCTTCTCTTGTTGTACGAGTTTTTATTACGACTTCTCTCCCTCCCCAATTCCAGCTTGGGAAGCAGATATCCATATTTTGCATCGGCTTGCTTTTATTATTATGTTTTGTATCTTACAGTTGTTTAATGAGATAATATATGCTATTTGAAAACAAAATTGTTCAAACGAAATATCAATCTTGTCTCTAATGTATTAAAAAAGAGCAGCAAAATTAAACATGTTATAAATCGGAAAATCAAAAGTAAACATTTGCCCATTTTACAAGGATTTTGTATTCTTTTATTCGTAGATGAAAGACTATCGCAAGACCAATAATTAGTCCCTACTTAGCAATGATACCTTGGGTACAATGGCTGAACTAATCGGAGGAGTACTGCATTCGGTTTTTCGGTGAAAACTGAAAAAACCAAAAACCGAATTATGACTATTCTCAAAACGAACCGATTTCGGTTTTAACCGAAAAAACCGAAATTTGATTATTTTATAATAAATTCAATTTTTTGTTCATTTTCAACATATAAAACTCCACATTTTATATTGATATATTGCATATCATTTTTACTTTTAAAAAAGGAATACAAAAACTATAGATTTAAACTCTAAATTTTAACTTATCTAAAGAAAATATGATAAAATAAGATTTTTTTATTAATTGTTTATTATTAATTCGGTCATTCGGTTAACCAAATTATTTTTTAAAAAAACCGAACGTCGAAATAACCGAACTATAAAACCAAATAAGGACCGAAATAACTGAATTCAATTCGGTTCGGTTTGATTTGCTCACCCCTAACAATGCCTGAACTAATCAGAGGAGTACTGTAAAAGCAAGCTAGATCATCCAACTGTCAACCCTTCTTTCATCAGTTTATCCTGGACCTCGTTTGCCTCTCTTTACACCAGGAAATAGAAGCGTTTCAATCATGAGCCTGCATTTCAAAAGGTGACAATAGTTGTGGCTAAAAATGTTGTATCCTAAATATTTTATATTGTTTCATACCAATTGCCCGAAATCCATTCTTTTTTCTCAACCTCCTGTGCCAAACCAAGGAATATCATTAAGTTCTTCATATCTTCACAACTCATTGAACTGTCCTCAATATGTTGTCCAAATAGATAACTGTTATTACTTATTAGCGTGTAGTAACCATGACCAAACAATTTAAATAAGAGCAGTAGATGCTGGAGAAATTAGAACAAAAGCTCAGTGTGCAAGTCTAATAAGCAAAATGATCACCAATTAACACAATTGGGATTTTTAATCTTCCCAAATTTGAAATCCATTGAAGAAAGCAGCACTCGCATCAATTGAAAAAATCACACATACATGCCAGCATTTGCACCAAGCTACTCCACATTTCAGCCTCTATGCGATGCCTCTCACATACTGGTCCAACGTTGTATCGAATAGATCAGACCTGTACAAGTACATTGTGATTCTTCCAAAATCAGTATAGATTTATGAACTTATTCACTAGTAAGAAAAATCAACAAAATTATCAATAATCAAGTATTTTAAACTGGTCGAAACATTAGTTCCTACTTTATAGTGGTCAATTTGTAGTTGAACTTGTAATTAAATTCATGTATTTTAAGTATATAGTAATTAATTTAGGCGAGAATGATAAAATAACACTACCTCAGGTCCTAAATATCTAATTGTTCACATTTTTCCCATATTATCTCTACTATTCTCTTTAATAATAAATAAGAAAAAGAAGGAAGGTGAAGATAAAGGTAGAAGGTGAACTTGCATTGGTAATCATCTGATTTTAACTAACTTAACTAGCATCCTTAATCTAATCAAATTAAGTAAATAGGTTTTATATTTGGGACTGGAGAAGTATATTATATATAAAATTGATTCCAAATAAAAATTATACAATTGTTTAAAAGTTAGAGAGAAGATTGAAGTTTAAAATGCAACTTAAATAATTTAAAAATATTTCATCATTTTAGCAAGTAAAATAATTGAGACACATTTCTGTAATGAGGTACTCATTCTATAATTTTACAATATATAAACAGTTTTTACATGTTTACTCAGCATTTCTTTTCCAGAGCTTATAATGCATAGATATGCATAAAAAATATTTAAAAAGTGGTTTAAAATAAAAAACAAATATGAACGCTTTTACTATTTCAACTTATAGCGGGTTCAGCCAGCTCCACTGATTACTAATTCTTCTCCCATTCCCACTTTCAATCATTGCTGGACCAGCTGTTTCAATCCAATTTTATGTTCCTTGAAAAATACTATCTAGATGCTGAACAATAAGAGCAAAATATCTATGATTGATAGGGAACAAAAAATAATGACAATAAATAAAAATGACCTTTTAAGTTTTTCAAGTACAGCAAAAAATGAGGTGCCACCATGATGGAAGCTGCGATTAAAGAAAATCCAACTCTACAAAGAGAAGAAAGCCAATGTTTTTCACTCATTGACTTTCGCAAAAAGACCCTTGCCTTGTTAATATTTCTCAAAAATCATCTCAAATGCATCTGATGTCACCAGCTTACACAAAAGAGAATATTCACAGCATCAATTTCTCTAATCATGGTGAAAGCTACACAGTTCATACGATAGCAGAGCCAATTGATTATCATGAAGGATGCTTGATGATGCACAGACATGTCAAAGTTGTAACTAGGGTTCAAAATGAAGGAAATGAAGCTGGCTAACAAAACTGAAGGGAATGGACATTGCATAAGTCCATACGACAGCTGAATAAATTTAATCTATTAGATATGAATTAACTTACCTAACTGGAGAACCTGGTACGTAGAGCGGATTTTTAACTACATATTCTACATATAAGTTGTAGATGTACTTCAGCGATTCTCGCAGATCACCTGTCCTAGGATGAGTCACCAAGATAATCTGCAAGAAACAAGAAAATATCACATTCCTAATGGCCCAAATGATGCACAAATTATGTGTACCTACTTAGCAGATTGATAATAATTTCTTTTGAGCGAGTTTAACTTGTTCCTGTGTTCCTATTATGTATAAGATAATACCCCTAGACCTTCACATAAGGCCCAAATGACTAATTTGGAGAGATTAAAGAAACTACTTAATTAACCCTATATTTTGGACTGGAGGTAAATGAAAAAATTTAAAAGAGAACCACAGAGCTGCATAGTCTCATATCTCAATTAGAGAAAGCTCAAGCATAGAATGAAAGAGCATGCTGGCAAAAATGTGGATGGGAGTGGAGTTTGCAGTAGTCGATATTTGTATTCAATTTTAAAGAGAGAGACTATGAACTTATTACAAATGGCCCACAACCCAAAAAGGACAAGTGTGGGGAAAGGAATTCTAAGGTTCTGTGCCTTAGGTGAAGTAGGCAAGAGAGACCTAATTTATCAAAAGTCAGGGAAGCTATTGTTTTTAGTTAGACTGCAGCCGTTTCCTGTTTTGGTGCTGAAGCTTGAGGGTTTAGTGCTTTATTACCGTTTTCCTTGTTCATTTCCCTCATTAGAAAAGCCTTGTACTAATTTGTGACTACTTAATCAGAAATAAAACCCATTTCCATCAGAAACTGAGTCCCCACAGCTTTAGATCAGGCCAATGGGAGGTAGATCAATAATTATATCATTATGCTACGAATATATAAAGCATTACAAGCCAAACTAAAGAGATAAAACCAATTTTATACAAATTCAGTTCATATCAAGTGTCCATAAAAGTCATCATATTCAAACACTAAATTGTCAGCCACATTATATGATAGAACCTGAATAAACAGAAAGAGAAATGGTAGAAAGGGAAAAGAAAAGAAGCAGAGGGAAACTATAGAACAAGAATCTGTAATTCTAGCCCCGGGGGGGGGGGGGGGGGGTGTCTAAAACCAGAATCTATTTCTAGGGAAGAGAGGAGCAATCTCCTACATCATAATTTCATTGACCCCTTAATTTCCAAACATAAAACAACAAGGTATAGACAGACTCCATACCCGAAAATAACTTCCCTAAACAGAAACTGGCACTACTTGTAACCAACGCTAAACACTTGTCACAATTCTACAAGACACATAATAAAACATAAAATAGATATAATGACTGGTTACTATCATTATCCCTTTTCATTTAGTGGATTCACAGCCCTCTATTTGTCACAGTTAGTTTTATTATTGCCAATTCAACTGAGAGGAAAAATCTACAATTTGAGATCAGGGCTGAAAACTTAAAACAATCTGATAAAATCTATATTACAGATAGCGGCAGCTCTCTAGAAGCCTGAAAGAGGATTTCTGTCGCGTTAGTCAAGATTTAAAGGCATAAGATTTTCCTAATAGACTTATCTGGTTCAAAGACAAAGTCAAAGAACAAAAGCACAAGGAAGTGTATTTCAAGTGTGTACTCTGTTTTCATTAGACAAAATCAGAAGGTACATCGGCTGAAGGATACGACATGCAATAAACCATGTCCCACAATCAGTTTCAATATGGCTCCCACCATAGCTGACAGCCAACAGAGCCATAGCAGTCATCTTGCCATTAAATTTTACAGACAACCAAGTCATTCTACATGGCTGCTGCAATTGTTGATAGTATATCCTAATTATTGCATACAGCATGGCTTACAGTTAAAATGAATACCATTTTAACCAACCTTTATTCCAGAAGGAGTTTCCATAAAGCTAAGTTTGTATGTATTGGTGCGAAAACTGTGAAATGAACAGCCTTGGCCAGGTAACTGAGGAACGCCAAGGTTTCCTTTCTCTGGACTGCACCCAAAAAAAAGAGGGAGAATGAAGATTTTAAACTTACTCATGTGATTAACCAGCAAGGGTACCATGTGATGAGACCTTTACTTATTTCATTAACATACAATTGTTTTCATAAAGATTCGAATTCAAAAATTAGAATAAATGAGACCTATGACAAATGACATAATCAAATTACTCGACATGTATAGCATGGAGCATGCAATTGCCTGTTTTATGATATACAACATACAAGGAGCTTCTAGACCTAAGAGATCAGGAAACAAACTACATATCCAATACTGACTAACAAGTGTCTATTTCAGACTAAAAACTGTTACCTTCAATTTTTTTTTATTTATTTAAGTAAGATGAAGGAGTCTCAGATTAATAAGTTTCTCCATTAAATAATAAAAAGGTGAGAGGAGGAGGAGGAGGAGGAGGGGGAGGACAAATAATTAGGCTGAAATACTGACACTAGACTACTCAGGGTAACAATATGGTAAGGAAAGATCATGTCTTGTTCGTTAGATTTAACATTTGTCAACTTTCTCTAACCTCATTCCTTAGACAATCTAATGTATGCAAGTCCCGAACACTGCATTGGAAAAATTCCAAAGCTCACAGGTATTTTTATTTGAAGATTATCCTCTAAAAGATTTTACTAAAAATCTATGAAGGTTATTAGAACATTCTTGCAACATGGTAACGCTGATATACATAAATCTTCCTTGAATTAAGAAAGATATTCAAGACAAACAGCATATGAATCATTTCACCAGTTTTGTCACAACAACTTACTTACTTCCTCGAGAAACTAATGTTATCTACATGGGGAGAAAATAAAATGGCATTACAAATTACAATAGACATTTCTAGCATTTCAAAACACAGATAATGCACATACCAAGTTGGATCCATCTTGGCGGTTAACGACTTAAGGGAGAAGAGCAGACCAAACATTAACTTATGGTCTTGTTGCGCGTTCAATGTACGAAGGGGGCGATTCCACTCCTTGTACAGCAAGCATACCCCATTTCTGTTGAAAATATACATCATATGGGCATTGTTTCCGGCTGCCGTTGGAGCCGGCGGAGACGGGCTGATCTCTGATCCCCCAAAGAATTGCATTTTTCACCACTAGGTGTGCAGGAAAATCAGATTAATACCCTGCCATTTACATAAGCAAAGTAATGCACATTTGGGCAGCACAGGTATCTAAAACATGTATAGTTTCATAAATAGTGGAATATATATTCAATTAATAGTACATTGACCAATGCCTTAATTGAAGTAAAAAATCACTACAAATGATATCTTGTTCAGTTGTACAATAAAACTAGGAACTTTAATAACCTCTTATTTAGGTACTCAAAGTGCATCGAAAATTAGCGTCTTATTTACTCATAACTCACTAACCCCAAATTTGGTAAACTTGTATTAGAAGAACCAATAACAGAAGATCAATGAATGACATAGAGTAATGAAATCAACGTTTTGAAATCACAAATTATAGGGATGTAATGTCCATAAAACAATGTGTTTTGTAGAAATCCAACACTAGTATTCAGAAAACAAACAGGGTGGATTGTACAGAGTTGAAATGAAAGGGAATGAGTAAAGAATTAGCTCACCCAAAATGAAATGAAATGGGAAGGAAGGGGCAAAAAGGGTATTTGATGAATTTGAAGATGAAATGAAAGAGATCGCAGAAGAAAATGGAGACTGGAGAGGGGTCGGGTTTGAAGAAACAATAAAATGGAATTGGGACGCAAGATGCTAACTCATAGATAGAGCTGCTCTTTGTGTTCGAGTCATGCGCCATAAATATAAGTTTCTACCATTAATTAGT
Organism: Mimosa pudica; assembly: GCA_029929735.1. Classification (NCBI taxonomy): domain Eukaryota; kingdom Viridiplantae; phylum Streptophyta; class Magnoliopsida; order Fabales; family Fabaceae; genus Mimosa; species Mimosa pudica. Next base: position 7,589,660 of record JAKELP010000021.1, on the reverse strand, counting down.
ACCTGGTCTCCTAAATATATAAGATTAAGATCAATCTCTACAATTGGATTAGATTAAAGATGTTATCGCTTGTTTGGTTGCCACAAATCCAAGTGGCCTGTAACTAATTGACAAGTTGAGGGGTAATATGGTCATTTACATATATCTCGGGCCCCACAAGTTTTCTCTCTCCATCTCACACTTATTGTGGGGCCCACAAACTTTACTCTCTCATCATTACCCCTACTTTCCATCTCTTACCCTTTCCATTTCTAATTCCTAACTTTCTTTCTTGCAACCAAACACACTCTTAGTTAAGTTAGTTATTAATACATGATATTACAAATTTGTCTTTTCTATGCATCTTTATCACCAATATCCATCTATTCTTGTTAGTATATATAAGTATTATTATGTTTAATTTAGGAAAAATTGAGAAAAATTAGAAAATGATCCTATATTTAGTAATAAACTGAATTTTGAAAGTAATTTTATACTACCTCCGGTCCTAAATATAGGACCTAGATAACTTTTTTTTGGAGAGGTTAAGGTTACAAAATAGTCTATTAAATGATGACATATTTGATATATTTTTAGATTATCCATTTATAAGTAAAATAAACTAGTTTAAGGGAAAAAATTAGGTAAATCAATTTATAATTAACTTATTTTGCCTTTTTTTAGGATTTTTCAAAAAAGTCAATTAGGTCTTATATTTAGGACTGGAGGGAGTAGTATTTAACTATTTACTAACAGAGGGAGTATTAATTCGGTTGTGTAAATTTTTTTGTCCTGAACCATCCCGCACATCTCGTCATGTCCTTATCCATTCTTTCATTTCTTTTTAATGAATCTTTACTGTAGAAACACTTCTTTAAACTTCAAAAGCCAAATTTTGCAGCTTTGATGACAATGGAGCTTAGTTGTGTGCAACGCGTGATGTGTATTTTTGTAGTTTTGAAATGTTATATTCACTTTTGCTAAAAAAATGGTGTTGGGTGCACTTTGACCACAATTTCATAAATTGTTGCACCTTCACCCTAAAATTGTTTATTTATTCATCCATCTGAGTTTAAAACAGGGTATAATTAATGCAATTATGATGGACATCCTTTAATTTGAATTAGCGGTGATAAGTCATTTTGTCTCCGTTTTTGAAATACTATGGTTACTTTTTATAAAAAAAAATGACATGGTGTTAGGTGCACAGGTATGCGGGTATTTTTACACTTTAGCCCATCAACTATACAACTATGTGGCCTCTACACCAAGACGATGAGCATTCATTCTAGTTATCATTGTGATTTTGCACAATATTTCCATTATTTTCATCTGCTTTGGAGGTACAATCTCTTTTCATTGCCTATCCACTTGTAATATTTGCCCTTGTACTGTTTTTATAATTTAGAATACTCATTATTTCACTTTTATAATATAGTTTTCTTTTTATAGATACTCCACATAGTGCATGCAATGGTAAAAAAGAAGTGAGAGTGGTATAGATTAAGAAGTTAGACAATGATTTAAATAATTTTTTTCAAGGAATAACACTTCTATAGTTCTATGAATATCAAACATTACGTTTATGTTATAGTTTAAAGGGTAATGACCTTTTTTTTCTTCCAAAGTAATTACAAATGAGTATTGGGTGTACTAAATTAGCAACGAGTGCATTTTTACTTCAGATTTAGAAGTATACATGTGTAACTATTTGACCGTTTGGTAAATATAATGATGAATGTAGGTGGGTCCGTGAATAAATTAGCCCACATGTGATAGTTTGAGAGTGAAAATACACGTGTTGTTAGTGTAGGATGCTCTAAGTTGTTACTTTAGTACAGAGCAAAACTGAGTGAAACGTTGAGGATTCACGTTTGACTTCAGTATACAGCAAGTTCTGAAGAACCCGATTATGTGAAGAAACGAAGACTGTGTGTTAGTTCTGAAGCAAAGCAACTTCTCCTAATGCTTTCATCCTATATCTGAGGTTTCATAGTTTCCTTCTTCTATTTAATGAAAAGAAGGCAATCTGTGAGTAGTAAAGGTGGACAATATTTGAGGGTGGACTAGAGTAAGTCATGGTGAGGAAGACTGAGAGAACAAAGAGGATGATGAGGGAAGAAGAGGAAAGATTTGTTGAACTCAAATGCAGAAGGAAATACCTGCAAATGTTTTTGTTTGAATGATTGGAACATAGACAGGTGATGATTCTTTCATCCTTACTATATTCATCTTTATTACACTAGCTTCTTATTTATTCATTGACATGGTTCTTATGTTGACATGGTTGTTAACTTGTTTTCTATGGTCCTTTGGAATTCTTCCCACCATGTCCGTTCGATAAAATGCTTGTGAGAGTGTTTTTCTTGTGGTTCAAGTGATTATGATAAAGCCTTAAATTGTTTCCCACTTGCTGATTCTGCTTTGGGCAATTGAAAAGACCTAGCTTTCATGTTTTGTTGGTTTAAAATTTGAAATTCATGGCTGCACTCACATCCTCTAGTCTTTATTATAAGACATCAGCTAACAAGTTCATGTGATCCTTTTTGTGAGGCATTTATTAGTTTCTAGAAAGCATTGAATATGTTTTTCCATGCATGCCCTTATTTATAAAGGTAGTGGGAGGAATTCATAATTTATGTAGTATTTAATGTGATTAGTATGAACAATATTGAATCACTTGAATTTGAAGCCGAATTTAATGTTTTTAACTGATTTTATTGGTATGTGAGATTTATTTGTTAGTGCTTCATAATTTATATGTGCTTTATTAGTTGGTATATGAGATTTATTATGTATATGGAAGAATTTTTTACCTTCATAATTTTTATGAATGTGTATATTTAAATTCTGCTTCATGTTGAGCATTATAGTTCTGAACATTGCAAGCAATTGTTAAGGTGTAAGAAGAACAGCAAAGGGAAGATATGCAACTATGTAAAATAGCTACTAAGACTTTGATCCCGAATGAAGCATGGTGCATCCAAGAAATTTGCATGAGGGTTTTATCTTTTTGCAAATCAAATTTCAGAAAAGACGGAGTATGTGTTCACAGCCCAATAATTAAACTGGGTCTTCATAATGACATGTATTTGAGCAACAATCTGTTAGATCTGTATGCTAAATGCTTTGGAGTTGAACAAGCACAGCTCTTCTTTGATGAAATGCCTCAAAAAGATGTCGTGTCGTGGACTTCTATTCTGTCTGCTAATGTCAAGAGTGGATATCATCAAAAAGCTCTTGAGATTTTTGGGATGATGTTGTATTCTGGTCAGTGCCCTAATGAGTTTACTTTGTCAAGTGCTCTAAGATCTTGTTCTGCTATGGGAGAGTCTGAACATGGGGCTCAAATTCATGCCTTTATGGTGAAGCTTGGGTTTGAACAAAATCTTTATGTGAACACCACATTGATCGATTTTTACACCAGCTATGATTATTATGTTGAAGCATATAAGTTGCTCTCATCCATGGATAATGGTGATGCTATTTCTTGGACAACCATGATCTCTTCATTAGCAGAATCTGAAAGATGGAGTGAGGCCATACACCTTTACATTCAAATGATTAAAGCATCCGTTTACCCAAATGAATTCACTTTTGTTAAACTCTTAGGTGCTTCTTGTTTTATTGGATTTAACTATGGGAAACTGCTACATGCCCATACATTCATATTTGGCATTGAAATGAATGTAATTTTGAAGACAGCCCTTGTCAATATGTATTCAAAATTTAGACAGATGGAAGATGCTATTAAGGTCGCAAAACTAACACCCGAACATGATGTGTTCTTATGGACCACCATTATCTCTGGTTTTGCTAAAAGTTTGCGTGTCAGAGAGGCTGTTAGTGCATTTCTAGATATGGGAACCTGTGGAGTTGTCCCAAATAATTTCACATTTGCTAGTTTACTGAATGCTTGCTCATCAATTTTATCACTTGATCTGGGTACACAGTTTCATTCACGGGTAATAGTGGCTGGGTTAGAGGATGATGTTTATGTTGGAAATGCACTGGTTGATATGTACTCAAAATGTTCTTCCATCACTACAAATGTCATGAAAGCTTTCAGAGAGATTAGCTCACCGAATATCATCTCTTGGACTTCTTTGATTGCCGGCTTTGTTGAACAAGGTTTTGAGGAAGACGCTCTTCACTTGTATATAGTGATGCGTGAAGCAGGTGTGAAACCAAATTCCATCACATTATCTTGTATTCTTAGGGCTTGTAGCAACGTAAAGTCAATAGGTCAAACAATGAAATTCCATGCACATATCATCAAAACAAATGCAGATGATGATATAGTTGTAGGGAATGCTCTTGTAAATACTTATAGTGGACAAGGTATGATTGCTGAGGCATGGAGTGTTTTTAGCTCAATGAATCGTAGAGATTGCATTACATACACAAGTTTAGTGGCAGGAATAAATCAGAGGCAAGATCATGCACTGGCATTAAATTTCATTACTCACATGTGCCATGATAATATTAAGGTTGATGAATTTAGCCTAGCAAGTTTTTTATCCGCTGCAGCTAGCTTAGGCTCAATGGAAACAGGAAAGCAGCTGCATTGTTATTCTGTCAAATCAGGCTCAGAGAGCTGTATCTCAGTTTTGAATAGCTTAGTTCACTTGTACAGCAAGTGTGGTAATATGCATGATGCATATAGAGCTTTTCTTAAAATTAATGAGCCAGATGTCATATCGTGGAATGCTATGATTTCTGGGCTGGCATCAAATGGACATATTTCTGATGCTCTTTCTGCTTTTGATGACATGAAGCTTGCAGGAGTTGAGCCTGATTCTGTTACATTTTCATCACTGCTTTTTGCTTGCAGCCATGGTGGTTTATTTGATCTAGGTCTTGAGTATTTCCAATCAATGGATAAAAGATACCATATAACACCAAATTTTGATAACTTCGTTTGTTTAGTTGATCTTCTCGGTAGAGCTGGTCGTCTAGAGGAAGCCATGGGAGTTATTGAAACAATGCCTTTCAGAGCAGACTCTATAATATACAAAACTCTTTTGAATGCCAGCAAATTATATGGAAATGTACCTCTGGGAGAAGATATGGCTAGGAGATGTCTAGAGCTTGATCCATCTGATCCTGCAATTTACTTGTTACTTGCAACCTTATATGATAATGCTGGATTTACTGATTTAGGTGACAAGACTCGCCTGCTGATGAGAGATAGAGGCTTGAGGAAAAGTTCATCTCAATGCTGGATGGAGATAAGAGGCAAAATTTACCATTTTTCTGCTGGAGAATCATCATATCCCTATATGGATGAGATTGATGAAAAACTGAAGTTACTTGAAACTGAATTTAGAAATCAAGGTTATACATTCATAGAGAGCCGAGATAAATTTCGTCATCCAGAGAGATTAGCAGTTGCTTTTGGTCTTCTTAGTGGACCTACAGTGGCTCCAATACGCATAAACAAAAATATGCACATTTGCTCAGATTGCCATAACTTCATAATGTTAGTAACACAAGTGGATAATAGGAAGATAATTGTGAGGGATGGGAACAAGATTCATTTATTTCAGAAGGGCCATTGTTCTTGCAGAGGTCAATGGTAAATTTCTAAATATAGAATTTGGAAGTTTTGTCTGCAACAAAAATGAGCCTATACGCTGTAGGATGATTTTTTTACTCTTAACATTACCTTAAGATGCTTATTTTCTATCTAGAGTTTGATATGGTTTTTTTTAAAGAGTTGATTGATGAAAACAATTTAGATGATATGAAAATGGAAATCCAGGGATTTCTGTTTTATTTCCAGTCTCCAGGTATATAATTACCTTTTAATAAACAAATTTACTGTCGGCTAGTCTATACTCACTGTAGACCTTGACACTTTTTTTAACACATTTTCGGACTAAACACAACAGCAAAACCAACTAACGCGGTTGGCAAGCTGAAGTGCGAATGTCCTACTTATATACTAACACACACACATTCATGGTCCATGTGGGACTAAGAGATCCCACAGGGACCCTCCAGTATGGCGCAAGCGTCACCCACACCAAGATATGCAAGACACATAACATTTTTTTAACACATTTTCAGACCAAACAAAACAGCAAAACCAACTAACGCGGTTGGCAAGCTAAAGTACGAATGTCCTACTTATATACTCACACACACACACACATTCATGGTCGATGTGGGACTAAGAGATCCCACGCGGAAATAGACCTTGACACTAAATCACTTTAAATTATACTTCCTCCTTTCATTAATATAAGAGCCAAAAATTTGAATGATTTTGATCCAAATATATGCTCATCTTACATTCTCTTCTCATTTAATGCGTTTTCCCTACTTTGCCCCTAACTCTCTTTCATATTTATTAATGCTTATGTATTTTTTTCTCTTAAAGTTATCATAATAAATCTGAGCAATATTGGAAAAGAAGCGTTAATTTCAAACACCCAACTGACATTTACATGTTTTATTAAGATGCGTTTTTTTTTTTGCGTCTGACTCTTATATTAGGGTCCGGAGAGAGTATATTCGGACTAAAAAATTTGCACTCTCTACTCTTAAATATAAGACCTATTTACCTAATTTGAGTAGATTAAGGATGTTAGTTTAGTTAAAATAACATGATATTACCAATATACCCTAATCATCTACCTTTAATTTCACCCTTTCTCTCTTATTGTCTAACATGGGGGACCATTGAGAAAGATAATTTGGGGAAATTTTGGAAAGAAATAGAAATGGTTCTTATATTTAAGGTCAAACTTAACTCCCCAAATATGTCTTATATTTAGGATGGAGGATATCTTTTATTCCATGGCAGATAGTGCTGCAACATAAAAGGCGCCTAATTTCAAAAGTCACTATTATGGTACTCCCTCCGGTCCTAATTATAAGTCTCCTTTGACTTTTTTTGGAGATGTTAAGGTTACAAAATATGTTATTAAATTATGACATATTTGATAAATTTTATATTAGTCATTAGTTTATAGGTTAAACAAACTAGTTTAAGAGAAAAAATTAGTTAAATTAATTTATGATTGGCTTATTTTGCTTATTTAGAATTCTCCAAAAAAGTCAAAGGCGACTTATAATTAGGACCGGAGGGAGTATATTGAGATTGAACAGTATAAGGTTTTTAATAATTAGATTTATCGAATTTAGGACATATTTATTTATATCTTTCAATTTCACATTCATGAAGAGAAACTGAATCTTATTCTGTCCAGCTATATGCTACATGGCATTTTGAGATTAACGATGAAATGATCATGGTTTCTCACATGAAAAGTTTTGGGGAATATAACAGGTGAATGCTTTTTTGGGAAAAAAGTTCCACGGAAAAAGATGAAGAGAGAAAAAGAAGGATATTAAATTTAGTTAAAATAAACAAAATATATAATCTTGAACTAATATTTAAAACATTAGAGGAATTAAAAAAGAGAGAGAGAAAGAGAAGAAATATTAGTTGGACCTTACTTAGGTTAAATTCCTCCATTCAGGTTCTCCATTTCTCCAATTACTGGCCGTTAGATTGAATAGATGGTTGTTATAAAAGAACACGTGTCACTCCTATATTAAAAGAACTTGAGAATCTGGAGAAATCAACTTGATGTAAGTTTTTCGCTATTAGTTTATCAAAATAGTTTTTAAATTAAAGGGAAAAACAGATTGAGTAATCGATTGGGGAGGTGGTGTTAGTGGATAGTTGGAGGGTAGAAATTGTAATTTAATTTGATTGGTTCTTTTTTTTTTATAACAATAATTTGATTGGTTCTTAGAGGGAAGAAATTGTAAATTTTGAAATAAAAAAAAAGAAATTGTAAATTCTGAAAGAATTTTGAATCTATCTTTATTAAAATGAAAAAAAATTGAAATATAAGTTAAATAAAAATGGTAAAAATATAATTTGTGATTACGTTTGAAATAAAAAAATTCGACTCTAAAAAATGAGGAGTGAATAAGAAGGATATTAAATGAAATAATATGAATAAAATTTATAATTATGAAATAATCTTTAAAAATTAGAGGAATTTTAAAGAAGGAGAGAGAGAGAGAGATTAGGGAAAATATTAGTTTATCCAAATGATTTTTTAAATTAAATGAAAAAAAGATGTAGAAATGAATTGGGAAAATAACAGAAAAATGTCACTTGAATTTCATTTGAACAAAATGGGGTCTTCAATTGCAATTTGGACAAATAAGGGTCAGTCCCCTATTTGTCCAAATGAAATTTAAGCCAAATGACAAAATAGCCCTTCCCTTACATAAAACAAAACAAGCCTACCCCTTTCATAAAACATATTCTTCTTCTCCTTTTCTTTTTGATTGGCCGAGACAACCAAGCTTCATCTTCTTCTTGTTGCTTGCCAAGTTGAAGCTTGAAAGGGGAAAAATGTGGGAACTTTGGGTATTATTGTGATCAAGATAACATACTTAAACACAAGTTGGAAGCTTTTCTGCATTCTTTGCGTGTCAGAGGGAGGGATGAAGCCATTTTAGCCAAGGTGAAGCTTGTGAAGGAGAAAAAGGTAGGAACTTTACGTATTATTTTGATCAAGAAGGTATTATCCCTTTAAGTATGAGGTGAAAATGATACTTTGGTTCATTATTTTGTTGGGTCTTCTTCAATGTTACATAAATGGTTTCAAGTTTGCTTTTTTCCTGGTCATGGGTTAAAGAGTGATGATAATATAAAGTTGGATAGTTGATTTATGTGAATAATATGGATAAAAATTATATATCTCCTTTAGTTTGAACTCTTTTGGATGATGATAGTTGAGATGAGTGATTTAAGGGAGTGGGAATGGTCTCTATTGCATGGGAAAGATAATGACTGTGTTGTTTTCGTCATTTGACATTTGAGTTCCTGCTGAAAATGTATCACAGTAGGTGGACTCGAATTTGGTAGTAAATAATGCTAACAGAAGTAGTGAATCGTGATTATGGAGTAGTTACCAGAACACGCCACACATTATAGTTAATAGTGATACTTGGATAGTTAATACATGTACCATAGTAGTTAACGAAACATGTGAATCTGTTGGATCATAATTGAAGCTGCAGAAATATAAGTGTATAAGAACACACATTTTAGGTTAGCATGCAGGATGACACATTCAAAATCACTCATGTGTTATTTTCATATTGGGGGAAATTTTGGAAAGAATGTTGAAAGTGGAGATAAATATTGTGGTGGCAATACCAGGTCTAAAAGTTTACAACAAGGGGTTACATTTGAAGAATTGAAGGGTTTGGTAGGGGAATGGTTCAACATAGATGGGACGGTATGTGAGATGAAATATACGGTGAAGTTTGATGAAAAAGTGTTAGTGGTCATGATCAATGATGAACTGAAAAATTTGTTTCGATATAATGACAACTTTGCATAAACCTGGACACACTAGGAGGAGCTGCCGGAATCCAAACCCAAGATAAAGCAAGGCGTCACGATGGAGCAATAGCTTTTTGAAGGTTGTTATTTTGTATTATGTGGATAGGAGCATACCCTTATATATTTTTTGAACAAGGGTCAATATATATGCTCCTTATCCCTATTTGTAAGTAATGTAAAGTGAAAGCATTATGCTTGGAGGTAGTCATAACAAAAAAACATTAGAAGGCTTGAAGAATCCTAATGTTCACTTGTCAAGAAAATGCTATTATGTTCGTGACATATATATATGTAATGTATTGAAGTTGTGTGAATGTCATATCAAGTTCTTAATGTTGATAACCACTTTATGATGTCAAACCTTATTTTTTTTATTGCTGTTGATAATTACTGCTGTTACAGCAACATGTTTGTTAATAAGGTTTTAAAATGGTTGCAAGCATGGGAAAACATGGCAGTTAATTGCGATACTTTGGTAGTAAATACTGATATGCAGGATAGTGAATTGCGATTCTTGGGCAGTGAATAACCATTTTGTTTTTCAGGCAAGTAGTTAATCAAAGGGGCACCCTTGGGAAAACGTGAAAGTTAATTGCGATACTATGGTAGTAAATGGCGATATGCAGGGTAGTGAATTGCGATTCTTGGGCAGTGAATAACCCTTTTGTTTTTCAGGCAAGTAGTTAATCAAAGGGGCACCGTTGGGAAAACATGGCAGTTAATTGCGATACTTTGGTAGTAAATGGCGATATGCAGGATAGTGAATTGCGATTCTTGGGCAGTGAATAACACTTTTATTTTTCAGGCAAGTAGTTAATCAAAGGGGCACCCTTCGGAAAACGTGGCAGTTAATTACGATACTTTGATAATAAATGGCGATATGCAGGATAGTGAATTGCGATTCTTGGGCAGTAAATAACCCTTTTGTTTTTCAGGCAAGTAATTAATCAAAGGGGCACCCTTGGGAATTGTGATACTTGAGTAGTGAATTGTGATACTTTGGGTAGTGAATTTTGATACTTTGTTAGTTATTCTAGATTTAACATGATTGCAAGTAGTTGAAAACTGGGTAGTTAATGGCGATACTAAAGTAGTAAATTGCGATACTTGAGTAGTGAATTTCGATATTTGGGTAGTTAATAAGAGTTTAACATGATTACAAGTAGTGGAAAACTAGTAGTGAATTGCGATACTAAAGTAGTGAATTCTGATACTTTGGGTAGTGAATTGTGATACTTGGGTAGTTGCTCTAGGTTTAACATATTGCAAGTAGTTGAAAACTGGGCAGTTAATAGCGATACTAAAGTAGTAAATTGCGATACTTGAGTAGTGAATAGCAAATTTGATCTAAAAAAATTATCTGGGCAAATTTGATTTTTGATTAAAATTTCTAGTGCAAATTTGATCTTTAACCCTTTAAACTTTAGTCACTAGGCAAAATCCAAAATTTTCAAACAAATTCTTCTGTCAAACATTTTATCAAACACCTCAAATGCAGTCCAAAATCAATGACATTATTAATCTTCTCCACTTTCTTTTTTGCCAATATGGTCCAGCCTTCATTCAAGCCTTTCAAGTTTGCTACAATAAATTTCCAACTTCTCTCAGACCTTTTAACAAACATTTTGAGTGCACACATAACCCAATGATATAATTTACTCTTTACCTTATAAATCTCATGTCAAAATCCCCAAGTTTCAATCACACACACACATAAATACATCCAGAATTTCTAAGTGAAGAACAAAATCATTCCTCTCCCAAACATCAATTCGAAAAACAGAGAAAGAAGAAAGATATATTGACTAAGAAGATGAAGAAGGGGAAGAGTAGGCTATGAGATGTTTCTCTTCGGAGATTTGTTTCTTTAGTGTTGTTGCTGTCAGAAAGTAATGTGTTGTATATTTCTCCGATTTGCTTCTGATCTCCCATTGTTGTTTGCAAGATCTGACTTCTAATGTTCATGTTCTTGCTGATGTAGTGATGCAGACGAGAATTTCCAGGGTTCTGTTTGTTTGTGAGCTGAATTTGTTTGTGAAAGTAGTGAAATCTTTTTTAATGTACAAGAGTGAATGGTTGTTTTAGTGAAGGGTAGAAATGACATTTGTAACATCTCAGCGCCTCGCTCTCGAAATTGTCCGCTATGGGGAATCCTCACCCCTCACGGTTTTAAAACGCGTCGAGAGGGGGAGGTATCCAGGCCTATATATAGCACCTTTCGTTCTGCTCCCCAGCCGATGTGGGACTTTACAATATGGGGGGCATTCCGATTATGAAATCATGATTGAGGAACATTTTGATTGGTACAAAGGATATTAGAAGTTGAACTCAATAGAGAATGATATTTTTGACTAGCAATGTTGATTTTAAATCACATAACTGTTGGACTCAAAGTAAATAAGGAAGATTGAGGTATTATGAGTTTTACAATTGAATTGAGATAGTTTGAGTGTTAATTTAACTTCAGGATATTCTTAGATTAAACGGTTGAGAGTTTTCAAAGATTTAGAGGGTTAAAAAAAACTTGTGATGACCATTGAAAGTAAAGATGAGTCTTGATTTATGGAAATAAATTATTCTCAAGGTTCTTGTGTAGTTAATTATTACATCATGGTTGTATGATTTAGTGAATTTTGGGGACAAAATTCTTTTTAGGAGGGGAGATTGTAGTATCCCTAAATTTTTTTAGCATTTAGAAATGAATTATCTTTCCGACATTTATAATTTTTATAAGAATAGGTACCAAAGAAATAATAAATTTGTAAAAAAATGATGATTTCTTTTATAAAAGAATTTATTGGAATTAAATATATGTAACTAAGATATTAAAAAAAATGTTGAGCGGAGGCCCAAATGTGTGAAGCCCAATTGCAACAAAACCCTACTCATTCTCTTTAAAATCTACCACTTTTTTCATCTCTCCTAGACACACTCATGCTCTCTCAATTCTCCCCAACACAAATATAAACAATAATGTATACCTCTCTCTTCCAAAACAATAGCAGCCGCCACTTTTCTTGTCTTAGGTATCTTTCTCTTTTATCATTCTCTATTTGTTTAGTATTTTCTCCTTTTGTATATTGTCATGTCAAAATTTATTTATTTATTCTTTTCTTTCTTCCTTGTCCATTTTTCGTTTTATGCACACACACACATATATTGAATCAATCATGTTTGTCAGGTTTAGCAATCACATTCCATCTCTTTTTTTTTCCATGCGTTTCTTTCTTTTTTTTTCTAAGGATGGGAGTATTTGATTTATAGATTAATATTATATTAAACTTATGATTATTTCTTCACAGTGCTATATGACTTTTCACTTATTCATTCTTGGGTCATTCTTTTATAATCAACCGATTTGGCCTGTGTTTTTTTTCCCCACACATATATTCTTTATTTTTAGAAAGTTCTAAATTAAGAGAAATATAGTAATTTCTAAAATTCCTAAACACCACCCTACTGTGTAGCCTCACAATTAAGTTAATGATATGTTTTAAGTATTTATTTGTTTTTTAACTACCTCTGATTAATCACCATTTGAGTCCATCTGTGTACAAATAAAAAACAAGACCTTAATTCTTCTTACCCATGGCCGAATTAGTTCTTATATATATGATATGACCTCTTTAAATTTCTTGAACACATTCTGTCTACTACATGGCTCCAAACTTTAAAATAAATATGATCTATATAGTTTCTAACTATAATTTTGCTAAACCATGACATGATATTTAGTGTTTTATAGCAAATTTGAAGGTACCTTATAAGTAATTTAATAGTAGCCTTAAGGGAATTAAGAGCAGGTTTAATTCATCTATTAATAGATTTTGTGTTATGATATTGTAGACTATCATTAAGAACTTGGGAGTAACTTTTGGTATTTCTATAAGCTTGGGAATAAAAGGTAACTCCGGAAAATTCTTCCGTATACTTGTGATTTGTGTATAACTGTATTATAAATAATTATGACTTGATTGAAATATGTAAGATAAATTATAGTGTTATATATTGATGAATTTGTTAAATTAGTTGTATGAATATTATGTTAGTCTTTTTAAGCATGCTTGTTTTCCATGTATATTATGTGAAATGTGTTATAGTTTGTCCATTTTCAAGCATGCTTATGTGTATTGTTATAATTGAATATTACTTTAGTCTTTTTAAGCATGCTTGTCTTGAAATGTGTTATAGTTTGTTCTTTTTCAAGCATGCTTATGTATTAATACCGTTTACTTGGTAGTTGGACCTATTGGAAGCATGACTATATATGTTGTGGGAATGTTATGATATTATGAACAAGAATTGTATATGTTGTTTCTATGAGATTGATAAAAATGTCATAGCATTTGCATTCATGGTAATGGGTAGGATTAGAGAAGATTTGTATGGAGAATTGTGTTATCACGTGGTAAGTCATCACTCGGTGCACAGTGAGTGACACTTTGTCAGGGTCCTCTCTTCTATGATTTCCTTTGCCAGGGATTTCAAGAAGTTATGGGACATGTGGCACCTCTTTAGATTCATTCTTTAAGGAGGGGAGTCATAGTCCATGCTTGAGCTCTGTACCTTTGGCATGGTACATCTCAAGTAATGGTGAGCTTGAAACAATCCAGTCAATGGGATGTGTTCCTGTTTGGACTATGTGTATGGGTTAGCCTATGGCTCCTGTCAGCGGAATAAGGGTGGAGGCGGTATAAGGGAAACATGCATGATACATTCTTTAATTTCATGAGTAAATTATTATTATTTTTATTTATGTGTTTGTGTAATGTAATATGTGTGTAATTAGAAACTGTAAACTATTTCGTTGAGTATAATTATTTGTAATATATTTGTATATCAGTTGCTAGTGTATGTTAGGAGATTTCGGTAGTTACTGAGATGTCGATCTCTCCCCATTATTAACATTTTTAGGTGAAGGATTTAATAATAAGCAAGGGAAGACACTTGAGAAGTAAGTACGTTTATTTTATATTTATTTTGTCATTGACCTCAACCTTTAATATTTTACTTTCTTTTATTTTAAAAAGATTTATTTTGGAGTGTAAATGTAATTTTTTTTAAAATTGTATACTATTTTATTGAGGTGTTACAACATTTGCCCAACATTTCATTTGGACAAATTGGGGACTGTCCCATATTTGTCCAAGTTGGAATTGTAGACCCCATTTTGTCCAAATGTAATTCAAGTGGCATTTTTCTGTCATTTCCCCAAATGAATTGAGATTGTGGAAGTGGTGGTAGTAGGTGATTGGAGGGTAGAAATTGTAAATTTATTTTGATTGGCTGTTGGAGCGTCGAGGGAAGAGATTTCAAATTTATTTTGGATAACCCACTTTGAGACAATATAAGAAAAATTTTTTTTAATTGAAACAGAAAAATATTTTTTAAATATAAATTAAAGTTAAAAGGTAAAATATAAGGAAAAAGCTTAGGTCCAGTTCCTTATATCCATTTCCTCCAGTTCCCAATTAAAATTTGAGACATGTACAATCTCTCCTACATACGATATCACTCTAGCTTCTCTCATCTCCACCACATGAACAATGTCCATTTCCCTCCGTCATCATTCACACCTCTGCAACCACACGACTCCACCATTAGATCGGCCTGCGTGGAGGCCGTTACGGTGATTTCTAGAAAAACCCATGTACGGCGGTTTCAAAGCACTGACCTTCAACATCTATGGTAGATGCTTGGAGGCTATCGTTCATGGAGAGTGAAAGATGAAAAAGGAGATAAGAGAAGTAGAGAGCCAAGGAAGGAAGAACGAGATGAAGTTTGCTTTACATAGTTCCTGTGAGTGGTATGGTGTGGTGGATAGGAGAGAAGGTAGGAATAGTGATATGGTGTGGTGGGTGTATGAGATGTTGTACATGTCCCAATTTTGAATTGGGAATTGGACGAAATGAATATAAGAAAATAGACCTAAAATTTTTTCCAAATATAATCTGTGATTAAATTTGGATAACAAAATTTGACTGTAAAAATTATAGAGTGAGTTAGAAGGATACTAATGATGGTAATATGAATAGATAATAAAATATGGAAAATATAGAACAATAATTAATTTGAGTGGTTATTTTTAAAATAAAGAAGAAAATAAAAAAAAGGAACAAAAGAAGGGAAAATAGGAGAAATATTAGGTTATCCATTTTTTTATTTCTGGAAATGGAGGAAAACCATAAAAAATAAGTATGAATAAAAAGGCAATATTTGTTGGAGGGAATTAAGGATATACTGTATAACAGAAAAAAGGAAGTAGGGTAAGGAAAGGACAATTTTTTTAGAAAAAAATGGTAAGGAAAAGACAATTTTTTTTAAAAAAAAATGAAGGAGAGAGATCTTATTGACGTGTTTTTTGAGAAGTCTGTCTCGCTTTATATATAAGATAGATTTTTCAAATCGGGATTTTATGATCAAATTTCCTTATTTTAAAGGCTAAAGTATACTTTTGGTCCCTTATGTTTGCATCATGTTTCAATTTAATCCTTTATGTTTGGAAAGTATACTTTTAATCCTTTTTTGTTAATACCGTTAGTTTAACTTAATGGAAAATGCTAACTTACCAATTTTAAATGATTATTTTATAATGAAATTGGACCAAAAATGATAAATTTTGAAAATATAAGAATATTTACACTCAAATATTTTAATCTGAACATTTTTAATATTTAATAACCATTTAAAATTGTTAAGTTAGCATTTTCTATTAAGTTAAACTAATGGTGTTAACAAAAAAGAACTAATTAAAGGTGTTAAATATGATTTTTGAATACCCAATCTCATTAAATTAAACTAGTTTCTTTTATATTAACCGTAATTTGTTGTATGGCGGAACCATTTTTTTTTTATCAGAAGGAACCATGATCAATTATGTAAATGATGCATGGTATGAATCCGCCCTTTCTGATTAGAGACGGGTAATTGGTTTCTCATTTCAATCTCAACTATTCACAACCATATATATATATATATATATATATATATATATATATATATATATGGTACATATTCAGTTAAATTTATTTTAATATTTTTAATCAATTCTTATTTTAATGGATATAGAATAAAAAGTAAAATTAATCTTATAACCACTGTCATATGTTTTTTAAGTAATTAGAAGAATGCCCTGATTGTGTAACTGTCATATGTTTAAAAAAAAAACTAAATTTATCCTTGAAAAAGTGGATTATAAAAATTTAAATCTACATCATCTATCCGAATCAGATTTTGGATAAATCAAATTTTATTTGAGCTATGAAAAAATGCTTTCTCAGCATAATAAAGATGAGAAGTGATTTTATCAAAAAAAAAAAAGATGAGAAGTGAGAATTGGAGGGAACCAATTTGAAATTCATTCCTTTTTTTATAACAATTCATTCCTATTTTTTATTAGAATATGAATCCTATTTAAATTATATATTTTTGTATGATATAATATAATATAATATTGTATCAAAAAAAATATAATATAATATAATATAATATAATATATTTTTTTATTCCTCTATTTACTCTGCTACCAATGGTCAGATTTTCTAGATACATACACATCCATGCCTAAAAAATCGATTCATATACCTTCTTCCTTCCTAATAAAAAAATCTTCTTCTTCCTTTTTGATAAAAGAAAATATCTTCTTCTTCCTCAGTAAATATACAAAATCACTGAGCTCCAAAAATGGCATCCTATAATTACCTTTTTAGAACAATTGTAGTCGGTGAGGGTGGGTCTGGCAAGTCATGTCTTCTTATTCGATTTACAGATAGGCACTTTAAACAAATCCACGACGCAACAGTAGGAACCGAATTTGGAACTCGAATTATTCGTATCAATAATAATAAATTGATAAAGCTGCAGATATGGGACACAGCTGGTCAAGAAAGGTTCAGGAGCATCACAAATTCTTTTTATAGAGAAGCAGTAGGTGCACTGCTTGTGTATGACGTTACTAGGAGGGAGACTTTTGACCAATTAAATTTATGGTTGAAAGAGATAAGAGAACGTTCGGATAAAAACGTGTCAATTATTTTGGTTGGCAATAAGTGTGACGACACTCGTAGAAGACAAGTGAGTACTACAGAAGGTGAAGAGTTTGCTAAAGAGAATGGGTTGATGATGTTCATGGAGGCTTCAGCCAAAACGGGTCAGAACGTTGACGAGGCATTTAAAGAAGTGGCCGAGGGTGTTTATAAGAAGATTGAGGATGGAGTTTTTAATTTGTCGAATGTGCAAGGCGGAATAAAAGAAGGAGATCGTGAGGGTATTAATTTGGCATATGATGGAGGTAATAGTGTTTATGGCTCAGCCTTTTACAAGTTTAAATGTTGCAGCAGCAGTTGAACACCAATCATTGTGGTAATTTCACTTTGTGTTTTTTGTTTTGAATTTGTTATCTAATTTGTTTATGCATATCCAATCTTTTGAATTCGATTTTTTTATCAAAAGTTTTTTAAAATACGTAGAAATCGTGGTGCAATTACACTAGGTGGTTTAGAAAGTTTATAAAAATATGGATTGGTTGATATGTATTTTTTTTATCAGCGTTTGATATGCATTTAATAATATGGTGTATACTGTATAAATTTGTTATTCTGTGTAGTGTTTTGGGGCTTGTGCTCATTAGAGAAGCTAATCGGGATAAGGGTAGTGTTTATTTGACGTGTGATTATGTGTATGGGTTTACGGAGTCAGCACATTTTTAACTTGGGGTGTGTGGTTGAGTGGCAGGGACTCATTCACCCTTAACCAATTGTCTGGAGTTCGATCATTGGCGTTGGGTATGGAGAAGCATTAAATCTCCCAGGCCAGTTGTCACACCTTTTGAGGTGCCTACAAATCAGCTGGAGATTAGTCTTTCACTTGTCGAGTGAGGGATACCTTGATCATGGATAAAAAAAATAACATGTGTATATAATATAATCATATACCCAATTTGTAAATCCTCTCTGATATCCATTCATCCTATTTTTAAAGAGCTAGCTGATTTTTATGGAGGATCGAAAATTCCTAATTAAAAATTGATTTCCCTAAATTTTTCTCTGCAATAGTATATTTGACTCATAAGCTGCCATATTTTATGCTTTATTCTGCATTCTTAGGATCAGCCAAAAAAAAAAGTCAACTATCTTTTATAATTAGTAATGAGGGGAGTATATTATTGAGTAAAATCCATTATGGATTTATGTAAATATAAAAGAGTCCATATTTGAAATAACTAGCAACTAAATGATCAATCATGGTGCATTTGTGTCGAATATTGGTGGAAATAGGAAAATGTTGTGGGGTTAATTGCCGTGAATAGGCCTAGTCATCGATCAAAAAACTGAAAAAGAATAGGCCTAGTGTCATCAGTTCAAAAAAATGCCTAGTATCACTCATTTTTTTAAAAAAAACTGTCAATTGCACATAGTCCGTAACTGTTTTCACTCTTTTTTCCTGTTTCTTCGTTTTCTTTCCTGTTCCATTCAATTCAAAAAAATATTCTTTTTTTAATCAAACAATTTAAAAACTATTTGGATAATTAAATTTCTATTTTCCCCTAATTTTTCCCCTTAATTATATATTTTATTTGCATTAACCTCATTTAACATTGTTCCTATTATCTCCTTATTTTTTTCTTTTTGATCAAAAAAAATTATCTCCTTATTTTTTCTGTCATATTTTTTTCCAAATTACTCCCTTATTATTACATTTTCTTAATTTAGATTAACTTCATTTAATATTCTACCTGTTTTCCCTCTTCATCTTTTCTATCGTAAAACAAGTTGATCTGCTATAAGTATTTTATTCTATTGTTACCTTTTTTAAACTAAACTACTTTCATTATTATCTTTTAACACCCTTATTTTTTTGTGTGAATTGTTTGATATGTGTGTGTGTGTGTGTAATATATAATATTAATAGAGGAGAAATTTCAATCCTTTTCAAATATTATAAAAATCTAAAGATGAAATGATGGGGAATCTTATTAAAGTTCAAACAACTGAGATTAATGAAACAAGACTTTTCATTAATTTGTTGGTAATCCATGATAATAATATGCATAGGATATTTAAGTGTACATTTTAAGTGTACATTACTCGCATAAGAAAGGCTTATTCTTGAAATATTGATAAGGAATATATGCAAAAAAAAAATAGGTTACACATAAATAAGGCTAAAACATGCATATAGGGTCAACACAATTCTAATCTCCACTTGGTGAGGGGTGTTGGGGAATGGTAGTATATACTACCTCCGGTCCTAAATATAAGACCTAATTGACTTTTTTTGGAGAGATTAAAGTTGCAAAATAAGTTATTAAATCATGACATATTTGATATCTTTTTAGATTATCTATTAGCTTATAGGTAAAATAAACTAGTGTAAGAGAAAAAATTAGGTAAATCAATTTATAATTAACTTATTTTTCTTTTTTTTAGGATTTTTTAAAAAAAGTCAACTAGGTCCTATATTTAAGACCGGAGGGAGTATTAAACAACCTAAACTCTATTTTTTGCAAAGTGACTGATTCAAACCCACGACTTCAGACCCAACAGTAGGCCACCATTGAGCTAAGTCGGCCCTTCTAGAAATATGAATAGTCTTGATTCACAACAATCCAAGAAAACCATTCATGCTTATATTTTTGAGTAATTCCTAATAGTCCTATACAACTTTCAAAAGGAAAATAATCCTATAGAACTAAAATAGACATCTTTGCATATTTTCCCCTTGATTTTTTTCTTTCAAAACCACCCCTTTCTTTCTTCAAAATCCTACCTAATAAAAGTAGATTTTGAAGAAACCATTTTATATATAGAATCGTAAATAAAAATCTTAGCTGACAACTTTTTTTTATACTTCGGAAATAATTAGCTGACACAACTTTAAATACATCTACATATAATCAAAATTTTTAAGTAGGTGAAATTCGTTTCTCTCGCAACTCATGTTTAAATTTTAGTAGACTTATAGCATAATGGGTGAATTGGAATTACAAAGAAGAAAATAGTAAAGTCACCAAATACAGCCGCGATAACAGTCAAAATTCACTGGAAAAAAAAGATAGCAGTTGGAAATTGTATTATGAGAGGGGGCGGGTAAAAGATGAATTGTTCATTGATGAGAGATAAATTAGGTTCGTAAATGATTAAGAGCATTGATGTATTTTTGAAATCCATAAACTCTTTTTTTCTATACATCGAAAAAATCCATAAACTCTTTTTTTCTATACATCGAAAAAATCCATAAACTCTTATTTAGTCATCATGATGTTATTAAGAATTTTTTTGAAGTTTCCAGGCAAAAAAAGAATCTGTGAAAAGTTTAAATATGAATCAATAATCACTGAGGCTAAATGCTAGACAAAGCATACCCTTACATTCAACAATGCAATCAAATTTGCATAGTATCAAAAACTTAAGAACAATCGACCAAACCAGTGGATGACACGTAGGGTAAACATAACTATTTAAGTTCATATTTCTCTGAGTAATAATCAATACCAACTTTTCTATAACTTGATCTAACTGGACATTTTTCATGACCACTGTTTGGTTTAGGGTTTGGGGTCAATATCTCTTCAAGCTAAAGGTCATAGAATTAAGCAAATCATATTTGCCAACCAAACTAGAACGATCTATGTAGCAATAATAATAGCCAGAAATTACCCACATATAATTTATATTAAGAAATAATATCAGGCTAAATGAGAAGCTGTGATGAAGGAGAAACAGTACAGTACTACTATATGTCAGTTTAGTTTTCTCATTGTCTTTCACATTCACAATAACTTGCTTTTGGGAGGTTTCAAGTATGATGTCTGATGCATTGCCAACAAATTATCCTATACAACTGCAATTAAAGTTTCAAAAGATAATCCTAATAACTGCAAACATATGGAAAATTCAAATCGTGTTGACAAAAACTGATTTAAAATTAAAAAAATCTTCAAATTTAGACTAGCACCTAAATTATGTTGGGAAATCCTGTAAAATTCAAGATAATTTGGTTCGATTCGCACACTAAAGATAATGTCCTTAAGAGTTATTAGTCAACTCCTTCAAATTGTTGCATTCTCCAGAAATAAACGAACTCATCTGTAATTAATAGGGAACCAGAACTTGTAGAAGATTTGTAACCCAATAAAAGACAATTGAAGATTCTTACTCTCTCTTCTCTAAAATTGTTATTTACTACTTCTATATATATGGTGTTAGTATTGGGGATATTTATAGACATTGAAATGTTGCTATAAAGTGGTGCCTCTTGAACCACTGTGTCTTGTTAGTCCAACAATAATGATCATACATTTGATTCATGTACCTTAATTTATAAGGACATGACTTCCCAAATATATTTTCTTCTTTAACACACTCACACAGTTTACAACAATCCCCTATATGTGTCAAAGAGATACCATTAACGGGGTTGCACACATACATATAACTATTGTATCTGGTGGTCCTTAGGACTATAAACCAAACGAAGACAAATAACACTTCACACAGAAGTCATTGAAACAAGTTCCTATGAACCAATAGCTAACTCTTTATTGTGTATCGGAGGCATTAAGAGTCATATACTCCCCACATTTATGTTGTTAGCATCAGTTTTGCATGTTTGATCCATGTACGTGCCTGCTAGTTCTAGTGATTTGCCACAGTCTCATAGGAGCGACTCTACCCCGCATTCATAGAGGTGTTTCATGTAAATTATTAAGAGTTTTGCTCAACCTCACAAAATGCATCTAGCCATTTCTTGTCTATAGGAAGGGACTGAAAATATTTATTCAAATCTAATTAATGACTTGTTCTTACCCATAGAACATTTTTCATGGGATCACCAATCACAAAGATTGTGTTGTCATTGCTGTCGATTGCAAGTTGGCTTATAGCCTCAGCCCGCTCGACTCATTTTTATCATTCTAGGGGATTTGTTAATGGATCCAATAGATCAATTTTGATCCCACATAATCATTATTTGAGATGACTCCACAAGTTTTAAGGACTTATTCTCATAATATCTCAATCGATTTTCACTGAACCATTGTAACATTTACAAACGGTTATTGCCTTTTAGCAAATAAGACTCATCAACACCAAGTATTGAATTTTTCACCAAGAAATTCACTAAAAAGTTTCTAACAACTTATTTGGCCTCTAATTTCTTCCAATTCAAGAGTCATTAACCCTGAACCACAATATTTAATTTAAATGCAAATGGTGAATAATTATCACATAAACTGACCATGTATCTCAATACCAATGTTTTAAAACCCAGACCGCCCCGGCCGGTTCAACCTGGAAAACCGGGAACCAGAAGAAAGACTGGTCCGGAGGGTGTTTAGCCCGGCAAGGGATCCAACCGGAATATTCCAGGGTAGACCCGCCCGGTTTAACCACAACCCGTGACCCGTAACAGCAACCCGGCATGTTTTAAAGAAAGGAAGCAAAGTAGGCCTTTTTATAGATGCCCTTTCCTCTCATGCTTTTGGTCCTGCCCGATGTGGGACTCTCTCAATTCCTTCCCACTTGCTTTGCCCTTGTTCCATTTTTTTATTACAAGTTTGTCCTTGTTCTTGTTTGCCCGTAAAGCCTTATGCATTGTTACAAACCACTTCTTTTATATATTACTCCAATTGTTTTATATTTGTTTGGCCAAAAAATAATTGAAATAATTGTATATTTGAATATTTAATATTGGAGTCTTATGTTAAAATTATTTGTGGAACTTGTAATTTCACCATATACTTAATTAGTTAATTTTAATATTCTGAATGATTTTGATTGTATTGATTGAAGAATTTATCAGGAATTATTGATGAACACTCTCCATTTTAATGTATTATATTTTTGAAACATTTAGATTTTTGTTGAATACTCTTATAATTTAATATTAATGCTGGTTTGATGTTATTAATTAATATATTTTTTTATTATTTTAATATGTTAATGTAACCGGTTGAACCATTGGTTGACCCTCGGTTGAACCTTTAACTCTTGACCCTCTGCCTTAGCCGGGTCAACTCCCGGTCCGGGTTTTAATACCTTGCTCAATACAATAGGAAACTAACGTACATAACCGTTTATGGTGCGGTATATCTTGAATGTATTCACTCAATCACTATTTTGCATAAGCTAATATCACATGGATTAATATACATTATTGCAATATTTTTTCAACAATTTGTGCACAGTTATGAGCCACAAAACCACTTTAATTTAAATAGCATATTAATATCATAAGGAGTATTCATGATGGTTCTCAAACTAAACTTAACTATGTACTCAATCATATTATTAGTATTCCTTCATGATTTCAACATCTTAAAACACGTTTAATTCAGCCATGCTTTCAACTCAAACTAAAACAGTAAAACATTATGAATGACACATTTCACATTCTCAATAAAATTCAATAGCCACATTAATTATAGATAAAATACTATAACAACAAAATCTATATCACTTCGTGAGGTTGATTATATGAAGTATACAGTGTCATTGTGCTTTATCCGTAAACAACTATTTAAATATATCATTTACCAATAAATCTCGTTCTATAAATTTTTAAGTGATCATCTTGATCACCCTCTACCTCTTGTAATTTGACTCAAGGTTATTAAGTTTACCCTCCTCACTAGCGCATCTAAGTTTAACAACTAAATCTTTTTAAGTTACCGATTGAGAAATTACAGTGCGTATATTCTGTCTTACTTCTACTTAGATAAAAATGCTTCTACTCCAAAGTGGTTTCCATATCTCTAATTTAAAATAACATAATTCAACTAAAATATAGAAAATATTCAAACTCACACATATTTACCAAAGCACATGTTTGATGATGGGATAATTATTTGTTACCCTTTTTATATTTGAGAGAGAGAGAGAATGATTTTGCCATTTACCAAAACAGCAAATAGATAATGAAGGCCGGACACCTCTCCATTTACCAAAACAGCTTATAGATAATGAAGGCCGGACACACTCTCCTTGCGTTTCACTCAACACAAACATGCATTACCCTCTAAGACTACATTAAAGTCTGGTCAATGCATCTAAATCTCACTCCTCTTATTTAAATTTTGTTTACCAATTTTTAAGTTGCCATTTCACATCATTTTTATACTATTTCTACTCACCATTAAATGAATCCCCCCATTTTCCACACTTGCACTATTATATAATCGTGTTTAGTTTTAGAAGTCATCGGCCATCCAATAAAAATGACTATTTTGTATAATTATTCCCTCTATGCTTTTTTATATACTCCCTCTGGTCCTCATCATAAGTCATCAACTACAAATTTTTCACATACAAAGAAATGGTACTTGAGTTTTAAAATGTATATTAAATTTGCTACTTTTTTCCAAATTCACCCTTCATTAAATGATGTATGTGTTTCACATTTTCAATTTTAAATCTCTATTAATTAACATGGGTAAAGTTGGAAAAAAATATTTGATATGAAGGTTGATGAATTATATTAAGGACAAAAAAATTGTAGGTAGTTGATGACTTATAATAAGTACCGGAAGGAGTAACATCTTTAATAAATTTTTAACCAAATTACATTATTATATAAAGTACTTTTTTACCCGCTACTATAAGAAAATGGTTAAAATTAGTTGAAATAATACATGTGTAAGAAATATGATTATGCCGGTAAAATTGTAATTTAAGTTTTTTTTTTCAAAATTACGCTAAATTATAAGTAATTGAGTAGTAGAGCATGATTATTGAAGAAAGATCAAAAAGCAGGCATGAGATGAATCAATGAAGAAGTGAAATTGGTAAAATTAAAATTTCAAAACGAAAAAGCTCAAATTGAGCCTTTTAAGTTTTGAAAAGAGGTTTAACACTATACTTAGGATTGGAGGGATTTTTATTTGGTGTGAATAACAAGAAAGCTCGTTCGATGTTCGAGGAAATCAACATTATATATGTAAACTTATTTACAAAATTGAAAAAGGAAATCGGTATTGTAATCGATTTTGTTTTGCTATAATAAATTAATATATTTTTTTGTTTTTTGTTTCACTTCAAAGTTATAAACGTAAATTGTAAAATAACGTAACTCAATTCATTTTAAATATCGAATACCAAATGAGGACTACACTTTATTTAGAGAAATAATATTTGTGTGATTTAGATAAAAAATTTTAAAACTTAATAATTGTTATTGGATTCAATTCATTTAATTAAAAAATACAGATATGATAACTTAACATGTAAAATACTCCGTGAAAAATTGAAACTTACAAGATGCAATATGTAAAAGTTAAAATAATGAATTTTTATTTTCATTTTTGCAATGGTATAATAATTGTAAGGAGAGGGGAGTGATTGTGTTCATAAATGTTAGTGTTACTAGCTAAAAGATTAAAATTAGAAAATCACATTAATTTTTTCCATACTTAATAATCACAATATTTTTTTGGGTTAGGGAAAGGTCTCTCCATTTCGTATCTCCAGTCTCCACTGTTGTCTGTTGTATTTGCCTTCATTAGTTTTTTTTTTATCAGAATTCCTTCATTAGTTGAGATCTACTGCAGTTGGATAATGCAACTCTTTCTTTAGTTTGTGTAAAATCATTGACTTCAAGTTATAATAAGGATAAAAGTGGGCAACTAGAATAATGTAATATATTTCAGTTAAAAAATAATACTCCCTCCGATCCCTAATGTAAGAGCTAGCCGTCAAAAAAACGCTTCTTAAGAAAACATGTGAATGTTAGTTGGGTGTCTGGAGGTAATGCTTCTTTTCCAAAATTGCCCATATTTATTATGATACTTTTAAGAGAGAGAAATACATAAGCATTAATACATATGAAAGAGAGTTAGGGGTAAAGTAGGAAAAAATGCATTAAATGAGGAGAGAATATGAGGTGAGCTCTTACATTAGGGACCAAAATCATTCAAATTTTGGGCTCTTACATTAGGGACCGGAGGGAGTATAATACAGTATTAATTACTCCTTTCAATCTCTGTGCAAAATTTGAATGTTTTGGTTCAAAATATAAAAGTTCATTTCACATTTTCTCTTCATTTAATGTATTTTTCCTCCAACTCTATTTCATATTTATTAATGTTTATGTGTTTTTTCTTAAAAATATCATAATAAATATGGGAAATATTTGAACAAAACATTAACTTCAGACATCCAAATAATTTTTTTATATATTTTTTTAAAAGCATGCTGGACTATTATATAAGGAAAAGAGGTATAACAATTTCCTTAAACAATTTTATCTTTGAATGGCTCAAAAACCTAAAATTAAAAAAGGTTTGACCTTGCCACCCAAGATTGAATCGTCACACAAATCGACAAAATGAGCATCCCCATGCTGTGTCTCACATCACCCCTACTTCTTTCTTGAATTTCTTTTTGTCTTTTTTAATTATTTTTCTATTTTATATTGTACTATCAGTTGGTGCACTTTGGCACTATACAAAAATTTCAATTTGACGAATCAACAGTCACATTTTAAATTTTTAGTATATTGGTAGCTTTTTTTAGTATATTGGTAGTTTTTTAATCTATGGTATAACAGTATAAATTCAGAACTTAGCGTGAAGCTGAAAACAACCACGTGACATGCGTGGCATCATGATTGGACGCTCACAATCACTGGTAACAAAAATCAAGAGATTTCAAAGCCAATCAGGCATTCGTTCAAAAAAAAAGCCAATCAGGCAAGCAGAAAGAAAATTCAATAAATGACAAGAATCCGATCAACCGCAAAAATCGCCTTTCCTTAAGAAAAACCGGTAAATAACTAAATTCCGATGTCTAAAACCGGGTTTTGATTCCAGGCTC
Organism: Mimosa pudica; assembly: GCA_029929735.1. Taxonomy (NCBI): domain Eukaryota; kingdom Viridiplantae; phylum Streptophyta; class Magnoliopsida; order Fabales; family Fabaceae; genus Mimosa; species Mimosa pudica. The sequence continues at coordinate 7,562,492 of JAKELP010000021.1, read as the reverse complement.
ATTCCTTCAGCTTCTCATCACTTTCTCATCTCCAAGACTTGATCTGAGCCATTGATGGAAAAATGATCTTGACCATTGAATCTACTAAACCCATTAAATTACATATCAGCCCCCAACACTCACATCCTCCTCCTCCTACCCTCCTTCCCCACTTCCCCAACCCAGCCCTCGCTGCCGTTGTCGACAGCGACCATGGTGGCGCCGCCGCAAATTTCGGAGCGTCCTTCCCTTTTCCATAAGTCTTCCCAAGCCACAACATACTACAAACATAGACCAAAACATACTACAAAGGTGGCTTCTTTGATGAGTTTTGGGTGCTTTCTTGGTAGTGGCGGCGGAGCCAGAACAGCCGTCGATATTCCGCCGCCGTTTCTGTGACCCACACGCGAAACCCAGAAAAGGAAGACATTTTGGCCTATGGAAGTGAAGGGACCGAGTTAATGAAGGAAAAGTTAGGAACTTTGGGAGGAAAGTTGGGAACTTAGGAAAAGCTTTGTGGGGTTGAAAGAAATGTTGTTATTATCATGGGAGAATTTTTGAGTGGTTGGTGTTCACTGCATCATCGGATATGAGGGTTGGGAATGTGGGGAAGGAGGGTTGGGTGGAAGAGGAGATGGTGGGTGGGTTGGGGGCTGATTTGTAATTTAATGGGTTTATTAGATTCAATGGTCAAGATCATTTTTCCATCAATGGCTCAGATCAAGTCTTGGAGATGAGAAAATGATGAGAAGCTAAAGGGATGAGCCTGGAATCAAAACCCGTCTAAAACCCCGGAATCTCCTTTAATATTATTTCACCCTTCCTTCCCACATGAAACTAATAAATCTCTCATATTTTGATTGTCAGATTTTCTTCCACCAACATAACTTAATCAAAAAAAAATCTGACAATCAAAATATTAAACCAAATTATATGTCACTTGATCCTAACTAACACCTAACTAATTAAAAGAAAAAAACAAACCGACAAAAGGATGAGCCAGGTCTGACTAGACCGGATCAGCCCGGTTCAGTATTTGGACACGCCCCACCCATACTGTTAGCATCACCATCACTACCACCAAGCAAGAACTTATCCACCATGGCAGCCATATTTGGTATCAAAATATCATCATCATTATCATCATCATCATCATCATGAGATGCCAAGTCCACGTCATCATCTTCAGGAAAAGGGCTAGAGGCTATTGGTTCATCCCCAGACTTAACGTCGTTAGCCACCACCGTTAAGGGAGTGGTTGGAGAAAGATTAACGGTAGCTCTTGGTGATCCCATTGATTCCTTAGAGGACAATTGACGGTTCAACGTTGACGACGTTTTCCTTGAACTTCCCGCCAAAGAATTCCGGTGAGTTGGTCTCGGATGTGTGTGGTCTCCCGTGTATGTGACAATAAACATGTTTGGTTCAGTGTTGCTCCGTTCTACATGCTTGCGGGCCCCACACCCTTTTGAACTGCTGCATCTATAGTAGTTCCTGTAATACATATATATGTGTAGCACAAATAGTATATAAATTCAACCCAGATAAAAAGAATCCAGTTTTTAGGCTAGGGATTAATTAATAAGCTATGTTTTAAAAAAAAAACAGAGAAATTAATTATTAGAGATGTTCATGGTGATCATGTACCTTGGGTATGGAGAGCCTTTAATGGGCTTTTGACCGTATTTTCTCCAGGCCCACGAATCTGAGGTGAGGTTTTCCGCTGTCACATGGCAAACCATTCTTTTCTGTTGACTCTTTCTGCAGAAGTTTTACAAAGATATGCATATATATGCGCCACTTTTAGCAAACAAACAATCACACAATGAAAAATCAGTCATACACATACATATGTATCACACACAACTTGTAAAAAGAATCGTATATGAAGATTCGATTAGCATACCTTTTTCTCGATCTGGTTGTTGGTTGATTAGCTTGTTGTGTATTTGGTAAAGTGGACGTCATAGCAGGATTATTATTACTACTACCTCCGACGCCGATCTGACCTTGTTGTGGTATTTGAAACTGTGGTTTCTGATGAGCTAGTTGTAGTTGATCTTGAATTTGCATTTGTTTCTCGAGTTGCTGTACATGTTGGTCATGGAATCTTTGAAGTTCAGAAGCAGAAAGGTGCCTAATATTCCTAGAGGCATACGAAATAGTAGCAGCAGAAGCAGACGAAGATGCATTAATATTAATATTATTGATATTAATACTTTTATTATCACTACTATTACTTGACCTAGCAAGTGCAAAATCACTAGTGGAAATAGTGGTGGTTTTATTGGTGGTGGGGATAAAGGGTTTGAAGAATTGGTGTAGTTCTTGGAACCCATTGGTTGTGGGCTGAATCAAATTGGGAAAAGAGAAGGCTTCATTTTCTTGCTTCATTAATGATAAAGGAGGGTCCTTTGATGAACAAGTGGTGGTGGCAGAGGCCAATAAGGAGGATCTACAGCCTCTAACAACGGCAGAGAGATCCCAGTCTTCGGCCATATTTACTTTGATTATTACTAGGACAAAAGAAGAGAAAGATCTGTGGATTCCCACATGAGGGAGTGTTTGGCAGATTTGAACTAAAACAAGAGAAGGAAAATAGAGAAGAGATCAAAGGACGGCGCTGACTTTTTGAGGGGTGAGGAAAAGGCCTTAAGAGAGAGAAAAGGAATGAATGAATGAATGAATGGGAGAAGCAAGAAGAATGGTGGTGGTGGCGCACTGGCTGACTTGGGTATTTCTTAATTATTTATAGTCAGAAAAATATGTTTGTCTTATTTTAAAGGAAAAGAGAAATGATAAAATAAAATAAATGAAAGTGAGTTTATTTTAGGCAACAAATCATAAATTTTGCAGGGTTATTATTATAATTGGATTCTACCTACCCACTTAGAGATCAAGTCTGTCAATCGAATATTTTTTATTTAAGTTGGAGATTTCATTTCGTTTTTTGATTTTTTGGTAAATTGATAGTTGGTGCCGATGAAAAGGGCTAAATTGTTTGGGGATGCCCTTTTGATTGACTTGGGATAAATGTCAAAGGTAGGGTCCAGCCAAAGGTGGCCAGACGAGGACAATGATGATTCCGATGCTTTGAGAGATGCTTGCTCTAAAATATTGGCCACTTATAGTAGTACAAATTGTTCTATTGGTGTGCGTGTCTTCACGACATTTTCGTTGCATGTTTCTTTCACGCGCAACTGATGTGCGTGTGATTGGCATGCTGAGCACCAAAGATGCTTCTCCGCACAATTGTCTCGCGTTTCACACTGTGCGATTCTGATTTAGTGTTCGTCTCATCACCCGTAAATATACTCAAATAAATAAGTACATTGTGGACGGTTCACAGTGTGCTTATTTATTTGGTTGTATTTATGTGATGAGAAGGTGATGAGAAGTATGAGTGATGAATATCGAATTAAAACCCAAATAATTGGCCCTCCCTCGCCTTTTTTTCCCTTTCCTACAATTATTTTCTTCCCCACATATAAATCAAAGGGTGTGTTTGGATGGACTTATGGAAAAGAGACTTATTTTTATGTTTGAATGAAGTGTGAAAAAAATGACTTATTTTCCTATTTGACTTATAAACATGTTTGGATTGCTATAGGTTGAAAAGTAAGTTCAAGATGAAAAATATCAAATAGAGCATAAATTTCATTGAACAATACACCTAAATTAAACATTTGAATTATGATGATTTTGAGTGAGAAAATAAAAATGGTTTTTTTATAAACCAAGAAATTGTAGTTTTACCTCAAATCAAATTTATAATTATAAAATAAAATTTTTTCTTTAGTTCTATTCTTTTAACACACAAAGTTCCAGAGCATGATGCTATTGCGAAGGAGATGAAGGTCGAATGATGAGCTGTTTTTTTAATCAAGAGAGAAAATAAGCTGTTTTTTTATAAGCAACCAAACATGCAAAATAGGTCAGAATCTAAAAAAAGATGGCTTATTTTCTCAAAATAAGTCCAGTCAAACACACTCAAACTTTGGAGTAATAATCTCCTACAGTCCTACCTTATCTACCGATCAAACATGGATACTTTTATTATTGATAAAAAAAAATAAAGTTTGGGAGACTAATTATAATCAAGTCAAAAAATTGTCAAGGGTTCGACCTTTGGTATTGAGTATGGATAAACATTAGATCTTCTAGTCAGCTGTTTCACCCTTTAAGATGCCTACAAATCAGTGGATGATATTAGTCTCCTACCTATGAGACATGAGAAACCTTGATCAAGGGTAAATAAGAATCAAGACAAATTAATTTAATACACATGTGAAACTATATTTATAAATTATCAATCTTTTATGAATTTTCCATATTGGTAATAAAATTGGAATTAATTAATGTTTTTGAGGTATTTTAACAAAATTAATATTTGTTTAAAAACCCTAAGATCGTTTATAAATTTATTAATTTCGTTACACGATGTTGAAAAATAAGTATTTAGAAGCTCATGAAACTGCATGGGAGAGCGTATTTAATTTTTGGGAACTTAATTAGTATGCTAGTAGTATTACGTATGCCAAAGCCGTTGGCTGAATGGCATTACTGTTTCCTCAACGTTGAGGAAGCAGTCACAACTCACAAGTCACAAGTCACAACTCACGACATTGATCATGTGTGCGGGTATATTTTGCCTTTTTGGTGGGTATGGATTGGGTGTAAGACTGTAAGGGGATGTATGTGATGGAAAAAAAAAGTTAAAAACAGATCATTACATTAGATTGATATAAACTATATATGTCTAATAAGTTGCATCCTTGTAAATCAAACTAATATTCATTGGTTTCGCTCACAAGTTTCTGTATATAGTAATTCATTCATTCAATTATTATTGTTAATAATAAAAAAAATCACTAACCAACAATTATAATGATTCATAACTAATAATAATATTTAGTTTAATGTGGACGAGATATATGTGTGTGTGTGTGTGTATTAACTGAAGTGAACCAGAATTAGTATAATAAAGTAATATTTGTGTTGTCAAATGCACATATTTTGATGATAATAACATAACTAGAAAACAATGCTTCTTTTTTTTTTTTGCATTGCTCGAATAAACAACTATGATATGAAAACAATGAAGTGAAAACATTTGAAAATAATCAAATCGGCTAAATTGAAAACATGTGAAAATAACCAAATCAGCTAAATATTTAATCTTGAACTTAGTTTGATATATGAAGAAGCTGTGTACAATCTACAAACACATTTTAGATTATTGGACTTAAAAAACAATAGGTGTATGGCAGGCTAAGCCATAATCTCAAACTTCGTAGCTCACCCTTAACAATTCAGTCCTAGCCGGAGCTAACATTGATAGTCTTGTATTAGATTGCCCCAATATATTTATGGCAATATAGGTGCTAGTTGCACCAATTGTTTTCATAGTTTAACAAGTAACAAAAGGAAAATTCATTTTAAGAAGTTGTTGTATATCTGTGTGAGTGTGTATTTCAACATCATCCGTGCTAGCTACACCTTTTTTTTATCAGAAAGTTAGCTACACCTTGAAGTCTAAATATTTATATAGATATGAACAATACCCCTTCAATCATAATTCCTTTTATTTGGAAACACTTACTACAAATGGCATGTGGATAATGGTGCTTCTTGTTACCCCTCTTAATTAGCGCCTTTGGTATAGTAGCTCATGCATTAGGATCAAGCTTCAAGATGATGAATACTCTCATTTGATTTTAAATCTATTATTATTGCATATCCTATACTCCTTAATTAATTCGTAGAGTACTTTGAAAAATGGAACTCGTATGCATGTTCCCTGTATACTTTGGATGATGCAAATGCTATTTTTGACATCTCACCGTCCATTTCAATCATTGTAGCTTAGGTTTCAATAATTTTTTTGATGTTTCTACGGAAAATCTATTTTTCATTGGAATATATTCTCTGGAAAATACTAAACAATGCCTTACGATCTTGTGATGTTTGAGTTATTACCTAAACAAATGTTTAATAGCTTTATTTACTCAACTAGATACATAAAAAATGAGCTATAACAATCTGCTTCTGAGCCCGCTACTCTTATAATAGTTCACAATGTCCAAATTAAAATAGAAAGCTTTCATCATTTGTTTTCTTAATTCGTTTTATTTTTGCTAACATTGTTTTCTTAGTTCATCTTCATACTCTTTGAACACAATATAGCAATAGATCAATCGTGTCCTTTCCACTCATCTTAAACATTAATTCAATAATACTTTCTTCACCTTTTCTATTGGGTGAAGGTCAAGTTTTTCGCATTAAAACTATGAATATCTGGGAGTTTTGGACAGTAAATTTTGGTATATAGTTGGTGAAAAGGGAGTATTGTCACATTTGAAGGTTAAAAATGGTGTAACAAAAAAAAAGAAGGTTAAAAATGTTGACATTTAATGTTAGTTTTCTGATTGTAGTGAATTAGGTTATTTTTGACTTTTAGACTGAAATTGATTGTAAAAATTACTTTTAGGATAAAATTGAAGTTTAACCATTCTAATAATTAATAAACTTGATGTTTGTTTTAAAAAATCTGGTTTTTATTAACATATTGTCATATTCATAAAATATCGTTTGTCCATGTGTAGGTTCCATTGTTTCAACAAGAGAATAAAATTTAATTTTATACTCCAAATTATTAACAATATAAATAAGGCATTATTAAGATATCTACATATATATATATATATATATATATATATATATATATTTACAAAAATTATTATACTTATATAAATATACTTACTAAAAATTATATATGAAATACTAAATAAGTGTACGTGTCATTGATATAGTAGAGAAGGTTTTTTTAATTGAATGGAGTAATAAGTGACCGGCAAGAATGAAACTTGGGTCAAAACTATTTAGTTGCATAATGTGAAATGGAGTGGTTATTTGGTGTGATATATATGCCGCCAAATCCTATATATCTAAAAGCAATGGGAAAGTTACTGTTCATTTAACAGTAACCTCACATGCTTTATTATTATTATATATTATATTATTATTATATTATCCCTTTATATATTATTTTTATATATTGTGTATATTATTTTTTTTATAAATTATATATATTATATATAGGAAATTTCAAAGATAAATTCTAAAATTAATTACAATATTTTTTTAAAAAATATTATTTTTTAAAAAAAATTATGATTTGTATCTCTCTTTATGTCCATCACAATTTAATATATTTTTTACAATTTTTCCTTTTGTTAACTTTACATATTAAGGTTTTTGTTCTTTCTCTTCTTTGCTAGACATTTTATCCTTATTTTGCCTATACATCTTATCTTATCAATAGAGATAAAGTTGGAAAATTAAATATATTTGAGACAAATAAATATTTTAGCTATTTTTATAGTTTTTTCGAATAAAACAAAGTGGTTGTTTTCACATCATATTTAAAGACAAGAAGCGTATTATTGTTATCATTATCATCAAAGAATAGTAATCCCTTTGATCCGTAATATAGTATAAGAGCCCAAAATTTAAATATTTTTTTTTAAAAAATACAAGAATTTATTCTTACATTCTTTAATCATTTGATGCATTTTTTTTACTATGTCTTTAACTCGCTTTCATAGAAACTTTTTGGAATGTTAGCGTTTAATCCATCATTCTCCATTGTACTTTGTCTTTCCTTTAGCATATCAATATATATGTTGTGTTTTCCTTCCATTTGCTTATTAACCACATGTCGACAAGGAGCGTATTATTGTTATCGTTATCATCAAAGAATAGTACTCCCTCTGATCCGTAATATAAGAGCCCAAAATTTAAATAATTTTTTTTTCAAAATATAAGAATTTACTTACATTCTTTAATCATTTGATGCATTTTTTTTACTTTGTCTTCAACTCGCTTTCATAGAAACTTTTTGGAATGTTAGCGTTTAATCTATCATTTTCCATTGTACTTTGTCTTTCCTTTAGCATATCAATATATATGTTGTGTTTTCCTTCCATTTGCTTATTAACCACATGTCTTCCAATTATATGTGCATTCTTTTACCTTGGAAATTCGCAACTTCACTATTCTTTCCTACCATGCATAAATTAACTATAACTATTATCTCCTCTTCTAAATTACGTACAATTTACCCCTTAAGAATCAATGCTACCCGGGCATCGCCCGGGGCCGGGGTATACCATCTAGTTTAGATTAATAGGAATGCGAGTGTTCAAAGGAGGAGCGGTGGGGGTAAAGATAAGTTATAGCTCAAGCAAGAGTTGTTTTAATGAATGCTGAATCAAGTACTATGAACTTTACTAGGGTGGTGACAAGAGAGTTACTGTGGGGTCCTCCACATGTTGGTTATGTGAAAGTTAACGCAGATGGTACTTCATTGCAAAGGGGTGCCGTCTCAGCCTGTGGCGGAGTTATGCGAGACTATAATGGTCATTTTCTTGGGGGCTATATGCATCATATCGGAAGAGCTAATAATTTCAAAGCAGAGTTGTGGGGTGTCCTATGGGGTTTGAAAAGAACGTGAGATATGAAGTTGAGAAGGGTTGTGGTTAAAATAGATTGTTGGGAGCATGTATCATTGCTCAGGGAAGGATGGGAGGAGGAGCTCATCGAGTTTGATCTTTTGAACAAGATTCAGAGGTGTGTTCAACGTGATTCAGTTGTGAACATAAATGGATGCAACAAGGAGTAGAATAAGGTTGTTGACCGTTTAGCTAAAAGGGCGTCAAATGTTCTTGATGGTTTAATTTCAATGTTTTAATGTTCCTCCAGAGTGGTTATTAGGATTTCTGGAGAATGATACTATATTTTAGTTTTCTTGTATAAGCTTTCTTGCATTGAAAAAAATACTAAATAAATGTTTTTAATTTTTCGGTTTAAAATTCAAATTTTAAATTCTATCGAAAAATCTTTATATTTTAAAAAAATATATTATTACTTTTCTAAGACAACAAATTTCTCAATAGTCAATATGATTCCTTCAATGCTTCTTTGAGACTCTCACATATCACGGCATCGACTAGGACCACTCTTCATCGTCTGGTTGATTTGCACGTGTATTATTTAAATATTAGCTAGATCTTATGGGCCCACATTAATTGGGACATAAAAAAACAAAGGGAAAACCAAGAAATGAAGGTAGTTTTCCATAAATTCGCTTAATTGTCTTTTATCAATTTTTTGGAGGTGACAGAATCAATTTCTAGACGCTAGAATCTGGAGCCCTTACATTTTGGTTCTGTGAATAATTCCATGCTTTTTTTTTACTTTTGGACATTTTGGGTCTGTGAATAATTCCGATCCATGTTTTTTATTTAAGATATTAATTAAAATTTTAGGAAAAGGGTTTGGTTCACACACGATCCAACAATAGGCTCCTAAATTATGATTTACTGAGGTCTATCCATGTGGGCTCTAAAGTATGATAAACAAACCCTTTATTTTTGTCGATTCCATGTTTTCCCCAAAAGATTTTCACAGAGAAAAAGATTTTTTCAAAGCTTTACCATACTTTGCAGAATTGCAGTTTTACCTAGGCCTATGGATGAAATATGGTAAACGCTGCTTGTTGATATCAAGTTACATATCATGTTGGATTGGTTTTATTTATCATCAATTACCCAAGGAATTTTCATCAAGTGATTGAAAGGTTTAAAAAGCGCTTTTAAGAAAAATAAACGTACACAGTTTTAATTATTTAATTTAACTAATTTAATTAACATCTATATATTATTGGTTTTTTTAACTGAAATCTATATATCATTGGTTAGCTAATATGAAATTCAGATAATAAAAGGAGAGTCGTATATATACCATTAATTGATGAGGTCTGCCTTGATATTGACATTTTTGGGTGGACAATCTGACCACCTTATCTTTAATAAGCATAACATTACGTCCTCAACGAGAAAAATGAATAGTAATTATATAGTATTTATATATCTTAGTGTGGATGCACAAAAATTTTTCGTGAACATACTTTATGCATTTTATGTCATCGTGTCCTGCACATTTGATGGTAAATAGCTACAGATTAATACTGCCGATCATTTTATTACAATATATTATTAAACTAAGTAATGTTCATTTACGGAGAAGAAAAATTAGTTAAAGATAATTTGCTATTTTGTTAGGTTAAAGTTAAAATATATCCCGAAATTTTCATAAAATCTTAGCTTTCCCTTAAAGCTTTTTATGTGTGTGTGTAATGCTGCCCTAGAAGTGTAAAAGATAGAGTAATGTTGCACCAACAATAATCAACTTAAGTTTGATTCTTAATTAGTTAAACAAATATACATTGTCACGCCCCAAAAACTTTGGAGTGATCGGCGTAGGAGGTGAGAGGATTTGCATTTCTAAAAGCTTTAAAACACCTTAAATAATGTCATGGCTAATAACAATCACAATAATATTGAACATAAAAGAAATAAAATTTTGTACAACTAAAATACTATGCTCTTTGTAGAAATTTTAGTAGTGTCCGCTTTAATTCGAAACATTCCAAAATTTTTACAATACCTTGCTATTATAATGTAGTATGTAAAGTATAGCTAACAAATATGGATATGCACAGTCTAAACTATAACGGAAGGTTCTTTCCTTAAGAAGGCAAGATGAAGAAGAATTCTTGAGTTGGGAAGAAGCTAATAATTCAGAAGGAAGTAAATAGGTTAAATCACTGTTTGAACTTTATGCTAAATAAAGTGTTGCTGACAAAGCCAAGAATTTCTTTAAGAAAATCCAAACACCTTCTTGAAATGCGAAAATCAATTTTTAGACCAAAATCATGATTTTGTATGAGCAGTGTATAAACCATACAACAATCTGTTTTTAAAGTCATGACTATGAATCAATTATTTAAATACTGTTTTTCTCATCTCTAATAATCCATAGCCATGGTTCGAGTGAATTGAAGGTGATATTGAAGTAGAAGATGAAGGAATTAAGAGAACTGATTGAGTATAATTTTGGGTTAAAAATGAAGATGGGTTTAATTAATCCATGTCATGAGTCAGGCCATACATATTAGTGTTATTATTTCCAGTTCATCATCAAGCGCTATAATTAAGAAACATCAGTGACACATCAACATCGTTAACACTCTAAAGATAACATTTAGGTCTTTTATAAATTATAGGGACTAATAATTGTTATAAACAGAGCAAATTTGAATGATAAAAATCATCAATTTCAAACTATAGGGATCAAAACTCAAATTAGAGTAAACCTTAGGGATCATATAAGTTAATGTGGCAAAATATTCCTGAACACGTACTGTCACGGACTTGGTGTTTTCTACCAACTGTCACGTGCGGCACTAGCAAACTTCCCTCTCTTGAATACTAGTCAGCCTCTCTCTTAACTCACAATGGAAGTTAAGTACTAAGAAGGAACTTGGATCTCAAAGAAAAGAACTTGTATTGATCTTTCTCTTAATGATCTTACAAAACTCTCAACTCTTGGATGATACAAATGAGGGGTGAGGAGGGGTATTTATAGTAGTTCCACCTCCTCAATGGATGGCTAGGATCTATTTGATCCAATGGCTACAATTAAGTCTCTAGAGTATTCTACTACTTTCTCTAAATATGTATAATATTCTAAGATATTCTAGAATAATCCTGAGTACTCCAAGATTCTCCATAAAGCTCCACAAGCTTCTATAGAGTTCCACAAGCTTCCATAACCTTCTAGAGAATTCTAGATTATTCCACAGTGTTCTAGAGCATTCCAGAGGGTTCTAGAATGATCTAGAATATTCCGGACTGTTCCGGATAATTCTGGGCATCTCTGGAAATAATTTTGAGTGGTTCGTGACAGTACGCTTGCATGCAACATGCCTTTTATCTTTTATCATATAAAGATGAAGTTTATACAGTTTTGCATCTGTGACTTATAGAGGACAAGAGAAGAGTTGTTTACTGATATATACAAGTGCATGAAATGATTTTATAAAAGAAAACAATGATTGACACGAAGGAAGTAATAAGCTGTGTAATTTTAGGGACCACTTCGACTATCAATATGTGATCAAATTCTATTATTTATGGGAGGGGTCCAAATAGATTTTTGAGGAGAATATATAGAAGAATGAGAATTTTTAATTGAAGGGTTTTCTCTTTAACATTCCGTTTCTCTGTTTTTTTTTTTTGGTGATAACATTCCGTTTCTCTTTGGTTGGCCACAACTTGTGCCAATCCTAGATCTAACACAGTTTTACTCTTTTGTTTTTTTGAGTGGAAGTTTTACTCTTTATATGTCACTATCTTGATGACGAAAGTCCACTAGGGTAAAAGAGGCCCTGATTCATTTTCATTCATTGGCCTCCTAATTAAATTCTAAACCTACTTAGTTGATTGACTTTAGTTAAATATTGAAAAAAACGTCAGAGAGAAGTGGAGGATAAAAGCGTTGACATGTTATACGGAATCCATTAATTACTTCATATGTCGTAGCTAGGGAATTTTATGTGGTACTAGTAATTTCTTTCTTTTGTGCATATGCTACAAAATATTCTCTTATGTTCTAGTTTTACTATAGCATATCACAACTATCTATCGATGTACATATGATAAAACATAAAGATTATTGCACTAATCTCAACCAAGATATTTAATTTCATAGATTCACCAAAGAGTTGTTAATGATCACTATTAACAACTGAAATAGCCTTAGTTAACAAGTGAAATAATTGTCAATTAACTTATCTGATTTTAAAGTGTTTATTTAGGACCTAGATGCAATTGTCCTTGATGTAATGCTTTTTGTTATGTGAATGAAATAAAAATTTGATTTTTTTTTATTAATCATTGCCTCATCCTAGATAAACATTTGATTTGATTTACGACCTAGATGCAATTGTCTTTGATCCATTGCAAAGTGTTAATCGCATTTGATGTTAATTTGTTAATATATATAACGGCAGAGGCAAAAATGCTCTATTTTTACAACTTCCATGACATTTTTGCCCCTTTTAAAACTTCCATATAGTCAGTGCCCTTGGTGGAAACTTCCGGGGTATTTTTGCCCTTTATCTCTAAAAAAATTAAAATTGAATATTAAATCAGTAAGGTAAGCATAAAAAATTTGTGACAACATCATTTTCCAACAAATTAAATGAATAATTTATTTGTCTAAATTTCAAGACTATAACGTAAACAAATTCAAAAGAGTTTATGACGTTCAAAGATCCTTAACATTAGTCATCTAATTTTCTAATCATTAAACTATATACTCTTTAATCTCAGTTAAAAAAAACGATATACTCTTTAATATCTAACTTTGTCTTTTTTGTTGTTACCTAACAACAAAGCTAAAATATATATAACATATTATAATGTCAAAAGACTTTTTTGCACTTTTTTTTCATTCCACATGGAAAACCTCATATACAAAAACATATATCCGTGACCTCGGCTAGAATCGGGAAAATGGGCTAGCCCGCTTTAAACGGGTTAGTCTGGTCCGACCAGACCCATTCTATGCGGGTTGGAAACATCGCAACCCGACCCAACCCGCATTTGAAGCGGGTCAGCCCCACCCGACCCGAATTTCAAGCTATGTTATTTTAAAAAAAGGGATAAAGGGCAAAATTACCCCGGAAGTTTCCACCAAGGGGCAGTGAGTATATGAAAGTTTTAAAAGAGGCAAAAATGCTATGGAAGTTGTGAAAATAGAGCATTTTTGCCCCTACCGTTAGTATATATAACGGCAGGGGTAAAAATGCTCTATTTTTACAACTTCCATGACATTTTTGTCTCTTTTAAAACTTCCATATACTCAGTGCCCCTTGGTGGAAACTTCCGGGGTATTTTTGCCCTTTATCCCTTTGTTAATTCAAGGTTAAAACTCTTACAGTTCTAAACTATTGACTTGGGATAAAATATGCTTGAATTTCAGTCGTAGATACGAAAAATGGGAAACTTGGCAAAAGTTAAAAATATGCAATAGATTTAGCTCTGTTTCCGTTTCACTTTGATTTTTTCATCATCATCGAGATATTTTCAGCTAGAGACACTACACTTCCATGCATCGAGCTATTTTCCGTTTATTTATGTCTAGATTAGTTGTAAATTGTTGATGCCTTTTAATTTATACATAATTCTAGAACAAAGATGCTACGCACGTTCTATATCTTTATGAAGGTTATCTTGAGTCAAATGTAGATTAATGATATTAATGTGGCAAAATTGATTTATCTCTTTTCGATTGTTATCATTTAAATTATGCATTCAGAGTGTTCTAATGTGATTTAAGTGTAGATCAATAATGACAACAAATGTTGGTCCAGTTAAAGGGATTTGACTCACAATTATAGTTATGAATTTGAATTCCACTAATACGAAAACCTTATTAGTAGACTATCTGTAAGTGTCTTTATAAACTCTCTTTGAGATTGAAGGCATGTCATCGCTTTGGTAAGCTCTGAAACCCAACTCATCATCTAAACTTTTCTTTATAAAAAAGTGTAGATCCATACTTGAGAGGTCCAGTTACACACTCACTTGAAGGCATGCCCCCAGAATTCACCAAATCAATTGCCAATTAATTAGACTAATTAGACCCAATGATATATTGCTTAGGGTTTTTTAAAATAAATTGGACTCTGAACTCCCAAATATTTCTAAGAAGCTAGGATAATAATAAACTTTTCACTAAGAGCCCTCTTTTACAGTTTACCTATTGAAAAAATCATAAAAAGAATTCTCTATAATGACAAAGCCCCGGTTTATGGCATTAATTTGATTGCTTCATTTAATTACCTTATGGTAGTTGATTGAATCCTAAGTGAGACGACCCAATGTTGCAACACTATGTGCAACTTCTAGTTCATAAATATTTGCATTAAGATGCACTAGGACACGGTCAAATCAATATCATAGTTGCCTTCCTCACACTGCGGCCTCTCGCCGCCCTTACACTGCATCTCACTCCACATGAACTTATTTTCCCTTCTCCAACATCTTCTTCTCCCATTATTATTTGTAATTTTTTCTCTCGCTCTTATCCTAAACTAATTGGTGATTACTTCTTCTGAGTTTTCCAAGCCACGCCATTTTCCCTCTTCTTAGTCTTCATCTATTTTCAAACCTGATTGTTGAAATAGAAAAAGGACCAGATCATGAAGTCATTCAGGTATCTTTCTACTGTTAAACTGTATTTTATTTTATATATGTTTCATTGTAATAAAATCATCTATTTGATGAAAGCTTCGATTTCTAGTTATTATTGAATTACTTCTCGATTGATTTTGATTTACAATTTGTTAAGATTAATTTTATGTTGTATGGTGCATAATAGTGTAATTAGATTTTTGTTTATTTTAATCCCTCAAAGTTTTGGAGTGTTAACCTTTCAAGGGTATGAACTCTCTTTTTGGGGAGCAATATACTCAAGTTGAAGGCTTTCTGCATAGTCCACACATTATTTTGAGTATGTAGTATCTTTCCTCATCTTTAAAAAAATTCCAGTCATCCAGTGATCCTAAGATAAAACTCCCTATACAAATATACGCTTATCCTTGTCTGTTTTTTTTACCTGTGAAACCTTACCAACCAAGTGGCATTGGGTTACTTGAGTTACACTTGTTCACACTACCTATTTAATATTTATCGGTTCTAGCATTATCTAAAGGTGCAAAAAATGGGTCGGCCTGTGGATTGCGGCCTAGCCCGTCATTGGTTGTGGGTTACATGGTGTGGGCTGTGTGACCCGCACCTTTATATGTTGGCAAAATGCCAACACTAACCCAACTTGGCAAGTTGGTGGGTTAGCAACCCAATACATTTTTTCAACTATTTTTTGTTATGTTTTTTGTTTTTTAAAACGTAAAAAAAATATTAACTAAAGTTTATAATCAATAAAAATATATCAACATTGCATCAACTAAAGTGAAATATCTTAATTATCATAAAAATAAGTGTCTGAAAAATTACATAATAAATTTAAAAGGGATTTTCTTTTCAAATAAATATATATTTAGCGGGTCAGTCCGTCAATCCGCGGGCTAACCCCAGAGTTAAATTGTGCGAGCTGTGCATCCCTCACTCTAATCTGTTGGGATTTCCCCAACCGGCCAACCCTAACCTACTCTAACCCACGAGTTGGTGAACCCGAATCCATGTTGCCAACTCTATTATTAAATGAAAGAGTTTTATCCAACCATGGAACATTATGGTTAAAATTGACATTGAATTATGATTTATTAATCTCTCACGGCTACAAATGTCAATGGATTTTGATATTATTAATCTCGTGCTGACCATAAGGCATAAGCATCAAGAGCAGAACTCTTGAACACAAGAGGTGTGCTCCCAAACCAAAAAAACAGCAGACAACCATCAGCACAAAATAGAAAAAATAAACCAAAGCCTCTTTCGATCTCTTTCCACTAGCCTGAAGTCTCTCAATGAATGGAACAATAACATTAGCTTAGAGAATGTCACGGCCTACAATATGGAAGGCGGGGTAGCCATGATTCCATTAAATTGACTTTAGTAATGCACAATTGAGATACATTGATGTATCAAATTAAACCATCTAATCAAAAAAGATCATTTTAATCATCAAAGAAATTTCTTAATTTCAAGAAATTGTTAACGACTTCAGAAAAAATAAACTTTCACCAACAAGATAGAGTCAAAGAAGAGACTTCTAAGAAGGTACATTGTGGTTTGGTGCAACGCAGTGTTCCAAAGGCTTTGAGACAATTGCACAAGACTTGGGATATGATCTTGTAGGTGATGCTATAAAAGATTATAGGCCACAAAGCTTTGAGACTGTGGCCTGCCAGTCTTTATATTATAACAATACATGTTTTACTAACCAATAGGTAGTTGGTTGAGATGGTAAGTGAGCTATAACCCCCCGTAAGGATAAGAACGTGTGTTCGAATCCCGGTAAACACTCTCATCGGGAGAAGGGACAACCTTACCTATGTGGGCAACACTCCTACCCCTCGAGTCCAGATTAAACCGGGCGGTGATTAATAAAAAAAAAAAAAAACAATGCATGTTTTACTGCACCACACAGCATTCTCCAACAAAGAACACCAAAACGTAAGTGTAATAATCTTTCTTTAATTCCTATAATAAGCAAAAAAATGGTCCCACCTTCAAAAATCATGTACAGCGTTTGACCAAAGATCAGGTTAATATTAATGCTGATTAAACAACATTGCAATGTCAATGAGGAACATCTTAAATATAACATGGCTCATTGTGAATTTGACACTCAATACTTTTCTGTAACACTCAGATATTTTATTGGCTTATGGTAAACGATACAAAAAGGGATAGCTCAATCTCGTAAGTACCAAACCAGTGTCATGCGTTAGTTGACAATAGGATCTTCCAATTCTTACCTGAGGACAAAATTAGATATCATCAGAACTTACTTTCTTGACGGGGCAATTGTTCGGCCACGAACCCATCGAGGAGATCCAGTCCTTGCTATACCAGAATAGTAATCACCAACATTTGCTACAAACAGAGGATCCCTATCTTCTACTTTGTCCTCACTACTATCACCGCCAGAGAGAACAGCAACTTCAGCCTTCTCCAACTCCTGTGTTAGATCGTCCATCGTCTTTTTCACAGTTGCCTTGCTCATCTGACCAGATTCCTCTGTAGAGATACCAACCATTGTAATCTTTGGAAGAAAAGGATTTTGTTTGGGATCCTCTTTCATGCCTTTCTTTGATAAGCCTTCTTGCTGCTGCCAAGGTTTTGGCCATAGCTGATGAAACCAGTCAATAAAAGGTAGCCTAGGTTTTGGCTGAGTTTCCTTGATTGCTCGATTATTATCTCTCAAGTTGTTGCCAGAAGGGCCTGTGGATTCGCATTCATTACTACTATCTTCCATTTTAGAGATAGGACGGCACGTGTTTGACTCTGAGGCTCTAATGAGAGAAGCTTCACTTCTGCAAGATATTAAACGTTAAAGTTATAGACATAGCATTGACGATTCACAAAATCTACTTTTAATGATATGAAAAGATCTTCTACAGGGTAGGGTGGACTTAAGAGAATAATGTGCAAACTATCAAGTACAAAACTGATGACAAAAGAAACCCAACAGATAGTCAATTTATTTTATTTCATTTTTAATAAGAGCGGGATAGTCATTGATGAATCTATGAAAATCCATTGCTGTGATTTCTAAGAATCTGTTACTCACTTGCACTTCACTTTTTTATTAACTTAAAATTAAAATCTTACTGCACCCCCACCAAATAAATAAACCTAAAACTACTGAAGTTTGCTAGATAAATCAAAACATAGAAAATCAATTCGATGTTGTCTGGCTATGTGGAACAAGAAAAATCAAACATCTAGAGTTGCAAATAACTTCAAAAGCATCCGATAGTTAATTCATGTTCAGTGGAATCTGCTTCCAAAGGTATAATTAATACATCATTTTGATGATTTAAACATGACAGCCATAACACCAGAGGGACTTCCTAGCATCCTTTGTTCTACCTCTAACATTCAGCAACAGGGTCTCAGTGTCAGTACAAACTCAGAAATTTTGCAGGCAAACAATACCACTAAAATCTACAACTCAAACTGAGCTTAATCTTATGTGAGATGGCACCTCCTTAAATGTGATACTAAATTAGGAAACTCGTCCATCAATGGAAAATCATACAGATAAAATTTTGTAACATATTACTACACATGGAAATTATCACTGAACGTGCGTATGCGTGAATTAGGTGAGAGGAATTAGAGGAGGGTTTAAGCAGATTGTGGATTAGTCAAGGAGAGCCCTGGTCTCTCGAATACCAGGTTGTGGGTGGAGGGACTTCATTTTTCATGTTTTGAGAGTATAATTTGTTCTTAGAGTGCTGCCTTAGTTTTAATCATTTTAACAATCTTAATTCTTGAGTGTAAACTCCATTTCTGTAGTATTTTAAACTTACGAATTTGCAACATCATTAACCAATAATGTCAAAAAACCGATAATATTAACAATATAAGAAAATTTTAAATAAAAGGGGTTTATTGGACAAGCCCTTGGCCCTACAAGGCCAACCCTTTTAGGCCCACTTCCAATTTAAAGGCTACTCGAACCCAGAGGCCTAGCATTCGGGCCTAAATGGGCCCAGCCCAATTCTACTGGCTCTAACTTAAGTCACTTCAAATGGTCTCAGTTGGATCGGTAAAATCATTCTTGACTCCTGGGGAAAGCATGTGTACATGTAATAATAACAAACATCATAAATGAGTTGGGGGTTAGTTAAAATATATCTGTTAGAGATTTAGCTGGTTGTTTCATTCATAAAAGCTATTCGATTGTGATCTGATGGAGACTTGCTAGACATAATGTGATGGCATAACGCATTACCCTTACTCTCTTCTCTGTCCCTTATGCTCTTCCTCTCATTTTCCCTCTGTTTCTCTGTATCTCTTCCCTTTTCTTTGTATCTTCACCTCTATTTCCTCTCTTTCTCCATCTCTTTCCCTCTTCATCTTATTCCAGACTACAATATTGTATCACGTGCTTAGCAGTGAAAGTTTTTTCATATATTAATTAAGCATGGAAATGGGACAAAGAAGATACAGGTCTTACAGAATGAGTGACTGATGGGACTGGAAAACCTGTTCGATATATATTAGGTTAATAAAACAGTAAATACCACTGGATATCCTCTCCTATAGACGTCAAAGAGGAAGAAAACAAGATGAAAGCAATAAACAGAATGCATAAATCTGCCAGAACAATCTCCAGCAGCCACTCCTAACTTTAGAGAGGTCAGGACTCTTCTAATGACCAAGCCAATTTCCTAACTGACCTCCACTAAGGCACACAACCCTAGATAGCTACCTAGCAACTATTCCTCTTTCATAAGTCTGGCCCAATAATGTGCTGGGTCCACCAGTGACATTACAACAGGTTGGAATATTGATAAATTAGTTCTAAAGGGCCAAGAATAGCATGTGAAGTACCTTTTCTCAAATGAGTCAACCATATAAGGAAATTTTGGCTGTATGCCAGCTGCTTTCCGCAGCCACCTGTTACCAAGTAGTACCTTGTCAACAGTATAATGGAATTGTATTTCTGCAGCCTTTGAAAGAACACTTAATGGTATACTTGGAGGGCCCATCTCGTCTAATACTTCCTGAACCTATAATGAAAATCAAGTAGATATACCCAATATTATAAGATAGGCGAGCATGAATGCTATAAGTATCTAGATACAAGTGAACTGATTTTCTACAAAATTATAAAACATAAATGAAAAAATAGAAAATAAACTTATCTTAAACAATTGACAGAGCAAATATAATATGACATAGTATTCATGGAGGGGAAAAAGAAAAACACGACAAAGGCTTATCCCACTATGTGAGGCCAGCTTCAAAGATCATATGGGGCCATTGTGCCCTATTAACAACAAAATAAATTGTCCATAAAAAGTGTATATGAATTAGTCATACTTCTGGAGGCTCGAATAAACTATCTCCCATCTCTTCAATCACCTCTGCTGCTAAGCTGTCATCAACCACATCCCTTCGGCGCTGCATGTGCCGTGTTTGAATTAGAGCATGGAAATGTTGATCAACAGATTCTTCAAGAATGTTATCAAGGATTGTTTTATCAAAGAAGTAAGGAGTGTACCTAATGGAATAAAGGGTGATTGTAAGCATAATATATTGTTTCATATAAAATAACATATCATAGACATGATTACCAACGAATAATGTCTAGGCTACTACAAAGATGATAAGAAGTACCCCTTAAAACATGATAAGGTATAAAGACCACAAAAATTATCACAGCAAGCTCAATGACATAAAATTACACATGTGAAAAAACGTGTAAGAAAACGTATTCCCATTAATTAAACTTCAGGAAAATAAAATAAATCCATGCAATCAAAGCTTATATTCATATAATGGATATCAACAGGAGACGAACAGACTTATACAAAATTTGCACTGATGCCAAATATGGCAAGGAAATGGGGGAAGCACACCATTTAATTCCATCTGTAGTTGCTATTGCAATATCTAAGTTCTGTGCACTAAAGACTGGCACCCCGTCCACCTTTTTGCAATTGCCATTTTGGGGCATTGTCTTTAGAAGTTTATTGGCTGCTTTAACCTATAGAACAATAAGAACAACATCAACAAAAAAGATGCAAAAAAAAAACGCCATTTGGGATACATAACTGTGTTGAGAAAACTTTATATCAAGAAAACTATACCTGCTTCTCATTTGGAACGAATTGGAACAAATGAGGCTTTTCCTGCATCATAAGAAATGTCATAAGAACACCTAAATCAAAAGGAATGATATGAAAAAGCATAAAAACAACTCATTCGATAGAGTCATCTCGACAACAATATGACAGTTTTGAGCATCACTAAATCACCAAAAAGAGAAATATATAACCTAAGATGTAATTATTTAACAGTTTCTGGGAAGGTTTAGGTGATAGGATCCACTTATATTTAGCTTACTTCCATAAAAGCAATTCTTAAATTGATTTTTCTGCACTTCAATGTAATGATTGATCAAAAAATCAAGCTACAGCATCTGCCAATAACTACCAGTTTCCTGCATAATTTTGCACAATTCCAATTAAAATCAACATTTTTATAACCTATGCTTGCCAAAGTCCATTATCATCACTTTACTGCCTTTGATACAAATGAAGTAACACCACTTTTAATGCTGGTGGATATTAACCATATGACAAACATAGTGCTATGATTTTAATAATTGGAATAAAGTAGTTATGCTAACACATAGTTTGTAAGACATCCAATCCGCATATTCAATGTTATGAGCAAGTCAAAGTATATAGATGGAAAACATTAGAGCCACTGATTTGCCATAGAAATAAACATCAGTTACGAACAATTATCTACTCAAACTTAAATTTCGAAAGTGGGAAAGGCCATAATAAGTAAGGGGAAGGAAATCAAAGAATATTAAAAAACAAGCTAGAAGTTATGCCCAATTCAGGATTTTAATCATCTACTCCTAGTAATTAAAGTCAGAAATACCTTGAAGTGTTCATAAGCCAGGTCAAGTCGACAAGCACCCACCACTCCACTTGGAATATTTAGCCTTTTGACATATGAAACTAAAAGACCATGAAAGAAATTAGTAGCGAATAACTATCTAATAACAGGCCAGATGCCATTTACCATAATACAAGGGAAAGAAAAAAGAAATGAACATGTAGAGAACAACAACAACTAGTGTTGAAAAAATTCAAACAAGCACTGAAATTACCACAAAACAAAGATTAATAACTAGAAAGTAAGGTAAGCCCAGCGTTATAGAAAATCAAAGATCACAATCAAATATGAATTTAACTGGCAAGTAAGGATATCCCAATGATAAAACAATAAGAGGTTACCACAACCAAACATGTTTTTAACTGGCAAGCTAGGTAAGCCTATAGTTATATATATAATAGGAGGTTATCACAGTCAAATATCAAATATGTATTTAACTGTCAAGTAAGGATAGTGAAGGAACTGTAATCAAAGTAACCCTGAAGAAGGTGAGAAGTCAATCTAGCCTAATAAAAAATATAAACCTCTATAAGCACAACTGCACAAGAAAAAGGTAGGAGGTGGTAAAGAGCTAACCTGCATCTCCTAGATCAATAAAAAAACGAAATACTGGGCCATTTCTTTCACTCTTCATGATAGTAGCAAACATCTTTTTCAGCCACTCAGGTGTTCTGCGAACAAACATAGCAGTTAAAACGTTGCTCCCGGAAGAAGAATGCAAGTTGAAAAATTTATTTTTTGAATCATCAGAGTCAAGTCTTTGGAATGATCAATGCGGTCTAATTATTGATGAATAGTTTGTTTGGTTTCAATTTTGCAACATTAAAGTTCAGAGACAACAGAAATACGAATGAGTTTCCCCCAGCTGACCAAACACACCAAAATGAGTCTCTTACCAAACTTATTAGGAAGCAGCCTCTACAAAGAGATCACATAAATGTTACCAATACATTCAAATTTCAATCATCCAACACCTTACACACAACACTTCCAAAAAGGCAATTGACACCCATGATCTCAAAACCAACAAAACAAGTAGTTAATTGAGCTGGTAATTAATTAGGCTCGACCTGTGTAAGAATAAGAACATGTGTTCAAATCTCGCAACGAAGAGAGGAGACAACTATGCTCATGTTAGCAGTACTCCTTCCTCTAGAGTTAGTTTGGATTAGTCGGTTGACAATAGGCAAGACCGAATCAACAGAATTACTGGACGGTGTCTAAACATAAAAACACAGTGTAACCAACAAAAATATACTAGTATTTTGTAAATACAAATAATAGTAGTTGACTTTTCTGAAAATCGTAAGAAGAAGAGAAAATAAAGTAGTTAGTATATAAAAATGAAATGAAATGATTTGGCAGAATTATTGTTTTGTTTATTTGAGCAGAAAGCTAGCATATAAGTCAATAATACTGGTACATGATAGTGATAGGTAAAAAGAGAGAGGTGAAGAGGTTGTTATATGTAAGTGAAGTAAAAGAGAATGGATGAAATAGGAAAGAGGAACCTGTTGGAGATGAAAGGGATGTCGAAGTGGGTGGAGACGGCCATGAGGCCGGTGCCAGAGAGGTCACACATGCTGAAAACCTGGCCCACGAAGGCGGGCCCGCCAAGCTTGCGGCCCGAAACCCTAACGGAGGAGGAGGAGGGGAAAGTGGAGGCGTTGGTAGGAGAATGGGAGGAATCGGAATGATGGGAGAAGATTCTAGAAGGAGGAGGAGAGAAGAGGGAGAGGAAGGTGGAAGCAGAGGAGTGGAACAAGTTGAAGTTGAAGTTGAAGTTGAAGTTGAAGTTGGAGGAGATGTCTTTGCTGTTGTTGCTTCCATTACTACCATGTGGTTGGGATGGCAAAGCCATGCCTATGCCTACTGCCTACTGCCTACTGCCTACTGGTGAGAGAGAGTTAGAACTGAGAAGATTCAGGATGCCAAACCCAACCACTTTGCTTTGCTTCCTCCATTCTTTCTTAGATACTCCTACCACTCTCTTCATATCTTTTTCTCCCTTCCAGCTATTACTGTACAGTAGTACTTGTGAAAAAAACATGGAAGCAAAACACTACAGTAAAAAAACAACATCTTAGTTATATACTCCCTCCGTCTTTTTCTTTTACCAAAGGGTATCCCCACCCAAATGTCAAGTGAGACTAATCTCTCGTTGTTCTGAAGTCCCATATAGGGGTAGACAGCTGGCCTGTAAATTTGCTCGTCCCATATAGGGGGTAGACAGCTGGCATGTGAATTTGCTCCATTTGCAAGAGTTAGGGATCGAACCCCCAACCACTTGCTTAAGGGACGAGAGTACTTACCACTCACGCTAACCCGTCAGGTTTATACTCCCTCCGTCTTTATTATAAGTTTCTAACCGCTCAAATCTCACATGTCAAGCAATAGAAGTTACATCATTAAACGGGTCATATTTTATTTGTCTTTTCCATTTTTACCCCTCTCATCTCTCTCTCCCTTTCCATCTTTTCAATGCTCTTTTATATTGGAAACAAACGTAGGAGGAAAAGTCAATGCAATTACAGAGTTCCCTTTTTCCCATGGATGATGAGGGTATATTGGGAAAAATTTAATAAATGAATTAGTTAATGACAGTTGTTGACTTATATTAAGAATTAGAGAGAGTAAAATAATAGCATTGTGCAATTATTTTTTATTTACACCCTCCCTTTCTTTTTCCTTTTCTCTTTCTTGTTTATTTATTTATTATTGAATATTATTAATGGAATGAACTGAAAAAAATATTTCAAAAAATTAAAAGTCTAAAATTTAGAAACAAGCTCACATCCTCATATACCTCTTCTGTCTATACAAATAGGTTCGTCCAACTTCATGTAGTTGTGGAGATACCTCTTCATTAAATGTTAAGGGTGAAACCATAAATAAGTCGTACTAAAAAAATAGAGTTTTTACCTCATACGCTTCTAAATATAGGATCCCTTCAACTTTTTCGCAGAAATTGGATGTAAAATTATCACTTTGTTTATAATTATATTGTTTCCCAAAACTAATTTAATCTACTTATAAACTAACATATAATCTAATTACATGAGATATATCTTATAACTTAATTATTTAATTTGCTTTTTCAATTTTCAAGGAAAAAACCATGTGCTATAGGGCTCTTCATAAATAAAGAGTTTGTCTCTTCGATCCTTTCTTAGATAGGACTCTTCATATCTTATATTTAGGAGAGGTCTCTTCGATCCTTTCTTAGATAGGACTCTTCATATCTTATATTTCGGAGAGGAGGGAGCATTTTGAAATCATACATCCTTTTAGCATAACACGTTAACACGTTTAGTTCAATTATTAGAAATTGGTAAATAAAAACGTTGCGATAGATTTACCTAGGAATGTGTTTAGGACATTACCTAAATTGAAAACTAAAATGATAGTACCAGATTATGCATAATTATCATCAAACAAAATTAAATGAATGAAACATTCACAAAAAAAAAAAAAACAGAGAGAAAAATTCAAGCTAATTCGTTATTTATTCAGCTTTATTCCAATGTACATTAACAACCTGCTCCGGTTGTTCATACGAATCATCTCTAATTTGTTCAGTTTCATCATACATTACAGTGTTATCCTGTTGGAATTTCTCATGAATTACATCGGCTCTTTGCTCATCCCCCTCCTCGCTTTCTTCTCCACTTAGTTCATCACCTTCTTCATGTTCATCCATGCCTTTGTATAATTGATTTTTCTCACCTTGATTATTTACCTTAATTCTAACGCGTTTACCTTTTATGTAACGAATTTCCCACGTTGGTGGCGGATATTTTTGAATCAACTTTTCATATTTGTCCAGCATACCAAGCTCTTTAAAGACTTTCCCAACTATTTTAACAGTTGACAAGAGAGGTCGAATCCCAAGCTCCTCCATGTCAGCAAATATCTACAGAAAATATCAAGTAAACATCCATCATTACAAGCCTCCTCAAAATGGAAGAACATGTAAAAAGACCTCAAGTTATGAATTTTGTTTTATCTAGACTAGTAAGTTGGTAATCTAGCCATTTGGAAAATTATAAGTATCAGTACTCAAATAGTCCCAGATAGAAGCAAAGCTGTGAGCCTATGGCAGAACAATTATAAGCATATGCAAACCACGTTCTATTTATCAAAATATTGTGTGATAGAAACATTTACTGGATTCAGATAAATTAAAAGAATTTTTCCATGTTTCAAGGGGGAAGCAGACAAGAGATCACTTGGGAGTCCATCTTGTACTCATCATAGTGAGCACATCACCCATCCGGACCGTCTAAATTGATTTCGGAAGGTCCATATATAATTTATTTTTAAATTAAAACAAATTTTTTATTTTGATATACCCTAAAATATAAGATAAAGATAATCCTATATTTATCACTTTTCAAGAAATTTTTTTTTAACCATTTCAGAAATCAGATTAAAAATTTGGACTATTCAATGGCTAGTCATGACAGTGATGAGCACCAAAATTAGAACCCTTCCACTAATTGGCAGGGGGAATCATGCAAAGCACAAAGGCCACACAAAGCAACAATGTAGTATTTAATGGTTTTTCAAACACACACCCCAAAAGAAAAGAAAGAAATCATGCAAAATAGTGCTAGAGAACTGAGAGGCTTTACCTCAAACACTTTCTTCTGCATACCCCTCTTGTAGTAGATGGAAATCATTTTATCAAAAAACCTGCGAGGCAAGCTTTCCAAGTTCTGCATCAACAATTTTGTCCAAAGTTCTTCAGCTTCATCCAATCTATCATCCTCTGTCAAGGCATTAAGTAAGGTAAAATAGCTTCCCATTGTCCTTCCCTGACCTTTGCTTAACATCCATTTTGTCACCTACAATGCCATGTGAAATTTTGTTGAATAACAAATACCCAGATGATGCCCATAGACTAAAAATAAGAGGTAGGATCCATAGAAGCATAATAAAAGCATGAAATAAAAAAAAGCAATCTGACCAAAAAAACTACAAGGATGCAAATGAATAGGTCAATCAAATTCAAATTGACATGACGTGAAGCCTATAAAACAACATCAAAGAAAATGAATTTGAGAAGAAAATCTCTCAATTTAGAGATTTAAAACACCCATTAGATCTATGCATAGCATTCAGTCTTATAACAACACAAATACAGAAAATTTCAAAGAAAATTCCTGTTGCGAGAAATTACCTGTATTACACGCTTCCAATCTTGTTGTTCTTCAAGAGTTTTAACTGCCTTCTTAACAGTAATGAGAGGGAACTCTAATTCCCAAGCAACAAAGGAATCAAGAGCACCATAAACTTCCTCTTTAACATTTGACAGTTCCTTAATCTACACAAAAACAACAAGAGACACCGCCTTACCAGAAATGCAAGACATCAAATAAACTTAATGATTACAAGCTGAAATCTAACTAGTTAAACACAACAAATTCGCATCTACTCATCATGGTCAACATAATTGAACTTCAACAGACAAAGACACTGAAAAACTTACATTCTGAACAAGCTTAGCAGCTTTGGAAATTGTCCCAACTTTCCTTTTGGCTTTCCACACACGAGGATATCTTGGTCTTGGACCTTTTGCAGCACATACCTAATAAACAAAACATTGTTGAATAGCACACAAGACAATTCTAGTTCAAATAATATTTCACTCACAAAAATTTCCACAAGCCATACTTCTAATTTTAACATGATGGGAAATCATTATACGAACTAAAGAAAGATTTTTTTACTCAGAAAAATTTCCACATGCCATCCTTACAATTTTAACATGATGGGAAATCATTATATGAACTAAAGGAAGATTTTTTTACCCAGAAAAATTTCCACATGCCATCCTTATAATTTTAAACATGATGGGAAATCATTATATGAACTAAAGGAAGATTTTTTTTGGTTGGGTCAAAGTAAAGGAAGCAGAAAAATGAGAAACAGATTTGAAGTTAACTTACCACAGTGAATTGAGTAGTTGTAGGAATTCTAAGAGCTTGGAATGTTTTAATGCCAAAAAGTGGAGAGTCTATGAGTGCAAGCATTGTGAGAAGACCTAAACAGAACAAAAAAACATGACAAGCATATAAAATGATTCCACGACCAAATTCAAAGCAAGATTACACTAGCAAACGTACCAATGAGTTTATGTTATACCATGAAGAAGGTGGCATGGAGCAATAGAATAGAATATGAGGAGCGAACAAAGGAATAGTATGTGAGAGTGGAAGAAGATGAGATATTCAAAAGATCAAAGTGGAAAGGGCAATTTGGGGAGAGATGTGGAGGGATAAAGAAGGAATGAGATTTTTAAGAGTATTGTGTGGCCAAGTTAATTGAATCACCCTTTCCCAAAAATCTATTCAAATTAGTTAAAAAAAACAACCTAATAACCTGGGGTGTGTTGTTGAGTGGCAATGACTCATTCACCCTTAACCAATTGTCTGGGGTTCGATCCCTGGCGTTGGGTATGGAGAAGCATTAAATCTCCCAGGCCAGCTGTCTCACCCTTTGAGGTGCCTACAAATCAGCGGGGATTAGTCTCTCACTTGTCGAGTGAGGGGATACCTTGATCATGGATCAAAAAAAAAACAACCTAATTTTGCTTCCAAAGATACCCTTGCTTATAGATGAATGTAAAAAGAGTAGTGATAATCACCATAAAAATGAGGAAAGATAATACTCCTCCAGTCCTAAATAGGACCTAATTGACTTTTTCTAGAAAATCCTTAAAAAAGCAAAATAAGTTAATTATAAATTGATTTACCTATTTTTTCCCCTTCAACTAGTTTATTTTATCTATAAACTAATGGATAATCTAAAAATATATCAAATATGTCATCATTTAATAACTTATTTCGCAACCTTAATCTCTCCAAAAAAAAAATCAATTAGATCCTATATTTAGGACCCGAGGTAGTATGTGGAATGAGATCATTTATTAAGAATAATATTGGCAACATTGCATTTATTACTCCCACCAAGTCAAACGTTATGTTAAATTTGTTTTGATAACATGCTTTAAATTTTGGGACAATGTTATTCAAAAAATTTGGCCTTATAATATGGGATTGCGGGAGTAATTAAAAACTGGATACAATTATTAGTAAAAAAGAAAAGGAATAAAAAATTAAATTACATAACAATTGAAAAAATGAATAGTAAGGTTGAACTTGAATTGAGTCATCAATGTAGAGTCAAATTACCTTAAAAAAGGTTTGAGAAGAAGGCAACAACCTATGAACATCCTAATAAACCATGTCATTACAACATGAAGTTCAGTGTGAGAAAGCAAGATGTTTGGTGTCCTCGTGAATCAAGTTAGACTTCGATTGCAAAAGTGCACCTTATATTTTGGGACGAATGGAGTATTGAACAAGTATAATTTGAAACAAGTATTAATAAATGCTATCAATTTAGCTAGCTTAATTTTGAAATTGAACAAAATAACTAATAACGTTCAATGTAGCTAAATGACATTAAGTTTTTACCACATGTCAACATGTCACTAATCCATGTCATTAATTTGATTTGTTGACAATCCACATGGATGAATGACATGTCAACTTATAGCACAAACTTAACATTAAATCTTGATTGGCTATAATGATAACATTTAGTAATACCCGTATCGATACTTCCACAATAATTCATTAGCTTTAACCCAATAAGTTTCTACTGCAAAACCTTTGACCTGTGATTTTGTGGCAATCACAACATTAGATATAACAGTATTAACCCAAGTGTTCTTTCTTTTTGTGGAACATATTAGAGGTAATTTATTAATAAAAAGAGAGGAGAGAATAGATTTACATATTTAGGTGTTTATTATACGCGAAAAACTTTTTCCGCACTGACATTAAATATACGTCGTCTACATTGTAGAGACCAAAATTTTACAAAAGTCATGTGATATTTACATTCAAAATACATGATGATCAACAAAGCTTCAAAAGTGCCTTCGCATAAGCTTCGCATATGGGCCATCTTTGGAACCAGAGATTGCTAGATTTTGTAGAAAAATAAAAGTGAAAATATTCATTAGTGTAGAGGTTAGATCCACTATGATGATGTGTGTACATATCACCACATGCCACGACTAACGAGTGGTTTTTTTACATAGCACAAGAGTTATTTGAATGCCATTTCAGCCTGGCTAGCTGTCATTTCCGCTGCCAGCCACCATTCCTCATCTTCATCATCAATGATCTGTTTTGAGAACCAATTTGGTGAAATCAAACCACTCATCAATGAATACGTTCAAAAGACTTTCAATGTATTCATATGCATGCATTTTGCGATTGAATGAATATCACTCTCATGTGCTCAAGAGTACGTGCAACGTAATATTAGATTTTAATTATTTATCTAGTGGCTAAAAAGGAATTTGATTGTTCTTACACAAGACTGGATATTGGATGTTTATTGTATCTTTATTATCATTACTCATTAGTAAGCGTTTATCATTTTCTTATTAAACAGTACAGAAAAAGAAGACATTTTCATTATGCAAAATCCCTTTGATCTCTTTCTAGTTTCCACTCACTTTCCCATATAATGCATTCTATACATCAAATACCCCAATACTAATGGAACTGCTGTTAAGTCCATCTGATTTTTCATGTGAAGGTAATTAAGGAAACTCAATAAAAAGGTGGTTGGTTAATGAGTATAGGCTCGGGGGATGGACGGACTTTAGCCAAAATCACTTATTTTTTACTGGTAAGGACAAAAACGCACCTTTTTATGGGGGGGTATAAGTAATAAATTAACAGACTAACCAAAGTGCTGACTTCTGTCTTCTTTTGCTTATTCTCAACTTCCTCAACAGCTTTTAATGCTTCTTGCCACCAAGAACCACAGGGACTGTCTTCAACATTATCATTGTAGGATGGGAGTTTCCGTGCCTTCTCATCATTTATAAGTAGGTGTCTCTGGTCATTATCTACAGGCTGCCCACTATCATCATTATTATAGATCACTTCAGCTGGTAAAGGTCGCATGGGAGATCGATATCCTGGTCCCATCAAATTAGCTTGTTTAAATAAGAGTGCAAACTTAAGGCAATGCTAGAGAAATATTCTTATATTCCTTCCGTTTCATATCTGTTGACTATTGTTACAGTCTTCTGTTTCAAAACTACTCCTTTAAAACCAAATGTAAGAGCTAGTTGAAAAATCTGCTTCATGTCTGTTGTACAGTTTTCCGTTTCAAACTACTCCTTCTGTTACTAAATGCAAGAGCAAGTTGGAAAATCTGTTGTGGTCCTATGTTGATTGTACACATTAAAAGTAGCTTTTATTTTCCAATATAAATGACTCGAAGAGAGAAATTTTAGGAAGTATCGTTTCCAAAACCAAGGCCTGATCCACTATCTTTTGAAAAGATATAACCTCATTCAATGATTGTAGTTCTATATTATCAATTCTTTTCACCAACCATCTTTTTTCTATAATCTGTTTTTATTCCTTTCTCTAGCATGAAGGGATCAAATCAGGGTGTATTATGCATATCTATCTATGCACCATAATCTTCAACAATAGATATGGGACGGAAGTTAAGTAGGCCTGACAATTCAAAGATTAAATCAATAATTTACTGTCAAACAAGATATTATACTGACCTCTGCAGTCCGGATCGTGACATTTCTGATAATACATCGCTCTTCTCAGGTCAATAACATACATCACTGACCATCCAAATATCTCATCAGTGAATTTCAAACTAAAATATCAATGTTATGAAAAAACGTTTCCATGCATCATGAGAATAGATAGTAAAGATATATTGATGAACTTACTGAACATAAAAGCACAATCTTCTGAATTTTAAGATGAATAATTGAGTCCATTATATAAAAGCGCCAACCCGATTCCAGCTTATGAAAGTAAAAAAAAAATATACATGCAAATGATATTACTGGTGGTTAAAAACTTACCATGATTGCTTTTATGCTCCCTCCCAATTCTTTCACAGTAACGATTCCTTGACATGCTATATACTATGATTCCAAATTCTGAGAACCAATACCAAGCTCGAATTTTTCCTGAAATTGCAGCAAGGCATCAACAAGTTGAGCAAGATTATATTCCCAGTATATAACTTGACAAATATGTTAAAACGTGATGAAAACTTCGATTGAAATGATTTAAAAGGGAAGATTTACAGCTGTAATGGAAATGCATGTATCATGAAATTGTCCCCTAACTTAGACAATAGACACTCCAGAAAACAAAGGAAAGTGAAGGGGAAAACAAGAAATTAGACATAAAGCTAAATGAGAGCAACTCCCCTGACTTGAGAGGTCAGGGTCTCTCATAACATTAAATCTTGGCTATAGTATGTTGTCCTTTTAAAATGAAAATTTAAGAGTAAAATGATCATCTGGTATAAGAATTACAGTTGAAAGTGTGACAAAGGAAATATAGTATGCATTCAGAAGAATAGAGGTGAGCATAGTTGAAACAAAATCAAACTTGAAATATATCCATAGCTTATGCAAACATGATTAGAGTTAATACTACAAACTCTAGAAGCATCACCTGATATATTTCCAATAGTACCAATAGACTCAGCAAATTTATCTAGAAATGGAAATGGTGATTTTCCTACAAAGTATGCGGTTGGATCATCATTTTCACAACTTTTTGAAGTAAATTCCAGAGGGTCTTGGTGATAGAGTTCATGATCATATTTCACCTGTAAAAATGAAGTTCAAAATGTTTTTT
This sequence comes from Mimosa pudica, assembly GCA_029929735.1. NCBI lineage: Eukaryota > Viridiplantae > Streptophyta > Magnoliopsida > Fabales > Fabaceae > Mimosa > Mimosa pudica. The sequence goes on along the minus strand of JAKELP010000021.1, from coordinate 7,529,770 downwards.
GTAAAAATCAGTTCCCATGGTCTAATAAAAAACAGATTTGATATACTAGAAAGCCACTGCCACATCCAGTTATCCAGTTATGCAATTAATGTCAAAAAACTCAGTAGTCAACAGAGCAGTACTAAATACCAGAGAACAACCCCTAATTAAGAAAACCATATGACAGGCTTAATTTATGCACCAGCTTGTCATATCGTCTTGTGAAGAAATGAATTGAACAAAAAGTGAAAGACAGAAGACCCTCCAATTGTTTGAGTAATGAATATCAGAAAAGAGAGATGAAACAAAAGCATTGCAAGCAAAAACTTATAATTTCAAAGCCTAATAATACCTCTGTATCATAATGTAATGTCTTCACACAATTTGATTCTGGCCTCCCGATTAAATACTTTTTGCAGTCAGCATCCATATTGCAAATCAGCGATGCCATGAACATGTCTTCTTCACCCTGGTATTGAAATACGGGTAACCTGTTTCTTAACTAGCTATTAACGAAGTAATAATTTAAATGAAACAAAAAACCAAATATAACATTTTGCAACACTAATTTTCTCATGAAAATGCATATTTTAGCAACTTTCACTGCATTGGATTTGACCATACAACTCCTTTGTTCTATCAAGACGGAGATGACCAGATACCAATACATGGTATTATTCATTCAACATTGCAATGGCATGATTGTGGAAACATGCAAGGCATAAACAAGCTTAGAGCAATGACTGATTCTTGTTGATAATTACGTGATCATGAAATGCCTATAATTATAAATTTCGAGTATTCTTGAAATTCCCTAGTGGACTGAAAAGAAAAAAAATATTGAGTAGAATTCAAATTTTAATTATAACTGAGACAAAATGCCCTTTAAATAATTTTTTACACTAAAACTTCAAAGTGTTGATATCAATAAATTATGGGCCATACCAAGTTCTTACACTTATATCGCCCAGATGGTACAAGCACTGAACTTTTTCCTGCTTTTGATGATAGAAGTAAACGGAAACAACGATTCCGAGAATATACAGCAGTGTCTACAAAAAGCTGGGTCGAGCAATCATCAGGGCTTGAATCCTTCTTCACAAATAATTTTTTGAATCTTCCATCTTTTTCCCTTGCATTTTGAACTCGTGAGCACATCTGATAGGTGGTAGTCATCATATGATGGGAATAATTAATACTTAATATAAGAAAGACCAAAATAGTTGCCAATTCATAACTCAAATTCTCCATTTGAAAATCGAAAAAAAAAATTACCTTAAAAATCATAGAACTTGAATTATTTTTAGAACCACTCTAAAATACAAAGGTATCTTAAGTGACTGACAACCAACCTCATCAAATATCACTAATGAATATGCTTAAACAGTCATTCATCAAATATCACCAATGAATATGCTCAAACAGTCATAAGTCATACTTACTTCAGAAACAAATGCTCCTGCATGAGAGTTATCCTTGAAAGCAGTTTTTGGTATGCGAATAATTAGATGTCGTGAGAACTTCTCTGCAGGTAACATTCATATGCAATATTAAGTAATCGGACAGTAATTCTGAAACATGAGACTAGGTACCACAGCAGTTCTTTACAGGTATCAATGTTTATAAACAATATTTGGTGGGAAAGCTAAGGTCCAATGTGAATCGATTCTCAAAATGTCAAAAAGAACCTTGCCAAAGCACTTAACACTTACTAATGTGACACATAAAGGTATTAAACATTCTAGGGAAAGAATACAACATACCAATATGAACACTGCATGTGCTAAGTACTACACTGAATAATAAGAAATGAATGATAATCCTCTCCTAATCTCTCCCTCCCTCCCTCCCTCCCTCTCCCTCTCTCTCTCCCCCCCCCCCCTCTCTCTCTCTCTCTCTCTCTGAGAGCAAGTATCTGACTGAAACTAAATCAGAAGGCAACAGAAAATCTGCAAGATTAACTCAATAATTTGTTAATTGAATGCTATGTTAACCAGTAGAGGTTAATGTGTGTGTGTGTGTAGACACATGATACAATGAAAAGACACTGATTCTCTCAGCAAAAAAATTATTTGAAATAACTTGACTCTTTCAAATAATTTAAAAAACGACTTAAATAGCAACAATTAATCGAAATAGATTCAAACTAACATGGTTGACTCAATTGCCCTTGAATCCACACCTATTATAAGTGAGGGGTCTATCAACATCTGTCTTTGTTCAAGAGAAAAGGCTCAACTGATTCTTCAACAAGACTCACTGAAACAAAGTTTGATTCTTACTCCACACATTTCCCCACGCCCAACTACTGGTCTTGAGCCTATCTATTTTGTAACCAAAAATGGAATATTACTTGTTCCTTATATCAATATACAGAAAAGGAACCGCAAGTTATTCATTATTCTTCCATTGTCTACATTAAGAACAAAAGGCGGGAATGTATAGGTGCAAAAAACAAAAAAAAGCTTCTGCATGGACACAGCAGCGAAAAATCCATACCATCAGTTGAAGAGTCCAGTTCTACTATCCATTCTGGGTCTCCAGTGATAGAATATTTTTCATTTATGCCCTCTAGAATTACTGAGATCAAGAGATCCACCAATTCATCCCCATCCTTTCCTGGATTGACTCTCTTATTGAATTCCAAATCAAAATAAAGGTGGCACGGTAATCCCTGAGAGCAAAATATCATTCAGAGTGTATGTTGTTTAAAGATGGAAATATGACCAGCTGACTCACTATTGTAGTTTATGATATGCATATTCTAATCAATGGCATAGACACACGCTATTACCTCTTGAATCACTTCATAATGATGACGCAATTTGGAATCCATATTTTTGTACCTAAACATGCATTCATCAATATCATGAAAACGCAGATACAGAACTTTAATTACCTACAGAAGCAATGATTGATGAAACAGAAGAAAACTACACTATGTTACCTTCTCCAAAACTCTGTATATGTAGATGCAAGGAACCTTCTTTGACCACTAAAATGGTCTTGATAACTGAAGACACGGACATGGTCTTTCCCTTTGACAAACTTCATTGCTTCATCCTGCCTTGGGAATGTAACCCATACGTCCTTCCTGAACATACATAAACCATGAGTCAGGCTCACTAGTCATATAATGAAATCATGGTACAGAAAGAATTCTCATTCAAAAAGAATATAACAATAAATCACCTTAAATCTGCCTTCTTTTTCTCACACAGATCAAGACGTATCTCATGTAACAAGCGCCAATAGCTAATTGGTCTTTTGGGAGGCACCCCATTTGGGGATCCATAAAATACAACTGGAGAAAACTGCTTGCCACCACTAAAACCATTTGCTTTAGCTATAACTGTTTTAATCTGAAAAGACAATGCAAGGTAAATCAGTTTGAAACAAAGCGCAACGCTGAACTGATCCACTGCATCAATATGAACAAAGAGTATAAACCTTTTTAGCGCATCAAGTGATTGGCATCAAATGGGATGTGACAAAGTGGTAATTACCTTATTAATGGAAGACTGCAAGTCTGTTGCTCGGGCAGATGTAGAAATGGTGGGTGTTTTGGGACTTTTCAATTCCTTTTCAACTGATGAAGGAGACATAAGGCTGGAATTTGATGAGTTGTTATGTGTTGAACTTGAACTTGCAGGGTGTAATCTGGTTTTGTTTCTCTTTCTTTCCCTTGTGGCAGATTCTGGGAAAAGAAAGAAGAAAGATTATAGTTATTCACCCACTAGAAACTAATGCTCCCCCAAATAAAAGATATAAGAGCTAGTTGACTTTTTTGGAGAATACTAAGAAAGCAAAATAAGTTATTTAAACATTGATTGTAAAACAATTTTCTCTAAATTAGTTTATTTGACTTATAATTTAACACATAATCTAATAATATACTCCCTCCGTTCCTAAATATAAGATCACTTTGGGGAAGTGGATAAGTTCCTAAATATAAGATCACTTCCTATTTTATCTCAAGTTTTACCCAAACTACCCTTATACTCCCTCTTTTCATTGAAAACCCCTCCACCTTTGAAAGATAAGTAATTGAGGGGATTTTGGGAAGATCATGTAATTTTATTGTCTTCCTTAATCTCCCCAAATTAAGCAAAGTGATCTTATATTTAGGAACGGAGGGAGTACAAAATGTTATGACTAAGGGGTTCATTTCTCTTCGTTAACGTCTCCAAAAAAAGTCAACTAGCTCCAATATTTAGCAACGAATGGATTATCTGAATGTATTATTGGAACATAAACAACCTCGTATTCTAGTCATTATTAACTTAAAGAACAAGTTATCCACCTAGGACTATGCACATGAATTTGAAGAACAATGAACCCATATCACCTGAAGAGGGTTTTTTTTTGTTTGCTGCAACATAAATCAGATTTTCCCATTGTAAATTCCTTGTTTTATTTCATTTGAAGATAAATTAGAGTAAACCATGAATAAGATAGTGAGTAAAATATAAGAAGTGAATTGTGCAGAGAAAATGAACACTAGGTTATTGGGGGAAGTGAAAGGTGACTTACGAGGCGGGGATAGACCGCACTTGAAGGAGGCGAACAAGCGATCAACGTCGTCTTTTGAAGACATTTTCTTCTACTATGTGCAATGGCATGTTCGATTCCCTTGGATTGGATTTGGAATAGAGAGCAAAATCATTTTTCTGTTCTTCTTCATCTATGGAATGCCGTCAACTGATGAAGCCGGGAATTTAAATTAAATTTTCAGGAGTAGTAAATAACCTTCAAATAGTTAATAGTTAATACTCCTATTTTTTTATTTTTTATATGCATAATCAAGGTAAAAATCATCATAGAGAAGATTTGTTATGGCTGAATGTCATCTCTTCTGTCATTTTCCAGTGGTATTGTTATAAGTCTAGTTTGGGAAAGAGAAGGATGTCAATTGTGGTCCTTGGATTGTTCTGTGGATTTCAACATAGTTGTTATTCAATCAAACCGGAAAATGTGCCCGGTAGATGTTGATCATCGCCATGATGGTTTTCACCATGTTGGCATTTGCCTTCCTTGTTGGAATTAGCCCCTACAACATACCTCTTTATACTGCCTCATTGCTGTGATCCTAGACATACATCTGAAGATTATACTTGATATCCTTTTATTTTCTAATGTTGTTCATGTCTTATTTTGTCTGCTGTTTATGTTAGCAATTATAATTGTCATCTTTCAGTCGGTTTGCTTTCCTCAGGTTTATGTTTGGTGTGTTGATTACACTTGTTTTATGCAAGTGTTTTGATGTAACCCCTCATTTTACTTAATATAATTGTCTTTTATTCAAAAAAAAAAAGGTATCCCTCACTCGACAAGTGAGAGACTAATCTCTCCGCTGATTTGTAGGCACTCAATGGATGGGACAACTGGTCTGAGAGATAATTAATACTCATATTCTTTTATTAAAAAACTAATAATAATAATAATAATAATAATATCAAATTTATTAGAAACAAAAACAATGCTTATGTAAAAACTCAAAAAATGCAAAATATTAGCACTTCTTTTCCTCGCTTAATAATTAATACTCCCTCCTGCCCTAAATATAAGACCTATTTGAGTGGATGAGTTTGGTCCTAAATATAAGACATATTTCTAACTCTTACCAATTTTTTCCAAAAATATCTTTATCAATGCCCCTTAATAATAGAGAAAAAGAGAGGAAGGGTGGACTGGTGGAGTCAATGCTCCCTAATGCATGGTATGCAAGAGGAAAGGGAGGGTGAAGTCAATGCTCCCTAGTAGTAGGCAAGAGGTTATTGTGTATGAGACGATAGAGAATATGATAATAGAGATACTTCTTTAGTCTATAATACAACACAGACTAAATCAATTATGTCCTAATCATTAAACTATTTGAACATTTTTTTCGAAATTAATTTATTCTTATCATGAACTAACCTATTAATCTAATTAGATATGTCATATTTTAATGTCTAATTTGCTTCATTAAATTCCATTTAAAAGTCAAAGAGTTTTATATTTAGGATCGGTAAGAGTATTAAACTACTTTAATTTAATTAAATTAAACCTGTCAGCTAAGATATTCAAAATCACATAATATAAACAAAACCGCTTAATCTCCTACCTTATGTAGTCATACCACTTGTACCTAGCAGTGTTGGCACTTTTTCGTGATAGTTATAGCACTTGTTCCTTCCTTCTAGTTATACCACTTGTTGGTGACAATGTAAGGGCTTGTCCGCGATAATGTTAGCACTTGTTCACGATAGTTATATACCACTTATGACAGTTAAAGGCTCGTTGCGATAGTTATACCACCTGTTTGTGCTAGTCTAAGGTCTTATTCTCGACAATTACAATGAGAAGTAGGAGCTACCATTTAATACAAAAACATTGCCGATCTGATTATAAAATAACTTAACAAATCTCGTTTGCAACTAATTTCCCTCCTGCTACTTATGACAGATTTTAATAAGCTACTATCCTCAATTGATCATGGCTGCCTTCTTAGTGATCAAAATTCTCCTTCACATTAGAATAAGTGTAAATCTTCTTCTTGGGCCATGGTGTGGTTTGGACACGTAAAGAAAAACATTGGATGTACCTTAAAGGAGGGTTGATCAATTACTATGGAGTTACATTAAAAAGAAGGAGAAAGACCAAAGAATACACTTAAAGAAGTTATTGAGCAAGACCCTTCGTTTTATACAACACAACAACACTACCACCAAAGCCTTTGATTCATAATTTTACCAAAAAATATGGTTTTTTTATGTGATCCATGTAGTCGGTCCCACTTAGTGGGATAATGCTCTTTTTTTTATTGTATCAGTAGATCATCTCATTTTTGGTAATATACCACCCTTCTCTCAGTCTCAGATAAATTGCACATATCAATGATTCAAACAAGCAATCAAATATATCAGTAAGTTGTCAACTTATGAGGTAACAATTAAATGATTGATAAGATGAGCCATAATTTCCAGAGTACAAATCCAAAGAAATGTTGATGAGTTCTATGTACGTATAAACATTATGGCACTAGTATAAAAACTTCGAGCGAGAGTGATGCAGATGGTTTAACATGTAAGAATACACAAGAGTCCTAGAAGAGACTTAAAATTCAAAATGCCATAATCAATCAGAGAGAAATTCAAAATTACATATGTAAGATAAATCATAAAGCACAGCACCACACATCAAAATTATTCTATCCATGACCTTATAGATAATAACTTCATGGATTGCATCGCCCTAATCAACTATGCTCTAGAAAGATATACATATCTGAGTATACTGAACTAGTGAACTTACAAGTACAATCAAGTAACACTAAACTTGTACCAACACTTGATGTTATATTGCTGATGATGTTTTAACATGTAAGCATTCACAGAATTTGCAAAAGAGATTTTAAAAAACTCAAAGCCAATAAATAAACAGACATATATTGATAATACAAGTCACATATCACATCACCACACATCAAAACCCTTATTCAAAACTTATTTCATGGGTTATATAGCAGCTCAATCAACAGAATATAGACTCTAACATAAGTATAATCACATCACTTAGATGCCCTTGTGTAGGTCTCATACACCAACTGTGCAGTAAGCAAATCCACAACAGCAGAACCTACAGACTTAAAAACAGTTATTTCCTCAGAATTTCTTCTCCCAACCTTATCTCCTGCAGCCAACTCAACCAAATTAGCCACAACATCTTCCTTCTTAATCACTCCTCTCTCAAAAGCACCCACCAATTCTCCAGCTTCCACCATTGCAGCCTCATTGTCCACAAACACTCTCCCTCTCTTAATCGCCTCATCATCACATTCCCTCATGCAATGCTTAAATGAACCCACCAAATCCAAATGAGCCCCCACCTTCAACTTCTCACCCTTCACAAGAGCAACCTCAGAATTAGTAGCACAACTCACAACATCACCAACTCCAACAATCTCATCCAAACACACACCACTCTCAAAGCTCACACCTTTGAAACCTCCACCATCATTCTCTTGCATCATCTCAGCCAAAGTTTTCGCCTTTTCCGCGTTCCTATTCCAAATAACCACTTTCCTCAAACTGGGTATCACTGAAAGATGAGCTCTGATCAAATGGGGTGCCAAATTTCCTGCACCCACCATAACTAACACTTCACTATCAGGCCTTGCAAGATACTTTGAAGCCAAACCAGACACACAAGAGGTTCTATAAAGGGTCATATCAGTGGCATCCATTGAAGCTAAAGGCTTTCCATTGGATGAGCTAAAGAGATCATAAGTTGCCTGCACACCTGGTAAGTTGATGGCAGAGTTGTGAGAGAAATGGCTGACAAGCTTGACACCCATGTAAGGAAAAGAAGGAGAGGTTGACCAAGAGGGCATCATGAGGAGAGAGGAGGAAGGAGAAAGTTCATAGCTTTGGCGTATTGGGGATATTGTTGATGGTGAGATTGTGGGGAGGTGTGATTGGAAGTGGTTGATTAAGGTTTGATGGGTGAGGATGGAGTGTAATGTGTGGGTGGATATGAAAACAGGAGATGAAGTTGTTGGAGTGAATGATGCCATTTGTGGATTCAAGTAAGAGAATTGGTGAATTCAAAGCTAAGAGATTTGAATCAAAATTGATCCTCTGTTTAGTTATTTGACACAATTTGGTGTACAGAATCCTAAGATTCTGTCAAGATGGAGAAGGGAATAAAAGTTAAGAGGCTGAACAAGAGTGAAGAACAGAGGACAATGAATTAATTAGCTGGAAACAAAGATTGAAGTCTAATGAGAGCCTGTTTGGTTTGGTTGTTGGAAAGTTTGATATAGAATTAGAAATGGAAAGTGAGTGGGTCTCATTCTATAAAAAGTTGTCTGATCTAATACATTTTTTAAGGAGAAGACAATTATATCACTACCCTTGTCTAAAATTGATTTTGTTGCTCAAAAATAGATTTTCAGTTGAAATTCAGTTTAAAATCGAGTTTGAGTCAGCAAAATCGATTTTAGACTAGGGTATGTCAGAAATGTGTTAAATCAGACAACTTTTTACAAAATGAGACCCACTCACTTTCCATTTCTAATTCTTTGTCAAACTTAAAGCAGCCTATACTAAATGAAAGATATGGAGTGTGTTTGGTTGGGTCTTATTTTTCCAAATAAGCTGGCTTATTTTGAATAAGCCAGCTTATTTTGAGTGGGTGGCTTTTTTTCATGTTTGGTTCGGCTTATTTTTCACCCAACTTATTTGAAATAAGCCAGCTTATTTATAAGCTACAAAAGGTAGCTTATTTCTGAAAATAAGCCAGCTTATTTTTCTATATGACATAAAAATAAGCTAGCTTAAAAATAAGTCTCTTTTAAACAAAAAGTCATCCAAACATGTTTATAAGTCAAATAGGAAAATAAGCCACTTTTTTCAAAGTTCATCCAAACATAAAAATAAGCCAACTTAGAGCTTATTTTCCAACTGACTTAAAAATAAGCCACCTTAAAAATAAGTCACTTCTCCATAAGCTGAACCAAACACACACATGAAAGACCAAAAAACGAGATAAAAAAACGGGGAAAGACCAATAAAATAACATAAGAAATTCAAAATTCCGCACATGAATGAACAGGTGAAACGACAAAGAAGAGAAAAGGTACAGGAATCTAAAATTTAAATTTCTCAGTCTCTATATATTTTCGGACCCAGAAAAAGTCTTTGTATGTTTACAAAACCTAAACGTATACTTTTTTTTGTGTTTTATGTTTGTATAAGGTATCATTTTCGTCAGTCCACAAAAAAATAAGGTAATATTTTGGTCAAATAATAGTGTATTTTAAATAATTGTTTTTGGCAAAATACTTTTAATCATTTTTTTTGGGCAAATGGTGTTAAGTAGTATTAATAAACTTATAGGTGAGGAGTTGTTAGCCCCATGAGATTTTTTTTTGCCTCTTAAACACCTATTAAGTAATACTCACTTTAGTCCTAAATATAAGATATTTTGGAGAGATGAGTCTACTTCTTCTTTTTATACATAAGATGAGTCTACTTCTAAATAGGGCGAATGCCCAATTTTGATACATAATTATTGTTCAATGATAAAAGTACTACTAACTATTTAAAAAGTCACAAATGATTCTCAACTTTTGGGCATTGGATAAAAAATGATATTTCACTAATATGATAATGAGATTGCACTTGAAAAGTCTAAAATGCTCCGCCTATATATTTATAGGCGGAGTAATAGAAATAAAAATGAAAGTAATAATAAGATGTCGAATTAAATATATTTATATTTCAAAATAAAAATACTCCGCCTATATTTATAGCTAGTCCCAAGTCTGGACAAAAACGTAGGTTGTGTTAGGCTTCGGCAACCAACGTAAAAGTATGTCAAATCTATTGAGCATGGGACACACACATTTTTCATAACAATAATTGATCAAATGGTATGGAGTTCCTACAAAAGAAGGAGAAGAAGACTGAAGAGAACTATTAACAAAGTTATTCAACGAGATCCTTTGATGAAGAGTTTATTTCCAAGCATGACTACTGATCGAGAACAATGGCGTCATGTGATCCATGTAACTGACCTCACTAGTTTTTTTATTAGAAACTGACCTTACTAGTTGGGATAAGGTTTTGTTGTTGTTGTATATTTCAAAATAAAAATAATAAGATAACCTTAAAATATTGAAGAAATTAATATGTTTGTTATATAACATAATATATATAAACTAATCATTTATTTTATCAACACTAAAAAATGGAGAGAGTAACAAAAAATACAATTCAAAATAATAATCGTTAGAAAAAAATTGAGAAAATAATAAGAAATATGATTCAAATTCAAAATAATAACTGTTAGAAAAAATGGAGAGAACAACAAAAAATACAATTTAAAATTCAAAATAATAATTGTTACAAAAAAATGGAGGGTAACAAAAAATTCAATTCAAAATTCGAAATAATAAACATAAGAAAAAAATTGATAGAGTAATAAGAAATATATTCAAAATAATAACCGTTAGAGAAAAAAATGGAGAGAGCAACAAGAAATACAATCCAAAATTATTCTTGTATGATTTTGTTGCTTTTTATATATATATAAAAAGAAATACAATCCAAAATTCAAAATAATAACAATGTCAAAATTTCCTTCACTATCAAATAAAAAAACAACAAAAAAGAGTGAGCCAAAAAGTATAGCATGAAAATAATAACCCTAGAAGCATAACAGAAAAAAGTGAAATGGGAGTGAAAAAAGTAGAAGCCAAAGCAAATTGAAAGGGAGAAGGAAGTTTTTTAGTTATTTTGTTTTGTTCTTTTTTAATTTATATAAAAAAAAAGAAAGGGAGAAGAAAGTATGTAAAACTTTAAGGATCAAACAACTAAGATTTATACAAATGAATCACAAGACACTTAGAAAAAGTAAGATTGATCCAAAGCACAACAAAAAAATAATGCCAGGATTTGAGTTTATGGAGCATTAAGGATTGATGGAAGATGGGATGTGTAAGAAATTAATAAAGTCAAGAGAGCTAATAATATGAAGCTTTACACAAAAGTTGTATTAATGTCCAAGAGGAAAACAAACAAAACTTTGAATTAAGAGGACCTATTGTAGGAATTTAGATTTGATCTAAATGTTTATAAGATAATGGGAATAAAAGAATTTCAGTTCAAAAAAAATGGGAATAAAAGAATAATAAAACATAAAATGAATTAATTTACCCTTCTATTTGAAATCGGGAGAAAAACTTAATTACCGAACAAACATTTCTCAAGCGACTTCCGAAGCTAAAAAATCTCTTCTCTAATATATATATATATATATATATATATATATATATATATATATATATATATATATATATATATTACCAACAACAACATATAAAGGGAAGAATTCAACTTCAAAGCAAGATATAAAAGCCAAGTATTCTCCATTGATACATCATCTTCTAATTTCCCTTGATCGCTGGAAAAAAATATAAAATATGGGTTCTCATAAGGAAGACGACACAAGCTACCAGGCTTCAGAGCCCATGCCATGCGCAAACAATTGTGGTTTCTTTGGAACAGCAAACACTATGAATCTATGCTCTAAGTGTTACAAAGACTTTCTGATCAAAGAAAATTCAACTTCAACTGACTCAACTATAGACGCTTTGGTGGAATCCTTTAACAATGTTCTTCTTCTTAATTCGACGCCTAAATCGGACCCGTCACCGCAATCACTTGTTTGTGTTAGTTCAGAAGCTTTGTCGTCATTATCTGGTCAAGGACCTCCAAAGGTAGCAAATCATCGGTGTAGTAGTTGTAACAAAAAAGTTTGTTTGATGGGATTTGTATGCAAGTGTGGTGCCACATTCTGTGGCACACATCGTTATCCTGAGAAGCATGATTGTAGCTATGGTTACAAGGATTCTGGGCGTGATGCAATTGCCAAGGCTAATCCGATGATAAGGGTCTCAAAACTTAATAGGGATGAGTGAACTGTGTGAGGTAGATTTGATGCTTATTATAAACAAATGCTATTTTCTTTAGCAAAATTAGGTAATGTTAAACTTATTTTATGAAATATAACATTTTGTCTCAAATCATGAGAATCATTGGATAAGTTTTAATCCGTTTCTTAGTGCTAGTTGTATTGAAATTGATAATGACTTACCCATATGAAATGCGTGGCTGTCACCCAAGAGGGGGGGTGAATTGGGTGAGGGAATAAAAACTTAAACTCTTTTCCGAAAGACTGCTTGTGCTCGGTGATGATGATAATAAATAATGCTATGCACAAGTCAGTATGCTATGTGATGCAACATAGAATGATCAAATATAAATATATGCACACATAAATTTATCCTGGTTCGGTCACCCAGACCTACATCCAGTCCCCAGGCTACACCTGAGATTTCCAATCCACTATTCTTGTTTAAACCGGGCACAAGAGAAGCCTTTACACTTTAGGTTTTACGAACACGGGTTTACCTAACAACCCACAGGTTTTACAACGGGTTCACCTGCAAACCTTACCGCAAGTTTTACGGGATCACTTGCAACCTTACAAACGCAAGTTTTACGGGCTAACTTGCAACCTATGGAGATTTAGAAAACTTCTAAATGCTCCCCCTTACAAAATGTAAGATTACAATTATGTTCACTCTATGAACTGATTTTGTTAAACACTTAAGCTCAAAACTAACTCTCTCAAAGAGTGGATGATGTTACTCACTTAAGTACAAATGAATCACTCTCTAAGAATATTACATATCAAAGTCCGAGAGTAGAAGATGAGAGGAATGTAGAATAGTGTTTCAGATAATAAGCTCTGTTCTCTCTCTCTCTTTTTCAAGCCCTTTCTTCAGAAATGAAGAACATCCCTTTTATACCAGCCTCTGAATATCTAGCCGTTGGAGAGGCAATAAGACCGTTTGATTATAGACGTTGGGGCCTTGTTTACGTTGTCCTCATTAATGCACAGCAGGGTTGACTTTGCTTTATCTGAAAAGGTGCTCTGACCAAGCTGTTCTGTCAACACTGTTCTGGCAATACTATTCTGACAAAAGTCGTTCTGACATCTGAACACTTTGTACGGTCTGACTCTTGCTTGCTGTCAGATGAGGACTTCGTTCTTCAAGCATAAGTCCAGGATGCTAAGAGACTTACTATCGGAAGCTCTCTTGCTATCTGAAGTGAAGCTCGTGGACTCTAACATTCTGCTTGCTATCACATAGAGGAACTTCGTCTTCCAAGCACTTGTCCATGAATGATAAGAGTGCTTTGCTATTGGATGCTCTCTTGCTATCAGAAGCTCTCTTATGGACTCCGACTCTTGTGGGTAGTATGAGCTTTGACACCTTGAGTGAATCTTCAGATTATGTTCTCATACTCCTCATGCTTGGTAGGTAACAATGTTGTTTGAATATCTGTTATCCTTTTGTTACCGTTGGAAGGAACATCTTCTTAAATGCTCAGCAGGGTTGACTTGCTTTATCTCTGAAAAGTAGTCCTGACACCTCTGCTCTGACAAAAGCATTCTGACTTCTGAGTATGTGACATTTACTCTTGTACTCTTGCTGACGGATGATCATCGTTCATCCGGAAGTGGCAATCTTGCTCAGCAAGTGTTAATCTCTGAAATCCAATGCCAAGAGTCTTTGCATCCGGAAGCTCAGTTGCATCCGGAAGTGTGATTAAGTTCTGCACATACTGGTTAGTCCAACATAGCAATATATATAATCAGATATAGTAAAACTATACATGTTGTGGGAAGTTTGCTATGGGAAGTAGTCTTACTATGTTCTGACTTAGTGTAATGTCTACTGACTCTAAGGGATCTCTATTCCAATAGTCAGCTTAAGTCTCGTTAGTTTACTCTAAGTCTTCCTAAGTGACTCAGTGTGTCATTTACTTATGTTATGGGATGTGTGGTGTAACAACACTAAATCATATGCAGTGGGTGTTCCTTTAGTCTAAGGTGTATCCGGAAGCACTTCTCCATCCGGAAGTGAATCCACTAGATGAAGGATTTTGTTTACTATTGCTCACTCTCGCTCAGTGTTAGGTCACTTCAACAGCCAGCGCTAGTCACTAAGCTATCGGAAGCACTTCTACTGGACGTTGCTTACATTCACTGACGCTTAGTGTTATCGTGTTCTATCAGTCTGCGCTAGTGAAAGTTTATCAGGAAGTGATTCCACTTGACGAGGCTTATTCACTGACGCTTGGGGTTATATCTCTTCTATCAGCCAGCGCCAGTCTAAATCCATTAGGAAGCAATTTCACTTCCGATTGAAACATAGCTTAGTCTTAAGGTTGTGTACTAATTCTCATGGACTAAGTTATTTCCCAGTGATTTACTTGCTGACGCTGGGGGATGAAAGCATTCATCCGCGTGCGCAAGTCCTAATCTATCCGGAAGTGATCTTGCATTCTCAAGTGATCTAACTCAGGATTCTAACCATGTCATCTAATCCTTCCTAAGTGTTGATTATGTTCTCTTAAGTACTAGACCATATCATACCTTAGTCACCATCAAAACTTAAGATTCTAACATTCTCCCCCTTTTTGATGATGACAAACCCATAGATGACTAGAGAACATAATTAAACTTAGATCACTCCTCCTAGAGCTATATTCCTTTCCCCAGTTCTCTCCCCAAATATCTAGACATCTTATCTATCTCTCAGCTCTAGATGACTCATGTCTCATTTCTCGCTAGACATCTTATATCTCATCTCTAGACATCTCATCTCTATCTCTCTCCCCCTTTTGGCTTCATCAAATTCCAACAGGTGCAAGCTAGCCTTAGGGATGGGGATACTTTTATCGTTCTCCTAGGAATGAGCTTTTTACCTAAGATTTCTCCCTATGTATCGCTAATAAAGATTTGTCCTAGACTATTCAATACAATGTACGAGAATTAACAAGTGACAGCAATAATGGCTCATGATCCTAAATGATTGTATTCTCCCTAAACATTATGTAGGATAGCTAAACATGTTTTTCAAAGGAGATATTGATAAATCAAATCTAATCATAATTAAATTAGGATCAACACATACAAAACAGTTTTCTTTTTGAAGGTGAAAATTCTTTCCAAATGTAATTTTGATCCTCTCGAATTGATTAACATGATATCAAAAATAATTTTGATGTGTTTAAAAATGATGATTATGATATCAAATGAAATATGTGATTTTAAATTCAAATGAGATGAAATCTGATACCTAATGAAATCAAATGAGATCTGTGAGTTTGGACTTGTGGTGTCAAATGAAATGATTGAATGTCAAATGAAATTTGTGATACCATATGAAATAAAGTCAAATCAAATGAAATTTGTGATTTTAAAAGTGCCAAAAATAATTTCCAAACAAATTGCATCACAGCATCTTTAAGAGTTTATTATCGATGACAGCATGTGACTCTCTATTTTTAAGGGATCATTAACAAGTAATGTCCATCTACTTTTCTTCTATATTAAAATTAATCATCATAAGATCAAGAAAAGAAGCATATAAGAGAGGTATGTTATCAATTACTTTCCAGCATGTCATATAGAGGATACAGATGTGTGAGCTGGGATGATTTTCTAAGACAGTGAATGATTTTGAAGTCAATGCAGATTGGAAGAAAAAAAAATCCTAAATTGACACCCTTACCAATGCCATGTATGCATCATATATAAGAGATGGTAAGGTGTAGATGTTACCACAGATGAGGGGTCCTCATACTCTATTAGACTCAGGAATCTGAATCATACACAGATAAGCATGCTTCCTGACATCTTCAAGAGGTGTGCTATCTCAAGTGGAAACCCCTAGCGCAAGTGCTTTGATGATTCGCTTCGGCAAGCTGAGCTACAACCACAAGCAGACATGACTGGGCAGTCACTCTACTCTTCCCATGGTTCAATAGTTGGCCTGCTATCGAAGGCGCTGATTGTTGTGAAAGCAACCTTGCTCAAACTTGATGATTGGTCCTGCATATGCTTGAGGAAACAAATGCTTTCTGATGGTCAGTGAAAGAACTTAAGATTTAACATTGGAGACCATCCTCAGGACATTCAAGTCAATCTGTGTTAATCAGCACAAGTTAATAATTTTAAGAAATCATGCTTGCTAATTGGTTTAAGAAAATATGAGCAATGATTATGTGAAAACTAATTTTGAAATTGTCTACACGTTCACATAGTTTCACTATCAAGACATGAACTTTGCTTATACTCTCATAGATAAATATCAATGTGATAGTACAGAGAGCGTCAAACAGGTGGCATATTCTCAGAGTCTCATAAGCATGTATAGTTCAATAAATATGCCTCAAGGATGTTCATGTTAGATCATGAAGACATGTGAATAATTATCATAATGAAAATTTAAAAAAAAATCTTCATGCTCACAGAATAGTTTGTTTTTAAGACTAAATCCGGTTTACAAAAACAACCAAATTTCAGCATATGATTACGAGAATAATTTCCAAATTTTAGCTTAAGTTCTTCTAGATATGCTCAGTGTGATCTCATTGTTCTTAGGATATCAACAAGCTTGAAATTAATACAGATTATAGCATGCTTGTGATACTATGCCATGTTTTACAGATCCAGCAGAGTTTAATTCAAGGCATTTCCTAAGATTTCTAATGCATGTCAGACAAGAGAGAGACTATCCATTAAATTTCACAACAGAATGTGTAAGGGATAGAAATGCTCATGTGTATTGGCGAGAGTTTCTCCGGTTTAGTATAGCCATTCCACACATCTTGATAAGGGGCATTTTCATTGTCATTCTCTCTTGGTTATTCTCATTGTTCAAGCTTCAATAATCTGTGTCAACATTCTTAAACCACAAACTTGAACCGAGATCATTAGTAGATTGAGAACTTAAAGATCTAATTAAGAGGGATGTATTGTTCTCGAAGTCATAGCTGCTTATGCATTGAAAAACTTGATGCAAAAGATACCACATGAAATGGAAAATCAGAAATAACTTTTGAATGCTATCATGAGGTATGGTTGTTGTGTAAGTTTATAAAAAGAATCGGAATCTGTTTTGAAAGTTTGCATTTCAAAAATGATCTTTCAAAAATCAAGGTGAATGCATAAACTATTTTCTTTTATGAAAGGCGCCCTTAAAAAGATTCGCTAAGCATATATGAGTAAAACTGTTAAGCCTATCATTCATTTACTACCCAAGTGATTATTCAAGTAAAGAGGAAGGTAGGAATGATATCACCATAGCTCCATTTGCATCAAGCAGTAGCTCGCTTGATTTTGGTTGGCAATGTAAGGATTCTATTTTCAGAGCAGCACCAAAATCTATGCGTGGTGAAAGCTTATCAAGACTTGACTAATTGTTCAGATGAGGTACAGTCCTGAGTCTTGCTGAGGCTAATAGGATGGATTGGAGCTGGTGCAGAGGGAGACACAGGTTCAGCAGAGGGTATCTCCGCAGGTTGATCACTCAGCGCTATCTCAAGTTTGCCTTTGTGCTAGCAGACTGTTGGGGGCACATGAATCAGATGGCTTCCCCAAGGGAGAGCCTTCCTTTTGTATCCAAGTCTGGATCCAAGGAGATCTTCTATACTTATCCTTGGTTCGAAGCACTTTCTTCTGAGAGGTAGGATTCAAGAGCCTTTTCAATGTTGATCGAGGAATCCACTCTCTCTTGTTCTTCTCAGGATAGTTGAATGGAACTTTGTGATAGCTCATCCTTGAGACAGAACCATTGTCCCTTGTGGTTGCCGACTGCTTCTTATGATTGTACCAGGGGTTTTCAGCAGTTGCATCACCACGAGTTCTCTTCTTTGGGGTAAGAGGAACTCTTGATCTTTCCTGCACAAGTAAGGCACTAGGAGGATGTTTTGGTACCCATTTGTACTTGGGTCCTACATGGTTAGCACTGGACCTTACTTGTCCTTTAGGAATCCATACAAACTTATTTCTCACATTTGAATTTCTTCTAAGATTGCATGTGTGAGAAATATGTCCTAATCTACCACAATAATGACAGATAATGGAATGATAATCAAAATGAGGTTTTCTATCATTATCATGATTAGTTTTCTTTAGAAAAACTTTTTGTTCCTTTGAAATTTCAGTTTCTTTTGAAAGCTTTTCTTTTTCCTTCAACACGTGTTTACAATCAAAACATTTTTCAAGACATGTTGAAGTTTTCCCTACCGATAGTGGGCTAGCTATCGGAACCACTAGTTCTTTAACAGAAACCTCGGAAACTTTGGACGTAGAAGAAGAAATTAGTTTTTCAAGTTTCCTATCTTTTTCTTTTAAGCCTAGCAGTTCTTTTGCAAGTTTACAATATTCGGTATATAACTCATTGTATGCATCTTGCAATTCAGAGAGTTCAAGTTCAGATCCAGATACCTCACTTTCTGAATCTTCTAGGCAGAAATGGATACTCTCTTCACTGAAGCCTGCTTCCTCAATATCAGCTTCCAGAAGCTCATCAGTAGATGATCCACAAAGAGCACGAGTTGAGCTTTGGACAGCTGTGCTTTCAAGAGATGAGTTAGAAGCATATATCACATCAAGAGTATTCCAAATATCTCTAGCACTAGAGCAATGTTTGATTTTCTGGAAATCATTTTCAGTTAAGCCTTTGTATAAAATTTGCATTGCTCTAATGTTTAAGGAAAACAAATTTTTCTCCTTTTCAGTCCAGTTTCCTCTTGGTTTGAAATCAAAATCATTTTCAAAAATATCCCACATTTTCAAACTAGTGGATTTTATAAAACTTTCCATTCTTGCTTTCCACCAACGAAAATCAATATTTTCTAACACAGGTGGAATGGTATGATCAAAGCCTTTGGAAAACATTTTAACCCAAATCAGCCAAGGTCTTTACACTTGAGATCGTTGGATCCTTTAAACAAGTGACCTGCTCTGATACCAAATGAAATGCGTGGCTGTCACCCAAGAGGGGGGGGTGAATTGGGTGAGGGAATAAAAACTTAAACTCTTTTCCGAAAGACTGCTTGTGCTCGGTGATGATGATAATAAATAATGCTATGCACAAGTCAGTATGCTATGTGATGCAACATAGAATGATCAAATATAAATATATGCACACATAAATTTATCCTGGTTCGGTTACCCAGACCTACATCCAGTCCCCAGGCTACACCTGAGATTTCCAATCCACTATTCTTGTTTAAACCGGGCACAAGAGAAGCCTTTACACTTTAGGTTTTACGAACACGGGTTTACCTAACAACCCACAGGTTTTACAACGGGTTCACCTGCAAACCTTATCGCAAGTTTTACGGGATCACTTGCAACCTTACAAACGCAAGTTTTACGGGCTAACTTGCAACCTATGGAGATTTAGAAAACTTCTAAATGCTCCCCCTTACAAAATGTAAGATTACAATTATGTTCACTCTATGAACTGATTTTGTTAAACACTTAAGCTCAAAACTAACTCTCTCAAAGAGTGGATGATGTTACTCACTTAAGTACAAATGAATCACTCTCTAAGAATATTACATATCAAAGTCCGAGAGTAGAAGATGAGAGGAATGTAGAATAGTGTTTCAGATAATAAGCTCTGTTCTCTCTCTCTCTTTTTCAAGCCCTTTCTTCAGAAATGAAGAACATCCCTTTTATACCAGCCTCTGAATATCTAGCCGTTGGAGAGGCAATAAGACCGTTTGATTATAGACGTTGGGGCCTTGTTTACGTTGTCCTCATTAATGCACAGCAGGGTTGACTTTGCTTTATCTGAAAAGGTGCTCTGACCAAGCTGTTCTGTCAACACTGTTCTGGCAATACTATTCTGACAAAAGTCGTTCTGACATCTGAACACTTTGTACGGTCTGACTCTTGCTTGCTGTCAGATGAGGACTTCGTTCTTCAAGCATAAGTCCAGGATGCTAAGAGACTTACTATCGGAAGCTCTCTTGCTATCTGAAGTGAAGCTCGTGGACTCTAACATTCTGCTTGCTATCACATAGAGGAACTTCGTCTTCCAAGCACTTGTCCATGAATGATAAGAGTGCTTTGCTATTGGATGCTCTCTTGCTATCAGAAGCTCTCTTATGGACTCCGACTCTTGTGGGTAGTATGAGCTTTGACACCTTGAGTGAATCTTCAGATTATGTTCTCATACTCCTCATGCTTGGTAGGTAACAATGTTGTTTGAATATCTGTTATCCTTTTGTTACCGTTGGAAGGAACATCTTCTTAAATGCTCAGCAGGGTTGACTTGCTTTATCTCTGAAAAGTAGTCCTGACACCTCTGCTCTGACAAAAGCATTCTGACTTCTGAGTATGTGACATTTACTCTTGTACTCTTGCTGACGGATGATCATCGTTCATCCGGAAGTGGCAATCTTGCTCAGCAAGTGTTAATCTCTGAAATCCAATGCCAAGAGTCTTTGCATCCGGAAGCTCAGTTGCATCCGGAAGTGTGATTAAGTTCTGCACATACTGGTTAGTCCAACATAGCAATATATATAATCAGATATAGTAAAACTATACATGTTGTGGGAAGTTTGCTATGGGAAGTAGTCTTACTATGTTCTGACTCAGTGTAATGTCTACTGACTCTAAGGGATCTCTATTCCAATAGTCAGCTTAAGTCTCGTTAGTTTACTCTAAGTCTTCCTAAGTGACTCAGTGTGTCATTTACTTATGTTATGGGATGTGTGGTGTAACAACACTAAATCATATGCAGTGGGTGTTCCTTTAGTCTAAGGTGTATCCGGAAGCACTTCTCCATCTGGAAGTGAATCCACTAGATGAAGGATTTTGTTTACTATTGCTCACTCTCGCTCAGTGTTAGGTCACTTCAACAGCCAGCGCTAGTCACTAAGCTATCGGAAGCACTTCTACTGGACGTTGCTTACATTCACTGACGCTTAGTGTTATCGTGTTCTATCAGTCTGCGCTAGTGAAAGTTTATCAGGAAGTGATTCCACTTGACGAGGCTTATTCACTGACGCTTGGGGTTATATCTCTTCTATCAGCCAGCGCCAGTCTAAATCCATTAGGAAGCAATTTCACTTCCGATTGAAACATAGCTTAGTCTTAAGGTTGTGTACTAATTCTCATGGACTAAGTTATTTCCCAGTGATTTACTTGCTGACGCTGGGGGATGAAAGCATTCATCCGCGTGCGCAAGTCCTAATCTATCCGGAAGTGATCTTGCATTCTCAGGTGATCTAACTCAGGATTCTAACCATGTCATCTAATCCTTCCTAAGTGTTGATTATGTTCTCTTAAGTACTAGACCATATCATACCTTAGTCACCATCAAAACTTAAGATTCTAACACCATATTCTATATTTCCACCAAGTCTGATACTAAATATCGTCCATATGAGCATGCATTTCTAATAAACAAATTCCGTGAGGTCTAACGTGCAAAGTATGAAATATTGTTTTTTTGAAATATAACATTACATCTACGTATATGCATTTGGAAGTTTGAAGTGGACGTGAGTCTTATATGCGATAATAAGGAAGTGAATAGAGTTACATCACTCTCAACCAAAAAAATAGTTATATCACGTGAATATTTGGCTTGGTCGAGAATCAAGCTCCCCAAGTTAATACAACATTAGAATCAAATAATGTCCAACCTTCTTTTTATGTATTCTTCTTTTAAGCGTAGTCATGTAAACTGTTTAAGTGAGATTTTTAGGATAAGTTATCTGAGTTAGAAAAGAATGAAATTTTCATAAAGCCTCCACCCTTAGAAAACAATGATGATGAGGCATTAGCTATTGAAGATAGTTCAAATTTCATTTCACAAGAGAAGGAATCTGCATCTGAGATGAAAGAGAGCACTTAATGGCCTTTGGTGTTCTTGGAAAAATAGCTTTGAAACGATGAACAATGTCCAGAAATCCAATCGAAGCATGAGTTTATTGTGTTTGTTTGTGTGCATGTAGGTTATCTCGTGTTTATAGTATCTAATATGTGTGCAGTATTTTTCTGTTCCCTTGTTTTTATCATCATATTCTCTCGGTCTTCTCAGCATCGGTCTTCTCAGCATTATTGCAATCATCCATTATTTTTCTTTTCTATTGTTAGAGGTGTATAATTTTTTTAAATTAATATCATTTTTTCTTTATAAAAAATAGTTTTGCGATGCGTTACTTTAATTAATGGGCAACAAATTTTTTTATCAAAGGCAAAAGGTCTTAAATATGCATAACATTTATTGGTGACAAGTTGCTATACTTACGAACTTTTTAAGTCTCTTAAATACATATAAACTTATGACTTGACGTGGTGATGTGTTTGGCCAGCGTGGACATTTAAGTGGCTTTTAAAAGTCTGCATGTTGAATGGGTTGAAGTAGTTATCTATTAAATATTACTTAACCGGCACTTAAGAGCCCAAAATATTTATGGGTCTAATAGTTTTCGGCCTAAATTTATAATTTATAATTATTTAATAGGAAGATATTGACGATGTAGTGACGTGGTAAGTGACACGGTCTAATTGAATGCTATGATAGGTGATATAGTCTAATCAAGTCAAATTTAATGTCAAACCTCTCAAAATTCACAGATTTGATAAATTTAAGTCATTTTGTAACTGATAAATGTTAGATTTGTGACATAAAATTGCTTTTTATGTTCAATGAATTTTGTTAACAATTGAGCGCTAGATTTGAACCATATCCGATAATCCATAAGAAAATATCTTTCCATCCAAACCACACCGTTTATTTATTCAGACCCATCAAAATATCTCTCAAGTGAGACCAAATTACAGCAAAAAAAAAAAACCGTCCCAGCTGAAGATAAGATTAAGAACAAGAATCTCCCAACTCAAAAATCAAAGCCTGAAATCCCACCTTCCAATTTATCATGAAAACTCTACTTTCCATATCAAACCCAATTCTCAATCTCTCAGAACTCCCCACCAGAAAGCCCAAAATCCCATCCTTTCAACCCTTCACCACAACCACCATCAAGCACAACTTCAAGCCACATGCAAGTGCAAAAGGCTTTTCAACTTCAAATGGATCAATGGAAAGGACAACCAAGAAGGCAAACGAGGACAACAACAAAAACAAGAAGAATGATGACAATGATGAGATACCTCAAGAAGTATACAATAGAATGATAAAGAGGATATTAGTTTCAGTGGGGTTTCCAATGGGGTTGGGTTTGGCATTTCTTCAATTATTTGGTGTCCTGAAGGAGAACCAAATATGGGATGTGCCTTTGTGGATTCCATTCATAACAACTCTGTTCACGTTTGGAGCTTCAGCTCTTGGAATAGCCTATGGTTCATTGTCCACTAGTTTTGATGCAGAGAGAAAAGAGTCTCTTCTTGGACTTGAAGAGGTTCAGAGGAATTGGGTTGAGATGTGGAAGCAAGAAGAAGAGTAGCTTAGCTTTCAGACAATTCTTTAGTGTGTTATAGTATGTATGCCTTGGGAGCATATTGTAATTGACTAATTGATGTGAAAACTCAATGTGGTGTTATTTGATTCTTAATCTACTATACTTTTCAACTATTGCTTTAAAACTTTGTTGGATATGGTTTTAGGAGAAGGAAGTAGTTTAGTTATATGCATGTTTTTACTTGTTACTTCCTTAAACTGAATTGAAATGTAAATTTTCTGTAGAACTGAAGTTAGCAGTCAAGAATTTTGTCTTGGCATGTAAACTATGTATTGGGAAACATTTTGTATCTGAAATGCAATTTACTTCAATATAGTTTTTTAATTTTTTTATTACAATAGTTTTTTATTTAATAAATATTGTGTGTTTGGAGTTTTTAAGAAATATTTATAATTGTGTTAATGGAGGGAAAAGTATTATAATCAGAGTGGAAAAGTATTATAATCAGAGTCTCAGAGTTGAATATATCCAAGAATTTTGATCAAGCACCAATTATGGTGGTTGATGATAGTAATATGTAGAAGACATTGATAGGGCGCATATGAAAAGCTCACCTGAGCTACAGTTTTATTTAATATATTTCTATAAAAAAGATCAAAGTATTTTACGTACTCTACATATCATACACAAGACTTCGTAAGTTGTTACACCAATCTTTTTCCTCAATAATAATTCAAGGCTTATGCATTTTGGTTCTGCATCACCTTTGACTACTCATTGCGTAGAAACATGTTTGCGAAACCTTCTTTGAAATCTTTGTCAAATCTTAACATTTCATGGCAATAAATTTTAGTAGTTGTATTTGATTTTTCCATTATTAGCATTAAAACTATTTCATGATCTTCATTCTATGATTTTGTAAGTTATAGATGAGATACACTTTATCTATACGCAACCTGTAAACCATAGATGATTTCTTTAATTGTTAAAAAAAAGAAGAAAAAAAGGCTTGAAAAGAAAAGTTGAGAAACTAAGTGCAAATGAGCCCAAGTAGGTGGTACGTAGAGGAAGCCCAAAAAGGAAGACCAGATCTCTGCCAAATATTATATTAACTTTGTTAACTATCCCCCGATCTGAGAGTAATTAAATGCACACAAGCCCACAACACTGACATATATGATTAGAATAAAGATCCAATTTTGTCATGAAGGCAACCCTATAACTATTCAATGCTTTAAACTAACAAATGAAATATATTTATCCTAGAAGTAAGTAACACATGCATAGCATTTCACCCTCACCAGACAGAGTCATCAATGGGGTCATCCAAGTCATCAATGGCTCAGTCAAAGGTATAGTTATGGTGATGGTTCTAATTCTTGTATAGGGTCTAGTCATGGTCATGGGAAGAAAGGCGAGTCCCGTCAAGGTTTCACTCATCAAAAGTAGGCTCTGGGTTGTAGTCTATAGGTGGTAACCAGATCTAGATGTCTATTGGTTCAACTCATTGGAACCTTGTTCAAAAGGATTTATTTGAAGTTGTTCAATCTTTTTGGCATTCTGAGCACCTTCTTAAAGAGATCAACAAGACTAACATTGTCCTAATTCCGAAGATAGACTCTCCTCAGGTATCAAAGGACTTTCGGCCCATAAGCTTAAGCAATGTTTCATATAAAATCATCTCTAAGTTGTTGAGCAACCGTTTGAAGCCAATTCTATCATATTTAATTGCTCCACATCAAAGTGCTTTTTTAAAGGGTCGACTTATATCTGACAATATAATGTTGGCCACCGAACTTATGGATCACATTCATTCCTCAAGGACGGGTCGCAAGAAACTTGCTGCTATAAAAATTGACTTCTCAAAGGCTTTTGACCGCATATCATGGAATTTTATCTCAGCGGTTCTTTTTAGCATGGGCTTTCCAATGAAATGGGTCAATCTCATCTCACAGTGCGTTTCAACGGTTGAATATAATCTCCTTTTCAATGGAAAGGTTGCAAGTGTTTTCAAACCTAATAGAGGTATCCGTCAAGGTGATCCACTATCCCCTTACCTCTATATTATAGCAGCAAATGTTCTTTCTTGCCTGATTTTACAGAAGGAGCTTCAACAGGAATGGAAGGGTATTAAACTATGTAGGGCTGCCCATCCTATTTCTCACCTTTTGTATGCTGACGACTCATTGATTTTTACTGAAGCATCACAGAGAGGTTTTGATGTTGTCAAAGATGTTCTTCATCAATACTGTGAATGGTCTGGACAGGTGATAAACTTTCAGAAGTCTTCTATTGTTTTCAGCCCTAATGTATCCCA
Source organism: Mimosa pudica (assembly GCA_029929735.1). Lineage (NCBI taxonomy): Eukaryota > Viridiplantae > Streptophyta > Magnoliopsida > Fabales > Fabaceae > Mimosa > Mimosa pudica. The sequence continues at coordinate 7,503,679 of JAKELP010000021.1, read as the reverse complement.
TCAAGATAAACTGCAACTGTCCAGTTCAATGGACATACCTTTCTCTAGTAGATTGGGTAAGTACCTTGGTACATGGGTTGACCCTGGTAGGGACAAGTCTCTTGTTTATCAGCAAGTTCTCAATGCAATTGACTCAAGAACATCATCCTGGAAATCTAAGCTCCTCTCTCAAGCTAGTCGACTTGCTCTGTTGAAATCTGTCCTGGCAGCAGTTAATATTCACATTCTCTCGTGTGTCAAACTTCCTATCTACATCTGTGAACAAATTGATAGTCGATGCCTGGATTTCTTTTGGGGTTTCAATGGTTCATCAAAGCGAATGCATTTATCCAATAGAGATCAGCTTTTTCTCCCAGAGAATCAAGGAGGTTTAGGTATCAGGCCCATGGAATTAGTCAATAAGTCCTTGTTGGCTAAACAAGTTTGGCGAATAATCTCAGCAGACCAGACCTCTATTTTAGCTGTAACAATGGGGAAGAAATACATTGATTGGTCAAATGAGCAATGGCTCAAACGACCTTATAACACTTCATGGTTATGGAATGGTATCCTAGAATGTGGTTCCTTCATTACTCATAATTTAAGATGACAAATTGGCAATGGCAGGTCCATCTCTATCAACCACCCTTTGTGGTGGCCCATGCAAGGCTCAGTTGGAAACCAATCTGATGTTCAAGTGGTTTCTGACTTGCTTACGCATAACCCTTACTCCTGGAACCCAATTCAGTGGAATGTTTCCTTGATCAGAAGTTTATACTCAAGCTCTACAGCTCATAGTATTCTCTCAACTCCAGTTTCAATTGTTTCCAGAAATGACACCATCATTTGGATGGGAGATACTTCTGGATCTTATACAGTTAAATCAGGTTTTCGTCTTCTTTTTGATGCCAAGTTTCAAGGGCAGCTTGATATTGATTCTTTTTGGAAATTTTTATGGTCAATCCCTTTGCCTAGGAAGCAACTTTTGTTTATGTGGAAACTCTTTCACCAAGCAATACCAACGATTGATGTGTTAAAAAAGCATCATTTGATGGTTAAGGGTCTTTGCAAGTTTGGATGTAAAGTGGATGAATCTATTCATCACCTTTTCTTTTCTTGTGACCTAGTGAAAGCTGCTTGGTTTGGGTGCTTCTTTGTAAGACCTCCATGCCACCTCTCCACTAAGGACATTTTATCATGGCTTAGAAAATTCCTTTTAGATAATAGTGACAATGCACCACTAGTGAAAGGAATAATTGCTCTTGTGAATGATATTTGGATGAAAAGAAATCAGGTTGTTCATGGTGGGAAGGTTCCTCAGCCTCATGACATTGTCAGAGATTCACAGGTTACAGTATCATTTTCTACATTGGCTTTTTCAACCAAACTGAAACCACAATTGCCAGACAACAACACTACTGGAAATAAGGTTTTTCACGACCACAATATTGGGCTTTTCACGACCAGAAATAAGTGGTCGTGGAATCCCGCGTCGTAAAAAAGTGTGTTTTTTCACGACCACATTTTTGTGGTCGTGATAGATAGGACCTATCACGACCACACTTTGATAAGTATGGACGTGATAGCCTCTTAGGAGGCACCAAATTTGGTGCCTCCTAAGAGGCTACTGTAACAACCACACTTTTATAACCATTTTTACTCTATATTTCTTTCTTTATAATTACTAACTATGTTAAAAAGAATCCAGTTAACAAAATAATAGCTAACATAGTTAGAAAATGACTTTTCTTACTTTTCAAAAGAAACGAGTTAGTAGCCTTAATTAAAAATAGTTTAAAGTCTAACTATGTTAGAAAAATAATTTATGTTATAATAATGACTAACATAGTTAGAAAAACGATTTTTCTTATTTTTCTTATTTTCCATAAAATATAAGCTAATGTGCTAACCATGATAGAAAAAGAATTTTAGTAACAAATAAGCTATCATGGTTAGAAAAAGATTTCATGTAACTTGGAAATAAGTAAATTAAAATAAATCATTTTACAATCAAATATAAAATTAACAATTGAAAATTGTTTATTTAAAATTATCAAATCTGATATATCCATGTTAGATAAAAATGTACTAACATGGATATTTAAACAAATCTAATAATATCTGATAAAATTCTTTCAGAATTATTTACAAATAAGCACATGAACATGTTTAATTACAGTTATCCAGCCTAAACTTTTATACAGTAATCCAAAGAAAATGAATCACAGGGTTTACAAATTAATGAATGAAATATGAAAAATAGTATGCAAACATAACGCTTAGTCCTAAGTCTCCAGATCCTTCCCATCACTCCTGCCCCGATCTAGTACCTGTAATATCAACGATTGGGGTAGACCCAGAAATCGCAACTACTACCACTCGCTTACGCACATTTTTGCACTACGTGCATGTGCATGCCGTAAGGTGGTGTGTGCTAATATTGTGTATAGTGGTGTGTGCTACATACTGTGTTGCATGAATATGTTATGTATATGCTAATTTCAAATAACTATCAGATATCAGGTATTACAATTTATAGCAGCACAAATATTTATTTATAAACATATCAATACTCAATACATCAATAACGAAAATAATTAAATCATCACTAACAAAAATAAAATCAAACACAACACACCGTAATATCTCAGTTCAATAGGGACTCACGACTCGATGGTCGATATACCCTCGCTTGAACTGGTTCAAAGGGACTAACAACCCTACTGAACATATAACAATTTATTCTTATTTCTTTTAGTCCCTGGGGGTTTTACAGGGAACCTCATTCCGGAATGGCATATTTATAATCATATTATCGGTGTGCACCAAACAAGACATACATCAATTCTCATAACGCATATAATAAACATCATAAATTCATAACTAACCTATATGCTTACCAACATACACACACACGCAAACAAGTTTAAGTAGTTACCTCCTTGCATTTAAACCAAAATAAACGTATGCTCCAACGTGCTCAAGTGTCAATAACCAACTTCTACAAACAATAATACAACGCATACAAATAATTAAAAATAACTCATATATACTAATTAATGTCGCTCTCGTTCCTAGAAATACTACCCAATCCCTTTTCTTAATTTTACTACCATATGCAATCATTTTGATTATGAAAGCTTATCTAACAAACATTTAACAACCTGACAAGCGGTATACAAATAATCAAACAATCAACTAGAAATCGCCAAATGATTTATTCACTTTTCACAATTAACAAGTAACCAGCTTGTTAAATTAATGAAAAGAGAAGTCAAATCTCCCTAAATGAAACGTAGTATTAAAATTTTCAATTATAAAACAATACAAAAACTCATGAGTCATGACCACAAAAGTGTACATCAATCAAAGAGAACTTTTAATCATCAAGAAAATCTAAGTAACAACACATTGACTAAATTTTCATAACTACTTGAGTGTATTGATAATTCAGAATATGTTTAACATGTATTAATTTCAAATTAAAGCACTGTCTTAATACCGATAAATCCATAACAAATAAATTCAGATTTCAGATTTCATGAGAGCATACTAAAGGGTAAAGCAATGCTAAGACATAAAACTTAATACAGAGAAACAATTTGATCATTTGAACCCCAATGTTAAGACATTAATACCAAACCAATTTCAAGTAACAATCTACTTCTCTGGACATTTTTATAGCTGATCAAAATCATCACAAAACAGAAAAGAACAGTACGCATAATAGATTCTAAATTCTAGGTGTCTAATTCAATCAAAACAGAGAAAAGCTCCACAGATTGCAAAACAACAAAAATCATTTTAAACATGCATCTTTAAACACCATAACCTAACAGATTTGGAAACCCCAATCAAGGGATTTTACAAAAATTATTCAAACTTCAAATGAACACCCAAATATATTTTTAACCACCATATACCAAAGCTTAAACATTGCTTTAATTCATTTCTAGACCCAAACTCCTAAAACCCATTCGGCCTCTCCCTTCCAAATCCCACAAAAATGTTGAAAATGGAGTATATTAAGGTAAAGAATATTAACCTAAGGTTGTTTACGTCCTTGCTTGTTAGTTTCCGGTGCCGAGCCGCCAGAGATTGTTGGGCTTCGCCACTAGAGCTCTCTGGAGGAAGGAAGAACGAAGAGGGTGCTTGAGAGAGGCTATGTCGTATATGGGAGAAGGAGTGAAGTGAGGAAATGGTAATGTTTTAGAGAAAGAATGAAATTTGAGGATGAAGGAGAAGAAAATGGCCATGAATAAGAGCCATGAAGAAGAGGTTTTGTTTGTGTCATATGCGGCTACCAAAATAGAGAATGAGAGGAAGAAAAACAAAGTTTGTATACAAGGGAATTATTAGGGTTTTAGTCTCCCATATAAATTACAAAAAGGCCCCATAAAGTTTGGTATTTTATTAAGTTGGGAGAAAAATATATTTTCAAGATTAAATTAACAAATCTTGAAATCTCTCAATTCAATCATAACATTATAATTTATTAATGATCTTACAGTATCTCACAACAATAGTATCTATATTTATATACATATAGTAAACACAAAAAATTACATACCTTTTTTTAATTTATTAATAATATTAAATATACTTTACTTCCAATTCTCTATTCCTTTAATTTCATCAATATCATAATTTATTTTAATTTGAATTCTAGGATTTTAGACCATTCTAAATGAAGTTTCCTAAAAATATTTTAAACTTTCTAAATTCATTTATAAGACTTCTAATTATTCAATCTACACCTAAAACATTAAGTAACTTGCTATATATCTATATTTTCTTTCTAAATTTCGGGCATTTATCAATTTGTTTAATAATTAAAAATTCAGGATGTTACACTACCACGTCCACACTTATCAAAGTGTGGACGTGGTAGGTGGACGTGATAGCCTATCACGTCCGTGATAGGTGGAAGCTATCACGTCCACACTTTCTAAGTGTGGACGTGATAGCTTCCACCTATCACGTCCACACTTTATAAGTGTGGACGTGATAGGGCTATCACGTCCACACTTTTATATGTGTGGACGTGATAGCCTCTTAGGAGGCACCTATCAGACCACCTATTTACGCAAATGTGGACATGAAAGAGTTTTTTTTTATTTTGTAAATGCATTTTATAGCCATCTGCATTCTTGCAGATCATTTACAAACCACTTTCAATACCATACTACTGCACAATACAGAATACCAGAGCAATTGCAAAAACGTATCCCATAAATATTACCTTAATTAGACAACAAAATACAAAAGGCATAATCTAAGTTTTATATCTTTGCCTTACTAGTAATAAGTTCAAAATTTAGCTACAACAATCTAAGCCTATACAATTTCTGCCTCACATAGTGATTAAAAATTCTGCAAGTGCGTTTCGTACAAAGTCAATATCCTCATCTTGTTTAAACGAGTCAGTACTAAGTCCATAAAGTCCCTCCAAAAGCTGCAACATAATTAAACAATATTAAAAAAGACAAGGAAAGTACCACTTACAATTAGAAATCACTATTTTCTTGGAGATATATGTTAGAAGTGTGCATACCTTTTGGAATTCACACACTTCACACAAGGGCACGGGTACTTTCCATTCTTACTCGCCACATTTCTTTTGGCAAATTCAATAAACTCTTCCACCCCGTTTTGATATTCTTCACTAGTTCGCAAAGCATCCATCCAAGCACGATCCATTGGAGTAATGTGTATAATATGTATATACACTTGTCTTCATTAAAAAGAATAGAAGACAATTGAACCAATCAGAGGACTATCTATGGCAACCTAAAACAGTCCTAATCAACAACCAAAAACAGCCTCTCCAAGAAACTAGAGCCTATTTGCATGCAATTTTTACTACCCCTTCCAGCAAAGAAAACAAGCTTTTTCCAGCAATTATTGCTAAATAGAGCAGCCCAAAACACTCTTAAAATGTCCAGAATAGTCAACCAAACAGTGTACCAAATTAAGTGCAAATCAGAATTTACCACAAATGCACAAACCAAAAGCTAGCTGAATTTGATATTCAACAATAGAAGCAATATTTAAGCCAGCCAATGAACCAAATATAATCACAATAATCAAAATAACAATTAACAATCTATTACCAAAACCAAATAAAATCAGTAATTCCACTGAGCTTATAAAATCAGTCAAACAATATTTCAATGCTTAAAATGTCTTACAGTGCGCACAAACTATATTAAAAAGCAAATACAAAAAATAAAAAAACAAAGAAAATACAATGAGAGAAAAATAAAAAAAAAAAAAAAACTCACCTTAAGTATGGCGGCGGCTTGTAGAGAAGGCGGTGGGGGAGAGGCGGCGGGTTGGAGAGAGGGAGGCGAGAGGGGAGGCGAGAGGCGAGAGGGGAGGAGAGAGGGCGGAGGCGAGAGGGGAGGAGAGAGGGCGGAGGCGAGGGCGGAGGCGAGAGGGGAGGAGAGAGGGCGAGAGGCGAGAGGGGAGGAGAGAGGGCGGAGGCGAGGGCGGAGGCGAGAGGGCGAGGGCGGAGAGAGGGCGGAGAGGGAGGAGAGGCGGCGGAGTTGTCAAAGTGTTGTGCCAAAGTGTGAGAGAAGAAGAGAGAAAGGGAGGCGAAGTGAGTGTAGTGATACATGCCAAAGTGTTGGAGGGAAATAAAAAAGGGATTTGGCGCCAGTGGGAAAAAAATTGCCCACCTTTCACGACCACACTTGGGAATATGTGGTCATGGAAGGGGACCCTTCCACGACCACACATATAAATATGTGGTCGTGGAAGAGTAGCACCCTTCCACGTCCACACTTAATGGGAGTGTGGACGTGGAAGGGTGCTACCCTTCCACGACCACATATTTATATGTGTGGTCGTGGAAGGGTCCCCTTCCATGACCACATATACAACTGTGGTCGTGAAAGATCTCCGCCTGGACAGTTATTTACATGTTATGCCACCGCGTTTTTCATCAACGACCAACATTGGCTTTTTAGTCGTTAATTATGGACGTGAAAAGCCTATTTTCTAGTAGTGCAAGCAGCTCTCTTTTTCCTTGAATCTATCTCCATGGAACTTATATATAAGAAAATGGAAGCTTAATCGCTCATCTTTCTGTCGCATCTTAATTTGTTATCATATGCATCCTCTTCAGAGCTTCACTTGGAAACGACACCATATGTCTAGTGTTATCTTCAGTCTTGCATGCTTTAGAATGACTCTTAAGTGGATTCACTGCTCGAATCTTCCTCTAGACAAGATCACCATATGGAATGTTAGCAAGCGTTTGATTGATTTCTCAGGATGGACGCCAACATTGCATCACACTGTTGCTAGAGATGTAGCAGAGCTAATTAAGTCTTTCAATTCAGTTACTATAGGATTAATTTCTATTGATCAGTACCATAGTTTTATTTCTGCCTTTTCTTTTATGGATATTATAAGACTCATGTAGCGCGCTAACTATTATTAATATCATTTTGCCTTTTATTTCAAAAAAAAAATAGATGTCTATTGGTTCAGCCTCGTGTTGCAAGGCTATGTGCTACATGTCACCGAATGCATCTTATCGGTGAGTGCTAGATTAGAGTTATATGATTACAGGTGTTAATTGGGACACATTATTGGCTATTGTCTAATCACTTGAGGTAGCGGACCTTACAAGTGAAACTTGTTATTGATTCCGATCAGTAAGGAAAGTTAGAGAGAGAAGTTCTCCCTTCTCTCTAAAACTTTTCCTTCCTCAGTACCTCCATTTGTGAGGGTGTGTGTCGCGCCTTAGTGCGTGTGGTGGTCGCGGCTGATGGCGGCGAGTGTAGTGGGGGGTGCGCAGGCTGGGGGAGGACGGTGGCCGTCCGGCGCCGACGTTGGGCGAGGCAGAGGTTGGGTTTTTGACCCATGGGGGCGAAGGCTTCAGATCTGGAACCAGGTTGCGCTGTCGGTGAAAGTGGCTGCGGTGAAGAACCCGATGGTGGAAGGTGTGGCGGTGAACGTCGCGGCGGAGAAGATCGCAACGGCGGAGGGTGTGGCGGGGCACGTCGTGGCGGTGAAGAATACTCCGGCGAAGCTTGTGGAGGTGAAGATCTTGGCTGTGAAGGACTATTCTTCAGATCTGTTGGAGCTGGCTGTGTCTCCAGATTTGCCGGGTTTGGTGATGGTCTCAGATCTAGCTGAGGGGGGGTTTCATGGTGCTCGTGTCCTGGGTCTTGGTGGCTGGTCCACAGCCACCGAGCCACCATGATGGTCCAGCTAGGGATCTATCCGGTGTGGGGGGCCTGATGATAGAGCTGGTAGTGTCCTGGTCACCCCCTGTAGGTCTTAGAATTAGGGTATGTGTCTTGTTTTTACAATTTCTTTTGGATGTGTCCTGTTGTCTATGGATTTGTCTGCTCGTGTGGGTTAATTTTGGGAGTGCTGGCTATTGGCTGTGTTCTAACATGATCGGTACGACAATGGAGTTTGGTAACAAATTTCATTTGACTCTTCACCTTCCTGAAGGTGAGAATGGAGCTGCTTATATGCAGCATTTGCATCAAAGTCAGTGGGCTCGGGAGAGCATGTCTATGGACAACCACCTTCTATTGCGTCATCATTTGATCATGATAGAATGGAGTCTCAATACCTTCACCTTTTACCTGCAAGTGTTAGACATCGGCATTAGTATCTTGAGTCTGTTTAGTTATTGTTTGTATTATCCTGTTATTTTGATGTTAGCTGGTTTGCTGGTGTGTATGTTTATGTCCAGGGGCAGTCATGTGCCCTTTGGATGTGGTGTGCTTAGTGCTGGCAGTAGTATGCGTGTGCTATGTGTCTGTAGTTTTATGTGCTCTGTTTTGAGCTTAGTATGTATTCTGTTTGATTAGTTAATGAAATTATCATTTCCGGCCAAAAAAAAAATCACTTGAGGTAGCAATAGTCATAGCAGTCATCGGAACAAACGAGGAGTCTACGGATTTTCTGATAGGGTTTATGCTACTTCTGATGAGGAGGCATGATAGCGTCTTCGAGCATGATAAGAAGTATGGTATCTCTTTTTGGTCATGATACTAAGGATTTGTTTGATGTGCATCTCATTTGTCTTTTGCTTTTGATTGTCCCCAGAGATTAAGGTTTACTTTATCTGTATTGCCATAATGCCATATAATTACATGCATTAATGCTTGTTGGTACTATTTTTAAGAATTCTTTGACATGTTTGGGTTCATTTTTGTGTTTTGAAAATAGAGTTTTTAAAATTGATATAGTTTGTCTGTCCCTCCGTGAGATTAATGTGATAATTGACATGGATTAGTTGGATGCTGATATGATTGTGCACTATAAAATGAAAGTTGTGTCTTATACTTTAAATTAGGGGTATTTACAGGACAGGACGGGATCGGGACACCCTTGTCCCGTGTTCCGTCCCAAAAAAGGTTCGGGACGAAGTTTCCGTGATCGGGACGGGACGAGACGGAACGGGAAAATTCCCTAAATTTTTTTAAATTGTTTTTTTTATAAAAAATGTATTTGAAAAAAAAATATGACACTTTGTGTTAGTAAAAAACAAATAAATTAGTTCAATATTACTTTTATAATACATTTTATACAATATTATAAGGTAAAATTTTACTATGATCGTATTTTTCCTAAAAAAAGGTCATGTACACTCATACAAGGTATATATAACACATGCATTTTTTTAAGAATAATTATATAAATTCACACACACACATATATGTGTATGTATGTATTCGGGATGGGACGGGATCGGGACGACCACGTCCTGTGTCCCGTCCCGTCCCGAAGAGGAATTTTGTCCTGTCCCGATTTGTCCTGTCCTGAAAATTTTCGGGATGGAAATTTCTCATCCTGAAATGCCTCGGGACGGGACGGTCAGGAAATGAAAAAGTTGAACAACCCTACTTTAAATGTTTTATTTATTGAGTATTCTGGATCATCTATATTGTTGTCTTGCGCCCATGCGAATGTCTATATAAAAAATGGTGTAATGTATTTGCGATTTTCTTCTTGATTAGTGTGACATTTCCATAGATGAAATTCAGGAAGTTGGAAATTTTAAGGATGTGGCACATTTAGAGGTGTAACCTTTTTTACTCCATTTTTCGAATGTGTATGGCTAATTTTACACCCAAATTTTTCATATGTATCATATGAACATTTAACAAATTTGAATGGATATTTTTATACCTTAATCCAAAAATGTAAGGCAAGAATCACACTTTTTCACACTTACTACGTAAATTTTTTGTCATTAGATATGGAGCTTTTTTTAATGCCAAAAACCATCACTCCTTTTCAATCCTTATTTGTGCATACCAAGTAAATTGAAACTTATTTAACAATATAACTTTTTTATTTTGAAATTTAATAATAAGATTCTTTTGGCGTCTATATCTAAGAATAATATTTCGTCATTTTCGTTGATGATTACAATTACTATTCAGTTTATGAATACCACTAATAAAAATCTATCTATCAAAAATATTAACGTAATATCGTATCAACATCATCGTCCTCATCACAGCATGACGCAACATTAAATCTAGATTTAAATGTGGCATATGTAGCTAGTTTAATTCGTCACGGCACTTTGATAATAATTTTGTTTCTATCATTTATGAAACCCACGTCACACGTCTTTCATTCAAAAAAACAAAGAAAGATATGTGGTGCTCTTTTGAGATAGTATTTTATTTTGCAGCAAACCAGTCAATTTAAATAAAACGATGTATGATGTATCTGTGTCATGTTATTCAAACACTGTCCCACCAATATTGTTGGTCACTTGGTTATGACCAATCTTCACAAACTGTTCATATAAAAATATTTTTATTTCAATTCCATCGAACAACCTTACCAAATAGTCTCAAAAATCAAACTTAAAAAATCACAATACCGTGTGTGATTACGCACCTAGCAAAACTGGAAACCGTCAATATATATATATATAAATAACTAAACAACAGCTCTATGGACAAATAATACAACATTAAATAATTCAATGTAAAACAAAAATAACTCCCTCACTAATCTGCGAAAGAGTAACACTGTACATCTACAGCAGATTCTTCTTTCTGAATCCAGAAAGAAGAAAATTACTCACTGAAACAAGAACTCACTTGTTCTATTCCCAAATTATTATTTTGCATCAACCAGACTCAAAATATGTTTATAAATTTAACAGATAACACAAGCATTTGGATCTTCTTCTACACTTCTAGCATAGTAAGTAGGATATTGATGGTAGTATTGTTGTGATTTCATCTGATTCTGGTAATAACTCTGATAAGCTTTAAGAAGATCAGCCATTTGTTCCTTCTCGTCTTTCTTCTTCTCTTCCTTCTTCTCTTCTTTCTTCTCTTCTTTCTTTTCTTCTTTCTTCTCTTCTTTTGCTGGGCCCACAGAGACTATCTCTGTGTGACACAGTTTCCTCAGCTTCCCAACTATGCTCACAGGGTCGATGTCACCTGTTAATGTTATTTTCTTGTCTTTCATGTCCACAGACACAGAATCAACCCCTGCAAAATTGAATCAAAAACAAAAGCCTTTAATCTTTCTGGGATTTCAGATCTGGGTTTAATTTTAAACAATGAAATAACAGAAGATTATGATGAATTAATCAAGATGTGATTTAAATTTGCTTATTATTTACCTGGAAGGCCAGACACAGCTTTCATAGCTTTCTTCTTGATTGAGTCGTCATGTAGTTCTACTTTGAGAATAACTTTCTGTTGAGAGACATAGAGATAGAAAAAATTAATTAATTAAATCAGACAAATATGTATCATGTGTGATATATATATGAAAGAGATAAATAATAAAGAGTGTTGGGGAGGAATTCTCACCTTCATGATGTTGAGCTGATGAAGATTGTTAAAGGCGGATTTAAAGAGAGAGGGATAGATAGAGAGATAGAATGAAGGGAGAGATGTGTATGAGATTGAAGCGATGAGATGAGGAAATGGTTGAAGTTGGTGGCATTTATAGTGCAATAAAAGGTGGAGGGTAAAGACTAAAGAAGGAGAGAGGAAGGAGCAAGGTCAAGACAAGTCAAGACTCATTTTGAGGTCTATGGTCAGCAATTCGCAGTCGAAAATAGTACAAGTGGAAGATATGACTTAGTTTCCCCATCTCCATTTCTTTTGTTATCGGTTTCCATCTTTTGTACAAAATTATTACTATTTAGGTTAATATAACCGTGGTCATCAAAGATTTGGTATTTTTGTATGTGGGAGTGTTTTGAACTCATATTTGGTATTTTCGAAATAATTAAATTACAAAATATACTTGTCACGTTAGCATCTTAATAAGCTACCAAGTCATCCTATTTAACATTTTTTTGGCCAACATCCTATTTAACATAGTCAATACCACATAAGAAGATTTAATATAGTTACAGGCTTCAAGGACCAATCTTTCTAAACTAAGCAAAGTTCAAGGACCAATACCATGTGTTTGAAAGTCCAAGGATCAAAAGCAAAATGAGGTGAAAGTTCAGGACCAAAAGTTGGTTTAACCCGACTTTTAGTCAATGACAATTCACTTAATATTGTTTTTAATTCCTGAACTTTTAAAACTGTGGTCTTAGTCATCGAACTTTCGGTCATTTTTTGTTTCAGTCCGTGAATTATAAAATTAGTGAACTTTAAACTTCTTTATAAAGTTTAGGAACCAATGGCAACATTGCCTGAAAGTTCACACTTCAAAGTTCAAAGACAAAAAACAAAATTGAGTGAAAGCTTGAGACTAGAGCTATCAATTTTAAAGTTCAGGGATTAAAACCAAAATTGAGTGAAAGTTCTGGGCCAAAAGTTGTATTAAACCGTATATTTCCCTTTATGTTATAGCCACATTTTGTAAGTTATTTTTATACATAAAATTAGTGAGGTTTTAATATATTAGGGGAAAAATAGTTAAACTTTTAAATTTATATTATTTTTTATAGATTTAATAATTGAATTTGGAAAAAACCTCACAACTTAGATTTTAAAGCATTAAAAAATAATATAGAATTATAATCTTAATATATATTTTTTCACACATAATATATCAAATTGTCACTAACTGTCACTAACTGTATATAGAATCTAATGATGAAAAGTTAAAAACAACCAACAAAAAACACACTCCCTCGATCCCTAATATAAGATTTAGCCATAAAAAAACCGCTTCTTAAGAAAAGATGTAAAAGTTAGTTGGGCGTCTTTAGTTAATACTTGTTTTCCAATATTGCCTATATTTATTATGATACTTTTAAGAGAGAGAAATATATAAGCATTATTAAATATGAAAAAGATTTAGGGGTAAAGTAGGAAAAATACATTTAATGAAGAGAAAATGTGACATGAACTTTTATATTATTAGTTCAAATTGTTCAAATTTTGGATTTTTATAATATGCAAAGGAGGAGAGCAAATGAGAAGGGAACAGAAGATAAACAAGAACTGGCAAGTAAGCATAAGTAATAAATACTATCGTTAAATGATTGGGGGGTTTTGGATTGGAGGGTTTTGGCTATCTTTGGCCTTAGAGTGACTAATAGATAATTATTAGTTGAGCTGGTCACATCACATCTGTTATTTTTTTGTACAATGGAAATTCTAAAAGCCAAACAGCAACAACAATCTATGCAACCTATGCAATGCTCCTCTCGCTGGAAATAAAACTGTTGGCTCCGTGGATATGATTTGAGACCCAAAGCCCCTGGTTTAGAGCTCTTTGGCTAATACATTAGCAATAGCACTCTCATAGTCAAGTAAAGGGTCTTATAGTCTAGTGGTATGACATCTCCCATTTTGGTGGGAGATCTTTGGTTCAATCCCACTTGTAATTTCAAGCCGTTAGTATTTTCTCCTCGAATTAAATTAAAAAGCTAAGAAAGCAAGAGCGTAGTTTCATTCCAGTACACATGCACCAGATTAGCTAGCATGCCATTCTCTTGTTTAACAGAGCTAGAGCTTCGTGAAGAAGAGAAGAATCTGCATGTATATTAGAGTGTCCTTTCCTCATGGTGTCTACCCCATCCAAGAAATCACATAAAATCTTCACCTGACACTTTCATAAGATAAAGCTTAACTACTAACTCCAGACTTTAAAGACTGTGCTACCCAATACTCTTTGCTTTGGCCATACAATTGAGTCCCTTTAACTCAATTGATTCCATATAACAGATTGAATAAGATTTAGGTGCACTAATTCATTTCTTCTACACAAAAGTCAACAAGATTTACTGAAGAAGGCATTGCTCCATCTTCCTCCCAACCAGTCTCGGTTATCACTAATATTTCTGTTATACAAATAAATCCCACTACTAGTCTTAGTGGAGTAGATTGACTCTTCCTCCTGAGGACTAATTTAGAGTAGTGAACATTATATATGAACTTAGAAGGGGCGAAGACTCTTGTGATGTCCTTCAGGGCGACATTTGGATTTGAAAGTTTGGTTTCATAAAAATGTAGGATATTGAATTACAAATGCGTCAATTACTGGGGATTATTTCAAGAGATATATTAGATTGACTAAAGTTTGAATTATATTCATTGGAAATTATTTGTTTTTAAAAGAAATATATACAGTCCAAAAAACAAATGACAGCAATATAAGAATGTGTTTGGTAGAAAGAAAGAAAGTAAAGAATTAGAGTGTGTTTGGTTGTGTGAAAGTAAGTAAAGAATCAGAAATGGAAAGGGTAAGAGATGAAAAGTAGGGGTAATGATGAGAAAGTAAAGTTTGTGAGCCCCACGATAAGTGTGAGATGGAGAGAGAAAACTTGTGGGCCCCATGATATATGTAAATGACCATATTACCCTTAACTTTTCAAATTATTTATACCCCACTTTCGTTACTTTATTACAACCAAACAAGCCATTAGAATTGGAAAGGGTAAGAAATGGAAAGTAGAGGTAATGATCAGAAAGTAAAGTTTGTGGGCCCCAGAAAAAGTGTGAGATGGAGAGAGAAAACTTGTGGGCCCCAGGATATATGTAAATGACCATATTACCCCTTAACTTTTCAATTATTTACATGTCACTTTCTCTCCTTTCTCACTACCAAACAAGCCCTTCTTATTAGGATCACTGATCACATTCACAATTACAGAAATAGAAAAATTTCGTATTCTCTCCAGACAAATGACTTATGTACTGTTTACACTTTACCTCAAAGAATATTGTTATACTGATAATAATAATAATTCTCTAGCCCACCAAAATCGAGTAATAAATGTTGACGTTGTTGCCATGAATATTCCTCTTCAAGTTTCACGAGGCCTTTTATTTGGGGAAGATGATGATATGGGCCCACACAATAATGCAATGTGGCCCATGTTTAGAGTGAACTGTTTGAAGTTTTACTTGCCGAAGTTTCCAGGGCATTGCTATGTAAATAACAGGAAGGATGGGGGCAGCTGGGTGGATCAAGAGTGAGTTGTTGGCTCTCGTTTACATTTACTTTTATGCAGTATTTTTATCCTTTACGACTGTAGAATGTACAAGTTAGGAGTGAGGACCATTTCCTACAACTTCCCATCTTCATCCATTTTTTCTTATAAAAAGGCTTAATGCATTTTTTAGTTCTTATACTTTAACTTAATTTCGGTTTTGGTCATTGAACTTTGGTGGTTTTAGTCCTTGAACAGTTTTTGGATATCATTTTTCTATTTTTATATTTAACTGGTTAGCCAATCGTCAGATAGGAGTCGGGCAAGTTTAATGTAAAATTTTAATGGGAAAATGACAAATAAATACTTCAAATATTCAAAAGGACAAGTAAGGAACTCAAACTTCCAAAATGACAAGTAAGGAACTCTAAATTTCAAAAGAACAATTAAGGAACCAGACAATTGCTAATTGCTATGTTCCAAATGTTAATAATAATGTTCCAATTGTTAATTTTTATTAAAGTTCCTTACTTGTCCTTTTGGAAGTTTGAGTTCCTTACTTGTCCTTTTGGAAGTTTAAGTTTTTTACTTGTCCTTTTGTATATTCTGAGGTATTTATTTGTTATTTTCCCAATTTTAATTGCAAATGTTTCAAGGATCATATTTTTCAAAGAGTTTACCTTTAAGACATACTCCCTCCCTTCCTAAATATAATTTGTTTAGATTAAAGATGTTAGTTAAGTTGGTTAAGTTAACATGATATTATCAATATGCTCTAACCATCAACATTTACCCCCACTCTCCATATCTTATTTATCTATTATTGGGGAGCAGTGATAAGGATAATTTGAGAAAAATGTTAAAAATTAGAAATAGTTAGTTCTTCTATATATTTAATTAGGACCAAATATATCCCATAAATAGGACTTATATTCTGAAGAGTATTAAGAGTTAGTTTTTTCTTTTTTTTTATTTCAAGAGTTAGTTTTTTCTTGTGACAACCGAAAAGCCGTTTTGGTTTTATTACGTGTTGTAGTTAAATGGCAGCTCAACTCCGATTCAATTCTAATCAGCCATGAAAATGACTTCATGGTGTAAACATAACCGATCCAAGAACAAATCAAATTGCTGATCTACCTAATCATTCAACCTTCCTTGATTACATATTACCAAAACAATGCTTACTCCGATTAATAAGGTCATGTTTTGTTTTTATTATACAACTAACGTATGTACTTCTTTGATCTATGGTATCCATAAGAAGAGTTCTGAAAATTAAAAGCTAATCAGGGAGAGATGTAAAGAGGAATTTCTTATCCTGGGATGTTTGATATTCATCAAATAGGCTTAATTTTCAAGAAATTGGTGTCCCACTGAAGTAGCTTTCTTTGTCTTTGGTTTCATTTTATGTTGATAACTAATGGAAGAAACAATCCTCTGAAACCTTGCTAACCTACGTCCCTATGATTAGTTTATTAAGTTCTCCCGAAGGGCCGGATCAAGATCGGATGTAGACCAGGCTTGATGTTCAGGGCTTTATTTTTTAAGTAAAAAGCTAATAAAGAATAACAAACTATTGCATTGGCTAGTTGCACGATACCTACTAAACTTTTGCAAAGTGAAAACATAGTTATAAAAGATATGAAACGATGCAAATATATAGAAAATCATAAATTTTCCAAACATCCTTCTAAAGTATATGTGTGCCTGCTTTGTAAAAATTTGACAGATGTTACAAGAACTAACAGACTTATATAAACCAATAGTTGTTGCAAAGTTATGCACAATTATGCTAGTTTAATACTCCGTATATTTGAATTCTTATTTTTTTTTCTATTAATTTTTTAAGGTATTAAATTGCTAATTATTTCGATCCCTCCTCCCTTCGTGTCCACTGGCAGGGTCTGTTAACGTGTCATGTGTCAAGCTTAAGTTTGTAAGCAGGCGTCATCTCCTTAATTCATCTTTTATATTGCACATTTATGATTATATGCATGAATTGATTTTGGTTTAAAGAATAGATTAAAGTCATTGAACTGATATTGATTTCATATATAAATGCGTTATATTTATTATTTGGAGATGAAAATGGAAATCACAGAACTCTGACTGACATCCTTCCATTATTGTTTTTAATAGATCAGAAGTCCAGATCCTGGACTAGTTGTCGAATCTTGCTTCCTTGTTTATTATTTTTTATTTTTTAATCTTATGGCAAACTAGTAGACAAAATTTTTAAATTTTATTTTTTTAGAACACCTTTTTCACTCTGAAACCATACGTGCATTAACCAAAAAAAAAAAAACACTCAGTACTATTTACTACCTTTCTCATGCATATCTTGACTCTCACATCAATACAATATAAACCATCGTAACTTCTACTTCTTCTTCCACATTTCCATATTTGCTAAATTTAGCAGATGACGCAACCATTATTAGGACTCCCTTGTTCAGTTCCAACATAATAAGGTGGTGGATAATAAACATGATTATAACTAAGAGGAGTCGGCATAATCATTTTAGCTATATTCTCTATATTTTCTTCTTCTTTCTTCTTATTATCAGACTCTTTGGCTGCTCCAACGGACACTATCTCTGTATGACACAACTTCCTTAGCTTTTCCACTACATTAACCGGGTCGATGTCTCCTATCACAGTTAATTTCTTGTCCTTCATGTCCACATTCACAGACTCAACTCCTGTAAAAACAAAACAAAACAAAACCGGACCAGTTAGACTGATTTTTATAACTAACTATCATTTTCAAATAATCTAAAATAAGAAGTTAGCGAGAAACATTGGTTTGATATATGTTCAATACCTGAAATGCCTGAGGCTGTTTTCATAACTTTTTGCTTGATTTTGTCGTCGTGTAGCTCCACCTTCAGCACTACTTTCTGTCAGAAAAATGATATAATAAAAAATTTTGTTAGATACAACGATATATGTGTGTGTGTGTGTGTGATTACTTTAAATGATAGGAAATAAGAATTGATCGAGGATCTATTTGACCTTCATTGGCGTATTACTGTCAAATAGTTATTATGAGTGATGAAAACCAGAAGGGAGCTAGGTATGCTGTGTAGAAGATGATATGCTGTGTAGAAGAAGATTTGTTGCAACTTGGTTCTGAGTGATGTTGTGCCTATGAATGTGGGAATTTATAGCCGTTAGTACGTACTCAGTTTTTTTATCTGTTATTATATTTAAATGTACTTATAGTATGATACATATCCTTTGGACAAAAAAATTAAATATGAAACCAAGTCAACACCATGCAAGTCTTTCTTTTGTAGGAGAATTTCAGGTCTTGACCGAACCAAGTCATCGGGTTAATTATTTGTATTTATCATCAAGCAGCAATCATGGACTTTGTTCCCTCTGGTACTTGTCTTGGTAAAGTAGACGGAAATTTCTCTTGTTTTCAAATTTCATAGTTACGTACTTACGTTGTCAACTTGTCATGTCATGTACATAATAATGTATAATGTAAAATGAAATAAAATAAACTAACAATACTTTTAATAATATATTGCTAGTACTCGTATTCGAGTGCCGTACGTATGTGCCAAGTGCCATCATATTGATTTTTTGCATAGTTATATTTTGGGTAATTAATTTGAGATCTTATCCAATACACATAATATATAAAAGGCCGTCTCACAAAAAATGATGAAATTAAAGTAGGATCCTTGGATCTTAATTTGATTATCTTCCAAGAGTTAAGAATACAGTTTTGTCTTCCTTATTATTCTAAGCTCAGATATTGCGACTGATGCTCAATAACTTGTTGTATGGTCAGACTGTTTTTATTCACAGTTCAAATACTTTTTATAAGTTAAATATAAACCCTGGTGACTAGCCTCCATTAGCTTGTTATGCATGATCAAAGTGTTGTTTTTCACAATTCAAACATTTGATATTAGTTAAAATGTAAAAACTTATGTCTGACACCTAATAACTTGTTACACGTGGTCACAATGTTCTTGTTCACCTCTCAAACACTTGTTATCTTATGAATAACAAAAGAATGACAAAAATGTCTTCTTGACTTTGAAGATAATTATAGTAAGATCCATTAAAGTCTTACTTTAATTTCGTTAATTAGTGAGATATTTTCTATTTTATATGTGTTGGGTGAGACCTCAAATTAATTATCATTGTGTTTTCAATCCTGAAAGAAATATCAATAAAAACAGGTAAATATATAATATAATGATCCTAATTTTTGTACGATGAAATAATATACATTTCATGAATAATGTGGTCATTATATTTACTTTGTGGTTTGCTTTTCGATGCTTTTCTTCAAAGCGTACGACGTCAAAATAGAGGCAACTTTCCAGGAAGTTACTTCTACCTTCTGTGGTGCATCCTGGCTCGTGATTTGTGAAAATATGAAATCAGAACTTAGTAGAATCTTATTAAATAATTGGTCAACTAAGTCAAACCGTACCCCACACGCTTCTCCTTGCCTAATCTTTAGATTCTAGAGTCTAGACGTGTTTTTGGGGTCGCATTAAGAGTTAAGACTAAAGGCATTATTAGGGAGGGCGTACTTCCATATCCACAAGGCATTTTCAAGGATTTCCAATCAGTAGTAGCTCTCTATGCTCTGGCCTTTCAGGAGAAGAACAAGCTGATAGCTTTTCATCAAGGTCTTACCTCCCCAAATTTCTCACAAGCAAACTAATGGAGTGTCATAGTTAAGAAATGGAAACTACAACGATCTTCCTACTGTTGCGTTCTTGTTTGTTTCGAAGGAATTTTTTTTCAAACTTTCACTTGGACGCGTAGTACTATTCTTGGGCATTTTTTTGCCGTGAGCTGCTTCCGCCACGCTTTGAATTGAATACATCAATCATGCTTGCCTAAGGAATTTCTTACCATTTACAATATTCGCAAGCGATGCATTGACTTCCATTGTTGGGCTTCATCGATCACACATATCATTGCCAGAGATATAGCCTCTCTGATTCGTCTTTTTAATTTGTTTTCTATTTATTTAGTTTCAGATGAATGGTTGACTGCTGTTCCTTTTATTTTCCATGATATTGTAAAAACCATGTAATCCTTATTAATTAATATCATTTTGTCTTTTTATAAAATAAAGCATTAAGACTAGAGGCTGACATTATGCTTTTTATTTGGGAAAAAATATAAATTTTTTACCATAGAAAAATATATTTACTGAAACTTATACTTTTATTTAGTTTTTAACTTTTAATTTTAGTATTTTGTGTATTTTAATCATAATTAAATACATTAAATTTAATTTTTAAGCATCATTAGTTTCTACGCAAAGGGTAGTAAAAGATAGAGGAATTGATAGTAGTAACCCAACAAGTTAATGGTTTAATTAACAGATAAAAAACCACATGTACAAAAATCAAAATTCAATAAAATTATGGGTAATAATAAATGGGTTTTCCCTTTTAAGGTTACACAATACCATTGTTATTATCATTTCGCTAAATTCTAATTTTATTTAGATAAATTTTATTTTATATTAAACAAATTTTTAGTGATATACTTTTATTTATCCACCGTATCCAATGCTAGTTGCAATTGATAATTTGGTTTCACGAAAATATAGATCTACAGTAGAAAAACTTTACTACATTCTAGTTGTTATTCATATGCTTAGTGTTTTTTTTGGAACACTTGTTCAATAGGTTTCTTGTCATAAGAATCCTATTCTTTTATTTGTTTTTATACTTTATGTATTAGCCTCCACATTTTTTCACCAATTAGTAATTTATGGGTTTTCTAGCATGTTCCTATTGGGTCCAAATCATGGATAATGAGGGTGAAATACCTCCTGGCGAAGACGGAGAGGGCCAAGCACCCAATTATGAGCAATGTGCACTGTCGCCCTGCCCATACAAGAAGAGAATCTCAACCCTCAAAATCCCTCCATATCCCTCTTTTAGGGTCTCATTTTGGCCCATTGAGATTCATTTCAGATATCATAATTTGTCATTTGTACTGTTAAAAATAAAAAAAAATGTATTATAATATAAAATAAATGAAGAATTTTTAATTTTTAATTTTGAAAAATTTTTAGCATAAAAAATTTCAACTATCTAGACCTATTTCATTTTAATAGAAGGATCTATAAGAGATACTACATACTTATCCATTTCAATTGAAGATCTATTAGAGATACAAATTTATTTAGTTAACTGTAAAATTATTTTACAGTTATTTTACAATTAACTGGATAAGTCTGTATCTCTGATAAATCCTTCTATCGAAATGAAATAGGTTTAGATAGTTGAAATTTTTATGCTAAAAATTATTTTATATTATAATACAGTTTTTTATTTTAATGGTACAAGTGGTAAATTATGAACTCTCAAATGAATCTCAATAGACAAAATGAGACCCTAAGAGAGGGATATGGAGGGATTATGAGGATGGGATTCTAAGAGAATCCTAACCCCCCATAAACAACAAAGAAGGAGAAAGAAAGAGAGGAAAAAGGGGTATTTTCTCTGATCCTTATTATAAGTCACCAACTAATTTTTCTCACATACCAATAAATTAAAATTTGTTGAATTCATTTAATTTATCCTACAATAGTACAATTCAAGTACTTTATAATATTAACCCCACTTATTACATTTATTTCCAAAACTATTAACTATCACTCTCTCCTATTACCCCTATTAAATATGAGTATATATGGGAAAAAAAATTAATGCACATTGGAAACCATGGAGTGACTTATAAAAAGGACCAAGAAAAATTGGTAGATGCCTTATAATAATGACTGGAGGGAGTATTTCATAACTGTTTGAAGTAAGGAGATTGATTCTTTTACTCTATTATCAATTTGATTAACTTATTAATTGATAATTGATAATTGTAACCATTTCAAATAATGATCTTTGATTGAATGTACATAACTATACGGCGTAGTGACTCTCCAAGGAGGTTATCCGTGCCAGAAGTGATCAACCTCTCCAATGGGGAGAAGGTTGAGGTTGACAATTTGGAGTTCAGTGCCCAGCATACTGGACAAGGGGGCGTTCTATATTGTAGGTACAGAGGTACTGCATCCACATTGGGCAGAATCACAAATGTTTTCCAATTGACCTCTTGGATTGGAAGAAGGTAAACAAGGGGAAAAGGACGTTTGCATGTATGGAGCAGTTGGTGAAGGCTAGTTTATTTAATATTTTTATATTAGTATTTTGATTTGATTAAATTATTAATATTTATTAATATGATCAAAATTAGTAATATGTTATTCAATTTTTTTGAAATAGTTTTATATAATTGTTGTGCTATATACTTTTTTGCATAGTAGTTTTGGGCTCCCTCGCTGCTTAAATCATGGGTCATAGGCCCATAGCAAAGATTGGATATGTTTAGAAATTAGAAGACCAAAAGGAACGATGATTTCAACAATAGGATCATGGTGAGACAAAGCTATACGATGAGCTCATTTGAGATGTCCTCGGTGGACTCCTTGCACAGCTGCATGAGCTAGATATGTAGAGTGGAGGGGCGAAGGTGAAGGACATGTGTATTTATTAACATTTGTTTGTTTATATTTAATTTTTTAAGATATATTAATAGTAATGGAAAAATTTATATGATTATACATTACTAGAAGAGGTTGGAGCGGGGCGTGTCGAAGCAAGTGATTCAACATATGCACAGGAACAGGCCTTTTTCTATAGGCATACATGATATGGTATGAATCGAATAATAAATGTCTAATTTGATTAAATTGATATTTTTATATATAAATATTAATTGTAATTGTCTATCATAATTAACAAATGGATGAAGCCGCAGATGAAGGTATAGAGGTATCTTATCTCGATTTCTTCGTGAAGTCCCATAGGCACCCTGATGTAAATTTTTCCGCTGCGGCTAAGTGGGGACTTGTTAACATTTTAGGATTTTATGACATTTCAGCATGTTTTACATAGGCACCCTAATTTGTAATTTGTGCATTTTTTAGGTGTTGAGTGAATAAAAATGTGCAATTGCTCTTTGATTGCTCTTTCTTGTTCAAATGTACACATATTTTGATTACTTTTTAGTTGTTAGAACCATTTTTTGAAGGATTAGAAAGACATGAAGTGACGATAAGATACATAAAAAAGGATGACAAATAAAGCTTTAATTATTTTGTATCTGGATGATCTCTAGAGGCCCAGGCCATATTATGTCTAGAGACCAACAAAGCATGGGCAAAAGTCTGAAACTTAGCCTAAATCATTTCTAAAGACCAGCAGAGCACTTCATGAAATCAAGAATGCCTAGGCAAATTAAAATTCTAAATCCTAGACAGAATTACTCTGCGAGAACAACAAAGCCTGGACGAAATTTTGAGACCTAAGGGAAACTATCAAATCAGTAACACATAGTTTTGTTGCTGGACGAAAATTTATGGTTTAGTAGTATATATTTGGGGGAACTCGAGCTTGGGGTTCATTTTGAATTTTGGCTTGGGAGTTTTGTGGTGTGCTTTGACATGAGTTTTGGTGGAGATTAAGTTGAGATTTAAAGCTTAAAATGATTTTTACTTCACATTTATATTGGTTATTGTTCTTCATTGTACTGCTGCTAATGTCAACATTAGTGGTGTCTTCTTTTTTTTTTTTTTTGATAAAAAGAACTACAATATAAAACAATTACTCAGCAACGATTACTGAGTTTCTACAGTAAGACAACAAACTCAAATCAAAAACCAATAGGCTATGAATCAGATCTGGAGGGTCAACATAGACCAAAAAATCAACTTTCATATCTTGAGCTACTCCGGCAAGCATATCAGCAACACAGTTGGCATCTCTTGGGCATATCTTAAGGATCACTGTCCATTTCTTTCTCAAAAAACTTTTAATTTCCTGCAAAACCTCGAAATCTGGATGACAAACTGGAATCGTCTTTTGCAAAATATTAACTAATTCATGGCAATCACTCTCAACAATCAAACTTTGAACTTTCTTCTCCCATGATAACTTGAGAGCCCATAAAAAGCCCCAAGCTTCAGCAGACAAAGAAGACCCAATACCAATACGATATTGAAAAGCCTGTATGAAATCCCCATTATGATCTTTCAGCACTCCCCCACACGTACAATATCCTGAACTCAAATTTCTTGCTCCATCAATATTGAATTTCAAATACCCATAAGCAGGACATTCCCATCTATCCAAATTATTTTCCTTCAACTCTTGATTCAAAACAGGTCTGCCCCATCCCAAACAAGCATAACTTCGAGCAATTACATTATATTCACCCCACAAATTATTGTTAAAAACAAACTCATTTCTCCTTAGCCAAAGATTTCTACAAATAATAGCAAACCATAACCTAAATTCAAAACCTTGAATTAAGATTCTTTGCCTCATACTCCAATTTAACCATTCATATACATTAGTGAAGTTAAAAAATTGAACTGCAATAAACTGAGGGAGCACTTTCCTCCAAACCTGATCAGAGCCACAACAATCTCTTAAAGCATGAATAAGAGTTTCCTCTGAATCCTTACAGATATCACAAGCACTCGTAGCAGAAATTTTCCTCTCCAACCTCAACTCATTAGTCAAAACTCTATCATGAAGACATAGCCATAAGAAAGTTCTATATCTTTGAGGCACCTTTAAACTCCAAGCAACCTTCCAATCTCTAGATATCGTAGCATTACTGGGTTTCTTTAGTTGCTCATACACCGACTTAATTGTGAAAACACCATCTGAAGTCCACCTCCAAACCGGGAAGTCTTGACACTCACTTGACCTCAATGAGACCCTCTCAATAGCCTTTAACACATCCTGAACAAAATAGTTTCTAAATTTCTGCCAATCCCAGGTACCTGAAGGAGATAGAACATCAGCAACTTTCCAATTTTTTATATCCTCAGGAATTGCCAGAACTGTAAGTGCAATTAATTTCCCCAAATGGGGAACCCACGAGTCCTCCCAAAAAGAAATCTCTCTTCCATTCACCACACGCCAAGCAATACCTTCCTTCACTGTATTCCAATTGCATCTAATACCCTTCCATGTTGATGATTCTACCCTTCGTTTCTTTACTTCTGGAATCAAGTCTGCCCCTCCCTTATACTTCTCCCTCAAGAATTGAACCCACAAAGAATCCCTTCGACTAATCAGAGCCCAACCAAGTTTGGACATATATGCCTTATTCTGGTATTTAGCCTTCCGGATGCCAAGGCCACCAAATTCCTTCCCAGAGCAAACTCTCTCCCATGAGATAGCATGAATCTTTCTTCCAGATGACGAGTTTCCCCATAGAAAATTACGACAACATTTATCAATTCGATCACACATACCTGACGGTAATGGGACTGTTTGCATCGCATAAGATGACATAGCTGATAATACCGAAGATACAAGTGTTTGACGAGCAGCAAACGATAACATGTTCACCTTCCAGTTAGATAACCTAGTCTCCATCTTCTCCAAAACAAAATTATACGTTGAACTACTAACTTTGTCATGGATAATAGGCATACCAAGATACTTTCCCAAATTTGACGTGGGAGTAAACTCCAGAAAGTCACATATCTCTTTAGATCTAATATGATTTACATTCTTTGAAAAGAAAATCCTCGATTTGGAAGCATTAACTCTTTGTCCCGACACTTCACAAAAATCATCAAAAATAGCTTTTACTACTCCTGCTTGCTCCATATCTGCCTTAGCAAATAAAATAAGATCATCAGCAAAAAACAAATGAGAGATTGCTATACCCTTTTTAGATATCTGAAATGGTTGCCAATCTTTATCATTCACAGCTGTTTGAATCAAATGGCCAAGTTTCTCCATAGCAAGGACAAAAAGATAAGGAGATAGTGGATCCCCTTGTTTGACCCCGCGTGTGGGTTTAAAAGAGCCAGCATCAGCACCATTCCACAAGATGTTCATTAATGGTGTGGACACACATTTCTGAATAACTTTCTGAATATTCTCCGGAATCTCAAGCTCCCTCAGACAATCAAAAATAAAATTCCATTGGATACGATCATAAGCTTTCTCCAAGTCAATTTTAATTGCCATAAAACCATTCTTCTTCCTCATATTTCGCATAGAATGAATAATTTCCATTTTGATGTAACAAACACTCGATCAATTCTACTTTGACTTGATCCTCTTCCCCATGTAAACCTTGGACCCGAAAATCCAATATCAACCAAATCATTAGACAAAACCCAATTTCGAAAAGACACATCAACTCCTCCACTGCTCTGAGAGGAATTATTTCGATCTTCAGGACAAGTAACTGCATTAAAATCCCCCATTATCATCCATCTATCTTCCTCCGGGTTGCATATGGAATTAAGACTAGACCATAAAGATCTCCTCAAAATCATGTTCGGATGACCATACACCAATGTAACAAAAAACTCATTCCCAGTACCAACATCAATCACACCATGAATAAATTGATCCCCCGTGGTCAACACTGAGAATTTTGTTTCATCATCCCAAAACAACCAAATCCCACCACTGAATCCCCTAGCTTCCACAATATGCATATTAGGCCATCCCAACTTATGCGCTACGTTTCTAGCTCTTGACCCAGGTTGCCGAGGTTCCAACAAAGCCAACAAATTAACACATTTATTCCTGCACAATTCTCCAAGAAAACGGTGAAAAGGAGCACCTCCCGCTCCCCTAGAATTCCATGACATAAAAATCATAAAAAAGATATATATACAAAGAATGGTACAATATACGACTTCAAGAAGACATGACAACATCATGCATATTATCATCTCCCACAAGTATCTCGACATCATCAACAACTCCAAGGACCCCATTACTTAACCCAAGCACAATATCTTTCAAAGGCTTTGTTGTATGCACTAGTGCTTTATCAATAGCCCCAGGATCCATTAAATCAAAATTATTCTTTTGAGTAATACAAGTAGGGCGCCTACTCTTGTCCAGAACATCCTTAGACACAATTACATCATTCAGCACACTAGGAAAGGAACAAGAAGATGAAGATGACCCTATCAACATTTGACTCCCCTGGACCTTTCTTTTTATCATATTATTTATATTTATTGGGCATGAAAGTTGGCTCCCTCCACTCTTCAAAGATGCTTCAGCTTGCTTGCCTATTTTCTTTTTCCCCAGTGACACATCACGTTTTATCTCACGTGATTGGGGATTTTTAGAGACTCGACGATGTGTATCATAGACAACAATATCTTGCTTCTCCATAATTTGTTCAACTGAATCTTCTACATTCAAGGCAACAAAACGAGATCCCTCAACAGCTCCTACATTCTTGGCAATCACCCTACTTCCATGCTTACTGTTAATGACTGGTTCAAACCTCGTACGATTCTCTTTTTGTGTCGTCGACGTGACCATCGTTCTTTGCTGCCGACGACGACGAGGAACTACCATCCACTCTCCAAATTCATTGGACTTATTTTCATGAGGATTAGCTACAAACTCTGACTCCTCTTCATCTACATTATAATTCGACGACACACCCATATCCTTCCTTACCTCTGTCGTATCATTCTTCTTGAAAGAACAACTCCTCATGTCATGACCATAGCGACCACAAGAAAAACAAATTGAATGAAGTCCTTCATAAACCACCTTCTTCTCTATTCCATTAATCAGAATAGCTGGTAACAAAGGACGACTCAAATCAATCTCGACACATAATCTTGCAAACCTCCCTTTCGATTGGCGTAACGTATTGGAATCAATCTTTAAAACCCTACCTATTTGACTTCCCACCATATATAAGATACCCTCCTCATAGTAATCCACCGGAAACTTCGGAATACGGATCCATGCCGCAATTTTTGAAACTTCATTAGCATCCGGGTTAAAGTCAGACTTCCATGGTTGAACAGCAAGATAATGCTCCATGATCATCCAAGGACCCTCTGTCAAGGCAAAGTCATAATCCTCCTTGCTATGTAATCTAACTATGAAAAAGCCTGAACCAATCTCCATTGTGTCTACATCTCCCCTATATCCCCACATTTTTTGAAGTCTCATGCTAAGGTAATCCTCCCGAATTGTACGACCAAGAAGTCTAACAATCAGAGAGGTTCCCCATTTTTTGGCTAACTTCTGACAGAACTCCGGGAGGATAATGATATTCGGTCCCTTCTCCGTCTCCTCAATACGAATTCTTGACTTCCATCCGTCATCCAACCACCAACCCTCCTCATCCTCCTCTTCTTCATGCAAACTCGGTTCATCATTGACACACACACTCCTATAGGATTTTTTAGGAACAACCTTAGGAGAATCATCTGAACTGAATTTATCTTCCTCAAACATCCAGTCTTCCTTTCTTGGAATAACAGTATTATCATTCAACATCTTAGTTTCATTAGTGGTGTCTTCTGAACGCTGATAATATCCCCATTTTTATTTTTTTAAACGAAATTATCTATGGAGGTGTACCACCGCTAATGTATATTTTAATTTTTTTTAAAATCTTCTTAAGAGCAGTTTCCACCCACTCGCTGCTAATCCAATTTTTTCAAATATCTCACCCATATTATTAGTGGGGGTTGGACCAACCGCTGCGCTTTGACCATGTTTCCCGCAGTTATAGAATGCGTCGTTAATCCGTTAGTCACACCAAAATTAGCGCGCATTGTGTAACCGCGGGAAAGTGTTTAGAAGTGGTTGGAACCGCTGCTAGAGCCACAAAGTTACCATTGCTAAACCTGTTTTTTTTTGTAGTGTTTATCTATTTAACAATTGAATTACACAGCTATAATGCCTTATGTGTAATGACCCTAAAAATTTAATAGCCCTTCAATTTTAGTTGAAGAATAATTTCTATATGATTAATTAGTGTAGTTGTGCAACAATATGGTAAAAGGCTGTTACGTGTTTTTATTTTTATGATCTCTCTATAGCCATTGTGTTATTTTTTTAAGTCACGAGAAAATTTTATAAATTCAATGAAATTATTGCAATGCTCAAATATAGCCATTTTAATGATGATGTGGCTAACATCTATATACTTAAAATGGTGGGCCCACAGTTAAGGTTCACAGACGTTAGGCCTATATAATTGAAATCTCACATTTACCACATTTTAAGTTACAAGTATTAGTTTTACACGCTCAAATTTACAACGTTGCCAGATGCACTCTTAATATATATATTTTTTTAATCACTGCCCGGTTTAATCCGGACTCAAAGGGTAGGAGTGTTACCTACATAGACAAGATTGTTCTCTCTCCCAATGAAAGCACTTCCCGAGATTCAAACACGCGTTCTCATCCTTACGGGGGTTGTAGTCCACTTACTAGCTCAATCAACTAACTATTGGTAACGATGTATATATCACTTTTGAGAAAAAAATATAATATTACCATGAATAATTTTACACTTTACCCTTTTTCTTAATTAATATTTTACTAAAATTAAAGAAACAAACTTCATTTTCTCAAAAGTGATATATCGTTATCAATGGGTAGTTGGTTGAGCTGGTAAGTGGACTACAAACCCCGTAAAGATGAGAATGCATGTTTGAATCCCGGGAAGTGATACATCTTTTCCAAAGAGAGAATTGCCCCCACCCTTTCGGATTAATTTAGTGTCTTGTTACTAAGTAAGTTTTGTCCTTTATGGTGTGCATACCTAATACAGAAGAACAAACAGAAGCTGCGGAGATTGCGCCTATAAGTGGGGATGGGCTAATATTATCTTTGGGCATTGTAAAAATATCAAAACTATAGTATTTTCATTAACTTATTTTAATTGGGAACAACTTGGTAATGGTATAACTCAACTTGGCAATGTATAACATCAAAATATCGCAATTTCATATACTCCCTCTGGTCCTAAATATAAGACCTAATTGACTTTTTTAGAAAATCATAAAAAAACAAAATAAGTTAATTATAAATTGTTATTTTACCTAATTTTTCCCTTAGATTAGTATATTTTACCTATAAACTAATGGATAATCTAAAAATATATCAAATATGTCATAATTTAATAACTTATTTCGCAACCTTAATCTCTCCAAAAAAATCATCTAGGTCTTATATATTTAGGACCGGAGGTAGTATTAAGTTAGCAATTTAATATCTAAACTTGTCATAGAGAATATCTTGGCAATTTTATATGTCAATTTGGTATTATTATATCGGAACTTGGTAACTGAATAGGAACATGGGAAAATATTGGGACAAATTGAAAGAGGCTACTTTTATGTGTTTTTTGCATTATAAGCATTGAACAAGGGAACTCACCCTTTCACTTTGTGAATTTATTTTTGGGTATGACTCTTTGATAAACTCTACAATTTCACATAATTCATCAATTCATCATCACAAATTCCCCTTGTACATGATTTTTGGGTGGTAAGTAGGTTAGAATCATACAAATACTCATATGAAAAGATGAACAATGCATGATAGGTATATGTGAGAAATTTGGAGTTGAATAATTATGTATATGGGTGATTTTTAAAACTCATCAACACTTATTCACTCTAAGCATAGGAAAAGGTGGACAAGTATAAGGAGCTGGATTATGAAATACTTGGAGAAGCAAAGGATTGGAGGCAAATCACAATGGAAATCTGAAATTAAAGAGGAAGCAGAAAACAAATACCTTCACAGGGCGTTTGCCGTGGCAAGCACGCGATGATAACACATTTTGGCTAATCTGAACAAGTGTTTGAGTGGATAAAAGGTTAGGGTCGAATTGTATTGCATCATACTTCACTTGGGCACGTAATTAGAAGGTCTTAGTGGATAAAAGGCTTTGGGCTTTGAAGAGGAAGCACTCGGCCTTGACGAAAATTGGAGCTCTCCAACTTGATTATCTTCTTCCTACCTACTTCTAGATTTTCTTGTCATGAACTCTATTCTTAGGTGTTATTTTTGTTTTACTCATGTATAACTAAACCGTTATTTAGGTTACTTCGAACCAATTTATGGGTTGAATATTGTATATCTCTCTTTTTATCCCTTGAATGAAATGTATGTGTGTGGGGATTTCATCTTACTTTTTCTTACATAAGTGTTTGATCACCACTATATTTGTTAAATAGAATATGTTTGGCTTTAGAAATTGTATTTTGTTCTAAAAATTGATCAAATCATGTGAGATTTTAAGTTTATGGTTTTAAACTAATAGTTAGTTTTAAGGGTGAAGGTGTAAAACTAATACTACTAAACTTTACTCAAAAGTGCATTTGTAATACGAAGTTTCGCAAGGTGCAAAAATAGTACTCATCTTTTGCATTAGGTGTAGTTATAAGATTTGTACTTGAGGAAAATAAAATTTAAATGTGAAAAGGCTCATTTTCCCCATTATATATATGAGTATCATTGGTGAACTTCGTGAAACTTGAGTATTAAAAACACTCTTAGAGTCTAAGTTTAGTATCAGATTTGCAACTATATTACCCTTGTAAGAAATTAAAGCAATTTTTAAAAGTGCGCCACTTAATTAGATGATTTTTGTAAGAAAACAATTGGTTGACATTTCCATACCTCCCTAGCCTTCAATCCTTAGAAGTAAAGATAATTGTACCGAGATTTTAAATAAGAGATTTAATTTTAGAAATGTCGCAATAAATAGTTGATGATGATTAATAAAGACTGAAACAACTTATTTTTATAAGTGAAAAAAATTGTCGAATGGATCCTATTTGACTTTTAATATCTTCGGATCTGTGTACAATTATTCAGAAGTAGTCATATACTAATATGCATTCCGTATGGCCATACGTTTTAAATTGAAGGATAAAGTTGAGAAATGACTTGACCATAACAAGCAGCAACGCGTCTTCCAGCATATATAAATTTTATTTTGCACTGAATTCCAGCATATTTAAGTTGACTTGAAATAGGACAAGTTTACTCTTGATTGAGTCTTCCTCAACATCTCATACCAGACCTGCTAACCTTCATTTTTATTCATGGATCCATGTAACCAAATGTTTTTGTGGCTCCGTCGAAAGAGAATCTGATTTTATCTTTGATTTGGAAAAAAATTTGCAGCTGCTGGAAGATAAAAGGAAAAGGCTTGAAGATATCAAGAAAGATGTGGAAGAACGAATTGGAGTTGAGAGCAACCCAGGGATGAAAATATCTCACCAACTCAATCGTTGGTTGAAACGAGCTGAAGGCATTCAACAGGTCAGTTCCTTTTTACCTTTTGACATATCATTACCTTATTTGGAGCTATTTAATTGAATTTATTTATAAGATTTTTTGTTGTTGATCGATTATTTTTTTCTTACTTGGATGCTAGATTTGAACTTAAGTCAAAGTAAAATTAGAAATATTAAGTGATAAAACTAACATAGGTGTTGATGTATAAGGTATTTATGAAATTAAGTTGTTAAAAAATTAAGTACTTATTTTTATGCAATAATCAAGGGAGAGAATGTTTTTAAGTTGCTCAAGGATTAAGTACTTATTTATGAATAAAAATTAAATTAATATCTATTCTCCGAAATAAAAATAAAGCATAGAGATAGGAATAATGAGAATATGTATATATTACATCAATTTACATTGCTGATGTAATAATAATATTTTCCTACAAATACATTCTTATATTTAAATAAGTGTATACACACACATATATGGAAGGCCATGTGCCGATCCTCTTAATAGAGTTCATCTCATAGTTAATAGAGTGCGAAAAAAGCAAATGCATCACTTGAACATATGGAAACATGAATCTAAAGTATGTTAATTATGGTCAATAAAAGGTGATCGAATAGGAAAGAGAAGATTATGCACCTACTTAAACAAATTTATATATCTACAGGAAATACAAGATATTGAAGCTCAAGGAGCCCGAGAATTTCAAAACAAATGCCCAAGTGGATGTTGTCCAAAGAATTGCATGTCAAGCTACAAGTTAGGAAAGCATGTTGTTAAGATGCTCAAGGATGTGGAACAACTTGCAATTGAAGGATCACGTTTCACTAAAGAATTCATATTTTCTCATAGAGTACCACCCAAAGCAATTGAGCTACCACCAGATGAGACAGTGGGATTGGACTTAATGTTCGATAAGGTATGGAAGAGTGTTGAGGCAGAGAATGTTGGTGTCATTGGTATATATGGCATGGGCGGGGTTGGAAAAACTACACTACTCAAGAAAATGAATAACGAACTTGGGAAGAGAAGGGTGGATTTCGATGTTGTGATGTGGGTAGTCGTGTCCAAAGAGCCTAACTTAGATAGTATTATGGACAGCATCAGAAAAATGATAAAGATTAACAACGATGATTGGTATCATTGCAGTAATCAATTTGAAATGGCAGCTAAGATCTATGGTGTCCTCAAACAAAAGAAGTTTGTCTTACTATTGGACGACATATGGGAGAAAATAGACTTCAAATTGGTAGGTGTACCCCACCCAAAGGACACCAATTTTCAATCCAAGGTGTTATTCACAACACGACTTGAGAATATGTGTGAAAAACTGCATGCTCAAATGAAATTTAAGGTAGACATGTTGCCAGAGAAACAAGCACTTGAATTATTTCTCATAAAAGTTGGTGAAGAAACTTTAAGTTCACATCCAAACATTCCTAAGCTAGCAGAGGAAATGGCAATGGAATGTAAAGGGTTACCCCTCGCTTTGGTTGTTGTAGGAAGTGCCATGGCAGGTGTGAAGAGCTTGGAGGCATGGAAAAGTTCAAATAAGAATATACGAGAGTCTTCATGGACTGCTTCGGATTTGGAGACAAATGTATTCTCTATTCTTAAGTTTAGCTATGACCGATTACCTGATGAAGTTCACAAGAAATGTTTCTTATATTGTGCCTTATTCCCTCAAGGCTATAGAATTTCTATTTTTGATCTCATAGATAAATGGATATGGGAAGGATTTCTTTCCAAAAATATGAACAAAAGCATTCAAGACATGCGCGATGATTGTGAGTCTATAATTGCAAAATTGAAACTCTCATGCTTGTTGGAGAGTAGTCCTGAGGATAAAGTAGTTATGATACATGATATGCTTCGAGACATGGCATTGTGGTTATTAGCTTGTGGTCAGGAGGACAAAAGAATTCAAAAAGTTATTGTTCAAGGAGATGCAAGAGCAGTGTCCCTTAATGATGTTGAAAAGTGGAATATTGTTGAGAGGATTTCAATTATGGGAGGGGAAGAATGGCATGTACCATCTGCAACTTGTCCCAGTCTCAAAACATTATTGGTTAGGGAATGTGAGATCATAAAAGGTTTGGAAAATATCATCTATATGAGCACATTGAAATGCTTGGAACTACGTGTCAGTGGGAGATTGAATCTACCAGCAGAAATTGGTAACTTGGTTCACTTGGAATATCTTTCTTTGCATGGTGAAATGGAGACATACAAGTTTGCCATGGAATTAATGAAGTTGGTGAACTTAAAGTTTCTTGAGTTGAAAATATCTGGTAGTAATGCAAGCATTCCTTTGGGAGTGATATCATGTCTTCAAAAACTAAGAGTGTTGAGCTTCTATGCACAGACAAGTGAAGAACAAAAGACCAATGAGAGAGAGCTTCTAAAGGAGGTGGAGTGCCTACCGAAAATCGAGGAACTAAGGATAATTGTAACAACGATAAGTGGCTTCAACATATTATTTGAGTCAACGAAATTGCAAAATTGCATAAACTTTATTCATCTTGATGGGCTGGACTTTGAAATGGATTTATTTTTGGCTTTCATGTCAAAAATGAAAACAATGCAATGGTTTCAGTTGTCCAATTGTCAGGTAATAGATTCTATGGTTTTTGACACGTGTTATTTTACCATGCTACAAGGTGTGAGCATTAGCAGATGTCATTCAATAACTCATGTAACATGGCTCAAGTATGCTCCGCTCCTTCAATTTCTTCATATCTTCCATTGCTCTTCAATTGAAGAAGTAATAAAGGAAGAAGCCACAGAAGCTGAAAATGTGGAATCTTCTACATTCTCTTCTCTTGTTCTATTGTATTTATCTCTCTTACCTGAGCTTAAGAGCATCCACAACAAACCATTGTCTTTTCCTTCCCTCAAATTCATCAAAATATATGGTTGTCCAAATTTAAAAAAGTTACCACTTGATTCCAACTCTGTCAAACTCAAGTTGACGCATATCAAAGGAGAACGATATTGGTGGGACAATTTAGAATGGGATGACTCAGCTATTAAGCTCAGATTTCATTCAAATTTTCAACCATGGTAACGTAGGCGAGAGGTAATATTCATTTTTAAATATTTTGTTGTCATTTATAATGAACTACTTGCTTATTAATTTAATTATTATGATTGATCGGTTTCGTCATTTTGCACATTTGGAATCAATTCATTACGTTTAATTTCTAGTTCACACTTCTGACTTTGCTTCATTATTATTTCCTTGTTTGCAGCTTTCACGGTGGCTGGTATTATATACTCCCCCCTTTCCTAAATATAAGATCACTTTGGGGAAGTGGATAAGTTCCTAAATATAATATCACTTTCTATTTTGTCTCAATTTTGGTCCTAATTACCCTTATACTTCTTAGTTCCCCCACTTCTTTGTCAAATCCCTATTTGTCTTTTAAATTTAAGTGAGAGGTATTTTGGGAAGATCATGTAATTCTAATTCATTGAAAAACATTCCCTAATCTCTCCAAATTAGTCAAAGTGATCTTATATTTAGGAACGGAGGGAGTATTTTTTTAGTTAAAGGAGGCGTGTATATGTATATTTTACAAATTCCAGCTCACTTGGTTTCCCTTCTGCACAGCAATATTCTGATCAACTGACAACAAAGCAAAATTGTAGATTTATTACGGGTAAATGTACACTTTTGGTAATAAACTACTCATTTTTTATTACAATAAACTACTCATTAAGGTGCTAAATGTTATAAGATTAAGTTGATTTTTTTGGCGAAGAAATATTAAGAAGCTAAATTAACAACTTAGTTTTAATATATGTTACTTGCAATGCAATTAGATTTTACTTAGTTTAAAAGTCAAATAATTTTATAAGTTTGGAAAAAAAAATGATAAATGTTAATACTTTATTTAAAGTGATGATCCATACATTATCTTTCATGCGATATAACCTTAGAATAATATTGTAAAAGCTAGAGTAGAAGGCAAGCCAGAGAGGGCTTTGGGTTACATTTTGCACGGTCGAATTGGTAACCGATGGTCGAACCAACGGTTACATTTTACTTAATCCATACATTAAGTAATATTTTTAATAAATAACATATTACTTAATAAAATAATTAAATTTAAATTTGAAATAAATTTATATATACGTGAGTGAGTGTGTGTGTGTATATATTAATTTTTCATTAACATTCATATAGTAAAATTGATTTCTTAATTTATATAAATATTTCAAAAAATTTTAAAATAATATTTTTTTATACAATATTTAATAAATTAGCTATAAAATTTTGGTCAGATTTTTTCTAATGGAACGTTCATCAGAAATCCGTGAATAATAAGCCACATAAGTTTTCCTATCAATAATTCAATAAAAAAATTTCTGTCCATCGAAAATCCATCAAAAATTAACGATGTAATAATTTGATTTCATCAGCAATTTCATGGAAATTTATTCCGTAAGTAATTTCATGTTTTTAAATACTCCCTCTGTTCCTAAATATAAGATCACTTTGGTTAATTTGGGGAGATTAAGGAAGACAATAAAATTACATGATCTTCCCAAAATCCCCTCAATTACTTAACTTTAATTTAAAAGGAGGATAGGTTTTCAATGAAAAGAGGGAGTATAAGGGTAGTTTAGGCAAAACTTGAGATAAAATAGGAAGTGATCTTATATTTAGGAACTTATCCACTTCCCCAAAGTGATCTTATATTTAGGAACGGAGGGAGTAATAAATAACACCACAGTATATAATTCTAAAAGTTTAAATGATGAGGTTAATTGTTTGCGAAGGTAAAAAAAAGGTTAATTATTTGTGGTAAAAAATTATCTTCATGTTGAATTTGACAATATTATCGATAGAAAGGGAGTAAATTTAACGCTTTCCTTCCATTTTTAATTTCTGAGAACTGACGGCTGTGGTTAGGTGTAAGTTGTGTGATAAAGAAGTGAATTAAATCAACTATGGCATGAAACTTATGTTTGAGTGATTGTATCGTTCAAGATAGAGATTAACAAGAAGAATAAGGAACAATTTATTGATTGAATGAAATACTATGGATATTCTCATATATACATACATTGATTGATGGGAATATTAATGTTTTCTTATGAGATAGGGTAGGCAATAATAACAAATATGTTGAAAGTAGCTAATCAGGAGAAAGTGGTATGCTTAGAAACACAACAATGGACGAGTGAATAAAGTCGTTAGGGATGGAAATAAGTTGGTTCTAATAAGGCTTTAGTCATATAGACTTGATTTTGTCAGTTCAAAAAAAAATATAGACTTGATTTTGTGACAAAAATGTATATTTTAGTATAGTCTGGGCCTATATTTAGATTTTATTTTCAGCTTAAGCATGAACCTTCAAAAAACCCGACAAGGTGTGGAAGCTTTTTTGAAAGCCTAAATAATATATAAGTGTTCAAATAATTTCAAAATCTTATAATAGTCTTTAACTCTTTATGGCCATAAAATTATATTTTCTTTCTCTTCATTTGTAGGTGCAACAATCTTTAACTCTTTATGATAAAAGAAAAAGATGCCTACCCCAGCGTTCTATGAACATAGGGGTAGGTCAGAACCGCTATGTCGGTGTTAGCTATGTTGGCGTTCTCTAACCATTGCATAGGTAAATAAAACATCGGTATAGAGTTTCTTTGTAGTAGTGTTAGGCTCGCTTGACATTCAAAGGGACACTACTCACTTGTTATTCATATGTCTTGTACTTGTGTTTATTTTGTGGGACTTGTACTACACTTGCTTGATTACCTATGCTCGGATAATGTGTGTCCACACTTAGTTTTTTGGCCTTGAACTATACTTAGCTACTTATCTTTGTTGATTTAGCCATAGTCCTTAATCGCATTGGGGGTTAAATGTAAGAAAATCTTTAATCAATCATTGCGATGAAGTGGACAACCTTGGATAGTTCGGAAGGAGTCTTTGCTAGCATAGAGTGAAGTAAATGAATGCAAAAGAAATAACAAAAATAGTGACTTAACGTGGATTTGGTGCGCTTCCGTAAGCATACGGGTCGTCAAAAAGTGGTATAGTAAAAGGTTGTCGTTCCACAGAGATTGTAGTTTAAACAACGTGATTAGCGCTAATTATATCATTAATTGTCTTGAGTAAAAACATATTGAGAGTTTGTTGTTCAAGTAAGAAAAAAGTTTTAAATTTGAATGCAAAGAGAGTTGGAGTTTCAAACACGAGTTAACAATGATAATTAAGACCTAGGGTTGTTAATCCCCTATTTACTTCATGAACCAATGTTTCCCTCTCCTTTTTAAGTGATTAAATGAAAATATGTGCAAGTCTAGGGTTCAAAATCATTTGAAAAAGCTTTCCCAAGTCAAGATCAAATTTATACTATCATTTATTGCACAATCTCTTGTCACAATAACTGCAAGCTCCTTTCCTCAACCACCCTAATTATGACTATGTTAGGTCAATAACTATATCTCTATGTTATCAACAAACCATCCATTTAAAACCATAAACTTCAAGTCTAACATGTTTTTATCTAAGTTCTAAAATCAAATACACTTTCTCAAGTCATATTCCATTTAACTAAGTAAGTGGTGATCAAACACTTAAAACAAATAGAGAGCAAGATAAAAACTACACATATACTTCATTAATTACTTAAAGAAAGAGAGAGTAGATGGTTCAATCCATAAATAGGTTCATAACAACCCTAGATTAGGGTTTTAGTTACACATAAATGTAAATAAAACAAACCCTAAAACTATGAAAGAGTTAATTGAAGAGAGGTGAAGAAGAGGGAGAAAGATATAACCACAAATGGAGAATGCCCAAATCTCTTCAAGCTTCCCCACTTGATTCCCAACAGATCCCAAGGTTCTTCAAGCTCTTCAAGCCTCTAAAAAGTCCCCTAAATGTGTGCCAAATCGTGTTTTTCCGCCTCCCTTTGAAATGCCCCCATTTGCCCTTTTTATATGCTGAGAATCTGACTAAAACGCGCAGCAGCGAAGTGCTCTCGAAAGTTGCTCGCCGGTTGGCGACCCACTGGCGAGATTCTAGAGACGGCAGGCCACTGGCGCGCCAGTTGGCTTTGTGATGATGCAGTGGCTCGCTAGTTGGCGAGCCACTGGCATGCAGCTTTTGATTTTAAGTTTGGTTCTCCTTTGCTCCTTTTTCTCCTTTGTTGCATCACTTGGATTTCATCAAGCTTATAACACATGTCCACCTCTTCCTACACAAGCTAGAAAGAGGGTTGAAGAGTTTTCATGTCTCAAATATACAAGCATTAAACTCCAAATTTCAAACAAATGAATGGTTTTCTATTTGAATCACTTTCTAGTAGTATTTGTGTGTTTTGTTATCTATGTATCATCAAAAAGAGTGTGAAATAGAAGGGAATAGAGATGAAATGTGTGAAATTATGGAGTTTATCAAATAGTTATTAGTTGTTTGGTTTTGAAGTCTCATTCAAGTTAAAACAATTAAAATGAACTATAGATTTTTTGTTTTTTAGTGCAGGAAAAGGAAAATTGCTTGGTTTTAAATGAAATTGATGAAAAGGGTTTTGGTGGTGTTTAAGGGATAGCATCATTATTTTTTTAACACATTTTTCGGACCAAACACAACAGCAAAACCAACTAACGCGGTTGGCAAGCTGAAGTGCGAATGTCCTACTTATATACTCACACACACACATTTCTGGTCGATGTGGGACTAAGAGAGCCCACAAGGACCCCCCAGTACGGCGCAAGCCACCCACATCAACATACGCAAGGCACATCATTATGGAAAGAGAAGAAGAGGAGAAAACAAGGGGATCGAAGGTGGTGATGTTGATCAGGAGTATAGTGAAAACAGAGAACTTGAGTTGGGCAATTATAATAAAATATTCAAATTTGAAAAAAAAAAACGGTTCAGAAAAAGTGTGAATGTGTAGAGTTTTATAAGGTATATATGCCATGTTACAATTCACCATCCAAAACCAATACTAGGGAAAAGAATAAGAGCACACCATCTCTAGAAGTTTATACTTTCGTATTTTAGCCTCCTCAGTCAACATATAAAAAAGACACATCAACACATCTCTATCAACCCAACTATGTACTTAGCATTCTTATCCTTCACTTTATTTTCTTCACCAACAAACATAAGTTGAAGATTTAGCAAATGACACAGCCACTATTAGGATACTCTTCCACAGTCCAACATAATAAGGTGGTGGTGGATAATAAACATGATTGT
This sequence comes from Mimosa pudica, assembly GCA_029929735.1. Lineage (NCBI taxonomy): Eukaryota > Viridiplantae > Streptophyta > Magnoliopsida > Fabales > Fabaceae > Mimosa > Mimosa pudica. The sequence continues at coordinate 7,463,005 of JAKELP010000021.1, read as the reverse complement.
AAGCAAGAGGAGCAGATATGATGGCTTTAGCTATATTCTCTATCTTCTCTTCTTTCTTCTCAGATTCTTTGGCTGCTCCAACAGACACTATCTCTGTATGACACAATTTCCTTAGCTTGCCCACTATGTTAACTGGGTCGATGTCCCCTGTCACTGTTAATTTCTTTTCCTTCATATCCATATTCACAGATTCAACTCCTGCAAAACAAAACCAAACCATTCAAACTTTGCACTTCCTTACCATTCAACGTTAGTTATAATAGTTCTTTACAAAGTTGTGATGATTTTTAAATTTACAAAAAAAAAAAAATATTGCAATTTGTATAAGAGATGTATATACCTGAAATGCCTGAGGTTGTTTTCATGACCTTTTGCTTAGTTCTTTCACCTTGTAATTCCACCTTCAACACTATTTTCTGCAAACAAAAAACAATCAAGCATTAGATTTTGAATGAAAGGAAGTTTGGAAGAGCAGAGTCTAATGTTATGACTTCTGACCTTCATCGTCATTTGGGTATTATGTCTTTGTGTTTGAAGATAATTTCAGAATAGTGAAAGCTGAAGGGAAGTTTATTAGCTAGCTAAGTTGTTAAGAGGGGAAAGATTAAAGATGTGGTGAAGTGAAGATCTATGATAGTGAAATTTATAGATGTATTGGGTACTCCAAGTCAAACAAAGTCAAGGTCTATATCTTGACGCGTCCCTTTAAAGTCACTACAATGATCATCTCGAAAAGAAAAGCCATGCGAAAATGAATTATTGGTTTAGAAAGTGTACGGCAAAAAGTTAATGCGGCTTTTCCACGAAGGTATCTTCCACCTTCTATGTTTCATCCTCATCTCTTATAATTCTCTTCAGTCCAATAGCTTTAGCTTCTATTGAGTTACATGAGGATTGGCGAGGCATTAGTACATATGTAAACATGACATTTTATTTGGTGTATGATATGAGTTTTATCATATACGTTTTAGGTTTGAATGCTAAGTATTTCTAATCAAGGATTGTACAAGTGGTGTCCCACATTAACTAAATGCATGAAAAAAACTTTAAAACGTGGTTTATGATTTTATGAGACTAAGAACTAAGTTACTTATGTTTGTGATTTTTAATTTAGGGTTAATATCATTCTGACCAATAAACAATTTTGAAAGGGTCAAATTGGCCAAAGAACAATAAAATGACTCATTTTGGTCAAAGAATAATTAAAATGATTCATTTTGGCCAATGAGCTACTTGAAATTAAAATACCAAAATAACCCTTGAGACCCACATTTTCAAAAATTATTTTAATTAGGTTCCAAGGGTTATTTTGGTATTTTCAAGTAGCTCATTGACTAAAATGAACAGTTTTAATTGTTCTTTGGCCAAAATGAGTCATTTTATTGTTCTTTGGCCAATTTAACCCTTTCAAAATTGTTTATTGGCCAGAATGATATTTAACCATTTAATTTATACGAAAGCAAATAATAGTCGCATGCCTTCTCATTACCGAGTGAACCCAACTGGGAGAAAGAAGGCATCCTATGTTATCTTCTTCAACTTGATATTTTTTTGAGTTTATAATCTGATATCTTGGGTCAGCCCCAATGTCACGGGGAACTCAACGGACTCAGACTAATCCAGATCCGCAGTGGGGTCTCGACTTAAGGGTAATGTACTGGCCAAGAAGCATGCTACATTTCCCGAGCTCAAACTTGAGACCTATAGTTAAGTGGTGAAGTGAGGTAACCACTACACCAACCACGCTTGGTTTCTTCTTCAAGTTATTATTGTGTGATGGGCTTAGCTAATAAAATAATCATTCTGTTACTAGGCTAAGAAAGCTGCAATAAGGGTACAAGGTAAAGGAATTCTAGCGAGCAACCAAAATGTAGCATAACCTTAGTTTTTTCTTTAGTATAGTATGCTTAGTTTTTTCTTTAGTTAGTATGTAAAATTAAGTATGAAAAACAGAAAATATCGTCAGTTATAAATTGGAAGATTTCTGATCGTCCATTGACTAAGTTCAGCAAAGTGCATTCAATATCAAACTAACTATTACAGGACAATTTCGGCTCCTTAAACAGCCAGAGGAAAGAACCAAGGAAATCAGTCACCATTTCTATAAAAACTTGTATTCATGAGATACAAATGGAATGACAATCTGTTCGGAAGCAGCTGGCAACATGCAATTTATGTTCTATAGAAAAGAACTTACACAACTTTTGCAACAAATACAACGAGAGCTCAAGAAAATGCCCTCAAAAATCACACAACTGGCCCTACATCAGCCACAAATAACCACAACACGCCTTCAACAGCCACTATAAAACCCTCACCCCAAAAGAAGGTGTAAGGGGTTTTAATCATACATTATGTATCACAGGTCCCCGAACTGAAATTCAAGAAAGATGTCAAGTTCCTGTGGCTGCTACTTTGGCCAAGGACAGAGAAACAAATGTGAGAACGCCATACAACAGCTCAGTCTAATGGCTCCGGTACTAGAATATTCATTCTGGATACTAAAATTCTAAATCTAATTTTCTTTTCAGATGTGATCTGTCAGCACTGCGGAACCAAAAGAGGGATTGAAAATTAGTTTGCAACATTTACATGTATTAAATAATCAAAAAGATTAGGCACACTATACCAGGCTTAGTGAAAATAATACACTGTTTTAAAAGTAACAAAACAAATTTAATTCTCCATTGGTTATTTTCTCATAGGCACAATTAGTAAGGTATGAAAGCATACTACACGGGTATTCAAAAATCAGATTCTGTGTAAATATTAAGAAAATTGAAATTAAAATGCCTAAACAATAATTATCACATATAACTAGGTTGTCTTGCTCCTTCATTTACAATCATATATCAAAAGCAGGCAAACTTCAGTTCAGACCTACTTTGTGCTGTTACTAAGATTAGAGTAGAAGGAAGAGAACAAGTTCTTATGTATACAAGTGATGATATGAGAATGATCTCAAGCAAATCCAGTTGCAAGGAACAATGGAACACGACAAAAATCTTAACAGCATGTGTGGCGTGCTACATGAGTTTTATGTATAAAAAACTTTTTATCTCAAACAATTTTAGCAGAAGGATCACAGCTCAATATGCAGGTTAAAGAACCATGTCTATAATCTAATTGCGTTTGACATACTAAAACTGTAACATGTTTGACCATTTAAATGATCAATACTCCCTATAGGCCCTTAATGTCAGCCTACTCCTAATTCTTTTCCAATATGTTTCCAAATTGCCCTTATTGACACCCCATCATCAATAATCAAGTAAGAGGGAGGGAATTAAGGAAGATGATTATGGTAATTTTTTGAAAAATATACCATATAAACTAGCTTAGGTAACATATTTAATCTAACGAAATTAGGTACTTAGATCCTACATTTAGAACCTGAGGAAGTATTATTTTACCTGTTTAGTGTAGGCCTGTTCGGAGGCTGTAATGCAAAGACAGAAAAGTCTAATGATGTCGCAGAAGTGTCACTCTTGCCTGTATTATCACCAGCCTTTTGCGAGCAATCACCAACATTACCTCCTTGTAAAGCATTTCCTTCAAATTCATCATGCCCTGGCATCACTCTCCTAGACTTTCTAGGAGGTGATAAAACAGTTGGGCCCTCGTGTGGATTGGAATCAGAAGCCTTAAGATCCTTCTTTGGGGCAGGTCTGGGAAGCTTATCAGGATCTGTGGGCAGAGGCACAGAGGAAAAATACCTAAAGGAAAAAAAAAAGAATAAAAACGTAATAGAACACAGCTGTAAAAAATCTTTATATGATGTAAAGGCACATAACATACCTGTGCTCTAATGCTTGCTGAACTGAAATTCTAGATTTAGGATCATATGTAAACATCTTTGTCAACAAATCTAAAGCATCATCACTTGCCATTGGGAATAAAGAACGCAAAGGAGGAGCTGGAACATATTGGTATTCTACATAATCAGGAAGATATATTATATCAGCCCACTGAGAAGGCGTTGGAGTCCCAAATGCAGCAAATATCTTTCCCAATTGATCAATATCACTCAAACCCTATCAAAATAAAAAAAAATAGAAAAAACTGGTTACAAATTTCAAATGATTGATTATTAATTATTACAGAATGGCATATACAGAAGCACAATAATAAAGTCAGCCAAGACAACAAATTACATCACCAAAGTACAAATTTATAAAATCTATTTTTAACAAGTTTAAACAAATGGTGAATATGATGAAACATTAGAGCTGTATTAGACGAAAATTAAATCAATAGTTGCCACCATCAATATAACCGACAGCTTGTTCAAAGTGCAATATGAACAATTTGATAAAGTTGAGTATATTTTTCAACAGAAAATGGCCAAAGCCCAAATGATTAAACTCAAAGTTCATAATCCATAATCTCAAGACAAATATTCAAATATATCAATTGATTCTACCCAGTAACTAAAAATTCTTCATATACCTGCAAAAAAGGTCGACGAAGCAGAAGTTCAGCAAATATACAGGCCGCAGCCCAAACATCAACCCCTGAACCATACTGTTTGGCCCCAAATAATAGTTCAGGTGCTCTGTACCACCGAGCAAACACCTATTCACAGAATAAGTCGAGTTTGGAGGTCCATATACATGAAGAAAGCATAAAAGATGAACCTTTAAACGAAACAGGGGATGCTTAATAATGTGCAGCTGTTACTAATGGGAACAACTAAACTGATTGGAATGAATAAAGAAACATAAGGCAAGCCATTCAAGTTGTAAGAAATCTTCCTAAATTTCATTATTCGTAGTTGTGAGTAAGATTGAGAAGATAATCCAAGTGGAAGTAAAATCTAGAACGCAAGCAATCAGAACAAGCTCTTCTTTCACCAACTACAAGTTGTGAATCATCAGAAGTTTTATTTTCTTACCTTGTATGGTTGTTTTAAAAGGAAATAAACAATGAGAATAATACAAGAAAATTATAATATTTCACACACAGACCAACTATTATCATGAAGATTTAAGGTAAATCCAACAGATTCTGCAGCCTATATTTGCATAAGAAAGAACTACATGATCATAATAAGGAAATCATTATAGTGTAAGATCCCTACTATATATGTTATTTGTAACATCTAAATATAAGGAGGCATAGCTAAAATTATTGCAATGGAATCGTAGGATAAGAAACAGAATTCTGGGAGTTATCAGTTCAAAGCTTTACACAGAATGTTGAGTTTCAATTGAAATAAAGGAACTCATTTACAGAGCCACTAAGTCAATATATAGGTGCCCACATATTGAATTGGACCAATGCAGTCTGAATAAAGAAGAAAACCTGATGAGTAAACCTTCGATCTGGGCTCCCAAATATCCTTGCTAAACCAAAATCTGCAAGTTTAAGCTGTCCATTCGATCCTATCAACAAATTATTTGGCTTCATGTCCCTAAGGATTTATTAGCAAATTTTTCAATCATCACTAAAAAACGTGTAATATTCATTTAATGAACAAAAAAGTAGCACATTTTACCTATGCAAAACCCATTTCTTGTGGCAATAGGCAAGACCTTTAAGTGTCATTTGAAGGTAGGATTTAATATCAGCAGGTGAAAGAAAAATATTCCGATCCCGTATGACAGCTTCAAGGTCTGTCTCCATGAATTCAAACACGAGATGCAAATTCCCTTTATGTGGGAACGCATCAATTAACTCAATAATATTGGGACTTTTCAGCTCCTTGAGCAGTTTAATCTCTCTAAGAGCTGTAAAATTGACCCCTTCCTTCTGCCTGCCAAGTCGAATTTTCTTAATTGCTACTGTCTGCCCTGTCTGTTCAACCATTAAATTCACTTTCATAAGACCACCCACTGATGAAAGGATGCCAAATCACTGGAACTTTACCAAAACAAACAACAACAACAACAACAACAACAACAAAGCTTATCCCAACTAGGTAAAGTCGGCTACATAGATCGCACGGCACCACTATGCTCTATCAATAGTCACGCTTGACAATTAATAACACACTATCAGGTTATAACCTATTGTTAGCACAAAGTCATCAATCCATGTTTGTAAGATTCAACATAATTTTACATAACTTAAGAAAACAAACCATTTAAAAATAATTGTACAGCTCTATCTGGTGACCAATGATTTTCTAATTTCATCAACTTTAATCAACCAAGAAGGCCTAACCATTTACATTGAAATCTACATCACAGTTAACAAAATTCACTCCAATTATCTTCTTCATTAAAAATTATGCTTCTATGAAGCACAAGACAAGCATGTTCCAAAAATAAACTAAAACTGAGCATAAAAGGAAATAGGAATAGTTTAATTTGGGGTTACCTTTGTGTCAATGGCTTTGTACACAACTCCATAGGTACCTTCACCGAGGACTTCACGTCTCAAATATCTATCAGCTACTTTCTTCGACGTATCAATGTCTGACATTTTGGCCTAAAATTTGGATGACCTGACCGTACAATCGAAGCTTATAAATCACGAATTAAGAACATTGGGAACAAATTAGCAATTAGGGCATTCGAAAGAAGAGGAAGAGAAGAGAGGGCCCATCAAGCTTAAGCTTTAAAGAATGAAATAGAGGGAAGATGAAATTGAGAGAAACTGAGAGCTTTAAATTTATTTATTGAGTTCAAAGAGTATGGAAATATTGCCCCTGCTCGGACATTTTCTTGCTTGGTCACACTTTTTTCTTAAGTAAAAAGTCCTTATAAAAAATATTTTTTCCGGTCCTAAATATAAGAACTAATTGACTTTTTTATAAAATTTTAAAAAATCAAAAGGGAAAATCCCAAAAAAGTCGCTCCGAATACCCAAAAGGACAATTCAGGAACCTAAACTTCCAAAAGGACCATGAAGGAATCAGTACCTATCTGTCATTTTAAAATTTTGCAAAAAGACAAAATTGCTCCAATCCTAAAACACAAATTGCGATAAGAGGGTGGTATTAGGGTGGGTTTAGGGTGGGGTTGGAATTTGTGTGTATAGGATGGGGCAATTTTGTCTTTTCGCAAAATTTTAAAATGACAGATAGATACTGGTTCCTTCATGGTCCTTTTGGAAGTTTAGGTTACTGAATTGTCGTTTTGGGTATTCGGAGCGACTTTTTTGGGATTTTCCCAAAATAAAATAAGTTAATTATAAATTCATGAGTTACCTAATTTTTCCCTTAGAATAGTATATTTTGCGTACAAACTAATGGATAATATAAAAATATATCAAATATGTTATAATTTAATAACCTATTTCGCAACTTTAATCTCTTCAAAAAAAAAATTCATCTAGGTCTTATATTTATGACTAGAGGTAGTATAACTAATAAGGGAGATGTGTTTAGTTATATTTTTTATAAGAACATTTTAGACTTTTATAGGTAATCTTATTGTCATATTAGTGAAATATTCCCTCCGTTCCTAAATTTAAGATCACTTTAAGGAGGAGAGCTTGTTCCTAAATATAAGAGCACTTTCTAATTTTACTCAAGTTTTCCCCAAATTACCCCTATACTTCCTTCACCCAAAAAAAATAGTGGTTTGAAGAAAGTGATATTATTAAATCTTAGGTGAGGGGTATTTTGAAAATTTCATGTAATCCTAAATCATAGGAGTGTCTTCCTTAATCTCTCCAAATTTGCTAAAGTGATTTTATATTTAGGAACGGAGGTAGTATCATTTTTTATCTCATGCCCAAGAGTTGAGGATTATTTGTGACAATTTCAATAGTTATGTACTATTTTTGTCCCTTGGGTAATAGTTATGTATCAAAATTGGGTCTCCGCCCTTATATTAACTACTATTAAGTTAAGAAATGGATATTAAAGAAAATGGATTTTAAAAGTTAGACAATATCCTAGTCAATAACATGCAGCACTGATGGAGACTAAGGGCCTGTTATGAATCAAAAGATTCTAATGGCCTGTTTGGATACATTTCCAAAAGTTATTTTGACTCCCAAACCTAGGTTTCACACAAAGACATTCAAACATTCAATTTTTTTGGATAAGCTATTTTGAGAAGAAAAGTTAGGTTTGAAGTTCCAAAAGCTATTTTGAAAACAAAAACTACATTTTTCTCTTTTTTCAGCTGAAAGGCTCGATCTCTCATTTAGAAAAAAACACATATTTCAAATAAAAGAAACATGAAAAGCTATTCATTATAACTATTTTTCAGAAAAGCTATATTCTACTCAAAAATTATTCTTAAAAGTTATTCTCAAAAAGTTTAATCAAAACATTCTCATTTTATCATAAACTATTTTTCAGAAAAACTATTCTACTCAAAAGCTATTTTCCCAAAAGTTGAATCCAAACAGGCCCTAAATCGAGAAGTTAAATAATCTTTTCTAAACATTCCATGTGGCTTCGATCTTATCTTCAGGGCAACATTTTAGATTAATCTTGCTTCTGCCTAACCTTGAATTGATCGAAATTTGTCATTTAGCTTCTCCTCAAATTGTCCATCATATCTAAATTTTCAAGGATCAACATTTACAATTTAAGGAGGTGTTATTGACAAATCAAGGAGTTGTCATTGACTGAGACAAACTATTTAATATCACCTAGATACATTGGGACTTTTATGAAATTTGATTATTGTTTAAAACCTTTTCATGATTTATTCTATTATAAGTGGCCTTATTGTAGTTTTCCCTTTATCCACGTTGATTATCTATTAGTTTTATTGAAGTAAGTTAATTAGAAAAATGAAACTAAACTACAGTCTAACATGTCTATTAGTTTGACAACTTTTCATATATGTGATTCATTTACGTATACATAGGATAAAAAGGAGAAATAAGGAGATTATGATATGATGGTTGGTCGATGATATGCAAATGAGTTGGCTAGTGTATATTTTTCCTTTTGTATCTAGGGCAAATGTGCAAAAAATGATAATAAGTTTTACCTAAAAGTGCGTTTATAATACTAAAGTTTCGCGAGATGCAAAAACAGTACCAACTAGGGATTCTTTAAGTTTGAGACAAGCAATGTTAACTAATCATTTTTTAATGGTATGGTTAATGTCACTCAATGAAAAATAGTGACTCAACAAATTTATATAATGAATCTATAAATAAATGGTAACAAAAGAAAGTGAAATTCTAATTTATTTTGTATTTTTATATTTTAAAAATTGGTCATTTTTCTGTATTTAATTAATAAATCATCATTTAGATTTGATGAATCACCAATTTATTTTAATGAAAACTAATATATAAATAAACCAATAGGACTAAAAAACAATTATACATTCAAACTCAAATGATTAATATGAAACTTGATATAAATTAAAGGGTCATAAGTATATTTTAGTTCAACAGAACTCTTCTAGTAATATCACTCTTATTTGATAAATACAGTGAAATACATATAATATACTCCTCCATTCTTAAATATATATAAGACATGTTAACCTAATTTTCGTTAATTTTTCCCTCTGCATCTGGAACCTGAGTCCTTTGATTACTAAATTAAATTTACTTTCATCCTAGAGAGCCATAGGGGAGAGAGTAATACATGTTTACCTAATTTGATTAGACTAAAGATGTTAATTAACTTAGTTAAAATCATATAATATTATCAAAACACCATATACCACAATTTTCACTTTTCATCACTTGCTTGTTTTTGATTAAGAATATTGATTAGTATAATTTCGGAAAACTTTGAGAAAAATATAAAAACATGTTGTATTTACAAATAATGAACTCACTCACTATAGTCTCTAGGGACATTTCCACCTAGGTTCCAAATAAAATGTTTAATTTCAAAGAGGTCTCAAAAAGTTGTTATTGCTTGTTAATGAAGGTTATTGCAGTTGTTATTAATAGTTATTAATAACTCTTTGAGACCTTTTTGAAATTAAGTTTCTTATTTGAGACTTAGGTGTAAATGTCTTTAATCTATATTTAGGAATGAAGGAGTAATGTATTTTAAAAACAATGATTAAAAATATCCATTTCAGTACATCTTACTTATTTAATACCATTGACAATAACAAATAATTATTTCATAACATATTATTATTATTATTGATTATTTTATGCCATGATATGATTCTGATAGATCTATCATGATCATTAGCCAAATGATTTCACATAATAACGAAAGGGAAATTCTCTAAAAAAAATGCATGCTTGTGTAAGTCTCATTTGAGTTGACATATTACACATGTATAAATGACTAATTGCAGCTATTAAAAGAACTTTTATCATATAATATGACATGTTAATTATTCCTGAAGAAGAAAAACGAAATAAGAAAGGTCTTATACTAGTGAGGCGGGAAGAGCATATTGTAAATAACAACAAAACAATGACACAACAATAATAAAAGGCAGGTGCGGAGTATGACACAACCAACAAAGGAATGGGTCACTGCCCATCCTGCAGACCAAATTCTTCCTTGCCCCATCCATTGCAATGGAACTGCCTTTGAAGATTTATTATGATCTCTATTGTTATTGACATCATTTTTCTTGGACACTTGAGCCTTAAATGCTTTAGCTTCAGAAGATGAATTCAACTTATTGAAGTTCCGTGAAGATTGTGGAGATAGAAGTGCCTTTGATGATTTATCATGATCTCTGTTGTTAGTGATATCATCTTTCTTGCACACTTGGGCCTTATCTGTATTGGCTTTGGACATTGATTGCAAGTTGTTGAAGTTCCTTGAGGATTGTGGAGATAAAAGTGCCTTTGATGATTTATCATGATCTCTATTGTTATTGACATCATCATTCTTGCACACTCGGGCCTTATCTGCATTAGCTTTGGACGATGATCGCAAATCATTAAAGTTTTGGGACACAGGGATATCTTCGTGTGATACTGAAATTTATCCAACAAAGTTAGTAATGTTACATTTGTATAGAACATGTTACTCATGTTGATGATGAGAAAACTGTCATCTAAACTTGAACTTTGCTAAACTATGAATTTAGTAAAGTACTACATGGTAAAAGAATTTTAACAAAAAAATAAGGAAAAAGATTTACCATGTATCCAACTCTCTTCCTCTCTATTGTTATTGACATCATCTTTCTTGCGCACTCGGGCCTTATCTGCATTGGCTTTGGACGATGATCGCAAATCATTAAAGTTTTGGGACACAGGGATATCTTCGTATGATACTGAAATTTATCCAACAAAGTTAGTAATGTTGCATTTGTATATAACAAATTACTCATGTTGACAACGGGAAAACTGCAATCCAAGCTAGAACTATGCTAACCTATGAATTTAGTAATGTACAACCTAGTAAAAGAGTTTCAACAAAACCAACACATGGAATGAGATTTACCATGTATCCATCCCCCTTCCTCTTTGTTGTTATTGACATAATCTTTCTCGCACAGTTGGTTCTTATCTGCATTGGCTTTGGATGATGATTGTCAATTATTGAAGTTTTTGTACACATGGAATTTACTTTAGTAGATTACTGAAATTTATTCAGCGAAGTTAGTGTGTTTGCATAGAATGAATTACTCATGTTGACGATGAGAAAACTGTCATCTAAGCCAGAACCATGCCAACTTATGAATTTAGTAAAGTAATACAGGTTAAAAGAATTTTCACTATACCAACATAATGAAAAAGATTTACCATGCCTCCTTCTCACTTCCCCTCTGTTGTTATTGACATCATCTTTCTTACACATTTGGGTCTTATTTGCATTGGATTTGGACGATGATTGCCAGTCATTGAAGTTTCTAGACACATGGAACTTATCTTCATTTGATACTGAAATTTATTCAGCGAAGTTAGCATTGTTATGCTTGCATATAATAGATTACTCATGTTAACAATGGGAAAACTGCCAGAACTATGTCAACCTATGAATTTAGTAAATTACTACCTAATAAAATAATATTAGCAAAACCAACATAAGAGAAAAGATTTACCATGTCCTGATCTCTCTTCCTCTATTTTTTGTAGACTTGTGGAATTTGGATGTCCAGATAATCCATCCAGTTGCTAAAAAGAACATTATATACGGGTTTTTCCATATTTAAATCAGTTACTTTTAGCTCTATGAAATCCATATAAGAAAAAGGAATAAAAGGAACACTGAACAGACCTTGCGGCGATGTGGAGGATAGTATATGAGACCACCTTCAAATGCTCTGTTAAAAAACAGACAAAGATTTAAAATACACATACACACACACATTAATAGGAATAGGTAGTTCAATGAGATCCTCTTTCACCAAAGATAAAAGAAACTCTATTGAATTGAATATGACTTTTTATCACACCAAATTAAATGAACAAAAAAATTCTATAAACACAACGAAATATATATAGCATCATTTCATTCTTGAGTACAATCAATAAATTAAGGAAACTCATAATTAAGTGATGCATATAAGAGGTATCAACAAGAATAGATCTTTAAATTTTTTAAAAAAATCAAACATTTTGTAACTATCTAGTCTTGAAGCCGCCAAAACATTGCTCCTAGACAGACATATCTATTTATTATAAGGAAATGGTTTTAAAATAGCTTTAATACATAAATATTGATTTAATCTAACTTCTTGCCAGCGAATCCTATTTTACACCAAATCAACAAAAAAATTTCCACAATAAAATATAAAGTGTATTACTTCAATCTTTACCAAACGAATTAATATAACTTATCATTAAGTGATTAGTGATGCATATATTAATAATACATTAAATCCAGAAAACCATTTGCTTTGTCAATTAATGTGATCATTAGCAATAGGTGTATACATGAATCAATCTATATATTAAACCAAAAAAACAATAAAGAATGTATAACTAAATAAAGAAGACATTAATAAAGTAATAGTTTCATAGTAGTTTTTGATAAACATATTATTTTATATAGGATCTTTATTGTCGAAAGAAGATGATTGCAAGTTATCGGCGAAGATTGAGGCGATAGAAGTGCCTTTGAAGATTCATCACAATCAGTCATTACTAATTTCTTGCCTCTTATTTTCGTTAGATAGTTTTGCATTAGCTGCATTGGCTTCGAATGATGATTGCAAGTTGTTCTTATTTGGACTAGTGTCAAGTCCAGATCCTGTGCCACAACATAAATATTAAAATCTTGAAAACCCTTAATATAATTGTGTCAATCAAGAAACAACATATATACACATAATCTAACAAAAATAATCTTTGCATGCCTTGAAAATCACAATAACGTCCCTTATATCATTGAAACAAACTCAACCCATCGATCATAGTATGAAAGAGACCAACCAAAAATTATGCGATATGGGAGTTTGGTTTTGCAGCCAAGAGTGAACAGCTCAAAACGAGATGAATCAAAGAAGACCAATACGTAGTAGTTTATTGTGGTAGCAGACAACAAGTTTGACATGTATATTTCATAAACTTAATTGATATTAATCTCCTGCCACATTCTCTTATATAACAGATGTAGAACTAACTATAGCTTAACTATTAGCAGCTAATATCCTTTATTATATGTCCAAATACTCATGTCAACATGTCTCAAGAAAGATACCTTCTGTCACAGCCGAGCAACTTAGAATCTTAGTAAGAATGCAAATCACCAAGTATCCCAAAAAAATGAATTTTATATAATTAATGCAAGCCTTTCTAACACATTTTCTAATCCAAGATAAAATGTCATTGAAAATTGGCATTCACGTTCTCTACGAATTTCAGCCTCCAACGAACCTAATGGAATGGTGATTTATAACTGTTGATCATAAGAGTATTAACATACATGTAGAGGTACACACCTGAACCACAAAGTGGTGGCGATTGGAGATCATCCTCAACTTCTCTGATAAGAAAAACACAAAAAATTAGAAAATATACAACCACAATAAGCATCAAGAGTTCTCAAGAAACAGAATACAAGACTTGTATAACAAAGAAATTGATTGGCAATTGTCCTTACTAGGTAGTTCAATCAAATTTGATTTCTTTAAGACAGAAGAAACTTCATTGAATATGAATTTTTCACAGTCATATGTTGCATCAAATAAACAGAAAAAATTTATCACAGTGACATAAAATATAAAGGGCATTATTATCAATCTTAAATACAACCAAACAAATTAATGTAAGTTATCATTAAGTGAGGAATATGTTATGTATAAACCTGAATCGATCTTTATATTAAACGAAAAGACAATAAAGAATGTACAAATAAATATAGAAGACATTATTAATTAATAAAGTAATAGTTTAATAGTAGTTTTCAATAAAGTATATTACTCCATAGGATCTTCATTGTCAGAACTATCATAAGATATGTCCAAGGATCTCGTGTTGGAATAAAAAATTCCCATCTTTCTGCAAAATATTACAACATTTGATGTTAGTTTACTTAGATGTTAGTTAATTTAAAGATGAACTAGAGAATAACCCATTGATAACCTTTAGACCTCTAAATTTCCAAGATTGGGTATTATTTCAAGATTTCATTTGTTTCAAGCATATTCTTGATAATATGTAAGAATAGGTTTGAAACAGTGAAATCTTATTCACATAAGGAAAAAAAGATCACTTGAAGATATTTTCTTGTGAGGAAATTTCAACAAGAAAGTTGGGAGAATTGAAGAAGAAGAAGAAGTATACCAATTTGTGTACATTATGTTGAGAAAAAATTTTGGAGGTAGAGAAAGTAGTAGAAATGGAAAGAGAAGGAATGTAACTGCTACAAATAAAAGGTAAGACAATAAAATGTCTGAACACAAAAAAGGCGTAGACCAAATTTTTAATCTCTCGAACCTCTAACCACTTGTTTAAGGGCTGAGAGTACTTACCACTCATGTCAACCCGTCAGCTTGCAGACCAAATTTTTTTAATGTAATAATTTTTATCCCCTGAATAGTCACTACTCACTAGAAATCAGTTTTTTTTTTAATTTGTTTTTGCCTATAAACTGTTAATTAGTTTATTGACGGTAGTGGTATTAGTTATGTCACTCACTCTCACAATGAATAAAGCAGCTCTTATAAAATAAAAGTAAATCACATTTATTACATACAAAATTATTTCTTAGACAAATTTTGACCGATTTTTAAAAACATGGTTTAGTTATTTATTGTCTGAAAAGAACTGAAAATGAGTAATCAAGATATCATGACATGATATAGTTGATAATATGCAACGAAAATTCATCTAGTAAAATTAAGGGAAAATTAATATGAAGCCCTCACAAGGGATTTAATACTAAAAAAGTCTCATAAACTTCTTATATTAAAGTAGGGTCCCCAGAGACCTTATTTAATAAACTTAAATGCCAAAAGATCATTTTGCCTCTCATTTCCTTTCTTTCCTGCTCATGAGCTCGTTACTCGTGGTCTATTACATTGTCACACTAGCTCATTACCTCATTATTTGTTGCTCATCAACCTGATATTTGTTACTTTTGTATTTTTATACTATGAGGGACAAAATGATCTTTAGGTATTTAGAATATATTAAAGTAAGGTCCCTATGGACCCTACTTTAATATGAAGAATTTATTAGACCTTTCTAGAATTAAGCCCCTTGTGAAGGACCTCATATTAATTTTCCCTAAAATTAATTGGGATAATTAATTAGAGGTCCCTCACAAGGGAGTTAATACTGGAAAAATCCCAAAAGTTGAAAATATTAATGTAGGGTCCCAAGGGACCGCACATTAATATATTTGAAAAGTGAAAAGACAGTTTTGCCCCTAGTCTTAAAATAAATTTACCTCCTCTCCCCCCTCCTCCCTCCTTACCCACCCCCCTCCCTCACCTTCCCTCTCCAGCCGCCCCCCACCCCACCCTCCCCCCTCCAGCAGCCCACCCACCCCCTCCCACCTCCAGCCCCACCCCACCCCCACCCTCCCCCCTCCCACTCACGCCCCCTCCCCCTCCCACCCTCCCCCCTCCAACTCACGCCCCCTCCCCCTCCCACCGTCCCCCCTCCCACTCACGCCCCCTCCCCCTCCCACCCTCCCCCCTCCACCCACCCCCTCCCACCTCACTCCGCCACCCTCCCCCTCCCCCTCCCACCCTCCCCCCTCCACCCACCCCCTCCCACCTCACTCCGCCACCCTCCCCCTCCAGCCTCCAGCCGCCCCCCACCCCACCCTCCCCCTCCAGCCCGCCCCCCACCCCTACCCTCCTCCCTCCACGCCCCCCACCCCCACTCCAGCTCGCGAGGAGGAGTGGGGGTGGGGGGCGTGGAGGGAGGAGGGTAGGGGTGGGGGCGGGCTGGAGGGGGAGGGTGGGGTGGGGGGCGGCTGGAGGCTGGAGGGGGAGGGTGGCGGAGTGAGGTGGGAGGGGGGTGGGTGGAGGGGGGAGGGGGCGTGAGTGGGAGGGGGTGGGGGTGGGGTGGGGGTTGGAGGTGGGAGGGGGTGGGTGGGCTGCTGGAGGGGGGAGGGTAGGGTTGGGGGCGGCTGGAGAGGGAGGGTGGGGGAGGGGATGGGTGAGGAGGGAGGAGGGGGGAGAGGAGGTAAATTTATTTTAAGGTTAGGGGCAAAACTGTCTTTTCACTTTTCAAATATATTAATGTGAGGTCCCTTGGGACCCTACATTAATATTTTCAACTTTTGGGATTTTTCCAGTATTAACTCCCTTGTGAGAGACCTTTAATTAAATTTCCCAAATTAATTTCAGTGAAAAACTAGAACATATATACTCCTATTACTTACTCCCTCTAGTTTTCATATTAATCTGTTTTTTCCAACTTTGCCTCTAACCATCTTTCATATTTATTAATGTTTATGTATTTCTCTCTAAAGTATCATAATAAATATGAGCAATATTGGAAAGGAAGCATTAACTCGACACCCAACTAACATTTATATGTTTTGTTAGGCCATATCTTATATCAGGGACACTATTATATTTGCCTAAGCCTAATAACGAGTAATATATTTTTTTTTCAAAAAAAAACAAGTAAAATAAAAGGCTCGTGTATCTCAGTCTCAGTGGCAGTCTCATCTGTAACAGGAAGCTAAGCTTCACTGAAAATGGTGACTCCCTCTTTAAGATTACCCTCTCTATCTCTAACCCACCTTCTCTCTAACCGTTCGCCGTTCATTCTCCGCCACGCGCCCTGTCTGCGGTCGCGGCCACGCGCTGCTGCTGCTGCCGCCGCTGGCGTCTCCACCCAAAGCGAAAGCGATAGCCTGAAGAACAGAGTGAAGGACGAAGGTATCACGCGCCGGTCTGAGGACTTCAACGCTTGGTACCTCGATGTTATCGCTCATGCTGAGCTGGCAGATTATGGCCCAGTCCGGGGCACAATGGTCATTCGTCCCTATGGTTACGCCATTTGGGAGTCCATCCAGGTTACTTAATGCACCAATCCCTCACATTTTATATGAACTAGTTGATGTTTTTTGAGAAATTACTGAAGTGGAATGAACCAGTTAATCGTAATATGTAATTTGTATTTTATTAGATTATACTCCCTCCGGTCCTAAATATAGGACCTAGTTGACTTTTTTTAAAAATCCTAAAAAAAAAGCAAAATAATTTAATTATAAATTTATTTACCTAATTTTTTCTCTTACACTAGTTTATTTTACCTATAAGCTAATGGATAATCTAAAAAGATATCAAATATGTCATGATTTAATAACCTATTTTGCAACCTTAATCTCTCCAAAAAAAAGTCAATTAGGTCTTATATTTAGGACCGGAGGTAGTATTATATATTAGCTTATTATAAGTCAAATAAACTAGTTTCAAGAAAAATTGAGGAAAATCAATTTGTAAGTAACACATTTAGCTTCCTTACATTCTCAGAAAAGTTAGCTAGGTCTGATATTTAGGAACGGAGGGAGTATATTATTAGATTATACTCTGGTCCTAAATATAGGACCTAATTGACTCTTTTTTGGAGAGATTAAGGTTGCGAAATAGGTTATTAAATGATGACATATTTGATAGATTTTTAGATTATACATTAGTTTATTGGTAAAATAAATTAGTTTAAGGGAAAAAATGAGGTAAATCAATTTATAATTAACTTATTTTGCTTTTTTAAGGATTTTCCAGAAAAAGTCAATTATGTCTTATATTTAGGACTGGAGGGAGTATATTTTTGTATATTATTATTATTATATCATATGTTAACTTATAAGTGAGTCAATCAACTCTGAGCACTTTGGGATTTGAGTTTGGTAATATAAGACTAGATGTTCCAACTTTTCCCCAAATTAATGCATATTAAAATTAAACAAGCAAGAAGGGGAGTATTAGGGTAAATTGGTAATATCATATGTATTGAAGATAACTAACTTAACCTAAATCCTTATCGGATCAAAACTTAAAGTGGTCTTATACTTAGTATTGGAGGGGAGTAGTTCGCTTAGAGAAAAAATTTAAGCGAATTAATTTATAAGTAACTTGTTTAGGTTTTTTTAGGATTTCCTAAACAAGTTGATTGGTTCTATATATAGGGAGGGAGAACAGAGTACTTATAAATTGATTTTTTCCCCCTCTCATTTTTTGACTTATAAACTGGTTTATGAATTTTACAATACACAAAGTAGTACTCCCTCCGGTCACTAATGTAAGAGCCCAAAATTTGAATGGTTTTGGTCCCCAATGTAAGAGCTCACCCCACATTCTCTCCTCATTTAATGCATTTTTTCCTACTTTACCCCTAACTCTCTTTCATATTTATTAATGGTTATGTATTTCTCTCTCTTAAAAGTACCATAATAAATATGGGCAATTTTGGAAAAGAAGCATTAACTCCAAATATCCAACTAACATTCACATGTTTTCTTAAGAAGCGTTTTTTTGGCGGCTAGCTCTTACATTAGGGACCGGAGGGAGTATTATCTTCCTTGATATCTTGAAAATAAAAGTCAATTAAGTGTTATATGTAGGGACGGGGAGTATTCATGAAGATAATTTCTGCTTAATGTTCATTTGTTTGTTCATATTTGGTGGTTCTGCGATTTTTCCTTGTTGCTGCTGCTAAGTTTGTAAGCCAGTTTGTATTGCTTAAGTAATATTTATGTGTCCCCTCAATGGTATGGGGGGTGTGCAGGACTATTTGAATGTGAAGTTCAAGGAGACTGGACATAGTAACATGTATTTTCCACAGGTGAGGTTCTAAATTATTAATTATGCTGTTTTATGTTGGTGGAGCGTACATAGAGTAACTTGTTATGTTTATGGGTATATTGAGGTTTTACGATTGACACTGTTGCTTTCCTATAGTCAACTTAACTGATGGAATTGTGTGATCTGGATAAAGAGACTAACTTCTGGTTTATGTTGTTTTGTTCCCCTATAGTTTACTAAAATTGAACTTGGGTTGGGCTTGGTAGTTTTAGATAACACTATTCCATACTGATGACTGCAGCATTTTCCATATGTTCCATTTCATGACCATGATGTTTTTATTACCAACACTTTTAATCCGTAATAAAATGAAAAAAAGTTATTATGTCCAGTCTGGACAAAAGTGACTAACTTCTGGTTTATGTTGTTTATCCAAACTGTCCTGCAGTTTATTCCATACTCATTTATAGAGAAAGAAGCTAGTCATGTTGAGGGTTTTAGCCCAGAGTTAGCACTAGTGACCATTGGAGGAGGGAAGGAACTTGAAGAAAAACTCGTGGTGTGTATGCTCTACACATAATAGTTACTATTGTTTTCAGACATGTATATTTTCATTTTATGTACACTTCAATCTATATTTGAATTGGAGCAGTTGCTCATATGTGGTTCTTCGATGCTGTGACCTAAGTCTGGGCTTTGATTCTTGCAATTCTTGAGGTTCTGTCAGGTCCGACCAACTAGTGAAACTATTGTGAATCACATGTTTACTCAGTGGATTCAGAGTTACCGTGATCTCCCACTTTTGATTAACCAGGTGAGTGATTTGCATATATTATGCTTTTTTATTGTACTGAAGCTTTGTATATATGATTACAATTTAGAAGACTGTTTTGTATGATGAAAAAATACCTTGTTTGTTTCTTATGAAAATGTACGTGACTTAGTGGGCAAATGTCACGAGATGGGAGATGCGAACAAAGCCATTTATAAGGACTCTGGAATTTCTTTGGCAAGAGGGCCACACGGCCCATGCGAACCCTGAAGAGGCAGAAAATGAGGTCTGCTTCTTAAGGCATCAAAGCTAAAAATGCCTTTACTACGTAATCTGAACTCTTTTGATATAATTAAATAAAGATTAGCTGTTCAACTGCAGGCTAGACAGATGATTGACATCTATACCAGATTTGCTTATGAGCAAGCAGCCATACCTGTTATTACAGGTCGAAAATCTAAAGTAGAAACATTTGCTGGTGCATCTAAGACTTACACAATTGAAGCCATGATGGGTGACAAGAAAGCATTACAGGCAGGAACCAGCCACAACCTTGGGCAAAATTTTTCTCGGGCCTTCGGAACACAGGTACTTTATTGTTTGAAAATGACAATATATCATTTGACCTGTAGATGTGTTTCTGAGACCTTGTAATAGGCATTTCTGAATATTAAGGTTGTTGGTGTTGAAAATACAATGGTAAGTAGTCTACACAGGAGCAGAGAAGAGTGAGATGAGGTAAAACTAGGAAAGAGTAGGCAGAGATAGAAGAATGATGAGGTGAAAGGGAAGGAGAATTATTGAAAATGAGCAGTATTTTCACACAATTGAATTCCCAGTTGCCCTAGGATCACTGGGTAGGACAGCCTAAATGTACATTTTCTATCAGAACTATGGCAAGCACAGTTTCTAAATGGACTATCTGTGGGATAGGTGAGGAAGGATGAGCTTTCTATCAGAACTATGGCAAGCACAGTTTTTAAATGGGTATGGTGAATAGATAACTTCATGGAATTGGCGCCACAAAAAATCTAAATTAAATTACAGAAGGTTAAAATTGAATTACACTCCATCAACTTTGGGAATACAGCTATGTATAACAGATCACTATAGGCTTCAGCCGCTCGCTTTCGATATGTGACTTGAAAATGTGTTTTTATCCAAAATCTATGTCTTTCTTGTTTGAAACCGTGTGGTGAGGAGAGAGAATGAGAGATTCTGAGACACATTTGGCTGTTTTTATATTTTTCATGTTTTTTTGCTTTATGTCCAGCTAATTACCTAGTCAGGAAAATTGCCAAGTCATCTTGCCAGTCAGCTGCCCTCATAAGCATCTTTAACCCAGTTACTGCCACACCATCAAACTTAATACCATTAATGTCTTTTAACTAATAGTTTAATATGGAGTAATCCGTTTTGTATATCTGGGATTAAAACCAAAATGAGTAAATTGTAGGGACAAAAAATGATGTTAACCCTATTATAATTCTGCAAACAGGAAGTCTCAATATTCTTATTGATATAATTCTGTGATGAGGCTGCAGCCTTACTAAATGTATTTTTTTTTTTTTTATACATCAGAAATAAAGCCTTACTAAATGTATATTTGTGCAGTTCGCAGATGAAAATGGACAAAGGCAACATATTTGGCAAACATCATGGGCGATCAGTACCCGTTTTGTTGGAGGTATCATCATGACTCATGGTGATGATGCTGGCCTAATGCTTCCTCCAAAGCTTGCACCAATACAGGTACATTGTTATTTGAATCTTGGTTAAATTTGGGTGTTGGAACACTTCACATCTTAATAATTTTAATGGTGGCAGAATACAGTATGCCTACATCTGTCATAAGCAACTTGCAAACCGACGAACGGACACAATCATTTAAATTCATAGTTGAATGACAACTCTATCATTCTTTACCATTACCTCAGGATATTCTTTAGTATGTAACTTCTAAACTACTATACTTAATGTGCTTGTTCTTGATATTCATGGAGAGATTCAGGTTGTAATAGTTCCCATCTGGAAGAAGGATGACGAGAAAGTGGCTGTTATCAATGCAGCAGCATCTGTAAAAGGAATTCTTCATTCTTCAGGAGTTAAAGTTAAGCTTGATGACTCAGAGCAAAGAACCCCAGGATGGAAATTCAATTTCTGGGAGATGAAGGTTTCCTATTTAACTTAAAACATGATTGGTTGTTTTATTCCTGATATATACTTATTCCAAGTTAAGAGAATATGATCAAGTTCACCTCATTTAAACCCTCATTATTCAGGGAGTTCCCCTCAGAATTGAAATTGGTCCTCGGGATTTGTCTAGTGGAACTGTTGTGATATCAAGGAGAGACGTTCCAGGGAAGCAAGGAAAAGTATTTGGAATCTCTATGGAGCCATCAATTTTGGTGGCTTATGTTAAAGATAAGTTGGACGAGATCCAGTCCTCTCTCTTGCAAAAGGCAATTACATTTCGAGACAGGTTCGGTTCTTTTGAATATGTATCTATCCCTGAGCATTGTCATTTATCTGTAACTTGGCGCATCCAACTCTGTAGCTCGCTTTGCTCTTGAGAAATGCGATTTCTGTCATCATTTTAGCCTCCCATCCCATCATATACGTTTGTATGCACTAGCACATTCTTAACCTTGGAGACCAGCTGTTGATGGGAAAATTATTCTACTTGCAGTAATATCGTGGATGTGAATTCGTATGATGATCTTAAAGTAGCGATATCCGAAGGCAAATGGGCAAGAGGCCCTTGGTCTGCTAGGTAGTAGTGGTCTTACATTCCACTATTTTATTTTATTTGGCTAGGAAACATAGATTCCAATATACTGGTAAAGACTCAACTCTAATACAATCTATAATACAAAATATTGCAGTGATGAAGATGAGATTAAAGTCAAAGACGAAACAGGAGCAACTATCAGGTGCTTTCCTTTTGATCAGCCAGTTGGGGATAAGAAGTGCTTGATGACTGGTAATCCTGCTGAGGAAGTTGCCATTTTTGCCAAATCTTATTGATTGTGCATCTGTTAGCTTGCTTTTTATTTGGAATTCTGAAATCACATGATGTGGCAGTTGATTCTTAATTTTTTTGGCATTTTTCTGCGAGTCATTTCTTGTTGTATAACTTAGGTTAGTTCAGAGCATATATAATATGTTGATTTAATGTAACTTTAAATTATTTGTTCAATTGATTTTATGTAATTTTTTATGGTCACCAGCAATATAATTATGTTTATGCTCAGGGACAAATATCTTTGGATTACATATTAAAATAGAGTGGGCGAACGAAATCAGAAATTAGATCTCAGCTAGTGTTTTCATCCGCATTGTTTGGTTAGCAAATTTGGTGGTTTGTAACCAAAAAAAAAATTTGGTGGTTGAACCAGTCATTGCGTTGGTTTTGTTTTTTTTTCCCCTTTTCTAGGCAACATGTTGGTTGATTGGCTTGAAAATGATCAAGTTGTGCCTAGGAGGGGTTGCTCGCCAATGGTTTGAAATGGGTTAGTAAGATGTGTTCTCTGATTTGTGGGAAGTCCTTTGTTTGCTAATCATATAGTATTTTTGGCGGAATCAAGAGAAGAGAATAATGCTAATTAGGTATATGAAGAAACACTTTAAAGTCGAAGGATTTCAGTCTAAGTGGGACTAAGATAGAATATATGCATTGTAATTTTGCACACAAGAAAATTTAGATGTTAAATTAAAAGATCAAATAATCCTTCAAGTGACGAAGTTTAAATACTTGGGATCTATTATACGGCAAGATGGTGAAATTGATGATGATGTTAATCATAGAATCTATGTTGGGTGGTGTAAGTGGAAAAAAAACTATTGGAGTTCTTTGGGATAGTAAAGTACTACATAAGTTAAAAGGAAAATTTTATCTATAAGACTAGTAGAGTAGCAGTATTATATGATAGTGAATATTGAGTTGTAGGGACAACATAAGCATAAAATTGGTTGAATCCATTTTATACAATTCAACTTGAATTCTATGGTTGACATCGTCGTCAATCTCACCATATTGTCGGGTATTGTGATCACAAGTTAATTAAATGAAAAATTGAGAAACTTTATACTCCCTCCGGTCAGTTGTCAAATACGCTTTTTAAAAAAACATATGAAATTTAGTTGAGTGTCTGAAGTTAATTCCTTTTTCAAATTTTACCCACATTTATTGTGATACGATTAAGAGAGAGAAATATGTAAACATTAATTAATAAATATGAAAGAAAGTTAAAGGTAAAGTAGGAAAAACATATTAAAATGATGAGAGGATGTTAGAGTGAGTTACTATATTTGAACGAAAATCATTCAAATTTTGTGCTCCAGCCGATTCAATTTTTGTGACGAAATTATACTAATAAAAAAACTTTGTTGCTGAATTGCTTGAAACAACTTGTTTTTATGTTTTCCCACTTAATAATTGCTTCCCTGATGAGATACTTATAAGAAATGACGTGTACTATTTTTCAATCTTTTCCACTGCCATTATTTCTTCTCATTCACGATCTGATTGTTAGACTTTATTTTCTGCTTAGGAATATTCTAGTCGGATGGTTTTTATGGATATATTTTATATAAAAAACTATTTTTTTCTGATTTCCCTAACAACTAGTTTTTTTAGGCTAGTTGTTAAGTATTGTAAGTGTGTTTTAATTTCCTATGTAAGTGTGTTAGTGTAACTTTCTTTAATATTTAATATATTTGATCATTTTTCAAAAAAAAAAAAAAAAGGTATGCGTTGCCCCACATATCCTAGATTGTTAGATGTATCACCAGGCGAACTATGAAGTGATTTTTATGATAGTACTAACGATGTTGATGGGGATGATAAATACACAAGCCATAATTATTAACGTGTTACGTGTTTTTTTGGCCAGAGCGTGTGGCGTCTTCAGTTTGCTTGTTTACATTTCACCATGCACTTTTCTCCGATAGAAGAAGCTTCCTCCAAGCTTACACGTTTACAATTTCAAAGCTTACAATGATTCATAATTTTTTTAATATATTTTATTGGATAAGTTTCGAGAATTGTTGTGTTGGAATGAGTTAATAAACTTTCTGAAACGTTCTTTTTTTCATTCATATAAACAAGAAGTCATAACCTCGTATTTAAGTACCAAAATATGTTCAACTAACACCTATTGGCAAAGGTTAATTATAAATACATCAATCAAACTACATCTTAAATACATACAATTCACATAATAATGTAACATAAGTAAACAATCTCGCTTTTTTTCGTTATTGCCTCGCACTTAATATAAACTTTTGAAGTGCCAGTTTATTTTATATATTTTATAATGATATGTAAGTGTATTATTACATAGATGGAGTCTATCAAAGTAACTGTTGCTATCATCATACTTCCAAATTCTATATAAGCTTGCAAAAACTAAAATAAAAAGATATTTTAATTACAATGTGTACTGTTGACAAAAGAAAATTTGACTATTAGCTTCAAAATAAATTTAAACGCATGGCATTCTTCTCGGCATCTTCTATATTATGGCTAAACGCGGCATGTCTCTTAATGAAGAAGTCTTTTTAAGGTGTAGTTAGACAATTTCATTCTTCACATATGGCCTTATAAATAGAGCATCTTCCCCTCAATCCATCATCACCCAAGACATCAAGCATATCAATATCATTTAAAATATATTCCCTGCATCATACAACATAACCCTTTGTTTAATATTAAGAAGGAAGCATGTTGAAAGGCCATCACCACCACCACCAACAGCAAAATCCGGCCGGTACAGTTGATTACAAAAAGGAAGAGAAGCACCACAAGCATAAGGAACAACTCGGAAAATTAGGAGCTGCTGCTGCTGGCGCATTCGCATTGGTAAATAAAAAATACTTTGATATACTACCTCCGGTCCTAAATATAAGACCTAGATAACTTTTTTTTAAGAGATTAATGTTGCGAAATAAATTATTATAAATTATGACATATTTAATACATTTTTAGATTATCCATTAGTTTATAGGTAAAATATACTAATCTAAGGGAAAAATTAGGTAAATCATCAATTTATAATTATCTTATTTTGCTTTTTTAGGATTTTCCAAAAAAGTCAATTAGGTCTTATATTTAGGACCGGAGGAAGTATAATGATTGTACATAAATTGATCTGCTCTTTGATAACTAGTTATTATTCATAATGAAATGAAAACTTTTCCAAAAAAGTCAATTAGGTCTTATATTTAGGACCGGAGGGAGTATAATGATTGTACATAAATTGATCTGCTCTTTGATAACTAGTTATTATTCATAATGAAATGAAAACTTTTGATTGCAGCATGAGAAGCACCAAGCGAAGAAAGACCCAGAACATGCACACAGTCACAAGATAAAACAGGAGATAGCAGCAACTATTGCAGTCGGAGCAGGAGGATATGCTTTGCATGAGCATCACAAGAAGAAAGAAGCCAAGAAGAAATATCAAGAGACTCATGGAAAGAAGCATCACCACCTCTTTCATTGATTTTTACTTGTTACCTATATACATACATACATATATATGTGCGCGCGTGTATATAATTTGTTTGTGAGAGTATGCATACTTTTTACTTTTGGGTTGTAGATAGATCATTGATTCATTTGTGTATTTCTATATATTGATGTGCTTCATTTGCACAGCAATAGGAGTTTATAACATATATTTGTTCATTATTGTAATTTATGATTGTGTGTATATATATGTGTGTGCGCATCAAATACATATTTGTGTCTCTATTCGAAAATGTTTGCGGGAGAAATTCTTGCGTGAACTTGATGTACCACGTCATTTGTGGTATAACCAATCATAAGTAGACATATATTATCTGATGTGCAATTTTTAATTTTTAGTTCCTATATTTAGGGTGTCACGTCAAATTAAAAATTCCACATCAGATAATATGTGTCTACTTATGATTAGTTAGAAAACAAATGACATGATGCATTGGGTTCACACAAGAAATTCTCATGTTTTGTGATATTCTTATGGCTTCATCACTTCATCTTACAGCCAGTTCACTGGCTAGGACTACTATTTTTAGTATATGGGATATTGTTTCAAATATAGGTTGAATAAAGTAGCTAGTTACCTAAAACAAGATAAGGGGAAGAGGCAATCGAAAATTACAGGTATAATATCCAAGAGCTTTCTAGTCCCAGAAAATATTCAAGAAATGTAATAATCTCTGCTCACCGATAACTCTTACAACAAATTGGCAAAAACAGATAACTCTTACAACTCTATTCAAAATGCAATGATATGAATCCCTACCGATGGCAATGATTGGGTGATAGCAATGCAATTACTTCAATTTCAAAAGAATTAAATTGGGACTTACTATCTTGACTAGGAGGTCATCTATTGTTCATTGGAACAAAATGAGCATTTAAAAATAACAAACTGAATGAGTCGGCCAATATAATTATAGTGTAAAGAGAAATAAAGCTACATTGGTCTAAACAAAGGCTATGATATAAAACCAATGTGTAGTTGATTGAGTTGTTAAATGAGCTACAACCTCCGTAAGGATGAGAACGCGTGTACGAAACCCGGGAGCCCTCTCATTGGGAGAGGGGCAACCTTGCCTATGTAGGCAACACTCCTACCTCTCGAATCCAGATTAAACCGGGCGGTAATTAACAAAAAATAAGACTATGATCTAAAGGAGAAGCATGTAATCAGACACACAGGCCACACTCTCTTATTTCTTCCTTTTGTTAAGAAAAAGTAAACATTGTATTAAAAACAATGGTGTATAGTCTCCTTGTGTGCTAAAAAATTTAGTTAACAATAATCTTTTATTGGGAACTAGATAATTAGTATATAAAATACGAGATATAACTTATCTCCTTTTCATGAGAGAGTTTAAGGAAATAGTGGATAAGTGATTATTTAAAATTGTTGGGCATATTTTCTAGAGAAATTCAAGAAAACTAGCCAGGTGATTATTTGAAGCAATTATGGGAAAACTATTTTACAAGGTAAATACATTAGTTAAGAGAATCTTATAAAGTACTAAAGACTAGTTTTTAGATATTATTTTGTAGTAAAATATCGATACAAAATACAGTAAAATAGTTGATGCTACCAAAATACAAATAAAACTCCGTCCACAATTGTATACAAGGTGAAGAAATAGTGAGATAGCGAATTGAGGTAGATCTCCCTTAGATCCAAGATAAGTAATAACTATACACTAGATTTTTTATTTACATTTAACTCGAGCGAATTAGAAATGAGTTCAAATGACCAAAGTAAAACTAATAAATATCTAATTTAAAAACACAAATATTCACACTGATTAAATTTAAGTGCTAACAAATAACCTAAGTCACTAATTCCGATCCTAATTTGCTTATTAGATTTTAACACTCTAAATTAATTATGACTTAATTCAACCAACTCATCTAAAGTACTAGTGTTTGTAAATGTATGTTAGTACATTTATATCATTGTCTGGATTAATTATGTAATATCATACACTAATTGACTAAGTACAATTTGTACCGATAACACTCTAATTTGACTATTTGGAACTTCTAGATATACCTCTATTATATTTGCAAATTAGATTAAAATCCAATTTCACATTATTTAATCTCGCATTCTAAATTCCTAACAATGTTCAATGGTGGTCAATCAATAAATTATAATCAATGATAGTGAAATTAAATAAACTGAATCAAAATAAATCATAACTAACATGTGGGAAAAAATATATAAATCACAAACGAGTTTATAGTATTCTAAGTTGTAAAAGGAAATTTGCCACACATGAGATTCAAATCCATCTCAATTCTCAACAATGACCTCTTGAATTTTGAATTGATGACTTCTCAAATATATTTAATG
This sequence comes from Mimosa pudica, assembly GCA_029929735.1. Taxonomy (NCBI): domain Eukaryota; kingdom Viridiplantae; phylum Streptophyta; class Magnoliopsida; order Fabales; family Fabaceae; genus Mimosa; species Mimosa pudica. The sequence goes on along the minus strand of JAKELP010000021.1, from coordinate 7,434,350 downwards.
AGATATATATACACTTTACTTAGGAATTACAATAATACCATTTTATTTTTCCAAAGACTAAAAATGAATTGTTGCCACTATATAAAAAAATGAATTTGTGCCAAGTTTAGTCCAAATTTAAAATGCCCAAGTTCACATTCCATCATCAAGATAATGAGTAGTATGTGTCGATATCACCATGAGAGCTTCGATTCAAATGTACATCCCGGGGCATGCCCCGTGGGCTGGCTGGGTTCTGAGACCCCCAAGACCACATGTACAATGTTTGAGTTTGATTATGAAATTTCGCAGAGTATAGTACACAATCTCGAGTTTTCAAAAGCAAAACGTATAATTAAGGAAAACGGAAAGCTAATGTGAAAATTGCACTCGCCAAGATCAGTTTTAACTAAGCCAAGTTTCCAGATTAAATGGGTTAGAAATGATCGTGTCTTATTTTCCATTCAATAAAGTTTAAATGGCTAAACGACTTCAATAATTGACCATAGAGCAAGATACTAAAGAATGTAATTATATTACACATATTAACTATAACAATATTAACTTTTTTAATGCTCACACACACACACACACACACACACACACACACACCTACCAGCCTTTTACCACAGCCATATCCTAGATTAAAAATACACAATCCTGAATTATTAGCGTGTTACGTGTTTTTTTGGTTAGAGCGTGTGGCGTCTTTTGTTTGCTTGTTTACATTTCACCATGCGCTTTTCTACGATATAAGCATCCAGGAGCTATTATGCGCGTCCCTCTCAGCTCTCACGAAAATTCGACTATTCGTTTCCAAATAAATTAAAACACTCGGCATTCTTCCCGGAATTCTTCTATATTTTGGCTAAACACAGTATGTTTCTTAATGAAGACGTGTTTTTAAGGTGTAGTGTTAGACAATTTTATTCTTCACATATGGCCTTATAAATAGCGCATCTTCCCCTCAATCCCTCATCACCCAATACATCAAGTATATCAATATCATTTAAAATATATTCCCTGCATCATACAACATAACCCTTTGTTTAATATTTAGAAGGCAGCATGTTGAAAGGCCATCACCATCACCACCACCAACAAAATCCGGCCGGTACAATTGATTACAAAAAGGAAGAGAAGCACCACAAGCATAAGGAACAACTCGGAAAATTAGGAGCTGCCGCTGCTGGCGCATTCGCATTGGTAAGTAAAAATATTTTTATATACTCTCTCCGTTCCTAAATATAAGATCACTTAAGTAAATTTGGAGAAATTAAGGAAGACATTCCAATAAGTTAGGATTACATGAAATTTCCAAAATATCTCTCACCTAAGTTTTAAAAGTATTCTCTCACCTTTAAACCACTATTTTTTGGGTGAAGGGAGTATAAGGGTAGTTTGGGGAAAACTTGAGTCAAATTAGAAAGTGATCTTATATTTAGGAACTAGCTCTCCTCTCTAAAGTGATCTTATATTTAGGAACAGAGGTAGTATAATACAACCTCTGGTCCTAAATATAGGACCTAATTGACTTTTTTTATAGATTAAGGTTGCGAAATAGATTATTAAATAATGATATATTTGACATATTTTTAGATTATCCATTAGTTTTTTATAGGTAAAATAAACTAGTTTAAAAATAAAAATTAGGTAAATCAATTTATAATTAACTTATTTTGCTTTTTAAGGATTTTTCAGAAAAAAGTCAATTAGGTCTTATATTTAGGTCCGGAGGGAGTATAAAGATTGTACACAAATTAATCTGCTTCTCATAACTAGTTATTATATTCATAATGAAATGAAAACTTTTAATTTGGTTGCAGCATGAGAAGCACCAAGCGAAGAAAGACCCAGAACATGCACACAGTCACAAGATAAAACAGGAGATAGCAGCAACTATTGCAGTCGGAGCAGGAGGATATGCTTTGCATGAGCATCACAAGAATAAAGAAGCCAAGAAGAAATATCAAGAGGCTCATCCAAAGAACCATCACCACCTCTTTCATTGATTTTCACTTGTTACCTATATACATACATATATATACATGTTACTACATACATGTGTGTGTGTGTGTGTGTGTGTGTACGTATATAATTTGTTTGTGAGAGTATGTATGCATGTGCGCGCGCGTACTTATTACTTTTAATTTGGATTATTGATTTATTTGTGTATATCTGTTCATCATGTGCTTCATTTGCACAGCAGTAGGAGTTTTATAATATATATATTGTTTATTGTAATTATTTTTATGACTGTGTATATATTTGTGTGTATTAAATAAATATTTGTGTCTCTATTCGAAAATATTTTCTGGTATTTTTATGGATTCATCACTTCATCTTACGACCAGTTCACTGGCTACGACTATTTTGATATATCGACATTGTGTATGATGATGCCTGTTATAATTGTTTCAAATATAGGTTGAATAAAGTAGTTAGGTAAAACAAGATATAGGGAAGAGGTAATAGAAAACTACGGGTATTATTATCCAAGAACTTTCTAGTCCGGGAAAAATATTCAAGAAATGTAATAATCTCAGCTCACCGATAACTCTTACAACTCTATTTAACATGCATTGATGAAGCCTTACCGATCTAACAATGATTGGGTGATAGGCTGATAGCAATGCAATTACTACAATTTGAAAGAAATTCAATTTGGGACTTATTACCTTGACTTGGAGATCATCTATTGTTCGTTGGAACAAAATAAGCATTCAAGAATAACAAACTGAATGAGTCGGCCAATATAATTATAGTGTAATGAGTCGGCCAATATAAATATAGTGTAATGAGTCGGCCAATATGATCTAAAGGAGAATCATGTAATGAGACACACAGACTCTCTTATTTCTTCCCTTTTTTTAAGGAAAAAATATAGCATCTTATTAAAAACAAAGGTGTATACTCCTTGTGTGCTGAAAAATTTAGGTAACAATAATCTTTTATTGGGAACTAGATGGTTAGTATATAAAATAATATAATACGGGATATGAATTATCTCCTTTTCCTATGAGAGTTTGAGTAAATAAAGGATAAGTGAATATTTAAAATTGTTTAAGGGCATATTTTCTAGAGAAATTCAAGAAAATAGCTAGGTGATTATTTGAAGCAATTATGGGAAAACTAATTTACAAGGTAAATACATTAGTTAAGAGAATCCTTATAAAGTAGTAAATAAATACTAGTTTTTAGATATTATTTTGTAGTGAAATATTAGTAAATACTAGTTTTTAGATATTATTTTGTAGTGAAATATCGATATAGAATACACTAAAATAGTTTAAGCTACCAAAATTCAAATAAAACTCCAAAATTGTATACAAGGTGAAGAAATAGTTAAATAGCGAATTGAGTTAGATCTTACAAAGTTCCAAGATAATTATTAACTACAAACTAAATTTTCTATTTCCGTTTAAGTTGTGAGAATCAGAAATGAGTTCAAATGAGCGAAGTAAAACTAATAAATATATAATTTTTCAAAAGAAAGCAAACATTCACACTGATTAAATTCAAGTGTTAACAAATAATTTAATAAGTCACTAATTACTTGCTCCTTAGATTTTATTCACTCTAAACTAGTTATGACTTAATTCAACCAACTAGTCTAAATTACTAGTGTCTATAAATACATGTTAGTACACTTGTATCATTGCTAGATAATTATGTAATATTTTACACTAATTGACTAAGTACAATTTGTACTGACAGTAACACTCTAATTTGACTATTTGGAACTTCTCGGTATACCTCTATTATAGTCGCAAATTAGATTAAAATCTAACTCCACACTATTTAATCTCATGTTTTGTTGAAAATTCCCTCTGTCGAGTCCAATTCATTCTAAATTCTCTAACGATGTTCATTGGTGGTCAATCACTAAACTATAATCATTGATAGTGAGATTACATAAATTGAATTAAAATAATCATAACTAACATGTGGTAGAGAAATATATTAATCACAAACAAGTTCAGAGTACTCTATGTTGTAAAAGGAAACTAGCCACATATGAGGTTCAAATTCATCTCAACAATGATCTCTTGAATTTTGAATTGATGACTCCTCAAATATCATATATATGTGTGTATATATATATATATGTATATATATATATGTATGTATACATATATCTATATATGTATGTATGTATGTGAAAATACACTTCAATTAGGAATTACAATAGTACCATTCTATTTTTCCAAAGACGACTAAAAATAAATCGTTGCCATGTGTAACATTACGTTACTAATTACGTAATTACCAATAATATTTATTTCAATTCATTAAGCTCTAATCTAACTATGATAGAAAAAGGAATTTCCATAATATTAATATCTCTATCATAGTTAGAAAAGATTATTCTAATCCTTTTATAATTTATCCATGATAGGAAAGAATAAACTAATACAACCTGAATACTATCATGGATAATTAATAGCTAACCATGTTAGAAAAGAATCACCTAACATGGTTAGAAAATAAATAATCTAATGTTCAATAATATCAAATACATATAAATATATGCGGAAACGTATGCAGGCCTATACAAATTGGCAATATACAACTCTAAATAAATTATGAAATCTCTACTACCTAATTCCCTTTCCTGTTGCTTGCGCCTGTGCATGAATACCTGCAAAAATGTCAGTAATCGTGGGATGAGACAATTTGTCCCAGTAATCACCGCTTAACTCACTATAACAGTGAGATGTGCGGTAGCGAGGGCGTCTAAAGGGTACCTCATTTTAAACCAGTAGTATATATATATATATATATCCATATCAATTCTTCTTTCATTCATCTTCCAAATCCCACCATCAATTCCACATCACTTATCAATACTTTAATCAACACATCAAATGATTCCCCACAACCTAACTCACCACTATCTCAAACTCAACAACAAAAATAAACGTGATTGACACTGTGCCCAGTCTCAAATCTGTAAGCATAAAAAGGGAGCACTTTTAAATAGTGAAAACGTCTCTGGGGAGCACTTTAAAAGTGAAAACGTCCCTGGGGAGCACTTTAAAAGTGAAAACGTCCCTGGGGAGCACTTTTTAAAAGTGAAAACGTCCCTGGAGAGCACTTTTAAAAGTGAAAACGTCCCTGGTTCCTTTAAAATCCGAGGAACCTGTACTATTAACCTATCGATTGCGCAGATCGATAGGTTACATCGGCCGACGGTACTATCAGTGTCATGCAATGCTCACTATAACCTATCAATATCCTATCAATATCACTTCCACAATATTCAATATCTAAATCACAATTTCCATCAACTTCTCAATTTCATCCAATATCTCCATCACAACAATTCCACTCCTTCCATCAAACTAAATATCACTATCCCTGACAATATACTATACACATCTCTCACCAGTATCTGAGCATTATTACTATATTCATTCACACCATTCAAGGACAGTAACCACCACCAATCAGTATAATATATAGATAATGAGTCAAATTCCTTTATACGAAAATATTCGCGTTTAAAAGGCACCCGATAGCCTATTTCATATAAAAATAGCTTTTCAAAGATAATATATATATAGAGGGTGAGAAAGGATTTTACAAAATCCTAGCTAACATCACCCTCAATGTTATAGTAAGGTAAGTGTGATTACCTGTCGCCCTTAGCAACTGTGCATTTTCCCATCCTTTCCCGATGCCTCACAACGACATCACAATCAATCCTATAATGATGTAGTGTAGAATAATAAATTAGTATCATTTCTACTTCACAATGTTTAATGTCTCTCTCTCTCTCTGTATTACTACCCAACTCTCCTCTTTTAATTATACTTGATTGACCTTAACAAACTTCAATTAATCATGAATATAATCAACCAATGTAAGGCAAAGTATTCAGACATGCTTCACATTAAAGTAGACAACTAACATAAATCTGAATTTGAAATCAATAGGCAATATTGTAAGGAAATAATATAAACCTCAAAGCTCTTCCTTAATTTAATTCTAATCCGAACTTAAACACTTAATTCTTCACTTTTGTTCTAAGAGTAGAATCCAATACAGATATGGCACCACATAGCCGAGCAAAACAAATTGTTGTTTAAAATTACACTAACAATAACTTAAACATTACATGCTTTCATTTATCTCATTTTAGACCCTCTTTGAGCCATTCCTTCTTAGGAATCGATTCAGCCAATCTAGGTAACAATACTAAAATAAGGCATGAATGCTCTTGATTCAAGCTTCAACAAACTTAACCAAAAATCAGCATAGAATGCAGCCACACTTCTCACTAATCCTTCCACATGAACCACAAATTATCATACAACATTAACAAGGATTTTCCACACAAAACTCAAGGATACAATAAATTTTTCACCTATGTTTTCATACATAATTCTTTATGTCCAATTCAACTAAATTGAGAAAAGATAATAAAGTTCATTTATCTCAAAGTCACAAATCATGAACTACATCCTTGTACAAGCTATTACAACACTAACATAAGTAAATATTGGGTATTTCAATACTAGCTATTATATCTATCCTTCCATTCATAACTATAACATCACAACCCTTTGAGGCATTTAAACAAGCAGCATATTCAATCCAAGAAGAGACAAAGAACATCAAGACTAATATTTTTCATAACATATTAGATACAATTGAAATACTCCCATTCCAAACAACCCTTCGACCAAAGCAAAAAGAAAGACAAAGAACATTATAAATGTGCAACAATCACTACAACTTGAACCCAATCCGAATAGAACTTCATGCATACCAACATTGTTCTTAATTGATTCATCATAAAGCTTTAGCCACACAATAAACTACAGAAGAGCAAACATCCAAATAAAGTGCCATAACATAGTTCATGTCAACTTATTATCTCATGCTCAAAGAGAAGCAATAGAAGGGAATATCATACTTAAAATCAAACTAAAGAGCCCAAACAAACACCTTAGCACTTTGCAAAAGAAACCAATTCCTTTCACAATTCCTTTCAGCTAAACAGCCACTAGACTACACCATTAACACTTTGTTTACAAAGCATAATCACCGATTACATACAAGCATAAAACATAGATCATTTCCTTTCACTAATCATAAATCAGTTAAATCCAGATTTGAGTTACATAACAACACATAACCACACACTTAGACCTCTCCTACTCCAAACAACTTGCAACACCATTATTATTATTATTATTATTATTATTATTATTATTATTATTATTTTTAATATTTCCTTCAAAGAGGTATCAATTCAGCGACTAAGGATAACTGGCAAAACATTCATAGATCAAACGAGCACTCATTATTCATAGCTTAATTAACTGAAAACTCAAAATACCTGAAGCCACAAATTCCCTCAAGGACCCTTTAACGCATGGACAACATTGACAACTTATGTGGCCTTTTTCCTAAACACCATCCAATCAACAATATCTATAATTACATTCTCTCTTGACCATTAAAAATTCAAGCTTCTGCTTCATTGTTCTTCATTCCAACACTCAAAATCCCAAATCAATTTCGGGCAATAGAAAAAGAAAGCAACAACAGAATTTTACTTCAAACAAATTCAACAGATCAAAGAAACAGTACAAGCAATCAACTTTGTTATAATCTTATCTAAGTTAATTTGAAGATTAAACCCAAAATCCCAAAATCCAACTTCAAACCTCTCACAAACAGTGGAAACGTGAACGAACAAGGAAAGAATTAGAGGAAAGAGCCTCACCGGAGTTTGAGAACAAGAGAAGAGACCCAGCCGCCCCCGGCCGCCGCTGGTTCGCCGGATAATCGGCCACTGAAGTGGCAGACCGAACAGACCAGCAAAAAGGAGAAGAAAGAATGAGAAATCGACATGGAAAGAAGCATAACTCGCGAAAGACAAACCAAGGCTAAAACTTACCTCTGACCCGTCGTTGTTCGTCGCCGAGCTCGCCGGAAAACGAAGAAAGAACAGAGACGGTGGAAGCAGAGAGTGACGAGGATGAAGAATACAGAAAAGAGAAAGAAGAGATGGGTTTCGGTGAGGATGAGAGGAGAAGTAGGACGGACGGCTTCGTTGCCTCCGTCGCCGGTGGCCGTCGCCGGAGAAGGGAGAGGAAGAAGAAGAAGACGGAGGGAGGGTCTGGTGAGAGGGAGGAGGGCTCGAGAGGCAGAGAGAGAGAATGGTGAAGGAAGGAGATGATGATGATGTGTATATATATATATATATATATATATATATTTTTAATTTAGGGAAAATTACAATTTACTACCCTAAGGTTTATTCGTAATTATATTTCTAGCCCAGAAGTTCGTATATATTACTATATCTCCTTCTTTTCATCATAATATTATCTACTATCCCAAATACTTATTCATGAAAGTTTCTAACTCCAAATAAATATTTTAACTATATTTTTCCTTAAATTCCAAAAATTAAGATTTAATAACAATAAATCTCCATAAATTTCTCCCTAAAACTCAAATTTCCTAAATAACAACTCAATAATTTCTAATTAACCTTAATCAAAATTTGGGATGTTACAATTTACCCCACCTTTTAGGAATTTTGTCCCCAAAATTCGCTTGAAATAACGCCTAAAACCAAGAAATATGTAATTCAACTCTAACTATATGCAAAGTTCTAACTATTCAACCATAATTTATTGCACGCAACACTATTTTCACCATGTATCCATAGTTAATCCCATAGATATTCACCAATCCTCTTCCCGTTTTTCCTTAACTAACCTTCATTTATTAACTACCCTAACCTTATATTACTTGAATTAAGTCATTCATCATACCTGATAACATCATTTTTCAAACTCCAATGGTTTCCTCAATCACATTTCAAGACCTCACTTCTTTGCTGTAAGACATCAACTCCTAAAATTTCAGTTGTAACTTTGGCTCATAATTCTAACTTAATATATACACTCATCCATATCAACATATCATCAGATTAATGATTGATTACTTCCAACTTAAGTAAATCAATGGTAGTAGTTTACTAACTTCCAACCTAATATATTACACTCAAGTAGTCTCTTTATCTATTCTACTCAACCATAAGCAAAATTTTAAAATTCATCACTAACTCAAATCATTCCAATATCATCCATAAAATCCTAATATTAACACATCACCAAGTCATAATATCTTTCAGTATCATAAACCATTATTTCACCATGACAAACCTACTTAGATCCTCAAACCAAAACCACCATATTTTCACAGCTTTACATGTCATCCCATAATTCCATGGCTCTATTTGAAATTCCAAAATCATTTGTAAGCTAAGTGTGTAATATTATTGATATAGCTCAATCCAAATTTAAACCATATATTCATCATTTAACAATCTACATTTTACTCTAACCATACCATCAAGTCTACCGTTTATCAACTCCTCAACAATTTATATCTAAGAATTCACTTGCTAACATTGACCATTAACCAAATCTCTAAATAGTCTCACTTTATCACAAAATCACCCTCACTCAACTTCTCTAGTCTATTCTACATACATTACAACATATAGTTCACCCAATAAAGATAGTCCAACTACAAACCTTCACTCCATCCAATAATCATTCACATATCCAACTCTTTGGTTTATTTCCATGATTTTGAGTCACATATACATTTCACCACACAATCTACAACTTTTCTCAAACCTCCTAATATCCTCTTTAATTATTATATCTATCAACTATTTGTGCATTGCCTCTTGTACCTATACAATTCAACTTGTATTTTAATTAAACCATACATATCATTCCAAAATAAACAAAGTCCATTTACTCCAATCTCTTTCAATTCCCCTGAATCCATACTCTGTTACTAACATCAACAAATGTGATAGGATGTCAAATCATTCCTAATCAACATTAATACTAATAGGCATCATTTGTTCAAAGGGTCTAACTTTAGTACTACACATCTCCCAAGTCGCCTAAATCTTCTAACTCTTCCTCAATTTTTTTTTTTAAATCAAATCAAATAATTCAACCAACATTTTTGAACTCCAACAATCGTCCAAATTCCACAATTCAAGTTCAAAAGCTCCAATAAACCCTTAGAAATCACCAACTTCTTAAGATGGAATAGAAATTTTCTAAATCCTCAAAAACCCTAACCTACACAACTATAAAAATCCAAAAGATATCCTATGTGATCAATTAATAAACTCAAACCATTACAAATTCCTATTAGACTTAGAATCTCCAAACATAGTACCCAAACCTCTAATGTTCAACTTTGTTCCAAAATTCTTCCAACTTCATAATCTATAACATCTTACTAACATCCATAGACATCGAAATAACAAATTGGTTCATAGTCCATGTTAATCCAACGTAACATAAATTTCCCTTCTTTTTAACTTACCACTTCTAATATCTAATCAAATCTTTTTCTAAACACCGAGCCCATGCATTTCAACATTTTAATATCATCATATGACTTTAGTAATCCTTTACTAATCATCACCTAACTTAATAATCATAATAGAACAATAAATTCGCCCACAATAGCACAAAATAGTCTATAAGAATTATCCAAAACCACCATAATCCAATTTACCCCAATCATTCACTATTTCATCACTTCATACTCATCTTCCAACCTCATTTAACAACTAAAGATCACCATCATTAGCATAAATTTCGAAATTCCCCTTCAATCCCTAGCTTTTACCACTTTAATTTGTCAATTCAACCAACAAAAATAGAAACAAACATCTTTAAATTAACATACAAATGTTAAAACATACACTATCATATTTTCACATCATCAACCAACAGCAACATATACATATTCTATTTTATAGTGTACTAAACTTTAAAAATTTCAGCACCCTAATTCCCATTCACTAAGCCACAAATTAATTTGGCTAATTGCCTTAGTATCCTCAAAACATAAGTTTTTGTCACATTCTTGGATCAACACCAAGATCAGCCCCAACCAAAGAAGGGAGGACAAACCAGATTCCACAATATAATCAACTAAGACTCATGATAAAGTGTATAAAACATACAATTTCAAGAGAATTTTATTTCAATTGCAAAGAATCAAGCAGCACAAGTCAAATCATCAATAAACCAAAAAGTTTGATACATAAATTAACAAGCAAGAATCAAGGTTTAGAATTATTATTTTACATTGTATTCCTCATTAATTGTTATTTTAAAATTTTATTGATCCCTTAAACCCAATAAGGTATCTCATGATGCCTCGACTATGATTATGGCCGACACATAACTATACTCGAGACCCCAGAGAAGCATCCTTATTTCGCTATTTTTCCTAAATTCTTATACATATCAACATTATTTCGTTATTCTTTCTATGTTCATCTCAATCTCTCCACAGTACCTATTCAATTTCTCTTATCACTCTCTCCCCATCACGGGATGAGCGATAATCCTCTCAAAAAGGCCAGAGTATCATGCACAGGAGGAAGGGAATACAAACTATGTATGTTGCCAATCTATATGCAATGCAACACAGTCCAGGGTTATCGTATACCAAATACTGATAACCAAGTTGTAACATTACGTTACTAATTACGTAATTACCAATAATATTTATTTCAATTCATTAAGCTCTAATCTAACTATGATAGAAAAAGGAATTTCCATAATATTAATATCTCTATCATAGTTAGAAAAGATTATTCTAATCCTTTTATAATTTATCCATGATAGGAAAGAATAAACTAATACAACCTGAATACTATCATGGATAATTAATAGCTAACCATGTTAGAAAAGAATCACCTAACATGGTTAGAAAATAAATAATCTAATGTTCAATAATATCAAATACATATAAATATATGCGGAAACGTATGCAGGCCTATACAAATTGGCAATATACAACTCTAAATAAATTATGAAATCTCTACTACCTAATTCCCTTTCCTGTTGCTTGCGCCTGTGCATGAATACCTGCAAAAATGTCAGTAATCGTGGGATGAGACAATTTGTCCCAGTAATCACCGCTTAACTCACTATAACAGTGAGATGTGCGGTAGCGAGGGCGTCTAAAGGGTACCTCATTTTAAACCAGTAGTATATATATATATATATCCATATCAATTCTTCTTTCATTCATCTTCCAAATCCCACCATCAATTCCACATCACTTATCAATACTTTAATCAACACATCAAATGATTCCCCACAACCTAACTCACCACTATCTCAAACTCAACAACAAAAATAAACGTGATTGACACTGTGCCCAGTCTCAAATCTGTAAGCATAAAAAGGGAGCACTTTTAAATAGTGAAAACGTCTCTGGGGAGCACTTTAAAAGTGAAAACGTCCCTGGGGAGCACTTTAAAAGTGAAAACGTCCCTGGGGAGCACTTTTTAAAAGTGAAAACGTCCCTGGAGAGCACTTTTAAAAGTGAAAACGTCCCTGGTTCCTTTAAAATCCGAGGAACCTGTACTATTAACCTATCGATTGCGCAGATCGATAGGTTACATCGGCCGACGGTACTATCAGTGTCATGCAATGCTCACTATAACCTATCAATATCCTATCAATATCACTTCCACAATATTCAATATCTAAATCACAATTTCCATCAACTTCTCAATTTCATCCAATATCTCCATCACAACAATTCCACTCCTTCCATCAAACTAAATATCACTATCCCTGACAATATACTATACACATCTCTCACCAGTATCTGAGCATTATTACTATATTCATTCACACCATTCAAGGACAGTAACCACCACCAATCAGTATAATATATAGATAATGAGTCAAATTCCTTTATACGAAAATATTCGCGTTTAAAAGGCACCCGATAGCCTATTTCATATAAAAATAGCTTTTCAAAGATAATATATATATAGAGGGTGAGAAAGGATTTTACAAAATCCTAGCTAACATCACCCTCAATGTTATAGTAAGGTAAGTGTGATTACCTGTCGCCCTTAGCAACTGTGCATTTTCCCATCCTTTCCCGATGCCTCACAACGACATCACAATCAATCCTATAATGATGTAGTGTAGAATAATAAATTAGTATCATTTCTACTTCACAATGTTTAATGTCTCTCTCTCTCTCTGTATTACTACCCAACTCTCCTCTTTTAATTATACTTGATTGACCTTAACAAACTTCAATTAATCATGAATATAATCAACCAATGTAAGGCAAAGTATTCAGACATGCTTCACATTAAAGTAGACAACTAACATAAATCTGAATTTGAAATCAATAGGCAATATTGTAAGGAAATAATATAAACCTCAAAGCTCTTCCTTAATTTAATTCTAATCCGAACTTAAACACTTAATTCTTCACTTTTGTTCTAAGAGTAGAATCCAATACAGATATGGCACCACATAGCCGAGCAAAACAAATTGTTGTTTAAAATTACACTAACAATAACTTAAACATTACATGCTTTCATTTATCTCATTTTAGACCCTCTTTGAGCCATTCCTTCTTAGGAATCGATTCAGCCAATCTAGGTAACAATACTAAAATAAGGCATGAATGCTCTTGATTCAAGCTTCAACAAACTTAACCAAAAATCAGCATAGAATGCAGCCACACTTCTCACTAATCCTTCCACATGAACCACAAATTATCATACAACATTAACAAGGATTTTCCACACAAAACTCAAGGATACAATAAATTTTTCACCTATGTTTTCATACATAATTCTTTATGTCCAATTCAACTAAATTGAGAAAAGATAATAAAGTTCATTTATCTCAAAGTCACAAATCATGAACTACATCCTTGTACAAGCTATTACAACACTAACATAAGTAAATATTGGGTATTTCAATACTAGCTATTATATCTATCCTTCCATTCATAACTATAACATCACAACCCTTTGAGGCATTTAAACAAGCAGCATATTCAATCCAAGAAGAGACAAAGAACATCAAGACTAATATTTTTCATAACATATTAGATACAATTGAAATACTCCCATTCCAAACAACCCTTCGACCAAAGCAAAAAGAAAGACAAAGAACATTATAAATGTGCAACAATCACTACAACTTGAACCCAATCCGAATAGAACTTCATGCATACCAACATTGTTCTTAATTGATTCATCATAAAGCTTTAGCCACACAATAAACTACAGAAGAGCAAACATCCAAATAAAGTGCCATAACATAGTTCATGTCAACTTATTATCTCATGCTCAAAGAGAAGCAATAGAAGGGAATATCATACTTAAAATCAAACTAAAGAGCCCAAACAAACACCTTAGCACTTTGCAAAAGAAACCAATTCCTTTCACAATTCCTTTCAGCTAAACAGCCACTAGACTACACCATTAACACTTTGTTTACAAAGCATAATCACCGATTACATACAAGCATAAAACATAGATCATTTCCTTTCACTAATCATAAATCAGTTAAATCCAGATTTGAGTTACATAACAACACATAACCACACACTTAGACCTCTCCTACTCCAAACAACTTGCAACACCATTATTATTATTATTATTATTATTATTATTATTATTATTATTTTTAATATTTCCTTCAAAGAGGTATCAATTCAGCGACTAAGGATAACTGGCAAAACATTCATAGATCAAACGAGCACTCATTATTCATAGCTTAATTAACTGAAAACTCAAAATACCTGAAGCCACAAATTCCCTCAAGGACCCTTTAACGCATGGACAACATTGACAACTTATGTGGCCTTTTTCCTAAACACCATCCAATCAACAATATCTATAATTACATTCTCTCTTGACCATTAAAAATTCAAGCTTCTGCTTCATTGTTCTTCATTCCAACACTCAAAATCCCAAATCAATTTCGGGCAATAGAAAAAGAAAGCAACAACAGAATTTTACTTCAAACAAATTCAACAGATCAAAGAAACAGTACAAGCAATCAACTTTGTTATAATCTTATCTAAGTTAATTTGAAGATTAAACCCAAAATCCCAAAATCCAACTTCAAACCTCTCACAAACAGTGGAAACGTGAACGAACAAGGAAAGAATTAGAGGAAAGAGCCTCACCGGAGTTTGAGAACAAGAGAAGAGACCCAGCCGCCCCCGGCCGCCGCTGGTTCGCCGGATAATCGGCCACTGAAGTGGCAGACCGAACAGACCAGCAAAAAGGAGAAGAAAGAATGAGAAATCGACATGGAAAGAAGCATAACTCGCGAAAGACAAACCAAGGCTAAAACTTACCTCTGACCCGTCGTTGTTCGTCGCCGAGCTCGCCGGAAAACGAAGAAAGAACAGAGACGGTGGAAGCAGAGAGTGACGAGGATGAAGAATACAGAAAAGAGAAAGAAGAGATGGGTTTCGGTGAGGATGAGAGGAGAAGTAGGACGGACGGCTTCGTTGCCTCCGTCGCCGGTGGCCGTCGCCGGAGAAGGGAGAGGAAGAAGAAGAAGACGGAGGGAGGGTCTGGTGAGAGGGAGGAGGGCTCGAGAGGCAGAGAGAGAGAATGGTGAAGGAAGGAGATGATGATGATGTGTATATATATATATATATTTTTTTTTTTTTAATTTAGGGAAAATTACAATTTACTACCCTAAGGTTTATTCGTAATTATATTTCTAGCCCAGAAGTTCGTATATATTACTATATCTCCTTCTTTTCATCATAATATTATCTACTATCCCAAATACTTATTCATGAAAGTTTCTAACTCCAAATAAATATTTTAACTATATTTTTCCTTAAATTCCAAAAATTAAGATTTAATTACAATAAATCTCCATAAATTTCTCCCTAAAACTCAAATTTCCTAAATAACAACTCAATAATTTCTAATTAACCTTAATCAAAATTTGGGATGTTACACCATGTATGTACAAAAATGAACTAGTGCCAAGGTTTAGTCCAAATTTAAAATTCCCAAGTTCACAATCCATCATGAAGAGGATGAGTAGTATGTGTGGCTATCACCATGAGAGCTTCGATTCAAATGTCCTGCCCCGTGGACTGGCCTTTAACACCCCCGAGACCACAATGTTTGAGTTTGAGTATGAAATTTTGCAGAATAGTACACATCTCGAGGTTTCAAAAACAAAACGTAATTCAGGAAAACTGAAAGCTAATGCAAAAATTGCAATTGCCAAGGCCAGTTTTAGCTAAGGCAAGTTTCCAGATTAAATGGGTTGGAAATGATCATGTCTTATTTTCCATTCAGTAAAGTTTAAATGAGTACTTAAATGACTTCAACAAGTGACCTTAGAGCAAGATAATGAAGAATGTAATTATATTACACACATTAACTATAACAATATTAACTTTTTTAATACTCATATATATGTATATGTACCTGCGATTTTCTTTGGCCAAATTTATGTACCCGCGTTTTACCACAACCACAACTTAGATTAAATACACAAGCCTTAATTATTAGCGTGTTACGTGTTTTTTTTGGCCAGAGCGTGTGGCTTCTTTAGGTTGCTTTGTTTACATTTCACCATGGCATCCATTTTGCGCGTACCTCTCAGCTCTCACGTTTACAATTTCAAAGCTTACAATGAAGACGTGTATTCAAGGTGTAGTGTTAGACAATTTTATTCTTCACATATTGCCTTAATTATAAATAGCGCATCTTCCCCTCAATCCCTCATCACCCAAGATTACAACCACCACCACCACCAACAAAATCTGGCCGGTACAATTGATTACAAAAAGGAAGAGAAGCACCACAAGCATAAGGAACAACTTGGAAAATTAGGAGCTGCCACTGCTGGCGCATTCGCATTGGTAAATAAAAAATATTTTGATATATAATGATTGTACATATTGATCTGCTCTTTGATAATAACTAGTTATTTTTCATAATGAAACGAAAACTTTTGGTTGCAGCATGAGAAGCACCAAGCGAAGAAAGACCCAGAACATGCACACAGTCACAAGATAAAACAGGAGATAGCAGCAACTATTGCTGTGGGGGCAGGAGGATATGCTTTGCATGAGCATCACAAGAAGAAAGAAGCCAAGAAGAAATATCAAGAGACTCATGGAAAGAAGCATCACCACCTCTTTCATTGATTTTCACTTGTTACCTATATACATACATATATACACATGTATAAATACATGTGTGTGTTTGTACGTAAATAATTTGTTTGTGAGAGTATGTATGTGCGCGCGCGCGCGTACTTATTACCTTTGGATTATTTATTCATTTGTGTACGTATATCTATTCATGTGCTTCATTTGCACAGCTGTTGGAGTTTTATAATATATATTGTTTATTGTAATTATTTTTATGACTTTGTATATATGTGTGTGTATTAAATACTCCCTCCGGTCCTAAATATAAGACATAATTGACTTTTTTAGAAAATCTTATAAAAAGCAAAATAAGTTAATTATAAATTGATTTACCTAATTTTTACCCTTAGATTAGTTTATTTTATCATAAACTAGTGTATAATCTAAAAATATATCAAATAAGTCATGATTTAATAGCCTATTTTGTAACCTTAACCTATCCAAAAAAAAGTTAATTAGGTCTTATATTTAGGACAGTACATATTTGTGTCTCTATTGGAAAATGTTTTCTGGTATTCTAATGGATTCATCACTTCATCTTACAGCCAGTTCACTGGCTAGGGCTATTTTGAGTATATGCGACATTGTGTGTAATGATGCTTGTTATAATTGTTTCAAATATAGGTTGAATAAAGTTGTTAGGTAAAAACAAGATAAAGGGAAGAGGCAATCGAAAACTACAGGTATTATATCCAAGAACTTTCTATAGTCCCAGGAAATATTCAAGAAATGTAATAATCTCAGCTGACCGATAACTCTTACATCTCTATTTAACTTGCACTGATGAAGCTTACCGATCTAACAATGATTGGGTGATAGCTGGCAATGCAATTACTACAATTTGAAAGAAATTAAATTTTGCACTTATTACCTTGATTAGGAGATCATCTATTGTTCGAACAAAATGAGCATTCAAGAATGACAATTGTAGTATAGTGTACTGGATGAGTCGGCCAATATAATTATAGTATAGTGAGAAATAAAGCTATATTAGTCGAAACAAATGAGTAGTTGGTTGAACTGGTAAGTAAACTACGTACAACCCCGTAAGGATGAGAGCGCATGTTCGAATCCCGGGAAGCGCTCTCATTGGGAGAGGGGACAAACCTTGCCTATGTGGGCAACACTCCTACCCCTCGAGTCCAGATTAAACCGGGCGGTAATTAACAAAAAAAAGCTATATTAGTATAATTAAAGGCTATGATATAAAGAAAGCATGTAGTCAGACACAGAGGCTCTCTTATTTCTTTTTTTTAAAAAAAAATATATAATTGTTATGAATATAAGGATGAGAAGAGAAGATGAAGAGAGAGTAGGAGAATATATTATTCAAAGGTTTTCATATACAATAGTGAGTCCTCTATTTATAGAGAGGAATTAGGGTTACATCATTAATATGGAAAAGAGGAATATAGGAAACTAAGAGGAATATGGGAAACTAAGGAATATAGGAAACTAAACATTGACATCCACAATCAGAGGGATTTCATAACACTCCCCCTTGGATGTCCAAGACTAAACATATGTCTCATTAAAAAAACTCCAACTAAGTAAAACCCAAAGGGACAAAAACTTAATGGAAGAAAAAAGAGTACAATGCTTAGTGATACACTTATTGGTGCTGCCTCATTAAAAACCTTGCTAGGAAAACCCGGTGGGGAAAAACCATAGACAAGGGAAAAAGAGTGCAGCGTGTATCATCTCCCCCTCTAAACCACTTCAGTTGATATCTCTAAGTCGGCGAAGTCCAATGCCATAAGTAAGCTTCTCAAATGTTGCAGCAGGAAGTGACTTTGTGAACATATCTGCTAGATTTTCACTTGACCGGATTTGGTGGATATCAATTTCACCATCTTTTTGGAGATCTTGAGTGAAGAAGAACTTTTGTGAAATGTGCTTAGTTCTATCTCCGTTGATGTAGAATTCTTTGAGTTGGAAGATATATACAATTATCCTCGTATATGACTAGTGGAGCTCATTTTACTAGAAGATAAACCACAAGTACATCGTACATGATGTATCAATGATCTCAACCAGCAACACTCTCGGCTTGCTTCATTTCATTTCGAATTCTTTCTTCAGACAATTTATTGTCTTATCTAATAACTCTTCAGGAGTTTCGATGATATTTATATCATCGTATACGGAAATTATAGCAAACTCATTTCCAGATCTTTTTATGAATTTACATGGGCATATTGAATCATTTTTTATATCCTTCTTTCAGGAGATTTTCATTAAGCCAATTGTACCACATACACCTAGATACAAAGACTTTAGCCTTATCGAGTATTGTTCTCATGAATTCAAAGTGCATGCTTCTGGCAGCTAGAATCCTTCAGGGATTTTCATATGTTTATATATAAATCTATACATATATGTAATCATTTTTCATAATACTTCTAGTATTTGAAATCCTTCTAGGATTCAACTCACAATATCACCATGATTATATCTACCCATGGTTTATAATCATATTCTCTAGACGCACATCAAAATTTCATATATTGTCAGACTACCATATCAAAACATAAATGCTCATTCCACCACGAGACAACAACTATCATTATTATATTGAACTACTGCGAAAATCATTTTTAACCATACTTCTCCCCTTTTTCGCATAAGTGTTCTCATTTTTATAGTTCTAATAGCACTTTAGGTGCATAGATTCATGTTGTCACATTTTTATAGCGTCTTTTGTTTTCTACTAGCTAGTCATTTTATGTCTACTCATGACATATTTATATGTCGGATCCTCATTTATCACGTGATATTATTGTCGACAAATTTATCCTTTCACGGTTCCTTTTCCTTATGACATAACATATTGAGCTCTCTTTTTATTTCTTTCAGGTACCTGAGCCACTTCTGGGGTCTTACAAATAGGTATGTCTCAAGTAAAGCCTCCTTAAAATGATCATCATAATTATTTGCTCTATTTTCGCTCCATTTTCGTTTTCTTTTGGAACCAATCATTTCTCATGCTTCAGACATGTTTCATTCTCATATATAATTATTGGAGCATTATTCAACTGAATAATGAGATATAAAATTCCTTATTTAGTCAGTGATAGTGTCTGACAAATATTTTTGCAACATTTGATGAACTTCTAGTTCACATTACTAATATTTGAGGATCCATATTTGTTGCATACAACATATATTTCTTCCAGTTATTCATTCCTCCCCCTCATATTGGGAACACCAATATTTATTCCCAAATTTCATTTAATATCCATTTGTGTATTATTGTGGTGGAACAATATGAATCAATATTTTAAAATATCAGATGGAAAAATATTTGACTACTAACCAAACATTAAAAACAAAATTAACAATCACTAGTGATTTCAATGAAAATCATATGACTAATGTACTTAACTGAACAAATTTGCAAACTTCAGGTTGTAAGTTGATCATGTAACATGGACACCACTAATGTGACCATTTCATAGATACATCTAATATTCATAAAGTATCATTTAGTCCATATGATATCTGTATGGGCCCATATATAATTCATACAATACACATCTACATGTGTATAATCTCAATCAAAACTAGTGATGTTTCATATTTCATTCTTTTGAGAACAAGTAACCGAATCTTCTGGTTCATTAGTGAGTATTGGTACTATTTTGCATCACTATGATCAGGGATGATCTAGCCGGTCATTGCCAAAATTTACATGCACAAACTTCAGGTTTGTTGAAATATTATTCTCATTGTCAAACTAACTTCTGATTATATAAGGGTAAAAACTATACAATATGACTCATACTTGTATTCCAATAATTTCCTCTCATGTGATCATGTAAAATACTTTCCACTCACAAATACATTATCAATTCTTCAGGAATTAATATCGTTGCATATAGTTCTTCAGGAACTAATATCGTTGTATCTAATGTATATAGTTCTTCAGAAACCAATTTCATTGCTTTTTATGCACATAAATTTATGTGGCTTCATGTCATTGAATGCTTGAGTAGAATATAAATGTTTATAACTATTAATCATAAAAATAAAGTTTTTATGGCTTCAGGCCATAAAATTAAATTTTGTATTTGACTTCTTGCCACTTTATATAACTTTTGGTTATAAAAAAATAGAATTAGCATCGCTTTAGGTCAATATATGATGACTATAGGTCATATTTATGGCTCTGACCACTTAATGTTTAATTAGAAATTTATTTTATATGACTTCTGGTCATAAAAATAAAATCTTTATTGCTTCGAGCTATTGAGCTTTGCACATTTAACAATTAAGCAGAACATTTATAAAATTTATATGACTTTTGGAAATAAAAATAGAACTTTTATAGTTTAATGTCGTAAGGATTTGATCACTCGATCATGTAAAAACTTACTTTTTATGACTACAAGTTATAATAATACAATCTGTGGTTAGACTCTGAGTATTTAATAATTAAATACAAAAGTTAACTTTTATGACTACAGGTCATAAAAATAAGATCTTCATGGCTTCAGGCCATGGTGCTCTAGCCATTTTAAACAAAAATGTTATATGACTACAGGTCATAAAAATATAATATTTATTGTTTCGAGTCGTTAGCTCTAAACATAAAATTGATATATTTATGTAATGGAACTCCAGGTCCCATCAAGTATTTCTTCAGGCCGTTATGTGATAAAACTCCAGGTTCCATCAAATAGGTTTCACGTCGTTAGGCAATGGAACTTTAGGTTCCATCAAATAAGACTTCGGACATAAAATGAATTATATATGTGATGAAACTTGAGGTTTCATCAAATATGGTTTTAGGCCGTTAGGTTCTCGCCATAAAAACGAAATCTTGAACGGGTGGAACTATAGGTTCCATCAAATATGACTTTATGCCATAAAAATGAAATGATTTAGTAGATGGAACTTCGGGTTCCAACAAATTCAAATCCGACTTCACACCGTAATTAAAAAAATACATTTTTTTTTCAGATTACAACTATATTTTAGGCACATCATAATACTAAATATCTCAATTATATTTAGCAATCACAATTCAAATTGAATTAGAATCTTACTATAAAATATCATTTATGATAAAATTACAAAATTTCAAACTTTATTTCACAAATAAAGCTATTCAAACCACTCATAAATGTGAGCAATATGAAATTACCATTCATAGACACATAAATACACTTTTTTTATTTAATCAAAATATTATTATCATTTGCAAAACAATTTGCTAGAAAACAAGATATGAATGTTACCCCTCTCATGACAATAAGTTTATTGATTTAAAAATAATTATATGAAAACATCAGACATCAAACAGTTTTATTGTGGTAATTAATTGCATGCTTTGGAAATAAAGTCCTTTAAAGTCACCAATGTTTAATATAATTTTTATGGCATTGCAAAGTAATCAAGACGTTGGATCAATTACAAAATAATAAGCATATATTTCAACCCATAATATTCAATCATTTTGATCTATAATGTGAGTGATTTCTCATAACTTAATTACTTAAATGGAAGGGAAACAAATTCTATTTGTATAAAACTCTATTTTCATTCTAAAATGAATAGGAGAAAACTCAAAAAATTATAAACAAGCGTGTTGTATACAACCAAGATTAGAGAAATAAACACACATTAGCCTCAAAAATATTTCAAAGTTATAATATAAATTGTATAGTTGCTTTAAACACATATATTGTGTCTATTATTTCTTCATAATTGCACGTCACCCATGATTGAGATTTTCCATCCAAAGATGTAGTGTTTATAAAGTCTTAAATGAGTCCAATTCAAAAGGAAAATTTTTGCTTTTGGTGCTTATTATCACCATAGCTCTCATAAGCATATGTCACATGCCTAACAACCCAATTTTGTTTATATAACAATAATGGACTCAATGCTTTAACACATATTTTTATCGGATTCATGTCTACCACCAAAGTTACTTCGTCCGGATATCTTTTTTGAGTTAAAACTCCATTTTCATATCATCTCTAGTCCCAAACAATTTTCTAGAGGTTTACAAATTTTCATCTCAATCCACAAAAGAATGAAATTCTTAGTAGGTGGAGCTTTAAAATCCATCAAAATTAAATACGGCTTCGGGCCATAAAAAAACTGAATTTCTTTTTTTTTAGCAGATGGAACTTCGGGTTCCATCAAATATGGCTTCAGGCCAAATCTTTACGACATGGAACTTCAGGTCCATCAAACATGGCTTCAGGCCAAATCTTTATTAGATGGAACTTCAGGTCCATCAAATATGGCTTCAAGCCAAATCTTTACTTGATAGAACTTCTGTTCCATCAAACATGACTTCAGGCCATATAAAAAATGACATATTTAATTGATGAAACTTCAGGTTCCATCAAAATAAAATACGGCTTTAGGCCATAAAGATAAATTGGAATTACAGATTCTAAAGAGATGACTTCAGGTCATCATTATAATGGAACAACAGGTTCCACAAATTACAAAATATAAGAGATAATAACAAAATGAAAATAAATGATATTATCAGCACGAACAAAAATAAATGATATTATTACCATAATATTACCTCATGCTCGGTTAGAGCTTCGTGCTGATGTTATGAATATAAGGATGAGAAGAGAAGATGGAGAGAGAGAGAGTAGGAGAATATATTATTCAAAGGTTTTCATATACAATAGTGAGTCCTCTATTTATAGAGGGGAATTAGGGTTATATCATTAATATGGAAAAGAGGAATATAGAAAACTAAGAGGAATATGGGAAACTAAGAAGAAGAAGAATATAGGAAACTAAGAGGAATATAGGAAACTAAACATTGACATCCACAATCAAAGGGATTTTATAACAATAATATTTTAATAAAAACAAAGGTATATACTGCTTGTGTACTGAAAAATCTTGATGACAATAATCTTTTATTGGGAACTAGATAATTAGTATATAAAATACGGGATATAAAGTATCTCCTTTCCAGGTGAGAGTTTAAGGTAATAAAGGATAAATGACTATTTAAAATTGTTTAAGGGCATATATTGTAGAGAAATTCAAGAAAAATAGCTTGGTGATTATCTGTAGCACTTATTTTACAAGGTAAATAAACTAGTTAAGAGAATCCTTATAAAATACTAACAACTAGTTTTTAGATATTACTCCCTCCGGTCCCTAATGTAAGAGTTAGCCGTCAAAAAAACGCTTCTTAAGAAAACATGTGAATGTTAGTTGGGTGTCTGGAGTTAATGCTTCTTTTCCAAAATTGCCCATATTTATTATGGTACTTTTAAGAGAGAGAAATACATAAGCATTAATAAATATGAAAGAGAGTTAGGGGTAAAGTAGGAAAAAATGCATTAAATGAGGAGAGAATATGATGTGAGCTCTTACATTAGGGACCAAAACCATTCATATTTTGGGCTCTTACATTAGGGACCGGAGGGAGTATTTAGTAGTGAAATATCAATACAAAATACAGTAACATAGTTTATGCTACCAAAATTTAAATAAAACTCTGCAATGGCGAATTGAGGTAGATCCCACAGAGATCCAAGATAGTTAACAAATAGGCACTAAAAATCCTATTTTCATTTAAGTTGAGTGAATAAAAAATGAGTTCAAATGAAATGAGCGAAGAAAAACTAACAAATATCTAATTTAAAAAACAAAAATATTCACTTTGATTAAATTCAAGTGTTAACAAACAACCTACAATAAATAATTCCTTGCTTGTTTCTTTTATTTTATTCCATCTAAATTAATTATATGACTCAATTCAACCAACCATTATAGAGTACTAGCGTATATAAATGTCTGTCAGTACACTTATATCTAATGGTGTGAGAGACAAAATTAAATGCTTATGTGTAAAATAATGATGTGGCAGATTTTTATTAGGGAACTGGACAAACTGGACCTATCGAAATCGACCTAATTTTTTTCTTAAAATTATTTATATTATTTGTGATGTTGAAGGGTATGACAAATATTTATATACAGGACTTTTATTAAACGCGGCATGTTTCTCAGCCTAGCGTGTGACGTTTTCTGGTTTCCTTGCTTACTAGCTAATCGTTATGTTTCTCAGCTCGAAGCTTCCAATCACTTTTTGCACGTCCAATCCCTCTCCTCTATCAACTTGACCGTTTCAAAGATTGAAAAATGGTTATGGCTTCATAAAGAAAAAGATAACTTATATATCATCTAATAATAACATAGAATCCTTAATTGAATAATTTATATTATTATTAGTATTATTATTATTATTATTATTATTATTATTATAAGCATATCAGTATAGGTGACAAAAAAAATAAAAAGACATGGAGTACGCAGAAAATTTTTTATTGCAAAAGAAAATTTAAGTATTCATTTTCATAATTAAAAGGCACGGCACGTATATAATCATTTAGCTAAAACGCGGGATATCCCTATAGCCTGACAATTAAACTGCTCTTTACATGTATACGCTTTGACTATTTTACGTTTCACATATATCCTGACAAACAAAGATCAATCATTGACTTAATCAATAAGAATTCATCAACAAAATTATAGAATTATAAATAGCCAATCTTCCCACATAAACCCTCATCAGCACCCACAACAAAAAACATATATCATTGTCTTTTGAAATACCATACCTGCTTTATACAGCCCGTCTTCTTATATTAACAAGCCACCATGTCAGAAGGCCATAAACATCACCACCACCACCACCACAAAGAAAATCTGGGTGGTCCGATTGATTACAAAAAGGAAGAGAAGCACCACAAGCATAAGGAGCATCTTGGAAAATTAGGAGCTGTTGCAGCTGGCGCATACGCATTGGTAAATAACATATAGTTATATTTATATTATACTACCTCAGGTCCTAAATATAAGACATAATTGACTTTTTTTTGGAGAGTTTAAGGTTGCGAAATAGGCTATTAAATCATGACATTTGATATATTTTTAGATTATACATTAGTTTATAGGTAAAATAAACTAATTTAAGGGAAAAAAATTAGGTAAATCAATTTATAATTAACTTATTTTGTTTTTTTATAGGATTTTCTAAAAAAGTCAATCAGGTTAAGACCGGAGGGAGTACAAAACAAATTCATTAGTTTCCAATAATTATTTATTTTTCATGATCATGATTATTTTGACAAAGAAACTAACAATATAATGAAACTATTGGTGGCAGCATGAGAAGCACAAGGCGAAGAAGGACCCAGAACATGCACACAGTCACAAGATAAAGGAGGAGATTGCAGCAACTGTTGCAGTTGGAGCAGGAGGATATGCTTTTCATGAGCATCACATGAAGAAAGAAGCCAAGAAGAAATATCAAGAGGCTCATCCAAAGAACCATCACCACCTCTTTCATTGATTTTAACTTGTGAACTATAGTTGTATGTGTTTTGTGTGTGAACTTGGGGAGCTCATTTTCTTCCTTTTTTATTCTGTTCTGTATTATTTATGCTAGAACAAATTAGGAGAGAAGCTGGATCCTCATTTGGATTATTATTCTTATTATAGTCTGTACTTTTGGATTATTAATATATTTGTGTATGTATGTACTCGATTCATTTGCACATTAGGAGCTCAATGATATAAGTATGATTTATTTTCATGAGATTAAACATAAATACATATAGGAAGAAAGACAACTAATTCCCTCACCTTTCAAGAAGAAAAAGTACATGACTTTCTCAAAGGATTTAGAGAAGAATATTAAATCTCATCCAGTTGGGAGACTCTAATCTGTTTGGTATGTGGGGAGGGGAAAGAAAATGAGCGGAGAATTTTTTTTTTTTACATGAAATTATAAAAATTAAGAAGTGAGATAAAAATTCAAAATTAATTATCTATAACACTTTTATTTTACATCTTATTTTTCTTAAAATATTAAATCTCTCGTACCAAAGATATCCTTTGCGTCCACAATGAAGAGGTCGTTATGCTCATACATGTGTTTAGGCCTTAACTTTTATTTACATAGGGCCACACTGCATGAACCCGTAACCCATAACAAACTACACGATTAACCTATTATTCCAAGGGAATACGAAACACCTGCCACCAGAGTAATACAGTACCTTTTGAATTTTTTTCCTCCTGGCCAAGTCGCCTTTGATGGGATTTTTACTCGCTTTACTCTTCAAAGAAAATATTTAATACTCCCTCCGTTCCTAAATATAAGATCACTTTCTAATTTGACTCAAGTTTTCCCCAAATTACCCCTATACTTCCTTCACCCAAAAAATAGTGGTTTGAAGAATGTGATATTTTTAAAACTTAAGTGAGGGGTATTTTGAAGATTTCATGTTATCCTAACTCATTGGAATGTCTTCCTTAATCTCTCCAAATTTACTAAAGTGATCTTATATTCAGGAACGGAGGGAGTACTTGTTATGCAGATTAGCGTAGTCCTACCCGAAGTTGTGATCCATTTAAATGCTTTCACGTACTCTAACATAGCATTTATATTAATACTCTTTGTATTTTTTTTTCTCTCTGATTGGTGTTTAGAAATGAATAATTTCATTCTATTATTCAGCTTCAATATCTTAAAAAGAAAGCACACTTTGTCTTGGAAACTTCAATCATGCTATTCATTAGTCTTCTGTCCACAAAAGATGACAAAAATACATGCTAACCCACATGTAATATAATGTCCATAATGTATGTCGATAGGCCGCTTCATTTCTATGTCATAATAGTGTAACTCGCCCCAAATCAAGCAAAAAAGGGTGAGACCAAAATATAGTTTCTAAGAAAAGGTTAAATTATTATACAACGCAGGAATAACATTAGATATATGGCCTAGTGGCTAGTCATTCCAATACTGTAAACAAAATCGTCATATACATTGATTAGATGTTCAAGAGAAGGAAAAGCATAGGAAGAGAGGGTATATAAGAGCAGATAACAACATGGATATTCAATTCAAGTAAATTTTAATTTCATTTAATAAGCAAAGAGCAGGGGTACCACAGCCATACCACTCTTCCTGAGGGTTAATGCTACCTAACAAATTTGATGACCCAAGCCTCATTACGGTTTGTTCTCCAAGAAATCATGAAAGAAATAATTACTTTCTCTCCAAAATTTTGGCCATTTAAAAATTTACATGAGCTCCATCCAGCCCATCATATAACAGATGAAGGTGCAATCCCCCCTTAGTTTCCTGATTATTTATTCATTAAATCATCACCAGAATCCAATTCCCACCAAGCATTTGAGTCATCTTTATTGCTAAAGGCACCATTATCTTCATCCCAATTTTCACTTATATCTTCATCCGAAGTAGCCTCATTAACCATATCATTGGAAATAATTTTCATTTTCTCCACGTCTGGATTGTATGTCCACTCTAATCTTTTCAAAATATCACGATCCTTCCACTTTTCAACAACCGATACTGCTTCTTTCTTTGCCTTTCCCATCAGAATTTCCTCCCATGAAAAGGCAGCATCAGCAGTCCTCTTCAAGATTCCATCATTAGTATCACCAACAACAACGGTCTTGAGACATCGGAGCTTTGCCTCCTTTAATACACCAACAAAATCAGAATCATCTGAAACAAGAACCACACATTCAACTTGCTTATTATCCATCATATCTACCATGTGGCCTTTTCCCCCACACTTAATTTTTTTGTACTCCTGGACAAAGACATGGTAAAAAAAAAAATAAAGATTTTGAAAACAATGGCGTGCGAGTGGGCAATCATAAATAACAACAATGTGAAATAGAATGATGCTGAAAAATTAACAGAGAATACTACGAATTGAATGAATTTGAATAGAGGAGAAAGTCACTCGGGAATAGTGTTTATCGCACATCTCACCAAATTGGGTAAAATTTTTGCACTCTTTAAATTCACTTAGTAACACTTTACTATAAGCTTGTAAGCATTCTAATGTCTCTACAAGAACATATACCATGATGCATCAAAAGGACTTTAAGGGTTTGATGGAATAGGCTAAATGATGGAATAATAAAAAGAAACTGATGTTATGCATGTTCAGCCAATTATTGCTACTTTATACATCACTTTCAACTTGCCAAACTACCATGCATGGCCAATTTTTGCACTTTGTGCAATTCTATTTCAATTCACTTTTTCGCTCTTTGTGCCTTTTTTTTTGCACATATATTTGTTTTTTTTTTTTGAGCTTTTTTTTTTCTTTCATGATTTTGCTTTTCAATACATGGCATGCTTTTTTTTTTTTTGCAATGACATTTTTCATTTTTAAACGAGCAATGGAGTGATTTTCTTTTATATTGGCAAAACAATACATAAACATCAAGTGAAGGGCTCAAATGGGTAGCAAAAAGGGAAATAGCGTTTAGGGTTTGTGTTTGGGATAAAGGGGTAATGAAACGAAGGCCTTTATCATATACATCATACCATATGAAACTTGCTTCAACCAAGAACACACACAAGTTCTAGTGAATGCTACCAAGTGGATTCACACTCAAAAATGAATGTTGAGGCTCAAATGATCTCACGTCAAGGCTAATTCTCCTAAACTCATAATCAAATATTCAAAGTATTCTAAATTAACAGTTAAGTATCAGACCATTCACAAGGTTGTCAAAAGAATTGACCAAAACATTAATAATGCGTTTTTGAGCAAAAATAATTTTCGTAGTGCAAAACAAGTTTTTTTTTTTCTAAAAAAAATTACTATGCCACCATGTCCAAAGAGAAACAAGGTATCAAATGTGGAAGAGTTGATTTTTTTTTTCAAAAATTTAGGCCAATTTGAAGTTAATAACATATTCAAGATGCAATAACCTATTACCTAAACTAATTCCCTCCCCCACACTTAATTTCTACATTGTCCTCAATGTAGCATATCATATGAACCATGTAAAAATCAAATGTATTGGTAAATGTGATGGTGAGCAATTAAGGAGCATTTATTTCTATGCCAGAAACTTGAGAAACGACTAATCCTAAGAATTCAAAAACAAACAAACAAATGACTACTTTTCCTACTGGGTATGTTCCCTCCCCCACACTTAACTCTAAACATATATCAAATAATAAGAACAAGGAGCAAGTAGAAGGGAAAGAAACAACCTGGTGATTAAGGTGGTTGAGAAGGCTCATGGAAGTGCTTGAGCAAATGACCGTTAACTTTGAACTTCAAACCGGTAGCGCCATCCAGTAGCTCCAATGCACCATAGGGGTAGGCTTTCACTACTTCGTATGGATCCTCCCATCTAGTCTTAAACTTTCCAGGTAGGATCTTGAGACGTGCCTTGAACATCATAACCTTGTCCCCTTCTTTGAATTCCTTTCTTAAAATATTCTTGTCATGAAACCTTTTCAATTTATCCTTGTAGGCTATGCCTTCATCATAGGCTTGCAGCCTCAATTCTTCAAGTTCTTGGATATGAGATGGTACCAACTCCTGCAGCTCAAGTGCAGCAAGCGGCAGAATAGTATCGGCATCACATGGGGAAGGAGGTATTGGTGCATCTCCATATGCATTGAGATCTCCGCTTCCCAAAATTAAGAAAGAAGCCAACATAGGTGAAGCTATCGATGTAGCTTGCTTACCAGTACCTATGTAGTCAGTAGAACCTGCATCACAAGTAGAAGAAACTTTTCCAAGACCACTTGACGTTGGGTGAGTACAAGAAATATCAAAATTACTAGCAGAAAAATCAACAGAGTCATGTGAGGTGGCATGCCAATCATCAATTTCAACACAATAAACACATGACATATCATCAATACACTCACAAGATGAAGCATGCAAAGTAGAAGTGATAGACGGTAGATAAACATGCTCAAATGAATCAGAAAATATGGTATCACACAATGAATCAATCTCATCATCAACAACAGAAATAGCATTAACGCCTAAATAAGAGCAATCATCCCTAACACCGCGCATAGCTTCAGAAAGTTGGAATTTGACCTCTTGGTCACTATCGCCCATAGTGATTGTACCTTGCTTCATGTTAATAATAGTCTCTGCTGTCCTAAGAAAGGGTCTGCCTAAAATCAATGTACTATCACTAGGATTATCACTAGACATGTCTAGAACATAAAAATCAGCTGGGAATACTAAGCCTTTCACTTGCACCAATACATCTTCAAGAAAGCCTTTGGGGTACCTAATTGTTCGGTCCGCAAGTTGAAGAACCACACTTGTATCCTTAATTGATTGGGCACCTAAGGACTCAAAAATGGAGGTAGGCATGACATTTATCGCGGCACCAAGATCTAATAAAGCATTTGAAACGGTTGTCTTGCCTATAGTACAAGGTATAGTATAAGAACCTGGGTCTTTGCATTTCAAAGGTAGTTGGGGTTTAAAAAGAGCACTAACACTAGACCCAAGTTGGATTTTTTCATTATGCTTGTACTTCCTCTTATTAGTGCACAAATCTTTCAAAAATTTTGCTGATTTTGGCATTTTCTTAATCAGGTCAAGTAAAGGCAAATTGACTTCAACTTTAGAAAACATATCATATAATTCTTTATCACACTTATCATCAACAACTTTTTTACTAGCTAAGTAAGTATGAGGAAAAGGAAGTTCAGAAATATTTACCTCTTTACCTTTCTCTTGAGACTCTTGATTAGATGAAAGCGGTGGATCAAACTTCACGCCCCTCTTGAACTTGGGAGGAGAGGGGGTAGAAAGTAGTTTCTTCTCTTGGAGGCTTTCGCTTTGCACAGTGGTAGATGGAAGAGAATAGCGCTCCTCATCAGGAGATTCAGAATTGGAACAGTCCCCGTGACTCAATGGTGGTGCCTCACAAATGATTTCTTCATCCAGTTCCCCATCCATATCCTTATCATCAACATCTTGGAATCTCACATGTTTTCCACTTCTCAAGGTGATAGAATTTAAAGACTTAGGATTAATTACTGTGTTGGATGGAGAAGCCCCACTTGAGCGGGCTTGCTTATCATTAATGCTATCTGAGAGTTGTGTAACATAGGTCTGAAGATTATTTGATCTAGTCTCCCACTTCTCCATCTTAGATTCTAATGAAGCAAACCTAGCATCATAACGAACATTATCCTCTTGTATTTTCTGGACGGCCTTAAGGATTTGGAGGCTAACATCATCTGCTCTTGATGGCTCGTGAGGGACCATGGCTCTTGAAGAAGAACCAGAATCTTGCCCTTTGTAGGTTAGGGCATTTGGATTATCTTTCCATCGAAAGTTGGGATGTGATCTCCAACCTTCATTGTAGGTGGTGCCATGAGGATCCCATCTTTGATTTGAGGAGGAGGATTTACCTTGGAACATGGCATTCACCTCTTCTTGGTCTCCTGGGCAAAGGTTAGAGATATGCATCATTGAACCACAATGCTCACAACTTGGAGCAACCATAGCTAGAGATTTGGAAGGCAGGGCATGTGAGGTAGAAGAAGGGGCCAATTGTTGCACACTTAGATTTCTCAATTCAGAAGTGATAAATTGAAGTTGAGTATTCAATTGAGAACTTAAGCCGTCAACTTTAGCTTCCAAAGAATCTATCCTCTGGGATTGTTGAGGAGTGGATTGAATCTCAAATACACCTTTTGATCCTCTGCGACCATAATTCCTTGTGTTCTTGGCCCTTGCCTTGATTATTCCCAAAGCTTCCTCCGCAGGTATATCATCCAAAGAACCACCAGCTGTAGCATCAATTATACCTCTTTCATTTGACAGAAGTCCCTTATGAAAATATGAAATCAACTCCTCATCACAAATCTGATGGTGGGGGATCTTAGCCAGCAACTGTTGGAATCGACACCAGTATTCATAAAAGCTTTCTGATGGATCTTGCCTTATACCATATATATCCTTTTTAAGCTCTGCAGTTCTATCCTCAGTGAAGTAGTGCTCAAGAAAAGCATTTCTCAGATTGGTCCAAGAAGTAAGGGCATCGGGATCATGCTGAGGTAGTAACCTGAACCATTCCTTGGCCTTCCCATCTAAGGTCAAGTGGAACACTTTCAACTGCACATCATCTATGTCAACTCCCTGCGGCTTTGTGCTTGTGCAAGCAAGGAAAACACTGTGGAGATGGCCATAAGCATCCTCACTATCCAAACCAGCGAAATGAGGAAGAGAAGCTATCAAAGGACCTTTAATCTCAAAATCTGCAATAAGATTAGGATATGCATGCACAAATGGATCATGAGTAACCCCACGAGATACTACCTCTCTAATGGTTCTCCTACGCTCTTGTTCTCTTTGACCTCTCTCTTGTTCACCCTCACCATTGTTTGGAATCATGTTACGGGCTTGTTGGTCTTGTTGGTGATGGTTGGGATTTCGTCTATGAGCCATAGGTGAATTGCCTAAGGGTATCTCTAACTCAACTCTAGGTTCTTGATCCTGTTGGTCGGGTTGTTCAGACTCACTAGAGGAATGGTAGTCTTCTACAATGACACCTCCGGATTCTAAGATTTGTTGATTAGTAGGATTTCTCTCAACTTGGGGATTAACAGGTGATTGACTGATTAATTTTCTACGACTTTTCCTAGTCATAAACAATGCACTAATTGAAAGCTAATCAAGTATGCAAATGCAAACAGACAAATATAAAATATGAATGCAAATATTTTTGGTATTATATTTTTTTTATGATATGCAAAGGAAAAGAAACTAAACTAAATGCAACTAAACTAATATGCAAACTGAAAAGGACACGGAAAACAAATTTGACAACCAGTTAATAAGGAACCAAATACTTGGCTCCCCGGCAACGGCGCCACTT
Organism: Mimosa pudica; assembly: GCA_029929735.1. Classification (NCBI taxonomy): domain Eukaryota; kingdom Viridiplantae; phylum Streptophyta; class Magnoliopsida; order Fabales; family Fabaceae; genus Mimosa; species Mimosa pudica. The sequence goes on along the minus strand of JAKELP010000021.1, from coordinate 7,400,618 downwards.
GAAGGACACCGAATTTACGGGTCGGTGTAGTACCTCGGGACCACTCCTTCAAGATATTTATGGACCTCGGGGTAAGCGGAAGTTGTCCCCGGGTATCGTTCTCTTTGAGGAGCCTTAAAACGTAATCAATTACCCTAGAAACTAGATGAAAAACTTGTTGAAATCAAGAAAAGTTCTTTTAGTTGAAATTGGAAAATATTTTAATGATAGAAATTAGAATAAAAGAGAGTTTAGATTAAATATGATTATGATATTCTTGACGGATGGGAGTTTAAGAAATCCTCACTTCAAAAGATTTTTCGGGGAGTATTAATATTGTTGGCTTTCAAATGAACCCTAAAGGGACCCCTCTAGGATAGACTTAGACTAATTTAACTAGTGTTGGAACCCCAAACATTACTTAAATAAATCTAAGTTGATTAAACTCTAAACCTAAGGATTGGTTAATTATGAAAGACTTTTGATCCACAATCTGGGCCACCCCACAATTGCTCTAAATTAATCTTGCAGCTTCAATTTATTAATGGCCACCCAAATAATAAATTGAAGCTAATCAAGATTGACGTCTAATGCCACAAAATAATTAATAAATCCTAATGTCATTTCATGCATGCAGATAAATTTGATCACAATCCACTAGTCAAGCCACCTTGTACTAGCACATAATTTTCACCAAGAGAAAAACAAAATCATGAACCCATAAATTTTATAAATCTCAAAGCTAAAACGCATCAAATCAAATATTCAACAAGAATGAAATAACATAAACAATATAAATGTAGTTTCAATCCCTAATACAAATATCACAATTACACTCCTAGAACCCTAGAAAAGCATAAATGTAAGAAAGGAAGAGGGATAGAACTACAACTCCCCTAGAGAAGATTCAAGCTCCTTCATTTGCTCCCACCATCAAGAATGAGGAATTTAGTTACGGCTAGTCATAGGTATGAAAGCAATATTTGTTATGGAAGGAATATATGTGAATATGAGGTTGGAAGTTGTTTTTGTGCGTGTGAGTCTGGTTGAATGAATGCCTCCTGCGTGTCATACTTGATATATATATATATACTTTTTAACCAACGTGCAGTGTGTGTAGTCTTCTTTTCCCTCTTTTTCTTCTTTGTAGCCGTTAATTAAAATAAGTCAAGGAAATGTGCGTGTGTTACTCCTTCATTGTGCATGTTGTTTCCTTTATTTTTGCTTGTGTTTGAATGGTTCAATTTGAATGGTTTAGCCGTTGTGCGTGCATGTGCATATAGTTGTTGTTCAGCTCCTATATTTTCTCCTTAGCTCCACGTGACTCATTCCAATCCATCAAGCATTATCTTTGTTTCTTTTTTTTTCTCTCAACTGCAAAAAGGAAAATAAAAAGGAAATAATAATAATAATAATAATAATATATCCATATTTTTTTAAGTGCTTCATTCCTTCTTCTCTTCTTAATATCCAATATTTATTATTTCCATAAAATCCCTTATAAATATCTCATCTTTTTCTAACCATTAATATAATCTAATTAATTCAAATAATGTCTAAATATTCCATCTAAACATATTAAAAACCACAAATTAACCTATAAAATTTATATAAATATTAAGATCTGTCACCTTTCAATGCAATATCTGCAGCCTGTGGCTTATCCAACACAGTCCGAACCCAAAACCCTGCATGTTTTATCTCATCTGCCAAACCGTACCCCACTTTCGGAGTCAAAATGCTCTTTGCCGCGCTCTTATACTTCTCCATTTTCATTGAAAACTTAGCAACCAGCTTTACTCTCCTGTTCCCTTTTGCTGACTCTATTGTGTTCAATCGTTTTACATGTTCCCGCTCATGTATTTGCTTAAAATGGTTAATGAGCTTCTCATTTGTATAAAACTTTCGCCCACAAACCCGACAAAGATAAGGTTCAGCTGGTTTGATCACACCCTTGTTCTCTAAATGATTCAACATTTTCCTTTCTTTTCTTTTCTCCCTGACATTTTGAGGGACATGGCTAAAAGTATGACGATTTGCATAAGCCACCATATGCTTGACAACACCAAAGTGGGATGCAGCTACTTTCAGCTTAGTGGCAGCTTCATAAGGTGGCAATGACTTGGGTGGTTTGTTGTCTAAATCCCAAAAAATTCCAACTCTGCTTTGCAGGATGGTAGATGACAGTTTTAAATTTTGGCCCAAAGCATTTTGAAGCCCTTCTGTCCCAAAATGACAAATTCTACATGCAGCATATGATATTATTGTTGGTGGAAAATTGGCTTGTTCAGCAACAAGGATGCTACAAAATTTGGCAATACTTAACATAGGAAATTGGTTGTCTTTTCGAGAGATGAACGATAATGACTGCCATAAAAACCATTAATCCCAATCAGGGGTTAAATGATGGCAGAAAACAGGAGAAACAAAAACAAATGATTCTACTTAAATAAAAGACGGGACACAGATGGATGCCACCCCATTTCACAACTGACTAACCAAAACAAATTATTTTTGTTCCACTATCTAAGTCTCTAGAGAGAGGACCATATATGCAGGTTTTCCCCTATATACATCAAGTCTGAACAGTGATTGTCACAAATGCAAAAGAGCACAGTGTCCGGAAACAAGCTCTGATATCTGTTTTGCACAATGCCGAAGATAACCAAATGCAACACTAGTGTCACAAATGAAATATATTCTAAAGCACATCAACAAGCTTGAACTCAGCAATTTATGACAAGGCTTAGATTCAAGGCTATCTACATTAGTTCAACAAGCAACACCTAGCTGATATGCTTATTTTCTTCCTAATATTTCTAGCAATTCATTTAAATTTTGGATATTGTATGTGGATTCAGAAAAGATTGGGTACAAAAGAAACACAGGTTCATTGCAAAAGCATGCTCAAAGATGTACAAAAGACTACAAAAATCAGTGATCAGTAGGTTGCAAGAAAGGAATCCAATAGAATGAAACGTGGAAAAAAAATAGAATAATATGATGCAACGTTGTAACTTAGAATGTTTGCCAAGCTATGGAAAAAATAGGCATGGAAGAGGTTATTTTAATCTAGCTATGACAAAATGAAATTAAGAATGAACTCGAAACATGGTTAAATTTCCCCAAAACTCTAACACCAAAAGTCCAAAACACATTTTTAAAAATTCAAAAGCTGAGCACCCTGTATGGATTTTCAGTTAAAGAAGGTACCAAAACTTTACAGAATCCAAAAACAAAAATCCGAGGATCCTAAAACTAAAAGTCCCGGTTACATGGCTTGGATTTTCCAAAATCCCAATTAAATAAGAAGGAATTGTTTAACTTAAGTTTATTTTTTAAAAAAAAATAATGAAACAATCAACTAGTAAAAACTGTGCTTCTTTTCTCATCCCATTTCATTATTCACCTCATGCTCATGCACCTACAAAACTAACCAATTTTCATTTCTGATGCTCAACGTAACACATACCACACACAAAACAAAACCGCAGTTGCATCTCAAACAGATTTTATATGAAATTTAATCCTCAGAGACGCATACACAAGCCTATTTCACTACAATCACACTCAACGAGCAAGAGCATAACATTCTCACCTCATTTCAGATGTGTTGCACAAATTTGCATCAGTGGGCATAACCTATATCAACATAAAGTGATCAATAAACAGGATGCCAACACATAACAAATACAACATTGCACAATAAACAATCTTGCAAGAAATCAAAATGAAGAGGGAGAATTATAACAGCAGATTACACACAACTGAAGCAAAAAATAGTTAACATATAATATAACTTCAATATTGAATCTTCAATATAATTAATTACTTCTTTTTTGATCAAACAACATCTCTAAAAGAATAAATCAAAATTATCAAACAGTTAATCAAACATTCCCAATCACACATTTTATCAAACACCTTGCATGCATTCAATCAATTTTGCAAGCTTCAAGAATATTTTCTTAGTATCACCAAACCTATATAGAGCACAACATGAAAATGAGGAATTTTGAGAGGAACAAGAGAGGTTTTGAGAAGAAGGTAGTCGTCGTTTGTCAAATCGAACGTAACGATGGTCGTGACTGGGTAAATTATAAATGAGTAAATTTTTTATTAATTAACCAAACTATACACTTCGGTTCTCTAGTCACAGAAATGAGAAAATTATGTTTTAACCCAGTTTATTTTTTTAAAAAAAAGAAATCAGGAATATATAGCATTAATTTTTTTTTTGGTGCGTGGCTGAAATTACGTTTTGGTGACCTGAAATTATGCGAATTGCTAGATAAATATATCATAGTATATTTATTAATTATTGTTTTATTTTATTGTTGAACATTGTGGTTGTTCTGTTTTATTGTATATTTTATTTATTTATTTGTTTGTTTATTTATTATTTTATTTTGTTTTATGGTTTTATTGTATTGTGTTATTATTATATTGTATTGTGATTATTGTTTTTATTGTTTATCGCTTTATTTATTTGTTATTATTTGTGCTAGTTTAATTATTATTAGTGTTGGGATCTTTCTTTTTATTGTTTTTGTTTTATTGTTTTATTGTAAGTAATACTCTGCCTATAATATAGCCGGTCCTAAGTTCGGATAAAAAGAGTAGGTTGTGTTAGGCTTCGGCAGCCAACTTAAAAATTTGTCGAATCCTAAAAGCATGGACACACACAACCATTTTAGCAATATGTCATCGTCTGGCAGTTTACAGAAAAAGGGATATATAAAGAAGCAAGTGAATGAGTGTAGGATTAGATTTAGTACGTGGAATATTGGAACCTTATAAGGCAAAGCTTGGGAGGTAATATGTGTGATGAGGGATAGAAAGATAAACATTTTATGTCTACAAGAGACTAAATGGGTAGGTGAAAAGGCTAAGGATATTGATAGTTATAAACCTTGGTACACTGGTAAAGTGAGTCATAGGAATGATGTAGGTATAATTGTGGATGAAGTATGGAAGAAGAATGTGGTTGAAGTTTATAGAAGTGGAGACAGATTATTATCGATAAGAATGGTAGTTGAGGAGGAAACAATTAATGTAAACCGTGAATGCTGGGCAATTAAAAAAAACAACAAGAACATAAGATGGATGTGACAGAGATGAAAATGTTGAGAGGGATGAGTGGGTATACACTAAAAGATAGAATTCGTAATGATCACATTCGTGAAAGAGTTGAGGTAGCACCAATTTCAGAGAAAAATGAGAGAATATTGTTTAAGGTGGTATGGACATATTGAAAGAAGAGAATTAGATGAGCCAGTAAGAATAGCGGAGCAGATGATAAGGGAGCCCTATATAAGAAATAGAGGGAGACCAAAGAGAACTCTTGATGAAGTTATTCAAAGAGATATTTTAGTGAAAGGTTTATCTCCAGGAATGACTAGAGAAGGTGCAAAATGACGTCGTGTGATCCATGTAGCCGACCCCACTTAAGTGGGATAAGGTTTACGTTATTATTATACACTTCTGTGCAAAAGAAAAACATTTGTTATAATTTAGTGGTAATTTTCTAAAAAAAACATGAAAGGATGTTATATATTTAGGACTGGAGGAGGAGTAAAAGAGGTGAGGATCAAACAAGAAGGTGCAAGATACCTTCATGGAAAAGTCACATTAATGATTTGTCGTACACCTTTTTAAAAGCAAAAAACTTATGATAATTATTAGGGGCGTTCACGAGTGGGTACGTGCTGTCCATTTCAGTACCTCGTAACATGAACGGGCACGGACATGTCCATATCCTTGACGAGCTACAAACTGCAAGTTATAAACGGGCGGGCAAAAAAGTTGAATAGGTAGCACATGTAAGATAAATTCTAAAATAAAATAATAATAAAAACTAACAAAAATTCCCATAAACGATGGAGCAAGCATTCATATGTCTTTTTTTTAAACAAACATCCAACTTTCAATATACTTTGAATTTCATTTTGTTCTAACTCAATTATACCAAACAAAATAAAATTATGGGTTAGGAGAGAATGAGGTAAAATAAGACTAATATATAAAAAATTGTAAACAAATTATAACAGTCATCTAAACGGGTATGAGCATGTCTGTGGGTATACTCATACTAATACACATGTAAGCTAAACGAGTATAAGCATGCCCGTACTCGTGTAAATATATGACGGGCCCTAAATGGGTGAGCCTAAACGAGGAAAATGCGAGTGGATACAGGCGGACCTAACATGTATTACCTTAATTGAACACCCCTAATAATAATACTTGTGCTATGTAATGCTTTTTTTTCTCTTAAGTCATTCTCATTTCTCATTATTATTTCTTATTAAGCATGATTATTTTTATTTACTACATGATAATAATGTTATGATTTGACTTTTTATATAAATTTAGACAAAAATTGATTAACAAATTCATACATATTTAGATTTATTTTAAAAAAGAATCTTATACCTTTACATTTGCTTTAACTTTGCTTGTTTGGTTCCAATAATGCAAAGAAAGTGGGGTGTAAATAATTGAAAAGTTAAGAGGTAATATGGTCATTTACATATATTCCGGGGCCCACAAGTTTTCTCTCTCCATCTCACACTTATCGTGGGACCCACAAACTTTACTCTCTCATCATTACCCCTACTTTCCATCTCTTACCCTTTCCATTTCTAATTCTTTACATTCTTTTTTTTTTTGATAATAAAAGAAGGGAAACCCTTAAACAGTACTAGCCTTTCTGATAAAAAAAAACAGTACTAGCCTACATCAGTAGGCATATTACAATCATTCTCATGCCTAAGAACTCCACCATAGCCACCACCAAATTTTAAGCTGAAAGCTCTATCCACATTAACTTTAAGGTATCTTTGCGTTGGGTTCTTCCAAGCTTCATTCTGTGACTGGACGCACACTGTATTCATACAAGTTCCTTTAATCATAATATTCACTCTATCTATATTGTTCAAGATTGCTCTAGCTCTAATGAGGAGACTCTCATTAGTTTCTTCCTTTTGTTCAAATATCTTGAGGGTCATTCTCTTCCAAAGTAACCAACATATTGTTATGAATAGCTCACTCCATCCATCTCTCTACCAAGTACCCGAATTAAAAATATTAGTTCTTAGCCATTGGGGCAGGTTCATACAGAAAAAATTATTCTGTCCATTCCTATCGATAAGGCTTTTCCACAGCAATTTAGAGTCCTTGCAATCCCTAAGAACATGAAGTAAGTCCTCAGTAATATCTAAACAGCAGTGGCAGTGATCTTCAAGGCATAAGTTTCTGCGCTTCCTCTCAGCATTTGTTAATAACTTCTCCTGAATAGCAAGCCAAGCAAATGTTTTGCACATTTGCATTACATTCAGCTTCCATATTCTTTGCCAAATAGGGTCATTTCTGGTCTGATTCTTCGTTAAAATCTCATATGCTGATTTAACTGTGAGCTCTCAAGAATTCTCATGATTCCAAGAAACTGTTTGATTAACATAATCAATAGAGGTGTCATTCATAACCTCATTCCAGTTATTATGAATGTCAAGCCAGTTATTAGACCCTGGTTTTTTGTGATCAATGACCGGAACCAAGTCATTTCCGCATTTGTATTTCGACCTGATCACCTTCACCTAAAGATCATCTCTTCTATTCATCAGTTTCCAACCAAGTTTCATCATGTAGGCTTTATTCTGCACTTTCATCTTCCTCAGGTCGAGACCTTCCTCTGATTTGGATTTACAAACCGAATCTCAGGCCACTAGATGAGGATTCCTCTTATCTTGTGAGGAGCCCCAAAGAAAATCACGATTGCATTTCTCCATCCTGTTACATGCTTCTTGAGGAAGGTAGGAAGTCTGCATCGTATACTTCAGTATAGCAGAAGTTACAGCAGATATCAGAGTAGTTCTACCAGCCAAAGAAAGAGAGTTCATCTTCCACCCTTGGGGTTTAGACTTGACTTTATCTATCACAGTGTGGAAACTCTCAGTTTTGACTTTATTGTGATGGAGGGCAACTCCTAAATATTTCTCCAGGTCTGTAGCAGTTTGAAATCCCAGGGATCCACTAAGCTCTTGTCTTCGGTTGTGGTTAACATTCTTCGAAAAGAAGACTCTAGTTTTGGAAGTATTAACTTTTAGCCCTGAACTGCGGCAAAATTCCTCTAAGCAATTATTAATCTCCTCAGTCTGACACAAGGAAGCTTCTGCAAAGAGAATAATATCATCTGCAAAGAATAAGTGAGATATGGGTGGTCCATTTTTGCACAGTTTAATTGGCTTCCAATCACCTCCTGACATACGCTCTTGAATAAGATGTGCAAGTCTCTCCATACAAATGACAAATAGATAAGGAGAAATAGGATCGCCCTGTCTCACCCCCTGCTAGGCATAAAAGTGCTAGTTCTTTCGCCATTCAGTAAGATTTGCATCGACGGAGTCGAAATACATTGATATATAATATCTACCAAATGCCACGGAAACCAGAGTTGATAAAGGCAACCAAGAAGAAAGTTCTAATTAACCCGATCATAAGCTTTCTCCATGTCAATTTTAATTGTCATATAACCCTTCTTCCCTTTCATGGATCTCATAGAGTGAATGACCTCTTGAGAAACAATAATGTTATCTGTACTATGTTTGCGCGGGACAAAGCTGCACTGGTTAGGAGATATAATATATGACATGGTGGCTTTAAGCCTATTAGCAATAGTTTTCGTGATTACTTTATAGATTACATTACAAAGACTAATAGGTCTTAAATCTTTCAGTTCTTCATGGTTATCTTTTTTCGGGATTAACACTAATAAGGTATTATTTATGGTACTAATAGAAGATGGATTAGACCATAAATCTTAATAAAATCACATACTGACGTCCCCACATGCTCCCATTGGCTCTGATAGAAGAGGGCATTTAGGCCGTCTGGACCTAGTGATTTGATAGCACTTATATTAAACATAGCTTCCTTAATCTCTATGTCAGTAATCTCTTCTCCAAGTCTCCTTAGAGTCTCTTCATCAATTTTAGGATAAGAACAACTACAAAACAGAGTGTTTCTTAACTTCTCCTCCTCAGTAAACAAATTTTTAAAATAATTCGTTGCTTCAATTATGATCTCCTTTCCTTCATACACCCAATTCCCATCACTACTTATTGCTCCAATGAAATTTTGCTTTCGAGCCCATTAGCTCGAGTGTGGAAATATCTAGTATTACAGTCTCCTTGGATATGCCACTCTCCTCTAGCTTTTTGAGCCCAAATCAGAGAATCCTGAGTAAGAGTCTTTTCTAATTCATTCCAAAGCTCCTTCTGTAAATCTCTAAGATCCTGATTAAGACCCCTCCTTGATTCAATTCTGTTAATACCTTTAAGTCTCCACATAAGTTTCCTAATTCTTTCATGTGTAAACCCAAAAACTTGTTTATTCCAAGTTTTGCAGGCATTAGTAAAGGCTGTTACCGTTTCATTCCAATCTGACCGGAAGTTCCACTGGTTTTCCACGAACTTACCAAATTGATCATGAAGCACCCAAGCTGCTAAAAAATGAAAGGGTTTATCTCTACTCAAACTACCTCTCATTCGATTCAATTGTAGAAGAAGGGGTCTATGATCTGATTTATATTTGGCTAGGTGAGTAACGGTGGCATTGGGGAATGCTTCCAACCAATCATGCGTAGCCATGAAACGATCAATTCTGTTTTCATAATTTGCTCGACCCCAAGTAAACTTTGGGCCCATATAGCCCAAATCATTAAGCTCACTTTCATCAACAAAGCTACAGAAATCAGAATTTGACCCAATACTCTGACTAGCAGACCTCCTTTCCTCAACCTTTAAAACTGCATTAAAATCACCTCCAACGCACCAAGCACCCTGCGTTGAATTTTTTATCTGCATTAGATACCTCCAGAGCTCTCTATGTCCTGCAATATTCGGATTTGCATAGACCGCAGTAAAAAATCACTCAGTATTGTCAGAATGAATAACTTTCAAGTGAATGAACTGAGAGTGTTTAATCAAGACTTCAACACTCTTGAGTTTGTCTGACCATAAAATCCAAATGCCACCTTTAAATCCCTCGGCATCAACTCTATCAGAGTATTTAAAACCCAATTTACTAACAATCTCAGATGATTTTCTTCCACTACAGCGAGTTTCAAGAAGAGTTACAAAATCCACCTTATACATCGAAATCATTTCCCTCAGTAATCTAGGAAATGAGGGAACTCCTGTCCCCCTAGAGTTCCAGACTAAACAATTCATAGAAACCCTATTGGGTGTTTGAGGGCAAAGCCCCCTGACTATCTTCCACCAAAATAGGCTCATCAGCTACTTCTTGACTAGTTTCCGGTATCTCTATGTCCACATTGGACTCTTGGGCCAAATTTTCATTCTCCCTTACCATACTTTCCTCCCGCCCGATAATAGTGTCCTGAGAGTCCTCCTTTCCACTACAAGAGCTACTGGGAATGTTCGGCCACTAGATAGAGCTGAAAATTGGTTACTTGAAATGAAGATATTAGGAATATCAAATCCATCTCCATTCTTCTCCTTGACATTTAACTTCTTTTCCAAATTATTTTCTTTCCCCCGAGGTTTACCCCTGACAGTAGCCTTCCTTTTTGTCCCAACTTGGGGCCACTTTCCCCTGAATGTTTCCAATATCAGCTCCAAAGGCACGATCATTATTCTGCATTGATGATTTTTGATTACCACCCTTCACGCTCTCCTTCATTTTTCCTTTCTCAGCATTCTGATATGTTTTCCTTTTATCTTCTTTCACATTATTCTCTATACCTTTCAGGTTTTTGCTATTAACTTCACCAGATCCCGAAGTCAACGGGATTTTCTTCCGAAATTCCCGCTTAACAATCATCTGCGGGCCAAAAATCTGAGCCATCTTTTCTCTTGTCTCCGCCGCCACCGGAATGTTGTTCTCGGGATTTCTTCCATGGCCGTCATCCCTCTCTGTTTTCTCCCCATGGCCGGCATCCACATCTGTAGCACCGTCCACTCCTTGTTTCTCCTTCACAGGATGATATGCTACTTCACTCTTAGTAGAACAATGATCCTTATGATGACCATATTTACCACAATGAAAGCAAATCAAATGAAGACCCTCATAAAGAATCCGATGATCCTCACCGAAGTGATGGAAAGCAGGGAGGAGAGGCTTCTCAAATTGACTTCAACACATATTCTAGTAAAGCTCCCTTTCTCAGATAATGCTGTTGTTCTGTCAATTTTAAGTGTTTTCCCCACCAAGTTTCCAATACGGCGAAGTGATTCCACATTGTATAACTCCGATGGTAGGTCAGGAATTCTTTATCCACACCGCGATCCTTTTCTCTCTATCTGTTTTCCAAGGATTAAAGTTTGGCCTCCATCTTTGTATTAGCAAATAATGATCTCCAATCATCCATGGCCTTCTTGCAGAGCAAAATCCCGATCCTCTTTACTTGAAAAAGAAACAATGTAGTAACCATTGTTCAGAGGAGTAACACGAATTGGTTTATGTCCCCACATCCTTTCCATCCTTTGCCTCATGAAACCAACCCCAAAGGTTTTTCCCATTAATTTCACGATCAAAGAATTCAGGTAGGGTTTGCACCACATCTGAAATTCATCAGCAGTCATACTCAATTTTGGGAACTTACCGGTTTTCTACCAAGAAGAGTCTTCATTTTCAGATTCACTATTTTCTGCAAAATCCTCTTCACTGACTTCTTTGGCTTCACTCATCTTAGCAAAATATTGCTTCCATCCTCTCATAGCATCTTCATCCCAGCTCGCTGCTTTTAGGAAACCCGATTCTCCCATGCTCAAAAGCTTATCCTTGTATGAGAACTTATTTCCTTTGATCCTTCCTTCTCCTCCCATGCTTGTCTCACCAGTCACCTTTACATCATTCTGTCGAGGAAAGCTACTCTCAGACCCTTTGCTATCTCTGCCATTCTCCGCGCCGACTTCACGCTCACCGCTCTCACGCTCATAGATCCCAACATCTTCGCTAACACTTTGCTAGAGCCCCTCCTGACAAACCCTGTTCCAATCAGGAGGATCTTTGCTTCTCTCACGCTCTCTTTCTTGCATTTCTTGCGTTTCTTTCATTTCTTGCCTATCAGAAGATGACTCATTGCACAGATAACGAGACTTCTTTGATCGAGAGTACACAATGAAACCCTTCATAGCAATATTTGGGGATCGAGGAAGCCTTGGGGATGAAGGAGGGTCTCCAGAGGAAGACTCTATTGATGAGTTAGATGTCTTCTTCAAACCAGTCACTCAGGGAGAAGCTTGTTTCTTGAATGAAAAATCACTCTCCGCGTTTGCTTTCTAATTCTCACTTTCCCCTGTCTCTATGTTGCCGCCTTTTTTATTTTCACTGTAAAACTTTTTTTCCCGGAAATTTTCATCATAAAACTAATGGTCTAATTCTTTACATTCTTTCCACTAGGGGTATGTAAATGCTGCAATATTTAAAATAGGATAAAGTATGTTTTTGATCCCTTAACTTTGGACAAAGTCATGTTTTAGTCCCTTAACTTTGAAAAGTGTGTTTTTGGTCCCTTAACTTTGGAGAAAGTGTGTTTTTGGTCCTTAACTTTGAAAAGTGTGTTTTTATCCCTTAATTTTGGACAAAGTGATGTTTTCAATCCTTTCAAAAAAGACTAAAGTATATTTTGGATCCCTTCCTTTTCAAAATTAAGGGTTAAAACATGACTTTTTGCAAAATTAAGGGATCAAAAACATACTTTGACCCAATTTGAAAGGACTAAAAACACACTTTTCAAAGTTAAAGGACTAAAAAATGACTTTGTCTAAACGTTAAGAGACTAAAAACACACTTTTCAAAGTTAAGGGACTAAAACATGATGTTCTCCAAAGTTAAGGGACCAAAAACATACTTTAGCCTTTAAAATAAAAAGAAAAAGGAATTGCAATAACCCTTTACATGTAAAAACCGGAAACCCATTTACTTTTTTTTTTTTACCAAGTAAAGCCCATTTACTGATTTACATGGTATGTAAAGAGTTTTAAAGGCCCAAGTGACCATTGGATTTCCTGAAACTTGAATAAACCTCAAACCCCTCAGTTCTTTCCTCAAACTCAGTCACAGACCCTTCGAATCCTTCATTCGCCTTCCTCCCTTTCTGAGGTCCAAGGGAGCACATCGGCTTTGAACATGAAACGTGTTTAGCTCACTTCTTCTTATTGTTATGCCTATGCCTATGGGTATGAAACCTTTTTTTTGTCTGAGAATCTATCTAATTCTTTGTCTCCTTTCTTTTTCTTTTCCATAAACCCCTTTATATTTCATTTAATTCCATATTTTAATCCTTCCCATTTAACCAAAATCCAAATTTTTTCACTTTATTAACGATTCCACTGTCTCTGCGTCTTTGAATTCAAAACTTTATTTATGGGCTTTAAAGAAATGAAGTAATAATGTAAATGGGTTGATCTGAGGTAGTGTCTTAGTATTAATGCCATGAACAATTCCAAAAGTCATTTCATTTTCCTTCTTTTCTGGGAAAATTACCCTCAGAAAGTTTATCATTTGATTAGATTTTTTGAATCACCACCCATGTTTAAAGACCCTTTCTTTCAGTTTCATTTTTTTTTTCTTCATACTTACTTTATTTGACTATTTCTTTTATATATGTTCATTTTTGATTGTTGGGTTTTGTGTTATTTGGAGGCACTTGATTGGGTTTATGTTGTTGGGTAGACTAAGAATTGGATGCAGCTTGAAGTGGTGGATCTTTTAGGACATCTTCACCAGGTTTCTATCATACTCTTCTTCTATTTCTTTTCACCCATAGATTAATTTTTTCCCCTTCTATTTAGTAATTAATGTTTGGCTCAACAATGCCAAGGAATTTATACTGTTTGTTTTTCCTGGTAGTGCTGTTTAGGGAAATTGAGTCAGTAATGATTGATTAGGCACCGAAATGTGTGTGATCAAGAGGAAGATTAAAAACTTATTTTACTGCAATATAAGTAAATTTTGGACTTTTTAAATAAAAAGTGAAGGTATAATTAATTGACATCTTTAATAGGATTAGTATTAAATGATTTTTCTAGTGCTATCCTTTCATAATTAGGACATAATATCTCCTTATGTTGTCACATATTTGTTCTGTAGACATGCAATGAAAATAAAATATACTAGTATAATCTAGTTTGATTGCTTATTTACTCTCACAAGTTCTTTAGGTATAAAATTGTAACAAAGTGAGCAGAATATCATACGTGAATATGTGTGTGCAGGTTTGCACCTTTGCTATTCTACAAATGTTATATTGCTATACCAGTGTTTAAGCTTTCAATAGCCATTCCCATACAATTCACTCAGTGCCTTCAAACTTCAGGATCTTCAACACTGTAGGTTATAATTACTTTTAAATGTGAATGTTTAGAACCAATTTTTGTGATAGAGGGGTTCAAAATCTGGTTGCATTTGAGATCAATGAACTGAGAGTATGCCTTTCATATTTTGCAACTACTTTCTTTGGTGTTATGTTACTTTTAGGATAATATTGCTCACTCTTTCTATCTATTTCTGCTGAATCTCTTTATGTCGTAGGTTATATATTTTTGTTCAAGAGGGACGGCCAATTGGTCATTATGAAAATCCGTAACTATTAGTAGTTTATATTTTTTCACCTTGTCATGTATTTTAGTAGTTTTATCACTTTAATTAACTATATTTAGTGTTGCTCCACCAATATGTTTCTCTTTTTACCCTATCTCCGAATCCAATTGTGTTTCACTCTAGCGTCTTAAATGGAGATCTTTGGGCTCAAGGTGGATGAAGTAGCCTTTAGATTGATTTTGGAGTCTTCTCAAGTACACAATGCTATGAGTTGAGTGGTTCATAGGTTTGTCATGCTATTTTTCCATTATATTGTTATTGTGCATGATATTCCAATTGCTTAACTGATTTGAATTGCATAAATTCTTGTTATAATTATGCTTCCACTGTTGCTGGCTGCTGCTCTTTTTATTAATGTATTATGATCATCAATAGATGAAATTGAATTTGCTAAAATCATTTCTTATGTTGTATGCTAACCAAGATATCTGCTCCATTTTTCATTAGGCTATTTATTTTTAAAGCTCTTTGGTTAGATTATATGAAAAATGCATTCTCATGTCGGTGGTGATGTAGCGATTGAATTTAAATTGATCTATAAATTATTTTCTTGAAAATAAAATATTGTAAAAATTTTCTGTGGTGCTTCTCAATGAATTTGTGTGATTTCTTCTGATAATGAGGAGAAGCATCTCTGGCATATAACAATCTAAAGGATAAACCATTTAAAATGTTGAATATGTCTATTGGAATTGTGCTAGTCGGTAATCATGTGAATGTGATAGTTTTTGCACTCAAAGTCCCTTGTCATATTATATGGGATTTGGCCAACATACTTATGCTATACCAATGAACAGTTTTTGTCATATGATTGTGGAAAGTTTTGCACAAATGATCACATAATTTGACAACAATGTTGTAATAAATCTACCTTTTCTATACCTTGTACCTCTTTCCCTGGTCTTCATGTTACCTTCAACTGATAAAATTATCGGTATTGAAACATGCAATCTTTAATATCACTCCTTGCCTTTGTTTTTATTCTCTCTTTTGTTTTCCACTTCAGGGAATTGGGTTGTGGATGAGGTAAGGTTCCTTTTGTTTCTAGTTACTTTTGATTGTATTGATTTGAATTTCAAGTTTTTTCTCAATTGGTAGCTATAATTCAGGATGAAGAGTGCATATTCTAAAATGAGTGTGGTTGAATGTTTCATGATTTTTAATATAGTCATGATAATTGGTACACATCCTATATATGGTCATGAAATTGCTAATCATAATATGGTGATATATATGAGTTTATCAATATATTTGACTTATTTTATAGTTCAGTGTTATTGCTTGTTTTTAAAATTTTCATTTCGACGTCATTCAATATGCATTTGTACATCCTCTATATTTTTCTCTATTAATATATCATATGAACTTGTGTAGCTAAGTATAGCCAACCTCTTGTTGGCCAAATGTATGAGAGTAATTTTAATTATATAGTAAAAAATATTTAGTTTTACTCCCTCCAGTTTGTAATGTAAGAATCAAAATGTTAAACCAAACTTTTTAAGAAAACATTTGAAAATTAGTTGAGTGTTTGATGTTAATGTTTTTTCTTTAATATTACTCACATTTATTACGATACTTTTAAGAAACATAAATATATAAGCATAAATAAATTTGAAAGAAAGTTTGAGATAAAGTAGGAAAAACACATTAAATGATAACAAAGTGTGAAATATGCTCTTATATTTTGGATTAAAATCATTCAAATTAAAGACAATTATATTATGGACCCGAGGGAGTATTGCACTTAACTTAATCATTTATTTAGATTTATTTCTTTTTATCCCATTTTTCCCTTTTGTATTTAATTGTTTATTTGACATCAATATTTCACCTTTTTTTGCGTGAAACACATCTCTTATGTAGTTATATTTATTTAGTCATGAATAAATTTGGAGGTTAATTGTTTAATTTATTCACCCATTCAATTTTTTTATTTGTCCATTATCAATAGAAATAATTGTTTAATCTATTCACCCATTGTTTATTTGTTTAATGTTTAATCTATGCTTTACTTCATAGTCTATGATTTACCCTTCCATGCGCTAAATCATAAAATAGTGTATAATTGATGAATTTATAACAGAAAATTAAGCGCTGAATCATAAAATTCAATTTATAACATTTTCAATTTATATTTTTTTTAGTTAGTCTTGTTGGAATAAACGATTAAATAATAATATAGTAGCGTTTATTTAGAAGCGATACAACCGATTTCTATCATGTTGTGTCGTTTAACAAGGAAACCGACACAACAGAGATCCTATAGCAGCGTTTATTCAGAGTAATAGAGGCGCTTAGAAGTGGAATCGGAAAATGATACTCCGGCGTTTCAAATGCTGGGATACGTATAACATGTTACGCCGTTTATGAACCAAACCGCTGGCATAGTCCTATCAATAGAGGCGTTTAGAAAAGGAATTCGAAAATTATACCCCGGCGCGTAAAGTGTCGGGATATATTTTATTTATGCCAGCGTTGCTTACAAACAACGCTGGCATAGATTCATCAATAGCGGCGTTTCGGTATCCAATAGTGGCGTTTCTTTGCGGAATTAAAAACTTTACCCGGCGTTTAAGTGTCGGGATATAGGTAATCTATGCCAGTGTTGATTGCAGACAACGCTGGCATAGGATTATAAATAGCGGCGTTTGAAAGTCGGTATAGCCTTTATCTACGCCGACGTTTTTGGAGAAAACGCTGACATATGGCGTTGAATGCGGAATATGAAAACAATAGCCCGGCGGTTTAGTGTCGGTATATATTTGACCTATGCCGGCGTTTATTCATAAAAGCGCTGGTATAGGATATTAATAGCAGATTTATTTGGGGAAATACTAACAGTTTCTTTCGATTTAGGAAGTTGATTATTTTCAACCAGTAATTAACAATTTTTTGTATAAAAAATTAAATATATATTATATTATATTAATCTATATTATATATCCCGTCCTAATTAAGACCAACTCAAATTTATATTCAATTTCATTTAGTAAGTTGTTTCTTTTTTATATAACAATTTTACCATTTTGTTTTAAATTTGGAAGGAACAAATTAATATCTATAATTCTTTAATTTTACATCTTATCTTTTTTAAACTATTACAGCTCCAGTTCTTTGATGTTTAACAATTCATATGAAATCAAAAAATGTTTAACAATTCATCTTACAAAAAAACTTATCCGTGCTACAAAAAATTAAAACATAATGGTATAATCTGGAATAATGTCACTAAAGTTTAAAACGGACAATAGGAAACTAGAGCTTTTTTGCTTGTAAAATTGCCTCTTTTAACCTTCAATCCTCTCTCATGAAACCAATACATAATACAAATGTACATCATATGTTTGCATCACTTGTAAGTTTTGATTAGGCCAAAATCGCACAAGAAAATATCATTGCAACTTTGACTTTGATAAACATTTAACAAAATAATTTTGACAAACATGAGATCAAATGTGAAAATCAAACACTTAAGAAGCTATGCACTGAGAAGGGGGACCACATAATCTTGGTTAATTATGCCGAAATATTTTGGACAAGAAAATGCTAAAATAATAAACAACTGAGGCACAAAAAACACATTTGAAGCTGTGTAATGAAAACTGACCAAGAACTTGAATCTCTGACTTGAGATGGTCCATTTTGATTTCAACAGCCAATGCATCAAAACCATCAACCACGGTTACTTGGCAGTGGTTAATCACTGTGTTCCATACAGAAACCACCAATTGGGCAATGAGATTTCCAATTAGAGCCCCCCCCCCCCACATCTCTTTACTCCACATAAGTATCCAGCAACACTTGTGCACCTTGTTGCAAACTGACAATAATAAGGGAGGGGAATGGTAGGAGCCATGTTAAACTTTTTGTATTCTCCACTTACTTTTCCATCAATGTGCTATTCAATCTCTCCCTTTGACTTAATTTTAAAGAAGTGTCTTATTGGCATAAAGGAGGCTGTTAATCTACCCTTATAACAAACATCAACTAAACCAGTGGCATAATCCTCTATCTGATCTTCCTTTTAAACATCCAACACTAATAGGAAGCCAATAGGAAACGAAAGAATGAGGGATAGAACTCAAAAATGCCAACACTATGGGGGAACCAATGGTAAAATGAAAGAATGAGGGAGGAGAAGTTTAAGGTTGGTATTGAAGAGTACATTGAACAAAAGTAAATCAATTTTAAAATAAAGAAGAGCATTCAAGAGTGGAGGGAGAACTTGAATGAAATGGGAAGGAAAAGCAGGGAGGAAAAAGGAACGTTTTAAGAAACTAAATGTGGAGGCAATGGAGAGAAGCACAGGAAATCAAAAATCAAAGCATTAAGGTCCATTGGGACCCACAAAAGGAGAAAGGTGTAAATTCACTGGACAAATATTAGATATCAGACCAAACCTGCCACCACTCTCTCCATATCTTTTACCAATAAACCACGTGGTGTCTGGAGAAAATAATAGGTTGTTCCATTAGTCATATACTATACATGCATTACTTAGATGGGTCTTCTTCTAAGGAAGTCTTTGATCGTGACCTCACTTCAAGTTTCCTCAAGAATGGGATCCCCAAGTTATCCATTGTATTCAATATTTCATCAGCTTTGCTTTCCTTCCCATCAGCTTTGTATAAATGTACAGCAGCACTCAAGATAAACCGGTCTCCTTTTACTGAGTTGCTTATCCTTTCGAAGAAGTTAATACCTTCTTGCACATGTCCATGTTCTAGGTAACCTCTCAGCATGGTTCGAGAACATATTAGATCAGGAGTTAAACCAAAAAACAATAGTATTTTATACACCCTGTCAGCTTCATAAATAAGCCCTGCCTTTGTGAATGCAGATAGTAGAATGTTAAAGTGGGCACAGGATGGAAAGATGCCTTTGTTCTGCATAGCATTAATGATTTCCTCGGCTTCAGAGTATTTGAGACTCTCTGTGTATGCACGAATAAGGGAAAGATAGGTCAGAGAGTCAGGTGAACAGCCTTCTCTTTGCATAGCTTGAAAAAGTTCCTCTGCTTCATGAGGAAGTCCAGCATTAGCATATACATTGATCATAATATTATAGCTGATCTGCATTCCCCCAGCAAAGGCAAAAAATTGCATTAGGACAGCTGTGATCTCAAATTTACAATATATAAGAGATATAAAATTTAAATCATGTGCTATATCTCAGATATTGGAAACATAATATTAAAAACCACATAATCATTCATTATGGGATTGCAACACACGGATCATAAAGTTAGCCCGCAATAAGATATTAAAAAATCCTTAGTGAAGTAACCAAAGGAATTCTAAAATCAGTACATTTAAAAATTTGTCTACATCTTGAGTAAACCAACCGTACACCAGCACAGAACACAAGATCTATAGCTCCAACATACAATGAGCTTTTACTTGGCTGCTTTGAATATTTTCCCATTATTAACTTTTGTGAAATCAGAAAAAACCTAGAGACTTTACCTTTCCAGGCTTTATCCCTTCTTCCTGCATTTTATTGAACAGCAGAGAAGCATCATGTATCATGCCTATAAAATAAGTAAACAATTTTGATTACAATACTGTAGAAATTAACAGCCATATCAAAGTAATTATGCTTTTCCTACTTTTTTCTCTCTCTAAAAGCTGTAACCAAAAACCCCCTTTATATTCGTCATAGTGTTTGAAGAACACCTGACAAGAACATGTCCTCCTGTATCTACCTCAATTCTATATCAGTAACAAACTATTATACTAAAAAGGGGACAACCCAGTTCAACTCCCCACCCGGTGGTGGAGGTGCTGGGAAGGGGATATACTAGGCAGCTTTATCCCTGTTCTATGCAGAGACACAGATTCAAACCCACGAGCTCAAACCCCACGGCAAGTAAGCTTACCGCTGAACCAAGACGACCCTTCGAACATCAATTAGTATACTATTTATGAAAAATCATTTGAAAATCATAATAGCACACTACCAGCCTTCCCATAATAGCCAATCAAATTCATGTATGATTTTTCATCCAAAGTCCCAGACAATGCACTAGCCTTGTTGAACATCTCCACAGCTCTATCCAACTTCTGATCTTGCCCATAAACACTGTAATGAGTAGCTTAACAATTTTGTCAAAAAGTGACAAGGAATGAAAATGAAAAGTTATTCGTACATATAGAAATTTAGAGAGCATCTTATCAAAACTATTACCTTATCATAGTGTTAAATGTTTGAATAGATGGAGCAACACTCATAGCACACATTTGCATATAAATACTGGAAGCAAAATCAAGTTTTCCTGCATCATATATACTGTATTAGTAAGCTTTCTGCAGCCTTCATATCTTTTAAGTTCAAATTCAAATGAAATGGTTTTGGCCGGAAAAAAATGAAACATTTGATATCTTTCAAGGTCAATCCTAAAATGTTTGATTTCATTTCAACCTGCTTCAAGCATGGCTTTGATAAATGTGTTATAAGCCACAGTATCAAGCTCCAAGTTTGCTTGCAAGCTTCTTCTAACAACACTTTCTGCCTCCTGATGTTTTCCTGATAAGATTTATGCACTACATTAGCAATATTACTTCTAGAACTTAGCACATACAAAAATTAACATGATGCTCTCTAACTCGAATCCTCTGAAACTACAGGCAAGGCCCATTTTTTAATGACACTATTCCATGTTAGTTTTACATTATAACTTACAAGTACAGAGTGAAGGAAAGGATCCTGGTTTGATCTTTCAAAATGCAGTTATTTCAAATCATAAAATATACTGCTAGACCTGATTCATAAATACATTTCAAGTAATAGGACGCCATCATAAATCCCTTGAAAAATCTGAGTACTGCAGAAATAGTTGAAATTGGGTGGCTCAAATTCATAATCTGAAAAGAAGCCCAGCTTACTTGATCACACCAAACTTAAATTTAAGGGGGGAAATTACTCAAGTTTTTTGCGTCAGGGAAGCTGTTGTGCTATTTGGCTATAACTTAGGACAGCCATGAATACAGGAATCAGAAAACGATGACTTGCACATCTTTACAGAAACAAGTATGAAAACTGCAGGAAAAAGAGAACTGTTGTAGAGCTTTCTAAAAACTTATCAGATCATAAAAGTAAACCTTGCTAAAAGACATCAGCCTTGACTAATCCATCTTATTAATTCAACCATGAGTGAGGACAAGAAGGAATTAATTGTATAAGATAATATACATATAGAACTGAGTTCGCTCTACTATGCCACATTCTTACCTCCATTAGTCAAAGCATTCACAAGAATGCTAATTCCAACAGCACTCAGACTATGCCCTTCCTCTGTTACTTGCTCATAAAGCGAATATGCCTCTCCTTGTTTACCACATTTTACATATGCATCAATCATAGAATTATAAGCTAGTCCACCAGATCTATGAGAATTGATATATTCTCTGAAGACTTCTTCTGCCTGTTTCAGCATTTGTTTTTTGCCATAATAACTTATCATAGAAGCGACGGTCCAATCTTCCAACCTTCCAAGCTTCATTACTTGACGACTGATAGTCTCTGCTTTGCTGATTTCTCCTGGGTGAAAAAAAATTTCAAGTGTAAAGGAATTTTACTGCATAGAAAGGTGAAAGCTCAGCAAAATACTACCCATATCATATGAAGCAAAGACACATACACATGATACAACAAAACAAACTATAGGATACATAGAATATATTTCCCCACAAACACACATATATTTGATCGTGTGATTATCAAATCTTAATTTTTCAAAATTCTTACTCATTGAGGTCCTTCCAGAATCATATAACATATAATACAAACAGTGCATTTAAGTAGTCCTCATACCCTCTTTTACAAAGTTGACAATAAGCTGATTAATTGTATTTGATCCAGCAACAGAATTCATCAGCAACTTCAACACCACTTCAGTTTTACTATAATTTCCACTTTTCAGATATAAACTGAGCATTAGCCCAAGAGCTACCGTGTCAAGTTCATCAATGTTGATGAGTTTATCATCAGATTGTTCATGCATATTGTGGTCGTTAAGGACCCTGTAAAATATCCTGATGAATTTATTATCTTTAAAAGATTCAGTCTCAAACATGTGCTTAGTCAACTGTTCAGCTTCTAGCACCAATCCCTGCATACAATAGAACTTCATCACTGTATGATAAAGCTTCTCATCGAAATGAATCTGATTCTCTCTTATTTGGACAATAAAATCCTTGGCCTTATCAACCAAGCCAAGTCCCACATACAGATTGAGCATATCATCACAAGAACCAGCATCAGGTGGACCCATCTTCTTAATGGCTAAAAATGCTTCTTCGGCAGATATTAAATCTTCTTTCATCACATAATACTGCAGTAATACAATATATGCAAATCGAGAGGACCCGAGTTTTCTAGATTTCATGAGTTCAATAGTCTCTGAGGCCCTGTCAACATTTCCTGATGTAAGATGGACTTGTGCCATTGCTAAATATGTTTTCTCATCAGTGAGTAGGCCCAGCTGGTTTGCCTCTTCAAATGTTCTTTGAGCATCCTCATTCAAACCAAGCTTTCCATAAATTCTTATGAGCAAACCATATATGACTTCATCAATAGGAACATTTTTGCTTGCCATTTCTGAGAATAGGGAAAGGGCTCTAGAGTAATCTTCATATTTGTAATACAAGGATAGGAGTGAAGCACATGTATAATTACTTGGAATTATTCCTCGAGATCTCATATCCTCATAGAGTCTTATTGCTCTGTCTCTGTTGCCATTTTTCACACTTAAGCTAATAAGTAGGCTATAAGTTACCTCCTCAGGAACAAATCCACCTTCCTTCATTTCTTCAAAAATCTTGAAAGCATCTTCATGCAATCCTTCCTTGATGAATGAACTGATCGCAACTGTATAAGTGAAATTATTAGGCACCACCTGTTTAGTCTTCATGTCCCTCCAAATCTCCACAACCTCCCTGTGCAGTGATTTCTTTTGTAAAGAAGACAGCATAAAGTTGAAGACAGTGACAGATAATACAACACCCCTTTCTTTTACCGCCGAATAAAATGACAGCATAGCCTTATGGCGCCCCCATCTGGCATATGAGCAGAGCATAGTGCCACAAGCAACTTCATCTGGTTCACACCCAGCATCTAACATCTCCAAGAAGGTCTCCTCAGCAAGTTTAAGCTTTCCAACTTGCCCATATGCACGCAATACCAATGTATAGACAATAACACTCGGCCTGTAACAAAGCTGTTCAAGCAATAGACTATGATTAAATAGCATTAAACAGGCTGTTATCTAATGATTTCAGGTAATTCTTTTACAATGGTGAACTGAGTTCAATTCATTAAACTTGTAAGAACCATCTTTCATACTTCACCAAGATCAAGTTGACTTTGTTTTTTTGAAGGTCAAGGAAGTCAATTCAACTATTAAGTTATAACATATGCTACATGTAATTAAATTATACGTTAATTTATAAGCAAAATAAATTAGTTGATTTTTGAGGTTAAAAGATAAATAAAAACAATTAAAGTTGATTATTTTACATCCTTCCTTAATTCATCCCCAAAAAAAGTCAACTTAATCTTATAATATAATAGAAGTATTGAAGAATAAAAAAGGGTCAACACAATTGTAGTCCACACTTGTCAAGGAAATATACTAGGCAGTCTTACCCTACTTTTATACAAAGAAGCTGATTCAAACCCACAACCTCAAAGCCTCATCAAGCTTACAACTTACTGATGAGGCAAGCCGGCCCTTGATGGAATATTATCCTAAATTAAATTCCATCATACAAATCTCAAAACCAAGTGAGACCAATAAAACCAACCTGTAATTTCATCCAAGAAAAGAAGTCCCTAACTTGCCTCCACCCTTTCTGCTCCTTGAGAACAATACACATCTCCCTGAAGCTAAGCTTGCCCACAAAGGAAGCCATCACCATTCTCATATCATACTCCCCATCTCCCATCTGAGACAAAGCTCTCACCTTCTTGATAGCAGCCACCACATGCTTCCCATACAAGTGCCCATTCCTATCATCCTGCAAATACTGCACCATCTGCTCTGGGCTCCTTTTTATCCACCTTGGCGTCTGTGCATGTGGGCCCTGGTTCCTACGCAGAACACTCAAGTACTTAGCTTTGGCCTTTATTATGCGACGTGCGTTGTCATCTGATAAAGGGTTCTTAGGATTTCTACTCCGAGGTTTTGGACTTGTGGGGTCCCCATATTTGGGAGTCCAAGGGTCTGGCTGCATTGAGCAATGAATAGGTGTCATCACCTTAAGTACTGTAATGGGCTTCTTCTTATAATTCTCTCTCTTCTTCAAGAATATGTGATTTAGATTTAGTTCATGCGGAGGAGAGAATATGAATGAGGATTTGAGAGACTCCATATTGCCAAAGGCCACATCTAATAGAAAGAACAGGAAACGATTAACATGAACATGAAGTGGTCCCTCCAATCCGTAACACTAAGACTCAATTGATGGTGGATAACATATTTTGCTGGGACGCGGTACTGTAGAGTGTAGACCTTGTTTGTTTTGTTTTCATGTCACATAATCAGCCACCTCATACTTATTATGTCATCTCATCATCTCTTCCTCTCATTCATGGCTATCTGTTCAATAGTGTATATTATAATGAGACGTGTTCTGAGTTAGCTAAGGCAATATTAACAAATAAAGTAAACTTCACCAAAAAGTCATACCAACTGACAACTGTTAACCACTGTTCCAAAAAAAAAAAAACCTCCCCACAAATACTCTTGCAAGGATTTGGCACATCAGAAATCAGAATTTTTTCTTTTGGTGCAGAAGCCCAGAAATTACTATTTTTGTCCAAACAAAATGTATAAATTAACTTAGAAAAAAGTGAAACCAGAAAAATAGTAGGACTATAGAATTGTGAGCTTTGGCAGTAATGATGTTTAGAATAGGATTGAGCTTATAAACAAAAAGTGTAGAGTATATGGATTTATAAATCTAAACAAGTATGGTTGAAGGGAAAGAAAAGTGAAAAATGAGAAGCTAAAGTGAAAGGAAAGTCCAAAACCGAGTAGTAATACCTGATGTGCTTGGAGATTTGCAGGCAATAGTAGTTGAAGTCACCGGAGAGAATCCATTCAAAGCCTCATCGGCGGCCTGTTGTGGTCCTGGTGGAGGAGGAGTTTGAGCTCTGCCTTCAGAGTTGAGAGTAAGAGTGAGAAGGAAGAGATGACGAGATGGCATGTACGTGGGCATGTTTAACCAAATTAAGTTAAGTGGTTGACTTTCCATCTCTAACCTTAACCTTTGTGAATGGAATGGAGCAAATTCATAGATCACCTGTCTACCTCAGTATAAGACTTCAGAACAGCGGGAGGTTAATCTCATTTGATAAGCTGGTGGGATACCCTTGAAACCAAAAAAATAAATGTTGAATTTCATACTACATCTAAACATCCATCCAAAGAGACTTGAATGAGCCCTTTAGCATGTACAAAATATCTAAATCCAAAGATTATCATAAATCCAATCTAATTAAAATAACATAAGCAGAAGAGTAGAGATAAATGTATAATAACAAACATGAGCAGAAGAGTAGAGATAAATGTATATAATTAAAATAAATTGGTAATATCATGTGTTAATAATTAACATAACTAACATCTCGTCAAATTATGGAAATCGATATACTTCCACCGGTCTTAAATATAAGACCTAGTTGATTTTTTTTAAGATGTTAAGGTTACAAAATATGTTTTAAAATTATGACATATTTGATATATTTTTAAATTAACTATTAGTTTATATGTTAAATAAACTTGTTTAATGGAGAAAATGAGGTAAATCAATTTATAATTAACTTATTTTGTTTTTAAGAATTTTCCAAAAAAGTCAACTAACTCTTATATTAATTACGGAGAGACTATTTAGGAACTCATTTCTCGCGCGCGCGCGCGCTAGCTAATAGCTATATACCCCTAACTTCCAACTGTTAGGGTCTATTTGGTACCAAGGGAGGTGAGGGAAAATGGGTGGAGGGAAAATTTCTGTGACGTGAATTTATAAACATTTAAGAAGTGGAGTTTGAATTTCTAAATTAATATATATAACTCTTATATTTAATATCTTATCTTTATTAAAATATCACAACCCCACTTCTTCAATATTTAAAATTTCATCTCACAAAAATTTTCCCTCACCTCCCACCCCTCCAAATCGCTCATACCAAACAGACCCTTAAACCTAATTTTGCAGCTCTCTGTTATGTGTGTGTGCGTGTGTTACTCATCCTATTTCTTCTCACTCATTCGCCTCCCTAATTCGGAGTTCCAGCCTCGCATTCGGCGCGCTGAGATCTTGAATCTCTCTCTCTCTCTCTCTCTCTCTCTCTCTCTCTCTCTCTCTCTCAGGTTGTGACTTTCACATATTATGTAGATTATCATTCTTTATTTGTTTTGTTTTGTTTTGTTTTGTGTGTGCGGTGATGATGCAATTTTCTGGACTACACTTTCTGATCTCTGTATCATACTCACAAATTGATCAACAAATCCTTCACTTTTCAATATGTCTTTTTTTCCTTTACTTTCAATTTTTTTTTTTTGGAATGTGTCGTTCAATTGACTTATGATGATACTTTTAATTATCTTAGCGGATTTCAGTCAATGTTCTCTTTGTTACAGACACTGAACTGAAGCCTATCTCTTTATATGTTTTAATTTAGTTTACCATGCCATACTAGTCATTATTTACGTGGTGTAAGTTTTTAATGTTGTGGTGCCATTTGAATGTGTTTAGGGCAGTGGACGTTAGATGTTAAAACAAAGCATATGCATTCAAGATAAGTAAGCTTCAATCCAATACAAGAAGAAGAGAAAATAGCATAATGGATAATATAGCCCCATTTTAAGGTTCAACAACTCCTTAATGGTTTCAGTAGATTCCATGGCTTTGAGAAGGAATGGGTTGGTTTTGTACCCTTGGCGGCGGCTGTATAGTAATAGTAATAGTAGTAAGGTGGATTTAAAGAAGATGCGCCCCATGATTCATGAGAGGATACAAAAACGGTCCAATGAATACCCACTTCGAGCCATGCTTCCAGTTGCAGTAGAAGTACTCAAGGCTAGAAATCTTCTCCTCCAAGGCGTTTCTACCCTCCTTAACTCCTTTCCTCTCATGGCTTGCAAGTGAGTATGTCACTATTAATTTGTTGTTGATAAGTGAACGAAAGTTAGCTATATATATGTGGTAGCAAAATGTGATATAACTATTGTCATGAGTTGCAAATGGACGTGTCCCAAATAAATGGCTAATCGATTTTTGTTAGTTTTCATGTCTTTGATCTTTGGTAGTTGATATGGACAAATATTAATTTGATTATACAAAATCCATGTCATAGTTAAGGAGAATGTCTGCTTGAACTTGCTCTCATGTCATTTTTTATGCTCATGTCCTGCAAAATACTGTTCTTATGTACTTATATGTTATGTTTTTTAGATTCTGTCCGGAGATATTTATTGGTGAGAAGGGGCATTTGATCCGGACTTGCCATGGCTTCAAGCGCCGTGCCAAGAACCGCTGTCATGAATGGGTTGCAGGTGGTTTGGATGATATACTGGTTCCAGTTGAAACCTATCACCTAAACAAAATGTTCCAAGATGTTATAAAGCACAATGAAAGGTTTGATTTCGATCGCATTCCTGCTATTGTTGAACTATGCTGGCAGGCTGGGGCTGACCCAGGCAGCGATATTGTCAGTGGCAATTTCCAGGGAAGTGAGTCTCTGTCACCAAATGATCTTACCTTTGTAGCAAATAGAACATTGACAGCTTGGGAGACTCTTAGGTCTGGGGTGCAGAAGTTGCTGTTTGTTTATCCTGCAAAAGTCTGTAAATATTGTTCTGAGGTTCATGTTGGGCCATCCGGTCATAAAGCTAGGCTATGTGGTGTGTTTAATTATGAGAGTTGGCGAGGAACTCACTTTTGGATGAAAGCAGACGTGGATGATCTCGTACCTCCGAAGATTGTATGGAGACAGAGGCCTCAAGATCCTCCTGTGCTTGTGGATGAAGGGAAAGGTTATTATGGGCGTGTGCCAGCTATTTTGGATCTGTGCGTAAAAGCTGGTGCCCTTGTGCCTGCAAAGTATAACAGTATGATGAAAGCGCAAGGTTTATCTGGTCCTGCCTTTTGGTGATAAGTCCTGTAATGTGGCATGAAAACTGCATTCTTTAAAGTCTTTGACGTCAATAGAATGTCGAATTGTGAGTCTGATTTGATTTGGGGCACTGATCAGAAAAGGTTTAAGAAAGACCTTAAGTGTAACTTTTCAGGTATTTTATGCTTATATCTCTTTGTGAATCCATGCATCTATGCTCTTCAGTGGATCACAACCTGAAATTTCGTTTGCTCATGTCAGGTATTTTCTGTGGACTATACCAAAATCTCCCGAGTTATGTGGTTGGAGCTCATAGACACCAGGCGTTGCAGATTACAAGTAACTTATACCTTAGTCCTGTTATAAAGATTGCAGTTATTCGCCCCTTCTCACAATATGCAGTCATATATTTTGTCTAGTTGAAATTAAATATTTTACCAATCCAAATTGCTGGATATATAGACAGGGGAGGGATTGTATGGTTGTAAATGTTTGTAATAAGCAAACTGCAAATGGCTTCCAAAATGGCAGTAGTGATGATTAAAATCTCATAAGCTTGATTTGGAAGCAAATTCTTTTCTTAATCATGCAAAATAAGTAATTAGTTGTCCACGCTGTTCACATGTCTAAGTTTTGTAATTTTTTCCCATATCCTTGTTCTCTGTACGCTCAAATAACAAAGGTAGAGGGTGAATTTGAAGAGAGGTGTAACATAATATGGAGGGAACCAATTTGATATTTTCTATTCACCAAATCTTTGAAAGATATTTTCTGTTTACCAAATCTTTGAAACTTGATGGTTTGTTTGAGATGATAGAAGTGAAAGATAAGGAAACAGAGGTAAGGATGCCAATATTTTGTTTTTAAACAAAGTAAAGGATGCCAATATGGTAAGAGGTAAAGACTTAATTTTAAGTTGGATAGTGTTAGAAATTAAAGAATAAAAGAGTGAAAAGAGAAAAGGAGAGGGGGAAACCAAGTAAATAATACTGGATATACTTTATTAATAACAATGAGCCTATTTAAATAGACGTTTATAAATGAACTAGTTAATAACGACTTACTAAAAACATGACTAAAAAGTCTCAACGGACATATTTCTTAATTATTTAATAAAAATAAATATTCAAAAGAATAAAACAATTGACTAAGTCAGTTGTTGAATTATTCTTCTAACACTCCCCATAATTCAAACTTACTTTCAAAATCAGCATCTATGAAATCCACTTGTGCTTTCTAAAGTCTCAACGGACATATTTCCTAATTATTTAATAAAAATAAATATTCAAAAGAATAAAACAATTGACTAAGTCAGTTGTTGAATTATTCTTCTAACACTCCCCATAATTTAAACTTACTTTCAAAATCAGCATCTATGAAATTCACTTGTGCTTTCTTCATGTTCTTCTGAAAAATCACCATTCACCAAGTAATTCTTCGTCTTCTAAAACAATCATTTTCACACGCTTAAAAGTCCTTAACCAATAAAAGATTTGCTCATTAAAAGCTAAAAGGTGTAAATAACAAATTTTGTCACTCTTCAACCAAAAAAAAAAGTAAAACATTATTTGCTGAAGCACCAAAAGGGAGTATGTGCTCACTTCAACCAAAAAAGAGCAAATAAATGCTTGCACACAAAAGAGAGCAAAGAAAACAATTTCTTTAATTCAGAAATGTTTCACACATCACTGTTGTGACATATTGTTACAAATTCCCTAATTAATCTGTGACATCTCTTTTAATTCAATAATCTCTTTAGTAACTATGATAGAAAAAGGATTTCCATAATATCAATGTCCTATCATAGTTAGGAAAGGAATTTCCTAATGATTAAATATTATCCATGATAGAAAAGAATAAACTAATACAACACAGCTGCTATCATGGATAATTTATTGATAACCATGTTAGAAAGAATTTGTCTAACATGGTTAATAAACAAAACTAATTGATAATAAAAACAAATAGATATATATACATGCGGAAGCGAATGCAGACCTATAAATTGGCAATATACAATTCTAAATATACTACACAACCTCCACTACCTAATTTCCCTTTCCTGAAGCTTGCGCTTGTGCATGAATACCTGCAAAAATGTCAGTAATCGTGGGATGAGACAATTTGTCCCAGTAATCACCGCTTAACTCACTATAACAGTGAGATGTGCGGTAATGAGGGCGTCTAAAGGGTACCTCATTTTAAAACCTGTAATATATATATATATATATATATATATATATATATATATATATATATATATATATATATATACACACTTGTCAAATCTTCTTCCATTCATCACTCAAATCCAACAATCACAACCAAACCAAATCAATTCCTCATCTCCATATTCCAATCAACTAATACGACCACAACAACTCTCACACTCACCTACAGATGCATTGTGCCATCACGGTGCATTCAAGCATCTATTCTTCACTATATGATTTGACACTGTGTCCCTCTTCATAATGAGGGGACAATTTCCCACTCTGGCAATCTCCAAAGAGGGAACCCCAATTCTGTTTCCATTACAGAACGGGAACGGTTGGACTCTTCAATGCCAAACAACCGTAGGGGCGGTTGGGCTCTTCAATGCCAAAACAACCGTAGGTCACTTCTCTCAATAAGTCGACCTATGATCCCCGATCCAATCAATCTGAAAAGGATCCTCAGTACAAATAACTGTCGATTGGCCTATCGACAGTTATCATCGCGCGATGGTACACAAAATTCAGTGTCATGCAATGCTCACATATTCCTGTTAATATCTCATCCACAGCATTTCATATCTCAATCACAAATATCCTTGAATATCTCAATTTCATTCACTATCTCCTTCACAACAACTCAACTCTTTCCCACAACCTACTATCACTATCCTTGACAGCATCTATATAAATCCCTCAAACAACTATCTTAACACTATAATCATAAACCTTTCACATCATTCCAATTCGATAACCACCACCAAACAGGATAATAGATATACAGAGTTTCAAATTTCTTTATATGAAAATAATCGTGTTTGAAAGGCACCCGATAGCCTATTTTGTATAAAAATACCTTTTAAAGATAATATATATATATAGAGGGTGAGAAGGGATTTTACAAAATCCCTAACTAACGTCACCCTCAATGTTATAGCAAGGTTAAGTGTGATTACCTGTCGCCCTTTAGCACTTTGCGCAAATTTCTCAACCTTTCTTTATTGATGCCACAAAAGCCTACTTGCATCCACTCCTATAATAATATAGAGCCAAATGATAAATTAATATCATTCCCTCTTTATAGTATTTTAACGTCTCTCTCGTTCCTATATGACTACCCAATCCCTTCATGAATATGTTATTCCTAATTTTTCTTTTGCAAAATGAGCACATACAAGTCACACAAATACAATAATCATCAAGGCTTTAGATTTTCAATTCATGGCCAACCAAAAACTTATCAAATACAATTAATTGAATTGATACAGCAAGGAAAACAAATTCTTCATGCTTGCCATTTGATCAAAACAACATTCTGTTGTACAATAGCCTAGTCACATTCAACAAATAAGCATAATCACCTCAACAAACAAACATGCTAACTTACAGTAATACATTCTACACACACATATTAACCTTTTTAGGAAACTATGAGGTCATTTCACTTTTAGGAATCAAACAAAAAGTTACAAAGATTTTTAACTATGACACAACTTCATATTCAACATTAACATAATTCATTCCTATCCAATCCTCAATATTCAAGATTAGTATTGTTATCCCTCTTTACATTTCACTGTCAAACATAATTCAGATTATTTTTACATACTTCAATGCAGCCATTTGCAAATTCTTTTCCATTCAAAACTCAAGGATACAACTAGTTTCTCATACATTTTCATATTGCAACATTAACATATCAATCTTTAAGTTCAAGCATGGATGATTATATCCATAAGCAAAACCAAACTAAGAATGTCACCTTCATACCACATGAAATGTAAATAGCAACTTTACCCACCAAATTCAGCATTAACATTATCTTAAATAACGCAATAACATTATCAACAATTCATTAGTTTCACTCATTAGTTATCAATCAGTCCAGATTTCTAAACTTCACACATACAACGCCCATTTCCATATCCATTACATTAATCTTACACACCCATACAACTATTTATTCCTTTGTAATCATAACATATAAAGCACCCAACAAGTTAGAACAACCTATCAAAACAAAGCACATAAGATAATGCAACATAAAAATGAGAATCAAAGAAAAGTTGTAGTTTCAAATTCAGAATTTACTAGCACCTAACAATTCAAATGGCATATACAAGGCATGAGAATGGCATAAACTTATCAAATAACAAGATACTATCAAATAAAATGTTCACTGCACAAAATCTGATTTAGAGTAACTGATTTCCTTGTAAAACAAAAATATGGTAGGACATCTATCTTACAATCAAAGCAAAACAGCCCAAGCTTCAACAAATGTGCACCTTTTCGATTAAAACTTATATGTTAAAATCTCCAAACAGAATCCTACTCTTCTTTAACACTTAGCAAGTCATTAAATTCCAGCATCTAATATATAATCAGACCATCAAGAATCAAATATGCATTGACAAACACTAAGGACACAAATCAGCCCAAGCCAATATAAGAGCGAATAGGAATTAATAACCTTTCAAATCATCCAGCAACTTAACATACAATGTGCACAAAATCATAAGTTTGATATCCATATACAAAATGAAATCATAATTTTATTTCCACACCAACATCCCACACGG
This sequence comes from Mimosa pudica, assembly GCA_029929735.1. Classification (NCBI taxonomy): domain Eukaryota; kingdom Viridiplantae; phylum Streptophyta; class Magnoliopsida; order Fabales; family Fabaceae; genus Mimosa; species Mimosa pudica. The sequence continues at coordinate 7,367,098 of JAKELP010000021.1, read as the reverse complement.
ACAGAGCAAAGAGAAGAATATGAATTTGTGAAATCACCAACTTCCACAACAAACAAACATGCCACAAAATCTTTCAGCTCCATTACATTCCTACCAAAACAAATTAATGATTTTTTTTTTGAACTCAAACCCTCTTGAAAACCATCGGACCTAAACACCCAAAATGTTAGGTTTTTTTTTTGTACAACTCAACAAATCTTCAATCAATCACTCAAATCCTCTTCCTAGCATGATAAATCGAAGTTAGAAACTCAAAACCCCAACTCGGACTCCCTCTCAAATGTTGTTCGAGATGAAGAAAAGAAGAAGAAATCAGAGAAAAGAAGCTCACCTAATTTCGTTTCTGAGGTTGCATATGTGGTCGGCGCCGGAAAACGAACAACCCGTCGTAGCTTCGCCGGAAAAAGCTTCGCCGCCGTTGTTGGTGGCTGGGCGAAGGGAAGAAGACGCGAGGGAAAGAAAAGAGAAACGGTTTTGGGTGAGGCTGAGGGGAGAAGTGAGAAAGGACGGCTTTGCCGTCGCCGTCGCCGTCGGCCCCTGGGTGGCCGGCGAACGCGCAGGGACGGAGGAGGAAGGAAAAAGAAGAAGGACAGCTGGGGGAGGGAGGCGCGCGGGTGAGAGTATGGGAGGGAGTGTTTGGTTTAGTGTTTATAGGGTGGGTTATTGATAATTTGCAGCCCAAACTTGCCATAGTGTACTCTTTTAATTTAAAACCACTTAAACCAGCCTCCAATCTCCTTAACTTTCAAAATATTTTGGGTATTTCCATTCCCTCATATTTCAAACTCTTCAATTTCTTAATTAATTATATGCACATTTACTGCTCAAAATTTTCAAAATGTCCTCAAAAATCACCAAAAATCCCTAAAAATTCCAAAATTCTCAATTTCTCCATTTATCATTTCCCAAAACACTCCTTAATCCTGTATTAAATTTTAAGGATGTTACAACTGTGAAACCAACAAAATATTCCCCGCGGCTTGTACTCTTTTTTGAGTCTCAGAGACCGATCTGCATGGCTTGTAATCCTTTTTTAGTCTCAGAGACCTACAACACCCTCAATATTTTATCTCATTACTCTCAATAGGATCTTTCAACCTAAAACTATGATACCATGTTGAAACTTTTCAGTGGGTTCTGTTGGAAAATAAGGAGCTAATACACATTCTTTTGTGCATTTTCGTCTCTACAACTTATAGCTGCACATGGTGTTTTTGATGACATATTTCAATTTCTTCTCATTTAACCTTGTTTCAATTTTAACAGCATTAATTATCTCTAATCTTTAAATCTCAAAACAAGGAACGATAAGTATTTTCATGCATTTCTAAAATGTCAAATGGTTCTACAGTAAAATGATGCCCTCATTCCTAAATATAAGATCACTTTCTCATTTCAATTTGTTCCTACATATAAATATAAGATCACTTTCTAACTTTCCGAATTTTTCCACAAATTAACCTTATAATATTTATTAATAGTTAACATCTCATGACAACAAAATTCATGTCAAGTCACTTAAAACTTTCAAAGCATAATTGCTCCTAAAAACTTCCAGGTGTTCAACGCCCTTTATCTATGCTTACAATGTCTCAGGGGACCTTCGTATCTATCTTTCGTGCTCATTGGTCTGAGTAGCGTAATCCTTCTTCTTTCTCGTGCAGACGTCGACCTCGATGATGAAGACATGTCTCGCAACTTCGTTTTTTCTTCCTCGCCTCACAACTTCGCCCTTTCTTCTTGGTTGCCTCGCCTTGGTTACGAAGAAGAGGGACAATGGTGGGTTAGGGTTTTTTAATTGATTGATGGTGGTGATGGGGTTGATTGGTGATGATGGAAGTTACTAAGAGATGATGAAAATCATATTTTTGCACATTGATCCAAAGTTTGGTATTATTTTTGCTCATCGCGAAAAGTAATATATATGCAATTTAAAGTAAAGTTTAGTATCATTTTTGCATCTTTTTCCAATATTGAAATGTGAATTAACTGTATATATCAAGGTTTTGTCTTCCCATCACAAAAAAGTTAACCTAATGTGAGAGAACTTATCTCAACATTATATACTCTCTATCCAAAACTCACTTTTTGTGTGGGGTTTTTTAATTTCACTTTGCTCCGACAAAGGCAAAGAGAAGTTTCAGTGAGCAAAGTGAAGTTTCTGATTTTAGAGAGCATATTTTCTCAACGGCTTGTTTCTCAGTGGTTCTCTCCATCCCAAACCCAAAATCTTAAAATCCAGACCATTGAGATAATCTGAAGGCTCATAGCGGTGCCACAATATCAATGAAATTTGCATGTTCAGCGATTTCCAAATGCCTGATCCTCAACTTGTCTCTTCCCTACCAATTCCAAAAATGTCAACGGGGTGATTTTAGTGGTGTTGTGTCCTCACTCTCATATCTCTACCGCCAACTTCACGACTATTGCCGTAAAAAAATCTACAACGACCAACAGAATGCATTTCAGGCATTTTGCACCCATCTCCACCCCAAATAACTATCGATGTTGTGACACCACTATAACCCTTCAAATCATCCCAACGAACTGAATTTAAAATTTCGAGACCTGCCAAGAAACAAGCCAAGTCGTTCAAAGATAGAGTAGGAAAGTGAGATAATGATAAGAATGTTAAGTTTGTAAGGTCAGAAAAAGTGTGAGATGGAGAGAGAAAGCATGTGGGTATATACGTAAATTACAAAAATGACCCTTATTTTCTCCACTTTCCTTATCATTCTAACTTTCTCATGGTAACCTACTTAACTGTTTACTTGTTTTTTCCCCGAAATATTTTAGGTGAATCACATAAAATATAATATAATAATACACCAATAACATGCAAAGCAAGACACACAAAATTGTTATAAAAAGAAAAGCTAGACACACAAAACGCAACCGTTTCAAAGCATGGTCAAACAAATACAATCCCAGGTAGGTAGCCTCCTTGTAAACAACGACACTCCCACACAACACCCTCTCGTTGGTGCTTGAGTCACTGTCCCTTCACAACCTCGACGAGTCCGCAAACCAAACCCAACCCCAACAACAATAACATAATATTATGTGCTAAATATAAGACCTAGATGACTTTTTTTTGGAGAGGTTAAGGTTGCAAAATAGTCTATTAAATGATAACATATTTGATATATTTTTAGAATATTCATTAGTTTATAAGTAAAATAAACTAGTTTAAGAGAAAAAATCAGGTAAATCAATTTTATAATTAACTTATTTTACTTATTTCTTTTTTGGATTTTTCAAAAAGTCAATTAATTCTTATATTTAGGGGAGTATACCAAAATTACCCCCTTAAATCCACACTTCACTTCATTGACATTCACTCACAGATCCATTTCATTCTTCACCAGCCATCACCATCACTATCACTATCACTATGGATGCTTCAGCCGCCGCTCTTTCCCGCATAGGCCTGGCGGGCCTGGCGGTGATGGGCCAAAACCTGGCCCTCAACATCGCCGACAAGGGCTTCCCCATCTCCGTCTACAACCGCACCGCCTCCAAGGTCGACGAGACCCTCCACCGGGCCCACACGGAGGGCCCACTCCCCCTCACCGGCCACTACTCCCCCAGAGACTTCGTCCTCTCCCTCCAACGCCCCCGCTCCGTCATCATCCTCGTCAAAGCCGGCGCCCCCGTCGACCTCACCATCGCCGCCCTCTCCGCCCACATGGACCCCGGCGACACCATCATCGACGGCGGCAACGAGTGGTACCAAAACACCGAACGCCGAATCGCCGAGGCTGCCCAAAAGGGAATCTTGTACCTTGGTATGGGTGTCAGTGGTGGTGAGGATGGTGCTAGGAATGGGCCCTCTTTGATGCCTGGTGGGTCCCGCGAGGGTTTTGATAATGTGAGGGATATTTTGGTAAAAGTGGCTGCCCAGGTGGAGGGTGATGGGCCCTGTGTGAGTTATATTGGTGAGGGTGGGTCTGGGAATTTTGTGAAGATGGTGCATAATGGGATTGAGTATGGGGATATGCAGTTGATTTCGGAGGCTTATGATGTGTTGAAGAATGTGGGGGGGTGTTCGAATTGGGAGCTGGCGGGGATTTTTGATGAGTGGAATAGAGGGGAGTTGGAGAGTTTTTTGGTGGAGATAACGGGGGATATTTTTAAGGTGAAGGATGGGTTTGGTGGTGGGGATTTGGTGGATAAGATATTGGATAAGACTGGGATGAAGGGGACTGGGAAGTGGACTGTGCAGCAGGCGGCGGAGTTGTCAGTGGCGGCCCCCACGATTGCTGCTTCGCTGGATTGTAGGTACTTGAGTGGGCTGAAGGAGGAGAGGGAGAGGGCTGCCGGTGTGTTGAAGGAGGCGGGGATGGAGGAGGATGATCAGGTGGTGGGGGGTGTGAGAGGTGGGGTGGATAAGAAGAGGTTGATTGATGATGTGAGGCAGGCGTTGTATGCGTCCAAGATTTGCAGCTATGCGCAGGGGATGAATTTGTTGAGGGCTAAGAGTAATGAGAAGGGGTGGGATTTGAATTTGGGGGAGTTGGCGAGGATTTGGAAGGGTGGTTGCATTATAAGGGCGGTGTTTCTTGATAGGATTAAGAAGGCGTATCAGAGGAATCCGAATTTGGCTAGTTTGATTGTGGACCCGGAGTTTGCGAGGGAGATGGTGCAGAGGCAGGCGGCTTGGAGAAGAGTAGTGGGACTGGCGATATCAGCTGGGATTAGCACTCCTGGCATGTGTGCTAGTCTTGCTTACTTTGATACATATAGGAGGGCTAGGCTTCCGGCTAACCTTGTTCAGGCTCAGAGGGACTTGTTTGGGGCTCATACCTATGAGCGAATTGATCGCCCTGGGTCCTTTCATACTGAGTGGACAAAACTTGCTCGCAATAATGTTGGTGCTTTGAATTGAGTTGTTTGGTTAGTTGTTTTCTTTGGATTGATGTTGATTATTCACAGTTTGAGTGAAAATTGCAAGAGTTACACAGGATCCTTTGATAGGCCAAGCAAGTATTGTTTACTCAAGTAGTTTGCACTTGTAATAAAAGAAAGGCATGCCTTTTGACTTGATTAATACATGCTTTCACTTGTTTGTTTCCTTAGTAAACTCCCAATTGCTGCATGTTTAGAGGAATGCTTTCATGGTCTTTGAGTTTATACGATTGATTGTGAGAAATGGCATTCTTTGACCATGCTTAACCTGAATTGTAAAATGTCAGGAAATGCATAACCTGAATGTGTACTAAATACACTGAGCAGTATAGAATTTTGTGGTAGGACTAATCAATGAGACCATAATAATAAATCATTAAATCTTAAAATGTTGGAAAATTAGAGGGTTGCACCTTGGCTATTATGAAGGACACGTACTCAGTAAAGACAGCTCGGTTTGTTATTGTAATTTTAGTTGATGGATTTCCATTATCACAGTTAAACCAAACCCATTTTTATATGTACTTTTCTGATTTACATACGTTGAAGATTATTTCTGTCCTTTTGGAAGAAAACACAGAGTGGATGATCATTAGTCTTCTGTACCCTATTTGTTCCTGATATTGTGAATTGATCCTTACACTTTCTAATTTTCTGTGTCATTTGCTTGATGAATCATGTGAGTTCATTGTCAGTTGTGATGGTCCGTCTATCTTCCTTGTTGGAATATGGAAAATATGTAATATGATGCTTTAGAGCAAACTTTTCCATGGATCTTCTATCCTCAGATCACTGGTTTCTTTCAAATATTACCATGCTTCTTGAGTTAGCTGTGAAATTATTGTTTTCTAGTGTTGACATATTGAAAGAAATCCCTTACTTCATGGGGTGAAAGCCATTCACCAAACAGAAGAATTTGATGAGCAACAAGCTAAAAGGTAGCACATTTTCATTTTATTGTAATATGATATTATGTACTGTTTATTGCTCTTGCATTTTATTCACTTGGATTTGGTTATAGAGTTCAACACATATTTGATCTGTAGACAATATGGCTAGTCATGGCATGGTTAAGAATTATGATATTTTTAAACACACGACCTTTGAGATAGTGCACTCTATCTGAAGTCCTTTGTTATACTAGTATTATATTATTATGGCACCCTGAGCCAATGTCACTTCTAATGCATGTGTATTCTGTTTTTAGGCGAAATTCCATTCAGGTAGTACTATAGTTTTGCCCAGATGCATTACAGCTTCAAATTACATCTATTTAAAATGCACTTCAAGCATATATGTGATTTTGCATTCTCCCTCCGATTTATGATATAGTGTTGATGTAGAAGAAATTTACTGATTTATACAAATCAAATAATGTTAGTTAACTCATTTCTTGTGCCTTGTATAAATAATATATACCTATTTTTAAACTCATCAAAGAATGTAATTTTTGTATATGCATTAGTATATGTCACCACTTTTGACCTCCTACAAGGGAAGGGGTAAAAACATAAAACAATCATTAATTACCTAGTCGACCTCTTATATTTTGGACCAAAAAATTGCAAGTACTCATGTTAAAGACTAGAAGAGTATATCAAAGTTCTGAATAATCATGCAAATGCCTATGAAGCAGATGTACAATGTCCAATTGTCCACTTCCCTGAAAGGAACATGATATTAGCTCATTTCCCTTCTTTCCACGTTGTTTGAGATCCATTCTTAATCTCAAGTGGACTTTCTTTTTTATCAGAAATCTCAAGTGGACTTCATTCTAACAAATAATTGATATAGTTTTTTTTGGTAGCAAGCCATTGACATTTATACAGACAAACTTTGATCTAAAGAATGTGCTAAATCATGACATACTTAGGTTGTTATTGTCTTTCAACAGCTTCTATTTGGGACATCTCGATCAGGCACCTTCATGGTGCAACTCAAATTCAATCATCCTAAGGATATTTCCTGCTTCTTATTATGAAATTTAATTTCATTTTATTCATGTATTTGAATATTATCATTTCATTCATTAATGCATTCTCGAGGACATGGATAATTTTAAGGGATGGTATTGATATGAATTGTTTTAGGCTTCATGGGTATATTTGTAATTTTCTCTTTTAAGTTGGTATTTCCCAATATATAAACCCTTAAAGCACAAAGGTGTATCATGTACATGATACTTGTGTTTTTATGCCACTAATAATGAGAAATTAGCATGTCATTTGATTAATTATAGTGAGATTTGGATGCATTTGTAATTAGAGCTCATAATCTTGGAGTTAGTTGCACTTTCATCTTTAATTGAGTATATTAGGCAAATAATTGGTATTTTAATGACATTGAAATATTTGTAACTTACTTAGTTAATGTAGGTAATTAGTTAAAGGCTTCCTGAGAGATGAATCGGGATGGTACACTTGTTGTAATTCTTGACTAATTTTGTATTTGAACCCCAAGGCATAATATAATGCTCAAATCAGTGCAATTTTACCAAAAGAGTATTGGGCACCAAAACGTTTTTCTTGGTGTAAATTAATAGATTAAAAAACAAAATCGGTGTCATTTTGCCAAAACCATCAAAGTCTTGGATATTGACCATCAAAAGCCAACATTCTAGGTAACTAAAATTTTAACGGTCAACATCCAAAAGTTGATGGTGTTAGCGAAATTGCACTCATTTTAATTGTTCATTAGTAAATTTGCCCCAACAAAAACTTGTTTTGTGCTTAGTGTTCTTTTGGTCAAATTACACGTTTTTACCATGGTCTCCTTTTGCCAAATCTTTCGAAATGTAGTTCTTAACTATACTTGAATATCAATTGAAAAAAACATATACTTAAATATGTGCATTGGTTGTTTCGCAATATTGGTATGTCATGTTTTAGGTCAAAGCTATGATAACAACAGTTATTATTTCCCTGATTAAAGTTAGTCGAATAAAGATACCCATGTGATTTAGTCTAAGGTGCACCCAACATTACAATGTTTTTTTTTTCCCAAAATGCCCACGTAGTTGCAAAAATGGGTAAAAAATGCACATGTTGTCAATATAGATTGATTGTAGTCTTGAGTTTTTCAAAATTCAGGAAAATTAAAGGTGCTAAAATATCCATGAAATTTAGTTTGAAGTGCCTTCAACAACGCGAAGTTATTGTATCCATAGGTATTTTGACACTTAGGACCAAACTTTTTAGGTATATTTGCACCTTTTATTTTTCATGACTTTGAAAAATTTGATATCGTTAGCCTATATTGATGGTATGGCCATTTTTTACCTATTTTGGGAACTACATGGACAATTTTTTAGCTAAAAAGACTTCATAGTGTTGGGTGTACCTTAGACCAAATTACACAAGCATTTTCGCAACTTTGTCCATTGTTTGGTATACTTTATAACAACCAATAAAGCTAAAGTATGCTATCATCCTTTTATATTTGATTGAGTTTGGTCTCTAAAATTTAAAAGTGTTTTAATCCTTCATGACATCATCGTCAGGCTTAGTTAACAAAACATTCTTACTCTATAAATTTAAGTGGTAATTATGTATTTAAATTCTGAAAAATACATTTAAATTATAACTGTTTAGTATAATAATTTTATATTTTCATATATATATATATATATAATATCAACTTTTATATATAGAATAGTCTTTTATATATGTTGAGTTACAATATTTTGTTAATTAAAAGTACTAAAAAGTATCATTTTCAAACTTAAGAGACCTAATCTCAGTTTGATACAAAAAAAATCAAAATACATTTCAATCATAAATAAAAAGTCTTGTTTAATAATTTATTCTTACAATTGTTTTATACTTTTTTACAAGCTTCATTGTTAATTACTCCCTCTGTTCCTAAATATAAGAGTACTTTGACTTTTTTGGAGAATCCTAAGAAAGCAAAATGAACAATTTAATCATAACATATTTTAAATATTATTAGATCATATGTAAGTTCATAAGTCAAATAAACTAGTTTAGTGAAAAAAATTTGGGAAAATCAATTTTTAATTACCATATTTTGCTTTCTTAGGATTCTCCAAAAAAGTCAAAGCGCTCTTATATTTAGGAACGGGGGAGTATTAAATTATTAAATCTCATGAAATATATGAATCGTAAGATCAATGATCAATTGAATGAAATCTTCATATATTGGAACAAGCATAGAAATTTGTACAATCTACATGTGTATAAACCCTATGAAGGGTCATTGCAAGTCACATCTCAAGATACCGCCCTCCACCATTTCACCTCTTGCATCTTTATCATTTTTTTCTTTTGACCTACTATTCATTTTAATTTTTCTTTGGACACTCTTCCTTGATACGATGTAAGCATAAATGTAGCAACTGTATGGATATAAAGAAACAAAGCACCAAAATCCTTTCCAATGAATAATAACGTATTTTTCCTCTACACTCAATTGCTTTCTTGCATTATAGAGGTCATGAGGATCCATTTTTATATAGTTTTGTTCTTCGAATTATCTCTTTCTCCAGATCTTCTGCTCCTCCCACTTCTTCTATTTCCTGCACAATTGTAACCCAATTATGGTTAACTCATTTTTAACCCACAATTTATTTTATTGTATTGTTAACGATAATTTTAGAATGATTCGTTTAGTTTTGTTAAAATAAATTAAACAAAAATGAGCGGAAGATTATCTTTCAAATAGACAAAAAAGATGGTGCTAAAATTAATGTACTTCATATTTAATTTTTAAAGAGTAGGAAGATATACATGTGTGCGCGCACACATGTATTTGTTAAAAAATAGCACCGATTCTATTTGAATATGGATTGTTAATTATAGATTTCCACAAGGAACTTAATTAAACTAAAATCCCATCAAATCACAAAACTACTATGAGTTCCCTCCTAGGAAGTTGATATCAACATGTAAAAAGTTGTTAGCATCTTGGAAAAAGTTGTTATTATGGCCAATAACAACGTAACTTTTGACCCTTTGATAACAAATCAAGTCTGATCATTACAACTTTTAGACTAACGATAACAACTTAGAGTATAATAATCTCAACTTAACTTTTAATTCATTATATTCAGTAACTTTTAAACTGATAATAACAATTTAATGAGTAGGTGATTACAGATTTTTCAAAGTTGAGATTAATTAGTATCACACACAACCTATAATTAATAACCCTTTTGCATATTAGTCTTCTTGCCAAAATACTAAAAAATTAAGTGTAATTTAGAGGTCGCTTTGGAATGTTACTGTAATTACATAAATATCTCATTTTTTAAGAAGATAATATATATATATATATGTGTGTGTATATATATATATATATATGTGTGTGTGTATATATATATATATATATATATATATATATACCTAAGTATAACATTGTTTTATAATTCAATAAAATGGCTAGAAGAGGTCAAAGTACTTTCTTTTGTTGTAAATAACCCATATTCATTTTTATCAGAAATAAATAACCCATGTAATAAAAAAAAGAAAAGAAATAAATAAACCATATTCTAAATTTTGAAAATAGAGGATATATAAAGTATGTAACAAATTCATTTTTGTAAATATCAATATCATCAATATTTCTGCAATCTATAAGAAACAATACTATTGTATGCAAATGTTGTTCAAAACAAATTCCATGCGAATACTTAAAATCCACCACCATTTTTCAAAACAGTCCATAATTATTCAGATCTGAAAAAAAGGGAAAACGCAAAAACAGAAAAATGAACGGGCAGCTTACTTTTGGTCCCAAAAATAGCCCATACGGAACCCCATGGAATTTGTCTGTATGATGAAGCTGAAGAAACAGACACAAAATCAAGATTGTGAGATCTTCATCCCAAAAAAACACAACACACAATTTTATTCTATTTTTTTCATTTCAATAAATAAGTAATTAAATAAAACACATAAACATGTGAACGCATATTACTGGTGCAGAATCGCTTACATGGTGAGCAGCGGCCACCCTTCTGAAGTAAGGCACGTCAGCAATGGGCCCCACAGGGAATCTCTTATGAACCAAACCATCATGGACGAACATATAAGCCATTCCAAACACCGTAATTCCCAAACCCTACAACATTATCACAAACAATACAATAATGTCATTATATTCCCTGAATATTTCGGGGGGCATTTTGGACATTCCACTTAGGACATAGCAAATCCCGTTTATACCGTTAACATAACGTGATTAAAATTAAATTAATCATATTAAGAACATGATCTTGTGGGGTTGTTACTTACAGCTCCAAAACACAGACCAGGAATGAGACCCTTGTGGAAGAACCCGTAAGAAAGAAGACCAATCGCTGGCACTGCGTTTGTTATTGCAAACACATCGTTTAGCTCGAATGGCCCTTCTCTTGCTCTATGGTGAGACTGAAAATTCAAGTTCAACTCAGATTTAATAATATGATTAACAGGGAAAATTTTAACATTAAGAGGAATAAGATAAGAGATTGGGTATAACTTATAAGAGAGAATTGGAGAATTGGGTGAATAAGAAGAAGCTGACCTCATGCATATGCCACAAGGAGGCATGCCAAAGAGATCTATGAGCCCATCTTGCCCAAAATTCCATACCAACCTACAAAGAAAAATAAAACAGATAAATATTGGTTTTTGTTCAAAAATCTAAGAGAATTACATAAGCTAATTGATTTGTCCAAATTTTTTCTCTCAAAACTATTTTTTTTTATTTTGAACATCGCCCCATAATTGAACGGGTAACTGCCTAATCGGACTTGAGCGATAGGAATGCTGCCTAGTGACCATATGACTAAAGTTATCAATGTTCTCAGGTTCGAACACACATTCTCATGTCCACTTACCAACTCAAAACTAGTTTGGTTGAGTTATAAACTAAAATATTTTTTTATAATAGGAAATTAGTCAATTACCATTAAGTGCCATATCTAGAGTAATGAATTTGGGAAAGGAAATGGAACTCACAGCAGCACCAACGGAGAGAGAAAATGTGCCAAACATTTCAGCCCAAGGGATTTCTCCACCCTACTCATTAGAATAAGCCCAAAAAAGGAAACAAATTTCAGAATAAAATTCACACACAACAATGTGGAAATAAAATAACAGCCTTCCAAAAGAAAAATAAAAGTCTGGGCCAAAATTCAAGGTTGGTACCTACCTCCATTTGCCACCAAAATCTGTAATAAACAGCCATAACAGCCATAGAAGTAATTCCAAAGCTAGACATGACAGCCGCCACAAGATAAGTAAACCTCTCCGATCTCTTCCTAGCCAGCTTCTCTGCTATCCGAAGAGATAAGGTTTCGGAATCTACTAGATTATTATTGGTGGGGTTTTTGTCTTCCTCGGATTTGATGTCATGGATGCTTTGCTTGGGATCTTCCATGAGAACACATACAGTGAAGGAGGGAAATCTCTTTGGGACTCGACGAGGGAAGCATCTAAAGGAAGAAGACAACTTTGGGAGAGGCTCTGATGTGTGGAAGAAGCCTATGGGCTTCAAGGTTATGGCTATGGCGGCTGATGAGAGTCCTGCCGCCATGGATTAAAGCTTCAGGCTTTAGTAGGATTTGGAGTTTTAGTGGAATTGTTGAGAGAGAGATGTGTATGTAGATGTGTTTGTGGATGTTGGACAGAAGGACTTAGAAAGAAGATGATATATAGGCCACAACTTCGAATGACAGGTTCACTTTTTTTTATTATTATTATTAAGATTAAGATGTGGTCAAATAGTAGTATTGTGGTGCACAAGGGTTGAACCTTGAAGGTGCGTGAATGAATAAATGTATGTGGGCTCGGTGAGAATTAAAAAGTTTGGAGTTAAATATTAATCATATGAGAAATAAGTGAAAGGCATGAGTTGCAATCGAAACAAGTGCCATGATTATTAGCTTAAATTACAATCCAGCCATTATGATTTGTTTCTTTTTAAAAAAAGTTGTTACAATTATCCTATAAGAAAATTGTTACAAATGTTTTGATTTTAATCCTATGTATATATGCAGCCGCTATAATTATAATTATTTAGAGTTAGCGAGGTTTTATGCTGTGTACCTTTATTAGTTGTTATGAGTGCTGGCTACCCATGAATAAATAAAAACCAAAAAAATTGGGGACAGATCTCAATTTATAGAAATTGATTAGAGAATTGGACTTGATTTGAGACTTATACATGACTAGTATAATTGACTCATGCAAGTTTTACAGCTAATAAATTTGTTAAATGGGAATTTATGATTTTCCCCAAATTATATTTGGGAGAATTACAATCTGGTACATAAAGGTCCCAAGTGAGTTGTTAATAGGTGCCCTTTGAATTGTCATGCGATCTGTCTATGATTAATTCCCTTACGAAGGACCTAATTGTAATTTTCCCAACATAGTTTTCTTAGGGTTAAAGTGTAAAAATACTCATGTAAAGTTTTTCAAAGCAAATCCCAATTCTCCCGCCCATCATCTCCGACTTCATCTCGGACTTCCCATGTTCTCAACGTCATTTCTTGGTGTAGCTGTTTTACCATAACAAAATGTTTTAACCATCATAATACTTAATGTAATTCTCGTACTCATCATCTCATCCGACACCTTTCTCACATCATAACCAAACTCCAAGTTCAGATATGTTGTTGGTGGGTCCCACGATGGTCTTCAAAAGAGACACCTTCATTTTCCTCAAGATCATGAATCTTGGCTGCCCATTTTCCCTATGGATGTTGTCGAATTCCTTTGTATATGTTCTTCCTCTGCCTCTTGCGTGCCTGACTTATCCATCTCCTCTGTTGCTATTGTTGTAAGAAGTTAAAATCTCAAACATGAAGTCACAAAGCGTAGAAAATAAAAATAAGACGGTGGAATAATGAACTAATATGAGTGTGTGAAAAGAAAATATTAATATATAATGACCTTTGGAAAATTGAGGACTTTAGAAGGGAATGGGGGAAGTCATCATTGTTTTTGGATATGTAAGGCCAAATTTCTAAGGGTTAAGGCAGCGATTACCGTTGCTTGGGATGAAGTTGCAGATAATGGGTGAGATTTGGTGTGTTTATGATGGGTCACCGGAGAATTAAGATTTGGTGGGTGGGAAGAAGAGGAAGGAGAGTGGGGTCCAATATGACAAATAAATAGGAGTTACATTATTTAACTGGATTGAACTTTTGCCCCCACTTTTGAAATTTCATTGGTAGATTTGCTCCAAAAAATTTTACATGGATATTTTTGCACTTTAACCCTAAAATGACAAATGGAAGTTACATCATTTAAGGGGATGAGTACTTTTGCCTCACTTTTAGAATTTTATGGGTAGTTTTACTAAAAAAAAAAATTACATGGGTATTTTTGCACCTTCTGACAATTATATGGACATTTTTGCACTTTATCCCCTTTTCTTATAAATATAAGGGAAAATATATTTATTTTATACATATATTTGTATTTAATTTGGATTTCGGTATATATTTTGTGTTTTTATTAATTTTTATACATTATTGGCTTCTATAGAAATGCTAGCTATGCTTATAGGATAAACATAGATGAGTTAATAGCGGTAATGTAGTAAACTTAATAGCTTAATTAGGATATTAAAAAATACAAGTACCAAAATCTAAATTGAATAGAGATATAGGCACTGATAAATGGGTTTTCCGAAAAAAATAACTCACTACTATTTAATTATCTAATTTATTTATTAGCATTCATTTACTATATTTCTTAATTCATTTACGATTATCAAAGTGACATATCACATATGCCGTGATACAAATTGTTACAAACATATAGGATTGGGTTGATTGCTTACTTTTTTAACTAAACATCATTTCAGGTCAACTAAATTTAATTCAAATGTCTTGAATTTTAAATTTACTTTTATAATGGCATTGTATTGTATTATTACATATGTTTACTTTTTAACTATTTTCTATCATCATTTGAGTATATTATACGCATTAATATTATAAACAATATAAGTAGGAAGGGTCACAAAGATTATTTAAGTTACATGTTACCATCTTAGGTAATATAATTTTCGTAATGTTGACTAGTCTTGAACAGATTACGTGAATATGAACTAAAACTTAGTAAATATATATATAATTTATAGTAATCAAGCATGCACATTTACTTTGCTATGTTACAAAGACGCTCCCTCCAATCCTAGATTCAGTGTACTTGGTCATAAGTATAATTTATAGTAATCACATGCACATCTACTTTACTAAAGTTTTAACCGAATTTTTGTTGTTTAATTTGTAGTTTTATTTTACTTGTTAGTCAGATATTTGTTTATAACTAATTATGAAAATTTCGAAACTGAGCTACTAACGTTTCTTTTTACACAATATATTTAATTTATCATTAAACTAATACTTATTGATATTAGAATTATCAATTTTCTACCTATATATAGTGCTTTTTAGTTTTTACTTTTTACAAATCATGTCCCCATTAAAAAGACAAATTTAAATTTTCTTAAAAGAAAACGGTAAACTCAGCAACATGTGGGCTTGCTCTAGTTAAGCCCGCGCTGCACCGATTAAAACAAATTCAAGTTTTTAGTTACTGTTTTAGATTAACTTTGACTAATATTATAATTTACGTGATTTTGGATGATTATTACTTATATATTAGTTGGGGAACGGATCGAGTATTATTCTATAGTATTGAATTAATCATATATATTTTCGATAATAAAATAAAGTCATAAATATATGGTAGTTAGATTAGGTAAAGAAAACGTTGATAGTTTTTTTTTTTTGCCAGTGTTGATAGTTGAAACTTTGTTCAATAAAAATCATATGAAAAAAAGGTTCCCCTTATTTG
Organism: Mimosa pudica; assembly: GCA_029929735.1. Taxonomy (NCBI): domain Eukaryota; kingdom Viridiplantae; phylum Streptophyta; class Magnoliopsida; order Fabales; family Fabaceae; genus Mimosa; species Mimosa pudica. Next base: position 7,351,376 of record JAKELP010000021.1, on the reverse strand, counting down.
AACACAACTAATACTCTCTAAATAATCATGCTCTAAAAATTCAGATAAAAAATCATAATTGTATTGTATAAATATTTTGATAATTAAGTTTCATTTAATGCTAGGTTTAGTTTATAATTAAAAAAATTGTAACAAAATCATATTATGTTATGGAATTCAGCTAACACCCTTAATTCAATCATATTATGTATATTATCCGACATTTAGGACTGAAAGCCTGAAAGGAATTTATCAAATTTCTACAAGTTATATGCTATGAAAATATGTGTTGGTATTTTTTTTTATTTAACTCAGGGTATATATCTACAGCTGCTAGCAGTGAGTTATCTGGTCACTATGGGTCCTCTAGTTAAAGGTAAACGGCTAGTGCCATGATTCAAACTCTGTCACTTGGTTAAGAGACAAAGTGAAAAACTACACTACAAAACACTTGCCGCTTACCGGCGTTTATTTTTGCCTCTTTCCGGCGTTTTTTCCGGCGAAACACCTCTACGGCGTTTTTGCAAATCGTCGAAAAAAAACGTGGAAAAGTAGCACATCAGCGTTTTTACAAACGCCGTAGGGTACCCACAAACGCCGAAACGCGGGATGCAGAAAATAATATAATATTCAGACATACCGGTGTTTCCCGAAACGCCGGTATGTCCATTATTTTAATAATTGACATACCGGCGTTTTGATGAAACCCCGGTATGCTATTATTTAATATAAACTTTTTCGGCGTTTGCAGAAACGCCGAAAAGTGTTTAAAAATTATTAAAAAAAATAATTTTCGTCCCAATTTAACATTAAATTGGGACGAAAATTTAGTATTATAGATATAAATAAAAAATATTAATAAATAATAATGATAGAAAAATCATATTACACATATTAAAAGAAAATAATACCTATAAGAGCAACTAAAGTATATCAAATATAAAAATTAACAATTACATAAAAATAAACAAAAATGAAGCAAATATAAATAAAAAGAGATATGAAAATAAGCAACCACCAAATGTGCAATGAGGGGGGAGCACCCCTATTTATAATGATCGCTGAGAAACAAATAGAAAGAAGTAGGAAGGAGCAAGAAACGAATGAGCAAGGGAAAATGAGGGGGGAGCATCGCTATTTATAGGGAAGGTGGAGCATACCGGAGTTTATGATGGGAACGCCGGAAAGTGATATTGTATTATTATTTTACCGGCGATTTCGCAAACGCCGATATGCATGGTTTGTTTAAAAAAAATATTATTTAATACTTACCGGCGTTTTTCTTACACTTATCGGCATTTCCAGGAAACGCCGGTATGCATGTTTTTTTTTAAAAAAGTAATATTTAATACTTACCGGCGTTTTTCATAAGCTTATCAGCGTTTTCAGGAAACGCCGGTATGCATGTTTTTTTAAAAAAAAATATTATTTAATACTTACCGGCGTTTTTCTTACGCTTATCGGCATTTCCAGGAAACGCCAGTATGCATGGTTTTTTCAAAAAAATATTATTTAATACTTACCGGCGTTTTTCTTACGCTTATCGGCATTTCCAGGAAACGCCGGTATGCATGGTTTTTTCAAAAAAATATTATTTAATACTTACCGGCGTGTTTAAGAATGAAAAACGCCGATATGTGTTATTTTTTTCCAAAAAAAAAGAAAAAGAAAAGCAAATAACAAATTTTTTGATTAAAATATACATACCGGCGTTTTTATGTCCACAAACGCCGGTATGTGTGCGGGGGAAAGAAGGCGGGAAGCGCGCGCCAAATTTTGCGGCATTTCTTTTAGGCGTTTTTTAGAAAACGCCGGAAGGCATGTCATTTCCGGCGTTTTTGATGAAAACGCCGGAAGGTATACACCGGAAAGCGCCGTTTTTTTAGTGCCATTAGATTACACTTGCATGGTTTATATGTTACTATTCTAACTTCACGTTTTTTTTTTACACTTTTTTTCACCAAAATGTTAAGCTTTAGTTTACTCCCTTTTATGAAGTGTTTCAATTTTAAAATATTTTAAACCACTAGTCATACTAATGGAAAATAATAATGACCCGATAAATTTAAATTCTAACGTTACAATTAAATCCTGAAACATTAATGTGTAATCTACAATTTGTAGATTGAGGAAAAAAATTAAAGTATAACCTAACAAAAATATCATTTATTTAATCTAAACTTTCATTGTCAACAACTCATCTAAACGTGTTTTATTAGCATTTAATTCAATGATTTCTTTTAAATTAATACAACCTTGTATTATTCTAATGAGGGAGCAACTAATACTTTTTTATTACAAAAAGTTGAGTTTAGATGAGTTGAGTTTCGGCGGCGCACTAGAGTTAGTGCAGCTGTGAAGGTCTTCAAAATCAAAGAACGCTTATAAAACTATTTATATATAGATCGTCCACCACACGGTCTTCATATTGGCGAGTTTTAAACTCACAACAACATAGTTATGAGTCAAATCACTTTATTAAGTAGACCAACTTTTGTTGGCACAGATATCTTAAGGGCTAGTCCAATTATTTAAAATAATAAAATTGTTGACGGGTGCCAATAAGTCTTTGGAAGTGATGTGTCAAGCTCGAGTCAAGAGTGATCATCCTCTATGAGTAGATTATGTTGAACCGACAATAGATATCCATGAAAATCATGCCGTTTTATGGGTCCAACGTGATTTAACCGACGTACGTTTCGTCAAGAATTGGATCGTTTTAAGTAACCAATTGCGAGCTGCATATATATGCAGGAGATTGTCGTTTTGTTACTTGCCTACATCAAGATCATGGCTTCATTGAATAGCCGCTTCGGTAACTATAATACCAACAAACCTATGACGGTCATCCTCATCTCTCTTTCAAGCAAAACAGAAAATTTGAATCACGAAAAGTCCGGAAAAAATCTGAGAAAACTACATTACAAATTGGACATGACGAAAAAAATCCAACTATCGAATGGCAACTAAAAAATATCTCTATATGAGTTTAAGGAATTTCAATACAGTACTTTAGTACTTTTTTATATGTCAAGATAAGTACAAATAATCATAACTATCAATTATGTAGGTTTAATATTTAATACAATTAACAGATATATAATAATAAAAATTAAGGGAGGATAAGTGTGTTACATACGTGTATAATGTATTACTCCCTCTATTCTTAAATATAAGGTCACCTTTAAATTTCAATTTATCCTAAATATAAGATTGCAATCTTCTAATTATTCTCAATTTTATGAAAAGGGGCAATTTTGACCCACTAATATAGCCATAATTTTTCGTTTGTTGTCTGTTTTTAACATTTGTTGTCTTCTTTCTGCCATGCAAGAAAATTGACAGAAGTAGAGCCGTCAATATGGGCCAAGCCCGTAGGGCCGGCCCGTTTTTGCTTAAGCCCTAGTAGGGTCGGGCTTGGGATTTAGAGGGAAAAATAGGGGTATGGGCCCTGAAAGGCCGGCCCTTAAGGGTTAGGGCTTTTGAGAGCCGGGCTGAGGGCCGACCCTGTTAGGCCCGACCCTTTTTCCTAAACTAAAAAAATAAAAAAAATAGAGGTGTTCACTCTGAAAGTCCTTAGTCTCAATGTAAGTTTGTAATAATGTAATGAGCCAAATGTGTCAAGTTGCATCCATCTAATTAATGTTCAAGTTCTTATTTGCACAAGAAATTAATTGCATGAATTTAAATATGATTGTGAGTTTGAATGACAAATATTTTTTTCCTAAACTAAAAAAATATCAAATATGTTTGAAGAACAATTAATTATTTACTAATAGATTCAAATATGCTTGAAAGACAATTTATTATTTGCTACTTGTTTTGCAAATGATGGAGGTGATAATGTTCATGGCGTTAAAGAAGAAATGAAAAAACTTGATATTTTTGTCAGTGATTTTCTTTATATGAGTTGTAATTGTGTCCTGTGGATTATTAGTATTTGAATGTTTTTTATTTCCTTATTGATGTTTTGGTTTATTTATATTAATACTTGAGTTTTATGTAGTGTACTTGTGTAGTATGTAGTTGAAATTTTAAATTTTTTTATATGGGCCGAAGCCCTGAGGGCCGACCCTGACCCGATTGCTCTAGGGCCGGACTTTAGAAAATAGAGTTTTTTTTTTGAAAAAGCCCTGATGGGCTTGGCCCGTTTAGCCCTGACCCTTAAGGGCCTGGCCGGCCCGTTTTGACAGCTCTAGACAGAAGATAGTATAGTATTGAATGCAAAAGAATAGCTAAAATAAGGACAAGATGTTGATTAGTTGATTAATATATCAAACTAGGTTAAAGATCGAATTTGCCCAGGAAGTTTTAGGCAAGGATCAAATTTGCTCCTTAAGTTTTTTGGATCAAATTTGCCCATGAAGTATACAAAATGGATCAATTTTTCCCTCACATCCTACATGTCTTGCCACCTCATCATCCATGTCAACCATAAGGCCACCTCATCATCTTCCCCAAATCCTTCCACCACCTCCTCCACCTCCACCTCCACTACCCCCTCCTCCCTCCTCGCCTTCTGCCCCCCACTATCCCCTCCGGGGCAAATTTGATTTTTTAACTCATTAAATCAAACTATTTAAATAACTAGTTGCACAAAAAAGCACTACTTTTACTGTTTAGAGTGATAAAAATTAAACGCAGGAAAAGTCTTTCTTTTAGAAAACTAACATCATGTGGTAATTGTCTTTTGAAGAAAAAAAGGTTTTTCCGGTGTTTAAGTAAACACTAGAAAAGCCTATATATTTTATTAAAAATTGAACTGGCTTTTTCTAACGTTTGTACAAACATTAGAAAAATGTGAATGGGCTTTTTCTAGCATTTTATAAATGCAAATAAAGCCTTTATATTTTGCTTGAAAAATAGGTTTTTTCAGAGTTTAAGTAAACACTGCTAAAAAAACTCTATATTTTTTTATATGATGAATTTACACATACTGATGTTTCCTAAGCCCAACTAAATGTTAATAAATGCCCCTAAATTTAATCTAAACATATCCGCATTTACTAAATGCCCCTATGAATACTTCCGCCCCTCCTTACAACGTGTTCATTCTCTTCTCTCTATTTCTCTCTTCTCTTCTTTGTCTTTCTCTATACTATATTATTTTTAATGAATATGTTTAATTATTTTCTATGATGGTAGAGATCTCAGATAAGGTTAGTTTATTCGTTAATCGTTCTATTTAATTATATTTTTTATTGTTTTATTGTTTTTAACTATAATTTTATGTCGAATCTGATTTTGTTTACTTTTTTGGGCGATCTACATGTTTGTTATTCAACATTTAACTTTTATTCTAATGACATCTTAAAATTATATGCTTCTATTTAGCGCCTTCAATTTATTTAAGATTTTAAGCATTAAATTAAGTTGTTAAATAGAATTTTTGTTAAAAATAAATTATATGTACTTAGCAAAGTTTTAGGCCGCTGCTAATTATCTTTTTGAATAAATAATTTTTTTTATAAATAAAATAGGTAATTGATAATTATAGCTGGGAAAATGGAAAGCATAAAAAAAAAGATTGCCCTTCTATAAGTGTTCACTTATCCTCTTCCGGATGTTCCATTTCAGTGCGCTGTAGACCTGTCTTATGTCCTTCTAAATGGAAAACGAAACCAACAAAAATGGTTAAGCGAAGCAAAACAATTGCTTGCTTTTGTTAAAACCTTAGCTTCTTTTTGAAACACTTGGTTTTGTGATGTGATTCATTAAACAAACTAATAAATTGCAATTGAGTTGACAGGCACTCCACGCCCCCTTCAAGATTTGAATTTGTAACCTCGCTCTCTCCCTCCTGATAAAAAAAAAAAAAAACCTCGCTCTCTCCCATGTGAGTAGATTTTGTGTCACCAAACCATTTAAAATTGGTTGGGTTTGACCAAAGACAACCAGTGATTTTGACTAAAAAAAAACAGAGAACAATATGATTTATCTCTCTGAAGTGTTATGCATTTTAATTAATTCATAACTTTGGATAGTTATTTATATGAATTTGATGTATCTTCGGCTACCGGGAAAGGTAATAATAAAAAAACTTGCATTGGGACGCCATGACCCTTGAAGCTTAATAACTTATGGAGGTGAAATCTTAATGGTAAACTAAAGAGATCATTGTTATAGAGAAAATGTTTTAAGAGAAATGTTTAACAAAAAAATTCTTTAAAAATTATGTGTTATATTTTTATAGGAAAAATACTTTAAAGTACCAAATACATGAAAATTTATTTTATGATAATGTAACATTATATCAAAGTGCTAACTACAACTTAACCCAGCATTAAATAAAAAAGTGATTAAATGTTGTCATAAAATAAATTTTAAGTTTTAATTGTCCACATAAAATTAATTAATTAAAAAATTAACAAAAAAATAAATCAACCCAGCATTAATTAAATATTAAATAATAAATTAATAAACATATGATTAAAATGTCCAATATGTCCAATAGGTAGGTCATATTGGCTATGGCTAATACGAGTAATCCACATAACCAATCAAATTTCTCCATCTCTCTTCTACCTATCAAACAACAAACTCATAAATGACAAATGGTAGTGACATTCTACTGCGTGATATTAATGCTTGAACATCTAATTTTGTTGTCTTTTTATTAAGGATTAGGAACTTTCTATCTTTATTTCTATTACTTTTCTTTCCACTTTCCATATATGATTGTATTATTATTTAATGCTTTCAGTGTTGTAAACTATATTATATGTCTTTTGATAAAGAAAACAAGCTCTAGTGAAAAAAAAATTAAACAAGCCAATATAATGTGCCACCTAAAACCTCAGTGGCTTGGAGTAGGGCTGCATCCGGATGCTTGATAGTCCGTCATGGACCTGGGCTGGCTCGATGGAATTTGGTCATGGGGCGAATTGACCCGAAATTAAACCATAACAATTAGGACAGAACCAAACCCGACCATCGAACAAGACATACAAGACAAGGGCATAAGTTTTAGAACAATTAGGGCGGCCCGACCCGAAAATATAATTATTTTTATAAATAAATAATTTCTTTCCTAATTTTAAAATACATTATTTAATATATAATTAATATTTAATACATCACCATACAAAAATATTTCCTTAATTTTTTCCCAATTTCTTTTATTATTCAATTTATTTCATTATTTATTAATTATTTTTTTAGAATTTAAATGTTACAGGAGCAACAAGACATGTCATGTGACCCGAATGACATGTCCTATATGATCTTGCTCTCGGGCCACATTAGACCGGGTCGAGTATCGAGCCTAAAATGTTGGTCCGAAAGTTTTTAGGATACGACCCATGACATATAGGTGGCACAATCCTATCCGTCATTTGTGCAACTATAGCTCAAAGTAACGAATGACACCTCTTTTATGTAGTATCATTTTCTAGAATTAGTTTATGTTCTAATGGATGGAAAATGATATGAGTCGAGAGCAAGGCTGTCAAACTCGTGAGTTTAAGTAAACTCGTGGAGATAAGGTAAACTCGGATCGTAAACTCGAATCGTAAATTCGTAAGAGTTTACGTTTATCGAAAAACATGTATTTCTTTTATATAATTGAATAAGAATACAAAAAATAATAATAAATTGACTTGAATTTATTTTAAATATAGATAGTAAATTTAAATATATCAATATTCATACTATATCAACCTCGATAGTTAAATTTCTATGAAATCCATATTTAAATTAATTAAATTTTGTCACTTAAAAATAATTAAAATGAGTTTAATAGCAAGTTAACGCAATATTCTGTAAGGTAAAAACGTAAAAACAGTGAATTCACAATGTAAACACGCAAGTTTCTACCAAATTTTCAGAGACTGAAAATTTAGGTGACTCGTGACACGTTTTAGTTAGGTAGTGTCGTAAAAACGGTAAAATCAGAGAGTCAACTCGCGAGTTTGACAACAATGATCGAGAGTGTTGCTTCACTCTAGATCTTCTATATCCAATAACTCATGTAATATTTTTTAAGCTTGTGATTTTAATAAAACATTTACTTTTATAGTAACAAAATCTAAAATAAAGATAATCTCTTAATTAACATTGTGTCAAGAAAACATTTTAGTGAAATAACAAACTAAAAATTATTAAGTTTGAAATTGGTTCCATCATCATGTTCTCCACTCTTTCTTATTAGTAGCCATCAAATATACTCTCTTTGGTCCCTATTATAAGATTCACAGTCAATCTTTCAATCTTTCTACACATAACAATACAAATATAATTTGTTGAAATCATTTATTATAATGGTAGATTTTATAAAGTTTTCCATTTTTCCCACATACAATTTATTATACTCCCTTCGATCCTAAATATATGAACAGTTTCCCTTTAATTCGAGTAGATTAAGGAAGTTAGTTAAATTAGTTATTTATACATTATATTACCAATTTATCCCAATTATATTCCTTTATTCTCACTCTCCTTCTTTGCTTGTTATTATAGATAAACATTGTAGGAATACAAACTTATCTGTCGTGAAATATCATCAGCCGAAGGGGAGAGAGAAGCTCTCGCTTCTCTCTACCAAACCCACTAAACCCACCGTCTTCCTTATACTAACCCCACCATTTCTAGCCAAAATCGTCCTCCTCTCCTCTCTAAATCAGTCAGTTTTTCATCATCTTCTGATCTTCTCATCCTTCTTCACCAGAAAAGGGAAAAAAGCTTCCTTTTTTCCATCCATGTATCAACAAACTGCCTTTCCCCAGTCCAAAAACAACGCCGATCTGCGTCCTCCGCCTCTGCATGTCCGCCCAACCCGACCTCCGGTGCTGCATGTTACCGATCTGTGCTCTACCATCCAAGATTTGAAGAACCCGATTACCCCTTGTTTCAGATTTCCAAAAAGGAAATTTCAGTCCTCCTCATCAAAGTTTAAATCAACCATAGCCCCAAATGAAGAGTTCCTCTTTTTAAACTCCAACAAAAAGAGAGAAAGAGTGGAACGTCCGGAAAAAGAAATCTTGAAGATGAAGAAGCAGAGAATCTGCACAAAGGAGTGCATCATGCGGAGAAAACGACCAAGGCCAGTGGAGTGGACAACTACAGATCTATTGGAAAAAAAGGTAAAAAAAATAAAGAAGGTAAATCAGAGAAAATTTCAGGGGAAACCCAAGTATGTCCTTAGTACTTCTGAACAAATTTGCATGGATTTCGAATTTTTTTGTGAGAGATCATCTTTGAAAAGAGGTAGGACTGTTGAGAAGGGAGACATTGATAAGCAAAGTCCTTGTTTTAAAAAATTCAGATTAGAGACTATAAGGTTACAATCATCTCTTTTTGCTGAATGGGTTGAAGATTGTTCCTTCCGGTCTTCTCAGTTTGAAGACCATGAAGAGATCTTTCTGTGGGATATGTTTACAGGGAAAGAAGTTCCTAAATCTACAAAGTTGGCTCAATTTCCTTCCTCTTGGCACTCACCAGATATGCAGAGGTCTTTTATATGGATTGCATGCAAGAAACCAAACCTGGGGTTTCTAGCATATCTCAATTCTTTGCTAAAATTATGTGCAGGTTCATCAAATTGGGGGTTTCTCAAGCTTCAACTATTGTTTTGTGTTGTTTACTGTTATCTGTGCTCTACTGATGTGTTTTATGTGTTTTATGTCTTTGTCTTAAGGTTTTTAGCATCTAAGCTCCAATACAAAATCATGATCAAGTTTTATGTTTATGGAATATTTGAGTTATGCATATGTTGCTATAGTATTCATGGGATTTCTGACATAAAGTTGGATCATAATCCCTTTCTTTCAAACTCTTTTAGGGCAGATGTCCGTTCCTCCTGTGTGAGTGAACACAGTGGCATAACCTTCATCAACTTGATGTTGATGACCTCTTCTATAAGCAACATTGTATTGCAAGAATTTTTCATTAGATATACTACCTGTTCATGCTCTTGCATTGGAATGGTCAATTTTTGTTTGTATTTCAATGTTTCCGTTCACAAATGTATTGTTAGTGTCTTTATGTAATTGTGACTTGAATTAATATAATTGTCATTTTATCAAAAAAAAATAGATAAACATTGTAGGGCTAATTTGGAAAAAGTTGAGAAAAATTAGAAAGTGATCATATAATTATAATTAGGAACAAGTTGAATTTAAAAAAGATTTTATATTTAGGAACGGAGGGAGTATCTATTTTCTCTCCCTTATGATGCATTTAATATTGAGTGTAGAGATAAAAAACATACATTTATTACATTGACTTTTAAATATAATCTCCTGTACTATGATTCTATGAATAAAAACATTTGAAACGTTTCTTCTTAAATTTAGGACAACGGAGAGTATCTGATATTGACTCTTGAAAAAAGAGGGAAACTAATTTGGGAATACTGTAAACGAAAAAGTAGGGGGAAGGAGAGGGATAATTTTTTTGCTCAGGAAAAGGAGAGGGATAATGAGTACTTTGTACTCCCATATTTTATGCTTTTTAACTACTCCTTTTTGTCCTAAATATAAGACTTAATTGACTTTTTCTAGAAAATGCTTAAAAAAGCAAAATAAGTTAATTATAAATTGATTTACCTCCCTTAAACTAGTTTATTTTACCTATAAACTAATGAATAATCTAAAAACATATCAAATATGTCATCATTTAATAACCTATTTTGCAACCTTAATCTCTCCAAAAAAAAGTTAATTAGGTCCTATATTTTGGACCGGAGGTAGTATAAGATTTGTTGGATAACTAACATTAAAGAAAAAGGCCATAAAACAGAGGAGGCATTGGCAGCCATCCGATAGAGAATTATCAGGTCAGATGAAGTAGCACTTTTTTTTTTTGCGTTGGAGCCTCCATTCTTCTGGCCTATCCTCGTACAGTTGAACGAGTGCTTTGTGGTGAGGTAACACTTTTTAACCATTTGGTAGCTGGTTGGGTTGTGAGTGGACTACAACCCCTGTAAGAAGATGAGAATGCATGTATAAATCTCGATAAGCGCTCTTATTGGAAGAGACCAGGAGACAACTTTGTTTTTGTAGGCAACACTTATACCCATGTGTCCGGATTAATCGGTTGCTAATAGACACTGAATTATCCGAGACTTTTAACGGTGAAATACTTCATTGTCAATGGTATTTTAGTAATTAAGTGATGGAGGGAGGGCAAAAGTAAGGAGGTGTGAAAGTGGAGGAGAGAGTGGAAGGCCAGATGTGAGAAGAAGAGTGAAGAAAGATGAGGTAGAGTGGAATTGGGTCATGAAACGACAAGCAAATGAAAAGCTTTAGAAAACGAACGCTGTCGTAGACGTCCACGTTGCCTCCTCTTTAGTCTCTAACTGCCTACCTCTTTTTAACACGTTGTCGCCTACGCCTTATTGGCCTTGGGTGCCCCTCACACTGATTGGGCCCACTCCTTAACACGTGGCACTCCCTCAGAGGTTTGACCCCTCCCCTTTTGTGCCTCATCCAATTGCTTAGTGCTAGTGCTGGTCGGTCAATACCTCATCTCTCCCTTTTCCTCCACCTTCTTCCTTTGTTTCCTTTTTGTTGGGGCAAATTACTTCCATTGGTCCATGTTTTGTTGTATTTAGGTAAAAAATCTAAAAAAATTGTTTCTATTAAAGATGGATTAGAATTGAATTATGGGACAAATGCAAGAGGTCACTTAATTTCAAAGAGGTCCAAAGAAACTGTTATCACTTGTTAATGAAAGCTATTACAGCTGTTAATAGTGATCATTAAAAATTTCTTAAGACTTCTTTTAAATTAAGTTTCTTATTTGAAACCTAGGTGCAATTGTCCCTTGAATTTGTTTTTTATTGGAAAAATCCCTTGAAATGTTTAATAAGCAAGACAAATGATGTAAAATAATAATTAATTATTATGGAAGAATATAATAATTAAAAAATAAATTATGAAAATATTTATGTGTGTATATAAATATATATATATTATAAACTTATATTTTTATAATATAAAAATATAAATATCCAAACATAATTTGCCATATAATAACAGTATATTATATTTTTATATGAAAATATAAAAATATTTTTATATAAATATATATATTATAAATTTATCTAAACATAATTGGCAACATATAATAACAGTATATTATTTGTAAAGTTTTGATAAAATAATATAATATGTTTAAGAATTTTTTGAAAAATGTTTTTCGTGTGTGTATGTATTAATTGTTTTCACCATTTTTTATAAAGCCGAAAAATTTCTAATTTTTTTTTTAAAAAAATTTCGTTCAGTGGCGGGCTCAATTGTTAAATTTATAACTAAAGTATCATCTAAATTAAATTGATGACACGTTTAGGGCAGATTCACTAGTGGAATAGACTTATTCAAACGGCCAATTCTAATCACTATGAAAGTGATTAAGAGGAGGTTTATGTTAAACTCATGCTCAATCCTTTAGTTCAAAATATATAAATGATATAAATTCAAATATAAAACTTTGCAATACTATAATCTATAATTATGGCTATTTCATGTTTGTCCAATTATTAATTCTTGAATTAAATTTTCTTAATTCGATTATTAGTTCAACGAGTTCAATATCAAAAAATCAATTCAAACATGCTTAGCAGTGGCCTTTTAAAAGTTACCAGTTTTGTTTTGTAATTAAGTTGTTCAAATAAGATATGATGATAAATTTTTTGAATAAAAAGGTAACAGAGTCTACTTTTATCCGAATTTTTACAAAATTTGGGTCCCTCAATGTAAATTTCATTGCTTATGTGTCGTCACCTCCTAACACCATCTGAGATAGGGTGCATGAGTTCAAACCTCACTGGTGTTACAATATTGGAAGGCACTATCTCCAATATTCTCATTTTTTAATTAGTTTTATAAACATCTGAACTTTTATTACAAATAAATTTAATTTCGCGCTAGTTAGCTTTTCATTCAGGAAAAAAAATAAACATCTCTTCTTCACTTTGAGATTAATTTTATTTTCTTATTTTTTAAATAAAAATCTTTAAATAAAATGTTTATATATCTAATCTATTAAAAAACACTCTGCTAGTTAAAATTATTAATCATGAAATATGAACCCACAGAACATATGCATTATGCAAGTGTGAGAGGATATACAATACACCAATAATGATTAAATAGATCAATTTGGACTAATAATCATGATTAATATATACCACATGAATGACATAGCTAGGGACTTCTGTATATTTCTTGTGACAATACGGAAGTCTTCGAACTTTATTTACGGACTTTGTAAAATACTCCCTCCGTTCCTAAATATAAGAGCACTTTGACTTTTTTGGAGAATCCTAAGAAAGCAAAATATGGTAATTAAAAATTGATTTTCCCAAATCTTTTCACTAAACTAGTTTATTTGACTTATGAACTTACATATGATCTAATAATATTTAAAACATGTTATGATTAAATTGTTTATTTTGCTTTCTTAGGATTCTCCAAAAAAGTCAAAGTGCTCTTATATTTAGGAACGGAGGGAGTATCATTAATTAGGAGAATCTTGACCTGCTATAATGACAAATGTACAGTAGGTTGAAAGGGACGAATAAAATGGTGTTCTGATCTATGAAAACAATCTCGAGTTTTTTTTTTCTTAGAGCCTTCGGTGTCCTGCCCCTTCGGGAACCGATTAATCCGAAGTCCCCGCTGGGATTCCCCATTTTGAGGGTGACGACTTTCCAAGGGTTTAAACCCATGACCTGGTGATTACGCGGTGTCTTACCTTCCCCTTTCTTACCAGCTGGTTTTTGTATAAAAATAAAACTACGCACAAGCTATATCATTATGTGCAAAACGGCTGTAAGAAAACCGTGAGTGATATTGTGTGAGACTAAACAGATACATTGGCAAAAAAATGGCAAAAAAAAAAGTTGGCAAAAAAAAAGAGACTAAACAGATACACACAATATACTGTACAACTTGAGCACAACTTGAGCGATATATAAAAACAAAAACCGTGTACAAACAATTAATGCATGGACACATAGGTACAACATGCCACAATAGCAAGTTGAGAAGAAAAAAAAGTATGGCTTGAATTTTTGATTCCATTGCGAGGCACAAATTGAACACATAATGCCCCAGAAAATTACAACACATATACCACAAGACGGTCCATACCATACAAGAATAGCAGTTATAACCTACGAGAAATTTTCAGCTGTTTGTTTTAATTTTTAAAAATAGTGTTTATTTCAAAAATAAAAACTTGATTCGAAACATATTTTTGATTGATTGTCCTAAAACCAAAAAAATGTTTTAAAAAAAAACAAAAACAACTTCAATGTGTATATTAGTTTTTTATTTCTTACTAATATAAGAATATCTTTTCTCCTAATAGAAGGTTTCAATCCGTCATTTACCCACCACCCATACTATATTCAGAAGTTTATCATGAAATAACCGGCTATGGAAATTGCAACGTCACCAATGGAAATTGCAAGATCACTGACGGCAATGAAAGCCATAAAATTGCCCACGACGACCAAATTGTCACTGATGGATATGATGATTGACAACCACAACATCATCAACGAGGGTCATAAAAATATTTACAATGATGACCACGTCAATTGCATTTTCATCAATGAAGGCACAAACTGTCACATTATCAAATAGGTTACTCTCGATCTCGATCTATTCCTAAATAACATATATATAAGAGTTAGTTGACTTTGTAAAAAAAACAATGAACAAGACCAAAAGGTTCCTTTATAATTTTCGGGTCATGGTAACGATCTACTAATATTAATAGAACTAAAAGCCAAAAAGTCCCTTTATCTTGGACATTATTCTCTGAGACGACGTTGTGGGTAGAGTATATATTTTCCAACCATAGCACACACGCACACACTTGTGAACAAATACACAGTCTTTGTCTGGATATCTTATGGGATTTTAAAGGTATATATATCCAAAGCGAATGCATTTATCAAGTAAAAACCATTTCTTCCTTCTAGTTATAGTTAGTCAAGGTGATTTGGCATTCGTCCAATGGAACTGTCACAAAATCTCTTCTAGCCAAACAAGGTTGGCAAGTCATATCTATGGATCAATCTTCGCTTTTAGCTGTCACTATGGGAAGAAATACATTGATTGGTCAAAAGAGCAATGACTTAAATTATTCTTGGTTATGAAATGATATTCTTGAATGCAGCCCCTTCATCATACTGATAACATTAGATGACAAATTGAATGAGTGATTCCTCTATTTCTTATATAGTAAAATTATTTTTCCATCAATCGCTTGATGAAAAGTTTTAACTTCGGCCTATTTTCGGCTCTTTTTGGAAATTTTTATGCTCTATATCTCTGCCTAAGAAACAGTTACTCTTCATATTAAAAGTTTGAAATTACTTCATTAAGGTAGTTCCAAGAGCTGATGTACTGCAACACTATCACAAAACAGTGCATGGTTTGTGTGGTTTTGGTTGTACAATGTTGAAATCAATTCATCTTTATCAATTCTATTCTTACTTGGCTTTAATATTTTCTTTTGACTAACAGAGAGAACATCTCAGTAGTCAAAGGAGTAATCTCCCTCTAAATGAGATTTTGTTGAAGCACAATATGCAACACACTATGGAATAATTCTACAACTTCACAATATTATCAAAGACTCAATCAATAGTCTCTTTCTCTTCCATTTCATTCTCTTCCACCTCACATTCTGACCGTTCAGTCAGTTATACAATGTCATCCTCAATGGATTATCACAAATGGAATCTAATCATTAAGAAATAGGAAAGTTAATCTTTCATAGCATTGCTGCAGCTTGCTTTGTCATGATGGATGTTCACTTCAAACCTTCACTTGGCAAAGATATTATGTTCCAGGTTCTCTCTTCAACTTTGCTTGTTTCCACCTTGCTCTCAATTGGATACATTGTTTAGGATACCCTATGGTGCGTCTTATAATATGGAATGTTCACAAGTGGTTGATTGATTGTTTAGCCTAGGCAACAATGCAAAACATCATTGCAAAGGATATTGCACAACTTCTCAAGGCATTTCATTCTAGTAATATATATAAGATTAATTTCAGTTATTAAGTATAATTTTATTTTGGTTTTACATTTCCCTTTCAAATAACTGTAAAACCTTCACTGTAATCATTTACTATTATTAATATCATTTACTATATATTTTCCGTATTGTGTTCACACTAGAGTCATTTATCGCAGAGTTGAACACTAGTTTATAAAAAAATGGTAACTTTGAAATGATTAAGTGTCATGGTTGCCTATAGGCCGTTCATATTAGTGTTTATTCTGGCTTGTCCCATTATGTTGCTTTGTGTCTTGTTTGCTTTTATAACGGTTTAACTATTTCTATTTCCGGTTCAATCTTGCCCATGGAACCTATTGCTTCCAAGCTTTTCGCTAGGCTTCTTTTTAACACCTCCGGTGGAGACTTCATGAATATTTTGGTTTCAATCAATAATTCTTGGTGGCGTTACTCTTAGGGTCAATCATGCTCTTCAATGTTGACTTCTAAATCTTCATCCCTGGTTCACTACAACTTTGTGTGGAGTTGGACCACAAAGATAAAGTGTTATCCTTGGGCTTTGGCTCAAGATTTGAAAGCTGACTTTGATTAGGGCTTGCAGCTGCATCCACTATACTACCTCCGGTCCTAAATATAGGACCTAATTGATTTTTTTTTTAGAGATTAAAGTTGCGAAATAGATTATTAAATAATGACATATTTGATATATTTTTAGATTATCCATTAATTTATAGGTAAAATAAACTAGTTTAAGGGAAAAAATTAGATAAATCAATTTATAATTAACTTATTTTTCTTTTTTAAAGATTTTTTAGAAAAAGTCAATTAAGTCTTATATTTAAGACCGGAAGGAGTATTACATATCGTGCTTTCTTTTAGTTTTATTTGTAGTTTCACTTACTTTAGGCCTCTCCTACTTATACGTTAGGCAATAAAGGGAGGCTTTTTTATATATGTATCGTTTTTTCTTTTTCTAATAAATTAGTGTTAATATAAATTAGTGAAAAACTGAAAATGCATATTTGAAAACACAATAATGAACACTCAATGAGTGAAAGAAATACAATCAACTGGTACAAATAAACGAAACAGTAAGAGCTTGTTTGGTTGTAAGAAAGTTTGGTAAAGAATTAAAAATGGAAAGGGTAAGATGGAAAGTATAGGTAATGATGTGAGAGTAAAG
This sequence comes from Mimosa pudica, assembly GCA_029929735.1. Taxonomy (NCBI): domain Eukaryota; kingdom Viridiplantae; phylum Streptophyta; class Magnoliopsida; order Fabales; family Fabaceae; genus Mimosa; species Mimosa pudica. The sequence goes on along the minus strand of JAKELP010000021.1, from coordinate 7,334,235 downwards.
TTTGTGGACCCCACGATAAGTGTGAGATGGAGAGAGAAAACTTGTAGGCCCGAGATATATGTAAATGACCATATTACCCCTTAACTTTTCAATTATTTACAACCCACTTTCTTGGGTTTCTTGCAACCAAACAAGCCATAAGATACAATGACTTCTCAAATTTTGTTGGTTATTGGATACTCCCTCAATTCCTAAATATAAGATCACTTTAAAATTTCAATTTGTTCTTAAATATAAAATCATTTTCTAATTTTTTTCCAACACCAAATTTACCTTAATAACAAGCAAGGGAGGAGTGAGGATAAAGATATATGATTAGGAAAACATAGTAATATGTGTTAATAACTTACTTAAACATCCTTAATCTAATCAAATTAGGAAAAAATCTTATATTTAGGGATAGAGTGGTATGTTTTAATTAAGTCTTGTATGTTTTGACTATGAATACCATTCATTAACCAATAAACAATCGGTCAAGCTAATAAATGGGTTTGCCCCATAAGAATGAGAACATGTGTTTAAGTCTCTAGAAGCCCTCTCATTGAGAGGGGTCAACCTTGTTTATGTGAGTTGTACATCTATGAGTCTAGATTAATCGGTTTCCAATAAGTGCTAGATTAGTATTAGTATTTAACTAAAACGATAAATAAAATATCCTTCATTAACCACCACCATTTCCTATGCATGATATTTTAGTTCATTCTTTAAAAAGAAAATAAAGTGCATTGTTTGAAAAAAAAATAGGGGAATGGAGTGATTTTGTTAAAATTTAGAATAAATTAGTGGTTTTACTCTAAAAGGAACAATCGATCTCAATACCATAAGATACTAAGGGTCTGTTTGGTACGAGAGATTTAGAGGGGAGGAGAGGGGAAGGAAAATTTTTGTAGGTTGAATTTTTAAATATTGAATAAGTCGGGTTATGATATTTTTTTTTATCAATATGGGGTTATGATATTTTAATATAGATAAGATGTTAAATATAAGAGTTATATATATTAATTTAAAATTTGCAACCTCACTTCTCAAATTTTTATAAATTCATCTCACAAAAATTTTCTCTCCGCCCATTTTCCCTCCCCTCCCCTCATACCAAACAGACCCTAAGAGTGGTTGTCATTTCCCTTAATGATGTTTGTGAGGTTGCTGTATTACAATATCATATTTTCATTTCATTTTTTAAATGAAAGGCCACAAAGAAAAAAGTTCAAAAAAAAGAGCAATTTAACAACTATAGGCACCTAACTCCACTACACCATTAGCATGCAAAGGGAGGGTTAATTAAGTACAACAGATTTACATGAGGACCATGGGCTACTTAATCAAGGTAGTTGAAAAACTCATTAACTCCCCAACTTAAATACCAATTCCACAAGTTAAGTTTGGCTGCCTGGACTTCCAAAAAAGTTACTCAGAAACAGTGAGTACGAACAGCTAAGTTGTAAAGCTGAAAGGCGCAAGCAAGCAAAGCTGCTCAATATCCCCATCCTCAATTGATTTTTTTACAGGAAAAAGCTTTATTTCATAAAGCTTCGGCCATAACTTCCCAGTAACTGCAATCAATGTTACATACAACAAATTAGATGGTACCAAAAATTGAAGAGCTTATAAAACATAAAAATAGGAAATCATACAACTTTCTTTTAGTTGTCATGAAACCAAGCAGCCCGCATAAAAAATAGCATCTCTCCCATGCAAATCTGGCAGATTAAAGTTTTTTTTTTTTTTGTATTTTTCATGGATATATAAAAAGAAATTATAATATACTTATTCCATAACAGTTGAAATTATTTTAGTAATAGATACAATGATTGATGAAGATTACACAAAGATCCTCAATTCTTTATTTAATCTTCCTTCCCGCATTATGGATGTAATATTTCAAAAGCTACGTTGACAGAGGATTTTTTGCCAAAAATGTTAGGATTAGGGGTAAGAGTATATTCACTTTCCCAGCCCTTCAACCAAGTGGGGACTAAAACTGGATTGACCTTTTTTAGAGGGAGGGGAAGTTATCATAAAATTTGAAGGTTGTGTAATTCACTCTAATGCATGATACTTTCATGCCACAAATATAGTAAAAGTAAGCAGCCTTCCTGCAGGGACTGATACTACCCTTTCACTGCTACTTCAAATTATATACATTAAATGTAACAAAATAAAGAAAAATAGCAATTTCGGATAAAAGTAAGAATTCCTGTCCCAGCTTCTAAGCAATCATCCATGATCTCTCCAATGTATATACTACCTCCGGTCCTAAATATAAGACTTAGTTGACTTTTTTTGGAAATGTTAAGGTTACAAAATACTCCCTCCGGTCCTAAATATAAGACCTAATTGACTTTTTTGAAAAATCCAAAAAAACAACAAAATAAGTTAATTATAAATTGATTTACCTAATTTTGTCCTTTAAACTAGTTTATTTTACTTATAAACTAATGGATAATCTAAAAATATATCAAATATGTCATGATTTAATAGACTATTTTGCAACCTTAACTTCTCCAAAAAAAAGTTATCTAGGTCCTATATTTAGGACCAGAGGTAGTATGTTATTAAATTATGACATATTTGATATATTTTTAGATTAGTCATTAGTTTATAGGTTAAATAAACTAGTTTAAGGAAAAATTAGGAAAATCAATTTATAATTGACTTATTTTGCTTTTTTAGGATTTTCCAAAAAAGTCAATTAGGTTTTATATTTAGGACGGGAGGGAGTATTATTTTTTTTTTGGATACAATCTCCACTGTATCTATACTAGAATAAGAAACAAAACAATAACAAGTTGGAGCTTACCGAAAATTCTCTTCTGTTTACTATCCCATGCTATGCCATTCAAGACGTCAATACCCTACAATGTCCCAGAATATCAGTGAAAGTGATTTTGAGGTAGACAAAACTAAAATGTAACAACAGTTCATTTTTAAAAAGATTTGTTTCCTTAATATAACTTTTGAAACATAGGAAATCAAAGTGCAACATAAATATTCTGTAGAACAGAACCATATCCTAATTCAATGATATAAAAGAGCTCAGGTTCCTTACACTATTCCCAGCAGCAATAAGATCTTTCCTACATAGAATAAGTAAAATGCAGCCATGAGAAACATATAAACCATCACACATGTGAGTTATTAAGATAAGCAACCTGCATATATTTATGAAAATCAATTTACACAAGGAAAAGATATAAGGAGCAAGACCTCAAATTGGGGAGGATAATCCATCCAAGAACACTACCATCCTTAGGAGAGATTTTTGCTATGCAATCAGTCTACAAATTATAATACATCAATGTTGAACACTGCCGGGCCATTTCTAACAGATCAAATTCAATGGCATTTTGAAATTGAGTAGAAAAATGCATTATTTTCTGAAATAAAATCATGACAGAATTTATAAGGACATACCGTAAACACATTGGCCCAAATTTCACCATTTATAAACTCCAATTCGTTGAGATTGTGTACTTGCTGACCTTTAAAGTGTACAACTTGTTTAGATATAACTGGAAAAACAAGAGCACAGAGAATTCAGTCAAGACATAAAGCAATTATACCCTTATTGAAGTAGCATCAAGATGTCTGACTGCAAGCTGTGAATAAATATTTTATTTTGGAAGTTAAAAAATATTTTATTTTGGTGAAAGAATGTTTATAGCTGGTCCCAAGATCGACTAAAGAAGGAGGGTTGTGTTAAGCCCGACAGCTAATTGAATGCTATCAAATCTCATGAACATGGATCAACGACAATGGCATCGTGCACCCACAAAGTCGACCCCACCTAATGGGATAAGACTATGTCGTTGTTGTTGCTGGTGAAAGAAGGGACTAGCAAAGGTGTATATAATTTTAAAAAAGATGTATGCACACAGAATCTCTTCCCAAATAGATGGCGCTAAAACTAGAATTAATAGCATTTGCATTTTTTCTATAGATATTTTAGGAAAGGGGTTTGGCTCACCCATGATCCAAGGGCAGAGTTCCTAACTCATAATCCACTGAAGTCTGTCTCTGAAAGCATTTAGTTTTATTTCCATAAAGTGCACCAAGAAAAGGCATTTGTGTGTGTGTGTGTGTGTGTGTGTGTGTGTGAGAGAGAGAGAGAGAGAGAGAGAGAGAGAGAGATACCTTTAAATGTATATGGATCGATATGATACAATGTCGAACTGCCATCACTTCCATACAAGACTTTTCCATCAGTTGCCAGACCCCAACCATCCTTCATCTCATGAGTGAATTGATGTAGCTACAAAAAAGAAAGCACTGTTTGAAATTTCGCCATAAATATAAAATGACAATCTGAAACATAACCTTCCTTAAAAAACATCTGAAGTGTAAATTTAAAACATACACGAATATATTGGTAATATATTTGGAAAAAAACAATCAATTAACCCGAAGTGCCATAAAATTTGTGAAGACATTTCCAAAAGTTTTATACCTATTCCCTCTAAATCAAACTCTATTTGACTAACCACCTAATGCAACTACATAAGCCTTCCTCATTGGTAGAAACCGTGTGAACTAAATCTAATAAACACTGCCAATATTACATTCTCCATCCAAATTATATAGAAAAATAAGATACATTTCTAATAAATGAAAAGGTACAATTCAAGTTATGAACTCTCTGCCTCAGATTCTTTTACAGATATTGTCAATTGATAATTACTCACATAACCATCTGAAAATCTATAAACGCCGGACATAATAATTCTTTGCAAACTAGAAAATATGCCATTTAATATCCTATAGTCTACGTAAACAGAGGGAGAAAATATAGTTAAAAAATGTGTTTTCAGACATCACAAATTAAATGCACGCTTTGAAAATAAAATCCAAGGCTCAAAACAAAATAACCAAATGAATATCAATTTCAAAGCTTTTCACCGTCCATCAAATTCAGATCATAAAAAGCTCCCCATAAACCATGGAAGAGAGGAAATTACAAGAGGGGCAAGGTAAAGCACAAACTTTGCTTAAATTATCCCGATCATATATGAAACCAGTTTTCTGCAACCAGGTCACTTGGAACAGCCTACAAAAGATTATTTTGTCCAGTTTAACAATATTACCATATGTAAGAATTAAAAAAATAATAATTCAACTAAGATATACATGTATTAATGTAACATTCTAATCCTAAACATTTGGGAGAAATAGATTGTGAAAATAACCTGTAAAACGAATCATTGGACAATTTTATTCCAAGCAATAAATAAATAGAAGTACAGTATGCTTGAATAATCTTTTAAATATGCGCGCGCGTGGATTATTCATGTTTGGGTGCCAAAAATGAGGAAATTTACAAGTGTAAGAAAGAAATTTTATTGCATTTTCAAGTACTATCTTTACAAGAAATAATGTTGGAGAACATAAGATTACAGAATACAAGACAATTGTTGGACAAGAAGTACCCTCCTTCAACAAGAAAAACATTAGTTATTCAACCATACACATTTCTTATAAAGTAATGAGGGAGAATGAGTATCCTTCTAAGAGGTCACATATCAAGCAAAATAATTCAAGTTAAAAAAATTTGATGCTTATCATGCAGCAGAGGCACCCATACATTTTGAATGTCAAAAAAAGACATAAGTACCTCAAGTCCTTCCATCTAAAATATATCATTCCCGTACTTATTGATCATATTGTTTCACTTTCTGGAAAAAGAAGTTCCATTTGACTGACCAGTTTACTAAATCGGTAAAAACAACAGGGATTGAAACACTTTTCCTTACACACCTTTTATCAATGAGAGTTAAGCCTTCCCCAAAAAAAGAATCATCCATCTTTTGAAGAACCTCAACCTGTATGTAGCAAGTAACTCAGTAGATAAGATATGATGTTTAACCCACATGCTAAAGCTGTAAAATCTGATATACTGTGATCTTATAATAAAATTTCTAAAGGAATAGTTCGCAAGGGTCAACCCAGTCCAGTCAGTGATTTCTGTGCTTTGCGAGCATCAAATGCCATATGGACCAGTATTCAAAAGAACATAACCAGCATGCTAAATGTATGAAAAACAAACTGTGGATGCTTAACCAGAAATGAGTACATAGAGGAGTAAACAGAAAACTTAAAAAAACAAGGTTTCTGTACCTGTCCAGTATGAAGATTAACTTTCCGGATGGATGACTGAAATGACAAAACTAAATTTTAGTGACAACTTTCATATAAAAAATGTATCCGGTTGATGTAAAGACAAGAATAAAACTAAAGGACCAATGCTGTACTCATTTATGATTCACATGATATACAAGTTCAAAACAGTCTGGTCTTCTCTTAGATATTGTCAAAAGGGAGAAAGAATCATGCCAGATGCCCACAATCCAGAATTGTACTACGGCTTATGCATAAAGCATGTTATATAAAATCTTATAGCAAGGAACAGATAAATTTAAACAACTGTTGATACTAGAGGGCAGATGTGACTAATGCACCTGATACTGCCAATGATGTATACAAGAGGACAAAGCCCAAACCTGACAAAGGCATTCAGTTACATAAATTGGGCCCAAATAAGGATTCAGTTACCTTCAACCAGGCCAATAAGAGCTAAGGGGGTTCAGTGCTTGAGAGAGGCAGACAAGAAGCACATAGTTACTTGGGAGAGCCTCTAACCTCTCTAACATAAGGGAAGGTTTTATTCTGGCTATGTAACTGTTAATTTACTTCATTTTCAGCAGTCAGACTAGAAATACCAGTCTATTTTATCACATTTCTTCAATCTAACCTCATTGAAAGGGAGTTTAATGTGTAGCCTAGTTATTCAGAAATAAAGAAGAGTTCCATGAGTAACCAACAACCAAGCTAGGGAAACAATATACTGTAAAATAATTTATTTCAATGGATTCACTGAAATTGTCTCTTAAACTCTTATGGACAGTGAGAGTGACCAAACTGGAATATAACGGTACTTATAGTTCCTAATGATTGGAATGTGGTGACAGCAAAAATTCAGTTTCCACAAAAAGCAACTTTAACAATACAAGCAAAATCCTAGAAGCATTTCAGAGCGAATGGATGTGAAAGATGCAATGCACAATTCCTTGTGAAGGTCATATAAAAACCTTCCAAAGCTACATGGTCTGATAAAAAGGCAGCAGCAATGAAAAAAACATGAGAAAATGAGCAACGTTACCTTCCCATAAAGACCAGTTGACTCGAACAAGGTATCATTTTCAGCATAAAGAAGACCCTGAAAGCAAATAGTTGCAAGATAAACTTTTCCTCTCCCATGAGCAAGAAATAGACTAATACCTGTTTTCTTTCATGTTCCAATCATATAATTGCAAGATAGTACATCTTAAACTCAAGGGAAGATTTTTTTCTTTAAAAAAAACACTCTAAAGCCTCTACATTGTATAATAAATTTCAAGCCAAGCTATATGCAGAAAAATAGACAGCCCCCAAAAAGTGTGTGTGTGTGAATGAGCTTAGAAAGTTTCATAATTTCGTGATTAAGCAAATATCAGTAAGGACAAGTAAGTGATGAAAGAGGTAAAACATGATGATTTTGAGGAAAGATTGTCTCTTAAACTCAAAGGAAGATTGTCTCTTTAAAAACAAAATTGACAGAAGTCACTTTAATAGTTTAAATCCCAAAAAAGTAGATCTATGTATGAATGAGCTTTAGAAAGTTTTATCATTTCATCAGTAACCAAATATCAGTAAGGACAAGTATGATGCTTGTAGGATGAAAGAGCTAATACCCAGAAAGCAAAAACATAAAAAGAACATTGAGTACTATAAACAGAACCAAGAATTGAAGACCCAAAAAGAAAATGAGAAAACTTGATGGGGAAATGACCAAATTACCTGAGTGAAGGCATGAGGGTCGTGAGGAAATTCGTTGACCACACGAGCGGATTCATAGGAAACATGAGATTGAATAATGTTGTGGGTATTGTAGGACCAAATGAAGATGAGACCAATCAGAGTGATGGCTAGAGAAGCGGAAAGAAGGAGAGAGAGGTTGCAATGGGAAGCATTGATCTTACGCCGAGAAGAGGCCATTGAGGTTTGGCGTTGAAGGTTATGATGGTGATGGTGCCTCCTCTTCAGCGATTTGGCCCCCATGGAAATGAGGAGGACCCTTCTTCACATTTCATGGATCATTACGAAGAAAGTAAAAGGAAGTATGGAGGAAGAAAGTCAAACTCAATTGCAGCGCAAAATACCATTTTAATAAGCTTGTATTGTAGTGAACATTTGCCAACGTTTTTGGTTATGAGCTATTTTTGGTAAAGGCTTAATGGTATGGAATTATCATTTTCGTTAATGAATAATTAACGATATTATTTTAGCCAATAAACAATAAAAATTGTTCATTTTAGTTATCATTGTCCTTCAAACACCAACATCATGATTAATGACATTGGTCTGAAAGAGATTCTTTTTTTATTTATGAGCTACAATGAGACATTTATTTTTCGTTAGGCGTGATACTTTATTAGTCGTTTGTTGGCCAGAATTAATATGAAGCATTTTTGGAAACTTTTCTTTATCAAAATTGCCTCAAGTTTCAAAAAGTGTCGAGATATGTAGCAATTTTTAATGTTATATGTTAACATTGGTGGTTAGAGAAATAACATTGTTGTTTAATATTTTGACAGTAAAGAGCAAAATTATAATATTTTGAAACTTTAACTTTACAGACATAATAATTTTATTTTGGAAAAATTAATTTCAAGTCTCACCCAAGAGTTTATTTGTGTTGTAACATAGTTACATTACTTTAATTTGGCCAATAAATTAATTAGAAACTTGAGATATGGAGGGTGGCTTTAAAGTTAAAGAGTTTTCGTCTAAGTAGGGGCAAGACAGAATATATGCATTGTTACTTTGATGATACACAAACTCATGAGGATACTGATATTAAATTGGGAAATTAGACTATACAATAGGTGGACAAGTTTAGGTATTTGAGATCAATTATACAGAAAAATTGTGAAGTTGACAACGACGTTAATAATATAATTCAGGTTGGTTGGGTTAAATGGAGAAAAGCTATTGAGATTATAAAATCATGTGATCGTAAGGTCGAAGATAAGATAAAAGAGGGAAGTTTTATCGGACAACCATTAGACCTGCGATGTTATATGGTAGTGAATGTTGGGCTCTTAAAAGGAACATGAACATAAGATGGAGGTGACAGAGATGAGAATATTGAGATGGATGTGTGATCATACAATAAAAGATAGGATATACAATGATCATATTTCAGAAAGAGTTGAGGTAACATCAACTGCAGAGAAAATGGTAGAAAGTTGCTTGAGGTGGTTTTGACACGTTCAAATAAGAGAATTAGATGAACTAGTAAGAATAGTTGATCAAATATTTTGGAGTCCTTACAACAGAGAGAGGGAAAAGAACTCGTAACAACATTATCCAGTGTGATCTTTTGATCAATAATAGATCACCGAACATGACAATTGACCGAACACAATGACGTCGTGTAATTTATGTAGTTGACCCCACCTAATTAAAATAAAACTTTGTTATTGTTGTTGTTGTAATTTGGTCAATTAGTGAAACCTTTCTAAAATCATGTGTCTTGACCTCTTGGGTGGGAGCTTTTATTTTTATGTAAAATGGTTAAGTGAAAATTAATTCCAAACCCCTTGTAAGGAACATAATATGGAAAATGTCTCAAAAATTGAAAAAATTAAAGTAGAGTCTCAACTTTTCAAAATAATTAAAGTAGAGTCCTAAGGGACCCTACTTAAGTTATTTTGAAAATGCGGGCCCCACAATAAATAATAAAATAATCTCACCCTCTCTCATACTTTAATTATTTTATTATTTATTGTGGGACCCGCATTTTCAAAATAACTAAAGTAGACTCCCTTAGGACTCTACTTTAATTTTTTCAATTTTTGGGACTTTTTCCATATTATGTCCCTTACCAGGGACCTATAATTAATTTTCCCAATGGTTAACCACTTTTTTTTTTACAATAAAAGACTAAAAAAGCTTGATGGAAACAACAGTAAAGTAAAGTAGTTCTATTCCACACTACTGTCTGTTTCCCATTTACTGTGAAATAAAATTTATTTTTATTGTTGTGAGTGGTGACTTGTGACTCACAGCGAGATTGTGCTCGAGAAAGCTTTTTGCAAGTGTTATCATATGGAATGCTTATTGCAAAGGATGATCAACCTGTAAACACAGAGAGATTCTGAAGCAAAGAAGGAGGGATGACTCTTGGTCTGATCAATGCCAACCCAATTGTTCATGAGAAAAAGGAGAGACCACCTCGTACCCACGATCTTCACACCCATGACGCCGTTGACCCACTAGAAATCTATGATATCCTACACTTCTCTGTTTTTTTTTTCTTACTCTAGATTTACGATTTCTACATATCTGCCATCTGGGAAACTCGTTCGTTTTCGATATTTCATTAGTAATTTCCCCCCTAAGCTTTTTTAGGCTCAAAGTTTTGATCTTTGCTCTGCTTTTGTTATAACTGTCATGTGATCCTTGACTTGGAATCTGCAAATATCGTGAGAGATATAAGGGATCCTGAACACCCTTATTCCTTAGAACAACTCAGTGTGCTCTCTGAGGAATCAATCACTGTTGATGATAAATTGGGCCATATTATGTGAGTATCATATGATATAATATGATATTATAACCCCCTTTTTGGTCATATATGATTCATTGCTCACAACTTGTCTAATTCAATTAGAGGTCATTTCTGAGCAAATTTCCTTGCTTGCTGACTTAGTAGATGATGCCATATAAGTCCATTTACTTGAGTTTCTGTTTTTCTTTTTTTTATGATCAGGATAACTTTCACACCAACTATCCAGCACTGCAGCATGGCAACCGTGATTGGTCTTTGTCTTAGAGTTAAGCTAAAGCACTTTTTCCCTCCTCATTACAAGGTTGGCTGTTGACTTCTCTGTAGCTAATAATGTGATCCCTCCATTCCTAAATATAAGTTTATTTTACGTGAATTGATTGGATTATGGATGTTAGTTAAGTTAGTTATTACCGCTTGATATTTGTTTCTTATTGATAAGCATTATTAGGGCTAAGTTGGGAAAAAGTTGGGAACAATTAGAAAGTGGTCTTTTAAAAAGTTGGGAACAAATTTAAATTCAAAAGTGGCCTTGTATTTAGGAACTGGGGGAGTATAATTTTTCGAGTCATTTGCCTTCTATTATTTAGAATAGTTTGCTTTGATTTGCCTTCTATTGTTTAGAATGTTATGCTTTTATTTTCTTTCTATTGTTTATAATGTCATGCTTCTTTCATTTCACGCAAATAGATAGGTGAAGTTATAACTATGTGTCCTTTGTTTCATTGTTCATGAACTATTCTAGAGTTGTTTAAATACTGGTATTTGAGGGGCTGGAATGGACAGTGACCCTTTTTCGTATTGTTGAGGTCGTATATAACCCCTATTAGAAGGTATCAGCATTCCCTTAGAACCACCTTAAAAGAAAAGGAAAAAGTTGTTTCTTCATCTGGGCTCAATTTCTTATGTATGTAAAATCTTGGTCTATTCCCTTAGTCTCACATTAATGGGTATTAAATGCTTCCTTCTGGCTCGGTGGAATTATCCTGCTTAACAAGTCTTCGTGTCAGTTGTTAACAAAGGTTGTGAATCCCTTAGCCTTTAAGTTCTATCTTGTAAATTTCAGTTATCTATCATAAAAAAACACCATGTGATTCAGATCAGTTCCATTTGTAATAATTGTTCTGGTTGTCTTGTAACAGGTCATTTTTATCATTCTCTAACCAGATTAGTCCTTGTAGGTGGATATCAAAGTATCTCCAGGATCTCATGCAGATGAAGAATCAGGTGCAACTGAACTTTTCTTTGAAAAATATTTATTTACCTTAATTTTTAACGACACAAGTTATGCGGTCTTTATTCACTCTTCACTGTTCGTGTGATTAACTCCTATATGAACAAATTGAATCATGGAATATACTCCCTTTATTAGTTTTACACAAATTTGCTGTTGATGATGATCATCATGAAGTCCCTTGATAAATTCTCTTAGAATTCCTTCTTCTTACCAACATATAACAGCAATTTGATTATCAAGCTTATTGTTTTGTGTCGTAGTCAATAAGCAGTTGAATGACAAGGAAAGAGTTGCCGCGGCCTTGGAGAATCCCAACCTCCGCCAGCTTGTTGACGAGTGTCTCTACTCCAATGAACTATGAAGAATTTAATAACCTGAACTGTACTTACAAGGGTGTGTGAAGCTGACGAATGCAATAATAGTCACTTTATAGTCACTTTCTGTCTCATGTTGCTAGCTGTTTTTGTCCTCCTCCCAGCCGACCTTGTGGATAACCTTGTATTGTATGTTGTAAAGTAGACTAGGAACCATGCTTTGCTTACTATATTATAAGTTGTCCTATGTATCTATGTAATATTTCGACTAATGACCCTCATCTTAATGGTATGATTGTTGGAGGCAGATGAACATACTTTAGTGCTTGATAAAAGTCTTTTGAATTTCAAGAAGTTGTTCTATCTATGGCATCTATAACTTGCTTATAGATTGGAGTTTTATCTCTTCCAGAATAATTTCCTAAACATTCTTAGAATTGAATAATAGATATTTTGTGCAAGTCATTTTTAAGATCATTATGATTATTAGGAGAAATGAGAACAGAGGATTTATCTCTATTGATTTTTTGCCCCGACCAAAGACAGATAAGTTTAAAGAATATCATTCACTTCAATGATGCCACACTTACTACATTCGAAGAAAATGGTAGAATCATTAGCATATTACAAGTGGGTAATAGGAAGAGCATCTTTGAAGAGTTTTGATTACACAAACGGCACCCTTTGTCTCCTGATGGAGTAAACAATGTAAGATGTTTCCTAATAATATGAATAAATATGTTGAAAGTGGATCTCCTTGTCTTATTCCATTAGAAGGAAATATTGACTAGGTAAGCCTTCTATTGACCAAAATGTTATATTGGACTGTAGAGACACTGTATAAATGCACAATCAATGTAGGAGGAAAATGCATTCTGGTTAGAACGGCTTCATGGAAAGACTAGGAAAGTTTGTCAAAAGTCTGAGAGAAATCTACAAAGCTGAAAGCTTCTTTCTTCTTTGTATAGTAATATAGATATGATGAACTAAGTCGGCTCAAGAGCTGTATGCTTAGAACGATATATTAGGAAGGCCCATATAGCATTCTTTAGCCTTGTGTGCCCTAATATGAGGAGAATCATCCTCTGCATGACATCGTCTACTTAGGATCTCACTGGCTTCATGGTGTTACAATGGACAAAGATCACAACCAAGTGTTGGTATGACTCTTGTTCTTGCAATCAATAAAACTTAGTTAATGATTGTATGATTAGCAAATGGAATGCAAGTGGATGTGGCCTCTCTAATGGTCCTTTTACCCGGTTGCTCACCCTCATTGATCACTTAGCCACAATTGGAAAAGCTTGGGAAAGCTTGTAATTAGTTCAAATAGGTCTAGAACTCAAATGAACTTTTCAAAGTTCCCAAGCTGCAAAAAAATCTTTTCAGTTGGACTTTGTAATACCAAAATGGATCATAACAAGCATTTTAGTTGAAATAAATTGTCATTGTAGTGCACTTAATTTACGCAAGAATTACTCCACGAATGATTTAGAGAGTTTGAGTAATATTTTCTCAAAAAATAACATGGACCGCACATAAACACAAGTATTGGCATATATTAATTTTTTTAAAAATAACATGGACATAAATGCAAGTGTTTGGGGTGTCGTTAATGCCATTGGTGCCTATACCAGCTCCTTAAACGCTGATATATTAATTTCTTTTAAAAAAGATGGATTGTTTAGCCGTTGGCATTAGTACTTAAACAGGCCCTGCAAACGCCGGTATAGGTGCAACATGAACTTTCAAAAAATATTAGGTAATATGCTACACTGGCGTTTAAAATGCTGGAACAAGCTATACTGGCGTTTAGCTTTTCTAAGCGCCGGCATAGACTAGTAGTAGTAAAATGGAAAATTGTTCAAGGTACATCCAGCGTAAATAAGGGCCCGTTTGGTTCAACCCAATACAGTTTGTAATGGTGTGCAATGCAATGTAATGGTAATGCAATGTAATATTTATTACAAGGATTGTGTTTGGTTTGTTTTTGAAGGGGAGTTGCAATCATAATTTTATTTAAAATTTAATATAACACAAAGTCCAATTTACCCTCTACCCCATTTGTAAAATGCCCTTCCTAAAATTAAACAAAAAACATTTTTTTCCTCCTCATCTTCCTCTCACTCCTCCTACCCATCCTGCCGCCACGCCTCCTCCTCTCCAGCTGCCCGCTGCAGCCTCCAAAGTCCCGCAATGCCTCCAAGTGAGAGGAAGGCTACAATAAAGATTCATAGGGGGACCCCTATGAAAAAACATTACCAAAAAATGTGCAATGTTGATTACAATTGTAATAATCAACATTATCATTACCAAGTCCAACCAAACAAGCCACATATGGTAATGTAATCAAGATTACCATTGCATGTGTGAAATGTTTTTGAACCAAACGGACCCTAAGTATTAGGAGGTGCAATTCTACTATTAAACCTTATAAATGGGTGAGGGTTGGCGAACATCGTGAACTTTTTGTAGATGTTGATTGTTAAAAATTTATCTCATGTAACAAATAATTTAATAGCCAACATCCATTAATTTAAGTTGATTGTATTGACCGCTCCACACATATTTTGAAAGTTTATAGATATATTTGCACCATTCAATAGTTATTTTTTATGGAGCTCTTCAAATAATTGTTTATTAGTAATATTGCACCTTTGCCTTCAAGAAATCTAAGCTTTTATCAAACAATTTGTTTCTATAAATGTATAATATAATTATAAGGTTGCTTCTAACATTCTAAGTAGGCTTATTTTAGAAAATATAAATGTGATCTTTGATTTTAATATTATTTGGGTATATAAACTTTTGACCATCAAACTTCTAATAAATTTGGTTTTGATGTATGAACTTCAAAATAAGTGGTTTTGGTTACTACACTTAAATTTGGTATTTGATGTCTGAAGTTTAGATCAGATAAATAGACCAAAACTAAAATTGATCAAAAGTTTAAAGACCAAAATCCTTTTTAGTGCTTATTATTAATATCATTTTGTCCGTTTACAAGATAAGCTCTCAATTTGGCAACACATGTCACAAAAAATCAAAATAAGGTAACAAAAAATCAAAATAAGCACTTACGATTAACATGCCTAGTATGATGATCACTCACGTGCGTCCTACCCCCACTTTAGGGCCTGTTTGGATTAGCTTCTGGAGAATAGCTTATGGGATAATAGCTTTTTAAGAATAGCTTTTGAGTAGAATAACTTTTCTGAAAAATAGCTTTTGATAAAATGAGAGTGTTTGGATAAAGTGTCAGCAGAATAGCTTTTTGAATGCCAAATTACCAAAAAGGACATTTTTCCCAAAAATTATTCCAATGATTTAAATGATCAAATTTTATCATTGTTAGTAAAAATATCAAAAATTACAATAAAAACATAAAAAATTCAATCAAGGCAGTAAATAAATTTTTAATTGGTAAAACAAATTGGAGGTTAAATAAAGTCTTTCGACCCAAAAGCTGAAAAAGATAGTTTTTCCTCAAACCAAGGTTTTGGACCCCAAAACCTAGGTTTGGTTTTGAAAATAGCTTATTCAACTTTTAGGAGTGTTTGGCAAAATTTCTTCAAAACCTAGGTTTGTCTCCCAAAATAGCTTTTAAGGATTTATCCAAACAGGCCCTTAGTTTGTTTCCACATTTGTTCAACCCAATTATCATCAAAATAGAAAATATGAAAGGTTTTGAATATTTTGGTACAAAACCATTGATTTGGCTCTAACTTTTTTTATTAACATTATCTCAAAGATGGAAAAAGAAGAAACATTTTATAAAAGGTTAAGGGTCAAATCTAGCAATCTACTATTGCCAAAAGTTCATCCAACATAAACAAGAATTTGATGTCTCAAATGTAGCACTCATCTATTCGAAAATGACTCAAATCTAGCATTTCCGTCAAGTTTAACGGATTTGACCGTTAAGTTTGACCCGTTTATACCACGTCGTCTGTTATGTCACCCAGAAAACATTAATAAAACAAAATCAAATTATAACAACCTATTTATTTCTAGCATTCATAGGGGTCAAAATCAAATTATAACTTTTATTAATAAAACATTAATAAAAGTTAAGTCACGTCACATGCCACATCACCGGCCACGTCACCAATCATGAATAGTATGTGGGTCATTGGGTGACGTGACCTAACTGGGTGACATGGCAGGTGACGTGGCATAAACGGGTCAAACCTGTTAAAATTGACGGAAATGCTAGATTTGAGTCATTTTTTAATAGATAAGTGTTACATTTGAGCCATCAAATTCTTGTTTATGTTGGGTGAACTTTTGGTAATAGTAGAGTGTTAGATTTGACATTTAACCCTTTTATAAACTTTGGGCGAGCTCAGTTGCAGTTATGCATTATTATTATTTTTGCGAGTGAAAAAAACTCATTTTAGGGTGATAAAGATCAAATAAAACTCTTCATCATGCTTGTCGTTATCCATGAGTTAAAAAATCGAATTTCTCCACCTTCAAGTCAATAATAGAGTAGATTGTTCGCCGTGTTTTAGGTAAGGAGTTTACAAAGGATCGGAAACATCAAGTAGCAAGAATCTTTAAATTTCTCCTTTAGTATTACAAGGTAGACTATCTTTTAGGTGCATCAAGTCATCAACAGTCTTATACTAATATAAATTTTTGATTGGAAGCACCTCAATAGGTGAGACAATTGGGCAGGAGATATAGCGTGATCCTTGCCCAAGTAGAGATCAAACCTCTTACCTTGATCAAGGTTGGATGAATCTCTTACCTTTAAATCAAACATCTTAGTTTAAGTAGCGATTATCTTTCACTCATCATGAAAAACGTAACAAAAACACGGGTAGGCACAAGTTCACGTACACACTTAGTTTAGTCATATAGCCGTCTCTTATTAAAGATAACAATAATAGATCATGAAAAAAACTTTTTTAAGGGTGTGCTTGGATGAAGGGAAAATGGGAGAGGAAAATGAGGTGAGGGGAAATATTTTCTCTTGCTTGCATGGGGGGAAAATGAGAGAGGAAAAAAAAAGAGAGAGGAAAAGTGGGTGGGCCATATGCCTCATTTTACTCCCAAGTTTTTCTTCCTAAAATGGAGGGATTATAGGAGAGAAAAAAGTTACCCACCATTGTCCAATGACCATGTCCCACCTCACCCACTCATTTTCCTTCCTTTCTATTTTCTATCATTCATCCAAACATGATGAAGGATAACATTTTCTCTCCACTTTTCTTTCCTCTCTATTTTCTCTCCTCTCATTTTCTTTCCTCTCCCATTTTCCCTCCATCCAAGCAGAGCCTAAAGTCACTTATACATATAGTTTATATAAAACAGTCCCAACAACATTGAAAATCCACGAAATTAATTATTGTGTAAAAAGATACTACCTCTAGTCCTAAATATAGGACCTAATTGACTTTCTTTTGGAGAGATTAAGGTCGCGAAATAGGTTATTAAATGATGACATATTTGATAAATTTTTAGATTATCCATTACTTTAGAGGTAAAATAAACTAGTTTAAGGAAAAAAATTAGGTAAATCAATTTATAATTAACTTATTTTGTTTTTTTAAGGATTTTTTAGAAAAAATCAATTAGATCTTATATTTAGGACCGGAGAGAGTATAATGGATGTCCATTCTTACCGTCACTTAGAGCTTGAGTGCCCGGTTGCCGGTTATTGGTGGGTCACTGAAATTCCCCCACCACGGGCTTATTATTGGACCTAAGTGCTGGCCACCAACCCCAAAGTTTTTGTGGTCAGAAAAAATTCTTAAAGTAAAGGCAGCCTAGGGGTTTGGACCCACGACCCTTGGCACACTCATGTCCAACTTTTAGTTGCAAAAACATTCAGTTAAACAAGATCAAATAAAAAAATAAAAAAGGAATAGAAAAAAAACAAATAAAGCCCTCTGGATTAATATTTTCTTATTTTCTTGCTTCTTCTGAACTTAGCTTTGGAATCTGTTTTAGTGATAAAACTGTTATGAAAATTTTCCATTAAAGAAAAACAAGAAAAGGGAAAAGGTCTTTAGATGGTACTATGCATAAATTGAAGCGTGCATGAAAGATAGACAAAATGGATTTACGTACAACGGGAACATCAAGCTTCTAAATTCATCGCTACACATTCTCTAATAGCAATTCCATCCCTTTATTTTCTAAAACTTTAATTGATACACTCAAACATGTTCATTCCCTGGTCCAGTTGATAAAGTTGTTGAGATTCCTCACAAATTGACTACCATCTTTTTCCATATTCTCCATCACAATTTCCTTGCATTTCAAAGACCTTGCTTTTATATCTTCACTGCCAAGAAGTAGCTCCACCTTCTCCTTAAACTCATCCCTTGATATAACTCCATTCTCTTGCTTCTCAAGTCCCAATCCAACCTTCCACACCTCACAAATAAAAAACTTGTTCACAAATTGGTCATTGCGTAATGGCAAACACAAGAAAGGTACCCCACCACACAAACTTTCCATAATAGAGTTCCAACCACAATGGCTAATGAAACAAACTATAGCAGGGTGTTTCAAGACCTTCTTCTGTGGGGCCCAACATACAATTTTACCCTTACTTCCCTTGAAACCATGTGGGAATGCATTAACTTGCTCATTCCCGGGCTTCACTACCCAAAGGAAAGGCATATCCAAGAGGTCAAGTCCAAGTGCTAGTTCAGTGAACTGGTTAGGATCCAACACTGACCAGCTACCAAAAGAAACATAAATGACTGATTGAGGTAGCTGTTGGTCTAGCCAGTGTAGACAGGTTTTATCTTCTTCCCAGAATGAGGTTGGATTGTAGTCACTACTTGTCAACATTGGGCCACCAATAGGTGAGAGCCTAGGTGAGGAGGAAAAGGCCACAGGTTCAAGTTCATGCACAGTATTGCAGAGCCACCATTGTGCTAATTTGCAAGTTTGAATCTCTTGTATTAGGTGTTCAAAGAAAACACTTCCCAGGCTGCACCAAGGAAAGTCTTTTGGGTCTATTAGAGGCATGCTTGGAGAAAGTTGAATTTTGTGGGTGTTGATAGGAAGTCCTGAAATGTCATTTTGTCAAGAGTTTTAGAGGAAGAGAATGAAAAGAGACTATATCATTTATAACATCAATGTATTTAGGTAACTTTACCAAAAACAGATAAGAGAAAAACAAACATTCTTCCATGTAAATCCTAATTAGGGAGTTATTCTTAGTCCAAAGGACCTATTTCAGTTTTAATCATTTTTTCCCAAATTATCCTTAGTATACTCCGTCAACAACAATCAGAGAGAGAGAGAGAGAGTATAGGGAATTAAGAAAGATATAATATATATGAATTTAAGCATAGATGGATGAACATGATAAAGTTGGAGTATGATAGGAATATTCAGTCACTCCGAAAATTATTTAAGCCCAAAGAAGTTGTCCTTATTTGCAAACAGTTAAGAGAAAAACAAACATTCTTCCATGTAAAGCCTAATTGGTGACTTGATCTTAGTCCAAGGAACCTATATCAATTTTATAGAAACTTTTTCCAAATTATCCTGATACTATTTTAAAAATAATCGTGAGAGAGAGATATAGAGTTAAGAAAGATGATTGCAATATATTAGAAAAAAAACATGTCATATCAATTGAATTAGCTAGCATCATTTATCTATTCATATTAGGTAACTAGATCCTATGTTGGCACTATAACGGATGGTGTATGAATTTAAGCATAGATGGATGAACATACTAGAGATGGAATAAGATTAGAATATTCAGTCTTTCCGAAAATTATTCAAGGCCAACGATGTTGTCTTGTTTGCAAACAGTTATTGATGGAGATAAAAAGATCTTACCACATGTGGAATCAATAACACCACTATCAATGAAGCTATGGATGGAATCACATAGAGTCAAGGAAGTTGCAGAGGCAGGCCAGAGCAGAGCACCTTTAATTCCCAACCTACACCCAATTTCTAGGGCCCATCCCATATTTACAGTAACAACTATGCAACTTATCTTACTGTTACCATCAATAGCATTAATCTCATCTATAAGTTTAGGAAGTCTTGAGGGCATGGTCATTTTTATTGAAAAAAGCAGTTTTTGTAAGTCTCTTCTTTCATCTGCAGGATCCAAACCATCAGGGAGTGAAACTAATCTGATCTTTGATCCAAAGAGGTTTTCTTGATCAGAACTCTCAGGTTTCTTCATAACTCTCTTATGGTTGAACTCTGTGCTAAGGAAGGTAACATTACAGTCACGTTTGGCCAAAGCTTGAGAAAACTGCATACTGGGATTCAAGTGTCCTTGTGTTGGATAAGGTATGACTAGAAAGTGAGGAATCCCCATTACCCCTAAAGATATTATCAGAACCTTAGGATGAACGAATGACAAGTTTAATGAGCAAGAGTACAAGAATTTATAGCAAAGGTAAGTGCATGCACTAAAGCATGATAAGTGTAGCAAAGTGGATCTAGATTCAATGATTGTAACAACAAAGATGAGAAATGACTTCTTATCTTAATATAGATCATCCAGATTTATTTCAATGGTTCAGATTTAATTTAATTTAAATTTTTTGATAAATTTTTATTTTAATGGATAGACATAAGGCATATGAATAAAGTTAATCTTATAGTTGTCACTTTTGTTAAACAAAAAACTAAATTTATCACTGAAATAGTAGTCAATTAAAAGTTTTAAATCTAGGACCTCCCGCTTGTAACCTCAAGCCGTTAGTGTTTGCCCCTTTAAATAAAAAAAAAATTAAATCTGGGCTGTTCATATCAAATTTTAGATGGTCCATACTTTATTTTAGTGATAAGAAATGTTTCTCATCATCACTGATCGGGCACTGAAGCTGGATTAATATAAAAGTTTGACAGTTTAACAAGTAACTCATAACTAAGCACATGACTTCACAATATTTAGCACATACTCTAATAGATATAAAGTTGGCTTAGAACTCACATGTGCGTGATTTCAATCCAAGTCTAAAAATGGGAAGGATAGAATTTCAAACTTAGCCGTATAATTGCTATATTGCTATAATTGCTAAATGGGAATTTAAACAAAAAAATGCGGCAGAAAAAGATTTATGCTTATTTTAACAACTTCATACAAAGCTTGAATTTATCAAATATAACAGCAGAATTAAACCTATAGCTAGGAGAATTCTAGTGTCAGATTCTAAATTAAATAAAATTAACCTTCGTTTACACAAAGAACACAACATCATTAGATCTACCTATGTGGGAACAAAATGCAGAAAATCAAACAAGTTCAAGCAAAATTCGGCAAAAAGAAAAAAGAAAATAGAAACTACAAACAAAAATAACCAGTGAATAATAACTTGGTTGGCGGCAATTTTAACGATATTGTTCAACAGTACTGAACCAGTCCCAATCACTGCACACTGAACAAGTAATACTCAGTGACAGCAAACATAAGCATCTCCACCGATAATCAGTCTTGACGACAATATCTTATAACCTTGGGATAGATTTTGTCTATTTTTGTCCCTTTTTATCATCAATTTCGCTTTTATCACTTGTAAGGGCGTTAATTGAACTAAACTAATGCTTCAAGTTTGAGTTTGATCGAGCATGCATCTAACAACTTCAAAATTTGTATGGTAAGTATTATTATCTACCAATCCCTTCATTTCTTTCTCATCCTTTTCTCTTTCTTTTCCATAATCATAGTCATTCATCAAATTTGATGACTAAGAAATTAGAAAATATTGGGCACAAATTTCTCCAACTATCTCTCACATCCCTATTTTCTTGCTTAAACTATTTTTCTATTATTACCTTTTTTCACTTTTAATTTCTCCTTTTATTAAACACTGCCCAGTAATCTGCGTCTATTGACAACTGACTAATCTAGACTAAAGGGGTGTGGGTGGTGCCCACAGAGTCAAGGTTGTCCCCTCTCCTAATAAGAATGTTTTCAAGGAATTGAGTATACGTTCATATTCTTATGGGCTTATAGCTCACTTACCAGTTCAACCAACTACTCATAAGCAGCCACACTCTGACCATTAACTTTGTCGTTTCCATAGTCGAACACAGACCGCCTCACACCACCTCAAGACATTAAAACCATGGCTATTAATTAAAACAATGGACTTTAGGGTTGCCTTGAGGTTTGGTGAATGAACTTGTTAGTTGCATGAGAAGTATTGGACTTCAATTTTTTAGTCTTGATTCATTATTTGGATGAAAATTAATGAATTAGGAATGTAGGATTAATCAAGTAAAAATGCGGAATACCGATTGGTAGTCTAAAGCCCCTTATAGTGAACAATTCCATTCATTAGCTAAAGTACTTATTCATCTTGGCTTGGAAGAATTCACATTCAGGATTATATTATTGATTATTCCAGTCCAAGTCTAGCTTTGAAGGATTCTTCTATGGATAATTTGTTAATTAGCTAGAAACTCCTATTATCCCAAAAGAACAATGATTGCATTCAACAAATTTTCAAGAGATTCACTTTAACCATTTGCCATTCCACTATCATATCTATGAGAAAATACAAAAAATAAATAGTTTGAGGTTTTTATTCTCATTCTTGTGTTCACACTCATTTATAAGAAAGCCAAAGTATTTCCACTTGTTCATATTGAATTTCATGACATTTATGTTACTTAGGAACCAATTAAAGGCTCATTGACAGAGAATGACTTGAGGTTGTACAATATAATAAATCTTGGGTATATTTTTGCATTTAATCTCAAGACCCATTCGAGCAAAGTCAAAAGTGATGTTCATTCTAAACTCTATACCAAGGGGGTTCCCTCCTTGTTTTCCATAACCTTTAGCATTGAGAAGTCTCTTTGGCTTCTCTTCCGGTTTTCTTTGGCTAATTTGATATGTGAATCCTCTCTAGGTGCTTGTAACCTACAAAGTTTGTGAACCTTGAAATCATTTTATTCTTGGTTTTTATATTATTATTTTATTTGTTCTTTATGTAACAGATTTGGGGCCAATGGTCTTATGTTAAAGAGCTTCCACTAATACAAACATATATTATCATCGATATATTAACGAGGTCATTCTTTTTTTAGGTGATAATTAACAAGGTCATTCTTATAACATAAAGCTTTGACATAATGGTTATCATAATCCATGTCATTCTTTAATTTTATTATGAATTGATTACTACAACACTAAATTGTTATTTTTGAAGGAAGTTCCTGAACCACTGAGTTGAGAGTTTATAGTATCTTTGATTTCCGTGTTTATAATCCACATAGTTGATTCCAAAACGCACTGTATATCCGTTAGCCCATTCAAAGTTGTCCAACAATGACCATGCAAAATATCCTTTTACATTGACGCCATCTCTGGTAAGAGTGAAAACAAAAATAAAATATAAATTAAAAGGAAGAGA
The DNA here is from genome assembly GCA_029929735.1 of Mimosa pudica. Taxonomy (NCBI): domain Eukaryota; kingdom Viridiplantae; phylum Streptophyta; class Magnoliopsida; order Fabales; family Fabaceae; genus Mimosa; species Mimosa pudica. The sequence continues at coordinate 7,310,721 of JAKELP010000021.1, read as the reverse complement.
AGAGAGACCCTGAATTAAATTTCTAATCTTTGAGTGAGTTAAATAAATCGGAAGCCACTTACTTGATTATTGCAGATTGAACATAATAAAGATGGCGGAAATAGTAGTCAATTCTAAAAGTATCCACGAGAGCCTCTTCCAATGTTAATGTTGGATCATCAAACTCATCAATACCTAAGTTGTAGATCAATATCAAGGAGCTTAGATGTAAGAAGTATACAATTATAGTTCACAAGGAGTAAACTAATAAGGAAAATGGTCGAAAGAAATTAAATGGTTTTTCCATAAGTACCATTTTCAGTAATGTAAATCAAAGGATTGTTATACTTCGTTTTCACATATAGCAACAAGTCTCTGATTCCTTTAGGATAGACATACAACCATTCAGATGCAGCCTGAAAATATATTTATATATAGTAACATTATTAGACAAACATTACTTCAATTATGAATAATACAAAAATATTGATAGGAACGAGCGAGGGATGGTGTATGTGACAAATTAACATACCCTTGGACCAATGGGTCTACCATTCCGCTCAGCTACAACAAAATAATTAACTCAAAGGTTAAACTGATAAATAGAGATTTTAATAACATAAATACATGCATGAATGCACAACGATAAGTCAGTTAATTACTTGTCAGATTTGCATGAGAATCAGTTAGGTAGGAGGGTCTGGCATTGCGAAGGGAAGGTGAATGGGAAGCATAATTAGCAGTGTAGTAGTTAAGGCCTAGAAAATCAAAAGAGCCTTTAAGAAGCTTTGATTCGTCCTTTGAGAATTTTGGCAATCGACTTCCCACAAGAGCTCTCATTTTCTGTGGGTAATTTCCTTTACTCAATGGTCCCATGAACCTGCATCAATATATCATCTCAACATGTTATGTGTGTGCGTGTATTTTCAGGTTAATTATATAAGTTTTTTTTTTCATTTCTGTTTTCATATCCATTACCACTGCGTACATACCATCCAAACATAAAATCAATGGCTCGTGAAGCAGCATCATGATCTTGTTTATTATCTGAAAAGGGTATGAACCAGTTCGACACCAAAGTTATGCCTATCTCGCCCTTCTGAGATGCCTGCATACACACATTTTGGTTGCATAATGTTTAGTTAATATCAATAATGTAGCATGAGTCGCATAGAAAAATTGAGAAATATGTAAATGTGAAATAATATTATGGTATAAAGAGTATCTCTTCCTCCAATTTGACATACAAATAACTAAAGTACACATTAAAAAATATAAATTGCTTTAAGGTAATAAATAAGGTAAGGAATGCGACCATTTTCTTAAAATAATCTTGTAATATCGTTTGGAGGAGTGAGTGTTAGAGAAAATGAGCAAATGGTTTTACCATACAGTAAGAATAGTAAAGTAAAACTAAATAAAGATACCAAAAAGTTTTGATGGATTTGTATTAATTAATATATCTTATAAAGAAGGAAACAATAACTCGTAAAATGATATTTCTTATATATACAATTAAATAAAAATAATTAACATGACATTTAGAGTAAGTTAACACAATATTGTAAGGTAGACATGTAGAAGGTATACACACTTAATAAGCATATTAACTAGTGCTAATTTGATCGAGTTTACAACAAATATGATTTAAGTAACCTGTGACACGTTTTGGTTAAGTATCTAGAGGCATATAGGAAAAACGAATAGTCAATTCATGAGATTGAAGTATATTATGGTTACTGTCGTCTTAACTAATTTAGATTACCTTATACTTTGTTTTGTAGATTTGGACAGCTGATGCATGAGCAAGTAGTAAATGATGACCAACTAAATATGGTTCGAGAGATGAATCGCCACCGGTGCAATTTGGATTCACCCAAGCAGAGCATCGACCTGGCGCTGAATTGCCCACAGCATACCCTCCATTACTATAACTCCATGGCTCGTTCAATGTTATCCAATGCTTTACTCTATCCCCAAACTCCTTGAAGCATAAATCCGCATAGTCTTCATAGTCTTTTCTGGAAAAATAAAACATATGCACACACTTCATTTATTCAAAACATAATTATATACATAAGTAATTACAATATTACTGTATTTAATTATTCCTACTTACACTATATCAGAGCTTAAGAAACCTCCATACTCATCCTCTAGAGCTTGTGGAAGATCCCAATGGAAGAGAGTTACAAAGGGTTTAATACCTGTTCTTTTACGTTAGTCAACTATTGTGATTTGACTATCATGATATAACATTTAACGTGTCTATTTGAATTTAAATTAAATAATTAAAATAAAATACTATCTTTACAATTTAATCAAATTTTTGTTTTATAGTTCGAATAACAAATGGTTGACCCATACAGTTTTATAAAGGACTTTAGTATCATATTAGAATGTATAAATTAAAACCAAATTAAATCTAGTTAGAATTGAACTTGTGTAAGGGACACATTATTTCAACTAGCTCCAAATAATTTGTATCAAACTATAGATGACCAAAATCAATTATTTAATCTATAAATATCAGCAATGATATAAACAAAAAATATATAACTAAACAAAAAACGTATAATTAAAACTAATTAATTAAGGTTGGAGTGTGACCATTTGCCAATAGCTCGTCAATGAGGTTGTTGTAATATTTGATTCCCTCTCTGTTTATACCTCCACTTAGCTTCCCCTCTGCAAGCAAGCATTGTTATTGTTATTGTTAATTATTAACATATAAATACTAAAATCAGAAAAATTATTTAAATACGACACTCTTTGAAAAACTTCAACAAAGTATATGTTCAAGTGATCTTTACGCTAATTGATTATTTTACTCACGTGGCAGTATTCTCGACCAGGAAATAGAGAACCGGTAAGCATCTAAATTCATATATTTCATGATTCCAACATCTTCCTATAAAAAACAGTATAGAAAAAACATTTATTTTTATTGAAATGACAAACCAAAATAATTAGACTAATGGAGCTTACATTATTTTATTTGTGAATAAAGTCCATTGCATGAATGTGACGTTACAGATGAGGCACCATTCGGTTTCATAAACTTGTTTTGGAAGTCCAAATTTTAATGGTGAGTTTTCATTAGCCCTCGTACCTCGTAATGATGATATTGGTCACTAGCCACATCCCCGTTGCTCCTATCCGCTATTTTTTCTGCATACCAGGCAAAGTACAAGTATTTGTAAATGCAAGTTATTGACAATTCTATTCGACGATTGAAGCTTCTGGTTAATTTCCCCCATTTTAAATTTAAAGCATATTTGACTCATTCAAAGTGTGAACTGATTTTGGCTTATGACATGATGGGGATTTCATTTAATTTGTCTTGTTGGTTTCTTCGTTTGTTTCTTATACATGTCTCGGAGACTCCATTCTCTATTTGCTTCCAACGCGTCAACCATACTAATCCATGTTTCTTGTTTCCATAACTTCTATACAGCTTTTTAGAAATATTTGGCTCTTGAACATAGTTTGAATACTAATTATTGCTAATTACTTCTTCCTTCAGAAATAGTTTTGTTGCAAAATAATTTGCCAGAAAATGGTTCCTAAATTATTTAAACAATAAATAACCATTTATAATCATTTTTTCTATGATAATATATGAAAATTTCTTAAATCAAACTTTTAAAATCTTGATTTTCAAATTTCATTTCTATATTACTCATCACATATATATGCCCACATAATTAAACTTGTAACTTGATTATTTGATGAGTCTCCTGGTGTTGGAAAAAAGGGTCGGCCTTTCTAGACCCCAATTCAAAAAATTGAATCTCTTCAAAGCATAGGCCATGAGAGGTAAAGTTCGAGTCTAGAAAAGCCGGTTTTTTTTAAAAAAAATATTTTCTCCTTTTTAAAAATGTATAAAGTTAAACAATAACTTTTTAAGTTAAAGACAAAAATATTATTAACATTGAGTTAGAAACACCACATAAGGCACTAAATCCACAAATAAATGATAATCATAATAGTATCTTATTATCAAATATATATATATATATATATATATATATATTATAAAAGATAAATTTATTATCAAATCAAATCATTATTTAAAAGTTAAATGAATAAACTATTATTGTCTGAAAACAAATAAACCAAATTATTTTAAGAAATTGAATATGAGAAAAAGCTACAAGTGACCAAAGATTTGGAACATTATCAACCATATAGTGTTATTATTAGCATAAAATATTTAAATAAACAATAAAATGGCCAAATTGAGTTGGTCCTCAGCCGTACAGGGCTTACTTTTTTCAGCTCTTGACCCTAGAGGACTGCCCTTTAATAGCCAATTTTAAATCTAAAATTTCAGGCCCAATTTGATTCACTTAGCCTATTTTCCTAGCTCGAAACTATATAGTTGAGGCCTTTAGGGGTAAGTATGACCCTTAACCATATTTATATTAATTAAATCATTTATAATTTGCTATGAAAATTATTAAATATAGGTATAAAAAAGATACCCTCCCAAGATGTCAAATAGCTGAAAAAGGACTGATTAATTATCAATTAATTCTATCAAAGAAAGTTATTAATTAATGATATTTATTTTATTTATAATGTAGTAAAATCTAGTAATAACTAAATATTGCTTGAATGAAAAAAGTAACTAAATATTGTATGTAGTTTTTAAGAAAAATCCGTTTATACATAATGACTCCCAAATTTCTTGACCAAACAAATTAGGCAGGTACAGTTCAGACTAATTAATTTTTTTAAAATACTACATAAATGTTGTACTTGCCTAATTTGTTTAGTCAAGAAATTTGGGAGTATAGACGGATTTTTCTTAAAAACTACATACAACATTCAGTTACAAAGGTAAGCCATGAGATTATAACTAATATATTAAGAGATAATAGAGACACCTGGGTATTTGTGAGTGAAGGTATCCCATATGCTGGGTCCTCTTCCATCCTCATTTACTGCACCTTCATACTGTATCGATATATATTAACGATTAATGGTGACAAAAAATTTTGCACGTCACCATTATTTATAGGGTCTATATCTAATTATTAGAAGGTTTGAACTCATAGGCTGAGGTAAAAAAAATGAGACATACAAATGATGCAACTCATCATGTGCAAGACATTTAATATATGATCCATTTGCATGTGCAAGGCATTTATATGATTCGTGTGAATCAGAGTTGAAAGGGCTATAGCTATATGGAACATACATGTGTGGTAAAATGTAAATTAAAAATTTATAGAAAAACAAAAATGTAATTATATAAAATATATTCCTTAGTTACATATTTTTTTTAAAATATATTCCTTAATTACATATTTAATTATCCTTAGTTATGAATAATTAAAGTTACCTCAAATTTAGGTAGTATGAAAAGAAAATTTTTTTTATTTAGTTTTTTAAAATTTACGAGTAATATTTTTCATTTGCGTTTTCATAGACTCTGCCTAGACAACTTAACGAGAAGTATTCCGTTCTCTTTCAATCTAGTTCTTCTCTTCTGCGTCCCGACAAAGACCACACCCCCATAATTAGCTTCTCTGTTTGTTAATTTAATTCTTATCTCCGGCACTAATAAAGACGATATGGAGACATACATTATAAAAATAATAGGACAGCTGAATGTTTAAAAGAGCATAACATATATACTTAATCCTTTCCTAAGTATATAAGATTCATATATTTAATTAAATTAAAGATACTATTAGTTAATTAACAGGAGATGAGAGGAGCCACGAAGAAGAAAGAGAGACCAGCTCAGATAAAGACGCGAATACTTCTTGTGGTGTCAGGGTTTCAGTTGGCTAACTCGGTTTGTCACCTAGCTACAGTTAATTATCTAACAGCAAAGATGATTTGTTATAATTATAATAATAACAGCAACGATAGAATTTTGAATAAACCAAACTTGAAGGAATTGTTTGAAATATTGAGTAGGTGTCTCATGAGGAACAAGTCCCAAAATTGTTAAAATTTATGGATCCAAATTATAAGAGAATTTAGATTGTGCAAGTTATATGGGTCAAAAGGAGGAATGAACTTGCACAATGATGGATCACTAGAAGTGAAATCCTACTAATATTCTCCAACTCTTATGTGCAAGTTAAAAGTAGATTGTACACCTTTCATAGAAGCTTTTGTAAAACTAAGAAGATATTTTTACTTTCCAAATATTTATTGAAAATAATAAAATGATGGAGGCAAACAGATTTTTATTTGATTACTCTATATTTCTTTAATATATCTTAATTGGTGGTTTGTATAATGATCTCCAACGTACAAACTACAAAGCACAAACGGTTCAATATTGAAAATTCTTTATGACATTAATGTGTCTTCAATGTCTCATTCAAAACTGATCTATTATATTGCTTCCAATTTGAACAAAAAAAGTTATTTTGCTTCCAAGCGTTTCAGAAAACATTGGCAATGGTTTCATGGTGAATTAATTGACATTAACTTTGTCTTGATGGTCTAAAGTGGCTTCATCCTCGAGCTTTATAAGAAGGTGCCCAAGAAATTAAAGGAGCCTTGATCTTCCAGCCAATTTTCTTCTCACCTCTAATTTTTAAGCTTTATTGAGTAAATTATCTTTTGTAGTTCTTCGTTTGATCATGTGGAGCATCACGACATCTTTTGTCAGTAGTCGCGGAATATCTCGTAAGGACAGTGTGACGCTACTCAAAATGTGTTTTCATTGTTTGCATATATTATTGCTTACGTGATATATTAACACAAGAGAGAAGCTATAGAAGATATCATGGAATCATTTTATGATGTAGGAGGACTAACTTGCAAAATTAATTTTGAGACACAAAGTCGCAATCTAGTCTTAAGTTGAAGGATTAAATGATAAATTATTTTTCAATTTTAAAATTATACTGATTATATATATATATATATATATATATATATATATATATATATATATATATATATAAAAGCCTTATTTGAAGAGTTGATAACACATGTCCTAAATATAAGACTTATTTGAAGAGTAAAATTGGTTGTAAAGATAAGAATTACTCATTAATTATTATTCATTTACCCAAATAATCCCTATAAATGATGTTCTTCAATTATGAAATGAACAAGTAAAAGAGAAATAGTGGGAAGAATGGTATAGGGTGTATTGATAATATTATTTAACTAAACTAATATATTTAATCTAACTAAATTAGTTAAATATATATTATATTTAGGGCAGATAAATGTAGTAGTAATAAGTGAAATTTAAGAACAAACTCAATGATTGTAGAAATATATATTTAACATATATACCATCACGTTACTATGCAGAGTCTTATTTTCTAAGACTCCATTAGACTAGACTCCCTACAATGCACAGGTCATCACAATGGACAGGCCAATATAATTGACTATACATATAGAGAGATGATACCAATTACCTGGTAAGAGGCGGATGCAGTGCCGAAAAGGAAGCCGGAGGGAAAACTGCTTCGATTCAAAGAAGAAACATCAAGAATTGGCGAGGTGGTTGCGTCGCCGTCAACGGAACTGCCAGCGGCAACGGCAAGAGCAAAGAGGAACAACACCAATTTCCTCTCCACCACCACCTTCATCTTCACATACATGTCAATTGAAATGAAACCAGATATACTCTATATTTATAGCCAAAGTCACACCCTTAAAGGCTACAAGATATCGCCTCAAAAAGGAATTTCCAACTTTTCATATTATCCACTTTGCCCTTCCTTAATTTTACCACATTTTATTTTGCCTTTTTTCCTTATTGTTTTTTCTTTTTTTAATTAACTTTAGGTCCCACCAACACAAATAATATAAAAATGCTCCCACAAAATGACGTAATTAACATTTTATTTTGCCTTTTTTCCTTATTGTTGTTTTTCTTTTGCCTAACTTTTGTTATTAACAAGATAACAAGTGTTTGAGCGGTGAATGACACTATTTTCACTGTATGTAACAAGTTATTGGGAGTCTCTTTCAAAGGTCACATTTTAAATAATCACAAGTGTTTGGATTATGAAAAACAATATTATGACCAAGCGTAACAAGTTAATGGACATTAGTCACAATCTGATCTCTGATTAACAAGGAGGGCAAAAATTTCTTCTTAACTTGGAAGATACTTAAAGTAAGGCCTCTTGGCAGTACTTTAATTTAGTCATTTCTTAAAACTTTTACAATATTATGTGTGTTAGGTGAGACCTTGATGACTCTCTATTTTTGTTTTTGACATATATTTTTTTGAACTGAATTTGACATATATTTTGATAATTGGAAAGTCATTGATGTTGGAGCAAAAAAATTTGTTTTGAGATTTTGACAAATAATGATTTGGTACTTATTTGGATATTTTATTTTAAACATGTTGGTCTCAAAAGTAAAAGAGTATTAACTTCATTTTCTTTTAAGAGAAAATATATGGAAATTAAAGAAGAAATGAATTGTAATTATCTCATTCCCCTTCAGATTTATATGCTATGTGGGCCATGTAATGAAGAGTAGAGTAATGGCCTTGTTTTAACTAAAAAGAATGGGCCCATGAGCTGAGAATGGGCCCATGAGATGTGTTTAATTTGCTGAGGAGGAGTTAAAGGCAAAGAAAAGACAAAAGGAAGTGGTTTTAAAATCAATAAAAGGATTTCGATCAAAAAACAAAAATCAATAAAAGGAGCGTCCACGTTTCAAGACGCAGGAAAAAGGGGGAAAATTAAAAAGCAAAAAACGCTACTGAAACGTGGACGTCTGCTTTTGCTACTGCACATCATCTCCCTCTTGAGTTTTGAATGAAAATTATTTGTGTGGGAGTGTGAAGGAGAACTAAAAAGAGAGCTTGGTGAGAGCAACTTTTAGAATTTGGAGATGAGGATTTTGAAACTTCTTGAAGAAATTCTTTGCGGGCCTTCTTCTAGTAACCTCATTTCTCCTTCCTTTATTCTCTTGTGATGTTATTTCTTTAAGTATGCTTGGACTTGATATTCTTGAGACTCCTTCCATTATGTTAGCTAAGTTAATTTTTTCTAGTTCTATTTTGAAATTTGTACGGATTGATACTTAAACTCGACTCCCTTTAATTAATTAATTACTATTATATTGTAGGTTTAATTTGTACTTAATATTTTCTCTAAGTCGATGACCAACATTTAGTTTGTTAACTTAATTAGTGATTTGAAAAAGTATTAATTAGTTAGAGAACATTTAATTTGAGCTTTATTTTTAAGTTGTGGTTAACATTTAGTTTGTTGACTTAATTAGTGTCTTAAGCAAGCATTAGTTAGGTAATGAACTAAGTTGAATCCAAACTGTGCTCTTGCAATTTTAATTTAGTATTATTGGAAGTATTAGCGAGATAGAGATATAAACTAACCAAGTTTTGTGAAATTGAAGTGATTTGTTTAAAGAGACTAATTGGAATGATATGTAGTAAGAAATTATGCATACTAATTTCAATTAAGGATTGAATAGGCTTGAGAGTGCTATTTAAATATAAGAGGTTTCACACAACATAAATGAATATATATATATATATATATATATATATATATATATATATATATATATATATATATATATAAGCGAAATTAAAAACTTGGTCAACGATTGAGATCTTGTGTAAAAATAATTGATTGCACCATATATTTGCATATCTTTTCATGGCCAAATTCATTGAATTAATGCATGTTTTGACGATAATTGCACATAATTAGCATAGATTCTAGCTATTGCTTAAGTTGTTGGAGTTGTTCTATATAAGGGCAATTTTGTCATATTTAACATGATTTATTGTCATTCATATTTTTAAAAACTTTGTGATGCTACTTCAAGTCTTAATCTCTTGTAGATCAATGGGAAAATACACTTCAAAGAGAAGCCAAAGATGTGATGGAAACAATGCTCAAGAATGAGAAAGCAAATGAAGAAGGAAGAGTCAAGAAAAATATGAAGAAAAAAAGGTTTCAGTTTGGCGCCCCACCGGGGCCCCGGGGTCTCATTGGGGCGCAAGAACAGAATTGCGCATCAGACCTGTACAATTGGCGCCCCGGGGGCGCCCATGGGCGCCAACTGGGCCCCATTCTGCAGCAAAAATTCAGATTCGCGAATTTAGGGTTTCTACACCCTATATAAGCTTCCTAACACCCCCCAAGCCTCTCTCCAAACTCCATTTGCACGAAAATAAGGTGACTATGCTAGGGTTCACTCAAAATCTCTCAAACCCACTCATCCCACTTCCATTTCCATGACATTTCACCTCAAATCTTCCATATTTTCTTCTTCATCTCCATCTCCTCTTCCATTTTCACCACCCTTCTTCTCCATTTCATCCCTCCTCATCACAGCCACTTCTTGGGTATATTTTGGGCGAAATTTCTCTCCTCCTTCCATGAGAGGTGATGACTCCCCATATTTAGTGGTTTTTAGGAAATATTTTATTGTATTTGGGAGTCATTAATTAAATAAATAAGTGATTTTGTTGTGAATTGGAAAGAAAGTAATTTGAGGATTGTATGAGTGATTCTTTTGGAAAATCTGAAATTTAATTGAAATATGAAACTTAATATATTAAAAGAAATATTTTGATGAGGAGTTTCCTATTAATGAGATTATGTGATTGAGTCATTGTGATTATTTCCTATTTCTTTCTCTTCATGAATGCAGATTTAATGAAAAAGGAAATAAAGTGAAAGGAGTTGATTTGATTATGTGCATTCATCATACAAGAAAAGGAAAGAAAAGAAACTTAACATGCAAGGCAAAGGCAATATGGTGTTGGGTTATTTTATTATAAATATACACATGCAATTGAGAAGAAGGGAGGCTGGTTACAATATTTCCAATTCTTAAAGCCAAGAGAGAGATTCACGTGGAAAAAGAAAAGAAAGGAAGTCACCAAGGGAGGAGGCAAGTGGCAGCAAGCAAAGGAAGGAAGGAATTGTTGGTGTACAGTTCCTATGCACATACGCGAGGCGTGAAGGAAAGGAAGAGGTGGCAGTTTTCGTCTTTTGTGGGTGGCATTTATTCACAATCATTCATCATCCATTACACACATTTAGATCAACGCACAAAGGAAAAGAAAATTCTGATTTAGTTGGTAGCAAATCGTAGTGTTTGGTATTGATTTCAAATTCAGTTTCAATATTGTTTTGGGATTGATGTGAACCTTATGTGTGGTTAGTTTTCTTTTACATCCTAGAGTACTATGAACTTGTTTGTAACTTAGTATTTTATTTCCCACTATTTAGTCATGGTTAATTTAATTTAGTTTATTTAATCTTACTTTTAGTGATTAACTTGTTTAGTGCTTGATCACCATTAGACATGTTTAGGGAATTTAGAATTGGACTCGGAAGAGGGAATTTTAAATAGACCATGGGATTAAATAGTGTAGGATTGGATTTTTAATCTGATTTGCGACTAGGATAGGAATATACTTAGAAGCCCTACATAGTCACATTAGAGCGGTACCGGTATTAATTGGCTTAGTAAATTAGTGCAAGACATTGTGTAATTAAGCTAGGCAAGGATATAGGTGGACCGGAAGACATTTATAGACACTAGTACTCTAGATTAGCTAGTTGAATTGATTCATAATTAATTTAGTGGGGAATAAAATCTAAGAAACAGATAAGGGATTAGTGGCTCTAGGTTGTTCTTTTGACTCGTGAATTTCTTCTATGTGAATATTTGTTTTATTTTATTTTCTTAGCTATTAGGTAATTAAAATCAAATTTTCTTGTTTACTCAACTTGAATGAAAATAGGAGATCTAATGCCTAGTTATTAATTGTTTGAGTCTCTGTGGGATCGACCTTGATTTACCACTTTACTAAAATACGATCCGTACACTTGCGGATATTTTTATCAAAATTTTGGTAGCATCAAGTTTTTGGCGCCGTTGCCGGGGACTCAAGGCAATTAGTAATTAGAATTAGAAATTCTTAAGTAGTTTTAGTTTGAGTTTTTTTTTTCTTTTGAAAAAATAGAAAGATGGACTTTTCATAGCTTAATTATTATAAATGGTATCGATGTTATCACTGTGGAAATAATCATTTACCAGGAAATTGTCCATTTTTGCCTACCATAAATTATATAGGAGATGATTTCACTAGGAAACAAACTTATGTTGATGATTTTTCTAGGCCTAGTTGGAATTTTGAGCAGGATGAGTGTTGGAACCCACATGTTGATCCTTATTCACATGCAATAAACACACCCTTCATATCTTATTCACATGTTCAAGGAAACAATTTTGAGGATGGTGAAATCTCTCATAGAGAAGAAAGATTTGACATATTAGAAAGATTAGCCGATATGTGTTTGAAATGGCAAGAGAAATGTTTCAAAAGGTTAGACTCAATTGAGACTAAGTTTGAATTAAGAGTACAAAATCTTGTAGCACAGATGAGTCAAATGTGCAGAGAACTTGAAGAAGTGAAACAAAATCCCTCCTTAAATCATAGTTCCCCTTTGTTATCTAATGAGATTGAATATGAGGAAGTTGAGGATAGGGATGAACAGGAAGTTAAAGAAGATTTAGAGATTGTCATAGAGTCTGAAACTTGTTTAGAAGAAATTGATGGGTGTTTAATTGATGTTGAAGATGTGAATTCAAATGCTTGTGATTCTGATATACATGTTGAAGTGAGTGTTCCTATAACTGCTTTGGATGATTCTCCTATTACTGTTGTGACTCTTACTGATGAGAGTCAAATTGATTTTATTGGATGCTCATTATTCTTAGAAAGACATACATCTAATTGTTTGTATGAGCATATTCTAATTCCTTTGAAATCAGTGATTGCTTGTTCTTTTAAATTGTCTATGATTGAAAAGGCACAAGTCATAACTTTGATTGATCACTTATACTATTTGAAAAGGAATGAAGATGAGGTGATTATGGTTTTTGATACTTATGACTAAGGATTTGTCTTGAAAGTCTGGCTGAAGACTTTAAACTTAGCGCTTCTTGGGAGGCAACCCAAGGTTTTGGTATTTGATGCTTTGTTTTTGAGTTTGTAGGATTTTTTTTTCTTTTGACCCTAAAGGATGCTTCAACTTGATTTTGATGGACTAGGAGCTAAGAGTGGAAATCGAGAAGAGGAAGGGGAGTATTCTTCTAACTTTTTCTTGATATTATTTGACTGAGAATTATTTTGGTAATGAGTGATGGTGCTTATTGATATGTGCTTGTGTGATGATTAGTCTTGACTGTGTGCCTCTTGATTGAATTGCATGACTGATATGGAACTTGAAATAACTTTATCATTCCTACACTTGCTATGGATATTTTTGTAATTCCACTACTTGTGTTACATGTTCACATTGGGGACAATGTGACTTCTAAGTGTGGGGGTATAAGGGTATCATTGTTCTTTAAAGATTATCCTCAAGTTTTCATTTTGTAAAATTTTCTAAAAAAAAAAAATCTTTTTGCCAATTTTGGGATTGATTTGGACTTGAAATAATTGGATTTGATTAGACTTTGATCTCATCTTCTTTGAATGTAAGTGAAAAGGTAAGCTATTTGATTTAGATAAATTACTCTAGTATGTCAAAAAGCCCTGTGAGGAATTTGAGCCTTAATTTTATTCTTTCATGAGTGAGTACATCTATTGTAATTTCCCCTCTAGAACTTGTCTTGATTCTCTTTTGACACTCAAATCTCTTGCATGCACAAAAATGATTAAGGCCTTCGTTTCATAGCCAGTTTAGCCAAAAAGCCATCCATTTTACATTATTTCCATTGCTTAACCCCTTTGAGCCTACTTCTCTTTTAAAAAGAAAGATTGCATATTTTAGCCTTTGAATTCTTTTGATGCAATTTTTCATCTCTTATCTATTTCTTCCATTTACGCTTTGGAAAGTGTTATACTATATTCATATGGAAAGGGGTGAAGGAATTAGAACAGAAAAAGGGGAAATATAAGTGTTGAAGAAAGGAGAAAAGAAAAAAAAATAAAAAAAAAGTGAAGGTGAAAAAGGAAAAAAAAAATCACACAAAGTGTGAAAAAAAAAAGAAGAAAGAAAAGAAAAAAAAAGAGAAGAAGATGAAAATCGAAAGAATTGAAGAATTGTGGAGTTCAAAAGAGTCAACCCCTATGTGTTTGTTAAGTTATGTGATTCCTTCATTCTTTACTGTAATTGAAATGGTTTAGCACTTTTCAAACATACCTCCATCTCACTTTCATTTCATTATCTTACCTTTTTCATTACAACCCTTAAAAGTCCTTTTGATTTGTGTGTGCATTGAGATATAAGAGTGGATATCGAGATGATAAACAAGCCTATGGTAGCTGGATTACATAGATGGAATTGAATGAAACACAACCCCTATATGCTTTGAGAGTAGAGTGTAAACACTTGACCGGTGAGGGACATACTTTTGTGATTTATCTCTATCAAATTGATTGCCTTATTGCTTGTATTTGGGGATGGTGAGAGAGATTTCTAAGAGGATTTAATTGTTGAGAGTTTGAATTGATTTCAACTTTGTGATGATAAAACCTTGATTTCATTTTTTTGTGCTAATGTGTTAACAATTTGAAATCTTGAGGACAAGATTTAATGCAAGTGTGGGGGTGTGATGACTCCCCATATTTAGTGGTTTTTAGGAAATATTTTATTGTATTTGGGAGTCATTAATTAAATAAATAAGTGATTTTGTTGTGAATTGGAAAGAAAGTAATTTGAGGATTGTATGAGTGATTCTTTTGGAAAATCTGAAATTTAATTGAAATATGAAACTTAATATATTAAAAGAAATATTTTGATGAGGAGTTTCCTATTAATGAGATTATGTGATTGAGTCATTGTGATTATTTCCTATTTTTTTCTCTTCATGAATGCAGATTTAATGAAAAAGGAAATAAAGATAAAGGAGTTGATTTGATTATGTGCATTCATCATACAAGAAAAGGAAAGAAAAGAAACTTAACATGCAAGGCAAAGACAATATGGTGTTGGGTTATTTTATTATAAATATACACATGCAATTGAGAAGAAGGGAGGCTGGTTACAATATTTCCAATTCTTAAAGCCAAGAGAGAGATTCACGTGGAAAAAGAAAAGAAAGGAAGTCACCAAGGGAGGAGGCAAGTGGCAGCAAGCAAAGGAAGGAAGGAATTGTTGGTGTACAGTTCCTATGCACATACGCGAGGCGTGAAGGAAAGGAAGAGGTGGCAGTTTTCGTCTTTTGTGGGTGGCATTTATTCACAATCATTCATCATCCATTACACACATTTAGATCAACGCACAAAGGAAAAGAAAATTCTGATTTAGTTGGTAGCAAATCGTAGTGTTTGGTATTGATTTCAAATTCAGTTTCAATATTGTTTTGGGATTGATGTGAACCTTATGTGTGGTTAGTTTTCTTTTACATCCTAGAGTACTATGAACTTGTTTGTAACTTAGTATTTTATTTCCCACTATTTAGTCATGGTTAATTTAATTTAGTTTATTTAATCTTGCTTTTAGTGATTAACTTGTTTAGTGCTTGATCACCATTAGACATGTTTAGGGAATTTAGAATTGGACTCGGAAGAGGGAATTTTAAATAGACCATGGGATTAAATAGTGTAGGATTGGATTTTTAATCTGATTTGCGACTAGGATAGGAATATACTTAGAAGCCCTACATAGTCACATTAGAGCGGTACCGGTATTAATTGGCTTAGTAAATTAGTGCAAGACATTGTGTAATTAAGCTAGGCAAGGATATAGGTGGACCGGAAGGCATTTATAGACACTAGTACTCTAGATTAGCTAGTTGAATTGATTCATAATTAATTTAGTGGGGAATAAAATCTAAGAAACAGATAAGGGATTAGTGGCTCTAGGTTGTTCTTTTGACTCGTGAATTTCTTCTATGTGAATATTTGTTTTATTTTATTTTCTTAGCTATTAGGTAATTAAAATCAAATTTTCTTGTTTACTCAACTTGAATGAAAATAGGAGATCTAATGCCTAGTTATTAATTGTTTGAGTCTCTGTGGGATCGACCTTGATTTACCACTTTACTAAAATACGATCCGTACACTTGCGGATATTTTTATCAAAATTTTGGTAGCATCAAGAGGCTAAGTTCTTGGTGCTTTGGTGGTGTGAAGATGGTCAATTTCTTCAATAGACTTCATAGGGAAGTTTATCTTGTTCCATGCTCTTTCATTGTATATTTGGGATATGTGGTTGCAATTCCTTGTGTATTTTGGGTAGA
Organism: Mimosa pudica; assembly: GCA_029929735.1. Lineage (NCBI taxonomy): Eukaryota > Viridiplantae > Streptophyta > Magnoliopsida > Fabales > Fabaceae > Mimosa > Mimosa pudica. Next base: position 7,294,551 of record JAKELP010000021.1, on the reverse strand, counting down.
GACATGGTTTTATCTTTCAATTTGTTATGGATTGATATCATATCTATTGGATACTATGTTTGTATGTCAAATGTTATGCATTCCCTTATTTCTTATGTGAATTGATTCATGATGCTTTACATGCTTTAAGTGGTTGCTTGACTTGAATAACTAGTGTTTCAATTAGGTTGTTGTGGTTGCACTTCCTTGAAGAGGATTTTGACTTACAAACTTGTTTCTAATACACATCAAGTGGAACCTAACTTTAACCCTATGTAATGGCTAGTTTTAAGTGGTTGCTTGATTAGCTATTAATTAGTCTTGGAGGACCCTTAGTGGTTGCTTTGGGATTTTTCTAATAGACTTGATGAATGATATAACTCCCACGATCTTTTTAAAGAAGTAATTGAACCATTAAATCACTACCAAAGCCCATTTCCATTGCATTTATTTTAAACCTTCAAACTTTTATTTGAAAAACACCAAAAACAAGCATTTACAATTTCTTACTAGTTTAATCAATTAATTTTGAAAAAACCAAACAAACCCTTTGCCCTTTGTCACTTTTGATTTGCACTTAGTTTATCTTAGGGTAGTTAAAAGACTCCTAAAGAGAGACAGTTAAATAACTTGGTTTTATAAATAACTTGCATTTAACCCCAAGGCGAATAGGAAACAGTTAAATCAATAATGCAACTTTATATTCTGGAAAGTGCTCTCATTGAGAGACAGATAACCCTGTCTATGTGGGTAGCACTCCTACCCCTCTCGAATATGGATAATCGGTTGCCAATAGGCGCAAGATTACTGAATGGTGTTTAACAAAAAATGCAACTTAAATTTGTACACACATATATAGATGGACTCGTGTATATTGGCTATGAGGCTGTCACCTTTTGACTACTTTAGAAAATTAATTTTATAGGGCTAAAGTGCAAAAATACCTATTTAATTGTCACTAACATGTATAAGTACCAGTGTAAAATTTTCTGGAGCAAAACTACCCATCAAATTAGTCAAGTGTTGCTCCAAATCCAGAGAAGCATGGAAGGGGATGACTAATTAGGATTCGGTTTATCTTGATTTGATGTATATTATTGTCGATCTGCTGTCAATGCACATTATTTGCTTCTGCACAAAGTCTACTTTGATATGTGCCACTTGGATGACAATTATACTGCAACTACCTATTATCCTGGAGATAATTGTGCAATCTGGTGGTGGCGTGAGACCATATGATGACTAAGCTTTCATGTTTCACATGTATGTGATCTTGAGATGTTGATGCATGATTCTATATGTTTATATGAATGTTATGATTATATTATTGCTTTGTATTCCTGAATACTATGATAGTTATGTAAAACTTGAATTGTGAATGGTCTTGATGGTGAACAAGATTTGATGGTAGTTGGAATGGAAGTATTCATATGATGTGGTATAAATGTATCAATATGGGATGAATGCTTATAGTTAAACTCTACATTTGGCACTTTTTAACTAAACTATTTTTCTTACGAACGCAAATATTGTCAATTTTACAAAGAACCGCTTACTCAAATCCTACTTATTATCACAAGTTTTGATTATTGTGAACTTAAATGTTAGATTGTTTCAAACCATAAACAGACTTCTTCAACCATATTTAACAGGATCAATGCCCAATGTTAAAAACTGTCTTCATTATATGTGATTACGGATTCTTCATTTAGAAGCCACTTCTTCTTTTTTTGATACAAATTAAAGAAGCCGCTTATTCCAAATGCGTATATTGGCACAACGCTTGAAATTGATACTCTAATCACAAATAATGAAATAAACTTTTTGATGTAGGCCTAATGGTCTACGTTAAAGAGAATCCATTAATACAATACATCAATATATATATCAGCAATGTTATCAGTATTATTCCATAGAGTTGACATAATGATTATCATAATCCATGTCATTCTTTATTATGAATTGATTGCTACATCAATAAAATGTTCCTGAAACTGATGAGACGAGATCGAGTTTATTGTATTTTTTATTATTATATCTTTAATCCACACAATTATTCCAAAACTCATAGAATAAACGTTACGCCATTATTATGATTTAAAGAGTTGGCCTAATGATAATCATAATCCACGTCATTCGTTTATTAGGAATTGATTGCTGCATCACTATATTATTATTTTTTAAGGAAGTTCCTAAACCACTGAGACGAGAGTTTATAGTATCTTTGATTGCCATGTTTGTAATCCACATAGTTGATTCCAAAACGCACTGTATATCCATTAGCCCATTCAAAGTTGTCCAACAATGACCATGCGAAATAACCTTTTACATTGACGCCATCCCTGGTAAGAGTGAAAATGAAAAGTAAAAGATAAAGTAAATAGAATAGAATACAGACCTTAATTAAATTATTTGAGTGAGTATAATAAATAGAAAGCCACTTACTTGATTATTGCAGATTGAAGATAATAAAGATGGCGGAAATAGTAGTCAATTCTGAAAGTATCCACTAGAGCCTCTTCCAAGGTTAATGTTGGGTCATCAAACTCATCAATGCCTAAGATGTAGATAAACATCAAGGAGCTCAGAAGTAAGTAGTACACAATTATACTTCACACGGAGAAATTAAAACTAATAAGAAAAATGGTTGAAAGAAATGGCTTTCTCCATAAGTACCATTTTCAGTAATGTAAATCAAAGGATTGTTATACTTCATTTTCACATATAGCAACAAGTCTCTAATTCCTTTAGGATAGACATACAACCAATCAGATGCAGCCTGAAAATATATTTATATATAATAACGATATTAGACAAATATTACTCTAATTATGAATAATTCAAAATATTGATAGGAACAAGGGATTGTGTGACACATTAACATACCCTTGGACCAATGGGTGTACCATTCCGCTCAGCTAGAACAAAACAATTTACACATGTTAAACTGATAAATAGAGATTTTAATAACACATTTACATGCATCATAATGCACACGGATAAGTTAGTTAATTACTTGTAAGATTTGCATGAGAATCAGTTTGGTAGGAGGGTCTGGCATTGCGAAGGGAAGGTGAATGGGCGGCATAATTAGCAGTGTAGTAGTTAAGGCCTAGAAAATCAAAAGAGCCTTTAAGAAGCTTTGATTCCTCCTTTGAGAATTTTGGCAAACGACTTCCCACAAGAGCTCGCATTTTCTGTGGGTAGTTCCCTTTACTCAATGGTTCCATGAACCTGCATGAATATATCATTTGAACATGTTATGTGTGTGTGCATTTTTGATCACTCCCCATATTTAGTGGTCTTTAGGAAATATTTTGTTGTATTTAGGGAGTCATTAATTAAATAAATAAGAGATTTTGATGTGAATTGGAAATTTATTAATTTGAAATATTATTTGGGAATTGAAATAGGAAACTTGAAATAATAAAAGAAAATATTTTAAAAGGAAAGTTTCTTATTGATGAGATTATATGATTGAGCTAGGGTGATTATTTCATATTTCCTTTCTTTCTCTTATCATAGGACAATGCAGATTTGGAAACAAAAGAAAAAGGAAAGAATGAGTCTTGGGTTAGATCTTTGGTGACCTAATTGACTAAGGAGATCACTCATTATAAAAAGAAAAGGAGGAGCTTGTGAAGAGGAGGCTGGTTACAATTCTTCCGATTTCCTAAAGCCTACACATATTCACGAGAAGAAAGAATTTTGGGCGAATTGAACAACATGGAGAGCAAGACACAAGCACAAGTCAATTTTTGAGGACACATAAGCAAGTGAAGGCAAACCGGGCAAGCAAGGAAGGAGGGAGCACCATTTTGTCTTTTCTTGGGTATCACCATCAAGTCTGTTGCGTACGAACAAGTAAAGGAGGAGATTTGATCTTCACTACAATTGCAAATGGGTTTGAATATAGATTTTGAATTAATTTTTGTGATGCTTTTGATAGACATCATGTGTGGTTAATTTCCTTTTACAAGTTAGAGTACTATGAACTTGTTTGTAACTTAGTATTTTATTTCCCACTATTTAGTTATGGTTAATTTGATTTAGTTTATTTAATCTTGTTATTATTGATTAACTTGTTTAGTGCTTGATCACCATTAGACATGTTTAGGGAATTTAGAATTGGACTCGGAAGAGAGAAATTTAAATAGACCATGGGATTAAATAGTGTAGGATTGGATTTTTAATCTGATTTGCGACTAGGATAGAAATATACCTAGAAGCCCTACATAGTCACATTAGAGCGGTACCGTTATAAATTGGCCTAGTAAATTAGTGCAAGACATTGTGTAATTAAGCTAGGCAAGTATGTAAGTGGACCGGAAGACATTTATAGACATTAGTACTCTAGATTAGCTAGTTGGATTAATTCATAATTAATTTAGTGGGAATAAAATCTAAGAAGCAGATAAGGGATTAGTGGCTTGACTCGTGAATTTCTTCTGTGTGAATATTTGTTTTATTTTATTTTCTTAGATATTAGGTAATTAAAATCAATTTTCTTGTATTTACTCAACTTGAATGAAAATAGGAGATCTAATGCCTAGTTATTAATTGTCTGAGTATCTGTGGGATCGACCTTGATTTACCACTTTACTAACCTACGATCCGTACACTTGCGGAATTTTTATCAAATTTTGGTAGCATCAATTTTTTTCTTGTTGATCATTTAATGTTTTTAATTTCTGTTTTGATATCCATTGTCACTGGGTACGTACCATCCAAACATAAAATCAATGGCTCGTGAAGCAGCATCATAATCTTGTTTATTATCTGAAAAGGGAATGAACCAGTGTGACACCAAAGTTATGCCTATCTCACCCTTCTGAGATGCCTGCATACATACATTTTAGTTACATAATGTTAAGCTAATACGAATGTATAAAGATGATTTGCATAGAATAATTGAGAAATACGTAAATGTGAAATAATAGTAATATGGTATAAATTAAAGATTATCTCTCCCTCCGATTTAAGATACAAATAACTAATTAAAGTACAAATTAAAAATATAAATTGGTACAGGGTAATTAACAAGGGAAGTAAATGCGACTATTTTTCGAAAATAACCTTGTAATTTTTTTCAGGGAGTGAGTGTTGGAGAAAATGACCAAATGGTTAATTAATGCAGTAAGAATAGTAAGGTAAACTGAATAAATATATTTTTTTTGGTCGGAAAGGTAAACTGAATAAATATACTAAAGATTTAGATGGATTTCTATTAATTCATATCTCTTATAAAGAAGGATATGTTATATCTGTATACGGCCAATGGAATTCTACTAGGTTGTCAATCTTGTGATGTGAAATTGGATCATAACTAGTAAGAGTTTACTTTGATTAATAGAATACTTATTTAATCTATATAATTAAATAAAAATACAATAATAACAAAAATTTTATTTATAAATATATTTTAAATATGAAAAGTTGAAATATATCAATTTCTCCTACTTTAAAACTTAATAAAGAAATTTCAATAAAAATTTATAAATGAGTTCATTGCATATAATACAATTAAATAAAAATAATTAACATGACATTTAGAGTAAGTTAATACAACATTATATTGTAAGGTAGAAATGTAGAAGGTATAGGTACTCAGCGTGTACACTGATGCGTTTAATTTGACCAAGTTTACAGCTTATATGATTTAAGTAACCCGTGACAAACTTTTTTAGATTAGGTAACTAGAGCCATAAATACAGGAAAATAAAAATTGAATAGTCAATTCATAAGATTGAAGTATAATATGTTTACTACTAGATGATGTCATCTTAATTAATTTAGATTACCTTATACTTGGTCTTGTAGATTTGGACGGCTGATGCATGAGCAAGCAGTAAATGATGACCAACTAAGTATGGCTCGATGGACGAATCGCCACCGGTGCAATTAGGATTCACCCAAGCAGAACATCGACCTGGTGCTAAATTGCCCGCCGCATACCCACCATTACTATAACTCCATGGCTCGTTCAATGTTATCCAATGCTTTACTCTATCCCCAAACTCTTTGAAGCATAATTCCGCAAAGTCTCCATAGTCTTTTCTGAAAATAAAAACACACGCACACACCTCATTTATTTATTTATTTTGAACTAAACACACCTCATTCATTCAAAACACAATTATATGCATAAGAAAATATCATGTTACTGTATTTAATTATTGTTACTTACACTATATCAGAGCTTAAGAAACCTCCATACTCATCCTCTAGAGCTTGTGGAAGATCCCAATGGAAGAGAGTCACAAAGGGTTTAATACCTGTGCTTTTATACGTTAATCAACTATTGTGACTTTTACTATCATGATATTACAATAGCGTGTCGATTTGAATTTAAATTTAATAAAAGAAAATACTATCTTTACAATTTATTTAGATTTTTGTTTTATATTTAAAGTAACAAATTGTTGACCATAATACAGTTTCATAAAGGACTTAAGTATGATTTTAAAATTTATAGAATAAAACCAAATTAAAACTAGTTTGATCTTAGAAGTGTAAGGGACTCTGCTTGCCATTAATTCAACTAGCTCCAAATATTTATGAAACTATATATGACCAAAATCAATTATTTAAACTATACGTACATATGGACTAAAAATCAGAAGTCAATTTTTTAATCTATAGAGATCAGCAATAATATAAACAAAAAAAAAAGTAGAGCTAAAACTAATTAAGGTTGGAGTGTGACCATTAGCCAATAGCTCGTCGATAAGGTTGTTGTAATATTTGATTCCCTCTCGGTTTATACCTCCACTTAGCTTCCCCTCTGCAAAGAAGCGTTGCTTTAATATAAATACTAAAATCAGAAAAAATATTTAAATATGATACCGCAGCTCTTTGAAAACTTCAACGAAGTATGTATATAAGTGATCTTTACGATGATTGATGATTTTACTCACTTGGCAGTATTCTCGACCAGGAAATAGAAAATCGGTAAGCATCTAAATTCATATACTTCATGATTCCAACATCTTCCTATAAAAAGAGTATCGACAAAACACATTTATTTGTATTGAAATGACAAAACGAAATAATTAGACTAGTGGAGCATACATATTTTATTTTCAAATTAAATCCATTGCATGAATGTGACGTTATATGAGGCACCATCGGGTTTCATAAAATTGTTCTGAAAATCCAAATTTTGATGGTAAGTTTTCAAGGGAAAAAAAAAGACGATGAGTTTTCAATAGCCATCGTAGTATCGTACCTTGTAATGGTGATATTGGTCATTAGCCACATCCCCATTGCTCCTATCCGCTATTTTTTCTGCACACCAGTGAAAATGTTCAAGTATTAATATATGCACGATATTGACTATTCTATTCGACGATTGAAGCATCTAGTGAATTTTAAAATTTAAAGCATATTTGGCTCATTCAAAGCGGAAACTGATTTTCGCTGATGACATGATGGGGATTTCATTTTTCTTGTCGGTTTCTTCGTTTGTTTCATTTACATGTCTTGGGACCTGATAAGCTTCATAATTGCACACACATTTCATCTAAATTTTTTGATTTATCACATGTTTTTGGTAAACAAATAGATAAGAATATAGCAATACTCACAATGTAGAGAAAATGATATAAAATACATGTGATTGAGATTATGAGTTGAAATTGCTTAATTTTTGATTTATATGTGTTGAGGAATTAATCTTCCCTATTTGAGTTAATGTGAGTAGGAACAAATGGGCAAGCAATGGAACATCAAAATATTGGAAGCAAGGAAGAAAAGAAGAAGAGAGAAAGGAAACAGAGATTTGCTGGATGTTAGGGCTCAGCGAACGAACAACGAACAGATCCAAAATTACACCTTCTCTGCCAAATTCTTCGCTGAAGGTTCGCATTTCGCGAACGCACAGCGAACCTGTGAAAAAGGGGTCCGCTAGCCGTTAGCGCTCAGCGAACGAACAGCGAACGGATCCAGAACTACACTCTCTCGGCCAAAATCTTCGCTAGAGGTTTGCATTTCGCGAACGTGTAGCGAACCTGTGAAGAAACTGAAACTATGCGTTTTTGACTGAAAAAGCTGAAGGATAAAAGGAGGAACTGAACCACTTTAGGGAGACTCGACTTGGGCAAGATCTAGGGCACACAAACACTCTTTTCTTGGGTCTCTTTGGCTTTGGGTTTGCTTGGGGATTGAAGATTGAAGGTTGGGAAGTTGGTGAAAACATTGAAGACATTGAAAGCTCCTTCCTTTTGATTTCCTCTTCATCTCTCCTTTCTTATATGCATTTATGACTATGTATTCCTTTTGGGATTGTAGTGTTTATTTGAATATGAGTAGTTAAACCTATTTCTCTAGGATTATTTTGAACCCTTGTATGGAGTAACTCTTTAAAACTCCTATCCTTTTGTGATTAATGTATATATATGTGTTTATTTTACTCTAGCCCTAATGCCTCTACGTGATTGATCACCATTTAGTTGATATGTTCATTTGACTTATGACTTAAGAGAGCTAGGTTAAATGTAGAACTTGAGTAAAATAGTGTGAGAACTTGAAGTTTGCATGACAAATGAATGGTTTTGTTAATAAGATAGACATATACTTATTAGCCTCACATAGCCACATTAGGGTTGAAACTTAGAAATTGGGTTTTATTAATTGTGACAAGAGATTGCATGATTAATGGAATTAAACACTTGTTCTTAACTCGACGGAGCGTTTACAAGTATTCTAGAACCCTAGGTTAACACATATATAAACATTAAAGCAAGTAGGGGAGGAGTTAATTAAAGGTTACAAGATACAAGGGGGATAAATAATCCTGGGTGCTAATTAATCCTTGAAAAAGAGCAATTTGTCATCATTGTCCAATTTTAGTTTTAGAAAATAGTTTTTATTCAGTTACTCATCAAATCACTTTTACTGTTAGCTCAACTTAATTTAATCATTAAGCCTCTTGCTTGACCGGATTTGTATCACAATCCTCGTGGGAACGATCTTTTCTTATCACTTTATTACTTGGCGCGGCCCGTGCACCTGCGGAGCGAACAGGGCCTTCGTGCCTCTATTTGCTTCCAATAACACGTCAGCCATACTAATCCACGTTTTGAAATATTTGGCTCTTGAACATCGTTTGAATACTAATAAATCAAATTATTTTATGAAATTGAATATGAGAAAAAAACTACTGCAAGTGACCAAAGATCTGTAACATTATCAACCAAACATGATCAACTATATAGTACTAACCTTAGCATAACAATATTTTTTTAACCTTAGCATAACAATTTTAAATAAACAATGAAATGGCCTAATTGAATTGGCCCTCAGCCTTATAGGGCTGGGCTTTTCTTCGGCTCTTGACCCTAGAGCTATACGAGTGGCCGTTAATACGTAATTTCAGTTTTGCATTTAAAACTTTAGAACCAATATCATCCGCTCAACCCATTTTTCCAACTCTAATGAATCATTCTCTTCACACCATAATATAACCTTTACATTTGAGAATGAGTTTGTCCCAAAATATAATTAAAGTGTAAAAATACTCATGTAATTGTGGTCAAGATATAAAAATACTCATGTAATTTTTTCGGAGAAAAATAACCATAACATTTCAAAACAGGGGTAAAGTACTGGTAACATTTTAAAAGAGGGGCATAAGTATCCATCGGTGATTATTAGTTTTTCCCCTATTTTAAAATGTTATGGTTACTTTTGCTCTAAAAAAATCACATGAATATTTTGCACATTAACCCTCTTAAAATACATGCTTCATTTTCATAGTTGTCTCAACATTTATTGTATTTTTCCAATTTTACCAATCCACTATCTTTTTCTTAAACAGTCATTTGTATCTTTATTATCTCTTATTTGTCATTCTCTTTCATTTTTGATAGTAAGGATCAATTTGGAAAATGAATTATTCTTTACTTAATTAATACTTTTAATTAACTTTAGTAGTTATTTCGAATAAACCAAAGTAAATATTTGTACTAAGCTTATATTATGGGAAAGTGGGAGTAACTTGTAATAAATTAAAGGGGTATTGATAAAATTTATACCCTCTCCCGTTTCTTCCATGACTATAATATTTCTATTGTCAAAATCGTGAGATTAAGAAAGTTGGTTGTCTACATGTGTTTTTTTTTCCAAAATCTCCCCTTTATTAAATGCTATCACATTATTTACAGAAACATATATATTTTATATTGATAAAATCATTTATTTTTGGCTAAGATAAATTATTAAATATTGGTACAGAAAAGATACCTTCCCATTGTGTCAAATGGCTGAAAACGTCTGATTAATTATCAATTATTTTTATCGAAAAAATCGTTCTTGAGATTTATTATTTATTAATAATGTGGTAATAATGTAGCACAGTTTAGTAAGAACTAAATATTGCGTATGTATTTTTTAAGAAAAGTCCGTCTATGCATTGACTCCAAATGATCCCTAAATTTCTTGACCAATGAAAATAAATAGGCAGGTAAATTTCAGATAATTAATTAATTTCAAGAGGTAAGCCATGAGATTATAATTAATATATTAGGAGATAATAGCTAGAGACACCTGGGTATTTGTGAGTGTAGGTATCCCATATGCTGGGTCCTCTTCCATCCTCATTTGCTGCACCTTCATACTACAAACACACACGCATATACTAACGATTAATGTGACATATAGCTCTGCATATCGTCATTGCCCATGGAGTCTATATCAATTAATTATTACAACATCGAACCGAAACATTCAATTCATTTGCTAGGCATTTACTATATGATTCGTGTGAATAGAGTAGAAAGGGCTATAAGCTATAGCTGTATGAGACATGCATATATCTATGTTAAAATGTAAACTCAAATTTATAGAAAAACAAAAAAGGGGTTATATGTATAATATATTCCTTAATTACCTAATATTCTCCTTAGCTATGAAAAATTAAAGTTACCTGAAATTAAACTTATGTAGTATTAAAAGAAAAATATTTTTCTTTATTTTTTAAAAGTTACGAGTAATACTTTCATTTGCGTTTTGTCTCATTTGTAATTCGGGTCTCGAAACTTTGACACAACAATTCCTAAAATTTGATTTTAAGTGACTCAATTTTTATAGCTTAATCATTTGAACTATTATTCCTTAAAAAAAATTTAAGAAGTGAGCCAGAGAGTAATGCTTCAAATTGTAGTTAAAAAATTAGTCGTTTGGTCCTAAACTTTGGATTTGACTGTGATTTAAACAATCAGACCCACAAATTTACCACGTGGCTGCTTAGTGCATCAATATGGGTTTATTTAACAATTTCATTTCAATCACATCACAGTCATGAGAAACTATCAGTCTGATAAGATCTAATCCCTTCAAATTTTGATCTCAATGATTCATATTTAAAATTTATAATTTGTTGATTTTAAAATGATTAATTCATTTTTATGATAAACGATAATTATGAGATTATATATCTTTATTTCAAAATTTATATAAATTAAAATAAAATTTATTCAAAATAGAAAAATTAAATTTAAGTAAATCTAATTATGTAAATTTGATTTAATGGCGTCTATTGAAGATGAGAACATTTTTCTAATCCAAGTGATGAGTATGGAATTGAGATCAATTTGATGCTTGCCGTTTGATAATTAACTGGAGGTCATAAACAGCGTTAGCAAACTTAAACCGTGTCGTTGAAAAACTTAATTAATAAGAAGTATTCAGCTCTCTTTTAATCTAGCTCTTCCCTTCTACGTATGCGACCGTTTCGACAAAGACTTCACCCCCTTAGCTAAAAGTTAAAAATAATAGGGAAACTAAATAAACATGATGTGGAGACATTAAAAATAATAGGGAAGCTAAATGAAGATGATGTGGAGACATGAAAAATAATAGAGAAGCTAAATGTTAAAAGAACATAGCATATATAGTTATTCCTTTACTAAATATAAGAATTATATATTTAATTTAATTAAATTCAAGATATTAGTTTATTTACAGTAGATGAGAGGAGCCATGAAGAAGAAATTTAAAGATAGACCAACTCAGATAAAGACTCGAATACATACTTCTTGTGGTGTCTAACGTCAAGTTTCAGTTTGCTAACTCGGTTTGTCACCTTCCGTAAATGATCAAACAGCAACGATGGAATTTCAAATAAGACAAGCTTGAAGGACTGACTTGCAGTGAATTAAATAAGAGAGACAAAGTCACAAGCTGTCTAAAGTTTAAGAATTAAATGAAAAATTTATTTTTTTTTTGGCCGGAAAAATGAAAAATTTATTTACCTTTTAAAATTATAAGGACTATGATGTATTCCCACTCTCACCTGTTCTAAATATTATAATACTTCCTTGAAGAGTCGAGAACACCCATACTAAATATTCATATATTAGAACTTATTTAATTATTGTCTATTCTTATATTATAACTTATTTTAGGGAGGGCTGAGGTTGGTCGTAATAAGAACTCATTAATTATTGTCTATTTTTACCCAAATTATCCCATTAAATGATGTTCTTTAATAATGAACAAGTTAAAGAAAGATGATGTGGGAAGGAATTAAAGGTAAAGATTAGGGTGCATGCATCATCATATAACTAAATTAGTTAAATATATCTTATATGTAAGACTAGATGGAGCAGTATTCAAGTGAAATTTAAGACCAAACTCAATGGTGCTAGAAATATATATTAGCACATATACAATCATATTATTATGCATAAGACTCCGTTAGACTCAGACTCCCAGCAATCCACAGGCCATGCATTGGCCAATATAGTAGACTATATATATACATATAGAGATGAGAGCATAGAATATTAATAATGAGACCAGTTACCTGGTAAGAGGCGGATGCAGTGCCAAAAAGGAAGCCAGAGGGAAAACTGCTTCGATTCAAAGAAGAAACATCAAGAATTGGCGAGCTCATTGCGTAGCCATCGACGGAACTGCCAGCAGCTACGGCAAGAAAAAAGAGGCACAACACCATTTTCCTCTCCACCACCATCTTCATCTTCACATACAGGCTAAATTGAAATGAAACTAAATATAGTGTATATTTATAGCCAAAGTCACACCCTTAAAGACTACAAGGCATCCCCTCAAAAATGAATTTTCAACTTTTCATATTACCCACTTGTCCTTCCCTAATCTCGCCATATTTTATTTTGGCTTTTTCCTCATTGTCGTTTTTCATTTTTGGTTTCATTATACACTGCACGTGTAAACCATCGAGGGGTTGGTACTTATCCTATATTTGCATGAAAACACTGTGTACTATTGTTATATTGGCTCAATAATGACCCCCTATATATTACCTATAATAATTTGTCAATTTTAAACATCATTTAATTTAAAATATCTTAATGAGAAGATTAAGTTTTAATTTTCCTTGAAATGAGAAAACATTATAAGAAAATAAAAAAAATATCTATTGTAAAAAAAGGGTGCTGTTGGGTTGGTTGTTCAACTTTGTCTTAAAAGGGGGGTTATAGGTTTAATCATATATAGTTGAATGTCAATGAGTTTTAATTAAGAATCCCCTAAATTGGAAATGAAATTTAAATAAAGATATAAAATAAATTATTTATTAAGAAAAAGTTTAAGATCATATTGAGGATATCTTCAAAAAAAAATTATATGAAATCGAAATAGGTCAATTCTTAAGACATACATGTCTAATAAATAATGCAACACCGTATGTTGATTATTTTATGCCATTGATTGCCACCTTTTTTACTACATTATTATATTCATTTACATAATGAATATATATATATATATATATATATATATATATATATATATATATATATATATATATATATATATAATACACAGAGAGAGAGAGTCTTGGCCAATAATTGAGATTCTTTTTTTTTTTTGGCCGGAACCAATAATTGAGATTCACACACACAGATTAGCCCATGCATATTGGCTATTATCCAGCTGTTACCTTTTGACTACTTTATAGTAAATTAATTGACATGATGTGTGTGTATTAAATATTCAGCAATTTTTTTGGACTAATATTCAGCATTTAATTTAAGAAAAAGGGAAAATTAATTTGAGGTCCCCACAAGGGACTTAATACTAGAAAAATTCTAAAAGTTGAAAATATTAATGTAGGGTCTCAAGGGACCTCACATTAATATATTTGAAAAGTGAAAAGACAAATTTGCCCCTAACCTTAATAAAAATTACCCCACCCCACCCCACCCCCTCCTCCTCCCTCTCCTCCCCCCCACCCACACCCTCCTCCCTCCTCAGCCCCCCCACCCTCCTCCCTCACCTGCCCCCCCACCCCCACCCTCCCCCTCCAGCTCGCCCCCACCCCCACCCTCCTCCCTCCAGCTCGCCCCCACCCCCTCCCTCCCCCTCTAGCTCGCCCCCCACCCCCACCCTCCTCCCTCCAGCTCGCCCCCACCTCCTCCCTCCCCCTCTAGCTCGCCCCCTTGGGACCCTACATTAATATATTCAACTTTTGGGACTTTTCTAGTATTAACTCCCTTGTGGGGGACCTCAAATTAATTTTCCCATAGAAAAATTATCTAATGAAAAATTATTGTGTTAGTCCTTATAAACTTCCTTAGTTAATAATGAAGTTTGTAGTTTACTTCCGCTGGGAAACACATTATAATACTTTGTAGCTAAGCAGTGATATGAAAGTCGCCAATATATATTCTGTGATTGTTTTTGTACATAATGATTGTTGCACGAGAAATTTGGATCCAAGGATACTTAATACCATTACGTGATGAGACATTCCAATGTGCCATTGAGCCCTTTATGTTCCTTGTGGATAAGCCTGGCTTGGATATGGATTGGTTATTCGTCTCCAAAGGATGGGAAATACGTAGGCCTCTCTTAGTTGAGGAGAATGGCTTGTGTGTGCTAAGTGATTTTACTGATTTGAAATGTTATATTGATCAGTGCTATGGTTTATTAATTCAGGTGAGCATTGCTCCAAAGCCAGAGAAACATGGGTTGTAAATTATGAAGCTAAGTACTTTCTCTGGCTTTTTAAGTATGCGATCATCATTGTTAAGAAATAGGGTTAAAGGACAAAAATGCTCTAGAAGTTTTTGTGGAAGGGCACCGAGCACCCGAAAGTTTTTGAAGGGGCAATTCTGCCCCAGAAGTTTCAAAAACAGGACAATTTTGCTTCTACAATTAGAGATGTTAATTTTGATTGTTATTTTTTTTTACTTATATGCACATATGAATGTTAACATATATCATATCATCATCCTACATCAACAAAATTCATTCAAAGTCACTTAGTTTTCTCATGACTATTCCTCTCCACTTTCTCTTCCTTCTCCGTAAACAATAAGAACCAACTAAAGAAACTGAAATGTTATCTTATTCGATCATATTGATAAGATTATACGTCGATTCGGGCAAAATTCAAAATTTAAAATGAAAATATAAAAATCATCAAAGTTGCGAAGAAGGAAAGCGAGATGTTCTTCAATGGCACCACCGATTGTTGACGGAGAAGGAAGAAGGGAGGGAGAGGAATGGTCTGTGACTTGGAATGAATTTTTTTAATTTGGGATGGTGAATTGATAAATGTTACATGTTTAAAAGTTTAAAAAAAAATAGTCAAAATTAACATCTCTAATGATAGGGTTAGATTGCTCCATTTTCAAAACTTTCCGAGTATAATTGGTCCTAAAAAAATTTTGGGTGCCCAGCGCCCTTCTATGAAAACTTCCGGGGCATTTATTATTTTTAATCCCAAGAAATAATATCTTGTGATTGATTACTTAAATTTAATGAGAAAAATATATGTAAAATAATTTTAATTTAAAGAGAAAAATATATTTTAAAAGAAAATGAAATTATCCAAAGTTATTTTCAAATGATAAGTGAGTAACACTACAAATTGTTATATATTTGATTGTGTATACTGCGTTTATTGTTATTTTCGACATGCGTATATATATATTGATTTTCAGAACTAAATGATATTTGCTATAATAATTTAAAAATGATGTGGTTGCGTGAAACTGTGAGCACAAGAATTTGGGTGCACAATCAACGTATGCACATTTTTTCTGTCCAATTGTTGTTGGATGAGTACATATATCTGGCTAGTCACATCAATCAAATTTACTGAGACTTGTACCAGTTCTTATATACTAGTAGGAAACCAAACGAATATCCATTTGATCTTATCGAATCGAGTCATGGAGTTGGTATGAATATTCTATATTTGATTTTTCAAACAGGATGAGATTTTTTATGGGCGCGAATTTGACTAGTAAGAGCTTATATATATCCAAATCACTCCGAGCAATAATGTAGTTATGAATAAATTGTACGCATACCATCTATATATATGACCAAGACGTTTGGTTGAATCTTCTGCTGCCTTGATTTCACTTTTGGGTTTATGCCATACATTACTTAAATTAAAATTTGATTTTGTTTTAATTATAAGTATTATTTATTTTAGGGTTAAGGTGCATTTTTAGTGCTCTAGAATATAGCAAAGTGCACTTAACATAATACACAATATTGTGGTCCATTTGTGGTAACCAACAATTATTTTCGTGACTTATTTAGTAATGACGTTAAATAAGTTAAGTTTGACCGTCATGTGTCAAATATTGACCGTTAAATTGTGGGGTAAAGGAGCATTTTCAGTACTTTAGAATATAGAAGGAGCACTAAACATAATATACAATATTTTAGTCCATTTGTGATAACTAATTTTTTTTTCATTGCTTATCTAGTAATTCGTTAGCTAAAACTCACTTTTGTAAGATAAAATCTAACGTGACATAATGATGTAATATATGTATATTGAAATGACAATGTAACGAACATTATTTTGAGTTTATAACAATGTAATTAGATAGAAGTAACTCTTCTTTTATTACATCATAGGGTCATTAATTTGCGTCAAACCAGTATGACCAACCCGTTTTAATTTGTGTCGAGCCAGTATGACCAACCCATTTTAACTCAGTAAGGCCAACATGTTTAGTTTATGATTTTTTGCTTACACTTTTTATATATGTAAAATACTAATGACTTATTAGTTTATACATGCATGATATTAGGATAGTCTATGGATCTTTATAACTTTGTAGTGTTTAATTATTTGACACTTTGAATAATATTGTGACTTAGTTGTTTATGGTGATTAAATATTGTATATTATGTTTGATGCCCCTTCTATATTCTAGAGTACTGAAAATGCTCCTTTACCGCACAATTTAACGGTCAAAATTTGACACATAACGGTCAAATTTAACTTATTTAACGTCGTTACTAAATAAGCCACGAAAATAATTCTTGGTTACCACAAATAGACCACAATATTGTGTATTATGTTAAGTGCACTTTGCTATATTCTACAGTACTAAAAATGCACCTTAACCCTTTATTTTATATTATGCTATGTCCCATCCAAATGTAAGTCACAATAAATAAATCAAGACTCAGAGAGCAATCATAAATTCAATTAAATTTTCAATGTAGTAGTTCTTTGTATTAGTCTCTCTTCTTCAAACTTCATAAAGCGTTCTAAAAAAGAATTTTTAAAATATAAGTTATACTACTTTGTTTCTAAACATTGGAGCTATTTAGAGATGTTTGTTCCTTCATATAATACCTATATTTTTTCTTAACTTTTCTCAAGATTTTTTTACTTACGCTCTTCAATAATAAATAATTAAGAAAGTGAGGGAGGGTTGTGGGTAAAGATGAGTGGTAAGGATGTTTTAATAAATCATGGAATTTCAACTAATTATAACATAACTAAATCTTATATTTAGAAATAGAGAGAGTATCTAATAACTATCCTTTCATTATTTTCTCATTTAAGTGAATTAGATGAAATTGGTTACTATATTTTTATGAGAAGGAGTGCCATCTTTTAAGTTTGGACCCAATTCTCTCCATCCAATTTTCAAGAAATATATTAGTAAACATAACTCTATTCTATATTACTTTCACTTAATGATCCTAAGTTATCAAGTGTTATATTAATTAAGATTTTTTTAAACGTCAACATTTAAAATATATTTAATTGCTATTTCTATGACTTCTTGGATCTAAGATAGTTATGGTATTAGATATTTATAAATTCACGAATTTTTCTTTTTCAGACAAAATTATTGACTTATGGACGTACATTAGTTTGAATGTGCGTGGTGGTCTAATGTAATTTATAATAAGTAATGGTGTTGATTATGAAGAAGATTAGTAGATGGTTAATTGACTCTCTTTTCTCATTCTAATAAGTTTCAACGTAAGCTGTTATATATGTCTATTTTACATTATATATATATATATATATATATATATATATTAAAGATTCAGCTTTTTTTACTAATA
Organism: Mimosa pudica; assembly: GCA_029929735.1. Classification (NCBI taxonomy): domain Eukaryota; kingdom Viridiplantae; phylum Streptophyta; class Magnoliopsida; order Fabales; family Fabaceae; genus Mimosa; species Mimosa pudica. The sequence continues at coordinate 7,276,254 of JAKELP010000021.1, read as the reverse complement.
TTCAGCAATGAATATAAGAACAAATAATTCTTATGAAAAATTAATGTGTTAGTCCTTATAATCTCCCTTAGTTTATAATTAAGTTCATGTGGTTTAATTCCGCTAGGAAACACATTATATAATACTTTGTTTAGTTGAGAAGTGATATGAAAGTCGCCGGATATATATACTGTGATTATTGCCGTACATAATGATTGTTGCACGAGAATTTTGGATCCAATGGTAGTTAATAGCATTATGTGATGAGATATTCAATTTACGGCTGATTCCTTATGGGTTGAACCTCACTTACTAATTAAACCATCTACCCATTGATTTGGTTATTCCAATGAAAGAGCCGTTTGCCTTGTGTTCCTTTTGGATAAGCCTGAATTGGATTGGTTATTCGTTTCCAAAGGATGGCAAAACGCCTCACTTATTTGAGGAGAATGGTTTGTGCGAAAATTTATTTTACCTATTATCCTGGAGATAATTGTGCAATCTAGTGGTGGCGTGAAGCCATATGATGACTATGCTTTCATGTTTCACATGTATGTGATCTTAAGATGTTGATGCATGATGCTATCTGTTTATATGAATGTTATGATTATATTATGTCTGTGTATTGCTGAATATATGTACTATGATAGTTATGTAAAACTTGAATGGTGAATGGTTTTGATGATGACAGATTCGATGGTAAGAGTGTTGGAATGGAAGTATTCATATGATGTGATGTAAAAGTATCAACATGGGATGAATGCTTATAGTTAAACGCTACATTTGGTACTTTTTAACTAAACTACTTTTCTTGCGAAAGTATATATAATCAATTTTACAAAGAACCGCTTACTCAAATCCTACTTATTATTACCAGTTTTGATTATTGTGAACTTAAATGTTAGATTGTTTCAAACTATAAATAGACGACTTCTCCAATCATATTTAAAAAGATCCATGCCCAATGTTAAAAATTGTCTTCATCAGATGTGATTATGGATTCTAGTTTAGAAGCCGCTTTTTCTAAATGTGAATATTAGTACAAGTGTACAACATTTGAAAATGATGAGAATCTAATCACAAATAAACTTATATATTAATGTAGGCCTAGTGGTCTGATTTTAAAGAGCATCCATTAACACACACATACAGATATATCAGCAAGGTCATTATTATCGCATAAAGAGTTGACATAATGATTATAATAATCCATGTCATTCTTTATTATGAATTGATTTCTACATCAATAAAAAGTTCCTGATGAACTGATGAGACGAGAGTTTAAGTATCTTTGATTGTTATATCTGTAATCCACATAATTATTCCAAAACTTCCTGTATAACCGATAGACCATTATTAATAGTTTACCTAATGATAATTATATAATACTTATTCGTTCATTTATTAGTATGACATTACTATATTATTATTTTTGAAGGAATTTCCCAAACCACTGAGACGAGAGTTTATAGTATCTTTGATTGTCGTGTCTGTAATCCACGTAGTTGATTGATTCCAAAACGCACTGTATATCCATTACCCCATTCAAAATTGTCCAACAATGACCATGCGAAATATCCTTTTACATTGATGTCATCCCTGGTAGGAGTGAAAATGAAAAGTAAAAGATAAAGTATAAGGAAGAGAATAGAGACCCTAATTCAATGACTAATATATTAGTGAGTTTAATAAATAGAAAGTCACTTACTTGAATATTGCAGATTGAAGATAATAAAGATGGCGGAAGTAGTAATCAATTCTGAAAGTATCTACGAGAGCCTCTTCCAATGTTAATGTTGGATCATCAAACTCATCAATACCTAAGTTCAATATGTAGATAAATATGAAGGAGCTCAGATGTAAGAAGTACACAATTATATTTCACAAGAAGAAAGCTAATAAGAAAAATGGTCGAAAGAAATGGCATTTTCCATAAGTACCATTTTCAGTAATGTAAATCAAAGGATTGTTATACTTCGTTTTCACATGCAGCAACAAGTCTCTAATTCCTTTAGGATAGACATACAACCATTCAGATGCAGCCTGCAAATATATTTATATATAGTAACGTTATTAGACAAATATTAATTACTTTAATTATGAACAATACAAAAATATTGAGAGGAACGGGGATGGTGTGACAAGTTAACATACCCTTGGACCAATGGGTGTACCATTCCGCTCAGCTACAACAAAATAATCAACACATATGTTAAACTCATAAATAGAGATCTTAATAACTTATATATACATGCATGAATGCACATGGATAAGTTAGTTAATTACTTGTAAGATTTGCATGAGAATCAGTTTGGTAGGAGGGTCTGGCATTGCGATGGGAAGGTGAATGGGCGGCATAATTAGCAGTGTAGTAGTTAAGTCCTAGAAAATCGAAAGAGCCTTTAAGAAGCTTTGATTCGTCCTTTGAGAATTTTGGCAAACGACTTCCCACAAGAGCTCGTATTTTCTTTGGGTAGTTCCCTTTACTCAATGGTTCCATGAACCTGCATGAATATATCATTTGAACATGTTATGTGTGTGCGTGTATTTTCAGGTTAATTATGTAATTTTTTTATTTCTGTTTTGATATCCATTACCACTGCGTACATACCATCCAAACATAAAATCAATGGCTCGTGAAGCAGCATCATAATCTTGTTTATTATCTGAAAAGGGAACGAACCAGTGTGACACCAAAGTTATGCCTATCTGACCCTTCTGAGATGCCTGCATACACATTTTAGTTACATAATGCTTAGCTACGAATTTAGTATGATTTGCATAAAATAATTGAGAAATATGTAAATGTGAAATAATAATAATATGGTATACAGATTATATCTCCTTCCGATTTAACATACAAATAACTAGTTATAGTATTAGTACAAATTAAAACATATAAATTGATTCAGGGATATATATTAACAAGGGAAGTAATGAGACTATTTTTCAAAGATAATCTTGTAATTTCTTTTCAGGGAGTGGGTGTTAGAGAAAATGACCAAATGGTTAACTAATGCAGTAAGAATAGTATGGTAAACTGAATAAAGATACAAAAGATTTAGATGGATTTCTATTAATTCATATCTCTTATAAAGAAGTATAAGATATCTATATATACTTTTTTTTTATCGAGAAGATATCTATATATACAGCCAATGGAATTCTACTAAGTTGTCAATCTTGTGATGTGAAATTAGATAATAAACTGGTAAGAGTTTACTTTTACTAAAAAATACTTGTTTGATTTAAATAATTAAATAAGAAATACATTATTAACAAAAATTTTATTTAAGGATATTTTAAATTTGAAAAGTCAAAATATATCAATATTTCTTACTTTAAAACTTAATAAAGAAATTTCTATGAAAATTTATATACAAGTTCATTACATACAATACATTTAAATAAAATACTCCCTCCATTCCTAAATGTAAGATCACTTTGGGGATATGGATAAGTTCCTAAATGTAAGAGCACTTTCTCTTTTTTCCCAAGTTTTACCCAAAATACCCCCATACTCCTTTTACATTTGAGTTGTGGGGTTGAGTTGGAAGCATGAAGGGTATATTTGTGTTTTCAATTTAATTGAAGGGTATTTTTGGAACATCAGGTAATTTGATTATGGAAAGTGATCTTACATTTAAGAACGGAGGGAGTAATTAACATGACATTTAGAGTAAGTTAACATGACAATGTAAGGTAGAAATGTAGAAGCTAAGGTATACGTACTTAGCGTATAAACTAGTGGGTTTAGTTTGACTATGTTTACAGCCAGTATGATTTAAGTAAATCGTGGTTAGATAACTAGAGCCACACAGATAGGAATTGTTAATTATTCACGAGGTTTAAGTATATGTTTACTAGCTACTTGATGATGTCATTTTAAATGATTTAGATTACCTTATACTCGGTCTTGTAGATTTGGACGGCTGATGCATGAGCAAGTAGTAAATAATGACCAACTAAATATGGCTCGATTGACGAATCGCCACCGGTGCAATTAGAGTTCACCCAAGCAGAACATCTACCTGGCGCTAAAATGCCCAAAGCATACCCGCCAACACTATAACTGAATGGCTCGTTCAATGTTATCCAATGCTTTACTCTATCCCCAAACTCCTTGAAGCATAATTCGGTGTAGTCTCCGTAGTCTTTTCTGAAAAAGGCACACATGCAAACACCTCATTTATTTATTTTTTTGAACTAAACATACCTCATTTATTGAAAACACAATTATATACATAAGTAAATACCATGTTACTGTATTTAATTATTGTTACTTACACTATATCAGAGCTTAAGAAACCTCCATACTCATCCTCTAGAGCTTGTGGAAGATCCCAATGGAAGAGAGTCACAAAGGGTTCAATACCTGTCCTTTTTCGTTAGTCAACTATTGTGATTTTTACTATCATGATATTACAATAGCGTGTCGATTTTAATTTAAAATAAATAAAAGAAAATTCTATCTTTACAATTTTATCAAATTTTTGTTTTATATCAATATCAAAAAAAAAATTTGTTTTATATTTCAAGTAACAAATTGTTGACCCATACAGTTTCGTAAAGGGCTTTAGTATGATTTTAAAATTTATAGAATAAAACCAAATTAAAACTAGTACATAGAACTTAGAATTGTAAGGGACACGCTTTCCATTAATCCAACTAGCTCCAAATATTTATGAAACTATATATGACCAAAATCAATTATTTAAACTATACGTACATATAGACTAAATATCAGAATTCAATTTTTTAATCTATAGAGATCAGCAATGATATAAACAAAAAAAGTAGAGCTAAAACTAATTAAGGTTGGAGTGTGACCATTAGCCAATAGCTCGTCGATAAGGTTGTTGTAATATTTGATTCCCTCTCGGTTTATACCTCCACTTAGCTTCCCCTCTGCAAGCAAGCATTGTTATAATATAAATACCGAAATCAGAAAAAATATTTGAATATGATACCGAAGCTCTTTGAAAAACTTCAACAAAGTATGTATATAAGTAGTGATCTTTACTATAATTGATTATTTTACTCACTTGGCAGTATTCTTGACCAGGAAATAGAGAATCGGTAAGCATCTAAATTCATATACTTCATGATTCCAACATCTTCCTATAAAAAGAGTATAGACAAAAAACATTTATTTGTATTGAAATGATAGAATGAAATAATTAGACTAGTGGAGCATACATATTTTATTTTCAAATTAAATCCATTGCATGAATGTGACGTTATATGAGGCACCATCCATCGGGTTTCATAAAATTGTTCTGAGTCCAAATTTTGATGGTAAGTTTTCAAAGGAAAAAAAAGATGGTGAGTTTTCAATAGCCATCGTACCTTGTAATGGTGATATTGGTCATTAGCCACATCCCCATTGCTCCTATCCGCTATTTTTTCTGCACACCAGTGAAAAAGTACTAAGCATTTTTATATGCACGTTATTGAAGGCTATTGTAGTTAGAGACAATTCCATTCAGGTCTAAATAATATACTTAATTTCAAAAAGGTCCAAATAAATTGTTAACACTTGTTAATGAAGGCTATTGTAGTTGTTAGTAGTAGTTACTAACAACTTCTTTGAACTTCTTTAAAATTAAGTCTTTTATTTAGAATTTCGGTGCAATTATCCCTTATAATTAACATATTAGGAGATAATAGAGACACCTGGGTATTTGTGAGTGAAGGTATCCCATATGCTGGGTCCTCTTCCATCCTCATTTGCTGCACCTTCATACTGTGTATATGTATATAGACACACTAACAATTAATGCGACATATAGTTTTGCATATATCACCATTGCCCAAAGAGTATAAATCAATAAATTATTACAAGGATCGAACCGAGATATGCAATTCATGTGCTAGGCATTTAATATATGATTCGTGTGAACGGAGTTTAGAGCCGGTAATATGGGTCTGGCCCGTCGGGCCGACCCGTTTTCATGCAAACCCGAGGAGGGCCGGGCTTGCTATTATGGTGGAAAAATTGGGAACCGGGCCTATAAAGGCCGGCGCGGGCTGACCCGTATTTACAAGCCCGCTTCCTTTTTAAAAAAAACAAAAATGGTTGATTAGATTACATTTACAGGCCAGTGTTTAATGTTTATTTAGATTTTTGTTTGAAGACTTTGTTGTTTATTTTGACTGTCAAATTATATGTATTAGTGTATGTTGTTATGTTATCACTTATTACTTTATCAGACAATGTTATGACTTATGATTACGTTTATTGTGATGTTATTAGATGATTTTATTTTGCTAAAACCATAAAACTTACAGGGAGAATAAGGTCGAAAGAGGAAAAAATGGATTTAGGAAAAATGATTTAGTTTTTTTACTGGCCAGGCCCGGCCTGATGGCATGCATGAGGGTCGGGCCTTGTAAATAAGTGTATAAAAAGGGAAGCGGGCCTAAATGGGCCCGGCCCTATGCGGGCCGGCCCGTATTCCCAGCTCTAAAGTGGTTATAGGCTATAGCTGTATGAAACATGCATATATCAATGTCAAAATGTAAATTAAAATAATTTATAGAAAAACAAAAATGGAGTTAGATATAAATTTATTCCTTAGTTACCTAATATTCTCCTTAGTTATGAATAATTAAAGTTACCTCAAATTAAATTTATGTAGTATGAAAAGACACTTTTTTTTATTTATCTTTTTAAAGTTACGAGTAATTCATTTGCGTTTTTGACTCATTTGTGGGGTCCTCAAACTTTGACACAATACAAATTAATTCCTAAAATTTTATTTTAAATGACTCACTTTTTATAGCTTAATTAATCATTTGAATTATTATTCCTTCCAAAAAAATTAAGAAGTGAGCCAGAGAGTAATGTTTAAAATTGTTGAAAAGAAAAATTAGTCATTTAGTCCTAAACTTTGGATTTGACTATGATTCAGACAATCAAACGTCCAGATTTACACGTGGCTATTTAGTCCATCAATATCGATTTATTTAACAATTGAGAAACACTTTCTCATCGGTGTAGTAAGATCTATACCCTTTAAATTTTGGTCTCAATGACTCACATTTAAAATTTCTAATTTGTTTATTTTAAAATGATTAATTCATTTTTATAATAAATGATGATTATAAGATTATCTTTATTTCACATTTTACATATATTGAAATAAAATTTTATTCTTTTCAACAAAAAAATTAAAAGTTATTCAAAATAGAAAAATTAAATTAAAGTAAATCTAATCATGTAACGCCGGCGTTTATGATAGGAACGCCGGAAAGTGATATTGTATTATTATTTTACCGGCGATTTCGCAAACGCCGATATGCGTAGTCTTTTTTATAAAAATTATTTAATACTTACCGGCGTTTTCTAGGAAACGCCGGTATGCCTGGTTTTTTTTAAAAAAATATTATTTAATACTTATCGGCGTTTGTCCTACGCTTAACGGCGTTTCCAAGAAAATGCCTGGTTTTTTTAATCATGTAAATTTGATCTACCGGCACATATATATTGATTATGAGAACACTTTTTTTTATCCAAGTGATTAGTATAGAATTGAGATCAATTTGACGCTTGGTGTTTGATAATTAACTGGAGGTCATAAACGGCGTTAGCAAACTTATACCGTGCCCCGTTCAACAACTTAACGAGTAGTCAGTTCTCTTTCAATCTAGTTCTTCTCTTCTACGTATGCGACCGACAAAGACTACACCCCCTTAGCTAAAAGTTAAAAATAATAGGGAAGCTCAACGAAGACGATGTGGAGACATTAAACAAAATAGGGAAGCTAAATGTTAAAAGAACACAACATATATAGTTAATCCTTTGCTAAATACTTACAAGATTTAAATATATAATTTGATTAAATTAAAGATATAAGTTAATTTGATGGAGATGATGAGAGGAGGTGTGTTTCAGTTTACTAAACATATAGACTAACTCAGATAAAGACTCGTATACTTCTTGTGGTGTCTAACGTCAAGTTTCAGTTTGCTAACCCGGTTTGTCACCTTCAGTAAATTATCCAACAGTAGCAACGATGATTTCGAAAAAAAACGGGGAACAGCAAGGATGGAATTTCAAATAAAACAAGCTTAAAGGACTAACTTGCAATGAATTAAATTTGAGAGACTAACTTGCTCAAAATAGAATATGAGGGGCTCCACATGATTTGTTTTCATTGTGGCAAGTTCGGGCATGATGACTCACATTGCCCGGCGAAGCAAACTCTCCAAGTTAGCGGTGCTCGGAGTCCTAATCTTAACTCAGGCGAGGCCGGGGATGGTGGCCGGACTCCCACCTCGGCGGGTGAGGGGAACTCTAAGTATGGCGGTTGGATGATTGCTCAGGACCCCAAAAGGAAAGGGAGGCCCACTGCTTGAGATGCCAACAAGAAAGGACAGAAGACGGCAGAGACAAAAAAGGATGTGATGATGGGCGTCTCTCGTTTTGCAGTCCTGTCCGAAGAGAATGAAGTTGACACGGAAATGGAAAGTTCTACAGGTGTCAGGCAGCCAATGGAGGACATTTCAAACGTCAACGTGGGGAGACTCAAAGAGGTCAAACGAAAGGCACCTAGTGCAGAGTGTGCTGAGGAAAAGCAAGTCAAAAGCATGGGGAAAAAGGCGTCGGGGCCCACCATCCTTAATGGTAGCCTCAGGGGTGCACATGCCAAGCGCGTGGAGGCAAAAAGGGTGACAGTGAGCGGACCCGAATGGGCCCACAACCGGAGAGAGAAGGGGAGGCCCAGAAGGATCAATCATTGGATGCCATGGGCCAGCTGTGTAACCAAATGGACCAGAGTGGACACAACAAGGTGCACATGGGCCAAAACGAGAGCACGAGTGGGCTGAATAGAGAAATGGATCCCCACGAGGGGTTAGTACTACATGGGCCTAACAGTGGAAGCACTAATGAGGACATGCACTTTAGGAATCTCCCCCCCGATATCACACATAGCGTGCTTAATCACCTGCCTAAGTCAACCATGGACTGGGCTGAGAACCTCCCCCCTGACCAAGCCTTGGATAGTCAACCTTTAGGACTGTCTGCAGTGGAGAACATGATCTTAAGCGAAAACCCGGAGGTGCCGTGTTCTGAGACTCCTATGGGGAATGGGAGCCTAAGAACACAATGAGATAATTTCCCCAGTGTTCTTTTGCCGCTGTCGGTTAATGGGTCATCCCTATCTCATTAATGTTTTAATGATTTTAGTATGGAATGTTAGAGGTGCTGCCGGCAAGTCGTTCGGACAGACACTTAAAGAAGTTCGAAGTTCCTTTAATGCGAGGATTGTGGTCTTGTTGGAAACTAGATGCAGTGGTGACAAAGCACAAAAGGTGATCAAAAAGCTTGGCTTTAAATACCAGGTCATCGAAGAGGCGTGCGGTATGGCTGGTGGAATATGGATTCTGTGGAATGACTCATCCCTCACAATTACGGTGGTGCAGCAACATTTCCAATTCATCCACTGCAGGGTAGAAGGTATGGGTCGACGGCCTTGGCTCTTTACGGCTACTTATGCCAGCCCACGCGGGCCTGAAAGAGTGAAGCTGTGGGAGGAACTTACCAGTATAGCGGCATGCACCACTGAACCATGGCTTCTAGCTGGTGACCTCAATGATATCCAAGGAGCCGATGAACAAAAAGGTGGCACTGTTGTGAATGAACGGAAGTGCAGACAGTTCTCCGATAATATCTCTAAGTGTAAGCTCATTGACCTCGGATCGGAAGGGCCTCGCTTCACATGGCGTGGGCCTCTGGTGGGATTTGCTAATCGTTTATTTAAACGCCTCGACCGCGGGTTATGCAACTCCCTGTGGCGAAATGAATTTAGTGAGGCTTATGTCAAGATAGGCCCACGTTTGAAATCTGACCATCACCCCCTACTTATAGATGTGAACAGCGAGTGGCATAGACGCAGAAATAAACCATTTCGATTTGAAGCGGCCTGGTTGAAACATGCCAACTTCAAAGCTTTTTTGCGTACCAACTGGAGCCACTCTGCAAATCTCCCATCCTGTTTGCAGCTCCTACAGGGCAAACTAGCGGATTGGAACACCAATGTGTTTGGTCATATAAGGCAACGCAAGAACCGACTCCTGAGACGCATCAGTGGTATTGAGAAAACTCTTCAGGACCGCCCGTGCCGGTTCCTCGATAACCTGCTTCTTACCTTGAATGCGGAACTAAATGAAGTCCTGGACCAGGAAGAAATCCTCTGGTTCCAGAAGTCAAGAGCGAAATGGCTAGCCGATGGTGATCGTAATACTCAATTTTATCACTCTAAAACCACTGTCCGGCGTCGCCGGAACCGAGTCCACTCACTCAAAAATGATGCGGGGGAATGGGTTGTCGGCGATACTGAAGTTGGCGCACTCGTTAATGAGCTGTTCCGTAAATTATTCACTGAAGAATCTGATAATAGAGAGTGGATTATGACTTCCCACTCTTGGCCAGCGGTACAGCAAGAATCGTGGGACACCGTCGAAGCTCCTATTGAAAATGAAGATATCCGACACGCCATGTTTTCTATTGGGGGACTCAAGGCTCCAGGGACCGATGGTTACCCGGCTATCTTCTTCCAACGGAATTGGGATCAAGTCGGTCCAGCAGTTTGCCAAGCAATCAAGGGTATGTGGGCTCACCCTGAGGAGATTAAAGTGGTTAATAAAACTCTCATCACTCTAATTCCGAAGGTTGAGAATCCGGAGAAAGCTTGCCAATTCCGGCCTATTTCCTTGTACAATGTCTTATACAAATGTCTTCCAAAGCTTATTGTGAAACGACTCAAGGTAATTCTCTCCACCGTGATCTCCCCTTACCAGGCCAGCTTTGTTCCCGGGCGGAATATTCATGACAACATCATCATAGTGAATGAAATGATACACTCTATGAGGAGGAAAAGAGGCACCAAGGGCGTTATGGCTATCAAGGTAGATCTTGAAAAAGCATATGACCGTATTAGCTGGGAGTATATGCAACGGGTGCTGAGCGACTTGAACTGCCCCGCCGCTATGATAGACCGCATTATGGGGTGTGTCCAAACTGATAGTACCAGTATCGTGTGGAATGGCGAAAAGCTTGAAGCATTCCACACCTCACGTGGTCTTCGACAAGGGGATCCGATATCACCCTACCTATTTGTTCTGGGGATGGAACGCCTCACACATATGATCCTTGACCGTGTGGATAAGAAACTATGGAGAGGCATACGAGCTGCCAGGAATGGCCCCGTAATCTCACATATGATGTTCGCGGATGACCTAGTGCTATTCGCCGACGCTTGCCCAAAACAACTTCAAACCATCCTAGATTGCCTGGCGGATTTTGGGGCGATGTCTGGCCATAAACTCAGCCAAGAAAAAACCTCTATCTTCTTCTCTCCTAATGTGAAGCATGCTGTGAGACGAGAACTGTGCGCTCAAAGTGGCTTTAAAGAAGTCAATGAGCTCGGGAAGTATCTGGGTGCCAATATTTCTCATCCCAAGCGACGCCGCGATAAATACACTACTGTAGTGGACCGAATTAAGAAAAGACTTAGCGGCTGGAATGCGACTAACCTGTCCTTTGCTGGCCGTGTCACACTGGTCAAGGCTGTTACCAGCTCAATGGCCCTCTATCCAATGCAACATGACCGCCTCCCCGATGCCATTACCAAGGAGATAGAAAAGGAACAGAGGCGGTTCATCTGGGGTGAAACGGGTGAAAGTAGGAAAAGGCACGCTATTAGTTGGGATCAAATGTGCAAGGCGAAAGAGGCCGGGGGCTTGGGCATTCGTAACCTCTGTTTGATGAACGATGCCTTCATATCCAAGCTCATATGGAAGATGCACACTGAGCCCACGAGCCTCTGGGTTCAAGTTTTGTTAAGCAAGTATGGCAGAGGATGTGCTCATGGCCCTGAACTACAAGCCAAACCTGGTGACTCCAAGCTGTGGAGGGAAATTACCAAACTCTGGGGCCCTCTCCAAGATCATGTTTCTTATACACTGGATGCTGGTGGCCATAGCACCCACATATGGCAGCCAAGCGTTGATGGGGAGTTCACTGTCAAAAGTTACTACCACCTCCGCCAGGGCCTAGCCAACAACCCTCGACAGAAGGAATGGAAGCTGATTTGGAAACTCCATGTCCCTGAGAGAATCAGACACTTTACATGGTTAGCTAGCCATGGAAGACTCACCACGCTCTCGGTGACTTCCAAATGGGACAATACCTCAGCACTCTGCAGAATTTGCCAAAGGGCGATTGAAGACCAAACTCACGCCTTGAGAGACTGCCCCCATGCCGCTCAAATTTGGCAGCAGTTATTGCCCCGACACTGCTGGACCAAGTTCTTTAACGTGGACACCAAATCATGGTTCAGGGCCAACCTTCAGTACTTTGACAGGTACACTAAACATACCAACTGGGGGGAGATTTTTGCCACTGGATGCTGGTTTATCTGGCGATGGCGAAATTGCCAACTGCATGAGGAGGATCCTCAGTTGCCTCGCTACCCAACCTCGCAGATCTGGAAGCACATCAGGAATTACCCCCAGAAATGGGGAGGAGACAATTTGCAAGATCACAGGGGGGAAATCATATATGTGAGCTGGAACTTACCAGACCCGGGGTGGATGAAACTAAATGTAGATGGTCGGTATACCAGGCAAGGCCTCGCCGGATGCGGTGGTCTCCTCAGAGGGGAGGACGGACAATGGCGGAGGGGATTTTCAATGAAATTGCATGAAACCAGCCCCGTAGCTGCTGAATTTAGAGCAGTAATTGAGGGTCTGAAGATGTGCTGGTTGGTAGGAATTAAACGGGTGGTGGTTGAGTCTGATGCACAGACAATTATTATGGCCATTAATACCCAGCAACGCATCATTAAATGTTGTCACCTTCACAACGAGCTACAGGAGCTACTCAACCTTGACTGGGTGCTCAAATTCCAGCATGTATACAGGGAAGCCAACAAGTGTGCAGATGCGATGGCCTCCTTTAGCATAACACAAGCGCAGGAACGAATGGAATGGACTGGGCCTCCCCAATCGGTAGTGCCCCTACTAGACACTGATAGGAATGGACAGGGATGTCCAAGAAGAATTCTAGCCTAAACGGCTAGGCCTTTGTCACCAAGAAAAAAAAAGTGAAAATCAAGATCAAACTCAATGGTGCTAGAAATATATATTAGCATATATTTTTTTTGGTCAACAATAATTAGCATATATACCATCATATTATTATGCAGAGTCTTATTTTCTAAGACTCCGTTAGACTCAGGCTCCCTACAATCCAACAGGCCATTACACTATACATATATAGAGATTTCTGTTTTTTTTTTTAAACTGAAACTATACATATCAAGATGAGAGCATAGAAGAATAATAAGGAGACCAATTACCTGGTAAGAGGCGGATGCAGTGCCGAAAAGGAAGCCGGAGGGAAAACTGCTTCGATTCAAAGAAGAAACATCAAGAATTGGCGAGGTGGTTGCGTCGCCGTCAACGGAACTGCCAGCGGCTACGACAAGAGCAAAGAGGAACAACACTATTTTCCTCTCCACAACCACCTTCATCTTCACATACATGTCAATTATTGAAATGAAAGTATACTCTATACTTATAGCCAAAGTCACACCCTTAAGGAACTTTCAACTTTTTCATATTAATTACCCACTTTGCCATTGCCTAATTTAGCCACATTTATTTTTCCTTTTTCCATATTGTCGTTTTTCTTTTTTGGCTTCATTGCACTTCAAGCGTAAACCATCGTGGGCTTGATTCTCATCCTATTTGGATGAAAACACCCTTTAGAAACATGTACAACTAAAGCAACACTTTGTGTTGATCTTATCGAATCGAATCATGGAGTTGGTATGAATATTCTATATTTGATTTTTCAAACAAGATGAGGTGTTTTATGGCCACGCATTTGCCTAATAAGAGCTTATATCCAAATCACTCCGAGCAATAATGAAGTTATTATCACTTGTTCGCATACCATCTATATGATCATGACGTTTGGTTGAATCTTCTGCTGCCTTGATTTCACTTTTGGGTTTATGCCATACATTACATAAATTTTGATTTTGTTTTAATCATAAGAATTTATTTTATATTATGCTATCTCCCATCCAAATGTAAGTCTTTTCTAGAAGACTTATATATGTGTTTCACAATAAATAAATCAAGACTCGGAGAGCAATTATAAATTCAATTAAATTTTCAAAATGGTAGTTCTTTGCATTAGTCTCTCTCTCTCTCAAACTTCATAAAGCATATATTTTCTATTTTTTTATAAAATATAAGTTATACTCCTTTGTTTCTAAACATATGAGCTATTTAGAGAGAGGTTTATTTTCTTCATATAATACCTATATTTTTCTCTACTCTTCTTTAAGATTACTATTACTTACATTTTCAATAATAAATAAGCAAGTGAGAGATCGAAGGGTTGTAGATAAAGATGAGTGGTTAGAATGTTTTGGTAAAATCATGGGATTTCAACTAACATAACAAAGTCTTATATTTGGGAATATAGAGATTATCTAATAACTTTCCTTTCATTATTTTTTCATTTAAGTGAATTAGATTAAATTAGTTACTATATTTTTATTGGAAGGAGTACCACTATCTTTTAAGTTTGGACCCAATTCTCTCCATCCAATTTTCAAGAAATATATTAGTAAACACAACTCTACTTCTATATTACTTTCATGAATAATTGATAGTTCTTAATTATTTTGAGTTATCAATTGTTATATTAATTATGATTTTCTTAAATGTTAACATTTAAAAAACATATTTGATTGCGATTTCTATGACTTCTCGGATCTAAGATAGTTATGGTATCAGATATTGATAAATTCACACATTTTTCTTTTTCAGACAAAATTATTGACTTATGGACTTACCTTAGTTTGAATGTGGTGGTTTAATGTATTTATAATAAGTAATGGTGTTGGCTATGATGTGGATTAGTAGATGGTTGACTCTCTTTTCTCATTCTAATAAGTTTACGTTAGCGGTTATACATGGCCACTTGTGTCTACAGGCTATTAGCTAGAGAAAAAGGACGTCTAGGCAAGGTTGTTACAGGGAAATAATGTAATGAGTAATTTTTTAATAAAAAAAATGATGTCTGTGTATGAATAATAATTAGAGTAACAAGAGATTTATAATATCCATACGATGGGTAAAAGAAGAAATAAAAGTATAATACTGAGCAATTGAAATTGATCCTATAGTAACTACATTGAAAAGTTTGATGAGTTGATTGCACCATATTTTTATATGCTTTTCATGGGCAAATTCATTGGATTTTAGCATATCTAGGGTCTTTTTGTGCTTAAAAGACCAATTCTAATACTTCTAATTTGTCATAATCCATCTCAATCAACTTATTTATCATAACCATACATAAATAGAGAGAAATCAATGAGATTATAAAGAACACATATACAATCATACATGTTAAAGAGTGCAAACTCCTCATTACAAAACAAAAATCACAGCAACTCAGATCAACAGTGTTGAAGTGTTCTGTGTTTTGGTGTGTCATTTGTTTGCTAAGAAACCATTGATTTGTGAGTTTCATTGTGAGTAGCTTGCTCACTGTTGTTTGCTACATTTGTATCATCTTATTTGATACTGGATTTGTGTGATTCTTTGTGAATTGAATGAGAACGCAGAAAAATTGAGCATAGGTTACTATGTCGCTTTACCTGTGAATCTTGCTTGTTATGAATTGGATCTAGCGCTTTAAAAAATCATGTTGAACTGAATTTGTTTAGCTTTTGCTGACTTGTTTGTGATTGCGATGAGTGTTTGTTATAAATAAGTCCTATGCGCCTCTCTTCCAACCCCCGCCTTTGCCATTCTCTTATGCCGCCGTCGCCGGATTCTTACTCTTTGCCGCCGATCTCAGCCTCCTCCGTCGCCGATCGCCGCCACCACAGCCGCCGCTCTCTTCCACCACTACCTCCTCTGATCTCTTCCTCCACTGCCTCAACCGATCTCTTCCAGCTACGCTGCTGTTCTCTTCCACCTCGGCCTCCACTGATCTCTACAGATTCATCATTGTCTCCCATGTTCTTTTCCATATTTGAGCTCCTTTGGTCTTGCATGCAAGTTATCCTTTAAGATCAGAGTCACTATGTCCCCCTCACCTGGTTACGCTTCTCACAATAGAGGTAATTTTGTTCTTGCTAAAGTAGTGGATAGTCGACAGATTCATACTTCAAAATTGCAATCTCTGATCAATCTTCATTGGAAGCTACAAGGATTCATCTCAGTTGTAAGAAGGTTTAATCATTCCTTTTTACTTCATTTTCAATGTGAAGAAGACTGGGTTTTTATGGTTTCTCGTGGTTCATGGCTCCTTCAAGGTTATTTTATCATCTTGCTTCCCTGGCATTTAAATATCCCTTTGTCTCAGCATTCTGATCATCATTTACCAACATGGGTTCAAATTCATGGATTGCCCTTGGATTATTATAATAGGGAGACATCAAACTATATTGGTGATAAATTAGGGAAATTCATTTGTTATGATGAAAAAAGCCCCTTCAATGACTTTGGATTGCGATTTCAGATTTTTCTCTCAGATTTCAGTCTCAATGCTATTAATCTGTATGACTTTCAACTGCAGGCTGGTCAATCCTTGGAATTCTCAGTTATTTTGGAGCATGTTGGAAGATTTTGTCCACATTGTATGTGTATTGGTCATGTGGCTCAATCTTGTAATTTTTCTCCTGAACTGAAACCCCGAGCAAGAGTCTCTTTTAATGGCACCAAATCTGTTCGTGTTGAATAACATGAGTTTTCTAGATGTTATGACTATAATTCGCACAAGTCTGGAATAAAATTGGATATTATTTGTTACTCTGAGATTTCTTTGCCAAAAGAACCTACTTCAAGTCTTCTTTTGATAGAGGAAATAGATAGAGTTGATGGGAAAATGCATAAGGGGAACATGGAGAAGGTTGATTCTGATTTTAAGACTAGTAATGGACCTCAGTTGCTTCAGTCTAATATCAAGAAATGGAAGCTTAAAGAGTCAGTTCTTTCTGATGTCTCTTACAAAAGAGCCAAGACTCTCTTGAGAAAGGTTGACGATCCTTTATCATCCATGTTGGACAACTGTATTTCAATTCAAATTGTGAAGGAGAAACGAAAGAGGTATTGGGGAGAAATAGTTGTCTTTCCTCCTCCTTTCAAGAAGAGGTACGTGTTTTCAGTGTTTAGCACTCCTTGTAAGACAAAAGAGCATGATTCAAAGAAAAAGGGAGTTCATCGAAGTTGTCATTATCATTCTATGAAACGAGCATTGGATGATTTGGAGAATTTAGGTGATGATTCTCATTTTTAGCTCAACAAGTTATTCATCTGTTCCTCAAGAAAGCGTCCTTGGAATGGTGATATTCACATTCAAAGTCTGGGTTCTAGCGGAGCTTATGCCAAAACGCTCCGCGTGAGTGGATGATTTCAATGAGGACCTCTAAGCTCGCAAGCAGCCACTTGGAGGTCCATCTTGCAGTGCTGCTCACTTTTATTTCTTCATGCGTCTTCATGGTTTGTTTGGTTTGTTTCAGCTTTAGTCTATATAGGTGTTCATTTTGCTGCTTTGGGTTCTGTTTTGGACAACTTCCTCCATCTGCGCAAACTTCAATGTGTCATGTAGAATCTTCCAGTTCTTTGCGGGTGACACCTTTGGTGCATTATAACACACCAAAATCTTTCAATACCCTCAGTGGTATAGACGTCGTGAGGCTTTGGGTTTCTCTTAGTTCTCGTAGTGGCGTATCCCTCCAGTTCCAACCACCTGTTGCTTTCAGAAAGTCACTGATTGTCGGAACTACTGCATTGGTTCTATATGGTTACTTGCATGCTGGTGGTCAGAAGGAGTTTGATGTTGTCTCTCTACTATTTGTTTTAATTATCTGCTTGTTTAAATTTAAGTATGTTTTAATATGCTTTGGATATTAACTTGTTGTAATAGCTAGATATTATTTAATGTCATTTTGCCTTTTATAAAAAAAAAATAAGTCCTATGTACACAATGATTTGTGGAAATTATCTAATCAAAAATATGATGTTCGTTTGTGAATTTTGGAAGGTTATCAAATGTTGTTGCGTTTCCGAAGCTTATATTGCATGAGAATTACAAAGTCCATCTTGTTGCTGAATTGCCATAAGGCTGATGATTGTGTACTATTTTCCATTTGCATAGTCCCGGTATACATGAATGTTCCATTTAACCGTGTATTACTGATTTTTATTGATGAACAGTTTTTTTTTGTATATTTCAATCGACTTATATTATTTTAAATTATAATTAAGTTGGCCTAATTAAACCACTAGCATTTCAACCATTATTGCAATTGGTTTATTAACCAATCTAGTTTTGATGCCTTAATATCAAATTGTGAATACTCCTCAAACTAATTTTATATGATTAAATAAGTTACTTAATAGTATATAAATCAAACGCGACAAACATTTTTAAATGAACTTAAAATTTTCAAAATAGTTGGAATTTGAAGAAAAAAGGAATATGATGTGGACTTTTGAAAGTAAAAAAGCAGTAGAATTGGTTCGCAACTGTATATGTAACATAATTGTGCAGCAATATTTTCTTACTTTTTTCGAATACATAGGTACAGATTATATTAGTATTGTATATAACTGTTGTTGAGTAAATATAAATACTGGTAATTTGGAAAATAAATAAATCAATATGAGAAACGTATTATGTATTTAGGGTCAAGTGTTTTTAATTTATCTTAATCAAGAGCAGCTTATATGATCCAACTCCTATATATCTTTCTTCTCTTCTCTCGAGTCTTGAACACGAATTTGATTTTGCTTTTCTTTTTAAAAGGATTCGGTCAAGAGTCTTGCTCATGATTACGCCGAAGTGAATCTTCAGAATGGCACATGATGAATCTGCAGAAGTAATAATGTCTTTTAAAAAATAGCTTTCTGATTTTATAAAAAATAGCTTTCTGCATCCTGAATATTCGGGGTGTTATCAACATCACCATCCTCTCAACTTGTTACTTATTTAAGTACAACTATAGACTTATCAGTTAAATTAATAAATTATTCTTAACGTAGATTCCATTTCCACACTTTAGTATACGACTTTCAGGCTCAGCAAAGGATAAGGAAGCCATAGAATCGGGACCTGAACCGGAATATAAAAACAAATTGATCTTTCTAGCAATTACAAATGTAAAAAACAATTCAATTTAAAATATTCATATTTATCACTTTTTCTCCAAAGCCACTTGTCCTGAGTTCTGAAGTTGAGTTCGAATCAGTCTCTCTTTATAAACTAGAAGTAAGATTGTCTAGTGTATTCCTCTTCTAATATCCTTACCAAGTGGGGATCGAACTAGATGTGAGGTGACCCTATCATTTTTCTCAAAACTATTGGACTCACTTTAATTTAATTACATGTAACACATTACATACATATATGAAATTTTAATTGGTTTGTTTAGTTTTCTTAACATAAAAATAAAGGGTAATGACCATATCTTACCCTTGAAGTAACCACCCTTAACCGCTTGACACCCTAAATTAACACTGGTACAATTTCACCCTTGAAGTAATCAAAGTGGTCTAATTTTACCCTTTGACAAATGTAATGTTGACGCGTACATTCGCCAGAGGGTAAAATTGGACCAATTTGGTTCCATAAAAGGTCAAATTGTATATGATGTTAGTTTAGGGTGCCCAATGTTTCAGGTGGTTACTTGAAGGGCAAAATTGAGTCATTGTTTAAAAATAAAAACAATTATTTAATCTTGCACTACAAAGTGGGTGGCGGGATAATTTGATTGGGTCCCTAAATTGAACACCATCAACTTTAGCCAGCCAATGTGTTGCTGTTCATTTACCCCCTTACTCACGTGGGACGCGAGGAAGAGACCGTGCCCATTCCTTTTTAAAACTAAGGGCCCATTTATTTCTTATTTTTAATTAAAAGCTTTCTTAAACAAACTTTTAAGATATTTGTAAAATATGAGTAGTATATGCGGGTAAGAAAAGATATTTGTTTAATCTTTAAATGTTATTTGTTTCTATTTTTGAGAGGTCTTTGAGTTACATCGAAAGTGGATTTGGCATGTTCTAAAAGAAGAAAAACAGACACAGTAAATAAGAAGGAATGTTATTTTTTACCTGAATTAAAATAATGTTATTAAAATCATAGATTGCAAATATGCTGTAAATTGTATAAAAAAAATCATAGATTGCAAATATGCTGTAAATTGTAAAATTTGAAAATAGCTAAATGATAAATTATTTTTATGATAATACAAGAATAGTTTCGGTTTTTCCTTAATTATGAAAGTTACTTTCTTTTCTAAAACATACGGGCCCTAATGCATAAGTGGGCCTTTGAAATAAATGCCTTTCAAAATAATTTGATCACCTTTTCAGCAGAAAGTCTTTTTTAATATTTTAACTTTAGGACTTTTTTTAATATCATAATCTTATATTTTTTTTTCAAATCGATAACTTTGATACCGTTCATTTAATTAAAAAAGGTTAACTTTCAAATTTTAAATTTTGACCGCATTCTCAAATAAGAATACATTGTTTAGTGTTAAATCATTGATATAATTAAGGTTAGATGATAAAAAATAGACTTGATAAAACTAAGAAGTTATAGTGACAACTTATATGAAGTTAAAAGTGAAGGTTAACGTTTGCCTAATTCATTTGAAAAGAAATAATATGTTTGATTATTTTGTGCGTTTACTCTAAGTTAATTCTTAAAAAATAACTTAGATATAGATACTGTAAATAAGAAAGGCGATGCTCTTTATAAAATAAAAATGCATGAATGATATAAAATATAAAATAAATTAAGTAATAATTTTGCCAACAAAAAATAAATTGTATAATGATTTATCTTTATAATAATTATAACGGGAAGAGGAAAACAAATTGACCTGTTTAAAAAAGCACCTAAATGAAGCTTTAAAAAAATGTGTCTCTAGATGTTGAATTTTTTTCAATTTTTAATTGTAAAATGATCGATTATATAGAAACAAAACATACTACACACAAAAAAGAATTGTCCAGGGAGCGGGTAGTTAACATTACATCAGTTTTACAAAAAGAATAATGGAGAAAAACACAGTAGTGGTGAATTTGTATATCCTTTGCCAAAGTGCCTCCAATGTTTGCATGTGCCAGACCACAATCAAAATTTTCTTGTATGAAAGCATACTGATGTTGTGTAACACATGACATTATTAAGTGATGGAGACCTAAATGATTCCTTGCAACATTTCCTAAATATTACTCCCTGCGATCCTAAATATAAGACCTAATTGTTTTTTTTTTGAAAAATCCAAAAAAAAAGCAAAATAAGTTAATTATAAATTGATTTACCTAATTATTTCCGTTAAACTAGTTTATTTTACTTATAAACTAATGGATAATCTAAAAATATATTAAATATGTCGTGATTTAATAGACTATTTTGTAACCTTAACCTCTCCAAAAAAAAGTTATCTAGGTCTTATATTTAGGACCGGAGGTAATATTAAATTAATGATATTTGCTAAATTAATTATTAGATGAAAATACCAAATCTCCCCAACCATCTTTTTTTATCTCCACTACTCTCTTGTCTGATTATTCTTGATGTGCATTGTTAAGGTTAATTTGGGAAAAAATTGAGAACAACTGGAAAGATATTTTATATTTATGACCAAACTCGTCTTCCAAAAAGATGTTATAATTAGGATTGGAGGAAGTATTATGTAAGAACATGATATCTTTTCCTTTAAATTGACAAAGTCTACTGTAATTTTTACTTTTTGTATTTTTGTCAAAAAAAACTATTTTAATTTTGTTAAATTTTTCATTTTAATATCTTAATTTTTAAAGCTTTTCTTAATTTTTTATACTCTATTTTCATTAGTTTAGAAAAAAAGGGTATCTTATATATAGCGACGTAAGGAGTTGAAATTAATGCAACATTCAATCCTAAATATAAGACTTATTCAAGAATCCTAAAATAGTACTTCTGTGTAATTGTTTTAAAGTATTTCCCAAAAATTATCTCTATGAATGTTTCTCACTTATGAACAAGCAAATGAGGGTGTAGATATAAGTAAATAATTAAAGTGTATTTGTAATATCATGATTTTAACTAATTTAATTAACTTCATCAATTTGATCCATTAACAAGTCTCACATTTATGAGCCAGGAAGGGAGTATTTTTTTTGTTTAATTTGATATGATAAAGGGAGAATGACAAAAAAATCCCTCCCAATACAAAAGGACAAGTAAGAAACCTAAACTTCTAAAAGGACTATGAAGGAACCAAACACCTAATTGACATTTCCAAATGTTGCGAAACGACTAAAGGACAATCAAGTCATGGTCCTTTTAGAAGTTTAGGTTCCTTACTTGTCCTTTTGAGTATTATGAGAGATTTTTTCTTGATATTCCCTATGATAAATAAGTTAGATAAACTAATTTAAACAAAATTATAGTAAAAATTTTACACTAAAGTCATTAAAAATATTGACTTTTAGACTTTCTTATTTTGATTTTAAAATGATCAGCTTAAAGTATATAGTGGTCCAAATATAATTTTTAATTGTTCATCCACGTTACACGATTCGATTGAGTTGGAAGAGAAGAACCTCGTGGTCCTTGTTTGTTAAGCATCTGACTGAGCAACTATTAACTAAACTACCTTTCTTGTACAAAACAACCACTACCATCTCTCTACCTATCTCTCATTCTCACAATTTATACAAAAAATAAAAATAAAACATACTCTCAACTTATTATTCATTTCTAATATTTTTAGACAGAGTTCTCGAAATTTGTATTTTCTCCAGGACCTTCATTTCATATATAGTACTCTGCTTCCACATGAGTCTTCTCTTCCTTTTTACTTCACCTTCTTAAGCCTTACCAAACGTTCGTGCTCCTTGAATGACTGTTGGCTATTTGTAGTTGCCTTATTACATTCATTATCACTAAGCTTTTCAGCTAACTATCTATCAAGTGTTCAAAAACTTAAAAAAAAAACATTTTTTTTTATTTTTCTGAGCTTGTGAGTGAAGAAATTATCTGGGCTTATAGTGATTTGGGTATTATAATTTTGGTCTTGTGTGTTTATCACTAAGCTTTTCAGCTAACCATCTATCAAGTGTTCTCATACTTAAAAAACTGTTTTTTTTTTTATTTTTCTGAGCTTGTGTGTGAAGAAATTATCTGGGTTATCGTGATTTGGGTACTATAGTTTGGTCTTGTGTGTTTGTTAGAGTTTACTTCTGGTGTGTTGTGGATTGAGGAAAAGTTTCCAAAGAATTAGATGAAGAAGGAGGGTGTTGAGAGTATGTGAAGATTTTAGGAAATGGGTGATGCTGTTGAAAGTGAAAACATGTCTCAAGATGAACATGTGGATAAGTTTTCAGTTATGGAGAACTCTGAAGCAGAAGAATCAGAAGTAAGTTCTTCACCTCATGGAGGTTAGTGGCTTTTAGCTTTGAGTTCCTTTAGTGTTGTCACACTATCAGATATTTGATCTCTGTATGGGCATTATTATCATTGCTGTATGTGTATTTATTGTGGTTGTTTATGGTGGGAGCCACATGATATTGATTTGAGACCATCTTTTTTCATTGTTGTTTAGCTTAATTACTCATTGTAGACAAGAGTTTGTCAGCTTAGTTCTTTATGTTGTGGGCACTGGTGGACTCTGGGACACTAAGTTGGAGTATAAATAAAGCATTATATGTGGTGTGAATGATCTTGTTGGTTTAAAAGTTGGGTATTTATGATTAAGAATCTGAGGCTTATGCCATTTTTGGGATTATGTGAAGTGTTAAAGTAGTGCTCCATGGCTTAAAATGGTGTCACTTTGTTGTGACTTTATACTTTTTTTGCCCTTACTATGCATTTTCAATTCTTACTGAAGTGGTCTACTTTATTTTTTTAATTTAATTCCTCTTACTCAATTCTAATGAATTTTTGCTCCTATACATCCTGTTAATGGGATATGAGCCATGGGAAGTAGACAAGGACTTGATGCCAATTCAAAACGGAAATGGACTTCATTTTCCATATAGAGGACCCTTTAGATTATCTAAAACCTCTTGCTTATGTCCTTAGGATTGTGTTAGCTTGTTGACACTGACTTCACTTCTCTGTTGGTGAAATAGGGAGGAGATATGTAGATGAAAAATATGTACCCTGGCTTTGAAGGCTTCATGCTTTTTTCATCATTTTAATTCATTAGGCCCAGTAAAACCAGCTTTATATTGTTTTGTTCTACTTGTATCTATTGTATAGTAATCATCCTACTTTGTGTTTCACAAATTTAAATAAAACCAAATTTGATGTATTTTCATATCCTTTTCTGAGACTGCA
Source organism: Mimosa pudica (assembly GCA_029929735.1). Classification (NCBI taxonomy): domain Eukaryota; kingdom Viridiplantae; phylum Streptophyta; class Magnoliopsida; order Fabales; family Fabaceae; genus Mimosa; species Mimosa pudica. The sequence continues at coordinate 7,251,896 of JAKELP010000021.1, read as the reverse complement.
TGATATCATTTTTATTTAAAGAACGGAGTGGTGAGTGCAACTCCCACCTTTTACTTCAGAAAAATACCATTCATTGTCTCTTATCCTCAGTTGTGCTACTGTTGGACAGCTGCTTTTGATCTACTTCTTTAATAATGTTTGTTTTCTTGTACCATAATATTGTGAATTTTTTCATGAAGGGTTGAACCATCGCATAATGGCACCTGTTGGAAATGAGAGGAACCAGCTTATTGATAATAATGAAGTTACATTTTCTAGTTCTTTAACGGAGAGGACATCTTCTCCAAGGCAAAGCCTAACATTGGACAGGCTTTTAGAGCGTGAAACGGTAGGTAGAAATGTCGACACGTGTACATGAGGTTAATATTTAAAATCGTGATTACTTCAATTTTACTCCACTGAAGTACAATTTACTTGTCTATTCTTGGGCCAATTGATCATACTTCTGAAACAAAATTCATGTTCATTTGCTTTTAATTTTTTGTATGTCGCCATCCAATAGTTTTCGATTATTTGGTAAATATGTCATAGGTTGTAATAATTTATTCTTGATCTTGAAGTAAATATTTTCCATTTATTCTTTGATGTTATAAACTTCTTAGGTAGGTCACTACTACTTCTTCTTGTGCTTCACAGAAAAATTTGATTGGGAACCTTGTGAAGATACAAAGTGATGGGACTGTCAAAGTGGATTTAGACAAGAGTGAACCTGTTGCATCAGAATTATTAGAGCTTCAATCATTTGAAGACTTAGCAGTGAGGGACATTTTTGTCTCTGAATGCAAGAAACCTATTCCAAGGTTGCAAATTGCTATACTTGCTGTTGGAACTAGAGGAGATGTACAACCTTTTCTGGCCATTGCAAAGAGACTACAGGCATGTCTGAATGTTTCCATACAACCTTGGTGCTTAAAAAAATTGCATTGTCAATTCATGTCTTTATTATCACTGTTACTACCATTGTCGTGTCATTCATTGTTTCTTGCCTGTCAAGTGTAATAGATGAATATCACTATAGCAAAGGGTTGAACTCTTTCTAAACAATAGAATATGATTTATGCATATGTTTTTAAGCCATGATTTCTTTGATGTCCTTTATTCACACTTACATGCTCTGGGTTTGTTTCGTTCACCTTGGTCTAGGTCATTTTCACTAGGGCAAAGGTGCAACCGATAGCATGGTAATTTCTAAAAGGCGCACCCAGTAGCAGTAGTATGGCAATTTTAAGGGTAAAATTTGACACTTGTAATTTAAAGTGGGCCATCTAGTAGCATGGTAATTTCTAAAAGGTACATCCAGCAGCATGATAATTTCTTAAAGGTGCACCCAACATCTTAAATTCAATGGAAGTAAAAACAAATTTGCCCCATTTTAAATTACAAGTGCCAAATTTGCACCCTTAAAATTACCATGCTACTAGGTGCAACTTTTAGAAATTACCATGTTATTGGGTGCACCTTTGCCCTTTTCACCATTGATGACAACTTCAAGGTATAAAATGGTCATGGCCATTGGCAAAAACTTGTACCTTCTTATTTATGGATCTCTTTTATTCCTGGTTTGATGGTAGGACATGTTTCTAGTCTTCCATTTACAACAGTAGTCAAAGTTGAAGTCCCATGTTTAATTCATACATCTTGCTGTTTATTGGTGAATTTCAAGAGGGGTCGGGATCCCTATTAGAAGGCCTGAAGTTATCTGTTCCCAGGTTTAACTAGGGTTGGTTAAAGCCCTGACTCAACCTGGTTATTGTACACTGTATGTCCCCCAAGTGCGTTATTCACAAGTTTTTTTGCAGATGATGCATTCTGTTAAATGTTTTAACCAAATGTGGTCTTGTTACTGACTTCGTGCCTGTAGTAGTCTAATTGTTTAATTGGCTTGACCTGTGATCTGCAAATCATTCGTACCTTTATAATATTAGTATTCCGTGTATTTCTGTTACAAAAGCCATTGGATGCTCAGACATCGATCGAGTTATATTCATTTTCATGCCGTTAGTATCTAACCTGTACATCTTGATTGTTGTCATGAGGATTTTACTATTGACACATACATAAAATGCCAAATCTTGATCTTCCAGCTACTATATTCTACCCATTGGCTGTGTTATGTTTGTTGAATGATATTTTCTTGAGCTGTTTGATTTTATTATCAATGATAATTTGATGTTTGCATGCAGGAGTATGGTCATCATGTTCGGTTAGCAACTCATGCTAATTTTGACACATTTATAAAGTCAGCTGGTGTAAATTTCTATCCTCTAGGTGGTGATCCTCGAGCTTTGGCAGGATGTAAGAGGTCCCCAAGTCTAATTAAATTTTTTTCTTGTCTAATGATTACTATTTATCTTAACTTTGATATGTTGAAGTCTCTTTGTTGATTCACTTATTGGTTTTCACCTTGAAAAACATGCTAGAATGCTATTTGATCCTCTTCATAAATGTGCATTTTTTGTTTGTCTCAAACTGATTTCTGCTAGGCTATCTTCATAGGTTTATTTGAAGGTTTGTGCAATAACTAAACAAGAAATCTTGCTCTTTGAACACACCTCTAGTTGTTAGATGTTGATAGGTCTAAAAATAGGAACATTGATGAAAGTTTGGTATCATATATACATTGGCAACTTGCTGGTAGGACTGCATATAAAAAAAAATGGCTGACCTAATTCTAGTCCCTACTTGGTGAGGTGCTGGGGAAGGGAATATACTAAGCAGTCTTACCTTTGTTTTATGTAGGAGGCTAGTATGAACCTACGATTTCAGACCCCACGGCAAGTGAGCTTACCGTTGAACCAAGCCAACCCTTCTTGTAGAACTGCATATAGACATTAAAAATCTTAAATGAAAATATTTTATTTGTTTAATTGACAGGAAAAAGAAAAGTGAAAGTATCTCTAGGACCATAAACTTAAAGGTCAAGGACGCTTTTCATAGATCTTTAACAACCAAATTTGAAAGCAAAAATGGGGAAATTTTGGGGGCTGAAGGTTCAGAATATAGTGAACCACTGCAACAATTAAATATTTCCTCGGGGCTTACACCAAATTAGTTCTAAGTCTCTAAGTGTAGGGAATGTGCTTTGGTTTTAGTGATCATAATTCAAATGAAAGTTTCTGCTTGTCAAATGATGTAATTATTAAAGCTGTATATATAAATGATCAAAGCGATTAATTATTGTGATCATATTACATCTTTATTTCTGATTTATAATATTAGTTTATAAGTATATCAATATGTTTACTGCATGCTTCTTCTTGTTGCACTAGCCCTGAAGCTTATAAAGCTAATGCACTCAATGACTGGTCTATAAAACATCCATAACTGCTATCTTTCTGTAACAAGAATCTGTAATTTTCATTTAAAGAATATTGAGATAGTTTGATTTGTCTTACTCTATTTTAGTCACACGCTTATTTCCTTAAATTCATTGTAAATTTATATCAAATATATTATTTCATTGAATAGATATGGTGAGAAACAAAGGTCTAATCCCATCAGGACCATCAGAAATATCCTTGCAAAGGAAGCAGCTGAAGGCCATTATTGAATCTCTCCTCCCAGCATGCACCGCACCTGATTTGGAAAATGGTGTTCCTTTCAGAGCTCAGGCTATTATTGCTAATCCTCCTGCATATGGTGAGTGTTTCTGGGCGTGGTGAGTTTGTAATTCTTAATTGAAGCATATAAATGTAAAATCCTAGTCTGATTATGCTGTTTGATGGTTCTAATTTTTATTTTGAATTGTCCTCAGTTTATTATGTTTAACCACAGAACTCAGTTAAACTAAGATCTATATATTTTAAAAAGGTTCTCATTAATTTTTTTATCAAAGTTGTTCAAAATTGTTCATTCTAAAATAAATAAGTTAGCTTTTGCTACATGGCTTGCATGCACCAAATTTAAGACATTTTTCTTATGAATGCATGTAAAACTTTAAACGGTTAGTTTTGTTATGTTATAAATATTAGGGTTAAGGGTCAAATCTAGCACTCTACTATTAACAAAAGTTCACCCAACATAAAGAAGAATTTGATGGCTCAAATGTAGCACACATCTTTTCAAAAATGGCTCAAATCTAGCATTTCCATCAACTTTAACGGGTTTGACCGTTAAGTTTGACTTGACCATGTCACGCCATCCGCCACGGCAACTAGGGGTGGGAATAGGTCAGGCCAGGTCAGGCCACCCCCATAAAAGGCCTGGCCTGGTTTATTAAAATTAAGCTTGAGCCTGGCCTGAGGCCTGTTATAGCAAAATTTTCAGGCCTCATTAGCCTGTTAAAAGGCCTAACAAGCCGAAATTTGCAAGTGAAGACATTTGTTAAAAAAAAAAGTAGCAACGGCTCCCTGCTCTAATTCCTTTAGAGCTTTGGATTCTCTTATATTTTGTCTTCTAGCTTGCTTTATGTCATGTCATACTCTCCTTTCAACTTTATTGTCTTTGTACGTCTCCCATGGCCCTTAGCTGTACTCTTTCTCATTTGAAAAATTCTAGTCAAATAAAAATGAAAGACCCATTGAATCTGACGCAAATCTTTGATTTCTTCTCAACATCTTCTTCAACACCCATGGTAGCAAGCAAGCAAAAATAAAAAAGGATCAACTTTAAAAGACTGAGAGACAAGAAGCATTTAAAAGAGATGAAAGAGAAGGAAGAGCAGAAGAAGAACATATGTAAGATAAGGACATAATTGTATTTCTCCATCTCTCACGGTCTTCCTTTGTGCGAAATCATCAACACCCAACCCACAAATCACGTCTTCTTCTTCGTCTTCTTCGCTGGGAGTGGAAAGATACGGCGGGCTGTGGAGGAGAAGGCAATGATGAGAGACGCCGCAAACTGTGACTCGGTGAGGAGAAGAGTGGGGAGTGTGGACTTAGGGTTTAGGTTGGGTGTGAGGGTGAGAGACGCCGCAAACTGTGTCTGTGTGTGAGACTGAGTGAGAGAGTGAGGTGGATGTGGACTGAATGGAATTGGGCCGAGATAATGTGTGGACTTTCCCTATTTGTTTTTTTTTTTTACTAAGAATCCTTAACAGGCCGGCCTGGAGCCTTAACAGGCTTTTTTTAAAAGCTTGAGCCTGGCCTGTTTTCAATAACAGGCCTTAAAAAAAGGCCTGAGCCTGGGCCTGGCCTAAATTTAATCAGGCCGAACCAGGCCCTGGCAGGCCAGGCCGCAGGCCGTACCAGGCCGGCCTGGCCTATTCCCATCCCTAACGGCAACCAGTTTTGCCATGTGGCCTGCCACGTCACCCGCCACGTCACTCAATAATGGATAGTGAGTGGGCCCATTGGGTGACGTGGCATGCCACGTGGCAAAACCGAGTGACGTGGCGGATGACGTGACATGTCAAGTCAAACTTAACGGTCAAACCCGTTAAAGTTGACGGAAATGCTAGATTTGAGCCATTTTTGAAAAGATGTGTGCTACATTTGAGCCATCGAATACTTGTTTATGTTGGGTGAACTTTTGGTAATAGTAGAGTGTTAGATTTGACCCTTAACCCTAAATATTAATGCTTCCATTTGGAACATGGATATATTTTTTCCTGGAAAAAGAAAAATTGAATACAAAGGATAAAATGAAAATGGGAAATTGTGCAGCTTAATATGAAAAATATTTGGCCTCTAAATAAGTATTAACCAAGGATGAAATCTGATGTCTATAATATTTGATGTTTGAACAATGCAATTTTTTTGCTAGATTTTTCACATTCCATAAGAGTCGGACTTAATTGCACTTAGTCAAGAATATTGATGATGCTCTATATTCTTTATGTTTTGTAGGACATGTACATGTTGCAGAAGCTCTTGGGGTGCCCCTTCACATCTTCTTCACTATGCCTTGGACGTGAGTTAATAATATTATATTACTTGAGTGGAAATTAGGACAACAGGTGACCTCTGAATTGAAACATAACTAACAAAGAAACAACTATTTGTAACCAAAAAATAAAAAAGAAACAACTATTTGTTGGCTAGAAATGTTCATTCAGTACAAATATCTACGTAAAGGAATAATTTCAGCTTTGAATATTCTGTTACTGTCTTATTTTTCAAGCGAATTGCTAGTCATTATTCAATTGTAATTTTGTGCAATGTCCCAGGTTTTAATCCCAAGCTTGACCTGGAAAGTCTTGCATTGTGTTTCTCCTTGTGAAGTTTTTTTCTTGTGTATTATGGCAACATTCATGTGATATCCAATCTATATACTCTTCGTTGCATACAGTCAAATATTTTTTCTTATCAGAATTATATTTGAATATTTGTTCTTTTTAATATAAAATTAGGACCAACTTAGAAGTTAATAATAAGAAATAGTTTAGAGATTATTACCAGCATGTAATTTTGCATTGTGTGTGTGTGTTACTGTGAACTGTATAGATTTTGACGATATGTGGATACAATTGCCTGTGCAGCTGCTACTCCATTTTTCTTGTTTCTTTATCCAATACCTTTCTGTGTCATCTCTTACATATTTTCTTTTCAATAGGCAGGCCAACATATGAGTTCCCACACCCTTTGGCACGTGTCCCTCAAAGTGCTGGTTATTGGGTATGTCATTTTTGACAAACTTTGGTTATTTGAATTTACTAATATGTAAGAAGTGGATAATTACATCCATTATTAAATCTGTTTATCTTTGCTTCTGCATCCAGCTATCCTACATTGTTGTAGAACTAATGATGTGGTGGGGGATGAGGGGAATCATCAATGACTTCAGGAAACGGACATTGAAGCTTGCTCCTATTGCATACTTCAGCATGTATCGCGGATCGATATCTCATTTGCCTACTGCCTATATGTGGAGCCCTCATGTTGTTCCAAAGCCAAGTGGTATGGTCAATGATGCAATTTATCATTTATTATATTTGGTTATGCACTCTCATATCTCATTTATAATTTAGTAATCATTTTTAGACTTCTGTCTTTAAAAGAGGGTGATAAATACATTTGCTGGTCATTTTCAGAGTTATTTACATTTTATCATATACAGTTCCTTTGATTTGGATAACATTTCTCAAGTGATGCAGAAGTACTTTTCCTAGGAGAATGCAATGCCTCATCCTAGTTCAAATTAGATCCTACTCAATACCAGTCTGTCTATTCTTAATGCTAGTTGTGGAAATAGCTGTCTTGGATTTTTGTAGACAAACCAAGGTTCAATATGTCTCAAAATTAAGATTGATGTGGGAATATTTCATATTTATTGTAAATAAGTTTTGAAGTGTTATTAGCATTCATTAGACTTTATTATTTTGTCTCATTATTTGGCCTATGAATGTACATTTGTATTTTCACATTTGAAGTAAGAGAAAAAATATTCAGAGTATTTTTCCTCTCAACTTATCCACAAATAATAATATTAAGCATATTTGCAGACTGGGGCCCTTCTGTTGATGTTGTTGGTTATTGTTTCATAAACCTTGGATCCGAGTACCAACCACGAGAAGATTTTCTCCAATGGATTGAAAAGGGACCAAAACCCATATATTTTGGGTTTGGAAGCATGGTATGGCAAATTCATTAGCTATATTAGTTCCTGATGAACTTGTATCCATTTTCATGTGGTAATTATTCATACTATATCGTTTTGGCTTGTGATTGTCATTAATCGATACTTCTTGAAATGTCAGACCTTTACCTCTTGCAAATGGATTGTAGATGATACTTTGCTGTCTGCTACAAACAGAGATTTTTATATATGATACTTTGCTTGACATTTGTGTAGGAAGTTTTTGAGATATTCTAAATGAGAACTTTATGGTTTACTTTGTTAGCCTCTTGAAGATTCCCAAAAAACTACTGATGTTATATTGGGAGCACTAAAGGATACAGGACAACGGGGTATTATTGATCGAGGCTGGGGAAATCTAGGGAATTGTAAGTGTTTATCTTCATCTCATCTTTATGTTATACCTCCCTCCTCTATTTAAAATTCTAGTTTCATTTTTAGTTATTGATTTGTATAAGTTAAATAGTGTTCAGCGTACAAAATGTGTGTTACTGAATGTTAATATTAAGATTTTGAAATTTAGGTTTTATCTTATGTATTAAGTGGATATTTCGAATTTATGTTACACATTGCGAATGTTACTTGAGTTTCTGCTTCTTTATTTCCTTTATTCATTGAGTTATGAAGTACACATATCAGTGTCACAGCTTCCTTTGCCATTAGTAAATTTACAAAATGATAACCATGCAATGGATTTAAAATTTTCTGTTGATAACGAATAAATAATTTGTCTATAATGCATAAGTGCAATATGATAAAAAAAATATCTTTTTGCATGAGTTTTAGAATATTTTCGTAGTTTCACTTGCATAATGATTTCTATGCAGTGGAAGAAGCTCCGGAGTATGTTTTCCTTCTGGAGGGATGTCCTCATGATTGGTTGTTTCCTCAATGTTCTGCTGTGGTATGATTCTTTTTCCTGTTTTGGGCTACTTTGAAGATAAAAGAAATTCATTCTCTAGTACAAGGCAGTGTTTGCACTCCGTGAATGAACAAACTAAAAAATGAAACTAACTCAATTGCAGGTGCATCATGGTGGAGCTGGAACCACTGCCACAGGATTGAAAGCTGGGGTAATGTTGTCTTCATAAGTATCTTCTTTTGAGTGACAAATTTCTTTGGGCGAAGGCCCAAAAATGATACATAACTGTTGGTCAAGGAACAAAAATAATGCATAACTATTCCAAGGTACATCAATGATACCCAAATTTTACCATGTGATCAAGAATGATATTTTCACTACTATGACAATAAGATTAGACATGAAAAGTCCAAATGCCCTTATCAAGGACATCGTCACCGCCGTCTCCTCTTAATTTATAAGGGCATTTTTGACTTTTCATATCTAATCTTATTGTCATATTAGTAAAAATATCATTATTAATCACATGGTAAAAGTTGGGTATCATTGTTCTATCTCAGAATAGTTATGTATTATTTTTGTTCTTTGGTCATTAGTTGTGTATCACTTTTCGGCCTTCGCCCAATTTCTTTTCATGATTCAAAAGTCTGTTTGAATGCCATGACTTGTCCAAAACACTGTTTGATGGTAAAATATATAATTAAATGTTCAGAGTTGATTCTTCTAGCATTCAAGATGCTAGTCTATCTGACATTTGCCAGGATAAATTAATCATAAAAATGAATTGGTATTGAATTTTTTTGATGTAATATCATTACAGTGTCCCACTACAATAGTTCCATTCTTCGGAGATCAATTTTTCTGGGGAGACCGAATATCTGAGAAAGGACTTGGACCACGCCCAATTCCAATATCTGAGCTCACTCGCGAGAACTTATCAGATGCCATAAGGTTCATGCTCCAGTCAGAGGTAATCCTATATTTTGTGCATACAACATTTTGAATTTCTTCATACTTCTCTAATGGACATCTAGAGGATAATGATTTATTTATAGATGGCTCGTCATTAATCAGCAAGGCATGTTTATTTATGATTTGTATGAAATTTTTGTGAAGTTATGATTGGAGTTATCTTCAACAGGTATGATACATGACTTCCTAGGTAAAGTGAATGTCTGCACTATAAGTGTTCTCTACTTATGGTATTTTATGTATTTCATTTTTTCTCTTGCCATAGATTACTACTTCCACCTAACTAAGTAGAAATATCACATATACAGTAGATGGTTCTGTATTCGTAGTGTTGACAAAAATCAATGTGTTCCTTTTTTCGCCCTTAATGTTATTTTTGATATTTGGACTCTCAACTTTACTGAGACTGCTACTTTAAAACCTGATAGTTTAATGATCAACTATATTTGTGTTGACATTTTGCCACTCTGATAATTATGCTGGTCATAATTGTATAGAATCTTAAAATCAGTGGAAAGAATTCTAGTCTTGTGAAGTACTCCCTCTGGTCCTTATCATAAGGGACCAACTACCAATTCTCACAAACTAAGGATTGATTACTGAGTTATTAAATTAAGGCATAAATGCATCATTTTTCCAATTTGATCCTTCCATAAATGATATGATTTAACTTCATCAACTTTGGATATCCATTAATGGACAAGGGTAAATTGGTAAAAACGCAATTAATGCGGCAGTTGGTTTCCTATAATAAGGACCAAATTCTTTTCGTAGTTGGTTTCTTATAATAAGAACTTGAGGGACCGATGGATATTTCAAATCATAGATCATAATATGAAAAGGAATTTTTTAATCTTCAGGTTAAATCTAGAGCAATGGAAATAGCCAAATTGATTGAGAATGAAGATGGGGTTGGTGCTGCCGTGGATGCATTTCATAGGCATCTGCCTCCTGATTTACCCTTCCCAAGCCGATCTCCGCCGGTGGAGAAGGACCAACCTTTTCCTCTGCAGTGGGTTTTTCTTCAGGTTGCAAGTTTGTGCTGTGTGCCCTGTGGTGGTGTGTAGGCTTCTTAAATTTAATTGCAATCATATATATGTGTGTGTGTGTGTATCATGTATGTATATTAACATGATTGCATATAGAAAAGAGGTTCCTTTGTTCTTTTTCCTCCTTCAATTTTACAACATAGTGATTTGCTATGGTATACCATTCATTTTAGTCACCAAACTCTGTTGAGGGTTTGATTAATAATTCATGTTAAGGGTGTAGATTGGACTAGTTTTCTACCTTGTGTATATAAGAGGTTTTGCCATTTAGAATATGGTACTCATCCTCTGTATTTTTGGGTTATGTACTTGATATTTGACTATTAATTAAATTGAGAGCACATGGATTTCTCAGGAAGACTATAGTATTGTTTTTTGGCCTGAAGATTGACTTTATCTAATTAGGTGTATTATAAAACCAAATATCATGGAAACAGTGAAATTAACTTCTATTTTTTTTATATAGAAATTGACTTCTATTTAATTGGCCCACAACCAGAAATTTCACTTTGCCCATTGATTTTTCAGAATGGCCATGCCCATCCTTTAGTTCAAGGGCAATGTTGAGGTTAGAGACCCGAAGTATAGGACTTGTTTGATTCTATTATATGTTTCTATGTTCTAAGAATAGACTCTACAGTATCCTGGAAGTGTTCTAATTGGGAGAGAGGACAACCTTGTTTATGTGGGCAACACTCCTACCCTTCGAGTCTGGATTATAAACTGGGCGGTAATTAACAAAAAGAATAGACTTTACAGTAATTGTAAGCACTTCACTAAAGCTCATTAATTGACAACTGATTAAGCTTCCGACACGTTAAACATATCCATATGGATGAATGCATTTGTAAAAGCTTCGTTAGCATAAAAAAGGTTGTACTGATTTCACCATTAAATTCAAGCATTCATTAGTTACGTTATTTTTATTTAAAAATATAGTTTTTTGTGATAGGAATATATCACAAAAAGACACTCAAAATAAATCAAGTATTAACCTGGGGTGTGTGGTTGAGTGGCAAAGACTCATTCACTCATAACCAATTGTTTGGGGTTCGATCCCCGGCGTTGAGTATGGATAAACATTAAATCTCTCAGGCCAGTTGTTCCACCCTTTGAGGTGCCTACAAATCAGCGGAGGATTAGTCTCTCACTTGTCGAGTGGAGGGATACCTTGATCATGGATAAAAAAAAAATAAATCAAGTATCTAGGTGCACTAAATTTTGAGAAAGATATATGGGAAATGGACTGATACATTTTTCGTGAAGTTTGAAGGAAATTACCAAAATATCTTATAGAGTTGGCAAACGAATGGTCAAAATAATATAGAGTTGGTAAATACAAATAAATAAAATTAGTAAACACACACATATATAGAGAAAAAATAGAAACAATTTGATACTATTACCATATAAATTATATTCTTAGTGAATCACAATCAAATACTATTAATTTTGATGATAGTGATGATAGAGAATAAAATGATAATGACGCTAATTCTTGATCTTAGTGATGATCCTTTTACTAGTAGTAAGGGTTTTGCACTCTTTAAAGCTAATTGCTGGAAAATATTATTGTTGGTCCTAGTCCTAGTGGTGATTCAAAAATAGCTAATTCTTGGTCCGCAAAACGCTCTCACATCTGCTGGCAGTATGGGTTCTCCACTCTTTAAGCTAAGATCCACTTAATCACAATCCTCAATTATCCGTATCACAACTTAAGATTAAATCCTTTACATGGACACTAGACATTGTTAAGGACTAATCCATAGACACAAATATAATTTGACGGATCAAATCCTATACTTTAAAACTAGAGATAGCATGTGAATTGATAGTATCATATCATTATAGCTAATTTAATTAACATATATAATTTGACTAACAAATCCTACACAACATGATGTTGTGTTTGTTTAGACTTGTCCAAATAAATTGAAATACATAGCTTATTTTAGGTAGATTGTGAATGTATTTTTTTATCTAACTTATTATAAGAAGTAGTTTATTTCATAAGTAGGGAAATATAACTTATTTTCAACTTACAAGTAGCTTATGATGTGGACTTAGAGGTGGAAATGAGTCGGGCCGAGCCAGACTTTGCTTAAATAGGCCTGAGCCCGTCATGCAATAAGAAAACTTAGGCTCAGTCCTCAGCTTGGTTGTAGGCTTTTTTGCAGAAAAAAGCCTAGGCATGCGGAAAATAGTAAAGGCCTGAAAGCCTTTTTAAAAGCCTGATTCAAATTTAGTAGTAATAAGTTTGGTTGTAGCTTGGTTGTAGCTTATATTAATATTATTATTTTATATTAGTAGTAATTAGTAGTAATATTAAACGGATCAGGCCTGAAGGCTTTCGAGCTAGACTTTACTAAAATAGGTCTAACCTTTTTAGGTAAAAAGGCTTGTGAATATTAACAAGGTCAGGTCGAACCAGACCCTAAATAGGTTGAGTCGTAGGCCACCTGTTTACGGCCTGACTCATTTCCACCCCTATGTGGACCTACAAACTCGTACTTATTTTCACATCCAATAACAACTAATACAAACATAAGCAATCTAAGTTATGGAAAATATGTCACTTTTTTTCATCTTGAAGATAAACATAAATCTTATTCTGAATACGTAAAAGATTAATCAAGGTCACAAATACTAAATTAACAACTGCAACATTCACATTAACAACAGACATATTTAACAACTACATCATCCACAATAAAAAAGTAGAGCATAGCAATTAGCCACCACAACATTCTAGTTAACTAGGATAACAACAACATCTCCAATCTCCATTCTCATTAACAAGGACCTTACCTTAGTTGATGTTTTAGAAATTTATTATTGAACTTGATTGTGGTTTCATATATTGGGAGCACTCTATTAGTGAGGCATCAATATCAATATATGATGTTGGGCACTGCACTTCTTCTGTGAAGATCCATCCATCTAGCGATGGTGACGATGAGAGGCGGAGGATTGGGGATGGCGGCGATGGCGTACGTGGGGATCGATTACCTGCGGCACGTGTCCCCCACGTGGCACTCCCGCCTCCAGCCTCCTCTCTTTCTCCTCCTCGCTTTCATCGCCATTTGGCGCATCCCCTTCTACAAGCACTGGTCCTCTGAGTTTGGGGCCCTCATTCCCTTCCTCGCCTCCATGCTCTTCATGCTCGCCGCTTTCCTCCTCGAAGTTCTCTCCGTTCGCTCCGTCACCGCTCTTCTCGGCCTCCATTGGCACCGGTACCCTTTTCAATAATAACAACACCTTACTCTTACTCTCTCCGCTCCTTATTATGCCTCACTAACTATCACTAATTAATATAACTCACTAACCACCACATTAAATACACTTTTTTCCCATTTTACTTTTGTAATTAATGAAGATTCAAAATTGAAAATGTGAAACACATCATTTATTGGAAAAAATGGGAAAATTAACTTGAATTTTAAGACCCATCTACCATTCCTTGACATGTGAGAAATGGGTAGTTAATGACTTATAATAAGGACTGGAGGGAGTATTATGTTACTTACTAGTATGTTACTACTAGTACTTGCTTTTTAAAAAAAAATTACTCCCTCCGGTCTTATATTATATTATAGACCTATTTGACTTTTTTGAAAAATCCTTATAAAAAAAGCAAAATAAGTTAATTATAAATTGATTTACCTGATTTTTTCTTTTACACTAGTTTATTTTACCTATAAGCTAATGAATAATGTAAAAAGATATCAAATATATCATGATTTAATAACCTATTTTGCAACCTTAATCTCTCCAAAAAAAAAGTCAATTAGGTCCTATATTTAGGACCGGAGGTAGTACATTGTTTATTTAACTTATAAGCTAGCTTACCTTAACGTTGTTGTTAAAGTCAATCACGTCCCTCCATTCCTCAATATAAATCCTTTTTAACTAATTGGATTAGTTTAGGATGAGGATGTTAGTTAAGTTTGTTAATCCCTCCGTTTTAAAATATAAGGCTAGTTGACCTTTTTTTAGAGAGTAAGAAAGTAAAATAGGTTAGTTAACTCTGACATATTTGATATTTTTTTAAAATTATATATTAGTTTATAGGTCAGATAAACTAGTTTAAGTAAAAATTAGGTGAATCAATTTACAAGTGATACTTGCTTTGCTTTGTTAGGATTTTTCAAAAAAGTCAATTAAGTCTTATATGTAGCACCGAAAGAAGTGTTATCTTATGATATTTACCATTTCACTCTAACCGCAACAAATTGAAATTTGAAAATGGCCTTATATTTAGGAATGAAGTGAGTATTTAGGAAGGGGGGAGGACGTACCAATTCACCCTAATCAATGAAGAGTAACAGGCTAAGCTTGTAAGTCTTAATGCAGCTGTATTAGTGTAAAAGCTCATTTAAATGTCCTAATTGAAAAAAAAAAAGAAAAAAACTTACAAGCCATGTTAGCATGAGGCTCTTGCCCCCTTATAATGGAGTGGTTGGAGTTTCAATTCTCAGGCTTTGCTTTGTGATTGGAGACAAAACAATTAGCAGAGGTTTCCCTTTTCCCCTTTGTGCTGTGAGGAAGATTAGTCCTAGTTTAACAATAAAATGAAGAAAAATTAACCCTTCAGTGAATGCTAAAGTTTCCCAATTGAACTCACTGGCAAAATCATCAAGCCTGCTTTATCATTATTTTTGAATGAAAATGACCTGTTATACTCGTATTGGATTTAACATTTTCTTCAACAAATGAATTTTCGCTAATAACTAATTTGTTTGTAATTTCTAATTGCTTGAATCTTCAACAATGCTTAAAGTCCTGCACTATTTTCATATAGAAGATTGATGATACTGGTTTTCTTCTTTTACTTCTGACAGTGATAGACCACCGCTACCAGACACTGGCCAGTGGCTGCTCCTTGCATTAAATGAAAAACTTCCTCAATTATTTGTTGACATATTAAGGGCACGTATTGTTGCGCTAGAGCATTACCTGTTGTTGTTTATGATGCTGGCATTCTCTGTGTTGTTTGATTCTGTCAAGGCTCCAGGTTTTGGGCTAGGTGCAAGATATATGTTTACCATGGCAATTGGCCGCCTTCTTCGTGTTATAACTTTTATGTCTACAATTGCACCATCGCCTAGGCCTTGGTGTGCCGCTATGAAGTACAAAATTCCTGCATATCCTCATCCTTGGGCTCAGAAATATTATGTTCCTTATGCTTCAGATCATTATGCTATAAGCCAGTTGATTAAGAAAGATTTAGCTTACGGTATGCAGTTCATTAGTCGATTGGATTTTTAGTAATTTATCTTAAAATTCGTATTTATGAAACTTTAAGCTCATTTAAACTTGGGGTGTCAATTCAGTGGTGCCTAGTGCCTACAGTGTATAATTATCTAACCTGCCTGCCAGCGATATTGTTTATTGGATAGGGATATAGATTTTCAGATTTATTAAATAGTTGATAATAGTGTCATTTAGCATGGTACCAGTTCTCCCTTATTTCTGCCCTTTTTCCTCTGAGCTTAATGGGCCCAAATAGAGTTTTTGGACTTCTAAATGTGTGTTTGTGCACCTATGAGCGTGTGTATGTTCCTGACTCTATTTGTACTTGTCCTGGTATCTTGCTGGATGTATGAACTATAAAACAAGAATAGCGTTTATGGCCTCTTCAAAAATATCATTTAAAGCCAAAAATATCATTTAAATGATATAGTATTTCTGAACACAAAAATAGCATTTCTGAACAAAAATAGCATTTTTTAAGAATAGCATTTCTGAACATTTCGCTCTCAGAAATGCTTTGGGCTGAAACACAAAAATATCAGTCTTGGAATCATCTAAAGCCACTGTAGGGTATACACGATGTAGCTAGTAAAAAATTGTGATAATGACATTTTCAATAATTATATAAATTTTATGTTGTATTCCTAAAATTTGCAAGTTTCAATGATTCCTCGATTTCATCTTTTGCGTCTGAGTCAGTCCACCTTTATAGGCTTTTCTTTCTACTATATCTTGCAAACTTAACGTGCTGTTCTTTAACAGCTGACATTGGTATACCTTCCAGTGACTACCGGCCAGATTGGGGCAGGATGAGCTTTTTAATTGATTTTCTCCGACCTACAGCCTCAGAAGGACCTAATTGGTACCATCTCTTGAAGAGAGCTGAAGGTGGTTGCAATGACCTCATATATAGTGGCCACATGTTTGTTGCTGTTCTTACAGCTATGGCTTGGACGGTATGATGTGTAGACTTGTTGCAATACTGTGTTATTAAATCATTCCGTGGCTTTAGGAGACTTTTTCTTCTCTATATTTTGCAGGAAGCTTATGGAGGTGTTAGTTCAGCATTTATATGGCTTCTTGTATTACACAGTGCTCAAAGAGAAGTAAGAGAACGTCATCATTACTCTGTAGACTGCATCATAGCCATCTATGTGGGGATACTCCTGTGGAAGGTGACTGGTTTCATCTGGTCAAAACGAGCCGATGCAAAGCTGACTAAGCTCAATAAAATTCAAGGTAAGCTAATCCAAGCTGCAAAGGATTCAGACATAGATGAAGTGAGGAACCTTCTGAAAGACATTGGGTTATCTAGTGAAGAGAACAAAAATCCGAGTTCGAAGGAGCGATATCCATGGTGGTTTACTTGTGCAACAATGTTCTTTGCACTTGCCATAGTTGTTCTAGCTTTGATAATTACAAGTGATGGATGATCCTCTCACCACATGAATTAGCTTCCTGCCATCAACTATGATTTATGGTGTTTGACATCAAACCGTATGTGAGCATTTTTCACCCTTTGTTTTCTAGTATAACGTGTATTGGGAAAAGTTGAGGGGAAATGAACGAGTTTAATAGGGAGAGATCTTCGATTTACAAGGGAGTTCTCACCATAAGGCCGTCGGCACTCGGCAACAGCAAAAGTTTTTTCTAAAATGTGTTTTATTGGGTGGCGGATTTCTTCTCAGTTTTCATTGAAAATGCCTCTCGAAGTAAAATATTGTAGTATTCCTCAATATGTCTGTATGGAACTTATCACACTTGATAAAGGTTTTGATTAACACTTTTTTTGCTGGCACAAGTATTGTCTTGTTAGAGGCAACTGTGTTTGAGACATTGTTGCACTAAATGTGGATGTCCAATTTCTCAATGGGAATTCAAGTTTTGGTTTATTATGTTGTAAGACAAATATACTTTCGATAAAATTGAAAGTCAAATTCACATGGATTAATTAACTAGGTGGAGTTAAAATCGAACATTTAAGAGGTAGAAAATACTAAACTAAGCTTGGTCATGGACCTTTTCATTTATGTATTAATAGATAGAATCCTAAGAAAACTAACTAGGTTACTTAAAAATTGGTTTTTTTAAATTTTTCTCTAAACTAGTTTATTTAATCTAACACATGACCGAATACGAGTAGTATATAAAATACACTATGGTTAAGTGATTCATTTCGCTTCATCAATTTCTCAAAAAAAAAATAAATAAAATCAACTAGCTCTTCTTACGTAGCACTTCCTCTGATCCTAAATATAAAACTCAATTCACTTTTTTTTTGGAAAATCTTAAGAAAGTAAAATAAGTGACTGATAAATTGAGTTACCTTGTTTTTTCCTAAAACTTGTTTATTTAACTTATAAACTAATAGATAATACTACCTTTGTTTCCTAAATATAAGATCACTTTGGCTAATTTGGAGAGATTAAGGAAGGTTTTACAATGAATTAGGATTACATGATATTCCCAAAATACCATTCACTTAAATTTAAAAGACAAATAGGGATTTGAGAGAGAAGTGAGGGAGCTAAGAAGTATAGTGGTAATTTGGACCAAAATTGAGATAAAATAGAAAGTGATCTTATATTTAGGAACTTATCCACTTCCTTAAAGTGATCTCATATTTAGGAACGGAGGGAGTATCAAATATATTGAAACTAACTAACATATTTTTATTTGCTTTGACTCTCCAAATAAAAAGTCAACTAAAGCGTTTACATAGAAAGCGGGACATCCAGAGATCTCAACGACAAAATACTTGTCTCCTTCCAAAGATATTCTTTCTTTTCTCGCAAACCAAAACAAAGCAAACAGATATTTTGTGTTTGTGATTATTATCCGAATCCATTTGGAGTTGAATAGAATAGAATAGAATAGATTCATCTATCTCTTCCTAGCTCAGTTTGTTTCAATGGCAC
The DNA here is from genome assembly GCA_029929735.1 of Mimosa pudica. Classification (NCBI taxonomy): domain Eukaryota; kingdom Viridiplantae; phylum Streptophyta; class Magnoliopsida; order Fabales; family Fabaceae; genus Mimosa; species Mimosa pudica. Next base: position 7,233,324 of record JAKELP010000021.1, on the reverse strand, counting down.
TCTCCATTTCAGCTTCCAAAATTGTCTGCTTCCACTCACACCCTTCCACACCTTTCGCTCTTTCTTCTTCTTCTTCTTCTTATTCACTTCACTTTCCTGCACGCTCTCCTTTTTCTGGAAAAGGAAGCCTCACATTCCACACTTCCTCGCGCCCTCGAAGTCTTCCTCTGGTAACACTTTGTTCTACCCTTCATTCAACGCTCATAACTTCTTTTCTCTTTTGACTTTCTGTTGACTTCAACTCCACTGTCACTCACACCTTTCTACATCTTTTTTTTTACCACAATCTTCCTCATTTTTACTACATCTACTCCTAAATAGTAGTATAAGACATAAGTCTTAGTTCACTTTTTTTTCTTTGAAGAAATTAAGGAAGTAAAATGAGCTAGTTAACTATGAAATATTTTATGTATTTTTAGATTAATTATTAGTTCATACGTTAAATATACTAGTTTGAGTAAAAATCAAGTAAATAAATTTATGAAAGACTTATTTTACTATCTTAGTATTTTTTAAAAAAGTCAACGAAGTCTTATATTTATTTATCACTGGAGGAAGGAAGTACCTATTTGACTGACTTTTTTAAAAACCCAAAACGATGACTGAATCTTTTCTCTAAAATAGTTTGTTAAATGTATAATGAATAGCACAAAATCTATATTATTATGATTAAGTGTCATGATTGAGAGGTTCTTCTTTTTGTTTCCTTAATATCTTATAAAAAAGTCATCGGAACATAATCGAGGAAGGAATAATTTATGATTTATCTTTGTGTGTTTAGCCGGAAAGTTTTTTTTTTTTTTTTTTTTGCTTTTTTGGGTTCATGGTTGTCAGTTGACACTTAAAAACTTACTTGATAATTTGACACTTCAGCAAAAATTTCTTATGTTGAGTTCGAAAATACTGAGTGAATGTGAGTAATATCCAAAATGATTATGAAACATATTCGTATAGTCATTCTTTGTTTGATTAATAAAATTGTGTCCTTCCTTCGTATCTTAATTCAATTATACAAAGAAATAAAGTACTTCTTCACTTGTTCTAAATATAAGATCTCTTTGACTTGTTTGTTGGAAGTTAAGCAAGTAAATTAGATCACTGAATTATATGTCTCATGTAATTAAATGATACATAAGTTTATAACATGAATCAGTTTATATTGCCTATAGTCATTTTTTTTAAAATAGTCAAAGTGGTCTTATAATTAGGACAAGAGGGAATCTATTGGTTTTTCATTTAGAAATTTCTACAGAGTTCTCTCTCTTAGTACCATGGATGGTTTACTTATTCACCTCTTTTTAATGATTTTATTCTGGCTCATTGGTGTGTACACGGTACAGCAACTGTGAAATAATTCAGATTGATGCTTCATATTTAATGGAATATACAATTGATTTGAGACGTGTGAACTGTGAGTGTTATGTATAGTTCAGAAATTCATTATTTCATGCCCTGAATTTGTACTTATGCTGATAGTTGATCTGATCTGACCTTCTTTGTGCTTTCCTACATCTGCAATGGTTGGCTTAATCTAGCCTTATTATGAAGAGCTGACAAGCAATTTTGAAAAACTGTTGTTGTAGGTGGAGGCAAAGAAACAAACTTTTTCCTCATTTGATGACTTGCTTGCTAATTCTGAAAAACCTGTATTGGTTGACTTTTATGCAACCTGGTAATATATTCACTTCTTTTTGTCTCTCTTGTAGTAATGAGCAAATTAACTTATATTATTGAGACAGGTCATAACTTTCTTTATCTAAAAATACAAATATGTTAAAACAAAGGTATGGTTTACAGGTGTGGTCCTTGTCAATTCATGGTTCCTGTACTTAATGAAGTAAGCACGAGGCTTAGTGATGTCATACAGGTTGCTAAGGTTGACACAGAAAAGTATCCTAGCATTGCTGATAAATACAGTATTCAGGCACTGCCTACTTTAATCATTTTTAAAGACGGGAAACCCATTGATCGCTTTGTAAGTTGGACTCCATCTCTTTCACATTAATTTCAATTGCCTGTTAAAATTTAATGGCTGTCAATCAAATTTTTTTGTTTTCTTTTGTTTAATCAGAAACTATTTCATGTGATACTGGATCATGTGTCTTGTTTAGCAGTTGCAATCTTGTTGTTGAGTATAATGAAAGAAGTATCTCATTTCTACTTAATCTGCCCCTAACAGATTGACTAGCTTCAAATTGAGTTGAATATTGAGAATTATTAACAAAGAATTTGGTAATTTTCAGGAAGGAGCACTGACTGCAGATCAACTGATTGAAAGGATAGAATCCACTCTCAAGGTCAAGCAGTAGTCAAACTTAGCCTGTATTGTGTTTTCTGTAGCTTAGAATAAGTGTAATAAAGATAAATTCTTAAGGGAATCTCTAAGTGGCCAGATATAGAATGTCCCTCACAATCAACTCCCAAAATCTCTCATCACTGTTATTTTTTGTGAGAAAGCTATCTTCAGCTGTTATATGAAGCCATTAGACAATGGATATTGTTTACTGTATTTCAGCGTCTTATAAATGGTGTTAAGCATAGAAAATGACAGTTCCTTTTTCAGCATTGTCATTATTGTTGTTATTTTTAGTGATAGAAATGGAGTTGTATAGAAAATAACAGAGGGTTTAAATTGCCCCATTTTTGTACTTCCAGGTTATTTTTGCCCCAAAGAAAACTACCAAGTGTCCAATGCTCATAACATAAAACTTCCGGGGTCAAAAGGGCCCTTTTGCCCTAATAAATGTGTCTTTAAGATTCTGCACTCTCTGAAATTACAAATTGCATCTGGATATTGTATTGCTTTTGTGAGCAAATAACAGATATAATCACCCAGAAAAAAAAAGGAAAGGAAAAATACATACACGAACACAACAGTAGAAGGGTACATTAATAATCTCTGTTTTATTTTAGTACAAAGAGGCAAGTTACACCATTAAAATGACGAAGCAGATATGAGTCGAACCTGCAAGTGAAATTACTGCAGATAATACGTTTTCAAGCTAGCACAAGAGCCAGGACAAGGTTCCTGCATAAGTATCATGTACACGCCATATATCTTCATGTGGTTATACCAAATCTCGATGTAAAAGTTTCTAGGTAGTAAGCATATGTAAAAGTAATTAGCAAACGTTGTTTCAGTTTTTGCGAGTGTTTCCAGCATTTGAACATACGTAATGAAGGTGAGCCCCTTTTAATATGAAGACATGGTGAGACAATGTGAGTTGTAACTATTTATGAACATTTATTTTAGCCTTGATATACGTTTTTAAATGAGCCCTTAAACTCGATACACCTAAACTTTTATTTTAAAAATTATCTAAAACCTTTGTAAAACCATGATCCTTAAATGATCAGAGGCTAATTATGAAGGCCAATTGTTCTGTAATACTTATTGAGGTTTCCTCTTAGAGCCTTGAAGCTGTGTTCCTCCAGAATCACTAATCAGACCTTTTACCTTATGTTAAATCTCCTATCCACCTTTTCCACCATCAAGGTGCTCACAATCAATGATTCAAATTAATCTCAAGTCATTGATGTGCCTTAGATGACTTACCCCAAGATAATTAAGGAGAAATTCCCAAAAAAAAAAAAACACGAGATGTCTCAACACTTTGAACCTAATTTTAGACGCTTGGCTTGCAGGTGAAATCTGAATGCCTTTTGATAGTGTTTCTTTTATAGTTCATTCGTTTCTACTACGTAATTGATTATCTGGAAAAAAAGGTTACCTGCAATCTTAAATCGAAAAGCTAATGGCTCTGAAGAAAGACCGGAATAACCAAAAGAGTAGACATGGCTGTTTAGACACCAAATTGTATTTCAAGCGCAACCATAAAATTCAGAGTCATCAAATGGCTAGCAGTAAAAGACAACATTCAAACATAAACAAAATTCAACTGCATTTCCAAAACAAAAAATACTCGATCATCCGACCACATATCTAACTTTCTTAAGACAAATAAATCACTAAAGCAAGAGCTCAACGCTTCTTAGAGACACCAACAGTCTTGCCCCTACGTCCAGTAGTCTTGGTGTGCTGACCACGGACTCTAAGACCCCAGTAGTGCCTCAAACCACGGTGGTTTCTGCATACAAAAGTTCAAATGTTAGACTACATCCGTTTGTTCTTACCAGCTAGTACAAAATCAAAGATCAATAGATAGTTTTTATCTGAATGCCAGTACATATAGTTTCACGACTTAAGTATAAAGCATAATTGGTAGAGTTCAATTAATATCAAACAATATAAATAAATCAAACTCAAAATAATACATATAGCTTCACAACCTAAGTATGGCATAATTTATAGAGTTATCAAACAATTAAAGTTAGGTCTTCTAGGACACAAAACACATAATGCTCCCACCAAATCAAAAGCCAGACAGTCGCTACGAAAATCAATCCACAATTATAGTTTTAGTGAGATAAAGGACAAAAAGTTAAATAATTAATCACATTTCACATTCAGCATATCATTGTGTGAGGAACATATTCACCAGATTTTCCCTTCGAAGAATAAAGACTGACATATGAGAATCAACAAATCACCAAGATGCTTAACAAGACCGCACATATCAACTTTGATTTGGAGCTAAGTTCAGATAAGAATATGCATAATATGAGTTAAGAACGTGAGGATATAATAAGGCATGTTCAGAGCACAGATTTGAGATAAAAATCTAAATATTGGTCGAAACATAAACAACCAAGGATGATATTGACCTGATTTTCTTGAGCCTTTCCAAGTCATCTCTCAACTTCATATCCAAAGCATTGGACACAACCTGAGAATACTTGCCATCCTTGTAGTCCTTCTTTCTATTCAAAAACCAGTCAGGAATCTTAAACTGCCTAGGGTTGGCAACCACAGTCATAAGATTGTCCAACTCAGCAGCACTCAATTCACCAGCCCTAATACAAATAAATCAAAATAACAATTTCTCAATATCCAATCCCCTTTCCATATAAAACACTAAAAATCACATCTATTTGTAATGGTACCTATCATTTTAGTATCCATGTGTATTATTAGCATAATCAAATGTGTAAACTTTATTTTGTACACTCAATCAACCATAAATAAGAGGAGCTTATAGTGATAATTGAGAAAAATGAATAAATGAACAAAATAAAAATCAAATACCTCTTGTTCATGTCAATATCAGCCTTCTTGCAGCAAATGTTGGCGAAGCGGCGGCCAATACCTTTGATGGAGGTAAGAGCGAACATGATTCTCTGCTTGCCATCCACGTTTGTGTTCAGAACACGAAGAATGTGCTGGAAATCCTCGTTCGCCACCAGAGACTGAACCAAAAATGAAAAAAAAAAAAAAAAAGATTTTGAAGAATTAAAGATTGAGAAAAGAGAAAGAAGGAAAGTGTGAAGAGATTGAAATAGGATGAAGAGCGTAACTACCATGTTGTTGTTGTTGTGAGATGCGGCTGTTGCTGGCGAAGCGATAGGTAAGAGAAGAGATGGCTGCTTCAGTCTAAAACCCTAGAAAACCGATTTCCTTTTCTTTTATAGCTACTACCTTAATCCTTAGTGGGCCACTTGGGCTTCGCTTCTGGCCCAATCAAATGGGCTTTTGACTTTATTTTTTGCCAACGGGATTTTGAGTTTCAGTAATTAAAAGATTGTGAACGTGAAACTCGTGTGGCCAGTGGCCTGGCCAGATTGAATTAGATAGGAACGTAACTATTAGGATAGGATCAAACTCATCTATTGGGTTGGGCAGGACAAGGGTGTAGGCTTCCAAAAACGACTAGGAAGGTTTGACCCGGAAATATGATTATTTTTTATAGATAAATAATTCATTTTCTAATTTAAAAATATGTTATCTGATAATTAATATTTAATATACAACTATATAAAAGTATTTCATTAGTTATTTTTTCAAAAATTCTTTTATTTTTCAATTTATTTTATTATCTCTTGGGATTTAAATGTTTCGGGACCAATAGAACATGTCATGTGGCTTGAAGGACATGTTCTACTCGATTTTAGCCTTAGACCACCATAGGGCCTGACCTAGTATTAGGTAAAAAATGTTGGCCCGAAATTTTTTAGATTATAATGTAGGGCATATATGTGGTATGGTTCTACCTGTCATTTGTTCAGCCCTAATTATTTGAGCATGAGCAATGAAAGGCTCTGTTCATAATCTAATAAAAGAAGGCTCTGTTCATAAAAGTTGATGTAGAGCCGGATTACTGGATTCATCTAAAACTAAAAATGTTGGGTTCTATTAGGCCTTGTCGTCATTTGGGTTGGGCCATTAGGATTTGGATTGCATTAACTGAAAACAATCTACTTTAATTTAATTATTAATCAATGGTCTTTTCCCATTTTTTAATTAAGGGTTGAAGGGGAGTTTTAATAACAAAATTTTATGCAGGGAGACTCCATTAAGCTATTAAGTGTCAAAATATAAGCATGAACATTATACCACCTATAAATTTTGAACCCAAGAATTCATGTTTACTTGATCATGCAAATATATAGCAGTGATATATAATTTGTCAATTCATTGTTAGCTAGTATCTTGCTTATATTTGTAGTAGTGTTGTATGAATGTGTGTATGTGTGAGAGAGAAATATAAATGAATTAATATGAAGGTTATTAATTTCTCTAGATTTTGTTGAGAACAAATATTTGTAGTAGTGTTGTATGAATGTGTGTATGTGTGAGAGAGAAATATAAATGAATTAATATGAAGGTTATTAATTTCTCTAGATTTTGTTGAGAACAAATAGTCAGTCTAGGATCTATATATATTCTTATATAACTTTGAACGTAGAATATATGAAATTTTCAAAAACTATGGAAATATTTTTTAAAATAATATAATTTTTTTAGCATTTTCACCTAACAAACAGTATGTAGATTAAGTGTGACATTTTATATAGAAACTTTTTCCAGGTACGTTTTTTCATCAAATGGTACATTAGGCCTAATATATAGTGTTATTACTTTTTATCAAGGAAACACTACATTAGGCCTACTGCTACATTATTTGGAAAAAAGAAGCTAATTTTCCCATTTTCTATAGTATTGTGATTTCTTTTTTTTCACTCTTCTCCGTTCAAATTTTGATAGAATTTATAGCAACTTCTTGATTCCGATCCACACCACTTCAATCTTGAAATGTAATAAGTTTGGACACACATGAATATACGTTATTTTGTTTGCAACTTTCTCTGCCGCTGCCTTAATATTTTGTAGTGCTTCCAAATTGATTCTCGTACCTTTAATAATTCTTTAATTTTTGTTCTCCTACAAAATAAAAAGGCAGCGGCAGAGAAGGCAAAGAAGTGAGGTGAGTTGAAAGTATTTCATTCTTAAAATACAAGTCTTTTACTTCGCAAAATAAAAACAAGTCTTCTAAAAAAATCTTCTCCCACTTTTCCCTGCCTCTTATACTTTTTTTCCGCCAAGCATGTCCAAAAACGTCTGTGTCAAGAGGTGTTGTTGTGTTTTAAATATACTGGAAATGGAGGGCTGTGATTTAATTAAAGTAAGTGAACTAGATCTTATCTAAATGCTCATTATGTGGTGTAATATAAGCCTTTTGATTATTTGGGCGGACATGATGAGAAGAGGAGAAAATTTGCTTCTCATAGGATCTGAACCCAGATGTGCGTTGCTTGAAGAATATGAAGCAATCTTAAGAAAGGAAGATAGGCCAAAAGAGTTTATAAAGTAAACATTAATGCATGACTAAGTCATGAATAGGATTGAATAACACAATAGACCATACCAAGTCACGTGGGAGATGGGATAATGATATAAATAAAGCCTAATATAAGAGGTCTTGGAGATTGGAGAACGTGGCTGCACTGATAGGCTTTGCTTAAGCAACACTCTCTTCTCACTTTCCTTCCCCACTTATTCCCACCACCAAATAAATGTCTCACTACATGTTCCCTCCTCTCATCACTGCTATCTTCTTTAACATTGAATTGATACTTTGTTGGATAATAAATATTGGAATTGGTTAAGTAATTAAGGGTATATATTAATGAAACTGATTAATTTAATTATTTATAAAAATGTGTAATGATTTTCGATAAATGCATTTTTAATAATTTACATCAACAATGCCTTTAAATAAAGGACCCATAATATGTTTAATTAATAGGGATAATTTAGAAAAAAACTATGTATTTTTTAATTCTTATTATTTTCAAGTGATTTTTTAAATTTTACTTTTATACCATATTAAATTATTTAAACTAAATTTTGAACTAAAATATAAATTTGAAAATAAAAATAAATTTTAGTGATACATTAAAGAACAAAGTAATTTTCCTACTTATATCCTACGTGAGAGGGAGAACTATAATACATAAAAATGTTGCTCTAGCCTAATTTTTTAGCCACTCTATGAACATTTATAACTTTATTGTGACTCTATTTGAAGTTTTGAAACTGATACAGAACATTTTCTCTCATTATCACTTGATACTTAATGCTGTAAAATGGATCGAGATTAATCATTATGTATTAGTATTACTATTTCAGACGGCATTCCTAAAGAAACAAAAAACTCCATTGAACAATATAATTCAGATTTCAGACGGCATTCCATGATTTTGGCAATATAATTCACCTCCTATTAGGGGTCTCAGTTTTTTTATTGATGATTAATGTAATGAGCATATATAATGCATGCTTCTAGTTAGTGTTTAATTTTAATTTGATTCTATATGAATTATATCCACAACTTTCAATTGTATTAAGATTTAAGAAGTCACTCTTCATGTTCCCTAATATGAAAATCATTTAACTAGGTCCTAATTATATTGAGTAATCTAACTCCTACATGTGTCTTATAATAAGGACTAGAGAAATATTATATTAGATTTTAGTAGTTATTAGAAGTAATTGGGAACAACGTTTTCCCAAATTTAAATAAAAATATAATTTTTCTTTTATTATTGAAATGCGCTAATTCCAAACCTCAGGTGCTACGATTCGAACAGGCGACATGCGGCTGAGAATGATATTCTCCACGCCAGCTAGCCTTTCGAGATGTAAGCTGCGCTAATTCCAAACCTTCTTCATATATAATAGTAAGGAACTTACTTAGGTCAAGTTACTTCCTCCAGGTTCTCAAGTTCTTTTAATATAGGAGTGACATATGTCCTTATATAACAACCAATTTGTTATAAAAGGACACGTGTCACTCCTATATTAAAAGAACTTGAGAACCTGGAGAAAGTAACTTGATGTAAGTTTTTCCCTAATAGTAATACAAAAAACATTCTTCAGATATCACGATTTATTTCTTTAGCAAATGGTAAGTGGATAGAGCATAGCATATCTTTCATATTTTCACATAGTTCAAGACTCTGTTTTGACAATAAAATTAGTAATGCTTCTTTTTCAGAGGATTTGGGATCCCATCATTGATCAATTGATCAATTCTGAAATAATGCTCCCTCTCGTTCCTAATATAAGAGCCATCAGCCGCCAAAAAACGTTTCTTAAGAAAACATGTGAATGTTAGTTGGGTGTCTGGAGTTAATGCTCTTTTTTCAATATTACCCATATTTATTATGATACTTTTAAGAGAGAGAAATACATAAGTATTAATAAATATGAAAGAGAGTTAGGGGTAAAGTAGGAAAAAACGCATTAAATGAGGAGAGAATATGAGATGAGTTCTTATATTAGGGACCAAAATCATTCAAATTTTGGCTCTTATATTAAGGATCAGAGGGAGTAATCAATAATATTTGATATAATGTCGTTAAGGTATAAACATTTATTTATTTTCTATTAAAACCCATCCTTTAGTTCAATAATGATAGTCCACATCACCAATCACTCTGTGGAAAGAAACATCAAGTCCTCAATTGAGGGTATTGGCCAACAGGATGGCCGGAGATTATTTGATCTGATTTAAGGGGAAGTAAGCAAATAATGGACTTGATATTTGTAGCAAAGTTAGACATCATGATTGAACAAGTTGAAACTTCAATTAGTATATGAATGAACTTTAATCAACCTTTGATGAAGGGGTCCAGTTATTTGTTTATGAGATTCCTGATTTTAATTTTGACTTTTTTACTCAAGGAAATTATGGGATATTATTATAATAGAGTAAAAAGATAAAAGGTTTAGGGTTTGAGAAACTCTTATATTAACACAATTTGCCGCTTCATTGAAAGTCTAACATATGATAAACACATATTCTAAAAATATGTTAAGAAAATGTTTTACAATATATATAAAACTACGAAGCTTTGATTTTCTCTCACAGTTAAAAAAAATAATAGAGCCTTTTTTTTCTTGACACAATTTATATATACATGCCTGTTTAGCAAACCTGATTTTGAAACATGGGTTTCATCAGTTCAAACCACCTAAACAGTAACAAAATCAAAAAATGTAGTTTTAGGCCAAAATGCATTTTGAGGAGCCAAAACCTTAGATTTTGGAAATGCTACTTTTTTCTCATTGTGGGGATTGGTTGCTCCAAAGGTATTCTCAAAATTCATTTTCTTAAATGTATTCTAGAAAAGCCAATGTTTTATTTGTAATTAGTCATATTCAATACGTTGGAGCATGCTTGAAATTAGCCATAGGCAATACGTTGTAATTAGTCTGAAATATTTTGATCAAGGAATATTCTTGCTGCCGACACGATGTCAAAGACGTTTGGAGTCCAATGGGGCCCACCTAACCGACCGAACAATATGCATGGCTCCACCCCAAAAAATCAATCAACTTGTCTTTTAGCCAAAAACAATTCTAATCCTAATAATTTTCTGCCTGGAATTCTCTAATTTTTTAGATGAAATAATTAAATTCAAAAAACAAAGAAATACTTGTTCACCAGAAACACTAAATACTTACACATTAGGGAATCAACTTAATGTTATATAATTAAAAGAATATGTGAAATCAACTTAACTTTCGCGTGAAGAAAATGAAATACTACTATATTAAAAAAGTGAACATGACATGGTAACTATTGAACTCAATTGACTTTCTGTTTTAAATATATTAGTATTATTAAAATGTGTTTGTGTGTGTATCAAATTAGATTTATTACGAAATTAATTATATTGAAATAGTAATTATTTTAATGTAATTGAAAACATATATGATGAGAAGATATTTCAATTTTTTAAATATTGAAATTGTTTATATTTCAATTTTTTAAAATAAAGGCCGTCCTTTAAGGTAGTTGATATACTTTATTATTGTTTTTTTTTAAAAACATAGCATGATGAAACCATAGTTTGTATATCCAGTATGAGACACAAAATTTGCACCTTATTTTTTTTTACCTGCAACTATATATTTTTTTCCGATCCTAACTCTTTCCCACACAAGGGACCTCACACATGCCCATCACATGCACATAGCCACTTCTATGATCATTATTCATTACGAAGGTTTTTGTCTGTTTTTGATCTTCCTTTACCAGGCGGAATGAATTCAAACAATTTATTTTTTTTTTGGACTGAAATTCCACACAAATTATTACTCTAAAGAACAACTGAGCTCCCAAACTCTTGTTTAAGTCAAAATGTTAATAACTGCTCTCTATGTGATGCCAACCACTACTCCAACTATAATTTGCAGGTTCGATTCCAAATGCCATACCAATATGAGCTAGGTAGCTAACTATGCACGTTAGACTAATATATACGGTATAGCTCAACAAAATTCATCATTAAATCAACTACTCTAACATGAGAAATTATCATTGAATCAATAAAATTCACCATTTATCTGTTCATTGACTTTTTCTTAAATTATGTTCCTTAATTATGACCTGTATTGTATGAGATCAAGATCATATTTCTAAAAATATTAAATTATTTATAATAACTATACATTTTTTTAATCAAAATATAAATTTCTAAAAGTATATTTTTAATTATATAATAATAATAGCGAGAAAACTTTAAAGGTTCAAGGAAAGAATAGCGCTATACTGATCTCAGTTTGAATAATGAAACAGAAGTCTCATGGATTAAAATGTTTATTTCATAATTAAAAAGGAAATTAAATTGAATACTCTTCAATCATTGTGTTAGAAACTTTATCAAAGCAACAAGTGAATACGTTCAGGTTTCAACACATTTTCATGTGTTTTTTAACAAATTATCAATACTTCGTTGTTAGGTCGTGTTGCCAATTTTTATTTACCAAGTAACAAATCTACACGTTTAACTCGTTTCCAAGTTTTGTCAAGGCATGGCCAACATTTCACTAGTTATATAGTAGCTGTTAGCTTTCATTTGCCAAGTAACAATTATCAATAGATCATCACGTGTTACCGGTTCTCGTTTATCAAGTAACAAATAGAAAGTAGTTTTGATTGATTTCTAATTAAGTTTTGACAAGGGATTACTTGCATGTTTTTTACACTACTAAATTTTGCTTTCTAAGTAATAACAAATCCTCAATTTTCAACACATTTTGTTAAGGATTATCAACACTTTACAAATAAAAAAAAACTAGTTATTAGTGTCATCACTACGCGTCAATATATGTAGATTATAAGTTTTAAATTTTCTTTTCAATGTGGAAAAATGTTTTTTTTTTCAAAACTTCAATTTATGCCTTCCTTATGTCGTTTTCATTATCCTCGGATGTGCATAGTATATAGTTAAGAAAATTAGAAATAATTCTTTGTTTTTTCTTTTTCTAGGCACATGTATCATCCTAGATTTCATTATCACGTGTGGTTTAATTTATTAATCGATTAAGGGTTAAATATATCGATATATTTATTTTTTTTTGATAAAAATATATCGATATATTTATAAAAAGTTTATCTGACACCATATCAAAATATATGGTTTAAAAGTACCTATATGCATTATAAAAAAGTTCTTAAATATTACCATAGTTATTTAAATATTCTTTACTTGGCACCATATTATCATAGATAATGAAATTGACGTAGGGAATATATAGTGAAGAGATCAAATAGATGAAATTGAGGAGAATGATGAATCATGACTTTAAAATAAATTAAATTTTATCTAACAGTAAAATTAGCTACCATAATATATACCTAAATTTAAGGTTTCACTCCTTCCATATTATTGTCCGATAAAGAGCAACTAAGTTGTGATAAAATAATCTCACCAGAGCTTCAAACTTATCGTGTCAACTGGGTACTATTGAGTGGAGCTCACAACTCCGAGTTAACATATAGTTAATTAGTAGAAGGAAACAACACTGATATTTCAGAATATTATTTTTTATTATTTATATAAGTACATTTAAACCACATTTTTTAATATGGTGCTACGTTATATAAATATATACAAGTATTTTTCACCTTTAACCTTCTATTATTGGGTACTAAATATAGCTACATCTCCCTCCCTCTAGGAGTTCAAATAATCATGGTTCATTATCATTAAATTTTAAATTGTACTCCCTTATAAACTCATAGATTTTGTCAAATCACTTGGGCTTTGATGGCATGTTAGTCCTTCTGCCTTCAGGAGGGGCTCTGGTGGTTCGATTGTTTGTATGAACTCGATAAGTGAACGGGCGCATGAGTGATTTTTACAAATTCTCGCTCTAGTCTTAATTATAAAAAGGGTTAAGGTTCTTAAGAAGTTTTATCAAGAGTTACCATCATCAATTAGAAGTTCTTTTTAGATCTAAAATACCTGAAAGTATTATTTCATAGTTTTATTGTCCAATTTTGACGATGACAAATTAACAGGGTTAAGTAGACAATTGACAATGGACAACAAAACTACAAAATAATACCTCCACGACATTTTGGACGCAAAATTACAATTCTGGGTGTTAAATGTTCCTTTGAGAAAACTTCCATGGCATTAAAAATCCTTAATCTAAACAACATTATCACCTATTCAACAATAATTTAATCTGACGTGACAAACATTTGTGTTGTTCATCCTTTAAATTTGGATATAAAATCTATGAAATAATGCTTTTAGTGCATTTAAAATATAATAAATAAACAAAAGAGGGAGAGTGGGGATACGGTATATGATTAGAGTGAATTTGTAATATTATGTACTAATAATAAATTTAATTAATATCCTTAATCTAATCAAATTAAGGAAAATGATCTTATATTTAGGAACAAAAGTATGAAGAGTATATCTTAATTTTTAAAGAAGTGAAAATAACACTACCACCGGTCCTAAATATAAGACATAATTGATATTTTTTGGAGAGATTAAGGTTGCAAAATAGGTTATTAAATCATGACATATTTGATATCTTTTTAGATTATCCATTAGCTTATAGGTAAAATAAACTAGTGTAAGAGAAAAAAATTAGGTAAATCAATTTATAATTAACTTATTTTTCTTTTTTTTAGGATTTTTCAAAAAAGTCAAATATGTCCTATATTTAGGACAGGAGGGAGTATCTTCCTATTAACCGCAACTAGATTAAACGGGTTGGATCAAATTACACAAATGGGAAGCGTGCATGTGGCAAAATAATAAAGTTAAGTGCCTCCACCATTTAGATGCAAAGTCTTGATCAAAAATTAATTAAATACATATGAAATCTCATTAAGTAGGGGAGGGCCCACCCAGATCTAATAATCTCCATCCAATTTTATCTCTGTGACCAATCACTCACATACATCACCAATTATAAATGCATCATCCAACCCTCCACACACACACACACACACACACAGAAAAACACACAAGTAGTTTCTTCTTCATCATCATCGATTGACCCGAAGTAATATGGCTGAAGAGAAGCACCACCACCACCTCTTCCACCACAAGAAGGAAGGAGAAGAAAATCCGGAAGGTGGATTCGGTGAGAATCCTGAGGATTACAGGAAGGAAGAGAAGCACCATAAGCATCTTGAGCACCTTGGTGAGCTTGGTGCTGCAGCTGCTGGGGCTTATGCTCTGGTAAATATATGCACACATACACATATACTTTAATTTCTTAATTTATTTCTCTCTTAGCTTCCTCTACTTTTCCCAGTCATTTGATCTTGTGTTATTATGTACGGATAATATGCATGGTTGATCTCTTTTCTACATGAATTAATCTTTTGTTAATAACCAGGATGTGGTTTGATCTATCCAACCATATTGTTTGGTTACTTTTTAATGACTTAATTGTTTCTCTGATTCCGTTTTCTGAGTCTTTTTCAAGTTTTTATATATGTTATTATATGGTGGTATCTCCGTTGTGTGTTGACTTGGAATGAACCAATAATTTTTTAGAAAATCAATTATAAATTAATTTCTCACCTTGCTAAGCTTGAAATTAAATATTGTTGTGTTGAGTTAAAAAAGAACAACTCCGATCCATCAAATCCATACATTAATTAGTAGCTAATTTTCAAACCACTGTATCAATCGGGTTGATAAATCTAATTTTATTTATTACATGGATAGATGATCTACTTTGTTATCACATATGAATTCCACGTCTTTTTAATTTCAAGACATCTCAAACTTCTATATATTGTAGACAATAAATATGGAGACATCGGTAAACTTTACAATTTTGAGCATGTTCTGATCTTCATATACATACTGAAATATATCATCATTTCTCCAGTTAATACCATTTAGATCAAGCTTTAATTTGTTTCTTTTATTTGATACATAGATTAAGCTTTATTTTAGTTGTTGATCAATAAACTAACAAATTATTTTCGAATAAGAAAAGAAATATGAACTTTAATTTTGGCAAGAAATTAATTAATGTTTGATCGAAATCATGTACAGCATGAGAAGCATGAGGCCAAGAAAGACCCAGAACATGCACACAAGCACAAGATAGAAGAGGAGGTAGCCGCCGCCGCAGCTGTTGGAGCCGGTGGTTTCGCCTTCCACGAGCATCACGAGAAGAAGGAAGCCAAGGAAGCCGACGAGGAGGCTCATGGCAAGAAGCACCACCACCTCTTTGGCTAAAAATTATATCTATATTTATATATATCTATATATATGAAATATCACATAGAAGCATCACCATTCTCCTATATATCTGGTTTCTCTGGATTCAGCCATCTCCGTATTATTATGTGTCGTGTTTATAATTTTGTGGTTTCTAAGAATAATTTTCATGTAAGTTTGGAGACTGGTTTTTATCACTAGGTGTTGCTTCATATATAACTCTGCCACCGGTTGAATTATCTATAATAATGATCGTATTGTAAATTAAGTTGAGGTTACTTTATCTAATTGTCTTGATCATCTTTATTAGATGCTGGGAATTGATTGATAATCTATGCTAATGAATTCTTTTCCTATTTATTTAGAAACCTTTTCCCCCTGCCGACACTCTTGAGTATTAAGTTGTTAATATATAAAGAAAAATCTATAAAAGTCACATGAACTATAATTAGTTATAAGCGGTAATTCAATTTCTAGTCTATTTTGGAAGCCGTGAATATGTGGGATTAAAACTTGTTTCAATACCACGTGGCACTCAAATATTGGCTCATAGAGTCATAGTAGTACACTATATTGCCACATAAAAAAGCAGATATTAAGAGTATCGTTTTTTGGGTCTCAACCCTCATTTATACGATTGGTCTAACTTTTCTTCCCATCTATAAGTATAGGACAGTTTTTTAACTGCATAAAAGATGCGTATCTTAGTTAGCCTTTTATACTTAAAATTACTGTTTTGTAAATCAGCAACAAATGTGATGAAGGGTGCTTTTATAGAAGTAAATTCATATGCCCATAAAATTCAACTTACATTCTAAACTAGTATTATAACGTGGTTATTTTTCAATATTCAATATTATCAGGAGCACGCTGCATCTTTTAGATTTTATATATATTTACACAGGGACACTATCTTGTGGTTCTGACTTCTGACTTATTGAGAAACCAGAAGAATAAATTGAAATAGTACATCATAACATTAAAAACCACAAAATTCAAATGGTGGGCCCTATAACGGGCCCTTGGGCCCAAGTGTTGAGGATATTTTTTATACGGTGTATATAAGTTAAAAGCTCCAACTTCACAACAGCGCTTCTAAACAATGTTTGATTTCTCATTTGGAAAGATACGTGCATGATGTGTCATGTGTCTAGCCAAAAAAAAAAGCTCCAACCCTTATAGAGCAAGGCAATAAAACTTAAACATGCCTCTAAAAACCAGTCAAGACAATGAGGTAAACGTCAAGGAATCTCATTTAGAGTCAATGGGGATAGACTGGAAACAGATATATATAACTTAAAAAAAGTTTAGATTCACATCATACATGAAAATACTAAAAGAAAAATTACTTACAAGGCAACTTCATATAGGAAATTCCAAATCAGATTGGTAGAATTTAATAAATCGCTAAGTGAGCCACTCACTCAATTTGGAAATTTAAAATATGAGAAAAATGACTTCAATACTTTCGCTTATGTTATCTCTCTAAAAAAAATGCTTCATTATCCGGTATGTCTTCCTATCACATAAATACTCTTGTTTTCTATTTTTTTATCAACAAAATTTTCATGTTTTCCAACATATAGTTATTGGTAAATATCCACTATAATGATTAGAGTGTTTTTATAATTGTACCAGGTACTCTGAAGAAGTAACCATTTCTCATCTCTTTAGGATTATATCGGAGGGGGGAGGGGGGGGGGGATTAAAATCATTTAACCCAAATTTGAAATCCTGCATTGGTCAACGACTCCATTAAGAATTTTTTCAACTTACTAACCCAATATTAACTTTTTATATTATAAGTAGGTCTATATGCCATTTTTTTTCAATACTAAAGGAGTATCAATTTAGTAGCTCGAATTGCTAAGAAAATAATATTACCCAACACTCTTCACAATTACCTTGAAAAAATGACATTGTAGGATTATATACAACAATATCATAACTAAATATCTGCTATTCATTTCTTTAGGAACAGCTTTAGAGCCCTTTGATTGATTATAAAACACTAGTTTTATTTAAAATTTAAGCATGACACACTCATAGGAAAGACTTTTTTATTGACGCAGTCACGTAGGATACTCTATACAAGAAAAATGATAGAACAAATATGAAAAGATTCACAGCAGAGTGATCCATTACCATAATGCATTCAGGAGAAAGTATCACGAGAATAAAAGTACAAACAAGATTTACTTTCCCTTTATAACTATTTTCTGGTTTTGCTCTATAGACTCTGATAGCGCATAAATGACCAAAAGATGCATTAAACAAAATCACATAGTCAACAAAGTCAAGAAATTTAACACCATCCCAGACTGTTAACGAATCAACAAGGTATAAACCACAGATACACTAATATATCACAGCCTGAAAGCAAAACCCTCTTCCCTACTCATTTTGATAACAACGGACCACATTTGCATCATTGTACAGCGAAAAGATGATCCTCCTTAATTGTTGAATCTATTAGATGGAACCGCATCAAAGTCATCCATGTCAAATCTCTGTCGCTGCCCAGACTGATTATACAGCAACTTTGTCAGTGACCATAGAGTCAAAAATAAGTTAAAGAATACAGGTGAGTACACAATATAGTTGTCACCTTTGACAAGTAAGCCTGATCGCAAGAAATTCGCTCATCCATCCCGGTTAACTTCCTTGACAACGCCATTATCCTGGGAAATAATTTGGAAATTGAATAAGTATAAGATAAATTAGATATAATCAGCGGAGACAAAAGGCACAAAGAAAAAGCTCAACTTGTGTATCATATTTACACACAAGGCTGGTATATGGAATGCTCAAAAGTACAGGAATGAAGGGCATGTTTAATTGGCTAAACACTTGATATAACTTCAGAAGAAGTGTACCTATGGATTGACGAATCAATATGCTCAATCATCTCACATGTTTTATACTGCTCAGGGTCCTCTAAGAATCTGACCATTCCATCCTTCTGATTGATTGTAGCATATATCTCACCGTCCTGAATCTGCAAATTGAAAATATTTTATTAGAGGTTCAATGTCTTTTCAATATGGAAATGATTAATAAACTTAACAATTTAGCATTATGGGGATCACCATTTGTAGCACATGCATTTCTGCCTCCTTAGGGCTATTTAACTGCACTGCGTTGGCTATATCTTGTAGAGAAAGTGTCAAGTATGTCTGAGTCAATCTCTGAATATTTCGCTTATATATGGATGATAAAACTTGCTTAACCAGGCCGAGGTTGTTATCCTGAAACCAGAAATTGTTTAGGGTAAAGCAAAACCATAAATATTTATGCATTACATAAAAACAAGTAATTCGAGAGAATGCTTCAGTTAAATGCTTTGTTAAAAAAATTAAGACAGAAATCAACTTACAGATACAAATTTCTCAGTATTTGACTGGACATAAGCCTCTAACTCTGCAATTTTCCCAGTCCCGTATGTATTTGCCAGTTCAACATATGGCTGCTCGAATGAAGAGCAATAAAATACAGGAAATACATGAATAAAAAAAATGGTTGTTAGCTAAAGTAGTATCAATTAACCCAAAAGAGAAAAAGGCTGATAAAAAGCATGTAAAAGTATGAAGGATTTCTTCCCTTTAAGCTGAGAGCACCACAAAATTAATTAAAAGGAAGACATAGAGATAAAGTTAATTGTAGCAACCAAGTTAATTGTAAGTTGTTGTCAAGATGTCACCACACCTTGAGTTCAAAATATTCTTTGAAGACAAGAATAATCAAAAAGCCCATCATTTTAGTAACCATCTATAGTGTGCTGACTCCCACATTGTTCCTTTAGTTCTGTTTTTTTCCTTTTAAAGCTTTGACTAGAAACCCCTAACAAAGTAGTACATTATACTCCCTCCGTTCCTAAATATAGGACCTATATGACTTTTTTGAAAAATCCTAAAAAAAGCAAAAAATAAGTTAATTATAAGTTGATTTACCTAATTTTTTCTCTTAAACTAGTTTATTTTACCTATAAGCTAATGGATAATCTAAAAAGATATCAAATATGTCATCATTTAATAACCTATTTCGCAACCTTAATCTTTCCAAAAAAAAGTTATCTAGGTCTTATATTTAGGAACGGAGGGAGTATAATATTTGCAACTTATGATACCCACTTCATCATGTTATCATAAAAATATAAAAGGTGGCATGGGCATTTTAGACAGTATTTATAGTCATTTGGGCTTCAGCTTCTAGTCAAACTCCTTCATTTGCCTAAAGCAGGTTTTGAAGCCAACAACTTCATGATATGATTGGGTTAGGGAGGTTTTCATGGCATGATCAAAGGTTAAAATGCTCAATCTTTTTCACCAGACCCCATCTCACATCCCACTTCTAAGCTATCCTGCAATCGTGCCAAACATGGAATAAAACCCACAGATAGAACCAAACCAACACCAGAAAATTGATTGTGGAAGGGAAACCTTTGAAGTTTGAATTCCGATGCATAATTCATTGAAATAGTAATGGAATTGATCTTTGCAAAGTTTCAATGCATAATCTAGCAGAATATTCTTCAAATATGATCCAAAAATGAAGTGTTCTAATAACGATAATACCTGACAGAAGTTTTTGAAATTCCTCTGAGCTACTGAAGAAGCATACTTAGGAAGATTGGTAGAAAACTGCCACCACATTTATGACAGGTCAACAAACTCAAATAAAAAAGGAATGATAATTGGAAGCAAGGCTTATTGGCCAAAATAAAAAAAAATAGCAAAAATACAAGTGTGAATACAGGGCAACAATTGAGACTCCATTTTACAAAGGCCTCTTGTAAATCACTTTATTGTAGTTTCCTTATTAAGAGTAGTGGAACATGAATAGAAAATATATTAAAAGCATCACAAATTACTAGTTGCACATCATTTTTCATCCAATAAGCATTTATGTTGAAATGGTCCTTAAAATGGTAATTGAAATATAGTTCCTATAAGCTATCTCAACTTAGAAGTGCTGAAAAGCAATGCTTACCTGTCCATGGCGAATAAGAGAAACCAATACATACTTTTTGTAAGCTTCAACAGCAATAGCATTTAATGTAGGCATTGGAGCAGTTACAACCTAAAAAAGCAACTCATAAGCTACTAAGCACAAGGTTACAATTAAAATGAACTATAACTGATATAAGGAATAGCATCAGTAAAACTGACTTACATTATGCAAAAGCTCCAAAGCCTTTTGAAAGTGCTTCTGTCCAATGCATATCATACCTCTAATACAAATTCATAAGTCAGACATAGGCCCTTACCGTTGCCAAAGAACTCATGTTCATGACCTCAAACAAAATCTTAATTACTATGTCGATGAATTAATGAATAAATACAAAAGTTTACAAAAGATCCACCTACTTCTCAAAGTTTTTGATAACACCAAAGATTAAATCAGAAAATTTTGAAAGATTTAAAGTGCCAAGTAATTGCAAGATCAAATGTGAGTAGAAGACACAAGTCATAGTTAGGAAGAAACTGGTATATGCCAATACAAATATTTGATCCAAAAACAAAAATCACAAAGGTCAAGTAGTGGCAAAGATAAATATTTAGTTTTTTCTTATATAAAACTAAGTTTATAGACCGATTTTGACTATATTGCATCTCAAATTTGATATAAAGCTGTACATCTATACAACTATGTAGTGATTTTCAGTTTACAACTATATGCAAAAACCAGTTTTCTAAAGCACACATTTTCAAGGTACCAACACATCAAAAGCCTAATATCTATCAGATCAATGCTTGCATATGACTTTCCATAAATGATGTCAAAAGGAAAATAGTTCTTTTGAGAATCCAAATAGAACAAGTGCAATAAAACATCATCAACTGTTGAGAATCTAAATACCAAAAAAAAAAAAAAAAATCTAATGGAAACAGTGGGGAATGAGCATACCCATAATAACAGTAGAGAAAAAGGTCTTTTGGCTGGTCCACTTCAAAAATATCATCATCTAATATTGATAGACCAGTTTTGTAACACTTTCCCACCAAGCATAGCATAAGAAACTCAGGATGTAGAGGAGTTAATTGTTCATCAGAGGCCTGAAGTTTCTTTAGAGCGGTCAACATAGGAGCAACTCCCCGTATGGGGGTTTCAAGAAGCATCACAAGATCCTTGAACCTCTTGCATAGAGATACGACTGAAAACATGGACAAACAAATCCTCAAACATTATAGACAGGAAGAATGATGACATCAACAGTTCAAAAATACAATGCAAATATAACAGAAGAGAAATATAAATACATTTATCAGGTATAGCCCGGATTTGTTCTACAGAACAAGAATTAATAAAGTTGATGATAATTGGAACTACTTCCCCTGCTTGTTCTTTTGTAATAATAGCTTGACCAGCTGTAGATACCTCTCTGCCAACATAGATATACATACATGCAAGGAAATTGTTAACATCTTCAATAAGAAACAACTGCAATTTAATTTGAGTCACAAATATATATATATATATATATATATATATATATATATATATATATATATATATATCAGCTTTCATAGCTAAGATTTATAAGCATGATCATCTTTACAAACACCTCAGGGCCAGTTTGTTGACGAGAATTGAAAAAAATAATTTCCATATATCTTCGGGGCCCACAAGCTTTCTCTCTCCATCTCACACTTTTCTTGAGCCCCATAAACTTGACTTTCCCATCATTACCTAATTTTCCTCTACTATCCATCTTTACCCCCTTACACTCAATTCCATTTCCATTATACACTTTCACTACAACCAAATGGACCCTCAGTGAATAGATGGAGGGGATCATATTTTATCCAATTGGTTATAGAAGATTCTGCTAAAAAGCATGCTTTATCACAACCTCTAACAAATTTAACAAGAGCGAATTATCATAGGGTAAAAAAAGGTTCTTAAATCCTAAGGAACAACTTTTAAATCAGCGATCACTTGACAAAGTGGTAGCTACTAAATTTTCAAAGGTCCACATCCGCTCTTTGATTTTGTTGATACACCACAATCAGAAAATCTATTTCTATTAAATTCCCAAATTAGCAATCCGTTCCCAAATATAAAGCTCACTTTCACTCTCTAATTGTTCCCAACTCTTAAAATATCATGCGATATTAACTAACTTAACAAAAATCCTTACTATCATGCAATAATAACTAACTTAACTAAAATGAAGTGCCCTAATACTCTCTCCGTCCCTAAATATACGATCACTTTTGAAATTCAACTGATTTCTAATTATAAGATCACTTTTTACCAACTTTTTCCCAAATTAACCCTACAATGCTTATTTATAATAAGCAGAGAGAGAGGTGTGAGGATAAAGGAATATAGTATGGATGAATTGGTAATATCATGTGTAAATAACTAACTTCCTTAATGTAATAAAATTAGGGAAAATGATGTTATATTTAGGAAGGGAGGGAGAATCATGCAATAATAAGTAACTTAACTGAACTGAAATCAAGTGACCTTGTACTACTATTAATAAAATATGGAGGGCAATATAGGAAAAGATAATTAGGAAAGGATAAGTACATACAGGATGTAGAGGAAAGCGAGAGAATGGTGGGAGGGGTGTAGTTGGGAGAGGAGAGAAGAGAGGCGAGAGAAGTCGGCGGCGGAGAGAAGCTCATCGGAAGCCTTCAAGATGTCCTTAAGACGAGGGATATCGTTGGGTGGCACCCCTACGATTTGCGACACAAGCTGTTCCAGAGGCTCCATTCTTTCACTCTCAATGTTTCAAGCGCGGGGGAGAGAAAGAGTGTTTTTTTTTATTATGGCTTGGGGGGGGGGGGGGGGTTTTGTATTTGGGCTCCACCCAACCCGTACACTATGTTTGTTTGGTTGTCTGAAAGAAAGTAAAGAATTAGAAATGGAAAGGGTAAGAGATGGAAAGTATGGGTAATGATGAGAGAGTAAAGTTTGTGGGCCCCATAATAAGTGTGAGATGGAGAGAGAAAATTTGTGGACCCCGAGATATATATAGATGATCATATTACCCCTTAACTGTTCAATTATTTACATGCCATTTTCTTTGATTTATAACAACCAAACAAAACAAGCCATATAATCTCATGGAACCAACATTACATATTTACATTACATGCAAGTGCCTCGGCCCACATTTTCCCCCATTAATTTGTTGTTAACCTCTAAATATGGTTGCACAAAAGCCCGGTAGCTCGTTGACCCGTCATGACCCAATATGGTCCTATGCCAAAGATGGTTTGTCATGTGGTCTTGTAGTCATGTCTGGCATAATCTCGGTGTCGAGCTAAAAATTTCAGCCCGACAATTATTTAGGACAAGATCAGGGCATATAGTTGGCTCGGTCGTGTCTGTCATTTGTGCACCCTTACCTCTAAAGCCAACATTGCTCACATTTTCTCCAATAAATTTGAAAGTTGTTGATTGGAATGTACCACTAGATAATATTTATGTTGGAGTTGTTAGTGCTTATGAAAAAATTGCTAATAATTGTTTGTATGTTATTAAATACTACCCCCGGTCCTAAATATAGGAGCTAGATAAGTTTTTTTTGAGAGATTAAGGTTGCAAAATAGTCTATTAAATCATGACATATTTAATATATTTTTAGATTATCCATTAGTTTATAAGTAAAATAAACTAGTTTAAGGGAAAAAATTAGGTAAATCAATTTATAATTAATTTATTTTTGTTTTTTTTAGGATTTTTCAGAAAAGTCAATTAGTCTTATATTTAGGACCGGAGGGAGTATATTAAAAGAGACCTGTGCATAAACCAAATAAATAAATGCACCTCATTCACTTTTTCGTATACTCCATTCAATACAAATTGGGTAAGCAAAAGAGAGAATTTGTTCAAATTTTCATACGACTTTTTAAATCAGAACTTTGATCAACCCTCTTTGACACATACAAAAAGTGGAGAGCTTAAAAAATCTTTAAATACTATAAGGCCTTCATAAAATATCCAATATAGTTGATGGAGAAATCGTGAGAATAATAGGTAAGCATTGTTTTACGGGGAATTCGAATATATAGTTGATCGAGAAATGCTTTGAGTATGAACACATTGAATTTATTTACGAGATTAAGGAGTTAGCATATAAAATGAGAAGAGCTAATTAATTAGACGTGTTGTGGAAGAAATTATGGGTGTTCAACGGGGGTATGGGCCACCCGTGGGTTTGCACGTACGCGTACTCGTGTAACATAAACGGGTATGGGCATGCCCATGCCTATGACGGAACAGAAAATAATATTATGGGCTAAGAGCGGGTGAGGTAAAATAAGATTAATATATAAAAAAATGTAAAAGATAATAAATGGGCATTTAAACGGCTATGGGCATGCCCGTGCCCGTACCCGTACCCGTATCTGTGTAAGCTAAACAGATATGGGCATACCCGTACCCATGTAAAAATATGACGGCCCTAAATGGGTGAGCCTAAACAGGGAAAATGTGGGCAAATATGGGCGGGCCTAACGGGTATGAGTATACTTGAACACCCCTGAAAGAAACTATAATGAGGGAAAAGAAGGTTTATATAGGAACACAAAGAGGTTCAAATCATATGATTTTGATATATAAAAATCTAGATTACAAATTGTATTCTCAAAATTAATCACTTTCGTGTTTGAAAATTGACCACCACAACTTATTAAAATTAAAAGTACTATTGTTATAAAAAAAATTAATTAAAAGTACTATAAATAACAATGGGTGATATTTTAGAACTTTTCATTCATTCATTCATTCATTCATTCATTCATTCATCACATGCACAGCCAACAATTTTCTTTCTAAAAAACAGTTTCATTCCATTGTCATTGGAATCTGTGGTGATTTGATTTGATCTAATCAATGGCTGATTATCACTACGTGTATAAGGACGTTGAAGGAGCGTCTACGCAGTGGGATGATATTCAGAGAAAGCTTGGAAATTTGCCGCCAAAGCCACCAGCCTTCAAGCCCCCATCCTTTTCTCCTGCAAATGATGAAGAATCAGCTCCCAAAGATAAGGCTTGGATCGATGATAAGACCGATCAAGAGCTCGAAGACCTCGAAGATGATCTCGATCTCGATGATGATAGATTTCTCCACGAGTATAGGTGCGTACGTATGTGGGTTATTCATGTTCCATTTGTTGAATATGTTTCATAGATTGCCCAGAAATTTAGTGACTTGTTTGTTGGGTTTTCTTTTTTTCCCTGCTAACAACATTTTTTTATGGTCCAAATGTCTGCCAGCTTACCGTTGAGCCAAGCTGACTCTTCGTTCCTAGATATATATAAGGTCATTTTACTTAATTAGATTAGATTAAGGATGTTTGTTAAAAATTTGATATGTTGATTTTCAGAAATTTAGTGACTTGTTTGTTTGATGCTCGAAATGTCTGCTAAGAACATGAAAATGATGCAGATGGGTACAATGTTTGAAATCCTATATGGCTGCTTTGTTGGTTTTTTCTTTGTTATCCATGGCTTATTTGTGGGTTATCTATCTATTTCCATTTGTTAAATATGTTTCATAGAATACCAGAAATTTAGGGACTTGTTTGTTAGATTTTCTTCTTGTTTTTTTTCTAAGAACATTTTTTTGTGGTCCAAATGTCTGTCTGCTAATCATTGAGCTAAGCTGGCTCTTCGTTCCTAGATATAAGACTATTTTACCTAATTTGATTAGATTAATAATGTTAGTTAAGTTAGCACATGATATTACAAATTCACTCTAATTTTGTTTATTAATGATAAGCATTGTTAGAGTTAATTTAAGAAAAAATTGGTAATAATTGGATAGTGGTCTTATATTTAGGAACAACTTGAAATTTTAAGGTGGTCTTATATTTAGGAATGGAGGAAGTATCATGTTAATTTTTGCCTATTGATTTTAAGTTTTGTTTCTTTGAGTGAACCATATACATATTTAGGTTAAAAGCAAAATCAGGGCCTACTTTTGTTTTTATGTTCTTATTTGATTCTCGTGCATATCTAGTGTAAAAGCAAAATCAGGTCCTAGTTTTGTTTTGTTGTTCTCATTTGATTCTCTTGCTTTGATAGGAAGAAGAGGTTGGCTGAGATGAGAGAGGAAGCTAAGGTTTTGAGGTTTGGATCGATAATTCCGATTTCAGGATCTGATTTTGTTCGCGAGGTTTCACAGGCTACACCTGATGTTTGGGTTGTTGTACACCTTTACAAAGAAGGGTATACCTTTGGACATTTCAAAACTATTTAGATCATTTCATATGCTTAACTTAGTAGCAATTCTTAGGTAGCTGCTACCTGTTCTTCATTTTGATATTACTTGAAGAACCATTTTGGAAGAACTATTTATGCGGTTTCGAGCTCTAAAACATCTTTACTTGTAGTGCATCGTTGGAAAACTAGATAAAACAACCATCTTAAAGTTCTTTTCAGGTTGAGAACGAAGTTTCATGTGCTGACATTAACTTTGACTTCTTTTATATCTATTTTATGGCAGAATTGCTGAATGTGGAGTTCTGATGCAATGCTTAGAAGAATTGGCTACAAGATACCCTGCAACAAAATTTGTCAAGATAATAGCTACTGAATGCATTCCAAACTACCCAGACCGTAATCTTCCCACTGTGTTGGTTTACAACAACGGGGCTGTTAAAGCTAATTATGTGGGTATGCATACTTTCGGGCGGAGGTGTACCCCTGAAGGTATTTAATTTGATTCAAGATGCCTATGATATATGTTTTCTTGCTATGATTACTAATGCTTTTGTATTTTATTCTTTTATTCTGAAAGACATGTCAATCATGATGTAAAAATCCCTTTTCTTGTCATCATTGTTACATCCGGAGTGTCTGAATTTTGAATTTGTACTCCACTCCTCATTGCCTGCTAGTTTCTCATGGCTTGAAACTTTCCTGTTTTGATTGTTGATTTCTTTGATTACTTTCAAATTCATTTTCTAATATGGAATGATGAGCTGTTGTCCTTTAAGTTTTTGGTGGAAGGGGAATGACATTTATAGATGGCTTCTTGGAAGTATATGAAAGTTGTTCCATTAAGAAGTTTTCTCAAAAGCTGTTATGAAATTGTGTTATTAAACTTATATCTATTCCGTTTAGCATCATTAGTGGGATTTTTGTTTATCAAATACCATTTGCAAACATTAGTTGTAGATTATTTTTATCAATACAATTTACACGCCAACTTTATGGAAGAATGATCATGTATTCTTCTACTAGTATTCATTTGTGAAATTCCTAGCACATACGGTAGAGTATGTGAACCTGGCCTCCCCGCACCTCATCCCTAAATGCCAATATGGATATTAAATTGTCGCATGGTGTCGACTATGTACATATCACATGTATTAGTCATGGACACAGATTATCTTTTGAAACTTTCATACTCTATAACTCTGTTCTTGTGGTTGTTTTCTTGTCTATATTTATAATCCTTAATATCATTGTAAGCTGATTGAATATTATGATTTGTTTCCTGTACTATTTGTATGCATATGGATCCACTGATTGTAAAATTGCATTTTTCTGAGACATTTTCCCATCTTTATGATTGTTCACTATCGTTTTTGTAATTTACTCCCTTACTCTACTAACTTGTTATGGTGAATCCTTTTGATTTTCTGTGGGGAAAATAGGTGTTGCTTTAGTTCTGTGCCAATCAGATCCTGTGCTAAATGATGGTCAGAATAGGGATGAAGATTCAAGAAAAGCTGTGATCGATGGTGTTCGCAAAAGATTCATAGAGAAAGTTGTTGCTCAGCGTGAGGATGATGATGATGATGGTTACTCGAGTGATTAGTCAGTCATGTTTATGTTCCTGTCTCCTTATAGTAGAAATATTTTTTTCCCTTTGAAGAGGAGTAATAGATTAGTAGTGGTATTTTGTGCCCTCCACAACTTTGCTCCTCTTTTTTATGCTCTACCCAAGCCCCTTATTTATTTTTTTAGGAAACTTCCCAAGAAGTCCCTTGTAAAATTAAGTAGCATTTTTTGGGTGTGTGATTCCTTTTTCCTTTGTGGGTGAATATTTGCTTGTTCACCATTGTTAATTTTAGAACGTGTTCGGTGGATGGGAACGAATGAATGGCTAAAATGGCTTACATCATTACATTGCCGTCTCATTTCGTTTGTTTGATATAATATTTTAGTTATTTCAATATGTATTTAATATCTAAAACAAAAACAGGTTTCCCTTGCCCCTTTCAAGTTTAACATCCAGACCCAATATAGGGTGTGTTTGGTTCAGCTTATAGAAAAGTGGCTTATTTTTAAGGTGGCTTATTTTTAAGTCAGTTGGAAAATAAGCTCTAAGTTGGCTTATTTTTATGTTTGGATGAACTTTGAAAAAAGTGGCTTATTTTCCCATTTGACTTATAAACATGTTTGGATGACTTTTTGTTTAAAAGGGGCTTATTTTTAAGCTAGCTTATTTTTATGTCATATAGAAAAATAAGCTGGCTTATTTTCAAAAATAAGCTACCTTGTGTAGCTTATAAATAAGCTGGCTTATTTCAAATAAGCAGGGTGAAAAATAAGCCCAACCAAACATGAAAAAAAGCCACCCACTCAAAATAAGCTGGCTTATTCAAAATAAGCCAGCTTATTTTGAAAAATAAGCTCCAACCAAACACACTCATAAACCAGTGGAAAATGAACTATCGTGCCAGTGTCCAATCTAGCTATTCGAAGTGCAAATTAACCATTTCGAAGGAGCATCAGAAGTCCAATCAAGACTTTTTAAAACTTCAATAAATAATCTGGTAATTTAGGAGCCATAATTTTCATTCACACATCTTGAGAAATTGTCAAACTGGTTGATTGCATTCGTATGACATTACAATATTCTATCCCTTAGTTAGCAGACGGAATCCCCCTAGAAGTGTTAGAATTGCATTTCCTACTACTTGGAGGTACCAAATAAGTGACTACTGGAACACTCAAGCTGCAATTCCATAAAATGGAAACAAAAAATCTAACAAAACTTCTCAACCACGATGATCAGGACCTTCACGATACCAAACATTGTTAATTTATTCCACCATGGCATCAATTGAAACATCAGCAGCTGACACTTCAGATTTTCTTTTACTCTTACCTGCAAGGCACAACCAACATCTATCAAACAATGGGAAATGAGAAGATATGAAGCATCACATTGCATTCAAGTACTAAAAACATAATAGTTCCATTTCTTCTACAAATGAATAAAGCCATGTCCCCTTTAATTCTTTCCTCAACAAGCTAAATCTAGTTTATACCAACTGTGCATAAGAGACAACAAAGATAATTTGAGCCCGCTGTTATTGGCCCTTCTTTCTCTTTCACTTTAGTATTACATCTAGCTAGCTGGAAATTCAGGAATACCATATTAGACTGAAAAGCTTACCTCTCTTCTTCAGCTGTTTCACCGTCAAGCCCTTCTTCAGGTGAATCTTCTTGGATGATTTGCCACTATCTTGGGAACTCCCTGCAAGCAAAATTGACCATAAGCTTAAAGAAAATCATCAAATATGTTTTTGCTATTAGCTTAACAAACCAAATGCAACTATGAAAGGCTGCCATGTTTTTCAAATAAAAAAAACATGGTAAATCTCATTGCCTGATCATCAATTATACAGATATGAGGGTAACAAAAAAGAGTGACTGAGTGAGTTTCCGGCCTGGAATTTCTCACGTCCAAGAAAAGTGTAACTACTCAATGACCCAGTAAACATTAATGCTTGATTCTAAAAAATGCTAAACTCACTAAAGTCAAATTGACAAAAGAACACTATGATGACACCAGTTAAAATTGAATTATAATATCTTGAGGTGAATAGACCTCTACATATATACAAAGAGTACATAAGACAGAAAATGGCGATTACTCTGCATTCTCACACTATGGCAAGAGCTTTGAGCTAAAGAGCATTGCTAAATAATCATCAATCATACACGAAATCTTCAATAGATCTGGCTCGAATTCTCATTCATTAGCCAAAAATCTTAAAAATGTAATATTATTATGAATTACAATCCAACACCTCATGTTCTTCAACTAGAAATGATTTTCATAATCATAAGGAGTAGTAGATTGGAACTGATGGGTGACAACAATGTTTAAGAGGACTTGGTTTTGATGATGACACTTTGACATAGGAGCATATTGGCATCCCCATAGAAGGATATAGGCATCCCCACTTGGAGAAATTCTATCATATACTAGGCAGAAAGCAAGATAGAAGTCCATCAAGATGGAAAAGCTACAAACTCCGGAGACAATAACACTAGTTGAAAGTGAGAAAGCTGATTCTAAAGAAACAGAAAATGGATGCAGAGTGCAATTGTACTAGATAATTTTAAGGCACCGCTGGTAAAATTAACTAAGCTATGGCAGCAATAGGTAGGCTTTCTAGAATGGAAGATCATAACTATCTCCTACATATATATTAAGGATGCAAAATTAATCATATTAAATTTAGTTATATTTTTCCTCAAAAGTAATTTATTCTGTTTATAAACTAATCTTATCATATATTCTAATAACATGTGTCAAATATTATAATTTAATGTTCTAATTGGCTTCCTTTAACTCTAAAAACAAATCAAAGAGATCTTATATTTTCGAGAGACAGAGAGTACTAACTTTAAAAAGCTAATATACTAATTCCTCCTTTCCTAAATATAGAATTCAGTTGACTTTTTTCAGAGCAAATAAGGAAGCAAAACGAGTCGCTTAATCATAATATACATATTTGTACTAGATCATATGGTTTAGAGAAAAAATTTAAGGCTTTAGGCAACTCAATTTACAAGTACTACGATTAGGAACTACATTTAGAAACGAAAGCACTACAATATGAAGAAGAAAAAAAATATTCAACAACACTTGCGAAGTTGGCAAATAATTGTCCATCCTGAATTCATAGATTTAAAGCAATCATGAAAGATACAAAATCCATCCACTGACGCATATAGCAAATATGCATTACGATGAATGTATGTTACCTTCACCGTCAGCAACTATCATCTCTACATCTTGCATGGTCACCAAGCCCTTCGCCACAGCTTCCTTTTGCTCCTTCACACACCAAACAACAATCAGCATATACAGAAGTAAAGACGATGATTTGAGCTTTATTATTATCAGAAACCCTAAGAGAGAGAGAGAGAGAGAGAGAGTACTCGACGCCATTTCTTTAAGAGCTTGCGCTGACGTTTTCCGGAGACGGAAAGAGGCTGGTGCTTGTTCTTGAGCTTGCCGGTGTTAGGATCGCCGTGAAGCTTTCGCTTCTTCTCCGATAACAGCGCTCTCCTTTTCTTCTGCACTTCATTGAATTTCGCCATTCTCCTTTTCCTTTCCCTTGCTTTCGCCAAAACAACTTCACAAACCCTAGAAACCTTTATCTCTTTTCTTTTCTTTTTCGAAAATTTCAGCAAAATTAATTATAGGTCATATGTAAAAAAAATTAAGTTATGCCTATCGAGTTGTCACGGCTCATTAAGTTGGCAGAGGCAAAAATGTCTTTTCAATTTTCAAATATATTAAAGTGAGATCCCTTGGGACCCTACATTAATTATTTCAACTTTTGGGACTTTTCTAGTATTAAGTCCCTTGTGGGGGACCTCAAATTAATTTTCCCAAAAAATTATAGTTTTGTTTTGTTTTGTTTTGTTTTGTTTTAGTTTTGTATCTTCCTTATGTAAAAAAAAAAAATTATAGGTCATATAGGAAAATTATTAATTAAGGTTTCATAAAATTACATAATTACATTAAGGTCCCTTCCACAAAGTTATGAATCTTAGGGGGAAAGTTGTTGACGTATGGTCAAAAAATGTTAACCAAGAGTTTAAGTTATTGGTCACTAATTTTAGTCTAACAATAACAATAATAAGTTACTCCCTCCGTTCCTAAATATAAGATCACTTTGAGAATGTGGATAAGTTCCTAAATATAAGATCACTTTCTATTTTTTCTCAAGTTTTGCCAAAATTAGCTCTATACTCCTTTTATAAGCATCCCTCCCACTTTTTGGGGGTAATTGTGAAGTGAGGGGTATTTTGGAAAGATCAAGTAGTTTAAATGTCTTACTTAATCTCCTCAAATTAGCTAAAGTGATCTTATATTTAGGAACGGAGGGAGTATTACTTAATGATTAAACTTTTGGTGAGTAACAATTTTAAACTTAACCATAATAAATTTTGGCAAGTGATATAACAATTTCGTGGGAGGGCTGTGTTACATGGAACTAATTGTGGTGATCGTCCTAAAGATGAGTAGAGGGTGTTCTCCACAAAGTATACATAATTCAATTTTGACGGTCTAAAATTAATATTTCCATGTTTTTTTTTAAAAACTC
Organism: Mimosa pudica; assembly: GCA_029929735.1. Taxonomy (NCBI): domain Eukaryota; kingdom Viridiplantae; phylum Streptophyta; class Magnoliopsida; order Fabales; family Fabaceae; genus Mimosa; species Mimosa pudica. The sequence continues at coordinate 7,200,098 of JAKELP010000021.1, read as the reverse complement.
AAGGATACTCACTAAGTGTCAATTACGTGGAGTATTTCTACTCCTATTTTTTCATTTGCCCATGTGTAAACACCCTATTTTGTCTGAGCCCCATAAAATAATTAAAAAAATAATACAACAAAAATAAAAATATAGATGTTCTTCTCATTATGGCAATTAGATCATTGTGAGTAAAAAATAATAATAACAATAAATTATTCTTGGAAGCATTCAATCTTCATCATTTTGTTATAGGAAGAATTTCAAATTAAAAGTAAATTCCATATTGCTTGCTAAGTCTCTCATTGCTCCATTGATATAAATATGGTAAACCCTCCACATTTAAATTTGAATTAGAACAACTTGTGAAGATCATAGAAATCTCCCAAGAATTCACATATAAAAATATAATTCACATATGATTTAAAATAGGAATAAGGAGAAATTCTTTCACCATTTATGTTGATTCAAAATGAGCTCCTAAAGTCAAAAAGTATATAATTAGAAGAATGTATATATTGGCTTTAATGCAGAAACAATATTGTTGATCATTTGCTACCCCAAAATTAAGAAAATGTGATTTGCATAAATCCACATTTGAATGTATGCAACGGTCTTGTTATGAAATCTCAAAGGGAATGATTAGTGGATGCATTGCAATTTGCCAACGGACAAAAAATAAAATGGGAAGGTCTTATTGTGCAAATGATCAAATCATGAAATTTAAAAGGAAAGTTTATATCATGCAACGGTCAAATTATGAAAGAGGGAAGGAGAGAATTTGTTGTGCTTAATGCTTGCCTCAAATTAAAAGAAATATTTGGTTGATTCCTTGGAGATACAATTTGCAAATTATGAAATAAAGAAGGGAGAAGTTTTGGGCTGAAGATACCCAACGGTCATATTTTAGGCCTATATAAAGGAAGAACAACTTTAGGGGGGAATTATTTTTGGAAAGGGGGAACAACTTTGGAAGAGAAAAAAATTGAGAGCATTTCTTTGAAAAAAAGAACTTTAGGAGGAGCTCATTTTTAGACAATCATTTTTGAGAGAAGGGAGCATATTTTAGGGGGAGCATTTTTAGAAAAAAGAAAGGGAGTAATCCACATATTTCATTCACCCTCTTATTTTATGATACTATATACTCATCTCTTTTATATGTCTAAATGCTTGCTATGTCAATGAATTTGTTCATGAATTTGAGGCATCTTGATATCAACTTTAGCATGAAATCTCATTTATTTCCATTTGGTTGATGCATGAGGTGTATGTTTATCAACTTTTGATTATACTTCAATTATCTTCATGTTTGCTTTTACACTTCATGCATGTTTTATGTGAACATGATCATTGCTTTTATCATTGGGTATTCTTGATAAGTTGGTATCCTCTAAATCCACGACATACTTCTTCCTAATTGTTTAAATGATTTTACATGTTTTGATCTTCAAATGTTTCTTGCATTTAATAAAAGTGAAACTATCATAAGATTGATTATACGCAATACCACATGTCATCTATTCACTTGTTTATTTGCCTGTCAATCATTCATTGAGTTTGTTAGTTGAAAGCAATTATAAATATTGTGGTGTTTTTGCAAGTGAGATTGTATAGTTCTTTCACTTTGTCTTGTTTTTGCAGTGAGGTTACGATCATTAAAGGTATTCAACTTTTAAGATATCTCTTATTTGCTCTTTTGATGATATATAATTGTCTCTTTATTTCATTTTGAAATTATGAAATCTATTTTCATAAAAAATAAAATAAAATGAAATATCTTTTATAAAATAAATAATAATGTTTTAAAATGATCTTTATCGTATAAGGTTCTTGAAACCTACCCGGATAAAAATTGATTATTCTTCCGTGAGAGATATTAAATCTCCTCAGGAAGTGTAATCCAGTGCATTTTAAAAACACACACACACACACACACACACACACACACACACATATATCTATATATATTCTAATAAACTATGTGTTTTTTCTTGAATAAAAGACACAAACCAAATATAAAACTTTATTTCAAAAATCAAATAATCATTTTCCTAAAAAACACCAACCAAGTGACACGCATTTCTACCCATTCGAACTATGTGGGCTTTAATCCCTTCGGGGTACGTAGGCCCTAGGATTTATCCTAGTCAAGTCCAATCATATAAAAATTATTTTTCGTCCTTTTCATTTTTATTTTTATTTTTTGTATATTGATATTATTTGGTGATTTAAATAAAATAAAATTAAGGCCATATTTATTTTTAAATAATTAGCTTAAGGTAACCGTTTTTATAGATGGGTGCTGTGGGGTGCCTATCACCTTCCCCACGCACAATCGACTACGAAACCCAATTTGATTTCTTAAACAATATTATCAATTTAAAAGGTTTTCCAAAATATCCTTTATAAAAATTTTGATGGCGGCTCCATTGTTTTCCAATTTTAAAATGAATTTTTTTTCTGGATGCTACACCATGAATTTGTTTTTATGTCTTGTAATTCCATGGTGTGGGCTAGCTAATTATTTTAGTTTCTATATGCTCCTAAAATGTAATTTACGCTTGTTCTCAGTAAACAAGTGTGTGTGTGTTAAATTTCCATTTTTTTATTTAACTTGTGGGCAGTTTTTATCATGAGTTTTGTCAAATTTTGTAGGATTTGTCATGGGATTAATTAACATTAGTACTATAAAAGAAACAAAGGGTTCAAAGAAGAGAAGTGGATGAACAGTAAGCATAATTGATCAAATGGTATGGAATCACTACAAAAGAAGGAGAGGAAGACCAAAGAGAATTCTTAACGAAGTTATCCAAGCATGACTATTGATAGAACACAATGACGTCGTGTGATCCATGTAGCCGACCCCACTGAAGTGGGATAAGGTTTACCTTGTTATTATACTATAAAAGACTCCTTTGATGCTAACCTCCTAGGTATTCCCTCTCTTCTTGCATATCAAACAAGTTGCCCTTCAGGAATTTTTAAAGGGTTAAGGTTAAAGTGAGCGAGTAATAGAGATAAAACAAGTTATATCACTCTTACATTACACCTTAGTTTAAGAAGATCTTAACCATGAGATAGAAACAAAGGAAAAAAATCAACATGATACAGTTAGAATCTCACTCACCATTGCAAATTCCAGAACAGTTAAGCCACTTATACAAAAGAAAGAGAAAGGCCAAAAGAGACAACGAAGCACAATACTCTGAAAGAAGAACGAGCCATCACCATTATCTAGGAACAACAAAACCATCATCAAAGTAACAATACTACATGTTAACCAAGTATCAAAAGCTATTGACACGAGAGATAAGTAAAACATCGCAAATGTAAATCCGTCGGAATGAACAATGTAATGAATGCCATATCATAAATTGTACAAACATGAACCCTAATGCCTTCTCTTGACACCAGTTGAACTTCCAGTCTACAAATTTCCAAGAAGTAACATCATCAAAATGGCCATTTCAAAAGTAAAGCCCGGTAAAAGCCCATTTCATTCAGTGCTCTTAACTCACAAGCTATGATTAGAAATGACATTAATGTTTAACTCAATTAGACTAATTCTTAATCCATGCAAACTATGGTTACAGACTTACAGTTACACTAGAACTACAAGTTATCTTCAGCGCTGACATGGCTGGACAGATGCTAATTTTTCTGTTTTACCCACCACCAACATCGGTGATGAAGATGCTTCCTGAATCACACCATCCACCCAAAACATCCATGTCGGTACACTTCAACAAAATATACTGTGACATTAGTAGATCAATTTGATAAAGCTAAGTAGAATGACAAAAAGGAAAATGAACAACTACTTTTCAATCCACACCAAAAGCATAACTTTTCCACGTCTCTTTGTTTTCTATGAAAGAATAATTTGAAAACAGTAGTAATGAATTGACATATTGTCCACTCAATTGTTAATTATTATTATTATTTTTTTGTGTCAAATGGAATATAATCCTCAGTAGTTAAGGAAAGTATAATAAAACTTTAGCTTAGAAGAGACCAAATATTGATTAGATATTAATAAGATACATTTGGTTCTATTACAAGCTTTTGTTCATTTTTTTTTGTAATATAATATTAATACTGTAATGCAGCTTCCATGTAATCATACAAGTTTAAAGCATAATCAATCAGTCTGATAAAAAAAGTATAACCAATCAAGAAGTTCTAGTACCTTGCTAAACCCAAGCCAGTTTGAATCTCCTCTAAAGGAAAATAATTTAATGCTTTCTTCCCATTGTCCACAAAATACCTGCATAGGAGACTCAGAATGACAGTATAAATTGAGGTATTAGGCAAGACAACAACAAAAAGTAACAAAAGCATAACTAACTTCATTAGGTGTAATTAGCTACATAGATCATATGAAGTCATTGCATTGTATAACAGTCAACCATTTAGTAGTTGGACATAGATCATATGAAGGTATTAGGCAAACCAAATTGTCCAAACAGCCTCAACAAATCTTTTCCCACAAATTGAGGTTAACTGCACATATTACACGAAGTTAAGGTACTCTATCAATAACCAAATATTTGGATATTTATTGTCTAAAGTACCTGTTCAATAACTCTATTGATTGTTCTATTGGGGTATTCTTCTACCCCACTAAAGTTCGTTAATTTTCTCCTAATTACAGAGTTTGAGCTACATTCAAAAAATTGTTGCAATAGATAAGCCTCATAAAGACATAAGCTGAGATTAACGAATATGACAAAAAAATTAAGCTATCACCAGAAGTCTATTGACTTATTTAATGAATTTATAGATTACTATGCTTAAAGAATATACATTCCCCCATAAAATTTCTAAACAGACAGCGCTGAATTTAATGAAAGTAATTACAATAGACATGATTATATGAAACAAAATTTAAACAAGCAACAGTATTCATTTGTTTAGTTTAATTATTAAGCGAAATAGCACACATAAGGCCAAGAATTTAGCATCAGAAACAAGGGATAGACTTACCTCATAATCAACCCCTTGTACATAGATATAGCTAGGATTAATTGTTGAGAAAGCAAGTCCCGTTATCTGCAGCACAATAATGGAAGATGCAAATATCAACAGTCATTTGTATCAGCAATAACTGACAAAAAAAAAACGTTTCTAGTCTAATTGTACAATAGGGTAGAATACTCTGACCTCCCTTCTGTTTTGTCCTAATTGTTCAAACTCCCCCTTTATTTTAAAAACAAGCAATCTAGTCTGAAAACTAACACCTTAAGAAAATATTTTCAAAATATTCTACATATATATTTCTTTAATTTCAAATTATTAGAACAAATCTTCTTTACATATTTATCCTTAAAGTATTAAATCTTCTTTCATCATTACTAACTATCTACCAAGTAATTTTATTTTTATTAATTTTTTAACATAATTTCAATATATATAGTTTAGGTAAAAAAATATTAAAAATTAGATCAAAACTCTAATCTTTATGAACATTAGTTTAATGAAATTTATTTAAAATTCATGAATTATAAAACATACTCCCCCTGTTCCTAATTATAAGACCATTTTACCTAATTTGATTGGATTACAGCATGTGAGGAACAACTAATGGTAAAGAGTGTTGTGAGGGACAGCTAACTTGGTCTCTCACCTTAATACCCTAGAGTTAGGGAGTGTAAATCCATCACCTCAAGTGAGGGATGGTCATTCTAAATCCAATTGGATTAGAATGTTTGTATAAACAATGTTATTCATCAATGAAAAGATTCCTCACTGCGTATCTTATTTTTCCCCATACTTATCCACATAACACTCTTCCTAAATTAATGAATAAAATGACAGAACAGAGATGAACAAATTCAAAGCATCATCATTTCCATTATTCTCCCGTCAAGAAAATATTTGAAACATAAAGGACCCAAAAAGTAACCACAATTAAAACTGACCTCATATTTTGAACAGTGCACCCATCTAGATACAGCAGCCCATCTATGTTCAAGATACAATTTACAAGGTTAGGATAAATCTGCTTCAGGACATAATAAATTACTATTTCTTCCACACAACCCCAAAAAAAGAAACGATTTCCCCTACATACCTCCTACTTAACAAAAATGAGCATTAAGTAAACAACAGAAAAATATCGAAAATTTCAACATGCTGCTCACGTCAGCCACATAAGCTATTGCCACAGGTTTACGAATAATGCTTTGTATGGCTGATTGGAGGGAAGAAGAGATGGCAATATTAATGTATCATTGTTAGGACTGATGGTTAGGGAGGGGAGAGAAGAAATTTCAATAATACTTGGGTTGGGGGGGAAGGAAATTTACTACTTTAAACTTGTACACTTTAAATCGGTTTTTTGTTAGCAACAAATATGCATAATAAGATTCATCGACTTAAACCAAATAAAGTAAAACAGTTTAATCAATTATTTGAAAAACATTGACACAAAAATTAAAACACAGACTCTTTCCTAAGATTTTTAACTTACAATACATAACTTTCCTTTTGTCTCACAAGTATTTTTCATACAATAATTAGTAGACACAATTGTTTAAACTATTTGTTAATGCAAAACCTATACGAACAACATTAAGCATGAGCAAACTAAGGCATAACATTGCCATTTTTAAAAATGAAATAATGAAATAGGGAAATCACCGTTTTATTGCTCAAGTCCACACATGCATATTGTAAGTCTCAGCAAATGACCAATAATTTAAGCAATTATATCAAATAACTTATGTACACAAATTTTCTTACAAATAAATGTGTGCTACATATTAGTTAGATATTAATATAATTGTATTTGCAAAAAAGATGCAAGAGATAAAAAATTATATTTCTTTTTGTTTAATCATTATGGTATACAAAATGTTCACTTTTTTATGATTTTTTCCCAGATAATATAAAATAGATTTAAAATAATTTTACATGTTAAGTCAAAATTGATAAATTGTACTATAATATATCTCGTGATGAAGCAAAATGGAAGAAAAAAATTTTAATTTTATAAGGGTAAAGCAGATGCTTTATAATTAGCTTCTCTCACCTCCCCTCCTCCATAAACCAAAAAATGTACTATCATTGAAACCTCTCCCCACCTTTCACCTTCCCTCTGTTGAGCTAAATATAGCATAATAGTCCGAAGTCAGAATCAATTCCAATTCCCCACCCCCTCATAAGACCGTAACAGTGAGTAACCTGCGAGGATCATAAATGGTCACCGTGCGATCAGCTCCACCCACAGCAACATTGCCAGTTGAAGAACTGCAAACAGAATAGTATATATCACCAGGGGAACCACAGATTCGATGTATACAGCCACCATTCTCATTCATTCTCAAGTCCCATATAGAAAGCTGCAATTTGTTAACAGAAGATGCACAGAAACATGCACAAACAAATAAAAAATGAGGGATCTCAGAACGATCTCAAGGCAAACAAAAAAAAAACCATAAATGCCAATATATTTACCTGGCAACCTTCAGTAACAGCTAACATAGAACCTCCATCTCCACTAACTGTGTTTTGCATAAAGCTTAATGAAGTAGGGCACCACAGCCTGTGAATAAACTAAATGTCATCCTTGTGAATAGGTGGAAGATGCACTGAAAATGCTACTAGATTGAATGATTCGAGTGTAGATTAACCAGAAACCTGTGAGGAAAATGACAGAAATCGCCAACTCACCCATTTCAAAGCAAACGAGAGGCTAAAATCTTTCTAAAAACACTCACCCCTCTAAAACCCTTTTTTTTTTGTTACAACCCCTCTAAAACCCTTTAGTAAACCTGTTCCTTCCAATACTGTCTCTTTGGATTCACCCAATAGGCACCTCCCACTATCTTTCTCTAGCCATCACAGTAACAAATAGCATAGCCACAACACCATCTATAATCTCTTTTGACATTAATTTCATGCCATGACTCACCAACATATTGGGCCCACAAGATTTAGTACAAGTTATGCCATTAGCATATGGACGTTTAGGGAATAAGCACAAGCCATCCACAATAATGCCAAAAAAGGAAAAATGTTATACCCTTTCATCCTATAAAGCCAAGAAAATGACAGCAATAATGTAGGTCTCTCAAAATGATAGCGATAATGTAGGTCTCTCAAAATAAAAGCGATAATGTAGGAAGGGAAACATGAATATGAAGGGCAGAGTTGAAGAACTTGAGGGGGAGAGAAAGAGAGCTCACATAGCTTACAAAAATTCATTCACAAAAATCCTAGCCTCTATTCATCGAGCAAAGTTTCCGTCTCATTGAGTAATCTTGTAGAAGGTAGCTAATATAAAATTATAAAAGCAAAAATTGATTTATTTCCTTAACTAGTAGGGATCTTACAAGGGAGGCTTTCCAAAGATAATAAAATATAATATAATTTAAAAGCTAAGTATTGCTTAACTCCTATATTCCATCAAGTATCAAGTATACATTTAGTAACCTAAGTTTAGATCACGTGTCAGATTATTTACTAAAATTTATAAAGCGTATTTTGTAATAATTCATGTTAACACCGTTAGTCATCTTATGCATTATATTAAAAAATATAAAAATGAAACCATATGACCACACTGTATCATCTAAACTTTCAACATCAATAACTTATCTTTCAAAGTATAAAAATATTAATATAGGATTAATTTTAAACATGTTTTGCCATCATTTGATTGCAGAGTCACAATTTTAATTTGTTGAATCAGCTTTTTTGATTAAGGAGACAAATAGTATTGACATTATGGGATTCAAAACACACTTTATAGACATAAGAGACTAAATTGGAACTAGACAAAGACTTCGTAGGAAACATATACTATAGCCTAAAAATAGTAGAAGAATTAGGAAGATATTGGAATATAGATAAATAAATGAGTAAATTGAGCTAGATAATTCTAATTCCATAATATTGAAATTGGAAAAAAACATTGGGAAGAAGATTTAACCATCCTATAGCATCCTTACAATCGTAACGTACGAATATGTATATCTTGATCATAAAGGTCAATGGATTTTGGAAAATTGCGAGCAACAGCAGCCTGGATGATTAAACCAATTAACACATCAGAAATATCCATAAAAAAGCAAAGGAAATGGCCAATTGTAAAAATTTAAAGATTAATAAAGGTGAGTTCTCCTTCCCCTGTTAATGTATTTTTCATTTGACTGGACATAACGGAATGACATTTCATTTAAATTTTTCATAATTATTTTTTTTGGTTAATCACCGCCCGATAATTCGGCGCCTATTGGCAACTGACTAATCCAGACTCGAGGGGTAGAAGTGTTACCCACATAGGTAAGGTTGTCTCCTCTCCCAATGAGAGCGCTTCCCGAGATTCAAACACACGTTCTCATCCTTACGGGGGTTGTAGCCCACTTACCAACTCAACCAACTACCCAATGGTAAATTTTTCATAATTATTTCAAGAGAAGATATTCTACCTTATTTTCTTTAGAACAAAATTTATGGCTGCTGCTACCACTGCTGTAGTAGTTGATTTATTTAATGATGGACTAACATACATTACACATCTGTTTGATGGCTATCATAGGGAAATTACTAATACGAGATGCAGAACAAAATTTAATCTTAACTTTAATCACAGGATCCACTATTGTGAACTAAAGATGAAGTCTCATTTTCTACAATTATGCTTTAGGGCATGGAAACCATGATAGATGAAAAAAAAGCATTACAGGACATCAAAAGGCATGTGAAATTCTTAAATTTGTCTCACCATAAAATATTGTGTAGGGCTAAAGCAAAGCCCAGACCAACTTCCTTCTCCAATCCCATAGTCATTAGGCGATACAGAGTATGTAAACCTATCAACATCTGCACATTTACAGATACATCTAACTTTGTCACTTAAAAGTGAACAAAAGGAAGAAAGAAATAGATCAATGATAAATTTGATGCTAATATTAACAAGTAAAATGAAAAAAATAATATAGATAAGGTTCAGACAATCCAATTGTGCTTATTTCTCCTTTTTAACATGTCAGAACCCTAAAAGTATTAATCAGGTGTATCTAAGTAGTGACCCAATGAGCCAGACGCATCATAAACTAGAACACTACCAGTGCATTCTTAATGATAAATTGTACTGTAAACCCTTAAACAAGTATAAGATCAAAAAAGAAATAATAACCTTTTTAACAAGTTGAAATTTTCCAACTTGCCAAAACTAATCACTTGAATTTGATAATTCTTTCACTTTTGAAGTTCTAACCAATCAAACACTTTGCACTTCAAAAAATCTCCAAATAGGCACTTCCATCCAAATTATACTCTTAATTAAACAACAAGGAGTTACAGATATCGGAAAAAATCATTAATTTTTCATCTTCAACTAAAATAATTTTGAAAGACAGTATTAAAAAAAAAGAAAAAGAAAAAACACACCTTCACCAGATGTTTCTATCTTTGATACAATAAGATGGCCATAAGAATCCACACTTCCTAATAAGTAGCCATAGCCTGTAAAATATAGTAAGTTAACATGGAGAATAGTAAACATACATATATTGACCTAAATAGCGTTAGCAATTCAACACACTAAAATACAAGAAAAAAGTTAATCATTTGGACCAACACTAAACAAACTCGAGTGGATATCGCGGAAAGCTACATTCTATGCCAGAAAAAATTTTCATAAAGCTGAAAAGGGATGTAAGGGCTAATAACAGATATGATGAGCAGAGAGAACACATCAAACAAAATATAATTATTTTTAGAGCATTAACTATTTTTCTGGCACATCCACTTTTTTTATCAACTACATACTTGCATTATAAGACAATAACAGTACATGATACAAAAGTACATGATACAAATTACAGAGAACATGTAATAATAATTATAAACATATAGGTGGATATGCTACTAAAATAAAAGGAAACAGACAACAAATAAAATTATACAACAGACTACACCATCAGCGAACTCCAATACACGAATCAGTTACAAAATGGCATATAGTTAGCAAGAGCTTTATGGTACAATAACAAAATTGAGCGGAAGACTTGAGCACTGCTTGATTAAAAAGACATCCAACAAAAAATTAACAAAATAAAAAAAGTACAATGTTTCATGAAAAATAAATCATGGCAGTTTTATAAAACAATCAGCACGTTACTGAGGTAAGAGACATTTTAATAATATTCAACCTCATTTGAATATAGTTCTATAGGGTTTCAAATCAACATTGAGATGAGCCCATTTCCAATAAATTAGCTACTTAGGATCAGGTAAATAGATGACAAGCAATTAGATCATGCACAGCCTATCAAACTCAAATGCATTGTAAGAACTAAGAACTAAAATAGACTGAACAAATCATGAAAAGTTAAGTCATAACTGCAATCCATAATTTACGTACTTCCATATTCAGCAAGAACAATACTTTGAATTTCTGAACGATGAGGGCAGCGGTTCACGGTCGAAGAGCCAATAAACTACAAGAGAGAAGACAAAAATGCACCAAACATCATCATTCCTAGCATATAACATGAAAACTAAGAAGCTTAACACATGAAACTCTGCATGAAAGATTCAGAGGCATAATGCAGGTACCTCAGTTTGTTCAGGGATCAAAAGACCTTCTTTTCCTTTACAAACTGAAGATTCTTCCAGTGCAATCTACAAAGTAAAATAACCATTAGTTATAGAACTACAAGAGGCTCCAAAAAAAAACAGAACATGTACTAGTATTATTATAATTAGCCTAATGCCTGTGATAATTATCATGGACTACTTCACAAGAAATCATTATTCACTGTGCATTTGAACGCACTAAAAATGCAAAAAAAAAAAACAAAAAACAATTCAAAATAAAGCCAAAAAATGTAATCAGTTGCCCAGGAACATAAACCCAAAAACCCAAATGAATCTTCTCCCTCCGGTCCTAAATATAGTATAAGATCCTTTGACCTTTTTTAAGTTAAATAAGCAAATTATACCACTAAACTATATAATATGACAAATGCAATTAGATTATACAGTGCTTTTATAGCTAAAATAAATTAAGTTTGAAGAAAAAAAGATAACTGTATACTCCTTTTGTTCCTAAATATAAGATCACTTTCCCTGATTTAATTAGATTAAGAATGCTAGTTAAGTTAGTTTTTTCTTGCCAGACTAGTTAAATTAGTTATTAGCACATGATATTACTAATCTACCCTAACCATATACCTTTATTCTCACTCTACCTCTCACTTGGGAAAAAAGTGAAAAAATTATAAAGTTAGTTAATTAGGAACAAATTGAAATTTGAAAGTGACATAATATTTAGGAGCGGAGGGAGTACAATTTAAAGTGATTAATTTTGCAAGTGTAATTTCTATAAAAAAAAAAAGTGAAAGTGGTCTAATTAATTAGGAGCGATTACAATATTATTATGAGTATTCTTATTAGTTATTATTATGTGGATGAGAATAGAAATAGATACCTGGAGGTTAAAAATGTGAGAGCCAGAAGCAATGTATAGGGAACAAATTCTAGGGTTTTCAGAGACCTGAAAAATGATGAAGAAAGAATGTGAGAAATGATTAAAAAAGGGAGAAAGTAAATGATATATATATGTGTGAGAGAGAGAGAGTGTTGATGGTTGGACATGGAGGGCGAGGCGAGTAGACTGGAGACTTGCAGGAGAAGGATGGAGAATAAGAGAAGATGGAACCACCGCTTTCTTCACACTCTTAGCTTCTAACATACTAGATTACGATTTTGCAATTTAGCTCTTCTCTCTCTCTCTCTCTCTGTAAAATTGGAATTGCAAGCTTCTTAATGTTGCATTGCGCAAATTTCTCACTTGCTTCGGCCAATTGTTTATCAGTGGCCCAAGCGTAGAAATAGGACAGGGCATTCTCGGTATTTTTTTTTTTTTTTTGAATTTCTTTATCCTGTATTCTGGCTGCCTTCTTTATTTGGGTTTAGACTAATCCAAATTGAGACGGGCAGGATCACAAAGGGCGGCAAAACTCTTCCACCGAGTATTTAACACTGATGTGTGTTCCAATAGCTTGAACTCTGGATTACGCTGGTACAACACCATGCCAGTTGAACCAAGTGTTTGATGGTATTTGATGCTACCAAAATTTTGATAAAAACTCCGCAAGTGTACGGATCATATGTTAGAAAAGTAGTAAATCAAGGTCGATCTCACAGAGACTCAGACAATTAATGACTAGGCATTAGATCTCCTATTTTCATTCAAGTTGAATAATTACACGAAAATTTATCTTAATTACCTAACATCTAAGAAAATAAAATAAAACAAATATTCACACAAAAGAAATTCACGAGTCAAAAGAACAACCTAGAGCCACTAATCCCTTATCTGCTTCTTAGATTTTATTCCCACTAAATTAATTATGAATTAATTCAACTAGCTAATCTAGAGTACTAGTGTCTATAGATGTCTTTCGGTTTTCACCTATATCCTTGTCTAGCTTAATTACACAATGTCTTGCACTAATTTACTAAGCCAATTTATACTGGTACCGCTCTAATGTGACTATATAGGGCTTCTAGGTATATGTTTATCCTAGTCGCAAATCAGATTAGAAATTTAATCCTACACTATTTAATCTCATGGTCTATTTAAAATTCCCTCTTTCGAGTCCAATTCTAAATTCCCTAAACATGTCTAATGGTGATCAAGCACTAAACAAGTTAATCAATAATAGCAAGATTAAATAAACTAAATCAAATTAACCATAACTAAATAGTGGGAAATAAAATACTAAGTTACAAACAAGTTCATAGTACTCTAGGTTATAAATGGATGATTAAAATCTAAAGACACTAGAATGGACCCCGCGCGTTGCGCGGGTATTTAGCATTTAGTTGTTTTACATCTTAGCTTATAAATACATTAGTTCATAACATATATGAAAATGGATGTCCACACACTTTTAGTATATTTGAGAGGTTTAGAGAAGAGAGACAACTCAATTATTGTGTAACATTTTGTTATGTTATACTATACCTATTCATAAATCGAGTTATTTGTATACAAAGAAACATAAAATTTGTAGTGTAATCTGTTTTAATTTTTTGAACATATCCAAAAAGAAGTTAAATTGTTCTTTTACTAAGAATAATTAGAATGAGAATTTATTTTAGGACAACTAAGCACAAATTATTAACATTTATTTTCTCTAAGTTTTTTAATTATATCACTATGGTATAAAGTTACACTTCATGAATACTTGTGATTGATAGATTTGTCAAGATAAATACAAAGGGATTGGTATAAATAGTTTTCTATTTATTAAAGCTTATGCCAACATTTGTTGATTTCTTTGTTATAAGAAATATATATTAAAGTAAATTTAGATTATATATATTATTTTTAACTTGGATAAGAATAAATTTCCCAACCCCCAACAATTTAACTTTTTTGAACATATCCAAAAAAAAGTTAAATTGTTTTTTTACTAAGAACTAAAATGAAAATTTATTTTAGGAAAACTAAACACAAATTATTAACATTTATTTTCTCTAAATTTTTTACTCATTTCCCATTTTCCATTTTTGCTATTATGTAAAACTCTTGTAACAATGTGACCACAACTCTCCAAAATCCCAATACTACAATTTTTCAAAGGTAAAATACTATTATGTAACACTCTTCTAACAATGTAATCACAAACTTTTAATCCACCTCTTCAAATTAGTAGAATCTATCATTACAAAATGCTAAATATTTAAAGCGTATAAAAATGATAGAAGAGACAAACTTCATCCCTACCTCCCCATTCGAACCCCTAGCCCAGAAAATCCAAATTTCCCCTTGACACCTCCCCACATGAAAAATAACTTGAACTAAATTTATCATGTAGTTGAACTTTCCAAATAATTTAAATTTAGATTACATAAAGTATTTTAACTTGATGAAGAATCAGACTGGCCTGTGTACAAAACTCCACTTCAGCCAAACCCTCTCTAAACCACACATTTGCATTTAATTTAAGGTTAATTAACATTTCATTTGTAGTTAATCCCAATGCTGATTACCCTATATGAACCGTAACATTTCATGAACCCCTCATTCTTACACCTTCATTCTCTCACTTCACCTTCATTTTCTCTCTTACACTTTCATACCAAGTTGTTTCTCCATATCTCACGCTTTTGCTGAGCTCCACAAACTTTATATCTTATCATTACCTAATTTACCTCTACTTTCCATCTTAATCCCCTTACACTCATTTCCATTTCCATTATCCACTTTCCATCAAACCAAACAGCCCTATTCAAACTCCAATGATTTGTCTTGTGGGACTTGCAAATGTTAACCTTATTGATAGCTTTTATTTCATGCTAGACTTTCAAGAAGTGAATTATTGTAATATTTCATTAGCGGTAGATACTGTCATTTAACGATGATGCTTATATTTTTTTAATATTGATATTATTTACAACTGATAGTGATTAATTACTAATTCTTACTACTGATATTAACCAAGTAGTATTGACATCAACCAAATAACCATGAAAGTTGGATGTGTATTATTTCATTTGAATTATATTCCATATGCTGCAATAAGAAATTCATTGGTAACAACAATAAAAAAGTCACAGAATGTGCTCCAATGCCAAACAAATGTTGATCAATCGGGGCAATCTCGGTCCCACACTGAACAGAACAACCAAAAGCCACTATCTCACATAAACTAATACATAAATTAACAATAAACAATATTAATTCATGGCTTGTTCTATGTGACTTATAAATTGACAAATTAAAGCACACTATTAATTCATTGGTTACAAATACCGCAATGGAACCTTTGGATAGATAGGCTCATGCAAGTATGCCATCCTACAACATGCAATTACAAATTAGTGAAATTGAGAAAGTTAAACATGGAATGTGGTGAGTTAGATACAGAACAAATGAACAAACCCCTTAGCAGCCTAAGGAGAATTTTTATCTGAGCTTCCCAGGTAAGATACCCATCCTTTGCATCCCTCCATGTAGCCATTGTTCTAAATTCTCATTGTTAACATACTCATAAACCAACAACCTGAAATTTATAGGGCATTAATCAGGAATGACATGAACTAAATAACATAAACTGACAATCAAAGATTAGAATGTACATTAAACTTATAAAGGGTTTCCAACATCACATATTACGGGTCAATCTCATCATAAGCCTATAGAATTGGGTGAATCATATAGAACTCAAATGAAGATGGAATCAGAGGGGGAAACAACCAAATACACTGAAATGCAAGAATTAATGAATTAGTTACAATCATCCCATCTTGGTTTCAAAAACTTTACCTGTGGGTGCGTGCCTTCAATACTGTATCCAAGATGTCAAACTAATACTGTAGTTTCAAAGTTCATTCCAAAAACTGCTGTCACAGCAGTACACACTGTAGCCAGCAACGTAGCTGCTGTTAGAAGCAACTCAAATTGTATTAAATGGTTCTAAATATTCCTCTGTCATATATTTAGAGTGTGAGCTCTCTTTTGTAAATAATTTATATTAAAAAATGATTGGACAATGGAATGCTAGAGTAAAACTTGTCATGGCTTACCAATTATATATTTATAAAATCTTCAGTATCATCAATATATTTTGGCATTAAGCATGACATATGCCCTCAAAGTAAACTTTGTTCAAATCAGATCACCAAGAACAAATCTTACGCGACAGCTAATTGGTCAAAAGACAAACTTCATAAGTACATTATTTCAAAAATTACAGAATCCATCAGCAAAACATATCAACTATGTGCAACTATTTAAATACACATGCGCGCATATTATTCGGTCAAGTATATATATTCCTGGTGTCACTTCAATAATTAGTTACAGTCTTCCCATCTTGCTTTTGAAATATATTATGAAACAATGCAAAGAAAAAATGAAGCTACTTTTCATTCTTATAAAGCAAAGCTTGATAGAATTGAAAGTAGTAAATGGCAGAGGGGAGCATATCCCCTTAAGAGCCACCAAAGTGAAATGCAAATGACCCAAGAATAAAATCTTAAATAAGTCTACTGATAAAACTTGTGGGTTGGGCTATCAATTGCCTCTGATGCGCAAACATAAATATTTGAGGAAGAGCAATGAAAAGTACGGTGAAGGTTGGAGTAGAACCAAATCTTCACTTGGGTTTGAAGTTGATGAAAAATAATCTATCATTTTCAAAAAAAATTGATGAAAAGTTCAGATACAAATATAATAGAAACAATGAACTAACAGTGTCCAATCAGAATGAAGGCCAAAAGGATGTGTTTAAAAACATTGAAATCCTCGCCATTAACAGAAATTAAAGGAGAATATAATAAAAACACAAAAGTTCAATGTTACTTTTGTCTTATTCAACATAATTTTTGCTGCTGCCTGCAAAAGAAAATCAGTTTAATAAAATAGATGTTCAAGTCAAATAACATCAAAACCAAACTGGGCAAACACTTGTATACAAAGAAAAAAGTAGGTGAGATTCAGATTAACAAAAGGGAGAGAAATGTGCCAGGGATGTGTTTACTAAAACAAACCATATTACTAAGGTGATAGTTTGCAAATTGACCAATCAAATTAATTCTTTCTAAAAATCAGGAGCAAATACCGAACAATTGCATAAATAAACAAAACACACACATGTTTTAAAATATATACTACTAATATGCGAAAAAAATTGATTACCAGCTCTGTCCAGAGAACTTATTTTGCCATGAGGAATTAAAAGAAGAATGAGGAAGACTCAGTGGAATCACCATCATCGAGTACCAAAATAATGCCTTTAAAACCTCTTCATTTAACATGCAAAAGGTTAAAACTCATAATAATAAAGTTAAGTCCAAGAGCATGGAAGCAGAAGATCAAACTCCAGTACCAAAATAATTCATGAAAGATGCACTAAATGGGGCAACCCAAGAGCTTAATTTTATTTTTAACTTCAAGCATTTCTAAGCATTTTTAACTTCAACCTGAGCAGCTTCATTCTGGATCTAGGGTCAGATATGGACTTTGAAAATTCCTATTATGCTGATATATCTTCAAGGCAATATTTTTACATCAACTTTGAAATATATTCATTTTCACTTACATTCTTTTTCCCCTCCCATTTAGTGCCTATCTTTCAACCAACAACAATGGTGCAGTCTCATATGAATACCTTCATCCTCAATCCTTGAGTTACGAATCTTCAAGGTTCAAAACCCAAAATTGCTTAAAAATCAGAAATGGTGACATTGAGTTTGGTGCAAAGAGTATCATCACTTGTAATACACATATTAGATGCAAAGAACAACTTCAAATACCTAGTATAGTCAAATACCCAACGATTTCATGTACTAATGCATTTGTATACTATATAAAAACCCATAAAGTATGATTAAGTTAGTAGAAAAGATAAACTAATTACGAAGCATGCCATACATCAATTAAAAGAAAAGCTGTCTGTTTGCTTGAGTCCCCATTTTTAAGAAAAGCATAATGTATACATGCCTGTGATATTTTTGTAATTACTATTATGATTAAGCATTGTGGGCTCCTTTTTCGCAATCACAGACAATACCCAAGTCCCTATTTGTAAGAAAACCCTCCCTCATTATCCAAAATAATCTAATAAGATCATCTTCCTCAATGGAGGTCTCTCTTTGATTGACCATGATTAACCTCTAACTACGAATTCTGAAATTCTTCAAGGGTCCATTTCTCATACACCTACCCATAATTTACGGTTCAACTGTAAAAGAGCAAATAAAAATTATTGTTTGAGGAAATAATTTTCACATTATATTAGATAGAACTTAGTTGAGGTTTCAAAACATAGTTTGAAAAAAAGTGATGAAAGTGTAACTTACCTCTTCTCTAAATATCTCAAGCATTAAGCTGAGCCTTCTTTTATCACCCTAGTTCACAAAAACAACAGAGGATAAGTTAACGATGAAAAAAGGAGGAACAGAGAGATCGAAATCCAGAGACTAAGTGCTCGGTTACCAATCTGATAAGGCGAGGTCGACGGTGGTTAACTTCAACGGAGATGGTGGCGGATCTGGGATTTGATCGATGGCGGCGAATGGCGGAGAGGGTGGGCTATGGCGGATGACGGTGGTGAAACTCCACAATAGAAATCTGCTGCTATGGTGGGTCTCTTGCCCTCTACTGCTTGCTTGCCTGCCGGAGAAGGAGAGTAAATGGAGAGAACATGGGCCCCACTTTGATGTTCCTCCGCAGCTTCATTTGCGAGAAGGGTCTTGGTTCAACGGAGAAGAGATTCACAATGGTGATAGATACAGATGGAGGAGATGAGAATTCAAAAGACGGAGAAGGGAGAAGAGAGAAGAGAGAAGAAGAGATAAGTTTGAAATGAATGATGGGGTTGGTAGTAGGTGAGGATATGCACTAATGGAGGATTGTGGAGTACATGGGAAGCCAAATTAAAAGTGCCCAGATGGGTGTGGAGTTTAGTACGGAGAAGGTTTAAGATCAAATAGGTGTGAACACCCATGGGCATATCAGAGGGAAAATACACTGCAAGAGGACTCTCAAACCACAAATGTAACCTGTTTAACGTGTAGGATAGGTTTCAGCTTTCAAGGATATATTGATGATACTAAAGAGGAAAGAGCAATAACTAAAGGAAGAGTGTTGTCCCCATGCTATGCTTCTCTCCTTTACGTGCTTCACTTCATCCCATGCGTACGTGTGTATGTATGCTCCAATCATAAAACTGCAGCCACTTCTTTTCTTCCTTGCACGTTAATTCCTCTCTCTTGTGCCTTCAGTTCATTCCCTCTCTTTTTCTTTCTTCGTGAATCACGAATTGTAAATATTGTAACAAGTCTCCTTTTCTCATGAGTTGCATGTGTATATATAATAAAATATAGTCCAACACCATATTGTCTTTGTCTTGCATGTTAAGTTTCTTTTCTTTCCTTTTCTTGAACATAATCAAATAATCTCTTTCTTTTTATTTCTTTTTTCATTAAATCTGCATTCATGAAGAGAAGGAAATAGGAAATAATCACAATAACTCAAACACATAATCTCATTAATAGGAAACTTCCCATTAAAATATTTCTTTTATTATTTCAAGTTTCCTATTTCAATTCCCAAATAATATATTTCCAATTCACATCAAAATCTCTTAATTACTTAATTAATGACTCCCCAAAAATACAACAAAATATTTCCTAAAACCACTAAATATGGGGAGTCATAAGTATTTTCGGTCTTTTTTAAATAACATTGTTAGTTTTATTTCAAGGATTATGCTAGCTCAATCAATTTAAATGGTGATTATATGATAAAGGTTGATAAAATATGCTTAGATGTTTACTTTTATACCATAATTTTTTAGTGTGATATTCTTGTTTTAATTATGTAGTATAACTCTTTGGGCGTAAGGTTGATACAAACCTTTGAAGGAGAGTTGTGTTTGGCTTAGATAGCCAACATAAAACTCAATTGAATTTCATGATCATGGATGAACAAGTAGACCAACGCAAATATTCACTGAAGTTATAGAGCGAGATGTTTTAGTGAATAATACCCCCTCCGCTACTAAATATAATATCACTTTTAAATTTCAATTTATTCCTAAATATAAGATCATTTTCTAACTTTTTTCAAAAAAATTTACCAAATTAACTCTAACCATGCTTATTTATAATAACAGGTAAGAGAGAGAGAGTAAGGATAAAAGTATATAGTTAAGGTATGTTGGTAAATATCATGTGTTAATAACTAACTAAACTAACACTCTTAATCTAATCAAATTAGGGAAAGTGGTTTTATGTTTAGGGACAGAGGTAGTACATCAAAAGATTTGATTATTGCCGGAGCACACAATACAATTCATGTAGTTGACCATGCCTAATGGGATACTACTCATGTTGATGTATAAATTTTTTCATACTTTAAAAACTAACCATCTTTTAGTCCAAATTTAATTATAAAGTCATTATTTATATTTGCTTTCATTAAGTCAAACTATAATAGTTTTACTTAAAAATGACTAAAAATGAACTTTTCAAACTTGTTAAGATATGATGCATACATAAAGAATTAAAAGTATACTATAGTCCTTCTCATGAATTAATATCCTTATTAATATGGAGTCAATCCCAAAATCAGGGTATGATGATAGAATAAATAGCCCTACATTCCTATTAAAGCACAAATAATATCATTTGAATCCCCTAATAGCAAAATTATAGGCGTGTTTTTTAGGGTTTCTAAGGAAATTCCACCATTTTAATCTTCCTTTCCATGTCCTCTACCAATTTCACCATATTCTTCCTCCATTTCATCGTCAACATGGAAGTGACTTTCGTGGGTGTTGTTGCATGAAATTTCTCATGTTCCACCCATCGTCCGTGGGTTCAGTGGCAAAAGGATCGAACAATGAGCGTCGGGTTAACCACCACATCGCGAGTTCGATTCCTGGGGAGTGACACTTTGTTGTGTCTCCATCGCGGCGCTTGGGGAGACATCTTCGAAGCTAAGGCACCTACCGTAAGTCCCAATTTAAGCTACGGCGCTGGGCTGAGCCAGGCGTCAAGAGTTAGTTGTCCTGCCCTTGGACTGAGTTGAGCCCAAACTCTTTCCTAAAATTTATCCTTTACCAAAAAAAAAATTTCTCATGTTCCTCAATGAGTGGTTAGATTCCTTTTGGTGCTTTGGTGATGTGAATATCGTCAATTGCTTCAATGGTCTATATTAGGGGATATTACTTATTCATACACTTTTTTGTGTATTTGGATTTGTGGTTGCATCTCAATTATATACTTAGATTTGTGGTTATTACATCTCCTTTGTATACTTTGATTGAGACATAATTTATTCTTCATCTTTGAATTGGAATATTTGCATTGTATATTAAGTGAGATTTTTATTTTCGTGATCCTTAGATTTCTTATTTAGATTCATGAATGTTATATCATTTTGATGGTTGCTAAGTTGTATGGCTAATTGTGTCTAATAGAATATTGTCTTGTGGTTGCATATTCTAAAGAGGATTTAATTTACAAAATCACGTTCAATACGCACCAAAGGAATCTAACTCCAATTTCAGGTTATAGCTAATTTTGAGTGGTTAGTTGATTAGTTATTAATTGAGATTGGATGACTTCAAGTGGTTGTTTGGGGACTTTCTATTAGAATTGGTGGGCCTTTTAAACTCTCATATCTTTCTAAAGAAGGGATTGAACCATTATAACATTACTAAAGACTCATTCCTCATTATTGATTAAAACCAAACACTTTTCCCTTTATTGTTCAATTAACAACGAAAACCAAGTATAGTGTTTTCTAGATAGTTCTCACTTGATTAATTTTTAAAACCTAAACAACCAACCTTTTTGTCAATTCTTTTGCATTTAGTTAACTTTAGATTAGCAAAACAACTCCTTGCGAGCACTCATTGATTATACTACTTTGTTGCAATCATTGTTTTTATGAACAATTTTGCATTTAACCCCAGGATATACTTAGAAACCAATTAAATCAATGACATTTTGCAGGTGAGCATTTTTTACTCTCTAAAGAAGTTAAGTGTCAATTGACATTGACAGAGGGATATGAATCATTAGGTTAGATTTTAGATCATTTGCATAATTAGTTAGTTTGTATGCTTATGTATGTTAGTTTGCATTTTATTTGCTTTCTAGAAGTTCGGTCATATGACATGAGAGATAAGATATTTATCAGGGTATTAGTATGACGTTTTTTGGTGTAAAATATGGGGATACTTGTTTTACCAAAAAAGATGCGGACCCTACTTAGTGGTTGCTCCACCGAAAAGAAGTGAGAAGAGATATGGAGGATATGGAAGTGTGCGCATGCCGTTCATGTTGGGGACCACAAACAATAATTTAACAACCTCTGTGAGATTAGGCTTCCATCTTCCATTATCATCTTCCATTATCCGGGAACCTTTTCTATCTGACGGTTGGAAGATAAACTCACTAGCTATACCACCATCATTATGTTGTTTATAATTTTAACAAAACGACAAGTGATGAAGAGCCATAATAAAAAAAACTTGTCATTTTTTATTTTAAATATGATTTTCCATGTTTTTTATTACATTAGATATATACCTCATCGGTCTCAAATATCTGGAATTTGCTTCTTTAAAAATTTTGAAGGTAGTTAATATCTTTGAACTAAAATGCTCAGTTTTTTTATACAATTTAATGCAAGTATTTTATATGAAGTATTATTGGTTGAATAAATAAAACATTTGTTTAATAATTTTTGCACCCCCTCTGTTCTCATTCATAAATTCAAACTTTTCAAAATTGGAGTCTCATTTTATAAGATTCTCATTGAATTTATTAGAATAATATATATGTTTTGTACCCATGTCATCCTTCATTAGTTTCCCTTATAAATTCTTTTTTATAATTTTTCTCAACATTAATTAGTCTTTCACCATTACACATTTTCGTGTAAGGACATATATATTTGAAATGTATATGTATATATCTAAATATTATCAATATATATTTATTATTATTATTAGCTTTAACTACTTTCTTATGCATATCAATTTACTTAATGAGACTTTAATAGAGTTTGAGGTAGGAGAAGCTTGTATGCTCTAAAAAAATATTAATTATTATCATATAAAAAATAGGGAAAATCCCAAATAATTAAATCCCTCCAATAGCAAAAGAACAAGTGAGAAACCTAAACTTCCAAAAGGACTATGAAGGAACCAACACCTATCTGTCATTTTAAAATTTTGTGAAAAGACAAAATCGCCCCTATCCTAAAATACAAATTGCAAGAAGAGGGTGAGTGTTAGGGTGGGTTTAGGGTGGAGTAGTAATTTGTGTTTTAGGATTGGGGCAATTTTGTCTTTTTGCAAAATTTTAAAATTACAGGTAGGTGTTGGTTCCTTTATAGTCCTTTTGGAAGTTTAGGTTCCTCACTGTCCTTTTGGGTATTGAGAGAAATTTATTTGGAATTTTCCCTAAAAAATAATCAACTGTGTGTGTATATATGTTTGTGTGTGTGAGAAAATAGTTCACTGCAATGAACATATATAATAATTTATAATCTTTTTTTCCCCAAACAACTCCACCGTTTTACGTCTATAATTTGTTTCTTAGCTTTGAATTTTTTTCATTAAGAATAATTACCATTAACGTTGAAGGCGCACATCGATCACCATCTATCATCTACCGAGAGACGATTTTCTTTTAAGATAATACTCCCTCCGTTCCTAAATATAGGACCTAGATGACTTTTTTGAAAAATGCTAAAAAAAGCAAAAAATAAGTTAATTATAAATTGATTTACCTAATTTTTTCTCTTAAACTAGTTTATTTTACCTATAAGCTAATGGATAATCTAAAAAGATATCAAATATGTCATCATTTAATAACCTATTTCGCAACCTTAATCTTTCCAAAAAATACTTATCTAGGTCTTATATTTAGGAACGGGGGAGTATCCGTTATATTAGCGATATAGCCAAGAAATGAAACCTTAATTTCCTATGCGCATATATTTACAAAGTAAACGCTCAGAATTCTTGTAATTTATCTATTTTATTAGGTAAAAATTATTTAACATTTTCTTATTAAGTAATGCGGGGTAAATATTACATGCACGGTTTCGAGAAAAACGATGATCAATATTTATATCGAACAAAAACATAAAAATAATGACAGAAAGGTCCTCTCAGCTTGCATAATAATAAAGGGATAATCATGATTCTTTATAAGATTAGTAATCACATTTATGTTCCAAAAAAATCATCAAATTACATTTAAGTCGCATGGGACTTCAGTGATATTGAATGATTTATCATTGAGTTATGATTGAGTTTTCAATATCAGTTCCTGAGTTGTCAATGCAACTCTTGCATTGTTATTTGATAAAAATAAGTTAATAAAATGAGGCGGATGTGAATTAAAGAATAAACTTGTGCTAGCACATTATGATTTTAATTTGGTAAAAAAAAAGAAGTACATAGTGACCACCAATGTTATGGCAAATAAGAAATCGCCATTACTTATGGTCACAACAAATAGGACTACTGGCGTTAGAGCTCTATATATAATTAATACTACCTCCGGTCCTAAATATAGGACCTAGATAACTTTTTTTGGAGAGGTTAAGGTTACAAAATAATCTATTAAATCGTAACATATTTGATATATTTTTAGATTATACATTAGTTTATAGGTAAAATAAACTAATTTAAGAGAAAAAATTAGGTAAATCAATTTATAACTAACTTATTTTGCTTTTTTATGATTTTCTAAAAAAGTTAATTAGATCTTATATTTAGGACTGGAGGGAGTACTAAAGAGCACCACCATATCGATATCGCGTCATATTCCCGCAAGACATGCACATATATATAATTAATACTAAAGAACTAAGAACAGGTTCAAGGAAAAATATAATTCAATAGGAGAAACTTTTGTATGAAATGTACAAAATTCATGGTAATTAATTTCAATTAGAATAGATTAAATTATATGATTCAATAGGTGAGAGAAAATTAATCGGAGAGAGGAGAGTGATTTCATTAAAAAGTGGTGGGACTAATTTATTAAAAGACATGTGTAAATTTCAATGCAAGAAAATATATAGTTGGCCAAGTAGTATAATGCCATACTCTATTTACATATCTCTTGAGGTCAAGTTTGTCATAGAGGCCAAAAAATCTTTGTATTCAGGGAGCAAGCCATTAGTCATGAAACTATAAGTGAATTGGTTACTCATATACCCAATTGAATCCGTTACTTTTATGCCCAGTAATAGAATTCAGAAAATGTGTTTTTTGATTGTATATATGTCTGTGATTGATTAAATAATGTGACTTGGTGTTTTATATTTGAACAGTAATTGTATTTCTTATTTAAATCAAATATATTGGTTTAAAGAAGAAATATGACAAACTGTATATTGATAACATATTTGCCTTTCTCGAAAATTTTCAAACACATAAATTAAGGTTTTAATTAGAAACAAAAGGAATATAAGATTTTGAGTTTCAGTTTTTATTAATGTATAAAATACTACGACAATTTTTTTATTAAGTCTGATAGATAGGCATATATGAAAATTAAGATATTATAATTTAAGATGAATAAACGAAACATTAATATCTCATTAGTTTATAGCCTATATAATTGTTTTGACAAAATGACTTCTTGAAAGTTCTTGTATAGAGTACTCAGCACTCCTACAAGTTACAATGATTTAACAACCTTCCAGACCAAGTGTTAGTGACAAAAAACAAACAGTAGCCAATTGTCAACATATGTTAGTCCAATTAGTAAAAGAGTTTATCTCATAACTATTTAGTTGTGAATTTAAATCTCACCATATGGAAGGATCTTATTGATAGGTGATGATCTATAATAAGTACATCTATAAACTTCTGACCCTAAGACCAATTCATCTAAAACTTTGTTTATAAAAAAACAAACAGTAACCGGTAGCAATGCATTGTTGGAAAAAAACAAAGGGTCGCAATGCATTAATAACTACGTATGCCACGTTAGTGAGGTCAATTCATATCATAGCACCTGATAATTTTGAAATAGTAAAACAAATTAAATTTCTAAGTGAACTGAATAAAAAATTTGATCTTTTTTTCTCTTTTTCTGGTTCACACAAAACACCATAATTAATTTATCAGAATCAATACATTCAATGAAACTGTATGTTCTCATTTTTTTAACAAGAATTGTACCATCTCATCAAAACTGTGTTGCAACAGCACAACTCTATGTAAAATAATCACCAATATTTTCCGTTGCATAAATAATTACAGTTGAGTAACCAATAAGTAGTTGGTTGAGCTGGTAATTAAGTGAGATCTTATTGAGAGAAATGAAAACATTGTCTATGTAGGCAACACTACTCATACTCTTGAGTCCGGATTAAACCGGGTTATTTAATTACCAAAAAATTACAGTTGAGTTTTTAAGACACTACATTTTTGTGTGTTGAAGTTGTAAACTACTACACAATTGAAATCCGTGTTCAAATGAACTACTACTTGTATTAAATAATAATTAGTTAATAATAAACACACTATCAACTTCGTCAACGCAAAAATGAAAATTTATGTCTAATCATATTTTTCAATGAATAAATATTGTTAATTTTAATTCTCACTCTCTCACATACTATGGGAGATATTTTCAAAAGATAAAATGATAGCAATCATATATATGATATACTCATTCTACTTCTATCAGCCTTTTATATATATATATATATATATATAAAGGTTGTATTAGTTAATATTTAGGACCGGAGGTAGTATTCGGTAATATGTTATGTTTTATTCTAAAACATTATCCCAATGACATCCCTATACCCTTCCTATCTCTTTTAACAAAAATTGGAGCTATTATGTCCTATATTTATTTTGATGGTGGGAATATAATTTATGAACTATAGAAAGAAGATACCCAAACACAAATTTAAGAAGGAGATTAGTACTCAATCAATCAAGTAATAATTGTTGGTGTCAGCTCCCATGTTATCAAACAATAATATTTTGAACATCTGACTGATGCATTTATACATAGTAGGCCTTAGCCAGCAACGTTTGGCAGTCTAGACTTCACTATGAATGACTGGTTTTGACGTTGATAAGCATAAAACAATATTAATGAATCCTTTTCATACGTTGGTATTAGAAGGAGTTATATGAAAATAAATATATAATGCTAACAGTAATTCAATTGATTGGAATAATCAATTTATAGCCTCCCAAAGTCACTTCTTTGCTATACAGGCTAATGAATAGCAATAAAACCATTTAAGAATTCACTTAAGGAAATAATAAAAAAACCACAGTGCTTTCTTTATTAAGTACTATATTTGATAAAATAACAGCAAATCTCATTAGGCTGGTTTTTAAAGAATCAATATGATGTTTTGCAAAATATCTGAACTATAAGTGTTTAGTCTACATTTAACTTGCATAAGGGTGTAGAATATTAGTCAGATTTCACCTCTAGCGGTCTATAATTATGCAAGTACGTTCCTCCTCGTGATCCATATAGTAATCTAAATTCACTTATAATTTAAACTCTTACAATCTCAAACAACGTGAGACTTGTTGCTTGTAACACACACACTCAATATTTTCAAAGAGTAATAATATCTAGTACTTTCGGTAATCCCTAACCATAAATTAATAAAGTACCTTGAAGTTCGAAGGGGTGGGATCTGTCATATCACACTACATTTATATAACGTACCAAGAACCCTGAAATCCAGGTAGACACTACTGATCATAATTATGGAGTTCATAGTTTTCATCAGAACTGAAATGCTTAACTTTTACCTTCTCTCCTTTCAATTTCTCACACATCACAACTTACAACACAACAATAATCTCTTTCATCATCTCGCATCAACTCCAGAATCATCAGATCCAGACATGATAGATCAGAATGTTCAATATGAGCCTCCATGAGTTAGCTTTCGCTCTCTGGATTTCTACTGCCTCGTTTTAATCTCTATCTTCTTCTTTTTAGTCTTCGTTCTTTGTCGTATAGGTATGTAAATTATTAGAGTGCTCACTCCTCTAAAGTCTGTCAAGAATAGTGTTTGAACTTTGAATATTTCGTAGACAATAATGACCGATCTCTGACTTCAAGACAAAATGGAGATCTATATGTGATTTGATTATATATGTATCCTCAGAATTATAAGCATGATAACACATTGTTTCTATATATTGACTGGTCCAACAGCCGCACGCACGCACACACCCCATTTTGATGAATGGTTGTGTCTTATGAATTTTATGATGCTATAAATTAATACTGTTGTGGATTATTGCTTGGTCTATGGATCAGATCTGAACTCAGGTTTTTGTGCGTTATATGAAAATATATCATACATGAGGCATGCTTAAGGCTTTTGAATATCTGGATTAAGCTTTTGTAATCTGATAATCATTATCTTCATAATTTTGTTTTTAATTTTTTAGTCATTTACAAGTACCGCCCCTTGCTTAATCTGAAATTTTATAATGAATATCGTGCCTCCTGATCAATCAAATTGTGTATATTTTAATTTTTGGGTAATTAATTATAGGTCTAGGTAAAGAACTTACTAATTAAAATAAGGTCCCATGAAATCACGAAATTTCAAGTCCCACAAAATTTTATCGCATACTTATTAAGATGTTATTGGCAGCTCAAAATTAAAGTTGTTACAGAAAAGGGTTTAAAAGTTGTGTCCTAAATTATTATCGTTTGACTAAAAGTTGTTTCACATAGTTGTTATCAAAAGCTTAAACAATTACTCCCTCTGGTCCCTAATGTAAGAGTTAGCCGTCAAAAAAACGCTTCTTAAGAAAACATGTGAATGTTAGTTGGGTGTCTGGAGTTAATGCTTTTTTTCCAAAATTGCCCATATTTATTATGGTATTTCTAAGAGAGAAAAATACATAAGCATTAATAAATATGAAAGAGAGTTAGGGGTAAACTAGGAAAAAATGCATTAAATGAGGAGAGAATATGGAGTGAGCTCTTATATTAGGGATCAAAACCATTCAAATTTTGGGCTCTTACATTAGGGACCGGAGGGAGTATTACTGACCAAGGATATATAGTAACAATGGTTTACCAATTGTTTGCCAATAACCAACGAACATGTAATAATATCTTTATGTCAGGGACATCATATTCAAATTGTGATTTCGTGGCACTCATCATAATTAATAGCCCGTTTGGTTGTGTGAAAGAAAGTTAAGAATTAGAAATGGAAAGGATAAGAGATGGAAAGTAGGGGTAATGATGAGAGAGTAAAGTTTGTGGGCCCAAGATAAGTGTGAGATGGAGAGAGAAAACTTGTGGGCCCCGGGATATATGTAAATGACCATATTACCCTCAACTTTTCAATTATTTTCATCTCACTTTCCTTTTCTTCGTACAACCAAACAAACCCTAAGTCCATTCTGTAATTAATTATCGCTGAATTTTTTTCTTTTCTAGGTTTCGAACAAATTAGAGTGTATGATAAGATTAATACTAGAATTTGTTCGGTGAAGAATAACAGTGAATCCTGTACGGAATCATCAATTAAATTGTTAAACGTTAACACACTGTTTTTTAGTTGTATCTAAATAGCAAGCTCCAATTTAAATTTATTTTTTCATTTTCTTATTATCGATTAATTTCTATAAATATTAAATTATGAGCACACACACACACATCAATGCAAGAACGAATTAGCTATACAAGAGTAGGTTAACGAAGTGAGCTCTGTAAAAATAATAGATTCTTACTTCTTACATATGGAATGTTATATTGTCATAATAGAATTAGATGAATTTGACAGATATGAAAATTTTTTCTTATCAATTTGACTTTGTAGATCGAAAAGATCATTAGATGGATTTAAATTAGTTTTAAATAATGGTTATGGAATTTAAAAAATTCTAATATTTAATAAGAATTATTGTATCAAACATGGATGAAGATACAACTTGCATATTCGTAAAGAATTAGAATAGGTTTCACAACTTGCATGCAAAGAATTATAATAGGTTTTCATACTCATAAAAAAGATTACTAAAGAAGAATAGAGTTAGACATCTCTAGATCATCTAAATTTAATTATATAAAAATGTTTTAATAGATCGATCTACAATTAAAAATCAAATCTAAATTAGTCAAATAAGATTTAAATAGTCTAATTACACATATATAGTTCTCCCTACTAATTTTTATTATGAGTAGAAAGATCAATTCCATAAATAATCGCACACAGGGAGAGATAATTAACCCCGGTTAGTGTCCTATGACTCAAACAAGATTGCATCCAATAAAATATTACTTGTACCTAGCTGCTGGAAGCTAAGAAAGGAGTACGGCATAAAAAAACCTTCCAACTTTATATTGTATTTATATAAAATCCCTACTCTAATAATAATGTTTCAATAAATAATCTCCCTAAAATTTCACTTTAATTTTATAAAAAACAAACAAATCGTCACTATTAATTTTGCGCATTGTTTATCTCAAAATGATTTAAATTTTTGGAAGTTCAATTAAATATGTAACACAAAATGATATAGTACAAAGTTCAATATAGTAAAAATATTGATAGTTTCGGCTAGAGCAATAAGTTTATTCAGAGATATTTATTTTCCATTTTTAAGGTTGTGGAAATTGTTTCATAATTTTTTATGGCTTTTGTATAGTTTAGTCATAATTTAGATGATAAAAGTATGTACTAATTGGTGCCATTCTCAGCTCCTCTCTTTCTTAGTTACTCTTTTTCCAGTGTATTATTCACTTATTAAATATGAAACATGCTCTAAATCCCTCTTGCACATGCTTATCAAAATTATATATTTAATTTTATAGCCATTACTGTAGAAAATGGATATATATATACTTAGAGCACCTTTAACAGAGCTCAAAATAGTGAGCGCGGGTAATTTGAACACTGATATAACCCTAGATCTTATATTAGCGCGGGTAAAGATGAACGTGTGCCGTTTTATCTAGAGCGTGTCTGAGTGTCTATGTCAGAGTCTACCCCTATCCAACGCAAACATCCCCCCGACAGGCCTGCGGGGGACCTGGTGGTTGCCCTCCCTTGTCCGACCGGAGATGAGGGGGTGGCGGAGGGAGCTATTGTGCCTGTAGTCCAGGAAAGGGCCATCGTTCTTGGAAGCGAAGCTACAAGGGGGAAGTTCCAGAAGACGGAAGGGGGATTTACTGGTGGTGTGTCTATGCAACCTCCGGCGGTGGCGGCGATAGGGGAGAAGGTGGGTTCTTCTGATCCACTGACCGACCAGCGGCAGAAAACTCCCATGTCATATAAAGAGGCGGTCAAACCCAACAAGGCCTCGACCTGTAGTGAGGAGGACAACTGGATGGAGGACGATTGGGATGGCAGTTTGATTGTGAGCAATGTCGAGGCGATGAAGCATGGTGTTACCATCTCCGAATCTGAGCGGGGCGTTAGCATCACGTTTTCTGAGGAGGAAAGACGGCGTCTTACGAAGAAATGGCACACTACTCTCATCATTAAGTTGATGGGGAGCTCGTTAGGGTACATGCACCTTAAGCGACGGCTCCAAGCCTTGTGGAAGCTTCAAGGACGGATGGACCTCTCTTGTATTGGTAATGGGTATTTGCTGGCAACCTTTTACTCTAAGGAGGACTATTACTTTGCACTGGAAGGGGGGCCATGGGTGATTCAGAACCATTATCTTACTGTCCAAACGTGGAAGAGTAACTTTAATCCCTGGAGTGAGCAAATCAGGAAACTTGCTATCTGGGTTCGGCTTCCTGGCTTGCCGGTGGACTATTATGATCGCAAATTCTTCTATACTTTGGGAAACATGATAGGTAAGGCCATCAAAGTGGATGAGATGACTCTTACGAAAGCCAGAACCTTGTATGCCCGTATGTGTGTTGAGGTTGATCTAGACGCACCTCTGCTACCCTCTTACTCCGTCGATGGGAACGCCCTTAAGATAGAGTATGAGGGCCTCCATCTCATCTGCTTTCATTGCGGCCGATTTGGACACAATCTGGACACTTGTCCATCCAAACGAAAACAGGAGGAGACGGCGGTGAAGGATCACAGTGCGACGGAGGGTGAGCGGGGGCATGCCGGCGAGCATAGTGGTCGAGGGGAACACACGCCGGAGAAATTTGGGGAGTGGATGGTTGCGCGGGATTCGAGGAAGGGCAAAAAGGGTATTTCCTTTAGTGAGAAAGCAGCACAGGGGCAACGTGCTGGGCAGGGACAAAGGAGAGGTGAGGTTGCTGACAATGTCAAACCTGGTACATCCAGGTTTGGTGTGCTCGAGGTTGATGAAGTAGAGATGGCACCAGTCTTGGACTCTGTGCCAAGTAGAGTACCTTTGTCTGATATCTCCAATAAGGAAACTGAGAACAGGGGCTCAGGTGGGCCCATGCGGCGAAAGTCAAAGAAAAAAAAAAGTGAAGGCATGCTTTCTGCAGAGGTGACGCGAGGGACAACTGGCGGACAGGTCAAACCTGGTCACAAAGCAAGAAAGGGCGGTCAGATTCCAAAAGGGGTGACTGAGTGGAGCCTTTTACGCGAGCCCACAATTGTGACTTTGGGCCAAGGGCAAGCACCAACGCAGGCCCAAACTACTCTGGCAGGGGGGGAATTGGGTATTTTTACTAAGCCTCTAGGGGAGCCCAGTGTAACTAAGGAGGCAGAAATAGAGATGGACTTAGGCAATGCAAGAGACAGACTGGCGATGGTTGTGTGCTCCCCACCCAAAATCCCGTCCTCCTCGGCCTCAGCTTTCACGGCGGATGATCAGACGGCCTCGGTGGCAAGTGATCCACCTGACCCTGGTCTGGAGAGTTCGCTCATGAAAATTGAGGATGTGGAGAGACTCATGGGGCTTGAAGATGCTTACCTCGGAGTAGGTTTGGGGGCAGAGATGAGCAAGTCAGCGGAGAGTGGCCACCCTTGCTGAGTTTAGTGCGTTCTTCCCCTAGCTTGTTTCCTTATGATTATCGTCTGGAATGCTCGAGGGGCTGCCGGAAAGGATTTCGGTAATGCTGTCAAAGAATTAAATCGCCGTTTTCATTTGAAAGTGCTTGTTCTTTTGGAAACCCATTGTAGCGGTGCCACTGCTCAGAAGGCAATTAAACGAATGGGCTTTCGGCACCAGATTGTAGTTGAAGCTATCGGAATGTCGGGTGGTATCTGGGTTCTTTGGAATGATGATACTTTGAAGATTCATGCTCTGCAAACTCACAAACAATTTATCCATTGTGAGATCGCAGGCATGGGTAGATGTCCTTGGTTCTTCTCTGCTGTTTACGCAAGTCCGCGCGAGATGGAACGACGGGAGTTGTGGGCTGAGCTTGAAAAAATAAGTGCGAGTTGTCAGGGTCCTTGGCTTGTTGCTGGCGATCTCAATGACATCAAGTGCAAAGAGGAACAAAGAGGGGGCGTGGAACCAGCTCCGCAGAAATGTAAACGCTTCCAGGAAAACATGGACAAGTGCAAGTTAATCGACTTAGGCTCGGAAGGGCCCCGCTTTACTTGGAGAGGACCGGTGGTGGGGTATGCGATGCGACTATTCAAACGGCTTGACCGGGCTCTATGTAATGCCGCTTGGAAGTCGAGCTTTGGGGAAGCAAAGGTGATCGTTGGCCCCCGCATCCAATCGGATCACCACCCCTTGGTGATCAAATTGGAAGCCGGAACCAATCGAATTGGGGAGCGGCCCTTCAGGTTCGAGGCTGCCTGGCTTACTCATGAAGGGTTCAAAGATGTTGTGGGTCGGCATTGGCGGCATGACATAAAGACTTGGGATGCTTTGAAAGCTCTTGAAGGCGATCTTCAGGAGTGGAATGTTCGCTCCTTTGGGCATATTAGGCAAAGGAAGTGTGCGGTCATTAAGAGGATTGAAGGGATCCAGCGTAGTATCCAGACTGCGGGGAACCCCTTCCTCGAGGAGCTCGAAGGTCAACTGCAAAATGAACTCCGCTTGATTCTTTTACAGGAGGAAATTCTGTGGTTTCAAAAGGCCCGAACTAAGTGGCTCAATGATGGCGATCGGAACACCTCCTACTATCATCTGAAGACCCGAATCAAAAGAAGCCGCTCATGCGTGGAATTGCTTAAAAATGAGCAGAATGAATGGGTGGAGGGTAAAGCCCAGTGTGGCGAGGTGGTCAATCTTTTCTTTCAGGGTCTACTCCGCGAAGATGAAGCAGTTAGACCTTGGCTTACCACATCCCATAGCTGACCGTGCCTGGAGTCCAGAGAGTGGATAGAATTGAACAGGCCCCTTTCTGAGGACGAGATTAAGAGTGCGGTGTTCTCAATTGGTAGCCTGAAAGCCCCGGGGGAGGATGGGTTTCAAGCAATTTTCTTCCACAAATGCTGGGATATTGTGGGAGACTCCTTTTGTGACGCGGTTAGATCCTTATGGCACCATCCTGAGCTGCTGGTTAAGGTGAACAAAACCTTGATCACGCTAATTCCTAAAGTGGATCGGCCGGAAAGGGTCCAACAACTCCGGCCAATCTCCTTATGCAATGTCATTTATAAATGTGTCTCCAAAATAGTGGTATCGCGCCTCAAGCACAACATGGATAAAATTGTATCCCCTCATCAAGTCAGTTTTGTACCAGGCAGGAACATACATGATAACATAATTATTGTTAATGAAATGATCCATGCTATGAGGAGAAAGAAAGGGAAGCGGGGTTTCATGGCCATCAAAGTAGACCTAGACAAGGCCTATGATAGAATGAGTTGGGGTTTCTTGGAGAGAACTTTGACCGAACTGCAGTGTCCACAGGAAATGATTTCCCGTATCATGAATTGTGTTAGCACCGTGTCAACCCGTATTCTTTGGCATGGTGAGAAGCTGAAGGAATTCAAACCGTCTCGCGGACTAAGACAAGGGGACCCTATCTCCCCCTATTTGTTTGTCCTTGGCATGGAAAAATTAACCCACTTGATTCTTGATAGTGTTCGAGAGAAAACATGGAGAGGCATGAAGGCAGGTGGCCGCGGCCCCACCATCACTCATATGATGTTTGCGGACGACCTTGTCCTCTTTGCCGAGGCTGATACTAAAAATATCACTGCTGTGTTAAAATGCTTGCAGGAATTTGGGGATATGTCCGGACATAAAGTGAGCAATGAGAAAACGGTTATCTTTTTCTCTCCGAATGTTCCCGGCTGTTCTAGAAGAGATATTTGTGCAGTCAGTGGGTTTAAGGAGGTGGATGAGATAGGGAGATACTTGGGTGCCAATATCAGATTTCCCCGTCGACGACGAGACCGATACAAGAATGTGGTGGACAGGGTGGCCAATCGGCTCAAGGGGTGGAAAGTGTCAAGCTTATCCTTAGCTGGGCGAATTACTCTGGTTAACTCTGTAACAAACACCTTGCCTCTTTATGCTATGCAGCATGACGTTCTACCGCGAGGGGTAATGAATGAGTTAGAGCGCCTCCAACGTAATTTCCTCTGGGGGGCGGAGGAAGGTAAGAAAGTTTGGCATCCAATTGCCTGGGACACCCTATGCATGCCTAAGCAAAGCGGGGGGGGGGGGGGGTAGGTGTCAAGTCTCTGAACCACATGAATGAAGTTTTCATCCACAAGCTTATTTGGAGACTTCACACAAACCCCTCCGACCTATGGGCCCAAGTCCTGGTGGGCAAGTACGGCAGAACCTGGTTGGGCGAAGGCCAAGCGGTGGCTAAGCCGACGGATTCTAGACTGTGGAAAGCAATGG
This sequence comes from Mimosa pudica, assembly GCA_029929735.1. NCBI lineage: Eukaryota > Viridiplantae > Streptophyta > Magnoliopsida > Fabales > Fabaceae > Mimosa > Mimosa pudica. The sequence continues at coordinate 7,163,889 of JAKELP010000021.1, read as the reverse complement.
TCAAGAGCTGGCCTGACTTCGCACAGCACATTGATCACACTAGGGATCACCAGGGAGAGGATACTATTACTTGGCGGTTGTCCGGTCATGGGGAATTTACAACCAAGAGTACTTATAACTGGTTGCATGCGAGGAATGAGTCTGATCCGAGAGGTCATTGGAAGAAGGTATGGAAGCTAAAAGTCCCGGAACGAGTCCGAGTATTCGTGTGGAGGTGTATCCACAAGAAACTTCCAACTAGTGCCGTCACTAAGAGGTGGGATGGGGGAATTGGATGCTGCCCACTGTGCTCTGCTCCGGTGGAGGACATCCTCCATGCATTGCGCGACTGCCCCGCTGCTTCTCGTTGCTGGAGGGCGCTCATCCCAGCTGATCAACGGGAACCTTTCTTTGGCGCTGATTGGTTAGAGTGGATGGAGCGTAACCTGTTTCAGAAGCCACAGCCTGGTGATGAGAAACTTTGGCCAGAATTGTTCGCCATTGCTTGTAGCCACATTTGGCAGTGGAGGAATCAGGCAAAATTTGTGCCTAATTTTGAACGGCCGAGGCACCCAGATAGCTTAATCAGGAAGTATTTAGACAACTACCTGGCCCGGTGGGATATGCAGCTGGGTGCTGTGATCAGAGAACGGTTGGTGGGGGTGTCTTGGATAACGCCAAGGGTCGGTTGGCATAAACTGAATACTGATGGCACCATTCGGGAGGGGGGCATTGGAGGTTGTGGGGGTGTGATTAGAAGATCTGATGGTCACTGGGTAGGGGGATTTGCGAGTAGGATTGCCACATCTGACTCCTTATGTGCTGAGGCTTGGGGGCTCTTGCAAGGACTTGAACTTAATTGGAAAAAGAATATTAGGATGGTGGAAATAGAGGTAGATGCTAAGCAAATAGTGGATCTCCTCACTCGGCCTATGCCACGCCATCCCTTGCTGGAACCATGGGCTGCAATATGGGAATTCCTTCAACGAGATTGGCAGTGTGAACTCCGCCACGTGTTTAGAGAGGCCAACCGGTGTGCTCATGCCATGGCAGCTTTGGGCATCACACAGGAGGTTAACTTTAAGGAATGGGAAATCATCTCGCGGACTCTCGAGCGTCCTCTTATGGAAGATAGATTGCATTTTGAATAAGCCCGTTTCCAACGGGTAGTAGTGTAATGGGCCTTGGCCCCGTTTCTTCACCTAAAAAAAAAAAGATGAACGTGTGCCTATACTCTAAATGCATGTATAAGGTACCTACCCTTAGAACACAGGTATAAGTCCCAGATTCCTTTTTTGAAAACATATTAAATGAAAAGCTTACACCTAAATTTCAATTCATTTAATAAGACATACATACTTTTTAATGAATAAATTCATACACAAATTTAACTCTTAATTATAATTCATACATAGTGTAGAAAAACCAAAACTAAGTTTCATACAAAACTAGACATACACAAGAAAATTACTTTTCCAAACCTAATGGTTATTTTGGGGGTCAAAACCAAAATTTTGAAAAAGCTGAAATTTTATATTCTTACTCAAAGTTTGGGATAGAAATATGTCATCATTACACATGTCATAATGATATGCCGAAATTTTTCTCTTATTATCTATTTTTCCAAACACATTAACTTAATACTCTTTTCAATATTTTACTTGTAAAAAAGTCATTCTCATAATAATCATCTAAACACTCTCAATTTATGAAAAGCTCTTTCTTTACAAACATTTCCATCTTTTTTCTTGTAAACTACTCCCTCTGGTCCTAAATATAAGACCTAATTGACTTTTTCTAGAAAATTCTTAAAAAGCAAAATAAGTTAATTATAAATTGATTTACCTAATTTTTTTCCCTTAAACTAGTTTATTTTATCTATAAACTAATGGATAATCTAAAATATATCAAATATGTCATCATTTAATAATCTATTTCGCAACCTTAATATCTCCAAAAAAAGTCAATTAGGTCTTATATTTAGGACCGGAGGTAGTATTATTTATGAGGTAATTATAACATGCTCAAAATAAGGAGAAGGTGAAAAGGAAAAAATTACGTGGGCCAGATCATAATAAATTAACCAACTCATTGTAAGCAAAACGGCTTATTCTTTAAATTTTAATTTTTATGTAGTAAGGCACTAAAAACACACACACTCTTTTCTTTTTGGGAAGAGTTTCAGTGTAAAAAAAATCACTTGGTGGGATTGTTTACACAAAGCTGCCAAAAGCAATTAAAGTTCTTACACAAGTGCCCAAAATAGTAAGTTCTCTAGTCCCTTAAGAAAGCTCTTGGAAGTTCAATCTCAGTCCTTGTGAATAAATCAAACTCACGTGTCAGCTATCGACCCCTATATGGGACTTAAAAAATGAGGTGATTAATTTCACTTGACACTCGTGTGAGGATAAAAAAGAAAAAAAGATACTCTAAAACTGAATTTTCTATACATCCAAAAATTGAGAGTGCACCTTCACCCCCACAGAACATACAAAGGAGACTACAAGGGTACATATGGTTTCCTTTTCTTTAAAGTAGGTAAAGATATTTGTTTACACGTGTTTGGTAGATAAAAATTGGGAAAATGCCAAAAAAATCTCTCCGAATACCCAAAAGGACAATTCAGGAACCTAAACTTCCAAAAGGACTATGAAGGAACTAACACTCACTTGACATTTTCAAATGTTGTGAAAAGACTAGATTGCCCTTAAGTCTTTTTTTTCTTCAACCTTCATCCTCAGCCTCCCTCCTCCTTCCCCAGCCTCCCTCCTCCTTCCCCAGCCTCCCTCCTCCTTCCCTCCGCCTCCCTCCTCCTTCCCCAGCCTCCCTCCTCCTTCCCTCCGCCTCCCTCCTCCTTCCCCCGCCTCCCTCCTCCTTCCCTCCGCCTCCCTCCTCCGACCCCCTCCCCACTCCAGCCCCCACCCCACCCCACCCCCTCCCCACATCGGCCCCACCCCCCACCCCACCCCCTCCCCACATCGGCCCCCACCCCACCCCGCACCCCCCTTCCCCACATCGGCCCCCACCCCACCCCCCTCCCCACCCCCTCCCCACATCGGCCCCCAGGAGGGGGTCGGAGGAGGGAGGCGGAGGGAAGGAGGAGGGAGGAGGGGGAAGGAGGAGGGAGGCGGAGGGAAGGAGGAGGGTGGCTGGGGAAGGAGGAGGGAGGCGGAGGGAAGGAGGAGGGAGGCTGGGGAAGGAGGAGGGAGGCGAAGGGAAGGAGGAGGGAGGCTGGGGAAGGAGGAGGGAGGCGGAGGATGAAGGTTGAAGAAAAAAAAGACTTAAGGGCAATCTAGTCTTTTCACAACATTTGAAAATTCCAAGTGAGTGTTAGTTCCTTCATAGTCCTTTTGGAAGTTTAGGTTCCTGAATTGTCCTTTTGGGTATTCGGAGAGATTTTTTTGGCATTTTCCCATAAAAATTTACCACTTAATTCGTCACATCAGAAACCAAGAGGACTTGAGAATCCATGGTAGCAATGACTTCGTCATCAGAAATGCCACCATCACTATCAACCTGGCTTTGGTGAATTATCACCTCTAGAGTTGTCTCTCGTATCCTTCATTTCTCTGCATATGGCATGACTTTCCACAAACATAACAATGTTCATTCATAGAATTTTTCTTTTCTTTTTTGCTTCTATATTTTATGTCTGGAATTATATCTTTTGGAGGGAGACTCTTCTTCCACCAAGTTTGCCTTTATAACTATTTATTTGACTTCTGCAATTTGTAACGTGTGTGATCAAGTCAGGGATAACTACTTATATTTGTGTTTCATTTGTTGCTTTAAGTCATTCCATGGGCAGTTTTTCGACCAATTCACCAACCACAAACTATTAGGACAAACAAATTACTTTAAGACGGGATTGTTTAAACAAAGTTAGGTCTGCCAGAAGCAATGAAACTTCTTACACAAGGAACCAAAAATACAATCTGAAACTGAATTTTCTATACATCAGAACGTACAAATCGAGAGTGCACCTTCATCCCCACAGAACATACAAGAGTTTGACTGCAGATTAAAACATACAAAACCATAAAGGAGACCATAAGAAAAGCAAGTGCACAGAGCTTTCTGTACTTATTTAACTATGATTTGTACAACAGCTGCATACAACTTCATCCTATAAATACCTAAATGTAAAGATTGAATTCTATTTTTTTTTATCCTTACAGTATCTCTCCTGTGTCACTATTCACATGCCAGTTTTGTGTCGAAGCTGGTCAGGCTAATGGCAAAAGCCTGAAACGCAGATAGGGGATATCTGTAATCCATTGTGAACATATCCTTACCAACCTTGCCAAACTGAAGAATGATCTTGTCATGATCAGATTGAGATGGCTGTGAAGCCTGTGCTTGTGCCGGGGCTCCGGGTGCAGGAGGCGTGGTAGCAGCAATCAGCTGAAAATTCTTCACTGATGCAACCGTCACCCTCCCCTGGAAGTTTAGGCACCAACATTGCAGCTGCTCATGCCACCTTGGTGCCTTGTTTTTAAGCACTAACGGTCTCTCCTTGCCTTCTTCCTCTTCGTTTCCAGCACCGATTATGTCTGAGAACCTTGAGCTGCTAAACTCGGTTGAATTGTCAATCGATTTTGAGAAGGATATACTTCTGAATGAATCCTCAAGTGAGCGGGGAAGTAGCTCAGGTTGTCCTGGGACAAAGCCACCACGCCCAAGAGATGATGCAGGGATTGAGTACATGGTACAGCGCATCCGTCGAGGTCCCCTAGTGCCTAGTACATTAAGCTCATAAGAGACTTGGGCGACATTGTAGCTGCCACTAGGGACTTTTGGAGACACCTTCTTTGAATTAAACCTACGACTTCGGCCAGGTGGAGACAACTGAGAATTATTGTAAGGAGGCTGTGTATCATAAATTATAAATTTGGTGCCAAGAAAATTTGACCTGACACAAGGGACAATTAATAGTTATAGGCCAGGAATATCTAGGGATTTCCATAGAATATTAAAAGGTGGAAGATATACATACCGTGTGTGTGTGTGTGTGATGTCATTCAGGACTATCAGCTAAATACAAGCACATACCTCAGTTTCCCAATGTACCTACTACTAGATCTTGATATGTTGTCTGCATCCATTGAGATAATATACTCTGTGCATGTAGTTCTTCTTGTCCTTTTTGCTGATAAAAGAAACTTTCCATTTTCAACAAGTAGTGCTACAGAAAAACAATGTTGAAATCAGAACAAGTCAGAGACAGAGCAAACCTAGTTCATTAAGGCAGTATAATAAAAAATTTAGTTTTGCAGATTTTCATCAATATTCATGCCTACAAATCTCATTCTATCATGTACTGTGATACTACCAAATAGATCAGACAATGTATTGGGTCATCAAAACAGGATAAAGGCTCCAAAAGTTTCATATAGCAGACAACCACCACATTCCCGTGTCAAGAAAAAGTTATAAGAAATTGAGCAATTACAATGTGAAAAATTACAATATTCAAAGGTAAAAGTTAAATTGCATTGCATTAATATTCAGGGAGAAGTGACCATGACAAATTAGAGAGCAACAAAAAATTGTACAATAAATTATATCAAATTGAAACATACAAATTAAATCACATAGTATTATAATTATACAACAACAACAACAACAACAACAATAACAACAATAGAGCCTTAATAGGGTCAACTACATGGATCATACGGTGTCATTGTGCTCTATCAGTAATCAACTGCATAGTATTATAATTATAATTCCAAGAAAAATAAATCATGCGTAACACAAGTATTAGAGATAAAAGAGTAAAATCGTTAGCCTACCGGGACTAAGGCAAAGGAAAAGGCGATATGTTGATTTAGATTTGTCCCTCTTGATGAAACACTGGATGGTTCCATCCCTGAATCCAGGCTGTCAATTGATTAAAAATAAAAAATAATAACACAAGATTAGAGAAAATATGCCACACTCCATATTTTCATTTCTTTTAGCTTGAAGAGATTCTATTTATATCTCACCTGCTTTAGGGAAATGGGGAAAGTAATCTTTCCAGAGAACTCTGGACTGCTGACAATTTCTTTACACATTTCTCTCCAGGACTTGCACACAGCAGCACAAGCAACTACATGTTTACGACCGGGCCATGTACTCTCACTTGTTTCCAATCTTTTGATAACATCGCGAAGAAGCTCCGGTGGAAGGCTAGCCCAACGGCTGTTCTGTATAACTGAAGCTTGATCCTGCAACTCATGTACTGAGCTTTGTGACTTCCTATGATGACCAGGAAGCCTCACCTCAAAACTCCTCCTTGACAGACTTCCAAACCCATCCCTTACATCACGGACTATACTGCGAAAGGACATTTGCTCTATCCACTTACAGCCCCAGAACCATGTATGTCACCAACTTTGACTCAAAGAAAAATATTTCACTCAGTTTTCCAAGTCACAATTCATAATATAGACCACTGAAGAACTGCAAATAAAAACAACTTAAATTAAAGTCCCGCTTCAATTCTTACAGATTAAGACAGAAAAGAGAAAGAATAGAGATAGGGTAAAGCATAAAGTGGAAGGTATATTTGACAAAAAGAAGATTCTCATAAAGAGATGTCACTGGAACTAAAGCAGCCTAAAATACAGACTTTTGTCAGAAACATCTTTTGTCAAGTTTCAAAAACTGATTTTGAATCTCAAACTAACTTCCAACTGGAGCAAGCAATCAAACCAACTAAGATTCTTATCATAAGGATTTTGCTTGAGCCAACTTTTTCCACCACATAGTAAAATGGCCACAAAAACAAACTAACTATAGGTAGTCATCATAATAAATAATACACCAAGTAATTGAGAAAGACAAAGCAGATGAGATATAGCTCCACTATCTATTAATCATTCAAACTCTACCTTCAAATATGTAAGTGTACATATGATCAGCTCAAAGATGATTCATGCAACAAACCTGAAATATGGAACCCCAAAAGCAAATAAGGTTTCTCTTTCTCAAAGCTGATCATACATGATGATTGGAAAAAGAGAGAACCAAAATCAGACCAGTCCATTACAATCTTTGAAACCCAAAAGCTAACTGTAACACAAAAAAAAGGGAATGGAAGAAAAGGGTATTAAGCGTTTGACTAGAAATCACTGGAAATTCAAAAAAAAAATATTTTTTTGGAACTATCAAAATATTCAAAACCCATACACATCAACAATAAGTGAATAAAATCAACCCAGAAAAGGAAAATCAAACATACCCACTTGGGAAAATCATACCGAAAATCTAAGTCTCGAAGCTTCCAAAATCTCAATCAAGGTGTGGCCTAAATCGAAGAAGAAGATCACAAAACAGGACAATCTTCAGCCCATTTATATTCCTTGAGAAAGAATGTGAGACTTGATATAAAAACTTAGTTTAAATTACTACTATTACTCGTAGTACTGTATTGCGTACCTAACAAGAAATCTAATCGTAATCCAATTAGATTAATATACTCTTTTTTTTTGTTACAATCAGATTCATATACTTTACTACTAGAAAGAATAAACCAGAAAGATCCATTTTTAATTATGGATTTAACTTGATTTGGCCACGCCTTGTTGTTAGTTTATACTTTTTTATGTTTTATGTTAAATAATAATTATTGATGATGTTACTCAACATTTTTTAATTTTAATTTGATTCCAACAGAACTTCAAATCTTATTATTTGATATTAAGATTAAAATAACACTATGACATATATCAACACGCATGAAATTGAACCAATTGATTGGTTCAAATAATTTGATGGTAATTGTATTTTTATGTAATTAGAAAACAGATTAATTGTAACTTATCTAGATTATACTAATTTGATGACATTCATAGTGATAATTGCTTTAGAAATAAAATAACAACTAAGAAAAGAAAAAGATAAACAAGCAAAAGTTATCAATAAAATATGGCGGGATTAAGAGTTTATATTATTTGAGTCTTCTAGCTCACATACTATAATTGACAGACTAGCTATAAATTCAACAAGAGAAAACCTAGAGGATGACCAAGGATGATCCAATTCATGGAAAGATTATTGTCCTATCTCATTCAAGAATTACATTGCCTCGAAAAATTAGTTACACATACCTTAATCTTCAATGTTACTATAAAATTTTGAGAGATTAGGCAAATACTAGAAGTATAAGCTTTTATTTTGATCTAATCTTATACTCTATAATTCAATAATTTAATCAAATGATAACACTTTGTTCATTTTAGATTCACCTTTTTTTTGAAATTTTTTATTTACTTTGAATTTGCTGTAAAAACATAAGTAGACAAAGCAAAGCAGTTAGTCAACTAATCTGTTTAATAATCAAATACAAAAAACAAGGATAACTTAAAATTAAAAAGAATCTCTTGAAAAATGAATAAATTTAAGAGAAGACAAATCAATACAATTATAGAATAAAATATTGATATTAATATATTTTAGTACTTAAAACATTTAATCTGTTTTCTAATTAAATACATAAAACAATGAAAACCAAAAATTAAAAAGAATTACTTGAAAAATGAATAAATTAAGTACAAGAGAAACCAATACAATTTTACTAGTGCTGATATCGAAAATTTTTGAAATTTCTTTTGCTTGATTTCTAATGAAAAAATGAAATGATTTCTTCTGAGTTCATTAACACCTCTAATATTAAGATTAATATTAAGAATATGACTAAACTCAGGGTGCGAAAAAACATTTGTTTGGTTAAAACAACATGGGAGTATAATTTTAACAACTAGAAATAAAATAAAATAATAACCACATTTGTGACACTCAAGAAAAGACCTTATGAGCTAAATGCTATACTAGAATATGCTAGGATATGAAATGACGGAATTACCATCGACGGTTGACCTACTGGTTGTTCTGCTATCTGACCAAACGAGGTGACATGTATGGATCATAGTGTATGTACGTCACACCGATAAGTGGCGATAACCATATAATAATACTCATATTGGGGCATATAATAGGTCAGATATCATGCGGAGTAGTGAATCATGAAAGCAAAAGGAGCCCTTAACCTCATCATTATTTTGAACACATCAACTACTTCACTATCTCATATATGATGATGCTTCCTTTTTCCAACATGAAGCGTGCACACATTGCTTTTTAGTTAGTGTTTAATTTCCATACTTGAGATTTTTCATTTCCGCTTTTAACGATCTGCAGCTATTATCTACCCATATATATGCCTCTGTGTGTGTGTGTGAAAGAGGCACCTTGGAATGATGACGAAAAGTAGATTTATATTAAGCAAGAGACAAAGTCAATTAGTTAGTTCGAGAAGTTTGAGTCAACTATTTCATAGCTTATTGTTTATCTCAATTTTTCATATTGCTTTGTTATATCAATGATTTATTAGGGTCACTTCAATATGTAGCAAAAGGGATTTATGTTGGTGAAATTAGTGCTTTATACCAGTTTTGTGAGGGACTTATACACTAGTAAAGTTGTTTGACGTTAACTAACCAGTGCATGTACCATATACAGATATACTCCATCTGGTCTCTAATATAAGAGCCTAAAATTTGAATGATTTTGATCCATAAGCTCATCTCACATTCTCTCCTCATTCAATATGTTTTTTTTTTTCAACTTTGCCCTCAATTCTCTTTCATATTTATTAATGCTTATGTATTTCTCTCTCTTAAAAGTATCACAATAAATATGTGAAATATTGGAAAAAAAAAGTATTAACTCCAAACACTCAACTAACATTCACATGTTTTATTAAGAAGCGGTTTTTTTTTGCGGCTAGCTCTTATCTTAGAGATCGGAGGGAGTACTTTTTATGTACAATCTAGGCTATTAATTGCATGCCTTAATTAGCACATATAAAGGTTGCGAGTCTTTGCATTGAGTTAAGCCTAATTAAAGGTTATTTTGTACTAAAATGATTATTAACTTGCACAAGTTTATTCTTGGAATTTTTCATGCTACCTTATGATTAATTTTATTTAGATTGCAAGACCTTGCATTGGAAGAAGAGTTAGCAATGATTAAAAATGAGCCAAGAGGATAAGGCAAATTGAATAAAGAGCCTAAGATATTATTGGAGGTTTAATTTCATCATAAGATTTGATGCGGCAAGCTTACTGTCAGAGACCAGCTTACAAAAGATGCCCAAAATGATCGAAGGATTTTGTTGCACGGCTTTGCCACAACGAGTGAAAACAAAGGACAACACTATCGATTATTCCACAACAAACATAGAAAGGGCCAGGGTAAAAAATGGAGGAAATTTGCCGTGACTTTGCCTTGGTGAGCTCATTGCAAATGAGTCAGTACTACATCTCATATTTGGATCTAGAGCAATAAACGGACTAACCAATGTCTAGGTCTGACCCGACTTCACTTGTTAATAATCCAGACACCCATTTTAATATTGGCTAAAGTATACTTTTCGTCTCTTATATTTACATCAAGTTTCAATTTAGTTCTTTATCTTTGGAAAATACGTTTTTAGTCCTTTTTTGTTAACACCATTAGTTTTACTTAAATTTAAGTGATTATTTCAAAATTTAATTGAGGCAAAAAATAATAAATTTTGAAAATGTAAGAATAATTACACTAATAAAATATTTTAATCTAAACATTTTTCAGTATTTAATGACAATTTAAAATTGTCAAGTTAAAACATTTTTTGTTAAGTGTACTTTCCAAACAAAAAGTATTAAATTGAAACTCGATACAAAGATAATGGGAAAAAAATATAATTTAGTCTTTCAATATTTTACCCATATCTCACACCTCTTCTCTCCATGCTCCTCGCCCCATCTTATTCTTTAGCTTCTTCCATCATATTTACTTAAACCTTTCCACCATTTCAGTCCATTTCCTCCCCATATAAGGTCTTATTCCTCCACTTCTTCCCACTTTATTTTACTGCATTTTTCATCATCCATGGGTGCACTACACTTGGAGCATGAGTGGCTAACTTTTTCTTTGATGATGTGAAGAGTACTTGAGCTACAATGAATTTTGTAGTAGAGTTTTTGAGTTTCCCATTAGCTTATATGTATATGTTCTTCTATGATTGTATATGTGTCAGTACATAATTTTGCGCTATAAAAGTGGTTATTATTTGTTTATTTGGCGAATAACTTCATTACGTTTTAATTAATGTATGTATATGATCATTACAATGTTATGTTTCCCAGACTAATCTCTCGTGTACATTCAAGAGCAAAAAGTGGAGACCCCTCTCAGCCGTATTTTTTTCATACACACCATATTTCTTTTTTTCCACTACAATTTGCTCAGTTAGTGTACTCCACCTAGTGGGATAATTCTGTTTGTTGATTTTGTTGTCGCTACAATTTGCTCAGTAAGACACCAGTAACCTCGTGGGCCCAAGATTCTCTGTAGACTTATTTAGCCCATTTTATTGAATTAGTGGGCTTCTTAGGGTATGACAAACTATATTGGGCCTGAGCTCTGAAATTTATACATTATCTCAAAACATATAAACCCAATGTTAAAAGTCATTCATTCTTATCCAAAAGAATTATTTTTTTCTTTTCTCTCTTGGTATGTTCCCATTTGCCAGTGTTGACAATATAATGAAATGATTTTTTTCATAAATTCATATATATTGCTATAAATTTCCAATACTCTTTGGGTACCCCGTACTTGAACTCGCAAATTTTTTTAAACCCCAAATTACTAGGCATGTTTTTTTAATACATTGATGACCAAAATGATTATAGATAAATTGGATTGGAATAGATAAAAGGAAGAGAGAATGGAGAACAAGACTCCACTTTCAAGAACCCAAAGCTTAAGTTATTTTCACACACTCCCAAGAGCAATGGATGTGCTTAGGGATTCATAGATGAAGGAAGGTAGTGGAAAATGGAATGGAAGAAGATGAGAGAGAACTAGGGTTGGGAGAGTTCCCACAGCCCTAATTTGTGCAAAATCAACCTTAATTCGACCTAATATATGCTCCTTAAGTCAAGTCTCCAAGTCGGCAATTAGATTGGGCTTGGAATTGGGTCTAACAATCTGCGGATCATAGAGCTCGCCGCAGGGAACATAGCCCCTCGGCCTCGCCGCAGCTACCCCATGCGAGAGGGTTTGCTTTTGTTTGATCGGTCACTTGGGCTAGTGATTATGGTCCCTTGTTTTGCTGTTTTTCTTCAACCATGACTTCTCCAGATTAATCCTTACGACCGTACAAGTGAAATTAGGATCAAATAACTCTTAAAATTGATTATTAAACATGAATATACAATTATACTATCTAACACTAATTCATGTTAATTCTACTTAAGAGTCTAGGATTCCGATATTCCATCTTTAACATGTTAAAAAACTCTCAAATTATCACTTAAAAACACTACAAATCCGAAGATTCATCAACTCTACAATAGCTTTGGTCTATTACGTGTCAATATATAATTCCTTAATTATTATAACAAACTACTGTATTTTTGTCATTTGAAAGTATAAAGATCAAAATCAAAGAATTACCAAACTGTTCAGAATTGTTAATAATCAAACTAAGCATTAATCTAATCTCCATTTTTATTATTCTTGACAATTTCTTTTCATAAAAATAAAAATTGTCATAATAATATGAAAGAGTTCTCCAAATCATGCCCCTTGGTTAATATGTAATTAATGAATTAGACAATCGGTACCTTTGTATAGTTACTTAGTTAGTATGTTAGGCTATAATGTTAGAGAAACTGGTAGTTAATATGAAAATTGACAAATGCTCACTCACCCCATATTGAAAATGGTTTTGACATCCTCCAAAACGCAGGGAGTTATTATGTGTGCTACAAATGAACTTTATCATTTTCAACCACAAAATTTCACTTGTTGTCGGATTATTGTCTAGTTTTGTAATTTAAAGAAAATTAATGCAAGTAATTTAATTTCCAAAATATGAAAACTTCTCTTATCAATACTTTATCAACCAAACGATTTACAATATAGCCATAGGTGAACATCTCATAATGATAATGCAAATAATGAACTAACAAAAAATATTATATTTTTAACATGCTAAGGTTTGGGTTTTATTTTTTAACTTTAACATGCTTGATTAAATTTTACCAAACAAAATATATTCTTGATTAACATAGATTCTTTGATTCTACAGCTATATATATTGATCGAGGAGTCCTGTAACTATATATTGTTATCATTATAAATATATATATGAATATAAGAAAGTTTCGCATTTGTTAGTGCGTCTATGCATAGGGATAGATGAAGATGTGAAATGATTTCTATCCTAGCCATCTCGTCTTTATTCGCGTGTGTATAGGTTGTGTGTGTCTCTGTGTGTGTAAACACGTCTCATATGGATAGAAGGGCTTGGTTTTAAAAATATAGATAACAATCATTGCACTCCTACCTGCTATATTATTCGTCCGATCCGATGAGTGTAAAATAAAGGTTAGTAAGGCAATTTTATTATTTTTAAATAAAGGGAAAATTCCAAATAAATCCTGCGGAATACCCAAAAGGACAAGTGAGGAACCTAAACTTCCAAAAGGACCATGAAGGAACCAGCACCTATCTGTCATTTTAATATTTTGCGAAAAGACAAAATTGCCCACATCCTAAAACACAAATTTCTACCCCACCCTAATTAAACTCACCCTAACACTCACCCTCTTCTCGCAATTTGTGTTTTAGGATGGGACAATTTTGCCTTTTCGCAAAATTTTAAAATGACAGATAGGTCCTGGTTCCTTCATGGTTCTTTTGGAAGTTTAGGTTCCTCACTTGTCCTTTTGTATATTCGGAGGGACTTATTTGGGATTTTCCCTTAAATAAATCTAAATTAGTTTTGGTGTTTTTTATGCATTAGGTAATTGATCAAATCACATATACATGGAGTGATGATTTAATATATATGAAAGAACAAACGCGAAAAAACCACGTATATAATACATCTGCATTTATACTATATTGTGTGTGTATAATATCACATTTCATATATGAGCGGAGACGTAATACTACCTCCGGTCCTAAATATAGGACCTAATTGACTTTTTTTAGGAGAGATTAAGGTTACAAAATAGGTTATTAAATGATATCATATTTGATATATTTTTAGATTATCCATTAGTTTATAGGTAAAATAAACTAGTTTAAGGGAAAAAATTAGGTAAATCAATTTATAATTAACTTATTTTGCTTTTTTAGGATTTTCCAGAAAAAGTCAATTAGGTCTTATATTTAGGACCGGATGGAGTATATATTTTTCACTGTTGACTGAACTATTGATAACTTTATGCTTAATTTTTGTAAAACAAAAAATTTTTCATGTTCAGTTTCTTTAATATGTTAGATATATAATGCAAGAGGTAACTGTTGAGCAAACCTGTATTCAATTTTCTGCAGTTCATAATCAGTTCCCAAGCATTCGTTCTCTATTATTCATGATATGCATAACTCCACTTTATCAAAATGATCTTAGGGAAATTTATCTTCGTTCATAAAATAATCTATAAATTTTATCTTATAAACTAGAGTACGTGTGAATCCTCTATGTTTTGGTTTTAAAAAAGCCATTTAAGTCATACAAATTTGAAAAATGAACGGAAAAGTTCATATCAAATATTAATTATATATCTCATTCGTGCATAATCAATGAATTATCTCATTTGTTGAAGATTCTATATTTTATATAAATTATGTGAACACACACACACATATGTGCATTCATTGGGTGCTAATAATTTCATTGTTTATATTAATTTGACCATTACAAGGATATTTATATTACTTTAATACAAAAATGATAAGCATCGCTATGTAATATTTTTATAAGACAGCAAGTCCAAAGCGTCCATATCTCTCTCTTTTGGACTTGCCTGTGGAATTTGAATGCTAAACTCGATTATATACTTAACGAATGATTATTATTAGCCATATAGTTTTCAAAAATAATTTTCATCTACAAGAGTGAAACAATTAACTCATGATCTGATTTGATGTGTGTGCATTTAAAGTTGTAAATTTGTACTTATTTTGACAAAAATAAAACAAACACTAAACCATGTTACATATGTAAAAACATGGGACAAAATATGAATGTAATAGCTAGTGGTTTTATCATTGAACTTCACTCGTAAAAATGTCTTTCAACCTAAAACGGATCATCATGAGAAACATAAATACATATTTAGTAACCAAAGGCACAATATTAATGATCAGTGGCATTTTAAACCACCACTTATGCGCAATTAAACTGCCAATGATCCCCGATAATTTGTAGTGCAAGATAGTAGGTTCTTAAACATTTGTTGAAATATTACAAATTGTAAGATAGTAGGTTCTAAAACATTTGTTGAAAAACAAACTTCAAAAGGTGCTCATGGATTCATTTTAATCCTAAGATTGTTTTAGTAGAACTCAACTGCGGTTGAAGAACTAAATGTAGGTTAGAATTTGGATTAGACCATTATAAATTATGTGTCTTTCTTTAGCTGTTCTTGAGATATTCTTCAAAAATACCCGATTTACCCAACTCTTATGTATTTCCTACCATTCATAGTGTATACTAGACATAGTCTAACAAAATTACAAAACTATTGAAGCACACAAAAGATTTACTGCATGCTATTTCATCATTAATATATAATTGAAGGACACCGGATTTACGGTCGGTGTAGTGTGCCTTGGGTCTAGACCTTCAAGAAATTTTAGGACCTCAAGGTAAGCGGAAGTTACCCCGGGTATCGTTCTCAAAAGGAGCCTATAAAATGCAACTAATTAGCTAGTAACTAAATGCTAAACTTGTTTGAATAAAGAAAAATGTCATGGAATAATATTGAAAATGAGTAAAAAGTGTAATATGTAAAAGGGAAAATAAGAATTGGAAAAAAAGGTAAGGATTTAATAAAATAAAATGGAATTGCTCTTTGGAAATGATTGAGAATAACTATCCTAACTCAATTAATATATTCGGGGAGTCACTATGATGCTAATCCACTAAATTGTCAAACCTCATGAACTCATGAGTCCAATTACTAATTAGTGGAACCCCAACTAATTATAAATTGTTAAACCCTTTAGCACCTTTGAGTTTTCTCTAGGTTTCCTAAATTATCAAACATCACCAACCGGCAAGTCTAATACCTAGTGTCATGAACTCATTCAATTAGGCATTATCAATTACCCTAGAGTGTGATTAGTGATTTGTAATGCATTAAGTTCAATTACAATTCAATTCAATAACTATCTACCAATACCATGAGTAAATAGATATATCTAATGAATTGTAAAGAACATATGTATGACCATACATATTGTTGAGTCCAAATCCCTCATTACAAGTCAAAACCACAAATAAACTCAAATAAACTTAATAGTCCAAATCTCAAAATATACATAACAAACCTAAACCTAGGAAAATCATAAATACAAGAGAAATGGACTAAGAACAAAACTCTCCTATTAAGCATGTGAGCTCAAGCTATAATCCTATCATTCCCAAGAGCAAAAGGATTTAATTACCTCCCATGAGAGAAGCACCAACAAAGAGAAGACAGAGAAAAACCATGGTGAAAAGAGGAGACAAAGGAAGCAAATGAAGATTGAAAGAGAGGAGGAGAAACCAACTGGGTCGCCCCTCCTTTTCAATTCACTCAGCCGCCACTCTGTTCCTCAGTTAGCTTTTTTTTTTCTTCTTCTCGTGACCAGCTCCCTCCTCTGTCCTTCAATTCATTTCTCTGCGTGGCCTCTTCCTCCTCAGCCCTCACTCTCTAATTCTCCTTTCCCTTCCACGTGTCTCCTCTCTTTTTCTCTTTTCTTTTCAGCCCAAACCTGCCAATTGTGCAGATTTCTTTCACTAGGTCATTGGGCAAAAGAAATGGGCCGAAGAAGTGGTAAATAAATGTGTTTAAGTGTGTGACCCATTAACTTACTTTTCCCATCAACAAATGACAAGTCAAGATAAATTGATTTAGTATTCAATAGCCACATTACAAACCTAAACTAACATATTTTTTCTTTGTCTATCCAAGATCAATATTGCATCTTTAATCATGTTAATTGTCTCAATTAAACACATAAAAATCATATAAATTTAAGGATTTGTCAATAATAATGTCATTTCATTCTCAACAAAGAAAAAACATACAATTCAAGTAAGTTGTTCGAAACTCTTGGATTAGTTAAGAGATGGGTTCACCTATAACCAACCTATTAATTATATTATGGATCCATATGTATCGTTTTCTCCTTGTTTTCACATGTCAAGTCAATACAAAAAAAAGTCGTAATTTTACTCCAATATTTAATCGACAATGGGAAGGAACGAACTTGATCGATGTCCCTTGTTATATAGTCAAATCTTATTCTTAACAGTGAAAAGAAAAGATATTACATTCAAGGAGCTGCCCCGTTCAGGCTTTAATAATAATGCATAATGCTCAAATCCAACTCGGTAATTTGATATTATTGGATATCAGATAATTGTTAGTGACTAAAAAACTCATACATTTTTCTTTTACTAATTAATACTACTACAAAACAATTAAATGCTCAGTTATAATAAATAAATCTCTACATTATTCATGCATATATGTGCACATAATTGCATATGTATGTGTTAGTACCTATTAATTTACTGTTTATAATATAGAGTAATCTTTATCTTATGAATTGTGATTGGTTGATTGCTATTCATGTTTTGATTTTTAGATAGGGCGAAAATGCAAAAATGATACTAATAAACTTTATCCAATTCTGATAAAAAAAAAACTTTATCCAAAAGTGCATTTCTAATACTTAAGTTTCGTGAGATGTAAAAATAGTACCAAACTTGGGGTTCAGGTGCAAATATAGTATTTTTACTTAAGGAAAATAAAATTCAGATATAAAAATACTTTTATGCCCCTCATTAAATTGTTCTCTTCTTCAATATAATAAGGGGCATAAGAGTCTTTTCATTTCTAAATTTTATCTCCCTTAAATGAAAATACTATTTTTGCACCTCAACCCCAAGTTGGATACTCTTTTTACACCTCACGAAACTTTAGTATTAGAAACACTTCTAGGGGTAGAGTTTAGTATCATTTTTGCACCTTCGCCCTTTTACATATTATTTTTCTTCAATTACTGGTCGAACTTTAATAGGTCTTGAGCAGGAATAATCTCAATGAATGATATTAGTTTTTATTTATTGATGTCATTACTGTAGTATATATATGTAGATATTATGTTATTTCTTGCATTGTTAGAGAAGTTAGCAGAAATGCAAATTAAATGTAGGCAATTTATAATGTGGGAGGGTTTGTATTAATATAAAAAATATTTTTCTAAAAATAATAACTTACACCGGCAGTTTTAAATATATTGTACCGGCACCTGTTTAAGCGCCAACGTAAGCTATTAAATATCTTGTACTGATGCTTAAAGTGTCGTGGAAGCTATTAATTATCATGTACCGACACTTAAAACTCCTAAGATATTAAATAATTTAAGGCTGCACAAAAACCCGATGTGAGCAACTGCATGGAACCATAACAACAAGGACAAGACCAAACCAGATCACTGAATAGGATAAGACTAGAGCATAGACTTCATGACTAGTGGCTTGACCCGACTCGGAAATATTATTACTTTTCATAAAAAAATGTATTCTTTCAATTTAAAAATACATCATATAATAATTAATATTTAGTACGCCATAGAAAATGTTTTGCTCCCTGCTGTCCTAAATATAAGACCTAGTTGACTTTTTTTGGAGAAGTTAAAGTAGCAAAATAGGTAAGTTAACTATGAAATATTTGATATATTTTTTAGATTACCTAGTAGTTTATAGGTTAAATAAGCTAATTTAAGGGAAAATATTAGGCGAATCAATTTACAAGTGACTTATTTTACTTTCTTAGAATTCTCTAAAAGAGTCAACTAGGTCTTAGATTCAGGACCGGAGGTAGTATTAACTAGTTCTCCTAATATTCACGATTTTCTAATTTATTTTATTTTTTTCAATTATTTTTCTTAGATTTTCTTAAATTTAAAAGTCAGTATTGACGCTTTGATCGCCTGTATAGGTTGCATATTCCATTAAAAAAATATGCCTTCAACAGTGGAGTTTACCAGTGCTATAAGCGCAAGTAAATAGATGAAATAGTGAAATACCAATACTAAAAAAGTGTTGGTATACGAATGTAGCCTATAATGGCGCTGGGTATACTGGCACTAGTGGAGTATCAGTATAAGCCCAAAATGAGCGTCAATAAATGGATTTTTGTGGTAAATCATAAAGGAATCGTGCTATTGATATAATATCATCACACGAGTAGTGTAATTAGGTAAAGTTCTATGTTGGCCCAAAAAGGTAGGTAAAGTTCTATAAGTAAGAATGTTTGATTATAAGCTCATATTAATATTAATTAGTTATTGTTTAATTATCAGAATACTAATTAGTTATTGGATTTGAAGGTTATTGATTGATTTGGATGGGATCTAATTCATTCTATCTATTGAGACTAATTTCTAGTTAATGTTAGATTATAATTAATTAGCTGTAATAAAAAAAAGATTATAATTAATTAGTTGGTCTACTGAGACTATTAAATGGTATCTTAATTGACCTATTCCTTTAATAGTGCTAATAATATTTGTTTGTATGAACTTGGCCCAATCACCTTTTAATTCCTTTAGAGTATGAGATATATGCTTGTCACATGTTATCTTTAACCAAGAGAGCTAGCATTCTATTATTATCATTCTATCACCGATCCATTTTATAATAAGAAAATAATACAAAAAATAAGTAGGTCTAGTTACCTAAATTACAAACCCATATCTATAACTTTTGCATGCATTTAGTTAATCTGGGGTATTTCATTAGGCTCCTTGAGAGACTATTAGGTAAAACATCATATGCAATCTTTGGTATAAATATTTTGAATTTGATCTTGGTCAATGGATTCTAAGAAAATCAATATTTGTTAATTTTACGTCGATTGAGAAATTGTTCATCGATTGAGGTGCATATCACTAAATGGCTATTTTCAGTGCTCGATTGCTAGCTCTATTCAAATTATTATAAGTCAAAATCTTTTCCATTGATTAAATCATTCATTACTCGATCAAAAACAGAAAAACACAACACTCGATATGCACTCAAGAGCTATCGATTTGTTGTCCTTATTATCAATCAATTGCTGATTAATCTATATCTATAGATCTTAAAGTTTCAAAACAATTTCAAAATATTTTTTAAATACTACTTTTATCATCAAAATTTCTAAGATTGAGCATATACATGAATACTCAATTTATTTTTTGATTAATGTACTTTTCATTTAAATACTACTTTTATTGATTATATATTGATATATTTTGTATTCTTTTTTAGATAAAATATAGTAGTTTTCTACTACAATATAATTAAATTCTATTATTTCAATCATAAGCGGGTTGACCCCTGGGTTTAACTATATATGGACAAACAATTGGCCATAATAAATGAACTATATTCTCCAGTCTCCACTAGCTTAATGATCAATTCGTCTTTTTTTTAAACCGAGACTTATTCGTTTTTCACAGTTTACCTTGCCTTCCCAATAGAAAGTGTATCATATTTATGATGATATGGCTGATTGACATCCTTGTATGTTATAAATATATATCATATGATCAACAAGTTAACATGCGTCTTACAAAATATATCATGTAGGGTTATATTTAGTTTTTTTTTAAAAAACAAAGTAAAGTTAAAGTCGTAGTGGAATCCACTTCTATAATTAACGTGCTTCTCTGCATATTAATTTATTTAATTCTTAATATTAGTTAGGTAGTTACAGATACATATGTTCTCATTTTTATCAGACAACTTTGAGTTGTACAAAGTAACGTGCCAGGTTGTAAGAAATATTCTAACATGAAAGAGAGATAATGTGTTTTGAAGAAGGTTGAGATAGATTTGTTCAACGATATTCATTTCTTTCGTGTAAAAATTAGGTAACTAATTTATAGATATTAAAGAAGCAGCTAATTAAGTTAGTTATTTATAATAACTGTGTTTTAGTTTTACTGAAATGTCTTCTTTAATTTTTATCATTATTATTGATGAAATTTCCTTTGCAATTAATACTTAGAAATTTATGGGTCTGACAAGAAAAATTGAGGTCTAATATTTAAAATAAAAAATTCTTCAAATAACTTAACTTAGTACTAGATGGAGTATTTATAAAAAATTAGAAATTATAAATGATACTATATTATTCATTGTTGTTGGCTAAGTTTAATTTATAAAACTAAAGAGGCAAGGCAGACTGGAAAGAGGAATAAATATAAGTCCTTCTAACTTGGCAGATGAATACACAGTGCACATACTCAAGCCTTCACATTATTAAGATTCATCTATGAGCTGTACATCCTATAGTGGGTCAGCCTTCTATTTTCTCTCTCTCTCTCTCTCTCTTGTTATTTTTTATTTTTATGTTGTAGAGAGGAAAATTCTCTATCACAATAATTGATGATTTAAAATTCTTGCTTTGGTTTTCTAATCATCACGGCCAACGCTATTTATTAATCAGGAATAATTTTCAAACTATATATATAGATCGACTTTATGTTTAAAAATTGAATAACAGTATATATACACCTCAATGACCACTTGAGATTGTTTTTAGTTTAACTGTAGATACTATTTTTATTCATATATTTGATAAATGATATCCATAAGTTAGATGATTTGAGTAATAAGGCTCAATTAGCTCATTATTGATTTTAAACATCCATGTTAATGATTAAGCTGTTAATACTTAATATCCTTTTCAATACAGAACCAGTATTTTTATGAACATGATTGTTTATTTAAAAATTGAAGAAATTAAATAAAAATAAAAAAATAGCTAATTTACTTATAAAGTATATGAACAAGTGAAAATAACCCTCATTATAACCACTTACGATTTTTTTTAGTTTATCTCTAAATACTTTTTTATTCAGTTATTTAACATATGATATTATCAAATTAGACAAATTGAGTAATAAGGCTCAATTAGCTCATTCTTGATTATGTTTAAAATCAATAATGTTAATGGTTAAGTTGTTCATATCATTTTAAAAAAGAACCAGTATTTTTTTTATGAACACATTATATATCTTTAATTACTTTAATGTGAGTTACATCATGGAAAATTATGCATATCGATCTTTTTGGTACAGTTTCAAAATTCCCATCGCTATAAAGGCTAAAGCCATTTGATATAGAAATTGTTCATAATAAAGTCCACCACGTTGAAAGCACGTTGTAGGGTCATTGCAAGTTAATGGAACTATTCAATTCAAATAAAAATAATATGTAATTAATAAAATACCAACTTTATCACTTTATCCTCTATCATGTTTACAATATACACATTACACACATTCGATGAATTCATTAAAGAAAGAGAATAAAAAATTAGGTAAAAGAAGCTCTATAAAAAAATGTACATATGTTTGTACAAACTGAAATTATTACCATTAATTCGTTGGCAAAATTACTTAATTACAATATGGTCCATGACACGTTTCAAATGATTAGCCAATTATGGAGCGTTAAAAGATTAATTAGTTAGTTTAATTAACTAATTTTGGGTATCAATAATATTATTTAATATTTAATATTTATTATGTTAGGTTCAACACTTCAACCTAACTGTATCCATCACCAGTACTACTCCTATCCCTCCTCCATAAATAATCCCCCAAACTCTCCTTCTAACTAATTTTCATATTAATATTTATTTTGATTCCGATTTCAATTTTTTTAGATTATTAAATTTTCCCTTTTCAATTAGATGTTAATTAGGGATAGATATTCATAATTTTATTTTCAAGCACTCTGAATTAAACCAAGAGCTTAATATGATAATTACCAATTTTCTTTTGATTAAGAACTCGTTCTAACATTTCGACTACCAAATTGGAGAGAGGTTTTTGTAATTCCAAAAAGTGATAAAATCTGTGAAAAAGGACGCAAAAGACCCTGAAAATAGGGAAATAACTAAAAGGTGGAACAAATTTATGAAAGGTAAATCGGTGACATATGCATGGACTTATATGTTCTTTTGTAAATAAAGAAATAACAAACATACCATCATGCGAGTTTCAAAAATTTACTGATTAACTTTCAATAAGGGTCTACTAACTTCATCGGACACTTACTACTAGCTCTCTATTTACTAATTTACTAGATTTTTTTATTACAATTATTTACTAGATTTTTTTGATCCATGATCAAGGTATCCCCTCACTCGACAAGTGAGAAACTAATCCCCCGCTGATTTGTAGGCACCTCAAAGGGTGGGACAGCTGGCCTGGGAGATTTAATACTTCTCCATACCCAACGCCAAAGATCGAACCCTAGATTTTACCTACTTCATATTTGAGTAAAGAACCCTCCATATTAATTTACTAGTTTTCTGTTTACTTTTACCAATTCCACAAAATCACTTATTAACCCGTATCAATAAGACATGACGTACTAACATTGTATTTTTATTTGTTAATTCCTCTTTATAATTTACCATTTTTCTATTTGGGTGTTAGCCACTTTACTTGGGCACTTACCATATATCTATTTACTGGATCTTACAGAAGTCATTTCTTTTAAATTTTCAAATTTTTGAAAGAATAAATTAATCTAATAACTTATTTGTTATTTGCAAAAAGTGCACCTTCTTGTCCTTCCTTTGTATGCTTCAAATGGTTCTTGTTTCATTTTCCCTAAAGTATATACTTATTCCACTCTTTTATAGTTCTTAATTGAATTTCTTTACCAATGTTTTAATGAAATCATAACAATAATGGATGCCGTAATGTTCATAGAATTGTAAACGGAGTAGTTTTTGGTTTCATATATTTTTTAAATACCCCTATTTAAAGTTGGATTTTTTTCCCTTTTCAATATGTAATTCATAGTTTTAAACACACACACACACACACATTAATTTTTGAAAAGCATTATTTTCAAAATCATTATATTTTGACCTAACCAATTCCTGGTTTCAATTGGATAGTTGAAAATGTCTTAAAACTAGGACTAAACACTGAAAGAGTATACATTAGGATAAGTTAGAATGTAGATAACTTTGATGTCGAGGGTAATTTTGTAATGATGAGCTCGAACAGCCACTGAAATCCAAAATCTCCAATTGCAAAGGTGACCTACAATGGGCCAGATTATTATCTCCATCGTCGCTATCTGCAGGCTGTTCCCACTAAAACTAATAAATTTCATGATATTATTATTTTTATTTTTCATTAATAATATATTCTTTCCCAGAAAACATCAAATAGTAATTAAAATTTAAACATATCTGTATTTCTATTATTTTCACATATTCTCAATTAGTGGTCGGTGTTGAAATAATTCCCCTCTTTAACTGTTTTTCATTTTTATGAACTTTTTTTCCATCCTTTTTTCTAGCGCTTTATGACACACACAAGAACCAAACCAAAGTGATAGTGTGTTGCCGGACCTTTCTTTTCAATCCTTCCGGACCAAATAACTCCAAATTCCATGCCCCAATAAAATAATAAAAAAGGGAAAAAGACAGATAATGACTCAAAATACCCTTAAAAACTAGTTAAAAAGTCCCAAAAGTACAAGGAAGGTTACAGACATTTAATTGACATTAGCAAATGTGGGCAAATAACTCAAAATACCCTTAAAAACTAGTTAAAAAGTCAAGTAGGATTATAAATCATAACTATTATGAACCAGAAAAGTTTTTTAAGGGCATTTTAAGTCATTTGCTCACATTTACTAATGTCAATTAAGTGTTTGTGACATTCCTTATCCTTTTTGAGAATTTAGGCACCTATTTTTTCTTTTGGGCATTTGGGAGTCTTTATCTATCTTTTTCCTCAATAAATATAATAAATAATAACAATGATAATTATTAGTCACACACTCCGACCCAAACAAAAAGAAAAAGAATTGAATGTTGCCCTCATCAGTTCAACACAAACTTTAGAAATTTCTAATTTCATTTATTATTATCATTATTATTCTATACGGATGAAATCGACAAAGAAATCCCACCTAAAATAAACAAATGTACAAAATAATTCACCCCCGTCAATTAATTAACAAAAAACACACCCATGCGCATAATAAAAACCCTTTCAATGTTATTCACCTTGTTTTCTGATATTCTTTTCTTTGCGGTAATTTGCTATTAGCTTAGAAGTAGCAAAGAGAAGAGCCTCTCTTCATCATCTCAAATAGCTATATGTTGATGATGCAACTTGGAGTGCCAACCACAGTCGTATCATCAGGGGTGGTCCCCAAGGCGACAGCCGAAGCACCACCACCTCCTCTGCCACCGGAAGCCGCCGAGGAAGCCGACGAAGGCGGCGAGATCATAATTGGGATGGATAACAACAACAACAATAATACAGCAGCAGGAGCAACGACAACAACTTCATCTGGTGAAGGTGAAAATAATAAGATGAATAGTGGAGGAAACCGGTGGCCCCGCCAAGAGACTTTGGCTTTGTTGAAGATAAGGTCTGATATGGATTCTGTGTTTCGAGATTCAAGTCTCAAAGGTCCACTATGGGAAGAAGTTTCAAGGTAAATAAATATTTGTGTTTTTTATTTTTTTAACAAATTAATTGAATATCTCTCTTCTGGGTTTTATTTGATCTTCAAGATCATGCATGGAGATCAGTTAATTCGCTTTCATTTGGTGGAATCAATCAATCAATTTTTTGGAACTTGCAATTTTCTTTTCACTGTTACTTGTTTTTAATTAGCCATTTCCGGCTATCTTTTACACACACACATACATATTCTTTGCCAAAACTTTTCTAATCAATCAAAGGTTTTGGCGTATCTGTGAATACATGTAATTGATTTTCAGAATTCCAAGTTCCAACAAACTCAAAGCTTCCATAATTGTCCTTGATTTGATGTTCTAAGCGATTCTCTCTTGAAGTTTAATTTTAGACATTTAATTATATTCTTCTAATTAAAGTTCGTATTTCATCTTCTTCATTTCTTTTATTCCTTATTGATGATCGGTTCAGACAACAATAACCACATCTTAACGCTGAGTTAAATATCTGACCGACGCTAGTGTATGCGTCATGCATTAAATATTTGTTTTATTCCTAAATGTTTAATAATTTATCATATATATAACGAGTTAACTTTTTCTTAAATTATTGAATTTGATGAAATTGTAAATACCACAGAAAGCTTGGAGATCTTGGTTACAAGAGAAGCGCAAAGAAGTGCAAGGAGAAATTTGAGAACGTGTACAAGTACCACAAGAGAACCAAAGATAGCAGGAATGCCAAATCAGAAGGAAAAACCAAAACCTATAGGTTTTTCGATGAATTAGAAGCTTTTGAATCTCGATTTACTATCTCTCATCATTCTCAACCTCAACCTCAACCTCCTCAAAAATCACTATCACATCCTCCAAATTTGACTCCAAATACAACACCTACCTCATTGCCATTCCTCTCAAGGCCTAGTGATCATTCATCAACCACCTTCACAACCATTACTACTACTATTCCATCCTCAAATAATAATCACACGACGGTGGTGAACACCAACTTTTCAACCTCCACGTCATCATCCACGGACTCAGATGAGGACTTGGAAGAGAGGTACAGGAAGAAGAGAAAGTGGAAGGACTACTTCAGGAGGCTGACGAGGAGAGTCTTAGCTAGACAAGAGGAGATGCAAAAGAGATTCTTAGATGCCATTGATAAGAGAGAGCGAGAGCGTGTGGCTCAACAAGAAGCTTGGAGAATGCAAGAAATGGCTAGAATCAACCATGAACATGAAATCCTCGTCCAAGAAAGATCCACCGCCGCCTCCAAAGACGCCGCCATCATTGCATTCTTACAAAAATTATCCGGCGGATCACAACCGCCTCCGGTGCCAGTGGCGGTGGCGTCGCAGTTTCAACCACCGCCACTGCCGCCGCAACAGCAACAACAACATCAAAGCATGCAGACTCATCAGATGGTAGTTATGATGCCGAGTGACAACATTAGCTTTGAAAAGTTTGACATCCAGAAAATGAGTAACAACAACAATAACAATGATATCAATAATGGCGGCGGTTCATCGCGATGGCCAACGGCGGAGGTACATGCGTTGATAAGGCTGAGGACGAATTTGGAGGCGAAGTATATGGAGAACGGTCCGAAGGGTCCATTGTGGGAGGAGATATCAAAAGAAATGAAGAAGTTGGGGTACAATAGGAATGCCAAGAGGTGCAAGGAGAAGTGGGAGAATATTAACAAGTACTTCAAGAAGATCAAAGAAAGCAACAAAGAAAGGCGTGAGGATAGTAAGACTTG
The DNA here is from genome assembly GCA_029929735.1 of Mimosa pudica. Lineage (NCBI taxonomy): Eukaryota > Viridiplantae > Streptophyta > Magnoliopsida > Fabales > Fabaceae > Mimosa > Mimosa pudica. The sequence continues at coordinate 7,136,586 of JAKELP010000021.1, read as the reverse complement.
TCCTTATTACAATGAACTCGAAGCTTTGTACAAAGAAAAGACTAAAAACAACAACAATAATTTATTCGGTAATTCGCTTGGTCACAATGTGGAGCCTTTGATGGTGCAGCCAGAACAGCAATGGAGGCCTCCCACACAAGAAGAAGAAGCCGCAAGGGATTATGCAAGTCGTCAATATCCGGAATGTGAAGAAGATGATGATGATGATGTGGGAAGTATTGACTTAGAAGATGAAGAAGTAGGAGGTGACGCTCGCGGCGGTAATGGTGGTTCTGAGATTGATAGCTTGGAAAAGAAACTTTCTTCTGTGGACACCGTTTGATGAGACATGATAAGGAATTTAAATATATTTCTGAATGCAAGTACTACAGATGAATTTTGTTTGTTCGGTTTTATATTATATGTTCTCTGGGAAATACATGTGTCATCAAGTGTGTCACTGAACTTTGTCATAGAAGATGGAAGGTAGTGATTATTAAAGCTATATATATATATATATATATATATATATATATATATATATATATTACACACCTGCAGGAAGGAGTGAGAAGAGAAGATTCAATTCTTTAATTATGAAAAGCATGGACATGTCTGGGGCTAGCAGCTTGCAGATGGATCCATATGGTTCATTATACCTATCTGATCAACTTTTTTTCTGATCACACACACATACGCACATATGGGCCACCATAAAAGGTGATGATTGGAGTTCTGGTTCTAAGATTAATAACGCAAAAAACAGCCATCACATGGGCCAGCAAAGCAGCTATTATATAGTGGGAGTGTATTGTTTTTTAGAGTGAGATAAATTATGTGCAAAAGTGAGAGAGAGGGAGGGAGAGAGAGGTCCCCATGTAGGATAGATATATATAAAAAAATCAAGTCACATGCATGTAAGTGTTGAAAGTTTCTTGTGTTTATTAGTGGGTGGAGCTCTTTATAACAAGGCTCTCAAATAACCAGCCTGTTTGTAGTTTGATTTTTCCTCCTTCGAAGTGTTCGTTGATTATACGTGTTAATAGTATTGATTCGAAATAGGAATTATAATAAATATGCTTTTTATATTACTACTTTTCCTTGGATCCTTATATTTTGGCTAGTTAACAAGGCTCTCAAAGAATTTGTTTCGCTTATACATGTAATAACTCAATTCTTTTTTTTAATGTAATATATAACTCAATCTACCTTATCTGATTTCACAAAACCCCTTTTCAATTTAATTGTTTTTATTTATAATTGCATCAGGTTAAATACAAGTCACATTTTTAACCATCTTATAAGAACTAACTACAAAAGAGTAGCTATCAACCAATAAAGGTTGGTCCAGTTGGTAAAGGGGTTTGACTCATAACTATGTGGTTGTGGTTTCGAATCTCTCCGGTGTGAGGACTTTGTTGGTGGGCGATCTGTAAGTACCTCTATAAGCGCTCTTTGAGTCTAAGGTCTACCTTGACCCTAGTGAGCCCCGGGACCCAACTCATCTAAACTTTATATATCTTACTAAAAAAGAGTAGTTACCAAATTGAATCTGTATTAAATTATTTTTTAACTTTATTAAACTAATTTTACATTCGTATGATTAGGTCGTCGTCATTGTCGTTAAGAAAGCTCTTAGGGAAATGGAACCTAATAACATTTCTATTGAAGTTTAGAAATGGTTGGGAGAAAAAGGCCTCATACGGTATACTAAGCTATTTAATGAGATTCTAAGGTCATAGGAAAATTTTTATTATTGTAGTAAACGTAATTTAGTCCCTACTTATAAGACTAAGGGAGACATTCAAAATTGTGCAACTATAGAGAAATTATCTTTATATGTCTATGGGAAAAATTAAAGTATCAAACATATATATATAGCTTAAGATGTGAGACTCATATTTCAGGAATCAGTTTGGTTTCATGACTAGTAAGTCAACTACATAAGCATTTATCTGCTAAATCGTTGACAAAATGAAATGGTGTCCAAGCAATGGTAATGATGATTTGCATAATCCAAATCCCGCTTGTTAAGTTCTCAACATAATTTCTCTTTTATAACCAATTTTTATACAAAAACCCAATATAATGTTTTTACCAACATTTACAAAGTTTTCTTTAGTTATAAGGAACTATTTGCATTAGGCTCCTTGATATTGACACTTTATGATAGCTTGCACTACTCTTTGAGTCTAAATTTCTTAGAGAGCGAATTAGAGGCGCCCTACACCAAACACGTAGGTGCTCTTCATTTTCATCAATGAAGTAAAAGAAAAATATTTAAAATTAACTAATGATCTTAAGTATCTAATTTAACTATTCAACTTACAACTTGACTTAAAAGAAGTAAAATATAGGGCAAAGTTGCAAATTTGATACCAAACTTTACTCCTAAGAGTATTTCTAATACCCAAATTCACGAGGTGTATCAATGATACTCATCTATTAGATATTAAACATTTTTATATTTATGTTAACTTGGAACTCTAGGGAAACAAAATTTAAATGTGAAAGACTCTTGTGCCCTTATTTTTTATTTTTTATTCCTCCCTCTTCTTCCTTGGAGTACTACCTCCAGCATTCTCTCTCCCTCAGGTCCCTCCGTCTCTCCCTTCTTTATCAGTTTCAGATGTTCACAAACCAAATTCTAAAACCCTTTCAACCCAACGATCTGGAATCCAACCCGGTTGTTGTTCTAAATAGAAGCTTCACCAATCTCATAGCCATCATCATGGAGGAACACTAGCAGCCGGAGAATCTCCTCCGATAAGCCTCCTTTTGCAGCCCAAGATCTTTTGGAAGCTCTGATCTTCTCAACCCAATTGCCCATCATGTCATTATAAGCAACCCCATCTAGCTCAATAGTGATCTTATACTCCAAAATATAATAGTCTTCACCATTAATTTGGTGGTGTCAGATTCAGAAGGAGGGTTTAATTAGAAGTAGTAGCAAGAAATTTCAATTTGAGGTGGATTCAAATGGGAACTTTTGTTGTGGGAGTTAATGCAAATGTGGAGAGTAATTTAGTGTATTAGAAGATGGTGAGTTTCATCATGCTTCAAAACATTCGTTTTTGTATTATTTTTTCTTATCTTGTTTCGTCATGCATTGGTGTTTCTCTATTTGATAAGAGAGTGGCGGCGGCTTGATAGTGGCGGGAAAGGGGAAGTGCAGGGAGGGATCCTATGGTGATAAAGTCTCTACCTTGGGACCATGGCGCAATTTCCCCCTTTTTATGTTTGATGAGGGTCATTAAAAGTATTGTCACATTTTAATGTTATTTCCCTCAAGTCACAAGTTAAAAGAAGTCATCTAAAATGAGAGGAAATATAAAAAAAGGCCACATGTCCAATAGATAGATATAATTGTTATACCTCACGAAACTTAAGTTTTAGAAACGCGCCTGAAGATAAAATTTAATATTATATTTGCATTTATGCCGTAAAATATAAGAATACCATGTTTGTAGAAATAATATAATTACTCCTATACCAGTAGACGAGTAGTCAAGTAAGACCAAGCTGTACATATTCTAACATTATTTTTTCATAAACTATATTGTAAATTTAAGTTCTTCTAACAATAAAAAGTTGGAAAAAAGACAAACAAAGTCTTTTGGATATGTAAAATGACTTTGTTTGTCTTTTTTCCCCGGCAACGGCGCCAAAAACTTGATGCTACCAAAATTTTGATAAAAATTCCGCAAGTGTACGGATCGTATTTTAGTAAAGTGGTAAATCAAGGTCGATCCCACAGAGACTCAGACAATTAATAACTAGGCATTAGACCTCCTATTTTCATTCAAGTTGAGTAAATAAAAGAAAATTGATTTTAATTACCTAATATCTAAGAAAATAAAATAAAACAAATATTCACACAGATGAAATTCACGAGTCAAAAGAACAACCTAGAGCCACCAATCCCTTATCTGCTTCTTAGATTTTATTCCCCACTAAATTAATTATGAATTAATCTAACTAGCTAATCTAGAGTACTAGCGTCTATAAATGTCTTTCGGTTTCCACCTATATCCTTGCCTAGCTTAATTACACAATGTCTTGCACTAATTTACTAAGCCAATTAATACCGGTACCGCTCTAATGTGACTATGTAGGGCTTCTAGGTATATGTCTATCCTAGTCGCAAATCAGATTAAAAATCCAATCCTACACTATTTAATCTTATGGTCTATTTAAAATTCCCTCTTTCGAGTCCAATTCTAAATTCCCTAAACATGTCTAATGGTGATCAAGCACTAAACAAGTTAATCAATAATAGCAAGATTAAATAAACTAAATCAAATTAACCATGACTAAATAGTGAGAAATAAAATACTAAGTTACAAACAAGTTCATAGTACTCTAGGTTGTAAAAGAAATTAGCCACACATAATTTTGATCGTCATAACAATTGGCTTAAAATCCAAAGGAATGCTAAATGTTCAAGAAGAAGTAATAACTAAATAATACAAGATTGAAGAATAGTGCCGTGACTCCTCTCTCTCGTCTCTTTGTGCATTAATCTCCTTCCCCTGCGTGCGTGGATATAACAAAGACACCAATGAACAGTGCTTGCCACCTCTTGCTTCCTTTTCCTTTTGCTGCGTGAATGTGAATGTGAATGTGTATAGGCTTATGAAAATAGGAAGAATTATAACCAGCCTCCTTTCTTTTCAATTGCATGTGTATATTTATAATAAAATAGCTCAACACCATATTGTCTTTGCCTTGCATGTTAAGTTTCTTTTCTTTCCTTTTCTTGTATGTCTCTTTCTCTTTATTTCCTTTTTTTAAAATCTGCATTCATGAAGAGAAAGAAATAGGAAATAATCACAATGACTCAATCACATAATCTCATTAATAGGAAACTTCTCATCAAAATATTTCTTTTAATATATTAAGTTTCCTATTTCAATTAAATTTCATATTTTCCAAAAGAATCACTCATATACTCTCAAATTACTTTCTTTCCAATTCACATCAAAATCACTTAATTATTTAATTCATGACTCCCCAAATACAATAAAATAATTCCTAAAAACCACTAAATATGGGGAGTCATCACACCCCCACACTTGCATTAAATCTTGTCCTCAAGATTTCAAATTGTTAACACATTAGCACAAAAATGAAATCAAGATTTTATCATCACAAAGTTGAAATCAATTCAAACTCTCAACAATTAAATCCTCTTAAAAATCTCTCTCACCATCCCCAAATGCAAGCAATAAGGCAATCAATTTGATAGAGATAAATCACAAAAGCATGTCCCTCACCGGTCTAGTGTTTACACTCTACTCTCAAAGTATATAGGGGTTGTGTTTCACTCAATTCCATCTATGTAATCCAGCTACCATAGGCTTGTTTATCATCTCGATATCCACTCTTGTATCTCAATGCACACACAAATCAAAAGGACTTTTAAGGGTTGTAATGAAAAGGGTAGGATAATGAAATGAAAATGAGATGGAGGTATATTTGAAAAGTGCTAAACCATTTCAATTATAGTAAGGAATGAAGGAAACTCATAACGTAACAAGACATATAGGGGTTGACTCTTTTGAACTCCACAATTCTTCAATTCTTTCGATTTTCATCTTCTTCTTTCTTTTTTTTTCTTTTTTTTTCACACTTTGTGTGATTTTTTTTTCTTTTCCTTTTTCACCTTCATTTTTTTTCACCTTTATTCTATTTTTTTTCACTTCTATTCTTCAACACTTATATTTCCCCTTTTCCTTTTGTAATTCCTTCACCCCTTTCCATATGAATATAGTATAACACTTTTCAAAGCGTAAATGGAAGAAATAGATAAGAGATGAAAAATTGCATTAAAAGAATTCAAAGGCTAAAATATGCAATCTTTCTTTTTAAAAGAGAAGTAGGCTCAAAAGGGTTAAGCAATGGAAATAATGTAAAAGGGATGACTATTTGGCTAAACTGGTTATGAAAAGAAGGCCTTAATCATTTTTGTGCATGCAAGAGATTTGAGCGTCAAAAGAGATTCAAGACAAGTTCTAGAGGGGAAATTACAATAGATGTACTCACTCATGAAAGAATAATATTAAGGCTCAAATTCCTCACAGGGCTTTTTGACATACTAGAGTAATTTATCTAAAGCAAAGAGCTTGCCTTTTCACTTACATTCAAAGAAGATGAAATCAAAGTCTAATCAAATCCAATTGTTTCAAGTCCAAATCAATTCCAAAATTGGCAAAAAGATTTTTTTTTATCAAAAATAATTTGACAAAATGAAAGCTTGAGGACAATCTTTAGAGAACAATGATACCCTCATACCCCCACACTTAGATGTCACATTATCCCCAATGTGAACATGTAACACAAGTAGTGGAATTACAAAAATATCTATAACAAGTGTAAACTTTCATATCAACTAAGCATAGTACTCAAGAGGCACACCATCAAATCTAACCCTCATACACATATCAACCAGTATAAAGACTCATCACCAAAGCAATTCTTAGTCAAATAAAATCAAGAAAAAGTTAGAAGAATACTCCCCTTCCTCTTCTCGATTTCCACCTTTAGCTCCTAGTCCATCAAGATCAAGTTGAAGCATCCTTTGGGGTCAAAAGAAGAAAAAAAAATCCTACAAACTCAAAAACAAAACATCAAATACCAAAATCTTGGGTTGCCTCCCAAGAAGCGCTAAGTTTAAAGTCTTCAGCCAGACTTTCCAAACAAATCTTAGTCATAAGTATCAAAAACCATAATTAACTCATCTTCATTCCTTTTCAAACAGTATAATTGATCAATCAAACCAATTACTTGTGCTTTTTCAATCATAGACAATTTCAAAGAACAAGCAATCACTGATTTCAAAGGAATTAGAATATGCTCATACAAAGAGTTAGATATATGTCTTTCTAAGAATAATGAGCATCCAATAAAATCAATTTGACTCTCATCAGTAAGAGTCACAACAGTAATAGGAGAATCATCCAAAGTAGCTATAGGAACACTCACATCAACATATATATCAGAATCACAAGCATTTGAATTTACACTTTGAAGATCAATTAGACACCCATCACTTTCTTCTAAATCAGTTTTAAACTCTAAGACAACCTCTAAATCTTCTTCAACTTCAAAGTTATCCCTATCCTTAACTCCATCATATTCAATCTCATTAGATAACAAAGGGGAACTATGATTAAAGGAGTATTTTTGTTTTACTTCTTCAAGGTCTTTGCGCATTTGACTCACCTGTACTACAATATTTTGTACGCTTGATTCAAACTTAGTAATATAATCCTCTTGCATTTTGAAATAATTATTGGCTAATCTTTCTAATCTGTCAAGTCTTTCTTCTCTACGAGAGATTTCACCATCTTCAAAACTGTTTCCTTGAACATGTGAATAAGATATGAAGGGTGGGTCTATTGCATGTGAATAAGGATCTAAATGTGGGTTCCAAGACTCATCTTGCTCAAAATTCCAACTAGGCCTAAAAAAATTATCAACATAAGTTTGTTGCCTAGTAAAATCATCTCCTATATAATTTATGGTAGGCAAAAATGGACAATTTCCTGGTATATGATTATTTCCACAGTGATAACATCGATACCATTTATAATAATTAAGCTCCGAAAAGTCCATCTTTCTATTTTTCCAAAAGAAAGAAAAGAAAAAAAAAACTCAAGTTAAAACTACTAAAGAATTTCTAATTCTAATTACTAATTGTCTTGAGTCCCCGGCAACGGCGCCAAAAACTTGATGCTACCAAAATTTTGATAAAAACTCCGCAAGTGTACGGATCGTAAATTTAGTAAAGTGGTAGTTCAAGGTCGATCCCACAGAGACTCAGACAATTAATAACTAGGCATTAGACCTCCTATTTTCATTCAAGTTGAGTAAATAAAAGAAAATTGATTTTAATTACCTAATATCTAAGAAAATAAAATAAAACAAATATTCACACAGATGAAATTCACGAGTCAAAAGAACAACCTAGAGCCACCAATCCCTTATCTGCTTCTTAGATTTTATTCCCCACTAAATTAATTATGAATTAATCTAACTAGCTAATCTAGAGTACTAGCGTCTATAAATGCCTTTCGGTTTCCACCTATATCCTTGTCTAGCTTAATTACACAATGTCTTGCACTAATTTACTAAGCCAATTAATACCGGTACCGCTCTAATGTGACTATGTAGGGCTTCTAGGTATATGTCTATCCTAGTCGCAAATCAGATTAAAAATCCAATCCTACACTATTTAATCTTATGGTCTATTTAAAATTCCCTCTTTCGAGTCCAATTCTAAATTCCCTAAACATGTCTAATGGTGATCAAGCACTAAACAAGTTAATCAATAATAGCAAGATTAAATAAACTAAATCAAATTAACCATGACTAAATAGTGAGAAATAAAATACTAAGTTACAAACAAGTTCATAGTACTCTAGGTTGTAAAAGAAATTAGCCACACATAATTTTGATCGTCATAACAATTGGCTTAAAATCCAAAGGAATGCTAAATGTTCAAGAAGAAGTAATAACTAAATAATACAAGATTGAAGAATAGTGCCGTGACTCCTCTCTCTCGTCTCTTTGTGCATTAATCTCCTTCCCCTGCGTGCGTGGATATAACAAAGACACCAATGAACAGTGCTTGCCACCTCTTGCTTCCTTTTCCTTTTGCTGCGTGAATGTGAATGTGAATGTGTATAGGCTTATGAAAATAGGAAGAATTATAACCAGCCTCCTTTCTTTTCAATTGCATGTGTATATTTATAATAAAATAGCTCAACACCATATTGTCTTTGCCTTGCATGTTAAGTTTCTTTTCTTTCCTTTTCTTGTATGTCTCTTTCTCTTTATTTCCTTTTTTTAAAATCTGCATTCATGAAGAGAAAGAAATAGGAAATAATCACAATGACTCAATCACATAATCTCATTAATAGGAAACTTCTCATCAAAATATTTCTTTTAATATATTAAGTTTCCTATTTCAATTAAATTTCATATTTTCCAAAAGAATCACTCATATACTCTCAAATTACTTTCTTTCCAATTCACATCAAAATCACTTAATTATTTAATTCATGACTCCCCAAATACAATAAAATAATTCCTAAAAACCACTAAATATGGGGAGTCATCAACAACCAAGGTCACATATACTAAATTAATCACTGCAGCATCCCTATTAATAACATGCATATTTAACCATTGCATCATGTACATTAACAATTAGAACGTAGCAATTAATCACAGTAACATTCTCATTAACCACAACAACATTTTCATTCCCATTAACCACTAGATCATTGTTAATTTAGTGTATGTGACCTTGGTTGTCCTTTTGGAAATTTAGCAACTTTGATTGTCCTTTTACATATTCAGATGATTTTATTTGTCTTTTCCCTAAAAGTTTTATTTATGTCTCAAGTTAAATACAAAATTTTAATTGAAAAATATACAGGTGACGAACCATCTGAATACATCAATTACAATTGTTAGACAAAATTTTAAAAATTTCAATAATCCAGATGGTGGCTTGAAGACAAATGTCACCGATTATACAAGGAATATTGAATAATTGTCAAAGCTGCTGTCATATATTCCGTTTGCTGGATTTTATTCACATATTTATAATATATCTTAATTTAATTCTTTCAATGTTTAAGAGGAAAAGTTACATTTAAAGAAAACAAATATTGAGAATTCAGATCGAACGATATACAAACTTCTCATTATTTTGAAGAATGTTCTGACACTGCTGCATTTAAGACTGATTATTCTTCCAATATGTAATTTTAATCGATTTTCTGCTATTTTGATTTATTTTTCATATTATTAAATTTTAATAGAAACATATAATGCCACAACACACATTTAATTTTCAAACCACCATGGAAATTTTAACAATTTTAAAATTTAAGATTGTTTATATTCTCAATAACCAAATTTTTACAACATATAGTTCTTTAAACTCTTATGAAATAATTATTCGTTCTTCTATGTTTTTGCTATGTTTCATCTAAAATTGTTTAGATCTTAATTTTTATGCAAACCTTTCCGTTATGCAACTGTTTAATTTTATAAAGCCCTATAATTAAAGAGAAAATTATATATTAAATCAATGTAGTGAATAACAATTATTAAAGGACGAGGGTCTATATATATATCTACACACACACACACATATATGGCATTATGGCTGGCCACTAGTTGCATACATGATAACTTTACACTTATATGACCTATCTCTCTCTTTTGCAGGGTCCACTATAGGGAATCTTCTATCTTGTAAAAAAGTTATTAAACAATATTCAAGTACCATATTTTCCTTATATATTTATGTAACCAGGTTTTTTTGTTTACTACTTTTACAAAAATTATGGATTATCTATTACACAAGGGTTTGATTAACGAGTTCATCATTGTTATTACATATCACTCATGGGGAAGTTGAACAATATGTGTGTTTATTATTACCGTAGTATACAAGAAACAAAATAATGATATATAACTAAATGACGTTTAATAATTCCTGTTCTAATACAAAAAATCATTTTCAGTTTTTCATTGAAGGTGAAATTCTGATATACTCACGATGAGCTATTGGCCTAATTGTCCAAGTCATTCTTCATATGATTGTGAATAAATTCAAACATCAGTACATCACCATGTAGGATAATCTACTTGGATATAGCAATAACAGAATGTTTTTTTTTTTTTGAGAAAATGGTAGAAAAGGACATTTAATGGAATAATATGACCTTCAAAGGAATCATGGAAGGCCATTCTTCATATGACATTTAAAGGAATTGTGGAGGGTAATTCTACACTATTGAATTTAACCAGCCAATTCTATCAATGTACAGAAATCACTTCATATTGATGAACTCAAGCCACATGCATACATGACAAATTTTGGATTTGAAATGCTAAAAATGATGTTTTCAAAATTATGGATATGTAATATTGGTCCAATTGTGCTATATCAATATCTTAGATCCTAAGGTGAAATTAGCAAAAGAATATGATTAATTTGTCATAATTAGTAGTTAAATACAAATAATTAATTTTTAGGGCATTTGATCCTTTTTCCATTGTTTTTCTTTGTTTGCTTGTATGATTATTGAAGGACACCGATTTAGCGGGTCGGTGTAGTGTGCCTTGGGTCTAGTCCTTCAAGAAATTTTAGACCTCAAGGTAAGCGAAAGTTACCCCGAGTATCGTTCTCAAGGGAGCCTTGTTTAATTAAACTACCCTAATAAATTTAATGCAATGCAAGATAGATTTGGGTAAAGAAAATATATTTTTGTTGATTTTTAATGATGGAATGATGGGTGCAAAACAAATAAATATTTTTGGTATTTTTAATAAAAGGGTGTGATAGAAGTGAAGTGCTCTTGGAAATGATTTTCAATGGCTATCATAGTTTTCTAAATATTTTTGGGGAGTTTAATGCACTAATTTCTTAATTTACCAAACCTCATGGACCCATGAGTCCAATACCTAGTTGTTGAAACCTCATCCAATTAGGCATTGTTAAGCTCTTTAGTACCTTTGAATTTTCTCTAAGTTTCCTAAAATATCAAACCTCACCAACCGGTAAGTCTAATGCCTAGTCTTATGAACCCATTCAAATAGACATTATTAATTACCCTAGAGTGTGATTATTGATTGCAATGCATTAGGTTCAATTACAATTCAATTCAACAAACTATCTACCAATACCATGAGTAAATAGAAATATTTAATGAATTATAAAGAACATATGTATGACCATACATATTGTTGAGTCCAAATTCCTCATTACAAGTCAAAACCACAAATCAAACTCACAATAACAACCAAATCCAGTCCAATCTCAAAACATAAATGCTAACCTAAACCTAGGCAATCAAAAATATAAAGAGAAAGGAAAGGAATTGGGACTCCCCTTTGAAGAACCATAGCTCAAGCCACTTCCCATCAACTCCAAGTGCAAGGAGAAACTTTATTGAGGCATGAATGGAGGAAGGAAGGTGGAAGATTGAAGAAATAAGATGAGAAGTGAAGATAAGAGGATGAAGGGAATGGAGGTAACTAGGGTTTTGGGGAGCACCCAACCCCCAAAACTTGTGTTTCTAAACCTAATTTACCACCTAATATGATTGGGGACTTGGGCCTAATGTTTGGGGTTGAATTTGGGTCCAAATTGGTGCTTCAAAGAGCCAAAAACCAGAGAAAACCGAAGCTGGACATATCAGTTCGCGACAGGGACTGATCTGCAAAGTCTGAAAGTTTTGGGTCCGATTCTGTAATTTGCGCAGGACTGTTCTGAAGCATTTTCAGGATTCTGGGCCGATTCTGTAATTTTCTCCAAATGCTCAGAATAGCTATTTCAGCTCATTTTTGTCATTTTCTGCAAGGGAAAAATTACAACAACATAATACCTTTCATCTCAAAAATTAATCACTTAATATAAACAATTAAATGTGACGATTATGCCCTTTTTTAACCCTTTTTACTCAAAATCATTTTTAATCCAATTAAATTATAATCAATGCATTTTAATTCAATATTGCATTTTTGAAATGTTAATAACTTCAAATTAGCACATTAAAAACATACAAATACATGGATTTGTCAACTCCCCCACACTTAAACCTTTGTACTCCCGGACAAAGACAAGTTTTAAAAAGCTTTGAAGTACATTAACATGACAATTATGAGAATTCAACAAACAATGTGAAATGGAATAATGCTAACAATGATTAACAATGATTGTAATGAATGTAAAGAGTATGAGTAGAGAAGAAAATCACTCAAGGATAAGTGTTTACACACATCTCACCATTTTGGGTTCATTTATACTCTCAATATCCACTTTGGTACACATTCTACCATATGCTTGTGAGAATTCTAGGGTCTCCACTAAAACACAAGTGCAATGCATCAAAAGGACTTTTGAGGGTTGTGGTGGTGGATAGGCCAAATGATGGAATGAAAATGAAAATGAAAAGAATTGATGTTATGCATGTTTAACCATTCATATACAACTTGTAGTACCAATTGCATATTGCTAAACTACTATGCATGCCTTATTTTTCACTTTTTGACTTTTTCTCATTTTTTTCCTCCATTTTTTTCTTTCTTTTTCTTTTCCTTTTTCTTTTCTCTTTTTTTTTGTATTTTTTTTATACATAACATGCTTCTTTGAAACATAACAATGACATCTTTTTTTCATTTTAAACAAAGCAATTATGCAACTTTTCTCATATTGACTAAACAATGCAATAACATCAAGTGAATGGCTCAAATGGGTAGCAAAAGGGTAGAGTGTTTAGGGTTGGTGTTTGGGGTTAAGGGCTATGAAATGAATGCCTTTATCATCCTACATTACACTATATGCAACAAGCTTTGACCAAGAATGCAAACAAGTTCTAGAGAATGATAACCAAGTGGATTTCCCTCAAGAATGGATAATTAGGCTCAAATAAACCTCATAATATATGGCTAATTCTCCTAAACTCATAAACAAATATTCAAGACAATCAAGATTAACCATTGGGCATCAATTCCATTCACAAGATTGCAAATCAAAAGCATAAAAACAAATTCTCAAAATTGTCAAAAGTCCAAAACTATGTCATGTCCAAGATCAACAAATGTAAAAGTGAGGGAAAGTTCAAAATTTGTCAAAATTTAGCCAATTTGAAGCTAGAAACATGTCTAAAGATGCAATAGCCCAAAACTTAACCCAACTATAACCCCTCCCCCACACTTCATTCCTACATTGTCCTCAATGTAGTAAAACCATGGAAAAATCCAATTCAATTTCAAAGCATGTTGAAATTAAGTGTGGTGGTGTTAGCACTAAGCACTTTATTTTAATCCTAGAAATGAGAAAAACAACTAAAGCTACCTTTTACTACTAGTTTGTGTCTCTCCCCCACACTCATATTCCTCAATCAATAATTAAGCCAAGCACATGAAGACTAAAAAGGAAAACAAGTGAGGAAAGAGACAACCTTTGTTATGGTATTTTCAAATGCTTGAAGGAGAAGTTTTCATCCTTGATGAAGATTATGTTGGACTTTAAAGCTTCAACTTCTCCTTTGTTGATCTTTCTTGGTGGTTGACATGGATACTTCATGTGGCTCCTACAAAGGTGTCCATGCAAAGAAAACAAGCCAAGAGAAATACCAAATCCGAAGGAACAAACTTGGAGAGGGTTAGAACATGCTTTAAGCAAGTTAAGATCAAAACTCTCCAAGTATGAATCACAACCAAGAAAATCAACATTACTCATATTCATAGGAGTTAAAGACACTTTTATATTTTTGAAGTCCTCTTGTGCTTGCAACCGGAAAGGTGAGGAACTCAACTTGGAGTTGAGGTACACCACATCGTATTTGCAATCACAAGAGGTGGGAGGTATAAGAGTGGAAGAAGAAGAGGATTTATGCAATATGGAAGATGAATGCATTCCTAAATCGGGAGGTAGGTCACAAGACAAAATTAAATGGAAGAATTCATCATTTTCACATTTTTATCATTTAAAACATGTGAATCTCCCATATTTGGACTACCAATAGATAAAAAAGAATTGAGATCAAAAGATAAGAAATTTTCATGTCCATTTTCAAGTGTAGCATGTATGTTATCAATTGAATTAGATGAAGATGTAGCATCATATGGAGTGGAAAGCCAAGTATCAACTTCCATACAAATAGCACAAGACTCATCACAAACACATTTATTAATGAAGGAAGAATGTTGGGAAGAGGGTGAAATGAATTCTTCACCATGTTCAATAGATTCAAAGAAGCTCAAATCATCATGCTTATCAACACTTGAAGAGGAAGACAATTGTTCACAATTCTCCACATTGTTAACAACCAAGCTTGATGCATCATTAGTGCTAGTAGATGAAGTATGCACATTACCAAAGTTCTTTTGTTGCAATGAAACAAATCTATCATACTTAAGATCAATGCATTGCATGCACATAGTATCATCATCACAAGAACAAGGTAAATGCTCATGCAAATCAAAGTCATCACCACAACTAGCACTTATAGCATCATTATCACCACACATATGATTAAAGCAAGCAATATCATCAACTATACAACTAACAATGGAAGTATCACAATAAGAGTTTTCAACATCAAGATCTTGAGGGGATTTAACAACAATTTCGTCATCCACCTCATCATCACTTGTAACATCAACCAAAGTAGTATGAGGAGAGATAACCTCTTCAAGAAGAGGAGGAACATTACCTAAGTGTGAAACCAACTCCTCTTGAGTTTGAGATTGTGCTTGCTCTTTAGTTAATGCTTGTGTGGGATTAGTAACTTGAGGGTGGGGATTAACCACTTGAAATTTGGCATTTGACTCTTGCTCCTCAACCTCATCACAATCATTGGATTCACAAGGCCATGGAGTACCTTCTTCTCCATTTGTCTTCTTCCATAGGACATGTTGCACAAAAGCTCGGATAAATTCTCCTATTTCCTCCAACCGCTCTTCCATTTCCTTTGTGAGTTTATTGGTCTCCATTAGCATGAACAATTTGGAGTGCTCACATTTAAGCTCATCATACACTCTCCTCAAAGCAAGGGTTTGGGAATCCATGTTTGGGAAAGTTAGGAAGGCATCTAATCCACTAGGTTTGGGTGGAGGGGATGATGGTATATGATAGGTGGGAGGGAAAGGATTGTGGTAGGAGGTGTATGGTGGTTCATATGGTTGTATGTATGGTGTAGGGAAATGGGTGGAGTGGCTTTGGAAGTAGGTAGAGTTGTTTTGTGGATAAGATGGTTCCAAGTATGTTGGGAATTGGTTGGGCATTTGGTATTCAAGGGTTTGATAGTAATTGTGCAAACGCTCTCTCAAGGAAGGTTCCTCATTGCTCAAAGAATGTGAGTAACTTGGTGTTTCTTCATTCAAAGAATAAGAATTCATAGGAGAATCATCATAGAACAAAAGCTCATAATTATATGGCTTAGACATGATTATTGCAATCAAATAATCTCAATATGCAAAGTAAGTAACAAAAAAAAATTAAAACAAATAAGAAATGCAAAGTGAACTAACCTAATATGTACCTAAACTAAATGCAACCTAATGACTCACTTTGACCCAAATCAATCTTGAAGATTGACACAAATTTACTAGGGAGTCAAATTAATGACTCCCCGGCAACGGCGCCACTTGAAGGACACCGATTTAGCGGGTCGGTGTAGTGTGCCTTGGGTCTAGTCCTTCAAGAAATTTTAGACCTCAAGGTAAGCGAAAGTTACCCCGAGTATCGTTCTCAAGGGAGCCTTGTTTAATTAAACTACCCTAATAAATTTAATGCAATGCAAGATAGATTTGGGTAAAGAAAATATATTTTTGTTGATTTTTAATGATGGAATGATGGGTGCAAAACAAATAAATATTTTTGGTATTTTTAATAAAAGGGTGTGATAGAAGTGAAGTGCTCTTGGAAATGATTTTCAATGGCTATCATAGTTTTCTAAATATTTTTGGGGAGTTTAATGCACTAATTTCTTAATTTACCAAACCTCATGGACCCATGAGTCCAATACCTAGTTGTTGAAACCTCATCCAATTAGGCATTGTTAAGCTCTTTAGTACCTTTGAATTTTCTCTAAGTTTCCTAAAATATCAAACCTCACCAACCGGTAAGTCTAATGCCTAGTCTTATGAACCCATTCAAATAGACATTATTAATTACCCTAGAGTGTGATTATTGATTGCAATGCATTAGGTTCAATTACAATTCAATTCAACAAACTATCTACCAATACCATGAGTAAATAGAAATATTTAATGAATTATAAAGAACATATGTATGACCATACATATTGTTGAGTCCAAATTCCTCATTACAAGTCAAAACCACAAATCAAACTCACAATAACAACCAAATCCAGTCCAATCTCAAAACATAAATGCTAACCTAAACCTAGGCAATCAAAAATATAAAGAGAAAGGAAAGGAATTGGGACTCCCCTTTGAAGAACCATAGCTCAAGCCACTTCCCATCAACTCCAAGTGCAAGGAGAAACTTTATTGAGGCATGAATGGAGGAAGGAAGGTGGAAGATTGAAGAAATAGGATGAGAAGTGAAGATAAGAGGATGAAGGGAATGGAGGTAACTAGGGTTTTGGGGAGCACCCAACCCCCAAAACTTGTGTTTCTAAACCTAATTTACCACCTAATATGATTGGGGACTTGGGCCTAATGTTTGGGGTTGAATTTGGGTCCAAATTGGTGCTTCAAAGAGCCAAAAACCAGAGAAAACCGAAGCTGGACATATCAGTTCGCGACAGGGACTGATCTGCAAAGTCTGAAAGTTTTGGGTCCGATTCTGTAATTTGCGCAGGACTGTTCTGAAGCATTTTCAGGATTCTGGGCCGATTCTGTAATTTTCTCCAAATGCTCAGAATAGCTATTTCAGCTCATTTTTGTCATTTTCTGCAAGGGAAAAATTACAACAACATAATACCTTTCATCTCAAAAATTAATCACTTAATATAAACAATTAAATGTGACGATTATGCCCTTTTTTAACCCTTTTTACTCAAAATCATTTTTAATCCAATTAAATTATAATCAATGCATTTTAATTCAATATTGCATTTTTGAAATGTTAATAACTTCAAATTAGCACATTAAAAACATACAAATACATGGATTTGTCAATTATTAAAGATAAACCAATGGTGGAATGCTCAAAAGAAAATCTCAATATTCAAAAAGAGAATTGAACTGTAGTTCAACTTTTTGAGCCACAACTCTCTTTCAGAACATATAAAATATAAAAACTGAGATATGACTTAGGTTTTTCTGGGTTCCAGCTCACTTATGGCACAGAGAAAACTAAACCACAACTCAAATTTATGGACAGCAACTCAGTTGTGATTCTACATATTTTTTCTAGTTTTTTTTTGGTGAAATCCAATCCCATACCCTTAAGACATGAAAAATAGGGTTATTTGAGGTAGATATGGAGTTCCTAAACCTTAAAATAGTTAAATTTCAATTAAACCATTTTGTTCATCCTCAACCATCTTATAAAATGTATGTTTTATAAAGAGTTGGACACAACAACAATCCAAATGTAATTATAGGCTCTATAACATGACAAATAAACCTTTTTTTCTAGTCCACACAAGTATGTTTTACTCAGTTGACTTCATACCATAAATAAAGCTATAGCCAAGTGATGTTTCACATTAATCAAATACTCATTACTAAAATGGTTGAATGCCCTTCTTTTCGTTAGGACAACTCACAAACGATGGGTATATGTCAACCATATTTTAATATAGTAATAAAATTTGACCAAAAAAAAATAGAACAGTTCCACATCAATTTCGATGACACACAACTGTAAAATAATTTAATAAAGCTGTAGTACTTCACATTAATTGGCCTCAACTGACAATAATATGAAATAATCGATATTTTACAGTTCCAGACTCTGTTCATTAATGCCAGAAAAAGAGAAAACACGTTGAACATTCAAAAATTTCAATTTCAATTTATGGATTCTCAATTCAGCTTAGTGCTCAGGATTCAGCACAGTATTATATATTTATACCTGCACACTTCACCGTTAGGATGTGATGCTTTTATGCATTTATGGAGAGGAGAGGGGAAAAGAATTTGCTGTAAACGTAAAAACGAAATAGCACAATTCTTCCGAAAACTTTTGTGTGAAGGTTCAATTATGTCTAAGACTCCGCTCACAAAAAATTAATTTTGAGGTGATACGTACTAAGGGACAATATTTTTGTGAAAATTCATCCGTTAGTTAGTCGTAGACAAACAATAGCCTATGCACATGTGACGTCACACATAATGTTCAAATGGTAAATCTTAGATATGTGACACTATCTTCAAAGGTTTTGTCGATTTCAAAATTAAGTATTAGTAGTGCAAAAAATAAAAACTCATGATATATATATATATATTGAAGAAGTGAAGAACAAAAGGAACTAGAGAGAAATTGTGGGACCCACAAGGATGATGTGACATTTTTTAAGAACAAGTCAATCTTTTGTGTGTCAACATTTGACTCGCGCCAATGTGCATATGAGTAATTAAAATTTTTGGTAAATTTGCACAAACAATATTGTCTCTGGCAAATTTACACCAAAATTATTGTCCCTTAGTAAATTTACACTTCCAGAATTAATTTTTCCACAAGTTTCCTCAATGTGTAGGTAGAGAATTATTCCCTCCGTCTTTTTTTTAACTTCACCGTCCGTCTCATATTGAAAAGACCTTTTTTTCTGAACTGGTACTGATAAACGATTTTAAAGATGACACATTCACTCACGAGAGAGAGAGAGGAGTATTAGTAATATTTTAACCTCATTAATTATTGATTTTAGTCTCGCCAAATTTAAGAACGATTTTAACATTTTTTTTATTTTCAAGGGTGTCCCCACCCGCATGATAAGTAAGATTAATCACTCGCTGATCTGAAGTCCCATATAGGGGTAGGCTTGTGAATACTTACCACTCATACCAACCCGTCAGATTTGATTTTAACATTCTTTCTCACCATAAATAAGAAAACTTTTAAAAAATAAATTGCATTAATTTGATTATTTGTTATTTGTGTCTTACAGAAAGTAAATATAAATATATAATATATGAGTAGGGGAGCGTCAGTCAAATGTGAACCAAAAGAAACTGTGGGTGTGCAATGAAATAAAAAATCATATTAGCAGAAAAATTAATGCATGTGAGAGAGACCATTGAATATGGGATTGTGGAAGGTAAAAAAAGAATATGGAATTGTGGGTACCCCTCGTTTAACCAGCAAAATTGCAACATTTTCATCAAAATGGACAAAATAGTAGGGCATACCCTATAGCCAAAGTAGATGCATCATCATTATTCACACACTACACCACCCCTCTTTTGTATCTCCTTCTTTTTGTAATATTATCTTCACTTTTATCAATTTTACATAATTCCTATCTTCTCATAATTTTTTATCAATTAATTCATAAAATTAATTTAGCAAAACTATTTATAAAAATATGTCAGTTTATCTACATTATTTTATTTAACGATTTGTATTTTTAACTATTTCTACAATAAAAAGTACTCTTGCTATAAGTGCAATTAATAAGAAAAATGTGTTTAACCACACTAAGTGTATCCTCACTTTGTCACATAACCAAGTGGTGGGGTTTGAATCCCATACTCAGGCATGGATAATATTTCCTGGCCACACATTTACTCTTAAGTGAAGGACCTATATTAAGACAATTAGTCGCCGGTGGTGGTGGTGGATACCTTGAACTTTATAAAAAAGGAGTATATGTGTAGAGGGAAGGTTTTGTCCAGAGGGAGGGGGAATGTGAGAGAAAACACGAGATTTTTCTTCCCTCTCCTAGTTTGCTAAGGTTGATTTTTAAGGAGATGAAAACAAATTTCCTTAAACTTTCCCCATCTCCCCTCCTAACCCCCTAGACTCTAAAAGTGGGGAGAATTATAGGAAAAATGTCCACCAATTCTTATATTTAAGACATGAAGAGTTTATATGTGAGTCAAATATTAAGCTAATTATATATGAGTACATATACCTTCACATTTGTTTGCTCAATTAATGTACAATTTTCTATAGTAGTTATCTTTTTTCTTGAAATTAGTTTGTTCTAATTTTAAGCTTTGTAATCTAATTACATATGTCATAGATTATATTTTAGTGATATAATTTGCTTTTTAAAATTCTACAAAAAAAGTCAAAATGATCTAACATTTAGGACTGGTGGGAATAATTCAAAATCACATAATGTTCTTATACACATATAATAATATACACATATTCCGTCTCAAATTCATCAGAGTTAACATATCTCAGCAAGGTTTAGAAATTCTGGAAAGTGATTCCGACCTATAGCACGTACATAATCTCCAAATATTTCATATATATGCATCCTCACCAATTTTTTTTTTTTCAAATTTAAAACACTTATTTCTTAAACTGCTTATTCACATGACATATCGTTGAGTTTTTTTTTTGGCTTACATATAACTATATTTGTAGCATTGATTTCTATATTTCTGTACATTATACATGTTTAATCAACATAGGTAATGATTTAGTCCAAAAAAACCTAAGTACTGATGATTTGCTTCTCAATTACGGTTCTATAATTTGATGTTTATTCTCTCACATTCTTACAAGTCCATATAAAATAAAAAGTCTAAATCCGAAAATTAACATATTGAATCTTCTTGTTAAAGTGTCAAATAATCAGTCTGCTGATATTTTTATGCATGATGATCCTGCTGTGTGATAAGTTTATATTCCCTTCTCCTTCCTTACACACTTAATATATGTAAGATAAGGTTTATTTTCTTTTGGGAAAATTAATTTGAGATCCTACACAAGGGACTTAATACTAGAAAAATCCTAAAAGTTGAAAATATTAATGTAGGGTCCCAAGGGACCTCACTTTAATATACTTGAAAAGTGAAAAGACAGTTTTGCCCCTCCTCCTTTTTTTTCCCCACTCCTCCTCCCCTCCCCGCCGCCGCCGCCTTCCCCGGCCACACCTTGGCGGCGGCGGGGATGCGGCGGCGGCCTAAATATTAAGGACTTATAAGTAATATAAACATATAAGTTTATTTGCCTACATATTTTTCAAACTAATTTATTTGACTTATAAGTAATATAAACATATAATAATCTAATAACTACATATCATATCCACCATTAAGTGGTTTATTGAGCTTCATTAATCTCTCTACTAAAAAGTTCAACTATACCTTATATTAAGGACCTAGAAGTATTTAATTCATGGAAGTATAATATATATGAAAAATAACGTTAAAATAGTTCACCAAAAGAAATAAAATAACGTTAAAATCACTATACGCTGATGAAAAATAAAAATTTTAAGAAAGCATATATGGACACAACTTGTTTGAAATTATGAACTTGGCTGCTCTCCTTTTTCGTTTCTCATTCGCTCCCGTACTTTACCACTTAATTATGCCACTTTGGGGTAAAATGTAATTTAACATACATTTTTACCCCCAAAACGACACATTTTAGGGGCAAAGAATGGGAGCAGATGGGAAAGGGAGAATGAGAAAAGGAAAATACATACTTATCCATTCTCTTTACATTTTTCATTAGGAAAAATGACAATAAAATACACCATTTCAAAATCTAATATAGGTAATTTTTTGTTTTTAATATCATTTCTGAACAAACTAAACTTTCCTTTATGATTGTTATAATTTTAAAGATACTTTTACGTCATTTTCCTCTTTAATCATTAGTACTTCTCTCGATGTTTGAAATTTCTTACTTTATCCTTGAAATCAGTTCTTCACTTCTGGTCAAAACTAAACAAAATATAAATGAACAAATATAGTATATATTAAGCTAATGGTCTACAACTAATTTCATGAAAAATGATAGTAAACGAAAATTGAAATCTTAGAAAAAAAACTATATAAAAGAAGAATCGGATACCCAATAGTTCATGTTCATAAATTTCCAAAAGAGAAATAAGCCCCATATGATTCCTTCCTAACGATTTTTTTTAGGGGTGGGGGGTGGGGGGGTGGGGGGTGTTCAAGTTCTAACGAAATCAGTTTCTCATAGATGATAGTATAAAATATAATGAAATGGAAAGATATTTACACAGATAATAACAATAACATCAACAATCAAAAAGAGAAAAATAACTTTAGGAAAATAATTCAACCGAACACAAAGAGAAGAATTAGATACCCACCAATCATTGTTATAATAAATGTTCCTTGTGAAAATTCCTCCATTATTACATAGCATTTTCTTATGTGTTGATGTAATATAATATACTTATATACCTAATGCACAAAACAATCTAACCTGATCAGATGTTGCATACGTTTGTTTTAATCCAATCAATTTGTTCCTCTTTTTCTCCAAACTCATCAGATGAAACTAAAATTACTTAATCGTGTTAAAGTTATATCTAACACAATTATGTATAAAGTAATAATATCTTTTTTATACACATGTAATAATATGTTTACTTGGATAATTTTTTGATAGAAAAATTTAAGATTAAATGTTAATTAAAGTTTTTAATCGCCTGAAATAGGGTTAAGATGCATTTTACCCAATAATTTATTGCAGAAAGAGTCGCTGCCACAATTATTTTTGAAATGGCCCATACAAGTCAAAAGTTACCCCATCTTAAAAGATGTTTGGTTTATATATATGGATCATTTTAAAAAGATTGTCTCAGGCGTTCTTTTTGCAATAAATTACTCTATCTAGTTCTTATAATAAGATATCAACTATCAATTCTCACAAACCAATGAATATTAGTTGAGTCCTTAAATTTAGGCTTAATGTACCATTTTTTCTAACTACAACCATTTTTAAATGAGATAACATAACCCTTTTCAACTTTTATATTCATTAATTAACTATATGTATAAAGTAAGGAAAATTCAATTAATGTGGTGGTTGAGGCCTTATGTTTGGGATCAAAGATTTTGTTAATTGTTGGCTTATAATAAAGACCAAACGCAAAGGGAGTATTGGCCAAAATGCACGTTACCCTCTAAAATAGAATAAAGAAGGGAGAGCAAATATAATTTTGTAGAACATGTGTTTTTATAAAATTACAATTTAGGTTATATTACTAACAAGTGTACGTCGGTATTATTAGTAGAAGGGGCTTTAGCCAAGTATGAGGTTTTTCGTTCAAATAAGTTTTAATAATGGAGAAAACATCTTCAGTAGAGTTATACTCACTGAAATTCGACAATATTTGAATATTGTGGAAAACATCCACTTGATCTAGATCATGGGTTCAATTAATGTTTGAACATGACACGATCTAATAGTCATATGGAAAGGATATAGATTCTACTACCACCAAGTATTTGGATTTAGTGGCCATGAGTTGTTCTAATTTAATCAACATTCTTGAGTTTGAGTCATAGGTATATAGCTACGATAATTAATTGAAAGCAGAAAAGTTTTCTATTATAGGCTTACATTCTTGTAAATAGGATTAGTCAATTGCTAGTAATAGCACATGCCGGTGGATGAAAAAAAAAAGACAAATATAAATTCAACTTTTCTTATCAAATGATAAATTGTAAATAGGATTAGTTGGCTACTAATAGTAACACATTCCGGTGGATAAATAAAAATCGATAGATAATGATTTGACTTCTCTTATCAAATAAATAAATTACACCATAGGCTAGCTTTTTCACTCCTTAATATAAAACCTAATTGACTTTTTTAGAGAGGTTAATGAAGCAAATAATTTAGTTAATCATAATATATGTGATATATCATTCGATTATTGATTCCTTTATAAGTCAAATTAAATAAACTAATTTGGAGAAAAATTTTACATAAATCAAATATGTCAGTGAATTATTTAATTATTTTTAGGATTTTTCCAAAAATAAAATCCAACTAGATCTTATATCAACCATAGAAAGTATTATGTTGATAATTAGATCGGTGTTATTAACTTTTAACCCAATATCTCTAGCTAATTACAATACTCCCCTATTAATGAATCAAACTACTCTTTCTACCTAATGAATTTAACTGAGTAATTTTAATATTTTGCAGAAATAAAAACGATAAACATTATTAATTCAAATAAAATTATTATTAATATTAGATGTGTATAGTATGGTTAGTTGGGGTATCTTAACAATATTAAGATTATCGTGAATATAGATTCAAAAAACCCATATACCCAATTTTTTATGTGCGAACCATAGTACTGAACGTTTAAGAAGCTAGTACAAATGCTTAAATCCACTGCAATCCATTTTAAATATCAATATCAGATTAAACAATATGAAAACCCCATCTTATTCATAAAAAAAGTACAGAATATGGTTCATTTTGGTTTCACTTCAATTTTTTTATTTCTACCTATATATGGAGACACGATTCAAATATTATAATGTTAAGTTGTTAACCCATGACACACACAGACATATTTTGAGTATAATTCTTTTAAGAAAAATGCATTATAACATCACTTTAGTACTTGAAAATATCTAGAGTGCTTATGATGAGAGACTGGATTGTGAGGATAATGATGATGATGAAAGGTTGAGGTAATTCATAGTACTGACCTGACAGAAACCGATGAAGAAAGAAGGGGGGAAGATATAGAGACAACTAACTACTACAAGACTGCATGATCCTGTAGCATCAGTAGTAGTAAGAGAGCTGTGATTTGAGTTGAGTTTTACTATTTATGTACGAGGCCACACTTACAGATGCTAATGCTACACTACAGACGCTCTCACAAGATTCCTCCCCTTCCTCTGCCTGGGCCCCACACTGGGCTTCATGTGTTTATGAGTGCACATGTGTGATGTTGGCGTTTCCTTCTCTCCTTCGGCTTCTGTGTTTCTGATGATGCCCTGTTCCTCAGGTCAGCCTTCCCCCCTCTCTGTCCCCACTTATCTCTCATAACTCCTCATCATTTTTTAATTTAATTTAATTTTTTTACTGTTAGTGTTTTTCACAATTGTATTCCCTTCTCTTTTTGTTTAAACTAGAGTGATTGAGCCTAGCTTTTACACCGCGTTTCCCTCGTTATCCGTTGCCTTTTTTTTTTAGTCCATGACCATCTTAACTAGGAAACATAACTTGTGGCAACTAACTAATAATCCGGAGATGGGTGTTTTACTTGACACACTTATGTAAGTTGCTTTGCATCAAAGACGAGTAGCTCCTACCAACAAGTACATCTCCAAAAAATTGAACATTTTTGAACCCACCTTTACTTGGATAATTTCAATTGTCTTACCACCACACCTAATGCTTGTTATAGACATTCCTTTTTTCACTTTTAGCTATCACCATTTTTCTACTACAAATTTTCAGCTTTTTCATTACTGGCCGGTTGCTTCAAAACATTTACACCTAAATTTTATGCATATCCTTAAAATTACTAAAAAATAACATTTTTCTTCTTAATAATTTAGACGAATTGAATTTCGATTTCTGATTCTATCAAGTACAAGTATTTTCACATAAATTTGACTTTTAAAATCATTTATGAATTTTTCGCGTGGATAAACTTTTTATTTCTACTGTAGAAGATTTTTATAGAAAGTTTAGGTGAATTAGATTTTTTTATTTCTTTATTTATTACAGATATTTTTTATTTCTACTGTAGAAGGTATTGTATTCTCTAATTTCAATAATTATTTTTTATAATAATTTCAATAATTGATTTTGATGTGAGATTCTTTCACAAACTTATGCATGTTACAATGGAGATTTTATTGAAAGTCAACCAATTGAAGAAGGTTGGCTATTAATGGCTCAAAATGGAGAGACTAACCGACACAAAGCTGATTGAAACGCATCCACTGGAGGCTTCCACTAGCTTAAAGTATTTATTTAAAATAATTATTACTCTAAAATCTGGTTATATACTAAATATGTGAAAATTAATTATAACATATTTTTAAGAAAAAATATAGAAGATAAATTAATTTTAATTTGAGGTGATAATTAATATTTATGAAACTCAGATTAATTGTTATTACGTTGATATCAATTATTTATTGTATAAAAAAAAATAAAAAAAATTAAGAGAAACGTAAATTGAGAAATTCACCATTACAATCATGGATAAAAAAAAAGAAATTCACCATTACAACCCCAAATTATGACCAGTTTAGACAATTTACACGACATTAAATTCAAATGGATACTAAATATAAAGAAAATGTATCATACAGCATTTTTTTTTGGCCAAATACCGCATTCAATATTAATTAAAGCCTCTATTCATCCATACTCCTTTTATTTGTGATATATCCTGACAACCTCTAAAAATTTTTGTTCTCTCCCTCAAGTTATTTCATTTAATAAAAAAATAATTAAATTTTGCAAAATAAAACATATAATTGATCTTGATGATCATTGACTATTGCTACCCACAAGAACAAAGATCTATCCCCATCTCCCCTTATATACCCCACACCTCATGTTTGCCTATTTTCCCTCCACCCGCCGCCGCACACTTTCGCCGTTCTCAACCGCCGGAATATTCTCCGTCCGACAAATCCACACGCTTTGGTTATTCCACTTTCTTTGTCACTTTTCTCTCTCTCATCACATACACACTTTCATTTCCTCATTTGACTCATTCAACTGCACTCACTGAAGCTGGCTTGCTTGCCACAATCTCATAATTTCCACCTCCTTCCTCTTCTTCTTCTTCATCATCATCTTCATCTTCAATAATAATATCTCTCTCTTCCTCCATGTCATCATCATCTACTTCTTCCTCCTCCATCTCTGCATTACCATTATTGTTATTGTTTTCCCTTGCCATTGTGTCTTGCTGCGGAGGCCATTGCTGCTCCGGCTGAACCATCAATGGCGGCGGTGGAGGGGCATTATTATTATTATTGACGGTCTCATGCTTGTTCTTCTCTTTATATAGAGCATCTAATTGGTGGAAATACGGACAAGTCTTGGAATCTTGAGGCCTTTTCTTGCTCCTCTCCTTCACCTTCTTGAAGTACTTGTTTATGTTCTCCCACTTTTCCTTACACCTCTTGGCATTCCTATTGTACCCTAGCCGCCGCATCCCCGACGAGATCTCCTCCCATAACAGCCCTTTTGGCCCATTCTCATGGTATTTCTCGTCCATGTTTGTTCTTAGCTTTATCAATGCCTCAACCTCCGTTTTCGGCCATCTCGACGAGCTTGGCGCCATCCAATTCTCCCCATCATTGTTATTATTATTATTATTATTATCATCAGTTGCTACAATCTCCATGTGAGCTGGAGGATTAGCCTGAACCTGAGTCTGAGCCTGAACCTGAGCCTGAGGTACCGGGTGTGTTGTCCGTGGTGGTGGTGGTGGTGGCGGTTGAAGAGGAGGAATAATGTTGTTATTATTTAAAGGGATGTGAAGATTTTTCTGTTGAGCGATGTTTTGCAATAATGCCATGACAGCGGAATCTTTGGCAGCGGCTATGGATCTTTCCTGTGCTAATATTTCACGCTCTCGATTAATGCGAGCCATTTCTTGCATTCTCCAAGCTTCTTCACGTGCCATCCTCTCATGTTCTCTCTTCTCAATTGCCTCTAGTAACCTCTTCTGCATTTGCTCTTGCTTCTCTATCACCTCCTTCGTTAGCCTCCCAAATAAGTCCCTCCACTTCCGCTTCCTCCTTTGCCTCCTCTCTATTATCGATTCATCCGAGGAAGTCGAAGATGACGGAGAATTCGACAAGAGATCATTCGGGAAAGAAAAATGCATAGTGTTCATGGGCTGAAAAAGATGGTGAGGAGGTGGAGGATTATTATTGTTTATGGTGGGAGAAGTGAGACCATTATTGTTGGCTTGATGAGGTGAGATTGTTGATGGAACAGTGGAGATATTTTGATTTTGATGAGGAGGAGGAGAAGTGATAACATTGGTGGCTGTGGCTGATGATAATGGAGTTGTGGTCACTACCACTGAAACTGGTGTTGCCGGTATGGCTAAAAGCTGAGATGATGGTGGCTGTGGCGGCATCGGAGGAGGATTTGATGGTGGTGCTTGCGGTGGCTGGTGGTGGTTTTGATTGTTTTGATGATCAAGTGCTTCTAGCTGATCAAAGAAACGATACGTTTTGCCTTCAGATTTACCAGTTCGGCCATCTTTTGTTCTCTTGTGGTACTTGTAGAGGTTCTCGAATTTCTCTTTGCATTTCTTGGCGCTTCTGTGATACCCAAATTCTGCCATCTTCCTGACACACACATTAAAAATAAATAATATAAAAAAAAATAAAGATTCTGAGTTTTGAATATATTATATACACACTCAAATTTGTGCCATCAAAATCAACAGCTGGATAGAGAATAATATAGCTAGAAATTAAAGCATTGGGAGCGTTAATAGAGAAACATAAAATTTGAGTATATTTAACAGCTCAATTACCAAAGATTAATGATAATAATAAATTAATAATTATGAAACTGAAAGGGGTAATAATTGAGAGAGAGGAGGAAATTCTGGAGATCGGAAATCTCTTTCGCTCTCACAGGAAACCATGTTGCCATGGAAATTTGATGACCCAACATCATTAAAATAATTATTAATATTAGTATTAATCGAAGTCCCGTGTGAGTGTGGGGAACATCACATCGATAATATAGAAGGGGGAAGAAAAGGTTTGCTTTTGAGAAGGAAATTCAATTGGTTAACTAATTTGGAAATCATAACATGAATCAAAATGAATACCAGCTATATATGTAAAATTGAAATTAAATCACACTTGAATCGATGAAGAAAGATGCTTCTTAATATAATATTCCACACATAAACACACACACACACGCATACATCTAATTTTAATTTCTTTCCTTTTCCTGACCATTTCTGCTCAAATCTGAAAAGGAAAAGGTGAAGAACTAAAATGGAAATTAAAAAAAGTGAAGTGGCAATAAAATCTGGAAATTTTGAACACGGTGGATGATGATGATGATACTAAATAGAGAAAGAAAGAGAAAGTGGAGTGAAACACATTTATTTGCAGACACTCCTCAAAGTTGAGGATTTAATTAAGAGAGACTAAATTTCAATGAATTAATCAGATCTCTTAGTATACTTATTGTTCATTAAAAATACACAAGTTAATATTCATTTTATTATGTTACCTGGAAACTTCTTCCCATAGAGGAGCTTTAACGGTTGCATCTCGAAACGCCAAGTCCATCTCCGATCGCATTTTCAAGAGAGCCAAAGTCTCTTGCCGTGGCCACCGGTTACCGCCGAAGCTCCGGTCTCCAGTTTCCTCCCCGGAGTTCGATCCACCAGCCGCCGTTGCCGCCGCCACGACTACTGTCGTCGAGTTTGCACCGCCACCCAAGACAGCCGACGATGAGTCACCCAGCATAGGAGTGGTGTTTTGTGTGCCTGGCCGTCTATCTCTGCGTTTTCTTTGTCTTTGGCTTAACTTACCAAGCAGCAATTACAGCACTGAGATGAGATTAGATGAGAGGAAAGAGAAAGAGGAAAAAAACATATACATGAATAAGAGAGAGAGAGAGAGGGTGAGGGTAGGAGGTGGTGAATTCTTGATGGGTTTTATGTTGGCTTTATTAGTTCATTGAGAGTTGGATCTACTTGTTTATCTTGTTTAACATTCATTTTGATAGTTAATACTCCCTCGACTTCTTAAATATAAGATCAATTTCCCTAATTTAAGTAAATTAAAGAAGTTAGTTAAGTTAGTTATTTATACATATACTATCTCCGGTCCTAAATATAAGACCTAATTGACTTTTTGGAAAATCCTAAAATAACAAATTTAGTCAATTACAAAATTGAATTGCCTAATTTTTTTTCTTAAACTAGTTTATTTAGCCTATAAACTAATCACTAATATAAAAATATATCAAATATGTCATAATTTAATAACATATTGTGTAACCTTAACATCTCCAAAAAAGTGAACTAGGTCTTATATTTAGGACCGGGGGGAGTATTACCAATTTATCCCAACTATATACATTTATCCTCCCTTTCCATCTTTTGCTTGTTATTATAGATAAACATTATAAGGTTAATTAGCACAGAAAAAATTGAGAAAAGTTAGAAAGTGATCTTATAATTAGGAACAAATTGAAATTCAAAAGTGATCATATATTTAGAAACAGAATTGATAATAAAACTTCTTTCTAATTTTTCACAATTTTTCTTTAAATTATCTCTATTGATATTCCTCACACAAATGAGAGATTGATGGGAATAAAGGTAGATAGTTAAGGTATATTGTTAATATTATGTGATTTCAATTAACTTAACTAATAACCTTACTTTAATCAAATGGTGGTGGTAGAAATAAAATAATATAATAGCAATAATAATAACTTGTTAATTTTGGGTGCTATGAAAATGTTGAAACACCCTTTACAAAGCTCCATTACCACTTTTGGGTGCTATGAAAATGTTGAAACACCCTTTACATGCGCTTTAAGTGCATGTAAAGGCACCACTGAAGTGCAAAATATGGAGTCATGCATAAGAGGTCCTCCTCAGACCTCATAAGGTGTTCCTGCTTGTGGACTTAGTGTTTCAAGGCTCCATTACCACTTTTGAGTGCTATGAAAATGTTGAAACACCCTTTACATGCGCTTTAAGCGCATGTAAAGGCACTACTGAAGTGCAAAACATGGAGTCATGCATAAGAGGTCCTCCTCAGACCTCATAAGGTGTTCCTGCTTGTGTACTTAGTGTTTCAAAGCTCCATTACCACTTTTGTATGTGGAAATGCTGCCTGTACGGCTCTACATGCGCTTAAAGCGCATGTAGAGGCTCTACATGCGCTTTAAGCACATGTATAGGCCTATTATTAAAATTAATTGTAATTCTCCCTAAAACTCTAATTGCATAAATCTCCTTCCCATCCATTTAAGCCACGACACACACATGACTCCCTCCCTCCTTTCTCACTCTCGGCCTCCCTCCGTTCTTCCATCTCTCTCCTCTTTTAGACGACGACGGCGGCAACCAAGGGTGACGGCGGCAACCGCCGTCCTCTCACTTCTCCCCTCAACCTCACCAAAGCCCGTCTCCCTTTCTCTCCCTCGAGTCCCTATTCCTTCGCCCAGCCACGACCAATGACGACGAAGCCATTTCCCGGCGACGGCGAGCTCCGACAAGGCAAGCAAGTTCGGATTTGAACTTAGGTGACTCTTTTCTTTCGATTCCTAACTCTGTTCTTGCGTTTTAGTTGAGATTGAGAGGGGTTCTGAGTTAGGGTTTTGAGTTTAGTTGAGATTTGGGATTTATAGGGATTTTAATTGCAAAATTTCTAACTCAAATAATCTTAAAAAGGCTATAAACATATGTGTAGGTCTGATTTGTTGAATATTTGTGGAGTTATTGAAAACCCTAACTTTGGGAGCTTGACAAATCCAATGGATTATGGGTCATTGGGGCGATTTCTTTAAATGAATATATACGTGAATGTGGTAAAACTGATTGATTTCATTGTATGTTTAATTTGATCAAGTTCAGTTGTATTTCAATTTGATTTTTCGTTTATTTTTGTTTTCTGCTTCTGGATGTTATTCTTGTGGTTCATGGTGACTGAAATTGTGACATGTTTGGTGGATTCAAGTGTTATATGTCCAACTATAATGGTATTGTGAGAGAACCGAGTTTGGGTATGGGTTTTGGGATGAGCTAATGAACTCAAAAGAAGGTTTTAAACTTTAGTATGAGGCCTTTGTAAGAGAATATGAGTAATAATTGAAGCATATGTTAGCATGAAACCTTAAGTTGATTGTTTTTAATCCTTTGGGTTTTTCTGAAATTTCAAGCACTAAACTTTAATTAATCTTTGTATGACTGTATTGAGACTGAAATATTTCATTTCATATTTGATTGTGAAGTTTTGTTGGGCTGTTAAGTTTTCTGTTTGGTTGATTTTGTTGAAGCATAGTTATTCTATATGTTATTCTTGTGGTTCATGGTGGCTGAAATTGTGACATGTTTGGTGGATTCAAGTGTTATATGTCCAACTATAATGGTATTGTGAGAGAACCGAGTTTGGGTATGGGTTTTGGGATGAGCTAATGAACTCAAAAGAAGGTTTTAAACTTTAGTATGAGGCGTTTGTAAGAGAATATGAGTAATAATTGAAGCATATGTTAGCATGAAACCTTAAGTTGACTGTTTTTAATCCTTTGGGTTTTTCTGAAATTTCAAGCACTAAACTTTAATTAATCTTTGTATGACTGTATTGAGACTGAAATATTTCATTTCATATTTGATTGTGAAGTTTTGTTGGGCTGTTAAGTTTTCTGTTTGGTTGATTTTGTTGAAGCTTAGTTATTCTATAGGTTCTTGAATTTCAGTTTGATTCTTACTCTGTTTTGAACGGTGACTTCAATTTGCACAGTGATATTTATAGCATATCTGTCTTTGGGGAAGGATTTATGCAAGATTGGACTAAGAAGTTGGATTACATTTTTCAGAATTTCTTTTGTATTCATTGCTTAAAGCATGGCTAGTTTTGTGACATCATATTGTTCTGAATATTGTGGTTCTTTGCTGTGGAATTTGTGCGTCATTTGTGGACATGTATCAGATTTTGCTGCTGTTATTATATACATGAACTCATGATAGGTTTTGCATAGTTAGTATCATTGCTTGTGGAGTTATCTTTGGTTATCTCATAAGCACTAAATTTTGGCTGTGGTGTGTGCTCTGTGTAGCACATTTATTAATTCTCTTACTCAATTTTCTGCATAATGCATTTAACATTGAAGTTGACACACACACACACATATATATATATGAAAATGGTAACTTGTGGAACTGTATAGACTAGTTTTGTCAAGCATTGTTTAGTGTGCAAATATTACTGAATTCTCATTGAAACTTCACTTTGCAAATGAATTATTTGTTTTGGTTTAATTAGTATTTGGGAACATTAGGAGTTTTCAATTATTGCTTTACTTGAAATGAAAAGTTTCATAATGAGTGGATTCAAACCAAACATGTAAACTTCTATATGATTTTTATGTTCTTCTTGCTTTGTGAATCAATATACTGCTTGGGCAAAGAGTTAATTAATAAGATGGTTGTAGATAAAGCTATACCTTGTAAAGTAAAGTTGTAGTTTGACATGTTCTTATTTGACATTGCTAGTATTGCTCATGTTATATTAAACCTTGTAACAGAAATGTCATTGAGTTGCATAATAATTAATTATATTTATTGGGAAATAATGTAAATTTATAATAATTTTTTTTTAAAAAAACATTCTATACATGCGCTTAAAGCGCATGTAGAGGTATGTACCTCTACATGAGCGCATGTAGAGCCCCCCCTCTACATGCGCTTTTTAAAAGCGCATGTAGAGCCTTTACCAGCGCCCCCATCTACATGCGCTTTATAAGCGTATGTAGAGGCCAAAATAAGCACCTGTAAATGGGGTAATCTGTGGTAGTGTGATGATATGCGGCAGAAGATGATGAGTGAAAAAGTCAAAAAATTAAGGATTTAAGTGCAAAAATGACCACGTAATTGTCACAAAGGTGTAAAATTGACCATATAAAATTTTTTGGAGCAAAACTGGTCATCGAATTTCAATGTTGGGGTAAAAATGACCATCACAATTAATTTTTGACTTTTCACTCATCATCCTTTGTCGAGTCATCATACAAGGACAAATAAATGCATAAATCTGCCACTTATTTTAGTGGGAGTTGAATCAGATAATGAATGAAAAAGTTAAAAAATTAACTGTGATTACCATTTTTACCCCATTTTTGAAATTCAATGGTCAGTTTTGCTCTAACAAATTTTACATGGTCACTTTTGCACCTTCGTTACAATGACATGGTCATTTTTGCACTTTAACCCAAAAATTATCTGTAATGGGCATTTTTGCCTCAATTTTAAAATTCAATGTGCAGTTTTGCTCTAAAAAATTTTACATAGTCAATTTTGCACTTTCGTAACAATTACGTGCCTATTTTTGCACTTAAGCCCAAATAAGAATAACCAAATTGTGCTGAATAAATACCAAACGGCACACCATTCTAAACAATATCATCCTGCATATTTGTAAAAGAAATATACATAGCTAAATTGTCAGAAGCATGATGGGTACCATATAACTCATGAATCAAGGGCGAATTCCATTGCAAATGACTCCAAGCCTAATTCATATGCGGTTTGATGCCTTTCCTATATGCCTTGCGGTTTAAACGCAAAATAATTCATTTTAAGATATTCACCTTTGGTACTTTCCTGAATCGTCTCTCAATGGGCTTAGTGACTATCCTAAATTAACCAAATACATGAAAGGATATAAAATTGGGGTTTATGATATTACTCCATCTGGTCCTAAATATAAGACCTAGTTGACTTTTTTTAGAGATTAAGATTGCGAAATAGATTATTAAACTATGACATATTTGATATATTTTTAGATTATCCAATAGTTTAAGGGAAAAAATAGGTAAATCAATTTATAATTAATTTATTTTGCCTTTTTAGTATTTTCTATAAAATTAAACTAGGTCTTTTATTTAGAACTGGAGGAAGTATAAAACTAAACTACTATGAGAAAGAAAAGACAACTTGGTTGTAAAAATATTTGTTCAACATTTTCACACACTTTTCAGATTAAAATCATTGGATAATTGCTTGTTCTTGGGTTAATTGCACCTAATTACATTAAATTCTAACTCTTGCACACTTTGTTGGGAGTTTATATTACTTAAGGGCAATTTTGGTATAAATTGCATGATTTATTGATTAACCAATTTTCAGAGGTATTTGATGCTACATTTAGGTCTGTTGTAGGTCATGGAGGAAAAATGCCCAATTGAACAACAATAGAAAAATAAACAGTGACAAAAGCTCCAAAGATCAAATTATGGGTTAGGCGATTTTCAGGTCAAAGGGCAAGAGCGCCTAATCGATCAGAGCAGCACCCACGCCATTTTTGTGTCAGAGAGCAAGATCTCCCCGACACTCATATTATCTTTTTGCCAGGCGTTCATGTAATTTCGCTCTAATTTCGAAATGTCACGGTTACTTTTACTCCAAAAATTTATATGGTGTTGGGTGCACCTTTACTACAATCACATGAATATTTTTGCACATTAATTCTAAAAATTATGTATGAAATATATGTATTAAAAAATATATGTATGAATTAAAAAAAATATAAATGAAAAGCCTATGCATGCGCTTCAAACACTGGTATAAGATTTCATTTATACTTTTTCAAAAATTGAATATGGGCCTTTTACATTCGTTCAGAATATAGGTATAAGCTCCAAAGTTATTTTGTTTTTTAAAAAATTATTTATCAATTATAATTTATTCTTTTAATTATAAGCCCGAATCATTTATTAAAAAATTAATTTGGATCTAGTACCTGCATTTTAGCGCTTGTATAAAATAAACATGTTGGAACTCTGGGTCCTGAACACTCGAACGTCTAGACCCCACAGACTCTGAACCTACTATACAAAGAACAAATGTGATAATATTATCGAAGCCAAGAATCAAATGGTTCTGAAGGCTTACACACTATCTATGTTACGAGAACATAGAGGGAATTCACACAATAAATCACCCAAAGAAAGGCAGGAGAGAAGCTGCAAGAGATTTCTCATGGCCAGGGGTTTCAATGAGGAAATTAAAACAATGAGGGGAGCTCCCTTTATATATATATAGTTAGAATGAAAACAAATGTAATTAATTCTTCTCATTAATGTTGTCTTGAGTAATTATGATAGGTTCTCTAATTTAATTTCCTGAATGGAAAAAATTTGAATTCAATCATCAATTAATCACTGATTAATTGCTTATTGATCCAATGTCATATTCTCTTTATCGCTTCTCATCCATTGAATTCTCTTCCGGACTATTTGACTCATGGAGGGTGGACCTTGACATGTTTTTCGACAAAATCTTATACATGCATTTTTAGCGCTGTTTACGTAAGTTTACGCCTACGTTCTAAGTGTAAGTATAGGGTCTGGGGTTATACCAGCGTTTAGAGCGCTGGTATAAATCCCCTTAATTCCCCTTGTTTCCCCTGGGTTTAATATGGCCCTTTAAGTGTCGGTATATTCTATGCCTGCACTTACCATTTTAAGCTAAGATAAAGGTGCAAGTATAGCCATTTTATTCAGTAGTGAGGGATTAAAGTAAAAGTATTTAGAGGGAGTATCTTACGACGATTAAATGGGATAACTTAGATATATTAACACATATTTGTTACAAACTAAATGATAAATTGAGTTAAATTTCTTAATGTTTTTGTATTTTAATTATTCAATAACTCATCAGATCAAAATACTTAGTACGTATCAATAATTTTTGTTCACTATACTACATAATTGTTAATATTTGACAATCAATACTCCACAATTAAGGAGGATAATGTGAGATATACAGAGATGAAGATTGTGTAAAGCACTATTTCACAGCTTTTGAGATAACCTGTGAAGTGTGTTAAACAACATGTCATGGTTATATTGAACAACTGTAATATGTATGTTTCATTTGTTAATACTGTACTACATTTTACTACACGGTTTTTTAACAACTGTCATACTTAAACAATCAACTTTTTATTTAGGTTTTAAGTCTGATGGCTTATTGTCTTTAATTTTAAAAACAGTCACTTTTTATTTCCACACTTATACATCCTTCTCGACCAATCCTTTATTCCATACTTAACCATAGATCCTTCCAAATTATTATTGTCATTACTAAATATGTCAATTAGAGTAATTATTATGCGTTAACTGTGATCTGTTTTTGTACTTATACATTTCATTTTGTTCGACATATTTAACATATATTAACCCCGTGGTTTTCATGGTCAAAAATCCCGTTGTTTAATATGTTGACCTTCCAATATCTCATCAGCACATATATATCCAATGACAAAACTTTTACAACATACATACACACAAATATATATATAGGTCGTATATATATTGTTGGGACATTAGTTTCTCAATTAATATTCGTTTCCGACAAAACTTAACAGTAAAAAGTGACTTATAGTAAGTATAATCAGTTAAAGAAAGAGTCAAAATGTTTACAAATAAAAAATTAACATACATGAAAATAGTTTTATTAGTAAATATTTTTCTTATTTTATATAACTTTATTAGCAGAATACAATGAAGCCAGATATGTATTTTAATTTATTTTTCAATATATATAAAATATTTCAAAAGAAGTAATCATTAAAATCAAAATTAAGATTCACTCTGTTTATAAAATTAAGCTGAAGATAAAAGAATAACCAGCCGATAAAAATATTAGTTCAATTAAAATTTTATTGAAGATAATAATTTTATCCAAAAATATGTTGACCTGAAATCCAAAAACAATTATTGTGGGAAAGGAGGTTGAATAGTTTATTTTTTAGAGAATAAAAACAAATTTTTGCGAGATCAATTCAGAAAGTCAATAATTGAGTCTTAAAAAACAAGTGGAAGTGAGAGCTGCACAAATAATGCAAAGGAAGTGGGACCCACTCAATCAATATGCCATTTAATGTATAAATCATCGAAGAAGATTAACTTTCCTTTATTATTTGTTTTTTCATTATATTTTTTTTTGTTAATCACCGTTCGGTAATCTGGAGCCTCCTCATGACAACTGACTAAACCGGACTCGAGGGGTAGGAGTGTCGCCCATATATGTAAGGTTGTACCCTCTTTCAATGAGAGCATTTCATGGGATTTGAACACACGTTCTCATACTTACGTGGGTTGTAGCCATTTAACAGTTCAACCAACTACTAATTGGTGTTTATTCATTATATTTTGGAGGTCTATACTATCACTAGGGATTAGGGTACATATTAAAATTATTTTATGGTGCCTGGAATAATATCCAGAGCAAGGGTGTTTTCATAAAGGGCAAAAACGCTGGTATGATAATTAACTATTTCACCTTGGGCAAAAATAATAAATGACTGTTTCGAGGTGCAAAAATAATAATTAACTTTGTGACCCGGTGCAAATATGATAAAACCGGTGTTATGTATTAATTTGTATTTATGTGGAATTTTGTTGATATTATTTTCCAAAATAAAAGTACCATTTTGCCCATCTCATCAATTAAATTAAAAATGAACCCTTCTTCATCCTCCACTTCCTCTCACCTCTCACATCGTTGTCCCCTGACCCCTCCTCCTTTTCGAGCAAGCCTTCCCCTCTGCCAGTACCAGTGGAACCAGAGACCATCGGTGGTGGGGATGGGGGAGAAAATAAAAACAAAAATTCCCAGCTCAAGATGTTAGCACCAAACATACATACATCTCCCTTCACAATTATAGCCAAACAAACCATACCCAAATGCAACAAGAATTCCCATTCATTCTTCACAAAAGCCCATTCAGTCAGTGAAAGGAAGACAACAGATGAAGTCTTAAAATTACATACATACACCCAAATCAACTTCACACAATGTTTATACATTAATTACAATCATTTGAACTGAAAATTGGTGAAGAGAAGAGAGAAAAGCCATGAAGAAGTTTGAAGCAGTGGGAAGGAAAGAGAAATCAAAGAACTCCAAATCAAACGAAACAGAGAGGTGTACATAAAATATAAGAAGGGAGAAGATAAATAAACAAATGAAGGGGCAAAATATAACAAGTCAGAAACAGCGACGAGTTGGTAAGAAGCTTAACCCCTTCCTGGTAAAACTGGTGAGAGGAATTATTAGAAGAAAAAGAAAACGCGTCTTCATAGCTAGTCACCTTAAGGCTCAGAATGTAGTTCTAAAGCATATCAGCGACCTCCTTGTACCTCCGAAGAAAAAGAAGCGACCTTGCTTTGAGTTCCATGGCTTTCTCATGGCATGGATTGATGACCCTGTCATCACCGCTGGAAGCCGACGAGGAAGACGAAGAGGAATTGAAGAAGGCATGAAACATTGAGAGAGAAAAGGAAGTTCGGCGGTGGTGAGGAAAGGGAGAAGATGAAAAGCTAAGAGAGAGAGAATGAATGTGGATACAAATGTAGGGGCAAAATGGTATTTTCATTTTGGAAAATAATATCAACAAGATTCCACATAAATACAAATTAACACATAACACTGGTTTTATCATATTTGCACCGGGTTACAAAGTTAACTATTATTCTTGCACCTCGAAACAGTCATTTATTATTTGTGTCCAAAGTGAAATAGTTAATTATCATATCAGCGCTTTTGCCCTTTCATAAATTAACAATCAATATAGGAAGAAAATAAGCGGGGTATACTGATATATTCATCATGAGAGTAGTAGCTTTAAAGCTAGTACATCAATAGGAATGAACTTTTTTATTTTCCAAATATTGAAATATGAAATTATTTTCGAAAAAGGTGACTCACAAGTAATGATTTAATAGTGATCATGTGATTGATCACATTTCATAAGATGGGTAAGGGTGCACCCAATAGTATGATAATTTATAAAAGGTACACGCACTTAGCTAGTAGCCTAATAAGTTTGAGGATGCAAATTTGACACTTGTAACTTAAAATGAGGCAAATTTGTTTTTACTTCCATTGAAGCTAAGATGCTAGGTGCACATTTAAGAAATTATTATGCTGCTGGATGTACCTTTTAGAAATTATCATGCTACTGGATCGGATGTCCCATTTTATTATAAGTGCCAAATTTGCACCCTAAAAACTACCATGTTACTGGATGCACCTTTTAAAAATTATCATGCTATTGAGTACACCTTGCCCTTCATAAGATCACTAGATTTTTTTTACTTATCATTGATTTGGACATTTCCTGAACACGTCTAGGGATCCAAATACAAACTAAAATTAAACAAAAGATTGCACAAATAGTGCTCACGGATCGTCTCATGTGGGGTTTTTCATTGAAGAAACTCTTTTTGGCATTTTAGGTTAAAAAAAGGTACAATACTTGTGTTTTTGTGATTTTGGATTTGAAGGGAACAGCAAAAGTGATTTGGAAAACACTTGTTTCAAAAAAAAAAATACTTGTTTAAGAATAGAAAACACTTCATCATCTAAATTTGAAAAAGGTTAGTAAATCATGTGTTAAGGGGAAATACTAATATTAGTACACACGGATAAAGGCTCATCATCAGCATTCAATTTTTTAAAATGATGTTCATTACTCTATATCTAAAATGTTTTAATTTTTTGCAAAATGAGTAACTCTTACAAGAAACACGTTTAGACAATTTAATTTAAATTTGGATAATCAAAATGATATATTACTTTTAGTTTTTATTATTAATGGTTTTAAAAGTTGGTAGCTATAGCATAAAAAAACTTTTTTGGAGAGTATCCTACCAATTTGTGTTTCCATGTATTATATATATGATTTTGCATGGACTCATTATTTGAACAAGAAAGGTCACTTGTTTGTGGGTTTTTTAGACTAAATAGAATTATCCATATACCAATTTGTGTTTCCATGTATTATATATATGATTTTGCATGGACTCATTATTTGAACAAGAAAGGTCACTTGTTTGTGGGTTTTGGACTAAATAGAATTATCCATATCTTATGTTGTGTTTAGGCATAAACTAAAATAAATAATACTATAATAATAATAGGTGTTGGACGAATGAGAATGGGACAACTCTATCACGTCTCGCAACAAAAATTTTGTCACGTTCTACTTTGTCTCATCTTGAAAATTTTTGGGACGAGATTTCCACGTCCCACAAAGACCAAGAATGAGATAGATCCCATGGGATGGAAATTTTTTGAACACCCCTATTGAGATTTATAAAAGAAATTAAAACTCAAGGACGAAAATTAAAATTGACCTAAAAGTTCAGGATCAAGACTAAAATTGATCGAAAATTTAAGGACCAAAACCACCAATTTTAGTTTAAGGACTATAATCAAAATTAAGTGAACGTTTATATATGGACAAAAAATTATATTAATATTTAGAGAAGTATATAGATTGCACGAAAAATGATGTCAAATTAGTTAAATTTGAATAGGTATAGTAGTCTTATTGGTTTTTGAAAGGTCACTTCAATTTTATTAAAATCCTTACATATAAGGTATAGCTAATAAAAACAGAATAATGACAAACACATTGTTTATATAATTTTTATATTGTATGTTTTCGATAATTTGTTTATGCAATATGGGTTAAGGGTCATATTTGCCTCTGAAGTATGTGCCGAGAGTCACATTTGCCCCAAAAGTATTTTTGACCCAAATTTGTCCTAAAAGTGTGCATCAAGGGTCATATTTGCCCTAAAGTATAAACAAATTAAAGGATCATATTTGTCTTGAAATTATGAAAGAAGAGTCATATTTACCTGAAGTATGAACAGTGGATTTTAATTGATCATTAATATTTAATTGTAAAGGAAAAGTATTATTCTCATGCATACTTTAGGGGTAGGTGTGGGCCCAAAATATTTCAGGGTAGATACGATTATCCATGCACACTTCGGGGACTCTTAACCCTATATAATAACAGTCACTTCCATATGGCTCACAAAGATTAGGGCAAGCCTCTAGGCTTAAAGTGGTCTTACATAAGTATTTAGAAATCACCTACCGACATGATTTTTACATTGATAGAATTCAAATCCATAACCTTATTGTTATTGGCTAACC
This sequence comes from Mimosa pudica, assembly GCA_029929735.1. Lineage (NCBI taxonomy): Eukaryota > Viridiplantae > Streptophyta > Magnoliopsida > Fabales > Fabaceae > Mimosa > Mimosa pudica. Next base: position 7,094,476 of record JAKELP010000021.1, on the reverse strand, counting down.
CCTTTTATAAAATTGGAACTTGACTGACGTTAATTGGAATTATTTGAAACATTTTATCCTAGCTGTGTATAAACTTCCTCACTATTTAATGTTTAAAAATTAAAATAAATGAAATGAAATAAATAAACAAGGGTTAAGTGTAAAAATGGTCATGTAATTGTCACGAAGGTGCAAAAATGACCATGCAAAATTTTTTGGAGCGAAATTGCCCATCAAATTTTAAAAACTGGCGCAAAAATGACTATCACAGTTAATTTTTTTTTTACTTTTTCACTCATCATCTTTTGTTGATTCATGTCTCACTAAAATATGTGGCAGACTTATGTATTTATTTGCCCTTGTGTGATGATGATGCAATAGAGGATGATATGTGAAAAAGTCAAAAAAATTAACTATGATTGTTATTTTTGCCCCAATTTCGAAATTTGATTTTCAATTTTGCTCCAAAAATTTTATATGGTCATTTTTGCACTTTCGTGACAATTACATGGTCGTTTTTGCACTTAAGCCCAATAAACAACTAAATAACAGCATGAGAAAGTCACTTTTCACAATCAAGACCACAAGGACTACATAGAACTTGACTAGGACAAGTTTAGTTTGAAAAACCATTTAGGATGAGTAATCTTAAACTAGAATTAATTTCGCTACTTCAATTTCTTTTGTATCCAAAAGAATTACTGTCACTACCGTAAAATAAAATTGGTATACTAAAGGCCCTATTTAACTGCAAACGATGTCAAGTTTGAGTTCCAGTACACACTAGGAGGGCTATTCATCAACCTTGAATCAAATTACTGAGTAGCTTTAGTGCCCAATAAAATTATTGAAAAAATGTTTAATTAATTTTAAAAATAAAAAATCATGTCTACGTGTTTCACGATGAGAACATGCCTTTAAATAATTCCAAAAGTGCTTACAGAAAATACTTGAACTCGCTCTCCAACAAGATTTTTACATCAATTTTAGAACTTGAACTCATGACGTTATGAATTACTTCCCCTGGTCCTAAATATAAGATTCTTTGACATTTTTGTGTAAGTTATAGAAAAAATTATAATATTAAATTATCACACATTTCACACGTTATTTATATTATAAGTTCATTTATAAGTTGAAAGAATTAGTTTTGAACAAAAAAGTAATTTTAGACAATTTAAAGTGATTGATTTTAATTTGATTTCTTAAAAAAAAAATTTAAAAGTGGTCTTATAATTAGGATTAGGACCGGAGGGAGTATGAGTTAAGTCCATATCAACTAAATCAATTATTGGCTAAGATAAACTTAGCTTGTTACTTGACTACTTTCTCTGATAACTTAGAATAAATTCTAAATTAATTAAGATAAATTGAATTATCATTAAATTGTCAAAAAAAAATTCAAATGCTTTGCAGAATTATTTGAACTATGAAATATGAGTTTTAGAACAAAAAAATTATATTTATATGTATTTTAAAATGAATAAAAAGATATAGCTTCAACAGAATGAAGATGAATGAATTAAAAAATACTTCTCAGGTTTGACCTTCTTGTTCATCTTTCAGAAAACTAGAACTCTTGAACGATAGTTGAATCGAATCAAAGTGATATAAGAAGGTTGAGACTTGAGAATTCAAATTTTATTAATGAAAAACAATCACATTCACAAAATTGTTTTTAATTAAATCTAATTAATAATGCGTTGGATTTAATTTGATTGTATTATTGATTCCAAATAATTATTCATGCGAAAAATAAAAGTAGACCAAGTTGATAAGAAACCAATGTCCCACAACTTTCCTAAAGTTTTAGGGTTGGGAAAAGCAAATCCTACAACCCATTTTATTAGTATCCCTTAAAAGTTAATTTGAAGATTCACCTACACATGCATTTGTCTCTGGTTCACAAGTTTTTGTTTTCTCTCTTTTATGCTTTGTTCAATGAACATGCTGTAGAGATGGAATATCTTACTGGCTCATATTATTTCTGAACTAATTAAGTTTAAAATTAAATGTACAGTTCCCAAAAGAAAGCATATAATCATATCACTATATTGGTATAGTTTTTCCTGCCAAAATATGCCGAATTTATCTTTTTATTCTCTTCAATCTTTCAAAATTAATTTATTTTTTATTCACCTTAGATACTTAATTCCACTCTTACATGCCTTTTTTGGCACATCAATCTTCCATGCCTTACATACAAGTATTATTGTTAAAATTGCCAGTAACTATTTGAGTATACCATTTTTATGATTTTATCTAACAAAAATGTGTCATGACTCATGAGTCACTTACATTTATAATATGTGTAAAATATGACTAGTTAAACCCATGAGTTTATAGACCAAGTTAAACGTTTTTACATTCTTACCTTATAAAATAATCATTTCAAATTGATTATGAATCTTATGTTAATTATTTTTATTTGATCATATTAAATGAATTTATATATAATAAAATATAGAAATTTCTTTTTTGAATATTTGATGAAGGTATGGATGTTGAAATATTTTATATTCATATTTAACGGTCAAAGTCAATCAAACTTAATGGTGTTACCTAAATTAAAACAAAATTTATTCTTCATTACCAGAATTGAGACTGGAAACAGTTTTTCCCCGCTCTTAAGGTAATAGTTCGTTGCCATTTTTGATACCTTTACCCCAATAGTAACCAGCGTAGAATATCCATGAAAAAGTTTTTTTTCCATTACTGAGTTTGAAACCTCTCTTATTTCCGTTTCCTTTTGCAATTTGTTTGATATTTAATATATCTCATTTGACCTCTAAGATAATTTTATTGTACATTGATTATTGCGACACGGGTTTTAATTAAATTTAATTTAGAGTTTGAATTTCGTTCTAAAAATGAAAAGATTGGAAAACTTCGTTCCCAGAATAGTTCTACTTGAATTTAGTTATCAAAACTCGTATTTAACTTTTAAAAAATAAAATAAAATTTCGACTTATGACATGCATTAAGAAAAAAAACGCAACTTATAGATATCTAATCTCATTGTACCAAAAAAACATATATAATCTCATTGACAGATTATATAATTTTTTGACACACCAAAACTGTGATAGTAAGCGAAAAGATTATAGAAACTTTTGACCATTTTCAGATTAAACTCGTTAAATGGAAGACAAACAAATGGCATCAATCATAAATAACACAACTTTTTACACTATTTATAAACAATAAACAATGTCTGCTTGCTTTAAATTTTGTATATTGTACACGAACATACACGTACGCACGCAGATAAAGAAGTTGTGTGGGAGTCATTAAATTTATTTGAAAACACAAATTTTAAATCCGGCCATATTCAAATTAAACCAATGAAGTATATCTAGACGAGGCGAAAATTTACAGAAAACACCATCAAACTTTAAAATCGACTCATTCATTTTATTTAAAATGTGTCTAATTAGCTATAAGCCTATAACCTATCATCCGCCTGTTGGTTTAGCTGGTGAAAATATTGAACATTTATTTAATCATCTTGGTAAGTTTATGGGGAGTATCACTTAGTTGTAGTTTCACTCGCAGGGCTTACGAATGCATCTCCACAGCTTAATTAATGAATTTGGCTGAAACTTACTTGTGTGAATAGAAAGAAATAACTTGTTTGTCATACTCTAGAGCCTATAAGAACAAATCCAAATAATCATGAGTTATGAGTCTTGATCTTAGTGAGGTAAGTCCCTTTCCTAATTTCTTTTTTTGTATAAAAAAGTGTCTTATTTATAGGATTCGGGATTTGAGAGAGTATGCTACTTGTAATTAGGAACAAAAAAATGAATGTCACAAATATTTTTATTCGGGGCACCTTTTGAAAGGTAACTTGCTTATCTTGCAAAGCATGAAAATGAATGTTACCGGTATATATAAATTTTGCTTTGCTGGCAAAAATAGCTGGATAGGTACATATGCCCTGTTCAACTTTTTTTCCTCAGCTGTATCACAGAAACAAAGATTTAGAAGATGCCTTATCCCACTATCTCCCACCATATATTTTGGTATTTTACATCATATCCAATCACAGATACCACATGCATGCTCTGTAATTTTAATTCCCCCCCCCCCCCTCGGGTCAATGTCCATGTGATATCATAGTTAGTGTATACATATTTAATCAACTCAAGTTGATCAAATTAGTAAATTTAAAGCATCACTAATTAAACCATTGACTCAATTTGAGATTATTTCAAACGAGTAAAATGACTGTTAATGCCCTCTCATCCTTCTCCTCTTCCTTTCCCATATCAATTTCTTCCTTTTTTTTCTCTGCCATTTCATGCTCCTCTGAAAAACTATTGGTTGCTCATATTTAGATTTCTCATTTCAAATATCATGTTTAATCTGTATATCTTGTATATCTCTTCCACCCAAAACATTATTCATAAAGAGTTAACAGCCATGATGACAAATTCATTAAGATCAATGCATGGCCCATTGTATATTTTCACTCCAACTTACCATTAAATTTTTCCCTCCCATGATAGGTTCCTTTCTTTCCACGGCTGACATTTTTCTCATCTCCGTTAGTGTGGAAGATTTTCGTCTAGCTATTATAGACACTACACTTTGAGGGGTTGTGAGTTAGCATTCAAGAACAACTATAGATAGTCTTCAAAGTGAAATGCCACGTGTAAGGTGGGTCCTACGGCCAGCCGAAACTTTGGTTGCCTATGGTGGTGGGCCCCATGGTGATAGTGGCTAGTGGTGATGGGTGGGCATTTTGTTAAAAGAAAAAAGAAAAATTAGAACGAGGGCATTTCAGATATTTCATTCAAATTTTCCTTGGACAATTTGATCACTATACATTGATTATGGAATTGTTCAAAATGTAATTTAAGAGTCTTTTTCAGAGATCTTCGATCTCAAAGCTCTTCTACACTTATGATATTCCAAAATAAATTTATAATAAATATGTACAGAATTCACAATCAGAGAGAATTGAACTAATTCTCGCAATACAATATGGCAATGGTGGCTTCCACAAACATATATTTCATTAAGGTGTTGATGGAACAGGTTGAATAATATGATGACTATATTATGAGGAAGCATTTGTGTGTGTGTGTGTGTGTATCAATCTAATGTGAGTAATTGAAAAGGCAAACCAATAGAACAAAAGTAGACCTGAAAGCATAAGAAAACAAAATAGAAACTACTCACAATTATAGAATTGTTAATGGACAAGGTGTTTTGGAAGAAGCACCCGCAATGGTCACAATCTAATAAATAACTAACACACATCACCAAAGTGTGGTGAATGTCTTTTAGATTGAAATGAAGTTATAATGATTGAGATAATGGAGGAGAAAGCAAGCCCCTTACCAATTTGGCAATTTCAACTAGCAATCAGTGTATTCTTTGAATCATATTTTGGCTAAGAACTTTATCGATCTATCTCCAAATATACAAACATTTCATGACCAGCCAATCAATGATTTTTCCAACTAATAACAAAAGAAAAGTTATGAATATATAGCACTAATATAAATTACACACAACTACGGACGCGACCTTTGTCGTAAGAACAAAATATTTATCTATTTACACATACATATATATATAATTTACGTTTTAAGTTTTAAAATGAATTAGTAAGAAATTCACATTTAAAAATTTTGTTTGTCAAACCGACCAAAGTCTCTAAAAATATTGCAGAGTACTCATGCTTTCCGTGTATTTAGAAACATATCTGTTGACAAATCGGTAGGGAAAGAGAACAAGATGAAGAATTAAACAAATCTTTATATTGATAGATGATGAAGAAGAATATGAAAACAACAACAATATTCTAATCCAATTGGACTAGATCAAAACATCCCTCATAGAGGTGATGACCACTCCTCATTGAGGAAATGGATTTACAAAACAAATCCCCAACACTAGGGTAATGAGGAGAGAGACCAAGTTAACTCTCCCTCTTGGTGTAGACTCTCATAAATCTCACACACTAAAATGTTTAGGTTAGGACCCTTTATATAGACAATAGGGCCACTAACCACTTACAAGATACAACTCATTTGATATGATCCTAATATTTCTAACAGCCCCCTCAAGTTGACACTAAACTTATAAAAGTGTCAACTTGTCAATACAAACAATAGGGTTTAGTGAATTAATTAGATCGAGTTCTTTTGATCTTGTAAAAAAAATGGAAGACAATTTCCTCTGTCTGTCTTCAAAAAGACATTCGTTCAGTCTTTCTCTTCATCATTTTCTTCAAGTTAATCTTCAATACATTGTTCTTCATCTTAGTCTTCAATATTATGATATTCCGCAGCAGAACTCATGAAACACTTCTTACAAAGCCATAACACGCATTAACAAGACATCGATCTTTACATCACCGTTTACATGACCGATGCTTCATTTACAATCTTGCATTCTAGAAACCAACGTTCGAATTGTTGTACCATGCAAATATCAATTGTATCTATCACAAACTAATAATGGTAACTTGCCTCATCAAACTTCTTGTATTGGACTCTTATAATTGTTTCATCCATTAAACCAATATGCAATATAATGTGGTTATACTTTCATCCCAATTTCTATCACGTACCTGCTGAATAAACAGATTCACCACATATGAGTTCATAGGCACTCCAAACTCGTCCTCTAAGCATCACACTCCATTCTTTATATAACCAAGAATTTCAACACTTCACAACACTCATCTATCCCATTCATATCTTTCAAGAGAATGTGAAACAATGGTTTCTTTGAATCGGAATTGCAACAACAAATAAAGAAAGTGGTAGGATAGATCTTCAAAGTAAGGATGAATTCTGTGGATTGGGAACACTTCTTGAACAATCTTTGTTGATTGACTTTGATTTGAAGGAAGGGTTGAATTGCATAAAAAGAAGAAGAATCGGGTTTTTGTCTTCAAGATACTTCAACGAAAATCTTTAAAGTCAGATATGATGATTTGAGTAATGTAGTGAAACACAACGCGGTGGATGAATTTGGGTAGGAAGATCTTGAATAAATGTATTGGACTTGAATTTGCTTCTTGGGATGTGCACCTCAAATCTTGATTTCACGACATACCACCATCCAAATAGCAAATACTCAATATTGCTTAATAATGATGCAAAACCTGAATTCTTGATGAAGATTTGATGACTTCTTGGACGATAAACATTAAAACTCAATATCAACTGAAGAAGATGATGAAGATGGCTCAATAACCCAGATTTGCTCTTATACCATGTTGACAAATCAGTAGGGAAACAGAATAAGATGAAGAATTAAACAAATCTTTATATTGATAGATGATGAAGCAGAATATGAAAACAACAATAATATTCTAATCCTCATTAGACTAGATCAAAACATCCCTCATAGAGGTGATGACCACTCCTCATTGAGGAAATTGATTTACAAAACAAATCCCTAACACTAGGGTAATGAGGAGAGAGACCAAGTTAACTCTCCCTCTTGGTGTAGACTCTCATAAATCTCACACACTAAAATGTTTAGGTTAGGACCCTTTATATAGGCAATAGGGTCACTGACCACTTACAAGATACAACTCATTTAATATGATCCTAATATTTCTAACAATATCAGACCCCTTAACCATTAAAATATTTTAGTAGAAACTTTTATCTATAACTATTCATCACTCCTAATTATAAATATTTTTTAAAGGACCTCACTTAGGTCTAGTTACTTTATCCAGGTTCTCCAGTTCTCCAATTAGAGAGGGACACCTGGACATTTTTTACTCCAACCGTTTTTGACGCCGTCTACGATTATTTTGCAAAATACTGTCTGTTTCACGATTATTAAATCAGTCAAGAAAAAATGAAACCCTATTTCTTCCTCAGATTCAGCATCCTCCCCCACGATGTTCCTCAATTTGGAAGCACATTCCTCATCCAGCATGCGATTTTTGCCTCTCCCACACTGCTGCCGTCGAAATCGAACACCAAGTTTGCCGCCGTAAACGATCCGAAGGAAAACGAGGAGACACCGAGGAGCACATCCCTCGCTTGGCTTTTTATCACAAGGTTTCTATCTCATCTTGATTCCAGGCTAGTCTTATTTTTTTTGGAAGTAAAAATTGGGCAGTAAAGGATAAAGTATGTGTGAAAGGAATTTTTGAACTCTAACTTAATTTGTGTGCCATTGTGGTTTTTGTTTTTGTTTTTTGTCCTTGAATGTGGATATGTTTGAATCATGTAAAAGTGTTTTGATGTAATTTCCATTTGTTTTTGAAGCTCGTTTTGGTATTCTATTTCTTTTTTTGAATTAGATTGACAAAATAATATCTTGGGTGTAGTCACTTTTTTTTTATAATAGCTGTAGTCACTCTCTAGTGCTAATGATTACAAAAACTCTATTTTCCTAATCCAAAAGGATAGCTTCAGACCTATAGTAAGTCTGCTAGTTGCATTTGACAATAGTCAGGTGGCTCCAAAAACAATTGCCACATGTGGTCCATCTCTTGAGCTTTCTTTGCCAATATATCAGCACATATTAAAGCTTCCCTATGGCTGTGGATGATCTCCAACTCTGAGCTGCCGAATAATAAACTCTCTGAGCTGCTGAATATGCAAGAGCTTATTGAGCAGGGGAGGAGTTTAATATTTGATATTTTATTTCACTCAGGACTTTGTTAAGTTACTTTGTTATTTATCCCCAGCATTGCTGTACCTTACCAAATTTTCATTTTTTTCTTTCATGGCCTATATTGGTTTTGAAGCTGGTTTTGGCATTCTATTTCACTCATGATTTCCATTTTTGTTGGTCAGATTATGATGAGTTTGGCAAGAATGAATTTACCTTTGGAAACAGAACAATGACAAATGAGTATGATAAAAGAGGGTCTTATGCTGTCCAAGCTTGGTTCAGGCTCCACCAATTTAAGGCAGAATCAAGCACGCATAGAATTGGAGCACAATTTTCAGTATTTTGTGTTGGAAGCTATAGACAGTCTACAACAAATGCACATTTGAAGAGCCACCAATACACTTCCATCGCCTAGTCCAAGAAGCTATTACTCTCTTTGATTATGTACTAAATTCAAGGCTAGCCAATATGTTAGGCAACTTCTTGTTGATAAATATTGTATTTTGTTGTACAAAACTCAAGGTTAGCTAATAAGTTAGGCAACTTCTTGTTGATAAAATATTGTATTCTATTGTACAAAACTCAAGGCTAGCCAATCTGTTAGGCAGCTTCTTGTTGAAAAAATATTGTATTCTGTTGTATAAAACTCAAGGCTAGCCAATCTATTAGGCAGCTTCTTGTTGTTAAATTATTGTATTCTGTTGTGTAAAATTGAAGGCTAGCCAATCTGTTAGGCAGCTTCTTGTTGATAAAAGTTGTATCATGTTGTACTAAATTCAAGGATAGCCAATTTGTCAGCCAATCTGTTGGCATGCTAAACTTTTACTGCACAATTCTCAAATCAAAGTAAAATGTGCATGTATTCTGAATTTAAAAAAATTGCTGCTGCTGAAACATAAACCACTCTTCCATTATGTTTGAAATACAAAAGGCTAATTTGACAAACATGCTAAAAAAATATCCCCAAACAAAATGGGAACTTGAAAAATACTAATTAAAACCCAAAAACATATTTCTGGCTCTGCGTCATCCCATGCATCACTTCTTCCTTTGTCCCAATGACCATGGCAACCTGAGTTAAATTGAAATGGAAAATATAAGTAGAAGAAATAAGAATATACCAGACTCATGCAAATATTTTAACTATCACCAAGAATAAAGGTACCCAAAAACTATCAATTTGAGTTGCTTGAGCGCTAGAGATCCTTCTTTGAGAAGACAATTTATGCTTACTCCTAGGATTAGCTAAATCATGATTATGTTCCTTCACAAATGATTTAACAGTATATTTTCCATTGGCTTGTCGATTGATAATCATTTGAGCTAGACAACCAATTCTTGTCATTTGAGCTAGACAACCAATTCTTGTTTCTTTACGAGCATCTGATGCTTCATAGTCACTCACTTTTTTGAATCCTTCTCTAGAACACACATATTTTCGAGATAAAATAGTCTTGCAATCAACCTTGCTTTTATTTGCCCACTCTTTCCTTACACTAAATCCAATCAGTCCACCATATGCATTGTAGAATCTGTACGCATGTTCTTCATCTTCAAAACTCCATGCCCACAAATGGAGTTAATAAATCTATATCAATTGCTTGTTCTGTCAAATATTAAAAAAATAAGCAGCATCCATTTAAAAACAAAGAAACATATGGAAAAACTCATAAAAAGTTAAAAAAAATAGCATAAAGAAAATCATGAATGTCAACAATGAAAACCATGAATCGTTCATTTATATATGGGGGAATTGAGAATTGAACATGCCTTTGCATTAAGGATCACCGATTAAAGCATGAAAAAGCTATAATTCAAAAGATTAAATTCAATTAACTTAAAGAAAAAAGCACGCCCTTGCATTTGCTTCTTTATATGAACTGACCACCATTCATATTGTACTCATATAACGCTTGAAAATGCATTGAAGAAGACAAGAATTACTAACCAGTCATCTGCAAGAAGATAATAGACAGAACAACGACAGAATATTAGAGGGAAATCAGACGTGGGGAAACCAAATGGAGAACGACTGTGAAGAAAAGGGAAAATTGCGGTGAAGAAAAAAAAAAACGCGAGGCTGAGAAGTAGAAGAGCACTAATGGATGGCAAACGGCGTTTCATTGGTTAGTTATAAAAATTACACGTGTCACTCTAATATTGGAAGAAATTGAGAACCTGTATTTTAGGAACTTGATGTAAGTTTTTCCCTTTTTTAAATATTAGTTTAAATCAAATAGGAATTTTTTTGCCATAATATGATTTTTTATTGGCTAAAATGATACCATTTATTATTTATTTATCAAATAATATTTTGTAAATTGTTTATTGATGAGAATAAATATTAACCCTATTATTTATATTAAAATTTATCCATGCACACTCCCACATTTGTTTGAATAAAGAAAGAAACACACTCGAACTCAAAGTATTGTTTTGGAGCATTAAGATTCCGTTTCTGAGAAAAAACCAGTGCACCGAGACAGACCCCTCTGAGCTCTGACGAAAAAGAAAGAGGTCGCAGAAAATGGGCAACAAAAACCGCAAAACGGTTCTCATATACTCTGTAATAATGATGCTGTGATCAGAGATCAAACCAAAACTGAAACGATTCTTCAATAAATAATAAACATACGTACATAGTACGTATTTATGCAGTTTCATTAAATATGTAACAGATTTGTGGATGTGAGTGTGCCCACTTTTATTACATAAACATGGATAAATTTAAATAAAATAAAATTAAAAGTTTACTTGTTGAGAAAAAAAGCTTTTACTTCGCATGAGTTGTTCATGTGACACACTCTCTCACTCCCTCTTCCAAGTGGTTTGATATATATATATATATATATATATATATATATATATATATATATATATATATATATATATATATATATATATATATATATATATATATATTTTGTCACCAGCTAAGAAATCCACCAATATGTGTGTGCATCATTCGGGTTAGGCTAATTGATTAATCTTTTTTTTTCTGCTCACATCTTTTATTATTAAGATTTTATATTGCCTATTTCACAAATAATGTACCATATGGATTACTTGATATTTGAATATTGGAGAGCCTTCCATAATAGAAGTTAGTTCTTCCAACATGAGGTTTTTACATTGGTTAAATTTGAAACCTTATTTAAGAAAACTCAAGCCCCTTCCACTTGACATAACCGCGATTGGTTTCTTCTTATTCATTCTTTGTTGACTTTGGTGGAAGACATAGCTTGTGAATATAATGACATTGGTGGAAGAGATTTTATATAAAGATAGAAGATAGATAGATTATTGGTATTAGTTAATAACCATACTCAAACTGAAAAAACAAGATAGATATGTAGACTTAGAGAGAGAAGGGGAGAGGGATCGGAGATGTGGGGCCTAAGAAAGAAATTAAAGCACTGAAAAAGCACAATTTGAGCAAGTGAGGGTGGGAGGGAGGCCACAAACAACAACTTACAATAAATAAAGAAAAAGAAGGGGGAGAACTACGTAACAAAAGAGCACATTTCTATCACGTCCACTTCTAAGCTTTTCACTTGTTAATTTTCTTTAAAAATTCACACACACACACACACACACACACACACACACACACACACACACACACACACACACACACACACACACACACACACATATATATATATATATTACCTTTATTTTTTTCCTTTTATAATGCTTCAGTTTATTTCTATTTCTATACATGATGTAAGACCCAAATGGATAACAGGATAAGCTTTGGCCAATGGACTTTAGTTTGCGTTTGATAACTCTGCGTTATCATCTCAACGGACTACAACTAGCCCCACGAACCCCAATAATATGCATGCCAACAAGAAGGGGGGGGGGGGAGTGTGTTGTCTTTTTTTTTGGTAAAAGAAGAGAGTGTTGTCTTTAGCAGCAAAATTTTGAGCCAAGAATTACCTCAACCATCAGTCTAAAAGACACATAATAGGAATATATATGAACAGGGTTTCAAGGTATGAGTTTTGGACAGACAAAAGTTGAAAAAAAGATGAAGAAATGGATATGAAAGGCATCAAAAGGTTTCGTTTCTCCTTTAATTTCTTTACTTGCCACACGTTTAACTTTAATCCGAGTTGGTTTAACCAGAATTTCACTAGAGAATTTCTTTACATACTCAAACATGGATGCATCCATGTGTGAGTATGTATGTTTTCAGTTTTTTTTTATGATATGTACACACACACACAGAATTTATGATGCATTCCCTAAAATATACTCCAATTTAAATTCCAAAAATAATTTAAAACTAACTACCCGCCCAATATTTAAAAGCTTTAATTTTAATAATACATATATTCTCACTTTTTAATAAATTTAAATTGTTAATTTGGTTTAACTTCACATCTTAATTCAAAATCACTCAATTATAAAAGTCTTATAATACTAACACTAACATATATTAAACTATATAAAAATACTAATATGTATATGTATGGGTCATACTTACCTCCAGTGCAGTACATCAAGTACAACCAGTGCACCACTAATTAAATGACACGTGTCCGATTTTTCATACACCCACCACACCCTATCACTCTCTCTTACCCCCTTCACCTCTCTGCCACCAAGCCTGCCACCAAACTCCCTCTTCTCTAAACCGCCACCAAACTCCCTCTTCAACCCCATTTCATTCCACAATCACCATTCACCACCACCACCTTCGTCGGCCACCACCACCTTCCTTCTACATTCCATCTTCTTCGATCTCCTTCAACCTTCACGTCTCCATAGCAACCACACCCTTCCTCCATCGCCCTTCTCTCCCGGCGCAGCCGAACGCCGCCATCGTTGAAGAAGGCAGAGGGAGAGACAAAAGAAGAGACATCGCCGTATGCCATCGCCGTCGGTGGCCGTACACAGATTTGAGAGGGATCTCCATCATCGGCAACCTTCTTCCCACCTCCTTCCAACACAGCGACGTCAAACCCCAACCACTTCGACTTCGCGTCGGTGGGTGGCCGACGGTGATTATGGAGGGTGGTCGTGGAAGTGCTCGGCGGATGTCAGTGGTGTGTAGCAGTGGTGGCTGTGTTGTTGGGAGGCGGCGGAAAACGGTAGGAAGGGGCGGCGGCGACGATGGGGAGTGGTGGTGGCTGACGCAGAGAGAGGGGAATGTTTGGAGGGGAAGAAAGAGAGAGAAGGTAGGGAGAGTGATAGGGTGTGGTGAGTGTATGAAAGATTGGACACGTGTCATTTAATTAGTGGTGCACTGGTTGTACTTGATGTACTGCACTGGAGGTAAGTTTTTTCCTATATGTATACATTTATATATGATAGTACAAAATACATTTTTGTCAATACAAAAAATAATGAATTTAAGAAATAATACACACACATATAGACACACACACAATCTCGACCTAAAGATAAATTTGATTGGATTAAAGTTGTATGTTAAATTAGTTCAAACAACATGATATTACCAAATACCATAACCATCTATCTCCATCTCCACCATTTATCTCTTACTTGTTTCTTTATCAATGAGTATTAATTGGTATAATTTGTGAAAAAGTTTGGAGAAAATAGAAAAATGTACTATATCAATGACCAAACTCACCTTTTCAAATTAATGTTTTATATTTAGGACCAAAGAAGGTATATTTATAGCTTATAATTGTGTAAGTTTTTGTAAATTCATTTTTGTATGTTCAAACAAAAAATGAAAATTAAATAAGTGTAATCCTAAGTCAAAATTTGAGGACTAAATTTTAATAAAGTCCATGGGCTTGCAATCTTCAAATATTTTACGACAGATTTTACAATTTTGGGCTTTAGCTCTCTGATACACAAAAGTATGTAAAAGTTGTAAAGATATTATGGGCTATGACTATAAACAATGGACTGAGCCCGTCAGAAACATTGCACAAAATTGTCTTCAAACTTTAAACTATTTGCTTAAACATTTTCACACGGTTGCCCCCTTAAGTATTTTGAACCAAAATCCATTTAAACTGGCATTTGGTTCCCACAAAAATGTTACTCCCATTCTTTTCCTATATATAAATATAAGAGTTAGTTGAGTTTTTCCTAAAATTCTAAGAAAGCGAAATGACTAACATGTTTTGTATAATATTAGATTATATATAAACTTATGAGTCAAATAAACTAGTTTAGAGAAAAAGTTAGGAAAATCAACTTTTAATTACCATTTTAGTTTTCTTAGAATTCTCCAATTAGAGACAAAAGTCAACTAATTTTTGTATTTAGTAATGAAGTGAGTAACCAATTAGAGACAAAAATGGGCTGGTCAGCTTGGTCTCTAGTCTAAACACGATGACCCCTTCAAGCATCCATGAAAGGGCATTTTTTAAAAGCCTAGCTGGAAGCTCACAGTCTCGAGCCGAACACACCGTTAGAGATAGAAATAGGCTAGGTCTTTATAGGGTTTAATTAATTAGCCTTATGCATATTTAAAAATGTAGAGTTTAGCCCTAGGCCTAAGGTTGTGTGTTTGTGTGTGTGTTTTTCTTTTGCTTGAGTCTGGGTCTTCAAAAGGTCTGACAGGGCTTGAAAGCCTATTTAAAAAGAAGACTTTTAAAAAAAAACATACAAATTTATGCTTTTAGTTTCTATATATTACTCTTTAAATATTTCAAAAGCATATGTATGTCTCAAAAAGATTTTATAGATATAAAACTAGATATTTTCTATTTTTTTCATTAAAACAATTGGTAAATTATTCTTTTCTCTAATATGATGCTTCATATAGCCACAGATGAAATGAACTTGCTAATTGTAACAATCATAATACTTGAGAAAATCATACAAATTAGAAAAGAGTAGTGAAAGGTATCTTAAGTCTTTGAAAAAGACCAAAGAGGTGAAGGAAAAATGAATGAAAATGTTGAAGTTGGTATATGGGAATAATAGAATGTGAAGTTTAAATAGATCAGACTTGTAGGCTTGTGAGAAGGGTCTTATGAATAAAAGGCCTGACATGTTTAGATCAATAGGTCTAACAATAGGCCTAAATACGAGTTTGACCTATTTACTAAATAGACTAGGCTAGATATATTGGAAGCTAGGTCGTAGACCCTGATTAAAATTTGACTTACTTCTATACTACCCACTGTCTTGGATTTTTTTAAATTTTTTTATGCTTGAAACTAATTAATATTCTACATTTCCATTGTTAAGTATATGTGTGTCTCACTAGCTTTCCTTTTTAAAAGTGTGAGAGATTATCAGCTCGTCCATATAATTGAAAAATTAAGCTATTTGATTATTTATTTACCTTATATCAATAAAAATAAAAGTTGAGAAACGGGCAGATATTGTTCGTCCTACCTATTTGAACCCAAAAGTTGCAATAGATATGCTTTGAATTAATGCTTCCATATCTTCCAAAAACTAACAATCAATCTCAAAGATGTGATTATGTCTCTAATCCCTTTAACTTTTCACCACATTCTTCAATTCTACTCTCAAGACAATACTAACACCATCTGTTAAACCTACTTTTCTTGTGTGTACCCATGTTTAGAATTCATTGTCTTAGCACTTTCTACAACACAATTAAATTTTTATTTATTTATCTATTAATAGTCGAACGCTACTAGCAAGCGATTAATCCCATTCGCGAGAACATAGGCTTTAATAAGGGGGCCAAAAAACTTCAAGTAATTATCATAGTTGCATACCTAAGAGTCAAACTCGAGTCCACTGATTAAACTAGAATAACCCACAACCAATTGATACTCACTTATTTTAATGTAGGCATAAGACGCTTATCCTCATATAATTCATCACTCTCACACCACCACTTAGGATTTGTCATTAAAGCTCTCAGTTCCATAACAAAATCTTATCTCACCCACATGAATAAGCTTCTTCAGTCGCGTCAATCCAAAACAATATGGTAATCCTTACTCAGAACTAAATCCCATAACAATGTAATGGCTCTCACTCACTTCTCACTATACTCAAGTAATACAATATACTCCCTCTGTTCCTAAATATAAGACCTAGATAACTTTTTTTTTTGGAAAGATTAAAGTTGCGAAATAGGTTATTAAATAATGATATATTTACTATCTTTTTAGATTATCCATTAGCTTATAGGTAAAATAAACTAGTTTAAGAGAAAAAATTAGGTAAATCAATTTATAATTAACTTATTTTTTGCTTTTTTTAGGATTTTTCAAAAAAGTCATCTAGGTTCTATATTTAGGAACGGAGGGAGTATTACTTATATGCAATGGCCTAACATTGATACAAATTCTTTGTTGATCCATATTCATAAGATTGACAGTGTTTTACGTTGACTATCAAGTCTATTAGTCTAACACAATCCTTCTCCTTTACCCAGGTTTTCTTTAGCTATAAGCATAGACAGAATTTCACAAGCAATACGCAATTAGAGCCAAAATTATATTGTTCGACTTATGAATAATATCAAGTCTATTAGTCTAACACAATCCTTCTCCTTTACCCAGGTTTTCTTTAGCTATAAGCATGGACAGAATTTCACAAGCAATACACAATTAGAGCCAAAATTATATTGTTCGACTTATGAACAATATAACTTGCAATAATTTCATACAAAATAAATACAACTTGCCACTTTCAAAATATATTCAACGAATAGCACAAAGTGAACATAATAATTCTTGGATGGAAGATACGATTGTAGAGCAATATTCAAAAGGTAAATAATTGAAAATTTAATGCTTCCCTCTGAAAATTGCAGGGTCATATTTCCATGATTAGTCTTGCAAAGCTCAAGAACTGCCCAACCAGATACTCATTTCAATATAGAAACGTTGCAGCTACAGGCAGAGATATGAAAAGCAATATGAAATAGTAGTAGATCAGACACGTGTGTATTAAACATAGAAGTCATGATTTGATATTGTTATGATCAAAGACCAAGAAAGATCATATTTTTAATAGATAGTACCCACATATATGTCAAAACAAAAGAATTTTTAAAATAAATAAAAATGTACAATAACAGGTGTGGAACTTTTTCATGTAGAGCTCGTGGATTTGTGTGTCTTGCATGTACAAGAGAGATATAAAGACAAATATTACTATGGTAAATACAAAACCAATATTTCACAGCAAATCAATAGCTACAATATATCCACAGGAGCCATCTCCCATGTCAAGGACAGAGACAATGTGGAAAGGTAAAGCCATAAAAGTGAAGCAACAAAGCGGGGGAAAAAAGAAGAAAAACAGACATGCAAAAAAAGAAAAGAAAAGCATCCCAATATCTATGTAGGCGCAGTTTGCTGATTTTCCAGAGTTTTTTAGCAGAATTAAGGTACAATACTCACCATTCTGCTATTGGCATGAAACCATTTGGAGAAGTGTAAGATTTACCACCTCTGACTCATTTCATTTCTTGCCCGGAGTCTTCTGATATATATTATTGTTTTAAATTACTGTTACTGCTTTTCTTGGAACTGAACATTTAGATTCTCAAGCAGGAACTCCTAAAGAAGCAAAGTAAAGAATGGTGCAGCAAGCTGATAAAAAGTGAAAGGGAGTGTTAGGTTGGTGACTTAGACAACCGCAATTTCTAGACATATATATTGTTGCATCTTCAATTCCTTCCTCCATCCTTGTAGACAAGGATATTTTGGTATTGGTTTTGTTTCTTTAATGGGTGGAACAGAGTGGTATATAATCTGCTAGATGTAAATATTATATCCTACTAGTGAAGTATTTTGGGTGTAGTAGGAAATAAAGGAATGATTTTATAAACTGGGTGGTAGTTAGTAGATGCTTGCAAAACAATCCTGTCAACCATAAAGTTGCTGGCTGCAGACCACTGATAAAAGGGTGAGTTCGGATTTAAGGGAAGGGCTTTCGAAAATATAGTTAGAGAATTAGTTGATCTTCAACTATCTTGCCTCAATAGCCAATTTCATTCACCAATAATTTGCAGAAGGCACTAACTGAAGTGAAACCATGAATATGTTCTTATTCTTCTGGTAGGTAGATAAAGGATTTTGAAAACAAAGTATTAAATAGTTTAAAAGTATAACATGAAAAAAGATAAGCAGATGTTGTGAAAAGAAACATATGGCATGTGATATCACAACTTAAACTAAAAGATTAAGAAATTTCTACCATCTAAATGAATGGCCACAAACTTCACAGAAGCCTAATTGTCCACTACCCATTGCAAATATCAGAATCTCAAATTTGAAAAGTAAAGGCAGAAGGGAGAATCACCATCACTAAAGTTTCCCAACATATATAAAAACAAACGACATATCTTAGCAAAGATAAGAGAAAAAAAAAGTAAAATAAATTGGTGCATCAAGCATATACTGCAATGTCAAATTGCAGAACCGCTTGCATGATAACCAATCTAGTTAAAGCCACTTCCCCTTTCCTTTTGCTTCAATTCCAGAGCTATACGTTCATTTTCAAGCCTCAGCCTCTCATTTTCCATCCTCATTTTTTCCAAATCTCTGTCTTTTTTCTTACAAAACCTCTGCCACCTGAGTCTTTCTTTCTCTAGTTCCAACATCTCAACCTGAAGTTGTAGCTTCTGTTCTTCTAATTGAATTGATCGAGATTCAATCCACTGCTTTTGCAGCCATGTTTCTTTCTTGTTTTCAGGTAAAACTTGATTCACATCAGATTGCACCATCCTTCCATGTGGGTGAGGGCCCTGGGAATTGGAGGTATTCCCAAATATAAGATCTTGGCTTTGTTTCAATTTCTTCGCCGGTGCTCCAAACGTCCCATTTGTCCCTCTTTTACCTCCATGACAAGCATGATCCTCGTCAAAATCATCCCGATCATCATTTTCCAAATCCAGGTCATCTTCATCATTATCATCAAGGCGCGAGCTTCTGACATCATCGTTATCATGCTCATCTCTATTCCTAAGAGCTAAGTGCAACGAGTTTCGCAATGCTAGATCATGGGGTAAAGCCAGTCTATTACAATTATGATATGAACACATCTCTTCATAGAAGAGCTGTTTTGAGCTCAATATTTTCCGGACATCATCCTTTTCTTTCTCAGAAAGAAAATTCATGTCATCCAAAAGCACAGGGTTCTCAACAACCTGACAAGAAGTTCCCCGCCCAAGCATGTCATTAAGCTTCTTATACCTCTTATTAAGATCATTAAATTTATCCTCACACTGCTGAGGAGAAACATGGAAACCTCTCTCAGCCATGACCTTGGAGATACATTTCCACTTGCCCTTCTTATGTAGCACTGCAAATTTCTTCCTTCCTAAATCGGATAACACATCCTCACCTAAATATGACACAGCTGTAATCAGTAACTTCACCATCTTATCGGTCCACTTAACACGATGCCACGGCGACATCTTTTTCCCTCTACCATCCTCAGTAGTAAAGCTTGGCTCATCCTCCTCACTTGCTGAGCTTTTACTCCTATCTCCCTTGTTAAAATCCGTCACCGAAATCGTTTGATCACAAGTCTGTGAAGTCCCCATTGACAGCAGAAATCCTTCATGCATCGGCGAATTCCCTCGGTGGTGAATTGATTGTTGGGGATGCTGTGATAGATGCTGTGATTGTTGAGAAAATGTGGGAATATCAAAACCCCCAAAAGAAGAACCTTGTGACATATTTCCTTCCATTGATTCAAATCATAACAACAAAGCCATTAGACCTCAAAATATAAAGTCCTCCTTATTATTGAACAGTACTTTTTCAAACCCATGTAATCTGTTTAGTCTCAAGATCTTCTTCAGTTTAAGGCAGCCCACAAATCTATCTATTATATCACACACCAATAGTCTTATAAAATCACTAGGCAAGAAAAGAATCCAATTTAAAAAAATCCCAGAAGCAAACTGGAAAGAAAATTCAGAACGAGTTCATATAAAAGCAAAGTTCTTCAAGTTCATCAACATTGAATAGGATAAGCTAGTAATAATTCATCCACTTATCTGCAGGAAAATCCAGCATGAATCTCAGACCCAAAAGCTGCGATGAAGTTGAGGTTGTTTTTTTTTTTTTGTTTGGGTTTTGGAGAATCCAAAGGTAAAGGTGACAAGAACAAGAAGTAGTCCCAGAAAAAGAGGAGAAACTGAAGTGACCGCAGAAATGCCTGAACTCAAGGAAAGGAAACTAACAGGTTCAATGTATATGAGATAATGAGACAATCCAGTGGGGTCCACCTACCTAAACAATCAAGTTACTGCGGAATTAATCAAAATCAAAATACTCCCTCCCTCCAGTCCTAAATATAAGACCTAATTCACTTCCTCTGAAAAATCTTTAAAAAAATAAAATAGGTTAATTATAAATTGATTTACCTAATTCTTTTCCTTAAACTAGTTTATTTTACCTATAAACTAATGGATAATCTAAAAATATATCAAATATGTCATCATTTAATAACCTATTTCGCAACCTTAATCTCTCCAAAAAAAGTCAATTAGGTCCTATATTTAGGACCGGAGGTAGTAATAAAAAAAGCATTACAAGAATGATGGTACTAATATTTGTTAATAGTATTATATTATTTTTATATATAGATGAATATTTTTATATATCTTATTCAAATACTTTATTGTAATTAATTTATTTTATATCAAATTCTTGAGGATTACTTTAAACATGATTTTGATCAACGTTATCACATTTATTTATTCAGTGTTATTATCAAGAAGTTTATTCATCTGAAAATGAAATTGGTATTTTAGAGGATGAAATGACATTTCTTATAAGTTATAGTCAAGTAATTTATCTAACACTAGTATGTTAGTATTAACTCTTATAATAAAATACTAAAGTAAACATCAAATCAAATTCCGAATTGACTAATTTTAAATGAACTATTCAAGAAGAGTTGATCACGTGTAATGTTGGTTTTTTACTACTAGTATTTTGTTAGTAGTTGATGGAAATGACAAATTAATGTGAAATAACGTATAAAAACACACATGTTACATGGAAAAACAATTAAAAAACACACAAGTTGCATCGAAATAAAATAAAACAACACACAAGTTGTATCGAAAAAAATTTTAAGAAAAGCACAAGTTGCGTTTTTCTTTGGGAAAATTAATTCGAAGTCCCTCACAGGAGATTTAATACTAGAAAAGTCCCATAAACTTTACAAATTAAAGTAGGGTCCCAAGGGACCTCACTTTAATATATTCTAAATGTGAAAAGACTTTTTTTGCCCCTCAGCCTATTAACTTGTCATTCTCTGTCCATGAGGTTGTTACGCGTGCCCATGTCATCGTTAATCTCTGCCCATTAGCTTGTTAGAGGGGTTGTCATCACATTTAGTCATGACCTTGTTTAAAGTGCCCATGAACTTGTCCATATCTGCCCATGAGGTTGTTAAGCGTGTTCATGCCCTCGTCAATCCCCACCCATTAACTTGTTAGAGGGGTGATCATAACCTTATTAGAAGCGCCCATGAACTTGTCATTCCCCGCCCATGGGGTTGTTACGAGTACCCATGCCCTCGTTAATCCCTGCGCATTAACTTGTCTACTTGGGTTGAGGGCAAAACAGTCTTTTCACATTTAGAATATATTAAAGTGAGATCCCTTGGGACCCTACTTTAATTTGAAGAGTTTATGAGACTTTTCTAATATTAAGTCCCTTGTGAGGGATTTCAAATTAATTTTTCCTTTTTCTTTTTAAAATCCCGAGAGCATGAAACAATAAAATGGGGAACTTGCAGAAGAGCATGTGGGGTCGGATTCAAGGTATTACAATGATCATTGCAACCAAGGTTTTTAAAGTCACAAGTATTATGTTGTACTCCTTTCAGCATCAACTAATTTTCTCATATACCAATAAAATTGGTTAGATGCATTTAATTTGTCTTAAATTTCAAGTACTTTCTTGTTAATCAAATTAAAATAGATATTAATATTTACTCAATTATAAAAAAAATAATTTAAATATGTATCTATGTTCAATAACTATAAAATTATTTATATATGTAACTTTTTTTCATATTTTTTTTATTTTATTTTTTTTTAAATATTTTTAAGCTATTTAATTCAAATTTTTATATACATTTTACTCTTCCGTGGATTCTTATCTCTCCCACATGATGAATGATAATGTAAAAGAAAAAAAATATAAACTATCATCATACTGTTAGAATCTTAAGTTTTGATGAAGACTAAAATATGAAAGAACAAATTAAACACTTAGAAAAATTAGGTTAATATATAACCACAAGTAAGAGTACAACCGGATGTGGATTTACTTCCGGATGGACTAGGACTAGCGCTCGCGGATGAATGACTCATCCCACAGCGGATGTAAGTAAGTCACTAAGTCAGAACTCAGTCTAGGAAAGTTAGAAGTATAAAATCTTTAAGACTAAGTTAGGACACAACCGGATGCAGGAATGCTTCCGGATGATAAGTGACTAGCGCTGCCTATTGGATTAGGCAACACCGAGCGTCAGTGAATATAACTCTTAGTCATAACTTAAGTCTAGTAGGAGTACTTCCGGATGTGGAATTGCTTCCGGATGTAAGAGAGCTTCCTTAGACAAAATGACTGCATGTGACTATGTGTTAATATTGCTAGACTAACTTTCAAGTGCAGCACTGAGTGATGTTGCTTCCGGATGTGGAATTGCTTCCGGTAGCAATCAGAATGTCAGAACGTACAGCAGTGCAGTGTCAGAGTGCTTTTTGGCAGAGCAGAGTTGTCAGAGTTGCTTTTCAGAGATAAAGCAAAGTCAACCCTGCTGAGTATTAATGGAGCATTAATGAGCAACGGTAACAAGGGAATAACGGCTAAATTCAAACGGTTGGTTACCTACCAAGAGAGAGAATACTTGAAGACCATATATAAAGAAGCTCATCTTCATTTATGAAGATAACTTGGAGAAAAACGCAGAAATCTAGAGAGAGAAACTGAGAGCATTCTTCAAGCATTCAAAGCTGCCCAGAAAAGCAAGAGAGCGCTTAATACATTGAGAATTCTATTTCATTTATTCATCTTGTACCCTTTGTAGTTAAGTCTCTTCATCTATTGAGAGCATTCATTGTACTTAAGTGTTTATCATAATCAGTTCACAGAGTGAACATATTATCAAATCCTCTAATCAAGAGAGGTTGTTCTAAGGCTTGGTGCTTGAAGAACAGTGTTGTAACATTACAAAAGTAAGAGGGAGTATTTAGAGGTTTTCTAAATCTCCAAGGTTGCAAGTGAGCCCGTGTAAAACTTGTGGTTGTAAGGTTGCAAGTGATCCCGTTGTAAAACTTGGGGTTGTAAAAGTTTGCAGGTAAGCCCGTTGCAAAACCTGTGGGTTGTTAGGTGAACCCGTGTTCGTAAAATCTAAGGTGTAAAGGCTTTTTTGTGCGTGGAGTAAACAAGAAGTTTAGTGGATTGAAAATCTCAGGTGAAGTCTGGGGACTGGATGTAGGTCTGGAAGTGACCGAACCAGGATAAATCTGTGTGTGCTGTTTCTGTTTTGATCTTCACATTTCTAGCACCACACCATCACAAACTTATTTGTGCATAGCATGATTCATTGTCATTTTCATGAAGCACAAAAAGAAATGTTTTAAAAGAAAAGTTTAAGTTTTATTCTGCCACACAATTCACCCCCCCTCTTGGGTGACAGCCACACATTTCACATACCATACATTCTTTTAAAGGAAAATTCCAATATCCCGTTGTTTTATGAGTTCACCAAGAGTTTGCCTTGTTCTCCTTCTCCCTCTTTCAATTGAACTCCAATTTGTTTGGTCCACCCTCCTCATTAGCGAATCTATTGGTCTTCTTTGAACATACTAAACCACCTCAAACGATTTTCCACCAACTTCTTAGTAATGAGAGTTACTACAACCCGTTCTTGTATATGATCATTCCAAATTTTATCCTTTTTTATATGACCACATATCCATTTCAACATTCTCATTTTAGCAACCCTCATTTTGGTCATTTATGTTTGCATCATGTTTTAATTTAGTTTTTTACGTTTGGAAAGTAAATCTATGGTCTTTTTTGTTAACATATTAGTTTCACTTAAATCTAAATGATTATTTCATTTAAGCATTTTTCGATATTTAATAACCATTTAGAATAGTTAAGTTAACATTTCACGTTAAGTGAAACTAATAGTCTGATAAAAAACTAATAGTGTTAATAAAAAAAAGACTAAAAGTGTATTTTTTAAACAGAAAAAACTAAACTAAAACTTGATGCAAATATATGAGATCAAAAGTATACTTTAACATACCCCCTCCGTTCTTAAATATAAGATCACTTTGGAGAATTAGATAAGTTTCTAAATATAAGATCAATTCCTATTTTATCTCAAGTTTTGCCCAAACTACCCTTATACTCACTCTTTTCATTGAAAACCCCTCCTCCTTTTAAAGTTAAGTAATTGAGGGGATTTTGGGAAGATCGTGTAATTTTATTGTCTTCCTTAATCCCCAAATTAACCAAAGTGATCTTATATTTAGGAACGAAGGGAGTAATATTTATCTACAATAAACAAGTAAGGGAGAGAGAATGAGAATAAAGATATAAGGTTAGGGAAGATTAGTAATATCATGTGCTAATAACTAAGTTAAATACTCCCTCCGTTCCTAAATATATAAGATCACTTTAATGAGGAGAGCTTGTTCCTAAATATAAAATCATTTTCTAATTTGACTCAAGTTTTTTCCAAATTATCCCTATACTCCCTTCACCTAAAAAATAGTGGTTTTGAATGTGAGAGAATATTTTTAAAATTTAGGTGAGAGATATTTTAGAAAATTCATGTAATGAAGATGGATAAGAATGATAACATATGGGGTGAAGCAAATCCTGTTAACATTCCATTCATTGATTCATTGGTTACACCTACAGGCTACAAGTCTACAACACCATCGCCAAGGACCACCACTAACGCTAAGCTTTGCCTTAAACGCAGCGTTTTATTTCTCAAAACACTGCACCCACCAAAACTACGATACGACATCGTTTCAGCCTCTCTCCCGGCACCGGTGTCAGTGGTTGAGCACCCTCTCCCATTTCCGTTACTCCTCATAAATTCCATTCCCCACCAATTCCAATTGCAATTCCAATTCCAATTTCAAATTCTTCCACCAAAACCGAAACCCTAACTTTTAGGGTTTTCCAAATGGCGGATCAAGAAGAGGAGGATTTCCAAATGGCTTTACGCATCAGCATGCAGCAACATTCCCCGCCGGAGCCCAAGCGTAGCAAGCCGCCAAGGGATGCCGCCGCCGCCGCCGCTGTTTCCGCCGCCGCCGTTTCGTCGTCGTCGTCGGGGGACGAGTCTCCCGAAGCGAAAACCCGCCGGTTACAGCGCGAACTCATGGCCGCCGCCGCCGAGAAGCGGCTGGCCGCGACCAAGAGCTCTTCGTCGTCATCTTCGTCGCCGTCGCCGTCTAAAGGTGGGAAGAGTAAAGAGGAGGCTTGTTTGGAGAGTGGGAGATTGAGTAAGGAGTTATGTGTAGAAGAAGCGAATCAGTTGTTTTTTATGGTGTTTGGTAATGAGGTTTCGAAGTCTGTTCTTGCACAGTGGAGCAATCAGGGAATAAGGTATTTTGTTTTTTTGTTTTTTAATTTATGTTGACATTAATTTGAAAAAGACGTTTGGAATTAAACACTTGGTTTAGTCAAGTTTGCATTTTAACCCTGTTGCTGTGTTTAGTTTCTGGACATTAGATCATGGAATTTCAATGTAGATGCCTGAAAATGTTGTTTTAAATGTTAAATTGTGTGTGTGTTAGAGATTTTTTAAATGTTGGACTGAAACCCATTAAAGCAACACAGCCCCTTGACCTAGCTAAATTTCTTTTGTTGGACAGAAGAGAGTGGAACATATATGAATGTGATAACTAATCATGAGTAAACTGAAGTAGAATGGAAGTTATCGCTGTTGCTTTGTGTGGATAGTTACTCATAGTAAAAGAAATGGAATGGCTGTAATAATATGATATGGCTACCTGGTAGATTCTAATCATCCAGGTCTTACATAAAATTATTATTCTGGTAGAGATTTAGGTCTTAAATAAATTTATTATTCTGGTTTATTTGTGAGTGTAGGATTTTAAGATTTTGACATTTAGTTTGAGTTATGACTACCTAACAAAAAAAAAGGAAGTTAGCAAGCTGATGCATGAAAGAAAAAAAATTGATAGAGGATGTCTGGGCATCTGGCTACTTGATTGAAATACCCAACTGGACTTGGTTGCTGTCTGGCTTAATTTTCATAAGAAACACATTTCACTATTGTATGATTTCATCCTCTGCCGCATCCTACATTGTTTTACCGAGTTGCGAGCTTATGGGTGTTTATGATGGTGGGGATGTTTGAATATCTGATGAAATGGCTGTGTTGATTGAATTATTGAACTATATTCTTTCAGAAAGATGGGCTTGGGCTTATTAATTTATAATATTGAGTTTGAGTTTTTTTTGGCTATTACTTTAAATTATTTATATACTTCAATGTATAATATTTGTCAATAATTATTTATTTACTCATTATTTTATCATTCTGTTTGATTAGATATGAGCTAGTAATTTTTTTTAATGAATTATACAAATATTTTTGTGATGCATACAAATCAAAGTTAACGTCTTCAAGTAAATTGTGACCCCGTAGAGTGTAACATAGCGTACTTCCTTGTATTGGTTGTTTTGAATTGCACAAAGCCTCTTCAAGTACCTAAAACTGCTATTTTGTAAGGCACTGCAAATGTGGTAACAATGTTCTTGGGTAACTATTTAGTCATATTCAGAGATCATTTAAAGCAGAAGCTTGTGATACCAGTTATCACCCAAAAAAGGAAAAAGGTTGGCGAGAGTTAAAGAATTTTATGCGTGACTCAATTATAGTATGAAATTAGAGTACACAATCACCCCCCAGTTTTACTAGAGTAAGTTTTACTCTTCGAAACCATGGTTTTTGTTAAGCCACCCAAACACTAACAAATTTTTTGTAATAGCTTTTAGAAAACCATGGTTTTCCGGAAACTTTTTTTTCCACACATTTTCAGAATCTATTCTCCAAAATGTTTTCTAAAATGAATTTTTCTTAATTTTTTCCTGCAACATATTTGGCAAAAGCAAATCCAAATACACTCCAGAAATTTGCTGCTGAATTGGAGAAATAATCCATGTATGCATGTTGGGAAAAATTAAAATAAGGGGTTTTGGTTCATGAGATAAAACTCCTTTAATACATTTACCTTTTATAGTGCAAAATCACTTAAGATAAGTTGATCCAAACAAGCACTAAGTACTTCATAGAGCAAACGGTTGGAGAATGACATGGGCCTCTTGCTAAGCCCATCAAGGCTTTTGCAGATTAGTTTTGTTTTATCCTTCACATCCCTAACATTTTGGGTTTATAATAAATTAGTTTTATTTCCTAGATAATTTAAGATACGGTATTTCTGATTTATTGGCATTGCTTCCCTATTCTTTATATTGTAATTGTTGCTTCTGCAGTATTTGAGAAATATAATTTTAGTGCTACGCAAACCATACTACTTGGTCCAGGACTTATTATTCTAATACTGTGTTTAATCATCTCTATCAATTGGCTTCTCTTGGAAATCTATTCTCTTAGCGGCTACACACTAACTTCATTTGTCAAAAGCCTTCCATTGGTTAGAATCCTTTTTAGAAGTTAGAACCTTTCTTAGGAAGCCTTTTTCAGAACTGTTAACCTCCATTATTGAAACCAATTGATAGTCACATAATGGAGGGGGTAACATTTCTGAAACGCTAGTTATTTAGGCATCAAAGCCTACCCATTTGATATAAGTACCATAAACATGTTACAATATTTTGTGAAATTTTCGAATCTCATATAACTCCATCATAATCCTATCAAAGTAGGTTGAAACTCTCAAATCAAGCCCTTATTTTGGGTCGAATTGTGATGGAAGACACTTTGTGTTTAATACAAATTAGTATCACTCAGTGAACAGTTGCTGACCCCACATAGTGGGATAAGGTTGTGTTGTTGTAGTATCAGTCAGTGGTAAGCCTAAAACCCCAAAGTGCCATTGAGATATTTGTCTGACAGAATACTCTTTATCTTCCTTCTGTTTATACATACTCGCTAAGCAGATATTTGGTATTTTTTCTTTTGCTTTCAACTAAGGGGTGGTCAGGGGGAACTAATTTGAAAATCTAACCATTCTAGTGAGAATAATAAGGATAGGAGTCCGCTATGAACCATTGATTCCATGTTATCATTTCAGAATGTGTAGAACAATGATCTTATTGGTTTTGGTGCAGTAAATCATGTTTGGTTTTTCCCTTATCTGAGTGATTAGATGCGAATAATCCATTTATATTTTGTATTTTCTTTGCATGAAATAGGCTTATTGATTAGTCTGGAACTCCTAAAACACTAGTTTTGTGACCTAAGGATATTTTTTTAAAAATTGTCACCTCTTCTAGAATAATATAATGAACATATTAGTACATGGTTCATTGGCTTGACTGTATTTTAATGATGTAATGCTTTAATTTAAATATTTTTAATTTGATATGTTAAAATTCTCTATGATGACGGTGATGGATTATGGAGGAGATTTGACAACATTACTATTGACGTCTGTTTGATGTTCCAATGTTCTTTTCTTGAGATCTGTTTTATTATTTTAGTTAACTAGTCTTATCTATATATAATAGAGTATCACATGACCAAAACCACTCCTGCCATGATTGTGACTAAAAACATTTGGTTCACGGAAAGCATTTATCAATTGTATTTGTCTTCCCACGAAGTTTGGAAATTCTATTAAACGTTGGATGTAATGAGAAGTGGGGAGGTGGGTTACAAAAGGAATGAGGAGGGTATTTGATGTGCTCTTTGGATTTGGTACATAGGTAGTGCAGATGGCCCATGATCTGTGGAGTTTTTTAGGAAGCTGGGTTTCTTAATGCTTACATGGTTTTGATCAATTTTATTGGGTTTTCAACGGTTTGGTTGATTTATGTTGTGTTTTAGAATAGTTCAAATGTATGGTCCAAATGAAGTAGCACAATGATTGGTTACTGGATTTTAAGTTCTAACTTGTCATTCCGGTATGCTCTTTTAAGCACAGCTTGACAATCTGCTGGGTCTTGTATGCACTTACATCATTAATAAATTGGGTTGAATGTTTGTGTCATTTTATTCTATTAGTTGCTGTTTTCAATGACTTTCAGCTGAGATCTAAAAGAGTAATAATTTAAAATGAAGATTATCTCTTTGTGAAAATAAAAGATTTCTTTGGCTACTTTTCATGATTAATTATTTAAACTGAAAATTGAATTGCTTGGTTCTCTGTCTTCTGCTTCACTCCACTCCAGTCTTCCCATATAAACAACTCTCTTTAATGTTTTACAAATCTTATCGCAAATCTTGTATATATAACTTGGGTGAGTTTGGCTAGAAATTAAACTATGTAACTATCTAAATGTTGATAAATAGTTTTTTTATATGTTTTATTTCGGGTGAGTCAATTCAGTTGAGTCACTTTGCATCCTTAATGTCATTCATTCTCAAAATCCTATAAAGTTCATCTGCTTGATCAATTTAAGTCTTAACTCAACCAGCTGTAGTTTTATTTTATATCTTTACTTTATATCTTGGTGAGTTCAAATGCTTCCTTTATATTGGTAATAATGCAAAATCGTTTCAGGTTTAGCTCTGACCCAGAAACTTCTATGGGCCTTGTGCAGCATGAAGGTGGTCCCTGTGGTGTTTTGGCAGCTGTACAGGTAATTAGGCCCTTGCAGCATGCTACCTGTAACTTCGAATCTTCTTTTTAATAATCGATTCTTCTCAACATTCTTCTATCTTTTTCAAGATCTGTTCCATGATTTATCGAGAATTTAGGTGTCCACTTGCTTTCCTTGTTTTCTCTTTAAATGTTAATGGAAATTTCATGGACATGGGATCAAGAATGATATTTTCACTAATATGACAATAAGATTAGACATGAAATGTCCAAAATGCCCTTACAAATTAAATAAACTTTTACCGAGCGGCGATTAATTTATAAGGGCATTTTGGACTTTTCATGCATGTCTAATCTTATTGTCAT
Organism: Mimosa pudica; assembly: GCA_029929735.1. Lineage (NCBI taxonomy): Eukaryota > Viridiplantae > Streptophyta > Magnoliopsida > Fabales > Fabaceae > Mimosa > Mimosa pudica. The sequence continues at coordinate 7,063,839 of JAKELP010000021.1, read as the reverse complement.
ATGAGTGGAAATATCATTCTTGATCACATTGTAAAAGTTAGGTATCATTTGTGTACATTGGAATAGTTATGCAGTATTTTTGTTCCTTGACCATTAGTTATGTATCATTTTTGGGTCTTCGCCCTTCTTTTTATATTCCTTTTTATCATCCCATTTTTTCTTTCTCTTGACTCTTGAGGTCAATGTCATATGGATAATTTTAGTTATGTTTCACCATTAGTTTTATGTGAATTTTCAATCTTTTTTGTTCTGTCTTGTTATGGTGATCTCCTTATATTAAACTTTCCTGCTATAGCATGTTTAAGTCATCCATGTGTAGTTCAAAATTTTGCTGTGATCATTTAGCGAGTCCATTGGGATGTTTCATTATGATGTTCAATTTCATTTCCTTTTTCAACTGATACCCACTGATCACTGGATTTCTGGGTGTTTTGCTATATGCTTATTTTGCTTCTGGTGTTTCTATTAATTTTCAGGCATTTGTGCTCAAATACATTCTATTTCATGGTGAGTTAAAAGATGTAACAACCTTGCCACACAATCAGGGTCTAAATGCAATATCCAGTAGTCAATCTTTTCCATCAAACAATTTTTCTACGCTTAGTGAAGATGTCAAAGTGAGGTAATTAACTTTTTCCTTATCCGTTAGTTGTCTTTCAATTGAAAAACATGTGATGTGATTATCACACTTTGTTTTTTCTGTACAAGTCAAATGACCTAGACTCCATGACTCCAAGAGTTGTACTTTTGTTAGAGTTACCCATGAGCATTAAAATTCATTTTGATTGGACTATGCTTGTCTACCTTTCAACCCTATTATTAATTATTAATTCATGTTCCTTTAATTGATATTTATTCATTACCTGTGTTGCCTGTTCATTTTATTTCAATTTCTCTGACCTGTCAGGCCTTGTTTTATGTTGAAGTTTTCCTTGTCCTTCATTAGTTCTGAACATGTGATGCTTGAAGCATTTAAATCATGTTGACTATATCTATGTAGGTATATGGTTGATAATGATGACCTTTGCAAGAGATTTTGGGACTATTGCACCTAAGTCCCAAATGAGAGACTTAATTTCAAATAAATTCCAAGGAGTTGTTACCACTTGTTAATGAAGGCTATTGCAATTGTTAGTAGTCATTAACAACTCCTTGGGACCTCTTTGAAATTTAGTCTCTTATTTGGGACCTAAGTGTAATTGTCCAAAGATCGATTAGGATTTTATACCAGGAAACTGCCAGTGTCATCAATCATTCTTAAAAGATGCAGGGGTTCAACTATATGCTTTTCCTTTCTTTGTCCTCTTCATGGTCAATTGCATTTAATGTTGACTCGTTCTGATATGAAACTTGATAGAAAATAAGTTTAGGGAGTTTAGAGACGAAGAGTAAGAGAGAAAAGAGAGGGAGAAGAGAGAAACAGATCTGACATGCGAGAGAGAAGAAAGAAACTGAATCTGAAATTTTATTCGAATGTCACAACACACTTACGAATGAGGGGATCAAAGGGTATTTATACTTTCTGATTCCCTTCCCTTCTAACTAACTATTCGGCCAGCCTATATTATTACAGACCCAACAACCCAAAAACTGATCAAAAGCAGAAACAGCAACTGAATAGCAACCGAACAGAAATACAACAACTAATCAACAATAGTAACTAACTAGTCCCTAATCGTAGGGATTTTACCTCACACATTCCTAAAACAAAATGCATTATCTATGTCGTTAATATTTCTTATGTGGAAATTGCAGAAAGTCCAACAGGCTTTGACAACAACTTACAAGGGGCATGCATACCCTCTCGTGTTTTAACTTATTTTCCTTAGTTTCATGTATTACGTCCAAGTAAATCTTGTTTTCCCTTATCTTGAGTCATCACAATGGAGCAATGGGATTGGTTAAAATGATTGTGTCTGTTTCTCTTTTTGTTTATTTTCTTAGTGAATAATATATCTAAAGATTTGTTTACTAATAGAGCACAATGATGTCGTATGATCTGTGTATTTGACCCCACTTAGTGTGATAAGATGATGTTGTTGTTCTTCATTTTTTTAATGGTACCATATCATGTTATGTAGCTAATATTTGCGTATAAATTGATGTTTTATTCAAATTTCACTTGTATGAATAATTTCCCATACTGCTCTTTTATAGCTTATTTTTTATACATGTATTTGCAGAGCCCTGATAAGAAGCATGGGTGAAATTTTGTTTTTATGTGGAAGTAGTAGAATGGCTGTGATTGCAACACTGGGCATTCTAGGGAATGACTATCAGCATTCTAAAGGAATTTCCAATGATGAGGTAGGTTTTGTCTTGCTGTGATGATATGTGGCGCATCATATTGTAAAGAGATTAAAAAAATTTTCTTTTGTTAATGAAGTCATCAGCTGTAGTTTTTGGAAGATTTGCTGATTTTAGTTATGCCTAAATGACAGGCTATTGCAAAAGAACTTGATGGATTTTCCATTGAATCAGCTTTGGATCTGCAAAAGGCTCTTAGAGTTGAAACATACACATCACAAACAAGTGCATTGCAGAGGCTTGAAGTGATGATTCCTGTATTTCAAAGTCGTATGGGGGCATTGCTTTTCCTGATTTCTGCTTTACTTTCCCGGGGATTGGTATGCTTGTCAACCCAAAACTCTGCTATTTATATAATTGGCATTGCATTTATACCAGGGTAATTCACATTTATATAATTATGTAAGGGGCTCAGCTATGTTAAGAGTAAACTTATAAATGGGAGGGCTCCAACCTGTATTTTGACTTTTGATGACTGATGGAATAGCCTCCCAAAACTGGATTACTCTCAATTATCCTTTGTTCTCTTGGTTCTTCTTCTGCTGCTCTTCTTCCTCTACCTTCTAATTTTCCCTTTTTATTCCCCTGATTTCAGAATAGCATCATAGTGATGCTTAAAAGTCTGGTATTTTTAATGGAAAATTGTAACTAATATTTACAAAAGAATAACAAAGGTTACAAAGTGTTAACGTACATCACCACTCCTATCATCCGCCATATCTATTATTTGATAGGGGGAAATGTCTGAAGCTCCAAGTTTGAGCCTATTTTGATTTTTACTATGTCTTCTCATCGTGTACTTAATACTATTTCTTGCGATCTTTTTGTTTTTGCTAGGACTTGGTTCAAGATGATAGGGATGATCCCAGTCTCCCTCTAGTTACTGCTCCTTTTGGGCATGCTTCCCAGGTGTATATTTATTGACCGCCAAATAATGATGCTATCCTTTTAATTGCTACAGTTTTCATTTTAAGTACACTTCTGCTAATATTGGAGATTTACTTTTCTTTTGATTTTTGTGCAGGAAATTGTGAATTTATTGCTGTGTGGGCAGGCTGTCCCTAATGTATTTGATGGGAGGATGGATTTAGGGGGAGGAATGTTTCTTAAAGGCATATCTCGACATGTGGAAGTTGGATTTCTCACTTTGTTAGAATCCTTGAACTTCTGCAAGGTTGGTCAGCATCTGAAATGCCCCAAGTGGCCCATTTGGGTTGTTGGGAGTGAATCCCATTACACAGTCCTATTTGCTCTTGATACCAGTGTTCAAAATGAGAATGAACTGGAAGAAAGGGAGTCACAGATCCGCAGAGCTTTTGATGCACAGGATCAGAGTGGAGGTGGGGGTTTTATAAGTGTGGATGGGTTCAATCAAGTCCTTAGAGAAACGGATGTCAAACTTCCCCAAGAGAAGCTCGAGCACCTTTGCAGCTCAGGCTTCATTGTGTGGAGTGAGTTCTGGCAAGTTATTTTGGAGCTAGACAAGAGCTTGGGAGGTTTGAAGGATTCATCAGGATGTATGGGTAGGAAGGTTTTTGAACTTTATCATTTTAATGGGATTGCTAAATCTGATCTGAATGGAAGTCAAATAAACCCTGGAGGTGATATTCCTCTGCAACGACCTCGGCTCACAAAATTACGGGTTTCAGTTCCTCCAAGATGGACACCGGAGGAATTTATGGCAGATGTGGAAGTTTCCTCTGCCTTTAACGTTGATGAGCCTGGTGGAAAAGACACTGAAGTTTCCAAACCTGAGCCTTCTCAACATGCACCATTGGTGGATTGCATTAGGACTCGCTGGCCCCGTGCCGTCTGTAGTTGGTCAGGAGATCCTCCTAGCATAGTATGAGATATGATGAATGTAGGGGGAATCATTGGTTGTGTGCTCTGTTGGTCACAAAATCATTTTTTCACCAACCGCAGGATGAAAGGAAGATGATCAAAGCTTCCTGTTTAACTTGGGATGAAATTGGAGACACCTGAAGAAGGGACAGCAGTCAAGTAACAATTCTCTTTGATTTGTCCATATAACAACATGGATAAAGTGTATCTCTATTTTCTTCTATTCTCTTTCATTGAATGGGATGAAGGGAGAAGAGAGCTGTGTGAAGTTTATATCTATGGTCAACCCAACTCGTAAAATCCATTTTGATGTTTATTTGTGGATGAGGAAAGGTATGTCTAGAGGGTTCTTAATAAATGTGAAAATGTGTTGTTTTTCAAATGATTGTAACATTAAATCATTAATGTTCCCGGTTGCTGAATAGGAAAATATTTGATTTTATCCCAGAATGTTATTATATAGACACCACCTTGTGTATTTTCTCCCCCCAAAACAAAGTGGGAACCAATTCAGTATATTTTCTTACTACCTGTATATCAAGAAACAATTCTGTATTTTTGTTTCAAACTTTCATACAATTTTTGGGTTAGTTTTGAATTTTGCTACATAAATTGTTAGCTAGGAGCAATATTGTCTCAACAATTCCTTTAGGATAAGCTTCCAAACCTTACCAGTGTCACAGTGGCCAGAATCTAAGTTAATTTTGATTGTATGTTCACCAACATTGAGGTGAATGGACCACGGTCCACGGATCACATTATATAACCTTGCTTTTTATTAATAGACTTGTTATTCATGAAAGTTCTCACTTAAGTGCACAAAGTATTGCAAAGTTTTCAAGTCATCCTTTGTGTTATCGAAGTGACATTTGGGCCATTAGTTGACCATGTATGATGATGATCTAGCAAGCCCATGTGTCATCCAGAACTTCTCTCAAGTTAGATAAAGATGGGAAAACTTTTAAAACATTCATCTCAACTTAATGATTGCAGAAAATCAAACAGGTTTAGATCATTTAATGTGGAGAAGAGAAATTTGAAGAGGCACTATTTCGAAAATTTAGGGTAAAATTGAACTAAAAAACATCTAGGGTGGCGTGTGCAACCCGGCCAGCCCCACATCAAAATTTCGTTGAATCATTTCAACCGAAGGATTTATAAGAAGTATAGATTGATCCAGTTAACTATACAATACAAAAAATCTCCATTAAAATATTTATATACAATTTTTTGGATCTACCTCATTCTAGAGGAAGATGTAACCTAGTCTAGTTTGGTATAGATTGTGCTAGACAAGACCATAAAGAGAGGCAAAACTCTACCAAATTTTTTTAGTTTAATTAAAATACTAGTATTTGGTAGTAGAGTTTTGAAGGGTCGGCTTAGCTTGTGTGGATATGAGGTCGCGGGTTCGAATCAGCCACTGTGCAAAAAGCATAGGTTAGACTGCCTAGTATATTCCCTTCCTCAGTACCCTCACCAAGTGGGGATTAGAACTGGGTTGACCCTCTTTTATTTGGTAGTAGAGTTTTACTATCTTTTGTGGTTTTGTGTCACTTAATTTGGACCCGAATGTAACTGTAATAAGTTCAACTATTTATGTCATCAATCCAAAAAATTGGGTACTTTACTAGAGAAATAGAAAACAAAATATTTTAATGCTATTCAGTATCTTTTTTTTTAAATGTCCATCCTAGCTATATTTTTAAAATTAAAAATTAAAACTACTTTAAGAACCCAATTACAAGATATTTGATCATATAAGGTACTCCACATACCAAAAATCAATAACATTGTTCTGATGATTCAGATTGCCATTCCCTCCCAATACTTACACATTTCCATAAACTCGTTGGGAGTCAAATTTTTTTTTTATCCATAATTAAGGTATCCCCTCACTCGACAAGTGAGAGACTAATCCCCCGCTGATTTGTAGGCACCTCAAAGGGTGGGACAGCTGGCCTGGGAGATTTAATGCTTCTCCATACCCAACGCCAGGGATCGAACCCCAGACAATTGGTTAAGGGTGAATGAGTCCTTGCCACTCAACCACACACCCCAGGTTGGGAGTCGAATTTTTTCAATTGGGGAGAGTGATATGAATCACAAAATAATAAAGAAGATTCCACCTAGATTTGCATATTACCATATTATCATTTAATAGTTAGTATTAACTGTCATTTACATTTAGTTTTGATTTCTAGAATATTCCAGTATTAAAGTGATTTAATTAGCATTAATTTTAATTTACATCTGTTATGTCATTAATTTCTAGAGTTTGGTTGTTGGGGTTTATAAATAAACCCTCAAGGCCTCAACTATTTGCTTTGTATATTTAATTATTTGAATAATAAGAATATCAGTTTTCTTGAGCATGTCTCTCTCCTTTTATCTTTTTCATTTATCTATCTTTTCTCTCTTTCCCTCTTTTATTTATCTAGATACTTTCTATCTCTATCTTTACTCTTTTTTTTGTTAGAAACTACTCTATTGAGTGATAGAGTAGCCTAAATGCCCTGCTAGCCTATGAGGCTAGGCTATTGAGTGATAGAGTAGACCATGTTTAGATTAGGAATCAAGTCATTCACTAATCTAGAGGCCGTGCTAGGCCTATCTTTACTCTTTTTAATCCTGTACCATATAACACTTATTTGATTGAATAGATTATCTCTTTTAAATTGAAAAATAAGTACATAATCAGAGTATGAAACTCTGAATATATATAAATTACAAAATGTTAATTTTTGTTAGAAAAAAAAAGAAGCGAAGAGGGAAAAAGACAAATAAAGTCTACTCAATTGGTAAAAGGACAATTGAAGTTGCTAAATTGTAAACTACATCCACAACAAGAGTAGTGGGATTAATTTTGTGAATGAGTCTTCTTGTCCATGAACATGTCATGTGAATGAAATTATTATTAGTGCTGAACAATGCAATCCTATGTGGTTTCCTCTAATTTCAAATTACTTGTGTTTTCCTCATCATCCTTTCCTTGTTTGAGGCACTCTCTGTTCTTTCCCCACAATACGCTGTAAAGTCCAAGCACCAACAGCATTGCCCCTCCAACACTGCACGTGGCCCAAAACAAAACATAAAACATAAGCAAAAGTAATATACCACTGTCTATTTCATATAATATAAAATATAGACTAAAGTATACTTTTATTATCTTATATTTGCTTTAAATTTCAATTTAATCCTTTATGTTTGGATAATGCACTTTTAGTCCTTTTAATTTGTTAACACAATTAGTTTTTCTCAACGGAAAATGTTAACTTAACAATCTAAAATGATTAGTCTAAGATTAAATATTGAAAAATGCTCAAATTAAAATATTTTAGCGTAATTATTCTTATATTTTTAAAAATTTTCATTTTTACCCCCATTTAATTATTAAATAATCTTTTAGATTTTTTTGAAACTAATAGTGCTAACAAAAAAAAATAAAAGTGGAATTTTCAAACATAAAGGACTAAATTAAAACTTGATGCAAATATAAGGGATTAAAAGTATACTTTAGTCTATAATATAATATAATTAACTATTCCCTCTCTCCAGTTTTAAATAAAAGAGCTTACTACTAAGGGGTTAACTTTAATTAGTCCTAAATGTAAGAATTCAATAAATTTTGTATCCCAAACCTTTTAGTTTTTATTTAAAATCTTTCATACTGCTTGCATGTATTGATGGGGCTTTTCCTTAAGGAACACTAATTTCCAGTGCAAACTATTATAAGTAAACCATTTTTTTATCTTATCAAATTAGTTGTTCTACTTAGACTACCGGAGAGAGTAATATTTTAATCTAAATTTTTTGAATCAAAATAATACTTTTAAAGTAAATTGCTACTTTGATGAAATGATTTCTATTGCCTAATTACATGAAAATTAAATTGGCATTATCAAATATATATATATATATATATATATATACATATTCTGATTATTTATAATATATATTATGTATATCGATCTATATATCAACAGAATATTTTCATAGAACTATTCATAGACAATCTTCAATGATTGTAGGACCCCCCCCCCCCCCCCAAACAAAAAACCACACTAACACATAGTAATGCCCTTAGTATGATTTGTAACCTCTCTATTAAATAATACTCCATACAGGTTCATAATTTAAGGATATTTCTCTAAAATTTCAATATTGAAATAAGTACCTTCCCCAGTAAATTAACTCCTTCCACAAAAGAGCTGATAATATTGCTGTGATGATCAGAGCCAGAGGAGTAAACATTGCTGTAAAAACTGCTCCCTTAGCCTCTATAGTGCATACTTGGAGCCAATAACAAATCCCTGTCACAATTATGCCCTGCAAAACAACATTAAGAAATCTCATGTTCAACTCTATAAGAAATGTTCAATAACACTGTATATAGTAATACAGCGAGCTCGATACACAATTGCATATAGGGGTTTGGAACAAGGAAAGTAGTTGATCGCTTAGCATATTCCTATAATATTCTGTTCTTATGGTTCCAACTTTTCATGTTCATTCTAGGATAATGTTTTTTAATCAAGGCAAAATGATTATATCATAAATAGTAGCACTATACAGAGGTTTAGCTATTACAAAATACTGGAAATGAAGTAGAAGAGTTCTAGGATGTGTTTTATGCTACAAATATGGAAAAAGCAACAAAAGGAGAGGGTATATATATAAATAAAAATGTCTGGTAAAAATCAAATTGACTTTTTGGAAAGAAAGAATTTTCCATGCATTTCATTCGAACCGTTTTATAAGTTTCACATGACTGGATTTTACTCAACAAATAATTAATTAAATTAGTTAAAGATAGTAGTAAGAATGTAAACAAATACTTTTTGGGGGGAAAACGAGAGGGAAAAGAAATGAGAGAGGGTAAGTGAAAAAAAGTAGGGGCGCGTGTGTAAGAGGGCTTCTCCATATTTTTTCAATTCCCATTATGTAACAAACTTATTTTTGCTTAGAGCTTTCGGTGTCCGGCTCCCTTCGGGAAACCGACTAATCCGAAGTCGCAGCCGGGATTCACCATTTTGGGGGCCGGGATTCCCCATTTTGGGGGTGATGACTTCCCAAGGGTTCTAACACATGACCTGGTGGGTACACGGTGTCTTACTTTCCCCTTTCTTACCAGCTGGTCTACGCCCCCTTGGCCCATTATGTAACAAATTAAATGGCATTTTACACATCTGAAAGGGTTTAAATTAATTAAAACTAAAGTTGTTATGAGTTGTAAGCTCTCACATTCATACCACATACAACAGCTGTATCATGGATCCATTTGGACATGTCATACCGTACGTCAACGGTTCGCATCATATATCATGATGAAGTGGATCATGATAGTGTGGCAATCATGGATGTAACTTATGAATCATCAGAGTTTCAAATGCATTTTTGGAAAGAAAAAAGTAATCCCACTTCCTTATTATGTATTTCCCTATTATTGAGATACTAACACTTTGTTTTCTTATCTTAAGAGACATAACTCTCATAAACGGTATATGTCCCACACCGGAAGTTTGGGGTTTTATTGTCACATGAGAATCATGAAATTCATGAATGAATGTAGTCTGTGTGAAGGATCACTTGTGATGTGAACTATCACACCTTAACACCTCAAGAATATCTAAAGAGTATTTTTCTCTTATGTGGCACTTATATGAGGGGGAAAAAATTTAAAATCCATTTGACTTTTCATTTCTAGGTGTGAAAAAAAAAATCAAGGTTTTGTTTTGTCACGTCAAATTAAAGTTCTCCATGGTTAGATTAAACTATTTTGAAGTGTTTGTTTACGGTTGTTTAGACTACATGTGCACTGGCAGGTAAAACTGTTCAAGGTAGAATTTCTTTTAAGCAGAATATGGAAGAACTTTCTACCACTTAGTCAGATTCATTAACAGAATTTTTAACTGTGCACGAGCAGTGTCTTACAAGGAAACTAGTAGGGATTGGATTAGACCAGGTGACACCAATTTGGTAGTGCCCAAGATATTTATTATGGCTTTTAGTGCATGTAGTGGTGACTTTTTTTTTTATTTTAACCAAGTGGTTTGTTTTCCTGAATTAATCAAGTGGTTGAGAGAATAAAGACTGGATTCGGCCAGTGATATATCAATGTTATTAGTGGTTGATTAATACTAATAGCCTTTGTTAAAACCTGACTGCGGAGTCTACTGATAAATGTAGCTTTAATGCATTAATCACGATGAAAGTAAAATTCTTGATGTTAATATATCTATAGCAGAGCAAGGAATTTTTTTAAAAGAATGTGGTAAATGTTAATGTTGAAAACTTTTTTTTCAACAAAGGTCGTAGGTCTTACCTTGGCTCTGTTTAAGAATTTCAAAGTTTCAAGGGTCTTTGAATGTGTTTAATGTTGGCAGACAAATTTTTCAACGTGATTTTCTTTGTGGCCATTAATTTAGTTCTGTACTTGATTTTTTTAGGGCTAAAATGCAAAAATGCCCACGTAAAATTTTTTGGAACAAAACTGCCCATCAAATTTTAAAACTGGGGCAAATTTCAAAACTGTTCATCACAGTTATTTTTTTTTTATTTTTTCACTCATTATCCTCTGTCGCGTCATCATCACACAGGGTAAATAAATACATAAATTTGTCACATGTTTTAGTGAGAGTTGGATCGGTAGAAGATGATGCCTCAAAAAATTAAGCAGTTTTGCTTCAGTTTTGAAATTTGATGTGCAGATTTACTCCAAAAATTTATGAGTGCTTTTGCACATTTCTGACAATTACATGAGTATTTTTGCACTTTAATTTTTTTTTATGGTTTAGTACTGTTTGATAAAACAATTGAACCTAACATTTATAGGTTTTATGTTCAATAATGAATAATGAAGCTTTAGCCAAGGGACCAGTGATCTGATGGTTAGAAAATTAGAGATAACATCTCTCTGTCTTCAAGGTCCTTGGTTAAATACTTGGCAAGCCTTTCTCGGGCAAACTCCGGATTAGTCGGTACTCAAAGTGCCGGACACCAGAGACTCTAGGCAAAAAAAAAAAAAAGAATAATGAAGCTCTCCTAAAAAAAGGAAACCGTACATTTTTAGTTTACATATATATCAGGTGTCTCATCAAGTTGTAAAGCTAAAGTCTTTAAGAGGCTAGTGGATCATTATTTGGACCAATGAGCTGATAAAGAAATTTAGCTTTTTCTCATATAGGCTACAACATTTTAGGGAACTATAGTTTTCAACAAAAATGTTGTCAAACTAAAGAAAAAGCTGGCCCATTGTGTTTCTTTGGGTGAAGATCATTTTTAGCTATAAATTATAGTGTAAATATCAGCCAGCACATATATTAAAATATATCCTTCTGGCCAAAAAAAAAAATATATATCCTTTTAAATTCCAACAAACTTCTTAAAATGGGTCAAATTGACTAACACACATAAATCTCAATTAACACCGAACTCTTACATGTCATTTATGCAAATTATTTGACATTATTTTTACTAATCAGGAAATTATGTGAAATTATTTGCCACATAATTCACATGAGTGACGTGTAAAAGCCTATTTAATAGTGTTATATGAGATTTAACTGTATTGGTGAGTTTGACCCTTTTTAAAATATTTGTTGACAAATAAGAACTCATTTATTAATAAATGTTGTGTGATACTTCACCTATAATTTACAAGCAAAAATGATCTTTTACCTGTCATTTTTTATATCAAGTGTCTTATATAATTGTTATATCATGAATAGTGTTAAAGAACATCTTTGAAATTTCAAAATAGAAGATAAGATCAACATACACAGTAGGCCACGGAAAGAAGATTAATATCCCATCCTAGCTTCCATGCTGAAGGATCTCTTTCAACAGCAACAGCTAAAATAGCAGACTGCAAGCAGCTGAAGAAACATTGTAAAGTGGTAAGCCTAAACTTGGCGGTGTACTGCTTTACAATGAAACCCTGAACCAAAAGAGAAATGGAAAGAGATAAAAATCATTAACAAATTTTTAAAATGAAGAAAGAGAAAATTAAATGAGAGTGATTATGATGTACTGACCTGCAATATTAGCCACAAGGACCATGCAGTGTTAGCAGAAAGCATCATGAGAGGACCTTTGACTAAATCCAGCTTGGATTGTCCATTTGTTAGTGACATAGAAGAGTGATGCTCTTGATCCTGAGAATACCACTTCATGAATCCTAGAGAAGGTCCTTTCACTAAAGCAAATATAATTGCACCTGAAAGGCTCAGAATAGAACCTAGAATCTTGGCCACACCATACACTTGTTTTATAGATACGACTTCCACTCTGAAATGATAGAGAAAACATGTGTATGTATATATGTTCATGATAAAGCATTTAAATTAGGTGATATTGACATTATTTCTTTATAAAAAGTCTAGTTGAAACGGTCATCACCTTAATATAACAGCCATGATGAAAGTAATGGCAGGAATTGTGTTTGTAGATGCTGCAGCAAAGGTTGCAGTTGTGTATCTGATTGAAACATAGTAAAGACTTGAACTCAATGTTAACCTGTATAGAATTGACACTTGCATATTTAAGGATTGATACATTAAATACCTCAATTTAAGGAAGGGACTAAATAGTTAGTTTACTTATGTCTGTATAGTGACAATGATTAAAGAAATGGAGTCCTTAGCAAAAAAATTTTATCCTTACATACATACCCAAATAAAGAAATGAGGAAGATTTTGCAAAGCAAGGTGTATGACAAGGAAGTAGCCTGCTTACTGGAAAAGAAAAGAAAAGCTTGATGAATCTCGTATTACATTATGATTGCTAGTAAATATGGACAAAACAAACTGAATAGAACCTGTCAAAGAAAGCAAATGGTGATAAGGCAATGGAAGCAAAGGCTTGTCTATAGACAACAAACACATATGGATTCATTCCCTTGGAGATTGCAGCCTTAGAGAGCAAAGCCATGCCTGCATAAACAAACTGTATGAAGATCATTGCTATATAGGGCTTATTTTTCTGCAGGGCAAGTGAGCATTTCATTATTGTGATGATATTTTCTAGAGTCTCTGCATATAGTCTTCAAACAAAGAAGTTTGGTATATATAGAGTTTGGAAATAATGTGTGTCCTTGTCTTCTTTATCTCCTTTATTTCCTATTTTTGAGCCTATTAAATGTATCCATTTTTTAGTTTCTTACAAAGGGGCAAGAACTTGGCCCATCCCTTAAGAGCAGAAATTAAAAGCCAAATTAGATTAGACATACACTATTGTCTAAGTTTACAGTATGGGCAAATGACTAGTTGATGCATGCTTAATTATGAGTTTTATTTTAATCAATTACTTTGTTGAATTAATTACTTACCTCTAGAAGGAGCTTATATCCTATTTCTATAATGGAGCTTGTCAAAGAGAGCATATAGTTCCAATAATTTTCTGGCTAATAACCAGTTACTCATTTTTCATTTAGTTTCTCATACAATTGACAGAATAATTAAAGCCATGTTGTTTGATCAAAGTGGTATATATATAAGGTTCTCCAAATGTGTTTTTTCCATTCATCAACCTCAAAGTTAAAACATTACTCTCTCTCTCTCTCTCTCTCTCTCTCTCTCTCTAAATGATTGTGGATCTTTTGATATGTGATGCATGTGATATGGTTCCAAACTAAAAGAGAGACAGATAATAAAGTGTAGATAAAAAACAGAAAGTAAGCTCTGGGAATAATTTCTATATTTGTGCCCCTGTTTCTGTTATTTTAGGTATTTGGATTCATTTATGTGAAGTGGAGAAAAAGAAATATGGAGGAATAGATGGCCTTTAATTACTTTTCTGTAGGATCCACATTTCATAAAGGTTCTGGTTCGAACAGGGTATTCAGAGGGGAGGGGAGGGGAGGGAAAATTATTTATTGTTTGAAATTCTTAAAGATTTTGGAGGGGATGGGATGAAAATTGTTGAAGATTTTTATGATTTGACGAAAAATGAAATGTAAGAAAATTAAAGGAGAAAAGAAAAATAACTACAAACTTTTACCCCACTTCTCTATTTTTTCAAATTTCAACTTATGAAAAATTTCCCTCAAGAGTCAAGACACCTTCCCTCTCACTTCTCAGTGCCATTCTTACAAAATGTGATTTAGTTTTGAGCATTTCATTTTTAGTGTTAAAAAACATTATTTAACCAATGGGTAATTTGTTGAGCTGGTAAGTGGACTATAACCTCCTTAAAGATGATAACACGTGTTCAAATCCCGGGAAGCGCTCTTTTTGGGAGAGGGGACAACTTTGCAACACTTCTACCTCTCGAGTCCGGATTAAACCGGGCGGTGATTAACAACAAAAAGAAAAAAGAACATTATTTAACCAAAGATTTGCACGCTTCCGTGGTTATCATTATACTGCATTCATGTCTCATATTATTAGTGCTTTATTTGATTTCCAGGATTCTATGGACCCGCGTAACAGAAATTTGCAGAAAAAGAAGTTACCTTATGGAAAGGACAATAAATGACTCATCTAATGTAGCACTATAAGACAGCACTCAAAGAAATTTTAGTTAGTGGATAAGTTCTAAGCATCCATTTGAGATCTCTCCCATCAATCACTGAAAGTTTCTCTCCATCCGAATAATAAGGGGTTTGAATCTGTTTATTTAATGGGTTTAAATTTGATACTTTTAAATAGGAAAATTTTTTTATGAAGTAAATTTATCTCATTGAATTTACTAGTTTACTATTTTAGGAGACAAAAGGTTCATAATGGTTACTTTGTTTAATCTACTAAACTTCCTATCATTATTTTAACACTTTTCAAAATAATATATACTTGCTTGATTCTAGAATAAAAATATTGAAGCTAATGCAAAAACATTTCTTGGGTGCAAAAATACCCATAAATTATTTTAAATGGGTCAAAAATGCCGCTACCATTAATGGAAGCTAATGCAGTACTTTTCACCTGGTGGTCCCATATCACTATTTAAAAATGCTTAATTGTTAGCAGTGAATGAACAAAAATACACTACTGGAAATAAGGTTTTTCACGACCACAATATTGGGCTTTTCACGACCCGAAATAGGTGGTCGTGGAATCCCGCGTCGTAAAAAAGTGTGTTTTTCACGACCACATTTTTGTGGTCGTGATAGATAGGACCTATCACGACCACACTTTGATAACTATGGACGTGATAGCCTCTTAGGAGGCACCAAATTTGGTGCCTCCTAAGAGGCTATCACGTCCACATAGGTGGACGTGATAGCCTATCACGTCCACACTTTAATATGTGTGGACGTGATAGCCTTTTAGGAGGCACCTATCACGACCACCTATTTACCCAAATGTGGACGTGAAAGGGTTTTTTTTTTTTTATTTTGTAAATGCATTTTATAGCCATCTGCATTCTTGCAGATTATTTACAAACCACTTTCAATACCATACTACTGCACAATACAGAATACCAGAGCAATTGCAAAAACGTATCCCATAAATATTACCTTACTTAGACAACAAAATACAAAAGGCATAATCTAAGTTTTATATCTTTGCCTTACTAGTAATAAGTTCAAAATTTAGCTACAACAATCTAAGCCTATACAATTTCTGCCTCACATAGTGATTAAAAATTCTGCAAGTGCGTTTCGTACAAAGTCAATATCCTCATCTTGTTTAAACGAGTCAGTACTAAGTCCATAAAGTCCCTCCAAAAGCTGCAACATAATTAAACAATATTAAAAAAGACAAGGAAAGTACCACTTACAATTAGAAATCACTATTTTCTTGGAGATATATGTTAGAAGCGTGCATACCTTTTGGAATTTCCTCCCTTGCTTAATTTGATCTTGATATACAATATCCAGCATGTATTTGCAGACATAGTATCCGCACTCTACAGAGCCCCGCTGTCTTGGACACTGATAAATCACAGATAATATCAGCAATATCATGGTAGTTCGGGTATGGCTAAAAGCAATATAAATGAAAATGAATATAAAAATTGCTTTTACCTTTACGTTTATAACATTAATCGAAGTCTGACTAGCTGTGTAATAATCAGTATCTTGAGCATCATGCCATTTTAATATTCCTCTTCAAAAGAGACAAAATCATAACAATAATGTTATATATAGTATAAAGATATATTATTATCAACCATAAAAGTAAAAAAAAAAAAGAAACTTACTTGTGGAAGACTTTTCTGTGATCGTCGCTAATAAATCCCTCTAAAGAGTCAAACCAGAAAATCCTGAACTCTTTCGGGCAAAGTATAGCCAGAGTCCAATGTCCACTGAAAGATATAAGTGAAAATAAATGTTAATTAAACTAAGACATAACATTTAATATTGTGTAAAAGATAACTCATTACCAATTCAAAACGGGGGCGAAATAAAGAGTGCCGCAATCAAGGCCCATCTGCAGCTCAACGTAACATTGCATCTCCCAAAAATGAGTTTTCTTACTCTTTTTAAGTACTTTCAAGGCGTTTTCATCATAAGCCAGTCTAGAAGGGCATAGAAACCGGCAAAATTTTTCCTTTGGGGTTCTTTGGCATAAGCTGTGGCAGTACTTATTAGACATGGCGAAATGAATTAGAACTTAAAGACTCATTACAATATTCAACTATATTGATAAAAATATTACACACTTACCAGACGGCCAAATCAAGTCAGCTTTGCTCAAGCTCTTCCATCATCAAGAACTCCTTAACGTCTCGAGAACCTTGCAACCAAATCTTCTCCTCTACTAGTGGATTGACGACTCCAGAAGGTATTAAAAGATTACGCTCAAATCCAGGTTGCATCGTCCACAGCAGATTCAGATATGGGTACTTCTCACCGTTAAAATTCTGAAAATAAGAAACACATCATCAGTACACACATATATCAATAATATTGTTAATAAAGGTCAATTCATAGACAATTTGAGTACCTGTGGGAGAAGAATTGGTGGTTGAGCTTCTTGAGCTTCTTGAACAGTATCGAACACAAGCCTTTTAGGCCAAACAATAAAGCTCTTCATTGCTTGCCCTAAAGTTGTGACCTCTTTAGTACGAAATGAAACACATGTCATTTCTTGGCCCTTTATCACGGAAATGACTGTCACTTTTACTTGATCATCCCGGATAGACCTGTTATGAATGGTGGTGTGATTTGGGTACTTGAGAGCCTTAGCAACAGGGTGTAGGCAAGGCTCGTCAAGATGCAAGTAGCACTCCTCGTGGTAGTCATCAAGAGGATCAGGTGCACTTGGCTCATTCATTGTTGAAGTTGTTCTTTGGGAAGCTTGAAGAGTCTCTAACTATGATGTAAGATATTCAAACCTCATTTGCCATTGGCTCTCCCGTTCGTCCATCCGTTCGTCCACCCGTGCATTCACCATTGCATCAAGCTCCTCAGTGGACATTTTAGGTCGAGACACCACTCGTTTTTTGGGCCCAAAAAATTCCTTTGCCCCAACTCTCCCAGAAACTCCTACAACTCGGCTAGGGTTGTCTAATCTCCCTAGCGAAGTTGCTAGGATGTCCATTCTGGGGTCCTGCGGTGTCCAAGACCCCTGAGAAGATTGCTCCTCCAGTTCATTCTATTACAAAAGTGAACAAACATTGATTAATATACAATAATATCCTACGTAAGTGTTTAAATACAATTTATATAGCACTCACAATTCGGTTTGCCACCGCTTCAGCCTTGTCACTGGTATATTTTCCAGTTGGTCTCTTCCTCCGGGCCGCTGCCCATGTTACATGGCGTTGGAGGTCAGGTAAAGGTTCTAAGACAGTGGAAGATGACTCAGCTTCCATAGATTTCCGCTGCTCCTCCCACTTTTTTTGCCGCCCGGCTTCAACATAATCAGTCATCCAATCATACCCCCCACGGGACATGGTATGATTATACTAATTTTTAGCCCGAATCTCTTGTTGTTTTTTGCTTATCTCCTATGTACCACAATAATAAAATATTAATAATGCAGGTACACAGATTAAAACCAAGTTATGAACTATACATGTATAGTAGATATACCTTAAATGCTTCAGACGTCCGATATTTAACAAACTCTTTCCATTTCTCTGGTTCAATATTGGGATATGCTATACATGGATCCTCACCCATTTTAGACCCCCCAAATATGTAGTCCTTGGCCATGTTATATTTGAATTCACTAAACCTTTTTGCAATTTTTTGCCAAACGAACTCTTTAAAATCTTTGGTATCCGGCACATCCCAATATTGCTGCAATGAAAAAACAAATATGATTAGTCACCACAATATCTCACAAATATGGAGTTAAAATACGAATAAACATACATATACATCCAACCAACATTGTTGCTTAACATCGTCATTAACGTGTTTCCACTCATTTATTGTGATGTCAACTCTGTTTCTCGCCACTGTTCCAAGATAACTTGAAAATGGCTTTGCAGTTGGCCCTTTAGGCCTATTCTTTTCATCTAGTTCCAAATGGTTTTTCTTCTTATGCTCAACTGTCAGAGCAATCACTTTCGAAAGTTTGGTAGACCCTCTTTTCTTCTTCTTCACAGGGGGTGGTGGGGCCTCCTCATAATACTCTTGCTCGCGATCGGAGTCATTTTCTGCCATTATAACCTGTGAAAGAGGAACAATTACATACATTAGCACAGAACAATTAATAATATTAGATAGATTATTAAATGAAAAACAATAACAATAATCAATACATTTTCTAACATTATGTGTTGTCGTCCCATATGTCCCATATACCCTCAGTATGATCATTCCTGACCGCACAGAAGTCATCATCATCATCATCATCTAACAAACTTCTTGTTGTTTTGCCTAATAATTGTATCTCATCATCATCACCATCATTTACTGTGAGAGCACAATCCATTTGATTTCTATTTTGCAAGGCAATGGAAAGCTTAACATTTGTAGGGTCTGATACATAAAACACTTGTTTCGCATGACTTGCTAGAATAAATGGTTCATCCTTGTAGCCGACCCTATTAAGATCAACAGATATCATGCCACTTTGACGCTCAATCACAACCGCATTACTATGTACCCACTTACATTTAAATATGGGAACCTTGAAATGCGGTGCGTAGATGATTTCCCAAATTTCTTCAATAACCCCATAATATGTAGTTGTAGCCAATTTTGGGTTTTTGTCTCTAGAGCTAGAAAAATGGGTCGCCTCAGCTTCAACCATCACCCCGCTGTTTTGTGTGGTGCGCTTGCTATCAATGACCTCAGTAGAGAAAGAATACCCATTTATTTCATAATCACCCCATGAAAAAACAATAAACTGAGGCTTCACAGCTAGCAACCTTACTGTGTCAGACACATCCTTTTGTTTCCGCGCATACTCCTCGAACCAACCAATAAATGACTTGTTATGTTCATTTGAAATCTGCATATCACTCTTCTTCGGGTTATTCTCTTTCAAAAGCCTTTTATGCTCAGTCAAATAAGGTTGCACTTCTTTCATGTTATTCAAGATGTATAGATGTGCCTGTAACAACTCCACTCTCTCTACACCCTTTACTTTCATGCCCCGCACCCCTTTACCAGAAAGTTCATCTTCATCCAGGTTGATTTCCTCGTCGTCAGGTTTTCTTAGGTATGGTTTGCAAAAGTCCATTGCCTCTTCAACAAGATATCTTTTAACAATCGAGGCCTCCGGGCGATATGGGTTCTTTGAATAACCCTTCAAAACTTTCATGAATTGCTCAAAAGGGTACATCCACCTTAGAGAAACTGGACCACAAAGTCTTATCTCTCAAACCAAGTGAACAATCAAATGAACTGATATATCAAAAAACGCTGGAGGAAAATGCATCTCCAATTGCGACAAAATAACATAACCTTCCTTTTCCAACTCATCGAGTATTTCATTGTCAATTACCTTACTGCAAATGGCATTAAGAAACTTACATAACCTTGTTAAAGTCTTCCGCGCATCATCCTCCAAAATTCCTCTTATAGCTACCGGCAAAAGTTGTTTCATTAACACATGGTAATCATGAGACTTCATTCCTGTCAACTTCAAATCATCCATTGACACAAGTTTGCTAATATTAGAGGAATATCCATGTGGCACTTTCATCCCACGTAAACACTCACACAATCGTGTTTTCTCAAGTTTGGAAAGTGTATGAGCAGCAGGCTCCATATATGCTTTCTTTCCATCTTCACTAATTGTCGGATGTAACCGCTGTCTTATGCCCATCTCAACTAAATCTCTTCTAGCGTTGAGCCCATCTTTGGTTTTTCCTTGAATGTGTAACAACGTTCCGACAATACTTTCTGCAAGATTTTTCTCCACATGCATCACATCAATACTGTGTCTCACATCAAGACAACGCCAATAAGGGAGATCAAAGAAGATTGACCTCTTCTTCCAAATGTTAGTCCATTTCTTCTTCTTCTTTCCTTTACCAAATTCCACAGTAACACGAGCAACACGACGATAAACTTCTTCACCTGTTAACGGAATTGGAGCAGATGCATGCTCAGGAAAGCCATTAAATCGCTTCCTCAGTCGACAGTATGGGTGGTGGCGATCAAGAAACCTCCTATGACCGAGGTAAACAGTCTTCCTTCCATACTTGAGCTGGACGAAATTAGTGTCATCCTCACAAATTGGACATGCCTTATGTCCCTTGACACTATATCCTGAGAGATTGCCATATGCAGGTAAGTCATTGATTGTGGTAAACAACAAAGCTCGCAACTTGAATGTCTCCTTTTTGTATGCATCAAACACATCAACACCTTCATTCCACAACATCTTCAAGTCCTCGATCAACGGAGCAAGATAAACATCGATATCGTTCCCAGGTTGTTTCGGTCCCGAAATCATCATACACATCATAAGATATTTCCGTTTCGTGCACAACCAAGGTGGAAGGTTGTAAATGACAAGCAAAACTGGCCAAGCACTATGTTTGCTAGAGACACTCCCAAATGGGTTAAATCCATTTGTACAAAGGCCGAGACGGAGGTTTCTAGGATCACTAGCAAACTCTGGAAAAATTGAATCAACCTTTTTCCATTGAGGAGAGTCAGCAGGATGTCGAAGATATCTAGAATCAGAATTTCTCTGATCACAATACCACCTCAGATTCTCTGCTTCTGTTGAATTCGCGAACAATCGTCTAAACCTTGGAACTATTGGAAGGTACCACATTACTTTCGAAGGTTCACCTTTTTTTGGTTTGTTTGTCTCTTCGTCGTCGTCATCATCATCAGCATCCTTCCTCTGTTTATACCTTGGCTCAGACATCTTGGACACACATGTAACCCTTCATATTCATTTCTATATAAAATACAATCATTGGGACAAGCATGTATCTTCTGATACTCCATACCCATCTTACTTAGCATTTTCTTGGCCTCATACATTGTCTTCGGAACCGCATTGTTATCCGGGAACATATCGCTCAAAGCTGCGAGCATTTTCGAGAAACCCGTGTCTGCCCACCCATTTTCTGTCTTTATTTCTAGTATTGTTAGAATGAAGGTCAGACGGCTATACTTCTTACACCCTGGAAACAAAGGTGTCTCAGCATCACCACGCACTTTGTCGTACTCGTCTGACACAACAAACGACTCCGCTGCGATATCATTTATCATGTTGTCCATGCCAACATCGCAAACATATTCATCATCATCATTATCATCCACCTCCGCTGCTTTTACATGTTCCACGGTAGTTCCCAATTCCCCATGCCAAATCCACTTCCTATATCGGCGATTGATCCCCTCACAAATAAGGTCATTCTTTATAGAGTCAAGGCTCTTGCGATCAACATTCACACACTTTACACAAGGGCACAGGTACTTTCCATTCTTACTCGCCACATTTCTTTTGGCAAATTCAATAAACTCTTCCACCCCGTTTTGATATTCTTCACTAGTTCGCAAAGCATCCATCCAAGCACGATCCATTGGAGTAATGTGTATAATATGTATATACACTTGTCTTCATTAAAAAGAATAGAAGACAATTGAACCAATCAGAGGACTATCTATGGCAACCTAAAACAGTCCTAATCAACAACCAAAAACACCCTCTCCAAGAAACTAGAGCCTATTTGCATGCAATTTTTACTACCCCTTCCAGCAAAGAAAACAAGTTTTTTCCAGCAATTATTGTTAAATAGAGCAGCCCAAAACACTCTTAAAATGTCCAGAATAGTCAACCAAACAGTGTACCAAATTAAATGCAAATCAGAATTTACCACAAATGCACAAACCAAAAGCTAGCTGAATTTGATATTCAACAATAGAAGCAATATTTAAGCCAGCAAATGAACCAAATATAATCACAATAATCAAAATAACAATTAACAATCTATTACCAAAACCAAATAAAATCAGTAATTCCATTGAGCTTATAAAATCAGTCAAACAATATTTCAATGCTTAAAATGTCTTACAGTGCGCACAAACTATATTAAAAAGCAAATACAAAAAATAAAAAAACAAAGAAAATACAATGATAGAAAAATAAAAAAAAAAAAAAAACTCACCTTAAAGGAGTGTGGCGGCGGCTTGTAGAAAGAGAAGGCGGTGGGGGAGAGGCGGCGGTGAGAGGGGAGGCGAGAGGGGAGGAGAGAGGGCGAGAGGCGAGAGGGAAGGAGAGAGGGCGGAGGCGAGAGGGGAGGAGAGAGGGCGGAGGCGAGAGGGGAGAGGGGAGGAGAGGGAGGAGAGAGGGAGGAGAGGCGGCGGAGTTGCCAAAGTGTGAGAGAAGAAGAGAGAAAGGGAGGCGAAGAGAGTGTAGTGGTAGTGAGTGCCAAAGTGTTGGAGGGAAATAAAAAAGGGATTTGGCGCCAGTGGGAAAAAAATTGCCCACCTTTCACGACCACACTTGGGAATATGTGGTCATGGAATGGGACCCTTCCACGACCACATATACAACTGTGGTCGTGAAAGATCTCCGTCTGGACAGTTATTTACATGTTATGTCACCGCGTTTTTCATCAACGACCAACATTGGCTTTTTATTCGTTAATTATGGTCGTGAAAAGCCTATTTTCTAGTAGTGATACCCCAAAATTTTTTTTCTCAAAAAAGCAGCAGGCACCATAATGTAAGATTGTTAAGATAGAGTAGTCTTGTTTTAGTTAATGTTTAGATGTTATAGAATATTAAATTGCATTCTAATACGTTTAAGTTATCGTTGGATATGTAAACATTTTTTTTCGAGTAAAGGAATTATATTATAACCAACAGCTTTGTACAACTGAGTGGGCAATACTGTCTACAACAAGTCAAAAATTCTACCTATCTCTAAGGCTAAACTTTAAGTGCCCCTGTAAAACTCTCAAAAAATATAAGTGGGGGCTATGAAAAGACTAATTTCAAAGGCAAACTTTACAAGAAAGTATTCAAAAAGAAGAAGGCGCTAGTTGTGTGCTTGACAGTAGCTCTAATCTGATGAAATAGACAGTCCTCAGTAGTGAAAGTGGCATTGAAAATACGATTGTTCCGCGCAGCCCACAACTTCCAGCAAGTGACTAGGAAGCCAACCTTCCATGAGCTAGGCAGTGCGGTCAATAAACTTTGCTGGAGCCAAGAGATGATATCTGAAGATAGAAAGACACTCCTCATATCAGCAGGCAGAATTTTCTCCCATGTGGACACAGCCAGGGGGCAAAGCTTAAAAACATGATCAATGTCTTCAATATTACCATTGCATAATTGACATGTAGGATCATCAGTCATCTTCCTACGGTACCGTTCAGAGTTGGTAAGAAGCCGCCCTTTAAGAAGTAACCACCCAAAGGTTTTAACTCTCTGAGCCATAGGCAGTCGCCAAAGCTCATGCCAATAATTCTTGGGTTCAGGCCAATCAAGAGAGTTCCATGAATGATAAACAGATTGAACAGTGAAGCCACCATGGCTAGTGAGGTTCCAAGAACAACTTCGAGTTACCTGATTTGGATTGATGCTAGACTTGAGGATTGCGTTTGTCACATCGTGGGGAAGTTTGTCCTCAAAGAGATGACGGCGCCAAACCCCGTCCGCCGAGAGATAATGCGAGATTGGCTTGTGTAGGTCGTCGGGAGGGATATCTACACAAGACAATATCCCCGACCCAAAAGTCAGACCAGAACTTGGTCTTGGAACCATCACCGATGTCCCATTTAATATGATAATCCACCTCATTCCATATTTTGCCTAAGTTTCTCCAGAAGGAAGAAGATATTCTGGGGAAACTTACCTCCTCCCCAATATTATACTTTCCTTTCAAGACCTGAATGAATTGAAGTTACAAGCTTTCCACACATTCACTGAATAATACTTACTACAGCTTTTCTGGCCATATAGGCTTTAAATTCAATCAGTTTATCTTTGTTAATATATCTTGAATCACTCCACTTGCAATACCCGTGCTCTTTTAATTTCCCCCAATTAATAATGTGTATATCATCCATCCTATGGTTATCTAACTATTCTTTGTACTTGTATGGTGGAATTCCTGGAAACTAGGAGAGGAAAACTGGTTATGCCCGACATCAATTAGAAATGCTATTTAATTTTTTCCATTTAATTTTTATCCCAAGTGTTAGCAGTCAAAGGATTGTTTGATTCAAAAAGGGACACAATTTGGTGTTGGTAGGTGTGATGTGGGCTTGAAATTCCAATTTTATTTCATGGCAACTTGTTTTGGTTTGCACTGTACCCGAATTTGATTGCTCTTAGAAGCACTGTAGGAGTAAAATTGTGGAATAAAATTTGAATTTTCGGAAAGTATTTAGAGGTACATGTGATAATTTGAAATTGGTGGGAGATTGAATATAACTTGATTGGCATTAATGATTTAATGGTTTCCCAAAAAGGTGTACGTCTTAAAATGTAAAAGTGTTGATTTCGAAAAATATAGAATTTAAGCAAGTAATTATGATTTAAGTATGGATTACAATCCAATTCCTTCTCGTTCTCTTTTCTATAAAACTGAGCATACTCACAAGAAAAAGAAATGATGCCAAGTTTTTTACTTACCATCATGAATTTTAATCACTCTAAATGTTAACTCTTATCCAAATTTATCATCAACCAAAATATAGACAACAAAAGGAAGAACCAATACTTTCAGATTCCCTAAACATTAACTGAATAGCATAGGCAAGAAAAGGAAGAACCAATACTTCCACATTTCCTAATCATTAACCGAATAGCATAATTTGAACATGACTGGTGATGGTTCAAAGCTTAACATTTCGTTTCTTCACCACAACACCGCAAAGCAGAACAACAACGACAGTGAGGGGTTTGATTGCGATGAAATTAAGAGCAAGTTTGTGTGGAGAGAAATATGAGTGATTTTGGGAAAATAAAATGCGGGAGCAAAACTTTTAACGACCAAATCTAAAGAAGCTCAGAAAGTTAGTCATTATTTCTCCAGCATTCTCCTCATAATTACGAGTTTGCCACCGCGTTTCTTTTTGAAGTCTAAATGTTTTTTTGGTCATAAAGTTTGGAGAACAATCTACTTCATTATTTCACAAGTTTTCATTTCTTTAATCATGAAGTTGGTTTATATTTGATGAGTAGCTTTAGTTTTATTTTGTGAGTGGATGATATAAGTCCCATTGAAGAAATTCAGTTCTGGGCTGGAGTATGATGAAGATGGAATTGGGTGGAGAACAATGATGTTTTATTTTGTCTGGTAAAGGGTATTTTTTGTATTTTGAAAATGAAATGAATTTATAAACTAAAAATAATACTCCACTTCCATATATAGGCTTGCCAAATAGACTTTAAACATCACTTTCATCTCCACATCCACTTCCATTTTCATATTAACTTCCATCAAAATCTCCGCCATTGCACCAACCGAGGATAAAATAAATCAATAAGACGTGTAGGCCCAATATGCAGCAATAGTAGAGTAGTAATGCAAAGCCAAATTCAGTGTGCAATTTATTTCCCCGATTTTCTTTCAATTCCTTTATTTAAGAATTTATTGTATTACATTTTCTTTGGGTTGAAAACACAAAATAGGCATTACAAGCAAATGCAATTGAAATAGAAGCAGATTACCAAGACACACCCTGATATATTGTGTAAATGAGTTCATTCGCTTGTGGATGAACAAGCACAGTTGTCAGTACCAATCTCCGTACAAATACAA
This sequence comes from Mimosa pudica, assembly GCA_029929735.1. NCBI lineage: Eukaryota > Viridiplantae > Streptophyta > Magnoliopsida > Fabales > Fabaceae > Mimosa > Mimosa pudica. The sequence continues at coordinate 7,037,605 of JAKELP010000021.1, read as the reverse complement.
GGAGGTTTCTCATAGCTATTATCTTTATACCAAATCAATCGATTCTTCACAAATTCGCAGACAAAGGAATCCAACATTTCCATAGTGACATGTTGCATCACTATTATATGTGATAAATTACCTTCATTAGACAAGCTCCACTTGAGGGAAAATGTATCATCCAGAGGCCTCTCAAATACCACAGTGTTGCTAAACTTGTTCAACATGGTTCCAATGCAGTGGCCTCTTAACCGATTTTGAAGGTAAATCGCCTTCTCGTGACACTCTTTGACTTCTTTTTGGATGCCATTTAAGCCTTTCTTGTTTAGAGCATACCAAAGAAAGATCGATGCATGACCTCCTCGGCTTCCAGAGATAGTGGTGTCTCTTGAAGAGATGTATTCTACCTCCTTAGACAGGTGTTCAATGTATTTTGAACGAGTTACTATGACACTACAAGGGATAGGACATCCGAGAAATTTATGGCCTGAAATGGTTGCACTTCCAATGGGCTTCTTGAAAGTAATATGTGGTGCCTATATAGCAGGCAAATGAAAAAAAAATGAAAACAAGTGTATTATCCATAAATAATAGTTAAACTCTACACAGAAAAATATCCCTAGACTTTAAGAACACCTCATGAAGAAGATTGTTTTAGAAGGGTTACCATATCATATCTCTCACAAGTTTTTATTTGTGTCAACATTATCTTTTGATTTCTTTATAGTTTCATGCTTGCATTCAATCCTTATAGGCTTAGAGAATTTGCAATTATAATTCTTACCTATTCTAAATTTAGGACATATTTAACTAATTTGGTTTGATATTAATGGATTTTAGTTATGTCAATTAATATGGATTATTTTTCTAAAACACATATACTAATATTCTTCAATTACTTACATCAGTCTCTTGATTGATTATTAATTATTGAAGTGACACCAGGCCAAAAGAGGAAAGTATGAAAAAACTGTCGAAAATCAAAAATAGATCATACATTTAGAACTATAATAAACCCTTAAAATAATTGGTGTTTGAGGGAGTGTTATGTTAATTTTATTTTTTTTATTCAGCCCCGTATTTGTATATAGGGTAAGTTTTTTCTACTTTATTTATTACAATATTTATTTTTCATAGCTAGTGATATGAATTGAATGTATCAATTGTTATAAAAAAAAATTGAATGTATCAACTTATTTTAGTTACTCACTCCATCTAGAAATGGGAGCATCAGTCCAAATAAAGCTGCATCGCAATGAATGTAGAATTTATCTTCAGAAAAGCGACATTCTTCAAGTATTTGTAGAACACGATCAACGTCATCAATGCCTCCTTTCATTGTTGTCCCTAAAATAAGACAACAGTTATATTGTTTATATACATTTCTATATATATAGTGAGAGAGAGAGAGAGAGATCAGAGAGAGAGAGAGTGAGAGATGAGAAATAGCAAGGACCTATGTTGAGGTTGATGATGGCTGGCTTGTCCTTTCTATCAAGAATTGAAGCTTTCAGTTCATTATAATCAATCTCACCCGAGATTAGGGTCCCAACTACCACACACTTCATTCTAAATAGTCTTGCTGCTTTAAATACTGAGTAGTGAGAGTCCCGTGATGTGTAAAGAATTCCATCGGGAAGTACTTCCCTCCTGTGTAGTGTATAATGCGTATAATTAACCGCCAAATACTTTTGAGAGTATTAAATTCGTTTCATTACTTAGTATTAGTTTTAATGTCTTCAATGGTTTGAATTTATTATTTGGGGAAATCATTTGAAATTGAACTAACTAGACTGATATGATTAAAATCATTTGGAACCACTTTTCTTGCTTATCATATTCTAACAAGCAAAGAGACTTTTTTACATTTGGATCATTATATTCATATCAAATCTAGACAGTAATAATCAATATTTTAAAATGGATGCATATTGACCACCGCTATCAACATGTGGATGTTAATTGTTTAATGTTGTGTGACATGAAATGGAAAGTTAACTTTTAATAGTCAAAATTTACAAAGTCGCCGGTGTATACATCCATATCCATCCATTTTAAAAGTTTATATGTAGAATTACACATTCTAGTGGTTGTTTGTGGTGGACATGATGCACCTTAGCTTGAATAATTGAACATTGTTAGAATTGCATTTTAACCCAAAAAAATATATTTACAAAAAACTTTTTTTATGTTATGTTATTATAATTGTTTTTTTAAAAATTAAAAATTAAAAATTGAATATGGACTGACAAAATGTGGGAAATCCAAATGGGGAGAAGAGCTCCCCCAACTAACAAGTAGTGAAAGTGGTTCACATTTTGTTAATATATAATAAAGAAAAATCAAATGCTGATACTAACCCCACTAAAATCCCATGAAAATTTCCTTCAGTTCCACCATTTGTAACATATCCCCAATATTCGTTCTTCTCTATTTCCCAAAGTTTTGCAAACCAATCAAGTACACACAGCTCAAACGGATGTGAGTTTAGAGTGAAGCTGCTCCCAATAAATGGATCACCCATATTGTTCAAGAAGAAACGTAGCAACGGCACCAATGCATCATAGTCCAAGTCTTGATTAGTAGGATACCCTGAACACATAGTGAAAATGTATACACGAAGTTAATTAGTAAATGTCGTTTTTATATACTCCCTCCACTCCTGAATGTCGTATGTAGGATTTAATAGATAATATTCATATAGATTTTATATTGGTTACTCTAAGTTCTTCTTTGAATCATTTACATTGGGAACTAGTTTGAGAGACAGGAAAAATGAATTGATATCTTATATGTAGTAGCATAAAAAAGAACCTACCACTATCTTTTATATCTAGAACCACAAAGGAAATTAATTTACACTGAACGTAGAAAACTATGGTGAAATTTTTACCTAAGAAGCGATGCCTTGTGTGTGTTATAGTGTCAAGAAACCTAGCAATCACATTTTCCAAGTGTGCGTTTGTGTCCTCCCCGCTGAATTCAGAGATGGTAGGTTTGATCATTGAGGGTTCATTGATCTCTAATGATGGTGGCTTCTTCATTTGGTTTTCTTCATTTTGGATGGGCTTGACAGCATTAGGCATCAATGTAAGAACCTGATCACCTGCGAAGAAGGGAAGAACTGTGTTTTCCATTTCTGTTTCGCTATTCTTATATTGGTGTTGCTCTGATATATATTCTGAGCATCAAACCCTGGTTGTAGTGATCGATCTATCCCACGAACACCCCATATATACACACGTGTATGTATGTATGAATGTATTGATGAGTTCTTGTTGAAATAGAAATTAAGACTCTGGGTTTGGGGACCAAGGAGCCTCCAGCAATTGGAAGCTATTGATGTGGATTAAATGTTGATAGATCAATTTTCGAAACATATATTTGACATATCGTCACAGCAAAAAAATAATAATATTAATTATATTGTCGAGTTAAACTCATGCAGCAGAAAAAGGTGAGGGAGGGAGGGACATCTTCAATAAAAGTGCATTTTTTTAGTCTTTTTTTCTTAAAGTCTTGCTTTCATTATAAACCATAGGTAATTCATCAACAAATCTTAAAAATGATTCTATAATTAAATTTCGATAAAAATATTTAAATAAACTAAAAAAATGAATAGTGATTAGATATACTAAAGAATTAAGATTTTCATTATACTTCTTCAGTATTTAACTATAAAATCACCATTTAAATATGTTAAGTAAAAAAAAATCAATATTGTCTTCACTTTTCTAGTACAAATACTGAAATTCTACAATTTTCTTATATCAATATCCACATTTAATGGAAAAATACCATATAAAGCAACTTAAAATAAGATAATTCTAAATTGAGTTATTAAATTCAACAAATATATAATTGATTAATAGCTCAATTTCGAAATAATTCAAAATGTGATACGATTTCAATGAAAAGTATTATTATAATAAAGAATATTTTGCCATAAAAATATATATTAACATTGATATATATTTGAAAACATAAGTTTTTTATTGGGAGAGGCCATTTAAGTAATTTGGCTCACATTCTAAAATCCATAATGGGTGAGTAACTTATAAATTAATAATTCGTTGAATTTACCAATCCAATTTCTTTTTATTTTAAGTAGCTTTACATGTTCTGATAAAAAAAAAGTAGCTTTGCATGAGATTTTCCCTTTTATATGTTATTACGCACCCTTTTAATATAGAAAACATCCACCAAAATGGATGCTGATTTTTTTTGAGTTAAAATTGGAGGGGATCGAGGTTTATAACTTTTTATCCAATGCCCTGAAGATTAATTTATGAGTTGGGGTATATGACCTAAAACAGTTGATATTGAAAGGAGATCAATGCACCTTTTTTATTGCTTTCTGGGGGATTTTTCATAAGACTACTGCACTTTGTGATGTGTTTTTTTGTCAAATAGAATATTATTTCATTAAACATTGGAAATGTAAAATAAAGGTCTGTAAAAATAAAATACAAATTAAACACAAAGATAAAAATGTTAAAACAAACCCTAACTTATTGGTAGGAGAGAGTCGTCACCACAAGAACCCTATCAATTACCATTCGTTTGCATCATTCCATGATCAGAATTTGTTGGTAGAAAAACAGGCTTATTGTTTGTTCTAGAATCATCCCAACAGATTAACAACTCTTATTAGCATTAAACCAATGAAATTGGTTTTTGAAGCAACACCATGAGTAGATCTCATATAAAGAAAATAACCTACAACCACAAATTCTGAAAGATGAAGATTAAGTTTATGAGAAAAGAAAAGAAAAATGAAGATTAAGTAGAAGAAATTATCGTTGTCATATAAACTCTCAAACCGGTTTATCCTTAGAAAGATAAGCAACACAACTATAAAAAACAGAAAAAACCTGGGAAAAATATGGTTACAAAATACAGAAGTCTCGTTCCCTAATCGAAACTGGGGAGGGATCGGAGACGCTGTAAAAAATATACACAATGACGAGAAGAACTTCCACTGGAGGAAAGAGAAGAAAAGAGAGTCAACCCAAGAAAGAGAGCCATGATGTGTTTCATTTTTTGGAGAGTAACATTTTTTGTAGTTGACGAATTAGTGGATTTGGTTATAAAGTTTTGATATAAATCAGATACGAGTATAAAAGATTAAATAGTTTTTATTTCCACCTTCATAATCATTTTAATAATGTTATAGTTATTAAATTAAAAGAGAAATATTTTGTATAAAAAATTAGAACTTTATTTTTAGTGACATACATTTTCTACCTTTATATTTTACCTTAATCTTATATATTGTCTCTTCTATTTAGAAACATATATAAACGAGTTTGTTTTGATATGTGAAAATGAGAGAGGAAAATGGGGCGAAGGAGAGTATTTTCGCCAACTTAGATGGGAGAAAATAAGAGAGGAAAGATAGGTAGAGAGGAAAAATGAGAGGGCCTCATGCCCCATTTTCCTCTCAAATTTTCCCTCCTAAAATGGAGAGATTATCAGAGAGAGATATGTTACCCATTATTAACCAATGGTCATGTCCCACCTCACTTATTTATTTCTTTCATCCTTATTTTCTCTCATATATCCAAGCATGATGAGTTGTAACATTTTCTCTCTAGTTTTTTCCTCTCCATTTTCTCTCCTCTCTCATTTTCCCTCCATCCAAGCAGACTCTACATGGCAATCAAAATATATGTTTCACAAACATGTCTTTTATATTTGAGATTGTATCTCCTTCTATTCAAACTATTAGATGACCGTTTAGTTTCACTTTTCCACTTGTATTTTGACCATAAGATTAATTTGAATATCTATATTTCCTAAAAAAAATTCACACAACAATAAATTAATTTCAAATAATTTTTTAGAATTTCTCACATGTTTTAATATTGATAAAATTTAATTAATTTGATAAAATTATATTTTTTTAGCAATATAAAATTCTAAATTTGAAACATACGCTTTTCATTTCATTTATTAAATTGATATTTGGGTAATTTTTCATTGCTTACTAGTATTTTACTATGTATAGAATTGTTAATTACATTCTCATATTTATAATTAAATTGCAATCGCTGTCTCTAATGCCCCCTTTGAATACCTTAATTGTCTGTTTTTTTACCCCAATTGTTTTCTATTTATCATTATATTATAAAAGCGGTACATGTACAATTATAGAAGAGGCACCGGAAAGCTTTAGAGGATGATGCATTAGAGGCCTCCAACACAGCTGAATTATTATGGCGTTCCTTTAAGGTACGGTAACATCTTTATTAATTATACTTGCTTTTTGTTGACAAATATGGATATATACACGCACACTTCCTATTTAATTTTAGAGCCTAATTTTTTGTTGCCCTTAATTCCAAATTAAATTCTAAAATTATGTTGAAATAAATATTTTTAATTAATCTTAATGCACATATTTGAGCATTTATGACTTCAATTGTTTGTCCTACTATTTTATTGTGTTTGTTCGTGCTTTTTCCTCCGCAGCATCTCACTCCTTGGCTCTGACAGAGATGGAGACATCCACATTTCTAAATGTTTGTTTTTATATCTATGTTTTGATAACAAATAAATTGCTTTGGAGTTATATGACAACAAACTTCATTTAGTAGTTGCGATTTCGTAAGGCTATTATGGATTGTTGCCAAGGCAATTCCAAACACACTTTGAGATCAAAACCATGTTGTTTGTGTGCCATTGAAAATGAGAATTTCTTCTATCTAATCTTCATTTTCTAATGGGAAGTTGCTTGAACTATACTAGGGCTTGATATATATGGTGGAGATTAATATTAATATTGATATGTGAGTGTTTAGCTATACTAGGACTTGATATTTGGTAGCTAGGGATTAATATCATTTTCTTAATGAGTGTGTATATAAGTGGGCTATACTAGGGCTTGATATTTGGTGGGGATTGAGCTAGTAGGGTTTGAGGTTGTAAAGAGATTTGGGCTTACATTTTTATTTGTTTTTACTCCCCTTCTTCATTCTCTACTCTTGTTCATTTTGTGTTAATGTATTATATGTATACTCTCATGGATTTGATGAACATGAGTGACTAAATACTTTGATTCTAAGATTATTTGGAAACCTTGGATGAATTATTAACTCTTGATTCCTCCTCTTATTTTGTGATTAATGACATATGTACTTATTTCAATCTTTACCTAATGCTTCCAAGTGTTTGATCACCATTAGATATATGTTTAGTTCACTTAATTGATGCTTGAGAGGGTTAGGTTAAGTGTAGAACTTGTGTAAAATAGTGCAAGAACTTGAAGTTTGCTTGATGAACATATGTTTTTTGTTGATAAGAAAGAGATATACTTATTGACCTTGCATAGTCGCATTAGGGTTGGACAATTGGTGTTAAAAAATTGGGTTTTGTTAATTGTAACAAGAAATTGAGCAATTAATAGAACTAAACCCTTGTTCTTAACTTAAGAGAGCTTTTACAAGTACCATTTGAATCGTAGACTAATACATGTGTTAACTAATAACATATATAAGAGGAGGTTACCCTTTTACTCATGATATTTGTCTCACTCAAATTTGGCAAAAGTGTGCTAATCAAACTTGATCAGGATTCGGAATCAATTCCTCGTGAGAACAATATTTTACTTACTATTTTATTACTTGGCGCGACCTGTGCGCTTGTGGTGTGAACAATATATTTTAGAAGTGTGGCCACTTATTTCATAGTAATTGAGGTATTACATGTAATATAAATTCATTTGGGTTACCAAAATTTTTCACTAACAAATCATAAATACTACATCATTAATTCATGGGATAATACTTTTAGGGTTATGAGGAGATATATATATATATATATATATATATATATATATATATATATATGTGTTTAGGGTTGGGGTTTATGAAAAGATATATTTTGAAATGGTGGGGACATATTTTCATAGTATTTGAAGTATTACGTGTAAAATAAATTAATTTATTTCTCAAACTTTTTTCATTAATATATCATAAATACTTCATCGTGAATGGTATTCAGTAAAGCCGTCAATATGGGCCGAGCCGTAGGGCCGACCTGTTTTTGCTTAAGCCCTAGTAGGGTCAAACTTGGGATTATTTAGAGGGAAAAATAGGGGTGTGGGCCCTTAAGGGCCGACCCTTAAGTGCTAGGGCTTTTGAGGGTCGGGCTAAGGGCCAACCCTGTTAGGCCCGACCCTATTTCCAAAACCAAAAAAAAAAATAAAAATAAATAGAGGTGTCCACTCTCAAAGTCCTTTTAGTCTCAATGTAAGTTTGTAATAGTGTAATAGGTCAAATGTGCCAAATGAAATTGGTTGCATCCTTCCAATGTTCAGGCTCTTATTTGCACAAGGAATTGATTGCATGAATTTAAATATGATTGTGTGTTTTTTTTTTCAAATATAGTTGAAGAACAATTAATTATTTGCTACTTTTTTTTGCAAATGATGGAGTTGAGATAATGCTTATGATGGTAAAGAAGAAATGAAAAAAGTTGATATTTTTATCAGTGGAGAGGAGGAGGAGGCAATTCATAGACAATCATAATCAAATGTCGTCGAATGATATTTATTGAGATTTTCTTTTTATGAGTTATAATTTTGTCTTATGGATTATTTGTATTTGAATGTTTTTTACTTCCTTTTTTATGTTGTGGTTTATTTATATTAATTGAGTTTTATGAAGTGTACTTGTGTATTAAAAGTTAAAACTTAAGTAGTATGTGGTTGAAATTTTAAATTTTTTAATAAGGGTCGAAGCCCTGAGGGCCGACCCTGACCTGATCGCTCTAGGGTCGGGCTTTAGAAAAATAAATAAATAGTTTTCAAATTAAGACAATAACAAAAAAACCTATAAATTTTGTAGTCTTTTTTCGAATCTTAACTTGATCTTTATACTTTTTCAATTATTACTAGAAACCCTAAAAAAACTTACATAAATAATAATAATAATAAGGCTAAAGTATGTTTTTGGTCCCTTAACTTTTGAGAAAATCATGTTTTAGTCCCTTAACTTTGAAAAATGTGTTTTTAGTCCCTTAACTTTGGACAAAGTCATGTTTTAATCCCTTAACTTTGAAAAGTATGTTTTTAGTCCTTAAATTTGAACAAAAGGATGTTTTTAGTCCTTTTAAAAAAGTCTAAAGTATGTTTTTGGTCCCTTCACTTTTAAAAGTTACAGGACTAAAACATGACTTTCTCCAAATTTAAGGGACCAAAAACATACTTTGGCCCAAATTTTTGAAAGGACTAAAAACACATTTTTCAAAGTTAAAGGACTAAAAAATTACTTTCTCCAAAATTAAGGGACTAAAAACACACTTTTCAAAGTTAAGGGACCAAAACAAGACTTTCTCCAAAGTTAAGGGATCAAAAACATACTTTAGCATAATAATAATAATAAAGTAATAAAATTGAAAATAAAAATTAGAAATAAAAATGAAAATAATAATAATAATAGATCAAATTAAATATATCTATATTTAAAGAAGATTTTTTTGAAAAAAATTGTGTACCAATAGTTCTTATAAGGTCAGAATGTCGGATTCGACTTAGTGTAGACTCTAGAGATAAATAAGTAATTAGTCTTGACTATTTGATTTTGCAAAAAAAAAAGTGATGATATTATTAACAGTATTTAAAAAGAAAAAAAAAAAGAAAAAAAAACGGTAGAGGGCCTAAAAGCAAGCCATAAATATATGAGGGAAGTTTGTGTTTTTAATAAAACTATGCACTTAATGGACTAGCGCAATTTATCTATCTTTTGACTGAGCACCAAAAGTGAATCCGAAATTTAAACATCCAATTTGACTAAATCTAGCAAAAAGCTGATTTCGAAATTTCGGTGGAATTCAATTTTAGTTTTTTAATTAATTAGCTACTGTTTAGGAGGAATCTAAAAAATTTCCCTCATAACATCTCATGTTAGCGAGTGCCATCATAACCGCAAGGTAGAAAAAGGGGGAAAGTGAAAAATTCCGTGTTTTATGACGAGATAGATAGTTCCTCCCCAATCAAAAATCTGGTGACATAATGATGAGGAAAGATATCTATAAAAAACAAGTTCATATATAACGAAAGGCCTAGCTATATTCGTTCAAAAAAAAAGGCCCAGCTATTAATGTTATAAAAAAAAGGCCTAGCTATAAACAAGTTCATAATTAAAATGCCAATAAAAATTAATAATGACATAGCAAAAAGAGGGGAAATCAAAGAAAACCTGGTTCTATGGGCTTTATGCATGCTTTTTTCTCAGAGAAGTGACACCACACATGGTAGATGGTTAGGGGTAAAATTTGTGACTTGTCCTACATCTTTAATATAAATGACACCCTAAAAAACTCAACCAACTTTGAAAACATTTTTATTTATATTGTAAAATAAAAAATTGAAATAACGAGATTTAAAATTTTCTATTGACTAATTCCTATTTTTAGGGTGTCACGTCAAATTAAAAATTATAAGTCAAAACGTATATGTCTACTTATAATTGGTCAAAACACAAATATCATTATGCACTACATTCACACAAGAATTTCGGATTCACACAAGAATTTTTCCAAAGTATTGCATCCCTCCATTACCTTTTTTTATGCTTTGACTTTTTTTTTCACATCCATCATCATCAAAACTTTATCACTTTTTTTCATATATTATATAATCATATTTGTTATCATTAAATAATTTATTTTCTCTGATTAACTTTGTTTACATTAATAGCCAAGTTACTCTTGTTACAGTAAGAAGTAAAATTTCCTTTGTTCCTACGTGCTTCACCCTTCTCATAGTAGCTAGCTAAAATAACACGGCCTCCAACTACTTCTGTGCTCTGACCTCTTCATCATGATCTTTTCAGATACGATGCTTCTTTATCCAAAATCGTTCAATATATATGTCACTTCTCACCCCTCTTTCTTCAACCCCCTTCTCTCTGTTCTTTGAGTTATTTCACTTTTCTTCTTCTGTGATATATTTATCTCTATTGTTCTGAGCCTGATCTCGGAAAGAAGCATTAGAAGTGAAAGATGGATCACGAAGTGGAGACTTTCCCACCATTAGTTTCGAATGGAAATTTCAAAGAATATAGAGAGGAGGCTATAAAAATAAGAGAGAATGTGGCATTTGAAATTACAGAACCTGAAGTTGATGATGAAATTACAGGTGACAAGGAAGCTGAAATGGCCAGTGTTCTTGCTCGTTACAAGAAGACCCTCATAGAGAAGACCACTCACCATTTAGGTATAAATAAACTTCAAATTAATCAATCCCTTTCCTGCTACTTACAACTTTCTGAAAATATTATATATTTGTTTGAAGTTAGCCTATTTTTCATACATTCGAATTGATTTTTTTAGATTGATTATATGGCTTCAGCACAACAGATGTGCGAGTTCTATTATTTTTATACCTTGAATATTTTGGAGGAAAAAGGAGGGCAAAAAAATGCAATAGGTCAACAGTTACATATTTTATGTTAACACGAGAATAATAACCAAGTCACGTTCCTTTTAATGGCAAAAACTTTTTTAAGAAATCTTGTGTGTGTGTGTGTTGCCGCCTTTATAATTTCGTCAAACTTGAATAATTAAGTATATGATGTATTTCTATAATTTGTAGGTTACCCAAATAATTTAGACTTCGGCTATGCAAGTCTGGGACAGTTGCAAGATTTCTTGATCAACAATCTTGGGGATCCATTTATAGAAAGCAACTATGGTGTACACTCGAGAGCCTTTGAGGTTGGAGTATTAGATTGGTTTGCTCGTCTATGGGAAATTAACAAGAATGAATATTGGGGTTACATCACAAATTGTGGAACAGAAGGAAACCTCCATGGAATTTTAGTCGGGTTAGTAGCTAAACTTTTACACTTGAATCATGCTCTTGAATTATTTGTAATTATTGGTACAAGATAATATTATTACTTAATTAAGATATAATTAGATTCACATGTACCAAGCATTTTATCTCTTATTGGTAAAAAAAAACATTTTATCTCTTTGTTAGGGAAGATATGTGTGTGATTGTTTTTTTTTTCGCTTTCCTTCATTTTGCCCCATCACAACACCTTACAAGAACAGCTAGACCAGTTACACACACACACACACACACTCACATATTATAATAATGCACATTTTTAAGGAAATGAGTGATCTGTATTATTGATCACAAGTTACTTATCAAATATATTTTCTTCATCAACATTATCACTTTCTAACATTTGATACTATTATCTTGTTTTGCTTCTTCGAATGTAATTTTTGGTTTCGGATATATATTAATTTTTTATTAATTTTTCAAACAATTTTAGTGACTTAACCACCTATTTTTGGCTCTAGTGATGATGTACGTGATTGAATGTGTCCTGTAATAGAGCACATTTATTCTATTGTCATGAACTGGAATATTTATGTTTCTGCAATTCTAGAAAACTTAAAAAGGAAACTCGCATACCAAAAACCAGTTATAAGAATATTGCAAGTGTTTATTTCTATTGTGTATTGACTGATGTGTTATATATATGTGTATATATGTTGATAAATTGATCAGGAGAGAAATATTTCCAGATGGAGTTCTATACGCCTCAGAAGACTCGCATTACTCGGTTTTCAAAGCAGCAATAATGTATAGAATGGATTGTGTCAAAGTGGCTACTTTGGTCTCTGGGGAGATTGATTGTGCAGATTTTAAGTCCAAATTGCTTTCTAACAGGCAGAAGCCCGCTATCATCAGCTTAAATATAGGTCTCCATTAATTAATGATCTCTACGTTAAAAAAGAAAAAAGCTTTCATATTTGTACCTGTTAATTTCAAAGTGTGAATTTTTCTTGAATGCAGGAACAACCATGAAAGGAGCTATTGACGACGTAGATTTAGTGATAAGAACTCTTGAAGAATGTGGCCTTACCAATGATCGATTCTATATCCACTGTGATGCAGCATTACTTGGACTCATAGTTCCTTTTCTTAAACGTGTAAGTAAAGTCCCTTCCAATATATTAATATAATATTCTATAGATGAATGAATATATCTTCAAATACTTTGTCGTATTTTAAATAAAATTGAGAGTTGATATTATATATCGGAAACTTCTATCACATCTCCATAATAATAAAGAAAGAATGACCATCAAAATCACATCTAGATGGTCTAAATACAATAATTATTTTTAAACAAAGCATTATTTTTTTTCAAAAATTTACAGTTAAATAAAATCTTAGTATACTTTTATAATATATATCCATTAAAATAGCCTTCTTTGAAAAGGACCATAATAATCATTAGTACTCTTAATTGTCTTCATTTTTTTAGTTTATATCTCCTAGGTTAAAGTAAATAAACTCAAGACGCTCTTATTTCAAATTTGACGGAGTAAAACAAAAATGAGGGATCAATTATTGTTTTGACCTCTTACAAAATTATAGAATTTTTAAAAAATCATGTAAACATGCTCTATAAAGACATGCACGTTTCAGAAATTCTTAGTTCCAGTAGTTAAGCACATTCCTGCTGCTTCAATATCAAGATATATTCTAGTAGAAAGTTTTTTTTCGGGGATTGAAATTCTAGTAGAAAGTTGAAGAGTAGTAACCATCCATTTTATCACAAGTGCACTCTCTGGCATCAGACATGTGCATTTAGTCCTTTTAGCATTTAATTCGACTATGTACACGACAATCATTGTATGAGTGGCTCTTATTATCTAGTAGGTGAAAAACTACTTATTAGTGTATAGCTTTTAGAGGACACTGTTTTATCATCTTATCCGAATGGTCTGAAAATCTGAAAATTTGGAGAGATTAAGGAAGACATTCCAATGAGTTAGGATTATATGAAATTTTCAAAATACCCCTTGTAAAATCCTAGCTTTTTATAACTCTATTATAGCCTTCTAATCAATTTATAACCACTTTCTAATGTTAGAAGCCCAAAAATATGAATAAATTAAAACTTTTCTATTTCAAAAACTACATTAAAAGAATTTCCAACATAAACTTGGGCTTCTAAACAATTTATGAAATTATATCTGTTTCCTGAAATTCGCAGCGGATTATAAATTCATTAAATAGCTAAATTAGTAATCACTACTTAGTTTTATTTTATACACCTGTACTATCTATTGTTACTAAATACTTAACATATTTGAGTCTAACTATTACAATTTTATATAATATAATTCGGCTATCGCAGGTGATAGCCTATACCTATATACATCACAAGTTATAAACTTGTATAAGAATATATATAACAACTAATATATAATACAAATATATCTAACTATTGAGCTTCGGGCCTAACAAGCATCCTTCCTACCTTCCTAGAGCTTCCCTCGGAATTAACTTCTCCCGGCTTATCTGTAAAAATATTTTAAAACAACAGTGAGATTCAAAGAATCCCAATAACAGTTTATTTCAATAGTTTACCTTTAAATCATGATAATATTCTCCTCTTTCCAATCTCTTATTGGAACCTGCCTCTTTCCAATCTCTTATTGGAACCTGCCTCTTTCCAATCTCTTATTGGAACCTGCCTCACTATACCAACCATTTTTAACGATATGTTCGTTAATTAATGGAGGTATTCTTTACCTGCAGGGTTTCTGAAAATGTTTGGCATAGGGGGAGCGACCCACCTGATGCCTAGAGTACTCTACTTTCTTATTTATCTATCTGAGATAAATATACCTCTTTCCTCTTAGGATCAACATTATCATGCTTTAAATAAAATATTCATGCGCGCTTATTGCTATTGAATTAAACTGTTACCTGTCCTTCACTTTACTAATACTCCTCATTTTCTTCTTGCTGCCTCCAAGTACTTGTCTCCTAACTTCTCCTATTATTACATAAAGTAATAATGGCTATAAGTAAGTATTCTACATAACAAGCAAAACGTCTCTCTCGAACCTATACTACTACCCAACCTTTCTTAACTTTAATTGCATTTTAACTTTAACAAACAAGTTGATTATCAATTAGGCAAAGAAAAGAGACAACATCAATTTGCTAGGAAACATACCACATATCGAAACCTGAAGCAACAATGCAAAAAGAACATGAAAGTCGTATAAAACTTTACATTATACAATTAAATGAAAATTGTCAAATAGATACCAACAACAATTCACACATGCAGATCCCAATACTAGTTAACTTCATATTAAATCATCCGTAGTTGACTTGCAAATCAGCTCATATATCCTCCAATTATATAGTGCATTAGTTCAGTAATTTATTCAGCTATATTCCAATCATGTTTTAGATTCACTAATCAATTAACAACCTTGTTTAAACTTTGAAATTTTATCCATTTGATTCAACAAGTCCGTTAGCATATTCAAACCCCAATGCACATAAAACTCTTTATACCATATCGATTTCAATTAGCCACAACAGAAAATTAGTGCAGAAAATTTTAATTACATGTGAAACATCATGAATCCAACCACAAGCATAATTTGAACATCCCTTCATACAATTAATTTTATCTCTTCATTCCTACATATCCTGAACAAAATAGAACAACTAACAGCCCAAACAAAGATTGAGTTGCACAACCATTCAAATTACACCATAACACTTTAAAACTTACACAAAATATTCCCTCATCCTGACAATCAATTCAGCCAATATTTATAACCGCAAAAAGTCCCAATTAAACTCAAAAACACCAAAACATTCATCATCATTCATTTATTTTAACCGTAGTTTAAAACAGAGTCACACCTACCATAAGGCAACGATTTCCCATTTCTTACTAACTTCGTTTAGCTACTGCAGCAACATGGCAGAAAACTCACAAGCAAAACATGTGATCTCACCATCCCAACTACCTCAATATATTATTAAAACATGCATAACTATTTACTTCAACAAACACACATACACATACCGAAAATCCAAATTAAACAAGGCAAATACTATAAACCTTCCCACATAATTTCAAAGAAATCTTAACATACAGCAGCAATATGACTAATTAAAATCCTAAAACTTCCATATTCATTTTTTTTTTAGAACCTTAAATCTGAATTAGAAATCAATAAGCTATATATCAACCATTAAAACTTCACATGCAACACACAAATCACCATAAACAAGATCAAGAGTCACAATATCAATAAAATAATCAACATAAGGTTGCTTTCATTTTCTCAAATCATAGGCAATGTAAAACCATACCCAAATGAAAGAAAAACTTTCACTAGTCACTAAAAGTTTCTTCTAGACATTTTAACAAACACCTTAAGTGCATGATATTCAAACATTGGTTTTTAACTTCCCAATTATCAACAACCTTACCAACAGTTCCAAAACACCATTTAATCAACTAAAAGCAACAACCTCCAACATTTATATCAAAACTAAGTTCAGTCATAGAAAAGGAAGAATGTCACAACTTGCACATCAACCAAACTTTACATCAATCAAACATGCAAAGCTAGAATCAAAATCTAATGGGTTCATACATTAATTAATTAGAAATTTCGACTCCTAACAGCTCACAACTCGTCGGATTCTTAGTACTCAAATCTGGGTTTTTCAACAAACTCAACTAAAACTCCAAGTAACCTTCAAATCCATCTACAAACATGAAGAATCAAAGCAAAGTTGTGTTTTAATGATTGTAGAAACCTAAAACTAAGAATCCCAATTCGGACCCCTTCTCCATCTCACCAAAAACGAAGGAAAATGGGTATAGAAATGAAGAGGAAGATCACCTGAAGCTGAATCCATCATTGCATGTTGGATTTAGGCCGAAAATTCCCAAGAATCGTCATTAGCAGAGGAAGAAATGAAGGAGTAAGGAAGAGAGAAGGAGCTGCTCTATTTTGGAGAGGAAGAACGATCAAAATGATGAAGAAAGAAGAGTAACATGTTTTTGTTAAGATAAACTCGCGAAATGACCCTTTTGCCCTTCTCTTCTAATCCTATTTACTTTCTTATTTTCAGTTTAATCAAAGTTAAGTTATAAAAATAATTCTTGACATAAGTTCATATATTTCCTTTCATCAAAATGGTGTTAAGACTTCTAAGTATTCTCCATAAAATTTCCAATGAATAATTTAGTCTCTAACTATTATTTCTTTAATTTCTAAAGAAAGTAGGTATATTAATTTCTTAAAAATATAACTATTCTCTTTTTTTTATTTTTAAAGGCTTTCTAATTCCTAAATGATATCCTAAAACCTTAATTAATTCCTTATTATTCCTAGTTTGAAAATTGGGGTGTTACAATTCTCTCCCCCTTAAATAATTTCGTCCTCGAAATTAAAAGAATTGTCCTACCGTTTTAGAACTCTTACAATACTCTACAACTCAAATACAAAACAAACAGTTTCTCACACACCAATCAGAATTAAAAATCACCATTTAATACCTCATGCTAACACTTTACATCTACACAAAATCAAACATTCAGACAAAACAAATATACATAGATTCAATTATCACAAGAGAACATCATCAAGTCACTAAATTCACCTTTAAGCCCTATTGTGGCTCATTGAATAGCTTAAATAAATAGTAATCAACAATTTCCATTCAGACACTTAGTAGCAGAATTTTAGAAGTTTCAACTTACCACCTAAAATATGAATACTTCAATTATTAAGTTTTCTCATTATATCCTTATTAGATGTTCTGAGCAAACTTCAAGTTGAAAATTACAGAACAGTCATACAACACTATAAACATTACAAATGATCTTAATATTCCTTACTTCCATCTATATTAACTATCTCTTGTTATTTTCAAGTCTCTCTAACCCCTTTGACTCATAAGGTTTTTCAATGATGCCTTGATTATGATTATGTCCGGATCATAATTATACTCAAGACCCCAAAGAAAATCCTTATTCCGTCAATCTTCTTCCAAACTCTTATCCACCCCTCAACATCTACTTCTTCTAATCTTTAAAGTATTCTACAATATTATCCACAAATTAAAATTCCACTTTCCTATAATTCTATAAGAATTCTGCTAGGCCCTTGCAACCTCATAATCCTATAGTACATTGCCATCAAACCACACTCAACTATATAATTATAAACCTTATGATTTGACTTCCACAATTCCAATAAGTTGATTCAAATCTTTACCCTAAATAAGCAAATAATCCATGATTTCAACCTCATTTCCTAATATTACGTCTCTTATTCTCAATTTCATTCAAAGGCTTAACTAAGTTCTTCTAAAATCACTCGATCATCTATTCCAACCTCAATGAACAAGAAACTAATCAAAATTTATTCTATCAACTAAATGATTTTTGGAATTCTTGATTTCTAAACTCACATGATCATCAAATCACTATTTTGTCATCCAAACTCTATAATGCCTAACTAACTGGTATAGTCTATTAAATTCCAACAATATGAAATCCTACATCATGTCAACTTGACTTAACACTCTCTTAGTCATTGGGTTCCTCACAAATACACTTCTAATTCCACTATATCTATTACTATTGTGGTGGTACCTAGGGTTTTCTAATTGTGTGCTTGTGGTATCCATAAATATGTGATGTACGAATAAGGTATTCTAGCTAATCTATGCCAGAATCCTTGCTCTGATACCAAATGTAAAATCCTAGCTTTTTATAACTCTATTATAGCCTTCTAATCAATTTATAACCACTTTCTAATGTTAGAAGCCCAAAAATATGAATAAATTAAAACTTTTCTATTTCAAAAACTACATTAAAAGAATTTCCAACATAAACTTGGGCTTCTAAACAATTTATGAAATTATATCTGTTTCCTGAAATTCGCAGCGGATTATAAATTCATTAAATAGCTAAATTAGTAATCACTACTTAGTTTTATTTTATACACCTGTACTATCTATTGTTACTAAATACTTAACATATTTGAGTCTAACTATTACAATTTTATATAATATAATTCGGCTATCGCAGGTGATAGCCTATACCTATATACATCACAAGTTATAAACTTGTATAAGAATATATATAACAACTAATATATAATACAAATATATCTAACTATTGAGCTTCGGGCCTAACAAGCATCCTTCCTACCTTCCTAGAGCTTCCCTCGGAATTAACTTCTCCCGGCTTATCTGTAAAAATATTTTAAAACAACAGTGAGATTCAAAGAATCCCAATAACAGTTTATTTCAATAGTTTACCTTTAAATCATGATAATATTCTCCTCTTTCCAATCTCTTATTGGAACCTGCCTCTTTCCAATCTCTTATTGGAACCTGCCTCTTTCCAATCTCTTATTGGAACCTGCCTCACTATACCAACCATTTTTAACGATATGTTCGTTAATTAATGGAGGTATTCTTTACCTGCAGGGTTTCTGAAAATGTTTGGCATAGGGGGAGCGACCCACCTGATGCCTAGAGTACTCTACTTTCTTATTTATCTATCTGAGATAAATATACCTCTTTCCTCTTAGGATCAACATTATCATGCTTTAAATAAAATATTCATGCGCGCTTATTGCTATTGAATTAAACTGTTACCTGTCCTTCACTTTACTAATACTCCTCATTTTCTTCTTGCTGCCTCCAAGTACTTGTCTCCTAACTTCTCCTATTATTACATAAAGTAATAATGGCTATAAGTAAGTATTCTACATAACAAGCAAAACGTCTCTCTCGAACCTATACTACTACCCAACCTTTCTTAACTTTAATTGCATTTTAACTTTAACAAACAAGTTGATTATCAATTAGGCAAAGAAAAGAGACAACATCAATTTGCTAGGAAACATACCACATATCGAAACCTGAAGCAACAATGCAAAAAGAACATGAAAGTCGTATAAAACTTTACATTATACAATTAAATGAAAATTGTCAAATAGATACCAACAACAATTCACACATGCAGATCCCAATACTAGTTAACTTCATATTAAATCATCCGTAGTTGACTTGCAAATCAGCTCATATATCCTCCAATTATATAGTGCATTAGTTCAGTAATTTATTCAGCTATATTCCAATCATGTTTTAGATTCACTAATCAATTAACAACCTTGTTTAAACTTTGAAATTTTATCCATTTGATTCAACAAGTCCGTTAGCATATTCAAACCCCAATGCACATAAAACTCTTTATACCATATCGATTTCAATTAGCCACAACAGAAAATTAGTGCAGAAAATTTTAATTACATGTGAAACATCATGAATCCAACCACAAGCATAATTTGAACATCCCTTCATACAATTAATTTTATCTCTTCATTCCTACATATCCTGAACAAAATAGAACAACTAACAGCCCAAACAAAGATTGAGTTGCACAACCATTCAAATTACACCATAACACTTTAAAACTTACACAAAATATTCCCTCATCCTGACAATCAATTCAGCCAATATTTATAACCGCAAAAAGTCCCAATTAAACTCAAAAACACCAAAACATTCATCATCATTCATTTATTTTAACCGTAGTTTAAAACAGAGTCACACCTACCATAAGGCAACGATTTCCCATTTCTTACTAACTTCGTTTAGCTACTGCAGCAACATGGCAGAAAACTCACAAGCAAAACATGTGATCTCACCATCCCAACTACCTCAATATATTATTAAAACATGCATAACTATTTACTTCAACAAACACACATACACATACCGAAAATCCAAATTAAACAAGGCAAATACTATAAACCTTCCCACATAATTTCAAAGAAATCTTAACATACAGCAGCAATATGACTAATTAAAATCCTAAAACTTCCATATTCATTTTTTTTTTAGAACCTTAAATCTGAATTAGAAATCAATAAGCTATATATCAACCATTAAAACTTCACATGCAACACACAAATCACCATAAACAAGATCAAGAGTCACAATATCAATAAAATAATCAACATAAGGTTGCTTTCATTTTCTCAAATCATAGGCAATGTAAAACCATACCCAAATGAAAGAAAAACTTTCACTAGTCACTAAAAGTTTCTTCTAGACATTTTAACAAACACCTTAAGTGCATGATATTCAAACATTGGTTTTTAACTTCCCAATTATCAACAACCTTACCAACAGTTCCAAAACACCATTTAATCAACTAAAAGCAACAACCTCCAACATTTATATCAAAACTAAGTTCAGTCATAGAAAAGGAAGAATGTCACAACTTGCACATCAACCAAACTTTACATCAATCAAACATGCAAAGCTAGAATCAAAATCTAATGGGTTCATACATTAATTAATTAGAAATTTCGACTCCTAACAGCTCACAACTCGTCGGATTCTTAGTACTCAAATCTGGGTTTTTCAACAAACTCAACTAAAACTCCAAGTAACCTTCAAATCCATCTACAAACATGAAGAATCAAAGCAAAGTTGTGTTTTAATGATTGTAGAAACCTAAAACTAAGAATCCCAATTCGGACCCCTTCTCCATCTCACCAAAAACGAAGGAAAATGGGTATAGAAATGAAGAGGAAGATCACCTGAAGCTGAATCCATCATTGCATGTTGGATTTAGGCCGAAAATTCCCAAGAATCGTCATTAGCAGAGGAAGAAATGAAGGAGTAAGGAAGAGAGAAGGAGCTGCTCTATTTTGGAGAGGAAGAACGATCAAAATGATGAAGAAAGAAGAGTAACATGTTTTTGTTAAGATAAACTCGCGAAATGACCCTTTTGCCCTTCTCTTCTAATCCTATTTACTTTCTTATTTTCAGTTTAATCAAAGTTAAGTTATAAAAATAATTCTTGACATAAGTTCATATATTTCCTTTCATCAAAATGGTGTTAAGACTTCTAAGTATTCTCCATAAAATTTCCAATGAATAATTTAGTCTCTAACTATTATTTCTTTAATTTCTAAAGAAAGTAGGTATATTAATTTCTTAAAAATATAACTATTCTCTTTTTTTTATTTTTAAAGGCTTTCTAATTCCTAAATGATATCCTAAAACCTTAATTAATTCCTTATTATTCCTAGTTTGAAAATTGGGGTGTTACACCCCTCACATAAGTTTTAAAAGTATCGTCTCACCTTCAAACCACTATTTTTTGGATGAAAGGAGTAAATGGGTAATTTGGAGAAAATTTGAGTCAAATTAGAAAGTGATCTTATATTTAGGAACAAGCTCTCATCCTTAAAGTGATCTTATATTTAGGAACGGAGGGAGTATTTTGGACCAAAATCATTCAAATTTTGGCTTTTATATTAGAGACCGGAGGGAGTACTTTGTTATCCATGTTTCCTGTTATCCGAAAATGTTGTGGATAACCATGAAATAGATACTTCGTTTCTTTTCAATCTTTTTTCTAAGAATATAGCGTGTGTGTGTGACTAAGATTTTTTATATTTGATAGGGGAAAGATGTGAAATGTATAAAAATTGTTGACACTTAATTGACTTATTTTAAACTTTGGGAAGCGTTCATGCATTACCTAAGTTGGTACATTATTACTATGTGTTTTGCACGCCGAAACTAAATTGCATTTAGCTCATGACGATTGTAATTCGAACATTACAGGAACCAAAAGTGACGTTCAAGAAGCCAATAGGAAGTTTGAGTATCTCCGGGCACAACTTTGTGGGCTGCCCTATTCCTTGTGGGGTACAAATAACACGTTTGGACCACATTCAAGTCCTATCAAAGAACGTAGAATATCTTGCTTCAAGAGACGCAACCATAATGGGAAGCCGAAATGGGCACGCACCTATTTTCCTTTGGTATATCTTGAACAAGAAAGGTTTCAAAGGGTTCCAAAAGGAAGCTAAAAAATGCCTCAGAAACGCTCTATATTTGAAGGAGTGTTTGAGAAAATCTGGAATCAGCGTGATGTTAAACCGTCATAGCAACGTCGTTGTGTTTGAGAGGCCTCTAGATGAAGCGTTCGTTCGAGAGTGGCAACTCACATGCCAAGGTGATGTGGCACATGTGGTGGTGATGCCTAATGTTACAGTTGAGAAATTGAATGCTTTTGTGAGTGAGTTAGTTGTGAAACGCCCTGGTTGGTACAGGAATACGAAACTTAGGCCTGCTTGTGTTGCATATGATATTGGTAAGGAGAATTGTCTGTGCGATTTGCATAAGAACTATTATCTGTGAGTGTTCATATGGTCAGAACTACTTATTAAGTATAGTTTAGTCCATCTTATATGTGTGTACGCAAATTTCTTTTGTAGGGTAGATGATGTTTTATTACGCTCAAACAATTGTAGTTCCATCCGAAAAAAAAATTAGTATTTGAAATGTAACTGGCCCAGAATATGAATAAATTACCCATATCTCTAAATTCTTTAGTGTGTGTGTGTGTGTGTGTGTGTGTGTAAATATATGTATGTATGGTTGTGTGTGCATTCTATTTTCAATGGCATCAACAGAAAACTCAACGAGCTAGATTTATTCCATAGTTCTAAACTTCTTGTACCGTCTATCAATTTCCAACATACATCTTCCAACTTCTTTTTTGAATCATGGATTTATAGTTTGGTTTCCACAAAAGAGCTTATTGATTTCCTTCTTCTCACCTTTCTCTCTTTTTCATTTCTCTCATAATCTTAGCTTCCACGTATTCCACCAATTCTTCCATTTCCATCACATTAAGTACGTACGATTTCTATGCTTTATTTCTCAATTTATTTCCATCATATATATATACTACTTGATTTTCATTATATCTATATATAAATTATGTTATGTTTCTATATATGATTGTTAATTTGCTTTTGTCTTGAATTTACCTTTATTTGATTTCTGAATTGTTGTAGCTTTACGTATTACAATGCTATATTGCTGTGTGATTGGTTGATGTGAATTATGCATGATTCAGTAAAATAGGAGTAGGCCTTTGGTCTTCAAATCTTCATTTGGCATCTAAATCTTACCTTCTTATTTCTCATTGGATTTGATGATTTAAAGATAATGTTGAATTTGTAAAGGCATAATGAGAGATTAGAGTAATTTTGTATTCCTTGTTCCTTTGCAATCATACAGTTGTGAACTACTAAGTAGGAGAAACTAAGAGCGTATAGAAGTAGAAGCAAATTAATTAATGATCAAAAGCAAATTATTTATTCATTTATTTATTTTACTGTTGCTTCTTTATATATATATCTGTTGCTCACTCCCCCATATATTTGTTTTTTTTTAGGAACGGTTACTTCTTTTTGTTTATTTTATTTATTTATTTATTTATTTATTTATTTATTACTGTTGCTTCTTTTTATATATATCCTGACTTACTCCCCCATATATTTGCCTTTTTTTGGAACGGTTACTTCTTTTTATATATTTATTTATTTATTTTTATTATTTATTTGTTTATCAATTGTTCTTAGACTTTAATCTGCTCTTCCTTTTGAGACACGCGATGCTCGAGATTGAATTCGTAGCAGTTTACTTAATAATGTTTTTTTAACTGAAAATTAATAGCAGATGGTTACTTTTAATTTGACCAAGCTCCTTTTTCAAACTATTTTTTTGCTGTCTTTTATCAGATTAGTTACTTTAGTTACTATTTTCACAATTATAATAAAATAAGATAAGCAAACAAGTTTCGCAAACGCATGGTGGTAGCTAAATTTTAGGGAAACTTTATCCACTGATTTTTCTTCAAATAAGAAAATATTTTTCAAAATTGATATCTGTTAGAACATTATCTTTATTCAAAAAATGTTTATATTAGAGTTTTTTTCCCTAAAAAGTATAAAAATAATGCATTATATTATTAAAACTAGGTTCACATTTTTTATCAATGTTATTCTTCCTCTGTTTATTAATTTTCTCACGCTTGGCTTTATCTCTTATCGAATTATGTTTTGCTAGAATTTTATGATGTTATTTAATATTGAATATTTGCATAATGGAGATAAATTCAAGCAATTAAGTTTATTAAATTTCAGGAAATCCTTTATCAATATTTGTAGATTGACATTTAAAAAACTATCTGTATTAGAAAATTACGTTTTTGCCCCGTTTTATGTTTGTGGAATTTTATTTTAGTCCCACTTTTTAATTTTTAATTTTATTTAAATCCCAATAATATATATTATTAAGGTTGTGATTTACAAAGATTTTTAAGGTTTCTTGTTATTGTCTTAATTTGAAAACTATTTTTTATTTGATTTCTTTTGTGAGGAATACTCCGCCTATATTTATAGCCGGTCCCAAGGTCCCAAACCCGGATAAATGAGTAGGATTGTGTTAAGCTTCGGCAACCAACGTAAAATTATGTCGAATCTATTGAGCATGAACACAAGCATTTTTCATAACAATAGTTGATCAAATGGTATGACGTCCCTACAAAAGAAGGCGAGGAAGACCAAAGAGAAGTCTTAATAAAGTTATTCAATGAGATCTTTTGATGAAAAGTTTATCTCCAAACATGACTATTGATCGAGCACAATGGTGTCGTGTGATCCATGTAGCTGACCACACTTAGTTGGGATAAAGTTGTGTTGTTGTTGTTGTGTGTATTGTCATACTTAGGCACATACATTTTTCTAAAAATGTAAATTTACATATTATGAATAGGTAAATATACTTTATATTATGAAAATTACATGAGATTCAAGCAAGGGTGGGGATAGAGGAATTGAGTTTTTTACGAACATTAATATAGAAGTATAACATGAGATCCACCAGAACGTGAAAGTAAAGGATTTGTTTTTGGGTAAATAATCATTTTCACCATTAAACTATGATGCAAGTATCACCCAACACTATATTAATAAATAATGATCCTTTAAATACTAAAGAACTTTGGGTAAATGATCATTTTTTTTCTTATGAGAAAGGTGCTAGTATCATCTAACACATATATGCTAATATATGGTCTCTTATAATTGATGATGACAATGGAATCTAACCCTACCATATTATCATAAATCACACGAGTTCTTCGTTTTTTCGTTTAATTTCCTCCCTCGATTCAATCCATTCTTTTTCTTCCCTGCTTCATCTATTTTCGTCATCAAAGGTTAAGGTTCCATTATCCTTAGAGCTCTTCTTTGTCTCTCACCTCTCATTCTTGTCTTGCTAAGAATTTGTTCACAATGAAGATATGGTTTTCTCTCTGATTGTTACTATTAATTTTTTTATTTTGAGTTTTTTAACTAACAGTTGATTGTTTCAATTTTATGTTTTTAATTAAAGTTTTTAAATTGCCTCTACTTTGAAATGTGAAGCAGTGAATAATGGTGAATTTTCATAGTGGTTCACATATTTTCACTTAAGTGATGTGACTATTGAGGTGATGTTAATATGTTAAGGGGTTAACAGCTATTACTATAGATTATAGTATAAGAGAAAATATCATTTACCAAGTTCTTTAATATATAAGAGACAATTTATTAATATATTAAGAGTGATATTTGTGTTATACTCCTTTCTGTCCCTAATATAAGAGTCAAAATTTGAATGGTTTTGGTTTTAAATATAAGTGATCATTTCATATTCTCTCCTTATATAATATTTAATGAATTTTTTCTACTTTTCCTGTTACCCTCTTTCATATTTATTAATATTTATATATATTTCTCTCTCTTAAAGTATCATAATAAATATGGGTAATATTGAAAAAGAAGCATTAACTCCAGACACCCAACTAACATTCACATGTTTTCTTAAGAAGCGTTTTTTGGCGGCTGACTCTTATATTAGGGACTGGATGGAGTAATTGACTCTTATATTAGGGACTGGATGGAGTAATTGATAAGCAAAAATGTTCTTTCACCCTTCTCAGCGAGTGACATTTTTTACCTTCTTTAATGAGTTCATGGCCACTTTTTCTTTCAAAAGAAATTAGGGTAGTGGTTGGAAGAAAGAAGGAAAAGGAAAGTGAAAAATGAAAATGGGTTTTTTGGTCATTTAAATATATCTCGGGGTTTATAAGTTTTTTTCTCTATCTTACACTTTTTTGTGGCTCACAAATTTTACTTATCATTATTACCTCTACTTCCCATCTTTACCCCCTTTATACTAATTTTTAATTCCATTTCCAACATATGAGCATATCAATTCCTGCCAAACAAAGGTGCCTAAGGTGTTAGATACACATTAAAGTCATATAGAGTCATTTTTTAATCTTCACCCTTCATTTAAAGAAACATGCATATGATAGACCGGTCTGGATTTTGGAACGCAGATCACGAGAGGAAGCAACGGTGAATTTATACTTTAAAGAGAAACGCTTTAGGTCCGTGAGTAGCCCTTTTATGCCTCCATTTTACATTGCATACACCTCATGTGGTGTCCTCCCTTTTGCGGCCTATTTAATGCCCTTGGGACCCAACAATTAATAAAGTTGATCCTTCACTAATATAAACAATTCACCTTTCTTTCCAACCATCACAGATTTTGAATATAGTTAAACAAAACAAGGGTAAGTTGATGAGATTTTTCATAAGATAGAAACATAGAAACATTAAATTATGTGTAAAATTGTGAACTTTTACCAAGCATATAGCAAGTATCAATCTAAATTACTCGTAACACATTTTAGTCAAGTGGAACAAAAAAATGTTAGAATCAGATAGTCAATTATGAGTTTGACGACAATGTTTGTCACTTAACTTTTTGTGTTTTAAAATAAAAGATTTTAAATTAGATTTTATAACGTTCTAGTCTTAGGATCATTTAATTAATTGTAGGGTAAGTGTGCGATTTTGCGAAAGAGATTTCTACAAAGAGCATTGGGCACAAAAAAAAAATTAGAAAGTGCTTTTAATACATAAACTGTTTTAAAATGGATGCAAATCTACTAAAGTCGGTATATGGCTCTAAACGGTGGTTTGCACCCATCTATTGGCATAAGTATATTTGCACCATTTTAAAACATTTTATGTGATAAAGTATCTTTCAAAACGTTTTTGTGCCTATCACTAATTGTGGAAACGTTTTTTTTTTTTGGAAAATTACATCTTTGCTCATTGAAGTATCAGTATATTTAGAAAGTTATTGATCTAAATTAAATAAGGTTTAATAGTATGACTTTCGGGATTTAGTTAGCATTAAAAAAGCAAACACATTTATTCAAACAAAAGAGATAAAGAAAAGGGGGAGGCACAAGCTAGCAGAATGAGAATTAATTGGCAAAAAGCAAATCCAAAGGTGAGAGAAGCATTTTAAAGTGAGGATGGAAGAGAATCTAAAGACATTACATTACACATAAACTACATCCTATGTATATAATCTCAATCATTAGTCTCTTTCTACTCCTACTTTACACATTCTCTTCCCCACTCTCTGCCTCTCACTATTGTTACAGCATCAGCAATAAAGTGAGGATGGCCATACCAATTTCAAATCCACATAACCTAATCATCACCATCGCCTGCATCAATCACAAGCCCATCAAATTCCTATCTTTAATTCTTTATACATAATAATTTATGTAAATTCATTTAGTATTTAAAAATTTTTAATTTAAAATTGTAAACAAAACCCCACAACTAAGTACTACGCACAGCCACCACGACCACACTTCACATGTTTTTCTTTCCCCACCACGTTATCATTTTCAACTTGGTTTCCCCTCTTCCTCCAAATATATAATTATTGGGAAAATGCCATTTAAATCCCTCCGAATATACAAAAGGACAATTCAGGAACTCAAACTTCCAAAAGAACCATGAAGGAACTAGGACTTAGTTGACATTTTAAAATTGTGTGAAAAGACAAAATTGCCCTAATCATAAAATAGAAATTACTAACCACCCTATTGAAAATGGTGGGTGTAAGGGTGGTTAGTAATTTCTGTTTTATGATTAGGGCAATTTTGTCTTTTCACACAATTTTAAAATGTCAACTAGGTCCTAGTTCCTTCATGGTCCTTTTGGAAGTTTGAGTTCCTGAATTGTCCTTTTGTATATTCGGAGAGATTTAAATGGCATTTTCCCATTATTTATTCCCTTCTCTGGACTTTTTTTAAAAAATTAAAAATGTAACAGTAATCACTTTCAATTATCTATAATTATCTTTCTACTCAATTAATTTATTCAACTTATAAATTAATTTATCATATAACATATGTTATACTTAAGTAATCTAATTTATTTCTTCCATAAAAAATCAAAATGATCTTATAGTAAGAACATATACTGATACACCAGCTGTATTTTTTTTTTTTTTTTTGTAATCTACACCAGCTGTATTTTTATGAAAACAGCATTTGACAAAATATAACTCAAAATGTAGACATGCAATTAAATTTGACTATTTGACTAATCATATTAGATATCAAAATAATTTAGTCTCATATTCAATTTTCCTAAAAATATTACTACAACTGAAATATTCTCCAAATTACTACTATTTCTCAACTAATAAAGCAGCAAGGTCTTGACTCCCTACCAAACAAAACAAAGAAAAGTGCGAAACTTTGCCACTTTTAGGAGTACATAACTAAATTTGAAAAATCTAATCAAACTAAGGGAAGAATACAAAAGAAGCATGATATAGAAAAAGTCAAGAACATTGAATGCTGTAATCAAAGAAAAGATAGTAAGACACACACACACCTGTCTGTGTTGGCCTGAGGTGGGAAGAGGGCGTATAGTGGCAGAGTCCACTTCCCCAGTAGGAAGTGGGACCGCAGGGTTACTGTTAATAAACGGCACGCCGTTACCTCCTCCTCCTTTCGTTGGCACTAACGGAAACGTCGCCGTTAAACTACCTGCCGGTGACGGTCCAGGTGAATATGCTTGACGTGGACGGAATGGCCACGGAAATCCACCGCCGGTCGCCGGAGACACCGCCGGAGAAATCTCCGGCGACATTTCCGGTGACACCTTTATGTCTAGCTTCAAAGAAGGCTGGCATGCTTTAAACGACCCGTCGTTGAATGTGAAGTAGAAGGAACCAGGACGCGATGGGTGCCACTAAGAAAGGTAAGATTTTCAAGTCATTTTGAGAATACATAGATAGATACTTCCTCCCATCCTAAATATGATGACTTTTTTTTTAAAGAGGTAACA
Organism: Mimosa pudica; assembly: GCA_029929735.1. Classification (NCBI taxonomy): domain Eukaryota; kingdom Viridiplantae; phylum Streptophyta; class Magnoliopsida; order Fabales; family Fabaceae; genus Mimosa; species Mimosa pudica. The sequence goes on along the minus strand of JAKELP010000021.1, from coordinate 7,007,710 downwards.
AAAAATATGTTATTAAATTATGACATATTTAATATATTTTTAAATTAGTCATTGCTTTAAAAGTTAAATAAATTTATAATTATTTTGTTTTAGGATTTTCGAATAAAGTCAACTAGTCTTATATTTATGTTCTTATATTTATATTTAGTACCGGGGAGTATTACTGAGAAAAATGACATTTTGAAGGTGTTAGTGAAATACCCAGATGGAAATGCTTAAAAAAAAACAGATTTTGAGGCCATTTGTGGATACCCAGATGGAATTTGTTATGAAAAGAAAGATTTTGAAGTTGTTTATGGAATACCCATGTGAGAGAATGAGAAGGAAAAGTGTTTACCGTATAGGAGGTTGCATGAGATTTGGTGAGAAGAGTGGCTTGAGTGAAATTGCAGAGATCGAAGGCTTTCTGGTTCTTGAAAATGTAAAGATTGTAGTGTTGCCTGTGCTTGAAAGCTTAGCCAAAAAAGAGTAACATATATAAATAGTTGATATTTTGAGTAAAACAAAACTCAGGAACATTCTAGGAAACTCGATCTATAGATATGGTGGTAGTGTTACTTACTGATGGAATCTCCAATGTGAACTGTGGGGTTCTTCCACTCTGATGTTCCATCAACTAGAATTGTAGCACAGGAACAAGACTGGAGGAAGAAGGGAAGACAAAGGAGAAGAGAGATAGCAATGGGAAAGAAGGTGGACATGGTGGTGTTGATGATGAAGATAATGATGAAGCTGAGAGGCTGTACTGAGGAGGAGCTTTGTGTTATGGGGGTAATAATGAAATGCAGGAGAAATAAAAAAGGAAAAGGTTTTTGGAGACTGTGTCTGACTGTGGGGGAGAGAGGAGAGAGAAATATATATAAAAAAATATTTGTTTTTGAAAAAAAAAAGGTTTTGAATATTGTGTAGGAGTGTGAGAAAGAGGGAGAGGGTCCAGATAAGGTTAAATTTGTAAAATTTACAAGCGTGTAGACCAACCGGTAAGAAAGGTGAAGGTAAGACACCGCGTATCTATCAGGTCATGAGTTCGAACACTTGGGAAGTCATCACCCCCAAAATGGGGAATCCCGGCGGCGACTTTGGATTAGTCGGTTCCCTAAAGGGGCCCGGACACATAAGGCTCTAACCAAAAAAATTTGTAAAATTGTCTAGACCTTGTGGTGTGGGATGGAGAGCTGAGCTTGACCTTGTTGTTTACACATAAAAGGTGGTCTTATTTTTCTTCTCGAAAACTACCTTAGAATTAATTATGCTAGGAAAGAAACTAAATGAATTTTTACCAAGGGAGTTGATTAAATTAAAGCAAGGTCACGTTTAATAAAGGCAACAAAAGACTCTAATATGTAAAGAGCATAGAGCTGAGAAATCTAGATGGCACACATAAAGAACTTACTCTCTAATCCTTATTACTCATCAACTACTCATTTCTCACATACCAAGGAATAATGGTTGATTGTTAAAAGTCATGTTAAATTTACTACTTTTCCCAACTTCACCCTTCATTAAATGATGTTTCATATTTTCAATTTTGAATCTTCATTAATGATAGGGGTAAAGTGGGAAAAAATATTTAATGTGGCGGTTAGTGACTTATATTATATTAAGGATAAAAAATTAGAGGTGATTGGTGATTTATAATAAGGACTGAAGGGAGTATGTTCTTGGCAAAAAAAAGAAAGGAGGGAGTATGTTAAAGGTGACAAGGTACGAGACATTTTGTCCTCTATGGCTCTCGTATATTGTCTAAAGAAGCGAAAATGGAACAAAAACTTGTGAGTGCTTAAAATAAATTCTAGACTTCTGGAAGAATAAAAAATTGATACCGCACTTCACCCTCTTCCTCTGCTCTTCCACCTCTCATGCTTGCTCTTATTTCTAGGTTTTTCACCTCATTATTTGTTAGATCTCGTTTCAAATAACTTCAAAATTCTCCTAAAAATCAGTGTAACACCCCAAATTTTTATTCTAAAACATAATTAAATTAGATAGGAATGAAAAATATTAATTTGAAGTTAAAATTTTATAAAATGGAATAAAAGAGAAAATTTAAGACAAACTGTTAGAAAATATGAAAATATTGTTAAGATTTCCTATTTTATATTAATATATTATTTGTATATTTTAGTCATAATTGTGAACTATAGTATTAGGAAATAATTAGAGTAAAAAGATGTTTGTTATTATTAGGGATTATTATTAGGTAGACTTATAGGAAACGTATATTATTTTTAGGAAACTTTTTATATTATAAATATGTTATTATATAAATGAAGTAATCATTAGACTATTCACCCATTCCGCACAAAATAAGTTTTATTAAATAAAAATGAAGAAGAGAGTTAAATGAAAATGAAGGGGTTTAAGTGTCATACTATAATAGATGTTGGGGTCATAAATATAATTAAGAATAAATAAGTGGGTAGATCATTGAAGTTTTCTCTTATTCTTAAATGTATACACATCAAACAACCCTAGACCCTTCCTCTTACATGAAGCCGCCACCCCTCTTCTCCAAACAATTCCAAACATCGTTTTCTTTCTTTCTTTGCGAAAACAGTGGCTCCTGCCTCTCCCAAAATCATTGCTCTTCCTCCTCAACTTCTATCTACATCATCATCACTCCATTCCTTCATTCCTAAACTCCTTTGAATTCAAGAACCTTCAACCTTGTTTCTATTTCTCTGTAACTCGCAATTCCTGTTCGTTCCAATGGCGGCAAGGACGTTATCTCCGGCGACGGCGAGGATATCAACGGGGCAAGCGCGGCTACATCGTAGGTGACGACTTTCTCCTTATTTTTATATTTTTTTTATGCGATTTTGTGCGAGTTATGTGAGAGACCGAATGGGGAGTTGGGATTTTGAATATAGTTAATGGAAGCTAAAGAAGGGTTTCATGGTTAGCTTGTAAAATTCATTTTTCCCTTCCTCTTTTCCTTGTATGATTTATGTTGCTGGTTTAGAATTAAATAGAATATAATTTCTGCATATACAGTTTGAATGTTTGGGTATGGTGTTTTGAATATGATTAATTGGCTTGATGAAGTTGAATTATTGGATAATTCATAACTTTTGTGTTGTTGCCTCCTTGGATGACCAATCTGAATTTTTGAGAAGTATACTTGAAATTGATGAAGTATTGTACTTGATATATGTGTGCTATTCTTTTCTGGTTGTTGACACGATGATGAGGATTTTGGAAGCTTTGTTTCTTGGTTTTTGGGAGTGGTTTTAATTCTCTTAATGGGGTTAATGTTGATTTGAAATTGGAAATGGTGGCTTCCATTATTCTGTTCTGTTTGGCTTAGTATGAGCAATTAGCAAGATATTAAAGTTGTTTGGAATTGGGTTAGGTTTTTGCCTTCATAACATTAAAGCTGAATGGATTTTTGGAAAGGGAAGAGAGTCTTGAGTCAGTTGGGGATTTAATTCTAGTTGATTTAATGTATGCAAAGTGAAGTTGTTTAGGCTTGCTGTTGATATGTTAATGACAGAACTCTTATCCTTATTTTAGCCCAATTAATTTAATTGGGATATAATGTTTTATAGTGATGAATTTAATTGTAAAGTTAGGCTTGTACTTTGATTGATATGTGAGTTTCAAGTTGTTTCTTGGTATGATTTTATGTCTGCATTGATTGATATATATGTTTGAGTTTAGATTTAAAGTGTTTTCTTGGGGTTCAATTGATTTGAATCTATTTGCAAATCTGATTTGATAGAGCTTAGAGACGATTTTTCTGTTTTGGATTGTTTGTTGATTTGAGTTAATTCTTTTAGTGTTTTAAGTGAAATATATGCTTGTTGTTTCTTGGCTTTTGGATTATTAATTTGAGTTTTATTGGATATAGGATTTTGATACATTGATATATGTTTGATTAATGAATGAATATGTTTTATGGATTATTTAATGAGTTGATGGAATTTAGTATACAGTATAGTTATTTATTGATTGTGATATTAGAGTGAAATAAAGTGTAATTTGGCTGAATAGTCTTGATCCTTTGTAATGATCAAGTTCTTTGTTAAATAAGCTTTAAGAATTAGAATGATTCCAAAAAAATGGAACAATTACATAAGGGTTGGGTAGTATTGAATATGTTAGGATTCGTGAGAGAACGAAAATATATATATATATATATATATATATATATATATATATATATATATATATATACACACACACACACACACGAGCATAGTTATTAAATTCCTTGTTTCACAATAGGTGAAATCGGAGATAACAATGAGGTGGAATTCCCAAAGCAAAAATTGTCATGTAGCAATAATGGCTGGAGTTCAGGTAGCGGTTTATTTCGTGCACATTAGGTTTATTTTCTGTCATAACTAATATTACTGCTTCAGATATTGGTAGGGTTTATTTTCAGCATTTTAAATTTATGTGGAGTACTCCAGGTATAAGGAGGGTCGCTCCCCCTATACCATATTGTATTGAATTTATTTTTCCTAGAAAATCCTGTCAGGTATGCCTACTACGAAAGGTGAATATATTACTATAAGTAGTGAGGTGGTGCAATAGGCACATGTATTTAATATTCTACCTACAACAAATATATTGTTAAGGTAGGGGCCATGTATGAGTGTTTTACTAACAGGTAGTAATCACCAACAGGTAGCGTCACTATCATTATCTGAAGTAGGATTAAATGAATCAACTTCTAGGTGAAATATTAGAGTGTATGAAATAAACTGCGGTAAATTTGGTTTAGTTTCAGGTACACAATAGATAGAGAATTTCAGAGTTATGAGAGGAAAGGAAGAAGGCAGGAATGTCTGGTCCTAATTGGATTTTTATTTATGTAATTTTTTAAAGGAAATTGTATAATTATATTTTGACATGTAATGTATATAAATTATGTAGAAGATAAACCTTGGATACTTTATGTACTTGATAATTATTTTGAATTCATATCTTGATTTATATATGTGTAAAACTAAGTATTTTAGGAATAATGTTTTCTAGGATAAATGGTAGAACTTTAAAGAAAAAGATAAATTTTTAGTTTTGGAAATAATAGCTAGAAATATGTTTTTTTTTAAACCTTGTTATTTTATAAAACTAATATAGGTATCTTATGTATTTTAAGAAAACTTCATTTTATTTTAAAAAGTTTATTCTCAACTTATTTAAGAAAGAATTATATCAAAAATCCAATTTCATGAAAAAGTTTTAATTTGGACTGATTTTCAGTTACCCATTATATATTTTAAATTTCTTAATATTTATTTTATAACACAAATTATTATTTTCAATTAAATTGTATTTAATATTTTAAGAAATTAGTAAAAATAAGCTAGGTGTGACAATCAGCGCTTATGATAAGTGTGGCTCAGCAAAATGGAACTAATTTGAAATGATGAAAATTTCATTTAGCTATTTTTCTTATGAAATTCGTGATTCGATCTATCCAATTCTTAAAATATGTGGTCTTGAAAATCATCCTTTTTACAGATAACCTCAAGCTCTTTTATTGTGAAGCACGAAGTTCAAGTTGTTAAGAAGCTAAGCCCTCACCCAAATCTCTGCATCTATCAACAGCCAGAGCAATTGCCACATATGATAGCTCTCCTAATCGGATATATTGATTGAGTGTTGGGCAGAAGAATTTTATCATACTCATTTTTAAGAGTATTTAAAACACAATTGAGTTAATATATAATAAAGTTCATTGGAATAGAAAAGGCTACAATAAAAAGTTGCTAAAAAAATTTTACATGTCTAAAATTATTTCCCTAAATCTAGTGTCAGAAATAGATTTTTTCAACTTTTTTTCCTTGAGAAGCCACTCTCTAGAAACTAACACGATGAATGGAAGATTATTTTTTTTGTTAGTTAATTGGATGATAATTATTTTGGACAACAATACAATTTTGCAAGTTCAATTTGTACAATAAACAAAACACAATAACAAATTGGTCTATAAACAATAAGAAAGTGTCTTATAAGCCAAAATAGTCATTTTCCTGGATTAACATAACTTTTGGTTCCTCAAGTTTCACCCAAGTTTGCTTTTAGTCCCTCAAGTTTAAAAACGGTGTTTTTGGTCCCTCAAGTTTGTCATGTTAATACAATTAGTCCCTCAACTTTTTTAAATTGTCCTACATGGCACAAACTATGCTAATTATAATGATGTGGCACTTGATTTTAAATATGAATGGATATTTAATTCATAAATTAATAAAATGAAAAATAAAAAAAACCCAAATATCATACATCATTCTCCCCAAATTCCTTCGGCCACCCAAATATCATATACTCCCTCCATTCCTAAATATAAGAGCACTTTGACTTTTTTGGAGAATCCTAAGAAAGCAAAATGAACAATTTAATCATAACATATTTTAAATATTATTAGATCATATGTAAGTTCATAAGTCAAATAAACTAGTTTAGTGAAAAAATTTGGGAAAATCAATTTTTAATTACCTCATTTTGCTTTCTTAGGATTCTCCAAAAAAGTCAAAGTGCTCTTATATTTAGGAACGGAGGGAGTATCATACACTGTGATTGGGAGAAGGGGAATGGTGGATGATTTTGTTTTTTTTTTCATTTTATTAATTTATGAATTAAATATCCAGTCATGTTTAAAATCAAGTGCCACATCATTATAATTAGCATAGTTTGTGCCATGTAGGACAATTTAACAAAGTTGAGGGACTAATTGTATTAACACGGCAAACTCACCGTTTTTAAACTTGAGGGACCAAAATCAAACTTGGATGAAACTTGAGGGACCAAAAGCACTGGTTTTGAACTTGAGGGACCAAAAGCAAACTTGGGTGAAACTTGAGGGACTAAAAGTTATATTAACCCCATTTTACTTCTAACACTGTTTATTGGTTGTAGGAAAAGTTAATATCATGTTTGTGGTGTTAGAGAGAAGTTGATGGCGTTGGCCAATAAGATATTTTTTTATTGTCTATAGGCTTATTTTATACCGCTTATTGTTTGTTGTATATATTTGATACTTGCATAGTTGTTTGCTGACAAAAATGATTATTAACTCTTGTTAATTTGTTGTGTTGTTATTCATTATATATTCATATAACATTGGTATATATACATGTTAGAAAAATGATTTTCCGGTGCAACTTAGTTTTTTTATCAATAGGTGCAACTTAATAAGAAACTTCAAGTTTGCAGCAAATATATATCAACATTTTTTTACTACTCGTCAGGCTGATGAGAAATCTTCTAGGCAGCAGTGAGATATCATGATGGGGTTTATTATTGTTAAATGATTAGTTCATCGATTTAATCGTTTCATATTATGTTGTGTTTTTCAATTCAAGGCCCTTTATGGCTTTCCCCTTGGTTGGTGAGAAGGCTAAAGCAACTTGGTTTCTTTATCTATATATTTTCTCCTAAAACAGATAAAATTAAAATAAAACTCCTTCTTTGTAGAATGTGATGGTGGTACTCATACTTCTATGCAAAGGGAATAAAATCCTTGAAGCTATATCCCTTTCTGCGAATTTTTGAAAGCCATATTCATTGGAATTGGAACAGATGCCACAAGTCTGCAAAATATGAAAAAGCAAAATGACCAAAAGCAAATGATCTTACCAGCTTTCCTCTATGGAATACTCCTTGTCTATAAGTACCCAAAATTTGAATATTTTGGTTCAAAATATAAGTGTTTATTCTTATATTCTCTCATCATTTAATATATTTATCCTACTTTGCCCTTAATACTCTTTCATACTATTTATTAATGTTCAAATATTTCTCTCTCTAAAGTATCGTAATAAATGGGTACAAAATTGAGAAGAAAAAAGAATTAACTTCAACACCAACTAACTTTTACATATTATCTTAAAAAATATTCTTTGAGAACGCCAAAACTTTTATATTAGGGACTAAGTGGCAACTAGCTACTTGATTCTCTCTATTGTATGCATTTATTAGAGTTTAAAAGGTCTTGTGACTTTGTGAGTAGTTAAGAGTACTTAAACAATTAACAAAACAATTAAAAGTATGAAAAACAATTAAAAGTATGTAGTTAAAAGCAATTAAAATATCATAAACATATTTTTCCAACTTTTACCCTATTTATAAGAGGATAAATTAGATGGTGATTATATAAGAAAAAAAGATGCGAGTGTGTATGGAAGAAGATATGAGAAACATTTTGTCAACAAAAGGTAAAAGTGGAGAAACCACAATAAATACTAAAACAAACAAGGAATGAATCTTATATTTTGGGTCATGCATGTGAAACTTATATTATGAGATGAAAGAAGTATCTAGTAATTTAATGAAATAACATTGGTCATTTAAGTGCCTCTGAGAATCTTCAGTTCTTTGAAATTTTGAAAGGAAGTACGTGTCTTATGTATGATTACAATAACATTTCAATAAGAAAATGGAAATAAGATGAATGATACCGGAGTCAAATAATAAGAAAAATGAAATCAAAGAAAGATCAGATGTGCAGAAATCAGTTCACAAAAAAGATGGAAATAAGTAAAAATGTTGTGACTTTAATTAAAATGTATTACTACCTCTGGTCCTAAATATAGGACCTAGATGACTTTTTTTGGAGAGGTTAAGGTTGCAAAATAGTCTATTAAATGATGACATATTTGATATATTTTTAGATTATCCATTAGTTTATAATTAAGTAAAATAAACTAGTTTAAGGGAAAAATTAGGTAAATCAATTTATAATTAACTTATTTTGCTTTTTTTTAGAATTTTTTTAAAAAATCTATTAGATCTTATATTTAGGATTGGAGAGAATACTATTTTTATGCTTTCTCTTCAACTAGTCTTTGACACCATCGACAGGTAGAACCCAGCACGGATTCTTTTGAGGCAGTAGATCAGCTAATTAGAGGTTGCTCCCCTAGCCACCTCTTTAGGGACCTAGTAGAGGACGCAAGATTACTGTTTGCCAGAGACTGGACTATTGTGATCACACACAGGCCAAGGAAACAACACCCATGCGGATTAGATAGCTAAATTGGCCCACACTTTCACAGGAACCTTCGCTTTCTTCGAAGAGCCTCCAGATTTTATACTTGAAAACCTTGGTGCTGCAAATCAATTTGCTTAGATTAGACATGTTGTAAGCTCTTAAGAGCAAATCTCGAGTTCCCATTAAAAAAAAAGATATTTGGTGCCTATTAAGTGCCTATTTTTTTGTCAGAATTTTGTTGGCATCATGACTGTTGGTAGTTGTTTTACTTTGGGGGATAGACGAAGGGGCCATGTCGAGTAATGAGTCGGCCTATACCATATATATGGATCAATGGCTTAAACTGAAAATATGTTGAAAAGTTTATACTCATTTACTTTTTATAGTTAGTTCTCATTTTTATTTGGGTGTCTATGTAGTTTAGAATAATACAGTAGATTTTAGTTTTTTAAATTTATTTATGTCAACATCGTGAATCCCCAAAGCTTTAACATAGAATTCGACCATTTTACCCTTTGAGAGCTAAAAGTCACTCCCTCCGTCTTATTATAAGTTGTTTTTAACTGAGTAATGGGTTCCCAAAGATCTATTAAAAGTTAGTTAAAATGCAATAAATATGTAGTAACAAAAGTTTGTTTTCAAAAATGCTCTTATTTTTATAAGAATAGAAATGAGAATAACGATAAAAAAGTAGAAAGAAAATATGTGAGAGATAAATGATGTGATAGAAAAATGTTTTGACTTATGAAAGAGAAGAAGAAGCATCTTGCCAACCATACTAGCTTTATTTATCTTTTCATTTTTTTTTTCATTTTAAGTCAAAACATGCAAGTACATATCTATTGATACCGCGAGCGAAATTGCTTGCCGCCACAAGTTTGGCATAGAGAAGTACTCACAGTCGTTGGCAAATTTTGTCGTAGAAGCGAGTTTGGCAAAGAAGTCATTCTTGCATATTGTCGTGTACTCTTCCTTTCTTCTCCAAGATCACTTCATTGGACTTCATTCTCTCTACAACCTGAAAGAGCAAGCATAGATTCTCCAGAATTCAATAGTGAGTAGAACATGCATTTTCACTTGCTTGATGTATTTTACCCTCTACAAGCATATTATCAATCACAAATGACCTCAAAACATGTGAAAAGTGTGTGAAATGTGTAAAGTTTCTAATGGTTGACACACATCAACATATGAAGGTCCATTTTTACCCCCATAACTAATCATTAAGAAGCATTTTTACTTTAGTAATATTCAAATCATAGCAAATTTGTTTAGACCATTATTCATTATTCAAAGATACGTTGAATCATTAAATAACATGTGACACTCCCTATTACATCTAACAATCCGTTTCACCACATAACTCAGCACCATAAGTCATTTAAATAACACGATATTCGATGAACTAACATTGGTTGGATACTGTAACACCTAATCTTTTTACTACTATACTATATCATTTTAATTGATATTCTAATATTTTTTTCCTATTGTAGAAAGCCTAAAATACCAATAATTTTAAACTTTTCTTTTCAAAATGTTTTACAAATCATTACTATCACTATTACTACGCTCTAATCAAAATATTAGTTATCTCGATGATAAATCCCTAACTTTTGGTATCATTCTATTTCTAATTTTAAACATTTACAAATAATAATACAATTTTTATGCAAACTCATGCTCGCTTTAGTTTGCCTATTTGCACCAAAGATATTTCTCTTAACTATGTGCAGTCACTAACATGTCCACGAACGATCAACCTCTTGTTATCCCTCATGTGCACTCCAAAATTAGCCCACCTTATATCCTCCATCTCACCAGCTCCATGAGCCTCTCAACTTTGCACATTAGTATTACTCCTTCTCCTTGTCTGTCTGCTGCTCCAACATTTTCTCCTAAGGCTAACCCAATCTCCTTGTACTTTCCCGTCATCCCTAGGCACTGTAAGTTGCTTCCAATTTCCCGGCTTCACCATCTTTAGCCGAACAGAAATCACAGGGGAGGAAGAGGAAGAAGACGAGAGAGCGCGAGAATGAGAGTGAAGTTTGGAGAGAGTAGAGAATATGATGGGGCAGTGAAGAAATTGAGAGTAAAAGAGAGAGAGTGATAATTTGATAATGAGAATTGAAGATGAAGAGTGGAAAGAAATTGAAGTGAGGATGATACGGCGGTGAAGATGATGATGGACCATGGTATTCATATTATTGAAAGTGTGGTTAGGGAAATTTTGAAGAAATAACATTAAATAAAAATTAGAGATATTTTATTAAATGAATGGATGTGGTTGAATAAGGATAATGATGGATTTGAAGAGGGTGAGATTGAAATTGGGAAGATATTTTGAGTCCCAATGTAATTTCTCTACATATGTTTTTGTTCCCAAATTTATTTCTAAAATTTCCCAAATACTAAACAATACCCCAAGATTCCAAATATTGTCTTATTTATTCTTTTAGAAATTTTGGGGTGTTACAAATACTTTCATCAAGACACGTTGAACAATGATTAAAGAGAATTAAATTATGGGTTATGCATAGAATTTTCATTTTGTTATTTTGAAAATAATAATGTCCATTAATTAAAGGGCTAAGGGGATGACAAATTAAATTTAACTTTGAATAAGGTTTTAGACAAACTTACTATCATGGATACTTACTTGGCCAGAAAAGCTCCTTGAGATGGTTACTTCCAAGGAAAAAGTAGACATTGAAATGATGATGTGTATGTTGTGTGAGAGTCACATCACATCAGTGGGTCAAAGAGGAAGATTTAACGGTTAAAATTGACTTTTTTAATGTTGGATTGGAGGTATAGTGCTACAATTTGGTTGCTTGAAGTAAAAAATCTTCTCTTTTTACTTCTGGTTACTCAGCGCTCTCTTACATTTAATTATGGGGCAACATTGGACCTTAACTCCTAGTTAAAAATAATTGATGTATTTTATTTTCTTAATTATTCAAAAAAGCTCTCATAGTTGGTTCTGGTAGGATTACTTCGTTTATATACTTGGAAAGCCACTCTAATTTTAATAATTCCAAATTAAACATCATGATTCTAGTTATATATTTTCCTAAAATATGTCATCACAAATTGAAATCTACACGCATGCATGCATTTGTCCATATGTTCTGAATTTTCTGCTTATTATTTTTCTGTACTCTAACAAGGAGTCTCCCATATGTGAAGGAACCCTCATGCATTATTATGGCTTGAGATTGAAGTGTATATCTTTTGCATAACCTTAAAATGGTTAAAATCCTTTAATACGCATGACTCTATAATTCCCAACCCTTCTTTAAATTACAAGTTTGCCGCTGATTTGGTCGGTTTGTGTCCTTGTGGGCGACGCTCACAAAATATATGTATGTGAGTTTTTATTTCTTTATGCGTTTTTCTTCTTTTCTCTCTGGCTTTCCCGAGATACAGACAGAAAAACAGAAAGGAAAAAGATGGATGTAGCTAATCCTTCTAAGAGATGACTTCACATTCCAATCGTTATAAAATATCTTCAATAATTGAATTGATCCAATCCAACTCTTGAATCAACTGTTATTTTTTTTTTTTTGATAAGGAATCAACTGTTATTTTATTTGTATTAAATAGAGACAGTTATATTTCTTTACTATGAATATTGTATCAGCTGATCAATCAACAGGATTTCATAGTATTAATGATGATATATCGCTTTTTGAATTATCGATCTTTCAAAAAAAATGTCAGATACGGTAACAAGAATTTATAATTTTTTATTATTTTATTTTCTCTTTCATAAAATAATTATAATTTTTTGTTTCAAAGGGTGATGGTGAATGTTTAATGACTAATTTCAAGCTTAAAATTAAAGACATCAATAAAACAATCGAAATTAGAAATATAAATTGTTTCAATTATTAAAGTTGAAAATTCCAAATTATTTATCGAAGATTGATACATTATACTCATTTCGTGAAATTAGTGTACGTTTAATCCTGTAATTATGATTTTTTTTATGCATTGGAATATATTGTTTTTACTCCTATTTAATTTTTTAAAGAAAGCTGTAACCTTATGATTATGACATTGGAAGTTCATGTACATAGATAAAATATTATGTGAGTAATTCATTAAGCTGATTAATGATTAATAATTATCTTGTAGCATCCACACGCATCGGGAATATCTAAGCTAACTGACAATCAAAAAAAGAAATATCTAAGCTAACTTTATAATAATGGTCTCTTGTGTTATATACCATTTTTAGATTTAGAAGCTATATAGAGGCAACGCGTGGGCGAGCAAACAATAGGACAATATAACACTCAATTGCTTTAGCCATCAAAACTCATCTGTTAGAAGATTTCCATATTAAAATTTGAAGAAGTATGTCCACCTTTGGAGAAGGGATATGCATTTATCAAGAGTTAAAATCCTAGATGTAATTTTATGTGCTTTTATATAATTGTATGATATTTAGTATTCCTTGAACACATTTCAGTATATTCTTAGATATAGTTAAGTAGTTCTCTTAACATTATTAGTTTTTTCATTTAGAAAGTTCTAATTTCTTTTAGCATATTTGAAAGGGAATCGAGTCACTTATATTACCCTTAATCACCAATATTAAATTTACATCTAAATTGCGGATATCATAAAGTTATATTTTTGAAAGTCACTTTTGCTATTAATGCACACTCATCAATTCAAACAGATATGGAACAAATCATGATAGTGTCAATATCTCCTTAGTTCTTACCAGATTTCCCAAATTAACCTCATCAATGCTCCCAATAATAGATAAATAAGAGAGAGACAGTGGGGTAAAGGTAGATGGTTAGATTATATTGGTAGTATCATGTTATATTTTAACTAACTTAACTGACATATTTAATCTAATCAAATTAGGTAAATAAGTCTTATATTTAGTAGCGGATGGAGTATAATTTTGTACTCTCTAATATAGACATGGAAATCAAGCCCAATTTGGGCATTTTTCAATAATTAATTGCTTGCCAAAGACATATTTGGAACTCAATCAAATTGTCACATCTTCTTAATATTTTTTTGTTAATTACTGTCTAATTTAATCCGAACTCGAGGGTAGGAATGTTGCCCACATAGGTAAGGTTGTCCTCTCTCTCAATGAGAACAATTTCCGGAATTCGAACACGCGTTCTCATCCTTACAGGGTTGTAGTCCACTTACCAGTTCAACCAACTACTCATTGATATCATATCTTAATATTACTATACATATATGGATATATTCTTATATTTTCACTTTTAGAATACTTGATAAGGAATAACATATACATTTGTGTAAGCTTGAAAGATTATATAACTGAGAAAAGGGACCAATCTTATAAGAGAGAGTGAGCCAAAAAGACAATATAGTCCTGGAGAAGGAAAAGGGATAGAGCTGTTATATTCATCAATTTCAGCCTGAAAGCCTGCAAATAACTTTGAAAAAAGTATAACTACTTTTTCCTTCTTTCTCTGTTAGAGGTTAATCAACAGAATACATGCTAATGAAAACTTCAGAGTGAATCCTTATAATGGTCCTATGAGTATTTATAAGCAAACAGGCATCACCATCATCAACAACAAAAACAGAACACCTAAGATAAGTTTTCTGATAATATATATATATAGGAATGCCGCAATGAAGAAAGATGTCCTAAGTGATCATTGAACAAAGCCTTAGTTTTGTTGGATCATCAATCGAAATATGTTAACGAAGTTAAGAGCTGGGAAGGTCATCAACAAAGGTACGATTCAAACTTTTTTTTTTAATTTGGCAGCCGATAGATATGTTTTTGAAATGCTTTTAAGATTTATCCGTCGGTATCTGTGGTTCTCCCGGTCAGGTTTGTGAGTATTCGAAGCCAAAAGAGGGACCAAGTTCGTAGGACTCGTCTTAATTTTTGTGATTATAGATTTGTAAAAGTTTTAAAACAAGAAGAAAATTTATTAGTTAATTAATAGTCTGGCACTAATTTGATTATTATTCTCAATCTCCCTTTTTTTGTGAATCTTATTCGATCATCCCTCAGAATTTTGTATATTATTCTTTATAAAAATTGAATGGATGATAGCTAGTACTAGAAGGAAAAAAAATGTTTGTATTTTATTTTTTGTTTTAGAATCATTTTTTTTGATAAATTATTTGAGAATCATTAGAGAGGAAGATAATTAGAAAAAAATTATTTTTGCATTAACCTTAGCTTATACTGTTTTCATAACAAATTCACTATTTAGGAAAAGGATACCTCCAAATTGATGGAATGTGGTTTCATCTATAAAATTTTCAATTCGATCCTCTGCCGCATTCATTATACTCCTTATGATCTCTAATCAATCCGGTCCTTCTGTCCAAGTAAATGATAACTAATTAAGTATTTTATTCAATCAGAGATGTAAAGTAGAATAGCTAATTTACAGATATAAAAATTAGTTTTTCTAAAGTACTCCCATCAATCATTTCCATTAGAAACTATTGTTACATGACAGAAATTCTATTAATATGTGCTATCAATATGAAGAATTTAAGAAGAAATTTTTACATTTAATTTAATAGGAAACGTGAATTGAGATCTTATATTTATTATCAAATTAAAACTAATCCTTCTATAAGATTTTAGATTTATTAACAGAAGATTCTATAATTCTTTGTTCAGCAATGTGTGACCAAAGTATTAGCTGCTTGAAAGTTCAAATGAAAAGGCTCTGCAAAGTTTTCTTGCACAATGACAAGTTAATAATAATTATTTTCTCCAAAAAATCTTATTAAATTTTCTCAAACAGTTTTTGAAATTATTAATACCGCCTAAAAAGCATTCACGCTAAGATGAACACGAGATACAAGCAATTTAACTATGCAAACACGATACACAAAATAGTAATCAACAGCTAGCAATGTATCGCTATATGTTTATATGTAATGTTACTAATTATATATATAACAACGTATAGATAATAATTAATTCCTGGTTTTTTATATCTTTCGTAGATTCAATTTTTGTTCCTTATCCACAAACAAGCTCGAATAACAAGTTATATTCAAGCAAGGCAACACAAATATAGACATTAATTTCGAAATACCACTCAGAAAAATAGGCTGAGGATCATCCCCAACATTTCATCCATCTATCTAAAATGCTTCATATAGATTTGCATCAATTATATGTCTCATTATTTAATCATTTCGTATTATGTCACATAATTATAACTCCAATTTCATACAGATTATATACATCTTGGACTGTATATGACGGTTTGTTTATATGCGTGTGTGTGTGTGTGTTTCTTGTATTTTCAGATGACACTAATGTGGAAGAAACTATCAACGTACATGAGGAATACCATATGGCGCTGAGGACAAAATCTTATGCTGAATTCTTCACTAAAGCTCAGAACTTACTCACCCAAAAGCCTTCATTTTATGACAACCACATTAAATTCTCCGAAATCCTCCTCGAACCATCCCAAGAAACAATACCTTCAATTATTAATAATTCGTCAATCCTTTCAAAAAAGTCAAAGCTCAAACACTTAATGCTCTCTTTCTTCGATAACACTGCTTCAGCTTCACACTTTTGCACTCGTATCCTTAAAAACATCGACCAAGTTCACTATAACCACCGATTCATCCAAAGAGCATTAGACATCGTAAACCAACATGAACAACACCATGAAAAAGAAGAAGAAGAAAAATCTTCTAGCAACTTCCAATCGTTTATGCAATCTAAAAACCCTTTTTCGTACCCCGAAATCCTCGACTTCAAAAGTAGTAATTGCGTCAACTCATTAGTGCTACAAAATCTAAAAGCAATGAAGAACAAAGTGATGAGGAAGATCAAGTACATGAAATACACAAAGAAAGCAAGTAAGGTTTGTGATCAACTTGATTTAGCAGCTAAGGGAACATATATATTGAGTAGAGACTTCGATACGATGAGTCGTTTAGTGGCTCGTCTTCATAATGAGATTGAGCGAAACAGAGAGATGATAAGGTTCTGGATTGAAAGGAAAGAGGATAAAAAGTTGGGTTTAGAAATACTGAAGGAATTGAGAAAGAGTGAGGTTGGATTTAGGAAGCACGTTGACGAGCTTGAAGAGCATGTGTACTTGTGTCTTGTTACTATCAATCGTGCAAGAGCTTTGGTTGCTACGGAAATTAAATGATGAGTTGTAAACCGTAACCTTCAGAGAACAACCTATACTTGTTATTTGAATTGTATAAATTAAATGTACAGTGTAATGTAAATGTATGTACAAAAGTATATAGATAACAAATTGTAATTAATATCTCAAAAATCTCAAGAGCTTTAAAATAGCTTATTATTTTGGGAATTTTTATTAATAAAATTAAGACCCCAAAATAGTTAACTTTGTAGTTTAAGTAAATTATATGTTCCAAATCATTAATTCCATTGCCAAGACAGCTTGCTCATTAAGTTCCAAAAGTTTATATGTAACAACATTCTTTAGAAAGTTTATGATTGGATTCATGGAGGAGCTTAATCCAAGTTATTATTTGTATTAGTCATCCTGATTATAGATAGCGACTGCCAGTTATTTTGATCATTGATAGAGACCACTACTCCTTGATTATATATAAGGAGATCCACCTCATGATCAAAGATAGGGGGAGTCCCCATAGTGTTTAAAATAGGAGCTAGGGAGAATGTCATTTATGGACAGATCGAGCTATATGTTACATCATGTTTACATTTGTCATATGAACTTGATAACTATGATTTCGGTTATGGTATAAATTTATGGTACAGATTGATAGATAGAAGATGATATGACGATTATAATTATAAATAAACTCTATTGGTGATTAAATATTTTCAAATATGGTACCCTCTAACTATTCTGTTAACCCACTTATACTCTTGTATGGTTGTTTACATTTTTACAATTGATTCTGCACAGATCAAGGTGAAAAGGAATGAGAGTAGGCTGACGGTTCGCATTGAACTAGTGAGTAATGTTATTATATTTGGGTAGCAATATATTGCCAACTAATAGGTTTGCATTCCCTTACACTTGTTTGTATTTGATTGATTATGCATTTAGGTAACTGTCTGGTAATGATGATGGCTTGAGTTTGATTACTGAATGTTGTTGGATTTTTTTCCATTGTTGTGGATGGTTGTGATTTGAGTAAGGTTTGGATTCTCACATGCATGTGATTGATAACTTTAATTTATTATGGATGGGTTAGTGGTTTTATTATCCATTTGAGCTTTATCTTTGTATGCCTTTGGATTTTATTGCAATATTAAACATTATCTTGATTGAATGAAAATTAGAAACCGTAATCTTAAGTATAGCAATTAGATGAAAATTAAATATTGGGTAAAGGTGTAAAAATAGCTACGGTGAATTTTAAAAAGAGCACATAAAACTCTGGTAAATTTAAGGTTAATTAAACCGTACACTGTAAACCAAAATGCGGCAAAACTTGTAGGCCAAAATGAGGCATAAACTGGAGGAAATATTCATAAATATATTGTTGCACCTTTGCCTTAATTATTATGTGTAATAATGATTGGAGGACATATATATCTCGTATTTTTAAAGTTGTCTTCTTCTTCGACAAAGATGCTTTTTATATTGATTAGTAAAAAGAGAGTCTATGTGAGAGATGATTAATCAATAGAAGGTATGGTGATTTAAAATGGAATTAAAGTATAATATGAATGTAAAAATTGATAAATATGAAAAATAGAAATGGTTAAAATATAATTCAACTATTTTCAGATATAACTTTACGCTAATTAAATATCTTTTATGAACATATATTGGGTTTCAGACCGCATAGAAGTTGTCCAAAAAAAAGACTGTATAGACGCAGAAGACTGAAAACTACAAAGCATAGATAATTCAACAAAACAAGTACATACATATGGAGTTGGAAATCGGGCAACGCCTCACAACAAGCACATCGCATCATAAAACAGAACACAAGTGACAGTGAAATTGCAAATGCTATATAAGATACGTAAGGACATTATAAATAATTATACATAATTTGTTTTGGTTGATATACGAACGACGAAATTTGCTTCCGTCTCGATGATGCTGTGTACTGTAAAGCGCTTCACAGATTGCTTTCTTTATTTGATGATGATGATGATGATGATCGATGATGATGATGATGATGATGGTATAAGATCCTGTAACAAAATAATTCTATAAATTTATATCAGTCCATGTGATGTATAGCCTAAAGTGATCACAAGAAAGTTTCCCCCGCACACACGCACATATATTTAAATTAGTTTGAAGTCAATTGACTCAATCGAGTTTCGCACCTAATCCCGACCCTTTAAAACCAGTGACCCTAACTAACCACGGTTGAGTTATGACAATTAAAAACATATAAATATATTATGTCATCATCACCTCATATCAAATTTAAATATCAAGGTTAAATGATTCAAATTTGAGATACTTACACATGATAATAAGAAAATTGTCTCTAACAAATTGATGATACATAACATATAGGTATTGAAGATAATATCAGTGGGGAAATAGATCTGTGAATTGAAAAAGATCTAATATAACGAAACTTACTGAACTTACCAAGAAATTAAATACGAGTGATAGAAATGCAATATCTAGTCATAGCTAGTAAGGAGGTGGGGAAGAATAGGCATAGGGTTTATATATTGGAGGCGGAGGTGGAGACTTGTAGAGATAAACTGGTGGTGGAGGAGATGGGTATATGTATTCCTTCTTTGGAGGTGGGGGTGGAGATGGGTAAATGTATTCTTTCACTGGAGGAGGAGGAGATTTGTAGGCATCATATGGCTTATATGGTGATGGTAGTGGAGTGTTATACACTGGAGAATTATATGGAGAGTAAGCATAAACTGGTGGTGGTGTAGAGTTGTAAACATATGGCTTTTTGTATGGCGATGGTGGAGAGCTATATGGGGAAGAATACGGAGAGTATGCATACACTGGTGGAGGAGGGGATGCATAGCTATATTTTGGTGGTGGTGGAGACTTGTAGACATTAGGCTTTGTATAATATGGAGAGTATGCATAAACTGGTGGAGGAGGGGATGTATAGCTATATTTTGGTGGAGGTGGAGACTTGTAGACATAAGGCTTTGTATATGGTGGTGGTGGAGACTTGTAAACATTAGGCTTTGTATATGATGGTGGTGGAGACTTGTACTCTGGATAATAATATGGAGAGTATGCATAAACTGGTGGAGGAGGGGATGTATAGCTATATTTTGGTGGAGGTGGAGACTTGTAGACATAAGGCTTTGTATATGGTGGTGGTGGAGACTTGTAAACATTAGGCTTTGTATATGATGGTGGTGGAGACTTGTACTCTGGATAATAATATGGAGAGTATGCATAAACTGGTGGAGGAGGGGATGTATAGCTATATGTTGGTGGTGGTGGAGACTTGTAGATATAAGGCTTTGTATATGGTGGTGGTGAAGAATTGTACCCTGGATCATAATATGGAGAGTATGCATAAACTGGTGGAGGAGGGGATGTATAGCTATATGTTGGTGGTGGTGGAGACTTATAGACATAAGGCTTTGTATATGGTGGTGGTGGAGACTTGTAAACATTAGGCTTTGTATATGGTGGTGGAGAGTTGTACTCTGGGTAGTAATATGGAGAGTAGGCATAAACTGGTGGAGAAGGAGATGTATAGCTATATTTCTTCTTTGGTGGTGGTGGAGAGCTGTAGACATAAGGCTTTGTATACGGAGAGTATGCATAAACTGGTGGAGGAGAAGATGGGTATACATATTCTTTCTTTGGAGGTGGAGGTGGAGATGAGTATATGTATTCCTCTTTTGGAGGTGGAGGGGGTGATGCATAGCTATATTTCTTTGGAGGTGGAGGAGGTGATGAGTAAAGATAAGGCTTCTCTGGTGGAGGAGAGACATAGTTATTGTAGGGTTTTTCTAATGGTGGAGGAGCAGAGTAGATGTCATCTGCAAGGGCTTCATATCGTAGGAAGCTTAGGGACACTAGCAAAAACAAAGTGATCGTGATAGAAGCCATGTGAGCTTCTATCTTTGTTCAACTCCAAAGTATAGGTGGCTTGTACTCTTTGTATTTTGTTGAGATGTCTAATACAAACAACACTATATATAGAAATCCCTTGCAAAGACTTGGCCTACTCAGAAATAAAGTGACGTGCATAGGACCCACCATTCGACCAGCTCCACACTCCCCTCT
This sequence comes from Mimosa pudica, assembly GCA_029929735.1. Lineage (NCBI taxonomy): Eukaryota > Viridiplantae > Streptophyta > Magnoliopsida > Fabales > Fabaceae > Mimosa > Mimosa pudica. Next base: position 6,986,560 of record JAKELP010000021.1, on the reverse strand, counting down.
CTTGCTATTTTTTTCCATGGATTGTCTAATAATTCTTTAAATAGATTAAATTTTGTGTGATTTTTAATTATTATAATGATTATATTTATTTTTAAAAAGCATTGCGGAAAGGAGGAAAAAGGAGAGGATCTTCTCCCGTTTTTTTACCATCGATCTCTAATCTCTTCTATACATTTTTCGATGAACATGTCAATGTAGCATTATCAATATATCATCAATAACCACAAAAAGTCAACTGATAGAATTTATAAAAGCTTCGATTATTTGTATGTGACGTAGAATTAATTTTGACTAATTTGTTGTATTGGAAGAAATGCACCTCTTAGATTCACCTATATATCTCATATGAATGTGTTTAATACAGATTATATAAATCGTACAATATTTCTCAGAAATCATACAATACGAATATTCTTTTTTTATAAAAGCAGGATGCTTATATTTTTATATTATAAATAATAACTAGTAACAATTAGATTTTTTGGAAAAAAAATAATTAGTAAAGCTTTCTAGCTATAACTTATTCATAAATATTTGTAAATAGAATGTATCAAATGGTGTGGAGTCCTTACAAAAGAGGGAGAAAGAGATCAAAGAGAACTCTTAACAAAATTATTCAACAAAATTTTTTGATCAATGATTTATTGCTAAGTATGACTATTGATCGAACACAATGGCGTCGTGCGATACATCTGGTCAACCCCAGCTAGTTGAGATAAAACTTTGTTGTTGTTGTATTTGTAAATGGAATATTTTTTGCAAAAGAATATTTATATTTTTTAAAAATGATTTGAGAAAATTGACTAAGTTATATTAGACGACGGCACAAATAATGAGTGGAACAACTCACTGAGAGTTTTAATGAGTTCCATATACAAGCATCCTGAGCTTACACTCCTGCAGGTTCTACATATTGCCTAATTTTGACCTTACTATTGCTTTTCATTTTTGTCATGATTCCGATTTGCTGTCCTTTTCAGTTTTTTATCTTGTTTGGTAGAGAAATTTTCTACATATACTATCCCGGTTCTAAATATAGGACCTAGATGACTTTTTTTTGGAGAGGTTAAGGTTGCAAAATAGTCTATCAAATTATGACATATTTGATATATTTTTAGATTATCCATTAATTTATAAGTAAAATAAATTAGTTTAAGGGAAAAAATTAGGTAAATCAATTTATAATTAACTTATTTTGCTTTTTTAAGGATTTTTTAAAAAAGTCAATTAGGTTTTATATTTAGGACCGGAGTATATTATATGGCAACAATATTACGTATTAGTTATTACTATAAGTTATTTCACGCGCTAATAACTTAGCTTGTTCCTCCTCGAAGAATTTGGACAAGTAATTAAATTTTTATTTTTTAGATGAAAGTAGTAAATATTTTATAGCTTAGACAAATGTAACCCCAAGTGGGTTTATTGACACGGCAATGGATTGGACGGATTCCCCAAGATATATCTAAGTGGAGTATAAATTAGAGATCAATGTCCAAGTCTCTGTAATTCCATCCATATGTAAAACCATTGAAAGAAACAGATATTCAGATAGTATACTCATAGTAGTATTATTTAAATTTAATATTGATTTTGCAATTAAGCGATATAGGAAACATTCGTACTAATTGTTGATCTATTCAAAGTCATATTTCATTTTTTTACATGAAATATGATATATTAAGGACTAAGTCAAGATTTACAGATTAAATACAGCCATTGGACAAAGGTTTAAACTTGAAATCCTGAAGAGACAAGGTAATGACATAACACCAATGTTAAAAGATGAAAAAAAAAATATGAACTGAACTAAAATTTCCTGACATGTTATTTTAATATTAGATTGAGAACTTGCAGAAAGCTGTATGAAGCGTTTCTTCACATACACAATATTTAAATTTAAGTTTGTATTTTTATGAAAGGAACTGAAAATTGGTCAACCATTGAACTGGTCAACAAAGTAACTATATTTAGTTGTTAATGATACAGTTGAAATATAATTAAATCAGGTCAACCTATCTGGCAAAAAAAATCAGGTCAGCGGAATCATAAATAAAATACTTTATATTTCAATAAAAATATAAAACTATAGATATAAAGATACACACACATAAATCTAAAAGAGAAATATCTAGATCAAAAGTTTAATTCACAAGTGAATTAAATATGAGTGTATGTGTATACACCACAGATGCTTAAATAAAGAAGTGTTGTTATTAAATCACAAATTTCACATCTGATGTTCTTTTATATCATTTCAACCCTAAATGACTTTTGCTAAAAAAAAAAATACACTAAATGATGTCCTATTAGGTATTAGAAAAGGAGAAAAATTAGGAAGAACTTTAATTAACCCCCTATTGGACCAAATTATGTCAATCCAAACCCCACCCCACAAAGAATCATGCAATTTTTGATACACAAGAATTATGCAATTTAACTGTTAGAAAAAAAAATAGTCAAGCCATATTGCTTTAATTTTTCTAAAAAAAAGGTTCAATTGTCGCCGGAAGTTCATAGACCAATGACCCGCGCTAGAGAACTCACCTAATCAATTAGAATGGCCTCCGGCTACCGAATGGTTGGAACTCCGGCTATTGATGGAATTTTGACACTTGTTTACGAAGAATTATATACAATTTCAAATACACGTAGTCATTGAGCTCCATCCAGCCACTCAAAATTAAAGTTAGGCTTATGTAAATGAGACACTTCTTCATAAAGAGTTGTATCTTGTATGTATAATTGTTCATGACTATTTTTTTTTTTTGGACGAAGATCTTGCTACCACATGTTTGACTTTTGTTGATGAAGCTAAGAAATAAACACTTGCATATAGAATATGACACATGTTCACGGAGTTTCGCCCATTCAACAAAGCTTAGTGACTGGCCATTATAGCTGCAACGTTGACTGAATACTACTGCGAAAAGCCATACTGGCGCGCCTATACCGGTGCTCAAGCAAAGAGAGCGTTGGGTATAGGGGCGATATAGGCCTATACTCGCGCTTAAAGCGCCGATATTGGTTCCACCTTTTGTAAAAAAATGATTAGATGGGTGTATGTCATCAAATATGTCCCCCTAGAAGATTTAATTCAATTTGCAATAAGCATGTACATATATCACTCTTTACATGCGCTTTAAGTGCATGTACATATATCACTCTTTACATGCGCTTTAAGTGCATGTAGTAAGTCACCTTTACATGCGCTTTAAGCGCATGAATATAGCCGACTAGATACATGCGCTTTAAGCGCATATACAGGCAGTAAAGTGAAAAACATGAAGTCATGCATAATAGTTCCTCCTCAGATGGCAAAAACTACTAATGCAAGTGTTTATAAGCTAGAGCACCCCATTGGGGTGTTATGCTTTGGATATACTACATATACATGCGCTTTAAGCGCATGTAAAGGCAGTAGTAGAGTGATGAACATGAAGTGATGCTGAGAGTTCATCCTCAGATGTCATAAGCTACTCATGCAAGTGTTTATAAGCTAGAGCACCCCATTGGGGTGTTATGCTTTGGTTATACTACATATACATGCGCTTAAAGCGCATGTACAGGCTCTACATGCGCTTTAAGCGCATGTACAGGCAGTATTGGAGTGAAAAACTTGAAGTCATGCATAAGAGTTCATCCTCAGATGTCATAAGCTACTCATGCAAGTGTTTATAAGCTAGAGCACCCCATTGGGGTGTTATGCTTTGGTTATACTACATATACATGCGCTTGAAGCGCATGTACAGGCTCTACATGCGCTTGAAGCGCATGTACAGGCTCTACATGCGCTTTAAGCGCATGTACAGGCAGTATTGGAGTGAAAAACTTGAAGTCATGCATAAGAGTTCATCCTCAGATGTCATAAGCTACTCATGCTTGTGGTCTAGGTGTTTAAAAGCTAGAGAACCACATTGTGGTGTTTTGTATGTGGTAATACTACATATACATGAGCTTAAAGCGCATGTAGAGGGCTCTACATGCGCTTTAAGCGCATGTAAAGACAGTATTGGAGTGAAAAACTAGAAGTCATGCATAAGAGTTCATCCTCAGATGTCATAAGCTACTCATGCTTGTGGTCTAGGTGTTTGAAAGCTAGAGAACCACATTGTGGTGTTTTGCATGTGGTAATACTACATATACATTGTAACACCCCAAATTTTAAAATAGAATAAATAAGACAATATTTAGAATCTTGATGTATTGTTTAGTATTTTAAAAGTTTTAGAACTAAATTTGGGAATTAAAACATATCTAGATAAATTATATTAGGACTCAAAATATCTCAAACCTTATCTTTCTTTCTCACTATCTTTATCCTTTCTAAATTAATATCACCCACTAATTTTAATCATCTCTATCTACTTCCTTCTAAAATATCCACTCATCCTTATCTCTCCTAAAATACTCCGACCACACTCCATTTAATAAATATCACTCCTCACCTACCAACTTCATCACTCTCATTTCTCTGCCTCGTCACTACAATCCCCCCTTCCTCACAATCTACTTCAACTCACCTTCTCACCTTCACTCTCCCATTCCTCATCGGTTATCACCATCATCATCGACCATCATTTTCATCACTCTCTTCTCACTTCATTCTCTTCTCTGGTTCACTCCTCTCATCACCATCAACACACATCTCTCTTTTTCTTCATCATCCTCACCGCCATCTCCCACCATCATCTTCACCACACATGTCTAATTCACCTTACTCTCTTCTCTCTTCTCTAATCTCACCACCAAAACATCACTCTCCTATATCTCTTTCTCAATACCCAAACTCACTCTCTTTCATTCCTTTGTTTTCTTCCTCTTCTGCAACTTCAGTGGCGATGGTGACTATATATGGCAGAGAAAGGTCTTCGATTTCACATGTTTAAGCGTCCTTAAAAACATAGGTAAAGACCTTTCCATTCCCACCTAATTTTCTTGCGTTTTGGGCGAGCATTAGAGTGGTTCTGATTTTGGGGTTTTTCTTTAATGTTCCTAAACTCATATAAATTAAGCTTAGCTTGCTAGTATTTTGTTGTTGTGAGTATGTGAAGGTCTGATTTTTCTTAACCTGTTAGTTTGGAAAGGAATAAGAATATTTCTAATGTTAAGTGTGATTTTGTTTTAGTTGATGAGTTAATTTATTTCCCCTTTGCTTACTGTGACAATTGGGTATTTGTATGCTTGAACATAAAACTAGATTAATGAAAGGAGTTTCTGGTTCTTTCTCTGAATATGGTTGAATTGGTTTAATGATTGAAAACTCTGTTTTGACCAATTCTCATGTATTTTAGGAATATATATTGTGTGCTTGGGCTGCCATGTGTGTTTGATGTTTTGTTATTGTTATGGCATACAGTATGCTCTTCAATTCTGGTATGAAAGGATGAAAGGAGGTGTAGTATGTGCTATGGAGTTCTTAAATTGCTTGGAATGATTAATGGATACAATTGGAGTGACTATTAATATGATTGATCTATGCTGGAATTTTCTGCTTCTTTTTCTGAATTGAATGAGATTTATGAGTGAATGAGCATATATGCTATTGCATGTCAGCTTGTTTGGTGATATGAAATCAAACTGATTTATTTGCTTTATGTTCTGCAGTGGCCAAATGATTATGGTTTATGGTGTATGTTTGGATTGACTTTTGATGGAATATATAAATGTAATTGTTACATGTACAAGATTGAGAATTTGATGAATTAAAGTTAGAAGCAATGATTGAATAGGCAATTGTTAAAAGATTCTTGGAATCAATATTTGGGTTGGGTAGTTTATAGGCACGTGAGAGACGCGTAAGTATAATGAATTTAAAATGACATTAATTTATTATTCATGTATTGTTAAATATATATAGGAGTGGATGTGGATTGGTTTTTGTGGCACCAAGAGACTAAAGAATGAGGTGATGAGTAAATTGCTGGAGGGCAGGTAGTAGTTTTGTTTGTTATGATGTATGAGAATTGCATGAAGCATATTTTAAAATCACATCAGGGCCGAAAGGTCGCTCTAATAACCTCAGGGCCGAAAGGTCGCTCTAATCCTGTCAGAATAGTGAGTTTATCGGAGTTCTCCATGACTAGAGGTTCGCTACTTCTAGTTTATTTGATATAACTGCAAAGTTATATTCAGGGGGTTGTGCCTCATATGCCACACAATCAGGAAAATAAATTTACATTGTTGTGTGAGCAGCAGGATTATGGTTAATCAGGTAATCTAAATCACAATCTTTGATTATGAGTTCATCAATTGTTATGCATGATAATAATTGATAACTGCTATTGGGATTCTTTGAATCTCACTGTTTTTCAAATAAAACTTTTACAGATAAGCAGTTCAAGATAGGAAGGATGTTTGATAGGCCCGAAGATTAGTGAGATTGATTTTGTGAGATATGTTGTACTATACAAGCTCATAGCTTGTGATTTATTAGGTAAAGTCTATTTCCTGTGATAGGCAAATTATATTTAGACAGAATTGTAATAGTTAGATTTAAATATGACAGGTTTGTAGTTATATTAAATTGTTCAGGTGTAGATAAAGTTAAAACTAAGTAGTGACTACTAATTTAGCTATTTAATGAATTTATAACCGCTGCATATTTCAGGGAACAATTATATTTTTTCAAAGTTGTGTAGAAGCCCAAGTTTACGCAAGATATATTTTATCCAGGTTTCAAAGAGAAAAGTTTTAATTTATTCGTATCTTTGGGCTTCTAACATTATAAAGTGGTTATAAATTGATTAAATTGTTATAAATATAGTAGGAAAAAGCTAGGGTGTTACATACATGCGCTTAAAGCGCATGTAGAGGCTCTACTTGCGCTTTAAGCGCATGTAAAGGCAGTATTGGAGTGAAAAACTTGAAGTCATGCATAAGAGTTCATCCTCAGATGTCATAAGCTACTCATGCAAGTGTTTATAAGGTAGAGCACCACATTGGGGTGTTATGCTTTGGTTATACTACATATACATGCGCTTAAAGCGCATGTAGAGCCTGTACATGCTTTGGTATCCCAATAAATTTATGAATATTAAATCTTGTTTAGTTTGAAATTTGAAGAAATATAGTTAAAAGAATTAATTGGGATAAAAACTTTCATGAAAAGTAAATTGGAATCTAGATTATGTTATAATGAAAAAAATGAGATATAGTAATATATACAAACTTTCGGGCTAGAAATATAATTAAGAATAAACAATAGGGTAGTTAATTACAATTTTTCCCTAATTAATTAATATATATACTCATATAACACCAAAAACCCTAACTCCTCTCCCTTTCAGCCGTCGACCCCCCAATCCTTCTTCTTCGTTCTTCTCCCTTCCCCGGCGAAGTCGGGGACGGCCACCGGCGACGGCGGCATCGAAGCCGTCCGTCTCATTTCTCTACTCATCCTCACCTAACTCGTCGGTCACCTTCCCTCAAACCCTAAACATTTTCTTCTTGATCTCCTTTCATCCTCTGTCTTGTCTCTCTCTTTTCTCGGTTTCTCCTCCCTCGGCGGCGACAAAACTGCTATTTCCGGCGTGAAGGAGCTTCAGCGGCGGCGACATCCGACGAAAGGAAAAGAAGTTTCAAATGAGCTTAGTTTCCAGTGGCCTCCAACGTCTTCTCCGGCGATTCATGGTGTTTCCGGCGCCTATTGGTCATACAAACATATATCCAAGCTTTGGGTAAGCCCTCTCTTTCATTTTACACTCTTTCATTCGACTTTTAGGCGAGATTTGAGTGAAATCCGAAATTAGGTTTTGATTTTTGGGATTATAAATCATCTAAGTAACATCTTAAGTTTTGAGTTAGGGTATCCTAAACGATTATTTGAAGTTTGATCAAGGCTTTGTGAAGGTTGTGTAAAACCCTAACCTTTGAGATTTTCAAATCTGAAATGGGTTTGGTTTCTAGGCATTATAAGGAACTAACACAAAGTTAAAACTTGTTTCTTACTGTTTTGATTTCTAATTTGAGTGCTTGTACCCTCAATTGGTTTCATGAGTGGGAATATGTTCTTTTGCTGTTGTAACTTCTCTGTTTGGCTTGGGAATTGATAGGTATGAAAGAATTTATATGTGAAGTTAATTTTGGTAAGTGATGATCATGCTGAATCTGTTTATTTTGGTGTGGAATTATGGTAGTGACACTTGTCATATTGCTGTTCAAGTTCTTGAACAGGGGAACAATAAAGACTGGAGTTTATACAAAAAGGATTTGAGTTCCATACACATCTAGAATGAGAGCTTTGAATCTTATTTACATAGTGTTTTGGATTTTTAAATTAAGATAGGATTTTAAGGTTGCTATTCTATGTTTATGTTTTGTATATGTTGGGAAAACAAGCATGTTTTGGCTACTTTCTTTGATGCTTAAACTTGATTCTTTATGTATGAGATTACATATATGATTGAGCAATTTGTGATGAATTAGGTGAACTTGAAAGTTTTGAAAGGTTCAATTTTAAGTATGAGGAATGTGGATATTCATTTATGTACAATCTTGTTGGAAATTATAGTTTTGCTGTTATGTTATGTGCTTTATAAATCAATCATGGAACCTAGTATTGGAAGTAATATCATTTATGTTAAAAGAGAACTGAATATCAGCGTTAACGATTTGTGGAATGATTTGTTTTCTTTTTGTAAATTGTAAATGTGTAGGATTGTTAATGGAGGAGTGGACCTTGATGTGGGTTTGTGAAATCTATATGTTTTACTTTGTTTTGAGTGATGGGTACGGTAAGGCTGGGCTGCATAGTTGAAACAATTATCAATTGAGGTTCATAGTGATTATGATTTGATAAATTCCAAATGTTAGACAAGTTGATGAATGATTGAATTTGGACCTAATTAGAAAAGGGATTATGAACTAATAGTTGGAAATCTATGCTGCCATGTTTGTGTGTATTTGATTTGTTAAAGATGTACTTGTTGACTTGCTTAAAATGATTTTTGTTTGTATAATTGGAGAAGTTAACTGGGTTGTATGGTTGGTTCTTTGAAAATGTGTGTGTATGTCCCGTGTTTTATATTTAATGATTAACCGGAAAGATGGGAATGATGTGATTGCTGTAACATTAGAATCTTCATTTTTCACTATTTGTGACATAATTCATGGGAAATGATTGAAATAATTCCAACTACTTTGAAGTTCATAAATGAAATGTCTGATTGTGATGGTGTGATTATATTTGATTTATGTGAGTTCTTTGAATCGAAATCGATGATTGTAAAATTCATTGCTAAACTAGAATGACAGTTGAATCTCAATCACTTTTACACGCACTTAAACAATTACAGAATGTCATTATTGTTACCTTTCCATCGGGGTTAAATGCTAAAGTCTGTGGTGAAAGATTAGAGACAGTAAGTTTCAATCCCATTTTAGGTGAGTGCCTACAAGATCGCATCCCTTCACTTCTCAGAAGTAACTTTGTGCTTACATGTTGAATTGACCAAATTTTTTTCTTTCAAAAATGCAGAAGATGCGTGCAAGGCAAAATAGAAGGAAATTAGTCAAGGTTGAGCTTCATGGTGTCCTGAATTTTTCCGGAGGATTCAACATTTCCCTTTGTCTCTCATTTGATAGGGCCTGGTATATATTTGACCTTAGTTGAGTGTTTTTTCATTAGTTTTGTGATAGATGAGTCCCCTTAGGTCTATATGTATATTAGCGAAATCTCATAGCCTACATATGTTGCCTACATGAGTGTACCTAATTAGTGGTTTTTCCTTCTGCCTAAACATTTGTTGATATGAACGCATGTCATGTCATATTATTTAATTTTTCAAACACAACTTGATTGATATTAGTCTACATGAAAGATTTCACGTAATTTTGATACAGAATATATACTTCTGTTAGCAAGATTTCACGTAATTCTCAGGTACAATGTTTCTGGTGACTTTTGAAAGTAATATAGGTGGCAGATGTAAAATGAATATTATATTTAAAAAAAAATATAGCTGTACATGCGCTTAAAGCGCATGTAGAGGTATACACTATACATGCGCTTTAAGCGCATGTAGAGAGGTATATACTATACATGCGCTTAAAGCGCATGTAGAAGTATATACCATACATGCGCTTAAAGCGCATGTAAGCGCATGTATGGTGTATATACCTCTACATGCGCTTCATGTAGAGGCACATCTACATGCGCTTTTTACAAGCGTATGTAGAGCCTTTACCAGCGCCCCCTCTTCATGCGCTTATAAAGTGTATGTAGAGCCCAAAATAAGTGCATGTAAAAGAGGTAATCTGTGGTAGTGGGAGTTGCCTCTCCAATCGCCGCGATGGAGACACAACAAAGTGTCACTTCTCACGATCGAACTCGCAACATGGTGGTCAAGCCGACGCTCATTGTTCAATCTCTTCGCCACTAAACCCACAGACAATAGGTCTTTTGCATTCATTCTAACCTTAATTTCCTTCAACAAAAATTGAATTTTAATTCTTTCTTATTTTTAGTGGAGTTCCTTCATTTCCTTAGAATTTGTGAATGAAAAAAAATATATAGTTTTTTTTTTTTTTTGCAAAAAGAAAGATATATAGTAGTATAATATTAAGAGTACAATAAATCAACCATGACCCATGGCCATAAGACAACTACAACCACTAACACACGAATCATTTCTTAATATTTTAACTGCTTCCAAAAAATATTAACTAGCTTTTTCAGAAAGCATCTGAGTAACCATCCACACAAATTCTTAATTATAAAAATTCATCCACACAAATCTGCATGATAAAAAAGTGAACCCGTGCATATGTACGAGTTATGTACTAGTCTTATATAAAGGGAGGGCTAAAAGCAAGAATTTTAAGAAGCCACGTAAGCACACACTCTCTCTCTCTCTTCATCTATTTACATTCACTTAACCACCCACTCACTCCATCTATTTTTAGGAAAAAAAACTGCACATAAACACATTCTCTCTCCATCTATTTTTAGCAAAAACAAACTAACATATGATTCTTTATTAAATCCTTTCTTATTTTCCCCTAAATTATAATCTCTCCTGAATTATCTCTTATAAATTCTTTTTGTTCTCTTACAAAGATTTAATCACTATTATATTTTAACAAGGCACTCACTCCATCTATTTTTTTTTACAAAAAATCTGCACATAAGCCTATTTCGTCTCCATAAATTTAAGTTAAAAAAAACTAACATTTGATTCTTTAATGTCTTGTTAAGATTTCTCCCTAAATTATAATCTCTCCTTAAATATCTCCTATAAATTCTCTCCTTTTTTTCTATAAAAGAAATAATCATTATTCAATCTTTTTTTCATTGCATTCTAAATTATGTTTTCTATCTTGCTTCTCATATTTTTCCTTATTTATTTTTAATTATAAACTATTTGGATACCCTACTATTTCTCCTACTATTCCTACTTTTGACACCAACTAAAGGTAACTTATGAAACTACTAACACTTTGCCCAAAAATAACTACCCACTAACACCACCTCTACATTTGGTTACTCATCAATATTCTTTTCCAATTAATATAATAAATTAACTGTATAAAAAAGCGTGGAATGCACACTTTCTAATTTCTATCAAAACATTCTGATTACAAAATCATACTCTAAAAAAACGTATGAAAAAAACTATGAGAATGTGGATAGACAAAATATTTCTCAAAAGTGGCGTGTATTTTGAAAAAAAAACATGTGTAAAAGCCATATTTTCCTGAATATCATTGTGCTCTCTAAGTTTCCCTGTTCTCTTCTTTCGACCACCATTTTCAACAATTGGTATCATAGCTTTGAAATCTTGGGTTCCTGTGTGAGAGTTTGTTTTCTTGCTGAGAGTGATGACAGACCTACAAACTTTCGGTGGATTGAAAAGACTCAATAACAGTAACTACAAAAAAACATGTGTAACATTTGATTCCTTTTTTTTTATTTCTCAAGGGTATCCCACCCGCGTGTCAAGTGGGATTAATCATTCGCTGTTCTGAAGTCCATGTAGGGGGTAGACAGCTGGCCTGTGAATTTTCTCCATTCGCAAGGGCTAGGGATCGAACCCCCAACCACTTGTTTAAGGGACGAGAGATTCCTTAGTAACTCATTTCCTATTTCTCGATAACAATAATCTCTACTTAATTATCTCCTATGAATTCTCACACTCACTCCATCTATTTTTAGAAAAAAAACTTCTCGTAAGCACATTCTCTCTCCATCTATTTTAGCCAAAAAAAATTAATTTTTTTATCAGGAAAAAAATTAGATTTGATTTCTTAGTAACTCGTGTCAAATTTATATCTTAAATTATAATCTCTGCTTAATTATCTCCTACTAAGTCTCTCATTTTTTTTCTCTTACAAATATTTAATCATTATTCAATCAATAATTAGATGATCACATATTTGCTTTAAAAAACTCAAATGAAGGAACCTAGTGGGTTAGCGTTAGTGGTAAGTACTATTGTCCCTTAAGCAAGTGATTGAGGTTCAATCTCTAGCCATAGTGAATGGAGCAAATTCACAGTTCAGCTGTCTAACCCCTATATGACACTTCAAAATAGCGAGCAATTAGTCTCACTTGACAAGAGGGTGGAGATACCTTGGTAAACAAAATAAAAACTCCTACCAAGTTAGTTTTTAAGATATAGTAGATTACATGATAAACAAGTGAACCTGCACATATGTGCGGGTCTTGTACTAGTTTTTATATATGTTAGAGCCTATACACTTCAGATTTCTTTTTTTAAAAAAATAAATATATGTATGAACTTGTGAATTAAGTTTTTGTATGAGTTTATCTCAAAATATTTAAACCTTATAATTATTATCTTGTATTAAGTAAACAAATATTAATGAAAAAAGCTAAGTAATGAGAAGTGAGAATGAATTATTAGAAAAAGAAGTAAAACACACAAGGAGTGTTATAATGTATGAAATTCAAACATATGAGTATGAATTAAGATTTTACATTATTTTAGATTAACATTTTGCTTGATGTTATGTCCTCCAAATATTTTCTTTAACACCCTTAAGAGCATGTATAGGCTTATGATATACATGCGCTTAAGTTTAAAGAACCAACGTTTTAAACATATTATTTTTGAGGTGTACTTCAAGCGCAGAAACCTCAGGACCCGAAGTGGGGCGGTTCATTCATTTGACCGTAGACTAGAGCCACAACTCTAGGATGAATTTTCAACATGCTTGGAGAACCTATTGATAATTTAGGTCTTGTAAATACTCGCACAACAATTTCATTTTTCGATGTGAATTTGACACAACTGGGGGTAAACTATTCAAAAAATGAAATAAATTGCTAGAGTGAACTAATGGGAGCTCAATAGACTTGATCTTGACCTTATTTTCTGTGGTAGTGCTACATGCAAAAGGATCTCTTTTATTTCACACCAAAATGATACTCCCAATGCCAATATGAATAAATTGATCTGTGTCTTCAACGACCTTCACAATCCATCCCTTGTCGTTCCACAAAAGCCGAATACATCCACTAAACCTGTTTCCTTTGCTCCCATCTGAACGAGTTTCCATCAAAGCTAACATATCAAGCTTATACTTGATAATTCTTTCACAAAAACCTGGACAAGCACATGCTCCCACTCCCCGGCAATTCCAAAATAAACAAGAAGTAACTGCCCCATCCATTTGATGCACCTTTTGTTGATACACATAATTATATCATCAAATGATTTCCTTATTTAAGGGGCATATTACTTCAATTTTTCTACCTATTGAATGTTTTATTAATGTCAACAAAAGATATTGTTAAGGCTGAGAAGATTTTTATTCTAGATTTTTTATTTGAATAAGTGAATTGGTTATAAAAATTGCCCAACAACTTGACATTGAAACCATTAAAAAAAGAAAAACTAGAAGCCTCCATTCATCTAGCGCATGGTGGGCATCGAATGGAAGCACCAATATTTCATTTGAGCTTAAGCCTCCCACGACAATGCTTGGATAAATTTTACTGGACATAATTGAAACAATGTGCCGTTTATCTAGTGCACTCAACAGTGACACATCCACTGGTGACTGTGACTGATGATTGATGAGCACCGGCCTGAATTAAGATGAGCACCAAAATGGAACTCTTCAACCACAACCAACATACCAGAAAATTGCTCCCTCTTGCATTAGAGAGGAAGAAAAGTATCGAAATAAATACACGAATGTTATGCTACAACATATTCATTTGTCTGTAGGTCTCAAAATCTAAATAGCCTGGGGGTCCATTATACCCATACATATCAAAAACTTTATTATCATCTGAAGGCAACAAAGAGCCTTCTCTTCCTTTAAAGCCATCATGAGGTGAAGCCCAAGAAGTTCCCTCTTGGTTCAGTCCCATTGCAGAAGGATTCTGAGGTGAGTTCCCGGCAGCCCTTCTGCTTGAGGAATTAGATGTCAAGGAAATGGACACCGATTGCTGCTGCTGCTGCTGGTTCTTCATTGGTGACTTTGGGCGCAAAGCCTCAATTTCAGGTGTAGTCACGACCAAATGAGGTGCCTCAGGAGGCGGATTTCGCCCTCCACCTCCCAGCCATACTTTACCATCCTTGTCCGCAAAATTCTTGGTATATGCCTGAATTCATTCAATCAAAAGTTCAAAAGGTAAGGAAATTAATCAAAGAAGACCAAAATAAGTATGAATAAATAATACTTATTGCTGAGAGCATCAAAGTGAAGAACAATGAAATATTTCCATGACAAGCAAAAAGTATTTTCTACATAAGACTTTGGAAAAGTATGCAAGTAGCCCCATTTATGTAGATGTTGGAGTTTCCCATTACATGCATTAAATCATTTTGTTGCAATCAGGCAAAAATTACTTTGCCTGAGTTTTCCAATACATCAGTCTTCAAGTGTTGAGTGATGGACCATGGATATATTGCTTTTCCAATTCACACCCTTTCCATGAGAAAGCTACAGTTCGTTAACAAGAGATGACACCCTGTGGCTCCCTCCTGTGGCTCCCTTCACTCCACTGCCCACTTAATAGATCATAGCCCAAATCTCAATGGACATGGATCCATTACTTAAACATGCCTTAATGGAGTATCCATCAAGCAAATTTAAGGGCATGTATCAATCAGATACCAAAATATATTATAAGACGAAAAAAATGAATATATAGAAAAGGAAAAATCAAAATAAAAATTACATTTTAAAAAAGTAGAACGTAGAAGAGACAGAAGAACCAACTACTGTCCATTCTCCAAGAGAACAGGCATTACTGATAAGTTTCATCAACTAAAATTTCTCACCTCTGCATTGAAATTTGAAGATGACAGTCCTTTACCAACAGTGACCCAACCAGATCGAATATTGTGATCTTCACCAAAGAGTTCAAGCCTCCTCCTTCCAAGGGCAAAGTGCTCAATAATCCTATACATATCTTCAGGCTTTTGTGTTGAACCTGCAAAATGAGAACGAGTTTGATCAGAAGTCCTTTTCATTAATACCTTCATAAATTGCTGAAATATCATAGGAAACAATGCACAAATGTGTCTATATTTCTTTACACATTACTAATAGCGAAATAGTTATTTAAAATTGTAACTACCTTCAAATAATCATGATTTATTCAACTTAAATGCTTTCTCTTTTTAACATACACCAGAAGGGATGTACATGACCCTTCCACTAGGGTTTGATAAAGGTAGAGGACAAAAGGTGTGCAAATTGAACAAGTCTATATATGACTTGAAACAATCACCACGAGCATGGTTCAATAGATTCTCTCCTGTCATTAAATCTGAGGGGTTTAAGCAGGGTTATCGGATCACACTATTTGTTCATAAAATTGAAAATTCTATCACTCTTTTGATAGTTTATGTAGATGATATAATTTTCACAGGCAATGATGATGGGGAGATGAATCAGATCAAAAGTGCCTTGAACAGAGAATTCAAGGTTAAGGATCTGGGAAATTTAAAATAGGGCAAAGGTGCACCCAGTAACATGGTAATTTCTAAAAAGTGCACCCAGCAGCATGGTAATTTTAAGGGTGCGAATTTGACATTTGTAATGAAAAGAGTTAATTTATAGTGATTGAGCAAAATATCATTAGCTAGGGGGAAAATTGACTCTATATTGCATAACCATAAATGATGATACTAACCATAAGGAGGTTCTTCGGCGATAATTACATCAGTGTCAATGTTGGCATGAATTATATGGCCATCAGTACTTCGACGAACAGTTCCCTTTATGCCCATCAAGCAGTGCTCCTTCAACACAACAAAATCAAAGAGCTCAAGAAAATAAGCCATACCATTCATACAACGCTGAAAACATCATTTTAAACAAGGTAGATGCACTGCAGTAGTATAAGATGTGAATTTAAACAGACCTTTGAGTGCTGAAACAAAGTATGGGAATCATGACGCCGCCCTGGAGTTGCATTATTTTTATTCGTCTTCACCCAACATATATCTTCACATCTACGGAATCCCCACTGTATAACCCCACGTATAAAATGAAACAAACGAAGAAAATCAATCATCAGAGCATATGAATGGAATATGATTAGAGCAAGAACCAACAATTAAAGTCCTGTTATAAAGATGACCCTAATTTCCAGATCATGTACCTTCTTTAGACATTGACGGCCTTGTTCAAGCCCTACACCATCTCCCACCCAAAGGAAGATGAATGAAGGTGTATCAGCTATAGCCTTAATGAAGGAAAAGAAGGGAAATAAATTAGATTTCTAAGCTAAGGATTAAAGTACAAAGCATTTAATAAACGAAAACAAAACTATAGACGGCTTAAAATAGTAATATATCACAGAAACTGGTGTATACAATCAAATACAATGTGCATAAGCCATTCTAAGATGAGGGCAATATAACATATAGTACGGAATTTATAAATGCATCAAGGAAAAAAAATTAGAATCTCAAATTTTCATAATAAACAATCAATTGCATGAAAAGAAATGATTATACAGAAACAGCCCTAACAAAAGAATGTGCTGCAGAGACTGCAGATCTTACCTCAATCTTAAGATTCATTATTTCTTCAAATGTCCAATACTCCATATGGTCAGCAACTCCTGGGGCACGGTGAACATACTCTTCCCAAGGAGGATCCACAAGAATGACATCAAACTTAGTACCAAAGAACTCAGGAGACAATTCAAACTCTTTCAGATCACATTTAGAATACATGGGAGCAGAAGCAGATTTTGAAACAATCTCATCCTTTTTCTGTATAAGCTCCCTAAGCTTGGGATAATCTTCCACCACATTTGTTAGTTCAAGTTCCCGAATAAAATTCTGCGGCCTCATACCAGTATCAACAAAGTTTTGAGAATAATCATTCTGTTCACCTCTTGAAGGAGCTTTACCAGGAGCTCCACCACCTTTTGGAGGAGCCCATCCCCCAGGAGATTTTTCAGACGATGTTCCTCGAGCCATTTGTCCAGTAGGATTAAAGCCAGGACTAGAAATTCCGGGGGGAACTCCTCTACCAGGGCCAGATTGGTTATAATACATTGCAGGGTTCGGTGGGTTGCCTAAGCTAGTAGGAAACCTTGGGCCTCCTGGTGGCATGGGAGAAAGACCAGGTGGAACAGCTAATATATTCATATCTACACCTCGAGCACCAGGCCAAACTGGTGGAGTAAATGGTGGAAGGAAGGGGGAAATCGGTGGACCAGGAGCAGGTGACATCCCAGGGGTAAGAGACTGCATTGGTCCAGGTGGAGGCATTCCAAGAGGGCCAAATGGTGAACCCATCATTGGAAGTGGCATTCCAACTTGTGGGTTATCTCTTCCAGTTGGCCTAACCCTTCCTCCACGACCAAGTCTATTCCCTTTTACTCCATTTGGACCAGCTCTGTTATATGATCCAGACTCTTGGTTTCCATGCTGAGATTGTGAACCACCACTACTAGAACTTTGACCACCAGAATTACGACCAACCACAGCTCCTTTCTGACTTCTCCCTCTTCCTCCTTGAATATCATAGTCATCATCAGTATATCTCTCCTTCAAATCTTCACTAGGAGTTCCAGCCCCATATAAATCACTCTTTTTTACTTTATCTTCCTGTAAATATGACCATTGTTCATCACTAGCACCTGATTTAGCATCATATTGTTGATTTTGTTCAGTTTTCCTATAGAAATTGGACGCAGATTCTGCTTTACCATAGTCAATAGGCTTGGTTTGGATCTCTATCACATCATAATTGTCATTTGAAATTCCAAAATTTGATGAAGTTTTAACTGCTTCACCTCTGCTTCCGTCTTTTCTACCACCAGACCGACCATGAGGCCTTTCGTTCTCAATTCTCTCCCGACCATGTCTAGGCAATTCCCATTCTCTGTTTTGATCAAAAACAATATCACTATTTTTCGACTCTTTCTCAATATTGCTTGACTGCCTCCTTCTCCAACTCTCTTTAGAACTTTCCCGATCCTTATTCTTGTCATCCCTATAACCATCTTTTACAAACTCCTTCCTTTTAAAGCTACTGCTCCTTTCATAATCAATATCTGAGTTTTCTGAATCTTGGTAACGTCTTCCACTTCTGTCAGGCGTCCTGGATCTATTTGTTTGCCCTACTTCTCTTGATGCTTTATCCTTACTACGTATATTTCCATCTTCATCAACATTTAATGGTTTGTCCCAATTTTCATCATAACTATTGGCTGACCTCTGGTGCCTTGATTTATCATTTTTGTCTCTCTCCAATCTGTCCTCTCGACTAACCTCTTGAGATTCTAACTTGTATTTGCTCTTGGCTCTTTCAAAATCATCTCTTCTCTCTTCTCTGTTGTCAGATTTGATAACCTTATCACTAGAATCTGGCCCCCTGACTTTACCTTCTCCAATTTCATTTCTAGCAGATCCACTCCTCTCTCTAGAACCCTCATACTTGGGATCAGAAACCGTAGAACTTCCAACATCACCCTTCTCAGAATAATCATCCTCTATCTTCCTAATTGTGCCTGCTTCATCCCATTTTCTTCTTGAACTTCTTACTTGCTCAGATGACCCATGTCCCTTCTCTCGACTGCTTTCCCTCTTTTCCAAGACTTTGTGATCTTTCACCATGCTTCCTAGTTCATCATGTAATTTGTCCTCATTACTTCCTCTACTTCTATTCTGAGAACTATCATACTCTAAATGCTTTGATGACATTTTTCTCCTCTCACTTTCATCAGTACGACAATGCACTCTACTCCCTGCCTTATTATCCCCACCATCTTGCTTGTCTGATTCCCCATCCTGGTACAAACTACTTAATTTTTCCAGTGTGCTTTCCTCTTGTTTTTTCTTCAATTGTTTAGATCGTGAATCCTTCCTAGAATCATAATCGTTGTCATCACTGTCAGCTCTACATGAGCCACTAGACCTCTTCCTAGTCTCACCTTTATCACCAGAATTCTTTCTTCTTCCACTGCCATCTAAACAATCAACCTCTTCCACATTCCCAGATTTTCTTGACCTACTCGACTTGTGCTTCTTCCTATCACTGCCCTCCCACTCATCATCACCAGCCCGGTCACTCTTCACATCTGAACTAACTACATCCCGCTTCAAAACACCACGACCACTTTCAGGTGATTCCATTTTGAGCTGAGAAAGGGTGAAAGAAAAACAACCCACTGTAGTATTTCTCTTAAAAATTCAGCTACCTTCCGTTTCACAAGAGTAAGTAAAAAACAATACTTTCCCAGAAAAACCAATTACACAGATGAATTCCCAAAATTTTTCGCTTAACAATTGTGTCTGTATATAACTATGTATATTGAAGAAAAGTAGGCTTCACCAAAATTGAATGATTTGCAACCTTCACAAATAGAGCAGTCTTTTTGATGAATTGGGATGCTTGTTCTAATTAGATATAAAAACTGATAAATAGAAAAACATAGCCCACAAAAACTGAAGCACCACTGAGGCTTTAGTTTGGTGCAGATGATCTTTTCCTAAAAAAAAAAATTAAGCAGAAGTCAGATAATTTGCATTGAGCATGAATTCAAAATACAACTATAACAAATTCGTGAATTCAAAATATAACAATCATCCAAAAATATGGACGCGTCTAAATGACTAGTTGGGCTCTAAAAACAAGAAAATCAAACAGCCAAAAAATTCAGAATGAGGGTAATGACTGCTGGACAAGGAATTGTTAATTATGAAGAACTCAAGAAAAAAGAACATAGTTTCCGCAGAAACATTATATCCGTGAGAAATAAACAAGAGTTATTATTTATCCCAAGTAGAAGAAGTGGTGTTTAAACGTGAGAAAAAGGACAGAATATTGGAGGTAACCTAAGAAAAATGTGCTTAGTTACCTAAAGATGAATCAAGGCATATAGTTAATGAACTGTGTCGACTTTCTAATGCTTGAGTCCCCATAAATGGCACATATTGTCGCTATATGAAGGTCCAATATTTTGGATGTTCGAAATGCAAGTGAAAAGGAAAAGTAAAAAGCCAACTTAGTTATAGTCTTCACTTGATGAGGGTGTCGAGGAAGGGAATATACTAGGCAGTCTTACCTCTGCTTTATGCAAAGAGACTTATTGAACCCACAACCTCAGACCCTATGACAACTTACCGTTGAGCCAAGTCAGTATTTCTTTGCACAATATAAAGAGGCTGGTTCGAAATGCAAGTCCATGTAAGATAATTTAATTTAAAAAGTATGGAGGCAATTTTTTGAGATTAAGATGTGACTGGGAGTGTTTTAGATGATGGAGAAATTAGTTGACTTTGCACAATATAATGAAGTGAATAGAGATCGGAAAATGTGAACCCTTTTTTAAACTGTGATTGACATACCTAAAAAATAGTTAAATATAACAATATAACATATTTGAAGTTCATGTAAATGATTAAACCTGAAGAATGAAAAACTTTGAAATATTTACACAATTATTTGGGAATTGTGAATATATACAAATATGATTAAAATTTTTGTTGATTATTCATCTGTTTCGGTTTTTATTAACAAATTACAATCATGCATTAATTTTTGTATGACTCACTTTGTTACATAATAGAAAGAAGAACTCAATATACATTATTAAACAAAAAAAGTAAAATATTAATATGAGTGATTATATAAAAAAGAGAATGGGCCCTATTTGCACAGGATGTAAAAAATACATGGAAAACACATAGTTTTAATATATATAGACACACACACACACACACACATATATAAATGGGCCCTATTTGCACAGGATGTAAAAAATGCATCTACTGTTTTGAAAGCCAGAGGCATTGTACATCTTCTTTGTGGAATTTTGGGCATTTAACAGAAACAAAAAATTACTCACCCCCCATGTGTAAGTTCAAGCTTAAACTATGTACCACATTTGGGTTATCTTCATAGAATGAGAGAAAAATAGAAAACAAAAAGATTCCCCCCACCCCCTCTCTCCATTTTTTAAGTGTTTCAGATAACTACACAATGCATGGGGTCAGCTTTCATAGTTCCATACTTGGTTCCATCCATCACGTCCATCATAACCACTTTCTTCATCTTATTCATTTCACACCATCTATTATTCATCATAATACATACTATAACATACCACAACATCATTTGTTTTCCCTGATTTCCTTTTGATTTTAGATTATAATTCTCTAAACTTAACAACTCCACTCAACATAAATAATATAGTAAAGAAAAAGGAACCCCATAACGTTACATCAAATAATTCTAATCCCCTGTAGTTGTTAAATGATGTTCTACACTCACAAAAATAACAGCAAATTACACATTCAAAAAAAAAATAAATAGAGTAGAAAGAAATGTGCATATACTCCCTCCGGTCCTAAATATAGGACCTAATTGACTTTTTTGAAAAATCCTAAAAAAAAGCAAAATAAGTTAATTATAAATTGATTTGCCTAATTTTTTCTCCTACACTAGTTTATTTTACCTATAAGAATAATATAAAAAGATATCAAATATGTCATGATTTAATAACCTATTTTGCAACCTTAATCTCTTAAAAAAAATTCAATTAAGTCTTATATTTAAGACCGGAGGTAGTATATAGAAAAAACAGCAACTCCATAAAACGATCCAAATCTAATTAGCTAAATTAAATCTGAAACACCACAGAATTAGCCTCAATGAGTAGATACTACATAAAACTCACTTGTTCAAACAACTAACGAATGTAACTTCACGGAATTAAACAGAATAATGAAACAATTTCTGAAAGCTGAAATCTCCAAATCGGATCGTGAATGGAGGAAATGGAGGGTGGGAATGAGAGAAGAAGAGTGACCTGAAGCGCCGTCGGAGGCCTAATTCGCCGGAAATTGTGGCCGTCGACGTCGGCGAGGAGAGGCGGGAAGAGAGTGGTTGGAGGAAGTGAGTGGTTAGGGTTTTGAGGTGGTTGTAGAAATGGAGGGAGGGAATTAGGAGGGCATGATGTCCTATCCTGGCTGGGGAGAGCAGGGAATAAAGCATTCAAATAAAATAGGGAAATTAAATTAAATAATTAAATAATTGGGGATGCAAAATCAAATCAAATCAAAAAAAATGAGACATTCTTGCGTGAACCCAGTGCACCACGTTATTTGTGGTCTAACCAATCACAAGTAGACACATATGCTCTAATGTGTAATTTTTAATTTGACGTGACACACTAAAATAGGAATTAACCACTAAAAAAATTTAAATATCATGTTTTTAATGTTTTTTATTTTATAGTGTAAATAAAAATATTTTTAAAGGTTAGTTGAGTTTTTTTAGGGTGCCACGTCAAATCAAAAATTACACGTCAAAGCATATGTGTCTACTTGTGATTGGTTAGACCACAAATGACGTGGTGCACCGGATTCAGATAAGAATATCTCCAAAAGAATGTAATTTGTATTTTGCTGTGGAAAAAAATGAAATAAATAGAGAAGTAATAACTTAACTAATAAGGAAAAAATATAGGAGTAATAAAAAAGTGAGATCAAAACGGAACAATTTTTGGAGAATCAGCTCATTTTCAAATTTCAACCACTAGAGATCAAATTTTTTTCATAAAAAAGTAAGGAAAAAATGAAACCCAATATTTTTTTCATAAAAGAGATCAAATTGCAAATTGCAAATTTTTTAAGTGTATTCTCTTCTAATATACTCCCTCTCGTCCTAAATATAAAATATAAGACCTAGTTTCATCATCATCAACATAAACCTTATCCCAATTAAATGAGGTCGGCTACATAGTCATTGTGTTCTATCAATAGTCATGCTTGGAGGTAAATCTTTCATCAAAAGATCTCAATGAATAACTTCGTTAAGAGTTCTCGTTGGTCTTCCTCTCCTTCTTTTGCAGTGATTCCATACCATTTGATCAATTATTCTTACTGCTCATCCACTTCTCTTCTTTGAACCTTTTGTTTCTTCATATGCCTTCTCCCATGATATTATGATAGTCCTTGTGAAGTACCAAACAATGACATATTGATAGAAACAATGCATGTATCCATGCTCAATAGATTCGACATATTTTTACGTTGACCGTCGAAGCCTAACACAACTCTACTCTTTTATCCGGACTAGGGACCGTCTATAAATATAGGCGTAGTATTCCGTGGACACACAGTCACACAAGGGTAAATAACCAAGCTTGACACGAAGTCA
The DNA here is from genome assembly GCA_029929735.1 of Mimosa pudica. Taxonomy (NCBI): domain Eukaryota; kingdom Viridiplantae; phylum Streptophyta; class Magnoliopsida; order Fabales; family Fabaceae; genus Mimosa; species Mimosa pudica. Next base: position 6,962,953 of record JAKELP010000021.1, on the reverse strand, counting down.
CGAAACAAGCGCGGACACACAGTCACACGAGGGTAGATAACCAAGCGTGACACGAAATCACGAAAACAAACATTATATAATAAAATAAAATCATAAATAAACAAATAAATAAATAAATAACAATATACAATAAAACAGAACAGTCACAATGTTCAACAATAAAATAAAACAATAATTAATAAATATACTATGAAAAACAAAACAACAACAATGCTCAACAAATAATATACAAAGGTTAAGATATGTATGAGAAACAAAAGATTTAATAAAACTATATAATTTTAGTAAAATGTCTTAAAAAGAAAATCAAAATTAATTCATTTTGATAGATTGAGGAGGAGAAAGATTATTTTTTTATGTCAGTGATTAAAATAAGGGATTAAAATATAAATGCAGGAAAAAAATTATTATTTTTTATTACAAGTGCAGAAAATTAATATTAATAATAATAATAATAATATAAATAGGGAGGGAATTGTGCCACAGTTATAGAAAAATTAGGAAGTTAGTAAAAAAATAATAAAATAAATAATAAAATAAATAATAATAATAATATAAAATAAAATAATAAGTAAATAAATAAATAAGTAAAATTTAAATGAAAAAAGACAGAGAGACCTGTAAAAGAAATGACCGTTCAACAAAAAAAAATAATAAAAACAAAGTTGTTAGCACATAAAAAGCACATGGAGTTGTTATAAGAAACTTTGACCATTCTCTCCTTTATCTTCCCTATCTCACAATGGCCGCCAACATTAACCGAAAAACTCCATCTAACGGTGGTGGTAAATACATTTACACAAATATATTAATGAATTCCTAATAACAACTTTTAATGCTTTCAAGTGATTGTGGAGGTATTTAGCTAGGTGTTTCTATCTTCCCCTCTCATACACAAAACGAAATTTCATAGCTATGATGATGATGATGGTAATCAGATTAAATGATTAGTGATGAAAATTAATTGCGATCATTGCTAGTTAAGAATAGAAGATAAGAAAAGAAAGGAAGTTGTAACTTGTAATTCTTGTGGATGATATTACATAATAAAGAAGAAGTGAAAATGAATTAAAACATAAAAATGAAACAGAAATACGGATAATAAATCAATACTCAAAAAGTAAAATCGACAAAGGAATAAGAGGAAGAAGAATTGAAGAGAGAGAGAGAGAGAGTACCTCATAAGAGTAGAATCTGATACAACACATAATAATCATAACATGTATGAATAATATTGAATAAATGTACCTGGTCGTAATTGAAATAACATTTATGTGATTACCCTTTGGATTAATTACCGTCTTCTTTGGCAAATTCTCCAAACAAACACGGCCTTCCCTCCAAACAAAAACCCATCGCACAAAGACTACAGCAGCAAAACAATCTTCGCAGAAAGAGCCATCTTCCTCTTCTCTAGTTTACTTTTTTGAAAAATCCTAAAAAAAGTAAAATATAAGTCGATTATAAATTGATTTACCTAATTTTTCCCCTTAAACTAGTTTATTTAACCTATAAACTAATGACTAATCTAAAAATATAACAAATATGTCATAATTTAATAACATATTTTGTAACCATAACATCTCCAAAAAAAAGTCTATTAGGTCTTATATTTAGGATCGGAGGGAGTATTATTGTTTATTTTGTTGTTTAATCATATATTAATGTCATATATATTATTTATTTCAATTTTTCCACAACAAAATGCAAAAATTTTGATTTATTTCATTAGTTTCTATTGAGTATGTTTTTTTCTTGGTCAATAATCTCTTATTAAATATTAAGAGATTAAATCATCACAACTCACTTATTAGTTATATGTTTATACGTAAGATATATTTAAAAGTAAGATAATTTTTCTTTAATTATTACATTATCAGTACCGATTTGATCGTAAGAGCCAAGTCGGTCCTTCTACTACAAAAATAATAAAATAATAATAATAATAAAGGAAAGACAAATTAAGACCTCTAAATATGTAAAAGAACAATTAAGATGCCTAAATTTTCAAAAGGACAACCAAAATCACAAACACTAAATTAACGAAAGCAACATTCACATTAATCACATGTATATTAACCAATTCATCATCAACATTAACAACTTCTAGCCACGCGACAACAATTTTTGGCCTGATGATAATAGTTTTCGTCTAGTGATCACTTATTAACTCTAGCATAATGAGAACTTTTGAGCTATTGATAACAGCTTAATGAGCATGAGATAACAAGTACATTGGATCTTAGATTGATTATGAGATTACGTGGGGACTTTATGATCTTCATTAAGTTTTTTGCACGAGATTTGTAACTAATTTTTTATACCAATTTATAACTAATTTTTCCTAAATAAATCTGCTAATTTCAAAATTTTTTTTATGGATATTAAGGTTTTCCCCATTATAACTTAAAAGGAAATGACTAGTTTCTAGATCTTAAGTTCAAAATCATTTTGAAAATAAATAGATTATTTTATGGATAAGAAGGTATCTTGATACTGTGTTGTAAGAACCAGATCAAGACAGATGTGTGAATCATCAATCCTTATCCATATCTCCTCGCGTTTAGTGATATGATTGTTTATATTGTTCAGCTGGATTGACCCGCTTTGAACCATGCTTTGCACCAGTAGTTGAAATTAAGCCGCCGAACCAGAACCATTTTGTAAAAATCAGGTGGCCTAATGTGAAAGAAAAGAAAGCTAATAAAAAATGAAATCAAGGGCAATAAATTACTCCTTGATAGTGATGATAAATATAAACCCAAATCATTAACTATAAGATACTTTTGTTTTTGTGGAAGTTAATGATCAATGAATTATATTAAACAACTAAATTATAAACTATAGCATATGTAAATAGATCATAAGTTACTACCCATGGATCGTGCGTGGGTTCATTGGCACTGAGATCGAACAATGAGCATCGGGTTGACCACCATGTCATGAGTTCGATCCTGGGGAGTAACACTTTGTTGTGTCTCCATCGCGACGTTTGGGGAGGTATCTCCGTAGCTAAGTGAAGTTGGGAGTAACCTACCTGTGTGGACAGGTAGAAAGAGCTTGCTGATCATGCTCCAGAGCCCACATGGACAGGCCTCAGTGGATCATGCCCTTGGATTGGTTTGAGCTCAAACCCTTCCTAAAATTGAAACATTAAATCTCCCAATCAGCTGTCCTACAAATCAGCTAAAGATTACTTTCAGACTTTTCGAGTGGGAAGAAAAGAAGATAAGTATAGACATGTTAAAAGCCATTAATTTTTGTGTTAACAAAAATTTCTAACTAAAACACTCCCTTGTTTATTCATCACCATCGTTCTGATCAAAAGAAAAAAAAATCACCATCGCACAGTTCCTTCTTCTTCTTCTTCTTCTTCACCTACGCAGATTCTGAGCTTCCTCGCCGTCGACGGCGTAGGACCCTGGTGAGTCTCATTTTTCTCCATTTTGATTATATCTGAAATGCCTTTCATTTTTCTTAAGCCTTCTCACTCATTAAAAGCCTTTCAAACATCTTTAATCCACCATTTAACTTCCACACCGATAAGGATTGATGCATTGCTTATTGTTCATCAATAGATTGTGGCCAAATTAAAGTTCATTGACGTTCAGATTAGTTAGAATTAGATGGCAGTTGGTTTCTTCTTTAATCTTAGATTCTTCACTGATTTCTAGGAATCAATGTCTGATGCTACGCTTTATCTTACTACTCTCTCCATTCCTAAATATAAAATCACTTTCCCTAATTTGAGTACATTAAGGAAGTTAGTTATTTATTTTACGCATGATATTACCAATTTATCCCAACTACATACCTTTATCATTGTAGGGTTAATTTGGGAAAAAGTTGGGAGAAGTTAGAAAGTGATCTTATAATTAGGAACAAGTTGAATTTCAAAAGTGATCTTATATTTAGGAATGGAGGGAGTATTATTTTGAGCTCAGTTCTGTGAAAATCGGTTCTTAATTATGGATTGATGTTTACATGTTATTAGGCGTTTGAGAGGGTTGGTTTTTTTATTAGTTTTATTTCTTTCCTAGAGGTGGAATTTTGTTTTGAATTCAGTTCTACTGTTTTTTTGGTCATGCTTTAATTCACTTTGGAGTTTGATCTGATATTGGAGCTGAAAAGTGCTGGAGTAAATGAGTGAATTGGAATGATTTTTGTTATTGCAGTTTCAGTTGAGATATTAGAGGGAATTTTCAAATTTGAACTCCTACTTTGTGTAGGCTGTTTCTTGTGGCTGTTTTGTAAATGAATTTGATGTCTCTGAGATTAGAAGATATGATCGTATATTATGGTAGAAAACTGAATTAGGTTTGTTGTAAGTCTTAAGGTATTGGAGCATTATGAAAGGTTCTACGGGGGTGATGATTTTCCCATATATACCCATACTTGTTAAGAAATATATATATATATATATATATATATATATATATATATATATATATATATATTACTCATGCCTTATTTTCCATCATTGAAGGTTTCAAAGGACAGGATGGAGAACATGCAGTATGCTGAGGAGCTTGTCAGAGAGTTCCTCATTTTCAGAGGATTTACTAATACACTTCAAACTTATGAAAGTGAATTGCGGACTGATATTGGTAAAGGATTTCAAGTAGATAAGATCTTAGACCTGATCTTTTCTGTATATATTCCCAAATTTCAGGCGGAAAAATTATTTGGTCTGCTTAGTTTCTTCAGACAGTATCTGTCATCATCATCTGAAGCAGAATTAGTTGGTACATTATCTAAATTGGAGGCTTCAATTTTACGGTACTACATAGTTCATGCATTGCAAATGGGAAGAAGTGACCGAGTCGTAGAATTTTTTGCTATGAGAGGCAATGAATTGCTAGATAGGTCCCATGACTGGACTCCATGGTTTGGTGCGTTTGCTTTTACCTCTGTTGCACTTTTTATGAACTATCAATATGAACTTATAGTGCTATGTGGCTATACTGCAGCAATTCCATATACCAAGAATCCACAGATGGATCCAGAGTTTCACATTTATTTCTCCAAGGAATGGTTTGAGGCCATGCATCTTTCTGTGCGAAATTTCTTTTGTGAGATCTTCAATGGCAGTCATATCCTTTAGAAAGTATTTTATTTGTCTTTTTTCTTTTTCCCCTTTCTCTGAATTTAAGACTTTAATCTTCATATGGGGCACCTTCATGTTTCAGATACTAACACAGTCATAGGTAAAATATTATTTTCAGTTCTGTCTATATCTATTTGAATCTGTAAAGCTTCTGGTCATGGTTCCTGCAGTCAGTCAAACTCTTATTGGAAATGATGCTCGTCTTGTTTTGTTTTCAAAGCTTTAAGATTTGGTTCTGAGACTTCTCAAATCTGGAATATTGATATAATTGTTTTATTAGAACCCAACGGTCCATCATCTCTTGTCATCCATTTTCCACAGAAGTATTTCTCCTAGAAAAAGTTTGCACATATCGGGATGTTATTTGTTTTGCTGGATACTTGTTAGAGATTATAGTGTGTTCATTCAAACTTAAGAATCCACACCGTACTGTTAGTTTCTAAAAATATTCTTAACAAAGCCACGTCTACCTACTTTACTGAAGATAAGTGCAGATGCAAATTCTATCCACAGTCTCAAAAGAGATATCAGACAACTGAATCTTAAGTTGTCACAACTCCAGGCTTTACTTGAGGAGAAAGAGGAACAACTAAGCCAGCTTAGGAGGTGAGGGTTTTTCATTGAATATCGAGACTATAAATATATGAGTTAGTCATGTTTTTATCTTGATTGCAGTATGGAAAGAAGTAATGATTCATCAAATATCTTACATGAAGAAGGTATTTACACATTGAAAAATACTCCAGAAGTTCGCGCAACAATTAACCCTCAATTAGGTCAAACAGAATTTAGCCAAGATTCTGCGTCTGCGCACAGTAAAAATCATTCAGAATTTATCAGCTCCAATTATGGTGATGATTCAACTTCGCAATTGGGTGATCTTTTGGGAAATGGCAAAACACGTGGTACCAGTCAAACAGTTAATGACAGTCCCTGCATAGGTAGGCATACAACACCAAATCGTTATAAACTTTATCTACTTTATCTACACATGACATGCAGTCTATTTAATATTACATGGATTGATTTTTGTAGTTGAGGTAGCAATCAATGAAAAATTTTGTTTAACAATCATATGGTTAATCTTATGGCAGATACCAATGAAGACAATTATGTGGAAGAGGAATTTCCAGAGGTCAAAGTAGAGCACCAGGTAAATTTTTTGGTTGGTACCATATCTTCTGTCTGTGGTTTCATATTAACTGTAGTTCTTAACTGCTTTTTTTCCTTTTCTTATTGAGTCAACTTATCATCTAACTTTCCATATATTGCTTGTTTTATTGTTGTTTTTTTTTGGGAAAATCACAACGATGTCCCTCATAAGGAAATTAATTACAATCAGGTCACTTAACAACTCAAGGGGCTGGTTTGACAACTCATTGGGACTTAATTGTTATTAATTCCCTTACAAGGGACTTGATTGTGATTGTACCCTTTTTACCTGAAGTTTTTATTGGAGTTTTTGACTATCTATATGGCTTGTAGGAAACATTCTTGGGACATACTAGTCCAATTAGCCGCTGCCGTTTTTCTGCATCTGGGAACAATATCGCCAGTGCATCCCTTGATGGAACTGTCAGGTACTATCTTTGCAAGGCGTTTAAATGACATGTTTGCAAACCACGCTCAAGATATATATTTTCTTTGATCGGAAAATAAATGTGGGAATAGTTAATCATTAATTGAAAACTTTTCTTACTTAGTTGTTGTCATGACTCCTTCTCAGATATGTATGTGTGTGCAAACCACTCTCAATAACTATATTTTTGGGCAAATTAATAATCAAAAGGTCTGTTGTACAATGTGTATAACATGATGCGTAAGCATATAAATTAATAATGTAGAGGTGTATAGGGCAATTGTTATGACTAGACTTAGTGCCTATGCATATGTCTGTACTGTTAGTTTGGAGGTTAGGAAGTTCGGCCTATAAGTTAATTGCCTAAACATATATTGATCAGATTTTGACTTGAATGAGTATTACTCAGATTTGTTATAAAGGACAAATCTAAGGACAAATTCGAGTACTTTGTAGAAAAGTTGGACGTGTTTGATATCTATGTACCAACTTGAGAGGGTGTGTTGGAATCCCTTAATTATAGATGTATTCAGTTTTCTAGGAGTAGGAACAGAATTGTGAATTCAAATTCAAATTTCCTATTTCTATTCTTGTAACTAGTTCCTTCATAGATGCTAGGAGATATATTTTCTTGGATCTTCAGTTAGGGCATTGCTCTTTTATTTGCTGTATATATATCCCATTCAGGGATTACTTTTGTATCCATCTGAAAGAGTCAATAAAGTACCATTCAGTTTCTTAAATTTATTGCCATGTCTGCTCTGTATGCATTTGTGTGTGTGTAAACCCCTCTTGAGATATGATTCAAATACATCTCTAAGTCAGATGAAGATGTATTATATGCGGAATCTAGTTATGAAAATTTATCTTTCTCTGCTTTATACATTTGAATGAAGGATATGGACATATGACTCATCAACTCCAGTATCGAGAAATGCAACCATTTACTGTGGAACAGAAATTCTGTCTGTTGACTGGGAGTGTAAGTCAGATCGCTTGGTATGTGAATTGGTTTCTTATGGCATTGCATGTTATAACATAGAAAAACTTGTATCATAAAATCAATTCATTTAATCATTTCTTTTTTTTGTTCGAACAAAGCTTTTGATAGGTACATCAGACGCATGCATTAAGGCTTGGAATGTGGATGCAAAGAGAGTAGTTTGTGACCTTAACACAACCGAAAAATTTCCAAGGTGTTCCTTAACCTACTATTGCAATTTGCAGTCTTTTTTTATTGTTTTCTTTTATTACTTTCCAAGTCATCTAAGTATTGTATGTGGTTGCAGTGTGTTAGATGTGAAATGTAGCCCTGTGGAACCAATTTTTGTATCTGCAGCAGCATCTGGGGGGTATGGATTTATCTTTTGAATCTTTAAATCGTCGTTTCAAAAGTCAAAGACTAACTGAATGTGATTTGCGATTTTCTTTGTTTCCCCTTTATTGTGATGTGAATGTCAGTTTGTTTGAACTTTTTAGCCACAATCACACAATGTTCATCTTACTCATGAAATTGTTTCTTTTAAAACCTTACTATATTTTATCCTTCCAGTTTTTCTTTCTTTTTTAATATTTCGTATTTTAACAATTAATCATGTGATCAGTGTTGCCTTTGTAGTGGGGCTACTAACAACTTGGACAATTTGGGCTTTGCTTCGCTGACTGTGTGGAACATGAAGGCATGGAAAGCCATGGTATGAGCTTCTTTCTATGAAATTCATATTTACATTTCTGAGTTGTGTTTTTGAAGTCATATATTGTTTTTTCTATATTCTTGAAGACAGTTCTTCCCCTTGGAGAAGATCCACCAGCAATTACTTCTCTATGCTTTAATCACAATGGGAAGATCTTAGCAGCTTCTGCTGTCGATGGAATGATTCACATGTTTGGTATCCTTTATTTTTATCGATTTTTTGCTGGAATTGATGTAATTTGTAGTTAACCTGTAAAGCAAAGTCTGCACTTTCCTTGTACTTTAGGTAAATACATCTGATACGCTCTTCCAGAATTGATACTAAATCTCAATAACAATCCAGAGTGTAGTTCTAATGGATTAAGCTACAAATAGCGTTGGAAATGGATGGAAATAAACTGAATAACACTAACAAAAACATGAGACTGCCTCTAGCAGTAGAGGTTAGAAACTCTCACATTAAACTCACGTATTACCTGTCTTCACAAAGTCCTTCACCCCAAAAATATACAGCAAATAAACCCCTTCTCTTCCCTTCTCTCTTTGTGGCCTCACACACTCCAAAGTCCAAATGGCTTACCCTTGGCCCATCAAATAAAAGCCTATTAGCTATGGGTTCAACAACTTTCATTTTTGTATGTTCTAATCTGATGGCTTTGATGTGCTTTGTGGAGGTTCCATACTCAGAGAGTAAAAGGGAGGGAAGTTGTTATTCTTTAGTGATGTCAAGTGATGCCAAAAGTATGATCTAGCAGAGTTGGATTGGTTTAACATTCTTTCCTTAAACTGGAAAAAGACATGTCATGTGGTTTACAAATCACTGGCTGGCCTGCACATGATTCTTCTATCAGTTCAATACTTTTTGGACCAGATGAGACTAGCATTTTCAGCTTAGGCTCTGATGGAAAGGCAAGTATTATTAATTTGATGTTTACTTTGAAATTAGAGAAATTATGTTGCCTATTGTTCCTGCTTTTAAAATGATCATAGCAGTTGCATGAGACGTAGCTTTTTTTGGGTTAGATATTTGAATGGAGTTTGCAAAATCAAGGGCAAATCCTGTGGTCAAGAAACTGTAGTAGGTATGTTTTAATTTTAACATTCGTTATTTCCTCTATTCCTAGATATAAGACCTAATTGACTTTTTTTGCAGAGACTAAGGAAGCATAACGAGTCTATTAATCATGATGTATTTTGTGCATTAATAGTCTAATAAACTAGTATAAAGGAAAAACATTTTGGGAAATCAATTTATGAGTAACTTATTCAGTTTTCTTAGGAATTCCAAAATAATCAACTAGGTCCTATATTGAGGAATGGAGGGAGTAGTATATTTTCTATTTTATAGAATGCATGCAGTTGTATTAATGTTGGATAGATCAATAGGTGAGCATGGGAAAGTGCCAAATATTTCTAATTTCCGAACATGAATGAGATCAATGTCATAGAAAGCTTATACTTATTAGAGCAGCTCTGCCCTTGCGTGCAAGGGTAGTCGCAGTACCATTCATATATTGAGTGTTTTGGTTCAGTGGCACCCATGCTTTAATGGTAGCTGTAAAGTTGGGTGATTTCATCTTGTTTGTCGCGGAATTTCTAGTAACAACCTTTCTTTTCTTGTTGCGGGGATGATTTAATTATGGCTGGGTATTTCCCTTATTGATACAATATTTGGTTAATCTGAGTTTGAGTCAGTAATATCCTTGCTACTATATGTTATAATTGTGCGGAACAGCTGTGCATTTTGTTGGAGTCAGAACCTCCCTTCCTATGTTTTGCACATGTTCGAAAAGTATAGCTGATATCATCTTTGATCTATTTTTTGTAGATTTCGTTACCCAAGGGATCTAAAATATTGCAGACATGAGATGGCTTTGGATAGTAGTGGGAGGAGACTTTTAGTAACATCAGGTTCCCTAAGAGCGCCCATTTATCAGGTTCAAGTTTGGTACCCCTGCTTCCTTTTTCCAATATCAAGTCAATTTCATTCATAATACTTTCCATTCCAAAATATGAAATCAAGTTGAATTTTTTTTTTAAAAAAATAAGGATATAAAATAAACCACTTAATTATTTATATTTATCTTTTTTCTATCAAAACTAAGTTATCTTATAAACTAACATATAATCTGATTATATGTAACAACAACAAAGCATTATTCCAACTATGTGGGTTCGGCTCTATAAATCACATGACACAATTGTGCTCTATCAATAGTCATGTTTAATGATATATGATTTACCAAAAGATCTCGTTGGTTGACTTTGTTAAGAGTTCTTTTCGGTCTCCCTTTCCCTCTTTTCGGAGGACTCTGCACCATTTAATAAATTATCATTACTGCCACTGGCGCATCTAATTGTCTTATTTGGACATGCTCTTTACACCACCTCAAGCATCAAATCTTTTCTACCATTTTTTCCACAATCAATGTACCCTAACTATTTTTCAAATAAAATCATTGTGGATCCCAAAATTTATCGTACGATCATATATCTATCTAAACTATCTCATCTCTGACACCCTCATCTTACATTTGTGTTGTGTTTTAAGAGCCCAACATTCACTACCACATGACATTGTTGGTTTGATGAATGTTCGATAAAATTCCCTTTTACCTTATCTTGAAGTTTACAATCACAACTTTATTAGTTTTTCTCGATTTAAACAATCCAACTTAAATTTTATTATCAACGTCGCCATCAATTTCACAATCTTTTTGTACACACTTAATTTGACTTATGATTGATCCATTAAGAGCTTATACCCTTCGCTCCTAAATATAAAATCCCTTTGACTTTTTTGTGCAAATTAAGGAAGCAAATTAGATAACTAAATTATAACATATGTCACATGTAATTGGATGATAAGTTAGTTTATAAGTAAAATAATTTAGTTTTGAAGAAAAAAAATTTACTATAAACAACTTAAAGTGATAAATTTTACATTTCTAATTTCTCCAAAAAATCAAAGTGATCTTATAATTTGGACAGAAGGGAGTATAAGCCATACGTCGATTGGGCACACTTGCATCCAACTAGAACCAACGAATTATGCGAAATTAGTCTTTGTTAAAATGGGGGTTCAATTCGCGGTAGTAATGCTTTGTGGAGGAGAGTTCAGAGTCATGTTTACAAAGTGATAAATCTATCCTCCTATTTGTTGCTTTACATTGTGCTGGATGTTAGGTATGGTGATTTTACTCCTGTATGTCTTACTGTACGGCTTTAGGTTCAAGGGCGTAGAAGTGGTTGTGGGTGGAGAACACTTGCTCATGCAGCCCCTATTACAACTGTCGATTGGCATCCAACCTTGCCCATTTTATTGACAGGATCGGCCGATAATTCTGTTCGAGTGACATCTTTAGGATAGCTCATTTTCCTAGAAGATTGTTTCATCAGTAATCATTGGAGTATGTTGTAATTGATTTCTCTATTTTATAATGCTGGATCTTTTTTAATATCTAATTCTGTCATCTTGCTCTTGAGCTAGCGTTCCCAAGTATTCGTCAGTTTGATGAGCTAATGCTCTTAAGTAACGGATGCCATTACTTATTTCTTGATGTGCATATGTATATACACCTAATAATGCAAATTATTATACGCATTGATATCTTGTAGAGTAGTACAATATGTATATATACATAGTGAGAAAAATAATATCTTAGTTTTGTGGTTTGGTTCATTTATTACCCATTCCTTTATGTATGACTTGGTGTTACTCAAATGCTATACATTTTGTAACTTTCTAATTTAAGTATTCATTTAACTATGACTTGTGTTACTCGCATTTTTACATTCTACTCTAAATTGTTCGGCTCCAATCTATCAGTCAAATGAAAAATAGGAAAAATCATACCAGAGCTTTTGCTAGATGTCAATGATATTGGGAATTTTCTTCGAACATGTTGCTAAATATTTTAAGAAACATTGCTTTATGAGAATGATTATATTTGCTTCAATATATGTGAAAATGGTGTAACCACTTAACACAATTGAACATAGCATCAATTTCACCAAGAATGGTGAAAGATGTTATCCGCTCGAGTAAAGAACATTAACCACTCGAATAACGGTTTTACCCATACAAGTAAAGAGTAAAGACATTAACCACTCGAATAACAATTTTATCCAATTGAGTATAGGCATTAACCACTCAACACAATTAAAACATAGCATCAATTTCACTCAACAACAATATAAGTAATTAACCACTCGAATAAAGACATTAACTGCTTTAGTAACGATATTAACTTATTGAGTATAAGCCTTAACCACATAACACAATCAAAAAGTTATTAACCACTCAAATAAAAAGCATTAATAAGTCTAGTAACAGTATTATTCAATCGAGCAGGCATTAACCACTTAACACCTCTAGAGTATAGCATCAATTTCATTCATAATGGTGAAAAGCATTAACCACTAGTAAACGGGATTTACCAATCAATTAATGAAATTAATCATTTCGTTCAATCAATGTTTAGGCTTACTTTCGTTAACAATTGGGAAAGTGGTTAATCACTAGAGTATAGCTATTAACTACTCGAGAAAAGATGATATTAACCACTCTTGTAAAGACATTAACCACTTCAACCCTCAAATAACCGTTTATTTTGTAAAATCCATTTTGATTTCCATGTCTAATTCGAATTTTCAGCATAATGGGAGCTGAACTATGATTCAATCAGACTCAATCATTAAAACAGTTATATGATACCCACTGGGCGCATTTACCGAGTCCAAGAGATGCACTTTAGTTTGAGTAGTTTAAGATCATTGTTCATGTTTTTCGTCACATTGGTGTCGTGTATTTATATGCATGATATTCTTCAAATGGTTGAATAGGTCTTATATTCTTATTTTTGTTAATAAGAATCTATCATGATCTCTATAAGCTTTTTTGTGCTAAATTGCCTTCTTTTGTTGTTCATAGAATTTATATGAGAACTGCTTACTTTTCTGGGGTCATAATGATGGCAAGAGTAAAATGCAACTGCTTTCATATGGGATAAGATTTCCACACCAAAGAAATTGAGAGGCCTGGGCCATGAACCGGGGCATGTGTTGGTTGCATGTTCTAGAACAGTTTTCTTAAAAATTTTGTTTAAAAACTTATTTTCAATTAATTCTTTTCAAAAACAAAAAACAATTATCTTAAAAAGAAAATAAAAACAATGTGGGGGAAATCAATTAGAGGTCCTGTGTAAGGAATTTAATTAGATACAATCCCAATAAATCACATAATTAATTTGAAATTGATGCTAGAGAGTAGTCACCTGCTTATTATTTATAAACTTCATATCAATGGCTTTATCTATATGTAAATTTAGAGGATAAAATGTTTTTTTTTTCATATTGTGTATTACTTGTTCATGTTCTAAAATTGGAATTTTTATTCTTTGTTGATATTTTCAAGTTGTTTATAAAAATGTTAAGCTTGAGTTATGCTGGTTGGAATAGTTATAGTCGAAGTTAGGCATCATCATGAGTGTGTTGTTGGGTCTTATGAAAGGTCTTAATGTAACCATCTCAAAATATTTAATATAATTGATTATATTATCAAAAATAAAAAAAAAATAACCGAGTTCATAATTAGCTCAATCGCATGAGCATACTATCCATGAGAGCAAACTTATAGTAAACTCATGCGAATCAGCCAATCATGAACCTTAGACTTCACATACAAAATGAAAATGCCTTCCTTCCCCGGTTCATGAATGGGAATATAGCTATTGTAGAAAGATATATTCAAGTTGGTAAGACATTATGCCCTCCCAGTTCTTAAGAAAAGAGCTGTTTGATTTACATTACGAGTATTAAGAAAATAAGTCAAATTAATTATTTTTCATAATAATAAATGTGTGTTTATTTCCCCAAAATACTATTTTTTATCATGTGTGATGTAGCTACTATTTGATGGAAATTCTATGACTAAGTACATCGTCAATAAGAATATTTTAAAGACATTATAATTTGTGAGACATGGTGATTTGAGGTCTTACAAATTAGAACCAGAGTAAACCCATGGTCAATCCCAAATATTTAGGGTAATGCTAAATTAGTCAATTATGTCTTTCACTTATGCTTGATTGATTTTTCCCTTGAAATATTGACTTTGTATGTATCTTGTATGTTTACAGTGCTACAATTACATTTAAAAAAAGAAATGAAAGGAAAAAATGTAATTTTAAAAATCTTGGTTGAAAAACAACATATAGTTGATCTAGCGGTGTAAGGCCTCATTCAATACCTTGAAATCTAGAGTTCGAGTCCTAGATGAGATATTTGTGTTGGGAGGGAAAGTCAAGAATCTCGAAATTTAAGTAGTTGATTGTTCGGATACCTAATAATAATAATATGATAAAAAAAGCGTTGAATGTCAACTGATATTTATAAAAGAAAAAAGGGCAAAGGTGCAAAAATATGACTAAACTTTACCCTAAGTTGCATTTCTATGACTAAAGTTTCTTAAGGAGTAAAAATACCACCAAACTTGGGATCGAGGTGCAAAACTATGATTTCCGTCAAATATGACGGTGTTGACCGTTAGTCTTCGACATGTAGGATGCTGAGTGTGCAATAATGACCATGTGATATGCTGAATAGATTTATGTGGGGCCCACATATAATAAAAAACAATTTCCTCCGATCCCTCCCTCTTCATCCCTTCAAAACACACCCTTACCCCCCATCAGATCAGGAATTGATTTCAATAACAGAAGGAACCCCATCGTGAGCCCCACATAAATCTATTCATGTCGAAGACTAACGGTCAATACCGTCATATTTGACGGAAATCATAGTTTTGCACCTCAATCCCAAGTTTGGTGGTATTTTTGCTCCTTGCGAAACTTTAGTCATAGAAATGCAACTTAGGGTAAAGTTTAGTCATATTTTTGCACCTTTACCCAAGAAAAAAACTTAGGTTGACATGTATCCAATCCCAAGTAAGCTTCACTTCTCAATTCATGGGGGAATAATTTTATAATAATCATGTTCTCAATTTTCATATAAGTTACTTCACAGTGATGTTTTCCCTTCTCAATAGAGTAGAATAAGTTTATAATAATTACGACAAATTATATCCAGCAAATCGTTTTTCCATGCCTTATTATCTAATTAACATACGAATATTATCTGTTCGCCACAAGTTTTTCAGCATAAACATAAATAGTGTTTAGCTAAAAATAATTAAAAAGATTTTTTTTATTGAATATATGGATGAATAAAAATAAGAAATGAAAGGAGTAACGTACAAACAATATTATTCACTAATAATAAGCGCAATGATTGAATATCTCTTAACATGGTTGGTGGCCAAAAAGGAAAAAGGGAAAAGTAAATAGATTCATATACTTAGTATGTTTTTTCCTTTCTGTTTCAGATAATGGTTATATGAGGACGACCCTTGAAATTTACTGAGAATGATGATTATTACCCTAAAAGGTAAATTTAAGAAAATCCAACAGTCAAATCCACCAAGGTAGAATAAAACTTGACAATTATATCAAACTATTAATACATGTTTGCATGCATGTATAATACACAATTTCTATTTTCGTTCAAGTAATGAGTACGCATAAGTTAGTTTAAAGTGACACTAAGCCGTTGATTAATATTCTTACAGTGCTTTTAATAATAAGATATTCTCTCACAGTGCATGAGGATAAGCTCAAACAAAAAGGGGAGCAATTCCTGCCTAGATGTAGTAGAATGAAACAGGCACCCTTATCTTGAAGTCGTAATAAAGGCTTCTTGGGAGATGAAAGCGAAATGGGTCCATTAGAGAAATTATTAGTGGCAGCCTGTGAGAGACAAGAAGACAACAAGAAACAACCCAACACATGTCTATCCTGGCTTAACACCAAAGGGGTCCCACGTGACAAGCATACTCAGCCCCATCAAATTAATCACTTCTTAATCCTTTTCTGCCCTTTATTATTTACTTATCTTTCTTAGGCACCAAATGAGTAAAAACTCTTCTAATGTAATTTTTTTATTAAAAACAAATTTATCTAAAAATGAGATCTCCACTCTTACATTCATCCATCAGTTGCTTTTTTATATAAAAAAAACCATTACCTTTCACTAAAAAAATGATCAATTCAGTTCTAGTCTCCACTTGGTGAGGGTGCTGGAAAGAGAATATACAGACAGTCTTACCTTTATGCAAAGAGGTTGATTCAAAACCTAACGAGTTAGCGTGAGTGATAAGTATTCTTGTCCCTTAAGCAAGTGGTTGAGGGTTCGATCCCTAACTCTTGCGAATGGAGCATATTCACAGGCCAACTGTCTACCCCTTATATGGGACTTCAGAACATCGAGGGGTTAGTCTCACTTGACACGTGGGTGGGATACCCTTGGGTAACAAAAAAAAAGGCTGATTCGAATTCACGACCTCAAACCCCACAACAAGCAAACTTATCGTTGAGTCAAGTCAGCTCTTCCATTACCTTACGCTTAATAGCTTAATAAGACTAAATCAGTCTCCACCAACCAGCAAGTAATGAGAAAGAGCAACTTGGTAGCAGCCTTACAGAGGCATATTCATACATATGGTCCATACATCATCAGATTGTGGCAGGTGGATAACAGAATGTGCTACCTACTGGAGGTTGCTCCCGCCGCTACGTTAAGAGGGTACAGATATAGGGAGAACTTATGGGGAAAGCTTAATAATAGGGGAACCCACCTCTCAAAAATCAGTATGTTATGGAGAACCCCACCAATGCAAGTATTGCAGGGCATACCAGTAGAAACTCTATCAAATATGATATGAAGTTTTTGAATAATAATTCAACTAAAAAATCCCCATTATTGCACAAGAAATTATACAATAATCCACAGCAGAAAATACCTGTACTTTGCTATTTATGTATACTTGAAAGGATCAAATTCCAAATTGTAATGCTCTTTCTCAATTTGAAACCCCTATTAACTATGTTCCTCTTGCATTTCACCTAAGGTACTAACTCCTAAAGGTTTTTTCACAATGGCTATAGCTGTCATCTATCATCATTAAGGCTAAATGAACTGCCTTGAAACAGTATTGCCTTCAGATTTGCATTTTGTAAGCTCATAATTCAGTAATGAAAACCCATTTAGCCTCTAAACCATACTTGGTCAAGTCATGTTGCAAAAGATCATTCTCAGCTGATTTATGACTGTAACATAGGAAAGAAAGCCCAACTGTTACTTGATCTGCCTTCCTTTCCATCATCTTTCTTGTTAGCCCACCATTCGGAGCCATTGGAAGGATTGCCAGAAACATCACATTTTGTGTTGTCAAAATTGAATTCTTTGGAAGGAGTAACAGAATGATGCTTCTGACAGCAGTGCTCCCTTTCTCCAGGAGCTTTGTTGTCAGCCACATCATTTGAAGTTTCCCCTAAACATAAATTACACTTGACAGCGTCTTTTTGCATTTTTTCTGCACTAGAAGAGCCCTCAGCCAATATACCCTGTGAAGACATTGACATGTTTCGAACCAATACCCCTGGTTTATTGGCAAGACAGCGTGCAACATCTTCCCCAGTTAATTCAAATGAGACTCTGTGGTCAACTAGAGCTGCATTAGAGTGAAATCCATTCTCCGAATTGCCAAGTGAAGCTACCATCGAAATCTGATTTTCCACAAAGATGCAGTCTCGAGTAGTTGGCACCATGCTATCAGGAGTCAATGACCCAGAACCCAACCTTGAATCCTTCCCCATACCATCAGGTGTCAAACAACCAGAACTTAGCCGTGATGCTAGTCCAACACCATCAGGTGTCATAGATCCAGAGCCTAGTCTTGACCCTTGCCCAGCACCATCAGGAGTCAATGATCCAGACCCAAGCCTTGAACTCCATTTACGAGTGGAGACATTTTCAAAGCCCAATATCTTTGGTGCTTCACCTTTGCGAAACTCAGAAAAATGGCGTCTATCAGGAAATGGAGTAGATGTGCCAGAAGTCGAAATGGCTGATCCTGGTGATATGAGCTGAGCACCTGGGCTTCCTGGATACTGCTGGTAAGGCTGAAATTCATTATTGGATAATGCAAACTTCTGATTAGCACCACTATTTCTTCGAGCCCGGTCCAATGAAGATGCCAACAATTGAGCAAATGGCACCTCAGGGGATGAAGGTGTGGTCAACTGAACTGACTCACAAGGGGGAGTAAAAGGAGCAGTGGATGGTTCAGTTGTGAAATTAGAAAATACCGGGGGGGAAACTAGCTGAGTTTCATAGGCATAAGGACCAACAGTGAACATGGAAGCAGGCCCACCAGAAGAGTAAGCATTTATGGAAAGAGAGGTGAGTGAGAGTAATCCTGCAGGTGATTGTGTAGCAGATGGAGGATCAGACTGGAGGAAAGATGCAGGAGAAGAGGGAGGTGCAATGAATGGCATTGCAATGGCATTTGAAGTATTTGATGCAGTTCTATTATCAAGACCTGTCGGAGCAACAGGTTCAGGAACAAGAACAGCATGGCCAATGCGCTTGCTGCTCCTTTGAGATCCAAAACACCGGTATAGGCTCCAGCATCCACCCCAACGTTTTTTCTGCAATTAATTCAAGACAACTAAATAACCACAAGCCACTATGGAGCCTAAACATGACCTGCATCTATCAATGGCACTATACAAAAACCAAAAGGCTAAACTATACTTTTCCATGTTTGGCCAAAAAGACAAATTACAATTTTCCACAACACGGCCACAAACATTGATTTTGCATACTTAATATATTTATTTTCAACTTTACAGGCTCAATGGCCACTAAACAATCCTTACATACTGAAAATCAGAGTTGATTAATGAATAATCGAATAGAGAAAGTTCAGTTGTTTGTCCACCAAGTTCTTACAAATTACAAAGCTCTCCAAAATTCAACATCACTTTACTATTTATTTTGTTATTCAAGAAGTAAAATATACCATATTCACAACATACTCTGGACAGCACAATTTGAAAACAATTAGTACTTTAAAAGTTTTTCCATAAAATGATGTCCCCTTTTAGTAAAGTAAAACAGACATTTCATCAGTTAGCGTAGTGACGAAATATAAAAAAACAATTTGAAGATGCAGCTGAAAGAGAAACAACAGTTTTAGAACAAAACTATAAATATTTCCGGCATTTCAGGAAAAGTTCAAACCCAACGAACAAAATAATCTTTTTGTAGGAAAATAATATATTTCCCCATAGCAAATCTGCATACAAATGCATTTAAGAAGTCTACTTGTTCTCAGGTACACTCTTAACTGATCCTATCAAGCCTATAGGAGAGGGATTCCATCAAATTCAATAGTCATTTGCATATCCATTGTAAAAGAAAATAAAGAAAACTCTGCTTTTACTGTGTCTGACAAATTGTTAGATACATCACCTATATGAGTAAAGAAGAACATCACTAAGTTTTAGAAACAAAAGTGAGGTGAAGCACCAAGAAAAACATTGTTTCAGCTGAAAACAACAATGCAATATATAAGTCATTGACTCATTGGGATCAATTGTGCAGTACAGTCTATAGATAAACATGAACTATGTAAAATGAAACGATTATCAGCAGAACTCGAAAAAATTATAATATTGCAGTATATAACAATTATCCAATCATCAGTACAACATAAAAAAAAACTTAATTGAATGATAAAGTTCTATGAAATAGATAGATTGCAAATTGTTTGAGAAACAGGGCAAAAAATCATCTTAGTCAAAATTAAATATTAAATAATCATCAAAAAGCAAACTTTTTCACAGAAATACTATGCCAAGTCTTTCTTCCTGAGAATTCATCACAGTCAACAAAACATAATTAAAAAAAAAGGCCAAAATCCAAAGGCTAGCAATCAGATCTTCTAGTTCACACAAAATCAACAGATCTCTGATTGCTAATTCTATCAATTACTCATCAAATTTAAGGCCAAGATCTTCAAAGCAAAACGAAATCATGAGATTACCAAAAAAAGGCCGTAGATCAAATTAAATAAAAAAAAAAAAAGCAATTTCCTTTTCGTCGCAACAACTTTTTAAAGTATCAAAAAAGAGCGTGAAAATGCTTAAAGTAGTAATCAAAATTTTCAACGCCATCACTACTAGGTCAATCCAAATTCAAGACTTCACCTTTAACACTAAAATAACCAAAAACCAGAAAAATAAAAAACACAAAGCCCAAGATCTCATTTTCCAAGCAAAAATAAAATAATAAAATAATAAAAAAACAGAAAATCGCCTACCGGAGAAGCTGTTTGGGGCTGAACTCTGGATTCCGCTGTCACAATCGCGGTGGCCGCCGCGTTCACAGTCTCAACGCTATTATTACTCACACTTCCCATCGATGCTTGATTGATTATTCAGATGAGAAGAAGAAGAAGAAAATTATTTATAATTATAATTATTATTATTATTATTGTTGTTGTTATTGTTATTGTTATTCACTTTGTGGTGAGATGATTCAATAATCATGACTCATGAGAAAGAGTATGGTTATGAATTATGATTATTGTGTGTCTTGGTTCAGTGCTCGTCAAGTTGAGTTTATATACTCCGGTTATCTCCTCCGTTTTTGCGCCTAACTATTGCCACGTCATGTGAAAAGATGGGTGGGGCCCACTTTTTACTCAGTTACTTAGTACTGTTCTCCTCCTTTTATGCTTTTTTTAGGTTGTCGTTATTTTTGTTGTTGTTGAATCATGTCTTGAACTGGGAAGAGCCATCATCACGCTCCATTTTTTAGGGAGGAACGTTTGTTTGACTGTTGAAGAAGGTTGTTTGAGGGTTAAAGAAGGTTGTTTGACTGTAAAAGAAGGTTGGAGTGAGTGGTAAATGTTCTTGTCTTTTTGGCTTTGATCTAGTGTTGTAAGAATTTGATCAAAGTTAGACCAATTTATCTATCAGCGTTGCATATTTCGGCTCATCGGTTATTAGTTTGTCTGTCGTTTTGACTATCAGTTTGAGTGATCAGAACGTGTTGAATCGTCACTAGAAGCACTTTCGGCTCGTATTTCGGGACGACTTTTACAACACTAGATCGATGTGTAACTCTTGTGAATGGAGTAAATTCACAGTTCATTGTTTACACTTTATATGAGTTTTCAGAATAATGAGGGATTAGTCCTACATAGATCGTGTTAAACCTTCTGACCAATTGTTTCACCCATCAAAGTGTCCACAATTGGTGATTCGAATAAGTCTAGGTTGTTGATGTGCCTGAAAGATGACATGTCGTAGAATATTGAAGATGAAATCCAAAATACCTTTTTATTATCATATATTTACATGGTTTTAGTTGTGTTTCAAAACATAATCCTCAGTTGACCCTTTTAAAAGGAGATTAAAAACTCAAAATGAGTTCTTCAAATTTTAAGGTATGGGGTGCGTTATTATTGAACTATACTTACATAAAGTATACTAGGACAAGAAACTGAAAAAACCCAGGGGCAAGAAATTGCGACCATATTCATAGAACCTAGATAGCAAAACTTAGAGGGAAAGATGAGTTTTTTTTTCTTTTGGAGATAATTATAAGGTCCATATGGATCCTACTTTAATTTGGTCAATTGGTGGGATCTTTCCTATATTATGTATGTTGGGTGGGACCTGAAATTAATTTTCTCAAGATTTTAATACTGATGACAATGTGCTTGTAACTGTCACTTCAAATTGACAATTTTGCCCTTGCCTTTAACACAAATGACATGTAATGCCATGCAGTTAAAAAGGTGTCAAATGATGATGCAGGGCTTTTAATTTGTAGCAGAAGTGGTAGTGGCGTGAGATCCTCGTGACTTGGTGGGGATAGTGTCATTTACTTTCTTCTCTCAGCATTCAAGTGACTATTGTGACCGTTATTACCCTAAGTCAACTCTTATAAAATACGGAAATTCATTTTTTCATGCTCACTCCTTTAAATTCCATTTTGATTAAAAACATCGGTCCATAAATTAGCAAAAACATGGACTATATATGGACTATTTTACTTTTGAAAGAGTTAAAACTTAAATAAAATTTGAGAGATTAAAACAAATTACGGCAAATTTCATGAACTAAAAGGGATTTTGTGAAATTTGCATCATATGATGAAATCATTAAACATAGTCAAATAGCTTAGTATAAGTGAACATGTGTTTGTGAGAGATACTACATAGATTTGCAGGTTAAATATTACTATTAACAATAAACATAACAAATCAATTTCTAAGTTTAACAATAATGTCATTGTAAATGTATGCTACTTCTACTTGTTACCAATGTGGTAAGGTTTAGTGAAAAGGGCTAGTCCATTACAATATGATAAATTATAGTTCATATTTTTCTTTAAAAAAGATGTCCATGCATGTTTAGTGCCTGCAAAATTCTTGTTTAAATTACTTAATTATAATAATACTTCTTTTTCCAACTGGTGGTAATCAATCTAACTATGATGGAAAAGCTTTTCACATAACAAAACATTAGTCATCCATTATATATATCATAGTTAGAAAATAATATAACTACTAATAAACATACTATCTATGAAGGAAGGAAATTTTCTCACAACATAAGTTAATCGTGCATCAAAAAGGATAATCGAACATACGTATAAAATTTAATTCATATATATAAAACGTCCAACTTTTAAAAATTAAATGAACTGATGGCATGCCATGATTGCCCATCTTAGGAAAATAATCAACGTTGTTATAAAAAGCCGACTTATTAAACAAAAATGGGCTATGTCATTAAAGGCTTTTCACCTAACATAGTTGTTTAAAAAAATTAATAATAAAAACTATTGTATTACCTTGTTAGAAAATATTCAATGTGACTTGTAATTAAAATAGCACGGTACTACATCTATACCATGCCTTTGAGTTTGGCCGAAAATAATCTATTGTCTTTACGTAAAATCCAATACATCTGTGATAAACCGCAAGACTCATTCATCATATGGAAAACATTATTTCATCCAAAATCTTTAGGTACCAAATGTTAAAATCAAACTGGCCAACAAAATGTAAAAATCAACCATAAATCATAGGAAAAAGAAATCCATTATCGTCACATGCATGTAAATATATCCTAAATATATATATAAGGCTTCAGGCCTCTCCAGAATGCTCAGTTGATGCAGAACAATACTAGTACTATCGATCATCACAAAAATAATTTGAGTGGCGTGGAAGAAAATAAAAATGGCTAGCAGTTTGGAAATATACAAACTAGTGAGTATTAGTTGGCGCTTTCCCTGCCTATCCTGATCGGGAATTACCAGATAAAAAATGTCAACAACAGAGTGAGACAGCTGCAAGTATCTAACACACTAATCCCACCCGGCGTACAAGTATATATGTTAATGGGTTGTAACATCTATACATACATAACCAGTTCCTATATGCAATTAAATCAACCCAGACAATCACCATTTCATAAATCTTTCCATTTGGAAATAGCAAAATTATGTATGCAAGTTTAACAATCTAGTCCCTTCAATTAGGAAAATATTTAAGCCTAATCAGGCCTATTTTAGATACAAGGACATAACCTGATTTGGTCTATCAACCATAAATAAATGAACCACTCAATTGGCTGATTAAGTGTGTGACAGTAGTGTAATACTCAGCATGAATGCATCATTCAATTAACAACACAACTTAATCCACAATAATATACAATAATGACTTTCTAGTCACTCATATATAGTAAAACCATGACGTGTTAGTATTTTCGAAACAATATACTTTCCAAAACATGATCATATTACATCAATGACATTTCACTCCACCTACCTTTGAACGGATTATGTGTCTTATTATTAGCTTAAGGAGTAGGTGGAGTGGAGGGAGAAATTTTTTATGGGAAAATTAATTACAGGTCTAATGTAATGAATTTAATTAAGATGTGATAGCAAAGTAAATAATCTTAAGACACATGAAGTTGTTATCATCTCGTCATAAATTGTTATTGTAAGGTCAAAAGTTGTTAATGACTTAGAGTTTAAAAGTTGTTATCATTTGGCCCTATTTATTAATGCCGGGTTGATGATTCACATATTAAACCATTTAATTTTATATTCTTGATTTTTAATTAGTGGAATTAATTGGGAAATTGAGCCGTATAATTTGAATAATTGAATGTTTATTATTTAGCTAACATTAATGATTTTTTAATTTGTTATCCTATAATTTTAGATTTACTTTGTCGTCATTTGTTTTCTTATTCTCTTTCAGGGTAAACATGACAATTTGTTAAACGGTGATGCTTCATAATCAGTTCTGGATGAAACGCAAATTGATGCAATTTGTTAGAGGGAGAAATGGGCTCTTCTTGCTTTCATAGACTTGATGTGATATAAATTGAGATTCATTCATTTTTCCGGGACTAATTCCTTCACCCCACTCACTTTTTTTCTTCTCTCCCATTTTTCTTCACCGATTTCACCATCTTCTTCATCGTTCAACTTCCTTCACATTTCAGAATTTTGGAAGATGAAGAGCTTAAATTTCTTGTAATTAAGAACCGGGTTTCGTTCTAGAATTTTATAAGTTTTAGGATTTTTATTATGGATTTTCAGTGTTGATTAGGGGAAGTTAAGCTTAAACTTTTTAACTACTCTTGATTTCTTAATCTAGCTAGTTGTTTGAATTTTGGAATTGGAGTGAATGATTTTTTATTTTTAGATGATGACTATTGCATTGATGAATTGACATTGATGCACTACTAGAAAATAGGCTTTTCACGACCATAAGTAACACGTAAAAAGCCAATGTTGGTCGTTGATAAAAAACGCGGTGGCATAACATGTAAATAACTGTCTAGGCGGAGCCTTTCGACGACCACATACAGTTTCATATGTGGTCGTGGAAAGTGCACCTTCCACGACCACAAGTTGAATATTGTGGTCGTGGAAGGGTCAGCACCTTCCACGACCACACTCACAAGAGTGTGGTCGTGGAAGGTGCACCTTCCATGACCACAGTTTTAAAACTGTGGTCGTGGAAGGGGACCCTTCCACGACCACAATAGTCAAATTGTGGTCGTGGAAATGGGAAAATTTCTGGCACGAGTTCCCTTTTTATTTCCCTCAAACACTTTCTCTCTTCTTCGACTCTTCACTCACTTTCTCTCTTCACTCGCCCTCTCTCTCCTCCGCCCTTGCGCGCCGTCGCCTTCCCTCTCGCGCCTCTGCCCTCTCGCGCCGTCTCCTTCCTTCTCGCGAGTTGTTCCCTCAACTCTCCGCCCTCTCCTTCCGCCGCCGCCTCCCTTTCTTCCCGCCGTCTTCATCTTCGCCTGACTCCGCCGCCGCCTTCCCCTTCACTCTCGGCCGCCTCTCTCTTCACTCGGCCGCCTCCGCCTCTCTCTTCACTCGGCCGCCGCCGCCTCTATTACTCTCTCACTCCGCCACACCGCTCACTTCCAAGTAGGTCATTATTTTTTTTATTTTTTATTTTTTTTACTTGCTTCCAAATCTTTATTAATGTCATTCTTGTGTAATAGTCATTCTTGTCTTTAAATTGCAACTTTGTTTTTTCAGCATGTTGTTCACTGTTATTGTTTGATTAGAATTAGAAATGAATGATTTGAATAGTAAATCTTTGTGTATTGATAGTGTACATTGGAAATTATTGTTACTCCTTACTGCCATTACTGAATGAAATAAGGACTAAATGGTGTTTGATATATGTTCAAATCTGATTTGGAGGAAAAATTAGGCATAAATTGGTTTGATTAGTAATGTTATGTTGGCTGATATGGACTTGATTAGAGAGTTGTATGGATTGTGGATTGTTCTTGTAATATTCAAAAGTTAAGTAACCAAAGCTTGTAGCCATGGATCGTGCTTGGATGGATACTTTGCGAACTAGTACAGTGAAGAGTATCAAAAGGGGGTGGAAGAGTTTATTGAATTTGCCAAAAGAAATGTGGCGAGTAAGAATGGAAAGTACCTGTGCCCTTGTGTGTAGTGTGTGAATATTGATCGCAAAAGCCTTGACTCTATAAGGAATGACCTTATTTGTGAGGGGATCAATCGCCGATATAGGAAGTGGATTTGGCATGGGGAATTGGGAACTACTGTGGAACATGTAAAAGCAGCGGAGGTGGATGATAATGATGATGATGATGAATATGTTTGTGATGTTGGCATGGACAACATGATAAATGATATCGCAGCGGAGTCGTTTGTTGTGTCAGACGAGTACGATAAAGTGCGTGGTGATGCTGAGACACCTTTGTTTCCAGGGTGTAAGAAGTATAGCCGTCTGACCTTCATTCTAACAATATTAGAAATAAAGACGGAAAATGGGTGGGCAGACGCGGGTTTCTCGAAAATGCTTGCAGCTTTGAGCGATATGTTCCCGGATAACAATGCAGTTCCGAAGACAATGTATGAGGCCAAGAAAATGCTAAGTATGTTATACACATTTTCTTTCAGTGGACATTGGGCTCTGGCTATACTTTGCCCGAAAGAGTTCAAGATTTTTTGGTTTGACTCTTTAGCGCGATATATTAGCGACGATCACAGAAATGTCTTCCAAAAGTAAGTTTTTTACTTTTATAGTTGATAATAATATATCTTTATGCCATATATAACATTATTGTTATGATTTTATCCCTTTTTAGTGGAATATCAAAATGGCATTCTGCACAAGACACTGATAGAGCTAGTCAGACTTCGATTCATGTTATAAACGTAAAGGTAAACGCAATTTTTATATTCATTTTCATGTATATTGCTTTTAGCCATACCCGAACTACTATGATATTGCTGATATTATCTTGTGATTTATCAGTGTCCAATCCAGCGGGGCTCTACAGAGTGCGGATATTATGTCTGCAAATACATGCTGGATATTATATATCAAGATCAAATTAAACAAGGGAGGAAATTCCAAAAGGTATGCACGCTTCTAACATATATCTCCAAGAAAATAGTGATTTCTAATTGTAAGTGGTACTTGTCTTGTCTTTTTTTAATATTGTTTAATTATGTTGCAGCTTTTGGAGGGACTGTATGGATTTAGTACCGACCCGTTTAAACAAGATGAGGAGATTGACTTGGTACGAAACGCACTTGCAGAATTTTTAATCACTATGTGAGGCAGAACTTGTATAGGCTTGTTATAGACATGTGCTTGTCTTGGCATAGATTGTTGTAGCTGAATTTTGAATTTATTACTAGTAAGGCAAAGATATAAAACTTAGATTATGCCTTTTGTATTTTGTTGTCTAAGTAAGGTAATATTTATGCATGATACGTTTTTGCAATTGAGCTAGTATTCTATATTGTATATGATTTATGGTGCTGTATTGAAAGTGGTTTGTAAATTGATCTGCAAGAATGCAGATGGCTAAACAATGCAGTCCCTAAATATATTAAAAAAAAAGAGCAACCTTTCACAACCACATTTTCGTAATTGTGGTCGTGAAAGCCTCCCAGGAGGCTTTTCACGACCACAATTTAACAACTGTGGTCGTGATAGGGGATACCTATCACGACCACAATTATTAAGTTGTGGTCGTCAAAAGCCTCCCAGGAGGCTTTTGACGACCACAACTTAATAATTGTGGTCGTGAAAGTCTCCTGGGAGGCTTTCACGACCACAATTGTGCAATTGTGGTCCTAAGAGGCTTTCACGACCACAGTTACATAACTGTGGTCGTGATAGGTAGCACCTATCACGACCACAAATATGTGGTCGTGAAAAACACACTTTTTTACGACGCGAGATTCCACGATCACCTATTTCTGGTCGTGAAAAGCCCAATATTGTGGTCATGAAAGACCTTATTTCCAGTAGTGATGGTCAATAATTTTCTTTCTAGTTGTTGGTTAAGTAGAGAAATCCTATTGAACTTGGTTAATTTAGTTAGAGGAAACTTTGTAAAAGAAAGAACAAGGATAATCAAGATTCATGTTGGAGAGGAGTGCTTGATACTAATATTCTCATCAATTTTTTTCATCTTTTTTTAATTTACAATCTCTAAAAAATCAAAAACAGAATAATTTAGATTAGGATTAGCTAGTAAACTTATTCTACCCACTCTTGTGATTTGCGCCAAAAGTCAACAAAATTAATTTCTAATAAGGCTAGATACTGAGAGGACTTATGTTAACCACAATACTATAGAAGTTAAACTAGTGAATTTGGTTACCTCATGACAAAGTTTATCATAGTGGCGTTGTTGCCCTAATTTATATTTACAAGTTATTTTAAATTTAGACTAATATATGTACTTTCTCATAATTATTTGTCACTATTTGTGTATTATATAACTATTATTCTCTTGTCCTAAAAATACAAGAAATTTTAAGAAAGTTGATATTAGTCTTGAACTCATAAGTTATCAAGCTTTTTTAAGTGCGATGCTTACCCAAGTTGGTTCCATTGAACTCCCTTAAAATAATCAATAATATAAATGGAGGAAATTAAAGAAGATGATTCAGGTGGTTCAAGATAAGTTCTCTCTTATAATAGTTAATTTATCCTCTTAATTTAATTAAAATATTTTTTAGTAGAAAGTTTATATTTTGGCAATACAGAGTTGGAAGAATATATGATTTGGAGTCAAATCGATGCTAGTACTTCAAACAAAAAACAATTTCTGAGATCTAGCAGTGACTTTATTGTTATTCTGAAATCATTCATGTGGGTATAACATATTGGTAAACAATTTTTTATTTTCTTTTTATTTGGATCTTGGTATTAAAGCCCACACGAAACATACAATTGCGGTGAAAGAGTTATACAGTACTCACTAATAATGAGTAGTAGTAGTTTATAATTGAGAGAATTGTACCTTGGTCATAGATAAGAGATTTAATATCAAGATAGATCCGCTGACAACTCATTCACTTGTTAATAAAAACTATTTCAGTTGTGAATAGAAGTTATTATCAACTCGTTAGCATCTTTATGAAATTAAACATCTTACTCAGGATTAGTGTGGGATTATCGCTTTATAATTCTAGAAGTAATAAATAAAACGTAAAAAGATACTTTATGAGAAACTCAAGTTAAATTGTGAAAGATCCCTCACGTGCGTTGATTCACTCATATTTGGGTGGATGAGAGTGACAGCCTGAGCCTACAAAGCTTTATCACTATTTTAAGCTTGCACGAGTGGTTCTGCCTTCCTTTCCACGTTATCCCGTCCCACTGATATGATAAAGATATCTCAACCCTCCAGCCAAAGTGCCAAACTAATAATAATAATAAAAAAAAAATCTAAAGCATCTTGTGCTAGCTTTTTTTTCTCCAAGTGTGCAAGACATTTTATATTAGGGTTAAATATCATTTTGACATATAAGCTATTTCTAATAACTCACTTTGACATACTAACAATAAAATGGCTTAATCTTGCCTACAAACAAAATAAAAAGGGTCATTTTAGCCTGTGAGTTAATGGAAATTTGGTTTATTGTTTTGGGCGTGGCTGTTGGATTGGGTGTTAAGGATGAAATTTGACGTTTCTTTTATTTATATACACAGTCGCGTTTGATTTTCGGCTAAACTAAAAATTTTACATATATTATACATTTAAATTTTAAAACAACTCATTGGTACTAATCATAAATATCACATCAGAATGGGGATTGCTAGCAATATCGCATTTTAAAGACAAACAAATTTAAAGACTCTGGCCCAAGAACTTACCCAACATCATTGAAGAGGCAACTGTTATTTGAGGGAATCACTCTTCTCACAACAATACCTTCCATGATATAACTAAGCCTGTAGATTTTAATAATCCTTGTTAAAAATTTATGCAGTCACCAATATCAATTGAAAAACAAAGTCCATGATAAGCTAGCCACTCTATTTATAGAACTTAAAGAGTATTACTCATTTTTGAAACTCAATTGCACAGTTCAATATCTGAACATAGTTTAAAACATAACAACATCCTAGTGGCGAGATTCGTAGAAAAAGAATCATAGTGCATGGAGGAGGGGAAAGAGGCAAGAGTAAGAACTTATCATCACTGGCATCACCATGCATCATCAAAAGAATAATCATATCTTTCAAAAGAACAACAACAGTACACCAATCTTGTTGTGCCATGTATGTTATCAAGCTAAGAGACCAATATAACTAATGAAATTTGAAGAGGAACATTTTTTCTAATATTGGTTGTGAAGTCATTATTCTTCGGTTTCTTGGTTTGATATAGCTAAGAAACCAATATAACTAATGTTATCAAGCACACACAATACTTTTTTCTTTACTCTCTTGGTTTGATATTGGTTGTGAAGTCATTATTCTTACTTAAGTTTCTGATATTTGTGTTGTTGCAGGAAGAGGAACATTCCTTCTTTGTCTCTAAATTCAGCTTTGTTTTGCTATTTTTCTCCATTTGCTTTTAGTATATTGTAAAGATTTTAACTTCCATGACATTTTCACTTGAGGTTCCTTCTTGACCAAATAACTTTGATTTCCATGCTTCAATGGCTTCATATCTCCTTAGAACTATAAGAAATAAAAACAAAAAGAAAGAGACTGAGGAATCTTCTAACTAGGAGATGGACATAGTGATAAGAAATCAATTACTTACAGATGATAGAATTTAGAGAGGAATATATAGTGTGTAGGTGAGTGCGTTTATTTATAGGAACATTAACATATATTACCCTTTTGTCAAAAAAATTTTCTTGGTCACTCGTTTATTTTCACATTCTTGGTGCACATAAAAATAAAAGTTTTATCTGTTTTTTGTTACCAACAAAAGTTTTATTCTTTAATATTCCACTTTAAAATTTAAATAATGGTCAAGGCCTGACCTGGTAACAAAATGGCCTGGCCTATAGTATAATTGATCGGCCTGGGCCTGACCTGTGGCTTATTGCAGACAATTTTTTTAAGCCTTTTATCTGTTTTTTGTTACCAGCAAAAGTTTTATTCTTTAATATTCCAATTTAAAATTTAAATAATGGTCCAGGCCTGGCCTGGTCACAAAATGGCCTGGCCTATGGTATAATTGATCGGCCTGAGCCTGACCTATGACCTATTGAAAACAATTTTTTAAGCCTGAGTCTGGCCTATGGCCTGGACTGGCCTGGCTATTAGCCTGTTAGGAGACCTGATTAATTAAACATACTCAATAAGAGGTTTAGAAATATGAATGGTGGGTAACATCATTTGAATGAATGCTTAGAGAATGTGCGGCAATAAACACATTAGAATAGAAGATGATATAATTGTAATTTTATATTAAAAATTAATAAAAATAACATCAATTAATATAGTAACATAATTTTTTATTTAAATAAAGGCTTAAGTATACTTTTGGTCCCTTATATTTGCATCAAGTTTCAATTTAGTCCTTTATATTTGGAAAGTACACTTTTAGTCATTTTTTGTTAACACCGTTAGTTTAACTTAATGGAAAATGCTAACTTAACAATTTTAAATGGTTATTAAATACTGAAAAATTGTTCAGATTAAAATACTTGAGTGTAAATATTCTTATATTTTCAAAATTTATCATTTTTTGTCCAATTTCATTATAAAATAATCATTTAAAATTGTTAAGTTAACAATTTTTCCGTTAAGTTAAACTAACGGTGTTAACAAAAAAGGATTAAAAGTGTACTTTCCAAACATAAAGGACTAAATTGAAACTTGATGCAAAAATAAGGAATCAAAAGTATACTTTAGCCTTTAAATAAATATTATTTAACTTCTTAATAGGCCTAGCTTGATAGGTTAATAGATTTTTTCTCAAGTTGGCTTGTTAAACAAAACAATTCAAAAGAAAAAGTTTGGACCTGAGCCTGACCTGAATATAAGGAGGCTAGTCCAAGGCCTTAACGGTCCAAGTCATAGGCCCCTGATAGCCGGTCTGCGCTATTCGCCTATTCCCACTCCTAATGGTAAGCTATGATTCCATTGGATTGAGGAGTGAGGACAAAACCGAGATTACAGGATTATTTGAGGGGCAAATTTTGAATACACTCTCACCCAACTGCATGGCACGCCACACGCCATTTGGGGTCGGGTTCCTCTTCTTTTTCCCCTCTCCTTTTCTCTCCTTTTCCCTTTGCAAGCCATTGGATCAAAACTCTAGAGTTCAGATTTAATGTTTTTACCATGTAAATATAATAATATTTTAAAATGCATGGAGTAGTAAATAAATTTAATCTGTCAAAATTTTATATAAACTGGCTAAAAATGTATAATACAATTACAACTTTAAATTTACTCTACATTTTTTAATATTGTCCTTGTTTTGATGAAGACGTGGCTGAGATAAGATGCATAGTTCATTGCATATTAAAGACTAGAGAATTGTTAGAGGTCCGAAAGTGTGCAGCACTTTCTATCATTGAGCATGGAT
Organism: Mimosa pudica; assembly: GCA_029929735.1. NCBI lineage: Eukaryota > Viridiplantae > Streptophyta > Magnoliopsida > Fabales > Fabaceae > Mimosa > Mimosa pudica. The sequence goes on along the minus strand of JAKELP010000021.1, from coordinate 6,930,272 downwards.
GCAGGTTCAGGCTCATGCAGGACGTAGTTAAACTTTTGTTTTATTTTACTTTTAGTTTTGTATATTTACTTCCTTATGTATCAGAAAAAAATACTGTCATGAATTATTCACACCAAATTTCGACAGATTAAATTTATATAGGAGTATTATATTTTTAAATATTTTCATAATTATATTCATTTTTAAAAACATTAAAAATATGAACCTCGATAGATCCAATGGTGTCAAAGAGGACAGGGAGAGAAAAGGAGAAAATCTTCTCCCGCCATTTTGCCTCCACAGACTGATTCTTTTATTTTTTTTATGCCGTTGACTAATTCAGTTACAAGTATATAAAGATCACATCAACGAAGGTCGCCGACTCGCCACCGGTCTGACTGCACCACCGAGCTGATCGACGAACCGGAACGTTTTTGTGGACGGTCAGCGGTTTTCCGGTCGAACCGGCCCTTCCTTTCTTTTGCGTGGCGATTTCAATCCTTGAAAAACGCGACTCTCAGCATTCTCTTTCCGAAATTTTGAAAGAAGAATCTGAATCCGAAGAAAATGCATGATTTCTGCTTCACGATTCCGTACGGTTTGTTAGTGTTATTTGGCGGAATCTTGGCGTTTTTCCGAAAAGGAAGCATTGCTTCGCTTACCGGAGGCTTTGCCTCCGGTTCATTGCTCATAATCGCCGGCGTTCTCAGTCTCAAAGCCTTTAAACTCAGAAAGAACTCTTATCTTGCCTTCATTCTTGAAACAGGTCTTAATTAAGCTCAAATTTGCCTTGCTTTGTGTTTCTACTAAATGTTTATAAGCTTCTTGTTATGTTCTTTGAATTCTGTGTAATTTTTTTTCGTTTTTTTCTTTGTTTTGTCGCTTTCTTTAGCTTCTTTAACGGTTAGAGATGGAGGTTTTATTTGGCGTTGACAAATCTATATTTGAAAATTGATTATAAGTGGTGTGTATCTTAGGCTTATACTCGCTCTCCGTGATGTAATATAAGACCTAGTTGACTTTTTTGGAAAATTCTAAAAAAGAAAAATAAGTTAATTATAAATTGATTTACCTAATTTTCTCCTTGAAACTAGTTTATTTTACCTATAAACTAATGGATAATGTAAATATATATTAAATATGTCATGATTTAATAACTTATTTCGCAACCTTAATCTTTCCAAAAAAAAGTCAACTAGGTCTTATATTTAGGACCGGAGGTAGTATATGATCCGACGATCTGACGTTAGGTTAGGCTTCAATTTATGCTTTGTCCTGTTCTGTGATGTATCTTGCTATTGTGGATGTTAGGGTTTGTGAGGATTAGATCCTGTAATTTGGTAATTCATGATGGATTAGAATTTAGGGTTTGCTTGGTAGGGGAAGTGATAAATAGAGAGGAAAATGAAAATGAAAATGAAAATGAAAATGAAAATGGAGTAGGATTGGAAAGTTTAGTATATATAGCTTTGGAAACACTGTAGTGATGCCTTTCTATATTTGTGGTTATTGTTTTCATGCTGTGTCATTGTTTTTGCTATGAATTACAGTTTGTGCCGCCGTGCTCACTTATGTCATGGGACAGCGTTACTTGCAAACTTCAAAGATTATGCCTGCTGGTCTTGTTGCAGGGATAAGGTAAGTTTAGCATTGTTGGTTATCCAGCGTCTAACTTTTTTAATCTTCGTGTCTGAATATCATGGTGATGCCTCACAATTAATAGTATGTTAGTGGCGACTTGAGAATATCAGATTACCTTTGAGTTTGATGCTTGAGAGTACATGTCTGTGAAAGTATTGCAACATTGTGAGAAATTCTATTTTTACTTGTGGATTAGGAGAAAATGAATATGAGTAGTGGTTTTAAATGATTGGGCTGATAGTGTTGATTTCTGCTGCTTCTATCAATATTAAAACTGTAGGACTTTGTTGAGCTGAAGTCTTGTGATATCGAAACTTCCTTCTTGTTGACTAACTAATAAGTTTCTTTCGGTGATATTTATAAGCTAGCATTCTTGCACTTAGACTTTTTGGATTCTTATATATAAATTAGACAATTCTAGGCAAAAACTCATGCTGCTCAGCTTCTAGGAGTTCACAGCTCATAGGTAGCCATGATTCATGGAGCACAAACAACACAGTCTTAGGTGTGGAGTCGCTGGACAATTTCAATCAGTGCCGAATAGTCAAAATTCTATGGTGTTTAGCTGTTGAACAATATTTCAATGAAGTCCTTTAGATATTTGTGATCAATGTGCTGCTTTCTGACAGAAAACAACACATAAAAGACTTATTTACAATTCAACATCATTTCCTATCTAAGATAAGTTGTTATTTTCTATTACAGTGCTCTCATGACTGGGTTTTATCTTTTCAAACTGGCAACTGGCGGCAACCACCTCCCTCCCAAGGCTGAATAACTGGCTCTTATTTCTGTGACCTGTAAAACAATACTTACGTTCTTGTTAGTATCAGTGTGGAACCTGAGATTGCTATTTTCTCCCTTGTCCTTACACGTGTAAAATTAGTGATATGATTGTTGTTCGGTTGCTTGAATGTACCAACACTTGAGACTTGAGAGTTAGATTCAGAGTTAGGTCCTACTATGAAAGACATGATAAAATTTCACAGGCAGATCCTATGAAAAATGGATCTAATATTGTTCTCATGTCTGTATTGTTAACCTTGATTTTCTACACGAGAACTGCTTCCCTTTGGGCTTATTCTCATCCCCATTTTTCTTAATAGTATCTCATTAAGTTTGTGTTGAATATTATATGACTTTTCTAAAAAAAATTTCAGTGTCATTGCTTAACACTGATGTAAAACACGTGTAATTATGGGTTGACTTGATTCTGTGCTGATGGAAAGTTTACCTGTTGATGTTAAATCTCATCATAAATATATAAATATACAATCTCGAATAGCAGGGAACTGCCAAGTGTTCCCAAAAGAGGCTTATTCGTGAAGATTGGTTGGAAGCTTGCTAAATAAGTGTGCCTTTATTGATAGCAAGATGGGTGACCATTTTCAGAGTATTTAGCACATCCTAGACATGCAATTTAACCTCTATGAATCCAATGATAAAATTCCAGAAGAATATTGCTTCATATATGATTTCAATAATATTTTATATTCATACTTTTTGTAACTTAACACTACAAGAAAAATGGTCGGTAGTTGCGCCATAAAAGTGTATTTTGTCGCACTTTTAACCGCAACAAAGGTCATATGTTGCGACCAATGAGTAGTTGGTTGAGCTGGTAAGTGGGCTACAACCCCCGTAAGGATGAGAACGCGTGTTCGATTCCCGGGAAGCGCTCTTATTGGGAGAGGGGACAACATTGTCTATGTGGGCAACACTCATATCCCTCGAGTCCGGATTAAACCGGGCGGTGATTAACCAAAAAAAAAAGGTCATATGTCGCAATTTTATGAGGTGCAACATAACTATGCGAAACAAGACATAATGTATGTTCCACCCCATGGAGCAACAAGAATTATTTTTGCTCTTATTCTTGAGGGCAAAAATCTCTTTAGAAGGGGTATTGTTATGTAATAATAATACACTGGTTAGTTGGTTAATCAAATATAACCATTTGAGTTGTTAAAAGTATTTGAGAATATAGGCTATCAATATGACACTACAAAAACGGCTATGGGACTTTGATGAGACCCGAAATCTTTTGGGCTGCACCTATCAAAAACTGCCCACAATACATAACCAAGTATGAGCTCAGTGTCCAGGCAGCAGGTAGAAGTGGGCCCACCAATGGCTAGGGGGGTTATTTAGGGTTGTGTGTCTTAGAGAGAGGGGAGACTAGAATTTGGCTTCGCTTTCGGAGAGTGTCCTAACCTCTCGAATGTTAGGAGTGGTTGTAGAAATTATTTTTCTGCAGATTTCTTATTTTATTAGTGATTTAGTTCATCCTTTCTTTATCTTCCCCACTTCTGTTTTCTTTATTTTATTGAAGAAGAGTGTATTTTGTTGATTCAGTTATTATATATACATTTTAAGAGTGTTATTTCCTTCCATTTGAGTTGGTTCCTATCAGACTTACATTTAACTCTTTCCAAAACAAACGATGCCTGAAAATAGTTATGAAGCTGACTATGAATCAAACATAAAAGAATTAAACAATGAAAACAAAATTGACAATTAAATTCTTCAAAAAATATCTGAGGAAACATCATTACATCTCGAGAGAACCAGTAAAAACAGACAGAAAAAGATCGAGGAAACAGAGCTCATCATGACTCAATTTGCTTTCCAAGAATTTTTCCTTCTCTCATTCTTTTTGTTATTATTAACATTGTACTTTCCCCACTCCTGCTCGCAAACACCTATTTCAACAATCAACATGTTCAGAGGCAATGAAAATTAGAAAAAGAACTGCCTTTTCTTTTGTAAGGGACTAACAAATATGTACATGTTCACACTAACACTTTAGCTATTAGCTAGCACGTCACAAACAGCAAACTGAAGCAGCCACTTTCCAGATCATTTCAGCTCCCTTTATGTCAGTGAAAAATTTAATCCATTGCAACTGCAACTTCATCTCCGATCCAAATCCTAACCTATACATAACACAAGTCACACACACAAAAGAAATAATGTTAAAGATCTAAACATTGTAATTGCATCAAATTATAAACGTAACAGAATAATCAATCTGCATGATATAACAAGTACCCATACATAGTTTCAGAAGCATCACTACTTTCATTTCTCACGTTACATGCAAAACCTTATATCTTTATTAACTAACAACTAAAAAGAAATATTCTACAATTCATTCCAATGAATGCAAAGAAGTCAAGTAGGATTCCAAAATCAACAGATACAAGGCATGGAACATACTGGTATATATTCTCTTTGAACCATTGCCATTCACGGAAATAGGTATAAGTCTTCTTTCTTGGCCCAAAGACAAAATTTCCTGCATTCTTTCTTGCCAATCAGAATTTAATCTCCGTGCAAAATCTTCCACCTCTCTGTATGAGAAGAAACATTTGTTATAAAACAGTCAATATTCACAACCATCGGTTCAATTACGGCTAAGATTTTTTGAGTGATCTGGACATTTTTTAACTCTACCAAAGTGGTCATCTAACTTATGGGGCTCCATAGAATTTACCAAAAATCATGACGATATATTCGTCAACTTCTTACATATAACCACGCTGGTTATTTGGCTCTTAAGTGTAAAAAACTTAACTGATGGAATCAAATTCATTCTATATCATAGAAAATTAACTATGGGGAAAAGAACAAGGAAAAAATTCCATAATTGTTTGATGCAAGTCCGAAAGTAATGAAAAAATAAATAGGCATATAAGGAGAGGTCTTCTTTGTAGTAGTAAAAAAATTTTAATTTTGAGCATTTCCCTGATTTGTACAACCATATAACATGTAGATATACCGGTCAAGTTCCTCCTTCATTGCTGGATCCAAATCATCATCATCAATGCCATCAACAAACTCTAGCTTGGGCGAGAAGCTGACTGTAGTTAGATTGTGCATCCTTGAGTGATTACTAATAGAGGCCTCTAAGACACTGTCGGCAACACCATTATGACACACAGGAGGTGGGGCATTTAATCCCTAAATCGTGAAAACGAATACAAAAATACATACTTAAAGACTTTTTTCAAACGAATAAATGAAAATAAGATCAACAAATAACATACAGTATATCCAAATAGAAGGTAAAAGGCTACAACCTCATTGAAGTTCTCATTGATGTTTATTGAAGAGGGATCCTTTGTGTGGGTTTTTCTTCTCCTATTCTTCTTTTTGTTCTTACTTGTTCTACTTCCTTTTGTATCTGTCATGAAATTTGAGAGAATGTTATTGGAAGCAAAAGTAAAGGAAGCGCCAGAGTCATTACATTCACACACTAACAATGATTTCATTCCTGGCCTAAACTACAGTTTAAGCTCCTGAAAAATTTCATCAGGATGTCTATAGCGATTCCATAGCATTTTAAATGAAGACATGTTTTGCTACAATTCAAATTCCTAGCATTTTCATTTCCTTGTTTGGATAAATCAATTCTAAAACTCTTGACATGAGCTTATAATTAAGTAGATGCATATTTGCATTGGTATATATGCATGAACACACACATATACATGTGCATGTGTGTGTGAGTGGGTGTTGAGAAAGAGGCTATGACCTGGAGGACCATGCTCTCAAGTAGAGGGGACTCAAGTGTTCAAACTTAGGAACAGATGGAAAATTGGTGAAAACTGGCTACACCTCTTTGCCGTGAAATGGCAAGAGGAAAATTTCCCAAACAATTACACTCTGATATAACCAAAAAGACATTGAAATACTAAGGTCTAAAAATAAACAAAGAAGCACTTTTCAACGACTATCTATCTCCTTTTCTGCCAACATTAATTTTATAAATGGGCAGGGAAAATTTACTCTTTCTTTAACACTTATGGAGTGAAAAAAGCAACCTTAACCCTTTTTAAAAGGTGATTCTGTGGGTAGAACATTTCGCTAATATGTCCCCATAAAGAAGACATGTCAGGAAAAGAAGTGATTCCAGAACACACAAGAAAAGGATTTCCATGCAAACATTGCCTCTAAAGAATCTCAAGAGATCTTATCAAACCATGAATTCTTCAAATTTCCATTTCAGTTATGCTTCATTTTTTTTAATGAGTAGTTGGGGCATATATAATGCAATTTAGAATATCTATGTCAGCAGAAATAATCACATGTCACCACTTTAGTCATCCAATAACTTTATCAGCCACTCCCTGTCACGCCATGTCAAAATCCATAATAAAATAAAGCAGGCATCAATCAAAGTCATCATCAGATCAGGTACCAGGCCAGATAAAATGTATGGAACTCCATAATCTAATCTAATTTTAATCCAATAAAAAATTCAAATACACAAACGATAAAGATGTTGTGATTCATCAGGACCCTAGTAACTGGTTAAACATACTGTTAGAAACTTAGAATATAAGTTTTAATTACATGACTTGGGGGAACTAACACTGATTATTGTTTCCTATTTCATGAGATCATAGGTCTAGAATTTTCTAAGCATGTAATTCTCTGAATACTCTCAGATTGTAATTTCCCTTTTCATCTCTACTCACTCCTCTATATATTGTTATTGTTTCTACTTAATCTAATCAATTAATCAGAGTTATTTCTTCTCCAAAACTCCTCTAAAAACATCACTTACAAATGAAACCCCAATATGATAAACATGTGAACAATCCAAGAACAATGCAATGACATAAAAATGTCCCCCTCTTGCACATGTCTTGAAATAACAGTAATGCAACATGATAATCAATCAGAACATGATGACATGAGAAGAAAAATAAAAGTTGAGGGCTTGCAGTAGCACCATTAGTCTTATTTTTTGCAGCATTACAGATGCGTTGCTAGGTAATATCATACAGCAACTGTTATGTCATTAATATTTAGAATAAAATAGTTAATTTAGTTGATTGATTTGGTCAATTATTAATTGATTGATTGAGCCAATTAATTAGATTGATTGGGTAATTAGGGTTTGAGATTATTATTATTATTATTATTTTTACGTTTTGTTATTTTAATTATTATTTCTAGTATATGTTGGGCTTAGGGTTTAGTGAGGCCCAATTCTAATTAGGTAAGAAGTATATAACTTGACATTAGGGTTTTCTAATGTCTTGTCTTTTGAATATGAGTTGATTTGTGTTTGACGGCCGACGGCCGGTGTCTCTCTTTGTCTCTTATGGCCGACGGCCTCTTCTCTCTTTGACCCCTCTATTCTCTATTTCTTGTCTTGAATCCTCTATGTTTCTTTCTTCTTCCCCTATAATCTAAATTTCTTAATTATAGAATATCAATTCTATAACAGCAACCCTCAATAATGCTTGAGAAGTGATCATTTAAATGCTATCACTAATTTAAACAAGAGATGCCAAATCCCCTGTCACCCCTCAAAAAATATAAGACAACCTTCCTGGTTAGTATTGGATTAATTTCCTGGACTAATAAATATTAGGCAATAAAATTGAAATATCCAACAGCTCAATCGAATAAGCAATCATACAACAGCAGGTGAAATAACAATCAACGACTACATTGTTTCTCACTGCCATATTTAGTGTGATAGAGAAATTATCAAAAATATATATACAAAAGTAAAGCCACAGAGCTGCAATTCATGGTATCCAGAGAACATGTACAGTAAGATATCATGGAAGAAATGACCTTAGAAAAGAGACCGGGAAGGAATGATGTACCTCCATTAACACCGTTAATGAATGAAAGAATATCGTCAACTGAGCGGTCATCTACACGTTCCTCCTCAACCTCTACATTCTAAAATAAGGAATTTTTCATTGTTAATGCGTCAGAGAAACAATTTACATCAACATTGATGGAAACAATGAAATAAAAGGAGAAAAAAGCAATAATCCGAAGTTGCTGCCTTTCTTTTAGCTCTTTCCTCTTTTTAGCATATAATCGGTTCAGAAGCCGAATGCGTGGATCATCAGTTATATTTCTCAAAGGTTCCAGCTTTTCCTCCTTTCAAAAACCATATACTAGTCAATAAATTTGATTATATATGGAAATCAACATGTTAACTAGTTCCAAACATCACAAACCTCGGTGAGGTCATCAGGAAGGTGAAAAGTTTCGCGTATTTCCTCTGGTGTTTTTCCTTCGAAAATCCGGGCAAGAGCTCGGCTGGTAAGGTCAACCAAAGGCTTCAATTGGAGGCTGTATGCCACAGATGCTAACTCACATAACTTATTTGAATCCATCCGAATAAACTTCTCATCAAACATTTTGCGCTCCTAACATGCAAATTTAAACTACAAATTTATGTCCAGTGTTTATTTACATCAGATATAAGAAAGCAAAACAAAAATGATCTAATGAGCAAACTTGGAAACAAAGAACATATATCCATAAACACCAACAAGCAATCGATAGTTACTCACTATATTAAATTTAGTAAGCAAGCACTGTATCCTAGAAATGTGAATGTGCAAAAATAATTTAAATCAAAGGAATCAACTATTAATCCACAAAGGCGAAAATATTCAAATTAAAACTGGATTACTACATACCTTATTAGAGTGGCCTGGTTCTTGATGAAAGCGGCAGTAATCAAGTATTAAGCCAAATGTTGCGGTATTGACCTGTTGTGGCAGTGATATGGCATAGTTTTTGGAGGATCCCATGCCAGTTTGAAGTATTTCCCGGCATATCAAAGGGCAGAACATTGCAACCTCTTCTTCTACTTGATGAGAGCCATCTACTGTTTGAACCCAGATGTATGTTTTCATCTAATCATACCAAAAGCAAGTAAAAAATCAGCCTGCAAGCTAGTAAAGAAACAATGATATGGTGGGAATACATCACAAATATCAAAGGAGCTACAGACACTGATCTTGCAATACATAAAAAATAGTATGCCCACCGCCTTCAAACAACAAGAACAATAGCCTCCAGCTTGAAAATAAATGTTACATCAGTTGAATAGAAGCACAAAGAAACATGGTTGTGCATTTTGTAATCTCACTTTCAATGTAAGTTATCATCAATAATAAACTCTTCATCAACATGAAATCTCCACCTTATTATGAAATGTCTTACTATGTGCACACACATCACATTTAAAATGCATATACTGAGGATAAAATAAATAATGTAAAATAATATTTAAAATATATGATTTTACATATATATAAAAGTATACAAATTAGTTCAAGCATTTTGCTTATGCTAAAAATATTATCTGCAAAATGGCTAAAACGGAATCCATTGAACGTCACAAACATTAATCCCAAGATCCCAAAACATTTATTTTGGATCAGAACACTCAATTCAACCATTTCCAATCAAACAAGCCCATCTGGTCTCCAGGATTATTATTCAACAAGCTCAAAAGGCATTAGATATTTACTAATGGGCTATTAAATTCGAAACATTTCATTATGTAATCTGAATTGAATCACACCATGACGCTTATGGAGCAATAGAACAGGACCATTCATAAAAAAATTATTTCTAAACAAAATAGATTAACACATACTCCCTCCGGTCCTAAATATAAGACCTAGTTGACTTTTTTGGAAAATCCTAAAAAAACAAAATAAGTTAATTATAAATTGATTGACCTAATCTTTCTCTTAGACTAGTTTATTTTACCTATAAATTAATCGATAATTTAAAAATATATCAAATATGTCATAATTTAATAACTTATTTCGCAACCTTAATCTCTCCAAAAAAAAAGTCAACTCTGTCTTATATTTAGGACCGGAGGTAGTAATATAATAGCGTACCTCAGATTTCACAAGTGCCATGTCAGCTTCAGAAGTTTGAAAATTGCACTACTTGTAAACAGCAAATCTGACACCACACAATAATCCCTTCTCCAATTTCAGTAACAAGGAAATTAGAATTCAAAGGAATGTTTTCACTTCTTATAAAGCTTCACATCACAAAACATAAAGAAAAAAAAAATCATACTTGAAAGCGTTTAGAAATGAACAAAAAGAGTGTCCAAGTTTAATTATTGAAGTTTCCACTACAGAAAAAAAAATAATTGGAAAATAAGTGGCCAGGAAATTAAATAAACTAAATCCCTCCCATCAACTAAGCTCTTATTGAAAGAAAACAGAAATTTGATGTCGGTCAGGTAGGATAATGTTACAGTAAATGTAAAAAAGAAATTGATAGAATTGATGGTTAGTTGAAAGTGACAGAAGAGAAGGAGAAGGTTGATACCTGTACTGTAAAACCACTAATGGTAAAGATTAAAGAAGGAAGGAATGATTCGCTTGCCCTTCCTAAGTAAGTCGTAACAGTCGTCGGGTAACAAACTAAACCTAATACCCTATCACTAGACTACACCTTGACTAGACTAAACTACACCTTAACTAAGTAAACTAGCGGCATTCCCCCTGTGAGACTTACCGTAACAATTTAACTATTTGTTGAATGAATTACTTGTTAATGTAAAACACAGATTATGGTTAATTATTTCTAAATCATTTATTCATTGGTATACATTTAAATGAATGAGAAATATGACTTCTAGTATAATGGCTTTTAAAGGCTTATCTAAAGACAAAACATATACTAATGCTAAAAATATTTGGTGTAAGTAAATATTATTGCATATACCATTTATAATGATGATGTAGGATATGAGTTTTAACATTGTAAGTTATGGTTTTGCCAATTAGAACATGCATTTCATACGAGTATAAAGTTAGTGTTTTACCCCCGTGATACACGAGGTAAAACACTAACTTATTGCCCCTAAAAATATTCTCCCTATAATTCATGATGTAATATTTATGATTTGTTATTGAAATAATTTTTTGAAAAAAATTAATTTATTTCATATGTAATACCTCAATTACTATGAATATAAGTCTCCAAAATAAATATTGTTAGAAAACCACCATCCCTAACATATATCTATTGATAATGCTTGAAAATATTGTCCCTAAATCCTCATTCATTCCATGGTATTTTGGAATATTGCTAATTAAAAAATTAGAAAAATATTAATTTATATTACAAGTAATATTTCAACTACTATGAATATGAACCCTCCACCCCTTAAAAATATATCTTCTTATAACACGTTAATCCTAAAATATATCTTCGTATAAAGCATAAAATTATTTATTCCCTCAATCCCTATATATTCATTATATAATACTTATGATCTATTAATGAGAAAGTTAAAGAAAATAATTAATTTATATTAAACATGTAACACTTAAATCATTATGAAGCTATGTTTTCCACCCTTTCAAAACATATATTCTGAGAACCCCACCTAACTTATCTACTTGTAACCCTAAAAACTATCTATTATGTGTGAATCCTCATTTATAATGCAACATCTATGATTTGTTAATGAAACTTTTTTGGAAAGAAAATTAATTTATAATACATGTATTACTTTAATTACTATGGAAATAAGTCTCTCACACTTCCAAAATATATCTTTTTAGAAACTTTCCTCACCCTAAAATATATATGCTTATAAAACTCAAAATATTGTCCCCTCAACTCCAATTTATAATGGAGTTTTTATGATCTCTTACTGAAATAATTTTAAAAGAAAAATTAATTCATGCTATATGTAATACTTTAAAAATTGTAAAAAAAAAAACTATTCCGTCCTTCCAAAATGTATCTTTTCATAAAACCACACCCCTAAAATATGTCTACTTATAACCTTTCAAATATTTTCCCCTAAATTTACGATACAATATTTAAGATTTATTATTGAAAAAAATTTAGTATAAAAAATTACTTATATTACATGTATTGCTTCAATTACTATGAAAATAAGTTTCCCATCCTTCCAAAATATATATTGTTAGAAACATGTTACTCTCCAAAAATATATCTACGTTTATCACTTAAAAACATTATCCCTCAAATCCCATTAATTATGTAGTATATTTAGGGATATTGCTAAATAAAAAAATAAGAAATATAATTTCTATTACATGTAATAATTATTGAAAAATTTTGGAAAAATCGTTAATTTATATCAAACATGTAATACATCAACTACTATGAAGATAAGTCCTTCACCATTTCAAAACAAATATTTTCATAAATCCTACCACCCCTAAATTATATTTGACATGTAGATATTTGATTATTGATATTTCATCCAATCACTAATAATGAGTTGTTATTCATAGAATGTTGATGCATCTGTGTTCATCAATCGATGATGCCAATGAGTAAGCAATCAATCCATATATTTAAAATTGTTACAAAAATGAATCAATTTAATTTAATTTTCACCATTATACCATTATACTATGCATTTTAATAATGTGCATTCTATAGAGTAAACCATTTTAATAATCCATAGAATTCAATTTAATTTAATTGTCACCATCATATCATTATACTATGCACTTTAATCCAATCAAGAAATCATTTTAATTAGTAAAATGATTTCATAAAATCAATTTACATGATATATGATATCTGTTATGTAATCATAATAAGTGGTTAGTTTTTTAGTGAGTAGTTAGATGGGAGTTAAGTAAAACATAGCCGTTAGAATTAAAGGCTAAAAATAGACCTTCCCACTTGTATTTTGGTGTGTGTTGTATTCATTTGTGATTAGTCTTATGGAGTAATTTCATTTCCTCTTGTTCTCTCTTCTCTCTAGTCTCTTGCTCTTTCTTCTTCTATCAATCTTCTATTCTTTCTTCTTCTCTTTGAACCCTTTCTTCACTAATTCTTATCTTGGACCCTCTAATATTCTTTCTTCTTCATATTCTTCTAAATTCTTCACTATAGAATATTAAATTCTATAACATTGGTATCAGAGCAGTTCTTTCCTTGGCTCTTCCACTGCAAGATAAAAATATATCAGATGAAAAATTTCCTGCCCTCTATGAAATTCAAGAATTGATGTCTTGGATCCATAACCGCCAAGATAATATGCATATGGAGCTACAACAATCGACCTTCATGGAATTCCCTCAATTTGATGGACAAGACATTCTTTCTTGGTTGTTTTGGTGTGATAGATTTTTTGAAATTCATCAAACCCCCCCCAAACCCCCCCCCCTCAAAACCCCCCGAAGAACAGAAGGTGAAATTGGCTTCAACTTATTTGGACAATAAGTCTTTTTGGCTTCAACTTATTTGGACAATAAGTCTTTTTACCAATGGCATTGTTCTCTTAAACGGAGGCTGCGTGGTTGTTTACCAATATGGGAGGAGTACATTGGCATGCTTAAAGATTATGTAGGAACCAATTTGAAGACACCTATGGAGGATTTGATTTATTTGCGTCAAACGGGTGATTTGGCTTCATTTAATGCTGATTTTGATTTAATTACTGCCAAATTGAATTTGCCTGAAGATTATCTTGTTGCTGCTTATGTATCCGCACTTAAGCAAGAATTGAAGAGACATGTTTATTTCTTCAACCCAAGTAACATGTATCAAGCCAGATTATTTGCAAGAACCAAAGAAATAATCTTGCAAATACAAGCAAAGAAAGCAAGAAAAGCCTTAAAAGAAGATAATTTGAAGAAAATTGAATCCCAAGAAGAATTCCCAGAAATACATGAATCAGAACACAAGAAATCCATAACCATGATGGTAGAAGAAATTAAAGATTCATCACCAAGTGCTCTCATGGCTGCCAAACCTTCTTCTGGAGAGGAATATCTTCTGGGTCCTTCCAAGAACTCATCTTTTGGTACCAAGAAAGTGAAAACAACCAAAGTTGAAGTTGTTCATAATTTTCCAGTGCCCTCTCTTCCTCTAAAGAACCCCTTGAGCTCCAAGAAAGTGTTTTTGGGGAGTGGGTCTTGTGATTTCAACTACGTTGAACCTTTAGAAGCAAATTCGTGGGAAAAATCTTTTGACAATATATTGGGTATGGATTTGGGCCATGTTTTTGAAGGAAATGGGCCAAATCTGTTGCTGCCATGGGTAAATTCAACCAAGTCTCTGTATATGTTTGTCAATTCGGATTTTCATGTTAATTTTTCCCCTACAAGAAGTCTACTTCAAATATGTGGTTTAAGGGAGAATTAATACCTATGCTTGTTGGTAGATTTTGCTCTCTAAGCGGAAAAGAGAAGTGGAGTGTGCAACAGTAGTCAAGCTGCAGATGTCTTCATGATCAACATAAACTTTCATTTTCAAAATTTTAGCAAGTATTTTATTTCATTTCTGGGTTATGTTCTTACTTTTACTTGATCCTTGAGGGCAAGGATCTCATTGGGAAGGGGCTATTGTTATGTAATCATAATAAGTGGTTAGTTTTTTAGTGAGTAGTTAGATGGGATTTAAGTAAAACATAGCCGTTAGAATTAGAGGCTATAAATAGACCTTCTCACTTGTATTTTGGTATGTATTGTATTCATTTGTGATTAGTCTTATGGAGTAATTCCATTTCCTCTTGTTCTCTCTTCTCTCTTCTCTCTAGTCTCTTGCTCTTTCTTCTTCTATCAATCTTCTATTCTTTCTTCTTCTCTTTGAACCCTTTCTTCTCTAATTCTTATCTTGGACCCTCTAATATTCTTTCTTCTTCATATTCTTCTAAATTCTTCACTATAGAATATTAAATTCTATAACAATATCACTATATTGACCGATTGATGATAATATGGGCTATACGAATAGCTTCAACTAAATCGCAACTTCCGTATATGCATCTTCATATGCGCCCATCTGGCTACAGTTAAACAATTGAAATCCAATTCAATATTTTAATTTTAAAATTTTTAATGGATTATTATGACAAAGATGTGTGTGTGTGTGTGTGTGTCAATATTCGATTGCCAGCTTGATATGGAGCATTTTGACTGATTCCATATGATACTTTTATCACCGATTTTGTTGTTAAATTGAGAAAATTGTTGGAGTGAGGATTTTCTCAGCGGCATTTACCTCTGCGGCCCTCAGCGTCCAAATCTCGTCCGTCCATTCAATTTGGATTTAATCATCCGTCATCCTACGGTTTAAACAATGACACCTCATCCCATCAAAACCATGCACTCGCCACACCAGATTATAGCCCTGTTCATTCCCTTCCACATTCTTCTTCACCTGGCTATTCGATCACCTGCTCCTTTTTCTCTACACTCTCACGGTGACAGCAAATTTAGAGTTTCTCTTTCTCATCTTCATTCCAATCAATCATCATGGCTGAGCGCG
This sequence comes from Mimosa pudica, assembly GCA_029929735.1. Lineage (NCBI taxonomy): Eukaryota > Viridiplantae > Streptophyta > Magnoliopsida > Fabales > Fabaceae > Mimosa > Mimosa pudica. Next base: position 6,914,582 of record JAKELP010000021.1, on the reverse strand, counting down.
GTAGCGGAGATCACGGCGGCGTCCAACGCGACGGAGATCGCGGTGCTTCAAATGCGGCTTGGGCGGGCGAGGCAAGGCGGTGGTGGCGAAATTTGAAGCGAGTCACCGAAGACGAGGGGGGGTTGGGCGAGCAGCTGATGGCATGAGGTCGGCGTCGGAGGAGAGGATTAGTGAACGGAACAGATCTGGTATGCGCAGGTTGAGGAAGGCCAAAATTATTGATGGTGACATGTCATTTTCTGGGCTTTTAGATCAATTGGATGGCCACGATTTGTGACGCTGAGAGCCGCTTAGAAAATTTGCCGCTGAGAGAATCCAAATCCAAATTGTTGATTGCAATTTTTGACTAATTGGAAATCTTTATTGGCCTATTAATTGAAGGAAAGTGTTGATTTTCTTATAACGGATTCGATTATTTGAACAAGAAAAGCACTTATTAAAGAGTGATATGGTGGAAAACTTGATTGGCTTATTAATCGGTTGATTTTCTTGAAAAAAAATCTCCCATGAAGATTTAACATTTAATAATCAAAATTATTATTACTTAAAAACATAATCATAATTATTAATACTTATGTTTTGTATGAAATGTTTTTAAAAATAACATTTGTTTATTTCAAACATAGCCTCTACACTTTCTTAATTATATAACCGATTAAGGGCAAACGAACTGTGAGCAAAAAATTGGTTTTCTACCTGAGTTTATATTTTGATCTTTTGTTGCAACTTGGCTCAGTTTTTGATTTTTGGCTTCATTTCATATTGAAAAACTAAAATGAAATTCAGAACAAAGCAAATAAAAGAAATTCAGAACTATAATCTTTATTGAATAACAAAAACATAAGCAAAGAATGGTAACATGAAAAAGAACTCGAACAATACAAATAATTGTGTTAATACATGCTAGATGACGCTAGAAAATTCATAAAACACTAAAATAAAGGCACAATTTACACTAATTAAAATAACACATAGTTTTGTCCAATACTATATAAAAACCATTTTATCTTGATATCGAGGATGCACCTAAAGCAAGTAGGTGGGAGACGAACATGATTCCATCATTTACAAGTTTAGCTTTGAGAGTTGGAAACCAAAGATTCAATCACCACCATTTAAGCTTGATATTGAGGACGCACCTAAGGCAAATAGGTGGGAGATGAACATGATTCCATCATTTACAAGTTTAGCTTTGAGAGACGGAAACCAAAGATTCAAGCACCACCTCCGATTGAGCAGAACTCGCTTGATAATTTTCATGAGAAGACACCCATAAACTATATAAAGACCGTTCATGCATGCTATAACAATTTGGAGTGATCTTACCAGATATTTATACCAATGTATGAGAAATGATGGAGATCTTTATCATTTATTTCAAATTTTTTATAAATCAGAATTGAATATGATTGGAAAATGATTTAAATATGATTGAAAAATGGTGATTTTACCAATCCCAGCATATCTAATGATTGATGGCATTCAATTTCTTTTGATCGCATATTAATTTCGAAATCATACTATTAGAAGAGGGACACATGTCAGCTTATTCGGATGCCAAGTGAACCAATCACAATGTAGCTACAAGTATATAGTTGATAAAGAAGTTTGTTTACCTTTTATTTTTATTTTTCTTTCATATATTGGGGCAGATTTTCCATATTAGCCACTCTAAACTATCTGAATCAAGACATGACAAAAATTATTAACTTTTACACCCTTAGTCGATAAGATGATGTATTTGCACGTCTTAAATTCAAAGCATGTGGTTAAGCTTGAACTGTACAAGCTAAGTAATCTAATCCTTTATATTTAGTTGACTTTTATTTACTAGAGAAATTGGTAATAAAGTCAAATAGTGAATAATTTAAAGATAGCATATTTTATATATTACTTTTTTTGGCTTTAAATATAAAACCTAGTTGACTTTTTAAGAAAATCATAAAAAAACAAAATAAGTCAATTATAAATTGATTTACCTAATTTTCTCTTAAACTAATTTATTTGACCTATAAACTAATGGATAATCAAACAATATATGAAACATGTCATAATTTAATAACATATTTACAACCTTAATCTCTAAAAAAAGTAAACTATATCTTACATTTTGGACCGAAGAAAGCTTTTAATTAACTTTAATTATATTACAACACAAAAAAGACTTTGATGTTCTCTTTTTTAATAAAGAGGGCATAAGATTTTTTTTGTATTGTAACAAAATTAAAGTAAAGTCTCTTGGGACTCTACTTAAATTTAGTCAATTGATGGAACCTGTCTAATATTATTTGTCTTGACTCGAAATTAATTTTACCTATTTCTTTTGTTTTTGACAATTGGAATCATGTTTCATAATTATGTACTCCCTCCATTACTAAATATAGTATCATATCTAAATTACTATTTGTTCTTAAATATAAACAACTTTCTAACTTTTTTCCAAATAAACCACTAATAGTCCTTATCTATAATAAATAAGTAAAAGTGAGAGGGTGAGAATAAATGTATATAATTAGAGTAGATTAGAAATATTGTTATGGTGCAATTTTACCAATAAACTATTGTTAGAGTTGTAACTGACACAATTTACAATAAAAATGTGTAGAATTACCAGTCGACTTTTTAAATAGGAGCATATATATATATATATATCAAAACCTTTTATAACGAAATACTCCCTTTCGGTCCTAAATATAAGACCTAATTGTTTTTTTAAAAAATTCTATATAAAAGCAAAATAAGTTAATTATAAATTGATTTACCTAATTTTTCCCCTTAGATTAGTTTATTTTACCTGTTAACTAATGTATAATCTAAAAATATATCAAATATGTCATGATTTAATAGCCTATTTTGCAACCTTAACCTCTCCAAAAAAAGTTAATTAGGTCTTATATTTAGGACTAAAAGTAGTATAAGATTTTGGTAAATATGCTCATGCTTAAAAGGTCGATTGGTAATTCCACATATTTTTATTGTCAATTGTGTGAGCTCCAATTTAGGGTGTGTTTGGTTGTAAGAAGGGAAAGTGGAGAATTAGAAAGTGAAAGGGTGAAGATGAAAGATAGAGGTAATAATGAGAAAGTAAAGCTTGTGATCCCATAAAAAGTGAGATAGAGAGAGAAAGTTTCTAGGCCAGGGATATATTTAAATTACTAAAAAAAACTCTCACTTTCTCTTTCCTCACTTTCTTTCTTGACATCAAACGTACCCACTCAATAGTCTATTGATAAAATTAAATTGCATATTAATCTAATGAAATAATAGAGAAAGTAATCTTATATTTATGTAGTACTCCACTATTTAGTTAAATTTCACCTCAACTTTGTTCATAATCCAAATTTTCCAAATTTACCCCCGTAAGGGCGGGAAAATTTTGCCTCCACAATGATGGCGCCAAAATCAAACACATCATATCATCGCATTCAGGACATTTCCGTCTACTTCTCTCTCTTCTCTCAAGTTGAGCTTTCTTCAAAACTCAGCCTCTCCGATTACCAATTAGGGTTCTCACAAAACCTGACGTCATGGAAACGGAGGGCTTATCGTTGATCTGTGCCGGCCTAGGAATCATCGAAGAAGACGACAATGGAAATAAAATCGGCTATTCAAAAGACGAATACTGTCTAGGTCTGTATCATGATTCAGTTTTATTTTCTCTGTTCCTTTATAGTATGATTTATTTATTTATTTTTGTTTTGGTTCGATTCACCACTAGCAGATAATTTGAAGGATTTGCTGAGATTTTTGAGACGCGATGATCCTCAAACGCGAGATGTGTTCAAGCAAGTGTGTAAATGGGACATCGTTTCCAAAGATTTAATACCGATTATCGAGTATTGCCAAGAAGATCGTAACTTGGTTTTAAATGCAGGTTTTGTTTTTTAATCTTCTCCATTTTTGTTGTATACTTACTTCTAGTGCTAATTATACTGTCAAGTTGACCTTTATAGTAAATTACTTTAAATTGTTTGTATAAATCTTTTAAACCGACATATATTACTTACTTCGGTCCTAATATAAGAGCTAGATAACTTTCATAGAAAATCATAAGAAAGCTAAATAAGTCACTTATATATTGAATTACCTAATTGTTTCTCCAAACTAAGTTATTTTACTCATAAACTAATGCATAATATAACAATCTATTCCCTCCGGTCCCTAATATAAGAGCGAGCCGCCAAAAAAACGCTTCTTTAGAAAAAATGTGAATGTTAGTTGGATGTCTGTAATTAATGCTTCTTTTCATATATTGCCCATATTTATTATTATACTTTTAGGAGAGAGAAATACATAAGCATTAATAAATATCAAAGAGAGTTAGGGGCAAAGTAGGAAAAAATGTATTAAATGAGGAGAGAATGTGAGATGAACTCTTATATTAGGACCAAAACCATTCAAATTTTGGGCTCTTATATTAGGGACCAGAGGGAGTATCAAATAAGTTATGATCAACTAATCTATTTTGCTTCCTTAATCCAAAAAAGTCAACTAGGTCTTATATTTAGGACCGGGGAGTACAATTTAGTGATTTGATATGTTTCTTTAAGGTCCTAAAAAAAGGTCAAATTGATCATTAGGACTGAGGGAATATATACTTTTGGTCATAATTCTGGAATTCATGTCATTGTGGTGGATTTGTAGTGAAGGTGCTAGTGTTCATTACGATGCCTATTGAGCCTTCTTCACTAGATATTTCCCAGCAATTAGAGTATCTTTGGGAGTTAAAAGCTTCAATAACAAACAGTGATATTGTTGGAGTGATCGTCTCATTTCTGGAATGTCCCCTTGAGAATTTGGAAAGGTGAGAGGAACATTTCATAGTACCTTCTCCTTTTGTTGAGAAAGTTGGAAATGAATGAAAACAAAATTTGAAATTGACCCATGTCTGTTAACTGGCCTTCTTTTGGCTTACTTTCACAGTGATGCATTTACTGAGGATGATTGGAAACTAGTGCAGCTAGTACTTACTCTATTCCGGAATACCCTAGCTGTTCAAGAAATCCCGTTGCATCAGAAGTCAGGGGGTTCTGCTAATCAATTACTATCACTGAGAGATAGGTTTTTGGAACTTTTGTTCCGTGAAAATGTTATGGACATTGTTTTGGTTATAATTAATTATGCTGGAAGTTCTAATGCTTTTCTTCATCAAGATAATTTGCTTCTTCTGGAAATTTTACATTACATTTGCATGGGTCAAGAGCCAGAGCTGATTGTCAGGGCTCATCTTGATGGATTAAAGGTCAGTTTTCCTACTACGGATAGCATGCTATTTTTCGGCAATTATAATTTCTTCATCCATCCATCGGGTGAAAATCACTTATATAATATGCTAAAGCTTTTTCTTCCATTATGTTTGTGTCTTTCCCAATATATGGGAGAAGTACATCGTTTATTGAACTTCTGAATTGAAAAAACAATACGATAGAATCATCACTGTTTTTAGAAATTAACAGTCTGTAAGGCTTATTTTCAATCTGTAATATTGTCGTTTTATAAGTGTGAAATCTCAACGTCTTTTATTTTCTTGAGTTTTAATTTGTTTGATCAAAAGGGCCGGCCTGGCTCATTAGCAAGCTCAGTTTCTGTAGGATCTGAGGTCGTGGGTTCGAATCAGCCCCTCTGCATAAAGCAGAGTTAAGGCTGTCTAGTATATTCCCTTCTCCACCACCCTCACCTAGTAGAGACTAGAACTGGGTACGCCCCCATTTTTTTATTTGTTCGATCATTGGCTTCTTATGAATTTTCTTTCAGGCAGATAAAGATTCTCAAGTAGCTCTCAATTGTCTCAAATCAGTCATGGAGCAAGAAGCTGAGAAAAAAAGACGTAATAGGCTTAACATTATGAGTCGACATTCACAATTTAGTGGAACATTTGCAAGGGTTACCATGGTATTTTTTTTCCTTTCATTTATTCGTTATCAAATGGATGATATCCATGACCACAGTTGAATCTTGTGGGCAGGATGGTTCAAAAGCAATATTTAAGGGAAATCCCAGTACTTGTAATATTCTACACAAATCACCAAATTTCACTCGAGGCCCAGCCAAAAAAATTGCTTGGGATCATCCAAAGTTTCTTCCAGCAAAGGATAAGATACTGGAGTTGCTTTATGGGTTTGTCAATCAACTTCTGACTGGAGGATACAATAGTATGTTCATTTGAAGTTAGTGGCTTCTTTTGAAATTTCATGACATGATTTTTCATCTTCAAAGCTAATTTTTTCTGCTTGGAATATATCTTGGTGTCAGCCTTGATGCAATTAATTCGTGAAGATGTTGAGAAGGAACACCCTGCGATTCAACCTAGCGATGTCACAGTTTTCTTTGGGGTCGTTGAATTTGTCACATCATTTCAGTTTCACAAGCATTCAGCTTCTAAGGTGAGAAAGTTAATCTGAGACATTGTTATCAAACATCAACAGGAATGCTTTTCATTATCTGATAGTTATATACCATCTGCCTTGATTAATGATGTATTTATTGGCATTGCTAGAATGAAATGGTTTCATAATAAAAATGAAGCATGAGACATTTTATTATCTTTGTTCCATTATGTGTATTATCTGGAAACATATACTTCAAAGGATCAGTTATTATGTGTTGCTCATGATCTGATGGGCCCCATGTTCAAGTGGGAAAGTTATCTTTATTCAACTTTAACTTGTCACCCCTCGCTCACATTTAATTGATTTTCCTATGTAGAAACTGAGTTTCAACTGCTATAAAGCTGAATCTAAACACAGAAGTTAGGCCTTAATCTGTATAAATTGTTGAATATGCAAATTTAAAAATGAATAGTTAGTTATTGTCGGATTTACACTTTGTATCTTGTGTGTTGTTTTAACCAGTTGATGCCTCGTGCTCCTTAGAGTAGTCTGTGATGAGGTTTGATACATTACATACAAAGCATTCTCAATTGCTTTTGAACCATTCAATGCAACAATTTGAGTAGCACCATTTCGGGACTTGTCATATTAGAGACTATTGGTGTTAGAGTTAATGATGGTTGAACTAGATGAATTTTGTCCTTTTCCAGTTTAAATGATAATTTGGTAACAACAATTACGAGTATATTGACTATGTTCACATTTCTGTTTTCTTTGATAGATGAACAACATAACGGACCCACTCGAGACTTTTGACGAGAAAGATACTCATGGGACAGATTTTAATGGTCAGATATGTGGACCTATTGCGGAAACTATGAATGAGGCAATGTTTCATTTGGTAATTTCAAAGTGGCGCCAAGCCTTTGATGGTCTAAAGGAAACAAAGAACTACAAGTTTCTATCAGCAGCTGGTTCTCTCATGAAGAATATGGTGATGTGAACTCTTCAATTTTAATATAACATTTTCTATTTTTTGTTAAGTTTGTTGTCTATCAGCAGCTGGTTTTCTATGAAGAATATGGTTCTCTCATGAAAGATGGTTGTATTTGATATTAAAAGGGCAACAGATTGGTTGATGCTTGTTAATGTGATTGTCGTTTGCTTATTTCTTTTATAACCATATGCCCATGTTACACTCGGGTTTTCATGTTTCGAAAAATGTATTGATAAGATGCTAATCTCTAGGATTTAGGAAAGGAATAAATGAAGAAACATAGAAATGATTAGTTTATTTGGTTAGTTATGTATTTGATGTATTTAATCTGATTATCTTTTGAAATTTAAGGGAATTTTTGAACGATTGTTTATCCTAAATATTTAAATTAGATTATCTTTTAGCTTTTCTTAGTCAAATATTCGAATATTTGACCAAAGATAGCATTGTTTTTATAGTATCTTATTGTAAACTCGACATATAAATAGGTTACTCTTCCTAAATCTAGTCTCTCAGGATTAATATATCAGTTCTGTACCTCTGAACTATCGGAGATTCTCTTGAAGTACTTGCTTGTGAGTATGAGTTGAGTGAGATACTTGCTCTCTTTTCCTCATTAGAGTATGACTTTGTAAGTGATACAGGTTTAAGATCCTTACTCATGTTCTAATAAAGATGTTCTTTCCCTTTTTCTCGTTATCTTTTGAGCACCTATTACATCATCAGACAAATTCCATTTTATGGCACGCAAAATCACATTTGTATTGGTACTGTTTTAGTGTCAGTTTATATTCTCTCTTTTATTATCACTCAAAATCGCATTCTCTTTATCATCTTATTGTTAATCTTAAGGGGCGAAGTATCCTCATGCCATCAAAGCTTCCACTGTTTATATGGTCTTTTTGGCCTTTGGATCTTGACAATAATAATGCAGTTGTGTCCACCATTATGTTTCTGTAATATATCAAATATAATAGTTCTGAAGTAGTAAGATGAACTCTGCCCATTTTTATAATTAGGTAATCTACCTCCTAACTGCCTTTTCATTCTTGCAGATTCTTATGCTTGATTTGGTTCTAAACTTATTGCCGGAAGACTCTACAGAACCTCAAACAGCTCGAATTCTTCTTTACAAATTATTTTATGATCAGACTGAGGAAGGGATGACCCAGTTTCTGTTGAATTTGATCAAAACGTTTGACACTCACAAACAGCCCAAAAGGTTTAATTTTTTTTTTTTTCAAATGACAAGTTAAAATTGCCTGAGAAATGGAGTTCTAAATATTGATCTTTTTGTTTTCTTACAAATGGTTTGGACAGTACTGTGCATTAGTCAGTAGTAAACAGTGCTCTTTTGGCAAAAACTTCTGGGGTCAAATTCACCCTTTAACCCTCAATTAACATCTCCCAATCTAATAATGATATTGCAACATCTTTTTTGTTATATATATTTTTGCTGATTTTAATTGTTATATTCTTTGATTATGACTTCAACCTCTGTCTTGGTGGGGGTAGGGGGGCACCATGGGTTAGATTTACTAAAATTACATGTGTTGAATTTATGTGTTGAACTCATTCTTGAGTAGCCTTAGATAAATAGAGTAGTTGAAAAGCTATGTCATACAATCATTTTTTTCATAACCTGATTCTGTTATTGAAACGAACTATAGAATTTATCGTTCAACTGTTGCCCATTCATTGAAAGATCAAAATCCTACATTTTTCTTACCTAAAAAAAGTCCGTCATTTTGAATCTGATTGTTTGCAGGTTTTACCTTCTTGTTTATCCGGAACCAATTATTTTTATATTGTGTGATCGCTTGTTAATTGAAAGTTAACCAATGTGCATAATATTACCTTCATATATGCATATACTTGCCTGCTATGCATCGTATCCAACTGAAGTTGCATGACATTAGTATTTATATCACTCTCATGATAATAGTTTTTTCTTCTCAGTGATCTTGCAGATTTAGTTGAAATTATTCATGAAGTTGTGAAGCTGCTGGAAAAGCTGCAGGCTCGGGGTACATTAAGGGTAAGCTGAATATTCACACAGTTACTCGCATTATAGCTATTTGCATCCCACAATAAGTCTGTTAATGTTAGCTATGGTATGGCAAAAGGGAGCTCCAGGGTTAATTTACAGTGGCCCTTTTATTCAAGCATACCTAAATCATAGAAGTTGTGGTCTTATACTTTGTCAAAGTGGCTTCAAATCTGGAATCATAACTATGTTCTATTAACTTTCTGATGTTTTACCTATTCAAAGTTTCCAACACTTTACCCATCTGAACTCTAGGTATGAAAATAGATTTAACTGTCTTACACTATACTTTTAAATTGTTGACTTTTAAATGTGGCATAAATAGTTTTTCGATTTATCTTCTAATTTTTTAGGTCTGTGAATCGACTGATATCAATTTTTATTCCTTCTTTTAATGAATTGAAGGTGTCTAAAAAATATAGGAAGGTGAAAAAGAAATCCTCTAAGGAGAGAGTTGAAACAGGAGACAAACTTTTTGGAGAACATTCTTCCGCTCAAACTGAGGTTGGTGACTCTGGTCCCAATCAGTTACTTGAAAAGCAGATGCCAGAGAAGGAACATGCACTGAACAGAAGTTCTGGAGGGGAAGAGGAATTTATTATCCTTGATATTGATAAGGAACGTGAAAAATTTGTTGCGGAAGATAAGAATTCCCTTGGTGATTCGGAACTGAAAGACTTTAAAAATTCTGACCATGCTAATGAGGATTTATTGGATGACACTGGTGGCTTTTCTAATGATGAGCAGCAAGCTGAATATAATGAAGTTGATTTCAAGGTTTCGACGTTGGTCTCTGCCTTTGCAAATCACAATATTATTCAGAAGATATGTTGGTTACTCAAGTTTTACAAGAGCAATTCCCTAGCTACAAATCATCATATAATATACATTTTGCAGAGGATCTGTGATGACCTGCAGCTTCACCCAATGCTCTATCAGGTTGTTATTGGGAAGTGTTTTCAACCTCCAAAGAGATTGTTTAGCGATTTATGTAAATAAGTTTATTTCTTAATGATGTATTTGGTTAATATTTTATTGCAGTTATCATTGCTCACCACATTTTATGATATCCTGTTGGAACAAAAAAAAAGTCCATCGCAGAAATATGCAAACGTTGTTGAGTTTCTGACCAGTTTGATAAGAAAAATGCTGAAAGCAATGAAAAAACAACCCCTTCTATTTGTGGATATTCTTTTTTGGAAGACCCGAAGGGAATGTCACTACATGAATGCTGAATATTTGTTGAATGAGTTTAGCCGTATGAAGAAAGAAAGTAGAAATTTGAACTCTACTCATGTGAATGGAGAAATTGCTTCAGCAGAGAAACTGTGGACACGTAGGAGCATAGCAGATGCGCTTGGTGATGATGAAGCAGATGTTGTGATCACTCATGACTTGGGATATCAAAAGTGAGATCAATTTGACCATTTCTGCTTGTTGACAAATATTATTTTATGTGCTATTGATACTTGATTTCTTATAGCGGCTTCTTTGTTGAATTGACATATTTGAAAATAATCACCCACAGCTATAACACTGGATTTTTTTTTTATTTTCCAGTAATCAAGAAAATCTTGACTATGTTAATGGATCTTTTGCATCAACCTCAGGCAGTGAGGAGAGAAATGACGATGAAATTATGTAGGTTTACTACTCTTAAGATCAAAGTTCACTTGGGAATGTCAAATTTCTGATGCTTTGGTTGACTTGAACGTTACAGTTCGGAGCAGTTGGTAGAAGAAGGTGAATCTGGAAGGGCTCCAAAACGTGGGAAAAGGCTTCATCTTGATGATGATTTAGAGAAACAGATAAGGGATCTTTTTGAGAAGTATGTTTAATTTGATTTGAGTAAATTAACTGCACATTTTTTAGGGTTGTCTGAAGATTTTATTCTTTCTTTTATATTTGTCACCACTGGTTTGTGTGTAACTGATTTTATTTTGTATGGGCTTTGATCACTCATGCAAATAAAGTTTTTCTTCCTTTTCATAACTTCTTGTGCAATGGCCATTTCAGATTCAAAGATGATCAACACTGTAGTAGTCATATTGCTCAAATGCTAGATCTAGATCGTAAAATTTCACCTGCTGAAGTCTCCCGTCAGCTTAAAAAATTAGGGCTTAGTGCACCAAGGAAAATTGGCCCTAATCAGTTCGAGGGTGAAGGAACTGCTAGCAAAGATGCTTATCTTCACAAATCCTTGAATTCCAAGAATCCCTTGGGGCAGCATCTGTATGTATATATACACTTTTCTGGATATTTGGGGTTGATGCTTTATGCATTTTCTTGTGTTGCTTAACGCCACTCGAATTTTATTTTGTAGTGACTCACAAAAAGCCTCAGTTATTTGTATATGTTACAAAACTGTTATAACTAGCTCATTTCAACGCTGATGCATCAGCTATAGTTTGACCCTACCTAATGTTTCTGTACTTTTTATTTTGTAGGCAGAAAAGAAAAAGAGTACAAGCCTTAACTGAAGACCAAGAATCTCTAATTAGAGCTCTATATGAGCAGTGAGTTTTAATCACTTATCTTGAATACTTAGTTGCAGATTTGTTTCATCTCTCTCATATGCTAATTAAATGATTATCTAAATGATAATATCATGGAGTATCCTAAGTCTTCAGTGTGTTATTCAGTAGCTATAACTGCAAAGAGGATAAGAAAAATATGATAGCTTTTTTGCTTTGAATATAAGAGTTTTATTACTTCTTTAGGTTTAAGGACCATAGAAGGTGCTGCTACAAGATAGCCAATGCACTGGATATGGATGGAAAATTCACTTCCCGCCAAGTGTCTCATATACTTAAGCAGCTTGGCTTATCTCTTCCAAAGAAGAATTCAAAAGAAGATAACAACCCGAGAGATGTGAATCTTCATGACTCTTCTGCAGATAAAGTAGACGATGATGATGAGACGCTGCTATCATTAATGAAGAGGTAAATATTTTGATGTCTATATAGATCTTAATCTAACACTATATTGTAAATCTAACTAAACATATTTTCTGTAACTTTCATTTTCACTTGTTAATTTGGATATCCAATTAAGCAATGGATGACTTTTGAGTTTTTCACCAATCATTATAAATACAATGGGCCTTAATTATTAAATGGATGCATAGGGTTGGAGTATGAAACCGTTTTAATTATGGAGTGCAAGGTATATACATATGAAAAGAAATGTTGAGTTAAAATAATAGCTCTAAGAGACTATTTGAGTGCAGAATATTATCATTGAGAAGGGTTGGCTTAGCTCAACGGTAAGCTCGCTTGGCGTGTGGGTATGAGGTCGCGGGTTCGAATCAGCCACTATGCAAAAAGCATAGGTTAGGTTGCTTAGTATATTCCCTTCCCCAGTACCCTCACCAAATGGGGACTAGAACTGGGTTGTCCCTTACGATATTATCATTGAGGAGTATCAATAGGGATTATTTGGAGAAACAACAACAAAGTCTTATCCCAACTAGGCGGGGTCAGTTACACTATTAATGGATAGTTGGTTGAGTTGGTAAGTGAGTTTCAACCCCCATAAGGACGAGAACATGTGTTTGAATCTCAAGAAGGCCTCTCATTAGGAGAGGGGACAATGTTGCCCATGTGAGCTGCACTCCTACCCCCTCGAGTTTGGATTAGTCGGTTGTCAATAGGCGCTGAATTATTGAACGGTGTCTAACAAAAAAATAGTTATTTTAGCGATATATTACTGACCAAAAGATCTCATTGGATAATTTCGTTAAGAGTTCTATTCGGTCTCCGTCTCCCTCTTTTGCGGAGACTCCACACCATTTGATCAACTACCACAAATTAAGTGACAAATTGCACCACGAATTATTTTTAAAATATTTGGTGCAGTTGAAAAAATACATCAAAAAGTTGATGCACCGTGCCCTTCTTTTAAATAGCACCTTATTTTCTCTCAATGAAAGTTAATGATCAATCAAAAGGCAATTCACTAATATTCGTTCAAATCTTGTTTTGCTCTAGTTGCTTGGTACTATCCTTAGATGCCCTTCTCCAATCATTGTTTGTTAATGTGTAGGAGGAAAATAGACAGCACAAGGTTTTCAAGTGATAAATTATACGAACAGCCCAGTAAGGAGAACTTATCAGACATTATATCTGATGATGAAAATCTCAGCTCTTTTTTCAAGTAAGTTTCTCTCACCTATTTGTATGAATGTATGTAATGAAGATATTGAGCCTTAACTTTTAGATTTGGCATGCGGTTTTATTTTATTTTTGTTTTTAATGTTCCTATTACATGTATCACTGTAATTAGAAGAGTATCAAATTCATTTTCGAAAAAGGAGTTCTAAATTCATATATTCATTTCACTATCCTCCCCTCCACTTCCCTTCTCAACCATCAGATTGAAGTTTGAATGATCAAGATTCAATGTTCTATAAAATTTTTAATAAAATGTTAAATTATTATAATAAAGAAATTAATAAATTCAAATCGGTAAATTTTAGGCAGGATTGTGTAAAAATAAGAGAAAAATATGTTTAGAAAACTATTTTGTAAAACATCAAATTTATACCATTCAAATTTGAATAAGATTGGAAGTGGAGAAGTCAAAGGGAAGGGTAGTGGAGAGGCCTAATCCCCTAAATCATATGCTAACTTGAGGAGTGTTTGCCTAACCAGTATATAATAAAAATGCCAACAACAACAACAAAAATGTTAAAAAATGCCCAAAAAATTGCACATGCTTTTTATTAGTTGGATAATGTAACTTGTGCTCCAACTATAGATTACACCGTAGAATGAGTGTGGAACCTATAATCTAGTGTATTGAATGCCCTAAGTGCCCTGTGGCTCAACACCTCAAGCTGGCCTAAATGAGGTGGAGTCATTCCAGTGATCTGAAAATCAAGATAAGTTTTCTGATCATAAAGAAAATCAAGATAAGTTTTGTTTGTTGTTTATTTGCAATGATGGTTTACTTCTATATCTTGAAAATTGAATAATAATGGATGGTCTCCTGAAATGTCGTTCATGTTTGAATCGGCCTCTATTCTGTTTCTTTTATATTTTTAACCTTGTTTTCAATTCCTTGCTGGTTCAATTTCCTGATATAGGAAAACTGGAAGATCTCTTCAGAAGCCATTGATTGATGAACCTAAACCTATAGAAACTCAGGACACATTGATGAGCTCTTCTACTGGCGGCACAAATGACATTTTGGAAAGGTATTGCAAACAACAATCTATTTGCATTATTTGGGCTGATTGGTTGTTGAACGATTCTTGAGCATCTTTAAACAATGTGAAAGCATATACAAGTTGATATTAGAGACGCCTGAAATTCTCTGGGTGAAAATAAAAATGAAGGGCCACTGATGCGAATTTACCACCTATGTAGGACTTATTTGGGGTAGTGTTACAATGCGTAAAAGTTCAATTGGAACCAAAAGGCTAGTTGAACGAAAAAAATGTTTGCTTAGCTTTGCAGGCCAACTTTTTAATCCAAAAACCACTTTAAAGTTGAATCAACATTTTCTTAAGTTTTAATTTTTCGTATTTGACTTTCCTTCATATTTGAACCTTTTGAAACTGATTTTTCAATTCATTGCCCAAACAAGTTTGTCAAAATTTGACAAAAGCCTATCCAAATACAAGTCACATTGCACTTGTTTATTTGCAAAAGTTAGTTGAGATGAAAGTCAGCTTTACCAACGTTTATCCAAGCAAACCCTTATGGCCTTATCAATGAAAGTTGATCATCAAGTTATTTCATATTTCAAAGATTACCTACACATGATGAATTTACGTACAATTTTGGATTTATAAACCTTTCCATTAATGTTTTCATAAAGCCTTGAAATCTGTATATAAACTAGATTAACATGTTACTTTACTAATCTAACGTTAAAGTAACTGCTAATGGCAGTGAAAATCGGTCGGGCCTTTCAAGCAATCAAGTAGAATACCAGCAAGTGGCTGATGACTTGATGGACTCTGATGATGGTGATGATGAGGCTGCTAGAGCTCTTCCTGACAATGCTATATCCAGAAGGAAACTGAGGATGATTATTGATCCAGAGGATGATGATTGAAATAGATATATGACCAGGGCTGAGGTTCCTTCTCTTATCCTTAACATTTTACTCAAGTTTCAAGCGACCGATTTCTGTTTGATTGACACAATTTTGATTTGGATACTTTATATGGGAAAGCAAATGGTTACAGATATTATTTCTATTTTAGCTAGCTGTATTTTAGTACATCGAGAATGATGCTGAAGAAAATGAACCTGATCCTGTTAAACTGTCCTATATTCATATTTGCTTTGTCAATGCATCATTGATCATTCCATGCCTTTTCTTTGTATCAGTGTACTTGTGCTCCTGATTGAAGGAAAGATCTATTATCCTGCAGGGGAAAAGCCACTCCTGGGCTAGACCAATCTGGGATAGTAAAGAACACGTGTATATCAAAGTGTCAGAACTTTCCCAGCTATTCATAACTCAGTCAGGCAATCTATAGCACTAGTACCATGCCAATGGTTCAGGGCATTACTGATGTGCTGTACAAAATTAGTTTTGTACATGTTAATATAAAATCAAATCTTTTATCCTTTCTGATTGAACAAAACTAAGTTATACTGCAAGAACGGAAGCCAATTGGTTCTTCCTTTATAGAGGATGCAATTTATCCACGTTATATTTGGTGGAAGTTAAATCCAATTTTTTGCCTAGGAAGTTACTCAAGCCATTTGATTTTTCATCATAGGGGATTCAGTTTATCCTCTTTTTGAAAGATCTGTTGATTTTTCAGTTAAAAAAAAAGATCTGTTGATTTAATCAGACCCTAGATTACCTTTCAAGTTAAAATTACAAATTTACAGAGTTTTACCAAAATAGTACAACTTGACATCGCTTCACCCAGAGGCATTACCTAATAAGTTTAAAATTTTTGTTAAAAAAAACTAAAATCTTGCGATAATGCATTCAAATTTGTCAAGTTTGCTTAAATCATTTTCAACTAACTGCTATGCAATGGAAAGATATTTGTTTTTGTTCGATTTGAGGGCGGAAATGGCGATCAAAGCTTAACCATTGGAGCTATATTACGCTAAGTATTAAAGAAAACTCCAAATAATTATATGAGCAAGTGCTTTTTTTAGCAATGCTAGTAACCACATAGGAGCATTAGATGTTTTAAACTAACTAGTGTATTTCCACCTTGGAAGTATCACATATGAGCCTATTTGCCTTTAATTGGACGAACCCACCAATAGGTGTTGTACAAATGTCAACACTACATTCATATTACATTCATTAGAAAGTGAAATAGCTACACACATGTTACTTTCCAGGTAAATATGTTCTATTGTTAGTTTAGGACACCCAATACTCCTAGATGGTTACTTCTAGGAAAAAAAGTGTCTTTCCCCCAATTATATTGGGTTCAGCATTATTGGTTAATGACGCCCTCTGAAATTGCATTTGTTAAATAGCTCTTTGTGTGATGTGGATCTAATAGGAACTTGTCCTAGAAAATCTCAGACATTACAAATCAGTTCACAAATTCACAAAGGCGGAAGTAGATAGACAAAAGATAAAAATAAAGAAAACGATAGGATTTTTGTGACAAGAAACCCAATGAACACATATTCCATAAAACACTAAGAACATAAAACCCAACACCAAAAGGAAACATGACTTAAGAACTCCATGTATAAAAACACAAGAGTCGATCAGTCACTTATGAATCCTATCCTTGTTGCAATACACACACTAGTCATGCTTATTAGATTCCTTGTTGCAAGAATCGTATCCTTTTCTTTAGTTTTATATTTTATGCATCAACTTCTGCCTTTGTGAGCCAATTTGTAATTTTTAAGTTTTTTAAGAGAAGTTCCTATTCCACAATAGTGTGTGTATTTAGAGATGTATTAGAATCAACACATAATTGTTCTAGTAGCATTGTTAGGCCCCACTAGATCCTTGAGATACTTCTGTCGAGAGGGGAGACCATGAACCTAAAATTAAAGTAATATAGGTTAAGTTGCTAGTTTATATATAAAATAGTGAATTGTATGCATTCACTTCCTCTTAATGAATGTACAATTACGACACTTAAATTAAGTAACTACATCTCACAATCTAGCAATCATTGAAAAAAAAACAATCTCACTCACAACAACAGGAAATAAATCAAACAAGTTCTTTCTAAATATCGAATGTTATGAACTAGTGCACTCTCCCTCTTGCGAGCGGGGAGCATTGTTTCAGAGCTAACATGTTATTATGAACTAGCACACTCTCTACCAGTGTGGCACGAGAACATTATTTTAGAGCTAACGCAAATTTAAGGCAGGGAATTACAAAACTTCAAAATTCACAATAATAAATATAAACGTAGGGGGCACTGAATTTCTTTTCGAAGGGTTGAATGTTGCTTGGCAATGATGCAATATGTGTTGGAAATATTGAGTGGGTGTGTCATAAAGAACAAGTTCCACATTGTTTGATTTGTGGGATTCCAAATTATAAGTGAATTTGGATTACTATATGAGTTGAGAGGAGGAATGAACTTGCATAATAATAAGCCACTAAAGGTGAAATCCGGCTATTTATCCCCAAATATTATGTGCAAGTTTAATATGAATTGAACACCTTTTATTCTGCAGCTTTTATGGAATATGGTACGCAAGTTTTGGAATAAATTGATTATATATTAATACTATTATCATATCATAGCTAATTGTAGGAGCAGAATGTTTATTGTGCATTACCCTCTTCAAGTCGGATTTTGTGAAACATTGATTTATAAAAACCTTTGTATTCAATCGTCTTTTAATGTGTATTCAATATAAATAATTTCCAAAACTGATTTCATCCTTTATGACTGCCAACGCACCTTAATGCTATATCATTAATCATTTTAATGAGATTAAAACGTCCCATTTATTGTGATTTGAGGCAGACGAAAGTTTAGTTGAAAACACTTATATATGAGGTGCTTCAATTGGTCTTGTATGGTGGGTGAAGAGCTGTTAAGTTCTAGATCACCTATTCTTCTCCTCTCTTGAATATTTTATGTCTTACTGAGTAAAAGATCTTCCGTAGTTCTGTTGATCCTTACTATTTAGCAAGAAGGATCTGTTTAATCTTGGGGAGAGCCGCGTCCTAAGTTTGCCGGTGTTCGCGGAATACCTCTAAAGGACAGTGTCCCTGCGATGCGACTCAGATATTTCTATTATTTTGTTTTCAGGTAGAGCTGTTGATTTAATATATTAGCATTGGTGGGGAGCTAGAAGATATCCTGAATTATTTGATGATTTGGAAGCTATTGCCAACAATATGATGGATATGTGGATTAAAAAAAATCCACAACACGACTTCATAATGGGCAAACCTCCAACAAATTATGCACACACAAAAATGAATCCATATATTATAGTAGTATTATATTACTCCCTCCAATGGTAAATATAAGGATACTTCCAAATTTCAATATGCCCTTAGTAAAAGACTACTTACTAATTGTTCCCTACTTTTTCTCAAGTTAACCTTGGTTGTACTTATGGAAAATTGACTTATTTTTTAGCTGACTTAAGTCAGTTTGAAAATAAGTTAGATAGTGTTTAGGTTTGAATCGACTGTGAAAAAAGTGACTTATTTTTCATAAGTCAAATTGTGTGTGTTTAGATTAATTATGATTGGATGCGTAAAATGAGAAAGAATTTGTGTGGTCCACGTCATAAGCTATTTATAAGTTGAATATGAAATAATTTACTTATTTCAAATAAGTCAATTGAAAATAAAAAGCAAAACAAACCAAAAACACAATCCGCTGAAAACAAAAATAATCTACTTTTTTTTCAAAATAAGTAGTTTATTGGGCAAAATTAAATAAATCCACCAAACATACGCAATAACTAACTTAACTAAATTTTATCAAACAACAATATTTTCCTCCTTCTCCATTCTTCACTTCCCTCCAAGCTAATGAAGAAAACAAAGAAACAGACCAACAATCCAAGAAACTCTCTCTTTCTCAGTTTCACTCTTCTGATCGATCTCAAACTCATGACTCAGGAATGCATTCCCTGTACTTACGTTCCACGTGGGCCCACTTCTTCATCTTCATCACCATCACCTTCAACCTCCCTTCATTTTCCCTCCCTTTCTTCCCCTCACAAAACATAACTCTCTTTGGTGATGCCACTTTCAAAAACAAAGCCATAACTCTCACACAAGAACTCAAATGCCACCACCCTCCTTCCTCCTCAGGCGTAGGAAGAGCTTTCTACGTAAACCCTATTCGCTTTCTTGACTCCCAAGCAAACTCCACTGCTTCTTTCTCTTGCCACTTCACCTTTTCCATTCTCTCTTCCCCTTCTTGCCGTTCTGGTGATGGCCTTTCCTTCATCATCATATCTGACACTGACTTGGCTAGCTTCTCTAACGGCTATATGGGCCTACCATCTTTGTCTGTCAACCAGCAAGATTCTTTCTTTGCTGTCGAGTTTGACACAAGTTTTGACCCTTCAGTGGGTGATATTAATGGGAATCATATTGCCATTGATGTTGATACCATCATATCTGTTGCTTCTGTTGATGCTATTTCTGAAGGGATTGATCTCAAGAGTGGGAAAAAGATTAATGCTTGGATTGAGTATAGAGATGGCATGAAGAAGGTTAGTGTGTGGGTGAGTCACTCTTTTGTTAGGCCTTTAAAGCCTATTTTGGATGCTCAGATTGATCTTTCTGATAAGTTTAAGGAGTTTATGCATGTGGGATTTTCTGCCTCTAATGTGATTGGTTCAAGTGTTCATGTTATTGAGTATTGGCAGTTCAAGACTTTTGGGTTTGTTAATTCAGTGAATCCTATGGGTATGGTTGATGGAGGAGACTGTCTCTTTTGTTATCCGGGGAATTCTGGTGAAGGTAGTCAACATTTAGATAAATTTCACTTTTTGAAGGAAAATCTTAAGGAGAAGTCTTTTGGGCTGGGAGGCATTGCTGCATTTATAGTGTCTGTATTTGTGATCTGCATATACCTGTGGAAGAAGAAAAAGGCAGGTGTTAGAGATTTTCTGGGAGAAGATCATCTTTGTGAATTTCAAAGCATAAACCTGCCTTCAAGATTGTCACTCTCTGAGATCAAATCAGCCACAAGGGGATTCAGTAGTGAGAGACTTGTTGGGGAAGGAACGTCGGCGAAAGTCTATAAAGGGTCTCTTGCACATGGGAGAGACATTGCTGTGAAAAGATTTGTGAGGAAGGTTAATGGCCGTAAAAGCATTGACCATTTGTACAATCCATTTTCTAATGAGTTCAGCATGGCAGGCGGCTTAAGGCACAAGAACTTGGTTCAGCTTCAAGGATGGTGTGTTGAAGGGTCTGAGTTACTTCTTGTCTATGAGTATCTACCTAATGGCAGCCTCAACAGAATCCTACACAAGAACTACAATTCTTCAGTCATTCTTTCGTGGAAGCAAAGGATGAACATAGTTCTTGGAATTGCTTCTGCCCTCACCTATCTTCATGAAGAGTGTGAGAGACAAGTCATTCACAGAGATGTTAAGACCTGCAATATAATGCTTGATGAAGATTTCAATGCCAAGCTAGGGGATTTTGGCCTGGCAGAAGTCTATGAGAATACTTGTGACAAGAGAGAAGCTACTTTACCTGCAGGAACAATGGGGTACCTTGCACCTGAATATGTATATTCTGGTGTTCCAACTGTGAAAACTGATGTGTACAGCTTTGGCATAGTGGTGCTAGAAGTGGCTACCGGGAGAATGCCGGTGGAGGATGATGGAACCGTGGTTGTAGATTACGTGTGGAAGAAATGGGAGAAGAGAAAGCTGGTTGAAGCTGGAGATCCTAGGCTAATGGGGAGGTTTGATGTGCAAGAGATGGAGAGGATGCTCATGGTGGGACTTATATGTGTGCATCCTGACCATGAGAACAGGCCAAGAGTGAGAGATGCAACAAGGGTTCTCAAAGGTGAAGCACCACTTCCATTTTTACCTTCATGTAAACCAAGGGTGAGAATCAGACCTGTTTTACCAAATGATACTGAAGAAATATTGAATGTTATAGGAAACAGGCAAAGTATTGATGAGGCTCCCTATATGACCCCAAACAGCCGCTTTAACTAAAAATTGTACATTGTTCAGCTTATCAGATGGTGATTGTTCCCTTATTTTTTTTTTGTTCTTTCAGATGTACACACATATGTTCAAATCCTATAATGAATGGGTTAATTCTTGTAGACTCAAACAGTGTTTTCCATTCTAGGATAAGACCAATTTTGATTTTCCTCTGTTGTAGTTTTAACATTTTTTGTGTGTGTATGTGTGTGTAATTATTTGGTTAAAAGCTGACCGATTTAAGGAGGTTCAGTAATATAAGCTGCCATAATGTTTTTGAATAAGATTTGTTTTTGTTTCAAACTTTAGATACTAGTAGCCCTTCTTGAAGATTTGTTCATGTTAAATTATGATAATTATTTTTGAATCGCTACAAAATATGTTTTCAAACTTCCAGTAATATCAGACGTAAATGTGGAGTTTGTCCACCAAAATTATGAAACCGACTAGTTCTTGTAGTCTCACAATTTTCTTAGACAGTCTAGAGTAGGAGCAATTCAGATCTTTCTATGCTGTTGTTATACTGAAACTTGAGCGTGGGTTTGATTTGAGTGACCAATTCTTTGGACAATATATTCTGGTGCATGCTTGTTAATGTTCAGGCTTGTTTTCAGTTTCAAAAAGAGACTATTAGTCCAAAAGTCAGAGTTTATAGATGATTGTGGTTTTCAAATATTAGTTGATTTGCTTTTTAAGACTAACAGTTTTCATTGTTTTTTTAGGCTAAATAATAGTTTTCAGCCCATACACGTAAATAATACACACACGGGAATATTTAATCATTTAGTCATTGTACTTTCATCGAATTTGTGAATTAATTCTTATGATTTTTTTTAGTGATCTAATTCTTATGATTTGACTCGTCACGATAAGTCTTTATACTTTCTTATTTTTTACAAAACTTGAGTCATGCTTAACTCATCCTTTGTTGTCTGCTTATTTAGTTATTTGTTCAGCATCATGTCAGCATTTAGTGACATATATGTATGCGTTCAATATTGTTCAGTAAGTACTTCGGTCTCCTTCTTGTTGTTGTTTTGTTGTTGTGAGAGCTTAACTTCAGATATACCTCTGTGGAAAGAAATATCTTGTTTGTCATGTTCCAATGCTCATAAAGAAAGGTCAAGGTAAGCCAAACTCAGTTTCTAAAAAGTTTCTTAGAAAGAAATTAGGGAAATTTAATTAGAGGTCCCTCACAAGGGAGTTAATACTGGAAAAATCCCAAAAGTTGAAAATATTAATGTAGGGTCCCAAGGGACCTCACATTAATATATTTGAAAAGTGAAAAGACAATTTTGCCCATAGCCTTAAAAAAAATTTACCTCCTCCCCCCACCCACCCCTCCCCCCTCCTCCTCCCTCACCCACCCCCCTCCTCCCTCCAGCCGCCCCCACCCTCCCCCCTCCCCTCTCCAGCCGCCCCCCGCCCCTCCCCCTTCCCTCCAGCCGCCCCCACCCTCCCCCCTCCCCTCCAGCAGCCCCCCCACCCCTCCCCCTCCCCTCCAGCCGCCCCCCCACCCCACCCCCACCCCTCGAGCCCGCCCCCCCACCCCTCGAGCCCGCCCCCCCACCCCTCGAGCCCGCCCCCCCACCCCTACCCTCCTCCCTCCACGCCCCCCACCCCCACTCCAGCTCGCGAGCTGGAGTGGGGGGTGGGGGTGGGGGTGGGGGGCCGACTTGGGAGGGGGGAGGGGGTGGGGGGCCGACGTGGGAGGGGGGAGGGGGTGGGGGTGGGGGGCCGACGTGGGAGGGGGGAGGGGGTGGGGGTGGGGGGCCGAAGTGGGAGGGGGAGGGGTTGGGGGTGGGGGGCCGAGGGGGTGGGGGAGGGTGGGGGCTGAGGAGGGAGGCTGAGGGTGGATGAGGCTGGGGGTGGGGGGCAGGGGAGGAGGAGGCTGGGGTTGGGGTGGGGGAGATGGAGGGAGGAGGAAGGGGGGTGGGGGAGGAGGGAGGGGTAATTTTTTTTTAAGGTTAGGGGTAAAACTGTCTTTTCACTTTTCAAATATATTAATGTGAGGTCCCTTGGGACCCTACATTAATATTTTCAACTTTTGGGATTTTTCCAGTATTAACTCCCTTGTGAGGGACCTCAAATTAATTATCCCAAATTAAACTATAAAAAGACTTTGTAACTTTATAATTTATATTAGTATAAATGTAGGGTTAATTAGAAAATTTACCTTAAAAGTTTGTATTCATTAGCCAATTCGCCTTGGAATTTTTTTTTGCTAACAAATTTACCCTAAAAGCTGTAAAAGTGGAAGCTGTAAAAGTGTCACAAATGAACCCCAAATTCATAAGCATAAGAAATAAAGTGATTGCGTAGTAGAAGTAGGACCTTGAGTTGGATTTTTCTAATGTGTTTTCTACGAAGGTGTAGAGGGGATAAAAATTACTAGGGTGAAAACCCAAAAATGATACACAACTATTAGCCAAGGAACAAAAATAGTACATAACTATTACGAGGTACAAAAATGATACCCAACTTTTACCATGTGATCAAAAATGATATTTTCATTGATATGACAATAATATTAGACATGAAAAATTCAAAATGCCCTTATAAATTAATCGCCGCCTGGTAAAAGTTTATTTAATTATAAAGGCACTTTGGACATTTCATGAATAATATTATTGTCATATTAGTGAAAATATCATTTTTGATCACATGGTAAAAGTTTGGTATCATTTTTGTATCTCGGAATAGTTATGTATTATTTTTGTTCCTTGGCCAATAGTTGTGTATCATTTTTGGGTCTTCGCCCAATTTTAAAAGTTATAATACTCTCCATATCAAAATTTGATAAAGTTAGTTTACTTATGTTATTTATTTTTATTTTGAAGACTTATTTATATATAATGGCCATGCCTAAATTCATTTTTGGGAAAATGTCATTTAAATCTCTCCGAATATAAAAAAAGGACAATTCAGGAACTTAAACTTCCAAAATGACCATGAAGGAACTAGGACCTAGTTGACATTTTAAAATTGTGTGAAAAGACAAAATTGCCCTAATAATCATAAAAGACAATTTTATGATTAGTAATTTCTGTTTTATGATTAGGGCAATTTTGTCTTTTCACACAATTTTAAAATGTCAACTAGGTCCTAGTTCCTTCATGGTCCTTTTGAAAGTTTGAGTTCCTGAATTATCCTTTTGTATATTCGGAGGGATTTAAATGGTATTTTCCCTACATATAATTTTCAATTAAATAAATCCATATCGCAAATGGCGCAAGAATAAACTCTCCTTTAAACTATTTTGAAATATTCAGAATTGAAAAAGAAAAGCTTTTTACACGCACATATATTTTACTTTTTTAGGTTTTTTTTGTAAATCATCCATTTTAATTCTTAATCTTACTTTAGATTCCATCTTTACTTAGCGAACTCTCAACTCTAGATCGTTCTAACTCAAACCACAAAAACAATTTTTGTTCAAACCCAAATTTGTTGGATTATCCTATCAACAACGATGCAACAAGTTGGACACCCTAATCTAATTCGATTCTCAAATCATTCCCGAGAATTCACTATAGAACTTATGAAATTAGACTAAAAATATAATTTAAATTGCAACTTTTATTTATAGGAAACTATGTTTCATGATTAAAAATAATATTATTAATTGATGCATATAAATCCTAAATTTGAAATCTTTCTCTGAAAAGGAAATTATTCCATTCTTGCCTTTCCTCTCGAAAAAGAAAATGTAAAAATGATTTACTTGTGGACATGGGATTATGGGAGTATTGTGAAGTTGAGCTTTGTTGTCAAACTCGCGAGTTGACTCTCCGATTTTGCCGTTTTTACGACATTACCTAATCAAAAGGTGTTACGAGTCACCTAAGGGTGTGCTTGGATGGAGGGAAAATGGGAGAGGAAAGAAAATGGGAGAGGAAAATGGGGTGGGGGAAGTATTTTCCATTGCTTGGATGGGGAGAAAATGGGAGAGGAAAGAAAAGGGGAGAGGAAAAGTTGATGGGCCACATGCCCCATTTTCCTCCCAAGTTTTTCCTCCCAAAATGGGGGATTATAAGAGAGAGAAAAGTTGCACAACATTGTCCAATAACCATGTCCCACCTCACCCACCCATTTTCCTTCCTTTCTATTTTCCCTCATCCATCCAAGCATGATGAGGGATAACAATTTCTCTCCCATTTTCTTTTCTCTCCATTTTCTCTCCTCCCATTTTCTTTCCATTTTCCCTCCATCCAAGCAGACCCTAAATTTTCAGTCTTTGAAAAGTCGGTAGAAATTTACTTATTTACATTGTGAATTCACCGTTTTTACGTTTTTACCTTACGGAAAATTGCGTTAACTTGCTACTAAACTCATTTTAATTATTTTTAATTGACAAAATTTAATGAATTTAAATATGGATTTCATAGAAATTTATATATTGAGGTTGATATAGTATGAATATTGATATGGTTAAATTTACTATCTATATTTAAAATGAATTTCAAGTCCATTTATTATTATTATTATTATTATTATTATTATTATTTGTATTTTTATTCAATTATATAAAAGAAATACATGTTTTTTTATAAACCTAAACTCTTACGAGTTTATGATTCGAGTCTACGATCCGAGTTTACCATATCTCCACGAGTTTATTTAAACTCACAAGTTTGACAACCTCGGCTATAAGAATCTAGGCCCAAATATCCCGAACCCACAGTTCCCACTAAGGGGAGCACTTTGACTTCGAAGGCATTGAAAGAGAATTGTTCAACATTTTGAGCCTTGAACCTTTATTTCGAAGGCCTAAAAAATTAAGCCTTAACAAATAACAAAGTTTAAAGAAAATAGGGCGAAGACCCAAAAATGATACATAACTATTGGCCAAGGAACAGAAGTAGTACATAACTATTTTGAGGTGCTAAAATGATACCCAACTTTTCCATGTGATCAAAAATGATATTTTCACTAATATGACAATAATATTAGACATGAAATGTCCAAAATACCCTGATAATCAAATAAACTTTTACCGGCCGGAGATTAATTTAGGGCGAAGGCTCAAAAATGATACATAACTATTGGCCAAGGAATAAAAATGATACATAACTATTGCAAGGTACACCAATGGTACCCTACTTTTAACATGGAATCAAAAATGATATTTTCACTAATATGACAATAAGATTACACATGAAAAGTCCAAAATGCGCATATAAATTAAATAAATTTTCTTTCGCACCCTCCCCTTCCTTAACTTCTTTCTTCTACTAACACTTCCTCCAATAAATAACTCGTTCACTGACGGCTTCAACTCTCAGCAACTCGTTAGGGCGATCAGGTTGCAAAAACATGAAAACAGAGAAGTTAATCACCCACACTTACACATCTTAAAGCACATCATTTCATTTCATTTTGCTACACGCACCGCTCTTTTGCTCTCATTTAACTTCTCTGTTGTAATGAAATGAAATGATGTGCTTAAAGATGTGTAAGTGTGGGTGATTAACTTCTTTGTTTTCATGTTTTTGCAACCTGATCGCCCTAACGAGTTGCTGAGAGTTGAAGCCGCTGGTGGACGAGTTATTTATTGAAGGAAGTATTGGTAGAAGAAAGAAGTTAAGGAAGGAGAGAGTGGGGAATAAAATTTATTTAATTTATAAGCGCATTTTGGACTTTTCATGTGTAATCTTATTGTCATATTAGTAAAAATATCATTTTTGATCACATGGAAAAGTTGGGTATCATTTTTGTACCTCGAAATAGTTATGTACTACTTTTATTCTTTGGCCAATAGTTATGTATCATTTTTGGGCCTTCACCCTAGAAAATACGCTTACTATTTTCAATTACGGAAAATCCCATAAAAGATGTCCCTGTAATTAAAAAAATAACAAATCATACCTTTGAATTAAGAAAATCCATGTAAAGATCTGTTATTTCAGTACTCTAACAAATGACACAAATGTTGTGCCCAACCCCTTATATATGAATTTTTAATAGGCAATTGTTTTATTATTGTTTTGGTCAATAAGGCTATTGTTTTACTTAATTTCATAACAAATGGAACAAATATTGTAACCTTCCAAGAGAAACATACATTTATAGGGTTCATTAGTAAATTTGCGAGGAAAATTTGCATATTCAGTAGTGAATTTGCCTGAAAGTGTTTTTGCTAGCAAATTTATTTGTCCTCCTTCATCTCTAAACGGTCAACGCCAGTCCAACCCTCTTCTTCTCTATTATTCCCTACTTTTCACTACATGTCTCCTCATACTCTTCCTCTTCTTGATTCTTTTAAGGGCGAAGGCCCAAAAATGATACACAACTATTGGTCAAGGAACAGAAATAGTACATAACTATTTCGAGGTACAAAAATGATATCCAACTTTTCCATGTGATCAAATATGATATTTTCACTAATATGACAATAATATTATACATGAAATGTCCAAAATGCCCCTATAATTAAATAAACTTTTACCGGCCGGCGATTAATTTAGGGCGAAGGCCCAAAAATGATACATAACTATTGGCTAAGGAACAAAAATGATACATAACTATTGCAAGGTACACCAATGGTATCAACTTTTAACATGGGATCAAAAATGATATTTTCATTAATATGACAATAAAATTACACATGAAAAGTCCAAAATGCACTTATAAATTAAATAAATTTTCTTCCTCACTCTCTCCTCCCTTAGCTTCTTTCTTCTACCAATACTTCCTTCAATAAATAACTCATCCACCGACGGCTTCAACTCTCAGCAACTCTGTTTTCATGTTTTTGCAGCCTGATCGCCCTAACGAGTTGCTGAGAGTTGAAGCCGTCGGTGGACGAGTTATTTATTGAAGAAAGTGTTGGTAGAAGAAAGAAACTACGAGAGGAGAGGGTGAGGAAGAAAATTTATTTAATTTATAAGTGCATTTTGGACTTTTCATGTGTAATTTTATTGTCCTATTAGTGAAAATATCATTTTTGATCCCATGTTAAAAGTTGGTACGATTGGTGTACCTTGGAATAGTTATGTATCATTTTTCCTTAGCCAATAGTTATGTATCATTTTTGGGCCTTTGCCCTAAATTAATCGCCAGCCGATAAAAATTTATTTAATTATAAGGGCATTTTGGACATTTCATGTCTAATATTATTGTCATATTAGTGAAAATATCATTTTTGATCACATGGAAAAGTTGGGTATCATTTTTGTACCTCGAAATAGTTTTGTACTATTTCTGTTCCTTGGCCAATAGTTGTGTATCATTTTTGGGCCTTCGCCCTTTAAAATTACAAGGCTAATTATTTTATTCTTTATTAGGCGTATATGATATCCTAAATTAGCCCCACTTAAAGTAGAGGTTTTACAAGGATTCGAACTAAAACAAATTGAGCGGAATAAAACTGTAAACGAATAAACATTTACTACAAAATACTGCTAGGATTTATTAATACTGCTCTATCTATGTAAGACTCAAATTTATACAACCTCTTATTAGTTAAATTGGTAAGTAGAGTTCACTCCGGTAAGAATTAGAGAGTGCTCTCTAATATAATATTTGTATATTTGAATACCAAGAAGAGCTCGCAAGGCGAAAAAAGGAAGGAAAATACAAACAAAAAATTAACCTACTTCCTTAAATTGGGCAAGACAGATTTCGCCCTATGCATACATCTAATAATACCTTTGATCTCTGCTATGACTTCATACACACTTGAACATTCATTATTATGGGTCACTTCATTCCTTCTTCTCCAAATCAACTAGCAAGACACACAAAAAACTTCATTCCAGTTATCCATCTCATACCCTCTACGCATCTTCACATTCTTCCTTAACCAATCATGTAAATTACTTTCCCAAAATTCTTTATTTGCAAAAGAGATTCCCAAGTTAAGTCAAACCTCTTTAGCATTACCACATTCTCTTATCACATGTACCGTTGATTCCAACTGCGAATGACACGACGCGCAAGAACCATCTGGATGAATTCTCCATTCAAGCAACCTCTCATTAGTAGGAAGTCTATCATGTATAAAAAACCACATCTGCATTTTACATCTCTGAGAGACCTTGAGCCTCCAAATGTTCCTCCAACATTGATCCTCCTGAGCATTAAAATCAGCAACTTTCATATATGCTGATCTGACAGAGAACATTTCACTCCTCTCAAGCAAATTAATTTATAGACTCTTGATTACAAGGCTGTATTTAACAGAAAAAGTAACTTTTCATCCTTAAAAGGTAAAATTTTTAATAACTTCATAATAACACAGAAGTAAAAGTAAATTTTTTTTACCAAAGAGTGTGTGTTTGGGAGGAGCTTTTGGACCCAATGAAGCTGGTTTGTACTCGATAAGCTGTTTTCAGTTTTTTTTTCCTATGTCTGGGTCTTACTTATTTTTCACTTGACTTTTATCCAAAGAAGCTCTAATTTGAAGCTTATTGGGCATTGATGACTGACTTTTTTGTAATGGGACCGTATGTGCATTAATAATATGTGCATTAAAAACATCGTATCTCTTTTTTTTTAAGGTTAAATATCTTTTTTTGATACATGAAAGGTTAAATATCTAATACTAATAAATAGAAATATAAAATTAAATATTTTTATTAAATATTTTTTGAATTTTAAATTTAAATTAATTTGAATTTAAAATAATAATAATATTATATCCATATTTCATTTCATTAAAAAAATAATATTCAAAATTAATATTCTATGTAAAGAAATAAACTATACAATATTTTTTTTTATTATTTTTGTGAAAAAACACTTCTGCAATTAGAGATCCAAACATAAATCAGTTCACACAAACTGACTTTTATCCAAACTAACGTTTGAAAAAACTAAGTTGAAAAAAAGTCACTTCTCCACCGAGATTCCCAAACACACTCGAAGTAAAAGTAATTTCAATAATAAGATTATTCTGCATTTTATCCAAACAGCATAATTTAATAAAAAAATAAAAATATTATGAGGGCGTAATGATATGAAATATGAGCCACACACAATTCCACTTTTAACTCATTTTCGAATTTACAAAATATATAAATATAAAATATGGATATAAACCGATGACTGATATTTTGAAGGATTGAATTGCATTAATATATGGTAAAAAAACAAAGGCATTGATATACATGGTGGCCTGGTGGGGTCTCATAAAACTTTTATACGTGGTGGGGTCTCATAAAACTTTTTTCATAATTGAAAACTACCACGAAGGGAATGTCCCGAGTTGTACCCTACACGTGATCTTACTTCAAATCCAATCAATTTATCAATGGTGATAAGAAAATAATATCAACTATTTTATAAATTCATACATATAAGAGGTCCTCCAATTTAGGTGATAAATTATCTTTTAACTGAATTTTGTTTTTGCCATATATCTTCTGAATGACTTGATCAAAATAGTTTCACATAATATTCATTTTATGGTTTAAACCTCCTTTTCTTTTTTCTTTCATTTTCCCTCTCCCACCGTGGGTGGATCTTTGATCCAATGCTCCAGATTGAATGCTTTATAAAAATGAAAAAACAATTATAATATTTAAAAATCACCTACTAAAATTAAAGCTAAAGTATATTTTTTCTCTTATCTATACATCAAGTTTACTTTTGTTCCCTTAAGTTTAAAAAGTGGCTTTTAGTCCTTTTTTTTTAATATTGTTAGTTTTAGCCTTTTAGGGTGTAGGCCCAAAAATGATAAATAACTATTGGTCAAGGAACAAAAATAGTACATAATTATCCCAAGGTACAAAAATAATACCAACTTTTACCGGCGGCGATTAATTTATAAGGACATTTTGGATTTTTCATGTCTAACATTATTGTCATATTAATGAAAATATGATTTTTGATCACATGGTAAAAGTTGTGTATCATTTTTGTATCTTGGAATAGTTATGACCTATTTTTGTTCCTTGGCCAATAGTTATGTATCATTTTTGGGTCTTCACCCTTAGTTTTATTCAACGGAAATTTCTAAAATTTAACCATTTCAATAAGCATTTAACTATAGGATTTCCATTTAGAATTTCAGGATTATCATTTTCCATTAAATAAAACTAATCGCGTTAACAAAAAAGATTCAAAAGTTCACTTTTGAAACTTTAAAGACTAAAAGTAAATTTGATGTAAAGATAAGAGATAAAAAATATAGTTTAACCTAAAATTAATCTGTTAAAATATCGTCTAAATAGTTCATTGTTGTCCACTATTATTATAAATTTACCAATCCTTGAGCCTATATCAATGGATTTCAGACCACATAAATCAAACAACAAATAAAGGAGCTTGTGGTCGCTAAAGGCAAAAAAAGGATGCTGAAACAAGAGAAGCAGAGGCCGAATCTAAGTTTGAGGCGGAGGCCAAAGCAAAAGAAGTTTCTTTACCAAGGATTGTGATTCCAAAGCGGGGAGTTTAGAAAATACAGAGGCATGTGAGCTTAGTGAATCCAATAGAAGAGCTAGTATTGACAATGTTATATGCCTAATCGATAGCTACCAATTAGATTGAGTCATTACCTAATGGATAAGAGAGACACAATCAATTAGGTTGACAATGTTATATGCAAAAAGGATCATATTAGGGTATCATGTATTCGATAGAGACCTTGAGACTCAATTGAATAAAGAATTTAGTAATTTGAGAATATGTGAAGGAAAGTGCCTAATCGAAAAGACCTTAGCCTAATAGAATAGAATACAAGGACTTAGAAGCAATCCATAAGATGAATTAGATTACTAAACCATGTGGATGAATTAGATTTCTAAACCATGTGAGAATAGGGTTACTTACTCATATAGGAAGTATGTGAATGATGCGCTGCATTCGTTTAGACAAATCTAGGATAGTTGGACCCAAGGCTACAATAACTAAGAGTTTGTGGATTACTTAATCCTATAATCAAATAGGGTGCCCTATATTTGAATAGGAATGTTAACTTACAATTACACTCTAATTGCATGTTCAAGTGTTGTAGGTTCTAATATGAGCCTAGTATGAATGTAATCGAATATACAATAAATGTTGAAGTACAATGTGTGTCGGACCTATTCGAGGAAGTTAACGTTAGACACACTAGATTTAGAGTCAGTGGAAGCTAGATTTGTTTTTCCAATTAATGAATAGAGATGAATTGAAGCTTACAAAATATAAGGGAGTTAATGCAACACAAGATCAACACCTCCTACACTCCAACAACCCTCTCATATCAGATTAAACACAACGCCTAGAATTTTCATTGGTAGGGATAGAGCTAGGTCAGGTTAGACTTAAGCTAAATACGCCTAAGTCTACTATGTTATATAAAGTATGAGCATAGGCCTGAGCCTTCGTAAAGCCTGAGTGAACCTACTTGAAGCCTTTTTACGAGCCTATTATCCATGAAGGCCTTTAAAAAAAGCTTTATATAGTAGGCCTTAAAGGCCATAAGTAGACTTTGATTCTATTAAACCTACATAAATGTAAGTTTTTATAGGTTTTAAAGTCTGCATATTTTTAAATTATATACTTTAGATCATACATAAAATAAAATCATAACACCAATATAAGCTAATAGTACTTGTAATCACCGTTGTCCTCACTTTGTCATGTAACTAGTGAAATAAAAAATAACAAACCAAATAACATCACTATTGCAACTCTATCTTTTTGAATATAACATGTATGCTTTTTTACCAAATAACATACTACCTCCGGTCCTAAATATAAGACCTAGATAACTTTTTTTTGAGAAGTTAAGGTTGCAAAATAGTCTATTAAATCATGACATATTTGATATATTTTTAGATTATCCATTAGTTTATAAGTAAAATAAACTAGTTTAAAGAAAAAAAATTAGGTAAATCAATTTATGATTAACTTATTTTACTGTTTTTTAGGATTTTTCAAAAAAGTCAATTAGGTCTTATATTTAGAACCGGAGGGAGTATTAATTTTGGACATTAACATTTACAATGTTATTAAAAATGAAGAATTAGCACATTCCATATTTTATAATTTTCTTAAGATTGGACGAGAACACAATCACTACAGGGGAGCCAAACCAAACAACACATGAACCAAATTGAATTCAACTTTGATCATTAATCACTTTGGTTATTTCAGTTTGCTCATTTGATTAATCGTTTCTTCCTTTAAGCTAGTTTAGTATAAAAGGGTCATCTTTCATTTCAGTTCGGCTTGAAAAATGTTATAAGTAATTCAATATAACTGAACCGACCAAAATAAAACCAAACCCCACAATCTTTGATATATATTCAATTCTCATTTGAACCTCTCTATTTTTATTTATTATTTTCAATGATATTAATGAATTGATCACATCTAAGATAAGAAAATAATAATTAAATAAAAGAGAGTGGCTAACCAAAATGCCCCAGAAATGAAGAATGATAAGAGAGGTATGGAGAGGTTGGAAGAAACTCGTATTGAACTTGTAGATGCCATTGCATATCTGTTGAATCCTATCTACAACAGACAATACAACAAAAAGCCACATGAGGAGAGGATGATTTATTAAAAAGAGATTGTAATTCAACCATCTTGATTAGTATTTGAATCTTGGGGAATATCATTTTGTTGTGGTTCATGGTAGCACCTCCACAGTTAAATAAAGTTTTGCAAACTTTATTTGTATGGATTGAATAAAGTGTTTACTTGTCATGCTCTAGAGCTACTACAAGAAAAAAATCTTGTAGTAGTCACGTAAATTATGTCGCACCCTCGAGATGTGTGACATAAATAAAATGTAGTCACGCAAAATATGTGGTGTCAAGAATATACCGTATGCGCGACATAAATAAAATGGTTCAAAGATCTTGAAATGTTTTT
The DNA here is from genome assembly GCA_029929735.1 of Mimosa pudica. Lineage (NCBI taxonomy): Eukaryota > Viridiplantae > Streptophyta > Magnoliopsida > Fabales > Fabaceae > Mimosa > Mimosa pudica. Next base: position 6,880,283 of record JAKELP010000021.1, on the reverse strand, counting down.
GGATGAACAATAAAGGTAGAATTAATCTCAACAATGACTAGAAATAAATGAGTAAATAGAAGGACCCACAAATTTTCTTGTTGAAAACATTTGTCTAGACAAATGGGTTGAAGTAGTATTAATATATAGTGTAACGTCCTAAATATTTTTTTTTATAAAATAAATGAATAAATACCCAAAATTTAATCTTGCAAATGAATTTAGAAAATTCAACATTTTTTTTTAGAAATCTGTTAGGATTAAGAAAGAAAATAATTAAGTATTAAATTTAATTATTAAATAATTGTGATGGTTATATCAAGAAGGGATCATTTTAGGAAACTTTATATATAATGCTATGATATGATATTTTCTAAAGCATTAGAGATTAATGTTGAGAGCATAGAAGACTACATTTAATAGATAATATGAGTAGAAACTTGATAGCTAATTGAGAGTACTGTTTTGTAATTTTCATATTGGGCCATAAACCCTAGATTTTCCTTTCATATATATATACTTCTTTATGCCTCTCCCTTTCTCATGTGTATAGCCGCCACACACACACACGCAACTCCTTCTCCATATCTGATTTGTGTTTCCTCACCTCCTCAAGACATTGTTTCTCTATTTCACTCCAATCATCATCATCGCCAATCACCTCTTCTTCCCAACCTCCACTCTGATTCTTCACTCCATCGGTTCCTCGTCACTTTCATCGTTCTTTTCCTCACACCCACCTTATTTCTATTGCTCCCTCTGTTCCGTCAAGCTTTGGCGGTGCTCGAACGGCGACGGCGAAGGGCGGAGCTGGACGACATTGATTTTAGCGTTCAGTCAAAGATTGAGCTTAGGTAACTCCATTCTTTCCATTCCTACCCTTCTCTTCTATTTTAAGTGAGATTAGAGAGAGATGCGAATTGGGGTTCTTGAATTTATGGGTTCAAATAGTTTGGGTTCAATAATCAACTAAAATGAAATTATGAGTTTCCATTTTTGGTGTTAGAATTTTGAGTTGAAGTTTGGAACTGTACTTATTTTGCTGTTTTGATGTTGACTAGGATTTATGTGAGTGTGATTTTGTTTGCTTACTAATGGTTGCAGTGAAATGATGTTATATGAAATGAGTTTTCTTTTCATTAAGGAATATATTAAGCAAACTCTACTTAGTTTGCTTACTGATGTTATGTGAGTGCCTTATTTGGTTTGAATACATTAAGGAATGAAATTGTTATAACATGATTATGTTTTGGCATGAAGGAGAGGCATGAAAATTCTGTTTTCTTTTTCTCATATGTTCAGTATATAATTTAAATATGAAATCGCATGTTGGAAATGATTTTCTGGTTGAGGGCAGTTTTGTTTGTCCTAATTAATATGATGAACCCAAAGAAATTATACTTGGTTGTTGTATAATGATTCAGGTATTTTCATTGCTTCTTTCTTCACAAACTGATTTGAATATTATTTTTTTAATGGTGCTGGAAGGAATGATGTATTAAGTTTGAGATTTGTGCATTTTTATTTTCTTTTCCGTTTCTGGTTCTCTTAATGAGAAATTGTGATTTCCCTATTTTATTTGGTCTGACTTGGGGAAAGATTATTGGAGAATATTGATTAAGTTGAATTAATTTGGTTTATTGGTGATATGATGTTAGGGCTACAAAGTCAATTCTCATTGATTCTAATGCTTGATGAAATTAAATTTGTTTGCTTGTTTTGTACAATAATCGGGTAGTATTTCTAGGAACGAGAGCGACGTTAATTGATATATACATGAATGGTTGTTTATATTCTTTATTTTGTGGTATATGATATTAGGAGAATATAGTAAATGAGGTAATTGAAGAGTCTACAAGCAATTATAAGGAAAAGTAATGAAGTGCTAAGGCTGCAGGTAACTACTTCACTTGCCTGCGTGTGTGTGTATGTTAGTGAGCATTTAGGTAGTTTATATGCATTGATTATTGCTAGTGTGATTATGGAACGCTTTGATTAGAATTTCTGATTTGGTTGTGGTACACCGAGTAATATTATTATAATTATGCCATTCCGGAATGAGGTTCCCTTGCCCGTACAGCAGGGACTAAAATGAATAAAGAGAAAAACGTTATTGGGGAGAGCGCCCCCGGTTCAAGCGAGGGTATATCGACCATCGAGTCGTGAGTCCCTATTGAACTGATATATTTTGTTCAAGCGAGGGTATATCGACCATCGAGTCGTGAGTCCCTATTGAACTCATTATCGGTGTACTTGTGTATTGTGTTTAATGTGATTATTATTATTCTTGATGTTTGAGTTTGTGGTGTTTTGAATTTGTGATGTGGCTTTAAATGAATACTTGTACTGCTGTATTATTTGGTAATTGATAGATACTTAGAATAGAAAATAGATAACATGTTCATGCAACACAGCATGTAGCACACACCACCAAACACGACATTAGCACACACCACCTTGCCGGCATGCACATGCACGTAGTGTAAAAATGTGCGTAGGCGAGTAGTTGTTAGTTACGACATCAGGGTCTACCCCTCGTGGTTGAACATTTTACAGGTACTAGATCGGGGCAGGAGTGATGGGAAGGATCTGGAGACTTAGAGAACTAAGCTTTTAGGCTCATATGTTCTTTCATATTATGTTTCATATTCTTGATTATTAATTTGTACATATTTTGAATTTATTCCCCTGGATGACTGTAAATAATTTTACGTTAGATAACTGTAAATATTAATTAATATAGGGTCATGTGTTTATTTGAAATTTGCTATGAAGAAATTTAATTAAGTTATATTAGTTAAATTTAAATATCCATGTTAGTCAATTTTTATCTAACATGGATAAATCAATTTTAGTAATTTTTTTTATAAATGATTTTTTTTTTAAATTGTGAATTTTATCTTTCATTCTAAAATTATATTTATTTTTGATTTGTTTATTTCAAATTACATTAAATCTTTTTCTAACCATGATAGTTCTTTTGTAACTCAAATTATTTTTCTATCTTGGTTAGCATATTATCTTATATGTTATGAATACTTAGAAAAGTCGTTTTTCTAACTATGTTAGCTATTATATTAACTTCAATTTTTTTTCTAACATAGTTAGCACTAAAATTATTTTTAATGAATTATGTTAATTCTTTTTCTAACTATGTTAGTTACTATTTTGTTTAATTGGATTCTTTTTCTAACATAGTTATCATTGGCATAAATGAAAAAAAAAATAGCATAGAAAAAAAAAAGGTTATAAAATTGGGTTGTTACATATAGTCTCTCTACTGAGTGAGCAATGACTTGATGATTAGAAAGAGCGAGATAAGACACATCTCCAGTTCAACCCTTAGCAACCCTCTCTAGACAAACTCTAAATTAGTCGGTACCCAAAGAGTGCCAACTACCAAATACCGGAGGTTTTAAGAAAAAATATGTACTCCCTTTAGTCCTTTTTTTTTATAATGCATAAGTTATCAAGTTTTTAAGGTGCATTAACTATTTTTCCGTGTATTCCATATTTAACAGAAGTAATGCATTAATTAATGTTGCTATGTATGCTCATATTTAATAGGATCAGTAGTGTTAATTTATGGGAGTAATATTGAAAATTAGTTGAATTTTATGACAAATTTAATGCTTTTGACAAATTAATTTTATTGTCATGTGAGTATTGCTGACTGATGTTTTATAATATGAATCCGATGAGTATAAGGCAAGGTTTTAAAACCCGAGCCGGACGTCGAGCCGGAAAACTGAGCGGGTCATGGTTGAAACGGTTGAAACGGTTGGACCGTTCGGTCGAACCGGTGACGTAATAATTTAATGAAAATTAAATATATAAATATTGTTAATACTTAATAACTTAATATAATTAGGATGAAGATATTTTTTTAATCAAGTTCATTTTTTTTCTGCAGTTGTCAATGTCTGGCCGGGTCAAAAGCGGGCCAACAACGGGTCAACCCGGGTCAACTCCGGGTCAACAACGGTCAACCCGGGTCAAAACGGCTTGCACAGTAAAACGGCCCAATAGAGGTAATCGGGCCGTTTTAACCACCGGTCGAACCGTCCGGCTCGGTCCGGGTTTCAAACCCTTGGTATAAGGCTAATTCTTATTGGACATAACACATTAAGGGTGAACTATCTGTAATTCTAAAACGATGGGAAAATTTCTGATAAAAAAACGATGGGAAAATTATTTGGAAGAACCAAATTAAATAATATTTGACTCCTATTAATTAATTTACGACTTCGACCTTAAGCGTGAATCTCTCAATCTCCCAAGCATATTACATATTTTATCATTATCATCTTATATATAATTTACGTACAAGGAAAAAAGTGGATTTCTTTTGTTTTGTTTTTGACGATAACCACCAAATACGTTGTGGGCTAGACTGGCCACTTGTAGCAATTAGCAAAGGCAATTTATTCACGGGTTTTTCTTTTTTTTTTTTTCTTTTTACTGTTTTTAGTACAAACTGGATACAATGCATGCCCACTAAGTCTGATTCACATGTTTGTGCCTCTGCCAATAAAATTAAAGAACAATTTCACACTAATTTCAAATAAGAGATTTGATTTCAAAGAGATACTAAAGAGCTGTTAATTACTACTCTCTCTAGTTCGTAATATAAGAGTTTAGCCAAAGGTCAAAAAAATATAAGAGTTTAGCCATCAAAACATGCTTCTTAAGAAAACATGTGAGTTAGTTGGTGTCTGGAGTTAATGTTTATTTTTCTAATATTGCTTATATTTATTATGTTAAAAGGGAGAAATATATAAGCATTAATAAATATGAAAGAGATTTAACTCTTATATTTTAGAACCAAAATTCAAATTTTGAGGCTCTTATATTACCGATCATAGGAAGTACCATTTGAGAAATTCTTGCGTGAACCTCGATGCACCGAGTCATTTGTAGTCTGACCAATCACAAGAAGACACATATGGTCGTGCGTGTAATTTTTAATTTGATATGACGCTAAAATAACTCAACTAACTTTGAAATTTTTTTATTTACATTGTAAAATAAAAAATATTGAAAAACATAAGATTTAAATTTTTTTATCAGGTACACCCTATTTTAGGGTGCCACATCAAATTAAAAATTTCACGTCAAGCCATATATGTATACTTATGATTGGTCAGACCACAAATGACGTGGTATGTCGGGTTCATGCAAGAATTTTTCAGTACCATTAATAAATTGCAATAGTTTTTATTAACAAGTGAAGGAGTTATGAATAAACCTATTTGAAATTAAAATCTCTTATTTGACACCTATGCGCTGGTACTTAGAAATCCAAAAGAAAATGATATATATATATATATATATATATATATATAGTTATTTTTTTCTTTTTACTGTTTTTAGTACAAACTGGATACAATGCATGCCCAATTGCCCACTAAGTCTCATTCACATGTTTGCGCCTCTGCCAATAAAAGTAATGGAAAATTGTACAATAATTCTAAACAAGAGTTTTAATTTCAAAGAGGTAAGAGTTGTTAATTAGGGTACGTTTGGTAACATGAATGAAAGTAAGGAAAGTGAAAGTGGGAGGGTTTTGAGTAATTTTAATATATCCCGGGGCCCACAAACTTTCTCTCTCTATCTCACACTTTTCATGGGACCCACAAACTTTACTTTCCCATCATTACCTCTCTTTCCATCTTCACCCTTTCACTTTCTAATTCTTCACTTTCCCTTCTTACAACCAAACACATTCTTACTACTCTCTCTAATTCATAATATAATATAGAAGTTTAGCTGTCAAAACACGCTTCTTGAGAAAACATGTGAATGTTAGTTAGTGTTTAAAGTTAATACTTTTTATCAAAAAAATAAAGTTAATACTTTTTTTTTCTAATGTTGCTTATATTTATCATGATAAAAAGGGAGAAATATATAAACATTTATAAATATAAAAGAGGTTTAACACTTATATTTTAGAATCAAAACTAGTGACTCCCCCATGCGATGCATGGAAAGTCATTATTAAAAAAAGATTATTTGAATTATTGGTTGACTATCCATGAATGTTTACTATTTTAAAATAGTCATTTATAGAAAATTATTGCATTAATAATAATTAGGATCTGCTAATTTTAAAGTGAATTAAAAAATATTAATACAAAAATTTCGGAATTTTAAAACTGAATCTAGAAGAAATAAAAATTAATAATAAAAGGAAATTCAGAAAATCAAACCGATTCTATTTGAATTATTTTTTTAACTTCAAATAATTAGATAACCATGTGGTTCAATCATATTGTAACAAGTAGTCCAACAGAAATATTGCCACCACTTTTAATATATATAATAAATCCAAATTTCAGGCTCTTATATTACAAATCACATGGAGTACAATTAACAATTGCAATAATGTTTATTAATAAGAGGAGGAGTTATCAATAAATCTATCTAAAATTAAATCTCTTATTGGATATCTATATGTGGGTCCCGAGAAACCCAAAAGAAAAGGGTATATATATATATATATATATATATATATAGCATTTGTGTTTTATGCGCAACTCGAGATGGGAAAAGGGAAAGGCGGAAGAAAATTCCACTGTTGCGTGAGATAGTGATGGCCTTTCTTGGCGCTTGCTGTTAAAAAGACTGATACGTAGCCACACACTTCTAAATTAGTTATTTTTAGTACTTTCATTAAAGCATCTCAATATTTCATAACACGCGAGCCACGACGACACCTTCCTCTCTTACATACACACATGTTACATAGTTTGATACATACATACATACATACAAACACGCTTCTCTTCTCACTTGAGTTGGTATTACTCTCAATCTTTGTCGCCATTTCCGACGTTAAACCTTCATTTCAACTGCTTCGCTTTCTGGGTTCATCATCAAACCACATATCTTTCTTTCTACCTATCTTTTGGATTGCCTCATCGTTTCACGTCCAATTTTTCTGTTAGTTCTTCCACCTTTTCCTCACAATCTTTTCCTTATCTTCAATCACTGATGCCTATATATATATATACACACACACACACACACACACATACATACATATATGTCTCCTTTTGTAACATCTTGGCGGCTTGTTCTTGAAATTGTCCACTTTGGGGAATACATTGGCTTGGCTGGGATGAGAATGAAAGGAGCTATATAAAGTTCTAGATACTTCCCCTCTCTCACGCGTTTTAAAGCCGTGAGGGGTGAGGATTAACAAAAGCGGACAATTTCGAGAGCGAGAAGCTGGATGTTACACCTCTCCTTTTTGGAAGGCTTTGACGATTGTGAGAACACATGATTTCTGTTAAAAGATACGGACTTTGGATTTGGTTTTGTTGTTTGTATTAATTTTTGTTGTTATTTTGTTTGTTTGTATAAGGTGGCTGAAGGGAGAAAGGCCTGGAAGCGAAAATGGGAGATTTTTGGGGCGTCTTTTGTGGTTGTTCAGAAGCAGGGGAAGGGCCTTGTAGTAATGGTTTTGAGTTCTTGAGGGATCCTTCTTCGTGCATAAATCATTTGGTGATCATATGTGTTGATGTGTTGCTGCTAATTATGCTTGTGTTTAGTGTTATTTATAGGTCATCAAGGCAGGGATTTCATAGTCATGGCCAAGTAGAGAGGTTTTCAATGCTGCAGGTGGCTTCTGCAGTGGTGAATGGATGTCTTGGGTTTGTTTATTTGTTTGTAGGATTTTGGGTTTTAGAGGAGAAATTGAGGACAACCCATTCTGCATTTCCTATGCATTTGTGGTTTTTAGAGTTTTGTCAGGGATTTACATGGTTGCTGGTGGGTTTAATAGGAAGTCTTAGGTTGAGAGACCTTTCAAAATTATGGTTCAAGCTGTTGTCTATTCTTTTGTTCTTAGTTTCTGGTATTTTCTGTGTTATTTCCATTTTGTATGTCATTGGTGGCGGAGACGTGTCACTTAAGGTAGCTTTAGATGTTGTGTCTTTTCCTGGAGCAATATTGTTGCTCATATGCAGTTATAAGGGATCTAGCTATGAAGTCAATGATGGGAAAATTGATGAAAGCCTTTATACTCCTTTAAATGTTTACCAGTCCACTGATGTCGGTAAAACTAGCTCTTCTGATGACGATATAACTCCTTTCGCCAAGGCTGGATTCATCAGCAAAATGACGTTTGGGTGGTTGAATCCGTTGATGAAAAAGGGTAAGGAGAAAGCTCTTGTGGAGGAAGACATACCAAAGTTGCGGCAGGAAGACCGAGCTGAGAGTTGTTATTTCTCATTTTTGGATCAATTGAACCGACAGAAACGGAGAGAACCATCGTCGCAGCCTTTACTTTTGTGGACAATATTGTTGTGCCATTGGAAATATATATTGTTATCTGGGTTTTACGCATTGCTAAAGGTACTTTCTATCTCTGCTGGTCCTGTGATTCTCAACAATTTCATACTGGTTGCTGAGGGTGAGGGAAGTTTCAAATATGAAGGCTATGTATTGGCTATGTCACTTTTCCTTTCCAAGATCATAGAGTCAGTATCACAAAGGCAGTGGTACTTCCTGAGCAGACTCACTGGTTTGAAAGTTAGATCATTTATTACTGCAGCCATTTATAAAAAGCAATTACGGATATCTAATGCTTCAAAGTTGGCGCATTCAGGTGGTGAGATTATGAATTATGTGACCGTAGATGCTTATAGAATTGGAGAATTCCCGTTTTGGTTTCACCAGATTTGGACTACTAGTCTTCAGCTGTGCATTTCATTAGGTATTCTATTCCATGCCGTGGGGCTAGCAACATTTGCAGCCTTGGCAGTGATAATCCTTACTGTGCTTTGTAATACTCCGCTTGCAAAGTTACAGCATAGGTATCAGACCAAACTTATGGTGGCACAGGATGAAAGATTGAAGGCTAGTTCTGAGGCTTTAGTGAATATGAAAGTACTAAAACTATATGCATGGGAAACCCATTTCAAGAGAGCTATAGAAAGTTTGAGGAAAGTGGAGCTGAAGTGTTTGTCTGCACTACAGATGAGAAAGGCATACATCACCTTTCTCTTTTGGTCTTCACCTATTATGGTCTCTTCTGCTTCATTTGGGGCATGTTACTTCCTGAACATTCCCTTACGCGCAAATAATGTTTTCACCTTTGTGGCTAGTTTACGCCTTGTTCAAGATCCAATCAGGACCATGGCTGATGTTATTGGGATGCTCATTCAAGCAAAAGTAGCATATGCCCGGATTGTGAAATTCCTTGAGGCACCAGAAATACCGAATGCTAATGTCAAAAAGAAGAGTTTAAGTGACAGTCTCAAAGGCTCCATCTCAATCGACTCAGCTGACTTTTCTTGGGAAGATAATGTATCAAAGCCCACTCTGAAAAACATAAACCTCAAGGTAAAGCGTGGGCAAAAGGTGGCTATTTGTGGAGAAGTTGGTTCTGGCAAATCAACCCTATTAGCAGCAATTCTCGGCGAGGTTCCTAATACCCGCGGAAGTGTAAGTTCTCACTCTTAAACCTTGTAATACACTTGTTGGATATAGCTGTTGATGGTGTTCTTAGTTATACGGAAGTTGTTATATGATATCATTATCCTCGATATCTAATTTATTTGTATACACTTTGTCTCATATTTAATTTATCTAGTTCGATTTTCTTCTTTGCAGATGGAAGTTCATGGAAAGTTTGCTTATGTATCTCAAACAGCATGGATACAAACAGGTACAGTGAGGGAGAATATTTTGTTTGGTTCAGTCATGGATGCTCAAAGGTATCAAGAAACACTTGAAAAGTCATCCTTAGTGAAGGACCTGGAATTGTTTCCCCATGGTGATTTCACTGAAATAGGGGAGAGAGGAGTAAACTTGAGTGGAGGTCAGAAGCAGCGAATTCAACTTGCTCGTGCTCTTTATCAGAATGCTGATATATATCTCTTGGATGATCCATTCAGTGCTGTTGATGCGCATACTGCCTCAAATTTGTTTAATGTAATGACGACTTTCCTTCTTGATGTACCACATTTGTATCATTTTTTGATATTCATTAATCAAAGGTTCATTTTAATTTGGCAGGAATATGTCATGGATTCACTTCAGGGAAAGACAGTCTTACTTGTGACCCATCAAGTTGACTTCCTTCCAGCATTTGATTCTATTTTGGTAACTTGTTTAATTCTTGGAATTATTTAATGAAAAAATCCTTAATGAATACAAGGACTTCTATTACTTCTGAAATCTTTTGTTTCCATATTCTGCAAGTTGCATATTTTTATCAATCGTCATTTTCTGTTTCATCTACTAGAACAGTTCCAAAAGTTGAGGGTTCTATTTGAGGAAATTATTGCTCTATTTCCCTCTATACATTGCTTAAATTGATTAGGTGTAAAAATCCTAGCTTAGTACAAGATCTTTTGGCTAGGAAACATCAATTCTATCTTGGACCAAAATTATATAGATGCTTTTGTTCTGGAAAATGACTTTTTTCTCTTCCAGTTTATTACCTATATGATATAAAACTCCTTAAATGACATAAATGTGTTGGGAAAAGTTCATCATCAATTTTGCTGCACCTTATATTTTTTTTGAAGGTTTTAAATACTGGTATGTCTGTTATCTTATCCATGAAACCTTATTTACCTCTACTTTTTTGGTTTATATCCTTTATTAGCATTTTCTCAATGCAATAAAATTTGAAGGTGATCAATAGCATCTAGCCATTGTTTACTGACCATATTCTCAACATAGTGACAATGTTTTTATTTTCAGCTCATGTGTAATGGAGAAATCCACCAAGCTGCCTCATATGATCATCTACTGTCTTCAAGCAAGGAATTTCAGGACCTTGTCAATGCTCATAAAGAGACTGCTGGTTCTGAAAGGCTTTTAAATATGACATCTGCTCAGACACGACCAAGTTCTGCTAAGGATATGATTAAATCTTTTGTGGAGAAGGAATTCAAGGGTTCAAATGGCGACCAGTTAATTAAGCAAGAAGAAAGAGAAACAGGAGACAATGGGCTAAAGCCTTACTTTGAATATCTGAATCAGAGCAAGGGTTATCTATACTTTGGCATTGCTGCCCTTTCCCATCTTATATTTGTGATTGGCCAGGTATTACAGAACTCATGGATGGCTGCTAATGTTGACAATCCTGATGTTAGCTCGTCGCGATTGATCTCGGTGTACTTGTTGATTGGAGGGGCTTCAACAATTTTCTTGCTGTCCAGAGTTCTTGGAGTAGTTGCTATGGGTCTTCACTCATCAACTTCATTGTTCACACAGCTACTGAACTCCCTTTTTCGCGCCCCTATGTGTTTTTATGACTCCACACCATTAGGAAGGATACTTAGTAGGGTAAGCTTATGTCAGTTGCAATGAAATGTGATCAAAGTAATGGTAGTCTGAATAGAACCTCATGTTGCAGGTTTCATCTGATCTGAGCATTGTTGATCTCGATGTCCCATTCACCCTTATGTATGCTGTTGGAGCCACTACAAATTTATATGCTAATCTTACTGTTCTAGCTATTGTTACCTGGCAAGTCTTGTTTATCTCTATACCGATGCTTTACGTGGCTGTTCTCTTGAAGGTATTTGCAGATTCTTCTCAGTTTATATGTTTTTTAAAATAAAGAATTTGTTTTACTGCAAATATGATTGCTCATATTTGGCAGATGATTAAATAATGTGCATTAAATTATATTTCCGAATCTTTGCAGAAAGTCTGGGCTCCGAAACTATTTGTAAAAGAAAAAAATAAATTTGACATCAAGAACCTCAAACTTCATCATGGTCAAGGTTAAAAATTGAATGTTGAGGTGATTGAAAATATGTTCACCAAGATGTAGTTAGAACTTATTATAATTGAATGAGTGAATGATAATGTTTGGCCGATAATTGAATGAATGAATGAAAATCTGTTCACCAAAAAGGTAATTTTAAAGAAACCTCTCTGTGTATGGGTTAACAGATAGTCAAATCAGTAAAGAAACCAGCTGAGGATACTAATATTTGAACATATATATTTTATTTGATATGGCTTTATGTAGCATGCTTGTCTTATGAAATTAAAGGTAGAGTCTAATTTGCGGTATATTTTCATGCTTTATTTTTCAATAAATAGCTAGATGCCCAGTGTTATGCCATGCTCATGAGAAGGTTCTTCATAAGGTTGATGCTAACCCAAAAATTCTTTTTTTATAAAGAGATACTACTTTGCCTCTGCTAAAGAGTTAATGAGGCTGAATGGCACAACAAAATCCTTTGTAGCCAATCATTTAGCAGAGTCTGTTGCTGGTGCCATGACAATAAGGGCTTTTGAGGAGGAAGAACGTTTTTTTGCCAAGAATCTTGAGTTAATTGATGTCAATGCTTCTCCTTTCTTTTATAATTTTGTGGCAAGTGAGTGGTTGATCCAACGTTTAGAAACAGTCAGTGCAGTGGTTCTTGCCTCAGCAGCACTTTGCATGGTAGTGCTGCCTCCTGGGACTTTCACCTCTGGTGAGACCTTAGTCATTTTTGCCTTGAAAATTTTCCTTATGGATGTAGCATTCTCATGCAAAATCTTCTGATGCAGGATTTATTGGCATGGCTCTCTCTTATGGCCTTTCATTAAATGTTTCCCTTGTATTCTCTATTCAAAGAGAGTGCATAATAGAGAATTACATAATATCAGTAGAGAGGCTGAAACAATACATGCATATACCAAGTGAGGCTCCGGAAATAATAGAAGGCAATCGCCCTCCCGTGAATTGGCCTACAGTGGGCAAAGTAGAAATCAATGATCTGCAGGTGAAATCCTTAACTGTTTTGGGAAATGCAGTCAAAAATATGGGACTTGATCTAAATATACATAATTTTCTTGTTTATACTTTTGAAACAGATAAGGTATAGGCCTGATACACCTCTTGTACTTCGAGGGATTACATGCACAATTGAAGGAGGTCACAAGATAGGCATTGTTGGAAGGACCGGTAGTGGAAAGTCTACTCTTTTGGGTGCTTTGTTCCGACTTGTGGAACCGGCAGGTGGAAAGATTATTGTTGATGGCATAGATATTTGTTCAATTGGACTCCATGATTTGAGGTCACGTTTTGGTATCATACCCCAAGATCCCACTCTTTTTAATGGCACAGTTAGATTTAACATGGACCCCTTATCTCAGCACTCAGATCAAGAGATATGGGAGGTAAGAATAATCCCTTATGTATTTGTTTCATCATGTGGTTAAAACAATTGAAGGACCAACTTGGCTCAACGGTAAGGTCGCTTGCCGTGGGGTTTGAGGTTGTGAGTTCGAATTAGCCTTTTTGCATAAGGAAGGGTAAAATTGCCTAGTATATTTCCTTCCCCAGCATCCCATCCCCACTAAGTGAAGACTAGAACTGGGTTGACCCTTTTATATGGTTAAAGCAATTACGAGATGGTGTCTCTTTTGGTGTTTTCTTTTCAATACATTTCATGTCATTACTCTGAAAACTTAGGAATAGTTGTATTATATTCGCAAATTTTCTAGCATGCTTCCTATCATAATGAAGTACTAATCGCTTTACCTTTTTATTCAAATTTGAAATCAAGGGAATGAATGGCAGAAATGACAGAATTAATTACTGCTTGGTTATATAGGCTTTGATATCTGGTGGAAAAACTGTTTCAACTTATTTAATGTAACATCTAACAATTGTTTGTTCCTTCTGAAGGTTCTTAGCAAGTGTCAGTTACGAGAAGCCGTTCAAGAGAAAGAAGGCGGTTTAGACTCTTCAGGTGAAATGGCTGACTGTGGTAACAATTCTTAATGTACCTCTTTCCTCTTTTGATTATGATAAATAACAAATAATAAACTGTTATGAAGTTGTGGGAGATGGATCAAACTGGAGCATGGGGCAGCGGCAGCTATTCTGTTTGGGGCGTGCTCTTTTGAGAAAAAGTCGGATTTTGGTGCTCGATGAAGCAACTGCGTCTATTGATAACGCCACAGATTTGATTCTGCAAAAAACTATAAGGAGTGAATTTTCTGATTGTACTGTGATCACAGTCGCACACAGGATACCGACAGTGATGGATTGCACAAAGGTTATGTCCATCAGTGATGGTAAGTAAACGGTGACAAATATTAATGTCAATGTTCACATCTGAATCTTCTACTCACTCCAATAGGGGGTTAAGAGGTTTTATGAGTTTACGGCAATTGTTGTTATCTCTTCTAAGACAAGAAAATTGACTGCATTATAATTTCCAGGATTATTGGTGGAGTATGATGAGCCAAACAAATTGATGAGGAGAGAGGACTCTCTGTTTGGACAGCTTGTGAAGGAATATTGGTCTCATCTTCAGTCTGCCGAATTACACTAATCTATTCATGCCTGATGTAAGCTCCTTTTGCTATGTTTTTGGGGGTAAATTGGTTGTAAAATGTATTATATTGGGGTAGCCTTTGAGTCTTGAGTAATGTATGAGCAATAATAATTGCATTCATTTCTCTAGATTTCAACTTTCAAAAGCTATGAAATTTTGTAGCGAGACTTATTAACCAAGAGCCAAGTTATTAATAAATCCATTTTTGTTCAGACTGAGGTATGGTCAGATGAAGCAATTATTTTGAGCTATATTGTGCTTATTCAGACTATGAGAGTGTATTTTGTCTAAGTAACCAAGTCTCTTTTTGTAGCTCTAATTTTAGGTGTAAGAGTAATTTTGTAAAGAATTAGCGTGAGTCTGAGTCCTATACATATGGAGTTGAGACACAAATGGAAAAGGAAAAAAAGAAAAACAACTTGAAGATCATTGTTCTCAAAATTCTACAGTTTCTCAACCTATCGATAAAAAACCCACAAATATAGATTGTATTTGTACAAACTGAGACACAAAATGGAAAAATAAAAAAAGAAGAAAACGTGAAATAACCATGCAAATGAGAAAATGAGCTATTGGTGTAAGTATGAACAAATGGTTAAATGATTTTGTTCGCTTGAACAATGTCATACCTTTTGTAATAACAATGGTTCTTATTGTCCAAGTAACTATTAACTTGGCAATATTAAAAACAATGTATCTATTATACACACCATTTCAAACCAAACCTTTTTAAGAAATTTTAAGAAATGAGTTTCACTCACTTATGATCTAAAGGTAAGACTCGTAATTCATAATCCACTAGGGCTTGTCCCTGTGAGCTCTAGAGAAAAACCTTACATTTTGGGATTAATAGATTAAAAAATTTTGACCTTATAGTATGATTAGATAAGGAGGTAAAAAAGCTAATTGACTTCAAAATGTCGTTGGCAAGGCTACAAAGAGACCTAAAGAAGGCCCTTGCATTGGTTTAAGAATCTAACTCTCACTTTGTTTCAATCATTCACACAGAACAGCAACCAAATTCTGGGGCTGTTTCTAGTCTTGAGAGAGGAGCGTTGATTTCAATTCATTAACTCTGCCATTCCTTTATCCTCTACTACATTATTATCTTCCCTGTAAAAAATGTGGCCTTTTGCTTCCTCTGATATAACTAATAAAGAAGAGATGAACTGAAAGAAAAGATGAACAGTGCCTGAACTTTTTAATATAATTTTTTTATCCGGGGAAGAAGATGACGTGGCAGTTAAGTGGATCCACAAATTAAAAAAGAAACCACCGTTAGTCTAAGATAACAGTATATAGTGATAGCTGCCCCATTTTTAATGTCTATTGGTAATATTGCACCTAAAAATTGTTTTTTGTGCCAGACGCTCTTTTGACAAATTGTCATTGAACAGGATAGATGATTGAACTTTGGAAAGTGAGTGCAAGTAATCTCTTGTTACTCTTGCACATGGTCATTCAAACTAAGATAATGAAGCAGAATTCTAGGACACCCGAGAGCACAATTAAGAAAATTATCCACAAAATCTGGCTACATCTATATTCTGTCACAATTTGAGTTGCTATTATCAAGAGTGCTTTATACAAGTTAAAATTATTAACACTTAGGGGTCGTTTGGTTCGCTGGAATTGGAGGTATGGAAGTGGAAGTGAAAGTGGAAATCACCATTTGGTGTCTTTGGTGTGGTGGAAAGTGACTTCCACTTCCACTTCCACTTCCCTCAAAAACCCCAAAATGAGTTCCACCCCAAAACCTATGGAAGTGGACCACTTCCATAGGAACCCATTTTTTTTGACAAATATATCCTCACAAGTTTTGTCTATTGCCAACTCTGCCCTCACTTTATCATCACACACCATGCTTTCTCTCTCCTTCCCAAGCACACTTCTTCATCCCCTTCCTTCCTTTCTCTCTCTCCTCCTCCCCTCACCCATGGACGGAACCCCACTGCCGCTGCCTCCGCTCTACCGCCGCACCACGGCGGCCATAGCAGTTCCTTCCGCCACCGCCCCGCCTCATCTCCACCACTAGCCGCCGCTGTTTCAAGCTAAAGGAAGAACCTGATGAGAGAAGAAAGTCTTGCTAGTGACAGGTCCGGCGTTCCACCACCACGCCGTCGACGGGTCCAGCGCACGA
This sequence comes from Mimosa pudica, assembly GCA_029929735.1. Lineage (NCBI taxonomy): Eukaryota > Viridiplantae > Streptophyta > Magnoliopsida > Fabales > Fabaceae > Mimosa > Mimosa pudica. Next base: position 6,863,861 of record JAKELP010000021.1, on the reverse strand, counting down.
CCACTCCGGTGAGGGTCCGACGCACCACCAAAGTGGTGGTGGGTTTGATGGTGGTTGTGGTGGGTTCGGTGGTAGAGGGAGTGGTGGTGGTGGGTGTTGTGAGGGTGGTGGGTTCGTGGCGGTGGCAGCGGAAGAGAGTTCAGTGGTGGTGGGTAGCGAGTGCAGGTTCGATGGTGGTGGTGGGTGTGGTGGTAGTGGTGGGTTCGTGGTGGCGGCAGGTTCGTCGTGGTGGCGGCAGGTTCGTCGTGGTGAGGGTTCGGTGGTGGTGATGGTGGTGGTGGTGGTGGGTGTGGTGGTGGTGGTGGGCTGGGTGGATAATGAAGAAGAAGATGAAAGTTTTTTCTTTTTCTTTTTTTAAACTATGGGTATTTTAGGAATTTACTATTTTATTTACATATATAAATATTAAAAAAATTCCCCACTTCCATATACACTTACTCCACACCAAAGACACATTAATACCTGACTTCCACCTCCACTTCCACTCCTACATCCACTTCCACTTCCACTTCCACTTCCACTAAAATCAGTTCCAGCGAACCAAACGACCCCTTAATCTTGGGACATCTTATAGCTTGAGTGGCCTATACATCAAAGTAGCATATGCAGTGGAGCATTGAGGTGAGATGGAATCCTAAAACCAGGAAGGATAGCACAAGAGAGAATTAATGTCATATCACGGTTCTTCCTCAATCCAGGAGAAAGGTGGTATTGCACAAGTTCACTACATACAAGTAATACAAACACCTCATTGCTAAATGAGCAAGATGATTTGAGTCGGAAAATGTAGCAGTATGAGACAAACACAATAAGCAAGTAATGATTCAGTGCTTAATCAAACTCAATCCTGATGAGGGTGATCTCAAGCAAGTCCTCAAATAGATTTGATGACCAGTCGTCTAATACATTTTGCTAGAAGCTACATATTGGCTACCTCTCCTCAAATAATCGTGATAACAGATTTCAAACATATACAACACTTGAAGCAACATGGAAGACTCTAATAGATGAAATCATCACCTATACTGGAATCATAATAAATGAAGTAATATGAAATACTAATAAATAAAATCACAAACATATACAACACCTGAAGTAATAAAATCATAAACAAGACTAGACCATTCTCCATCTCTTTCTTCATCGATCATTACTGTGTCACGGCCAGGGATCCAAACTATCCAAAGATTGATCTAGCACTAATTGTTTGAAGCATTATCCATGCTATTTCCTATGAATAAATGGAAGAACATCAAACATTTGAAATTCCATATGCCAAATGTTTACATTACGAACAAAAACAACGCACTTCCAAAACCATATAAAAGAGTTGAACATTAACAAAACTGCCTTAACTCAGCTAGAAGAGACAGAAACTTCACTCATTTCCTTGTGTCTAATAAATAAAATCACAAACTAGGCTAGACCATTCTCAATCTCTTTCTTCACCGATCATTATTGTGGCACGGCCAGGGATCCAAACTATCCAAAGACTGATATAACCATAATTATTTGAAGCATTATTTATAAAATTTCCTATGAATAAATGGAAGTACACCAAACATTTAGCATAAACGTGGGAAGTTGAAATTCCATATGCCAAATGTTATTACCAAAAACAACACATTTCCAAAACCATATAAAAGTGTTGGACATTACCAAAACTGCCTTAACTCAGCTAGAAGAGACAGAAATTTCGCTCATTTCCTTGTGTCTAAGATATTGGTGAAGTATGGTGAGCCTTGCTGTTTCAAAAGCAAAGTAACCAAGTGCGGAAAAGCAAGCGCTATGAAGAACACGAGGTCCCATCCCTCGTGTCAGCCCAATCCAACCTTCCTCCTTCAAAATCTGCCTCACAGTAGACGAAACCCCACTATACATAGCAGCAGCAACTTTATTCACAGCCTCCCCATGAACCTGAGTCATCAATCTAGTCTTCACCACATCCAATGGCGTAGTAATAGAAGCAGATATTGCCCCAGCAAGTGCCCCACACATCACACTCTGAAACGGCTCCAAATGATCCCTCTTCGAATTTCGCAACACCGCAGCCTTCAAATACTCAAATGATGAATAACTCAAAACCCCAGCAGGCAAATTCCTCAATAACGTAGCAGAATAGCCTGCCAACAAACCCTAAATAATTACATGATTTTATCTTGGTAAAATAATGTTATTAACATATTCAATATGAGAAATCGACCATTAATTAACTTCAAATTTCTGAATTACATATATAAATATTTTAATATAAAGGGTCAAAGGGAATATATTAGGCAGTCTAACTTATGCTTTTTACACAGTGACTGATTCGAACCCGCGACCTCATACCCACACGGCAAGTGAGCTTACCGTTGAGCTAAGTTGGCCCTTCATATAAACATTTTAATATAATTGGAGTAAATAGAGCTAAAATTGTGGGAATAATTCAGTTGAGATATGTATGCGTGGAAGAAACTGAATTTCGATATTATTACCTGCATACAATCCCAAAACACCATCTTTCTCCAAAATCTTCAACAAAACCTCCCAAGACCTTCCTTTTACAGCCCCAGCTTGCATTCTCTGAGTGATCAACTCCTTAGGGACCATTATAGCAGAAGACACAATATTCCCCATTGCACCAGCCGTTGGGGGGATCAAAAACAAAGGGAAACTCTCAAATCTAGACAAGAAAGACTTGCCAAACTCACACGTACCAAAATACACAGCCGAGGAAAAAGTGGAGCCAACAATAACAGCAGAGACACCACGGTAAAAACCCAAAATACCCTTTTGCTGAAAAGTCTTAGCAACAACATCAAGGGCATTTTTGTACACCTGGGCTGCACCTTTGGTCTGCATCTTGGTCTTGATGGTGTCTAGAGGGAGAAGACAGACGTAGGTGAAGGCTCCAGCAATGCCTCCACCTGCTGCACCAATGAGAGCTCGCTCGAGGACTGAGAGGTTCTTCATGAGGGCTTGGATTTTGAGCTTTGGGGTGGTTTGTGAAGTGGGCGTGAGGAAGGTTTTTTGGGATTGGGTGGCCATGGAGGATTGTTGTGAGATTGGAATTGGAATGTGTTGTGAGTGTGGGTGTCATTTGGGGTGTGAGTGATTTTGGTGAAGTGGGTTAAGAGGCCTGTGAAGTCTGTGAGAGATAGAGAGTTGTAGGGGTTTGGAGATGGAAGGCCAAGAGAAGCACAGATACTGGCCTCCATTCAAACTATGCTGTTGCTTCGTAGCGATTGAGGAAATTTCAGATAAGTACTATGTATGTTAATGTTACATTGGTCCGTTTTTTTTTTTCATACATTGGTTCTTTGTACTAGTATAAAAAAATTTCTAGCATGCAGTGGTGAATAAGATCTAAATGACTTTTTTCCTATAGATAAAGGATGCAACATAGTTATTAAATCATGATATGTTTGATATATTTTTGGATTATTCATTATTTTATAGAACAAATAAATTAATTAAATGAAAAAATTAGGTGAATCAATTTGTAATTGACTTATTTTACGTTTTAATTATTTTTTAAAAAAAAGTCAAGTAGATCTTATATTAAGGTCCAAATGAAATATCTAATAGCAAGCCAATAAAAAAAATCAACAAATTAATTATAAATATTATAAGAAAATATCATAATTTTGAAACCCATTGTCCAATTTTGGAAGTGTAAGCTTTATTTAATAGTAGATCCGTTGGTCGTGTCTCTGAAGTCGTAGGGTTTGAACTAGCCTCTATGCACAAAATAGAGGTAAGATTGTTTAGTATATTCCATTCTCCAGCACACTCATCAAGTGGTGATTAAAACTGAGTTGACCAATACCAATGGGTAGTTGGTTAAACTGGTAAGTGGACTACAATCTCCCTAATAATGAGAACGCATGTTCAAATCCTGAGAAACGCTTTCATTGGGAGAGAGACAATCTTGCCTATGTGGGCAACACTCCTACCCCTTGAGTCCATATTAGTCGGTTGTCAATATGAGCCAGATTATATGGTGGTGATTAACAAAAAAAATGAGTTAACCATTTTTTCTTTTTCTCCAAATTTTAATTTTAAATACTACTGTATTATACTTGTGTGTTTGCATTTACAAAGTTGTGTTCTAGTATATAAGAAAAAGATGATCAAAATATACAATGACAATTGAATTGAGATAGGATAGAAATATGCTATCTCAATTAAGTGAGGTCAGATACATGCATCACACGACATACGACACGAGGTCATTCTAGTCATGCTTGCAATAATTTGGTTAACAATTTTTTACAAATTAAGTAAAAATGTAAAATTACAAAAATGAATTTTTGTGTTTTTAGATGTATCTGGTCGTATTTCTTCTTTTGGTATTTATTAATTCTTTTTTTTTTTATCATCAGGTATTTATTAATTCACTAGATAGATTTTAATTATTTTGCCTCTTTCTTTCTTTGCCATCTTTGACTACGACTACTACTACTTTTTTACAGTCTTCCCTCCTCTCCTTCGTAGTTTTTCGCCTGAACCAGGTCTACGACGCTGGGCCCCACACTCGTCGCCGGAAATCCCTTTCTCAGCTCGCTCGCTCTTCTCTCAGGTCAAAATTCCTCGCTCACTTCTCTATTTTCTTTTCCCAAAATACCCTCCCGTGGTCCAACTCAGTCCACGAGCCTATTTCTTTGACTTGGAATTGAAATTGTCAACAATCTTCTCTTCTGATCCGCTAGGCTTAAGAAAGAAGAGAGGTTGAGGAAGTGGATGGTTGAATTGTACGGACTAGTTTGTCTATGATGACCGGAGGGCAGGGGCGTTTTCGTCAATTTCTCACATGGAATGGCAGATCTTCCTAACTTTAACGGCAATGCCCACCGTGATATTCATCACGTAATTCTTCTCCCAAACATCTTTCACCCTTCATTTTCCTGCTTTCTTTTAGCTTCTAGCTTCTAGCTTTTTTCTTGTGTTGTTTGAAGTAAATGTTGGCCTTATGTTTATTTCTTTCACGTTTCTTTAGTATCTTTAAAGAATATAAGATCACTTTCCATAATTTGAGTAGATTAAGGATGTTAGTTAAGTTAGTCATTAACACATGATATTACCAATTCATCCTAACCCTAAACCGTTGTCATATATAAGCAGTGGTAAGGTTAATTTGGGAAAAAATTAAGAAAAATTAGAAAGTGATCTTATATTTAGGAACAGATTAAAATGTGAAAGTGATCTTATATTTAGGAACGGAGGGAGTAGATTGTGATAGCTTAAGTGTTTGAGTTTTTCTTGATTGAAGGTAATTGATGGTAATTGTTTTATCCGGGCATTGCGAAAATCGAAGCTATAATTTTATCTGATGATAGTTTGATTAGGTATGAGTGTGAGGCTTATAGTGATAGAGACATTGATAAATGACAGAGGTAAAAATTACTGACATGGATGCATGATATGATGAGAAATTAGTGGAGAAAAAATTGTAGGGTCTGTGTTATTTGAAGTGTTATGAAACATTTGATTGAGGGTTCAGATGCCTCCTGGCTTCATATCCGGCTACACTGAGCAAGGCCTTCAATATTGATGCAACTACTAAAATGAAAGATTAACAAAGAAAGTCGGATGCTTTCAAAGTATACTCCACTTTGGAAAGCATTTTTCCCTCCTTTATGACTTAATAAGATTTTCTGTATAAGATGGCTTAGAGCATTTTATTCGCTTTAGGTGTTGAATTCATCTTGCCCATAAGTTTGTGAATTTCAATATTGATTTATGCAGGCATTGATAGCTTTGAAAAAGGGTGCTCAATTGCTTAAATATGGTCGCAAGGGAAAACCCAAGTTTTGTCCATTTCGACTTTCCAATGTAAGTCGAAGGAAGGCTATGTGTATTTTGACTCTATATTTGATTGATTGACCTGATCGGATAGTATGTAACTGTAATTTTGTTGAAATGATTTGCTGTTTTACGTGGTATATCTAAAACACATGTCCTTTGTCCATTTTCTATGCTTTTGTGCATTTAGCAGCAGGGAATTTTTGGACCATTATTTGTTTATTTATTTATTTATCTTTGTTGAGAGAAGGTTTAAGAAGCAATGTGCAATATGGTGATCAAACAATTCTTTTGATACCATCTAAATAAGTTCTGGGCTGCATACTTTACTTCTTTGCTGTTTATGCTCATTTTCTATCCTTTTTGTTTGGATAGGAAGTGACTAAACTTAAATTTAGTTCCATTTTTCTCATATTCCACATGTACCTTCCCACTGGATAGGAAGGGTCGACTTGGCTCAGCGGTAAGCTCGTTTGACGTGGGGCCTAAAGTCGTGAGTTCGAATCAGTCTCTTAGTATAAAAACAGAGGTAAGGCTGCCTAGTATATTCTCTTCCTCAGTACCCTCACCAAGTGGGGATCAAATTGGGTTGGCCCTTTTCTTTTTGCTCATATTCCACATATATCTTACAACTTTAGACTAACACTAGGACTCCGTTGTTCTTGACCTGTGGATTTTCCCGCATTTATAATTACACCATAGTGGTAGGTTGCAAAGTGTTGATTGGTATTTCTCCTCAAATCTCATGTCTTGGAATGAATGATTGGGCTATATTATCATCATCTCTGGATTAGTGATGACTATTTGTTTGGTCTGCCAAGTACTGGCTTCATTGATTATGGAGTATGAAAGCTTTTGTGGCCTTATTTAGTGATCTTTGAAGTGAAGGATTGATTATTATTTTTTACAAGATCAAATAAAGAAACTCGATCTTATTATTGTTATCATAATTATTATTATTATTTTATTGTGGTCAGATTTACTGAATTGCTACTCAAGTAAATGTTAATCTCCTTCTCTAAGATCGCATTTGTGATACTATAGCTTTATTGCTAGGCATGTATGTTATATATTTTGATAACTGCTTTGTAAATTTATATATTTTATAATTGTATTAGATGCATCTTAATTGTAGATTACCAATTTATGATTAGTCATAAAATTCTGGGACAATGTTTTTGCACTTTTTTAAGTTCCCGCTGTTTGTCCTCATTTAAGTATTTTGGAAGTACAGGATGAATCATCATTAGTTTGGATATCAAGTAGCAGAGAAAGACGTCTGAAGCTATCTTCCGTCTCTAAAATTATCCCTGGACAAAGAACTGTGAGATCACTACTCATCTTTTGCATTATGCAAATGCTTCTATTATTCCATATCTGGATTTGATTTAGCTGATTTCTACATATAATTTGATGACTTACTCTTCTGTCCTTTGGTCACTTCAATTCTATGGTAGGCTGTTTTCCAACGTTTTTTGCGCCCTGAGAAGGATTATCTGTCTTTTTCACTTATTTACAACAACGGAAAGCGATCCCTTGACTTGGTTAGTGATGAATTTTGAGTTTATATGTACAATTACCCCATTATTGTGTTTCCATTTTCTTCACTTAGAGTGTTGCTATAATGGGTTTTTATTTCTTTGAAGATTTGCAAGGATAAAACTGAGGCAGAAGTTTGGATTGCTGGTCTCAAATCTCTGCTCTCCTCTGGTCAAGGTGGCCGGTCCAAAATTGATGGATGGAGTGATGGTGGCCTCTGTCTGGATGTAAGCATACATATTTGTTGTCTTTGTAGTTTTCTTTATCCTGATTGTGTTTCCCGTTCTAAAATCGATGGAGTGGGCGAGATGAGTGGTTGTAGTCTTGAGAATAGTGGAGGGCTTCAGCATTTATCCTATGAATACTGTTTGGGGTATATTCAGCTAGAGAATTTTCTCCCTAAGTGTTGATGTGCAAGAAAATCCATGTATTTCTCTGAAGTGAGATTATTGCTTTCATTAGCAGCTCTTGTGAAAAGGATCTATGTTATTTTCTGAAATTTGACTGCTGCTCAAATCATCATTTTCAATTCTTTGACCACATTTTGGGTATTGAGTGCTTAATTGCCCTGATGCAATGCTTCTATTGTTCTATGACAATAGAAGCTTGGTATCATGAAGTATTTGACTACTTGTTTGAAAATGTCATCAAATTCCATGTGTTGCTACTGGTGTCATGAAGTAGCACATAGAGCTTCTATGACAATTTGCAGATTGACTACATGTTCCAAAATATCTTCGAATTTCATGTGTTGCTACTGGTGTCATGAAGTAGATGTAGCTTCTATGACAAAATGCAGTCAACATAATGTAATATTTTCTGGCTGTATTACTTGCAGGATAACAGGGAATTGACTTCAAATCGGCCAAGTGGAAGTTCAGTTGGTACTTCTGTAGATATTAGTTCTCCTGAAGTTTCTTTGAGTCTTAATTCAAATTCTCCTTCAAAGTCCTTCAGTCTTGAGAATACTTATAATTCTGAAAGGTCACATGCACCATCTGATCCAACAAATATGCAAGTGAAAGGATCTGGTTCAGATGCTTTTCGTGTAAGTGTTTCAAGTGCCCCAAGTACATCTAGTCACGGATCAGCACCAGATGACTGTGATGCTCTTGGGGATGTATACATATGGGGGGAGGTAATTTGTGAGAACATTGTGAAAGTTGGTGCTGATAGAAATGCTAACTATTTTAGCTCAAGGACAGATGTCCTTCTACCTAGACCATTGGAGTCCAATGTAGTTTTAGATGTACATCATATAGCATGTGGTGTTAAACATGCTGCTTTAGTCACCAGGCAAGGTGAAATTTTTACATGGGGTGAAGAATCTGGAGGACGCCTTGGTCATGGTGTCGAGAAGAATGTGCTTCAACCTCATTTAGTTGAAGCACTGGCATCTACAGCTGTTGATTTTGTTTCCTGTGGCGAGTTTCATACCTGTGCTGTTACAATGGCTGGGGAATTATATTCTTGGGGTGATGGTGCCCATAATGCTGGTCTTCTTGGGAATGGTACTGATATTAGTCATTGGATACCAAAGAGAATTGCAGGTCCACTGGAGGGACTCCAGGTTTCTTTAGTCTCCTGTGGTCCATGGCACACAGCCTTGGTTACTTCAAGTGGGCAACTTTTTACATTTGGTGATGGAACTTTTGGAGTCTTGGGCCATGGAGACAGGGAAAAAATTTCTTATCCTAAAGAAGTAGAATCCTTATCTGGGCTGAGGACAATAGCTGTTGCATGTGGTGTGTGGCATACTGCAGCTGTTGTAGAAGTTATAGTTACACAATCTAGTGCTAGTGTATCATCAGGTAAATTGTTTACCTGGGGTGATGGAGACAAAAATCGCCTTGGACATGGGGACAAGGAAGCCCGGCTGAAACCAACTTGTGTGCATTCGCTTATTGACTACAACTTTTATAAAATTGCTTGTGGACACAGCTTGACTGTTGGCTTGACAACATCAGGCCATGTTTTTACAATGGGGAGCACTGTTTATGGTCAGCTTGGGAATCCCCAGTCTGATGGAAAGGTGCCTTGCTTGGTTGAAGACAAACTTGCTGGAGAATCTATTGAAGAAATTTCATGTGGTGCCTATCATGTTGCAGTTTTAACATCTAAAAACGAAGTTTATACATGGGGAAAGGGCGCAAATGGGAGGTTGGGTCATGGAGATGTTGAGGACAGGAAAACACCAACTTTGGTTGAAACTTTGAAGGATAGGCATGTGAAGTATATTGCATGTGGTTCAAACTACTCTGCTGTAATATGCCTTCATAAATGGGTATCAGGAGCAGAACAGTCTCAGTGCTCTGCTTGTAGACAGGCATTTGGATTTACTCGAAAGAGGCACAATTGTTATAATTGTGGACTTGTACACTGCCATGCATGCAGTTCAAGGAAAGCTCTAAGAGCAGCTTTGGCTCCTAATCCTGGAAAGCCCTATCGAGTTTGTGATTCTTGTTATGCAAAATTAAGTAAGGTGGCAGAAGCTGGCAGTAATAACAGGAAAAATGTGTTGCCACGTTTGTCTGGTGAAAACAAGGACAGGTTAGATAAGTCTGAGATAAGAGCTTCCAAGGTGGTTCCCTCTAATATAGATCTGATAAAGCAGCTAGATAATAAAGCAGCCAAACAGGGTAAGAAGGCTGATACATTTGCCCTAGTTCGCACCTTACAAGGACCTTCAATGCTCCAACTGAAGGATGTAGTCTTGTCAACTGCTGCTGATCTAAGACAAACAGCTCCACGACCAGTTCTTGCGCCATCTGGAGTAAGTTCCAGATCCGTGTCCCCTTTCTCCAGACGGCCAAGCCCCCCTCGTTCTGCTACACCTATTCCAACCACATCTGGACTTTCTTTCTCCAAAAGCATTGCTGACAGTCTAAAGAAAACAAATGAACTTTTAAATCAAGAAGTGGCAAAGCTACGTTCTCAGGTAAATAATATTTCATCGTTTTAAAACAATTCCTTAGCTGCATTACCATTTCTCTACCTCCCATCTTGAAATTTATTGTCTCTTATCTTTTTAAGCTCATGATGGCACCTTGTATCTCATGACTCATGTGCCGTAGTCTATATCTTTTTTGGGCAACTGAGCAAGTTTTTATTATTTCATTTTGGGTATTCCTTGCAGCATCAAATATGGAAAAAAGTTTATGTTTTCTCTATATGAAACATAAATGTGTATTTGCTATATCAGAGTGTTAGAATATATTAGGAAGTAAATGAGTTTAAAACAGATTAGAATCTCTATTGATCAGGGATTTTATTCTCATGTAACTAATGTAGATAATCTCCCTCTTGTGTAAATATGCAATGTATGTACATGAATAAGATTGAACCATTCAGATTATTTCTCTTTTTTCACTACATGAAATTGAATGTTGTGTGCAAGACTGCCAGACTGTTATGATTTTAATTAATTGAATGAATAGTTAGTTAATCTGAATGGTTAGGTTAATTGAATAAAGGTTAATCTTATCTAAATTTGGTTAGGTTGAGAGCCTGAAGCAAAAATGTGAACGGCAAGATTTGGAGCTTCAAAGGTCAGCAAAGAAAACTCAGGAAGCTATGGCACTAGCTGCTGAGGAGTCTGCTAAATGTAAAGCTGCAAAAGAAGTAATAAAGTCACTTACAGCTCAGGTAATAAAGTCGCTTGAAGTATTTGGTGACCTGTTCTAATTTTCATTTTGATAAAATGAATACATATATTGATCCAATTAATTTGAATTCCACAGTATCTTATATGATTGAACAAAGGGTTCTAACATGGATTTGGTAGTACCCCCTTTCTGACTTGGGGAAATCCATGGGAAAGGGAAATACACTTTTTGATGACAGAACCTTGACTAATTATTTTGAAGACAGAACCTATGAGTTGGGGGTGGTGGAAGTCACTTTTTGGGTCTATAATTATTCATTATGGTTCACAGAAGAGGGGATAAGAATTTAAAGTTGGAATTAGCTCTTTTGGGGAGTGGAGTGCCAACCGTCTAAAACTGTTGGCAACTGTTTGTGTGATTATCATTTAGGGTGTTCTGTCCAACTTTGTGAGTTTGTTTGCGAGAGTTGAGTCTATATGTAGTTTGTAGCTTTTGTCCATTGTCGTAGGAGTTTGTAATCGTCATTTCCCTTATCAGTGTAATGTTTTCAGTGACTGTTGTTATAAGTTGTAGTTATTGATCTCTCTTTTGTATGAAGTTTCTGTCTTTATATTAGTTTGCGTCATAACAAGTTTTGAGGACAATATTCTGAGCTATAGAATAGATATTATCCATTTTTTGTTTTACAATTGGTTTAAAGGGCAGTCTCCCCTTTTTTTGTTTCTGCTTTTGGTTCTGGTATATGCTACATATTAGATCATTCAGTTTTGGTGTTCTAGAGCTTAACATGCAGCAAATAGAGGCCTAAGTTATTCTCCTTATTTTGGGTTTGTTTATTTGGTTCTGTTTGGTTTTAAAGTGGAGAGTTGCCCTTGTCCTGTATTATTTAACACTATTGATTATTCAGATATTGGTGTCCTAGTGATTCTCATTTCACATGATTTCAGCTTAAAGATCTGGCTGAGAGGCTCCCTCCTGGAGCTAATGATACTGAGAGCATAAGACCAGCTTACCTACCAAATGGTTTGGAGTTAAATGGCACCCACGATCCTGACTCTAATGGAGGACACTGTCGAGTTGAGTCAATCGGTGCCTCTAGCTTGGCCTCCCTTGGGCTTGAGCCATCTTTGTCGAATAGACTTCAGGGAAATTTATCTGGAGCATATGGAAGTAATCTTCACCAGCAAAACCGGCAGCTTGTGACCTCCAATGGGATTAATGAGCCTTCAGGGGTTAATTTACTGCATGGTGGCATGACTCCCACAGGCAATCATATGTCTGATGCCATCGATAGTAGGGATTCAGGACATTTACAAGATGGAGAGGGTGGTTTGAGGTCAAAGGATAACGTAATGGCTGCAAATAGTAATCAGCTTGAGGCGGAATGGATTGAACAGTATGAACCTGGTGTGTATATAACACTTATGGCTCTTAAGGATGGAACTCGAGATTTAAAACGAGTGCGCTTCAGGTATTGATTGTCATTTATCTTCTCTCTTTTTTTGCCAATGATTGTCATTTATCTTCTGAATGTCTTGTTCTGTTATATTTTGCTGCATACTTAGATTTGGAGCAAGCATGCGGGCATGATCTTTTTAGTTCTAATGTTCATTGCATCATTGATAATCTTATTTCTTCTGCCAAACTTTGTGTTATGAATATTTTCTGAAGTCTTTTTCAATAATTTTGGTCAAAACCATTTGTTCAAAAGCTAGAAACTTTACATTTTCTCAAATTCAGTCTTCCGAATTTTATTTTTAAATACATCTGCAGCCGAAGAAGGTTTGGGGAGCATCAAGCAGAGACATGGTGGTCAGAGAATCGTGAGAAGGTATACGAAAGGTACAATGTTCGCAGCACTGACAAATCTTCGGGCCAAGCAACTCGAAAAGCAGAAGACGTTGCCCAATCTTAGGAAAATATGCGGATGGTAGTTCTCCTTTAACACATTTTGTTACAGAGCATGATTTTAGCAGAGCAAGGATTAATGTGAAGGAAGCAGGCACTCTTCTTTTTTCCCTTTCTCTTTAGTCCTAAATTATTTATCTATCATTTAATTTGGGCATATGCCGATCACTTATCTTCTGTAATGTAGTAGTGTATATAAAAAAAATATCAAGATAATCTTGGCTAAATATCTCCTCACCTTTACTCTTATTTTAATCAGAATTACTCTGATTTTTTTACGATTCCTAGTCGTAATTATTTTGAAGGGTCTGCTTGGTTCAGTAGTAAGTTCGCTTGCTGTGGGATTAGAAATTATGGGTTTGAATCAATTTCTTTAGTTAAAAGCAAGGGTAAGAGTAAGACCGCCTAATATATTCACTTTCTCGGCACTCCCACCAGGTGGGGACATGAACTATGTAGGCTATAGGGGGTGTTCATATATTTCTTGTTCCATCCCGATCATTTTGGGATAGGATTTTTTGTTCAACAATTTTTGGGATAAGATAGAGGGGTGGGTGTCCCATTCCAATTTTGTCTCGATATATTATATTTAGATACAAATTTAATTTTTTATTTATTTATAAAATTTATTACTTATATTGATTAAATTTTTTAGTTTATTTTTTTATACTTTTCTATTCTTTGTTTTGGTTGAAACATTTATCTATCACTTATATTTTTTTCCTGTTATGCCATTTCATTTGAAATGTTGTGTTATTCATTTTTTATAGAAATTTTCATATATTTTATTTTATAAAATTCATCAATATATTATTTGTTTAAATTCTTGTAGACAAAATATTCTTTTAGACATGAAATATCATGCACTACCATATAAATATTTTGTTGAGTTAGATAAAATTCTGACTGATAGAAGTAATTGTTTTAATGGCTAAACTTAGTATGTATTTTATTGTTTTAATGTCTTAACTAACTAAGTAGGTATTATGTTCTGCTACGAGTACCTTAAATGAGATGGTAAACAAATCTTCCAGAACATCAAAGCAAATGCAAAAAGCGGATGGCTCAAAAACCATCCTCCATAAATGTTGACACCGGAAGTACTCTGTAAATTCCTGACTGAAAAAAGGCTAAATGCATGCTAATGGCTTCTCCGACTCAAATGAGCTTCTTTTTGGGCAAAAGTTGTTCCCAATTGCGAAAGTAGTGACCATCCTTATCAACATTAGGTTGTGTTCTTGAAAAGAAACGCAATATTAAGTCCGACTTAATGTTGGGTTTTCATAGCAAAAATTTTTAGTGGCAGCTTATTTGGCGTTTCCAAAACCCTACATAATAATTTATATGTTAGAAAATGCTACTTTCTTTTTTACTTTTTTGGTAATAGTGAAGTGAGATTACTTTTTAAAGGAAAATATTCGAATGACAACAAAAAAAAGAAGAAATTTTGTAAACTGCCTTGTATCTCTATCCGTGGTAATAAGGGCTTTTATGTTGTTGTTAAAGTCTTGTCAATAAACATTACAAAAAAAAATAAAGTCTTGTCAATAATTCTGATAAAAAAAAAGTCTTGTCAATAAACTCTAGACGAATAGACTACTGGTAGGTGTAAATTTTAAACTGAATATTGGTAGGTGCAATAGAAAAAAGAGTCGTCTTTGTACGGAAATTTAATTCACTATTCCAATACTCAACCTTCTGCATATATCACATCAAAACCAACCCAACTTCGATCGGATTCTCACGTCACCTCCCCGTTGACTCGAGCGGAGAATTCCATTAAGTAGTACTCATCCGGTCCTAATTATAAGTCGTCTTTGACTTTTTTGGGAGATGTTAAGGTTACAAAATATGTTATTAAATTATGGCATATTTGATAAATTTTTATATTAGTCATTAGTTAGGTTAAACAAACTAGTTTAAGGGAAAAAATTAGTTAAATCAATTTATGATTGACTTATTTTGTTTTTTTAGGATTTTCCAAAAAAATCAAAGACACTTATAATTAGGACCGGAGGGAGTAGATGCAATAAAAATATACACTTTGGCCCTTATTTCATTTAAATGTTTACGGGAACGGGAAGGATCATTTATGATAGATCAATAATGTAGTAGTATATAAGTATTTCAAAATTCAACAATGATACTCAACTTTTACCATAGAATTAACAATGAGCTTTCTTTAGTATAACAATAATATTAAACGTGAAAATTTAAAAATGTCCTTATAAATAAAATAAAATCATCTATTGTCATGGAGTATTTGAGGATATTTTAGACTTTTCACGTTTGATCTTATTGTCATATTAAGGAGAGTTTCATTGTTGATCCCACGGTAAAAGTAGGTTGTCATTGTTGAACGGTGAAATAGTTATGTAATTTTGTTGATCTTAGAGCAATACTCCCTCCGGTCCTAAATATAAGACCTAATTGACTTTTTTGAAAAATCATAAAAAAAAGCAAAATAAGTTAATTATAAATTAATTTACCTAATTTTTTTCCCTTAAACTAATTTATTTTACTTATAAACTAATGGATAATCTAAAAATATATCAAATATGTGATTATTTAATAGACTATTTTACAATCTTAACCTCTCCAAATAAAAGTCATATAGGTCCTATATTTAGGACCGGGGTAGTATTTTTGTATCATAAATGGAATAAATATTTATGTGTCATATATAAAAATAATGTCATATATATATGTGTGTGTGTATCACCAGAAATTTTCACGTTTGATTTTATTGTTATACTAAAGAAAACTCATTGTTAATTCTATGGTAAAAGTTAAGTATCATTGTTGAATTTTGAAATACTTATATACTATTATTGATCTATCATAACTATATGTGTGTGTGTCATAGATATATAGTTATGTACTTTGCAGGTGTCATTATTTTTATATAGATTATTTTTTTATATGTATTTTTGTTGATCCTAAAGCAATATTTATGTATCATAAAATATAAAGTATTTTTTCAATACTTGCAACGTCATAAAATATAAATTAAAACAATCAAATTGAGACAAAAAGACTCAAAATGACTATTGGACTTCTATCATGGACTTATAACTCGACCCAAAATGTCTTGGAGCATCTTTCTTCTTATGTTAGTGAACTTCATGGATAACCTTCATGTCATGTGCTCAAGCAAATGTAGGCTGTACACTACCAGAAAAACAAAGGATAAAATCTTAAGAATATGGTTTGCCACGTCATTTGGGCAATCACAAATAAACACTCTAGCTAAAATAATATATAACCCTGCGAAGTTGGTGGCATACATATATAAAAAAAATAATTTATATTTTATGACGTTGCAAGTATAGAAAAAATATATATTATATGTTAATTAATTGTTTATATATGACGCCCAATCATATCAAAATATACACATCCGACTAAAGGTGTTTGTTTGTATTTAGTCATCATAAATGACGCGTTTCAGTTAAAAACAAATCATAAATGACTTGAGTGATGAGTTGGCAATACATGTAGGATGTAGGATGTGAGGGAAAAATTGTTCCATTTTGTAAATATCAAGGGTAAACTTGATAAAAAAAACTTTCAAGCAATCTTGATTATTATCTAAAAATTTTAGGGTAAATATGATCTTTAACCTATTTTTATTTATCATGTTAAAATATTATTTTAATTAATAAATTACTTTTCAGTGTCCTTTCTTATCACATTCCAACAAGCGGTTGGAGATTCCTCTGGCTGGTTTGTCCAAGATAATAGGACACAGCCTATAGTCTATAGCCTATAGGAAATATACACTTCATTATAGAATGAGCAATGCCAGGTTGCTCATTGAAATTCGAGAGAGCCAGGACTGTACTACAAGGTAGGGCTTCACAAAAGCCCGGCGGCCCGGTTGGCCCGTCATGACCCGATCCGGTCCTATGCCAAAAATGGTCTGCCACGAAGTGGCCCGAGACCAGCCCGATTAGGACATGACCGACCCGGCTATCGGGTAGGACAGGACCAGGGCATATGCTCCATGACCAACAGGACGGCCCGGCCCGATAATTTTATTATTTTTAGTAAAAATATTTTAATTAATTAACACAATTATCAAACTATTTCATAATTAATTAATTACTTATTTAATTTAAAAATAGTTGATTACAATTCTTTATTTTTCCTACATAATACATCAATTTATTTAATGGTTGAAAAGTGAAAGTTTTTTATTTAATTGTACAAAAAAAAAATTTGGGACCAACATGGTCCGTCATGTGGCCCGGTGGTCATGTCCGGCCCGATCTCGGTGTCTGGCCAAACAGGACATGACCGGGTCTCGGGCCAAAAATTCTGGCCCGACAATTATTTAGGACATGACCAGGGCATATAGGTGGCCCGGTCATGTCCGTCATTTGTGCAACCCTACTACAAGGTAAAATTAAAGTCGCTTTCAACTACAATTCAAATTATAAAATTCTTCTTAAAATATTCAAATTTCTAGAATTTCATATCATTTAATTGGAAACAAGTTTATTTTACGGAAAATGCCATTTAAATCCCTCCGAATATACAAAAGGACAATTCAGGAACTCAAATTTCCAAAAAGATCATGAAGGAACTAGGACCTAGCTGACATTTTAAAATCGTGTGAAAAGACAAAATTGTCTTAATCATAAAACATAAATTATTAACCACCCTATTGAAAATGGTGGGTGTAAGGGTGATTAGTAATTTCTGTTTTATGATTAGGACAATTTTGTCTTTTCACACAATTTTAAAATGTCAACTAGGTCCTAGTTCCTTCATGGTCCTTTTGGAAGTTTGAGTTCCTGAATTGTCCTTTTGTATATTCGGAGGGATTTAAATGACATTTTTCCTTTATTTTATATTTATGAAAGTATTCTAAAATGAAAATTCATCGCTGGTCATACTTAATTATTAATTAATATGTAAATAAGTTCAGTTTAATGTCAATCACTGATGCTTGCCAACGAAGATGGAAACCCTCTATTTAATTACAAATTTCGTATCAAAATTAACAAAATCTATGATTAATGAAAACTAATGTTAGTAAAGTAGTTGTTCACTAAAAAAGGTTTAAAACTCTCAGTGATTATCTAGCATTATTTGACAATTATAAACAAAATTGACAACTAGGTTTTATAAATTTAATAGTCGTTTTGAAAATAAAAATAAAAATAAAAACCTAAGTTGAAAACTTTTTTCTAAGAAAGTTTACAATTTTTATAGTTTATTTACAACTAATTATTTAGGAGAGATTTTTCCTCATAACACGGTATTATTAGTTCATATGTCATACTCACTGATGAGTAGGGTAAAATTGTCGCGTGTCAGGTCACAATAAATCCAACAGTATACAATTTATCTTATCTAAAAGCTGAGCAAGATATAGTAACTAAATTAGTAAGACTATATAGGAGTATTAGTGAATAAATATATACTCATTATGGATAGTAAGACTAAACATCTTTGAAAGCTTTCACAAAAGCAAAAAAAAAATTAGAAACTAAAATTTCGAGTATAGAATTTTAACTCAAATTTTCTAAGAAAAACTAATTATTAAATATAAGATCTAAATGAGTGTGTGTATGTTTGACTGAGGATATACTTTTATATTCTATATTCCCTCCCTCCTAACTATAATACTAATTTTGAGATTTAATTTGGTTCTAATTACAAGACACTTGTCCACTTTATCTCATATATTTATCCATTTTTTCTCAAAGTACTCCTCTATGTATACTAACTTTACAAATAAATCACTCCCAACCAAAATATTAGACCACTTTTGATATTTAATTTAAGGGTTTATTTAGAATAGCAGATAATATTAACTAATTTAACCAACTTTTTTATTTTCTTAAAAAAGTGAAAATATTCTTATTATTAATTAGGACAAGAGAGAGTAAAATATTATTAAAATCCTAAGACATTGCATCTTTCATGAACCAAAATCAACGCATCTCTTTGATACATAATTGAATTATTTCATTTGCTATAATTGTTTTAATATATTCACATTAAAAGAAATTGACTTTGATCAGTACTTCAACTCCAACAAATGTGAGCCCAGGTGAGGTGGATGGCCATAATTTAATCATATACTTAGCATATGGCACATGCATGGAATCACATTGTTAGGAGATAAGGGTTCAAAGATGGAGAAAAAGATTGACAAAAATAAGATGGCAAAAGCAAAGACATTAGATCCATATATTTGTCTACATGTGCGAAAGTGTTCACCTCTCATTCTCAAATGCATTATTATATGATCACGTCAATCTCATTTCTCTGCATCGCATCTTCCAGCATATGCTTCCTTTTTAAGAGTAGCTTCCATGGACAAGATTCATGCATATAGTTGATTATTACAAATTTACAAGCTTCAAACTCCCTTGCTAGAAAATTGATTCACTTCCACGCAAAAATGTTTTCTTCAGTTTTCTTTTTCATAACGGTTGGAGTAAGACGATGTGGTAATTATTTTGTAAAAAACAAGTGAGCTTATTGGCTTTTCATAGTAACCGCTACAGTAACTGGTATGCGTTTTACATTTTACACGAGTTGAATCAACACTATTGGAAATATTTAATAGGATCCGCAATCAATGGATTAAAGCGTCCGATTGCTAAATCCGATGACCTATACAATAAATGAGAGAGTTGAAAAATCAACATTAAATAATATACTATTAATGCTGATTGATTTGATTGAAAATCAAAATTAATTATTATTGTTGATTGACACATTAATGAGAGACAATTACGACAGTGACATTCTACTTTAATACTCATGTCATTTACAAGAAGGTAACTCGATCAGTTGTCACTTACAAGTTACAACTGTCATTGCATTCTCTAACTTTCCTTCTCATATTTTTCTTGAAAATGTGATTCGTTGTGCGAATCAATTTGAGTTCAATCAAATATGAGGTTCTATATGAGCTTAATTCAATGTTGTGGGCCAGGTAAATCCTTCAAGGCATAGTCATTATCAATTTATCATGTGTGTGTGTGTAATTTTAGTTTATTTACAACCATTTTCCACCAATCAAAACATTAAGTTTTTCATTCCATTCATTTTTATTCCATTGCGCACCAAAAGTGTTAACATTCCATCCTTTTTTTTCTATTCCGTCAAAATATTTTTTCTGAATCAAACGAGCCATTAAAGATGGTATTTTCCATGGATTACCAGAAAGATATACCACCACCAAAAAATTTTCTGTCCAAAATTTTGTTGGATATTTGGTAGTTTTTTTTAAGTGACCCGACCTCGATGAACTTCTTTGAACCAAGAAAATGTTTAGTTTAAATACTTCCACAGTCTTATCCAATAAACTCAGATTACCTCTCATGTGGGAAATTAACTCTTAATCTAAAAAAATCAGGTGCTTCTGTTTACGTAGCAATTAAAACCTACAGAAAACTAGGCCGCCGTTGTGACACCTATGTCCCTAAGATTGCGTCTCTTATGGGTAATTAACTGTGGATCTGAAACAAATTAATTATAGCTTATGTTTGCGCAGCAATTAATACCTACAGATAATAAGGCCCATTTCGTGACTCCTAACAAACACAATAATATTCAATTATTAAAGTATAAACAACATTTCTATCTTACTCCTGAACTAAGAAGTAAAGAGAGACACATGCAAGAAAAGAAAATAAAGTTCAAACTAGCAAATATAGATGTGAGACATGGTCTAGGAAAGGGAGAAGAGAGAGGAGGTGATGAGAAGTTGAGAACTGAGAATAAAAGGAGGTCAAATTAAACGGAAATGAGACCAAATGAATAGAAGTATATTCAAAAATATGATCAATAAAAAGAAAGGAGTTTTATAAGGTCTGGATGCCTCCCTATTGTATTAAATGATCAGGAGTTCAACTCAAGGATTTTACACATCCCCGTACAAGTTACCCTCTATAATTGGATAGCCAAGATGGCATTCTTATGGTTCTACTCTAAAACATTTCATTAAGCATATTCTTGATCAGCCCCTCTGATTAGAACTATCAACATGTAACCCTTTCATGTGGACCACCTCTCGCTGAAAGCATAATTGTTACAAGTCCCACATTTAAAGGATCCCACCCAAAGAGTTTCTTATAAACTCTCAGAGATCTAATGGGGTAGTTTTTAGGCCCAAGTCTCTCACCAAATGTATGTTATAAGCCTCACGTTGCAAGCTCCACAAGTGAAGTGGAGTTTAGAAGTCAACGGGGCTGCCCATATGGTAACTAGCTTTTTAATAATTGAACTCCTGCTTTAAAATTTAAGTTACAGAGTAATATTTCGAATACACTACTATTTAGCTAGGTTGCGGTAGCAAAAATGACAAGGAGTCATCACCCAATAAACCTCTTAACCAAAGGTGAATTTGCCAACCCTGTTCAATTTTAGGAAAAAGATATTTTGTGTGACATAAAATTAGGGGCATCACCCAAAACTGTTGTAACAGAGAAAGAGAGAGTGCTAAAATAATCAAAAGGGTTAAACTTTATTGATATTCTTGATCATATATTTATAGATAGGAAAACAGATTCTGAGTTTCTACCAAACCTAATATGTCTAATTAAAAGAGACACTAATTCATTAAAAAAGAGATACTAATTGATTGAAAAAATATATTTCCTAATACTTAAATCATAAATATTTCCTAATAATTATTTTATTTTTTAATAATTCTCTAACATTCCCCTCAAGTTGGAGCATTCATGCCCAACTTGTTACAAAGAAAAATTCCATAACAAACAAAACATTAACACTCCCTGAGTATTAAAATTATGCACTGGACAAAAAAACCAGAATTGGAATCTAAACCCTGAAATGCTCAACAAATTAAAAGAGCAACCAAGTTCACGCCAAAAATGCACCAAACCAGAGCGCCAAAACCCAACACCAAATCCATGGGATGACAACGTCAAAATACAAAAGCAAATACTAAAATACGGGAATATATCTAAAAACAGAAAATTAATCCGAACATTGGACAAACCAGATCTAAAACCAACAAATCATCAAATAACTGAACTTGAAGCAATGAAATCAGTCCTTAACTGAACAAATCAGGTTTGAACTCAACATGGAAGAACAAAATATTTCGGAGCAAAAAACACCATGAACTCCCAAGAACAATGCGGGTCTAAACAAAAACAATACTCCCTCCGGTCCTAAATATAAGACCTAATTGACTTTTCTGGAAAATCCTTAAAAAAGAAAAATAAGTTAATTATAAATTGATTTACCTATTTTTTCCCTTTAAACTAGTTTATTTTACCTATAAACTAATGGATAATCTAAAAATATAGGAGTATCAAATATGACATCATTTAATAACCTATTTCGCAACCTTAATCTCTAAAAAAAGTCAATTATGTCCTATATTTAGGACCAGAGGTAATATTAAATATAGAACACATGTTATTTTTTGTGCACTTTGTATAATTGCAGTGTACAAAATATGCACCATTGTCCTTTTTAATATGGTAACACTTTGTTAAAGGTTATTTTGGCCACCAAACTATTTTCAAAGTATCAATTTAGCCTCCAAACAATAAATGGTCCCATTTTGGCATATGAACAATAAAAAAGGCTCATTTTAGCCACTGGACAACTGGAAAATACTAAAATACCCCTAACTAATTTCTTTCTCCTCACCCACACCCCATGGCCCCACATACTCTCTCTCCCCGCCACCCACATACTCTCTCTCCACCACAAACTCTCTCTCCCTCACACTGTCACATAGCTTCCCATTATCCATTCCACGGCCAACAAAAAAAAGAAACTGAATCTACCAATCTACCAATCTAATAGTAATAATCAACACATCAAAGAAGATCGTTTTTTTATTGCTTCCCACAACAAAAAGATCATAACTTTGAAATACCCATCATTCGTTTTTGCCCATAAACATTCATTCCATTATACCCACTTGAACAATTCACGAAAAAAGACCAAATTTTCCTTCGATGCCAAATGATCCAGTAAAAGTAAAAGTGATGGGGATGATGTTTGTGAGAAGCGTGAGATGGGTGTTGTAAGAATTAAAAGGTGGGAGAAGAGTTAATAGCTTAATTGTCTCTGTCAAAGGTTTTAATGGACACTGATGTGTTTGTTGTGGATGGTAAATGATAACAAGTTGGAAAGAAGCTTCCTGCCTCCCTACTATTTCTGTTGGACTGATAAACCACTGATTAATTTTATTGTGTCCTTCTTGAGGATTGAGAAGAGGGAGTATAATGAAAGGCTAGTCTACAATGAAGGAGAAGGAGAATGAACAGTGCACATAGAGAAGAATGGCCCTCGCAACTTTCATATGAAGAATGAGAGCTGTGTGTGACAGTGTGAGGGAGAGAGAGTTTGTGGTGGAGAGAGAGTATGTGGGTGGCGGGGAGAGAGAGTATGTGGGGCCATGGGGGTGTGGGTGAGGAGAAAGAAATTAGTTAAGGGTATTTTAGTATTTTCCAGTTGTCCAGTGGCCAAAATGAGCCTTTTTATTGTTCATATGCCAAAATGGGACCATTTATTGTTTGGAGGCCAAATTGATACTTTGAAAATAGTTTGGTGGCCAAAATGACCTTTAACCCGTGTTTTTTAGCTATCAAAATTACAACGGTTAGTGGGGTATAAAAAATTCACTAATATGAGGTAAACATATACTATACATATTTATGGCGAATTAAAAATTAAAGATAATTATAAGTTTCTTGAGAATGTATCAACCGATTAAAAACAATAATAATATGAATGTTTGTGTTTTATTTACAAATACGAAGTTCGTTTTAAAAAATATTTAAATAAAAGGTAGAATGACAGATAATACCTTATAATTTTCAAATCTCATATGAGATTTTAAATGGTTGAATAATATTATTCAATAGTTTAATAATTATATGTATAAAGCATATCAATTATACGAGATTTTGATATATATATATATATATATATATATATATATATAAACTTCTTATTCAAACGAGTTTTTCAGTTATAGAACTGAAAATGATTTTTGAAAATGAAACTCAAACAACCTTAATATAATATGTATTTTTGTATGTACATTTATAACGAATTTTGTCTTAGCGGTTTGAGCATGACAGCTTTTAAAACACAAAGAGAGAGAAGTACCGGGTTTTGTTGGAAAATTATTGGATCCTTCCAAAGCAGATTCACAAATTTAAGCATGCTATTCACATACATTTGTTTCATTTTACATAAACATATATCACAGGAAAAAAAAAACATACTGATTCAATAAACAAAATGTGCATAAAAATATCTAACTGCTCATACACTCATTCACAAAACTAATCTAAAACGGTAAAACCTCTAATTAATGCGCCAATCAGTATTAATGATAGATTCTTTCATTAATGATTTGAGTTTAATTAACAATTAATCACTTATTAATTATTGATGTGTCAATTCTCAAATTCTTTCCCTCGGTGAATCTTATTTCGTACAATTTAACCAATTAAAGGTAAACGCGGAACATATTTTTCATCAAATTAAAAATTTATCATTTATATTTTTTTATAAAAACGTATTTAAACTCTTTAAGGGCTAATAATTTTAATATAATGTTAAATTTTATATGAATCTTATTTTATTTCGTACACACTGAAAATCACTCCCATTAGCACTTTTGGTAAATGGTAATGTGACTTATAACTATAGTAAACAATAAAATGAACTAGTACTGACTAAAAAAACGTTAGTTCTCAAGTCATGAATGGGGCTGTACGTACGTATCCATCACAATAATGATGATGTTGTGTTTCTGTACTGTGCAGTGTCCGTGTCTGTCTACGTGATGGCTATCTAGGAAAGCTGAAGCTACATCAATTTGCAATTCGGTTCTTCTCTGCTTTTACAGATTTCTTGTTGCTTTTTTGTTTCTTGTGGGTAAATAATAGGTAATCCCTTTGGCATGAGCAAATGTTCCCGAAAAAAAAAAAGCACATAATAAAGTGAAATAAAATAACAACAACAATATAAATACAAAATTCGAGAATAAAGAATACGAAAGATCAAATAGAAGTGAAATACAAACAAATAATTATAGCTGACTAATTAGTATAATAATTATGAAAAATTAGATAAACTTGCTGAAAAATTCACATTACTATCGGCAAATCTTTAGTAGGTACAATAGGAAACTCTCCAATCTGTCTTCTAGCCTCCAGGTTTCATCCATATGGTTTAGCCTCCAGGATTCATACAATAGCAAATCTAATACTCTTCCTCTTTCCACCTCAATTCTCTTTCTAATCCAAACAATAGGCAACTCATTTTATTTTTCGTAAAATTACTTTAATTTTTTATTAATTTGAAAGAAATAATGGAATGGCAGCGGCAGTTTACTAATAAATAACAAATTTATTTATCCAATTGCAACAATTTCGTTAATTTGACTAACATTTCTTATTGAATATCATTAACAATAGTTTTATTATCATGCGAAATGCCACCAACCTGTGTCAACTAATTTCATGTAGAATATTAAGTCATTTAAGAAAATTAATTTCGATATAGTTTCTCAGCATTTTATAAGAATTCATTTATTCTAAGGAAACTTTCAATGATATATTTTTTTTATTTATCTTTCTCTACGTAATGTAGGGTGTGCTATTTTTTTGGCACATTAATTACATCAAATTAACATGAATTTTGATTGTAGGCAAATCAATAGGTGAAATAGTTGGAATGTTACATGCTTCATATTCGAACAAAAATAAAATAATCCAACCTTGTGAAAGGTTTTTTTTGTTAAACATTGCACGAAAATCTTGTGCTTATTGAAAACCGACTAATCCAGATTTGAGGGAGAGAAGTGTTGCCCATATTGACAAGGTTGTTCTCTCTCCCAATGGAAGCGCTTCTGGGATTCAAACACACATTTTCATCCTATCTGTTTGGTTGCAAGAAGGAAAGTGGAGAAATGGAAAGTGAAATGGGTAAAGATGGAAAGTAGGGGTAAATTAAGTAATGATAAAAATAAAGTGTGTGGAGCCCAGAAAAAGTGAGAGATAGAGAGAAAAAATTTGTGGACCCAGAATATATGTATATTACAAAAATACCCTCTAGTTTCTACATTTTCCAATTCTTTATTACTTTTTCATGCAACCAAACAAGCTTTTACAATGGTTGAAACTAGTCATTTCAACCAACTACTCAATGTTAACTTTACCAAGTTTGAATGAACCAAACGCTCATCTCATCCATGATATCTTTTACTATTTTAGTGGTCCTTTGATGTCTTCCTTCCTCCTGAGCAAAAACAAAATTTGCTTCATTGTGGACAGACAAATCTGGGGTTCCACACAGATAGAGCCATCCTGACCCTTGGTTTATTTACCATTCTAAAAATTAAAGCCACCCGATCTTCTTTGAATTATGGTTCTTTGATATAAAAATTAAAAAGTACGACTTGACTAGTGCCATCATTTCTGTGTCGGCAGTGTGGTGATATTTTTCTGACCCCAAAATACTTATTTTAATTGCAAAACCAATTTACGTGTACTTTATTAATTTTTTAGGGTCTTAGTTCAAGGTTTATGGTCCATTTTGGACTAGTAAAAAAGCAAATGCCTAGCAGCCTAGGCACAACGATACATTGGAAAAAGTTATAAAATATTCTTTTATCAGAATAAATAAATTAATAACATTTATTTTCTATAAAATAATGAGTCCGAGTAAATGAATAATATTATCAATTATTTTGGCCGAAATAATTTTATCAATTAAATATTGCTTTAAGAGCATGTTGCATTAATATGTTTTAAAGTTGTAATATTTTTAAATATTTAAAAGGGCACAAGGTCAAATAAAGTACAAAATAAGCAGTGCTGGCTGTTTTATTTAGCACATGGTTGAGTATGGTACTCCTAACCAACGTTTAATAGGTAAAATCACATCTTTCCTCTAAAAGAAATTGTTTTTGGCCGATTCCTCTAAAAGAAATTAATATTAGCTTGTTGTCATAATTTGAAAATAAACATGTTTACTATTTTACCATAATAGTTTGATTTTCAAAACTAAAAGTGAATCTCGTCCTCTGTTTGGTACAACAACAAACAATATAATTGCTCATTATTTTGGTTTTTAATATTTGAATTATAGTTATAGTTATCTATCTGATGAATACCGGCGTCTGCACGTCACTTGTCAAATTAATCCTTTTTTTTTTTTTTTTGCCAATACACTTGTCAAATTAATCAATCAACCATGTGTTTCTTAATTAATTTGTACCAATCTTTCATACAAGATTGAATTAATTTTTTTAGACACTAAGATAGACTGTTAGATGAGATACTTATTCTTGGCCAAAAAAAAAGATGAGATACTTATTCAAAATATAATATGTAATATATTACATATTAATTTATAAGTTAAACAGATTAATTTGGAACAAAAATTTAAAGAAATGAATAACCCATTTAACTTTTTACTACTTTTTTAAATTTAATTAAAGTTCATATCAAATAATGGAAGGAATGCGACTTATAATGTGACTGAACCTTAAATATGTGTACATTTGATGTGGGATAGATGGTTTTTTTATACATAGGGATAGATGGTTTTATATTTAACTTGGGATAAGTAAACATTTTGTATAATATTTTGCGAATTAGGTAACTTTTTTCTAAAAGATTAATATTAGCTTCGTTATTTCTTGGGCAAGAACATTCCCTGGCTGTATCCAGAACCTGAGGTTCAAAATGATACAGATAGATATTCACGACCTACCGTTGACTTATTAGTTTACCACTCCATGATAATGTTTTAACAAATAGGTGGCGAAAGCTTCTATCTTTTTTATGACCTCTCATAAATAATGTCATTGTAATTTACTAAGATATTTCAGTATTTGAACGCACGCGTGTTGCTTTACTTATTATTTTTTTTTTGGCCGAGTGTTGCTTTACTTATTGATTGATATACAAACATGTTTGAGATATCATTATTAAGTTGTTATTATTGAAAATTTAGTTGAATTATTGAAGATATCTAGCACTCTACAGTCACCTTTTATATATATATATATATATATATATATATATATATATATATATATATATATATATATATATATATTATAAATTTTTGAATCATGATAACTGGACTATAAGTCATTAGTAAACTGACTAGCTCATCTCAGTTCAATATAAATATATAAAAAGATAGCCACTTTTGTTATTGTTAAAATCATAGATAACTAGTTTGTTTAGATTAAAATTACCGATGGTTTTATTGTGGTTGTTAAAATTCATTTACATATTTTTATTTAACTTTTCGATGCAATTATAGGTATATTTTTATTGTTTGACATTAGTGGGGCAAGTTTTGTATTTTTACGGCAAAAGGAAACATAAACATGGATCAGCCTGATGTGGTTGTCCTGGCACCGTGAAAGTAGTGCCGGCTCCAGTTTATCTTGAATTCTTGATATTGGTGAAATTGATTCTTTTTTTTAACCGGAAAAAAAAGTGATTACTCCCATTTTAGTAGGGAAAAACTTGGGGTCCAAAATTTGAAACGTCCTAAATATAACACCTTTCATTTTTTAAGGTAAGCAAACAAATTTCATTTAACTATAATGTATACCACATATAAAATAAATTAGTTCATCAATAAAATAAATTAGTTTTAATAAAAGAAAGATAATTATATATATTTTAAAATGATTAATTTTGTATAAATAATTTCTTGAAAAAAATTAAGCACTCTTATAAGTTATAAGTTATAACTACGACATATAATTAAGACATGAGACAAAATAAAGGAATAAAAATGTACACATTCCTAATCTCTTTGTAATATGTAAACTTAACTTAATGAAAAGAAGTCAACCATTTTTAAGATCACAGCAAACTACTTTGTATTAGTAATAGAAGTCAACCATTTTTTATTAGTGAATAAAGGTTACTTTTTGGGAAATTTAATTAGAGGTCCCTCACAAGGGAGTTAATACTGGAAAAATCCCAAAAGTTGAAAATATTAATGTAGGGTCCCAAGGGACCTCACATTAATATATTTGAAAAGTGAAAAGACAATTTTACCCCTAGCCTTAAAAAAAAATTTACCTCCTCCCCCCACCCACCCCCTCCCCCCTCCTCCTCCCTCACCCACCCCCTCCCCCCTCCAGCCGCCCCCACCCCTCCCCCTCCCCTCCAGAGGCCCCCCACCCCTCCCCTCCCCTCCAGCCCCCCCCACCCCTCCCTCTCCCCTCCAGCCCGCCCCCCACCCTCCCCCTCCCCTCCAGCCCGCCCCCCCACCCCCACTCCAGCTCGCGAGCTGGAGTGGGGGTGGGGGCGTGGAGGGAGGAGGGTAGGGGTGGGGGGGCGGGCTGGAGGGGCGAGCTGGAGGGGAGGGTGGCGAGCTGGAGGGGGAGGTGGGGAGGGGGGTGGGGGGGCTGGATGGAGCTGAAGGGGAGGGTGGCGCGCTGGAGGGGGAGGTGGGGAGGGGGGTGGGGGGACTGGATGGAGCTGGAGGGGGAGGGTGGGGGGCGGGCTGGAGGGAGCTGGAGGGGAGGGTGGCGCGCTGGAGGGGGAGGGGGGGAGGGGGGTGGGGGGGCCGGGCTGGAGGGGGAGGGGGCTGGAGGGGGCAGGGTGGGGGAGGGGGCGGGCTGGAGGGGAGGGTGGGGGTGGGGGGCCGGGCTGGATGGAGGTGGGAGGGGGTGGTGAGGGAGGAGGAGGGGGTGGGTGAGGGAGGAGGAGGGGTGGGGTGGGGTAAATTTTTTTAAGGCTAGGGGCAAAACTGTCTTTTCACTTTTCAAATATATTAATGTGAGGTCCTTTGGGACTCTACATTAATATTTTCAACTTTTGGGATTTTTCCAGTATTAACTCCCTTGTGGGGGACCTCTAATTAAATTTCCCTTACTTTTTCATCTGAAGAAGTATATTTCTTTTTCTTATTTTTTTTATGAAGGTCAAGATGAAGAATATTTTTAATGGAAGAAAATATTACCGCCGGTAGAAGCTCGATGAACAAGCAAGATTGTGGAGTTGTCGGTGTGGACTGCGGAGAAGTAACAATTTTTTCTTTTTCTTTTTGGTTAATCACCGTCCGGTTTAATCCGGACTCGAGGGGTAGGAGTGTTGCCCACATAGGTAAGGTTGTTCCCTCTCCCAATAAGAGCGCTTCCCAGGAATCGAACAATTTTTTCTTTTTGTAATAAAATTCTACTCCCTCCACTTTTAAAATATTACCGTCAGTGAAGAAATTGATTTTATTTCCCAATAAAAAGATATTACTTTATTCTTTTGACCAGAAGATATTACTTTACTTTATTTGAAGTATAAAATATTGTTCTTTATATCATATATTTATTATTTTTACAAAATAAATTCACAGTACAAGAAACTATTATTTTAATCATTAAAAATATTTTCTTATTTTTAAACCAATTTAAATTATTTTTAAAAATATGTAGTAAATTGAGATAATTTTCTATATTAAAAATTTGAATGAATGGTAAATTTAAAAGATAACAATACACATTATTCATAAAGAACTAATTTAACAATTCATTAATTTATATATAAATTGGACCGAGTACTCCTTATATTTTTATATAATTTTCATATACTATTATTGCGTTGTTTTGTAATATATTTGGGATTAAAAATAAAGAAGAATTAAAAATGTGATAACATATGGGAAACTACTTTCATAACCAGAATAAATGATCCAAATTATGTTTCCAGATTTTTTTCCATTTCCAATTTTTGTTGCTAAAAAATAAAACATAAAACTAAAAAAATAAATGATCCAAATTATGTTAAAATAACAAGTATTATCAACTCAACAATTCAATATTTAAAATTCATATAAAGATAAACAAACCAACACCAAGTCATAAATATTTAAATAGTAAGTCTACTGGTAGTAGTTCATTGTCCACATGCCAAAATTAAATAAATTATCTCATAACGGTGAAACACCACAACTATATAAATTCAGCACATTACAATTAAATGAACTACAATATTAAGGAATAAAGAAGAAAAGTGAAAGCCACAAATTACACTAAACATTAATAATTAACGTCATTGTCATTTTCTTCTTCATCTTCACTATCATCAACATCAAAATATTTTTAATTATAATTCAATATGAGTAGGCTCTTCTTCTTTGTAAAAATACCAAATCTTTTTCCTATTTTTTATTTTTATAAATATTAAGTAATAATATAATAATAAAAGAAAATTTAAAAAAGTTTAAAAATAGGCGGGCCTAAATGGGTCTGGTTCTCTAAGCTCGCAATCGGATGGATTACTCATGTTGGCACGCTTCTTATTTTAACCTCCAAAGTAATGTCTAACTTTCCTTAAGTTTAGGGTTAAAAGGGTTTCGCTTGAATTCTCATTTCGAATTGTATCCTTCTATTTATTCACAAGACAAGACTATTGTATCATTTTCATAAAAAAATAATTATATAATCTTGGGATCTTGAGTGGAGTAGACTTAATTCTTATTGATTAATGTTGAATATAATATTTCTTAAAGGCCGATTGACTGACGTTGGAATTTAAAGGGTGAAGACCCATTTTTTTTTATGCACAACTATTGGTTAAGGAACAAAAATAGTACATAACTATTTAAAAGGTCACAAATGATTCTCAACTATTGGGTATGAGATCAAAAATGATATATTTTACTGTTATGATAATAAGATTACACATGAAAAGTCTAAAATACCCTTATAAATTTAATAATTTTTTGCTCCTTCTTTTCCTTCCTTCTTCCTTCTACCAATCTCAAGTCCTAATCTAAAACTTCCTCCATCACCATCAAACCTCACCACCATAGCCGAACACTGAATGTAAGGGATTTGGAAGCTCAAGTGCGACCTCAGACTCAATGGGCGTCACCGCCGATCATCGAAAACGTAGACGCTTTGGGTAGAGGGCGTAGGAAGTTCAAGTGCTCTGTTACATGTCGTTGGCCTCGGTGGGCGTCACCGCCACCGCCGTAGTATCACCGTATTCACCGGAGTGGTGGTGGTAGACGACTTGGCGGGTTTGAGACGTGGGGGTGGTGGAGTCGTGGAGAAGGTTTAGGAAGAAAAGAAATCTCGCCAAGATGGAAAAGAAGAGACTAAGGATAGGAGAAATCTTGCCAAGAGGAGGTTTGGGTAATTGGGGTGGTAGCCTGAATGTAATCTTGCGAAGATGGAAGAGCAGAGACAATGAAGAAAGATGGTGATTAGTGAGGAAGAGGGGGAACGGAAAAAAGTTTATTAAATTTATAAGGGTATTTCAGACTTTTCATGGTAATCTTATTGTCATATTAGTGAAATTTATTGAAAATATCATTTTTGATCTCATACCCCATAGTTGAGAATCATTTTTGACCCTTTGAATAGTTATATACTCCCTCCGGTCCTAAATATAAGACCTAATTGACTTTTTTGAAAAATCCTAAAAAAAGCAAAAATAAGTTAATTATAAATTGATTTACCTAATTTTTTCCCTTAAACTAGTTTATTTTACTTATAAACTAATGGATAATCTAAAAATATATCAAATATGTCATAATTTAATAGACTATTTTGCAACCTTAACCTTTCAAAAAAAAGTCATCTAGGTCCTATATTTAGGATCGGAGGTAGTACTATTTTTGTTCCTTATCCAATAGTTGTGTATCAAAAATGGGTCTTCACCCCAATTTAAAATTTGACAAGTGTAAAAGGTCTTATTTTTTTTGAACGGATGTAAAAGGTCTTATTGATTCACATACAGGAACTTGTTTTGGCCAGCACATAGAGCATCTTTTTTTTTTTGGCCAACCACATAGAGCATCTTTTGCTTAAAGGGTAAAAAGAAAGGAGAATAAAATGTCAATAAAAAAAAGCAAAATCTTGATGCGTGGCCTTTTACGGACTTTTCTCCTCATTCTTGTCAGGGTTGTCTTGTCCCACAGCACATGCTCCCAATTCTTAAGTGTTTTTTTCGTGCAATAATTCGTTCTTTTATATTATCTATCATTTATTTTATTGATAAATTATTAACATTTTAGTATTTTTTAAATCATAAATTCAATAGTATGTAATTAAGGCAAGAAAACCGAACCAGCCACTTCCACGGTCTAAGGCCGAAAATGAATAGGTCAATTCGTAGTCATATCGGAGAGCTAGACCAGACCTGTGAGAAATAAAAATTCGAAACAGAGGTATGATAACAAAATAAATTATTTTCACCAACAACCTTTAATTACCACACTAATCATTTAAACACCCAAATAATCGTTAATATAAGTCAGTTATGTAGTTGGAGAATGAGCAACATCATCATTAATTAAAGATTGGTCACTATCAATGGTTAGTTGATTGAGCTAGTAAGTAGCTACAATGCAGTAAGGATAAGAAACATGTATTCAAATTCCAGGAAACACTCTCATTGGGAGAGGGGACAACTTTGCTTGTGTGGGCAACACTACACTTCTCAAGTCCGGGTTAGTTGATTGTCAATAATAGGCATTGGATTACCAGACAATGTTTAACAAAAAAAATGGGGTCATTTAAATATCTTTACAACCTAATACATATGAACAAGATTGAATTTAAATTATAAACACTCAAGTGAAAAGCAAAACCAATTATATTCTTTCGTAAGTTTCATATAATTATATATGTAAACTTTAAAATATATTGAATAATTATAAACCTCCAAGAGCCCATGTTGTTTGATCAAGATCAAGATCTGCCTTCAAGATCAAGAGTTAAATACTTAAATGTTCTCCAACCACCAAGGATTCTAGTTTATAAAATAACTCATTAGTCAATTGGATCATTATGCACTTATTGAATTTATGCTTTATTATTTTTGTTTTATATGACATAAATTTTTATTAAGATTGTAATAAAAATGGAAAAAAATTCAAGAATATATATGTTTAATAGGATTGATTCTAATTAAGCTACATAAATGTGATGAGATAGTTTGAGGTTAAATAATACTACTTCTGTTTCTAAATATAAGAGTTAGTTGAATTCTTTGAAAATTCTAAGAAAGCAAAGTAAGTCCCCTATAAATTGATTCACCTATTTTTTTCTCTTTAATTAGTTTATTTCATTTATAAACTAATATTTCAGTTAAAAAAACTTATAAACTAATAGGTAATCTAAAAATATACTCCCTCAGGTCCTAAATATAAGACCTAGTTGACTTTTTTGGAGATGCTAAGGTTATAAAATATGTTATTAAATTATGACATACTTGATATATTTTTAGATTAGTCATTAGTTTATGGGTTAAATAAACTAGTTTAAGGGGAAAAATAGGTAAATCAATTTATAATTGACTTATTTTTCCTTTTTAGGATTTTCCAAAAAAGTCAACTAGGTCTTATATTTAGGACCAGAGGTAGTATTAATTATATCATAGTTAAATGACATATTTTGCTTCCTTAATCTCTCTAAATAAAGTCAACTGGATCTTATATTTAGGAGTAGAACGTATACCATATTTAGGTTGCAGTGCGGAATATATTTCATATGAAAGCGTGCCTAATTTAAAGTCGTTCTTGGGAGAACGACTTCTAAAGTAGTTCTTGCCAAGAACGACTTCTATGATATATAGTATATTACTAATTATTTTTGTGTGTGTAGTATATTGGTACTTTTGATTTTTTGTTGTAGGATAATGGTAAAAAAACCCATAACTTTCAATCTCTTTTGCGCTGTACTCTTTTAATTCCAAAATAGGAGCTGAACATTCATTCAATATATTTCAAAGCCATTTAAAAATATAGTTCATCTGTAATAAAAAAATATAATTCATCATTTACTATTTTAGTTTATATATACTTCAAATTGAATTCAAATTGTAATTTATTGAAACAAAATTATCATGTCTTTGATGATCTAATCTATATTTCATCTTTAGTATAAATGCGCTCAAACTAGTTCCAATTGATTTCATACCCAGAAGAATAAATTTGACTAAGAATGTGTTGCAATTTCGGAAATGAATCCCAATAGGACCACCAATCATCATAAGATGAAATAATTGCTTTTCAAAAGTGAAATCAATTACTTACAAGGGGAAAGTGTTTGAGCTACTTTCAAACATGAAACTTTGCTGAATAATTATTTTCAATCAAAGTAGACAACAAATTGATGTATCAATTTGACACAATAATTAACATTATCGTATTCAATTGACACAAACACACTAATGAATGAAAGATTCTATAACCCTGTTTTTGTTAACAAAGTCATCACTATTAATTAATGTGGGATTATTTAATATATATGCGATGCATGAATGTTATTCTTAATTTGGATGCTCACTCTAACGAGTCTAGATCATGTTTGTGATAGGCTTAGCTTGTACAATTCCTTTTTCCCTTGAACAATTTGCAATTCAGTATATTTAATACTGTTTTTAATTTATTAAAATTTCACCACTCTTTGTTATTGGATCAATTATTTATACACACACACTCCCTCTTATATCCAAACTATAAGTAATATTTTTAAGCTTATTCATTCCTTTCCACAATTACCCAAATTAATTCATCCTCAATAATTATTAAGTAAGAGAAAGAAATGAGAGTTAAGTTATATGATTGGGAGTCTTGAGGAAAGTATGTCATATCAACTAATAACTTAATAAAATTTTTTATCTAATTAAATTAGGTAAATAGATGAGATCCTACGTTTAGGAAAAGGCGTATGTATATTATTTGTATATATATGATGGAGTCTAAACTGGCAATATTGTTATGAATAACTTTTTCTTTTTTCTAGCACTCAAATCCAGTATGCTTTAATTTGTGTAAGATATCAAGTTCCTCGTACTACCTTGCTTATATCCTAATTGAGGGACTTAATCCTTTGAGAGAACTTCTCTGCTTGTTTTGTTAGTGTTTATTTATTAATTTACATTGTTTATTATATGATATATACTAGTTAAGTTTAGTATATATGCGTTATGATTAATCCAAATCATAACTTGATACTTTTTCATAATTCGTAAATCTTCTTTAATTTTTCTATCATTGTCGAAGCAATATCAGTATGAATAATTTATAAAAGGATTGAAAAAAACACCAGAAATAAGTCTTATAGTTTTGACTATAAGTAAGTCCCCAGATATGCCTATTAATAAGAACTAGAGGGAAAATATATTACAGCAAACCTTTTCTTACACTCCTTGATTTTAATTCAACACCTCGATTTATATTGTCTCCGTAGTTTTTTTTCGGTGATATATATTATCAT
This sequence comes from Mimosa pudica, assembly GCA_029929735.1. Lineage (NCBI taxonomy): Eukaryota > Viridiplantae > Streptophyta > Magnoliopsida > Fabales > Fabaceae > Mimosa > Mimosa pudica. The sequence goes on along the minus strand of JAKELP010000021.1, from coordinate 6,827,792 downwards.
TATTGATTGCACATAATGATTTTTTTTTACTTCCCAATGAAAATGAGTAAATATGAGCACTACACGCAATTAACACATTTTTTTAAAAAATAATTAATCTAAATAATAGTAAATCAATTACATATCTCAAGCATTTTCGATGAAAGTAGATCTTAGTAATCTTTTAATGGCACCAGGGAGGGCTTTGTGTCACATGGAAAAGGCCCCACGCTGGTAATCGGGCATTGGCATCTCTATGATTGCTAGGGTCAACCACGACGTGCCGATAATGCCAAAACTGTGTTCCAATAATATTAATAATAATTTTCTTGGCCAACAATAATATTAATAATAATTATTTCTTGTTAGTGAATAAAAAATAATAATTGATTAAAATTAAAAGAGGACTTTGTTTAATAGTTGGTGTCTTAGATAGGACCTTCGCCTCCGTTATTTTTAATTTTTATGATTTCATGATCTCCGATGACGGTGATTATAAAAATTTGCTTCGATCTGCGAAACATGTATACTACTCCTTAGCAGGATCATTCTACCTTGTTTATTTTAATATTTGCTATTTTATTTGGTTCCGAGTAGTACTTTGTTATATTATTATACACAAAGTTATTCGTAATAAAATAAAAGACAACAAATCACATTTTTTGGCCGATAGTTGATGTTACGCTATAACATCCAAACCACTACATAGTTTTGTCGATAAATAACTGGCGTATAATTTTAATCCATCAAAGTAACAATAATAAAGTGAACACTAATTTTGAAAGAATAAATATATTCTGAAAAAATCTAACATGAACAAAGATCTAGGGTCCTAAAATCGAACTAGTCGTTAAACCAATCGGGTCAGTTGTTCGTGACTTAGTGGTCTAATTGTAGTTAAACCAAGGCCACAATGATGTTATAATTAAAGAAATTGACATAATAATAGATAAAAATAATTTAATCTAAGTTTTTTTCTCTCTTATTTACAGATCTTACAAGGTAATATTTATATAAAAGTACATTGATTCTAGGGGTCATTCTGAAAACCAAAAATTAAAAACAAAATCGAATTCAATTTCCTCATAGATAAAAAAATAATTTTATCATATTTTCCTTTTAATATATTAAAATTTAAAACATAAAAATGTACCTTATTTTTCTTAAGACTTTTCATATGTCATCATTCATTATTGATATTATATTTTTTAATTTTTATTATGTTTTTTTTATGTAGTAATGTTGAATACTTTTATTTTGCTTGTATTTTATATTTCCTAAAAAATCTTATATTATGTTTATAGTCTACATATTGTATAATTTTATTATGGTTTTTATTGAGGTTGTTAAATTTATAATTTTTAATGTGTTTTACTTATTGAAAAATAAAAAATAAAATTTAATTATGAAAAATTTATTTTTGGATAAAAACCCAACCGAATTAGTTTGGTTAATTCGGTTTGATTACCTAAATAATTTGATTTCGGTTCCATTTTTATGCTTTAATCATTTCAGTTTTTATAAATGAAACATTAATTTGTAGATTACATATAATATAATAAAAGATAGAATCATTAGAATACAAATGACCCTTCTTAAAAATTCAATTAACCATGGAATCTGTGGAAAAATAAGTCGTGTCTAAAATGTTAGCCACGGAATCTCTTGTTTTACTAGGGAATTGTTCCTTTATCGACAAAATTCCATCACTAAATTTCATGGATAATTCATTGGTTTTTAGAGTAGACATACATTTATTTATAAACTGATGTCATATTGGAGGAAAAAAACTACTATTTTAATTAACATAATGATAAGTTTATTTAGAACTCTCAAGTCTTGAGTCTTGACCGTACTACAAAGAGGACTAGTCCATTAGTTCTCCGATTATTTGACTTTATTATTTTAGTTACAAATTTTAATTCGTTGAAAAAAATATACATCATCATCAATATCAATATCAATATCAATATAACCTTAAAACCTCTTCCACCAAACACTGTTACTTATGAACAGTGTTTGGTGAAATATTATATATTTTTTTAATTAAAAAAAAACTTTTTTTAAAAAAAAAAATTTTAAAAAACAAATTCAGTTATTATATGATTTTTTTCACCCGATATTTTAGTTAAAAAAATTTGGCATATATTTTTTAGTGCAAATTTGGAAAAAAAAAGTTTAAAAAAGTTAAAAAATTTGTTCATGAGCAAATTTTTAGTGCAGTGATTGACATTCTCTATTACTATTGTATGTGATTGCTTTCTTGTGCGAATTTATTTTGACAATGTATTCTTTACTTTCTTGGGCTAATTTATTTGGGTCACATTTTTTTGTCTGAATTTGCCTTAAAAAAAATTTTTTAAAAAAAAAATTCAGTTATTATATGATTTTTTTCACCCGATATTTTAGTTAAAAAAATTTGGCATATATTTTTTTAGTGCAAATTTGGAAAAAAAAGTTTAAAAAAAGTTAAAAATTTGTTCATGAGCAAATTTTTAGTGCAGTGATTGATATTCTCTATTACTATTGTATGTGATTGCTTTCTTGTGCGAATTTAGTTTGACAATGTATTCTTTACTTTCTTGGGCTAATTTATTTGGGTCACATTTTTTTGTCTGAATTTGCCTTAAAGATTTATATCTTTAGTGTTGCTATTATGATGATCTTTTTGGCCTAATATATATCTGCAAATGTTTTATTTTGTCTTTTTTTTTACCTAATAAACCTTGAAACTTTAGCAAGACACAACTCAAATGAATAGGAAATCCAGAATGTTTAAAGGAGAAAGCCAATAGCTTTCCTTGGCAAAATGTCACATATTTTTTTGTGTAAATTTGCCTTATAGATTTATATCTTTAGTGTCACCATTATGATGATTTTTTTTATCTAATATATATCTGCAAATGTTTTATTGTGTCTTTTTATTTGCCTATCTTTCCTTCATGAACAACGATTTGATGGAATATAATATATTTTTTTAAAAAAAATTGCTTTTTTTTGTTTAAAAAAAAAATAATTATTATATGATTTTTTTCACCCGATATTTTAGTTAAAAAAATTTGTCATATATTTTTTTAGTGCAAATTTGTTAAAAAAAAGTTAAAAAATTTGTTCATGAGCAAATTTTTAGTTCAGTAATTGAGATTCTCTATTACTATTGTATGTGATTGCTTTCTTGTGCGAATTTATTTGGGCTATGTATTATTTACTTTCTTGGGCTGATTTATTTGGCTCACATATTTTTTTTTTTCTAAATTTGGGTTAGAGATTTATATCTTTAGTGTCGCCATTATGATGATCTTTTTGGCCTAATATATATTTGCAAATGTTTTATTGTGTCTCTTTATATATAATTGATTCTTTAATGTTTATGGTTCTTTAGATGAGCTCATCCACTCACTCACTTAACCAAAGGTAATTATTTGAATGTCTTAAGAAATTTAATTTTTTTAGAAAGAAAAACTTAGTTATTATATAATTTTTTTCACCCGATATTTTAGTTAAAAAAATTTGTCATATGATTTTTTAGTGCAAATTTGTTAAAAAAATTAAAAAAAGGTTAAAAAATTTGTTTATGAGCATGGGAGAGGTATTTTAATAAATTATAGACTAAACTTTTAGAATATTAGAGAAGAGGGAATTGTAGTGACAATTGAAGAAGCACAAAATATAATATATAATAAAACATTAGTGAGATGTGTAACATCCTAAAAATTTAATACAGGATCAAGGAGTGTTTTGGGAAATAATAAATGGAGAAATAGGGAATTTTGGAATTTTTAGGAATTTTTGGGATATTTTGGAAATTTTGAGTAATTAATGTGCATATAATTAATTAAGAAATGAAGAGTTTGAAATATGAGGGAATGGTAAAGCTAAAAATATTTTGAAGTTTAAGAAGATTGGAGACTGGTTTAAGTGGTTTTAAATCAAAATGAGTATACTATGGCAAGTTTAGGCTTTAATTATCAAAAACCACCCTTATTTCTCCCCAACCAAACACGCCCTCCCTCCTTTCCTTATATGTTTCAGCCGACCTCCCCTCCCATTTCCTCTTCACCTTCGTCGTCTTCTTCCTCTTCCCTCTCACCAAAAATCTCTGCCTCCATTCTTCTCCCTTCCGTGCGAAATCCCAACCCCCTCCGGTGACGGCCACGGCGGGTAAATGCTCCTCCCTTCCATCTTCTTCGTTTCTCCTTTTCACGGCGACGAAGGGCGGCTGCAACGGCGGCCAAGGCTGGCCGAACTCTGTGGCCTCTTCCCTGTTTTCTCTTCCTCGCGTTCTCCATTCTCATCATCTTTTTCCCTTCGGCTTTGCATTTTCCGGCGAGCTTGGCGTCGGCCGAAGCTTTTCAGGTTGCGGGAAACTTTAGACAAGGCACCCAAGACCAAAAACAAGTTAAAGTAAGTCTCTTTTCTTAGATTCCTATCTATTTCCTCACATCAACTCCAAGCCCTAACCCTCCTTTTCTTTTCCTTTGAATTCCTCTTCGCCTTCCTCGGCTCCAGTGGCTATTTCCGGCGAACTAAGGCGGCAACAACACTATAGGTAGCATTCAATCAAAGTTTTGAGCTTTGGTGAGTTTCCTCTACTTATCCTTACAGTTTCCGCGATTTGGAGAAATATTTGAGTGAGAGCCCGATTAGGATGTAGGATGGGAGTGCAAATGCTTTAAAGTTAGTTGTTGTGAAATCCTATTTTAGTGGAAGTATGTGCTGATTGTGATTGCTTTGGATTTGTTGAAATGTGAAATGTAAATTTGTCTTGTGTCTGGTCAAATGGAGGCTGATTGGTAAATTTGTTTTCATTGGGGAAAATGCTTGAAATAGATTATGGATAAGCAAGGTCATAGATGTTGTGATGTTTTCATAGTTATAGGGAATTCTGTTTTAATGGGTGGATTGGCTTTAAGGGAATAGCTAGATGGTTCTTTTATTTTTCTATTTTTGAAGGCTGCTAATATGGGTATAAAAGAGATATTGATCTTGGAGAGAATAAGTGATGGTGGGTGATATATTATTGCTTTTAGTAAGATAAATGAGAGGAACTTCCAACCATTAGGATTTAGTATAACTTGAAACAAATTTTGGAATGGCATCATGGTGAAGATGAAGTTTAGGAAACAATTTGAATCTTTTATAAAAGTTTTGGAAGCCTAGGGAAGTTTGAATATTTGATGTTTGATTGAGAGTTTGATTTAGAGATGTATGTGACTTTGAAAATGATCAAAGGAGAATGGGAATAGATTTGTTAGTGAGTAAGTAATAGTCCGTGTTTTGTAAGAATGAAATTGGTTATGTTGATGTAGTAGGAATTGATTAGGGAAAAGGGTTCAAGGATTTTGGGATGTATGGAGTATTAGCTAAGGAAAATGAGGATGGTTTTGAAGGGATTTGGAAGGTTAATTCTTTATGTTCCAAGACCAAGTGAGGTGGTTTTGATTTAAATTAAAGTTGTGTTTAATTGAGTTGCTTGGGTTTATTATGCCAAATGCTGTAAGCTATGGAAAATAAAGTGAATGTTATGTTTTGTTAGTACTTTGCATAGTAGAATGGATTAGCTTGTGTAACGTATTGTGACTTTTGAATTCTTTGTTTCCTTTTCGGCAATTAGCCGAATAGTTCTTGACATGAAAATATCCTCAATTCTAGTTAAAGATTAATAAGTTAACTTTGATGAGATGTATTTATCAATTATTGTGATGAGGTATGCTTGGTTGCCCAATTTAATTCGGTTAGGTAATGGAAGAAGTATTTGATTGGTCAAGTTGCAATGAAGATGAAACATATTATTGTCATATCTTGCATAAATCTGAAATTTATTGATGTTCTCTAAGATTGGAATTTGTAAAGAGTTTTATTTATGTGTATTGTTTAGTTGGTTAACATATATTTGCTGATTTTGATATCCTTGAATCTAAATGCTATTTTAAGGGGGCTGATCTATTGTTTTGAGTTTCTAACATAGTATGAGAATATTACTTGTTTATTGTGTTGTATGTATGATTTATGTCAGTATGTGAAGTGTTATTCTTGAAGGGTAAAGTCCTTACATCGTAACTTGAAGTTGATGTTCCTTATTTCCTTAATTGTAAATCAACTTGTTTGTTAAAAAAAAACTAAAATGTGATTAATGAAAGTAATGTCTTCTAATAAACAAAGTTGATTAAATATTGGAGTTACCAATGATATGATAATATAAGAAAATAAGGGATTGAGTAGTAATATACAATACGAGAGAGACACTATTTAACCTATTGTTGAATGGTCATTAACTACTATTATTACCTTGTGTAATGATATGAAAACATTGTGCTAGACATATATTTCTCAAAGCGTGGCTTAGAAATGGGAAGAGCAACAGAGTGCTAAGGGCGACAGGTAATCACACTTACCCTTGCTATAACAATGAGGGTGACGTTAGTTGGGGATTTCTAAAATCCTTTCTCACCCTCTATATATATATAGTATCTTTTAAAACCTTACTTTGATATAAAATAGGCTATCGGGTGCCTTTCAAACACGATTATTTTCGTACAAAGAATTTGACGTACTATATTTAGTACCCTGGTTGGTGGTATTGTGGAATTGTGTATGTGAGTGTATAGATATTGAAATGTTTATACTTTGACAGAGATATTGAGAGGTATCATGGATTGGATGTATCATAGGTTATGAGATGTTGAATTTGAGATTGTGAGGAGAATTATTAGGAAAAACATGTAATATTGTGGATGATGGATTGAAAGGTGATGTGAGAGTGCATAATGTTGATTATTGTGGATGTAATATTGATAGGGATATGGTGAGGTTTGCATGACACTGATATTTATGTACCATCGCGCGATGATAACTGTCGATAGGCCAATCGACAGTTATTTGTACTGAGGATCCTTTTTAGATTGATTGGATCGGGGTTCATAGGTCGACTTATTGAGAGAAGTGACCTACGGTTGTTTTGGCATTGAAGAGCCCAACCGCCCCTACGGTTGTTTGGCAGTGGAGAGCCCAACCGTTCCCGTTCTGTAATGGAAATAGAATTGGGGTTCCCTCTCTGGAGATTGCCAGAGAAGGAAATTGTCCCCTCATTATTGAGAGGGACACAGTGTCAAATCATATAGTGAAGAATAGATGCTTGAATGCACCGTGGTGGCACAATGCATCTTTAGGTGAGTGTGAGGGCTGTTATGGAAGTATTATTTGATTGGAGTATGGAAAGATGAAATTTAGTTAGTGTGAAATTGGTTGAGGGATGTTGAGTGATACATGAGAAGTAGAGATGATGAATTTGAGTTGATTGAGACGTGACAGAAGGATTTAAGTGATGGATGAAAGGAAATGAGAAATATATATATGTATTATTGATTTTAAAACTGTGGTACCCTTTAGACGCCCTTACTACCGCACATCTCACTGTTATAGTGAGTTAAGCGGTGATTACTGGGACAAATTGTCTCATCCCACGATTACTGACATTTTGCAGGTGTTCATGCACAGACGCAGACAACAGGAAAGGGAATTAGGTATTAGAAGCTATATAGACTATTCTGAATTGTATATTGCCAATTTGTATAGGCCTGCATCTACTTCCGCATGTATACATATTTATTTATTATTTAATATCATTTAGTTCTGTTTAATAACAATGTTAGGCAAATCCTTTCTAACATGGTTAGCAATAAATTATACATGATAGCAGCTGTGCTGTATTAGTTTATTCTTTTCTATCATGAATAATATTTCAATCATTAGGATATTCTTTTTCTAATTATGATAGAGATATTGATATTATTGCAATCCTTTTTTCTATCATAGTTAGTCAGGGTATTATTAAATTAATTAGGGAATTAGTAACTGAGTATTACAAGATGTATTATTTGGGATTTGGTGAAATTTTTTATTATTAATTTTTTATAATTTAACATATATTTATATTTATTTATTATATTATATTTATTATTTATTATATTACTATATTATATTTATTTATTATATTATTATATTATATTTATTATTTATTATTAGATTAAATATATTAATTATTTAATAATAATAAAATAATAATAATTATGATAATTAAATTAATTAATTATTAATATTAATTATTTGGCACTTATTCTTTACTTTCTTGGGCGAATTTATTTGGGTCACATATCTTTAAATCGCGCGAAGCACGGGAAACCCAAATAATACATCTCACTAATGCTTTATCATATATTATCTTTGGTGCTTCTTCAATTGTCACTACAATTCCCTCTTCTCTAATATTCTAAAAGTTTAGTCTATAATCTATTGAAATACCTCTCTCATGCACCGCACGGGAGTTAACAAAACAAAAAATGTTGTTTACAAGACGATGTTTTCAAATATCTAGCCAATTATGTACAACAAATATTATTTTTGTGAAGCTAACATCTATTCAAATATGTGAAGATATTTTTGTGATCATTCAAATATGTAAATTTTTAGTGCAGTGATTAACATTCTCTATTACTATTGTATGTCATTGATTTCTTGTGAGGATTTATTTGGGCTATGTATTCTTTACTTTCTTGGGCTAATTTATTTGGGTCACATATTTTTTGTCATATATTTTTTAGTGCAAATTTGTTGAAGCAGAAGGTAAAAAAAAGTTAAGAGAAAATTTGTCATATGTTTTTTAGTGCAGATTTTAAAAATAAAAAGTTAAAAAAAAATTTATTTATGAGTAAATTATTTAATATTTATATTTATTATTATATTGATTATTTATTATTATTATTTATATTTATTATTTGGCAAGTTTTTTAATTATTTAATTGTTAATTATTTAATATATTTATTATATTATTATATTTATTACTCATTTTATTTATATTTAATTATTTAATGATTTATTAGGGCTACGTATTCTTTACTTTTGTGGGCGAATTTATTTGTGTCACATATTTTTTTTGTGTAAATTTGCCTTAACGATTTATATCTTTAGTGTCACCATTATGATGATCTTTTTGACGTAATATATATTTGCAAATATTTTATTGTGTCTTTTTTATTTGCCTATCTTTCCTTGCAAACTAGAAGTTGTTCTATGTAGATATAGAACACAAAAAGAAGAGTTGTTTCTTCACATAGGGAAGATGTGTTTAGTTAGATTTAATTTCGATTTTCATTACGACTTACAGAAAAATGGTCATTTGGTAATGTAAACTAGAAGTTGTCATTCAAATTTTCTTCCGTCTAAGGTTAAGGTTAGATAATAGTTTTTTTAGTTAATGCTAATTTTTAAGCAAAACCGAGCGGAGAGCGGGAAACCCCGTGCAACGCACGGGAGATATTTTTTTAATTTTTTTTTTCCTTTTTTACCTTTTTTTAAAAAAAAATCAGTTATTATATGATTTCTTTCGCACGATATTTTAGTTAAAAAAATTTGTCATATATTTTTTTAGTGCAAATTTGTTAAAAAAATGTTGAAAAAAGGTTAATTGGGTCACATATTTTATTTTTTGAATTTGCCTTAAAGATTTACTCCCTCCGGTCCCTAATGTAAGAGCCCAAAATTTGAATGGTTTCGGTCCCTAATGTAAGAGCTCACCCCATATTCTCTCCTCATTTAATGCACTCACTACAAAAGAAGCGGCGATTAGCCGCGCACGCGTCCCGGCGGTTTGCCAAAAACCGCCCCCATGAAAACGCGTTTCGGCGGTCTAAGCCATCCGAGGGCGAGTTGCGAGGGGAAATTTTTTTTTTGTGGTTCATTCGTTGCGGCGGTCACAAAAATAATACCCGCCCCAACGCAGCATAAAAAAAAACTTAAACAAAAATTTTCATTGGCACGGTGCGTTGGGGCGGTCGCAACCGCCCCAACGTGAATAAAAAAATTTTAAAAAAAAATAAAATCACGTTGGGGCGGTCACCCGCCCCCACGGCGCATAGAGATTTGTGTGCATTTCATGTCGCGTGGGGGCGGTCGACCGCCCCAACGTGAATAAAAAAATTAAAAAATAAAATAAAATCCCTTTGGGGCGGTCACCCGCCCCCAAGGCGCACATCGCGTGGGGGCGGTCGACCGCCCCAAAGCGAATAAAAAACTTTTAAAAAAAAATAAAATCACGTTGGGGCGGTCCACCGCCCCCAAGGCGCACAGAGATTTGTGCGCATTTCATGTCGCGTGGGGGCGGTCGACCGCCCCAAAGCGAATAAAAAAATTTAAAAAAATAAATAAAATCACGTTGGGGCGGTCACCCGCCCCACGACTGTCACGTGGGGGCGGTCGACCGCCCCAACGCGAATACAAAATTTAAAAAATAAAATAAAATCACGTTGGGGCGGGCAACCGCCCCCAAGGGGCACAGAGTTTTGTGTGCATTTACTGTCGCGTGGGGGCGGTCGCCCGCCCCCACGTTGCTATCTCTCCCTATAAATAACCTCCCCCCATTTCTACCGCGCGCAATCTCTTCTTTCTCACTTTCTCCCTTTTGTGTTTCTTGTTGTTTTCATTGTTGGTGCACACATGATGTCTAAAAGTTTGTCTTGCTTTTGGTATAGGTATTGTTTATTTTGTCTTTTTTATTTTATTATATCTGATTGTTTTTATTTCTTATTATTTTGTTTTCGTAATATATCTTATGGATTTTGGACATGATCTTTTTGTGCTTGATGGTTTAGTATATATTTATTTCATATATATTACAATAAAATTAATTTTTGCTGCATTTGTGTTGTTTTTTTTCTTGTTTTTATTCCTTTTTCGGTCTTCAATTTAAGTCATTATCATTAAATTGTTCGCATGAAGCAATTTTTTTTTAGTAAATATAACAGCATGCCGGCGGTTTGATACGCCGGCACTATTTATTTTTTTTTTTAAAAAAAATCACATGGCGGCGGTCGAACCGCCCCCATGCCTTTTTTAAAAAAAATAAAAAATTGTGGCGGCGGGTTGGCCCGCCCCTACGTCCGCCCCAACGCGTACACGTGGGGGTGGTCGACCGCCCCCATGCCTTTTTTTAAAAAAAATAAAAAATTGTTGCGGCGGGTTGGTCCGCCCCAACACGTAGCGGCGGTTGGTCAAGGGAGCTACAGCGTAAATCTTTCCGCCCCCACGCAGCGTTGCCACGTTAAAATCGCCGGCGGTAAATTTGACCGCCCCTACGCTGGGAAAATACCCGCCGCAGATCTGCCCTTTTTTTGTAGTGATTTTTTCCTACTTTACCCCTAACTCTCTTTCATATTTATTAATGCTTATGTATTTCTCTCTCTTAAAAGTACCATAATAAATATGGGCAATTTTGGAAAAGAAACATTAACTCCAGACACCCAACTAACATTCACATGTTTTCTTAAGAAGCGTTTTTTTGACGGCTAGCTCTTACATTAGGGACCGGAGGTAGTATATCTTTAGTGTCACCATTATGATGATTTTTTTGACCTATATAAAAGTGATCCACCAAATCACTGTTCATAACTCTGTTCATGACCAGTGATTTGGTGGAATATAATATATTATTTCTTTTAACTTTTTTTTAAATAAAAAAATTGGTTATTATATGATTTTTTCACCCGATATTTTAGTTAAAAAAATTTGGCATATATTTTATTACTGTAAATTTGTTAAAAAAAAATTGTTCCCCGTGCAAAGCACGGGAGATACGCTAGTTGCTATATATATTGATTTATTTTTGCCTAAAATTACTCTTTTTAAGAAATGGCTGATTTTGTTTTAATAAAAAAATTCACTCAAAACGTCCTTATCTCTCAACTAATCGGTAGCTAGCTTTTTATATTAGTTGAGGGAATATTGCACTTTGAATAGTATGCGTGGCTTAGTTATACAACTATAATCTTTCATTTTATTGCATTTAATATTACTCATCCTACAGTTTCCGTGAAGGAGCCGGAGGGTTGGTGTGTCCTTAATCAAGTAATATTGATAGAAGCAATATAAACAATATATGCTGATATATACATAAGTTGAAACTGATGTATGTTGGCATCACTGATTTTTATTTTTTGTGTTGAAGGTTCAATTTCTTTGACCAAATAAAACTGAAGCTCCAGTTTGGGATATGTTAAAACTAAGATTATATATATATATATATATATATATATATATATATATATATATATATATATATATATATATATATATATATGTTATGAAATTTTAGAAACAATTCTACCACAAATCCACCATATGAGTTGCGAATTATAAATTATAAAATTGAAGTTTAAATGTAATTGGGGTTCGATTTAATTCAATTTTGAGTATAATAAATTGAAAATGTCAATTTGACGTGCTCTACTAAATGTAGGTTGTTTCAGTTTGGAAAAAAAATAGGTTGTTGAAAATCAATGTTGAATTAAGTAAAATTGGTCGTTACTGTTTTAGAGTAAAATGACATTAACGGTTATGATCAATAGAATCATAAAAATAATTTTTTTGGTACAATTCAAACTAAAATTTGAGTTGTCAAACCTAAATCGGGAGTAGATCAAATATCATGGTTTCTCCACCTCATTAGATCAAACCAATATATAGTATTACCTCCGGTCCTAAATATAAGACCTAATTGACTTTTTTTTGGAGAGGTTAAAGTTGCAAAATAGGCTATTAAATCATGACATATTTGATATATTTTTATATTATACATTAATTTATAGGTAAAATAAACTAGTCTAAGGGAAAAAATTAGGTAAATCAATTTATAATTTACTTATTTTGCTTTTTTATAGGATTTTCTAAAAAAATCAACTAGGTCTTATATTTAGGACCGGAGGGAGTATTAGTTAAAAAATAGTTGAAATACTTCTCTATCTTTTCTTTTTGGCCGTAAGAAAAAAATTATTGCATTGGCATCTATAATTATAGTTGATGATTAAAAATTGAAAAAACCCATTGAACACCAACTTTTTAAAATAATATATAAAAAGTCTAATTGGGTGTTTATGAATATTTTACTTGTTAATGGTGACAGTTTCACCTATCATTGATATGATATGTTTGAGAAACTTTTTTTGTTACAAAAATGTTTAGAAAAAGGCTTAGGATCAACCTAATCTGAGGTCAAGACAATGAATGCCAGAACTCCACGGGGCCACGGACTAGGTAGGAGAGTGAATACACCTCCACCTCCCACTGGCTAAAGAGCCGACTACCACTTGGGACTAGGCTCCAGGGACCCCGTTTCATTCCATCCATAGATCGCATATCTAACTAGGACCTCAGTGGAGACATTCTTCTATGGAATGTCCTTCTTAGGAATCGAACTCGTGACGCGGTGGGTGGTGGCAATCCATCACTCATTGTTCAACTCCCTCGTCACTGAAACCAAGGCCGCTAGACATGTTTGAGAACTTTTTAAATATTTTAAAGTGGGACTATCTTTTATCAAATCAGACCAATTGTTAGTCCTAAAAATTTAAAGTGAGTAATTAGTTATTGTTAATATCAAATCAACATTTAATGTTGAATCCTATTTCATATATGATTGTATATATGGGGAGGTAACTCTCTTTCCTAGTTGCTACACATATATTTTGAAAGTGGATTTGGTATCTCACACACACGTCTGTGTGTGAGTATTTGCATTTTATACATTACATTTTCATATTGTCTAAATTTATTTGTTTGACTTATAAACTAATATAATATTGTGCTATACAAAAATATTTAAAATATGAAACAATTGCACTCAAGTCTTAAGTTGGAGAGATTTAATTTTAGAGAAGTCTCAGGGAGTTGTTTGGCACATACTATTATTTGCACAATTATTCAGCATTTTTAAACTTCTCAATTTGTATATACATGTTTTATAAGTAGGGTTGGGATGAGTAGATGTGCATCATAAAAGGATCTACTATTGTTTTTTGCAAAATATTTCGAAAAATTGACTAAAAAAGATTGGATAAGTCTGTTCTTTATGCATCAATTTTAAGACACAAATTAACTTTTTCCACCCAGTTCTCTTTGCTAAATTATACTTAATTACCTTCTAATCAAGCATCGTCAATGGTTTAAGACTATTCCTTCTCAAAGAATGAGACATATCACTTTATAGAGTATATATATAAGGAAAAAGAAAATTATATCAATTTGATAATAATATAAATAGATGTACGCGTCCTTTTAGTTTGTCACCTAAGTATTGGGTTATATAATTTCGAAAAGTCATTTATCCTAATTATTTTGATTTGATCGATTAAATACTCCGAACAGGCCATGATAACTAGATCTCACAAAATTGTAGATATAGGGCATGACATGAAAATAATTTTCTTTTTTATATAGATACAAAGTTTGGTTTACTTCTCTATTATTGTAGAATAAATAATTAGTTGATGCGAAGCATCCAAACAATAATTGCTGTTGTCAAAACAATCAAAACAGTATATTACTCAATATATAATTTTGTTTTATAGACAATATGTATCCCCACCCAACAGTGAGAGTCTAATTTTCCACTGATTTGTAGGCACCTCAAAGGATGAGACAACTAGCCTGAGAGATTTAATGTTTCCCCATATCAAATGTCAAGTATCGAACTCAGACAATTGGTTAATGGTGAATGAGTCTTTGTCACTCAACCACACACCCCAAGTCACTCAATATATAATTCTCCCTCCTCCCGTCCAAATTATAATGCTATTTTGACTTCATAGAAAAAATTTAAAGAATAAAAAATTAATATTTTGAATTGTCTACAGTTCTTTTTTCTCAAAGTTAATTTATTAAGCATATAAACTAACTTATAATTTAATTATATTTGACATATTTTATAATTTAAGGATCTAATTTACTTCTTTAACTTAATAAAAGTTAAAGAGACCATATATTTATTGAACAAGAGTGGGTATAATGTCTATAGGAGTATCGCTACAAGACAAATTTTTATGTAGCTTTTTTACACTTTTGAGAAGTTGAAATTTCTATCATTGTGAAGAGAATGCACTGTGCAGCCTTGCTTTACAAAGTAAAAAAGGTAAGCAGATAAAGTAAAAAAATCGTAAATTGATGCAATGACATGCCATGCCATGCATTAATAATTGGGGAGAGAGACTAGAGACGATGAAGAGAAAAATTACCATAATTAGAAGGATTATTATTTTGATATCAAAAGAAGAATTATTATATGATGGCGAAAAGAAAGAAGGATTGCTGGCAAAAAAAGAAAGAAAGAAGGATTATTATGTACATTTTTAGATCTTAAGGTATTTTATTTCCGAAGCACTTAGAAGTCGAAAACATAATAATATTATCTTATCCCCTTTGATTTTTAAAGAATGATTAAAAGTTAAAATTGTTGTCTTTTAATACTTCTAGGATGCAAATGCTAAAAAAAAAGGATTTGTGAAACAGTGTTGCTCATAAGCCATAACTTATAAGACATATTTTATAATTTTACCCTCTATATAGAATGCGGGAAATGGAAAAATACACTTAAAAATTGAGAAGACAAATAACTACACGCAGGTAGGTGTAGAAAATGCCATGTAATTTGGTTTAAGGTATGTCTAACACCTCAGAATTTTGTTTGGCTTAAAAATGCCCACGTCGCTACTGAAATGGGTAAAAAATGTCCATGTAATCAATATGGACTGTCGGTAAAATGTTTTTCAAAGTTTGTGAAAATAAAAAGTTACAAAAATACTCATGAATTTTGGTCTAGAGTACATCTAATATTGTTGAGTTTTCCCTCAAAAGTGCTTAGCAGTTATCAAAATGTTTCATTTCAATTCCTATGTAATTACTTTGGGCATGTTATGTAAGAGATTAAATACATACAACGAGGTTGAATTTTGTATCTCAATATAATATTTTCAAAACTCTAAATTCGAAAGCAATTTTAAAAAACAAATAAAAAAGTAACATGACATTGAAACCTAATGCAAATTTTGCACAACATTCCTTTGTATTCATAAAGGAATGTTTTTGGCAAAAATATTCTTTATTTCCCTCATTAAATTTTCTTCATTATAATTCTTCTTTATAATCTGCACAAATTTCCCTCTTTTTGCAACTCGTGAAACTTTAGTATTAGAAACATAATTTTAGATAAAGTTTAATATATATATCATTGGGTGCACTTCAAACAAAAAAAAACTTTGTGGTTTTGGATGCACTTGTTTTTTTTAACTGAATTTTTTTACTGAACTGAAGATTTTGGATGCACTTCAAACCAAACTTATGGATATTTTTTGCACCTTTTATTTTCCCTTACTTTGAAAAATTTAACACCATTAGTGTAGATTGTCGGTATAGATATTTTTGACTTATTTCAGTAACTACATGAGTATTTTTGCCAAAAACTTCATGAGCATTTTTGGGTAAAAACAACTTCACGATGTTGGATGCGCCTTGAAACAAATTGTGTGAGCATTTTCACACTTGGACCTTACACATGATATAACTCAAATTTTGAAAATTTAATTATCTTTTATTAAGTTATTGGGTTGGAAAATAATAATTTTTAAAGAAATTAGAGGGAAAAAACTTAGGAAAAAATATAAAGGAAAGGAAGAGAGATAATGACACTTTATAAATTTAAAATTGTAATAATATTGAACCAACTAGGTTATTGGTGTTGATAAAAAATGGCTAAACCTAAATATGTCTACATTAACACTTTTAAAATTACTCAAAACCTAATTATAAATGATAGAAGCTCGGGAATTTTTTTAACTGATCCTAACTCTCATTTTCGAAATTTATTGTCCTAAAGTGTTATTTTCCCCATTAAAATAGATCCAAATCTTAAGTAACCTTGGTTGATTACTGTAAACTGTTGTTTTATGAGGAGACAAGATAATTAACAATAGAAAAATACTCCCTCTTGTCCTAATTTTAATATTACTTTGATTTTTTAGTAGATATTAAAATATGAAATTAATCACTTTAAATTGTCTATATTTATCTCATTCCCTAAAAAATAGTTATTTTATTTATAAACTAACATATAATCTAATTACATATAATATATTTTCTTGACTTTATTTAAAAAATCAAAGTGATCTTCTATTTTAACTCACGATCATACCTGATTGCCGAGCCTATTTTTATAATATTATTTGGATTTCAAATCCAATATAGCCGACACAGCCAAAATATTTTGAAAATTTGCCTCGATGTCCAGTTCATGAAAAAGGTAAAATAAAAATAAACAATTGTGTTGCCTTTATTATTAGTCACACTACTTTATTTCCTGCTTAGCTAGATCGCAGCCTCCAACAAATCAGAAGGAGTCTTGCGTAACCCAACTTGCGTCAACTAGTTGCCGAACAAAAAAAAAATAATTTATTTTCATTGATTGAGCTCCTAAAAAGTAGATATTAAATTAAAATTACCAATTGGTAGGTGGTAACTGGGTAAGAATGAAACTATATAAAGAGTGGCATTAGCTTGCAAAGAAGAGCAAAAGAGAAGTCCCAGTTAGGGAACAAGAAAATGGGGACCAAAATGGCCTCTGCTACTCTCACTCTCTTCCTAGCCATTGTGTGTGTGAGTGCCAATAACTACGTCTATTCCTCCCCTCCACCACCAAAGCCCTACGTCTACCACTCTCCTCCTCCTCCTGTGGTGCACACTCCTCCTAAGGCACCTTACCACTACCCATCTCCTCCTCCTCCGGTTTACCATTACAAATCTCCTCCTCCACCGGTCCACCACTACACTCCCCACCCGGTCTACAAGTACAAATCCCCTCCTCCTCCAGTGCATTACGCTCCCCACCCGGTTTACAAATACAAGTCTCCTCCTCCTCCAGTCCACCACTACACTCCCCACCCGGTTTACAAGTATAAGTCTCCTCCTCCTCCAGTTCATTACGCTCCCCACCCGGTTTACAAATACAAGTCTCCTCCTCCTCCGGTCCACTACGCTCCCCACCCAGTTTACAAATATAAGTCTCCACCTCCTCCAGTCCACCACTACACTCCCCATCCGGTTTACAAGTACAAGTCTCCTCCTCCTCCTCCGGTTCACCACTACACTCCCCACCCAGTCTACAAGTATAAGTCTCCTCCTCCTCCAGTTCACTACGCACCCCATCCAGTATACAAATACAAGTCTCCTCCTCCTCCAGTTCACTACGCTCCCCACCCAGTCTACAAATACAAGTCCCCTCCTCCTCCAGTTCACTATGCTCCCCACCCAGTTTATAAGTATAAGTCTCCTCCCCCTCCAGTTCACTACGCTCCCCACCCAGTTTATAAGTACAAGTCTCCTCCACCTCCGGTTCACTACGCCCCCCATCCAGTCTACAAATACAAGTCCCCTCCTCCTCCAGTTCACTATGCTCCCCACCCAGTTTACAAGTATAAGTCTCCTCCTCCTCCAGTTCACTACGCTCCCCACCCAGTTTATAAGTACAAGTCTCCTCCACCTCCCGTCCACTATGCTCCCCACCCAGTGTACAAGTATAAGTCTCCACCCCCTCCAGTTCACTACACTCCTCACCCAGTTTATAAGTACAAGTCTCCTCCACCTCCGGTTCACTACGCCCCCCATCCAGTCTACAAATACAAGTCCCCTCCTCCTCCAGTTCACTATGCTCCCCACCCAGTTTACAAGTATAAGTCTCCTCCTCCTCCAGTTCACTACGCTCCCCACCCAGTTTATAAGTACAAGTCTCCTCCACCTCCCGTCCACTATGCTCCCCACCCAGTGTACAAGTATAAGTCTCCACCCCCTCCAGTTCACTACACTCCTCACCCAGTTTATAAGTACAAGTCTCCTCCACCTCCGGTTTACCATGCACCTCCCAAGGCTCCTTACCACTACGCTTCCCCACCACCACCACCTAAGAAGCCATACAAGTATTCATCTCCACCACCACCTGTTCACTATGCTCCTCCTAAGGCTCCTTACCACTACGCCTCACCACCACCTCCTCCAAAGAAGCCTTACAAGTATGCTTCTCCTCCACCACCGGTCCACGTCTACCCTCACCCACACCCTCACCCGCACCCACACCCACACCCACACCCACACCCACACCCACACCCACACCCAAGCCCACCATACAAGTACCCATCTCCACCACCACCGGTTCACGTGTACCCAAAGCCTCACCCATACCCTAAGCCAGCTTATCACTCTCCTCCTCCTCCTCCAGTTCACAAGCCTTACATCTACGCTTCCCCACCACCTCCTACCCACTACTAAATAGCCCCTTCTCTCACCTCTCTCTCTAGATCTGATCTCCACATGGTAAGCAAATTACTATACTCTTTTTCATAACATGATACTATCATTTTTGCAATAACTTTTGACACCCAAATCCGAAAATGCGTACCCGGAATATGTTAAGCGTTAATGATAACAAAAAGTTTAATTTTCTTTTTGCAATAACTTATGTTTTACCCTCTAGGTCTTAAAAAACAAGTTCTTTAATTTCATAATAGAAATATCCAATATTTATATTGAGGCTAATGGCTATATATGGAGCTAGTGGTTTCTTTTGTTGTCTTACAAAGAGCAGTCTTCTTTTCATGCAAAAATTTCATGATGTGTATGTGGATCTGATCGTGGGACTAGATCTAGATACCAATGATAAAGACTAATTATTTATTTCAATATGCATGTGTATGTTACAGGGTCGTAGAGTCTGAGTCAATAAAGAAAGCGATGGACAGAACGAAGCACTTTACAATACGGCAGAAGACTAAAGTTTGAATGGAAGCAAAAGTTTCCGCCTTTTGTCGAGCAAGAAGGGAAAACGAAAAAGAAAAAAAAAGTGTGTTAAATTATTTATTCCACATTTTCCTTGGTTTTTGCTATTATGGTGTAATTTGACAGTTGTGAGGCACTCTCTGGTCCATCACATGTATTATTGTATTCCCGTCCTTTGGTGAATTATCATTAGTTAAAACCATGCATGCATTGTAGTTTTCAACCTGTTGCTTTTGCAGTCGGGTACTCGGGTTAAATCTGATATAATAATAAAAATTGAATATTATCGTTCACTCATTCTCTCTCTACCGAACAGTCTTACGTGGTCCAAGTTTGAATTTTCCATTATGGTGTTTTCTGTGAATTATTGTTTCCGTTCAGTAGGAGGACTGTATGCCAGACCTACAACCATGATGGTGAACAAGACAAACATTGTGACAAGCAAGGTTTTAAAACCCGAGCCGGATGTCGAGCCGGAAAACTGAGCGGGTCATGGTTGAAACGGTTGAAACGGTTGGACCGTTCGGTCGAACTGGTGACGTAATAATTTAATGAAAATTAAATATATAAATATTGTTAATACTTAATAACTTAATATAATTAGGATGAAGATATTTTTTTAATCAAGTTCATTTTTTTTCGGTTGATATATTGTTTTCTACAGTTGTCAGTTTCTGGCCGGGTCAAAAGCGGGTCAATAGCGGGTCAACCCGGGTCAACAACGGTTAACCCGGGTCAACCCGGGTCAACTCCGGGTCAAAAACGTTTTGCACAGTAAACGACCCAACAGAGGCAATCGGGCCGTTTTACCCACCGGTCGGACCGTCCGGCTCGGTCCGAGTTTCAAAAGGTTGGTGACAAGAGTTCCCTTCACCAAAAGTAATGTGGCCAAGTGTAATATATATATATAAAACAAAAAGGGGTAATTAATTACAGGTCCCCACAAGGGAGTTAATACTGGAAAAGTCCCAAAAGTTGAAAATATTTTCAACTTTTGGGATTTTTCCAGTATTAACTCCCTTGTGAGGGACCTCTAATTAAATTTCCCAAACGAAAAATCCCACCAAATACCCCATTGAATATAAAAGAAGACATACACTACGAAAAACTGATGATTAGAGATAAAACAATTGATGAATAGATTTTTTCTCTAATTGTTAAACATTAATTTGATTCAAATTGTGATGTATATTCTAGTGAGAAGGAAGACCTCTCCCAAAAACTAGCATTATTTTGAAAGAACTGATGAGACATTCCATATTACCTAGAATTCTACCATCATTTTAGTTGCCTGAACACAAGTTTATTATATGGGAGAATTAGTCTCATATAAGACAATTAATCACGTGGAAGCATCAAACAATTATCAATTAAATTGAAGTCGTCCAAGGGACTTGATAATATTAAATGACTTGTTAATTAATTATCATTGAGTTGTCAATATTGTCAATGCAACTCTTGTTTGATAATATTAATTTACGAGGCAGATATTGACAACTCAAAGATAACTCATTGATAAGTCATTTAATACTCCCTCCGTTCCTAAATATAAGACCTAGATAATTTTTTTTTGGAAAGATTAAGGTTGCGAAATAGGTTATTAAATGATGACATATTTGATATTTTTTTAGATTATCCATTAGCTTATAGGTAAAATAAACTAGTTTAAGAGAAAAAATTAGGTAAATCAATTTATAATTAACTTATTTTTTGCTTTTTTTAGGATTTTTCAAAAAAGTCATCTAGGTCCTATATTTAGGAACGGAGGGAGTATCACACAAGTCCTTTGTGAGTTGGGACTTCAACTCAATTTAAGCAATGTTTGGTCTTTCCATGTGATTAATTGCCTTATGTGGGACCTATGTGTAATTCTCCCTCTTATCATTCACTAGAGTTATAATGAACAATGATAGAACGTGAACATTTCTTTTCCATTTTTTATTAATCGAGTTCATTGAAAAAGAATGAAAGATTATTTTATCCTAAATAAAAAGAAATCAATGGCATGTGTTCTCAGCTGCATTTATGCAAGCCCAACAAAGTATATTAACGGACCCGTTTGGTTAAATTGCATACACAGGATAAGCTGCAATGCTATGCAATAGATGGCATGCAACCTTTATTACCATGGCATGTTTGGTAATTTATAAAAATATGGAATGACATGAATAATGGTCTGATCTTAGTTCAAACCCTTTGCTCAAGTTGCAACAAATTCATGTATTGATCATATTTAGAAATTAATAAACTCCACCCAGAAAATTCCACATCAAAGGAAAAATTAGTGAAAATGCAATAATTGATCTATACACATTACTCGTAAGGATGAAATATGAAATTAGATTGAAGGTATTTTATGTCTTTTCATCTTAGTTAAGGATAAAATAGACATTTAAAATACTACTCTCTCTATTCCACAATATAAGCTAATGTGGTGGGAAATAGTCTGTCTCATAATATAAACTAATGTGGGGAATTGTTGACAACAGTCTCTCATCTTCCCCATGCACACTCTCATTTTTTTCTCACTCAATCACCGTTTCACTTACCCTCTTCATAAAAATGAGCAAAGTTGGGAAAAATATGTTTAGATATTAATTGCTTTCAACAACTTTCAATAGTTTTCTCGAATATAACGGTTTAGTAAACATAAACTTATATTGTGGGGCAGCGAGAGTAATACGAGTGGTAATAACATTCATAGGAAAGCTATGAATGATGATTACCAATTTTTTGGCATTGCCATTGTAATCCTTATTACCACACAAAAGAGCAACCAAACACATAATCTCTTGTAATTTAATATTGATTACCATTGCAGGCATACAACATAACAGAACCAAACGGACCTGAATCATGGAATTACTAACGTTCAATATTCAAGAAAAAGAGTTTATATCCATTTCATATTAGTTTTATAAATGAACAAATACAATGTGAGAAAACAATCTTCTGTTTATCAGGGAGTTTCAAGGACACATAAAATGGAAGGGAAAACATATTGTTGTGAGCTTAGATATTATCTATGGCAGTTTCATCCTCGGGTTGAAGGAGTAAACGGTCCCTTTGTCTTGAGATTCTAAAGTCTCTGGTGGAAGATGACCTGCGCACAGGGTGTAATATGTACAAAGTATCTTCTGCCCTGGCTGCACCTGATTTCAACTTAGGTAAAGGAGGAAATTTATCGATGTTTTCACCATCGTTATCGTCACGTCGAGTTTTTAGGAGCAGCTTCTGATCTGAAGACACATATGGAGAGAAGATAGGTGAAGAAAAATCCTTTGCCACAGTATGGTTTGAACTTGATAAAGTACTACTGGTTGATGTGGTATTGCTACCCAGTTCTTCATGTGGGACGTATGTATCAGCATTCTTTTTTAATCCCTGAAATTAGATGTGAATACACATAGTATTTGTTTAGTATGCGGAAGATTAAGGGGAGGGGAGGGGAGGCGAAATTTTAATGAGTTTCATGTAAAAAAATTTGAAAGGTGCAATTGAAAGGCTTTAATTACTTTTTTTACTCTCTTACTATAATACAAGTATTAATCATCTCATTATTTAAATTTTATAAGCACACTTTATCCATTTCCTTTAGAAACAGATTCATTAAAATTTTCCCTTCCCTCCATTTGCTTAGTGCCAAACAGAGTGTGAATGTATGAAGAAAGCATGGGTATAAATATAAAATGAGTGTTCATGTGAGATTTAAAAGGCAACCCTCAGCGAACAGCCTTATAGCCTAGTGACAAGGAAAATCCTCTGTATGTTGAAGGTCACAGGTTTTATCTCACTAAGTGTGCTCAGATGTATAGATCACACGACGCCATTATTCTCTATATTTCATGCCTCCGAATAAAAAAGAAATTAAAAAAAAAGTGCAGCGACACAGCACTAAGGTTCTGATGAGTCTTTGGAGTACAGCAAATGAGAATAAAAATGCAGGGAACCTAATGCAAGAAGCAGAGAGAGATAAGGGAGTTTCTTTAAGCTCAGAGTTTAATTCTTACCTCTTTAGAAGATATAGAGGGTTCTACTGGTATTTCAGGTGCCAGGCTCTTTCTGCTACCCTCAAGTAATGTACGTGAGCGTCTTAGTTTATGATTCATTCGCCTGTAAACATTAGCAAAGCAACCAAGATGCAATTAAATTGTTATTAGGAAACAAATCAAACTAATTGGGTGAAGGTGCACAAATTCCTATGATACACGGGAAAATAAGCATTTGACATTATAATAAAAACTCGGGTGCATATCGTAAATTTTAAATGGTACAAAATTGTCTTTTCCATTAAAATGAGTTAACGGCAATTACGTTAAGTTGTGGGTCCCACAAAATTCTTATACAAAATGAGTTTAACGGAAAACATTTTGCACCCTTTTAAGTTATAATGGGTATTTATGCACCCAATGTTGTATCGTGATGTTAGATGCACATTTGCCAATTCACCATATGTATTTGAATTGCTATAAGATTATCATTCAACAATTCACATATTGAAGAACAGATTGCAATTGTATACAAGTATCTTGGAAACATATAATTCACCAACCTAAGGGTAAACACTAAATCCCACCTAAAGAAACTGACTTACTTGATTTGTTCCTCGGCTTGATCTTGCTCATCATCCTCATTGCAGATCACAGGAAGACCAGAGAGGTTACATGCCAAAGGACTTGTATAGAAGAACTGCAGAGGCAAATTATTCGTAACAAAAGATTCATATTTCACAAGAGATTATTCATATATGCATGTTTTTGATACAACCAGTTGAATGAGAACCAGATAAAAAATCAATTGTTCAAGTTTATCACATACTGCAAGCAACACAAACTGAAACAAGGAGATGAAAGATCTACTTCAAAAGTATAATAGGATGAAGAGAATATTGGACCCTGCAAACTTGATTGGCTCAACTTCATTGGAGAATAGTTTAAAGCCTCTTGGCTAGAATGTTTACCAGAGAAAACTAAGCAAACTAAAGGCTTCTTCTTAAAGGGAACAAACTACTAGATAAAATTATAATGCATTCCAATATATAGAAGACAATTTCAGTCAAGTACATAAACACTATTTCTTGAGTCTTGACAATGTGAAACTTAAATATGCTAATTCATAGACCAGAGAATTCCAATAAGAAAGCTTGAACATATTCATTTTTCTATCCATGACTCACTTGATTTTGGAGAGCTTTAGATGCAGTTCCACGGTAAGCTGGATCCAGGGCAAGAAGAGTACATAGTAGACCCAAAGAAGATGGAGGGAGTTCTTTGAAAGTCTCTATGAGGCATGGCCTATAAGACTTCGGAGGCTTAAAAGTCCCAGCAGCTTTGAATTTTTTCCAATAACCCTCTGATGGAGTACCACATAGCCTAAAAATTCTATGAAGTTGCTCCACCTGAAAGTAGAGAGTGTTTACTAATTTGCAGAACCATATAGGACAAGTAGGCGCAAACAAGAAAAGGAAAAAAGGCACATACATGAGGCAGAAATCAAAAAGAAAAGAGTTTTTTTTTCAAAGATAAACAGAGTAAATTATGCCTTTTTTTTCCTCCGGAAGATTATACATTTCTTAACTAGGTCCTCCATGGTATAAACATCTCATTTTGTCACCCATGGTTTTATCCGAATCAATTCAATCCCTTGTTTGCCAATGTAACCTCAAATTGATTGAGTCATTGTGGCTGAGGACCTAAGTTGCCGTGTTTATTATGAAACAAAAGTGATTGAATGAAAATAAAAAATTTAGAAGGGAATAAAATTGAGAAGGACATGCTCTAGAGGACAAAATTGAAACTTTTGTGATCCTTCAAGGACAAAAAAGCATCATTGCCAAAGCTACTGAAAGTTTAGATCACTGCCATTATCTGGAGATTATCACCTCTGTTCTACCAGGCATAATTGGAGCCCCTGTAAACATTTCTGCCAGGAGGCACCCAGCACTCCATAAATCAACACCAACTCCATAATCTGTGGCACCTAACAACAGCTCAGGTGATCTGTACCATAGTGTCACAACCCTGCTTGTGAGAGGCTGGTTATGGTTGGGATTATAATAATTGGCGAGCCCAAAATCTGCAATCTTAAGCATCCCACTTTTATCTATCAAAAGATTGGACCCTTTGATATCTCTATGCAAAATGCCTCTGTCATGGCAATGCTGCAGACCTGAAAGCAATTGATGCATGTAGGACTTGACCTGCAATAATTATTTTGGACTATTGAAGAAACTCAAGTAAACCAGACGCTAAAATACCAAAGCCAGCATAGAGAAACTTTTAACCTGTGGTTCAGTTAATCTCTCTTCGGGACGATAACTTATTCTGGCCAAATCTGATTGCATGAAGTCAAAAACAAGATAAAGACTATAATGCATTCTTGAAGTAGCTAATCCTTTGAGTTTTACCACATTGGGGTGATCCAATCTCTGTAATATCATAATTTCTCGTGCCATGAATTTGATGCATTCAGGCTTTGAAGTGTCGAGGCGCACCTTCTTGAGGGCCACTAATTCTCCAGTGTTCCGATCTCGAGCTTTGTAAACATTGCTATAAGTTCCCTGCCCGACCTGCAAAACATAATATTCAACACAAGTTATGTTACTGGACTGACTCTCATAAAATATTGCCTATTAACTTGTCTTAGCTGCTGTAATGTAATTGTTGTGGGAGTAAGTAAAGCAAACAAAAACACGACACTTCAAAATGAAACCTTATTAATCATAATGTAAGATTCAGCACTCTTGGGAACCAAGCCAGCCAAGGCTTCCCTTGGAACATTATCAACAAGCCATTTAGGCCACCCATCAACCGTCTCATCTTCAAAAGGCTTCCTTAATTCCTTACCCACCACTCTCCTATTCAACTTTGCATTGCCATTGGCATTGGCAGTATCATATTGAACCTTATGCTTCCTGGGTTCTCTCTTGTCACTACCCTTTTGGTCAAACTTATGCCCTGTGGACCGTCTATGAGCAGTAAAGTCAGAATCTTTGGCATACCCATTATGTATCTGGAGGTTTCCCAAGGACCTAGATGGCTTAACCTGGTGAGAGCCCATAATAATGGAGGGAAACAAGGGAAGAAGGCAAAAGGGTACTTAGAAAGAGAAAGAGGGTGGAATAATAATAATGGTGAAGAGTTTGGCCGTCCATGGGCGGCATGCATATTCGGACCTTTCTGGGTTTCTAAAGAGAATGCTTAGCTATGCTCGTTGTTGTTGATAGAGACAGACGCAGATTGTGACTGGGAAGTTCCAAAATGTAGAATAATAATGTATCCAACCAGCGACAAACGAAGGCTTCATTCAACTACGGACAAAGGAAAGGAATGAGAGAGAGAAAGAGAGAGAGAGAAAGAGAGAGAGAGAGTTCGAATCACGACTCACTACTATAATGCAAATTGGGAATTGGACTGATTGAGCACAAACCAATATACTCTACTATAATTTTTTTTTATATAAAAATGTTTAGTTGAGTTGGGTCTCGGGCTCAGCAGGGTCAGGACAAGCCTCCGGACTCTTTGAGCGCTTACAGAACTACTTATAGAGCGTCCACTAATAAGGTCCTCACATCGGCAGGATTCGAACTCACAACCACATAGTTATAAGTCAAACACCTTTACCAATTAGATCAACCTTTGTTGGTCAATATATATAATTTTTTAAAGATAAAAGACTAAAAGTGTATTTTCCAAACATAAAGGACTAAATTGAAACTTGATCCAAATATAAGGGACCAAAAGTATATTTTAGTCTAAAAATAAAAAATGTAAAATTAGTTGGGGTAGTGATAGAGGTAATAATTAATATGATATTAAAATTTAGTACAATTGACTGACCAAGGTAGGAGTCTAGTCCTCAACTGACCTGTAAACAATTCAACGGGCTGATTTAATTTTTCCTCATACTCAACACCAAGGGTCAAACTATTGACAATTGGTTAAAGGTGAATGAATAATTGCTACTCAATCACACACCCGCATTAGATATAAAACATTTGATAAAGGCAACATTGGAAATAACTTGCTTTTTGAGACATTTTAATGATTTTAATTAGTTTTAGTAAGATTCTATAGTTAATGTCTTTTAATACAAATAAATAAGCATAATAAATACCTATAAGAGGGAGTGGCATTTTCAGTTGATTGAAATTTGAAAGGGATTGAATATCGAATTTGTAAAACCAAGTGGCATCCGAAACAATTGGCTGAACCAAGAAACACTTTTAACTCAGTTATTAGAATTGCCCGCGACAAAATTAAGCCACCAAAAAAATGGAAAACATAAATAACTGCCATTTGAAAGGTAGAAAGGTAAAGTTCCTGAGCAATATTCAAAACAATCTGTGTGCAACCAAGATTGGAACCAAAGAAAAGATATTGTAAACTGACAAAATTGAACTCCAACTTTATAGAATTTAAATAAAACACTGCAGTAAAATCCATTGCACTTCTCATAATTATGCCTTGAGACGTCCAAAAAACTTTTGCTTCTCCTGTGTTGTCTGGAAGCGGCCATGGCCGAACTTGGATGATGTATCAATAAACTTGAGCTTGATCTCCTCCAAGGCAACACGAGAAGTCTGCTTAAGGAGGGTCTGGCGCAATGTGATAACCCTTTTCTTGGGACCAACACAGCATCCCTTGATCATCACATAGTCATCCTTCACAATACCATAGTGAGGGAAGCCACCCATTGGAGTTATGTCCTTCTCAGTCCTAAAAGTCAAATCAAGTCATGTTAGCTTAACAGTTACTGCTCACATTCACATCTTAATTCATCATAAAAACTCATGTTAACTAGACATTAGCCATGCCAGTAATTTTTCTTGCCATTGCAGACGTGAAATTCTAGTTAATGTTCATATTTATATAATAAGGTGTTCATTGAGCAAGTAAATCACCTGTCAAAATCAGTAATGGCAGTATGGGACTCATCTCCAGCTTTGCCGAGCTTGTAAACCTTCTTGTTCAACTCAGTGCGGTGGTGGTATCCATTCTGCCCGGCTCTGGCAACTGTGAAAGAAACTCTGGCAGGATGCCAGGCACCAATACAAGCAACTTTCCTCAGACCCCTGTGAGTCTTACGGGGAAGGCGGGTCACACCCCAACGAGTGACAACACCTTCGTAACCCTTACCCTTTGTTACACCAATGAGATCAATCATCTCATCCTTCTGGAACACAGCATCAACAGGAACCTGCTTCTCAAAGAAATTGTAAGCATAGTCCACCTTCTGAGCAATTGTGCCACCGTTGACCTGAATCTCCATGAGGTGAGCTTTCTTCTGCTTCAAACCTTTCATTTTCCTGATCTGTGAGAAACCAAAAATCAGAATTAACGTGTTAGGTAATTTGATTCAAGCCCTTAAATTGCCTGATGAGAAGATTAGCAACAGTTTGAGTGTTGAAGCAAGGATCAGCAACTAAACAATTTATTAGTGAGAACTAAGCCAAGCACGCTATACCTGAGTGTGAGCCAAAACACGAACAACCGCGGCGTACTTCTTGATTTTCTCAAGTTGAGCCTGAATGCTTTTCTTTCCCTCATCAGATTCATACTGCTTGGAGTACTTAGTGAAAGCCTTCTTCTTGGACTTGCAAAAGTTCTTGTAGAACCTGCGCTTCACATCCTCACTCAAGTGCTGAGCCCAGACAGTGCTCAGTGTTCGAAGACCGCGAGGAGTTTTCACATAACCCACAACTCCAACAATAACCATGGGAGGAGTCTCAATAATGGTAACAGGCTCACAGGTTTCTTTCTTGTGAAGCTCTGATACAACAAAGAAATGTCATTAGAAAACCACGCAGCTAAATGATCTGTCAATAAAGTGAAGCCCAAAAATCATTTTAAAACACGGAAAAGAATATGGAAAGCAAAGATGATTGCAGAAAATAATCAAATGCAGAAGAAACTCTCATAAATCAATGAGGAAGTTGGTAAAAACAAACAATGCACATCTAAATCCACCTGAACACTTCACAACTCATGGCCTTCATTTCAGTGTAACTCATAAAACAAGGGTTAAGGGTCATTCCTGCCCCTCAATTATGCATGGAGGATCATATCTGTCCCACATAATTTAGGGATAAATATGACCCTTCGCGCATACTTACATAATTAAGGGGCAGAAATGATCCTTCTTTACATTTCTAGGGGAAATTTGGGCAAAAAATACTTCAAGGGCAGATATGAATATTCATACATACTTAACCCCATAAAACAAAGCAGAAGCAACAGCCTACATGTACAAGTATATTTCCAAATACTATCCTCAAGAATGAAACCTCACATAACATAGGTGAACAAAGTTAAATGTATAGATAATGAAGAAAGTGCAGTGATAACGAGAAATGAAGTAGGGAATGGATAGAAAAGGGACTGACTTGAGCCAGGCTTCTCGACCTCTCGGACAATGTGAGTCATGCCTGCCTTGTAGCCCAAGAAGGCGGTAAGCCTGGGGGGCTTGCTTTGGTCATCCTTTGGGAACGCCTTCACTGAACAAACAATTGAATTAAATGAATGCTTAATGTATTACATAGATAGGGGAAAACATGTTTGATAAAAGAATAGGAATACCTTTTCCCCTGTGACGAGCAGCACGCTTCCTGGGAAGAAAGCCAAGAGAGCCGTGCCTAGGGTGCTCGAACTTCCTGTGGGACATCCTCTTCTCTCCTACATTCATCCAACATTACATATCAGAAAATAACAAAATCTTAAGAGTTAGATAATAATAATCATAATGAATGATTGTTACAGTTAGTACACAAAGCAAGTGCCATTGTATTTAATCTAGGTTTTTCCAAACAATGTTATTCATAAATTCATAAAATTAAAAGGAAATACTAGTTTATTCTGAGGAATTATTGATTTGAGTTAATAACATTTGCTACTTACTACAGATATGAAGTGTTAATGGGCAGAATACTTATTGATGGGGATTTGCTTACTGGGTATGAAGGGTTATAATGGGCAGAAAGGTATTCATAAATACATCAGCTCTATTTTAACCCTTAAGGCTATATGCAAAGATTGTGGAACATATATGTGAATACCAATTTTCGATGCAGGACCAGAAAGTTGCAAACTTTATGCACATAAATCAATCAACCAATGTTAGAGAGGACACAAAGATTCAGAAAACGAAGGCTTACGGCGGATGAGAGTGACGATAAATGAATGAATGTGGAGAAGTTTGGACAACTCACCTCAACAAGACGGCGAAGCAAAACTTAGTGAGGGACTAGGGTTTGAACGACGGATGAAGGGTTTTAATATATGAGGGTAACTTTGGAATATAGCAAATATATGGGCAAATTTTTTTTATCAGAAATTATATGGGCAAATTGGTCAAGAGAAATGTGTTTTTGTAAAATTACCTAATCTCCCTTTTTTACATCACAAAAATCTCCCTTTAGATAAATGAAAAATTCAACTTAATAAATAAAAGTTTAAATTATATGAAATGGCAACTAATAATTCAATGTCAAGATATTGTCATTTCATATATTTTGATTCCGAATTTATTGTTATTACTATTTTACTTAACTAAAACAGTAACTTTGATTCATATTGGTTGTTACAACTGAAAGTTGAGGACAATTAATTTTTTTTGGAATATTTAATGGTTAGTGGTAGTTATTTTTTAACAATGGTAATTGAAAATTAATGGTTTTTTCTTTACCCACGCTCACAAAACACACTATTCAATTCCCACCACATTCTCTCCAAATTCAAATTTCTAAAGAGCATTTGAGTCTTTTCTCACAAATTATTAATGTGTATTAGGTGCCTATGACCCAACTTGTACTTTTTACAATTTAGCAACCCCAATTGTTCTTTTACTAATTGGTAAGACTTTATTTGTCTTTTTCCCATTAAACTTTGGGAAAATGACAAAAAAATGACACTTGAATTTGAGTTGGACAAAATGGGGTCTCCAATTCCAACTTGGCCAAATAAGGGATAGTCCACAATTTGTCATAAATGAAGTTTGTGACTTTGTGTCAAAACAGTAGTTAATAGCGATACTTGGGTAGTGAATTGCGATACACATGAGTAGTTAATCGTTAACTACTCATGTATCGCAATTCACTATTCAAGTATCGCTATTAACTACCATTCTCATTGACTACTCAAGTATCGCAATTCACTACCATTTGATATATTTTTAGATTATCCATTAGTTTATAGGTAAAATAAATTAGTTTAAGGGGAAAAATTAGGTAAATCAATTTATAATTAACTTATTTTGCGTTGTTAAGGATTTTTTAGAAAAAGTCAATTAGGTCTTATATTTAGGACCGGAGGAGTATTAGATATTGTTTTGATTAAAAGTTCTATGATGCTGATATCTAAAGAATTAAAGATCATTTTCCTTTCAGTGTTCTTTTTATTGTTTTGTTTCGTTGGAATATTTGGACATAAGATAATGAATCATAATGCTCTTTTCATGAATTGAATTGCTTAGATGTGGAAATGATTATAATGTGATTATTATAAGGATTGAGTTCCTTAACATCTAAAGAGAAAGCATTGGTGTTATTAACTAGAGCTATGAAAGTCTAATTGAGGAAGTCGTTTATAGTATTTGTGATGGTGGGGATGACCATACTTGTATAGAGAACTCAAAATGACTTCAAGAATATCTGACAGGCACTACATCTTTTTTTTTTTGTTCTTGCTTAAGTTGTTATAGGCAGATTTTGACATTGATGTGAATCATACATGATTTTACTTATCGATAGCAGTAAGAAATGCCTCTTACATAAAAATTACAGAAACTTGCTTCATAGAACTTTTTTTTTGTCTTTTTCTCATTTTCTTAGCCATGAGAAGTTTTACTGAAATGGCAATAACCCACAAAATAGTTCAGAATTCATTTGTACTCTTTCTCTTTTTATTGGGTGAGAAAAATGAATTTAAACTTTAATGCCCATGTCTTGGTATAAACGTAGTTCTTTTAGTCAATAGCGATGTTTGGTACAATAATATATGTTGATTCCAACAAAAGTGATTTCACTTTGATTTGACACTTTTCATAAGACTATGACTGAAAATATCAACATATATGTTATTGAATTTCAATTTTTTATCCCATTCTAACTTGTGCTTTTCTAGTGCTATAAAATAGAAGATAAAGGATCAATCATACTTTTTGCATACCAGTGTGTAATACAGTAATATTTGTATCAGATTTTTATTGTATTTGCAGCGCACACATGCTTATATAAATTCTTTTCAAGTTCTGTAGTTTGTTTGAAGTTCTTTTATATATAGTGTGGGGAAACAGATGCAAAGCTAGTTTATATGAAACAGTTTAGGAAAACAATCACACTCTAGGTTATAGTGGATAGATTTGATTGAAGGAAAAGAGGATAGAAAATAGAGAGGAAAGAAGGGTAATCTGTACAGAAATTGTGGGGAAGAAGAAATAGAAGAAATTAAGGGAGAAATAGCTTTTTTTATAAATGAAAAATAGCTTTTTTATAATGTTCAATATATAATAATAATAATAATAATAATAATAATAATAATATTAATAAAAATATATTATGAAGGAAAGGAGTTGTTTAAAACAAGCCTATGAAATTTGAAACTTAAGTCAAACATAAATTATAATAAAAAGTACGATATAATTTATTTGCTTTCCGATATTGTGTAATTTATTTTTCACAAGTACCATTCCCGGCATTTAACGCGTCGGGATATACGAATATACTCCAGCGTTTATCGAGAGAAGCACTGGTATAAATTGGAAATAAAGGCGCTAAAACGCCGGAATTGATTGCCTCTAGCCCGGCGATAGAAGCGGCTAGATATACTCAAACTAGGTTAGCGGCTTTTGAAACAGGCACTGGGACAAAGAGATCAATAGCGGCGCTTGGGAAGGGAAATAGAGGCATTATTGTGCGGAATTTGAGAACTATATCCCGGCATTTGAAGCGTCTAATATATTTGAACTACGTTAGCTGCTTTTCAAACAGGCGCTGGGACAAAGAGATCAATAGCGGCGCTTAGGAAGGGCAATCGAGGCGTTTATTTGCGGAATTTGAGAACTATATCCCGGCGTTTGACGTGTCGGGATATACCTCAACTGGGTTGGCGGCTTTTCAAGCATGCGCTGGGACAAAGATGTCAATAGCGGCGCTTCAGAACGACAATAGAGGTGTTTGTGAGCGGAATTTGAGAACTATATCTCGGCGTCTGACGTGTCGAGATATACCTCAACTCGGTTGGCAGTTTTTCAAGCAGGCGCTAGGACAAAGAGGTTAATAGCGGCGCTTCGGAATGGCAATCGAGGCGTTTTGCTGCGGAATTAGAGAACTATATCCCGGCGTTTGACGTGTCGGGATATACCTCAACTAGGTTGGCGGTTTTTCAAGCCGGCACTGGGACAAAGAGGTCAATAGCGGCATTTAGGAGGGGAAATAGCGGCGTTTATGAGCTGAATTTCAGCACTATATCCCGGCGTTTTAAGCGTTGGGATATATTTACACTAAGGCGGCCTTTACGAGCAAGAATCGCTGGTAAAAATATATTAATAGTGGCGCTTAGGTTCGGCAATATTGGCGTTTATGAGCTGAATTTGAGAAAGGTACCCCAGAGTTGCAAATGTCGGGATATGTGTTATTTACGGTGACAGTTATTAAAACCAACGCTGGTAAAAGAAGACCAATAGTGGTACAGGCCTTTAAGGTATCCTCTACCTTAAAGGGCTGTACCAGCGCTTGTTTAAGAAATTGATGGCTGAGGATCTTCACTTAAAAATTAAAATTGTGACCAACGCTAGTTAACGGTAATGGAAATTTTATTTTATTTTCTAAAATCATATTTTATTAACCTAATTATTTTTATTTATTGGAAATAAAATCCTTAAATTCTTTTTTATATTTCCAATTCTCACATCTATATTTTACATAACTTCAGTATCTCTTGCCTAAATTTGTAGTTAATTTCTATGAAAACATGGACTTAACTTCTCTCCCATACCCTTTTGGTTCTCTTTTATTCTCTATCTTGAATTTATATAGTTTTTCGTTCAAATATTTTGTATTTAACCTTTAAATAAATAATATAACTGAATTAAAATGAATTGCACTCCCACCATTCGTAACTATAAGACTACTTTCATATTCCAATGTATTCCTAAATATAAGATCACTTTCTAATCTTTCCTAACTTTTTCCCAAATTAACCTCATAATATTTATCAATAATAAATAAACAAGAGATGGAGAATTAAGATAAAGGGCGAAGGCCCAAAAATGATACATAACTATTGGCCAAAGAACAAAAGTAGTACATAACTATTTCGAGGTACAAAAATGATACCCAACTTTTCCATGTGATCAAAAATGATATTTTCACTAATATGACAATAATATTAGACATGAAATGTCCAAAATGCCCTGATAATTAAATAAATTTTTACCGGTCAGCGGTTTATTTAGGGCGAAGGCCCAAATATGATATATAACTATTGGCCAAGGAACAAAAATGATACATAACTATTGCAAGGTACACCAATTGTACCCAACTTTTAACATGGAATCAAAAATGATATTTTTACTAATATGACAATAAGATTACACATGAAAAGTCCAAAATGCGCTTATAAATTAAATAAATTTTCTTCTCCACCCTCTCCTTCCTTAACTTCTTTCTTCTACCAATACTTCCTTCAATAAATAACTCGCCCACCAGCGGCTTCAACTCTCAGCAACTCGTTAGGGCGATCAGGTTGCAAAACATGAAAACAAAGAAGTTAATCACCCACACTTACACATCTTAAAGCACATCATTTCATTTCATTACAACAGAGAAGTTAAATGAGAGCAAAAGAGCGGTGCGTGTAGCAAAATGAAATGAAATGATGTGCTTTAAGATGTGTAAGTGTGGGTGATTAACTTCTCTGTTTTCATGTTTTTGCAACCTGATCGCCCTAACGAGTTGCTGAGAGTTGAAGCCGCCAGTGAACGAGTTATTTATTGGAGGAAGTGTTAGTAGAAGAAAGAAGCTAAGGAAGGGGAGGGTGCGAAAGAAAATTTATTTAATTTATATGCGCATTTTGGACTTTTCATGTGTAATCTTATTGTCATATTAGTGAAAATATCATTTTTGATTCCATGTTAAAAGTAGGGTACCATTGGTGTACCTTGCAATAGTTATGTATCATTTTTGTTCCTTGGCCAATAGTTATGTATCATTTTTGAGCCTTCGCCCTAAATTAATCTCCGGCCGGTAAAAGTTTATTTGATTATCAGGTATTTTGGACATTTCATGTCTAATATTATTGTCATATTAGTGAAAATATCATTTTTGATCACATGGAAAAGTTGGGTATCATTTTAGTACCTCAAAATAGTTATGTACTACTTCTGTTCCTTGGCCAATAGTTATGTATTATTTTTGGGCCTTCGCCCTAAGATAAAGGTATACGGTTTGGGAAAATTAGTATTATCATGTGATAATAACTGACTTAACTAACATCTTTAATCTAACCAAACTAGGGAAAATGATTATATATTTAGGAAGAGGTGCATTAATATTTATATCTTGATTGTAAAAAATAATTCTAGAACAAATATATGTATATGTTTAATAAGTGTAAGATTAATTATAGGGACAATTGCTAATAAAAATAATTTCATATGGGATGTTAGTTAAGCAATTACTAATACATTTAAGCAATCTATTTTCATATGGGTCACTCTTTTAGCAATTGAAATAGTGTAGTTAATAAAAATAATTTGTTTATCCCATTATATTTTCCAGTTAGTAAGACTTGAATACAGAACCCTATATCTATTACTTATATGTCATTATTTATCCTAATTAAAACATTAAGGTTATCTCAGTTCATGACCCTCTCTCTAATGATACATATCACTAAATATAGTCTCTTACCTTCTAAATTAGTCTCTGGGATAGGGGTAATTAGCCGTCTAACCAAGGAGTACTCCTGAATATAGTCTCAAGAATTTCTATGATATATTGATAACAAATATTACAGTTTATATTGATATGAAATAAATTGCTACTTATCATCCATCAAGTAATCATCATCTCATTCTTTCCATCTTGGTGCCGCAAAAACCCACTAAACCACTTCATAGTATCCTTGTCATTCGAAATCACTAAACTTCCATCAATCTTACATCACTAAACTATCATCAAATCTTCATATTCCTAAATTCAAATTATCATTATTCCATCATTTTCACATAAATTTCCTAATCTATTTGTAGTATTTTCAGTACATCTATTTGTCATTTGGGAAGCTAGTTCATCATATATATTGGGACTTTTAACCATACATTTACAAGTGAGAGTCTCTTGCTTAATCATTTTGAAATCATAATAAGCAGCAATAATAAATTCCTCATATTTACCAGCATCTCTCCAAACGCTATTCTTTATCACTTTAAAACACCAACAATCACTATTAAAAAGTATGAAACTTAACTTTCACTAAATAAAGAATTTAGAAATTCACTTACAAATAACTATATCTTAATTCTTTGAGGAACTTATCCATAACTTTAACAATCCATTAAATCTCCAATCCATTCTTCACAATGAAGTTTCGCAAGTAACACCACAAAAACTTAATGTAACACCCCAAATTTTAAAATAGAATAAATAAGGCAATATTTAGAATCTTGAGGTATTATTTAGTATTTAAAATATTTTAGGAATAAATTTGAGGACTAAAAGATACCTAGATAAATTATATTGGGACTCAAAATATCTCAAAACTTATTTTTCTTTCTCACCATCTTTATCATTTCTAAATTAATATCACCCACTAATTTTAATCATCTCTATCTACTCCCTTCTAAAATATCCACTCATCCTTATCCCTTATCTCTGCTAAATTACTCCCAACCATCAATATAATAATAAAGGAAAAATGGTCATTTCCTATAGGCCTAAACACTGTTCATTAGAACTTCCCTCCACGCGTCTCATTCTTGGCCATTGATTTGCTCCCAAAGATTTCTAACCTTCCCATTTTTCATCCCACGGTTATAATATTTCCACCAAGTCACCACTGACACTCCTTGTAAGGGATAAGAGCTTTTCCTTTTGCAGATTTCATGGGTCCCACGAGCAAGTTCTGAAGCTTCTTGTAGAAGCCAAACATCTTATCACTTTCAAATTGTCATCTCCTCTCCAGAAACCCATTTCCTAAGAAAAGCAAGGGAAGAGACCAAAAACCTAGCTCCCCTCTACTGCTCCATTCAATTTTCTTGTGGGTGTAATCTTGTCAGGCTCCATGTGTGTTGCTTAGCTTCGTCACCTACAGAAGGGTTTTTTTGAAAGAAGCATCATTGTGAAGGTTGATCGCATAGTAACAAGGGAGGTTGTGCGCTACCCCTACGGTCCAGATCGGCCCATGAAGGAACATGAAGACATTCATGTTGTTGTCTTTGATGAAAGTGTAAGTGTGGGGTGCGATGATTTTGGTTTCAACATATTTCGCTACTTTTTTTTTCGAATAGTTTTTGTTGTGATTTTTTCCTGTTGTCCCTTTCAAGTTTTAATGGTGTCCGCGTATTATGTGTAGCGCTGCCGTGTTTTGGTGGTCCTGGTCAAGGCAAATGTCATTGACCACTTCCGACATCTTTTGGCCGAGGAAAGGCTGTTAAGGATATCAAACTTCCACGTCTTGGCGGACGATGTGCTCGACTCAAGGACTTGCTATATTCAAACATAGCTGTGTTTCATGGTTTATTCTATTTTTCTCTTAGGTTTTTTGTTGGTTATTGCTGCATATTTCAACTGTATTTTTTGTTTTAAAAATGCAACTTTCTCGCTACCATTAAGATTGCAGGTTCGTGTCTAAATTTTATGCCATTAGAATCTAAACATATTTTGTTGCTTGCTGCCTCAAGTCATGGTTTTTAAATGCTACGCCAGACCTTCATTCTTCATCACTACAAAATGGTGTTGCAGAACAGCTTTCATGGGCACTCAATGCTTAAATTCAGATTTCTCTTCAAGACTTAGAGGTTCTTTAATTCCCTTCGTCCCTTTCTTATGCTATAACCATGATATTAATTTGTCACAATAGTTAGTTTTAGTGTTAATAATTGCATTCTCATATTTCACTACTAGAAAATAGGCCTTTCACGACCATAATTAACGACTAAAAAGCCAATGTTGGTCGTTGATGAAAAACGCGGTGGCATAACATGTAAATAACTGTCCAGGCGGAGATCTTTCACGACCACATTTGTATATGTGGTCGTGGAAGGGTCCCCTTCCACGTCCACACATTTATATGTGTGGACGTGGAAGGGGACAACCCTTTCACGTCCACACTCATAGTGAGTGTGGACGTGGAAGGGTCCCCTTCCACGTCCACATTATGTATAATGTGGACGTGGAAGGGGACCCTTCCACGTCCACACTCACTATGAGTGACCCTTCCACGTCCACATTCCACACATACGAATGTGTGGACGTGGAAGGGGACCCTTCCACTTCCACATATACCCAAGTGTGGTTGTGAAAGGTGGGCAATTTTTTTCCCACTGGCGCCAAGGCCCTTTTTTATTTCCCTCCAACACTTTGGCACTCACTCTCTGCGCCTCCCTTTCTCTCTTCTTCTCTCACACTTTGGCACTCACTACCAATTTTCTTCTCTCTTCGCCTCCCTCACTCTCAACACTTTTTCTCCGCCGCCTCTCCTCCCTCTCCGCCTCTCTCCTCCCCTCTCTCCTCCAACCACCGCCGCCTCTCGCCCTCTCTCCTCCCCTCTCGCCTCCGCCCCCTCTCTCCTCCAACCACCGCCGCCTCTCGCCCTCTCTCCTCCCCTCTCGCCTCCGCCCTCTCTCTCCTCCAACCACCGCCGCATCTCGCCCTCTCTCTCCTCCAACCACCACCGCCTCAACCGCCGCCTCCCTCCTCCCTCCTCGCCCTCCCTGCTCCCTCCGCCCTCCCTCCTCCCTTACAACAGCTGCAACAACAAAGGTATTTTGGAAGGAATTTTCCTTGTTCTCGTTATTTTTTGTGTAATATGCTTTTATTCACCTAAGATTTATCATATGTATATTTTAGATCTCAGAGTTTTCATTAAAAATCGATCAGCCAGTTGCCTTCATTATTCTCAGCGTCTCAGCCGCCGCCACACTCCTAGGTGAGTTTTTTTTTTTTTTTTTTATTTTTCTCTCATTGTATTTTCTTTGTTTTTTTATTTTTTGTATTTGCTTTTTAATATAGTTTGTGCGCACTGTAAGACATTTTAAGCATTGAAATATTGTTTGACTGATTTTATAAGCTCAATATAATTACTGATTTTATTTGGTTTTGGTAATAGATTGTTAATTGTTATTTTGATTATTGTGATTATATTTGGTTCATTTGCTGGCTTAAATATTGCTTCTATTGTTGAATATCAAATTCTAGCTTTTGGTTTGTGCATTTGTGGTAAATTCTGATTTACACTTAATTTGGTACATTGTTTGGTTGACTATTCTGGACATTTTAAGAGTGTTTTGGGCTGCTCTATTTAGCAATAATTGCTGGAAAAAGCTTGTTTTCTTTGCTGGAAGGGGTAGTAAAAATTGCATGCAAATAGACTCTAGTTTCTTGGAGAGGCTGTTTTTGGTTGTTGATTAGGACTGTTTTAGGTTGCCATAGATAGTCCTCTGATTGGTTCAATTGTCTTCTATTCTTTTTAATGAAGACAAGTGTATATACATATTATACACATTACTCCAATGGATCGTGCTTGGATGGATGCTTTGCGAACTAGTGAAGAATATCAAAATGGGGTGGAAGAGTTTATTGAATTTGCCAAAAGAAATGTGGCGAGTAAGAATGGAAAGTACCTGTGCCCTTGTGTGAAGTGTGTGAATGTTGATCGCAAGAGCCTTGACTCTATAAGGAATGACCTTATTTGTGAGGGGATCAATCGCCGATATAGGAAGTAGATTTGGCATGGGGAATTGGGAACTACCGTGGAACATGTAAAAGCAGCGGAGGTGGATGATAATGATGATGATGAATATGTTTGCGATGTTGGCATGGACAACATGATAAATGATATCGCAGCGGAGTCGTTTGTTGTGTCAGACGAGTACGACAAAGTGCGTGGTGATGCTGAGACACCTTTGTTTCCAGGGTGTAAGAAGTATAGCCGTCTGACCTTCATTCTAACAATACTAGAAATAAAGACGGAAAATGAGTCGTTTGGTGCCTCCTAAGAGGCTACCACGTCCATTTTTATCCAAGTGTGGACGTGATAGGTCCTATCTATCACGACCACACACATGTGGTCGTGAAAAACACACTTTTTTACGACGCGGGATTCCACGACCACCTCTTTGTGGTCGTGAAAAGCCCAATATTGTGATCGTGAAAAGCCTTATTTCCAGTAGTGTTTGTTCCAATAGTTTCTTATGCTTTCCATTGTTACTACAATTTGTATCTGCCACAATTCAGGAGTCAAGTAGTAAAATTATGACATGCTGCTACTTTTAAAGCTAAGCATCACATGTCTGATTTTGGAATATTCTTCTCACGTGTTATGCTTTCAGCAGGGAGCTAAAGGAAGTAATGGTTATATCTGAGAATCATACCTATGCATGAATCCGCAATGGACAAGCAAGAATAAAGAAAAGAAGAATAAATAGTTATATGATTAATTGTTAAATAAAAGTTCTAAACACTGTTATTACCATATCTCCTGAATCCTGATTATATGATTAATTTTATCCTTTTGTGTTTTCTGCAACTGGATGTGTTTGATTTTTTGTTTATTGACTATAGCTTGGAGAAATTTCTTGTATTTTTTGCTTAAATGACATAAATTGGTCACTGCATATTCTGAAAATTTATCTAGCATTTGGGGCAAATTTTAGGATTTGATTTCTACTGATTGCTAACTACTTGTGGCTCTTTTTATGCTGTTATTGTTAATTTTGAGTTCAAATTCTGAATTTTGTTGTTGATTGGATTGATTACACTGGCTACTACTATTATAGGTTTGCTTAATGTCATGATTTTGGTGGTGTAGATATATCAAACCATGAGTTATTTGTATAGTTTAAATGGATTCTGCAGATTTGGTAGTAATTTCCATGGATATTGGGGATACTTGCTCACTTAATGAAATGCACCGTTCCATATGGAGCAAATGCTGCCTTTTAAATTGGATTATGCAGTTTCAATATTAAAAGGTAGTTGTATCCATGAAGAATTGTCTAATCTCTAGCTGATATTGAATGGGAAGTACAGAAAGTGTCGAGGCAGTGACTTTCTAAGGCATCATTCAAATAAGTACATCCAATGAATAAATCACAAAATGTTATGAAAGGTTTTACACTTATACTCATATCGGGCATGATACTTGAGATTTGTTGTTTTCTAATTTTTTATATTAGTTTTACTAATTTTTCCTATTATTATTGTTCCTTAATGCTTTTACTTACGTGATATTTATACAATAATATTCCCTTTTTTATTCATTACTTAGAATGTTATTCTTTTCTCTTGAACCATTATTTCACTTTCATGATAACCATTTCTTTTCTTTAAAATTATTATATTTGTGAGTTTTTCAAAAACAAATATAATCAAAGGTAAATTTAGATTTAGGTGAAGCTCCCCGGGCAACACACGGGAGAACTTGCTCGTGGTACAGCATAAAGCTCTTCGTCAACTTCTGCTAATCTGAAATTCTGTCATTTTATGTTTTTGGCTTCAAATGTATGCAAGTTCTCAATGCACTATGCATGTTATCTAACTGATCTTGCTTATATAGCCATGAGTGCTTGCTCCTCAATTTGTGTACTTTAGTATTCTTGATTGCTTTTGCATTGATTTGTGATTTCATGCATGGAAACGATGTTTAAGCAATTGAAAATTGGATTTATTGTTAGATTACCAAAATAGAAAAGAGGTTATGGTTTTATTCTATTGGTCCTAAAAACTGTCTCCCCGTGCTAGGAGTATTTGCTGGTTCCTTTAAAATATCATGATCTTCACCCAAAACTCTCCAACAAAACCATCACTCTCTTTCTCTCATCACAATCATCAACCTCACTTTCTCCTCCCTTCTCGTCATTATCATCATTGGCCATCACCATCTTCACTACCCACTCCCTTCATCTTCAATCTTCATCATCACACTCCATCCTTAACCTTCAATATCATTGTTCACCATCACAAAATCACTTTCTCTTGTCTTCTTTCTTTGTCACTCAGTCCCACAGTCGCTCTCTCTCACTTCCTCCGGATTTTCGCTTCTTCTCCCAATGGTTTCCGGCTACGGCGGCGGCGATTCATGGCGGCACCGGCCTCCGTTCAGCAAGCAGAACCGGATTTGATTTCCGGTGAGCTTACTCTATACTCCTCTAGCCTTTGATTCTTTCATTTGAGCGGTTTGAGAGTTGGGGTTTTAGATTGGGTTAGAGTTTTAAGTGTTTAAGCTTATTAAAATAAAGGATTTATGAAGCATAATGATTGATTTCTTGTTATTCTAGATTTTCTATTTTCCTCATGTTCTGATTTGATAAATCTTAATATGCTCAAAAATCACTTTTGTCACTTTACTCTGTTAGTGATGACAGAATTTTAAGGGAACAAAGTAATGATTTTTCATGTTGATATTTGGATTATGTCCTATGAACCTAAGAACTAAAGGTTTTGTGTTCCATGTGTTCATGATTGTTGCCATGTTTTGGTTTGAATTGAGATACAAGAAGTAGACAAATATCTTCCTTTTTCTTTCTTGACTCAATTCTGATTTTTGTTTGGTCTGATTGTTGAGCATGCAATAGGTTTTAGAAATAGATTGTTAATTATTTGATTTATCATGTGATGGAAATGATTAAATGAAGATGAGAATTGATTTAAGCTACTGCATGTTTGCCTTATATTGTATAGTGCAGATTTCAATTTTAAACTCTTGGTGCTGCTATGTTCTTTATTTTTGGTTGATCCTTTCATCATCTTTATACTGTTACAATGCTATGCGATGTGATGATTAGAATTTTTAGATCCTTTCCTTCTTAAGTTTGTTTCATGAGTTTTCTGCCCATTTACCTTTATTGGCAGAATTGATTTCTTTTGAAAAAGGAATGGTGATGCTGATTTTGTTTGGAATGATGAAGTTTTAAGCATGTGGTTATGTTATGCTAATTATATGAATTAGGCGTTTGGGGGCTGTTAGTATTAATCAAAATGTCTGATATACAAATATAACATGTAAAGCTGAAACTTGGAACACACACGCAAAAACATATTATATATTAGTCCTCTCATTTCTAATTTCCTCATGTTCTAAATCTGTTTGGAATGCTCTGATTTGGCAGAATGTGTGTACTTATAATTCCATGAAAGTACTGCACCATTTTATAATTGAAATGTGTAAGGAAAAGTATTGCATGTAAAGGAGGAATATTGGTTCTTTCTATGCCTTGTTTGATTAATGAATTAGATGAATAGTGCAAAGATGACAGGAAAGTGTGGTGGTATAATCACTAGGATACGTGAGAGACGTTAAAATGTTATGAAATAGAAATGATATTAACTTAGTATTCATGTCTTATTAAAAATTTAGGAATGGATATCATGCTAGTTCTTGTGGCACTAAGGAGGAAAAGATGAAGTGATGAATAATTGCTGGAGGATAGGTAGTAGTTTTGTTTATTATGATGTATGAGAATTGCATGAAGCATGTTTTAAAATCATATAACATCAGGGCCGAAAGGTCGCTCTAATCTCAGGACCGAAAGGTCGCTCTAATCCTGTCAGAAAT
Source organism: Mimosa pudica (assembly GCA_029929735.1). NCBI lineage: Eukaryota > Viridiplantae > Streptophyta > Magnoliopsida > Fabales > Fabaceae > Mimosa > Mimosa pudica. The sequence continues at coordinate 6,783,398 of JAKELP010000021.1, read as the reverse complement.
ATTCAATTTATCGGAGTTCTCCATGACTAGAGGTTCGCTACTTCTAGTTCAATTGATATAACTGAAAAGTTATATTCATGACATATGCCACACAATCAGGAAAATAAATTCAAATTGTTGTGTGAGCAGCAGGATTAAGGTAAATTAAATTACCATTTTTATTTGAGTTCATGAATTGTTATGCATGATAATAAATGATAACTGCTATTGGGATTCTTTGAATCTCACTGTTTTTCAAACAAAACTTTTACAGATAAGCAGAGAGAAGATAGTTGAGAATAGGAAGGATGCTCGATAGGCCCGAAGAAGTTGAGTGAGTTGTACTAAACAAGCTTATAACTTGTGATTTATTAGGTAAAGTCTATCACCTGTGATGGACAAATTATATTTAGATAGAATTGTAATAGTTAGATTTGAATATGACAGATATGTAGTTAATTAGACTGTTCAGGTGTAGAATTAGTTATTTAATGAATTTATAAACCGCTACGGATTTCAAGGAATAATTATATTTTTTTCAAAGTTGTGTAGAAGCCCAAGTTTACGCGGAAAAATATTTCATACATGTTTCAAAAAGAAATGTTTTAATTTATTCGTATTTTTGGGCTTCTAACATTATAAAGTGGTTATAAATTCATTAAATTGCTATAAATATTGTAGGAAAAAGCTAGGATGTTACACTTAACAAGTGAAGTTTTTAAGAACTTATATGATATTAAATATGAAAGAATATTACATATTTTTTCGTCTGTCTTAAAAGGCCATCACTGATCACCTAGGATCAATTAAGAGCAATGAGATGTTCCCGTGCAACGCCTATAAGGCCATGAAGAAGACGTCCCAGGGCAGTTGGAGGATCTTGAAGGAAATGGTACCCTTCATCTAATTGGAATGCCTAGGATGCCAAAAATCAACACATTGATTAAATCCCTCTGGAATCCTGATCAAAAAAAAAATCCTGATAAAAAAAAATTACCTTATGGAAAAACATGATTATGTCAATATTTGAATCATTTGAATCTAACGAGTTAAACTGGAGTGAGCATTTATTCGCATGATTTCCTTCTCTTTGAAGAAGCATTTGTTAACACTAACAAACACTCCACCTCCACTTTTACAAATCTGAATTTATTAGTCCAAGCTAACTGTAACCCATCTAACAATTAGCCCATAACTCCGCTTGCAAACTTGAACATCTGCCAATATTCCAAGCACTTCGCATCATCTACTATTTTGGGGATCACGAATTATACACCCCGCACTTGCACCACTACCATATTTTTTGCTTAAATAACAGGAATTTCTTGCTTCCAATATTTTCCAGCATAAGGCCGAAAAATGCTCCACTATCACGGCCTTGCAGAATCACTGTAGAAAAATTATGTATTCAAATTGCTAGGAATAAGATGTTTCTATCCCTTGCAAATTCACAACTTCTTAAAACATGATCCACACTTTCCAGTGCATTATGACATCGAGGACACAAGGAATTATCAGATAAATGACGCCTGCATCATTCTTCATTAGTAAGTAAATTACTCCTTATCGCAAGCCACAGGAATGTACGAACTCTTTGTGCCCCATCCTATTTCCACACCACTGGTCAATAGCCTTCACTCAAATTAATATCCTTATCATTTAATAACGAGCCTGGCTATCTTCCAATGTTGGTGGTTTGATGGCAAAATATCCCTAAAGAAAGTTGGCTCTAGAAGTCACAAATTAATAAATGGGACTTTGGCCTCTTCCTCTAAGATAATTTGAGTTGTTAAAAACTTGAGAAGTCCAACTTCAAGAAAGCCAATGGTCCTTCCAAAATGTAACATGAGACTCATCCCCCAACTCCCACCTGGTTCCAATCTCCAACTTCTCCCATAACTGCTTAATATTTCTCCACAGATAGGAAATGTTTCTATTCTGTTTTGTGGGAACCTTGGAATTCATCCCAACCATATTTTTCCCTTAACACTCTGGCCCAATATAAATCTGGCCGCATATGAATCATGAATCATGAAACCAATTTTCATAAGGAATGCTTTATATTAGTTTTCAACTTTCTTCAAACCACAGTCACCAGAATATGTTAATCAACATATTTCATGATTTCATCCCATTTGATCAAGCTTACTTTCCAGTAGGCTCGATGTTAAACATATATATGAGTTAAACATTTTAGTAACATCCCATTTCATGATTTCATCCCTAAACTAGTCTTGTCACATCCAGCTCTTTGCACCCAAGTTAAACATTCCTGCTCACATATATATGAGTTAAAACTCCTTAGTAAGATCCTTCTCCAGCCTTTCCAATGAAGGGGAGGGTTGTCGCTCTTGTGCCATTTGAAGACCATTTACCCGAGCCATAATTCTCCATTTCCTATGTCACCATTCCAATCGTGTGCTTTCTCCGAGCCATAGTTCTAATAGGTTAGAGATTTTCAATTCAAATCATTTATAACCTTTTAGAAAATGCTTCCTTTAACAGGATTTTGGAAGAAACCATTTTAGAAGGCCCATTTCAACAAAAAGTTTTAATTTGAAAGGTTTTCAGGCTCCCATTTTTAAATGTTCAAATTTTTTATCTTCAAATTTTTTATGAGTATATTTTAATTAAATATTATAAAAATGTAAAATGAGTTAAGATTTTAAGCAAACAAGTTAAATAAAATTATGTGTTACAAAAGGTGACTTTTGTCTCCAAAAGATATTTGTTTGGTGTTAGGTGACCCTTAGAGTAAACACATGTATATTTTTTTACTTTAAAAATAATTTGGCACCGGGCGACCATTGGAGTAAAAACCATTTGTATGTTTGACCTCGAAAGAAATATTTAATGTTGGTCACTCCTTGAATAAAACACATGTATTTTTAACCTTTAACCATTATGGATCGGAGGGTGGAGGTAAATAAAGATGTTTAGGGTACATTAATAATATCATATGATTTCAACTAATTTGACTAATATCTTTAATGTAATTAAATTAAGTTAATGACCTCAAAACTCTTGGGCCTTAGTCCTGACCTGCGATATCAAATGTCGGGCATCATAATGTACCAACTAACTGTATAAGTTTGAGCCTCTAAACGGCCCTTGTTCCCACCCAGTACGTTAATTTGAAATTCTTTTTTAAATGGATGGGTGTTAATTAACTCAATTCTATTCGCTGTTATAATTAAATTATGAGGTCATCATGATAATACCAACAAAATATGATATGAACTGTTATGGACATTTTAACCATATTTATTTCAGTTATGCCACGATTCACAAAATATTATATATTCATATTTATTCTTGAATTTATTGAAGATGATACTCTCTTTTTACTTTTTCCCATTTTATTTTAAGTTTCATCTCCACCATCAGATGAAGAAATATATGGTTTAGATTTGATGTCTCTCTATTATATATAGATGTTATTTAATACATTAAATCTAGTAACTTATAGTTATAGTGTAATTTAGATATTTTGAAATAGAAAATCTAAATAATTCCTTTTAAAAATCTAATTATGGTGATTAAAAGATCGCGTGAGGAAAGGGGAAAAGGGAAAAGGAGAGAAAACCAACCCTTCTTTTTTGGTTTCCAATTATTTTGTTTATGTATTACACGTAGTTGTATTAACAGAAACAAGGATATATATGCAGTCATACAAAATCTCTTATTGTAATCTTATGATTTTTTTTCCTCTTTGGAAGAATCACCACTATCTATTAATTTACTTTCACAACCAAGGAACAGCTAATACTACCAGCACACTCTGCCCACTAAAAAACTACAAGCACAAAAATTCAAAAAGGGGGAAATTGCATTATAGTCCCAAGGAAGAGAAGTAATATCAAATCAAACATGGCTGATTACTTGTCAATAACAAGTGACAGTGTTACTACTCCCTCCGGTCTTTAATATAAGAGCCAAAATTTGAATGATTTTAGTCCAAAATATAATAGCTCGTCTCACATTCTCTCTTCATTTAATGTATTTTTTCCTACTTTACCCATAACTCTCTATCATATTTATTAATGCTTATGTACTCTCTCAATTAAAAGTACCATAATAAATATCAATATTGAAAAAAAGACATTAACTCAAGTACTCAGCTAACTTTTACATGTTTTCTTAAGAGTTTGTTTTGGCAACTAGACTCTTATATTACGGACCGGAGGGAGTATTTGTTAACAAGGGAAAACACAAAATCAGTTAATAAGTTGTTGGGACATGTGTAATATTAAATCTCTTCATTATGAATACAATGTAATTCTCTAAAAAAAACTGTAAGCATTAATTTATTCCTCAACAAGGAATTTCGTAAAGCCATGACAACATGCTAACGGCATATTATATTTATACCAAATGTGTTTACGATGTTAAATGATACCATGGGCACGTATAAATGAAGCGTTAAATATCCATGGATGCAATACCCGAGGCCAATTTAGTTAGGATGGAGGCAATGAATTGGATTGGAGGGGATAGAACATGAGGTGTCATGCACATATTTAGTAATTATAGAGATAGTTATTAAGATATACGTAAAGAGGATAGTATATATGAACGTGGGAGATGGAAGCCCCGCAAAGAGGTATCGACGGTGGATGTGCCACGAAGGTATTATTAAAAGACACCAAACGTGGCAGTATGTGGCACCACATGTGTAATTAATTTAATTTGTATATTACTCATCACCACGCCCATTTCCTCCACTGTGTAAGCTCTATAAATTAAATGCCGTCATTACACACCACTATGAGAGTGAGACAGAAAGTGAGAGAATTGAAGAAGAGAGATGGGAAGAGCACCATGCTGTGAGAAAGTGGGGTTAAGAAAGGGAAGATGGAGTGCTCAAGAGGATGAAATATTGATCAAGTACATTCAGGCCAATGGTGAAGGCTCTTGGAGGGCTCTGCCCAAGAATGCCGGTACGTACCTACATTGTACTCTACCTTAGCTTTTCTCTTCATGCATGGTTTACCAATGTATATGATAGTAGTTAATTTGGCTTTCCTTCTATCACAAAAGTATAAGTATATAATTTGATAGGACTCACATTAATTAATATATATTATATACACTTAATCAGTCTTTTGATCTTTCGACATGTGATTTATAAATATCTCAACAATTTTATTTCTTTTTCTTTTATAAAGGACTGCTGAGGTGTGGAAAGAGTTGCAGGCTGAGGTGGATCAACTACCTTAGATCTGACCTTAAGAGGGGCAACATTTCTGCCCACGAGGAAGACCTCATCATTCAACTCCATTCTTCTTTAGGCAACAGGTTCGCACGCACTCCTTCATTACCTACATTTTCCTCATACTTATTTATATTATTTATCTGCTCAACCGCAACATCTATGTGTTTATTTAACTAGAAAGAACTTTTTTTAAGGCAATTCATTAAAGTTAGAACCAAGATGTCCCGTTTTTAATGAGATCAAGCAGCCAAGCTTCTACTGTTCTAGTTATTTACTGCTTTTTAATTATATTGGTCAATTTCTATATACTGCTTTAATGTAAGCACATTTATTTGATATAAAAAAAAGCACAATTATTCTTTTTCGAATCTGCATATTGATTTTTATTTAAAAGTATGAGAGCGCGAAATTTTTTAATGTAAATCCTTGAGATGAGAGAGCTAGTGGAGTGATATGCATTAATAACGAACGCTTTTATTTAGATAAAAAAAGGATCAAAAATAAGAGTGGAGCCGATATTGTTGGCTAAACGATAAGACTAATTAATAACCTTTCCAGTTGTCAGAATCTGCATCACGAAATAATAATATATCTATCCCGCATATAATTTTCGAATAGATCATAGATTGTTGAGGACATGAAATGTTAAAGGGATGAAAATTGTAACTTTGCAAAGAGATCTCCGTCCACGTGAAGCATATAAATAGACGAAAATTGTTGAAAGTTTAAAAGATTCGATCATGTGAATATGATTAATATCAGCCACCACGATAATTGCATGAATAACTGTGCATTTTGTTCCATAAAAAAGACAGTGAAGAAGTGCCAATGGTATGGTAGGAGGTGGAATAATGAACTGAAACTGAAATTGTAGTTATTATTATTGCAGGTGGTCCCAAATAGCAAGTCACTTGCCAGGAAGAACAGACAACGAAATTAAAAACTACTGGAATTCTCACTTGAGCAGGAAAATTTATGCCTTCAAGAGGCCAGCTAATTCGGACACATCCAATAATGGCGCCACAAACAATGATACTATGAAGCGCAAGGGAGGCAAAACTAGCCGTTGGGCCATGAAGAAGAATAGAAGCAATAAAACCCAACAAGAGGCTTCTTTAAATCATCATCAGAACAACACTACTGTTGCCATAACAACAGTTCCCGAGCCAACCACGCCGGCACTAGAGAACGAAGGCTTGTCCATTATTACAAGTGATGATGGCATAGACTTTGAAGATTTCATGGCTCTTGAAGGTGGTGATGTCAACAAGAACAACAACAATAATGCGCAAGACAAAGTAGAAGGAGGAGGTGATCAACAGGCGGAAAGTAACGATGGGGAAATTGGAGATGCTTCTTCGTTGAAATCATCATGTGGAGACAAAGAAATAAGACAAGAAGCCTGTTTGAACATAGAGCACGTTAAAAGTTCTGACCAGCTGTTCCGCCCATTGAAGGGAGTACAATCAGCTATTGGGACTAGTTTAGGGCCGAAAGATGGCCTGACACGAGATACCGAAGGAAAAATCCAAAATGAAATAAGTGAGGAAGAAAAGGAACATCATGATGAGGAAGGCATTGATGAGGGTGGGGAGTTATGTCTTGAGGACATGTTGGACACTTGGTTGTTGCAAGATCAGGGAGGTGGGGCTTCATGCTTAACTGATGAGAGAGAAATGCATGATGACGTGTCATGTTTTAGTTCTAAAAAGCCCTTACCACCACCACATCAGCCTAATGAGTGTACTAATACTCAAAACTGGTTTTCTCCCTCTCCCATGCCTGAATACAATAATTTCTGGCATGATTGGGAGATTAGTGAGGAAGACCTTCATAAAGAGTCACAAACATGGGACGACAAACAAAACCTCTTATCCTGGCTCTGGGAAGATGAATGTCAGAACATCACTCCACAGATTGATCCCAAGCTACCTTTGATTCTTTCATGAACTTCTCGTATATTCTTCTCATCCATGACAGCGATCTTCTACATAGTATATACTCTTTTATGTAAAGAGGTAGACTCTAGCTTTAACTTCTTGGGTGTTCATCAAGGTGATATGACTTTGATTAGCTTTTGATGAATAAATTGTTATCGTATAATTGTACATATGTGACGATCAGGTGCTTGTGTAGAGGCGAGAGTTAGTGTCGTGAATAGAACATGCCACTAACTTTATGAGCCTCTTAGTACATGAATGCTTAATTACACTGCCCCTACATGCATGCTCTGAATTTATGAATAATTGAAGATTAATTAATTACCCGGGAAATTAAAGCTGCCGAATTAATCGTGTCTTCTCAAGTATATTACGTCTCTTGGTTGTTGTTGTTGTTGTTGTTAGCAATTGCTTCAATTAATTAGAGAAATTGAGTGCAGATGTCATTTTCATTCGAGATGTAAAAAGATTTTGAGTGAAGATGTAGAATAGTATGTCCATTCAAGAAAAGTACAAGTTTGTTGAATTAATAATACCCCGATTAATTAGTGCCACTGCCACATACGCACGAAGCTTCCCATTGACTCTTCACATAATTGAGAAGTGACGTGGGGATTTCGAGTCGCTTCAATATTTATCATTTACCACTGCCATTCTGGTCTACTTTGTAGCATGTCAGCTGCAGATAGGTGAAGTTTATTTGGTTCGTCCAAACAAACAAAGTCCATTAAAGCTAGCTGATTGATATCCAACAGGCGCCAATTTATGAACGATCGAGAAATAACATTGAGTTGTCTATACTGATTTAATTTATCACGACGGGAACCCCACAGTGGAATAAAGGCTAAAAATATATATTCGCTATTTTATTAACAAATAAAAGTGTGTTAACAATAATAAGTACGTGTGGTTTCCAAGAAAAAAATATGTGCACATAATACCCGGGTTACGTCAGCTTGATCATTATGATAATTACATTCAACAGCTTCTTCAAGCCGTCATAAAATTATACAGGGCCACTTTAGTCCCACGCTTCCATTATGAATAATTGTGATGAGTGGGATGCAAATTAAATGGCCCACATACAACGTTTTAGAACTTTTCACATCACATTAAATTTGGAATGATATTTTTTTTGTTAAATAACATAGATAGTTAAATTGAAAAAGTAGGATACAAAACATGTATGTAAAAAGAAACTTCAAATGACAATAAAGAAAAACCATAAAAAACTAAACATAGATAGGAAAAAGTCGTCACTGCTGATACGAACCCACCAGGGATAAACCCGGACCCACAACAATCTAAGATGAACACAACCCCAAGAAAGCTAAACAAAGGTTAGAACGATCCACTTGAACCCTTGAGCACGGAAGAACAAGGACCCGAAGTGTTAGAAGGCGCCACAAGGTTGATCAATCATTGATAAGTCTGTTAGTTCAATGAAGAACCCTAGAGAGAAACCCTCTCAACAAAGTGCATAAAGCAACTTTTATTCTCAAATTCAAGTGTGCCTTCAAAAGAGGCTTACAAGGTATTTAAAAGTTACAAAGAAGCAAAGTTTAACCTAAAATTCGCACAAAAATAATGGGCCAAAATTAACAAGTGTTTAAAGCCCAAAATTACATTATTTAAGCCCAAATGAAGCTTCCCATGTGTAGCTCTTGGTCCAAACCCTTTAATTTGATGTCTTTGAGCCCAAAATATGATCAACATCTCCATGTTCAGCCTAAATAACATTTGTGACGTTTTCAGCATCTTTATGTCCAATTGTTGAACCAATTGCCATTTGCTTTGCCCATGCTACTTGCACTAGTCCATTCAGTGCCTCCTTAATGCTCTTAGATCTTGCTCTTGTAATTGGTCCACTTGGAATCCTCAAAGGATCTTTTGAAGTTGAAGTGTCTTCTTGCTGGATCTCATCATTCCCTCTCTCCTCAAAAGGATTCGTCCTCGAATCACGACCTGCATCAAATGGAGATAAATCTGCTACATTGAAAGTAGCACTTACATTATATTCACCAGGCAAATCAATCTTATAAGCATTATCATTAATCCTTTCAAGCACTTGAAAAAGACCATCTCCTCTTGGAGCCAATTTTGACTTTCTATGAGCTGGAAATCTTTCTTTCCTCATATGCACCCACACCCAATCTCCTGGTTCAAAAAGAACACGCCTTTTCCCTTTATTGGCCTTGAATGCATATTGTTCATTTTTCTTCTCAATCTGCTGTTTCACACGCTCATGAAGTTGCCTCACTATTTCAGCTTTCTTCTTCCCATCAAGACTTGCTCTTTCATCAATAGGTAATGGTACTAAATCCAAAGGGGTTAGTGGATTAAAACCATAAACTATCTCAAAAGGAGAATAATCAGTAGATGAATGCACACTCCTATTATATGCAAATTCAATGAATGACAGACACTCTTCCCAATTTTTCAAGTTCTTTTGAATCACAGTCCTAAGCAGTTGAGACAATGTCATATTAACAACTTCAGTTTGATCATCAGTTTGTGGATGACAAGCAGTTGAAAACAACAATTTAGTACCAAGCTTACCCCACAAAACTCTCCAAAAATGACTCAAGAATTTTGTATCCCTATCAGAAACAATGGTTCTAGGAACACCATGAAGTCTAACAATCTCTTTGAAAAACAAATCAGCAACATGTGTGGCATCATCAGTTTTATGACATGCAATGAAATGTGCCATTTTTGAAAATCTATCAACAACCACAAAGATGGAATCCATACCTCTTTTGGACCTAGGCAAACCTAACACAAAATCCATTGATATATCAACCCAATGTTCACTAGGTACTGGTAATGGTGTATACAAACCATGTGGTAAGACTCTAGATTTAGCTCTTTTACATGTTATGCACTTAGAACAAATTCTTTCTACATCATGTTTCATTTTAGGCCAGAAGAAATGTTCATGCAAAACATCCAAAGTCTTTTTCATACCAAAATGACCCATTAATCCTCCCCATGTGCTTCTCTCACAAGTAATTCACGCAAAGAACATTGAGGAACACACAATCTATTTTCTCTAAATAAGAACCCATCAACTCTATCAAACTTATCACATGACTTCTTTTCACATGCAAGAAACAATTCAGCAAAATCAGCATCACATGCATACAAATCCTTGATATGTTCAAAGCCAAGCAATCTAGTGCTAAGAGTAGAGAGAAGAGTATACCTTCTTGAAAGTGCATCAGCCACAACATTTTCCTTACCTTTCTTGTATTTGATGACATATGGGAATGTCTCAATAAGAAAACGTCTAGGCCCTTAGAACTTTATTATTCTATAATATTGCTACAAAATTAAATGTCAACTACCTAATCATAAACCTTAACTTTTGAAATTCACATCTCCAATATGTGAAACCCAATCACCTATTCACTTTTAAGGAAAGAATTACTCAATCACCTATTCAACCTTCAAGGAAATAAATTATTTAAATCTAATTCATTTTTCCTCATTTTTCTGACGCTATTTATTAGGATATTCCTCTATATACTTTTATTGCTTCTATAGACTAGAGAAAAAAAATCCTATATTGATTTAAACTTAATCTATTTTCTCTATAGCTAATACTATAATGATTCCTAATGTTTACTAAGGTTGGTATCCATAAACATGTGATGTACGGGCAAAGTATTCTAGCTAATCTATGCCAGAATCTTCGCTCTGATACCAAAATGTAACACCTAGATTTTTCTTACTAAATAATAATCATTTAATCAATTTATAACCACCCAGTTATATTATTGGAAACCCAAAAATACGAATAAATTAAAACTTTTTATTTTGAAGGATAGATAAATAAATTTTCACATTTAGAACTATTTATAAGCTTTCTTTTGTAAAAAAATGAGCTTTAATAAATAAGTCATATAGTTATCAAAATTCATGTGGATATAAATTTATTAAATGACTTCCTTAATTACTCCATCTATTTAGAACTCATTTTCCTTATTTAAATAAATACACATATTACTACAATTACAATTAATACAAATTGGCTATCTCAGGTGATAGCTTCCTACTTATGTATAGCATAAGCTTTTAGCTTATTACATAATATAACAAAATCAAATTACAAACTATTTATTTCTAATATTCATAGGGCCTAGCAAGCTTCCATGTTACTCAACTTAACCTTCTCCCTGCATCTCTGAAAATATTTTGAAAAACGGGGTGAGATTCAAAGAATCCCAATAGCAATTTATTTCATTCATATATCTTTTTAAAACATTTTGAAATACGGTTGAGAGTCTAATAGCAATTTATTTTATTCATATATCTTTTAAAACTGCTCAGATAATGATAGTGTGCTCCTGTTGGTGTGATACTACCTTTTAGTAAAACACTCATACAGGGCCCCTACCTTAACAATATGTTTGTTACAGGCAGAATACATAATGCATGTGCCTATTGCACCACCTACTATTTATAGCAATAAATTCGCCTTTCATAGTAGGCACACCTGACAGGATTTTCTAAGAAAAATAAATTCAACAATATGACATGGGGGGAGCGACCCTCCTCATGCCTGGAGTACTCCACATAAATATAAATACTGAAATAAACCCTATCAAAATCTGAAGCAATTTTAAAATTTATAATTAGTTGTAACATGCTATTTTTTTATTGACTGAAATAACCCGCTACCTGTTCTCCAGCCAATTATCTTTTAGTAATACATCCGCAACTTTCTTCTTTTCTTTTTCGATGCCTTGCGAAATTCATACTACAATCCACTCCTATTATTACATCATGTAATAGTAGAGAATTAATAAATTTTCTCATATGATATCTATATTCAGCGCCTCTCTCGTTCCTATAACTATAATACTACCCAATCCCTTTCTTATTTGCACTATTCTTAAAACCATTTTGATTCTCTATTTTATGAAACAAATATTTACAACTTTACAACCATCCAAGAATTTATTAAAGATCATATGCCATATAATTCTCTCAATCATCAAAAATCAATAATCAAATAATCACTAATCAACTTTCTCAATTATCAAAAGATCTATTTAATTTCATCAATAACATTCACTCAATCAAGTCAAAAGAAACCAATTAAAGCAAATAATAATATCCCTCTTTGCAATCAGCCACAAATGCATTCAATTACTATCATTTATTCTAAATCAACAACATCAACCAATTCAAGATTACAAATTAGTGACTATGTAGATGTGTCAAGGATAAGGGTGAAGTTCAAGGAAACCAACAATGATAAACAACATATTAACATCAAGACTTGAAATTATACGCCAATAGTGAACAAACAAGATATGCACAATAACAATAAATGCAGCCAGCTAACAACCAAGTTATAATGCTTAATGTAAAATAACAGAGTAACTAAAATATCACATGAACTTCCTCAACTTCTCTTGCATTTTCTACGGACATGTATTACAAGTAACAAGAAGCCCAATGGTGAGCCATTCCAATATCTGATTTTTAGTAAAAAAAATGACAGCAGTCACTGAGAAAGCAAAAGAATTGTCAAAAAGGATAAAGAAATGCAACAATCTCTATATGCACCCTTGCAACCACAATAAAATGAATAGAATTGGAATTCAGTTACCATGAACAGTTAACTATGATTCCAATAGCTCAGTGAAATGTTAAATGGAAAAATAAATTCTAGAGAAGGACATAATTTCTTATTTAAACCCCATATTCACAAAGTTTCAATCACTTTTCACCGTATAGAAGCCGAATAAAATAGAAGCAATATTAGTAGAGAGAAAACCAATTTTATCACCTAATCGAATCGAAGATAGAGCAACAATGAGCATAAACAACCACAAAGTTTTCTCGTTCAAATGTATATAATTCTAATCCTTCTCAAATATCTTAATTGATTATGGTACCTAAAAGTTGAAAATCGTTCAAACCCCTCTCAACTCCCAAAAATCAGCAAAATTAAAGTAGAATAGAGAGAAAAGGTTCACCTAAACTACTTGTTTCTGTCTTTGCACACTAACTGAGAGGTTGGCGACGTCATGAGTGTTTGGAGAAATGTGTTGGGTCATGGAAGAAGAATTGAAGAAGATAATTGTTTGAGAGAGACGAAGAAATAGGAATGGGAGAGAGATAGATGACGGCTAGGGCTAGTAGGAAGGGAAGAGAATCATATATATATACAAGGACTAATGAAATTTAAGTTTTGGCCTCTCTACAAGTTCTTCTTTTCAATTAAATCTCTATTTCTAAATGTTAAGTTTCGAAATTAAAAAGTTGTATCATGGTAGATATTTTCTTCATCATTAATTTTGTTTGAATCGTTTTTTTAAGATTTATAATCCAAAATAAAATCCCTGATTAATTTTCATTAATTTTGCAATAAAATAGATAAGTATTAAATTTCCAAAAATAATACACTTATTATCAAAATTTATTTACAATTATTTTTAATTTATTATTGACATCCTTAAAGTCCCGAATTAATTATTTATTATCTCCAATCAAATTTTTGGGGTGTTACATTTCTCTCCCCTTAAAATAATTTCGTCCTCGAAATTTGAAGAGAATAACTTTACACAATCTTTAAATTTATATTTTAGTGTGCCCTTCATAATTAACTTTTTTATCTTCAACTCTCTAATCCCAAAAGTAATCATCAACCATATATCATAGAGTATCAATCCCTTGGAAAATGAAACCTCATCCCAAAAAATTAACGAATAGTTATCTTTAAGTTATAACTTTAATTTGCAGAAACCACCAACTAGTTTATAAAATACCTTTTCACTTAGCATTCATAATTCATAAATAAAATAGTAAGCATCCTGTTTTATAACCATATTAATACTCCATAAAAATACCAGCAAGCAATATGTATTTTCTTGAAAGGAAACACAAATAAATTAAGTCATCATAGCTTAGTGAGAGAGATCTTACATGCTCTTTTCAAGCTAATTTTATGACGATTATAATATAGAACAAAACATCAATTAATCTAAAGAAATCAATATACATAACAACCATCATAGGCATAACATAAATTCATAAATCTCAAAAATCTAGAACTCACTTGAAATTTTCAAGTGCAACTAAATTTATAAGTTTTATCCTACTTCTATATCAAATTAAACATCAATTTTATCTTACTTTTGTAATATCTTTGAATATCTTATTTAAATGTTTTTAAACATGTTTTTAGCTGTCTAATTATTTGACTAGTGTGCTTTAGTATACCCAACCAACAATTAAAATCATTACACTCAATTATTCTCTTTTTCTAATTCAATCTACCAAGTCACTGCAAAATTAAGAAGCAATATCAATGATTATCAATTGATACGAGGAGGAAAACCACACCAATACAACTTAACTTAATATGATAGATCCCACATATGTCACCATTCATTCCATATTTCCTACCCGATTTTAGACAACACATATAACAATAACTAAGGAACCAACCCACGCCCATTACCATGGTATATATTCAACTATCAAACGGAATCAATATATTAAACAATTGTAAACGTCCCATGAATACCAAGCAAAATTCTATACACAACTTTAACTTAGCACCTTTTGAAAATATAACCTTTAGGTATAAGTTTTATTACTTCTTCACTATACAAATCCAGCAAAGCATTAGAGATTAATAGAAAAAGGACTTTACAAAATATATATGCAAAACAATTTCATGCTTCATCAATAATAAAGCTAAGCAGAAGATTAACAAACCGGGAAGGATAAACACAAATCAGTCTGAAACGTAGCACTACACATACAACAAAGAAGACATGGATGATCAACATAAATGGTTACCATCTATTTTCTATAATTAAATTTAATTTGGGACATGTTTTTAACATCAAACTCATTTTATCACTCCAAACCATCATAAACACATATATAATAACCATGCATTCTTTTTCTTCCCCATGCAAGAAATTTTATGAGTGACCAAACACATGTTTAGCCATAACAGTACATGATATAGAAATTCATGAATAAGCCTGCAACAACATTATTCCATCCATGTCCATACATTTTAAGCACACTCAAACATTGCAATTCTTTTTACTTATTTAATTATAACATATATTTGTCTACAGCCAAGAAATAAGAATTCATATAAAAACAAGAGATATTTAAGTCAAAGAAATAAGAGAAGGATAGAGAATTCTTTCAAAATATTCATGAAACAAAAGAATAAATTTTAACATCAATATAACACCCTTATGATCCCTATTTAATTTTTTTTTTATTTGAAAAGAACATTTAGGGAAAACAGTGATGAAAACGAAATAGCATGGAAGAAAACAATTAATAGATATTTTCTCTAATATTTTTTTTTACATTAAATCAAACTAACCCTCAAAATCAACAAAGAACTCCATTAAATTATTAACAATCAGTCATCAGTATCTTCCAATCAAAAACTCTTATTAAACAAGACCAACATACATTTGCTAATAAGGCAAGAGAAATTAATGCAGCTCAAGAAACTCATAGCTTAAATCCAATATTTTATCAACCTTAGAAAGGTATGGTGTCAGTAAAATTGTCACCTAAGGTCTTTAACCATTAAAATTTTAGTGACAATCATTTTTCCTTGAATTTCATATTATTCTAATTTAAAATTCCACTTATTCATCATTTGAACTCTAACCCATTAATATTTTAGTTTAGCATAAGTCTTCTGAAATTCATAGTCAAATTTTTAAGTCAAAAGTCATAATATCCGAAAGAAAGGCTAAGAATTCAAAAATCCCCAAACAATTAGCAATCAAAGCTTTTTATTGACATATAATTAAACTACCAAAGGTATTCCTATGGAAATTTCAACAACTCCCATTCATAAACTTATATACCACCATCCCAAATCAATTTGAACATATTTATAGTCATTTATAAAAGTACAGGTAAACACTTATATATTTGCCATTCTTTTCTATTATTGCAACATTTCAAAGATATATCAATCAACAATTTAGATCATTTGTAATATCACTCAATTTAATTTATTATAGAACATTGAAACCACTAATCACATCTTGATACTATAACTATTCCAAATTTTAATTTCACTATCTCACATGGAAGTAATTACTTTTAGCATACTTCTTTTTAGACTTTTATGCTACAAGTATATCAAATAAATTTCCATTCATTTATACAATTTAACTCGTAATGATTAAGAATTATAAATTTCCCTATTTAACATAACTACTCTCTTGTATAAGAATCACAATAAATATTTCCTCACAACTTTTATATCAAAATAAATCCATTTCTTATAATTCGTAACTAAATTATCTAAAACACAATAAAACCTTTCAATTCCATATACTAATAAAAAATCTACTATGCACCTCATTAGCTAACCAGGTTTTAGTCAATGAACAACCAAACCCAATCACAACCAAATATGATAAAACACATTATAAAGTAAACAAGAAAGAAGAAAATTTAGGTTTCACATTCAATCTTACATTGAACATGCTAATACATTTTATTACATAGAACATAACATAACATAACATAACATGAAACACATAATTACACCATAATTTCATTTTCGGACTAACTTCTTCCAAAAGTTCACAAATTCATCATACTATATCATAAATATATTCTATAACTTTAAATTCCAAACTAACTATACTTTTCATGGTTATTCATTCAACAAATATCATCAATAAGCACCATACTTATACTATATGTCCAATTGTTTTTTTTAAAACAATATATTTTATATATTTGGAAATCAAGACCCGAAGATTATGCACCTTCACCTACAATATATATTCTCAATCTTCAAGAGTCAACATCCTTCAATAATTCTTTCTTACAAAATTATTATTTAGATGGAAATGTTTATTATAAAGGTTCAATACTAAACAACATGATTAATCAAACAATCGATGATCAATGTTTACATCTCAAAGAGACAAAATCAATTTCACAATTCATATCAACTCAATTGATTTATCTTGCAGACAATCAAAATCCTTGTAGATAATTTAAAAGTAGTATATCAATTATAAAACAAACCACGTGCTACAGAAAAACTAGGATTTAACAATTACAAATTTCAAACTCTAATTTAAACCAATATCAACAAATCCCAACTATACCAACAGCCATAACACAAATCAATTTCACCTCGGAACAGTATCGAATCCCATATATAATAATGTACTACAAGTCATACTTCACAAACAATTGGCAATTTTTTTTTATATGGAAATAACTACTTAGAGTTGAAATAATAATAACTTTCAAACAAACAACTTACCATTCATACATTTGGTATAAGCCCAATCACAAGTCAAACAATAAAACAATTACAAGCCAACTAATAGTGGGATATTTCAATCACAAGCCATATCAAGAATCAAATCAAAATTAAGAATCATAAAACAAATAATATTATACAGCTAGCTTAAATGAAATCAATAAAACAATTATAATCATCATTTAACTAAACACCATAACAATACAACAAAACAGTAAATACAAATAAATTAATATTCCCTTTATCAATTTACATTCATTTTCAATCTTCTTTAATCCCTTGAACCCAATAAGGTCTTCCATGATGCCTCAACTATGATTATGTCCGGATCATAACCATACTCGAGACCCCACTGAAGAATTCCTTATTCCGTCAAACTTTCTCACATTCTTATTAACATCACAATATTTACTTCTTACGGTTCTCAAGTAAAATCATATTTCTTCATAGTTTTCCCGAATAAATTGTTTTGAAATCATTAAATTGTTTTGAAATCATTCAATAGTTTCATATCTAATGAATATCACTCCATTTATTTCAATACTCTTTTACAATTTTTTTTCAAATTAATTTAATCTCCCTTTTGTCTTTATCTCTATAAGAAAACGTCTAGGCCCTTAGAACTTTATTATTCTATAATATTGCTACAAAATTAAATGTCAACTACCTAATCATAAACCTTAACTTTTGAAATTCACATCTCCAATATGTGAAACCCAATCACCTATTCACTTTTAAGGAAAGAATTACTCAATCACCTATTCAACCTTCAAGGAAATAAATTATTTAAATCTAATTCATTTTTCCTCATTTTTCTGACGCTATTTATTAGGATATTCCTCTATATACTTTTATTGCTTCTATAGACTAGAGAAAAAAAATCCTATATTGATTTAAACTTAATCTATTTTCTCTATAGCTAATACTATAATGATTCCTAATGTTTACTAAGGTTGGTATCCATAAACATGTGATGTACGGGCAAAGTATTCTAGCTAATCTATGCCAGAATCTTCGCTCTGATACCAAAATGTAACACCTAGATTTTTCTTACTAAATAATAATCATTTAATCAATTTATAACCACCCAGTTATATTATTGGAAACCCAAAAATACGAATAAATTAAAACTTTTTATTTTGAAGGATAGATAAATAAATTTTCACATTTAGAACTATTTATAAGCTTTCTTTTGTAAAAAAATGAGCTTTAATAAATAAGTCATATAGTTATCAAAATTCATGTGGATATAAATTTATTAAATGACTTCCTTAATTACTCCATCTATTTAGAACTCATTTTCCTTATTTAAATAAATACACATATTACTACAATTACAATTAATACAAATTGGCTATCTCAGGTGATAGCTTCCTACTTATGTATAGCATAAGCTTTTAGCTTATTACATAATATAACAAAATCAAATTACAAACTATTTATTTCTAATATTCATAGGGCCTAGCAAGCTTCCATGTTACTCAACTTAACCTTCTCCCTGCATCTCTGAAAATATTTTGAAAAACGGGGTGAGATTCAAAGAATCCCAATAGCAATTTATTTCATTCATATATCTTTTTAAAACATTTTGAAATACGGTTGAGAGTCTAATAGCAATTTATTTTATTCATATATCTTTTAAAACTGCTCAGATAATGATAGTGCGCTCCTGTTGGTGTGATACTACCTTTTAGTAAAACACTCATACAGGGCCCCTACCTTAACAATATGTTTGTTACAGGCAGAATACATAATGCATGTGCCTATTGCACCACCTACTATTTATAGCAATAAATTCGCCTTTCATAGTAGGCACACCTGACAGGATTTTCTAAGAAAAATAAATTCAACAATATGACATGGGGGGAGCGACCCTCCTCATGCCTGGAGTACTCCACATAAATATAAATACTGAAATAAACCCTATCAAAATCTGAAGCAATTTTAAAATTTATAATTAGTTGTAACATGCTATTTTTTTATTGACTGAAATAACCCGCTACCTGTTCTCCAGCCAATTATCTTTTAGTAATACATCCGCAACTTTCTTCTTTTCTTTTTCGATGCCTTGCGAAATTCATACTACAATCCACTCCTATTATTACATCATGTAATAGTAGAGAATTAATAAATTTTCTCATATGATATCTATATTCAGCGCCTCTCTCGTTCCTATAACAATAATACTACCCAATCCCTTTCTTATTTGCACTATTCTTAAAACCATTTTGATTCTCTATTTTATGAAACAAATATTTACAACTTTACAACCATCCAAGAATTTATTAAAGATCATATGCCATATAATTCTCTCAATCATCAAAAATCAATAATCAAATTATCACTAATCAACTTTCTCAATTATCAAAAGATCTATTTAATTTCATCAATAACATTCACTCAATCAAGTCAAAAGAAACCAATTAAAGCAAATAATAATATCCCTCTTTGCAATCAGCCACAAATGCATTCAATTACTATCATTTATTCTAAATCAACAACATCAACCAATTCAAGATTACAAATTAGTGACTATGTAGATGTGTCAAGGATAAGGGTGAAGTTTAAGGAAACCAACAGTGATAAACAACATATTAACATCAAGAATTGAAATTATACGCCAATAGTGAACAAACAAGATATGCACAATAACAATAAATGCAGCCAGCTAACAACCAAGTTATGCTTAATGTAAAATAACAGAGTAACTAAAATATCACATGAACTTCCTCAACTTCTCTTGCATTTTCTACGGACATGTATTACAAGTAACAAGAAGCTCAATGGTGAGCCATTCCAATATCTGATTTTTAGTAAAAAAAATGACAGCAGTCACTGAGAAAGCAAAAGAATTGTCAAAAAGGATAAAGAAATGCAACAATCTCTATATGCACCCTTGCAGCCACAATAAAATGAATAGAATTGGAATTCAGTTACCATGAACAGTTAACTATGATTCCAATAGCTCAGTGAAATGTTAAATGGAAAAATAAATTCTAGAGAAGGACATAATTTCTTATTTAAACCCCATATTCACAAAGTTTCAATCACTTTTCACCGTATAGAAGCCGAATAAAATAGAAGCAATATTAGTAGAGAGAAAACCAATTTTATCACCTAATCGAATCGAAAATAGAGCAACAATGAGCATAAACAACCACAAAGTTTTCTCGTTCAAATGTATATAATTCTAATCCCTCTCAAATATCTTAATTGATTATTGTACCTAATCGTTCAAACCCCTCTCAACTCCCAAAAATCAGCAAAATTAAAGTAGAATAGAGAGAAAAGGTTCACCTAAACTACTTGTTTCTGTCTTTGCACACTAACTGAGAGGTTGGCGACGTCATGAGTGTTTGGAGAAATGTGTTGGGTCATGGAAGAAAAATTGAAGAAGATAATTGTTTGAGAGAGACGAAGAAATAGGAATGGGAGAGAGATAGATGACGGCTAGGGCTAGTAGGAAGGGAAGAGAATCATATATATATACAAGGACTAATGAAATTTAAGTTTTGGTCTCTCTACAAGTTCTTCTTTTCAATTAAATCCCTATTTCTAAATGTTAAGTTTCGAAATTAAAAAGTTGTATCATGGTAGATATTTTCTTCATCATTAATTTTGTTTGAATCTTTTTTTTAAGATTTATAATCCAAAATAAAATCCCTGATTAATTTTCATTAATTTTGCAATAAAATAGATAAGTATTAAATTTCCAAAAATAATACACTTATTATCAAAATTTATTTACAATTATTTTTAATTTATTATTGACATCCTTAAAGTCCCGAATTAATTATTTATTATCTCCAATCAAATTTTTGGGGTGTTACATTGTCCAACGCTCTTTTCAGTGCATAAAGCTCCTTGTCATAAGTTGGATAATTCAATGCTGCTCTATTAAGCTTTTCACTAAAATAAGCAATTGGCTTACTATACCTTCCTGCATCAAAACAGCTCATATCCCAACTCCAGATGCATCGCATTCAATCTCAAATGTTTTGTTAAAGTCAGGCAATGCTAACACAGGTGCAGAACACAAACTATCTTTGAGTTTAACAAATGCATTATGTTGTGCATCTTCCCATTTAAAACCAACAGATTTCTTAATGACCTCAGTGAGTGGTGCAGCAAGTGTACTAAAATCCTTTACAAAGCGCCTATAAAAACTAGGCAAACCATGAAAACTCCTCACGTCAGTTATGCTTTTTGGTGTTGGCCAATCTTTTATTGCCTTTATCTTTTCCTCATCAATTTCAATTCCTTTAGCACTCACCACAAAACCAAGAAAAACAATTTTATCCATGCAAAAATCACACTTATTCAGATTTGCAAACAATTTTTCCTCCCTCAAAACTTCAAACACACAATGCAAATGATTCACATGTTCATCAAGATTCTTACTGTAAATCAGAATATCATCAAAATAAACCACAACAAATTTCCCAATGACGGCACGCAAAACATGGTTCATTAATCTCATGAAAGTGCTAGGTGCATTAGTCAAACCAAAAGGCATAACTAACCATTCATACAATCCATGTTTTGTTTTAAAAGCTGTTTTCCACTCATCACCTTCCCTCATCCTAATTTGATGGTATCCAGATTTCAAATCAATCTTAGAAAACACAACGGAACCATGCAATTCATCAAGCATATCATCCAATCTTGGAATGGGATGACGATACTTTACCGTGATATTGTTGACAGCTCTACAATCAATGCACATCCTCCAGGTTCCATCCTTCTTTGGAACTAAAAGAACAGGAAGTGCACAAGGACTCAAGCTTTCTCTCACATATCCCTTTGCCATGAGATCTTCCACTTGCTTTTGAAGCTCCTTTGTTTCTTCTGGATTACTTCTATATGCTGGCCTATTAGGAATTGTTGCTCCAGGAACTAAATCAATTTGATGTTCAATCCCTCTAATGGGTGGCAAGCCAGGAGGAATTTCTTCAGTGAACACATCACCAAATTCCTGCAACAAAGAACCAACAACACTAGGAAAAGAAATGTGATTGTTATTAGTATTCAAAAAGGACTCCTTGTAAACAAGGAGAAGTAAATGAGCTTCACCAAGATAAGCACTTCTCACTTCGCTCTCTTTTGCATAAAAACTCATTTTCTTCTTTTCCTCTTTTCGCTCCTCTTTTTTTTGAAATTCTTTTGAACTCTCACACTCTCTTTTTTTCTCACTCTCTTTTCTTTTTGATGTATCACTTTCTTTTCTCTCTTTTTTTTGATCACTCATTTTCTTTTCTCTATCTCTCTTCATTTTGAGCTGATCCTCATAAACTTGCTTTGGAGTCAAAGGAACAAGTGTAACGGGTTTGTTGTTCCTCACAAAAGAATATCTATTTGTGGCCCCATCTTTCTTTACTTTTCTATCAAACTCCCATGGTCTCCCCAAAAGAAGATGCCCAGCATGCATTGGTACAACATCACACAATATTTCATCGCAATATTTCCCAATGGAGAAAGCAACCAGAACTTGTCTATCAACTTTGATTTCCCCACACTCATTTAACCATTGTAACTTGTATGGTCTGGGGTGTTTGATGGTTGGCAAATTCAGTTTCTCAACCAAAGTAGTGCTCGCAACATTTGTAACACTCCCACCATCAATGATCAAACTATAAACCTTGTTTTGAATAAGGCAGCGAGTATGGAAAATGTTTTCTCTTTGCTCATTAATCTCATCTTCCTTCACCTGACAATTCAAAACTCTTCTAACAACAAGGCATTCTCCTTCCACAGCATGTTCAACTCCATCATCAACTTCATCATCAAGTGATTGATTGGAAGAATCATCACTTTCACTTTCAGTCACAACTTCATTATTTTTCATTATCATGACTCTCTTGTTGGGACATTGAGAAGCTATGTGACCTGCACCCAAACACTTGAAACATTTTATATCTCTATTTGTAGAAGATTGGCCTCCAGATTTACCTTGAAATTTTGATGTAGCTTCTCCTTTCTCTTTAGTGGTCTCCTTTTGGCTACTTCCCTCTCCTTTCTTCCAACTCTGTCTCAAGAAAGGCTTTGAACCAGAATTGAACTTTGAAACACCCTTGCGCTTGTGTTGTTTCTCCACCTTAATAGCCATATGCACCATGTCTTCAAGCTCAACATAATGTTGCAACTCCACTACGTCAGCAATTTCTTTTTTTAGCCCATTCAGAAATCGAGCCATTGTAGCTTCCCTATCTTCTTGCATGTTAGCTCTTATCAAAGCTAATTCCATCTCCTTGAAGTATTCATCCACACTCTTAGAACCTTGTTCTAGGGTCTGCAACTTTTGATAAAGCTCTCTGTAGTAATGGTTGGGAATAAATCTCCTCCTCATAAGAGTCTTCATTTCTCTCCATGTTACCACTGGCCTCTCACCATTATTTCTCCTATTAATACCCAATTTATCCCACCAAGCCATAACATAATCAGTGAATTCTATTGCTGCCAACTTCACCTTCTTAGCGTCGGTATAATTATGGCAATCAAAAATCATCTCCATCTTTCTCTCCCACTCTAAATATGCTTTAGGATCACCCCTTCCTTGAAAAGCTGGAATTTTCAATTTTATGTTCCCAAGGTTTCCATCCAACCTATTTCTATCCCTCTCATGTCTCCTTCCATGCTTATCTCCTCTATGTCTATTTCTTTCCCCTCCATAATCATGTTCAGACTCAAATTCTCCCTCACTATTATTTTCAGAATTCGACTCACCCATAAAAACCTCTCTTCGCCTATCATGCCTTCTAGGTGGTCTCCCCCCTTGTAAATTGGCAATGGTCTCATCCTGCCTATCCATCCTATCCCTTATTTCTCCAAATACCACTTCCAATTTTGCAAATTGTTGTTGTATTTGCCTCATGTTAACTGCTGCATTCCTTGAATTGCTGTCACCATTGGATGTTTCACCTGCACTAGACATTGAAACTCAAAAGATAATGTTAGTGAAATGAAATATCTCACAAATTTCTCACGTGTTTCACTCAAGAATGTCACTCTACACTCGTGTTTCACTCTTTTTGGCTTTTAACTTGATGTATAACACTCTTGCCTTTTTCCACTCTTAGTTCCCTCTTGAGGCTCTTTAAAGAATTAAGCAATTTAATCAAATCTTTCACAACTTGTGGAATCAGCCAACACTTAGAAATTTTGGATATCAAGAGAGTGTAACATGTAGAACAAAGGACAATTTCAATAGCACAATGACACAAATTGCAAGAATTGATTTTTCTGGGTATGACTACACTTGCTAAGAACAATCTCAACACAACAATTGTAATAATTCTTTCTCTCACCTTTTTTTTCTTCTACTCTTTCTTTCTTTTTCTTGTTTTTTTTTGCTTCCTTTTTTTTTCTTCTTTTTTTTTCTTTTTGTTTTTTTTGCAACCAAACAGAATTGAACCCAGAAAATTGAAATATCACAGAATCAAAACAAATAAAACACAAACAGAGTTTCCAAGCCAAATGAGCCCAGAAATTTCCAGAAACGCGTCGGAATTAAAACGGGTATATCTAATGACAGAAACCTCGGATCGGGACGATTCCAAAACGAGAAGAAAGATAAGACTCTGAACTATCCAAATGACATACTACACGTTGAAAACCGAAAAGGAAAAGGCGACGAACATAGACGAACAAATACGACCTAAAACAGAATTCAGAAAAGATGAAAAGACACAAAACAATGAACAAACAAGGACACAAAGAACCTGAGTTAAGATCTGAAGCTCTGATGCCAAGATGATGCGAACCCACCAGGGATAAACCCGGACCCACAACAATCTAAGATGAACACAACCCCAAGAAAGCTAAACAAAGGTTAGAACGATCCACTTGAACCCTTGAGCACGGAAGAACAAGGACCCGAAGTGTTGGAAGACGCCACAAGGTTGATCAATCCTTGATAAGTCTGTTAGTTCAATGAAGAACCCTAGAGAGAAACTCTCTCAATAAAGTGCATAAAGCAACTTCTATTCTTAAATTTAAGTCTGCCTTCAAAAGAGGCTTACAAGGTATTTAAAGGTTACAAAGAAGCAAAGTTTAACCTAAAATTCGCACAAAAATAATGGGCCAAAATTAACAAGTGTTTAAAGCCCAAAATTACATTATTTAAGCCCAAATGAAGTTTCTCATGTGTAGCTCTTGGTCCAAACCCTTTAAGTTGATGTCTTTGAGCCCAAAATATGATCAACATCTCCATGTTCAGCCCAAATAACATTTGTGACGTTTTTAGCATCTTTATGTCCAATTGTTGAACCAATTGCCATTTTCTTTGTCCATGCTTCTTGCACTAGTCCATTCAGTGCCTCCTTAATGCTATTAGATCTTGCTCTTGTAATTGGTCCACTTGGAATCCTCAAAGGATCTTTTGAAGTTGAAGTGTCTTCTTGCTGGATCTCATCAACTGCGGTAAGAACCCTATCATCTTTATTATTTCTTCATGAGAATCCGTTGGCAGAAAACGTTGTCACGAGCAGAAGAGCTATTGAGTTTATGTTGTTCGAAGAACCATGGTCTACGCCTTTTATTGGCAATAAATCACTCAATTTAATTTTTAAAAATTTCTATGAGCAAATCTCATAGAAACAAACGAACTCATTAAACCAATATGAAAGATGAGGATTAGGTAGAAGAAACTCATAGTTTTCTAAAACTTACAAATTCATTGATTGCACCATACTTTTATACACTTTTCATGGTGAAATCCATTGAATTAATGCATATTCTAATGTTGCACAGGAATTCATGCTTTGAGTTGGGTTGTGTGGTAAAGGATTGGTCTTTCTCTCTAGTGTCTCGAAGAGGGAATAATGCTGCATATTTTGTAGCCGCATATGTTATGAGAAGTATGGTACCACAGGGTTGACTAGTAAGCTGAGAAATTTTGATGCAGGATAGGGGGGATGTAAGTAATATAGAAGAATATGATGTAGAATTGGTATAGGTTATTTAGGAGGTTTTTGTTGATGTTGACTGAGTTTTTTTGTTATGGTTTTTTTACTCTTTTATATACTGATACATATAGTAGATTAGTGTGTGTAACATTTTGATGATTGATGAATGAAAGCTTATTTCAGACCCTACTGGCTAGCCGCCCGCATGCCGCAGCGAGCCACTCATTTCCATTTTGTTCAGGCGTAGCCTGCGCACAGCAATTAGTCACTTGTATTTGCAAATTCTGCATGCATTTTTGGGGTTTCTACAGGGATATATAACGTATCTAATGAACTAAATCCTCATTCTCAAGCATCCTAAGGCCGAAAATGAAGTGCCCAAGCTAGGATTCTAAAAATCTCTCCATTTCCTTCCATTCCCACCCAATTCTGTTTACTTTTATCTTATCCCTTCCATCATTTCCATTATTTCTTCACCTCTTCTTCACCTTTCCACCATGGAATCTGAAGTGTGGTTTTTCTTGGTGGCTTCTCCTCTTTTAATGTGTGGCTAGGCTTCTCTCAAGCTCTCTTGGCGATGGATTGGAGTGGTAAAAACTACGGTTCTACCAAAGGGGGGTTCTGTTGTTCTAATTTTGCAATTTAATTTCCCAAAAACATGTGTTCTTAGTATTTCTTTACTGAATTGCTAGAGTATGTGTATGACTAAGAACCTATGTAATTATTGATTAGAGACATGTATTAGTGAATTGAATTATCTATTGAGAACTTAATTATCTTATTAATATTGATTTTAAGTGGAGTTTTTGTGGTTTTATTGTCACACGTAATAATGTGGGATGATTTAATATATTATTTTGTTGAAATTGATGCCTATGAGTTGTTGTGTTGAGTCTGTGTATGTTGAATTGTCTAAGTTCACTAGTGCTTGGGTAATTTAATAAATTGAACTCACATTAAAGTAATAATCAATATGCAATGCACATTTCAATCTACAAGAGTAATTGCGACAAGATAAGATCTTGAATTAGTTACTACTTAATTAGTTTGAGTTATTATTACTTAGTTATTGGGTCCAACTATGTTGAGTGACTTGGGAGAAACCTTAAGTAATTCAATTGATATATCTAGTCTTCAATTACCATAGGCTTAAATTGTGTCAATTGAGTTCTTAACTGAGTGGCGTTACACATTGTTGACTCATTCCTTTGGTTGAAACTTGATAAGTCTATTTGGATAATTTGGCACAATCACTCCTCTTACTTTCTAATGTGTGACCCAAGTTTGCCACCAAAGCCCTAACCAAGAGAGACCTTACTTCATTGATTTTCACATTACATTCCATTTTATCTAAAAAAAATCCAAACACAAGTATTTACATTTAGTAGTTTCATTAGATGACCTTTTGAACAAAACCCTCTAATTCCCTTGTTTATTCCAATTACATTTTGTTAGCTTAGTAGGTAGATCATTGACTCCTTACAAACAATATGGGGTTGCACCAATTGTTGCAATCATTGGTTTTATAATTAGGGCGAAGGCCCAAAAATGATACATAACTATTGGCCAAGGAACAAAAATAGTACATAACTATTCTAAAGTACAATAATGATACCCAACTTTTACCATGTAATCAAAAATGAAATTTTCACTAATATGACAATAATATTAGACATGAAATGTCAAAAATGTCCTTATAATTAAATAAACTTTTAACGGGCGGCTATTAATTTATAAGGGCATTTTGGACATTTCATGTCTAATATTATTGTCATACTAGTTAAAATATCTTTTTTGATCACATGGTAAAAGTTGTGTATTATTTTTGTAATTGGAATAGTTATATATTATTTTTGTTCATTGCCCAATAGTTATTATACATCATTTTTTGGTCTTCGCCCTTATAATTAATCATGCATTTATGATTTAACCCTAAGGCGCGTCAATCAAAGTTTAAATGACCGATTTATTTCTTCATAGATTTGGCACCAAGCCATATGAAAGGAAAGAAAAATAAAAGCAAACGAAGATAAATATAGGCTTATTCTTCCTCGGCTAGAAACAAGGAAGGAGATGTTGTAGAAAAAAACCAATACAATAATCAGAAAAAAGTTCCTACCACCCAAAATGTTGAAGGGAAGGGAAAGGGAATAGAGTCAACTCAAGAGAGTCGACCCTGAATAATTTCATTCAAATGCACATACTGGAATCATATCAAAAAATTAAAGGAATAATCTATACTTAATTTATTCATAAAATGAAGAATGACAAAAAAATTTAAAATCATGTATACTTAATTAACATGCATACTTAATTAACATGCTAATACAGAGTAAGAGGTCAAAGTTGGAAAACTAAGGGGAAAACTAGGGCGGTCCAGGGCTATCCTAGAATGGGTGATGATGTATTGACAATTTGATATTGTTGATGCTAATTAAATGACATTAATGTCATTGGATTGATATGCCTCTGGTTGGTGAGGGCACTGATGTGTCAGGGTCAGCATTAAGAAACGACAAGTCCGACTAATAGACTTTGGAGCCCATAAGCTCACCTCAGCTTCAGCTATGATCCCATTCTCGTTTTCAGTAACTTATTAATCCCCACCCTTCACATTATTTCTGTCACCCCTAATTTGACTACACCCTTGAATTTTAAGTACGATGTCACTTTGATATCTTTTGGAGATTAAGGTAATCAAATTTATCAATTAATTTTAATACATTTTTACATGTAAGTTTATTATGAGATATTTTATAACTAAGATTAATTAGTTTTGAAGAAAAGAAAACTAAAATGATTAATTCTGCATTCTAAATTTGTCCAATAAAATTAAAATGATTTTATAATTAGGATAAGAGTACTATGTAATTCTCTATTATATGAGTAACTCATGTTTTTTACAAAAAAAAAATTTAAGTAGAAGATCACGTGAGGTTTTTAGCAATTGTTTTCGAATGAATTTTTACCTAATAATTCTTGTTGCAGAATAGAAAGATGATCTATATGTGAGAATAATTTATAAATAAAGTTTGGCCAAAAAAAAAAATTTATAAATAAAGAGGGGTAAATTAAAAAGAGTGCATAGTACGTATATGATGAAAATTGAATCAATTTATAGCATTTATTAATCTAACTAACAATTCTTGGTTTATCATAATTAGTTAAAATGAACTTATAATAATGACAAGGATATACATTGTTATGATAAGAAATTCCTTCCAAAAATAGTAGGATAGTTTAATTTCTTGTTCATGACTCCCTATTTAATTGTTTTTTACGCATATTTTATTACAACTTTGGAGTCATCAAATAAAAAATTAAGAGATTTTGCTATGATACTTATTTCAACATTATTCATATATTATATTGTTTGATATGTTTTTTTAATACTATTGGTCAAACCTATAGTATTAAAAATATTACTATATAAATAATTTTATTATATATTATACATATATTATATTGATTGCTAAGTTTTTAAGCTGTTAAAAAGTCTTTGAATGTAAATATGTAGACTTTGAAACTTATTAAAAGCATAAATTCAAAACAAGTTATTGAAATGTGAAGTACTAGCTACATTGAAAATAGGTCTTTCAAAAGGTTTAAGACCTTGATAGGCCTTTTGAAGACTCAGACTTAAGGTTGAAAAAAACCTAGATCCAAATTCAAGTCAACAATTTTCATTTCCTTATGTCAAAACTAAGGCTATTTAGTAAAAGTCTGGTAGTATCATGTAAGCCACTCCTGTAATAATTAAATCAACAATCAATGTAGACATTAGGAAAGAGAGGATGCTCATGATTCGATGATTGGTTCAAAAGGGAGGGAAAAGGAAAGGATTGGCAGCCATGATTGGGAATGAAATTAAAGGGGGAGACCACGCTGAAAAAATTTACATTCACCATCATTATTATCTTCTTCAACAGGAGAGAGCGAGCAACAAGTCTTCGATCATCTTTATCGTTGATGGTGGCCGGAGTAAGGACGAGGGAGCTTCCGTGTGATTTGATGTGTTTTTTACTTAGGATTTAATTTTTATTTGACAACTGCTTCCTTTATTTCTTGCTCAAAGTAAACGAACATGTAGAATTAATGCTAAATCTTGTTGGCACCAAATTATTATATAATGAATGATATTTTACTCACACTTTATTACTTAATACGGCTCGTTTACCTACAAAGTCTGATCTTTATAAGTCTAAACTTCATTTTTTTTTAAGTATGTATTTTAATGACTATTCCGCAGTGCATAAATAATAACAAACTTTGTGAACCGGTACAAAAATAATAAAATTGGTACTAAATGTTTGGAGTTTTGTGGAACCTTTCTGATATTATTTTCTAAAGAAAAAATACTTTTTTACCTCCGTATAATTAAAATTCAATCCTTCTTCCCTTTGTCATTCATCTTCCCATGCTAATGTGAAGAGAAAAGAGAAAATTAAAGGACAATTGAAAATTAAAGATATAAAAAAATTGTTGGCCACATCATTTTTGGAGAAAAATAATTCTCACGACAAAAAAGTTAATTCAGAGATAAATTATATCAGAGATTTTGACTCCCAGCCTATTTTAAATTTCAGTTAGTCCAAGCTTGATTTTCTTTGGCTTCTTACATAATTATTTTCCATCCATACTAAGTGAGGTTTTTTCATCTCCACATGCTAAATTATAACCATCAAGTGATGGTAAAATTTTTTATATCATGTATCTATATATCAATTATAATTTATCAACTCATTTTTTCAAAGTCATATATGAATTTATTAAAAGACATTATCTTGCAACAAACATCTGGAGAGGGGAGGGTGATTAATGTCATTTAATCACTCTCCCATGCGCTGCCGATATTCTTTAGGACTCTTGTTTTTTTAGCACGATATTCTTCAGGACTCTGTATTGCCAAAAATGAATGCAATGCATCTTTTAAGGATTGACATGACACTACCAACGACTTTATTCCAGCGATTCATCTCTCTCGCATTATACCTGTATTCACTCGACCTGTCTCCTTCAACATCCACTACAATGTACATGTTTCGGGAAAAAAAGCAACATAGTTTTAACCATCACGGGAGAAAACTTAGTTTCTATATATGTTTGGTTAGAGAGAAAACTTGAAGGAGAAGTAAAGTAAGGGAGAAAATATGAGAGAACGAATTTAAATCTGTTTTAATTTATATATGTTAGAGAAAAAAAATAAACCGACGAGAAAAGTGGGGTGTAAACAATCAAATATCCTATTTTCTTATCAAACAAGGATAAAATGAATATTGCCCTAATCTCTTCCGACCATTTTCTCCTCTCCAAGCTTTCTTTCCAACAAAACACACTATACGTTATTATACGTATTTGCTTTCGGGACCATGCTTCAAGCCTTCACTCCATTGAAAATCAAAACAAAACACTTCAAAAAGGAATCGGTTTTAGTGTTCGTCCCAAACATGAGTAGGGGGAGCTCATCCACTCTGGACAATTCACATCTAATTTGAATGGTCGGTATCTTATATTTTAAGTTTATTATTTTTTAATGAAACTTATTTTAATTGATATTAAATTTAAAATAAAGATAATTTCTTAACTATCATTTTGTCAAAAATATAGTTTTGATTTAAAAATTGTAAACTTTATAATGTTAATTATTAAAACTTTCTAGGTTAGATGTAGATGGTAGACCACAATGGAAGAGTGTCCTTACTCATCTTTAAGTCGATCATCGAAACTGGAACCCTTTAAACACATGCCATGTCTTTCCTAAAATTTAAGTTGAATTATTAGAAGAATTAATTTAGACATTGACGATCCTCCTATTTGTTGTTTATATTTGTACCATGTAAAGTATGCATTCTTGTGGCAGCTACAAAATACAACCTCTATGAAAAAAAGAAAGAAAGAAATGTAAATACATATAAACCATTTTATCATCATCCGTGTATTGGTGGTTGACAACAGATGATTCATAGAAATTTATTTTAGTGTGGGTCGGGAAAGAGAAGTTTTCAATGGTCCTAACTCTAATCCTAAATACTCCCTCCGTTCCTAAATATAAGATCACTATAGGGAGGAGGACTTGTTCCTAAATATAAGATCACTTTCTAATTTGACTCAAGTTTTCCCCAAATTACCCCTATATACTCCCTTCACCCAAAAAATAGTGATTTGAAGAAGGTGATATTTTTAAATCTTAGGTGAGGGGTATTTTGAAAATTTCATGTCATCCTAACTCATTGGAATGTCCTCCTTAATCTTTCCAAATTTGCTAAAGTGATCTTATATTTAGGAATGAAGGGAGTACATATATAAGTTGATTTTTATTTAAAAGATTAATTATTCATAATATATAAATCATTCTAAAGTATCCATTATATATTCATCTTTCTTCCCTCAAAACTAATTACATATGACATGTTGTATTTAATGGGTCTATTGGTTTTCCTTTATCTCTTAAAAAATATAATATTTGATGTTATATTTAAAACATGACCACATAGAGAAAAACATGAGGCTGGACCTCAATTTCTTAGGACGAGGGCGGGATTTATAGGGGGGAATATTCTGGCCTGAATGCGAACCAACTTGGGCAACATGCAACTTTATATCCATGTTAGTGTTTGTTGAGTACTCACTTGTTCTTAATCTGTGACAGCGAAGTATAACTGCTCATTTGAAATGCCCCCCTGTCTGTGATGAGTATTGAATCAACTTCCTCAACAGAATGGAATATATATATGATGCGTCCCTATATAAAGAATAAGCAATTACAAGTTTGAACAAAATATAACCGCGTTTTACTAAGTTACCCTTATTTAAAACTTGTCATGCATTTGGTGAGTCATAAATGTATAGAACAAAAAGAATTCTTTGTTAAAACCCCTACACATGAATTATTTTGGTACAATTCCAAAACTTCAAAATATTTAAATAGAATTCAGTGCAAGAAAACATTTATATAGAATGGATAAAGAAATTTTTTTATTATTATTCTAGGGAAATATGCATACCACACTTAGTGGAATATGGCCCACTAACGGTTTTGACCAATAAAATATTTTTTATTAATCGAATTGATATTTGCATAATTATTTATTTGTTGAACTAAATTATTATTAACTCATGATTATAACATGATTTTATCCACTAATAATGGGGATAAATCGTTAGTTAAATGCAATCATATTGGAAATTAGGTACATTTATATGTATGATCCAAGTTTAAGGAGTCAATTGTATTTTCAAGTTAACTTGGGCATATATTAGACAATTAAACCATGTATTTCATGATCTTGGATCTGATAACATCTATCATAATTTCACATTAGGTGCAAAGGGGATCAAATCAAGAAAAGTAGAAGAAAAGCAATTCTGGGATTCTATGGCAAACGCGCAACCACGATGAACATAGTAAGTTCGTTGTGAATTTGACATGGGCTCAACATGGTAGATGCGTGGTGAAGATTGAGTTTTCAGGGAAGATTCAGTCTGATTCTAACTTAAAATGCCTAATTGTTCAATAGAATACATTTGATAATGATGATATAGTTGAGAAAAAAACATGTTCTATATGTGGCCTCAACTTAATGGTGTGGTAAGTCGAGATAAGATTTGTGGTTATAGAAAACAAGTAACACCGTAGTATGTAATTCATAGCGTGTGTCTTAAAATTACCGCAAATTGAAACCAAGTGAATGGATCCTCCTTCATTGCTCGCGAGTCCCTAAAATATTTCATACTTTTTTTTATGTTTTGTGACTGGCGTGCAATTTCACAAAAATATGTTTTAGTGTCTTCTGCCTGGCATATATCCTATGGTCATGATAAATGTGATATAAATTTGTAATATCAGGAAAGCAATTGATTCATATTGTAGTGATATTTGAGAGAAAAGAAGATTACCCGAAATACATAAGACTAGTAGTCTATTATGATCACTATGCATAAGAAAGACAATGGGAGTTTTATCTTGACTCAAAATAGATTAAATTGGCCATGAGAAAAATGTATATTACTGTAAATCTAGTACTCCCTCCGGTCCTTATTATAAGACATCAACTACTAATTTCTCACAAACCAAGGAATGCTAGTTGAGTCTTAAAATTTATGTTAAATTTGTCAATTTTCTAACTTCACCTTTCATTAAATAACATGTTTCACATTTTCAATTTTTAATCTTCATTAATGACATAAAGATGAAAAAAAGCATTCAATGAGACATTTGGTGCCTTATACTCCCTCCGTTCCTAAATACAAAATTACTTTCCCTAATTTGAGTAGATTAAGGAAGTTAGTTAAATTAGTTATTTACACACGATATTACCAATTTATCCCAACCATATACAATTTATCTTCACTCTCCCTCTTTTATTTGTTATTATAGATAAGCAATGTATGGTGAATTTGGGAAAAATTTGGGAAAAGTTAGAAAGTGATCTTATAATTAGGAACAAGTTGAATTTCAAAAATGTTCTTATATTTAGGAACAGAGGGAGTATTAAGAACAAAAAATATTGTAGGAACCAAATATTGTAGGTAGGTAGTTGTTGCCTTATAATAACAGAAGTATATATGAGACCGGTGTTGTAAGAACTGGACTGGAAGGTTGAACCGGTCCAACAGTCAACCGCTACACATTTCATATCACCAATTATCCGGTCCAACCATGACCTGAAGCCTTTTTCAACTTGTCTTCTGATCCAGCTTTTACAAGGCTATATCAGACACTATATTAAAATGACGGAGCTACAGTGTTAAAACCCTATGAATATCACATGATGCGAGCCAAGCCCAAGCGCTCTTCTCTTCTCTCCCTCGCTGTCGCTAATTCTGAACGTAACTTATATTTCCTTTCATTAATTTCTAGGGTTTCCAATTCGTTCAATCCTTGTTTCACTTGTGTTCTCAAATTAACAAATTTTCTTCCTTTTTTCATTTTCAGGCTGATTTATTCGCAATGACTGAACCTTCCAGGGTCATTCACGTTCGGAACGTGGGCCATGAAGTGTCCGAGGTAATAAAATCTCACAAATTATCTATTACTCCCTCCGTTCCTAAATATAAGACCTAGATAACTTTTTTTTGGAAAGATTAAGGTTGTGAAATAGGTTATCAAATGATGACATATTTGATATCTTTTTAGATTATCCATTAGCTTATAGGTAAAATAAACTAGTTTAAGAGAAAAAATTAGGTAAATCAATTTATAATTAACTTATTTTTTGCTTTTTTTAGGATTTTTCAAAAAAGTCATCTAGGTCCTATATTTAAGAACGGAGGGAGTATGTTTTAATAGGCGTTGAATTTTTCTTAAATTTCTCTTTTTTTTTTTTGGTTGCAGAATGATTTGCTTACACTGTTTCAGCCTTTTGGTGTTATAACAAAACTTGTAATGCTGCGTGCGAAAAATCAGGCTCTTTTGCAAATGCAAGATGTTCCTTCTGCAATTAATGCTTTGCAATTTTATTCTAATGTTCAGCCAAGCATTAGGTATTTTTATAGATTGTTATTGTTATTCTCTACATGTGTATTGGTATGGAAAATTTTCTGTTTTTGAAAGGATAATGACTCTATTTTGTACTTCAAGTAATCACTTTGGAGTAATCATAGTGGTCCGATTTTCTCATGATTAGACTGACCTACCAATGGGTGTAGACCACGTGTCAGCATTACATTTGTGAGAGGGTAAAATTGGAACACTTTGGAGTAGTCAAAGTGGTCCAATTTTCTCATGATTAGACAGACCTACCAATGGGTGTAGTCCACATGTTAGCATTACATTCGTGAGAGGGTAAAATTGGAACACTTTGGTTACTTCAACAGTGAAATTGAACTTGGTGTTAGTTTTGGGTGCATAGTGGTCTGAGGTGGTTACTTGAATGGCAAAATAAGGTTATTTTCATTTATGAAAATGCCAGTTGTTTTATTTATTTCATTCCAGGGGGAGGAATGTTTATATCCAATTTTCCTCACATCAAGAGCTTACTACTGTGGATCAAAATCAAGGACGAGGTGAAGAGGTTGGCAATTGACTTCTTCTGTTTGTTATTATACTTAATTAAACAATTTTGGAATGGAATTCATGTAATACTTCTTGTTTGCTTGATGGAAATGCAATAACAAGCTGATTTTTCTGTTTTTCTTATCCCTTGTTGATTTTTTTTATATCCCCTTATGCTCGTTTTTAATATTTTTATTTACATTTTTTATTTGGCTGAGGGTTCAGTTTGTTTGAATCTTATGTACTGGAGTTTCTTTTTCTCTTCATTTATTTCTTTTTTATATTGGCGGGGTTCAGTTTGTTTTACTATTGTTTTCGGGATTTTGTCTCTATCTTCATTTACTTGTTTGTTCATACTCTTTTCTGGATCTTGCTCTGCTGGCGGAAACTCGCTGGATGCACAGCCAAATCGAATTCTCTTGGTCACAGTTCATCATATGCTCTATCCTATAACAGTGGATGTGCTGCATCAAGTGTTTTCTCCACATGGATTTGTTGAAAAAGTTGTGACATTTCAAAAATCAGCTGGTCAGATTCTCTCTTATTTTTGCACTCCTCCTTTCTCTTCATTTGTAACCTTGTCTACATTGGTCAAGTATCCAATATTTTGGTCATCTAGTAATTTATTTCAATTTGTGGAAATCAATGATATTTGAAAGAAAATGGTGAAAGCATTTTTATAGGTTTATAGAATTTGCCAACACCATGTGCACCTTTTGATTTGATGAGTATGGACTTCTTTACAGTCTCTTTTCACTGAATGAATGCTGTATTTGCATTTTGGTCAAACATGAATGACTGGGGCACTGTGCTTGTCTTATCCGTTCTATTCTCAATTTTTCAGGCTTTCAGGCTTTGGTTCAATACGAATCACGTCAAAGTGCTGTGGTAGCTAGAAGCACACTTCAGGTTAATTTACATTAATTTAGGCTTCTGGCTTTAAGTATGCTGGTCCTAAAATTGTTTCTTAAATTATGGTTTGTCATTTGGAAATAAATAGGGACGGAACATTTACGACGGTTGCTGTCAGCTGGACATTCAGTTCTCAAAGTATGTTACATCTAACAAAACAGTTTCATCTTATATTGGTGTGTTGGTTGGAAGATTTGTTTCATTCTTGTGTACTACGCTATTGGATTTTGTCCCCTTCCCCTTGTTTTCCTCGTCAATCTCTTATATTTTATTTACTCTTATTTACTGCTGTGAACTTTTAATTTTTCTTAACTGCAGCCTTGATGAATTACAAGTGAACTTCAATAATGATCGTTCAAGGTGATTTAATAAGTCATGATTTAATATTTTTTTGGGTCTTAACGTTTGTTGAATCATTATACTACTATTTAGACTTCTTATCTCACTGTTGATGGGCTGTACTCTTCATCATTTTTAGGGACTTCACAAACCCAAATCTTCCTTCTGAGCAGAAAGGAAGACCTTCACAGGTATGTTCTTATGTTTCTCTTTATAGCTTGTTACTAATAAATTCTTCTACTTCTAACGCTTTTATCCTTTTCTGGTTCTTTGGGGAAACAGCCAGGGTATGGTGATGCAAGTGGCATATATGCTGTACAAGGTTCTGGAGCAAGAGCAGGTGCTAAATCTTGAGTTGATGATTTTTATTGTATGTTTGTTCGTAATATTGTAGTGTTTTTTTCTTTACTAATGTTTGATTTGTTTCTTTTCCAGTTGGATATTCCCAGGTGTGTATTATTGAAGCGGAGTTGAAGTCTTGATCCAGATTGATCATATTAACATTTGTGAGAAAGCTATTAAAGTATTTCAGCAAAATTCCCAACTACTGCTATTTGTCTATGCCCCATCCCTTCTTTGATTAATTTTACCTCATCCTTTTAGCTAGTCAATGTTTTTGATGCCATTTTATGGGTGGAGCTAACCAGTATAAGGATTAAGCATAGCTGATCTCCATAGATTACCTTAAGAAATGACTTTAATATCAATTTAATTTCAAAAATAATAATGGTAATAAATATGTAATAAGTGGCGATGGCACCATAGTAAATTCGAGGATGCAAAACTACCAATTATAAATTTAACTGGGGCAAAGTTCCACATTTTAAGGTGGTTACAATTACTTTGTCTGCACTTTTTACATATTATCACTGTTATTTTTGCACATGTTTTACATATTACCATTGTTATTTTTGCACCTTTTCCCATTTAA
Organism: Mimosa pudica; assembly: GCA_029929735.1. Lineage (NCBI taxonomy): Eukaryota > Viridiplantae > Streptophyta > Magnoliopsida > Fabales > Fabaceae > Mimosa > Mimosa pudica. The sequence goes on along the minus strand of JAKELP010000021.1, from coordinate 6,744,888 downwards.
TATTTGTTGTGGCTGATTAGTTAGAGGGAATACTGTTCAAACTTATTGCCTCTTGAATATTACATGATTTTTCTTCTATTCTATGATGAATGATTTGATGTGAGAAAAAAAAAATGGCTTCAGATATGCTTATAAACAATCTATGTATTTTAGGAACATATGTTTAGACTATTCTTTTCATTGATCTTTTCATTCATTTGTTTCGATACCTAGATGGCTAATGCTGCAGCCATTGCAGCTGCCTTTGGGAACGGTTTGCCTCCTGGAATAACTGGGACAAATGATAGATGTACAATTCTGGTCTCGAATCTTGATCCTGATGTAAGAACTACTTGATTTTTGTGCTCCAGCTTGAAGTTTTTTTAAATGAAATTTAACTTTAAAGCTACTTATTTCAGAGAATAGATGAGGATAAACTCTTCAACTTGTTCTCCCTTTATGGTAATATTCTGAGAATTAAACTCCTGCGAAATAAACCTGATCACGCACTTGTCCAGATGGGGGATGGATTCCAGGCTGAATTGGCAGTACACTACCTTAAGGTCTGTATCATGTGTAAATGGTTGATTTATATATATTTGTTCATTAATAATTCCAAACGGAGAAACTATATTTGTTAGGTTCCTCATGGCTGCACAGGTATTTTTGTTTATCCTTAACAACGATTATTGAAGGGCTTATAGAAGTAACCTTGGAGAAAGTATTATCGAAGATTTTATTTTTTTGCTGGTGACGAATGTTTAATTGATGCTCCTTTGCAAATGTTGAAGATGTGTTATACTGGTTTAGCTTGCAAATTTACTTGTTATTCTTCATCCGAAGATTCTGCAGGTTGAGCTGCTCTCTAACTCATTTCCCTACTCTGATATTATAGGGTGCCATGCTGTTTGGGAAGCAATTAGAGGTCAACTTTTCAAAGCATCCAAACATAACCCAAGGGCCTGAGACACACGAGTACATGAATTCGAACCTCAATCGTTTCAATCGTAATGCTGCTAAAAACTATCGGTATTGCTGCTCCCCAACAAAGATGATCCACTTGTCAACTCTCCCTCAAGATGTCACAGAAGAAGAGATTGTGAACTTGGTTGAGGAGCATGGGGCCATTGTCAACAGCAAGCTCTTCGAGATGAATGGAAAAATGCAGGCCCTTGTTCAGTTTGAGACCGAAGAACAGGCTACTGAAGCACTCATCTGCAAGCATGCAACTTCACTTTCTGGTTCAATAATTCGGATTTCTTTTTCACAGTTACAGAACATTTGATCACTTCCATGCGAATTCAGGGTAACTGTTGTTTAGTATGGGCAAAATACCTGGATTTTGAGGAAGATAATTTATATGCACAGATACCGATGGTAATCTTTTTCCTGTATTATCGGTATACTTTATTTTCAAATTGCCAGACCTCCACTTAGACTTCTCTTTTCCCCTTCTAATTATTTGCCTTCTCTTTAGTAATGCCTTGACTAGTTCTTGTAGGTTGCTTGCTAACATAATAGAGTGGGGCTTAGATTTGTGATATAGGAAATCACTAACTTCTTCAAGTTGAAGGATTGGATTTTGTTTTTGTTTTTGTTTTGGGTTTTGATTTTGGTTTAAACTCTTGCATGTATTGGAATTCTGGACAATCGGGGCTTTCTGTCATATTCTCAAGTCTCAACCCATATAAACTTTTTTGAAGTCCGGCTGAATAAACTGTAGCATTTTCTCTTTTGCCTTTACATTTGGTCTCTGTTTACTGTGTTCTTTTGCTCCATCCGTATATAAATTAATGTTCCAAAAAGTTGTGGTATTTATAAATACGTATGGTATTAGTATAATTCATTTGTCAATCTTTAAGTAGTAAATTTATCTATTTTTTGTGTTTGGCTAATCATAAATTGATCTATCAATCTTCGTTTTCTCTGCTCCAAAATTTTGTCCCATATGTGATCGGCTGTCTCAAATCACAATTACAGAATGAGAAAGTGAAAGGTACGAGAGTGAGCTTTGTAGGTCCCTAACATGATATATTGTCTGTTTGGTGGGAAAAATGAATTATTTTAATTAAGAGTGGTGTTTCCAACACAATGAAAATAATTATAGTTTGATGTGTAATTTATGATTGGACATATGTTAATGTTAAAGTGAAAAAAAAGGAATGCAAATGATGAGATGACAGAAATCAAATGAGCAATAATAGTTAAAGTAATAATGCACCTTAAGTTGTTAAAATAATAAAACAATTGTGATAACATCATCAATATCAATCAATCAATATATACACTAAATCTCTTCCACCAACACATGTATTGAAAAATCGTGCTTGTTTCACAAAAGAAGGACCTCAATGGATAGTATTCCCACAATTTCCACTCAATGCCCTTGCCACATTGCTCTTTTCCGCCCTTGAGGTTCAAAAAATCCCTTCAAATTTTCCTTTACTTTTTAGCTATATATATGTGAGCAAAAACCATGGCAAATCCATTTGAGTTCTCTTTCTCGTTGCCCCTTATATTTAACCCAGAGAGTAATTTTGTCCTCTACTATGCTGTGCTTTTCCACATGTTGCTGTATTGTGATTGATGATCCAATATATTCTTCTTTGTCCCTTTTTCATGAGGAAAATGAAATCAGATCTTCATCTGGATTTTATACAAACCACTGATGGGAGATGGATCTATATGCTAATACATATTGTAACTTTTTTGCTCTAGAAAATATGGAAGTCTGTGTCAAGAATATGAGACAGAAGATGAACATATAAAATGGATTTCCATATTCTAGAGACTTTTTAAATTCTATCTCTCTGAGAGTTTATTCTTTTAAATATTGGGTGACTAATTCAATTTAATTATGAAGTATGGAAGGAAATAAGTAAAAAAAACATGAAGCTGTAAATTGGTTTAGTTCAAGGTTAATCAATCCATCATCTTTTCTTCTCATGTCATGACTAGTTTTGTCTAGCTCTAAACTAATTCACCATTCTATGGCCAAAAAAAAAACTAATTCACCATTCTAGTCTTCCGAAGGAGTGACTTACTATTTGAAATATTGAAATGCGTGGAATTGACTTTTTAAGTTGAACTCCATCAATTAAGAAAATGGTCGCCACAGACAATGCCCTACAGTTGCAATCATTCTCATTTATTTCCATGCGGTTACTTTCTAGTTTCTACTAATCATTTTAATCTTTTCAATTTCTCTTTTCAAAACATTGTTTGAACTATGTAATCTTTTTACTAATTAATATATCATTTTGTCCTTTTATAAAAAAAATCACCAGCTAAGATGGGCCTTTTCACTGAAAATGGGCTTGTGGGCATGCGCTGACATGTCTATTAGTGGTGTAACTGGCCCATTCAATGTTTGGTTTTCTTCTTAAAAAACCAGCCCATCAGCATTTGGAAAACCCGATTTTATTCAAATAACAAAATAAACTATATAACTTTTCCATGGGCTCACAGTTATTTTTTACAAATACGTTTAAAACACAAAACTAAATTAAATTGAAACCATGCTTTACAATTACCTTTGGAAAAATTGCATAGACTTCTTATGCAATTGCCGATTTAAGCGATTCTAGATCTTATATGAATGATCCATAATTTTGAGTTTCCACCCATAAATCTTCGTTATCTCTAGTGCATGCCGATAAATTTTCCTGGTGCTAGGTTGGTTTTCGTCTTGAATTAGTAATATATAACCTTTTGTTTTGTATATTTTCTTACCATCAAAGGATGACCAGAAAATTAGCCGTACTCATATAAGAACATAACCCTAATAACTTCGGGGTACTGTTTTAAACAATTTCATTTTAGCACTGACTTCTAAAACAATTCAAATCATGCTAAGTTGGCAGAAGAGAAGCAATGACAAGAATAATCAAAAAAGAAACCCGGGTACATTTCCATAGTACATATAACATTAGATCAAAAGTATGAAATCAACTAATGAAAATCAAGCACGATATATAATTTTTCAAAATTTATTGATCAAATACAGGAAATATATATTATCAAGGAGTTATTATATCATTGTCAACATGTGTTGTAGAAGACTTAGGTGAATGCATCTCTTGCTCCTCTTCATCACAATATCCCAACAATATAGTAGCCTCTTGGACAGTAAACCCTAGTGATCCAAGCATCTCCGGCCAACAGTCGTGACCGACCACCGTTATTGCCCGGCAGCATCCCGAGCCCAAGGAAGTTTCACCGTTCAAAAAGAACGTTATGACCTCACCAGTGCATGCTTGTAGATGAAACAATGAGTCCCAGCAATTGTTGGATTCACTACGGCCGTCTAGTTTCAGCCTAGCCGCCAGCATCTCTCCGCGGCGGCTCAGTGGCGGCAGTGACAGCGTGGCAACCGCAGTATTGGAAGCTATAGACATAACAAAAAGGAAGAGAGTGAGATTGAAGAGCTTGTAATAAGCGGAAGCCATTATATTTTAGATGATGCTTCTCTAAGAGTGTTCACGGTCTGTATGTGTGTGTTTATATATAGGGAGATATTTATGTATGTGTGGTTTTGGTAAATTAAAGGTTGGGTGAATGATGGGAAGGTTAAAGCAGAAATGAAACGGTCTTGAGTAAATTTGCTAGAGAATGATTAATGTGTGGGTTAATGTATTGTAACGTTCTATAGAGTAATTAAGTACAATAATTATAATTTCCAGTTCCACTAGTTAATTATTGTACCGTAGTACTCAGTTTTGAGACTTATGGAATTCCTATAGTTATATGAATGGCAACTGTTGTTTGCCTCTCGTCTTTACTTAAAGAGTTTTATATGTAATGGAAAAGATACAATGCAATATGCATGTAAAAATGCAGATTGCACCATATTAAATTTTTGAGTGCAAAACTAGGATCAATAACTTAAATAGGTATATACTTATAATTCAACTTCCTTAAATTGTGTCGTATACTCGTATGCACCCATTTAAATAAACAATTGCTAGTTTTACACCCATCAAATTTTCTATTGCTAGTTTTGCACCCAAACTTTTAATATGGTTCATAAGCACTTATTACCATTGCTATTTTAGCAAATATGCCCAAGATAATATGGCTGCCTGACCAAATAAAACGTACGTCTTTATGAAGATGAAAGAAGCCATACACCTATTATTTTCTTTTATTTATTATGCACTTTGGTGGCTTGAAAATAAATTACTATGTTGAACAAAAAAAGAAAATAATAATTTTTTGCATTAAAAATAGATGATAAATAATATTTTGTAAACGAAAAGAGAAAGTAATTTACAATGACCAGACTAAAAATTATGCATAACACAACTTTTTATTTTATTATTTCAATATTTAAAATAGGGCGAATGTGCAAAAAATACTAAACTTTACTCAAAAGTGTATTTGTAATGCTAAATTTTTGCGATGTGCAAAAATAGTACCAACTTGGAATGCAGGTGCAAATATAATATTTTCACTTAAAAGAAATAAAATTTAGATATGAAATAACTCTTATTACCCTCATTAAATTGAAGAAGAAAATAATATAGTGAGGGGCATAAGGGTCTTTTTATATCTCTTATAAAAAAAGGGTCTTTTATATCTAAATTTTATTTCGCTTAAGTGAAAATACTATATTTACACCTGAACCTCAAATTGGCACTTTTTTTTTGCACATCTCAAAACTTTAGTATTAGAAACGCTCTTGGAGCCAAAGTTTAGTATCATTTTTGCACATTCGCCCTTTTAAGTAATTTGTGAAAATTTATTCATGAAGAAACTATGCTGAAGCGGTTTATCATAGATTTTAAGCTCGAATTATGCATAACACGACTTTTTATTCTATTTTATTAGTTCTTTAATTTAGTGCTTAGTCCGGATGACAGTGGAGGAATCAGTAGCTGACGTGTCAAATTTACACGTGTCCAGAAGAAAGACTGACAAGAATAGAAAGAAGGTTCTGTAGCACCTCCTTTTTGCTGAGAGTATTGGTTAGGATAAATCTTTTGGGCCTTATGTAAGTGGGCTGAGTCAGAGAGAGGCTTTGGGCCAGGGTAACCATAGCCCCTAGTATATTATACGTGAAATGCACTGGTCAATGGTTGAGGAGGTGGATATGAGAAAAGGGAATGGGAAGGAAAAGTGGGCAGTTAACTTACTAATAACATATAAGGAACGTATTATCAGATTAGATGAACCTCTGAGGAAAAAAAAAATCAGATGAGCCATGTGTGGAAGGATTGTCTCGATCAAAAAATGTGTGGAAGGATTGCAAGAATCCCTGTTATTTTTAAATGTATAATACAATCAAAAGATAGATAGGCTGAATAAATTAATAGTGCAATAAATATAAATGCATAAATATATTATATTACTCCCTCCAGTTGACTTTTTTTGAAAAATCCTAATAAAAAACAAAATAAATTAATTATAAATTGATTTACCTAATTTTTTCTGTTAGACTAGTTTATTTTACCTATAAGCTAATGGATAATCTAAAAAGATATCAAATATGTCATGATTTAATAACCTATTTTGCAACCTTAATATCTCCAAAAAAAAGTCAATTAGGTCTTATATTTAGGACCAGAGGTAGTATTATTTATTCGCCTTTCTCGGTTAAATGCGGCTTTCCAGAGTGATCTCCAACAATTATTTTAGAAATTAAAAGCAAGAAAATGTTAATCTGGGTAAGAAAATTCTCTGTTTTGTTCTTCATTGCATTTATGGGTAATAGTAATTAAGTAACTCAATAAATTAAATTAAAACCATTTTTAATCTGATAAATATTCGTATTTAATATGTTGCCCCGATAAATCACCTGATGTTATGAATATGAAACTTGTGGATATTCATCTTCCCATTCCTATGTTGTAGTCTGTACCATTTCAAGTTTATTTATTTTTTTTATACAAAAGTTTATTTTTTATTAGAACGTTTCTCTACATTTCAAATGAACAAGATTTCGTACGTCTATGTGTAATATTATAGTAATAGAGCACATCACCATTTGTGATATGTCATAAATCCTTATGTTACTATTTCTCATTATTTACTTACTTTATTTTATGATCGCTGGACATTTCAATTATAACATATTATAGTTGTATTATATTCTACATCTAATCAAAAAAATATCTTGGATGTGCTTCCTTAGTCACTTTAGGCTCAATTTAACTCAAGATTTTACTTAGCCCACTCTAGTCACTCAGAACTATGATGAGATGTTATTAAGTTTATGCCATATCGAGCAAGAGTGTAATATAAAAACTTGGGAAAATTAATTAGGGGTCTCATGAAAGAAATATAATTAAGATGAAGTTTCAAAAGTTATAATTAATGGGTTAAAAGTTGTTATTTAATTTTATGACCTAGAAATTGTAATTTACAACTCATATGACCTCATTTAAATTATAATTCTTTCGTGGGACTTCTAATTGATTCTCCCTAAAACCAATTTTAAATATTCTTTGGTTGGTGACAAATTATACTCGTTGTCACCACTCACCACTATGTCCAAAGTCCAAACAACAAAAATAAGAAGCCCTAAGATGTGTTTTCAATCAATCACTTTGAAATTAGTTTGAAATGCTCAGTGAACTGCAACTTTAAATCATCTTGTATTGTAAGAATTTTTTAAATTAAAGATCTTTCACTACAACAGTGATGTTATAGGATTTTGTAAGTTAATGTGTGGATTTGATTTAGAACTAGTCTTACATTTAATTTCATTAGAGGGAGCAAGCTGGTGCTAAACAGCTAATTAAAGTGGTAGCAATTTTTTTCTCCTTTATGGTGAAATCTTTCCCTCAAATCGTGGGGTTTTGTTTCTTCACCTCTACGGTGGTCCGTTTATGCACGATGGTGATAGCAAATGGTAACTCCTATTAGTTTGGGGCTAAGATCTCGACAGAAAAAGGGAGGAAGTGGAAACCAATGGAAAATAAGAAAATTAGCAACACGATTGGCGCCAGAAAAGAAGAGTCATGATGCTCCGTTATGTTCAGGCCCTCAGATGGTGTTTGGTTTCAAACTCCATCGATTTTTCACCTTCCATAAAAAAGGTGTATTTAAAGCTGCTTTTACAGTGTTGATATCAAAGAGGGTGAACTTATAACCATTCATTATTATTCTCTTCAATGATCATGATGAATGATATATTGGCTTCTCGCTTGCAAGTAGCGGTGAAAATAGCCTAGGTCAGCCTAGACACACCTTAATAGGTAAGACTTGTGATGTATTAAACAAGTCTAAGCCTAACCAGTGGCCTATCATAGATCTCATTCTCAGGCTTGAGTCTGGTCTATTAAAAAGTCTAGTCTGGTTATAAGCCTATTAAGAGGCCTGATAATTTATTTAAGCTAATATACCATAAGTTGATAAACCTGATAGGTTACAAATTATTAGGCCATAAACGATTGTAATAGACCATAAATTAATAGGTCAATATTTAAACAAACTCAAAATTAACCACAATCAAATAGAAACCTATGACTCCAATAAAAAACATAATAACAAGATAAAATTAATAAAAACTCAAACTCATCTAAATTTCATATGATTTGTCAAAACATTAAAACAACTATATAACTTTCAAGTCATTAAGAATTAAGTTTAATAATATTAGCCCAATGAATATTAAACCTAGATTTATATTTAATAGGTTAGCCTAGTAGGTTTCATAGGCTTTTTATTTCAACCTTGACCTAATATGTTAAACAAATATATAGGCCCAAAAAAAGTCTATGACTGAGACTGAACTATTAGAATACCAAATAGTTTAGGCCAATTCATAGACCCTAATAGGCCGAGCTAGGCTATTTTCACTCCTACTTGCAAGCACCAATCTCTATGAGTATTATTAAGTTTGTCCTTTGCTTTTTTGGTCTGTCATTTGTGTTGTTAGTCTAATTTTGTGGGGTAATTAAGTATTTGTGTTTTGGGTATATTCTATTAGTGTCTTTAAGTTTCAATTATATATATGTCTTTATTAAGTTTCAATTATGTATTTAACTCCATCATATACCGAAAATCTACTTTGATAAAAATGAAAAGTTTTACATTTCATTTAAAATGTTATATGAAAATGACAGTGATTTCGTATCAACTTGGTTTAGTTGATGGAAACATTGTTCGGTTGGATTAGTCTTAAAACTTGCATTGCCCAGTAAATTCAAATTTTCGCTTTGAGCATGACAATGTCTAGTTTTTGGAAACAATATAGCGATAGTCCGATAGAGTTTGTTGGGATGGTGATTATTACTTATTGTTAACTTCTTTCGTTTTTATTTGTCTCTATTAACGCATTAAAAGTTTGTTGAAATTAGTCAAATACTTTGAGAAACACGAAATCCTTAGGTAGATGAGATAAATATTAGCAGTTGCGTATGAGAAAATGGAAAAAACCAAAAGTATATCTTTCAAACCTATGTGTGCACACACGCATATGTGTATATATAAGAAACTTAGTTAAATTAGATATTTATTTTGAAACCAAAATATTGGTAAAAACAATAAAATTTTTAATACCTTACTATGCTATTGTTGAAGTTTGATATTTGCACATGAAGTTTAAAACTAATATCATTATTGGTTGGGGGAAATCTCAGATAAATGACAGTTTAATTTCAAAGTCCTTGAAAGAGAATTTTGAGTAGTAACTATAGGTCTGTCACTAATCCACTAGTTTATCTTATTTTCAACTAGTAATCGTCTCTCATTTGAGATTTCCCCTATTAATTATTGTAAAAAAATATTATAATTTGATTTTTTTTCAACTCACTAGTAATAATAATAAATATATTAATAAACACCGATAATTTAATTAAATAGTATATCTTATATTTAGAAGGAGAGATATTATAATTTTATTTCAAAAACTTTGCCTTGTTTGCTGAGAAGGGCAAACCATTTCAAACTTGTCAGTCTGTCACAGTAGATTTTAATATTTCCCACCTGAAAATTGTGTGTGTGAAATTACGTCCCGCCATAAATTGGCGCGTGTCATTAAAAGGCCAAAAACTGATGGAGGAGTAATATTCGAAAATTCGAAAAGTGCTTTCAAAATTCGAAAATACGGCTCCTATTTCCTATAGTACTATATCGAATCTCCTTCCAACGTTTAACGGTTTAATAAGGTGAAATTATAGTTAATAAAGTAAACCACTCTTGCACTTTTTTCAGTTCTGAATACGACGTCGAACATATGAGACAACCACTTCCTCTTTTTTTTATGGTCTAATAAGGTGAAATTATAGTTAATAAAGTAAAATACTCTCACTTCTCTTCTATTTTACCTTTATTACACATCTCCCTGCTTTTTGAAAGCATACAAGTTAGTCCAATATGTCAACATAATATTCTGAAAAAAATTCTAAAAATATATATCTTTTGTAAAATTAATTTTTTTCTGTATACTATTTTACCCTTCACTCTAACAAAACCCTAGATTATATTATGAATTAAGATATATTTGAAACAAATTTTTATTAATTTCAATTATTTTTAATGAATATATCAAAACATTAGAATTTTAAAAGTTAACTATTTAAATAAAATTTAAAATCTATTATGCATACTAGAGTTTTCAAAAATATATATGTGCATGCATTTGAAAAAAAATATGTGATCATTAGTTTATTTCATAGATAATATTTTTTTATAAAAATAAATGTTTCAATAATGTTAAATTGTGTATTTTGGTCTCAAGTAAGTTTGAAAGTCAAACTTAACTGTCAAGTAACATATATTTAAATTTTGAAATAGGTCTATGTAGGTTTTCAAAATAAGGGGAGATTTTTACGTAAGGCAAAATAAATGGGAGGTGGGTGGTATCCGTGTATGTATTTCACTCTAATTTATATGTAGCTCCTTGAATCACTGCTTCCATTTTGTTAACCTGAGTGAACTATATGTGTGTGTATGGATGTGTGTGTGTGTCTATATATGTGTATGTATGTATATGTATGCGCACCCGCGTAATTAGGGCTACATAATCGGCAGTGGAGGTTTATTAATAACAGGGTCAGTGCAAAAAAAGCTTTATTAATACAGGGTCGAAAACTAGATGGTTCATTATTAGCCTATGTTTTTATTAGCCAATTGTTTTTTTATGAAAATAGCCAAATGTTTTTGCTCGTAGCTTTTTTACCACAATATTCTTTTCAATTATTTTAAGAAAGTTTTTTGCCCGCTAGGAAAGTTATATTATAACTAAATGTATAAAGGCCATAAAACAAGGCTGCTTCTACAGAGAGGCGTGACAATTAGGAAAAACCTTTCTAAAAATAAAGATAATTATGACAAAAGATACAAGAATGGCATACTTTTAAGTTGTAACTGAAAATATATTTGTGTGTCCTCTTCCTTCCCACCGACGAAAATCGTCGACCACGCCAAACGAAAGTCCCTCACTTCTGATGTTATTATACTAACGTATTTGTGACAATCATAATAAACATGGGACCCATACTCTTACGTGTGCTAGTTTAGCACATCAGTGGTGGTGGTTAGTGTACGACCTTTCTGCAATTATCTTTATTTTATTGGGTTAAAAAGTGAAAACGAAATTCCAAAGAACATAAGTGATACAATTCTTGGGAAAAAGACAACTAAAGTCTTCCCAATTGGTAAAAAGGACAATTGAGGTTGCTAAATTGTAAAAATGACAAGTTGGGTCATAATCACCTAATACACATTAACAAATTTGGGCAAATGATTCAAATACCCTTAAAAACACACATTTACGCCACGCTCACAAAACACACCATTCGATTCTCACTCCACTCTCTCTAATCTCAAATTTTTAAGGGCATTTGAGTCTTTTCTCACAAATTTATTAATGTGTATTAGGTGTTTATGACCCAAGTTGTCCTTTTTACAATTTAGCAACCTCAATTTTCCTTTTACCAATTGGGAAGACTTTATTTGTCTTTTTCCCTACATTCTTCTTCTACATTGTGCTTTAAAAATTGTTTTCATAGTTTTGGGGTTTTAGAAACTTTTAGGCAGAAAACTATTATGAGTGTGTTTAGTTGGAGCTTATTTTTCAAAATAAGCTGGCTTATTTTGAATAAGCCAGCTTATTTTGGGTGTGTGGCTTTTTTTCATGTTTGGTTGGGCTTATTTTTCACCCAGCTTATTTGAAATAAGCCAGCTTATTTATAAGCTACACAAGGTAGCTTATTTCTGAAAATAAGCCAGCTTATTTTTCTACATGACATAAAAACAAGCTAGCTTAAAAATAAGCCCCTTTAAACAAAAAGTCAACCAAACATGTTTATAAGTCAAATGGAAAAATAAGCCACTTTTTTCAAAGTTCATCCAAACATAAAAATAAGCCAACTTAGAGCTTATTTTCCAACTGACTTAAAAATAAGCCACCTTAAAAATAAGCCACTTTTTCATAAGTTGAACCAAACACACCCTATATTTCATATAAGGTTATGGGACCTTTTTATGTCAAGGTATCCCACCTATGTGTCAAGTAAGACTAATCTTCACTTCTATTCTGGAATCCTATGTAGATGGTAGATAACTAACATGTGAATTTGATCCATTTACAAGTGTTGATCATCTAATCCTCAATAACTTTCTTAAGAGATGAGAGTGCATACTACTCACATCAACCTGTCAGGTTAGCACACGCCTCTTCTATTTGATTCCTAAAAGAGGTGATTAATTAATTGACCATAAAGAGCTTGGAAGCAGTGTTGTTAGAACCAGACCGGACCAGACGGTTGGACCGGTCCAACCATCGACCGCTTCATATTTCGGATCAACGGTTATTCGGTCCAACCATCGGTTTGAGTGGTTCGACCGTGTTGGACCATGACCCGAAGCCTTTTCCGGCTCGCTTGCCGGTCTGACTTTTACAACATTGCTTGGAAGTTATAACTAATGTGAGGTCAAGAAGAGCCAATAACAATGTTTCCTTCAAGAAGCTAAGGAAAGGAAAAATACCATTTTTTGCCCTAAAAGTTTCCACTAAGTAGCAATTTCCCCCAAAAAGTTTTTTGAGGACTATTTTCTCTCTAGAAGTTTAAAATTGGATCCTCAGAAGTTTTTAAGGACCAATTTCACCCCGCAAAATGAAATTTGTGAACAATTTAAACCTAGAACTATAATAGGTTAATAGTCAGCTGACAGAGGCAATATTATTGCACCCAATTTTAAACTTTCATAGTGAAATTTCCTCAAAAATTTCTACAGGAAGATTGCTGCCAATTTTAATCTTTTGGTGAAATTGATCCTAAAAAACTCCTGAGACAAAATTGGTATTTAATAAAAACTTTCAGGATAAATTGATATTTATCTCAAACTTAACCGAGTTTAAGCACTCAGAAGTTGCTTCAAAGTGTAGAGAGTTTAAGTGAAGGAACCTTTGCAAAAGTAAATCCACGATTCTCCCCATTATGTCAATATGAAATTCAGACTAGTCCACTGCACGTTCCACTCCCATTATTCATATCTTTGCTTCTTTCTTTCTTTTACACTTTTTCTTTTCCTTTTTAAAATTATCACCACGTGTTTGGAAGAAAATATTCTTAATTCATATCAGCTAAAGAGCTCTTGTATTTGAGCTTTAAATCAAAGAGGCACTTCTGGCCGTCTTTTAATAATAGGACTGGGAAATAGAAATGTTTGTAAAATATGTGAATGTTGTTCTCGAAATTGGTCAATGAATTTATTGTCAGTAGTATGTGACTAACTTTTACTTTTGTGAAATCACCCAGATGTTGAAACTTAGTTACTTACATTCACAAAAACCATCAATGACAACTTTTACTTAGACAAATAATATAACTTTAGCTATATGAAATGAAAATATCTTGACATCAAATTATTAACGGTTGCCATTTCATACAAGATAAACTTTTATGTATTAAGTATTTATCAAACGGACGAAAATAGGTAATAATGTAATTGTCTCCAGTTAAGCGATTTAAGATACTTTTACAAAAAATAAAAAAAAACAAATAGCTAATTAATCGCAAATTTATTTAGGGATTTGATGGTAATTAGACAATGTCTTGGTCCTAATTTAGGAATTTATGATTTACATACATTTCAAGAAGATTTTCTACAATTAACCCTTAAACATATTTTAATGGTGCTAATTTATTTTTGAGAAAGAAGATATTATATTAGCTTAACTACGCTATTGTTTTTAGAGAAAATGAAAAATAAATACTTCCGAATGTTCAAAAGGACAAGTAAGAAACTCAAACTTTTAAAAGAATAAGTAAGGAACTTCAATAAAAAATTAACAATTGGAACATAGTTATTAACATTTGGAACATATCAATTAACAATTGTCTGATTCCTTAATTATCCTTTTGGAATTCAGAGTTCGTTACTTGTTATTTTGGAAGTTTGATTTCCTTACTTGTCCTTTTGGATGTTCGAAGGTATTTATTTATCATTTTCCCTTGTTTTTGAAAGGAAAAATTTAAACAAATACATTAAAATTAGGAAAATCCTAAATCAATTATTATAATTAAAATGTGTCGTCATTTTTGCTCATCAAGATAGTACTGAGCTAGCAAACAAAGTGTAGCAAATAAAACTGATTTGGAATAAAGTATGTTTATGTTTTTGTTTTTAATTTTCTCTAATAAAAATGTCATTCTGTTTCCTTTTAAACTAGATAAAATGTTTATGAATAACATTGTTCGAAAAAAAAACTAGATAAAATAACAATAACAATTGCTTAGTGAACTTAGGTTTAATTACAAATGATTATTAGAAAGGACTCAATCACCCTTTTACATACAAATTAGTAAATTACTAATATTAATCATTCAATAATATTAAATGGTTTCAAACAAATTAATTTTTTTTCTATTAAAAACAGGGTTAATTTTGAAACTTAATTCAAAAAGTTTTTCTCAGAAACTAGCTGTTTTATCTTGAAAGTTTTTTGGGTTCAAAATTATTCAAAAAAAATTTAAAATGTAGCAATTTTATGTTTTGCTGTTGAAATATTAATGACCAATATGTAATTGTAGTTAAAGTATAAGTTTTACTACATTATATTTACTATAAATTGTGCAAACACCATATTGCAGTGTTTTAATTAATAATTAATTTAAAAGTCATTGGTGAAAAGTCGACTTCGAAGCAGAATTTTAATTATTTATTAAAAGATATTATGCATCTCTTTTTTTACAATTGTAATTATTTGATCCCAAGGCTTTGTTATTTTTCAATGAGGTTGACATTCTTATGAGTTTGGTGGACATTAATCAGTTAGATCGAACTTGCAATTTACTATATCTATTAAATAATTTGAATAATTATGATTTATAACATGTATAGTTCAGCCGGCTATTGAATAATTCAATGGAAGCATCTATACGGTGGCACGTCTCTCTCCTCAGATTTTTTTTATCAGACTCTCCTCACCAGAGATAGAATCATAAGCATGTGATGCATAATGATAATACACATTACATAATTTTCATGATAAAATATCTCTGAAATCATTCAGATTCTTCTCATGTTAAAAAAAACACAGGAAAACATGCAGCAATGCAAATTCCGAATTCCTGAAATAACCTACTTAGTTTCATGCAAAACTTAGAAATAAATTTGGGATTAAATTTTAATGCCTAAATAACATCAAATATGCTTTCTTTTATTTCCCCTCTTGAAATAAAAAACATCAAATGTATTTGACTTAAAATTTGAAAAAAAAAACAGAACAACAATTTATTAATTACTAGTACCAATTTTAATCATCAGTTTTTGTTAATTTAATGACAACTAGTTTCATAAAACGTTTTTGTTAATTATCAATGAACAGTAATCTAAAAAATAATGATTTTTACCTAACGATTGAAACATTGACAACCAACTTCGTCAAGGAAAAATAAGTTATTTAACAAAAAAAAAAAAACACAATCCTATAACACTTGTCTTTCAGTATAAGAATTAGGGCTCGTTTGGAAGCATGAAACTTGGGCTCAGAATCTGAAAGTTGGGAAATGATTTCACTTTACCAAGAAAGCAAATCACATGCGGCTGTTTGGTTGGCATATTGAAGAATATGAAAGTGAAACACCTAAATGACACTAATGCCCCTTCTTATTGTAACATTCCCAAAAAGCCCTTGATTAAAAAAACAAACCCCACTACTACTCAACTCTTGTTCCGTGAAGCTTGCTCATCTTTAGCTTCAAGCCAAAAAAAACTGTGTGTCCAGCAAGCAGCAACCGTGTTGAGGAACAAGGTGGCCAGCTGGAGAATGGAAGACAGTAAGGAGACGAAATTTGGGAGGTTGACAGGTTTGGGGTTCAAAGTTTTCGTTGTTATTTGTGAAAAAATAGTGTGAAAATATATCTTATTACACATAACTCATGGAGAATCACATCACAAATATTTCTGTGATTTGGGGTGAGATTAGAGTGAAGGCGAACTGAAACATGGGGTTCTGTTTGTTTGATAGGTAAAGATTGAAACTATAGATTTTATTCTTATTCTTCATAATGAGTATAAGTTTGATTGAAGTTTGAAGTAATTATGTAAAACCCTAATTTTTGGGCTTAAGGGGCAACGGTTTATGGTCATTTTTATTCCTCTCTTGTTCCTCCTTGGATGCTGTTTGACTTTTTTCTCTTTGATTCTTCATTGAAATTAAGGTAATAAATGTATCGATGATGTTTTGGGCTTGTATGTGAACCTGATTTGTTTTGTTTGGTGGTTTTGATACTCAGATTTTGTCATTGTACTTTATTGTTTAGTTTGGACTGATTGTAGTTGGATTTTGATGTCTCATGGTATTTTGTTTGGTGTAACCATAAGGAGGTATAGGTATTAACTTTTTGTCATTGTACGCTACTGTTTAGTTAAATCTGTTGTTTGAAAATGACAAATTTTATTAACTACAAATGAATTGATAGGCCGCGC
This sequence comes from Mimosa pudica, assembly GCA_029929735.1. NCBI lineage: Eukaryota > Viridiplantae > Streptophyta > Magnoliopsida > Fabales > Fabaceae > Mimosa > Mimosa pudica. The sequence continues at coordinate 6,728,025 of JAKELP010000021.1, read as the reverse complement.
ACGACACTTTTGGACGGACAATGACGACAATGCGCTTGTCGATATCCTTGGGGAGTTGGTTGCGAGAGGTGCCCCTAAAGGGTTTGAGGGGAGGCCAACTCATTGGTCCCTCATCGCACACAATTTGACGGACAGGTTGGGTGGAGGCGTAAATATAACCAACAATGACGTTGGAGGGAGGTTGAGACATCTTAAATGGAAGTGGCATGTTGTAGCAGATATGATAGCCGAAAATGGGTTCACCTGGGATGCTGAGACACATAAGGTGTTGGCAGAGGACCACGTTTGGATAGCTTATGTTGCGGTGAGTCACTTGTACACTTGTTATAGGGTTGTGGGGAACAAGCCGTTCTGATACACAACTGATTCAATCTGCAAAATGTTGCTTTCAGGTTCATCGACATGCAGCCATGCTTAAGGAGAAGCCTTTTGCTTTGTTTGGGAGGTTAGACGACATTTTCAGACTTCATGGACAGAACATTGGATAGGGGAAGACAGTGGGCATCCAGATGTCATGGAGTTGGAGATGTTGAATTCAATTTGTTTTGGGTTATTTGTTTGTGTTGTGAGGACGAGTGAAGTTGTATTGTTTGTGGAATGCATTAGGCATAGAACATATCTGTTGCACTCTGTGCAATGCTGTTGTTGTAAGTGTGAAATGACAAAACATTGACAATGTATAGTATGCATGTATGTTTTAATTGCGAAATGTCTCACTATTGTGTCTTGCATTAGTTAGAATGTAAAATCTGGAATTTTTGAATTGAGTGGTTAAAAAGAATCCATGTCACTTGGTAAACAGGTTGAATGGAAAGCAAGTTGCTGCACAGGTGCTGCATAGGTTAAAATCGAGTTTGAGAGGATAAAATCGATTTTACCTGAACAAACTCGAGTTTGAGAGGATAAAATCGAGTTTACCTGAACAAACTCGAGTTTCAGAGGATAAACTCGAGTTTACCTGAACAAAATCGATTTTGAGAGGTCAAAATCGAGTTTACCTGAACGAAATCGAATTTTAGAAGTTAAATCGATTTTAACAATGTGAACTCTTTAATATGACACAACACATTTGAAAATAGGTTCCACATGTCAGAACGCCAATTGAACCTATTGTCGAGAGTGGGTGCCTGTACAAGGCTTCAGCAGATACAAATGGCAATAAAGAGGGAAAAATGTAAAATATGTCATACAATTTAGGTTCACAAACAAAATTCACCAAATCCACATTACAACATTAGCAACTAACTATGAAGACAAAACCAAAAAGCTTGAGAAAAAAATATTGACATAGCTATACCCATTTCAAATCCTTGCCTAAAACTAACAAAACAACAATCATGAGCAAGTTTGTTATGTTCTTGGCCGCTTCGATGGGCTTCCTATTGCCCTGGCCGATCCTGTTGATTGAGTGGGTGCTAGTGCATTGTGGCTGCTCTTAAGCTGCTCCAGTTCACTCTTGACCTTTCCCATTTCACTCTCTACCTTTGCAAGTACGCCAGCAATGCTGGTCAAAAGGGTGTTGGACAAGGCATCAAGCTTCCTATCTATTGCCTCTTCTACGAGGCTTTTGATTTGGTCAAGCAACGCAGAGTTACTAGCGGTGGCCCTGGAAGGTTCTGCCTCGGGTACACTCCCCTCACCAACCTCAACATTCCGGTCGGCCACTGAGCTACGTACACCAGGAGCAACATCCATCGGGCTCCATGTGGGGATAGCACTATCATCCACAGGTGTTGCAGACTGTGGAAGCTTAATCTGCATATGGTTCAAACAACGCTCTGAAAACTCATCTGTCCACATCGGCTTCTCCTTTGGCTCCAAGTACCAAACCTGATGTATGTCTAGTATGTGGGACACCAACGAAGGGAACGGGAGTGCGGTGTTTCTGTTTTATGCCTTTACTGCCCGCAACATGTTGTCCAATATCAACGCACCTACATGAATAATGTGCCCCTTTACTAGCCTCATGAAATTCATCTTGTCCTTATTGCTGAAGCTGGAGAAGTTACCACCCTTCTCGACGAAGTTTCTTGTGTAAATATACCAAAGGACTCGCAACCGGTCTGGCATCATAGCTGGCTTCAAGTTCTCGTCTGGAGCCAAGACCCGGTTTCCAAGAAGTGTCTTCATCACATCAGAATCACTATACCTGCCTGCCTGCATCTTTTTCACTATCACACCCAACCATTGGCCTATGTTGGCACTAGTAAGGGATTTCAAAAGATGTGACTGTAATTTCAACACACCTCTTAGAACGGCATTGAAGTACCTACTAATTGTTTCTCCAGACCGGCTAAACTCAAATTGGATCACCCTATTCTTGTGATCATGGGCCAGAATGTTTAAAAACATTGCCACTTGTTCATCAACTAACATATGGGTTGTTGGTTTCAATCCCCCAATTGTGTCCAGCATGTGACATAACCTGTCAAACGTTGACCTATACATTCTAATTTGGTTGAAGCATGTTGTGTCGTTGCTATAGATCACCGCCCTTAAGCATGCCCTCTTCACATGGAAATCTAACCTATATGTGCTATCGGGTATGCGTCTTAGGTTATACGCGGTAGATGCTAGCATTGTCACCACAACCGTCCTCACAGCTAGCAGTATAGCTATGTAGGCAACCACAAATTCATAATGCATTTGAGCATGTATTTCATCCATCACCTACAAAAAATGACCCCACACCCCTTTCCTATATCAAAAGGACGTACAACAAAATGCATCATACCCACCCACACACATGTTGAAAAACTTAATTGATTTTAGACTTTGCCTACGAAACTCGAGTTTGTCATCCTAAAATCGATTTCGCAAAAAATAAATAGATTTAAAATCGATTTGGCCATTGTAAACTCGATTTTGCCGTCATCAATTTACTCAAGTTGGACCTTTTCAACTGACGTCACCCCCAAATTTTTCCCAACAATGTAGCTAAACACAAGCACCTAGACAACAACTTCAAACAACACCCAGACAGATTTTGACTATGTAACTATAGTTTGGAAACCAATTATTGCTAACCCATCAATTTTAAAGTTCAAAACAATTCATTTAAGCAAAAACCACGCATCACACACAAAAAACACTTCAAAACAAACACAAACAGGGTCATGAAGAAGAAATGCAAACATGTTTGGGTTCACCATCAATGCCTAAGACAAAAATAAAACTACTCCACCAATATGAAACTACATTAATCACCCTTACCTTTGTCTCCTTACTTGCACAATGTGAAGCTAGCTAATTTGAGTTAAATGCCACCCACGACAACCCACACCTCCTCAGTGACAAATTCGTGTCTTGCCTGAAGCTCCCAACGTTGTGATGTATTTGGTTAAAGTAAATGAAGAGCAATGTGGTATTTAGCACATGGGCCCACACTCAATTTTGGTGGGAAGACAAATTTGTATTTCTATTTTTAATTTTGGAGGGAAACTGAAAATACAAACTTTCTAATTCAGAGCAAATGATTCTGCCTTCCAAACTGCATGTGAAAGTGAATTACTTTCACTTTCAGATTCAGAGCCTTTGTTTCATGCTTCCAAACGGGCCCTTAGATAATTCCAACGTACCGTTTGGTTGGAATCCTCATATTTTATGGATCTAAACAACAGTACGCTCAGTTTAGACAAATTGTCATATTATTCATATTTTATATTCATACTAATTACATTTATATTTTGCCTACATTAATAACTCATAAATTAATTTACTAACATTTTTGTAAAAATTACATGTAGAAGAGCTCCCTCTATTTTTCAAACATTTCGTTTCGACCCGCCAATGATTTTGATCGAAATAATGGTATAACTATTCATAATTCTAGCATTTACATAAGAATCAAATTAATCAAACTGAAATGAAAGTGATAAAATATAATACAAATGGCAATAAAAAAAAAAACAAAGTCAGGTTCTCTGTTTTGACTGGAGTCCGTTTTGACTGGAGAAGGGTTTCTCCACTTCCCCTATCTCCACCTCTCTCCACTTCCCCAAGTTACTATTGGGTCAAATTTTTTTATTTGATTTTAACATTAAATTTTACATAAAATTAGTAACATTTTGACATCTTATCCACAAAAATGTGGTTTTGTTTTCAATTTTAAATGATTTTTTAAAGAATATATAAGTGATTTAACTTTAAAACAAATATATAATTTTAAGAAATAATGAATTACTGATTAATAATATAAAATTGAAAATATAATCAACTTTGTAGATAAGATACCAAAATGTCACTAGTATTATGTGGAATCTAATGATAAAATAAAAAAAAATGTGACTCTAAATATAATTTAATTTTTTTAAGGGAAGTGGAGAGAAGTGGAGAGAGAGGAAATGGAGAGGCCCCTCTCCCCTTCTTGACACCCATACTACAAAGCAAAAAATATTTCCCCAAATCCTACAAAATCAAAACTATTTATCAAAATACTACACTCAAAGTAAATACTACACTCAAAGTGCATGAGACCAAAATGAACTTTCAATTTATATTATGAAGAAGTTCATCACACCAAGATGTACTTCAATCTTTGCTTTCTTCTCTCTTAATCACATCACCTGATATTTGTATTTTTTACTCAAAAAATTAAAACACTCCTTTCTCAAACTATCTATATTGGTGCTTATTCAATAGTAACAGGGTGAGAGATGAGGGAAAATAACGAAAGATATTTTGAGCATTTTATAAAAACACAATATATTAGCTAACATAAATTACATCCTCAATTTAATCAAATTAGTTATAAATATGCCCTATTGTTGGGACCAAAGAAAGTAGTTAATGACAACTATTGACAAGTAAAGTAACATGTTTAATTAGTTAAATAGACTTTTAAAAAAGTCTAGGTCTAAGTGAGTAGCCTATTAAACCTGAGCTTGGACATACCTGTAATTGCATGAGTCTAAGAATAGGCCAAGTTTAATACCTCTATTCGGGGTCTGACCTATTTTCACTCGTAATTCTTTCGGTTTATGTTGTGATTAATTTTTTAATAGGAAACTTGATTGTGATTTTTCCTATTAGTTGGCATAGAGAAAGTGACGATATTATTGGTAGGATGATGTCTTTCAGCTCTATGGAAACAGTTCTCAGGGCGTATTAAAAAATAAAATTATATTATGATGTAATATTCTAAACTAGGGGGCGTCTATTTGTCACAAAAAGAATATAAGGATAGGCCAACTAGCCATGTACATCAAAATTGGTTGCACAATACCTTTCATAATAAGTCAGATATACAAACAAATTCGGGTAATTTTAATTTCATTAATAAATTTGGTAAGTTTGCCAAAAGAAAATTTTGATGTTTATAATTTGCGTTTGTTTGCTTCATAAACTATTTAACTCTAAAAATTTATTAAATCTATTTAGAAATTAATTTATAACTTCAGCAAGTTCTTACATTTATAAATCATGAGCAATATATGATGGATTCATCTAATATTGTATAGAATCATGAATTCTGTATAGAATCATGAATTCTCCAAACATGATTTTAAACAAAATATGAAAAATAAAAAACTACACATATAAATAAAAAGTTTCAATATATAAAACTAAACCAAATGATTAAAACTCGGTCGGATAATTTTTTTCATCAGATAAAATAGTCTACAATGGCTAAATTTATCTTGATCCAAAACGTAACATAAGTGAATGAAAGATACAAGAAACGTCCATCTTTCTATAGAAGCCAACTATAATCATTTATAAAATACTACCTCTGGTCCTAAATATAGGAGCTAATTGACTTTTTTTTAGAGAGATTAAGGTTGCGAAATAGGTTATTAAATGATGTCATATTTGATAGATTTTTAGATTATCCATTAGTTTATAGGTAAAATAAACTAGTTTAAGGAAAAAAATTAGGTAAATCAATTTATAATTAACTTATTTTGCTTTTTTAAGGATTTTTCAAAAAAAGTCAATTAGGTCTTATATTTAGGACCGGAGGAAGTAGTACATAATAAAACCCTCTTAACTAGGGAGATTAGGAGGTTCATTCTGAAACTCAATACAAGCTAAGGATGATTGAATAGAAGAAGTAGAAAAACAAAAATTCGTAAAAACATATATATAATATACTCCCTCCGGTCCTAAATATAAGACCTAATTGACTTTTTCTGAAAAATTCTTAAAAAGCAAAATAAGTTAATTATAAATTGATTTACCTAATTTTTTCCCTTAAACTAGTTTATTTTACTTATAAACTAATGAATAATCTAAAAATAAATCAAATATGTCATCATTTAATAACCTATTTCGCAACCTTAATCTCTAAAAAAAGTCAATTAGGTCCTATATTTGGGACCAGAGGTAGTACTACCCAAAAATCGATTAGACCAAAAAATGTATCATAGTAGCCAAAGACCAGAGCTGCGCCATCCATAAATGTCCATAAATGAATCATATTAGGTGAGAATAACTGAGAATAATTGAATGTAGAAGAAAATCAAAATTTAAACAAAAAAAATTAATTTTCTCTCTGATTCATGTAGATATTGTAATGCTGCTTAATTGAGTCGTTCAACCTACTTTTCTTCTCTTATTACTTTAAAAACAATAAAAATTATAAAGTTGTTGGATGAAAATTGCATAAAATTAAAATATTACCTTGACTTCTCACAATAATGTGGACCATGCATGAAAGTGTCGGCAGAAGGAGATAGAACAAAATAAAACATTTATGCTCAATGGAAAAATTATTATTTTAATTCTTTCTTTTGAAGAGGGGAAATTGATGACTAAACCTTAAAGTGCTACTAGATTTATTCCAAGTGTAGTAAATAAAGTTAGTTTAACTTATCTAAATGGATAATAAAAATTGTATTAATATTATAATCGAACTAACGTTGATGATAAATTGAGTCTGGATCATAACAAAGGCATTTTTTTTCAATTGTACTGTTATTAGTTTGATTTTTTCTTGTGTCAAAGCAATCATTTTCTTAAGAAATAACATATTAAACTTCTGTATTTGATAAGCAATAAAAAAAGATACTCCCCTTGTCGTAAAAGATAATATGATTTTTGCCTTTGTTTTTTTGAAGTTATGAAAGCAATTAAACCATCAAACCATAACACATGTCACATTTAGTTAGTCAGAGTATATGTTATTTTATAAGCTGTTTTTGTTAGTTTATAACTAAAATAAATTAGTTTTTTAGAAAAAAAAAATAACTACTATAAACAAGACAAGTGATTATATACATTCATAATCTATCCAAAAAAGTTAAAGTGATCTTATAATTAAGATGGGAGAGGAGTATCTAATAAATGAATGTTTTGAGAGTTATCACGTTATTCCCATGGGCCCAAAACACACTTGGTCTTTCCAATTTAAATTTATTGGTTTATTTCTTTTTCAATTATTGGGGCCATGCCGCAATACAGTACCATTTTTGTTTTCTGGTAGACCAGGACTTTTAGATATTATTTTACTTAATAAAGTATGTCTTTCATCCTTTGAATTATATCAAGTTTTGGGTTGGTATTTTTTTAAATGAAGGTGTATGTATTGATTCGAAAAATTTTACAATTGCTCCCAGACAATGGCTCCAGAGCGCATCAATACAAAGGACTATAATGAATGAATCAACAGTTGGCCCTAACTAAGCGCCTCGCTAAATTTACATAAAATCAGTTATCGTATTAGAGCAAAGCTCATCATAGTATGCCTAAATATTGTTCTAATAAGAACAAGAAAATTTGTCTCAAGTCGCGCCCCATATGTTACACAACAATGAAATGTGACTTAAAGAAGTATAATGTCACGTTTTTCACTTAACCACAACAAAGATGCGACTTATTTTTTAAACAATATGAAACATGTTGCGCTTTGTGAAGCGACATACATATTTCAATTGAAATATATGCATGCCGCTCCTCCAGGTGTGACATGCTACAATTATTTTTTCTTTAAAAAAAACACATATCATGCGTGGTGGCATGACATTATTCTTTTATTTTAAAAAAATAAAATGCAACCAGTTGCGCAACCAAGTGTGACATGTTGCATTTTTTTTAAAAAAAATAAAAGCACCATGTCAAGGCTGGTGGCTCAACACGACGCATTTTTCTTGAAATATAAAATGTATCATTTAAAAAAAAAGTAGAAACACGTGTTGCACCAGGTGGTGTGAGATGTGTTTTTTTATTAAAAAAATTTAACATGAAGCATGTCGCGCCGGCAGGTAATTAATATATTAATGAAAAATTAAAATACATTTTATAACAAATACTCACTCAACAAATATTGAAAAGTGATTTTGCAATTAAATATTGACAGAATATATGGTTAAAAATTAATTCTTTAATTTAAATCATTTATGTATTTTGAAACGTAACAATTTTTTTCTTAACATTATTTCATTCTAAAATCACCATTCAAAATTATTGAGTCAATATTTTGCTAAATAAAACTTATGTTGATTAGAATAAATGACTAAAAGTGCAGTTGGAATAATGAAAACATAAATTCGATGTATGCTAACATGATAAAACATACTCCCTCCGTTCCTAAATATAGGACCTAGATGACTTTTTTGAAAAATCCTAAAAAAAGCAAAAAATAAGTTAATTATAAATTGATTTACCTAATTTTTCTCTTAAACTAGTTTATTTTATCTATAAGCTAATGGATAATCTAAAAAGATATCAAATATATCATCATTTAATAACCTATTTCGCAACCTTAATCTTTCCAAAAAAAAAGTTATCTAGGTCTTATATTTAGGAACGGAGGGAGTATAATTCAGCCTTTTATTACAAAGAAGAGGAAACCTCTCAATCAAAACTACCCGACATCAGCTAGGTATAAGTCCTGTAACATCAGGGAAATAAAATGAAAATCTAATGAAACATGAATGACTTGTTTAGCCATACAATCAGTGACCTTATTAACATTTCGAGAGATATATTGAATCTGGATCTACCATTCTCTATTCATCATATGGACTATCTCAGGAACAAGTCTTATCTCTTGACTAACCACTCTATCGTACTTTAATATCTTATCCACAGCTTCCAAAGCATTCGATTCCACAACTAACTGGTGTATCTCCTTATCCCAAGCAATCTTAAGACCATGTAAAATTGCTCATAACTCCAAAAGGAAACTGTCATGTCCACTATCCTTCCACATGTAACCCGCTACAAATTCCCATCTATCATTCCTTATGATTCCCCACAACCCCCCAATTGTGAAGATTTTGGCTTGCACCATCTACATTTACCTTGAGCCAACCCAAAGGTGGAAGCATCCAACACTCCTCATGATCAACTACTGGACTTCCATTAGCATCACTCCCCTCAAACACATCTTTGAAGGATCAAACACTTCAATAATGTTCTGCGATTTTAAAAGCACCGCCTCATTACTCATAACTCTGACACCCTCTCATTTCTTCTCAACCATAATGACCAACATAATTATGTATGTGTGAGCGTAAATATTCAATATTTAATTATATACTAGATACTTCATGAGTCAAGGAGAAGAATGAAAATTAGATTATGAGCGAAGAAGTATGCATCCGATCCACACATGTGTTTGTTGCACATCTGCTTACTCATGTAACTCTTAAAAACTAACAATTATACACTCATCATAATTCTGCGATAATAACTTAATAAAAAAAAGAAACTTATCAAAAAAAAAAAATCTGCGATAATATAAAATCAGCAGTAATAAATGGTTGAGCGTAAAAAACAAGTCCTTTACAATGTGCCTGACCAATATTAAAATTCTACTCATTTAAAAATGCACGCCTATATATGTTTAAATCATGATCTGTTTAAATATATGTGTTGTATGTGACATATTAAGAAAATCGCCAACGCTAAAACACTGAAAAATATAAGGAATTGATATATATATATATATATATATATATATATATTATTGTTTGTTATTCTCATATTTTATTGCATACTTTTAGAGTTTTATTGTTATTGTTAAGATGAATTCTATAAAAGTATTAGAACCTAAAATGTATGGAATAGAAGCAGAAAAATTACCAGAAAGTTCTTTTATGAACTATGATAATAAAGAAGAGGCAAGTGATTGCATTTTTACACCATTTATAATAGGAGGAGATGGTGATTATACTTTTAACCAAGTAAATTGGACTAATATGTTCATAATGAAACAATTAGGATGTTATGTTAATCCGAATATAGAAGATTTATTACAAGTCTATAATCTAAATGATTTGTTAGAAAAATTACCAATAGAAACTAAGAATATCATAGATCAAGAACAACAGAAATATAAGGTTGATAGACTAATAGAGCTATCTAAACCATTGGAACAAAAATTATATGATTTGAGAAAAGAAGTTGTAAATAACACTACTGAATTAGCATATATAAAAGCAAATATAAGGCAAATAATGAAGGCTTTAGGAATAGAAAAAAGGATTGAACCTATAATTGAAAAACCCCAGATAAATATGATGAATATGGAAGAAATGTTAAAAGCTTTAGAAGAGATAGAGATAAAAGAAGTAAGTAGGAATAATATATTAAAACAATCTATGGACGAAAATATAAAACAAACTAGGATATTATCAGAAGAAATAAAGAAAGGACAAGAAGTCATAAATACAAACATATGGGAAATATATAAAGAAATAGAAAAATTTGATATGGAAAAATATCAAGAAAAGCATGGTATGATAAATAAAGGAAAGAATAAAGAAATAAGTGAAGAAGAACTAGAAATAAAAGAATCGAATAAGATAGCAGAAATACTATACCAAACAGGTTCAGAATTAGATTATTTAATGGAAATAATGAATCCAAAGAAACAAGAAAAACAACAGAAGGATAAGAAAAATAAGGGAATTAGTATAAACATGATGAATGTTTTAGAAAATATAGATGATGATGAAATAGAAGAGATAATGGGACAGGAAGAAGAAAAGATAGAACAAATAAGGAAAGAATTTCAATATGCTACAAAAATAAATATAAAAGAAGATGACAGTTTTCAGATTAATATGGAAAGGCAATTAGAAACACCAAAAAATGAAGGAACATCAGAAATATCACAGCAACAACTAGATCAAGAAATGAGACAAAGAAGAGAAGAAGAAGAACAAGATAGTGTACTATATCATAAACAACCAATAAATCAAAAGAGTTTTGAGTTTTCATTTGAAACACCAACTAAATCTAAATTCACACCAACACCTTTAGAACAATATGAAACAAGAGTAATACCAAGTATGGGAATATGGTTAGATTTAGATTGTAATCTAGATAATGAAAAAAGATTAGAAGAATGGAGTAAATCACATTTGGTAGCTTTAATAGGGAAAAGTTTAAATCCACAATTTATACCAATTGTAATAGAAGCAAGTTTTCTAGGAAATGTTAATAACTGGTGGAAAAGTAAAACAGAAGTATTTAGAATACATGCAAGACATATAGAACAAGGTACATATAATGATAGAAAAGAATATATAGCAATGTTAATTAGAAAATATGAAACTTTAATTAGAAATGAATTTCTAGGAAGAAGCGTAGCATTAAATGAATCTACAACAAAAATAAGAGCAATAGAAAAATTATATCAAATAGAAATATGTTCACTAAATCCAAAATATTTAGAACAATATATTTGTGAATTTAAGAAATATTATTATGAGGCTAGAATGGAAGATTATAATACACAAAAATTTTACCTGGAATTATTTTATAGGAAATTGCCTAGATTAATCTCAGAAACTATAATGGAAGATTATTATAAACACATAGGAAATATAGATTTATTACCATTTGTAGATACAATGGGAAGAAGAGAAGAATATTTAAGAGAATATTTATCAGATGCATGCAAAAGAGCATGGAGAAATAAAAAATATTATAAGACAAACAAGTTAATAATAAAATGTGGAGAATTTGAAAAACCTCATAAATGGGGATGTGAAGAAAGGAAAATAAGAAGAAGAGATAAAAGAGGAAAAAGAAAGACTAAGTATAAATTTAAGAAATATCCAAAAGAAAAATTTTATAGAAAATTTAAGCCAAGAAAATACTTCAAAAAAGGAAAAAGAAAAATTAATTATAACAAGAAACCTAAAAAATGTAAATGTTATAATTGTGGAAAAATAGGACATATAAGTACTAATTGTCCAGAACCCAAAGAAAAGAAATTTATGAAGATATTAGAACAAGCTGTAAACTGGGAATTAGAACCCTTAGAGATTGATGAACCAATTTATAGTGAATTAGAACAGTCTGATATAGAAATATATAAGTTAAAAGAAATAGAAGAAGAATCTGAATCAGAAAATTCTGAGATATCAGAAGAGGAAGAGAATATGATGTTATATATGATGAATATTAGTGAAGAAGGACAAAGTAGTAATAATGAAATAGAATATGAAGAATATAATGAACAAATAAGTAGTAAGGAAGGAATCTGTGAAAGGAGAATCACATTTAATGAAAAACAATATAATAAAATAAAAGATATAAAATTAGATTTGAAACCAGAAGAGTTTAATGGTGAAAAAGGATTTATAAGTAGAGTGAGTAAAATAATAAAAAAGAATAGAAATGAAAAGAAAGCATGTGTAGTTTTAGAAAAGAAACATCCCATAGAATCAACGTTAACAGAAGGAATACTTAGGGTACCACTAGTAAGTAAAGCATTAATTGAAAATGAAATTTCAAGATTATCATTTAAAGATGAAGTAACAGAAATCTATATAGCAGGAGTACAATTATTAGTAAAAGCTTATTTTAGAGAAGGAATAAACTCACCTATAGAATTACTAATAACAGATGGAAGGATAATAAGTAATGTGCAGGATAGTGTATTAGGAATATTAACAGGAAACCTAATATACCAAAAATTAAAATTTACAGTAAATACAAATTTTGCAATATCAAGAGCAGATGAACATATAGACCAATCCATAATAGTTTACCATAAACTAGGAGGAATACAAATGTTAAGAGGAGCTAAAACAATAAGTATAACTGCTATGATAGGACTAGTATTTACAAATGAACATAAGATATATAATAGATCACAAGGAAGAATAACTATAGATAAAAATTTTATGCCAATATTACAAGAAATACCATTAGATCCGACAAATATAACAATCCCAGAACAATTACAAATAGAATTAGATAGAACTGCTAATATAAACCAAATAGAAAACCCTAGAAGAATACAAACTAATAATACATTAGGACAAAGAATGTTGAGAATAAATACACCAGACTTAAACATAAATATAAATACTGCAGCACGAAGAAGTCTAGAAATCCCAAGGAGATTAGAAATCCCAAGAAGAAGTATAGATATTCCAATTATTAGACCTGAATTCAGAAGAGGAACCATAGTAAGAACAGGAAGTAATATAATGGAACATGATACAGATATAGAGGCAAATATGTTAGCAGAAATACCAATAACAACTAGTTTAGCACAAATTAGGCCAAGAAGTAGGCAAATAAATTTAACAGAACAAAAGTACTATATAAAATTAGAAATAAAGAAGGAAGCCATATGGGAAGAAGTAAAAGCAGTAGTTGATCAGGATATAGAAAAAAGTTTTATTGAAGAACAATATACAGAAAATAATTTAGAAATAGATGAAGAAGGAACTAAGACAAATATAAATATAAGATTTAATAAAAGAGATATAATGAGTATGAAAATTTGGGTAGAAGAAAATACTGAAAATGAACACAAAGTTACGTTAGGATCAGATTTTTTAAGAGCAGTAAAACCATATAGGATACAACAAGACAGAATAATGATAAATATAAACCATCAAACTTTAATCATACCGAAATGTTAGTAGGAATAAATAATAAAACCTATAATATAAATTTGATGTCTAAAAGTAACTTAAGATGGATAAGAAAACAAATGAAAAAATCAACAACAACATTAAATTATGTAGCAGGAAAAACATGGTATATGAGGGTCCCAGTAATGTGGAACTATATAGCAAAACAAAGAATGTTAGTAAGAACAAAAGAAAGATTAGACATGTTAAGTGGAGCATAAATGAATAATAGAAGATTGTTTTTCATATTAGTAAAATTTAACTATCAAAAATATAGATCTAGGAAATATCATGCACTAGTAGACACAGGAGCAAATTTAACAGTAGCAAAATATAATGTTTTACCACCAGAACTATGGAAAAGAAAACAAAAAATGTTAAGAATGGAAAGTGCAGGAAAAGAAATACATATGATAGAATTAGAGTCGTTGGTCCTGAGAAATAGACCCAAGCTGCTTCATCTTCAGTGGCTAAAATGCGGTTCATTTCTTGGAAAATTATGTGATAATCTTGGGACCTTATTCTGGATACTGTCTCCATAAACTCTTCGTCATTATTAATATCCTCCTTTGGTTCAACTGAATGTTCAAAAGGCTTCCTTGTTGTTCCTAGTCTAATAAGATTAATGGGATGATAAAATTTATCTGGAGTTATTTCTGCTATTGTGGAGTAACATCTTATAAATACCATGTGTTGAGTTACTATGCCAAAATAAGTCTTTACAGCCTTTTTTAGAGGTTCTGGTAACTCTGCTATTTCTTCTAGACTTGCTGATGGATAAATAGACTGAATTAAACCATGTTGATATAGTGCTTTTACAACATTTGATGGTGTTCCTTGGTGGATAATGGCTTTATTGAAGGCATAATGGGATATATATTTGATTTTTGGAGTTTTAAAGGAAAAATGGTTAAGGTTATAAATAAGTTTCTTAAAATAAGTAAAATATTCTGATAATTTGAAGACTGGATTGTTGGCTGGTAATTCGACTGTGGCTTTTTTAGAATTTACTGGTTGTTTAGAAGTAGATGGCTGGTCAGATATTGGGCTTGATAATTCTTTTTCTTTTTCTTGGGCTTGGCTCTTTATGATCTGAAGTAAAGGGGTTATTTTTTGGGTTAACTCTTTCCCAACTTTGTTTGGGTCTTCCTTTTCTTTCACTTCTGGATTTACATGACTATTTAATCTTTCTTCCAGTTTCCCCACTCTATCAAAGAGTGTATCCAACTGGTTAAATATCTTTGCAAAATTTGTATTTATTGGACTGAGCATTAAATTCATATTTAGTTCCACCACTTGGAACCTCATATTAATTTGCTCGATTAAATTTCTCATTTCCTCAGAAGTCTCATTACTTGTCGGAGTTACAGGTCTTCCTGATTCCATCTGCTCAGAAAATCAGCAATTAAATTATTCTGACCTTTAATGTATTCAATTTCATAATCATAATATGCCATATCACTCTGCCATTTAATTAACATCTTGTTACTTAATTTATTAGTCTTAATTCCTTTATCTAACCAATACTTTACTTGGGTATTATCAGTTTTTATAACAAATTTAGTATTTACTATAAATAATTCAAACTTTTCTACTGCTTTTACTATTGCCAAAAATTCCTTCCAATTTGAATGATACCTAGATTGAGAATCATTAAATTTTCCACTCGAGTATTTAGTAATTGTTTCTTTTCTTTCATTATTCTCATGATATAAGGCTGCTCCCCAATAATTTTCTGAAGCATCTGTATAAATTATCCATTTTACATTATTATCTGTTGGGATAGTTAATCTTGGCAAATTTTGACATAATTTCTTAATTTGTCCTATAATCTTTTTTGTCTGGTCATTCCATGTCCATGTACTTTTTTCTCATGCTAATCTAGATATTTTAGCAGTTAATTTTGATAAATTAGGTATATAATTCCTAGCTTGATTTACTAATCCTAAAAATGACTGTAATTCCTTCTTATTCCTTATTTCTGAGAATTCCAATACTTTTTTGCTTATATGTTCTTGTAATTCTATTCCTTCAGGTGAAATATATTGTCTTAAGAATCCTATTCTATTTTTCCTTAATTCTGCTTTGTGTGGTGATATATTTAACCCTTTATGTTCTATTAATTCAATAAATTTTTCTAAGTGTTGTTCATGTATTTCTTCATTTTCTGAAAATATTAAAATATCATCAATATAAATAACAGCAAAATTTCTTATTGGTAATAATAATTTAGTCACATACTCTTGAAATATACTTGGACTATTATGGAATCCCATAGGTAATACATTCCATTCATATAGTCCTTCCGATGTACTAAAAGCAGTATATTTTTTACTTTCTTCTTCTAACTTTATTTGAAAAAATCCTGATTTACAATCAAACTTGCTAAAAATTCTTTTTCCTCTTATTAAGTTAAATAATAATTCTATTTTAGGTATAGGATACCTATTCCTTATTGCTAAGTCATTCAATTTTTTATAATTTATTACCATTCTTGATTTTCCTCTTTTTTCTTCACTATGTTTTACTACAATCATAGCAGGTGAAGAATATTCAGATTTACTTTCCCTAATTAAGTCATATTTTTTCATTTCATTTATATGGATTTCAAATTCTTTTTTATCCTGTTCTGTCCATGGATAAGGTTTACAATTTATTTCTCTACTATAATCTCTTAGCTCTATTTTTGCTAATGGTTTTGATTTTTCCCAATGAATTAAAGGATTTTCACTGTAATTTTCTATCAATCTTTGTTCTATTGTCTTTTTTATTTTTCCTTCTATTATATTAAGTCTTATAATTTCTTCAGGCTCCACTTCTTTTATTATTAATGTTGATAACATATGGTTTATTTCTATAGGTTTATTATTTTCTAAAAATTGTACTTCATTTTCATTATATTTCTTTTGAAATTTCTCATCCTTCCTTCTATAAGGATTAGTTATTCTTATTCCCCATGCTTCATGTTTACACGGTGTAGTTAGTATAATAGCTTTTTCTATTAAGTGTAGAGGATAATATTGACTTAAAAAGTCTAATCCTAGTATTACATCGCAAGAAGGTTCATTATATTGATTTAATTCTTGTATAACTAATTCATATTCTCCTATCTGTATATTAACATTTCTTGATTCTAATTCTATTTTATTGTAGCTTAACAAGGATTAAGGGTAGTAGTATTATATAACCTGGGAATATGATTTCATAAAACATACTGTTATGGATACTTAAGAAAATCACCCAGTTACGTCTCCAGTAGGAAACGAAGGAAGACTGTGCTGGGGTGGTCTGAAGGGAGAAGATCTGTTGATGACTTCCTTTGTGGAAAGTCTTATTATTCCTTGTATGAAAGAGGGCAATGATTGATCTTCTATAACCCGAATCATTTCTGGTCATCCCTGGATGATCTTCTTAAGTATTTGTAGCAGGCTGTCTGTTATGGTATCAGAGCCCCATGGATTATATAATATGAAACCTTAATCCTTGTTTGTTATTCTCATATTTTATTGCATACTTTTAGAGTTTTATTGTTATTGTTAAGATGAATTCTATAAAAGTATTAGAACCTAGAATGTATGGAATAGAAGCAGAAAAATTACCAGAAAGTTCTTTTATGAACTATGATAATAAAGAAGAGGCAAGTGATTGCATTTTTACACCATTTATAATAGGAGGAGATGGTGATTATACTTTTAACCAAGTAAATTGGACTAATATGTTCATAATGAAACAATTAGGATGTTATGTTAATCCGAATATAGAAGATTTATTACAAGTCTATAATCTAAATGATTTGTTAGAAAAATTACCAATAGAAACTAAGAATATCATAGATCAAGAACAACAGAAATATAAGGTTGATAGACTAATAGAGCTATCTAAACCATTGGAACAAAAATTATATGATTTGAGAAAAGAAGTTGTAAATAACACTACTGAATTAGCATATATAAAAGCAAATATAAGGCAAATAATGAAGGCTTTAGGAATAGAAAAAAGGATTGAACCTATAATTGAAAAACCCCAGATAAATATGATGAATATGGAAGAAATGTTAAAAGCTTTAGAAGAGATAGAGATAAAAGAAGTAAGTAGGAATAATATATTAAGACAATCTATGGACGAAAATATAAAACAAACTAGGATATTATCAGAAGAAATAAAGAAAGGACAAGAAGTCATAAATACAAACATATGGGAAATATATAAAGAAATAGAAAAATTTGATATGGAAAAATATCAAGAAAAGCATGGTATGATAAATAAAGGAAAGAATAAAGAAATAAGTGAAGAAGAACTAGAAATAAAAGAATCGAATAAGATAGCAGAAATACTATACCAAACAGGTTCAGAATTAGATTATTTAATGGAAATAATGAATCCAAAGAAACAAGAAAAACAACAGAAGGATAAGAAAAATAAGGGAATTAGTATAAACATGATGAATGTTTTAGAAAATATAGATGATGATGAAATAGAAGAGATAATGGGACAGGAAGAAGAAAAGATAGAACAAATAAGGAAAGAATTTCAATATGCTACAAAAATAAATATAAAAGAAGATGACAGTTTTCAGATTAATATGGAAAGGCAATTAGAAACACCAAAAAATGAAGGAACATCAGAAATATCACAGCAACAACTAGATCAAGAAATGAGACAAAGAAGAGAAGAAGAAGAACAAGATAGTGTACTATATCATAAACAACCAATAAATCAAAAGAGTTTTGAGTTTTCATTTGAAACACCAACTAAATCTAAATTCACACCAACACCTTTAGAACAATATGAAACAAGAGTAATACCAAGTATGGGAATATGGTTAGATTTAGATTGTAATCTAGATAATGAAAAAAGATTAGAAGAATGGAGTAAATCACATTTGGTAGCTTTAATAGGGAAAAGTTTAAATCCACAATTTATACCAATTGTAATAGAAGCAAGTTTTCTAGGAAATGTTAATAACTGGTGGAAAAGTAAAACAGAAGTATTTAGAATACATGCAAGACATATAGAACAAGGTACATATAATAATAGAAAAGAATATATAGCAATGTTAATTAGAAAATATGAAACTTTAATTAGAAATGAATTTCTAGGAAGAAGCGTAGCATTAAATGAATCTACAACAAAAATAAGAGCAATAGAAAAATTATATCAAATAGAAATATGTTCACTAAATCCAAAATATTTAGAACAATATATTTGTGAATTTAAGAAATATTATTATGAGGCTAGAATGGAAGATTATAATACACAAAAATTTTACCTGGAATTATTTTATAGGAAATTGCCTAGATTAATCTCAGAAACTATAATGGAAGATTATTATAAACACATAGGAAATATAGATTTATTACCATTTGTAGATACAATGGGAAGAAGAGAAGAATATTTAAGAGAATATTTATCAGATGCATGCAAAAGAGCATGGAGAAATAAAAAATATTATAAGACAAACAAGTTAATAATAAAATGTGGAGAATTTGAAAAACCTCATAAATGGGGATGTGAAGAAAGGAAAATAAGAAGAAGAGATAAAAGAGGAAAAAGAAAGACTAAGTATAAATTTAAGAAATATCCAAAAGAAAAATTTTATAGAAAATTTAAGCCAAGAAAATACTTCAAAAAAGGAAAAAGAAAAATTAATTATAACAAGAAACCTAAAAAATGTAAATGTTATAATTGTGGAAAAATAGGACATATAAGTACTAATTGTCCAGAACCCAAAGAAAAGAAATTTATGAAGATATTAGAACAAGCTGTAAACTGGGAATTAGAACCCTTAGAGATTGATGAACCAATTTATAGTGAATTAGAACAGTCTGATATAGAAATATATAAGTTAAAAGAAATAGAAGAAGAATCTGAATCAGAAAATTCTGAGATATCAGAAGAGGAAGAGAATATGATGTTATATATGATGAATATTAGTGAAGAAGGACAAAGTAGTAATAATGAAATAGAATATGAAGAATATAATGAACAAATAAGTAGTAAGGAAGGAATCTGTGAAAGGAGAATCACATTTAATGAAAAACAATATAATAAAATAAAAGATATAAAATTAGATTTGAAACCAGAAGAGTTTAATGGTGAAAAAGGATTTATAAGTAGAGTGAGTAAAATAATAAAAAAGAATAGAAATGAAAAGAAAGCATGTGTAGTTTTAGAAAAGAAACATCCCATAGAATCAACGTTAACAGAAGGAATACTTAGGGTACCACTAGTAAGTAAAGCATTAATTGAAAATGAAATTTCAAGATTATCATTTAAAGATGAAGTAACAGAAATCTATATAGCAGGAGTACAATTATTAGTAAAAGCTTATTTTAGAGAAGGAATAAACTCACCTATAGAATTACTAATAACAGATGGAAGGATAATAAGTAATGTGCAGGATAGTGTATTAGGAATATTAACAGGAAACCTAATATACCAAAAATTAAAATTTACAGTAAATACAAATTTTGCAATATCAAGAGCAGATGAACATATAGACCAATCCATAATAGTTTACCATAAACTAGGAGGAATACAAATGTTAAGAGGAGCTAAAACAATAAGTATAACTGCTATGATAGGACTAGTATTTACAAATGAACATAAGATATATAATAGATCACAAAGAAGAATAACTATAGATAAAAATTTTATGCCAATATTACAAGAAATACCATTAGATCCGACAAATATAACAATCCCAGAACAAGGAGACTGTGCTGGGTATATATATATATATATATATATATATATTGAGATAAAAGTTTATTACCATACAAGGTGAAATGCTTGCATGCATAACTCTTTGTAGCGAAAAATAATGATGATGCATTTTATGAGTGTAACTCAAGTGAGGCACAAAAATAAGAGAGTGAATTGAAGAATTGGAAAAAGTAGAAAGAAGTGTTGGGAAAGGGAATTATGTATTGTAGTTTAGTAAAATACGTTGAATATCCTAGCTTGCTTGAAGAAACTTAGAAGCAACAACAAATAAATAAACAGTTACATATAAGAAAATTATGAAAATTAATATTCAATCCTGTAGAAGAGAGCTGACACATAAATTATGGTCCTCATTGTCTTTGCCTGCTGTTGTCAGGTAAAGTTTTTACTGTCATTTCATTTAATTTATCATTCATTCATTCATTCATTTCTTTTTTTCATTTCCCCATTAATTATTCTATTTATGTTGGCATAATTAGTAGTTCTTGTTTTTCAGGCGTCCCTAGCTCAATAAAAATGGGTAGGTTTGAGAATATAGAATGGTCAAGCTAGACCTACATGCATGCTTACAGGAAATTTCGTTACGTTTTAGGACAATCTTTCATACGTATGAAACAACTAACTATTGGATTAATATTGAAAATGGTCAAGCTAGGGTCCGGAAGACCTACATGTATAGATTAGAAAGGTGTTGAAAATTGGATTAGTGAATAAATTGTACTAGACAGTTTAATTTTGGTCAACCCAATCATAATTAAATCACATATTTTCTTTGTTCCTAAATAATAAGATATAGTTTGAGAGGTAAGTATGTCTCTAAATTTAAGAAATCTTTACAATCTTTTTACGATTCCTCTAAATTATCCCTTTTGATATATTCCTTAATAACAAACAAGCAAGAGATGAAGACAATGATAAAGGTAAATAATTTGTTTTTTTTTTTGACAATGTCATGTCGTTTTAACTACTTGATTAACACCACTCACTACAGAATTTTATTGGTAATTTAAGTTTTCTGTGGATTTTTGACAGATTAGTGACGGAAGTTTTATTATTAATTTTGCTATTGATAATCAATTAACAATGAAGTTTTGGTTTCATTGGCAATTTACTAATGATATTTCGGCGTAAACTACCCCAGATATTTTTTGTTTCTAAAGTAAAAATTATCCATGGAATTTCCATTAATACTTTTGAAATTGTTCAAAATATGTATATTTATACCATGCGTGACACTAGCAAATTGTCTCAAATGTGGCATCGGGGAGCTTTAAACCCAGCTCAACTATGAAGATAATGTGATATGATTTACAAACTATTATATTTATAATATTTAAACATCCACTAATATATTTATGATAATATTATTTTTGTGAAATAATTAAAATTAAACATGTTTATCTTACTATATATTCTATTGTGAGAAACTTTTACCAATAGAGCTAATAAAAAAAGTTTATACCAACAGAATTTACCGACGAACTTCCATCAACAATTAGCAACGAGATTTTTTTGTCGGTAATTATGTCACTAAATTTTCCCGCAATTACATCGGAAATCTGTCGATAATTACCGACAAAATTCATTATGTGTGTAAATTTCATCAGTAATAGACTATTTTGGTAGTGATTAATCTAATTAAGTTAGATAAATATATCTTATATTTAGGAATAAAGTGGTAATATAATCAGAATAAACAAAACATTAATGAATAGCCTTCAAACGAGTAAACATTAGTATGTTTACTACATATAATCCAACAAAAAATTAATTTTAGATTATTAGACGACTACCGTGCATATATGAGTTATATGTTATAGCCATTATCGAAAAAGTTTTATACTACAATTTTGTTTCTGTGCTTATAGTTCATTCCCCAATTAATTTGTTTAACTAACATTAGTTAATTAACTGAAGTACATATTATTTGAAGCAAATAAACCACAAACGGGAGATGTTTTGGCTTAAAAAGTTAAAAATATGACTGTAGAAAGGTAAGTTTTTTGTTTAACAAATTGTATAGATCAGATTTCAGAAATAGAAAGCTATTCGGTATGGCAATAAAGATGAAATACCGTGTTACTTCACATTAAGGCAAGTAGTATATATTATTATACAAGCATGGATCCATAAAGGCTCAAAAGATTCACATGCCTTATTTGGTGAAACAAAAAATATTTCACAATTCTCTTATTGAAATAGAAGAGAGAAAAAAAAGGCTCACGTGCTAAATATTTGCTTCAATATTTTAATAATGATTTTATTGATTCATTGGATATTATTTAATACTCTACTATATAATACTCCCTCCGTTCCTAAATATAGGACCTAGATGACTTTTTTGAAAAATCCTAAAAAAGCAAAAAATAAGTTAATTATAAATTGATTTACCTAATTTTTTCTCTTAAACTAGTTTATTTTACCTATAAGCTAATGGATAATCTAAAAAGATATCAAATATGTCATCATTTAATAACCTATTTCGCAACCTTAATCTTTAAAAAAAAAGTTATCTAGGTCTTATATTTAGGAACGGAGGGAGTAGTATAATAACAGAACAGAACAACAACAGGCTACAACTAATAAATATAATTTTAAATTCATAGTTTATTGTCCTAGCTGTTGTTGCAACACTTTTGTCCACAAACTGCTTTTAGACTTTGTGGGTCTCTGTCACGCTTGAGACAGCTTCTTTGGAAACGCCTAATTTGATAACGCTATTAAAATCAAAATTAAAATTAAAATTAAAATGGCTTTCTTATGCACTAATTAATCTGTTCCTTAAGTTAAACAAAAAATTTGTTAATGTGTATTTTGTTAAAGTAAATTTTCATTAGACTCATACTTTCATATAGTCATTATCACACTCAATACTTGTTAGATATCAAATTAATATCATGAATCAATATGTATATATAAAACTGGTAAGACTTTCATGGTTCGATGAAGTTTATTTTATCACATTTTCTTAGGAAAACAGCACAAGTTTTACCACATTTCTTCAATCTTTTTACATTGTTGGTGCTAAACTTTCCTTCCATTTTAAATAAGATTTTTAATTTAAATCATATTGAGTCTCACGAGTCACGAATTGCATAAATTTAAGAAATGTTAGCATTTTCAGAACTTTATTTTTTTTATGCTGATTACATAATTTTATGTTAAATGTGAATATTATATCCTTTTTAAAGAATGGTGATAAATTAACACCAAATATATCTATAAAACCACGGCCTACTAGGTTAATAGTATCATATCTCCTCATTAATAGTATCATGTCTTACTAAATGTTTTCAATTTTTTCTCAAATTACCTATATTAATGTGCATTCGATAATAAATAAACAAAAGAAGAAGAATAGTGTTAAAGGTAGATAAATAGTGTGCATTGAACAATATTATATAATTTTAACCAACTCAACTACATTATCAATCTAATCCAATTCTGACAGTATTTTAGAACCAAAGGAAGTATAGTTTAATCTTAATTCATATATAAAATGGTAAATGACTATTTTCGCCTATAAACTATGACACAAATATCATTCAGCACTTATACTAATAAATGATCTCTCATATACAAAAAGAAATGTTAGGTAAAGAATCATTTCATATATCATATATATTAATAAATTGTTTCTTATATATCAAAGAATTTTAGATAAAAGATCATTTTCACCTCTGAACTATGACACAAGTATCACTGTGTACATATATTAATGAATTGTCTCTTGGACATAAGAACAATCCATTAATATATGTATAATTTTGGAGCACTAATTTAACAAAACTCAATAGAGAAGAACAACATGAGACAGTTCACAGCTGGAGAGGAGAGGGGTGCAATATCCGTTGCAAGTTGTAAAGCCAGAAAGGAAAAATAAAAGATGAAACAAAGCTCACAGAACGTCCCAATTGGGGGGCCTCCTCAAAAGCAATGAACACAAGACCACACATACACACTATTCCCGCTTACACTTCATGTCTCCTCTATTCAAACCCGTGCTTCTCCATGTTTATTATATTCTCTCCCCCCCTATTTTTTCCTTTAATATTTTAAGGCCAATTCATATTTCTTTTCCACCAAACTGGCTCAAGTCTTATTTCCTCCGTTATGTTATTTAAACGGTATAACCTTTTTTTAGGGAAAATGACAATAAAATGCCACTTGAATTTCATTTGGACAATTATGGGTCTCCAATTGCAACTTGGACAAATAAGGGTGCAACTTAGACAAATAAGGGTCAGTCCCCTATTTGTCCAAATGAAATTCAAGCCAAATGACAAAATCACCCTTCCCTTACATAAAACAAAACGAAGCTACCCATTTCATTAACATATTCTTCTTCTCCTTTTGTTCTTGCGTGGCTGAGACACCAAGGCTTCATCTTCTTCTTGTTGCTTGCCAAGTTGAAGCTTGGAATGTGAAAAAGGTGGGAACTTTGTGTATTATTGTGATCAAGATAACACACTTAAACACAAGTTGGAAGCTTTTCTGCATTCCTTGCATGTCAGAGGGAGGAATGAAGCCATTTTACCCAAGGTGAAGCTTGTGAAGGAGAAAAAGGTAGGAACTTTACATATTATTTGATCAAGATGGTATTCTCCCTTTAAGTATGTGGTGAAAAATGATACTTTGGTTCATTATTTTGTTGGGTCTTCTTCAATGTTGCTAAATGGTTTCAAGTTTGCTTTTTCCTTGATCATGGGTTAAAGAGTGATGATAATATAAAGTTGGATAGCTGATTTATGTGAATAATATAGATAAAAATTATATATCTCTTTTAGTTTGAACTCCTTTGGATGATGGTAGATGAGATGACTCATTCAAGGGAGTAGGAATGGTCTCTGTCGCATGGGAAAGATGATGACTCTGTTGTTTTCGTCATTTGACAATTGAGTTCCCGCTGAAAATGTATCACAGTAGGTGGACTCGAATGTGGTAGTAAATAACGTTAACGAATGTAGTGAATCGTGATTCTGGAGTAGTTAACAGAACACGCCACACATTATAGTTAATATTGATACTTGGACAGTTAATACATGTACCATAGTAGTTAACGAAACATGTGAATCTGTTGGATCATAATTGAAGTTGCACAAATATGAGTGTTTAAGAACACACATTTTGATTAATGTTTGATTGTTCTTGTGTAGGTTAGCATGCAGGATGACACATTCAAAATCACTCATGTGTTATTTTCTTGTGTAGGTTAGCATGCAAGATGGCACAAGATGTATGCAGCCGCCATGGCAATGAAAGAGTGGAAAATGGTGTTGGGCCAAACATAGAACGCGAAGTGATTGAAAACATTGAGAATACTAGAGGTTGCAGGGGTGTACCCCGTGGAGGCTGTCCATACCATTCGTGGTACCCTAAGTGTTGACATTGTTAGACATGAGTGCACGTGTAAAGCATGGCAAATGTTTAGAATTTCATGTCGACATGTATGTGCAGCCATTAAGGCTTGTCACTTGAATGTGTATGATTATGTAGATGACTTCTTCAAACTTTCTTCTCAAACCCTTATGTGCAGCCATTAGGGCTTGTCACTTGTCACATGAATATATATATGTAATGTATTTAGTTGTGTGAATGTCATATCAAGTTCTTAATGTTGATAACCACTATATGATGTCATACCTTATGCGTGGTAGTTAATTGTGATACTTTGGTAGTAAACCGCGTTATACATGGTAGTGAATTGCGATTCATGGGCAGTGAATAACCATTTTGTTTTTCAGGCAAGTAGTTAATGAAAGAGGCATCCTTAGTAAAACGTGACATTTAATTGCGATATTTTGGTAGTAAACCGCGTTATGCATGGTAGTGAATGACGATTCTTGGGCAGTAAATAACCCTTATGTTTTTCGGGCAAGTAATTATTGAAAAGTGCTAACCAAGGGAAAACGTGACAGTTAATGACGATACTTTGGTAGTAAATCGCGTTATGCGTGGTAGTGAATGACGATTCTTGGGCAGTGAATAACCCTTTTTGTTTTTCAGGCAAGTAGTTAGTGAAAGGTGCTAACTAAGGGAAAAAGTGGTAGTTAATGGCGATACTGTTGTAGTAAACTGCGTTATGCGTGGTAGTGAATAATGATTCTTGGGCAGTGAATAACCCTTATGTTTTTCGAGCAAGTAGTTAGTGAAAGAGGCACCCTTATAAAATGTGGCAGTTAATTGCGATATTTTGGTAGTAAACCGCGTTATGCGTGGTAGTAAGTGCCGATTCTTGGACAGTGAATAACCCTTATGTTTTTCGGGCAAGTAGTTAGTGAAAGGGGCACCCTTAGTAAAACGTGGCAGTTAACTGCGATACTGTGATAGTAAATCGTGTTATGCATGGTAGTGAATTGTGATTCTTAGGCAGTGAATAACCCTTCTATTTTTCGGGCAAGTAGTTAGTGAAAGGTGCTAAACAGGGGAAAAGAGGCAGTTAATGGCGATAATGTGGTAGTTAATAGCGTTAGGCATGGTAGTGAATAGCGATTCTTGGACAGTGAATAAATTACAGCTAACTTCATAACTTGCATTTCTAATCTACTTTTTTGCTTTACATAACTTTGAAGTGATCGCTACTTGTCATCGACACTTGCTCTTTCTCACTTGCATTTCTAATCTATTTGTTTGCTTTACATAACTTTGCTCTTCCTCACTAAGAGCATTCCATGCTATTGACATTTCGACTTTATGGTCATCGATACTTGTCACTTTAATTCCCTTCTCCTTTAACTAATTGACTTGTTCTTTTTTAAATAGCAAATAGTCATTCTGTTCTTGATCTTCCATCTGAAATGAACACAACAAATCCTCAATATTATGCAACAAGTGAAACAAGACTTAAACCAGAAAAAGTAAGAACTCACAACAAGATTTGGCACTAAAATGAACACAAAACACAAAACTCATATTCAGTCTGCATATGCACCAAAGCCAATAAGCATTTTAGTTCAAATCAGTAAGAGGAGCATCACTTGACAATAACAATGTAAATAAAAGAGAAAAATCTCATAAATTTCAAGACCCCCCGGGACATTGCAAACAAAACCACTTCAGTCACATAAAAGATTAAGGATGTAACAACCTAGTCCACAAGTCAACAAAATTTCCAACTACTCACAGATCAAGATAGGGAAACATATAGTCAATTCTAACAACCCAAAATCCATCCATAAATAAAAATCACAGCTTGACATTAAAAAAACCAAAAAAAAACTACACAATAATCAAGAAACTTATCATGTTCTTGCTCAGTCCAACTATCCCTAGACTTAGTAATGGTATGCACACTAATTGATATATGATTATCCAAATACCTAAGCACCCATTTTGTTTTGAAAATCAACCCATAAACCGAAGTTGCTGTCACTTGAATAATTAGCCTTAAATCCACTCAACTTACTCAGAATCACAACAAACAAGTAAAATAGAACGAAAAAGAGAAAGATGAGAGGAAATCAAGCATACCTTTTTTTCTCAGGTCAAATTCAACGATGGAGAAGAAGAACAGTTCGAAAGTTTCCTCTATGAATTCGGTGGTGAAGAATCAGAAAGGTAAGAACGAGTTTGGGTTTCGTTTGGGTGGCTGAGAAAGGGGAACAAAATGAGTGAGTTTCCTTTGGGTAAGGAGTTTGGGTAAGATGAACGAGTTTGGGTAAGGAGAGAAGAGTTTCGTTTGGTTGCTTGGTTGATGAAGAAGGCAAGAAGGGAACAATGGTTGTTAGGGTTCATTAGTTGAGAAGGAAGAAGATGAGTGAGTTTTGTATTTTGTGTTTAAGAAGAATGAGAAGCCTTCAATTTTGGGTTCATTTTGTTTGATGTGTTTTTTCATTAAGGGCATAAAGGAAATTTTGCTTCAATTTCATTTGGACAAATATGGGAGTGACCCTTATTTGTCCAAGCTGCAATTGGAGACCCTTAATTGTCCAAATGAAATTCAAGTGACATTTTATTGTCATTTTCCCCTTTTTTTACTACCTTAGCTGAGCACGATCCCATAACAAAGGTTCGTGCCTAACAAAAGTGGCCCAACTGACCTATCTTAAGGCTGAAGCCATCCAAACGCCCATCTAAAAAGGCTTAGTCGAGCACATGGCCCATCCAAAGCCTCAAAGGATCAACAACGCACAAACACTGTTAAGGGACGGCAACCTGTGTATCCAACAAGCCCCGGAAAAAAGGGTATAACCTTTTTTTCGTTAACCGCTGCTCAATAATACAACACCTAGTGACAATCGACTAATCTAAACTTAATATGAATGCTGCAAACATAAGCAGAATTAACATATCTCAAACGAGTGCGCTTACCCATGGAGTTAACCAACTTATTGGTTCTTTCTTCCTTTTATACTCCCTTCGTTCCTAAATATAAGATCATTTTGGTTAATTTGGGAGATTAAGGAAGACAATAAAATTACATGATCTTCCCAAAATCCCCTCAATCACCTAACTTGAAAATGATGAGGGGTTTTCATTGAAAAGAGGGAGTATAAGGGTAGTTTGGGCAAAACTTGAGATAAAATAGGAAGTGATCTTATATTTAGGAACTTATCCACTTCCCCAAAGTGATTTTATATTTAGGAACGGAGGGAGTATATATTGGGTCTGTTTGGTTGCATGAAACCAATGAAAGTGGGGTGTAAATAATTTGAAAAGTTAAGGGTAATAGGGTCATCTACATATATCCCGGGGCCCACAAGTTTTCTCTCTCTATCTCACACTTATCGTGGGGCCCACAAACTTTACTCTCTCATCATTACCCCTACTTTCCATCTCTTACCCTTTCCATCTCTTATTCTATATGAGAGGGAGACTCTTTTTCTATATGAGAGAGAGAGAGAGACAGACAGGATACCAACTTCTGTATTTCTGTGCCTTTGTTTAATTTATTTTCATGTGTGATTTTTACAACGAGAAACCCATAAGGTTAGAAGACTGAGTTGAGCAAGAAAAGAATCATTCTTCATAACCATACACAAAAATACACAAATAATAATGCAACAAATCTTCTCTCTCTTGTTATAGTACTTCATTTTATTAATCCCCCCAACATCTTCGGCTCTATATTATAAACTCACCCTCCTCTCTCTCTGTCTCACTCCTCACTGTGCAATCGTGACACTGGTGTTCTATCATGATGAGTCTCTCAAGTGTAATGTAAAGTCTTGTTCTTTGGTCAATGGTCTATGTGAGTTTTGTTACAGAAATGACAGAGACATAGACATAGATCTCTCTCTGTGTGTGTTTGTGTGTGTGAAGATTAAGGTTGTTGTCATTTGAGGTTTGTGATTGTAATGGATACTAAGGGAAGACTTGTTGCTGGCTCTCATAATAGGAATGAATTCATTCTCATCAATGCTGATGAGACTGCAAGAGTAAGTCTTTCTTTCTTTCTTTGTTTTCAATGATTAGTTTTACCTTCTGTCAGCTTACTTCTTCTGAAGAAAACATTTGCAGCTTAAAAAAAGTGATTTTTTTTTTTCTTTTTTGTTGCTCTCAGTTCCATTTTCAGAGACCTATTTTAGTAGTCTGATGAAAAGAGCCTTCTTTGTTCTGAATTATTTCCAACCCAATTTGCATTTTTTTTTGCTTTGGTTCATTGTTATGAGTTATGACCATTTTGCTTCTTCATTTTAGTTGTCTGTTGTTAAGTGTACTTGTCGGTGAAGTTCTGGAAATTTTTCCTTTTAACTTTTCCATTTTCTTGTCGGTAATACCACTTAAGCTTGTAGTACAACGGAAAAAAATATTTTTTTTTTTAAAAAAAATCTTCCTTTAGTCCAATTGGGTATTTGGAGAAAGACCAGAATATAAATTTTTTTTTTTTCACGTTCTTCTTTCATCATGGATCATATGGAATTTTATTTGGTGATTCATATTATTATGGAGTGAAATATAATTCAAGTCATTCAAGTATAATGAATAATGATGAGAATTTCAGGTGACGTGTGAGAGAGAATTGAGCGGTCAGATTTGCCAGATCTGTGGGGACGATATTGAAGTAACAGTTGATGGAGAACCATTTGTTGCTTGCAATGAATGTGCATTTCCTGTGTGTAGACCTTGTTATGAATATGAAAGAAGAGAAGGAAACCAAGCTTGCCCTCAGTGCAAAACCAGATACAAACGTCACAAAGGTAACTTAACTAATTTTCACTTTCACCTCTTTGGTTATTTTTGGTAACTTTTTATATGGTTAATTATGGTATGAGTGTCCTTCAACTTCATTGGATTAAGGTTTTACTTTTACATTGTTCAATTATAGACATGTTTTTTGTGCTCTATAATTTGATGTTTAAGTATATGGTTTGTGCTTTTGGGTTCCCTGTAATCTGGTTGTGAACTGAAGCTAATATTGTATTTAATCAAATATCAGGCAGTGCTAGAGTTGATGGTGATGATGAAGAGGATGATGTTGATGATTTGGAAAATGAGTTTGATATTGGAAGTGTTCATGGAGACCCTCATCACATTGCTGAGGCTATGCTTTCTTCTCGCCTTAACGTTGGCCGTGGCGGTGAAAATGCGCCATCGGAGGTAGATGCCGCTTCTGTCGCTGGCGGTGATATCCCTCTCCTCACATATGGTCAAGAGGTTAACTGAATTTTATGATCTTGTTCTTCTTATCTTTGGTGATGATGATGCCATTTGGAATTTTAAGTGACTGATAATGGATGGTTTTTCTTTTTTGTCTTTCAAGGATATTGGAATTTCTGCTGATAAACATGCACTTATTGTTCCTCCGTTCATGGCTCGTGGGAAGCGTGTTCATCCTATGCCTTTTCCTGATTCATCTGTACCTAGTATGTTATTCTATATGGTTTTAGTTTTATTCTGCATTCTAGTTTCAGACTATTGAAATAAATCTGGTTTTTTAATTTATATGTTATTGGAACTTGATTTTATTTATTTGCCTGCTGGTGATACAGTTCATCCAAGACCTATGGATCCCAAAAAGGATTTAGCGGTTTATGGTTTTGGAAGTGTCACATGGACACAACGAATGGAGGATTGGAAAAAGAAGCAAAACGAAAAACTTCAGGTAGTCGAGCATGATGGCGAAAAAAACACTGATGAGATGGATGATCCAGAATTGCCAACGTAAGTTCTATTATTTTGTTGCTGCATTTGAATTAGAACACTAGTTAGATTCTATCTGCTAGAGAATCTATGAGTCATATATGCTGTTAAAAAAGCTTGCCCGCATTAGATACATGTTAGATGATTTTATGAGCATTAGGAAACACTTTAATTAGAACATGAAGACATAAGATTTTATTGTGCTGTCACATTTGTGATAATATTGACAATTATTTATTGTTTGATACGTGACAATGTAATTTAAATTTATTTTGTGTTAGCATTGGTGGATTCTATCTGCTAGAGAATCTATGAGGCATATATTGTTTAAGGGTAAAGGGCCAAAAATAGCCACCGTAATTGCCAAAATGGACAACTTTGGCACCCGTAATTTCGAGGGTGCAAAACCGTACACCATAAACCAAAATGGGGCAAATCTAGCCACGCCGTTAAGTTCTTGTTAACAGACGTGTATTTTGGTGTGGGGCCCACATTCATTAAACGACTTGGCAGGACAGTCAGCACCTGAAGTGATTACACGTGGGAACCCCTGCCACATCACCCATCATCACCAAATTCCCAACCCCAGCCGCCTCCTCCCCTGCCCCCCCCACCCCCAGCCCCACCCCTCCGCCCCCCTCGGCCCCCCACCCCCACCCCCTCCCTCCTCCTCCCCTGCCCCCCCAACCCCAGCCCCACCCCTCCGCCCTCCTCGGCCACCCCCTCCCCCTTCCACCCTCGGCCCCACACCCCCACCCCCCCCCTCCCTCCTCCTCCCCTGCCCCCCCACCCCCAGCCCTACCCCTCCTCCCTCCTCGGCCCATCCCCTCCCCCTCCCCCCTCGGCCGAGGAGGGCGGAGGGGTGGGGCTGGGGGTGGGGGGCCACGTCATAGACAAATCAGCATTGGGGTGCCACGTCATGTCTCACAGTGCCACGTCATTTGCCATATCAGCATTCCAATTCACTTAACGGTCAAACTTAACACCAATTTTTAAGATGACTAAATTTGCCCCATTTTATTTTATGTTGTACGGTTTTGCACCCTCGAAATTACGGGTGCCAAAGTTGTCCATTTTGGCAATTACGGTGGCTATTTTTGCCCCTTTGCCCTTTGTTTAATTATCGAAAGATGATGTGTAATACTTGTAAGAAAGGAAGTCTAGATTTTCGGTAAATAAGATGCTTAATTCCAGTACTAAACTTGCTAAGGATGAATGCAGTGATGATATACTTTAACAGTTAAGAATATGTAAATTCTTTCTTTCAGTTAAGAATATTTAATGTAATTTTGATTTTAATTTTTTTAACAGAATGGATGAAGGTAGGCAGCCTCTTTGGAGGAAGATTCCAGTTCCTTCAAGCAAGATAAACCCATACAGGATCATAATAGTTCTCCGGATTGCTATTCTCGGCCTCTTTTTTCATTATAGAATTCTCCATCCTGTAAATGATGCCTTTGGTCTGTGGCTAACATCAGTGATATGCGAAATCTGGTTTGCTGTGTCATGGATTCTTGATCAGTTTCCCAAATGGTGCCCAATTGAACGAGAAACATATCTTGATCGTTTATCACTGAGGTATTATTTATTGATCTTTCTTTCTGTCTCAGTTATGGGACTGTTCGTCTTGTTTACTCTATGGCCAATGCTATGCATTTCTCTGCAGGTACGAGAAAGAAGGAAAGCCATCTGGACTAGCCAATGTTGACATATTTGTAAGTACCGTGGATCCCATGAAAGAACCTCCACTCATCACTGCAAATACAGTTCTATCAATACTTGCTGTAGATTATCCGGTGGACAAAGTTGCGTGTTATGTCTCTGATGATGGTGCGGCTATGCTTACATTTGAAGCCCTTTCAGAAACATCTGAGTTTGCAAGGAAGTGGGTTCCATTCTGCAAGAAATTCAGCATTGAGCCACGTGCTCCTGAGTGGTATTTTGCTCAAAAGGTTGACTATTTGAGAGACAAAGTTGATCCAACATTTATCAAGGAGCGTCGTGCTATTAAGGTAAATGTAGCTTGATTTATATTGAATTAGGTCCTGTCTATTATGCATTTTGTTTAACGTTTGCTGATTTCAAGTCTTGTGCTAAGCTTCAACTATTGATGATTTAAATTTGGTGTTCTTTTTTTTTATGTACGGTGCAGCGGGAGTACGAGGAGTTCAAAGTGCGTATTAATGCATTGGTTGCGTTGGCTCAAAAGGTTCCTGAGGATGGTTGGACTATGCAGGATGGAACTCCATGGCCTGGGAACAATGTCAGAGATCATCCAGGAATGATTCAAGTGAGTAGTGTTTCCTGTTTGTAATAATGTGGTGCTGATATGGCCTGTTTAGAAAATTTAATCTTTTGATGATCTTCACTATAGGTTTTCCTTGGTCAAAATGGTGTACGTGATGATGATGGTAATGAATTACCCCGTCTTGTCTATGTATCTCGTGAGAAGAGACCTGGATTTGATCACCACAAGAAAGCCGGAGCTATGAATTCCTTGGTAGAGTCTGTAACCTTTTCTCGCATAAGCTTTTACTTTTTCTTCAACTTTGATTATCCTGATATATCTTTATCATGTTTTGGTTTGATCATCAAGGTGCGAGTCTCTGCGATCATTTCAAATGCTCCTTATCTGCTGAATGTTGATTGCGATCACTACATTAACAACAGCAAAGCTCTTCGTGAAGCCATGTGCTTCTTGATGGATCCTACGTCAGGAAAGAAAATATGCTATGTACAATTTCCTCAAAGATTCGATGGTATTGATCGTCATGATCGATACTCCAACCGTAATGTTGTGTTCTTTGATGTGAGTAATAACTGATTAGAATTTATTCTTGTTCGGATTTTGGTTTTTTGTTTTGAGTAAAAATCTAATCTCAATTTTTTTATCATATAAAAGATCAACATGAAAGGCCTAGATGGTATTCAAGGTCCGATTTATGTTGGCACTGGTTGTGTCTTCCGGAGGCAAGCACTGTATGGCTATGATGCCCCGGCTAAAAAAAAGCCACCAAGGAAGACTCTTAACTGTTGGCCTAGATGGTGCTGCTGCTGCTGCTGTGGATCTAGGAAGAAGAACAAGAAAGTTAAGTCAAGTGGGAAAACTAGAATAAAGAGCAAGGAGGCTACAAAGCAATTGAACTCACAGGAAATTTTCAAGAGGGAGTCGAAGGTATAATAGATTGTAATATAATCTTCCATATTTAATTTTACTGTTAATACTTGCTGAGATACTTCGTTGTTTATCTTGTGTTGCTCTATGAACTTCAATTACAGTAATTGACAATGAAAAGTCATTACTAATGCCTCTAGAAAAACTCGAGAAGAAATTCGGTCAATCTTCGGTCTTTGTAGCTTCAACACTTTTAGAAGATGGTGGCATTCCCAAAGCGGCGAGTTCTGCATCGCTTTTGAAAGAAGCTATCCATGTCATTAGTTGTGGTTATGAAGATAAAACAGAGTGGGGGAAAGAGGCAAGTTAATGTTAAATTGGTTTCAAACTTAATAAATTACTCATACATCTTTAGTTTTTGTTGCTACATCTTTGTTAAGTTTCAATTGTCTTTACAGGTTGGATGGATATACGGCTCGGTGACAGAGGATATTCTAACAGGCTTCAAAATGCACTGCCATGGTTGGAGATCTGTGTACTGCATGCCGAAGAGGCCGGCATTCAAAGGTTCAGCTCCTATCAATCTCTCAGACCGTCTGCATCAGGTTCTCCGGTGGGCGCTTGGATCGGTTGAGATATTTCTTAGTAGGCATTGTCCATTATGGTATGGATATGGTTGTGGTTTGAAATCATTGGAGCGATTCTCTTACATCAACTCTGTTGTTTATCCTTTGACTTCCATTCCCTTGCTGGCCTATTGCACCTTACCCGCGGTTTGTCTCCTCACTGGGAAGTTCATTGTCCCCGAGGTAGGATCACCTGTGTCACTCTTGATTTTACAGAAAAAGTTCAATCTTAATTTCATACAATGTAGGATGCTGGCTTAGCTCAACGGTAAGCTCGCTTGCCGTGTGGGTATGAAGTCGTGAGTTCGAATCAGAAAAGCATAAGTTAGACTGGCTAATCTATTCCCTTCCCCAACACCCTCACCAAGTAGGGACTAGAATTGGGTTGGGCCTTTTGGGATGCTGT
The DNA here is from genome assembly GCA_029929735.1 of Mimosa pudica. Lineage (NCBI taxonomy): Eukaryota > Viridiplantae > Streptophyta > Magnoliopsida > Fabales > Fabaceae > Mimosa > Mimosa pudica. The sequence continues at coordinate 6,692,247 of JAKELP010000021.1, read as the reverse complement.
GATTATAATTGTTAAAATGATATGAACCAGCATGTTTAATCCTATTTAATATATAGGTTTAGACTTGTAGAGTCACTACACATTTGAATTCTTTCCATTTCTTCTCATTTTCAAATACTGATCTATAAATGGAATGTATGAGATTCACTTATTCTTATTCTATGTTTCTATATTTGTTTTGCAAAAAATGACAATTATGAAAAGGAAAGAATTCATATCCATTGATTACTCCTTTGAGATGGGTGTAATTTTGATGCATTGCTAATCCTTCATGCCTTTATTTGGTATCCAGATTAGCAACTATGCGAGTCTCGTTTTCATGGGGCTCTTCATTTCCATTGCGGCGACGAGCATCTTGGAAATGCAGTGGGGAGGTGTTGGCATACATGACTGGTGGAGGAACGAGCAGTTCTGGGTCATCGGTGGTGTCTCCTCGCACTTTTTCGCGCTCTTTCAAGGCCTGCTGAAGGTTCTGGCAGGAGTGAACACAAATTTCACTGTCACATCCAAGGCAGCAGATGATGGAGATTTTGCTGAGCTTTACATCTTCAAGTGGACATCCTTGTTGATACCTCCTCTAACCTTGCTCATCATAAACATAATCGGCGTCATTGTTGGTGTCGCCGACGCAATCAACAATGGCTACGATTCATGGGGACCTCTCTTTGGCAAGCTCTTCTTTGCCCTCTGGGTCATTCTCCATCTCTATCCATTCCTCAAGGGAGTCATGGGAAAGCAAGAAGGTGTTCCTACCATCATCTTGGTCTGGGCTATTCTTTTGGCTTCAATCTTCTCCCTTCTCTGGGTGCGAATCAACCCGTTTTTGGCGAAAAACGACATAGTGCTTGAAATTTGTGGGTTGAACTGTGACAACTGAAATATATATTATATAGCAAAAGAAAATGTAGGCAGAAGTAAATGCATAAGATTTTGGTTTGAAGACAATACCTTGGTGGTGAAGCTTCAGCAGAAAACAGAAAAGTTATGGTGGGTTGATGTAGATAATAACAAAGGAATTTGTTTTGAGGAGATTCATAATTCTTTCTATACATGTTGGATTCTCAGTTTGGAAGGGGATTGAAGGGAAAGATCAGCTATGTAATCCGACAACAGAGGACAATTAATAAGTGGTGTAATTTATAAGGATTTTCTGAATAAGGTATGTTATAATTGTAATCATATGTTTCTTTTTATTTGAAAGGTCCCTCAAGTAGAAAAAAGGGTCCTTATAGTGTTGCTTTTACTATTGCATGAAGTCAATAAAGCCATGCTTAGTTATACGAATGGGGTTTGTTTCTAAATTAAAGTATTAAATCAGTTAATGTATCTACTTATTGAATTGGGTAATCAATCTTATTTTGAAGGGTAAAAGTGCACCCAATGACATGATAATTTCTAAAATGTGTACTCAATAGCATGATAATTTTAAGGGTGTAAATTCGGCACTTGTAATTTAAATGGGACATCCAGTATTATGGTAATTTCTAAAATGATCATCCAGTAACATGGGAAAACTTAACTTTAATGGAAGAAAAATAAATTGGGTACCGAATTTACACCCTCAAAATTATCATGCTAATAAGTGCATATTTTAGAAATTAACATGTTATTAGGAGTACTTTGCCCTATTTTGAATATATAGCCTATAACACATTGGGTTTGCATTTGGTATATAGGCTTCGACCTCGACCGTAAAAAGGCTTAAAACATACTTTGGCAAAAACAAAAAGTAGCTTATCACACAGAAACTCTAAGGTTTGTACTAAAACAATATAAAATACATGACCATTTTTATTAAAATATTATAGACAATAAAAAGATTAGTGTATGGCGTATGTGACCTTTATACTCTTTTTGGAAATTCAGTCACCTTATTGTCATTTTACATATTATGAAAATTTTATTTGCCTTTTTCCCTAATCATAACTACCATAAATGTGAATTCATGCATTATAATATTCATGTACCATATCATATCATTAAACTAGCCTAAATGTAACATTCATACATTATAATATTCATGTACCCTATCATATCATTAAACTAGCCTAAATGTAAGTTCATGCACCCACTAGTATAATCATAATTAATTACCATAAATGTAAATTCATGTACATTTATAATATTCATGTACCCTATGATATTATTAAACTACCATAAATCTAAATCCATGCACCCGCTCACTTTGGGAATAAGGAAATTAAACTTTGACACATAGAATACATACTTGTACAGTTGTACATACTTGCTACAATGTTTATAAGTCTAGATTGATTGATTGATGATGATTCGTATAATATGCTTAATTAATTGACCATGAATAGCTGAAAGTTATAACTTATAACTAATGTGAGGACCTAGAGTAGCTAATAGTAAGAATGTTTCCTTTGGAAGAAAACCTAGTAATAAATACAGTTTTTACCTTGAAAATTTCCATTAAAATTGCCCCTAAGTTTTTTTAAACAACCAGCTTTTAGTGGCGAGTGGCACATTTCTCCTAATTTAAAATTTTAAGGGAGAAATTGGTCCTAAAATGTAGAAGGACAAGTTTGCCCCCAATTTTAAACTTACGGGATGAAATTGGTCATTAAAAAACTTCCAAAATAAAATTGCTAATTATTGAAAATTTTCAGGGTAGAATTGATATTGGACAAAAGTGCTGATCTGATAATTAACTATTTCAGTTTGGGCAAAAATAATAAATGAATGTTTCGCGGTGCATAAATAATATTCAACTTTGTGACCCGGTGCAAAAATAACAAAACCGGTGTTGAATGTTGATTTGTATTTATGTAGAACCTTACTGATATTATTTTTCAAAGTGAAAATACCTCTTTGCCCTCCAATTAAAACTCTACCTTCTTCCTCCTCCCTTTCCTCTTTCCCTTCTCTTGAACACTTTGCTTCTGAATAGCCAAAGATCAAAACTGCATAATCCCAAAAAAACCAAGCCAATACAACGCTCACCAAAACCAAAACCAAGCGGCGCATAATAATCATCTCCTTACGGACATCGCCGCATCAGCCGTTACTTCGGCCAACCATCGCGGCGAAGTCTCTCTCCGTTCTGAATTGGAGTTTCCAATCACCGCTGTCGCCTGAAGCTTCCCTCAACCTCGATGGATATGTCAAATTAATCAATGTTCTTCAAGATTCTTGACTTTTCCCTGCCACCCTCATCGCCCATTCTTCTGTTCTTAGCAGTGCAATGGGTTTTCAATTTGTATATAACAGAGTACAATGCTTACAATGCTGCTTCTATTAACTGTAATTCCCATGTATGGTTTACATTGCTATGACTTAATGTTTGGTGGAACATAGTTTATAATGTGCAATGCCATTTCCATTTATCCCCATTACACCAAAACATCATACACCCAAAAAGCAATGACTTCCCAAACTGTTTCATCTTTGGATTATTGGTCATTATTGCAGAAATGTGCGGAAACTAAGTCTTTTAATTAAAGAGGGAAAACTGATTCAGCTTCACTTTAAGCTCATGGTTTTGAAGCGCCCCACCAGAATTTTGGCTAACGATTTGATACGTATGTACTTCAGTTGTGGCCATCATGTAGAGGCATGCAAGGTGTTTGATAGAATGGGGGTGAGGAATTTGTATTCTTGGAATAATGTGCTTTATGGGTGTCTTAAGTTGGGGATGATTCATCCCGGGAGGAGGAGGTTTGAGAAGCTTCCTAGTCTGCCAATAGTGAGTTGTCGGTGGTGAAAGGGGAGGAGAAGGAAGAGGGTTGAGTTTTAATTGAGAGGGTAAAAAGATATTTTCACTTTGAAAAATATTATCAGCAATATTCCACATAACTACAAATTAACATTGAGTACCCGGTTTTATCATTTTTGCACCGAGTAACAAAGTTGGATATTATTTATGCATCTCGAAACAGTCATTTATTATTTTTGCCTAAACTAAAATAGTTAATTATCAGATCAGCACTTTTGCCCATTATATTTATCCCAAACTAGAGAGAGTTGAAGCACCCAGGAGTTGCTTCAACATGTACAAGAGTTTGAGCGAAGGAACAAACAAAAAAGTAAATCCATGGTTCTCCAATTTCCACATGATGTCATTACGAAATTCGGAACAGTCCACCTTCCACTTCAATTATTCACGTCTCTGCTCCTTCCTTTCTTTTACATAACTTCTTTTCCTTTTCAAAATTATCACCACATGTTTCTCTGAAAATATTCTTAATTCATATCAAGTAGACTTAATCTCTGAAAATTATCACCACATATGTCTCTGAAAATATTCTTAATTCATATTAAGTAGCTAGAAGGCTCTTTTACAACATCATGCATCCATGACAACTTTTACTTAGACAAATAGTATAGCTTTTTTTTGATACATATAGTATAGCTTTAGCTACTATATGAAATGACAATCTTGAAATCGAATTATTAATTCTCATCTATTACAATTTAAACTTTTATTTTCTAAGTTGAAGTTTTCATTTATCAAAAGGAACAAAAATATAAGTTGACATTTAAATTTCATTTAAGGATTATTAAGAAAGAACCATTAATTTTTTAAAATGTAACTGCAACAAACCATTTAAAAATTCCAAAAAAATTAATTGTCCCTAACTTTCAGTTGTAACAGCCAATTCTAATTTAAGTAACTTCTTAATGTTTTGATGAGGTAAAATCCTAATAATAAATTTAGAGAGTATCCATGAGATTGACATCAATATTCCCCTCTATAAATGATAACTACCACAAGTCTATGAATGTGTATTTGTGATAAGTTACATAGCAATGGCGAAGCCTTCAATCATCCACATAGCTTGCTTTGTTTTCCTGCTGCTCATAGCATCAGGTAACATATGTTGATATATTATTCACCCACTCTTATTTTTTTCATATCAACTTATATTTTAGTGAATACAAAGTAAAGTTAATACAAAAATTTAAAAATTGAAGCTAGAAAGATAATTAGACTCTAAATTGCCTAATCCCATGAATAGCAAAAGTAGTGAACTTATAATATCTCTCCATAATGAAAATCATGCTAAGCAAGGCGGATCCTCCTAAAACTCCCCAAAATCAAAATGCTTCTATTTTTCTAGTAGCCATAGTAAGAGACTCTTTGTTTGGTTGGAGGGTTTTGGAGGGGATGTGAGGGAAGGGGAGGGATAAAAGGTAAGATACCTTGTTTGGTTGAAAAAAGTGGAGGGGAGGGGAGGGAAAAAAAAATTGTCTTTATCTATGCTCTCTCTCTCTCCTCACCACTGGTTTTTTTGGAGGGGAGAGAAAATCAGTGTCCACTCTTGACCAATTACCCATATCATATTTCTTATATTCCAAAGTTACACTCATATAATAACACCTTTCATCCATTGTTTAAATTTCAAAGCCGAATCACTCACTCTCATTTTCACTTCGATAAATGTCTACTTTACTAAAATGACACATTTTTCATCAATGAAATTAGAAATTTTGTGTCCAGTTACATCATTTGATTTTTCTAATAGACTACACTCCACAGGTACTTATATTTCTTCGAAGAAAAGAATGACCTAAAAAAAGATGTAGCATTTAGGAATTTGAAAAATTTTAGCTTATGAAAGAAATACAAATTAAATTCTAAAGGAACTGTGATTTGATGTCATTTGTGTTTATACACACATATTTAGATGTAATGAGTGAATCACGAAAGTGAAATGAAACTAAAAGTATATTATTTATTGCAGGATGGTGTTCAAGAGAAATGAGCACACAAGACGCAAACGATTTTTGTTTATATGTCCATGATTGTGTTGATAATGGGTTTTGTGGACCTGAAGATTGTCCTAAGTGTGTTTTTAATCATTGTGAATGCTACTGTAACTCCAATATTCCTCTCCTTGTTCCAAACCGTAATTGATATTCTTAATTGATCGAGTTTTCTTTTCTTGATTATGATTATGTATAATGTATTGGATCTTAAATTAAATAAATAACTTTTTAATCTCATCTTCTCCTCTTCTAGCCATTAAATCTGTAATTATATTTTACATAATAAAACAAATAGAGATTAAAAATAAATCAAAACAAATAATTTAAAATAACTATAAAATTTTAAGGTTGCAACTCTTTTTGACACATTTGACTTAATTTAAGGATTATTAAGAAAGAAACATTGACTATCATACATTGTTAAAAAATAACTACAACTAAGCATTAACTAATTCCAAAAAAAAAAAATTAATTGTCCCCAACTTTCAGTTATACAACCAATACGAATTTAAGTTTTTTTTATTACAAAGTCTTAGGAAGGGGTTTGGGCTCAACCCAATCCAAGGGCAGGGCACCTAACTCATGATCCATTGTGGTCTGTCCTAGTGGGCTCTAGAGCATGACCAGCAAACCCTTTCTTTCTGTCCACATAGGTAGTTTACTTCCAGCTTCACTTAGCTACGGAGATGCCTCTCCAAGCGCCGCGATGGAGACACAACAAAGTGTCACTCTCCAGGATCGAACCCGAGACGTGGTGGTCAACCTGACGCTCATTGTTCTATCTCTTCGCCATTGAACCCACGGATGATGGGTAATACGAATTTAAGTTACCCCTTAATGTTTTAGTCAAGTAAAATCGTAATAACAATAAAATGGGAACTAATATGAAATGAAGATATCTTTCCATGGAATTATTTTTTTATACATAATAGTGTTGTAAGAATCAGACTGAATCGGATGGTTGGACCGGGCCAACCGTCAACCGCTTCACATTCCGTCTCAACGGTTATCCAGTTCAACCATCGATTTGAGCGGTTAGACCGTGTTAAACCATGACCTGAAGCCTTTTCTGGCTCGCCTTCCGGTCCGGCTTTTACAACATTGATACATAATGTTTCCATGGAATTATTAGTTGTCATTTTGTACAATTTAAACTTTTATTTATTGAGTTGATTTTTTCATTTATCATAAGGGACATTAGGTAATTTTACAAAAATCTCAATACCCAAAAGGACAAGTAAGGAACCTTAAGTTCTAAAAGGACTATGAAGTAACTAGACACCTAACTGACATTTCAAAATATTGCAAAAAGACTTGATTGCCCTCATCTTAAAATATAAATTACAACTCACTCTGAATCCAACAATTTCAACATATTAACAGTTCGATCATATTGATTAACAATTGAAACATAACCATTTTTCCTCCTTTTATTTAGTAAAGGACAATCAAGTCTTTTCTCAACATTTGGAAATGTCACTCAAGTATGGGAGAGTTTTTTTTTGGTCATTTTCCCAAAAAAAAGACATTGTTCGAAAAAAACTAGATTAAAAAAAAACAAGGACAGCCGCTTGGTGTACTATATAAGCGCGTCCTAGGGTTTTAAGCATCTCTTCTTTACTCTGTTTCACCAGTCCGCCGCAGAAGCAGCTCAGGTCCTTCTTCTTCCTTCCACTGCTTCTTTACATTCACACACATAACTATTCATTCATTCATTATGATTGTTATTATCTAACTCTTAAGATTTTATAATTTTCTGATATGTAATGTTGAATGAATGTAGGAGAGAAGAGGATGTCGCACAGGAAGTTCGAGCACCCTAGGCATGGTTCTCTCGGTTTTCTCCCAAGGAAGCGTGCTGCTCGTCACAGAGGAAAAGGTGGTATTCTTATTCTCTTATCAACAGCCTATCTCATCATATTAATATTAATTTTAATATTAATATTCATTCATTTTATTATATTTGATTATTGTGCAGTGAAGGCGTTTCCGAAGGATGACCAGAGCAAGCCCCCCAGGCTCACCGCCTTCTTGGGCTACAAGGCAGGCATGACTCACATTGTCCGAGAGGTCGAGAAGCCTGGCTCAAGTCTGTACTCCCTTTTCTATCCATTCCCTACATCGTTTCACTTTATCACTGCAATTTGTTCATTAGCTATACATTTAACTTTGTTCACATTTGTTATGTGAGGTTTCATTCCTGAGGATACTAGTATTTGGAAATATACTTGTACATGTAGGCTTTTGCGTCTACTTTAATTTGTTTTATGGGGTTAAGTTTGTATGTAGGATCATATCTGTCCTGAATAATTTGAAGTACTCCCTCCATTCCTAAATATAAGATCACTCTCTAATTTGACTCATGTTTTCCCCAAATTACCCTTATACTCACTTCACCCAAAAAATAGTGGTGGTTTGAAGAAGGTGAGATAGATGATATTTATAAAACTTAAGTGAGGGGTAGTTTAGAAATTTCATGTAATCCTAACTCATTGGAATGTCTTCCTAAATTTGCAAGAGTGATCTTATATTTAACCAAAATTTACAAAATGTCATATTTGCCCCGAAGTATGCATGAAGGGTCATATCTGCCCCTGAAATATGTGGGACGTATATGGTTCTCCATGTATAGTTGAGGGCAGGTATGACCCTTAACCCTTGTTTTATGAGTTACACTAAAATGAAGGCCATGAGCTGTGAAGTGTTCAGGAGGATTTAGATGTGCATTGTTTTGTTTTTATCAACTTCGTCAATGATTTATGTATGAGAGTTTCTTCTGCAGTTGATTATTTTCTGCAATCGTTTTTGCTTTCCATGTTCTTTTCTGTGTTTTAAAAATGAATTTTGGGATTCTCTTTATTGATGGAGGAGGTTATTATCATTCAGCTGCGTGGTTTTCTAATGACCTTTCTTTGTTGCATCAGAGCTTCACAAGAAGGAAACCTGTGAGCCTGTTACCATTATTGAGACTCCTCCAATGGTTATTGTTGGAGTTGTGGGTTATGTGAAAACTCCTCGTGGTCTTCGAACACTGAGCACTGTCTGGGCTCAGCATTTGAGTGAGGATGTGAAGCGCAGGTTCTACAAGAACTTTTGCAAGTCCAAGAAGAAGGCTTTCATGAAGTACTCCAAGCAGTATGAATCTGATGAGGGAAAGAAAAGCATTCATGCTCAACTGGAGAAAATCAAGAAGTACGCCGCAGTTGTTCGTGTTTTGGCTCACACTCAGGTATAGCTTGCTTGGCTTAGTTTTCACTCATTAAATTGTTTAGCTGCTGATCCTTGCTAGTTGCTTCAACACTAAAACTGTTGCCAATCTTCTTCTCATCAGGCAATTTACGGGTTTGAATCAAATTACCTAATATATTAACTCTGGTTTCTTGCTTTCTCACAGATCAGGAAAATGAAAGGTTTGAAGCAGAAGAAAGCTCACCTCATGGAGATTCAGGTCAACGGTGGCACAATTGCTCAGAAGGTGGACTATGCTTACAATTTCTTTGAGAAGCAGGTTCCTGTTGATGCTGTGTTCCAGAAGGATGAGATGATTGATCTCATTGGTGTAACAAAGGGTAAGGGTTACGAAGGTGTTGTCACCCGTTGGGGTGTGACCCGCCTTCCCCGTAAGACTCACAGGGGTCTGAGGAAAGTTGCTTGTATTGGTGCCTGGCATCCTGCCAGAGTTTCTTTCACAGTTGCCAGAGCTGGGCAGAATGGATACCACCACCGCACTGAGTTGAACAAGAAGGTTTACAAGCTCGGCAAAGCTGGAGATGAGTCCCATACCGCCATTACTGATTTTGACAGGTGAGTTACTTGCTCAATGAACACCTTATTATATAAATATAAACATTGAGTAGAATTTCACCTCTGTAATCGCAAGAATTATGCCAATGTCTAGTTAACAAGAGTTTTATGATGAATTAGGATGTGAATGTGGACAGTAACTGTTAAGTTAAGATGACTTTATTTGACTTTTAGGACTGAGAAGGACATAACTCCAATGGGTGGCTTCCCTCACTATGGTATTGTGAAGGATGACTATGTGATGATCAAGGGATGCTGTGTTGGTCCCAAGAAAAGGGTTATCACATTGCGCCAGACCCTCCTTAAGCAGACTTCTCGTGTTGCCTTGGAGGAGATCAAGCTCAAGTTTATTGACACATCATCCAAGTTTGGCCATGGCCGCTTCCAGACAACACAAGAAAAGCAAAAGTTTTTTGGACGTCTCAAGGCATAATTATTAGGAATGCAATGGATTTTGCAGCATCTTAATAGTATAATTACATGAAGTTGGACTTCATTGTGTTATGTTTAGCCAAGTTATTTATTTTTTTTGGTTCAATCTTGTTTGCGTTCAAATTGTTTGACTTTTGCTCAGGCACTTCAAATTTTGTGGTTTCAATAGGTAGTTACTCAAATTTTGCTTTTGTTGTGGGCGTAATTCTGATTGAGTACAATGGAGTCGTATTGGGATAAGACTTTGTTGTTGTTGTTTGCCTAATTCAAACTATTTCGATAACTCCTAAGGGGTCGTTTGGTTCGCAGGAACTGGGGGTAGGGAAGTGGAAGTGGAAGTGGAAAATTCAATTAGTTGGTTTGGTTGGATAGAACTCACTTCCACTTCCACTTCTCTTTCCATCAAAAAGAGGTGAATTGGGTTCCCATGCCTAACCTATGGAACTCATCTCACTTCTTGGGAGCCCATTTTTTTGGACAAATCTATCCTCATAAATTTTGTTTATTGTCAACTCTACCCCTCTCACTCAAACATCAATCAAAGTCACACCATTCTCAACTCCTCACCAACCTTCTTCACCACCACGGGCCCGGCGCTCCACCACCACGCCGGCGACGGGTCCGGAGATCCACCACCACGCCGGAGACGGGTCCGATGCTCCACCACCACGACGGCGACGGGTCCGACGCTCCACCGCCACGCCGGAGACGGGTCTGACGCTCCACAGCCACGCCGTCGACGGGTCCGACGCTCCACCGCCACGCCACGACGGGTCCGATGCTTGTTGTCTCGCTGCTAATTTGCTAGCCGTTGGAGTGAACTGCAAAGGGAAAATGTATATTTTGTGAGATTTGACAGAAGTAAGTGAAGTACTAGTACGACCTTTTGAATAATGTTGACGAAGGGTGAAACATAGGCTGAGAAACCAAGTCTATGTACCTTGTGGGGAGAGAGCAGAAAGAAAGAGAAAGGAGAAAGTGATGAGTTATATGGAAATGGTAAAGTAGAACCAGAAAGAAAATGGATTTGGTCCTGAAGGTTGTTGTTCGTTTGTTGTTGAGGTAGGGGATGATTTGGTTTTTTCAGTTTTTTGTGGTGGTGGTGTGGTGGATAACGAAGAAGATGATGAAAGTCTTTTCTTTTTTTATAATCTATGGGTATTTTAGGAATTTCCTAGTTTATGTACATATATAAATATTAAAAAAAATACACCACTTCCATACACACTTACTCCACACCAAAGACACATTAAAACCCCACTTCCACCTCCACCTCCACTTCCACTCTTACATCAAAATCCCTTCCAGCGAACCAAACGACCCCTAAGACTGGTTTGACAACTGGTTCGTTGCTCATCGGTATGGATATGCAATATAAGTTTATGATGCGAGTATAATAGGAAAAATGGGCTTGCCTGCTGCTTTAATGGAAGTGGGCTAGTCCAACCTGACCCTTTTATGTGGGTTTGGATTATCATGACTTGACCTGGATATAATAATAGATAGGTTAAAGTGGGCTAGCCCAAATTTCAAGTCGGTTACTAAAAAAATAAAAATAAACTAAAGTAAACACAAATTTTCTGATAAAATCATTTAACTAACATTTTAGTACTTTCAAAAATCTTAAACATAAGTCATCTAATTATCTAATCAATAAATTATATATTCTTTATTGGAGAAAACTTACATCCATTTCCTCCTATTCTCCATTAAGAATTTGACACATGTCCTTAATCTTGACAGATTTTGACCATTATAAGGTGATGTGTTAAAAGAGAAAATGAGTTGGGCGTAAAATTAGTCTTGACTGAGCTGGGCTTTTGTTTTTTCTTTTTTGTGGCATTTAGTTGTATTTATGTCATGCTAGTAGTTAGTGTGGACAATGTTACCTTGGTAAGATTTCCTGGTAGTGTAATGTAAATTTCGCAGCTCTTGTAATGCAATAATGAAAATGACCACATTTTCCAAAGAACACTGTAAAAAAAATTTAAAAATGCACTTATTTATAGTTCATTTTCATCATATCATGTGTGCATACACTAAAAATTTCCCAAATACTCCTACATAAAATATAAAATACTAAAAAACAAAAGTTACGGCTTACTTTTTTTTTGTTATAAAAAAAAGTTACGGATTACACTAGACAATTCCAAGATATGCTCTCGGTGACAACGTAAACTACCTTTGGAGCATCAAGTATACAATAGACACCTTAACAACCTTTGACACTACCAAGTTTGAATGAACCCGCCGTTATTGCCAGGAAAAAACCATAATACTTCAATCTTACATGACTAGAGTAGGTAAGGGTGTGTCTTCAAAGAAAGCACGCAGATTACTACCAACAATTTCTGTTATATTGTTGAAAGACTCGAAAGTGATGGCAGCTGCATGAGGGGAAAGCACAACATTATCCAAAGAGAAGAGTTCATTAGGAACAAAAGGCTCATTCTCAAACACATCCAAGCCAGCTCCTCCAATTTCTCCATTCACTAAACGTCTCACCAATTCCTTCTCATCAACGAGACCCCCTCTTCCCACATTAATGATCACTCCCTCTTTTCCTAATGCCTCCATCACTTCTTTGTTTACTATGTGATGAGTCTCCTCTGCTAATGCACAGCAATGTATAAGAACGTCACTGTTTGCAGCCAGCTCAAGGGTGGTGCCATAATGTGGGTATGCCACTGATGTTTTTTGGGTTCTTGAGGTGTACATTACTTTGCACCCAAAAGGTTGGAGCCTTTTAGCCACTTGTGCACCTATATTCCCCAATCCAACTATGCCAACCCGCTTGCCTCCCACCTGAAACAATCATTTCACTCTGCATTCAATGTATTACCTAGAACTTGTTTGGTTGTAGGAAAGTATGTTAAAGAATTAGAAATGGAAAGGGTAAGATGGAAAGTAAGGGTAATGATGAGCGAGTAAAGTTTGTGGGCCCCACGATAAGTGTGAGATGGAGAGAGAAAACTTGTGGACCCTGGAATATATGTAAATGACCAAATTACCCTTAACTTTTTAATTTATTTTCAACCCACTTTCCCAACTTTACGGCAACCAAACGTATCCTAAAACTTCAAACTTTTATGGCTAGTCTCCCAAACTATAGTGTGTTGTTGCTTACATGCTTGTAGGTGAGGTGAAGTTTTGACTTTTGACATTGCAGGTTAATAAATTTTTTTTAGTAAAACTATATACTTTTGATCCCTTATGTTTGCATCAAGTTTCAATTTAATCATTTATATTTGAAAAGTTCACTTTTATTCCCTTATGTTTGCTTGCAATTTCATTTTTGTCCTTTATGGTTGGAAAGTACACTTTTAATCATTTTTTTAACAGTGGTAATTTCACTTAATGGAAAATGTTAACTTAACAATTTTAAATGATTATTTAATACTGAAAAAAATGTTTAGATTAAATTATTTTAGTGTAATTATTCTTATAGTTTCAAAATTTATCATTTTTTACCTCAATTTAATTATGAAATAATCATTTAAATTTAAGTGAAACTAACGGTATTTAGAAAATGACTAAAAGTGTACTTTCCAAACATAAATGACCAAATTGAAACTTGATAAGAATATAAGGGACTAAAAGCGTATTTTTCAAATATAAAGGACTAAATTGAAATTTGATACAAACATAAGAGACTTTTTTTTAACGAAAGATACAAACATAAGAGACTAAAAGTATACTTTAACCAATTTTTTTTAAGTGTAAGGTAAATAAGGTGGTCATTATTTGCAGCAAGTAAAACATTTAAAAAGACCTTTTATAGCTTAGTGCCAATTAAAGCATATCTTTTCCTGTCCACATGTCATTTTGTTAAAAAACAAATTTCAAACAAAAAGTAGGGGCGTTGAATATCGGAACTCACCAGGACAAAAACTTTACAGAAGTATTATCAAATTAACCAAGCCTTAAATTAATAAAATTTGATACCACAACTTCATACTCATCCCATCATGTGAACAGCTTTCCCAACAATTTGACTAATTTTAATATGAAAGTGAGAATTTTGAAACTCATCCCATTACCCATCATCTCAGTCAGGCCCAGTCAAGTTAGCCCATCTCTTTGGAAAAGACAGAATGTTTGGGCCGATATCTCTCTTTTCTGTGTCAAAAGAGTCTCTTTCCACATAGAAAAGAGAGATATCGGCCGGATCATTCTGTCTTTTTCAACCAATAAAAAAGAGTCTCTTGTTGGACAAACATGATATGAGTTTGACTAACAATAGTAGCCAGTAGGAGTGCAATAATGAGTGCATAGACAATAGATGAATTTCACTCTTTCGACATAAAAAAGAGAGATATTGGCCTGATCATTCTGTCTTTTTCAACCAATAAAAAAGAGTCTCTTGTTGTACAAACATGATAAGAGTTTGACTAACAATAGTAGCAAGTAGCAAGTAGGAGTGCAATAATGAGTACATAGACAATAGATAAATTTGAATAGTTTATTTTATTTATAAATTAATAGATAATCTAAAAATATATAAACATATTATAATTTAAAAATCTATTTTGCAACTTTAATCTCTATAAAAAAAAGTAAATTAGGTTTTATATTCAGTAGTAATGAATTGAGTTAGCAGACCCACAAATTCTCTCTCTCCATCTCACACTTTTATTAGCACAACCAGGTTTGGGGTTGTGATTCCATACTCATCACCCTTGTTACTCATCAACTTCTTATCACCACAAATACACACAAAAATATAAGCACATGGTGAATCTCATAACCTCTCTTCTAGTGGGGCCCACCATGTACATGAAATGAGCATAGAATCAAAAGCCTCACAATCTTTAATTTCTCATCATTACTTATAATTTACCTCTTTTCTTAATTTCTCATCATTATTTAATTTACCGCTTCCATTTCCATTTCCATTTTCAAGCACACCAAACAGCCCCTTAATAATAAAGCAGAGAACAAAATGAAAGGAAGAAAGATTACCTACCCATGAAGGAGAAGGAGAAGGAGAAGGAAGAGGAACAAGTGGGTGCTTCTGAGAAGAAATAAATTTCCTTACACATGGATGAGAAGCAGAAATGGCGATGAGAACATCAAGGAAGAGCCCCACAGCCAAGTCTGCGGCGTCTTCGGAGAGGGCTCCTCCAGCGGAGGCGACGAGGACACCGCGGCGGCGGCACTCAGGCAAGTCAATGTGATCGGTGCCGATGCTGGCGGTGACGATGATGCCAAGGGAAGGGAGGGAGCCAAGGATGTGGGCGCAGATTTTCTGCCTGGGGCTGCACAGAATGGCCCTTATGGAAGACTCGTGGACGTTGAGGGATGCGAGGAAGTGAAGAAGGGGAAGTGGAGAGGAGAAGAATGGGAGGAAGTTGTAGGACTGAGAGTATTTGGATTGGATGTCTTTCAAAACCAAGGGAGGTCCCATTACCAGAATGTTTGGAACAGTAGCTTTCCTCTCCATTATATTATGTTGATGTTGATGTTGATAGATGGATGGGGTTTAATATTGTCACACCTTAGCTTACCTTTTTCTTGCTATGATATAATATAGAGAGTGGAGAGGATCGAATGTAGAGAGAGAGAGAGAGTGATGGGAGAGTGATCGAGTGATGGTGTAGTTAGAGAAGAGAGTGAAGATGATGAAGAGAGTGAAGGTGAAGGTGAAGGTGAAGGTGATGCTGATGATGATGGTTCTGAGTCTTCTGACGATGGAGAGAGATAGTTTATACATAAAGAAGTGGTTTGAGATTAAAGTAGAAGTGGTTTGAGATTAAAGTAAATTGATGGTTAGAAAGTTGAGATAAGACATCTCCTTGCCTTCAAGGTCTTGAGTTCAATACTTGATTTATCCTTTCCGGGCAAACTCTGGATTAATCGGCATTCAAAGAGTGTCGGATACCGTAGACTCTAAGCAAAAAAAAAGTAGATATAATAAGTTAAAAAAAGATATTTATAAAGAATAAATAATTGAGATTATTTGCAAAAGATGAGATGAAGAGTTTATATGATGAATTTGGGAAGGTACGTTAAATCTCAATAAAATTTATTTAGATATGTTTTGATTCACAAATTTATTTTTAACTTTTTAAATACCAAAAGATTATAAATATCACCTTATTAAAAAAAATTTTGATTGTTACTCTTAATTCTTAGGTAATTCTAGTTCACCACCATCAAGTGTTAGGATAAATGTGCAAATTAGATATTAAACTTTGCTCATAAAAGTGTTTCATTTTTTATACCTAAAAAATTAGATGAGTTGGGTTTAGGGGCTCACCAGAGTCAGAGTAAACCTCCGGGCTCAAAGAGCACTTACAGAGGTGCTTATAGATCGTTCACTAACAAAGTCCTCACATCGGCGGGTGGAACACACAATCACATAGTTATGAATCAAACTCTTTTACCAACTAGACAAATCTTTGTTGGTGAACTGCACAAATGATATTCATCTAAGGAATATGGAGCAAATGTCCCAAAAATTTTACCATGAAGTTATGAATCAAAACCCTTTACCATAAAGTTCTTAAAAATCATCTAATTATTATCATGTCCCAAAATTTTTGAGGGCAACAAAACTTAATTAAAAAAGGCTGCAACACCGTTGATTTCTAATCAAGTGTAAGGTTTTTTTTCAAGGGTGAAGGTACAAAAATGATACTAAACTTTACCCAAAATTGCATTTCTAGCACTAAAGTTTCGCGATAAGCAAAAATAGGACCAACTTGGGCTCCTGGTGCAAATATAATATTTTCACTTGAGGGAAATAAAATTTAGATACGAAAAGACTCTTATGCCCCTCATTAAATTTTTATTTAATGATGGAGGAATGGGGGCATAAGAGTCTTTTCGTATCTTAATTTTATTTCCCTCAAGTGAAAATATTATATTTGCACCTAAACCCCAAGTTGGGTACTCGTTTTGCACACCGCGAAACTTTAATATTAGAAACACAGTTTTGGATAAAGTTTAGTATCATTTTTGCACCTTCACCCTTTTTCCAATTAAGAGTAGTATTGTAGTCTATTCTCACTTGAATTTGATTGGCCTCAAATCTTAGGACATAGTAATAATTAAATGATATTTAGAGACCTCATAGTACAAAAATTTTAACCACAATCGTCCAAATTTAACGGTAGTATTATACTTGCTTTATGTTTGATAGATGAGTATTATTGGTGCACCGCGCAAAATTCAGGTATTGAAAACGCTTGTAACATCCCAATTTTTAAATTAGAGATAATAACGAATTAATCAAAGTATTAGGATATCATTAGGAAGCTAAAAATCATAGTAAATAAATAAAAAGGGGAAAAATATATTTTTAAGGAGTTAATATGCCTATTTCTTTAGGAATTAAAGAAAAATTGTTAGAGATATTAATGTGCTTTTAGAAGATTCATTTAATTGTCTTGTTATTATGGAAATTCTTTTTCTATCATAGTTAGAAAAGAGGCTATTAGATCTAAAATGGATATCATTGGTTAATTAAGTAATTAGTAACAGAATGTAACAACGCCCCTACAGGCAAAGTCTAGTATCATATTTGCATCTTTGCCCTATTATAACATGAATAGACGCCCTAAATAATTACTTAAGTTAAAGATCATTTGTTGGAGCATTTTAAATCCAATTGAGACACAATTTGTTTCTTAAGTTGCCTAAATTTAAGACCTACATTTAGAAATATTTTGTCTATTTCTAAAATGTTTTGAATTTATATGTATGTGTGTGTTAGTGCTATTTTTGTGATTTTTTTAGATAAATAAATTTAGAAAGTTGTGAAAGCACCAAATCAAAAAATTTTCACTCTTTTGGACAAAATTCATGTAGAGAGACATAATCATAAGTATGATTTACATAGAAGTAAATCAGAAAAGAAACACATAATGAGATATTGCCTCATAACGTTGTTGATACAAAACAAAATTATTTAAAGCAATATGAGCCTTTAAATAATGAATGAGGAAAGATTTGTTAGTTAGAGTATGAATCTCTAAAATATGATATAAAGAGAGAAGATCCTTAAGAGGATCGAGGGAGAGATAATTTAAAACAAAATTCATTTTGAACTTTTTTTTTGAACTGAACATTTAGAACTTGAAATGAAACTAAATGTGTAGCATGTGAAAAGGTTGACATGAGACATTAGAGGCGAAACTAAAAAACTAAACTTCTAAAGTGTAGAATTGTGAATCGGATAACCTTTAAAGGTTAAAACCAACATCAAATATTAAAGAGATACCATTAGATTTAAAAGGAAGGAAAGGAGGAGAATTCATTAAAAAGAAGGCAATCTTGATCAGTCATATACTCATATGGCAAGCACAAGGGAATAAACTTACAATCAATTGACAATCATCATTGGGCCAAGCTGAGTGAATTGGGCTTCAAGTAAAAGAGATGATGGTTTGTGCGTTTGAGTTAATGGATTGCAACCTAACAGAGCCCATGGACTATAAGAAAAGACGAAAACGAAAGTACACATAAAGGAAAGACTACATTGATACGCACATCATGTGAAGATATGTAGTCAGTGGATGCCACTGTGTTGCAAATTATATCTGTTCATTTTCATAAAATCAGTCGGTTTTCCCGCAATCAACTAATGATATTACACGTACAGGTTTATTTTGGTATGTTGCAACTTGTAAGCATAGATACATGTATAGCTGGTTGTTCCGGGCACAAATGCATAACTGCGACATAACAGTTATACGATAATTAGTTTGGTTGATAAGCTTTTAAAAATGATTAATTATTGTTCAAAGTATAGGGACCAGATTGTCTATCATCAGTTTTGTGTGGATATCAGTTACGCTTATTTTGTTTTGTTCAAGGCTAAAAACAAATAAATTGTAGCCTTGTTACATAATATAACCTCTCTTAATCTTTAAAAGACAAAAAATAACACTCAATTTCCGAAGTTTAACCGTTGCATTAACCGTTAACTCTAATGGATTAATGATATACAATTCACCTCAAATCAATCAAAAGTTTTTTGTTGAAGACATGTAATTTTTATTATTTTAGTAATTTATCCCAAGTTATACCTTAAAAGCACACTAAAGGGTATGCCTGCTCAATGCTCACCTTCCCGTTAAAAACCCTTTTCTCATTCTGTCCTAATCATCTTGCTCTAAGCCCTTCCAACTTGCAGCGTTATTCTTCTAATGATCTTATTCAAAAATCATTTTCAAAAAGTGCATTTTTGTGATTCTACCTTTAAATATCCTATTCTCATTTCATAGTAATTCATATAGACTGTACTTTTATAGTAATATAATGTTGACTTCGATGATTAGAATAGTGCATCAAGACATCAAATTCAGTTTAGGACCGTGCTTTTATGGATGAAAAGGAACTCATACGTACAAGACGATACAGCCTGTTAGAGGATCCATATTGTACTCTCTTGAACAAAAATATGATACGGAAATTATAACATGTTTATATGACAACTATGTTTAAGAAAAATAAATTGAAATTTCCTTGCCACATCACAATTATTTTGAAAATCGTGTCTTTTTATAAAGAGCTCTTCCAATGTCTAACAAGCATAAAAAAAACTGCACAAAATACCTGTAAGCTATAATCAATTTTTTAGGTAAAAAACGTATAATAAAATTATGGATGCTGAAACACGAGTGTCTATATTGGAATACAAATGGGGCATGGGCATATTGCATGTCCTATCTACTTCTATAAATTAAAATTGGAATATCATTGTGATAACCATTACATATCTCAATGAACCAAAAAAGACATTTAAAAGAAAAACCTTTTGGTTTCTCTCCGAAATTTCCTTGGAAAGTCTCTCTTAGATTCAAACAAATGAACTGAAACATGATCTAACCAATGAGCATTATCATCAGCACTTAAATCTATCATAGTAATATAGTAATATGCATACACCTGCACAAAACTCACCTTACTTCTGCTTGCTTCAGCAGCATTTAGTATTTACACTACAAGGAAACTTACACATCCATTTTTTCCAACAATTCCACCACTTCTTGCATCACAGGTCTATCTTTCTGCAACTCACTGGTACACTTGCAAGCAATCCTAAAGTACTCCTTCACATGATCTTCCCTTAGTCCTTCTTCTCTTGATATATTGGCATCAACCATCTCCATTTGGGAGTTCTGGGCCTCCATTTTCCTGGCCCATTGCACAAGCCCAATATCCCTATTCTCAAACCTCACCGACAAATTGGGCCGCCGGCCCGTGGCGGTTTCGAGCATCAAAACCCCAAAACTATACACATCCACCTTCACATTAGCCACATTCACCCCATCCCTATACTCCGGCGGCATGTACCCCATCGTCCCGGCAAACTGCGTCGACACGTGCGAGTTGGACGTGTCAATCCTCCTAGCAAGCCCAAAATCAGCAATATGGGCCTCAAACTCCGAGTCCAACAACACATTACTCGACTTAATATCCCTATGAATAATGGGCTTATCCAGCCCATGTAAATAAACAAGCCCATTGGCAACCCCTTTAATTATATTGGCCCTTTGGGCCCATGTAAGCGGGGTAAGTGATATGACGTCGTGTAATTCGTGTAGCCAGTGGTCGAGGTTTCCTTTGGGGAGGAACTCGTAGACGAGCATGCGGTCGGGGCCGGCGGACCAGTAGCCTAGGATTTTGACGATGTGGGGGTGGCGGAGGCGGGTGAGGGTGTCCATCTCGGCGCGGAATTCGCGGAAGCCTTGGAAGGCGTCGGGGGAGAGTTTTTTGATGGCGACGAGGAGGCCGGAGGAGAGGCGGGCGCGGTACACGAGGCCGAAGCTGCCGTCGCCGATGACGAGGTCGGGGGAGAAGTTGTTGGTGGCTCGGGAGATCTCGTCGTAGGTGAGGTGGAGGTTGGGGTCGAAGGACCAGCTGCCGTCGACCACGGCGGCGGAGGAGGAGGAGGAGTGGCGGAGGGCGCGGGGGGGAGGGGGAGGGGGAGGGTGGTGCTGCTTGAGGTGGCTCTTGCAGAGGAGGCAGAGGGCGGCGAGGACGAGGGTGACCACGAAGAAGCTTATGGCGGCGGCCAGGAGGGCGGTGAGGACGTGATCCATGGGGGAGAGGGAGGGAGGGAGGGAGAGTAAGAGAGAGAGGGAGAGAGTTGACTCTGACTGGCAAAGAAGAGACAGGAGGCATCAAAGGAAGGAAGGAGAGAGTGTGGTTTAAAGGAAGGTGGGTCTTCGTCTGAATTGAGGTTGCACGTTGAACCAGTCAACGCTCATCTTAAAACCTTTATATTCAACATCAAATATCCTAAAAATCTTACAAGCTTTAAAGTATAGCTAGTTACTCCCTCCTGTATCCGGTAATAGGGGACTGGTCCATCGGGCCGACCCGTTTTCATGCAAGCCTGAGAGGGCCGGGCTTGCTATTTTGGAAGAAAATGGGAATCGGGCCTATACGGGTCGGGCCGTATTTATAGGTCTGTTTCCCCTTTTTTTTTTAAAAAACAAACAAATATATAGGAGTTCCATCATTCCTTCCAATGTTCAAGCTCTCATTTGCACAAGGAATTAGTTGCATGGATTTAAATATGATGGTATGCTTATGAATTATTTATTTAATTTATGATTTTTTTGTTTCTTTTTTAATACATGCTTGAAGGACAATTAATTATGTTTTTTTCTCTTTTTTGCAGATGATGGAGGAGATAGTGCATATGGAGGAGATAGTAAAGAAAGAATTGTAAAGAGTTGATATTTTTGTCGGTGGATAGGAGGAGTCAATTCATAGTGAAGTACAATCAAATGTCGTTGATGATATTGACAATGATGATGAAGCACACTCTTAGATTCTATTTGTGATCTATTTGTATTTGAATGCTATTGTTTAATGTTTATTTAGATTTTTGTTTGAAGACTTTGTTGTTTATTTTGACTGTCAGAGTATGTGTATCAGTGTATGTTGTTATGTTATCACTTATCAGACTATGTTATGACTTATAACTATGTTTATTGTAATGTTATTAGATGATTTTGTTTTACTAAAACCGTAAAATGTATAGGGAGAACAAGGTGGAAAGAGGAAAAAATGGATTTGGAAAAAAAATGGCTTAGTTTTTTTTTTAAAAATGAAAATTGGTAAGGCCTTCATGAGGGCCGGGCTTCAGAAATAGGGGTATAAAATGGGAACCGGGCCTAAATGGGTCTGGCCCGTTTAGGCGCGGTCCGGTCCGTATTCCCAGCTCTACTCCCTCCAGTCCCTAATATTAGTCGCCAAAAAAACGCTTCTTAAGAAAACATGTGGATGTTAGTTACGTTGTGTGTCTGGAATTAATGCTTCTTTTTCAATATTGCCTATATTTATTATGATACTTTTAAGAGAGAGAAATACATAAACATTAATAAATATGAATGAGAGTTAGGGGTAAAGTAGGAAAAACGCATTAAATGGGGAGAGAATGTGAGATGAACTCTTATATTAAGGATTAAAAGCATTCAAATTTTGGCTCTTATATTAGGGACGAGAATATTGGAGGAAGATAATTGAGTCCCTAAGAAGATAGTTATTTTGATGTTTTTGTTTCCTACACTTACACGCGTGTCAAGTGGGATTAATTCTCGCTGTTGAGTCCCACATAGGGGTAGAGAATACTTAGCACTCACGTCAACTCGCTAGGTTAGTTATTTTGATGTTTTAGTGAGGGAATTATTAGTAAAATTAAGGGCACAAAATAGTTTGTAAACTATATGTTCCAGATCTTTAATTTCATAGGGAAAATTAATTCGGAGACTAACTCAGCACACATAATTAGAGAGAAGTCACAGAAAATGGTGAAAATAAAGTAGTATACCTAAGGATCTTATTTCTGTTATGTTCTAAGACTAATTTACCCTTTAATCCTCCCTACATTTAACAAAGGAAATGACCAACTTGATTCTCTTACTCAAGTTCATTCCTTCTGGGAAAGAGTCAGTCACAAATAAAAAAGATTGAAGTCACAACTTCTCGATCATCGTCCACCTTTATCTACATTCCATCATGTGAAGACCCAACTTGGATTTATATATTAATCTAGTGGTATGTCCAGAATATTAGTTTCCCATGTCTTGTATGATTGCGATTTAGGACGAATGTTTCGCAACAAAAATCATTACTTTCTATGGAAATCTAATTTTGGTTGCATGCTTGAGCATAAAAGACATTTATATGCAAACCTTAGTTAAGTTTTGTCGTGCTTATGATGTAAGCTAGTTTGCTCATTTATTGTTGTGATAACCATTGCAGAGTATTAGACGAAGCTAAAACCACTGCTAAGCGCAAAAAAAAAAAAAAATCCAACCCTAAACAGCAAGTTTTTTGTTGTGTAAATTCAAACCCCAAACAACGTTAATAAGCCAGGTGTGCTTTCAGGTTAACCCATTTTCCTTCTAGTATCAAAGGATAATTGAATGGGAATTCCTTTTTCTTTTTAACTGAATTGTATGGGAATTTAGAAACTAGAGCATAAAGAAGAAGAGTACATATGGTTGTTCAAAAGTGAGGTGAATACACATACCTACCTAGGACTATGTAAAATGCTTTAAGAAACTTTGTTTAGGCAACGAATATATGCTTTGAAAACTACAAACATTCTGTCAAAAACTGCTGTCAAATTTCATCTATATGCTGTGCTATTACTGTTATACTGTTATAAGAAGATGAAAGACAGCGATGTGACGAGAGCAAATCGTTCCTTTAATGATGTGTTAATGACTGCATTTTTCTTTATCATGTAAGTGAATAATTTTAGTCTCACCCGATAGTTGTGCACCCCCTGTATCAACAACACATGTTGAATTGCAAAATTTATCCATAAATTTTGGAACATATCACAATATACACACATATAAGGATTTGCAATACACATTGATCAACACTTTTTTCAATAAGTTATATCAATACAAACGGGGATTAACTACGTACAGGTGCCAAGCTAAGGCAAAGAAAAAAAAAAGAGTTAGTTGCTATAGAGTAAAGTGTGATTAAATTCTGATAAAAAAATTGTGATTAAATCAAATTATATCAATAATTGTAAAATGTCGTACATTCACTTATCAATAATAATTATGTCCCGTTAATAATTAATGATAAAATTTCGATTTAATACTACTACGGTCTAGGGCCTGTGTATTATTGTTATTTTGGAAATTTTTGTCAAATTTCAACCTTCTTATTCGATAGGACAATTTTTTTTTCTTTTTAATTTTAAGTAGAAGTAGTGAAACGATTGTAAGATGAAATTAATTTTCTCATTAAATAGTATGTGTACAATCATGACGAAAATCCCAACAACTTGGTTTGAAATCAATAAAACCATATGGTACAAAATCAATAAAACCAAAACAAGTTGCCAACATCACGCGGCCAATATTTTTTATCCCATTGATCTTGAGCTGTTTGCAGTATAATTTATTAATCTAAGCTGAATTGGATGGAAAATATACATGGAAGTCTATTTTTTAATTCATCTAATATTTCTTAATTATATTACGTACCATGTACTGTATATCCTATTCCCTCTGTTCCTAAATTTAAGATCATATTCTTTAATTTGATTAGATCAAAAATGTTAACTAAGTTAGTTATTATCACATAATATTACTAATAAATTAAAATTTAAAAATGATCTAATGGTTGTATTAAAGAAAAAAAAGACTGAATAAAGTATGTTTAATGCAATATTTTAAAACCCGGACCGAGCCGGACGGTCCGACCGTCGGCCGGTGGGTAAAACGGCCCGATTGCTCTATTGGGCCGCTTTTACTGTGCAACCCGTTTTGGCCCGGGGTTGACCCGGGTTAACCGTTTTTGACCCGGGGTTGACCCGGGTTGGCCCGCTTTTGACCCGGCCAGAAATTGACAACTGCAGAAAAAAAATATATCAACAGAAAAAAAATGAACTTGATTAAAAAAATATCTTCATCCTAATTATATTAAGTTATTAAGTATTAACAATATTTATATATTTAATTTTCATTAAATTATTACGTCACCGGTTCGACCGAACGGTCCAACCGTTTCAACCGTTTCAACCATGACCCGCTCAGTTTTCCGGCTCGACGTCCGGCTCGGGTTTTAAAACCTTGGTTTAATGGTCAAGCAAGGCGTGAGAATTCCCCAGCAAATCAACTTCTGCTTTTCCCTCCTATGCTTTTGGGCTCATACCCTTTTTTGCACTGTGCTCAGATGCACAAGATTCTCGCCTTTCATTAATTTTGGGAGGCATTTGTTCTTTTGTTTTTATTTAAATTCTAAAAAAGTAATCAAAAGTATATGATAGTTTAATTTTTTCAGACAGTTTCAAATTTAAATTACATGGCCTACCATAATCAAGATTTGATGGCACAACTTTTTTGGGGTTCTCAGCAATTACACAATCTTTTGAATTATAATTATTACATATACAACTTTTTGTCACAGGGAAGTATCTCAAGATATCTAACAAAAAAATCATCTCCCCAAATTTAAAATTCTTCTTTAATTTAGATTCCAAAAACACATTTTAATTTGATTTCATCACTTTTTCTTACTAAAACACCGGTTGCATTATTTCAAATTTTAAACTACAATGAAAGTATGGGTCGAATATATATTATATATATATATGGACTCACTATATTGAAACCTTGAATAACAACATAGTTGGTATATATAAGTATAACAACAACAACCACAATAATGGTGGTCAAATAAAATAACATGAAATAAATTGGAAGATTAATTAATGTTTTTAACGGGGGTCAAATATGTAATTTCCAGAGGGGCAATCTGGGAAAGCTAGGGTTTATAACAGTGACGTGAGTGAGACGGTAAGCTTCTCTCTTCAAACTTCAAAATTGAAACAATTATTTCCATTTCTCATCTCCAAACTCAAAAACAAAACCGCCACAGCTAGCTGAGCGATATCACTAATCTAATTCTTCATCTCCTTTATTTTTCTTTTCCATAAAGCCCTCTCCTTGATTTTCACTCTGACGATTTTACCCCTCCCCTGTCAATCGAGATGGATTTTGCTATCTAGTAGTATAGCAGAGAGTGTATGTATGTATAGATTAATAGATCTTCATGGCGAAGCGCGTGTACGAAGTCTGGAAAGGAAGTAATGTAATGTTTTTTCTTCTCTCTATTTCAATTTTAGGTTTTCTCTAAATTTTGCCTGTACTTTTATTTTAGGTTAATAATATTAATAATACTAATGCATTCTTCAAGTGGTTTTAGATTATGCATTTTCGTTATTTGATATTGCTTGTCTGCTTAATTATGATGTAAGGTGCTTGCATTTACAATATGTTGAGTTCCTTTGATAATTAAGGTTTGGAATTTGGGAAAATTGATCCTTTAGCTGTAGATTTGGCTGAATGAGAATTTACAAATGTAAGTTTATTTTGAGATTTGAATTAATTTTATCTTTGCTTCTGAGGGGTTGATAAGAGTGTTATGGCTATAATAATTGTTGCTAGCCATTCGTCTTTTTCTGTTTCTTTCCCTTAATTTTGGTGTGTCATTATTTTACCCTTGTAGTGTTTGTTTTGCAAGTAATATACCCCATTAGATTCTAAATGTATGATCAAGTTCACTTTTTTTTATGTAAGTTAAGAAAGTAAATTAAATCACTTAATCATAGCTACATGTAATTAGGTTATAAGTTGGTTTATAAGTTGAATAAATTAGTTTTGAGGGGAAAAGTTAACTAAAGGCGATTTA
Source organism: Mimosa pudica (assembly GCA_029929735.1). Classification (NCBI taxonomy): domain Eukaryota; kingdom Viridiplantae; phylum Streptophyta; class Magnoliopsida; order Fabales; family Fabaceae; genus Mimosa; species Mimosa pudica. The sequence goes on along the minus strand of JAKELP010000021.1, from coordinate 6,665,595 downwards.
AAATGAAATTTTGCATCCTTAATTTTAACAACAAGTCAAAGTGATCTTATAATTAGGACTCGAGGAGTGAGTATTAGTTGCTGTGTCTCGTAAAAGGAAGTGCCAGGGAAATGGTTAGTGTTCTCTTGAAACCTTATCAAGTTGTTTGGGAAACTGGCATGGGCCATTTAGTACTGTTCACATTAAGAATTAAGGTATTGGTTTGTTTGAATGAGTGATATCTGATATGGCTATGGTCATTGTTGGTACAGTCAAGTTATTGTGGCTTAACTTGACAGGGTTAGGTATTACATTGATGCCTATGATACATTCAATTTGAAAATGCTTTTGGTGCATAAATACTACTTGGAAGACAAAAGAAAATGGATATAATACTTTTGACACTTAAGTGAGTTTGAGCATGAATAATCTAAAATCTTCAATGTTTAGGATTGCCTTGACACCTACGATTAAAATAGGGATTGAAACGTGGTGGCTTTTCAATTAGGGAAAAACTTACATCAAGTTACTTTCTCCAGGTTCTCAAGTTCTTTCAATATAGGCCATTAGATTGAATGGATGATTGTTATAAAAGGACACGTGTCACTCCCATATTAAAAGAACTTGAGAACCTGGAGAAAGTAACTTGACCTAAGTAAGGTCCTTTCAATTACTATTACTATTATTATAATGAGAGTCAGTGATATGTTATTAATGAATTATGAATATTTCTTTAGTATATATGGATCTACATGGAAATAAATAACTAAAGTAAGGGATCAGAATGAAAATTAAGCCTAAAACAAGGAGGAATCTGTAGCGTATCATTAATTATTTAAAGTTTAGAAAGTTTTCTCTATTTTCCTTATTTTTGATATAAGAAACGACAAAAAGATATGATATGCCTGTAATTACTGTCAATGCCTTTGCAGCTTTCCTCCCTTGTGTGGTCAGAATTGAAGCTAGGTTAATGTCTGAGAGGTTACAATATGGTCATGACTTATGATTGTTTTGATTCATTGAAAAAATGGACATATATACGTATTGTTGGAATCTGGATTATTATTTCTGACATGAAGTTTGAATGCAAAATGACGTGGATAAAATTGTTTTGTTAAGCAAGGATCCATGTGTAGTACTTAGCATAGTGGAGATAGGAACTCTTTAAATAACTTTCTAAATGTCAATGTTGTGTTTGTAGAATGCTGATTGACTGTTAACTTACTATATTATGGTCCCATGGTTATTTCAAGTTAATGGCTATATGATGATTATTACTATTTCACACATTGGAACTTCGACAGAGAAATCTCTTTTTTCTAAATATCTGTTATGAGTGGTATTTTTACCCAAATTCTGTTTCTGGCTACTGCCTATAACAATTACTACCTGTCAGTATTATACTGTTTCTTCTTTACTGACGATGTTTGATAGAGTGAAGGTTCAATCTCCAACTTTGAAAGTTGTGAAAGTTATTTTATCTCAATGACCAATTAGAAGTTCCACAAGAATGCATCAGACATGTTTGCGTTCTTGCCATGTCTCATGATGGTGTCCTATCACGACCCTATTATAGTATAGCAACCTTAGTGAGAACACGTTCATATAAAAGGAATATAGTAATGGTTGTGGTTTTTGTTTAAATTTCCTTTCTTTGATCTAGTAGTATTTTCTTGGTATCATTTAGCACTTTGCTGGTTATGTTTTAGGATTTCAGTAGTGCCATTAGCCTGATATCTGTCATTACACTGGTTTTATGATGATATTAAGTTTAATACTGACTGCCATGATCTTGTTTCTATTGTGTTGTGATTTCATCCGTTTTTCTTTTATGCTTATAACTTCTGCTCCTCCACTTCTGGCATAAGAAAACTATCATGTTGCTTATACATAAATGGAAAGAAGAGACCTTTATGCCTTTCTTAAGGCTTATAGTCAGCCATGGTTTATTTTTATCTTGTTGAGTGTCTTTTCTTCTTTCACTTCTCACACTCTTAATCTTATGCAGAAGTTCATTTGTGGAGGGAGGTTAATATTTGGGCCTGATGCCAGGTCTCTGCTTGTCACCTTGTTGTTGATCACTGTTCCGGTCATCATATTTTGTGTATTTGTAGCCAGGCATCTTCGTCATGCATTTTCTTCATACAGTGCTGGATATGCCGTTCTAGTTGTAGCATTACTCTTTACTATTTATGTAAGTTTTAATAGCCTTTCGTTTATTTAGATTTTAAATATCTGATATGTTAAACACTCTATTTCCATAGTTGAAATCTGTTATGCATTTAATTTGATTGTTCAAGTCTCACAGAAACTTGGACAATGAAGTGAAACATGTAACAGGTTTCAACTTTGTATGTTAGAAAGATACCACTTACTTTCAATTATCTTACCTGACAATTCCTATCTATTCTCTCAATTTATCTTGTTGTAAGCATATTTTTCTTCCTCGACTATATTTATTAAGTCAGTTGACAACATTTTTGTTGATCACATTCGTTAATTATTCAAATACAACACTATCTCTTAATTAAAAGCTGGTAGTTGGCGTTTCAAACTTTCAGTTGATCATTATAATCTGCTGCGGTGCTAGACATGAAGTGTGTTGGTCTTTCCTTGTTCCTTCCAACTAAAAAACACCATATGGATGCAGCTAGACTTGAATTATGTCCCTACCCTTTTCTGCTTCCTCTATATCTTCATGACCTAGAGCAATAACTTCTTATCTGTTGCTGCTTAAGCGTGGTAAATAGAATAGATGGAAACAAATTATTTATATATATATTTTCTGCAACCAACTTATCTGGACTTGAGGGATAGGAGTGATGCTCACATGGTTGCCCCTCTTCCAATTACAGCGCTTCTCGAGATTCAAACATACGTTCTCATCTTTACGGGGAAGCGAGCCAATTTACCAACTCGAACAACTACTCATTGACAAACTATTGATATATTTATTGATGCTATCTCTTGCTGTTTCCAAATTTACTATAGTAGTTTGAAAGATGTGTTCATGATCAATATAGCATTTTCTTTGTTGCACTTTCTATAAGATATTGAAAACTCTTACTTCTAACCCTTTTCTTTCCCTCAATCTTCATGACAAAGACCTAGAATATCTGCTCCTTGACTGCTTTAGCTTAATGAATAGAATAGATGTAAACAAATCATTGATGTATTTATTGTTGCAATCTCATGCCTTTTCTACTTTACTGTAGTTTGGAAGATGTTTTTTTATGATAGCATTTTCGCTAGCCTGAACCTGTGCATGATATGAAATAAATTCTGTTGTTAATTTGTTTGAGCTCCCTAGAATAAATAGTAATCTTATGTTCCTTCTGATACATTTTATATCTATCAGGTGTGCTTTAGATGAAAAGCTTTTATTAAAATTTTCTAATATCCCTTGATTGTGAAAATGGGCAATATTCGTGACGTATCTTTTGATTTCAGCTCTCCAAATAATCTAGGGTAGTGTTGGGAGCTGCTTTGATGATCATGCTAATGTTTTTGCTGTTTTTTATTCGTGCGTCTGCTGAAGTTTTCACTAAGATATGTTGATAAGTCTACATGTTTTCAGTAGGTTATTGAAAGTTGGAATAAATTAAGTATTTAAGTTCAGTTATGCATTCATTTGAGATATCTAACTTCACTTTCAAATGTGTTTAAATTAAGTACCTTCTGTATTGTTTTCTGTTTCTTAAAATGACTTGTTTTCCTAGGGTCTGTGACACAATATAATGCCTTGGTCTGTTTGTTTAGGTACTGGTGATTCTCTTTCTTACTTCCTCTCGAGATCCGGGCATTATTCCAAGGAATTCACATCCACCAGAGGAGGAATTTCGTTATGATTCTTCAGTTACAGGTGATGGAGGACGACAAACACCAGGCCTTCAGTTTCCTCGAACAAAGGATGTAATGGTAAATGGTCGTACTGTAAAAGTGAAGTATTGTGATACTTGCATGCTGTATCGTCCACCTCGTTGCTCACATTGTTCCATCTGCAATAATTGTGTTGAGCGATTTGATCACCATTGCCCTTGGGTGGGTCAATGCATTGGACTGGTATGCTAATTGATGTGGATGACAAGTGTTTTTTTTAACTCATTTCAATTCTCACTTGTGCTCTTAATTTGTTGCTTATTGATTTTGGCTGATTATTCTATGTGCAGAGAAACTACCGCTACTTCTTTATGTTTGTTTCATCAGCAACCCTTCTTTGCATCTATGTGTTTTCCTTCTCAGCTTTCTACATTAAGGTTCTGATGGATAACTATCATGAGACAGTTTGGAAGGCAATGAAAGATTCTCCTGCGTCCGTGATACTTATGGCTTACTGTTTCTTCTCCTTGTGGTTTGTTGGTGGGCTTACAGGGTTTCATTTGTACCTCATAGGAACCAATCAGGTCAGTCAATTTCTTGCTAAATTCATGCTTGATATTTTGTTATAGTTACTGCTGAATGTGCTTCTTTACTGGATTATTGCTAAGGCCTCATTTGGTTCAGATAAAAGATTTCTAAAAAAAGGTAGAATAGAAAAAGAAAAAGAATGAAAGTAATCTAGAGAAACAATAAACTTTTCTTTTAAATCAGATAATGGCTGGGAATTTTTGACAGTTTCATCTTGATTCCATCATACGCTGTAGATTTCCTTCTGTATATGATGGAAATATACCCTTCTTTTATAATAGTCCCATGATGCCATGGGCCCATCAGTATATCTATAGAAACGACTCGCATACATCTTGCTGGAATCTCATGTTCTCTCATTGCATTTTTCCTTGCCATATAACAAATAAAGCCGAGGTGAAAATGCAGAATTATTTGAATACTTTATTGCCACTCCCTTTTCTGGTAGAAAGAAGTTGAAAAGATTTAGTGGACAGCTGCTTAACTGGTAGAATATTTCACTAACCCAAAAGACTTGTGGTAAAATTTTATACCCCCACAACACGTTAAATGCAGGAACTCCAGTTATTAAAGTTGTCTTTTATAAGCTATGTGCCATTGGTAAACAAGTACAGAATCATGTAAATATGGTTGAATCAAATAGCATTTATTGGCCAAATAGAGCTGGTCAACTTCTCAGCCCGCATATCTCTGCCAAGTGGTGTGCTAAAATGGCCAAAGTGTAGTGTAGAATTGATGCTGATACGATGGAAAGTACTTCCTGCCCTTATTGATATAATTTACAGTAAATACTGAATCACTTCCTGGAAATTGGATGTTACTTTTCTTGTTCTACTTGAGTGTCTTGACCGCCTTGATTGATACCCCCCCCTGTTTTGCAGACTACCTATGAAAACTTCCGATATAGGTCTGATAGCAGAATCAATGTTTATAATCGAGGTTGTTTAATTAATTTTCTTGAAGTATTTTGCACCAAGGTAAAGCCCTCAAGAAACAATTTTCGGGCATTTGTTTCGGAGGAGGTCCAGAGGCCACTCACTATAGTCACTCCCAGGGAACCTGAACCAGATGATCTGGGAGGAGACACCCGTCGTAAGGTTGAAGATGATCTGGATATTGGAGAAGATTTATTGAAAATTTCACAAAGGAGGAACATTGAAGAAATTGATGAGGATATTCGCAGCAGGGGAAGCAATGGAGTTCCCCACAATGCATCTGAAGTTGATTCAGCTTTTGGTTCAGATCATCGAGCCCCTTCTATCCGATCTGACATTCGGCATTCAAGCTGGGGGAGGAGAAGTGAGAGCTGGGAAATTGCACCCGAGGTACTTGCCAATTCAAATGTAACTGAAAGCAGAAGCTACACTGCAGCAAAGGAGATGAGATAATGATAGCTGGTCTGCCTTCCCTGAAGTTCAAGCAATTAACATAGAAAAAAATTGTAAGATCATTTGAATTTTTTAAGAGATTTAAAGGGATAGGGGGAGTTGAATTGATTAGTCCTTTCAGTATAAAAACTGAGTTTGGCCATTTTGTTGTAGTTCTAGCCCTTATGGAAAATATAGAAATGTGTGCTTGTAATTGTTTTGAGAGGCGAAGAGTTATATTGTCTGATTCAATTTCTTTATCTTTTCTTTAATCTATCCAACTGTCTTGTATGTGTATGCCATCTCAGTACTGCTGGCTTATTCTTCAGTACTGCTGGCTTATTCTTTTATCTGTAAATACTTTATAGCTAGTTGCGATTTGGAAAAATTTCTCCAACTGTAAAAGCTAGGTCTTAGTTTATGGAAATTAGTATCTTTTCAAAAGATTAAAGTACTAGGGAATGATATGATTAGATGGACCTTGACCTTTCATGCCTTTTATGGTCATGATATTTTCTTCTTGGGGTCCTTGCACTGAATAGTGATTTTGTAATTTTGTGGCTTCTCCATGGGCTAGTTGTGTTCTAATACGGTGTTTTGTTAATTAAACTTTATAGTGAATTATTAAATAGCTTACTTCAGTCCAAATAAATAAATAAATAAAATATTACAAAAGAAGAATGGGAAACGATAGAAAAATACTTTTGAATTTCAAAATCTAAAATAAAATATTTTAATTATATGTACATGTACATAACAAACTCATGCGATGTGTTGTCGTCTTATTTAACAATATCTATTTGATGTTTATAAGTGAAGGGATCATAATCCACCACAACTAATAGCTCCATCTTAAATAAAATGAGACACTAGCTTTTACTCAAGAATAAAATAGAGGTAAATATCAAATACTAACATAACAATTATTATTTTTTGCAAAGTATCACACATAAATAACGGTTACACATTCATTTATACTTTATATTCATATGTAGCCCTTTTAAGAGCTTAGTCAAACATAAAATATATAGGAACAATAACTTGTAAAGTTTTTATCACATAAATAACGGTTACACATTCATTTGAGTGTTGTGTCAAACACTAATTTTCTTTCACTCATTTCTTGATTGCAGCTGCGACAACTTCATATGCTTCCCATACATTATTCAGTTCATCACTCCATTTCGCTCCTGCTGCTTCCTTTACAGTTTTCAATAGTGCCTCTTACACCACCTAATTATGAAATTCAAGTCACCTTTATTTCATTCATTTAGCTACAAAACAATAAATAAGAAGAAAAGTAACTTTAAATGTATTTCATGTTACCTCATAATGGGCAGCAACGACTCCTTTCTGAGCATGTAAAGAACCCAGCTGCTTCAATGTTGCATCTGGTATTGTACTTCCAGTTGCTGAATCATAAATCTATAATTTTCAAAAGCAACATTCAATCACACATTTATTATTGTTTCTTTACCATATACAGAAGTTAGAAATTGTGCTTAAGTATCATAATATCTTTTACCATTATATAATTATTTTACATATATAAATAAATCTCTATGACTAATAAATTCAGAAGAAAAGCTTTCATTCACTGGGACGTTTTAGCATTTTTATGGGCTTACCATGGTAAAAAAAACCTTCAAGGATTGGGATTCAAGCTGAGCATTATTTTTGGGAACTTCATTTGAACCTTTCAGATAAGAGAGTAAGTCTTTCACAGGAGGTGCGTGCAATCTGCACTAACCTATATATTCAACCAAACCCAAAAAAATGATAAACTGTAAGATATGTAGAAACTGAATGAGAATAAATAAATCACATACATTAGAGTTGGAGAGAAACGATGAAAGGGATTTGTAAATGATATATTGTGGTGAATTACTGAGTGAAAAAATAAAAGCTGTATTCTGGAAAATTTTTTGCCAAATCTTCCCATTAGCATTTGATCAGAGTCACTTCCTTCTCACTAAGACCAGCCATTTATTGTATTTAATTTTCTCTTTTTATACGTGATAGCTTGGGTTGAAGAGTAACTCTTTATATAGGAAGCAAATTGAAATATATTTGAAAATAAATTTTTAAAGATGTTTTAAATGGAATTTCATTTGTGCGCATTAGTGATTCCTGAAGAGCCAATATTGTCTCTCCAAAGCAAGCAACAATGTTCAAACTTTGGCAATGAGAAGAAAATGTTTCACATAATATCGACAAAGGTTGTCACTTTTGGACTTGAAAAGTTACTTGTTATATTAATAAATATAAGACATAATTAATTTTTTTGGAGATATTAAATATCGCACTTAATCATCATAACCTATTTTGTGTATTATATATTAGCTTATAAATAAATTAATTAATTTAGAGAAAAAATTAAAGTCAAACAAATCATCAATTGAAGTTGATCAAGCAATTAACATAGAAAAATCTGTAAGATCACTTGAATTTTTAAGTGATTTAAAGGGATAGGTTCAATAAAAAAAAAGGGGATAGGGGGGATTGAATTGATCGATTAGTCCTTTCAGTATCAGAACTGAGTTTGGCCATTTTGTTGTAGTTCTAGCCCTTATAGAAAATATAGAAATGTGTGCTTGTAAATGTTTTGAGAGGCGAAGAGTTATATTGTCTGATGGATAAGTAGAGGGGAGAATCATGTACCAGAGTTTTTCGCACATTATACTCTAAATAAGACGCAGGGGCTGCGGACTTTATTTACTAAAGAGCTATCAGATTTTCCAGCTCATCTTTCAGACTCTTGAAGAATCGATCTTGATATTCACTACAATCTTGCAAATAGTTTACTGGAAAAATTTATTTGCAAGGTCGTTTGATTTCAACTTATTTTTCATTAAACGATAGTAGTTTTAATTTCCCCTTTTATTCCTTATAGTTTCATAATTATATGTATGGATCTATGTACTTTTGATTTTTAATATTATAAGAGGACAATTTTTGCTAATGCATGAACTCTCACTTAGCACATACCTTTTGCTCTATAAATTAAATGAATATCTTCATGAACAAGGAAACCTAATCCTACAAGTGGGAATAGCTATATGTATTTTATGACATTATTTTGTTTGATTAAAAGGTTGATTTTCGAATAGATTGTTAACCAAATGGTCTTGTACTATACCTCATTGAATGTTTGCTTTGGCCTTCGTCTATCTTTTTTAAGAGAACGATTGATGAACATTGTCAAATATCCCAACAAACTAGACAATTTTGTGCCATTGTCTTCTAAAATAGAGACAATTCCAACTTACCTGTACATATGATCATTATGGATATAATCATTTATTTATATAACCACACATCCATCTAAACATCATTATCTCAAATACCCCCACTTTGTATCATTGATGGTCTCTTATAGTAATTGTGCAATAAATCTTTTTTTACCTAGCTCATTAGTACTTCTGATTACAAATAACTTCGGTAACTAAGGTTGAGTAGGAGAAGTGAGCTAAAAGAGGAAGGTTGGAATAGAAATCTAGGTGCTAGAGTCAAGTTTCTGGTCTAATGATCTAATTAGGCAAGTTCAAAGGCGGGTAAGATTGGCCCCAAGATGAATCAAATCAAAACAACCCAATTCTGAAAATCATTGCAATTTCGCTGAATCACCCACTATTGGGAACTTGCAATGTTGGCTCACTGATTAATATAAACAATTATGTTTGTTAATTAACGCCTATGAAAGAATCACTTTTTTAAAAGAATGTTTCTTTATTCCGTATATACATGACAATCTCTTTTTTCACCCTTTTCCCATACACACCCTCCTGTCCTATTAATAAGATCCCTTTGACTTTATAGAAGAAATTAAGAACGCAAAATTAATCACTTCAAAATATTTACAAATATCTTTTTCTTGAAAAATAATTTATTCTACTTATAAATTTAACATATAATCTAATGGCATGTGACATATATTATAATTTAGTTATTTAATAATTTGCTTCTTTAACTTCCACAAAAAAATTAAAGAGGAATTATATTTAGAATTGGAGGGACTAACATGTTAGCAAGGGACTTGAAATCCCATGCTTGTAGTAGTGTTCACTTTCCGTGAAAATTTAAGGGTATTTTTGTTCATTCATCATTCCATTGATTGAACAATAAACGTGATTTGAAACATTTTTCTAAGAGTCGATCGAGAGCTTTAATGAGTATTTTGTATCAATTAATGAACAAATCTTCAACACATTAGTAAACTAATATTGCAAGTAAACAAAAATATCACGTGAAAAAAGAATGAGAGATCAAAACTAGCACCTAAGTAAACCATGATTTAAACCTCAAACATAGGTTTTTCAAATGATTTACCAACACTTATGCTTAGAAACACTTTAGAATTTTGAAGGGAAAATTATATGTATATGTACATAACAAATTCACGACACTGTGTCGTCGTCTCATTTAACAATATCATCTATTTGAGGTTTATAAGTGAAAGGATCAAAGAATCCACAACAACTACTAGCTCCATATTAACTTTTACTCAAGAATATAATAGAGATAAATATCAAATACTAATATTATATTTATTATTTTTTGCGAAGTATCATACATAAATAACGATTACACATTTATTTATACTTTAATTTCATATGTAGCTCTTATAAGAGCTTAATCAAACATAAAATATAAAGGAACAATAACTTGTAAAGTTCTTTTTCCCACGCGTAGTATTATTTGTGTGTTGTGTCAAACACTATATTTCTTTCGCTCACTTCTCGATTCCAGCAGCCACGCCGTCATATGCTTTGGCCCATGCATTATTCAGATCATCACTCCATTTCGCTCCTGCTGCTTCCTTTGCAGTTTTCAATAGTGCCTCTTTCACCACCTAATTATGAAATTCAAGTCACCTTTATTTCATTCATTTAGCTCAAAAATAAAAAAAAAAGAAGAAAAGTAAAGTTTCAACATACTCCCTCCGGTCCTAACTATAAGACCTAGTTGACTTTTTTTTGGAGATGTTAAGGTTACAAAATATGTTATTTAATTATGACATATTTGACATATTTTTAGATTAGTCATTAGTTTATAGGTTAAATAAACTAGTTTGAGAAAAAAAATTAGGTAAATCAATTTATAATTGACTTATTTTGGTTTTTTAGGATTTTCCAAAAAAGTCAACTAGGTTTTATATTAGGGACCAGAGGTAGTATTTTGTTTCAAGCAATAATATGTTAAACTTGTTTATATTACCTCATAATGAGCAGCAACGACTCCTTTCTGAATATGTACAGAACCCAGCTGCTTCAATGTTGCATCTGATATTGCACTTCCAGTTGCTGAATCATAAATCTATAATTTTCAAAAGCGACATTCATAAATGTATCATTGTTTCTTTTACCATATACAGAAGTTAAAAATTGTGTTAAAGTATCATAATATCTGTTACCATTATATAATTGTTTTACATAAATAAATAAAAGTTCTTTGGAGGTCTTGCTATGAAAATAAATTCAGAAGAAAAGCTTTTATTCACTGGGACGTTTTAGCATTTTTATGGGCTTAATTACCGTCTTAAAAACCCTCAAGGCTTGGGCTTCGAGCTGAGCATTATTTTTGGGAACTTCATTTGAACCTTTCAGAAAAGGGAACAAGTCTTTCACAGGAGGTGCAATCTGCACTAACCTATAGTCAACCAAACCCAAAAAAAATGATAAACGATATATAAGATATGTAGAAACTGAAAGAGAATAAGTGAATCGCATAAATTAGAGTTGGAGAGCAATAAATGAAAGGGATTTGTAAATGATATATAGTGGTGAATTACTGAGTGAAAAAATAAAAGCTGTATTCTGGAAATTTTTTTGTCAAATCTTCCCATGAGCCTTTGATCAAAGTCACTTCATTCTCACTAAGACCAGCCATTTATTGTCTGTAATTTGCTCTTATTATACGTAGTATTCAAAAAACACAAATAGCTTAGGTTGAAGAGTAGCTCTTTATATAGGAAGCGAATTGAAATATATTTGAAAATAAATTTTAAAATATGTTTTAAATGGAATTTCATTTGTGCGCATTAGAGACTCCTGAAGAGCCAATATTGTCTTTCTAGAGCAAGCAATGTTCAAACTTCGGCAAATAGCAGAAAATGTTTCACATAATATCATCAAACAGCACTTTTGGACTTGAAAGGTTATTCACTACATTATTCATAATAAATATAAGACCTAATTAATATTTTTGGAAAAATTAAATATTGCACTTAATCATAACCTATTTTGTGTATTATATATTAGCTTATAAGTAAATAAATTAATTTAGAAAAAATTAAATTCAGACAAATTATTCATTAATTGGTAACTTATTTAATTTTCTTAGAATTTTCTAAAAGGCTAAAAAGGCCTTAATTATAATTTGGAATGGAGGAAGTAGTAAAAGAGCCAATGGTTTTCAAAGTAAGGTATATGCGAATAAAGAAAAATATTACAGATTAAACATTGGCTTTTTATTTTTTCCACTGGCTTCCTTTGGAATCAATACCATATGGGTAAATCATGTTATAAAAAAGCATAAAACAAACCCATTTTTTTATGTCTCGTCTACTTTGAAAGACGTAGTTCTCAAAATAAAACGTAATACTAATTAGCACACGACTCCTATCTATCTTTAAGTTCTGCTACCATTCACATAACTATATATGTTAATTTACGATTAGTTAACACATTTTGATCCTTCTTTAACATATATGATATTTAAAAACCTTTTGAACACTTATGTTGCAAAAAAGTAATTTTAATGTTTATATTTAAGCATATTATAACGTCACGGATTTTCTTGGTAATTCGCCGCAGAAAAAGGTATTGTTCACCTTTGCGAACATCTCAAAATGAACAGTTTAGGTTGGAAAAGTGTCATAGTGAATGCTTTAAAATGTGCTTATGCATGCAATTTGTTGGATAAAACAATCAAGGGTGAAAGTGCAAAAATGATATTAAACTTTACTTAAAATTGTGTTTCTAATACTAAAGTTTTCGCGAGGTGTAAAAAGAATACCTAAAAAGTCTTTTCATATCTAAATTTTATTTACTGGGTTAAACCAACTTTTGGTCCCTATAGTTTGGTATGATTTGGGTTTTAGTCCCTGAAGTTTAAAAGTGGAGGTTTTGGTCCCTATAGTTTAAATCAGTTTTGGTTTTAGTCCCTATACTTTCAAAGAGGAGGTTTTGGTCCTTAAAGTTTCATTTTATTGAAACAAATGGTCCCTCTAGTTTGAAAAGCAGACAAGTTTATATGGAAAAATAAATTATAAATATATAATTAAAAAAGATTAATTATTTTTTAAGAAAAGAAATTCTTCCTCCCATCTTTCCCAAAATACCCCTCCCCCTCCATGTCACCGCCTTCTTGTCCCGCACCACTTCATCACTTCAAAACCATCCCCAGGCAAGACTCCTCCGCTGATGAGGCAAAGGGGGAACCTCCGGCGAAGCTCTCTACCTCAAACCTGCTAATGATTAGCCTCTCATTTTTGACTTTACTAGTTGGGGGAGAGCACATTTGTTTGTTTGTCTCTTGGGTTGTAGAATCATTGGGCCTCGCTTCATTTCACGTCTCTTCTTCATTCTGCAATTTTTTCTCCTCTCAGCTTCTTCAGATTTTCTAATATAATTTGATTAATTTCCCGCCCTCTTGTCTCATCATACTCACATTCACGCCTCTTCTTCATTCTTTTGGTTTTTAAGACTAATTTAGTTCTGAGTTGAAATGATATCTTTTGGTCTCATAAAATTGGACTAATAAAACTGCAGATTCTATTTAAGTACAAATTAAGCAAAATGGATTGATTGTCTGAAATATTTTCATTAGATTATCAAGTTATAAAAAAATGCACGCGAGGGCTCGTTGTCTGAAATCCGTACATGATGTTTTGGACATTTTACTTGATATCGTGTGTTGTGAAGATGAGGGTGAGTGTTATAGGGTGTGTTGTGATTGCGAGGAAAGGCGGTGGTATGAGTAGAGGTGCGGTGGTGGAGAAGCTGGAGGCGTACGCGGCGGCGGTGCTGATTTAGGCTTGTGGTGACGTGGAGGGGAGGAGTATTTTGGGAAAGATTAGAGGAAGAATTTCTTTTCTTTAAAAAAATAATTAATTTATTTTAATAATATATTTATAATTTATTTTTCCATATAAACTTGCTTACTTTTCAAACTAGAGGGACCATTTGTTTCAATAAAATGAAACTTCAAGGACCAAAACCTCATCTTTGAAAGTATAGGGACTAAAACCAAAACTGATTTAAATTACAGGGACCAAAACCTCCACTTTTAAACTTCAGGGACTAAAACCCAAATCAGACCAAACTATAGGGACCAAAAGTTGGTTTAACCCTTATTTACTTGAAGTGAAAATACTATATTTGCACCTAGACCCTAAGTTATAAGTATTGTTTTTGCACCTCGCGAAACTTAAGTATTAAAAATACAATTTTTGATAGAGTTTAGTATCATTTTTGCACCTTCGCCTAATAATCAATTAACTAATACGAACTAAACATGCATAAAGTGTCTACACATATCATTATTCGAAGGGCAATTTATAATTTTTCTTTAGGGTTACATTTAGAAAGTGAAAAATGCAATTGAATGGACAAAAATTAAAGTGGAAACCTAAATCAATCCATACGAATGCAAATGCAAATTAATTATTTGGAGTTTTCTTAAAAGAGACATTAAATTTGTAAGCAAAGAAATTAACACTTAACATAAGGTAAGGCAAGTCAAACAGATATTTGATTCACTTAAAGTGAAAGAGACAACTTGAGAATCACATGGAATAAACTTCATACGCCCAAGTTAGTTAGTTGTACCTAAGGGAAACTGATAAAATAGCAGTGGAAGTATAAGTCTAATTGCCAAACTTAAACATGCGAAACCCTCAAGTTCAAAACACTTATTTCATTATAGGCCGATAGCTAATTAATCCAATAAAACCAATTACAATTTCATTTTAGATTTCATTTTTAAAACCATCTAGGTGAACCGTTAGACGGCTAACCTCTATCAAACGATAAGAGGTGAAAATAACAAATTTTGCAATATAACCTGTTTTGAAAATTACATTTATAATGAAAACTCAATAAAAAATTTAATCAACTATGCACAAGGTTTGTGACAAAAAATTTTGGCCAGCATGAGTCTATGCACAAATTTAATCCAAATATCAATAAAAAAGAATGTCCATCTTATAAAAATCGGTTGATCTCAAACAAAACAACTAAAAATTATTTTAAGTCAAATAATCCCAATTTTTGGAAGAGACTCTTTTATTTCTTCAAGTGCATAAGTTTTTTTTATAAAGAAAAGTTCTTCTCGCCTAGCAAGTGCAACAACTTTTATTTCTTTTTAATTGTTGTCACGCTTTAGTGGCGTAACAACCATTTTTAAAAAAAATATATTGATGTCGCAGAAGGCGCAACATCAATATATTTTTTAAAAAATTGTTGTCATCTTCAAATATCTTAGAAATCCTATTATTTCGAGATTTAATCATTCCATATTTATGCCGGGTTTATGTTTAGTTATGATCCAAACTCATTGAGTCTTACATTCTTCCCCATTTTGATGAGGGCATAACATAAGCAATAGGTAGTATTAGTAAGCAAAAATATAGACCGATATTTTAAGTCAAATTTTAATTATGATTGTGAAAGTTTTTAACCACTTGAGTATGCATGTAAAACTCTGTATATAGTTGTTAACCACCTTGCTGATTCATAGCCAAGGCTTGATGTCACTTGTGTTTGTGAAAGTGTTAACTACTTGAGCATAGCAATTAACCATCTGAGTATAAATTTTGTCATTAACCATTTTGCAAACTTTTATTACACTAGTGATTTAATTAATTACTCTTTTCTACTATGGTAGACATTGAAATTGGGTTTATTCTTTTCTATAGAGATTAATGTTTATAGTTTAGATAAATTGGTAAGAACATATAATAATAAATAACTTAACCATCTTTCTTAATTTTTCAGAAAAAGTGAAAATGATTTTATAATTAGGACTGTGGGGAGTATTATTTTGTAGTGAGACAGCTATATATCAATGAAGACATGAATGAGACCTTGGCGGAGAGGAAGTCGGCAAGGCATTCGCCTGCTTCCAATGAATGAGATGTAGAAGGATGCTCGACGAAATACCAAGCGTGTGTTCGTGGTTTAAGGGATTAGATTATAAGGATGAGAGTGAGGGCTTAAAAGGATGAGTGAGGGGTTGTGTGGTCGTTTTGTTCTAAATTTGTATATTCCAAATTGACAACAGTGCCTCTTGTGTCCTTTTATATATATATTGGAGATACATTTTTGTCCTTTTAATATTCAATTAGCTTTTATTTAGAATTTTCCCTTTGAAATAGTGTAATTTTATCTATCTATCTATTCTCATAAATTATCTAATTAAAATCTCTCCTTTATCTCTATTTTTCTCAAAGTGAAATATATAATGTTAATACTTAATGACATCAATAAAAAAATTGCATTTTCATTAAAAAAACTAGCGGGACCTCCCGTGCGTTGCACGGGAGATATACGTGAAGGAAATAAATGAAGTAAACATCGATAAAAAAAAATGATTTTCATATTTTTAGACAGATACTGGTCTCAAAATACCATCATTGGTCTGTTAAACCTATGGATCCATAAGATGAATACATACAAAAATAATATGTGATGTAGATATAACATCATTGGTTTGCTAAACCTATGGATTTATAAGATGAATACATACAAAAATAATGTGATGGAGATAACTACCTAGTGTCATGAAGATTGCTTTCATGCAAGTAAGACTTTTAAGTTTAAAGGGTAGCCATAAAAAAATACTAAAAAGCAAAAACTGATCAAGAACTCTCCTGCAAAAACATGTCAATCACTGCACTAAAAATTTGCTCATGAACAAATTTTTTAACTCTTTTTTAACAAATTTACACTAAAAAATAATAATATAATATAATCATCATATTATTTTTGTATATTACTTTTTTATAATATAATAATTAATAGTTTTGTATATTTTTTTGGACAAATATTTGTCTAAAAAAATATATGACATATTTTTTTAACTAAAATATTGGGTGAAATAAATTATATAATAAATAATTTTTTAAAAAAAAGTTAAAAATTGTTTATTTAACTATTATAATTATTATTAAATGGTAACTCTGTTCTCCTGTCCAAAACTATCTTTCACATGAAATAATATTAATCTCTCCAAAAAAAAGTGAATTAGGTCTTATATTTAGGACCGAAGGTATTATATATTTTTAAACATTGGAGTGGTAAGTATGAGATTAGTTCATGTGTCAAATTTAGGACCTCAAAAATATGTGTCGTTTTTATAATTATAATTATCTTGCACGGGGGTTTCCTGGTCAAATTTAGGACCTCAAAAATATGTGTCATTTTTATAATTATAATTATCTTGCACGGGGGTTGCCCGCGCTCCACGCGGTTTTGTTTAAAAAGTAGCATTAACCAAAAAAACTATTATCTAACCTTAACCTTAGAAGGAAGAAAATTTCAATGACAACTTCTAGTTTACATTATCAAATGACCATTTTTCTATAAGTTGTAATGAAAATCGAAATTAAATCTAACTGAACACATCTTCCCTATGCGAAGAAACAACTCTTCTTTTTGTGTTCTATATCTACATGAAACAACTTCTAGTTTGCACGGGAAAGATAGGCAAATAAAAAGACATAATAAAACATTTGCAGATATATATTAGGTTAAAAAGATCATCATAATGGTGACACTAAAGATATAAATATTTAAGGCAAATTCACACAAAAAAATATGTGACCAAATAAATTAGCCCAAGAAAGTAAAGAATATGTAACCCAAATAAATAGGCAAATAAAAAGACACAATAAAACATTTGCAGATATATATTAGGTCAAAAAGATCATCATAATGGTGACACTAAAGATATAAATCTTTAAGGCAAATTCACACAAAAAAAATATGTGACCCAAATAAATTAGCCCAAGAAAGTAAAGAATACGTAGTCCAAATAAATTCGCACAAGAAAGCAATCACATACAATAGTAATAGAGAATGTCAATCACTGCACTAAAATTTTGCTCATAAACAAATTTTTTAACTTTATATAACTTTTTTTAACAAATTTACACTTAAAAATACATGACAAATTTTTTTAATTAAAATATCGGGTGAAAAAATCATATAATAACTAAATTTTTAAGGCAAATATCGCGTGAAAAGATCATCATAATGGTGACACTAAAGATATAAATCTTTAAGGCAAATTCACACAAAAAAAATGTGACCCAAATAAATTAGCCCAAGAAAGTAAAGAATGCGTAGCCCAAATAAATAGGCAAATAAAAAGACACAATAAAATATTTGCAGATATATATTAGGTCAAAAAAATCATCATAATGATGACACTAAATATATAAATTCGGGCAAGAAAGTAAAGAATATGTGGCCTAAATAAATTTGCACAAGAAAATAATCACATACAATGACGACACTAAAGATATAAATCTTTAAGGCAAATTCATACAAAATAAATATGTGACCCAAATAAATTCGCCCAAGAAAGTAAAGAAGACGTGGCCCAAATAAATTCGCAAAAGAAGGTAATCACATAAATACGTGGCAAATAATTAATATTAATAATTAATTAACTAATTTAATTATTATAATTATTATTATTATTTTATTATTATTAAATATTTTTTTTTGATAAGAATTATTATTAAATATTTATTATATCTAATTTAATAATAAATAGTAAATATAATATAATAATATAATAAATATAAATATAATAATATAATAAATAATAAATATAATATAATAATATAATAATAATAATAAAAAATTCCACCAAATATTGTTCATAAGGAACAGTGTTTGGTGGAAGAGTTTTTTAGGATATATATTGATGATATATTGATATTGATGATGATGATATTGATAACTAAACGAATTATTGCAGCACCCGAGTAATTAGAAACGATGGAAATAAAACAAAAAAAAAACAGAAAGAAAAAAAAATGGCTTTACTGACGAATAATAAGAAAGAAACATGTAAACATGACGATGCATGTGGTTAGGCATGCCTATGCAGCATGCATGGGCATGGAATGGGCATGTATGGAACATGAGAAGCGCGTGGGTCCCACTAACATTGAGGTAAGAACACCAAGTGGAGTGAAGTGAGAACAAGTGGGGAGATTTGGATCTCCATAGATCAGAAGCCTTCACATGATTGGTCCACGCGTACTGAGTTGATTCAGATTTGACTCGGGCGTTAACGCCAAAGTAAAAATATTCTTTATTCTTTATAACACCTCAATTTTCTCATTCACTTTTTTATTAGAATATAACACTTCTATTTTCTATATAAAGGGTTTACCAAATTTTAATTCTGTGAAGATATTGGGGAAAGAAATATATCCTTACTATTTGTAGGGAGTCTCATGATAAGGGAGCTTACCTCTGAGCAAAGTCGACCCTTCCCCTATTTTTATACTATAATAAAAAGAAAGAAGGTAATAAATGGTACTACATCTATTCCTAAATATAAGATTACTTTCTAAATTTGATTAGATTAAAAATATAAATTAATTAAGGTAGTTATCTATACATGATATTACCAATTTATTCTAACTATATATCTCTATCTTCACTCACACTCTTATTAATTTATTATAGATAAAGATTATTAGGGGTTTATTTAGAAAAAAAGTTGAGAAAAATGAAAAAGTTACTTATATTTAAGAATAAATTGAAATCTGAAAGTGATTTTATATTTATTTAGCAACGGACGGAGTACATTAGAATTTTCCAAAAATGTTTTAATTGATTTTATACTTAAATGTTTGTTTTTATGAAAGAAATTTCAAGTATAAAAACTAAAGATGTAAAGGATTTAATAAATAAAAAGAAAAAGAAAATATCTGGCAGGATCCACCAGATATTTGTAAGGGGTTCCCAGCCAAGAGCAAGAACACTTGTCGAGAGATAGTGGCACGATGTGTAAGATGCGCATCCACGGTATATGTTCGAGTTCGACGACGTTGGACTGCTCTGCCACAACTTAATGTCTTCAGCACGAGAGATTCTTAGGTACTCTTTGAGTACCACTCAACTTCTACACTGGCCAATAGGAAGAAGCCAAAATTATGCCAATAGGAAGCTTAATTTTGATGGGTGAGAGAGAATGAAGTTAAAAAATAAGCTTAATTTCTACACTCTCACGTGCGATTTGGCTTCTTCCTATTGGTCAGTATACAAATCGAGTGTTACTCCCTCGGTACCTAATACTACCTTTGGTCCTAAATATAGGACCTAGATAACTTTTTTTTGGAAAGGTCAAGGTTGCAAAATAGTCTATTAAATGATGACATATTTGATATATTATTAGATTATCCATTAGTTTATAAGTAAAATAAACTAGTTTAAAGGAAAAAATTAGATAAATCAATTTATAATTAACTTATTTTGCCTTTTTTTTAGGATTTTTCAAAAAAGTCAATTAGGTCTTATATTTAGGGAGGGAGTATATAATGACTTATCCAGCACATGTTTACTACCTCATTGACTATTTTTGGAGAGATTAAGGTTGCAAAATAGATTATTAAATCATGATATATTTGATGTCTTTTTAGATTATCCATTAGCTTATAGCTAAAATAAACTAGTGTAAGAGAAAAAATTAAGTAAATCAATTTATGATTAACTTATTTTGCTTTTTTTTAAGATTTTACAAAAAAAGTCGATTAGATCTTATATTTAGGAGCGGAGGGAGTAGTATTTAGTAGCATAGAGGGCCTATTATTTGAAGATCTTTTTAATAATAAAAAGGTTAAATATCATTATGGTCAATAAATTATTTTGAAAGTATCAATTTGACCAATGAACAATGAAAAGTCTTATTCTGTGCATGAATAAAAAATTGGTTCATTTTGATCAATAGGCTACTGAAAACACTAAAATACCCTTAACTTCATCCTCCTCACAAGTCTCTCCACCTCCACCATCCTCACCTGCCACCCCCAAGAAAGAAGTTAAGAGTACTTTAGTATTTTCCAATAGTCTATTGGCCAAAATGGACCATTTTTCATTCATTGGTCAGATTGATACTTTTTCATTCATTGATACTTTCTATTGTTCGTTAGCCAAATTGATACTTCGAAATAGTTTATTGGTCAAAATGATATTTAACCCTAATGAAAAATGTTCTTTTCTTAAAAAAAATAATATGTGCAACTTTGTTATATTTTTTCAAAAAATGAAGTAGCTAGATAGATAAATAAACTAAAAAAATACTATTATTTGAAAAAATTACTGTGAAGTTAGTTCACTGGCCCTTGTGAATGAAGTAAATTTAAAGTCCGGATGTCTACCCTTATATGGGAATTTTGAATAACGAGAAATTGGTCTCACCTGACATGTAGGTGAGGATACCCTAAGAAACAAAAAAAATATTTTTAATAATGTCTGAAAATAATTTGATATAATGAAGGGGTGTTTGAATTAATCATATATATACATGTGATCATCACAATACGCACAGATATTAATATTACTTTTATCCATATGCTCCATTTGGTCCTCTTTAAATATTACTTATTTCTATTTTTTTTATCTATTTCTAATTTTCACCACTTTTTCTCAAAGTATCTTTATTGATGCTCTATCAACATTGATCAAGTAAGAAAGGGAAGGAAATCAAAGAAATTGAATAGGTTTTTAATAAAACGACTTACTTTTATATTAACTTAATTAATTATCACTACACACATGTGTGGGAGTGAAGTCAGGGGTTTTCTATGACTTAATTACATTACTCTGTTACGAATTTTTGGATTATATATATTGTGATGATAGTCATTTTTGCCCCAAAAATATCCACTAAAAATCACTAGGGTGTGTAGAAAATTTTTTAAGATCAATTTTGTTCCTAAAGTTGCCAAAAAGTATCAATGTTGCCTACTATTATTTATTGTTGCATAAATTATAGATGCATAAGATTTTCTAAAAGTGTAATTAATGATGCATACATTTTTTTATTAATGATGTGTAGAAACATATTTAACGGTGTTAGATGCATGAGATTTAACGGTGTAAATGTGTAATTGACAAATTATTTGACCCCTTTTAAAAATTTGTATCCATAGGTATATGCTCATTTTTCAATATACTCCTAAGCTATATGTGATATTTGAATTATTTAATTTACAGGTGAAAACGATCCTTAATCCATCAATAAATAATGGTAGGGCAACATTATTAATACTTTTTTTTTTAACTTTCAGTACAAAATTGGTCCTAAAAGACTTTCAGGCCTCAATGATCTTTACTAGAAACTTCCGATCCGAGACAAAATCCTTATCCCATTAAATATACATCACTCCCATTAATCTTTTTTGTCACATTAGTCCCATGGATGTCGGACTCCTCCCAACCAAAATGAAACAACGCATGGCTCTTAATTAAACATATGAGTTTAAGGGCACAAACCATTTGCGGGCGCATATATATGAATATATTCTTGTCTTCATTGAAAAAGGGAAAAGAATTAAAAGAAACCGTACTTCTAAAAGAGGAACATATAATTAGTCTATTCCGAACCGATTATTCTACTAAATTTATTTATCATATACATTTGTAAACACACACACAATAATAATGCATTCAATTCTCTTATTTTGTGACAATACTTTAAGCAATTAGAAATTGGCTATAAATTTGTTATAATAAAGAAGAATTTGGTTATAAATATAGCAAAGGTAACAATTATGTAAAACAAATTCAAAAATATCTTCCATGTGAGCCAAGAAATACCTAACCGCTATATTCTGCCTAACTTGTGTCGCACACAATCATTGAGCCCTTTGCTTCAAATGTTAAATATCTTTGTTAGTTGACATTTTTAATTAGTTATTATGATACTAATTCTGTTGCATATGACATACATGCTCGCTACTCGTTTGCATATCTAAGTTAAGGGTGTTCACTGGATGTCCCCTAACAACTCAAAGAGTTCGCTGAAAAGACTTGGTTTAGATTTGGTTTGTCTATCATCTTGTCGACAAGCAGTGGTAAGATGCTATTATACAAAGTTAGTTAACGTTATTTGTTTACTAATGATTTTGAGTAAAAAGTTTTTTCTTTTCTCTAACATAATTTCGATGATTCAAAAAATTGTATATACAGCTGAGCTACTCCTGATTAAAATAATTGTATATACAGTTGAGTTACCCCTTCTTCACTTTATTTTCCCCCTCTCTCTACTTTCTTTTTTACTCATTCTCCATTTTCATTCTTTCTCCCATGTAACTAATTGTCTTTCCTTTTTTTAGGTTATTTGTTTAAACATTATAATTTCTATCCTTCATTATTTATTTCCCCTACATTGTATATAATTTATGATGTCTATTTGTTAAATATTATAATTTCAAATATATTATTTCATCATTTGGTATTTGTTTCTTCATTATTATTCTATCTCTCTACTCTTTCTCATTCAATAACTCTCTTCCTTTTCTCCATTATAACCAATAATATTTATGTCTAGAAAAAATAATTAGGCAAAAAATATTCACAGGGCTTATGCTGCAAAAGTTGGTGCGACATAAGTTATAGGATTTTTGTTTAGAAAAAATTGAAAGATGTCGCGCCACTATAGCTCGACATAATTTTATTTTTTATTTGTCAAAATACTTGTCAATAATGTGTACACAAGAGATGAATGAAGATATATGGTTGAGGCGAGTTAATAATATCTTATGAATAATAACTAACTTAAATGATATTTTTAATTTAATTAAATTAGGAAAAATGATCTTATATATATTTAGGAACATGAGTAGTAATTTATAAATAAAACAACTTAGTTTTAAGGACAAGAAGACAAATAGATTTTTCAAGCGGTGTATTTGCATCCATATTTTTTCCAAAAAAAAATTTACCTATATCTTATAATTTGGGACGACAAAGAGAGTATGTTAAACTTAATTAAACAAAATTTTCAAAAAGTTCCTATAATCACTGAAAAATTATGGATTCTACCATAGATCAGTGACTAAAATTATCTATTATTATTTGTAATAAAAAAAATTATCTATTATTACCTACTATTTATTTATGAGATCATTATAAAACCAACCACTATTTATCAATATTTATTTACTAGCATTGTTTAATAGGTGTACTTTTTTATAAACATTATTTGGATCGGATAAAATATTTTATTTTCAAATAACCATTAGCTGTGTGTGCTTGCATACAGTTTACAAAACGCGCGAGTTGCTCTATTTTAAAGCATGCGTGAAGTGCGATCCATTCCCTTAAAAAATGACAAAATCCATGTGACTCACATGGCTCACATTCAAATAACTTTCAAGGATCCATAATACTATTACATTATACATAAAAGGATAATGGACCTAATCTACCCTCCAAGTAACCACTCAGGAGCACTGGGAACCCTGAACTAACAACAGGCCTTATTTGTACTTGAAGTAACCAAAGTGGCCAAATAACACCCTGAGTGGACGGTCAATCACGTTTGACCGTTAATCTGCCCATATGGCCGCCACATGGGTTAAATTTTGCCACGTAAGATAAGGGTAATGGACCTAATCTACCCTCCAAGTAACCACTCAGGAGCATTGGGTACCCTGAACTAACAACAGACTCATATTTATACTCAAAGTAACCAAAGTTTTAAAAAATACCCGAGTGGACAGTCAATCACGTTTGACCGTTAATCCATCCATGTGGCCGCCATGTGGGTTAAATTTTTTTCCATGCAACTTTCGTCATGTGGGCCCACATATAATAAAAATACAATTCTCTCTTTCTCTCTTCATCATCACTTCCAAGCAGCCCACCCCCAGAGGGAATTGTTTTTTTTTATATGTGGGCCCCACATGACATATCCTACATGGCAAAAATTTAACCCATGTGGCGGCCACATGAGGAAATTAATGGTCAAACGTTATTGACCATCCACTGAGGGTATTTTTTTAACCACTTTGGTTACTTCGAGTGTAAATATGGACCTGTTGTTAGTTTAGAGTGCCCAGTGCTCTTGGGTGGTTACTTGGAGGGTAGATTAGGTTCATTACCCTTATCCTACGTGGCAAAAATTTAACCCATGTGGCGGCCACATGGGCAGATTAACGGTCAAACGTGATTGACTGTCCACTCGGGGTATTTTTTAACCACTTTGGTTACTTCGAGTACAAATAAGGGCCTGTTGTTAGTTCAGGGTTCAGTGCTCCTGAGTGGTTACTTGAAGGATAGATTAGGTCCATTACCCTACATAAAATTCTTCAAATGCCCTAAATCTCTCAAAGAAATCGCTACAAAAAAAAAAAACAGAATATATAGGATGTTTCTTAAATCCAATATCCACGACACAAAATGCACTTAAAAAACTTTCATTGACGCGGTTGAATCCCTGGCCTATGGCAGTGATAAATGTCGCCGCTAAAACCATACTTTGAAAAGATAATTTACTAAGAAAGATAAATTAACTACTTAAGAAAGATAAATAGGCAACAAAAATAGGAATTGTTATTGGTTTAACGCAAACCAATTATGCTAAAATTTTCTGCAAACATATATGAATATAAAATATCTCACAAACACATACACATTTGGGTAGATTTAAAATTGCAATAAAAATACAGTAAATTAGCCACGAATTAATAAAGTTTTAAAATCAGTTGTTGCTAAATTTTTAGCCGTAAAATTCCTCATTTATATTTATCAGAAAAATCTATGGATAAATTCTGTAACTAATCTTTTGGTTTTTTAATATGATAATTAGGAAATTCTTTTAATCTAATTAAATATAAGATCTTAATATTAGTTTTTTCTCACAAATTATAAATTAATTATCTTTCCAAACTATATTGATTGTATATATTGAGGGATTAATTTCCATGAATGAGTGATTCCAATCAAATTAGCAGAGAGAATATTTTACAGAAACTAACAAATTCATTTACAAATAACTCATAGCCTAGCTAATCGATTTAACTTCTTTCAATATTTACAAATTTACAAAATTAGTAATAAAGCTCCTACAAGGACAAAGTATAGTAATATATATATATATATATATATATATATATATATATATATATATATATATATATTTGTCTGCATAACGCCTGAATTTTATATAAATTGAAGTTACACGCACATTTCTTGATATATGGAACGAATGGGAAGAAATACCATACATATATACACAATGGATGCGCCTAACTCATATCCCAGAAAATTCTCTTATTTTGCAACAACATTATATTAAGAGATGATCGAAGAACGTATAATTTTAATTAATCTCATTATCATTTCTATTAATTCAGGAAAAAAAATATCCTCATACAGAAGACGATCCAAGCAAAAAAAATATCTTCATGTTGTGGAGGGAAAAAAGCAATGCCCTACTGTTACTGCCAAACTCATGTCGCACAAATTTCCTTTGTTTTGTAACAAACACTAAAAGCTGAAATATATGTGTGATTGATCACAAACTATAAATATGTATGTGTGTGTATACATACACACTTATATATATAGTAATGCAATAAATTGTAGCAATCTATATTCAAAAATATCTTCAGCGTCACATGGTTTCATGAAATACCAAACTTCAATTTACGTGCCTAACTCTTGTCCCAAAAAGTTCCCATATTTTGTAACACCACCCAATAAAGCTGAGGTATGCATACTAAATAGATGGTCAGAGGCTCCCTGTGCGTGTGAGTGTAAAGAGGGGCGCTAGAGCTTTGAAAATATCTTTGATCATGTGATGCCAGTTACCTAATTGCTGTCGCATAAAGATGAAATTTTGCTATAAACGTTAAATATCTTAATTACCTGATTAGTATTTTTTCTTTTCATTGAATTTATTGATACTATTTGGCAAATTTGGTAACAAGGCGTGCCAATGTAGTCATCCTTTACGTGGGAGTAATAGCTGCATGTGTATTAAAGAGCATGACCAGCCAAATAATGATCTTAATAGCATTGAGATCATTGAAATAAGTGTTTATATGTTTGAATTGGATTGATCATTGATTTGAACGTGTGTTTTGAAGTTGACATGCTAGTAAATCGCGTTACGGAGATGTCCACTAGATTTCATTTAGTTCTTATAAATGATTTTGATTTGTTTATTTCTTACAATGTAAAGTAGATTTTACTTCTTTTTCTTTATTTAAAAAAGGAGCTCATGATAAGCCTGTCAAATTTTGATACGATTTTTTAAAACCTATCTTTCTTACTTAGTTAGCTTGTTGCATATATAAATGCTGTGATAATTAAATATAAAATGTGAATATAACATTTAATGTATGGAAACACACGCATGTAATTAATTTTGTCTCTAAGTGTTATATAAGTGATAGATTAGGAATGTATTTTGGTCAAAAATATAAGATTTAAATAGTCAACCCTTTTTGTGTCCTAAATTAATTATATTTTTTTCTTAAACATCCCTATATAGATTGAAACTACAAAAGGAGTTATCACTATACATGGATTTTTTTTTTTGGTCGGTACACTATACATGGATTCAATGCATATGATTAATGAATTTAATTATTTTAAGAAAAAACAATATACACATGCATATATTGTTACAATTGACTAAACTAATTTCTTTAAAATTCAGATATTATAAAATAATACATATGATTACAATTAAATGAATATTCAATCTAACATACTTAATATGTAGTCCTTTGAGGTACAGTAATATACTAAGGAAAATACATTCACTAATCACATTGCCATTTATAATTTGTGAACACCATAATTTCTTATACTTGATACTATATCGATTATATTATTTATAATAATATTAATATCAATGTAAAGTTATGGGCATGTGCTATATGAGCTTTGAACACGGGTGCTTTGGCTTCTCTATCTGGGTCTCGAGGAATATCCCGTTTAAGTTTCTAAAATACATTTCTCTCACATTTCATTCAGCATTTTTGCATCACATATTTTTACAGGGTTAAAGCTAAAAAATAAGCATGTGTTTTAATTTCCTCAACTTTTATCTAAATTATAATGGATGTTCCTCACTAATAAACAAACAAAAAAATGAAAGTGGAAATAAAGGTGTCTAGTGTTTAGTGGTGTTTTTATAATATTACATAATATATAATTTCAATTAACTTAACTAACACATTTAATCTAATCAAATGATGTAAAGATATTTTACATTTAAGAATTGTAAGGTATTATTTTTGTGTGAGTATTGCATTTATAGATTCCCTTTTTAAAGTTAGGAGATGAATAAGCATACGCATCGACATATTTAGATCATATATAGGCAATGGATAAATTCTAAATATATTCAGAAGTATCTTGATGAAGCGATGTCAGTGATCAACAAAATATCTTACATACGATTCCAAGAAATACCGAACTCTTGTCCCGAAAATTTCCCTCATTCAATATTCAACAGTATATGCTACGAGAACACAAAAGAACATGTAATTGATAAAATCTTCTATATATAGTAACCCTAAGTTAGCATGCTTGCAACAACTTTCAAAAATATCTTTGAGATGAACTATGAGATGAAGAAATATCAAACTGCTAGCTACTACCTAACTTATGTCGCACAAACTGAATTTTTCAGTCATTCAATATAGATGACAGGTTGATCAATATTGAGTGTTGAATTATTGGAACTTTTGCTTTGAATGTTATATGTGACTCACTTAATTTTCCTTTTTTGTCATTGAATATTATTGTTCTATTTTTGTCAGCCATGTGTATAATATAATGTCACCTTTTAATATGTTTCACGTGATATGTTCACTAGTTGCATGCAACGTGAAGGATATGCATGAATTTGAGAAGACTTGAATGATTTTTTTGTGGTGTAAATTGTAGGCTGCATGCATTGAATATCATTTTCTTACGTATGGTTTTGAATATTGAAACTTAGCTTGTAAATAAAAAAACAAAAATTGCATTGGAAGAGTTTCTCTCTCCTTTCACAAGATAACTTATGAGTTTTCTTCTTAATATTATTAGACGATGCTTAAGGATTATTTTATAAAGCCTCGTGATAAAAAAAATTACTTGCTCACAAAAGGGATTTAATTATGAATAAATATATTTTGATGTGTCTAAACATATAACTTGAGCACGCCGAGAGATCGACACAGCCTTTTATTTTTTACTCTTAAATATACGTGTGTGTGTGTGTGTATTTGCGCGTATATGTGTAATGACTTGTTTTCTTTTTTAAAACTTCAAATAAACAACGAAATTCCATTAGTGATTTATTTCAATGGATTTTTTATTTAATTTTGAATTAATCCATATCTTGACATGAAACTTATGACAAATTAAAAGGCAATTTTCCAAAGTGTAAGTATGTAATTTGATTAGGCAGGGAGACTTTAAATTAAATGTACCGGTGAAAATACTCCATTTGGTTATTGATAAAAATGACCTTTTGCTACCATTTGCCAGCATTAGTAGAATCAACAATAATGGCCAGATAATTACATACGACGTCAGCTAACAAATAATGACGTATACATACTCTGTTAGTTTATGCTATACTTTGGCATATACGTTTTTTTTATGGAAAAACTTTGGCATATAATTTGTTGATAGAGTACAATGATATAAACTATATAACTCTGTAACTAACCAAACTTAGTACGTAGGATAATATATATACATGTTTATTTGTAGTTGTTTTAAAGAGATTTAATTTGAAACTTGAAAATGCAAAGCCGCAGAAAGATTAATACTCTCATTTATAAACTTATATATTTGCCTATTAGAATTCGTTGTTATTGGTACCATTACAAGCTGAATAATGTTAAGACTGTTCTTGGAATTGGAAACAATAGTTGTTGAACACACACACACACACAATCCACTAATTTTTTCAAATTGGAATTCATTTTGTCCAATGATAACATACAGAAAGAAATGAAGGATAAATATGCTCAAAATATATGATAAATATTGGCGCATGTCAACGAATTCGAACTACTTTCAGAAAATTATCTTATTCTTAATTAAAGAATATGACACATTGTAATAAAAAAAAGAATATGACACACACACACACACACACATTTAGTATTTGATGTAATTTATATTAAAAGTTTTGAATGTATTGATTCGAATGCAGATCTAAAATGATTACGACTTACGAGCAAAGAAGTTTTTTTTCTCAGATATATAGATTAGCGCTTCTTTTTCTAATTTTTTTCTTACTCCAAAGATGTTCTTCATCACATGAGTCCCAACCCATAATATAAATTTCAATAGGGGTGAAAAAAGGTATTAGTTAATAGTTATAATAAAACGACCTAAAATTATTATGATAGTAGTGCAAAATTAAAACGACTCAATCATTTTCATTTTCTTTATTTTGTTTCAGTGAAATAATTTATTAGTGACTATGAAAAATATAACAATAATATAATTATGTTGTTTTGGCATTGTTTGTGCTTTATGTAATTGATAAATAATATGACATTATAATAGG
Organism: Mimosa pudica; assembly: GCA_029929735.1. Lineage (NCBI taxonomy): Eukaryota > Viridiplantae > Streptophyta > Magnoliopsida > Fabales > Fabaceae > Mimosa > Mimosa pudica. Next base: position 6,635,284 of record JAKELP010000021.1, on the reverse strand, counting down.
CTTTGATATAGTTAGTAGAAAACTCACTCTCTTGAACATATCAGAGGTTTAATTATTCAAATGCGTATGGAAAGACTTTAATTAGGTGAGTAACAGCTCAACTTTAATTGCTACCTTCGAAGAATTAAGCTTTTCTAACTGCCATTTATTAGGACATATATAGAAGACCGTCATATGCTTGATAAAAAAAAATTGTTTATATGACTATACATAGATTTTATCTTTTCTAATATAGTTGGCTTTCAATTTAAATAATTTTTTTACTTTCACTATAAATTTTTATATTTTTAAAAGTATATATTGAATAAAACATAATTAATTTACTGCACTATTTAAGGTCCATTTTTATTGTTAAAAAATAAAATAAAAATAATATCATTGATGCTCGGTTAAAATTACGGTTTTTTTGGAATAACAAGGCTGCAGTAAAGAATTATATATCGTTACAAAATAATTCAGCTAAATCTAATTTTTCAAAGTTTCTTACATAATTATCTTTCTGAAGCTTAACCAAAATTATAATTATTAAAAAAAATGTCAACTCAGTTACGTTCTAATCCATACTTAATGAGGATGTGTTTGGGAAAAAAATATATTAGACAATCTTACTCCGCTTTATACGTAAAGACTCATTTAAACCCACAACAAATTAAACAAACTTACGGTGGAGCTAAGCAGGCGGCTCTTCAAACTTATGATTATAAAGAAATAATAAAACTCTTTTTTTTATCAGAATATAATATAATAAACCTGTAGTTTCATATACTCATTAGATCTATATGGTAAAATACACACACACTCGTTAGATCTCTGATCTCATTTAAGGAGGATTTTTTATTCGTATTTTAAACAGATAGAGTATTACTATTTAATTTGCTAGATAACTTACTAAATTAAGGGATATGATGAGGTTTATTCGTCCCCCCGAGTCAAAAGGCATATAAGATCAGGAATTGGTGCAGTGAATTTGTGTCTATTCCCAAGTCAGGGTGTCTAGTCATATTATAATATACACATAATAAGATCTTGTGTTTTGTTTTTCAATTGGAGAGACTATAAATAGAGTGGTAAACTGGATTTTCTTAGGATTTCTTCTAAAGGAGTGCTCCCAAAAAAGTCATAGAAGTTACCGTGAATAAATTCTTAAACAGGGATTATATTAAAACAATATAATTAAAACCCAATTTGGCCAAATTAGAAAGTTTTAGAATTTCTAATATATTTTTTTGGAATATGACTGATAATAAGCAAGATGAGAAAGAGTAATGTTGTCCCACTAGTTTTTTACTTAACATTTTTCCAAATTTTCAATTTCTCATCATTGATTTTTTTTATATCAAATTTTTAAAACTTTTTAGCTAAAACATCTTCTATGGAAAGAAAGAGAGTTAAAAAAAATTCAAAAGAAAAGGAGTGTGCTCTTGTTTTAAGGATTTTTCTAATTAATAGTTTCACTCCTAGATATATAAATAATCGATTTATACAAACAATAAAAAGTTTCTAAATTAAGTTAAACACAAAAATATAGTATATACAAAAAATAATTGTATCATATCATATCATAATCATAATAAATAAAACATGTGACCCAAAAGAAGAAAAAAAAAGGAATGGTAGTAGGAGTAATTATATATAGATTATTATTAGTTTAGTTTGATGATGATGATGATGTGATGATGGTCATGCATGTAATGTGAAGTGATGTGTATAAATAGAGGGGAGAGCTCGGCATGGATGGTAGATGACGTGAGAATGGTTCGTGTGAGGTGAGAGGAAAATATCAATGCCACGTAGGCATATGATGATCCCATTCTCTCTCTCTCTCTTCTTCTGAGCCCTCCTAAAGATCTTCTCTCTCTTTTCTCACCACCAATATTATTTCCTTCTCATTCTCATGCATCTATCTTCAATAATATCTCTCTAATTTCCATTTCTTTCACTAAATAAATCTCACTTCTCCAAACTACACCAGACTCATCTCACTGGTACTATTTTTTTTTTATTTTTGCATTTTTCTCTTTCTCTTGATTTTTCCTGCTTTATTCTTACTTTTGTGATATTTTTCCTGGATTAATCTGAGCTGTTCTGAGATATTTAGGTGACTGCTAGTATTTTGGTCCTGATTTTTTCATTTTCATATTTTAAATGCTTTTAATTATTATTATTTCTTGTTTCATTATTGTTCTCTGTATTGTTTTGTTTGGTTTGGATATTCTTGTTGCTTTAGGTTATGATTTGTTTGAGAGAGATATATATATCCTGACTGATTTTTTTTTTTTTTTGTGGATATTTTTTTAGGAAGGAGTAATTTGTTTTTTTTTTTTTTGAGATTGCAGTGAAATAAATCAAGGTTAGGGAATCACAATAATTCACAAGTGGATGGAATGGACTCAGTGTGTTGATCAGCACACTTTAGTTGTAGTAAGCTGCTGCGATTTTCAGGGAGATGCATTTTGCTGTGTTGTTATTTGATTTTGTTGATTATTTTTGGTGTTAGAATGTGTGCAAAGTTTGATTTGGTGTTTTTTTTTATTTCTCTGTTTGGAAATGTTGAAGGTTGAATATATGTGTGCATTCTGAAGGGGAATGTTGAATTAGGATGGATATTTGAGCTTTGATTCATTGGTTGCTGCTTTATGCACCACTTTGGATAGTTGGTTTTGGTGTTAAAGGAACAAGGAATACCTTGGAATTAGATATTTCCTTCAATGGCTGCTTCTAGTGAAAGGTGGATTGACCGCCTTCAGTTTTCGTCGTTGTTCTGGCCTCCCCCACCAGATGGTCAGCAAAGAAAGGTGTGTTCTTGATGCTCATTGTTTTCTTTTGTTTGTAGAGAACTTTTATTCTTTGTCTAGGGTGGTGCAATAACAGATGTACTATAGTTTTTAGTGACCCGGAATCTGTGCATATCTCTCCTTTGAGTGAAACTCCAATCTTCATATTGGAGCAGTTGATTGATATTGGAAATGAATCGAGTAATATTTGAAGACCTTGTAGTTATTTCGAAAGTTCTGCATGAATGTTTTTGAGGGACAGGATTGAAATGGTGCCATGTTTCATGATATATTATCACATGGTTATAGCAGTCTTGAATATTTTGAACTGAAAACGTAAATTCTGTTGTCTTTCTCTAGAGTAACTATGTTTTCAACATTACTTCAGTTTCCTAATACATATTTCTTGACTGCTGTGCTATTTATATCTGCTTCATTCTAGGATCAAATTGCTGCCTATGTTGAATACTTTATTCAATTTACATCAGCGCAATTTCCTGATGATATTGCTGAGGTATGACAAGTAAACCTTAGTTTATGAGAAAATAAGAAATTTGATTCTGGGAAATTTTAGTTTCCTTAGGATCTTATAAAGTGAAAGAGTTTGTATTTGATGTTAACTGGTTTATATATTTCTGACAGCTGATCCGAAACCGTTATCCTTCAAAGGATATGCTCCTCTTTGATGATGTTTTGGGTATTTATGCTCTAACTCATGTTAGTTACATTATGGTTGATTCAATGTGAATATTATTGCTTGGTATTTATTTATGTACTATAATTCATATATTTTCTTGATTTTCAGCGACATTTGTACTTCATCATCCAGAGCATGGGCATGCAGTTGTACTTCCAATTATTTCATGTATTATTGATGGTATTTTAGTCTATGATAAGACTAGTCCTCCATTTGCTTCTTTCATATCCTTAGTCTGCCCAGAAAGTGAGGTAGAATCCCTGTCCTGAAATTCTTAGCTTCTTTAAGTAATATGATTCATAGACTATATGTTTCTTTCTTTGTGACACAATGGAGTTTCATTGAATGTTTGTCTCGACCTACAGAATGAATACTCTGAACAATGGGCACTGGCATGTGGTGAAATTTTGAGAATTTTAACTCATTACAATCGCCCCATATTCAAGATAGAAAGACAACATAATGAAATAGAAAGAAGCACCAGTGGCAGCCATGCAACAACAAGCAGTGCTGTTGATGGGGAATCTAGCCATCATTCCACCGCACAGGAAAAGAAGCCTATACGACCTCTGTCTCCTTGGATCACTGACATACTGTTGGCTGCACCTCTGGGAATCAGAAGTGACTATTTCCGGTGGTGAGTACTTTTATTATTATGTAATGACTTATGATTTGATTTTTTCTTTTCGTATAATCCATGTGTGTGGGTTTCCTGCAAAAATATTTGGTTTCAGTTTTCATTTGGCATGTCAGGTATCATCATAAGGTTCTTGTGAAGCTTTAATATTAAAGTGTTTCACTTTGTATTCGATAAAGCTTTATCACTTTATTCTCAGTTCTCATTGTACAAACAACTATGAATTATTTTTGAGCTTGTTTGAAAATAATATCTCCACTGATTTAGCATGGGAATGGAAAGGGTTGTGTTTTAGGCTTCCATTTGAATTTTATTTTATCCCATGTTTTTCATAGGGGTATCTCTATCAGATTTGAAGAGAGGTTAGGCACAGTTGGAGTTATTCTCTTGGCTTCCTTTTTGGTGTTTTTAATGAAATATTTTAATGGAGAGACCGGATGGAGTTATTGTATTTTTCCTGTTTTGTTGAATGCCTTGTCTCCCTTTGATTGTAATTCTCTCTCTTTCTTTTTGTGGACAATTCTCCTGAATGGACAAAGATCTGATTTTGAAAGATGAATGTTAGAAGAGAAAAATTGTATCATGGTATTTTCGGGCAGGCAGGTATGAGACAAAAGAATACTTGTATGTTTGAATGCCTGGCTGAAAGAATACACTGCCACGGGATTATAAGACATGTACCAGAATCAAAAAGAATGGACCAATGACAAGTATGTTTTGACCAAAGAAGAGGGACAAGTGTTGACAACCCTTGCTATCCTGCCCCATTGCCATCCCTACTTGCTTGGCAGCTATATATTTTCTTTATTATTTCTATATCCTGGAAGGCTTTTAAAAGAAGTAAAGAAGGCTGTTGGAACAAGGATTTATATATACGGTAGTGTCTATTGTGGATGGTTTTCCCAGCAAGGGAAAGATAAAAGGAAGTATTTGGACTCTTGTTCATTAGTTTTAAGAAACCTACTTTGGTTGGATCTTCTTTCAGTTTGCAATTGTACAAAGTAATTTGGTTTTACCAGCTAGTTTAAAGTAATTTTCATACCTCGTTGATGACATAAATGTGAAGGACTGCTTGCTTACCACTGAGCATTTTTAGTAAACTTCATTCAAATTTATATTTCATGCTTTGGCAGGTGCAGTGGTGTTATGGGTAAATATGCTGCAGGAGAACTCAAGCCACCTGCAGCTAGTAAGTTAAATCCTGATTTTTGTTTAATGCATAACTTGCTTTTTCTGTCATTTTTTTGTGCAATGCTTCTGTAATGTGTAAGATATTTGTACTAACATGCTTGCGTTGTTCTTAGAGATGGTTAATTAATTGGTGCATTACAGAAAAAATAAAAGCTAAAATAAGCATTATATTCCATCAAACATGCAGTTGAGGATAAATTTTGAAAGAGGAAAACAAAAGGGACAACCATGTGAAACTATAAAAAGGAAAAAATGCCTAACTTACAAAATAAGAAGGAAATAAGGACAATGTCTGCCTAATTCACCAATTCCCTACTTTTTGGGATTGTGACATTCCTGTCTTTTTTGGGTGTCCTTGAATTGGTATTAAAATTCGTGTATGTTTGGCTCGACATGGACATCGCTAGATGTGGATGCTTTCCAATTGTGGTTAGGAATTCAAATTCTAACTTCTGTTTTTATTCTTGTTTTAGTCATCTATGAATATTTATATAGTTATTTGTCTTCTAACTCCTCTTTATATAATTCCACCGTGATGCTTACAGTTTATTAATAATGATGGACTTTTTGTCTTTAGAAAATCTCAATATTAATCCTTAATATGGTGGGTTCTGATGACAAACTTAAAAATGCTCTCAGCCCTTGGGACCCAACTCACATAAAAAAGCACTTGAGAAACATGCAGGTGTTTCAGCCACACTCCCCCCCCCCCCCAAAAAAAAAAAAAACATTTTGTTTAATTATCTAGGAAGTTGATAATATTTCTTGAAAAAACAAGATTATTTGTTAATGCTATTATGAGATTTTCATATTTATGTTGTTATGGAGGATATCTTCAACAGATTTGTTAATATCCTTTTTTTTTGAATATTTTCTCTAGCTTCTTCACGTGGTTCTGGGAAACATCCTCAGCTCATGCCTTCAACTCCTAGGTGGGCTGTAGCCAATGGTGCTGGTGTTATATTAAGTGTTTGTGATGATGAAGTAGCTCGGTATGAAACTGCTACTTTAACAGCAGCAGCTGTCCCTGCCCTTTTACTTCCTCCTCCTACAACAGCTTTGGATGAACATCTTGTTGCAGGATTACCAGCTCTTGAACCATATGCACGTTTATTTCATAGGTTATATAAATTCTTCTCCTTTCTGGTTATTGGTCTGATTGTATATATCTGACTAGATCTACATGTTCAATTTATGTAGATATTATGCCATAGCTACTCCAAGTGCCACACAAAGACTCCTTCTTGGTTTGCTAGAAGCTCCACCATCGTGGGCTCCAGATGCTCTTGATGCTGCTGTGCAGCTTGTTGAGCTCCTTCGAGCTGCTGAAGATTATGCATCTGGTATTAGGGTAAGCTTTGTAAATTTGATATGGTGTGGCAGGAAAAAATATGCTTCAGTGCTAAACTGGTGAGCAGTTTTGAGCAAAATAAAAAATTGGCAATTATTTCTCTACTTCATTGTAAATATTACCTAGACACAAGGTTTTTACAACTAATTGAAAGATTAAATTACACATAGATCCTCTGATTTCTTCATAAATTATATGCATCTCCCCTGAAAATAAATTAAGCTACACTTGAGCCCATTTTAATTTTCATTTTAATAAATAACCCTCAATTAACTTGGACACTTTTTTCAACTAAACACAGATTTACAGATTATAGAGGATATTTTTGTGGGAACAAAAGATAAATTTGGACTGAAATATGTTGTGTATTATAAAATAAGATGGGAGGCAAGCTATGGTGGTTTTTAATGTTTTTTATGCGAGTATATTAATCAATGCAATATTGCACTATCGGAGCCAAGCTATGGTGGTTTTTAACGGTTTTATTTTATGCGAGTAGACTGACCAACATAATAATTCATTATTTGACGTGTTAATACAGCTTCCTAGAAATTGGATGCATTTGCATTTCTTGCGTGCAATAGGGACTGCAATGTCCATGAGAGCTGGTATAGCTGCCGATGCAGCAGCTGCTTTGCTGTTCCGCATCCTTTCACAACCTGCATTATTATTTCCCCCACTCAGGCAAGTTGATGGAGTTGAAGTTCATCATGAACCAATGGGTCATTACGTTTCATCCTATAGAAAACAGGTATGATTCATCTTTATTATCTAACACATTAAGTTTTACATATTTTGCTTTGATGATTGATTTCTAAGTTATGTTGAAAATATATAATTTTTGTTGTTGATCAGATAGAAGTTCCAGCAGCCGAAGCTTCTATAGAGGCTACTGCCCAAGGCATTGCATCAATGCTTTGTGCCCATGGTCCTGAGGTTGAATGGAGAATCTGTACCATTTGGGAAGCAGCTTATGGTCTGATTCCTTTGAGTTCCTCTGCTGTTGATCTTCCAGAGATAATTGTTAATACTCCTTTGCAACCTCCCATACTATCATGGAATTTGTATATACCTCTTCTAAAGGTCTTGGAATATCTTCCCTGTGGGAGTCCCTCTGAAGCTTGTCTAATGAAAATATTTGTTGCTACTGTTGAAGCTATTCTAAAGAGGACATTTCCATCTGAGCCATCCAGAGAGCATAACAGAAAAACCAGATACTTCTCTGGAATGGGGTCTGCTTCCAAAAACCTTGCAGTGGCAGAACTTCGTACCATGATCCATTCACTCTTTTTAGAATCATGTGCATCTGTGGAACTAGCTTCTCGCCTTCTTTTTGTTGTTTTGACAGTTTGTGTTAGTCATGAAGCACGATTCAACAGAAGTGAGAAACCAAGAGGTGAAGATGATTCTTTGGCAGAGGTATGCATTGGGGACTTGCATGCAATCTCTGAAAGTCAGAAAGAAATGAATAATAAGAAGTTGAAAAAACATGGGCCTGTGGCTGCATTTGATTCCTATGTTTTGGCTGCTGTATGTGCTCTTGCCTGTGAGCTTCAATTGTTCCCTTTGGTTTCAGCAGGGAGCAACCATTCAATATCCAGCATTTTACAAGATGAATCCAAGACTGTTGAGGCAAATGAATCGTCACATGATTTGCAAAGTGGTATAAATTCAGCAATTCGCCACACTCGCAGAATTTTAACAATTCTAGAGGCACTATTTTCATTGAAGCCATCTTCTGTTGGCACTCCATGGAGTCACAGCTCAAATGAAATAGTTGCTGCAGCAATGGTTGCTGCCCATGTTTCTGAACTATTCAGGCAGTCAAAAGCTTGCATGCATGCACTGTCTGTTTTGATGCGGTGCAAATGGGACAATGAAATTCACTCTAGGGCATCGTCCTTATACAACCTTATAGACATTCACAGCAAAGCAGTTGCAACCTTTGTAAATAAGACGGAGCCATTGGAAGCAAACATAATTCATGCACCCGTATGGAAAGGTTCCCTTGTTCCTCCGAATAGTTTCAGACAAAATCAATCTGAAAATAGTCGCTGCTTTGACCCGGGACAGACATCTGTCTCACTTTCTCAGGAGGATTCAGCCTCTTCTGAACCTAATCATGAATCTACAAAAAGTTCTTACCCAACTGAAGAATCAGGATATACATTGGGTAAAGGTATCACAAGTTTCTCATTGGATGCTTCGGACCTAGCCAACTTCCTTACCATGGACAGGCATATAGGATTTAATTGCAGCTCGCAAATATTTTTGAGGTCCATGTTGGCAGAGAAACAAGAGTTATGCTTCTCAGTTATTTCACTGCTATGGCACAAATTAATTGCATCTCCAGAAACACAACCTTGCGTTGAAAGCACTTCTGCCCAACAGGGATGGAGACAGGTATCCTTTAAGTGATTTAGCAATTATTTTTTCTCTGCTTTTGTTAGAAATTTGCACGAATTGACTCTTTTAAGGATGTTGACTTCATGGTTTACATCTAACAATACTTGGTATTCACATGAATAAGGCTCTGGCTGTAGATGAGGAATACAAAGGCATATCCTTTGTACACAATGATAGAAAAAGGCGACCTAAACCCAAACTTTCAAGTCAATTTCTCATCAAAGAATTAAATTTTTCCGAGTGCATTATAATAAATATTTCCTCATGTTCACTAGGAAGCTCCCCTTTCCATCACAAATGCGTTTGTATAATAGGTATATTGCCTACATTAAACAGAAAGGAGTCTCATGTTGAAGTAATCTGCTTCTGAGTCCATATATATCCTTATGCTAATGGATATTTCAAAAAGGTTAATAATTTGGAAGAAAATTCATGAATTGGCTTGTATGAATATAGTTAACGTAACTTGATGTGAAAGCATTTTTGTCTTGAAGCTGGGATATGAGTCGTTTGGCACTTACCCACTTAAGTCTTGTGATGGTATTCTAACCAGATTCTTACATTAGTAGTAGGGATCAAAATAGTAGGGCATATCCTCCATTGGGAAGTACATGTTGCTTAATGTTGAGGGGTTCTCATTCCACAATAATTAGCTATTAGAGATCCAGCAAGGGTGTATTAAGTACTTTTTATAGATATAAGCTTCTGTATCCTTTATTATTTTTTATGAGGTCCAAGTCTTATTTATATAATTGTTTCTAATGAAAGGATACACTTTTTTGATCAATATTATGTAGGTTGTTGATGCATTATGCAATGTTGTATCAGCGTCACCAACAAAAGCAGCTACAGCAGTTGTACTACAGGTCCATATTTTTCCATCAGTTTGCAAAGCATTGTCTTTATTTTTGTCTCTGGCACAGGATTTGATACCTCTTCTGTTTATGTATAACTATTCACATTTTTACAATACACTTTTTATCAACTTGCAGAATTATTGTTTTATACATCAATGAATCTAAACTTTCCCGTGCTTGTTGCTTATCAGGCGGAGAGGGAATTGCAGCCCTGGATTGCCAGAGATGATGATGTAGGACAGAGGATGTGGAGGATCAATCAGCGAATTGTAAAGTTGCTAGTGGAACTAATGAGGAATCATGAAAATGCTGAGTCAATGGTAATTGTGGCTAGCGCTTCAGATTTACTGCTAAGAGCCACAGACGGGATGCTGGTTGATGGAGAAGCTTGCACGTTGCCCCAGTTAGAGGTAGTCTCTTAAATGATTAACTTCACTCTACTGTTTCATATGCTGAAAGTATCATACATGCAATATTTTTATCTGTATTAAGTGAGAAATAACCAACTTGATGACTGCATGACAACATAATTTCATTTTGTTTACAAGATACATTTAATAGATCATTTGTATCATACCGTAATTTAGCTGCTAGATTGTTCGCATTATTCTGTCGTCGATACTAGTAGTATCTGTTAGTTTTTACCATTTAATACATAAAACATCCATACACATGTTGACATTTCAAAGCCTTTTACTTCAATGAATTTCTTATCAGAGATAAAAGGAGAGATACATTTTGATGCTGTAATGCAACTGAAGTTATTGAATAAGCAATCAACTATAGTTTTCTTGCTTCGTGCTGTGGCTTTAAATGCAAAAGTTTCCTGTCACCAATATTGAAATTATATTATTGGCTCAACGATGGTGTTTAAGATGAGCTTAGTTTTTGAGCAAAGTTTCCTGTAGGATTGGATGGATTCAGAATATCTTTATTTTAATTTTTCAAGGGTGAGGAGCGTGTTCTGGACTTCTTTCATTGGCTTTTACTGATTCTCAAATTTCAAAATTTTGATAAATTTGCCAGCTATTGGAAGCTATGGCCAGGGCAGTTCAGCCAATCCTGGAGTTCGGAGAATCTGGACTTGCAGTGGCAGGTGGCCTCTCAAACCTGTTGAAGGTAAATAAATTCCCCTTGTTGACGCTTCCAATAAAAACTATGCTCATTACATAAGCAGAGTGTTGTATGAGACTTATTAAGTTATAATCTATTATCCAGTATAACACTAATAAATCAAAGGGTTGGTGGGTCTATATCTGTTTGGTTTAGACCCTTTTTTACATGAACAAGATCATCAAAATGCTCCACTCCACTCAATCCACTGATATTGTTCTTCTGCAATCACATGCAGTGTCGCTTACCAGCTACTGTTCAATGCCTTTCTCATCCTAGTGCACTTGTGAGGGCTCTGAGCACATCAGTACTTAGAGATATTTTGAACACAGGCTCAATCAGGCCCTGTCCTAAACTTGCAAGATTAGATGGCATCCACAACCACAATCCCTCTTATCATTTCTTCAATATGTATGTGATTGATTGGCAAGCTGATGTAGAAAAATGCTTGTCTTGGGAAGCTCACAATCGTCTTTCCAATGGAATGTCTATTGAGTTTCTCCATGCGGCCGCCAAAGAATTAGACTGTACTATGTCCTTGTGAGAGACTAGACTATGTAGAAACACTTCTCATAGTCTATGTCAATTTTTATCCTATTATTAGTAGAGACCTTAGTTATTTGTGCTTTGGAACTCGTTGGTTTGCAAGTAATATTAGCTCCCTCCTTTGCCAATCTAGTAATGTTGCTTCATATGCTATGATACCTTGATGAAACCTGGTCTAGCATCTTTTCATTTCAACTCCACTCTACTTCACCTTCACTTCTATTTTAAGACTGTCTAGATCAAATTTTAACGGTGCTGATTTATTTATTTAAGTATACTCACTATGTGCCGTTAAAATTCGATATGATGGTTACGTGTGTGTTTCAGGTGAAGTAGAGATGGAATGAAATAAAGGGAAACCATATTTGAATGAAAATTTGGGCATTATAACTGTTAGGGTTAGAAAATTTAATATAGGAGTCATTAGCTTCATAATAAGTTACTCATTTCAATAAGGCTTATTTATCTAATTTAATTATATTAATTATGTTAGTTAAGTTAATTAAAATTATGTGTGTGTGTGAGAAATTAGAGATGCCCAATACATATTGGGCTTTAAAAATTTTCACTTCAAACATGTTATTGGCCCATGTATGTTATTGGCCCATGTAATCATCAATAGGCATCCCTAACAACACAAAGGAAATGCAGAGTTGTTTTTTTTATCTATGATCAAGGTATCCCCTCACTCGACAAGTGAGAGACGAATCCCCGCTGATTTGTAGACACCTCAAAGGGTGAAACAACTGGTCTGAGAGATTTAATACTTCTACATACCCAACGCCAAGGATCGAAACTCAGACAATTGGTTAAGGGTGAATGAGCTCTTGCCACTCAATCACACACCCCAAGTTAAATGCAGAATTGTTTTAAGTATGGGGCAAAAGCAAATTTTCCGTTGGGCAAAAGTATGGAAATGGTGTCTAAGTATTGATTATTATTTGAAATTACAAATACGGAAAAATAAATTATATATATGTGTGTGTGTGATATGAAAGGGGTTGATGTAAATTTTTAATTACCATATGGAAAAGAAAAAAGTAGTATAGTATATACTGATAATGTATGCATAAAGAAATTATTTAAAATAAATTGTAGTTGGGATTTGGTTCAAATGGCATCCACCTCCTTTGACAAGCTTTCATTGAAATCATCAACTTGCAAAGGTGGCAAAAAAGCAGGACGTTGCCATTTGGAAAGCACATGAAATGTTTTGTTGACTTAGAATCTTGGAGATGCCATTGCCTATTTCCATACGCGTTAGCGTTTCGCTATAATACCAAAGTTAATATACCCAAAATTATGGTACATTATTTGTAATGTCAATAATGAAAATATTTTTAAGATATATTATAATATTCATATATTAGCTTTGTTATATGATGTAAAATCAATAATCTCATCTTATAATATACTCCCTCCGGTCCTAAATATAGGACCTAGATAACTTTTTTTGGGGAGATTAAGGAAGACTTAATTTTAGATGTCTTTCCAATAATACCCCTCCTTAATTAGTTTAATTACTTAGTAGCCCTTCCTCCCCTATCGAAGGAGTTGTCAAGAAGAAAAAGGGTAATTTAGGAAAAATGTGACCAAAAATGTATATAGGTCTTATATTTAGGACCAAAATGAAGTCTCTATCTAGGTCCTATATTTAGGACCGGAGGGTGTATATTTTTTTGTCCAAATCTCATCTTATAATATTGATGTAGTTGTAATTTAGTATCTCTACTTTTGCTGACATTTTAATTCTGCTAATTTGACTTAGTTATAACTTAGTTCTTCAACTTTTTATCCACATATAAATCAGTTATTTTAGATTTGAATATGGTTATGATATTTAAAGTTTGAAAGATTAATGATAAAAAATATGTGTGTGTTTTTCACAAAAGAGCACTCAACACCAATTATTTTTTTTACCAAAATTACACACAAGTTTTCATATTAGGTTCAAAAGTCACATAGATCCTATATGATTTTTGAACCCAATAGGAAAACTTATGTGTATTTTTACCCAATATAGTAGTATTTTTTGTCCCAAAAAATTTAAAGTTGATTGGTTATTTGTGTAACAAAAGCTCGTTGGTTTGGTTATTTTTTTAAAAAATGAAAATGATCAGTTTTTCTTGGGAAAATTAATTTCAAGTCCCTTATAAGGAACATAATATGGAAAAAGTCCCAAAAATTAAAGTAGAGTCCCAACTTTTCAAAATAATTAAAATAGAGTCCCAAGGGACTCTACTTTAATTATTTTGAAAATGCGGGCCCCACAATAAATAATAAAATAATTAAAGTAGAGAGGAGAGAGGAGAGAAGGTGGGATTATTTTATTATTTATTGTGGGACCCGCATTTTCAAAATAATTAAAGTGGAGTCCCTTGGGAGTCTACTTTAATTATTTTGAAAAGTTGGGACTCTACTTTAATTTTTTCAATTTTTGGGACTTTTTTCATTTTATGTCCCTTACCATGGACCTATAATTAATTTTCCCTTTTTTTCTTTTTGGGTTGGTTTGGTCCTGAATAGTACTCCCTCCGTTCCTAAATATAAGAGTACTTTGACTTTTTTGGAGAATCCTAAGAAAGCAAAATGAACAATTTAATCATAACATATTTTAAATATTATTAGATCATATGTAAGTTCATAAGTCAAATAAACTAGTTTAGCGAAAAATTTGGGAAAATCAATTTTTAATTACCCTATTTAGTTTTCTTAGGATTCTTCAAAAAAGTCAAAGTACTTTTATATTTAGGAACGGAGGGAATAGTAGTCATAGTGCAAGATGGAGGTAAGAAATTGAGATTCGGACAAAAGAGCTTAACGGTTAAGAAAGATGACGAGTGGGATGGGACCCACAGACCAGAAGCATGCGGCCACTTTGCTTTCAAATTTCTTATACCGAAGCTGAGTCCGAGTCCGAGTCCGCGTAGCGTGCCCACTGCGCTACTGCCCACTTCACCTTTCATCCATACCTCCATTCTATCTTTTCATGTGCCTTTATTTTCAACGTTTTTAAATGGGGAAAATGACCCACAATCACATACTCTGGAGTAAGTTGGTAAGATGTCTTCTCCACTGTTTCTTAAAGGTTTAAGAGTTTAATCTTGGGAAGTCCCCTTAAATCTAGAGGGCGACTCCACGCTAGTTCGATTATCAAAGAGGCCAGATAACACGGCTTTTACACAAAAAAAGGGAAAATGACATGAAAAAGTTAAAATAATAAATAGGGAAAATAACAACTAAGCCCCTCACTAAAAAATTAGTCATAATATATTAATAGGTGTCAAATAACCATCAGATTACATTGAATTAATATTAGACCTGAGTTACATTATTTAATCAATAGTAGCCTCTTGAATTATCAATGGTTAACTACATTTTTAAAAAGCTACATTAACAGCTCAAGAAACTGCTATTTAATAACAAACAATTTAATATGACAAGAATCCCTTGGGACTTTTTTATGCTTAAAGATTGTTTGAGACTTGGTTGTGATCAATTCCCATCTTACATATACTCCCATTCAGTTTGGATGACAATACAAGTAGAGATAGAAGATAAAATAAAATGGAGAACATATGAAAAGATAATATTGATTCACGCATATGCTATTGTAAACAAAATACTAGTAATTTATTAAATATTGTCTCTGTCTAGTATATTGAAAATAAGAAATGTGTGTGTACCAAAATTTTGTTATAATTTTTTTTTGCTCAGGGCTTTTGTTATAATTTTCTAAATGATGTTTATGCATAAAATTTAATTTTCTGAATTTTGAAGTTAATATGTGCCGGATTTTGTTAGTAACATTAGGTTGTTTGTGGGACAAATTCCCTTGATTTCTAATTTTTTTCTCATCACCTTTTAAGGATATCAAATTCATCCTTTGATAAAAAAGGATGGTTAAGATGTTTTATAAAACTTTAATTTATGAAAATAACCCTAAGGTGTGATCTTGAAGGAAAAGGGGGGATAAAGAAAAGAGAGATCATATGCTTTGTCCTAGCTTTTATGAGCCTAGCCTGAATTTTTTATTTTGCAATAAGATGTGAGGTGTTGAAAGCTCTCAATTACATGTGGAGAATCCTTGAAACAAGGGAAAGCAAAATAACTTTATTTAATTCATTAGTAATTAGGATATCCGTTTCAGGGATATTATTCTAAAGCTCAAAGCACCATTTAATTATTATTACCATAATCATAAAGTCATTCATCTTAAAGATATTATTCTCTTTCTTTCTTCTTTTGCCATTTTTCTTTTGTTGAAATCGCACCTAAAGAACCTGAATCTTGCTTTTGTCTCTTAAAGTTTATTTCTTTTACTCACTATATTGGCTAAATTCATTAAATACGACCTTTTTATATTTCACACTTTTTTTAGGTACTGCCTTGCAAATATGACAGAAAAAACCAGTTTAGAGGACACATCAAAATTTACACATTAAAAGATAAATGAAGTTAATTAGCTTAAGAGAAAACTTACAAATATATGTATTTCTTCCTCGGTCTCAACTCTCAAGACTTATATAAGACTACTTTGATTAAAATAGGCATGTCAGTTTTTTTTTCTATAGTTATTTTCCCCTCACATTTCTTAATTGAGTAATGCTCCAATAAGATAATTGGATTCTGATGAAAAAAAAAAGATACTCCCTCCGTTCCTAAATATAAGAACACTTTGACGTTTTTGGAGAATTCTAAGAAAGCAAAATATGGTAAGTAAAAATTGATTTTCCCAAAATTTTTCACTAAACTAGTTTATTTGACTTATGAACTTTCATATGATATAATAATATTTAAAATATGTTATGATTAAATTGTTCATTTTGCTTTCTTATGATTCTCCAAAAAAGTCAAAATGCTCTTATATTTAGGAACGGAGGGAGTAATTCATAAAGAGATCTACGAAAATTAAAATTAGATATATAGGTGTCGTTAAGTTTGCAAATTGAGAAAAAGATGTCTTAATTTGTAAAATATTAGTCTGCGCACACGGGTTCACATAATTTCTGGGAGTTTTCCTTTTCCATATTCGTATTATCGTAGTATTACCGTATTATCGTATCGTGAGTATCTAAAACCAAAACTAAAACTAAAGATAAAAGTCTAAAACCCAAAACAAAACAAAACAAAACAAACATGGTTATTGTTACAACTTACAACATTACAGTAAAGGCACCAGCCTAGCTTGTTGTGTTGTTTCGAATTCAAACCAAACCAAACCAAAACAAAACCAAACACATTCTTCTTCTTCTTCGATCCGCTCATCTTCTTCTTCTTCTTCTTCCTCGTAAGCTCTCTCCTCAATCTGAATCTCCTAATAATAATGTATTCTATTCTCTGCTTGATTTACTTTTTCACCACTCATTATCATTATTATTGTTATTATTATTACTGCTTCGAAATTAAAACTTAATCTACCATCATTACACAGCTGAAGAAAACAAAAAGAAGAAGCAGCCATTTGCTTTCAATTTCTTCAAAGGACATACACGTCTTCATTTTTCAGATCAGAATTGTATTATAGGTTAGCTACCAAATGTTACCTCTATTTCCTCTATTTTATTAAATCCTGTGAGTTTCTTAGAAGAATTTCATATTTGTAGTGTTCTTTTTGTTCAATAATTCACTACTTTTGTTGTTTGATGTCATTACCTCAATTCACTACTTTTGTTCAGTAATTTCCTGTATTATATTAAATGATGTGTACTTTTTTACAAGAATTTCATGTTTGTAGTGTTCTTTTTGTTCAGTAATTCGCTAGTTTTGTTGTTTGATGTCATTCTCTGTTTGTTTAAGATGCTATGAGTCTGCGCCACCGTCATGCGGCGGAGAGCCGGCGGCGGCAGTTGGCAGCGGAGGAGGAGGAAGTATACAACATAATTCCTGTGCACAATCTTCTTGCAGACCATCCTTCTCTGCGGTTTCCGGAGGTTAGGGCGGCGGCGGCGGCCCTACGAGCGGTCGGTGACCTCAGGAAGCCGCCGTTCACTCAATGGCTGGACACCATGGACCTCTTGGATTGGCTGGGGCTGTTCTTTGGCTTCCAGAAGGAGAATGTTAGGAATCAGAGGGAACACATTGTTCTCCACCTTGCTAATGCTCAGATGCGCCTCACGCCGCCTCCTGATAACATTGACACGTTAGATGGTGCGGTTTTGAGGAAATTCAGGAGGAAGTTGTTGAAGAATTACACCAATTGGTGTTCCTATTTGGGGAAGAAGTCCAACATTTGGATTTCTGACCGCCGTGGTGGTCCTGATCAGCGGCGGGAGCTGCTTTATGTGTCGCTTTATCTGTTGATTTGGGGTGAGGCGGCGAATCTTCGATTTGTTCCGGAGTGTCTTTGTTATATTTTTCATCATATGGCTATGGAGCTGAATAAGATCTTGGAGGATTATATAGATGAGAACACTGGGCAGCCGGTGATGCCTTCTGTCTCGGGGGAGAATGCGTTTTTGAATGGTGTGATTAAACCGATTTATGAAACGGTTAAGGCTGAGGTGGATAGTAGCAGGAATGGAACTGCTCCTCATAGTGCTTGGAGGAATTATGATGATATAAATGAGTACTTTTGGAGTAGGCGGTGTTTTGAGAAGCTGAAGTGGCCAATCAATGTTGGGAGTACCTTTTTTGTGACATCCAGTAGGGCGAGGCATGTGGGGAAGACGGGATTTGTTGAGCAGAGGTCGTTTTGGAATTTATTCCGGAGTTTTGATCGGCTTTGGGTGATGTTGATACTGTTTCTCCAAGTGGCAATCATTGTTGCTTGGGAGCAGAAGGGGTATCCTTGGCAAGCATTGGAGGATAGGTCTGTACAGGTTCGAGTTTTAACCATTTTCTTCACGTGGAGTGGCTTGAGGTTTCTGCAGTCTTTGCTTGATGTGGGGATGCATTATAGGTTGGTTTCAAGGGAGACTATGGGGCTTGGAGTGAGAATGGTTCTCAAATGTATTGTTGCTGCCGCCTGGATTGTTGTCTTTGGTGTATTCTATGGGAGGATATGGTCACAAAGAAACCATGATAGGAAGTGGTCAGCTGAAGCAAATAGGCGAGTGTTTACTTTTGTTCAAGTTGCACTGGTTTTTATCCTTCCAGAGCTCCTAGCTTTAGCCCTTTTCATTATTCCTTGGGTCAGAAATTTTATTGAGAATACAAATTGGAGGATCTTTTACATGTTATCCTGGTGGTTTCAGAGTAGATCTTTTGTTGGTCGTGGTTTGAGAGAAGGCCTTGTAGATAACATTAAATACACCTTGTTCTGGATTGTTGTGCTTGCCACTAAGTTTTGTTTCAGTTACTTCCTTCAGATTAAACCCTTGATTGCTCCTTCAAAAGCAGTGTTGGACCTCAAGAATGTTAATTATGGATGGCATGAGTTTCTCCGCAACAGCAACAGACTTGCCGTTGGCCTTCTCTGGCTTCCTGTTGTTTTGGTCTATTTGATGGATATCCAGATATGGTATTCAATATATTCATCTTTTGTTGGGGCAGCTGTGGGGTTGTTTGCACACCTGGGTGAGATTCGGAATATGCAGCATCTGCGATTGAGATTCCAATTTTTCGCTAGTGCAATCCAGTTTAATCTAATGCCTGAGGAGCAATTGTTAAATGCAAGAGGCACGCTGAAGAGCAAGCTTAAGGATATTATCCATAGGTTGAAGCTCAGGTATGGGCTTGGCCAGCCCTTCAGGAAACTTGAATCTAACCAGGTTGAGGCCACCAAGTTTGCATTGATATGGAATGAGATTATCATGTCTTTCAGGGAAGAGGATATCGTCTCTGACCAAGAGGTTGAACTGTTGGAGCTACCACCAAACGCATGGAATGTCAGTGTGATACGCTGGCCATGTTTTCTTCTCTGCAATGAGTTGTTGCTGGCTCTTAGTCAGGCCAAAGAATTAATTGATAGTCCTGATCGGTGGCTTTGGAAGAAGATATGCAAGAATGAGTATAGGCGTTGTGCCATTATTGAAGTATATGATTGTATCAAGCATTTGCTCCTTGAGATTATCAAACCTACTAGTGAAGAACATAATATTGTGACAGTCTTGTTCCAAGAAATTGATCACTCCTTTGAGATCGAGAGATTCACTAAAACATTCAAAACAACTGCACTTCCACAGCTACATAGCAAGCTGATTGTGCTTGTCCAGTTATTGAACAAGCCCGAAAAGGACTCTAACAAGCTGGTGAATACTCTGCAGGCCCTGTATGAGATTGCTATCCGAGATTTTTTCAAGGAAAAAAGGAATGCTGACCAGCTACGTGAGGATGGCTTAGCTCCACGTAATCTGGCTTCCTCAGGGGGTTTGCTCTTTGCTAATGCCATTCAGTTGCCTGACACAAGCAATGAGAACTTCTATCGGCAGATTCGACGCTTACACACAATTCTGACCTCCAGGGATTCAATGCAAAATATTCCTGTAAATCTTGAAGCTAGGCGGCGGATTGCATTCTTCAGTAACTCACTTTTTATGAACATGCCCCGTGCTCCTCAAGTTGAGAAAATGATGGCTTTCAGTGTTCTGACCCCTTATTATAGTGAAGATGTCTTATTAAGCAAAGAACAACTGAGAACTGAGAACGAAGATGGCATTTCAATCCTATACTATTTGCAGACTATATTTGATGATGAGTGGAAGAATTTTATGGAAAGGATGCGGCGAGAGGGGATGATGAAAGAGAGTGATTTGTGGACTGAAAAACTTAGAGAACTGAGGCTTTGGGCATCTTACAGAGGTCAAACACTGTCTCGGACAGTAAGAGGAATGATGTATTACTATCGGGCTCTTAAGATGTTGGCTTTTCTAGATTCTGCATCAGAAATGGATATTCGAGAAGGCTCTCGTGAGATGGGTACAATGCGGCGAGACAGTTTGGATCGTATTAACTCTGAAAGGACTCCTTCCTCTAAGAGTCTAAGTAGAGCCAGCAGTTCTGTGAGTTTGTTGTTTAAAGGCCATGAACATGGAACTGCTTTGATGAAATTCACATATGTGATTGCTTGCCAGATATATGGGTCTCAAAAGCAGAAAAAGGACCCTCGTGCTGATGAAATACTGTATCTGATGAAGAATAATGAAGCCCTACGTGTTGCCTATGTTGACGAGGTTTCCACTGGAAGGGATGAAAAGGAGTATTACTCTGTTCTTGTCAAATATGACCAACAATTGGACAAGGAAGTTGAAATATATCGCATAAAGTTGCCAGGTCCCTTGAAACTTGGAGAAGGAAAGCCAGAAAATCAAAATCATGCGATCATCTTCAGCCGGGGTGATGCTGTTCAGACCATCGACATGAATCAGGATAACTACTTTGAAGAGGCGCTGAAAATGCGGAATCTCTTGGAAGAATACAAGCAATATTATGGTATCCGGAAACCTTCCATTTTAGGAGTCAGGGAACACATTTTTACTGGTTCTGTTTCCTCTCTTGCTTGGTTCATGTCAGCCCAGGAAACAAGTTTTGTGACCTTAGGGCAGAGAGTTTTGGCAAATCCTTTGAAAGTCAGAATGCATTATGGTCATCCAGATGTGTTTGACAGGTTTTGGTTCATAACTCGGGGTGGTATAAGTAAAGCTTCTAGAGTGATAAACATAAGTGAAGACATTTTTGCTGGATTTAATTGCACCCTTCGTGGAGGTAATGTCACACACCATGAATATATCCAAGTTGGAAAGGGGAGGGATGTTGGGTTGAATCAAATATCTATGTTTGAAGCCAAGGTTGCCAGTGGAAATGGAGAGCAAGTTTTAAGCAGAGATGTCTACAGGCTGGGTCATAGGCTTGATTTCTTCCGTATGCTCTCATTCTTCTACACTACAGTGGGCTTCTTCTTCAACACAATGATGATCGTTTTGACTGTGTATGCATTTTTATGGGGTCGACTCTATCTTGCTCTCAGTGGTGTTGAAGCTTCGATGGAGAGTAACAGCAATAACAATAAAGCACTTGGTGCGATATTAAATCAGCAGTTTATCATCCAGCTTGGTATTTTCACTGCCCTTCCCATGATTGTGGAGAATTCCCTGGAGCATGGGTTCCTTCAAGCTATCTGGGATTTCTTGACAATGCAGCTCCAACTTTCATCAGTTTTTTACACGTTCTCTATGGGCACTCGTAGCCATTTCTTTGGTCGGACAATTCTTCATGGTGGAGCAAAGTATCGAGCTACTGGTCGTGGATTTGTTGTAGAGCACAAAAGTTTTGCAGAAAACTATAGACTATATGCCCGTAGTCATTTTGTGAAAGCAATTGAGTTGGGGCTGATACTTATTATTTATGCTACACACAGTCCTGTAGCAACTGACACATTTGTTTATATAGCCCTCACCGTCACTAGTTGGTTCCTAGTTGTTTCCTGGATTATGGCGCCATTTGTGTTCAATCCTTCAGGTTTTGATTGGTTAAAGACTGTTTACGATTTTGACGATTTTATGAGCTGGATTTGGTTCCATGGAAGTGTGTTTGCTAAAGCTGAACAGAGCTGGGAAAGATGGTGGGAAGAAGAGCAAGATCATTTAAGGGTAACTGGCCTTTGGGGGAAGTTATTGGAGATAATTTTGGACCTTAGGTTCTTCTTTTTCCAGTACGGAATTGTTTATCAGCTAGGTATTGCTGCTGGAAGTACCAGTATTGCTGTATACTTATTATCTTGGATCTATGTGTTTGTTATCTTTGGGTTTTATATGGCGGTATCATATGCACGGAACAAATATGCAGCAAAAGAACATATCTACTATCGGCTTGTTCAGTTCCTCGTCATTATCCTTGTGATACTTGTGATAATGGCCCTGCTGGAATTTACTGCATTCAAATTTGTGGATATTTTTACGAGCATGTTGGCGTTCATTCCTACAGGATGGGGCCTCATATTGATTGCCCAGGTATTCCGGCCATTCCTGCAGTCATCCATCATTTGGACTGGGGTTGTTTCTGTGGCTCGTCTATATGATATATTATTTGGAGTCATTGTCATGGCTCCTGTAGCATTACTAGCGTGGTTGCCAGGGTTTCAGTCTATGCAGACTAGAGTTCTTTTCAACGAAGCATTCAGCAGGGGCCTCCGGATATTCCAAATTATTACAGGGAAAAAGTCTGCAAGCTAACTCATGACTTGAGGTAATATTTGTTCATGCAATTACTGGATATTTTTGTGCAGTCACCTCTAATGTTGGTGTGGCTTTTCTCATCTGTGGATCTTTAGTTAACAAGTTAAATGAGATGGATAAACATTTTTTTTTTTTACTTTTGAGCTGGAACTATGCTCCTTTCCTTGTGCATCTGATGGTTTTAAATATTTTGCTTGCTTGCTTTATATTAAAATCCATCCATTTTGTCTTGTGGAAGGGTGGTATAAATTTGTAACACATTAATTGCAAATAATAAATTAGTTCAATGAATTTTCTTAATCATGAGGAATTAATTAAAAGGGTCTTTTATTTATGGTCAGGGGGAGTGATAATATTCTTGTAGATACTCTCTGGAGCATTACGTTTTATGCTGTAGTTGAAGGGTCCTGAGTGCTGACGTTTTTAACTGTATTATAAAGTGACTTTTCCTTTATTAAATGAAGGGCCCCTGACGTTTTTTTTGTATGACAACTTTAACATTAAGACTGTTGTTTGATTCATCAATATCCCTAGCATAACAATATGCGCTAGTTTAACTGTGATGGTTATGCTTTTTTCTTTGGTCATAGAGATGATGGCTGTATAAAGTCTTCCTTTGTTGCCTTTTCCTTTACATTTACACAAGTAGCTTTAATTCTTTGAACCTTCTGGCTAATCTTGCTTTTGATTCCTGTCATCTTCGGGCTCATTTGTTTGGTAGGGCAACATCGCTGGAAGAGTTATCCCCTTTTTAAGAGCTTTATGTGTTTAGATACCAAGGCAAACACTACCTCTAGTTCTTATATAAGGCCCAATTGACTTTATTTGCTGAGTTCAAGGAAGCTAAATAAGCTACTTCATCATATTTATAAATATTAATTAGTTTGGGTTGTTGATAAGTTTAGAAGTGGTCCAACTTAGTTTTGCAAAAGAATGGTCAATATAAATGCTTAAAAGTAATATATTTACTATTTAGCTTAATTTGTTCTAATAAAGTCGACTGGCCCTTAAATTGTGGACAGGAACTTGTTTAGCATGGCAATTGTTGAAGATATAAAAATGGGATAGTATGGTTTATAATTTCATATAACTTGCATTTTAGAGGGATGAGTTTTTGTTGTTGTTTATTTTGGCATTTGAAAAACTGCAAAGGAAGTAGTATCATTTAAGTTGATGGAGTGATTACTATTGGATGGAAGTATACCAATAAGCATCATGGGTACAAAACAAGTGTCATGTTTCAGAAATACACTTCTTTTTGAATTTAATGTGAGGATGTTGCTTGCAGGTTTGGCATTAGAATGGGACGAAGCTGTAGAAGACAGAGAATAGAAGACCTTGATTTTAAAGACTTGCTTCTTTAGATGTGCATTCGTTTTATATTGGAGTTAAAGGCTGTGATTTCGTTTCCTTTTTGGCCAGATGTTATGATAGATGTGATTATAGTTTTGTTATATTCATTGGGGGAGAGGGAGAAAGTCATTTCTTCCTCTCTTTCTTTTGCGCCTTGGCTGTATTTGTTTTTGTATAGTCCATAGTCAGTTATGTAAGTGATTTGTGCATGGGCCGCTGATTTGGAGTTACCTGCCAGTTTTGGTTGAATCATTGGTTTTATAGTTTTCCTTCTGGTTTTTGGATGAATTTTATTGTTCACAGTAATCATTCTTGCACAAAATAGCCTGAATGGAACGGTTTAACAAGAATGGTTATTTTAGTAAAAGGATAGATTTGTTATTGCAAGGGGGTTTCTTTGGATTGGGGTGAGCTCAAACATTTTATCAAACAAGCATCTTGTAGATATAATACAAACATTTTCACCAAGACAATATAATACAAACATACTAATAGTACTTCACATATTTTATTGGCCAGAACTGTCTATTTTGTACTCATAGTACAAAGAACTTACAACAACAACAAAGCCTTATCCCAACTAAATGAGATTGACTACATGGATTACACGGTGTCATTGTGTTTGATCAATAGTTAAGCTTGGAGATAAACCCTTCATCAAAAGTTCTCGTTGAATAACTTCGTTAAGAGTTCTCTTTGGTCTCCCTCTCTTTTTTGTAAGGACTCTATACCATTTGATCAACTTTTTATACTCACAGTACAAAGTACTCCCTCCGGTCCCTAATATAAGAGCCCAAAATTTGAATGATTTTGGTCCCTAATATAAGAGCTCATCTCACAATCTCTCCTTATTTAATGCATTTTTTCAACTTTACCCCTAACTCTCTTTCATATATATTAATGCTTATATATTTCTTTCTCGTAAAAGTATCACAATAAATATGGGCAATATTGGAAAATAAACATTAACTCCAGACACTCAACTAACATTCACATGTTTTCTTAAGAAGCGTTTTTTTGGCGGCTAACTCTTATATTACGGACTGGAGGGAGTGCCTAACTACCAATAATTTGATTTAGGTCTCTCACCATTAAATTTTTGTTCTTAGACATCAAAGTTTTAAATGACCGGAAGCATTGTTGAAAAGCGACTTGCATGATTGTGTTATGGCAGTGGGGCCGATCGCACATAAACTTTGCAACAATTATAGCTCATATTTATAGCTTTATAACTTTCATGCGCCACTTGTTCCTACAGGCTGCATATAATAAATATGCTTGTAGTTTTTTTTTTGTTCAAAAAATATGTCTTGTAATGATAGTGTAGAAAACGAAAGGCTATGCCATTGAAAGAAGAACCTGAAATCAAGTTAAGCTCGTTTAGAGTATGATGAAACAAGATCCTAGACAAGTTTTATAGAAATTTCTTTATGATATTTGATAATAATGAATATTAATATATTCAATATCAACTATTTAATACACACATATATAACAAATTGTTATTTTTTTTGTATTTCTCATTTAATTATATACTTAAACAAATATTTATTAATGACAGTAAACTATTACAAGTTTAAGATTCCAATTTATTATTTGCTTTTACATTACTTTTTTTTATCATCGTTTACTTATACATTTCCATGACATGTTTACTTATCTAATAAAAAAAATTACAACGTTGGATTTAAATGAGACTTAATTGATTTAGGTGATGTTTTGGATTCACGCATCTATTGAGATATTGTATAATTTTCATATCCTTTTACAACACAATCACGTGAATGAATTTATGTTTATATACGTATGTCTTTAGCGTTGAAAAATGAAAATGATAGAATAGATAGTGCCCAAAAGTTGATAAAAGAGAAAAAAATAAACTGATAAAATTTAATAGCAAAAAAGAATAAATAATTAGACACAATGATTATTAAATAGAAAATCACTTGCATATTCAAAAACTAATGGTATTGAGACCATTTATAAAAAGCATTATTACTCAACAAGTCTTCTCTCGAGCTCGTGTGCTTAAAAACAGTTATTGCATCCAAACATTCATCTATGAACTCTTCTAGAATTAAGGCCGAATACATTATTGAATTTTTTGAAATATAGGAAGGGGAAATTACACATAAAAGACGATTAAATTTCAAAATCATTTTAACTAGTTGAATAGCAGAATTAACTAGTGAAGTAGTGTCAATAACAATTTAAATCTCATTTCTGAGATTTTGAAATTGAACTGTCATTTATCTGAAATTTCCCCATATAAGAAAAAGACTTTGATACAAAATTTGTGAGTTTAGAGCATCAGCTAATTTTGGAGTTAGAAGAAATTGACTTCTCTGCCTCATTTTGCTTGTGCCTTTGAGCAAGAATTTGCTTTGTCTTCTCAAGAACACCAAAGAAAATTGAGCCCCCAATACCTATCCACAAAACTCTTGGCCCCATACCCTGTAAGGAACAAGGGGTTAAAAACAGAAAAGACTCACTTATTTTGTATGTGAGCCACTTGAAATTAAAATAGTAATGCGTATTTTCTAATCTAAAACCAATTAACATTATTTATAATTTGTGAACAGTTGATACACAAATATGTATTTAAAGGTATGTTTGGTTTCTTGTTGACATTCACCTCCAACAAAATCGTAAGTTTAGTTTCCAACAAGAAACCAAACACGTACAAATTTGTGTATATAAACCATTTTGAATTTGATTAGATTATAACAGATAAGAGCAAAGAGTGGTAAAAAAGAAAATGTTAACTCTGAATAGCACAAAATAGTCATACCTTGAAAAGAGTTTGAGCTCCTTCTTCTTTGATTATTGTTCTCACACAATCACTTATGCCTTTGTAATGGTTTTGAGATCCCTGATGATAAGCACAACAAATGTTAAATCATAAAGTAAACCCCATCCACTGATCAACATTTTTCATGAAGGGTAGATTATCTGAACCTGAACCATCAATCTGGTTTTTACAACATCTAGAGGAGTTGTAACTGCCCCAGTTACAGCACCTGCGAGTTATCAAATTATTCATTTTCAGTTTCAACACAATTGAGCCATCAGTTATGTAAACTCAAAAGTTTTCAAATAATAAGTTTTCTCCTTTGCAGCAGGCTTGTAAATAAGATTTTATCAACATTAACAACAATAATCCAGATAAAGTTAAACAAACAATAAGTGGAACATGTCTCGATAGCAACGAGTCTGAAGATAGTTAACAACAGCCATCTAAATAAGCCTGTTGTTGTATATGGATGGCAGAAGGAAAGGGAGGTTGGCAAAAAGTACCATAAGGGAAGCAATAGCAACAAGTCTGAAGATAGTTAACACAGAAGATAATGGAATGTACAATCTGTGAGAAACTTTATATCTTGTGAAAACAAAGATGACCGGATACTCCGATGAATATTTAATGTTATTTTAAGTGAGAATTATTGGCATTCATAAGGATGGCAAGGTGAGCAGCAACATAAGATATAGAAAGGCATTTAGGCCGCAATTTCCAGAACTAATGTTACCCTTCCTGACTAGCGAAACCTAAATATCACGCAGATTTACTTTATTTTATTGAATTTTTAGCTGTATTAACGGATGATTGAGAATTTTATTATGATATTTCCTTCAGGGTGTTTGGGCATCACTAACTCATGCAATAATATTTTAGGATACAAGTAACTACCTTATTATTTATGCCTTATATTTTACATTTAATTTTCACCCTCTACCATAAGTCAGCTAGAAAAAGTCAGCCGTTTAATATAACATGAACTCCAAAAGGTGGGTAAAAACAAGCATAGACAAAAGAAGCACAGATGACTAAAGATCAAAAATAAAAATAGTAGCTGGTGGTGGTGCTAATAATAAAAGATTTCATGCATATACTTTCATATCTCAACAAAAAAAAAATCAATGGAAATTAAGTACCAGCAAAAGCACCAAGCATAGCGTTCTCAGGATCATTCAGATCTCTTTTAGCCTGCAGAGAGAGCAAAACAAAGTATTAACAAATACCACTATCTACGGTATTAAATTACCATAATATCCTACAAAATGCTGCCATAAACATCCTAACTAATTTAAATTGATTACAGTGTTGCCGTGAACATAATTCAGTAACATTTGTGGCATGAACAAAAAATTTCATTTATAGCAAATGTAAACCCAATCAAAGTGTCCTTAAACCTAGACACCACATCTATGTTATTACCGCCAACTTATAACCTAGCCGAAGCTGCTCATATATGCAAAATTGTATGGCATCAAATGGCAAGTCTCGCAATAGGAAGGATCCATATCCCTGCAATGTAAGGAAAATAAAACATAATTCAAGGCAAGGTTTATATTTGGTCCTATGCTTCACAAATTAAATAGATCAGCAAAAAATGACACAGCATGCATCAACATATTAATACATAGATATAAACCCATCTAAAGTTTTGTCCTATCCAGAATAAGAATATGTACTAGGACAAGAAGTTAGAGCCGCAATAATCTGCTTAATCAATTGAGATGCACAAATAATTAAATGGTCATTCGTACAACATACAAGCTGCCACTACGTACTACCTACCGCATAGAGACCTTTGAAACCCTCCTTGGCAACAATGAGACGGACAGCAGCAGAAGCTGAATTGAACTGTCCAGTTTGCATTCTTTGCTTAACCACCTAAAAGCAGTGAATGGATTCAGTTCCAAGTTTGACCCAAAAAATATTCAGTTCCTTTTCAAGAAACATTGAACAAAAAAGTGACATGCAAGAGAAAAGGCTAATTACCTCAGTAGGAACACGGACAAGAGAAGAAGCCAAGCCAGCAATGGCACCTGCAGCCTATATTAAGCTTAGGACTACTAAATAACACACACACACATATACACACACGCACAAATGCCTGAATTGGAGATATTTTTATATGTACTCTGATAGTGAAACAAAACAAATTATTAAGACTTTGAGGCTTGTGTTGTTAAAAATCCAATAGCTCACTCAAAGTGCAAGGAACAGGGGCCATTATGTAGTCTTGATAATATGAACAGCAATCCAAACATAGGTCTCCATATTGTGAACAAAAAATCTCATTCTCTTTAACATAAAATAAATCTACTTTTTTTTTAAAAAAAATGAAGTGTAGATAAACATGTTAAGCCTGAAAGCTCTACATTGCCTTCAGTTTGTTGGTCAGAATGATTTCATACACACTAACATCTCCCTGAAAAACCAATTCCTTTTTTTCTAAACAAATAATTTGTGTTTTAGAGCAATGCGGTTGAAATTCACAGATGGTAATTCAAACACAATCTACAATTTTATGTTAGGAAACTTATTTCATCTGTTTATTTATTTCCCTGCTTTTTCTGATATCATTTCTTACTTTACTTTGGATTAAACCATACTTATCATAGCTACAAATCTACAATGTAGTACAAAGCAATTGACTTCATTTAAACTATATAAGTCAGTTGTCTTACCCAAACATAAACTTAAAAATTAATCTTAGATGGTAACAGTTATTAGAATAACTACGTGTTTGATTAGCTAGCACTTTCACTTTCACAGGTGAAACTTGCCGTTAGCCTTGCTTTATTTAACGTAGAATTTATGGCAGCTCATTAAAAGGAAATAAAAAACGTTGAAGTGATAAAAATTATTTTCTCACTTTAGTGCCTATTGAGCAGGCTGCAAGCTAAGAATTACTGCTTCAATAATAACAAATATACTGTCATTCCCGTTTTCATACAGAACCAACTTACAAAATGAGCAACAGCACTGAGATTCTCGGGCAGGGAATCTAGCAATTTCAGTTTTGTGGGTTCGTATACACCAACAAAAATTGCAGAGGCTCTGCAGAGAATGGGTAAGAAAGTGGGCTATCAGGCATAAGCACCATACAATTCAATCAACTAAGTCCCACCATTATTGCCAACGATTAAGAGATGTATAAAGGCCAAGATGAAGTTCACAGGAGTCAAATATGGGTAGTAAAAGTTCAATTTGCAAAAATGTGTGGAATAAATTATCTTTATATTATACACTGGTTCCCAACCTACAGAACAATATGATTTTGATGGAATATGAGAAGATAATCTATTTAGCCTTTTATATTTTATTAGTCAATGTTTAAGTTGTTTTAATTACTAGTGTCCTAGTTGTCATTCTAGATATTTCTTAAGTAAGAGTCTTGGTTATACTAGATGTTTCCTTTAAGTGTCCTAGTTGTCATTCTAGATATTTCCTAAGTGTAAGTGTCATGGTCTTTCTAGATGTTTCTTTGTAAGACCAAAGTGCCCCTAGTCTTGGTCTATAAATAGGGCACTTTGCTTATTGTATTGGTGGACTTGATGAATGAATTAAAAATGTGACTTGTGTTATTTCTCTCCTTCCCTCTCTAGGGTTTTTTTCACTTCCCCCTCCCTTTTCTGATTCTGTTCCCCCTCCTCTGATTATTCTGGTTTCCCCCTCCACTTCTCTTCTTCTATTCCCCCCCTCCAAGTTCTATTCTCTCATTTCCCACATAAACCCTAATCTGCCCACCACTAAATCCCAGCACATATCAACATTTCAAACTCGTTTTACATCAGATTTATATGAAAAGTGATGATGTCATGGATTCTGAAGTGTATATGGAATGTTTAATAATAATCAGATATTCCATCTGCCAAATTTTATTGAAGATTCCAATATGGTGCACAAACCATCTATGCAGAGGGCATAAGAATATCCCAACTGATGAGTAAGGGAAATTGCTAGAGGATGGTTTGAGGGTAAAAAAGATTCCATATAAATTCTTAAAAGGTAAAAACAAAAGCTCAAAATAAATAGCATGAATACATGTATGCTATGATCAATAATTATCTTGGTGGTACTGAATGGTTTTAAATGAAATTCAGATTTCAGGTGGAAAGGATCATCAATAACAGTAATAACATAAGGATCTCCAAAGATATGGCATATAAGAAAACATGAAATAAAAAGTATTTTCTGTATTTTATTTAAAAGTCTACTCACGGTAAGACACCAGCAAGATTTCCAGTCA
Organism: Mimosa pudica; assembly: GCA_029929735.1. Taxonomy (NCBI): domain Eukaryota; kingdom Viridiplantae; phylum Streptophyta; class Magnoliopsida; order Fabales; family Fabaceae; genus Mimosa; species Mimosa pudica. The sequence continues at coordinate 6,604,205 of JAKELP010000021.1, read as the reverse complement.
ATCCAGAATATAGACCCTTCAAAATGATTTTCCCTCCACCACGGGCAGCCTGATATCAGAAAAACAGTAGAATAAGTAAAATAAAATGATTAACAATACATATAGGAAGAGAAAATCAGAAATTGAAAAAACGATGACATCAACGGGTCAATGATGGCAAGGGAGCATAGGGGGATGAACAGCAAAAGGAAGGGATCAAAAGTAAAAGAATAAATTATTGGGCTAAGGGTTCAATATGCCCATCTACATTTAGGAAAAGTTCACCTGGCACTATATTAAAAAAATGTAGTTCAAAATAACCTATTTACATTATAAAAGAGCTCTTAAGTGTCATAGTTGTTTAAACGTGGTTTACTTTGCACCATACTACAGTGGACAATGAAACTAATAGAGGGAATGGAGAGACCAGAATAGGTGAAATGAGGGGATTGATGGATCATCCCTTTGAAACAAATTAATTCTTATTTGAGAGTAAAACATGCAGCCATAAAACCTATATCCAAAGTTTCATTTCTTCCGTGTCGCCCAACGAGCAGCAACTAAGTTGTGATAGAATAACCTCACTAAACCTTCATACTCACGCTCTTGACTAGGTACTGCTGAGTGTGGCCTGTTTGAGAGGGGCCCACAACTCAGTTAACACAATTAGTAAGAACAAACAGCACTGACATATAAGTACCTCTTTTCTAATTTGTATAGATTCTTTTGAACCACATTTTTTATATATGGTGCTAGGTAAACTTTTCATAAATGTAGATAGGTATATCTAACCTTTAACCCTAAATTATTTCATGAAAAATAAAACAAATGTTAATCAGGCCATCATGTTCCAGGAAATAAAAAAAAATCAAAAATTGAGAAAACATTGTTCAGTAAATCACTAAGTTTAATGCTGACAAAGTCTCACATGTCATCTATGAGGACAAATAAGAACCACATGTCATCTAAAAACTAATCAATAGCATTCTCAGGATTTACATTATATGACATAAAACAAACTGAAATGCCCACCCCATAATGGACATGAAGAAAATAGTTATGCCTCAGTGCTTTAAGGCTAAGAAACACTCCTGGCACTTCATGTCAGGCAATTCACAAGTGTAAATTCATTCATGCAAATAAACAAAGATTAAAGTCATTAAACATAATGCACCTGAAGTCGAGTTTTGATAGTGTCAATTGGATACAAAGCAGTTTCTACAACAACACCAGCAGCACCTCCTGCTATACACCCTTCTGCAAATTTCATTACCACAACATGCAAAACATCATTATTCTATTCAAGTTCAAGGACATAAATTAAAATAAAAAAAAAAGTACTAATATTTGTCTGATTTCCATATTATGGTGATCATTGGAAAACAAATTTGATGTAGAGTGAAAATAATAATAGTCACCATATACAGTGCGTAAAAGGTGAAATGGGTTTTTCTCTTCTTCCTTGATTGACATAACCACCTTATTTGTTTCCTCTTGGGTTGTGCTCATCTTAGACATAATAAATAATGCATCTGCATAAGATTGAGATTATTTGCATGTAATAAATAGAGATACAAAACACAAATATCCAATCTTTGATTTGGAAAAAGATTATTACAAACTAATTTTGCACGTATGGTTTGTCAGAAGACAACAAACAAAGGAAAGGGTTTATGTCTGATGTTGTTGCTGGGTTTATCTATAGTTACTCTTACTCATATCATGCTTTGCGTTTTTTATTTATTTATATTTTTATTTCATAAATAAAATAAAAGGGAAAATCCCAAATAAGTCCCTCCGAATTCTCAAAAGGACAAGTGAGGAACCTAAACTTCCAAAAGGACCATGAAGGAACCAGCAACTATCTGTCATTTTAAAATTTTGCGAAAAGACAAAATTGTCTCTATTCTAAAACACAAATTCCTACGCCACCCTAAACCCACTCTAACACTCACCCTCTTCTCGCAATTTGTGTTTTAGGATGGGGACAATTTTGTCTTTTCGCAAAATTTTAAAATGACAGATAGATGCTGCTTCCTTCATAGTCCTTTTGGAAGTTTAGGTTCCTCACTTGTCCTTTTGAGAATTTGGAGGGACTTATTTGGGATTTTCCCATAAATAATAAATGGCACCACTTTCGACCCAATAATTGTGAGATGCGGCTTCTATTTGGGCTTCCTCTGTTTGGTCAATGGGCTTCAATAAAAATTATATTTGTTGTGCTGATGGAAAAATGACAAACATCAATATAATTCTTAAAATGCGGGTTTAAACCCCTTGAGCTTTCACAACTAAACCAGTTCTAAATGAGGTTTTACCAAAGTATCTCTCAAATAAAACTATTTTTTTTATACAATCTCTCAAACAAAACTATACTAAATGTATGAAAATTACCTAAAACATTTACATTAATGACATAAATGGAGCTGCATTAATCATCAATATAATTCTTAAAATGTGGGTTTAAACCCCTTGAACTTTCACACCTAAACCAGTTCCAAATGAGGTTTTACCAAAGTATCTCTCAAATAAAACTATTTTTTTTATACAATCTCTCAAATAAAACTATACTAAATGTATGAAAATTACCTAAAAAATTTACATTAATGACATAAATGGAGCTGCATTAATTCTCTTCAATTTTGAGCACAATTCGTTGCACATTCAGAGTTTACATTATCTGAAAAATATTACATAAAGCAATTACCATTATCATTTATAATGTCAATCGAAAGTTACAGTTTGAGCATAAAAAATTCCAAAGTTTCAAGCTTCACTGTTTGTATTAAGCTTCCAACAGACATTATTTTATTTGTGTGATTCATTTTGTAGAACTAAAAAAATGCTGTGTTAAGAACAAGTATAAACGTCAAAAAATAATGTGAATAAAATTTTTCCAAATGAGAGAGAAGGAAGAGAAAAGGGAATTTACAAGTTAAGTTACCTAGAGTGTAACTGAGAACTAATGAAAGAAGGTAATGAAGTTTCTAATACTACAAAATTGTTTTTACAATTGTTACAAGTTAATTCACAATTGTTTTTCCTTAATTTGTAAACTTAACTATGTATCAACTTGCCAATCAAAATTTAAGTCTCACAAATTCTCACCCCAATTGGATGCTCATCTACAATTCCATAAACTAAAAAAAAATCAGTAACCAATTAATAAAATCCTTTATAAATTATTAATACTTAGTTTTCAACTACCCAATTAAAATTTATGTCTCATTATCTCAATTACTCAACTATTGCCCGTTCATGAATGATTATGTTGAACATATATATAAAACAATTTTCAAACTTATACATTTTCAAAGTTCCAAGCTTTAGTTTTTATGTAGACATTCTCCCAAAACGTAAAATTCTTAGTGTGATTCATTTTGTTGCACTAAAAAAAATAATATTGTTCAGAAAAAAATCTAGCCAATCAGAAACCAATGTTCATAAATAAGAATAATCACTTGGCCAATCAGAATTCACACATCAGTAATTTTTGGGACATTTCTTTCCTCAGTCAACGTTTATAATCTAGAAAAAATTACAGCAAGTGATTACCCAAATCACTAATAATATCAATCATCCATAATTAGATTTCACCTACCCAATTAAAATTTACCCCTCATTAACTCAATTAATCAATCAATGCTATGTTCATAATTCATTGTTCATAAATTTAAAAATAAATTATTTCCAATTTTCTACATTTACAAAGTTACAAGCTTCAATTTGAAAAAAGAAAGTTATGCGCTTGACACCTAATATGCACCTTCTCCCAGACAATATTTTCGTTTGTGTGATTCATTTTGCCTATAAATACTAGGGAGATTCATTAGTATTCTTATTTCCCCAGGTTTCTTCTAACTGAAAAAGCCTATTCACCATTATTAAATTATTATATTGTTCTAGTAATTACTTAATGCTTTCAGGGTTTGGCAAGAATGAATATGTCTAGGCTCAATGATTTGGATTTTAGCAAAGGGACATGGGCAACTACGGTTCGAGTGCGAGGAAATGTCCAAAAAGCCACAGAAAGGTAATTCCTTGATGTATATAAGAATATATAAGAATTAGTGTCACAAGTTCTTATATTCTTCCTAATAAAAACTAATCAAATGTATTCATCAAGTTAAAGCAAACTTGCAAATTTCCCTCTAAATGTACAAAGCAAACTAATCAATCTAATTTGTATTATCATTTTCAATTCCCATTAAGAATTTAGATAACTCCAAAGTTGAAAAAATAATTTTAATAAATGTTAATTGGATATTTGTAATGCATAAGGATCTTAGAAATTGAAATTTTACAAAAAAAAGTTTCTGAGTGAACATTCGGATGGGGAGGTGTATAGGGGAATTTGGTTTTTTTGGGGGGGGGGAGTTTGGATGTGAGATGGTGGGATGAAGTTTGACTCTTTAACTTTTATATACGGACAAGTAAGTTTGCTTTTTGGTCAAGTTAAAAATATCACATGTAATATTGATTGAAATTATTTGGAAAGAACAAATGTACACAAAAAAATTAGATCAAATAAAATTTCAGATGAGGGAGGTGCTTGGTGAACTTTGGTTTATTTTTTTTGTTTGGGATGGCGGATTTTGATGGGGAAGTTGAGATGAGGTTTTCCTCTTCTCATCCAAAAAGTAATGATTTTTTAAAGTATCATCTAAAGCACTAATGAATTAGTGTTATAAATTTTTTGTTTGACAAATGATAATATACATTGAGTTTCCTATGTTGTTAAATTAGAAATCAATGTTCCTAAGTTTTTAAATATACTTTGGGTAAAAAATAATAGTCTATTAATTATCATTGTTGCCCAAGTAAATCAACATAGATTATAGAACGAAATTTAAAATTCAAATCTTATTTTCAAAGATGATAGGAATGAATTTAAAAAAATTGAATTCAAAATATCGTTATTATTGCTAATGATATCTTTTTATGGTAATGAAATTTCCCTCCATATTTTCACTCTAAGCATATTTGTGAACTAATTAAAATAGATATTTCCCTCAGACACCCTGAATAGGTTAATACCTACCACTAATAAGTTTTCAAACAATATCTATTATGTGTTGCAAAGAAAATTTGGTCGTTTTTTTTGTTGTGGGGAGGGGTTGAGGTTTGATAGTTTGATTGTTTTTATTTACGTAGAGTTTGATTTTTGGTCAAGTTAAATATTATATGTGATATAAATAAACGAAATTACTTACAAAAGACTCTTTAAACGTCGAAATATCGTGCATCGCACATGCATCGCACGGGTAGAACGCTTGTTTACAAGTAAATGATGGATACCAATCATCAATCAATCAATATATATTACTTGCTAAATCTGGATGAATTTCTGTTATATTTTCGTCAATTCATCCCTTGACTTCCGTTATTTGCTCTGTTAATCATGCGTTTACTGTTATCTTAATTAACTAGAATGGACCCGCGCGTTGTGCGGGCATTCAATAGTTATAGTTAGTTGATTTACATCTTAGCCTATGAACACATTAGTTTGTGTCGTATATGAAAAGAGTTGTCCACACACTCTTAGTATATTTGGGAGGTTTAGAGAAGAGACAACTTAATTATTATGTAAGATTTTATTATGTTATACTATACCTATTCATACGTCGAATTAGTTTGTATGCAAAGAAATATAAAATTGGTAGTGTTATTTATTTTAGTTTTTTGATCATATTCAAAAAAACTTAAATTGTTCTTTTATTCAAAACTAGAATGAGAATTTATATTAGGACAATTAAGCACAAATTATTAACATTTATTTTCTCCAAGTTTTTTAATCATATCACCATAAAAAAAGGAATTGATATAAAGTTAGACTTAATGGATACTTGTGATTGATAGACTTGTTTGATACAAAGGAATTGGTTTAAAAAATTTCCTTTTTATTAAAGCTTATGCCATCATTTGTTGATTTTTTCATTATAAGAAATATATACTTAAGTAAATTTTGTGCGCATTGCACGGGACATTCAACATTTGTTGATCTCAAAAACTGAAAAAACCGATGAGAGATTCAAAGCATTTAGGATGAGAGATTCAATACGGAATTAGTTGCAATACTAATTCTCCCATATTTACCATGTCCCCATTAAAGAACTCCAATTTTTAAAACACTATTTCAAGTTGTTTAAAGCAATCCTAATAGTTAGTTATCTTAGCATTCAAAGTGCAATACATAGTACTACCATAAATTAAAATGTTTTAGAAAATAAAACATGAATTATTCTACGTGTAATATTCAAACGACTATAAAATAAATACTATGGAGAACTCTTGTAACAATGTGACTACAAACTTTTAATCCACTGCTTCAAATTAATAGAATCTATCGTCACAATAAGGTAAGCATTTAAAGTGTATAAAATGATAGAAGAGGAAAATTTCATCCCCACCTCCCCCATTCGACCCCTTGGCCCCAAAAAATCCAAATTTCCCTTAGGCACCTCTCCCACGTGAAAGATAACTCGAACTAAATTTATCATGTAGTTGAACTTTCCAAATAATTTAAATTTAGATTACATATAATATTTTTAACTTGATAGAGAATCAAACTGACCAGTGTATATAAAAACCATAAACATCATTAAAATTCATAAGTAAATTTAAATTATATAATACTTACAATATTATTAATTTATATCACATATAATATTCAACTTTGGTTGAGAATTTAAGTTTGTGTAAATAAAACAAAAGAACAATCAAATCATCTCCAACCCCCTACCCCCAACAAAAAATAACAAAACTTGTCAGGGGCACCCTAAAATGTACATTGTTGAAAAATTTGTTAGTAGTGGATATTAACCTATTTCTAGGAGCCCGAGGGAAAAGATGGAGGTATATTTTGATAAAGAAAAGATGGAGCTATATTTCATCACCATAAAAATATACCATTGGCAATGGTAATAATATTTTGAATTCATTTTTTGAAATTCAATTCCATTATCAATATGCTAATTAATCTTGTGAAATAATAATATTTGAATTTTAAATCACATCCTATGATCTATAAATCGATTTACTTGGGGCATTAATGATAATTGATATGGCTAGCTATCAAACATAACAACTATAATTTCAAAGATTATTATTTATTAATAACTAACTCTTCTAAATTTAAATTTTTTCAATATATTCACAAATAATTTTAAGAAATTTAGAAACATGATGCCCCGACATGCAAAAAAAAAATAGTTCACCCACAATTATATGTGCACAAAAAATATATCACTCGTAAATAATTTTTACTTAATCATCTAATACTTTAAATTGATTTGACACCAAGTTTATTTGTAATCGTTGCAATTAAATGGAGTAAGATTCGGGAATAAAAGATTTGAAGTTGTAAAAACATACAAATACACCCACAATCCAATATATCTCAGTGTCCTCAATTAGTATAAAGGTATTTTGATGAAATTATTTGAGCAAATGGATAGAAGATAAAAGAGAATCTAAATTATATTTGATATTTAAAGTACTTCGACATAAATACACAAACCTCTTCTTGTAAGTGATCAAATATATCTTCTTAGAACGTCTAAATATGATATTTAGTGTATTATGGTTGTTCAAATGAGAAGAAGCATAGTAATTTCCTCTCATGTTTAAGAAATAATAATTGTGAAATAATAAAATCTCAATCTCACTATGATTAATGATGAACTGCTTGTCTTTATCACACATTAGAATGAACACAACGTAATCATTATGCTATAGCACACACCATCTAGAATTTACAACTTTAAAAACTACTTAACATTAAATTACTCACAAATATGCTAGTCACACAGTCACATAGCCTTCTATGAAATATTTTTTTTCAACCATATGAGAATTTTCACTATGATTAATGCATTGGAATATGGAATCATTGGAACGAACAGAACTACAATTTTCATCATGAGGAGGATTAATTGCCGTGTTCTTGTGATATGGTTGTACATTCAATGGTAGTGCATTGTATAATTAATATGTACTTTGTTGATAGGGAAGTAGAAGATGCATAGTAAATCCTCATTTGGACATCTGGGTATAAGATAAATGGAATTTGCGTAAAAATTTTTTTGTATTAGTGGCAGAACATGAACCAAAAGCCTAAAAGATCTAAAATTTGCAGCAGCCCAGTACAATATACTATCCCTCTCATTAGACCACAATATCCCGACAACCCTATCCTCCTCCACAAACTCTTCTGCATGCGGTCTTTGATTCCTCCACGGGCAACTATACTTGAGCAGCAAGAATCTCCAAAGCTGTTAGTGTTGATCTTCTTGCAACCAAATCAGAATCTTCTTAATTGGTACAGATGGTTGATTATAAGGTTCCACAACATAGGAATATGTCAAAATAATTATCAACCCCACTATAATTACAGGCCGTATAAATAGATTAATGTATAATCATCATATCGTAATTGAAGAGGCAAACTTCATCCCCATCCACCTCCCCCATTCCTAATCTGCAGTCATCCCTGTATCATTATAATCATCATATAACAACAACAAAAATGACAATGAACTCATATACTGTATCACCTCATAATTATACACAAACAGTGCAAAATTGAAGCTTATTCTGAAACCACACTATGAAGGGAGATCCAAGTCAACGCACGTAACACATAAAAATCCTAGTTGAAACATCTAGATATAATTGCATACTTCAGTTTAAATTTAATCTATTGAAAATGGCCTCCACCAACCACCACCAGAAATTATTTCCACATTAAAGATAAAATATTGTTTTTGTTATTCGAACAATACCAAAGAAATTAAATGAAAAAACGGTCACCATAGCCGTATAAATGAGTAATCCCAATCACTATAAATAATCTACAATGAGAAGTGACCATACCTGCTTCTGCGTATTGAGTGTTGAAGAATATGGAAAATTCTCTGGCTAAAAACATTTCCTCCTCTACACCCAAAATTATAAGAAGAAAAGCAAAACTAAAAATGAATTAATGTACGAATAGAAATCATGTCTAAACGATGTTTAGAAAATTCATATGAATCAAATAATGGACTGTAATTACCTCTCACCAGCAGTGATACAGTTTAAGTTCTTTCAGTTTAATCGTCTAAGAAAACAAATAGTCATTTGTAGATTAATCCTATAAGAATCTGCAGAGAAAAATGGTGAACAGGGCAATATCATCAGATGATAACAGGAAAGCAGAAAACTTTTCACTGAATTATAATTTCTTTCATCTGCTTAACTACTCATATTGAAAATAATAAATAAAAAATCAGCCAAGTTCAAAATAAACAAATGCACCCAGACTGTAATACATCAATATTCACGCAAATATACAGCTATCTAATGACAGTATCAAATTCCTGTTAAAATTAAACATTTCCAATAAAGTGACAGTATCCAACGGTGTTGAGACACATGCACGGAACCTATGATACATAAAACAAATCTAAATCAAGTTTAAAAGTGAGATTGAACAAATCAACCGTGCCATATTTTGTTCCCAACATGTAATGACCACTGCTCCATGGTTCTGCTCCTCCATTCTCTCTACTCAAACTTTCTCTCTCTCTTGCTCCTCATCACGGTTTCTCGTAAAGCTCTTCTTGTCTTCTCCGCATGGTCATTAGATATAATCGTCCCTTAGTGTGAACGCACTTTAACTCATAAATTCATCTTGACGGTGAGATGAGTGTCCAGCACATGTTAAATCTGTTTTTTTATCCAGTTTTGCGTGTGAATAAGAAACGGGATAATTACCAACTTTCAAGGGATATATTAGATAGATAGATACATTTAACTAATATAATGTATATTATGGTTTTGGGCATTCGAACTCATGACTAATACAATGTATAGTATTATAAGTTTTAGGCATTCAAATTCAAAAGCCTCCCTTCTTTTTTTACTAGAAAATCAGCATCCCTTTGTATATATTGGTTTGTGCGAAAATGTAATCCTAATCCAAACCTCTACATATTTTAAAAAGCGCTGATCCGTTAACATGTTAATTTTCTATGGAGTTTCATGTGAGACTATTAAGTATTGATACATGCGATAAAAACTAGTAGTGTCAATAGACCAAAATAATATTGCTTCATTTTAAAACTTTCAGGTTGAACTTGAAATTGAGTAAGAATTGAGGGTAAAATTGAGATTTGGGACAATTTTTGGGGTGGATCTGATATTTAACTCTATAACTAATTCATCTAACTTTCTTTATCCCCATTAAAAGAACATGTCTTACATTAAGTATTATAAACTTTCACATCTCAACTGTAATGACATTAAACCAAATCAACAACTATTATAGCTGAATAGCACAACTCTGGCTATGGATGAGAGCAAGGACTAAGGGGGTAAAGAATAAGATGCACTCGTCCACTCAAATGTCACATTTTCCCCTATGTTCCAACTAAATCCACACAGGCCTACATTAATACAAGATGATGCTAACGTCATAAAGCATCTGAATAATAAACATAATCTCATGGAGCATAAAATTATCAAAGAAGGTCAATTTTGCCACTCTCTACAAGTGCCTTTATAGACTTGTAACATATGAAATAGAGCACACCAGGTTCCATCTCAAACAGCATCGACCTGCCATTTATTACAATCCACAACTCAGTAAATTGATTTTGCAATGAGAAGAATAAACAAGCAAGGTATTACTATGGAATTGCCTGTCATCTACTGGTCCATCCTCAAGCTGGATGCCCGTGAGATATTCCTTACTTCTGCATACAACAAATGTGTCTAGTTGTGGTTCTGGAACTGAAACACAGAAAACAGACATCTCACGGGATAGAATTATAATTATCAATGGCAAAAATAACGAAAAATTTCCCTCATGAATAAAAACCCCCTATAAGCATAAGCTCAATATATTCACCAAAACAAATTACAAAATATTAGATAGATAAACGAATTCTTAGTAAAAGATTTTTAGCATTTTATACATTACTACAACGAAACAGAAAATTTGCAAATAATATCTAGTCTGTCACAAAATTCATTACAAAAGCAACCTGAGATGGATTTTCCAAGCTTTACGCTATAAATTTCATTCCTTTCTATTCTGTAGACCAAAAGTAAACATTAACTATGAGATAGCACCATTCTAAAGTGCCCATCACTCTTAAGGAAATGAAAGCTCAAACATGGGCAGGATTTTGGAGTTTTCATCAACTTGCAACAAAGAGAAGCTGACAAGCTAAGATGTATTAATACGACCAGTACAAGGGGCATCTGCTTATATTAAAAAACCACTCTTATATTCTAACAAGTAAATGACTAAAGGAACACAGAGAAAGGAAGAAGAGAATTTTTAAGTACATAATTTCATCCAAGAGGTTGAATGACCGACTTGGCTCAGCGGTAAGCTCGCTTTGTCGTGGGGTCTGAGGTCATGAGTTCAAATCAATCTCTCAGCATAAAGCAGGGATAAGGTTGCCTAGTATATTCCTTTCCCCAGCACCCTCATCAAGTGAGGACTAGAATTAGGTTGATCCTTTTAATTTCATCCAAGAGGATAGTTACTTGCACTCTTGAAGCAAAGCTGCTATGAGCAAAAGGACAACAATGCACAATAAGAACTATGAAGTACGACCTCAGACTTTGTTTCTTGAATACCCACGATTCATTCCATTTATACCATTTAAAAGTATTCTCTGAGAAACAAGGTTTAATCATCCTAAATAACATACATGATAAACTATCCGCGTGCTTAGTGAAACTATATCATAGCACTGACTGATAGCTATCAGACAAAACAATAAATGGATTTTTAAAGGATAATCTTATAAATAGAAAAGCATAAAACAACTTAATAAGAATTTGTTATTACTCATGTCATCCTCTTCGCTAACTACAGATTGCTTCTGGAAAGATTGATAATTTTCTGGGAGCTTTGATAGAACACTATCCTCCAAGTGTTGTTTTATATCTTCAGTGCACCTGTAACAGCAAAGCTTATCTCAAACTCCAAATAAAAAATACGATTTCAGTTTACGTATTCAAAATGAAATTTGGGGGAAGGGAATTCAGCCTTTCCTTCTAGCGAAATCTTTTTCTTCTCTAGATAGCTTGCTCCAGAGTTCATCAGTTTTTGCAATATTGAGCACAAACTTTTCTATCTGCAATCGAAATCAGGTGTTAAAATCAACCAAAACAAATTCTAGTGACTATACTATTCATTGAGCTCACTCCATCCTGCTTGAATGCTTTCAAACATGTAGACAACTATTGCAGCAAATCCAAACATGCATAAATCAGATACCCTGTAACACCCACATAAATGCTAACCAAAACAAGTATGACCTTCTGAATGCGAATGCGGAGGTATGATCTGAGTAAAAACTGAGCTCTATCCAAGTCCATCTGATAGAGAGATATTGAAAGAGGATCAATTCCAGAAGAAGATTTCTCCTCCACTGTGTCTTCCTGCACAAAATGAAAGTGGGGAAAATGAGTACCAAAACTGCAAGGGTGAATAAAACGAGTAAAATGAAGATGCAATCCTTGAAATGTCAAACCAATTCAACTTAAGTTCCATAGATAAATAAGAGCATAAGTTTTTTTTTTTTTGCTCAGAAAAAAATTATGGAAGTAATGCAATTAACCATACTGTTGATTTGTTTGCTTAAAATAATTATAAGAGCAAGGACAATTGAAATGGACCAAATTAATCTGAAAGATACACTACAATTAACAGTGGCACTGGAAACACCTCTAATTTCATGGTCAGAAGTCAGAAATGCCCTTTCTAATTAACATCATTCAGAAGCAAAGAAATATACAAAGAAAAGATGAACATGAGTCAAGAGATTATGATTTAAAGAAGAGAATGAAAATGCTAGGGATTGGGATACCATTAATTGGATCTGTTCTCGAATGCGAGAAATCAAATGCGTCTGGAAAGACAGAATCTGAGGAGCAGCCTTCTCGTTACGCCAAGCTCTCTTCAGAAGCTCCACGTCGGAAGTGGAAATCAAAGTCTCGTAGTCATCGTCTATAGGAACAGATAGTCCTTCCACGTCACTCGAAGTCATTTCTTTCTTCTTCTTCTTCTTTGAGATTTTGAGAAATTGTTGCTCGATTGATTACTTCCTACTACATTTGGCGCCAAAATTAAAAATCGTTTTAGAAGATACTCCTACTACAGTAGAAATTAAGAATGGAAATGAGAGGAGGGGACTTACGTGGCTGACAGTCAGGTATTCCGGCCGCCGGAAATCGCCTCCCACTGCCGCCGGTGGCCGCGCCGATGTCGAGAGAGAAGAAAGGAGGAGTGAGGAAGAATAGTTTTACTTTTATGTTTACCATTTTGACCTTTTTTAATTGACCAAAAGTTACCATTTTGACCCTTTTTATTCACCAAAAGTTACCATTCTTAACATTTATTTACAAGAATTTCTGAGCTGGGGTATTTTTCTCACTTTTGTAGAGTACAAGCATACAAATGTACTACCAAAGGCCTTGTAGCCCAGTGGTATGATATCTCCCCTTTAGTGGGAGGTTGCGGGTTCGATCCCGCTTGTAACCTCAAGCCGTTAGTGCTTGCCCCTTTGAATAAAAAAAAGCATACAAATGTAGTACTGCGTATTAATTAACCAAAGAAATTCTCTAAAATTGTTATTTATTTTTCAACGGTCAAAAGTTAGCAATTGCCCCCTCATCATAATATTTTTGGTAAAGGAAACAAGACATCATTTTGTAGCCCACCTAGATAACAGGGGATCATTAGGTGGCTCTTTAGAAACTATTATTCTTAATTCCAAATTAGAAGCAATAATCATGATTTTCATGGGCTTAAAGTGCTCACAATCTAATCTAATATCTACCTCTAAATCTCCTATGCTTTGTGTTTACACTTAAACCTGATTAGAATATGGTTTCCTATATATTTTTTGTGTATTTGTTTAATGTATCCCTTGAAAGCCAGTTTCTTTTTCACACATGAAACTGGATAAAAACATACTTAACTATGCGCTGGACACACATCTCACCGTTAAAAACATTTATGATTGAAAGTGGGTTCACACGTGACTGAAAAAATGCAATGGTGTATCAGTCACAGTCTATTTCATTATTGCTCAACTATCACCAACCCACTTCATATTTAAAGCTCCTCGGTTCTACCACTCTTTTTTTCGTTGGAGCATCATTTTTTATGGGAAAGCTGAAGCATGATTCAAATGTAAGGAGATTGAAATTTAAATTGTGAAACTTGCTCAACACTCTCTTTCATTTTGGAGATCTCTCATCCTTCTTTCCTTAAGTTCCTCCGACTATCAACGAGCTTCCCCATCCACCATTCTCTTCTCCCTCCTCTTCATCTCCGTCGTCGACAATAACGCCGACCCTCTGATCCGGCAGGTTGTGGACGACGATCACACTTTTGGGCTAGGAGCACCATTCTTCAATTTCGAAAGCTGGAGATATGCTACCCAATATCTGAACGAACCACCTCCCTCTCTTTAGCTTTTCACAGAGATGGAACTTCCTTATGGAAGCTGCTTCTTCTTGCAATCCTTCTTATGTAAGTGTTTTTTCACGTTTCTTTCTGTCTTACTTTGTCATGTTTAGTTAGATCATGATTTACTTGCATATGTTTTTTCTCTTTTCCTAGAGTTCTAATTTGGACTCCTATTCTAATGATTGCTCTATTTTATAATATATCTTAAAAGATGAACCAATTTAACCGGTAACTTTTCAATATCTCCATTTGATGTTTCCTAATAATCATTTTGGAATTGTTTTTCGGCGTTCATGGTCTTAGACTTTGATTTCTTACTGCTACTATTACATTTGGGGAACATGTGGCTGTTGAATTTTAGAGAGAAGGTGCAGTATTCTGTGCATTTATTTTTCAATAGGGTGATAAGAAAGAGTCAATATCAGAGGTTGCATACCTGCTTAAGATGAGGTGAACATCAACTTATAGGATCGAAATAAGAGGGAGAAGAGATTATATTCTACAATATTTTTTCATAAGTTTCATTCCACTTCTATTTCAGTACAGGAGAGCCCATATCCCTGCTACACCAGAAAAGATAAACCATGGAGACAGGTCCCAATGTGTCTCTCCAACGTCAGATTTGAAGACAACTTCAGATTCCCACCAAATGCAATTTCAGATTTGAATTTGAACTAAAAAAGAGTTCAATTATTTAAATAGAAGGGGATCACATTCATATCATCATATCCTCTCCCCTATTCCTATTTTGTATAGTGGAGCACCTACACTCACTGTCTATACTGTACAATATTCGTGTTGTTAATATGTGTGCTGTTATTTTGTTTTCCTTCCACTAAAAGTATATATTGTACATTGCATATATTATATATGTATGGTTTAAACCAGATTCAATCTCTGCATTTAAAAGTATATAATCTACATTTAATACATTGAATTATTCTTCAATATATTATTTTCTTATACTTACCAAGATTTCTTTGCATTCAAAGAGTTAGTTGTTATTCCTTCAAAATCTCTTTGACTCTTAAGTGGCCATGTTTCCCAAGAATATAATAAATACAAACAAAGTTAGTTGGTTTTGACTGTGGTTAGAAAAAAAGTAAGATTTCTAAGTATTTAAAAGTTATATAAGTTGCATTTTTTTTAATCTATACTGAAAAATTTCTTACCATTATTTATTTTGTTGTTTTTTGCCAAATAATTCCTTAAGATTATTTAGGGTAGGTGTTAACGCCGACTAAGTCTCAGACTGGTGATGGGATTGTCCTGCGAAAAAAATAGAAAGATGCTAGGATTTTCCATAATTATTAAATGACATAGAAAATAAAAAAAACACATCTCAATAAACTTAGGAAAATCATTATTTTGAGTAAAAAGAGGACTAATGAAACTTATCTTCGTTACTAACTAATCATATTTTCAAAAATTAGACTTAATTTTAGACTGAACACTTTCCATAATTTTTCAATCATATAGAGAATACTTAGTTTACAACCCAACATCCATTATTCAAATTTCCTATGCCATTAGAAAATAAAAGAAACTTAGTTTACAATTATTGTTCAAACTTTTTGTA
Organism: Mimosa pudica; assembly: GCA_029929735.1. NCBI lineage: Eukaryota > Viridiplantae > Streptophyta > Magnoliopsida > Fabales > Fabaceae > Mimosa > Mimosa pudica. The sequence goes on along the minus strand of JAKELP010000021.1, from coordinate 6,588,171 downwards.
ACTATTCTATCAACTTAATAGGATTTTTTTTTTCAGTCAACAGGTTGGATGAAATTTAAATCTTCTTTTATATATTTTTATACACGGGCGAGTTTGATTAGAATTAAAAAAAATATGTATATTAAAATTGGGGGTTGGATGGGGGGTTTTGAGATGGAGTGTAACCTTTCTTTTGTTTTTATATACGTGTAAGTCTTATTCTTGGATAAGTTAAAAATATTACATGTAATCTATATTAAAATTATTTGGAAATATCCAGTAAAAAAAAATATACCAAGTCAACTTTCTGATAGGGAGCTTGCCAAGGGAGTTTTGTTTTTTTTAGGGGTTAAATGGGGAGGTTGGTGATAAAGTTTGACTTTTCTTTTTTGTTCTTATTAACAGCCGAGTGTGATTTTGATCTTTAGTAAGTTAAAAATAATCCATGCAATGTAAATTGTAATTATTTGAAAAGATCAACTACTAAAAAAATTTAGACCATATGAACTTTCAGATGGGAGAGGTGCTAGAGGAAATTTGATTTTTAGGGGGTTTTGGATGGGGGCATTGTTGTGGATGAAGTTTGACTCTTTTATTGTTTTTATAAAAGGGTGAGTTTGATTCTCGACTAAATTATTAAATATTACATAGAATTTAAATTGTTTGAAAACGATTCATTGGTAGTAATTATAAATATCACATCGATACATAACAATGGTTGAATACCATCTTAAATATCATATATAAGTGTCAATGGTTGAAAATGGAAAAGGAAATGGTGGTGGTGGTGGTGGTGGTGGGCAGCTTCGGAGGGGTCTTTTTTGGGTGTGGCCGGTGAAGGCGGGGGTCGGGCAGTGGCAGCAGGGAAGGGTTGATGGGTAAATAGAGGGGAGGAGTGGTGGGGAAGAAGGAGGAGGAGGGAGAAGAGAGAGAATGAAGAGTTCATATTTTTTATTATTATCTGTGGGTCACGCATCATCAAAATTTATTAAAGTTAAGACCCTTAGGACTGTACTTTAATTTCACAAGTTAGTGAGACCTTTTCTATATTATGTCCCTTACAAGGGATTTGTAATTAATTTTCCCAAAAAAATTTAGACCAATTGAACTTTTAGATGGGGAGGTGCACAAGGAAATTTTGATTTAGTTGGGGGGGTTTAGATGGAGAAGGTTGAGATGAAGTTTGACTTTTCTTTTAATTTTTATAAATGGGTGAGTCTCATTCTTAGTAAAATTTTAAAAATATCATATGTAATCTATATTGAAACCATTTTAAAAGATTAGCTGCAAAAAATATTAGATCATCAAGTGAACTTTTTGATAGGGAGGTGCATATGGGTTTTTTTTTGGGGGGGGGGGAGGAGGGGTTTGAATGCGGGAGATTGGTGATGAGTTAGAATCTCTTTCTGTTTTTATACACAAGTGACTATAATTCTTTACCAAGTTAAAAACAACTCATGTAGTAAATTGAAATTATTTTGAAAGATTGACTGCCCTATAAAAATTACACCAAGTGAACTTTCGGATGCCAGAGTTTGGGGAGGAGGTTTTCATATGCTGACATTGGGGATGAAATTTGACTCTTCTATTGTTTTTATAAATAATCTAAGTTGATTCTCACATAAATTAATAATATCACATGTAATCTGATTTTTTTAAAAACAATTCATTGGTAGTAATCATAAATATCGCATTCAATTTATAATTTGAGGGGGAGGTTGGATGAGGAAGGTAGGCGATGAAGTTATATTTGAAAGAACGACTGCCCAAAAAAATTATATCTATTGAACTTTCATGTGTGAGAATTGTCCCTAAAAATTATTCCTTCAGTGTGAATGGCTGCCCGAAAACATCTCATGTGATCTCATGCCTCACCTTAATACACTTATAATGTTTGTATTTACATGATAAATAAATATTGAGCTCACGTGCAACGCACGGGGTAAAATTCTCGTTTTCATAAGAAAAAAGTAGGGGGGAAATATGCACAATGGTTCCCACTTCCAAGGAAGCAATGATACTATTATAAGTTTCCGAAAATTGCCAAAATTATCATCAAGTCCTAAAGGATTTTGGTCCAACATTTTCCTTTTCTTCATTGGCCTTTTTGCCCCTTACTGAAAGACAATACTTATTGTATTGGAAAATAGCCTTGTCCTAATTTGTGCTTCGCCATTAATGATCTTCATCTCTCTTCACTAAAATAGCATATCTTCATTCTTTTTTCTCATGTAAATAGAATATGAAAAAAAATAGTAGGAGTATCTTTGTATCTTGAAACCTGAACAAGACAACACTTGAGTAGAATTAAACAATCACCACAATAAAGCAATTGATTCAAAACTTGATGACCTCCTCATTTTAACCTAGTACGTGATTTAGAACTTGTTGGCAGCTTCAGTTTTGATTCCAAGAACTTCTCACATGTTTTATTTATTTATTTTTGACTGGTCTCACATGTTTTATTTTGGTAATTGAGGAAAATAAAAGGGTCTTTGAACAAATGACACATTTTGCATTAAAGTCCTTGGGACTCGACAATATTTTTGGCATTTTTTTGGGACATTAGAGTAGTATAATTGTTTCCATGAGAAACCATGTTGCAAATTTCCCAAAAAGGTAAACATCCATGGTGTAAAAGGCTAGTTAAAATATTATGGAGCTTTCCAAAGGATATGTTCTTGCCAAATAGTAATTTACAGCCACTGTAATTGAGTTTTTGCACAATGATCCAAAGGAAATGGGATCCTAACCAAAAAGAAATTCATAGAGCTATCCTTTAGACGAAATGGTGGTTCTAATATCTTCTCAATACAGAAATTTACATTATGTGTATTCAAATGCTGTTAATTAGATATAATTGTATTTTCAACCAAGTTTTCTGCCAACTATGTTCATAGATCAGGTTCTATAAAATTACAGGAGTTTGCCAGCATCAAAATAAATGGGTATCATGGTTTGGAATCATACCTGAACCATACATGCACAAGGGGCAAAATTAAAAGATTGCATCAGAAGTCCGAGGTAACAAGTGTATTTTCTCTTGAGAATTAATATAAATAAGGTCTCATTTTAATTTGGCTATGTTATGGGATCTTTCCTTAATTATGTGTCTTCCTAAGGATCACAAATTATTTTTCCCTGCTTTTCTTTTATAGAAAAATGGTTTGGTGTTTTGGACAGATTAGAAAAAAGTCCACTAGAGCCACGTTAGCTGATTGTAAACGGCGTCATTTCTATCCACAATAAGCAATGCTTTGACTAAATCTAATATGATACTGTATATATTAATGTACTCCCTCCGGTCTCTAATGTAAGAGCTAGCCGTAAAAAAAAAACGCTTCTTAAGAAAACATGTGAATGTTAGTCTGGTGTCTGTAGTTAATGCTTCTTTTCTAAAGTTGCTCATATTTAATATGGTACTTTTAAGAGAGATAAATATATAAACATCAATAAATATGAAAGAGAGTTAGGGGTAAAGTAGGAAAAAATGCATTAAATGAGGAGAGAATATGGGGTGAGCTCTTACATTAGGGACCAAAACCATTCAAATTTTGGGCTCTTACATTAGGGATCGGAGGGAGTATTATGATTATTAAACCAAATATATTTCACGATGACTTTTACTCTCTCTTTCTTGCCTTTGTTCATTGTTGAAAGATGAATTTTATTACGATTAGGTCGGCAGAGATATTTTCAGCAAGTTGACCGCCTCAAAGTACAATCAGAAGTAGAAAAAGTAAAGAGTGTTCAAGTACAAAATGTTTCTAAGTATGAAAGTTTGGAATGCTGAGTTGTGATCCCCTTTCCTTGTATGTGTATCCTCTTTTATAGCTAGCCAAGTATGTAAATGTTGCACTCATGACCAAATCACGAACTTTACAAATTTCAAGATTCATTACAATTATGTATGCGTAACTTCCATAGTGTTGTTGTCATATAGTAATTGGTACTCCCTCTAGTCCCTAATATAAGGCTTCAAAATTTGAATGGTTTTTCTCATCATTTAATGTGTTTTTTCCTATTTTACTCATAACTCTATTTCATATTTAGTAATGCTTATGTATTTCTCTTTCCTAAAGTATCATAATAAATATGAGTAATATTGAAAAACAAGCATTAACTACAGAAATACAACTAATATTCACATGTTTTCTCAAAAAGAGTTTTTTTCGTTTGACTCTTATATTAGGGATGAAAGAGAATACTCCCTCCGGTCCCTAATGTAAGAGCCCAAAATTTGAATGGTTTTGGTCCCTAATGTAAGAGCTCACCCCATATTCTCTCCTCATATAATACATTTCTTCCTACTTTACCCCTATCACTCTTTCATATTTATTAATGATTATGTATTTCTCTCTCTTAAAAGTACCATGATAAATATGGACAATTTTGGAAAAAAAACATTAACTTCAGACACCCAACTAACATTCACATGTTTTATTAAAAAGCGTTTTTTTGACGGCTAGCTCTTACATTAGGGACAGGAGGGAGTACTAATTAACCATTATGAAGGAGGAGTAATTGTTGCCATGCCTCTCACCTTGTAGTGAGTACACTCAATGCTGGGTTCTTACTTTCGTGCGGGCTGATCAGACATCATTCTTAGGTCTAGCGTTATTTTATGACCTACATTCATTTCCAAACGTTTCTTATAGACAAAAGTCTTTGTTCCTTTTTCCTCATTCACACTATATGCTAGGTTTGGGAATAATAAGTTAATCAAAAGTCTACATTGGTAGAAGAAAAAAGTAATCAGAGAAGTCTACACTCCAACTTGTTTCAAGTGTATTCTAATACACGCTTCTTAAGAAAACATGTGAATGTTAGTTGGGTGTATGGAGTTAATGCTTCTTTTCTAAAATTGCCCATATTTATTATGGTATTTTTAAGAGAGAGAAATACATAAGCATTAATAAATATGAAAGAGAGTTAGGGGTAAAATAGGAAAAAATGCATTAAATGAGGAGAAAATATGGGGTGAGCTCTAACATTAGGGACCAAAATCATTCAAATTTTGGGCTTTTACATTAGGGACCGGAGGGAGTATAATGTATAATATTAGACCCATATTCAAGCCTATTAGAAGTGCAAGACTTTATTTGTTACAGACTAGCTTACATGGTTACAAGCCTGCCCACTTAGTTTTTTTTAAAATTTAAGTTATGATATATTATATGGAAAAATCAATTATAGAAATCATTTACAACATTACCAACTTAATTTTAACTCTAATAAGTTACACATTTCATCATTTATACTTTAAAGTTCAACACTTTAATTTATAATTCGTTTACCACTTGATGATCTCTTCCCTTTCAGTTAGATAAGATGCATGTCATCAACTCACTCTCTTCTAATTTGCATAATTGCTCAAAGCGTATAAAAAATATTACAAATGGCAAGCTTATTTCAATGTACAACCCTACAGAAAATAATATACTCCCTCCGTTCCTAAATATAAAATCATTTTAGAAATGAGAGCTTGTTCTTAAATATAAGATTACTTTTTAATTTGACTCAAGTTTTCCCCAAATTACCCCTATACTCCCTTCATCCAAAAAATAATGGTTTGAAGAAGGTGAAAGGTTTTTTTTCAAAACTTAGGTGAGGGGTACTTTGGAAATTTCATGTAATCCTAACTCATTGGAATGTCTTTCTTAATCTCTCTAAATTTGCTAAAGTGATCTTATATTTAAAAATGGAGGGAGTAGTAGTCAGAGAATATGACAGAAAGCAAAATGATAATAAGCAAAGGACAAATGATAATCAATGAAAGGAGGGCGTGATCTTAGCTCAGCTCCTTTGGTATATTTATAATCATACATGGTACAATGAGAGCTTTACACGTATCATAACAGAATGAGGGAGAATAATACAGCTGTTATAGGAGGTTACAACAGAAATATGCTAGCACATGGAACACCTGTACATAGGGAATATTCCTATATTCTATGCATGGATAAATTACATTCTTATCCTTTGACACCCCCCCGCAAACGAGGGGGTGTAATGGCCAGCCCGAGTTTGTGTCTCAGTGTAGAGAAGTGATCAGATGAGATTGCTTTAGTGAGTACATCAGCAATTTGCTTGTGTGAGGGAACATATTGAACTGAAATAAGTCCTGAGTGAACCATGTCTCGTACAAAATGAATGTCAATATCAATATGCTTGCTGCGTCTGTGATGAACAGGATTTGCAGCGAGAGCGCCAGCACTTATATTGTCGCACCAGATCACAGTAGGTTGTCGGATATATAGGCCAAGCTCAGATAATAAAGATATTAGCCATTTCACTTCAGCTGCACCATCAGCTAGGGATCGATATTCAGACTCTGTGCTAGACCTTGAAACTACTTGTTGCTTTCTAGAAGCCCAAGATATCAGGGAATTGCCCAAATAGACACATAATCCACCAATGGATTTTCTATCATCAATATCAGTGGCCCAGTCAGCATCTGTGAAGGCTGTTAATTGCAAGGAATTAGATGGCTGAATGTGAAGACCATAATTATATGTTCCCTTCAGATAGCGCAGTATTCTCTTAACACCCTGAAGATGGACATCAGAGGGATTGGACAAAAATTGGCTCAGCTTATTGACTGAATAGGCTATGTCAGGTCGAGTAGTAGTTAGGTATTGAAGGGAACCAATAGCTTGTCTGTAAACAGAGGGATTACTCAAGGATATTCCATCAGAAGCAGAATAAGTGCGACCTGTAACCATTGGAGTAGGAACAGGTGCACAATCAAGCATACCAAATCGTGTTAATATGTCTAGAACATATTTCCCCTGATTAAGATAAAGTCCAGTCTGGTCTCTATGCATTTCTATTCCAAGAAAATAGGAAATTGGACCTAAATCTTTTAGGGAAAATAGAGAATTCAGCTGCTGAATAAATTCATGAATAAATTGAGGATTGTTGCCGGTAATGAGAATATCATCTACATAAATAAGAATAAAAACCACAAGATGCTTGGTTCTTAAAAAGAACAGGGAAACATCACTCCTTGCATTTTTAAAACCCCACCTTGATAAAGGTATCTGTAGTCGTTCAAACCAAGCTCGTGGAGCTTGTTTGAGACCATAAATTGCCTTAATCAACTTACAGACATGACGTGGCCGTGAGGGATCTTGAAAACCTTCTGGTTGTTTCATAAATACTTCTTCTTGCAAATATCCATTCAGAAAGGCATTGTTAACATCCAAATGCCTTATTGTCCAGCCACATGACACAGCAATCGAAAGAACCACACGGATGGTGGTGGGTTTGATTACTGGACTAAAAGTTTCACCATAGTCAACACCAGCAGTTTGTTGGAAGCCTTTAGCGACTAGTCGAGCTTTGTGTTTGGCAACTGATCCATCCGAGCGGAATTTGGTTTTAAATATCCAACGACAATCAACCAATTTCTGACCAGGAGAAGGGGGTACAAGAATCCACGTTTGATTACGTTGAAGAGCATGAAATTCCTCAATCATAGCTTGCTTCCATTGAGGGATGTGTAGGGCAATAGAGGTGGACGATGGTGGTGTGGTTTCGGCTAAGGCTTTAGGATCTTCACATTGCAACAATCCTACAAAGGGATAGTGAGGTTTGGTGATGCCAGACTTAGATCTGGTGATCATGGGGTGAGTGTTTGATGGTTGAGAGATAGACGGTGATGAAGGAAGAATGAGAGTTTGTGGTGAGGTATTGTGATGGTGGTTTGGAGAGACAGGAATATTTGTGGGGCTGTTTTGAGAAGGTGATGATGATGGGCTGTTTTGAGATGGTGATGATGATGGGCTGGAGAGTTTATTTGGTGTTTGGGCTGAAAGGTTGGGTTCAGATGTGTTGTCATGTGAGATTTCGGTGTTGGACTGGTTTGGTTTAATGGTGGGATTGGTTTGAGTGGGTAATGGTATGGAGAGATCTGTTATGACAGATTCACCTGGTCCTCTTCTCCTGTTAATAAATCCTGAAATTGAGGGAAAAGAAAGGCTGTCAAAAATTACATGCCTCGAAATATAAATTTTGCCACTTGGACTCAGGCACTTTGATCCCTTATTATTGGAAGCAGGTCCAAGATACACACACTTTTGGCTATGAAATTGAAGTTTATGTTGATTGTAGGGTCGAAGACATGGATAGCAAGCACATTCGAAAGGTTGAAGCTCAACGTAATTAGGATCCTTATTGTACAATCTAGTAATTGGTGTAGAACCATTCAGCACAAATAGTGGGTAACCGGTTTATAAGGTATGTAGCCATTTGAAAAGCATCAACCCAATAAGTAAGTGGCAAATGTGCATGAGCCAAAAGAGTAAGACCCATTTCTACAATATGACGGTGTTTACGTTCGGCTCTTCCATTTTGTTGGGATGTATAAGGACAAGTAAACCTCACTAGAGTACCCTCTTCATTAGCAGCAAGTGCAATAGATCGATATTCTGTCCCATTATCACATTGAAAAGTTTTAATTGTAGTATGAAATTGTGTTTTCACAAATTGCTGAAAATTCTTAAAGGCCAGAATAGCTTCATTTTTATGTTTCAGAGGGTATATCCAGGTGAATCTGCTGAAATCATCAACAAAATTAATATAGTAACGATGTCCAGTAGGAGAATTAATAGGAGATGGACCCCATAAGTCAGAATGCACAAATTCAAAAGCATGAGAGGCATGAGACACCGAATTAGAGAAAGGCAAGCATCTAGATTTTCCCATTTGACAAGATTCACATACAAACTGATAGTTGGAATTAACTCGAAGATTACACTTCAAAAGAACTTGCTTAAGAACAGAAAAACTAGGGTGTCCTAATTTATTATGCCACTGAATAAACTTATTTTGTGACATTGGGAGGAAAGTAGAGTTTGCAAAAGCCACTGGAACCGAGCTCTTAAATCTTCCATCAAGAGTACTACTCATGGGGTACATTCCTTGCCTTGGATCCCCTGCCATCAGAACCTTTCCTGTCACCGGATCCTTCACAAAACATCCAGAATTAGTGAATACTACATCAACATTATTATCTGAAACAAGCTTGTAGACACTCATTAGATTTTTAGTGGCAGAAGGGACAATAAGAACTTCACTGAGATTCAGTCTAGATGAAGGGAGAGTCATAGCACCTACACCAGAGATTTTTGCTCTTTCTCCAGTACAAGTAATAATGTGAGATTTACCTGTGGTGGTGATCTGATCAAGATTCTCAGGATGTGGAGTCACATGATAGTTGGACCCACTATCCATGTACCATGCCGGATCAACAACTGACTCAGGAGTGGCATAGTAAGCTTGAGGATGAAAAGACTGAAAGTTGGAATTAGGATAGCCATTTTTCTGATAGCATGTCTCATACACATGCCCTGGTTTCTCACAGTAAGTGCAGAAGGGACGTCTTGAACCACCAGAATTACCAAAGCTATTGTAACCACCACGACGACCACGAGATTGACGTCCCCTGCCGCGACCACCACGTGAACCTCTCCAAGGTTGTGAACGATTCTCATCACCAGGAACAGTGGGAGAAGCCTTAGTGTTGTCACTAAAAGTGGTGTTTCGCCCTGCAAAATTAACAGAAGGTTGAATGGACAGAGATGAGGTTTTGTTCAAACACTCAATACGGCTTTCAAAAGATAGTAAGGCAGATTGAGCCTCAATCCAGGTCATTTCTTTTCCCATAAGATTCACCACAATGGAGTTGTAGTCTTTGTCAAGACCATTAAGGGTGTACATAATCAGCTCCATGACAGAAATAGGAGAACCAGCTAGAGCCAGTTGATCAAAAGCTATTTTCATCTTTGCAAGGTAAGCTTCCATAGTCAGGCCATCTTTATCAGTGTTAAGTTCAGCCATATGAACCATGATCCTGGCCCTTGAAGCAGCAGCAGTCAGATCTCGTGAGCTTTCCCACAGCTCTTGAGCTGTTGTGCAGTGAAGGAGCTGAACACCGATGTCTTGAGTCATGGTGTTTCTTAGCCAGCCGAGCAGCAAACGATCTACAGCAAACCACTCTTCAAAGCTTGGGTTGCTCACCAAAGTTGCAGGTATGGCTGAAGAAGAGACTTGATGAGGTGGTGCAGCTGTTGTTCCGTTGATATGTCCTTCGAGTCGATTTCCCTGAATGAGAGGAAGAACAACAGACTCCCATACGAGATAGTTGCTTCTATCCAACTTGATGGAAGCAGTTTGAGAGGAAGAGCTGAAAAGGGAGTAGGTTCTGGACTCAGAAACGGGTGAGGAAGGATTTGAAAGAAAAGTCTCTGATGATGATGATGACATGATGATGATAATGACAGAAAAAGTATGCTGTGCTCTGATACCAAGTCAGAGAATATGACAGAAAGCAAAATGATAATAAGCAAAGGACAAATGATAATCAATGAAAGGAGGGCGTGATCTTAGCTCAGCTCCTTTGGTATATTTATAATCATACATGGTACAATGAGAGCTTTACACGTATCATAACAGAATGAGGGAGAATAATACAGCTGTTATAGGAGGTTACAACAGAAATATGCTAGCACATGGAACACCTGTACATAGGGAATATTCCTATATTCTATGCATGGATAAATTACATTCTTATCCTTTGACAGTAGTATTTTAATAGGTTTATTTCACAAAAAAAGTATTTTAATAGGTTTAAAAGGAAATATATGAATTTACTGTATACACTTCAAAGCCTTGTTAAATGTATACATTTTACTTTAGCTTTTAAAAGACTTCTATAATCTCCTATAATTTGTGTATAAGAAACAATCTTTTTATCTTTCATATGAATAATTTTAAATGAGTTTACATATTTATTTCTCTTAATTTAATTGAATAACACATAATTGTATATGTAGCGAGATCTTGATAATTGTTGGTTCTAAAAAATAAAATTAATATGTAAAATATAATTAGTTCCTTTTACCAAAAAAAAAAAAATGAGTTCCTTAGTCAAACTTTACAGCTTATACTTTATAGTATAAAATAACACATGGAATATCTGTGGTAATAATAATAATAAACAAATCGTAATTTATTAGTGAGAATCCACGTATAAGACAATTATCAAATTAATTTATCCAAATTTTCATAGAGAGCTTAATTTCTTTGCTTAAATAACTAAGGAAGAAAAGGTAAAAGCTTTAACGTGGATTATTAATTACTATATTAAGCAAACCTTTTCTTTTTAACTATAATCAGAGAATCTCGTGGAAGATTCAACTCCATCTAAATTCTTCCCACGTGTAATATTTCTATTAGCCAATAGATGGCACGCGCTGCATTTCCTTTAGCCCGCGTTGCCGTCCTGATAGTTATGGATTGGATGAAAACAGATTCCGCGTAATGAAAAATTCTGACTTTTTGAATTTAATTTATTTGAAAAAATAAACAAAAGGATAATTACAAGTAAGTCCCAAGGATTGTGATTAATTACTATAAATTCCTCAAATTTATGAAATTACAGTAAAGTTCCTAAGAACATAGGATATATTACAGCGTATATGTTGGAAGGTGTGAGTAAATCTCCATGAGTTGTTAATTTGTTATTGACAATTATTCAATAATGTAATTGTTGTTAACAATTCAAAGAGCTATATCAACAACTTCTAATACATGTAATCTAATATTTCTTAAGTTTATAGGAACTTTATAATTTAATATATTTGAGATTATATTGTGATTAATTACCTTCCTAGAACCTATTTATAATTCACCAAAAAATAATTTTCTAGATAAATTTAATATTTGATTTCTGAAAATTTCCATACTTTTAGGTTTATTTGTTATAAGGGATTTCAAAAAAGAGGGGAAAGGAGGGGAAAATTATATGATTTGAATTTTTTTTATCAAAATATGAATTGAATTTTTAGCAATAGGAGAAATGGAATTATGATGTTTTAATAAATATAAGATTATATTGTATTGTAAGAAAAAATGGTAAAACATTTTAACCCTACTTCTAATGTAATAGGAGTATCTATAAATTCAACTTTTTTTAAAAAAGAAAGGTTCTCTAGTCTCTTCCCATTTTCCCTCTCCTCCCCTCTTACAAAAAAAAAAAACCATGCTATTAGTTTCAATACATTAAATTTGAAAGAGAGATTTTGGGCATTTCAGTATCAAAGCATCTCAACTTTTGTAAAACCATAGGACTAATATTTTGAATAAAACTATAATTAGAGCCAAAGTAAGGGGCCAAAATTATAATAACCCTTAATTCAATTTAATATCTTTTCCCTTGAATGCGACAATTAGGGAGAAAACGCTTATAAATATGTGCCTTAGCCTCTGACTTCCTTCCATTTATGTACCTCTCTCTGCTTTCATCACTCTGCTTCTAACGTAAGAATTTCCCTTCCACATCACTCTGTTTGTAAGTTCTGTTTCTTCCTATACTCTTCTCTTTATATTTCCAAATATGATTATTGTTTCAGTTAACCTCACGTTTTTGTGTGTGTGTGTTTTTTCGGACATCCATTTATGATTTCTAATATTTTTTTCTCATCTCAACTCTTCAACGTATTTCCTGGATCTTCATAATTCTATAATTGAAATTTCTCTCTGTTCAATTCTGTTTCCCCTGTTTCCAAGCTTTGAAAGAAACTTTTTTTCCCTCTTCATGATAAATTTCTTCACTCAGATTCTAGCTGAATTTTCGATTCTCTCACTATTTTTGGTTTTACTCTATAGTTTGCTAAATTTTAAAAGTAGTTGACTTTTTTGGAGATTTCTAGGAAAGCTGAATTTTTTCATGAGCTAACATATAATATAATGTTACACAAAATCTATTATGAAGGTTGTATAATAAGTATGGTTGGATTATTAATTTTTGTGGTTTGACTTTTTGTTCAGATTTGATTGACAAAATGGCCATAAAGACAATTGATTTGCTAAAAGGATGTGCATCACCAGAAGAGATAATTGAAGTTTTGTCAACGGTGGCTTTAGAGTTAGGAGATGTGACAGATGATATGGATGCCTTACAGGTTATTCCTTTGAAGGGAGCCATGACCAATGAGGTCTTCCAGGTAAACTGGCCAACAAAAACTGGTGATTCTCTTAGAAAAGTTCTGGTTCGATTGTATGGTCAAGGTCTTGAAATTTTCTTCAATAGAGAGGAGGAAATTCGCACCTTTGAATGCGTCTCTAAGCACGGCCAGGGTCCTCGCCTTCTCGGCCGGTTCTCCACAGGTCGGGTCGAGGAATTCATCCATGCCAGAGTATGTGATTTTTGTTCCTTCTCTTGCAAGTTATCTCATATCTTGGTATTTATTATTTAATTGATCTAGATTCCAGCATGGTGGACAGTTCCTACATTTTCATTGCGGATTGATCATAATAATAACTGCATATTCGTCTCAAGATGATATAGGCTCAATTTGATGACATTTACTCAAAGATGTGTAGCTTTTTTTTTTGTCTCAGATATTTTTCTTTGTTATGATTTTTTGTTATTTCTGCTTTTGTCTTTTTTTTTTAAAAAAAAATTGGTTTTGGTAATTGACTATGACACAAAGGATAAGTTTCTTGAAGTTGGATGAACAAAAGATTTGTTTATTCCTACATAAAAATATCAGTCCCAGAAAAAGTATAGCTGAAATGTCTTTTGTCTTCCAGTGACCACTTGCACCAGTATATGATTGATGAATAAGGGACCACTTATATATATAGGTATATGTTGGAGATAATGATGTTGGTTTTGAAATTAAAGTTGTTGATATTTATAATTATAACTACTATTGAGCAAGCAGAAGTACTAGATTATCCATGTTACTTGCCTAAGACTGTAATGAAAGAAAGAAAAGCCATGCTTCAATCTTATTCTTGTAAATCCTGTAGAGTATAAGGGCTAGTTACGGGATTAGATAGAAGATGGTCATGTTTCTGAAACTTGAGAAACTACCATTATATTTCAAAGGCATATACCAAAACTTTGTATGATAATAGCCACAGCTAAATATTCCTAGAGGTGATAGAGAAGTGAGTTGACCAACTGAACTTCACTTTTTTATCATCTCCATAGTGCTCAAGTTGTGTTTGACTTACATCTTCTCTTCTATTTTTTTTTCAGACACTCTCAGCTGCTGACCTAAGAGATCCGGAAATATCAGCTTTAATAGCATCTAAGATGAGGGAGTTTCATAATCTTCACATGCCAGGTCAAATGAAAGTTCACCTTTGGCAGAGAATGAGGTAAATTTTATATCAGGTCAAACTTGTTCTCACTGTTCTCTGAAATTTGAAGAACTAAACTGATCATCACTTGTTCTTTGTCTATTAGGAACTGGCTCAGTCAGGCCAAACGTTTGTGTACCCCAAAGGATATCAGCAAATATGGATTGAAATGTCTTGATGTGGAGTTAAACATGTTGGAGAAATCATCTAAAAGGTGTGAAGAGATTGGTTTCTGTCACAATGACCTACAATATGGTAACATAATGATGGATGAGGAAACCAGATCAATTACTATTATTGTAAGTTACCTTTCTACATTATGAATCCTAAATTTCAGGCCCATTTGATTTTTTTGTGGAAGTTAAGGAAACAAATTAGATCACTAAACTATAACATATGCCACATATAATTAGATGAAAATGTTAGTTTATAAGTAGAATAAATTAGTTTTGATTAAAAAAATTAACTATAACCAATTTAAAATAATTAATTTTGCATCCTTAAGTTCTCCAAACAAAAGTCAAAGTGGTCTTTAATTATGACTAGAGGGAGCATCTGCTAAGTACGTCTTTGCATTTACAAAACACTCAAATGAATTTGTCCAAGGAAGCTGCACTAAGATAATCTGTTCTAGAGTTTGAAATCTAAAAGCTGATGATCATTGGGCTTTATCTTATGCTATACTAACTGTAGAATGGTAATTATGTATTATCAGAAGATTTATCATGAACACTGTTTATATTTAGGTTCTTTCTTGATGTTGTGTCTGTATCTTTTTACAGAACTTAGTTCTTATATAAATGATTGTCTGTACATGATGCAGGATTATGAGTATGCAAGTTACAATCCTATTGCATATGACATGGCGAATCACTTTTGTGAAATGGCAGCCAATTATCACAGTGACACACCTCATGTGTTGGACTACAGTAAATATCCAAGTTTGGAGGAGCGCACAAGATTTGTTCGCATTTATTTAACTTCTGGAGGTTAGTCAATTGATTAGTCCACTCTATCAAAAAATATACATTGATAGAGAACACCAGTCCTAAAGTGAAATGAATTTATAAAGCTGAATGTCCATTTAGTTTACTTCCCTTATTATAGAAATTTTAATCATATACAAACTATGTCATAATATAATTCTCTGATATAAATGGCTTATATATGGGAACTCTTTAACACTTGTTAAGTGCTTCCTTACATCCTAGTTTTTAATGCAAATGATTTTGTTTATGGTTTTAACATTGTTTCGCAACTCCTTGTACGCAGGCAAGGAACCTAGTGACGAAGAAGTGGAGCAATTAGTAGGAGATGTAGAAAAGTACACTCTTGCAAACCATATTTTTTGGGGCTTGTGGGGTCTTATTTCGGTAATCATCATTATCATTCACCATTATTTTCAGGGAAAATTAATCGTTTGGTCCCTATAGTTTTCAATTAATGCAACTCATTCATTAAACTTTGGCTTGGTGCAAGTCACTCCTATTAGTTCAATCATCTTAAACTTTGGTACCTAAGTTTCATGATATATACAAGCACTTGGACTGTGATGGTTTTATGGTCTAAGCATAGGGACTGAAATGTACCGAGTTGAAGTTTAGGAAATGAGTTACAACTCAATGAGAACTATAATGTTAGAATGATTAATTTGCCATTTGTTGATAGATATTATGTTCATGACAGAAAATTGAGATGTTTGACATTTGTGATTGCAGAGTTATGTGAATAAAATTGACTTTGACTACAAGGAGTACGCAAGTCAGAGGTTTAGGCAATACTGGTTAAGGAAGCCTCTTCTGTTGGAGTCAACAAACTTGCCATCGTACATGGATTTATGAATAGACAAGTCTGCATATGTTTTAGCCAGTTTCAGTTTAGAATGTGTAATTTGAGGAATAATAGTGGAACAGTAAATGGCTTGGTTTATATTACCTGTATGTATGTATGCGTGTGTCTATATATTATATCAGCAAATAATGATGCGTTTTGCTTAGTTTGCTTGCACAGAATTTGTCCAATACTTCTTGTAATGGAATAGAATATGAAGAGTAACATTGAGAGGATTCCTAGTTACTCGTATATTATTTCTAGGAGCTTCTTAATACTAAATGGGATATCTTGCATTTCTTCTATCAAATCGTACAAAAGCTGTATAACTAAAACATAAATAATGGTAAAGATAATTTATTTCTCATGTTACTCTTCTTGAGCTCTGATTAAAATGGCACCTATAACATATAAATAATGTATTATTTAGCTTCTTCAACTTAATGTGTTTTTCACCGGTATTTCGTTGTCTCCCATACTGTTTTACCGGTGTTTTTTTTTTCATTCAGTGCTTCACAAACTTATAAGCTACCAAAAATGCTATATAATGGTAGTTTTTAATGCAAATGATTAAAGTGGATATTTTTTAAAAAGTCAAAATGTGCATTAATTTTTTAAAAAATTAATTTATTTAATTTATACAAATTAGTTATCAAACGTTTATATTTGAAATCTTCAATTTTTTTAATGCATTCCGGACCATTTTCAAACCTCTCCTCTAGTCCTTTTTAATTTTAAAAGATAAACTAAATTACACGTTTGTTTAAAAAATATTATCCTTGCATGTAAGAGAAGACTTTGTTGTAATTATTGTTGAAAAATTATTAGATTATCCATTTTTCATCAATCACATTCACGTGCTAGTTGGTGCTACACGTTATTGATAATCAATTATATGAGACGTCAAATCAGTTTGAGAGTCAAATTTGGTTTATTTGTTTTTGCAGATAAAATATGTGCCCAGAATTGGTTGACAATAATGCAGTGAAATGCGGCCAGGATAAAATAATACTACTAGCAACATCAACATTCATAGTACTAGTTTATTTTTGAGGGCGAAAACACAGACAGTTTTGCCAACACTTTTTGCACGCGTAATAGCACAATACTACCTCCCGTCCTAAATACAGGATTTAATTGACTTTTTTTTTAGAGATTAAGGTTGCGAAATATGTTATTAAATGATGATATATTTGATATATTTTTAGATAATCCATTAATTTATAGGTAAAATAAACTAGTTTAAGGGAAAAAATTAGGTAAATCAATTTATAATTATTTTAGTTTTGCTTTTTTTAGGATTTTCCAAAAAAGTCAATTAAATCTTATATTTAGGACCGGAGGGAGTATCATTTATGTTGATTTTAACTTTAATTTATTATAGTGAATAAGAACAACACGTTAAATTGTACAATACAGAAGTCATGACTCATGAGAGTTCCCATATGTTTTCAAACATAGATGTTTTCTTCGTTGTTTCATATTGTTGCTTTTTTTAGTAGCATGCTTTCTACTAGCTAGGCTTACTATTTGATGAATAATAACTCATAAATGTAATCTCGTTTTGTCTTCAATTAGGGTGGCTTTTTTATATAAATTGAATTAAGCTGGCTTTATAAGGAAACGAGAGTTTATGTATCTTTCAATGCTCATTTTTAAATGAAAGAAAAATTAGGAAATGTGGTCAATTGAGGACATTGATATGACATACTCCTATTATCTTTCCTTGGTATGGTGATTAGGTATTTTAAACTTGTAAATAAGAACTTAATGGTACTAAAGAAAGTAAGTAATTAACTTTTCCAAATGTTTCACTTTTTATTATGACTATTAAAAAAAGATGCTACTGGTTAAAATTTTCCCTCACCTATTCAAAGACTAAAATGGGAACACAACCATTAGTAACTGTTATGGTGTGCTTGGACAATTTGTTTTTTACCTACTGGACTTATAATAAGGATCCCAGTAGTAGTAATTAAAAACAAATTTGACATCTAAGGAACAATTATTTTCAATATGCTGAGCTCAAATTATAATTTACAGAATTAGGTTTGGTTTCATGGTAGAAGTTCTCTTAACTAGTCAGACAGAGAAGCCATGGTGTTTAAACTAGTAATAACGGAGTCTATTCCAGCATGGGACCTTCTAGTAAAAGCAAATTTTAGATGTTTGGGAGCCTCGGCTCTATCAAAATAAAAGGCACCAGATACCAGCTTTTCTTTTGGTTGCAAAGCCAACCAGATCACAGTGTCTGCACCTTCTTCACTTGTTCTAAGGTTACCCTTAAGCCTATGAATCACAAAATAACAAAGATCAAAATGAAAACTGCATAAAATCTGCAAAATAAAAAAAAATGTTCATCTTTCTAAGAAGCATTACTATAAAATTCCAAGGAAAGAATGTTATCAGAAAAAAAAATCTTGCAACTGCTATACAACATGCAATGAAAAGTTCCAGTCCATAGAATAAAAACAGATTCATGCTTCTCACTTATAGCAAGTTTTTTTTTAATTGAAATTGATATCAGTTTCGCAATAATGTTTTAATTCAAGGGGTGAAATGTTAGGTTCCTTAATTTAATTCAACAGCAAAAAGCAGATGTTCCAAAAACCTCACTAAGTTTCTTTCTAATTATAGTGTCAAGACTTGAGGTCCAAAAAAATAAAAAATACAAGTCATAACTTACTTCTCATTGAAGCTTGGCAAACTCCTGGCAACTCCAGGAGTCTCAGCCCAACCTGGGTGCATTGAGTAAAATCCTATCCCCTTGTTTGTGTATTTGTCAGCCCACTTTTCTGTTAGAGCAATCTGGAATAAACATATAAACTTATTGAATACACTTTTCAAGACCAACAGGGTTTTATGTAAACATATGCTCAACAGATAATAAGCTCAACAGTGATATGAGGAACTTTTAATAAACTATTTGGTTTTTGTATATCCAGTTTGATGAGCAGTCAGAAATAACACCACCACCATAATTCCTTGCCTATTTATAAAGGACAATCATTAGATCCATTGGACTCAATAAGTTATGCTATCGAAGCTATGATGTAAAAAAACAAAATCAAACAAAAGCTTCACAAATGTGAGCAAAATACTAGTTTTTCTGGGAAAAAGCTCTTTTGAAAAATAGAGTTTGGAGAATAACTTCTGAAAAGGCTGAAAAATAGGTTTTCTACCCCAAACCTAGGGTTGTAGTTAAAAAAGCTATTCTGAAAAAACTGTGAGTGTTTGTCTTACTTAATTAAAACTTAGGTTTTGACAGAAAAAAATCATTCGGAAAAAGTTGTTAGTGTTTGTCTGCCATGATTTTAAAATCTAGGTTTGAGCCCCAAACCTAGGTTTTGGAGAATATCCAAACAGGCACAATGTCTAAAACAGTAGGACATGATGAAAGTAACTAGTGGAAACTAACATGACAGATGCCAACTTAATCAATAACTAGTATCACATAATAGCCAAATGTCTCCCTAAAAATGGTGGGTTCCCACGTCATTTTCTAGAGTAAACTAGTGAATGGCATCGGTTCCGATTGTATTTCTGATAAATAAAATTAATTTCACCCATAAGATAAGTTGCTGAAAAAATGGAACAGAGGTAAAGTGTTTCTTTACTGCATTTCCTATTTCACTTCATTTTCTTCTCTCCGCAGCAACTTATTTATGCAGTAGATAATATGCTGGAGATTGCCCTAAGTTTCAACAGAATGAGCGTGTCTCAAGTTTCTCCACTTCAAGCTTTTCTAGACAACAATCAGTCCTCAATCCACTAGGTATCAGTCCAATTGAACACTGTCTTACTATTATGTTTTCTAATATATAATGTCATCCATTATGTATATCATGTCATGCCATAACTAGGCATACAAGTAGTTGTAACTTGTAACAATGTAAATAGACAATTTCTCCTTCACTAAATGAAGATACCTCCCTACTTATGTCAGTCCTAAAATTTAGCGACATCAATTAGCCTATTATAAAGTGCCCCCTCCACCCACCATTTTTCTACTTTGAAGTGGGCCCCTCCTTCAGGAACCTTAATAATTATTTTGATCAGATTCCTTTTCTAGTCACCCCATGGGTAAAATTTACAGCTCCTGTAACTAGTAGCAATCTACTTATCAAAGTTCCACCATTTTTCTTGAATTCATTAAGCAACCAAACAAACAGATAAAAATGAGATGCTATGGAGAGTGCAAGTGACAATGGAGCATAGCACACAGGGATATGGAAAAACAAATCATAACACGATATAATTAGTCACTGAATTATCAAATCAAATACTGATTTATATTCTTGCTACCTCAAAGAAGAAACCATAAGTTTGAGGTGACATTAAAATAATAAAAATACAAGAAGAATCACTCCAACTTTGTAAAATCATTAGTTCAACTGACCTGGACACGTTTATTTCGGGCATACTGCTCAACCCCATTGAAGTTGGTCTCGGAGTACTGATTACCAACAATCCATCAAATATATAATTAATATTGATATCACACAAATAATTGGAGAAGATGGAACATGTTCATAAAACAGTTACCATCAGATCATTGGTCAAGGGAGAAGAATACATTCCACCAGAGGAAACTGTAATAACACGAGCATCAGGGGCAGCTTTCTCTAGTAATGGCAACATTGACTCTGTCAGGGTGTACGTCCCTAATACATTTACAGCAAAGTTCAACTCAAACCTGTATCATGGTAGATCACATTAAAAGCTAGTCTACTAAACAAAGGATGTTAACAGATTTTTCCAATAACTTGATTTCTCATATATAACAATAGAAGACTCACCCTTCTGATGTCGCAACTCGATTATTCTCAAGCAAGCCAGCATTGTTTATCTTGACATGGAACATTGTTTACATGTTAGCTTTTCCGCATGTATTCAAATTAAAATCTATATAAAAGCATAATGGCAGTTGGGAATTTACCAGCACATGAACTCGGACACCCTTTTCAGAAAATCTGGATGCCAATGACTTGACCTCACTTACAGAAGAAAGGTCACAAACCTGCAAGTAAAATAAGTAAGTGGTATTTCGCATACAAGGCCACAATTGCAAAAAAGGCCCATAAAACTCCTCTGTGACTTTATGACATTTAGATTTGTTGTTATATATCAAAATCCAAAATATAAGCAACAAGATGACTGTGCACCTCCAAATGAACATTCTGATTTCCTGTTGTAGATTGAATTTCAGAAAGAGCAGCCTCTCCCCTCTCCTTATTACGACATACTAGATATACCGTCGCACCACTGATGTAATCATCAACCAATATCAATATAAAACCTAAAGCAAATGGCACTATTCACAAATACAACAGCAACAGCAACAGCAACAACAACAAAGCCTTATCCCAACTAGGTGAGGTCAGTTACATGGATCACACGACGCAATGCATATAATTAATGTCCAAAAACATGTGAATGCAGAGACAAAAGGATAGCAAAAAAAAGATGATCACCGTTTGGCAAGACCCTCTGCAGTGGCATAGCCAATTCCAGAGTTTGCACCAGTAACAATGCAATTTTTACCAGGAGTTTTCACTTCCATATCCTCCGCTTTGAATCTCTTCGAATGATCCCTACAAAGAGCTTCACAAATTAACATGTAGATTACAAAACTAAAAAGCTTTCATCCTTATTTTGCATTTAACTTTGAATAAAGCGTCTGGGTCAACAAAACTCCACATGGGGTGTCAACATTATGATCACAACGGTAACAAAGGAAAGAAAGATACAAACTTTTTTAAATTCCTTAGCAAAACATTACATATATAATCAAGTCCAGGTTTTTATTGCAGCAAAATTTCAACCAATAAATGAAATAAAATAAACACATCAAAAGAGTCCTTAAGTTCCAAAAAAAAAACAAATATGATGATGAAGCAAAGAAAAGAAATTAAAATGATGAAAGGGACTGACAGAAATGCAGATTTGGTGAAATTAAGGTAGCCATAAAGAGCGAAAGCCGATGATCTCCATGCCTTGAGAAGGAACATTGTGAGTGGTGTGAGGGGAATATGGAAGCTCAAGCTCACACTTGTTGTCATGAATGAGCAACATCGACTATCATCATCAACTATATATACCTAATTACCTACTATTAACTTGCGTGGCTAATCACTGATTGGTCCACATATCTTGCGTCTATTGGCTGAGTTAGGCTGAGTTGGGGGAGAAATTCTTGCGTGTCATGCACCACGTCATTTGTTGGTTGAACAATTACAAGTAGACACATATATGGTTTGATCTGATGTGTATTTTTCTAATTTTAAGTAGCACCTAAAAAAGCTCAACTAAAGTTGAAAAACATTTTTACTTACATTGTAAGATAAGAAAAGGGGAAATGGCAAAAAAAAAATGACACTTGAATTGAAGTTGGACAAAATGGGGTGACCAATTCCAACTTGGACAAATAAGAGATAGTCCTCAATTTGTCTCAAATGATATTTGTGACTTTGTGGCAAAAAAGTAGTTAATAGTGACTCTAAAGTAGTTATCGGCGATGCATGAGTAGTTACTGAGAAGGGTAGTTAACAGCAATATAAATGTAGTTAACTGCGATAGATAGATGACTAGTTACCCATTCACTACTCATGTATCGCAGTTAACTACTTGAGAATCGTCATTAACTACTTTTTAATCATAAAGTCACAAATTTCATTTAGGACAAATTGAGAACTATCCCTTATTTGTCCAAGTTGTAATTGGAGACCCCATTTTGTCCAACCCAAATTCAAGTATCATTTTTTTGTCATTTTTCCTAAAAAAACATTGAAAGCATGAAACTTAAATATTTTTATTGGTTAGTTCTTATTTTAAAGTGTAATTTGATGGTAATTTTCTATTTCTTCCTCTCCTGCGTCTCTTTGGAACTGCACCCTTGCTTATTTATTTGAATGAATAAGAAATAGTATTTTTATTCTCTAATATCATCAGAGTTAAAATTTTGAAAAATATTTGATCAAAATACTAAATTCACTCCTCATGTTTAATATTCTTCTAACATGTGTAAAGCAACAATATGGGCATTAAGGAAACCATACATGGGAAGTCAACGGTATGGTTGCAATTTAAACCAAATACATGAGTATTTTTGCACATTTTATTTTGCCTAACTTTTTCTTTTTGCATAGAGCCCTAGTGTCTCACACCCTTTGGGTGCAGACTAATGCGAAGTCGCTCGTTGTTGGTATTTCCCAAGGTTCAAACACAAGATTTGGTGGGTACACAACACCTTACAATCCCCATTTAACCAGCGTGCCAAACCGCCTATTGTTTTGCTTAACTTAAGCTACAATTGAATAACATAACGTGTTAGCTTATTTTGGTAGCATGAGCACTTTTGACCTTTTTTGATAATTACGTGGTCACTTTTAGAAAAAAAAAATCAAGGTGTTTTGTGCAAATTGAGACCAAACTACATGGATGTTTTTTGACTGAAATGATAGTTAACAATTTCTTTTCATTACTTTTTTTATTGAGAACAGTTTGAATGTTTGCTATTTTCTCTAATTTGTTTTTGCGTCAAAGGTAAAAAATAAATGTGCTCTTCCCAAAAGATCACCAAGCAATAGCTTTTATATATATATATGAGTGTGTGTATATGTGTGTGTGTGTGTGTGTATGTATGTATGTATGTATGTATGTATGTATGTATGCATGTATGTATATGTATGTATATGTATTTTTTCAACCTAATATAAAAATGTGTATTTTTCAAAAGAAAATATTTAATGTTGGGTGATCTTTTGAAAAAAAAAGTGTATTTTTTTACAGTTATTCTTTCTATTTTCATGTCTGCTACTTTATTCCTTTAGTCATAATTTTTCCCCATACTTGTCTTGTCCCCTTTTGTTTTTAACCATGTAGTCTTTTCTGCGCAGCAACAAGCAACAGCCATTCTATAACGCATGCACATGATATCATATTCATACTCAATCGCGTGGTCATGGATTATACAAAATGTTTAATCTTAACAGCTCCCACATTCTCCCAAATTGCACTACTCCTTCCCACCCTAAATATAAAATTATTTGACTTTTCTTGTGAAAATTAAGTAAGCAAATCAGACCAATCATATGTCACATGTAATTAGATTATATATTAGTTTATAATTAAAATAAATTAGTTTTGAGTGAAAATATCTATATATATATAAATAATTTAAAGTAATTAATATTATTCTCCAAAAAAGTCTAGTGATCTTATAATTAGGATGAGAGGGAAAATTAACGTGCAAATTCTGTATATAAGAAAATTTTTTTGCCATGTGATGTGAGGGTATATATCAACAAGGTAACTGTTGTTCTGCAAGAATATATAGAAAAAAAACATACACATACATTACGCTCGTTTGCATTTGTGAAAAAGAAATGGAAGTGAAGGACTCAAGGGACTTAAAGGTTTGAGGGATAAAGCGCAAAATTACCCCGAAAGTTTCCACCAAGGGGCACTGAGTATATAGAAGTTTTAAAAGGGGCAAAAATGCTATGGAAGTTGTAAAAATAGAACATTTTTGTCCCTACCGTTAATATATATAACGACAGGGGTAAATATGCTCTAATTTTACAACTTCCATGTCATTTTTGCCCCTTTTAAAACTTTCATATACTCAGTGCCCAATGGTGAAAACTTTCGAGGTATTTTTGCCATTTATCTCTAAAGAAAATTAAAATTGAATATTAAATCAGTAAAAGTAAGTATAAAAAATTTGTCACAACATCATTTTCCAACAAATTAAATGAATAATTTATTTGTCTAAATTTCAAGACTATAATGTAAGCAAATTCAAAAGAGTTTATGGCGTTCAAAAATCCTTAACATTAGTCATCTAATTTTCTAATCATTAAACTATATATTCTTCAATCTCAGTTAAAAAAAAACTATATACTCTTTAATATCTAACTGTCTTTTTTGTTGCTACCTAACAACAAAGCTAAAATATATAACATTATAATGTCAAAAGACATTTTTGCACTTTTTTTCATTCCACGTGGAAAACCTCATATGTAAAAACATATATCCATGACCTCGGCTAGAGTCGGGAAAACGGGTTAGATCGCTTTAAACGGGTCAGTCCGACCCGGTTGACCCGTTCTATGCGGGTTAAAAATATCACAACACGACCCAACGCGTATTAGAAGCGGGCCAACCCGACCCGACCCGAATTTCAAGCTATGTTATTTAAAAAAAGGGATAAAGGGCAAAATTATCCCGGAAGTTTCCACCAAGGGGCACTGAGTATATGGAAGTTTAAAAATGGGCAAAAATGCTATGGAAGTTGTAAAAATAGGGCATTTTTGCCCCTGCCGTTAACGGCAGGGGCAAAAATGCCCTATTTTTACAACTTCCATAGCATTTTTGCCCATTTTTAAACTTCCATATACTCAGTGCCCCTTGGTGGAAACTTCCGGGATAATTTTGCCCTTTATCTCAAGGTTTGACTAAAATGGCTTGTGTTTAGGATAGTGAGATGCAAAATAAGAATGCAACAATCGTATTCACGACTCCATTGCGAATATGTGGCCTTGATCAAGAAACAAGACAAGCTCTAGTAGAGTAGGTTCACTAATCTAAAATGACAATAAGGATCAGTTCCTCACATCAAAGTCTGCCCATTTTTAGTTCAACTCTCACAAGGCTAAACAAATTAAAGCACACAATTATTTTCAATGCACCAGAAAATTCTAGTTATGAAACTAATTTTTAGATAATGGACGACATAGTGAGCATCAATATGACTAAAACTTGCTTCACTCATCCAGAATGGTTTGGATTCCACATGTTTATCCCAGGACAATCAAAGTAGAGTACAAGGAAATTCATGAGTCATGAGTGACATTATTCCAGCAAGCAAGGTTTGATTTAAAGCAGCTCCGAAATCTAAGTGACATGTCTAAATTTATGACTATAGAAGAATCAATCTATTGATACAATCATACAAATATCAACATGTTTAAGAACTTAATTTCAATTTGATATCTAGCATCTCAATTCCACAGCCACTACTCTCAAAACGGCAGTCAATTAATTTCAGCAATCAATCATCCATCCCATTGCCAGCCACAATTCCATGCCAAGTACTACATCATTAATTGCCCCCACATTTTGTTGGGTGGAAACACCGCAATGTCGGCTCTCAAACCGCATTGTCACAAGTCCCAAATCAAAGATATTTCCTTGTGTTCATAAGGGGGTGCATCGTGACAAGTCCTATGTCTGGGAGGTATTCTTGCGAGAAACACCTTACAAGGCTTTGACTTTGTTCCCCAGCCCCAGTTATCATTTGGGTTATAGTTCTCCCAAAGTCTGTTGTTGGTGATAACTTACAGACATACATAAATAGCAAAGGTTCAAAGGGCACTCCATTTCTAGAAATATTGGAATCTTGTAGAGTATCTAGACTAGTAAAATCATAGTTATAAAACATACCAAATAACTTCTTCCACTTAAAACCAACTCAATGCCTCAATAAATCAAAATCTTCATTTAAAATGTCAGATGTACTTCCTCTGGTCCTAAATATAAATACGATTTTTTTACCTAATTTGATTATACTAAAGATGTTAGTTAACTTAGTTGATTTGACATGTTTTTTCTCAAAACACCTCAATAATATAAGTATATAACTTAAATATCATCTCTCTCTTACTTGAAGAGTCAGCTTGGCTCAACGATAAGCTCACTTGCCGTGTGGTCTGAGGTCGTGGGTTCAAATCAACCACTCTGCAAAAAGTATTAGACTGCTTAGTATATTCCCTTCTCCATCAACCTCACCAAATGGGGAAGGCTGCCTAGTACATTCCCTTCCCCAGCGTGGGATTAGAACTAAATTGACCCTTTCCCTTCTAGTTAATGCTGCTACCTCACTAGTTAATCCTGCCACTCAACTAGTTAAAATGATTTTGAAATTAAATTTAAGAATTCAGAATTTGTGACCTGCACAACTTTATACAATTATGCAGTCTCCAATTCCCTTCTCCAGCTCCGCCTTGAGGCATCACCTCTCAGCTGCAAAAACTAAGGCAAATGCAGACAAGCCTTTGAACTCAAATCAAAGGCAGCATCAGTAATAACTCACTGTGCTTAACCAGATTTGGAATTACCACATAACATTCCGATCCCATTACGGAAAAAAACAATAAACAGATCTAGGGTTTGCATTCATAAGAGGCAAAACATCAACATCAACAACAAAGTATTGAATCAAATAAGGAACACAAGACATAATAAAGTAATTCCTTACCATAATCGGTGGGAACAACAACTCAAGATACATGGGGGCCACACAAGCACAGTTACCATTTCCATTTTATATATGGAGAATCACAACCCTGACAAAAGATGGCACAAACCCAATCCATTCTATTCTAATCCTACGTAGGATAGAGATTTCATACGGTTCTACACCTGAAAATTCGGAGCAATATCGTACAAGAGTAAAACAAAAAAAATCTGACTTTTTTCTCTCTTTCAAACGTGTTGCCAACAACATCACTTTATTGTTACTTTTGTCCGGATTGTGATACTCCAGGAATAAAATAGAAAGCCAGGGGAAGGTTGTCTCTACTGATTCGGCCCGTTTCTTATTCAGTTCAAGAGAGATAGATAAAATGATAACACTCGTATTTATATTATATTGTAACCCTAATTTGAGGTGAGGACAAGTGAGGGGAGATTTATTACCATGGTTAAAGGTAGCTGAGAGGAGATTTATTAACATGGTTAGAGTTTGGTGAGGGTAAGTGAGGGAGGTTATGAACTTTGTTTGGTTGAAACAGAATCTAGTCTAGGGATGAGGAGATATTTTAATAATTTCTGTTTGGTCAAGATAAGGAGGGTGGGGAGGGGAGGGGAGGGGAGCAAATTATAAATTGACAATGATGCCCTCATTATTTTGTTTATAGTTTTTCTTCCTGCCTTGAAATCACTTTTGAATTTAAACATGTTATCTCGTCAACTTGAATACCTTAAAATATTCTCCACATGGTTCTAAATATAAGAACTATTTAACGAGATGAGTTTGTTTCTAAATATAAGACTTCATTCTAATTTTTCTTAACTTTTCCCAATTTATCCCTATGAAAGTTCTTCAATAATAAAAAAGAGCGAGAGAGTGAGGATAAAGGTAGATGTTTAGGGTACAATAGTAATATCATGTGACTTTAACTAACTTAATTAGTATCCTTAATCTAATCAAATTACGTAAATAAGTCTTATATTTAGAACTAAGAGATTATTACTCATATAAACTAAAATACCAATTAGATACACTAAAATTTTAAATCATGTGATTCTATCAATCTAATATTGAAATTTAAATATGCGCCAAAGGTAGGGAAAAAATTAAAGAATCGTACTAATGATTTGTAAAAATTGCTTCTTCAAAACATGCTGCTGTAAATACATACACTTGACTTCTAAATTTTTTTTGTTCAAAATTATCAGAAACTATCACAAACCACTAAAGGACAAAAATCACACCCTCCACTCAACTCCATTTTCAAACCAAGGTTATTAACCTCTCACACCTCTCCTACCCTCACCTCCCCTCCAAAAACCACAGCCGAACACATCCTTTTGGGATTGTGATCAAACGAATAACATAGAAAGTTAGGGGAACATTGTCTCCTCGACTTGACTGATTCGACTCATTTCTTATTTTAGTTAAAGATAGAAAGATAAAATGATAATACTTGTATTTATATCATTTCATATCCCTAATTCGAGGTGAGCTATATCAGAAATAGAGTATTATTGTTTTTGCCAGCTACTTTATTCTTGTAATTTATATGATACCAATGTTAAAATTTCTTACCAAGTGATTTCTTTGTTCAGGATCCTTTGGAACCTTTTTGGTAAGGACTTTGTTTGGTTTAAAAGAGGAAGTATATAATATAATACCATGGTCTCGCAACTCTAAACTCCTTAAAACATTTATGAAGAATGATGGGTTAAGACTTGTAAATACACATGTGTAATGTTGGCCTCTAACCGTGGGCTTGCCGTGGCGATTGTAATCTACGAACGGCTTTTGAAATCGTTAGTTCTAAGTTTATGAATATGTACCTCTCAATTTGTATCTTATTTCTATTATAACCGTAGGGTTATAGGTCAATAATAGACATGTGTTTTTCTCTAAGGGTTACTCAATACCATATATTTTTCTTGGGGTAAAAATACACACGTGTTTTACTCCAAAGGTCGCTTAGCACAAACGTCAAAACTACACATGTATCCAAGGGTAACTTTGACCCTCAAAGGTGTTAGGTGACCCTTAATTAGAGTATTATTACACATGTATTTTTTATTCAAAAATATATATATGGTACTAGATGACTATTGGAGCAAAACACATGTATGTTTGACAAAAAAAGATATGGTACTAGGTGACCCTTGAAATAAAACACGTGTATTGACCCTTAACCTATAAGTGTATGTATGAGCCTCCACAGTATGTGCTAGTTTTTCAAACAAATATTCATCCCTACATTTCCCAGGAGATAATATAGGGCTCAAACCAACTATGTTTGTCTCTCAACTGTGCATGTTAAATAGGAGCGATTAGTCAGCAGAATCGAACACCCAATGAAGTGTCGCTAAATTATACTACACATGCACAAACATATGCATATATAAAGATGTAATATGTGTGTGTAATTATTTATAGAGCAAAAATGCAAAAATGATACTAAATTTCACCCAAAAGTATGTTTGTAATACTAAACTGTTATGAGGTGCAAAAATAGTAACAACTTAATATAAGTACACACATATTATGCCCCTAGAAGGTTGAAGAATAGAATAATATAATGAGAGGCATAAGAGTCTTTTCATATCTATATTTGCACTAAAACCGCACAAGTTGGGTACTCTTTTTGCACCTCACAACACTTTAGTATTGAGTACGCTCCTTGGAGCAAAGTTTAGTATCGTTTTTACACCTTGACCCTTATTTATAAGCACTATACATGGCTCAAATCTTCTGTTATATGGTCCTGAAAAGTGGAGAGAAGAAAGTGTTGAAGATGTGGAAGCATATGATAGATCTTCTTTTGTATTAATTTCTTCATTACAGAGTCAGAAAGCTTCCCAATTGTAACTTACAAGGCACAACACAAACTCAGCACTAGAAACATACATAGAGCAATATGATACATACAGTAAGTAAATATACTAAGTCCCTCTTCAACCTACTGGCGAAAGACCTTACAAACACAACACATCATCCACTGATTCCACTTACAATATATCTGAAACCAAAAACAGCTTCCAAAATATATGAGTCTCATATCTGAGAAGTTGACCAAGGCAACTGGGATTTGGAGTTCAGCAACAACAGCTAAGATGATCCCATGAGGTGATGTTAGCTATATAGATTGCACCATATTGTTGTGTACTACTTGTATTTTGTGTTCAGCAAATTTATAGTTAAATTTTACACTCTTTCTATACTGGAAATCTCTGTAATGGATATGCACATCTTGAGACTGATGGTGGTGATATTAACTTTTGTTCCATGTTGTTGAATGTGTAACCTGGGTAAATCGTCAGTGCTATATAATATATAGCATTAACCTTTAACAACTGAAGTAAACAAGGGAAGCATGGCCTTGAAAATATTAAGAATAGGAAGCAGAATGCTGTAAAGTTTGTGCCTATCAAATATATACAAAACATGAATTAGTCATATGATAAAAAGAGATATGTAAATAATATTTTTTCTAATAGTGATGAGATGATTCACTCACCTCATCCATGTGTGAAGTTCTAATTCCAAGGGCCTAAATTGATGACTTCTTCGTTTTCAATCTCTGCATCCGTGAAAGTCAGTGCACGCTGTAACTTCCTATGAGAAAACTCCTCAACCTCAGCCATATATGTGGCTGTCACAGGTCGATGATCCGAAAATCTTAGCTCACTCCTTCTGTATCTCACTAATCTTATTCCCTTTCCATAAGAAAGAATGCGGTCACACCTGAAAGTGCATGGAGATATGATAAAAATAAGAAGTAATTAGTTTTTAGAAATTATTTTACAGCTTCAATTAGTCTCATATGAGTAACTCAGTTTGAGACATAATGCTAGTAGCCCATTTTTTATCAATAAGACAGTTTGATGGTAACAGGTGCAATTTTCACAAGTAAATATTCCTTAACAAATCCATATAAAGCATACGATATTGATAAGATACTTCAGACCAAACTAACTATTGAATCTATGTTATACAATTTGATCCAGCCCCAAATATATAAGCTAGTTGGGGATTGGTGTTGCTCTCAATATAAGAGTTAATTTACTTAATCTCATAATTATTATTTTCCCCACTACCTAACTTGTAAGTTGATAAGCTCCTCTGATACTTATTGTAAGACCTATTTATCAAATTTCAGGAGATTAAAGAGACATAAAAGACTAATTATAGCATGTGCCATGATCTCTCTTAAATACTTTAGTAAAAGTTGGTAAAATATAAATTTATAAGATAGCTTAGTTAGCTCTAAAAAATTGATACATATGAGAGAAAAAATGGAAAAGGGTATTACATTAGTGAACAAATTCAACTCCCAAACTAGGTCAAGTAGCTCATGCATCAACAATAGGAGGAAGTGAATGATATTTAATGCTCTTAAAGCAAAATCTTCAGAAATATGAGAGAATATAGAGTTAGAGAATGACAAAAATATGAGCATCAAAGTTGAAGCATACCATGCCGGGGTACGCCTCCCAACCTTAGGATCTTCTCCACAGTACTTATCAGACTTCATCTCATACTTATAAGTGGGTGCAAAAGTCAACATTCCTTCTGACCATCCAGAAAATACACCCTTTTCAATTTCTCTTGCAAGCTGTCAAAAATAAAAACTCAGTGAATGGAAGTGTCAAATTTTGTAGTTTCCTAACAATAATATCTCTTTCTGTAAAGTACTTCACCTGATCTTTCTCAACCAATTTTGTCCATTCCATTTTTGAAATAAGTTTTCTAGTCTCATCATATGATAAGTTGATACGGTAATTTAAGTCGCCCAACCAAATTATTCTCCTGCAAAATAAATTATAATGTTAAATGGATAATTAGTCTTCATTATAAAACATATAAAAATAGAGAGAAGCCACATGATTCTCCGGAATATGAGCTTCAGCTCTGCCAAACTCCTCCAATTATTATAGAACATGGTTGACAAGTGTTATAGAATATAGCCATGTGATTCAATGATCAGTTTCTCAATCCAGAATGATAAATACTCCATCCGGTCCTAATTATATGTCGCCTTTGACTTTTTTGGGAAATCTTAAAAAAGCAAAATAAGTCAATCATAAATTGATTTAACTAATTTTTTCCCTTAAACTAGTTTGTTTAACCTATAAAGTAATGACTAATCTAAAAATTTATCATATATGTCATATTTTAATAACATAGTTTGTAACCTTAACATCCCCAAAAAAAGTCAACCGTGACTTATATTTAGGACCGGAGGGAGTACTACCTCTGAAAAACAATTATTGCAACAGATAAATGTTTTAAAATAACTTTGCCCCTGTATGTTGCTATAACTCATACTACCTCTGGTCTTAAATATAAGCCCTAGTTGACTTTTTTTTGGAGAGATTAAGGTTGTGAACTAGGTTATTAAATTATGACATACTATTTGATATATTTTTAGATTATCCATTAGTTTATAGGTAAAATAAACTAGTCTAAGAGAAAAAATTAGATAAATCAATTTATAATTAACTTATTTTGCTTTTAATTTTTAGGATTATCCAAAAAAGTCAACTAGGTCTTATATTTAGGACTGGAGGGAGTATAATCTCTTTATAAGAAAAAGAAATAATACTACCAATTTCTGCCATATAGAAAACAACAAAAATTCTATAAAGAACAGATTCTATTCTCCTTCCGTCTTCATTTCTTCTCAGGCAAAATCTCTACCTTCATCCCTTGCAAACTTTGAAGTTTAAACTTAAACAAGGAAATGGGAAGTTTCTCTATAGATCAAGATACAATATAACATGGTATGTTCATAAGCGATGGGAAAATGTTATGACAATTGTAAATCCAAAATGTTTTTTAGTTTATACTATGTATGTATCAGTTTAGAAGGTATGTATCCAAGATTAAAGTAAGTTACAAGGTATCAGTTTAGAAGTAATTTATTAAGTTGCTTGTAAATAAAAAATAAAAGTTTCAGCTAAATAATACAACTGCAAACATAATTTGTAGGCACCATAGTTCAAAAACATATTAAGGTAACATAGAAAAGAACACTAAATGAAAAAATACAACTGTGTACAATGTAGATTATAATGATTAGGTAATAAAGCAAATAAGGCAATTACAAATCAAATACTCATTTAGTTCTATTTAAATGCCTCTACCAACATGTTTGACACAAGCCAAGAAAAGCATTAACATTCATTCCATTTAATGATGTGACTTGTAGATATGACCAAAAAATTTCCATTTCTCTCTACCCTATAAATAGATCTAGAGGAGTAAAATATGTGAAACAGTTGGAATCAAGAAGCAAAATAACAAAACTCATTTGATGAAGGAATAGTGAAACATGCACTCACTCATGATCAAGGATACTTTTGGGAAGTCCAATATCAGCAAATGAGTGAAAGTGGGTTCTTCTATGTATTTCCAGGACATCCGCATTTCTTTTCATTTCATCTCCTTCCTTTTCACCCGCCGTAAGGTGGGTTCATATAAAACAGAAAAGTGTCTGGTAAATAGACATGCTAACAGATATTGATCCCTGAAATGTGAAATAGCAGTATTAAAAGTGTGAGGAAAAGAATAGTATTATTAGTCAAAAGATAATCTCTTATGCATGTTAAATAAAATATTCTGAAAGAGTAAATCTTGTGCATAAAAACACAGGTAAAAGGAAACTAATACAACAACTACAAGCAATCGGGTAGTTACCAAGTCCCAGAATATGTAAAAACAGTTTACATTAATTAAGATAACTCAGATGAATCAACTAGAATAAAAAAAACAAAACTCTCCCTTCCTAGAAGTTTGATCTAAATATTAATAATCAGAAATGATGCTAAAGAACACATTACTTGATCAAGTGTATGATGATGAAGAGATCACTGAGTTTTGGAAAATTCAGAAGAAGAAAATGAACTTCCACACACACACACACACATATATACATGTGTGTGTGTGTGTGTGTGTATTTAGTAAGGAATCAAAGCAAGAAACTTTGATGAAAAGGAACATTGACAACAGACCTTATTACCAATATAGCCCATAACTCCAACGCCAACGTTTGACACCTTTAAATTATGGATATGTTTCCTCAATCCTCTACGTACCCAGACAGTGATGAAAATCCCAACCATCTGCTTGCTTATAATCCTGACATATGGTGATTTCCTTTTCCTCTTCATCAAAGCTTCAAGGTCAGTTTCTGCAAGCAAGGCTATTTCTGATGGCATTTCATCTATGCTTCCCTTGAAAGAATTCAACCCTTTGAAAGAGTTATATCCTCTGAAAGACTTTGATGAACTAAAAGACTTTGATGCTTTGAAACTTTTGATTGATTTAAATGAACATGGTTTATCCAATACTTTCTGTGACAACATATTTAATGGTGGCTCTGGCCAGCTCAAACCAATCCTTTCATTTCCACTAATCATTCTGGATAACTTAGAATTACCATTCTGTTGGGTGCATGCAGCTTCAATATTATTATCTGATGAGTCTTCATTACGGAAACAATTTAACCGGTTTAATCTCTTTGGAGAAGAAAGTTGTCCCTGAAGATTTAGGTCCATTGGCATGACTGATTTGACTATATTAGCCACATCTGTAGCCTGCAAACTTGTATCTCTGATTTTCTCAGTGACATGCCCATCAGAAACATCATCATGTTCTTCTTCCAATGGATGGACTAGTTCTTCAAGTTCACTGTCACTTTCAAGCAATATTTCTTCTTCTATGTCTGGCACATCTTCTGGTGGATTAAACTTTGTTGGAGAAGGAGGATCACTAAAGGATTTTATCTTTGATGGCCTAAATCGAACTCTATTCAATGTCTCCCTCACAATGTTTTCCCATTTCGGAACAGGACGTGTATCTTCAGCACCTAAAATGTTACCTGGGTTTAAGGGCACAATCTCCTGAAAGCTGCAATGTTAAGAGTCTTTTCAGTCATACAAACATAATGAAGTTTCATTAACATAGGAAACAAACATCAATATATCAATATAAAATATAAAATCCTTAGTATAGCAATTATTCATAAGCCAGGAGCAATACAACTCATTTTTTCAAACTACGTGTAGTTCATGGTCTTGTAATTAGAAGATGAGTATTGAAGTACCAATATAAAAAATATTACAATACCAATCATCACATATTTAGGTTGTTACTCTTCTGGTTCTAGTTATAAGTCACTTCTATCATGTTTCTTATAAATAAAGAAAAAGCATTACATCCATTAATTATGTCATTTAATTCAACAACCTTCCAACTCTCCCCCTATTTAACGTACAATATACTACATGAAAACAAAGTCAATATAATGATAAATTAAAGGGTAAAATTGTACATTTACATAAAGTATTAAGTAATGTGACTTATAAATTTGATAAGAATAAAAATTCTATTTATATCCTATAAATAGTACTAGAAGAGTATATGTATTTTAATAGGTAGATCCTAAAAACAACATGAGTGAAAAACTAACCCAAGAACATAGATATCAGCTGGATCATTGATTCCAATCCACTCATCAATATCCAGATCATCAGGAAGGAGTTTTCCACCAACATTCCATGTGCCAACACATACTCTAAGACAAAACATACAGCAAATTCAGGTTAGAGGGCTTGAACAATATATATTATATGATTTTCACAGAAGTGCCTCACCTAAGTTCTTTTGTATTTATATACTGCGATCGACAAGTCAATGACTTTTGCCTTCTTAACCTTGGAAGAAATTCTGCAATTTAATAAAATTCAGATTACACTCTTACAAAAGCCATTAACAAAAAAAGTACACTTGCACTATACATGAAAATGGACTCACTTACTGTGCTTATCGTTTTGATAGGTAAAAAGTGTTCGCCATCTTTAGGCATATTGTTTCATTAAACAATGACCTTTGTTATACACTAAAAATTCATCTTAACACCGATTCAGGGCATTTAGGGATGAAATGTATCATTTGTGGGAGAGAGCAAGATGGGAGTTTTCATTAAACAATGACCTTTGTTATACACTAAAAATGTACCATTTAGGGATGAAATTCATCTTAAGACTAAAAAAGGGATGAGGGATGATTTTTCATTTAAAAAAAAAGAAAATGAATAAATGATAAAGATGAATTTCTTTTTTCTAATTAAACACCGAACACATGTTCTTGTAGCCAACTCAAGATGAATTTTTAGTGGATGATCAAGGTTCAATTTTGTTTAATAAAACACTATTTCTAAAGACGACGAGTACTTTTTACCTATCAAAACGATGAGCGCAAGTGAATCCCATGAAAATCTGAACTGCACAAGTCTAAAACTGAAATGATAAATCAAGAATTCATTGTATAGAAAAGTCACCATTTGATTCAAGTGGTTCTTCTTCCTCTTCCTCTTTGATACCCCTAAATGGCGGTTGTCTTCTCCACTCTGCACAACAATAATGACATCACTCTTATGATGAGCACAAGTTCTTAAAAATCCATTCTAAGAAAGCTAGCCGTTAGAGTTGGATGACACAATCCCTTATAAACATCCTTCTATCAAGGAAACCTTTCCGATGTGGGACTTACTGAATCATTCTTATCTAGGAATGTCATCACTCACCTTCATTATCTGAGTCACCAGAATCAGGATCTTCAGGGTCATCAGGATCAGCACTATAGTCAGACTCCTCCATATTAAGCCATTTTCTCATCACCACTCTAGCCCAGAATTGCTGTAACAACAAAGAATGAAAAATCCAGGAAAAGAAAGTAACTTTCAGACCAAAAATATAAACCTCAGAATGGCCAAACACAACATGCAGAGAAAGAAACAAGAACAGAACAAGAAACAATGATAAAAAGCACAACCTGACGTTGCTGGTGCTCATGAGGTCTTTGCTTCATGTGCTGCATTATAATGGAGTGAAACCTGGAAGAAGGAGGAGGAGGAGGAAGAAGATTGAATATGTTAGGCAAGTACACCATTGCAAATTATGACTTAGTATTAGTTTTCTTAATCTCTTGTTGGATTGGCTGTTTTTGCAGAATAGAGTGATTTATAGTAGTATTGTCTAGTAAATGCAATGCATGTGAAATTGAAAATTGATCCTAAGGGAGCAATGAGGTGAACTATTTAAGAAACAGCTGAATAATGAATTTATGAATAATCATATCAAGGTGGTGAATAATAATAATGATGATGATGTCTCTTTAGATTATCAAATTAGATAAAGTCTCAATATGTGTATAAAGTCACATCGACACTTGGTAATATTGATGATTGAATTTTCAATAACAACTTGATTTGTAGTTCTAAAATTGTCAATATAATTTGATTTGATTTCACACAAACGAAATAAATGTAATACAGTTGGATAACTAATAATTAAATTCCAACACTAAGAGATCAGACAAGATTTTAAGGAGGAGTGAAGGTCAGCACCAAGCCAGGTGGTGGGTCCAGTTAGTTCTTAAGAAAAGGTCGGCTTGATATGGGACCCACATTCTACAAATGTATTTCATAACTTTTTTCTTTTATTGGGATAGAAATTATTGTCAATGAATTATAGGCTTCTAGTTCTAGCATAACTCTTGGAGTTTTTGTTATTTCACAAGCGGATCATACGTCACACATCAACCGCTCACTTTTTTTTGGACTGATTTCTTTTTTTGGATTGAGATCAACCACTCACTCGACTCCTATATGTTTAAGAGGATTTAAAAGGATTTTACTAAGTACTCCATTAAATATATATAAGAACTATGTATATGTCATGTATGTATATCTATCCTGTCCACTAAGTACTGTGTGTTTGGAAGGTGGTGACCAAAGATGACATCCAATAACAATTAAGTATAGATAGCCTCCTCATACCAGCTGTTTGCATGGGTCTCGGTGAAGAAGAATGAGAATAATCATTAAAAAGCTTTAATAATAAGTGAGTAATATGTTCTACTCCCTCCGGTCCCTAATGTAAGAGCTAGCCGTCAAAAAAACGCTTCTTAAGAAAACATGTGAATGTTAATTGGGTGTCTGGAGTTAATGCTTATTTTCCTAAATTGCCCATATTTATTATGGTACTTTTAAGAGAGAGAAATACATAAGCATTAATAAATATGAAAGAGAGTTAGGGGTAAATTAGGAAAAAATGTATTAAATGAGGAGAGAATATGGGGTGAGCTCTTACATTAGAGACCAAAACCATTCAAATTTTGGGCTCTTACATTAGGGACCGGAGGGAGTATTTATTATGGTACCAAAACTTTTCATTTACGTATTCTCAAAAAAAACTTTTCATTTATTATCAAAAAAAAAACTTTTCATTTACGTATATATTTATTTGTTATGAGGCTTTTTTATGATTACATTACTTGTTTGTTTCGAATCTCATAGTATATAGTATTTTCTTTTTAAGGGTAAAATATATTTTTAATTTAGTCTTTTAAGTGTAGAAAGAGCACTTTTTGGTCATTTTATTAAACTGCGTTAGTTTGACTTATAAAAAATGCAAGCCAATAAATATAAAAATTGATTATATATATGACTACCTATTTTTAAATACAAAAATGATAAAATTTAACAAGATTTTATCAAAATTTAATCATATAATTATTGATTCGACCATTTTCATTAAGGAGAATAACATCATTAGTAAAAAGAATTAAAAGAAAAATAATTATGTGGCGACTACTTGGCAACTACGTTGATGTGTCTCACATTTCTGTGAGGCATTAACAGAAAGGGCTAGCTAAATTGAACCAACATTTTGGCTTCTGGGGTGATATTGAGCCCAAAAATTGTTTAGGGGCAAATATGATCCTAATGAAAAACTTTCAGGGTAAATTTGATCTTTAATCATACTTAATAAAAACATAAAAGGATTATTATAAGTATATTTTAGCCTATTTATTAAAAAATCCCTTATCTTACTTTGCTTCATTAAATATAAGTTAGCTTGTTTGATAATTCGAAACAAGATAAATAAGTTACTAATAAATTGATTCATTTGAATTATTTCTTTCAACTAACTTATTTGAAGTATAAACTAACATATAATATAATAATCTATGAAAAACACTGTGATTAATTTCTACTTTTAGCTACTTTAATTTCTAAAAAAAAAGCCAATCATGTATTATACATATTAAGAAACAGAGGAAGTATTGAATTATAAAGTACGTTATGCCCATTTATCTTGACTGTGGCTAAATAAATTATTATTAAATAACTGTAATGCATACCAACACAAAAAATGTGCTTAGTTGTATTGTCGCAATGGGCCATCCTTGAGGGGATAATGAGCCCCAAGTAAGACAAAATATTTATTTTTATGAACTTAATTAATAAATTTTGTTGAACAAGGTTTTGTCGATCACAAAAAGAAAAGGAGAAATGAAACCACAGCCACATTTAGTGAAGAAGCAAAGGACAAAAAAGGAAAGAAAGAAAACTTTGTTCTATCATCAAATGGCAAAGCCTCCGTGGCTAGGTTTTCTTCACATAGAGTTGTTTTTATCACCCAAAACAAATATTCAGACGTTCTGAGCCTTTTACCTTTGAGGGTTAGGATTTTCTGAATTTTTTTATTAAAATATGAAATATCAAATCATGATTTAAGAAATATTAAACATATGCCTATACATCATCGATATCAAGAAAAAAAATTGTAGAAAATTTTCCAACCACATAATTAATTAGTTTTTTATTCAACTCATGTGTAATAGAAATTAAAACATCCAACCTCATCATTCGTCGAGAGCATTGGTCCTATATTTGAGTAGAAAATTAAAAAGCAAGGAAGAAGAGGCAACCAAAAGGAACAACTAATAAACAAAGTGTTAGGTGCAAAAATACTGGCAGTATTTTGTGAGTAGCTATTGGCATCTTAAAGTTTATTATAACGTAATTTTTCTATCAACTCTAAAAAAATGATATGAAAATCTCCAAAATATAATGGAGATCACATTCGTTAAGGGGTGTTAGTCCCGAATGTAGAAGCCAAAAAGAAAAATCCCCCCAAAAAATATTAAACTGGTTCCGCCAGGGAAATTATAATATTTAGTTGAAGCATGTGCACAGTTCATGTCACATATTATACTTACGGTCATAGTTATAAGGTTACTTTAACTTTTTGTGAAAGTTAATGATGCAAATTAAACATCTAAACTATAACATATGTAACACTTAATTAAATTATGTGTTTGTTTATAAATAGAATAAATAGGTTTTGAGAAAAAAATATAACTGCAGACAATTTAAAGTATTATTTTTTATACTTAATTTCTTTAAATAAATTAAAGTGAACTTATAATTAGGAACAAGATCGGAGAGTGTGCGTATATATTTATATGTATGTAGTGTGTGTGTGTCATAGTTCGCCTTTTTTTTTTGGTTACCCAAGGGTATCCCCACCCGCGTGTCAAGTGAGACTAATCCCTCGCTGTTCTGAAGTCCCATATAGGGGGTAAACAGCTGGCCTGTGAATTTGCTCCATTCGCAAGAGTTGGGGATCGAACCCCCAACCACTTGCTTAAGGGACGAGAGTACTTACCACTCACGCCAACCCGCCAGGTTTAGTTCGCCTTTATTTATTATAGAATACTATCTAGTTTGGAGGCTACCTACGGAGGTACGGAAAAAAGCAAATTAACATTTTGCCATATTATAGCATTAGATGCATAAAATAATAGTTGTTAAGTGAAATAACTAGGTAGATGCAGCTCATGAGTAAATTAGGTTGTGCCTAAACCCTAACAAAATAAGATCTCAATCCTACATTTGCACACAAAATATAATATCTAGCTACAAGAAAATTTCTAATATATTTTTATTTATTTATTTGTCAGTATATATATTTATATAGCTATTAATAACCAACTAATACGATTTATGAGATTCTAAGCTCACAATGAGGGTATTCAAACTATACCTTTACGTAATTATTACAGTTGCATATCCAAGGTTTAAACTTGAAAATTAAACTGTAGTTAAGTTGGAACAATTTACAACAAATTGATCCAGACCTTTAGTGATATAAAATTTCTAATATCTCCAAGTAGGCCACTATTATGGTCATTAGTGGGCAGCAAAAGCATATAATTTCTATGGTATTCCATACCCTAATCATGTTTTTTTTTCATGAAATCATATTTTGATTACTGGGACTAGCAAGTGTTTGTCTTAGTGAAATATGTTTAATTTGTTTATTTAATGATGAAGTCTCGTGCTCGATTATATAAGATGCACTTGATTTTGGACAAACTAAACTTGGCAATAGACTAAGTCAGATAGATAGGCATATATCAAACACGATATTTCGGTAATTAGGATTTACATCTTATACTTGAAAATATTTGACATTTTAGGTTAAGGTTTAAGCTTCAACAAGATAATAACTAGAAATTAAAGCTACTATAATCCTATAGTGATCTGAAGATTTTGTTTTATTAGTATATATACTTGGTAAGTTTGTATTGATAAGATGTGGGGTAGAGTTTTACCGTATATATTTGAAAACATTTAACTGTTGTTCTCCATGTGGGTCGTATGTTGGAATCTTGGGAGGTATTGCCATTTATAGTTAGTTCTCAATTTCATCATAAGTTATGATATGTTGGAACTTGAATCTTCCAAATGAAAGTCCTGAACCCTACTAAGATGGAGTATAGGACTACTCTTGGTCTACGCATTTGATATATAGGACTAGGAAAAACAAATTAATTAGGACAGTAGTTTAGGCTATAGCTAGCTAATAGAGGCAAAGAGTCGTTAATAATTATGAGTATGAATGTATGTAGCCTATTATACAATCAACCAACGACGGACAGAATCAATTTACAATCCAATATAAATGATTAGGTTATGAGCCTTGCGAGATACCAAGCTGCTCTACCCCGCTATAAAAGAGAACAGGCACAGGTTTAG
The DNA here is from genome assembly GCA_029929735.1 of Mimosa pudica. Taxonomy (NCBI): domain Eukaryota; kingdom Viridiplantae; phylum Streptophyta; class Magnoliopsida; order Fabales; family Fabaceae; genus Mimosa; species Mimosa pudica. Next base: position 6,546,064 of record JAKELP010000021.1, on the reverse strand, counting down.
GTTTGGTCTCAATGGTAGAATTTTGTAAGGATAATTTTGTAAAGGTAGAATTTTTTATGACTATACAAACACTTTCAAAAAACTAATTCAAACATGTTGCAAGTTTAAATAAGTGCGAAGACTTTGGTTCCATGCATAGTCATTGACAAGCGTGTTTGGACGTGAGAGAATTACCAGTATCAGACTTGAGGTTTCAACCTTTTAAGAAAACAAAACAAAAAAAAGATTATAAGCACCAAAGTAATGAGGTCCAAAATGGGTCAACCTTTTAGGACTTAATTCTTTTTAAATCCGACCCTTTAAGTTTGAGCTTCTCAAAATGGTCGGACTGACCTTTTTTGTCAGTTTTATTCAAATGGTATTTCAGAGAAATCCTAGCTAATTCCCCCAAAAATGTGACAATTTCATTTTCAAGTAACCAAAATCAAATTAATATTTGGAATATGGGACGCAACATAAGTTCCCATTCTTTATTAGACCACAGAGAAGCCAAATAAAGAGACATTCTTAAAGGATAAAACTCTAAGTTATTAATCGCGACGATTCAGCAAACATATAAAAATAAAATAACTAGTACTGATAATAAGTATAATGATGAATGATGAAGAAATAAAAATTTTATATGGTATAAAGTTAATAGTAATCTTTAAAAAAAAATAGGTGTGCCTTATGAGGTAATTAAACAACGTGTCCGGCCAGACGGCCGATGATTGAAGAACATAGACCCACATGCTCGAATTATTATTGTGCATGTTCTTAAGTTAAGATTGTTGAGATAATATATGGATGTACGTTATTCATCACATGATGTTTGATTCTTTTTTTGAAGAAAACTGTAGCCTCTAAATGTATTGCTTCAACTCAATAATTTAGAAGTAATTTTCTTGGTGCACTCTCTAGATATCAATAATTGAAGGGGACACTGAGATTGCCTGATTGATAAGCAAGGATCACACAATTCATGGCTGAGATTATTTTCCGGATTTCATGCAACGTTGGCCTTCCAGTATAATTTGATTATTTTCTTAAATAAATAGAAACAAAGCACCGCTTATGATAATTTTCTTCTGACCTGTGCTTTTTTTGAATAGATTTCCTGACCTGTGTGCTTTTTTTGAATAGATTTCCTGACCTGTACTTAAAAGATACTCCTGTCAATTGAAAGTTAAACACGCCTTTCTAGCAACTGGAAAAAAATATAATTTGTCATTTAAGTATTTGACTTCACAGACATGATTTTATCTTATAAAATGTTTTGTTTTCTCTTTTAAATCCTGATACTGTTACTTTTATCAAAAAGCATTGAAATTGAAAATATAAATAATGACAAAATATTCTTAAAATGCTGAAATATTAAATTTATGTTTTTGAAATGACAATTATGGGGCTCAAGAAATTCAATTACCACTGAAGAAGCTATCAATGTTAAAGCTAGAAGAGCGAAAATATATTTTATAAAATTATAAGACCAAATAGAATTATTTTATAAAGTCAGAAGGCTATATGTATATTTATCATTTTTTTCACACAAATAGATCCAAAGATACCTTTAAGGGGGCGAAAAAAAATATAATTTTAATAATATTATTTTAAAATTAGAGGGACAAATTTTATTGCTCTGTTCTAAAATAAAATTTAAAGATGAAAATTATTAAATTAAGAAAAACTAAGTATAAATAAAAATACAATATTTAATACTCCTATTATTTTTCCCAACAATATTCTTTTCCGAATTGACTTGTAAAACAATGATTTTCTCATAAAGTCGAATATTAAAAGGTGCTCTAAATATCAAGACCATGATTTTACTTTTAAGAAAAAAATGTTTGTGGATAATGCTGTCAGAGGACTCATCCTAAAAGGTCAACGATGACGACAGAAGAAGAACCATTATTGGTTAATTAAGGTACCAAGCATTATTTGAGAAAAATGTTGTAAGTAGATTCATCTACGTTGATTAAGTTATGCCAATTTTTTAATTGCTTATTTATAATGTAATTAGTGTTACATTTTTTTCATTTACTATTGATAGACATTGGTCAACAAAATAAAGAAAAAAAATTGCCAATGAATATAGAACTAAATTTAAAGGTAATAACTATCCTAGAAAAAAATGTAACAGTACCAAAACGAAAAAGATTTATACGATACACACGTATAGTATGAGCTTTGTTAAATTAGAAAAAACCCTATTGCTCATTAACTAAAGAATAGTCTCTGAAAGCTTTAGAGATGACCAATTTAAAAAATTTGAACTGGGATTTACAATATTTTTTTGCCAAAGGGATTAAAAATTTGATTAGAATTTGTTGTCTCTTTATCAGGTTTTTATGTGAAGTCTTTATCAGTTTTTAATATGAAAGTTTCATCACAATTGAGAGAGGCCTCCAATCACATCAAACTCGTGTTAACAAAGCGATTAATTAGATGGGACACGCCACCGAATTTGACGTACATTATGAGAGCAAAAATATTATTCTTAAGAATGTGGGTCTTCCCTAATTGATGAGTTTTATGGACTTTTAATCACAAATTAAAGTAATCCAACTCAAATAATTAGCTCGCTTTACGTGAGACATTATTGTTCAGGGTAAATGTTCATTGAGTTTTTTTTAACTTATTTATGATTGAAGAAAAGAAATTTGTTTGATCCTAGCACACCTTATAAACATTTGATTTTTTTTTTTGACATATTTGTTGAATCCTATAAATCGAAAATCATCTAAAAAATGTTAACAAATTAAATATTTTAAAAACGAAGTAATTATTAAAATATAAAACATAAACACAAGTTAATATTTGAAAATTTAATTTTTTTTCTTCATACCTGAAAATAAGATAGATATTTATCTTGTAAGAAAAATAAAATAAAATTCACTCACCCTACTCTTTTTCACACTTAAAACGACATGTTTCTCAAATAATTTTCTTTCGTTTTCACTAAACCTTGTTTCAGCACCTCTTCTTTCTCCTTCCTCTTTTTCCTCTCAGAATATTGCACAAAAGCAAGAGAAAAAAAACGAGAATGATGAGAGGAAGATAGAAGAAGTTGGCATCTCCATATATCAATCAATAACCACCCCCCCCCCCCCCCCAAAAAAAAAAACAAATCTGAAACCAATCACAGCATCAAACAAGGAACAAAGAAAAGGGGGGGGGGGGTTGGAGAAATTAAAAGATGCAATTAGACCCAGATATGTATGCAAATAATATGTAGAACATGCATAGAAGTAGATACAAAAAATATGCAAAAACTAATTGATATACATAACATTAACACACCACCATTTGAGATATAGAAACTAATAGATAACAGATAGTACCTTGTTGAGAGAGAATTCAGACACCGCAGAATAGGATTGAATTGAAGTATCTAGCTTGGCTTGTTATTATCTGCAGCAACCAAGAGAGAGATTTTTCCCTTCCTCTCTTTTTACTTGTTTTTCGGCCGGAGTTGTATGTGCCTGTGTTTCTGCGCCCACGCACACAGCGAAAGAGGTTGGTTAGGAGAAAGAGAGCTTTTAATTTTGTAGTGAGGGGTTCTGCAATTATTCAAGCTAGACTTGACTGATCTCTGCGTTGTATTTATAATAAATGCTAGTATCACTAATTTATTTATTCATGTTTTCAACGAGTGTTTCTTCCACTTTAACCTTTTTATTTGACATATTTTAACTTTTTTCCATTACCACTTTGTTCTTGTATAGTAAAAATGGTTAGTTAGATAATTATAGTACATGTTGATGGAATTTTTTAAAAAACTATACTTATTCGAAAATTCCCCTATCTAGATATAAATTATTCTCACATCTGCCTTCCCTTTCTATAGTCCCTATGAGAATTAAATAAGTTGAAATTGGGAAATGACCATTTATAACCTCTAGGTGGATTTACAATTATTAGAAATACATTTTTTTTAGTTGAAATTATAATAAAGAACAGATCAAGTGATATTTTGATAATTTTTAATTAATATATTTCGGAATCTTTTATAAATATTTTATGTTGGGTTAATACAACTTTGTCCATTAAAATCTTGGTTTTTCTTTAAACTTTAAAGTGAGTGGTTTTAGTGATTAAATGTTTAGTCAATTTCGGTCATGGTCTCTAAGCTTTAAAATTGACAGTTCTGCTATTTGAATCTTCAGTCAATTATAGTTTTGGTATTTGAGATTTAAAAAAACTTGAAAACACTTTTAAAGTTTGGGGAACATGATTAATATTCACTGAAAGTTCAAGGATTAGGACCAAAATTAACCAAAAGTTTCAGAGAAAATTTATTTTAAAGTTTATGAACTTAGACTTTATTTGGCCTAAAATTTGAGGATCAAAATCAATATTAATTGAAAATTGAATAGTTTAAATCTGCATTAACCTCTTTATAGAAAAAAAAAGTTGCATTAACCTTATAATTTTAATGCGAAATTACTATTAGGAAGTATTTGCATGAATCTTTTATATAATAATAATAGTTGAAAAGTGTTGAAAGATTATCAAAATACTCCCTCAGATTCGTAATATAAGAGTTGAGCCGCGAAAACACGCTTCTTAGGAAAACATGTGAAAGTTAATTGAGTGTTTGAAGTTGATGAATGACATTTTTTAACTATGCATGGACATTTATGAATGGTCTTTTTTCTAATGTACTCCCTCCGGTCCGTAATATATAAGAGATCAACCGTCAAAAAACGCTTCTTAAGAAAACATATAAAAGTTAGCTGGATGTCTGTAATTAATTCTTTTTTTCAATATTACCCCTATTTATCATCATACTATTAAGAGAAAGAAATACATAAGCATTAATAAATATGAAAGAGAGTTAGGGATAAACAAAGTGGGGAAAATGCATTTATGTCTTTGCTTAAATTTTGAAGTTATGTATGGCCTTAACTGAGCTATTTAAAGGTAAAAAAAAAAATTGAGCTATTTATTTCCTCTTCAATTGACTGACCAGATCACTTTACAACCAATAAACCGGTCGCTTTGATCAAAACTTTGAGATGAATTGGCTGAACTATATTTAATTTTTGTCCTTCCTTTATTGAGAATAAAATGATTTCGTTGAGTTTTACTATAAACACATCAACCTCTAGGAGTTAACCCATTTTATCTATGGCCATTAAAACCGCCATGAAGAACTGTCGGTTCAATAATGAGTTTGAATAATGTTTGATTCTAACTCGTTTGGAACGAGTGGATACTAATCAGTGTTACACACATGTGTGTCTATCCTTCCAATGTAGGAGTATTAAGAACTCACTGTCATCACAAGAAATGATAGAAACCATTTAATGCGGAGATTGTCTACAAGGAACATATTACTCCCTCCGGTCCCTAATGTAAGAGCTAGCCGCCAAAAAAACGCTTCTTAAGAAAACATGTAAATGTTAGTTGGATGTCTGGAGTTAATGCTTCTTTTCCAAAATTGCCCATATTTATTATGGTACTTTTAAGAGAGAGAAATACATAACCATTAATAAATATGAAAGAGAGTTAGGGGTAAAGTAGAAAAAAATGCATTAAATGAGGAGAGAATGTGGGGTGAGCTCTTACATTAGGGACCAAAACCATTCAAATTTTGGGCTCTTACATTAGGGACCGGAGGGAGTATTATCTCAGGTACACATACACTTGATGTTTAAGTAGTGATGAGTCAAAACTTCGATTTTTATTTCACAAGTCACTTAAATTATTGAACTCACGTATTAGATATAAAGATGGAAATAAAGTTTTACATATTGAACTCACTGTTTTTATATTTCTACTTTACAAAAAATCTTGTTAAGTTACTTTTAAACCCATTTTAATTATTTTTTATTTAATTAACCAAATTCAAGGAATTCATATATAAATTTCATAGAAACTTCTTTATATTGAAGTTGATAAATTATGAATTTTTATGTATTTGATATCAACAATTTATATTTAAAGTTTTATTGAAGTCAAATTATTGTTTTTTTGTATTTTTTTATCTAAGTATATACAAGAAACACTTGTTTATTAATAAATTAAAAATAAACTATTATGAGTTCTAAGTTTTTACGATCCAATTTTACCTTTAGGTCCATGAGTTTACTTAAACTCTCAAGTATCACAACCTTGCAAACACACATACACATTCACACAATTGGCAAAGGAAAAAAGGCTAACTAATAGGTGTGTGTACTTGTAGTTCATATTAATAGGAGTAGTTAAATATTTTACACAAACAAATGGAACATAAGTATAGTATAGTCATTTATATTAAGAGTGAAGTTAATGTTATCTTTTATTTTATCCTAATATAATTTATTATACACCAACTCTTTCTTCTCTCTTTACATTTCTTATGTAAGAGGTGATGAAAATGAACATTAAATATTTATTACTTTGACTTTTAGATGTTACTCCTCTTGCCTTTATTATAAGACATCAACGTTGAAAATATGAAGTCATATCAATTAATAAGGGGAAGTTAAAAATGGTCAATCTTTCTTAAATTTGTCAACTTGACTACCATTCTTTGTGCTGGCAAAAATTGTAGTTTGTGCCTTACACACCTATCCCAATTATAAGAGGTACTCTCTCTGGTCCTATTATAAGTCACCAACTAATTTTTCTCACGTACCCATAAAATTAATTAAATGCATTAAATTTTTTCTAAAATTCAAGTAATTTTCAATGTTACCCCCAACAATTACACTTATTTCCAAAACTTTTAACTATTTACTCTCTCCCACTATCCCTATTGAATATGAGTATATATGGAAAAACAATTAATGCACATTGAAAACCATGAAGCGACTTATAAAAAGAACCAAGAAAATTGGTAGTTTGTGACTTAGCTTATACTCCCTCAAATCCTAAATATAAGACCTAATTGACTTTTTCTAGAAAATCCTTAAAAAAGAAAAATAAGTTAATTATAAATTGATTTAGCTAATTTTTTCCCTTAAACTAGTTTATTTTACCTATAAACTAATGGATAATCTAAAAATATATCAAATATGTCATCATTTAATAACCTATTTTGCAACCTTAATCTCTCAAAAAAAAAAGTCAATTAGGTCCTATATTTAGGACCGGAGGTAGTATTAAAGATCAGAGGGAGTAATTAACAATTTTTTTGGACTGAAAAAGCAATTAACCTTTTATACATACGTTTTTATTAAAACCTTTTACACATACTGATAAAAACATATTGGAATCATTTATCATGGGTAAATTAAATTAATTTTTTCCTCTTTACCCACTTATAATTTACTATACGCATTTTCCCTCCCTTTCCTTGCATTTAAATACAAAGGCAGAAAAGGAAAAATTTTATTAACACATTATGTTATATGTTATGGATAAAAAAATTTGCAATGTTATCTCTTATATTTAAGATTTGAGGGTGAAATGAGGACAAGAGGGAGTATCTCTTACCAAAAAAAAGTCCTCACATCACCTCTTTGATTGCTTCTCACATATCAAGTAGAAGAAGTTATATCATTAGTAACAAACTATTGCACTAGATGCACCAAACATAACTTAAAAAGTTTGCAGATTTTTTATATAATGAAGATTCAAAAATGTTGCAGATTTGGTGGTGTCATTAAGTCTGCCAAAAATCCTTTAAAAAATTTGGGAAGTAGAGTTCACAAATTGCTGAGTAAAAAATTTATCAGATTTTAGGTTAACGACATTACCAAATTAGAAAAGAGTTTTTGGGAGTAATCAACTAATGGTAAAATAGTCATACTCAGCCAATAGGCGCCGAATCACCGAGCAATGTTTAACAAAAAAAATAGTCATACTCACATTAGTTGATCCCAAACTAGACTATTAATTAATAAGGAAATTTTTGGGGAACTGATTGGACTTGTAAATAAAAAACTAATGGTATATTGGGAAAGAAAAAAAAGACTAGTGTGTGTGATATATATTCTCTTTTATTGTATATATTTTATATGTTAAATTGAAGAAGTTAATATAAATAAAATACAATATAAGTCCTTTTGAGCTAAATTGAATTTATAACTACTAAGTGAGAAAAGAAATTAGTATGAGTGTGATTATTACACTTTTAATATTTGTTTTCCCTTTCATCAATATTATCATGGAATCTCTTCCTATTTTTTCCGACCAAAAAAAAAGCAGAGATCTCTTCCTATTTCTTATAAAAGCTTGAGTAAGTTTTGCCCATTTTTTCCCTGGATTTGAGCCAATTTTGTGTATTTTTTTAATTATGATATTGAGTTGACGACTTATAAATTATTTTATCGGGATAGTGAAACAAAATACGTGTGAACTCGAACTTGATACATATTTTAAAACCTGATTCGTAAATATGAGGTGCAGAAAGTTGTTGAGCCTTGGGATTAGTCCTTGCTTGTCGCTGTAGAAACAAATCGTGGAAGGTGCCAAGCTCTTTATATTCTGCATATATTCTGCATGCTTGCCAGTTGCCATTCATAATAATGATCACTTCGTGTTTCAAACAGAATATAAAACTTCAATTTCATATAATTCCCTTTTGAAATTTAAGGACTTTTTTAATTTTAATCCAATTAAATATATAAAATACAAATGAAAATAAAGTTAACATACTAATAAATGAAGCGCAAATTTTTATATAAAGAAAAAATTAATAATATTCATAAAACAAAGAAAAAAATCAATAATACAACTTATAAATATAATGAAAATAAAGTTTCTCTCTTCACTTTATAAATAACACCAAAATGCGAGAATACTAAAATGACTGCTGAAAATGACAATTTTTATTAGGATATTTAGGACTAATTTTTGAAGTGACATTTGATATTTTAACCTAATTACTTCACAAAATTTAATTATTGTTGTAATTATTGTTATTACTTGATGAGTAAAACTTGTTACTCATTTTATTTTGTGCCAAGGTTACTCTTTCCACCTACGTACAAGTCTCTTTTCTAACATGTTTTGCTGAATACAAGAAACCCTTAAACATATATATAATCGATTCTTACTAATTAAAACTAAATAACTCTTTTATAAAAAACTAAATAACTCTTCAATTTCGCCCCTCTTTAATATACATTCTATTTTAGGTGTACTTTAGGGAAGTTTCCATTAAAAGACCTTTAAAATATGTAATGGACACCTGAATGCAGTGAAAACTTGTAAAAGAAATTTGGATGCCAAGGACCTATCTGTCATTTTGTAAATATAATGGAAATGACTAAAACACATCAAATTTCCATTTAAAAAAATCTTTTTGTTGAGGACATTTTGGTCATTTAGAGAAATTTTGAAAGGATAGAGAGGTCAATGGCATCCCATTATCCTTTCCAAAATTTGTTGTATGCATCTAACTGTCCTTTATATGTTTTGAATATTGTTTTGTGGCTTTTTCCAGCCAAATTTTATGTGATAATAAATTCATATAGGGTGAAAGTGTATATTTATTATATGACAAATTTAATTATATGATTTATTAATAAAAACAAATCTTATCTACTCACTAATGTAAAAAAACTGTATCAAAAAGGATAAGAAGAATATTTGTTAAACGGTTGTTGTGATTTTTTTTTTCAAATTAAAGATTTTTACTACAAAATTTGATTTCAAATAAATTCCTTAATTTTTGTAATTAATAGCAATCAGGTCATTACGTGGTGGTCTGAAATAGAATTTACAAAATTTGAAAGGATATTTTTTTTTTGGCCGAAAGGGTAATTTCATTAATATAGAAACACAATACACACTGATAATCAAACACAGTACATAACATAGACCCTTAACATCCATCCCTTGAAGACACTGCTGTCCCAGAACAAATATATAAGGGTCAACACACTAGCTACCATCAAAATAACATAACAACATTGACAAAAGAGACTCCAAATATTAGTGCCGATACCTAGCCATTGCAGGTAGAAAGTGAAGGGATTGACCATCCAATTTATCATGATCAGGTGAAAGTGCAATAGAAGGTGGTTGTCCAAAGACTTGCTCTCCCGAGCCCACCGACTTTGATGCCAATGCTGCATATTCGCAGCTCCAAACTCACCACCTCCAAGAAGGCAACGAGTACAATGAAGTTTATGTCCAAACTCCATGAAAAAACAGATCATGTTAGGACTTAGGCAACACCCAACACAGACAAAATTAACCCATAAAAGCAGGCAATACAATAGAAAACAGGATACACAAACAAGAAATTTTAAAGTCAAGACACACATACTACTACTAACACTTAATAGGGGTGATCAGGACTCCACTAGATCTACCATAGGACCCCCCAAACCCAGGTAGATCTCAGATTTAAACTTCATGGTGGCTCAGTGGCTGGTCCCCAGCCACCGGAAAACAGAAGGAAGGACCCAGAGAGCAGCCTCAAAGCCAGATCTGATAAAACACCCATCGCAGCCAGATCTGGAAAACCATCCGTCACTACCGTGTCCATCACCGCCGGCGAACAGCTAACCCACGCCGGAAAGACTTGAGCCCCGCGATCAAAGACCCACCCCCGACCACGACCTTCTCCGGCTTCGTGGAGCATCATCTTGTCATCCCCAGATAGTTTGCTCCACCACCCGCTCGCCGCCGTCGCCACCATAGCCGTCGTCGCCACCATCCTCGCCGCCGGTTACACAACACGCACCAGAGGCGTGACAGAAACCTCACTCGCTAGAGGAGGTACAGGGAGAGGCAAAGCTTTTAGAGAGAAGTAGGACCTTCTCTCTCTAGCTTTCCTCGACGCTTATCACTGTATCTAGTGAAAGGATATTTGTATAGTTCTCTCATTATAGTTCATCATTCAATTCATAAAATATTTCAAAACATCTGTTATAACCTAAGTATGAATACTCATTTTACAGTTGAACTAACGTTGCATATGATTTAGTTATCACATATAACTTCTGCCGCTAGTGGGAGCAGTGCAAATGAATTTTCCAAAAGGAACCTACTAATGTTGAGTCACTTGTTCAGAGTATTTTTATACTAACTGAGCATATTGTCAATGCTAGGACACTCACTTTTTTTATACTGGGCAATGAAATCAAGCTCTCTTTTTATAATTATCCCTAATGTACATTGCTTTCCAGTAATACACACACACCTTTTCCCATTATTGCAAAGAAAAAAAAAACTTCTGCCGCTAGTCATATTCATTGAAGTTTAAAAAACAAACAAATAAATAGGTTTTTTTATGCTTCAACTAATTAATTGAGCATATTTCATTTTAGAAATATTCTGAGTAATAATTAATGGTCAATAATAGCATGGGGTTGATTTCTGGCAAAAACAAAGCATGGGGTTGACTGAATTTTGGTTCTTATCACTATGTACAGATTATCATCACTTAATTTATTATTATTAAGTGTCATATTCTTCTACCTTAATTTTATAATCTATTCTGTCATTAGTATATTAAAATAAGCTTCTTATACAAGAACATATTGCCTGTTGTAGGAAATGTACAGAAATTTATTTGTTTAACTATATGTTTTTAAAAATTATTTCTTCCGAACGAAAACATAAATAAAATAAAATGAAATTAGAAGTCGCACGAATAGAAAGCAACAATTAAAGTGTTTTCATAGGCAAATCATTGTTCACACTGTGTTTTAATATATACATCTGATCTAATCGCAGATCAGATAGTTGCTGTCTACGAAAAATCACAAAAGAAAATTAAATTGTGATTAACATTAGTTAAAAATAAAACAACAATATAATTTTTTTTGTAATTCTATATATTTACTACTAAGTTCTTATATCAATTGGGTATAGATTGTTTCAACTTAATCTGTTGTCTCATAGTCGAGCTCTAAGTATGCGACCATGATAATTAGTTGAAAGTATCCCTATTAATTAGTACTCATCAATCAAATTAAACAAGCAAGTGAGGGAATGTAGGAAGAAAGGAATGTGGTTTAGGTGTTTTGATGATATTATGTAATTTTAATTAACTTACATTTCTAATTTAATCAAATTAGGTAAGTATGTCTTATATTTAGGAGCATATAGAGTACACTTTATTAGTTTACTTTTTCTTTGTTATGTAATCATTTGACTACTTATTTGTGCCCGATATTTTGTAATCATTTTACTATTTAATATAAATTCGTTTCATATAAAAATAAATAATCAGTATTTTTTATTTTCCAATAAATTTAATGACTTAATTAGTCTTTTTTTAATTCGTTGAGTTAGCTGGAGATGCTAGACTGAAAATGAGTGATAGTATGATTTAAAGGGAATTTTTTGAGCTAATTATTGAGTAAACATAATTAAATAGTTGGATATGGTTTCACATAATTATGGTACTTAAATTAAGTGAAGGCTAAAGTATGTTTTTGGTCCCTTAACTTTGGAGAAAATCATGTTTTGGTCCCTTAACTTTGAAAAGTGTGTTTTTGGTCCCTTAATTTTGGACAAAGTCATCTTTTTAGTCCTTTCACTTTGAAAAGTGTGTTTTTAGTCCTTTTAAATTCGGTTTTAGTATGTTTTCGGTCCCTTAAGTTTGCAAAAAGTCATGTTTTAGTCCCTTAATTTTGAAAAGGAATAGACTAAAAACATTTTATCCTTTTTTCAATGGACTAAAAACATTACTTTATCCAAAGTTAAAGGACAAAAAACACACTTTTTCAAAGCTAAGGACCAAAAACACACTTTCTCCAAAATTGAGGGACCAAAAACACACTTTTCAAAGTTAAGGGACCAAAATATGACTTTGTGCAAACTTAAGGGACCAAAAACATACTTTAGCCTTAAGTGAAACACAAGCTTGCCAAGTGTTACAACAATATTTCGAACATATAATTTATAAAATCATAATGCTCTGATAGATCTTAAGCATGCCATGTGACAAAGTCAAACGTAAGCATCTTGTCTTGATTTCAATGAAAAGGATTGTCGCCAAATAGTACCATTATTATTAAATAAAGAACTAGGATGCACTTATTTCAAAATAGTAGTACCATATTAAATAAAGAATTAGGCTGATGCACTAATTAAAAAAAATAAATTGAAGAATAATTTTTAGAATAGTTTCTTTTTATCAGAATTTTAGAATATATTAAATAATATAACATGGTTATTATATTATTATAAATTTTAACACAATTGATTGTTTTTAATTAACACATTCAAATATATAATCGTGTTTACCAATCCAACAAATATTTAATCATGGTTCAAATTGATATATGTTCATTATTAATGTGTTCCATTTATAATTTTTAACAGATATATAAACAAAATAATTTTTAACAGTAATTTTTTTTCACTACCATTCATGAAATTTTTATTTTTATTTAATTAACAGCAATTAGACGTGGCAACAAAATTTCAAAAAGAAATATAATTGCTGTCTAATTATTACAATTTTCAAATAATAGGATTTTATTTGTTGATGGTATGCATTAAAATTGGAAGGGAAAGGCTCTAATTATTACACGTAATTAGTATTAGAGCTGTAACAATATAGTTGACAAAACTATATAAAGATACAGATAAATTTACCAATTCATTTTGGGTGAGAATTCAATTGAGGTCGAAAGTCTTAAAACAGAAACACACTGCACAATAACTGCTCCCAACAACATTTGAAACCTGTAGGTAAAATTAAAATTAAGGCTTCAATGAGGAGACTCAGAAGACTATCCGAATTTCAAAGAAAAAACCCAAGTCTAATCTTAAATCATTAAACATCATTAAGTCAGGCACTATTCGAAGTTCCGAAGATACAGGAGTAGTTGTTGACAATTTGGTGACATCAAGAAAACAAAAGAGATATGGGAGGAAGATATCACAAAAACCAATTTATTATACTAGTATTTGTCCAAGACATCAATAGGGCGCCAATATTTTTTTTGGGTAAGCATTGATCAATAGGGAGCCTTTAAATTGTACTACCTCCGGTCCTAAATATAAGACCTAGATGACTTTTTTTTGGAGAGATTAAGGTTGCGAAATAGGTTATTAAATTATGACATATTTGATATATTTTTAGATTATCCATTAGTTTATAGGTAAAATATACTTGTCTAAGGGAAAAATTAGGTAAATCATCAATTTATAATTAACTTATTTTGCTTTTTGAGGATTTTCCAAAAAAGTCAATTAGGTCTTATATTTAGGACCGGAGGGAGTATTTTTTTTTAAACTGAAAGCCTTTTAGTTGTTGAAAGGGGTCTCTTCATGACTGTTGAAAAGATTAAACTCACACATCCTCGCATAAGAATGTAATACTTAAATAATAGTAACCATCTCTGACAATTATTTGGAGATAGCCAGATTACACCTATTGTAGCTCTACATTCTCGTAATTTGGATTAATCTATTGCTAATATCACCAGATATCATTGAATAAAATTAAAAAGAGATTTCGTGCTCAAACTCTTATATACTTCACCTGATCCGTAATATAAGAGCTCAGTCGCCAAAATATTTTTCTTAAGGAAACATGTAAAAGTTAGTTGGGTGTCTGAAATTAATTCTTTTTTTCGAATCTTCCCCTTATTTATCATGATACTATTAAGAGATAGAAATATGAAAAAAAATTAGGGATAAAGTGGGGAAAATGCATCAAATGAGGAGACAATATAGGTTTAAATTCTTATATTTTGGACAAAATTATTCAGATTATAACTCTTATATTACAGACTACTGGAGGGAGTATTAAGGAGAGAAACACAAATAGTTGCACAAGTAGAATTGAAATTCCTTATTAAGAAATCAAACCTCGGATAATGTCAAAGATGCAGATAGTACAATAACACATAAATTTATATATTTTTTAATACAAGATTAGAAAATAAATTTATTTTGGTTCAAAGATGCAGATAGTACAATAACACATAAATTTATTTTTTTTATTAGAATAGGTTGATCCACTTTGTCTCCCAAACGTGCATTGCCCCAAAATATTAATTGGATTTTCAGAACAATTTGAATACATAATTACGTATATCAAAATACAAAATTTTGGCCCATATGTCAAATTGAAAGGACCAGTGGGTCTCATCAATTTCCATAGTTCAACATTCAATGACTTATTTTAATAATTTCCCAGCACATCTGCTTAATGATTTATAATTTATAATTAGAGACTACATCTGAACCATTATTCCATTAAGATCATATTTAGATAATACAGTATAACTTTATTATCTAAATTTAATCAGATGTAGAGACACGCAATAGGTCAAGGGCTTCTCCAGCAGTCATTTTGTGAGAAACTCTAAGTTTCCTGTAATATTCATAAGAAAAAGGAGGAAAGAGACGAGGGTGATGATGAGAGTCTACAAGCTCCTTAGGTGCTTCAATGTCTCCTTCTTTTGGTCCCAACAAAAATGAAGCTATTGACACTCTCACACTTGCTTCCCTGCACTCCACTCTATGCTTCACTGTTCTGAACCTCCCATTGGTCCATATCTACACACATCAAACCCGTGTATTACATGAATGACTTCATGATTTGCAAATAATACAGTTTTTTTCTTGGTACTAAATATTGACCTATTTTCCAGAGGGAATTCAAACTTTGATTCATGACAATTTAAATAACTTGTTCCTGAAGTGAATGAGATATGGTATGATTTGTTCATGCACAAAAGTACATGCATTTAGATCCGCCGCTTACATAGTAATGCCCTCAATTTGTTTCAATTGTAAATTCCAATTTGATCGATTAAACAGTTTATAATTTAACATGCATATCAGCTGAAATGATTAAGCTCACCAAAACGTGTTGACAATTTTGAGGCCGCAAGTCATACAGAATTCAATAATAGATTGTCCTTCATTATTAAACTCACCAAAACCAAAACTACTATGAGTCGTGCGTAAGGTCCTACATCTTTACCAACATGTCCATTAAGATCACCACCAATAAACACCTTTAATTTTCGGGAATAGGTATTCTTTGAAGCAACACCTCAAATTCCTCCCAAAATTGTTCCTTTATATGTGATTCTTCCCTGATTTGAGGAGCGTAGGAAATAATAATATTAATGGTCTTCTTCCCAATTATCATTTTCAGGGATATGATTCTGTCTCCAATCCTATTAATTTCGACCACATTCTTCAACCATTCTTCGTCCACAATCATACCAACATCATTCCTAGAGCTCACTGTACTACCAAAACTTAAATTCACCAATGTCCTTAGCCTTTGCTCCAACCCATTTAATTTCCATTAGACATAAATGTTTATCCTTCTATCCTTAATTACTCCTACATCCTCTCAAGATTTATCTTCCAAAGTTCTGATATTCTAAGTACTAAATCTAATCTTACAATCAGCTATTAAAAAGAAACTAAAATACAGACAAAGAGAGGACTTTACAAATTCCATAAGCATAACATTCAAGCAAGCTTGCAAGATGATAATCATATATTCAGTCATTTTAATTCGAGAAATCTTCTCCCAGTTATTAAAAAAACATGACCTCACAAATTTCAGAACTTGATGATGATTCAAAAATTGAGGAGCAAGAGATATTATAACTTACAGGAGCAATATCACCAAGAATGACAAAGAAGCTTCCGGGACAAGGAGGAACATCAACAAAGGACCCAGACTTGCTCATGACTTGAAGGCCTCCAACATCTTCATCATCTTGAAGAATAGTGAGGAAGCTTGAATCTGTGTGGATTTGCACACCAGATGACCCAATAGTTTCTGGTGTGAAACTATACTTGTTAATCCTGAATTGGCATACCCATTCCTTGAAATAATCTTCAACTCTTTCCAAACCCAAACTCTCTGCAATTTTCTCTGATATGTCCATCATTAACTCATATATTGCTTTCCCATATGCAGTTATGACCTCCCTGCATTTCACACATCACATACATATACCGTTCTTTTTTTTTTTCACTGAATGTAACGTTCAGACATAAGCAACAACAATAAGTCTTATCTAACTAAGAGGTCAACATAAGAATATGACAAACATGGACTCTTTCAATGATTTGATTTTATATCTTTCCAAGAATGTTTAGTATGATTTCTTTATAAGGTCTTTTCACAGGGCTTTAAGGACATTTGCCATCACACAAGTCAGGTAAATTTACTTCAAACAAAAATTTTTGTGTGTGGATTTGGATTCAATAAGAAGCAATGGGAGTATGTTTTTACATCAATGTGAACTCAACTGCATTCCTATGTTTCTATCACCCTTTTATACAGGGAAAATCACACCTGATTCTCGAACAACAAATTGATTTAGCAATTATGAAATCTCAAAATTACAAATATGTTTCAAGGGATTTTCAGATAATATACTGAAATTGTGAAATTATTAAGCAACCTTCACTAGTTTTTTGTTAGTACATGGTGCGATAATTATGACCATAGGTATTTTTTAATGAACGTGAATATAGTTGTTGAGTAAGTGACCTTATAATTAAGGCAAATCTAGTTGTTGAGATTGTTCTAGAACAATTATTAAGGAGAGAGAGGTAATTTCATAATTGCTTTATAGTATTATCATTAGTCTCTAGGAGCTTTGTTAATAATCTTGAACATTTTAAAGTGACCTTGAACCCAAATGTTACATTCTCTTTTTTATATACCACCAATATTCATATATTACTTTAAACATATTCTTTTCTGTGAATTTGATACTAAAGAAGGTGATGACCGATAGAAATCCATCTGAACCGTTCATTTACAACTTCATAATATCACGTCATTTTCTTTTTTGGTTAAATACCGCCCGTAATTTGGCGCCTATAAGCATCTGACTATATGGACCTAAGGGTAGGACTACTGACCACATACGCAGAGTTGTCCCCCTCCTTATAAAAGGGCTTCCCAGGATTCAAATACACATCTTTCTAGGGTGGGTGAGTCCACTTATCAGTTCAACCAACCTCTCATTGCCACATCACAACATTTTCAATCCAACTCAACTATCTCTAAGCAAAATGTGGAGCCCACACATAATCTCACCAAAGTGTTGACTGTTTTCCTTTATTTCTCTTGAAACTTTACTCAAACACTACACAGAAACCCACCCAAACAAGAGTCTGTCTTTATCAAAATATGCTTTCCAAAATTAAATGATGACATAATATAATAACAGGTAAACGTAAGCAACAAAAAGAGATAAGAGAATTAATTACGCTTGGTGGAGAGAAGCATCTAACGATGAGCAGAAAGATTGAACGGAATGAGAAGAAGCCATATCATATAGTCCCAAGCCCTCATAAAGAGGGTTGACTTCAGTAGGAGCCTTATACCCACTTCCAGCAATGCCTTGTTCAGTGTTTCTCATCTTGATCTCCGAAGGAAGATCAAGCAGAGATCTCACCACCTTCTTCATCTCTCCCATTAGCTTCGAATCTATTGGGTGATCCCTCACTCTGAAACATCCCCATTCCTCACACGCTTCTCTAAGATGTTGAAGCTTTTCTGCAGATTCATGCAGACTGATCACTGGTATCTCGCTCATGCTTTCAAAGTCCAAACAAGCACTGTCTCACGTGCGTTGAATGGAAGATATATTTCTATTATGTTATGTCTTCCACGTAATTTGCCTTCAATTTGTAGCTTGAGATGGCAGCCCAAACAAAGCGTCAGGGGCCTGTGGGAGACATATGGGTCCCACCACGTTCCCCTGTTCTGCTCATTTCTTGTTACTTTCTTGGCGTTTACCCACCAACTTCGACAATAATCATCAAAGTATCACTACTTTAGTAGTTTCATTAGAAGGGTCTTTATTATCTCCCTTTAGTTTAGCTGGAAGGTTGCGGGTTCGATCCCGCTGGTAATCTCAAGTCATTAGTGCTTGTTCTTTTAAATAAAAAAAAAGTAGTTTCAGTTACCCTTTCCAAATATCCAACCAAGCTACTTTGATGCTATTATAAGTCACCAACTAACCATTTCTTATATAACAAGGAATGGTAGTTGGTATTAAAATTCATATTAAATTTACTATTCTTTCCAAATTCACCGTTCATTAAATGATGTGTTTCACATTTTTAATTTTACATATTCATTAATAACATTAATAACAGGAGTAAAAAAGGGAAGAAACATTTTGATACAGCCATTGGTAACTTATATTAAGAAAAAAAATAAGGTTTAAAGGAGTACCACTTACATATTTTTGAGTTATTAACTCAAAAAAAGGATTGGTCACACGCAGGTGCCACGCAAATACCCATGCAATAAAAAAAAGAGTTGCAATAAATCTGTAAAAAAGGAGTTACAAAGAATAAAAAATGCTGGTAATAAAGAAAATAAAAATGACAAAAACTCAAAAAGAATCAATAAAAAATTTTGTCATTATGATTTTTTAAAAAATAAAAAAATATAAAAAAACAAAGAAAAAAAGAAAGTAAACATATTAGTTTGAAGGAGCGTGGAGGCATTCAATAGAAATCTTTTTTTAAAAATGTTGAAATATGACTCTATATGTCAGTATGTCACAGACTCACAGTACGAAAAGTAAAAGTGGAATCAATATCATTTGAATTTACACTAATTACTTATTGCTTCACATTGAAAGGGCTGACTTAACTCAAGGGTAAGCTCGCTTGTCGTGTGGGTTTGAGGTCGCGGGTTCAAATCAGCTACTGTGCAAAAAACATAGGTTAGACTGTCTAGTATATTCTCTTCCCCAGTACTCTCACCAAGTGAAGATTAGAACTGAGTTGACCCTCACTTATTGCTCCACATTGGTCATTGTGCATAAGACAAGGGTATGATATGTCAACATACAAGAGTTTCAGTCCAAAAAAAAATACTAGAGCTAACTTTGGAAGTATTAATTTGAATTTTCACTTATTCCCATTTGCTACACATTATTGCTTATTGAAATTGGACGAAGACTTTTGTTGATCCTCATTTGCTTCCTTTACTCGATTGAATGATTGCAAGCTTCTTTGTATTTACGGAATTTATGATATTCGTTGCATGATTCTAGCTAAGCATCGTACTACATTCACGCCGTCTCCTTTGAATAGTCTTGGTGTATGTGGATGTCATTTGATTCTTCATCTAGCTCTTGCATATATATATTCAATGAATCTATCCAAATGCTCAAATAAAGCCTATGCATACATGATGTGACAAGTTTAGCCATGATTTACTGATTTCCACTTAGAAGTTAGAAACGTTGAGGAGGAGCAAACATTTGGGCTGATGTTGTTAGTGAAGAGGTATCGTGTCCAGTGGTCTTTGAGAACCCTTTGACGGTTGTGTTTTATAATTATGGGAGGATAAGGGAATGTATATGTGTGGGTTTTAGCCACAAATGATTAGGAAAGCTCAAATTTTAATCTCTTTTGTTCTAATATATATCATGATCAATTTTTCTTTGTATGAAAAACATGATTTTGATGCATAATTTTCTTACAAAAAAGAATAAAGTTCTAATGAAATATTTCTCCTCTAGTATATATAGACATAAACAAGACTGATTTCAAATGATTTTCATGTTGGGTAAGGTTTTCCTCCTCAAGAAAAATCAATTATTCTTCCTTGCGAGATTATACAATCTCTTTGGGAATAATAATCTAAAATTCTTTTGAAAGCCTTTTTCAAAACAAAAATAAAAACATATTTTCTTGAATAAAAATTACAAACAAAAAATAAATGTTCTTCACAAAAAATTAAATAAACATTTTCCTATAAAATACAAACCAAGTGACATGCCACTTTTCTACCCTTGAATTGGGTGAGTTTTGATCTTTAGTAGTACGTAGACCCTAGTTTAAATCATAAAGTCCAACTATGTAAATATTTATTTTGTGCGTGTGTAAATATATTCTCTTTTTTGGTAATTAAAATAAATTAAAGGTCATATTATTTTTTAATAATTAACTTAGGGTAATTGTTCTTATGAATGAGTGCCATGGAGTGCCTAACATATTCCATACGCACAATCGACTCACAAAACTTATTTAGACATAAAGACCTTTTATTATTTTAAAATATTTTACAAAATTATCCAATTTTAAAAATTTTGGTGGCGACTCCATTTAATTGGATTTTTAGGCACTATCATAGAATATTAGCTGCTAAGCAATAACATGGCGGTGTTACAGTATTTAGTAAACACTGCTAAGTTTTTGGCGTGAGCTTTGAGCCATTTTTGCGGTGGTTTCAATCTCATTAAATGATGAAATTAAAATAGGGTCGTCGAAATTTGCTTCCATTAAGTTTCAAACCAATTTATTTATTACCCTCCATACTTTTGTTTCTGATAGCATATTACCCTCCATATTATTATTAGCAATAGAATAACATTTGATCAAAAAAAAAAAAAACAGCACCCACTTCTCATCAACTTGAACAATCTGAAGGGCCAGGAAGAGGACACACCTTTCTTGTTGGAAATATATATATGGAACATAATAGTGAACCCCATATTAATTTTCTAATATTTTTTATTCAACATAGCCTTTAAATTTGTCTTAATTAAAGGAAAAAACACTTTGAATAACAGTCAATCGTACTGAATCAATGTTGCCATTAATTTAGATTGTGTGGGTATTAGGATCCAAATGAACTAACAAAAGAGAAAAATAAAGAGTGAAGATTCATTATTAGATTGTACTCGCGTAGGGATTGTCCATAACTTATTAAAAGGAATACAGTATGGAAATATGGCATTGGATACATATGGGCATTAAGATTCAGTTCTTGAATGGTTGTGCAGGAGGGGAAGGGCTTCACCAGCACGCATGTTCTTGGCCAATCTGAGCTTCTTATAATATTCATAAGCAAATGGAACAAAGAGAGGAGGGTTATGAGAGTCCACTAACTCTTGTGGTGCTCTTACTTCTCCCTCCTTTGGCCCCAATAGAAATGAAGCTATTGAAACCCTAACACTTGCCTCCCTGCATTCTACTCTGTGCTTCACGTAACCAAACCTTCCATTGCTCCATACCTTCATGTTATCACCAATTTTAAAGGCCATCAAAGTTGCATCAACCAACAAAGTAAAAGCTACACTTGTTTGCTTTAATAATCATTAAGTTCTGTCTATTGCACATCGATCACGCACAGACATTTTTTTTTGTTCAAATGATCACGCACAGACATAAGAGTCCGCAATCAAGAATAAGATTGCGTTCGTGTGTGTGTGAACTTGAAAAAATTTCTGCCATGGTTTTATTATATACATAATAAGATATTTCTTCTACCCATAATTTGGTGTTTTACTGCAAGGTTTCGTGTTGATGAGGTTAAGGAAGCTTAATTTCTATAAGATGGAAAATAGTAGGGCTCTCCATCACTCCCCTAAAAAATTATTTTTTTCAGTCACATTTTTTTGTTTGATTTTAATTTTAAATTCTACATAAAATCAGTGACATTTTAATACCTTGTGGAGAAAAATGGCTCTATTTTCAGTTTTATATGAGTTTTTAAAGATTCAGTGATTTAACTTTAAAATAAAATACAGAATTTTAAGCACTGAATATTTGAAAAATCAATTAAAATTGAAAACATAGTAACTATTTTTTGTGGATAAGATATATATCAAAATGTCACTAATATTATTTAGAATCTAATGGTAAAGTCAAACAAAAAATTTGATCTCAAAATAATTTTTTATAGAGTAGGAGAGGGAAGTACAAGGAAGGGAATGAAAGTGTTTAGGCAAAGAGGACATGCATGTTGTGACTTGTGACTAACTATGATATTTAATGAAATTTTATAATACCAGAAAATACCTAATAAATGGAGAAAAACGCTTAAGTTCCTATTTTTATGAATGAATGAGATAATCAAATTTATGTAAACTATGGCAATGAATGTAAAATTAACGAAAAGAGCATAAAGTCGGGGAGGTTAGCTAAGATGACGACACTGAAATATATTGACTATTATATAAAAATAAAACTCATAATGAACATATGCGCGAGAAAGAGTGACACTCGATGTAAAGGTCAAAGAAAATAAAATTATTGAGAAAAACCTTTTGGTTACGATTATTCAAAGATGTAATTGTTGATCTATATATATAATACAATGATTTTGTTTGATTTACATATCTAGCCCTGTTCTAATGAAATAAGATTTGTCATTGTCTTGGCTAACATTTGCGTCTTGAAAGTTGAAATATATAGACTCGTTAGCTTTTAATCACAAAATTGCAGTTCGGGTTCACTACGTTACTTCAATACATAAACCATATATGATTAAATTTATTAATATATAGTCGTATGTGATCTGATCTTATTTCGAAAATAAATTATAAACAATAAAAACAAGGGTAAAGGAGCAAATCTGGCCCCCAAGTAACCACCAAGGAGCGCTGAGAACCCTAAACTAACCACAGGCCCGAATCTGTACCCCAAGTAACCAAGATGTTAAAAAAATACCCCGGTTGGACGGTCAACTACGTTTGACCGTTACCTTGCTTATTTGGATGCCACACGAGCTCCTGCTGTGCCACCTCTCATGCCACGTGGCATGTTAGTTTAGGGTACTCAGCGCTCCTTGGTGGTTACTTGGGGGTCAGATTTGCTCCTTTACCCAAATTTTAAATTTGTATCCATCAAATTCTTTTGATAAGATTCAATTAAATACTTACATATTTAGGAAAGGTAATTAGAATTAGTTAACTTATGATTAAGTTTGGCATTAGATAAAAGATGTTAATTAACACTATAAATGTTATATTATGTTACAACATTCAAATTTCATTTGTACATGCTTTCAGTAGGGAAAAAAATTTGAGCGAGAAATGACAAAAGAAAAGTTGTTAAATTATTCTTAAAAATAGTTTTATTGCTATAAAACAAGAATTCGCACTTAGTATATCCAATCTATAGCCACTTAATATCAAACCTCATTCGAGTAATTTGAGTAATTACCTACGTTTCTCAACTAGTTATTTGAGATATATGAGTAGTTAATGGGGTTTTGAAATGTCACAAAGTAATGGAAAATTCTAGCAATTAAAAGCGATACTCAAGTAGTTACCTATGTTACTAAACTAGTTATATGCGATACATGAGTAATGAATGAATTTTTTTCATTTCACATGTATCGCATATAACTAGTTTAGTAACAGAGGTAACTACTCGAGTATAGCTTTTAATTGCTAGAATTTTCCATTACTTTGAGACATTTCAAAACCCCATTAACTACTCATATATCTCAAATAACTAGTTGAGAAACGTAGGTAATTACTCAAATTACTCGAATGAGGTTTGATATTAAGTGGCTATAGATTGGATATACTAAGTGGGAAATCTTGTTTTATAGCAATAAAACTATTTTTAAGAATAATTTAACAAGTTTTCTTTTGTCATTTCTCGCTCAAATTTTTTTCCCTACTGAAAGCATGTACAAATGAAATTGAATGTTGTAACATAATATAACATTTATAATGTTAATTAACATCTTTTATCTAATGCCAAACTTAATCATAAGTTAACTAATTCTAATTACCTTTCCTAAATATGTAAGTATTTAATTGAATCTTATCAAAAGAATTTGATGGATACAAATTTAAAATTTGGATAAAGGAGCAAATCTGGCCCCCAAGTAACCACCAAGGAGCGCTGAGTACCCTAAACTAACCACAGACCACGTGGCATGAGAGGTGGCACAGCAGGAGCTCGCGTGGCATCCAAATAAGCAAGGTAACGGTCAAACGTAGTTGACCGTCCAACCGGGGTATTTTTTTAACATCTTGGTTACTTGGGGTACAGATCCGGGCCTGTGGTTAGTTTAGGGTCCTCAGCGCTCCTTGGTGGTTACTTGGGGGCCAGATTTGCTCCTTTACCCTAAAAACAAAACGTAAATATTAATTATAAGCTATATATATATATATATATATATATATTTGATTTTTTTATATGTTATTAATGGGTTGAAATTCACAACCACGTGCTTAAGAAAGACTTAAAAAGTTGTTAGGTGTCAATTAGGCAAAGACATGAATAAACGACATTATTTGCTTTAAATACACACAATCAGCATCAAGAAAGTCACTACTTATTTATTTCTTATATGCTACGATTTATTATTTAATTTCTAATGTGAGAAATTAAATTCCTAATTAGTAAGGCATTTAATACTACGATCAAGGGGAAGCTAGCTAGTGACACTTACATGTGCAATATCACCAAGAATGGCAAAGAAACTTCCAGGGCAAGGAGGGACATCAACCAAAGAACCAAGCTTGTTCATGACTTGAAGGCCTCCAACATTTTCATCATCTTGAAGAATAGTGAGGAAGGCACAATCTGTGTGGATCTGTACACCTGAAGACCCCACAGTTTTTGGTGTGAAACTGTATTTGTTAATCCTGAATTGACATGCCCATTCCTTAAAATATTCTTCAACTCTTCCTCCTTCTAAACCCAAACTCTCCCCCATCTTTTTCGACATGTCCATTAACAACCCATGAACTGCTTCCCCATATGTCTCTATCACCCTCCTATATATATATACATATATAGTAAGCTCCACATATATGATCATATATATATATATATATATATATATATATATATTCACATTTGATACAGGAGAAATTATACATATATATAATGTTCACATTAACTTACCTTTTGCATGTGGATATATAACTTCTTTGACTAGATTTCTCAATTTTATTTACAGTACATTCTCCTGATTGTTTACTTTTATGCTTATAAGTTCCTTAATACTCCCTCCGGTCCTAAATATAAGACCTAATTGACTTTTTTCTAGAAAATCCTTAAAAAAGCAAAATAAGTTAATTATAAATTGATTTACCTAATTTTTTCTCTTAAATTAGTTTATTTTACATATAAACTAATGGATAATCTAAAAATATAACAAATATGTCATCATTTAATAACCTATGCAACTTTAATTTCTCTAAAAAAAAAGTCAATTAGATTCTATATTTAGGACCAGAGGTAATAGTATTTTTGTTCATCATCCATTACCTTCCCCCATCCCCCCCCAAAAAAAAAACAACACACACCTACACACTTATTATTTTCAGCCTGTCGCGGTTCTTCCAAATGAGAAAATAAAGAATAAAATATACATACGTGATTATATATCTGTTCTTACAAATGAACACACACACACACACCCCACTCGAATACGATTTTTTTTAAAGAAAGGAAATGAACCTTTGGTGGGGTGTGGCATCTAATTGAGAACAGAATGTTTGGATTGCTTGGGAAGAAGCCATATTATAAACTCCTAAGCCTTCATAGAGAGGATTAGCTTTACTTGGAGGCATGTACCCACTTCCTGCAATAACATCACTGTTTCTCATCTTAATCTCCAAAGGAAGATCAAGTAGAGACCTCACCACCTTCTTCATCTCCCCCATTAAACTCGTAGCGATGCCATGATTCGTCACTCTGAAACATCCCCACTCCTCACACGCCTCTCTTAGCTTCTTCTTCAGTTCTTGAGGATTCTCTGCACATTCTTGCATATCAATGATTGGTGGGATGTTGCACATAGCCATACCTTCTTTCTTTCTTTCTTTCTTTCTTTCTTTCTTTCTTTCTTTCTTTCTTTCTCTCTTTCTTTCTTTCTTTCTTCTTACTCCTCTCTCTCTAGATGTGTGTGTGTGTCTAAATAATTGACTTTGAAGGTGGAGTGTTTGATGATCTTTAGCTAAAATTAATTGAAGTCACAAAGAGGAACAAGCAACTTATAGACGCCTTTGTAGAAAATAATCAGAATAGACGCCTTTGTCATATTTTAATATTTAAGAAACAAAAAGTCATGATCTACAATCAGATCTTGTAGAAGATTCCATACATTGAGCGAGGTCCGCTTTTTTTGGTTTCCATTATTTATGGGATGGTTATATAAAAAAAATTTAAAAAGCAATTCGCGTCCCACGCACATGACACTAACACACAGTTTCATCCCACACACCCAGGCCCAGCACACAACTACTCCTAGATAAGGAAAAAATAAGATAGCCATTAGCCATATTCTAAGCAATGAACAGTCTTAGTAAAAGTAAAGTTTGTTCCCAGTACAATTTCAGGCCACTGAGGGAACGTTAAAGAAAAAAGGAGCAAAATACTGCCTTAGAATTGAAACATAATTAAGCAGATAATTAAAAGAAAGCTTCCATTGTAGAAATTTTAACAATAAAAAGCACGGATACCTTCTTCATTCGGCCGGGGTACTCTCTGCGTATGACGTAAACAACAAGGAGCAAAATATTGTCTTGTGAGTGGGGCAGCTGTTTCTTTTATAATCCTCCGTCCCACTATCCATAATACTCCCTCCGTTCCTAAATGTAAGATCACTTTCCATAATTTGGGGAGATTAAGGAAGGTGGTCAAATTACCTGATGTTCCAAAAATACCCTTCAATTAA
Organism: Mimosa pudica; assembly: GCA_029929735.1. Classification (NCBI taxonomy): domain Eukaryota; kingdom Viridiplantae; phylum Streptophyta; class Magnoliopsida; order Fabales; family Fabaceae; genus Mimosa; species Mimosa pudica. Next base: position 6,518,790 of record JAKELP010000021.1, on the reverse strand, counting down.
ATTGAAAACACAAATATACCCCTTCATGCTTCCAACTCAACCCCACAACTCAATTGTAAAAGGAGTATGGGGGTATTTTGGGTAAAACTTGGGAAAAAAGAGAAAATTTTCTTACATTTAGAAACTTATCCATATCCCCAAAGTGATATTACATTTAGGAACGGAGGGAGTAGTAGTATAAGCTAATGTTACTTTTTTCTAAATATTTATTGTATTTTTTTCCCTTGTATTTATTGTGGATAACACTCTCTCTCATCTTCCTCGTACACACTCTCTCATTTTTTTTCTCATCTAATAGGTAAAGTTGGGAAAAAATGTTATGTTTCCCAGGTATATATTGATTGTTTTGCATAACTTCTAACAATCTTCTCGAGTATATTCTCGAGTATAGCAATATGGTAAATATTAACTTATATTGTAGGTTGGAAAAATAATATAAGATGCAATAGAGAAACGCAAGTCCACTAGGGTAATGGAAATAAATGGAGGTGGCCATAAATAATGGAGAGATCCGGCTCCCATTCATTAAGGGATCGGATTACACGAATCAAACTGGTTATGGGATTCGATATGCTTGTCACAGGCTTGTTCCAGGCCATCACTCTCATAGTAGTCAATGACGTACTACTCTAGCTATCTCATTTAATACGGCATGGGAATTAAGGATGCATGCGAATACTCTTTAATTTTCATTATATATGTGTGTTTGTCCTTTCCGACCAAAAAAAAAAATATATGTGTGTCCTTCACAGTGTTTGGACTTTGGACGCAAAGAAAATATGGGAGAAAATAGGTTTTCTCTTATATGAAGAAGTTATAGAGAAAATGGTGACTGGTGTGGGATGTAATATTCCATATTAATTTTAACTCGGAGGCTAACAGTGAATTTTGCTATTTGTTCTCGGAAAATTTTGTTAATTAAGTCAGTAATTTGTGGTAATGGCACTTTTAAAATAAATATTTAATGATTGATAATGGTTATTCAGATATAAGGATTTTTTATTTTAATTGATGACTAGTTTGGGTGAAATGGATGATTTAGAATAAGTTCAGTTTCAATAATTTTATTGATTTGTTTCTTTAAAATAGACGAGTTATCTGGAAAAATTATAGAGATTATTAAAAGGAAGTTATAAGAAATAAGTTGAGATTATGTATAAAAAAAGAAATAAGTTGAGATAAAAAAGAAAGAGAAATGAATGAAGATTGAAAAAATAAAAGAAAGAAAATATATACACACACTGACACACATACTTGCTGTAATTATATACATAAGTGTGTGGATGTCATGTGGGCAACTCATGGGTCACACACATGATAAAATAGAGCTTCACATAATAAGCTCGATACCTGGGGGCCCAGACATGACCCAACGCCCAGACATGACCCAACCTTGTTTGAGGTAAAATTGGCCGGCAACAAGTTAACTCAGAACCACCACCACTATTAAGATGAGACGAAACTCGACTATTGGGCGGGACATGATCGGAGTATAGACTTCAGAACCATTAGAATGGACCAACTGTATATTTTATTATTTTTAATAAAAATATTTTAAGTAGTTAAAATTACTAAATTAAAATATTTTAATTAGTTAATAAAAAATACTTTAATTAGTTAACAATTTTTCGTTAGTTATTTTTTATTATTTTTTGTTGATTCTTTTTTTATTTCCAATTGCAAAAAAAAAAATTTCTTAGTTTTTTTATTTCTCATTGTAAAAATAAAAAAAGGAACTAACATGATACGTGGCTCAAGGACATATGTTGCCTGTGTTTTCATGTGGTATAATGAAAAGTTAATGATATTTAATATTTTCCTCCATTAATATTTTTTCCTCCATTAATAACATATGAAATGCCTTACCAGAAATGAAAATCATAGGGACATTTTTGCCCTTGCCCAAAAAGAAAATCATTTGCCATCCTTCCCTGAGGGAAGCAATTCAGGTCTCCTGCTTTGGGAAGCTGGATAAGAAGATGCTTGTAATCCTCCCTCCCTCCAATTCTCTTCACTATCCTCACTCTACAAAACCTCCAAAAGATATCACCTTTTCTACCACCTCATTGCTCAATAAATCATATCTCAAACCCTCACCAAAACCCCTAAAGTTTTCTCCTTTTTCCACTATTACACACTCAAAATCTTCCATCTCTCTGTTCACCCCAAAGTTTGCATTTTTAAGCACTACCCAAGTTCCCTTTTGCTCCAAAAATGGAGAATCCGAAGGATTTTCAAGTACCCATTTGTCTAATGAGTCTCCTGGTGATGTAATTCAAGAGCCTGAGAAGTTTGGTTTATTGGATAAGCCTTCACCTATTGCTGATAAAAATGGGTTCCCCTCAGAACTTGAAATGGATTCAGAGAGGGAAAGTAAAAACAAGGAGGAAGCTTTGGCCCCATTTCTGAAATTCTTCAAGGAAAGTGATTCTTTGGATTCAAAAGAGGAAGGAAGGATTTCTGAAGTTGATGAGGAGAAAAGTGGTTTAGTAGGTGTGAATAGAGATGATAATAAGAAGATTAATGTTGAATATTATGAACCAAAGCCTGGGGATTTTGTTGTAGGTGTAGTGGTTTCAGGTAATGAAAATAGGCTTGATGTTAGTGTAGGGGCAGACATGTTAGGTACAATGTTGACTAAGGAGGTGCTTCCATTGTATGGTAAAGAGACTGAGTATTTGTTGTGTGATTTGAAGAAAGATTCTGAGAAGTTTATGGTTAATGGAAAGATGGGACTTGTGAAGGATGATGATGTTATAAGTGGTGTGCCTCCACCAGGGAGACCTGTTGTTGAGGTTGGAACCATTTTGTTTGCTGAGGTTCTTGGTAGGACCCTTAGTGGCCGGCCATTGCTTTCTACAAGACGGCTTTTTCGCCGTATGGCATGGTATAGAGTGATGCAGGTTACTTTTCTTTACATTCTTCATTATCCCTTGCTGTTAAGGAAGCTTGAATCAAATATTACTTGGTACAAATAAGTACAATGCAGTGAGATATAGACTTTAATGTAACTTGAGACGTGTTATGTCCTAATATGAAGCGATATGACTGCCCCTAGAAATACTACCACTTATTATGCATGTGATAATTGTAGTTTCCCATGTATAATTCATGTTATTTGACTACTTTCATATAGAATTTGAGTTTGATGCAATAATTGTAATCACTTCTTTAATTAGAGGTTATATCTTTTGTGAATATAGTCAAACGACATTGCTGCTAGCATTGCATTCATCAAGGGAATATGGGTGATGTGACAAAAAGAAAATGGCATCCATGAGCATATTGAATACAAGATCATTGTTTTGAGCCATTTGACTCCTTCAGGGTCTGCAACCCTTATCGTTTTGACCATAAGATTTGAATATATTCTGATTTGAATGTCTTTGGCAGATAAAACAGCTCAATGAACCTATAGAGGTTAGAATTACAGAGTGGAATACTGGGGGCCTTCTAACCAGGATTGAGGTCTGTATCATTTAACCTAAGTCTTAATACACAAACACAGATGTAGAAATTGATTAAATATTTATCTCTCTCAAATTTGTTGTGCAGGGTTTGCGAGCTTTTCTTCCTAAAGCAGAGCTTATGAAAAAATTGAATAGCATTTCTGAGTTGAAAGATTATGTGAGTCAAAGCCCTGCGACGTCTTTCAGGAAAAATCAATTTTCTATTTGTGTTTACCTAAATAAACTAGCTGCTATTGGTGCTCTGAGTCTTTTACCACCATGTCCTTGTCAAATAAAGAATTTTTTATTATTACGTTGATGCGGTAAAAGTGGTAGAGTTATATAACAAAAGGAGAGATAGATGGAAGACAGAGAGTGGAGAAAAAGAATTCTTAATAATTAATAAGTGAATTTCCAATGATGTACATCCATCATTCATCCATGAATTCTGAACTTTTTCTTTGAGAAAATTGCTTGGCTGCTGTGTATATTCTAAGTTCTTCTGTTTGGCAAGTGTGAGGAGCTCTTCAAGCTCATCGATTATATATTGCAAACAATAATCTGTCATAGTTGTTATTTCATGTTTTGCTCAGATTTCTTTTCCAGATTCTTTTTATAACTTGCAGGTATCTAATTATAATGTTGTAGGTGGGACGCCAAATGTTTGTGCAAATAAGCCGTGTTGATGAAGCTACAAACAACTTGATACTTAATGAACGGGAAGCTTGGGTCTGTAGTTTTCTAAATTATACTCTATCATTTCTGTAGCTTCTGTCTTTAATATTTCTTCTCCATTAAATTTTTATAAAAATTTATGCTATCACATCGTGTATCAGGAAAAGCTACATCTTCGAGAGGGAACACTTATAGATGGGACTGTGAAGAAGATATTTCCATATGGAGCCCAAGTAAGAATAGGAGAAACTAACAGGAGGTAAGTGGTAGCTCAAGTGTGGATAATAAATTCAGCATGCCCTTTTTACTTTCTAAGTATTGATAGGAATGTTATAATTAGATAGAATGAGAACAAAGTAAGCAGAACAATGGTATGCAGGGGAAAATTCTGTTTCAGGGCATGGCATGCCAGCTTGCTTGCTTTGGTTTTGCCACTTGTGAAAGAAAAATATAAAACCTAACAAAAGTAGTCATCAAAGTTATAATGGATCAGAACTAGATGCTGTTGCTATAGTAATGTTCAACTTACTGCCTTATACGGTATACCCCATTATAACTGGAACCGCAATATTCAACTTTGAATTGACGGATCGCTTCATTAAAAATCATTATATTGATTACCCTTGTTTAGGAAAACTTTCAGCTAGCCCCCTGGAAAGAAATTTATCATGCAGCCCCATAAAAATCTGAAACTTCCCTGCACTCCTTTGGTGGAAATGAAATATAATCTTGAAGGTCAAAAGACTTTATTGCCCTTGTCTTGTTTTTGAAAGAAAAATTGTCATTTGTAAGTGAAGTAGTAGAAATTCCAAGACAAGTGTGTGGATTTCCAACACAAATAAAAGTAGTTCCAAAACAAGTGTTTCATATCATTTGATCATGAAAATTTACATTGATATTAAATCTGTCAAAAACATATCCTCTTGCCGTTTATAAGGAACCATTTGTGTGCCTTTCAGTGGGTTGCTGCACGTTTCAAATATCACAAGAGCCGGAGTTACCTCTGTCAGTGACGTTCTTTCTGTCGATGAGAAGGTCAAAGCTCTGGTTGTGAAGTCATTGTTTCCTGGTAAAATTTCTATAAGGTAATCACACTTGCTAAAACCAAAGATCTGCTTGTAATGTTCAAATTATTGAGTTACTATTTAGTTATAGAGCCGTTATGTACAACCAAATTAGCCTTCCAATCTAATTAAGAGTCCTACTTGCCCTCTTCATTGGTACTGCAATTCCATGCTGGAGTAGGCATAAGCAGCAAACATATGAAGTGGAGAAAAGATGACACAAATGCTAAACTGGTGTTAGATGAACATGTCGTAGAAAATACTATGTATATTAGGAAATAAGATTAGAATCAGATAAAATCCCTGTCTACAAAAGATAAAAATAAATTTGGGAAATAAAGTGAAGTGGAAACTCATCATGACATAGTTTGAATGTCCTTGGATTATACTCCTAGAGAGCAATCAACACATTGTGTAATGATAGTCACGTGTTATGTTTATGTTAATTTGATCTTTACTAATGAATCTCTCGATATAGGAATTTTTATTTGTTGTGCTTTACTGTTAGAAGTTACTTATTTTAAATCTTTGTTGCGTGAAGCATTGCGAACCTTGAAAGTGAACCTGGCCTATTTCTGTCCAACAAAGAGGTAATTTTATTTCACACAAAACCTGTTTAGATGCTGTTCTTATTAATTTAATGGTACTCCCTTATGTTTTTTGGTATCACTTCAGTGTCGGAGTATGATATAATTTCAAACCATGAGAACATTGATCCTTTAAATTTGTACAAAATATCTATGAAGCACCTTTTGAAGGGTGAAATTTCATTGAAATCATGCTTGGCACTTAAGTGAAACCAAAAAAATCTTAAAATTATCAAAACAACAATCATATAGTTGGAATATTTGCTTAAATCATGGATTGGGATTGAGATGCTCTTTTTGTTTTTTTATATTCCAGAAAGTGTTTCAAGAAGCTGAAATGATGGCCAGAAAATACAAGGAAAAGCTGCCTCCTTCTTTGACCCATCAACGGTCAGACCCCGTCCCAACGAATTCCCTGCCTTTTGAAAATGAAACGCTATATGCTAACTGGAGTTGGTTTAGATTTGAAAAGGAATGAGATAACATTGTGGATTAAGGATAATTGAGAAAAGGGCATGTAGGGATAGAGTTTCTCCTAAACTAAATCAATCTTCTCAATCAAGAACATATGTTCTCCTAGAGCAAAACAATTCTTTAGGGAAGCTGAGAAGGTAAAGACTTGACATTGAATTATGGAAAAGCTTTTTATGAGGCCATTGTTCTGCTAAGGGATCAAAGTTATGTTGCCATGCATCACATGGATAGGGCCTAGGCCTCCTTGACACAGATGGTGAAAGGATGAGTGTTTCTGGTTGGCGTTCTTTTCACCTCAGATCATTTTTGTTTCATTTCTGTCTAGACTTTGTAAATCTTTATGTAAATTATTAGACACGTCAAACTTGCACTAAAATTTTGGTTCATTCATGTAGAGCTGTGATTGTTGCATGGTAGAAAGCATCTTGTTTTTATGGGATGAAATTAATGTATTGATAATGTTTAATATTAGTGTATGAAGCAGTGTTGTAAGAACCAGACCGAACCGGACGGTTGGACCGGTCTAACCGTCGACCGCTTCACATTCCGTCTCAACGGTTATCCAGTTCAACCATCGGTTTGAGCGGTTATACCTTGTTGAACCATGACCCGAAGCCTTTTCCGGCTCGCCTTCCGGTCCGACTTTTACAACATTGGTATGGAATAATTTATATTAATATTAATGCAGGCACTTTCACTTCATCTAATGAAAATAAGTAATACTGCCTCTCTGATCCTAAATATAGAACATAATTGACTTTTTTTGGAGAGATTAAGGTTGCGAAATAGGTTATTAAATGATGACATATTTCATATATTTTTAGATTTTTCATTAGTTTATAGGTAAAATAAACTAGTTTAAGGAAAAAATTACGTAAATCAATTTATAATTAACCTATTTTAAAAATTAGATAAATCAATTTATAATTAACCTATTTTGTTTTTTTAAGGATTTTCCAGAGAAAGTGAATTAGGTCTTATATTTAGAACCGTAGGGAGTAAGATTTATACCAACCTAGTTTAAGTCTCCACTTGATATTTACCTTCACTTAAAGAGGCTAATTCAAATTAATAACCTCAAACTTCACGGCAAACGAGCTTAATATTGAGTAAGTTGACCTTTTTAAAAAAATTTGGACCATTTCTCCTTTATACTATGTGGAGATTTACGTTTAAATTAGCCATGAAAAAATTACTATGAAGGACTTATTTTTCATAAGTCAGATTATATAATGAAATTTATGTTTAAATTAATTATGATTGAATATTAAAATAAGTCAGGATTTGTTGGATCAACATACATAAGCTATTTTGATCCCAAAACAAGATGAAATTTTCTCCTACTTAAAAGGTGAAGGCTTTTTATAAGTTAAACCAAGGGGGATTTGCAGTTTAGTCCCTGGTAAGGGAAATTAATACTTGAAGGTCCCAATACATTCCAAAATAATTATAAAGTCCCAGGAGCCCTTTCCTACAATTGTTTGCTTATCTTCAATGACCATTTTGCCCTCATAAGATGAAAGCATAGTTCCCCTGTAGGGACCAGTGAGATGACAACCATCTTTAATGAGGGCAAAATGGTCATTGAAGTTAAACAAACAATTGCAGGAAATGACCCCTGGGACTTTATAATTATTTTGAAATGTATTGGGACCTTCCAGTATTAATTTCCCTTACCAGGGACTAAACTGCAAATCCCCCTAAACCAAACATCTCATAATGACATTTTTCCCATTTTAAGCTCTTCCGGGGAAACTAAGGACTTATTTCCTGAAAAAAAAAAAAGTCCACCCAATCACACTAACTAGCTCCCCAGTCCCTCCCTCAAGCAAGCTCACAGTTCATCGACACAAAAAAACTCGATCCTTTTTTTTTTTTTTAATTTTAGATCCATCCAAACAAACCAATAAGGTCAAAAAACCTTCCAACAAAATGACCAAAATAGTTGGAGAAACTAGGAGGAAAACGACCAGGAAATATTTCAATCATCCCCACGTCGTTCTCCTCTTGAATTTCCAAAATCGAGGTTATAGTTCTCTCATTGATCCCATTCTCAGAGTCAAAAGTCAACTCTTGAATAAACGTGCGGAATGCTTAAAATGGGAAAATGACCAAATATAAGAATGAAAGCTGGTATAATCTTGAAGATGCGTATTATACCAAAATCAACTCTTAAATAAATGTGCAAAATGCAAATCAAACAAATTTGTATCCAAAAGCTTCTGTTCATACTCTTGGCTAGCTCCTGAGGGCAACTTCCCAACCAACATGAATCAAGAGTAGGAACAAATAAGACTAAAGCTAACAAACTCCCAGAGCCCAGAAAGCACAGCCCTCGAAAGCTTAAAAACCGAACCAGACTCCCCAGAAAGACTCCAGATGAAACAGACCTCTCAAGCATTTTCCATGACATGACACAATCCAAAGACTGGGTACCCAAGATGAGGGTAGAAAAGAGGAACAGAGCCTTGTCATGTTTTAAATAGAAGGAAATAATCAGATATCAAAACACTATACTTGTCTCAGGCTGATGAAGGTGCAGGCTTATCATCTTTCTCTCCTACATCTTTCTTCCCTGTCTCTTTCTTCTCAGTGTCTTCCTTCTCTGTTTCCTTCTTTTCAGTGTCTTTATTCTCCGTATCTTTCTTTTCTGCTTCCGCCTTCTCTTTGACACTCAGATTCTCAAGTAGATCTGCAGCAGCAGTTGCATCCTTGTTTTCCTCTTTACTCAACTGGGATTCAGCAATCTCTTGGAACTTTTCCATGAAGGATTTGCAATCTATTGGAAAAAAACAAGCACCAGTAAGCATTTCAACATACAAACTAAAATATTGCTTTTACAATGGTAATGCAAAACATTAGTTCATGCCTATACTCTTGTCAGGATCAAAATAAATATAAATAATGAGACTATTCAATATCCCATCATAATTTATTACTGCACTATTATACTGCAAAGAGCCACAAAAAAAAAACAAGGAAAAAGGAAGCCAGCTAAATTTGTACATGCCATTATATAGATATATGAAGACCACTAAGCAAGAAACGTAATATCAATCATTGACTTCTTTAAATTTCACAACCAACAGTTTAACTTCAAGCACTGAGGCAGCATATGACATCTTGATCGAGAAAAAGATGAAGTTTCAACTCTAAAAAGTCTGTGCATCATCATGTAAAGCAGGTGACGTCTAACTGAAAGGGTAAGGGATGCCTCTGTGTACCATATATCAACTAGATCAAAGGGTTCAAGGCTTCAAAGTATCAATACAACTTATATAGTTGGTGAAACAAGTCCTTTACCCTTATCAAATGTCTTAGGGCTAACATTATAATATGCTTAAATTATTAACCAAGACCTCAACACTCATCTTATTGTGGGCAGTTTGTTCATGGCATATCAAGGATAAAGCAGAACTAGAAGTTTAATCCTCTTGGGAACTTGATCTATGTAATTACGCATTATAAAGTGCAGATCATCTGCCACCATATAACTTCTTGAGTCATAAGTCCATGACAATTGCAAAGGAAGAAGACTGCAATTATTAAAACACAATTCACCAATGGCCTAATTTTCCAACTCTCTATATCAGAAGAGAAACTCTATCTCTTCCATACACAAATAACAAAATCAGATTGAACTGTAAAACCCTGTTAACCTCAAAACTATACAAGTACTAAATGTTAACATAGCATTCATAAAATGGGTCGAACCGAATATCACATAGGCTAAATAAGCAAACATACTTTCAATTGTAGCAAAACGAATGCAGAAAAGTTCATCCTTCAGTTCACCATCAGCATAATCACTGGCATGCCAAACACAAGACTTTTCATTCCCAGCATGTTCTTGCACCGACATGGATGGAATAACTGCAAAAGAAGAATAGAAAAAACACCACTAAATACCACAAAACTAACAACAAAAATTAAAAAAAAAAACACTAAGAAGCACACTTACTTAAATGATTAGCGCAGATCTTAAGAGTCTTCGATTGCCTCATCACTAACCTAACTTTTCCACTACTCTTATGCTTCAAAAACTTCACAGTCCCCGCACCTCTCTCCTTCCACTGATTCCCATCCTTATCAAATCGATAAAGCTTCGATTTCCTAAAATCAACCAAAAAAACCTAAATCTTAAGATTCCAAACTAAAACACTAACAACAAACAAGTAAAACAAATTCGATTTCCTAATATTCAACCAAAAACACCTAAATTTTCAGATTCCAAACTAAAACACTAACTACAAACAAGTAAAACAAATTCGATTTCCCAATATTCAAGCAAATAAACCTAAATTTTCAGATTCCAAACTATCAAAACCCTAACAATAAACAGATTAAGTAAAACAATAAAATTTTGAGATTCCAAACAACTAAAACCCTAACGAAGTAATTCTAAGACATAATTGATAAATGATTAGCTTACAAATCGAGAAGAACATCTTCGTCTTCTTCACCAGTGGAGACGGCAACTTCTTCGAGTTTAACAATGGGAGCAACCTGAGCTCCGGTGTCTTCATCTTCGCCGGCGGGAGCTTCTTCCTCTTCACGGTGTTCGGGATCGGCGCTAGACATCTTAACGATTTCTTCTTCTTCTTCTTCTTCTTCTTCTTTGCTAGGGTTTAGAGTTTGGAGATGATCATATAGAGGGAAAAAGCTAAGCAATGAAGTAGTGTTGCTATTATATGCAGAGCTTTGAAGAAAAGCACGCAGTCGTGGGATTTACTGTTGGATGATTGCCACGTGGTTGATTTGTTTGATGTCGGTTAACCAATGGCTGAGATCTTTTTTGACAAAGATTGAATTTTTTTTAAAAGATGGATTTTATTTAAGAAAATGTTGTGAGTAACTAAATATAGGTGCGTTCCTATTAGAAATTGATTGATGATTAACGTCAGTTGTCTTATCTTTTGAAGTGTCTACAAATCAGCGAATCTCTCCCTTATCGGGTATATTGATAGTCGATTAAAAAAAGGAAATTGATTATTGATAATGAGTCCACGTAAGTAATCGCTAATGGTTCCATTTTTTTTAGAAAAGAAAAAAGAATTGAAGGATTTGTGTTACACGGCATATGAGCTTTTTCGTATCACGAACTTAAACTGGATTAGAGATTTTGTAATAAAACAAGAATAAACAAAAATGTTATGATAATCTTAAACTCAAAGCTAGTAATCTCGAAGGATTTAACTCACAAATCAGTGTAGTTGTGTCCCATTAAAGGGCGTACATTTTTCAACACACAACTAATGAATCACCATTAACGATTCTTCTTCATGTTCGCATTATTCTCAGTTTGAGTTTGAATCCTTATGTCACATATTAGATCTTTTGTTAAGGGGCCTACTTCGAGTACTTTCCAGATAATTACCAGTAAATGTGGTAATTGAGAGTTCCCATTTTTCTTTTCTTATTTTTTGGTTGGGTCTTTGTTAATTTGTGTTTATTGTTTAAGGATATATTTTTCATTTTTATGGGCATGTGCAGATGAAGGGGGAGCCTTTTGATGCAACCACAATGGGTTCTATTCGAATGTTAGAAAAGATCTTAATGAGATTCAGATACAATAAAAAGAGATTCAGTTAGCTTAGAGAAAGAGAGAGAGAGAGAAGCTCCCTCTTGGGAGTAGTGAAGACTGCAGCGGACCTCCGTCACCCAACACCACAAGCCTCCACGATGAACCACGAGCCGGACATCACCACCGCCACGAAGCCCGAGCGAACACCTCTGGCCGACAATCACCGCCAGAAGAAGAAGGTGCGAACTGAGAATGGAGAAGTCATGGAAGCAACCATGGATTCTGATGAAGGTTTTGGCGGCCAACCACACCCATGTGGCATGGGGGGGCCACAAAGGCAGCTTTTTGTGGGCCCTGCAGGAGCGGATCTGGACAACAAAAGCCAGGTTCCCGGCGGCCTTGGGCAGGAGCAGGCAGCAAGCATGGATTATGAGCATAGTTCATCTGACCCAATGATGAAACCGGCGGCCACACCCAAGTCATTTAAAGAAAAATTAATGGAGGGCACCGCTCAAGCCTCCAATGAAACTCCAGTGGAAGACATTGTCCTAGGTGAGGATGATTTTTCTATTGCTATAGAGGGCCTTATCCCATCTATAACTTTTTCTCAGCGTGTTCGGAAGCTCATGGAGGAAGGTATGAAGTATGCTGTAGTTGTCAAGCTGCTAGGAAGGTATGCGAGACAGGAAACCCTCCAAGCAAGAATAGAAAAGCTATGGAAGCCGGCTCTGGGCTTCAAGCTCACAGAGTTGGAAGGCGGGTGCTACTTGGTGAGGCTCAACTGCGATGAAGACTATCAGAAAGCTTTGTTGGGAGGCCCTTGGGTTGTCTTAGGGCACTACCTTACAGTCCATCCGTGGACCCCTGAGCTATCCCCTCTACAGCTTGAGATCAAGCAGGTCTTTGGTTGGGTTCGGCTGCCAGGTTTGCCCTTCCACTACTACCATAAGTGCGTGTTGCGGCAAATTGGTGACCTCATTGGTGAAGTTCTTAAGATTGATTACAACACTGAGGGAGGAATTAAAGCCAGATTTGCTAGGATTGCTGTCAAAATCAACCTCGACAAGCCGTTAGTCTCGCGCATTAAGTTAGATGGTGTTACTCAGTTCATAGAATATGAAGGATTGCCCACAATTTGCTACAATTGCGGATGTTACGGGCATCTAGATGTCATCTGCCCTCTAAAAATGCAACACGCAGCACCGGTGGGCACTCCTCCAACAAGTGAGACACCGGTGGCTCCGCAAGTACCAGGGGTAGCAAGCCAGGCTGCTCAGGCGGGAAGTTCGCGAACAACAGTTCCGCGTGAGGATCAGATGTTTGGTGATTGGATGAAGGCTCCAACCAGGGCTTGGAGAACGCCTAGGCAGCAACAGCATGCACAGGCTGAGCATGACACCAATCAGGTAAAGGGAAGTAACAGATATGAAGTACTAGCAACCTCAGACGATGGGACTACCAGTACTAAGGAAAGTGGAGGCAGACTAAGCACTACAAGGATGCCTTTTGACCCCGCTAATCTGTCCAACACAACATACAAACCAAGAAACACTATACAGAAGCCTACAGCCTCCAAAGCCAAAAAACCAGAAAAACCTCAGAATCCCAAAAAGAAAAACCCAGCCACAAAAGGCCCAAACCCAGACTCTATCTTCGAAACAACTACATACCAAACTACTAAACAGCCTACCTCTTTAGATACATCCCATCACACCGTTGTCAACATAGTTGATCAAGCCCCACCACGCCACCAAACACATGTAGACACAACGCCAGCACCACAAGCCCACCCAAAACCTCCCCTAGGCAAAGAAAACATACTTCCCCAACCCCCTGACCGAAGCCCAAACAAATCTGGTTTCAAAGTCCATAGTGGATTCCGAGTTAAAAATCTTAAGCAGAAACTCAGTGACAAAGAGGGTGGTCCTTCAGAGGATCTCACAGGCCTTATTGCTGAGGCACTGGGAGCCCCGGTTATCTCTGATGATGAACAACACTTTGTTGAGGCAAACGAAGGAGAATTTGATGATGAGACTAGTTCAAAAAGTGAGTGCAGCAAAAACCAGGGTTTATTTTTCTAAAAATGTTAGTACTCAGCTGGCTTGCACCATATGCACTCAAATGGGCTTCCAAAAGACGGACAATTTGGGCAGGTATCTAGGTGTACCCCTTCTTCATGGTAGAGTGCTTAAAGACACCTACCGACATTTGGTGGAAAAGGTGAAAGGCAAGCTCTCAGGCTGGACAACCAGCTCCTTATCATTGGCTGGCCGCCTCACCTTGGCTCAAGCTATCCTTTCGGCCATACCCTATTACTCTATGCAAACTACTCGGTTGCCCTCTTGCATAACACATGAGTTGCAACGACATGTACAGTCTTTTATCTGGAACAGTAATGGGTCTAAGAAAGGTGTCCACCTCATGAAATGGGAGGACCTATGCTGCCCCAAAAGCCATGGTGGATGTGGAATGAAAGACTTTCAGGCCCAGAATTCAGCTTTTCTCATGAAACTAGCTTATAGGTTGAGAACTGAACCTGATCAGTTATGGGTGAAAGTACTTAGTTGCAAGTATAACTGGAGCGCTACAGCTCATGCACGTTTGACTAAGAAGGCTCGTTGCTCATACATGTGGCGTAGCCTGGCAAGTTTATGGGCTGACCTTGATGTCGGGACTAAATGGAGCATGGGAGATGGCACCACAACTCGGTTTTGGGCTGACCATTGGCTTGAGGATAGAGGTCCTCTCTACCTCCTGGCAGATAAACCTCTGACTGATGAAGAGCTCAACCTGCCGTTGCAGCACTTTATTGGTAGGGCTGGTGGTTGGGACGTTACTAAGTTTCATAACGTTCTTCCTTCTGATATTGTGGAGGATATTGTTAGGACCATTACACCTCACATGACTGATCCTCTAGCACAGTGTACTTGGACTATGGATAATAGAGGTTTTTCAGTTAGTTCAGCTTATCGGCTGCTTCAGGAAGATTTATGGCCTGAACATAATGTGAACTGGCAGCTTGCGTGGAAATGGAGAGGGCCACAGCGAATCCGCACCTTCTTGTGGCTCACTCTTAGTAACAAACTGCTCACCAACAAAGAGCGATGTCGGCGCCATATGACGTTGAATGCAAATTGTGTTTTTTGTGGGGATAAAATAGAAGACTTAGAGCATGTTTTGAGGTCTTGCAGGCTGGCAAAAGAGTGCTGGAAGCTGATCCTTCCTGAAGGCAAACTAGACAGTTTCTTTTCTTTGCCCTTCTTGCACTGGCTGAATGTTAACTTGAGACAGGGGATGGAGCACCCTGTTTGGCATTCTTTGCTGGAAATTTTGGAAAGCACGGAATGACCGGATTTTTGAGCACAAACACGTGCAGCCTTACAAGCTAATTATGGAGGCTTTCTTTTTGTTTGAAAGCATCTCCAAAGCAACTGATGCAACCTGTTTACTCAATCTGCATTAGTGGCTTCTAACAGCTTCTCACAGCTTTTTTGTATATGTTTTGTTGATACCCATGTGCAGTTTAGCACCACAGATGTATCATGCAACTCTTGATTAATTAATACATACCTTCTTTACTCAAAAAAAGAAAAGATCTTAATGAGTTTCAAGAGAAGCATGCATGTTACTCTTGTTTAAATAGTTGTTAAGATAATTGTGTGCTGTATTGGATCTTTTCATTTACATTATTGTATGTAGATTTCAAATCAGGTTATCCATGTCTACTTATTTTATACTACCTCTGGTCCTAAATATAAGACCTAATTGACTTTTTTTTTAGAAATATATTAAGGTTGCAAAATATGTTATTAAATCATGACATATTTGATGTCTTTTTAGATTATCCATTAGCTTATAGGTAAAATAAACTAGTGTAAGAGAAAAAATTAGGTAAGTCAATATAATTAACTTATTTTGCTATTTTTTAGGATTTTTCAAAAAAGTTAATTAGGTCCTATATTTAAGAGCGAGGGAGTAGTTAAATTTAGTTCACATTGAGGGGCTTTTGGTTATTTCTTTTGCTTATAGATTGTCCTTAAACCTATGTGTGTTAGGCAATCATTTGATGGGTACAGTTTGGTGTGGAATATGGATCTTAAGGTGTTCTTTCTTGATTAAAAACTTTGTTTGTTTGATGCTTTGTAGTGACAGTAAGAAATGCAGTGAAAGAAAAGAATCCTGCTACATCTTTAACTTTGTGTTGAAAATTCTTGGTTATTTTTCATGTTCATCACTGTTGTTACTTTAGAATCCCAGCTAGATTGTCCGATCACAAAAGAGGGAGAGAGGAAGGTGGCCGATGTTGAGAGAGAGAAAGGATGAGGAAGGAGGAAAGAGGAAGCAGGGCGATCAATTTGTGGATTGGAAAAAGAGTGAGTTGTCAACTTGTCATGTGAGACCTAGTTTAGTTTAATTGCACACCATGAAAGTAATGGAAGTTTTGCCTTTTTGACGATGGAAGCATTATTGATCCATTTTTGAAAGTTTATGTCCATTTTTGAGTCAAACATGTATTTGATGATCATCCTTTGATATAAGTACATGGTTATTTCCCCCCTTTACCCTTGAATTCTTAAATAATAATAATGACAAAAAAAGGTGTCCTGGCAAAGCACCTTGATAAGGTGGACCCCCCTAAAGTCCGAGTGAGCAATCTGATCAACGGCAACAATTGGCACTACCCGTCCCTGCGAAACACCCTGCCTGCTGAAGTGATCCCTCTAGTTGAACAAATTAAGTTGGATCATATCACCAGCAAAGATCAATTTGCATGGACCCTAGCAAGAAATGGAAAGTTTAGTGTGAAATCTGGGTATAAAGCTCTCCTACAGGCCATAACACACAATACTATCAAACCAAGCTCATCTTGGTCACTACCCGATGGGTTTTGGAAGCAACTGTGGGGGGTGAAATCACTCCCTCGAATTGGGCAATTCCTCTGGAGATGTTGTTCTGAAGCAATTCCCACCAAGTATAGCCTCTTTAAAAGACACTGCTTAGTAAATCCACTCTGTCCTATTTGCCTGGAGGCCCCTGAAACTCTTGAGCATATGCTATTTTACTGCCCGTGGGTGCGTGGAGTCTGGTACGGTAGCTCGCTGTCCATGAGAGTAGATCACAGTCCAATCCACTCTCTTGAAGCATGGCTTTGTAATCTCTTGGTCGAACAATCCGATTTGACCGGAGAGGATATATCTCATTTAGCGTGGCTATTGTGGCTAATCTGGAAAGAAAGGAACAATTTTGTGTTCAATCACAAAACACCAGAACCAGTTAAAGTAATTGCTCAAGCCAACTCAGCCTTTAAAGAGCTACTATCACTCACCGATCACAACTTCTTAGCTGATGTAAGGCCTAGCTTGAACATTACTAAATAGACTGCTCCCCCACCTGACTGGATCAAGCTCAACTGTGATGGTTCATTTAACCCAAGTGATCACTCGGCAGCCATTGGTGTTATAGGACGCGATTCTTTTGGGCATCTTTTATGGGGCTTCAGCGAGATGGTAAGTGCCAACTCAGCCTTCATGACTGAGCTCTTGGCTGTAAGGAAGGCTCTCTTGTTGTGTGAAGAGTTGAAGATCTCCCGAGCAGTCATTGAAACAGATAATCTTGACTTGTATCTCTGTCTGAAGAATGACTCTGACTCATGGTGTGAGTGGCAAAGCTGGTTCATTCTCAAGGAAACTCTTGATCTGGCTAGACCGCGTTTGGTTACCTCCTTCTCCTTCACCAAGCGTGAGGGGAACTCAGCTGCTGATCTCCTAGCAGTATCCCAACGAAGGATGGAGCGGCCTCCGGGCTGGGTGTCGTCATCTTCACCAACTCCATCTCTGTTGAATTGCATTTCACGTGACATAGCCGGGTTGAGTTTTGAAGCTGAGAAGGGTACTACTACTAGCTCACAGGAGAAAGAAGGAATAGGCTGAAACACTCTCTCAATTGGACTCTGCAGCTTTCCTAGCTTTAGTTTTTTTTTTCTAGTCTTTCCTTTTTCCACTTTATGTCATGTCACTCTTACTTTCTGAACTTCCCATGTGCGCCCCATTAGCTGTATCCCATTATCTCTATTATTCAATGGAAAATATCTATTATGGTCAAAAAAAAAAATCGTCTATCAAATAGAATATAATTTCTATAATTGTTCATATTTTTTTTCATATCAATGCCATTTTCAGATCTAGAATCAAATCATCATCAATAACATATGGCCTTCATAACTTTTTATTTTTAATCTTCCATGATGACTAAAAATGTAGGTTGTTGATTTGATAAAGTCTTTTCGATCATCTAACCTTAACCCCTACTTGGACATGAATCGTATTAAAACTCTTGATCAACTGTCTCACTCTCATAATCGAGAGGTGTCTACATTTAACAATTCATATTGGTTTGGAGCCATTAATTTACCTAAAAGATGGTCTACCCATGGTATTGAAGGAGAAACTCAAGAAGAATGAATATATGTGGATTTGAAGAACATAACGAGGAAATAGTAAGGAAGAACATATTTAGGTGAGGCTACATAGCCTTGGCCAGTCATGAAACTTGACAAATTTGCCAAACTAATTTAGGTTTTAACAATTTCAATGATATTTTATCAAGAATTTCCCTCAAAATTATTAAAAATAAAAGTATTTGACGACTTTTCAATAATTATTGGATAATAATCACAAAGAGATTCCTCATAATATAATTAATCACATTCAAGTCCTAAAAAATGTGAAATTGAGTTGAACTCTCAAGGGAGTTATTGATATTAAATAATTTATCATTTATTTGTCAATACAATCCTCTTAAATTATCAATAACTAAATTTTCAAGAGACGTATGTAATGATAACTAATAAATTTTCAAGAGTTACTTTAGAACACGTCCTATATAGTCTGATCAAAAAAGAGGGAGAGAGGAAGGTGGCCGATGTAGAGAGATAAAGGATGAGGAAGGAGGAAGCATGCTAATCAATTTGTGGAGTGGAAAAAGAATGAGTTGTCATGTGAGACCTAGCTTAGTTTAGTTTAATTGAACGCTTGGACAAGAACGCGGAACACAGTATGAAAGTAATGGAAGTTTTGCTTATTTGACGGTAGAACGGTAGAAGCATTATTGATCCATTTTAACTCAAATATGTAAAAGGTGTCCAATCATCCTTTGATACAAGTACATGGTTATTTTTTCCCTTGAATTCTTAAATAATAATGACAGAAAAAAAAAGCATTTCCTGATCATCATCAAATAGAATATAATTTTTATAATTATTCATTTTTTTCATAATCAATGTCATTTTAAGATCTGGAATCAAATCATAATCAATATCAAATGGCCATCATATTTTTTTTTTAATCTTTCATGATGACTAAGAGCCTAAAATTGTCGTTTTTTAATTTGACAAAAATCTTTTATTCAATGAATTTATCTTTCAAATTCTATCAAGGGTAACTTTTTAAGTTCATTAATTTTTAGACAAAATCACAATCATATTCCTCATAAGAAAATTAATTACAAACAAGTCTCAAATAATCAATAAATTGTATTCCCAATGAATCTAGGTAATATTAAATGACTTATAATTGACAACTCAATATTTCTCAATAACAACTCCTTGACTTATCATTGATAACTAAGTTTTTAAAAAGTTAGATTGATAATTTAAGGAGATGTCATTGACAATATTGAGTTTTCAATGAGAAGTCATTTAGATTGATAATTTAAGGAGATGTCATTGACAATATTGAGTTTTCAATGAGAAGTCATTTAACATCAATCAGATCCCTTTTGATTTCAATGATATTTTATTGCTTCGGATTGGCTGTGATTAACTGACTAACTCCCTTTATAGGGGACATGGTTGTGATCATTTTCCCTAATTTTAATGGGCCTAGGTAAAATAGAATGTTAACAATAAATAAATGTGGCTAATAAGGAGCCTTTGATTGAGTGGTAATAAGGAATTTATCTAACCTTGGTTAATGTTATGGGTTCAATCCTTACTTGGGCATGAATCACAATAAAATTTCTGGTTAATTGTCTCACCTTTCATATAGGTGCCTATATTTAGCAATTCATATTAGTTTAAAGCCGTTTATTTACTTGAAAGATGACCTACCTATGACACTGAAGGAGAAATTCAAGAAGAATGAACATATGTGGATTTGCATAATTGAGGAAGCAGGTAGAAAAAGGGTATTTAGGTGAGGCACAACGTGATCATCAAATCACCAAGTGCTCAAATCTCATCATATTACCTTTGGATAGATACCAAAATTGACGAATTTACAGGATTAATTTAGGTTTGAACAATTTCAAGATTATTTTATCAAAAATTTTCCTAAAAAATATTAAATATATATAAAAGTATTCGATGAACTTTTAATTATAATGGAATAATAATCACAATGAGGTCTTCATAAGACAATTAATCACATTCAAGTTTCAAATAATGGTGAAATTGAGTCTTTGTATCATCGTTCAACTTGTACCCATATCTTTAAAAGTGGCTGTCAATGACGTCCAATAAAAAGTTATTTGTACAAATTGGCGAATTCTATGAAATATTTTAGTAGGAAAAATAAAAAAATGTAACCCCCTAAATTTAGGTCACACATACTTATCCTTGTATGGAAAACTAAAATTTACGCCCTCATTAATAGAGTATTAATTAAAAGGAATGAAATCATACATGGCCTTTTTTATTGTTGTCCAGCTTTTTCCTACAATAAATACATATATAGTTAATCTATCCAATATTCAATAAAATTTTATCGATAATCTTGTAAGAAATTCTTGCATAAACCTAATAATGCACTAGGTCATTTGTCTTATGATCAATCACAATTAAATATTTAGGATCTGATGTATACTTTTTAACCTGACATGACACTCTTAAATCTCATTTTTCAATTTTTTTCCATGATGAGAAAACTAATTTTATCAGTAAGTTGATTTTTTTAAGGTGACATGATGAATCAAATGCCAAACCCTATGTTTCGTTCTAATTGGTCACACTACAAATATATAACGTGGTGTATCATGTTGAGAGAAAAAAATTTCAATTCTTTTTGTTATCTTATAGATGCTATATTTATTGTATGAGATAAAGAAAGAATAAAAATAAGAGGGGCTTTAGGTGCTTGCCTAGCTATGTTTAACCCCTAATCAGACATAGAAGTTGGTATGTAATGTTTGTTCATCCGGAAATTTAGAAACTGTTGAAGCGCCCTTTCGCCACTTGTTCTCGTCGTATTCTTGGGTTATAAAGTTGACTATAGGGTTATGTTTTTTTTTATATATAAAAAGTTGAACTTTAGATTTTTTTTTCTTAATATAATATGTCACCCAAAAACTTACCTATCAAACTGATTATTTTTTTTAAAAATATTAAATATATATCACATATACTAATAATTAATTTTGTTGAGTTAAGAAAAACTAACTTTAATTAATAAAACTTGATAAAAAGTCATTGTATATTGGTTAGGCCTCCATTTCCTTTTAACCAATAAATCACTCTTATTGTTGATAAAAAATAAATCATCGCTCATACTTTAATTTTTGTTTATAACCATTCACGATTCAACATATCCATCGAAGGTTAGGCCCAACGTCACATTTAGAGGCATTTAGTGTCCTAAGGCTACAATGGCTCTGCTCAGTATATGTAATTTAATTACACAATACATGAGTATATTTCAAAATTTCAAAAACAATTAAATGATTTGTTTTAGCAAAGAAGAAATTTTGGATTTTGTCATTAATGAAAAATGAAGATTTCAACCATTAAATAATTCAAACAAGCTAAATATTAACAAAAGAATGTATTTTAGCAAATCAACACACACACACAAATTTCTACATGAAAAGTTTTACATATTCCAAATATAGATATAAAAACATATGTAAATAATTTTAATAACGTAATTAAGTAATATTTATATGTAGGATGTAAAAAAAAAAGTGTTCTTGATTACATAGAAGAACAACAATATGACTAATAGAGAATCTTAATGAGAACAAACAAGTCGGCCTCTATACTAGTAATATAGTTTGGGGCTCTATGAAATTATTTAATGTGTTAGTAGTTTATACATATATTATGGGTAAATGTGCAAAAATGGGTCCAAACTATTACGCCAGGAGTACATAGGGGTAACAAGTATTTTCGGGTTTAATAATTCTGAGATTGAAGAATAAATATTGATGCAATATAGGGTACGCCGTTTATGTTGACCGACGTTGACCCTTAAACGCTGATGTGGCGGGGGAAATAAGATTTTTTGCTGACGTGACATGCTTATGTGTCAATATTTTTTTGAGTGTGTGGGGCCCACATTATTTAAATTAATAAAAAAAATATAAAAAACATCCCCCACCCCCCTCTTCTTCTTCTTCTTTGGGCTACTGCGCCCGCCACCCCCCAACAAAAAAGAAACAAACTCCGACCACCCACCCACTTCACCCCACCTCCACCGCCTGCCGCCGCCACTTCTCCCCCCTGCCCCCAAAACACCTCCATCGCCGCCGCCATCCTCCACCGCCCTCCCTCATCTTCACCATCATCTTCCCCGTCTACACCATCCATTCTCTGCTCTCCAAGTCAGTGGTAGCATCCTTAGCTTCATCAAAACTAGGCACACCACCATGGAACACAACCCTAGGCAAAGGCATGGCCTCACCGGCCTCTATCACCAACTCACTCCCATACTCTTTCGCGAAGTCCTAGTCATCCCACGACAACGAAACCTTGTGTGGCGCCACTGCCACGTCAGCACTCGCGACTTTCGTGGCCGACGATGATGACATGGAAGCCGACGCCGTGCGCGTGGGCTTCACCGTCGATTGGGGCGATGAAAACGGTGGGCCCCTCATAGTCCCGTTTGCTAGGCCCAGACCCCTGCGACCTTCATTGCATTTCTTATCGCTCCTCCTCCTCCCATTTTTTTTTGGGTCTGATGGAACAAAAAATTGGAGTGAAGAAGAATAAGAAGAAGAGTGATTTTTGTTTGGGTGTTTGCTTAGGGGATAAGGTTGGATTTTTTTTTTGGCGGCGATGGAGGTGTTTTGGGGGCGGGGGGAGAAGCGGCGGCGGCGGCAGGCGGTGGGGGTGGGGTGAAGTGCGTGGGTGGTGGGAGTTTGTTTTTTGTTTTGTTGGGAGGGCCCTCAGCAGCCTAGGGAAGAAGAAGAAGATGGGTGGGGGTCGGGGTGTTTTTTATATTTTTATATTAATTTAAATAATGTGGGCCCTACACACTCAGAAAAATATTGACACATAAGCATACCACGTCAGCAAAAACTCTTATTTCCCCGCCACATCAGCGTTTAACGGTCAACTTCGGTCAACATAAACGGCGTACCCTATATTGCACAAATATTTATTCTTCAATCCTAGAATTGAACCTGAAAATAATTGTTACCCTATGTGCTCATGGCATAATAGTTTGGACCCATTTTTGCACCTTTACCCCATATATTATTATGCATGCAATAATTATTGTCACGGCCTCTAAAAGTCATTCCTTGTACTATACTTTTTTTTTCCTTTTCTCACTATATACTTTAATGTATGCATATATTATTATACACTAATAATTATTCTCACGTATTGGCAAAAAAATAATTATTCTCACGACCCCTAAAGTCATTCCCTGTGTCTCATCGCTATAAATTTTGTCACTATTACTTTATACGCGTCAATTAAAAAAGACTACTTACGCTAATAATGTCCTGATTGTCCTCCTCAATGCTTCCTCTCTGGAATTATATCTGTTTTGAATTTGTTAAAGTAATGGTACATAATTATATATACAACTCTCTTTAATTTAAACTTTATGTTATGTAAAGATATCCTTCATAAGCTTTGGAATTGTACAATTAGTCTAGTTCCTTATATAAGGAACTAGACTTAAGTTTTTTCCAATTTCCTATAGTTATTTTCACCTTTATTTGATTCATGCCATATTTACACCAAAAGTATTTATTTATAGTCAGTATAATTTGCACAATTGTTGAATATTAAATTACATATTTACCTTAATAATTTGTTGAAACAATTTTGGAGAAGTTAATCAAATCGATAATTGTATATGTAATTATCTTATTCATATATCCATCAAATTTATTGAATACTTTCAAAATAACATTGTGAAGGTTGTTTCTACTTTAATTTACCCATGGAAATAGGTCAGGTTAGAATAGTTATATTTAGTTGAGCATAATAATAATAATATTAAAAAATCAGTGCCCTATATAAAATAATTGCTAAAAAAATATTGTGTACTCTATTAAACTAAAAATAGAAAAATATACGTAATAAATTTATGAAGTGGATCATATTTCATATTTGTAGCCGCTTGTTAAAGCAAACTCTAAATCTTATTTCCAAAGATTCTTTGTTCGAATTATAGGGAACTTGCCGGGTGAAACTAATTGTCTCATAAATTATACTCCCTCCGGTCCTAAATATAAGACCTAATTCACTTTTTTGAAAAACTAAAAAAGCAAAAAATAAGTTAATTATAAATTGATTTACCTAATTTTTTCCCTTAGACTAGTTTATTTTACCTATAAACTAATGGATTATCTAAAAATATATTAAATATGTCATCATTTAATAACATATTTCGCAACCTTAATCTCTCTAAAAAAAAGTTATCTAGGTCCTATATTTAGGACCGGAGGTAGTATAATCTATAATCATCATTAATTTTCCGAGACCCCAGAACAAGGGAGAAAAGAGATTGAAATAGATTTGACTAAACATTAATATAATACATTTTAAAAAATTCGCAGATCTATCTTGCTTTATAACATTCCTTAAAAGTGGGACTATATGGTGTTATTAAAAGAGACAGATTGCATACAAATCGTAAGCACAAGATTTAATTCAATCTCATAGAGGTCTTAAGAAATCGTAATAATAATCATTAACAACTAAAATAACCCTGGTTAATAACTGAAGAAGAAAATATATACATATCTAATGATAAACTCTTGCTTGTGACAAAAATGCAATTCTCCCTTATTACATTTTTTCCTTTTTAGTTTTTCCAAGATCTTTGTCATTTCAATGGTTGATTTTCATTTAGTGTGAAATAGGGGTGAAAATAAGTCAGACTCTTAATAGGTGATGGCTTACGGCCAGACTTATTTAGGGCCTAATTAAGTCTAATCTATTTATTAAATATGTCAGGCTAAGACCTATTTAAAGGTTAATTTTTTTAAATTATTTGGTGCTCCCCCTATCCTTAAATAGTTATAAATTCAGTTGATTAAGTAAATCAATTTATAAGTGATTTATTTTGCTTTTTTATTATTTTCCAAAAACAAATCAACTAGAGCCGGAGTGATAATAATTCTCATCAAGGAGGACTTTCTCTTATGATACTTCATGCACAGTACCACTATTCACTAACAACTCCATTCATATGCGATTTGTTCCTGTTCTTCTGAGATTTCGTATGTTGAATTGCTTGCAGGTTTTAAAATATTCCACACCAATTACGCCATTGCTCGAAGGAATAACTCTCAGAGTATGTTAAGAACGTTGGGGCATTTTACAAAAGTTAACTATAAAACTAAACATGGTCATTTCAGAATTTTGCTTTTGAGCTGTTATAGATTCTCACTTTAACTGATACAAACGACAGATATTTTAACAAGAATCTTTCAATCAACAAAAAAATAATTAAGGAACCCTTGTTGTATAGGAACAAAAACAAGGGTTTTCCATGTCAAAAAAACCGAAGTTAATTAATGGATGCCAAATGCACAATAACTACAAGTACAAGCTATACTCAATTCAAAATTTTGGTGACATTTATGAGAGGTTAGGCCTCGTGCAGCTGAATTGCAAGAGGAAACTGTCAAACCCTAAACCCTAATAATAAGAACCCTAATCGTTAATTGTGCCTTTATTTAATTACTACAAAACACACACTCTCACATGTGACATATATATAATTTTTCTTTCCTTTTTTTCTCCACTCCCGAAACCAACCCACCTCCCCTTCCTCGGAAACCAAGTCACTCTAGCCTTTCTCTTTCTTAATTCCACCCTTCACAGTTTTCACTGTAATCAATAATCAGACGTCAGTAAAAAGGATAAACAAACGAAAGTTTTAATCTTCACACAATATTATTATACTAGTGTGTGTGTGTATGCACACTCCCTGTGGTCTATAATATATTGGTTGATGTTATTTAGTACTCCTATAATAAGTTATTTTAAGCATATTCTAAAGAAAACTTTAAAATTCATTAACTTTCCTTTTAAAATCAGTAAATTTCCAACTTTACCTATATCTAAATTAAATACCAACTATGCCTTATAAAAATAAAGTCAAATAATAACATATAAATGGTAGATTTAAACATGCTCATGAAATATTGAATGAGTTGACTTATATAGGACTAGATAAAACTTCTCTATCAACCCTAAATATAGAACTAGAAGAGTAAAAGGTAACATGAAAATTTTCTTATTCACGGCATAAGATGTGATAATGTGAAAGTAATGTTTTATTTTCATTTTTACCTTTATACTTTAAATGTAAAGAAGAGAAAGAGTAGTGTGAGTGTATAATTATATCAGGGTACAATTTAAAAACCACATTATTAATATTACCAATACTAAATTACCCACAACTATATTTCTTTGATTTGCGTAAAATGTAGTCCTTACATAACTTTCCTGGGTCTGAGGATGTATATACAATTATATAGAATTACTGACTCTTGCCATATCTTCCATATCTCTTCTCTCTCTTAACCACATGCTGCAGGATCAGTTCCTCTGTATCTACGCTAATCTTGCCTTCAAATCCTTTATGATGGAGACTATAGTTTACTAGTTTATTAGCAAATAAAAAATTAAAGACATTAAAATTGTTTTTGCTTATCCAACCCTCTTAACTTTCACAATCTCCCAAGCTGCCTCACTCCAATATTATTATCATCATCAAGTGCTCTTTCTGTTCCCAAGGAAGGCTTTCTCACTCCTTAACATCTAACATTTGCACATAAACATGGACCTCAAGCTCTGAATCTCTTGCTTTTGTCTCAATTTAACCCCACTCTCCATAACCACACCACCAGATGGATAAGGAGTTCTTATAATTTTGATTCTGCACAGTATTTGGTGTGTTTGATATGGAGTTTTGACATGGGTTGATCCAATATACTGTATATAGAAAAGGCATTTTGATATTGCTAATTAAGATTGTTTTGTTTATTTATTCTAAGCTTTGGTACGTATGTGAACAATAATAGAAAGACAAACAGTTACGTATTTGTCTTTACCTTATCCAAATTTTCTTTCACTCTTATATTAAGCAGCAGCAAGATTCCATTTTGAGTCATCAATATGAAGCTGGAAATTAGTTCTGTTAACTGTTCCCGGAGCCTGAGGGGACTTCCCTATGAGGTCTTTAGATACTTGGCTACTAGTCTCATGTGTTTCCAAGTTAAATGTTTTCCTTTAGGCATACGTGCATGACAAAGATTCCATTTCCATTTACTGACAATCCTTACCCCTTGAATAGATGACCCTTTTCTCACATGTTTCCCTCATTTAACCATACAGAAATTGGTTAAATTTATATACAATTGGTTAAATTTATATATAGTGTGTGTGTTAAAATCAATAAAGAAATTTTAAAAGTACTTCCTCCATTCTTATTTTAGGATCTTAGTTACTAAATATTGCACTTATTAATAAAACATGTAAAAATAATTAAATGGGCTTATAATATACTCTTTTTGATCCATTTCTAAATATAAGAGTTAGTCCTAAGAAAGCTAAATATGATACTTAAAAATTGATTTTTCACAATTTTTTTATAAACTAGTTTATTTAACTTATAAACTAATATATGATCTAATAATGTACAAAATATATACACAATGGTTAAGCGGTTCATTGCTCTTCATTAATTTCTCCAAAAAAGTCAAATAATCTTATATTTAGGAACAAAGGGACTACATCTTTTTTTTTAATATTATCCTTATTTACGATGAGTCTTTTAAGAAAATGAAATAGATAAATATTCTTGAATATAAGAGAGATAGAGACAAAATAGGAAAAAATTAAAATACATTAATTAATTAAAGAATGTAAGTTGAGCTCTCATATTTTGCATTAAATTAAACAATTCAAATTTTGGAATCTTATAATAAGGATTGGATGGAGTATTGCTGAATATAATAGGAGAAATAAAGAGTCTATTTTTTTTTTGTAGGTCACTCCTCACTTAATATTTTATGTAAACGGCTGTGCTCAGAGACAAATAGCGCCAAAAGCAGGGCAATATGGTACATTGAACAACCTAAGAAGCCAAACCAACGAATAAAAAAACAAAACTAGGCCTTGGTATTGAAATGCAACATTTATCTTAGTGTGGAGTTTTTCCAGGTGCTTTGAACTCAAACAAAAAAGCTCACCCTCTTCTCTAGTCCACCGCCGAGCTAAAACCTTCCATTAACATTAAGTATTCACGCAAAATATGGAGCTCAATAATTGTTATCTATAGCTCTCAACAAAGCCACCACTTGGTATAGCTACCATGCTATCTTCCATCACCATTAGAACTAAAACAGCACACTAATGCAGCATAGTGAGTGACTTTTTCATTTAAAGATACATAGAGGCCACATACCACAATCCCTTTTGTTTCACATGCAAGTATTGAAAACTCTTGTGTGAAACTTAAGCATCATACATCAATAGAAACCTCCCTCACTTGCATGTTGTCTCCTTAGAGTGGACTTTTATCACCTTCATCACCATCTTCAATAGCAGGAAGACTAACTCTAGTAGACTCTAGACCCAGTTCTTATTAGTCTTCTTCACTTTCACTATTAAGTCACTAATCATTTTCCATAAATGAGAAATATTGCTCCTTCTAGTGTTACCTCATCTCTCTTATTTTCATTGTTTTTCTTCTGCCTTGTCATGCAAAAGATTGAACATGTCTCTTCTCTTTCACCTGATGGACAAGCCCTTCTTTCCCTCATATCTTCAGCTGATCATGCAGCAAAATCATCCTCTTCTGTTCTCTCTTCATGGAATCCTTCAAGCCAAACCCCTTGTTCATGGCATGGTGTCACTTGCTCCCCACAAGATAGAGTCATTTCATTATCTATTCCAGACACATTCCTTAATATTTCTTCTTTGCCTTCCCAGCTTTCTTCTTTGTCATATTTGCAACTTCTCAATCTGTCTTCCACTAATATATCTGGCTCTATCCCACCTTCCTTTGGCCAACTCTCCCATCTTCACCTCCTTGACATCTCTTCAAATTCTCTCACTGGTTCTATTCCTGAAGAACTAGGCAATCTCTCTTCCCTGCAGTTTCTTTTCTTGAACTCCAATGGATTGACTGGAAGGATTCCTCAGCAGCTTGCTAATCTTACTTCACTTCAAGTTTTATGCCTTCAAGACAATCTCCTTAATGGTTCAATACCATCACAATTAGGCTCTTCGACATCTCTACAAGAGTTTCGGATTGGCGGTAATCCGTACCTAAGCGGGGTGATTCCGCCGCAGTTAGGACTACTCACCAATCTTACTACATTTGGTGCTGCTGCCACTGGACTTTCAGGTGTTATTCCATCTACATTTGGTAATTTGATCAATCTTCAAACTCTAGCACTTTATGATACAGAAATTTCTGGTTCTATACCACATGAGCTTGGCTTATGTTCTGAGCTGAGGAATCTATACTTGCACATGAATAAGCTGACAGGTTCTATACCACCTGAACTTGGTAAGTTACAAAAGCTTACTAGCCTGCTTCTTTGGGGCAATGCCTTATCTGGGTCAATCCCTGCTGATATTTCCAATTGTTCATCTCTTGTTGTGTTTGATGCCTCTGCCAATGATCTTGTGGGTGAAATACCATATGATTTTGGAAAGCTGGTGGTTCTGGAACAGCTTCATCTATCAGATAATTCCCTCTCAGGGAAAATACCTTGGCAACTTAGCAACTGCACCAATCTTGCTACCCTTCAGCTTGACAAGAATCAGTTATCAGGTACTATTCCATGGCAAGTTGGGAGATTGAAGTATTTGCAGTATTTTTTCTTGTGGGGTAATTCAGTGTCTGGAACCATACCTGCCTCTTTTGGTAATTGCACAGAACTGTATGCTCTTGACCTTTCTAGGAACAAGCTGACAGGTTCAATCCCAGATGAAGTTTTCAACTTAAAGAAGCTAAGTAAGCTTTTGCTTCTGGGTAATTCCTTATCTGGAGAACTACCACCAAGCGTTTCAAATTGTGAGTCACTAGTAAGGTTGAGGCTTGGAGAAAATCAACTTTCAGGCCATATTCCTAGAGAGATTGGCCAACTGCAGAATCTGGTATTCCTTGACTTGTACATGAACCATTTCTCAGGAAGCTTGCCGGTGGAGATTGGTAACATCACAGTTCTTGAGCTTCTTGATGTTCATAATAATCAGATTACTGGAAATATCCCATCTCAGCTAGGGGAGCTTGTAAATTTAGAGCAGCTAGATCTCAGTAGAAACAGTTTGATAGGTGGAATTCCTTGGAGCTTTGGGAACTTGAGTTATTTGAACAAGCTCATTCTCAACAATAACTTACTCACAGGGCCAATCCCAAAATCCATTAGAAATTTGCAGAAGCTAACACTATTGGATTTAAGTTACAATAACTTCTCTGGAGATATCCCATCTGAGATTGGTTATGTCACAAGCTTAACCATCAGTTTGGACTTGAGCTCAAATGCATTCACAGGAGAAATCCCCCAGTCAATGAGCAGTTTGACTCAGTTACAGTCCCTTGATCTTTCTCATAATTTGCTTTATGGAGGAATTAAAGTTCTTGGTTCCCTCACCAGCCTCACTTCCCTAAATATCTCTTTTAACAACTTCTCAGGTCCTATCCCTGTAACACCTTTCTTTAGAACGCTATCTTCAAATTCATATATTAAGAATCCCCATCTCTGTGAATCCCTTGATGGGACCACATGTTCTAGTCTTCTTCAAAGAAGTGGCCTAAAATCTGCCAAAACTGTAGCTTTGATATTGGTGATTCTTGCCTCAGTTACCATAGTTTTCATTGCATCTTGGATTTTGGTGACAAGGAATCACAAGAATATGATTGAGAAGTCTTTGGGGACATCAGCATCTGCTTCAGGAGCTGAGGATTTCTCATATCCTTGGTCTTTCATCCCATTTCAAAAACTCAACTTCACCATAGACAATATCTTGGATTGCTTGAAGGATGAGAATGTGATTGGAAAGGGTTGCTCAGGCATTGTATACAAGGCTGAAATGCCTAATGGTGAGGTAGTAGCTGTAAAGAAGCTTTGGAAAGCAAACAAAGAGGAAGAAATTGTGGACTCTTTTGCTGCAGAAATTCAGATTCTTGGGCACATCAGGCATAGGAACATTGTGAAGCTCCTAGGCTATTGTTCTAACAGAAGTGTTAAGCTTCTTCTCTACAATTATGTTCCAAATGGTAACTTAAGACAGCTGTTGCAAGAGAATAGGTACCTAGACTGGGAAACTAGGTACAAGATTGCTGTTGGATCAGCTCAAGGTTTAGCATACCTTCATCATGACTGTTTGCCACCAATCCTTCACAGAGATGTTAAGTGCAATAACATACTTCTAGATTCCAAGTTTGAGGCTTATCTAGCAGATTTTGGTCTTGCCAAGCTGATGATGAGTTCACCAAATTATCACCATGCAATGTCCAGAGTTGCTGGATCTTATGGTTATATTGCCCCAGGCAAGTATCAACTCTACCTTACTTTTTTACCTTACACAATCAATGCCCTATGCATTTTCTGATTTCAACACGTTTTATCAAAATGAAGAGCTCATTTTCAGTGTAAATGTTGTATTATTTAATTGAATTTAAAATCATGAAAATAATTTATTACTTTTCAAAGTACGAATGGCAGTAATGGTCACTTTAAAAATCAATTGGAGATTTCAAAAAAAGAATGTGTAATCACCAAAAAGTCCTGCAATAAATGAGTAGTATGCAATGGCAAGTTCAAATATAAGAAATGATAACAAGTGCTGATCACTTGTTGTTAGGGCTTATTGGTAATTACAATAAGAGTTCAATGACTATTTCCCCGTCTGAAGCATGTTTATGTTAGAATTATAAGTTATAGTATTAGAAAATTAAGTTATTAGAGAATCATATCAGGTAAACTTGTAGGAGAAGTTTATTATCTTTTATGTTTGTATTATAAATATCTCGGACTATTCAGTCATCTTTGTTTCCACAGTTTATTAATTAGTGTTGTGCTATTCTAAAGCATCAAGTTGTAACTCTAACCATATTGATATGCAATGCAGAGTATGGCTACACCATGAACATAACAGAGAAGAGTGATGTCTACAGTTATGGAGTGGTTTTGCTTGAAATACTGTGTGGCAGAAGTGCTGTTGAGTCCCATGTTGGGGATGGAGCACACATAGTTGAGTGGGTTAAGAGGAAGATGGGAAGCTTTGAGCCAGCAGTGTCAATTTTAGACACAAGGCTTCAAGGCTTACCAGATCAAATGGTCCAAGAGATGCTTCAAACTCTTGGCATTGCCATGTTTTGTGTCAACTCTTCGCCGGTGGAACGACCGACAATGAAGGAAGTGGTGGCTCTACTAATGGAGGTGAAGAGTACACCTGAGGAAGTGGCAAAGACCTCTCAGCCTCTAATAAAACAGTCCTCAAATCATAGTTGAATTTTTCTTTTTTCTTTTTGTTTTTGTGTTCTATCTTTTATTTTCACTTCCAATGGGTTAGAGATTGGTGATGCTGTTACTTGGGAACATTAAGAGTAGAAAGAAGCAAATGGTAATGGATTCAATGGTTATCATTGTACAGTTTTAAGAAATATAAGCATCTGTTATCTTATTTGCATCTATCAAATGATGGTGGCAAGTTGCACAAATATGCTATTTTATGACTTCTTAGACCTCCTTTTGGCTTATTTTCATGTTGTAATTTATTGCTGAACAGGTAGTGGGGTTGGTTGATGTGAGGTTACACCAAAATTTGTCATTTATGTTACTCTATTGGTTCCGGTATTTCTGCCTAAACTTCTGCCAATAGTTCTTTCAGTTCATGCACGGATGTTTGAAGAAAATGACAAATTAATTCTTCAGCCGTTTCTTATTTTTAAACTGATTTATGATAAGGCACTTGAGTTTTATACTTTTATTGGATTGTTAGTTTTTATAGTTTCCTTGATTATTGCCTTTAGTTTCTATACGTATGGCGAATTAATTATAGTCAATGTGGATGCTAACTAAGCCACATGTCAATCCTTGCAAAATATAAGATAAAAGGTTTCTTAATATGTTTGATCATGATTTTATTTAGATATACGAGGCAAAAAATAATCATAAGGAAAATATGAGCGTTTGATTAAGCAGTAAGGAGTCATTCCAACCTTAATCAAGAAGATAAATGGTTTGATTTATATTAATTATGGAGTAACATTAAAATTTTTATTCAAATGTTTGTGTCATCTTGGTGCCCAAAATCAACGATTTAGATTACATTTGGGGTCCTTTATATGCCAAAATATCCCTATGAATATCATATAGGGAAAAAATAGATATATGAATGGTTAAGTCACTAGCTATTAGTGTCATTTCTCGTACAAATTAACAAATCATAAGTGTGTGGATCTATACTTACATACCCACGACCCAAGACACCACTAAGGACTTATGGTGACTTGACTAAAAATGAGATAAAATTTTATGAATTTGCATATCCATATTTTATGCATTTGAATAAAATCCTATTTTTATCATTTTAAAATTCAAAAAATTTCTTTATTTTTATAATTAAAACATCAAACACTAATGACTTAATGCTAGAAATATGATTAAACTCACAACTCCTTACTTACCTCACCGAAGAGGTGTCATAACACTAAATTGCAAAGCCTTTAATAGTTTCATTTTCTTTGGAACAACAAGAAGTGGAAGAATGCTTGATTCTCCAATAGACGAGGAGAAAATTATAAGCATGCTTCTTGGAATATGAACATACCTTTTCATTCTTATGGGGACAAGCTCACTTACCAAGTCAACAAACTACTCATTGATGGAAACATAGATTTTGTAAAGTTATAAACATAGATTTTGTAAAGTTATATATATGGTTTTTGTAAAGTTATATACTCCCTCCGGTCCCTAATATAAGAGCTAGCCGCCAAAAAAACGCTTCTTAAGAAAACATGAGATTATACATATGGAGTACTTTACTAAAGTTAAATTATACATTAATGGAGTACTTTACTAAAGTTAAATTATACATTAATGGAATGGGTTTTGCCCTCTCAATCATGAGATCTCAGTTTGAACTAAAGGTCATTGTTTTACTTGTGAAATAACTGTCATTATACATTAATGGAATGAGTTTTCTTACTTGTTATTTTTACCCCCATTTACTAATGAAATAATGTTTTAGATTTAATAATTCATTGTTGTTAAGTGAAATTAATAGTATTAATAAAAAATGACTAAAAATTTGCTTTCCAAACATAAAGAACTAAATTGAAATTTGATACAAACATAAATGATTAAAAGTATACTTTAGTCTTTAAAAAATTTGTTAGTCGAAATATAAAGTATCACTTAGATATTTTGCCAAGAATGACAATGAAACGAAATCATTGTATTACTTCTAAGGGCTTGTTTGGTTGCTAGGGAAAATGATGAAGAATTAGAAAGTGTGGAAAGTTGAGGTTTTTGTGTAATTTACATATATTCTTGGACCCACAAATTTTCTCTCTCTATCTCACACTTTTTCTGATCCCCAAAAACTGTACCTTCCCATCATTACTTAATTTACTTATACTTTCCATTTTCACCCTTTCACTTTCCATTTCTTCACTTTCTTTCCTACGACCAAATGGACCCTAAAGGATGGACAATTTCCCATGAATGTGCAATACGTCAAACATTCTCTAATAGTGTTTTTTTTACTATTGACATGTTAATGTAATGAACTCAACTATTTTAGTTTACTTATTTTGATAAACTAGTCCATCATAGGAAATTCCTTGGGAAAATTAATATGAGGTAAGGTCCTTTACTATAAAAGTCCCATAAACTTCCCATATTAAAGTAGGGTCCCTAGAGACTTTACTTTAATAAACTCCAAATACTAAAAGACCATTTTGCCACTCATTTCCTTTCTTCCCTGAGCTTGTTACTCGTGGCCCATTACATTGTCATACTAGCTCATTACGTCTTTATTTATTGCTTATTAACTTGTCAGAGAGTTACTCATGAACTTGTTTGACCTGCTCATTAGCTTGTTATTGGCGGCTCATTACATTGTCACACTAGCTCATTACCTCATTATTTGTTGCTCATCAACTTGTTATTTGTTACTTTTGTATGTTTATACTGTGAGGGGCAAAATAGTCTTCAAGTATTTAGAATATATTAAAGTAAGATCCCTAGAGACCCCCTACTTTAATATGAAAAGTTTATGAGACCTTTCTAGTATTAAATCCGTTGTGAGGGACCTCATTAATTTTCCCAAATTCCTTTCCCAATAAAAAAATAGGGAAAATTAATTAGAGGTCCCTCACAAGGGAGTTAATACTGGAAAAGTCCCAAAAGTTGAAAATATTAATGTAGGGTCCCAAGGGACCTCACATTAATATATTTGAAAAGTGAAAAGACAGTTTTGCCCCTAGCCTTAAAAAATTTTTTAAGGCTAGGGGCAAAACTGTCTTTTCACTTTTCAAATATATTAATGTGAGGTCCCTTGGGACCCTACATTAATATTTTCAACTTTTGGGACTTTTGCAGTATTAACTCCCTTGTGAGGGACCTCTAATTAATTTTCCCAAAAAAATATCTTTAAGTAGAAAAGGTGGGGATAAAACGACAAAGCCGAAAGTTGTGGAAAAAGTAAAAAGAATCTTCAAAGCCAAGTTGTTTCCATGAGTCTTAATTGGTGGAGAACCAATAATGCTTTTGAGCAGACAAATGAAGGACAATAAGTAACCATAGGGCAAATCATCCATCAACGGTTCCATCTTTTGTAGGGCCATCATTTCAGTATATTAGGAGACATACAAAAAACAAACCATACTCCCTACCATACCTTTCTGGGACATTAAATTAGTTTCCCATTCATATAATTTCTCTTCATTTCCATCATTCTTTGGGATCATTCTCAAGTCTATGTCAAATAGAAGAGCCTGCATGTTCACTACTTTATCCTATCTATTTCAATCTTCCTTTCATGTGAGGCTAAGCATGGCTCTAGTTCTCAACAGCAATGATTTTCATGGTCATATAGATACAGATGAGCATCATGCATAAAATTGTCTTAACAGATGTTCGATCAAATATGTATCAGCACAATAAATTGCTTCATCAGCAATAAGAAAATGGGAGATGCAATTCTTAAGAAAAGTTAGAAGATGCTGATTATGATTAATGTGTGTTGTTCTTTCAATGTCTTAAGTCAATGTTATCAATTGTATGTAAACATATCTATGCATGTAAATATATTGTTCTTTAAATTTCTTCTCGCTTATCAAGTGCAAACAGTGATATCAACTATCAAGGTGAAGGAAGAATTTTGTGGGAGAAGACAAACGTATTTTCAGCCAAAAGTACAGCTGTAATTCTTAAGCACCAAATATAAGATTTCATTTCGGTTCTTTAATTTTACAAAGTACTACTATTAGTCCTTTAATCTTAACATTATCAACAAAAAAAAAACTGCCATTAAAAATTTCAAGTTAAAAATTATTTTCAAATGCTGACATGGTAAATCTAATTTACATAAAAATGATTATTATGAAAAATATCATCATTTTAAGACTTTACAGTGTTAGTATTAGAGGATTGAAAGGTATCCTTTTTAATTAAGAAGGCCAATCTGAAGCCCTGTATAAAGTTAGGAGACCAAAGGATCACTTACCAAATATTTAAAATCACAATTGTTATAGTAATCACTGTTGACTTTTCTGTCAAGAACTAGAAGAGAAGAAGTTAATGAAAGTTTCTACGAATACACATATTGGATGACAAATACAAATAAGTCGATTTACTACATAGAACAGAATTTCTCCATCATTATCTCATCCATTAGGATAATGTACAAACAGTCCACATAATGTGAACTGAAAGAAATTCTTGTCTTTTAAGATGACAATGAAAGAGCAACAGACATGTTTGGAACTAAAGGAGCATAAACCAATCACCACTGACCCACTGCATGAGGAATTTTTCTCTGATTTAACTTCTATATTGACATGTGATGTATAAAATTCAGTAAAGTACAAATGGACAAGGTAGACCAGGCTATCATGAAAATTAAGTTTCATAAGGCTGCAATAGCAGAAATGGAGATAAGTAGGAAAACGGGGATTGCGCAATCTTTGAAAACACTAATTTTGTCCACATGCATTGCACATCTTCACTTCTCACCCGATGTTCATGGATGAAGTTTCTTTTGGTCTTCACTATTCAGCAATCATAAATTACATGCTGAATATCACCTGGTCAGACCAGTTGCAAGCCTATTTAGAAAGATGACAATGCAATAACTTGACAATAACTCACTGGTCAGTAGCATTTTATTAGCACCTTAATTTATAATCTCTTCTATTTCTGGATCGCAGCCTATGTCAGAAAGTAAGAATTTCCACACACGAAAATGAAAAAAGAGGGGAGAAAAACATTCTTGTTATTCTACCCCATTCTGTTATGAAGAATGAATTTATAATCTCTAATCTTCCAACTAGTACACACCCCTAACCAAATATAAACACAGCTGGTAACACACATCCATGTCACTTGTCATCTTTGATAAAAATTCTATTAATTGTTTGTCAGATCCGTGAATTTTAAAATGGATGAAGCCACTGAGTTAACCAGGCAGAGAATGGCCTAAATCCAGAAGTTATAAGATCAAAATTCGGATAAAACTTTGCTACCACTATAGTCATATCTGTTTTGTTCGGTAGTTACATCTTGCTGAAGCAGGGAAGATGCTGAAAACATTACTATAACCAATTATGAATTTTCTATTAAGAGTTTGAACCGGTAAAGCTGTGTTATCACTCACATCACAGCCTGTGAAATTAAAGATCAAGGCTCATGAAATTGATTACTCCCTTTGTTCCTAAACGTATAAGACTTATTTACATGATTTAATTTAATTAAGGATATTGGTTAAGTAAGTTGAAATCACATGGTATTACCAAGACACTTTAACAGGTGCATTTATCCCCAAACCTCCTACCCTTTTATGTTTATTATTGAAAAGCATTAATAGGGTTAATTTGGAAGAGCATTAAGAAAAAATAGAAATAGATCTTGCAATTAGGGACAAATTCACCTCTCCAAGTAGGTCTTATATTTAGGAACAAGGGAACTAT
This sequence comes from Mimosa pudica, assembly GCA_029929735.1. Classification (NCBI taxonomy): domain Eukaryota; kingdom Viridiplantae; phylum Streptophyta; class Magnoliopsida; order Fabales; family Fabaceae; genus Mimosa; species Mimosa pudica. Next base: position 6,480,621 of record JAKELP010000021.1, on the reverse strand, counting down.
TATCTATTCATTCTCCTATTTAAATTGATTTGGAAGGCTTGCACTTTGTGCATGCTTCAAAGCCAATGAGTTCTTGCGAGGGATGAATTGGCCCACAGGGTATGGGTCATCACTCATCACCAAGGAAAGCCTTTTGCAATGAATAGGCCCTTGACAAAAGACACACAAGAACTCGGGCTTTTCTTAAAAGACTGCACTGCTTGCTGTGTACATTTAGCGAATCCTAAAATGTTTCTGTTCAAATACCATTTCGGATACAAACATGTTATCAGCCACACTGGAAATCAGAAATGACAATGAACAACCTCATGTGAGAGCTTGAAAAGGTTTACTTATTTATGACATTTGACAAATGAAATTTTACCAACATACTAAGCCAAGTTTGGAAATAATTCAACAATATGCACAGTAATATCTACAAGAAGTCTAAGAATATTTTGGTTCAAGAAGAAAAAAGGAAGCCAAAAGTACTCTCTAAAGCATCTCTTAATGTCTATCCATAAACATCCCTGAAAAAGTTACCTTCAATTTTAGAAGACAGCTTCAAGAAATTTACAGCAACTTCATTTGTTAACTAGTACTAAGTAGTCAAGTTTAATGCATGTAATTTTGATATGTAGATACTAAAAGCCACTCCTATGTTCAGTATGTCATTCTTGCTAATAGAATGAAAAGCACCAAAGCTAGCTTGAACACATAGCTAAAACTGCGAATGAGAGGACATGCATAGCTACTCCATCCAATCCTAAATATAAGACCACTTTCAAACTTCAATTTGTTCCTAAACATAAAACACTCTCTAATTTTTCCCAACATTTTCCCAAATTAACCCTAACAATACTTATATATAAAAAACAAACAAGAGACACAGAGGAAGGATAAAGGTATATGGTATGGGTGGATTGATACTATCATATGTTAATAACTAACTCAACAACATCCTTAACCCAATAAAATTAGAAATAAAGGGAGTATTACATTCTAAAAGATCCAAAACTCAACTCAACTAATCAGTAACAGAAATGCAACACCACAGAATCTCATCTGCCATATCTAACCTCATTTGATCAAAAATCTCTCCCAAAGTTCACAACAGTAAACCAATGTTTCTAAGAGTTGAAGCAATACATTGAATTCAACAGTACAAAGAATTCCATTATTCTAACAAAATATAAAAACACATCACTCATGAAACAACCATCCAGTTTTACTCATCTAACTGCTTAATCTCAGCTTTTAACTGCTCAATCTTCAACCCCATGGATCTCTGAACAGCTGCCCTCTCATTATCCCCCAACTTAGCCAACAATCCCTCAAACATGTCCAAAACTTCAGAGACAGCAGCACGTGCACACTCTGCTTCCTCATTGAAATACACAGTCTCCTTTGATTCCAACGCAGCCTCAATTTCTTCCCTCGCTTCTGCAAACTTCATGTTAATCATGTCCACTTCCTTATCCTTGTCGAAATCAGAGCCACTACTGTAGCTCCTGAGGTTATTGGTATAGTTGTGGGGCGTGAAATAAGAGCGAGGAATGATTGAAAGAGAGTGGAAATTGGAGGTGGGTATTGTGGAAAGGAATGATTTTGGAGATGAATGTGGGTGTAGAGAAGATGGGGATGGAATTGGTGAAGTGGGTTTTGGATTTTGACGAAAAGGGTATCGGTGGATGGATTTGATGAGAGAAGATTTGGCGATTCGATTCATTTTCGTGATTTGTGGTTTTGCGGTCTCTGGAGCTTAAACCCCGATGAGGGTTTTGATGTTTTTGACGACTTTTTGATCAAAACATTTGCCTCAAAAATGAAGGATTGTTGGGGGGTTAAGGTTATAGGAGTAATTAATCTGAATTTTTCTTTTCAAGTTTTAAAGTGATATGTAGGTTTCAGGGTCATATATCTGTCCAACAACAACAAAGAAGTCTTATCCCACTACATGGGGTCGGTTACATGGATCTTTGTATGTCCATGATCACCAGATTTGATAAATTTTACGTTGGTTGTCAAGACCTAACACAACCCTTTTCCTTTATCCGGGCTTGAGATCAGCTATGACATATGATAGTCATCAGATTCATCATAGGCGGAGTTGTCATATATTTGCCCAACCAAGATCATGTGGTAAAAATTTTTTTTAGCTCATTTGCTCTGAAAGTGTGCAAGAAGGATTATATGCAGAAAGGGTAATATTTACACTAGTATACATAAAGGCTCATATTTAAAAGTTAATATTTTAATAATAAAGAGCCAATATAATCGTTCTATATAATTTTGGGACATATATGGGCAAAAAAATTCTTTAAGGTCAAATATGATAATCCATACATCCTTATGTATAATATGTATGTGCGTGAGTGTGTATGCAAATATAAAAGGATAATATATTCTTTCAAGTTTGCCAAGTGTTTATAATCTCACTTAATTTATAATTAAAACACTATTTACTTTTCTATTTTAACAATTACAAAATAAAAGAAATTATAAACGCAAAATGTTGGTTTTAGATGAATGGATGCCAGTTTGTCTGGTTGGAATGTTAGCTTTTTATATCTAAAGCAAGACAGACCCTTGTGTCCTCAATAGTGCTATATTGTTATAAAATGACATGCAAATATTGTAATTACCCTAATATAGTTATAATGAGATTGATAAAAATGTGTAGAAATCTGTCTTTGGGGAAGTGGTGTGAGATTAATCTCTTGTGTAGAAATCTGTCTTTGGAGAAGTGGTGTGAGATTAATCTCTTAGTACATGATGATAACGTTTGTACTTTGTAGAGGAGAGGATGATATTTATTTCTCGACAAATATAGCACTAGAGGAGAGAAGAGGATGAGATTGATTTGAACATTTCATAGGTCTTAGACAAGAATACATCATGGATTAAATTTGATCAAGAGAAGGGATGCTTGTGTCAAATAGTTAATTTTCTTAAAAGAAGCATATGCATATAAGCAGCATAGCTAGGATTTGTTTCCCATGGTGGCGAAATTTAGATAAGTCACACACACATTACAGTGGAGAATTAAAATGGGAGAGTACAACATGACATATATTGAATATGATTTCAACATCATTTTGGAATATTTCAAATAAGCATCATTTAGTTGAGTGGTAAGGGACTCATCCAACCTTAACTAAGGTTATGAGTTCAATCCCATATTGGGCATGAAACACGTTAAAACTCTTGACCAGATGTTTCACCTATTGATATGCCCACAATCAATGAATTAGATTAATCTGGGGTTACTGATGTGCTTGAAAAATTGTCTGCCTAGAATACTGAGGAAGAGATATGAAAAAAGAATATTTTATGGGTTAGTTTCTAGTCTTTGAAAACTCACTTCACAAGCTATGTGCAACATTCTTCATGACATCCTTTATTTGAAAAGTGACTTGATATAGTACACCTTTTGGTGCTTGGGGCAAAAGGAATTTGATAGATTTTATAACATATCACAATGAAAAGATAATAAATATCAAAATTTGAAATGAGTACTGTAAAGAAATAAAGAAATTAGTAACAATCAAATCGTTATAAAATCTGATTGTATAACAACCAAGGGAAATTAGAAACAATCAACAACAAAGTAAATTCATGGATTAATTAATAATAAGTTCGATCTGATTCGTTTTTGAGTTTATTAAGATTGCTATCTAATCTCAATCTATAGCTAAAGCTTCTAGTAAAAGAGAAGCAGAAAAAAAAGTCAAAGTCAGAGGATTACCAAAACCACTACACATGTCATAGCTAAAACCACTAAGACCAAAGCCTGAACTAATCCCCCAAAACTTAAACCAACACCTAAAACTCAACATGACCAAACCAAAGCATTGAACAATCATCACCACATGAATATAAATACCCTATGCATGATAGCTAGCCATGTGTATGTATCACAGTCACATATCCTTCAGCTAACATTATACAACTTCTATGGCTCGCTTGCCTCCACTGAACCAAACTTCCTCTTCTTATTCTTCTTCATCTTCACATATTGGCTTCACAGTGACTAGTCTTTTCCTGTGTGCATTTGCATTGATGATGTGTGCTTCACATTCAAGAAAGAGCTGGATCAGTTGGTTTTTAGGAGAAGATCCAGAGCCAGTGATAGAGATTCAGAATGAATCACCTGCTGTGATAAGTGCAACAACGTCTTCTTCAGTGGCAGTAGAGAAGCATGAGGAAGATTCCATTTGGCAGAAGAACATTCTTATGGGTGGCAAGTGTCAGCTCCCTGACTTCTCTGGTGTCATTATTTATGATGCAGAGGGTAATATTGTCACTCCATCCAAATCTACTCGTCCTTTGTTACTTACCTGGAAATAAAAAGCATACCATCACATTGTATCCAAAACAAAAAGTATACCATCACTAGCCTTATATTAACCGTGTTTAGACTTTAGGTGCAAGAGTCTTGAGAGTTAAAAGTTTGTTCAATTTTACTACATTATCACGTGTGAAAGAGAGAGAGAGAATATGAAAATAGATTAAGTAATTTTCATGTGTATCTACCTTTTTTTTCGAGTAAATGAGGATTTTATTATATACAAAAGAAATTACATTGTATCAGCTTGCTGGATCAGCATACATGTGAGAAACAGTAAGATCTAAATCAACAATGTTTATTGTACTTTTTGTTTGTTCTTCCTCAATAGCAACCGTATCATCGTTTAATATTCTAAAATTCTCAAAATCTGGACTTGTCAATTCTAAATCAACAAGAGATACCACTACATGCAAAAGATGGATGAACTTTGAGTATAGTTATCAAACTTGTGATATTTCATCGTTTATATATATACACTTCTAGTTAGCTTTATGAACTCACTTATTTAGTCCTATAAAAGGGTTGTTAATTAGGAGTTCCTCATGGAATGATCTGGTGTATTAGAAAAAGGAGAGGAGGAAGCGGGAGTTGAAAAGCGAATAAAATTCTAGGATTTGTTATATAATACTACCTCCGGTCCTAAATATAGGACCTAGATAACTTTTTTTTGGAGAGGTTAAGGTTGCAAAATAGTCTATTAAATCATGACATATTTGATATATTTTTAGATTATCCATTAGTTTATATATAAAATAAACTAGTTTAAGGAAAAAAATTAGGTAAATCAATTTATAATTAACTTATTTTACTTTTTTTTAGGATTTTTCAAAAAAGTCAATTAGATATTATATTTAGGACTGGAGGGAGTATCATTGAAAACATTATTTGTATCATTATATTACATCAATTTATGAATCAGATTAATTAGTTTAAAATGAATATGATTGATATGACCAGTTCAATTGTGTCATCTTGAGCAACTGAAAATGGATAAAAGCCAGTTTAGTTAAAATTTGTTATCAAGTAGATAAAACGGCAAGGCAAATGAATTTTTGGGGAACTTGCATTGAGCAAAAATATGATAAACAAAAGCTTGTATATTACAGCATTTTGCTACATGAAAAACCTCATGCGGAATACATGGGCATTAATTACCTACTTGATGGTTTTATACAACATGATGAAATGCGTATTCAAAATTGTGGTTCCTTCTTGTTTGAGGAACTCCTCCCCCTAAAACCAACAACACTCAGCTTCGAATTTGATGATTTTTTAGCACTGTCTCTTCTACTTGATTGCTTCTTCCCTGTCGAAGCTTTTTTCAGGCTACTTGCACTGGAAGATCTTACGGTTTTTTTAACCGAAACCCCTCCTGCCTTAGCTGATTTGAATGGTTTGGATGCTTTTCTTGAACCAGTGTTGACATTTGAAGAACTTTTTGATACTTTTGATTCAGAGGGCTTCTTCGTTGCGTTTCTGGAAGAGGAACGCACCGTAGAAGAGTTTTTCCCTCTGGAAACCTTAACTAATTTGGTATTCTTTCCCTTCTGCTGAGTTAACTGGGTCCTAACAGTTTCCCTCCTAACACTTTCTGTACTGATAGCTTCCAAGCTCTCATTCTTCCTTATTGCTTCTTCTATTCGAGTGGCCAAAGTTGTGTCTTTTTTAGCAACCAAGCTGGTTACTTTCCCTGCATAGAAAACGCAGGATGTTTAGTAATACCCCGCTAAATTTTTTTTAATATTTCTGCAAATAATATTAAATCTACAGAAAGTCATTATTAAAAATCACTGCAAAACATAAGGTCACAATTGAACTATCAATCATCATATAACCTTTGTAAGAAACTCCTACAAAAGAAATTAAATTGTCCATAAAATGCCAGATTCAATGAATATTTGACAACTTATAGATAGGGAGAAGCATGGTCGTTGCTTGACAGCATTAGTGTAAACACAGTTTATTAAGAACATTTGTAACGTGTACACAATATTTCATGCTGTGTTGCATCCATTTATAAGCAAGATTTTGTTTTACATAGATCATTCAGAAAAAGGTGAATATGTAAAACCATTGTTCATTGGTCCTATTTATATTTTAACTTCTTTTAGACTGCACATATTCACATCCCCAGCACTCTCACCAAGTGGGAACTAGAAATAGGTTAGCCTTTTATTTTAGACTGCACATAGAACCAATAACATGATCAAACATGCACCTTTTGCACCCATACGAGCTGTTCTGCCAGTGCGGTGGAGGTAATCAATCTGAAATAAAATGAAGAGTAATGATCATTGACTGGTACAGAACTGATAAAAGAGAGAATTTACTAAGGGGGTGTTGGGGAGTGAGATGAGCAAAAAAAAAAGATAATCTTGTAATCCAATTGATACTTACAGAGTTCTTAGGAAAATCAAACATGATAACATGATTAACATCCAAATCCAGACCCCTAGCAGCCAAGTCTGTGCAAACTAATGTAGGGCAATCATCTTCATCACTTTTAAACTTATTGAGATTTTCAACCCTGAGTTTCAAATAAACGAACTGTGAGGACATTCCAAACTGAAGAAGTGATAAGATGACGGAATCTCAATCCCACAAGGTCCTTGTGCATGTTGTGTTCAAACATAGCATATGATGCAACCTGTTGCGCATGATAAACTCCTTCAACTACTATTTTTTCTTTTGCTTGACTTTGTGTACATAAACAAATTTTCATTGTGAGAAATCTTATTAACTCATCTGAGTAAGCAACATATATGACATCAGCACTGACACGTTCTTGAAGTTACAAAACAAAGTGGAGTAGCTAGAGTCGAGATTATAACAGGCATGCACACTCATGTCAGGTCCTTAACCTGAAGGTAAACATTTATCTATTGAAGACTAAAGGCATACCTAATAATCAAGAGAGACACCAAAACTAGAGATGAGTCAATCGACACAAGCAACAAAATAAAGAACATAACATAACTGGATGATGACACTCATATCTGCTAACAATGCATATATCATTACACATCTAAGCCTTTGGACAGTGTAACTTCAAAATGGGCAACAACATAACAGAGAAATAGGGTGAAATTGGCACCAACCTTTTCTCTGCTGGTACCTCTCCATGGTAATTGACAGTAGATATCTGATTTTCACTGAGAAAATGATCCACTGCACGACTAGAATCCAATGTATTGCAGAAAACCATCACTCTATTCCCTTTTGCCAGGCTCGGCTCCAGAACCTATCCTCAAATAACCAAACAGTAAATGATAAATACCCAATGAATTAAAATAGCCCAAGCCCAAACTAATAAATAATCATATCAAGAAAACCATAGGTGCCTGCAAATTACTGCTAATGGAGAGAGTATGAACTGTAGGCATCAAAACAAAGTATGCATGTGTAAGAATAAAACATGTTGGACATGATGGCGAGAAAAAAGAAAGCGAGGGTTGAAGAGACAAATATACAATCAAGTGGTATCATTACATCATGACCATTTAATTATGGCTAAAGTATACTTTACCCTTTAATCACCATGAACCTAAAGTATGATAAAAAAAATCATGAACCTAAAGCAATTTTTTATCTGCATTACAGGGATGACTTCGGCACAACACATATAGGTGTGAACACCAAGAAAGGGAAAATATCAATCCCAGGAAAGTTAAAGGATTAATCAAATGAAATTTGCAGTGAGCAGCAATTATGGGGGAAAAAGGAAAGGTGGGGAAAAGTCCCCCATTGATAATTTTAATCATGGAAAGGACATAAATCAGAGTGCTAATTCTCAGTGTGTGCAAAATGTGCAGAGTACCCATACTACCTAAGTATGAAAATTATAAATTCCTTCTCATAGTAAAATTTTTAATGATGGTCTGTCCCCCAATTTTCCAAGAAAAAAAATTTAAAACTTGAAATTTCCATATATACCACAACTTGATAGCTTGAAACAGGTAGGGAAAATCCCAAATAAATGACAATTAAATTTCAAAATCACAAAAAGGGGATTTTCAGTAGTAAATACCTCTAGTCAACAAGTTAAGCCCTACACTCAACTAGTTAAAATGATTTTGAAATTCAATTGTCATTTATCTGGGATTTCCTCAAACAATTATATCGCAAACGACCACCACCCATTCAAGGTCAAACCTCTAAACAAAGTCATAGATTTCAGTGGCATATGCACTAAAAAGAAAGACTTACCCATGTATTCTACATGTTTTCTTCAGATATGGCCCATTGGGATATGCTTTATGATTATAGTATAGCAGCTAAAAATGAAAATCCATTAATGTATATTTTTCTCCTCTTCACAACCATAACAGCAAAAGCGAAGTATTATAAACAAGGTCTGAGAAGAGAAAAAGGCAGAAACAACATTTTGCTGAAAAAAATCTTTACATGACTATATCTCTATGAAAAAGCCACAGAAACCAACCACTTGGTCAAATGTACAGTGCAAATGGAAAGCACTCTAAAAGAACACCTGTAGCAATGCCTCCAGCTTATTTTCAGAGCCTGACAGCTTAATAAAATCATGACGAGCAGCAGCAATCTTTTTATGTAATGTTGATGTTCGTAGATGCACAATGCCTTGAAACTCCTCATCAACCAGCTTTTGCACTGCCTGCAAGACATGCAAATGTCATTTGCGGAGCTTAAGCATCAATACTAATACTGAATGAATTTACTTTTATTTGAAAAGAATGGAATTGTCCAAAATATTTGTACGATAACAAATGGTGTTGCGAATTAGCATACCTTGGTCATGGTTGCAGTAACCAAGATAGTCTGAAAACCAAGGCCATCAGGTTTTGATGAACGATGCTTTAGTGGGCCAATGAACTTGCGTATATCAGGACCAAAACCTCTATCAAACATTGTGTCTGCCTCATCCAATACCTGCAAAAGAAATCCACCATCATTAAGTGCAACAACTTCCTCGCTGCAATAAATAAGAAGTGAGGAGACGGTTTTCCAAAGATAACTTATTGGAGAAATCAGATTAAAAACCAAAGAACATCTGAATAATGGTATATAAAAAAAATGTCATATGGTAGGAACCTACCAAGTATTTGATGTCACCATATACCATGTTGCCTTCCTCAATGTGCTGCAAGATTCTGCCCGGGGTACCAACAACCAAGTCAATGGGGTTATTTAACGAATCCTCCTGAGGCCTGAGACGGCCACCCCCACTTACCATTGTACACCTTAATCTTGCATGGTGGCTGATAGATTTCGCAACGCGAAATACCTATATGTCCAACCATACCACGATTTAGCAGCGCCACCAGAAAATTCTACGTGATCTCTATCTAAATAATGAAAAAATTTCATAAGCACCTGCTCAGATAACTCCCTCGTAGGACATAACACAACAGCCCGGGGACGCCTGGGCTTCATAAGTAATCCATTCAATTCTTCATCCTGTCTAAGCAACTACACGAACAAATTAAGATAGTTACTACTAACTACATACAGCTATACAACTTTATAAAATAAGAAATGGTTGCACAAGACCAATATCAGTAACACAAAGTACTCAGATGAATAAAAGCATAACTCATGCAATTTGAAATTAAATAGTATTTCTGTTTCTAAATATAAGACTCAATTGACTGTTTTTGAGAAATTATAGAAGCTAAATGAGATAGTTAAACATAATGCATTTTGTGTAATATTAGATTATATAATCGCTGGTAAGTCCGATAAACTAATTTAGATAAAAAAAATTCAGGAAAATCAGTTTATAAGCATTCTCTTTGGTCCTAATGATAATGATAAGATCAAGTTGACTTTTTTTTGGAGAAAAAAAGCATAGAAAATAAATCATTGTAAATTGCTTAAATTTATCTCTTTTGTTTCTCAAAACTACTATATTACACTCATAAACTAATAAACTAATGTATAATCTAATTCCATTACATGTAACATATATTAACATTTTACCTTATTCAACTTCCCTAAAGATCCTCAAAAAAGTCAAGTAAGTCCTATATATAGTGTCATGCTAGTAACATTTTAAACAAAGGAAAAATGACTGAAGTATATACAAAAAAGAAAATTGCAAATTTCCATGACATAAGACCAATGAAAGCACCTGAACAAGTGGAAGCAAATAAGCAAGAGTTTTTCCAGAACCAGTATGAGACCCCAAAACAACACTCTTCCCTTCCAACACAGCAGGAACACCAATACACTGAATCTCAGTAGGAACCTCAATACCCATTTCCTTCACAGCCTCCATCACCTCATCACTAAGCCCCAATTCCCCAAAACTCCCCACCATCTTAACCTTCTTCTCCAATCTCCTCCCCTCACTATCCCCACCTGATAATACTGATTTCCTCACATTCCTCACTTCTGGGGCCCTAGGGGAATCCTTGAGGTGCCTAAATCTGAGCCTCTCGAGAAGAATTGAGTGCTTGATTTGGTCTGCATCAATGGACTCTGTGGCTTCAGAAATGGTGGCGGTGGAACATAGGGGCCTAAACCCTAGAAAAAGCCTGGTGGGTTTTGAGGGGAGTTTGAGAAATGGGAGGATGGTGTGGAAGCGTGTGAAGGTGGTGAGGTTGGGGTTTAGAGAGAGGGTGATGAGGGCTCTTCCTGTAGCTCCCGCCATTATTGGAGAGTTGTGAAGGTAAAACCCTTTGTTTTGGCTAAGGTTTATATGTTGGGAGGTTTCATGTTTTGGATAGAGACAACGGTGAGGAAGAGGGGAAATTATAAATAGGTCTACATATTCTTTTTTGTCAAGTAAATAGGTCCAGATTCTAACAAAAAAAATTAAAAGTAAATATGTCTAGATAAAACAATTGATGATATAAAAAAACAATGGATAGAGATCAAGTTTGTTGAGAAATGGGCAGGGAAAGAAAAACAAACATGAAAAATTAAACAAATCTTTATATTGATAGATGATAATGAATAATACAAAAACAACAACAATATTCTAATTCACTTGGACTAGATCAAAACATCCTTTATAGAGGTGATGACCACTCCTTATTGAGGAAATGAATTTACAAAACAAATCCCTAACACTAAGGTAATGAGGAGAGAGACCAAGTTAACTCTCCCTCTTGGTGTAGACTCTCATAAATCTCACACACTAAAATGTTTAGGTTAGGACCCTTTATATAGGCAATAGGACCACTAACCACTTACAAGATACAACACATTTAATATCATCCTAATATTTCTAACAAAGTTCATGAACAAACCATTTGAAAAGTTGGTCTTTTTTTTTTTTTGCCAAATTGAAAAGCTGATCTTACTCATGGAGAATGAGAGAGTTACATCTGATTCTCTGGACATATAGTTAATTAGTTTTGAGCTTTCTTCCTTCTTGTATAAAAAAAACAATTTATGATTAAAACCTCTAATAATTGTGGATGTCCAATCCCCTACATTACTCCAATCATTTAGGCTCTATTATTGATTCATATTAATGATGATGTAATTCTAATCCTTCTCTAAAATAGAGGACTCAATATTGTATGCAATACACAAGTGATGAATACAATTTACTACTCTCTTCTTGTCTCTCTTCTCCACTCTTCTCATCTTTATATTCATAACACCTTATCAGTACAAAACTCTAACCGAGTATGAAGCTCTAACCGAGAGGTAATATTATGCTAACAATATCATTTATTTTCATCTTGTTATTATCTCTTATACTTTGTAATTTGTGGAACCTATTGTTCCATTATAATGATGACCTGAAGTCATCTCTTTGGAATTTGTAATTTTAATTTATCTTTACGGCTTGAAGCCGTATTTGATTTTGATGAAACATGAAGTTTCATCAATTAGATATGTCATTTTTTATATGGCCTGAAGCCATATTTGATGGACCAAAAGTTTCATCAAGTAAAGATTTGGCTGAAGCCATATTTGATGGACTTGAAGTTCCATCTAGTAAAGATTTGGCCTGAAGCCATGTTTGATAAAGATTTGGCCTAAAATTATGTTTGATGGAACCCGAAGTTCCATCTGCTAAAAAAATTCAGTTTTTTATGGCCCGAAGCCGTATTTGATTTTGATGGATTTTGAAGCTCCATCTATTAAGAATTTCATTCTTGTGTGGATTAAGATGAAAATTTGTAAACCTCTAGAAAATTGTTTGGGGCTATAGATGATATGAAAATTGAGCTTTAACTTAAAAGAGATATCTGGACAAAGGAACCTTGGTGGTAGACATGACTCCAATGAAAATATGTTTAATTATGAAGAAATAATTGACACAATAATATGATGCATCTTTGGATGGAAAATCCCAATCATGAGTGACGTGCAATTATGAAGAAATATATGACACCATAATATGACACATCTTTGGATGGAAAATCCCAATCATGAGTGACGTGCAATTATGAAGAAATAATTGATTTCAATGGTATACAAATGCTACAGAAATGTGAAGAGAAGTTCAAAGCATGAATCAACTAAAATTTTATTTTAATGACTTGTAGTCATAAAAAGAAATGTGAAGAGAAGTTCAAAGCATGATTCAATTAAAATTTTATTTTTATGACCTATAGTCATAAAAAGCAAGTTTTTGATTGAGTGATTAAAGTGTAATGACTTGATGTAGTCATAAAAAGTAAGTTTTTGATTGAGCGATTAAAGTGTAATGACTTGAAACTATAAAAGTTCTATTTTTATGATCAGAAGTCATATAAAATAATTTTCTACTTAAGTATTAAGTGGTGAAAGACCAATGACCTGTAGGCTGTAGTACTTGTAGTTATCATATATTGACCTGAAGTAATGACGATTATATTTTTATGACCAAAAGTCATATAAAGTGCAAGAAGCCAAATAAAAATTTAATTTTATGGCCTGAAGCCATAAAAACTTTATTTTAATGACTAATAGTTATAAACACTTAAATTAAACACTTATATTCTACTCAAGCATTCAATGACATAAAGCCACATAAATTTATGTGCATAACAAGTAATGAAATTGGTTCCTGAGGAACTACATACATTAGATACAACGATATTAGTTCCTGAAGAACTATATGCATTAGATACAATGATATTAATTTCTGAAGAACTAATAATTTATTTGCGAGTGGAAAGTATTTTACATGACTCACTTGAGGAGAAATTATTGGAATACATGTATGAGTCACATTAGATGAAATTTCACTTTTATAAGTTCTTCACATCAAATGAGACAGAACTACGCACATTTCACAAAAGTTCTTCACTCAAGATCTCCAAAAAGATGGTGAAATTGATATCCACCAAATTCTGTTAAGTAAAAATTTAGCAGATGTTCATAAAGTTACTTCCTGCTGCAACATTTAAGAAGCTTACTTATGACATTGGATTTCGCCGACTTAGAGATATCAACTGAAGTGGTCAAGAGGAGGAGATGATACACGTTGTACTCTTTTTCCCTTGTCTATGGTTTTTTCCCACTGGGTTGTCCTAGCAAGGTTTTTAATGAGGCAGCACCAATAAGTGTATAACTAATCATTGTACTCTTTTTTCTTCCATTAAGTTTTTAATGAAGCATATGTTTAGTCTTGGACATCCAAGGGGGAGTGTTATGAAAACCTCTAATTATGGATGTCCAATCTCCTATATTCCTCCAATTATTTAGGCTCTATTATTGATACATATTAATGATGATGTAACCCTAATTCTCCTCTATAAATAGAACTCAATATTGTATACAATACACAAGTGATGAATACAACTTTCTACTCTCTTTTTATCTCTCTTCTCTACTCTTCTCATCTTTATATTCATAACACAATTGATTATTTAAAAACCTTATTTTTGTTTTATTATTCTTTGTGGGACTTCAATGTCATTGCAAAAATATGCGAAATGATGCTACTAAATTTTTTTTAGATTAAAACTCCGCAAGTGTACGTAAAATAAAGGTCGATCCCACAGAGACTTAGTCAATTTTCTAATTAGACACTAGATTTTCTACTTTCGTTTAAGTTGAGTAAAACAAGAGAATTGATTTTATAAGCTAGTAAAAAAAATTAATTATAATCTAAGAAAAACTAGGCTAACACGAGAGAAATTCACGAATCAAGAGATCAACTTAGAGTAACTAATCCCTTATTTGCTTCTTAGATTTTATTCCCACTAAAATAAATCATGAATTAATTAAATTAGCTAATCTAGAGTTCTAGTGTCTATAAATGTCTTTCGGTTTTCATTTATATCCTTAATTACCTAGATTAATTATGCAATGTCTTGCACTAATTTACTAGGTCTATTTAAATCGGTACCGCTCTAATGTGACTATGTAGGGCTTCTAGGTATATGTCTATCCTAGTCGCAAATCAGATTAAAAATCTAATTCTACACTATCTAATCCCATTGTCTATTTAAAATTCCCTCTTTCAAGTCCAATTCTAAATTTACTAAACATGTCTAATGGTGGCCAATCACTAAACAATAATAACAAGATTAGATAAACTAAATTAAATTAAACATAACTAATAGTGGGAAATAAAATATCTAAAAATCAAATAAATTCATAGTACTCTAAGTAGAATAAAGAAATTTAGTCAGTCAAATCTATCCCATAAATTATTAAAAATAAATCTGAAAACATATTACCAGATAATATTCTAGCAGATTAAAGGATGTTTAACACCAATAACAAAAACTTTCTATTGTTAATGAATATCACCACACATCACCACACAAAAGACAAAAGGTGTATCTTTCCTTTCCTCCTGCGCGTGTATGTGATTCCTTTCTCCCTTCTTTTCTCCTCTGGTAGTCTCGTGAATTCCTATTCCTGATAGGTCTTTAGTGATTGGAAGAATTAAAATCAGTCTCTCCTTTCTATGTGTGCTACGTGTATATATATAATAATAATAATTTTGTTACTGTCTTTCCTTTTTTTCTCCAAAATATGTGTGTGAATCTTTCCCCCAATTTAGACTGGGTAAATATAGCTATTAGCTGCTTCCTTATATTTAATTTAAAATCTGCACACACCAAAGTTATTAAGGAATAATAATATAAATATTTTATTTATTTTCCTTCGCTTTAATTTCAATAAAAAAATTCCTAAACATTATTTCACTTCCAAATATTTTTAATTCTCGGCAAATTTATTTATTTTTAACTTGATGAGTCCAAAAATGTAACCAAAACATATAATAAAATATAATAAATTTAGGGAGTCATCAGAAACAAAACAATATTTTATAACTCCAAATCACTTGTTGGCAGGAGTATTTTTCAGTAATATAGGTTGTGAACGGCTTGACTCAACTGTGAGTTTGCTTGCTGTAAAGTTTGAGGTTGTGAATTCGAATTAGCCACTCTAAATAAAGAAGCGATAAGACGGGTTAGTATATTCTTTCCTTAACATTGTTACCATGTGTGAGGATAGAAACTAGATTGACCCAAAAAAAATTGATTAGCTATATGATGACCGTACTAATTCAAACACAACTAGTCCATTTTGTATTAGGTGCATTATGTGTAGTAAACAATTCTAAAATCACAGTCGTATACCCAGATTGAAGTGTGGCCCTCTCAATAAATCTAATGTTTCATTTCAAATGAAAAGAACCAAGATCACGAGTGTTGTAAGATATGACTATAGTCGAAAATATTCTAAAATGTCTGAAGTTAATAAGGGAGTACATCTACTAGCCGAAGATACTAACGCGTTCCTCTTTGCATTGGTTAAGCCTAATGTAGGGCATGTAGTAAAAAGCTCATGATCAGGTAACCTTTTCTATTTTATATACAGGCTGGGTTAAAAACGATGCTACTGAAAATAAATAAATAAATGAGGGGGAAAATAGGGAGAAAGTATAAATAAAGAAATAATCAGGTAAAGAATTAAATATTGTGAAAACTTTTGCTTTGTGAAATAAATATTCATTTTTATAGGAAACAATTTGGTAAACATTGTAATACTTGTAGAGCATGGGTGTATGATACCACAAAATGGACCACACTTTTAAAGTTAATTGATTGAATCTCAAACGGGTGCCAAACAGTTTTGAACAGGGAAGAATAATATCACAAGTGATCTTTTATGTAAAATTTAGTGATAAAGTTAAACAAAAAAGTTACCAAAAAATTAATTTTTTTTTTTTGAGAAACGTGGAGGAAAAGGGAAGAGAGAGAGCACTATCCAAATTAACAAATGTATTGGCACTTGTTAGCAAGGAAAATAAGAGAAAGAACTTATTAAAGAGAAAGAAGAGAGAGAAATAAATAAATAAATAAAATAAATAAAAAGAAGTAATCATTCTTAAAAAAAGGCAAATATATAGGGGGGAAGAGCAACAGATATATATAAAGAAGCAACATTTATAAATAAATAAATAAAATAAATAAAAAAACAAAAAGAAGTAACATTTCCTAAAAAAATGATAACAATAAAAATGATAACTTTATATATATATATATATATAAAAGAAGCAACAGTAAAAAATAAAAAAAAAAAATAAATAAACAAAAAGAAGTAACTAACAAAAGGTAAATATATGGGGAAGTGAGCAACGGATATATATAAAGAAGCAACAGAAAAATACATAAATAAATAATAAAATAAAAATAAATAAATAAATAAATAAAATCAAACCCAGACAAAATGTAAGCCGTTTATAACAAACTTTTTAACCGGTTCTCTCCTTCATCTTCTCCATCTCCCAATCGCCGACAACAGTGCCTAGGAAACTCCATCACCGGTGGCCACTTCAGAGATGGTGTTACATTACGCTCAAAATAAAAGAACTTAGATTGAGGCCTCCCATGAACAAAGTCTTAATTAATAGAACACACTCTAACCAAGCATTTTTCTAAGTTTCACTTATGCTCGAGAGGTTCAGCCATGACATCAGCTACTTGATTTTCAAAAGTGATATGGACAACTAATCTGTAAAAACTAATCTATAAAAAGATAAATATTTATATTTTGGAAGAAATAAATGAGCTGCGTGTAAATTAAAAAAGTGAGCCCTCGATTGAAGGAGGGAAGAACAAGCCGTTTGATGAAAAATATATCGTCCATGACTAATACTGATATATCCAATAACAGAATTCTTTTTTTTTTATAAATACCAACAACAACAGAATTCTCAAACAACAAAGATTCGAGTTTTTCTGATGGGAAAGACTTTTTATTTTGTGGGGCCAATGGATAGGTTAAAAAAAACCTTCACCAGGAATGAATTTTTATTGGATAAGAACTTGGAAACTGTAAACAAGTTTCTCTGCCACGATTAAGGAGGAATAGAATCAAAAGAAACTCAAATATGTCTAGAACAAAACCCAGCGATCTTCACCAAACCACTCGTGATGAACCCTAATCTCACCAGAAAGAACTTCAACGTCACCATCAATAGGAGTCCAATAACAGTTAACAAAATATATATCATCATCAGCCTCCTTTTTTCCAGTGATCACAGTCACCCACCACCCTTCCTCATCATAAACATCAACCATTTGGTTCATAGAAAATCTAGTTGCACTTGAAACGTCCATGCATTTTGGAGGCAGAGGACGAAGATCACTAGGGCTAACAATCTTCCTAAGAGGTTTATAATTATCATCATCATTCAATAGTGTGTTGTACTCCACAATGTAATTGCCGTTGTCGAGGCAAGAGATGATGGTTGCTTCATAATAAGAAATAGGCGCTGTTGTAATTGGAAACCTGTTGATGACCTCCACGGCGTCTCCGACGGAGAAGCGGCCATTGGGTTTACTACTGGATAATGATGAAGAAGAAGGAGGCAAAATTGGATAGGAGGAGGTAGGAGATAATATGCTCATTCCCATTGCTGTAGAGTAGTACAGTTAGAAAGAGTGAGGAAAATAATGATACTACGTGTATGTATATATAATAATAATTTTGTTATTCTCTTCCATCTTTTTCTCCAAAATATGTGCGTAAATCTTTCTCCCATTTTGAATGAGTAAATATAGCCGTTAGCTGCTTCCTTGTATTTAATTTAAAATCTGCACACACCAAAGTTATTAAGGAATAATAATATAAATATTTTATTTATTTTCCTTTGTTTTAATTTCAATAAATAAATTTCTAAACATTATATCACTTCCAAATATTTTTATTTCTCGGCAAATTTATTTATTTTTAACTTGATGACTCCCAAAAATGTAACCCAAACATATAACAAAATATAATAAATTTAGGGAGTCATCAGAAAAAAATATTTTATAACTCCAAATCACTTGTTGGCAGGAGTATTTTTCAGTAATAATTCATTAGTTATAGTTGTGGAGTTTGAGGTCGTGAATGACTTGACTCAACTGTGAGTTTGCTTGCTGTGATGTTCGAGGTTGTGAATTCGAATCAGCCTCTCTGATAAAGTAGCGATAAGACGGGTTAGTATATTTTTTCCTTAACATTGTTACCAAGTGTGAGGATTGGAACTAGATTGACCCAAAAAAAATTGATTAGCTATATGATGACCGTACTAATTCAAACACAACTAGTTCATTTTGTATTAGGTGTGTTATGTGTAGTAAACAATTCTAAAATCACAGTCGTATACCCAGATTGAAGTGTGGCCCTCTCAATAAATCTAATGTTTCATTTCAAATGAAAAGAACCAGCAAGATCACGAGTGTTGTAAGATATGACTATAGTCCAAAATATTCTAAAATGATTGATATTAATAAGGGAGTACATCTACTAGCCGAAGATACTAACGCGTTCCTCTTTGCATTGGTTAAGCCTAATTACATTCATAAATAAGCCTAAAACAGGTAGGGCATGTGATAAAAAGCTCATGATCAGGTAAACTTTTCTATTTTATATACAAACTGGGTTAAAAATGATGCTAATGAAAATAAATAAATAAATGAGGGGAAAACAGGGAGAAAGAATAAATAAAGAAATAATCAGGTAAAGAATCAAATATTGTGAAAGCTTTTGCTATGTGAAATAAATATTCAGTTTTATAGGAAACAATCAGGTAAACATTGTAATACTTGTAGAGCATGGGTGTGTGATACCACAAAATGGGCCACACTTGTAAAGTTAATTGGTTGAATCTCAAAGGTTGCCATACAGTTTTTATTTTTTATTTTTCCTTTCAGTAATCTTACTTTTCCTCTCATTCAACTTTTTCCATATACTTCAGTTCAAAAAAAACTTTTTCCATATACAATTGAGGATGCTTCCCTTCCGTATTAAATATTAATTCTTGTAGTTTTGTAGTTGTTCTTGACTTGGTTTAACTTCTAGTTCTTGTGGGTCAATTATTGTAGTTGAATCAGTTGGGAGAGAAAGCCCTTATTGAATTGATGAAAGGATCTTTAGCTCACAGCATGAAAATGTTAAGCATTGAGCATGACGGTGCCCATCATATACAAAACAATGATTCATACAAAATCACATATTTCCTCTTGCGAAGAATTTAGATAATTCAAGTTTGTTGTTAATATTCTTGTATTAATCTTTTTCTAGACACAAATTAATGATTGAACCACCAATTCTGTACTCATTTCGTGTCATTCATTAGTTTGATCAACATGTATTGGACTAAGTAAAAGAAACTTTACCCATTTACGAGGTCATAGTTTGAATTTGTGTGAATATGAAATCTTTTTCTGTTAGAACTGCAACTTCCAATTAGACAGCAGTTGTTCATCTTTTCTTTTCTAGTGAACTCAAATCCAAAAGTATGATGATCTCCATGTCAAGCTTGTCATTACACATTAATTATAATGAGACTGGAATTTACACTTTAAATTGATGTCAGGAATAAATAAATTTAGCCATAATTCCTCGTTTTGAATGTCTCTTGTGTTAATCATATAACATGCCTAACTTGAGATAACTCTCAAGATTGCAGCAATGACACTTGTCATGTTATAAACTGTTTTCTGCAAGCTACATATTTCATACTCAAATGGGCACATGAACACGAAAAGTATATTAAAAACAAGAATACTTATGTACGTTATACTGTCAGTGCACCATAAGGAACCTATCAAGCTTCTCTGAAATAAGAAGTTTCCACATAACTCCATTAAATTAAGCGAGTCACTGGTTTATGAGGAGGTAGAATCTATAAATTGTAAAATTATCACAAAGGGGCTTTTAAGCTTCACCTGTTCCCACCCAAAATTTCTTTCATCTTCAAGTCATTGACTGTTTGTTAATTAATGCATAATTTTATTTTGCATAAAAAAAAGACTGTTTCAGTGTCTTGTTATCTTTGAAAACACCTGAGTTAACTCTGTTCTTTTTCCTCATGTGCCAGCATCCAACTATCAAAATAAGATGGATAATACTACGTATTAAACATGACCTGATTAAGAATATATAATAGTACATTTTTTCATGCACCTTAACAAGCTTGTTCAAGTTTATTTCAAATGGTTCTAATCTTACCTCCACCAAGAACCATTTCCTCGCCTGCAAGCTAGTATTATGAGATTGAAAAGCGAGAGGTTCATAGAACTGATAAAATTAATGAAAAATGAAACTTTAAATTAACTCCCAACGTAAATGGAAAACTGGACTTTCTTCACCATCACTTTTAACAATCTTAAGACTCCATCAGAGAGTTCTTGCAAGATAAAACTAATGAGTAATGAAACTTTAAAGCTTCAAAGAACGCAGAATGATTTCACTATATATGTGACAAGTTGCAGAATGAATTTCATTTGTATGAATCTCAATTAAATCAATGAGGGGGAGCTTGAGCAACATTCAGTAGGCTGATGCATGAACGTCAATATAACTTCAACTGTAATGTTCAGGCTTCAAGACACCAATATAAGGCAAATTCCTATACAATTCAGCAAAATCCAATCCATAGCCAACCACAAAATAATCTGGGCACTGCAGAGAAGAAAACATCAACAGGATAACTCAAGAATAGAAAGGACTGTTAAGAATTTCAAAGCATGCATGAAAAACTAGAATTGTTAAACATCAAGGTCCAAACACAAAATTTAAAAGAGTACCTATAATCTCAAACAATCTATCTTCCTAATATATTGCATTGTGTGAATCGGAAAACCTATTTTTAAAATCGCGAAACAAACCTTATGGTGTATCATAAGATATATGATCAATTATAAAGGACCTGATTTTTCTAATAACAAACATTGTAAATTTGTAAATATTAGCATTTTGATGGAAAGCTTTTGAACAGTAGGAATCAAAACAACGAGGGCAACAGAATTGAAGAGAACAAATGCTGTCTAGCATGGGGATAAAAATACATTGAATCGTATATTGATTCATGATCTATTTTGGGTTGTATAATATGATTCAGGTGCGATACATGCATATGAAAGATTCAACAATAGATTTGTATCTTTTCAATTCATTTTTGAATGGAATCGTAAGATATGACATGAGATTCATGACATTGTTACTACTCAAGTCCATTCAGATGACATATATGCGTGAGTGTACTCAAAGTTGTGTAGTCTGACATAGTACCCCCTTCAATCCTAAATACAATATCTCAAAAAGTCAAAGTAGTCTAATAATATCAGCTAGGAAGAGAAAGAAAAAGCTACAGAAAAATTTGAAAATTACAATTATAATAAAGGAATGGGGGACTCACAACCATATTTTGCAATAAGGCAAAGGCATGAAGCATACAGAGAAGTTATGCACAGACTTTGAAAGCTATAGATTGATCATTAGTTAAGTGTACTATACCTCAAATCCCCTGTAGAATTTTCCCTCGCCAACTAGCTGAAAATTAACCTTCCTCCTTGATGGTTTATCAAGGAAAGTACAGACAGAGACAGAGGATGCCCCTTTTGCTTTCAAGTGAGCAATTAAGGTAGATATAGTATGTCCCGTATCGACAATGTCCTCAACCTAATTAACAATAACAATTTCATTAAAAAACAAAGTTAGATGAAAATAAAAGAGAAGGGAATTGGTGGGAGATTAAAATACTCAAGAAACCCACAGTTAACTGCAGGAAAGTAAAGATAATCTCTTGTTCACTAAATGTGGCACCTGTTTTAGGACCATAATGACGTTACAACTAAAGATGGAAACCACTTCTGCTAAATAACATTTGTGAACTCAAATCTTATGACCAACTGAATTGTAAGACAAAATAAAACAAACTGTTTTCTTTATCCACTGAGATGCAGCAACCCACACAGGAAAGTTGTGGCTTTTAGTTGTTTAGTAGTTACAAAAGGATGCTCCCTCTTGTCTCCAAAATTTGAATAGTTTTTTGTCCAAAATATATAAGAGCCAGACCAAAATTGTGAAGTTTTCCTATTTTGACCGCTAGCATTATTTAAATTGTTAGCTATTATTAGAAAAGAGAATGAAAACCATGACACTCTTGGAGAATGTAACTCTCTCCTACTAATAGTATCATACTCCCCCTGTCCTCAATATAAGACCTTCTCCCTCCGTTCCTAAATATAAGATCACTTTGGGGAAGTGGATAAGTTCCTAAATATAAGATCACTTCCTATTTTATCTCAAGTTTTGTCCAAACTACCCTTATACTCCGTCTTTTCATTGAAAACCCCTCCTCTTTTTAAAGTTAAGTAATTGAGGGGTTTTGGGAAAATCATGTAATTTTATTGTCTTCCTTAATCTCCTCAAATTAACCAAAGTGAACGGAGGGAGTATTTACCTAATTTGATTAGATTAAGAATGTTAGTTAAGTTAGTTAAAATGACATGATATTACTAATATACCCTAATTATCCACCTTCACCCCCACACTCCCTCTCTTCTTGTCTACCATTAGGGAGCATTGACTCCACCTTCCCTCTCTTTTTGTCTATAATTAAGCGGCGCATTAATAAGAATATATTGGGAAAAAGATGTTAAAAGTTAGAAATAGGTCTTATATTTATGACCAAACTCATCCCTGAAATAGGTCTTATATTTAGGAGTGGAGGGAGTATGAAATACGGCAAAATTGGAAAAATAAAATGAACTTTACACGTCCAACTAATGTAAATTTCAGGCGTTTACTTAAGTCGCAAGTTTTGACAACTGAACTCTTATACTCCCTCCGTTCCTAAATATAAGATCACTTTGGGGAAGTGGATAAGTTCCTAAATATAAGATCACTTCCTATTTTATCTCAAGTTTTGCCCAAACTACCCTTATACTCCCTCTTTTCATTGAAAACCCCTCCCCCTTTTATATTTAAGTAATTGAGGGGATTTTGGGAATATCATGTAATTTTATTGTCTTCCTTAATCTCCTCAAACCAAAGTGATCTTATATTTAGGAACGGAGGGAGTATTACGAATTGAACAACAAAATGATGTTAGTAGTTAGTTGGTTATAACAAAAACAGGTTTACTAATGTAAAGGTAGGAAAGCAAAATACCAGAACGACGTGGCGGCCAAGGACATCAGTCTTAAAGTCAGAAGAAATAACGGGAGCTTCATTAGAGGAAGTAGAAGAGCCATATGACTGAACGCGAACAAAGTCAACGGAAAGAGGAAGGTGAATTTTCCTGACAAGGTCAGCGAAAAACAGGAAAGCCCCAACAGCAACACCAATAAAGACAGGCGGAGAAGAAGACGAGGAAGCTCGAAAGTGAAGGTTGAGTTGTGCAGCGAGCTCGCATACTCGGCTTGCTATTTGGTTTTCATTCCATAGGATCTTCTCTATGTGACTATCCAAATCCATAGAGGAAGATTCCAAAAGCCAACTGTTGGCCGACATACTATCCTATTGCTTGGGTTGAGACTTGAGACTTGAGAGTGGGATTTATATTTATTTATTTAAAGGAGTGAGAGATGTTTTCTCACAAGCCCTCCCCTCCTAATCCCTCCTTTTTTCTCTCATATACCACATTCTTTTGGCTATTCAAGTTCATTTAGGAACCCTTAATTTGCTACTTGTACCGTTAAAAATAAAAAATTTGTATTATAATATAAAATAAATGAAGTTTTTTTATTTTTGAAAACTTTTTAGTATAAAAAATTTCAACTATATAGACCTATTCCATTTTAATAGAATGATCTATAAGGGATACAGACTTATCCAGTTAACTGTAAAATAATTTTACAGTGAACTGGATAATAATTTTACCGCTAATTGGATAAGTTTGTATCTCTTATACATCCCTCTATTGAAATGGAATAGGTCTAGATAGTTGAAATTTTTATACTAAAAAGTTTTCAAAAAATAAAAAATCTTCATTTATTTTATATTATAATACAGATTTTTTTTTTATTTTTAATTGTATAAGTAGCAAATTATGGGCTCCTAAATGAACTTGAATGGACAAAAGTGAGTGTTTATGAGAGGAAAAGGAGAGAATAGGAGGGGAGGGATTCTAAGAGAACCCGACCCCGTAGTATGGGTGGAGGTCATATACTCATGTGGACATTTTGTTTGGTTGAAGGGGAAAGACGGAAAGTGCAAATAGAGTGTGGAAGGAAAGGTACGCCAAGCAATGTGTGAGTCCCAGAATATAGGGAAATTACATTTTTTATTTCTTTTCTCACTTCCATTTCAACTTTCTCCCTATCCAAAGTAGCCAATGTTACTTATGTATGTTTACCTTCTACTCAATTGTGCTTGTGTTTTTAGGTCTAAAGTTTGAATTCAATTGAATTGAAATGTTTATTATTTCAAATATAATACTACTTCGTCTTAAATTCTGTTAAGCCTTTAATTTATTTTTTCATATGGTATCCATAGTTATTAACACACTTTTTCATAGTAGCCATTAATAATTTAATAGGTTAAAAGTATATTTTTGATCCTTATATTTACATCAAGTCTCAATTTAATCTTTTATGTTTAGAAAGTACATTTTTAGTATTTTTTATTAACACTAATAGTTTCACTTAGAGTTTTTATTACATTTTAAATATATTATAGTCTTTGAAATGCCAGTTTTCTCAAAAGAAATATTCAACTACCAAAAGCTTCACTTCATCGTAGTCTTCATCACATATATAGAATATGGCATTATTTTACGGGTTATAACTAGACAATATTTTTGTTACAAAAGAAAAACTAGACAATATTTCTTAGGATGTCTACAAGTTTTTTTAAAAACAATTCCCCACTATTCTTAAAATATTGATAACATCATTCATCTAGGTAATTAACAACAACTCTTTTGAAACAAGTTGGGAGTTACTTCTTATAAAAGCCGCTTTAATATGTTTAAGTCTCTTATTTGGGCTATTATGAATGAACCCGATCCAACCCACTTTAAAACATGTTAACCTGTGTTAGCCAGTTTTTGATTCAGGTTGAAGATTTTACAATCCATCACGTTTTTCCTTTGTTTTTTCGGGCTGAGCCAGGGAGTTGATCTGAAAGTGCCAAGTCCCAACTCTAATATTCATCACAAACAATAAGTCTAATTAATTAATCACAAATTCACAACATACCAATCAGGGTACAGAATAAACTCTCTAAAGTTGGGCCTACGAATTTGGTTAACCCATGGGTCATAAAGCCCATGTGATAAACGAAGTCCCAAAATTCACAAAGAAAATCAAACACAGTGAGCAAGTCGAGCTTCACAAGTGTATAGAGAGAGAAGAAGAAAGTAGAGAGAGAAAATGAACACAGATATT
Source organism: Mimosa pudica (assembly GCA_029929735.1). Lineage (NCBI taxonomy): Eukaryota > Viridiplantae > Streptophyta > Magnoliopsida > Fabales > Fabaceae > Mimosa > Mimosa pudica. The sequence continues at coordinate 6,454,740 of JAKELP010000021.1, read as the reverse complement.
ACAGCATCGACGAAGCCAGAGTATCCAGTGATAGATCGCAACCCTCCCTTCACCAAAGTCGTCGGCAATTTCAGCACTCTCGATTACCTTCGCTTCGTCACCATCACCGGCGTTTCCGTCACCGTCGGCTACCTCTCCGGTATATCTATACATATCTCTACTTCAATTTCAGTTCAAATAAGTTGTTATGTCAACCTGATTTCTTTTTTTAATTTTGTTTTTGGCCTTATTGGATTTATACTTGGGAAGTATTAGTGATTTTTGGAGATTGGTACATTTCTGCCTTCAAAATAGTAGAATATTGATATATGAGTATTATATGGACATATTTTTGGAGATTGGTATATTTCCCTTATTTAATTGACTCTACATGATATGAGCCATATTTGTGGTTAAATGTGTACGGAAAATCAGATAGTGTTACAATTGGGTAAGTGTATATGTAATAACCTTTGGGGGATCATGATGAGTAAGGAAATGATACTTAGTCCTCAGAAATACCATTCTAGATTGAGTGAATTCACCTTTATGTTAACAATGGAAGAAATTATGTTATCAATTGACGTGGTTGGCTTAAGTTATTGGCATTTTTACTGTGTTTTATGTTCTTTACGGGATCATACATATTAAGAAATGTTTATCAAACTGTCACTGTTTATTATGTATAGGTCGGTGGATTTCACTTATTGGACTTGATCTTTAAGTAAGGGATATTCATGGTAAAAGTATTTTATAAGAGATTCACAACTACAGTTCATTTAGATGGCACTTATGTTTCTTAGTTTTTTTTCCCTACTTGTTCTACTATTAGTTTTAGTTGAATTTGGGATTTACAATATATTAATTTGTGCTTGACTTCCCAGTCACTGTTTCATGCTGTTTTTAGAAAATTGAACATTTAGTTGAGGAAATCATGGTTGGGGTTCAGCTTAGTTTGTTGAACATGTAGTTGAGGATCTGCATGATTTGGTGATAAAATATTAATCACTATTAAAACCGTAAGTCTCTTCTTTGAAGGGATTAAACCTTGAGTTAGGTGACTCTCTTGTTACTAGGGTCTGATTGCTTGCCAGAACACTGCTAGTCAGTTCCTGCGTATCTTTCACAATGATGATGAAACACATGGATTTACAAAATGAGAATCATCCAAACTTCAACTGTTCTTTGTCTCTTTCATTCCTATAATTGGTGCACTTTTCAAATTTCATTTACATATAAAAGTGCAGTTAAAGTGAAAGCATTAGTTGAATTGGCTACAATGATGGAAAAAATAGGTAATAATGCAAAAAACGCACTAGGCTCCTAGCAATTTGAGAGTGCTAGGCTCTCTACCCAGATGCTCACATATTTCCTCCCTCTCATTGACTCTATCACACACAATATCCCCTAATAACTCCTTCTTTCTCTTCCTCCCTCTAACATTACATTTGCTACCTATATGTTTGTTACCATCTTAGTTTACTAATTATGGACCACTCCAAGGTTAACCATTTTTGAAGACTCTTTCAGATTATCTTTACGTTGTTCCTTTCGATATCTATGCCATTTTATCTACATGGCATTGAATTTTTTACATTGATTGGCTAAACATTGAACAATTTAGCATTACTTAACAGAGGTTTTGGCTCTATCTGGTTTTGTTGACATGAATTTGTGTTTGAAATTAAATCTCGGACAAGATATTATATCAAAGATCATACATTGCGCGTGAATGCACTTTTTCACTCCTGGTTGATAAGTTGTAACTGAATTTTTATATTATTGAATGGCGAAGGTGCAAAAATATACATGGTAAATTGTAAAATGGGCATCCAATAGGCCAACACCTTGGTAAATTGTAAAAGGGGCACCAAGCAAAATGGGAGTGAAGAAAAAAGATGGAGTGCCCCATTTTTGTTTACCATGTATGTGTATGTACCTTCTAAATTACCATGGTGTTGAGTGTTCTTTTTACAATTCACCATGTATATTTTTGAACACTTACCCTTATGAACTCAATTCAGATTTTGCATGATTTGGCACGGAAATGTTATGTATACTATATGATTAAATCTGTTTACCCTTTTGTTTAGGGATTAAACCTGGAATCAAGGGTCCATCTATGGTGACCGGGGGTCTGATAGGCTTTATGGGTGGGTTCATGTATGCATACCAAAACTCTGCTGGTCGGCTTATGGGTTTCTTCCCCAATGAAGGTGAGGTAGCACGTTACAAGAAATGATAAATTTCCTCAATTTGAAACTCTCGTTTTCCCCTTCTCTAGTGGATGTAATATCCGGAATTTTATGTCAACAATATGGTGATTGAGAATAATGAAATTGTCATTCCTGTATTTCATCTCATTTAAGCGTTCAGTTTAGTTCTGAGGTCAAATCAAGAATCTGTTTGACATCAATTGAGATTGCTTTATTAATTTGAATATGCGTTGAAGTGTCTGAGTAAGAAAATTGGGAAATGATAGTTCGAATTTACATTTTTGAATTTGAGCCTATACTGTAAGTGGCTGCTTGATGAATTGAAATCAAGGGAAACCTATGTCTTTAAACTAAAAGATGTATGAAGAAGTAAAAATCTAAACCAAAAAAATTTGTGCCTTTTGAATCCTTTTAATGCAGGATGAGGGTGATATGTCAATATTCTCACTTGTTCTAAACTGAGGAGTTGGCTAAATAGTTTGTAAATGGAGTATTAAGAAAACTAAAGAAATCATTGAAAAGATGTGTTCCAAGTTTTCCTTAAACACCTTATTTAAATCTTTTTTATTGGTGAAAATAAATGAATTTATAGGACAGGAAGTGTGTTCAAAAGGAATTGTTTGATAACAAAAATGAACTGAGCTTGAGAGTATCACATATAAAGAGTCTACAATTGTAATTTTTTTGTGCACAAGTAATCTTCGTAGCTCTGATAAAAGGTTCTTTTTTGGGTCAAAATACTGAACATCATTAAATTTCATTTTGATCTTGTTAAGGCAATGAATGAATGTGGGGTGGGTATTAAGTCTATAAAATCATTGAATGAGGCATTCTTCTTAAAATCTCTTTGGACACTTCTTACTAACCCTACTTATCTTTGGGCATCAATTTTAATGGGCAAATATGGGAGGAGATGAAGGTGATATACTTTGATTGCAAAAGCAAGTGTCCCAAGACTGTGGAGGGAGTTGGTCAAAATGAAAATGCAATTGAACTGAAAAGTTATACAGCATAACAGGGAAAGAACAAGAGGAAAGTGTTTGATAGAAACAAATAGGGCATGGTGAATTCATAACGCCAAATGCATTTAAATGGATCCAACTCCAAGGCACAAACCATAATCGAGATAGTGAAGGATTTGGAAATTTAAAGTCCCAGATAATGTTGGAGTATTCTTATGGCATTGTAATTTGTATGCATTGCTAAGACTTTGACATAAAAATGGGTGGGAATGGCGGTAATTGTACAATTTGTACTAACCAAGATACTATGCAAGCCTTAAGAGACTGGCTATTGGCTTCCTTGATATATAAACGGGAAGAGTTTTTAAGCACACCTTGGACAGAATGTCTTGACTAAAATATTTACTTTTGGAGAGAAATTGGGGGGGGGGGGGGGGGGGGGGGGGTTATATTCATATATTGGTCGGAAATAGGATGGAAATAGGCCAGTTTAGACTTTAGCTAAACGCATGAGCTAAAATAAAACGAGAAAACATATGAAGTCTAGCTAATTGGAATTCCACGCAAATGACAAGAAAAATCTTACTTAATGTGGACGATTAGAGTCCAAAATTTTGTGGCATAAATTAACACCACACAATTACGATTGAAGAGAACATGAAATGTTTAGTTGGATGACTGGAATGATATAAGGTAAGATAACATTTGTTTTCTAGTTCATCCAATTATCAATCTTAAGTACTTTTGTGACTAATAGAGACTTGTCAAACTGTGTTGAAAATTATAATTAAACATGGAGAGTAACTGGGAGTTTTTGCACATGACATAACTATTGGACAATCAATTTCAATCATTTCATCAACAAAAACTTGTTAAAATTAAAAGTGTACCTTGAGGGCACTTCGTTGTCATATAAACACTCATAAACTTTTTTCTTAGATGAAGTATGCAAATTTGGAGGTAATAAATCTCTTGCTAACAGGCGGCCTAAAACGTAGGGAATTGTATGGCTGGGCATTGTAGAGCTGATAAAAACAGCAAGTTTTATCTCATCTTTGCGCTCTTTAATGCTCCTAAACTCCCCAACTTGTTCCTCCCCAATCAACATATGCAGTGTCAATCATAATACCAAATTGTAATTTCCTAACTTCGGGTACTAAACTACAGTTTTTGTAAATTCAGACGTCATCTCTTCACGAATTTCCTACATTAACGAACTCAAGCAAGCACAAGTGTAATATCCCCAACCCCAAGTCCACAAGTAAGAAATGCACGAGTTCGAACCTAAAATGAATAGTTTAACACCAAAATGCAAATAAAATAACTCAATGCATTGGATTGCAAAAATGTAAAAGTGTCTAAATTTTCATATATTAAATGACAATAGCTAATAATTTACTATAAGTAGTGCAAAAAAATATAGAAGAATAATCTGCAATCAGCCATCAAAAGAGCTTTCTTCATCTATTGTGATATTCCAAATTTTATAGACGGATATAAATCTGTAAAATTATATATGTTGTTGAACATAAAAAAAAGTACCAATTTTGTTATTTCATTCATAAAGTAGAGATATAAGACCAAGATAATTTTGATTAAGGTATTTAATAGTAGAAAATAATTTTGCAAATATTTATAGAGAAAATCAATCGAAAAGGTCAGCTTTTGAAAATATAATCTACATGATTGTAAAAAAAGAGGAAATGTGTTTCAAATTTCAAATAAAATAACTATATGTATAAAACAGAAGAAATTATTTAAAATATATACATATATAAAAATATAAATGTGTGTGTATATAGGTGAACTAGCAACCTCTCATTTACTTTGGCCAAAAAAAAAAACAACCTCTCATTTAACTGAGAGATGTCACATAACTAAGCTACAATGCTTCTGGCATAATAGTGTTATTATTAATATTTAATCCTATAGGAGCATCTTCCTTGTATTAAATTGATATGTTGTCTCAAGATCATAGGGAAAGAAGGGAGAAAATTGAGAGTATCATAGAAAAGCTGGTAGAAAAGGTGAAGTTCAAAACTAAGCCTATAGGGTGCTACTGAGAAACCTACTAGTATAAGATAATTTAGTAAAATGCAGATTCAACAATCTTAGAGTATTAAGTCAATGCTCAATTTAAAGATCTTTTCTAATAAAATTATGTACGACTACAAAGTAATTTAACTTTGCCGTTTTTGAGACGCATAAAAACATGTCAAATATGGAAGACTTCATTAAGTTAGAATATGAGTACAAAAGAATTTCCACCACACAACTTGACAAATTTTTCTCCCAACAATCTCTTTCATTAATTGTTCAAGCTATTGGCCTACTATGCAAAATCAGAAATAACTAATAGCTAAACTGATTTGAACATTTTATTATATACTTTAGGGTTCAAATGCAAAATTTAATATATAGAACTAATGTACTCTCCCGGATTATCTCATTTTATTAACTAACTATACTAGCTAACTGCATAAAAAGTATAAATCGAAGTTTTAGCATTTTTTTAACTAAATATAAGATCTATTTATTTAATTTAATTAGATTAACATTGTTAGTTAAGTTGATTAATTAAAATAAAATGTTATTACCAATGTACCATAACCATTTACCTTCATGCCCAACCCTTTCTCTTGTTTATTTATAATTGAGGAACATTAAGAGACAATTTAAGAAAACATTAAATTTAATTGGAAAGAAGTCTTATATTTAAAATAAAATTCATCTCTCCGAATCAATGTTATATTTAGGACGAGGAATATTTTGCAAAGCTAGATCATGACTTATGAAACATAATTTTCTACAAAAATATAATAATTATTTTCTCCAATCACTGAAAACCTCATTTCCAAATGGAGATTAATATTGGGTTGGTCCTTTACTGAAAACCTCCTTTTCATAAACTGTTATATAGTATATCATGTAGAGGTTTTAAAAGCTGGCTACAAAATAATTATGAAAATAGATGTTATCCCATTACAAATGTTGCGACTAACATGTGGTTCTGTATTAGTCTATATTGAAACCCATTCTACACGCTGGGACTTATCATGATGTGGTTCTTTTTTTGGACTAAATCATGTGGTTCTATACTTCTATATTAGTCTATATGGTTGGCCAAAAAAAATAATATTAGTCTATATGAACAACTTTTAAACAAATACCTATAGAAAGAGCTTATTAACATTACCTTCTTAAATACATAGTACTAATAACTATTAACAAGTGTCGATCACGATATATTTTATATAATTGGATCATGATAATAAAGTTATTTCCCACAATACACCCATTGTTCAGTCCAAACAAAAAAAAACAACATAGCCATTGATGCTTTATTTTTTTTTTACTAAATCTCTTTTATTAGATATTCTTGTAAAAAGAAAACATAATATTTGTGCCTAATATTATATAATGGGCGTTATAGAAGGGAGTTAAGCAAGTAAATCATGATATTAAAAAATTTTATGGTTATATGCATGCATCTATATATTGTTTTTTATGTGGGCATAAGAGATTTGGATAATATATACATGACCAAAGATTTTGTTTCTAAAAAACAACATTTAATTACGATTTTAAACCGTTTATGAGACGCATAGAAACAACAAGTCAAATTAGAGACTTTGTAAAGTCTGTCTACAAAAGAAATTCTGCTACACACTAGCGAAATTCTCCGAATAATGATGAACAATATCTTTCAATAACTTGTTACATGTGGAAAAATTGAACAGTCGAGACCAAACTGATCAACACCGTGATCGAAGTTCAAAAGTGGAATGGTCAAATACTTAAGAATAATAACTTGAATACAATAATTTTGATTGTAACATTGCCATTTCTTGATACGCATAAGAATAAGAAGTCAATAGTGAAAAGTTTTACTTAGTCGGGCCGGAGCTAAGTGTTGTTATGCATATATTGGTTTAAGGGTAAGAAATATGACCACACCACTAAATATAAATAGAAAAGTTTGATAACTAATTTTGAATAGATTAAGAAAATTTTGTATATATTAGTTATTTTTAACCAATATTTGATATGTGATGCTTTTTTATACTCTTTCATTACTTCCTATCATAGAAAGAGGAAAAACTCATATTACAGCTGAGTAAGATTATATGTGAACCTTCTAATAAAAAAAGATTATATGTGAATCATTGGCATAGCTGCGAGTTCCGTTGAGGGAGAGCCGCCCACTGAGTAAAATCCACGAGCTTTTGACAAAGAGCTCCTTGTCAGACAATAGGCCACCATGTTTGCTAAACGAAACATGTACTTAAATCATCACATACCAATCATAATCCCTCCATATGTGCCCCGAACATGTCTTTGAGATGTGATTCTGCCCCTACTTGAGGTGCATATGCACCAATAATATTCATCGTATCCTATCCCATACTGACTTTCAAATATATGATTCAATCTAAAATCTTTTTAACTCCCACAATATTCTCTCTCCATTCATTATCATCAATGATACTAACATCATTCCATCCTTTACATTTCCTGTGTACCAAAGTTTATATCCATTTACTATATTTCTATACTTCCCTCCCCAACTCATCTTGTTGGTTGCAAACACAATATATTAATCTTGTGCTTACTCATTACATGTGTCACGTCAAAATTTAATAGAACTTTTGTACTCTCCCGGATTATCTCGGATTATCTCGTTTTATTAATTAACTGTAGTAGCTAAATGCATAAAAAGGATAGATCGAAGGTTTAACATTTTTAACTAAATATAAGATCTATTTATTTAATTTGATTAGATTAACGTTGTTAGTTAAGTTGGTTAATTAAAATAAAATGTTATTACCAATATATATACCATAACCATTTACCTTCATCCCCAACCCTTTCTCTTATTTATTTATAATTGAGGAACATCAAGAAACAATTTAAGAAAACATTAGAAACAATTGGAAAGAAATCTTATATTTAAAATAAAATTCATCTCTCCGAATCAATGTTATATTTAGGACAGGTAATATTTTGCAAAGCTAGATTATGACTTACGAAACATAATTTTCTACAAAACATAATAATTATTTTCTCCAGTCCCTGAAAACCTCTTTTCCATAAACTGTTATATCATGTAGAGGTTTTAAAAGCTGAGACAAAATATTTACGAAAATAGATGTTATCCCATTACAAACGTTGTGACTATCATGTGGTTCTGTATTAGCCTATATTGAAACCCATTCCACACGCTGGGACTTATCATGATGTGGTTCTTTTTTTTGGACTAAATCATGTGGTTCTATACTTCTATATAAGTTTTCAGTCCAAGAAAAAAAATACTTCTATATAAGTCTATATGGTTGGCCAAAAAAATAATACTACCTCCGGTCCTAAATATAGGACCTAATTGACTTTTTTTTTGGAGAGATTAAGGTTGCGAAATAGGTTATTAAATGATGACATATTTGATATATTTTAAATTATCCATTAGTTTATAGGTAAAATAAATCTCTTTTATTAGTTATTCTTGTAAAAAGAAAACATAGCATTTGTGCATAATATTATATAATGGGCGTTATAGAAGGGATCGGAGTTAAGAAAGTAAATCATGTTATTAAAAACTTTTATGGTTGTATGCATCTATATATTGTTTTTTATATTTGGCATAAGAGATTTGGATAATATATACTTGACCAAAGATTTTGTTTCTAAAAAACATTTAATTACTATTTTAAACCGTTTATGAGACATATAGAAACAATAAGTCATATGAGAGACTTTATAAAGTCTGCCTACAAAAGAAATTTCCGCTACACACTAGCGAAATTCTCCGATTACGATGAACAAAATTTGAAGAGTCGAGACCAAATTGATCAACAGTATGATCTAACTTTCAAAAGTGGAATGGTCAAATACTTAAGAATAATAACTTGATTGTAACATTGCCATTCTTGATACGCATAAGAATAAGAAGTCAATTGTGAAAAATTTTACTTAGTCAGGCCGGAGCTAAGTGTTGTTATGCATATATTGGTTTAAGGGTAAGAAATATGACCACGTACACCACTAAATATAAATAGAAAAGTTTGATAAAAAAAGATTATATGTGAATCATTGGCATTGGCATAGCTGCAAGTTCCGTTGAGGGAGAGCCCACTGAGTAAAATCCAGGAGCTTTTGACAAAGAGTTCCTTGTCAGAAAATTGGCCACCATGTTCACCAAACGACAAATACACTTAAATCATCACATACCAATCATAACCCCTCCATATGTGCCAACTTGTCCTTGAGATCAGATGTGATTCTACCCCTACTTGACGTGCATATGCATTAATAATATTCATCGTATTCTTTCCCATAATGACTTTCAAATATATGATTCGATCTAAAATCCTTTTAACTTCCACAATATTCTTTCTCCATTCATTATAATTAATGATGTCAACATCATTCCTTCCATTCACATTTCCTATGTACCAAAGTTTAGATCCATTAACTTTTATTTCTATACTTCCCTCCCCAACTCATCTTGTTTCTTGCAAACACAATATATTAATCTTGTGCTTACACATTACATATGTCACGTCACAATTCTTCCGATTTAACGTATCAATGTTCCAAGAACCAAACCTGATGTTACTCTAACTTCGTTAGCCGCCCTCGTCCATTAAAGTGTGGTAGCCCATGCTCATCATTGCATTCATGCTAGGATGCAGCGGCTATTCCTTTCTTAACATTGTACTCAAGCTATGTAGCGAATCTCGCTCTATCACTGTACTCGAGCAATACAACATGTTATTTATGGGAAAGACCTAACATTAGCACAATATCTTTGTATGTTAATGATAATGAGATTTGACAAATTTTTTACATTGACTATTTAGTGTATTTGACTCGACTTATTTTGAGAAATAAACCAGCTTATTTTGAGTTTTTGGCCTTGAAAATCCAAAATAAGCTGACTTATTTCTCAAAATATGTCGAGCCAAACACGCTAATTAATGTCAAACACAACCCTCCTCCCTTTCCCGTGCTTGGCACTGACTATAACATAGGATAGACGTGCAGTTCAATATAAGCGGAATTAGAATGTTTTACTATTATATTTAGAACAAATATTTATGTTTTTAGCTTTAAAATTTAATTTTTGGAACAACTATATCCAAACACAATTTTTTACTCCCTCCGGTCTTAAATATAAGATCTACTTGACTTTCTTGAAATATCCTAATTAAAAAGTTAAATAAGTCACTTATAAATTGATTTACTTAAGTGTTTCCTTAAACTGGTTTATCTTACCTATAAACTAATAGGTATTCTAAAAATTTATTAAATATGTCATAATTAAATACCCTATATTTGCTTCCTTATACTCTCCAAAAAAAAAGGCAATGAGGTCTTATATCTACGAGCATAAAAATATTTAATTTATACGGAAAAAAATAGAAGTAAATGTGCGTTGGTATGTTATAACGTATTCAAAAGGAAGATCCCAACCCAAGGAAGACATCAAGATAGAAAATACGAGTACTGGAATAGAGAAAACAGGGGAGAAAACGTCCCATCCATATCAATTAACTACTCCTTCCGTTACTAAATATAGGACCTATATGACTTTTTTGAAAAATCCTTAAAAAAGCAAAAAATAAGTTAATTATAAATTAATTTACCTAATTTTTTCTCTTAAACTAGTTTATTTTACCTATAAGCTAATGGATAATCTAAAAAATATCAAATATATCATGATTTAATAACCTATTTCGCAACTTTAATCTTTCCAAAAAAAAAAAGTTATCTAGGTCTTATATTTAGGAACGGAGGGAGTAGATGATAATTGATAGGCTACCATTATTCTAAAAGTTTGAACAAGGAAAAATATTAAAGAAATTTCTACTTACATAGAAACTAGAAAGCCCAGACCATTATACACGTTAAGTTATGTTAATTAGTCTTCAATCAACTTCCTGCGAAGAGACCAAAAAATTCTTTCAAAAATTTGTCACAAAGAAACATGAATAGCTAGAAACATGCAGACAAATTTGTGAAAATAACAGGTGTGTTGTAAAATTTATGTGGTCGAGTTTAAATGTCAATAAAAACATCTTTTTATTTTAGCACTGTATTAAAAAAGAATGTCATAAAATATATATAATTAACTTTTTATAATTGTTAAATATGTGGTTAAAATAAAATCTTATTTAAAATGTTATGAAGAAGGAGGTGAACTTTTTTGTCAAGTGAGAGCCATAGACTAACATTATAAATAGTAGTTCTTCTTTCAACAATTGTATGTCCATTAATCAAAGCAGAAAAACTGATAGCAAAAAAATTCTCTTGAGTTGAAGTTGTCATGAATGGTTCCTGCAAGTTTCATGTGTTTGTTTCACTTTTGCTGCTTATCTTTTCAAATGTTGATTTATGCATTTGTAGAGCTTTCGGTGAGGTTGCGTGCATTCCAAGTGAGCGAGAGGCATTACTTAAGATGAAGAGTCATCTCTCAGATATTTCAAACAGGCTTGCCTCTTGGTCTCCCCTTTCAAATTGTTGCAACTGGCCTTTTATTGTTTGTCACAACATTACAGGCCATGTTCTTCAGCTTCACCTCTCAACTATACCTTCATTTGAATTCAATAATCTCTATCTTTATGAGACATCAATGTTTGGAGGGGAGGTACATCCTTCTTTACTTGACTTGAAGCATTTAAATTATTTGGATTTGAGCGGTAATGACTTTGGATATTTGCAAATTCCTCATTTTCTTGGCTCAATGACAAGCTTGACATATCTCAACTTATCTAATGCTTGGTTCAGTAGAAGCATTCCTCTTCAATTTTGGAATCTCTCCAATCTGATCTATCTTGACCTTGGAGGCAATAATTTGGAAGGAAGCATATCCCATCAAATTGGAAAGCTCTCCAATTTGCAGTATCTTGATCTTATGTGCCGATATTTTGAAGGAGGCATTCCTCATGAAATTGGCAACCTCTCCAATTTGCTCCATCTAGATCTTTTTACTGATAGCATCCCTCATCAAATTGGAAATCTTTCCAATCTAATCCATCTTGATATTCGAAATGAAATGTCAATACCTGTTGAAAATCCTCAGAGTGTTTCAACTCTTACCTCTCTACAATATCTTCAGCTGAGTTATGTTAACCTATCAGAAACCTCAGGTTGGTTGCAGGTTCTACATTCACTTCCTTCTTTGAGAGAGTTGCACTTGTTAAGTTATTGTCCCGACCATTCTCAACCAACCACCTTAAATTTTTCATCTCTGGTTGTCCTTCATCTTTCTAATAGTGAGGAGTTTTTTGTCACATCAATGGTCACAAACTGGATATTTCAACTGAAAAACTTGGTTGATCTCCAACTGGATGGAAACGGCTTCCTCGGTTTTATCCCAGATGGTATTCAAAACTTAACTCTCCTTCAACATCTTGATTTATCTTTCAATGAGTTCAACTCTTCTATCCCTGATTGGTTGTATAGTTTGAGTCATTTAGAGTCTCTTATTCTCTCTCACAACTACTTGGTTGGCTCAATTTCTTCTAACATTGGAAATTTGATTTCTCTTGTTACTCTTGATTTGTCTGGTAATCTTCTTGAAGGGCCGATTCCAGCTTCTTTGGCAAATCATTGCAACTTGAAAATGCTGACTCTTTCAAACAGTAACTGCAACCAAACAATCACGCAAATATTAAAAATTCTTTCAACAGGATGTGATACGCATGCATTGGAAATTTTTTCTCTGACTGGTTGTCAATTAACTGGCCATCTCAGTGACCATATTGGTATTTTCAAAAATCTTGTTGTACTTGAACTTTCCGACAAGTCCATTCAAGGTCCAATACCTAGCGCTTTTGGAAATCTTATATCTTTGAAATACCTTTCTCTTGGCAATAATGCTATTAGCAGTTCAATTCCTACATCATTTGGAAATCTAAAATCTTTGATGTATCTTGATCTCTCTCATAATCAACTTGATGGAAATCCTTTTGAAATTCTAGGATCACTCTATAAGTTGAATGAACTTTATCTGCAATACAATCTCTTTCAAGGAGTTGTGAAAGAAATTCACCTTGTTAATTTTGCCCAATTGCACATGTTCTCAGCTGACCACAACATGCTCACGTTGAAGGCAGATCCCAATTGGAATCCTAATTTTCCAAGTTTGTCATCGTTAAGTTTGGTCTCTTGGAATATAGGTCACTTTCCATCATGGATTCAATCATTGAACAATCTTTGGTCTTTGGACATCTCCAACACCAAGATAAGTGACTCTATTCCAACTTCGTTTTGGGGAAAAATTAGCAATTATGCGTATTTGAATCTCTCCCACAATCATATTGAAGGAGACCTTTCAAACGTGTTAATTAACATCACTGATACTCTCACTTATGTTGATTTAAGCTCAAATAAGCTACATGGCCAATTGCCGTCTGTATCACAAGGTATGAGCTACATAGACCTTTCAAATAACAGGTTTTCAGGATCCATTGCTCACTTCCTGTGTCATCTTGAGGGGCCAAAGTTGTTAGAGTTCCTTAATTTGGCCTCAAATAATTTATCAGGTAAAATACCTGATTGTTGGATGAATTATACCTGATTGTTGGATGAATTGGCCAAGACTTCAGAAGGTGTCCTTAGAAAACAACCATTTCACTGATATTTCACCCACATCCACTGAATCCTTGTCATTGCTGGACACGTTGAGCCTCCGCAATAATAATTTATCGGGAAAATTTCCTATTTTCTTGAAGGATAGAAGCAGCCTGACTTTATTGGATCTTGGAGAGAATCAACTATCAGGAAATGTTCCATCTTGGATTGGACAGAGGCTGCCAAAATTAAGGATTCTTGTTCTAAGATCAAACAGATTTTTTGGTCCAATTCCTCATCAAATTTGTAACATGAGTGTCTTACAAATCTTGGACCTTGCGCATAATGAGTTGACAGGAAATATACCACAATGTGTCAAGAACTTGAGTGCTATGTTGGTAATAAATAATGATTTAGAGCCAATATTTTTTTATGGTGACTTTTCTCGTCGACTTTTTGTAGTTGAAACATTGCTCTTGAAAGGAAGAACTTATGATTACAGCACCAACCTTGGTCTCATCACAAGCATCGACTTCTCAAGTAATGGATTATCTGGAGAGATACCAACGGAAATGACAAGACTCAAGGGACTCCATTTTTTGAACCTTTCAAACAATCAATTCACTGGCCAACTTCCTCAAAATATTGGCAACATGGAGTCATTAGAGTCGTTGGATTTTTCCCAAAATCATCTCACTGGTGAAATCCCACCAAGCATGTCCCAATTAAGCTTTTTGAGCTTGCTGAACTTGTCGTGCAATAACTTGACAGGGAAAATTCCAACAGGGACCCAGTTACAAAGCTTTGCAGCATCAAGCTTTGTTGGCAACTATGATCTTTGTGGTCCTCCACTCAACAATTGTTCAACCAACAGCTCCAGTAATGAAGACAAAGAAACGTTTGATCATGTTGGTGGAATCAACTGGTTCTTTGTGAGCATGGGATTTGGATTTATTGTGGGATTTTGGGCAGTGGTGGGTCCTTTACTCTTCAAGAGTTCATGGAGGTATGCTTATTTCAAATTCATTGATAGAATGTGGTATAAGCTGCAATACCGTTGCTACTACTGAAAAGAAACTGAGGCCAAATTAGCATAGTTATGGTTTGTGCTTTTACTTGCGTGATGCACTGTATTGTCTCTCTTTCAATCATGTAATGCTTTTCTTTGATATGGCAATAGAAGAATAAACTCATTGTAATAATTTGTGGGGTGATGCCAAAAAAAATGATATATAACTATTAGTCAAGGAATAAAAATAGTACATAACTATTCCAAGGTACAAAAATGATACTCATCTTTTATCAAGTGATCAAAAATGATATTTTAACTAATATGACAATAATATTATACATAAAAAGTCCAAAATGCCCTTATAAATTAATCACCATCCAGTAAAAGTTTATTTAATTATAAGGGCATTTTGGACATTACATGTCTATTATTTTTGTCATATTAGTGAAAATATCATTTTTGATCATATGATAAAATATGGGTATTATTTTTGTACATTGAAATAGTTATGTACTATTTTTGTTCCTCGGCCAATAGCTATGTATTATTTTTTGGCCTTCGCCCTAATTTGTGTAGTTAACTTCAATTGCCACAATATTGTAGACTATGTTTAATGTGATGTAAGTGTTTTTTCTTTCAATTATATGTTTGTAATATGGATTAGTCTAAATAAGCATAACAACTTTAAGGTAATTAAATCTAAGCAGCCAAATGTGGATTTGATCATTCTTATTGAAGATTAAGACAAATATCCAACATTAATCAACGCACATACATGCATATAAAGGGATGCCAATATCTTTATATATGGTTTCGAATATATTTGCGTGAATGAAAGTTTGAATGAGAACATTTATCTTGATAGCAGCTCATCATCTTCGTTCAAAATACACAAGTGAATTGATTGAATATAAAATTTTAGAAGAATCAAATTATTAGTTTGATCAATTCATAAAAAAAAAAGAGCAGTGTATATTACAATTCTAACAACAAGAGCATTAATGGGTCTGGATTATGTGGGCTTTCAAAAGGGCAACTACTTATCTTAGTACAACTTTTTTTTTATCAGAAATACAACTTTTTTTTATACAGACTTAACTTAGTACTACCTCCGGTCCTAAATATAGGACTTAATTGACTTTTTTTTTAGAGATTAATGTTGCAAAATAGGTTATTAAATAATGACATATTTGATATATTTTTAGATTATCCATTAGTTTATAGGTAAAATAAACTAGTTTAAGAAAAAAAAATTAGGTAAATCAATTTATAATTAACTTATTTTTCTTTTTAAGGATTTTTCAGAAAAAGTCAATTAGGTCTTATATTTAGGAGCGGAGGGAGTACTACTTATAAACTTCGAAAATTGATTTATGAAAGAAAAGCAACATCAATTTTTTGACCATAAGTAGCAACATGATTCACATGAGATTTTACTGTGCCAAACTTCCTTAAGGCATTGTCAATGAAGTAAATCACTCTTAGTTTAGTCTAAAATCAAGGGCACTGTTAATAAAATGCCATTTGCAATATTCAATTGATCATGCTCACCTACAAGTGCATTACGATCAACAAAATGGTCACGTCAAATGTCAAATATAAGTTCCCAACACGTACGAATCTAATCGATTGAGTTAAAAAAGCGGAGGAAATGGAGGAGAATCATTATAAGACCCCAAAAAAATGTGGGTCAAAGAGCAGAATGTAGCAAAAAAAATCACCACAAATTTTCGTATCAGCATGCACACCCACGCCTTTGCTCATTCTCAGTAACAGCGTCTGGAATACCTTGAAAGTATCTGCAATTAAGAATGGAACATTAATTGAAAGATATAATTAGAAAGCATGTCCATCAATTATCACTGAATGAATGCATGTCAAATTAAAACATTCAGACATTCAGAAGCAAGACAAATTTAACCAACATTAGAACTTAACCCCAAAACATCGATCATCAATGAAAGTAATATTAGATACCTGTTTAAATGTATGAATAAGACTCATAAGATAAATTCTTAGTCCCATAAATTAATGGTCGTTGGTTAAAAAAAAAAATTTATGGTTGACAGTAAAAGTGTACATTTGAAAATTATTGTAAGTGCGCTTTGGATTGCGATTTCCAGTGATTCATCCATCTACTTGGCTATGCACTATTCGGTTCTAAGAATTTCTCAGGCTCACAATCTATATTTGTGAGTCATCTTTGCCAGCAATAAGTAAGCAATTCTTAGTTGTTCACTACCTCTGGACCATTTCTCAAACATAATATCAAGACACATAGTTTAGAAGTGTGATATGTAATCATATATATTAAGAGGGCTATCATTAGCGTTACAATTAATTTAAAGAGTGGTAATTGTTTTCCCATCATAAAGAGTTGCTGTTGAGTTGGTTCCAAGGCAAATGTTATTAGACTATAAATAGATGTGTATTCACTTGAAGCAGATGTTATTAGTCTATCAATAGATGAATACGTATTCACTTATATGGTCAGACTATTATGATGGATTAGCATGTAATTCACTTTATCTCCTCTCCTCTCCCTCTGTTTCTCTTTTTTTTTGGTTACCCAAGGGTATCCCCACCCGCATGTCAAGTGAGACTAATCCCTCGCTGTTCTGAAGTCCCATATAGGGGGTAGACAGCTGGCCTGTGAATTTGCTCCATTCGCAAGAGCTGGGGATCGAACCCCCAACCACTTGCTTAAGGGATGAGAGTACTTACCACTCACGCCAACCCGCCAGGTTACTCCCTCTGTTTCTCTTCTCCTTCTATTCCTCCTCCTCCTCCTCCTCGTCCTCCTCATTTTACGTTCTCTCATCATATATTCCTCTACAATTGCTTATCAACGTGCAACATAATTGACTTAAAAATTCATTAAAATAATACTCCCTCCGTTCCTAAATATAATATCACTTTGGCTAATTTGGAGAAATTAAGGAAGACATTCAAATAACATGAACTTCCAAAAATACCCCTCACTTAAATGTGACAAGTGGTGATGACAAGGAGGAGAGAGGGAAAGATGGAGTAATATAGGGGTAATTTAAGCAAAATATGAGAAAAAATAGAAAGTGATCTTATATTTAGGAACTTATCCACATCCCCAAAGTGATCTTATACTTAAGAACGGAGGGAGTAGTTTTCTTCGTCAAATATAACAATAAGGCAGGCTTTGCCGCATAACTATTTTTTTCATGTAAATTCAACTCTAAAGTATGTAAAATATGAAGCTAAAACACTGAATAATCTGTCAACAAATATCCATAGCTCTAATTAGTTTTCAAATAACTTCAAACTTTATTCATTGTCGCGACTATTGTTACTGAAGTTTAAAATTAAGCCTATAGACTGCTACTGAGAAACCTACTATAACATAACTTACCAATTAAAATGCAGATTCAACAATCTAAGGAGATGGAACTAGAAGAATCTCATTAAAAGATTGGAATAATATGATAAATGGGAATGATAAAGGGGTGTGAAGAAATTTCTGCTGAATATTGGGAGAAATTCTACAGTCTCATAAGCCAGAAGCCTACTTTATTGTTGTCATGCATATTTCCTGAATGCTCTGTTTTCTACTACAAATTTATATGCAATCCAGTCTCTACATATATATTTACCAGGATTGGTTTCTCCATGACCTGGTATGATTACTGCTAAGGTTGCTTAAAATTCTATCATTCTTATTGAAGATTGAGACAGATTTTCAACATTCATACATAAAATGTGTTCGGTCCCCAACAGTACTCACAGAAATGCAACTAACAGCCAACACTATATACACTAATAAAAGCAGAGATTATAGACTCATAATAATGAACAAGACTTCAGTACAGACACAGATAAACACAAATGAGCACAATACATAACATATAGCAAAACATTCGAGAGGTTGGGACACTATCCACTCCCCAAAGGGCCAAGACTAATTTCCAAATTCTTCCCTCCCTTATCCAAATCGGAATGAATAAACATAAACCCAATAGGTGAATTTCACAACCCCCAACTCATAGGTTTTGACTAAGGCAATCCTATAGCCAACCTACTCTCTATTTGTTTATTCAATCTACTCTCTATTTGTTTATTCAAAATAGTCAGTCAAGGTTCTGCTATCAAAAAGTATATTTTTCTTTCTCATGCATTTCCCTAAGTCTGCAAAGGGGTCCTAACAAAATGAAAGTATCTTAATATGATTTTAAATACATGCATGCAACTTTAGAGTAAAACTTACATGTCTTGCCCTTGCTCATTAGCTAGAGCAGTCTTAGCGATACACAAAAAAGCAGCATCTATATTGTAATCCTCTTTTGCAGACGTCTCAAAATAAGGGATATTTCCTTTTGAAACACACCAGTCCATTGCTTTCTTCTCAGACACCTGAATTCAATATCATTAAACTATACATAAGCTATCATGAGGCTAATCACATCATGCTCCTTGGGTAGTAGAAGCACAAGACTTTGGGAAACAAATCACAAGTTCAGTTACTCCCTGAACAAAGTTTTTCATAAAAAAAATAGATGTCTTTTTTCGAAGGGGGAGGGGGTGGGCTATTAGAAAACTTCAAAGTACATTATCATCTGCTTACCACTCGACTGTTTCCCCCATCAATATCAACCTTGTTTCCGAGCAAAATAAATGGAAATTTCCTGGGATTAGGAGAATTAGCCTGTGTTTCAATGAGACCATTTATATTAAAATAAGCTCATCTTCATTCCGAAAACATAAAGTCAAGAGATAAAGAACGAATGTTGAATTTTGACATAAAAATAATTATGAGTACAAAGATGGAGAATAATTGAATAGTACAGGAAAAGAACTTTTCATCTGAAAACAAAAGCATGATATAGATTCACACTAACAGTCTTTGAAATGAAAGAAAATAAAGTCCAGCACATGAAAGTGTAAAATAGAAACCTCAAGCAGAAGTATGACAAACATTTCAGTGTGAAAAGCTTCTAAAAAACCTACAAATGAAAGAAAATAGAATAAAAGAGATGAAATTGTAAAACATGAAAACCAGACTTCAGCCTCGGCCATTTCAAAAAAGAACTTCTTTATGCACTCTGAAATCTAGGAAGGTAAATTACTTTTCATCCTTCATATTAATCCTTCCTTTTCTTTAATTTGAAATTTCCGATCTTAAACAATAACAAAAATAAACTAGCGGATAATCTAAGCTTCAATACAAATAGCAGAAACTTCTCTACAAAAAATGTAATCAAACATGGGAAAGAAGTTAACTAAAGAAGATGCGACTTCATATTTAATAATTTCTCAATTGCAATACCATGACAGACATTCGTCAGGGAAAATATAACCACAAGTCTACAATAATAATCATCTAGCAGAAATAAGCAATTCAACTTCGAGGCCTAATGTTTTCAAAGCATGTGAATCATCCAAAGCAGCATATATATAGCAGGATAAAGGGGAAGAAGAATGACCTGTTTAAGGAATTCTGCATGCCAATTGTCAAGGGTATCAAAAGACCTCAAAACATTAACATCATACACAAGAACACAACAATCTGCCCCTCTATAAAATGAAACTCCAAGACTCTGAAATCTCTCTTGTCCAGCAGTGTCCCATATCTAACTAGAACACAAACAAAGCATTGAATTGAAATAATAAATAAACTCCTAAAATAGACAACTAAAATAGCAGTGAGCTAGAAAACATACTTGTAGGGTAACGAGTCTATCATCAATCTGGAGTTCCTTAGTGACAAAATCAGCGCCAATTGTAGCTTTGTATTGCTGATTAAACTTCTTATGTATATATCTATTCAGATAGTTAATTCCAAAACAACACAAGAGCATAGAAACCGAGGCATAAATAGCAAAACCTTCCTATTGTGCAGGGTGAAAAGCAAATACTCCCCTCCGGCCCTAAATAAGACCTAGTTGACTTTTTTTTTAAAAATACTGAAAAAACAAAATAAGTTAATTATAAATTGATTTACCTAATTTTTCCCTTAGACTAGTATATTTTACCTATAAACTAATGGATATTCTAAAAACATATCAAATATATCATCATTTAATAACTTATTTCGGAACTTTAATCTCTCCAAAAAAATTCAACTAGGTCCTATATTTAGGACCAGAGGGAGTAATAAAAATAAATTAAAACAAAAACCATAATAAAAACAAGCCAAGCATTATAGTCCCACCATGCCAAAATATAAGACCAATTTCTAATTTTTCTCAACTTTTTCCAAATTATACCCACGAATGCTCCTAAATTAAAAAAAAAAACAAGCAACAAGGTGTTTTGGTAGTATCATGTTATTTATATGAACTCAACTAAAATGCTTGATCTGGTGAAATTAGGTAAATATGTGTTATATTTATTGAGAAAACAGAAAATGAGGAGCAACAGGAAAAAGATATTTGGAAGATGAAATTTGAAAAAGGAAGTAAATTAGGAAGAAGGAAGGATACTGAGTCATCAAGGAGGTCTTTCCGACGCTGAGAAAAGAAGAAAGAAAAAGGAATTTCATGAAATAGAAAGAAGAGGAGGATGCAAATAAAGAAATAGAGAGAAATGAAACCCTAGGAAGTGAGAGAGTGACCCGCTGTCGCCGAGAACGATGACCTTCAGCAAGATTCGCCTGCGCAAAGACATTATTGCAAAACAGAGAGAAGCGAATTGAATTCAAGAAGCAAATAGATTTTTCATTTTTCTTTCCTTTTTGTAGTGAGTGGATGATTACTAGAATTTAGAAGCTAGAGAGAGAGAGAGGAGGACTATGACTATGAGTTGACTAGCGGTTAAAGAAGCGAAACTAAAAAAGAGGCGCCAACGTCGACTGCTTTTTTTTTTTTAGCCACACTTTTTGCTTTTCTCTCTTTTTTTAAAAAAAAAAGTGAGAAAAACAAGAAGAAGCTTTCAATGAATGAAGAATGCCACTCCCTAACTCTCTAAAAAGGAACAACACGTGCCTCCACTTAATCTCATGATACTCAATTTCCCACGTTGGGTGGATAGCTTTAGGGAAATACTCCCTCCACTCCTTAATATAAGAGTTAGTCGCTAAAAAAACGCTTCTTAAGAAAACATGTGAATGTTAGTTGGGTGTCTGGATTTAATGCTTCTTTTCCAATATTGTCCATATTTATTATGATACTTTTAAGAGAGAGAAATACATAAGCATTAATAAATATGAAATAGAGTTAAGGGCAAAGTGGGAAAAAACACATTAAATGAGGAGAGAATGTGAGATGAGCTCTTATATTAGGGACCAAAATCTTTCAAATTTTTGGGCTCTTACATTAGGGATCGGAGGGAGTACTACAGCCTAAAATATTATTCAAAAACTCTTATATTAAGAACAAAACATTGTACTCCCTCCGTTGATAAATATAAGATCACTTTGGGGGAGATAGTAGTTAACTGGTGACTTATAATAAAGACCGGAGGAAGTACATATTTATCCTTATATAAGTTGTAGCTAAGCTCAAAGTTAGCTTTCATGTATTTGCCCAACATATAAGCACTAAATACAAACCACAAATGATTAAAATGTGAGTGTGTTTGTCTAGATATAACTGATAAACTGAAGATTGTAAATTGGCTTTTGTAACTCATGCCATGTTTACCATGATTCATGAGTAAAATTACAGGTTGAAATTTTTTCAGGGAGTTGGATTAACTCTATTTTGGGTGCGTCACGATCCTTATCCCAAGAAACAATGACTCAATTTTACAAAATCGGATGTTATCCAATTGTTTTATGGATCTTTATGAAACTTGTTTTGATACAATAAATACATAAAAGCTGATGAGAAATGTGCACACCCTCCGAAAGACCGAAACACCACATGATCATCATATCCTATTAATTAAAACATAACAACTCAATTGATTTTAATCCTAGTTAACTTAAGTAAGTTACAATATAATTTATTTTACTTTTTAATTGCATGCTAAGGATGTTTCAATCTTCAAATTAATAAATTTATTTTAAAAAACAAGAAACAAAATAAAATGGGAATGGTTTCAGATTAGTCATCATTTAAATAGGATAAAAATTTATAAATTTGTTGTGTTTTGGTTCGATAGAGTTGATATGGCTATATTCTCTCTCATGCTGAATATAAAACATATTTATTAACTTATTTGATTAAATTTAGAATGTTAGCTATTTTAGGTATTGTGATATGTTTATGAAATATTCTAGACATATTCTCTTATTTCTTCCTCCATCTCTTGCTTATTATTGCTGGAGGGATAATTTAGAAAAATATTGATAAAAATTAGAATTAGACCAACATATTTAGACAGGATGGAATATTGTAAGTTTTTTCCCTTCAAAGGAGGGGGAATATTTAGGGCAATTAAGGATAATCAAATATGCAAGTCTGGAAGTTTCTCCTAATTTATAATAATGAGCTCCAAGTAATTTGCTATCAAACCCTATACTTTCAATTTATTTTGATTAAGTCCATTTTGTTTTTAATGATGTCTTTACACTTTCACCAGTTTTCATATTCTCTTTTTATGTCACATATAGTTGCAAAGATTTGGTTGAAAATTAGATGAAGCTATAAGAAAAAATTTAAAATTCTTATTCGACTAAGTTAATTTCAATTATAGAAATTGTCAACAAATTTTTTCCATTGCCTTTAAAAGAAAATAAAATGATTCACACAATAATTACTTATGGATGATAATCATGATATATAAAGGAAATGCGGTTCCATTTATTAGACGGGACCGTCAGCCCAATTTTTTTGGGCTATTCACGTGGTTATTGCTTCCCACGTGGCCACAGGCTCAATTAATTCTCAATTGAATCAGTTCCATACTCAGCAAACATGAGTCACCTACTCACCTTATATAAAGATCTGTGCTTCAATTCAGTTAAAACAAAAGATCTGTGCTTCAAGAAAATCTGATAAAGAAAAATACAGTTAAAAGGAAAAAAAGATATGCGCTACCTCTAAAGTAAAAACAATCAATCTAGAATTTTCAACATGGGAATAAGAAATAAAGAACAAATAATTTGGCTTAAGGCTTAAACTAGAAAAAGAATTCGGTTCTGAATTATTGCATTTATCCACAGTTATCTTGTATTTGCAAACAATTGATTTCTCTCTTTGTGAGAATATAAGCTTACAATAACAATACATCACCACTTTTAAATATCGTAGTTACAAACTTAAATTCTGACCAAAAAAAGTTACAAACTTTAAGTTTTCCCATAAGATCATTAGTTAAGTTAGAACAACCAATTATTAGTTGATCCAAAAGTTTAATTAACATCAGACGTTAAGTATTATTATCCTTGGATCTTGGGTGAGTGCAACATCTTTTGTAAAATTTAATATCAAAAAAAGGTTGATTGTATGAGAAATGTTAATTAGCGACAAGAGACATTGTAATCAAATATGCTCAAGAGCTGCTTTCAGTATTTGATGATGAATGAAGTACAAATTCAACTCGTCCATGCATCTATCTGCTTCTATTTTGTCACCACTACTCTCCGTTAATAATTTAAAATCATAAACTTCGTGTAATCCACTGTCACATTTGTTTGGTCCGATCGAAACATATAAAATACTACCTTCGATCCTAAATATAGGATTTAATTGACTTTTTTTTAGAGATTAAGGTTGCGAAATAGGTTATTAAATGATGACATATTTGATATATTTTTAGATTATCTATTAATTTATAGGTAAAATAAACTAGTTTAAGGGAAAAAAATTAGGTAAATCAATTTATAATTAACTTATTTTGCTTTTTAAGGATTTTCTAGAAAATGTCAATTAAGTTTTATATTTAGGACCAGAGGGAGTACTTCTAATTTTCAATACAATGCAAGCTCCAATTAGTTGGTTTGATGAAATGGTCTTTGTCATATGACATAGATAGTTAAGGAGTTAATCTTGCTCCTAACTAAGATTTTTCTAGTTTTTTACACTTGTGACACAAAAGCAATATTGCTACTTCATTAATGTTAATCAAACTAGATGGTATACCCCGGGCGATGCCCGGGTAGCAATGATTCTTAGGGGGTAAAATGTACTTAATTTAGAAGGGGAGACATTAGTTATAGTTAATTTATGTATTGTAAGAAAGAGTAGTGAAGTTTGCAAATTTCCAAGGTAAAAGAATACACATATAATTGGAAGGCAGGTGGTTAATAAGCAAATAGAAAGAAAACACAACTTATAAATTGACATGCTAAAGGAAAGACAAAGTATAATGGAAAATGATAGATTAAAAGCTAACATCCCAAAAAATTTCTATAAAAGCGAGTTAGCAGGCAAAGTTAAAAAATGCATCAAATGATGAAAGAATGTAAGGCTGAATTCTCCCCTTACATTATTCAAAAGAGGGTGAATTCTCCCCTTACATTATTCAAAAGAGGATGAATTCTTATATTTCAAAAAAAATTATTTAAAATTTAGGCTCTTATATTACAGATAAGAGGGAGTATTATTCTTTGACGATAACGATAACAATAATATGCTCCTTATCCTTAAATATAATGTGAAAACAATCACTTTGTTTTATTCGAAAAAATTATTCAATAAGATAAAATTATTTATTTGTCTGAAATATATTTAATTTTCAAACTTTATCTCTATTGATAAGATAAGATGTATAGGCAAAATAATGATAGAGTGTGTAGCAAAGAAGAGAAAGAACAAAAACCTAATTGCGACATTTAAAGTCAATAAAAGGTAAAATTGTAAAAAACATATTAAATTGTGATGGACATAAAGAGATAGATAAATCATAATTTTTTTTTAAAAAAAGACTATTTTTTAAAAAAATATTGTAATGAGAGAGAGAGAAAAAACATTAAATTGCAATTGTTTAATTGGTGAACTCTTAAATGAATAGTGCTTGAAGGCAATATCTGTGGGGATAAAAATTTAATTTAATAAAAAAATAAGTTTGTTTAACTAAGGGCGAGACCACCTAAGCGAAGAATGAGAGGAACAACACAATGATTTTCATCATCCGTGGGGGCCACACTACACATATAATATTTTAAAATCATTGCACTGTTTTTTGAATAGTAACTTCGGCCATCGCTTTTAGATAAAGAGGATAATGGATTGAAGGAGGACAATGGGGAAGATGACTCTGGCGCATTCGGAATAATATGACATATTAATTAACTCAACTAATATAATTAATATTCTGATAAAAAATCTTTTTCTTTTTTATTACATTCTGATAAAAAATCTAATATAATTAATATTATCAAATTATGTACATAATTCTAATACTTAATTAGGACATGAGGAAGATACCTAAAAAAAAGGACATGAGGAAGCTAAGTATGCTACTCCCTCCGTTCTTAAATATAAGATCACTTTAGGGAGGAGAGTTTGTTCCTAAATATAAGATCACTTTCTAATTTGACTCATGTTTTCCCCAAATTACCCATATACTCACTTCACCCAAAAAATAGTGGTTTGAAGAATGTGAGATGATATTTAAAACTTAAGTGAGGGGTATTTTTAAAATTTCATGTGATCTTAACTCATTGGAATGTCCTTCTTAATCTCTCCAAATTTGCTAAAGTGATCTTTATATTTAGGAATGGAGGTAGTATTTTATAAGTGATCACACAAATCAATTTTAAGAAATTAAAATGATAAATAGAAGAGATAAAATAAAAAAGACCTCATAATTTAGAATCAAAACTCAATTCCAAATAAGGTAACAAAACTCAGTTTTTTTATGGAACAAACAAAACTCAGTTTTATTATCAAAAGATCTTGCCGTTCCTACGTTGTAAAAGGAGCCCGTACAAGGTTGCAAATAAAACTCCCCAGTAAAATTATCCCCAAAGATACGTGGTTTGAGGATATTAAAACGGAGCCACTGCACCAAGTCAAGGCTAAAAGTTACTGGTAAGAGTTTGAATCAAGGTTCTCAAGTGTTTTTATCTCGTATCTATATTTTTAAAAATGTCATCATTTCACAACTTCAATTTTTAAAAATTCAATCTATAAAAATGTTTCTTTCCCCTTCTCCATCCAAATCTCAAAAGAGACCCTTCAGTAACACTAGTTCTACAACAGCCATTGTTGCAACCACCAAGGAAAAGTTTGTTCATTTACTTTGTAGTTCTATCGATTATTTGTATGGGCCAGTAGACCTATCATATGTTCAATGTCCTGAACCTGTTTTCTACGTGGGTAAATTAAATTATAATTCGTGAAAATTCTGTCTATTTAATTAATTTTGAATCGATTGGAATTTAATTCCTAGATGTAACTTAAATATATTTTAATCATTTAAAACTTTAGTTTAAATATCCTTATGGAGGTTGTAGCCCACTTATTAGTTCACCTAACTATCATTGACACTTTCTCTAGTCTTCTGTATGAGATTGAACTGCTTTTTTAATTTACGAAAATAAAATGAGTCACTTACTTTTAACATATGATACAAATAAATACTTTGGATTGTATATTAATTAGTTTTTTAATATGGTACTCCCTCCGGTCCTAAATATAGGACCTAGTTGACTTTTTAGAAAAATCCTAAAAAAAATCAAAATAAGTTAATTATAAATTAATATAATTTACCTAATTTTTTTCTTACACTAGTTTATTTTATCTTTAAGCTAATGGATAATCTAAAAAGATATCAAATATGTCATGATTTAATAACCTATTTTGAACCTTAACCTCTCCCAAAAAAAAGTCAATTAGGTCTTATATTTAGGATCGGAGGTAGTATTAACTTTCGAGGAAAACATGACAAATATAAATATTTTAAAGTAATTTACTCTAATAGAGTCTTAAAGGTAATTGAATGAATAACTCATCTAAACCAAGCTTCATCGATAGATCAGAGTTGGGTTGTGATTAATTAGTGAACCTATATTATAATCAAGGGAAATTTAATTAGAGGTCCCTCACAAGGGAGTTAATACTGGAAAAGTCCCAAAAGTTGAAAATATTAATGCAGGGTCCCAAGGGACCTCACATTAATATATTTGAAATGTGAAAAGACAGTTTTGCCCCTAGCCTTAAAAAAAATTTACTTCCTCCCTCACCCACCCCCTCCCCTCTCCTCCTCCCTCACCCACCCCCTCCCCCCACCCTCCCCCACCAGCCTCCCCCCCTCCAGCCCCACCCTCCCCTCCAGCGCCCCTCCCCCACCCCACCCTCCCCCACCAGCCTCCCCCCCCTCCAGCCCCACCCTCCCCTCCAGCGCCCCTCCCCCACCCCACCCTCCCCAGCGCCCCCCCTCCCCCACCCCACCCTCCCCGTCCGCCTCCCTCCCCCACCCCACCCTCCCCAGCGACCCCCCTCCCCCAGCGCCCCCCACCACCCCACCCTCCCCTGGGGAGGGTGGGGTGGGGGAGGGAGGCAGACGGGGAGGGTGGGGTGGGGGAGGGGGGGCGCTGGGGAGGGTGGGGTGGGGGAGGGGCGCTGGAGGGGACGGTGGGGCTGGAGGGGGGGGAGGCTGGTGGGGGTGGGAGGGAGGGTGGGGGGTGCTGGGAGGGGGGTGGGGGAGGGGGGGCGCTGGGGAGGGTGGGGTGGGGGAGGGGCGCTGGAGGGGAGGGTGGGGGGCTGGAGTGGGGGTGGGGGGCGGCCTGGAGGGGGAGGGCGGGGGGAGGGGGTGAGTGAGGGAGGAAGTAAATTTTTTTTAAGGTTAGGGGCAAAATTGTCTTTTCACATTTCAAATATATTAATGTGAGGTCCCTTGGGACCCTGCATTAATATTTTCAACTTTTGGGACTTTTCCAGTATTAACTCCCTTGTGAGGGACCTCTAATTAAATTTCCCTATAATCAATCACATAATCACATACTTCGGTAAGAATATTAGGCCAATTGGTTACACAATGTATGTTTACTATAATCTAAACATGAAGAAATATGAGATTGAGCTGCGAAGTACCAAGGAGTTAATGCAACACCAAAACATCTACAACACTACACTCCACCTATTTCAGTATCTCTCATCAAGATCAAGCAATAGCTACTAAGTGTGACACCAACAGGAAAGTTTCCATGAGTAGACTATAAAAGCATTGGATGGCCAGGTTGGAAGATAGAGACATGAACTGAATAAGAGAGCGAACTTATTACAAGTATTCAATACTTCAACAACATACTCTAAGATCATTCATTTGAATATTTTGTACAGTTATTCATTGTATATCACTATATGTATGTTCATATGAGTCAATAAATCCTTGTTGTAATTTGATTATAAATGAAAGTACTCTTAAGATAGTGGGATCGATCTTAAGACTGAGTTGTAATCTTATAAGTTGTAACTGAGGGGGGAGTGATATGTAAGAGAAAACTCTAACTAAGGGGTCACTTGTAAACTCACCCAAAAGCATGTATTAATCTTGTGGTTATTAGTTAGATCCAACTGCCAGATGAAAAACTGGACGTAGGACAAGATTTGTGTTGAACTAATACAAACTATTTATTTCGTTATTTTTTAAATAAATAAACACAATTCAGCCCCTCTTGTCCACTTTCAATAATATTTTTGAATTTAGACTTTGTAATGAAAAATAATAACTTCACTTTAAAAAATACAAAATTTAGTACACATTTTACCAATAAAAGCAGTACTCTCCATATGATGAGATCCTGACTTTCCACTCTGCACTCTCCTTGAGTCCCATGTCCCCAACAATCCCGTATACCCCCATTTTTCCTTTCTAATTCTCTCTTCAATCACTGTCGTAACTTGTAACATTAAAAAAATAAAAACAAATAAAGAAAGGAAAAATGGGATGCGTAGGATTTATACTTGTATTTGATTTTGTTCTATATTCCTCATTATCTCAGTCTACTTCGTACTCTCTTTTATTCCACATTGTCTTTTGCAATGTGAGAGTGGATGCTATCACTGGCAAAGTTGCACAATGAATTATAACCTGAGTTTGTTAATATCAAGGTAATTAAATGGAATTGCAACTATATGTGTTGAGTCAAAAGGGTGAGAGAGATGATTAGTATATAATTAACCCCAAACTTCTAAAAAAATAAAATTAACCAAAAGAACCAGATATTCATTAATTCTCAAGTTAGAACGAGTTACCACACCGGGTCACCTATTTTGTCCTAGGTGAGAACGAATTTCCCAGGTTGATTCCCAGGCAGTTCCAACAAGTTAGCTTTAACCCAGTCCCGATCCAAGTGGGCAGGCTCAGAGCCAGGTTGGTCAAGCTGGGAAAGGCTTGATCACACTAGTCAATACTATGGAAGAAATTCCTTTTGGTCAAGGACGGGTCAATTTCCAATCAATTCAAATCTTAAGGGCACGTTTGCTCCATTAGAATTATGAAATGGGATTGACAAATGGAATTGAGTTGATAATTTCCATATATATTGGGCTCACAAGTTTTTCTCTCTATCTCACACTTTTTCTCAGCCCACAAACTTTCTTTTTCCATATTAGTCCGTTTGGTTAGACGTAAAGTGAATGATGAAAATAAAAATGAGAGTAAAAGGGTAAAAATGGAAAGTAGAAGTAAATTAGGTAATGATGAGAAAATAAAGTTTGTAAGACCATAAAAAAAGTGAGATGAAGAGAGGAAATATATGGGTCTGAAATATATGAAAATTACCTTTTTAATTTCCATTTTTCAATTTCTTTTCAACTTTTCTTACATACAAACTGACTTTAATTTACCTCTACTTTCTATCTTTACCCCTAACACTAAATTTCATTTCTATTATACACTTTCAGTCGAACCAGACCGGCAAGGGCAAAGGGGATCTAAAGTTCCATAGTGTCCGGTTTTCAAACTGGTCAAAACTAAGTAGAAAAATCAATACTATGTGCAAAAGAATGGGGTCTTGTAGTAGTGGACCACAACATTACATTAGTACAAGGCATCTCATGGGAGTGTACTGGCTTCTCATTTGTCTCTTTCTGCTCATCACCATTCACCACCCAAAAAGGATGCTTCTTTCACTCTAAGCTCCACACTTCATAGACCTCTCTTTCTCTCAGACACACTTCCTTGAAGAGAAAAAACAAAGCAAGATTACCACATTGCATTTTCCTAAAGCACACGCCTTCATTTAACTGCAAAGTGTAGCTTTCTAGATATGGATTATGAAAGGATCCAAAAGCCTCAGGTGCTTTTCTTTTTCATCTCTTTCACTTGCTTCTACTTCCCTTTTTGTTCTTTTGCTTCTTCTTTTTCTATTTTTGCTTCATGCTACTAAGTACTAACTAACAAACACAAAGTTTGATTTTTTTTTTGGGTTTTGGCTTGGTTAGTGGGAAGTGTTCTTGATCTGTTAGTTTAGATGGGCATGTTGATATTTTGAGTTGAATCTGTTAATGGGTTTTTTGTAAGTGGATTGATTTGTGGGAGTTTGGTTTTGTAGAGTGGTGGGGGATTTTCACCTGGGAAATTGAGGAACATGCTTATGGGAGTGGAGAAGAAGAGGAAAGATGAGGATGAGCTTGACTCTACTTTCACTTCAAGATCTCACATTTCTGACAATGATGAATCAGGTGTGGTTTCTTTGGTAGCCTCATTTTCCCTGAAGAATTAAAATTAGTTACTTGATTCTGAGATAGTGAGATGTGGTTGCCTCAAAATGTAAGATTTGGCATGCTGTGGTATCTTCCCCATTAGTATATCATCGTGTACAGTTCATGCATCTCACTTCAAAAAATCTTGTCACTGTAAAATGAGAGGGATAAAAAAGGAAACAAAATTATGAAAAGGAAATGAACAAGGATTGATATATGGAGCAAGTATTTTTCTTTCTCTTTTTAATCTAGATTTGTTGGTTTGATATTTGCTGTTGTGTTAAATGAAGCGTATGTGAGCAACCTATCATTGCATATTTATCACAGGTGGTAGCAGTTCTGACAATTGTAAAGATGTAGATGTTGTGAGTGTCCTTCCAGAATGCTCAAGTTTAGCTACTGCTCGTTCTTTTGGTTCGGAGAAAGTTGCAGACCGTGGTAATGCAGGAGTTGCTTCAAGACATAGAATTTTAGATGAACCATCTTTGGATTATGATAGTGGCCATGAGAGTATGAACATGTCCTCATCCATGTTTGAATTCCAAAAGGCGGAGCGTGCGCCCCAAAGAGTACCCTTGGGACCATTTTCAAAGCCAGCTCCATCTAAGTGGGATGATGCACAGAAGTGGATAGCGAGTCCAACTTCAAACAGGCCAAAGACAGGACAAACACAGGTCCAGAGTGAAAAGGCAGGATCACGTAAAGTTGGTAATCTTGGTTTTGGTCGACAATCTTCATTGAAGGTTGTTGTTGAAGTTCCAGATCAAAGAGTGGTTGGCTTAGAAGAGCCAGATACTAAACGAATTGATACAAATCAAACAAAGATGGAAAGTGGGGGGCAAAAAATTGTGAGCTGGGAGGCTGAGCCTTATGCAATTGCTGATTCCTATGGTGAGCTTGCAATTTTGTTTCAGAATTCTTCAGTGGAGTCTTCAACAAAAACATACTTTCATATGTTATTGGGATTACATTACTTGTGTCTTTACAATGCAGCCACAATAAAACTTCCAAATATAGATGAACTTCAATTTTCTTTTTTAAAAACAATCTTTTTGGGAGTGATATAAGTGGTGGCTTGAACAGCAGAATATGTAAGTAACTGGATGATGAGGGGTATGGGTCATGTAAGGGATGTCTTAGTTGAACTCTTCATGGTGCCATTCAACAAAAGGAAAAAAAAGTTTTGTGAATGGTTATTTTTCATGCTGATTGTGTCAGAATTAGTCATGGGTGAAGCCGTAGGACACACAGTTGGGCTTCTTGAGTAGCTAGCGTGTTTTTGTCTTCCTTTTATGGTTTTATTTCATGTGAGTATTCAGCAAAGGACATTTTAAAGTTCAATATGGGCCTTTCAATATCTTCATAGATGAATATTAGCTCATTTTTTTATTTGGTTATCAACAATGGTCGGTATCACACCATTTTGAAGATTGATCATATATGACATTTTTAAATACTTTGACATTGATGTAAACTTCAGTAAGCAAGTTTATTTAATTTACTGATAAGCTAATTGCTTACACAACAGTTTCTATATTTAAGAGATTTTGGTAGGAATGGATTTTGGAAGTTAATCGTTGAACTAGATTAATGGAAAGTTGGTGCATACTGATATTATATTGAGCAATAGAAGAACCATCCATCTATGTGTGTGTGGAAAGTTGAGTTAAAACTTCATGTTACTGAAAATGTAGAAATTATAATTTTGGGTGTTTGGACATATCTTCTTTTCAAGGTTTGATTCCTAACTTCAATCAGTACATTTAGCTAAAAATCATGGAAACTGAACTGGAATTTACTATTAATTTGTCCCTTTGTTCATTGTCATTTGATATTGGCAGTTAATCTCAGCCAGCACAATTCATCGATGGCCATCCAGAGCGCCACAGCATTCATTCCTCCCCCTTCAACAGCTCGGTCTGTATCAATGAGAGATATGGGTACAGAAATGACCCCTATTGCTAGTCAGGAACCATCAAGGACTGGTACACCTGTAAGGGCAACAACACCGATGCGCAGCCCGAATTCTTCACAGCCTTCTACCCCAGGAAGAGCTGCCTCATCATTAAGTCCAACTGATCTATCAAGTGTACATCTGGATCTCAATAAAAATGAACTTTCTGAAAAGGAGCTACAAATGAAAACCAGGCGAGAAATAATGGTCCTTGGAACACAATTGGGTAAAATGAACATTGCTGCTTGGGCTAGCAAAGAGGAGGAAGAAAAAGATGCTTCCACTTCACTTAAAAATAAAGCATCTGAACAACCCAAAAGTGTGATTGAAACACGTGCAGCAGCATGGGAGGATGCAGAGAAGGCCAAGTATTTGGCCAGGTCAGTTTACTTTAATCGTTGAATTTATTACATATCAACCGTTACTTGTTTTCTGCTTAGTTTGTCTAATGCATCCATTCATCTTTGCTCATGAAATTTGAATCTACCTCTTTCTATTGGTGGTCAATCCTACGGAAAACACTATTTTCCTCATTTCTTTTGATGATCAATGGTACATATTTGATGCTCTTCTTGGCTTCCTCCTAATGTCTTATTGATTGGATATTAGATGATAGTTTTTACAAGAAAGCCACTGATATATGCTAATTTTGAGTGTGGGTGGGAGAAGAGAAAAGAATGAAAACAGCAAAATATCATGGGAATCAAGTCCATTTACAAGTTGCAAGATTGTTAAAATGAATGTATTGATTTCAATAACATATAGTAGCCCTGAAGGAAAGGGCTGTTGGCTTTAATTGCGTGGTTAATATTTTATTATCGTTTATAGTAATTTAAGATACAAAGAGTCATATCCTTGGTACTATGCTGTGCACGTAAAGGATTATCACTATTAAATCTTACCTTTCCATTTTCTAAGATAATTAATTTTTACCAATGAGTAATTGGTCGAGCTGGTAAGTGGGCTCACCCTGGTAAGGATGACGTGCTACACATCATTTTAACAATAATATGCAGTGCTACACTAAATATTATCTTAACCATGATGCTTTATCATTAATCATGCAGATTTAAGCGTGAGGAGATGAAAATACAGGCATGGGAAAATCACCAGAAGGCAAAAACAGAAGCTGAGATGAGGAAGATTGAGGCATGTGTTTCTTTCTTAACATTACTGGGTTTCATTCTTTCTGCTGTGAAATTTTTCATGTTTTTTATTTCTATTCTGTTCAATACTCCGGTTAGTGTTCTCCTGTCCATTCTCTGAGATGTACCAACTCAATGTCGATAAGATTAATTTTGTTCCTAAACTTGATCCTGGTCGCATGAATAAGTTCTAAGAAGAGAGGCTTCCTTCTGATATCTATCTACTTTAAAAGGAATAGAAAGTGCTTTATTTGACAAGGACGTTAGCCTCTTGTGGATGACATTGCGTTGGGTCAAATGCTCTTTCTTTGGCATCCATATACGATATCATAATCTAAACAGTCACTTGTGGAGGTGGGAGAGAAACTCTATCCAATGACAGTGAAGTCCTGTAATCATTGTGCAAATCTGCATCATAACATATTCAATAAAGGATCATAGCCTAGTTTTAGTCTCCACTTGGT
Source organism: Mimosa pudica (assembly GCA_029929735.1). Lineage (NCBI taxonomy): Eukaryota > Viridiplantae > Streptophyta > Magnoliopsida > Fabales > Fabaceae > Mimosa > Mimosa pudica. The sequence continues at coordinate 6,419,928 of JAKELP010000021.1, read as the reverse complement.
GAGGGTGTTGGGGAAGAGAATATACTAGGCAGTTTTACCCCTACTTTATGCAGGGAAACTAATTCAAACCTACGACCTCAGACCACATTGATATGCGTGCTTACCATTGAGTCAAACAACTCTTCTTATAAATGAAATTACTGGAGCAATAATTATTTTGCTATCATGCTTTGTACTTGTTATAGTTTTGCTTGGTGAACATTAAGTTTAGGTCAGTAGACTAAATTCCTTCTCCTTTTGGTTATCTATAGCCATATATCAAGAAAAAAGGCATTTATGAGGAAACTAGCTCCATATCAAGATTCAAGCGCTATTAGCCTATTAAATTTGCATTTCCAAGGACTTTCTTGTAGTTGTAAATCTAAACCACATCATGGATTTCAGGTAGAGGTTGAAAGAATGCGAAGTGGAGCACACGATAAGCTAATGAATAAACTCGCGGCCGTGAGGCATAAGGCCGAGGAAAAAAGAGCAATGGCAGAAGCCAAAAGAAATTGCCAAGCTGCAAAAATAGAAGAGCAAGGAGAGTATATACGCAGAACCGGCCGCGTCCCGTCTTCATATCTCTCATTTTCTTGCTGCAATTGGTGCTCATAAATGCATGTTGGGACTTTGTTCTTTCCACTTACCCAGCAATTAATCATTTTTGGTATTGTACACTGTTTTTTCCTTCACTTGCTAAGAGTTGCAAGAGGTCTGCTTTAGTTTGTTTACTCCTCCTCAGGTCAATACCAAATTGATGAGCAATCGCATGATTTGATGTTGTGGTTTATACATGTTCTTTTGGAAATCATGGAGGGGAAAGTTGGGAAGTCTGTATCATCTCTGAGAATAATCTTATGGCTTAACTTTTGTAATTAGTGTATAAACTTTAAAATGTAAGGAGATAGTTTTTAATTTTTGAAAAGAAATGTTTAATTTTAGCCAATAGAGTATGAGGAATTGAGGATGATGTGTCCTTGCTTCTACTACAATACTATAAAAAGTGACTTGCAAGTTACCAATCAAGTATTGATCATTCCATATTATAATTTTGGGTCTTAAATGAGGAAACTATATTAATTACTCCCTCCGGTCCCTAATGTAAGAGCTAGCCCTCAAAAAAACGTTTCTTAAGAAAACATGTGAATGTTAGTTGGGTGTCTGGAGTTAATGCTTCTTTTCCAAAATTGCCCATATTTATTATGGTACTTTTAAGAGAGAGAAATACATAAGCATTAATAAATATGAAAGAGTTAGGGGTAAATATGAAAGAGAGTTAGGGGTAAAGTAGGAAAAAATGCATTAAATGAGGAGAGAATATGGGGTGAGCTCTTACATTAGGGACTAAAACTATTCAAATTTTAGGCTCTTACATTAGGGACCGGAGGGAGTATAAGACACCCATCAAATGAGCGTTTTTTTTTTATACAAACAACTATCAAAGATGTGTTATTTCTCATCACCATCTTTTGAAGAAAATCGAAAGATATCAACACACATTCTTGTTAATAATGACAAGCGCTCATTTAATGAAAATTAAAAAAAAACTATGAAATTGTTGGTAAAGATTGGTCAAAAAATCATGTGAGAGATGTCTTTTATTTTGTTTTTTTAAAAAAATATAACCTTACAAAAATAAGTAAATATGAGAAAGAATGAGTGGAATGCAAAAGATCAAATTTAAATTTAAATAGTGTGAGTCATTATAAAAGAAGCAATGCATTATATATAGGGTGAGTCATCTATTATATTATATTCTTAAAACCTCTTAGCAAATTCCTGATTGGTCCACATGTCTCTATATTTTTTAAAAAGAAACCTGTAATTGATACACCATATAATTGTATAATTGTATCGTCAAGTATAAATGACTCACTTCATTTCTCCTACATAAATGCAATAAATTTTCAAAATCAAATGATTAGATTTTGGGATGTCATTTAGTAAAATAAAAATATTTCAAGTCAACAATTTTGTATACCATAATACATAAAATGGTTACAACTTTATCGGTTAACTTTTTTGGATAACACATTTGAAACACACATGATATGTGCATTGCATAGGGGTAATTCCTAGTTTGTTAATAAAGCATAAAATAAAAAAGATTCATGCAAATGATAATTAAACACACTTTTAAACTCCAATAAAAAGTACTCCATTTACTTTTTTAAACTCCTCAAATGTGATGTATATTTAGGAATGAAAGGAGTATTTTACAGAGAATCTCGTCTTAATTGGGACAATTATGAGCTTGTCATTATATATATATATATATATATATATATATATATATATAAAAGAATGTGTGTTGATTTTCCTAGAAAACCCCATATAATAATTTGTACATAAGAAATCATATTTGGTGGTGAAAATTGCCATTGATTTACATGTCCAATTAAGAAGAAGAATTTGAAAATGATGTTGTTAAATAGGAGATATAAATTGTACATCTAAGCAAACTTCAATAACTACTTTATTATTCTGGGCAATAAGACACCTCTTTTAAAAAGAAAAATTAGAAATGCATCGCACATGAGAACTTGAATGATTTTAAGATATTCAAATACACTCCCCATAGTAAATTTAGAGGGGAAGAAGAATAGGATATAGTATAAAGCTTCCATATCTAAACCTAAATTGTCAATCATGTGGGAAAAAAGAGGAACATGTCTAACTTTTGCTTATTTTCTGTATTCATTTGGTTGGTGACTTATAACACCTTGTTTTGTGATAATGATGATACATGCATTCACATACAAGCAATTCACAATTACATCCACTCGTTTCCATCATTCATTTGGTTGTGGATCCCACACTCAATGTCTTCATTTCAATGGCATTTTTAGTTTTTCTTCTTATTCCCTCCTTTTCTTTGTCTGTTTCTTGAGTGTCCTGTTGGGGGAAACGGTTTCATTGCAATCAAATATGGTAGTAGAGATTAAACTGAAAACACTTAAATTTAGAATTGTGCATAATTTGGTGATTTATTTTTTAGACAGAATTTCAAGAAATTGTTATGATATAAACATTCAAAATGATGTCAACAAAGTTTGTCCAACTGATAAAGGGGTTAACACATAACTATCGTGACTTCAAATCTTAATGGTATGAGGACATTATTAATGAGTAACCTGCAAGTATCTTTTAAGTGCTCTTTGAATTTGAAAGTCTGTCATGTCCTTTGTAAGCTCCATAAATTAACTTACCTAAACTTTTTAGTGTGTGTATAATCATTTGCAATGATGACATCTTGTCAAACAAACATCAGCGGAAAATAGCAAAAGAAATACATGAGAAATAGAGAAGCTATTTTGTTCTATTGTATTTTGCAAAATCAAATGATATTTTAAGCTAAACATTTTGAACTATAAACTCCATGAAGTTTTAGATAAATTTATTTGAATTTTAGGTAACTATGTAATAAAATGCTAACTGATTATATAAAAATTTTATTACATGCACTTTTCTCATTATGGGCATGTTTCTTATATAGAATAATTGATTTCGTAGTAGTATCATTTATAAATCATAATGTCAAACATTTAATATATAGTAGTATAAATTCTTCTAAAAGTTTAACTCCTATATATTTGTGTATAGTTTTATTCTAGTGATTTGTTATTATTTAAAAGGTAAACCTTTGTAACTAGTTTCCAATATAACCACTACACATGGTCAAAACATTGTTACTTACGGCTCAAACACTTGTTATTTTATGAATAATAAAAGTAGGGCAAAAATATATTTTCGACTTAGGAAAATAACTAAGGTAATGTCCCTTATAACCCTACTTTAATTTTGTTATTTCTAGAGACATTTTTTATACAGTACTCCCTCTGGTCCTAATGTAAGAGCCCAAAATTTGAATGATTTTGATCCCTAATGTAAGAGCTCACCCCACGTTCTCTCCTCATTTAATGCATTTTTTCCTACTTTACCCCTAACTCTCTTTCATATTTATTAATGGTTATGTATTTCTCTCTCTTAAAAGTACCATAATAAATATAAGCAATTTTGGAAAAGAAGCATTAACTCTAGACATCCAACTAACATTCACATGTTTTCTTACGAAACATTTTTTTTGCGGCTAACGTTTACATTAGAGATATACGTATTACATTAGATTACATTAGATGACATCTCAAATTAATTACCCAAAAATCTCTCATACATACATAGCTCAACAAGAATGAGTATTATGTTTTGAGCGAAAAAGAAAAGAAAATTGGGACAGCAAATGAAGGCGGAGATTCACATTTGACTGCAACGACAAGGGGGGAAAAGGAGGAACATGAAGAAGAAGAAGTAATCTCACATCAAATAACAAATAACGTCTCTCTCTCAAGCCATATCATAAGAAGAAGAATGGAGGCAGCGATGGGATTGATGCGAAGAATTCCTCCAAAGCACACAGATACCGCCCTCTCTGCTCTTCTCAGCCTCCTCCCTCACCATTCCTCCGATCTCTTATCTCAAGTTGATCAGCCTCTCCAGGTCTCTCTCTCTCCCCCTTTATCATTTCCCTCTCATTCTCTGTTTTTTCTTGTGGCTCTCTTTTTTTGGCTGTTTTGGGCTAAAGGGTATCTTAAAGTCTAATCCTTTTGCCTTCTTATTACAAAATATGGTCATGAAGGGTTGGTTGTAATGATGGGTCTCAGAAAAAAAAATAAAGAAATTGAACATTTCTCTGTTTTTTCTTGTGGGTGTCTTTTTCTGGGTGTTTTTGTTTAAAGGGTATCTTAAAGTCTAATCCTTTTGCCTTCTTATTACAAAATATGGTTATGAGGGGTTGATTGTAATAATGGGTATGAGAAAAAAAAGAAGTTGGATATTTTTTTTTTTTGAAGTAATGGAATTTTGGGTTGCTGCAGGTTTCGTGTGACCAGGATAGTGCTAAAGATTTCATTTTGTGTGAATATAACCGAGATGCTGACTCTTACAGGTAAATTAAATTATCTGTACTTAGTTTTTTACATTCCTTGTTTTCTTTGAGGTAATAATATTGCTTAAATAAGTACTGTTTAATGTTCTGGATCTTTGGATTTTAGCTGATTTTTTAATTGCACGTGTATCCTTTTCAATTTGAGCTCATAGAAGGTCTTTGATCAATTGGTTATGTGTAATACTGATGGGGACTTTGTATGGGCGAAGTCCCACATTAAGTAGAATGGGATGCTTGGTGTGGTATTTAAGCCCTTGGCTCTCCCTCCCTAACAGCTAGCTTTTGGGGATGGGCTCTCCAAGGGTTTGGGTCTCATCAATGGTATCAGAGCCGGTTGTCGACCTATCGGAAAGGGCTACCTACGGAGGGTTCTGACCGGAGGGGCTGACCGGCAAAGAGGCCGAGTGAAGCGCCGAGTGAAGTGCCGTAGAGTGGAGCCGCCGAGACGTCGGCTTTCCGGGGAGGGTGTATTGATGGGGACTTTGTATGGGCGAAGTCCCACATTAAGTAGAATGGGATGCTTAGTGTGGTATTTAAGCCCTTGGCTCTCCCTCCCTAACAGCTAGCTTTTGGGGATGGGCTCTCCAAGGGTTTGGGTCTCATCAAATACACATTAGTAGGATTTATATTATTTGTTGTTGTGAATAAGTTAATGCATATGAGCAAGCTAGAAATCATGCCTGCTCCAACGTTGAAGTTGCATATGTCATAGTTTGAGCTGGAAAAAAATTGAGTCATGCATTTTTCAAGGGATAGAGATATTGACTTGGGTTAGCTCATTTTTTGGATACTGAATCAGCACCTGTTGACGGTTTGTTTGCCTTCTCTATTTGGATCTGGGAATTTTGACTAGTTTTTCATCAATCATTAATTACTGTCATACTCTCTGAGAAATAGAGGCATTATTTGCAAACATACTTAATCATGAGAGAACTGGAATTGGTTTGTTAGCTCTAAATTCTAATACTACATAGATGACAGATTTATAATTTCTCCCTTGATGAATGCGTCTTATTTCTTCTTTTTATGGTTAGAAAAAATGATGGTGACTTTGCTGTTGTACTATATCTCTGTGCAGATCACCGTGGTCAAATAAATACTATCCACCATTGGAAGATGGATCCCTCCCTTCCTTAGAACTAAGGAACCTTGAAGTTGAAGCAAATGAGATATTTGCTATATATTGTGACCAGTGAGGTTCTTTACTTACCACATCTTTTTTTTTTTTGCTTTATTAGATGCCTGTAGTGAAGAAACTTATTAATTTGTCCAGTTTTACAATTTTAGTGCATAATCCTAGTTTCATGTTGAAAGCCACTTGGTGGTGGATTTAGGTTGATCATATTGTGTTTTCCTTGGGGGTACGTATGTATACACAACCATTTATGTATTGTTATAGTTAAAAAGAATATGCATCATTAATGGATATTGCCATAGATATTATGAAGGTGGCACTTCATCAGTTTACATGTGGGAGGATGACAATGAAGGTTTTGCAGCCTGCTTTTTAGTTAAGAAAGGTGAGCCTTTTCTATTTTAGTCTATTAAGTGTGTGCTCATCAATGTTATCTGATATTTCATTATTATTGTAATTGAAGATGGCTCAAAGACGGGGCAGGGTCGACGGGGCTATTTAGAGGAAGGAGCATGGGATGCTATACATGTTATAGAGGTAAACTCTCTTTGTATGGATGATTAAACTTGATGTAATTGCACATTGCAACCACTTTCAACCGGTGGGACAACATCTCTGATTGCTTTTTGAATTTTCTTAACCTATTTAACAAAATATTTTTTCTTAAAATATGATGGGGCAACGGTTTGATTCCAAGATCTTAGCTAACTGTTCAAGCACTTCAATACTAAAAACTAAATCTAATTGCTTTGCCAAGAATTATATCAAAACTTATCTTTTCTTTCTTACTTACTGATTGAATGTTTATATAGGTTGGATCTGAGGAAGAAGGAACAAGCAATTACCGTTTAACCAGTACAGTGATGCTGACTATGACTACAAATAATGAGTCATCTGGAAGTTTTAGTTTGTCTGGATCAATTAGAAGACAGGTACTCTTTAGTAGGATCTTCTCATGGTGATTTAGATCTTTCTGTAAACATTTATATCTTGAATTTTATTTCCTTGTCTTTCTTACGAAGCAATTTCTATGGCAAAATTACTTTCTTTGTTATTGATTTATTTATAGGCTATTATAAGCAGTCATTAATGAAAGTAAATTGCTCATCCAGGGAAGAGGCACTTAACTGCTGGCTTCAGCTGTGAAAGATTTAGTTGGCGTGGGGAAGCATAAAAAAATTTCTTAAATTCTCAAGTTAACAATTTAAATTTTTGAAACAATTATATTGACATTATTACATAATAAATCATAGATAAATCATCCCATACCCCATTAATCAATTATTGAATCGCTATTGCTTGTTAAGAAATCTTTGAGTGGGTTGATGAAATAGCATAAAATTAGTCTGTGGTTGAATATGCATTACTTAATAGGGCCATCTTCATCCTAAAGCCATAAAAATTATGTATATATGATATACATGCATAGTAACATGTAAGTGTTTTCCTAAAATATGGGTTCTCTCACATTATAGATGAATATGAGACTGTCAGTTGCTGAGGGACATATTTGTAACATGGGAAGAATGATTGAAGAAATGGAGAGTAAACTGAGGAACTCACTAGACCAGGTATTTTTCTTACCATGTGATCTCATCTGCACATACCGTGTGTATCAACTTTCAATATCTGTCTACATTTTCTTTGGTCCTTAGTATTAGGTTTCAATTTTAATATTTGAACTCTAAAAGTATTATTTTAGTCCTTTAACCCAAAACTCGTTGGTATTTAATTCGAATGATGCATTTTCTGCAGGTATTTGGTAATTTTTTGAAAGGTTAAATTGAATACTCCCTCCGTTCTTGAATATAAGATCACTTTCAGATTTCAATTTGTTGCTAAATATAAATAACTTTCTAATTTTTCTCAATTTTTTCCAAATAAACTGTAATAATACTTATTTATAATAAACAAGTGAGAGTGAGGATAAAGGTATATAGTTAAGATAAATTGATAATATCACGTGTAAATAACTACCTTAACTTACATCCTAAATCTAATCAAATAAGAAAGTGATCTTATATTCAGGAATGAAGCTAGTATTATGGTTTGACAATATTTGTCAACATTAAGTTCAATATCATCATATTTTCCATTTTACATCGAGGATAAAGGACTGAAAAGACATGTATAGAAGTTAGGGGGTTAAGGGGATATTGTTGTCATTTCATTCCTTTAAAATTGCATATTGGTTTGCCTAACTAGGACTCTTTTTGCGGTTGTTTTGTTTTTTTTTTCACTTCATTACTTCATTTATTAAGTGGGGACTAGAACTGAGTTGACCATTAGTACTTCATGTATTAATTGCATGTTACAGGTATACTTCGGCAAGACAAGAGAAATGGTCTGCACATTGAGACCTCCATCTGAAGTGGCGCAAATGAGAATGCCTGAGAGCTGATTAGATGTCAGATGGGGTTGCGGATGTTATAACTACACATTGTTCTGTTCTTTTGTGTTGTCATTATTATTATTTGGACCATATTCTGTATGCTTATTATGCTTGCCAATCATTTGTTTTGCATTTTGCATTTCGAGTCTCGCATGTATAGGAGGAAGAGCGGATTATTCGAGAGGCATTGCTTGACAAGTGCATGTTTACTTGCTTAAGGTCTATTGTTTTTGTATTGTAACACTCAAGTGGAAACCAAATTCATCAGATGATTTGAATTTCTTGAAGCTTTCATATTTTCAGACTTGAATGGGAACAAGTTTGTTGACAAGCACTCTGTTTGGGGTCCAGATTATACTTTTATTTTTTGAAAAAATTTATTTTGTTATGTCTAGAATTCAAAATAAAGATAAATTCAAAATTTATTTATTTTCAAACAAAAATGAATATGGTGTATTATGAACAATAGTTCGGGTGAAAAACTCTTGCAGCAATGGTTATCTTAAAATTTTGAAATAATAAATCGCAAAATTAAACCATGAAACCAGATTATGGAAGTTCTAACAACTCATGATGAGTGTTTAACATGGAAATTCGTTTCAAGTTTTGAGCTATGACGAAAGCAGTATAAAAGTTTGTGTATGACATGATAGAAAAGAGAATAATTTAAGTCTTGTGAATTTATGATACTCCTTCAATTCATATATATATATATATATATATATATATATATATATATATATATAGGGATAAAGTGACGATCTTTTTTGTCCAATATGTAAGAGGTAATATGCAAAAGTTAAAGAAACAAATGTTTGTTTTCCTTTTGTGCCATTGTAAATTAGTAAATGTAAGGAGAAGAGAGAAATTGTGTATAATCAATCAACAATGATAAAAGTGAAAAAGTATATTAAACTTACACATAATTGCTTCCGACATGTTTTTGTTAGTATGTTAAAAAAGTTTTTTTGGTCAAATATATGTGTAAAAAAGTTGACTACCTTTTATAATAAGGACCAGATAGAGTGTATCTGTTTATCTAAAATATAAGAACCAAATAGAAATAGGAATAGTATCCTCAAAAGCACTCGGGCAAATGCTTTGAATTTTTAGCAGCCAATACTAGATGTGACTCTATTAAAAATAAGTAATGAAAGAATCTCACTAGCCAATAAAAGGGAGGATTGATCTCCATTTAACTACAATGATCTTTATTTGTCAATCATGACCAAAAAAAGAGTGATCAATGGGGAATTGAAATCCAGGATTAGAAAATCTTGAGAGTCTAGACAAGGAGCAACATAGCAAAATGAGATCGGGGAACGGGGTCGACCAAAAAAAAGACTGAGGAATGGGATAGATACTTGGGAGACTGTAAAAGATTAGGTGTAGTGTGTGTGAAGAAATGAAGGGTAGCTCAAGGTATGAGAAGGAGAACTTAATGTGTTTTTATCATATTCTTAGGATAATCTAATTCGTCACATTATTTGTGGTTTGGATTATTGCAAGGTATCATAGGGATGGTGTGAAATTTTGAATTTAATTTGCAGCTTTTAAAACATTAGCTACTAAACAAAATTGTTTTTCCAACTTGCAAAATATTGAAAGCACGAAATTGTTTGTCTTGCATTTAGGAGTTTTGTAGATCGCATCTTGTGGAAAACCTCCTGTAGAAGATGAAAATACACTTTTTGAATGATAGATTCTAGAAAATAGCCTTTGCAACTGTTAAAAAACTGAGAACCTAGATTTCAAACATTGATCCCAAATAGACACTAAAAGCCGCATAAGAATGTTTTGCTAACGAGGTAACAAAGACAAACAGTAATTCATTATGAAAACTTGTTATAAGATTGGTTCATTTTCAAAAATAAATATGTAACCTCTTATCACCACAAATTTCTCCTAAATCTGATTTAAGTAGTCGTCTATGCACATAAAAGCATTTTGAATCGCAGGTGACTTGATAACAAGACATTCCAAACACTCTCACCTGTAAATGAGACAAAGTTATTACATCCTCTAGTATAATATCATAATAGCAACTCGTTTCCATCTACTTAATATTTTACCATATCTAATGTAAAGATCCACAATACGTAATTAAAATGTCAGCTCCCTCAAAACTCTAAATGAACCCCCAAAAGTAGTAAGCGAGCTCTTAATGCCTGAAGTCATAGCTAAAGCCATATTTTCAAGTTTTAACTTCAGGTTCACCAACATGTTCGTTGCCCGCAGTGGCTCCAGTGAGATGTTCATTACCAGAAGATTCTTTCCCAGAAGTGACCTCTTCTGCATCACTCTCATCCTCATCTACAAAAAGGGTGATAGACTACAATAAAATGCCGCAGTCACAAAAAACTACAGGTTCATAACGTTTTTATCAAGCACAATTACAAATTTGGTCCTTTAACTTCATACAAAATTTCAGTTTGGTCCCTTAACTGTAAAAGGAATGTTTTCAGTTCTTTAACGTAATACCATTGGTCTAAAATGATGATTTTTTGGGTAACAATCATTGTTGTTTTGAAAATTTAACTTAACAAGTAATCAATTGATTACTCATATCTACAGCTTCAATATCAGTAGTTTTTGTCAACAGACTTAGGGTTAAAGTGCAGAGACCTGAAGTAAAGGAACCAAGTAGAAACCATGAATGAAGTTGAAAGATTAATGTGTGCTTTTCTTGTTTATATATATGAGGATGAAGCATGCAAAATAGGTAAAAGTAAAAATTTTCATGAACACAATTACCTTCATCATCGCCTGCACCAAAATCACCCAGTCCCTCACCACCTCCCATGCCCAACTTCTGGAAAAAGAAAAAGAAAGAAAAGAACAAGTGTGAGTAGCCTATGGATACAGAGTACATACAATTGTACTTTGGAGTTATGGGTACTCACAGAAAAATCTAAGCCACTGAAGTCCATGTTATTATCAGCTCCAACTGAAAAGCAGCGCACACGTGAGACAAAACAAGGAAAAAAAACTCGAATTAAGATGAACTTGAGTGCAGTCACTCACGACTAGTATCTTGTTCCTCGTCTTCATCAACCCATTTGTCCCAATCAACTTTTAAAAAAACAGGAGGTTTCCCACCCTGCTTCAATAATCTATCCCACCACTTGTCCTCAGCCTTTTGTACTAGGTAGCAGATATTTCTGGAACCAACACTAGCCTTGCTCTCCTACAAGGAGGAATAAGGAAGCAATTATTATGAAATTGTACAAAATAGGTATAATCAACAAAATCAATGTGGAAATGGCAAGCTTACCTCTACATTAACCTTGTCAAATAAATCCAGGTCAATTTCATAAGGAGCTTTTGTTGGACCAGCAGTTGCAGAGAAGTAAAACTTCCCTTCAGGTTCAAGTTTCAGTTTGACGTCCTGGGCATCAGGTAACACAATAGTAATGTAGACCCTATCAGACCTCTGGGCCCATTTGACATCGGGGTGACGACTGCATATAACAAAACAAAGGAACTCAGTGACATCAAAAGTCGAAAATTTTTCTTGTTAAGACACATGACAACAAGGCATCCAGGTTGAATTGGTTTCCTATCCTTTTGAATGTTAACAAGCATTTCATTTGTCCATCCGAAACCTGAACAATCGCTTGGGCCTGTTCGAAAAACTATCAAATGGAAAGAGAAATGCAATGATATCACAACACAAAACATAATTTCACTTTCACTGTCTCAATTTATATACTCCTTCACACCCACCATGTACATACTGCGTATAAGAACACTTCATTCCAAACCCAACAACATTACGAGTTGAAAAATGAATCAGAGGACACAAGGCAAGAGAAATACTCCCTCCATCTCTAAATATAATACTAGTTGACTTTCGGGAGATTAAGTAAAACAGGTTAGTTAGTCATAACATTTTTTATATCCCTAGCACTCTCACCATGTGTCGATCCAACTGGGTTGACTTTTATTAGATTCTGCATTAGGTTATAAGTCAAGTAAACTATTTTGGCGAAAATATTTAGGTAATTCAATACATAAGTGACTTATTTAGCTTTTTTAGGATTTTCCAAAAAAATTAGGTCCTATTTAGGACCGGAAGAAGAAATAAGATACAACCTCAATACAAAAGATGACTTTTAGATTGAAGTCATATCAAGTATAGTTTCTCACTGTACTGCAACTAAACAAAATCTGAAAGTGCTGACTCCATAAACAAAAAGTAACATAAATGTAATTCAACACAAATAATATAAGCAGAAAAACATAACTAATTATAACCTTGTGTACTTCCCTGTTTCTGAACAGAGAAACATAAATAATCTAAGCAGCAAACACCTATCACAGCTAACAGAAATCAAGTAATCGTGAAAACTTAATCCACAGAATTCAGACAAAATAAAGTAAAATAAAAAAAAACAAAAGCAAAAAAAAAAAAAAAAACAACCTTTGTTCACTCCAATATCTTCAAAAAGAAATTGTTCGAATTCAAAAGCTAAATTTTAAAAACCGATTATCTACACAACGAAAATCCCAAATTTCCCACCAATAGAAAATCCAAAACCCTAAACCCTCAAAAAACTTTTTTTTTTTTTTATGAAATCTAAACCCTCAAAAACTAATCAAACAAGGAAATTAAAAAATAAGAAAAATAGAAAATAAACAACAACACAAGGAATTAAATTGAATCCACAAAGTTAAAAGAAATGAAACCTAGTTATGCATAAACAGTCGAAACTTTAAAAACACAAAGAGCGTATAGAAAAAAAAGCAGATATAAGAAGAAAAGTGAGTGAGTAAACCTCATGTTGGAATATTATTATGTGATGATTTTCTCCGAAGCAGCTCAGAGTGTCTAGATTTTGTGAGAAAGCTAGGACAACGATGAGAAATAATAAGAATGAATGAATGAGTTCATGTTGCTATTTATATTTTCTCTTTTTATTATCCAAACAAATATATTAATATGAAACAATAGTACAACGGAGTAGTATCTATTTTCTTCCCGAAACTAACAAATAAATAAATACTAGTATTATCACCTGAGGCATTGTACCCGTGGCATCTTGTGGGATAATTCCGTTTGATGTTGGTACCTGTACTTATCACTTTAATCCCAAAAAAAAAATACTATATATATATATCTTCTTGTTTAAAAGAAAAATATTCCCTCAAGAACTACTTTTCCATATAAAATTATAAACAAATTAACTATGAATGTGGTACAATAAAGGTAGATGGTTATGGTGCATTGATAATATTTCTTCTGCCTAAATGGAGTATAAGAACTAATTATGTTAATTTGATTGGATTAAAATTGTTAGTTAATTTAATTAAAACACATGATTTACCAATAGACTTGCATCTTTTACTTTTAGTGTCACCCTCCCTCTCTTATTTATTATTGAGGAGCATCAATAGACATAATTTGAGAAAAGTTGGAACAAACTAAAAAGAGATGTATTTAAAGTCAAACTCACCTCCCTAAGTCTTATATTTAGGACTAGAGAGCTAGTATCTATTATTTTAACTAATTTAACTAATCTTTTTAATTTAATAGAATTATGTAAAAATGTTTTATATTTAAGTATCGAATAAAGTATTCTTTTATTACCTCTATTCCTAAATATAAGATTAATTTTTCTAATTTGATTAGATTAAGAATGTTATTAGTTTAGTTATTAACAAACGATTTTACCAATTTATCCTAACTATATACTTTTATCCCTACTCTTCCTCTCTTGCTTGTTATTATAGATAAACATTATTAGAGTTAATTTGGGGAAAAAGTTGAGAGATATTAGAAAATAATCTAATATTTAAGACAAATTAAAATTTAAAAGTGATATTATATTTAGGAAAAAAATGAGTACAATGCAAAGTTGACTTTTTCTAGGGCTGTTGTGCTTTGAGGGATTAAGAAAACAAAGTAGCTTCATTTTGTTATTTGATCATAATGTGTTATTTTTGCATCTTGAACGAAATTACATGGTTTATTTTATTAGTTTTCACTTTTTACGGCTGAGGTGTATTGTCCACATGTCAAAAGCTTTGCTTAAACATTGGTAGTCAAAGCTATTCATTGGATCTTAGTAATATAGTCATTTTTGCCCCACTTAGATAACTATGTGGTCACTTATATCCCTTAAATTATATGTGGTATTTGGTGTACCTTGAGTGAAATTACATAATCATTTTTGTATTTTCACACTAAATTAAATGTTACCTCAAAAGTTAAATAGTTAACTGAGAGAAAAAAATTCAAAGATATCAATTTATAAATAATTTATTTATTTTCCAAATAAGTATAATAGGAAGTGATGAAGGAGCACAAGATACCTAGACAGTAATAGGGGATCATTGCTTAAGGCCTTAAACCATGTTCAAAAGGGAAGATGGGTTGAAATCTTATGATGTTTTGTACTCGAAAAATACTATGGCTTGGCTTGAAGTTATAGTCCTAAAACTGGAAAAGGATTTGAAACTTGAAAGGGCCGGGCCGATTGGCCATTTTATTGTTTATTTTTAAACAAATTTATCTTAATATATTATTATTAGTATAATTATATTGTTGATTAAATGCATGATTATATTTTTCTAACATGATTTTGTCAATATTAATGACTTAAATTAATTTTTTTATTTAACTTGATTTATGTCTATAAAAGAATATTGAAAAGGGTAGACTTGTTAGGCTTGAATTTGAGTACTCAAGGGCAGAACTTTGATAAATAGTTAATGTTGAACTCACTTATATTAGGGTGGCCCTGTAAGGTTGAGTTGAACCTTTTCTCGATTCTATATATTACATTAGAGTCTCAAAACTAATTTCAATTTTTTGGCACAAAATTGGTATAGAAACTATAATTTTAATCTCGTTGCAATTTTTTTCCCAAATAAGATATTGAAAGTAGTTTTATTACAGCATGTCAAAGTTATAAAATTGCTTTAATACTAGTGCAGTCATGTAGAGTTTACCATGATCTCAATCTTGTTCTAAAAAAAAGTTGACAAATTGCTTCATGTATATATGTGTACTAATAAAATAGATTTTTTTTTGGCCAAACTATAAAATACATTTGAAATGTATAAGGGTAAAATGGTCGATTTTTGTTTTCCACTCTTTTTTGGATACACATATAGAAATTACAATTGTAAACTAAGTAATAATAGGAAGTCTAACTAAAACAATCTTCCTCGAGTAGACTACTTGATCCACATTATGAAATCACACATCAATATTAAAAGGTTTTTTTTTTGGTTAAAAAGTCTGATGTTGGTTTGCTCACTCCAAAGCCTCCCAAGGTTCTTTTTGCTATAAGGAGCCCCATATAAACCTTATATTCAACATATCAAGAGATTCACAAGTGTTAATTGGTAAGACAGAAGTTTGGATAGTATAACTGGTAATAGCTCAGGTAACTAACAAAATCAAGGTATGTCTCCCAACCAAAGAGAGAGAATTAGCTTTTCAGCTAGAGAGTCTAGCATTCACTTTATAAACCATATACCGAAAACTCTCAATATTTGCTATTTTATGATAAACAGACACTCCATGGTATTCTCACATAGATCCTCTGGAAGCCTAGAAGTATTACTAATTTCTACTCTCTTATCATTACTGACAATATTTGAAAAAGCAACCTTAGTCTTGTCTGCATTAATTTTAAGCCCAGAACTAGATCAAAAATCATTTTCTTCTTCTACTTTCCGATACCCTTCCAACAAGATACCATTAAAATATCTCTGCTCCTCTTTAATAAATTTAAAGAAGAGATCATTATACCCACCCTCTTATTCATTTTTTGATATAACCAAAGAAATCAGAAAAGTAGTTCTTACAGATGACCTTTTCATAAATCTCTATCCGATTTTTTATCTGAATTCATATTCTCTTTAGCATCAGGATACTCGCAATGCAATCGTTTTCTATAATTTTGAGTAAATTATACTCCTCCGTTCCTAAATATAGGACCTATATGACTTTTTTGAAAAATCCTAAAAAAAGCAAAAAATAAGTTAATTATAAATTGATTTACCTAATTTTTTCTCTTAAAGTAGTATATTTTACCTATAAGCTAATGAATAATTTAAAAAGATATCAAATATGTCATCATTTAATAACCTATTTCGCAACCTTAATCTTTCCAAAAAAAGTTATCTAGGTCTTATATTTAGGAACGGAGGGAGTATAAATTTCCGAATTCAGAACTATATCTACCGATAATCTTCTGCCCTTTGAATTCAACAGCAAAGCCCCTAAACTATTGAGTTTATACATATACATCCAAATCTAAATCCTCAAAATTTGATATCTCTTCAATTTTTTTGTGTGTGCATAAAATCCCTTCGAATGTTGAGTTACATGTAGATAAAATGCCTTGATTTCAAAATCAATTGCGAACTTGACAAACAAATAATTTACGTATATATAAAGGTTTCTTGTAAAGTTTATGGAGACTTGTGAAGTTTAGCTGAGTTTTGTATGGAGGTAAATAATGGTCCGGTTTTGTTTGTTTATCCTTTGTCGTTCAAACTTAAAAAAATACTAAAACTTAACAATTAAGCATGTAGCCGAAAGGACAGCACTTCATTTGACTGCCATTCCCTATTTCCCTATAATATAATAGCAAAACCATCCAAGAAAACCCTAAATACCCATGAACCACAAGTTTTTGACCGCTTATAGACACAATTTTACTATTAACAACCCGGCTGGATATCCATATTCCTGACCCGGTTTGCTTCCAATCAAAGGAATTTGACTTATGCTTGATTGATTGTAATTTCTTTCCTAGGGATTTGATTGATGTTCACATTGATTGGGGTTTCAATCAAACATATTTGATTGATGATTGATGATTGATTGAAGGTGGTTTAAATCCTTATGATTTGATTGATGATTTTTTCTTCTTTCAATTACATATGGACATTTCAAACTCCATATCCTCTGACCTCTCATCTTTAAAACCCCCCAACAACATCTCCATTTCAGTGCTACTTTCATTTGAAATATAACATAAGGATTCCCAATTGTATCAGCAAAATGTCTCTTAAACTGATTAGGGAACTGACTGAGTTGTCCGATCTTTGGAAGATAAGAGTACGCGTGATGAGGCGATGGAATATCTATGACAAAACTCCTCCCTATGATGTCTTTTGTGTCACCATGGTTCTGATTGATGAGGAGGTATTTGATAGTACTAATTTGTTTGTCATATTTATTATCAATGTGCTCTGTAATATATATATATATATATATATATATATATATATATATATATATATATATAAAATGACTCATTCTTTGCTAATATTATTTACACTGTCTTCAAAAGGGAAACAAGATATAAGCCAGTGCGTTGGGCAAGCCGCTATCTGAAAGATTTATTGCTGAACTGGAAGAGAAAAAAATCTATAGGATTGAGAATTTTAAGGTTTCTCAAAATCGCTTATCTTATAAGACAACCACACACCCCTTCAAAATCCACTTTTCAACCATGACTTATGTTGAAGAACAGAATGCTGAGATCCCAAAGGAAGTGTTCACTTTTATGCCTATAGCTGAAATTCAATCAATTCCAGAGTCGGGTTCAGTTGATCATTTAATTGGTTAGTTATTGTCATTTCCTTGGGCTGAAACTATTTAATAAGGTTGAAGTTGCCATGTTGTTCACATTTTCTGTGATCTCTTTTTCAGATGTTATTGGATTCGTTAAGTCTATGGGTAAATTGGAAGAATTTCCGTCTCAACCTGGGAAATACTTACTGCGCATGGTTCTCACAGTAACTATTGAATTACATCTGTGTTTCTGGCGCAAATATGTCATATATTTAGGGTCAACTACCATATATTCATCTAAATTGTCCATATTTATTGTAGATGGACGTCAGATTGATAAAAAAAAATATGCTCACGATGTAAAAAAAATTTATTAATATTTTATTAATGTTAATTAATAATTAAATTTTACAACTGTATTGTTATATAAATATATAGCATATAAAGGAATGATCCTAGCTTAGAAACGGAAATGGTATATATAGCATATATTTTATTAATGTTAATTAATAATTAAATTTTACATCTGTATTGTTATATAAATATATAGCATACATTTATTCATTTAAATATAATAAATATGATCATTCAAAAATCAAATTTATAATTCGAATATAAATATATATTCGAATACCCATGACTAGAAATGAATATATTAGAATATATAAATATATCTATAATATATAAATAGAACTAATATATAATATATATATAACTAGAAATGAAATATTTTTTAAACATATTTTCGGTAAAAAGAAATGAAA
Source organism: Mimosa pudica (assembly GCA_029929735.1). NCBI lineage: Eukaryota > Viridiplantae > Streptophyta > Magnoliopsida > Fabales > Fabaceae > Mimosa > Mimosa pudica. Next base: position 6,401,172 of record JAKELP010000021.1, on the reverse strand, counting down.
GAACTCCTGCGCCATGGGTTGGTGTCTCGGTAATTTAATTTTTCCAATTTCAAGTGTTTCATTAATGTCATTTATGTTTTTGTTTATTGTAGGGACAATGACATCGAATGTGTACTTTTTGACCAAAGTGCCTCTGATGCAGAGTTATCACAAATGCAAAACTGTGATAATGAGTCCACAATTGTTGCTGTCATTAATCTTGCTAGAGTGACTTGGAGTTTGCACAGTAACTATTGAATTACATCTGTGTTTCTGGCGCAAATATGTCATATATTTAGGGTCAACTACCATATATTCATCTAAATTGTCCATATTTATTGTAGATGGACGTCAGATTGCTTCATCCTTTGAAGCTACCAGGGGGTACTTTAACCATGATATACCTGAAGTTAATGCATTACTTGCAAGGTCACCTATATGATTCATTCACTTAGTATTTTGATTTTTTTATATACTAGCATACTAATAATGTTGAAGACGTCTAATTTATTTTTCTTTATGTGTAGTGTGGCTGATCGTGGTACTCCATTGGTTACACAATTCACTCAATCTATGACGTCACAGCGTAGTAGGATATCCGCTGGTGAGTCACTCACCAGCGAACAAAAAATAACTCTTGACAAAATCACTGATCAGGCAGAGGTAAGATCTTTTTCTGACCTTTTTACTTATGGTATTATGTTAATATGTTTGAAACCAAAATTAATAGTCTGTAATTTTTATTTGTGCAGGGGGATGACTTTGTTGTGGCATGTCAGTTATTGAAGTTTGAAACAATCTACAACTGGTGGTATAATGGTTGTGCCAAATGTAATGGGAAACCTAAACCTATTGATCCAAATGATCCAAATAGCCCAATGTTTTGTGGAATATGCAAAAAGACACCTGATAAAATGGAACCAAAGTAGGTCTCATAGAAGAGTCTTTGTTTTAATCTTGAGTTTAAATATACAAACTCTATATCTTTTGTCCTAATTTTTTGGTGCAATCCAGGATGAAATTAACATTTACAGCGAAGGATGAAACTGGGACTGCAATGGTTACTTTCTGGGATGATAAGGCCACTCAATTATTGGGGAAGACTGTGCTGCAGCTAAAGCTAGAGCTCCCTCAAGTATTGTTTAATTTCAGTTGGTTGATTTCACCAGCTATATGATTTTTAGACTTCTTTGGGATTAGACTCTCACATCACTCTACATTTAATGCACCACCTCCAGGGTAGGCAAGATAATGCCTTTCCAGATGATTTGCAAACAATTGAAGGTAAGAAAGCGATCGTTAAGCTAAAGAGGAACAATTACCATATGAAGAATCCCAAGTCCTCAGTCAGTGTTACTGATTTTTATATCTGTGAAGATTTATTGGATGAGTTTAATAAAGCTTCTACTCAGGTATGCACACACAAACTTTGCCTTATGTAAATGCCATTCTACTTTATTATTGGACCTTGGGATTACCCATAATTTATTTGAGAAACTTTTCTTTTTGAAAGAATACTAAAAAAGCTAAAGATGCAACGCCTCCAATGAAGATGACAAATTCAACCAGCTTCATTGACTCTTCTACTCTGACACCTACCATTGATTTATCTGAGGATGATGGACTTCATGTTAGCCTTGCTGAAAGCATAGGGAAGGGTAAAAGAAAAGTTGGAGCTGCCAAGTCAGTGACAAAAGATGCGACAACAAGTTCAAGCAGCCAGGGCCTGATGACAAGGGCTGAGCAGAAGTTGCTTAAGGCGGTGAAACAAGAAAAATTGTCCTGAATTTGTTGGTTTTGTTGTTATACGGATTGGGTGTAACTTATTATGATCATCATATTTATTTCTTTCTTAGGACCTAAACACTTCTAATTGTGTCAAATAAATTTCTTCCTTTATGGGTTGACACAGACATTAATAAAAAAAATCATTTTCTAGTATTGTGTAAGACATGTTATAGTCAACAAGCCACGTTCATTTTTTTATACAAGCACATGATTATCAATAAGTTTAAACCTTTTTTGTCAGGACACATATTATAATAAATCTTGATAGTGTTGACAAATTACTTCCTTTTTTGGTACCTTTGATTCAATTACATGAATCGAAATAATAAAGTAAAATTTTCTATTAATACATGAATCGAAATAATAAATTACCTTTGATTACCTTTGATTACACATGAATCAAAATAGTAAAATTACTCATTCAATTACCTTTGATTTAAACCCTATTCTATTAACACATGAATCGAAATAATAAAGTAAAATTTTCTGATATAGACATATATTAAAATCATAACATGTATTGATTAAGTTTATCATCATGCAAACAAATTTCTTCCTTTTTGTGTGCCTAGACATAATAATAAACAAATCATTTACGATAGTGCTGACAAATTATTTCCTTTTTTGGAACCTTTGATTCAATTACACTTATGAAGGCAAAATTAAATGGTAATTCTTTAAAGAGGATTAAATGGTTATAATAACTCATTTTAGTGCCTATATTGTAACAATCATTATATAGACATATATTAATAACTTCCTAATATAGACATATATAGGAATCAAATCATCCTTCCTTTATTGTGAAATTCGATCACCTTAAATTGGTCAATAGTCCACACTCATTTTGGTACACACACATGATGGTCATTACGTTTCATTAATTTCATCCTGACACTTATTACTCATTAATTCATGTCATTATTAATTCGATCACCATATATTAAAAACAAAATCACGGGTCATTATGTTTCATCAATTTTTGGCCCACTTATTGCTCATTAATTCATGTTATATAAAAGAAATTATTTGATGATTGATTTTGGCTCTCCGAAATCACTTCATTTGGGACAAACTTGATTTTAAAATCAACATATGCCCTTCTAAAATACTATTTCCTTTGATTCAATTACACTGATGAAGGCAAGATTAAGTGGTCGTTCATTTACGGAGGATTAAATGGTTATTAGAACCCATTTTATTAGTAGAAAAAATACTCCCTTTCAGGACATATATTACAATAATCATTATATAGACATATATCAATAAGTTCCTGATATAGACATATATAAAAACAAATCATCCTTCCTTTATTGTGAAATTCGATCACCTTAAATTGGTCAATAGTCCACACTCATTTTGGTACACACACATGATGGTTATTATGTTTCATCAATTTTTGGCCGACTCTTATTACTCATTAATTCATGTTATTTAAAACAAATTAATGTCTTGCTTCTTTGTGAAATTCAATCAGTTCCATTGGTCAAAAATCTACCCCTTTTTAAATGCAGGATATTATGGTCATCAAGAAATTGTAGGAGGATGTTATATAAAAGAAATTATTTGATGATTGATTTTGGCTCTCCGACATCACTACATTTGGGACAAACTTGATTTTAAAATCTGATAAACGTGGCTGTCACCCAAGAGGGGGGGGGTGAATTGGGTGAGAGAATAAATTAAATCTTTTGAATCTTCTTTTCGAAAGACTGCTTGTGCTTGGTGATAATATTTACGAAGTAGTGATATGCACAAGTCAGTATGTTATGTGATGCAAAATAGAATGTTTGAATGTAAATTTATGCACACATAAATTTATCCTGGTTCGGTCACCCAGACCTACATCCAGTCCCCAGGCTCCACCTGAGATTTTCAATCCACTATTCTTGTTTAAACCGGGCACAAGAGAAGCCTTTACACTTTAGGTTTTACGAGCACGGGTTCACCTAACAACCCACAGGTTTTACACCGGGTTCACCTGCAAACCTTACAAATGCAAGTTTTACGGGCTAACTTGCAACCTATGGAGATTTAGACAACCTCTAAATGCTCCCCCTTACAAATTGTAAGTTTACACTATGTTCACTCTATGAACTGATTGTGCTAAACACTTAAGCTCAAAACTAACTCTCTCTAAGAGTGGATGATGTTACTCACTTAAGTACAATAAAATTACTCTCTGAAAAATATCACAAATCTGGATCTGAGAGTAGTAGAAGATGTGTAGAATGATGAGTATGATATATCAGATACTTTGTTCTGTTCTCTCTTTTTCTTCCATCATCTTTTCTTCTGAATGAGTGTCTCTTTTATATTCGGCTTCATAGGCTTAGGTGGCAAGTTGAATATGAACGTTTGAATAGTGCCGTTAACCCTATGTTACCGTTGAGAAGTACATCTTCATTAATGCTTAGCAGGGTTGACTTGCTTTATTTCTGAAAAGTAGTCCTGACACCTCTGCTCTGACAAAAGCATTCTGACTTCTGAGTATGTGATTTTTACTCTTGCACTCTTGCTGACGGATGATCATCTTTCATCCGCAAGTGGTAATCTTGCTCTGCAAGTGTTAAGCTCTGAGTCCCAATGTCAAGAGTCTTTCCATCCGGAAGCTCATTTGCATCCGGAAGCGTGACCATGTTCTGCACATACTGGTTAGTCCAACATAGCAATATATATAAGAATTGTTCATGCTGTGGGAAGCTTGTTTGCTATGGGGAGTAGTTTACTTAGACTGTGTTCTGATTTGGTCTATGATGTATCCGGAAGCATTTTTACATCCGGAAGTAAAACTACTAGATGAAGGATCTTTGTTCACTATAACTCACTCACACTTAGTGTATTTCATCTCAACACTCAGCGCTAGTCACTAAGCTATCGGAAGCACTTTTACTTGACGTAGTGAACTCAATGACGCTCAGGGTGAAATCTATTCTATCAGTCTGCGCCAGTCAAGATCTAATAGGAAGCAACTTCACTTGATGTTGCATTTCCGCTGACGCTCGGGGTTATATCTAGTCTATCAACCTGCGCCAGTCTAAATCTAATAGGACGTGCTTTCACTTGGCGAAGTAGACTTACTGACGCTTGGGGTAATAACTATTCTATTGCTCTGCGCCAGTCTAAGTCTAACAGGAAGCGCTTTCACTTGGGGAAGTAGACTTACTGACGCTTGGGGTAATATCTATTCTGTCGCTCTGCGCCAGTCTAATTCTAACAGGAAGCGCTTTCACTTGGGGAAGTAGACTCACTGTCGCTTGGAGTAATATCTATTCTATCGCTCTGCGCCAGTCTAAGTCTAACAGGAAGCAACTTCGCTTCCGATTGAACCATAGCTTAGTCTTAGGGTTTGTGCACCTAAAGTTCATGGACTAAGTTAAATCCCTAGTTATTTACTTGCTGACGCTGGGGGATGATAGCATTCATCCGCATGCGCAAGTCCTAATCTAACCGGAAGTAAATCTTCATCCGGAAGCACTCTTACTTGGGATCCTTTGTTATCCTATTGCTTCCTAGGCACTTGGTCTAATCCTCTACATTTTAGTCTTCATCAAAACTTAAGATTCTAACATTCTCCCCCTTTTTGATGATGACAAACCTAGTTCTATTAATTAAGTTCATATGAAAGGTTTAGCTGAAGAATAAAAGCAATAGTTAAGAATAAGTAACTCAGACAAATATTATTGACAAGCAGAAGTTACAAGTCAGAGTTATACAATCAAATAACATATACAAGTAAAGAATGTATACAAATAAATTTCACACAGTATGAATGAAGATATGCATGAAAACAAAATCAACAAAAATATTTGGATTGGGGGTTAGAGTCTGTGTCTCTTTTTCTTTTCCCTCTCTTTCTGTCTCTCTTCATTTTCCTCACGCTCACTCTGGTTTATCTGGGCAATGATCTCTTGAAGCTCTTTTTCCTCTTTTTCCCTTCTGAGTCTTTCTGATTCAATGGACTCCTCGTATGCCCTTTTCATGTTCTCCACTTCTTCATACCCAGGGAAACCTGTAGCATCGTCGAAGTAGCAGACTTCTCCATTGGGATAGTGTACAGCCCGGATTCTCACATTCCATGCAGAGAAGTTGGGATCCTCTTCAACTTCTTGGGCTTTCCTTTTCCCTTTCCCTTTGCTCTTCCCTTTGCTTTTGTTAATTGGAGGAGTGGGCATGGCACTTGCTCTTTCAGCATCGAGGCAAGCCATCTGACCAAAGGATAGCTTGTCAGTGAATCCATACTTCTCAAATTCTTCAGGAGTCATGTCTTCAATTTCCAATTTGACTTCCTTCAGAATTGGAACCGCTTGGACCACTGGATTTTCTTGCACAACCTGAGCAGATGAAGTTCCTTGCTCAGGTAGGTCAGATGGAGTCTCTTCCTCAGACTCATCAGAATCAGTGGTGGCAATTAACTTCCTGGCACGTTTCCTAGCAACGGCCTTCTTTCTGGGTGCACTGAATCTGGCAGCTGGCTCAGACGAGGGAGGAGGATCAGAAGATTGCTCAGATGAAGGGATCTCAGTCTCTTGCCCAGAGGATGCAGGAACAGGCTTGGCTATCACAATGGGAGGATGGTTGGGTCTCTTCAGTCCCCACTTCATTATGATCTCCTCAACCATCTCTCTACTTGTTTTATTTGGAGGAGGCTCTGATGATGACTCAGATTGTGAGGATTGTTCATTCTGCCCAAACACAACCATCTCCAAATGTGATCTTTGCTCAGCTGTTCTCTTCTGCTTCAGGAAACGGAGGGCCTCTCCTCTTATAAGGCTCTCTGCACCACTCAGCCTCTGAGACTCATATGCACGACGCAGGGCGGCCGTGATATCTTCATCAATCCAGAGTGAAGGCTGGCTGAGGGCATCCCTTGTGGCCATGCTTAGGCGAAGAGTGGACATAACATTTCTCCCCCTTTTGTCATCATCAACAGGGGTGAGTGCCACGGATGGAGTGGATGTGGAGGAGGATGGAGGTGGTTCAGGACCAAATTTCTTGGGAGGGGAGGGTGAGAGGGTAGAGGTGGAGGATGTGGGAGAAGATAGGTGTTCAGGAGTTTGAGGAGGGTCCGGGAAGCAGCTGGTGGTGACAAAGATATCCCCATAAGGATGAGTGGAGGAGTATTCTTTGTAGTTAGCGGAGTCAGGGGTAAAGGGTAAATGGTCATCGGAGAGTGGTTGAAGGCGGGGATACTCGCCGTATGGTTGGCTGAGGGGGTGAATGGCTGTTTCAGATCCTATGGGTCTAGGGCTTGGATGGGTAGGGTTGGAGAAGCGGAGTGGAGAGCGTGTAGGGGCACCTGGTCGTGTGGGAATGGGTGAGGATGAGGATGAGGAAGGTGAGGATGAGAAGTTTCTAGGAGAATGGCGTGGAGAGTTGTGAGGTGAGTCTTGGGTTTGGTCGTCATGGGTAGGTGAAGGTTGGGATTGTTGGTCATTGTTGGGTGATGGTGGGGCTTGTTGGTCATTTTGTGGTGGAGGCTGAGGTTGTTGAGTGTTAGGCGGAGGAGGAGGTGGTAGTTGAGGGTGATTAGGAGGAGGAGGAGGGTTTTGAGGAGGCGGAGGAGGAGGTGGCAAGTTACCTTGTGATGACGGTTGGGGAATTTGTAGGTGCTGGAGGATGAGATCTAATTTTGCATCCACCCTGGTAAGGTGATTCTCAAGTTGTCCTATTCTGTCCTCGAGCCGCTGGATCCGCTCCCCTTGGTGCTGGAAACCAGCTTCACATTCAGCACGGAGAGAACCCACCAAGGAATCAGTCAGTCTCAACAGAAGCTCTTCCTTTATGTCCTCGGCAAAGGCCCTAACAGAAGCTGGAACCCTTGCACTACGGCTTGGCCCAGCATGTGAGTCAACTTCCTGATCTCCTGCTCCAGATGCAGAGGGGGCTGAAGTCCCAGAAGCACTACTGGCTTGTGAGTGTGAGCGAGTAGGCTTAGGGGGCTTGAGATACTTAATCCCCATCCTTGCCATATTAGTTGCTCCTACAGGCTTACATTTGACATTCTCTTCTTCCACAGCAGATGTAGCCTTGATCAGATGCTTCTCAAGAAGGAAGGCAATGATGGTGGGATAGGGAAGATAACCTGACTTGTCATTGCTTAACCAGCGCTGAAGCTCTAGGCATATCAACTGCCCAGGGTTGAAAGGCTTGAGCGAGAGGAGTCTAGGAAACCAAGGGTTGTCTAGCAGTGTGAACTCGTTGAAGTTGCCTCCCTTATGAGTCATTATCCGGGAGTAGATGTAGTACAAGAGCCTGTTAGAATCAGACATCTTGGACACCTTCTTGCTGTTGGTGCCATACAACTCCTCGAGTTCCTCCTTGCTGTATTTGTGAGACTCAGGGTAGATCCATTCATTCATATCCTCTTCTGTGATTCCCATCATCTCATTCAAGGTTCTCCAAGTGAACCTGAAGGTTCTTCCTCTTACAGTGGCAGTGAAGGAGAGTTTGTGGACTTGCTCTTTCCCATCCACCTTCCTGTACTTTGCTCTGCCTGAGAGGGATTGGCAAAAGACTCGCAGGACGTTGACGTTGTAGTCCTGGTTGATGCCCAGCCAAGGCATATACTTTTCCAAGTAAGGGCGCAGATGAGCAAACCCTAGTTCATCCAACTTGTCCAGATTGATGAACAGGCCATGATTGAAGATGGGAATGGATGTCTCAAATTTGGCGGATACACCCTCCAATGCCCCATCTCTATAGACTGTGGGATCATCTTCTTCCTCAACCCTCTGCCTCTTGGAGGAAGGCTCCTCAGAAAATTGAACCTTCTTTTTCTTTCCCTTTCTCTGAGCATCCCGCTCTTGTTCAGAACCCACTGCCTGTTCTATTCTACCAGAGGTTTCAGGCTGACCCTGAATGTCTTCACCCTGTCCTCGTGATTGCCCAGAACCTTCTTGGCGTTCATGAAGTTCTTCATGTTGTTCTTCATGGTGCCCAGATTTACCAGAATGCTTGTGAGTGGATTTCCCAGATTTCGATTTATGTTTCTTGGAAGAAGAGGTTTTCTGGATGACTGGGTTGGATTCATTCGTACCGGCCATTTTTGTATGAATGTTGTGTAAATAAAGATGAAATGCGAGAAGTGTGTAAAAATGAAGAATGCAATGAAGAAGATGAAGTAAATTTTTCAGAGAAAAGATGCGTGTGAAAATAATGCAAGTAAAAAGTGAAGGTGAAAAGTTACATCTATTTATAGGTAAAGCTTCTGAGGATAGAATGGGTATAGTCTTTCAAATTCTCACACATTGGGTAACGTAAGTTTTTAAGTTGGAACGACACACCTGATGACACGTGTTGCTTCAGAGAAGGCACAACGTTTCATAGAGGAAGTTGAAACGTTTTCTGAAGTGGTGTGTCCCTTGGTTTGACACTGGCGCTCTTGATCATATTGAATTATCATCCAGCGCTAGCAAAAGAGTATTCAGAAGTGATTTTGCTTCCGGTTGGACAGACGCTCCTGGTTGCCTTGAGTAGTTATTCAGCGTCAGCACGAGAGCATCCGGAAGTAGTTTTGCTTCCGATGGTACTTACTTAAGATTTAACTTTGAAAGACTCGTTGATGTTCTCTCTTGTGCATCCACAGCGATCAAGCTTTCATAACTAAAGCCATATTTGCGTCAAGTAGAATTTGTTTGATCTTCTCAATTTCAGTAGCTCTCGGAGCCCAGTATGAACAACAACTCATTCAGATTTGATACATTTCTCTGATCAGGTATGATCATGAAAATTGTTGTTCCTTCGTACCTTCTTTCCTACAAAATAGCAAATGATTTCTCTTTCCCATTTTTCAGTCTCCAACCTTGGATCTGACTGGTCAGTTTGTAGGAAGTATGTGATTCTTATGCACTTAAGAATTATTCACTATGAATATAGCATTGCGAATCAACTATGACTATATGCACATGGCTTCTGATAATGATAGTCATAGATAGCATATATAGTATGAACATTGTGTGAACTATCTTATAAGCCATGTCATGTTCATGCTTATGATGCTTAATGTAAAATCTCAATAAGTCCATCTTACATTTGCATAGGAGATTTTACTGTTGCATGCTTCAACCTTAAATAATCCCTTGCTTACCCAAGGAGATCTTTTATACTTATCCTTGGCCTGAAGCACTTTCTTAGGAGAGACAGGATTCGCAGGTTTTCTCCATGTGAGTTGAGACATCCTCTCTCTTTTGTCCTTCTCAGGATAGTTGAATGGAACTCTGTGATAGCTTATCCCTGAGACAAGGTCTTTGTTCCTTGTGGTAGCGCACTGCTTCTTATGATTGAACCAGGTAGTTGCAGTAGTGACATCACCACGAGTTCTCTTCTTTGGGACAAGAGGAACTCTTGATCTTTCCTGCACAGGTAAGGCACTAGAAGGGAGTTTTGGTACCCATTTGTACTTGGGTCCTACATAGTTAGCGCTGGACCTTACTTGTCCTTTGGGGATCCATATATATTTATTTCTCACATTTAAATTTCTCTTAAAATTGCATGTGTGAGAAATATGACCAGTTCTACCACAATAATGACAGATAATGGGATGATGTTCAGAATCAGATTTCTTATCACTATTATGGTGGTCAGTTTTCTTTTCAAAGACTCTATGTTTATTAACTTTTGAAATCTCAGGGTCTTTCGAAAAATCTTCTTTTATGATTGGGACTTTGGACTCCTTGGTTGTAGAAGAAGGAATAAGTTCCTCAAGTTCCCTATTCCTTTTTCTTAAGCCTAGAATTTCTTTTGCAAGTTTACAGAATTCAACATGTAGCTCATTATACATATCTTGCAATTCAGAAGTTTCAAGTTTAGGTACCTCATTTTCTTCAGCTTCTGAATCTACTAGGCGGAGATCCACTCTCTCTTTGCTGATACTAGCTTCTACTACATCACCATCCAGTAGCTCATCAACGGTGGATTCACAAGGAGCACATAGTGAGCTTTGGACAGCCTTATCATCAAGAAATTGGTTAGAAGCATACATAGTATCAAGAGTGTTCCAAATATCTATAGCCCTAGAGCAATGTTTAATTTTCTGGTAATCATTGTCAGATAAACTTTTGTGCAAAATTTGCATTGCTCTAAGGTTTAAGTAAAATAAGCTTTTGTCCTCTTCTGTCCAATTTACTTTTGGTTTGAAATCAGAGTCCTTTTCAAAAACATCCCACATTTTGAAATCAGTGGATAGTATAAAACTTTTCATCCTTCCCTTCCATAAGTAAAAATCAGCATTTTCTAACACGGGTGGGATTGTATGATCAAAACCTTCAAAACACATTTTGTAACCCAAATCAGCCTAGGTCTTTGCACTTGAGATCGTTGGATCCTTTAAACAAGTGACCTTGCTCTGATACCAAATGATAAACGTGGCTGTCACCCAAGAGGGGGGGTGAATTGGGTGAGAGAATAAATTAAATCTTTTGAATCTTCTTTTCGAAAGACTGCTTGTGCTTGGTGATAATATTTACGAAGTAGTGATATGCACAAGTCAGTATGTTATGTGATGCAAAATAGAATGTTTGAATGTAAATTTATGCACACATAAATTTATCCTGGTTCGGTCACCCAGACCTACATCCAGTCCCCAGGCTCCACCTGAGATTTTCAATCCACTATTCTTGTTTAAACCGGGCACAAGAGAAGCCTTTACACTTTAGGTTTTACGAGCACGGGTTCACCTAACAACCCACAGGTTTTACACCGGGTTCACCTGCAAACCTTACAAATGCAAGTTTTACGGGCTAACTTGCAACCTATGGAGATTTAGACAACCTCTAAATGCTCCCCCTTACAAATTGTAAGTTTACACTATGTTCACTCTATGAACTGATTGTGCTAAACACTTAAGCTCAAAACTAACTCTCTCTAAGAGTGGATGATGTTACTCACTTAAGTACAATAAAATTACTCTCTGAAAAATATCACAAATCTGGATCTGAGAGTAGTAGAAGATGTGTAGAATGATGAGTATGATATATCAGATACTTTGTTCTGTTCTCTCTTTTTCTTCCATCATCTTTTCTTCTGAATGAGTGTCTCTTTTATATTCGGCTTCATAGGCTTAGGTGGCAAGTTGAATATGAACGTTTGAATAGTGCCGTTAACCCTATGTTACCGTTGAGAAGTACATCTTCATTAATGCTTAGCAGGGTTGACTTGCTTTATTTCTGAAAAGTAGTCCTGACACCTCTGCTCTGACAAAAGCATTCTGACTTCTGAGTATGTGATTTTTACTCTTGCACTCTTGCTGACGGATGATCATCTTTCATCCGCAAGTGGTAATCTTGCTCTGCAAGTGTTAAGCTCTGAGTCCCAATGTCAAGAGTCTTTCCATCCGGAAGCTCATTTGCATCCGGAAGCGTGACCATGTTCTGCACATACTGGTTAGTCCAACATAGCAATATATATAAGAATTGTTCATGCTGTGGGAAGCTTGTTTGCTATGGGGAGTAGTTTACTTAGACTGTGTTCTGATTTGGTCTATGATGTATCCGGAAGCATTTTTACATCCGGAAGTAAAACTACTAGATGAAGGATCTTTGTTCACTATAACTCACTCACACTTAGTGTATTTCATCTCAACACTCAGCGCTAGTCACTAAGCTATCGGAAGCACTTTTACTTGACGTAGTGAACTCAATGACGCTCAGGGTGAAATCTATTCTATCAGTCTGCGCCAGTCAAGATCTAATAGGAAGCAACTTCACTTGATGTTGCATTTCCGCTGACGCTCGGGGTTATATCTAGTCTATCAACCTGCGCCAGTCTAAATCTAATAGGACGTGCTTTCACTTGGCGAAGTAGACTTACTGACGCTTGGGGTAATAACTATTCTATTGCTCTGCGCCAGTCTAAGTCTAACAGGAAGCGCTTTCACTTGGGGAAGTAGACTTACTGACGCTTGGGGTAATATCTATTCTGTCGCTCTGCGCCAGTCTAATTCTAACAGGAAGCGCTTTCACTTGGGGAAGTAGACTCACTGTCGCTTGGAGTAATATCTATTCTATCGCTCTGCGCCAGTCTAAGTCTAACAGGAAGCAACTTCGCTTCCGATTGAACCATAGCTTAGTCTTAGGGTTTGTGCACCTAAAGTTCATGGACTAAGTTAAATCCCTAGTTATTTACTTGCTGACGCTGGGGGATGATAGCATTCATCCGCATGCGCAAGTCCTAATCTAACCGGAAGTAAATCTTCATCCGGAAGCACTCTTACTTGGGATCCTTTGTTATCCTATTGCTTCCTAGGCACTTGGTCTAATCCTCTACATTTTAGTCTTCATCAAAACTTAAGATTCTAACAAAATCAACATATGCCCTTCTAAAATACTATTTCCTTTGATTCAATTACACTGATGAAGGCAAGATTAAGTGGTCGTTCATTTACGGAGGATTAAATGGTTATTAGAACCCATTTTATTAGTAGAAAAAATACTCCCTTTCAGGACATATATTACAATAATCATTATATAGACATATATCAATAAGTTCCTGATATAGACATATATAAAAACAAATCATCCTTCCTTTATTGTGAAATTCGATCACCTTAAATTGGTCAATAGTCCACACTCATTTTGGTACACACACATGATGGTTATTATGTTTCATCAATTTTTGGCCGACACTTATTACTCATTAATTCATGTTATTTAAAACAAATTAATGCCTTGCTTCTTTGTGAAATTCAATCAGTTCCATTGGTAAAAAATCTACCCCTTTTTAAATGCAGGATATTATGGTCATCAAGAAATTGTAGGAGGATGTTATATAAAAGAAATTATTTGATGATTGATTTTGGGTCTCCGAGATCAATTCTTTTGGGACAAACTTGCGTTTAAAATCAACATATGCCCTTCTAAAATATTATTTCCTTATAATTCACTACATTTAATATGGGAACATATTAAAATCAAAATACTAAAATCAACATATTAAGACGAACAATGAATCCCTCTTTTTGTGGATTCATTGATTAGCATCATCAACCCTATTCTATTTTAAGACGGTAGGCTTTTGGAAGATGTTCTTGCAATCTCTACATTCTGAGTATGGCAAATACATTAAAGAGGTCAAATTTCCCTCTTTATAACACATGAATCGAAATATAATAAATTAAAATTTTCTGATATAGACATATATTAAAATCATAAGATGTATTGATTAAGTTTATCATCATGCAAATAAATTTCTTCCTTTTTTGTGTGCCTAGACATTATAATAAACAAATCATTTAAGATAGTGTTGACAAATTATTTCCTTTTTTAGAACCTTTGATTCAATTACCCTGATGAAGGCAAAATTAAATGGTAATTCTTTAAAGAGGATTAAATGGTTATAATAACCCTTTTTATTAAGAAAAAATACTCCCTTTTTTAGTGCCTATATTGTAATAATCATCATATAGACATATATTAATAACTTCCTGATATAGACATATATAAAAATCAATATATGCCTTGCTTCTTTGTGAAATTCAATCAGTTCCATTGGTCAAAAATCTACCCTTTTTTAAATGCAGGATATTATGGTCATCAAGTTTCTGCCCTTTATGGAGGATACATATTACTTATCAACAAATGTTCTTATTTGTTCTTGGACACATGTTTAATGAAAGAAATAACATGAAAATCAATATATGCTTTGCTTTTTTGTGAAATTCAATTAGCTCCCTTTTTTTATGGTGGCTCTCTCACATTAGAACATTTAATGCGCCACTTACATTAAATGCACCCTTCCACATCAAATGGTTACACAATGCAGAAAAGTATTCCTTCCTTACATGTATACCTGAAAAACAATTGCCAATGTCTTTCCTTATTGTCATAGTTAATGTCTTTTGTCTCCTTGGTGAGAATTGGCGCCAAATACAAAAATAGCGCATAAACTCTAACTCATTGTCCTGCAAACATACTGAACAATCCATTCACCACCATGGTTTTTCAACTTCATGATCAAAAGCAGGACAAGGACAAAGCTTTAGATGACTCATCTTCATATGCGTCTTGCGAAGCAGTTTCCTGTCCAACAGAAGAATCATCTTTCAAGGAACAGCCTACAAAGAAACAGAGACTCCAACATCCTTTCAGAGACATCACAAATAATATACACTCATCCAATGAACGTGCGACAGGTGCATACTAAAGATATTTCACAATAAATGTTCTAATTCCTACCTTATAGTGAAACAACCTTTATTTAACCTTTGTAATGAACAGCTTTGACTTCCATGTTCTTTATTGATTATATTTTTAATTTTCATATAACATGTTCATTTGCCAACAAAAACAGTGTCGGAATGGGTTTTCTAATTCGTGTAGAGTTTGATATGGATAAGTCAGGGAAGTTTTATTTTTTTTTTGAATTTTTTAACTTTACTACTAGAGTGTATTTTACATTATTGTAAACATTGAGTTTTTTTTTTTAATTTTTTAAACACCTGGGTCATGAGCAAAGTTTATTCATTGGACTTGCATTTTGTGGCAATAGAGATCAACAACTATAATGGCACAATTATATTATCACCAACATTGCATTTTCTCAACACGTATATTGTTTCCGTTCACACAAAAATGTATTGAAATCTAGAACTAAATACATCATATATTGGTGATAATTCTAAGACACGAGGTGCAATTTTTTTTAAAGGTATTTAAAAGTACCTAGGCATATTTTTTCAAGCAATTCAACTCTCCTTTTGAAAAAAGAAGTAGAAAACAAATAATTTCCTAAGCTTTCAATATTGACATACAATGACCATATTTTAATGGTCCTCTAATATACGCTTTAACTCATAGGTGTAACAGCATTTCATGGTACTAGCAATACAAACAACTTTCAACCTGTACAAAATACAAGGCAGCGCCGAATCTTACAGAGGCAACAGAAGGCATTGGCCACATCATCAAATTTGAATATCACTTCTCATCAACAACCTCAAAGGAAATTAAAACCCAAAGATGGCTTGGATTGGAGACTATGCAAAACTATGTCAAGCCTAAAAGATTGAACAAAAGAATGACTAATCAACTAACAAGTAGAGAAATCAGTCAACTCGATCTTTCATCAATAACTAAGGGTGTTGCCAATCACTCAAACGTGTTATCCGGTGAGGCTAAGCACCATTCTCAACATTTATACATAAATAAATTGTATTTTTTTTAGAACCCATTCTGTTTAATTTCCAGTTTACGGAAATGTAATTTATTTAATCAAGTAATATTGGTTTTGTAGTGGACAACTTGCTTGAACAACAGAAGAGGCACTATAAGGACATCATTTTTGATGTTGGAACTGATGATGAGAGACCTGCACAGTCAGATAGTGACCATGAATCCGGAAGTGATGGTAAGCAATGTATTTCTTTCCTAGCGCCAATTTGAAATATGATGTCTTTATAGTCTCACTAATATACCTACCTTGACAATTACAGATGAATTGAACACATTGAGTAACCTTGACCATGTCAATAGGGAAAAATCGACGTCACAGAAAAAGGGTTGTAAGAAAAAGAAAAAAGAAAGGGCAATTGTCCTATTTTATACCCAAAGTAACCACCCTGGACCATCCACCACCATAAACTAACAGGTGGTACAATATTACACTCAAAGTAACCAAAGTGGTCCAAAAATACCCTCAACAGACGGTCTTCAACGTTTGACCGTTATGTTGGATGATAAGGCGCCCACATGTTATATTTTTTTCCACGCGGCACCTGTGTAAATGCCACCTGGATGCCCATGTGTTATATATCCCATATTTTTTCCCTTGTGCAAATGCCACCTGTGCAAACCCTAGGTCTCTCTGCCATCAACACAAGGGAAAAAACATGGGAAATATAACACGTGGGCATCCAGGTGGCATTTGCACAGGTGCTGCGGGCGTGGAAACAATATAACACGTGGGCGCTATATCATCCAACTAACGGTCAAACATTGAAGACCGTCAGTTGAGGGTATTATTGGACCACTTTGATTACTTTGGGTGTAATATTGTACCACCTGTTAGTTTATGGTGGTGGGTGGTCCAGGGTGGTTACTTTGGGTATAAAATATGGCCATTGCCCAAAAAGAAATCACTTACATAGGTATGAATAAATTATATTATTTAAATTACTAATTTCTAGCCAAACTAATTTGTTGTGATATTTTCTGACCGTGCTATTCGTACAGATGATGGTGATCTTATTCATGAGTGTAAGTATTGTCATGCTCTCATGTGGTTTTGTGAAAGTGTCAAGAAAGGCAGAAAGCACAACGTAGCTTCTCTTTTTTCAATGTGCTGTCAACAAGGCCAAGTTGTGTTACCTGTTTGCAAGGATCCACCTCCCGTTTTGAAGCAATTATTTTTTGACAAAAAAACTCAATCATCTAAACAATTTTTTGAGGACATACGCCAATATAATAATATGTTTGCTTTCACATCAATGGGTGGCAAGATCAATCATCAGCTCAATCGTGGGAGGGGTCCATATACATTTTCTTTGTCTGGAATGAATTATCACACCATTGGAAACTTATTACCACCACATGGACAAAAACCAGTTTTCTCTCAACTCTACATCCATGACACAGCAAATGAAGTTTTAAATAGGATCAAAGCTGTGAGGTAAACACATGTGGTTTTGTTATCTTCACCATGTTTATGTGATAATATTGTTCTGACTTTTGCATGTACATATCTAAACTGAAGCTGCTTCTAAATGTTACAGCAATCATCAAAAGAACAAATCAATGAAGCCAGAGATTGTTGAAGCCATAAAGATGGAGTTAGATGGGGTCAATCCTTTTGTAGAGCAATTTCGGTCTGCAGCACAAAAACTGTCAAATATGAAAACACCATCATTGAAATTGGTTTTGCTGGGAGGACATCAGTCTGATGGCCGGACATACAATTTGCCTTCGGCGTCTGAGGTTGCAGCCTTGGTTGTAGGTGATTTTGACATTGATTACACAGTCTGGGATGTTGTTTTGGAAAGCATTGATGGTGATCTCCAAAGAATTAATGAATTGCACCCATCATACTTACCATTGCAATATCCTCTGTTATTTCCATATGGTGAAGATGGTTATCGTGACGACATCATGCATTGTAAGGAGGCATCACAAGACACAACCACACAAAAGAGAGTTAGTATAAGGGAATTTCTTTCTTACAAACTGATGTTTAGGAACAATCAGATGACACCACTCCTACATGTTGGACGTTTACTGCAACAATTCATTGTAGATGTGTACACTATGATGGAGTCTCAACGACTATTGTGGGTTCGTACTCATCAACTGGACTTGCGTGCAGACTTATACAAAGGATTGTCTGATGCAGTTCTTCAAGGTGAAACTCAAGGTTCTGCTACTGGTAAGCGCATTGTCTTACCATCTTCATTTACTGGTAGACCACGATATATGATGGGAAATTATCAGGATGCTATGGCAATTTGTCGGGCGGTTGGATATCCAGATCTGTTTATTACGTTCACCTGCAATCCAAAATGGCCTGAGGTCATTAGAGTGTGTGATAAGTATGGTTTTAAGCCATCAGACTGCCCTCAGGTGTTGACTCGGATATTCTACAATAAATTGCAGTCATTGATGAAAATCTTAAAGGAGGGGCATATTTTTGGCAAAGTCAAAGCAGGTAGTTTCTTTATCTTTCAATCACATGTGATTCACTTTTTTTTGATAAATATGTGATTCAATTTCAAGCTTACAATCTTTTATCTATTGCAATCTATATAGATTTATACTGTGACACATTTTAGGTGTATCATATAAACCATCTATTTTTATATTGCAGAAATTTATACAATAGAGTTTCAGAAAAGAGGGCTCCCTCATGCACATATCCTATTATTTTTGGAACAATCTGCTAAGATCTTAGAACCAGGACATCTAGACAAACTAATCTTGGCAGAAATACCTGATAAGAAAAGTGACGGCCAACTCTATGATTTAGTCGAAAAATGTATGATGCATGGTCCATGTGGTCAGCAAAATACTGATTCACGTTGCACACTCAACAAAAAGAAGTGTTCGAAACATTTTCCAAAGCCATTTGCAGATTCCTTAGCATTAGATGATGAAGGCTATCCTACTTATAGGAGAAGAGATGATGGAAGAACGATTGAAATCAATAATGTGGAGCTGGATAATAGATATGTGGTGCCTTACAATCCACATTTACTTAAATTGTTTAATGCTCACATAAATGTCGAGAAGTGCAACCAATCAAGAGCAATCAAGTATCTTTTCAAATATGTAAGTAAAGGATCTGATAGAGTGATTGTTGGTCTCCTTAAAAACAAAGACCCTCCAAATGAAGCTCCTGTTGTCAATGAGGTTGACTAATATCTGAATTGTAGATATATATCTGCATGTGAGGCATCCTGGCATGCTTTTGCCTTTCCAATTCATTATAGGTATCCTTCAGTTCAAAGACTTAGCTTCCACTTGCCAAATGAGCAATTCATTGTCTATCCAAACAATGTTGATGTTTCTGATTTGTTGACAAAGCCTCGCGTATGTGAATCTCAGTTTTTATCTTGGATGAAGATTAATGAAAAGGATAAAGATGCTCGGAAATCTACTTAATCTGAGTTCCCAAACAAATATGTGTACATAAAAAAAAAGAGAGAATGGAAGAAGAGAGAAAAAGGATTCTCTGTTGGTAGGATGTCACATATTTCACCTTCAGCTGGTGAACTTTACTATCTTAGGATATTATTAACACATGTTCGTGGTCCTACATCATATGATGACATTAAGACTGTTGACGGTGTTGTGTATGATACTTTTAAGGAAACATGCTTCGCACGAGGTCTGCTGGATGACGATCGTGAATTTATTTCTGCTTTAAAAGAAGCAGCAGTTTGGGCCACTGGTCATACTCTTCGTTGGTTTTTTGTGTCCATGTTACTTTGTGGCAGTTTGCGCAGACCAAACATGGTCTGGGAAGCCACCTCTACAATACTTTCAGAAGATATGTTGCACATACCAAGACAGAAACAAGAACAAACAAGTATTTATTATATTCAAATTTATAGTTTGGTGCTAGATAATAATTAAGCCTGTCTTACAGCATTTGAATTATTCTTTTTTATGCTTTTTTGAAGGGATGCAAGTAAGTGAAGATCTGAAGAAGAGAGCTGCACTGATTGAGATTAACCAACTTCTACAAAAAAATGGAAAAACATTAGCAGACTTTAATGAAATGTCAGTGCCTGATGATCTGGAAACATTTGATTATTCCAACTATCTCATTGTCCAAGAACGAAGTTATGACAGGGATTCCCTGGCTTTTCAGGCAGCATCTTTGAAGGAAAAATTGAACTGTGATCAGATGAAAGCGTTTACGGCTATAATTACTGCTGTTCAGGGCCAACTTGGTGGTTTTTTCTTCGTATATGGCTTTGGTGGAACAGGGAAGACTTTTCTGTGGAATAGTCTAGCATCAACAATAAGGTCTACAGGAGGAATTGTTTTGACTGTAGCTTCCAGTGGTATTGCAGCAACTTTGTTACCTGGGGGTCGAACTGCTCACTCTAGATTTGCAATACCTATTCATGTTGATGAGTCCTCAGTTTGTGCCATCTTTCAAAACTCACCTCTTGCAAATTTGCTCAAGGAAACATCTCTTATTATATGGGATGAAGCTCCAATGGTGCAAAGATTATGTGTGGAAGCCTTTGATCTATCGTTGCAAGATATTATGCATTCCTCTAGACCTTTTGGAGGGACATGTATAGTAATGGGTGGTGACTTCAGACAGATACTACCTGTGATCCCCAAAGCTACCAGACCTGAGATTGTTAATGCATGCATAAATTCTTCTGCTCTATGGTATCATTGCCAAATACACCATCTCAACACAAATATGCGGTTAGACACGTCAAATGATCCTACTGAAAAGGAGAAGATAAAAAAATTCTCAGATTGGTTGCTTGATATTGGAGATGGAAAAATTGGTAAGACAGTTGATGATATTTCTGAAATTGATCTGCCTCAACATTTAGTGCTTCAACCAGGAAGTGATCCGATTCATTCTATTGTTCATTGGACTTATGAAAACTTCCTGGAAAATCTATCATCTATCTCCTATTTCAATGACCGTGCCATTCTTGCTCCAACAATTGAAATGGTCAATCAGATTAATGATTACATGTGTTCCCTCCTTCCAGGTGATGCAGTTGAGTTTCTAAGTTGTGACACTGTTTGTCCCACCTCAATTGAAGGTCCAGATTCTGATCATTTGTATACTACAGAGTTCCTTAACACAATTACTGCTTCTGGAATGCCACCACACAGACTTTCACTTAAAGTTGGCACTCCGGTGATGTTACTCAGGAATATTGACCAAGAAGCAGGTCTCTGCA
This sequence comes from Mimosa pudica, assembly GCA_029929735.1. Lineage (NCBI taxonomy): Eukaryota > Viridiplantae > Streptophyta > Magnoliopsida > Fabales > Fabaceae > Mimosa > Mimosa pudica. Next base: position 6,380,039 of record JAKELP010000021.1, on the reverse strand, counting down.
ATGGCACTAGATTGACAATAACAAAAATTGGGAAGATGGTTCTGGAGGGTGTTACTTTAAATGGCAGCAGACCCAATCAAAGGTTTCCTATTCATAGAATGGATATGAATCCCTCTGAATCAAGATTACCCTTTAAAATGCAAAGGCGTCAATTCCCAATCATCCTGTCTTTTGCAATGACAATCAATAAAAGTCAAGGTCAGTCTTTGAAGAAAGTGGGCCTCTATCTCACTAAACCTGTCTTTAGCCATGGTCAATTGTATGTTGCACTGTCAAGGGTGAGGAGCATCGAAGGATTGAAGATTGTTTTAGGTCCAACACCATCTGATAATACTACAACTAATGTGGTTTATCAAGAAGTCTTCACAAATGTGACACACCACTGAATCATCTGTTGCTGATTATTTTGTTCAATGGATTTAGGTTATGCTTATTTAGTTTTTTTGGTTATATGGAATGTAAGTAATTAAGTCTACTTGGATTAATTGCATCGACACTTAGTTAGTGTAAAGCAATCCAGCTAAGGTATTTGTTAATTATATATTCTGCAGATAAAATTGCACATGTAGGATCCCATGTAGTAACTTGTATGTGCATAAGCAAATACAAACCTACCTTTACTTGACACATATTAATAGCTTTTGTTTTAATTATTAAAATCTACCTGCATAATCAATACATCTTATAATATTTATAATTATAATTATATATTCTGTAGCAAATACAATTATGTCCATAAGTAGATCTTCACTTCACATATATTACAGAATATATGTTTTGATTGCTGGTATGCATATTGCATATGGTCAAGAAAAGTTTTTTGTGTGAATCCAAACCAGGATTAGACATTTAATGACAAAAACCTTACATTCATTGGGTTATCAGGTTAGATAATATCGTTCTGTTTGAATCTTCTGTTGAATTGCATTACTTATTTTTTGATTAGTATGTTTGTCTTGCAATTAAAATCCTCCGTGCAACGCACGGAAGTTAATGTTCGTTATCATTATGTGATAACGTGACTAATTCAGCTCGTAACCTCAAATTTCAAAACTCTGTTCCTTCATAATCATTAAATAACATGCTTCAATTAAGGTCAGCGTTATTGTTTATTTTATTTGTTCCCGGTACGTTGAACAAGGACCATATTGAATAGCTAAAAGCCTAAAAGTGTAAGATTTGAACTACTTCATAAATTGACAAAACTAAATAATAAAAAACCTTAGTTATAAATAACAGAAATAAAAAGTGCACACCCTTTCTACTATCTGAGCTTAAATTAATTTGGAAGAAACAAAGCCAAACACTCCTATGATAATTCCCCACCAATACTATGTTCACACCCGAGGATATGATAGCATGCCCACTAGGTCCACTATAATATCATGTTCACTCAAGAAACTCACAATCTTTACCTTGATTTAATCCTGTAATTCCAATTATTTGTCTTATTTTTTTATTTATATTCCTTTCACATATTCACCTCATATAACACAAAATCAACTGTGAATGGTTAATCGTTTAATCGATGCTCTTTTTATGTTTAGATTATAATAGTTGTTCCAACTCACTAGGAGTTTGCTGGGGTGTTTTCTTATTATAAAAAAAAGTTTCAAACACCATCAGTGCTTGAGCAGTTAAGCTCTCAAATGGATTTTAAAGAGTTGAGCCAACTATAGAGATTGTGAAAATAAAAGAAATTGTTTGATTACAATAAAACTTGGATTTCATAGTCAATTTGGATTTAAAAAATAGCACCATTTTATAGATTAAAATTTGATAAATTTTTAAATAGAAATATCATAAAATTATATATTTTATTGTTACTCAAATTCCAAATTTTTTAGTCCAAGAAATAAATAGAATAAGATTCAAAACTTACAATTTCAATAGAAAGTTAAAATTGTTCCTTTGTAATTTGCATTTGGTGTCTGGGTATTTTGAGTATCACACACAAAATTTTAGGAAAGAGTTTAGAATTACTTATAATTTAAGGGCATTAGCCTCATTCAGGATTTATTGGGACTTGTCTCTCTGGAATATATGAAACAATTCCTTTGATGTGTCCTTTTCTTTTGCTTCTCTACCTTCATGTTTTTTTTTTGGCCGAAAACCTTCATGTTTTACTATTATGTCTTGTTCTATTTATAATGTATTATCTTTATCAAATATGGTCTAGTATAATTCAGTGTTTATTCACAACCCACTAGTCAAGACTCAAGGGGTGGAGGGATTCGACATATAGACAAAGTTGTCTCTTGAATTTTTATCTTACTTTTAAATATACCTTACATATAAATGTTGAAATAAATTTTGATAATTCAATCTCTTGAATTTTAATAAGTGATCATTGACTAAGAAAAATATAGTAATTAGGAACTTTTTAAATAAATCCATTTTTTGTATTTGCCTATAGAAAAAGCGGAATCAATGATATTTTCTAATAAAATAAAGAAATAATATATATGACAGTAATATATATTTACATTTAAACAATATAATAAACAATAATATATATTATAAGAGGGATAGATGCTTTTTTTTACCATAAAGGAATAGATGCTTAAAAAGCTTGGGATTTGCAATTTAGTTTCGATTTTGCCTAAAAAATATTGGGCTTGGGCTGGTCGATTTAACCATTCTGGTTCCCGATTTTATGCCAATTCCCAACCTGTCTTCCAGCTCAAAACGTCCCAACACAGTCGAACTGCAAAAAAGGTTCTTGCACATGGACCGAGCAGGTGTGGGTGCGGGTGACAGTCCGACCGATTAGACCGTCTCGCTTGATCCAGTTTTGACAACAGTGCACTTAACATCTAAAAGAACTACGAGACATAAATAAATAGTTAGACTTAATTTTGCTTATAATTTAGATACTGTCGAAGTTCAAAAGTAGATAACTTATTTGTAATATCTTTATCATCATATTGCAATGCTTATTTTCATCTAAAACTTAACAACTAAGTATATAACCTACTTAAGGTAAGAACAAGGGTAAGTAATCAACAATAAAAACAGTCAAACCATTATCTTTTTAATGTAATTGGTAATGATTTTGAATCGACAAGTTAATAATCTCAACTCTCAAAATTAAAACGGCCAAAAAAATATCAAAAACACTTGCATGCCATTTAAATTCGTATGATGGAAAGAGATAGAGATCCAATTAAACAACCAAAAAGATCTAGTTTTAGATTAGCTTAAACTAACCAATTGAACAATAACGTCATACACTAGAACTATTATAGTGGTTGACAAACTGAATTAAAACTAAATTAAATTTATATATAAAACAAATCAAAACTACACCTTTTCTACTACCTCAAATAAATTACTAAATTAGTTAAGAAGAAACAAATCCAAACATTCCTAAACAATTAGTTCTCAAAACCATGTTCACACTTGAGGATACAATCGCATGCAGCTACGCCTACCTGGAGACAATGTTGCTCTAAAATATCACTCATATTTGCCTTCATTGAATTTGATTTGAATGACGCAATCCCCTCAATTTGCATTGTCTTGCTTTTAAATTATTTCATTCATCCAAAATTATTCATCTTCTTTCATTTCTTTATTTACATGTTTAGATTTCAGATTTGAATGATTTTTTTTACCACTTTATTTATCTCATAGATTTATAAAATCGAACTATTCTAGCTTTCAGACGAACACAAGTACAAAAAAGTAAAAATACACTTACCTAAGTTACCTCCTTTCCATTTCATCTTTAATCTCAAATGATTTTGTAAATTAGTGGAGGTAAATTGTTCTAAATGAATTAATAATTCTAAAACTACTTACAGAATCATTGTCAAAATTTCTCATCAAAATAACATGAATAATATATATACACAATATTCTCATATTTCATATCTAACATTTTCGAAAGGGCTGACTTAACTCCATAGTAAGTTCGCTTGCCGTATGGGTCTAAAGTCGTGGGTTCGAATAAGTCACTTTAAAAAAAAGTAGGGGATAATTACTTAGTTTGCTTAATATATTTTCTTTCTCAGCATCCTCACCAAGTCAGGAGTACAAATAGGTTGATGCTTTTCATATCTAACCTTTTCGCATCAAGATTTATTTGACATTATTGTCGTGACTCATGAGATTCACCCCGTCTTAATTACCCAAACAAGCATGCTGCAATAAAGAATCTGCCAATTTAGAATGGACGGTTGAGATTATCTTATTATCATTATTATCCCCAACATAGCCTCATCTGACGGCTCTAACACTCCGTGCATTCCTAGGACTATTCACTACCTAGACCACTGAATCCTCACTCGTTGGCGCTTCCGCGAAACTTCACTCCCAACCAAATTTCCCACTTCCTTCTTTGACCACACCACAAAATCCCTTCTTCTTCTCTCCAAATCCTATTTTCTATATCCACCCCCACTTTCTCTCTCACTCCCTCTCACTTTTCATCATCTAGATTTCGATTCCCTCCTTCTTTGTTCTGATTTTGGATCAAAGGAGTGATTTTTCTTTCTGGGGTGTCTTCAATTTTGGTTTTTCTTTCTGGGTTTTCTTCAATTTTGGTTTTTCTTTTCTGGGTTTTCTTCAATTTAGGTTTTTCTTTTCTGGGTATTGCTTGTTTTGAAGTGAAAATGAAGGTGGTGGAGGATTCTTCTTCATCTCCTGAGGGTTTTAGTCATATGATGGCTTCTATGCCTGGGTTTCGATTTCATCCCACTGATGAGGAATTGGTGATGTATTATTTGAAGAGGAAGATGTGTAGGAGAAGGTTGAAGCTTGATGTGATTCGTGAAACTGATGTTTACAAGTGGGATCCTGAGGAATTGCCTGGTATTTTTTTGATTTATTCTTTGCATTTTTTGTGTTTTACTTGGCGTTGACTTAGATCTTCTATTAGGTTTTTTTTTTGGATTGGGTTGATATTGGATTGCTTGTGAATTTGGATCTTATTTGTATGTCAATCAATTGTGGAATATGCTCTTGTGGTTGGAATTAGTTAGAATAGGAAGGTGTGATAAGTCCCACATCGGTGAGGTTTCCTTGCAAGAGGGGTTTTAGAAGTCATTGGTTCTACAACCCTAATGGCTAGCTTTTGGTGCTTGTGCTCATTAGAGAAGATAATTAGGTTTAGGGTAGTGTTTATTTGACGTGTGATTCTGTGTATGGGTTTTGATCTATAGGCGTTTGGGTGAGTTTCTATTCCTTTGATAATTGATAGTTTCTTGGTGAATTTGATGAGCTAGGCATTATCTGGATCGTTTTTATTTCCATTGAATGTATTGTTGATAGATACCTGGTTGGATGCAAGATTAATAATGGGCTTTTGATTTGCTTTTCGAGATAAGCAATCGTTGTTTCTTTAGGGTTGATATTGTGTGCAAGACAACCATTAATAGAAGTCTTTGTTTGCAAAAATTGTGGACGGTATTTTGATGCTTGAGAATTTTATAGAGATGCATATCTTACTAGCCATTTTGACTTTATATATGTCCAACAATAGCTTTTCTTCTTTTTGTATCATAAGGTTGAATGTTAACTTTTAGCTTTGAAGGTTTCTCTGCCGTTTAGTATGATTTGTTAGCTTATTTTGTTGGTCTAGCTTCTTGATTTCTTATCCCTTTACAATTTGATCTTTTTGCAGGGCAGTCAGTGCTGAAAACTGGAGATAGGCAATGGTTCTTTTTCAGCCCTAGAGACAGAAAGTATCCTAATAGTGGTAGGACTAATCGAGCAACAAGATATGGATACTGGAAAGCAACAGGGAAGGATCGTAATATTATGTACAATTCGCGGGCTGTTGGGGTTAAAAAGACATTGGTTTTCTACAGAGGTAGAGCACCACATGGTGAACGAACTGATTGGGTTATGCATGAATACACATTGGAAGAAGAAGAACTTGCAAGATGCAAGGATTGTAAGGTATTATTTTCATGTGTCTTTTATGTTTTATCGTTTTTATTTCTTTATGAAGTCATTATGATGATGAGAACTTAGTGTTTACTAAACTTTTGTTTTAATGTGTACATTATCAGGACTATTATGCACTTTACAAGGTGTTCAAGAAAAGTGGGCCTGGTCCTAAAAATGGTGAACAGTATGGTGCACCATTCAAAGAAGAAGAATGGGTAGGTGATGAAGATTATGTTGATTTTAATGGTAATTCAGCTGGCAAGGAGGTTCCAAGTTTACAAGTCGATGAGGGTGCTTCTGTTGAAACTGTGACTTATAATGATCAAACGCAGCCTGTGTTTGATGATGAACTTGATGAGATCTTGAAACAATTGATGGATGAGCATGTTCCTGACCTGCCCTCTCTGTGTCCTGCTGTACCTCAGGTTTGTTTTCTGATGGAACCTTTAGAACTCTGGTTTTGTTTATGTATACGCTGCCTATTCTTCTCTATTGCCAGAAATGGAAAGTAGGTGGCAGAAAAAATATTGTACCAGTACTCACTAGCTATGTAGAAGAGAAATGTAGAACAATGGCTTCTGGCTTTCAAAAGGCCGGGTGGTCTCCCATTAAATAGTGTTGAAGAATGTACATTGTAATAGTTTCTAGAGTGTGCTATTATGTTCTATGATTGTTCTAGAGAGTGTTAGTAGAGTAAGAATATTCTAGAGAGTGGTTCATAGCATTTAGGAACCCACTTGTATAAATAGCACTTCATGCTTGAGAATAAATCATCAGAGACATTTTCCCTTAAACATTTTATCATGGTATCAGAGCCAGGTTGCTCTATACTTAGCTTCATTCGTTTCTGATCATCTTCAGAGAGAGAAAGAGAGGTTTAGAGAGAGAAAACAGCTCTGCCCTAGCCTGTTCGCTGTCTTCCGAGCCATAAACACCGACACGCGCCGCACCATTGTCACCGCCGTCCTCAGATCGGCCAGAACCTCCAACCGCGAAGGAAGCCGGAGTTCCACGCGCCCACACGCGCCTCCGCCGGAGTCCACGCGCCGTCGCCGGAGTTCACGCGCCGCCGGCCGGAATTCACGCGCCGCCTGCCGGAAAACCGTTTTTCGCCGCCATTCACCGCCGTTTCTTCTCCTCTTGCTCAGAATCACCTCTCCTTCCCTTTAAACCATGTCTGAGGTGAAAAATGGTGCTGGATCTTCCTCAACCGTTGGTGCCATTACCCATGGAGACTTGTCAAATGTTCCTACAGCTTATAAACTGAATGGAACTAATTTCTTAAGCTGGTCTCAATTTGTTCGCACTTTTTTGAAGGGTCGAGGGAAGCTTAGTCACCTACTTGGAACAGGTCCTAAGCCTGGAGATCCAACCTTTGATGCTTGGGATGAAGAAGATTCTCTGGTGATGTCTTGGTTATGGAATTCTATGGAGTCTGAAATCAGTCAAACATGCTTATTCCTATCCACAGCTAAGGAGGTTTGGGATGCTGTTCATCAAACTTACACAAGAGTAAGAGATGCAGCTCAAATTTATGAGATAAAAACCAGAATCTCTGGCTTCAAACAAGGGAGTAAGTCTGTTACTGAATATTCTACAGCTATGAAAAGTTTATGGCTGGAGCTGGATCATTACAGATCAATAAAAATGAAATGCAGTGAAGATGTTGCTATTCTAAAACGCTTTATGGAGCAAGAGCGTGTTTATGAGTATCTTGCAGGTTTAGATCCAAAATTTGACCAAGTGAGGTCACAAATTCTTGGAAAAGATGACCTGCCGTCTCTTAATGAGACTATTGCTATTATCTTAGCAGAAGAAGGACGGAGGAGTGTTATGATGGAACCACCGCAAGTTGAGAGTTCTGCACTTATATCAAAGCCTGTTACTAACCGTGCTGTTGACAAACAAGGTGATTCACAGGGCTCGAGCAAGGAATTATGGTGTACCTATTGTAACAAGCCACGTCATACTAAAGAGAGGTGTTGGAAGCTGCATGGAAAGCCTTCTAGAAAGAAGCCTCAAGCTAATATTGCTTAAGGAAGTGAAGAGAAGCTTAGTCAGAATGATCTTAAGGGGGAGTTAGAGAGGCTAAAATCCTTGATAGCAACACTTGAGAAGGATTCTCCTTCTACCACAGGTACCTGTGCTTTGGGGTTCTCAGGTATTTCATTTCAAACTTCATCTGTCCTATTTTCATCTGCTCTTAATGCCTCAAATAAGGATTTCCTCCACTCTTGGATCATTGATTCAGGAGCCACTGATCACATGACTAATTCTTCTAAACACTTTGTCTCTTATAATCCATGTCCTAGTAATAGGAAAATAATTGTAGCCGATGGATCAATAATGACCGTTGCAGGTCAAGGAGATGTTTCTATTAACTCTACCCTTGTTTTGAGAAATGTCCTCCATGTTCCTAAACTTTGCACTAGTCTCATCTCTGTTCAAAAACTTGCTACTGACTCTAATGTCTTTGTCATTTTCTCTTCAAACTCTTGTATTCTTCAGGAGCAAGAAACGAAGCAGATGATTGGACTTGCTAAGGAAAAGGACGGACTTTACTTCTTTGAAGAGCATGGTGAATGTGGTAGAGTTAAGAGTCTATCATCTTCCTCATTTCAAACTAAAAGTGTCTTGGCAAATAAAGAAGAAATTTGGCTTCAACATCGTCGTCTTGGACATCCTTCTTTTAATGTTTTGAAAGTTGTTTTTCCTTCTTTATTTAAGAATGTGTCCATCGAGTCTTTACATTGTGACATCTGTGAATTTGCAAAACATAAACGTTCCTCATATCCTATAAGTAATACAAGAACTTTTGTTCCTTTTGAGCTAATTCACAGTGACATTTGGGGTCCATCTAACATTTCTAACATCTCTGGATTTCGATGGTTTGTGTCATTTATTGATGATTGCACTCGTGTCACTTGGATTTATTTGTTGAAACAAAAATCTGATGTGAGCTCTGTTTTCCCGCGTTTTCACAATATGATTCAAACACAATTTGGAGTTCAAATAAAAAGATTTCGTTCTGATAATGCTAAAGATTTTTTCAACCAATCTTTATCCACATTTTTTGAAAAACAAGGGATTTTACATGAGTCATCTTGTGTCAATACTCCTCAACAAAATGGAGTAGCCGAAAGGAAAAATAGTCACCTTCTTGTAGTCACAAGAGCATTGTTGTTTCAAACAAATGTGCCTAGACATTTTTGGGGTGAAGCTGTTCTAACAGCTACACATCTCATTAATCGACTCCCAACTCAAGTTCTTGGTTCAAAGAGTCCTATAGAGGTTCTCACTCATTTTTATCCTAATTTTAATGCATCAAATGGTCTTATTCCTAGGATTTTTGGGTGTGTTGCTTTTGTGCATGTACATTCTCATCAAAGGACCAAACTTGACCCTAGAGCTCTCAAGTGTGTGTTTGTGGGATATTCCTCTACTCAAAAAGGATACAAATGTTATCATCCTCCTTCAAAGAAGTTCTTTGTGTCAGCTGATGTGACGTTTTGAGTCTGAGTCCTACTTTGGTAGTTATGTTAATAATGATCAAGAAAATGAACATTTTTCTAATGATCTTTTAGATACTAAATTTCAAGAGGATTCAAGACTACAATCCCATCTTAATCCATCTGTAGAGGTTTCACAAGAATCTCATTCTAACCCATCTGTAGAGGTTCCACAAGCACTTGACTCTACTCATTCACCGCTGCGTTACAGTAGAAGGAAAAAGAAGTCCCAATCGGAGCAAGTTCAATCATCTGAACCAGGTATCAATGAAGAACTTGAAATTGCTCCTGAAAATACAGAGGTACCTTCATCTCCTTCTTTTATACATGGGGACTCTCTTGTTTCTACTGATGATTCTGATTTACCTATTGCCTTAAGAAAGGGAGTTCGAAGTTGTAGTAAGCGCCCTTTATATCCTCTATCTTCATTTCTTTCATATGACAAGTTGTCTTCCAACCACAAAGCTTTTCTCACTAATCTCCAGTCCATTCCAATACCAAAAACCTTAAATGAGGCAATGACAGATGATAATTGGGTCAAAGCAATGAAAGTTGAAATGGAAGCTTTGGAGAACAACAAAACATGGGATCTTGTTCAATTACCCAAAGGAAAGAAGCTTGTTGGATGTAAATGGGTCTTCACACCCAAATACAATTCCGATGGCAGCTTAGAACGTTATAAAGCAAGATTAGTTGCTAAAGGGTATACTCAAACTTATGGAGTTGATTATGAGGAGACATTTGCTCCTGTTGCAAAAATGAATACCTTTCGAATTTTATTGGCCTTGGCTGCCAATCAAGGTTGGGATATGTTGCAGTTTGATGTAAAAAATGCATTCCTGCATGGAGACTTGAAGGAAGAAATCTATATGGAAGTCCCACCTGGCTTCTATTCTCAGGTTGCTCCTGGTACAGTGTGCAGACTCAAGAAAGCATTGTATGGCTTAAAGCAATCACCAAGGGCTTGGTTTGGGAGATTTACAAAATCTATGGTTCGCATGGGATATAGACAAAGCCAAGGTGATCACACTTTGTTTATTAGACATTCATCTTCAGGGGGAGTGACAATTTTACTTGTTTATGTTGATGATATCATTGTCACAGGAAATGACATAGCTGGAATTAATTCTCTTCGAACACAGTTGATGAGAGAATTTGCCATTAAGGATTTAGGAAGACTTAAATATTTTTTGGGTATTGAAGTTGCTCATTCCAAACAGGGCATCTTCATTTCTCAACAAAAATATATTCTTGACCTCTTAGCTGAAACGGGAAAACTGGGATGCAAACCTGTGGATACACCTATAGAACAAAATCACAGACTGTGTGAAGCAGGTAGAAGGTCTCCAAAGTGGAGAAAGAAGAAGTCTTGTACACCACCTAAAGATCCTCCAGTTGACAAAGGATCCTATCAAAGGCTTGTTGGAAAGTTGATTTATTTGGCTCACACAAGACCTGATATTGCATATGCAGTGAGTGTAGTGAGTCAATTTATGCATTGTCCTAAAACATCACACTTACAAGCTGCCCATCGAATACTTCACTACTTAAAAGGTACTCCAGGGAAAGGAATTTTATTTAGAAGGGGGAGAAAACTAACAATTGAAGCATATACTGATGCTGATCATGGAGGTGATCTTGATAACAGAAGATCTACAGCTGGATACTGCACTTTTCTTGGCTCAAATCTTATTACATGGAGAAGTAAGAAGCAAACTGTGGTCTCAAGATCTAGTACTGAAGCTGAGTTTAGAGCAATGGCTCTCGGGATTTGTGAATTGTTATGGATAAAGATCATTCTATCAGATTTAAGAATTCACTGGGAAGGTCCAATGAGGCTATACTGCGACAATAAGTCAGCTATCAATATTGCCCATAATCCAGTTCATCATGATCGAACAAAACATGTTGAGATTGATAGACACTTTATCAAGGAAAAGTTGGAAAGCGGTCTGATTTGCACTCCATTTGTACCATCAGGAGATCAATTGGCAGATGTTCTCACAAAAGGGTTGCCTAGTGAACAATTTCGGAATATAGTGTCCAAGCTGGGAATGGATGATATCCACTCTCCAGCTTGAGGGGGAGTGTTGAAGAATGTACATTGTAATAGTTTCTAGAGTGTGCTATTATGTTCTATGATTGTTCTAGAGAGTGTTAGTAGAGTAAGAATATTCTAGAGAGTGGTTCATAGCATTTAGGAACCCACTTGTATAAATAGCACTTCATGCTTGAGAATAAATCATCAGAGACATTTTCCCTTAAACATTTTATCAAATAGTCTTCCTGTTTTCTCTCCATGTTCCTGTTATGCCTTAAGCCTATGCAGAACCCAAAACTTTCTTTCCTATTCACACTGTTCGAGGGATTAGTCTAAACCTAGTTCACCTTAGTTTTTCTTTCCTATTCATAACTGTTTAGTAACCAGTGTTTTTTAAATATAACTTCCGTAAGTTGTTACATGATATTTTTTGTCACGATTTTTTATTAACTCTGTCTTCTATAATCATCCATTACAGGTTGCTGCTGAAGAAACACAAAGTGTGGTGGTGGATCAAATTTCTAAGGAGGTGTCATTTGCTGAGCCAGTCAAAATGTTGCATTCAAGTGATCAGTACTATGACCCTTCCCAATCAGTTACTTCTCACTTGCATGTTTCTGAAGCACCTGAAGTCACCTCTGGTCCTAGTGTTCAAGTAGAGGAGTCTCTTTTTGATGAGGATGACTTCTTGGAAATGAATGATCTCATTGATCCCCAACCAATATTGCCCATAACAGAAAATCCTTTGGAGAACTTGGAGTTTGAAGATGGATTGAGTGCATTTGACTTGTACCATGATGCAAAGATGTTTCTTCGTGACATGGGGCACATTGACCAAGAAACTGTTTCCCATCCTTATATGAATACTTTTAACAGTGATGTTGTGAATCAGCATTATCAGTCTTTTCCCGTTGGAGACAATGCAGATCAAAATGAACTCTGGATGCGTCATGAAAGGCAAATCATGAGTCCAGCAGAACAAGCTAATGTTTCCTTCTCATCATCAACCTCAGGTACATTTATTGGCACCACTAACACTATTGGTGGTTTAACTCAACTTCCAAATAACAATTTTACTATATTTGATTTGAATGGGGATGCAAGCTTCCCATCTCATTTGTGCTGAATTCTGCGAGGTTATCTTCTATCTGTTGATTCCCTGCTAATGCATGGAAGAAACCATTCTGACTATTAGTGTTGTGGCATCTTTGAGAGTTTTCTGCATTAAGATTAATGTGATTCGAGCTTTATTCTCCGGTGTTCCAAAAAGAAGAACAAAATGAAAAAAAAAAAGAAGAAACAAGACAGATGATTTCTAATTTGAGCTTATTTCTGTGTGCTCAGGTATGAGTTATGAATCTGCTAGCTTGCCTGTGGAAGGTATTCATAATCAAAGCAATAGCGTGAATCAAGTTCCTGCAAGTAGATTATCATCTGCTCTCTGGGCATTCCTTGATTCAATACCTACCACTCCTGCATCAGCAGCCGAAAATGCAAATCGAGCTCTTGAGCGAGTGTCTAGCTTTAGTAGGATGAGAAATAATGTGAAGCAGCCAAGCACAGCTGCCACTGTGGCTAATGAAACTGCAATTGTGAAGAGAGAAGGTAAAGGAAGGGGAGCCTTCTTCCGGTTCTTGCCGGTTCTGGTTGCTTTATGTGCTTTCTTATGGGTTTCTATGGGAACATTGAGATTACTTGCTGGGAGATTCATCCCTTGACACATGAATCCCTACTTTTGCTGTTGTGTCATGAAATTCCCCCCACAGATTCAATGAATAAACGTATATCGTTCTAACATATTTTCAATAGTTTTTAAAAGGAATTTAGCCTTTTCTGTGAATACTAAACTTGAGACGGAAGGTTTTTATAGACTGAATTATGTTGAAACAAGTGCTTCTAGGCAGATGCAGAATCTCACAAGTGCTTTTAGGCAGATGCAGAATCTCACAACTCTTGGTTCAATTATCATGCTTATTTAGGCTTATCTTGAAGGACCTATGTATCCCTTTATTTGTTTATTTATCTAATCAAATTATAATCTGTTTTATGCCAATGCCGTTTAGGAGTGCTAAATTAGGACATTTTATCACTTAAACAAATCTGCTAGTGTGGTGTGATTTCTCATCTGCTATTGTGGTGAGATTTCTCATGTAATTCTTAGTTTGATTTTGTTTGTTTAAGTTGGTAGTAGAGGGTCATTGTTGCCGCAAATTTTTTTTGTTATGCAGCTAAGTTGCAATAAATCACCTGATATATGTTAGGGAAAGAAAAAAGTTGAGTTATCATATTTTTACTAAAAGGTTTTTTTTTCATTAATTTATTTTTATCCATTCCTTAATATAAAGTCATATTAACTTTTTAGAAAGATTAATGAAGCAAAAAAACACATGTAGCTTATTGTTATATTACATTTCACCTTACAAGTTAAACAAACTGGTTCGGGGAAATAATTTAGTTAAATCAATATACAAATCAAAGAAAGTAAGTATATATTTATGAATCATGAATATGTATCATATAATAAATAATTTTATCATTCCAACACATGCAAAATGTTATTTCTATAGAAGGTTTTTAAATTACAGTGTCTAATTATATACTCTATTTTATACTGTGATTATACTGATGCATGTTTGAGTGAAATGCATTAGCACAGGGATTGAATACTTTCTTGAAATGTTAAAAAAGTAAACAAAATCCTAAATTCTCATAGTAGTGTGGAACCTGAAACAAAATAAATTTGGCGCATTATTTCTCCTTCTGGATACTTTTGTAGTGTGGAACCTTAAATCCCTTTAAATAAAGAATCTCTTTTAAAAACCCACTGTTAACACTTTGGGAAAATGACAAACAAATACTTCCGAATATTCAAAAGGACAAGTAAGGAACTCAAACTTTCAAAAGGATAAGTAAGGAATTTCAGTAAAGATTAATAATTGGAACATAATTATTAATATTTGGAACATAACAACTAACAATTGTATGGTTCTTTAATTGTTCTTTTGGAATTCAGAGTTCTTTGTCATTTTGAAATTTTGAGTTTCTTGTCATTTTGGATATTCGAATGTATTTATTTATCATTTTCCCTAACACTTTTTAGAAGAACACTAAACCCCTGAAAGCATTTGGTATTATTTATGAGTAAAGTGACGAAAAATTTACTACATAACCAATTACAACTTTCAATTATACATTTTAATTAGTTGACTTGGTTGACTAAATAAAACATTTGTTTCAGTCTTATTTTTAAAAATGAAAAAGATGAAATTATACCGTTACTTCTATTAATTAATTATTTTTTAATTAACATCCTTAAACTAATTAGATTAAGGAAAATAGGGAAAATGATCTTATATTTCAGAAAGGAGGGAGTATTAATTAAGTAAGTAACATTGTTTACAAAACAATTTAGCTACCACAAATATTCGGTCCCTCGCAATTAGTTTTTTCGGGTTGTTCGAAGAGAGAGAAGCTGTGACTTGGGTTCTGTGCCATCCCCTTTGACTCACCCTGCTCCGCCTCTACGGCGCTTCTTTCATCACCCCAGCTCCTTGCTGGCCTGTGGTGGAGGAGCACCTCCCTCCATGGAGGAGAAAACTTCAGACATCCGGCTGAAAGAAAAGGACAAACCCCCTGAGATCCATAATGACCGCCTATCCAAGAAGGTGAAGACTGGGGATGACAACCCCCCATTCCCCGTAAGCATGGACGCCGAGGCAGCCCCCACTGTTCCGGTAGCCCAGGTAGAAGATGACACGGCGGACACGCAAATGGGAACCCCTAGTCCAAAAAAAGGGGCATCCTTCAAAGACATGTTACTCAACAATGGTCAAGGGCATGCGAATCCACCCCCGGCTGAAGCTGAAATTCATTTAGATGAGGATGACTTCCACTACTCTGTCAAAGAAGGTATCCCTGCCATAACCTTCTCTGATCGAGTTAAAGGTCTCCTTGACCAAAGCATGCAATACTCTGTCATCATCAAGTTACTTGGCCGGAGGATCCGCTACAACACCCTTCGGGATAAACTCCCCTACCTTTGGAACACTAGTGGCCCGTATAAAGTTATTGACTGTGTAGGTGATTGCTTTGTTGTCAAGTTCAGCAACTCCCAAGACTTCCAAATGGTTCTCCTCAATGGACCTTGGATGGTTTTCGGGCACTACCTCTCTGTTCAACCTTGGACAAGCGATTTCTCTCCTATGGACCACTCAATTAATCATGTCGTAGGCTGGGTTCGGCTTCCCATGCTCCCTATCAGGTATTACCACAAGCATGTTGTGAGAGCGATAGGGGATATGCTTGGTCAAGTGGTTCGGGTGGACTATAACACGGAGGCCGGCGAACGCGGTCGCTTTGCAAGAATCGCCGTGATAATAGATCTCTGTAAGCCTCTTGTCTCAAAGATTGTTGTTGATGATAGAACAATTTTTATTGAGTACGAAGGTTTGCCAACAATATGTTATCACTGTGGATTGTATGGCCACTTATCTGAAAGTTGTCCCAAGAAATGTACCCCAGATCAGGCTGCCCCGCCGCAACCCCCACCTCCCCGACCCCGAGAAGAGGCGGATGACAGAGAGATCTCTGAATTTGGGGCCTGGATGCATGCTCCGTCCAAGTTCAGAAAACCCAGTCGCGTGACTCAACAAACTGATGATGCCTTAACCCAAAGGCCTGATGGTACCACCACCAACCGTTTCGACCTCCTCGCCTCCAACCCCGATGACCCACCGACACTAAGCACAGACCACTCTGCCCACACATCTGAGCCCCACCCAGCGTCCAGTAAGACCACTAACCCCGCTACCTCAACCCACCCAAAACAGAAAAAAGACGGCCATAGAGCACCCCCAAAGACACCCACCAAAGACCAACACCGAACCCAAAACCAAGGAAAACATAAAGCCGCCCAAAACCACGACTCCATCTTCTCCACCTCAGCCTACAAAACTTACCAAGCTAAAACAACCCTAGACTCCTCAAATCATAGTGTAGTCACTACAGAAGACCCAAGACTTCCACCTAAGGCCACACTCGGACATCCCACCATTCCACATGCCAAACCCAAAAAACCAAACCCACAAGCAGGAAAAGAAAACTTTCAACCGAAACCACCTGATAAGGCATCATCAGGAATCCACCTGTCTCCTAGCATCAAAGTGAAAGGCATTAACCCCAAAGGTCGGGAAGGGAATCTCGGACCATCCCCAGATTTGGCCCGTGCCCTTGAATTTGAGCTGGACCAGGCTATGATTGAGGACCAGAATGCTCCAACCTGGGAGCAGAATTCGCTGTCTAATGCCTGATTGGCTAGTTTGGTAGTTTACATTCTATCATATCTTATTATTATGTCGATATTTACTTGGAATTGCCAAGGGGTTGCAAACCCTAAGTTCATTGCTACGCTTAGATCGTTTTTGCAGAATTTGAAACCTCAGGTGGTCGTGCTTGTTGAGCCTCGAATCTCTGGTCCTCAAGCTGATAAAGCCATCAAGAAAATTGGCCTCCCTAATTCCCATAGGGTCGAAGCAAATGGGTTCTCAGGAGGGATTTGGCTCCTTTGGGACACATGTGTTGATCTGACAATCATTCGAAGTCATCATCAGTTTATTCATGCTGTTATTTCTTGGCCGCTTGAAGGGAAATACACACAATTTACTGCGATATATGGCAGCCCCACTCCCTCAGTACGTGAACGCTTATGGTATGATCTGACAAGCCTAAGAAACAACTCCCCTGGTAGCTGGTTCCTGGCAGGGGATTTTAATGCTGTTCTGTTCTCACATGACCGTAAAGGGGGGCGGAGCAGTGCTAGAGGAGGCAACAAGTCCTTTGTAAATTTTGTAGAGCGGCATAATCTGCTTGATTTGGGTTTTTCTGGACCAAAATATACCTGGAGGAGAGGTACCCTTTTTGCCCGCCTTGACCGTGCGCTAGCCAATGCTGAATGGTCTTCCATCTTCCCTAATGCCTGTGTGCAACATTTGCCCAAGGTTGGTAGTGATCACCGCCCTCTCCTCATTGATATGGGCACACGCCAACTCAATCCTCTCCTTCGACCTTTCAAATTCTGGACCGCATGGATCACGCACCCGGATTTTGAGCGTCTAGTGACGGACTCTTGGTCAGATTCAGCTTCCTTGTATGAAAATATTTTGTCCTTTCAAGCTGCTGCTACCACTTGGAATAGTGAGGTCTTTGGTCTGATTGGCAAAAAGAAGAGAAGACTCAGAGCTCGTCTAATGGGTATTCAATCAGCTTTGGAAGTAAAACCATCCATGAGCCTCATTACTCTTGAAAAGGAGCTTGCTGTTGAATATGAAGACATTTGCTTCCAGGAAGAACTCCTCTGGATGCAAAAATCAAGGGAGAGGTGGATCAACTGTGGTGATAGAAATACAGCCTATTTCCATTCAAAGGCTCTTGCTAAACGCAAGCGTAATAGGATTCTAACTCTCCAAGATCACAATGGTGAATGGCAATCAGACCTTACTACTCTTGAAGATATGGCAACCTCCTTTTTTAAACATCTCTACTCTGCCGATGAAACCCATGTCCCACCATACAGCAGGAGGGGTGCATTCCCAGCCCTACCCGCCACTCAGCTGCATACTCTCAGTGCTCCCCCCACACTCATTGAAACTAAAGAGGCCCTCTTTGATTCAAACCCACACAAAGCCCCGGGTTTGGACGGACTTACATCTCTATTTTACCAACACCGGTGGGATCAGGTTGGTGCAACCCTCCACTCCTTCATCGTTGAATCATTCCAAGGGCAGCCAATTGAGGGGTTCTTAAACAACACTCTTATCTCCCTCATACCAAAGGTTGACCATCCCAAGAGCCTAAAAGAATTCCGCCCGATTAGTTTGTGTACCACGGCCTACAAAGTCCTCACAAAACTCATCGCTACCCGCCTTAAATCAGTGATGCCCACACTGATACTGCCGTTTCAATCTAGCTTCATAGCCGGGAGGAATATATCAGACAATGTCATTATTACGCAGGAGGTTATCCACTCCATGAGAAGGAAAACTGGTAAGAAAGGTTGGCTAGCTATCAAAGTGGATCTTGAGAAAGCATTTGATAGACTCCGGTGGGACTTCATTAAGGACACCCTAGAAGACGCTGGGATCCCTGCCTCTCTCACCAACCTCATAATGTCCTGCATTACCTCGGCATCTATGAGAGTTCTATGGAATGGCAAACCGTTAGAGCCATTTTCACCCTCACGAGGGATCCGCCAAGGAGACCCCCTTAGCCCACTCTTGTTTGTTTTATGCATGGAGCGATTGTCTCAAGCCATTCATCAAGAGGTCTCCAAAGGCAACTGGGAGACAGTTAAACTGGGAAAGGCCGGTCCACCTCTCTCCCACCTCTTCTTTGCAGACGATCTCATATTATTCGGTACTACTTCTCCTAACCAAATCACGGTTATGCAGCAAGTTCTTGCTGATTTTTGCCACTCCTCAGGCCACAAGATTAGCCATGCGAAGACCAGAATTTTCTTCTCAAAGAATGTGCCTACCAGAGAAGCTTCTCATATTTGTGACAGACTTGGCTATCAGAGAACTACCAACTTGGGCAAATATTTAGGGGTTCCCTTGCTACATGATAGGGTGTCAAAGGGAACTTACAAATACATCATTGAGAAACTCCAATTGAAACTCTCAAGCTGGAAAGCTCATAGTCTCTCCTTGGCCGGTAGAATAACACTTGCTAAAAGTGCTCTCTGCACTGTCCCATCCTATGCGATGCAAACCTCCAAGCTGCCTGCTGGTTGTCTCGATGAAATAGACAAAATTGTTCGGAATTTTATCTGGGCAAACTCAAGAACACATAGGGGTGTTCCTCTTGTCAAGTGGGATGAGGTGTGCCAACCCATACTTCACGGCGGTTGTGGCATCCGAAGCGCACATGAGCAGAATTATGCCTTCCTCTCCAAACTTGCCTTCAAACTTGCGGCCAATCACGAGGATCTTTGGATCAAAGTTCTAAAGGGCAAGTACAATTGGCGCTGCCCTGATAAAACTCTTTTTAAAACAAAGAATGTCTCACATCTGTGGCGTAGTGTGGCTGCAATCTGGGAAGATGTTAACTTACACATAACCTGGAGCCCAGGAGCAGGCACTGCTACCTCATTTTGGAGAGACAACTGGATTGAGGATTTGGGACCACTTAAGAACCTTGCTTTTGCTGATATTGCCGAAGAGGAATTGAGTAAACCCCTCTGTGAGTTTTCTGACAACTATGGTCAATGGAAAGCTTGGATGTATAACCGCCTCCTCCCCTCCCGGATTGTTAACCAAATTCAGCAGCTCCCTACACCCAAACCTGAGGATGGAGATGCCACATGCTCCTGGTGCTTAACTCCGAATGGTGCGTTCACTGTTGCTTCTGCATATAATGCAAGAAACGAACTACAATGGAATGATCCTGACAAGAGGTTCAAGTGGCTTTGGCAATGGCCAGGTGCCCAACGAGTTCGGACTTTCCTATGGCTGGCCATTAGAGACAACCTTCTGACAAATGTTGAACGGCATCGGAGGCATCTCACCGATGACCTTTCATGTGATAAATGTCAAGGTGCAGCTGAATCTGTTGATCACGTCCTAAGACATTGCCCTATAGCAAGGGAATGCTGGAGTTTACTTCATGCCGGCCACACGCGCTCACCCTCTAGTACCCAGACCTCTTTTGTTGATTGGGTTTACCATAATCTCAACCCGGTGAACAATAGTCAGGTCTGGCGAATTAAATTTGGTTTATTATGTTGGAAATTATGGGATAATAGGAACCATAGAATTTTTCAGGATAGAGAATTGACTGCTGATGCATTAGTTCACTCTGTTCATATCATTGCTAGTCACACTTTGGCTGCCAGGCACACCCTACGTTTTTTGTAAAGGGTTGGCCTGTTTTGTTTTGTAACTAGTTACACACGTAACTTCTTCTGATTAATACAACATTCCTTTCCATTCAAAAAAAAAAAAACAATTTAGCTACCATTCAAAGTACCAACGATTTCAGCAAAAAAATTTGTGCGTATAAATATTGAAAGCAACGAGTTCACAATCAACATTCAGAATTCTCATCCCAAAATATGTTTTCAATGGACTACAGGCCTGTTCAATCCAAGAAAGTCAAATGGATCATTTCAACTCAGTTAACTAGTTATTCACATATGTTTTTTCTAAAAAAAATAAGCTCAATAATATTACACACAATAGCTTAGAGATCTCAGATTTCCATGTTATTTCAATCCGCTTTAATGAAATCATGAAGGCAAACACACTAGAGGTAACAAACCCTATATTGATATAGTTGTCACAAATACTGAAACATTATTACATGATACTATAGCAATAAATATATTAAAAACACACACATAACTGCAAAGATCAACAATGGACATGGTTTGCGAATAGTCTTTTGAACTCTACCAGTTTTATTGAAGTGAAGACTAATATCTCATCTGCTACACCTTCCACTCGCCTGAAACAAGCATATCTCCAACTCTTCTTCAACAACAAAGTCCCAATTGCTCCCGAGAAGCCAGCGACAAACCCAGATGCTATGACAATATAAAACCACACCTCTTCAGAATCATTTTCATCATCCAATTCATTGGTTTCTTGAACCTGATGACTATCAAAACCTTGGCACTTATTTGATAGTGGGATTCCACAAAGATAAGGGTTGCCAGCATAAATGGATGGATCAACCAAAGTTGAGAATTGATTTTCAGTAGGAATTGGCCCCGAAAGGTTATTGTATGACATGTTCAAATGGCTCAACGTGGTTACCTTAGACATGCTCTTTGGAATTGTTCCTGAAATTTTGTTGAAAGAGATGTCAAAAGATTCCAGAGATTTCATATCCCCAATAATCTCTGGGATCTCTCCAACCAAATGATTATGTGAAAGGTTCAATCCTATCAATCCAATGAGAGAGAATAGTTCAATAGGAATTGAACCAACCAAACTGTTATTTGACAAATCCAAGTTTACCAAAAATTGCAAGATTCCAATATAGTCATATTCTCTTCCTTTCATGACTTGTTCCACAAGCTGATCTTCCCATTCCAACTTCCATTCATCTCCATTATTAACTATTTCTGGGAGACTGCTAATTATATGAGCACTATCTTTGGTCATTCCCGTAAGATTTCCAAGGCAATCAGGTATTGAACCAGTTAAATTGTTGTTCGCAAGGTCCAAAATCTGGAGTGAAGTGAGATGGCAAATATTTGAAGGAATGTTACCATCTAACATGTTATCTCGCAACCTCAGAATTTGCAAGGTAGGAAAAGTGTTATTAGTCCATGTTGATGGTATACCTCCAAAAAACGTATTCTCACCCAAATCTAAAATCCTCAATCTTTCTGAACTATTCAAAGTCAATGGAAGCTTTCCATCAAGAAAATTATTGTTCAAATGCAACCAAAACAATGAGGAAAGATTTCCAATTGAGATGGGGAAAGCACCAGACAATATGTTGAATGAAAAGTTTATTTCTGTCAATAGTGAATTATCTCTCCAACAATTTGGGATCTCACCAGAGAAATTGTTATGGGAAAGATAAATGCTTGATAAATTTACAAGGCGACAAAGTGTGTGAGGGATACTGCCATTGAGAGAATTATTTGACAGAGCAAGGCCTCTTAGATTAACAAGTTTCCCAAGACTTGGAGGAATGCTTCCATTAAAAGAATTACTCGAGAGATGAAGGTCTCTTAGGTTAACAAGTTCACCAAGACTTGGAGGAAGATTTCCAGAAAAAAGATTATTCTGAAGATAAAGGTATTGAAGCTTTTCAAGATGCCCTACCCAAGTTGGTATATGGCCATTGAGTTTATTATTTCCCAATAACAGTTCCTCTATTTCATATTTGATACATCCAGAAGAATCTGAGTCATCGAAAGCTTCTCCCTGAAGATTGCTATTTTCAAGATGTAATGTTTGTAAATCACACATGGTTCTTAAAATTTTTGAGAGAGAAATTTCCATTGTAGATGTGATCTGATTATAGGAGATATCAAGCCTGCGAAGGCTCCTCAACTCTCCCAACCAAGATGGAATTGAACTAAAGTTGTTATAAGAAAGGTCAAGGTCTTGTAGGGAAGTCAAGCTCCGCAAAGCAATAGGAATGACTCCACAAAGTGCATTCTTCTCAAGATTAAGAGACAACAGATCCTTAAACTCTCCAAACCACAATGGCAGTGAACTGAGATTGTTAAAAGAAAGGTCAAGGTTTTGAAGGGAAGTCAAGTTCCGCAAAGCAATAGGAATGGGTCCACAAAGGGCATTTGACGAAACATCAAGTGGAATCAAATTCCTAGACTCTGCAAATGACAATGGCAATGAAGTAAGATTGTTATGAGAAAGGTCAAGGTGTTGAAGGGAAGTCAAGTTCCAATAAGCAATAGGAGTGGATCCCGAAAGTTTATTTTCTGAAAGATCAAGAGAAATCAGATTTTTTAACCCTCCGAACCATAATGGAAATGAAGTAAGATTGTTACTGTCAAGGTATTGAAGGGAAGTCAAGTTCTGCAAAGCAATAGGGATAGGTCCAGAAAGTGCATTTCGTGAAAGATCAAGAGAATTTAGATTTTTAAACCCTCCAAACCACAATGGCAATGAACGAATATTGTTATGATAGAGGTAGAGGGATTCAAGAGAAGTCCAATTTTGAAAAGCATCAAGGATTCCACCATCAATTTCATTACCACTTAGATCCAATAGCTGAACTCGAGCATTATTTGTGAAATTAATGGGGGCAAGAGGTACAGACAAGTTGCCAAGTCCACAGTGTACTAATTGGAGTTCTAACAAAGACGGAAGCATGTGAAGTACCTGGAACAAGTTGTGAGCTTCTCCAAGGTAGACTTCACTGAGGTAGAGATATTGTAGAGACTCCATCTTAGAGGCCCAACTCATGTCATTAGTGTGCAGATCATAATTCCAGCTAAGATCAAGAAACTGTACGTTGGTGAGGTTTCCACCAAAATTGGCGGGAATCTTTCCTGAGAAATTAGCATCAGAGATGGAAAGATATCTCAACTGCTCCATAGAACCAAGAAAGGCAGGAATTGAAGTAGCATTGAAGTCGGTCCAGCTCAAGTCCAAGTGAGTCAAATGTCGCAACTCCAACAGAGATGGATCAACACCATTAGCTTCTAGGTTATAGGAACTGAGATCAAGTGTGAGAACATGAGCAGTAACATTGTGACAAGCTATGCCATGCCACTGGCAACAATTGGTTTTGGGATTCCAAGAGGAAAGGTGGTTGTATTTATCACGAAAAGATGCTTTGAACTTGAGAAGAGCTTGCTTCTCTGATTCAATGCAGTTTCCACAAAAGCCTGATTGGGCTATTCCCAACAGTATTAGGAGAAGGAATGCCAATATGTTTCTTCCCATACTTAGAGAAGCTTAACAACTGAATTTTTTATCTGATGGATTTCTTGTAATAAGTGGAGTATATGCACTACTAGTATTTATAATATTATGTGGCTAAGAAATAGGCGGTCAAGGTTTTTTCTTATATATATTAAGTATACTTTTAAAACACAAATATAATTCCCTCATATAAAGAAACACATATATAACAAATTCACTCTTGGTATTCTTCAATATTTATTTTGAAATTATACATAATTTAAATTATACAATGTAATTTACTTTGCCAGTATGCTTCCAAGGGTACTGAGAGAAGTCAAGGAAAAAATAGAAATTCAAATAATAACGATGAAAAAGTTAATGAATGGGCCTTTCAATAGGTGTCATTTTGTAAATTGATTGTTGACGAATAAACAACCACATGGTTTAGTTGCAACGTGTAGAAAGGATTCATTATTTGGAGTTATATGCTTGCCGTTGTTGACTGGTAAGAGAGCACCATTTTTTGTAATTTCATGAAGTGGACAAAGTTACAATCAAAATTGTTTGGAATAATTTTGCATGTAAATAGTGACCAAAACCTTAAAGGATTGAAAATTTAAGCATGCTTTGTAATGTGCCGAGTCATAATTCAAATTATCTAGCTTAATGTTCTTTTGTCGATTGAACTAACGATATTAATAACATGAATTAACTGAAAACTCACTGCAAACCTACCAAACAAAGCTCACTTGTATAAACTTTAAATGCCAAATATATTTTTTTATCAGCATAAATGCCTAATATATAAATAAGCCAAAAGTAAAAAACTTAAACTACGACCAACGATGGATTATTAGAATAAGTTTGTGGATGTTAACATGTACGAAGATAGAGCTCCAAGCGCCTAATGGAAAACATATATACACAATCATAAAATTCATGAGGTCAATAACTCCAACACCATGTTGGTCCAAAAAAAATTACTCCAACACCATACTTTTTAGGTTCAGTTCTATACCAATTGAACATGGCACATGTTTTTCAAAAAAAAACTTACTCACCTAATGAACAAGAGAAAATCAATAAATAGTAAGGCTTTAAAAAATATATTTATATAGTTTTTATATGTTGATAAGAAAAAAATATTTTATATCTAGCATGACAACACGATTATTTTTTCCTCTTGCAAACAATCAGTCAAAGTTATAAATAAAAGGATGACTAAAGAATATGTCCCTTTATTTTATAAAATCTAGATATAAAGAAAAGGTGAACATAACATTTAAGTATACATTTAATAAATTATTCAAAATACTTCTTGTATACATTTAACACATCACCACCATATACAATTTACAGTGATTAAATTATTCAAAACGTAGCAGATATGTTAATCTGTCAACTTTTGAAAATTGGATTACCCTATTGACCATTTTGGTCCTAACTTTCTAATTTTCCATACTCAAATAATAAATCAAAGAATTTTTTATTATTTTGAGATAATTTATTAAAGCTTGTATATATGATGGAAAGTTTTTTTGTAGTCATGTTGTAATTTTTCAAATTTGTTTGCATCTAAAAAACAGCATATACAAATAATTTCGCTAGTTGTAATTAATTGGTAAAAAAATATTGCTAGTCACAAAAGAACAAGTATTGATATATAGGTATTGTGCATGTCGAACTTATACTTGAGTACCTATTCAACACATTGTCGCAAGATTTGCCAATTTATTAATTTTTTGATCAAATACTCGCTTTGAATTTTAATAGCTATCTACTCTAAAATACATGCCTTGTTTGGTTGAGAAACGGTTTAATATTTCTTTGTTTTTTGTTTTTGTTTTATTTACTTATGAACAACTATACAACTGTCTTGCTCCATTTAGATGTATCTATACCCATAACTAAATTTATAAATGGGTAAATGTGAAAAAATAGCCACAGTACATTTAAAAATGAGCACTTATAACTCTGATAAATTTAAGGGGGCAAAACCGTACACTGTAAATTAAAATGGGGCAAAAGTAACCTCTCTGTTAGGCAGAGTTAAAAAGACGTTTTCCAGTCGTGGCCCCGCCATCAGTAAATGACATGTCATACATTTAAGGGTGCAATATGTTGATGGGGCTTTATGTCAGGGTGTGCAGTATCTATTGACCTCACATGATTTGGGGTTCTATTTGGTTTCTTATCAAAATGATTTGAGGGTTTAGGGTTCGTTTCAAGTGATTTAGGGTTCAACTGGATGTATTTTAGCTTCTACGGTGAGTTTTGAAATTGACACGTTATTTACTGATGGTGGAGCACACATTTGGAAAATGTCTATTTAACTCGACCTAAAAGAGAGGTTACTTTTGCCCCATTTTTATTTACAATGTACGGTTTTGCCCCATTTTTATTTACAATGTACGGTTTTGCCCCCTTAAATTTATCAGAGTTATAGGTGCCCATTTTTAAATTTAAGGTGACTATTTTTGCACCTTTTCCCTTTATAAATTATAAATTTTCTTATATATATATATATATATATATATATATATATATTAAAAAGATAATGTCAAGGAGTTGTATACTTTTATGACAAAACATTTCCTTCGCATAAAAAACACACAACATTTCACTCTTGGTTTTCTTCAGACTTTATTTTGAGAATATGCACAATTAAAATTATATAAGTCAATTTACTTTGTTTGGATTCTTGGAAGGATACTGAAGTCGGTCAAGAAACGATAATAAAAATTCAAATAATAACGATATAAAAGTAAATGAATGTGTCTTTCTATAGGTGTCATTATGTAAGTTGATTGTTGACTAATAAACAACCATATGATTTAGTCGCAACGTGTGGAATAAATTCTAACTTCTAAAATTTCCACACAATACACTTCATGAAAGGAGCATTCATTATTTCCACATATATGAAAAATTTATTAAAGCATGTGGGTGGAAAGTTCTTTTGTAGTCATGTTCTAATTTTTCAAAGTCTTTTGCGTCTCAAAAATGGCATAGACAGATAATTACGTCAGTTGTAAATTAACAATATATTTTTATAATTATTGGTTCAGAAATATTGCTAGTTACAAAAGAACAAGCAGTGATATATAGGTGCTGTGCATGTCCAAATTATAATCAACTTTGACAATTTAGTAATTTTTAATTAAATTCTTGGACAAAAGAATTTATGAATTAGTGATCACACTCACTTTCAAATTTCAATCTTAATAGCTATCTACTCTATATTAGATGCCTTGTTTGGTAACCGGGATTTTCTTCAGGGCTTGGAATTTGGAACTAGGATTTCTATCTACCTTTCTTAACTTCTTTTAAAATGTTTATAATACACTATAAATTTAATATATATAATAATATTAACATAAAAAACCAAACATATATGTTAATGATTTTAAATTTAAAGACTGAGTAATAATGTTTTGCTCTTGTAACATCACTAATTTTCTCTCTTGCAAACATTTTTATGTCATCAGATTAAATGTAATAGTTTGTTTTAGCCACTGAATAGTTTGTTGATGATGATGATGTTGAAGATGACGAAGCCACTGAGTTTAGATTAGGAATATGGGAGGAGCAAGAGAAGAGGAAGAAGAGGGAGGAGGAGACGGTGGGTGAGTGAGGAGAAGGAGGGAGGAGAGAGGGGTGTGAGGTTGGTTGGGTAATTTTTTATTTTAAAAGTGGGTTCCACATCTTAAAAAATTATATTAATTAAATCTTAAAGGATATTTTAATATTTTCCAATAGTCAAGTGGCTAAAATAAACCATTTTTATTGTTTAGTGGCCAGAATGAGACCATTTATTGTTTTGTAGGCCAAGTCGATACTTGAGAAATAGTTCATAGGCCAAAATGATCTTTAACCCAAAACTTAAATACATCAAAATTTTCCCGGCTTCTATGAATCAGTTTTTTGGGACATAAAATGAGTTTTTTTTGGACTTCTCTAACGAATTAGTTTAAATACACATTTTATATAGAACAATTGGTTATAAAATTAAACGTTTAAAATACTCAAACTTATCTTCTAACACACACAGACACACAGAGAGGGAGAGGGAGGGGAGAGTTTATGTCAGGGTGTGCAGTATCTATTGACCTTCATGGGAAGGCTCTCAGTTAACAAAAACATGGTCTAGAGTCCCATCTTTAAAATGGGATGGTAGGAAGCTGCAAAATATGGTAGATGTACCAACCATGCATGATACAGAGATTGTAGATTACTCAAGTTATTGATCATGAAATGATATAGTTTACTGTGTACATATGAGCGAGTAAATCAAATGTAAATTGCACTTATTAAAATTTTCTTTTTGGATTTAGTTGATGTTTGGATAATTTTTGCACTTTAATGAATTTGTTGTTTTTATATTGCATTGTCAGTTAGATTTATAATTGACTTCTCGTTATGAATTTAATTGTCAATGTGGTTTAATTTATAAACAAGGGGGAATTACTTTTTTTTTTATAAAGACAATATATTATATGCTAAAATGAGTTACAAGCCTATATTATTAGGGCCCATCACGATGAACAAAACAAGTTATGGTTTAATTTACAATATATTGCAATGAGTTATGGTTTAATTTACAAGTCATGCTTACACCGTGGTTCATGCATATTTGAAGGACTACTTTCCATCTCACACCGTGGTTCATGCTTACTTCAATTTCTTATTTTTTGATATGTATTCACGTCTTCTTTATGGCAGCGACACCCTCTAACAAATCAGGAAAATCATGCACAAGAGCACTCAAACTAGACGTAACTTTCTTTATTTTTTTTTTATATATGTTACCTTAAAAGCTAACCACCTTGTGACTATCTTCTATAACTAGTGGCCGGCCCCAGCTTTAATGCTTGTGCAACAGAGTAAGTGGAGCTCCTTTGAGAATTAATGGACTCCAATAATGAGTCAACATGGATATCAGATGATGCAGAAGTCTGATGCCGATTAACACAAGTAGGGCCCAAGTGATCAAGCCTTTTAAGATTAATAAGATTCATTTGATGATTGGAACCACATTGGGGAGGCATGGAAGGATGGTCAATGAGATTGTGAAGCCTATACCAAAAGCCCACAAGTATTCAAAAGTAGATAACGTCCATTAGAAAAATTAACATGTGTGGAATTTGGACAATAGACACGGGTAGAGAAGTGCAAGGCAGACAAATTTTAAGTTACACCTTCTACCTTTATTCTTACCAAAACACAAAGCAATATTGAGTGTATCAGAGTAATAATTGGATGTGGAACATACATAAACCGAAATCCATGTTGAGAAATTCTGTATTGAAACCTCAGTAATAATGGGATATTCAGGAACCCAAGGAGAGAAAATACAAAGTAGTCCTTAAAATAAGCATGAACCACGGTGTAAGATGGAAACATGATCAAAGTCAAGATGGATTGAACATTCTTATGAAAAAATAAATACACTGAGGGCCCATTTGGTTCAATAATATGCCATGCTATCCTTATTACCATCTTTATGTTTGGAATGTTAAAGCTTCTTCATTCGGCGCACACCCATTTATTTAGCCTTTGAATGGGTAGTTTTTACCTTTAAATGGACTGGTAGGTAGCTGATTGGAAAATCATGGGCTTGATTACCAAAGGAATCAATTTGAATTTGGGTTTTGCACTTTTGTGTGATGGGATGACATATGGTGATGGTGTTTCCCCTGTTATGAAATGCAGGACATACATTATGAAGGGCGAGAGCTAAGGGAACCTGCAGCTCCTATCGATTACCACTATAACTTGAGAATTTGGGCTAGAGACAAAAAAAAAAATATAGTTGGAATTTAGTTGTGAAGTTGTTTTGATTTGGGTATCAATAAATACAGTTGCCGGTTCTTTATTTATTTATTTTTGTTGAAATGGTTGTATTATGACAAAATAAATAAGGATAGAGTGGCAACTGTAATTATGTAAGTAGCGTGCATCTATCATGTAAACTATCGTTCACATTTTTGGATTGTACTTGTGAAGCATATTTATGAAGTTTTTGTTGTAAAATTATAATGTACACAACTAAAGGATGGTGTGCTGTGGAGCTCGGTGAGAGTGAAAGAAGAAAGAAGGAGAGGATGAGGAAGAAGGAGAAAAAATTTATTTAATTTATAAAGGCATTTTGGACTTTTTATGTGTAATCTTATTGTTATATCAGTGAAAATATCATTGTTGATCTCATGGTAAAAGTTGAGTATCATTGGTTTACCTTGGAATAGTTATGTACTCCCTCCGTTCCTAAATGTAAGATCACTTTCCATAATTTGGGGGGATTAAGGAAGGTGGTCAAATTACCTAATGTTCCAAAAATACCCTTCAATTAAATTGAAAACACAAATATACCCCTTCATGCTTCCAACTCAACCCCACAACTCAATTGTAAAAGGAGTATGGGGGTATTTTGGGTAAAACTTGGGAAAAAAGAGAAAGTGTTCTTACATTTAGGAACTTATTCATATCCCCAAAGTGATCTTACATTTAGGAACGGAGGGAGTATATTATTTTTATTCCTTAGAATAACCAACTTGTTTTCCTAGTTGATGGAGGAACTTTGGATTTTATTATTTATCAAAATTAAGTTTTTCAAGTCTTTATTTCAGACACTTGTGTAACTCAATTCTCAAGCTCCCTATTTACCTGTTATTATTTTGGTTTGCACATAAATGAGTCGGATGATCTGTTGATGGAATCAAATTTTAAGCTAGAGAGTTCTCTTAAAATCACACACACACTCACACACACATTAGCACCTAAATCATGCATGGAACACTGATTATTTCTTCATGGAAAGATTCAATCTTTACTTATTGTTAATGATAAAACCTTTTGAAAAACCTGATTAAAGTAGTATATAAGACAAAGGATCACCAATCTACCTAACTTCAAAATGTGTTCCAAATGCACACAACAAAGATTTAATCATTACTTATCATTTGAACTATAGTTCATAGTTCATATGATGATAACAAATCTTAACTAATTAGAAATGGCAATAGTGTACTAAATTTAATTTATTACATCATACTCCGTATATGTAAAGTTGAAAAATAATACACACATATATTAACGATATTAAAGTTCTAAAATATATATCTCAAAATATCAAAGCTCACTAATAGCAAGGAATATGCTATGTTCTTCATATATAATTGTCTTCCTTCTATAATATTCCTTTCAAATACCTAACCATTTATAACTTTAAAGGCCTTCAATTCATAAATTACAAACCATGTGCTTCAACTTATTATTTCCTTTAATCTTACTAATGCCCTCAAATTTAAAGCCATTCTTCTTGTATAATCTAATGGCATTTTGATTGGTAACCTCTACATCCAATGAAACTTCCTTTATTCCCTTACTTGAGCACACATCAAGAACATGTCTCAACAGGTTGCCTCGTGCACACACCCCAATCATTTAATGAATCAACAAAACATTAATAATTTCAACCAAATTGATGGGTTATGTTTTTATTGCCCTTTTATATGATATGGAAACTAATTAAGAGTCACTACAAAACACTTGCCGCTTACCGGCGTTTATTTTTGCCTCTTTCCGGCGTTTTTTCCGGCGAAACAACTCTACGGCGTTTTTGCAAAGCGCCGAAAAAAAAACATGGAAAAGTTAGCACATCGGCGTTTTTACAAACGCCGTAGGATACCCACAAACGCCGAAACGCGGGATGCAGAAAATAATATAATATTCAGACATACCGGCGTTTCCCGAAACGCCGGTATGTCCATTATTTTAATAATTGACATACCGGCGTTTTGATGAAACGCCGGTATGCTATTATTTAATATAAACTTTTTCGGCGTTTGCAGAAACGCCGAAAAGTGTTTAAAAATTATTAAAAAAAAAATTTTCGTCCCAATTTAACATTAAATTGGGACGAAAATTTAGTATTATAGATATAAATAAAAAATATTAATAAATAATAATGATAGAAAAATCATATTACACATATTAAAAGAAAATAATACCTATAAGAGCAACTAAAGTATATCAAATATAAAAATTAACAATTACATAAAAATAAACAAAAATGAAGCAAATATAAATAAAAAGAGATATGAAAATAAGCAACCACCAAATGTGCAATGAGGGGGGAGCACCACTATTTATAATGATCGCTGAGAAACAAATAGAAAGAAGTAGGAAGGAGTAAGAAACGAATGAGCAAGGGAAAATGAGAGGGGAGCATCGCTATTTATAGGGAAGGTGGAGCATACCGGCGTTTATGATGGGAACGCCGGAAAGTGATATTGTATTATTATTTTACCGGCGATTTCGCAAACGCCGATATGCATGTTTTTTTTTTAAAAATAATATTTACTACTTACCGGCGTTTTTTATACGCTTAGCGGCGTTTTCAGGAAACGCCGGTATGCATGTTTTTTAAAAAAATAATACTCCCTCCGGTCCTAAATATAAGACCTAATTGACTTTTTTGAAAAATCATGAAAAAAAGCAAAATAAGTTAATTATAAATTGATTTACCTAATTTTTTCCCTTAAACTAGTTTATTTTACTTATAAACTAATGAATAATCTAAAAATATATCAAATATGTCATGATTTAATAAACTATTTTGCAACCTTAACTTCTCCAAAAAAAAGTTATCTAGGTCCTATATTTAGGACCGGAGGTAGTATTTAATACTTACCGGCGTTTTTCGTTCGCTTATCGGCATTTCCAGGAAACGCCGGTATGCATGTTTTTTTTAAAAAAATATTATTTAATACTTACCGGCGTTTTTCGTTCGCTTATCGGCATTTCCAGGAAACGCCGGTATGCATGGTTTTTTCAAAAAATATTATTTAATACTTACCGGCGTTTTGATTACGCTTATCGGCATTTCCAGAAAACGCCGGTATGCATGGTTTTTTCAAAAAAATATTATTTAATACTTACCGGCGTTTTTAAGAATGAAAAACGCCGATATGTGTTATTTTTTTCCAAAAAAAAAGAAAAAGAAAAGCAAATAACAAATTTTTTTATTAAAATATACATACCGGCGTTTTTGTGTCCACAAACGCCGGTATGTGTGCGCGGGAAAGAAGGCGGGAAGCGCGCGCCAAATTTTGCGGCGTTTCTTTTAGGCGTTTTTTAGAAAACGCCGGAAGGTATGCCATTTCCGGCGTTTTTGATGAAAACGCCGGAAGGTATACGCCGGAAAGCGCCGTTTTTTTTGTAGTGAGTGAAGGAAAATATTTTCCAAGATAGGATTCTATAAATGAAAATAGAATACATGTCAGAGTGTCTAGTATATCTAGTGACCTCCATGTGAAGCCTCTTGATTAACATTAACATGGCATAGAGTCCCATCTTGGAAATATTTTTTTTTGACCAATAGTCCCATCTTGAAAATAGGATGGAGGGAAGATGCAAAATATGGTAGAAGTAAGACCAAATTGATACATACATTGTAGCTTTACGTTCAAATAGTTTTATAAAACTATATATATATAGCGAAAATCTGTTTTTGGAAGGGCTACTTAAAAATTATAACACAAATAGATAAAAATATGAAGTGGGTAAACTGCTTTTATTTGCTTTTGGGGAGAGAAATAACCCAAACTAAATGCTAGTAAGCATGTTTCTCCCTTTTATTTTATTTTTTTCTATTCATTTCTTTATGAATATATACTATATATGTTTATATGTTTATGAATATATACTATATAGATTTTGAGTTTTTAATTACCAATGCCACGGCCACGGTAAGGTTCCAAAACACCCAACGTTAAGATATAAACCGCATTATTTTCCTCATCATAACGGGATACGATTGCACCAGCACAAACATCTCCGTCAAGAGCTAAAAGAATAAAAACAATTGTAGAAAGATCAGCATATAAAAATGAATTTTATATACATAAAAAGTTTACAAAATTACGTAAATAATGTTTAGAAAACACTATATAAAATGGTTTGACGGCAAATATGATTATGTATGACTTGCAAAACAAATCAATATGTCATTATTGATTTTTTTTTCCTTTCAGGTAGGCATAGAAAAATACATGGAACTTGAAAATATATAGACTTTGCCATGACACCACGCGCACACGAAAGCACCCCTAACTCAGCCAACACATTGGAAACAACCAGCCACTTCACTATTATCATTTACATCAATGCTTTACTCCTTGTCACACCACAAAATAAATAATCCTCATTCAGCTCTCCATATGGTTCATGCAGAGATTAAAATCACATATCACAATTATTACTAGTTGTTCAATATTTTTACATAATTCATCTTGTACACATAATTTTACTTTTTTTTTCGTTCCCCTCTTTCAGTATATGTTTTAACATGATCTCAAAATGCAACAAAACTTGTAATGAAATAATTAAAAAGATAGTTTCACAATAATTGGAGAACTAAAACCAATCAATAGGTTTTTTTTTTTACCAGAAAACAAATCAATAAGTTCAAACAAAGCAATAATGAACCTTGTTATTTATTAGAACAATTATTATAGAGAATGTTAGCCAATAAAACATCTAGTGAAAAATGCATGGTATAAGATCAATGCGCCTTTAGACACATGGTGCAAATATCAAGATAAAAAAGGAAAATGAAATTGAACCTAGTTAAAAAAATAGAACTCTGAAAAATTGAACCTAGACAGCATGAAATTGAACTCAATAACAAATTAATAAACGGAATTTAAAATTTTGAACCTAGTTGAGTCAGTTGACCAGATTCAGAAACAATCAAATCATATTTGAGAGATCTCATCTCATGAGAAGAACCACCAAAAATAGTATCATTGAGTTTCTTCACTTGATGTAGCAAGTCCTTATCATGTCCCACAATTCGATAAGTGATTGAGCTCATCCTAGTAAAAATAAAACTCATATATTAATGCAAAATTTAAATTCTAATATGGGAGGAAAATCAAGGAGACAAGATGATTGAAGGAGATGAAGTTTACCTTAGAAGAAAAGTGGAGTTAAAAGAATGTGATGTTGATTTGAGAGCTTCACATCAAGGGAATATATTTCTAATTATAATGGCATGTAGATGAGAATGCATGCAAGCCGCATTGTGTACCTAATAAACACATGCATCATTTGTGTAGGGGTATTTGATATATTTTACATTTTTGCATTTTAAAAAAACAAGAGTCATGCAACTTATGACAAAAAAAGCTAAGAGTCATACATTCTGATCCAAATAAGCTGGATGCATGTGTTAAGGTCAACAAGGTTTTTCATTAAGGTCAACAAAGTTTAAAAAAATAAAATAAGATAGAAAGCCATTGTCTCGTATGCATAAAATTTGAATCACAATATTCAAAAATGGGATTATAAGTTATTGCACACCACTTCACCATGATTGATTTGGTGAAGGAATTTGTAAGTTAAACAAAACCTAATACAACAGAAAGGGCGTTTAACATCCATTGCTTTATGCCTTTAACGTTTTTAGGGTTGTCAATGTCAATGACTTTGAAAAGTGGCACTTTTAACATTGCATCGCTACTGCAAAACCTATTTCTTGCCACACTTTTTCTTTTGCTTACAAATGTAGACGATGTGTAAATGTTAGGGTAGAGACTGGAAAGTCCAATCCCGGCGTTTTCTCCTATGAGTAGAGCAGGTCATTTGGGGTGAGCCCATAGGGCTGACCCATTTTTACATAAGTTCGAGGAGAGCCGGACTTGTTTTTTTATGTTGAGTAAACTCTTGCTATTAGTTACTTGTTTTTTTATGTTGAGTAAACTCTTGCTATTAGTTTAGTGTTAGATTGGAATTTTAAACCTTTTCAGATTTGCAACAATGATGTGGAGATGACGTGAAAAATAATGTGCCCTAATAGACTAACGTAGCAGGTGCCGTATCCTAATCAGATTGAATTAATGGTTAAACCCGTCAAAATTGATGGAATTACTACATTGGAACTATTTTGTAATTGATGAGTACTAAATTTGATACTTGAAATTGTTTTTTATATTGGGCAAACTTTTGTTACTAGTTAAGTGCTAGATTTGAACTTTAACCCTTAAAAAATAGGTGTAAATGCCTACGGTTATGAATTGTAAACACTGAGTTTTATGAAGAGTAAATGTCGGGTTTGGCCATACATATTATTTTTTTTAAAAAAAAAACTCACTCTTTTTCCTTCTCCACATGCCTCAAATAGCAAACATTTAAATTCAAAATGTACGAATCTTTCACTACACAAAATACAAGGCATCCATAATCAATGAGTAGTTGGTTGAACTGGTAAGTGCGTTATAACCTCCGTAAGGATGAGAACGCGTGTTCAAATCCCGAACTTATGTAGGTAACACTGCTACCCCTTGAGTTCAGATTAAATCGGGCGGTGATTAACAAAAAAAATATCGATAATTACACATAGCCCCTTTGTCCATTAGCATGTACGACTTTTGACATCTCTAATAACTAAAATGTAGAGAGTCGTTGTTTTACATTTTGACGTTCCTGACTATAGAAGGCGTCATTTCTCAAATTATGGCATATGTTGCTTACATGCATAAAAGAAGTTGTCAAAACTTTCCTATTTTTTATAACATTTTGTTTATTTCTTTTTGTTCCCATCTACACATAATACTTATTCCAAACATATATAAATTATGGAGGAAAATTAGGGTCCACCCTTAGTCAATTAGACTTAAGCCAATCAAATTTGGGGTAATTACCTAAATATAGAAAAGTATGAGTAAGATGAGTATTTTTCCAATATATTTTATTCAAAAATTGTGATTTTTCACTAGGGGATATGATTTTTCCATATGTAGTTAATAAATAGAAGATGAGTGATGGAAAAGTTAATGTTTTTTATTCACAGAGAAAATTCCTTTTGTCTCTTCTCTTCCATTCTGATGGTGCATCTGTTGACTATTGTAGTAACATATATTGTAGTTGGACTCCAATCATTATGATTTCATGTAGGTATCTAGTCAATCGGCAATTCAGGTACGCCTAAAAACCTTTAGTGGCATTAGAGCAAGGTTATCCTTGAGGTTATATTAATGTTTTGATTCCGTTGCTGTATAGAATCATGGAAGATGAATAGAATAAAATCCAAAATAATGAAACAGAATGATATGTAATCAAACCAAAGGATATTTTGGTTATTGATTGTTACATTATGTTTGAGTATGAATAAATGTATAAATTTATATGCTTTTATGAGTGTGTTTGGCTCGACTTGTTGAAAAGTGCCTTATTTTTAAACTGACTTATTTTTAAGTCAATTAGAAAATAAGTTCTAGGTTAACTTATTTTTATATTTGGATAAACTTTGAAAAAGTGGTTTGACTTGTGGATGAAATTATGTTTGAATGGTATGCATTATTCATGTTCTTCTTTCCTTCAAGATTCTGTTATTGATTATTTCTAGACTTATATCCTATATTAGAAATAGAAAGAGATGTACCAATTATGGGTAGATGGTTGAGCTAGTAAATGAGCTACAACCCCAGTAAGTATGAGAATGCGTATTCGAATCCCGAGAAGCGCATTCATTGGGAGAGAAAACAACTTTGTCTATGTGGGAGACACTCATATCCCTCGAGTCTGGATAAAACCAGGCGGTGATTAACAAAAAAAATAGAAAGAGGATATAGGAACGAACATATAGAACAAATCATAGAAACAAAATCTTACAAATAAGTTAGGAAAGAGTTTCTGAAAATAAATAGAATTAGGCCATGAAAATAGCTCCATGGTATATAACACGAAAAAACATTGAAAATAGAACATAAGAAGACGAAAAACGAAAAACGAACGGAGTATATTATATGTGTGTGTAGAAAATGTGCCATTGTCAATCTTCCTTAATTCAGTTCAAATCCTACTGGGTGACTGGGCGAGGGTATTAGCGCTATTTTTGGTGATTTTTCTTAGGGCAAAAGTGAAATATTATAATTAACTTCAATTTGGGCAAAAATAATAAATGACTATTTTCGCCCCAGTTTTAATATTTGATGGGCTGTTTTGCTCCAAAAAAGTTCACATGGTCATTTTTGCACTTTCGTGACAATTATATGGTCATTTTTGCACTTTAGCTCGTATTGATTCAAAACTAAATTATTAAGAACAATGTGAGCCTCTAATGATGAATGAAGAATATATTTTTTGAATTCGAGTATGAGACTCTAAAATATGATCTTGAAGGAGAAGATCCTTAAGAGAATCAAGAGAGAGATAATTCAAAGTAAAACTCATTTGAACTTGAAATGAACCTAAAGGTGTATCATGGGAAAATGTTGATGATACAGTAGAGGGGGAACCTGAATAACTAAAATCTTAATGTGTAGTATTGTGAGTTAGATAACCTTTAACAGGTTAAAATCAACTTTCAAAATATTAAGGAAATAATATTAGATTAAAGTGAGAGAAAATGTCAAAAGAAATAAATTTCCATATTTAAACTCTAAATCATGGTGAGATTCAATACTAGAATACACCTAGAGTATGGTTTCAAAGGTCATCTTATGATGATTTCAATAATAAAAGGTCATCTTAGGATAATCAGAACCCTAAACCCAGAGCAAACCACCATATATTTTAGAGCAAATTAAAAAATATTGATACAATAATTTTGGAATTTTATTTTTTTAAGAAAAAATAATAATTAAAGGAATTTAGAAAATGGAAATGGATTCTATTTGATTTTTAAACTTCAAATAATTAGGTAACCATGTGGTCCAATCATATTGTGGCAAGTGGTACAATAGAAATATTGTCACCAATTTTAGTTTTTAGTATATATAATAGATTAAAAGATATTGTTCCAAGAATTTTGGAATTTTAAAACTGAATACAAATGAAATAAAAATTAATAATTCAAGAAAAGATAAAAAGAATAATATTTCTGTTTGAATTATCTTTTTTAACTTAAAATAGTTAGGTATCCATGTAGTCTAATCATATTGTGCCAAGTGATCCAATAGGAATGCCGCCATTAAATTATACACACACACATTTGTGTTTATTGCCTTTACCCTATCATACGTTAAAAATCTTACACATGCAAACTAACCTTCGAGGTATGCATCTTTTAGCCTTGTGGTCAAGTCTATTGTGATACAATCTACTCCATAGATACGATTCTTCTTGAATGAATACTTTGGTAGATTAGAAGATTTTGAACTTATAGCAGCATTTTGTTGTGTATATTGTAAAGTCCCACATCGGCTGGGGAGGAAAACGAAAGGTGCTATATATAGGCCTGGATACCTCCCCCTCTCGACGCGTTTTAAAGCCGTGAGGGGTGAGGATTCCCCAAAGCGGACAATTTCGAGAGCGAGGCGCTGGGATGTTACAGATGGTATCAGAGCCAGGCTCGGGTCGGTGTGCCAGCGAGGGCGCTGGGCCCCAAGGGGGGTGGATTGTAAAGTCCCACATCGGCTGGGGAGGAGAACGAAAGGTGCTATATATAGGCCTGGATACCTCCCCCTCTCGACGCGTTTTAAAGCCGTGAGGGGTGAGGATTCCCCAAAGCGGACAATTTCGAGAGCGAGACGCTGGGATGTTACATATATGCATGACTTGATTTTTCCAGGCTAAAATAGGAGTGGTAGTTTTTTGAAATACTTAAAGTGAAATTTGTATTTTTTATTTGGCAAGAATTTAAGAATACGAATTACTAACCTTTGAGTCACGACATTTGTTATATCTGACAACATAGAATTGATTTATGATGAACCTGTGGTTGTAGGATCAAGGGTATATAAATGTGTGTTGGAGGTGGTATTAGCACTACTGCTTCTTGGACACTTCCTGTGCTTATTAATATTTGAATCATTTTTGTGGTTCATATTTGCGTTTGATTGAGATCAAGTTGATTTCTAAAATAAAGAATTAGTCATAGTCAAATAATAAAACTATATGTGAAAGAGTAGATCTATAAGTCAATGTTTTTTTTGTCAGATAACATAAATTCTAATAGTTGTTTGCATGAAATTCTTATGGCCTGTTTGGTTCAATCGCATAGGGATTTAGGTGGTAATGCATTAGTTAGTAATGCAATCCTATTACCACGACATCTGTTTGGTTGGTTCCGAAAATGATGGTTTAGCCTACATAATTTTAAAATATTATAGAATGTAAAAAATAAGTGTAATTACTTTTTTGCGCTTTTTAAACAAAATCTCCCCCCCCCCTTTAATCTTCTTGACTTCTTCTTTTCTTTTTTTTTTCCTCTCAGACCCTCTTCTAGTTATCATATTT
Organism: Mimosa pudica; assembly: GCA_029929735.1. NCBI lineage: Eukaryota > Viridiplantae > Streptophyta > Magnoliopsida > Fabales > Fabaceae > Mimosa > Mimosa pudica. Next base: position 6,339,966 of record JAKELP010000021.1, on the reverse strand, counting down.
TTTTAACTGAATTCGATCTAGTTATCATGTTATGTGGTATTTGTTTGTTGATCAAATACCGCATAACATAAAAGTAGAATCTTACACCCCCCAAAAGAAAACACAATCAAAAACAGAATCTTTCTCGCAAAGCATTATAGGAACATCAAGAGAAAATATATCAACACGAAGAGATGAATTAGAGATTGGATCGAGAATGAAGATGGAGAATAACTGATCGAAGACAAATTAGAGATTTTACATATAATTGCAGAGGTGCAATGAAGATTCATAAACGGGCCTGTGTTTGGAGATCAGATTACCATAACTGCTGCAATTAAGATTACATATGTAATCAGTATTACCATACCAAATCCCAACCAAACAGACACAGAATGGTAATGCAATGAGGATCACCATTACATAGGTGCAATGGGGTTGAACCAAATGAGCCTTTAGTTCATATCTTTTTTTGTGTATAGATTTTTTAAACTTGAATGCTTGCAAAATTCACATTTATGATAATCATGATTCATTTATTTCATAGCGAATTAAAATGGACCTGACTTACCTCAAATTCCCATTCTCAAGTTCCCTCAAGTTCTCTCCATCCTCACCATCCATTTCATCTAATGGCTCACACCCAACACACTCTCCTACACTCCACCTCACCGGATCCCTCCCCCTCTCCAATTATCACGTTCTGTATGACCTCCTTCAACCGTTCCAGATTCCTGATAAAAAAAACCTTTCCAGATCGTTTTTTATCAGCTTCCATATCTCAATAACGGGAAATGAAGAAAAATGACAAACCACACAAAGCCAAATCTGTTTCTTGTTGATGCACAATATAGGGGAATTATTGAATATGAATGAATAATCGAAACACTTTATTAATAATATGATTGAGTACAATGAACGGGGTCACCGGCAACGGTGGTTACAAACTTGAGCGTAAATGCTATAATCACAATGACTAAACTCAGAATACAATGATAACCAGAGAGGAGAATACAGAGAAAGAAATAGAGAGAATGATTGCAAAGAATTGATTGTCCCCTTCTGAATGAGTTCGTGGCCTTCTTATAGTTGAAGCTCAGTCCTGGTGGTTGCGAAATCATAGGCGGCCGTTATGGGTAAGAGACGTTGCACGTGCTCCGAAAAAGGTGGGCGACTGCTCCGAAAAAGGTGGGCGACCAAGTCAATCTGCTTTACTGCCGTTGGTGATATCGTCCTTGACGCCCATAGGGCGTCTATCTCGCTATTGGACTTCCACTGTCGCTAGTGATGTTATCTTCGACGCCCTGAAGGCGTCTATCTCTTTATTGGGCCTCTGTTAAGGCCCAAGCCCATTAAGGTATAACGGTGTATAACATTAGTCCCCCCACTTCTCAATGCTGACGTCAGAAAGTATTGGGAAGTAGCGGTTATCCCACGTCCAACGGCCCAGATCTTCTCTTATGTTTTCCCTCTCAAATCAACGACCTAGATGGTTTTACTAAATTAACACCGTAACTTAACGACGTCTGACGTTTTGCATATACTCGATTTCGACTGTTCATTTTCCTATTTCACTTCGCAGACGCTCTTCTTCTCTATTCCTCCAACACTTAGAAAAATTGAAACTTTGTTCATTTGCTTGCATCAACACGTCATCCTACTTTCTGCGAAGGTATCTTCTTACAAAAATCTTATCTTTTTACTATTATCATGAGTAAATTCGTAGTCATGTCATCGTCATCTGATTCTGAGAAAACTACTTCCAACAAATTCATGCTAGCGATAACGCCCAATCTAGTTCTTCGTCTTCCCCTAGTGATTCCAATAATATTATTGATTTAGAGACTACTGAAACTTCTAGAGACAACCCTGTAGATGTTGTAGATACATCGGAAAAAGGGAAAGAAATCAAGAAGTCTAGAAAATCCAGGATGTCTAGGAAATATTTAAAGGTCTATGATAGTCGATATCAAGAATGGGTTGATGCTGGTTCATCACCCTCTACTAGTTCTGGGAGGAAATACATCCCTAATCCCCAGATTGTAAACGCTCCCTATGCTTGTGAAACAGGGGGTTTAGAGACGTCTAGGGCTAACATTCTAAATGATATTAAAGAGCCAGTTTTGAGATTCTTGGAAATCTCAAAAATGCCGTCTATCTATTATTTCGATCCTAGGGTACCTTTTAGGTTGCCAGAAATTAGGGAAGCTCTCGACTCTTGGTCTAGCGACACTATCGCTTTGAGTTTTGAGAGTTTTCGTTACGTCAATCCTTTCCCTCTTCCAAACATAGCCTTAGAGTTATGTGTTTTCTATGAACTCTCCCCTTCCCAACTTTCTCCCCATACCTGGCGTCTCATCGCCGTGGCTGAATTGATGCAAGAAGAGATAGGGGTCGAATTAGATATGTTCGATCTATTTGGCTCCTACAAACTTCAAGAAATTCGAACGGGCGTCTACTCTTTCGTCCATCCCAGAGAGGGGTTACCATCCTGGACTCATGGGTCTCTTCCCAATGATCGTCAATGGGATGCCCGTTTTGTGATGGTGCCTTTCCAAGCTGTCGCCCAGGAGGATTTTGTGTCTCCAATCTGGCGTCGTTTAAGTAAGTTGTCGTCTCGATAACGTCTTTCTTATTGCACTTGTTATCTGATTTATAATGTTTCACATTTTTTGTAGGTGCGTACGAGTTAAGGATCTCGCCACGCTCCAACAGCGACACAAAAAAGAAAATCAAGAAAATCCTCCAAATTCCGGCAGACCAGCGGAAATTCAAAACCATGATGGATAGTAAGTTTCTTGTCACTTATACTCTACATTTCATTCGAATATTTTCATCTCCATTATCTTACTCTAAATTTCTTTCTATCAACCAGGAAAGAAACTCATCTCTAAGGCGTCAGAGCAGAAAATCGATAAAGAAGCTCTGTTGAAAGCAAGGGCTGCGCGACTGGAGAAGCTAAAGGCCAGGAGGGGCGAATATGACGCTGAAGCAAGGAAAGAAGGCCATGATCCTCGTGGCGCCCCTCCTCCAAATCCTGAGTCAACTACGACTCCTTCTCCACGACCTCCTCATCCACCAAAAAACGATAAGTCTGCTCCCCCAACAAATAAAGAAGTCGTTTCATCGGGGAAGAGACCGGCGAAGTCGTCCGCCAAAGAGCCAGTCGCCAAAAAATCGAGGGCTTCTAAGTCCTCAAAATCTGCCAAAGTCAAGGGCGACAAAGAGGACTCTGGCGAGGTCGCCTTATCTTTTCCTCCCAACTCTTCTGTCAGAAATAAGGAAGGGTGGGACGACGTCTACTCGGAATTAAGTAAGCTGGAATTCGAGTACGACAAAGCCGCCTTAGAGTCTCTTGGGAGGAAAGAGGCTTTCAAGAAGGCCGTTCGCCACCAAATGAAGGTATTCTCATTTAATCATTCTTTAACTTTGCTGTGTCTTTTTAACATTGAATGTCTCTAATTATTTTCGTTCTTTTTATTCTCAGTCCCTACAAGTCCTCCTCCATTATGCTGAGGACAACGATGATGATAAGGCGACACTCGTCGCCCAGAGGGACGCCGCTCTAGCCGACAGAGAGCAACTGGTAGCTGATTTAAAGTCGGCCCTCGCCTTCAAGAAACAAGCTCATGAAGATAGGAGGAAGGCTGAGGACATAATGAAACGCTCTGACGCCAAACAAGAAGAGCTAAAAGCCACCATAGAAAAATTAAAGGCTGAGCATTTCAAGGATGTTGAAAATCTTAAAGATTACATCAACCAGGCCAGAGCTGAGTCGTCGGCTAAAGATGAAAAGATGAAGGCTCTCCATTCGGCCTTGGAAAAATCAGAAGCTGCCAATCGCCAGCTTGAAAAGGATATGGGTCAAATGGCTGAAAACTATGAGACTCATATCCTGGAAGTCGATGCTCGCGCTCGGATGGAGCTTATGAAGGAATACAAAAGCGGCGACCATGTAAACTGGAAGCCTGACGATGTAATCGACGACTATTACCAGCTCTTCCCTGAAGAAGAATCTGAGTCCAATCCTTCTCAAGAGGACAGTCAGACTATCAATGAAATGAGGGCTCAGGGCGACAACCAAGGGGGCGGCGAGCATAGGGGCGACAATCAAGGGGATGATAACCCTGGCGGCGACAAGGCTTAATGTTACTTATGTTTAAATTTCATATTTTGTAACTTTAACTTTAAACATTCACAATATACCTTTTTCTAAGTTATTTGTCGCCTATCTTCTTTTTATGTCAGATTTGATTTCCATCTTCACAATCGATAGTCTTTGCGCCTCTTCATTTATTTTCTTCGTTAAACACCCACACTTCCAACGGGTGTGGGTGACATCCTACCAAGATAAAAAGAATCCATCCATTAATAAAGGAATCTCTGAAATTATATTTATCAAATATCAATTCAAAACATAGTCACTCGTACCTTAATCGAACGTTGGTGACCCTGCCAAGGAGTTATCAATCATTAGTCTGAGCGTCGACTATCAATTAATCGAATAAAAATCACTCAATATAACTCGGGTAATATATACCTTTTTCAAATCAACTTCTTATCAGCCTCTCAGGGCGTCATGTCATCATGCCTTCACGGAGTCGTCTTATCACCATTTTTGGTGTCAATTCATCACATTATCTGGGAAATGACATCTCACAACAAAACATCTCAAAAGATAAGGTTAAATTGCATCAGATTATCACATCCACAGCTGAACAAATCGTCAGACACTAGGTCTTCTAGCTGGGCTCGTCGCCTACAGGCGTTTCTCATCATTTGCATTCTTTCTCAAATAATCGTGTCAGTATCATCGTTCTTTAAATCAAATAATCAAATAACTTAGAAATAATACCTCTTTAGATGGATGGCGTTCCAACTCCTTGGGACGTCTTTACCATGGACGTCAACCAACTTATAAGCTCCAGGACCAGTGATTTCTACCACTTTATAGGGGCCTTCATATGAAGCATTTAACTTTCCATCTTTATGCTCAGGTGTATTAGGAAAGATTTTTCGAAGAACCCAATCTCCTACTTGGAAATGGCGCTCCTTAACACCTTTGTTCCAAAATTTTGTCGCCCTTTGCTGATAGGCGGCGACTCTAATAAGAGCTTGTTCCCTACGTTCATCTAACAAATCTAAATCTTGAGCTAAGTGTTCATTGTTAGATTCTTCTCTAGTCCACTGTCTTCTTAAAGATGGCATTCCTACCTCTACTGGTATCATAGCTTCAGATCCATAAACTAGAGAGAAAGGCGTTTCACCAGTCGACGTCCTAGACGTCGTTCGGTACGCCCATAAGACGGCGGGCAGCTCTTCAGCCCACCTACCTTTAGCTTTATCTAGCCTCTTTTTCAAAGACGTCACTATGGTTTTATTACTAGCTTCTGCCTGCCCGTTCGATTGTGGATTTCTAGGGGTGGAAAACTTAAGTTTAATATGCCACTTATCACAAAATTTTCTAAATTTTCTTCCTATAAATTGAGATCCATTATCACATACAATTTCCTGGGGCAGACCAAATCTACATACTATATTTTTCCAAACAAAATCAATTACCTGGGGTTCTTGTACCTGGCTCAAGGCGACGGCCTCTACCCATTTGGTGAAGTAATCTGTGGCGACCAACAGGAAAACTAGTCGTCCAGGTGCTGGAGTAAACTTGCCTACAATATTCATTCCCCACTTAAGGAAAGGCCACGAAGGCACTATCACATGCAATTGTTCAGGGGGTTGTCTTGCCACGGTGCAAAATTTTTGGCAGCGTTCACACTTAGTCACCAAACTTACTGCATCTTTCTGCAAAGTCGGCCAAAAATAACCTGCTCTAGTCACCTTTCTTATCAATGATCGACTTCCACTATGGTCTCCACATTCACCTTCATGAATTTCTCTTAACACATAATTTGCCTCAGACGGAGAGACACATTTCAGCAAAGGTCCACCAGTGAAAGTTCGTCTATAAAGATCGTCGCCTATAGTAGTGAATCTGGCAGCTCTGACAACTATTCGCCGCGCTTCATTCTTATCTGAAGGCAATTTACCCTGCAACAGATATGAAAGCAAAGGGGATCGCCAATCCCATGTCAAACTGTTATTCAACACAATTCGATTATTTACCTCAATTGCCGGTGTTTTCAGATAAAACAGTGGGATTTGTTTTGTCTCCACAACTTCTATAGACGACCCAATATTGGCAAGGGCGTCTGCCTTCCGGTTGTCTTCCCTACCTATTTGGGTAATCTTCATCACGTCAAACCGAGTGGTCAAATCAGACACTACATTCAGATATTTCTTCATTCTTTGGTCTTTTGCCTGATAAGAACCATTAATTTGTTTCGAAACTAACTATGAATCACTCTTCACTTCCAAAACTTTTGCACCCAATTCTGATGCTAACTTAAGTCCAGCTATAAGGGCTTCATATTCAGCTTCATTGTTCGTCGCCTTAAAACCACATCTTATTGCCTGGACAATTTGTTCTCCATCGGGGGTTTCAAGCGCGATACCCAGTCCACTTCCTTTTACATTGGAAGACCCGTCTACATGGAGGATCCAGGGCGACAAGTTCACCTGTTTCTTAATAGAAAAAGACTCATTGTTAGCTGTTACCTGAAGGTTGGGACTAAATTCCGCCAAAAAATCAGCTAGGATTTGTGATTTGATAGCTGTTCTTGGGGCATAAGAGATATCAAATTCACTCAGCTCAATCGCCCATTTCACCAATCTCCCAGATAAATCAGGCTTATGGAGGACGTTCCGCAAAGGATAGGTTGAGACGACCACAATTGGGTGACACTGAAAATACGGCCTCAACTTCTTAGAAGACGTTACTAAGGCCAAATCAAGTTTTTCCATCATTGAATATCGCGTCTCCGTATCTAACAAGGCTCTGCTAACATAATATACTGGATTCTATCGCCTATCTTCTTCCCTAACAAGAACTGAACTCACAGCATTAGAGGCGACAGACAAGTATAGATATAAGGTTTCACCTGGACTTGGCTTAGAAAGCAAAGGGGGGCTCGTGAGATATTCTTTCAAATCCTGAAGCGCCTTTTCAGCGGCGTCGTTCCATACAAACTCCTTATTCTTCTTCAATATATCGAAGAATGGTTGGCACCTTTCAGAAGATTTAGATATAAATCTGGTTAAAGCAGCTATCTTACCCGTCAAACGCTGGACGTCCTTCACACATTTGGGTGATGGGATGTCCAACACGGCTTTGATTTGTGATGGGTTTGCTTCTATCCCTCTCTTTGACACCAAATATCCTAAAAACTTACCAGACTGCACCCAAAAGTGCATTTTTCAGGGTTAAGTTTCATGTTATACTTCCTCAGAAGATCGAACGTCTGCTGCAAATGGTTAATATGGTCTTCCGCTTTCAAAGATTTGACTAGCATGTCGTCTATGTAAACTTCCATCGTCTTCCCAAGTTGGGCGGCGAACATGCGATTGACTAACCTTTGGTATGTTGCACCAGCGTTTTTCAAACCAAAAGGCATTACCTTGTAACAATAAGTTCCACGATCTGTGACAAAAGAAGTCTTCTCCTGGTCGTTTGGATGCATCAATATCTGATTGTACCCAGAAAAGGCGTCCATAAAACTTAATAGTTCATGTCCTGATGTTGCGTCTACTAGGCTGTCAATGTGTGGCAAAGGAAAGGAATCCTTTGGGCAGGCTTTGTTCAAGTCTGTGAAATCGATGCACACTCTATGCTTACCATTTTTCTTTGGGACGACTACAACGTTAGCTAACCAATCAGGGTATTTCACTTCTTGAATAGACCCAATTTTCAATAATTTCTGAACTTCCTCATTAACAATTCTATTCCTCTCTGGTGCAAATTTCCGCCTTTTCTGTCTGACCGGCTTGAATGTAGGGTCGACGTTCAACTGATGTTCAATGACGTCTGGGCTTATACCTGTCATATCATCATAGGACCAAGCAAAACAATCTAAGTTACTTGTTAGAAAAGAAATTAGTTCCCTTCTTACCTCAGGAATTAGGTCCATTCCTATGGACAAAAACTTTTCAGGGTTTTCAGAATCTAAAATTATTTTTTCTAAGTTATCGTCTTCCTCCTTTGTCGCCCTGTCCATAGGAATGAACGCCTGTAGTTGCTATGCCGATAGAGGAGATTGTTCCAAGCCTTTCAATGCGGCTTGGTAACATTCTCTTGCCATCCTCTGGTCGCCTTTGATCTCTCTCACACCCCAAGGTGTAGAGAACTTAATTGATTGATGTAACGTCGAAGGGACTGCCTTCATCTGATGAATCCAAGGACGTCCTAACAAAGCATTGTAAGTGGTCGGGCAGTCCATTACCTGAAACTTGACTAAAGCATTAATTCCAGCAGCGAAAGTCATCAAAGATATTTCTCCAATCGTCCTATCTGGCGTTCCATTTCCAAATACCAAGACAGTTGGAGCCTTAATTATTTGGGATTCTAATTGTAATTCTTTAACAGTTTGCAAATAAATAATATTCACGGAACTACCTGCATCTACCAATATTCTTTTAGTCAAACAATTAGCTATTAGCAAAGATATTACCAGGGCGTCGTCGTGCATCTGGACGTTCTGAATATCAGCGTCATTGAAGGTTATTGGACCTTCAACCACCTGATCATTACTCACATTACCATTAACCCATTCCAATTCTTTTGGCAAAGAACTCGCATGTCGCTTTGCAGCGGAGTAAGACATCCCACTTATTGCCGACCCCCAATGATTGTGTTAATCGTTCTGACGGCCTGCGGGGGTTGAGCTGGGGCGTTCTGCCTTTGATCTCTACCTGCATTGTTAGTAGTATTATTCTTAAGAAGATGTTGTAAGTTACCGTGCTTAAGTTGGAAGGCTACTTCTTTTCTGAACCTCCAACAATCCTCTGTTCGATGGCCAACGTCTTTGTGGTAGTCACAGTATCTAGTAGTGTCTCTCTCATTGACAGGCGTCGTCATAGGTTTAGGCCATTTCACCCTATCCATCTTTTCAAATGCACTTACCATTTCAGCTGGTCCAATGGACATGTTGAACTCTTCATATCTAGGAGGGGGTGGGTCCTTCTTCTGTTTGTCGCCCTGCTCATTATTGTTAGTATAAGGGTGAAAACGAAAATTTCTACCTCGTTGCCGTTTAGAACGGCGGTCTGTGGATCCCAAGTTGTTTTGTTGTTGATTAGCCGGCTTATCCGCGTTTGTGGCAATCACTGAATTAGCGGGGAGACTAGTTGTCGCCAGTCCCTGATTCATTTTAAGGGCATGATTTCTACTGGTGTCGTCCTCTTGAAGATTAATATGGGACCACACGTATGATTGGACTTCTGGCCAAGTTGTCACCCGTTTCAAAACCAATTCTTGATAGAGGCCGCAAGTGGGTGGCAATGCTCTCTTAAACGCCTGCACAGCAATGTTAGGATCACAATTTGGGATACTTACCATCTCTGCCGTAAACCTTTTCAAAAGATCTCTGTATGACTCGTCCGGCCTCATGACAATTCGATACAAGTCGTCTGACGTCTTAACCATGACTCTGCTGCTTGCAAATTGTTCAACAAAAATGTCAGTTAAATGACTAAATGAAGTTATTTTACCTTGAGGGAGATTGGTCCACCACATCAGGGCTGGGCCAATCAAACTTATACCAAATCCACGACACATAGCAGCATGTCGTTTGTCGGCCGGGAGGACTGCTGCTAGCATAATCTGCCTGTATTGGGCCAAGTGTTGGTCTGGATCCGACTTGCCATCATACTTTGGCATAGTAGGAAAAGCAAATCTTTCAGGTAGATCAGCAAACGCGATGTCGTCTATGAAGGGCGATTCTGAGTAACTCCCTAGACGGGCTGCATCAAGTGGCTTTTGAACACCTGGAATCGAGTACATCTTTTTCTTTATCTCAGCGACCTCCTTCTCCATTCGAAGGGCAAAAGAGAGAATTTCGTCTTCCCTCTTTTGTCCTCCTTGTGGATGATTTTGAGGGATCCTTTCCTGTGACTTCTGAGCGGACTGCTCACCTTGTTCTCGACTATCATAAGACTGAGAGTCATCATATCCCTCTTCGTCGTCTCGACCTGTTTCATCATTAGGAATATCATTATTGTCAGTATTCTTACCTTTATTACCTTTATCACCGTTCGGATTGCGCTCATGATCATTTGGGTTTGGCACTTGGCGAATCTCCCTTTCAGGTCCGCTCTGCCTTCTTTTGTTTTTCCTGGACTCTAAGCCTGCTAAGTGCAATTTCAATTCATTGTTTTCTTCCTCCAAACGTTTCATCCTCTCAGATTGAATTCCTGCAGATTGTTCGAGACGCTTCATTTGTTCAGATTGAGAGGTCAAGGCTTCTAGGACTTTTTGGAGGTCAGTGGAAGAGCTAGTTGGCTTGGAAACAGGCTTTGGTTGCTGTTCCATCTTAAAGTTCAATCGGCTCACTCAGAGAACGTGAAGCTTTTAAAAATAATGTTGCCGGAGTCCCCACGGTCGGCGCCAAAATGTTGATGCACAATATAGGGGAATTATTGAATATGAATGAATAATCGAAACACTTTATTAATAATATGATTGAGTACAATGAACGGGGTCACCGGCAACGGTGGTTACAAACTTGAGCGTAAATGCTTTAATCACAATGACTAAACTCAGAATACAATGATAACTAGAGAGGAGAATACAGAGAAAGAAATAGAGAGAATGATTGCAAAGAATTGATTGTCCCCTTCTGAATGAGTTCGTGGCCTTCTTATAGTTGAAGCTCAGTCCTGGTGGTTGCGAAATCATAGGCGGCCGTTATGGGTAAGAGACGTTGCACGTGCTCCGAAAAAGGTGGGCGACTGCTCCGAAAAAGGTGGGCGACCAAGTCAATCTGCTTTACTGCCGTTGGTGATATCGTCCTTGACGCCCATAGGGCGTCTATCTCGCTATTGGACTTCCACTGTCGCTAGTGATGTTATCTTCGACGCCCTGAAGGCGTCTATCTCTTTATTGGGCCTCTGTTAAGGCCCAAGCCCATTAAGGTATAACGGTGTATAACATTTCTAATCCACGATTGACGGATCGGAGATTACGACATACATCATCCAAGACGACGGAAGGAAGGCATCCAACAATTTTTCCATCGGCGTTGGAGGCTTCAGCGCCACCACGACCTTGTCTTTTTTGAAATACACGCGCCGCGAAAGCTTCAGTCCGTCCACGGCCATACAGAAATCGTCCACCATAGGATGACGAAAACGATGATGATGAAGGGATTGAAAATTGAAATTGAAATTGTGTGTGAGAGAAAGAAAGGATATGTGTGTGAAATTGAAATTGATTCTAAAGATTCCATGAAATGAAAAGAAAGAAAGAGAGGGAGGGTGGCTGTGTGTGGGTGACACGGTGGTGTGGTGATGAAGTTGATTAAGCGATACGAGGGAGAGGTAGAGATTGGGGGATATGGTGGAGTAGGGTGTAGTGTAAGGTGTTGGATCTAAGCCATTAGATTAAATGGATGGTGAAGATTGAGAGAACTTGACAGAACTTGAGATTGGGAACTTAAGGTAAGTTTTCTCCAATTAAAATATATTGTTCTGAGAATTTGGAATTTTAAAACTGAATATATAGGAAATAAAAATTAATAATTCAAGGAATCAGATAAAAAGGAAAATATCTCTATTTGAATTATCTTTTCTTTAAATAATTAAGTATCTATGTGGTCTTCGGAAAAAAAAAGTATCTATGTAGTTCAATGATCCAATAGGAATATGAAATTTTATTATAATAGATTCCCTAACAAAACATATCTTTTCTTTGTTTATATTTATATATAGAGATCCATGTCCCTCAAGAGTTTTCACCTAGAGTTTTATGGGTTCACGCAAGAATGTCTCTATCATTGTTTGAACGTTACTTACCTTTCCAAGAGTCTTCCTAGGACTTAGGTGAGTAGGTAACAAATGGTTTAATTTAATACTTTCATTACTTAGAATCATAGTACTCCATCTTATACATGTTTAAATATTCTCTTCAATTGTTTGTTCCAGAAAAAAAATTTGATTGTTACATGTATTGCAATTACCGCCCATTAGCTTCTCTTTTTCTTTTTTTTTTGATCGAACATTAGCATCTCATCAAAACCGAATCATCACGCGATATCATAGCAAACCACCTATATCATGTGCTTATCCAAACTTATATAATACTTTTTATGTCCACATGACTAAAAGATCTCTGATATACGCTTTTAGGAAAATTAACTAAGAAAAACGAGCAATTTGATCACAATGCCTTTATGCATATACTCCCTCCATTCCTAAATATAAGAGCACTTTGACTTTTTTGGAGAATCCTAAGAAAGCAAAATGAACAATTTAATCATAACATATTTTAAATATTATTAGATCATATGTAAGTTCATAAGTCAAATAAACTAGTTTAGTGAAAAAATTTGGGAAAATCAATTTTTAATTACCATATTTTGCTTTCTTAGGATTCTCCAAAAAGTCAAAGTGCTCTTATATTTAAGAACGGAGGGAGTATTAGTTTATAATTCAAATAAAGTAATTCTAAAAAACAATTTAGGTGTATCAATTTACAAATAAATTTCTTAGAATTTTTGAAAAGATCCACTAGTTAGTTCCTATATTTAATAGAGAAGGGTATAAGTTATTTTGACTGAGAAAAAGTTTGTATATATATATATATATATATATATATATATATATATATATATATATATATATATATAAGAGTAGGGAATTGGAAGTCCAGACATTTGTCATATTTATTTTACTGCCAAGTTTCCTCATTTTATTCCCTCTTCTCTCCCATATTTTTAAACTTATCATCCCGTGTTCCTTCTCTCTTCATTCTTTTTCAACCATCTAACCCAAATTTTTTCCCTCTCTCATACTCATAATTTTCAGTTTTTAAAAACTTTCCCTATTTTGACTTCCCTATTTCATCAGCCGCTTGTGGCATCTATTTCAATATCTACTTTTTCCCATCAGAGTACATATCATTCACTTATAGGAACTGTCTTCTGTGTTAGTTTCTTCTCTTGATCAAGATCACAAGGTGAGTCTTTTTAATTGATGATATTGATAGGAACTTTTTATTCCTTTTTTTGTCAGTCATCTCCATTTTTTGTTGTCTACTGAAGTTTTTGCCCTAAACTATTTCATCATTTGGATTACTTTAAATTTTGTAATCCAAAATTGTATACCTTAAATTGATGAGATAAGACTATCAATGCAATCATCAGGTTCTATGATTAATTAATTGATGAGATGAGATCAGAAGCATTTTTTCCGTCATTTGAGGGTTTTCTCTCATTTGAGGGTTTTTTTTATTGATACGTTCATTATTTGAGGGTTTTCTATTTTCTGATAAAAAAAAGAAGGTTTTCTATCATTTTTTTGAACGAAAGTTTTCTATCATTAAACAATTGTTTTTTTTATCAGAAAACAATTGTTTATTAAATGTTTATTAAATAACACCAAATTTATCTCTACCTTCTCTTATTTTTTCTCATTAATTTTTTCTATATGCTAATATTTCTCCTATTTTCTCTCTATTTTTTTATAAGCTAATATTTCTCCTATTTTCTCTTTTTGTTTTTATTCCTTAAATGTTTTAAAGATTATTTATAAATTATATATTTTATTTATATTAAAATCATTTAATATCCTTCTTATTTTCTCCTCAATTTTTTCATGAAATTTTGTTTTCCAAAATTATTTACTTATTATATTTTAAAATTTTCTAAATTTAAAACTGACATCCGGCATGTTTAACCACTCATTACCTTTTTTTTTTAACTGAAACCCACTACCTTGATATTCTATATAGAATCTATATTTATCTATATATAAAGGGCAAGGGTGCAAAAATATGACTAAACTTTACCCTAAGTTGCATTTATATGACTAAAGTTTCGCAAGGAGCAAAAATACCACTAAACTTGGGATCGAGGTGCCAAACTATGATTTCCGTCAACTATGACGGTGTTGACTGTTAGTTTTCGACTTGTAGGATGCTGAGTGTGCAATAATGACCATGTGGCATGCTGAATAGACTCTTTATTGGTGTTATGTGGAATAAGGGGTAAATGTATTTAAAATAATGCAGAAAATATGATTATTTTATTCTAACAACAGACCCATATTTGCACTCAAAGTACATTTACTTTAAATACATTTACCCCTTATTCCACATAACACCAATAAAAAGTCTATTCAGCATGCCACATGGTCATTATTGTACACTCAGCATCCTACAAGTCGAAGACTAATGGTCAACACCGTCATAGTTGACGGAAATAATAGTTTTACACCTCGATCCCAAGTTTGGTGGTATTTTTGCTCCTTGCGAAACTTTAGTCATAAAAATGCAACTTAGGGTAAACTTTAGTCATATTTTTGCACCTTTACCCATATATAAAAGTAATGTACATCTATACATTCTCATTTCCTGCCAAGTGTCCACATCCTTTTTTCCTCTTCTCTCCCAGCAAAACCTACAAACTGCCGCTTCAAAACAACCTGTCTAAATTAAAATTAATTTTCAATAACCTAAATTTCTACATTCCCTTATTTTCTCTCATTAATTTTTTGGGTAAAGGTGCAAAAATATGACTAAATTTTACCCTAAGTTGCATTTCTATGACTAAAGTTTCGCAAGGAGCAAAAATACCACCAAACTTGGGATCGAGGTGTAAAACTATGATTTCCGTCAACTATGACGGTGTTGACCGTTAGTCTTCGACTTGTAGGATGCTAAGTGTACAATAATGACCATGTGGCATGCTGAACAGACTTTTTATTGGTGTTATGTGGAATAAGGGGTAAATGTATTTAAGTATATGTACTTTGAGTGCAAATATGTGTTTGTTGTTAGAATAAAATAATCATATTTTTTGCATTATTTTAAATACATTTACCCCTTATTCCACATAACAACATGCCACATGGTCATTATTGGACACTCAGCATCCTACAAGTCGAAAATTAATGGTCAACACCGTCATAGTTGACGGAAATCATAGTTTTGCATCTCGATCCCAAGTTTAGTGGTATTTTTGCTCCTTGCGAAACTTTAGTCATAGAAATGCAACTTAGGGTAAAGTTTAGTCATATTTTTGCACATTTGCCCTAATTTTTTTATAGACTGTTTTACACTTTTACAAGCTTATTCCCTAATTATATATTTTATTTGAATTAACTTCTTTTAATATCCTTCATATTATCTCCTCAATTTTTTCTGTTAAAATTTGTTTTTCCAAATTATTCCATTATATTTTTTCTCAACACTATTGTTATTTTGGAAGTTTTTAAACTATTCTTTTTTCTGTTAGATTTTTTACACATAATCTTTTTATGTTGGATTTTGATTCCCCTTTCTTACTGTTTTTAAATCTATTCCCCTTTCTTACTTAAGTAACTCTTTTTAAACGTTTTTTATGTCTTCAATTCATTTATATGAGATTTTTAGTATGTGAATATCATTATACTTATTTATTAGACTCCTTATATCACGCAATTACGCTTTTTATATATACCCATGCATTGTGTGGCTACTATACTATATATAAATAAAAAGGCAACCAATAAAATCTTAAAGATAGATTTTTATCAACATTCAATACTGATTTTTATCAACATTCAATACTAAGTTACTAACATCATCAATTGTTTTATTTCTCTTTTCAGTGACTTCATACTAGATTGGCAACAACCAAAGCATATTTAAAAATTTCATGAAAATGACAGAGTTTGATAATCTTCCTCAGCATCTCATCTACTACATCTGGAATTTTCTGCCTTACAAGGATGCGTTTAGATGTAGTGTTTCATCCAAAGCCTTCCATTCTTGCTGGCTTTCATATCCTAAACTTGAACTTGATTTCTTCCATTTTGCTAAATATGAAGATCCGGTAAACAAATTCTTCTCTTTTATAGACAAAACCATCAACCTTCGTTCTCTTCATCCCAATAACTCTTTGCAAAAGTTTAAACTACGTCATCTTCATCAGTCTACCGAGACGCCTTTCATCTATCAAACCTTATTTGATAAGCTGGTGAAATATGCAACTGAAAACACAAGCAAAGAGATAGACTTTGAAATAGTCTCTTACGGCTTCATAAATGTGAGACAAGAGCCCCTTGATCATCTACTTTCATCCAATTTTTTGACTGTTCTCAATCTCGAAGGATTGAGATTTTCAAATGCTAATCCTATTATACAATGCCCAAAATTGAAAGCACTACAAATATGGGCATGCCAAGGATTACGCAATATAATTGTCTCATCATCATGTGTGGAAAAGGTTAATATTCATGAATGTCGTGAATTAGAAGTTTTTCAAGTACCTAAGGCAAGAAATCTTTGCCATTTTGGGTTTGGCCCTACTTGTCTCCACCCATGTGATTTTGACCTTCCTTCTTGTGAATCCATAAACTCCATGTCCCTTTCTTTTTAAAGATCTCAAAGAGTAATATGAAGGAACCCGTCACTGATACTCTGTCCCTTAAATTGTGTCACTTGCCTATGAACTTTAGGATTCAAAATAATAAACTCAAGGAGTTAAAAATTGATGACATCTATAATTTAGACAACCTATCTTCCCTCTACACTCCCAATCTAGAGCGTTTATGTTTTCGTTTTGATAAAGGGTTTCTTCCTTCTCAAAGCAGAGGAATTACAATGGATATTACAACATGTGTGGCTCTCAAAGTTTTGGAATTGGAAGAAGTAGCCATAACGGATGAATGGGTAAAGAGAGTAATATCAAACTTAGGTTGTCTGGATGAGCTTATAATAAGTCGTTGTACTTCCTTAAGGAAATTGGAGTTTAAAAATGACAAACTTGAGATTTTGTCATTGGAGGGATGTTCTGATTTAAAAGAGGCAAATATTGATGCACCAAACTTGGTCAAATTCAACTATGAAGGAAGCATGGAGGTTCATCCTCTAGTCATTTCAGCGACTAAATGCAGTGTCAAAATTAAATTATTGCGTCCTTATATAGATCCTGCCTTAAGGTCAAATGCAATAAGCCAGTTTCTCTCTTGCTTTTACCACATCAAAGACATCACATTTACTTCACCCAGAGTAGAGGTTCGTACTTGCTTTGTCCAAATTTATATTTGCCATTTTATTAATTAGTGTATTTAGTTTGTATGTTTTAAATTTGTTTAATTTGTAGGATTTGATCTCCCTACTCGAACATATGTCTGAACATAATCCTTTTCCATTGCGGGATTTGAAGTATATGAAAGTTGAAACATTAGGCCAAAAACCAAATAGTGAAGATGTAATGAAGATTATTGAAGGCTTGCTTTGGTTGGCTCCTAAACCTCTAGAATTGACAGTATCTGTAGGCAACAAAATTCATATTGGCACCTTGAAGGTATGTTTTAATTTATATAATTTCAATATATGCAACCCCATTTCAAAACCTTAATCATGATGATCTTTTGTTGAATGAGCACATTAATATCTCACTTTCCACTTGTCATTAGAAAACTATGTAGTATTGTCCACAATAAAAAAAATAATTAGGTTTTTTTAATTGAAGTACAATCTTCTATAAAAAATGTGCGGAATTTTTAAATCTCATTCTCAATACAGAGGCCTTTATATCATAAGACCCTTTATAACTCTAAATTGTGTAACACATCCTAACTTAGGTGAATGTCAAGATAAACCAAAAAAAATGAAAAACATAAGAAAATAAACATTTCTTCATATTGAGGTTTAGTCAGTGGAGGCAAAATATTGAGTGATAAATGCTAATAATAATTGAAAATGGTACTTTTATTTGCTAATAATTTGCTTTGATGCCTTCGTAAGGAAAACAAGGTTTTGTCACATTATATAGTTCAGTTAAAATGAATTTGCAAATATATATTGCAGTTTGAATATGGCAAGAAAGTGAAGAGGACCAAGGTGGACGATAGATTTGGTATTGGGGTTTCCACAAGGTGCTGGAGAAACTTTGAACTCAAGGTTGACATCCAAGGCTTCAATGAATCTGAGACAAGGGGTTTATACAAGTTCTTTTCTCCTTATTTGCATTGATTACGAGACAAAATAAAATACCATGGTGATTAATTGTGTCTTTTGAATGGGATTCAGAAGTAACTATTTTCCAGCTATGATCAATATAGTTCAAATCTTACTTACCCTGTGCTTTACTAAAGGGACTTGAAAGCAAGAGTAAAAGCTTAACTTATTTTAACTATTCATGCAATTATTTGTAATTTAATTTTAGTTTGATTTTAACATCCAAATAATTGAAATTATGTTGAACAGCATTTGAAATTTCTATAAAATTTTTCATAAAGATATTGTTATATTTTGTAAGGAAAAATGGAATAAAGTTGCAAATTTAACCCAAGTAGTTTATTGTTTGTATAATTTTACGATACATTGAGTTTATTTGATTTTTGAGATAGTTAGCCTAAGGATTATTTTGCATACAATTCAACCTAAATCAACCTAACACCTACATGTACACTTGATCTTATATATAAAAGAACAAGAAATAAAGTACTTCCTCCGTTCCTAAATATAATACTCCCTCCGATCTTAAATATAGGATCTAGATAACTTTTTTTGGGGAGATTAAGGAAGACTTAATTTTAGATGTCTTTTCAATAATACCCCTCCTTAATTAGTTCAATTACTTAGTAGCTCTTCCTCCCCTATCAAAGGAGTTGTTATGAAGAAGAAGGGTAATTTAAGAAAAATGTGACCAAAAATGTATCTAGGTCTTATATTTAGGACCAAAATGAAATCTCTATTTAGGTCATATATTTAGGACCGGAGGGAGTATCACTTTAGTTAATTTGGAGAGATTAAGAAAGACATTTAATTTACATGATCTTTTCAAAATACCCCTTACTTAAATTTAAAATTCAAATAGAGACTAAACACAAACTCCTCCACCTCAACTCCACCTCTCACTCGCCCGTACACGCTTCCTCAATGATCTCTGCAAGAAAGTCAAGCTTAATCGTCTTCACCAAATGACAAAGACTTCCTTTGAAGATGGAGGTGATTCTGAAGACTTCCCCCGTTGCCTTTTTCTCCGTCACTAACTTCGTCGTATCCGTTATCGTCACCGTCAACCGACCACCATTATCATCGTTATTCGTTACCTCCGCCAACGCATCCCTTCGGAGAAACCTGCACTAATAATGGTGCTTCTCTCAAATTCTTCACGATCTGCACACATAATAATCTCTCATCCACTGTCCAATCTACCGCTCACGTGAGAGGAAGACAAAATAGAGAATATAATGGCGAATAAGGAGAGAGGAAGGAAAAGAACAAAAAGGATTTGAATATTTTGAGTTAATTGATTGATTTGAAAGCATCTGTGTAAAAGACGAGCCGAGATTGAAAAGCGAGGGGGCTATTTGCTCATATAAATAAATCGATGGATCATTAGATTAGCTTAAGTAGATTAGATTACATTGGATGTGGTTAAGATTGAAGGGAATAATTTGCTTTTAAATGGAGGATTGGGGTAATTTGGGTAAAACTTAGCACAAAATAGAAAGTGATCTTATATTTAGGAACTTATCCACTTCCTTAATAAAGTGATCTTATATTTAGGAACGAAGGGATTATCATTTATATACTCGAGAGTAGATTAGCTAGACAAATAAAAAATACTCGAGAATAGACTAGAACACAATGAAGTGATCATTTTTTCTAGTTGGTATAAATAAATGAAAACAAAATTAGAACTTAAATGTAATCCTAAACCGGAATATGAAAACAATTTTATTTGAAATTCAAAGCAAGTATAATGTAGCACCCAAAAATGCAGTCAAATGGACCCACCATCAAAATTTTGAAAATAGAATAATTTTGGGAAACATTTTTCAAATAACAAATCTTTTCCAGCAGACTAAATAAAAATGTTATTTTCAAGTATAAATTTAATAAAATCACAGTGTATGTATAGAAACTTCAATTCAATTATGGGGGATTTATTGTGAGGTGGTTGGTTGCCTTCAATAAGATATAGTGGTAATCAATTTTCACAATATATATATAATATTAAATCTATTATATATACTTCAATTCAAAAAAAATCTATTATATACTAAGTGTTGACAACATTCTTATTGGTTACCTAATTATTTAAAGCTAAAAAAACAATTCAAATGGAATCTTTCAATTTTCCAATTCCTTTTATTATTAATTTTTATTTAGTCTAAATTCAGTTTTTAAATGGAAAAATGACAAATAAATACCTTCGAATATCCAAAAGGACAAGTAAGAATCTCAAATTTCCAAAATGATAAGTAAGGAACTCCGAATTTCAAAAGGACAATTAAAAAATCAGACAATTGTTAATTGCTATGTTCCAAATGTTAATAACTATGTTCCAATTATTAATTTTTATTGAAGTTCCTTACTTGTTCTTTTGGAAGATTGAGTTCCTTACTTGTTCTTTTGGACATTCGGAGGTATTTATTTGTCATTTTCATTTTTTGTTTAAATTCCAAAATTCTTGTATCAATAGTTTTTAATTAGCTCTAAAATAAACAGCTAATGCAATAATTTGCTATAATTGTCTATTAAATTAGTGAACATTCAATAAATAATTAATGAACAATTTTAAATAATATTATTTAATAATTATTTTTGCTGAATGGTAAAGGAATTACTAGTTAGTTGCAACTTTAATAATTCTTTTTCCAAATTTCAAAATTAATAAAATTGAAACCGAAAAGAAATCATGATTTGTTAGAGTCTACTTTAACATGGACTGAGTCATGTTTGACTTTATTATTTTCATCTAATTTAAATAAAAAGTAAAAAACCATTATTTTTAATAAATTACTTTCCTCAATCATAAGTCATAACATGACATCGGATTGAGTAATACTCATGTATCACAATTAACTACCGTTGTATCGTTGTTAACTACCATTATCAGTAACTACTCATGTATCGCCGATAACTAATTGAGAATCGCCAGTAACTAAACTTTTGTCACAAAATCACAAACTTGCATTTAGGACAAATTGAGGACTATCCCTTATTTATCCAAGTTGGAATTGGAGACCCCATTTTGTCAAACTCAAATTTAAGTGTCATTTTTTTGTCATTCTCCCAAGAAGTTATGGGCCCATGATAACATAAATTGTTCGGAAAATTGTTTTTATATAACCAAGAAATCCATTTAATGGTTTTTCCCTTTCCTTTTCTCGAAACATTGGAGGATCAAAGTCACCCATGGTCCATGCTTACACCGTGGTTCATGCATATTTGAAGGACTACTTTCCATCTTACACCGTGGCTCACGCGTACTTCAATTTCTCATTTTTTGATATTTATTCACGTCTTCTTTATGGCAGCGACACCCTGCAACAAATCAGGAAAATCATGCACAAGACCACTCAAACTAGATGTAGCTTTCTTCTTTTTGTTATGTTATACTCCCTCCGGTCCCTAATGTAAGAGCCCAAAATTTTAATGGTTTTGGTCCCTAATGTAAGAGCTCACCCCATATTCTCTCCTCATTTAATGCATTTTTTCCTACTTTACCCTTAACTCTCTTTCATATTTATTAATAATGCTTATGTATTTCTCTCTTTTAAAAGTACTATAATAAATATGAGCAATTTTGGAAAAGAAGCATTAACTACAGACACCCAACTAACATTCACATGTTTTTTCTTAAGAAGCGTTTTTTTGACGGCTAGCTCTTACATTAGGGAGCGGAGAGAGTATTAAAAGCTAACCACCGTGTGACTATCTTCTATTACTAGTGGCCCCAGCATTAATGCTTGTGAAACAGAGTAAGTGGAGCTCCCTTGAAATTTAATGGACCCCAATAATGAGTCAACATGGATATCAGATGATGCAGAAGTCTTATGCTGTTTGGACAATAGACACGTGTAGAGAAGGGCAAGGCAGACAAATTTTTTTTCTGTCGAAAATAACCACGCAGTTGTGATGTCGGTGTGACCGTTTGAGTGAAACTTCCACAAGAAACGACAAAAGAATCTGAACCTTAATTCTGAAACCTCCCATTTTGGAACGTTAAGTTATTAACTGAACGGATCATAGAAAAGAAATCTACCAAAACACAAAGCAATATTCAGTGTATCAGAGTACTAATTGGATGTTGAACATAAACCGAAATCCATGTTGAGAAACCTCAGTAATAATGGGATATTCAGGAACCCAAGAAGAGAAAATACTAATTAGTCCTTAAAATAAGCATGAACCACGGTGTAAGATGGAAACATGATCAAAGTCATGATGAGAATAAAGAACATAATAATAACCATGTTGTTGAACAACTGAGACTTAACCTTAGTAGCAAGGATAAAACTAGAGTACAAAATTTTCAAGGAATTGATAGGTAGTGCTTGGAACAGAATTTCAGCTTCTTTTTATTGCCGGAAGGCAAGATCATTTGTTGCAATTAAACAGAAGAGATGGACATAGTAGAAGGGGGAATCAACGTGAAGAAAACAATGTAACAGCAAATCTAGAAGAGAAGATCTATGATTGCAATCCGATAATTTTAGAGAGAAAACTCTCTCCCGTCTATCTCGAAGGTCCAAACACATTTTTATTGTCTTAGTTGGAAGAGATTGGTTCTCATAAAATAATTAGTTTTAAGGCTTAACAATAACAAAATGTAACTTGGTTATCGATCTCACGGCAACCCTTATACTTTGTAAGGTGAGATTGAACCTTCTTATGAAAAAATAAATACACTAAGGGCCATTTGGTTCAATAATATGCAATGCTATCCTTATTACCATGGTAGGTAGCTGATTGGAAAATCATGGGGCTTGATTACCAAAGGAATCAATTTGAATTTTGGTTTTACACTTTTGTGTGATGGGATGACATGTGGTGATGGTGTTTCCCCTGTTATGAAATGCAGGACATACATTATGAAGGGCGAGAGCTAAGGGAAGCTGCAGCTCCTATGGATTACCTCTATAACTTGAGAATTTGGGCTTGGGACAAAAAATACTCCTCCGGTCCTAAATATAGGACCTAGTTGACTTTTTTGAAAAATCCTAAAAAAAGGAAAATAAGTTAATTATAAATTAATTTACCTAATTTTTTCTCTTACACTAGTTTATTTTACCTATAAGCTAATGGATAATCTAAAAGGGTACTCCCTCGGTTCCTAAATATAAGATCACTTTGGGAATGTGGATAAGTTCCTAAATATAAGATCACTTTCTCTTTTTTCTCAAGTTTTTCCCAAATTACCCTTATACTTCCTTCACCCAAAAAATAGTGGTTGAAGAAAGTGAGAGGATATTTTTAAATCTTAGGTGAGGGCTTTTTGGAAATTTCATGTAACCCTAATTCATTGGAATGTCATCCTTAATCTCTCCAAATTAGCTAAAGTGATCTTATATTTAGGAACGGAGGGAGTATCACATATGTCATGATTTAATAACATATTTTGCAACATTAATCTCTCTAAAAAAAAGTCAATTAGGTCATATATTTAGGACCGGAGTTAGTAGTTGGTATTAATTAGTTGTGAAGTTGTTTTGATTTGGGTATCAATAAATACAGTTGCCTGTTCTTTATCTATTTTTGAAATGGTTGTATTATGATAAAACAAATAAGGATAGAGTGGCAACTGTAATGTGAATGGTGTGCATCCATCATGTTAACTATCGTTCACATTTTTGGATTGTACTGTACGAAAACTGAGTTGTGAAGCATATTAATTATAAAGTTTTTGTTGTAAAATTGTGATGTACACAACTAGAGGATGGTGTGCTGTGGAGCTCGGTGAGAGTGAAGAAAGAAAAGGAAGGAGAGGATGAGGACGAAGGAGAAAAAATCTATTTAATTTATATTTATAAAGACATTTTGGACTTTTAATTTCATGTGTAATCTTATTGTTATATTAGTGAAAATATCATTGTTAATCTCATGGTAAAAGTTGAGTATCATTGATTTACTTTGAAATAGTTATGTATTACTCCCTCCGTTCCTAAATATAAGATAACTGAAAGGAGGAGAGTTTGTTCCTTGATATAAGATCACTTTCTAATTTGACTCAAGTTTTCCCCAAATTACCCCTATACTTCCTTCGCCCAAAAAATAGTGGTTTGAAGGTGAGAGGATATTTTGGAAATTTCATATAATTCTAACTCATTGGAATGTTTTCCTTAATCTTTCCAAATTTGCTAAAGTGATCTTATATTTAGGAAGAGAAAGAATATTTTTGTTCCTTAGAATAACCAACTTGTTTTCCTAGTTGATGGAGGAACTTTGGATTTTATTATTTATCAAACTTGTGTTTTTTCAAGTCTTTATTTCAGACACTTCTGTATGTAACTCAATTCTCAAGCTCCCTATTTACCTGTTATTATTTTGGTTTGGACATAAATGAGTCGGATGATCTGTTGATGGAATCAAAATTTAAGCTAGAGAGTTCTCTTAAAATCACACACACACATTAGCACCAAAATCATGCATGGAACACTGATTATTTCTTCATGGAAAGATTCAATCTTTACTTATTGTTAATGATAATAAAACCTTTTGAAAAACCTGACTAAAGTAGTATAAGACAAAGGATCGCCAATCTACCTAACTTCAAAATGTGTTCCAATGCATGCAACAAAGATTTAAGCATTACTCATCATATGAACTATAGTTCATAGTTCATATGATGATAACAAATCATAACTAATTAGAAATGACAATAGTGTACTAAATTTAATTATTACATCATACTCCTTATAATATGTAAAGTTGAAAAAAAATACACACATATATTAACGATATAAAGTTCTAAAATATATATCTCAAAATATCAAAGCTCACTAATAGCAAGGAATATGCTATGTTCTTCATATATAATTGTCTTCCTTCTATAACATTCCTTTCAAACACCTAGCCATTTATAACTTTAAAGGCCTTCAATTCATAAATTACAAACCATGTGCTTCAACTTATTATTTTCTTTAATCTTACTAATGCCCTCAAATTTAAAGCCATACTTCTTGTATAATCTAATGGCATTTTGATTGTCATACTCTACATCCAAGGAAACTTCCTTTATTTCCTTACTTGAGCACACATCAAGCACACGTCTCAATAGGTTGCCTCCTGCATACACCCCAATCATTTAATGAATCAACAAAACATTAATAATTTCAACCAAATTGATGGGTTATGTTTTTATTGCCCTTTTATATGATATGGAAAGTAATTAATTAAGAGTGAAGGAAAATATTTTCCAAGATAGGATTCTATAAATGAAAATAGAATACATGTCAGAGCGAGTGTACAGTATCTCTAGTGACCTCCATGTGAAGCCTCTTGATTAACAATAACATGGCATAGAGTCCCATCTTGGAAATAGGATGGAGGGAAGGTGCAAAATATGGTAGAAGTACAGACCAAATTGATACATACATTGTAGCTTTTTTTTTTGGTGAAATCACATAAAATCTAAAAGAATGTTTTATATTATTGAAATGATGTAGTTTACTGCCTACATATGAACGAAAAAATTAAATGTATGTAAATTGCACTTTTTTATTAAGATCTTCTTTGTTAGTTAAATTAGTGTCTGCTGAACAATAAAGTTAAATCAATGCACGTTCAAATAGTTTTATAAAACTATATAAATAGCATCTGTTTTTGGAAGGACTAATTAAATATTCTAACACAATTAGATAAAAATATGAAGTGGATAAACTGCTTTTATTTGCTCTTGGGGAGAGAAATCACCCAAACTAGATGCTAGTAAGCATGTTTCTCCCTTTTATTTTATTTTTTCTATTCATTTCTTTATGAATATATATTATATATGTTTATAATTTCAGCATTGATTATTACATGAAGCTAGTTAACCGTACTTAATGATTATGGGTAAAAGGTTTTGAGTTTTTAATTACCAATGCCACGACCGCGATAAGGTTTCAAAACACCCAACGTTAAGATATAAACCGCATTATCTTCCTTATCATGACGGGATACGATTGCACCAACACAAGCATTTCCGTCCAGAGCTAAAAAAAATAAAAACAATTGTAGAAGGATCAGCATATAAAAATTGATTTATATTCATAAAAATTTACAAAATGACGTAAATAATGTATAAAAAACACTATATAAAATGATTTGACGGCAAATATGATTATGTATGACTTGCAAAACAAATAAACATGTCAGAAGAAATAAATTTTATTAAGTCAAACATATATGCTACTCTTCCTCCAACAAAATCATATATGTTGTGAAACACACATACATAAGAAATTCAGTCAACTTTACTCATTTTAATTTTTTTCCTTTCAGGTAGGCATAGAAAAATACATGGAACTTGAAAATATATAGACTTTGCCATGACACCACGCGCGCGCACACGCACCCCTAACTCAGCCAACACATTGGAAACAACCAGCCACTTCACTATTATCATTTACATCAATGTTTTACTCCTTGTCAAACCACAAAATAAATAATCCTCATTTAATTCTCCATATGTTTCATGCAGAGATTAAAATCACATATCACAATTATTACTAGTTGTTCAATATTTTTACATAATTCATCTTGTACTCATAATTTTATTTTTTTCGTTCCCCTCTTTCAATATATGTTTTAACATGATCTCAAAACACAACAAAACTTGAAATGAAATAATTAAAAGATAGTTTCACAATAATTGGAGAACTAAAACCAATCAATAGTTTTTTTACCAGAAAACAAATCATTAAGTTCAAACAAAGCAATAATGAACGTTGTTATTTATTAGAACAATTAATTATAGAAAATGTTAGCCAATAAAACATCTAGTGAAAAATGCATGGAATAAGATCAATGAGCTTAGACACATGGTACAAATATCAAGATAAAAAAGGAAAATGAAATTGAACCTAGTTAAAAAAATAGAACTCCAAAAAATTGAACCTAGACAGCATGAAATTGAACTCAATAACAAATTAATAAACGGAATTTAAAATTTTGAACCTAGTTGAGTCAGTTGACCAGATTCAGGGACAATCAAATCATATTTGAGAGATCTCATCTCATGAGAAGAACCACCAAAAATAGTATCATTGAGTTTCTTCACTTCACGTAGCAAGTCCTTATCATGTCCCACAATTTGATAAGTAATTGAGCTCATCCTAGAAAAGATAAAACTCATATATTAATGCAAAATTTAAATTCTAATATGGGAGGAAAATCAAGGAGACAAGATGATTGAAGGAGATGAAGTTTACCTTAGAAAAGTGGAGTTAAAAGAATGTGATGTTGATTTGAGAGCTTCACATCAATGGAATATATTTATAATGGCATGTAGATGAGAATGCATGCAAGCCACATTGTTTACCTAATAAACACATGCTTTATTTGTGTAGAGGTATTTGATATATTTTACATTTTTGCATTTTACAAAAACAAGAGTCATGCAACTTATGACAAAAAGCTAAGAGTCATACATTCTGATCCAAATAAGCTGGATGCATGTGTTAAGGTCAACAAGGTTTTTCATTAAGGTCAACAAAGTTTAAAAAATAAAATAAGATAGAAAGCCATTGCCTCGTAAACATAAAATTTGAATCACAATATTCTAAAATGGGATTATAAGTTATTGCACATACACCACTTCACCATGATTGATTTGGTGAATGAATTTGTGAGTTAAACAAAACCTAATACAACAGATAGGGCTTTTAACATCCATTGCTTTATGCCTTTTACGTTTTTTAGGGTTGTCAATGTCAATGACATTGAAAAGTGGCACTTTTAACATTGCATCGCTACTGCAAAAACTATTTCTTGGCACACTTTTTCTTTTGCTACATATGTAGACAATGTGTAAATGTTAGGGTAGAGACTGGAAAGGCCAATCCCAGCGTTTTCTCCTATGAGTAGAGCAGGTCATTTGGGGTGAGCCCATAGGGCTGACCCATTTTTACATAAGTTCGAGGAGAGCCGAACTTGTTTTTTTATGTTGAGTAAACTCTTTCTATTAGTTTAGTGTTAGATTTGAATTTTAAACCTTTTCAGATCTGCAGCGATGATGTGGTGATGACGTGACAAGTGATGTGGCCTAATAGACTAATGTAGTAGACTAGCAGGTGTCGTAGCCTAATCAGATTGAAATTAATGGTCAAACCCGTCAAAATTGATGGAATTACTACATTTGAACTATTTTATAATTGATGAGTGTTAAATTTGATACTCGAAACTGTTTTTTATATTGGGCAAACTTTTGTTACTAGTTGAGTGCTAAATTTGAACCTTAACCCTTAAAAAATAGGTGTAAATTGCCTACGGTTATGGATTGTAAACACCGAGTTTTATGAAGAGTAAATGTCGGGTTTGGCCATATATTTTATCTTTTTAAAAAAAACTCACTCTTTTTCCTTCTCCACACGCCTCAAATAACAAACATTTAAATTCAAAATGTACGAATCTTTCACTACTACACAAAATACAAGGCATCCATAACCAATGAGAAGTTGGTTGAACTGGTAAGTGCATTATAACCACGTATGGATGAGAACACATGTTCGAATCCCGAGAAGCGCTCTCATTAGAGAGGAGACAACCTTACTTATGTGGGTAACGCTGCTATCCCTTGAGTCCAAATTAAATCGGGCGGTGCTTAACGGAAAAAAAATATCGATAATTACACATATCCCATTTGTCCATTAGCATGTACGACTTTTGACAGCTCTAATAACTAAATTGAAGAGAGTCGTTGTTTTACATTTTGACGTTCCTGACTATAGAAGGCGTCATTTCTCAAATTATGGGATATGTTGCTTACATGCATAATAGAAGTTGTCAAAACTTTCCTATTTTTTATAACATTTTGTTTATTTCTTTCGATTCCCATCTACACATAATACTTATACGAAACATATATAAATTATGGAGGAAAATTAGGGTCCACCCTTAGTCAATTAGACCCAAGCCAATCAAATTTGGGGTCATTACGTAAATATAGAAAAATATGGGTACACTACAAAAGAACGGGTGATTAGCGGCGCACGAGTCCCTGCGGAAGGGTGAAAACCGCCCCCGAGAATATGCTTTTCCGGCGGTTGCCAGCATCCGCGGCCACGTTGCGAGGCAAATGGGTTTTTATTTTTTTCCCCTTGCGTTGCCTCGGTCACGTCGCCGCGGTCCGGTAAAAAAAAGGCGAACAAACAAGAAAAGCCCACTTTGCGGCGGCTAACCGCCCCTACCGAAACAAAAAAAATAAAAAAATAAATTATTCTGACCGCCCCCACAAAAACATAACATAAAAAAAAATAAACTATTTAGGGGCGGTTACCCGCCCCCACGTGGCACCGAATCTCGTGCGCATTAAATGCTTCTAGGGGCGGTCAACCGCCCCCAAAAAAACAAAAAAAAAACAATTTTTGATAATATTGTATATTTTCTTGTTTTTGTTATTATTTTTATCCCAATAAATTGCCATGTTAAACTGTACTCCTGGAGCACAGTTTTTTTTTTAACAATTTAGCAACCCGCCGGCGGTCAGGCACGCCACAACGGGTTGGTTTTTTTTTTACAAGAAAAAAATCTTCGCGGCGGTCGCGACCGCCGACGAGACGACGAGACGCCATTGCATTACGAAAAGAATCTAAAAATCGACAATCGCATGGGGGCGGGTGGCACCGCCCCCCGTAGAGGCGTATCCGACCGCGCCTACGCCCGTGGCAACTAGATATTAAAATATTAAACGCAGCGGCGTATGTCCCCGCCCCTAAGGCCGCGCCTACGCGTGCCGGCGGTGGGAAGGAGCTACAGAGGAAAGTTTACCGCCCCCACGCGACGTCCCCACGGTAAATTCGCCCGCTTATAGAGCGCCCGCCGTAGCGCCTTAGGGGCGGTCGGGACCACCGGTACGGGGCGAAAAAACCCGCCGCAGATCGGCCCGTTTTTTGTAGTGGTAAGAGGAGTATTTTCCCAATATATTTTTATTCGAAAATTGTGAATTTTCACTAGGGGATATGATTTTTCCATATGTAGTTAATAAATAGAAGATGAGTGATGGGAAATTTAATGTTTTTTATTCACAGAGAAAATTCCTTTTGTCTCTTCTCTTCCTTTCTGATGGTGCATCTGTCGACTGTCGTAGTGTCATATATTGTAGTTGGACTCCAATCGTTCTGATTTCATGTAGGTATCTAGTCAATCGGCATACCAGGTACGCCTAAAAACCTTAAGTGGCATTAGAGCAAGGTTATCCTTGAGGTTATATAAATGTTTTAATTCTGTTGCTGTATAGAATCATGGAAGATTAATAGAATAAAATCCAAAATAATGAAACAGAATAATACGTAATCAAACTAAAGGATATTTTGGTTATTAATTGTTTCATTATGTTTGAGTATGAGTAAATGTATAAATTTATGTGCTTCTATGTTTGAATGGTATGCACTATTCATGTTTTTCTTTCCTTCAAGATTCTGTTATTGATTATTTCCAGACTTATATCCTATATTAGAAATAGAAAGAGATATATCCATAGGTAGATGGTTGAGCTAGTAAATGGGCTACAACCCCCATAAGTATGAGAATGCATGTTCAAATCCCGGGAAGCGCTCTCATTGGGAGAGAGGACAACTTTGCCTTTGTGGGCGACACTCCTATCCCTCAAGTCTAGATAAAACCGGGCAGTGATTAAGAAAAAAGAAATAGAAAGAGGATATAGGAACGAACATGTAGAACAAATCATAGAAACAAAATCTTACAAATAAGTTTTTTTTAATGAGGATTGAGGCCAAGGGAAAGGGGATTCTTCAGCATCATCAGGTGATTGCTGAGTTTGAGGAGATTCCTGAAGAGAACAGGCAAAAGCTAATTGATGGAGATTTTGGTGAAGTTCTCAGATCCACCCAGGTTTGTTCTCATTTTTCAAAAAAAATAATAATCTTTTACTTTTTTTGGATGGTTTTAGTCTTATTTTTGTTGTTGCGACTTGTTTGATGTAAGAAGCCATAGTTCTTCCACCATGGGTTGCTTTGGCTGTTCGTCCCAGGCCTGGTGTTTGGGAATATCTGCGTGTGAATGTGCATGCTTTTGTGGTTGAAGAGCTTGCTGTTCTTGAGTACTTGAAATTCAAGGAGGAGCTTGTTGATGGAAGGTATAAAGAGATCTAAATGACGATTATTTATTAAAAGTAATAAACGAGAGGGAGGGAGGTGTGAGTGAGGGGGCGGCGGAGGAAGTAGCCGCCGGCAAGGACGCCGGAGGAGCGGGTGAAGGAGAGTTGGGGAGGAGGGATGGAGGAGATTGGGACCTAATAATAATTATATAATTCTTTGGGACTAAAGTGCAAATACCCCTTTAGGAATTAGGGTTCAGATGCAATGCTGGATAGCCACGTCATTCAATGTAGGTGGGACTCACGCTTAAACTAACGTCCGTTTGCCTCTACTTAACGGTGGGGTTAAATTTGTCCCATTTTTATTTACAATGTACGGTTTTGCCTCATTCAATTTTCGGGTGCCAGAGTTTCCCAATTGAAAATTTACGGTAGCTAGTTTTGCACCTTCG
Organism: Mimosa pudica; assembly: GCA_029929735.1. Classification (NCBI taxonomy): domain Eukaryota; kingdom Viridiplantae; phylum Streptophyta; class Magnoliopsida; order Fabales; family Fabaceae; genus Mimosa; species Mimosa pudica. Next base: position 6,308,444 of record JAKELP010000021.1, on the reverse strand, counting down.
CCCAATTTTAAAATTGGAGCAAAAATGTCCATCACAAATAATGTTTTAACTTTTTCACTCATTATCGTCTGTCACGTTATCACACACAAGGGTAAATAAATACATAAGTCTGTCACACAATGATGCGTCAAAAAGTCAAAATATTAACTGTTCTAAACATTTTTGCCCCAGTTTTAATATTCGAGGCAGTTTTGCTCCATAAAAGTTCACATGGTCATTTTTGCACCTTCGTAACAATTATATGGTCATTTTTGCACTTTAATACGTATTGATTCAAAACTAAATTATTAAGCACAATGTGAGCCTCTAAACGATGAATGAAGAATATATTTTTTGAATTAGAGTATGAGACTCTAAAATATGATCTTGAAGGAGAAAATCCTTAAGAAAATCAAGAGAAAGATAATTCAAAGTAAAGCTCATTTGAACTTGAAATGAACCTAAAGGTGTATCATGGGAAAATGTTGATGATACCATAGATGGGGAACCTGAATAACTAAAATCTTAAAGTGTAGTATTGTGATTCAGATAACCTTTAAAAGATTAAAATCAACTATCAAAATATTAAGGATGAAAAGCGTGGCTGTCACCCAAGAGGGGGGGGTGAATTGGGTGAGGGAATAAAACTTTTCAAATCTTCTTTTCGAAAGACTGCTTGTGCTTGGTGATGATATTTACGAAGTAGTGATATGCACAAGTCAGTATGTTATGTGATGCAAAATAGAATGTTTGAATGTAAATTTATGCACACATACATTTATCCTGGTTCGGTCACCCAGACCTACATCCAGTCCCCAGGCTCCACCTGAGATTTTCAATCCACTATTCTTGTTTAAACCGGGCACAAGAGAAGCCTTTACACTTTAGGTTTTACGAGCACGGGTTCACCTAACAACCCACAGGTTTTACAACGGGTTCACCTGCAAACCTTACAAATGCAAGTTTTACGGGCTAACTTGCAACCTATGGAGATTTAGAAAACTTCTAAATGCTCCCCCTTACAAAATGTAAGATTACAATTATGTTCACTCTATGAACTGATTGTGCTAAACACTTAAGCTCAAAACTAACTCTCTCTAAGAGTGGATGATGTTACTCACTTAAGTACAATAGAATCACTCTCTGAAAAATATCACAAATCTGGATCTGAGAGTAGTAGAAGATGTGTAGAATGAAGAATATGATATCTCAGATACTTTGCTCTGTTCTCTCTTTTTCTTCCATACTTCTCTTCTGAATGAATGTCTCTTTTATATTTGGCTTCATAGGCTTCGGTGGCAGGTTGAATATGAACGTTTGAATAAAGCCGTTAATCCTATGTTACCGTTGAGAAGTACATCTTCATTAATGCTTAGCAGGGTTGACTTGCTTTATCTCTGAAAAGTAGTCCTGACACCTCTGCTCTGACAAAAGCATTCTGACTTCTGAGTGTGATGTTTACTCTTGTACTCTTGCTGACGGATGATCATCATTCATCCGCAAGTGGTAATCTTGCTCCGCAAGTGTTAAGCTCTGAGTCCCAATGTCAAGAGTCTTTCCATCCGGAAGCTCATTTGCATCCGGAAGCGTGACCATGTTCTGCACATACTGGTTAGTCCAACATAGCAATATATATATAAGAGTTATACATGTTGTGGGAAGCTTGTTCGCTATGGGGAGTAGTTTACTTAGACTGTGTTCTGATTTGGTCTATGATGTATCCGGAAGCATTCTTACATCCGGAAGTAAAATCACTGGATGAAGGATTTTTGTTCACTATAACTCACTCTCGCTTAGTGTATTTCATTCCAACACTCAGCGCTAGTCACTAAGCTATCGGAAGCACTTTTACTTGACGTAGTGAACTCACTGACGCTTAGGGATATATTTCTTTTATCAGCCTGTGTCAGTCTAAATCTATCAGGAAGCACTTTTGCTTAATGAGGTAAACGTACTGACGCTTGGGGTGATATCTATTCTATCAGTCTGTGTCAGTCTAAATCTAACAGGAAGTGCTTTCACTTGGCGAAGTAAACTCACTGACGCTTGGGGTAATATCTAGTCTATCGCTCTGCGCCAGTCTAAGTCTAACAGGAAGCAAACTCACTTCCGATTTGAGTCATAGCTTAGTCTTAAGGTTTGTGTACCTAATTCTCATGGACTAAGTTATTTCCCCAGTGATTTACTCGCTGACGCTGGGGGATGAAAACATTCATCCGCATGCGCAAGTCCTAATCCATCCGGAAGTAAATCCTCATCCGGAAGCACTCTTACTTGGGATCCTATGTTATCCTATTGCTTCCTAGGCACTTGGTCTAATCCTCTATATTTTAGTCTTCATCAAAACTTAAGATTCTAACAAAGGAAACTAGCCGCCTCTCCCGCCGCGCTAAGCGCGGCAATTGCACTTCATGTGATCACATTAAGAGCCACTTTCTTGCTTTTCATCCAACATGACATATTAGTTGGATCTACCACTCGTTGATAATGCATGTAACATTATTACATTACCAGCAGGTCTCGCTATTACAATTTAAATAATATAAAACATTATCTAATTACAGTAGCAAAATATTCTTATATTTCAATCATTTGTCACACATGGGACAATACAACCTGAATAAAGTGTTGCTTCTGATCTTCAATTATGAGTGATACAAAAATGGCTACATATATTACCAGCATTCTTCAGTTCCAGCAAAGAAGACAAGTTGGATTCACTGATGAGAGAAAATGTCAAAAGAAATAAATTTCGATATTTAAACTCTAAATTATGGTGAGATTCAATAATAATAGAATACACCTAGAGTATGGTTTCAAAGGTCATCTTATGATCATTTCAATAATAAAAGGTCATCTTAGGATAATCAAAATCCTAAACCCAATGCAAACCACCATATATTTAAGAGCAAATTAAAAAATATTGATACAAGAGCTTTGGAATTTTAAATTTTTTAAGAAAATAATAATAATTGAAGGAATTTGGAAAATGGAAATGGATTCTATTTGATTTTTTAACTTTAAATAATTAGGTAATCATGTGGTCCAATCATATTGTGGCAAGTGATACAATAGAAATATTGTCACCAATTTTAGTATATATAATAAATTAAAAGATATTATTCCAAAAATTTTGGAATTTTAAAATTGAATACAAATGAAATAAAAATTAATAATTCAAGGAATTAAGATAAAAAGAATAATATTTATGTTTGAATTATCTTTTTTAACTTAAAATAATTAGGTATCCATGTGATCTAATCATATTGTGCCAAGTAGTCCAATAGGAATGCCGCCCTGTGATTATATATATATATATATATATATATATATATATATATATATATATATATATATATATATATATATATAATCACAGGGCGGCATTCCTATTGGACTACTAGCCTTGTGTATATGCATGACTTGATTTCTCCTGGCTAAAATGGAAGTGGTAGTTGTTTGAAATACTTAAAGTGAAATTTGTAATTTTTATTTGGCAAGAATTTAAGAATATGAATTACTAACCTGTGAGTCACATTCATTATATCTGATAACATAGAATTGATCTGTGATGAACTTGTGGTTGTAGAACCAATATAAATGTGTGTTGGAGGTGGTATTAGCACTACTGCTTCTTGGACACTTTCTCTACTTATCAGTATTTGAATCATTTTTGTGGTTTATATTTGCGTGTGATTGAGACCAAGTTGATTTCTAAAATAAAGAATTAGTCATAGTCAAATAATAAAACTATATGTGAAAGAGTAGATCTATAAGTCAATGTTTTTTTCTCTCAATAAATTTTTTTTCTCAGTTCGCATAAATTCTAATAGTTGTTTGCATGAAACTCTTAGTTCATATCTTTTTTGAAGCTAGAATTTTTAAACTTGAATACTTGCACACATTTATGATAATCATGATTGGTTTATTTCATAGCGAATTAAAATATATTGTTCCCAGAATTTTGGAATTTTAAAACTGAATATATATGAAATAAAAATTAATAATTCAAGGAATCAAATAAAAAGGAAAATATCTCTATTTGAATTATCTTTTCTTTAAATAATTAAGTATATGTGTGGTCCAATCATATTGTGCCAAGTGATCCAATAGGAATTATGAAATTTTATTATAATAGATTCCCTAACAAAACATATCTTTTCTTTGTTTATATTTATATATAGAGATTCACGCCCCTCAAGAGTTCTCGCCTAGAGTTTTACTATTTTTCAGAAAATACACTATAAACGTTGCACTGTTTGAACGTTACTTCGCTTTCCAAGAGTCTTCTTAGGACTTAGGTAAGTTGGTAACAAAAGGTTTAATTTAATACTTTCATTACTTAAAATCATAGTACTCTCCTGATAAAAAAAGAATCATAGTACTCCATCTTAAACATGTTTAAATATTCTCTTCAATTGTTTGTTTCAAAAAACATTGATTGTTACATGTATTGCAATTACCGCCCATTAGCATCTCTATTTCGTTTTTGGATCGAACATTATCATCTCATCAAAACCGAATCATCACGTGATACCATAGCAAACCACCTATATCATGTGCTTATTTTTTTTTTGACCAAAAAAAAAAAAGCACATGATATAGGTGGTTTGCTATGATATATCATGTGCTTATTCAAACTTATAATAATACTTTTATGTCCACGTGACTAGAAGATCGCTGATTTACGCTTTTAGGAAAATTAACGAAGAAAAACGAGCAATTTTGTTTTTGGTCGGAAAGAAAAACTAGTAATTTGATCACAATGCTTTTATGCATATAGTAGTTTATAATTCAAATAAAATAATTCTAAAAAACAATTTAGGTATATCAAATTACAGTAAATTTCTTAGAATTTTTGAAAAGATCCACTAACTAGTTCTTATATTTAAGAGAGGAGGGTACAAGTTATTTTGACTGAGAAAAAGTTTTTGTGTGTGTATGTGTATAAGTAGGGAATTGGTAGTCCAGACATATGTTATGTTTATCTTAATGTCAAGTGTCCCCTTTTTATTCCCTCTTCTCTCCCACATTTTTAAACTTATTATCCCACGTTCCTTCTCTCTTCATTCTTTTTCAACCATCTAACCCAAATTTTTTCCCTCTCTCAAACTCATAGTTTTCAGTTTTTTAAAAACTTTGCCTATATTGACTCCCCTTTTTCATCAGCCTCTTCTAGCATCTATTTCAATATCTACTTTTTCCCATCAGAGTACATATCATTCACTTATAGGAACTGTCATCTGTGTTAGTTTCTTCTCTTGATCAAGATCATAAGGTGAGTTAGGAACTTTTTATTCCCTTATTTGTCGGTCATCTACATTTTTTTTGTTGTCTACTGAAGTTTTTTGCGCTAAACTATTTCATCATTTGTATTCCTTTAAATTTTTTAATCCAAAATTGTATACCTTAAATTGATGAGATAAGACTATCGCATGCAATCATCAGGTTCTATGAGAATTAATTGATCACATGAGATAGGAAGCATTTATTCCGTCATTTGAGGGCTTTCTCTCATTAAACAACACCAACAATTTTATCTCTACCTTCTCTTATTTTTTCTCATTATTTTTTTCTATATGCTAATATTTCTCCTATTTTCTCTCATTAATTTTTTTGAAAAGCTAATAATTTTCTCTTTTTATTTTTATTCCGTAAATGTTTTAAAGATTATTTATAAATTATATTTTATTTATATTAACATCATTTAATATCCTTATTATTTCCTCCTCAATTTTTTCTTGATTTTTTTTTTCAAAATGTTCACTTATTACATTTTAAAATTTTCTATATTTACTCTTTTTTTTGTTACAATTTTCTATATTTACTCCGCCTGCATGACATTCGGCTTGTTTAACCACCCACTGCCTTTTTTTGAATTGAAACCCACTACCTTGATATTCTATATAGAATCTATATTTTCTGATCAAAAAAATATAGAATCTTGTTTATCTATATATCTTTTTTGTATCAGATTATTTATCTATATATCTATATCTATATATAAAAGTAATAGACATCTATACATTCTCATTTCCTGCCAAGTATCCCCATCTTTTTTTCCTCTTCTCTCCCACCAAAACCTACAAACTGCCGCTCCTAAAAAACCTGTCTAAATCAAAATTAACTTTCAATAACCTAAGTTTCAACCTTCCCTTATTTTCTCTCATTAATTTTTTCCATAGATTGTTTTACACTTTTACAAGTTTATTCCCTAATTATATATTTTATTTGAATTAACTTCATTTAATATATATTCTTCCTATAGACTCCTTAAATTTTTCTCTGTCAAATTTTGTTTTCCCCATTTATTCCAATATATTTTTTGTCAACCTATTGTTATTTTGGAAGTTTTTAGACTTTTCTTTTTTCTGTTAGATTTTTTATACATAATCTTGTTATGTTGGATTTTGATTCCCCTTTCTTACTTTTTTATATATATTCCCCTTTCTTACTTAAGTATCTCTTTTCTAAACGTTTTTTATGTCCTCAATTTATTTATATGAGATTTTTAGTATGTGAATATCATTATACTTATTTATTAGACTCCTTATATCACGCAATTAAGCTTTTTATAGGACATTACTTACGTCATGTTCTTTTCTCCAGGTTCTCAAGTTCTTTTAATATGGGAGTGACATGTGTCCTTTTATAACAATCATCCATTCAATCTAATGGCCTATATTGAAAGAACTTGAGAACCTGGAGAAAGGAACATGATGTAAGTTTTTCCCTTTTTATACCCATGCATTGCGTGGCTACTATACTATATATAAATATATAAATAAAAAGGCAATCAATAAAATCTTAAAAGATAGATTTTTATCAAAACTCGTCATTCAATACCTAGTTACTAACATCAACAATTGTTTTATTTCTCTTTTCAGTGACTTCATACTAGATTGGCAACAACCAAAGCATATTTAAAAATTCCATAAAAATGACAGAGTTTGATAATCTTCCTCAGCATCTCATCCACTACATCTGGAACTTTCTGCCTTACAAGGATGCGTTTTGTTGTAGTGTTTTATCCAAAGCCTTCCATTCTTGCTGGCTTTCATATCCTAAACTTGAACTTGATTTCTTTCTTTTCTCTAAATACGAAGATCCGGAAAACAAATTCTTCTCTTTTATAGACAAAACCATCAAGCTTCGTTCTCTTCATCCCAATAACTCTTTGCAAAAGTTTAAACTACTTCATCTCCATCAGTCTACGGAGACGCCTTTCATCTATCAAACCGTATTTGATAAGCTGGTGAAATATGCAACTGAAAACACAAGCAAAGAGATAGACTTTGAAATAGTCTCTTACGGCTTCATAAATGTGAGACAAGAGCCCCTTGATCATCTATTTTCATCGAATTTTTTGACTTTTCTCAATCTCGAAGGATTGAGAATTTCAAATGCTAATCCTGTTATACAATGTCCAAAATTGAAAGCACTACAAATATGGGGATGCCAAGGATTACGCAATATAACTGTCTCATCATCATGTGTGGAAAAGGTTGATATTCATGAATGCAACGAATTAGAAGGTTTTCAAGTACCCGGAGCAAGAAATCTATGCCATTTTGGGTTTGGCCCTACTTGTCTCCACCCATGTGATTTTGACCTTCCTTCTTGTGAATCCATAAAATCCATGTCCCTTTCTTTTTTAAAGATCTCAAAGAGTAATATGAAGGAACCCGTCACTGATACTCTGTCCCTTAAATTGTGTCACTTGCCTATGAATTTTAGGATTCAAAATCATGAACTCAAGGAGTTAAAAATCGATAACATCTATGATTTAGACAACCTATCTTCCCTCTACACTCCTAATCTAGAGCGTTTATGTTTTCGTTTTGATAAAGATTTTCTTCCTTCTCAAAGCCGAGGAATTACAATGAATATTACAACATGTGTGGCTCTCAAAGTTTTGGAATTGGAAGAAGTAGCCATAACGGATGAATGGGTAAAGAGAGTAATATCAAACTTAGATTGTCTGGATGAGCTTATAATAAGTCGTTGTACTTCCTTAAGGAAATTGGAGTTTAAAAATGACAAACTTGAGATTTTGTCATTGGAGGGATGTTCTGATTTACAAGAGGCAAATATTGATACACCAAACTTGGTCAAATTCAACTATGAAGGAAGCATGGAGGTTCATCCACTAGTCATTTTAGCGACTAAATGCAGTGTCAAAATTAAATTATTGCGTTTATATATAGATCCTGTCTTAAGATCAAATGCAATAAGTCAGTTTCTCTCTTGCTTTCACCACATCAAAGACATCACATTTACTTCACCCAGAGTAGAGGTTCGTACTTGCTTTGTCCAATTTTATATTTGCCATTTTTATTAATTAGTGTATTTAGTTCGTATGTTTTAAATTTGTTTAATTTGTAGGCTTTGATCTCCCTACTCCAACATATGTCTGGACATAATCCTTTTCCATTGCGGGATTTGAACTATATGAAAGTTGAAACATTAGGCCAAAAACCAAATAGTGAAGATGTAATGATGATTATTGAAGGCTTGCTTTGGTTGGTTCCTAAACCTCTAGAGTTGACATTATCTGTACGCAACAAAATTCAAATCGGCACCTTGAAGGTACGTTTTAATTTATATAATTTCGATATATGCATCCCTATTTAAGAACTTTAATCATGATGATCTTTTATTGAATGATCACATTAGTATCTCACTTTCCACTTGTCATTAGAAAACTAGGTAGTACAGTCCACAATAAAAAAAATAATTAGGTTTTTTTAATTGAAGTAGAATCTTCTATAAAAATGTGCGGAATTTTTAAATCTCATTCTCAATACAGAGGCCTTTATATCATAAGACCCTTTATAACTCTAAATTGTATAACACATCCTAACTTTGGTGAATGTCAAGATAAACCAAAAAAATGAAAAACATAAGAAAATAAACATTTATTCATATTGAGGTTTAGTCAGTGGAGGCAAAATATTGAGTGATAAATGCTAATAATAATTGAAAATGGTACTTGTATTTGCTAATAATTTGCTTTGATGCCTTCGTAAGGAAAACAAGGTTTTGCCACATTATATAGCTCAGTTAAAATGAATTTGAAAATATATATTGCAGTTTGAATATGGCAAGAAAGTGAAGAGGACCAAGGTGGACGATAGATTTGGTATTGGGGTTTCCACAAGGTGCTGGAGAAACTTTGAACTCATGGTTGACATCCAAGGCTTCAATGAATCTGAGACAAGGGGTTTATACAAGTTCTTTTCTCCTTATTTGCATTGATTACGAGACAAAATAAAATACCATGGTGATTAATTGTGTCTTTTGAATGGGATTCAGAAGTAACTATTTTCCAGCTATGATCAATATAGTTCAAATCTTACTTACCCTGTGCTTTACTAAAGGGAGTTGAAAGCAAGAGTAAAAGCTTAACTTATTTTAACTATTCATGCAATTATTTGTAATTTAATTTTAGTTTGATTTTAACATCCAAATAATTGAAATTATATTGAACAGCATTTGAAATTTCTATAAATTTATTCATAAAGATATTGTTATATTTTGTAAGGAAAAATTGAATAAAGTTGCATGTTTAACATAAGTTGTTTATTGTTTGTATAATTTTACGATACATTGAGTTTATTTGATTTTTGAGATAGTTAGCCTAAGGATTATTTTGCATACAATTCAACCTAAATCAACCTAACACCTACATGTACACTTGATCTTATATATAAAAGAACAAGAAATAAAGTACTCCCTCCGTTCCTAAATATAATATCACTTAAGCTAATTTGGAGAGATTAAGGAAGACATTTAATTTACATGATCTTTTCAAAATACCCCTTACTTAAATTTAAAATTCAAACAAGACTAAACACAAACTCCTCCACCTCAACTCCACCTCTCACTTTCTTTGAAGATGGCGATGATTCTGAAGACTTCCTCCGTCGCCTTCTTCTCCGTCACTAACGTCGTCATATCCGTTACTGTCACCTTCAACCGACCATCGTTATCATTGTTACCTCCGCCAACGCATCCATTCGGAGAAACCTGCACTAATAATGGTGCTTCTCTCAAATTCTTCACGATCTGCACACATAATCTCTCATCCACTGTCCAATATACCGCTCACGTGAGAGGAAGACAAAATAGATAATATAATGGCGAATAAGGGGAGAGGAAGGAAAAGAACAAAAAGGATTTGAATATTTTGAGTAAAATGATTGATTTGAAAGCATTTGTGTAAAAGACGAGCCAAGATTAAAAAGCGAGGGGGCTATTTGCTCATATAAATAAATCGATGGATCATTAGATTAGCTTAAGTAGATTAGATTATATTGGATCTGGTTAAGATTGAAGGGAATAATTTGGTTTTAAAAGGAGGATTATTAGACATGATTAAATGTCATTGTTGTTGATTGGTAGTAATCATTTCAAAACAAAACTTTGGGAAATAAAATCGATGGTGAATGAGTCATTGTTATGGGTGGTTGATGAATAACAAATAAAAAAACAAGAATTACAAAAAATATGTCATATATGTTAATGAGGTTTTAGAATATAAAATATATGAAAAATACATAAAAACAACGCCACACCAAACAAGAATTTCATCTTCTCCGTTTTTTTCGATTCCAGCGATAGTGGGCCCCAGCGAAGCATACAAGTTGAGCTTCATCTCAGGGAACTCCTTTCCTCTGAATCCTACCTATGTTTCTTCTGATTTGGGAGATATTAGAGCGGGAATATAATCGATTTGGGTATGAGGTTTGGGAATCCATAAATCTGTAAAATGTATCATAGGCTTCAAGTTGAGGAAACAGTAACTTCATGCTTGATTGTTGAGTTTCATGTGTTTGCAAATTCTGGTTCTTTTCTCTTTAATGCTTTGTTATTTCTGGTTGGGTATGAAGTCTGATACGATTTTCTCTTCATGTGATCGTTGTTGTTTAGTAATGAGGAATCCATAATGGTGAAAGAATTGGAATTGGAATCATCATTTTTATGTTATAATATTTCCCTGTGTGAAATTGGTGTTTTAGTTAAGTGATGTTCTGTGATGACAAGTAGATGGTTTAGAGTATTTAACCTACTCTAATTGCTATAGAAAAATAGCTTAATGATTGTGTGAGGAGTATTAACTTAAGCTTTTCAGAAATGGAAAATAATAGATGTTTTAATTGATGGGTAAGAGTTCTTTGTAAAAGAAGGATACAATGGAAAAATTGAATAATTAGTTATGTTTTTAACTATGAGAGTGTTCTTAATAATCTTGATGTTGTTAGAGTAGTTGAGAAACATTGGTAAATTTAGAAGTATGTCTTATTGGGTGTTATTTTGGATTTAATAGTAAAGAGTTGACACAAAGGCTAAATATCCTAGTTCTTATTGGTACTATGATTTGGTTAAAAATCTGACATGAAATGGTTAAGAAATGATGTCTAAACATTAGTTTGAAATCTCAAGGTTAATGTATCAGTTGGTTCAAATGTGAATAATGAAGTTTAAAGTTATCATAGATTTTATTATATTGATGAAAGATTTCTGATAACAGAGGATTGATCTGTGATGAACTTTATAATTAATGTGAATAATTATTTGAAATAATTAAAGTGAAATTTATAATTTTTATTTAGCAAGAATTCAAGAATATGAATTACTAAACTTTGAGTCGCGACATTCATTATTTGTTATATCTGATAACATAGGTTGATTTGTGTTGAACTTGTGGTTGTAGAATCAGGGGTATATAAATGTGTGTTGGAGGTGGTATTAGCACTATTGTTTCTTGGACACTTCCTCTGCTTATTAGTATTTAGATTGTTCATATTTGCATATGATTGAGAAAGAATTGGTCATAGTCAAATAATAAGACTATATGTGAAGAGTAGATCTATAAGTCATAGTCAAATAATAAGACTATATGTGAAGAGTAGATCTATAAGTCAATACTTTTTTTTCCATATAGCATAAATTATTATCGTTGTTTGCATGAAATTCTTAATTCATATACTTCTTTTTGATGCATATTAGTTCATATCTTCTTTGTAGCTCGAGTTTTTAAAATTGAACTAGCAATTATACCCGCGCGTTGCGCGGGGAGCACATACACAACTAAAATATTGCTTAGTGCATATATTTATAAACACAGCCCAGCATTCAATACAAACTTTTCTGCAACGGAATATTTCAACGTAGAAAATATAACTACAATTACACTTTATTGTACACTTTTTTAAAGACTTCATTATAAACAACATTCTTGGTCCTACGTTCAAGGCTACCATTGGTATTGGAAATGTATATTTTGGGGCCATCAACACTAAGAACACGAGAGCAAGCAACATATAATTGTCCATGAGTAAATACAGGTTTTTCTATAAACTCCAACATGTTTGAGAGACTGTCCTTGACTCTTATTAATGGTCATTGCAAAACACAAATTAATTGGAAATTGCCTTCTACGCATTCTAAACGGAAGCTTAGTTTCATATGGGTTCAAATTCATTCTATGAATCAGAACATTCTCATTAGGATGAAAGTCATTTAATGTTATCCCCTCGAGAACATTATTTGCAACGCGTGTATTACCTTCTCATTAGGATGAGAGCCATTTAATGTTATCCCCTCGAGAACATTATTTGCAACGCGTGTAATACGTAATCTAGTACCACAGCTGGCTTCAAGGTACAGTGGAATGCACTGATTTAAGACATCTATTAAATAACTTCAAAATTTGTTCTAGGACATTAAAGCAGCACTTTTCATAAAATAGTGTTCCCAAAAAATCAATCAATATCATAAAAAATATTGAGTCACCACCTTCAATCACAATCACCATCCAATCAACCTTGAAATCAATTCCTTGTCAGCACAATGTCCATCATATCATAGTCAATATTAAAAACGCGCAACTACAAAGATCTAAAAGTATTATTCTTGAACCTCAGCAATTGGTCATGTTAATGAGTGAATACATTCAAATACACACTCAAAAATTTATCAAGCTGAGAAATTTGCAATTTGCAAGTAAAACAGTATGATGGATATGTACCACCACCCATAAACACAAACAATTATCAAGAAGAACTCTGTCTCATTCTAACAACAGACACCAATCATAGATATAGCGTAGCCAACATTTAACTGGGCAGCAAATCAATCACTTTTACAGCAGAGATTGAATAATAAGAATATAGCCTACAAGCTTACAAAACAATATCTAAGAAAAGATTTGTTTACCTCCCTCCAATATATCAAAAATCACATATTATTTTCAATCAATAATTAGACATCACCACATCAAACATATTATATCAGATGAGTTTAAAGAACCACAAATTTAGATTTACTCCTAATATAAAAATTCTAACATATTAGATCACATGAGTTTAAAGATCCACAGATTTAGATTTAGTCTTACATCCTTAAAATCCAAACAATTAACATCTGGTTTTCTTAAGAAGTAAAAACAGACAATAACAAATGCTAAGATAAGAATCATAACATAGATATAGTAAAGCCTTAAAATAAGGAGGAATGAAGTGTATCCAACAAAAAACAAAATTCGAATCACAATGACAAAACTGGAAATCACTGAATACAATAGCAGAAAAAGTAAACTCTGATTCCCATTACCAAACAAAGAATCAAAAAAAAATTCAAAAGCCTCAACTTAAGGAGCACAGACAAACAAACATCACAGAACACGACCTGAACCATAATGACCATAGTTTGCAGGACAGAAAACAATATCACCAAATAATAGTCTGGTACTATCAATATCCCATCAATTTCAACATCTATGACTTGTCACTATAATATCAACCATATAATTTACATGCCTAGCAGCCCAAAAATCAATACCATCATATAATTTCACTATCCGATCTAATTCAAACCATACCAGAATATAAAAAAATTATTCATTAACATCAACTTCTACTAAAGCTACCAACACAAAAATATCAATATACACTTTGATTCCCAATAACAAACAAATCATCAAAAAACATATACAAGATCCTTAATTTAAGAGGCACAATCTTCCATCTATCCCATAAGACAATCCTGAATGAGAATGACCTTACTGCTCAGCACACAAAGAAAAATCACCATATAAGAGTTGTTCACCAACTTCACATACAATCAACATCCCATCACATTCAAAACCAAAAACTTTGATTCCCAATAACAACAAAATCATCAAAAAAGATATACAAGATCCTTAATTTAAGGGGCACAATCTTCCATCCATCACATAAGACAATCCTGAATCACAGTGGCCTTACTGCACAGCAAACAAAGAAATATCACCATATAAGAGCTGTTCACCAACTTCACTTACAATCAAGATCCCATCACATTCAAAACCAATGCCTTGTCAAAATACAACCCCATCAAAATAAAAAACTTTATAGCTACATATCAATTTCCAACAATTTACAATGCACACGACCAAAACTTTCACAGACAAGATGTAAGTAATGTTGATGTCAGTTTCTTACTTGCCTAGCAGCCCAAAAATTAATACCATGACTTGACAATATAATATCAACCATACCAGAATATATAAAAATTATTCATTAACATCAACTTCTACTAAAGCTACCAACACAAAAATATCAATATACACTTTGATTCCCAAGAACAACCAAATCATCAAAAAGAATATACAAGATCCTCTATTCAAGGGGCACAATCTTCCATCCATCATCCTGAATGAGAATGACCTTACTGCTCAGCACACAAAGAAATATCACCATATAAGAGTTGTTCACCAACTTCACATACAATCAAGATCCCATCACATTGAAAATCAATGCCTTGTCAATAAACAATCCCATCAAAATAAAAAACTTTACAGCTACATATCAATTTACAACATAGTTCTTCATACCTCTTCAGTTACATGCTTCTTACCTACCTCTTCAACATTGGAACAGTTGAAGCACAATTCGCCGGAGTGGTCCGCTGCAACATAGCTTTCCTTTTTGCAAATAGATCCGAAAAATTCGGATTGAAGGAAGTCCTTGTTGCATTCATATAAGATACAACAATGTGCTCACCTATGCATTATAAAACACAAAGTGTCAAGTAAATAAATACTTAATAAACCAACAATATTAAGAACATAATCAACAGCTCATTAACACAAACCCAGACCTTCAGATATCTGCACCACCCTGGCGTACTGCAACACAACCAAAACCTGACCATCATGAGACAGAGCATTATATTGTTCCATTGCCCTGTCCACACACTCACCCTTCATGACACAATGCAGAACGTTCGAATCCCTTCATCATCAATAGGTGAATAAAACCATCATCTATAGGTATTATCATAACATACACTAAAAAAACTGCACATCAACATAATTAAAAAACACTAACCCGCAAGCTAGGACACCATTGTCTTCCAGCAAAATCGTAACTTCACGCCCATAATAACCATGGTCATCATCCATGGGAGAATCATAGACTGACACAAGAAACCCACAAACATCTGCAAAAATAAAATGTGAGTTACCAACAATTATCACAAGACTCAAACACACAAAAAATAAGTTCCGCGTGACACTCAACAAAGCAAAGACTTACCAATTAAACCCCCAGTATCAACCAAACCAGTAATAACGTGAGGCACCGTCACCAAATCCCAACAATGCTCAGGCATCTGAGCATCATATCGTTCCACAACACTGGAGTGAGTTAAACTCAAGTGATAATTTGTCAGATCAGGATTATGATTCAAGCGGACAAGGAAATCAGAAATCCGATACACTTTCTGAGGCAACAAAAGATGAGCAAAACGTGCAATCACAGACCGGTCATCAAGCACCACAAGCATTCTATCAAATTGCATTAAACATCAAACAAAAAAATTATAATCAAACAACGACACTCATAACCAGCTAAAAAATTTTGACTAAATCTCTGAAACTACCATACCGCCTGGTCGAAAACGACAAGCTGTATGGCTTGCTGCTCCTTCACCGGCCTCTCAGGTCCAGCGGAATAACGAAGCACCTCCTTATATATGATGCGATCAATCTTCACAACAATGTAATATGTGCATAGACCTCTGGATAAACGTGAGAGAGGAACTACAGGGTTTGCATCGGCCATAACTTCTTGTGAAAAAGAGATGACAGAATGAGCAATAGGCAAGAAAGGAAAAGAAAAAGACGTTGGGGTAAAGAAGCTCTGCAGCCAACAACACGGTTAAATACAAAAACCATTCTCTCCTATTGCACGTTTCCTTAATTTACGACTCACAGTGACCTTACAAACCTAATAGAGATATTGTAAGATATGCTCAACCTCCTCACAACTATATGACATCGGTCAAAATTTTTGGGAAAAAAAAATTACTACTACCATACCTAAATAGATCACTCTGGCTAGCTTAAAAATATTAAGAAACAATTTCTAATAAATTATGATTACTTAATCTTCCAACAATTTGAAAGATAAATAGACCGTGAAGGAAATGAGGAAGAAAATAGGGGTAATCTGACCAAAAATTGAGACAAAATAAAATGTGATCCTATTATATTTAGGAACTTAACCACTTCCCCAAAATAATCTTATAATTAGATAATTTTGGGATATTTGAGTTTCATACAATTTTGGCATATTTGAGTTTCATAGCTATAAAAAAAAACTTTTTTAAAACAAATACATCGTAGAAAAGCCATGGAAACAATTTTTTAATTAATTCATTACTTCAGTTATGACATTTTAATTAAAACACTAAAATTTTTGTTTTTCTGCATTAAGGCAATCCATTAGTGCGCGTTCTGCACATTTACACATTCTTAGAGAACCACCAAAGAATAACAGAACCAAAAAAATTCAAGAACAAAAAATCAAGAAAAAATAAAAAAGTCCTTCGAAAAAAAAAATTACATATCAAAATATCATCAGATGTATCCAGTAAGCTTACCCTACTAACCATAGTCTATTAAGCTAAACAACAGTGAAGATCATGAGAAGAAAAATGGGGAACGACATTTATATGTATAAAGATACTTGCAAACTTCACATTTATGATAATCATGATTTCTTTATTTTATAACGAATTAAAAAATATTGTTACAAGAAATTTGGAATTTCAAAACTGAATGTATATGAAATAAAATTAATAATTCAAGGAATCGGTTAAAAAGGAAAATATATCTATTTGAATTATCTTTTTTAAAAATAATTAGGCATACTGTGTCAAGTGATCCAATAGGAATTATGAGATTTTATTATAATATATTTCCTAACAAAGTATATCTTTTCTTTGTTTACATTTATATATAGGGATCCACGCCCCTCAAGAGTTCTCGCCTAGAGTTTTACTATTTTTCAGAAAACACACTATCAACGTTGCATTGTTTGAACTTTACTTCTCTTTCCAGGATTCTTCCTAGGACTTATGTAAGTAGGTAACAAATGGTTTGATTTAAACTTTCATTACTTAGAATCATAGTACTCCATCTTATACATGTTAAAATATTCTCTTCAATTGTTTGTTCCAGAAAAAATTGATTGTTACATGTACTGCAATTACCGCCCATTAGCATCTCATCAAAATCGAATCATCACGCGATATCATAGCTAAACCACCCATATCATGTATATGCTTATTCAAACTTATATAATACTCCCTCCGTTCCTAAATGTAAGATCACTTTCCATAATTTGGGGAGATCAAGGAAGGTGGTCAAATTACCTGATGTTCCAAAAATACCCTTCAATTAAATTGAAAACACAAATATACCCCTTCATGCTTCCAACTCAACCCCACAACTCAATTGTGAAAGGAGTATGGAGGTATTTTGGGTAAAACTTGGGAAAAAAGAGAAAGTGTTCTTACATTTAGGAACTTATCCATATCCCCAAAGTGATCTTACATTTAGGAACGGAGGGAGTACTACTTTTTATGCATGTCCACGTGACTAAAAGATCTCTGATTTTCTCTTTTAGGAAAATTAACGAAGAAAAACGAGCAATTTAATCACAATGCTTTTATGCATATATTACTACATTAGTTTATAATTCAAATAAAGTAATTCTAGAAAACAATTTAGGTATATCAATTTACAAGTAAATTTCATAGAACTTTTGAAAATATCCACTACTTAGTTCCTATATTTATGAGAGTAGGGTATAAGCTATTTTGACTAAGAAAAAGTTTGTGATATATCTATCTATATCTAAAAGTAGGGAATTGGTAGTCCTAACATTTGTCATGTTTATCTTACTGTCAAGTGTCCCCTTTTTATTCTCTCTTTTCTCCCATATTTTAAAATTTTGTCAAGTATCCCCTTTTTATTCTCTCTTTTCTCCCATATTTTAAAACTTATTATCACATGCTCCTTCTCCCCTCATTCCTTTTCAACCACCTAACCCAAATTTTTTCCCTCTCTCATACTTATAGTCTTCAGTTTTTTAAAAACTTTCCCTATATTGATTCCCCTTTTTCATCACCCTCTTCCTCTTCCGTCATCTATTTCAATATCTACTTTTTCCCATCAGAGTACGTATCATTCAATTATAGGAACTGTCATCTGTGTTAGTTTAATTTCTTCTCTTGATCAAGATCATAAGGTGAGTCTTTTTAATTGATGATATCGATAGGAACTTTTTATTCTCTTATTTGTAGGTCATCTCCATTTTTTGTGCTCTACTGAAGTTTTTTTTTAACCTAAATTATTTCATCATTTGTTTTCGTTTAAATTTTTTAGGGTGAAGGGGCAAAAATAGCCACCGTAATTTTCAAAATGGACAACTTTGGCACCCGTAATTTCGAGGGTGCAAAACCGTACATTATATACCAAAATGGGACAAATCTAGCCACGCCGTTAAGTTGTTTGTAACAGACGTGTGTTTTGGTGTGGGGCCCACATTCAGTAAACGACGTGGCATGACAGTCAGCATCTGAAGTGAATCCACGTTGGAAGCCCTGCCACATCACCTCATCATCACCAAATCCCCAATCTGAAAATGTAAAACCCTAATCCCGAATCTCTCTGCACATCCTCACCACACTCATTTTCGAATTCGTCCCTGAAATCGCCAACCCCACCTCCAGTTGTTGTCGCGCTTGATTCCCATACCCCAAACCAGCAACACGAATCAACCCCAGACCCCATACAAACTCGCGATGAGCATGAGGAGGGGGAAAGAAGCCTCATCATCTACGAATCATACGAAGAACATGGGTTATTTGAAGAGTTGCTCAATGTCCTCCGCATCCTGCACCAACAACTACAAAAGGAACCCAGGTCCAAGAAGAAAAAGGGATATTCTTGGACCAAGTAAGTTTTAGTGTTGTGGTTCATGTTGTGGTTCATGGAAGTGAAAGGGATTAACCATATAATTTGGTTTTGGAATGCACTTAAAGGTGTTTGACAAAATGTCCAAAAGGAATTGGCTGAAAATTAGTGATTTGGTAAGGTGATTGTAGGTGTTTGACAAAATGTCTAAAAGGAATTGGCTATCGGATGGATTTTGGCTCTTATACTTGCTATCAGATGGATTTTGGCTATCGGAAGTAAGAGCTTCGTTCTGCAAACGTTAGTCCAAGTATGTTTAATGTAAAGAATGTTGACTGTCGGAAGCTCATTTGCTATCGGAAGTGAATCTAAGTTCTGCACGCAAATGTTAGTCCAACAGAGTAATATAATTTATAACAATGGGAAGCGTTTTTGCTATCGGAAGCTATTCTACTTAGACTCGAATTAGGCTTAGTGTTAAATTCACTTGCGCTTGGTGATGTGCCTACTTGCTTCCGGAAGTCTAACTGGAAAATAGAGGTTCTTGTTATGGGAAGCTTTTCACTTAGACTAGGTTAACTAGGATCAGACTTAGTGTTCAATTGACTTTCGCTATGGGATGTGTACTACATCCGCAAGCGCTACTTACGTTGTTTTTGCTCTAAGTCATCCGGTTGTGATTTTGCATCCGATAGTGTTCTAACTTAGAATTTTTAACTTTCATCTAATTCTTCCTAAGTGTTCATTATGTTCTTTCATGTTTTAGTCCTCATCAAAACTTAAGATTCTAACACATGTTTAATACATAAGAGGAATTGGTGAGAGAAATGTAAATACTTATTAAACTATACGTAATTAAATTGTTTATTTAACTACTCTCTTAATTACATATAACACATCTCAATTAAATGGTGAGCGCGACAACAACTGGAGGTGGGGCTGGCGATTTCAGGGACGAATTCGAAAATGAGTGTGGTAAGGATGTGCAGAGATTTAGGATTAGAGTTTTACATTTTCAGATTGGTGATTTGGTGATGATGAGGTGATGTGGCAGGGCTTCCAACGTGGATTCACTTCAGATGCTGACTGTCATGCCACGTCGTTTAATGAATGTGGGCCCCACGCCAAAACACACGTCTGTTACAAAAAACTTAACAGCGTGGCTAGATTTGTCCCATTTTGATTTATAATGTACGGTTTTGCACCCTCGAAATTACGGGTGCCAAAGTTGTCCATTTTGGTAATTACGGTGGCTATTTTTGCCCCTTCGCCCAATTTTTTAACCCAAATTAAAATTGTATTCCTCAAATTGATGAGATAAGACTATCCATGCAATAATCAGGTTCTATGAGAATTAATTGTTGAGATGAGATCAGAAGCAATTATTCGTTCATTAGAGGATTTTCTCTCATTAAACAACTGTTTATTAAACAACACCAACAATTTTTTTTTATTCATGAACAACACCAACAATTTTATCTCTACCTTCTCTTATTTTTTCTCATTAATTTTTTTCTATGTGCTAATATTTCTCCTATTTTCTCTCTATAATTTTTTGATAAGCTAAGTAGCTAACCTTTCTCCTATTTTCTCTTTTAATTTATATTCCTTAATGTTTTAAAAATTATTTATAAATTATATATTTTATTTATATTAACATCATTTGATATCCTTCTTACTTTCTCCTCAATTTTTTCGTGAAATTTTATTTTCCAAAATTATTCACGTATTATATTTTAAAATATTTTATATTTACTCTGCCTGCATATCATCCAACCTGTTTAACCACCCACTACCTTTTTTTTGAATTGAAACCCACTACCTTGATATTCTATATAGAGTCTATATTTATGTATATATAAAAGTAATGGATATCTATACATTCTCATTTCCTGCCAAATGTGCCCACCTTTTTTTCCTTTTCTCTCCCACCAAAACCTCCGCTTCTAAAAAAACATGTCTAAATTTAAATTAACTTTCAATAAAACCTAAGTTTCAACCTTCCCTTATTTTCTCTCAAAAATTTTTTCCATAGACTGTTTTACACTTTTACAAGCTTATTCCCTAATTATAAATTTTATTTGAATCAACTTCATTTAAAATCCTTCCTATTATCTCCTTAATTTTTTCTGTCAAATTTTGTTTTTCCAAATTATTCCATTATATTTTTTCTCAACACTAGTGTTATTTTGGAAGTTTTTATATTAGACTTTTCTTTTTTTCTGTTCGAATTTTTATACATAATCTTCTCGGTTGGATTTTGATTCCACTTTGTTACTTTTTTTTATATCTATTCCCCTTTCTTACTTAAGTATCTCTTTTTTAAACGTTTTTTATGTCTTCAATTTATTTATATGAGATTTAGTATGTGAATATCATTATACTTATTTATTAAACTCCTCATATCACGTAATTAGGCTTTTTATACCTATGCAATGCGTTGCTACTATACTACATATAAATAAAAAGGCAACCAATAAAATCTTAAAGGTAGATTTTTATCAACATTCAATACTAAGTTACTAACATCATCAATTGTTTTATTTCTCTTTTCAGTGACTTCATACTACATTGGCTACAACCAAAGCATATTTAAAAATTTCATGAAAATGACAGAGTTTGATAATCTTCCTCAGCATCTCATCCACTACATCTGGGACTTTCTGCCTTACAAGGATGCGTTTAGATGTAGTGTTTTATCCAAAGCCTTCCATTCTTGCTGGCTTTCATATCCTAAACTTGAACTTGATTTCTTTCTTTTCTCTAAATACGAAGATCCGGTAAACAAATTCTTCTCTTTTATAGACAAAACCATCAAGCTTCGTTCTCTTCATCCCAATAACTCTTTGCAAAAGTTTAAACTACTTCATGTCCATCACTCAACCGAGACGCCTTTCATCTATCAAACCGTATTTGATAAGTTGGTGAAATATGCAACTGAGAACACAAGCAGAGAGATAGACTTTGAAATAGTCTCGTACGGCTTCATAAATGTGAGACAAGAGCCCCTTGATCATCTATTTTCATCCAATTTTTTGACTGTTCTCAATCTCGAAGGATTGAGATTTTCAAATGCTAATCCTATTATACAATGCCCAAAATTGAAAGCACTACAAATATGGGCATTCCTAGGATTACGCAATATAACTGTCTCATCATCATGTGTGGAAAAGTTTAATATTCATGAATGTCGTGAATTAGAAGTTTTTCAAGTACCTAAGGCAAGAAATCTTTGCCATTTTGGGTTCGGCCCTACTTGTCTCCATCCATGTGATTTTGACCTTCCTTCTTGTGAATCCATAAAGTCCATGTCCCTTTCTTTCTTAAAGATCTCAAAGAGTAATATGAAGGAACCCGTCACTGATACTTTGTCCCTTAAATTGTGTCACTTGCCTATGAACTTTAGGATTCAAAATAATAAACTCAAGGAGTTAAAACTCCATGACATCTATAATTTAGACAACCTATCTTCCCTCTACACTCCCAATCTAGAGCGTTTATGTTTTCGTTTTGATAAAGGTTTTCTTCCTTCTCAAAGCAGAGGAATTACAATGGATATTACAACATGTGTGGCTCTCAAAGTTTTGGAATTGGAAGAAGTAGCCATAACGGATGAATGGGTAAAGAGAGTAATATCAAACTTAGGTTGTCTAAATAAGCTTATAATAAGTCATTGTACTTCCTTAAGGAAATTGGAGTTTAAAAATGACAAACTTGAGATTTTGTCATTGGAGGGATGTTCTGATTTAAAAGAGGCAAATATTGATGCACCGAACTTGGTCAAATTCAACTATGAAGGAAGCATGGAGGTTCATCCACTAGTCATTTCAGCGACTCAATGCAGTGTCAAAATTAGATTATTGCGTTTTTATATAGATCCTATCTTAAGTTCAAATGCAATAAGCCAGTTTCTCTCCATCACATTTACTTCACCCAGAGTTGAGGTTTGTACTTGCTTTGTCCAAATTTATATTTTCCATTTTTATTAATTTTATTAATTAATTAGTGTATTTATTAGTTTGTATGTTTTAAATTTGTTTACTTTGTAGGATTTGATCTCCCTACTCGAACATATGTCTGAACATAATCTTTTTCCATTGCGGGATTTGAAGTATATGAAAGTTGAAACATTTGGACGAAAACCAAATAGTGAAGATGTAATGAAGATTATTGAAGGCTTGCTTTGGTTGGCTCCTAAACCTCTAGAATTGACATTATCTGTAGGCAACAAAATTCATATCGGGACCTTGAAGGTATGTTTTAATTTATATAATTTCGATATATGCATCCCTATTTAAGAACCTTAATCATGATGATCTTTTTTTGAATGATCACATTAGTATCTCACTTTCCACTTGTCATTAGAAAACTAGGTAGTACTGTCCACAGTAAAAAATAATTAGGTTTTTTTAATTGAAGTACAATCTTCTATAAAAAATGTGCGGAATTTTTAAATCTCATTCTCAATACAGAGGCCTTTATATCATAAGACCCTTTATAACTCTAAATTGTATAACACATCCTAACTTAGGTGAATGTCAAGATAAACCAAAAAAATGAAAAACATAAGAAAATAAACATTTCTTCATATTGAGGTTTAGTCAGTGGAGGCAAAATATTGAGTGATAAATGCTAATAATAATTGAAAATGGTACTTTTATTTGCTAATAATTTGCTTTGATGCCTTCGTAAGGAAAACAAGGTTTTGCCACATTATATAGCTCAGTTAAAATGAATTTGCAAATATATATTGCAGTTTGAATATGGCAAGAAAGTGAAGAGGACCAAGGTGGACGATAGATTTGGTATTGGGGTTTCCACAAGGTGCTGGAGAAACTTTGAACTCAAGGTTGACATCCAAGGCTTCAATGAATCTGAGACAAGGGGTTTATACAAGTTCTTTTCTCCTTATTTGCATTGATTACGAGACAAAATAAAATACCATGGTGATTAATTGTGTCTTTTGAATGGGATTCAGAAGTAACTATTTTCCAGCTATGATCAATATAGTTCAAATCTTACTTACCCTGTGATTTACTAAAGGGAATTGAAAGCAAGAGTAAAAGCTTAACTTATTTTAACTATTCATGCAATTATTTGTAATTTAATTTTAGTTTGATTTTCACATCCAAATAATTGAAATTATATTGAACAGCATTTGAAATTTCTATAAATTTATTCATAAAGATATTGTTATATTTTGTAAGGAAAAATTGAATAAAGTTGCATGTTTAACATAAGTTGTTTATTGTTTGTATAATTTTACGATACATTGAGTTTATTTGATTTTTGAGATAGTTAGCCTAAGGATTATTTTGCATACAATTCAACCTAAATCAACCTAACACCTACATGTACACTTGATTATACATATAAAAGAACAAGAAATAAAGTAATCCCTCCGTTCCTAAATATAATATCACTTTAGCTAATTTGGAGAGATTAAGGAAGACATTTAATTTACATGATCTTTTCAAAATACCCCTTACTTAAATTTAAAATTCAAATAGAGACTAAACACAAACTCCTCCACCTCAACTCCACCTCTCACTTTCTTTGAAGATGGAGGTGATTCTGAAGACTTCCTCCGTCGCCTTCTTCTCCGTCACTAACGTCGTCATATCTGTTACTGTCGCCGTCAACCGACCACCGTTATCATCGTTACCTCCGCCAATGCATCCATTCGGAGAAACCTGCACTAATAATGGTGCTTCTCTCAAATTCTTCACGATCTGCACACATAATCTCTCATCCACTGTCCAATCTACCGCTCACGTGAGAGGAAGACAAAATAGAGAATATAATGGCGAATAAGGAGAGAGGAAGGAAAAGAACAAAAAGGATTTGAATATTTTGAGTAAAATGATTGATTTGAAAGCATTTTGTGTAACAGACGAGCCAAGATTGAAAAGCGAGGGGGCTATTTGCTCATATAAATAAATCGATGGATCATTAGATTAGTTTAAGTAGATTAGATTATATTGGATCTGGTTAAGATTGAAGGGAATAATTTGGTTTTAAAAGGAGGATTATTAGACATGATTAAATGTCATTGTTGTTGATTGGTAGTAATCATTTCAAAACAAAACTTTGGGAAATAAAATCGATGGTGAATGAGTCATTGTTGTGGGTGGTTGATGAATAACAAATAAAAAAACAAGAATTACAAAAAATATGTCATATATGTTAATGAGGTCTTAGAATATAAAATATATTAAAAATACATAAAAACAACGCCACACCAAACACTCCTAAAGTGCACGAACGACGAACAACGTGACCCAGAACCATAGGCGACCTCCCTCTGTTTCCTTCTCTTTTCTGGCTGCTTCAAGCGAGCTTAGCTTAAGGAAGAGATTTGATATTTCAAGTTTTCCTGATTTCATCTTCTCCGTTTTTTTTCGATTCCAGCGACAGTGGGCCCCAGCGAAGCATACAAGTTGAGCTTCATCTCAGGGAACTCCTTTCCTCTGAATCCTACCTATGTTTCTTCTGATTTGGGAGATATTAGAGCGGGAATCGATTTGGGTATGAGGTTTGGGAATCCATAAATCTGTAAAATGTATCATAGGTTTCAAGTTGAGGAAACAGTAACTTCATGCTTGATTGTTGAGTTTCATGTGTTTGCAAATTCTGGTTCTTTTCTCTTTAATGCTTTGTTGTTTCTAGTTGGATGTGAAGTCTGATATGATTTTCTCTTCATGTGATGGTTGTTGTTTAGTAATGAGGAATCCATAATGGTGAAAGAATTGGAATTGGAATCATCATTTTTAAGTTATAATATTTCCCTGTGTGAAATTGGTGATTTAGTTAGGTGATGTTCTGTGATGACAAGTATATGGTTTAGAGTATTTAACCTACTCTAATTGCTATAGAAAAATAGCTTAATGATTATGTGAGGAGTATTAACTTAAGCTTTTTCAGAAATGGAAAATAATAGATGTTTTAATTGATGGGTAAGAGTTCTTTGTAAAAGAAGGATACAATGGAAATATTGAATAATTAGTTATGTTTTTAAATTATGAGAGTGTTTTTAATAATCTTGATGTTAATAATCTTGATGTTGTTAGAGTAGTTGAGAAACATTGGTAAATTTAGAAGTATGTCTTATTAGGTTTTATTTTGGATTTAATAGTAAAGAGTTGACACAAAGGCTAAATATCCTAATTCTTATTGGTACTATGATTTGGTTAAAAATCTGACATGAAATGGTTAAGAAATGATGTCTAAACATTAGTTTGAAATCTCAAGGTTAAGGTATCAGTTGGTTCAAATGTGAATAATGAAGTTTAAAGTTATCACAGATTTTATTATATTGATGAAAAATTTCTGATAACAGAGGATTGATCTGTGATGAACTTTATAATTAATGTGAATAATTGTTTGAAATAATTAAAGTGAAATTTATAATTTTTATTTGGCAAGAATTTAAGAATATGAATTACTAACCTTTGAGTCACGACATTCGTTATATCTGATAACAGAGGATTGATTTGTGATGAACTTGTGGTTGTAGAATAGGGGTATATAAATGTGTGTTGGAGGTGGTATTAGCACTACTGCTTCTTGGACACTTCCTCTGCTTATTAGTATTTAGTTTGTTCATATTTGCGTATGATTGAGATCAAGTTGATTTCTATAATTAAGAATTAGTCGCAGACAAACAATAAGACTATCTGTGAATAAGTAGATAAATTCTAATCGTTGTTTGCATGGAATTTTTAGTTTATATTTTTTTTTGTAGCTCGAGTTTTTAAAATTGAATACTTGTAAACTTCACATTTATGATAATCAGGATTTGTTTATTTTTAAAAAATAATGTTCCAAGAAATTTGGAATTTTAAAACTGAATACATATGAAATAAAAATTAATAGTTCAAGGAATCGGATAAAAAGGAAAATATATCTATTTGAATTGTCTTTTTTTAAAAATTATGTTTCCATGTGATCTAATCATATTGTGTCAAGTGATCCGATAATAGATTCCCTAACAAAGCATATCTTTTCTTTGTTTATATTTATATATAGGGATCCACGCCCCTCAAGAGTTCTCGCCTAGAGTTTTACTATTTTCCAGAAAACACACTATCAACGTTGCATTGTTCGAACTTTACTTCGCTTTCCAAGAGTCTTCCTAGGACTTATGTAAGTAGGTAACAGATGGTTTAATTTAATACTCCCTCCGGTCCTAAATATAAGACCTAGTTTACTTTTTTGAAAAATCCTAAAAAAGCAAAATATAAGTCAATTATAAATTGATTTACCTAATTTTTCCCCTTAAACTAGTTTATTTAACCTATAAAATAATGACTAATCTAAAAATATATCAAATATGTCATAATTTAATAACATATTTTGTAACCTTAACATCTCCAAAAAAAAGTCATTTAGGTCTCATATTTAGAATCGGAGGGAGTACTTTCATTACTTAGAATCATAGTACTCCATCTTATACATGTTAAAACATTCTCTTCAATTGTTTGTTCCAGAAAAAATTGATTGTTACATGTATTGCAATTACCGCCCATTAGCATCTCATCAAAATCGAATCATCACGTGATATCATAGCAAACCACCTATAATCCTATATCATGTGCTTACTCTTTTAGGAAAATTAACCAAGAAAAACGAGCAATTTAATCACAATGCATAAATCACAATGCTTTTATGCATATATTAATTTATAATTTTTTTTGAACACTTATTAATTTATAATTCAAATAAAGTAATTTTAGAAAACAATTTAGGTTGAAATTAAAAAAAAGAAACAATTTAGGTATATCAATTTACAAGTAAATTTCATAGAATTTTTGAAAAGATCCACTAGTTAATCCCTAGGGTATAAGTTATTTTGACTGAGAAAAAGTTTGTGATATATCTTTTTTTTTATATAAAAAGAAACAAAATCATCCAAAAATAAAACTAACAATCAACTACAGTTTGTGATATATTTATCTATATCTAAAAGTGGGGAATTGGTAGTCCTGACATTTGTCATGTTTATCTTATTGCCAAATGTCTCCTTTTTATTCTCTTTTTTCTCCCATATTTTAAAACTCTGTGCCAAGTGTCCCTTTTTATTCTTTTTTCTCCCATGTTTTAAAACTTATTATCCCATGTTCCTTCTCCCCTCATGTTCCTTCTCCCCTCATTCCTTTTCAATCACCCTCTCTCATACTTATAGTCTTCAGTTTTTTAAAAACTTTCCCTATATTGATTACCCTTTTTCATCAGCCTCTTCAGACATCTATTTCAATATCTACTTTTTCCCATTAGAGTACATATCATTCACTTATAGGAACTGCCATCTGTGTTAGTTTCTTCTCTTGATCAAGATCATAAGGTTAGTCTTTTTAATTTCATGGTTTTTTTTATTCCCTTATTTGTCGGTCATCTCCATTTTTTGTTGTCTACTGAAATTTTTTGCCCAAAATTATTTCATCATTTGTATTCGTTTAAATTTTTTAATTCAGAATTGTACTCCTCAAATGGATGAGATAAGACTATCGATGCAATCATCAGGTTCTATGAGAATTAATTGATGAGATGAGACGCAAGCAATTATTCCGTCATTAGAGGGTTTTCTCTCATTTGAGGGTTTTCTCTCATTAAAAAACTGTTCATTAAACAATACCAACAATTTTTTTTATCCATGAACAACACCAACAATTTTATCTCTACCTTCTCTTATTTTTCTCATTAATTTTTTCTATATGCTAATATTTCTCCTATTTTCTCTCTATAATTTTTTGATAAGCTAAGTAGCTAACCTTTCTCCTATTTTCTCTCATTGATTTTTTGATAAGCTAACCTTTATCCTATTTTCTCTCATTGATTTTTTTGATAAGCTACTATTTTCTCTCATTGATTTTTTTGATAAGCTAACCTTTCTCCTATTTTCTCTCATTGATTTTTTGATAAGCTAACCTTTCTCCTATTTCTTCTTTTAATTTATATTCCTTAATGTTTTAAAAATTATTTATAAATTATATATTTTATTTATATTAACATCATTTAATATCCTTCTTACTTTCTAATCAATTTTTTCGTGAAATTTTGTTTTCCAAAATATTCACTTATTATATTTTAAAATATTCTACAGTTACTCTTCCTGCATAACATCCAACCTGTTTAACCACCCACTACCTTTTTTTGAAGTGAAACCAACTACCTTGATATTCTATAAAGAATCTATATTTATGTATATATAAAAGTAATGGACATCTATACATTCTCATTTCCTGCCAAATGTCCCCACCTTTTTTTCCTCTTCTCTCCCACCAAAACCTCTGCTTCTAAACAAACCTGTCTAAATTAAAATTAACTTTTAATATCACTTAAGTTTCAAACTTCCCTTATTTTCTCATTATTTTTTTCCATAGACTGTTTTACACTTTTACAAGCTTATTCCTTAATTATGTATTTTATTTGAATTAACTTCATTTAAAATCCTTCCTATTATCTCCTTAATTTTTTCTGTCAAATTTTGTTTTTCCAAAATATTCCATTATATTTTTTCTCAACACTATTGTTATTCTGGAAGTTTTTATATTAGACTTTTCTTTTTTCTGTTCGATTTTTTATACATAATCTTCTCGGTTGGATTTTGATTCCCCTTTCTTACTTTTTTATATCTATTCCCCTTTCTTACTTAAGTATCTCTTTTCTAAACGTTTTTTATGTCTTCAATTTATTTATATGAGATTTTTAGTATGTGAATATCATTATACTTATTTATTAGACTCCTTATATCACGCAATTACGCTTTTTATACCCATGCATTGTGTGGCTACTATACTATATATAAATAAAAAGGCAACCAATAAAATCTTAAAAATAGATTTTTATCAACATTCAATACTAAGTTACTAACATCATCAATTGTTTTATTTCTCTTTTCAGTGACTTCATACTAGATTGGCTACAACCAAAGCATATTTAAAAATTTCATGAAAATGACAGAGTTTGATAATCTTCCTCAGCATCTCATCCACTACATCTGGAATTTTCTGCCTTACAAGGATGCGTTTAGATGTAGTGTTTCATCCAAAGCCTTCCATTCTTGCTGGCTTTCATATCCTAAACTTGAACTTGATTTCTTTCATTTTGCTACATATGAAGATCCGGTAAACAAATTCTTCTCTTTTATAGACAAAACCATCAACCTTCGTTCTCTTCATCCCAATAACTCTTTGCAAAAGTTTAAACTACTTCATCTCCATCAGTCTACCGAGACGCCTTTCATCTATCAAACCGTATTTGATAAGCTGGTGAAATATGCAACTGAAAACACAAGCAAAGAGATAGATTTTGAAATGATCTCTTTAGGCTTCATAAATGTGAGACAAGAGCCCCTTGATCATCTATTTTCATCCAATTTTTTGACTGTTCTCAATCTCCAAGGATTGAGAATTTCAAATGCTAATCCTGTTATACAATGCCCTAAATTGAAAGCACTACAAATTAGGGGATGCCAAGGATTACGCAATATAACTGTCTCATCATCATGTGTTGAAAAGGTTGATATTTATGAATGTCGTGAATTAGAAGTTTTTCAAGTACCTAAGGCAAGAAATCTATGCCATTTTAGGTTTGGCCCTGCTGGTCTCCACCCATGTGATTTTGACCTTCCTTCATGTGAATCCATAAAATCCATGTCCATTTATTTTGCAAATATCTCAAAAAGTAATCTAAAGGAACCCGTCACTGATACTTTGTCCATTCAATATTGTTACTTGCCTATGAACTTTAGGATTCAAAATCATAAACTCAAGGGGTTAAAAATCGTTGATATCTATAGTTTAGAGAACCTATCATTCCTCCACACTCCCAATCTAGAGCGTTTATGTTTTCGTTTCGATGATGATTTTCTTCCTTCTCAAAGCCGAGGAATTACAATGGATATTACAACATGTGTGGCTCTCAAAGTTTTGAAATTGAAAGGAGTAGTCATAACGGATGAATGGGTTAAGAGAGTAGTATCAAACTTAAGTTGTTTGAATGAGCTTATAATACATCGTTGTACTTCCCTAAGAAAAATGGAGTTTAAAAATGACAAACTTGAGATTTTGTCATTGGAGGGATGTTCTGATTTAAAAGAGGCAAATATTGATGCACCAAACTTGATCAAATTCAACTATGAAGGAAGCATGGAGGTTCATCCACTAGTCATTTCAGCGACTGAATGCAGTGTCAAAATTAGATTATTGCGTTTTTATATAGATCCTGTCTTAAGTTCAAATGCAATAAGCCAATTTCTCTCTTGCTTTTACCATATCAAAGACATCACATTTACTTCACGCAGAGTAGAGGTTTGTACTTGCTTTGTCCAAATTTATATTTGCCATTTTTATTAATTTTATTAATTAATTAGTGTATTTATTAGTGTGTATGTTTTAAGTTTGTTTACTTTGTAGGATTTGATCTCCCTACTCGAACATATGTCTGAACATAATCCTTTTCCATTGCGGGATTTGAAGTATATGAAAGTTGAAACATTAGGCCAAAAACCAAATAGTGAAGATGTAATGAAGATTATTGAAGGCTTGCTTTGGTTGGCTCCTAAACCTCTAGAATTGACATTATCTGTAGGCAACAAAATTCATATCGGCACCTTGAAGGTATGTTTTAATTTATATAATTTCGATATATGCATCCCTATTATTTAAGAACCTTAATCATGATGATCTTTTATTGAATGATCACATTAGTATCTCACTTTCCACTTGTCATTAGAAAAGTAGGTAGTACTGTCCACAATAGAAAAATAATTAGGTTTTTTTAATGGGCGAAGGTGCAAAACTAGCCACCGTAAATTTTCAAATGGATAACTTTGGCACCCCTAAATTGGACGGGGCAAAACTGTACATTGTAAATAAAAATGGGACATATTTAGCCTCGCCGTTAACTTGAGACAAACGGACATTTGTGTTTGTGTGGGGCGCACCTTCATTAATCTACGTGGCAATACAGTCAGCAAATGACCCAGATATCCTTAGAAGCATGTTTCTCCTTTTTTTTTTAGAATCACCATCTAGGCCATCCATATAATATAAAGCCTTTATTTTATCCACAAACATGTGGGCCCCACATAAAAAATACACCCCACTTACCCCCCCTCTCCTCCTCCTCCCTCCCTCTCACCCTCCATGGGCCATGGCCATCTCCTCCCTCCCACCCTCCATGGCCGACCACCTCTTCTCAACAACTCACTCACCTCTTCTCAGAATCATGCATACCCCATTTTTTGCCTCCATGGATGCTCTTCATCGATATGGCAGCATAATCCAACAATGTCAAAATACTCCGAACAAAAAGGGCAAATAAATTCCTCCCTGATATCCTCATCTCCCTCGTTTTCATCAAAACCCAATAACATATCTACACAAGCAAAATCTCTCATCAACATAGCAATCATAGAAAGAGATAGTCACAGATCAATAAATTATTCCCAGCCAGCTCAAAGTTGCACAAATAAATTACAATAACTAGTTAAGCTGAGTAAGAACAGACCAAATAGCAATTTATTTTCAGGAGAGAATTTCAAAGTTTTAATCTTAAACTTATAAAGAACTAAGGGACAATGTAGGGATAACCTAGGGGAAAGGAAGCATGTTGGGAGGTAATAAAAAAGAAAAGGGAAAATTGCAATCAGAGGATATAAATCAGACACAATTTATTTTAAGAAAGAAATTAAAAAAACGATTGCGGAGGAAAGAAGAAAGAAGGGACCTGATCGGGATTGAAGAGCTGATTGGTAACGCTTAGAGGCAGAGGAAAGACGAGCCGCCAAAGAAGAATCACCATCCATAGCTCCTGTCTACTATTCTGAGGATGAGCTGAGAAATAAGAAAAATTAGAAATTGAGAGGGTCGGGAAGGAAATGATGGTGAAGATAACAACAGAGAAGACTTTGGAGGCGTCGTGAGGTTCAGGAAGTGACCGAGTGAGATGAAGAGAGGTGGGAGGGAGGGAGGAGATGGCCATGGCCCATGGAGGGTGGGAGAGAGGGAGGAGGAGAGAGAGGGGGTGGGTGGGGTGTGATTTTTTATGTGGGGCCCACATGTTTGTGCATGAAATAAGGGCCTTTAGATTATATGGATGGCCTAGATGGTGATTCTAGAAAGAAAAGGAGAAACATGCTTCTAAGATATCTGGATCATTTGCTGACTGTATTGCCACGTAGATTAATGAAGGTGGACTCCACGCAAACACAAACGTCCGTTTGCCTCAAGTTAACGGCGAGACTAAATATGTCCCATTTTTATTTACAATGTACAGTTTTGCCCCATCCAATTTAGGGGTGCCAAAGTTGTCAATTTGAAAATTTACGGTGGCTAGTTTTGCACATTCGCCCTTTTTTAATTGAAGTACAATCTTTTATAAAAATTGTGCGGAATTTTTAAATCTCATTCTCAATACAGAGGCCTTTATATCATAAGACCCTTTATAACTCTATATTGTAAAACACATCCTAACTTACGTGAATGTCAAGTTAAACCAAAAAAATGAAAAACATAAGAAAAGACACATTTCTTCATATTGAGGTTTTGTCAGTGGAGGCAAAATATTGTGATAAATGGTAATAATAATTGAAACTGGTACTTTTATTTGCTAATAATTTGCTATGATGCCTTCGTAAGGAAAATAAGGTTTTGTCACATTATATTGTTCAGTTAAAATGAATTTGCAAATATATATTGCAGTTTGAATATGGCAAGGAAGTGAAGAGGACCAAGGTGGACGATAGATTTGGTATTGGGATTTCCACAAGGTGCTGGAGAAACTTTGAACTCAAGTTTGACATCCAGGGCTTCAATGAATTAATCTGAGACAAGGGGTTTATACAAGTTCTTTTCTCCTTATTTGCATTGATTACGAGACATCGATCAAAAAAAAAAAAAGATTACGAGACAAAATAAAATATCATGGTGATTTATTGTGTCTTTTGAATGGGATTCAGAAGTAACTATTTTCCAGCTATGATCAATATAGTTCAAATCTTACTTACCTTGTGCTTTACTAAAGGGAATTGAAAGCAAGAGTAAAAGCTTGAAAGCAAGAGTAAAAGCTTAACTTATTTTAACTATTTATGCAATTATTTGTAATTTACTTTTAGTTTCATTTTGACATCCAAATAAATGAAACTATATTGAACAGCATTTGTAATTTATCTTACTCATATGAAATTGGGTTAACAGGACTTTTGGTCCCTTATGTTTCACCAAATTTTTTTAGTCCCTCAAATTTAAAACACATGTTTTTAGTTTCTCAAGTTTGCACCGTTAATAAAGTTAGTCCTCAACTTTAAAAAGGACCTAAAAATGCACTTAACACTGTTAATTTGTCCTACGTGGCAGTAACACTGTTAATTAAAATGAAGTGGCAGCTGATTAGGATTTGACTAGATATTTAATTTAACTATTAAAATAAAAAGATAAAGCATATTAAAAAGAAAACTGAATTCTTCATCTACTACTCTTCATCGAACAAAAAATCCGGTGTACTCTCCGCTTCTATGTAAGACTAACCATCACAACCACCCACCTCATAACACATACTACTCATATTGTACTATCAAAGAAGCTAGCAATATCACACTAAACCTCATGGAAACATAAGGATTAGATATATAATCAGATCTTAGCGGTTAACCAAGTCAGTAGCTTCATTTTCTTTCATCAACTTTTAATAAAAAAAAATGTTCTTTCATCAACATCATCTGTCTCTAGTCCTTAAAAGTGAAAATTGAAAATAAATAAATTCAATGTCTTTAGCATGAACCCAGAAATCATATAACCAAAAGGGTAAAAGAAAACCCAACACAGAGTAACTTATACGATATATGAAAGAGAAGGAGATGACTTTTTTATTTTTTTATTCCTCTTAAATTTGTTTTTATCTTTTTTTTTGCCAGATTGTTTTATCTTTTTTATTTTTATTTTAATAGTTAAATATCCAGTCAACTAGGAACCAAAGAAACCTCAAGGAACCAAAAAAAATATCCAGTCGCTACAAAACACGGGCCACTAACCGGCATTTTTTTTTGCCACGTATCGGCGGTTTTTTTTCTGCGAACTAATCAGCTGCCGGAAAATTTGTCGTGGAAACTCCTAATCAGCTGTCACCTCATTTCAATTAACAGAGTTACTGTCGTGTAGGACACGTTAACAGTGTTAAGTGCATTTTTAGGTCATTTTCAAAGTTGAGGGACTAACTTTATTAACAATGCAAACTTGAGGGACTAAAAGCACTTGTTTTGAACTTGAGGGAGTAAAAGCAAACTTGGGTGAAACTTGAGGGCCAAAAGTTATGTTAACCCTATGAAATTTCTATAAATTTATTCATAAAGATATTGTTATATTTTGTAAGGAAAAATTGAATAAAGTTGCAAGTTTAACATAAGTTGTTTTTTTTTTACCTTAACATAAGTTGTTTATTGTTTGTATAATTTTACAATATATTGAGACTATTTGATTTTTTGAGATATTTAGCCTAAGGATTTTGCATACAATTCATACACTTGATCTTATATATAAAAGAACAAGAAATTAAGTATCATTTATATACTCAATAATAGATTAGACGACAATGAAATGATAATTTTTCCTAGTTGGTATAAATAAATGAAAACAAAATTAGAATTCAAAAGTAATCCTAAACCGGAATATGAAAGAATAATTTTATTTGAATTTCAAAGCAAATAATGTAGTACCCAAAAATGCAGTCAAATGGACTTACCATCAAATTTTTTTAAAATAGAATAATTTTGGGAATTTTTTTAAAAATAACAATGGTATTTTACATACTGGACCTAGCATTTGACCTAGAGCCTATATACCGTAATGGATCGAAACCCAGGTGGGTTGAAAAATCTGTCACTTAGTTTGTGTTTTTTTATAAAAATGTTTATTTAAATTTTTAGATAAAACATCTATTTCTAGTTTTTTATTTAAGAAAACATGTTTTAATTTTTATTTTGAAAATGATTTTGAGGACAAATTTAAATTAGACTTCTTAAGAAGATTGTCATAATCTCGCTCAAAATTGTTCAAAACATTGTTTGGGATTTTTTTAAAAAAAGAAGAAATCTCATTCTCATTAAATTTTGATTTATAAAAGTGGGTTCACAATTTCAAAACTTAATAAAGAGACAATTATGTATCATCCCAAGATCAAATTAGAGGTGTGTTAGAATTTGATTGCCTTTGATACTCATGATCTTACTACAACAGACAAAGTGAGAGAACCATAGGGTATCACTCCCGAGTCCCGCCATATTTATATTTGAAAATGAAATATGATTAGCAAGCGCCAATAAGTAAGTGAATCTATAGATCTTTGGTATTGCATAAAACTAATCTCGTGAATAATTTCACTTTTATTAAGCACACAATAAACAATTGACAATGGAACATTCAAAAGCATCCATGCAATTAGGAAGAAGTACGGTAAAACATTTAAGCCCCAACATGTACATACCATCATGCACCATTAGACAACATATTGAAATCATTATTTTATGTTGCACCTAATTCTTAATGCATTTTCCCTTCAAAAAGGATTTTTTTGGAATGCCTCCATGATCAAATTGATATACATTTTTGGCTTTTTTTTCATTTTCTTTTTTTCTTATTGAATTCTTTTACTCTTATTTTTTTTGAAAAGCTCCCTATTTTGAGACATAATAACAATATTTTTTGTTGATTTTATAATTATTATTATTTAATTTTTTAAAATATTTGTGGGCCCGTATAAAATAAGTTGTTTACAAGTATGACAAGAAAATGTCAATAAACCCCTACAAGTTCTGAAGAACATTGATTATCTTATGTTGAACACTCATGTGTAAGCATTTAAAGAATCTACTATCTACTATTCTTCTAGTCTTTTAGAACATGACAACAATGTTTGATCATGCAGTAACATTTTTATAGATACAATACTTTGAACAACATTCACGAATCTTTTCCAGCAGACTAAATAAACAATGTGACTCAAAAATGTTATTTTCATGTATAAATTTAATAAAATCAAAGTGTCTAGAGACTTCAATTCAATTAGGGGGAATTTCATGAGAGGTGGTTGGTTGCCTCCAATGAGATATAGTGGTAATCAATTTTCACAATATAAATATAATTAAATCTATTATATATACTAAATGGTGACAACATTCCTATTGAACTACAGGCTATAACATGATTGAACCGCGTCATTATCTAACTATTTGAAAGATTGAAATATAATTGGTTTCCAATTTCCGAATTCTTTTTATTATTAATATTTATTTAGTCTAAATTTAAAATTTCATTTACCCTTTCTTCCTACACCAAACACGTCTTTTCAAATTCTCTCCTTCCCTCGGCAGTTCCCATACACAAATCTTCAAATCTTCTTCTTCTCCAACGTGGATCTTTCCTAACCACTTTCAACTTACTGTTTCTCATCCTCTATCTCCCTAATTCTTTGTTTCGTTTAATCCAATTTGCACTGCATCACATCCATCAACTTGGTAATTATCATGTAAAATTGTTTTTGTTCATTTTCTTCTTTTTCCTCTTGTATACTGCATCCTATTTCTAGTGGGTGTTGTTTCAATTTCATCTGCATAGACAAATTTAATCTGCCCCTTTTTCCTTCTCAATTCTCTCAATTTCCCCCTTCTTCCTCTGTCACTTCATTTTCTTCAATTGCACCCTTCCTTATTTTGTAATAACTTACTTATCTTGGCATACCCACGCCTCATTTCTGAAGTTTGTGCTTTTCACCTTCAACTGTGCACGTCCTCTCGGGTATCTTATTAACTTTTATACCATATATACACAGTTTTTCTTAAACACGAAAAAAAAAATCTATTTTGTCTAACAATTGTTAGTAAGAAAACTTTCTTCCCTCTTCCAACTTTATGTTATCATTCTCTTTTTCCTAAAAAGAAATCATTGGGTATTTA
Organism: Mimosa pudica; assembly: GCA_029929735.1. NCBI lineage: Eukaryota > Viridiplantae > Streptophyta > Magnoliopsida > Fabales > Fabaceae > Mimosa > Mimosa pudica. The sequence goes on along the minus strand of JAKELP010000021.1, from coordinate 6,270,267 downwards.
GAAAATCACAAGGGATATTGCTTGAGTAATTTCACATCATAATACACCCACTGACTATTCTCCACTTTCTTTTCATTCTTAAATACTATCCACCTTATTTGGCCAAAAAAAAAAAATACTATCCACCTTCGAACCTATCAATTTCAATTCTCATTATCATTTCCATCAAATTATTGTTGTTATTGTTAATTAATAATGAAATATTGTTTCCTATTCCCTCACACACCCATTTCATATTTTCTTGTGCCCACCACTTTGTCATTCTCTTCCACAATCCCCTGCACATCTCTAAGGGCAGCAAATCTGTGGTATCCATTCATCATCATCATCGTTTCCCATCAATAGTTAGCATCACCACCGATTGTTATCGTCAAGATTCACTCCCAAAAATATTTGGTTCCTTCACTCCAACTCATCTTTTAATTTTATTATTATACACTCTAACTTATTTTTACTTTTATTACTGCTTTTTCATTTTATAACTTACTTATTTATTTACTGTTTTAGTTATTTATTTCCTTTCTAATTTATATTTCTCATTATTTGTGTCAAAATCTTTGAAAATTTCTATTACTTGATTTTCTATAAGGGGTATTCCGCCTATATTTATGACCGGTCCCAAGCCCGGATAAAGGAGTAGAGTTGTGTTAGGCTTCGGCAGCCAACGTAAAAATCTTGTCGAATCTTATGAACATGGATCCACGTATGACTATTGATTGTAAAAAATGGTGTCGTGTGATATATGTAGCTGACCTCACATAGTGGGATAAGGTTTTGCTGCTGTTGTTGTATTTAGTCTAAATTCAATTTTTAAACTAGATAATTGCCCTCTTGCGACGCATGTGTATTTCACAGATATGTTTTCCAAAAAATTTAAATATCTTATAATAGTTTAAAGTTGAATCTTGATGAAATAAAAAATAATAATAAAAGGAATTCGAAAAATGTAAACTGATTCTATTTGATTTTTTTGTAATTTTAAATAATTAGGTAACCATGTAGTCCAATCATATTGTGATAAGTGGTCCAATAAGCATATTGCCACCACTTTGAGTATATATAATAGATTAAAAAAGAGCAAAGACCCAAAAATGATACATAACTATTGGCAAGGTACAAAAATGGTACATAATTATTCCAAAGTACAAAAATGATACTCAACTTTTACTATGTGTTTAAAAATGATATTTTCACTAATATGACAATAATATTAGACATGAAATGTCCAAAATGCCTTAAAATTAAATAAACTTTTACTGGGTGGCAATTAATTTATAAGGGTCTTTTGGACTTTTCATGTTTAATATTATTGTCATATTAGTGAAAATATCATTTTTGATCACATGGTAAAAGTTGAGTATCATTTTTGTACCTTGGAATAGTTATGTACTATTTTTATTCCTTGGCCAATAATTATGTATCATTTTTGGGTTTTCACCCTTAAAAAAATATTGTTATAGGAATTTCGGAATTTTAAAATTGAATACAAACGAAATAGAAATTAATAATTCAAGGAACTCGTAAAAAGAAAACTATTTCTTTTTAATTTTTTGAACTTTGAATAATTAGGAATCTATGTGGTTCAATTATATTGTGTCAAATGGTTCATTAGGAATGTCGCCAGGACTTTTAATATATATAATAAATTAAAAGATATTGTTCCATGAGTTTTGGAATTTTAAAATGGAATATAAATGAAATAAAAATTAATAATTCAAGGAATTCAGATAAAAAGATAATATTTCTATTTGAATTATCTTTTTTATCTTTAAATAATTAGTTATTCATGTGCTCCAATCATATTGTGACAAGTGATCCAATAGAAATGTTGTCATGTATATTCTGAACCACATGATTGGTTCAATCATGACGACATTCCTATTGGATCACTTGGCACAATATGATTGGACCACATGTATATTCTATCAATATTTTTCAATTCCCTGTAAAATAAATGTAATAATTTACTATAATTGTCTATTAAATTACTAAACATTCAACCAATAATCAATCAACAATTTCAAATAATATTTTTTTAATAGTTAGTTTTGGTGAATGGCAAAGGAATTACTCGTTAGTTGCAAAAAAAATTAATAACTTTTTTGGCCAAACTGAGTCATGATTGACTTTGTTTTTTTGATAACAGATTGACTTTATGTTTTCACCTAATTTAAATAAAAAAAGTAAAAAAAAAACCATTATTTTTATTTAAATACTTTCCCTGAAAGGTAAAAAAAAATTAATTACTTTCCTCAATCATAACTTCAAAATCCCGAAAGTGTTGTGTTTTTCTTGGTCTTCCTCGTACCACTCTCTGCAAATTAACTTCTTCCAATTTCCTCTCTCTCGCTTTCTACTCAAGATTCTCAACATCTCATCATTCGAATTCACAGAACAAAGAATCCTTAAGGACATGAATCAGCCTTTCACTTTCTCCTTCTTTTCCTGATTTCATGGCCACTTCCCAACATCGCTGCGTTTTCGGTATTCAATTCACTCTTTTACGCTCACTTTTCTTCCTGTATTTTCAGATTTATGTCATTGGAGACTCATAACGGTTGAAACTAGTGATGGGTATTTCAAAGTTTTAATCTTTGACCCATTTTTTGCTTGTTTTATGTATTTTGCATTCTTCTTATGTGTTATGACCGTTATTTTTTGTGAATTATGACTTTTGTTTTGCTTATATATATGTGTGTGTGTGTGTGTTGTAGTTGGGAATATACCTTATGATGCCACAGAGGAACAGCTTATTGAAATCTGCCAGGAGGTTGGACCTGTTGTTTCATTCAGGTAAATTTTGATAAGAACTTAAGCATTTACTCCCTCTATTTCTTAATTTAAGATCACATTCAAATTTCAATTTTTTCTATTTATAAGCAGATTTCTAATTTTTCTCAATTTTTTCCCATATATAGCCTAATATTGCTTATCTATAATAATCAAGCAAAAGAGGGGGAGTGGAAATAAAGGTATATTGTTAGAGTAGATTAGTAATATCATGTGCAAATAACTACCTTAACTAGCATCCTTAATATAATTTAATTAGGAAAGTGATTTTATATTTAGGAACAGAGGGAGTATCTTGTAAGGGATAATGAAAAAGGGAAATTTTGACTTATGGAAAGAGCGGGGAGGCTTTGTTGTGCAAATGTTTTAAGGGTGTATTGATGTCATCAATTGGGTAATGTAGTTATGTAACTCAGATATTCTTATTCAACATTGAAGCTGCTGTATATGGGATTATATTACCAGCTTGCTTCAAAATTTTTCTCAAATTTAATTGTGATCAGGGGTAAAAAGCTGCTATTTAGTATGCATTAGACGTCTTTGATTGTTAATTTTTCTGTGGTTTTATTGAGCAAGAATTATTTGGTTGAGGTATTAAATTCTTGTGCATTCTACAGACTAGTCATTGATAGAGAAACTGGGAAACCTAAAGGTTATGGGTTCTGTGAGTATAAGGATGAGGAAACTGCTCTAAGTGCTCGTCGTAATCTTCAGGGTTATGAGATTAATGGGCGGCAATTGCGTGTTGATTTTGCTGAAAATGACAAAGGTACCGACAGAAATAGAGAACAGGTTAGTTGGTCCTGACATTAATGTAGCTCACCTTGCTTTGCTGTAATATATGATCTGCATTTCTTTTATGAAAAAAAAAATCAGATTTATAAAAAAAAGATGGGACAGTGTAAGGCCCTATGTCTGTATAACCTCTTGTGCCTATGTTAGTTTTAGCAGTAAACTTTTTCAGACTTGTTCATCTTAGCTGCTGTCAAATTCTAACTTTTTATTGTCAATTTTTCCCCTCTTTGCGTCATCTTTGCTGAAAAGTTATTATTTCTGAGTTAGTCATGCTCCTAATAACAGTTTCTTAAACATTTTAAATGGTTGATCTTTTTGTTACAGGGTCGTGGTGGTCATGGATCGTCAGCGAGTGTTGGTTGGTTCTTTATCCCTCTCCTCTAGTTATTGCAATTGACTATCTCAGACAGTAGATGCTGACTTGTTTCTTTCATTTCTTTTTTCCTCCAATGTATAAAAGACCCTCATAAACAAATAGCTGGGTCAGTCATCCATGGGGAAGCTGCCCACCATCAACCTATTGGTCTTCATATTGCTTTGACAGCTGCAACAGCCATGGAAGCAGCTCTAGGAGGGTCTCAACCTGGCATCCAGTCAAATCAAAATAGTTTACGAGTTCAGTCAGGAATGGCACATGACCCTTTAACTCTGCATCTGGCGAAATTATCTAGAAATCAGCTAACTGACCTTATCTCTGAGCTCAAGGTAAGCATTTGATTAAGCTAATATCTTTTTTCTGGCACAAGTTATTATTTCTTAGTATATTTCTGTAACGATGGCAGGCAATGGCTACACATAACAAGGAATCAGCTCATCAGTTGTTACTTTCTAGACCGCAGTTGTCTAAGGCCCTTTTTCAGGTTTTGACTTTTGTCCCTCCTCTTTTCTTCGTATATTTGTGCAAGCAGACAGTTCTTCATTAGTTTGCCAAAAAGAAAGATTGCTCTTCATTAGTTTACTCTTTCTATAAAAGAAAATCATTTTTTAATCGTTGAGGTTTGGATCAGTTGTTCGCCATGTGCATATTCTCTATCGTTGTGTTCTCTAAGATAGATGAAAGTGATACGCTTCTTAAGATAGTATAGTTGATACTGAATTGTATGCTGAGGACAACACACTAATTAGGCTATATAGACTACATATCTTAATTTTGCTTCTCCCCTGCCCATATTTTGTCTGGTGAATCCATTGGCCGGACTATTTGTGTGTATAATCCTGTCCCCATGCAATTGATATAGCAACAAATCAACAACTGAGGCATTTGTCTGCTTTTGTCATAACATTTTTCTGTACTTGCAGGCACAGATAATGCTGGGATTGGTGACCCCACAAACAGTATGTTTCACTACCTAAATATTTTGTTCATATTATCTTTATCCCTTCTAATTTTTTTTATGGTACTGGCAGTTACAAATGCCAAACCTTAGGCAAACCTCACAGCCTCCAGTAGGTGAAAACCAGCTAGGTCAGTCGACAGTGCTTCAATCAGTATCCGGGCTGCCTTCTCATGCACAGATCAAGTTGCAGTCTGGCTTGATACCCAATATTCAAGAAACTCAAGCCAGTGCTTTACACCATAATTCTTTGGTCCCCAATCAATTAGTTTCACATCCAAGGCCTCCTTTGCAGCCTCGAATGCAGCATCTACAGCACCCAAGCAACCCAATGGTACAGCTGGGTACATTGCCAGGACATTCTAGTTCTGCTCTTCCTGCTGTTCGCCCTCAGCCTTCATTCAATCTGCCTGTTCGACCCACAAATCAGCCGGGATTGTCTGTTGGACCACAAATTCAGCTGACAACTTCAATTCCTCTGACTCAGCAAACACACATGCTTCAACATTCAGGGTTTGGTAACCCAAGTGTAGGACAAAATATTCAGATACGTCCTGATGCAGGCTTTCAGGTGCAAGTGAAATTTTCTGTGGGTTTTGCTTTTGTTTGTATAAGTTTTAAATGCTTTCAATTGAAGATGCTTTAGAGCTGAAGATGTATAGAAGCTTATTTACTATTTTCTTATGTTCATCTGTTAAAAATCGTGAGCTAACACATGCTTCTAACTTTATTGATCAACACAGCCTGGCCCGTCCATGTCAGCAGGTATCCCTCTGTCATTTGGCAGGGAAGCTGATAGATCAGCTAAAGTTATTGAAGATTCTAATTTGGGTAATAAACGTAGTGCATATTCAAACAATGTTCTTGGATCAAGAGAGAAAATAAATGATCCTTCAGAACCATTTAGTCGTCCTTCTAAGCAGATTAAATTGGAGGACGGAAGGAGCTCCTCTTTCTCTGCAGGAGCCACAAATATGCCTGTACCCAGGGGATCCTCCCATGTTCTTGGAAGTGTGTCATTGCCTGTAAATGCAACTTCCAAATTGGAAGCAGGATATCCTGAGCAACAACCCTCTCAGGTATGTATAACCTGGTGATCTGTTTGATGCCAAAGATAGTTTTTCTCTATCAACTACTGTTTATGTTCAGTTGGTTTATGTAAGTAATTTTGATCATAAGCAATGTCTTGGAATTTTTATCAGATGAGCACCTAGCACCTTGAAGTTTTTTTTTTTTGTTTTTTTTTTTATTTGAAATGCCCTAAGAGTATTATTTCGCAATGTTTATTCTATAAGTTAACGGAGAGGCAAACTGACGTTAGCCATGTCAGAACCTTAAGAAAACTTTCAAAGAATCGAAGATCCAAAACAAAAATTCCAGATGTTGGTTGCTCCTTTGCTTCTTTTATTGAAAACATTCATATCTAATGCAATATATATCCTTAAATAGTGTTCACTTCTTCTCAACCTTTAAATTCAAGATCCAAAACAAAAATTCCAGATGTTGGGTGCTCCTTTAACATGATAAATATTGGGGACAAAGTAGAATCCATACAGAATCAAATTCAACTCACAAATTAATTATTAATATTAAGGACTGGAGGGAGTATTATACTTGTGTGCTAAACATCTAACAAAATAAGATATTAATTCGGTATAAATGATATCATCCATATCGATTTCCTTGTCCAGGCTCAGGTACAGCCCGATATGGAATCGGTTTTACTGCAACAGGTGTTGAGTCTAACACCTGAGCAACTGAGTTCTTTACCACTGGAGCAGCAGCAGCAGGTTTTACAGCTTCAGCAGACTCTCCGGCGAGACCAGACCCAACCGTCATAGCAGGCAGCAAACATACGAACACTTTGATTACGTGGCAACCTGCCGGCTGAGATGGTCTTGTGATATTAGATCTTATAAATTTCAAGAATGTCTTGAGAAAAGCATTAAGGCAGGTTGCTTTGTATATTATCATTGGATTAGATCAGGTTCAAATATTTAAAAATTTTGATAGCAGCATTGGTTTGTTGTAATTTTTTTCTCTTTACATTTCATGTAACGGTTTAGAGGCAACAAATGAGTTTATATGAAATTATTTAGAAGAGAGAACTTGGAGAATAATGACTTTGGCCTTGAGGACTCTCTCTCCCTCCCTTGCACAGTCTTTTACTTCTTATGAACGTCATTGCCTTGTTTGAATTAGGTTGATGTGTTTTTGTTGGTAAACAAAAATTAAGTTTATGATTGAATGGCTGCCTTTATGGTTTGACACCAATGTATTGATATGATGCAACACAGATAATCTTAATTAGTTTATAAATTTGGATATTCTTAATCGAGATGGAAATATTCATGAATATAGTTCTCAATTTCTCTAGTTTGAAGATTTTGATCTGAAAAGCTTATTATAACTTGGTCCTATGTTTTAAGATTTTGATCTGAAAAGCTTATTATAACTTGGTCTTATTAATTTTGCTCATCTTTTAGTTTGATCTTCATAATTTGAAGATTTATAATCGAAATTTAATTTTTTAATAAAAAATTATTTATTTTGAGTAAGAAAATTAAATAAAGAAAGAAGGTAACAAATCGTATTTACAGATTAAATCATTCATTTTTATCAAATATAACAATTATTGTTATAAGTCAAATTTCTATATTTGGCGAGTTAAAATATGTTATTTACAGATCAAACTTGTAACACTAATCCAAAGAAAGCATATAATTTTTTCTAATATTATTTCCTAATTTATAAGATAAAACTAATCTGTAGGAATATGAAATGATCTAATAAACTGTGAATACTACTTAGAGAAAAACTGAAATCGTAACATAAAAATAGTTTATAATAAGTTCTTATGACGAAATTGAAGAATACTACACTCTTGAGGAAAATTGGGGAAAACCAATCCATTGAAAATTTATGGATTCAAAATTATAATGGAGGACTTTATCCTTATTTTTTTCTCAATCTTATTTCATAATTTGTCCCTTGTTTGTTTGGACACATTAATATACATCACATTATTTACAACAGAACTTATTCAAAGAATAAGACTATAGCCGCTTCTGTATATTTTTTTTTGTTAATCACCGTCCAGTTTAAATCGGACTCGAGAGATAGGAGTGTTGATAGGAGTGTTGCTCACATAGGTAAGGTTGTCCCCTTTCCCAATGATAGCGCTTCCCGGGATTCAAACACGCGTTCTCATATTTACGGAGGTTATAGCTCATTTACTAGTTCAACCAATCACTCATGGGTAAATAAAACCATCTTTGTTATCAAAAAAAAAATAAAACCATCTTTGTGTAAGGTGGGAGATGGGTAGAGACAAGCTAGAGAAGTACCTGAAAATGAGGACAATTCTTGAACAAATTAACATGTACATGACCGATGTACAATGAAGCTGATTTAACAGCAGACGCATATCAGTTAATGCATCCAAAGCAAGGGTTGAAAAACCGGATCGGACCGGCCGGTCCAACCGGTTGAACCTCCAACCGGACCCCAAGCCGGTCCGATTGAGCCTTCCAACCGCCTATGTAGTTAGACCGGCATCGAACCGGGTTGAACCTCCCAAACCCGTCCAGAACCGGCCCCCATCCGGGTGACCCGGTTCCTTCTCTCATGTACTTAATTAAAATTTTTAGACCTGATCGCAGACAGAACGCACAAAACGCAGAGAACTGAAAAACAAAAAACCTCACACACACAAAAACTGAACCCTAACTCACACGCCGATAATGATGGATGATGTTGGATAACGAAGAAGCGCCGATGATGATGGATGATATTAGATAACCGTTCGCAGAACCAGAACCCATTTGCAGAAGCAGAACCCATTCTCAGAGCCATTCAAGTTTGGATTTTCGAACCATTCTCATGTTTTTGTTCTTTACTTCTGAAAAAGCTTCAAACTTTGTGTATCCCATAGTTCTTGTTTTCGGTTTTTGGTGCCTTATTGTGAATTTGTGATTATAGGAAGCATTATTTTGGATTTGGTGTACTGTTTTGTGACTTTTGTCTTTTGTGCTCTATTTAATAGTGAACCGTAACATGTTCTTAGTTCTTACTTCTTAGAATTATTAATAATCATGTTTGGAATTTGTATTGTTTGTTTGCTGAATTATCGTATTTTCCCGTCTTTTTTGTGCTGCTATGAAATATTGCCATATTGGTTTGGTTTTAAGCTTTATAGAAATCAAATAGCAATGAATATTGGAAGTTCAGAAAATGGTAGTGTCAATCCCACTCAAGATACCAGCTCCAACCCCTCAGTCCGTGCAAAAACTGATCCTGCATGGGCATATTTCTCTTACAAGAAGGAGGGGAAACAAAATGTGTATACTTGCCTTTGTTGCAATAATGTCTACAAAGGAGGTGGGATAAATAGGATGAAGCATCATCTTGCTGGTATTGTTGGTAATATTGCTTCTTGTAAAAAGGTTTCTCATGATGTTCGTCATGCAATGAAAATGTCATTGAATGAATGTTCAAAGAAGGTTTCTATGGAAGATATAGGAGAAGAGGAAGTTGGGCAAGGTAGTTCCGCTTCACAAATTTCTGTGAGTAATGCTAAGAAAAAGAAAGCTAGTACTATGGAAGAATTTATTGCTCCTAGGACAACTCCTGGTTCCCAACCAAGTCTTAAGAGTGTATTGGCATCCAAAAAAGCAATTCATAGAGTGATGATGATGGGGGCTGAATGGGCAATTGTCAATTGCATCCCATTTAATGCATTAGGTTGTCCTTTATTTCAAAGATATGTGGATGGAATTGCTTCTATTGGGCCTGGATATAAAGCCCCTAGTCCATATGTGCTTAAAACCACTTTGTTGAAAGATTGGAAAGACGAATGTGCAATGCTTATTGAGGAGCATCGACAAAAATGGAAAGAATCTGGTTGTACCCTCATGGCTGATGGCTGGACTGATGTGAGAAACCAGAATTTGATAAATTTCTTAGTGTACTCTCTGCATGGTCTTGTATATGTTAAGTCTATCAATGCAACAGCATTATCCAAGACTGCTGAAACATTGTTTTCATTGTTTAGAGAAGTCATTGAGTGGGTTGGCCCTGCAAGTATTGTTCATGTGGTGACCGATAATGCAGCTAACTATGTAGCTTGTGGAAGGTTGATAACAGAGAGATATAAAGGTATTTCTTGGTCACCTTGTGCTGCCCACTGTCTAAATCTTCTTTTGAAAGACATTGCAGAGTTGTCTTATGTTTCAGAACTTGCAACAAAGGCATCAAAGATAACAGTATTTGCATACAATCACTCTATATTTTTGTCGTGGCTGAGGAAGAGGAAAGGTTGGGTTGAAATTGTGCGCCCTGGTGCTACAAGATTTGCCACTACTTTCATCACTTTGCATAGCATATACAAGCACAAGCATGACTTGCAGGCCCTTGTGGTTGACAAGCATTTTTTGGATCATAAATTGTCAAAGAAAGAAGCTGGTAAAACTTTTTCTGCAATAATTTTAGACAATCGATTTTGGAATGAGTGCTACAAAATTGTGAAGATTGTCACTCCTCTTGTGAAATTGTTAAGAATTGTTGACTCAGATGAAAAACCCTCAATGCCATATGTTTATGAAGGCATGTATAGGGCAAAATTAACAATTAAGGAGACATTCAAGAGGGATAAAACTGCATACAAGAAGTACACTAAATTAGTTAAAGACCGGTGGGATAGGCATTTGAAGGGTGATCTTCATGCAGCTGCGTGTTTATTGAACCCTGCATATATGTATGATCCAAACTCTAATATCAAGGGGAAGGTCATAACTGCTTTGGTCGAGGTGTTGGAGAAAATTGCAGAACCAAGATCTCAATACTTCAAGTTAATGGACCAATTTAGTCTCTATCGTGAAGGTAAAGCGTCTTTCAGTAAAGCAACATGTAAAGAAGCATCTAAATTGATGGACCCTTGTAAGTATTCAAAATGCATTATATCATATGATTTGTATGTTTATTCCAATTTGTTCAATATTATATGGTTAATCATTAATGTGTGTATCTTAAATCTTAATTTTGTAGATCGTTGGTGGCGTTACTATGGAAATTCAGTCCCAGAGTTGCAAGCTATTGCAATGCGTATTCTCAGCCAAACTTCTTCTTCTTCTGGTTGTGAGAGAAATTGGAGTTTGTTTGAACGCATCCATTCAAAAAGAAGAAACAGATTAAAACATGAAACTTTGAATGATTTGGTTTACGTAAATTATAACTTGCGACTAAGGCATAGGTATTCTTATTATCTTATGAACCATGAATGATTTTAATTTTTATTTTGTATGAATATCATTTAATTGAAGTTTTATTTGTCATATAGGCCTATGTTGAAGCCGAACATGAGTAGTGATCCAATTGACTTTGAGAGCATTAATGATATAGATCTAGATCTAGACTTTTGGATAGAAGAAGAAGCTCCAGATTTCAATGAAGAAGATATCAACAATCTTGAAAGTGCCGTGAGTGAGAGTAGCGTAAATATGCCAAGTCATGGTAGGGACAAAAATAATTTTTACCTTATGTATATCATCATATTTATTGATTATACAAAACAATAATTATCTTTTATGCATTTTGTTATATGTAGGTAATGATGATTTAAACATGCCCGAATCACCTCCTCTGATTGTGGACAACAATCCTGATGATGCTGATGCCACCAGTCGAGCGGCTATTGTTGAAGATATTAATATGGATGATGATATTGGTGAAATATGAATGTTGTGTTGATGGAACTTAATTAGTTTTTGATTGTTCGTAGAACTTAATTAGTTTTTGAGTATTGGTAGAACTTGAAATATTGCAAAACTATAGGGAGCATATGTCAGTTTTTGAGTATTACTATACAAGTATTGGTAGAACTTGAAATATTGCAAGTCTACAAGGAGCATATGTTAGTTTTTTGAGTATTACATGTATTAGTAGAACTTGAAATATTGCAAGTCTATAAGGAGCAGATGTTATATCAACTCTGGATGTAGTTTACATGTTTACTATTTTTAGTTTTTGACTATTTAATTTTTAATATTTGATTAAATATTATTATTTTATTATTTCCGGTTGAACCGGTTGAACCACGGTTGAACCAATAACCCTTGAACCAGTAGCTCGTCCGGTTGAATGCCCGGTCCGGTTTTTCGAACCTTGATCCAAAGACTTCTCATAATTTTCCGGGTTCGCCAATAAAAATTATTAATTTATTTATTTTTGAGTAGAAACTCCCAATATCTAGCCTCTTTGAGAACCAACTAGTCCAGATCTTCTGGTATTTATTACATAAGCATTTAGGCACAATATGCTTCTCATATTTTCTGGGAATTAACTTATAACAAGTTGGTTGAGCTGGTAAGTGGGCTGCAACCCCCGTAACGATGAGAACGCATATTCGATTCCCGAGAAGCTTTCTCCTTGGGAGAGGGGACAACCTTGCCTATGTGGGCAACACTCCTACCCCTCGAGTCCGGATTAAACCGGGCGGTGATTAACCATAACAAATTAAACTCTATAGACATTATTTTTAGTTGTTCTTTTTTAAGAAAGACGTGAACCACTTGAAACACACACCCAGACAAGTGAGGAGATTATATTTAATGGGCCAAAAAGAAAAGAAATTATGAATTTATGATGTGAAATAGGAAAAAAAAACTCTGTTTGCAGTATAATGAACAAAAAGTGAGTAGATTCAATTATTGTATCTTGCTCATCATATGGTCGTGTTTGATCCAAAACTTTGAATATTGTTGCTCATGATCTCTTGTCAATTTAAAAGGACAATCGTTGAAAAAGTAAAAGATGTCATAATTCATTGATGAAGTAACACAAATAATTTAAGGGAAAATTAATTTGAGGTCCCCCACAAAGGACTTAATACTAGAAAAGACCCAAAAGTTGAAATAATTAATGTAGGGTCCCAAGGGACCTCACTTTAATATACTTGAAAATTGAAAAGACACTTTTGCCCAACAAGTTTTCACATTTGCCCATTCAGTTGTCAAGTTATGTTCATCGTGTTGTCACGGCTGCCCATTAAGTTGTCAGGTTTTTCCCATTAACTTAAGAGTTTGGACAATTAACTTAAAGCACATGTCCAACACATTGTCACATTTGCCCATTCGGTTGTCAAGTTATGTCTATCGAGTTGTCACGGTTGCCCATTAAGTTGTCAGGTCTTCCCCATTAATTTAAGAGAGTTTAGACAATTATCTTAAAGCACATGCCCAACAAGTTGTCACATTTGCCCATTCAGTTGTCAAGTTATGCCCATCGAGTTGTCACGGCTGCATATTAAGTTGTCAGGTTTTTCCCATTAACTTAAGAGAGTTTAGGCCATTAACTTAAAGCACATGCCCAACAAGTTGTCACATTTGCCCATTCAGTTGTCAAGTTATGCCCATCGAGTTGTCACGGCTGCCCATTAAGTTGTCAGGGATAAAAGTGTCTTTAAAGTGAGGTCCCTTGGGACCTTACATTAATTATTTCAACTTTTGGGACTTTTCTAGTATTAAATCCCTTGTGGGGGACCTTAAATTGATTTTTCCAATATTTATCTTGTGATATTTTTGAGAATTTCTTGGACGGTAAAATATTGGGTGGATTCTGCAAACAAACCGAATTTTGCTAATAAGAACGGATAGACATCTTGTCAGTACCTTTGTGGCCATGTTGGTGTGTTTGAGCAAATGTGCTCCCACTTGGTTGCGGGTTCGAATGACATGAGGAGAGGGAGGGAAGAAGAAGGAGAATGATAAAGAACGGATAGACATCTTGACTTGATTTTCTCTTAAGATATGTGCGCCAACACAATTAATACTATATAATTCACTCACATATATACGAGTTTGTATCATTAATCAACATTGAGTTGTATATTTGATTGTCAAACTTATAAATAAAATTCAAAGATCAACTGACTAGGTTTGTTCTAACTTAACTAATGGTATCAAAACCCTTAGTATACAGTCGTGATAATTACTTGGAGGTAACGGGATTCCCCATTGTGGGCTTAATTATCACGAATCGGATTAGTCAATGAAAGCAGCACAGATCTCAATATTTAAATCCAAAATAATTTCATGAGTATTTTTAAAATTAAAAAAACATTGAGCTGCCAACTGAATATTACTCATTGAATACAAGAAACAAATTTATTGATTAAAACCTTTATGTGGATAGAAAGAGGAACTCATTGGTTTTTACTTGGTTTAAGGTCTAACTTTATTCATGAAATGTCCAATTCACTCAGTCACATACAAGTTTGTATTACTCTAAACACAATGCAACATGCACATTTATATCAATAGTTTGAAATCACAAAGGTTTACAATCACATCCAACCAAAAATCTCTAACTAACAACTTACATCTGCATAGCATACGTATCATAAATCCCAAAAAACCATACTGCTTTCCGCTTATTCCATCTAATCTTTTCTTTTATTGCTTTCCATGAGATAACTAATCTGAACACCAATTCAGTTTAACCCATTTCAAGAATTAAAGATTCAAACATGCTAAAAAAATTTCTTAATTCCAAATTCTGATCATTATATGACAGCTAATTCGTTTGAAAAATTTGTAGGCTAGACGCACAGAACTATCATTGCTTTATGTGAAGACAACCTTCACTATGTTGTCTACCATATTAGTATCATGTTAAATGTCCTATGGAGGGAAAGAAATTATATCATTCATGAACAAAAACAGCCAGACATCTCAAGGGTTGACAGAACTGTCAACATGGAGATAAACTGGCAATTCATTTCGGACATCATTTATGTGGAAGTGGCTTGCTGGAGGGAGAAGTCAAATTTCGGACATTCATTTACTTGTACTCTTGCATCGTCATCGTCGAGTTCAGGAGCATTTAAGTTGAAGCCTCTGCAGATGTGAGTGAGGACTGGCAATTTTGAAAGTTTCAATGTTGCTAGATTTGGAAGCTCAACATGTTTCATCATGGCACCATCAGTTGCTTCATCACTTATTAGTGAAAAGAGCTCTTCCATTTGTGCAGCTTCTGACACCTTCATCTGATATAGTTTTGGAAGGAGAATTCCAGCTGAAGCTGTCCTGAAAAGGCATTTCAACTTGGGGCACTTTTTCACTTTTATACAACTCAATTTTGGAAAAAAGTTGGATAGATTCTGTTTAGATTCTTCCATAATTTCTTCTAATTCCTCACATTCTGTAATTTCCAACAAAATCAACTTGGGAAGGCTTTCCCAAAGAGACATGGACAATAAACATTTTAATTTTCCACATCTGTGCAGTGTTAAAAATTCAAGATATTGGGAGCTTAGACTTTGGCAAGAAGTGAGAGCCCTGAAAGTGCAATTTAGCTCACTAAGTTCTTGGAACTGTAAGTCATCTAAAGTAATGGATTGGAGATACAAATATTCAAGTTGACCAAGGCGTTGATCACAGTTGTTGGCAGCAGGCTCTTCTCTCTATGCAAAAGAAATTAAAGCACATTATTTAACTAATAACGGAAAGGAAGCCAAATTAAAATGACTTCCACCATATATATTCATTGTTATTGTGTTAAATATCAATCAAGAGTAGAAAAAAATGGTTCGAGGCTTTAGATACGATAATTGTTCAAGCACTATTAGTTCTTTTCCCCATAATTTTTTGTTGTCCAATATGTGTAACAAGCAAAAACCAACACAAAAGTAAAACTTACCGGTCCAGTTATACAACTTTTGATCTTACTCCCAGTTGATCCCATAATTGAAGAAAATTTTGGGCAATTCTCCATTTGGATGATGTTAATACGCAATCCAACTGATAACTTAAACCCTTTGCAAATGTGAACAAGACTTGGCAATTTTAATAGGTCTATGACTCTCAACTTTGGAAGGATGATTTCGGCATTGTCACTACAACTTCTGGCTTCACTCTTGCCACTGAAAAGCTCCTTTAACTCTTCACATTCTGATATTGCTATTATTTCTAAATGTGGAAGCAATATAGTGATAGAGGAGGTTGAGAAAACACATTTGAGCTTGTTGCAATGCTCCACCACCAACGTTGTTCATTTAGGAAAGAATTTGTGGAATTCAATATCTTGTGTCAGAATTTCCTCCAACTCCTCACAGTTTTTAATAATAAGACTCTCTAGCATAGGGAGATATTTTCCATGGATCCCCTCATTACAAAATAGAGATTTCAATTTGTTACAATTGCTCAATGATAATTCTTTAAGATGGGTAAGTTTTGAAATATGTGAAGGAGCTCTCCATATCAGCCATACCTCAGGGAGACATTCTAAGTTCAACACTTGTAGTTTTGAACTCAAGAGCTGCATATTTAGAGACAAGACAAAGACAACATCCAAAGAATAAGAAAATCAAGAAGTTGATTTCTTGTTCCATCACATTCAGTTAATTTCTACAAATTATAATCATATATGATTTATAAAAACAATTTAGAACATTTGTTTATTGGCTGTGAAATCTCCTTCTTGACTACAACGTAAGACAACATTTTTCAACTATTGCATATCTGAGCACCTCCATCCATGCAGTTCATTGCAAATTATAATAAGTAGAGATCATTTTCGAATTCAAACTTATTTATTTAATAAATTCAATAAATAAATAAAATTAATAAAGAGATATGAGGTATTAGTTAAACAATTGAAAATTTTTGTATCATACTTTAGGAACAATTCCCTTGTGTTGCGTAATGTGGGGTCAACAGCAACATGTCAAAAAATTTGCTTGTTCACATATTTGACGGCACTTCTAGAACCGATGCAAAGAAATATACTACCCCTTATCCTTCAGAATAAATAACTATTAGATTTTCATAAAACAGGTAAGTTATTTATTTGTAACTAATATTTGTTGGTTTCCCTAAACTACGCTATTTGATCAGTATCATCAGAATTACCCTTCCGTACAATATGAAAAATCATTATGGCTAAAAAGAAAAAAAATTATTTGCAGACTCTTGATTGAACAAAATTATTTTGATGGAAATGCTCAATTTAGCTCTATTGAAGAATTTCATTTGAAATAACTAGACAGGTTGACGTGAGTGGTAAATACTCTCATCATTTATGTAACTGGTTGAGTTTGATCCACAACCTTTGTGAATAGAGCAAATTCACAGACAAGTTGTCTACCCCTCACATGGGACTTCTAAACAGCGAGTAATTAGTTACACTTGACACATGGGTGGGGATACCCTTAGAAAATTTCATGTGAAATACAAAATCAATCAAAATGGGAAAAAATTAGCAAAAATGGGTTATTACCTGAGGAAGGCCATCGTTGGAAAGGGATAAACCTGGGCAGAAAACCTTGAGATTTGGCACTTGTTCAAGAATTAGCGACCTCAAATTAGGCAAAACATTCTCTGGCAGGTTGCTCCAATATATGGCCACTGAAAACAAGCATTTTAACTTGTTACATCTCTGAACATGAAGACTTTTCAGATTTGGAAAACATATTTGTGGGGAATGAGCATCTGGTGGCCCTTGGCGCTGCTCTCTGACCTCTGTATCAGACATTATTTCCTCTAATTCATTGCAATCTGATATTTCAAGGTCTTCCAGTAATATCATGCTTTTAAAAATTTCAGGGGAGCAAATAGTTCTCAAATTGTTGCACCCACTCACACTGAATTTTCTAAGATTTTTAAGGCTCAGTATTTCCATTTGACCCCTCCAAACATGCTTTAGCTGATGTAGATTCTTCAATTCCAGATTTTCTAAAGGTGAGATTAGCTTTATTTGGGGATTTTCACCAAGTACTTCTATTTCAAGGGGAAATAGAGTGTCTTCCACACTGCAACCCTCAACCTCAAGTTCCACTAAATTAAGAAAATATAGTGGAGTCAAAGTCCTACTATATAATTGGTTGCCCTGCAGGGATAACAAATGAAAAATCAAAATAATAGTCACTCTGATTCTTACATTACTTTCATATATATATATATATATATATATATATTATATATTTTATAAAATAAGTGAAAAAATTATGTCAATAAATAAGATAGAGCTAGGGCCACAGAAATACATACCATTTCTATATTTGAACCAATTGTGATGTTAACACATGAAGCTTTGAGTTTGGGACATTGCACCCAATGCATTTCTCTCAAACTTGGGCAACTTGAGCGTATGTTTTCTGAGAAAATGCTGGTCAAATTTTTCAAGTCCTCGAGTTTGAGTGATTTCAAAACTGGAAGCTTGATACGTACCACCTCTTGATGCTTGTCTTCATGCTGACCAAAAACATATATGAGTTGAGAAGCCTCATTGATGAGCACCTCCTCTAACTGCTCAAGCCCTTGAATACATGTGTTTGAGAACACATATTGTAACTTATCACAATTACTGATGTTCAAGCTTTTCAATTTTGAGAACACCCCATATGCATTGCTTGAAGCTGAAATTATTTCATTGTTTGCATCATCACCATCCTCCTCTATTATATTCTTCAGTTCACCACAGCCATATATAGAAAGTTTTTGAAGCAATAACACAGCATTGGCAACACATTTTGGAAATAACGATGTAAGCATAGAACAATCACATATATATAGTTCTTGCAACTGCTCAAAGAAGCAAGGCAAAAGTGGACCGCGCCAAATTTCTCTCATATTGGATAAATGCAATAAATCTAGCTTGATTAACTTTGGAAAGAAAGAATATTGTTCTCGAACCAAATCAATATTATCAATAGTTGTTGCATCGGCAAGGCATTCTAACTTTGAACAAGAAGACAGCCTTAGTTTGTTTAACTCATTCATCCCTCCTGCAACTTGAACAATGTTTGGTAGAATATTTTTGTAATCTCCATCAAGTCTATGAAAATAGACAACTTCAGCTTGTTGTAAAAGATATTTAACAAATGGACTTGATGCAGAGATGTTTAGCTCTTTCAAGGACAGAGATTTGGATTGAAGATCCATATCGAGATTATATGGATAACTATCACACTTTCCAATTTCAAGTTCATATCTCTTCAATTGAGGGAAAGAAGCATCAATGGAAAAACTTTTGCCGAATCTCAAAGTTGTTCTACTTAGTTTGATTGCTGAAGCATACAACTCTTGTATTTGTGTGCATCTTTCTATTATTTCGAGACTTTCCTCATTAATCCAAGATAAATCTAAG
Source organism: Mimosa pudica (assembly GCA_029929735.1). NCBI lineage: Eukaryota > Viridiplantae > Streptophyta > Magnoliopsida > Fabales > Fabaceae > Mimosa > Mimosa pudica. Next base: position 6,251,206 of record JAKELP010000021.1, on the reverse strand, counting down.
AGCTTCAATTCACTCAACTCTTCCAATCCTTGTGGCAGCTCCTTAAACGAACAATATTTCAAGTCAAGAACTTCAAGTCTTTTAAGGACTAGCACCCATGACAAATCATCACCTAATTGCCATCCTTGTAATCGCAGAGTTCTTAGATTAGCTAGCGAATTCACAGAGCATGGCAATAACGAAAGGTGTTTTACCACTTCAGAAGATCTAGTGTTAATTTGCATGACTTTGAGTGCTCCCATGCCTCTGAAACTACCTTCTGATAATTCACATTCTCCTATATTTGTTAGGAGCAAAATCTCAAGTTTTGGAGCATGTAATAGTTGGGGAAATTGAGTTCTTTGATGACACCAAGAAGTGAGTGCATAACAATCTTTTATAGACCTATCTGATACCACCTTCATGTCCTTCTCAAGATTCACTACAATAGTACGCTTTTCTTGAGAGGATAACCATAGTGCTACATCACGAACCATGTCATGCATTCTCAAGTAGGATTTCCAATTCCCAACTCGCATCAGCAGACAAGAATCTACAAGACGATTTATACATGCACTTACTTTATTTCTTGCATCTTCAAGAGAGCCCAGTTCTTCACACATGCCCACACCTATCATGATTCTAAACAAGTCTTCAACAGAGATATTTGCATCTTCAGGATACATGCTACACATCAAGAAGATTAACCTGTCATCATTGCTCCTCAAATAATCATAACTCTATCGGAGACAAGAAAAAACATCTTTGAAGCCTGGTTCCACACCAATTGGTTTTGAAACCCTCAATCTTTGTAATGCCTCATCCCATTCTTCTCTAGACTTTTCTTTCAAAGAGGCTCCTACAACCTGAATGGCAATAGGGAGTCCTTTACATTCTCTAACAATTTCGTGTGCGACAGTATCTAATGATTCGTCTACATTACCAGTATGTTTTTGAAACAATGTCCAAGATTCCTTGTCAGATAATAGATCCAAATGAATCTTCCTCTCACAATCCATTGAACTGCAAACTTGTCGTAGCCGAGTAGTTAGAAGGATCTTGCAACCCACATGATTATCTTGGAAAGGAATTCCAACATCCTTCAAATTTATCTTTGCCCACACATCATCCAATATTATAAGAATTCTTTCTCCACTACCCAATCTCACTGACAAACGTTTAGCTCTTCCAACATCGCTTTCTTCATGCAATGTTAAACTTAAATCATCAGCAATCTCACCTTGAATCTTTTTGATATCCAGAGTTTGGGACACTGTTGTCAATATGACTCGATCAAAAAGGTTTAACTTTTTAGCCATGTTGCCTACTTCTGTTACCAAGGTTGTTTTGCCTGAGCCCCCCATTCCATACAATCCAATTATGTGAACACCATCATCTCGGAGAGCTGCCAATAATTGATCTGAAGCCAACTTTGTAGACTGAAAATACACAAAATTCCAGAAGAGAAGTATTCTACCTCAGGAAGTGGGACCAACATAGAAAAAGGACTAAATTCAGCCCTTTGATTGAGATTCTTCATTGCCTCTATCATCTTTGTCATTTGTCTACACACACGATATCTCCTCCATGTAGGACACCTTCCTTGAAAGCAACTATTGCTGTCCATAATTTGCTGCTCAAGTTTTTGCACCTCATCCATATGGCTTTTCACCTCAGCTAACCACTTATCAACAGCATCAACAACTTTTTCAGTTCTCTTAAGTGCTTCTTGAGCCCGTGTCTGGACTCCATCTTGTGTTGAAGCAAGGTTTTGCTTCTCAATTTCAAGAGTTTTTGTGATGTTGCCTGCACACAGCAAATACTGGCCTTGACGAACCAATGGATCCACCAAATATTCTGAGAGTTTAGCAATGATAGCTAGTGCAACCTCAGCCATTGAAGTCAAAACTTCCTGAAAGAGAAGTGGCCAGTTCATAACCCATCATTATGATCCGTATAACTGAATAAGTTGATGGATAATCTCATCATGCTGAATCAGACTATAATATCAAGATTTTTCATGTATATAAAAGATATTATGGAAAAAGTACACTTGTGTTCATCTAAATTTGATCAAAGGCACCACTAGTACATGAAAAACTGCATTGCAAGTTGTAGGTAATTCGGTATTAGCAGTATTAGAGCTTTTCTTTTTTTTTTTTGGTCAAAGTATTAGAGCTTGTTTGTTTGTAGGAAAGTTTGTCAAAGAATTAGAAATGGAAAGGGTAAGATGGAAAGTAGGGGTAATGATGAGAGAGTAAAGTTTGTGGGCCCCACGATAAGTGTGAGATGGAGAGAGAAAACTTGTGGGCCCGAGATATATGTAAGTGACCATATTATCCCTTAACTTTTCAATTATTTACAACATACTTTCTTTGGTTTCTTGCAACCAAACAAAGCATTAGTAAACACGATTCTTTTAGTATTATTGCGTTAGAATGATAATTTTACATACTGACTCTAAGTAGAAACTTATAGCAAAAAATAAAGCAAATATATAATAGAAGAAAATGTAAACCTCAGCCTCAGTTATGTTCAGTCAGAGTTTTGCCAATTATGTTCAGTCAGAGTTGAGTGAATTGAAAGTCTTAGATGATTAATCTATGAACTTGAACACGCACGCACGCCCACACACACACACACACACACACACTTAAATAGAATGTTTAATTCAGTATAAAATAGTACTACATGACAGAACTGCTAGCCTAAACACATCAATCTATGAGTAGTACAAGATATAACACACTTGTTAATTAAGTAGCCTTGAGATATAGATAATTCAAAATGGATTAAAAAAGAAGAGATTAGAATTAGAAATGGAACTAACCAAGAGATGGAAGGGTTGGATGAGAGGAAGCTTAGGGCCTGTTTGGTTTGAGGGAAGGGAACGGAAGGGGAGGGAAGGGAGATGGAGGGTTTAATAGTACTTTGTTTGGTATGATAAAAAGGAGGGAAAGGAATAGAAGGGAGGGGGAGGGTTTAATGATAATGTGTTTGGTTAAGGAGGAGAGGGGAAGGGTGATAATGATTGATTTACCATTTTATCCTTATAGTTATATATTAATTCATAATTGTCTGTCATATAAATTAACTTACTTTTTGATTTAAATTAAGATGCTTATTGAAAGTCACATAAAAATTGATATTTTTTTTTATCGAAAACATAAAAATTGATATAATATTATTCTAAAAATACTTCACATTGATATTTTGAAAACACTATAACAATGTTTAACCTTTTGGACAAAATGTCATTCAACACTATCATCTTGCTAGGATTGAAGGCCAGTGATCTTGCATACCCACCTACAAAATGTAAAACTTTTGAAAGTCCAATTCTCTTTTAAAAACACAATCACTATTTGAAGCCCTTATAAATGAATGAACTAACAGAAATTACACATGGTTTTGTGCGTATATATATTTATATGTATATATTTATGATTGAAGTCTGATGAGGGAAATTGTGGTAGGAGGTTATACAGAACACTGTGAGGGGGGAAGGGTTGACGGCCTGTGAGGGAGTGACTACGCGGACGGGGAAGGCTTATGTATTGTAAAAAACAAGTTTACAGAATGAATGAGCAAACAAAGTGGAGAGAATGAGTGAGTGTTTATTTTGGTTGGGCACTTTAATTTGTTTGAAGTGAGGGCATTTGATGGAAATACAAAAATATCATGAGGATAGATTGGTCTTAAATTTTGGCCTCCCTTCAAAACCCCCCAATTTGGAGGGAGCCAAAATAATGGAATGAAAGGGAAGGGGAGGGAATATTTTAAGATCCCTCCCCTCCAATTTTTCAAACCATGCAAGGGGAGGAGCTCATTTTCCCTCCCCTCCCCTTCCCTTCCCTCAAACCAAACAGGCCCTTAGTAGTGTGAGTGTTGTGAGAAGAATGGATGAGCCTTCAAGTTTCTTTACTTTTGCTTTTGTTTTTTTTTTTTTTTTTGGCATCACCAGTTGAAGTACTATGTAGTATGTAGCAATCTAAAAGGCTAATAGTGCTCTCACAAATCAGATTACTTTATCAAAGAATCCAATGCGAATCCAATTATTAATGCTTCTTTATGTCCTTCTTGTCTGCCATTCAACTTTCAAGCTTAGCTTTGACTTGTCGTTTCCATAAAGAAGGTTTTTTTTTTTAACATTAATTAATACTAGTACATAGTAAGTTTTACTTTTGTATTAGGTGCAGACAAGTGAGAAGTGACAACGGGGTTTTACGCCTGCTCCTTTGTTCTGTAACTGTAACTGTAACTGTGGGCTTTTTCTTTCATTCTTTTATTTTTTTAATTACATAAAGGGGCTAGCCCAGCATACAACTTAATCCTACAAAGGCTGACCATTCTTTCATTCTACTACTCCCTCTGGTTTACTAAATATGTGAACCAATTGACTATTTTAGAGATATTAAGAAAGTGAAATAGGTTACTAATAGTATATGTTTGTCATGGTGATGTAACACAGAATTGAATATGCTCTTTATATGTAGTAAGATATTATACAATTAGTCTGAAACGTAAATGTGTAAAAACTATACCATACATTTTCTTTCTTCATTTGGACTTCGCGGCAGACACACGTCAATGTGGCCATACATTTTGACTATTGAAACACGAAAATTATTGATATGTGTGTGTGTGTGTGTGTGTTAGGGTTCGGCTGAAACTAAAACATAAGATACATCACACTGGGGTTGAGTTTTTTGAGCTAAAACACCTTATAAAAAGCTTGGGAGCAAAATTTGGAGTTTGGAAAAGAAGATCTTCGAGCTTGTTGAAGAAATTATTTGTGAATTTTCTTATTCCTTCTCATTTCTTTCTTTTACTTGTATATTTGTCAAAGCTAAACCTGTTTGAATTTGTTTGCCTTGCCATTTCTTTTTTCATGTGTAGCTAAACTCTATATAATGTATTTTGAAGATTTGTATGGATTGACGTTTGAACCTCTTTCGCTTAAGATAATTAATGAGTATTATGTTATTGATTTAACTTGAGATTTATTCCTTTTTTTTATACATATAGGAGAGAAAACCTTTCAATAAAACTAACTACATGATTTGTATGCTAACAAATCCTGCATCAAGACTCCCTCAAGCTCATCTGAAGGGTGAAACATTGGTAAATAACCCGGAAAAGAACAGCCTTAGTCATTAAATCAGCAGTCTTATTAGCACTACGAGATATATGAACAACTCTCACATCTCAGTCCCTTGCTAACATATTTTGGATCTCCATAATAACATCCTTATCATTATGCTCTTCAAAATTAGCAAGTCCAATCAACCTTGTAACCTCAGTAGTGTCAGTCTCCAACACCAAATGTGAAATATTGTTCTCCCATGGTAGCCTTAACCCAAGCACTACGACATTTATTCCTTTTAAATGATAGTCAAAACTTGGATTCGTTAAAAAAAAAAAAACTTAACTTGGTTGCCTAATTAGTTGCTCGAGAGAGTATAATCAAACAAAAAACTAACTAAAACTCAAGCATGCTTGATATTCCAAAATGGAATTAAGAATTTGTTAATGAGATTGAAAGATATTCATTAACTAAGTATTATGGAATTGAAGTTTGTTGTTATTAATATTCAATAATATTATATGTAGTAAGATATTATACAATTAGTCTAAAAGGTAAATGTACAAAAACTATACCATTGGTAAATTGATAAATGTGCATTTGACACCGTAATAAATATGGGCCCCGGTGCATAACCCATAGCAATTTTTTAGTGGTAGTTTTTCACTTCACCCTAGCTTTTATTATGATAGTTACAATTGTGAATTGTACTGATTATTTTTTATTGTTATCTCGTTTCTATTGTGTAACTTATTGAAGTGTGGACAAATTAATTGACGATTTATAAGTGTTTTTATTAAAACTTAATATTGATAATATTTATGAGTGAAATTTAGGATTTATTTGCCACACTTTTTTCCAATGGAAACAGATAAAATATAGTGAAAACGGGCCAAAAGTGAGCGGGCCAACTCTAAAACCAACCATCTGAAAGGCTTCATAAAATAATACATTTTTTCATACAAAGGGCCTAACAAGATGGCTCGTTCAAGCCCGAACCTAGAAGGGTGGCCGGACTTGAATTTCAAGTTCTAGATACAAGTCTAACAGTATAAAAGATCCATTACATCTTATGCTTGGATGACAAGAGTAAGAATCCAAGTTAAGAATGAGGCATTGAATTACTTCATGAAATATCTTAAAGTGTATGAGCCCAATTATGTTAAAGAGACATACAATGGTCACAATGATAGAAACTCAACAATATGATATAAAAGGCATATGAGATATCCATATTGAAGAATTCTCTAAAGAGTCATAGTGTGACAAGATTGTGCTTTAAAGAGACTAGTACAAGTGAAATGATGAGCAATTTAAGAAGTATCTAAAACACTTCTTTCAAATTTGATGCATTTCATTTTATTTTAAGCTCTTATTTTATTTCATTAAAGTATGATCATTTGATCAATAATTATCCTAGTAGATTTTGTTCTATTTTCTTATTTTTGGTGGCTGATTTTTCTTTAATAATAATTCATTTCTTTTCTTTAGTGGAATGGTCCCAAACACGAATACCAATAACAATTATTAATGCCCAATCATAGCATTTTTAATTTCAAAGTACTCTATTGTTATCAAAGTATTTATGCTTGAACGAAGTGAGACTTTTGTTTCTCTTTTGAGGGCTTTAATCACATCTCTCCATTCTTTTGAAAATAGTTAAATGTATGTTTATATCAATGACTTATCATTATTGTGGTGTCTTTGTGGTTATTTTGTAAAATACAAGTTGTATAAGTTATTATATTTAATTAATCACTTGCAATGTTTATCTTGTCATTATACTTATTTTCTAGGTGATGTGTTCCCTTTATTGCATCATTAACTTTTTGATTTTTTTAATTTTTTCCTAAACAAAATCTATTGTCTGTACAGTCTAACTATTTTTTTTATAAACTCTCTCTATGTTATTCACCTCCTGTTTTGAGAGTGATTTTCCATATTCTTTTTTCACTTAATCCAACGCCACGAGACAAAATCTGAACTACTCATTCGGTAATAACATCATGTTACTTTTTTGAGAGAACTAATCATATTAAATTGTTTGAATCTATCTTTTATTTTTTAGAAACTATTTTTTTTATTTACAAACCATTGTATTATCTAATTATATATAGCATAAGTCAAATTTAGCAGTTTCTTTTATTTTCTTAATATCCACGAAAAAGTGTTTAAATTTTTTCCCTAAACCAAATTATTATACTCATTTGCTCAATTGGCATCCTATTGTTACTCTTATAGTCTTATTGAAGGAACCTCGTGCTGAAAAGGGAGTGTGTGTGATGAGTATGTAAGTTCCCTCCAATAAAAAAAGATTGAGCTGACTTTCTTTTTTGGAAATATTTATATTTATGGCAATATGGAATTATAAAACACTTTGCACATAATCGAATTATATATTTAGTTTACAAGATTAAAAAAAGAAAGTGAATTAGATTTCATTGCAACGGTTAGGTAGGTAAGGAACGTTGGTCGTTAGCGAATGTGAGATGAATAGCTTTGCATGCTTTACTTCCTTTTTGCCACCTAACAAGTCATTCATTCATGTCCAACTCTACTTTCTTCTGAGCTTCTCAATTTCTACATTTCTCACTACTCAATACACTGTCCTCTGCTACTTTTTCTTCTACTTCAATGTCTTCTTTTTCTGTTCTAGCTTCACTCTAGCAGTCTAGCTTTCTGCTTTTATATTTGTGCGCCGTTTTTAAGTGTTCCATATTTTCATGTAAGTATAAAGGAAACAAAAAGGGAAAGAAAATGTGTTTGAAATATTGCTATCACTGTGTGAGAACGTTCCAGCTAACTTTCTTCTGCAAAACGGGTTAAAGATTTCTTATTTGGATATGTCAACAAATGCTTTATATATGTACTTGGGTTTTCAGCACTTGTAATTATTTGTTTAGTTCTGAAGACAAAGGTAGAACTAATGAGGATGTGTGATAAGATTATGAAGGTATTTTTCCAATGGCCAAATTACATCTTAAATATATCTAAAATACCCTGTCCAGTCCTAAATATATTTTGAAGTTAAAGAAGTAAATTAGACAATTAAATTATACCTATGCCACATGTGATTGTATTAATTGTGGGGGAAAATAACTATAGACAATTTAAAATGATAAATTTTACATCTTTGACTTGTCTTGAAAAAGTCAAAGTAATTTTGTAATTAAGATTGGAGTGAGTCCTTAGGGACCTAGGTTATATTAAATTTAATTGCATTGGTATTTGTTATTAATGCCAATTGAGTTGTTATTGACAACTATTTAGAACAAAATTGTTATTGATGACTATTCAATCAATGCCATTCTCAACTTTTTGAGCAATTTGATTTAGTGTCCCCCAAGTCCCCTGGGACCTAAGTATAGTTTAATGATTTCAATAGATCTAGTTGTTATGTTTTCTCTTCCTTGGGACCTCTGTATTAATTCATCCTTGTGGAGACATATGCACCATAAATATTTGCAAAAGCATTAGGAATGCTTCTTTAAGGCATGTGGCTGAGGGAAGTAATGGACCGTTAAGAAGCTAGTTGAATAATGTTAGCATCTAATTAGAGTTGTATATTTATCTTCCTGGCCCTCAATAACTTCATGATCCATCAGTTACACATCTGATTGGGTCAAACCTGATTTTCTGTGAAGCATGGTTCTTATTTCCAACCTTTGTTTTTATCTTCCTGCATTGTAGCAATGGGGACAATCTGTGGACAGTCACTACAATACTTCACATGGTCTGGATCAAAAGTCTTCAGAAGGGGATCAAATAAATTGTTGCCAGTAAGTAAGACAAACAATCTCAGTGATTATCCACAATGGAAACATGCATCTGAATCACGTGAAGAAAAATGTTTGGAAGTTTCTCATTCTACAAAGAGTTCACAGAGTAAGTATTTGACATTTTTATAAAGAAATTCAATGATTGCATGCTTACTTTCTTGGCCATTAACATATAAATTCATACAATTTGTTTTCTAGCTCTCACTGTGGAACCTAGAAAGTGTGATGCTTATTTTGATGAAACTTGGTTGTTCAAGGTATGATATTGGCTTTGTTATTTTTCTCTCTTTTTCTCCAATTCTCTCTTCTTAAGTCATTAACTGGAAATTTCAGACAAAGGGTCAAGAGCTCAGCTCATATTTAAATGGACGCAACATATATCTTGTTGGTTAGTAAATCACATATTCTGTTCTTATGTATTCCCCTACTTGTTATTCTCTTCGAAACATTTCAGTAGTGTTCTATATTCAGGCATGATGGGGTCTGGAAAAACAACTGTGGGAAAAATTTTGTCACAAGCTCTGAGTTACTCTTTTGTTGACAGGTTAGTAAATGAATACTAGCTAGCATGCATGATACTGTGTTCAGTGTACAAGTTAGATTAGGAGACAAGATTGTGTGTCTAAAATTGCTGTATTACTCTCTTGTGAAGATAAATAATAGAAATTTGTATTCTGGTTTATAAGCTTGTTGCTCTTGCTGAAGAACATTGAAAAATGACAACATAAGTTATTATTGTATTTTGTGAATTAACTTTTGGTGCAGATATAACTGCATATGAATATTTTGTCTGGTGCAAGAGATTATTCACAAATATGCATTTGAAATGCAACTCGAGTTCAAACTATGATTGAAAAATCTCTTTGATGTACCTTTTTTCTTTTGGTACATTGTCCAGTGATCACTTTGCGGAAGAATTCATGGGTGGAATTTCTGTTACTGAAATATTTAATCAGCATGGTGAGAGCTTCTTCAGAGATATTGAGGTTAGTGAGCTGATTTCTCACCAGCTCATGGATTTTCAATGCTTCTTCCTACTAAGCTGTATCTTATTTCCATGGAGTAACTTCAAGTTGTTATTTCCTGTCATGCAACTGATGTTTTATATAAATCTGTGGGTGGCAATCTACATTTCAACGGCCAGGACTGAATGTTCTGTTGAAGTAAAACAATATCATTATCATTATCATTATTGTTACAATCATTATCATTACTATCATGCTTTGCTGTAAGAGTAACATCTCTGTCAAGTCATATCACTTATATTAGTCTCTATTTTCTTTTAATTTCTTTAACAATTATGCTTTGAGTTTTTTGGTTAAATAGCAAAGATCATATCGATATACTCCCTCCGGTCCTAAATATAGGACCTAGATAACTTTTTTTTGGGAGATTAAGGAAGACTTAATTTTAGATGTCTTTCCAATAATACCCCTCCTTAATTAGTTTTATTACTTAGTAGCCCTTCCTCCCCTATCAAAAGAGTTGTTAAGAAGAAGAAGAAGGGTAATTTAGGAAAAAGGTGACCAAAAATGTATCTAGGTCTTATATTTAGGACCAAAATGAAATCTCTATCTAGGTCCTATATTTAGGACCGGAGGGAGTATTTGTTTCTGTGTTTCGCCCCCTTCCATCTAATGTACTATATGTTAGTAAGTAGTAGCTTGGTTAAATGATCTGGAAGAAAACTATGAATTATATTTTAAAAAATAAGACATTAATAATGCATAAATTATTTCCTTGGTTTTTCATTTTTTTTTTCAAGTTATGTCATATGTGATGTAAACTTCCATCTGCAATCCTCAAGCTATGCGGTTCCTCTATATTTCATTTTATATTTTCATCAGTTTTTCATCTAATAGGTTTGTTAAAAGACATTAGAATCTTATTTGTACTTGAAATTACATCTGGTGATTTGTCATTTGCATATGTAGTCATATTGTAACTTTTCTCCCTTTATCTGACAGAGTGAGGCTCTGAAAGAGTTGTCCTTAATGCCCTGCAAAGTTGTTGCAACTGGTGGTGGAGCTGTGGTTCGTCCTATTAATTGGTAAACCTAATTGCCAATATTTTTTTAACTATGAATTTGTTTCAAAATTAATGAACCGGTAAGGGTAGAACAAGAAGTATAGATCTTTTATAAAACGGGTAGAAGAAGACCAAAGAGAACACTTAATAATTTTTCTTTAAGAGGAACCTATTAGTTAACAATTTAAATAAGGATTTAGTTGTTGATAGAATACAATGACATTATGAGTGTGACGTAATGAATCTCACCTCACGATATAAGCCTTGTTGTTGGTGGTTTCATTATTGATTAATGAGTGACATTTAAAATCTACATTGGTAGGTCGTTAATGCTTTAGGTAATGTCATATAATGGTTTTAAATTGTCAGGGAATATTTCAAGCGAGGAATATCTGTCTATTTGAATGTGCCTCTAGATGCCTTGGCTAAGAGAATTGCTGCTGTTGGAACAAGTTCTCGCCCTCTTTTAGATAGTACAGGCGATGCATACACTAAGGTTGTTTTTTGATTATCTCATTATCTGTCCTAAATTGATACCAATCCTTCAGTTTTTAATATTTGTCTTTTATTCACCATCCTTACACTTTAGGTTTCTATTTTTTTTTTTTTTATCTGGTTGAAGGTCCATAGTATTCTGCTTTCCTTGTAAATCTTACTTTCTTATTTCAGGCTTTTGTGGGCCTTTTTCCAATTTCCAAAAAAAGATCTGATGCATATGCCAATGCTGATATTACTGTTTCCCTTTTAGGTATGTCATTGTCCATTAATTTACTCTGAATTTTTTCATTCTGTAGAAGTTGGCCATTTTTCTAGCTGCCAAGTTCTCATATATATAGGGCATTGAGATGTTGAGATTCTTCCTGGTCTAAATACATTCTTTTTAATGAAGTAAATTAATTATTGAGATTTGAGAAGAGTAAGCATGCATGTGGGGAACAACATACTCCCATGCTCTACTTTTATATGACAATCCTAAAAACCCAATGAACATTCATTAGAACTAAAAAGTCTATTAACAAGAGCTTTGTAAAAGAGAAGTAAGATGGAAACTGATCATGCAGGATCTGTTTTCAGGAAGTAACTGACTTGGATTATATGTGTCATAACAGATTTTTCGCTGGTGATCATGATATAGAATACTTATTTATGGACAATTTATGAGTTTTGTTCAAGTGATTGAATTTATATTCCAAACTTGGGTTTTCTCTACCTTGCTTAAAGATCATTCTTTCCCCATTTCAGATATTGCTGCTAATTTAGGCGACGAAGACGTCTTAAATATTCCACCTGCTGCCATAGCAATTGAGGTTTATTGCTCTTCCTCTTATGTGTCATTTTCCATATGTTACAAAATGTGAAATATAATGCCCTCTTTGAAGAAAATTCTATTGCTTTTCTGGGAAGTAGGCGAACTTTTATTGTGGTCCTTCACATTTCATCTATTTTAATTTAGCCATTCACCCAAAAAACATGCTAAAAACATGCTTGATGATGCATTCCATCTCATCTCCATACCAAATTTAATGTCGAACCGAACTTTATGTTGACTAGAACTTTGAATTTGGTACACATCTCAAGGTTGAGCATCATGGGCTCATCCTCAAGATCTGACTGTTGGACAATCCAAATTCAAAGTTTTTATTTAGGATAATCACAATGATGTCTCTTGTAAAGCAATTAATCACATTCAATTATCAAAGAATTGTGAAATTGGGATGAAGTCATAAGGAACTTAAGTGATATTAAAAAATTTGTTATTGAGTTATTAATACCAACCCCTTGTCAATTATAACAAAATTTTTCAAGAGCTAAATTGACAACTCAGCGACACGCACATGTCATTTAATATCACCCAAGTCCCTTAAGACTTCAATGTAATTTGATGACTCTTTGAGACTTGAATGCGATTAATTGTCTTGTTGAGGACCTCATTGTGATTATGCCTTTCTATTTTTTCCTATGTGGCAAGTTTTTTTCTCAATGGCAAGTCTGTGAATTGTTTCAATATCGCACGGATTTCTAAACCAGGACATTAAATTTGAGTCATAAGCTTATGTCAGTAAATTATTCAAATTCAAGTGATTAAAAAGGCTATAGATGTTGAAGAGACTATAGATGTTTCTTATACATAATTTTTAATTTCCCGACTAGAAGAAAATAAATTATTTCAAAGGTCAATATTGAAAATTTCCATAAATGTTGAAGAGACTATAGATGTTTCTTGTACATTACTTTCGAGTTATGAAGTCGCATTTATGCTGACAAATCTATTAATCTGACCATTGCATCTTATCAGGTGCTTCTACAACTTGAGAAGTTTTTGGGGGGTGCGACAACCACATCCGTCCATTAGAGCTAAGTAATTGCTTTGTTTTTTGGTTGTTTTCCATAAATGTACCTTAATTTTACTTTATTGAGCTGTCAAATTATCTTGTACTTACAACCTCCAAAGAACATTCTTGTTTTCACCATATTATTATTAAAAACATTTCATGTACAGTAGTATTACAGATAAAATGCACATCTTATATTGTTTGCAGAGATAAGGAATTCACATGTTAAATTTGTCACTGTGCACTTCAGAAAATTAAGCTGCATATTATTTGTCACCAATCAAACTTTTTTTTTTGTACATTGTTCTTGTCAATTATAAACACACATGGGGAAGAAACTGTCAAACAACTACAATTAGCTTTGAGGAAGCACCCTTTTGAGTGAGAACATTGGAGTATTGGACCCTATATTATTTAGTGCTTGTGTACATCTTTTTGGAGAAGTGACATCTGAAAAAATTCGATTCAGAGATGGTTATTGGACCAATGAATTGAATTAATTTTTCCAAAATTGTGCATTTCATAATTTTTAAAGATACTTTTCTCAAGTGACTGCTGTACTTATGCATTTAATCAATTGGAGACTACCTTGTTTATGAAAAATCATTCCAATATGCACAATCAATTCAATAATTTAAAAATATAAATTTAAATAGACAAAGAAAATTGAAGTCTTGGGTGTATGACTAATCTGTTTGGGAACATTCAGGTTAAAAACATTGGCCAATAAACTAAACCATGTGAAATCGTATATTATATATATATTTCACATGGTTTAGCTTTTCTAATTGTAAGGATGCTGTTGACAAGGCCAATACAAGTAATCGAGGAATAAAAATCCATTAACCGATAGAGCTTACATATTTATAAAATGAATTATCAAATTTTACATCAAAATCCTTAGCCTTAAATCTTAATATAGACATGGAAATCTTTCAGGCATCAGACATCTTGTAAGGGTTAAAGAAGAAAATCTACAACTGACTAAACAGCGTTCTTTTATGACACTCACCGTGTTACTTACTTTCCAAATCTCAGTTGCTGACTTCATGAGAACATGGAGACGAACAATGTCAGATTGATCTGAAAATCCTTTATCCACCATAAATGTAAGCTACGTCATAACATAAATCTTCTAATTGTTCTTGCAGTGGCACGAGATATCAACCGTCGAGCCAGGTCAGCCGGCAGCTGTAGCAACTGCTGCTGAGATTCTGTTGGAAGCTGCCAACATTTACAAATCAATAAGAATGTTTCAGCTGTAGCAAACAATATCAAGAGAAAAATTGTGTTTCACTGTTTTATAATGTTCTTCCTAAAAATATTATGGGATCTTACGAAATCTGATGCAAAGGAAGGATTTTAACATTGATTTTTTCTTGTTTTGAAATATAACAAATCCAAACATAAAACTTGGCTTATTTTCAAGTGAAGAGTGGCTCTTTTTATACAGTAATACATGTGATACTTCCTCTAGTTTTACCTCCGGGATAATAGAAAGAACGGGAAGAATCTCTTGAACTGATTCAAGACGACTTAATACCACTGATACTTCCTCTTGCTGGTTCTTGTACGGACTAAGCTGGACCTGTCCGCCTCCCTACATGACATAAATTTGTTAACAATTGATTCAAGTCATTTGTCTGAACAGGCACATTCTATTGGGAAATTCTATAATGTATTATGAACGGGACGATAGTTACAGCACAAGTTAACTCAAAGTCATATCAATCATGTTTTCTTTTCTGACAGCCAAATTATATTTGCCATGTGTACCAATAAAAGATCCCTTTTCACAAGCATGAAGAAATGTGTTAGGTAATGGCCTTCACTTTGACATGTCTAAAATACGTATCTGAATCAAATTTATTGCATGTCTATCACACTCATTTGTATCGGTAGTAACATATAATAATATATCTCCAATTTTATTAGATGTCCCCAAAGGGACATAATTATATATGTTGAAACATCCTAAACCACTGGCATTTAGACTTTTTACTCCTTTGTCTCGTGAAGGAAACAAAAAAATTGGTTTTTGCCTCTGTCTCTGTTCATGTGATCATAAAGTTTAGACTTATTTGCAATTTAGACTACACATCCACATAGTTTTCTACTAAATGAGCAGTAAACCTCACCGTGTTAGAGTCTTCACCACTTGTACTTCCCAACATCAATACAACCAGGCGTTGGAAGGTTCTGAGGTTGTTCATGTCTTCATCAGTCATTAAAGGGTATGTAAAGAAAGCACTGAATGGTATATTTGCAGCAGCCGTTGAAGTTATAGAATAAAAGGTTGCTAGCCCAAGTGCATCTAAACCCTGCATTAAGGAATTTCTTAAATGAAAGATAGTTTTGAATTGACTAAATCAATCTAGTCCACGTTATATAGTTGGATTAGGCATTGTTCTTAGAAACTCTAGATACCAAGACCTACTAAAGATATCATGCCATTAAGTCAACTATAATGTTTCCTTCCTTCTCAATGTATTATAGATTTGCACATAAAAACTAAATATAGTAGTATTTGATGTTCCATCATGCCCATAATAGCACAACAGACAGCTATGAGTACAAACTGCCATTAGCATGAGCTATAATCTGCACTATTATGGACGTGATGGCACATAAATACCGTGCTTTTCTTAAATCACTCCCTGTTGTAATCATAGGAGACCTCAAAAGAAGAAGTATACTTTGGCAAGCTCCTGAAGAATGATTTCCCTCACAAATGAACCCTGAAATGTTAACCATGAACATTATATAGATCAGAAGAGACGACTAACATTCACTAGATGGAAAATGTGCTAGTAAAGACAAACTTCAGCTACCTTTTCCGTTAGTGTAAAAGAAAGGACTTCCTTTATAACCATCCTGGAATCATTGTCACTCTGCTTTTTAACAAGGGCCTTGTCTGTTTTGGCACGGAGAGACTGCCATTACAAATTTGTTAGATTTAGATGCTACAAGAAAAGTAATAAACAGAAAATAACAGGAAAATAAATGAAAAGCACTATCTTGTGCAACTTCACATATGATTTCTCCATAGGCTCTGTAAAAGCTTATTCAGCTTTGAGCCCAGAGCATGGCACACAAAATAATCTGTTAAAGTATTAACTTCACATAATTTGATTTCATCATTTTTCTTTCTTATTTTATGTCTCATTTTCCATACACTGTAACTCATTTAATTTTAATAAATCAACCACGAAATAATGTAAATATTAAAAATGTTTACTCACGAAGGTAATGCTGAGTTTTTTTAATCATTTTTGCTAAGCATGTTTTTTGTCAAATGTTTCAAATTCAACTCAAGTTCTCTAATAAAATCTGTGTTCAATTACCTGCAAAATACACTGGGCCAAATTTAAGGTTTATCTAGGATTCTGGGGTTACTAATTAACCTTTAATAATGGGTCTAGATAATATTGGGCAGAGATCTGAGCCCAAACTCAACATTGGAAAGCCAACTGGGCTATGACAAACGGTGATGCACTAGTCCATTTCCAGTCTTCTAGAGCAATGTGATACATTTAAGAACATGAATCTCACAAAAAATAAAAAGTGGTAATGTGAAGGATTATTACTGTCCCAAAAAAGAATTGATGATGTTTTAAATTGAACCTGTCTTGATCAATGTAGAGCTGATAAATTTACAGGCAGAATAAGAAAATCAACAGAGATTAAGAGGTTAGAAGAAGATCATACTGCTGGTTTTAAATGTTTCTCCTATGGATCCTGACCACAAGGCAAAGTAATTCCTGGGATAATCATTTTTGGCGGTTGCCCAGTGGAGTTGGGAGTTGTGATAGTCACTATTTGGGTTTTGATAGTCTCTACTGTTTGTAGAAGACTCGTGAAATATTTGTATATTAAGTTTGGAGAGGAGAAACAGGCCTCTTGAATAACAGAGAATTAAGTTTTGAACCAGTGTGTTCTTTATTTTAGTATTTATTTGCATTCATATCCAAATCTGGGTGTGAAGGGGAATAACTCACTTTTGTAACAGAGATTTGGTACGTTACAGAATTTAATAGTTAGCCTAAGCATTTCACTAATTTACGAAATCACAATTTTCTGGCATTGTTGTCTGTGTTTATAAGCAGAGTTCTATCACTTAACCTGTTCAAATAAAAAAGTAAAAAGATGTTTATGAAACTAATACATGAAAACTTTCCAAATATAAGGCTTCATATTCTCAATGGGAAACAAAATCAAGGTAAAGATCTTAAATATGATGTAGGGAGTGGTAATGGACAAGAAAGATGAACCACAAAGAACTACCAAGTTCCAACATGATTTAACAATTGTCCTCAAATTGACAGTAATTAAGAAAGCAAAGGAACATAAGAAAAGTTTAAAGTTACCTCTGTTACCAAAGACTCTAGACGATCTATTCTGAACATTCCATCCTGATGAAGAAAGACATCAGTCAATATTGAAATGCGTAATTGTGTCACTAAAAGGAGAAAAGCTATGGCAACAAGCATTTAAATTCCATTTCTCAGTCAAGTAGCATATGTTTTTTCTTGTTTTACCTTATAAAGAAGAGTCTGCAAGGAAGATTTAAGCTGAGGGGAGCTGTCAGTAAGTACTTTTTTAGCAATGAAAGGGTAAGTACTACCCAGAACTTTGTACTCAGGATTAAAGCCAACAGCAATTCCTTCGAGTACAGCAAGACTGAAAGAGCAAATGAAATTTTAAAAACTATGAGGAAGTAAGTAGATACATGAATTTAACATTACATTGAGAAACATTACCTTCGGATAACAAGTGAGAAGTATGAAGGTATCCTGAATTTGAATTTATACCTAGAAAAAGATTACCACATAACAAGTCAAAAAGAAACATAAAGGATGAGCCAACCAGCATCAAGAAGACAATAGCCGGTGAATATATTCAATATTATGTTAATTCATTTCATTACAATCTAGTACATTAATTATACATCCTCCATTGGAGTTGGGTATCATTAAATCGTATGGATTGAAAACCTTAGGTTTCTACTTGAAGCTCCGGCATCCAGATTATTTTTGGACAAGGAACATGACAATTCCTATATCTTTAATGAACTAAGGACAATGTGATTACACTTGTTCAATCCAGGGACTAGAAGGAGTATATAGATGTGGTGAATGTGATCATGACTACAGTACTTTCTAGTATAACCGTGAAAAATATTCCCTCCATTCCTAAATATAAGATCACTTTCAAATTTCAATTTGTTCCTAAATATAAGCAACTTTCTAATTTTTCTCAACTTTTTTCCAAATAAACCCTAATAATGTTTATCTATGATAAACAAGCAAGAGTAGAAGAGTTAGAATAAAGGTATATAATTAGGGTATATCAGTAATATCATGTGCTAATAACTAAGTTGACTAGTATCCTTAATCTAATTAAATTAGGGAAAATTATCTTAGATTTAGGAACAGAGGGAGTTTAGTCTATGTAAATTTGCTGCAACTTTTCATAAAAACAAAAAACAAAAAAGATTTTGCGGCAACAGTATTACTCCAATGTATAGAGTTGAAACACAAATCAGGCTATTGATATAGCACATTAGGCATATCTTGGCTATGTACAGAGGGCTTAAATATATCCAATTTGAGTCAGTATGAGATGACCAACACTGCATCTTTTTATTTTCTTCTAAACTTGAAATTATAATAAATTCAAACAGTTATAACTATATTATCATATAACTTGGACTACAAAGAGTAGTTAGAAGCAAATGTAAAAATCAGATATGCAACATGCTTTTAAGTAATTTACACAATTAACATCTGTAGGTACATTATAAGGGCCATTAACAAACATAGAAAATCTACTTATGTTATCTGGCTCCTTATATTACATGGCTTACTATAAAGGACTTACATGGTTGTTCCTAAATTTCCTAAAAGATCTCCAAAGCTGATATTGCGAACTCCTCTGGCAACAGCATTTTTGAAGACACCTACATCAAAATAACATAGAAAAATGTCAGTAATTTGTAAGTTCCCTAGTAAGGAAAAGAAATTGACTTCTACAGCAAACTACATTCAGATATATTGAAGTTAACCTAAACATAGTAAAGTAAAAACCTGTCAAGGCCAAGGTAACAGCTTCTCGATCAGAAGTTGGTGGAAGAAGCCTGATACAAATCACAATTAAATTAGACCTCAATGATAGTAGTGCACTTATAAACTGAAAATTTATATAATCATATTTCAAACATACCCAAGCGTGACAAAGTCTTTAGCTAATGCATCAAAATCACGATTTACAAGATGGAGACAAGCTTCCATGAAACCATCACGCAATTCTTGTTTAAACTCACCTGTCATACCAAAATCTGGTAGCAAAGGGAGAAATAGGAAACAGGAAATTAGTTTTGCTATATGTAAAATATGTTTAATGAGGTGGCAAAAAAACCATGTTTAATGAACTAGACAAGTGGAGTTGCTTGAAAATATTGTGTAGCATAGAAACGGTTGAACTTTGCCAATGTAACATTGACAATAGTATTTTATACCAAGATTCAGTATATCTATTTCATTTCACCATTTGTAACCAAACTATGGAAAAAAAGAGAATGGTCACTCATGAAAATAAATATTCAATAACAGTCTTTGGGCCGAATACATGTGACATGTATTATAATCTAATATATTCTACTTGTAAAATAACTTATAATTACATGTGAAATATGTTATAATTTAGTGTTCTGATATGCTTCTTAAGCTTCTGTAAAAAAAAAGTCAAAGAAGTTTTATATTTAGGGTCGGAGGGAGTAATTTTTTGTAAAAAAATTTGAAAAAATATTTAATTTCATATTTTTCAACCAAACGATTTTGTATGTTAAATTATACTATATCGCAAAGTTCAAAACAAACCAGACATAGCTTGGCACCGGTTCAAGGGTCAACAATTGAATCAAGGTCAACTTGGGATGAAAACGGCCCTATTAAATTATTATGATTTTATCAAAAATTGCAAAATAAAATAACATTAATCATTACAATATATCAAAATATAGATATAAATCAGTATATTTGGTTCATTATAAACATGAATATTTTAATGTTTGTAAAGTGGGAATAAAAGAGAGTGATCACTCATGAAAATAAATATTCAATAACAGTCTACAGGCCAAATACAAATACAAAGAGCAAGAAAATTAAATATTAAATATGCGCAAGTAAAATAGCATTTACAATAGTCAACATAATTATATTGTAGTCTCCTGAAATTAGTGAAAGTTATTAATAAGGGGAATTGTAACAATATAAAAACAAAAAAATAAGAAAAAAATTCTTTGAAAAAACAGAGACAATGGCCAGTTCAACTACCCTAGCTTTTAACTGGGTTGAATTGTCGTCAGGGTCACATGCAAAACAGCAAAACAGGGTCCATACATATCCATGCTAACACATCCAGGTTAGAAACAGAAAGAAAGCAGGTTTCATACTTGAAGAAGCTATTCAAAGTGTTCGGCTTATTTGAAATTTCAAGTTGTCAGACAAGATATTAGTCCAGACGTCAGCCAAGGAATTAACAGTGGCTAATGCAAAAAGTAAAGTGCATAGGAAAATACTGGATTCTAGATTTCAACCTTCTCATTCTTGAATTACCTAAATAAGCTAGTTTTCCATCATATGTACGGAGAAGATTGCCAGGGTGTGGGTCTGCATGATAGAAACCATACTCAAGAAGTTGATTGAATGAGCAGTAAACCCCAACCTAATTATCACAAAGGAAAGATGAACTAGCTTAATCCATTGTGCAAAAGCTTATTACAAATAGAATAAATATTAAAAACAGAATGGCTACATTCAGTTACACAAATGACCTCAATCAAGTAGAGATCCTTCACTTCTGATAACTTTTGCCCCTGCGATGGACAATAAAAATCAAAACAAATTGTATCAGATACCACCTCAGAGTTATCTAGAAGGGGAAAAAAAGAAACGAAATTGCCTATATAGTCCTCTTGAATTTCAAAGGAAGGAAACTAGAGGCATCCTTGGAAAAAGTATTCTTAAAAGCGTTTGACATGAGAAATTACAATACGATCACTGATTTTCTCATCATTTGATTTTGTAAACAGTAATATTCTAATTCAAACTAGCATGGAAAGAAAAATTCAGAATAGTTTCTAAAAGGGTTTAAAGGCACATATCTTATGCCCCCAGTAAATTTAACACCATAGAGGCATTGAATTATCAACATATCAATATGAAACGCTCCATCCAGTCCCTTATCATACAGACATTTTCATGTAGATTCAAGAAAGTTGTTACATGGTTTTTTTACCAAAAAACATCCAAGTATTCCCTTTAACCCGATTCATCTTATCATATAACCAAGGGTCAAGTCACAAGACAACTATTTACAATTTTAGGGGTAACAAAACGAAGATCAGTAGATATTTTGACCCAACACCTTAATAATTGGGCCAACATTATCTTTTAGAAAACACCTTATATATACGACTGGAAGATATATAAAATCTTAATAGCTTTATTGTTCACAAGCCATATAGTTCATTCCTAATGCATTATGCACCACATGAGACAAATCTCCAATGCCTACTCAACTTAAGTATATAGACAATTCAATAACAATGAAACGAATACCTCAATCCATTCCATGACAATGACCTTGCGAGTGGTGTACTCCATATACATTAAGGGAACCACCACATCTGGTATAGAACCATATAACTGCCTGGTCATCACACAAATTAAATAACATGTGATGCCTCAATTAATAAACAATAAGAACTGGAAAAAAAATCATTATAAGCTATGCTTGGTCTAAAATTTGGTAGTAAAAGAATAAGAGCAAATGAAACATTGAACAGCTAGGGAGAGAGTGTTATGAAGCTATCTGCTACTGAATAAATTGTTCAAAAGTTGGGTTTTGCAAGTCTGTGACATAATGATTAAGAAGCTAACTAGGCAAACTTTCAGCCTCCCAAAAGCCCAAATATAAGTAAAGTGGGAAAAGAAAATTAGATACTCATAATCTCAAAAGTGCAAAATTACTTCACATCACATATTGGAAAAGTCTGAGTGTTTTCAATATTAACACTCTCATCTCCTGTTACTATAAGATGTATAGAGTAGATAGCCACAAAACAGTCTGAAATGCTTGCTGTAATTAAGAGAGATTTAAGTGATGTTGACTGAACAAATAATAAGAAAGTCTTGTAAAAGTCCACCCAATACAAACTTCAGGGCAAAATAAAAAATAAAATCTGGAGAGTGGTGAGCTGCAACCAAATGAATCAAGTGCCCTCAAAAGATGCACATTTTTCCAAGGTATTTTGCTCCTTTCTTATCCATACACTCCACACTAAATTTATTCCAAGTTCTAAGAATAGGCTAATTGATCAGAAAAACGTAAGCAGAAAAGAACAAAAAACAAAGGGCTCCATTTGAAACTTCCACGCCAAGTGACAATGTGGGTAAGATGACTGATGATCACAGTAATACAAATGTGTGCAAAATGAGTCAGCTACTACAAAGTAAACCAACATTTTTGTTTTCAAAGCATACTACTATACCCTAAGAGTAAAAGAGTCATGAAAATTGTCAAAAAGCAATTATAGAGTGCACTTACCTAAACTTGAGGCCATTGCTAGCTTCATTATTATAGTCCATCTCCTGCATTCAAGGTGATTTACCTGTATTCAATTTTAAGTTCTAAGAATTATAACTTTCATTGAAATATGCACCAGGTTTGATAAGCTTAAGAAACAAACCAAATTACTGCATTTTTCATTTCTCAAAGGTTTCACACTTAACTGTATTAGGAGATAAGGGAATAACTTTGTGAATGTGTTTCACTGAGTAAAAATTCAGATCAGGTTAGACTATCATTTTTATCAGAGATTTTATTATAAAATATGATCATTTGGCAAAAGGTTAAAAAGTCTTCAACAGAAGAGGAAGTGGAAAATACAAATAATGTGCTTAAACATCATCTAATTGTATTATTTAAATAAGAACTGGATTCGGAATAAGGCAGAGGATAAGAACCAGAAAAAGAAACAAAAGAAAAGAGAAAACAGATATACACTTTCAAATATAATTCATATTTTAGAATTCAGAGTCCATCACCTTGTATATGTTCAACTTTTGCATTGGGTGCTAGACAAGAAGATATCAAATTTTTTTAATCGTCAAAACACTTGTTCTCACACATTTCACCACAGTAACATTCATATTGAAAAGTCCCAATTGAAGATACAAGAATATCAATGCATACCCGAAAAAGACTTGACGCCCACTCATCAACAACAGCCTGCATATTTAAGACCATATTTAGCAACCAAAGACCCAATTATTATGCGCGAATGCGCACCCACACAGACACACAAAACCTCCCTAGAGAGACAGAGAAAATCAATAGTTCTTTACAATTAAAATTTATGTACCCCCATGTGGAATTAAATGAAAATAATCAACTGTACACTGTCCTTGAATGAAATAACCATCAGTAGCAATGATAATCATTTTGGCGTCAATTTAATTAAATTTTACGCTTCTATTAAAACAAGTCAGACTTTACCTGAAGATCAGTATTAAATTTGCCGAATCTCCTAATAAACCCTGCCAGAAAACGCAATATTAACATATCAAGCGAAATGGCAGCTTGGACTCCTGGTCGTTGGACTTTAACAGCGACAACTTGTCGGCTTTGGCGAAGCCTAGCTTGATAAACCTACTCTCACAAAGAAGGTCCAATTTTCACGAATTTGAGCCACACTTGAAAAAAATTGGCTACTCACAACTTCAAAAATCTTAGAAAGGTAAAAACATCAAAACAAATAAACCTGCCCCAGGGATGCTGCAGCTACAGGTGTAGGTGAAATCTCAGCAAAAAGTTCATCAATAGGCATGCCAAGTTCTTGTTCTATCATACTGAAAGCAACTTCTGTAGAAAATGGGCTTATGCGATCTTGCAACAATGAGAGTTCATCTAAATATGATGGTGGTATCAAATCCTACAGGCATAATTTATTTTAATATTTTTATACATCAAATTTAGAAACTGCACCAGGGAAACAAGCCTGCAAACACATTCCCATTCTCCTAAATAAACGAGAAAACAGACATGAAACTTAAAACATGACTGAGAATAATAAAGTTAACATATCTTATTCAAGCAATTACTAAGATAAAACACCAATAGTGAGTGTGAATCAAATACCCGAGTAATAATCAAGTTATAAATATTATCATCAAGTTCCAATGTGCAGGCCATTGGCACATTTCAACAAAATATTAAAAGGGGCAGAAGTAAGAATACATAGCAACAAGGAACATCTTAATACAATGTTAAACAGTATGGTGTGTTATATTAAATGTAATTTAAACGGTATAACCAAATACAAAGAGACAATCAATTCCGAATGGCATTTATATTGGTGTTCAATTAATATATGCAACCTATACAAGAAACAATATTGTGAAGAGACAATGAACATAATGAAAATTAATGAGATAAAGAAGCTATATCACCAAGCAAATGACATTTTTAACACAAAAGATATGGAAATAATATTATAAGACTGGCAACATATAGAAGGAATGCTTTGAATAACAAATCAGATGATGTGCAACTTACTGGACGGGATGATACAGCCTGAGCAATTTTAATATATGCCTGCAAGATAGCAACAAAAAAACTTTTATAATGAATTGTTTTTTATCAAAAGCAATTGAAAGAGTTGAAAATGATATCACTGAATTAAATCTGAAATTTCAGTAGATCAGCATCATAAAACAAAAAGTGAAATGAGACTACAATAAAAAAAATTTATGCAAACAACTCGGCATCCATAGTAGAGTAGTTTTAGTTACAGAATCCTTCTCCGAGCGCTAAAATAAAAATCAAGCCTACCCAATATTGTTAAATATTCCAGAAAAACACCAGTTAGGTAGGGGACTCTAAGGCATTACACCAAGAACACAACAACAACAAAGTCTTATCCCACTAGGTGGGGTTAGGGACATGGATCGTACAATGTCATTGTCGTTGATCCATGTTCATAAGATTCGATAGGATTTTACATAGGCTGTCATGGCATTACACCAAGAACTTTGAAAAAAGCATTAGTCAAGGAGAGTTAATGCAGACACTACACAACTTAAAAACGATTGTTGAGAAATTTATGGAAGTTTTTACCTAAACAGCCATGCTAAAGGGTTTCCAGTTTATAATATTGATATTCCGAAAATTACAAAATTTACTCCATTCTTCTCCAGCTTCCAAAAAACATAGCAGATATATGGCCCAAAAGGACATCAAAGCCAAAACTTGGAGTGAGAAAGATAACTGAGAACAGAAAAACAGGGGGAACATTTATATATTAAACATTATAACTCAACCGGACGTTCATGGATCATTATGATTCAGTTCAAAAACCAGATGAAAATCCAAAAACCACAAGAAGTTCATGAAAACTTGTTGAAGAAGTAATGCAGGAACCACCGCTTGAACAAACTGAAAGCTTCAATGATAAAGCCGTAAATACACCACTTGAACAAGGTCATATGATTTTACATGTCTCATAAAACAATACTATAGACCCCTTTATCAATACCAATCAAAATCAAAATGACACCAACTTATAGGAAAAGAAAATCAGAAGAAAGAGCAAAACTTAAATGACATACCGGCCCTAGTTCCACCAATATTTTCCTGAGTTCTGCAGCTCTCACCTACAGAACATAAATAAAAGAAAGCACTCAGTGATTATCACAGTAACCAACAAAACATAAGCATAAAAAATGGGTTTAACCATACTTTATTTCTTTATGCTAGCATCAAGTTTCATTTTAAAATGCATAGTCACTAACTAACACCATTAGTTTTATTTAAAAAAAAAATGCTGACTAAACAAATTTAAATTGTAAATCTATCATTAAATATTTTGCAAACGATGATTGAATTCAAATTTTTCAATATAATAATGGATCAAGGGTCATATCTGCCTTAAAGTATGCACAAGTTCATATCTGTCATGGAAGTATTTTTTGGTCCAATTTTGCCCCGAAAGTTTGTAAAGTATATCATATATGCCTTTCCGTTACAAAATCTCACGACGTCAGTAAATGGTGGATATGATACAGTTTCGGTGCAAAATCGGGCCATGAAATATTTCCGGGGCAGATATGATTCTTCATGCATACACACTTTCAAGGTAAATATGACCCTCAACCCGTATTATAACAGACATATTTTAAAAATTAGAAATTTTTTATTCCAAATGTGATTATAAAATTAAAATCACCTTTTAAATTTGACAAATCAGCAGCATATTTTCCGTGAAATAAACCATTCTAAACGTGTACTTTTCAAACTTAAAACAATTAAAATGAAACTTGCTCCTAAAATAAACATGAAGCACCAAAATATACTACTTCCTCCGTTCTTAAATATAAGATCACTTTCAAATTTCAATTTATTCCTAAATATAATATCATTTTTTATTTTTTCCCAACTTTTTCCCAAATTAACCCTAAAAATGTTTATCTATAATAACAAGCAACAAAAGAAGAGTAGAGATAAAAATATATAGTTAAGATAAATTAGTAATATCATGTATGACTCCCTTTGGTCCTAATATAAGACCTAGTTGACTTTTTTGAAAAATCCTAAAAAAGCAAAATAAGTTAATTATAAATTGATTTATCTAAATTTTCCCCTTAAACTAGTTTATTTTACCTATAAATTAATGGATAATCTAAAAATACATCAAATATGTCATGATTTAATAACTTATTTCGCAAGCTTAATCTCTCATAAAAAAGTCAACTAGGTCTTATATTTAGTACCGAAGTTAGTAATAACTAACTTAACTAACATCTTAGTCTAATAAAAAAGCGAAAGTGATCTTATATTTACCAACGGAGCCATACTACTATAAGATAAGAAAACAAAATTGAGAAACCTGAAACATTTCATCAGTCCTCTCCATGAGATCATCAAGGAAACGGAGGCCAAACCACTTTCCAAAAGTGGTTCCAATCTGAAACAAGCGTCGAATAACGACCAAAGGCTTTCTTCTATAAATGGAAGCAATCTTCGATATGCTATACTCCGCCACAGAATCTGCCTCCGAGTCGCTCAGCTCAAAGAGGTAGCCTGACTTCTCCGTGAAGGTGTCTACCTCGCGCCCTCCGGTGGCCCCACACGTGGCCCAACGCTGGGGCCCACAGAAACTCCTACTACTACATTGTTTGACGAAAAGAGGAGAAGGAGAAGAAAATTTATGAATGGCGGGAAGTGATGAGAGAGAAAGAGAAGGATGAATCAGCATTTGTAGAGAGAGGGATTTGATGAGAAGTGAAATGGAGTTGAATTTTGCTGAAGCTATTTTTTGTTTTGTAAAGTTTAATTTTCTTTTTTCTTTTTTTCTTTTTTTAAGAAAATAGAAAATGGTGAGGGATTGAATGGGGACCTTGTATGGCTTATCCACAAAATTATTTGTAAAATCTAATAAATGATGATATGCATGGCCTGATTATTCCATGCATCGTTATCATCTGTGTTAGAAATATCTTTATTTTACATGCAATTGAAGTTTAGACAGAAATTCTTTGAAATAAGGAACTCCCTAAGTCCCTAAATATAAGACCACTTTTCTAATTTAATTACATTAAGATGTTAGTTATTAACACATGATATTGTTAGTTTATCCTAATTATATATTTTTATCTTCACTCTACATTTCTTACTCGTTATTATAGATAAACATTATTAGGATTAAATTTGGGGGGAAATGAGAAATGTTAGAAAATGATTTTATATTTAAGAACAAATTGAAATTCGAAAGTGATCTTATATTTAGAAACAGAGGGAGTACTTAATTTTTTTACTTACTCAGTGATGTTGAAATGATTATGATATGACAAAAAATAATAAAATATCATAGAATTAATCAAAAAAAGGATTTCAATTATCAAATGGAAAAAAGTCATCAATTCATTTCATTAATTACAAAAGTTTGGATCTTTCCTTTCCCAAAATATATTACTTATGAAATTTATGAATTGGTTAATATAATTCAGCATTACAAAATAAAAAAACACTTATTATAACTCATGAATTAACCCATTAGTAAAAGGTAAAAAAAATTAACTTGTTACTAGTATATTCTCACACAGGCTCACACAAAATTGTTTGCAGATAGTCTAACAAAATATCAAATAGATTAATACTTTGCTTCCTTCCCTCCCCCAAAAAAACAAAAACAAAAACTAGGTCTTATATTTAAAACCAGACGATTAAGTATTCATAAATTAAAACAAAAATTACACCATCTTTCTTCTTTATTTAAGCTATGTATTTAAAACATTGTCATGACAAAAGATAATGTACTGTTTTCACTTTTCACATATATCACAAATTTTGGCGTCAATTGCCAACACACAGTCATATCTTGGCATATTGATATGCAGATGAATTTAGTATTGACATTAATCTCAAAAATACAAGATTTTCGTTACTCTGTAGTCAGCACTCAACCATCTCATTATCTCTCAGACTCTACTAGCACAACAAAATCACCAAATTTATACACTCGTATGCATCCAATTATAACAAAATGATGGTTACAATCTCTGAAACATTCCAATTTCAATGGATGTTTCCCTATGAACAATGGAATACAATCTGATCATGCACCTGAATCCCACACATGTAAGCTAATTGACTTGCTGAGAAAGTAGAACAAGAAGCCCTTGAGGTCCCACCAATATCTCATTAAGAAAACTGAGCAATCCGAACCAAACCACCGGAGTCACGTCCACACCAGCGAGCGGAGGGATCACCTTGCGTGTCTGAACAAGAAGTGGCTCTGTGGGAGCATAAGCTATCACATATGGGAACTTCCCCACAGGAAGCTTAGGGTACCAAGACATGACTATTCTCAAGATAAACAGAAATCCAAATGCAGATAGAAAGGGACCTAAAAATCCAATCACTAGCTTTGCAGTAGCAGGGTCCAAATCTGCAAGAACCAAACTCAAGTTGAAGTTTTCAAGAGGAAGTGTGTGTGTTGTTTCTATTGTGGGCACCTGTAGAGTATTGGAAACTGCATTTGGATCAAAAGAGACCATTGATGAAGCTGCCACTTCATCCAGTATCGAGAATACAGTGCCAGCATTACATTGCAAGATTCGAGATCGGCGATTTGCTGGTCTCTTTATAGAATAACTTGATCTTTTCTGCAATATTTGAATACGTCAGAATATTAAGGTGGAGTAGAACATACTATTGGTGAGTGCAACACCAGAACAATTCTGTATTTTAGAGCTCATTCAAATCAAGTGCCATATCCTATAAAGGTGTGGCTAACAATTTGGCAAGCATAGTTAGCAGATTATCTGACTAAAAGAGTTGCATTTCAATTTGATATAAAAACACACACAAGATAATCATTTCTGAAAACTTGTACTGCATTCATGCTTCTATGACAGCAATTTTTTAAAGGTGAATTTCATAAAAGGCTGTAAGTGATAAATCATTTTAAAGGACGACATACCACATACAACTTCATATTGACTCTCTAAGTTAAAGGTCAACGGATTCATCCAGTATCAAAGAGAAAGAAACAAAGATGGAAACATCTTTAACTAGCACGTCCATAATTAAAGTAAAAGTAAAAACAATCAATTCCAGTCGATTTAATGAACAAGACACGGATGAATTTCAAGTTGCACCCAAAATTATTAAATATTACTCCCTCTGTTCCTAGATATAAGAGCTGATTACCTGATTTTATAAGACTAAGTATAAGTATGTTAGTTAAGTTAGTCAAAATTACATAATATTACCAAAGAGCCCGAACCACTTGTCTTTATTCCAACCCTCGCTTACTCAATTATTTTTTATTGAAGAGCAACATGACTGATTATTTGGGGATAAGTTGAAACAAATCAGAAAGAGCTCTTATATTTAGAAATAAATCCACCTCCCAAATTAGCTCTTATATTTAAGAAGAGATGGAGTACCACTTTAGTCTCTATTGTCACTTTGAACTCATTACTCCCTCTATTCCTAAATATAGGACCTATTTGGAGACATAAACATGTTATTAAAAACATTTTTCTTACCAATAAAAAAATCCTAAAAGTTTATTCATGCTTAGACTACATTTTGTAGGCAAAAACAATCCTACTGGTATGTAAACTTCTATCTCAGTATAACACAGGGCACCAAATTTAAGTAAGCAACTGAATATCATATCCCGAAAAAACAGAAAAATAAAGTGTTTTCAAGGTAATCATTTAAGTGAGCAAACCAAATTCCTCAGCCATCAAATCACACCCACATGAAATTCACAGATATTTACAACAAACCATAATAAAAGCTAGTCAGGATTCATAAACTAAAGAACAGTCAAAAGGGAACTGAAGGTACCTACAGAAACATTGAAATTACTTCGTTTATAGATACAAGGCTTCCATCCTACAAGATTGAACACAAAAAGGAAATGAGAGTGAAAAAACAAAGGAAGAACAGCACTTGAGAAAACAGAAAATGTAAAAGAAAAAAAGTATATATACCTTTTACAAAAAGGGTATTTAGAAGATAAAATTGTGAAGCGAGCATTATGAACTGTATGCCTTCGAGCTTTTTCACGTAAATGATTAAGGAAATGAACGAGGGACTTAGTTAGACTGTGTGTCTGAGTGTACTTGAAATCAAAAGCTTATCCTTTTATGAACGGTGGAGATGACACGTGGATCACAGTGAAGGAGTTGACAAAAATTCACCCATATAATAATATGAATATAGTTTACATGGTTCAAAGAATTAATTGTGATATAAGTATCGTGAATATAGTTGTATATAAGTAGGACATTCGCACTTCAGCTTACCAACCGCGTTAGTTAGTTTTGCTGTTGTGTTTAGTCCGAAAAATGTGTTAAAAAAAAAGAATTAATTGTGATAGAACAAATATAAGAAGAAATTGGCAAATGTCAAGGTAATAAAATTATTGTTTTCCATTCTTGCCTTTGTATATTAGCCAAGTAAGGAGGGGAAGGGAGTGTGTATTATAAGTAAATTATAAATGAGTAAGAGTAGAAATGAAAAGTTTTTATTAGTATGTGAAAAATAGTTGACTACTTTTTATGGAGTAGATATTAGAGGAAATATTCATAAAAAGCATTATTAAATGTTTTTATTTAGGGTGTAACGCTTGCTACAACTATTAATAAGGATAAAGTTCAATGTTATCAGACTTGAGAGTTCAAGAAAATTCTAATAAGGTTGTAAACTCGGATTATGAACTCTTACGAGTTTACCTTCATAAATAAATAGCTATTAATCATATATGAAAATATAATTAAAATATAAAAATAACATCAATTATGCTTAAATATATTTCAACGTCCAAATATAAAATGTAAATTCATCAGCATTCATAGTTTATCAAAAGTAATGTAAAAATTCTATGAAGACCATGCATGTTGACAATATTAACTAAATAGATCAAATAAAAAAAATAGATTTAACAATAATCATCAAATGTTGGATTCTCACTATCTCCATCATTTCCCAATTCTCTATCTTCATTGTTTAATGGGTAATGGACCAAATCTGTCCCTCAAGTAACCACCAAGGAGCGCTGAGCATCCTGAACCAACAACAGGCCTGTATATGTACTCCAAGTAACCAAGGTATTTAAAAACTATCTCGATTGGACGGTCAACAACGTTTGACCGTTACAATGCCTATGTGGCTGCTACGCGAGCACCTGCTTTGACACCTCTGCTTGCCACATGTGTATTTTAAATGGACTTAATCTTCCCTCCAAGTAACCACCCAGGAGTACTGAACACCCTGAACTAACAACAGACTCATATCTGCACTCAAAGTAACCAATGTGTTTAAAAACTTTCCACGGGTGAACAGTAATTGAAGTTTGACCGTTACTAGGGGTGTCCAAACCCGGGAACGAGAATCGGTTTTCCCGTTTCCTTTCTCGTTCCCGCATATTTCCCGCCCATGCGTGAAATATGCGGGAACGGGAATGAGAACGGAATTTCCCGTTCCCGCATATTATGAAGTTGGGAACAAACAAATGGACATAAAAATGAAATATACACATACTGACATACACAAACATTTTATTACCATTAAAACAAAACCAACCCATAAGGACTACTGTAAACACCCTATTTTGTCCGGGCCCACCAAATTAAAAATAAAAAATATAAAAAAAAGTAAAAAATGAAAAAATAAAAAAAAATATATAAAAACAAAAAATATAATGAAACAAGATATGCTCTCTTGATTCTTTCTTGTGAGACAAGCACAAGTCAAATTGTGTAAGGGTCAAACAAAGATTGGCAACTAAGTGAGGAAAATGGAAATAATTGTGGTGATTTGATTGTGTCAGAAAAGAATGATTCCCCATCAATTAGAATTTGATTTGAATAGGTTAGGAAACTTTTGAAGGGAATTTGAGTAAAAGAGAAATAAATTTTATTGGCCAATCAAGTTTCATAATGGAATTGATACATGTGCAACCATCATAAAAAGGAAAAAGGAAATTAACATGATATGGAGAGAATGATTGGTGAGCATAAATCAAAAAATAATAAATGGGCATTTAAGATGAAACCCTAGAGTTGTGAGAGCAAGAGAGCATATAGGGGGATTTTTTTTAGGGGAGAGACTAGATTTTCTAGTGAGGAGCTTTTTTTTGGGAGAGGCTAGGTTTAGTGATGATCATTTTTTGGGTGGTTTTTGAAAGAGAGAAAATATTTCTTGGGGAAACATAGAGAGAAGGTGAGTGGAGAGTGATTTGTTGTGAGATTCCTTCTTCTTCTTCTTCTTCTTCTTCTTCTTAACTTTGTTTTCTTATGCCGATGAAAGTCTATTGTAGACGGAGGCATTCATAATCTCTCTTATCTCATTTAGGTAAAGGTGATATAACCCTTTAAGACAATTTGATTGTATCTTCACCTTGCCAATGATTTGAGATAAGAGAGGATTATTCTTAGTTATTTTTTTTTATTTGAAAATATTTTTTTTGTATATATATGTATATTTTTTTTACAATATTTTATCTTTGCTTGATATATGATTTTGTTTTGATTTTATTTTTTTTATAAATAAAAAATAAAATGAAATGGTTTTCATAAAAGAGGAAAATGGGTTGAATGATTTTCATCCGAGAAAAATTGAATTATTTTCTCAGGTTGAAAGTCGATTGTTTCTCCGAGAGAAATTATCTCCTCAGGCGTTTCAATCAAAATTGTGAAGTGTTTACTCTTTAAAAAATAAATAAATATGCATTTTCATAATATAAAAAAAAACAAACCAAAAATAATTTATTTTTTTCTTCTTAAATTTAAACAAATGTTTTTCTTAAAAAACACAAACCAAGTGACACACATTTCTACCCGAATTACGTGGGTTTTGATCCTTTAAGAGTATGTAGGCCCTAGGTCAAATCCTAGGTCAAGTCTAAAAATGTAAAAATTATTTTTTCCCTTCTTTTTGTTTTATTTTTATTTTTATTTGTATATATTCATTTCTCTTGGTAATTTAAAATAAAATTAAAATTAAGGTCATATTTACTTTTAAACAATTAACTTAGGGTAACCGTTTTCTTGAACGGGTGCTGTGGGGTGCCTAACACCTTCCCCACGCACAATCGACTCCCGAACCCTATTTTATTTTTTTTATTATTTTAAAAGGTTTTCCAAAATATCCTTTTTAAAATATTTTGGTGGCGGCTCCATTTTTAATCTTAATTTAACCTAATTTTTCGGGCGCTACAACTACAAAATAAGATTACAAGATTACAATTCATTTCCACATTTAACAGGATTAAAATGTGGGAAAGATTTGTCATACATTTACAAATCTTTCCCATACTATAGTATTGTCACTCATACATTTACAAGATTACAAATCATTCCCACATTTGTCCCTTTCACTTCACTTATATCCTGTAATTTTTCTTCCCCGTGCCCTACTAATATTTTCCAACACCCTTATATTTTCCCTTATACACATACTGACATACACACACAACACACCTTTTATTTCCATTAAAGCAAAACTAAGCCACAAGGATTACAAAATAAGATTACATTTCCCATCATGCATATGAGAACTAAACAGATTTCAGAAAATCCAACATGCAATTAGCTCCTTTAAATTGGTTAAATGAAAAAAAAATTTAGAAAAGAACACAACAACAAAAATTTCAGAAGCAATTAGAACCCAACATGCAATATTTACAATTTGGACTAAACAGTAAACACCCTTATTTGTTATTAATTTTTTTTAAAAAAAGAGACAATATTGAAATCCGGGACGGGAACGAGATTCCCGGGGCCTATCCTGGATCCCGTCCCTTTCCCAGAGATTTCCCGTTCCCGGCACCCCGGGAAATTTCCCGCCTTTGTCCAGGACGTTAAATTCCCGGTCCCGTTTGCCCGGGAATGGGACGGGACCCCCGGGAACAGGATATGATGGACACCCCTAACCGTTACTATGCCTATGCGGCCGCCACATGAATGCTTGTTTTGCCACCCGGCGTCTTGTCATCGCTACGTAAGATATGTTCATGTGGGTCCCACCTATAATAATAAACAATTTTTCTCTCCCTCTTCATCACCATCACCACAGCCCCCTCAACACCCACCACCCCCCACCCACACCACCCCCTCAAACGTGGCAAGCAAAGGTGGCGTGGGTGGGGGTTGTGGAGGTGAGGCAGTGGGGGCTGGAGGGGTGAGGGGGTAGCATTGGTGGGGGTGGTGGGTGTTGGGGGGACTGTGGTGATGGTGATGAAAAGGGAGAGAGAAATTATTTATTATTATAGGTGAGACCCACATGAACATATCTTACGTGGCGATGACAAGGCGCCGGGTGGCAAAACAGGCCTTCACATGGCGGTCGCATAGGCATAGTAACGGTCAAACGTCATTGACCGTCCACCCGGGGTAGTTTTTAAACACATTGGTTACTTTGAGTGCAAATATGGGTCTGTTGTTTGTTCAGGGTGCTCAGTGCTCCTGGGTGGTTACTTGGAGGGCAAATTAGGTCCATTTAAAATACACATGTGGCAAGCAGAGGTGGCAAAGCAGGTGCTCGCGTGGCAGCCACATAGATATAGTAACGGTCAAACGTTGTTGACCGTCCAACCGGGGTAGTTTTTAAACACCTTGGTTACTTGGAGTACAGATACAGGTCTGTTGTTAGTTTAGGGTGCTCAGCGCTCTTTGGACGTTACTTGGGGGCCAGATTTGGTCCATTACCCTTGTTTAATTTCTACTTGTCTTACCTCTATCAACATTGTAATTTTCTCTAATTTCTATACTTAAATCAGCACGCAATTAGGTCAACATCTAAGGATGAATTGATAATGTTATCATTATTTCCATGATATTGAAAAACCCCATTAACATTTTTCTCGAAACAATGGTTATCTGTCATTCAAATTCCTTCAATAATTCATTCATAATCAGAATGAATATCGTCAAAATCATAACTAACATTTATGCTATTTTTCTTTCCTGTGGGCTTCAAATTGATACAACAGGCTACACATGTAGTCCAATACAAATGTTCCTTTTTCTCGATTTATTTGTAACATTATCGGTTACTATTTATACCACATTTTTCTCTCCCACTATATCTACAACTTCATTTATCATCTCAGAGTAAATAATTGTGAGGGGAGAAATACGAAATTTCCCTTAGTGCCATATATATTTTTCTATGAAAAGACAATTCCATTATAAATAAATTATTACAAGCTTAATCCTTTATATATATATATATATATATATATATATATATATATATATATATATATATATATATATATATATATATCGTTCCCTTCCTATTTGTTTTGTAACTCATGGATGTGTAGTTGAAAAGAATGACAATATATACATACTTTAAAGTGATTAATTTTGTACTCTTAATGTTTTAAAATGGCGATAAATTTGATCTTATATATATTTAGAATTTGAAGGAGTAAGTTGAAGAAAATTATTTTGGGGTAAATGGAAGGTGGCCATGGAAATAATGCTTTTCATTTTGCCATATATGAGGAAAATTATACTGGTTGAGGGTTTAATAAGAAAAGGATGTTATCAATTAAGGTTAGCATTCCATACTTATCACAATTATAAGAGAACAACTTTTCATCAATGTAATAAGATTTAGAGCGTTCAAATTTTAATCTCAACAACTCAAATTTAAAATTTGTAACTTACTAATTTTAAAGTGATTAATTCATTTTTATGAAAAATGATAGTTATGAGATCATCTTTATTTCATATTTTACATAAATTGAAATAAAAAGTTATTTAAAATAATATAAAATTAAATTAAAGGAAATTTAAAAGTCCAAATTCAATCTAACAACGTATATTGATCATGAGAAATGAACATGCAATTGAGATCCTATGATTTTTATTACACCAAATGTCGTGAAAATCTATAGACCCATTCAGGCAGTTGAGCACATTTCACTTATTACTACAAACTCACTGAATTATTTTTTTTATGTAAATATTAAATCTTTATGAAATGGATTAAACAAAAAAGGAGAATAGGATGCAAACAGAACTATTTTTTGCTTTTCAATTTTTTTCAAAGATATATATATGTCATTAGATGAAAATAACAATATCTTGAGGTACACAAATTGGGGTTATTTTAGTGATTGAAAAGGTTAACATGAAAATCTAGTATCAAACAATTAGCGGAAGTGTATTGAACATAAATAACGATTTGGATGATAGATATAACACACATTAATTACGAAGCGATGCATATCTAGTATCAATTAATTTATGAAGTGATGCATATATAGTATTCCATTAAATTAAAAAAAAGTCCCTTGATAATGGTTATGTGGAATATGACAACTGGATATTCGATTCCAATGTGGCAGCACACAGAGTTGCCTCTTTTTTAAAAAAAAAATATCATCTTCTTCATTTCTCATTTCTCTTTCTTAAGTTTCCTCCCTCAACATTCACAAATCACAACTCATCTTCATAAGCACCACTGTCCCATCATCATCATCGCACCTTTCATCTTCTTTTTTACCACTGACAAATCCTGATATTTAGATGGTTTTATTTACTAAATTTGAGGCAATTATTGACCACAAATTCGGTGTTATTCAACCACCCCTTCAACATATATAAACACAAACTTAAAGCCATCTCCCTCCTCCTTCCATCTCCAACATTATAATAAAGGGAACAATTGTTTCCCCAACCTATCCTTGGTTTCCATCTCTAGATTCTCTCCATACAATTATTGTATAAGATCACTTTCCACTCTTTGTATGTACATTTGCCTATTATTGTTTGAACTTAATATTAAAATCAATAATTCTAAAATAAAAATATCTATAAATTTATTTTATTTATTTTCTAGTAATAATCATAGCATATTTTGTGAAAATCAATAATTCCAAATAAAATTGTATTTAAGAATTTATTTTTAGTTATTAAATCATATTAAAATCTAACAATAATTATAACATATTTCATGGTGAATGTTATGCATAGGTGATTTTAATGAGTAAAATTTAACTATATACTCAAAAGTTTCTATAAAAATTGAATAATCAATATCACTTTTATTGAGTGATACTTATAAAATCACGATAATATATATTCATTGTTACTGAAAACATACGCTACAAGGATGTAATGGAGAAATGTAAAAGTAATTAAGAGACTTATTGTTGTAGTCAAAATTGCTACCAATGATTATATGGAAAATCTTAATTACCATAATTTCTTATGCATTAACAGCTATTTTCTTACACTCAAATAAAGAGTAAAACAATTAGATACATTGTATAATTGAAATATAATATTAGTTACTCTTCTCTTACCAAAAAAAGGCCTTCAAAATTGAAGACTTTACCTTAATAGACTTTACCTTAATACACTTTACCTTAAGAGAAGGCCTTCCAAAAAAGGCCTTCTCTTTCTTACACCACACATTGTTTTGAGGCCTAACCCTAAAATTCATCTCTCACCCTCTCTCTCTCACGTGATCCACATAGCGTTCACACATCCATCTCACATGGACATCCACTCAATGCACGTGCCACACAATGTGACTTTGTCCCTATAAATACCCTATACACACTATTTTGAGGCCCAACCCTAAAATTTCTCTCTCTCCCTCTCATTCGATCTTATGTTACTTGCGCCGCACAAAGTTTGTTTGTGTTGCAAAGAATCAACCCCCATTTTCTTTCTCTCTTTTTTGTGAGAAATAGTCTGTTTTCTTGTGAATCTTCATAGCTCTCTTCTCATTGTTTGTTTTTGAGAAATTTCTTGGGGGTGTATGTGTTTTTATTTGTTACGCAAGGATATCCTCACCCGCACGTGTCAATTGAGACTAATCTCTCGCTGTTCTGAAGTCCCATATAGGGGGTAGACAGGTGGCCTGTGAATTTGCTCCATTCGCTAAAGCTAGGGATTGAACCTCAATCACTTGTTTAAGGGACAGGAGTACTTATCACTCACGCCAACCCGCCAAGTTGGGGTAATGTGTTTTTTGGGCTACTATATATGCATGTGGATGGTCAATGCAGGATCCATCATATCCTAGATTGGTGAGCGTTTTGTGAATCATTCGTACCCTAAGTTACACTCTAGGTATGAATCAAAATAATTTACTTTCAATTTTCTTTAGATCTGGCATTATAAGCTTTGTAATTGGTAAAATGGTTTGCTCATGTTGCTTTAATTATGGAAGCTTGTGATTAATTCTCTATAGTGTCAATGGTTGAGAACTAGAATCATTCTTGTTTATATTGTGTTTGTGACTTTTCATCCTTTCCCTTGTGCTTTTTTGTCTTAACTTGTTTTGACCTTCATGTTATTTTTATTGGTTAAGTTTGGTTTTTCTAATATGGATCTAAATCCTTATATTGTTTGCGTTTTCTCTTATTTTCTGCTGGGTTGATTTAACAAAAATCATGTTATCGTATTTATATTTGGTTAAGATTTATATTACATACATATTAATCCTTTGATTTCCCCACTCTCTCAACAATTGGTGTAAAATTCTCTTGAGAGGTTTATCCATTAATGTGTTTTTGTGTGTGGATATCAAAGGCGGATCTGTTATATATATACTAAACTTATGAATTGATGTGAATCACTAATATCCCTAATTATAATTCATCAGGCCAGGTACGTTTGAATCACATTAATTTTTTTTTTTGGTCGAGTAAATCACATTCATTTACTATAGCAATATCATTTAAACATGGTATAAAATGGTTCGTAGTTGTGGTTTTGTGGTGCAAACATGATTCTAGAAGCTAATGTTTAATTCTTTATGGTGGCGATCTACTGGAAGCTTTCCTTATCAATTTTTCTTAGTGATGTCATTTGATCGACAATTTAGTTGATTTGACATCCTAGTTGATTTGATAACTCTTTTATCGTGTATTTGGCAAAGTGTTTGCTTGTTTGGGTCTAAATATGTACTTAGTCTACGTTTTGGTTTGTTGTTATACTTTACTTAATTAATTTAACAAAAAAAATATTTAATTATGTTGGTATTTGTTGTCTTTTGTGCAGTCAACTACATATGAAGCTGGACGAGACTTGTAACAATAGCCATGATAGAGATAAAAGTATCATTGGGACATTTAACATGTTGATTTTTGCCTATCAGATCAATGGTATACCAAAGGTATATTGATGAGAATTTTCTTATAATATGCTTAAGAAATTAACTGATACTTTTAATCCATTAGGTTCACTAATGAAATTAAAGTAACCATGAAAGGATACTTTTACATTTAAATATTAGATTTTTCATGTCTATTCTCATATATATATATGCGCTACTATAACTATTTATTTACCATTTAATTTTTTTCTTTATTTGTTAATATGATCGAGTATTTTATTTTCTGCTCATAGCCCATAGATTGACTGCAGTGAAGAATATAGTTGTTGTGATAGGGTTGATTTTAAGTAATGGTTAAAACTAATTCATTTTCTATAACATTGTGAACTGGAACAAAAGGAATTTTTTAAGCTACTTGTATACCTGAATAATCATAAGGTACTAATAATAATTGGTTCTTAATTTCTTATTCTAAATGAAATTAATAAGTTGATTTAGTGCACCGATAATACCTTAGTCCTTATAAGTCGTATGCTTATAGAAAAATGGTAAATGCTCTTTATCTTTATTTCTAAGCGTATAACGAGTATTTATTTTTCTTTCTTTTTTTTTTTTGATCGAAGAGTATTTATTTTTCTTAAACAATTGAGACTTCTAAAATTTCATGAAAAATGGATACTTATCAGAAAAAAAAGCTAAAGAACAATAAATTAATTTCTATCTCATACGATGCGGAGGCTAAGGATCGGAGATCAAGCTACTCTTAGAGAGGCTATGAAATATAATAAGCACAACTTAGAGATTTACGTGCTCAGAATAAGAGATTTTTCTACTTGAATGACAACTATTATCCATAAATTTCTCTTGTTTCAGCATCTCCTTGATTTACTTGAAGAAGTGAATTCCCATGTTAATGGGCATAAAAGAGGCTCATTTCAGAGATTTTCAAATAGACGCTTGTTGAAGATGCTAGAAAACACACCTTGGGATGAGTCTTTGCTCTTTCATGAGGTAACTTCACAACCAAATTAATCACATTTATTTAACGTCTTTGAGATACTTAACTATTGTAGCAAAAACTAATGGCTAACATTTTGAAATATATGATTGATAAGGGAATTATGCCGTCCTCTAATCCAATTGAGGATAGAATATTATTGGACCCTTTGCCTTCATGTTTCCTCAACTGCCTGAAGTATGCTTAATTTCTGTCATCTATGGAATTCCGTCAGAGTTGAAGGATATAAAGATTTTACTGAAAAATGCAAAGGTAAAATGTTTCATCTATCATTTAATGACACAATGTCTTAGATGTGATCTAATGACACAATGTTTCCTCAACGTATTTTGGAGTTATATTTAATAAATACTTTTTGGTTGGTTTTATCATCTAATGACTTTATTTTTCGGGGAGGATTTTTCTTAGCATCAAATTGATATATAATTTGCTGAATTTTATTGACTTATATTTTTCTGATTGCCTAATTGACCGCATATGTTTCATTTTCATGATAATGCAAGTTGTTGTTGCAATTTATTGTGTTCAAGAATTTTATCATGGGATGGTAGTAGCTAGAATCATATCTAGTTTTCTTATCTTGTCATATTTCTTCCTTTGACTTGTTCCTATGTTGGGTTCTAAGGCAAGAGGTGTATGTCACACTCTCTGTTGGTCATTAAACTCACAACTGCTTCAGAAATTGCAAGCGACTCCTCTTATTGATGAGCTGGAATATTTTCTGTAGAAGACTAAGTTCATTTTAAAAATAAAACCAACTTTCTAGAAAGGTTGTCTAATAGAGATATATATGTAGAAAAGTGGATTTTTTATTCTAATTGAGGAGATAATTTATGCTAAAAATATATATTCTTCACCAGTTTCAATCGGACAAATTTAGAAAGTATTTTTTTTTGCACTAGTTGTTTTTTCCACCAATGTTCAAAGTCTTTTCTATAGTAGATAAATAATACTCCCTTCGGTCCTAAATATAGGACCTAGATAACTTTTTTTGGGGAGATTAAGGAATACTTAATTTTAAATGTCTTTCCAATAACACCCCTCCTTAATTAGTTTAATTACTTAGTAGCTCTTCCTCCCCTATCAAAGGAGTTGTTAAAAAGAAGAAGGGTAATTTAGGAAAAAGGTGACCAAAAATGTATCTAGGTCTTATATTTAGGACCAAAATGAAGTCTCTATCTAGGTCCTATATTTAGGACCGGAGGGAGTATTTGTTTCTGTGTTTCGCCCCCTTCCATCTAATGTACTATATGTTAGTAAGTAGTAGCTTGGTTAAATGATCTGGAAGAAAACTATGAATTATATTTTAAAAAATAAGACATTAATAATGCATAAATTATTTCCTTGGTTTTTCATTTTTTTTTCAAGTTATGTCATATGTGATGTAAACTTCCATCTGCAATCCTCAAGCTATGCGGTTCCTCTATATTTCATTTTATATTTTCATCAGTTTTTCATCTAATAGGTTTGTTAAAAGACATTAGAATCTTATTTGTACCTGAAATTACATCTGGTGATTTGTCATTTGCATATGTAGTCATATTGTAACTTTTCTCCCTTTATCTGACAGAGTGAGGCTCTGAAAGAGTTGTCCTTAATGCCCTGCAAAGTTGTTGCAACTGGTGGTGGAGCTGTGGTTCGTCCTATTAATTGGTAAACCTAATTGCCAATATTTTTTTAACTATGAATTTGTTTCAAAATTAATGAACCGGTAAGGGTAGAACAAGAAGTATAGATCTTTTATAAAACGGGTAGAAGAAGACCAAAGAGAACACTTAATAATTTTTCTTTAAGAGGAACCTATTAGTTAACAATTTAAATAAGGATTTAGTTGTTGATAGAATACAATGACATTATGAGTGTGACGTAATGAATCTCACCTCACGATATAAGCCTTGTTGTTGGTGGTTTCATTATTGATTAATGAGTGACATTTAAAATCTACATTGGTAGGTCGTTAATGCTTTAGGTAATGTCATATAATGGTTTAAAATTGTCAGGGAATATTTCAAGCGAGGAATATCTGTCTATTTGAATGTGCCTCTAGATGCCTTGGCTAAGAGAATTGCTGCTGTTGGAACAAGTTCTCGCCCTCTTTTAGATAGTACACGCGATGCATACACTAAGGTTGTTTTTTGATTATCTCATTATCTGTCCTAAATTGACACCAATCCTTCAGTTTTTAATATTTGTCTTTTATTCACCATCCTTACACTTTAGGTTTCTATTTTTTTTTTTTTTATCTGGTTGAAGGTCCATAGTATTCTGTTTTCCTTGTAAATCTTACTTTCTTATTTCAGGCTTTTGTGGGCCTTTTTCCAATTTCCAAAAAAAGATCTGATGCATATGCCAATGCTGATATTACTGTTTCCCTTTTAGGTATGTCATTGTCCATTAATTTACTCTGAATTTTTTCATTCTGTAGAAGTTGGCCATTTTTCTAGCTGCCAAGTTCTCATATATATAGGGCATTGAGATGTTGAGATTCTTCCTGGTCTAAATACATTCTTTTTAATGAAGTAAATTAATTATTGAGATTTGAGAAGAGTAAGCATGCATGTGGGGAACAACATACTCCCATGCTCTACTTTTATATGACAATCCTAAAAACCCAATGAACATTCATTAGAACTAAAAAGTCTATTAACAAGAGCTTTGTAAAAGAGAAGTAAGATGGAAACTGATCATGCAGGATCTGTTTTCAGGAAGTAACTGACTTGGATTATATGTGTCATAACAGATTTTTCGCTGGTGATCATGATATAGAATACTTATTTTTAAAACATTAGAAAAGCTACCTTCAAACTTATATTTTAAAATGCTCTTTTTTCTTGCTAACAAAATTTGAATTGAATTTACTTTGACAGGGAAAATCTTCAAGAAGCTAGATTTGTGCAATCGATACAGACCACACCTCAAACTAAGATTGCTTGATTTGAGATTTGTTTATCACAATTTTGGTTATTCCATGGGAGCACACACAATCTTATAATATATTTATAGAAATCGACATTATAGTGTAAGTAGGAGAAGGATTGCAAATATAGGCATAGCAGGAATAAGTCTATAGAATTGAATGAACAATAAAGCAAATAGTTATCAATCATATTTAATCTTTTCCGGTCAAATCAATGATATACCAAAAATTAGATACATTGATGTGTATAATTTGATATAGATAAACTACTTCATATGTTCTGGTGCAATTTGTAGATAGATCAGAATTGATCTTGACAGAATTAAATAAGATCAACTAATTGTTGGTTTCCCACATATTTTGGAATATTTTCCATGTTTTAATGTTCCAAGGTTTCCCATTCTTCACGTCCTCAGATTCCATGAAAGGTCCCACCCGTCAATAGTTGCATAATCACAATGAAATCGATCAACATTCACATTGCGACCACACTAAATCATATCTCTAGACTAAATATCACTTATCTAATTAAAGAGA
Organism: Mimosa pudica; assembly: GCA_029929735.1. Taxonomy (NCBI): domain Eukaryota; kingdom Viridiplantae; phylum Streptophyta; class Magnoliopsida; order Fabales; family Fabaceae; genus Mimosa; species Mimosa pudica. The sequence goes on along the minus strand of JAKELP010000021.1, from coordinate 6,206,868 downwards.
TACTCCCTCTAGTCCCTAATGTAAGAGCCCAAAATTTGAATGGTTTTGGTCCCTAATGTAAGAGCTCACCCCACATTCTCTTTTCATTTAATACATTTTTTCCTACTTTACCCCTAATTCTCTTTCATATTTATTAATGCTTATGTATTTCTCTCTCTTAAAAGTACCATAATAAATATGGGCAATTTTGGAAAAGAAGTATTAACTCTAGACATCCAACTAACATTCACATGTTTTCTTAAGAAGCGTTTTTTTGGCGGCTAGCTCTTACATTAGGGACCGAAGGGAGTATTTCTAGACCATCAAATAAATGAGTAGTGCAACTAACTTCAGGCCTAATCGCTAAGACATGAGCTACAAGCTTAAGAGTTAATATAAATACGAAGATTGATCTTGATCATCTTGGTAACAACTAGAAAATCACAATGAAGGAACTTAAAATTGCGATGATGATACACAATGTGGATAGCAATAATGATGGCATATTGTTAGTGATTTGTCACTAATTGCTTTAGCTAGTGATCACCATATAACTAACATTACATACATCACATTAGTTTGATACTTTTTGTGTGTTCTATCAACCTCCCTCTTACATTGTGGGGAGGGATGTTGATATAGAACTAAGGATCTTTTCTGTTTCTGATGATGCCTTTAAGGCATGATTTCCAGTTCTATGGAAAAAAGAAACAAACTATCATCATGAGCATAATTATAACATATTCATGATAGTTTTATTAAAGAATGAAAATGCATGCTATTAAATGTATGCCTAAAAATGCTGAGTTTCAATTTATTAAGTTCATGATTACCAACTTTTCTTAGTAATTTGTTTGTGAAAACAAAATTTTTATTTATTATTGATATTTAAGGGGAAAATTTATTTTGCATCCAATGGCTAGTTGAACTTCGAATCCCCCAAAATCAGTGAAAAGCTAAATTCCAATCCATATGCAATGGAAAAATCAAGTTGCTGCTTTGAAATTAGATCCCACACAACTTATCTAACAACCAACTCCTAGGGTATATTTCTAGTGCCACCAATAATCCATACTACATAAAAGAGAGACGATGGAAATAAACATATATGAGTAGGATATATTATTAATATTACACTCCCTCTGGTCCTAAATATAAGACCTAATTGACTTTTTTTAGAAAATCCTATAAAAAGCAAAATAAGTTAATTATAAATTGATTTACCTAATTTTTTCCTTTATATAGTTTATTTTACTTATAAACTAATGTAAAAATATATCAAATATGTTATGGTTTAATAGTCTATTTCGCAACCTTAACCTCTCCAAAAAAAAGTTAATTAGGTCTTATATTTAAGAACAGAGGTAGTATTATATTATTTTAATTAACTTAACTAACGTCCATAATCTAATTAAAGTTGGTAAATAGTATATATTATACGAAGTAGTACAAAGAATATAATTAATAATAGTAACATTCATGCATGGAAGTAATTTTCAATAATAAAAATATTTTTGAAAAATAAAAAATACTAGTCCAATCCAATTTTGCCTTTACTTGATAAGATGTGAAGTTCAAAACGGCAAGTCGTTTTGATAAAAACAACAGAGTATGCATAATTTGGCCGACTCTGACTCTCCATTCACTTGGCCACAAACCTAATACGACGCTCCTAGTCTCTATGACGGTTATGCCAGAAACGTGAAGGACAAACTCTACTACACTCTACAGTTCAATTTTTGACTTTCCATCTTTACCCTCACACATAATAATAGTTCGTAGGGAACAATTGTACTTGAGAAGAATCTTTAGCAATGAGAAAACTCTGCTTTCTTCAGCAGCTGAATGTGAGTGTTGTAACAAAACTACGTTCTCCTGCAAATTTACGAGAATGCCCTCCATGCCTTCGATACTATCACGGATTCAGAAAATCCAATTCCTCTTGGTCTTTTGAGAAGTTTGGGTTTGCGAGTTGGTATTTGCGGAAGCTTCAAACCAATCCCCTTCTCACCAAGAGTATAACATCTTCTCTTATTTTTGTTGCAGCTGACCTCACTTCCCAGGTCAAATTCACATATTAATTAATTCATTCATTCGCTTCCTGTTGATTGCTTTCCATTTTGCTCTCTATGCTGTAGCTTTCATGGCATGATTTTAACTTGTATGTATGTGTACTATTATTTGATGATGCTGGACATTTTGTGGAACATTTTAGACTATCTCTGTTACTAAATATTACACCATTTGATTTTTCCATAAAAAAATACGTAATCTTAATGACTACTTAGTTGCACAACGTATTTTGTGTATTATTATTAGATTATATGACTCAAATTAACTACTCCTTTTGTCATTTGGGCCACATTAACTAATTTGGTTAAATTAAAAATGATAGTTAAGCTATTAAATATCACATGATATTACCAATTTATCCTTACCATATACCTTCATCCCATCCTCCATCTATTGATTGTTGATTATTTATAAGTATTAGTAGGGTTAAGTTCTTTGGGAAAACACTTAAAGAACAATAAGAAAGTGACCTTATAATCAGTGATAAATTGAATATCAAAAGTGACCTTATATTTAGGAAGGAATGAAGTGGGATGAAGTAGTTTGGAGAAAACATCCATTTTTGAGTGCTATTAGGATTTTTCAGAATTCTTATAAAAAGTTAACTAAGTCACATATTTAGGAATGTGGGGTGTAGTTTGTAATAAGTAGTTGCCTAAAATGGTATTAGCTGCCATTGACTTGGGTCTGAACTGTCTTGCTTGTGTTTGTAAAATAATTGGAGCTTGTAGTTGTTGTTGGTACGTGATTTGTTCACTCTTGAAGCTGAGCGTACATTTCTTGAGTTTGAAGGGTTTTATTTGTGCTTACAATTTGTTTAATCATTCAGAGATTTGAAGCCTCAATCCTTTCCCTTGGGTTGATTTGCCATTGCTTCACAATTACATATTCTGTATTTTGTGTAGTGTTTTAAAAATTTCCTCTATATCATTAAAATATTCAATCCCATTGTAGAAGTGATTGTGTGACAGACTATAATGACAGAGTGTGATCATGTAGCCAACCCCACATGATGGAATGGGACTTCATGTAGAAGTAATTCTGTGTTTCTTACTAATTCATGATAATAAACTTTATGGATGATCATGTTGTAGACTTTTAGGGCTCCAAATCATTATTTCACTATTTGCGGTATCCTTTCAGTTTTATGTCTTATTACTTGTGCCTTTGCTAACATTATGACTGACAAAATGGCTAGACAATCACAATGTCATCTGCTTCTGCTTCTTATGACTTGAAAAGGACATTGCGCATGGCTACATACGCATTGTTCATTATGGGACCATCACAACATATGTGGTTTAACTTTTTGTCCAAGGCTATCCCAAAGACAGATGTGCCACGACTTTGAAGAAGATTTTGATGGGGCAACTGGTATTTGGACCAATAATCAATACTGTTTTCTTCTCTTATAACTCTGCTCTACAAGGTAATTCAAAATTGTTCCCTTTCATAATGTTGTCAGCTACTTTCTCATAAAACTGAAGGCCTCCTAATTTTTACAGTTGTTTGTCAGTAACAAATTTTAATCAATGGAGATATGCTTTGCACTTCCTACAGGCTTATAGGAGTATTTACTGTACTTGCATGACTCGTTTTAGCCATTTCTGCTTTGTTTCACGGCTTTACATTCTAATTCAATAGAGTGAAAATTTGGGTCCTATAATGGGCATCGGGCACAGTATGTGCTACATGTAAAACACTGAATTGGTTTCTCATGAATGCTTATTTCAAGTCAGCTGATACAGTTTTTTTCTTCTCATATTGTGGGATACTGTTGAGTTATCCCGTAATCCTAATGTAATATTTTGTGCCAATTTCAGGTGAAACTGGTTCTGAACTAGTGGCTAAATTGAAGCGGGATCTGCTTCCAACACTTCTAGGCGGAGCTGTGTTTTGGCCTTTCTGTGATTTTGTGACATTCAAATTCATTCAAGTTCAGTTACAGGTTTGTATATGAGAGGCTACGACCCCTCCCTCTCTTTAAAATTTTCGTTGTTACGAATTTCAAATTCATATTAATAAATAAACTCTTCCGACTGCTGGACTAATGTTTTTCTTTGTTTTGTGAAATGGTGCAGCCATTAATGAATAGTTCCTGCGCTTATGTGTGGACTGTTTACTTAACATACATGGCAAACCGATGAAATGCCCTTTTGAGTAGGACTTGGATTTTCTTGTTTTTCTATTTACTCCACTTCGTGGATTGTGTTTTAATCTTCTTCTGATGTCCAAATACGGGTTACCTCATTGTAATGGTTAGTTATTGGTTCCGATATGGTTCAGATTTGACGAGATCAGTGAGCAAATTTCTCTGCCCTTTGATGACAAATTTTCCATTTTAAAGGGAACCAAATGAGGAGAAGCATTGAACATAGAAAAGGAAATGAAATCTAAAGAAAATTTGAGTTTTAGATTGAAACAATCTTGATTTGGATTGAACCAATTGTTATTATGTAAGGAAAATTGGGTTAAGTGGATAAATAGGCTTAATCTTTTCCAACTAAGTTAATTAAATTTTAAAAATACCTTGTATTTATTTTATTGTGATTTTTAATAGCCCAATTTCAATTTTTTTTTTATTTCTCAAGGGTATCCCACCCGCGTGTCAAGTGGGACTAATCCTTCGCTGTTCTGAAGTCCCATGTAGGGGGTAAACAGCTTCTATATAAACATGAAGGCGCCTAGTTATTAGAGAACAAAAGATACAATATGAAATTTGATACCATGAATTTGTATCCTAAGCATATGAAGTGTATTGTTAGAATTGTATAAATGAGAATGACTCCCTTGTTCATTTTCTCTACTATTTTATCTCCATCTCCATCTTTCCCCAAAATTTATAACAGTTTCAATGTACATTGAATTTTCTTTTTCATCCCTAAATTATTTATAGTAGTTTCATTCAACTCTTTTCCATATGAACACAATTCAATAGTACTTACTAGGAAAATAAAATTCAACCTAGTATGTACATTGAATTGTGTTGAGATGGAAAAGAGTGGAATGAAACAAAATAGTAAGAAATAATAAAAGAGACTTATTTGTGTCCGTCCATTTTTGGGGATGATACCAAAGAATTCAAAAATAAGAAACCTAGCTATTTGTGTGTGTGTATAGAATAATTTATCGTTCATTTGAATTTTTTTAGACTTTAAGTCATACCATAATTATTCATATATAGCTCATCAAACATTACAGTTCATTGGCATCCACATATACAAGATTCGGTTAAAAACCTTAAAAACAATAATAAAGTCTTATCTCAATTAAGTGAAGTCATCAGCATGGATCACATGATATCAATGTCATTGTGTTGAATCAATATTCATGCTTTGAGATTTAAATTATTAATCAAAAGATCGATCTCATTGAATAAACAATAAAACATAACATACTTGAAAATTTAATACTTTTAACATACTTGAAAATTTAATACTTTTCAAAGTAAAAACATCTCCTATAAAAACAAAAGGAATTGCTATCATTTATATGTAAACTTTTTTTTGGTCCATGGTTTATTTAGAATTTGACAAATAAGATTTTCCAACATATAAATCTATCCCAGTCTCTCAACAATTGGAATGAAACTCTATATTGCTCCCTACCCCGGCCGCCTCAACTTTAACCTATCTTCTCTTCCTCCCCCTCCCCCGTACAAAATGCAAACTGATAGATGTTGATCAAATGTTTTAGAAAGAAGAGAAAGTTGCACGAAAGAATTTAGTCTCTTATTATTTCTCTCCTTTTATTAGAGTGATTTTTTTGTTTGACAAAGGGAGAAATATTGAGGGAATTCGCCCATTTATGTGTTTTTGTGTGTGGATGTCAAAGGAGGATCCATCATATCCTACTTATAAATTGATGTGAATCATTCATATCTTGAATTATAATCAAGGTACTTTTAAACCAAAGTCATGTACTATTAAATTTTATTTAAATATATGGTTTGAAATGCTTTGTGTTCCGATTTAGTGGTGCAAACATGATTCTAGAATCTAATGTTCAATTTGTTATGGTGGCGAGAATTAGTATCTAGAAGCTTTCTTATGCATTTTTTCCTAGTTGCGTCATTTTTTTACAACTTTTCTTGAGAGTTTTTGACATCCTATTTGATTTGACATCCAATTTTACTAAGGTCATGGTTTTGCTAGTTTAGGGTTCAAATTTACACTTAGGTCTAAACTAGAGAAAATGGGCTCAACCATAGGTTAGACAGGTAGGGATAAGATTTTTTCAACCTATTTAAATTTGGGTCACACCCTAGAGCATTTGGGTCATGAGTTTTGACAGGCTAGCCAGCCTTTTTAGTTAAAAACATTAATTTGTTCAAAAAACTTATATGTCCTTCTTATAATAATATTATTTACCTAAAAAGACAAAAGCCCATAATTAGTCACACGTAAGCACTAGACTCTTCCTTCTTCACCCCACTGCCCACCTATATATAAGTCTTCCCCTTCATTCTTCACATCACAAACCCTAACCCTAGTCGCATTCCTCTCTCCTTCTTCTTCATTGTGTCCCATCTCCAGTCTTCTTCGCTTCAGCCTACAAGTTTGGTGATCGTTCCCTTCTTAGTTTGTTGTTAGTTATACTTTATTTAATTTAACATAAATCACTAATTGTGTTGTTATATGCTATCTTTTGTGCGGTCAACTACTACATATGGAGTTGGGCGAAACTTGTAACAATGACATGACCATGCTAGAGAGCCATATAGCATGTTGATTTGTGCCTATCAGATCAATGGTATACCAAAGGTATATTGATGAGTTTTTTAGCCATGAAGACCAAGCAAATGTGGCATAAATCAATGCTTTTCATTATGTGCGTTGAACCTATAGCATTGGTCATTCTTAACCATAAAATAATTATACGTGCGTTGAGTTTTAATTAAGCCTTGACATTAAATGTTTTAGCAGAAATAAAATGGAGACAGTATTCTAAGGGATTAGTATACATGACTAGGTTGTTTCAACAAAGTTTTTTAATTGTTTTATACTATCTGTCTATCTCCACATACTCTTGTATTTTTCACCGGCATTCAAATTATGAATTGCAAATTTTCCTTTTATTCTTCCATTATTTATCACTTATTGTCCATAAATTTCTATTCTGTTTCAGCATTTAGCATCTCCTTCGCTTACCTGAAGAAGTTAGGGTCACATGTTGCCTAAATCTTCAGATTTTTCCAATAGAGGCTTGTTGAAGATGCTACAAAACACACCTTGAGGATGGAATATTGGACCCTTTGCCTTCATGTTTCCTCAACTTCCTGGAGTATGCATATGTTCATGTGATCTATGAAATTCCATCGGAGTTGAAGGGAATAAAGATTATCTGAATCACATAGGTAAAATGTTTTATCATCTAATGACACAATGTTTTGGGTATAATTACTTTATTTACGTGTATTTTAATTTTGCAATTGATGAAATCAGCCCTTGAATTTACATTGTTGAATGTTGATGCCTGAAAAATATTCTTCTTATGATGCAGGCCAGCCACACCTCAAGGTTGCTCGAAACGGGATTTATTTGTGGCAGCTCTGGTTATTCCATGTTACCACATGTAATCTTATAACATATTTATTGGAGTGTAAACAGGAGAAGGATTGCAAATATTTGTATAAGCCTATAGATTTGAGTGAACAATAAAGCAAGTAGTCATCAATGATATTTAATCTTTTCTAGTCAAATCAATGATGTACCAAAAATTACATATATACATTGATGATGTGTTTAATTTGATAGATATTCTTCGCTTAAATTTTTAGACTCACGCACTATAAAGATTAATTCAATTTATATGACAACTCATTAAATTATCTGAAAAACAAACTTATTGATGTGCAGTTTGTAGATACATCACAAATAATGTTGGCATATTTGAGTAAGACCAACAAATTGTTGGCTTAACACATTTTGGAAGATTGTTCGCAGATTTTGCAACCGCAAGAGCACGGGTCAAGTTTAATAGTATAGTGAAAAAGTAAGAGTATCGTTCCAACAGAGACTATATATGTTTAAGCAAGTTTAATGAATATATTATGATCAAAATTAGCTTTGGGTAAAAATTAAGTGATAAGATTGCAAAATAAGAAAATATATTTTTAAAGTTTCAGAAAAACAAATGGGGAAAGTCTTAGGTTTATTTATCACTTTGTACTTCATGTACTTCATGATGCTTTATTAACCCTCCTCTAATGTCAATTAATGAATATTAAGTTGATGTTTGAAGTCTCAAGTATTTGAATAACTCTTCTGAACTTACTCAAACCTAAACTAACATTAATATGCATATTTTCATACTACACATTATGTCAACTAGCTTTTATAATCAACCCACTTCAATTTTACAAAACTTGGTTAATGGATATTCTTATCTCATTAACAAACTCTTCATACCTTTTTAGAATTTCAAGACAAACTTGAATCTAACTTAGTTCTTTATTTAGCTATGATCTTCCAAGCCACAACTAAACAAACAAGCTAAGTGTTGCGCACCACTTAGTAAAAATAAAACACACTAAATTCTTAATTATAATAAACATTAATTAACAAAAGAAAAGGATGTTCAAGCATCAATCCATACAAAACTTCAAAATAAACCTAGAATATAAACTAACTACTCATACTAAGATTAACACCACAATCCAGAAATTCAACAGTTCATACAAGAGGAAATAAAGAAATGAGAAGGGAAAAGAGAAGACCAAACAATGTTGAAATCTCCAAGTATTTCTTCTTTCTCCAAAGCCCAAGTCTCACTCTCAAGATCTCTCTTGCTCTCTCTCCCTCACTATGATTTTTTCATTTAAAACTAAAGAGAGGGAAGGAGCATATGAAACTTGTTTGCCGCCTCCTCTGTTACTTTTTGTCTGTGTGAGGCTGCGTGTTGTTTTCCTATAGGTTAGTCCAATCAAGGCCCACCAAAGCCCAAACTCTACAGCTTCTCGTGGTACTTGTAGGGGTGTTCAACGGGCGGGTTCAGGCCGCCCGTGGGTATGCCCATACCCGTACCCGTGTAACATAAACAGGCATGCTAAATATTAATAAATGGGTGGCCCATATAAGATAAACTTAGGAAAAAAAATTAAAAAATGTCCAACAAAAATCCCCACAAAGAATAGAGCATGCATTCAATTTTTAATAAACTTTAAATTCCATCTTGTTTTAACTAAGCAATACCAACAAAATAAAATTAAGTGTAAGGAGGAAGTGATGTAAAATAAGATTAATACATTTTAAAAATAAAAATTCATAAATGGGCATTTAAACGGGTATGGACATGCCCGAATGTATGCCCATACCCATACCCGTGTAAGATAAACGGGTATGGGCATGCCCATACCCGTGTAAAAATGCGACGGGCCCTAAATGGGTGGGACTAAACGGGGAAAATACGGACGAGTATGGGCGGGCTTAACGGGTATGGGCATAGTTGAACACCCTTAATTAGCTATTGGAATGATATTCAGTTTTGATTTTCTTTCTTCTTTTTTTGTACACATTATTTTACCAAACATTTAATATTTCTTTTTAATTAAAACTTTCTAATCTTGAACGTGACTCCCCAAATATACCCAAAATATATGTCAAATCTATTCAAAAATGGAGAGTTATTACACCCCCACACTTGCATTAAATCTTGTCCTCAAGATTTTGAATTCTAAAACCAAGGAAACATGGGAGGTAGATTTTAATAGAAACATTGCAAAGTAATATCTTTTCTATCTTCCAAAAATGCAAGTAAAAGGTAAGTAACTTGGGAAAGATAAATAACAATAAGAAGTCTCTCACAAGATAAGTGTTTGCACTCTTCTCCCAATGGGGTTTGTGTTTCACTCTATTCCACCTATTGAAACTCATATACCATAAGCTTGTCTATCATCTCAATCTCCCCTTCTAAAAAACTTAATGCATTTACAAATCAAAAGGACTTTTAAGGGTTATGGTGAATAGGGAATGATAATAAAATGAATATGAAAATGGATGAGGATGAATAGGGAAGGATAATAAAATGAAATGGAAATGGTTGGCTACTTTCAATCAATGCCAAGAAATCTTTATTGTCACATTGTCATGCCACCTGTATGTCATGTCAATCAAAAAATTATAGGACCCACCTCTCAGTAACGGTGGTTTGTCATTTTTAATGGGATGTTAAATTTACCTCATTTTATGTTATAACTGCTAAATTTGCTCCCTCAAATTTAGTATGCAACTAGATGCACCATTTTGAATTTACCATGCTACTGGGTGCACCTTTTCCCTACTTAAATTTGAGTTAGGCCTAGTCTTTTCCCACTGAGTAAATTAAATTTTAAAAATACCTTGTATTTATTTTATTGTGATTTTTATTATCCAATCATTTGACTTTTGCCTAATTCCAATTTATATGACTTATAATTGTTTTATTTGCGTTTGTTTGTGGCTCTAAATACGCTTGTCTCAGTTTCACAAAGGGAGAAATATTGTATTACCAAAACAAAAAAGTATATTACCAAAAAAGGGAGAAATATTGAGGGAATTTGTCCATTTATGTGTTTTTGTGTGTGGATGTTAAAGGAGGATCCATCATTATCCTAAGCTTATGAATTGATGTGAATCATTCATATCTCGAATTATAATCAAGGTATTTTTTAGAATTGATGGGTCACAACCTGGACCATTTGGGTCATGAGTTTTGACAGGCTAGCTAGCCTTTTTAGTTAAAAACATTAGTTTGTTCAAAAAACTTACGTGTCCTTCTTATAATAATATAATTTACCTAAAAAGGCCAAAGCCGAGAATCAATCACACGTAAGCCCTAAATTCTAGACTCTTCATTCTTCACCCACTGCCCACCTATATATAAGTCTTCCCCTTTCATTCTTCACCTCACAAATCCTAACCCTAGCCGCTTTCCTCTCTCCTCCTCCTCCTCCTTCTTCACTGTGTCCCATCTTCAGTCTTCTTCGCTTCAGCCTACAAGTTTGGTCATCGTTCTCATTGCTTTGTTTATTTTTTAACTATACTTTGTTTAATTTAACAAAAATCATTAATTGTATTTTTATTTGCTATCTTTTGTGCAGTCTACTACTACATATGGAGTTGGGCGAAACTTGTAACAATGACATGACCATGCTAGAGAGCCACATAGCATGTTGATTTGTGCCTATCAGATCAATGGTATACCAAAGGTATATTGATAAGTTTTTTAGTCATGAAGTTTAAGCAAATGTGGCATAAATCAATGCTTTTCTTTATTGCTTTGAATCTATAAGGTTGGTCATTAACCATAAAATAATTATACATGCATCTCACTGGGTGATGTGGCATGATCGAGTCAAAGTTAATGGTCAAACCCATTAAAATTGACTGAAATGTTAAATTTGACTCATTTTGTAATAGATGTGTGCTACATTTGCGCCATTAAATTCTTGTTTATGTTTGGTGAGTGCTAGATTTGACTTTTAACCCTTTTATATTATCTCCATATACTCTTGAGTTTTCACCGTCATTCAAATTTTGAGTTGCGAATTTCACTTTACTCTATCCATTATTTGGCTTACCTGAAGAAGTTCTCATGTTAATGGTTCTAAAAGAACTCGAGCTGAACTATAAATCTTCAGATTTTTCAAATAGACTTAAAGATGCTAGAAAACACACCTTGCATTGAATTTGAGTCTATGCTCTTTCTTGAGATAACTTTGCAACCAAATTAATCACATTGGTTTGATTTCTTGGAGCTACTCATATTCACTATTGCAGAAAAAATTAATGGCTAAGAAATATTATGATTGTTAAGGGAATTTTGTCGCTATGATTGAGGATGGGATATTGGACCCGTTGCCTTCATGTTTCCTCAACTGCATGCCCGAAGTATGCTTATGTTCATGTGGTCTATGGAATTCCATCAGAGTTGAAGGGAATAAAGATTTTACTGAAACTCAAAGGTAAAATGTTTTATCATCTAATGGCACAATGTCTTGAGTACAATTACCTTATTTTGGACTTATCAAAAAATTTCGTTTAGGTTCGTTTTATCATCTAATGAAACAATGTTTTGGGTATAATTACCTTATTTGCGTGTATTTTGATTTTGCGTTTGATGAAATCAGAGCCCTTGATTAAGCATTGTTGTATATTGATGCAGGAAAAGAAGTGATGAGATCCGTATGATGCAGGCCAACCACAAGGTTGCTTGATTTGGATTTATCAATGACAACTCTAGTTATTCCATGTTACCACATGTGATCTTATAACATATCTTATGGGAGTATACACAAGTGAAGGATTGCAAATAATATAGGCATAGCGAGCGATCAATAGAGCAAGTAGTCATCAATGATATTTAATCTTTTTTTATCAAATCAATGATGTACCAAAAATTACATTGATACATTGATGTGTAGAATTTGATATATGTTCTTAGCTTAAATTTTAGAACCACGCACTATTTAGATTAATCAACAGCTCCTGTGCTTATGTGTAGACTATTTACGTACTTGAAATATATGGCAAATCGATGGATGCTGATTTGAGTAGGACTTGGATTTTCTTGTTGTTTCCCATTTTCTCCACTTCGTGGATTGTGTTCTAATCTTCCATATCTTTGCATCTAATGTTTTACGGGTTATCTCATTGATTGTAGTGGTTAGTTATTGATTCTGATATGGTTCAGATTTGATGAGGTCAGTCAACAAATTTTGCTCCCCTTTGATGACAAAGTTTCCATTTATTTAAAGGGAACAAAATGAGGAGAAACATGTGAACATAGAAAAGGAAATAAAAATCAAAAGAAAAACTGAGTTTTAGAATAAAACCATCTTGACTTGGACTGGGGCTATTAGCCTATTAAAAAGGTTTTGTTCTGATTGTCTCAGTCTTGTCCGATACTTGTTGGGTCCAACATATGATCACATCTTTGGGATTCCCGATGCTGTCCCTTTTATGGCTTTATTATATGTATACTTATTTATTTAATTTTTTTCTTAATTCAATTATGCATTTCTTATTTTATTTTTTTTTATTGATTAATCTACCCTCTATTCAAATACTCCCTCCGTTCCTAAATATATGAACACTTTGACTTTTTTGGAGAATCCTAAGAAAGCAAAATGAACAATTTAATCATAACATACATATTTTAAATATTATTAGATCATATGTAAGTTCATAAGACAAATAAACTAGTTTAGTAAAAAAAATTTGAGAAAATCAATTTTTAATTACCATATTTTGCTTTCTTAGGATTCTCCAAAAAAGTCAAAGTGCTCTTATATTTAGGAACGGAGGGAGTATTACCTTTTCTCTTTCTACCAAACAATCATTTAATTTTAGTAAAAATGAATTCTTCAATTATATTGATTAACTTTCTACCATTTAATTAGAATGGAGAGAATGATCGGAGTATGGAATATTTGAGTTGTTAGAAAATGCTTTGAATTTCTTTTTAATAATGTTGTTGCCTTGAATTTAGATATTTAGATTTTATTATGTTATTATTATCATGTTCAATTACAATATATATTTTGGACATTTTCGGAAGTAGTGTAAAAAGATTTGTTGGACCTAATAAGTTTTGTTTATATATAAGTAATAGTGTGATACTCTATTAACTATTGTGCTTTGTTTTTTCTTGATAAATGTGATTACTTTATAGAAAATTGAAGCTTTTTAGAATTTGTCCCATGTCTCGGTCCCATTCCGGTGGATCTAGGACCCGTACTTGGGAAAAGGGTCCCGTTTTGTCTCAGTACTTGAACAATTGTAATTTGAATGGACAAATAAATTTAATGGTACACCCAATTATTAAACTATTCTATCTAAATAATCTTTTATCTTATTACATCATTATAAACTTCAACAAAATGTTCCTTAAATTGTCATTTCAACATACATATATTATATCATTATGTCATATAAACTTTTATCATATAAAAGTTAGTTATAACTAATGGATTTACTAAATAAACACCACAAATTATTCTTGTTTATCATAAATAGAACAAAATATTGTATATTATTTTTGGTACTTCTTACTATATATTCTAGAATAATAAAAATGTTCTTTTACCTCACCATTTAATAGTCAAAATTTGATATCAAGGTCAAACTAGACTTATTTAACGTCGTTACTAGATAAACAACGAAAATAATTCTTGGTTATCATAAATAGACAAAAATATTGTGTAATATGCTTTGTGTTCCTTGCTATATTTTAGAGTACTAAAAATTCACTTTAAGTTTTCTTTTTCAATCATGACCATAATTTTATCCTCCTACCGTATATATATTGATCTTTGGTAAAGAGGTTGAAATCCTGGAAAAAAATGTGAAGAGGTTGTTTTAGCAATTGAAAAATCTTGATAAATCTTCTGCAGCAATTTTTTTTTTCAAAACGTACCCTTGGTTTCCATCTCCAAGATTCTCTCCAAACGATTTTTGTATAATATCTATTTACACTCCTTCTAATTCTATGTATACATTTCCCTATTATTGTTTGAACAAAGCACCTAGTAATGATAATATATATTTTCATCTATTACTTAACACGAAATCTAACTTAATTTTAAAATTTAATAATTCTAAAAATATTTCATGTTCAATGCTGTGCATAGGTGATTTTAATGAGTAAAATTCAAATATATACTCAATTTTCAAACTCATTCAATTCAAAAAATTCTAAACAGAAATTTTGATTAATCAATATCACTTTTAACGAGTGATACTTATGAAATCGCTATCATATTTATCCATTGTTTTTGGAAACACGCACAACAAAAATGTAATGGAGAAAAGTAAAAGTAATTAAGAGACTTATTGTTCTTGTCAAAATAGTTACTAATGATTATATAGGAAAATTTAATTAACCATAATTACTTAATTAACCATAATTTTTTATGCATTAAGGTATATTTTCTTAAACTCAAATAAAGAGTAAAACAGTCAGATACATAGTATAACAGTTACTCTTCTTTAACAAAAAAAGACCTTCAAAAT
The DNA here is from genome assembly GCA_029929735.1 of Mimosa pudica. NCBI lineage: Eukaryota > Viridiplantae > Streptophyta > Magnoliopsida > Fabales > Fabaceae > Mimosa > Mimosa pudica. The sequence continues at coordinate 6,191,824 of JAKELP010000021.1, read as the reverse complement.
TGAAGACTTAACAACATACACTCACACACACACATATAGACACCAACCCATCATTTAGGATGACATGTCAAATTAAAAATTTCACGTCAAACTACATATGTCTACTTATGATTTGTTAGACCACAAATTACGTGGCGTATCAGCATCACGCAAGAGATTTTCCACCACATTGTTTTAAAAACCAACCCTAAAATTTCTTTCTATACCCTGCTCACAAATGTTCACATAGCGTGCACACATGGATCTCACATTAACATCTACCCCCCACACATGTCATTGTAAGTTTTCACACTATATAAATACCCTTTGCCACATCACTTTCTTACATCACACATTGTTTTGAGGCCCAACTCTCAAATTCGTCTCTCACCATCTCCCTCACACGTTCCACTCCGCAATCACACATGCATCTCACACCGACACCCCACCCATTGCACGTGTCATACAATTATGTGAGTCTAGCCCTATAAATACCCTATGCTACTTCACTTTCTTAAATCACACACTATTTTGAGGCCCAACCCTAAAATTTCTCTCTCACCCTCTCACATTCAATCTTATGTACCCACACCGCACAAAATATTTTTTTTTTGTGTTGAAAAGGGTCAGCCCCCTTTTCTTTCTCTCTTTTTGTGAGAAATAGTTTGTTTTCTAGTGGATCTTCAAAATTATCATCTCATTGTTTGTTTTTGAGAAATTTTTTGGGGTATATGTTGTTTTTGTGTTCCTATGCATATGGATGGTTAGTGCAGGATCCATCATATCCTAGATTGGTGAGTGTTTTGTGAATCATTCATACCCCGAGTTATAATCTAGGTATGTCAAAATCAAAATAATCAACTATTTCAATTTTCTTTAGATCTAGAATGAAAAGCTTTGTGATTGGTAAATTGGTATGTTTATGTTGCTTCATTAATGGAAGCTAGTGATTAATTCTCCATATTGGCAATGGTTGAGAACTAGCTAGAAGCATTCTTTTTCATATTGGGCTTGTGTCATCTTATCCTTTCCTTCAAGTTTTTGGTCATATCTAGTTTTCGACACTCATTTCTACTATGGATCTAAATCCTGATGTATTGTTTGTGTTTTCTCTTATTTTCAATTTGGTTGATTGCTTTATTAAAGAATCATTTTATCATATTTATATATATTTGGTTTCTTTTTTGTGCAGTTAGACATGAAGTCAGACACGAATTTTTACCATGTTGAAAATGAAGAGGGTAGAAGAATAATCGATTGTCCTAACGAGTCTATTTTGCCTATCAAATCAATGATGTACCAAAGGTATATGAGTAATTATTTTGTTTGGTAAATATGCTTCAAAAAATAACCTTACCCATAATTATCATTTTAATTAGTGTTTATTTGTAGCTTCTCTAGTGTGTGTGTGTGTGTGTATGAAACACTTTATATACACATTTAACGTTGGGTCTTCCTAAAAATTATTATTGAATGCACTGTTATAACTCTTTCATCTTTTGTACGATGAAAAGGGCGTCATCTATTATCTTGTCCATTAGTTAATTGACTATTATTTATTTGCCATTTTTAAAAATCAAAGACTGTAGTAATTATAATAAAGGCTATTGATAATTAAATATATAAGAGTAGTACTGCCCTAAATATTTTGAACGGTAATAAGCTTAATTATTAATATATATTGCATGCGACATTCTTAAGTGGCGGTTATACAAGTTTATAAATTTTGAGGTACTGTAACTGAAGCTCAATGCATACTTTTTGAGACATAAGTTTGGTTTCTCAATTGATCGAAGAGATATCTGAAATAATATGTTATCAAATTAAATTGAAATAAAGATGAAAATGCCACCTCTTCTCTTCCATCAGCAGTATTCTACAATGTTATTTTCCTCTTGAGAATCACAGATAGAACGCACCGGATCTATACTCACTCACCGGTTGGCAGGGACTAATGCCATTGTCCTTCATTTGAGATATTTTTATGGAAATTAATCCTTAATCTTATTTTGTATTTAAGTGTGAGACTAGTATAATAAATTTGGCAATACTATTATGACAATTCTGATTTTGAAATATTATGATTGATAGGGGAATTATGCAATTCCAAAATCCATTTGTGGATGGAATATTGGAGCCTGAGCCCTTCATGTTCCTCCTCCACTACCTGAAGTATGCTATGTTCATGTGATTTATGGAATTCCATCAGATTTGAAGGGATCATAAAGATCATACTAAAACCCAAAGGTAAAATGTTTTATCATGCATGACACAATGTCTTTAGTATAATTACCTTAATTTGGAGTTATTAAATAATTGCTTTTATCATCTAATGACACAATGTTTTCGTTATATAATTACCTTATTTGCGTGTATTTTAATTTTGCATTTTATGAATTCAGAGCCCTTGAATATACATTGTTGAATGTTGATGCACGAAAGATATTCAAGAACTTAGATTCGTAAGATGGCCAACCACAGGTCAGACAATGGTTTATTAAAATATATTATTCTTGTCTCTCCCCTAGGCGAGACAAAAAGATATATTTTAATAGATCATTGTCTCGTCCTAGGAAGAGACAACATGATATGTGTTTTCTCCCTCCTCCATCCTCCATGTCGCGGTTCAAGTTCATGTCGTCGCACCACAAGGAGACGCGACCATTAGCCTTGTTTCACACGTGTTGGTTGCGGGTGAGGTTTGTGCGACCACTGTCATTTGTCTCTTCCATGGGAGTGACTATCTCCAAATTTAAGGTGCGACTAGCCATCTAATTTCTTGTAGTGTGTACACAGGAAAAGGATCGCAAATATAGACATATCATGGATAAGCCTATAAATTGGAGTGCACAATAAAGCAAGTAATCATCAATGATATTTAATCTTTTCTGATCAAATCAATAATGTACCAAAAATTACATATCTACATTGATGTTTATAATTTGATTTTTTTCTTCGCTTTTTTAGAACCACGCACTATTTAGATTAATTCAATCTATATGACTACTCATTAAATTATCGGGAAAACAAACTTATTGATGTTTAGTTTGGTGATACATCACAAATGATGTTGACAAATTTGAGCAAAATCAAAAAATTGTTGGCTTGACACATTTTGGAAGATCTTCCATGTTTTCATGTCCAACAATGGCTCCCAATAAACCTCATATCCTCCAATCCCAATAAAAGCTCCCGCCACCTGCCAGAATAATATTTGCATAATCAATCATCAACGTCAAAATCGTTAACATTTTAACCCTTATCTCTAGACTTATATCACTTGTCAAATTAAAGATGGCGTTTCTAGATAGTCAGAGAAATGAAATGTGCACAAAAACTGAGGCCTAAACGCTAATGCATGTCTACAAGCTTAAGAGCTAATATACAACTTGGATAGCGAAATGATAGCTTATTTATATAGAGGAGCTTAAAGTGATAATGATGATGAAGATCTGATTGTGATACTAGTGACGCAGTACGGCCAAAATCATATTAGGTTGAGCAATTATGTGTCTGTCATTAAATCATATATATAACAGATCCATGTGTGAGCATAACTGGTTTAACCAAGTGAAAATGAGTGAGAATGTAAAAGTGGCAGCGTTTAAGTCAATGTCATACATATGGGATTTATTAACTGCTCTTTGAATTTGAAAACAACATAACTCACTACTATACTAGGTATGTCTCCTCCCACACACTCAATCACTAAACATATTCCTCTTTTTTAATAGTATTATAATTAGTGAAGGTAATATTAAAAAAAAAGAATTTATTTCAGACAATCAATTAACTTTTACATGGTTTCTTAAGAAATATGTTTTGACGGCTGAACTCTTATATTAAGGATCGGAGGTAGAATATGATTATTCTATTTTCCATATGCATCAATTTCCTTTATTAGCATTAAAAGTTTAGTGGAAGATGATTACAATAGAAATTCTAATTCATTCAAGTCATGGTTAGTACCCACTTATTAGTTGCATTTCAAAGTCAGCTCTATTTTTACCATGCCTTGCCCTTTCTTTTCTTCCATTTTTTTGCCTAAAAAATATACATGTGCTGTATACCAATGGTCACTCAATACCAAATATTTCTTTTGAGGTCAAAAGTACACATTTGTTTCACTCTAAGGGTCACCCAACACCAAATGGGTGACTCTTAGAATAAAACACGTGTATTTTTTACCCTAAACCCTTATATATAGATAGATGTAGATATGACATAAATTGCGTTGAACTACTCCTTTCCTTTTTGGATCGGAGAATTCAAAAGCTAGTGAGAAAGAGGAGATAGATAAGATACGGTGTTGGGGTATTCGGGGCACACGAGGGATAGAAGGATCTAGTTGTAATTTTCTCCTTAAAATTCTGGCCTCCTATAGAAAAACACTGGATTTTCCCGTCTAATTTGGAGGGAGAAGTAAGAGACATATCCTTTGGTATGATGGCATTGGAAAGCAATTTTAAATATGTCTTTACAAATTTTGCACTTGTTATTACATTTCTGCTCTCAAACTATGCTTGAGACCAAGGAAAAAAAATAATAAATAAATAATAAATGAAATGTTGAAAGTGTAAGAATATGTTGTACAAATTTTCTCTGACTTCGTCCAGACAAAATAAAAAATCTAACATTTGGGCATGTCGGTTGGTGGTGGCAGCATCACTTCATCTTGACTCTTTCCGTCCTTTACAATGAAAGTCATAGCCATGCCCCATGTCACATGACGCTCCAAATGACAATGCATGAACCATACACCTAAAAATCCAAAAACCAAAGATCCAAAATAAATATTAAAATTATTCTTATTTTAAGGTGCAAACAAAGGTCACAATATAATCATATACTCCCTCCGATCCTAAATATAAGACCTAATTGATTTTTTCTGAAAAATCCTTAAAAAACAAAATAAGTTAATTATAAATTGATTTACCTAATTTTTTCCTTAAACTAATTTATTTTACCTATAAACTAATGGATAATCTAAAAATATATCAAATATGTCATCATTTAATAACTTATTTCGCAACCTTAATCTCTCCAAAAAAAAGCCAATTAGGTCTTATATTTAGGACCTGTAGTACTATATATATATACCTGGATTTTTAGCTGTGAATCGTATGGCAACCCATCCACTTTTGGGTATGGTCACTGTGTTTTGGTAAGGAGGATCAACAAGATTGTACTTTTGAGGGTCCTTGTCTTCATCAAAGTTTCCAAATCCCCAACCTACCACATAAAAACTATGCCCATGCAAGTGAATAGGATGTTCTGTTGCAGCAAGCACATTTGTTCCCTGTAAAACAAGCTCCACTGTTGATCCATACTCAAGAACCTTCACCTCTGTCCCCACCGAAGGAGTCAACAAGAATTGAGGCAAATTATTCCCCGTAAAATCAAACTTCAATGGTGGCACATTAGGAAACTTGTCTCCATAAACACCATTAACATTGTTATAATAAGCCTCCAAAATGTTGGCCCTAGGAGGCAACCTAAAGCTTATATTATTCACACTAGCAGCAAGACGATCTCCATTTGGACCTGCACAGGTTGAACCATTTTGACATGGTAATGTGTTAACAGACACTGTGTACAAAAGTTTAGTGCTAATTTTCAAAGGCACATCAATTGGATGGTCCTTGTTTGCTAAGCTTCTGAATTGGCTTAAGAGCTTTGTGGCTGAAACGGTGTCGTTTGCGTTTGGAAGTAAAGGCATGTTCGGGAGTGTTGTTGAAGATGTTGGAATATTAACATATCTGTTTCGTTTGTATTGAAGAATAGCGGTTGTGTTTGTGGGGTTAAAAGGGACAGTAACAGAACTAGAATATGCTTTAGCTGCCATGTAATAACGACCTATGGGCTGGTTTGCAGTTAATAAAAGATCCATAGTTTGACCAGGTGCGATTGTGATGTGATCGACTTTTACAGGCTTTATGTAGCTTCCATCTGTTCCTACTATTGTCAGCTTATGGTTTGCGATGCCAAAGAACAAAACTTGTTCTAATGCTGCATTGATCACTCGTAGGAGATAGGTCTTCCCATGTTGAACTTTGACCTTGAATGTTTCTGCCATACACAGAAATATTTGTGTCATCACATTGTTGCTTAACTTTTAATTACATTTGAAGAGAATTCACATAGTAGATACTTGTTGAGTCCAACGGCTACTGAACCCACCATGTTGGGCACCCCAGGGTCAGCTCTCACATTTTCCCTCATATTGACAAGGCCAACTCAGGTATTGTAGGGAGGCCCAAGGCTCTCTCGAGTCCACGACTTAATGTTGTAGCATTGGGAGGAGGCCTTGTCATTGGCACTCCCGGGGATCGAATTCGAGACCTCCCACTTTATAGGCATTCTAGATGTCTCGCTTATCACCACTTGAGCTCAAGTGGTGATAAGCGAGACATCTAGAATGCCTATAAAGTGGGAGGTCTCGAATTCGATCCTTGGGAGCGCCAATAACAAGGCCACCATTAAGTCGTGGACTCGAGAGAGCCTTGGGCCTCCCTACAATACTTGAGTTGGGCTTGCCAATACCGGGGAAAATGCGAGCGCTGACCCTGGGGTGCCCAACATGGTGGGTTCAATAGCCGACACTGTTGGACTCAACTACAATACTCCATCATTCAGCCCTTTTTATTATAATTTGGTAACTAAATTACACCGTTTGAGATAATAATGAAAATAGTTAAAATTAATAAATATGTAAGATAGAAACTCTTTCCAAGCATGCCCTTATTTATAAGAGGCAAAGTAAGAGAGAGAAACATAAAAAATATGAGAAAGTAAGAAAGTGAGTACAACATGCATGGGAAAGAGATTACGAGAGAAAATTAAATTAAATTAAAATTTTATGAATGTAAACAAATGGTTAAATATTAAATTCTTAGACAACCTAGGCCCATTCTTATTAAAACGACGAAGGCAAATAAAATTCTTAGATCCTATAAAAAATACTAGAGGAGTATGTATAGATTACCAGAATTGGAGCATGGGTAAAGATCACCAGGTTGGCCATTAATGGTGTAAGCATCAGACAACACGGGGTCGTTTCCTTTCCTACGAAAATCATTGTAAACTTGAACAATATTTTGCTTCCACCATTCGCCTGTTCATAGATAAATATATTTAGTAATTAATGGCCTTTTAAAATGTATATGATCAGTAAGGACTAGCTAGGTTCTGAAATATGATCATGCGATTTGATACCTAATATAATGGGAACTTCAGCGTGTGGCTTTGGAAATGGATAGGTTGTTGGAGGCTTAGGTTTGATGACAATAGCACCATGAACTGTGGCTCGAGAGTAATCACTGTGAGCATGCCACCATAAAGTGCCTTCTTCCTCAGAAAATATGACCTTTTGACTAAATTTGTGACCTGGTTTAACTGGGCACTGTGTGATAAATTCGGGACCATCTGACCATGGATATCTTGGTTGGTTCACACCATGCCTACAAATAATAAATTGTGTTAATAATTAATCAAAAGGTTATTATCATTACCAGTTTTGATGAAATTTGCATTTTAGTCATTGTAGTTTCAAACTGTTATCTTTGGTCACAAGGGTTAACAATAGTATTAACTTTAAATTGAAATTTTACAGATAGGGGTTTGGTTTGTTTGAATTGAATAACTGTACCAGTGAATTGTGATGCTCTCGTTGGCTCGGTTATAGACATCAACAATGATGGTTTCGCCTTTGGTAACGTGCAAGGTTGGTCCAGGAAATTTTCCATTCACTGTCAAGATGTTCTTGGTGCTGCAAAGTCTTGTGTATGATGCTTCTTGGACCTAAATTCAATTAAACACGAGCGTTAAAAGGCAAATTAAGTAGAATGTTAAATATATAATCTCATCTAGAAGAATAAATACTATGAGCAGATATCGTTTAGATGAATTATTATCTTAATGAAAATGTATACAAAAAACAGCAAATTAGTCACGGATTTGCGACTGATTTCTGTCGCTAATTTGCTGGTCGATAAAAATTTAGCTACATAATTTGGCATTTAGCTACGAAATTTTTTAAAATCCGTTGCTAAATGCGAAATTCCGTCGCTAAAATTTTTAGCGACTAGCAAATTAGTGATGGAAATCTGTCACAAATTTGTGGCTAATTTGTTGTTTTTTTGTAATCACCTCAAAAGTATAATGCCTAAGTGCAGAGGAAATAATGAAGTTGCTGAGGAACAAAACTCCCAATATCTCTAAGATAAATATTACGGAGATTTTCATGACAACGTTTTTGTAACTAATTAGTAAAGGACGAAGAGAGAATATAGAAATGTCTTATTGCTGATTAGTATTGCTGCGCTTTTTGGAAGTCAAGAAAAAGATTTGAAACATATATTTAGAGTTTCTGATAGATGGATTGATTTTTGAAGAAGGCTATGAACATATATATATATATATATATATATATATATATATATATATATATATATATATAGTTTATACTGTCGTGGGAGGCTTCAACATGAACATGATTACGCGTAAGAATACTTGTCAATTTGTTTGCTTCGTCTGTAATTGAAACAGCCTTTAATTTGTCCAGGTCTCTTTATCAAAAAATTCTTTCTAATGATGAACTAGCTACTATTTGCCAAATGGCCCACAGGAACAATTGATGTTAATTATAAAAGAAGTTATTTGGTTTATTTTGTACAATAGTTGGTTGTAATCAAGGAAACTGAAATATTCGTATGGATAATGAATCAAAATTGAACAAGTATGTATACGCAGTTTAGAAGTTTCTTTGCATGACAATATATAAGTTGATGGTTTCCAATTGTCAGTTCTTCATACACACGTTATCTATATAAAGTCAATCATTTCAAACTTTCACAGTAATTTATAATCTATACAAGAAAATATGCAACATGAAGCATTACTCATTAGGTGTGAGTTGATCACTACATAGATTAAAAAGAAAACTCCTTATTGTGCTCACTAATCAACTACTAATAATACTTATTGTTGATTTAAAAAGAAAACTTTGATTAATATTTTTTTTTGGTTTTTTCATCACTTCTATATAAAATATAAATTGTGCGTACGCGCTTATGTGTGTGTGTGGATGAAACGTTTCGGTATAAGAAACCAAGTTAGTGTATTCTTTATATTATAAAATAGTCAACTCTTTGAATTCTTCATTTTTGGCCGAAGGAGAGTCAGTTGCGTCATCTATTTATATCTAAGTTTGCACACAGGTTTTATTTTTCTATTTTTCTCAATTGTACAATAAAAACGATTTTAATTAAAGAATATATACATATAAATGGTTAGTAAATAATAATAAATGGTGAAGATACCAAAATTTTCAAATAATGGTGAAAATCAAACTGAAAATAAATAGATAAATATATGTATGTACTTAAACCAATTTTTATATTGGAATAGGCCAATCAACATTTTAATAAAATCTATTTGTATCGAGCAGCGTTTTGATTAAACATTCAATAGCTTATCACAGTGGGTTTCGCGGAATATTTATGAATAACGATAATAGATTAATAGTATTAATAGTAATAAGTAATAACTATTCATAGTGTGAAAGTTTCTTCCTTTCACAGGAACTAGTTCATGGTTTCAACTATGCAAAGCAGGTCAATACTTTGAAAGTTTCTTCATTTATGTACTAACAAATCCATTCATTGATTAGCACTCACAGCACAAATGCGCGCGAAAACAAATACACGCACACACAATAAATGATGAAAATCCAAAATCCACAAATATAATAAATTCACTTAAGTTGATTTGAATATTGCGATTTTGTCAACTAACTTCAAAAACATTTTATTGATTTCATTGGTTTTTCAAAGATAGCATTTTCGATTTTTCAGTTAATATCGCAAGATATGACTTCCATTTAGATTACAGGTTAAAATAAATCATCTGTTAATTACTTAAGTAACTTCAATTATTACAAGATGCTTACGAAATATATACCACCGATGACGAAACAATTTGTAAAACTTTTGGGTGATTTATCCTAAAAATACTCTCTCATACCCAATAATTCTCTTCAAGAACTTCTGTAGTTGAAATGACCGATATGCCATTTAATAATCATTGTATTGTATGTATATTTTATTATATATATGTGGCAATTTGTGCTGCAAATAAATGGGCAAATAACTACATAAATTGACACATGTTTGGTGAGTGATGGCGTGATAGAGGATGGTGAGTAAAAAAGTCAAAAAATTAACAATGATGACACTTTTGCCCCAATTTTGAATTTATTTTTGTTAAATACCGCACGATAATCCAGCGATTATTGTCAACCGACTAATCTAGACTCGAGTGATAGGAGTGTTACCCATATAGGCAAGATTGTCCTCTATCTCAATGAGAGTGACTCCCAAGATTTGAACACATGTTTCCATCCTTACGGGGGTGTAGCCCACTTACCAGCTCAATCAACTACCCATTGATTATAATTTTGAAATTTAATAGATAGTTTTGCTATAAAAAATTTACATGGGTATTTTTGTATCCGCGTGACAACTACATATGCGTTTTTGCACTTTAGCCCATTAATATATATGTATGTCGCTCCCTCGGGCGCCACATACATATACAGAAAAAAAAAATTAAAAACATGTTTGTAATGCACGTTTTTTTTAATTTTTTCTCTTTGCAGCGCGGCATATGACCAGTGCGGTTGACACAAAAATCATCAATATAAAATCAACTCCTTCTCATACATTTCCCCCTCCTCACTTTATTTTTACTCCATCCTCCCCACTTTCTTTTTTCCTCATTCTCTACTTTCTCTTTTCTATATATTCTCTTTTATTCTTCATATTTCTCATTTAATTAATTGTCTTTAATCTTTTTTGCAAGTTAAATATTACTACAATTTTTATCTCCCATTATTTAATTTGTTTATAAGGTACACAATTTAAAATAGCAATAACTTCTTTTCTACCTCTCCCCTTTTATTCTTCATATTTCTCCAGTTTCTTTATTCCTCATTCTCTACTTTTTCTTATTCTACTTTTTCATATTTAATAGTCCTCTACTCTTTCTCACTCAAACACCTATAGTATTTAATTTGTGTCTAAAATAATAATAATAATCTTTAAGAAAATTTTCTGCAGTTAGCGTCACACAAGTTGGTGAGACATCATCAAAAGAATATTTTTTAAAACAATAAAATTAGTTGCGTCCATGCATGTATTGTTTTTAATTCTAAGGTGCAACAAACATATATTATTTTTTTTATTATTTTCAATGTCACACCTTGGACATATATTATTTTTTATTAAGCTGTTCTTGTATCTTCTTGTCTCACATCATTTCGCGCCTCGAAAATGTACGACATATGGTCTTTGAGGCAGTTAAAAGCGTGACTACATCCTATAGGCATTTTTTTGACGTACTACTAGCCATTTTTTGTAGTTGAAATGGACGGAATTTTACGAATAAAAAACAAAAAATTGTGAATCCATACTTTTGATGTATTTTTTTAAATATGTAAGAGTGTAATGTAAATTAATATTGTATGTATGTATGTATGTATGTTGATTGAAACATAGGGTAATATAAATAACGGAAAGAAATTAAATTTATTTATTTTATGCCGATTCTGGTTGAACAATAAGATAGATTAATTTTATTATTGTTTATATTTTCTTTATTATTTCTTATAACTTATCATGAAATGACATAGGTTAGCATTCAAAAGAAGGAAAGGAGCAAAAACCATGTATATTTGATATTTTGTTTTTGGCCAAATATGAGAATTTGAATGAAATAGGATTAAGGCACAAAAATGCAAACAAATAGTTAAAATGACTGCAAAATACAAGCACCGTTAATCCCTGTCTTGTTGACCATTCCTTGACTGAAAATGTTGACATGGAAGTTGATATTATCATGGACAAATAAGCACAATAAAATTCAGTGGTACCTAGGATATTACTCCCTATATTCTTAAATATAAGATCACTTTTACATTTCAGTTTGTTTCTAAATATAAGATCATTTTCTAATTTTTTTTCAATTTTTCCCAAATTAACCTCGTAATACTTACCAATAATAAATAAACAAGAGATGGAGAATTGAGATAAATGTATATGGTTTGGCCAAATTGATAATATCGAGTGATAATAATTAACTAACATCCTTAATCTAATCAAATTAGGGGAAATAATTTTATATTTAAGAACAGAGCTAGTATTATGGATAAATCAGCTTTCATGTCGATATTTTCGGTCAACTAATGGTCAAATAATTTAGATTAACTTTGTTTATATTTGAGCTTTTCGCACTCATTTTAAGAATTTATGGGTATTTTTACAACTTAAAAGAAATTTTTTGTTTGATGTACTTTATTTTGGTATTAACTTATGGACATTTTTGCAACTTGAACCTTTAAAATAACATCACCTCTTTTATTAAAAGTTATTCCCAAAACATTCAACCTCAACCTTTCTCTAATTATCTCAATATATTAAAAGTTGATGTACTTTTGGTATTAACTTATGGACATTTTTGCAACTTGAACCTTTAAAATAACATCGCCTTTTTATTAAAAATTATTCCCAAAACCTTTTTATTTATCAGAATTCCCAAAACATTTAACCTCAACCTTTCTCTATTTTTCAGTTCAAAAACAAAAACCTTTCTCTATTTCTCTCACTATATAATAGATACCTAGCCCTAAAATCATTCCACCACCTCATATCAAACTGCAGCCGGCCCTAGCATTCTTTACTATTGGCTCTATTCTCATCATCTGCCCAATCAGATATTTTTGTGTAATGCTAAGAGTGATTCTTTGGTTTCATCTGTGTGTGATCAATGATGTTGTCAACCAGCTCTTCAACTCTTATAATTTTATGGTGAATCATTCAGATCTGTCTTTGCTGAGTTGCGATAGAGGTATGTTTGCCTTTGACTCAAGAACTTGCCACTACTATTTAGATATATCTTGAGTTACTTTGTGGTACATGAGCTGGTGGATTTGATTTAAAAAGCAATTAGTGATGACCATATCTCTCTGGCTGCAATGTTAGGATCTAAACATTTTATTTTCATATTGAAGGAAGTGGTGCCAATTTATTTTTCGCTTTAATTTAGTGTTCTATTTTGGTTTTCAAGTTTTGTTGTTGTAATTGGCCTAAGTAGATTTTGTTACAAGTCTCTTTTGAATTTTATTTTGTTACATGCTTTATCCTGTGCAGTTAGCCATGACCCTTGAGAGTGCAAATGATAACGATAAGGTTTATGAGGATAAAATTATCATCAAGTCTTATAGGATGCTGATATGTTCCAATCAGATCAATGGAATGCCAAAGGTATTTTAGCATTAAACTTTCGTACTGTTTAGTTCCTGTGTGTTTTGTTGGTTCTAGATCAAATGCCACATGTATATAATCTTAGCAGCTAAAAACGTGCTCTAGCAAAATTATATTTTCAGATGCCTCATTGCACCTATTTCTTCATATCTGTCTTACTTAGGTCTTTTCCATTTTAGTCTGTCCTTCAATTAATAATTCAATTTGATTATTCAATGCTCTTGATTTAGCGTATATAGAGATTTTCAATTGATAGCTTAGTTATGGATAACTAAGGAGTAAGCCATGCTACTTTCTTACTCTAGTATTTTTTTCCCAAGGTATCCCACACAAGGTAGTACTTATCATATCATAGAGTATTTTTTAATTTCAAAATAGTTGTTGTTCGCAATTCTTAGTAGGAATATTTGTTGCTCTATCCTATATCACCATAATATATGTTGTTTTTCTATATCATATCATTATAATATTATTAATTTTTTTTGAATTATTGTTTTAAGTTTAACTAAGCTGAAGCCAACGTACGTAGTTGGATAAGACTATGTTGTTGTTGTTTTAATTAAGTTGAAGTAGACATATGAGGAAATGACAATAACTTTCTCCTAGAAGCTGTATACAAATCCATATGTCTCTTGGTTAATACCATTGACTCAATTCATTTTCTCAGCTCTCAATATTTTCATCAACGTTGGTACCGCGATGAGAGGACCAAGACACTAAGATAGGCGCCAAAACCAACCATGCATTTTTTTTCTAAGCATGAAAGAAATCTCTTATCAACAACAATAAAGCGATCTGAATGCAGAACTGCCGGAGGAGGAGAGAGGCTGAACATGGAGCTCATGGAACTTCAAAATATCGTGAGATAAACAAAAATGTGTTAATGAAGGAGAAGGGATTTTTTTAAGTTCTAATAATAGTGAAAATGCATGAAAATGAGTGAAAATGAAGAGGAGGTAAGATGGAAAAAGATGATGAGAATGAATTAAGTTTCAGATTTCAAGATGATAAATTGAGAGGAGTTGATGATGTTCATTGATTGGCTTAAAGCTCTAATAGTGAAAATGAACAGAGATGAGTTCATGAAAATGAGTCACTTGAAGAGGAGACACGATGCTATAAGCTGACGGAAATGACAAAAGTTTTGGATATCGAGAAGAGTAAAAAAAGAATTGTTGAGGAAGTTGAAGGAGTCGCTTGAGGAGGAGGCAACATGGATGAGAATTAATGATGAATATGATGAAACTTTTGAATGTCAAGAAGCTAAACAAATATGAGTTGATGAAATTGAAGGAGTTGCTTGAAGCTCTAATAGTGAAAATGCACAAACATAAAGAGTAGAAGTTATTAGTGGCAATCGAAGCCCGTGACATTCTGCTGATGATATGCGATAAGTATTGGCTGGTGTGTATTCTACTGTAGGCACATCTTTAAGCCTATGAAAACTTATCTAGAAGCTCGCATAGAAGATTTTCCTATATAGCACATGAAACTTTTTATGTTTAACAAACCAATTAGTTTATATATCATGAAATTTTTATTTTATTATTTTATTTGTTGTAAGAATTTATTCATGTGCTTCAGCAGAGAAACGGAACATATACTACCTCCGGTTCTAAATATAGGATCTAATTGACTTTTTTTAGAGATTAAAGTTATGAAATAGGCTATTAAATGATGACATATTTGATACATTTTTAGATTATCCATTAGTTTATAGGTAAAATAAACTAGTTTAAGGGAAAAAATTAGGTAAATCAATTTATAATTAACTTATTTTGCTTTTTAAAGATTTTCCAGAAAAAGTCAATTAGGTCCTATATTTAGGACCGAGAGGAGTATATTTTTACGAAAACAAATAAAACTTTGTCAAGAATAATGTCATCTTTGTCCTTCATTCCTTACGTTGCTGCAGAGCCAACCTGTTTAGAATTATGAAAATCACTATATATTTGTATTTTTTTTAAGAAAACTGAAATTTCTTCACAGCTTTGTTCGGTCCTTCTTTGCTCCAACAAATGGCATGACAACTTGAAGGGCAATGACAATGAAGAATGGTTTTCCAAGGTCCTCGGCAGCTCCAGAGAAGGAGCAAAAAAAATGACAATGACGAATGGTTTTTCGAACGCTCACTTGTGCCCCCACTGATCTTGGTTCACATTTCATGTTCATCACAAAGATGAGTAATAGACTTCTCATCATGATTTATGTCATTCAAAATTATTTCAATGATCCAGATTTATTTAAATAAATTTAATATTTTTGATAAATTTTTATTTTGATAGATACTAAATCAAAAATAAGTACATCCCACAACTAAATTTGTTAAGAATTTAATTTTATCTATAAAAAATGATCATTTAAATTTTTTAAATCTAGACCCTCCATATAAAATTTTGGATGGAATTTTGGATGGTTTAAATATCATTTCAAAGAGAAAGTCTTTTCTCATCACTTGAATGAGCACTGGATTGGATAATGGATAGTTTCCTTTAATTGATTACGTGTTTCTCTGCCTCCCAAAACGCACGGGACCCCTCTCCTCTTTTCCTTTAATTGTTTTTTTTTTGTCTTATTTCCTTGTTTCCTTTGGTCAAACGGTCTTAGCCTCTTTCATCATGTGCCTCTTAATCCTTTAGTTCAAATTGGTTTCAACTCACAGAGATTGGAAGACAAAATACAAATCAATAGAAAAGCAATTGCATCAATAATAACAATAAAGAAATAGTAGTAAACTAAAACTTCTTGCTTGCACCAATTTGAGATTTTAGTGAAGTTATATTAGGTTCAATGACTTCCCATATATTCTAAAATATATGTCAAATCAAAAGAAAAATGGGGAGTTATAAACAAGATTGGTCCAATTTATGCTAATTAAACACTTAAACCTTTAAGTAGGAATTAGTTTTTTGAAAGTTAATTAATTAGCAAAACTTATGAATTTAATGTTAATTGATTTTTGAAAGTCAATTGATCTATTTGATTCTGGTCATTCAAGAACACAATATGGAGGGGTTCATATGGGAGAAAAACAACACTTTGTCCATAGTCATAGGACCAAAAACATACTTAGTTAAGAGATTAAAACATGAATTTCACCAAAGTTAAAGGATCAAAAACATTTTTTAGCCAAATAAAAACAATATTTTAATGTTAACCGGTAGCATTGTTTTTTTCATCATCAAAACATTCATTCTAAATATTTACACACACACATGATACATATAAGGATTTACATACAGCAAATCTTTCCATTACACACTATAGCATCTTTCCTCTTTTAGGTGTTTCCCAATGAACAACATCATTCTCAAAATTAACCATCACACACAAGCTGGCCCCAAAAGAAAAACAAGAAAGATATATCACCCTGAAAAGAAAAACAGCTAAAGTTTAAAACTATTTGGTCAAGCTAGGCGCTTTCTTGAGTTAAACATTTTCAACTAATTCGTCTGAGGACCTGGTCCTTGAGTTGGCCCTGGCCTTTGAGGACGACGCCTTGCTAGCAGTTCACTTGCACCAACTTGCTGCACAAATTGTCATAGTCACATCAATACAGACACAAATTATGAAGTCGATGTAACATTGCCGGGATCTGCAAGTATACTTATAAGAATACTAAAAACAGACAAAAAGCATTCACTTCTCGTAAGTAAGTAAAAGAAAATAATTTCTATTCCAAAAAAGCCTAAACTAATTATGAACTTTCACCAAATATTCCTATAATCCAATTGAATGGGTACTTCGTTCCTCTAGTGCATGTTATGAAACCCTTCTAGAGGGTAAAGAAGTTTGATCATTTCAATAATCAAGCATTATTTTTACTTTTCATATACGAACCATATTTAATAGAAGTAGTAGTGAGTGCAAATAGTTACGATCATGAAGGTGATGTTAAAATCCAATTGAATTTTCTAACATATTTTATGTTATTAACTACTTCTATTGGTATGTAGAGTAGTTAAATTAGAATGCTCTTATATGTCATATGGACTATATGTAATATAGACTGGAGGAGTAACTTCCAACTATAACACTCAAACAAAAAAAAAACCTTAAATTTCATTAGCACTTTCTTACATTTTAATAAACTTCCCAACTTTACCAATATTTAATTCACATTATTCACATGATAAGGAGAGTGTCTAGTAGTAATATATGAAGAAAAATATTGTACATTGATATTAAACTCAAATTTTTGAATTATAAATATTAAAAGAAAGACATCCTCTCTTTGACTTATGTTTTGACCAGAGGGGCATTTAATGACACCCATAAAGCTAATTCAAATGTAACATAATGAATAGGCAGAATGAATGGTTGATCTACTATCATAGTTAGGATAATGAAAATTCTCCCAAATTCTCTCAATTTCATTTAATTTTTTTCCCGAAGTTTATGTCAATTTAAAAAGAACGAGAAAATGTATATTCACAGTACACGGAATTTAACCCTCTGAAGTAATGTATGTACTAATGTATTTAAAGCTGTTTAAATAAATAAGTGAAACTTTGGATAAAAATATCCGTTTTTTATACTGTTTGCATGTTATGACTGCATATATATTTTTTTCTTTCTCAAAGTGAATATATTATGCAAGAAATTAAAGATGTGAAGAAGGCCTTCCATTGACTAAAAACAAGTTTTTTCTCCCGTGCGATGCACGGATGCTTTTCCATCAAGCATTTCATGTGTTTTTTTTAAAAAAAATATCTGAACAAATTAATAATTCATCAATGATAATGAACAATTGAATTAGAATAATCCACTTCTTAATGTAAGGAATAAGGGTTCCCCTCGCTTCGCGCGGTTAAGTGAAATAATATAAGACACATCGATAAATGTAGAGTTATTAGTAAGATTAAAAAAAGAAGGAATTCTTATGTGTGCTAACTTCAATGAAGAAATTGGTTGTGTTTTAAGTGATTTAGGTAGTTACGATAAACAAATGAGTGACACATTCATTAGCGAGGACATTAGGTTAGGGAAGCATTAAAAAGTGAGTTGTACATCCCATTCGCTGCACAGGAGATGTGATATGAAAATTATTTGTAAGTTTAATAATTACCGAAAAATGGGATAGATATATGAAATGATGATTAATAAATGGGAATGAACACTAAATTTGAATAATCCACTAATTAATGTAAGAGATAACAGTTCCCGTCACTTTCGCGTTTAAGTGAAATAAACGCAAGGCACATTAAAAAATGTAGAGTTATTACTAAAACAAATGTGTTGATGAAATATGCATACATGAACTTAAAGCAAGAATGCATTTTTAAAATGTGTAGGAAGAATGACATGTTAAATATGCATAATTGAACATGTAGTCTAAATGAGAAATAGCATGATTCACAGACTTCACCTCACGATCTTAAACTTAATATAATTTTAGTGACACTTATTAAATAATTTCAAGATTGCACAATATAACACCAAAGACATCACTACAAACGTCAAGAAATGATAGTAATGTATTGCCAAGGACCCTGTTACATTTAATTCCCAAACTTATAGGGAATAACAGAAACAACATCTATGAAACATCCCTTGCAAACTAATAAAAAGAAGAGTATAACCAGTAATAATATTGTCCTATGTTTCTCAATAATGAGGAAGGATATCATTTACACCCTGCTAAGAAATTTAAAACTTATGAGCATAGATTAAACATAAGGAAACACAATCATACAAATAATTATAATCATTCACAAAATATTCAAATAAGGCACCAATAGGAAAGTATTTAAAACCTGACAATTTAAAGGTAGAAAAAACTGACAATTTGGTATGTAGTATCACAAAGCCTTGCCGGATAAAGACAACAATGTACCTAAGTGGTGAATACAATATATAGATTCAGACTTAATGTGAGTAGAATGTCCTGCAACACCAAATAACAAAGCAACAAAAACAAAAAACCTTGCTCATTTTTAGAAATGATCAAGGAACCAACATCCGTGACTTTTTCTTTCATTCTCCCATTTTATTCTCTCTCTCTATTCATGTCTTACCTCTATTATTACATGGAAGCTAAGCTCCAGCAACAATGAGATCAATTTAACAACATGAACACCTCGTGAAAGCATGATATAGAGCCATTATCAAACACATGATAAAAACATGAGAAATATAAAAATCAACTTGATGTTTTATATTTCTCATGTTCGAAGAGCTGATGTTTGAAGACCTTTCAACTTGATATGGGTTTATAAGTTGCAGCAAGAAACACTGATTTATTCAGAAATAAGGAGTTAGTGCTAATTTTGTCAGATAAAAGCAAACAATCAATCATGGGAAATTAATTGTAGGGATTCAGGAATAAAAATTACTACACAGTTACAATCGTTCCATTTCGCGAACAAATACTACCGTGGTTAATGTTGATCACCTGCAATGAATTATAGGCTGCACCAAGCAGAAACAATGATTGATCAAATTCAGAGGAAAAAATCACTGCAGAGAGTCCACAAAAGCTTCAATTTTGCTTATCTTGGCAATATGAAGTTGCAATTGAAATGGAATTTAGAATAAAATAAATACCGAAGTTGGATCAAGTTGGTTGAGACAATTCTCTGGAGAATTCTTTTGTACATCCTACAAAATAAACGATCTAATTAGTCCCATGACTTATTTGTATGCACGTTTTGACTAAAGAAGCAAAAAATTGAATCTAAAGAAAGGTTAATGCAACAAAAAGTAGTGAATGAGTTCAACTAATAAGCCATACCATCTATCTTGTAAGTCACTGAATTTCCCAGATATGAATCCTCTCCAATCTTTGCTTCATTTTTTCCATTTTTCTTCCATTCTACCATGTCTTCTTGAGCAGTTCCTAATCCATGTACCATCTCCCCATCTTTTCATTTTTCCTGACAAATTACTATCAAGAAAGGATATTGGAAGATTACTTACTAAGATCTATTCTTGAAAAAGACCAGAAAAATGCGCAGATCATGTGACAGTAGGGTATTTAAAACAAAGAGAAAATCAAAGATCAAAGCTCACTTTCTGTGTCGCTTCTCAGGTTACGTTTGTGCTCAAAACTCAAGAAATCACATGATAAACCACAATGAATAATTTTTTTTTAAAAAAAAGGAAGCGACTTTGATGGGGTAAATCCTAATCCTAGCTGATGAGCAATCTCGAATTAAGAATAACACATGCATCTTATATTTAATCTCAAGAGTGAACACACCAGAAAACAACAAAATCTCCAAATCCAAACACCAAACATTCAGCAAAATAAAAAAAAGTTGAGTCCCTTGACGGAAAAGCATCTGTGCATGGCAACAGGAAATAAAAAAAAATCAGCATGAACCAAAACATTAGAGAAAGAATCAGTGATTACCCAGTGATTAGCCAAAGCGCCATTGTGGTCCCCTGAAACAACCTAAACCAAAACATCAGATCAGAGAAAAAAAATCAAGAAATCAAAGATCAAAGCTCAAGCCAGAGCACCATTTACGAACTGAAAGCAAGAAATCTGAAACGCAAGAAAAGTTGAGATGAAAGCGTAGAAGTTGAAGACGAAACATGGATAATAACGGGAAGAAATTGTGCTAGGAATAGATGTGGGTACCTGACATTTTTAGGAACCACTATTCAAGTGAGGCTTCGTCAAGAGGATCCAGTGTTAAATACGAAAGGAATATGGGAGAAATGCAAAAATGAAGTTGAAGCTGTGAAAGGAGATGAGTAAAAGTATTTTGTTCTGTAGTTGAGGGGAGTTTTTAAATTCAAATTGAACTCAAGTTCAAGTCCCTCCATTTGTGCTGCAAGGTCCCCTGGCGTTTCTTGTTTGGATGCCTATGTTGGTGGCTTTAAAGCAGAGCTATTTGGGCAGATAAGGTTTTAAGAGAGAAGCAAATCAGGATATGATTTCCGGTTTGAATTTTAATTTCAAAAGGATTTTGAAATTGCAATGAAGGGAGTGGTGGGTGAGCGGGAAAACGAAAAAGATCAAAATTTAGATTGGAGAGGACCAAAATTTGAAATCGATGAACAGTGCAGTGAATAGTGAATTGTGTCTATGTTGAGCCCGAGGGATGGTTTTTACGTGGTTGATTTTTGGCGGGGTTGCTTTCCCTTATATTATAAATAGATTTCATATGCAAAAGGTATAAAAATATTGAAGCGTGAATGTTTAATAATATGTATATAACTTGATTAATTTCTTACTATTAAGAGGATGTTTGTCAATGGGATGATTGTCAAAATATTTTGTTTTGTAATCTTTTAAAATATCATCATCATCATTAATTTTTATTGAATACTTGTTGATAATTTTTCAATGACTTTTACCTCTGCAAAATTTTAAAAATATTTGATGTTAACTGATTATATTTTTTTTATCCTCTACATGCTATAAATTGAAGTCCAAAAACTGCAACACCTGTAAAATTTGACTGTTCACTTGATCCAAACCTTTTCTTTTTATATATATATATTAAAGTATAAAACATCATAAATTAATGAAGAATATCATCGAAATATTAACTCTAGTAAATCGTTTCTTCATTTTAAAAAAAATGAAAAAAAAATATGTAAATGGATAAAACTCCAAAGCCTAAACGGGTTTGATGATAAAAATTTGTAGAATGAGAGGGACACATGAGAGATCATATTATATTTGATCAGTAGACATGAATATCATAAGCTACCGTGTTATTCATGCACATACCTGGTTTGTTGTAGTGGAAGGTGGTGGATCTGAAGCTTGTTGTGAAGCTGAAGAAGGAACGACACCGTCTTGCTCACTTGGATTATTGTATCCATCAGAGTAATCTGCACCACCTGGCAGAGGATTGAGGCCCTTTGACTGGTCGTCGTTGTTAGTGATAGAGATCTCATGAAACCCAA
Source organism: Mimosa pudica (assembly GCA_029929735.1). Classification (NCBI taxonomy): domain Eukaryota; kingdom Viridiplantae; phylum Streptophyta; class Magnoliopsida; order Fabales; family Fabaceae; genus Mimosa; species Mimosa pudica. The sequence goes on along the minus strand of JAKELP010000021.1, from coordinate 6,169,661 downwards.
GACACTTGAACATATACCTCAGAAGTTGTTGAAGGAAATGGACTGGATGGTGAATATAGAAAATGGCTTTCTTCGGAGACTCAGAAACTTTCATTTGTTCTTCTTTTTCTTCTTGTTGGGGAATATTAGGTGACCTCTCCATTATTCTTAGGCTCTTTTTCTTGAGTTTTCTTCTTAGTTTTGGTCTGAGAGTTATGATGAATCTGGTGGGTGCTTTAAAAGTTGCACTTAAATGCGTTGTTTCTTGTGAGTTGCCACGTTTTAATGCACGTTCAGAGCAGATAAATGGACAATTCTACCCTTTGACCAAATTTATTATTTTTTCTGTTTTGGAAATTTTACCGTAACTTAACCTTTGTCTTACTAGGGACCACTTAGACACCCATAAACACCACAAACACACATTCACAAGTCTCTCCACTTCTACTTCCCTTAACAAAATTATTTTTTTTTGAATTACTTCCCCCGGTATCCCACACCTTTCGGGTGCAGACTAATTCGGAGTCGCCAGCCGGGATTCCCGTAAACAGTGTAATTGACTTCCCGAGGTTTCGAACTTAGCACCTTTAGGCTAAATGGAGGGATCCACACCTTGGGGATCCACTTCAAACCATCAAGCTATGCCCCCGGGCTCTTTACAAAATTATTCTAAGGGTTACATGTTTTGTTTGATTTTACCATTGGATTCTATATAAAATTGGTGACATTTTGATATCTTATGAGCAAAAGATTGTTTTGTTTTCAATTTTATATGATTTTTCAAAGATTTAGTGATTTAACTTTATTATAAATAGAGAATTTAAGCAATGAATATTTAATAAATCATATAAAATTGAAAATAGAACCATTTTATGGAGAAGATATAAAAAATGTCATCAATATTATATAGAATTTACAAGTAAAGTTAATATTATATAGAATTTAATGGTAAAGTTTAAAAAATGTGTTCTCAAAAATATTTTTTTTAGCGAACGCCACCTAATCAAGATAAACATTGTTATATATTGTGGTTGTTGTTTAAGTGAGTACAAGGGAAATTGGAGGAGAGACCATTACCCTGATTGATTCCACGATCAACTCTATAAGAAATAAGGTTTTTTTAGGTAAAGAGTGAAACTGATACCATTTGATTGAATCATAAAAATACTCAAATCAAATATTTCTAATTGAATCATAAAAATACTCAAATCAGATATTCCTATAACACTATTGAATTTCATATATACATAAAACTGTAGACAAAGGAAGTACTGTAATTTTCTTTGAGTTGAGTGTATTATTTTTTGCCTTGTAGATAATAAATAAAAAATGGGAAATTTGCAGTTTAATCCCTGGTAAGGGAAATTAATACTGGAAGGTCCCAATACATTCCAAAATAATTATAAAGTCCCAGAGGCCCTTTCCTGCAATTGTTTGCTTATCTTCAATGACCATTTTGCCCTCATAAGATGAAAGCATAGTCCCCCTATAGGGACCAGTGAGATGACAACCATTTTTAATGAGGGCAAAATGGTCATTGAAGTTAAGCAAACAATTGCAGGAAAGGGCCCCTGGGACTTTATAATTATTCTGGAATGTATTGGGACCTTCCAGTATTAATTTCCCTTACCAGGGACTAAACTGCAAATCCCCCATAAAAAATACTACTCCTCGAACTTTCTAATGGTTGAAGGTAGCGGGGTAAGATTGTCTTTTAGAATGCAGGATAATTTTAGCGATAAAAAGTAAAGGGGGGATACAGATAGACATGAATAAATGTAGCTAACACAGAAATAAATGATAAGATAAATGAATAGCTAGGTTACCTACTTCAATGAGCATGTCAGATATAATGAGCATTTAACTCCTGGACTTTCTCATTTTGTCTTATTAATACCGAATCTTCTGCTTCATATAAAATTAGCAAACACTAAACACACCAGTAGATAAGACTTCTTTGTACTAACTAAGCATTTTTGGACAACATATATCAACTAAGATATTATACAGTAACAAAGTTCAGATTAAGATTACGTAAGTATCGATAAAAAATTCCATACAATCCCATTATTCTATCTGTATGTTAACTTAATTCAAGTTCAATGTTCAGACAAAAAAAAAATTCAAGTTAATGTTTTGAATCTTCATCATCTCTCTTATGGGTTTTATATCATCTATTTGGGTTTTCTATTTTTGTTCGCTGTCTTGATCACAGGATTTCTTTTACTGAAAATAATTTTTTTTCAATGAGTATTTTTTTTTCATGACAACTTTTTAGTTCTTACCGACACTATTCAGTAGCTCAAATCTTAACATTATTTAGTCTTAATATTCAAGATAGTAATTTTTCTCTGTAATTTTTATATCTACAAGATACTAATTTCGTTTATTAGATAGAGTTTGTGATTTATTAAAGGCTATCCAATATTTTCTAGTATTTGATTATTAACAAAAACTCAAATAGTATGTATCATGTATGCATGCATGGCGAGTGACTTCATATTAATTAATGTCATTTTCTTATTGAAATAACTTTGATATGTTTCATTGATTTTTTATTAAATATGTATTTTTGTTTCAATATGTCGGTTATAGGATTATATCGTAAGCCATTTATGATGTCGGGGTCAATGTTCTCTGCAGGATAATTTTCACATGTCTAGGCATTATGTTCATATAGTCACTTTTGTGTTTCATTTCTATTGTTTTTAACAAAGTCATATCCACAATATATAACCAAGAGACATGATTTAAAAATCTCTTTGATTTCTACAAAGAAATGATATATAATTTTCAGTTGGAATATTTCCTTCTTGATATATATAGATACATATATATGAGGCGTTGTTTAGAACTGCATTTGGGTATAAATGAAAGGATGTTTCGTTATTTATATCTTATATTTACTTGTTTTAAATTTCTTAAAATCAAGGGCAAAAGCGCTGATCTAATAATTAACTATTTCAGTTTGGGCAAAAATAATAAATGACTGTTTCGTGGTGCATAAATAATAACTAACTTTGTGACCCGGTGCAAAAATAATAAAACCGGTACTAAATGTTAATTTGTAGTTATGTGTAACCTTTCTGATATTATTTTCAAAGTGAAAAATACATTTTTGCCCCTCTTAATTAAAACCTTGTTGATACTAGTCAGCATGGGAAGATGAAGGGCGGAAGGAAGAAGGGTTGAGTTTTAATTGTGAGGGGGTACAAAGGTATTTTTACTTTAGAAAATAATATCAGAAAGGTTCCACAAAACTACAAATTAACATTTAGTACCGGTTTTATTATTTTTGCACCGGGTCACAAAGTTAGTTATTATTTATGCACCGCGAAACAGTCATTTACTCTTTTTGCCCAAATTGAAATAGTTAATTATTAGATCAGCACTTTTGCCCTAAAATCAATTTGCTTAACTTAAAAATTAGGGCAAAAGTGCTGATCTAATAATTAACTCTTTCAGTTTGGGCAAAACTAATAAATGATTATTTCGTGGTGCATAAATAATATTTAACTTTGTGACCCGGTGCAAAAATGATAAAACCGGTTCTGAATGTTAATTTGTAGTTATGTGGGACCTTTCTGATATTATTTTGAAAGTGAAAAATACATTTTCCCCCTCCCAATTAAAACATTGCTGAAACTAGTTAGCATAGGAAGATGAAGGGTGGAAGAAAGAAGGGTTAAGTTTTAATTGTGAGAGGGTAAAATGATATTTTTACTTTAGAAAATAATATCAGAAAGGTTCCACAAAACAACAAATTAACATTTAGTACCGGTTTTATTATTTTTGCACCGGGTCACAAAGTTGGTTATTATTTATGCACCGCGAAACAGTCATTTATTATTTTTGCCCAAAGTGAAATACTTAATTACTAGATTAGCTCTTTTGCCCTAAAAATTATTTTTAAATTTGTTAGACAAAACTATTTAAGTTATTATGGTATACATATGTATAATTAAATCATTTGTTTACCTTAGTCTCTATAATAAAATAAATTTACTTTGTATGAAACCATTTAATTTAAGCTATGGTGATAATACCAAAAATATTGTCTAAAATGTTTTTTTTTTCTCAATTATAGTCGTAAGCATCCATCCATTATACTTCTGTCGGAAAACTCTCCATTAGCATTTCATTGATAAATCAATTAATAAAACTTAATCAAAAATCGATTGATAAATCAATAAACCTCCATATAAAATTCCAAACTTATTGACACAAACAGAAAATGAGAGCGGGTGCTGAAGGTTTGATATATTACTTCAAAACTACGTCAGAAACTAGGATCATCTAATACAAAACTAAGGCTCCGATCAAGACTAATTAATTGATTATAGTATGAAACAAATCCTATCTTCTCAGTTCATCTTTCGGTCGTCTTTGAAGTAAAATATAGTGTATTGAAACTTGATCTCTACGCGAGTTAGTTTTTCTGTATATGTCATCTATTTTGTTTTTCTCTTTCCGTCCGCTTTCATTTTCATTGGATAGCTTTATTATTCAAGATCAAATTTCTTGGTGAATAATTTTTAGGTTAAAGGTCAATTTGACCACCAAACAATTTTGGATGTATCAATTTGGCCTATAAACAATTTTTGGTCTCAATCTGGCCACTAAACAATATTAAAGGCTCAATCTGGCCTACACCGTTAAATATGACTTAACACCGTTAAATAAAATCCCATGTCAGCCAGTGTAGATGCAAGTCATCCTCCTCTATGCAGACGTGTTTTAAGTGTCAAATTAAAAAAAAAAGCTGAAATCATTGTTGAAGGCTTGAACCAAAATTGAATCAGAAACCTTACCCCCATTGTTTGAAGGGCGACGACTGAGAACCACGAAGACTGAGAACGTGGCTGAGAATGAAGGCTGAGAATCTCTCAAAGATGAAGGCAAAGCATGGTCTCCTCTTCATCCTCCTCCTTTTCGGCTTCCTCCTCTGTAGTGGAGAATTTTTTGCCCAAACACCTCTATCTTCTTTAAGTTATGAAATTATGAATCTGGTGAATGTTGCTGTTTTTGTTCATATTTTTCTTACAAAAATGACTTAGATTGTAAAATTAGGTTCTTTTGAGAGCTCACTGCATGAATCATTTTCTTAGTGTAGGCTTGTGTCACTTAATTCATTTGACCCTTTTCTGTGAATCTTCACTTTATTTGTAAATCTATGCTAAACTTATGTTTTACTTCTTTACGGCGGGAGGATTTTGTTGTGGATTTCAAGCTTAATTTCTAATGCCTCCTGATTGAGAATTCAGCTTTTGTATTTGACTTAATGTTCTATGTCAAGTTGCCAATCATTTTGTCTTAATGGAAAGCATCCGCTGTGACTTTAATATTGAAGCCTCAAATTCTGTCTTTTTCACAATGAAAGTACTGGTGATTCTAGAGCTTACTCTGTTCAACCACTCATGACTGATATGTCTAAGCTCAAGTACATTTTTGGAGAGGGGTAAAACCTTGATTCATAACATGCTAATGTTTGTGGTGGTTTTTTTGGCCTGGCAATATACTCATGCAAACAGACACTCATAGGCCTCAAAGAGTATGAGATCATTTATTTGGTTGAAAATTGTGTAATACTGAATGAATATTTCTAGGATGAAACCCGTGAGCATAACCTTGAAGGCTGATATAATCAATCCACAAATCATAGTTAAGGGCTTTCATGGAAGTTCACAACTAAACATACAAACAAACATTAACTTCCAAATAAATAACTTACCTACCAAATGCACAAATGGAAGGTGAAGCCTCCTTCCTCCCTCACAAGTTCGCAGGTCCTTCGCAATCCCCAATCCATGGCCTAATCGAAGTCGCTTGCAGGCCCCCACAAGTCCGTCGCAACTCAGATCGCCCTCGCAAGCCCTTTTTTTGGTTTAGTGTCAAGCAATCCCTAGTCCATCAATGGCTTCTCCATCTCTGTTCTTCGCAAGCACTGTAAAAATGTTATTAATTTGTAAATAATAAAAAAATACAAAAACTTTGGGCATGCCACGTCACTATAAAAACACAGTCAGTTGCCACATGTCGATAAAAATGCTTACTTGGCATAACGGCTGATAGTGTTAAGGAGTGATGGATGGAGTTGGCTAGATTGAGCCTTTTATATGGTTTAGTGGCCAAATTGAGACCGAAAATTGTTTATAGGCCAATTTGATACATCCAAAATTGTTTGGTGGCCAAATTGACCTTTAACCCATAATTTTTTGATATGACTCCCTGAAAACTCCTTTTTTCTCCTAAAGTAATCTTGTTATGTTGCCTTGGCCTTATTATTGAAGTTTTATTCTATTGAATCTAATATCAAAGGGTATCGTCCCTCATAAAATATGCCCCAACGGATCGGAAGGCCTACGCGACGGACTATCAGCTCAGTATTAGCACATTGCTAATGTATTGCGATGTTGCGAATACACGCTATGATAAAATATTCATGGGGCATTGTTGTGAATATGCGCTATGGTACATGTTTTCCCCTTTCATCGTTTTGATTTTTTTCGTCTATTAAGTTTGATGGATGATTAGGATTCAAAAATGGAAGAAGAGAAAAGGTCGATAAAAAGGTGGGGTGGTTCTACGCTGACGTTATAGACTAGAGAGTATAAGTACAAGCAACTAGTTCTCTTTCAAATTCTTGTTTTTTAATTGAAAATCTTTTAGCACCCAAAAGTGTCTTATTTTGTCCATTACGGCCTCCAAGTACTTTATATGTACATACACAGCCAAAACATTTTCAGCCTCCATTACTAACTAGAGAGAATACGTTCTTTGCCCATTGAGTCTAATAGATGGATGTCATGGAACTAACCACTCACAATATGTTGAATCAATGGTTCAAACCCCGTGTAAGATATGTTGGATAGTGTCTCTAAACTACTTAGTTTTGATTTAGTTGAAATGATTACATTTTACTAAACAAAAAAAATTTCCAGAGACTAACCAACAGGATTTGAAATTAGTGAAGGAGAGGAGTAAATACATTTCTTCTTAACAGTACTTCTAACACCAATGCTTCCAATTATGTTAATTATCAAAATATGTATTTATATTTTTCAATGGATTAAGCATATTTTACTTAATATAAAGCATATATAGATGTAAAATTATATATAGAACATTTAACATGAACTAAGTTTTACCAATGGGTAGTTGGTTGAGCTGGTAAGTGAGCTACAACCCCCTTAAAGATGAGAATTTCCTGAGAAGCGCTCTCATTGGGAGAGAGGACAACCTTGATGAGAATGCGTGTTCGAATCCTGAGAAGTGCTCTCATTGGGAGAGGGACAACCTTGCCTATGTGGGCAACACTCATATCCCTCGAGCCCAGATTAAACCGGGCAGTGATTAACAAAAAATAACTTGAACTAAGTTTTGTATAAGCTCTGTGACAAATCCTTGGATTTGTATAGTTTTTATATGCTAAATTTAAGTAATTAACAATTCTAAGATGCAATATTCCCTATTTTTAATTAAATCCAGTCATTAAGTGGAAAATAAATAGATTATAATATTAGTTCATGATTTTGGGCTTGTAGATAAAGGAATGAGAGGAAAGTCAAAGAGAAAAGAGTGGGCTTTGAGGTAAATAATGGTATATCAACTTGGGCCACATGTTTGGAATTAATTAAAGCCTATGCAAGGATTGGGCAAGAAAAAAAGAAAAGAAGAGATAAGTCCAAAATTGAGAAATAAAAGAATGATCAGTTTTGTTTGGGCCTGCGAGAATGAAGGAAGGAAGAAAGAAAAAGACAAAAAGGCGTGTGTGTGCTGGAGGCAGGGGGAGCTGGAGACGCGAGGCAGAGGAGGCGAAAATTGAGAAAGAAAGGAAGTGAGGAGCAGTGAGGGGAGGCGCCGAACCTCACTCTCCAATCTCACCTTTCTCCAACTTCAGTTCCTCTCTTTCCTTCCTTTATCTCCAACATGATTCCTCTCATTTTTCTCCTTATTGGTGAGGTAACTAAACTATTTTTGCTCTTGGGAATGATTTGTTTTGGCTTGAGCTCTCATGCATGCTTAATAGGGGAGTCTTGTTATTTTCCTTTTCTCTTGTAGTTATGATTTTCCTAGGTTTAGGATTTTCATTTATACTTATTGGACTATTATACATATTTGAGTTTGATTGTGGTTTTGACTTGTAATGAGGGATTTGGACTCAACAATATGTATGGTGATACATATGTTCTTTATAATTCATTAGATATCTCTATTTACTCATGATATTGGTAGATAGTTTATTGAATTGAATTATAATTGAACCTAATGCATTGCAATCACTAATCACACTCTATGGTACATAATAATGCCTAATTGAATGGGTTCATGAGATTAGGTATTAGACTTGCCGGTTGGTGAGGTTTGGTATTTTAGGAAACTAAGAGAAAACTCAAAGGTGCTAAAGGCTTAACAATGCCTAATTGGATGGGTTCCAACAATTAGGTATTGGACTCATGGATCCATGAGGATTGGTAAATTAGCACCCTAGGACTTCCCAAATATATTAATTGAGCTAGGATAGCTATTACCAATCATTTCCCAAGAGCAATTCCATTTTATTTTACCAAATCTTTACTTTTCCCAACTCTTATTTTCTCTTTTGCATATCACACCTTTTACTAATTTTCATTATTAATCCATAACAATTTTTCTCATTCAAACAAGTTTAGCATTTAGTTACTAGGAAATTAATTGCATTTTATAGGCTCATTTGAGAACGATACCCGGGGTAACTTTCACTTACCTTGAGGTCTTAAACATTCTTGAAGGACTAGACCCAAGACACACTACATCGACGGTTAATTTCGGTGTCCTTCACTCTGAGCGGGTGGTCTTTTAAGTAATGCGTAAAAATAAATTGAAGGGTAAAATAAAGATCTTCAGGCCCTAAAATACGTGGAGGCCGAACTCATACTTATGGCCATGAACAAGGTTTTTAAATTAAAGCCCAAATTGTTAATCGAGTCTTCAGCCAATGTTTGATGATTTTGATTGTGATGCGTTTGATTTTTTTGTCCCGTAAAAGAAATATTTCTTTCCATTAGAAAAATAAAGGCACACGTGAGAGAGTGGTACCCACCAAACAAGTGAGATTAAATATGCCCCAAGATTAATTAAAATAAATTATCGAAAGTTTAGAGTTTTGGTGGTGGGGCAAATCATGTTATGGGACAACTAAGTAATATCTTTCCCTATGAACAATACCCCTCAACTTCTCTTTGATTTTTTTTAGAAGTTAAAGAAACAAATTACACTATTAAATTATAAAATATGACACATGTAATTATATTATAGTTTAGTTCATGAGTAGAATAAATTCATTTTGAGCAAAAAAGATATTTGTAAACATTTTAAAATGATTAATTTTACATCCTTAATTTCCCTAAAAGAAATTAAAATGTCTTATATATAGAATAAGGGGGAGTGCGTTATGTTTTGTCCTCAAGTTTGGAAACATGACATATATGGAACATCATTAATTTTTTCTAATCCATTCCTTAGTTTGATTTAAGTTTTTATATAAAAGTTATGGATTTTTTTGAACTATTAAATTGATCATAATTTGTTTTTTCCGTGTCTATAACATTGTAAGGGTAAGCCATAACGGAATGGGTTAACATAATATTCAAATATAATAAATATTACCTAATTTAATCTATTGATTAATTGTGTTAGATATTTTAATGAAAAAATTACTAAAAATGTATTTGTTTTCAAGCATGTTAACAAAACTAACACTTTTTTTGTGTCAAAATTATTTAAATGAAAACAATTTTGAGTTTATTCCAATAATATAAAAAAGATGTCGTTTGATCATATAAAAATAGTTCAGAAGTAGCCACACAAAAAAATTATGGCACTGGTATTGTTAATGGCGGTGTGTGTTTGTGCGTGAAAATCAAATTATCATATAAAATTGTCTTCCCCGGCCTAAAGCAACTATATGGACTCGAGATTTAAGATTAAACAAATGCCTTCCCTTAAAGCAACTATATGATCCTAGGCCTATTTCTAATTCTTCAAAATTCCACGTCTCTATAATATTTTCACATACTCACACACACGTGTGTGTGTGTGTGTGTATTGGGTCCTGTAAATTTCTTCACACACATATGACTTGAATGATGTGAAATGATTAAAGATTTAGAAAATGATGGGCTTTTTTTGAACTGAAAGAAAACGATGGGCTTTTGTGGTCCCAAGTTGGTGAAATTAAGAGCAAAAAGATTGAAGAAAACATTCATGAAGCATTTTTGGAAGTGTGCCGCATAATTAATTGCTGCCATCCAGCTACCCAAATGTTCTACATCATTGCCTTTCTTCCCATAATTTCATTGTGTCCATTTGGAGTTTGTTCTTCTTTTTTTCTCGTTTCTCAAATTTATTTCACAATATCGATAAATAAGTCGGGAGTATCGGATTAATGCAAAAATTTGAACAATAATGCATATGTAATTTATTGAAATTTAAGTTAAGGTGAATTATTAGAACTCTTGCATTACTTAAAATTAGTAGTTAGAATTTATACCCTAACCCTTGTTTATATCACAACTTAAGTATACCAACAAACATATGGAAAATAATCCTTTAATTTATATTGTTTTTCTATTCTAAAAATGAATCTTTTAACATATTTAATATGTAATTTTGGTCCATATGACTTATTGTACATCAAAGGCATTTGTGGAATTAACAAGAAAATGAGGTTTATTGGACATAATTCTATATTAGTTTATTTTGATTAAATAATTATGAGCCTTTTTATCTTATTTTATTGCAATTTATATGGGAGTCTTGTCTCTTTTCCCTTCGCTTTATGAATTCCTAAATCTAGCTATACTATGTGTGTATGTATGTAAGTTGGATGGATTTCGCAACAACTCGAATTTCATGATACAAAAGGGAGCGACACAGCGATGATTGGATCACCTAAGTATATTAAGGGAGATAATCTCTTTCAGGCACATATTAGTATATAGTAATGGTCGATCTATTGAGATTTCAAATTAGTACACCGTGTCATATAAAAAGGACCAAGAAAATTGGTAGTTGGTGATTTATATTAAGAACCAGAGAGAGTATTATTTAAGAAGAAATTTTATTGGGAATTGTTCTATTGATTATTTTCTCATTGTCATTTGATAATTTAAGATTGATACCATTGTGTTTGTCATTTTGTTACTATTTCTGCAAATCCTTAAGTAGTCTATAAGAACTTCACATTAAATAAAGTTATACATAAAAGCTTTATATTGATATGGTATTTCATTTTCCTAAGTTGGGATTCTTATATTTGAGGAATTTTTGTGTCTTTCTCCTATACATAAAACGTCTAGTAAAGTCTTATAAAAAAAACGTCTAGTAAAGAATTATTAAAACAATGGGAAAAGGGAATGCATTAGAACGCAAGCTTGGTCATGCTAAATAATGATCACTAGTGGCAGTACACCCACTTTGAGTTATTCTGTCTCTCTACCCAAAGAAAAATAATCCACAAAAGTCAATGGTAAACTATTTGGGAAGGATTCATTCTCCACCAAAATCATCGTGGTCAATATTTGCTACCAGAAAAGAGAATATGCATGTCAAAATGACACTTCACTAACTTGACACACACACGCACACACATTCCATCAAGGTAAAGTGTTCTAATACTTTAGGAGAATACTAATTACATACGATTCATGGAAGTTTTTTATTATTGTTATTTTCATATAGGCCTACTTGGCATCGCCTATCCCATATTTTCTTTTATAAAGATGTTATGAACATCGATTTTAAATTTATGAATGGTCTTTATATATCTCATTTCAGTAAAGTAAGTTTTAAATTATTATGAAAATTATTTGTATTTCAATCTTTGAATATCTAATCAAGTAAGCATGTAAAAAAAATAATGCATAATAATAGTGTACTAATGACTTTAAAGAATAATACTACCTCCAGTTCTAAATATAAGACCTAGATAATTTTTTTTTGAAAAGATTAAAATTGCGAAATAGGTTATTAGATCATGACATATTTGATATTGTTTTAGATTATCCATTAGCTTATAGGTAAAATAAACTAGTCTAAGAGAAAAAATTAGGTAAATCAATTTATAATTAACTCATTTTTTTGCTTTTTTTAGGATTTTTCAAACAAGTCATCTAGGTCCTATATTTAGGACTAGAGAGAGTATTAATTGTTTAGATCATTATCTTAAACAACAATGCTTATAAATTATTCCCAAGTGCGGATATATTAATTTTAGTTTTCAAAATAATAATTGTTATAAAAATTATTTCTTACAACTAATAATGTTAGTATCAAATGAGTAGAATGATTCTATCAAACTCAATTCAATTCTATCAAAATCAAATGAGTAGAATGATATATTTTGAAAAAATAAAACTTAATTAAATTTGGATGATTCAAATGGTATTAACATAAAGAGTTTATAAATATTAATAGCTAGTAGAATAGTACATTTATTGCTAGCTAGAATGCGGAACACTAGCTAGTAGACTAACATTTAAATACTCCCTCCGGTCCCTAATGTAAGAGCCCAAAATTTGAATGGTTTTGGTCCCTAATGTAAGAGCTCACCCCACATTCTCTCCTCATTTGATGCATTTTTTCCTACTTTACCCCTAACTCTCTTTCATATTTATTAATGGTTATTTATTTCTCTCTCTTAAAAGTACCATAATAAATATGGGCAATTTTGGAAAAGAAGCATTAACTCCAGACATCCAACTAACATTCACATGTTTTCTCAAGAAGCGTTTTTTGGCGGCTAGCTCTTACGTTAGGGACAGGAGGGAGTAATTCTTTAGATTATGGAACCATTTATAACACTGACTTTAATGAGAATGATCTTGCCTATTTATGGTATCAATTAATCGCAGTGGGATGCAGAAAGCAATGCATTGATAGCTGAGATCGATTTCACCTAAACTAAACTAAGGGGGCCATATTCAAGTTCATTTCAACATTAAATATCTTCCTAATAAGCTTAGGAATAATTATAGAGAACGATGATAATGGGTAGTACCCCTTTCCCATTCTTGAAAAAGAAATGGTGTGGAAGTGTTTGATTTCATATTGTCGTTGGATTTTTTCAAAAGCGTGTTTTAGATAAATATATTGTGAAAAGGGATACATGAATTATAATTTTAGTTTTTGAAACACTATTTTATACACATTGTTTGTGTGTGTGTGTGTACGATATATATCATCCTCAATTTGTATAAACTTTCAAAACTTAACACTTTTGAAATTACATACAGCTACAACTAATGACACTCTCTATCCGTTTTTTAAGAAAATTTTAGAATTGGCCGTTGGTTAATTTAATTCAGGACTTCTCATATTTCTTTTTTTTTTCACTTGAGAGAGAGAATTTCACAAATTATTAATTACATGTTTTTTCCAAATACTCTTAATAATGTAGGGAGCGCGATATTATTGAAAAAAAAGTAAAAGAGGTAAAGATGTAAATCTACATATGAAGTGTTTACTTAAATGAACTTAAGATAATACTACCTCCGGTCCTAAATATAGGACCTAATTGACTTTTTTTTTGGAGAGATTAAGGTTGCGAAATATGTTATTAAATGGTGAAATATTTGATATATTTTTAGATTATCCATTAGTTTATAAGTAAAATAAACTAGTTTAAGGGAAAAAATTAGGTCTTATATTTAGGACTAGTGGGAGTAGTAAATGATTTGTGTGCAAATTAAAAATACACATGGAGTTTAATTTCCAAAATGAAGCAATAGTGTTACTATCAAAAAGTCAAAACTTCGTTGGAACGTTTAAGAAACAGTAGTCCACACACAATTTGCATAGAGTTTCCACTCCTAGTGGCATCATCCATCACTGCAGGACCTTATGTATGACCCAAACATAGCAGTACCTTGGCGACAAATTAAAGCAGCGGTGATGGGCATATAGAGTTAGATGTGTGAAGAGTTTGTTAATTAATTATATAATTAATCATAGTTGACTTAATATTTGGCCGTGATATATTTTTGCAGTCATTCAAATACTTATATATGCACGTTTATATATACTTTCTATTATTGTTTTGACTAACATGAATACAAATTTGCACTGTTTTAGAACATTCATGTGGATTTTGCATTGAAGTAACTCATGCTATAATGGAAAAATATTTCTTTGAATGCAAAAAATCAGGGGAAAAAAATTATTTCTTTGGATGCAAAAATACACATTTCAACTATCTCTCATATTCTTTCTTGTGTGGTGCTCTGCTGTGCAACACACCTTGAACTCTAATTTTTCAGTATATCAAAGTATTCGTGAGTTTTTCGAAAACTAATTCAAGTAGATTCACATTATGATTGATTTAGATCCAAATTAAACATGGATTTGATTGGTATGTAATTGATGTCCTCCATCTCTGAATTTATCCTACTCCTATTATTTTTCCCTGGATAACACCCATACCTTGAATCTGGATTACTCGGTTGTTGATAGATGACAATTATGGCTCAATGTTTAACAGAGAAAAAAAGACAAGAAATACTTTTGTCCTATTTTTTATATTCTAAGAAATATTTTAGTCCATCCGATGTGTCAACCGAAAATGGTGACTAGTAGGGCCCACAGAACTCCCACGCTTGCATTGACTCTAAACCCTGCCCCTCTGTGGGCCACGTCACTTTCGCGGGAGACAGTTTTAAGATTTGACTGCGTTCGGGCAGCGGTCAGCACCGTTTCGGGCAGCCTCCATTCACCTCTCTCTCTCTCTCTCATAAACACTGACACAAAAGTAAACACAATCTCTAACTGAATCTGTTAAGAGTTCCAGGAAATATGTTCAAAGTAATAGCAAACAAGAACTCTTTGTTATGAAATACTAACTCTGATTGGTTGACTTCTAGTTGACTTTTTTATGTGGTCGGCTGTTAGTATAGTGTAACGCTTTGGATTTGGTCATGGCTCATAATGGTGGAGATTTGGGAGGCTAATATATAATATTTTCGTGAGTTATGATATTGAGTTTGTTAAAGCGTGTAGAAGAGTGGCTATATAATGGTGTATTGGAGTGTGAGATATCATTTGGTTATGCCAATTTTAGCTACTTAGATGGAGAGAAAGGTTTTTGATTTAGTTCTTTTCTCGTTGGTCGTGATTGTTCATTCAGTATGGCTGATTTCTGCTAACATGGAAGGTGAGTATGGAATTCTTTTAGCTTTAAATTTTTTCCTCTTTCAATGGAAAGAAATCATCTTTAAATTTTGTTTTAGATTGTGATGGTTGTATATTTGATTATATTCACTTGGGGTCATTGGGATTTTTACCTATTAGGAAAATCATAAACAACTCAGGGGAGATGCCATTTTCGAGTTAGCCTTTTTTTATTTCATTGTGATCTTTATATCTCTTTTCCTTTTTGGCTTGGGACTACAGAAAAAAATGTGGTAGAAGCGGGGAGATGGTATTTTATTGCCTCGTGTAGTACATTTTTCAATCGATTGTTTTTTTATCGACGATCAAGGTATCCCTACTCAACAAGTGAGAGACTAATCCTTCGCTGATTTGTAGGCACCTCAAAGGGTGAGACAGCTGACCGTAGAGATTTATTCAATCGATTGTTTTTGTTTCTTCACATGTATATCAAGTTCTGGGAAACATGCTTTTGTGCTTGATATATGTTGTTTGATCCTAGTGGTGCAGTTTGTTTATGAGTTTGCAATGTCTAAAGGTGTACTTTGTAGCCCAAAGCTGATTGTTTGTTCTTGTATTTTGATATAGGGGATGCTTTGCATAGCCTGAGGACAAATTTGCAGGATCCTGACAATGTCTTGTCAAGTTGGGATCCTACACTCGTCAATCCATGTACATGGTTTCATGTAACTTGCAATAATGATAATAGTGTGATAAGAGTGTAAGCTTCCTGTCCATGATACCTATCACTTGTATGCCTATTCTGTATCTGAGATTAGGTACAAAGCATTACCACTAAAAATTCTTTCTCCAATGTTTCCTTATGTTTCCTATTTTTCCCCTTTCTGGTGACAGTGATCTTGGAAATGCTGCTTTGTCTGGTCAACTTGTTCCACAGCTAGGCCAGCTCAAAAACTTGCAGTATTTGTATGTTGTTCCTTGCCTTGATCTACTGATGTTTTCCACCTTTTTTTCTTGTCTATTGTCTAATGAATCTACAGGTTGGGTTATGAAGTCATCCACATCCCATTGCTTTGGGGTGTTAAAAATTCGTTTTTATTTTTGGTTTATGCTCTTTTTATTTGTTACTCTTGAATTTTCTTATGTTTTATAGTTCTGATCATAATGATTATTGAAGTTGTGGAACACAGAACATGCCACTCTTGGATTGTTCTTATTTGATTTTTTTTCTAATGTTGATGAGGCAATCCAATATTTCCATTATTTATAACTGTAAATTTTTTTTATGACAGGGAACTTTACAGCAATAACATTACAGGCCCAATTCCAAGTGACCTGGGTAATCTTACTAACTTGGTGAGCTTGGATCTGTACTTAAACAGCTTCACTGGTCCAATCCCAGATTCATTGGGAAAATTGTCAAATTTGCGTTTCCTGTGAGTAAGCTCATTTTTCACATTATATGTTCGAAAACAGTGATGCTGTAAAAGTAGTCCTTGTTCAAAATTCATTTTGTTTGTACTAGGAACATTGCTACTTTTTTCTATCAGTGGTATGTGTAGAAAAATGAGCATGTAAAATGGCACCTTTAGTATCAATTTGTGTAATGTTCTTGATAGATTCCTTAACTGCAACAAATTGAGTTCATTTTGCAGACTTTTAGATCCAATATAGTAACAGTGCCAGATTAAAGCTAATTATTTGCCTTATGTTTGATTATAAAGTCATATGTGGCTTGGCATTTATATTTGGGAGTTTTTGAATGAATCAGTAGAAGCTCATTTTTTATATCCAACAGTCTTGGGAGAGGATTTAATATGGAAGTTATTCAAACTTGTGCATTTGTCTTTTTCTTGATGTCATTTCCTAATACAAGGCTTTGCTATTATAACACTCCATAATTGGAGCAAATGATGTATAAGGAATGCTATTTTACTTTGTTATAGTTTCTCTGTTGAACTAAAAGACTGTTTTGTTACAATGGATATTTTTCTGTTATTTTTATCTATTCTCTATTTTCTGTTAAAAATGATTTTAATATTGTTTACTTGATCTTTGTCTAAGGATAGTCGGCTTAACAATAACAGCCTGACGGGTCCAATTCCTATGTCATTGACCAATATTCCATCTCTTCAAGTCCTGTGAGTGCCATTTTGCCTTTACATATGCTGTTCATTCCCCACTTTTGAGAAATGCTAATGTTTTGTTCTCAATTCATACACCAAAATGTAGGGATTTGTCAAATAACCATCTGTCTGGTGTGGTTCCTGATAATGGCTCTTTCTCTTTATTCACTCCAATAAGGTGAATCTCTTACCTCTAATTTAGTGCCAACTTAAATTTTTAAAAGGTTTCTTAATCAATTGCCTGTCTGCTGCAGTTTTGCTAACAACTTGGGTTTATGTGGGCCAGTCACTGGGCATCCCTGCCCAGGAGCACCACCATTTTCTCCCCCTCCACCTTATGTCCCACCACCCCCAGTTTCTATCCCAGGTAAGCTTTCTGTTTATTATGGTTTAAGGAAATCTAGCACTATACTATTGCAAAAAGTTCACGAACATAAACAAGAATTTGATGGCTCAAATGTAGCACACATCTATTCAAAAATGACTCAAATCTAGCATTTCCGTTAATTTTAATGGGTTTGACCCTTAAGTTCGATCATGCCACGTCACCCAGTTAGGCCACGTCGCCTGCCACGTCACTCAAGGAGCCCACTTACTATCCATGATTGGGTGAATTGGCAGGTGACCTGGCCTAACTGGGTGATGTGGCAGGTGATGTGGCATGATTGGTCAAACTTAACGGTCAAACCCGTTAAAATTGACGAAAATGCTAGATTTGACCCATTTTGTAATAGATGTGCACTACATTTGAGCCATCAAATTCTTGTTTATATTCGGTGAACTTTTGTCAATAGTAGAGTGCTAGATTTGACCCTTAACCCATTTATTATTGACTCAAAGTTTAGAGTTTATATGTGTACATTACTTATATTTTTTGATGTCTCACGTTCTGCTTGCTTCCACGATTTCTAGGATTTTTTGCCATGCCTTTGTAGTGGAACTTTTATCCATATCATGTATGCATGGCAAGTTGACATTAATAGATGAGAGAAGCATTGATGTCTTCATTTTCCTGTTTGTGGAAATTTCAGGAGGTGGTGTCACTAAGGCAGTTGCTGGAGGAGTTGCTGCTGGTGCTGCCCTGTTATGTGCTTCTCCTGCAATTGCATATGCATGGTTACGACGAAGGAAACCACAAGAGCTTTTCTTTGATGTGCCTGGTGAGTAAATATGACATATTGGTTCATCTCATGAATCATATTTTTTGTGGTCAATTGTAAATATTAATTGGATAGTTTTGACTTCTTTGCTTCTATTTGCAGGTGAAGAGGATCCTGAAGTCAATCTTGGACAGCTGAAGAGGTTTTCGCTGCGAGAGTTGCATGTTGCAACAGATGGTTTCAGCAATAACAACATTCTTGGAAGGGGTGGATTTGGTAAGGTATACAAGGGACGGTTGACAGACGGTTCATTGGTTGCCGTGAAAAGACTGAAAGAGGAACGTACACCTGGAGGGGAGCTTCAGTTTCAGACTGAAGTAGAAATGATCAGCATGGCTGTGCATCGCAATCTTCTCCGTTTACTTGGATTCTGTATGACACCTACTGAGAGGCTTCTTGTTTATCCCTTTATGGCAAATGGAAGCGTTGCATCATGCTTAAGAGGTACATGTTTTCCATATTTGTTCTCCTTATATAAGCAGTTTTGACTTTTTGCTATGGAGTGACTTTAACTGGAAGGCAATTGAAATTGGACAGTGTAGAGTGTAACACATTTGTTTTGTTTTGTTTTGTTGGTTAAACCTCTTATCTTTTCATATAGAAACCCTGCCTTCTGTTTCTATACACCTTTCTTTTGATTTGTATATTTTTCAATGTTGCAGTACGACTTTAGGAGTAACCTTTTCTTATTAAAAATAGTTCACCTTTTTCTACAACAGTTGAACTTTAAAGGGACTTTTAGCTCCCAATAATTCTTCTTTGTTTGCTTTTGGTGAATTAGATGCTCAAAATCAGGTAGATTATTGTTTAAATTTCCATCCCTCCAACTTTTCTGTTGGCTTTTACCTGCAAACAATCTTATGCAAACATTTTGTGGAAGAAAGTTAACATGTGTGAAACAATGCTAATTTATTGCTTAAACTGTGCATGTTTTTAAAATTAAAGAATAGTAAAGACTAGTTAAGTTATTCATTCATTAAAAATGTCCATGATTTATGATTTTTATGTTAATGTAGTCTTGTGACTTTGTATTTATATTATTCTAGAGCGTCCAGAAAATCAACCGCCTCTAGATTGGCCAAAAAGGAAGCGGATTGCTCTGGGATCTGCCAGGGGTCTTTCATATTTGCATGATCATTGTGACCCAAAGATTATACATCGTGATGTTAAAGCTGCAAATATATTGTTGGATGAGGAGTTTGAAGCAGTTGTTGGTGATTTTGGGTTGGCTAAACTTATGGACTACAAGGATACCCATGTTACAACTGCTGTTCGGGGCACGATTGGGCACATAGCACCCGAATACTTGTCAACTGGAAAGTCTTCAGAGAAAACTGATGTTTTTGGGTATGGTATCATGCTCCTGGAGCTCATTACTGGACAAAGGGCTTTCGACCTTGCTCGGCTTGCAAATGACGACGATGTCATGCTGCTTGATTGGGTAAGTTCACTGTAATTTATATCCTGTTGTCATTAAATATAAATTTTTCCAGCTGTTAATTTAATGTTGTAATTAGAGTATTCTGTATTTGTACCAACTATTAATTTGGTTTTGGTTTCATGTTAATGCACATGAATGGTAAAAGTTGGGAGGGAACATCTTTTAACTTTTATTATGATATCTGTTACTTCTTCACTTTTATGGTTGCTTAAGCGTTTTTAAGTTTGCTTCAACACTTGAAGGTCAGAAGCGGTAAGCTCGCTTGCCGTGGGGTCTGAGGTCGTGAGTTTGATTGAATCAGTCTCTCTGCATAAAAGTAGAGGTAAGACTGCCTAATATATTCCCTTCTCAGCATTCTCACCAAGTGAGATCGAACAGGGTTGGCCTATTTTTTCCTTTTTACTTTGGGCAACCACATGGCATATACTAAGGATAGTTGATCTCATCAGCTACTATTGTTCATAGAACTTCTGATTTGGACAAAAGATAAAAGTGTGATTGAGAAAGTTTATATTTCACTGATGATTTGTCCAAACTATTACTGTTGAATATGTTCAGGTAAAAAGCCTTCTCAGAGATAAGAAGCTAGAAATGCTGGTTGATTCTGATCTACAGAACAACTATGTAGAGTCTGAAGTAGAACAACTCATCCAGGTGGCCCTTCTCTGCACTCAAAGCTCACCTATGGAACGGCCAAAGATGTCGGATGTTGTTAGAATGCTCGAAGGCGATGGCCTGGAAGAGAGATGGGATGAGTGGCAGAAGGTTGAAGTTCTTGCACAGGAAGTGGAAATGACCACTTATCCCAATTCAGGTTGGATTGTTGACTCAACTGAGAACTTACATCCAGTTGAGTTATCTGGTCCTAGGTGACTTTGGCACAGTGGAAACTAACAGAGAAGAGTTACTATGACTTATTTTTACAAATTATAAAGTTCTCTTTAACTTGTTCTATTCTCATGTAAGTGCAATGCTATATATATTCATTTACATTTGTGCATAGGGATCGCTTTGTCGAGTTGCTATTACTTTCATCATTAGGTGCAGCTTGACAAAGTGGCGTTTACTTAATGAAACAATGGTAGCTTCATCCTTATGCCATGACTGATTTGTTCTATTTGCAATTTATAATTTCCAAGATAAATTGATTTTTATATTTTTAAAATTTAGTTTTTATTTCAAAAGATCCCCAGGAACATCCGTATTAACCATAAGTTTACTTACTCTAGACTTACAAGATAAATTGATTTTTATATTTTTAAAATTTAGTTTTTATTTCAAACAAATGATCAGACAAAGTTTCTCCTTTATGGCAGATACAATACATTAGATATATGATTGATTTGGATAATCATTTGCTATTGTAACGCTAATGGATTACTATTTGATTTGTGTTTAATCATTTTTCTCACACAATTCTTGTATTACATGATGAGGATATTTAAATAATTAGAAATACACACACGAGAGGCAATGTTAATGTGCTACATTACCATTTATGGAGTAGAGCAAATCCTGAAAGCTCAACCTCCAACATCTTATGATTCAAGGAATAGTCATTCTTAACATCAAGTCTTTTAATATTCTCTTGAACATCCACAAGCTTTAATTTATGGTTTATATTATTTTCTATTACTTCATTATTTGTAGTTTTAAGGTCTTTCAACTTTCTATACTACACATCAAAACTATCAGGGGTAACGATTTTATTGACTTTAATGGCATCAAGCAATATTAATGGCTTCACACATTATTCCGATGACCATGAAAAACATTTGTTTGGTGTACATTTTTTTGAATGAACATTTTTGTTGGCTAAACATAACTCATCTTACTCAACCTTTGTTGACTGAACATATGACTGGCAAAAGTCGTAGGCCATGTACGAAACCAGCAACCATGAGGCTCCAGTTGGTAAAAGAGAGTGCCCTAGAACTATGTGTCTAGGTTCAAATCCTACTGATATAAGAATCCTATTGGTGGGGGTCTCTTTGGTGTATATAGTTGATAAGCAAAAACTCAAAACACCACAAGAGTGCTCATCAAAGTATTTGAAGTAAAAAAACAATTACTTAGCCAATTAGTTTTTTTTTTGATAAATTAGCCAATTAGTTTTTTTATGGAATTTTATTTTTGAACTGAAAGTTTTTTTATGGAATTGAAATATATGAAAAAAAAAGAGAATAACTGCATAGAAAAATAGAGATCCAAACTCAAGCGATAGAAAATTATACCCTACCAAAGAAAAACAATACAACACTGCCAGCTCTAAATAAGGTCAGACAAGATACAAAATAAATGGCCTGTTTGGATACATTTCCAAAAGTTATTATAACTCCCAAACCTAGGTTACACACAAAGATATCTAAACAATCATTTTTTTATAAGCTATTTTGAGAAGAAAAACTAGGTTTAGGGTTTCAAAAGCTATTTTGAGAAAAACTACATTTTTCTCCTTTTCCAGCTGAAAACTTCGATTTCTCATTTAGAAAAAACACTTATTTCAAATAAAAGAAACATCAAAAGCTATTCATCCTAACTATTTTTCAGAAAAGTCATATTATACTCAAAAATTATTCTTAAAAACTATTCTCAAAAAAGCTTAATCCAAACACTCTCATTTCATCAAAAGCTATTTTTCAGAAAAGCTATTCTACTCAAAAACTATTCTCAAAAAACTATTTTCTCAGAAGCTACTCTCCAGAAGCTGAATCCAAACAGGCCCAAAAACTATAATGACATGCCACTAAATAATCTGAACAAAAGAGTTACTAGCGTGCTGAACACACCTACTTACCAAAATATCATTGACTCAAGTATTGAGTGAGTTGCAAGGAGTCATAAGTGTGTATGACAGATTGCACAATAGGGGTGAAATGTGAAAATAAAAAATTCAAACCATGCTCGATTAATACTATTCAGTCCAACACTTGACCTATGTCCACTTAACTACATGTTAGATTCCACTTTGATTAACCCAGGACCTTGAAAAATTTTACAAACCACAAGTTTATCATGAGCACTTGTGAAACCTAACAATCTCAAGTTTTTAGGGTTCACTTGAGAAACCACTCCTCCTTCCACGGATAGTTATACAATTTAAGCTTGTTCACTCAATGAATGGATTTTAATTTACACTTAAGCTCGAATATAAGAATATTGTTGAAGTTTTGGTACAATTAATAGTTCAAGAATATTCAATGTAAGCCTTGACTTCACCAACTTCTTCAGCAAATGCTTTTATTGTTGCTCTTTGAATTTTGCTCGTTGGTGAGTCTAATATAGTCATTGTGAGAGAAGATGTCATAATTGACAATTGAGTTAGTGTAGGTCTTTCTTGTAGAGTCTTGAAGGACACCGATTTAGAGGTCGGTGTAGTGTGCCTTGGGCCTAGTCCTTCAAGAATATTTTAGAACCTCAAGGTAAGCGGAAGTTACCCCGGGTATCGTTTTCAAGGGAGCCTTGTTTAATTAAACTACCCTAATAAATTTAATGCAATGCAAGATGAATTTGGGTAAAGAAAATATATTTTTTTGATTTTGTTTTAAGAGGGAATGAAGGATGCAAAACAAATAAACATTTTTGATATTTTTAATAAAAGGGTGTAGTGGAAGTGAAGTGCTCTTGGAAATGATTTTCAATGACTATCATAGCTTTCTAAATATTTTTGGGGAGTTTAATGCACTAATTTCCTAATTTACCAAACCTCATGGACCCATGAGTCCAATTACCTAATTAGTGGAACCCCAATTAACTAGAAATTGTTAAGCTCTTTAGTGCCTTTGAGTTTTCTCTAAGTTTCCTAAAATACCAAACCCCACCAACTGGTAAGTCTAATGCCTAGTCTCATGAACCCATTCAAATAGACATTATTAATTACCCTAGAGTGTGATTATTGATTGCAATGCATTAGGTTCAATTACAATTCAATTCAACAAACTATCTACCAATACCATGAGTAAATAGAAATATTTAATGAATTATAAAGAACATATGTATGACCATACATATTGTTGAGTCCAAATTCCTCATTACAAGTCAAAACCACAAATCAAACTCACAATAACAATCAAATCCAGTCCAATCTCAAAACATAAATGCTAACCTAAACCTAGGCAATCAAAAATATAAAGAGAAAGGAAAGGAATTGGAACTCCCCTTTGAAGAACCATAGCTCAAGCCACTTCCCATCAACTCCAAGAGCAAGGAGTAACTTTATTGAGACATGAATGGAGGAAGGAAGGTGGAAGATTGAAGAAATGAGATGAGAAGTGAGGAGAAGAGGATGAAGGGAATGGAGGGAACTAGTGTTTTGGGGAGCACCCAACCCCCAAAACTTCACTTTCTAACCTAATTTTTGCCTCTAATATCAATGGGGACTTGGGCTTAGTGTTTTGGGTTTGATTTGGGTCCAAATTGGGGTCAAAATAGTCAAAAAAATAAGCAAAACCGAAGCTGTTCTGTAGCAGTTCGCAGGAGGGGCTGTTCTGCAATTTCTGGAAGTATTGGGTCTGGTTCTGTAATTTTCCCAGGACAGTTCTGCAGTTTTTCAGAATTCTGGGCCGTTTCTGTAATTTCTGCCAAATATCCAGAATCACCATTTCAGCCCATTTTTGTCATTTTCTGCAAGGGAAAAATTACAACAACATAATACCTTTCATCTCAAAAATTAATCACTTAAGATAAACAATTAAATGTGACGATTATGCCCTTATTTGACCCCTTTTCACAAACCATCTTTAATTCTATTAAATTATAATCAATTCATTTTAATTCAATATTGCATCTTTCAAATGTTAATAACTTCAATTTAGCACACTAAAAACATACAAATCCAAGGATTTGTCAACTATCCTTTTCCATTTTATCTTAATCACATCTCTCCTAATTGATTATCGGGTTTAGAACTTGTGTCTAACGAATTTAATTTAAATTTATGCATGTCTAAATTAAACTTCCTCAAATAGGTCTTGCTAGATGCATATGGAAACAGATCAGTCATTAAATATAACTTTATATTCCAAAATTCGGAACTTCTAGTTCAAGATTTTCACATACTTTGAATTAAAAAGTTTATATAATTTTACCAACTCTGTAGGGAAATATTTTTCATTCATTTAATTCATACATTGTATATAATTATTAGATACATTGTACCTTTTTTTTTGCTATGGATTAGATACATGCTTCGGAACTTTTGGTTCATGATCTTCACATATTTTGAGTTATAATTTTACCAACTCTGTAGAGAATTATTTTTCATTCATTTAATTCATACATTGTATATAATTATTAGATATGTTGTCTGTTTTTTATATGGATTATTAGATACAATGTATTCGCTTCAGAATTTCTAGTTCATGATCTTCACATATTTTGAATTAAAAAATTACTATAATTACTAACTCTCCAGGGAAATATTTTTGGTTCATTTTATTCATACATTGTATATAATTATTAGATACATTGTATCTTTTTTGCTATGGATTAGATACACCGTATCTGCTTTTGTAATCCTTGTGTTTATAACTGTAATATGATATTTATGAATTCTTAAGGAAATTGTTTCACATTTATTTTCTTTCTTTTGCTAGAAACAATTATTTTCTTTCAAACCATAGGACTCTAAATAGTTCAATTAATTTATGGCCCTAGGATATATTTTTTGTTACACTCTTGAATATATTTTTATTCCTTCAGTTCTTATTATGTGGTATTCTCATTATATGTGTGTACACATTTATATAGTTCTTATTATGTGCACGCATTTACTTGCCCTTGTGTGATGATAAAGTGGTAGAGGATGATGAGCGAAAAAGTAAAATAATTTTACATGAGTATTTTTGCACCTTCATGACAATTACATGAGGATCTTTTCACTTAAGCCCTATAATTGATTATATTATGGCCCTTACCTAAAAGTAACCTTTAGGAGCTTTTTTGTTTTTGTATCCTCACCTCTGTGTCAAGTAAGACTAATCTCTCATTGATCTGAAGTCTTGTATAAGGGCATACAACTGAGCTGTGAGCTTCTTGCTTCATTAACAAGAGTTGGGGTTCAAACCCCCAACCAATTACTTAAGGTAGAGAGTGGTTATCACTCATATCAACCCTCTCACGAGTATATTAGGGCAAAAGTCCTAAATTTTTTGTCTCTCACAGACACATAGCCGCATATAAATAATGCATAAGCACTATACCATTTACACCGACATATAACTCTAGAGAGAAGAGATTAAAATTATTGTTTGAGTTCAAGTTTCCATTTATTTCCCCTTCTTTTGCAAGAGCACTTGTCACTTGCCCTTTTGTTTGCAGCTTTTTTATTTTGATAACTCCCCATGGTGTTTTCCATATGGTGATGTTCATGATGAAGGACGATCATCCTTCAAATTCTCAAATTGATAGCGAATCACTCCGATCTGGCTTTCTAGTGTTACGACGAAGGTTTGTTTATCTCAAATTTGTCAATTATTTCAATTTATTTAGATTTACTTCACAGATGTGTTGGGGTTAGTGAGTTTGTACAACAAATCACCAGATATAGCTTCTTGGTGATTTATGAAAGCCTCAATTAATTGGGAAATGAAACTATGATATTGTTTTAGATTTGAATTGTGTTTATCATGTTTAACTCAAACTCATCTACCTAATTAGTACACTTTTCATGTAGATCTAGGACTTAATACTTTGTATTGGGTAGTTGTTTATGAAACTAGATAATATCTGGGACTTGAAGTTGATGTATCACCTCTAAAATATGAATTATAGATCAAAATTGAACAACATTGCACAGAAAAACTTTGGGACATGAAAAATATGAGTGTTTTTCTTAACGTATTAGTTATATACTTATATCATTAATTGATTTAATTTAATGGAAAAAATTAAAAAACTCATATGTTACTTTTTGTTTCTTGCATTGTTGATGATTAGGATGTTTGGCAAAGCTTATGGAGGTGATGGAAATGTAGATGATAAATATGTTCCTGTGTTCTATGGAACACATTGATTTATGATTATCAAATCAATGATATACCAAAGGTACTAAAAGTATATATTTCTATAATATGTTTACTTATATATGTAAACTCATCATATATTATTACCCGTGATAGTAGTTGATAATTCTTATGTGAATATCACTCTAACTGACAAATAGACATTGCTTTTAAGCATTTTATATCAATTTCACTCATAAAATACTTACATATATACATATGATTTTTTAGATAAAATACTTACATATAATTTTTAGACAAACATATGACGGCTTTAAACATATTTTGATATACAACACTGAATATTTCTTCATACGTCAAAAGTTTGGAATTTACCTTAGATTTTGATTACTTTTTTTAATGGACTTTTATATTTTTTATTTTCTTAGCAACCTATTCAACAATTGATTGATTATAAATAGGGGATAAAATATATTTTTGTTCTCTTATGTTTGCATCAAATTTCAATTTAGTGATTTATCTTTGGAAAGTACACTTTTAGCAGCTTTTTGTTAGCACTGTTAATTTCACTTATATTTAAAATATTATTTCATAATTAAATCAGGTAAAAAGGTCCTATTTTGAAAATATATGAATAATTATACTAAAATATTTTAATTTAAACATATTTTATATTTTAATCTTAGATTAGCCATTTAAATTTGTGAAATTGATATTTCCCATGAAATGAAACTAATGATGTTAACAAAAAAGACTAAAAGTGTACTTTCCAAATATAAAGAACTAAATTGAAACTTGATGTAAATATAAGGAATTAAACTATACTTTAGCCATATAAATATAAACAAAAGGGTAAAACTATTGATTTTGCTAAAATATTTTTGAATTATGTTAAACAACAAAAATTGTTATTTCATGTTGTTAACACGTCTTCTTTAATATGATTGGTTGCTTGCATTTTTCTCATAAGCTCATATTGCATGTGATATAGAAATCAGAGTGAAGTCATTAAGGTAAAATTTGACTATCAGGGATTCATTTATAGTCGTAAAAGAAGTTGAAAAGTACTTCTCTCTTCACCGATAAAAGTATAACACTATCTTGTAGGATGTAAGAAAATATTTTCTTTTTTTCCAACCTCTCTACCTTTTTTTCTTTTGAGCAGGGGTAAAATGTATCTTCTTTTTACTTTCCCACAAGTGCACTTTTCTAGGCATCGAGGATTTCTCTCTAGAACAGTGGCCAAACTCCAAGTGGTGAACATAAAAGGTTTAATTTGTGATTTCTTTCACTTACTCATATAATTTTTATTTTGTAAATCATTGCATTTAATTTTATTCATTATGTCAAATATATATTGATGATGTTCCAACATTATGTTCAAAGGGATGATGCTCCAAAAACTCCTATTACAACTTGTTGTGTTATCAACATAACTCAAGGTATCACCATGGGAAATAGAACCTTTGAATTCATATCTTGAAGTGCTATAAACATTTCTCGTCCTAGAAATGTCAAGAACAGAAGATGAATTGGCTCGTAGATATTCCATCCTCTCTGGTAGGAACACCATAAACCCATATTAGCTCCTTATGATTTTATAATTCTAGTTGTTCACGTTATGATATGAATTACACTATGTGTAGAAATGGTTCCCGACTCAATGCCTTGTAATCTTTGAGGCCTCCAATATCTCAATAATGTTAAGTGAGCAGTCTGACAAAGATCAAGAATTTCCATATGAATATATAGAAGAGAAGCAGACATTTTAAGAATGTTGATTCTCCCAATCAAGATGGCTAAATAATAAAGTCTGACAAAGATCAAGAATTTCCATGTGCCTCATTGTGCAAGATTGTTTCCTTATCAAATCACCAGCATACCAAAGGCATATCGCACATTATTTCACTCTGTATAAACATAAACGGAGTGTTATAAGTTTCAGTTATAATGTACCTTCATTAGTGTTCAATAATTTAGTTTCTTTTCAATTATTCCTAATTGCTAAATTGTTCTTTCTTATTATATCTTCGGTGAGGAGAGGCTGATGAATTGAATTCAACAGCACTAATTTATATAACTCGTTTTACATTTTAATTTGGTGATTAAGCACTACTTTGACTTCTTGAATGATAGATTTATGTGAATTTTTATAACATATATCTATGATATATTTTGCATCGACATGCTTATCCAAACTCACTATCAAATTATGTATCTGCAAAAGATGAATTCTTCTACAAAATTTTAATATGTAATGCCAATAAAATTAGCAAACATTTATATAAGCTCTCTATTCATGATTAAAAATGGTTGTAGAATTTAATGATTTGGTCTACCTTTGAAGTAATAAACAATCTCATATATTTTATAAATGAAAAAATATTTGTTTTTTTTATTTTCTAATATATGCTTTTGTCATTTTTCGATAATTCATGAATTCTCATGTAAATTTCATTATCAAGTGAGATACACAATTATTGACGCATATTATATCAATAATTTTCAAACTACAAATATTTATAACACACTATATCCACCAAAAAATAATATGTCTTATCATGATATATATAACCTGTTGTGAAAAATAATATTTTAACTAAATATTTCGATCTCATAACAACTTTATATTTCTGAATTCAGAACTTCCAGTTTATGATTTTCACATATTTTGAATTCAAAAGTTTCTATAATTTTAACAAGGGTTAAACCAACTTTTGGTCCCTGAACTTTCACCCAATTTTGCTTTTAGTCCTCGAACTTTTAAACATGTGGTATTGGTCCCTGAACTTTCACCTCATTTTGCTTTTAGTCCCTGAACTTTCAAACACAAGGTATTGGTCCCTGAACTTTGCCTAGTTTAAAAGGATTAGTCCCTGAACTTTGCTTATTTTAGAAGGATTAGTCCTTAAAGCCTTTTAACTCTATTAAATCCTCCTATATGACATTGACTTTGTCAAATTGGATGACTTGGCAAGCTTATTAGGATGTTGATGTGACAAGTATATTTTATAATATTAATTATTTTAATTTCTTTTGCCATGGATCATAATAATTATTTTAAACAATTTATAAATCTGAATTTTTTATCAAAATCGTAAATATGAATTTCAATACTTACACAACACATTAATTTTTTTTTTCAGATTTCATAAAAAAATTAAGATATTATATTTTATTTTTTGATAAAAAAATTCAAATTTTATAAATTGTTTACAATAATTAATATCATCCATGACAAAAAAAAATTAAAATAATTAATAATACTTGTCACATCAACATCCTAATAAGTTTGCAAAGTCATCCAATTTGACACACAGTCAATACCATATAGAAGGATTTAATAGAGTTAAAAGGCTTCAAGGACTAATCCTTATAAAAAGCAAAGTTCAGGGACTAATCCTTATAAACTAGGCAAAGTTCAGGGACCAATACCATGAGTTTGAAAGTTCAGGGACTAAAAGCAAAATGAGGTGAAAGTTCAGGGACCAATACCATGTGTTTGAAAGTTCAGGGACTAAAAGCAAAATGTGGCGAAAGTTCAGGGACCAAAAGTTGGTTTAACCCTTTTAACAACCTTGTAGGGAATAGTTCTAGTTCATTTGTTTTTCATACATTGTATATAATTATTAGATACATTGTATCATTTTTGCTATGATTAGATACACTATATCTGCTTCGGAACTTTCGGTTCATGATTTTCACATATTTTGAATTAAAATGTTTCTATAATTTTACAAACTCTATAGGGAAATATTTTTGGTTCATTTAATTCATACATTGGATATATATTAGATACTCCCTCCGGTCCTAAATATAAGACCTAATTGACTTTTTTTGGAGATGTTAAGATTACGAATTATGTTATTAAATTATGACATATTTGATATATTTTTAGATTAGTCATTAGTTTATAGGATAAATAAACTAGTTTAAGGGGGAAATTAGGTAAATCAATTTATAATTGACTTATGTTTTTATTTGTTATGATTTTTCAAAAAAGTAAACTAGATCTTATATTTAGGACCGGATGGATCGGAGTACATTATATTGTATGCTTTAGGCTATTAATTAGATACACTGTATCTGCTTCGGAACTTTCAGTTCATGATTTTCACATATTTTGAATTAAAAAATTTCTATAATTTTAACAACTATGTAAGGAAATATTTCTCATTCATTTTATTCATAAATTGTATATAATTATTAGATACAATGTATCATTTTTGCTATCATTAGATACACTGTATATGCTTCGGAACTTTCAGTTCATGATTTTCACATATTTTGAATTAAAAAGTTTCTATTATTTTAACAACTCTGTAGGGAAATATTTCTCTTTCATTTTATTCATACATTGTATATAATTATTAGATACGTTGTATCAGTTTTGCTATGATTAGATACACTGTATATGCTCCAGAACTTACAGTTCATGATTTTCACATATTTTGAATTAAAAAATTTCTATAATTTTAACACCTCTATTGTAGGGAAATATTTCTCGTTCATTTTATCATACTTTGTATATAATTATTAGATATTACCTCTGATTCTAAATATAGGACCTAATTGACTTTTTTTGGAGAGATTAAGGTTGCGAAATAGGTTATTAAATGATGTCATATTTGATATGTTTTTAAATTATCTATTAGTTTATAGGTAAAATAAACTAGTTTAAGGGAAAATAATTAGGTGAATCAATTTATAATCAACTTATTCTTCTTTTTTAGGATTTTCCAGAAAAAGTCAATTAGGTCCTATATTTAAGACCGGAGGAAGTACATTGTATCATTTTTGCTATGATTAGATACATTGTATCTGCTTCGGAACTTCTGGTTCATGAATTTTACATATTTTGAATTAAAAAATTTCTATAATTTTACCAACTCTGTAGGGATATGATATATTTTTTGTTTATTTAATTCATACATTTACATAATTCTTAGATACATTGTATCTTTTTTGCTATGGATTAGATACACTGTATATATTATAACTTTTACCTTGTGTCAAGTAAGACTAATCCTTAGTTAATCCGAAGTCTCATATAAGGGGCATACAACTGAACTGTGAATTTGCTTTATTCAAAAGAGTTGGGGTTCAAACCCCCAACCAATTACTAAGAGAGTAGTTAATTTCCACTCATAACAACCCTCTCATGAGTATATTAGGGCAAAAGACCTAAATTTATTTTCTCTCACCGACACACAGCCACATATAAGTAAGTGCATAAGCGCTCTACCATTTGCACCGACAGATAACTCTAAAGAGAAGAGATTTAAATTATTGTCTGAGTTCAAGTTCCATTTCCTTCCTTTTCTTTTGCAAGAGCATTTGCTACTTGCCTTTTGTTTGCAGCTATTTGTTTTTCGATAACTCCCTATGAAGTGTCCGTGTGGTGGTATTGATAAAGGACAATCATCTTTTAAACTCTCGAATTGGTAGTGAATCACTCCGATCTTGCTTTCTAGTGTTACGACGAAGGTATATTTATCTCAAATTTGTCAATTATTTCAATTTTATTTAGATTTACAATAAAAATGCGTTGTGGTTAGTGAATTTGTGAAACAAATCACCCAGATGTAGCTTCTTGATGACGCGATGGAGGTATAGCATGCTATGCTATAATGGTTGGTGAGTTGGTGGTTTATGGAAGCCTCGATTAATTATGATATTGTTTTGGATTTGAAATTGTGAACATGTTTAACTCAAACTCATCAACGTAATTATTACAATTTTCATGTGGATCTAGGATACAATAATATTGCACAAAAAAACTTGACAAAATGTTGTCAAAATGGACAATATTTTGGTATATAATGGGACACTGGATGGGTACGGTACCCTAGTCCCCTCCTCTTTTAAAGTGGTTTTTCCTATTGGCGAAAAAAGTGGTTTTTTTTTACGGGCGTCTCAATATTGCATTCTGGGATATTCCTTTTTTTCCATTAACTTTTATTAAAATTTTTATTTAGTGGAATATTATACCGCAACTGATTTAATTTAGTGGAAAATCTAATCTAACTAACTCATATGTTACTTGTTTTCTCTTGCGTTGTTGATTAGGATGTTTGGCAAAGCTTATGGAGGTGATGGAAATATAGATGATAAATATATTCCTGTTTTTTATGGAATAGATCGATTTATGATTATCAAATCAATGATATACCAAAGGTACTAAAAGTATATATATTTCCATAATATGTTTACTTATATATATATATTATCATTGATAGTAGTTGATGATCCTTATGTGAATACGTAGACATTGCTTTTAAGCATTTTATATCAATTTCACACATAAAGTACTTACCTACATATAATTTTTTAGATAAAATACTTACATATAATTTTTAGACGAACATATGACGTCTTCAAAATTTTTTGATATTCAACACTGAATATTTCTTCAGAATTCAAAAGTTTAAACTTTACTTTAGATTTTTCTTTTTTCTTTTTTTAATGGATTTTTTTGAGTAACTTATTCAATAAATGATTGATTATAGATATAAACAAAAGGGTAAAGCTATTTATTTTGCTAAAATATTTTTGATTTATGTTAAACAACAAAAGATGTTATTTCATAATGTTAACACTTCTCCTTTATCATGATTGGTTGCTTACATTTTCTCATAAGCTCATATTGCATGTGTTTTATATTCACAAGAGAAGTTGATATGTACTTCTCTCTTCACCGAAAAACCTATCTTGTAGATATAAGAATTTTTTCAACTTTTCTTCTAATTTTTTTTTTCATTTGAGCAGGGGTAAAATGTATGTTCTTTTGATGACCTTGCCACAATTGCACTTTTCTGAGTATTGGGGATTTCTCTCCAGAATGGCCTAACTCCAAATGGAGAACATAAAAGGTTTAATTTGTGATTACTCTTATTTACTCATATAATTATTATTTTGTTAATTATTGCATTTTATTAATTATGTCAAATATTGATTATGTCTTCCAACATTATGTTCAAAGGGATGAAGCTCCAAAAACTCCTATTGCAACTTGTGGTGTTATCAACATAAATGAGAGTTTCCCCTTGGGAAATGGAGCCTTTGAATTCATATCTTTAAGTGCTATAAACATTTCTCCTCCTAGAAAAAAGAAGATGAATTAGACTTACCATCCTCTCTGGTAGGAATACCTACAACCCAAATTAGTTCCTCATGATTTTATAACTCTATTTGTTGACTTTATCATTGACATTACTATATGAATTACACTATGTGTAGAAATGGCTCCCTACTCAATGCCTTCTCATCTTTGAATGCCGCCAATATCTCAATAATGTTAAGTGAGCAGTAAAGGATATTATTTAAGCAAGCATGATGAATATATAGAAGAGATGGAGACATTTCGAGAATGTTAATTCTCCTGATCAAGATGGCTAAATAATAAAGTCTGATAAAGATCAAGAATTTCCTATGCCTCATTGAGCAAGATTGTTTCCTTAACAAATCACCGGCATACCAAAGACATATCACAGATTATCTCACTTTGTATAAACATAAATAGAGTGTTAGAAGATTCAAGTAGAATGTATGTTTATTAATGTTCAATGCTTTAGGTTCTTTTGAATTATTCCTAATTGCTAAAATGTTCTTTCTTATAATATCTTCAATGAGGAATGGCTTTCAGTTCAAAAAAATGAGGAGAGGTTGGATTAAATTCAAAAGCATTGATGTATATAACTCGTTTTACATTTAGTTTAGTAATCATATCTTTGACTTCTTGAATGATAGATTTATATATAAATTTTCTATTTGGAAAATGTGTACCTTGTAACATGATAATTTTAAGAGTGCAAATTTGACACTTGTAATTTAAATGGGACATCCAACAGTATGTATGTTAAGTTCTAAAAGGGGTATCCAGTAGCATTGAAAAACTTAACTTCAATGGAACAAAACCAAATTTGCCTCATTTTAAGTTACACGAGTCAAATTTGCACCCTCAAAATTAACATGCTACTTGGTGCACCTTTTTAAAAATACCGTACTATTCGGTTCATTTTGCCCTTTTGTATATGGCTGTCTTAGATTATAGTTTCAAGCTTGTCTTCGTAGTAGTGTAAATAATACAGTAAAGATATCATATAAATCTGGTGTATGTTGTTGATTGATAATATTCCAAACAACAATGAAAGTCATAAAAAATTATATTTGATTTTAGTGGTTACATCGGGTGATTTATATGTATTTGTATCATGAATGGATATTTTGGTAAAAAAAAAAAGAATCATGAATGGTTATGTATGCTGTATGCACACTAAGAGGATGAGTGGTCAAGAAATAAACACCATAATTACGATGATTATCAAAATATTAGATTAAAAAAAGTTTAAATATAAACTAATTTGAAGTTTGAACATTTTGAAATTTTATTGACTCGTACAATTTATACAGTAGTAATTGAATATAATTATAAAACATGGTGAAAATAAACCAGTATGGTTTATGTTAAACAACAACAATTTCAGCCTTTTGAATTTAACATTTGAATATTTGATGATGGTTCTCTACAACGTCTTATAAGCTAAAGCCTAATATTGCATGTTTTCCGGAAATTAAAAAGCACACACTGGACTGAAATTTGATGGAAAGGGGAGTTCGTACTTGCAATGGTCAAGGGTTCTGAATATATATCCCATTAAGGAACACGTGTATCTATGACTCTGTATTAAATTGTCTGAAGTTATAGGGCTGTATCACCAAATTTCAATTATATTTTACATTAAAGAAGAATAAATCATAATGTATATTAACATATACAATGTATCTAATTGATTATTATATAGTTAACATATGTTGGTAATGCATATGATTTAAAATGGTACTTTCATTTCACTAACTATGTAGGGAAATATTTGTTCATTTAATGTATACAGTGTATCTGATTATTAGATTTTGTACATTATTTTTTTTAGATAATTACTAATACATATTATGATTATTAGATACAATGTATACAAATTACTTTCTGTTAGTGGACCATAATTATTACTACTTATTCTGATTATATCACATCTCTTGGGAGATCAATCTTGTTCAAAGTTCGAACTATGTCATACTTGTTCTACGACTATATGCAATTTAAAATATTCTAGTCACTTCATTTCTCTAAAGTTTAAGATTTATTTTTAGTTCAAGATATTATTAATTTTATTCTTTTTGATTATTTTGTTGGCATCGTTAGTTATATGTGTATACTATACATGTTTTTAATCCGTTTTAGCCATAGATATTTTGAAGCAATCATAATATACTAAAATTTGAAATTTCCATATTCTGTCATTGTGGTTGAAATCTTTTTTAAAATATTTAAAGAATGTTTATACAAATTTCCATATTGTACAATTTATATATATTTACCAAATAATGTCTATGATTTAAAGGTTTCTATCATTTTGCCAACTCTAGGGAAATATTTTTCGTTCATTTAATTCATACATTGCATCTAATTATTAGATACTTTGTATCTTTTTTACCATGGATTAGATACATTATATTGTATGGGCTTGGATTTATCCATTTAGGCATGGGGTGTGGGATGGGAATTCCTACATATATATATATATATAAGGGCAGAAGACCTAAATTTATTTTCTATCATACACACAGCCGAACATGAATATGTGCATAAGCACTACCATTTGCACAAATAGATAACTCGAGAGAAGAGAGTATTAACATGATTGTCTGAGTTCTAGTTCCATTTCCTCCCTCTTTTTTTGCAAGAGTACTTGTTGCATGCCTTTCATTGGCTGCTAGTTGTTTTTTGTTTTGACATCTCCCCATAACATTTTCCATTTTGAAAAAGGATGATCATCTTTTAAACTTTCAAACTTATAGCGAATCACACCGATCTGGCTTTCTCATGTTACCACGAAGGTATCTTTATCTCAAAATTGTCAATGATTTCAATTTTCATTTAGATTTACTATACAATTAAGTTTACGCGTTGTGGTTAGTGATTTAACTCTTTCCCGTATCATAATTGTTACATGAACTTTTGGTTTAAACATGATATTGTTATTAAATTGGAAAAAAACTTACATGATTACACTATCACTTGGGTTGTTTCTTGCTCGTGTATAAATATTTTTCTTTTGTTAAAGTGGTACTTATTCTCCAAGTGGTCTGATTTATTGGAAAAAAATTAACTAACTCATATCACTTGTTTTCTCTTGCTTTGTTGATTAGGATGTTTGATGAAGCTTATGGAGGTGATGAAAATGTAGATGCTAAATATATTCGTGTTTTATGGAACTCATTGATTTATGACTATCAAATCAATGATATACCAAAGGTACTAAAACTATATATTCTATATATTTCTATAATACGTTTACTTATATATCTTAACATATTCATATTTCATTAACCTTTATAGTAGTTGATAGATATTCCGTATGCGAACACCACTCTAACTGTCGTATTGTTTTTTTCAAATACGATCAACAAGTCTCATTAGTTAGGCCACCTCTATTGTATAAGCATCATACAACCCATCAAGAATTATTTTTATTGTTTTGTCATAATAACGTTCATTACATTAATCCTTAGAAAAATAAATTAATATATTTAGTAAACTTTTTATTTTTGAAAAAGTATTGCAATGGACTTGGGCTAGCAAAAGAGATCCAGTTTTTTTTTTTCATTTCAGCAGGGGTATAATCCCTACCGATGTTTGGAGCACATTGTCTTTTCATGTTCCCACAAGCACACTTTTCTTGGTATTGAGGACTTCTCTCCTTTATGGTCTGTCTCCAAATGGTGAACATATAAAGAAGGTTTGTGATTGCACTTATTTGCTCATATAATTATTCTTTTGTAAATTTTTGCATTATATTCTTTATGATAAATATATATTCATAATGTTTTCCAACATTATGGTCAAAGGGATGAAGCTGCAATAACTCCTAATGCAACTTGTGCTGTTACCAACATAAGCAAGGCTATAGAATGTTTCCCCATGGGAAATAGAGCCTTTGAATTCGTATCTTTTGGTGCTATAAATATTTTTTATCCTAGAGATGTAAAAAAAGAGAAGATGAGTTAATTAAGCCTATTTATGTTCCATCCTTTCTAATAGGACGAATATATATACCTTCAACCCAAATTAGTTCTTATGCGTTTATAACTCTATTTGTTGACTTTATTATTGACACGATTATATGAATTATAATATGTGTAGAAATGGCTTCCAACTCAATGCCTTCTCATCCTTGGGAGTCGCCAACAGGGAATAGTGGGCAAGCATAGTGAATATATAGAAGAGAATCAGACATTTCAAGAATGTTGATTCTTCCAATCAAGATGGCTAAATAATGAAGTCTGATAAAGATCAAGAATATACATATGTGTCATTGTGCAATATTGTTTCCTTATCAAATCAACGGCGTACCAAAGGTATATCATTGATTAATTCACTCTGTATAAACATAAACGGGGTGTTAGAAGTTTCATGAATGTAGGTTTTTATTAATGTTCAATACTTAAGTTTCTTTTGAATTTTTCCTATAATTGCTAAAATGTTCTTCTTACTATATCTTCATACGCTGAATTTGAATTCACGACCATTAATGTATATAACTCATTTTGAATTTACTTTTATAACTGTTACTTTGACTTTTTGAATGATACATGTATGTAAATTTTGCTCATATTGCATTAAGTTAGTGATTGGGAATGCATTTGTCTTCAAAAGAAAAGTACACCAATACCTTTTCCTTTACCATAGTACACCAATACCTTTTAAACTTAGCTTTTAATGTTTACAGCTTAGTATACCGATCTATCAAGATCTCTCAATTTGAAGGATGCAGTCCCAAGTCGAAGCAAGTGATTAAAACAAACTTTAATTTAAATTTACCTAGAAAAATCTCTTGCACTTTGTATGGTTTGAGATCACGTAAAAATTGATTCAAACAAAAAAATGTGTTACTGTCACATTTTGATAGAAAAGTATCAATATATATGGCAAATATAACAATTATGTTCGGTTTCAAATACTGATTTTTCTTTGGATGGACTGGACATCAAGCCATAAGTATGTATGTAATAAAATATCTCTAGAATTTATAATTTATAATTTATCATGCAATCAGATTCTTTTTATTCTTGTTAACATAATAGTAATTCTCTCCATGTGCAGTATTTCATAGTATAGAATATTGTAAGGAAATATGTATTTAAGGAGATATATGGATAGAACAGAAATGGATTTTTTAAACCTCTATGTTCTGAGCATCTCTAAACCTCTCTTTATTCTCATTGTTTTTTCATTCAATGACTCACAAGTTGACACCACAACATTAATTAGACCTTTGAACCGTCCAATCTTATTTTCATCTCATCACCTCAAATTGAGAGAGGGAAATCACAACTATAACAATAATTCTGGGCAGGAAACTTCATGTGGCTGGATCAATTGCGATTACTTCTAAGATAAAAAAGGATTTACGTGGAGGAGTAATAAGAGACGCACAAGGTAATTGGATAATGGGGTTTGAAAAGAATTTAGGATATGGACTACCCACTACGGCTGACATCCATGCAATTGCATCAGGATTATAGTTATGCGGAACCTTGAATGCAATAAGACTTAAAATGTTTCAGATTCTATGGAAGCAATTCATCTGATTTGAAATTGAAAAAAAAAAACAGAAACCTTAGATGAACAACCAAACATGAAATCGAAGAAGGAAATGAACCCATATCACATTTTGCCAACTTGAGCCATTGAATGAAAGGAACGGTGAAAATAAGGAGAGACTTAGAGATGTTAGAATATACATAAAGGCTTAGAAAATCCGGATCCGGATAGAACCAAAAACCATGGATACAAACTCATAAATGCAAAGTGCTCTAACTAGTACTCCCTCCGGTCCTATTTATAAGTCGCAAACTGCCCCTAAATTTTGGTCCTTAATATAAGTCGCCAACTACCACTAACTAACTCATTAATTAAAGTTTTCCAAATATGCCCCTGTCATTGAAAAAAGAGATCTCTACATTTATTTTTGCTTGCCTCATTATTACTCATTTAATAGTTGTGAGGAAGGGCAAAGATGGAAATGAAAAATAAAACAAGGCCAATTTAATGATGTAACCGCCACTAACCGTCATTCCTTGATTTGTACAATATGAGCTGTTGACGACTTATAAATACGACCGGAGGGAGTATTAGAATGGAAAGTGGAATTAATTCTTGCAAAGGTCAAGAGTTGTGAATATATCTCATTAATAAATATGTGCGCCTGTGTTCAATTGCATGAATAACTATTGGACTATTGGGTTGTATCTTGTATCACCAAATTTCAATTATATTTTACATCAAAGAAGAATACATAATCTATTACTAACATATACAATGTACTCCCTCCAGTCACTAATATAAAAGTCAGCCGCTAAAAAATCACTTCTTAAGAAAATATGTAAATGTTAATTAAGTGTCTGGAGTAAATACTTCTTTCCAATATTACCCATATTTATTGTGATACTTTTAAGAGAGAAAAATACATAAACATTAATAAATATGAAAGAGAGTTAGGGGTAAAGTAGGAAAAAAACTCATTGAATGAGGAGAAAATGTAGGATGAACTCTTATATTTTGGACCAAAACTATTCAAATTTTTTGCTCTTATATTAGGGACCGGAGGAAGTATCCAATTATTATATAATTAACATATGTTTATACTCCCTCCGGTCCTAAATATAAGACCTAATTGACTTTTTTTTTTAATTAAAGACAATAAATCCAAGGAATGCGAACATATGATTGACCAACCAAACTGTAATCACTACTCAGCGGCCAACATAGACATTCGAGGTGTTAAACAAGTTTAGACAGAAACTAAAATGAAGCTGAAACCTTTTATTCCCAACATAAAGAACTTTTACAATCACATACAGTAAAAAAGACTTCATAAAGTTCAAAATTTTCACCAAATGCAAAGGAAGTATTAGTGACTAGGTGTGCAGTAGGTAGAATATAATATAAACTTAGATCCTGCATACACAATAGAATTACATATCTACAATACAGTTGAACTCATCCACAAGCAAGATCTCAGACATAACGAAACTTTGTCACAGATCATGATGGGATCTGGTATTATCTGATTGAGCATGAGATCCAGCATCTGAGTTTTGTGAGGTAAATATGTTGGGGTATGAGAAATATGGGTCCTCATCCATTGAAGGTAATCTCTTGGGCTGGTGACCAGATGTTTTGTCTTCTGGTACATAATCACTGGGCAGAGAAGAATCAAAATCTGGCTTTAGTGTATCAAATGAAGTAAATTTCGATGAACCAGATCCAGGTGTGACATTGGGACCGGAGTGGAGCTCATAATCACTGGTGCCATGACCATTGTAGCTATCAACAGTTTTTTGCTCAGAAAAAATCCCAGTTTCTGCTGTTCCAGACTGACTGACATTGTTTTCTGTATAAAACGGATTCTCAGAGCTACTGTCTGTTTCATTTTCACCACTTTTCTTGGTAAGCTCATTGATGCGAATTTGTGCAAGAGTAGCTGCTGAGCGAGCTGCTGCCGCAGCACGTTCAGCAGTTTCAGCAGCAGCATGAGCAGCAACCAACACATCGTTCAAGTCAACATCTACCTTAGCTTTGGCCTTTGACAGGGCAGGAGGCGAGTCCCTCTGCCTAGCAGAAAATGATTCAGAAGATATTGGAGGGGAGATGAAAGGCACAAACTGTTTCTTCTCCATACTGCCAGATAAATCATGGTGTTCATTTTTATTGACCATCAATGTTTCTTCTAGATGTTCTGGCTTTATATCTTCAAGACCTCCAGAACTGCTTGATGAGTGAAATCCATCTTCAGGGGGTGGAATAGATGGAGCGGACATAACTGTTTCTGGAGCAGGGTCAAAATTCACACTTGACCTCACCGATACTTTAGGGACTTCAGGAAATTCTAATGTATCAGAGCCAGAATCAGAATCAGGTTCTTCTTTATTGGGTTGATCAGGGGTAGAATACAATGCCTCATTGCTTTTTTCTTCAGGAAGTGGCACTTGAGATCCGCTAAAGAATTGTGTCGGGCCATTCTGACAAAGTGAGCACATAAAAAGGTCATAATGGCCCCAAAAGAAAATATAAACACATTCTTGTAGGTCAACAGTGTCTAATAGTATACCAGTAAGTCTTCATGTTTCTTCATGAACTCAGCTTCTGAAGCAGCTGGATCCCAGTCTACGTCATGCTCAACAGCAATTTCTTTTAGAAGAGTCAGTCTCTTTTCTGGCGAAGGCGCACGAATTGACAGCAGCTCTATTAACTGTAATTGTAAATTGGAAAGATAATGTCATTAAAAATTGCAATTGCAATTGCTAGTAATTGAGATGACATAAAATCATGAAACCTGGCGATTGACACCACAATCTGGCCTAAGCTCAGTTGCTGCGGATACAAATTCCTTCCCATATTTGGAAGCAAATGACATTTGAACCTGCAACAACTCTGGAAGATCGGCACACCTTGGTGCAGCAAAACATAGACTAGATATGGCTTCCTTTAAATCTAGAGGACATTCCCTGAACAAAGCTGAAGGTTAGGACATATATAATTAAAGAATATCAATGGGTTCATCACGAAGTGTTAGCCAATGAATTTTATTGAATCATCACACTAACAAATGATTCAACCTATGGCTCATTATAACAAGGAAAAGTAAGCAATTAAAAAAATTATGACTAGAGGAATTTCACTCCCATCAAACCCTTTTATTTAATTGTTATGACTCGTGTTCTGTGGTAATCCAATACAAGAAATTAACCAAGTCCAAACCTACTACTCCCCCCGTTCCTGAATGTAAGTCACTTATAATTTTACACAATCCAATAAATTTTTGTCCAAGTTAGATAGACATCATCAAGTTTTCAAGAATAATTGAAACCTTCCAAAACTACCCTTTTTTAGTAACATCAAATAAACATGTATATGAAGAGATGACATTCATTCAACGTTAGCGTCTACATGTTCTTTACACAAATTAATTCAACAATTCGCCGACACAAATGTGAGGGAAGCTATCTAGTAGTTAAACAATGTAATGAATTTGATGAAAGCAACATAACTGACCCTTTACAAAAGGACTACCTAAACCATGTCATGAGAATTCAATTATCATGAACACAGGCAAATGCCAACAGAATACTAAAATAAATTTCCACTTTTTTTTGTCTGTCATATGTAGAATAGATTTATAAAGCTGATCCAATGATACAGATAAAGAATCAACTATTGAGCAATATTGGGAAAGAAAAATGTTGAGGTGAAAATATCAATTTTCTGCAATTTCCACCTATGAAGCACTTCCTGGACCAGTGACCTTTGTAATGAATCACTATTCAATCATGTTCATAAAAAACTGAAATTTGTCTGTAGTACTAAATCATTGGGAGCATGACAAACACATAACTAACTTAAAGTGTAAAATCTAACACGACCGCATTTGTCACACAATAACAAATTGAAAGCAGAAGTTAAGCCAATCAGACAG
Organism: Mimosa pudica; assembly: GCA_029929735.1. NCBI lineage: Eukaryota > Viridiplantae > Streptophyta > Magnoliopsida > Fabales > Fabaceae > Mimosa > Mimosa pudica. The sequence goes on along the minus strand of JAKELP010000021.1, from coordinate 6,126,311 downwards.
GTTCCTCTTTCACATTGTATATTACCTCTGTGATTCAATTATCGGAAGGCGAACAGCAATAAGTTCACAAAACAATTCAAGAATCTCTTGAGCAGCCATCATATTTTCTTCCCGAATAATATGCTCCACCTGCACAAGTTACCACATTACAAAAACCACAACAAACCACATATACCTAAAGCAACATCAAATTTAAACGGAACAATGCAACACAAAGCGAAAAAACACACCCTAATACGAGCAGTAGCTTCTTGACCAGTCTCAAGTAATTTCGCAATATCACGCCGCATCTGCTTCAACTGAATCTCTCTTCTGTTTCTTAGCAACTTTATACGCGGAATCGACAACTTTAAAAGGGTTTTACTGTAATTGTGCATTAGAAAAATTCAGCCACCTTCCAGGACACTTAGATATTACAAAGCTAATCAAATTCATATAGCCAAATACCAACAATAAGAACTAGCTAAAAAAATTTTTTTCTTAAAAAAAAAAAGCAAAGCATAGCCTTTTCATATATAAACAATTGAACTGGGAAAAGGGTTCATCTAAAAGATAAAATATGCTGTAAAAATCTAGAAAACAATCATAATCAACAATTGAAGTTTAATTACCTAACACAGTTCATTAAAGCTTATGACTAAATTATGAGTGCAAGAAAGTATGAAGAAATTATTACCATTTGGATCCTTTGAAGCCTTTGGTGAAGAAGGAATCGAGCATCGACATGGTGTTGATCTTCAAAACAATCAATCACTGAACAAAAACTAAGATCGAAGATCACAAAACAGTAAAGCGAATTTCCAAGTTTTGATATTATTAGGGCGAAATTGATGACAAGACAACAAGAGAGAAGTAAAATAGAATTAATATTATATTATTAATATTAATACCTTGGAATGTTCCTTAGTTTGTAAGGATTCTTAAGAAGGATCTGTGAAACCGAGTTCGGAGATTTCCTTTATTTCTTTTTCCTATTTTAATTTCTTTTTTTTTTTTAGTTTATTAGGTTGGACTTTGCTCCAAGTCGGTTCAGAACTTGTTATCAGGTCCTTTAATTAAGTTTATACTATAAGGTATAAACTTTTATTAAAGTTATAGTTTATATACTGGATTTACTGTTTTTATGTGTATATCACGTATTAATTCTTTTTATTTGTTATATTAAATATGTATTAATATAATTTATATAAAAATTATTTGTTAAAATTGATAGAGTATGAAAATCAATATATTCAATATCAACAATTTATATTTAAAATATATTTAAATCAAATTATTTTATTTTTTGTATTTCTTATTTAATTGTATATTTTTAACACATATTTATTAACAAAAACTAAATTCTTATGAATTTATAATTTTATTTTATATTTTTATGACGAGTTTTTTTAAACTAACATTTTAACAAATTTGTTTTTTGTTACAAAATTTTAGAAAGGGGTTTGGGTTCAACCAATCCAAAGGCAATACATCTAGTTAAGGCTACATTTTAACACATTTGATGATACTACCAGTTAGCAACAAATACTTGGGGTTAGTGTATAAAGGGTGTTGGATTTTTTGGAGTCTCCAAATTCTAATCTTACAAAAGATAATTGTTTTCAAATGTTGAATTATTCATGGAGAAATTAGAATAGCTTGTTGCTATCATGATACATAAAAAATAGATGGAAGATACTCCATCCGGTATATAGTATAAAAGTTCAAAATTTGGATGATTTAATCTAATATAAAAGCTCACCTTTAGATTTTCTTATCATTTAATGTATTTTTTCTACTTTACACATAATTTTTTTCATATTTATTATTGCTTGCATATTTATCTCTCTTAATAGGAGTAGTTAATAATAGGGAAAAACTTACATCATGTTCCTTTCTCCAGGTTCTCAAGTTATTTCAATATAGACCATTAGATTGAATGAATGATTGTTATAAAAGGACACATGTCACTCCCATATTAAAAGAACTTGAGAACCTGGAGAAAGGAACATGACGTAAGTAAGGTCCTTAATAATATCATAATAAATAAGTCAACTTTAAGAGAGATAACTTTTAAAAAAATAAGGACAAACCTAATAACTCGCATATAAAATGCTGAAAAGCAGAAACACATATCTACCCCTGAAAAAACAATTCCAGGAATTCACCTTAATCCCTCAATTAATCAAATCACACTCTTATATATGATTTCAACGTTATACCTTGGTATTTGAGAAAGATAATGCATTAGAGGCTTAGTGCTCTTACTTATATTTAATTTATGCTATATTAAAATTTTGGGCAATGACTCTGTTTTATACCCAAAGTAACCACCCTGGACCACCCACCACCATAAACTAACAAGTGGTACAATATTACACCCAAAGAAACCAAAGTGGTCCAATAATATACCCTCAACCGACAGTCTTCAACGTTTGATCGTTAGTTGGATGATATGGCGCCTACTTGTTATATTTTTTCCACGCAGCACCTGTGCAAATGCCACCTGGATGCCCACGTGTTATATTTCTCATGTTTTTTCCCTTGTGTTGATGGCAGAGAGACCTAAGGTTTGCACAGGTGGCATTTGCAAAAGGAAAAAATATGGGAAATATAACACATGAGCATCCAGGTGGCATTTGCACAAGTGCCACGTGGAAAAAAAATAATACGTGGGCGTCATATCATCCAACTAACGGTCAAACATTGAAGACCGCCGGTTGAGGGTATTTTTCGACCACTTTGGTTATTTTGGGTGTAATATTGTACCACCTGTTAGTTTATGGTGGTGAGTGGTCCAGGGTGGTTACTTTAGGTATAAAATAGGTCCATTGCCCTAAAATTTTATATTAATTTCATATGTGTGTGTTTCGTTGAACTCTTGGAAAAGTGTCTTATTCTTAAGTTGGTTTATTTTTAAGGCCTGTTTGGATATAGCTTCTGGAGAATAGCTTCTGGGAAAATAACTTTTTGAGAATAGCGTTTGAGTAAAATAGCTTTTCTGGAAAATAGTTTTTGATAAAATGAGAGTGTTTTGATAAAGTGTCAATAAAATAGCTTTTTGAATATCAAATTATCCAAAAAGGATAATTTTGCCCAAAAATTTATTACAAAGATTTAAATGATCAAATTTTATCATTGTAGTAAAAATATTAAAAACGACTACAAAATTACTATAAAAACGTAAAAAATACAATAAACACAATAAATAAATTTCTAAATGATAAAATAAATTGGAGGAGGATTTTGCGTGTAAAAACTGGTAAGAAGATTGGTATATCATATATGAAAAAAAAAATGAACTAAAATAGATATGTCAGAAATGTTTGGAACCAATAGAAAATACTGGTAAGTAAAAACAAAAATTACCTAAAACTAGAAGTTTCCCAACGCAGAGAAAAGGTAGGTGGGATTAAAACCTTCAGGGAAAGAGAGATTAAACAAAAATCACGCAAAAATCAATGGCCCTTCCTCTCATTTATGTTATGAGCTTTTCTTGGAAGAATAGATTCTCTCCCTTAAAAAAAGAGATTGCTATAACTTTTCCTCAAATCTAGGTTTTGGACCATGAAACCTAGGTTTGGATTGAAAATATTTTTTGTCACATTTTGGGAGTGTTTGGCAAAATATGGCTAAAACCTAAGTTTTGATTTTCAAAATAGCTTTTGAAGAACTATCCAAACAGGCCCTTAAGTCAGTTTGAAAATAAGTTCTAAATTAAAAAAGTAACTTATTTTCCCGTTTGACTTATAAACACGCGTTTGGTTGAATTTGTGGAAAAGTAATTTATTTTTAAGTCACTTTGAAAACAAGTCAGATTGTGTAACGGGATTTATGTTTAGATAACTTATAGAAAAAGTGACTTATAAGTAACTTATTTTCTATAGACCAAATTGTGTGTCTTTGGATTGGTTGTGATTGTATGTATAAAATGAATAAGAATTTGCGGGTTCACATCATAAACTACTTATAAACTAAAGATAAGCTACTTTTTCAGCTTATGAAATAAGCTACTTATTTCAGATAAGTCAGTTGAAAAATAAGTCCAGCCAAACATAAAAAAAAACACAAGCTGCATAAAATAAGCGACTTTTTCAAAATAAGTAGCTTATTTGGACAAAATAAGTTCAGCCAAACACAATTATTATGTCACACACATATATATTATAATTTCTATCCGATAATGCTAATCCCTGACTAGCTAACTTTTGGTACAACTTATACAACATTGAATGATAGTATGTATTCAATTCCAATCTACTAATCTATTTGGAAAGGAAAGGCCCAAGCGGAAACTATGAACAGAGAGCACAGGAAACATTCATGATGATAATAATGATAATGAATTCTGCTATAGAAAATTAACTTGCCATATTGCTACAACAAAAATATATTTTGCTTTGATTAGCTCATCTTTCCTCTAGACATCTTCAAAGTCATCAAAAATTGCAGACACTGAATGCAAATAAGTCTCATCATGAGTTGCAAATTCAGTTTGCCACTACCCTAGAAGTGAGCTCATAATCAATCTCAACCCTTTGGATCATCCTGATTTGGTGAAAGTTTTCCCTGCATTTTTCTTTTAAAATGTTGCATTCTACAATGATCAGAGATTTTAGTGAACTTGGTAATCCTCCACTTGGCAATGATTGGAGCTTAGGACAACATATAATCTCTAAACTCTCAAGGCAAGAGAGCTGGCGAAGTTGAGGAAGAGAGCCCAGATTTTGACAATCTACTATAGTAAGATGACGAAGTTCAGGCATGGCACCTCCCGTTAAATCAAATTGCTGCAGATTTTGCATGTCCTTCATTGTAAGTGATTTCAAAGGCAGAAAACCATGAGAAATTTGGAGTTCTTTCAAATTATACATCCCATCAATGTATAGAGATCTCAAAGCAGGAAAAGAACTGAATTGAGGAAGGTCTATATGAGGACAGTTTTGCAAAGACATACTCACAAGATTGTTGAATGTCTGGTTCAACCAAAATGGAAACACAGGGCAGTCATATCCTGTTAAAGTTAGCTCTTTGATGTTACTGTTAGGATAAAGTCCTTCAAAAACTCGTTTAGCAGAGCTACGTTCAGAGTCATTCCATTGCAACTCTAATTTGTGTATGTACGGCTTTCTGACTAACCTGGCCATGGAAGCTTCATGTCTATTTGAAACATTTTCAAGGTTAGTAATACACAAGGATCCATGCAGGTAATTCATATTTTGAAGTTCCTTGATGCCTTGCCCTTCCTCCTTCCCTACAATAAAGGCAGACAAAGTTTGGAGATTTGTCAAGTTTCCAAGGTTTGGTGGCATAAATCTTAATTGGCGCTTAATGTCCAATTCAAGGTGTCGCAAGTTTATCAAATTCTTCATGTGATTGGGGAGTTGAAGCAACTTGAAACAATTATTAAGCTTAAGTGTATCCAACCCGTGTAGATTTGTCACTGACTCTGGCAACTTCTCAATATTTGTGTATGAAACATCAAGGTAATGAAGGTGTTTCAAAGAACCAATAGAATCTGGAAGTTCAACAATATTGGTGTGGCTCAAAATCAGCACTCTCATACATGGAAGATTGAGAAAAAGGTCATAAGGGATACTTAAAATGTCTTCTTGAAAAGGACTATCTGATGGAAGCAGCAACAATGTTCTCAAACGGCTGCACTTGCTAAATAACTCCAAAGTATGGCGACAGTCAAAGCCAATACAAATATAAGATGCATGTCGAGCGTTTGTAAAATTAGGCCATAGTCGTGACGTATCAAGATTATCATCCATTCTAAAGCATAATTCTCCTGAAACAAACCGAGCAAGCTCATACATGAGGTTATGCATCTTAAATAATGATTGCTTGTTATTGTCAACGCGTGAAAATTGAAAAAATGACCGTTGCAGCAGTATGTTAAAGTAGTCTCTACCGACATCGTCAATTCTTCTCCTTGGTTGGGCTTGGACAAACCCTTCTGCAACCCATAGTTGAGCTAAACCATCTTGTGTGAACTCAAATTCTTTAGGGAATACTGAACAATAAGCAAAGCAACGCTTCAAACGATCAGGTAAAAGATGATACCCCAATGTAAATTCTGGAAGTAGCTCACTCCTGACTTCAGGCAATTCCAAAATTTTGCTGTTCAATATTGCATCCCATTCACTTTTATCAGATTTACACTGCAGTGCACTCCCAATGACTCTTGCAGCTAATGGTAACCCTTGGCACTTCTTTGCTATATCCATGCCAATTTCCACCAAATCGCCATACTCACCATGGCCTATGCTACACAATGCCCTTTTCTTAATCAAAGACCAGCAATCTTCATCTGATAAAGTGTGCAAATGATACGGAGGAGCAGTAGCGACAACGTTAGAGACTCTCATGCTCTGTGTAGTCACTAAGATCTTACTTCCTTTTGCAGTACCTCTAAATGGCAAGCGCAATATGTCCCAGTGACTGACATTTTCATCCCACATACCATCAAGAACAATCAAAACCTTCTTTTTTTCCAACAACCTCTCTAATTTAACCTGAACCGAATTAAAATTCGACAAATTCAACCTCTTCCCAGCGGCACTCTCAACAATAGAACCCGATATCCTCTCCACACTATCCTCCGCAGAAATCGACACCCAAATCCGCAAATCGAACTCACTCACAACATTCCAATCATTATAAACAAGCTGTGCAAGTGTTGTTTTACCAACCCCAGCCATACCCACAATTGCAATAACACCAATAATTGATTCTCTATCCAACAATAACATTTCCACAACTTCAATCTTATCACTTTCCCTTCCTACCACACTTGACTCATCCACCAATGAACTAGTACACATTTTCCTATAATAACATCCATCATACTGTACATCCTTCAACAATATCCCATCACTAAACATCTCATCCATCTCTTTCAGTAGACCCTCTAATTTACATTGCATAGCAATTACTTTTGAAGGAAAAATAAGATTAAATGTTGAGAGAATAAGAGATGTTTGCTGTTCCGAGTCAGTGGAAGTAAGCTTTGAAATTTGCAAGGCAATGTCAAGCAAAAGTTCATCAGAATCGTCGAGGGCGTGTTGAAGATGACGAAGGAAGAGGTTTAAGGGCATGGAAGGATGAGAGGAGTGAATGTGGTAGTGAGTGGAATGGAAAAAAGCTTGGAGCTTTAACACTGTTCGTTGTAGCTTGTTGAGGTCGTGTTGGATACCTAACACAATGGGTGGTTCTGTTTGGGAGAGTGATGTGAATCGATGAAGGAGGAAGTGGAGAGAGCTTGGAATAATTTCAGCTTCGGGGATGAAAGATGATGACCCCATTTCTAGGGTTTGCCAAATTTCACATGAAGTCGCTCATGTGCTATCTATGTCCACGCAGCAACAAAGAGCGCAAACAGAAAAATGATGACCCCATTTCTAGGGCGTGCTCAGAAAAATTTAAATTTATTCTTCGTTTGTTCATTCGCATAATTGAGACCGGAAGCACTTTTTTGCCTTAAAGCATTTGTTACCATTTTGTATCTCTACCCATTCAAAATATGAGAGGTAGAAAAAATATTATACTCCCTCCGATCCTAAATATAAGACCTAGATAGAGACTTCATTTTAGTCCTAAATATAAGATCTAGATACATTTTTGGACGCATTTTTCCTAAATTAACCTTTTCTTCTTACCAACTCCTTAATATTAGGGGAGGAAGGGCTACTAAGTAATCAAACTAATTAAGGAAGAGTTTTATTGGAAAGACATCTAAAATTAAGTCTTCCTTAATCTCCCCAAAAAAAGTTTTCTAGATCCTATATTTAGGATCGGAGGGAGTATTATCTCATCTTTTAATGCATTTTTTCTACTTTATCCTCTAACTTTTTTTCATATTTGTTAATGTTTATAAATATTTCTCTCTCAAGTATCATAATAAATATGAGCAATATTAGAAAACAAACATTAACTACAGACACTCAACTAATTTTTACATGTTTTCTTAAGAAGTGTTTTTTTTTTGTGGTTGAACTCTTATATTATGGATATGAGAGAGTATGATTAATATGGATTGATATATCATGGATTAATATGGATTGGTGATAGTGGAGATAAAGATGTTTAATGTGGATTAGTATTAGTAATATTATAGTAATAGTAATAACTAATTTATTTAACACCTTTTACCTAATTACATTAGAGAAAGTGATTTTGTATTTAAGAAGGGATGAGGTATTATATAACCTATGTAGAACACCCACCAAGCCCCTTAGTGAATTAGGGTTTTGTTGTTATTGTTATTAATCAATTAATTAAAAATTTAATATAATATTTTGAAAATTCTAAGATATTATGTCATTTTCCTTAAAAAATAATATTTTTTCCTTACTACTGCAAGTAATTTAGATATTTTAGGCACTAAATTTTAGACACAGAGATATTGTCATTTCCCATTAAAAAATTATATCATATATGTCTATCCCACGGGAACTCAAAACACTAATATTTGTCCTCCTAAGCTCAAAAACTCGTTATAAACTATTTGAGAATACAACAATAATTAAGGAAAATACATGAAAAAATATGCTAAAATACAATAAAAAAAACCAAAAGTCCTTCGAAAATAATCTAAATGACTAATGATCAAGGAGGGATCACATTATAAAAGAAAATGATCATATTTGACTCTCTACTAATTAATCTAACAGATAGGAAAGTGTTTCTCATCAAGGAAAAAGCAATACAAAATAGGAAACTACTCTTGATAGAATTGCGATTAATGTCATATAAGACAATTCTAGGGAAAAAAGCAATACAAAATAGGAAACTACTCTTGATAGAATTATGATTAATGTCATATAAGACAATTCTTGACGCTTCTTTAATCTACCTGAAGCTACTCTCTACAGTTACGGATATGCTAGGGAAAGAAGTCTAAGGTCGGCCAACAAGGGTGGATTTTTTTACATCACCTCCTGGGGCTATTTTAAAGAGCATTTTATCATATGTTGGGTGTAATTCCGCGTGTAAAAACATTATTAAAAAAAACAACTGAACATTTCCGCGTGTAGGATAAGATTAGAAAACAACTAAAAACAAACTTCCTTATAGAGATTCCTTCTCAATCATCATACTATATACCATTGGTAGTGAGGCCATTCACACTTATCTGCAGCTTTTAATCATCATATTCAAAAAAAAAATTGCAGTCTGTTTTAATACACACCTTTTGCAGTCACTTTTGTGGCTGTATGAGAGCCCCTTTACTAGTCATTGATTTAGTCATTGAGGAAGAAGCAGCCTGAACTAACTTGTACATTCTAACCAAAAATGCTGCTACTTCATTTGCACATAATACTCCTATAGCCCTTTCTTAATTACGCTATACCCCATATTGAAGGGGAGTAATTAGTGAGGTAAGAAAGAAGCAGACATGGGCAATGAGAAGAGAGTTTCTCATTATATATATCAACATCCGTTCTAGTCATAAACCTTCTGTTTGATCATTCCAAAAAACTTGTATAATTATAACTGAAATATTTACTCAATATCAAAGATTACAATTCATATAACAAATTTATATCAAACCTCTAAAGATTCAAAAATAGATACAGATGCTAACCAGGTAAACAATAATCCGAACGACAATAATCAAAACAATCATAGGAAAAATGAGCTTAGCATTCAAATTAGTTTTTCAAACATTGCATTGAGTGTGCAAAACATAAAAGCTTACATATCAGTTGCAAATTTACAAAACTAACGTTAGCACCAGTGTGTAGCCACATTTAAACAAACATACCATGTATCACCTTCACTTTTGTGGCAGCATGAGAGCCCCTTTAGTAGCCTGAAATCACCTGCACATGCCTATTGGCAGCTACATCATTTCAGCATAAATCTCATAACTAAGCATTCAGTAAGGTAATGAAAAATTCAGACATGGGCAATTAGAAAAAAGTCTTTCATTCCATGTATCATCATCCATTCTAATCACAAACCTACAATTCAATCATTCCAAAACACTAAAATAAGTGAGTATACTCAAATATTTGCTCAATGTCAAAGATTATCATTCATAGAACAAATTTAAATCATAAAAGGTTCAAGAACAGATACAGATGCTACAAAGGGAAAGGGTAATCTGATTGATGAAGATCAAATTCACCGCAGGGAAAATGAGCTTAGCATTGTAATCAATTTTTCAAACATTGCATTCATTTTGTGCAAAAGATACATAGCATCGGTAAAATGTATGAGCATCTTAAAGCTTACAATAAAGTTGCGAATTTGCAAAAGCATATGCTAGATGTCATCATCATCCTCTTTCACTTGCCACGAGATTTTCTCATAATCAATAACTATCTTAGGAACATGCCTAATTTTCCCCCAATCTTGTCCTTCATCTTTGCGACAGCGTCTCTTCAATTCAGGGCAGTCATTAATAAAAAAAGATTTAAGAGGAGGCAAACCACTGTTTGGCAAAAGAAGTATATTTGGGCAATAGTTCAGTTTTAAACACTGCAAGGAATTGAGGTATGACACAAAAGAAAGTGAAACTAGTTCAGGACAATATTCCACAGCAAGTGTGTTTAATTTTAGGAAGTCACCATCTTGTATTCCTGTCCACTCTTCTAATTTTGACATAAATTCAATTGTAAGCTTCTCTAGGGAAGGGAATGCTTGCTTCTTTTTGTTGTAGTCCTTACTACAAAATAAACCGTCGATTCTTCTCACTTTGTCCATTTTTCTTATAGTCAAAAATTGAAGTGATGGTAACTCACCAAGAGATGGAAGCGAATCACAATCACTGCAACTACAAAGAGTAAGATCGTCGAGATAATTATATGAAGGAAGACTGATCCAACTTGGAAGCTTAGAACCACAATAACATGATATTATCAAACTTCTGATTCCCAAAGGAGGTTGAAGATTCTCAAATATTTTTTCCTCTTCTCCATCCAAGTAAACTCTTCTATTAGACCAACAAAGCTCCAACTTATTTAGATATTTCTTTTCTATCAAAGCAGCTTCCTTAGCTTCCCAAGACCAAGTAACATTTTCAAGCCGCAAAATGCGAAATGATCCAGTAAGATTCGACATATTCCTCAGCTCCAATATTCTGTTCCCACTAGCCTTGCCAACAATAAATGCAGACAAAGTTGAAAGCTTAGTTAACTTACCCATTCCTTCAGGCATGGAATGCAAAGCACCAAGAAAATCAAAATCAAGATGCACAAGATTAGTAAGCTTCCTCATATTTTTAGGCAAAGCCTTCAGATTGGAACAAAACCGAAGCTTCAAAAACTGCAAATTCCAAAGGGTACACAATGTTTCCGGCAAATACTCAATACGTGTATTAGACAGATCAAGATACACCAAGGACTTCAAATTCCCAATAGAGCTTGGAACAAAAGACACACAACTTCCACCTAACTTCAAACATGTCAAATGCTTCAGCCACAAAAACAGGTCACGTGGGATTGGCTCGACACAACAACTAAACAAAAGAGTGCGCAGATGTACAAATTTCTTCAAAGACTCAAACTTTATGTGATTTTCACCATTCCATTGTACAGACAAATGCAATATAGTTTCAGGGACAACATCAAAATTAGCATCAGAAACAGTGGCATAGGAATTGTTCAAAAGGGCTTGTCTAAAACAAGAAGGGAAGAATGATGATCTAAAACAAGAAGGGAAGGATGATGAGGAGTCATTCACCTTGAATAGTGAATCACAGTTCAGAGGGTCCTCTCTAGTGTACAAGATTACATTTTTTAGATTCAAAGTACATAACATTTTAACAGCAGAAGAATGTGCTTCACGATAATCACCAAGTGGGGTTCCAAGAAGTCCTTCAGCTATCCAGAGTGAAATGATGTCTTGTCTGCTGAGCTCATGACCCAAAGGGAAGAGTAAAAAGTGAGAGACGAAAGGATAAAGGTCGTGGTCTGAGGTTGGTGATACAGTACGAGGTCTTTTGAGAGATTTTTTGGGGTTTGGATTTAATGAAGGAGACTCCACGGTTTCATCAGATGAAGACATTGAATTGAATGTGAGAGATGAATGGGAAAGTCTACAGTGAAAATGATAGAACTGATTCGGCTGCTACTTGTAGTGGTAGATCCTTTGAGGAAGGGAAGGGCCTATTTGTTGTGTTTTTTTTAAACCGGATATTTTTAATGGATCATAATTGGTTTAGAATCACTGTAAAAGAATGAGAGGAAGACCAAAGAGATCTTTTGATGAAATGTTTACCTCCAAGCTTGACTATTGATAGAGTACAATGACCATGTAGGCGACCCCATTTAATTGGGATAAGGTTTATGTTGATGATGATGATGATGATGATGATGATGATGATGATGATGATATTTTTTAATGGTAGGCAACCTGCGCTTTGTTGTTGGGGAAATGACAAAAAAATGTCACTTGAATTCTATTTGGACAAAATGAGGTCTCCAATTATAACTTGGACAAATATGGGACAGTCCCCAATTTGTCCAAATGAAATGTTGGGCAAATGTCATTTCTGCCCTTCACTAAAACAACCATTCACTCTTGTACATTAAAAATGATTTCACTACTTTCACAAACAAATTCATCTCACAAACAAACAGACCCTGGAAATTCTCGTCAGCATCACTACATCAACAAGAACATGAACATTAGAAGTCTGATCCTACAAACAACAATGGGAGATCAGAAGCAAATCGGAGAAAAATACAACACATTACTTTCTGACAGCAACAACACTGAAGAAACAAATCTCCGAAGAGAAACATCTCATAGTCTACTCTTCCCCTTCCATCTTCTTAGTCAATATGTCTTTCTTCTTTCTCTGTTTTTCGAATTGATGTTTGGGAGAGGAATAATTTTGTTCTTCACTTAGAAATTCTGGATGTATTTATGTGTGTGTGTGTGTGATTGAAACTTGGGGATTTTGACATGAGATTTATAAGGTAAAGAGTAAATTATATCATTGGGTTATGTGTGCATTCAAAATGTTTGTTAAAAGGTCTGAGAGAAGTTGGAAATTTATTGTAGCAAACTTGAAAGGCTTGAATGAATGATGGACCATATTGGCAAAAAAGAAAGTGGAGAAGATTAGTAATGTCATTGATTTTGGACTGCATTTGAGGTGTTTGATAAAATGTTTGACAGAAGAATTTGTTTGAAATTTTTGGATTTTGCCAAGTGACTAAAGTTTAAAGGGTTAAAGATCAAATTTGCACTAGAAATTTTAATCAAGAATCAAATTTGCCCAGATAGTTTGTTTAGATCAAATTTGTTATTCACTACTCAAGTATCGCAATTTACTACTTTAGTATCGCTATTAAATGCCCAGTTTTCAACTACTTGCAATATGTTAAACCTAGAGCAACTACCCAAATATCACAATTCACTACCCAAAGTATCGCAATTCACTACTTTACTATTGCAATTCACTACTAGTTTTCTTTTTTTTTTATCGAAAATTCACTACTAGTTTTCCACTACTTATAATCATGTTAAACTCATATTAACTACCCAAGTATCGCAATTCACTACTCAAGTATCGCAATTTACTACTTTAGTATCGCCATTAACTACCCAGTTTTCAACTACTTGCAATCATGTTAAATCCAGAGTAACTAACAAAGTATCACAATTCACTACCCAAAGTATCGCAATTCACTACTCAAGTATCACAATTCCCAAGGGTGCCCCTTTGATTAATTACTTGCATGAAAAACAAAAGGGTTATTTACTGTGCAAGAATCGCAATTCACTACTCTGCATATAGTCATTTACTACCAAAGTATCGTAACTAACTGCCACGTTTTCCCAAGGGTGCCCCTTTGATTAACTACTTGCCTGAAAAACAAAAGTGTTATTCACTGCCCAAGAATCGCAATTCACTACCCTGCATATTGCCATTTACTACCAAAGTATCGCAATTAACTGCTATGTTTTCCCAATGGTGCCCATTTGATTAACTACTTGCCTGAAAAACAAAAGGGTTATTCACTGCCCAAGAATCGCAATTCACTACCCTGCATATCAGTATTTACTACCAAAGTATCGCAATTAACTGCCACGTTTTCCCGTGCTTGCAACCATTTTAAAACCTGATTAACAAACCTATTACTGTAACAGCAGTAATTATCAACAACAATAAAAAAATAAGGTATGACATCATAAAGTGGTTATCAACATTAAGAACTTGATATGACATTCACACAACTTCAATACATTACATATATATATGTCACGAATATAATAGCATTTTCTTGACAAGTGAACATTAGGATTCTTCAAGCCTCCTAATGTTTTTTGTTATGACTACCTCCAAGCATAATGTTTTCACTTTACATTACTTACAAAAAGGGATAAGGAGCATATATATTGACCCTTGTTCAAAAAAATATATAAGGGTATGCTCCTATCCACATAATACAAAATAACAACCTTCAAAAAGCTGTTGCTCCATCGTGACGCCTTGCTTTATCTTGGGTTTGGATTCCGACAGCTCCTCCTAGTGTGTCCAGGTTTATGCAAAGTTGTCATTATATCGAAACAAATTTTTCAGTTCATCATCATTGATCAGGTTCACTAACACTTTTTCATCAAACTTCACCGTATATTCATCTCACATATCATCCCATCTATGTTGAATCATTCCCCTACCAAACCCTTCAATTCTTCAAATGTAATCCCTTGCTGTAAACTTTTAGACCTGGTATTGCCACCACAATATTTATCTCCACCTTCAACACTCTTTTCAAAATTTCCCCAACATGAAAATAACACATGAGTGATTTTGAATGTGTTATCCTGCATGCTAACCTACACAAGAACAATCAAAGATTAATCAAAATGTGTGTTCTTATACACTTATATTTCTCCAGCTTCAATTATGATCCAACAGATTCACATGTTTCGTTAACTACTATGGTACATGTATTAACTATCCAAGGATCACTATTAACTATAATGTGTGGCGTGTTCTGGTAACTACTCCAGAATTATGATTCACTACTTCTGTTAGCATTATTTACTACCAAATTTGAGTCCACCTACTGTGATATATTTTCAGCAGAAACTCAAATGTCAAATGACGAAAACAACACAGTCATCATCTTTCCCATGAAACAGAGATCATTCTCACTCCCTTAAATCACCCATCTCAACTATCATCATCCAAAGGAGTTCAAACTAAAAGAGATATATAATTTTTATCTATATTATTCACATAAATCAACTATCCAACTTTATATTATCATCACTCTTTAACCCATGACCAGGAAAAAAACAAACTTGAAACCATTTATGTAACATTGAAGAAGACCCAACAAAATAATGAACCAAAGTATCATTTTTCACCTCATATTTAAAGGGAGAATACCTTCTTGATCAAAATAATACGTAAAGTTCCTACCTTTTTCTCCTTCACAAGCTTCACCTTGACATGCAAAGAATGCAGAAAAGCTTCCAACTTGTGTTTAAGTATGTTATCTTAATCACAATAATACCCAAAGTTCCCACCTTTTTCCCCTTCCAAGCTTCAACTTGGCAAGCAACAAGAAGAAGATGAAGCTTGGTTGTCTCAGCCAAGCAAAAAGAAAAGGAGAAGAAGAATATGTTTTATGAAAGGGGTAGGCTTGTTTTGTTTTATGTAAGGGAAGGGTTGTTTTGTCATTTGGCTTAAATTTCATTTGGACAAATAGGGGACTGACCCTTATTTTTTCCAAGGTGCACCCTTATTTGTCCAAGTTGCAATTGGAGACCCTATTTTGTCCAAATGAAATTCAAGTGGCATTGTTCTGTCATTTTCCCGTTGTTGTTTGGTGGAAAAGGAATACAATTATGATAAAAAAACAAAAAGAAATACAATGAGTTTTTAATGATTTTTTTCTTAGAGCCTTCGTTGTCCGACCCCCCTTCGGGGAACCGACTAATCCGAAGTCGCCGCCTGAATTCCCCATTTTAGGGGTGACGTCTTCCCAAGGGTTCGAACTCATGACCTGGTGGGTATGTGGTGTTTTACCTTCCCCTTTCTTACCAGTCGGTCTACGCCCCCTCATGGAGTTTTTAATGATTTTTAATTTGACATAGTTAATAGTTTTAATTGTTGGCTTCCCTCTAGAACCCCTAATTTAGAGAGAGTCAAAATGAGGGGAGGGGAGGGGAGAGAATATTTTGGTTCTCTCCCCTCCAATTTTTTTAACATGCAAGGGAGAACTCATTTTCCTCCCCTTCCTTTCCCACAAACCAAACAGACACACGTGAAAATCATAAAACCAAAGCTCCTCGTCTGATGAACATCCCTAGCTCCACTCTCCACACTTTTAAGTGGATCATTTTTAAAGAGCATAAAATAGTTATTTTTAATGGATAAAAAATCTAAAATAAAGATACCGTTCTGTAAAAAAAATATTTATCACTTAAAAATTATCAATTTAAAAATATTAAAGCAAGATAGTGTTCTCTCTTTTTTTTCATAATAGGCAAAATGATATATTGATTTCTTAGTGGTTACAAAGTGTTAGTTACAAAGTGTTAGTTACACTGGGATTTGGGAATATTAAAGCAAGATAGTTCTCATCTTTTCAATGAGATGTAAAACTCGTTCATGTTGCCCTGGATTTGACCAGCAGGTAAGTTTTATTGAGCTTCATGATTTATCCGTTATTTTTTATTTTTAATGTAAGTGAACGGGTCGTCAAAAATAGTATACAAAATTAATTAGGGATTAAAGCAAAAGAGGACTACTTATTAAAACTATTATCAAATAGGTTGAGTGGAAATATGTGTTTTGGAAGTTAAAAGTATCAAAATAAAAATGAATTAACAAGAAACTAAATCAATTAGCATCAAAATGAATATATGAGTTTGTTTAAGTTTTATAGAAATTTGAAAAAACTTACTTAAGTTAAGTTCAAATTTTTACTTGTATTAATTGAACAATTTCTTGTCACAATATTAATGCAATCTCTAATTCAAAAACAACCTTCTAGTGGCAATAATGTTAAGTTAATAACTATATTTTTATGTTACTACTAACAATCCATTTAATATCATAAACTTCAAATCTAATATAATTTTATTTGAGTTAGAGTACACAAGACAATTCAAATGCACTAGGCTTGTTTGTATTTAGCTTTTAGAGAATAACTTTGAGAGAAAAAACTGGAAAAGCTATTTTGAAGAGTAGATTCTGGAAAATAATTTTTGAAAAAGTTGAAAAAAATATTTCTTGTAAAACCTAGATTTTTTATCACAAACCTAGGTTTATAGATAAAAAAAGTTATTCTTGAAAAATAGTGAGTGTTTTTTGTCTGACTTAACTGAAACTAAGTTTTGACAAAAAAAATATTTTGAAAAAGTCAAGAGTTTTGTCTAACCCAATTTTAAAACCTTTGTTTGAATCCAAATCTAGGTTTCAAACCTCTCATCCAAGCACATAATAATGATAATAATCAAACACAGTGACATTTCTTTTTCTCTTTTTTCTCTTTGAAATTCCTATCTTACACTATTTCTATTTTAAATAATACTAATAATATTTGCAATGAGATCCCCAAAATATGGGATTTGGACAAAAAGACTTTTCTCTTTTACAAGTAGGCAAAAGTTCCTTTCTTTCTTTCTTTCGTCCTTCATTGTGTGAAAGCTAACTATATACTGAAATCCCACGGCATTTTGTTGTTTGGTCTTGAAATGGGCTTTTCTAATTTATAGTTACTTAATAATTTCTGATAATCTTTTACACGAATGTTTGTTGTGGTTTGTTCGGTCTCTCATAAGTCACAATATATATATAAATGGGTATTTTGTTTTTGGCTAAAGGGATTATCCCGGTTTGCTGAAACTATGGGGTTGTTCTTTTCGATAATTTTAATAATTTGTGAATTATATTTCAAACAATTAATTAATACTACCTCCGGTCCTAAATATAGACCTAATTGACTTTTTTTGTGTGGAGATATTAAGGTTGCGAAATAGGTTATTAAATGATGACATATTTGATATATTTTTAGATTATCCATTAGTTCATAGGTAAAGTAAACTAGTTTAAGGGAAAAAATTAGGTAAATCAATTTATAATTAACTTATTTTGCTTTTTTAAGGATTTTCTAGAAAAAGTCAATTAGGTCTTATATTTAGGACCGAAGGGAGTATATAACTATAAGGATAAATGGTAAATTAATCATTATCACCTTTCCAAACCCCCCTTAATCAAATAAATTATCATTAAACTCTCCACTCTCTTCCATTCTCTTCTCTTTTCTTCTTTTGATCAGACCAAATAAAATAATATTAAACCCTCCCCCCTCCCCTCCCTTCTCTCAAACCAAACAGGCCCTTTAAGGATGGGCCCAAGACGGTACTACACCAATACATTACACATCAGTGCTCTTTATTTGACAATTCAACCAAAAATTTTTTACATTTTTTGAACCTTTTATTTTTTTTTTATCAAATTTTTGAACCTTTTATGATGAAGTGTTTGTTGGTTAAATATTTGAGTACGGGTTGTCAAAAATTGGATATGATTTGGGAAGCGAAAGGTTTTTCATTAATTGAACTTCTAATTTTTTTTAAGTGTATGTGGGAGAGGGAATAACAATTCGGCTGCTTATGATTTTCAGGAAGCAATTAGTGAAAACTAAATACAAAGGCGAATGAATGGGAGTGGTTTATTTGTCTTTCTGAACTTATCATCATATCAATATTGTTTACAAATGGCAATATTCATTTTCGTGATCAAATTCCTTAATATGATTTTAAAGGAAATTCATCAAATTATAATGATTTCAGTTTCTCGTGATCAATATTTAAAATGAGTAACCGTTTATTCCTTAAAACATGATTATAGCATTTACTTCTCTATTTAGTGGAAAATGTATAGAATGTCTCTCAAGCACCGATCGTTGGCAAACAAAAGTTTCAATTTGGAAACTATTTCAAGGAATTATTTTTTAATTGTCTAGAAAATGCAGTGGAAATTTGAATTTAAAAATGCAGCTCAAGTACGTAGGTGGATGAGGAGGCTTAAATGTTGAAAACAAGATAGTATTAAGATGGTTGATGTTTGGTAAGTGGTAGGTTTGTCATTAAATGAAATATAAACTGTATTATACTGTGGGAAAGGGAATGATAATTAGGTTTTAGGGTTTAGGTGTACTGTTTAAAGTCAGAGTTTTCCAATTGTTTAGAAAATGTAGATGGAACGAAATCAAAAAATGTAAATAATTCAAGTAGGTAGGTAGATGAGGGGTTTAAATGTTAAAAAAAAATAGTTTTAAGATAGTTGTATTTGGTAAGACGAAGGATTGTAATTAAATGAACTCTATCCGTTTGTTTGTATGAAAAGAGAAATAAAACGGCTAGAATGGAAAGGAAAGGAAATGAAGGTTGCCTCATTTGGTTGGGACATGAAAGGAATAAAATTGAAATGAAAAGTTTTTTGTGGGAGCCTACTTTCCACTACAAAAAAACGGCGCTTTCTGGCGTACACCTTCCGGCGTTTTCGACAAAAATGCTGGAAATGGCATGCCTTCCGGCGTTTTCTAAAAAACGTCGCAAAATTTGGCTCGCGCTTCTCGCCTTCTTTCCCGCGCGCACATACCGGCGTTTGTGGACACATAAACGCCGGTATGTATATTTTAATCAAAAAAATTGTTGCTTGCTTTTCCTTTTCTTTTTTTTTTGAAAAAATAACACATACCGACGTTTTCGGAAATGCCGATATGTGTTTTTAATTAAAAAATTTTTTGGTTTTCTTTTTGTTTTTTTTCTGAAAAATAACACATATTGGCGTTTCTTGAAAACGCCGATATGTGTTTTAATTTTTTTAAAATAATAAAAAATGCTTATCGGCTTTTCCAGGAAACGCCGATATGCGGTATATTTTTTTTAAAAAAAGATAACTACATATCGGCGTTTTACTAAACGCCGATAAGCGAAGGAAAACGCCGGTAAGTATTAAATAATAGTTTTTATATATTTTTAAAAATAACTACATATCGGCGTTTCACTAAACGCCGATAAGCGAAGGAAAAATGCCGGTAAGTATTAAATAATTCTAAAAAAAAGACTATGTATCGGCGTTTCACAAAACGCCGATCACTACTACAAATTGTCCCTCTACCAGCGCACCTTTACATGCGCTTAGAAGAAACGCATGTATAGAGGGTCCTTTACATGCGCTTTAAGCGCATGTATAGAAATGTGCTTCAATTAAAATTCACTAAAACAATGACTAGAGAAGGATTTAAGTATTTAGAGATAAAATATAAAATGAACTTAGGTGAAGAGCTCAAAATCATATGGAAACACCCTTTATATGCTCTTAAAGCGCATGTAAAGGCACAAACTCCCTTTACATGCGCTTTAAGCTCATGTAAAGGCACAAACACCCTTTACATGCCACTACTGAAGTGCAAAACATGGAGTCATGCATAAGAGGTCCTCCTCAGACCTCATAAGGTGTTCCTGCTTGTGGACTTAGTGTTTCAAGGCTCCATTACCACTTTTGGGTGCTATGAAATTGGTGAAACACCTTTTACATGCGCTTTAAGCGCATGTAAAGGCACAAACACCCTTCACTACTGAAGTGCAAAACATGGAGTCATGCATAAGAAGTCCTCCTCAGACCTCATAAGGTGTTCCTGCTTGTGGAATTAGTGTTTCAAAGCTCCATTTACCACTTTTGTATGTGGAAATGCTGCCTGTACATGCGCTTAAAGCGCATGTAGAGCTTTTACATGCGCTTAAAGCGCATGTAGAGGCTCTACATGCGCTTTAAGCGCATGTAAAGGCTCTAATGTAACATCCTAATTTTTTTTTATTAAGCTAAAACATTACAATTAATTTAGAAATTTTAATTTACTTTTAGAAAGTTTGCCAAAACTTTATTTCCATTATGTTACAAAAAAAATTGAGTATTTGATTTTAATTTAGGAATAATTAGAAACTTTCTATCAATGACAATATTTTAGGAATTTTCATTTGGAATGTGTAACATCCCAAATTTTAAATTCGAAATAATTGACAATTAATTAAGGTATTAGGATGTCATTATTAATTAATAGGCATTGTAAGTAAGTAAATGATGATAAATATATTTTTATAGAAAATAATATGCCTATTTTTCTTGGAAATTAAAGAAAAATAGTTAGTAATTTAATTTTTGATTGAAGAAAAACATAAATGTTAGTGTATGGAGTATTTTTATAATTTGTTTTGAGATAGGAAATTAAAAATGAGAGAAGTAAATAAGTATGGAAAGAAGGACAATTGGGTAAAGCGCCCCAAAACCCTAATATATTTCCACATCGATCTGATCCTTCTTCCCTTTACATATACCAAACCTGCACCCCCTCACCTTCATCATCATCATCTATCTGATCCGCCTCCTCCCTCTCTCAAGCTCCGATCGTCCTCCTCCCCTCGGCTCATCGGCCTCCCACACTTCCTCTTCCTCCCTAAAACTTCGAAATCGGGTTTGTTTTTCCGGCGAGTTCGACGTTCAACGGCGGGGGTGAGGTAAAGCTTCAACCTTTCTTGTACATCGAATTTGTTCCTCGCTCTCTCTCAATCTCGCTAACCGTCAGACCTTCACTCACAATCAGACCCTCACTCGACGTCAGACCTTCTCTCGCCGTCGACTTCTTTACACGCTCGCCGTCATACGAGGACAGAAATCTCTTCGCCGTTGCTCGCTTTGCTCGCCGCTGAGGTAACATTCTAAACCCTAACTCTCCTTTATGAATGAGCATTTTCCATCTTATGATTTGATTCAAGAGGTCAAATGAACCTGTAGAAGAGAAAGACGTTGGTTTGTGGTGATTCAAGAGATTTGGGTTTGGATTTGGAAGAACTTCGTCACTGTAGAGTATCGCTATACGACCTCAAACTATCTCTCTCATATTCTCTGAGATTAAAAATCTCGAACAGGTGTATAATATCTCTCTCATCATGGATCTCTCCTGAGCTTTATTCTTCGGATAGTATGGGTTTGAAATTGAAATCAATAAAAACACGAAATTCTGTGGAAATCTAGAAGTAGAAGATGAATCAATTTTCCAATTGGCTGCTCTTTCTCATGTATGTTGTCAAGGTGTTATGACTTAGGTGTAGTTGTCTTTTATACTCTTTGATTGTTCAGGTATTGATTGATTAGCCTACTGATAATACCAATGAACAATAAATATATATTAAAAAATCTTTTACCTGTGTATGATGGTCTTTTAGGCTAACCAACTTATTCCATTTCTTATCTGTCTCGGATTGCTTTTTAATTTTACAAATTTATTATTGTTAACAGAAATATTTAGTTGGCCAAGTGTGATTTGGTTGGTTAATTGTAGTTTGTTGTTTTTTGTGATGGATATAATGGAAGTCTTTGTGTTGATTAAGGTTTATTTGCACTAAAGTTTGACCACTGTTATTTTTAGGCAAAGAGAAAACAGGAACAATGGAAGAGTTAATACATTCTCAATATCTATGTATCTGCTCTTCCTTTGTTGCAGATGTACATGGACAGGCAAATACTTTTTAAGTATGATAGTATTCTCTTTTCTGAAAAATAAACTTTATATCTGCCTTTGCTAAGCTGCAAAAGCTTTCTGTCATGTTCTTTTTTTTTTTTGTTACTTTTTGGATAGCTTGCCTTAAAGTTTAGAAAAAGTTTGATATGTATCTTGATTTAGAGACTGAACCTTATTTTCTTGGTAATTAAAATCAAGTGTATATTCATTTTATAGTCATATTATGTTATAAGAAAAGTTAGGCTATGAGTAAATGGTTGTAACATGGTCTTCAACTCTAGTGGCTTTACATCCCTTACATATACAACAGTGGATTAGTAATTGCATCTCAAATGAAATGTGAAATCAGTGGTGGTTTTAAGTTTACTCAAGTTCTTGATGATTTCTGGGTTATCTGTATCTTGAGATAACCTGTATATTTTGCTTACCTCATTTGATGTTTTTAACAGTTTGCTGCTTGTTTGATTTGGACAAATACATAGCAGAAGTATCTTATCATATGTTTTTTTGTGTTTCCAAAAGGCAAACAATATGAATTTTTTTTAAGGTTGTTTTCAAAATTTTAAACTGTTGCTCTACAGTATATACATGGCCTAGCTGCTCGAGGGGTTCATTATTTTCATAGGCCTGGCCCTATTCTTCAAGATGTTGGGTTCTCTCTTCTTCCGGTCTGTAATAATTGGAGTTCCTTTTCTTTTTTCTTTAAATTGTTTTTCATATTTTTAGCCATGTGTTTTCAATTTGCAATATTTGTGTTGTTGCAGGAGCTTGGACCAGAAAAAGCTTACATGAGTGAAACCCTGTTTACCTTTATCTTCTTATCTTTATTTCTGGTAAGCAATTTCGCTCCCTTTCTCTCCCTTTTCCACCCAGCTGTCATATGTTTCTCTGCAGTAGTTTACTTTCATTAAGAAGTCAATTTCATTGATATTTGAAGATAGTGGTCCTTGTTAGAAGTTGTGTTCTGCTTAATTATGGCATTCAAGTCATAGTGGAACTCCTATTTCGTTTCTCTCTTTTTTCATATGAAAATGCATGAAGTTGATGCATTTATTGTCAGGTTTCTTGTGAATGCTTCATTGAAATGAAACTATCGAGGTCCTGTAGTGTTAATTAGGAAGTGTCACAAAATCCTTTTAACAAGTTTAGGACAAGTTGCACTTTACAGCTTTGTTCTTGTGTTGAGGATAGCTTGTTGAAAATATGAACTGAGAGAAGAAAATTATATCTTAATTATTGCCACGTGGCTTTTTGTTGACTCTCTAGACTGGGAAGGTGGGGGATGAGCATCCTGATGACATGTCAATCCATGAAGCAATTGCTATTGTTTTGGATAGGCACCCGGAATTAAGGTATTTAACTGATCATAGATAGTTACATAACTGTACTGTATATGCTTGCAATTTTAGTATATCATGAATCATGACGAAGTATTCTGCAGGCAACATGGACTTGCCAATGAAGTGCTGCAATGGTATATATGCAGAATGGAAGCTTGGTTTGCTGCCGATGCAGATATGATATCGCTTAAAAACTGGGATCAGGTAACTGCCATTACATTATTTGAAAGCTAAATGCGATTCTTGTACTTAAACTTCCTTCCAGACAATTTTTCCCCTGGGATAAGTGGTCTCTTTCAAACATTTCAAATTAAGGAAAAGAGGTGATTGGTGACTTTTACTATTACTTTTGCTACTGGAATCCTTTGGTATAAAGGGTGTTGAGCATGATTGCTTTGTAGTGTTATATTTGAATTATGAAAATTATGTGATAGGATAGAGTTAGCTTTATTTCTTTGCTTTTTGTCTCAATCGTTTGCTTTGGATTGTATTATGTTAAGTAATGTTTATGAATTTGGATTTGTGTTTGAAAATGCATGTCTAGGACAGTAAAAGAATGGGTTTTGGTAGCATTATATAGATCGAGAGTAACGTTAATTTAGTGGAGATCTTATATACCTTTTACCAATTTACCTTTTTCTCTTTGTATTTATATAGGGCAACAAAGCATTATACTTTTTGTTCTTCATGTGTACGTAAGTTTTAAATTGAACTTAGAACTTTTGTGCTTTAAATTTCGATGTGATTTAATGGATTTATTAGATGAACAGCAAAATATTGACTTTCCCCACTAAAAGAATATATATTAAAAAAAATATATAGCTGTACATGCGCTTTAAGCGCATGTAGAGGTAGGTACCTCTATACATGCGCTTAAAGCGCATGTATAGGTAGGTACCTCTATACATGCGCTTGAAGCGCATGTATAGGCACCTCTACATGCGCTTTTTAAAAGCGCATGAAGAGCCTTTACCAGCGCCTCCTTCTACATGCGCTTTATAAGCGCATGTAAAGGCCAAAATAAGCGCATGTAAAGGGGGTTTTTTGTAGTAGTGGATACGTATTTTTTTAATATTTAAATACATCTCCGCATATCGCCTTTTGAGAAATCGCCGGTAAAATAATACTCCCTCCGGTCCTAAATATAAGACCTAAATTGACTTTTTTGAAAAATCCTAAAAAAACAAAATAAGTTAATTATAAATTGATTTGCCTAATTTTTTTTCCCTTAAACTAGTTTATTTTACTTATAAACTAATGGATAATCTAAAAATATATCAAATATGTCATGATTTAATAGATTATTTTGCAACCTTAACTTCTCCAAAAAAAGTCATCTAGATCCTATATTTAGGACCGGAGGTAGTAATACAATATCATTTTTCGGCGTTCTTATCATAAACGCTGGTATGCTCCACCTTCCCTATAAAAAGTGATGCCCCCCTCATTTCCCCTAGCTCATTCGTTTCTTGCTCTTTCCTACTTCTTTCTATTCGTTTTTCAGTGATCATTATAAATAGTGGTGCTCCCCCTTCATTGCACATTTGGTGGTTGCTTATTGTCATATCTCTTATTATTTATATTTGCTTCATTTTTGTTTATTTTTATATGATTATTAATTTACATATTTGATATATTTTAGTTGCTCTTATAGGTATTATTTTCTTTTAATGTGTGTAATATGATTTTTCTGTCGTTATTATTTATTAATATTTTTTATTTATATCTAGGGCAAAGGTGCAAAAATATGACTAAACTTTACCCTAAGTTGCATTTCTATGACTAAAGTTTCGCAAGGAGCAAAAATACCATTAAACTTGGGATCGAGGTGCAAAACTATGATTTCCGTCAACTATGACGGTGTTGACCATTAGTTTTCGACTTGTAGGATGCTGAGTATGCAATAATGACCATGTGACATGCTGAATAGACTCTTTATTGGTGTTATGTGGAATAAGGGGTAAATGTATTTAAAATAATGCAAAAAATATGATTATTTTATTCTAACAACAGACCCATATTTGCACTCAAATTACCTATTGGTAAAAAAGACCTATTTACTAATTTTAGTCGATTAAGAATATTAGTTAAGTTAGTTGATTTGACATGTTTTTCCCAAAAAACTCATTCATATAACTTAACTCACTCTCTCATCTCTTACATGATTACTATTGTGAGGACATCACTGAAGGTAATTTTGGAAAAGATGAACACAAATTAAAAATAGGTGTTATATTCTGGACAAAAATCATTTCCTTAAATATATCTTTTATTTAGAACCAGAGGGAGTATAAATTTAAAATGTAACTATATTGAATAAATTTTTATATGATGATTGGAAAAGTATCTACCATATGACATTAAACAGAAATTGTGATTAAATTGACAATATGGAATTTTCTATTACAATATCAAATTACAATAAATTTTTCCTTGATTTCCATCACAAATTTTCTTCTATAACTTTATTATAGAACAAAAAGATGGCGAAAATAAAACTCCTTTAACAGTTTTATATGTTATGTGACTATGCAAAAGAAATATACTACTAATTTATTCATAGACGATTTTGCAAAATGATGACTTATAAATGGAAACATGCAAATATTTTTCGAAACATTTATTTCAATACCTTGATCTACCAACTAACATTAATTTTGACGTCCTTCTTTATATTTAAAAAACCGTCACATGCTATATTTAATAATAATACACAAAATATGCAGCGAAGAAAATTTTAAGACGCCCTAAAAAAATTTGCTTAGGCAGTAAAAAGTTGTGTACTATATATATTGCTGAGTATCTCTCTTCGAGCATTCAGATTCAGAATTTCAGAAAAAACAAATCAACTAAAGGGAAAGAACAATTTAATGGAGATGGATATATCGCCTTATTTTTCATCCGGTAATGCTGGTTGTCAGGAGTCGTCATTAATGGTTAGCGCCAAGAAGCCTATCAAAGAAGTAGACAGCGAGGAAGAAGTGCAAAGACAGAAACCTCTGCGGGAGAATGCTCCATCAATGATCAAACCTATAATCTCTGAATCCAGTGGAGAGCACACAGATGAAATGTTGGCTCATGTAATTGCTCGCTATAGGGACACTCTAACTTGCCTCAAAGAACATTGCTTGGGTATTAATCTTACCGTGACACTCTTGTAACAAATAATTTACTTGCATCTAACTAGATTCTGGATTAGTAACTTCTAAATTAACCCTACTTCGTTTTACTCCTCATATGCCTTAAGCAGGTTTTGATTGTACTCCAGCTCATTTTGATTTTGTGGTTATAATTTTACAGGTTTTGGTTTTTGTTGTTATATATAATCCATGGCGTTAACCAATGTTAAGACGTTAAACTCAGACCAAGTCATTATTTGATTATACTCTCTCTGGTCCTAAATATAAGACCTAGTTGACTTTTTTAGAAAATCCTATAAAAAAGCAAAATAAGTTAATTATAAATTGGTTTACTTAATTTTTTCCCTTAAACTAGTTTATTTTACCTATAAACTAATGTATAATCTAAAACTATATCAAAAATGTCATGATTTAATAGTCTATTTCGCAACCTTAATCTCTTCAAAAAAAAAAGTCAATTATGTCTTATATTTAGGACCGGAGGTAGTAGTATTTATGGATTAAAAACCCAACTACTTGAAACTACATGTACTAAAACAAATGTTCAATCAAAATGTGCGTATAATGATATCTGCATTAACCCTATAATTTACATGTATGCAGGATATCCAGCTAATCAAGACTTGAACTACGAGGCATTGATGCAATTAATGTGTTTTCGATTAAACAATGCTGGTGATCCATTTACAGGGAGTAGTTACATGGGAAAATGACAATAAAATGCCACTTGAATTTCACTTGGACAAAATGGGGTTTCCAATTGCAACTTGGACAAATAAGGGTAAGTCCCATATTTGTCCAAATGAAATTTAAGCCAAATGACAAAACAGCCCTTCACTTACATAAGACAAAACCGAAACTACCCCCATGTACCTCTGCTTCTTCATCGAGCTTCAACCAAGTGTGTGCCCTAGCGTCCCCTGTACCTCCTCTTCTCCGTCGATTCAAGAAAGTCTGTGCCCTAGCTCCCTTGTACCTCCTCTTCTTCGTCCAACGCAAGCCAAGAGTGTGTTTCTCCATTATTCATCAACCAAATCTTCTACCTTTCGCAAAGCCGCTAAGCTCCCTTGTACCTCCTCTTCTTCCTCCGTTGTATCTTTCGCAAAGCTCCCCTGTACCTCCTCCTCTTCCCCATCTTTTGCAAAGCCGCTGCCACCGTTTTGAGGACGAGGTAAGTCTTGTACTCGGGATTCTAATTATTTTATCACATTTCTCCAAAAGCTTCTCTGATTTTTTATGATGCTATCTTATGAGATTTAAATATTAGGCAATATAGATTGCAACAACAAGTTAGGGTATGGGTTAGAGGTTTTCAAAGTATGACCTTCGGAAGTTTTGTGTTTATTCTAATATCCTTAGTTAGTGGCTCCTTAGTTAGTGGCCAAAAAGAACCTTCGGAGGTTCTCATGTAGCTCCTTAGTTAGTGGCCAAAAAGAAATAGAGCTCCCAAGTTCAAACTATTTGCTGAAAATGTCCTCAAATTTCTTGATACCATCCAAAGAAAGAAAAACTCATTTTACTACAACACTAGCACAATTACTTGTCATGTTTGAACACTTTTATGCCCAGTGAAATTATGCTAAATCTATCTATGTTGACAGAAAGAAAAGAACTGCTCATTAGTCCATTCGTGAATTTGGTCAAAACTTTATATATATGGTATTACTGAACATGATGGTATAATATGGTTCATATAAAGAGTCTACTTGAGTGTCCTGAAGTTGAGTATTGATTGTAAATTTGGAGTTATGTATGCTTTGATGGATAACAACCATAAAAATTAAAATTATATAAACATAGCATCTTACTCTTGATGGTAATATGGTTTCATTCTTGATGCATATTGTGGTTTGGTTGAATGTTGATGAATTCTTTCTCTTGTGGTGGGCGCTTTGTGTGTCCCACTTGCTTTGCATTGAAAATAATAAGTTTTCATGAGGGTTATGTGGCACGTTTTAATGGGCTGTTGTTATTTGTTATGTTATTTGTTAAACAAATATTTGTCTTTTCATCACAGTTGTGCCTATGCTTCCTCCTTACTTCCTCTGCTGCAAATGCTTTATCCCATATCTTCGGTTTGTAGGCTATATCTGGTGTAGTATAGGATTGGCTTTTGATTTCAATTTCAAAAAAATTGAATGAGAATCCTGTCCCTTCTCTCTCTTTTTCCTTCAGGTTTGTGTGTCTTAGAATCTGCATTGTGTCTTTGTTTTATGTTGTTCTGTGTTGATTATTGTTCATTGATTGATCAAATCAAGAGTTTCAATCTGTCTGATTCTTTTCTGATTTATTTGCTCCTGTGGATGTGGTCTGGGCATAGCTGCCAAGGTTTTTATGAGTGATTTAATGATGTAGTGTTTACATCATTATTAGCATTGGGTCAAACTTATGAAAAAGTTGGTTGTTTGGTCACTTGAGTTGTTTCCATGGTGATTAGATAGTTTTGTTGCCAAATATAATTGTGAGTTATTACATTTTCTGGTTTAAAGTCTTGTTTCACTTGTTGCATAATATTGAGGATTTGTTGTGGTCATTTCAGATGGAAGATCAAGAGCGGAATGGTTACTTGCTATTTAAAAAAGAACAAGCCAATAAGTTAAAGGAGAAGGGAATCAAAGTGACAAGTATCGATGACCATAACGTGGAAATGTCAATAGCATGGAGTGCTCTCAGCGAGGAAGAAAAGAAGTCTTATGCTATGAGGGTAAAGGTGGCAAGACCCGAGAAGGTGAGAACAAGCAAGAAAGCTGCTTTTGAGACCCATTTTTCTCTGCCTCAATTTACCCCATTGATGTGCTACATCAATCAGCAGAAGGAGCTGAAGGAGAGAGTACACAGATTAGGCTTCGGAAATCTTCTAGACATTCAGTGCAGTAAACTCCCTCGTGACTTTATCGTGGCTGTGCTTAGAGCTTATGACCCCCCCATGAATGTGCTTAGAATAAGGGGAAAAACTAAGGGTATTGAAGCGGAAGATGTAGCACGATGGCTAAGAGTCCCTTTTAAAGGTCAACAAGTGCGAGAGGATTTGAGTGATAATGATGAGGAGTTGCAGAAGATGTTCTCGAGGTATAAGAACGTGCCATATGCCAGGCTTGTGGAAGAAATAAAAGAAGGAAAGGCGACTGGCGTTGAGTTTGACGAATTATTTATGTTGTGCATGCTCGGCACGTTTTTAGCTCCCACAGCAAGCCACACGGTGGCGAGGAAGTTACTGAAGGTGGTATTGTGTACAAAAGAAAATGTTAAATCTTTTGATTGGGCAGCATATGTTGCGAAGAAGTTGCAAATGGCATTGAGTAATTATGTAAAGGCTTACAGAGAAAACAAGGAAGCATGCCTGTTTGTAGGAGGATGTCTATACTTTTTGTTGGTATGTACTTGACTTATTTTGTCTTGTATAGAGTATTGTGAGATGAGAGTAATTTCATATTTTATGTTGGCATCGCAGGTCTTGTTCGGTGAGGAATTTCGTTTGGAGAAGGACAAGATAGCTATCGACAATGCTGTTGTGTATTGGACTGATGATAAGGTGCAAGAAATGGTCAGTTTGGAGAAGGACAACAATATCGGCTTTCTATTTGGAGAGACAAGTAATGGCGGCAAGGAGAAGGAGAAGGAGAAGGAGGTGCCAAAAAGGGACGATGAAACAAACCAAAATGCTGTGGCTTATCTCAATCCTGTAAGCTTTTGCACTTGTTGATTGTCTATTGGATACATATTAATCTATCTAACTTCATTTCACATGTTTAAAATTCTGTTATTAGTAAATATTGATATTGTATACATGGCATTGGTCCATATGTTATTAGTGATATGATGTAATCTTGCTTTTATGTAGGTGCTTAAAGGCTTTCGCACAAAGCTAGTTGAGCTGGTTAACAACGACCATACAAGGCTGCAGAAAATGCTCCAAGAAAAGATTGAGGAAAGTCGAAAACAATTGGTGCATTGCATTGATGCTGAGTCAGTTAAATTGCAGTACAACTTGGAGCATCAGCAAAAACAATCAGAAAAGGCCTCTGAACATACTGTTGGAACCGAATCTGAAGCTGCATGTCCTGAAGGTGCATGTACTGGTTTTGCACCATGTACCACAAATGGGCAGCACCATGTTGCAGTAAATGAGCCTGAAAAAATAAATGTCCAGGCTGAAGAACAAGAGTTGGAAGAAAATTGCAGTCATGATTTGGGAGAAAACCGTGAGGCCATGGTGCCTCCCTTGAGAAGGTCTCATAGGGAAAAGAGACCGAAAAACATGTCCCCGTGGGTCATCACACAGGCAGCAAAAAGGCAAAGGAAGAAGGATGAGGCGGATGATGATGACATAAAAGCATTTTATAATATCATAGACAAAACTTGCACAAGTGCCGAAGCTAATGCGTAAGTAGCGAAACTTTGGCTGTTAGAAAGTTAGAATTATGATTTTGTGTATTACACATGTGTCTTAATGTTTCGCACTTGATTTTACAGGAAGTTGGTTAATATTCTTGATGAGGAGTTAACCAGAGGCCAGTTGAAGTGCCTGGGAAGGCGGGGGAGAATGAGCAATCGGGTTGTATCTCTAATTTGTAAGCTGCAAATGGAAGATATGAAGCAAGTTGGGGATATTACAAGGCACATATTTACCCCAGACTTCATGGTAGGGGGATGGTGATGTCGTATAGATTTTAGGCGTGCTAATTATAATCATAACATTGTTTTGCTTTGTTTTCAGAGCATAATTCAGAGCAACTCCACAGGATGGACCCCAGAGGGCAGAAAGAATGAACTGCTACCTCAATATGTTCAGCACAATATTGCCGAGTGTGATTTTTTGATAGGGCCTGCACTCGTGGGCGATCACTGGATATGCTTTGTTCTTGATACAAGAACAGGGTTCGCTTACGTGCTGGACTCATCAAAGCCCAACTGGACTCTCTCAAGGTCAAGGAAATTGAACGACCATCAACGCGTTTATACTGAGGCAGTTGATGCGTTTGTAAGTATTGTATTGTTGTAATTTTGTGGATTATAAAACTATAACTGATTGGGCTGTATCTCAAACGAATTTTTGTGGTGTCTAGCGGACTGCTTTCTACGGGATTATGGATTTCCTCAAGCCAAATTCAGGCATTAAGAAGATCACCTTGGAGGAAGTTGTTTTCCCCCCAGTACCTCAACAAACTAACTTGTGTGTGCATATTGAATTGCTGTTAGTTTAATAGTCATGATGATCAGCAGAGAATTAATTGATTATGTACTGTGACTTCATGGTAGGTTTGACTGTGGAGTGCTTGTGGTCATGCTGATGAACACTTGGCAGCCACACCGGGAAATCTCTTACAGTGCTGCCGAGGTTGCTACCACGAGGATGCAATTAATGTGGTGGATGGTCAATCATCAATTAAATGTTAATAAACTTGATGCACTAGCCTTGATACATCCAAAAGTGGTAGCTGAAGAAGAGGTAGCCGAAGAAGTGGTAGCTACTTCAGAGGCAGAGATGAATATTTCCCAAGACCAGCCAAAATCACAAAGAATTAAGCATACTGCTAGGAAGAATGTTCACTATGTGAGGCGCAGCACAAGACCACACTCCTAGATGTTATGAATGTTTTCCATTCCTCTTTTGTGTATTTAAGGATGCTTGAATAGGTTGATCACTTTAACGTTACATGAAGCAAACAAGTAAATGTTTTGGATGTTTTTCATTCCTCTTTTGTGTATTTACTGCCCGAGTATCGCGATTTACTACCGAGTATAACTCTATTTACTACCACAGTATCGCCTTTAACTGGCACGTTTTACCTTGCTTGCCCCCTTTCACTAACTAGTAGCCTGGAAACAAGAGGAAAACAAGAGAGATATTTACTGCCCGAGTATCGCGATTTACTACCTCGTATAACTCTAGTTACTACCACAGTATCGCCATTAACTGGCACGTTTTACCTTGCTTGCCCCCTTTCACTAACTAGTAGCCTGGAAACAAGAGGAAAACAAGAGGGATATTTACTGCCCGAGTATCGAGATTTACTACCGAGTATAACTCTATTTACTACCACAGTATCGCCTTTAACTGGCACGTTTTACCTTGTTTTCCCCCTTTCACTAACTAGTAGCCTGGAAACAAGAGGAAAACAAGAGGGATATTTACTGCCCGAGTATCGCGATTTACTACCGAGTATAACTCAATTTACTACCACAGTATCGCCTTTAACTGGCACGTTTTACCTTGCTTGCCCCCTTTCACTAACTAGTAGCCTGGAAACAAGAGGAAAACAAGAGGGATATTCACTGCCCGAGTATCGCGATTTACTACCTCGTATAACTCTAGTTACTACCACAGTATTGCCATTAACTGACACGTTTTACCTTGCTTGCTGTAACATAGTGTTACTAATTACCTGATTAACCAATAATATTTATATCAATTCATTAAGCTCTTTACTAACTATGATAGAAAAAGGAATTTCCATAATATTAATATCTCTATCATAGTTAGAAAAGATTATTCTAATCCTTTTATAATTTATCCATGATAGGAAAGAATAAACTAATAAAACCTGAATACTATCATGGATAATTAATAGCTAACCATGTTAGAAAAGAATCACCTAACATGGTTAGAAAAATAAACAACCTAATGTTCAATAATATCAAATACATCTAAATATATGCGGAAACGAATGCAGGCCTATACAAATTGGCAATATACAATTCAAAATAGTCCATATAACTACTACTACCTAATTCCCTTTCCTGCTGCTTGCGTCTGTGCATGAATACCTGCAAAAATGTCAGTAATCGTGGGATGAGACAATTTGTCCCAGTAATCACCGCTTAACTCACTATAACAGTGAGATGTGCGGTAGCGAGGGCGTCTAAAGGGTACCACATTTAAAACCAATACTATATATATAAACAAGTCAAGTCTTTCCTTCATCATTCAAGTCCCTCCTTCTAATTCAATTCAAATTCATCATCTCTATTTCACACATATCACTCAAATCCCTCAGTCAATTCCAAATCAACTCAACAGACGAAAATAAACGTGATTGACACTGTGCCCAGTCTCAAATCTGAAAGCATAAAAGGGAGCACTTTAAATAGTGAAAACGTCCCTGAAAAGGGAGCACTATAAAAAGTGAAAACGTCCCTGGTTCCTTTAAAATCCGAGGAACCTGTACAATTAACCTATCGATTGCGCAGATCGATAGGTTACATCGGCCGACGGTACTAATAATCAGTGTCATGCAATACTAACAATACCTATTCTATATTCCATCAACTTCAACCTCATTCAATATTTCAATCTCACATTTCATGTTTTCCACAACATAGCTCACCATAATCTCAAACTCAACATCTATCACTCTTTTCTATTTCCATAATTTCTCAAGTCATTGTCTAACACTATACCTATCTATATACCTTCCACAATCATTCCAGATCAATACCAACCACAGCCAGAGTAATATATATGTAGTGTTTCAAATTTCTTTATATGAAAATAATCGTGTTTGAAAGGCACCCGATAGCCTGTTTTGTATAAAAATATCATTTTAAAGATAATATATATATATATATAGAGGGTGAGAAGGGATTTTTACAAAATCCCTAACTAACGTCACCCTCAATGTTATAGTAAGGTTAAGAGTGATTACCTGTCGCCCTTTAGCACTCTGTTGCTCTTCCTTACCGTTCCCTCGTAAGTTTTCTTCAAATACCACCACCATGATATAATCCTATAATAATAGGATACAGAATGACAAATCAATATCATTCCCACATTATAATACTTTAGCGTCTCTCTCTCGTATCCTATCTTACTACCCAATCCCTTTTATCAATTCAAATACTCTAAATGATTCAAATCATCAGTCACACAAGTTTCACTAACATCAACTTCAATCCAAAGAAATCTCACAATAATCATAAATGATGTTTTATATCTTCAATTCACCATCAAGTTATTTACTAACCTTGTATGGAATTAATTAGATCAATGCAAGGAGAAATTAAACTTCTCATACTTCCTATTTAATGCACAATAATATTTTGTTATAACAAATCCACTCATGCACTTCCACATCCTATAAACTTTATTACTTTTAACACCCATATTCTCAAAACAATGAATTCATCAATTATCATTTCAGCCACAAGCATAACTTAAACATCCATACATTGTAATTAATTTTATCTCTTCATACAACTTCAATCAAAACAAAGAAGCTAGCAGCGACACAAAGATTCACATGCAAGCATTCCAATTTATAATTCACACATGA
This sequence comes from Mimosa pudica, assembly GCA_029929735.1. Classification (NCBI taxonomy): domain Eukaryota; kingdom Viridiplantae; phylum Streptophyta; class Magnoliopsida; order Fabales; family Fabaceae; genus Mimosa; species Mimosa pudica. Next base: position 6,091,068 of record JAKELP010000021.1, on the reverse strand, counting down.
ATATGTTTTCACCAAGTCATAAACTTTGTTGATCGTTCTTAAATTCCTTGAAGATTTCCAGATTTATAACTATAAAGTAATTCTCCAACATTGACTAACAATTTACTCTACTATCTAGTAACATACATACTTTTACCCCTTTTAGTATGACTTGAAGCTGCTCCAACTATCATATCCATTAAAATGAACAATCCTACTGGTCATTCTTCTCTAATTTACTAACCTATTCCCAAATCTTTTCACATCATCCTTCGTTTCCTAGAACAACTTTACTTTCATCTCTCTCCCACCTACTACTTTAACTTAAACAAGAATACACACTTTGTAATTTCACAATGGCTTAGTACCTAACTTCATAAGAAAACAAATGAAGATTCCATTTTTCACAAAACCCTTAATCTAATTAGAATCATTTCCAGTTTCAATAGTACAAATGACATACAACTTCATATACCTTCTTCTAACCTCTTTTCCTTAACATTAAACTTCTTCAAAGTCCACTTTATTTCCTTGAACCACTAAATGCAGCAAGAATTTTCCCTTTTTCCTCTCAAATATTCAGCCACTGTTTAAGCATGAATAAGAATTCTAGAATCACCATTTCACTATAATACCACAATCAATTTCAAATAGCCATTAAATGACAAGCCAATCATCACTTCACCAAGAACTAAAACTCAACAACAATTTCCAGTTTCAATGCACAAATCTTTTCACAACAATATAATCATAGAATTCAAATTAAAATCACACTTTATATAATATACTTATATCAAAAACCATTCAGCCAACACAAATGAAAGGTAGGGAACTCACAAAACAAGTTCCCATTGAAATTTACTATTATAACACCACTTCATGATATCATTAGTATCCTTTATGACACCATATCTATTCACATCAGAGTGGAGACAGAAAACAAATCAAGAAATCAATAACTCTAACCAGGGCAAACAAAAAGATTATATTGTCGCTTCACAAACTCCTAATTAATCATTCAAATTATCTAAAAATCACCAGAAATCGAGACTTAAGCTTCATTTAACTAATTATTATGACTCAGAATCCTAAACCCTTTTCAATTTTCCTCTCAAATCTCGGCCAAAGCAAAGCACAAATCAGCCAACACAACAACAACTCTACAAATCATCAAAACATCAAATTTGAAGTTTTAAACATCCTATTTGTTAATGATTCAATCCAAATCATAAACCCTAACTTGATCACTCTCCCAAACTCGCAGACAATTGAAGAAAATGGGTATAGGAATTACTTGCGAAGTTCCAAAATGAGAGAAACAATGACCACCACCGCCGGCCGCCATGTAGCTCGCCGGAAATTGGTCGGCCGAACTGAACAGAGAAAGGGAAGTTGAGAAAAATGACCAGACGACGTTGGAAAGGAGAATAGCTCAAGAAAATATAAGAAAGGTTGAAGCTTTACCTTTCCCTGTCATCGGTCGTTGTTAGCTCGCCGGAAAAACTCGCCGGAAAGCACTCAAAATGCTACCTCGTGTTCTCTCTCTCAATCGCGAGCTTGAATGAGGAATAAGGAAAGAAGAAGACGAAGGAAGAAAGGAACCCACAGTGGGTTCTGAGTCCCACAATGCTCGCCAAGCCGCCGCCGCCGTCGTCATCTAAAAGAGGAGAGATGGAAAACGGAGGGAGGCCGAGAGTGAGAAAAGAGGAAGGGAATCATGTGTGTGTGTCGTGAGGGGGAGGGGTCGGCGCCGCCACACCTTCGGCCGCCGGAATTCGCAAGGAGGGCGGAGGAGAGGAAAAGGGAAGTCGGGTGAGAGAAGGAGGAGGGAGTCCGGTTTATATAGTAAAGGGGGAAGGGTGCGTTTGGTTTGCTGAATTAAAGGGGTTCTCTGATGATTTGTAGCCCAAACTTGCCATAGTGTACTCTTTTAATTCTAAAACCATTTAAACCAGCCTCCAATCTCCTTAAACTTCAAAATATTTTTAGCTTTACCACTCCCTCATATTTCAAACTCTTCATTTCTTAATTAATTATATGCATATTAATTACTCAAAATTTCCAAAAATATCCCAAAAATTTCTAAAAATTCCAAAATTGCCCAAAATACTCTCTAATCCTGAATTAAATTTTCCAGGATGTTACAATTCTACCCTTCTTAATTAATTTCGTCCTCGAAATTAGTAGAAACTATCATTAGATACAAAGAAAGGAAACAGTTTCTTGAATTGATAATCCTATTTCAAGTGGTAGAAAGAGAAATTTGGATATAATTTAGGAAAATTGCACTCATTTGCAATGAAAATTCATTGCCATGCGTGTCATCCCTATAACACAATGGAGAAGCTATCGATGATTTAGAGATGAATGTTCTAACTGAGGCGGTTGTCCGAAATTTTCTAAGAATGTAGTCAAAGCACAACGCCAGAAGACTAGGTGTATAAATAAAATCCTAAACTAAATCCCAATTAATTTTGTTATATTTGCAACTTAATGAACAAATTTGTCAAGAATCACAAAGCACCAACGATACCGAGACCAAATTCCACTACAAAATTTGCTGCACAAAGCATGAATGATGCAAGAGTTTTAAACACCATTAAATCTATATTGCACAACAACTCTAGTGCACTAAATCCAGCAATGAATTCTTCAATTTATGGACATGTAAATCATTCAATATTCCAAGAACAATGGCTCAAGTCATGGAAAATGAGAGCAACTAAGTCACACTGTAACAATTATAAGGATCAACATGCATTCAATCCATAAGGTGGATAACCAAATGATCATTCCATTGAAAATCTACCATGTCACAACAATATACATCCTACCAAGTTACATTCATCACCCACACATGACTATACCAACCGCCAAACAACAACATAAAAAGTCCCAAATCAAACTAATCCAAAACAATGAAATCAAAGGAAAGCAAATTCAATAAGCAATATATTCAGTCCAAGGCAAGATATATGAACCATGACAATCATGAAAGTTCATCACTCTCATCCTAATCCTAATGTTCGTGCGTACTAGACAACACCGGTCATTCCCTATAATTAAAATATAGTTGAAAATGTCCTTAAAATTAAATCAATTTACTCATTAAACCATCCAATCCCCTTTTTCTAAATCATACTTCCTTAATTTCACAATCCACTTCTTTCAAAATGAATCACATCCACAATTTAAAAGCATCTTAGCACACCAATCTCACCGTTTTCAAGACTTCTGAATGCATAGTTAACTAAGTTTTCCCATTTTCTAAAAGCAAGAAAAGGGCAAACACAAATTTCATACATACTAGTCACATATAAAATCATCATCACCAATCTAGCTTTATCACTCATTTGTATATCTCAAACAACACCATCCAAAGTATTTGGTCACATTTATCACTTAAAATAATCCTTACCACTCTAGCTTACATCCACATATACTTGTCCCAATTGAACATAATGATAAAATAGTAGGGAGAAATATAATTTGTTCCACATTAACAAAGCATCATAGATTAACATTCTTAATCATCCTCTTCTTCTTTCATTATAAATATAAATCTGACCACGCACTCAAAACCAGGGACCATAGGATTATATTTATGATCATAATTTTAAATGCTTCTTATTAAAATTCTTCTCCAAATTACAAGCACTCTTTCAACCAGTACAAGAGAAGCAATCTCATTCATATATTTGACATCCCTTCATCCTTCCTCGCATCAATACCAATTTAAACTTAATAACTTGAGATGGTAAATCATAATAACTCGCCCAGATCTCACTATTTTCTCGCCCAACCATCAATTTTCAATTCACCTATCACCACCACTCCATTTCAATTATTAAATACCCATCACTAATATTCATGACATCTCAATGAAATCAATGTGCCACATTACAAAAATGCTTTTTAAATCAATTTGCTAAGTCATTCTCAAAATTTACGTCCTTTTACTAACCAAAATCTAACTCAAACACTATTCTCATAATTCATTAATATCATATTCATGAATACCCTTGATAATATATAAATCCTGGATACCACAAGATTAAAGAGGATTTCAAAATCATCACCAACCTAAGTATTTAAAACGAATTCATAACATAGAATTTTAGTTCCTACGCCAATTTGGAGTTTTCAACTACATACATTCATAGCCAACATTGAAAGAAGAAGGGAAAACAGAATTTCCAATCTCACATTTGAATAGTTGAACTAAAATCCCACAAACATAGTGTACACATTTCAGTCACAATTCATTACACATGTACTAAGGAATGATAACCCCACATTTAAATCGTTGTCAAGCAAAACGAATTTATATCTTTTCCTAAAATTTTAATCGACCAAAAAGGGAAAAGAATGAGAGAATAGTTACTTCTTATTGTTCTTTGTAAACAATCATACAAAATTCCAACTCATCATATTAAGAAGTAATCCTTCATATCACAATATTATCCTATTGAAAGAATCGAACGAAGCAATATGAGAACAAGTATAGGACCATTAAACCAAATTCCAATTGCATCATATAACTTATTCAAAGAGTATACAACAATTTACTTCAGCCCATAATTCCTCCTTGGAAAAATCAAACATCCACTTTTTAAACGCCATTAAATTTTCTTCTAGATGTTACAATATTGTCACAATTTCCTACTTCAAAAATCCTTAATGATTTCCAGTAAGTTGACAGGTTAACATGTAAGCTTCAGATTCTACCTATCAAGTATACAAATAATTCATTTTCATCATTCTTTGACTAAACAAACACACAAACAACAAGGGAAACATTAGAAAGGATGTTTCCCTTCAACCTATACCAAACTTGAATAATGGCAATACACTTGGATATAGCACACACAATTCTCAACCAAAGAAACAATATTTTATTTATTTTATTATTATTATATTTTTTATTATTATACACACAATTCACAATATTTTATTATTATTATTATTATTATTTTTTTTTAAAAAAAATTTCGGTTTAAACAAGCAAACATAACAATTCCATCCATCAATTAAGCAAACCATTCAACAAATAAACTAGATAAATAAGAAGCAAGGTCAAGGATTTTTATTTCACATCATATTCATTATTAAATCTTATTTTTAAATTTTCTTCAATCTCTTAACCCAATATAAGGGATCTCATGATGCCTCAACTATGATTATGGCCGGCACATAACTATACTCGAGACCCCAGAGAAACATCCTTATTTCGCTATTTTTTTTTTCCTAAATTTTATACATATCAACATTTGTTTTGTTATTCTTTCTATATTCATCTCAATCTCTCCACAGTACCTATTCAATTTCTCTTATCACTCTCTCCCCACCACGGGATGAGCGATAATCCTCTCAAAAAGGTCAGATATTCGTGCACAGAAGGAAGGGAATACTAAGAATGTATATTGCCAATCTATATGCAATGCAACACAGTCCTAGGTTATCGTATACCAAATACTGATAACCAAGTTGTAACATAGTGTTACTAATTACCTGATTAACCAATAATATTTATATCAATTCATTAAGCTCTTTACTAACTATGATAGAAAAAGGAATTTCCATAATATTAATATCTCTATCATAGTTAGAAAAGATTATTCTAATCCTTTTATAATTTATCCATGATAGGAAAGAATAAACTAATAAAACCTGAATACTATCATGGATAATTAATAGCTAACCATGTTAGAAAAGAATCACCTAACATGGTTAGAAAAATAAACAACCTAATGTTCAATAATATCAAATACATCTAAATATATGCGGAAACGAATGCAGGCCTATACAAATTGGCAATATACAATTCAAAATAGTCCATATAACTACTACTACCTAATTCCCTTTCCTGCTGCTTGCGTCTGTGCATGAATACCTGCAAAAATGTCAGTAATCGTGGGATGAGACAATTTGTCCCAGTAATCACCGCTTAACTCACTATAACAGTGAGATGTGCGGTAGCGAGGGCGTCTAAAGGGTACCACATTTAAAACCAATACTATATATATAAACAAGTCAAGTCTTTCCTTCATCATTCAAGTCCCTCCTTCTAATTCAATTCAAATTCATCATCTCTATTTCACACATATCACTCAAATCCCTCAGTCAATTCCAAATCAACTCAACAGACGAAAATAAACGTGATTGACACTGTGCCCAGTCTCAAATCTGAAAGCATAAAAGGGAGCACTTTAAATAGTGAAAACGTCCCTGAAAAGGGAGCACTATAAAAAGTAAAAACGTCCCTGGTTCCTTTAAAATCCGAGGAACCTGTACAATTAACCTATCGATTGCGCAGATCGATAGGTTACATCGGCCGACGTACTAATAATCAGTGTCATGCAATACTAACAATACCTATTCTATATTCCATCAACTTCAACCTCATTCAATATTTCAATCTCACATTTCATGTTTTCCACAACATAGCTCACCATAATCTCAAACTCAACATCTATCACTCTTTTCTATTTCCATAATTTCTCAAGTCATTGTCTAACACTATACCTATCTATATACCTTCCACAATCATTCCAGATCAATACCAACCACAGCCAGAGTAATATATATGTAGTGTTTCAAATTTCTTTATATGAAAATAATCGTGTTTGAAAGGCACCCGATAGCCTGTTTTGTATAAAAATATCATTTTAAAGATAATATATATATATATATATAGAGGGTGAGAAGGGATTTTTACAAAATCCCTAACTAACGTCACCCTCAATGTTATAGTAAGGTTAAGAGTGATTACCTGTCGCCCTTTAGCACTCTGTTGCTCTTCCTTACCGTTCCCTCGTAAGTTTTCTTCAAATACCACCACCATGATATAATCCTATAATAATAGGATACAGAATGACAAATCAATATCATTCCCACATTATAATACTTTAGCGTCTCTCTCTCGTATCCTATCTTACTACCCAATCCCTTTTATCAATTCAAATACTCTAAATGATTCAAATCATCAGTCACACAAGTTTCACTAACATCAACTTCAATCCAAAGAAATCTCACAATAATCATAAATGATGTTTTATATCTTCAATTCACCATCAAGTTATTTACTAACCTTGTATGGAATTAATTAGATCAATGCAAGGAGAAATTAAACTTCTCATACTTCCTATTTAATGCACAATAATATTTTGTTATAACAAATCCACTCATGCACTTCCACATCCTATAAACTTTATTACTTTTAACACCCATATTCTCAAAACAATGAATTCATCAATTATCATTTCAGCCACAAGCATAACTTAAACATCCATACATTGTAATTAATTTTATCTCTTCATACAACTTCAATCAAAACAAAGAAGCTAGCAGCGACACAAAGATTCACATGCAAGCATTCCAATTTATAATTCACACATGAATATGTTTTCACCAAGTCATAAACTTTGTTGATCGTTCTTAAATTCCTTGAAGATTTCCAGATTTATAACTATAAAGTAATTCTCCAACATTGACTAACAATTTACTCTACTATCTAGTAACATACATACTTTTACCCCTTTTAGTATGACTTGAAGCTGCTCCAACTATCATATCCATTAAAATGAACAATCCTACTGGTCATTCTTCTCTAATTTACTAACCTATTCCCAAATCTTTTCACATCATCCTTCGTTTCCTAGAACAACTTTACTTTCATCTCTCTCCCACCTACTACTTTAACTTAAACAAGAATACACACTTTGTAATTTCACAATGGCTTAGTACCTAACTTCATAAGAAAACAAATGAAGATTCCATTTTTCACAAAACCCTTAATCTAATTAGAATCATTTCCAGTTTCAATAGTACAAATGACATACAACTTCATATACCTTCTTCTAACCTCTTTTCCTTAACATTAAACTTCTTCAAAGTCCACTTTATTTCCTTGAACCACTAAATGCAGCAAGAATTTTCCCTTTTTCCTCTCAAATATTCAGCCACTGTTTAAGCATGAATAAGAATTCTAGAATCACCATTTCACTATAATACCACAATCAATTTCAAATAGCCATTAAATGACAAGCCAATCATCACTTCACCAAGAACTAAAACTCAACAACAATTTCCAGTTTCAATGCACAAATCTTTTCACAACAATATAATCATAGAATTCAAATTAAAATCACACTTTATATAATATACTTATATCAAAAACCATTCAGCCAACACAAATGAAAGGTAGGGAACTCACAAAACAAGTTCCCATTGAAATTTACTATTATAACACCACTTCATGATATCATTAGTATCCTTTATGACACCATATCTATTCACATCAGAGTGGAGACAGAAAACAAATCAAGAAATCAATAACTCTAACCAGGGCAAACAAAAAGATTATATTGTCGCTTCACAAACTCCTAATTAATCATTCAAATTATCTAAAAATCACCAGAAATCGAGACTTAAGCTTCATTTAACTAATTATTATGACTCAGAATCCTAAACCCTTTTCAATTTTCCTCTCAAATCTCGGCCAAAGCAAAGCACAAATCAGCCAACACAACAACAACTCTACAAATCATCAAAACATCAAATTTGAAGTTTTAAACATCCTATTTGTTAATGATTCAATCCAAATCATAAACCCTAACTTGATCACTCTCCCAAACTCGCAGACAATTGAAGAAAATGGGTATAGGAATTACTTGCGAAGTTCCAAAATGAGAGAAACAATGACCACCACCGCCGGCCGCCATGTAGCTCGCCGGAAATTGGTCGGCCGAACTGAACAGAGAAAGGGAAGTTGAGAAAAATGACCAGACGACGTTGGAAAGGAGAATAGCTCAAGAAAATATAAGAAAGGTTGAAGCTTTACCTTTCCCTGTCATCGGTCGTTGTTAGCTCGCCGGAAAAACTCGCCGGAAAGCACTCAAAATGCTACCTCGTGTTCTCTCTCTCAATCGCGAGCTTGAATGAGGAATAAGGAAAGAAGAAGACGAAGGAAGAAAGGAACCCACAGTGGGTTCTGAGTCCCACAATGCTCGCCAAGCCGCCGCCGCCGTCGTCATCTAAAAGAGGAGAGATGGAAAACGGAGGGAGGCCGAGAGTGAGAAAAGAGGAAGGGAATCATGTGTGTGTGTCGTGAGGGGGAGGGGTCGGCGCCGCCACACCTTCGGCCGCCGGAATTCGCAAGGAGGGCGGAGGAGAGGAAAAGGGAAGTCGGGTGAGAGAAGGAGGAGGGAGTCCGGTTTATATAGTAAAGGGGGAAGGGTGCGTTTGGTTTGCTGAATTAAAGGGGTTCTCTGATGATTTGTAGCCCAAACTTGCCATAGTGTACTCTTTTAATTCTAAAACCATTTAAACCAGCCTCCAATCTCCTTAAACTTCAAAATATTTTTAGCTTTACCACTCCCTCATATTTCAAACTCTTCATTTCTTAATTAATTATATGCATATTAATTACTCAAAATTTCCAAAAATATCCCAAAAATTTCTAAAAATTCCAAAATTGCCCAAAATACTCTCTAATCCTGAATTAAATTTTCCAGGATGTTACACTTGCCCCCTTTCACTAACTAGTAGCCTGGAAACAAGAGGAAAACAAGAGGGATATTTACTGCCCGAGTATCGCGATTTACTACCTCGTATAACTCTAGTTACTACCACAGTATCGCCATTAACTGACACGTTTTACCTTGCTTGCCCCCTTTCACTAACTAGTAGCCTGGAAACAAAAGGAAAACAAGAGGGATATTTACTGCCCGAGTATCGCGATTTACTACCTCGTATAACTCTAGTTACTACCACAGTATCGCCATTAACTGGCACGTTTTACCTTGTTTGCCCCCTTTCACTAACTAGTAGCCTGGAAACAAGAGGACAACAAAAGGGATATTTACTGCCCGAGTATCGCGATTTACTACCGAGTATAACTCTATTTACTACCACAGTATCGTCATTAACTGAACAACAAACCTGTTACTGCAACAGTAGTAATTATGAACACTGATAAACAATTAAGGTACGACATCATATAGTGGCTATCAACATCAAGATCTTGATATGACATTCACTCAACTAAATACATTACATATATATATATATATATATATATATATATATATATATATCACCAACATAATAGCATTGTTCTTGACAAGTGAACATTAGGATTCTTCAAGCCTCCTAATGTTTTCTTGTCATGACTACCACCAAGTGTAATGCATTCACTTTACATTACTTACAAAAAGGGATAAGAAGCATATATATTGACCCTTGTTCAAAAAATATATAAGGGTATGCTCTTATCCACATAATACAAAATAACAAACTTCAAAAAGTCATTGCTCCATCTTGACGCCTTGCTCTATCGAGGGTTTGGATTCCGGCAGCTCCTCCTAGTGTGTCCAGGCTTATGGCAGTAGCTACATATGTATATCTTCTTCTTCTGGAACTGTGACTCAATCCTCTTGGTTCTTGGCCTTCCACCCTTTGGACGAGTCTTTGGCGGTTTCAACAACGGTAGGCTTGTTATATTGGGCAGGTGATAGTTGTTTGGATCCGGCTTATCAATGGTGACAACCGGAATCATGCATTTGCTATAGATCTTTTCCTGAGAAGAAAGTTTGAAGAAGTCATCTACATAGTCATACACATTCAAATGACAAGCCTTAATGGCTGCACATGCATGTCGACATGGAATTCCAGACATTTGCCATGCTTTACACGTGCACTCACGTCTAACAATGTCAACACTTAGAGAACCGCGAATGGTATGGACAGCCACCAAGCCCCCTCCACGGGGTACACCTCTGCAACCTCTAGCACTCTCAATGTTTTCAATCACTTCACGTTCTACGTTAGGCCCAACACCATTTTTCCACTCTTTCATTGCCATGGCGGCTGCATACATCTTGTTTGCTACTTTCTCGTGATGCTCATGGATAAGCATGTTCACATGGTGTTTCCTCTCGTCGACTAGCCAAGCGTTGAAAGACTCAGCAATGTTGGTAATAATTTTATCCCACCTTTTAAATGGGAACCTACTCAATGCCCACCTATTGACATCACCGTGGGTGACCACCCAATCGTGTACTTCCCGGCTGAAATTGTACATGTTTTCCATCGCAGTATTGAAGTCACTATCAAGCCTTGCATATGCAATAGCATCAAACAAGTGTTGTCCCTCGTCTCTCATTTGACCACTGACTTTCCTTTGCCCTCTATTTAACTTCAGCATCTCAGATGTAAAGTTTTCCTTCACATGTCTGTAACAGAAGGCATGTCTTGCATCTCCAAACACCTGTTGTACTCCATGAATGATTGACTTGTGACGGTCAGACACAATCACTATCTCTTTCTCACCAACTATCTTCTTTATCTTCTCTAAAAACCATGTCCAATCCTCATTTGCCTCAGCCGGGACAATGGCAATTGCAACGGGCAGCAACTCATTGTCCGCATCATACCCAGAAGCCGCGAGCAAAGTTCCCTGATAAGGGCCACTCAAGTGAGTTCCGTCAATGTATAGCACAGGTCTTGCACCTGCAAGAAATCCATGAATGCAGCATCCATATGCAATAAAGGCACACTCAAATGTGTTGTCTGGAGTTGCCTTGTATTCTGCCACTGTTCCGTTGTCTGTCTCCTTCAAGCGTTCACATATCCATGGTATCATCATGTAAGACTGTGAAGGACTACCTTGTATTTCCTCCAGCGCTTTTTCCTTTGCCCGGTACGCTTGCTTATATGTCAGCTTCACCCCATACTCTCTTGACAAAGTTGCCATTAGTTCCTTAGGCTTCTTATCTATGTGATCCCTCACCTCATCAATTATTATTGTTGAAGTTCGCCTGGCTGTTGCACTATGTCTCATTCCAAGCATGTCTTGACCATTGTGAATATGATCATTTTTGAACTTTATCACACGCATGAAAGGTCCACCTTGCCCAACTTGTTTGGCATTGATCCTCCATGGACAACCCACAACTTTGCATCTCACATACATCTTGCGAAACGAATTTTTTGAAAAATGGTACTCAAAATCATGTGCGATGCTAAACTTGTGCAATGCATCCTTGAATGCATCGACATGTGCAAATGTTTGATTTACACCAAGCAATACATCCTTCCACTTACTACTGTTCCTGTCTGGCACTGGTGTTGCTGCAATTTCTACTCCACATGGCAGCATTTGAGTGTGTCTCACATTGCCGCTAGAAGTTCCAGGAGTTCCATCTCCTTTGTCAAATTGAGATGCATTCATATCAAACATTGATCCTGGAAGTGTCAACAGCTCATCCACCCTGTATGCATGAACATCAGTTTAGAAAAGCAACTAACTATAGTAGTATAACAATTAACCACTTTGAATGAAGAATTAAATTCTTACTTACATTAATGTATCGTCCACTTCTGCTGCATAGTTATCCCTGGATTTTGTTGCCACATACACATGTGCACAATTGTCATTATATCGAAACAAATTTTCAAGTTCATCATCATTGATCAAGTCCACTAACACTTTTTCATCAAACTTCATCGTATATTTCATCTCACATACCATCTCATCTATGTTGAACCATTCCCCTATCAAACCCTTCAATTCTTCAAATATAACCCCTTGTTGTAAACCTTTAGACCTGATATTGCCACCACAATATTTATCTCCACCTTCAACATTCTTTTCAAAATTCCCCCCAACATGAAAATAGCACATGAGTGACTTTGAATGTGCCATCCTACAAGCTAACCTACATAAGAACAATCAAAGATTAATCAAAATATGTGTTCTTATACACTTATATTTCTGTAGCTTCAATTATGATTCAACAGATTCACATGTTTCATTAACTACTATGGTACATGTATTAACTGTCCAAGTATCAAGATTAACTATAATGTGTGGCGAGTTCTGGTAACTACTCCAGAATCACGATTAACTACTTATGCTAACGTTATTTACTACCATATCCGAGTCCACCTACTGTGATACATTTTCAGCGGGAACTCAACTGTCTAATAACAAAAACAACAGAGTCTTCATCTTTCCCATGCAACAGAGACCATTCCTACTCCCTTGAATCACCCATATCATCTATCATCATCCAAAGGAGTTCAAACTAAAAGAGATATATAATTTTTATCTATATCATTCATATAAATCAACTTTCCAACTTTATATTATCATCACTCTTTAACCCATGATCAAGAAAAAAGCAAACTTTAAACCATTTATCAACATTGAAGAAGACCCAACAAAATAATGAACCAAAATATCATTTTTCACCACATACTTAAAGGGAGAATACCATCTTGATCAAAATAATATGTAAAGTTTCTACCTTTTTCTCCTTCACAAGCTTCACCTTGGCTAAAATGGCTTCATTCCTCCCACTGACTTGCAAGGAATGCAGAAAAGCTTCCAACTTGTGTTTAAGTGTGTTATCTTGATCACAATAATACCCAAAGTTCCCACCTTTTTCACCTTTTCAAGCGTCACGAAGGAAAGCAAGAAGAAGATGATGAAGCCCTTCTCTTCTCAGCCACGCAAGAACAAAAGAGAAGAAGAATATGTTAATTAAATGGGTGGCTTCATTTTGTTTTATGTATGAGAAGGGTGGTTTTGTCATTTGGCTTCAATTTCATTTAGACAAATAGGGGACTGACCCTTATTTGTCCAAATTGCACCCTTATTTGTCCAAGTTGCAATTGGAGACCCCATTTTGTCCAAGTGAAATTCAAGTCGCATTTTATTGTCATTTTCCCTAGTTACATGCTTAATTCGTATGAGTTTGAGCTGTGTGTATTAGAGTGGTATGCCAAACTTTGGGAAATCGAAAAGAATGAGTACTGGGGATATGTTACAAATGGTGGAACTGAAGGAAATCTTTATGCCATCTTAGTGGGGTCGGTGTACATATTGCACGTGATTTTCAACTATATTTAAATTGTTAATGCACTAACATAATAAAGGTATGAGTTAAAAAGAATAAAAAGTACACGTGTAATTAGTTTCTTGAATGCACAGGCGGGAGCTTTATCCAGATGGAATTTTGTATACATCAAAAGAATCTCATTATTCATTGTTCAAGATAGCAAGAATAGCTAGAATCAAGTGTGTGGTAATAGGGGCTAAATCATCTGGTGAGATGGACTATGATGAATTTAAGGCTTCACTCCTTGCTCACAACGACAAGCCAGCCATTATCAACGTAACTATGGGTACACACTCACCCCCAGCATCACTGCGCATTCACTTAAATTTATAAAATTTTGTTTGCTTATTTTAGGTACGACTTTTAAAGGAGCTATTGATGACCTTGATCTAGTGCTACAAATACTTGAGAACTGTGGCTTCACACAAGATCGATTCTACATTCACGTTGACGCTGCTTTATTTGGAATGATTCTCCCATTTATCAATGGAGTGAGTAATTAATTCAGCTATTTGACAAAAAAAGTAATTAAACATGATGTACATGTTTTGACCATTGTATAATGAAACAACTAAAATTATCTAACAAATAACATTATATAATGAAATTAAATATAATTTAATAAGAGTATAACCATCGATATTATATACTACCTCTTGTCCTATATATAAGACCCAGTTGACTTTTTTTGGAGAGATTAAGGTTGCGAAAAAAGTTATTAAATCATGACATATATATTTTTAGATTATCCATTAGTTTTTAGGTAAAATAAACTAGTTTAAGAGAAAACTTTAGGTAAATCAATTTATAATTAACTTATATTGCTTTTTTAGGATTTTCCAAAATAGTCAACTAGGTCTTATATTTAGGACCGAAGGGAGTAATAAACATGATGTGCATGTTTTGACCATTACTGATTACTCTATTTCAAAAGATCCAAAAAGACAAAATCTTAAATGCTGGAGAACTGAGCCTCCCCCGTCTAATAATGCCCGAATCTTCCCCGTCTAATGGCTTGCATGATTGGACAATAAGAAGGAATTGAAGAGAGATATAGAGATCAAAGGGAAATCAAGTAAAGTTAGCTTTTAAGAAAGAAACACCACAGGAAATAAGCAATCGCATAGAATTATTAAAGGGTTAAGGTGCATTTTTAGTACTATAGAATATAGCAAATTGCATCTAGCGTAATATACAATATTGTGGTCCATTTGTGATAACCAAGAATTATTTTCGTGACTTATTTAGCAACGACGTTAAATAAGTCAAGTTTGACCGTTATGTGTCAAATTTTGACCGTTAAATTGTGGGGTAAACGAGCATTTTCAGTACTCTAGAATATAGTAGGAGCACCAAACATAATATACAATATTTTAGTCCATTTATGATAACTAAGAATTATTTTCATTGCTTATCTAATAATTCGTTATCTAAAACTCACTTTTGTAAGATAAAATCTGATGTGACATAATGATGTAATATATGTATGTTGAAATGACAATTTGATGAACATTTATTTTATGTTTATATCTATGTAATAAGATATAAGTAACTCTTCTTCTATTACATCATAGAGCCATTAATTTGGGTCGAGCCAGGATGGCCAACCCGTTTTGATTTGGGTCGAGCCAGTATGACCAACATGTTTTAATTCAGTAAGGTCAACCTATTTAGTTTATGATTCTTTGCTTACTTTTTCAATATATGTAAAATACTAATGACTTATTAGTTTATACATGCATGATATAAGGATATTCTCTGGATAACTTTGTAGTGTTTAATTATTTGACACTTTGAATAATATTGTGATTTAGTTGTTTATGGTGTTTAAATATTGTATATTATGTTTGGCGCTCCTTCTATATTCTACAGTACTGAAAATGCTCCTTTACCCACAATTTAGCGGTCAAAATTTGACACATAACGGTCAAACTTAACTTATTTAACGTCGTTACTAAATAAGCCACGAAAATAATTCTTGGTTATCACAAATGGACCACAATATTGTATATTATGCTATGTGCACTTTGCTATATTCTAGAGTACTAAAAATGCACTTTAACCCATTATTAAATAAGCAAGGGTTAAGGGTTATTATTTGTGCCGAAAGTATGCATGAAAAAAAGGATTGACAACAATAAAGAAACAAATTAAATAATAGTTTTTCATTTCATAATTTTTTACTAGTCAAAGTGTCAAACACTATAAAAAGGACATACATTTAATAGTGTCTTCTCCAGAAAATGCTAAAAAGGTTTTTTTTAGAGAAATCATATACGAGTAAAATACACTTCTAAATAGGCGTACTTCTATAGTGTTCTTTAGAATGAATACAGAAAGTTATTTTCAAAATAAACAATTGCTAGGAAAACGCTATAGATTATGGAAACATATAACAAGTTTTTTATACAAGCATAGAAAACGCTATAAATCATGCGCTACTTTTTTAATGGTTATCATTTATTGTCATTTACATTTAATTTAATGATTCTATAAAATACTCGACATTTGATTCCTAAGGTTAGAGTTGAAATTATAAATAACCTTCAACTCATCTCATTTTGTAATTATCTAGGTAGAATGAATTGAACAAGAACTGTTTCACCATCCTTCTATCTCCACTATAATCCCAAATAATCCCTCTCCTTATCTTCTTATTTCTCCTTCCCTATCCTTCACCACCTATTACATGGCATATATGATTGTGCGATCTCTATAAATGTAATTTTGCTCATGCCATCACCTGACACTTAATTTGACTGTCTCTCAACAGAGACTCAAACCGTTCTTAGTCATAATGTGGGGCTAACCTTATGGAACCAACAGCAATGATATAACAAGTTACATTTCCATGGAGGAAAACGGTTCCCTTCCTTACACTATGATGCATTTAATTATTAATATCAGTAAAAAATGTATTGTGTTTTCTCATTAATATATAACTAGTTCATCATCATGGTCGTACATATAAAACTCAACACTGATCACATATGCAACATTTTGCATGTGGTAGCTTCATGCATTATGGAAAATAAAAATTATTGAAATGATTCAATTTAATTAATTAACTTGATATTTTTTCTCCATTTGGCGATATAATCTTACAGGCATCAAAGATTTCTTTTAAGAGGCCTATTGGAAGTGTAACTGTGTCAGGACATAAGTTTTTAGGATGTCCAATGGCCTGTTGTGTTCTAATAACTCGTTTGAAATATGCTGAGTTTTTCTCCAAAGAAGTAGAATGTATTGGTTCTAGGGACACCACCATCTCCGGAAGCCGAGGAGGCCATACTTCAATCTTCCTTTGGTATGCTCTCAACAAGAGAGGCTTCAATGGCCTTCAACACGATGTGAATGAGTGCATACAAAACGCAATCTATCTTCATGATAGCTTGAGGGACCATGGAATTGGAGTTATGCGCAACACGTTTAGCAATATTGTGGTGTTTGAGAGGCCTCTTGACGATGCATTTGCTCGTAGGTGGATGTTAGCTAACGAAGGGAATATATCCCACATTGTAGTGTTGCAGCATGTGACCATGGAAATGATAGATATGTTTGTGGGAGAGTTTTTGAATAATCGATCCATTTTATATGAAAATGGAGACATAATAGTTCCCTGTATTGCTGAGGAAATTGGTGCCAGGAACTGTGTTTGTTCGCTCCACAAGAAGCTTTTCTACTCCTGATGATGATCAGATGTTGTCGATTTGTTTGTTCAATTCAACTTTGATGGTGATGATGAACCTATTTCAATATTCTTTTTTCTTCGTTTGTTGTATTTTGAATAAGCATGAATCTTGCTCCTCGTGAAAAATGATTTACACGTCAGTAGTGTTTGAAAATAAAATCTTTAACGTTTTTTAAGGGAAAGGGGCTTAAGCCCAGTTACACATGTTCTCGCACATGGCAGGACATATCAATGTTCCTACTATCCTGATACAGGATGTCCTCAATACTACTTATTAGTGGTTTCATCCATATTTCCTCTTCTTGATCCAGGCTGAAGCTTAATATATACTACTTGGTGCATCAATGTTTAATTTACTCCAGGTTTGTTGAGGTGATTCCCAGCTAATATTGATTACTTTTCTTTTATTTGTCTGCATGAGTTCAAGTCCCATCTTTGTAGATAATTTTCAGTGTACCTCCTAATTTCTAGCTCTCCATATCTTGGCCATTCAAAGCTAGAATTATGGCTGCGATTGTTTCTCCATTGCCATATGTACCAGCATCTTGTGGCAAAAGTTTCCGGCCAGAAAGGTTCTCCTGGAATTAAATTCGAATCTTACATAATTTTATTTTATCTATCTTCTAAAATAAAATACACTTTCTTAATTCATATTTCATTTAACAAATCAAGTAGTTATCAAACATTTGTAAAATGAAAAGTAAGATCTTATAAAAAAATAAAAAAATAAGATAAAAGTCACACACAAATTTCATTCATAGCATTTAAAAGGATTAAATAAGAATCAATCCGTGAAATTGTTCAAAATAAGGCTAATACATTTTTTTACCAACAAAAGAACCTAATACAAAACATAGCAAATCATAACTAATAATAAAAGTCATCCGAACAACATTACAATCCAAAAATTAGATAAGAAAATTAAAGAGAAATAGAGAGAAAGAGAGAAAACCAACTCGAGTAATCTTAAAAACTCTAGAGTAATTTCTACAAGCCCCAAAACTCTCTTTTCTCCCTTATAGTCGCTGTCCCCACTCGCTGAGGAAAACGAAGGCAATAAACCTAACGGCTAGTCAGCTGCCCCATTTTCCTTGCTTAAAAAAATATGGGGCTTGCCATTTGGAGGAAAAAGTGGGGACCGGGCCTATAAGGGCCGGCCCTTTAAGGCCGCGAGCCTGTGCGGGCCGGCCCGTATTTATAGGCCCGCTTCCAAATTAAATTTTAGTTTTTAAAAAAATTATTAAAATTGCATTTAATCTTTCACTCATTCTCACTCACTGGCAGAGTCACTCACACCATACATAAGACTGAAACCACACAACACAAGACTGAATGTTATTGTTATTGTAGTTGAATGTTATTGTTTAATGTTTATTTAAATTTTTATTTGAAGACTTTGTTGTTTATTTTAACTGTCAGATTATGTGTATTAGTGCATGTTGTTATGTATTTATCAGACTATATTATGACTTATGATTATATTTATTGTGATGTTATTAGATGATTTTATTTTGCTAAAACTGAAAAACGTATAGGGAGAACAAGGTGGAAAGAGGAAAAAATGGATTTAGAAAAAAAGGTTTAATTTTTTTTTATAAAAATGAAAATGGGCTAGGCCCTACGGGCCAGGTCTGGCCCGATGGCATGAGGGCCAGGCCTTGTAATTAGAGGTATAAAATGGGGACCGGGCCTAAGCCCGATGGCATGAGGGCCGGGCCTTGTAATTAGAGGTATAAAATGGGGACCGGGCCTAAGTGGGCCTGCCCGTTTAGGCCCGGCCCTATGCGGGCCAGCCCATTAGGGTCGGGCCAGTCCGTATTCCCAGCTCTATTCTTGCTTGACCTATGCTCATTATTTAAGTTGAAGACCATATCTTTCATCTCCCATAAGCCCAAATCGCTGCTGGAGTGATGTTTTTTGTTTTAATTTAATTGGATCTACTAGCACGCATGGCTTCACCTAAACTATAGAGTACAAAGACAAAATTCAGATGCACATCTAATATTAGGGAATGTTTGGATATAACTTTTTTTGAGAATAGCTTTTGGACTGAAAAAGTTGTTGAAGAATAGATTCTTGTTCAGTTAAAAAAAAGGAATAAATTCTTGAAAATTTCTTCTGAAAAGGTTGACAAAATAGCTTTTAACAAAACCTAGGTTTTTTGTCACAAGTCTATGTTTTTAGGTAAAAAAATTATTATAAAAAAGTTGTGAGTGTTTGTCTGACTTAACTCAAATTTAGGTTTTGGCAGCCAAAAACTATTTCAAAAAAGTTGAGAGTGCTTGTATTACCTAATTTTAAAATATTGATTTAAACCCAAACTTATGTTTCAAACCTCTCTTCCAAACATGCACTATATGATGATAATAACCAAACAAAGTGACATTTCTTTTTCTCTTTTTATTTTCCTCTTTAAAAACCAACCTATCTTACACTATTTCTATTTTAAATAAAATAAATAATATTTGCAAAGGGATTCCCAAATAATGCATTAACTTAATATTCCAACAAAATATTAACCAAATCACTTTAATTCAACATTAATGACTCCCCAACGATAACAACATATGTGTCAAATAAAAATAAAAATAAGGAGTCATCAGTTCACTTAGGTGTGAAGATGCTCAGCCTGACTGGTCAGACTAAAAACCCATTCTCCAACCACCCCAGGCACTAGAGAGTGTCAATTCAAGATGCACACAACCCAGAGGAAGAATCAAGGCGGGAATATCTCAGTTGAACCTCCCAGACCCGGCCTACTCGAAGATTGAAACTTGCAGCCCAAGAGGGTGTAGACCAGCTGGTAATAAAGGGGAAGGTAAGACACCACGTACCCAAATTTCTTCAAGAGAATGATACCTAATGGTTAGCTTTCAAGATCACTTTGGCCCCAAATTTCTTTAAGGATGAGCACGAGATATCACTACAACAATACATCACTTATAGGCGCTCTTCAGTTGACAATTCAAGGGAAAGGTTTTTACATTTTTTCAACCTTTATGGAGTGGTTGGATAAATAAATGAGAACTGGTTGTCAGAAATTCAATATAATTTGGTGAGTGAAAGGTTTTTCATTAATTGAACTTCTACTTTTTTGGGCGAATACCTAAAAATGATACATTACTATTGGTTAAGGGATAAAAATAGTATATAATTATTTCAAGGTACACAAATAATTCTTAACTATTGGGCATGAGATAAAAAATGATATTTTCACTAATATGACAATAAGATTATATATAAAAAGTCCAAAATGCCCTTATAAATTAAATAACAAAAACACACTCAACTTCATCTTTCTCTCTCCTCTTCCCCTCCCTCTTCCCTTACAGCTCAACCCCCACTCGCCAACCTCCTTCCTTCTGCAACTCCATAGCCGCCGCCCGCCCTCCTCTATTCTCCTCTTCCGCCACATCCATAATCTCGTGCCACATCAATCTATAACTAAAACCCGATCAACACAACATTCCCATAAAACAAAATCTCAGCAATAACAACCTGATCATCAAGACAAATCGGAGAAGACGGCGGTGGCATTGAGGTCGGGATCCAGAAAGTGGAAGTCGGACAGTGGCGGTGGCGGCGTCCCAGAGGTCAGGGGCGAGGCAGGTGGAGTGGATGAGGTTGAAGGTGAACTTCTTGTATACGGTGGAGGCGGTCTCCGCAACGACCGGTGGCGGACTGCTGGAGAAGGAAGAAGGAAGGATAGGGTGATGAAGAAGGAAAAAGAAAGTTTATTTAATTTATAAGGACATTTTTGGACTTTTCATGTCTAATATTATTGTCATATTAGTGAAAATATCATTTTTGATCTCATGCCCAATAGTTGAGAATCATTTGTGTACCTTAAAATAGTTATGTACTATTTTTGTTCCTTTTTTTATTACAACTATTTTTGTTCCTTAGCCAATAGTTATGTATCATTTTTAGGCCTTCGCCCACTTTTTTTAAGTGTATGTGAGAAAGGGAAAAACAATTCGGTTGCTAATGATATTTACTATTTAGGGAGCAATGAGTGAAAATTAAAACAAAAGCAAATGAATGGTAGTGATTTATATGTCTTTCTGAACTCATCATCATATATCAATATCTTTTTAACAAATGGCAATATTCAATTTCCTAAGTATGATTTTATAGAAAAATTCGTCAATTTAAAATTATTTCTAAGTTTATTGTCAATATTCAAAATGAGTGACCCTCCTTAAAACATGATTATAGCGTTTAATTATCTATCAATTGGAAAATGTATAGAATGTTTCTCAAGCACCAATCGTTGGCAAACAAAAGTTTCAATTTGGTAACTATTTCAAGGAATTATTTATCAATTGTCTAGAAAATGCGGAGGAAATTTGAATTTAATAATGTAGCTCAAGTACGTTACGTAGGTGGATGAGGAGGCTTAAATGTTGAAAAGAAGATAGTATCAAGATGGTTAGTGTTTGGAAAGTGGTTGGTGTGGGAAAGGGAATGATAACTAAGGTTTAGGTTTTAAAGTCAGAGCTTTCCAATTGTTTAGAAAATGACGATGGAACAAACTCAAGAAATGTATATAACTCAACAGGTAGAGGAGGAGGCTTAAATGTTAAGATGGTTGCATTTGGTAAGTGGAAGGGTTGTCATTAAATGAACTCTTATGTGGGAAAGGGAATGACGTTATGGTTTAGGATTTAGGTTTATTTTGAAGAATTTTTCGATTGCTTAGAAAAGATTGTGGAAATTGGAACTCTAAGTAATGCAGCTTAAGTACGTAAAGTGGATGAGGTGGCTTAAATGTTACTCATGTTCATTGTAAAGTGTTAACCACAAGTCCACATATCTAAGTAGTATAACTCCTCTTCTTAAAAAGGTTACCTTTTCTCATACTACTTTGGTTGATATTGTAAGTGATAATGAGGTGGAGGAAAAAGTTGTTATTGAATCCCTTCATGTTCTTGATGTTGAAAATGCTTATTGTGATACTTCCATTGTTAGTTGTGTAGTTGATGATGTTGCTTGCAAAAATAATGAGTGGTGATCATGATGCTTTGAGTACTAGTTGCGGTGATGATTTTGATTTACATGATTCTTCACCTTGTTCTTGTGATGATGATACTATATATGTGCATCGATTATATTGCTTTTAAATATGATTAATTTGTTTCATTGCAGCAAAAGAACTTTGGTGAACTGCTATATAACGCATTTTCTAGTACTAATGATGCATCAAGCTTGTGTGTAAAAAATGTGGTGAACAATCGTCTTCCTTTTCAAGTGTTGATAAGTATGATGATTTGAGCTTCTTTGAATCTATCAAACATGATGAAGAATTCATTTGCCTTCCTCCCCACATTCTTCTTTTATTAACTCATGTGATTGTGATAGGCCTTGTGCTACTTGTATGGAAATTGATAGTTGGCTTTCCACTTCATATGATGCTACCCCTTCATCTAGTTCAATTTATAACATGCATGTTACACTTGATAATGAATATGAAAATTGCATATCTTCTTATTTCAATTCTTTTATTTCTTTAGGTAGGTCAAATATGGAAGATTCACATGTTTTGAATGATAAAATTGTGAAAAAGGATGAATCCTTCCATTTAATTTTGTCTTGTGACCTAACTCCCGATTTTGGATTACATTCATCTCACATGTTGCATAAATCTCTTATTCTTCTTCTTCCACTATCATACCTCCCACCTCTTGAGAACGCAAATGTGATGTGGTATACCCCGACTCTAAATTTGGTTCCTCACCTTTTCAGTTGCAACCACAAGATGACTTTAAAAACATAATGTTTCTTTAACTCCTATAAATGAGAGTAATGTTGATTTTCTTGGTTGTGATTCATACTTGGAGAGTTTTGATCTTAACTTGATTAAAGCATACTTTAACCCCCTCCAAGTTTGTTCCTTTAGATTTGGTATTTCTCTTGGTTTGTTTTCTTTACATGGACACCATTGTAGGAGTCATATGAGGTATCCACTTCAACCACTACTAAAGAATATCAACAAAGGAGAAGTTGACGCTCTAAAGTCCAACATGATCAACATCAAAGATGAGAACTTCTTTAAGCATTTGAAAATACCATAACCAAGTTGTCTCTTTCCTCACTTATTTTACTTCTTATTCTTCATGTAATTGGCTTAATTGTTGAGTAAGGAATATAAGTGTGGGGGAGAGACATAAACTAGTAGTAAATGGTAGTTTTAGTTGTTTTTCCATTTCTAGGATTATAAATAAAGTGCTTAGTGCTAACACCTTCACTAGGCTTGGTTTCAACATGCATTGAAATTTAATTTGATATTTTCATGATTTTGAGGACAATGTAGGAATTAAGTGTGGGGGAGGGGTTGTAGTTGGGTTAATTTTTAGGTTATTGCATCTTAGATATGTTCTTGATTTCAAAAATGACAAAATCTTGAAAAATTTTAAATTTTCCCTCACGTTTACATTTATTAACCTTGAACATGACATAGTTTTGGACTTTTGGCAATTTTAAGAATTTTTCATACTTTTGATATATCTTTTGATTAGCAATCTTGTGAGTGGAACTAATTAATGCCATATGGTTAACCTTGATTGTCTTGAATTTTTGTTTGAGTTTTGGAGAATTAGCCATGTTGTGAGGTGAATTTGAACCTAATTCTTCATTCTTGAGTGAAATCCACTTGATTGTCATTCTCTAGAACTTGTTTGCATTATTGGTTAAAACTTGTTGCTTATAGTGTAATATAGTATGATAAAGGTCTTCATTTCATATCTCTTAATCACATACACTAACCCCAAACATTATTTCTATTTGCCACCTCATTTGAGTCATTCACTTGATATTATTGCATTGTTTTGCCAATACGGGAAAAGTTGCATAATTGCTTTATTCAAAATGAAAACAAAATTTCATTGTTATGTTTTAAAGAATCATGTTATGTATAAAAAATGAAAAAAAAATACAAAAAGAAGGGAAAATAGTGAAAAAAAGAGAAGAAATGAAGAAAAAATGAGAAAAAGTCAAAAAGTGAGAAATAAGGCATGCATAGTAGTTTAGCGATTTGAAATTGGTACTTCAAATTGTAAATGAATGGTTGAACATGCATAACATCATTTCTTTTCTTTTTCCTTCTCATTTCATCACTATAATCCTCAAAAACCCTTTTGATGCATTGCACTTGTGTTTTAGTGGAGACCCTAGAATTCTTACAATCATATGGTAGAATGTGTGCTAAAGTGGATGTTCAGAGTATAAATGAACCAAAAATGTGAGATGTGTATAAACACCTATCCTTCAGTGATTTTATTCTCTACTCATACTCTTTGCATTCATTACAATCATTGTTAATCATTATTAGCATTTTTTCATTCCATTATTAACCCTATGTTGGATTTCTTAAAATTTTTTTGCTTTCCATTGTACTTCAAAGCTTTTTAAAACTTGTCATTGTCCGGGAGTACAAAAGTTTAAGTGTGGAGGAGTTGACAAATCTTTGGATTTATATATTTTTAGTGTGTTAAATTGAGTTTATTAACATTTCAAATATGCAATATTGATTAATTTATGTCTAATTGAATATCTAGACTTTTAAGTAGATATTAGTTTAGGAAGTGAATTAAATGACATAACTTATGAATTTAATATTGTTAATTGATTTTAAAGATCCAATTGATTTATTTTCTTCCCTTTTTCACTTTTAGGGTCGTTCAAAGACTAAATATGGGGGAGTATAGATGGGGAAAAGCAGGGAAAATGAGGAAAAAACTCAAAAAAGCTAGAAAATGAAGTTGCTGGATAAATTTGGAAAATTACAAAAAAGAACCTCTAATTTCAAATATTTTAGTTTAGTCCCAACAACATAATTACAATTTAATCCCTGAACTTTAGAAATGCCATTAGAGTCCCTCTTGCGAACAACAACATTCAGAACTAGTTTTTTTTACTGGTTTTTGGCTGTTTTAACCCAAATTTGGACCCAAACTTAAACCCAAACATTTGACCCAACTTCTTATTGATATTAATTGAAAGATTAGACTTAGGGACCGAAGTTTTGGGGGTTGGGTGCTCCCAAAATCCTAGCTCTCTCCATCTCTTCCTCTATTCTTCTCTCATTTCCTAACATTTCCCTTTCACCTTCCACCTTCCTTTCTTCTTCTATGACACAATAAATTCCTCTTTTGCTCTTTGGGATGCTTTCCATCGGTTTGAGCTTTGGAGAGTTTTATTTCTCTTCATTTCTATGATTTTCTAGATTTATGTTTATCATTTATGCTTTGAGATGGACTGAATTTAGTTGTTATTGTTGATATTTTTTATTTTGGTTTTTAATGAAGGATTTGGACTCATCAATTACATGGTCATGTATATATTTTTTATAGTTCATTTGAGATCTCTCTATTTATTCATTGTATTGGTAAATAGTTTGATTGATTTAAATTATAATTGAACCAAATGCATTACAAATCATTAATCACACACTCTAAGGTACTTAATAATGTCTAATTGGATGAGTTCATGAGATTAGGTGCTAAAAGGGCTTAACAATTCCTAGTTAATTGGGGTCCCACTAATTAGGTATGGGTTCATGAGGTTTAGTTAATTAGTGAATTAGCATCATAATTAACTCCCAAAATCATTAGAAACCTATGATAGCCACTGAAAGTCATTTCCAAGTGCACTTCACTTCCATTACACACTTTTACTAAAAATACATAAAAAATATTTACTTGTTTGCATATGTATTTTCACTATTAAAAATCAACAAAATATATTTTTTACCCAATACATCTCACATTGCATTTAGTTTACTATGATAGTTAGATTAAACAAGACTCCTTGTGAACGACTCAGATTGCACTCTTTTGTTATACCCTTGCATTCGATTTATAAATTTCTTTTGCAATTGACCCAAGGGCGATATACAACGACGGTCGATTGATATACTATATGACACAAAACAGAAAATTTGTAATTAAATTTACAATATGGAATTTTTTATTATAATATCAAATTTCAATGAAATGACATAATATATCTATCCCTTATTAGTTGGGGTAATTAATTAGAGGTCTCATGGAAAAGATATAATTAATGAAAAGTCCCACAAAATCTCCAAATTAAAGTTAGATTCCTTGGGACTTAATTTTAATTATGTGGGAAAGATTTTTGTTCATACTCACGTGGATTTTTCTTTGTCATCCCACGTGGGTAGACACTTTTCCATTAGAGAAATTATTTCTTAATTATCTGTGGCAAAGAGGATGGTGTTCACTAACATCTTACCGTTTTGAGAATTTTTTCCCTATTGGATATCGATTTCCTTGGTTCTGGCTTTCAGTTGTTTATGGTGCTTAGATTTCTCTTATGGGTTGGTTCCTTAAACTTGAAAATGAGGATGAACGTCTGCAAGCGTTCCAGCTATGAGGTTGCAATCTCGGTGATGGGATGACGACGACGACGGTGGGGGTGGGGCCGGAGAGATGGAGAGTGTTGGGTGAGGAGGCAAGAAGATAAGAGGAAGGAAAATTAAATGGGTAGTAATAATTAGCAATTCACAAATAATTATCAAGTTCCCTAGTCACATTACTTTAATTTAGATATTTTGTGGGACATTTCATTAATTATGTCTCGTTCGTTCATGGGACCTTAAATATATTACCTCTAAATTCTTTCCTTGATTTATGTCTCAATTTTTCTTCTATATATATAACTGTCTTTTTATGTTAAAAACCGTTCGATAATCAGGCGCCTATTGACAATCAAATAATCTGTACTCGAAGGGTAGGAGTGTTGACCACATAGGCAATGTTGTCTCCTTTTCCAATGAGAGCACTTCCCGGGATTTGAACATGTGACACCCCAAAAATTTAAATGGGGATTTTAATTATAAATTAAGAATTTTAGAAATTGGGTATATAAATTAATTAAGGGGAATGAGAAAGAAAAATAAATTGATCTTGTTGAAAGAGGTTAGGAAAATAAATTAGGACTTTACAAATGGATGAATGGGCATCCTATATGTTTATTTAAGGATAGAAAATGTTATGTGATTAAGAGAAAAAGAGAGTGGAAGACAAAAATGCCCCTCCCTTCATTAACCTTCCATACACAAATACCCCTCTTCTCATTAAAAAAAAAAATAAATTTGCTTATGCATACATAGAAACTCACGTACACATACACACCCTCCACTACAACTCATCACTTCACTTCTCTTCATTTCTCTACCTCTTTTTTCATTTTTCTCTCTTAGTCCAGCGTGCTTCTTCAGCCAAAAACTTGATCGATCTTGAGCCAATCTTACATGCAATCAGTCCTATAGATTCAGGTGAAAATTCCTCACATTCCCATATAAATTTTTCTGCGTTTTGTTAAGGGAATTAGGGAAAACGAACAGTGAAGTAAGGGGTTTGATTTTCTGGGTTTGTGAAGAAGTTAATAACTATCTTAGGTTTCTATTCATGGTATGAGCTTTGTTGATTTATAAAGGTTGAAATTTTTCCTCTCTTCATTATTTTTTTTCTGTTTGGCCGAATGGGATTTTGGTTTGGGGAGTTGAGATGGACGAAAATTTAAGGGTTAATAGGACTAATTGAGTTAGTTTTTGTCATGCATGTGTGTTTTTATCTTAGGTATTGCTGAAATAGTGTATGGGTGAGAGTGTGATGTTGGGATATTTCATAACAAAATGTTTATATAGCATTGCACTCCAAGTGTTTGATAAAATGCCTAGTAGAGTAGAGAAATTTTACTTGCATGTGGATTATGGAATTTCTGTCTTCTTTTTCAGTTTGGTTGATTTGGAAATGTTGAATTTTACTTCCTTCTTTCCATGTTTTAACCGAATTAGAAGAAAATGATTGTTTTTGTTTCATGCTTGCAATGTGTAAATGGGATATATGTTTTGTGTGCAGCTGAAAATGTTTATGTTATGTATGTTTAGATTGTTAGTTTTTCTAGTTCAATAACTATTATGCAGGAATGGAGAACTGAAATTCATGGTATTGTAGGGATGTTTAGATTATGCATGTGGCTGGAACTAAGTTGTTGCATGTGTATTGAAAATTTTCTGCCTTATTGATCTGTCATGGCTGATTGCTTTGGAAGGAAAAGGGTAAAAGTTTTGTTGATTTGCAAGTTTTGGTGTTTTCCCTTTTCTATGAATGAACCTATTTTTGATATGGATGTTAGAAGTTGTTGTTTTTAGTTGATTGAAAGGTGTTTTAGAACTGTTTGGTAAGGGTGTTGATAATTAGGAAGTTAAAAATCAATGTTTGAATATCCTTGCACTCAAGGTGTTTGTCAAAATGTCTAGTAGAGTAAAGAAATTGATTTTAGTTCATCAAAATTTTGTTACAAAGATTATTCTTCTTTGTTTATAGTTATCATTGGAAAGTGAAGAAATTACATGAATTGTAATGCATGTGTGTATGATTTATGAAGTTGTCTAATGATGTTGAGTGCTTGCATGTGAACTTGCAAAATGATTTGTAGGATGATGATGTTGTTGGGGAATTGTTTAATTGCTGAAATTGGTTGTAGGTTAATTTATAATGAATCATTGCTTGTTATACATAAACCAAAAATGGTTGTTGGAGTAGGAGTGTATTCAATTGTGAATAAGAGGTGTTATATGAATGTTCAAAACTGAATGTAGTTAAAGGAATAGAACTTCATATTAATTGAAAATGGTGCCAAGTGTATTTTGATTGTGAAAAGTAAAAGAAGAACTTTGTGTTGGTGTTTGCAAGATTAATGTGCATGTATGCCAAGTTCTATGTCTTTTCTTCTGCTGCAGAATTTTTGAACTGATATAGGAGGAATAAATAATTGAATTCTAATACAAAGAAGGGCTGAAACATAAAAGTTAAGTGACTAGGTTTTTAAAGTAGAAATTGTGAATCTCTTGCATGATAATTTTTATGTATGTGCATTAAAAATTCTGACTTTATAATGTCATTTACCAACTTGATTTTCTCTTTCAACTTGTGAAATTAAGGTGTCACTAGGTTCTTGGTGATTTGTATTAAGTGATTATAGTAATGAGATTGTGATGAAGATGGTTGGGTTAGGTTAGTAAATTTATTAAGGAATAATGTATAAAAAAATGATTCTAGCATAGTGTTTGAAGAAATATTTCTTTTCTTCAATGATTGAATGGTATTGAATTGAGAATGAAACATAGATTCACGCTGCATGTTTGATTATTACTAACAATAAATTGATTTATTTTGTAATCCTTGTTTCTCTTTTCTGCTCTAACCAAAGGATCAATTGGAATTTAAAAGCTTAAAAACAGATTGTTACTACTTGGTGCATGTATGTGTTGAAAGTCTATAATTCCCTTTGCAAAGTGTTTAAGATACATGTATGTGTGTGTGCATATGAAATCTGATTTGAAAGGATGTTTAAATGAAAGGCTTAAAAGGGAATCGGGTAGTATTATAGGTTCGATAGAGATGTTTTGTACAAAATAGTTACTTATATCTATTATTACTTTAGGTAATAATAGGAGAGTCTGGCAAAGAAGTACTTGGAAGCATAGTGAAGAGAAGATAGCAGGATGACAGGTAACAGTTTAATTCAATAGCAATAAGCGCGCATGAATATTTTATTTAAAGCATGATAATGTTGATCCTAAGAGGAAAGAGGTATATTTATCTCAGATAGATAAATAAGAAAGTAGAGTACTCTAGGCATCAGGTGGGTCGCTCCCCCTATGCCAAACATTTTCAGAAACCCTGCAGGTAAAGAATACCTCCATTAATTAACGAACATATCGTTAAAAATGGTTGGTATAGTGAGGCAGGTTCCAATAAGAGATTGGAAAGAGGCAGGTTCCAATAAGAGATTGGAAAGAGGCAGGTTCCAATAAGAGATTGGAAAGAGGAGAATATTATCATGATTTAAAGGTAAACTATTGAAATAAACTGTTATTGGGATTCTTTGAATCTCACTGTTGTTTTAAAATGTTTTTACAGATAAGCCGGGAGAAGTTAATTCCGAGGGAAGCTCTAGGAAGGTAGGAAGGATGCTTGTTAGGCCCGAAGCTCAATAGTTAGATATATTTGTATTATATATTAGTTGTTATATATATTCTTATACAAGTTTATAACTTGTGATGTATATAGGTATAGGCTATCACCTGCGATAGCCGAATTATATTATATAAAATTGTAATAGTTAGACTTAAATATGTTAAGTATTTAGTAACAATAGATAGTATAGGTGTATAAAATAAAACTAAGTAGTGACTACTAATTTAGCTATTTAATGAATTTATAATCCGCTGCGAATTTCAGGAAAAAGATATAATTTCATAAATTGTTTAGGAGCCCAAGTTTATGTTGGAAATTCTTTTAATGTAGTTTTTGAAATAGAAAAGTTTTAATTTATTCATATTTTTGGGCTTCTAACATTAGAAAGTGGTTATAAATTGATTAGAAGGCTATATATAGAGTTATAAAAAGCTAGGATTTTATAGAACACGCATTCTCATTTTATTGGAAATATTTTGATATCCTTCTTTATATTTAAAAATCCGTCACATGTTATATTTAATAATTAAGTCTACAAGAATTTGCTTACGTAGTAAAAAGTTGTGTACTATTTATATATGGCCTTGAGCACAGTCTACGCTGCATTCACGTCAGAATTTCAGAAAAAATACATCAACAAAAGGGAAACAATAATATAATGGAGAAGGATATATCGCCTAATTTTTCATCCGATAATGCTAGTTGTCAGGTTTCGTCATTAATGGTTAGCGTAGAGAAGCCTATCGAAGAAGAAGAAGGAGTCAACGAGGAAGAAGTGCAAAGACAGAAATCTCCGCAGGAGAATGCTCCATCAATGATCAAACCAATAATCCCTGAGTCCAGCGGAGTGCACACAGATGAAATGTTGGCTCATGTAATTGCTCGCTATAGGGACACTCTAACTCGCCTTAAAGAACGTTGCTTGGGTATTAATCTTACCGTGACACTCTTGTAACAAATAATTTACTTGCATCTTAATAGATTCTGGATTAAATAACTTCTAAGTTATCCCTATATTTAGTTTTACTCCCCATATGCCTTGAACAGGTTTTGATTTTGCTCGTGCTCATTTTGGTTTAGTGGTCCTTACAATTTTACAGGTTTTGGTTTTTGTTTTTATATATAATCCATTGTGCTAACTAGGGGTGGAACCGTGGAAATGAGTCAGGCCGTAAATAAACGGCTTATGACCCTGCCTGTTTAGGGCCTGCATAACCTAGCATTTTTGATGATAAAAAAGACACGCTTAGGCCTAATTAAAAACCTTTTACTTAAAAAAGGCAGGCCTATTTCATTAAAGTCTGGCTCGAAAGCCTTCAGACCTGGCCTGTTTAGTATTACTACTAATAATAAAATAATAATATTAATAAAACCAACGTGTCATATTTATGATCCTTTTAAATTTGATGTGTGGGCCTTTAATAGGCTTAAAACCTTTTAAAGGCCTATATTGTAAGTAGGCTTTTAAAAGGCCTGAAGTTTTTTAAAGGCTTACATTGTAAGTAGACTTTTTAAAAGACTTTCAAACCTTCACTATTTTTAGCAGGTCTATGTTTTTTTCTGAAAAAAACCTACAATCAGGCCCAAACTTAGGCCTATGTTTTCTTATTGCATTACAGGTCTACGCCTATTTAAACAAAGTCTAGCTCAGCCGGGCTCATTTCCACACCTAGTGCTAACAATGTTAAGACCGTTAAACTCAGACAAAGTAATGCTTAGATTAAAAGGATTAAAAACCACAGCTTGAAACTACATGAACTAAAACCAATGTTCTCGATCAAAATGAAAGTATACTAATACTGTATTTACCCTATAATTTACATGTATGCAGGATATCCAGCTAATCAAGACTTGAACTACGAGGCATTGATGCAATTAATGTGTTTTCGATTAAACAATGCGGGTGATCCATTTACAGGGAGTAGTTACATGCTTAATTCGTATGAGTTTGAGCTGTGTGTATTGGATTGGTTTGCCAAACTTTGGGAAATCGAAAAGAATGAGTACTGGGGATATGTTACAAATGGTGGAACAGAAGGAAATCTTTATGCCATCTTAGTGGGGTCCGTGTACATGTTGCACGTGATTTTCAACTATTTAAATTGTTAATAGACTAATGCACGTTATTTTCAACTATTTAAATTGTTAATAGGCTAATATAATAAAGTTATAAGTTAAGGATAAAAATACACGTGTAATTTTGTTAACCTTCATCCAACGTCAAATGCTTTTTATGGATCAAAAAGCAACTATAATAGGTTTTTTGAATGCACAGGCGGGAGCTTTATCCAGATGGAATTTTGTATACATCAAAAGAATCTCATTATTCATTGCTCAAGATATCAAGAATAGCTAGAATCAAGTGTGTGGTAATAGGGGCTAAATCATCTGGTGAGATGGACTATGATGAATTAAAGGCTTCACTCCTTGCTCACAAGGACAAGCCAGCCATTATCAACGTAACCATGGGTACACATTCCTCCCCCTCTCTCTATCTCTCTCTCTAGCATCACTGCACATTCATTTAAATTTATAAAATTTTGTTTGCTTATTTAGGTACGACTTTTAAAGGAGCTATTGATGACCTTGATCTAGTGCTACAATTACTCGAGAACTGTGGCTTCGCACAGGATCGATTCTACATTCATGTTGATGCCGCTTTATTTGGAATGATTCTCCCATTTATTAATGGTGTGAGTACTTAATTCAGCTATTTGACCAAAAAAAGTAATTAATTAAACTAAAATTATCTAACACACATAATGAAACTAAATATATTTAGATAAGAGTACAAGTATATGCTCAATTGAAGTGTGCACCCAAGATTATATATGCTCCAGAATTGTGCACAAAAGAGTATATTTGTGTTAGAAGTACACATGAAATGAAGGATTGACAACCATAAATCAACAAATTAAATAATTGTCATTTCATAATGTTTTCCACCATGAAAAAAAGGACATTACCTTCTATAGTGCCTTCTCAAGAAAATGCTTAAAGGGCTTTTCTTAGAGAAATTATATAAGATTAAAATACACTTATATATAGGCATACTTCTTTTGGTGTTTTTAGAATGATAGAGAAAGTTCGTTTTCTAGGAAAACGCTATAGATTATGGAAACATTATAAAAAGTTTCTTATTCAAGCATAGAAAACGCTATAAATCATGCGCTAGAATTTTAATGGTTAATTATCTTTTATTATTAATTGTCATTTACATATAATTTAAGGGTTAAGGTGCATTTTTAGTACTATAAAATATAGCAAAGTACACTTAACATAATACACAATATTGTGGTCCATTTGTGGTAACCAAGAATTATTTTCGTGGCTTATTTAGTAACGACGTTAAATAAGTTAAATTTGACCGTTATGTGTCAAATTTTGACCGTTAAATTATGCGGTAAAGGAGCATTTTCAGTACTCTAGAATATAGAAGGGCATCAAACATAATATACAATATTTAAACACCATAAACAACTAAGTCACAATATTATTCAAAGTGTCAAATAATTAAACACTACAAAGTTATAAAGATCCATAGACTATCCTAATATCATGCATATATAAACTAATAAGTCATTAGTATTTTACATATATAAAAAGTGTAAGCAAAAAATCATAAACTAAACAGGTTGGCCTTACTGAGTTAAAATGGGTTGGTCATACTGGCTCAACACAAATTAAAACGGGTTGGTCATACTGGCTTGACCCAAATTAATGACCCTATGATGTAATAGAAGAAGAGTTACTTCTATCTAATTACATAGTTATAAACTTAAAATAATGTTCGTTACATTGTCATTTCAATATACATATATTACATCATTATGTCACATTAGATTTTATCTTATAAAAGTGAGTTTTAGCTAACGAATTACTAGATAAGCAATGAAAATAATTCTTAGTTATTACAAATGGACCAAAATATTGTATATTATGTTTAGTGCTCCTTCTATATTCTAGAGTACTGAAAATGCTCCTTTACCCCACAATTTAACGGTCAATATTTGACACATAACGGTCAAACTTAACTTATTTAATGTCGTTACTAAATAAGCCACGAAAATAATTTTTGGTTACCACAAATGGACCACAATATTGTGTATTATGCTAAGTGTACTTTGCTATATTCTAGAGTACTAAAAATGCACTTTAACCCTATAATTTAATGGTTCTATAGAATATTCGACATTTGATTCCTAAGGTTAGAGTTGAAGTTATAAATAAACTTTAACACATCTCATTTTGCAAATGAGGTAGAATCAATTGAACAAGAACTGTTTCGCCATCCTTCTATCTCCACTCTAATTCCCCCCATAATCCCTCTCTTTATCTTCTTATTTCTCCTTCCCTACCCTTCACCACTAATACATGGCATATATGATTGTCCTCTCAATAAACGTAATTTTGCTCATGCCATCACCTGACACTTAATGTGAGTGTCTCTCAACAGAGACACAAACCATTCTTTGTCATAATGAGGGGCTAACCTGTTGGATCCAACCGCAATATTAATGATATAACACAAGTTACTTGTCTTCCATGGAGGAAAACGGTTCCCTCCTTACACTATGATGCATTTAATTATTAATATCAGTAAAAAACCTATTGTGTTTTCCCTTTAATGCACAACTAGCTAGTTCATTATCATGGTCGGACAAATAAAACTCAAGACTGATCACATATACAATATTTGGCATGTGATAGCTTCATGCATTATGGGAAATTAACAAATTTACAATGATTCGATTAAATTAATTAACTTGATATTTTTTTGTCCTTTTTGCCATATATTCTAACAGGCATCAAAGATTTCTTTCAAGAGGCCTATTGGAAGTGTAACTGTATCAGGGCATAAGTTTTTAGGATGTCCAATGGCATGCGGTGTTTTGATAACTCGTTTGAAATACGTTGACTTTCTCTCTAAAGAAATAGAATATATTGGTTCGAGGGACACCACCATCTCTGGAAGCCGAGGAGGCCATACTTCAATCTTCCTTTGGTATGCTCTCAACAAGAGAGGCTTCAATGGCCTTCAACACGATGTGAATGAGTGCATTAAAAACGCAATCTATCTTCATAATAGCTTGAGGGACCATGGAATTGGAGTTATGCGTAACACGTTTAGCAATATTGTGGTGTTTGAGAGGCCTCTTGACGATGCATTTGCTCGTAGGTGGATGTTATCTAACGAAGGGAATATATCCCACATTGTAGTGTTGCAGCATGTGACCATGGAAATGATAGATATGTTTGCGGGAGAGTTTGTGAATAACCGATCCATTTTATATGAAAATGGAGACATAATAGCTCCCTGTATTGCTGAGGAAATTGGTGCCAAGAACTGTGTTTGTTCGCTCCACAAGAAGCTTTTCTACTCCTAATGATGATCAGATGTTGTCGATTTGTTTCTTCAATTCAACTTTGATGGTGATGATGAACCTATTTCAGTATTCCTTTTTCTTCTTTTCTTGTATTTTGAATAAGAATCTTATCCTCATTAATAATGATTTACATGTCAGTATTGTTTGAAAATAATTTTTTTTTTATTTGTGAGGGAAAGGGACCTAAGCCCAGTTACACATTTTCTCACTCCTGGCGACACATACCAATGTTCTTACTATCCTGATACACAATGTCCTCAATACTATTTGGTGGTTTTATCCATATTTCCTCTCTTGATCCAGGCTGAAGCTTTATACTACTTGTTACTTAACATTAATGCTCCATCAATGTTTAATTTACATCAGGTTTTTTGAGGTGATTCCCAGTTAACATTGATTACTTTTTTCTTTTATTTGTCTGCATGCATATGTGAGTTCAGGTCCCATATTTGTAGATAATATTCAATGTACCTCCTAATTTCTAGCTCTCCGTATCTCGGCCTTCAAAGGTAGAATTATGCTTGCGATTGTTTCTCCATTTCCACATGTGCCAGAATCCTGTGGCAAAAGTTTCCAGCCAGAAAGGTTCTCCTCCTCTCTTAAAGTCTAACATGATTTTATCTAAATTTCAGAACAAGATACAATTTCTTGAGTCATATTTCATTTAATTAACAAATCAAGTAGTAGTGATCAAAAATTTTGTAAAATGAAAAGCAAGATCTTATAAAAAAAATTAAAAGCAAGATAAAAGCCGCACATAAATTTCATTCATAGCTAAAGAGGGTATTAAATAAGCATCAATCCATGAGAAGAAATTGTTCAAAATAACCCTAATACTTTTTTTTTACCAACAAAATAACCCTAATGCAAAAGATATATAGCAAATAATAACAAATACTACCTTCGTTCCTAAATATATAAGATAACTTTCTTAATTTGATTATATTAAAGATGTAAGTTAAGTTAGTTATTAAAACATGATATTATCAATTTATCCTAACTATATATCTTAATTCTCACTCTCCCACTCTTGCTTGTTTATTATAGATAAGTATAAATAGGGTTTATTTGGAAAAAAGTTGAGAAAAAACAGAAAGTTACTTATATTTAATAGCAAATTAAAATATGAAAGAGGTTTTATATTTACGAACAAAGGAGTAATAAAAGTCATCCAAACAACATCGCAATCCAAAAATTACATAATAAAAATTAAAGAGAAATACAGAGAAAGAGAGAAAATCAACAAGAGTAATCATAAAATCTCTCAAGTATTTCCAAGCCCCAAAACTCTATTTTCTCCCTCATAGTCGCTGCCCCCACTCGCTGAAGAAGACGAAGGCAATAAACCTAACGAACTGGTCAGCTGCCCCTTTTTCATTGTTTGACCCATGCTCATTTGTTTAAGTTGAAGCCCATATCTTTCATCTCACATTTGGCCCAAATCGCTGTTGGAGTGTTGTTGGGTCTTTGTTGTTGTTATTTTTTAAATTTAATTGGATCTACTCCACGCATGGCTTCACCCAAACTAGAGTACACAAGACAAAATTCAAATACACTTCTGTTTGTTTGGATATAACTTTTGAAAAATAGACTCTGAAAAAAAAAGATAAAAAAACTCTTTGAAGAATAGATTATAGAGAATAGCATCTGAAAAAAATTGAAAAAATAGTTTTTGACAAAACATAAGTTGTCTGCCACAAACCTAGATTTTCAAGTAAAAAAATTATTCTAACATAAGTTTTCACACCAAAATCCAAATACAATTTTTTTGCCCACGTTACAAGTTTCATTAGGCTCCTCAAGAGAACGACACCTAAGGGTTAGCTTCCACGATCACCTTGACCACAAATTTCTTCAAGGACAGGCCCAAGACAACACTGCATTGATGTGTTACATATTTTAACATCCAAGTTCTTAAATAATTAATTAATTGTTAATTAAATATAATTTAAGGATCTTAGATGATTTAGAGGCTCAATTATGGAGTTACAATCGAACTAATGATTGATTCGGGAAATTCTTAGGAAATTTTTTAACAAATTTAATTTGATCTTATGTTCAGGTTATTAGTTTTGAAATTGAGCCAATAAAATTGGATGTTATAAAATAAAAATATTGGATAAGGGCATAAGGCCCAAAACTTAGCTATGTGATTGATTTGTATAATTACAAGTTAAGCAATATAAATCAAATTATATATATGTCAGTGTGTGTGGGGGAAATGACAAATAAATATTTCTACATGTCCAAAAGGATAATTAAAGAACCAGAAAATTGTTAATTGGTATGTTCTAAATATTAATTTTTATTTGAGTTCCTTACTTGTCTTTTTGGACATCCAGAGGTATTTATTTGTCATTTTCACACACACATATTTGTCATTTTCCACAACTTGAATAAATAAAAGACACCCATTTCATTTCCACAAGTTGAAATGAATGGGACATATAAGGCCATAAATGGTCCATTTAATGGGTGGAACCCCTTATATTTATTAAAGAATCAGAAGGAGCAGGCGCAACGCTGTGGAAAAGAGAAAGATGAGGAGAGGAAAATTATGGGGTGTCCTGGGATTTTGATTTTGAGTTGATTCAAAAGTCACATCATTGTCTTATGATTGTTTGAATAAGGGAGGTTTGTGAGCAGTGAGCACTATGGTATATTGGTGACATTGGGCTAAATATGATCTAAAATTTTTTAAATATATAATCTACTGTGATAATTGATAAATTGTTACAGCGATTAAGCCAAAATTGTGATGTGTCACTATATAACGATAATGATAGAAATGCTTAAATTCTTTATGAAAATGTTTGATATTATATTTGGTAAATTTAACGGCTAAATTGGCGGCCTTTGAGCTTTGACTCACTCTCCATCACGCGTTGAGGTTACCCAATGACCATCATTTAACCTTTTGGGTTATTTCTCATGTTTAGAACCAGTTCTTGGTGATCAATTTGTCTCTATGGAGACGTTTGGATCTCATTGGATATACTCCTTTAGGGGTGTCTGGATCTCATTTAATCTACCCCTTTGAATGTGTTTGATTTATTCTTGTGGAAATGAATTGTTTTTTATGAATAAGTGTTCGGATCTCAAACACCGATCGTTTGCAAACAAAAGTTTCAACTTGGAAACTATTTCAAGGAATTATTTTTTCAATTGTCTAGAATATGCAGTGGAAATTTGAATTTAAAAAAATGTAGCTCAAGTACTCCCTCCGGTCCTATTTATAAGTTGTCAACCGCCCAAATTGTACATACCAAGGAATGGAGGTTAATGGAAGTTGAGTCATTAAATTGGTCTTATTTTTTTAGTCTTTTCCATTTTTACCCCTCTTACTTTTATTACTATGGCCCACTACCTCTTTCATCTTTATAAGCATACATGTGCCTTTTTCATCTTCTCTCTCTTCTCATTTTCCAATGTTCATTTTCCAATGTTAAGGGTATATTGGGAAAATTTTAATAAATGAGTTAGTTAATGTTAGTTGGTGACTTATATTAAGGACCAAAATTTAATGGCGGTTGACGACTTATAAATAGGACCGGAGGGAGTACGTAGCTAGATCAGGAGGCTTAAATTAATGTTGAAAACAAGATATACTAAGATGGTTGGTGTTTGGTAAGTGGTAGGTTTGTCATTAAATGAAGGGCAATGTTTCTATTTTTCCCTTCAAGTAATTATCTTGGATCGGACTGTTAGGCACTCTGAACTAACATATGGTACAATTTCACCCTAGAAGTAACCATAATAATCCAATTTTAACTCATGTGGAGTACACATCAGCATTTGAACGGTCAAATGTTAAAGACCGTCAGATGACGATAGTAAAATTGGACTACTTTTAAACCTTTCGGTACAGCTAGCTTTGAATCTCTCCTGCGTTTCACGCAGCTGTCTATTAGTTCTTTTATTTAATACCCTTACTGCGCGCCCCTGAAACAAATGAATGTGACAAAGACAAATGAAAAGGGTAAATATGGGATTTCATCATTGATACATAAATGCCCTTTCTTTGCTGATCAAAAAAATAAATGCCCTTTCTAATGTCAAATTACCCAATCAAATTTACATCCAATTGATCCATCTATAATGCAATTATCAACAATTTAATCCACTTGTTTAACATGGAAATTTACATTTTAATCAATTGAATTTATGAATTAAAAATGTGTTTTCAAATTAGAATGAATGTTTCTATAATTAAAGCAAAATACATGAGATGCTGGGGGTATATTTTACTTCTTTATTTGAACAATATTGAGAAGACAATTTTTAAAGTAGTCAAGAAGCCTGCCACAACTACATAACTGGTGCATGGCTGATGGCACCTTGAGACTTCGAAAAAGCTTATGAAAATCATATGCTACTGGCTAACATTAAAGCTGTGATTTAGGGCTAACTCGATTTAAATGGACCAACCCGACTCGATTTGGGATGGCCCGCTTTCAACCCATTTTGATTCGGGTTTAATTTTTCCAGCCTAACCCTCTTTTTTTCTATGTTTTTTTGGACTCGATCCAACCAAATACAAACTTTACATGTAAATTTGAGATTTTAATCCAGCCCAACTCGATTCACTTTAAATCGGATTGACATTTTTATAACTCGACCCACTTTTTTTATGTATTTGCAGGCTCAAGCTTACGGGTCGAGTCAGAAGTCACAGCTCTAACTAAAATGGTTTTTCACTTATAAAATTAAATTATGGAGAGAAATTTTAAACTCTTGAACAAATTTAGAGATATCGTTATACAATTTGCATATTTATTACCTTCCCCGTAACTGTTGATATTTTAATCAATTTGGATAAAGAAGAATATGATAAATGGTTAATTCAATTTTTGGTCCCTAAACTTTCACTCAATTTTGGTTTTGATCCCTGAATTTCAGAATCGGCGTTTTTAGTCCTCAAACTGTCCATCAGTTTTGGATTTGATTATTGAACTATGAAGTCAATGATTTTAGTCCCTGAACTTTCAATCAATTTTGGTATAGGTCCCTTAGCTTTCAATCAATTTTAGTTTTAGTCCTTAAGTCTTAAAGTTTTGTATAAAACACATTTTGGTTGCTTCAAAGGTAAAATTGTATTAATATTAGTTTAGAGTGCCCAGTAATATAAAATGGTTATTAAAGGTAAAATAAAGTCATTACCTTTATGTATACATATCATTCTCCGAATCTCGATACAAGCATGAACTTGTTTAGTCATTGGATTCCGAAGACTGAAATAGAAGTACTGCCATCGCTATAATTAACTAGACTGAAACAAAACGTACTTGATGAATTAGGTGGTTCATCAATATGTGAATTGATTTGGTGAAAAAGATATATCCCATTTAATTACCCTCAATCGGTGAAGGAAGGTTTTTTCAGCGAAGGAAGGTTAATTGAATGATTTCTCTAGTGATTTGGAAAAGTGTCTACCAGTCTACCACAACAACTTAAATAGAAAATGTAACTTGATTAAATAGAATATGTCATGTGACTATCCAAAAGAAATATTATTAATTGCTTTATAGACGATTTTGTAAACTGACGACTTATAAATGGGAACAAGCAAATATCTTTCGAAATATTTCTTTCAACCTTGACCTACCTACAAAGTACTACTAACATAAATTCTGTGGCCAAACAAAAGTATTAACATAAATTCTGACATCCTTCTTTATATTTAAAAATCCATCACGTGCTATATATAATAATAATCTGTCAGGTGCTATATATAATAATAATCCGTCAGGTGCTATAAATAATAATAATTATACAAAAAATATGCGGCGACGAAAATGTTAGATGGTCCATGGTTCGGGGTTCGATCCCTAGCCCTTGCGAATGAAGCAAATTCACAGACCAGCTGTCTACCCCCTACATGGGACTTCAGAACAGCGAAGGATTAGTCCCACTTGACACGCAGGGGATGCCCTTGAGAAATAAAAAAAAATGTTAGATGGCCCAAAAGAATATGCTTACGTAGTAAAAAGTTGTGT
This sequence comes from Mimosa pudica, assembly GCA_029929735.1. Lineage (NCBI taxonomy): Eukaryota > Viridiplantae > Streptophyta > Magnoliopsida > Fabales > Fabaceae > Mimosa > Mimosa pudica. The sequence goes on along the minus strand of JAKELP010000021.1, from coordinate 6,049,101 downwards.
ACTATATATATGGCCATGAGTATCTCTCTAGCTACCAGCATTCAGATTCAGAATTTCAGAAAAACACATCAACTAAAGGGAAACAAAATATAATGGAGAAGGCTATATTGCCTTATTTTGCATCCCATAATGCTAGTTGTCAGGTTTCGTCGTTAATGGTTATTAGCGCCAAGAAGCCTATGGAAGAAGAAGAAGATCACGAGGAAGAAGTGCAAAGACAGAAATCTCCGCAGGAGAACGCTCCATCAATGATCAAACCAATAATCTCTGAGTCCAGTGGAGTGCACACAGATGAAATGTTGGCTCATGTAATTGCTCGCTATAGGGACACTCTAACTCGCCTGAAAGAACGTTGCTTGGGTATTATTCTTACCGTGACACTCTTGTAACAAATAATTTACATGCATCTAACTAGATCCTGGATTAAATAACTTCTAAATTATCCCAATAATTTTGGTTTTACTCCTTAAAAAGGTTTTGATTTTGCTCCTGCTCATTTTGGTTTTGTGGACCTTATAATTTTACAGGTTTTTTGGTTTTTGTTTTTATATATAATCCATGGGGTTAACCAATGTTACGACTTTTGATAAAAAAAAATAACCAATGTTAAGACCGTTAAACTCAGACCAAGTCATTATTCGATTATAAGGATTAAAAACCACAACTTCAAAATACATGAACTAAAACCAATTTCCGATCAAAATGTAAGTATACTAATAACTGTGTGTTGATCCTATAATTTATATGTATGCAGGATATCCAACTAATCAAGATTTCAACTACGAGGAATTGATGCAATTAATGTGTTTTCGATTAAACAATCCTGGTGATCCATTTACAGGGAGTAGTTACATGCTTAACTCGTTTGACTTTGAGCTGTGTGTATTAGACTGGTTTGCCAAACTTTGGGAAATAAAAAAGAATGAGTACTGGGGATATGTTACAAATGGCGGAACTGAAGGAAATCTTTGTGCCATCTTAGTGGGGTCGGTGTACATATTGCACGTGATTTTCAACTATTTAAATTTAAATTGTTAATAGACCACTACAAGAAATTGAGAGGCAGTCACATCTTTTATGTCACGCATTCAGAGTGTGACAAAAATAGTACTTTGTCGCAGTTTACGGATAAAATGTGACCCAAATTTAAGCGTGACAAAAATATGAGTAAATGTGACACACTTATGTAGTCTCAGTTTTAACGGGACTATACACCAAAATTAGGCGTGACTGACCCCTCATTTTCTTGCAGTGGACTAACATGATAAAGTTATGAGTTATGGTTAAAAAATATATTTAATTTTGTTAAAACACCAATGTCAATTTTTTTTATGGATCAAAAGTAACTATAATAAGTTTTTTCAATGCACAGTCGGGAGCTTTATCCAGATGGAATTTTGTATACATCAAAAGAATCTCATTATTCATTGTTCAAGATAGCAAGAATAACTAGAATCAAGTGTGTGGTAATAGGGACTAAATCATCTGGTGAGATGGACTATGATGAATTAAAGGCTTCACTCCTTGCTAACAAAGACAAGCCAGCCATTATCAACGTAACCATGGGTACACCCCCCCCCCCCTCCCAGCATCACTGCACATTCATTCAAAATTATAAATTAAAAGTTTGTTTGCTTATTTTAGGTACAACTTTTAAAGGAGCTATTGATGACCTTGATCTAGTGCTACAAATACTCGAGAACTGTGGCTTCACACAAGATCGATTCTACATTCATGTTGATGCCGCTTTATTTGGAATGATTCTGCCATTTATTCATGGAGTGAGTAATAAATTCAGCTATTTGACCAAAAAAGTAATTAATTCAACTAAAATTATCTAACACATAACATTATATAATGAAACTAAATATAACTAAATAAGAGTATAACTATCGATATTATATACTCCCTCCGGTCCCTAATGTAAGAGCTAGCCGTAAAAAAACGTTTCTTAAGAAAACATGTGAATGTTAGTTGGGTGTCTGGAGTTAATGCTTCTTTTCCAAAAATGCCCATATTTATTATGGTACTTTTAAGAGAGAGAAATGTATAAGCATTAATAAATATTAAAGAGAGTTAGGGGTAAAGTAGGAAAACATGTATTAAATGAGGAGAGAATATAGGGTGAGCTCTTACATTAGGGACCAAAACCATTCAAATTTTGGGCTCTTACATTAGGGATCAGAGGGAGTACTATGCATGATGTGCATGTTTTGACCACTAATATATAATAACTAGTTCATCATCATGGTCCGACAATAAAACTCGACATTGATCACATATACAACATTTCGCATGTGGTAGCTTCATGCATTGTGGAAAATAAATTTTTTTGAAAAAATTCGATTTAATTAATTAATTAACTTATATGTCCTTTTGGCAATATATTTTTACAGGCCTCGAAGATTTCTTTTAATCGGCCTATTGGAAGTGTAACTGTGTCAGGGCATAAGTTTCTAGGATGCCCAATGTCATGTGGTGTTCTAATAACTCGTTTGAAATATGCAGACTTTCTCTCTAAAGAAGTAGAATATATTGATTCGAAGGACACCACAATCTCCGGAAGCCGAGTAGGCCATACTTCAATCTTCCTTTGGTATGCTCTCAACAAGAGAGGCTTCAACGGCCTTCAACACGATGTGAATGAGTGCATAAAAAAAGCAATCTATCTTCATGATAGCTTGAGGGACCATGGAATTGGAGTTATGCGCAACAAGTTTAGCAATATTGTGGTGTTTGAGAGGCCTCTTGACGATGCATTTGGTCGTAGGTGGATGTTATCTAACGAAGGGAATATATCCCACATTGTAGTGATGCAGCATGTGACCATGGAAATGATAGATTTGTTTGTGGGAGAGTTTGTGAATTATCGATCCATTTTCTCCCTTTATGAAAATGGAGGCATAATAGTTCCCTGTATTGCTGAGGAAATTGGTGCCAACAACTGTGCTTGTTCATTCCACAAGAAGCTTTCCTACTCCTGATGATGAAAAGATATTGTTGATTTGTTTATTCAATTCAACTTTGATGGTGATGATGAACCTATTTTAATATTCCTTTTTCTTCTTTTGTTGTATTTTGAATAAGCAAGAATCTTGCTCCTCGTGAATAATGATTTACACGTCAGTAGTGTTTGAAAATAATTTTTTTTCTGTGAGGTGAAGGGACCTAAGCCCAGTTACACATGTTCTCACTCCTGGCGACACATATCAATGTTCCTACTATCCTGATACACAATGTCCTCAATACTACTTGGTGGTTTTATCCAAATTTCCTCCTCTTGATCCAGGCGGAAGCTTTATACTACTTGTTACTTAACATTAATGCTCCATCAATGTTTAATTTACATAAGGTTTTTTAAGGTGATTCCCAAGTTAACATTGATTACTTTTTTCTTTTATTTGTCTGCATGCATATGTGAGTTCAGGTCCCATATTTGTAGATAATTTTCAATGTACCTCCTAATTTCTAGCTCTCCGTATTTCGGCCTTCAAAAAGGTCGAATTATGCTTGTGATTGTTTCTCCATTTCCACATGTACCAAAATCCTGTGGCAAAAGTTTCTTGCCAGAAAGGTTCTCCTCCTCTCTTCAAGTCTAACATGATTTTATCTAAATTTCAGAACAAGATACAATTTCTTGAGTCATATTTCATTTGATTAACAAATCAAATAGTGATAAAAAATTTTGTAAAATGAAAAGCAAGATCTTATAAAAAAATTAAAAGTAAGATAAAAGCCACACATAAATTTAATTCATAGCTAAAGTGGGTATTAAATAAGCATCAATCCATGAGAAGAAATTGTTCAAAATAACCCTAATATACTTTTTTTACCAACAAAATAACCCTAATGCAAAAGATAGCAAATAATAACAAATATTGTCTTCGTTCCTAAATATAAGATAACTTTTCTAATTTGATTATATTAAAGATGTAAGTTAAATAAGTTATTAACACATGATATTATCAATTTATCCTAACTATATACATTAATCCTCACTTTATCACTCTTACTTGTTATTATTGATAAGTATAAATAGGGTTTATTTAGAAAAAAAGTTGAGAAAAAAATAGAAAGTTGCTTATATTTAATAGCAAATTAAAATATGAAAGAGGTCTTATATATTTAGGAACAAGGGAGTAATAAAAGTCATCCAAACAACATCACAATCCAAACATTATATAATAAAATTAAAGAGAAATAGAGAGAAAGAGAGAAAACCAACAAGAGTAATCTTAAAATCTCTCAAGTATTTCCAAGCCCCAAAACTCTATTTTCTCCCTCATAGTCGCTGGCCCCACTCGCTGAAAATGACGAAGGCAATAAACCTAACGCAACCTAACGCTGCCTCATTTTTATGCTTGACCCATGCTCATTTGTTTAAGTTGAAGCCCATATCTTTCATCTCACATTTGGCCCAAATTGCTGCTGGAGTGTTGTTGGGTTTTTGTTGTTATTTTTAAAATTTGATTGGATCTACTGCACGAATGGCTTCTTCACCTAAACTACAGTGTACAAGACAAAATTCAAATACACTTCCGGCTTGTTTAGATATAACTTTTGAAAAATAGATTCTAAAAAAAAGCTAAAATACTCTTTTGAAGAAAAGATTATAGAAAATCGCATCTAAGAAAATTAAAAAAATAGCTTCTGATAAAACATAAGTTTTCTACCACAAACCTAGGTTTTCAGGTTGAAAAACTATTCTAAAAAAGTTGAGTGTTTGTCTTACTTGATTGATCTTATGTTAAAGTTATTAATTTTAAAACTAGCTAAGAAAAATGGATATTATAAAATAAAAATATTGGATAAGGCCCAAAACTTAGCTATGTAATTGATTTGTATAATTACAAGTTAAACAATATAATTTAATATATATATATATATATATATATATATATATATATATAAAACACAAAAAACAAACAAAACAAAAGACTCCCATTTCACGTGCCACCCACAAGTTGAAATGAATGGGACATATTAGTGCTGTCCACTTTAATTCCATTTAATGGGTGGAACCCCTTATATTTATTTTAGAATCAGAAGGAGGAGGTGCGACGCTGTGAAAAAGAAAAGGAGGAGGAGAGGAAAATTATGGGGTGTCCTAGGATTTTGACTTTGAGTTGATTCAAAAACCACATCCTTGTCTTATTTATATGTGTGCGTGTATGATTGCTTGAACAGGGAGGTTTGTGAGCACTATGGTATATTTGTGACATTGGGCTAAATATGATTTAAAATTTTCTAGATATATAATCTATTTTGAGAATTCATAAATTGTCATGGCAATTAAGCTAAAATTGTGATGTGTCACTATATATTGATGATGATAAAAATGCTTAAATTTTTTATGAAAATGTTTGATATATTATATTTGGTAAATCTAATAGTTTATTTGGAGCCCTTTGAGCTTTGGTTGACTCCCCTTCACGCGTTGAGGTTGCCCAATGACCATCATGTTAACCTTTTGGGCTAATTCTAATGTTTAGAATTGGTTCTTAGTGACCTTCTATTTCTGTGGAGATGTTTGGATCTTATTGGATATACTCCTTTAGGGGTGTTTGGATCTCATTTGATCTATCCCTTTGAGGGTGTTTAGATCATTCTTGTGGGAACGAATTTTTTCTTATATGAATTATTGTTTTGTCATATTATGGTTTCATGATAGATACCGATACTTATACTAAGATATGATTGTTATTATTCGTGAATATCTTGTTGTGACTTTGGCCTATATACGTTTGCCTACATAGTTGCGCGTAAGGCAGAATGAGGAGCAAAGGCAGATTGAGGAGCAAAAGTGTTACTGAGACTTTGTCTCACTCGTGATGGTTTGTTGGTGTTTCTTGTCCTAGTATCATTCCTTGGAGAGAGCAAGGAGCAGGAAGGGAATCATTGATTGTGAGGTCTCCATGTTTCCTTTAAAAATGTGCATATTGCCAGACTTTTAAACTAGACACTATTACATTGTTTTCACTTTCCTTATTTTTCATGTTAGATTATCATATGAGTAGTGTTCATATTAGACCCGTCTCTTTTGGCAACTTATGGTTGAACTCTAATGGTGGTCATTCTCGTGCTTTAACTTTCAATGGTAGCAGACATATAATTATAGTCATTGTTGAGTAATTGTAAGAGGTATTTAGGCTTTGGCCTTGAGCAATGGAGTTGGGATCTTTTGTAAATGTTATGTTAGCAACTCATTGGTATTATCAGACCATGAGGGTTATTGGTATCTTTAGTTATTGTGTTATATTACTTTCCATATCTATGATTGTTTGTGTAATGTGTGATCATTAATTAGTATAGAATGTGTTCTGTTGATGATGTGCTATTGAAATGTAAGTTGATAGGGAATGTTTCTTTTTAAACTTATTATGTTCTTTTATTATCCAGGATAGTTCTTTACGATGAATAAATACTCTTTCTATCGTGAATAAATTATATTGGGATTTCATCAAGTTATTCTATTTACTATGACAATCTTTTCATTAACTACGATAGAAGGGTCTTAATGTATCATTCCTCTTTCCTATCATTGTGATGGTATAAATATGCTTACCAAAGATTTTCAAATATGTTTATATTGTGATGATTTAATAGTAATTGCTTAGAAGAATATTTACACATATGGATGCTCTTCAGTTGACAATATCTAATATTTTTTACATTTTTGAACCCTTTATGAAGTGTTTAGTTAAATATTTGAGAACGGGTTGCCAAAGATTCCATTTGGTAAGGGAAAGGTTTTTCATTAATTGAACTTCTACGTATTTTTAAGTGTATGAATGAAAGGGGATAAGAATTTGGTTGCTTATGATATTTAGGAAGCAATGAGTAACCTTCAATTCTTAATATAAGATTTAATTGACTTCTTTTAGGGATTAAGAAAACTAAAGAATTATTTATCATTTACGTAATGATAATTTTCATTCCTCACTAGCTTATCCTTGTACTTAAACATGATTATCGCATTTAATTCTCTATCAAGTGGCAAATGTATAGAATGTCTCTCAAGCACCGATCGTTGGCAAACAAAAGTTTCAACTAGGAAACTATTTCAAGGAATTATTTTTTCAATTGTCTAGAAAATGCGGTGAAAATTTCAATTTAATAAAATGTAGCTCAAGTATCTAGCTTGATCAGGAGGCTTAAATGTTGAAAACAAGATATACTAAGATGGTTGGTGTTTAGTAAGTGGTAGGTTTGTCATTAAATGAAGGACAATGGTTATAATTTTTCCTTCTAACATATGGTGCGATCTCACCCTAGAAATTACTAAAGTAGTCTAATTTTACCCTACCTGACGGTCATTGACGTTTGACCGTTAAAATACTAGTGTGGACTCCATGTGGAAATTGAGCAAAATGCCACGTCGCAAAAACTTAACCCATGTGGAGTTCACATCAGCATTTGAACGGTCAAACGGCAAATACTATCAGGTGAGGTAAAATTGGACCACTTTGATTACTTTAATAATAAAATTGTACCATATGTTTGTTCAGGGTGCTCAGTGTACCAAAAAAGTTACTTGAAGGGCGAAATAAGATGCCACATTGCATTTAATTGATAAAATTTACTTTTATTGTGAGTGAAAGGGAATCATAATTAGGGTATATAAGGTCTAGGTTTAGGTATGTAAAAAATAAATTAACATTTAGAATTGGCCTGGATATCTTGATGTTGACATTCTACAAATACAAATGCCAGTGGGATTCACATCTCAACAAATCACAATCCGACTTTCTTAAATTTGTAGTCCCCAAAGTAGACAAAAATTTAGGGTGAAGGTGCAAAACTAGCCACCGTAAATTTTCAAATGGACAACTTTGGAACTCGTAAATTGGATGGTGCAAAACCGTACATTATAAATCAAAATGGGACAAATTTAGCCACGCCGTTAAGTTGAAGCTAACGGACGTTTTGATTTAATGAAGGTGGGTCCCATGCCAACACAAACGTCTATTAGCTTCAACTTAACGGTGTGGCTAAATTTGTCCCATTTTGATTTATAATGTACGGTTTTGCACCATCCAATTTACGGGTGCTAAAGTTGTCCATTTGGAAATTTTCGGTGGCTAGTTTTGCACCTTTACCCCAAAAATTTATAACCCATCATTTTATTTATGATCCAATATTTCTCTCTCTTTTCAATTTACAAATCTAACTTCTAATATTTCGCTACTTAAGTTTGTTGCCTTTCTTCTAAATTCTAATAGCTCCCAATGTTTACTGAAAATTTAGTCAAGCTGGCAATTAAATTCCATATTTTAACGGGTTAAAGTTCAAATATGCCCTAGAAATTTTCACTGAGGATCGAAATTGCCCCGAAAGTTTTTATAGAATCAATTTTGCCCTAGAAGTTTATAAAAGGGATCAAATTTTCCCCTCAATTAATTAACATTAAATTTAACTGTTAAATTATTCAAATCACCGTCATATCAAGTCACTTCATGGTCCACGTCATGAACATATGTCATCTTATCATATCTCACATTTCATGTTAAGAAATCTAGACCAATGATAAAAACTAATCCTGACATTTAATTAAGGGTAAAGGTGCAAAAATAGCCACCGTAAATTTAAAAATGGGCAATTATAACTCTGGTAAATTGAAGGGGGCAAAATTGTACACTATAAACTAAAATAGGGCAAAATCATACATTGTAAACCAAAATGAGTCAAAAGTAACCTCTCTGTTAGGCCGAGTTAAACAGTTATTTTCCAGACGTGGGCTCCACCATCAGTAAATAACATGTCAATTTCAAAATCCAATGTAAAAGCTAAAATGCATCCAGTTGAACCCTAAATCACTAAAAACGAACTCTAAACCCCCCAAATCATTTCGATAAAAAACCAAATAGAACCCTAAACCATGTGAAATTCACCATACTTCTATGTAATCATCTGAAAAAATAAAGTCTCATCAACATATTGCACCCTTAAATGTATGACACATCATTTACTGATGGTGGGCCACGTCTGGAAAACGTACGTTTAAATTTACAATGGCTATTTTTGCACATTTGCTCAATTTTGACCCATTTTGATTTACAGTGTACAGTTTTACCCCCTTCAATTTACCAGAGTTATAGTTGCACATTTTTAAATTTATGATGGCTATTTTTGCACCTTTACCCTTTAATTAAATCAACCCAAACCTCCACCTTCCCTCAACCCAACCCTCACCACAATCCCAACCCAACCCTAGCTACAGCCGGCGACAGTCAGTGTGGCGGCCGTCACCATCGTGTTCCTTTCCTTTCCAAATAAAAGAATCACCCACAGTGATGTTACCTATTCTAGTTTGGGCAAAAACACAAACAGATGGTAGCATAACATTAGAAAACATAGTAAGATTGTTATCAAAAAAAAAGAAAACATAGTAAGATGGAATGCAGAAAAGAAGTCAAGCCCAGAATCAATTATCCCCACAATCCAGAAAAAGGAAACAAAGTGCAAATTCAATTGTTCCAGTATGAACATAACTCAATAAGAGTAAATTGAACTTTTTGGTAAGAATTATAATCCAATTCTAACAGCTTCAAAACAATGAACTAAAAAAATCTTAACAGTCTTACACTATGCTTGGTATACTAAAATTGGGAAGTGTGTTAAAGAAAGTATAGCTGGAATCACGTTGGATCCCTTTCCACAGAACCCAATTTCCATCAAAATTGAAGATACTCAATTTTCTTCACAGAAAAATAAAAAGCTTTGGTCTTTTTTATTTGTTTCAGCAGGAAACGCTTTCCTGAGATGGTAAGAGAGTAGAAAAATGAAACCCATCAACAAGAAACAAGAAAGAATGTATTATTGAACATTCAGATCCGCAGTAAAAAGAAGTGGGGCTTTATGCAGCAAAAGTCAAAGCAGGTCATGGCGTGCAAGTGTGAGAAGAAAAAAGATGGGTTTAGATCTTCCACAGTCAAATTTAATTAATGGTAGGTAGGATTAGGGAATCATATTCTCTCCTCATCCCTCATAATCACCCTAATTTGCCTATTGAAATTCATGTAACTATGTAAGAGTCTATACTTGTACCATTAAAAATAAAGAAAACTATATTGAAATATATAATAAATGAAGAAATTTTATTTTTATAATTTTGAAAAATTTTTAGCATAAAAATTTCAATTATCTGGAACGATTAATTACAACTATCTATCTGGACCTATTCAATAGAAGGATCTATAAGAGATACGACTTATCCAGTTAACTGTAAAATTACTTTACAATTATTCTATAGTTGATTGGATAAGTATGTATCTCTTATATATCCTTCTATTGAAATGAAATAGGTCCAGATAGTTGAAATTTTTTATGCTAAAATAATTTCAAAAATAAAAAAATTAAATTCTTCATTTATTTTATATTATAATACAGTTTTTTATTTTTAATGGTACAAATGGTAAATTATAAACTTTTAGATGAATTTCAATAGGTAAAATGTGGTGATTATGAGGGATGATGAGAGAAAGATGAGGAGAGAAACCGAACCCGTGGGATTACATTTTGGGTTTGCATTTCAGGCTCATCTCCCCCACTTCTCATCCCTCACTCATCTTCAAAACTGTCTCGTTTTGTGTGAAACCCATGTGCCTCTCCCTCCTTCAAACTCTTCAGCCTTTTGACAAAAATAAATAAGCCCCATTCTCTCTCTCCTTGACCCCGCCAAAAGAATCTATTAGAGATACAAACTTGTCCAGTTAACTGTAATATAATTTTACAGTTAACTGGACAAGTTTGTATCTCTAATAGATCCATCTGTTGAAACAAAATAGGTCTAGATAGTTGAAATTTTTTAGCATTTTCAAAAATAAAAAAAAATTAAAGTTGTTTCATTTATTTTATAATGTTTTTTTATTTTTATTGGTACAAGTAGCAAATTAGGAGCTCTTAAATGAATTTAAATGACCCAATATAAGAAGAAATGTGAGTGTGAGAGATGAAAAGAAGGGACTTTGAGGGAGGGATTTTGAGGGAATCCCATTCCATGTCAGTGGTGATTGGTGGGGTCAAGGAGAGAGAGAAGGCTGAAGAGTTTGAAGGAGGGAGAGGCACATGGGTTTCACACAAAACGAGGTAGTTTTGAAGATGAGTGAGGGATGAGTAGTGGGGGAGATGAGCCTGGAATACAAACCCTTAGATTTTTATTTCTATATTTCTTATCATGAAATGTGAGAGATGGTGATGTGACATTATGTTCATGACATGCACCATGAAGTGGTTTGACGGTGATTTGACTGACTTATTAGTCAAAGTTAACATTGGTTAACTGTTGATTCATTTTGTAAATTTTCTTGGCAAAATTAATTCTTAAAAAAAACTTATAGGGAAATGTAAAGCTATTTTAATCCTTTCGGTACAGCTAGCTACGAATTTCTCCCTCGTTTCACGCAGCTGTCTTTAAGTTCTTTTACCTTACTGCGCGGTCCTGAAACAAATGATTGTGACAAAGACAAATGAAAAGGGTAAATATGGGATTTCATCATTGATAAAATAAATGCTTATTCTAATTTCAAATTACCCGATCAATTTCACATTCAATTGATCCAACTATAATGCATTTATCAACAATTTAATCCACTAGTTTAACATCAAAAAGTACATTTCAATCAATTGAATTTATGAATTAATAATGTGTTTTCAAAATAGAATGAATGTTTCTATAGTAGTTAAAGCAAAATACATGAGATGAAGGGGGTATATTTTACTTCTTTATTTTAACAATATTGATGAGACAATTTCAAGAAGCCTGCCACAACTATATAACTAATGCATGGCACCTTGAGACTTCAAAAAAGCTTATGAAAATCATCCGCAACTGGCTAACATGGTTTTTCATTCATAAAACCAAATTATCGAGAGAAATTTCAAACTTTTGAACAGATTTAGAGATATCACTATACAATTTGCATATTTATTGCCTTCCCCGTAACTTTTGATATTCTTTAATCAAATTAGATAAAGAAGAATATGATAAATGGTTAATATAACTTTTGATCTCTAAAATTTCACCCAATTTTAGTTTTAGTTCCTGAACTTTAAAATCAGTGGTTTTGGTCCTAGAATTTTCCATCAATTTTGGTTTTGGTTATTGAACTTTTAAGTCAATGGTTTTAGTCCCTGAACTTTCAATCAACTTTAGTATTAGTCCCTGAACTTTCAGTCAATTTTAGTTTTAGTCTTTATATAAAACTCAAGGACCAATACCAAAATTGATTGAAAGTTCAGGGAGTAAAACCATTCACTTCAAAGTTTAGGAACCAAAACCAAAATTGATGAAAAGGTTGAGAACTAAAACCATCGATTTTAAAGTTTAGGGACTAAAACCAAAATTGAGTGAAAATTCAGAAACTAAAAGTTATATTAATCCTAAATTCAACAATATATATTCTTTTTGTATAGATCCGGAAAAGGTTTTCACCAAATTCAAAAGGAACAAAGAAACTACCAAACACTTGGTTCAACTAGAGGTTTTGAGCTATGAGAACGCAACAATGTTGAATACTTAGTCGTAGAGCTTTGCCGCCCTTATAGTCTTACCTGGCTCGATTCAGATTAGTTTGGATCCCGATAAATTCTCTGAGCTAAAAGGATGGAGGTCCAGGATAACGGATAAAGAAATTAATAAAAAACAAAGAAAGCCAAAGAAATGGTTGGATATACATGTAGTTTATTTGTGCACACGATTCTCCGAATCTCGATACAAGCATGAACTTGTTTAGACATTGGTTCCGTAGACTGAAATGAAGGCTCTGCCATCACTATAACTATACTGAAACAAACACGTGCTTAATTAGGTGGTTCATCAATATGTGAATTGATTTGGTGAAAAATGTATATCTCCCATTGAATTATCCTCAATCGGTGATGGAAAGTTAATGGATTAATTTCTCTAATGATTTGGAAAAGTGTCTACCACAACAAATTAAATAGAAAATGTAACTTGATTAAACGGATTTCCGTAATGACTGGAATTTTCTATCACAAATTCAAATTACAATATAATTCTCCTAATTTCGATCACAATTTTTCTTCCGAAATTTCATTCTTTCAGCAGCATATAGAACAAAAAATGATTAAATTAAAAAAAATCTACCTTTAAAATTTTTCATACACCTGAAATGATTATAAGAAACATTCGTTATAACAATGATTAGCTAACATTAATTTTAACACCTTTTTTTAACTAATCCAAAATTTTCTCTAAAAACATTAATCACATGCAGTTAAAAGGTTGCTATACATATAAAAGCAAAGGAACAAAAAAATATACGTGGCATTTTTACACCGTAGGACCTCACTTTAATTATATTTCTTTCATGGGACCTCCAATTAATTATCTCATTATGAAGATTTTATTCTTAAGAAAATTCCATCTGGTATTTTATTTAAATATACTCTTATAATCATAGTAAATCTTAAAAAAGTTTTGAAATATATATTATACTACTTCCCTATGGTCTTAAATATAAGACCTATTTAACTATTGGTAAAAAAGACCTATTTACTAATTTGAGTCGATTAAGGATAATATTAATTTAGTTAGTTGATTTGACTTGTTTTTCCTGAAAACCTCATTCATATAACTGAACTCACCCTCCCGTATCTTACATGATTACTATTGTGAGGACATCAATGAGGGTAGTTTTGGAAAAGATGAACACAAATTAGAAATAGGTGTTATATTCTGGGCAAAAATCATCATCTTACTAAATACTCCCTCTGTTCATAAATATAAGATCACTTTGGTTAATTTGGGGAGATTAAGGAAGACAATAAGGGGTTTTCAACGATCTTCCCAAAATTCCCTCAATTACTTAACTTTAAAAGGAGGAGGGGTTTTCAATGAAAATATGAAGTATAAGGGTAGTTTTGACAAAACTTGAGATAAAATAGGAAGTGATCTTATATTTAGGAACTTATCCACTCCCCCAAAGTGATCTTATATTTAGGAAAGGAGGGAGTATATCTTTTATTTAGAACAAGTGGGAGTATAAATTTAAAATCTAACTAGATTGAAATAAATTTTTATATGATGATTGGAAAAGTATCTACCATATGACATTAAACAGAATGTGATCAAATTGACAATATGGAATTTTTAGTACAATATCAAATTACAATAAATTCTTCCTTGATTTCCATCGCAAATTGTCTTCTATAACTTTTACTATAGAACAAAAAGATGGCGAATATAAAATTACTTTAACAGTTTTATATGTCATATGACTATCAAAAAGAAATATTTTTAATTGCTTCATAGACGCTTTTGCGAAATGATGACTATAAATGTAAACGTGCAAATATTTTTCGAAACATTTCTTTCAACCTTGACCTACCTACCTACTAACATTAATTCTGACATCCTTCTATATCTTTAAAAATCCGTCACGTCTATATTTAATAATGGGTTAAACGAACTTTTTATCTTTTAGTGTGTTTGATTTTTAGTCCTGAAATTTGAAATTGTAGGTTTTGCTCTATATACATCAATTTTAGTTTTAATCCCTATAATTACAAAGAAGAGGTTTGGTCATTCAAATTTCATTTAATTCAAATAAACAGTTCCTGTTGTTTGATAATAATTTGATGGTGTTAAATAAGCTGACATGTCTTCCTTAATTGCGATGAGTAGGCAAGAAAAACAGATTATAAATATTTAATTAAAAATGATTAATTGTTTTAAAAAGAAAATCTTCCTCCTTCAGATCCTCCGATGCGTAGGTCGAAGATTGTGAGGCCGGTGATTCATGACGGTGGAAGAATGTAACACGAACTGTAAAACCGCATCATGTGTTGAAGACAACCGAGGGGACCAAATGAGGAAGCGGCTAAATGGAGAGGTAGAAAGGGAGTTCATGAATAAATCAATTCCAAAGAAATAATCATAATCATCTTTATCATGCAATTCAGAGTAAAGAGTAACGGAATTTTTTTTTAGCAATTTCATTCTCTGCCAATGACTTCCCACACAACACCAGTGAGCTCGTTGAGTCACAATCCAAAGCTGCGGAAAATATTAACGCAGAAAAAAGATTTCAAAATGTTCGAAATTGTAGAATCGAGGAAGTTGAAGGGGAGCTGAAGGGGAGCGATTTTGCAAACTATCCAAAAGAAATACTCCCTCCGGTCCCTAATATAAGAGTCAGCCGCAAAAAAACGCTTTTAATTAAAAAAACATGTGAATGTTAGTTGAGTGTCTGAAGTTAATGCTTCTTTTTCAATATTGTCCATATTTATTATGATACTTTTAAGAGAGAGAAATACATAAGCATTAATAAATATGAAAGAGAGTTAGGGGTAAAGTAGGAAAAAACACATTAAATGAGGAGAGAATGTGAGATGAACTCTTATATTATGATCAAAATCATTCAAATTTTGAGCTCTTATATAAGGGAGCGGAGGGAGTATTATTAATTGCTTCATAGACGATTTTGCAAACTAATGTCTTATAAATGGGAACATGCAAATATTTTCCAAAACATTTATTTCAGTATCTTGATCTACTCCCTCCGGTCCTAATGCCTTTGACTTTTTTTGGAGATGTTAGGGTTACAAAATATGTTATTGAATTATGACATATTTGATAAATTTTTATATTAGTCATTAGTTTATAGGTTAAACAAACTAGTTTAAGAGAAAAAATTAGTTAAATCAATTTATGATTGACTTATTTTGCTTATTTAGGATTCTCCTAAAAAGTCAAAGGTGACTTATAATTAGGACCAGAGGGAGTACCTACTAACATTAATTCTGACATCCTTCTTTATATTTAAAAGTCCGTCACGTGCTATATATATAATAGTAACACAAAAAATATGCGGCGACAAAAATGTTAGACAACCCAAAAGAATATGCTTACGTAGTAAAAAGTTGTGTACTATATATATGGCCTTGAGTATCTTTCTACCAGCATTCAGATTCAGAATTTCAGAAAAACACATCAACTAAAGGGAAACAAAATATAATGGAGAAGGCTATAATGCCTTATTTGTCACCCCATAATGCTAGTTGTCAGGTTTCGACGTTAATGGTTATTAGCCCCAAGCACTACAAGAAAATAGTAAGCTAGTCACGTGGGGTATGTGGCGCATGGGGCAAGAGTGACAAAATCAACTTTGTTTGTCACGTATGACTTCCCCAAACGTGACACAAACTGGAATGGACTTTCTTTGTGGCGCATGGACATGTTTGTGCGTCACAAACTTGACACAAACGTGACACAAACGTGACACAAACTTAAATTTAAATTTTTTGTGGCGCATGGGCTTTCTTTGTGGCGTATGGATCCATACGCCACACATATGACTTCCCAAACATGTTTGTGGCGTATGGATCCATACGCCACAAACATGTTTGGGAAGTCATATGTTTGTGGCGTATGGATCCATACGCCACACATATGACTTCCCAAACATGTTTGTGGCATATGGATCCATACGCCACACATACCCGTAAAAAATTTAAATTTTTTCCCTCAACTCTTCCCACTTTCTCCCTATATAAACTTCACTTCTCTCACATTTTCTCCTCCCCACTCTCTATTTTTTCCTACTCTCTCCCCACTTTCTTTTCTCCTCTTCCTCTACTCCATTATTTTCCTCCTCTTCACTTCCATTCTTCATATTTAATTTCTCATTTAACTAATTATACTTAATTTTTTTTTCAGGCTCATTGTTTAAAATCTTCCACAATCTAAGGTATACACTTTATCATTCGTTAATACTTTGTTTTTTTTCTCATTCATTATAATTCAAATTCTTTTATTTCATTATAATACTAGCTTTTAATTATTTTTCCCTCTACTCCCTCTACTTCAAACACTCTCTTTCCTTCTTTCTAATTATTATCTCCTATTTTTTTATTTTTTTAAAACCTGCAGCTTGCCGAGGAAGAAGCTTCCTCGGCAAGCTGCAGTTTTTTTTTATTTTCACTGCACCTTATGTCGCGCATGGGTTATGCGCGACATGATTTTATTGCATTAAAATTATGTGGCGTATGATACGTGACACAAGTTTGTTACGCCTCGATTTGTGGCGTATGGAGTTATGCGCCACAAAAAAATTTCCTACGCCACATACTTCACAAATTTCACCATTTTCAAACGTGACTAGCAGACATTTGTTTTGTAGTGAAGAAGCCTATCGAAGAAGAAGAAGATCACGAGGAAGAAGTGCAAAGACAGAAATCTCCGCAGGAGAATGCTCCATCAATGATCAAACCAATAATCTCTGAGTCCAGTGGAGTGCACACAGATGAAATGTTGGCTCATATAATTGCTCGCTATAGGGACACTCTAACTCGCCTTAAAGAACGTTGCTTGGGTATTATTCTTACCGTGTGACACTCTTCTAACAAATAATTTACATGCATCTAACTAGATTCTGGATTAAATAACTTCTAAATTATCCCTATATTTTTGGTTTTACTCCTTAAAAAGGTTTTGATTTTGCTCCTGCTCATTTTGGTTTTGTGGACCTTATAATTTTACAGGTTTTTTGGTTTTTGTTTTTATATATAATCCATGCGGTTAACCAATGTTACGACTTTTGATAAAAAAAATAACCAATGTTAAGACCGTTAAACTCAGACCAAGTCATTATTCGATTATAAGGATTAAAAACCACAACTTCAAAATACATGAACTAAAACCAATTTCCGATCAAAATGTAAGTATACTAATAACTGTGTGTTGATCCTATAATTTATATGTATGCAGGATATCCAACTAATCAAGATTTCAACTACGAGGAATTGATGCAATTAATGTGTTTTCGATTAAACAATCCTGGTGATCCATTTACAGGGAGTAGTTACATGCTTAACTCGTTTGACTTTGAGCTGTGTGTATTAGACTGGTTTGCCAAACTTTGGGAAATAAAAAAGAATGAGTACTGGGGATATGTTACAAATGGCGGAACTGAAGGAAATCTTTATGCCATCTTAGTGGGGTCGGTGTACATATTGCACGTGATTTTCAACTATTTAAATTTAAACTGTTAATAGACCACTACAAGAAATTGAGAGGTAGTCACATCTTTTATGTCACGCATTCAGAGTGTAACAAAAATAGTACTTTGTCGCAGTTTGCGGATAAAATGTGACCCAAATTTAAGCGTGACAAAAATATGAGTAAATGTGACACACTTATGTAGTCTCGGTTTTAACGGGACTATACATCAAAATTAGGCGCGACTAGCCCCTCATTTTCTTGCAGTGGACTAACATAATAAAGTTATGAGTTATGGTTAAAAAATATACGTTTAATTTTGTTAAAACACCAATGTCAATTTTTTTTATGGATCAAAAGTAACTATAATAAGTTTTTTGAATGCACAGGCGGGAGCTTTATCCAGATGGAATTTTGTATACATCAAAAGAATCTCATTATTCATTGTTCAAGATAGCAAGAATAACTAGAATCAAGTGTGTGGTAATAGGGACTAAATCATCTGGTGAGATGGACTATGATGAATTAAAGGCTTCACTCCTTGCTAACAAAGACAAGCCAGCCATTATCAACGTAACCATGGGTACACCCCCCCCCCCCCCCAAGCATCACTGCACATTCATTCAAATTTATAAATTAAAAGTTTGTTTGCTTATTTTAGGTACAACTTTTAAAGGAGCTATTGATGACCTTGATCTAGTGCTACAAATACTCGAGAACTGTGGCTTCACACAAGATCGATTCTACATTCATGTTGATGCCGCTTTATTTGGAATGATTCTGCCATTTATTCATGGAGTGAGTAATAAATTCAGCTATTTGACCAAAAAAGTAATTAATTCAACTAAAATTATCTAACACATAACATTATATAATGAAACTAAATATAATTAAATAAGAGCATAACTATCGATATTATATACTCCCTCCGGTCCCTAATGTAAGAGCTAGCCGTAAAAAAACGCTTTTTAAGAAAACATGTGAATGTTAGTTGGGTGTCTGGAGTTAATGCTCCCTTTTCAAAAATGCTCATATTTATTATGGTACTTTTAAGAGAGAGAAATGTATAAGCATTAATAAATATGAAAGAGAGTTAGGGGTAAAGTAGGAAAAAATGTATTAAATGAGGAGAGAATATGAGATAGATGAGCTCTTACATTAGGGACCAGAACCATTCAAATTTTGGGCTCTTACATTAGAGATCGGAGGGAGTACTATGCATGATGTGCGTGTTTTGACCACTAATATATAATAACTAGTTCATCATCATGGTCCGACAATAAAACTCGACATTGATCACATATACAACATTTCGCATGTGGTAGCTTCATGCATTGTGGAAAATAATTTTTTTTGAAAAAATTTGATTTAATTAATTAATTAACTTATATGTCCTTTTGGCAATATATTTTTACAGGCCTCGAAGATTTCTTTTAATCGGCCTATTGGAAGTGTAACTGTGTCAGGGCATAAGTTTCTAGGATGCCCAATGCCATGTGGTGTTCTAATAACTCGTTTGAAATATGCAGACTTTCTCTCTAAAGAAGTAGAATATATTGATTCGAAGGACACCACAATCTCCGGAAGGAGTAGGCCATACTTCAATCTTCCTTTGGTATGCTCTCAACAAGAGAGGCTTCAATGGCCTTCAACACGATGTGAATGAGTGCTTAAAAAAAGCAATCTATCTTCATGATAGCTTGAGGGACCATGGAATTGGAGTTATGCGCAACAAGTTTAGCAATATTGTGGTGTTTGAGAGGCCTCTTGACGATGCATTTGGTCGTAGGTGGATGTTATCTAACGAAGGGAATATATCCCACATTGTAGTGTTGCAGCATGTGACCATGGAAATGATAGATTTGTTTGTGGGAGAGTTTGTGAATCATCGATCCATTTTCTCTCTTTATGAAAATGGAGGCATAATATCTCACTGTATTGCTGAGGAAATTGGTGCCAACAACTGTGCTTGTTCGTTCCACAAGAAGCTGATGGTGATCAGATATTGTTGATTTGTTTATTCAATTCAGCTTTGATGGTGATGATGAATCTATTTCAATATTCTATTTTCTTCGTTTGTTGTATTTTGAATAAGCAAGAACCTTGCTCCTTTTGAATAATGATTTACATTTCATTAGTGTTTGAAAATAAAATCTGTTTTTTTCGGTGATGGAAAGGGGCCTAATAAGCCAGTCACACATGTTCTCGCACTTGTCGTCTGGCGAGACATACCAATGTCCCTACTATCTTGATGCAAGATGTCCTCAATACTACTTGGTGGTTTCATCCATATTTCGTCTTCTTGATACAGGCTGAAGCTTAATATTACCCATTTTATTATAAGGCACCAACTACTCATTTCTCACAAATCAAAGAATGTTAACCCTTCATTAAATGACATGTTTCACATTTTCAAATTTTAATCTCCATTAATGACATGGGTAAAATGGGAAAGAGCATTAAATATGGCGGTTAATATCTTATATTAAAGAGCATATATTGTACTCCCTCCGGTCCCTAATGTAAGAGCCCAAAATTTGAATGATTTTGGTCCTTAATGTAAGAGCTCACCCCATATTCTATCCTCATTTAATGTATTTTTTCCTACTTTACTCCTAACTCTCTTTCATATTTATTAATGCTTATGTATTTCTCTCTCTTAAAAGTACCATAATAAATATGGGCAATTTTGGAAAAGAAGCATTAACTTCAAACACCCAACTAACATTCACATGTTTTCTTAAGAAGCATTTTTTTGACGGCTAACTCTTACATTAGGGACCGGAGGGAGTAGGTAGTTGTACCTTATAATAAGGACCGGAGGGAGTACTACTTGATGCTTAACATTAGTGCTCCATCAATATTCAATATGCACTAGGTTTGTTGAGGTGGTTGCCAGCTAACATTGATTACTTTTTCATTTATTTGTCCGCATGAGTCTAGGTCCCATCTTTGCATATAATTTTCAATGTACCTCCTATTCATTTCTGTCCTTGTTTTAAGTCACGAACTATTTATTCATACCAAAGAATGGTATTTTGTACTACAAATTAATGTTAAATTTACCATTTTTTTCAACTTCGCCCTTCATTAAATGATGTATTTCACATTTTCAATTTTGAATCTCCATTAAAAATAAGGATAAAGTGGAAAAAAGCATTCAATGCGGCGGTTGGTGCCTTATATTAAGAAAAAAAAATTGTTGATACTTGTTGACTTATAATAAGGACTAGAGATAATAATTTCTAGCTCTCCACATCTCTGCCATTCAAAGGTAGAATTATGGCTGCGACTGTTTCTCCATTGCCATATGTTGTTACGCACTTCACATACCCCGTTTCCTCTTCCCCATTTCTGAGTCATTGCATTCGCTAGAAGTCTTTTGTGAATGCAGCGCCAGATAAGCACTCTCATTCTTTTTGGAACTTTAACCTTCCAAATTGTCTTCCAGAGCATTCTATCTTGATTCTCTTCATGAACCTGTAATGATTAATATGCACTTGCCTTGGTGAATTATCCATGTGGAGTTGGTTTCCATGCCATACTTGTTTACATTTTTGCTAATTCCTTCCTGAAATTAGAGTCCGTCTTTTTAGCTATATTTGTCCCTCTCCTTTCCAACTTCTTCCATATTTCTGAGTTAGAACTTGTGCCCATAAGTTGGTAGGGTCAGTTGTAAGTCTCCATAACAGCTTGAGTAAAAAGGCCTCATTCATTTGTTTAAGAGACTTTATACCCACCCCACCTATTTCTTTAGGTTGACACATCTTCTCTCAAACTATTGCATGCCACATCTTCTTTCCTTTTGAGTCTCCCCATAGAAATTCTCTTGATAATTTTCTACTTCATCATCTATGTATGGTTCCATGTGGAAGTTTTCCATGTTGCATGGGGTAGAGAGCCATAGATCCCATCACTGATTTCACGAGAATGATTCTTCCTCCTAAGGATAATGGGCAAGCTGATTTCCACCCTATTAGCCTTGCATTGACCCTTTCCACAATATTCTTGTATTTTTCCTTTCTCTTCCTTGCAAATTTGATCTCGTCTCCTAAATACCTTCCTAATTCTTTCCTGGAGCTTAAATAAGTTATGACCTCATCCTGAATTTTTTTTTATTCAGGAGGATTCTAATTGTTGTTCTGGCTGTTAGCTAACTAGTAACCTCCTTGCAGCATCACAAAGAAATAGAAAGAAATAGCATATGCCAGAGTTGGCAAGGAATGTTCGGTTCTTCAGCTGTATTTTATGGAGACAATGACATTGGGCTACTTATGGGCCAAGAAGGCCCAATATAATTTATTGATAGTTTATAGGCCCAATATCAACCCATATGACTTTTTTTGGCCACTAATCCATCCATATGATTTACTGATTAGTGATATTGATTACCGCTACTCCTGATCAAAAAAACAATATTGATTAGTGATTACCGCTACGGCGTCTATGCACTTCTCCAAAATAAAAAAGTATAACGAGTTTTAGCGAGGATTTGGTATTTAAGCGTGTATATATTTAAGGTGCTTTTTCATATGCATACCTATATTTATATACGCATATATATTTGTTGCTGGTGGTGTCTTTTTTTGTACCCATGAATTCTGACGAAGGAAGGATGAAGACAGTCTTGGCGGCGATGACTCCTTTCTACCTATATTAGAGTTTTGCAATTTTATCTATTGTTTTTTGGACATTTTTGCAAACCTTTTATTTTGTACTTTCTATTTTACTTTTCCTTATTATAAAATAATATATGTCATTATAATCCCAAAATAGTATATGTCATTTGACAAAAAAAACAATATATGAACCGAGATCAACAATATATATATCATTATTATAGTAATGTAAAATATTCCTGTATGACTAGGAAAAAGTAACATTCAAACAAAACTACGTTAACTAGTAAATAAACAAGACATTCATTCATCAATCACACATAAGAAACTAAAACAAAGTTTTTTTATCAAAACTAAACCAAAGTTTCTTAAACATAAGATATCTTGCTATTTGTTTATCTCAAAACAACACCACATCATCCTCAACTTGGGGAGAAAAGAATATAAAATTTTACCTAAAAAATTCACAATCATCTCTTGGTCAATTTAGATTTTTTTGAAGCACCTGTTATCATGAACTTACCTCTTTCTAATTTGGAGGTTTTATTGGATCGAGCCAAGTAGGATTAGAAGGGCAACAAACCTCTAGTACCAATGTTAATGCGTTCCGAGAGCTCAAACTCAAGACTCTGGTTAAACTAGTACAACCTTTATAATTTGAATCATGTACTTGGTGGTTAATTAATTGAGATGCCGATTTTAGTCCCTAAGCCATTTAGATTTTTATCCGCCAGCCTAACCCATTTGGATTTTGAACCATTATTTAACGTATTTTTTTATGTCTATACTGATGGAAATCATTAATCATCAATCTTAATTAAGAAATATCAGGTTAACTTTACCCCCCTTTTTCTGTTTCCAATGAAACTCATTTTACTTGACCCAGTCAGCATAAATTGTGTTAGGAGAGTTTTACACCGACTTAATTTGACCCAGTGGAGATTTGAGTTGATGAGTGGTGGGAACACGTTGAATCAGAAACAGTCCTGCACGAAACTACTGTAACTGTAATTTTAATTTTTCATAACATGATGGACTTTTGTTGTTCGGCAGAAATAAAAATAAACAAGTTGGTACGCATCTAATTCTGAGATGACGGTGGTTTCAATTCAATTCAAAGACTCAAAAGGTGCTTGGAAAATTCTATACACTATAGACTTTCAAAACCCAACATTTTCTGTTTTCATTTCCCAGAATCTATTGATTTTGACAACCTATGGTATTTTTTCAGCCATCCCAACCTATGGTATTCATTGTGTTGGGCCTTGGCCTCTTTACAATTCCCAAAAAATGAAAAGTTCGCAGCACTCGTGCCGCAAAATAATCATATAGCAATATTTTCATTTTTTTTTTCTAAGTTGCCTTTGGTAATTAAAAAATTTAATTTAGTCCTTTCAACTCCATTTTATAAGAATATTAGTTATATTTAGTATATTTTTGGAGTTTTAGTTTATGCTACCGTCTATCAAAATAATTATTATAATCTGAATATGAAAATAATTATTAATCTTAAATTAAACATTTATGCGTATTTTAAAAATATATATGGAAAGTGTTTATGTAATTTCAACATAAAGAAAAAACAAATTTCATAATTTTTTTAAATAAGGAAAAAATCGTGCATGATTTGACATGATAAAATTTCTGAGCATATTAAGAATAACAAAACAAATCCACGTTAATTTAATAAGATTTAATTAAGATTTGTATTAATTTTGAAAACATGAGGAAATCATGCTTAATTTTTAATAAAATCCAACCAAAATATGTTTTAAATTTGGAATAATATAATTTATCCCTATAGTTTTGACTAATCCATAATTAAGTTTGAATTTTGATTGGTAACAACTCAACTGCAATAGCTTTAATTTAATAAAAATTACTTGTGTAAACCTCAACTTGATACCTTATATGCTCTTTAATTTCAACAACGTTGGTTTGCACATTTTTTTATACCTTATACCTTAAAATGATCAAAGTGCTTTTTTTTTATGATTTAGAAACTAGGTTCAAATATTGTCGTTACATTTTTAATAAGCCTCATGATGCGAGGTGGGAAAACTAAGTTCTAACACAAAAGTTGGCATTTTCCTAAAGAGTTTTAATTATAGGCAAGTGGGATGTTGGTCCCATAGCAAAAAAAATGGCAAGTTGCAAATTTTGCTACTATTTTATGAGATTTTTTTTAAAACACATTTTTCGAACAAAAAAAACAGCAAAACCAACTAACTATTTTATGAGATGAGTAATTGACGATTGAGCCAACTTTGGCCAACAGCCAACTAAGTTAATCACTGTTGTTTGTGGAAGTTTAATAAAAAGTGTTGTTTGTGGAAGTTTAATAAAAAGCAAGAAATATCTACGAGGGAAAATTATTAAATTAAATAACCTCTTTTTATTGAAGAAATATTTAACTTCATTTACTTAATTTATTTTTCCAATCAAAATAGAATATATTTGTTATTTACTTATTTATACTTCTTTTTCCACCAAAATTATTTATACTTCATTTACCAGTCCAGTATCTAATTTATGTCATTTAAGTTTTTTTTTTTATTTTGAACTGCACTTAATCTAATTTTATTAGAAAAAGCAGGCAGTTTTAGAAATTTACATATCTAAATGTTCTCCTTTTTTATGTGTGCAAATTATTTGCAAAGTAATTTTCCTCTTTTATTTAAAATAGATAAATAAAACATTTCCGCTTCATTTTAGTTTTAAAATACTTTTAATTGACCAATATGCATTGTTCTTTAATTTTTCAACCATTTCAGGGCTGGTATTTTAAGAATTTATTATACGGCCACGAAATATAAGTTTTGAAACTTATCTGATCTAGAAATATAATAAATTATTGTACTTTAAGCTCCAAATTGTAGGCCTTTCAATGGGTTCCCTATAATTTGAAAACTGATTAAAGCTTTATTTGACTCTTTTTTCTTTTATCAGCTTTGTCATTCATTTCACATTTTATAGAATATTGACTAATTGACCCTTTCAATTTTCTTAATCTGCATTGCATGCCAAGGTTGAACTATTCTCTTATCAGTAGCATGTATTCTTACTCAATCCGAACAGGTCAGCATAAATCCCAGTGACCCTATCAAACAATCAGTCCAGCATGCTATTAACCTAGGAACCCAGTAACCCCGATTAACTTGGTTTAACCCGGGGTAGTCCAATGGATTCAAATTCTAATTAAATACATTAGTCTTGAATTCAATCTTTACTGTCCATATATGTGTGTGTGCGCGCGTACAATTTTTATATCCAATTTCTTTGTGGCTCTAGCCTCTAAGTCATATTTTTTTTCTAATTACCATAATACTTTATTTACTTGTAACTTTTAGAAGGAAAAATGTTTGTTTCAATCCCGAATACATATTTAAAAGATGTTTCAATCAAAACAGCAGTTCCCCATGAAAATTATAAGAAATGGATACTTCATATATAACTTTTTTTTGGAGAGGTTAAGGTTGCAAAATAGTCGATTAAATGATGACATATTTGATATATTTTTAGATTATCCATTAGTTTATAAGTAAAATAGACTAGTTTAAGGGAAAAAATTAGGTAAATCAATTTATAATTAACTTATTTTGCTTTTTTAAGGATTTTTCAAAAAAGTCAATTAGATCTTATATTTAGGACCAGAGGGAATATTACTTTCAATCCTTTTAAAAGGGATGGAGCGGGATTTGGGTTGAAGGTCTCAACATGGGGGAGGCTGCATGGTGGAGGGAAGGAGCTTAAAAATTTATGGGAATTTTTTTTTGTTTAATTAGTATTATTAATGTCCAGATAAGCACAACCTTCCACATAAGCTCAACCAATCAGCACTAAATTAACACTGTTAGTGACACATGATCGAGCAAACTTAACACTATTAGTGACATATAAGCAAACTCAATGCACCAGGGACTAACCACCACAAACTGAGTGAATTTGATGGACAAAAAACATTCATTTTAAACTTGAGGGATAAAAACCCCAAATGAAGGGAAATTAGGATGACCAAAAAGTTATGTTTACCCTTTTGTAAATTATAAATGTCGTATCTTTCCTTAATAAAATTAATGATATATGAAATATCATTCTGCATGTTTATTGTAAAACAATATAGTTCTTTCCATAAAAATATTCGCCTGCAACAGTGTATGGATATCATTATTATTTTTAACACATAGCATAGAAAACATACAAGTTTCCACATAAAACAAGTAGGTAGGATTGTTATTCTCTAATTCTTTATATACTGATCATTTTTAGTTTTTAATATTTTTTCCGATAACTTTTGGGAACCATGTAAATGTTTTCGCGTTAAGATTATTCTCAAGAGTTCAGAAAAAAAAAAGATTATTCTCAAGAGGTCTTTAACTTTAAAATATATTTAAAACTCTGTGTGTGTGTGAAGCTATTTTAGTGATATGAAGGTAAGTGGCCACGCATACCTATTTTTTTGGAAAATTACATCATTTTCAAAGAATAGCCTGCATCACTCTATCTGTGTTTATCTAACACACACACACGCACACATATATATTGTATGCGTGTTCTGGATATATCAATTATTGTGTTTTTTTTTTTGGCTAATGGATATATAAATTATTGTGTAATCCTTTCGATTTTTATTATAGAAAGCACAGATACATATTCGGAAAGTGTCCCAAACAGCACTAACTCTAGGTTTTTTTACCCAAATACTACAGCACAAAAAAACAATTACCAATATGTTATAAGAAAAAAAATATTTACCTATATACTACACTCACTGGAAGTCGTTCTTGGCGTGAACGACTTCTAAAGTCGTTCTTGGTAAGAACGACTTTAGAAGTCGTTCACGCCAAGAACGACTTCCAGTACACATATCCCAATGCACATTAACTTGGAAATATTACTCCATCCGGTCCCTAATCTTAGCCCAAAATTTGAATGATTTTGGTCCTAATATAAGAACTCATCTCACATTCTCTGCTCATTTAATATGTTTTTTTTCTATTTTCCCCAACTCTCTTTCATATTTATTAATGTTTATGTATTTCTCTCTCTTAAAATTATCATAATAAATATAGGCAATATTGATATAGAAGCATTAACTCTATACATTCAACTAACATGCACATATTTTCTTAAAAAGCGTTTTTTCACGGTTAGCTCTTATATGGGGACTGGAGGAAGTACTTCCTCTAATTCTAAATATAAGACCTTGTTGACTTTTTTAACCTCAGGACTGGAGGGAGTATTATTTAACCTCAAAATGTCTCATTATATTGAAGAGCTCAAATAATTCATAAGTAAACTTGAGGTTTTAAACATTCAACAGATAGTGAAGTGAATGAAATTTTTCTTAATTTTGGAAAATGGAAATGTAAACTAAAATTAAAAGAAAAAATTTCAAAATGTTTTCAAAATGTTTTCTTATTGTTCAAAAAGTATATGGTCACTTCAATAATATTAATTTTGAATGTGTGTATCTATATTCCTTCAACAAGAACTTATTGGTATAATGAGATTTAAAGTAAATGTGTAAGTAATTATTTTCCACAAATTGATTTGGAAGCTTTTGAAGGTTCATCTTCCTCCAAATCACTTTCACAAGTTAAAAGAATATAAGTGTTTAATATGCTTAATTTTAATTAAGATACATAAATATAATGAGACATTTTGAGGTTAAATAATACTCCCTCCAATCCTGAGGTTAAAAAAGTCAACAAGGTCTTATATTTAGAATTAGATGAAGTACTTCCTCCAGTCCCCATATAAGAGCTAGCCGTGAAAAAACGCTTTTTAAGAAAATATGTGCATGTTAGTTTAGTGTCTGAAGTTAATGCTTTTATATCAATATTGCCTATATTTATTATGATAATTTTAAGAGAGAGAAATACATAAGCATTAATAAATATGAAAGAGAGTTGGGGAAAATAGAAAAAAAACATATTAAATGAGCAGAGAATGTGAGATGAGTTCTTATATTAGGGACCAAAATCATTCAAATTTTAGGCTAAGATTAGGGACCGGATGGAGTAATATTTCTAAGTTGATGTGCGTTAGGATATGTGTAATGGAAGTCGTTCTTGGCGTGAACGACTTCTAAAGTCGTTCTTGGTAAGAACGACTTTAGAAGTCGTTCACGCCAAGAACGACTTCCATTGAGTGTAGTATATAGGTAAATATTTTTTTTCTTATAGCATATTGGTAATATTTTTTTGTTGTTGTAGTATTTATGTAAAAAAACCCTAACTCTATGTATCACATCAGTGTTCTATGAGTAATACTTATAGTTATAACAATATTCACATTCAATACAACTAATTTTTTTCATTTCGTCACTAGCTACCTGTTCCAACACCAGCGCACATCTTTCATCGTTTCTCAAATTTGTCGAGTTATTATATTTAATATCAAAAGCAAATCTGAAATAAGGCATACATTGTGTGGATGGTAGTAGAAAACAAGAAAAATAGCCCATTTATTTTATTTAAAGCCTCTTTATAATTTTGATGAAAATCTAAGCTCAATAATGGAAGTTCTTGTCAAAGGACCTAACAAATACGTAAGATATGCCAGATAATTTATTTATTTATTATTGAAATACGTATATGCACAAACATTCCTTGGTCTCTCCATTTGAACATTTGTTTTGCATGCGATGATGCGATGATTGAATTAGTCAGCATCGATAACTTGTTATGAATTTTCTTGGATTAATGAAAAATCAATTACCACCACACATGTATGTTAAATAATATTGTTGTTTTGTCTTGTGATCCCACGTGGATTTTGATGTTTTATTTTTGATCGAATCGAGGTGTCAATCATGCAAATGAAAGCAAATTAGAGTAAGACCCAGATCTGATCTGAATTGTTTATAATTATTTGACTTTTGTTTTTTTCCCAAGATTAATTGGCAGTTACTCTACGATTTTGCATTAAAAAATATGAAACTTTTTATTCTAAATTACTTCCAAAAGTTGTAGTTCTGGATTTTTTTTGGTCGGAAGTTTTAGTTCTAGTTATCATAAGTGTCCAGCTTATTTTAAATATAAAATAATAAATTATTTCTTAAGTATTTAAAACTAATTCAAAATTTTCATTTTTGAATATATGTTTATTGATGAAATCTATAAAATATCTCTTACCATTTATATCTAAATTGACGAAATTAATTTTTATTTTTTTAATTTTAAGTGAACTTTCTTTTGCTTAGGGTAGACAACTGACATGTGAATTTGCTCCATTCACAAAGGCTAAGGATCGAACCTTCAACCACTTGTTTAAGGATATGAATACTTATTACCATTCATGCTAACTGACTAACTCACCAAGTTATACTGGGTGAACTTTTACTATCAGTTGAGTGCTACATTTGAACTTTAACCTTTACTCATCCTGATAGTATGTATTATTATCATGTAAAGAGACAAGTATCCAATATTAATCTTGATTAATTATTACTCATCTTGATCAAATTTTATATTCATCATAATCTTTAATACTATTAACCATCTTGATTAATGTTTATATTCTATACGTAAACAATTTTTTATAACTATTTCATGGTGGGGGTTAAATAAGATTAAATACATTACAATAAAATGTGAGAATATCCTTATGAGCATTCTTGATGAATTTTAAATGAGTCTGAAATGTGATTTCATAACATGTCGTCCTGTTAATTGACATGTAAGTAATTGGTCTAGCAAGAAAAAGTAGATAAATTATTATTGGAACTTTTCCTTGTAGAACTTATACTTTTATACTTTTATTATCTAAAATTTAGTGAAATAAACAAAAATTATAATATTGAACATTATGATAAAAATAATTTTTTTTTTCAAATCAATATGCATTATAAAATTTATGTAGATAATCACACTTGGCAAAAAATAACTACTGGTAATTATTTTAACATTAATGTCTTTAAATTTTATATGCAATTCACATTTAATATATATAATATAAGTAACAGGTCCAAACTCATCAAAATGTGCTGCAGAATGTTTATTGTATTTTTACATTTTTTTGATAATACTCACTATTACATTTTCTTTATTTGCTTTTTGGATCAAACATTGCTATTTTATACCAGATTCTGAAACTCATATAAAATATTTTTTTAATTAATACAATTTTTTTCTTGATTGATAAATATTCTTATTTTAGAAACATGAATAACATATTTTTTAATGTTTAATTAAATTTTTTAAAATTCACACATATTATAATAACATGTGTAAATTTCTGGTTTTGAGAAAAATAATTTCACAAATTTTTGTAAGGCTAAAATATTAAGATAAAGTACAATTTCATATAAATTTCAACAATGTTATTTAAATGGTAAATGGTAATTTTAATGGAATCATCAAATAAATATATACAGATTAATACTATAAGAAGTAAAATTAATTAAAAGCAAAACAAACCGAAAATTGTATCTATATTCATATATTTACAACTGTTTTGTAATGAAGTGGGTCCTTTTGGCAAAAAAAAGTGGATCCTAAATAAATGATTTATAAAGTTGGGCAAAAGATATTAGGTTTATTGAAATTGAAAATTAATAAATATTGCACATATTTGTTATTTGTAACTAAAATATTAAAAAGTTGAGGGTTAAGGGGCAAAAATATGCATGTATTTTGCCAAAGGTGCACCCAACACCATAAACAGTTTTTGGGTGTAAAAATACTCATGAACTTTTCTATAGGATGCAAAATTGCTCATCCCATTAAACTAGGCTAACATCCATTACTTTTGAAGTAAGTGGGTCTCACAATATATATATTTAAATGTTTATTGTGTTGGGTGCGCCTCTGACAAAAGGACATGTGTATTTTTGCCTTTTAACCCAAAAGCTAATCTTTCTCAGTGCCTTGTGGCAAGCTCTTGAGATAGTCCATGAGGGGGTGAGTTTGAGGACCGCTATGTGACACCCTCCGGTTTAATTTATTTTGTATTATTATCTTTTGTTTTTAGTGGAAATCAAGGAAACAAATAAAATTACTACATTATTACATATGTCACATATAATTAGATGAAATGATACTTTATAAGTAAAATAAGTTAGTTTTAAGGAAAAAACCTACTCTTAGGCAATTTAAAGTGTGAAATTTTGGATCCTTACATTAATTAAGAATAAATATAAAATGTGCATAGACCAAAATCCGCCCTCAACATTGCATGGGAAAGAAATAATTAATATAAGAAAAAAACTAATATCCAGAAATAAGATTAACACATTTAATTTTTCAAACAAATTTAAAACCTTTAAGCCTAATTTATATTTGTAAGACATTTAGGTTGCCAAGGCGATTATTCGCTGTGTTGTTTTTTAACCTTTAAAAAGCTAAGAAATAAATTTAAAAGTTGTTAAGTTTTAATATATAGGTACATAGCTAATGAGATATAAGTTTTCTTTACATCTTTATAAATCATGTTGGAAATGACATTAAAAAAACACTATATGTTTATCTTGTTCCATTCAATCTCTCATATTAATAGTGAGTTGATTTCATATAGGAGTAACACATTCGATCAAAAAAAAAGGAGTAACACATATGGCATAAAATGATGTGATTTATGTTAATTTAAAGAGAAAAATGATGTGATAGAGTAGTACTCTAATTTTTTAGTGGGAAATATTGGGATGATTGGGGATGCAATTATGTAGATATATTCAATGCACGACTCTCTTCCGCCAATCACAACCATCCATCTTAGGTTTATAAAATCCATATATAGTTCCTCCCTACTTCCCAATAATGTTGTGATTATTTTAGGTCCTTACTCTGACGCAATCAATCTCCTCCCTCCACGTGTCCACCTGTCCCCTCTCTCATTCCTATCAATGAGCCACCTGAACAGATCAGCGGCTCCAACATCGCAATTCCCATACCCAATTCCCTTCTGACACGTGGCTCCTCAGTTGCCCTACACGTGTCTAATAATCTTTCCAATATAACTTAAGACTTTCTTGATCTATCCATGATACTCTGCCAATTTTAAAACCAAGAATTCGTTGTTTGTTGGAACTAAATATGCATTCAATTGTTTAAGTATCTGTACTATAAGGAAAAATCTTCCCATGCAATGTATGGGGAAGGATTTTGTTTGGTATTTGCAAGAAAGTAGTTTTGCTAAGTTTTGAAGTTTTTTATATATATGTCAAGTTCAATCTTTTTAATGGTTTCTGCAAGTATAGACATGATACAAGTTTATGGCAGATGACTTACTTTCTACGGACTATGTTTTATATGTTGTTCAGTTTGTTGCCTCTAACATTAACATTAATCTTGTAGAGAGTAGATGACGAATGTTTTGCTCTTCATTTTTGTAGTTATATTCTCCCATATGATCATTTCAGTCAACTTTAATATTTCTTTTTTGTCATCAAATTTGCAACTGTTTATCGAGAAAACACTGTGTGGATTTATAGTTTTAATGCATACGAGGATTA
This sequence comes from Mimosa pudica, assembly GCA_029929735.1. Taxonomy (NCBI): domain Eukaryota; kingdom Viridiplantae; phylum Streptophyta; class Magnoliopsida; order Fabales; family Fabaceae; genus Mimosa; species Mimosa pudica. The sequence goes on along the minus strand of JAKELP010000021.1, from coordinate 6,016,064 downwards.
CAAATGATATTTAAGAAAACAAGATGCATTTTCTTATAAATAACAATTATTTGATATCTATATATTATATATCTAGTTCCTTCATTAAGAATTATAATACTCCGTATGTATAAAAAATACATTATGAAATAATATTTTCCATTTGGATCCCAGGCCACTACTGTCCTGATTATAACTTAAGTTAGTTTGACTAAATCTCACATATATACCATGAAGCATGAAATGAAAGTTAAAGTATTTAATTAATATGTCTCCATTGATTTATTTGTTTTTCAAAATTTACCTTTATTTGAGTAGTATTGAAATAAAATGCTATGTATTTTTCAAATCTAATATTTCTTTTATTCGACAAGAAAAAATTGAAAAATAATCATTGATGACTTTTAGGTTTATATTCGTGACTAAAAAATTTTAACCAAGTCGACTTATAACATGGACTGTATAACATAGCACTGGGAAAGTGACTTATTGTATATTCAATGACATTTATTTGTATGGGGTCATTTCAAGTTTTATTCCTTAAATGTAGGAGTTATATAATTAATTTATGAAATATTAAAAATTTGGTTTAATAATTTATTTGTAAAAAACGTATCATGTCGCTAAAATGTTCTTACGATGATGATTTTATATTTCTGGGATGTGATTATGTGGCTTTGTACGTTTGTCTCTCTCGAAATAATCTCCACGTATGCAAATAATTGAATTAATCATGAAACACCTGATTTGATTAATTGATAATGATGTGAGTGATAAGAATTTTGATTCTTTAGCTATGTCGCCCAGAATTCGATTATCAAATTTTCTTTTTTACACATTATAAAAAATAAATTAAGACATATTCATTATATATACATAAAGAAAAATCATGATTCATATGCAAATTGATGATTAATTGAACCAAAAAAATTGATGATTAATAGTGGAGTCTTATAATGGATAAATAAAGGTAGCAAAATTTTTTGGACAAAAAAGTTATTCCTCTTGTACTAAATATACTCAGTTGACTTTTTTGAAAATACTAGAAAGTAAAATAATTCATTTTTAAATTAGTTTATCAGATTTTTTTTTATTAAACTAGTTTATTTGATCTATAAGTAATATAGGTAATCTAAAGAAAATATCAAATATATAGAAATTAACTAAGTTGTTTTGTTTCCTTAGTCCTTTCAAAAAATATAATGTCTTATATTTGATAGCAGAAAGAGAATCTAACTTGATTTGTTATTTCTCTCAATAAAAACCTTTATTATGTTACTCTCTCGTTAATTATTAGTCCATTTTGACATTTTTTTGAAAAAAAAACTAAAATTGCAAAATTGATCACTTTTTTAATGACTCAAAATTGATCACTTTGAATTGTCCAAAATGATATTTTTCCTCAAAACTAGTTTATTCTAGTTATATAAATTTACATATATATATATATATATATATATATATATATATATATATATAATTTAGTGGTCAAATTTATTTCCTTAACTTTTAAAAAAAATCAAAAGAAACTTATATTTAATGACGAAGGGAGTATTAACCAACGAATCAGTAGAAGATGTTGGGCAAACCAATTACTTTGAACATGGATTACAAACAAACAAACAAACACACACACACACACAAGTAACATTTAACTGTGAATTTTAAATAAAATAATGATTAGTAGTTAACATAAAATCATGTACATGAAATTTAAGAATTATTATTAAGTCATGGATTAAGGTTGTGATCTAGGATGACTTGATAAAATATGTTTTTGCCACTTGCTTTGTTATTTTCCTCTCGTATTTCAAACAAACTAATGGAGTTTAAGTTGCATAGAGTTTAAGAAGATATACGTGTACTTGATATTGGACAAGTCAATATTATTTACTTACATGAATCTCAAATAACATTGAGGGACATAAATAATATACCGTTTGGCCTAAACAAGTGAAAATGAATGCAGTAATAATTCAGATGATCGATCCGTCCCACGATTATATATTAAAAATTCAGAATGAAGATGAAAGGAAAGGAGTTCTATGGAATTTGAATTTCAGAAAACTGACAAAAGAATTATTTATGGTGCCAGTGGGTCTCCGCCTAAAAAGTCATTAAACCACTCCTTAAATATGGGGATGTATCAATTTCTGGTGTTTGAATATGTGATTAGTCCCTCCCATTAGTATGGTTAGGACTTAGGATAGGGTGTAAAAAATATGAATTTGTTTGTCTAATAGTGTTAGCCTGTGAAGTGTGAAAGAGGGAATGGATTTAAATTAATTGTTGTAAAAAAATATTGTGAAAAAAACTCTCATTCGCAACGTACTTTTGACTATATACAATTTTCTTTTTCATTTCTCCCTGTAGGTTTTACACATGTAATAGGGTTGCACACATTGAATAGGTTGCTATTGAGTTTCAAAACAAATCTAAAGTATATTTAGGTAATAAATTTTGCATTTCGAATGTATCAGCAATTCGCCACATTTTATACGAAATTCAAGATATGCCGTGCAATTACCGTTGCTAAATGTATATGTATATTGTATGAAATTGGCAACAGAGTTTGCCATGGAAAATTCCGTGACTAATTTTGTCCGTAAAAGCAAAAATGACAAAATTAATCACGAATTTCTCCCTTTGACTAATTGTGTGAATAATTTAGAGCTTGATAGAATAATTTAGTCATTAATTTTTCATGATGATTTTGAGATAAAACTATGAAAAAAAAAGTGGGTGGTTTATTCCTTTGGAAACCGGATGTTTATTTGCGAAAAGTTGTTAATGTAAGTTATCATTAAAATTGAACAAAAAAGAGACTAAAACACATATCATAAGAGTAACTAGGAAAATGTGGGCACGCTGAGTTTGGTTTGGGAGAAAATATAGGGAATGCGAGTAGATGGAAGGAAGGGAGAGGTAGGGTATGACAGGGACGTAGTAATTAATATTTTTGTAATGATGCGAAAAGTTGTTAATGTAAGTTATCATTAAAATTGAACAAAAAAGAGACTAAAACACATATCATAAGAGTAACTAGGAAAATGTGGGCACGCTGAGTTTGGTTTGGGAGAAAATATAGGGAATGCGAGTAGATGGAAGGAAGGGAGGGGTAGGGTATAACAGATAGGGGTGTTCAACGGGCGGGTTCGGGCCACCCGTGGGTATGCCCATACCCGTGCCCGTGTAACATAAACAGGCGGGCTAAATATTGATACATGACCGGGTTATAAATGGGCGCAAAATAAACGGGCGGACAACAAAATTAAATGGGCGGCCCATGTAAGATAATTTCAGAAAAAATAAAAAAAGATCCAACAAAAATCCCCACAAAAGTAGAGCATGCATTCAATTTTTAACAAACTTTGAATTTCATCTTGTTCTAACTAAGTAATACCAACAAAATAAAATTAGTTACATGGAGAGAGTGATTTGAAATAAGATTAAGACATAAAAAAAGTTTTAAAAAACGAATAAATGGGTATATAAACGGGTATGGGCATGCCCGTAGGTATGCCCATACCCGTACCCGTGTAAGATAAAACGGGTATGGGCATGCCCATACCCTGTAAAAATGTGACGGGCCCTAAATGAGCGGGCATAAAAGGGGAAAATGCGGGCGGATATGGGCGGGCTCAATGGGTATGGGCATACTTGAACACCCCTAATGACAGGGACGTAGTAATTAATATTTTTTTAATGATCCCTCATTTAGTTTAAGTAATAATTACAAGGGGGAGAGCATTAGAGCAATAACGATCTACTATTTTTTCCCAATCATATTAATGTATATTATTTATTTATATGTTATAAAAATAGCTTACATCTTAATTATAAGTATTTTGAAGATATTTTTATTTATAACTAATGTAACAAAATATGATAATCATTTTTATTTCAAATAGAATATATTTATTTTAAATTATGTATACAATAATAAAATTGTAATTATATATAATAGTATTTTTATTTATCATATATTTTTTTGTTATATATATATATATATATATATATATATATATCTATGGATTTCGACGAAAAACTTTTTTAAAAATTGTACTAATAAGGATAAGGATTAGAGGGAGTGCTATACTCATTGATGATAAAAATATGATCCCACCAGTTCTAATTGTATAGGACATATTTAGGGAGTTGATAGTGTTTATAAATATAAAAAAGGAAAAACTTACGTCAAGTTACTTTCTCCAAGTTCTCAAGTTCTTTTAATATAGGAGTGACAGCTGACCATTAGATTGAATGGATGATTTTTATTAAAGGACACATGTCACTCCTATATTAAAAGAACTTGAGAATCTGGAGAAAGAAACTTGACCTAAGTAAGGTCCATATAAAAAGATTATTTTTGTCAACTTATTCCCACATTATCTATATTAAGGTTTCTAGTAACAACTATCATTTAGGGGGGGGGGGAGAATAAAGAAAAATGATTAGGCCACTTAATTCAACTAGTTTAAGTAACATACTTTTGTAACATAGCATTGAAAACATATAAATGACAGAAAATATTGAAAAATGATCACTTAAATGATAAATATTCAAAAGGCAGATAAATATTGGAAACATGAACTAATTAACTCAAAAGTGCATTTAGGGCTCGCTTGTTTTTAAAATTGAAATGGTAGAAATGAAAATGTATGATTTTTGTTAATTTACATATATCCTTGTGTAATAATGAAACCAAACGGGCATACCATGGTAATCAAACTCGGTCTAGTCCAATCAACTCAGAGCACACCTTCACGACCAACAAACCGAGTTGGGTTGAACGTTAATCTTGGAGGAAAGTGACTCGTTAATTAACCCAAGCAACTTATTCCCGCCTGAGAGCAACATGGGAAACCTACTGTGCTAATCCATTCTAACCGGGGAATTAAAATACATCTGTTTATTTTTTTGTTAACTTTCTTTTTTAAAAAAATTTCAATTTCTTACCGAGCTAAGTCATAGGTTAATTATGTATTAATCCTCTGACACTTTGAGCTTCTACCTCAACCGGGCTAGTTGTCGATCCATACAAAGATCATGGTTGTTCCTTGAAATCTTAAAATTTGTAGGGCTTATGAATGTTGTTTTCTCTTTTAGATTGGAGAAAAGGTGCGTCAAAGTCATTCATCGTCCGTGGGTTCAGTGGCGAAATGATTAAATAATGAGCGTCGGGTTGTCCACCTAGTCGTGAGATCGATTCCTGTGGAGTGACACTTTGTTGTGTCTCCATTGCGTCGCTTGGGGAGGTATCTCCGTAGCTCAGTGAAGTTGAGAGTAACCTACCTATGTGAACAGTCAGAATGAGCTTGTTGGTCATGCCCCAGAACCTACAGGGACAGACCGGTCATGCCCCAGAACCCACAGGGACAGACCTCAATAAATCATGAGTTAGGTGCCCTATCCTTGAATTGGGTTGAGCTAAACCCTTCCTAAAATTTGTTTATAAAAAAAAGACCCGTCGTCAAAGCCTCCGAGGCCAATTCCAGGAAGATATATTTTGGTGAGGAGTGTCAAAATCAGTGGTGGGCCCACAATCAAGGGAGAGGTATGAAATGAGAATTTTAAAATTTGAAATTGAAAGCATCAAAAGTTTGAAATCCACACTTTGTGTGGCCTCGTAAATATCACCTCCTCTTCCCCTCTCACATAAGACAACGCCGTCTTTCCCTTCAATTTGACAATCCAAAATAAAAATAAAAAATAAAAAGAATTCGTTCCTTTTCTTTGCGTTTTAGCCCCTCCATGCTTCCATATTTACACCCTTGGTGTTTGGTTTTGCGTTTTAGCCCCTCCATACCTCTCTATCTAATTTATATTTCAAATTCAGATCTTGCACGTTTTATTAAGTAACTAGAGAAAATTAATTAGGTCCCACCCAAAGCACATAATATAAGAAAGATTTCACTAATTGGTCAAATTAAAGTAGGGTCCCTAGAGATCATATATTAATTATCTCCACAGAGACAAAGACTGTTTTGCCCTTTGACTTGTTTTTTAAATTAGAAGAAAATGGACTTTAAACTATATTGTTGAGACCATAGAGTATGACATTTGGTACTCTTAAGTTACCAACCCCAAGATGTGTGGATTTACTGATACTAATTGGGCGAGCTCATTATATACAAAAAAGGTATTTTAGCAAATGTTTTCACTCTGATCTAGACTTAGGGGTGATTTCTTGGGGTTAAAAAAAGTCATAATAGCAATGTTTACCTCTGAAGTCGGGGTGCTGAAGTTGGGGTTGTTTTGCACAAGCTTCAACAATTTATCAAGCAGTTTGGCTAATAAGGAGAACGTTATTAATAGAATTACTTATAAAACAAGATGGAGTGGCATAGATATTTTGTGACAACAAAACAAAGCAACTATCTTCAAAACAATCTAATATTTCATAGCTAAACTAAACATATTAATATTTGTTATCATTTCATTCATGACTTGGTATAAAGAGGGCAAATATCACTAGAATATTGTAGCACACATGAAAACTTTGCTGATGTTTTGACAAAGGTCTTATCCGAAGAGAATTATGTTGTTTTAAAGAATTACTTGGTGATTGTTGAAGACTAATTTAGAACCAAGTTTCCTTAGTTTTATTATTTTTGAATTTTTTTGAATTTTTTCTATAAATTAGTTAATTATAGGAAATCTGATCGTTTCTATTTTCTCTTTCTTTACTAACTTATATTTATGTGGGCTCATTCTTGTTATTTGTTCAGTCCTCCATCAATTGAATAAAGCTTCGGTTGCTTTTCTCTACTAAGCATTTCGTCATTTTCTCCCATTACACAGTGTTCCGATGGTGTCCGTTCCCTACATCAGATTGTCCATGATCATTTGAAGTCCCATGAGTTCTGAATATCCACTTACAACCCAGGTTTTTCTATACTTAAAGCAACATGCCAAGCCTTTCAAACACAGGTTGAGTTTAATATGAATCGAGCCATACTTTCGAAGGGCAGAGATTGAGAGATTGGTACTAATAGTGTGAAACGAAGTTAAATGCTTATAGGTGAAAATCATGCATGCGGCAACATCTTAATTGGTAAACTGGTACTAGATTTAAATTTTGTCCGATCCCTTTTATTTACCGACGTTAACAATGTAAAACAAATTAGAGTCAAATAATATAGAGTAGTGAAAATTTCTAGATTCAATTCAGATACAATAATTAAGAAAATATCAAACTCCACCCTTTTCGATTACTTGCATAGCATTAACATATTGACATAAATAAATAAAATAATGTTGTGTTAGCTTGGCTAACACATTGAAAGTACACTACTGGAAATAAGGTCTTTCACGACCACAATATTGGGCTTTTCACGACCAGAAATAGGTGGTCGTGGAATCCCGCGTCGTAAAAAAGTGTGTTTTTCACGACCACATATTTGTGGTCGTGATATGTAACATCTCAACGCCTTGCTCTCGAAATTGTCCGCTTTGGGGAATCCTCACCCCTCACGGTTTTAAAACGAGTCAAGAGGGGGAGGTATCCAGGCCTATATATAGCACCTTTCGTTCTCCTCCCCAGCCGATGTAGGACTTTACAATCCACCCCCTTGGGGCCCAGCGCCCTCGCTGGCACACCGACCCGAGCCTGCTCTGATACCATCTGTAACATCCCAGCGCCTCGCTCTCGAAATTGTCCGCTTTGGGGAATCCTCACCCCTCACGGTTTTAAAACGCGTCTAGAGGGGGAAGTATTCAGACCCTTATAAGGCGCCTTTCGTTCTCATCCCCAGCCGATGTGGGACTTTACAATTCACCCCCCTTGGGCCCAGCGCCCTCGCTGGCACGTCGAACCGAGCCTGGCTCTGATACCATCTGTAACATCTCAGCGCCTCGCTCTCGAAATTGTCCGCTTTGGGGAATCCTCACCCCTCACGGCTTTAAAACGCGTCGAGAGGGGGAGGTATCCAGGTCTATATATAGCACCTTTTGTTCTCCTCCCCAGCCGATGTGGGACTTTACAATAGGACTTTACAATAGATATTGTAAAGTCCCACATCGGCTGGGGAGGAGAACGAAAGGTGCTATATATAGACCTGGATACCTCCCTCTCTCGACGCGTTTTAAAACCGTGAGGGGTGAGGATTCCCCAAAGCGGACAATTTCGAGAGCGAGGCGCTGGGATGTTACAGATGGTATCAGAGCCAGACTCGGGTCGGTGTGCCAGCGAGGGCGCTGGGCCCCAGGGGGGTGGATTGTAAAGTCCCACATCGGCTGGGGAGGAGAACGAAAGGTGCTATATATAAGCCTGGATACCTTCCCCTCTCGACGCGTTTTAAAGCCGTGAGGGGTGAGGATTCCCCAAAGCAGACAATTTCGAGAGCGAGACGCTGAGAAGTTACATGATAGGTAGCACCTATCACGACCACAGTTACAAACCTGTGGTCGTGATAGGTGTATAGGAGGCACCAAATTAGGTGCCTCCTAAGAGGCTATCACGTCCACACGTTAATAAGTATGGACGTGATAGCCTCTTAGGAGACACCAAAAAGGTGCCTCCTAAGAGGCTATCACGTCCACACATATTAAAGTGTGGACGTGATAGCCCTATCACGTCCACACTTTAATATGTGTGGACGTGATAGGGCTATCACGTCCACACTTTAATATGTGTGGACGTGATAGCCTCTTAGGAGGCACCTATCACGACCACACTCTCCCAGAGTGTGGTCGTGATAGGTGTTCCCAAATACATATCACGACCACATTTGCGTAAATGTGGTCGTGAAAGGGTTTTTTTTTTGTAAATGCATTTTATAGTCATCTACATTCTTGCAGATCATTTACAAACTACTTTCAATACCATACTACTGCACAATACAGAATACCAGAGCAATTGCAAAAACGTATCCCATAAATATTACCTTACTTAGACAACAAAATACAAAAGACATAATCTAAGTTTTCTATCTTTGCCTTACTAGTAATAAGTTCAAAATTTAGCTACAACAATCTAAGGCTATACAATTTCTGCCTCACATAGTGATTAAAAATTCTGCAAGTGCGTTTCGTACAAAGTCAATATCCTCATCTTGTTTAAACGAGTCAGTACTAAGTCCATAAAGTCCCTCCAAAAGCTGCAACATAATTAAACAATATTAAAAAAGACAAGGAAAGTACCACTTACAATTAGAAATCACTATTTTCTTGGAGATATATGTTAGAAGCGTGCATACCTTTTGGAATTTCCTCCCTTGCTTAATTTGATCTTGATATACAATATCCAGCATGTATTTGCAGACATAATATCCGCACTCTACAGAGCCCCGCTGTCTTGGACACTGATAAATCACAGATAATATCAGCAATATCATGGTAGTTCGGGTATGGCTAAAAGCAATATAAATGAAAATGAATATAAAAATTGCTTTTACCTTTACGTTTATAACATTAATCGAAGTCTGACTAGCTGTGTAATAATCAGTATCTTGAGCATCATGCCATTTTAATATTCCTCTTCAAAAGAGACAAAATCATAACAATAATGTTATATATAGTATAAAGATATATTATTATCAACCATAAAAGTAAAAAAAAAAGAGAAACTTACTTGTGGAAGACTTTTCTGTGATCGTCGCTAATAAATCCCTCTAAAGAGTCAAACCAAAAATTCCTGAACTCTTTCGGGCAAAGTATAGCAAGAGTCCAATGTCCACTGAAAGATATAAGTGAAAATAAATGTTAATTAAATTAAGACATAACATTTAATATTGTGTAAAAGATAACTCATTACCAATTCAAAACGGGGGCGAAATAAAGAGTGCCGCAATCAAGGCCCATATGCAGCTCAACGTAAGATTGCATCTCCCAAAAATGAGTCTTCTTACTCCTTTTAAGTAGTTTCAAGGCGTTTTCATCGTAAGCCAGTCTAGAAGGGCATAGAAACCGGCAAAACTTTTCCTTTGGGGTTCTTTGGCATAAACTGTGACAGTACCTATTAGACATGGCAAAATGGATTAGAACTTAAAGACTCATTACAATATTCAACTATATTGATAAAAATATGACACTTACCAGACGGCCAAATCAAGCCAGCTTTGCTCAAGCTCTTCCATCATCAAGAACTCCTTAACTTCTTACACCCTGGAAACAAAGGTGTCTCAGCATCACCACGCACTTTGTCGTACTCGTCTGACACAACAAACGACTCCGCTGCGATATCATTTATCATGTTGTCCATGCCAACATCGCAAACATATTCATCATCATCATCATTATCGTCCACCTCCGCTGCTTTTCCATGTTCCATGGTAGTTCCCAATTCCCCATGTCAAATCCACTTCCTGTATCGGCGATTGATCCCCTCACAAATAAGGTCATTCCTTATAGAGTCAAGGCTTTTGCGATCAACATTCACACTTCACACAAGGGCACGGGTACTTTCCATTCTTACTCGACACATTTCTTTTGGCAAATTCAATAAACTCTTCCACCCCCTTTTGATACTCTTCACTAGTTCGCAAAGCATCCATCCAAGCACGATCCATGACTACAAGCTTTGTTTACTTAACTTTTGAATATTACCAGAACAATCCACAATCCATACACTAGCTAGCAATTTGTAGCTCTCTAATCAAGTCCATATCACTATGCCTAAGTTTTCCTAATCAAACTAATCAAACCAATTTATGCCTAATTTTTCCTCTAAATCAGATTTTAACATACACCAAACACCATTTAGTCCCTATTTCATTCGGTAATGGCAGTAAGGAGTAACAATAATTTCCAATATACACTATCTATTATCACTATCAATACACAAAGATTAAACTATTCAAATCAGATTTTAATATAAGCATTTACTTCATTCATTTATAATTCTAATTGGCCATAACAGTGAACAACATAAAAGAATATTGAGACATAAAAGAATAAAACAAAATTATTGAGACATAATAACAGTCGTATATTGACACTTACCAAATTTAAAAATTATAAACCAATGCATGAATTGAATATTTTGAAAAGGCTCATAAAACAGTCGCACAATACTTTTACTTGAAAATAAACATGTACACCAACAAAATACACAAATAAAATAAATTCGAATCACATCACAAATCTCCAGTATCGCTAAATCCATCCATTCAAATAAAAAAAAGAAAAAATTAACACAAGATTAAAAGAAACAAAATAAAAGGAAGGATCCACAAAAATAGAGAACAGAATATTTGAAGGATTCGAAATTTGAAAAAAGATAACAGAAAAATAGGGAGAGAGAATAGAAATACTTAAATATTGAATGGATTTAATAATGAAAAGAGGCGGCGACGGAGCGAAGGAGGCGGCGGAGTTGATGAGCGAAGGAGGCGGCGGAGTGAGAGGGTGAAAAAAGGGAAGGCGGCGGCGGTGGCGGAGTTGATGAGCGAAGGAGGCGGCGGAGTGAGAGGGTGAAAAGAGGGAAGGCGGCGGCGGAGTTGAGTGGGTGTTGAAGGAGAGGCGAAGAGGTTAAGTGTGAGAGGGGGAGCGAAGTTGAAGAGGCTGAATGAAGGTTGCAGAGAGTGAAATAGGATAGGAGGGAAATAAAAAAGTGTTTTGGCGCGAGTGGGAAAAAATTTGTCCACCTTTCACGACAACAACTTAAAAGATGTGGTTATGGAAGGGGACCCTTCCACGACTACACATTTTAAAGTGTGGTCGTGGAAGGGTCCCCTTCCAAGACCCTTCCACGACCACTTATACAACTGTGGTCGTGAAAGATCTCCGCCTGGGGACCCTTCCACGACCACTTATACAACTGTGGTCGTGAAAGATCTCCGCCTGGACAGTTATTTACATGTTATGCCACCGCGTTTTTTATCAACGACCAACATTGGCTTTTTAGTCGTTAATTATGGTCGTGAAAAGCCTATTTTCTAGTAGTGGTATTTTCTTCAAATTGAATTCCGTGAGAGTATTTTTGTTCATTAGAATTTTCTGTGGTTAGAAGTTTTCTTCATTAGATTAGGGCGTGGAAATAAGGTTCTTTATGACACAGTCAATAATTCAATTCATTGTCAATTAGGCCTGACTCTAGATCTTTAGCGGTTACTACTTTTTAAGTAGCTCAACGCGTGTGCTCAGTACCTGATAATGCTATTATAGTTTAAAACTTTAGTTGTGTTATGTATTCATTATCAATAAATCGCAAGATTCGTCATGATGAGCTTTTGCTCATGGAACTATATTTTTTATTAGAGAATACAATCTGAAACAGAATGAGAATAATGTATTGGAAAAAATATTAGACCATAAAGAAGCTATCATATCCCATTTAAGTATGACCAATCTTTTCCTGGGATTTTTTGTTCAAATTTTTCATGGGATTCAATACTTTGAGACTTTATGTAACAAGATTGTTGTTATAAACCGAAGTTTATGCATGTTTTTTATGGAAAAAAATCTATGCATGTTTTATCAAGTTTCAAATTGTTTTTATTAAAACATGATCGTTATGTAATTAACATGATCATGAACGGCGAAAGATGTTTTTGTTAAAGAAAAATCAAAAAAGGTTTTATGTACCCCTCAATCGATTCCATTATAAAGTTGATTGATTTTAATTTATTCCATTAGTATTAGATATTGACAACTTTACCACCATGGTAAGCGTAATAAGGCATTTCTTTCCATCAACGAATTATTACTTTTATGATATATACTGCATGAGCTCTAAAATGTGGGATTGAAAAAAAAAAGGCTTTCACAACGTTATATCTTAAGGTTTCTCTAATTAAATTTAAGAATTTACAAGTTACAACTCTAAATATTTTTGGGAGAGATGAAAACTCAACATCATATGTCATGCGGATAAAAACAAATCCGTAAGTCGTAAAAGAAATTATACCCTCAATTAAATATAAATAAAAATTTTTAAATAATAAATAAATATTTGACTCAATTTTTTAATTTAATATTTGCATTTTTTTTCATTTCAAACCCTTATATCTTTTTTTATATAAAAAGTTTAGTTGAATTAGGTCTCGGGCTCATCAAGGCTAGACAGACCACTGGGTTCAAAGAGCGCTTACAGAGGTACTTACAAATTGTCCACCAATAAAACGCTCACATTGCTAGGATTCAAACTCACAACCACATACATATAATTGTCAAACCTCTTTTTTGGACCAACCTTTTTTGGCAAACCTTATATTCTTTTAGGTTGATGTTTTTTTATCCATGATCAAGGTATCCCCTCACTCGACAAGTGAGAGACTAATCCCCGCTGATTTGTAGGCACCTCAAAGGGTGAGACAGCTGCCTGAGATTTAATATAATGCTTCTCCATATCCCGCTGATTTAGGTTGATGTTTTTTTGTCAACATTTTAAGTTGATATGAAGCATTTGGAAAAATCAGTGTGAGGTTTATTTAGAACTTTACTACTATGGTATGGGTAATAATGTGGCATTTATTTCGTTCAATGAAGCATTAGTTTTATCATTTTATGATCATGCAATCATGCATGAACTCTTTTCTTTTACCAAAATCATGCATGAACTCTAAAATGTGGCTTTTGGAAAAAAATGGGCTTTCACCTGTTTTCTTAATATTTTTTCTAAATTAAATAAAAAATTTACAATTCTACATATCTTTGGGAGAGATGAAAACGCAACATACCATAAGTCGTGTTTATGATTGAAAAACTATCACCATATAAAAGAAAGTATACCCTTAATTGAATAAAGAAATAAAAAATTCCAGATAATAACTAGTTGACTCAAAACTTTGATATTTTCCTAATTTATTTTTAGTATCTTTTTAATTTCAAACCCTAATGATATCAATCAACATAGGTCTATCAAAATGTGTCTACTCAGAATTATTTATTTTATATTTATTTAAAATCATGATTATATATACGTACTAGCCAGGGGGGATGCCTTAACTAATGGGAAAATAATTAATGCCTTAATGGTACGCGGATTTGAAGCATTTGACCAACTTTGACCGGTGCGTGCCAACTTTCGAAATACAAAACTACGAGGGGCATAAATGCAAATTAAAAAACATATAAAAAAATAAAACCACGCAAGAATCTAGCGTATTGCTCAGTGTATACGGTAGAAGCGACAGTGGTAATAATAGAAATAATACAAATACAGTTTTTCTTTTTATTTTCATTTTCTGTTATCAAAGAAAAAAAAATCTCCAAACTCTTTTGCAGACAAACAAGCAACTAGAGTGGACCCCACTGAGTAAGTTTTTCTTTTTCTTTTCTTTTTTTTTTCCTTACTTAAATTTCTTCTCTTTTCTCCATTTGGCTTCAATCCCATTTCTATATTTTCGTTTTTCCTTTGTGGGTTTCTTCATCTGAGTGTTTTACACAGTGGGTTGATGCCAAATTCTTTGATTTCATGAAAAGTTTGAATCTTTTGTTCCAGAGACTTCAAACAATGCTTGAGAATTAGGTGGTGATTTGTATAGTTTTCTTCCTTTGGATTACTTTGACGGTAAGCTGTGAAGTTTTTATTTTTTTAATGTTTTTTTTTTGGTGTTTCAATCATGGGTTTTATTTTAGTTCAAAATAAAAAATCATGGGTTTTGATTGTTGCCTTGGGTAGAGTTGGAAATGAGGATTTGAAGGTTCTGATTGATTGATTGATTGATTTCAATGATGGGAATTGAGGAGTGATTGATGATTGAATCTAGTTTCTCTAGATCAGTTTTTTGGTGAGATATAGTTGTATTTTTTTTAATTTCTTATGGATTTTTTGTTTGAGTGTTTATTTGTTTATTCTTTTTTTAGTGTGTTTAGCACATCAGAGTGCTTGCGGTATCAAAGTTTGCAACTATGTTCTAGATTTTATATTTATGTGTGTGTATGATATTGTTGTTTTATCATTTTATCTGGTTCATACAGTGTGGTTCTTTCCTTTTGGTTTTAATCTGAGTTTCGTGATGCTGGTAATAAAATGTGCATATAGAATTAACTTCCTTATTTGTTTTAGATATTGCTTGGAACAATAGTTGAGTTTCTGTGCAATCTCTACTCTTTTTTGAGTTTGATGCATAAATATCACTTTATTGTTTGATGCATGTTGAGCATAGAGATGGATGGATTTCATATTGAGTACTCTGTTTCTAATGGATATATTGTATTTGATATGGTGCTTCTCTATTGTGTGGACCGCTTTTGATCTTGTATCTCTCACTCGATTTTATTTCTGGATTTTGTTATCCCATACTGGCATTTTAATGGACGATATTTTTTTTTTTTAATTCTCTTCTATACTATCAACTCCCTCTCTCTCTCTCTCTCACACACACAGACACACACAGATGATACCTTATAGTTGTTTCCTTTGGGCTTGTTTGATTTACAGAAAGTGATGATTGCAAAATAGTTATGCATGTTCTTGTGCACGGATGCATCAATGAAGGGAAAAACAAATAAAAAAGGATTTCCTGCTTTTTTCGCTGTATTGTTTGAGCATATTTTCACCTGTGAAAATGCCCCCCTCAAAATTGAAATATGACCTGTTGCATTTTTCACTGTCCCCCCCTCTTAAAGATAAGTGCTCCACAAAAGAATATTAGTTATCTCGGGGAAGTCCTGAAATTTTATTATGTTTCATGTAAGGAATAGATAAACCCTCAAAAGATATTTCTTAGACATCTTGTTTCATTCATGAAC
Organism: Mimosa pudica; assembly: GCA_029929735.1. Taxonomy (NCBI): domain Eukaryota; kingdom Viridiplantae; phylum Streptophyta; class Magnoliopsida; order Fabales; family Fabaceae; genus Mimosa; species Mimosa pudica. Next base: position 6,000,446 of record JAKELP010000021.1, on the reverse strand, counting down.
TTGCATATGTTTTCATCATGTGTTTATATTTTTAAGTGGATTTTGGCCTCAAGTAGTCATTAAGATGATGAACTTTATCTCTAGTTACGATATTTCTATCCATAGATAGGGCTGCTTTAATTGGAATGTTATTGTACACTAAGTATTTCTTTATCAGGGAAGGGAAGAAACTAGATTTGAATTATATGTATCTACAACAAGTTTAGTTGGAAGAAATTATTTTTAGTTCAAAGTCTATACTGTTTTAGTTAAGAAATTTGGTTCATTCAAGGTGGTCTTGATTAAGAAGTTGGTTCAAAATTTTTTCATGTACTGATAATGTTTTTTGAACTTGTGTAGGGATCGGATCAGGCCTCTTTTTGATTAGCCTTTTTCCGCATCAGTTTTGGACCGGATGTGTAGCATGTGCCATTATTGTGGTGCAGGCCTGACGAACCCAAAACTTGATGACAAGATTCAAGGCAATGAGAGCAGCTTAAAGTTGGACAGTAAAGTTCCTATCAGGCTTTGCAAATTTTGTGGAGAGAAAGAAAAGACAGAAAATTTGAAATCTGACAGTGCAAGTCCTTCTATGACACCACTGATTAGCCCCACTATTTCGTTGTTTAGCACTGATAGTTGTGCTTCCACCTGCAGTAATTTACTGGTTCTTTGTCAAAATTTGTATTTGACATTATTTATCAAATAGTGTTAAATTATTAATTTGAATTTAAATCCTTCGCTCTGAATTTTCAGGTGATTTTTCAGTTGATATGAATTCATCTGACAGGTAATGTTGTCAACAGAGCGCTGTATTTATAGCTCTTGGGTTTGTTCAAGTTCTTATTTAATATGTCTTTGTTAGGATGAGTCAAGAAGGAGGCACAGCTGGTGTTAGTAGAGAAGATCATGACTATAAATTGAATGAAAAAGTGCAACAGTCAAGCTTGAAAAATTCAGAAGGATTGAGTGAAAATCCACTTAATATAAATAATTCTGCAAAATGCAATGGTCACCATGAAGGTGAAACTGTGAGAGATGTGGAGATTTCTGAAGGACAGAACTGCCAAGAAGCAAAAGAGGGTATTTCTGAGAACCTTACATCATCTGTTGACGAAGAACCTGAATATTCTATTTCTAAAGATCTAGATACCCAAATATGGGAACCTCCTGATCCAGAAAACCCACAAGATGATGTAGAACATAGTGTTGCTTGTAATGATGATGACGATGAGTGCACTGATAGTGTGAACTGGGGCGAGCCAACTTCTTTGAGTTGCTCTAAAAATGAACTGAGTGGGTCGTACAAGTTCAAGGAGGAAAGGCTAAAAGCAATGCAAGAAGTGGTAAATGGGAGATTCAAGGCTCTTGTAGGTCAGCTTCTTAAATCTGTTGGTGTCTCCTCTTCCAATGATGGTGGCAAGAATTGGGTGGACATAGTCACTTCTTTATCTTGGGAAGCTGCTTCGTTTTTGAAGCCTGATGCTATTGGGGTTAAATCAATGAATCCTGATGGGTATGTCAAAGTAAAATGTGTAGCAGCTGGTTCTTGCAGTCAAAGGTAAGAATGACTTGACTATAAGAGCTTATTTTCAAGGTGCTTAGTAACTGAACCTCAATAATTTAGTTGCAAAGTAGTCTTTTAACTATTAATAAAGTTTTCCTTTTAAAATATATGTTGGCTTTTCAGTTTTAAAACGCACCATTCATATTGTATTATAGAGTTTTCTTTGGCCAGTTGTATTCTATATTTGTATTATGTCTATTGATTATTCAAAAGAATCCGTTTTGTTTTGTCATTTCTTTTGTCGTCCCTTTATCTCAAAATGTATGTGAAGTAAGATACCATTTAAGAAATTTTCTTCCTCTCCCAAATGGTTTATCTTGGTTTTCAATTGATAGGTTGATTTTGTCCTGTAAACAATTATGTATATTCATTCAATTTTATGTTTGTAAAATATAATATTGTTTTTGATGTAGACATACGTCCTGTAAACTTAGTATATTTTGTATTGCAGTCAAATTATCAAAGGTTCAGTCTTCAAAAAGCATGCTGCACACAAGCATATGCCAACTAAGTACACAAATCCAAGGTTGTTACTGATTAGAGGGATGCTTGGCCAATGTTGTAATGGCCTCTCCTCATTTAACACTATGGAACAGGTACTTGAAATAATTTGGTCTCTGTCCTTAGTGTATTAGTGTATTCTGTCTCTTATAGTTTGCTTGCTAACAGGAGAAAGATTACCTGAAGTCAATAATTGAGCTTATCGAGATGTGCCACCCAAATGTTATTTTGGTAGAGAAAGCTGTTTCTCGTGATTTACAAGAGGAAATTCTGAAGAAAGGAATGACATTAGTACTTGATATGAAGCTTCATCGCCTTGAAAGAGTTTCACGTTGTACTGGTTCCCCAATTCTATCATGTGATAATTTGAATGGTCAAAAGCTAAAGCACTGTGACTCCATTTATTTTGAGAAGTTTGTGGAGGAACATGCTAGTTTTGTTGAGGGAGGAAAGAGGCCAATCAAGACTTTAATGTTCGTTGAGGGCTGTCCAACACGTTTGGGTTGTACGGTATGCTTTTATTTACCTATGGACTCCCATGCCCTGTTAAATTTTAAATCAAAATTAATGAGGGATGTAAACTACATCATTTAATTCTAGAGTTATGAAACAAATTGTTTTCCTTGGTTGTTGAATTTAATGTTATCCTTGGGCATAAACTAAAATGTTAAAATGCCCTCTGTTTTCAGACGTCAGAGTCCTCCCCACTCTAAAGGGTATTTTGAATGAAGTCAGTATGCTATGAATAATCAATATAAAGACGTGGTAGGGTAATATACAGTAGAGATATATCATGTTTGAAAAAAGTATATGGTGAATAGATATAACTACAAGGAGAACATGCACACGGTATGATGAATTAGCACTGTCTGCTCATACACCTGAAGGCTGTAGTTGAAGGCTTTTCTTCATGCGTATGAGTTTTGCATCTATTATTTGGGGTTCTATTAAGTAGTTCAATACCTAACTTTGCAGATATTGCTGAAAGGAGCAAACAGTGATGAGTTGAAACGGGTGAAATGTGTCCTGAGGTGTGCAGTTGTCATGGCATATCACTTAATCCTTGAGACTTCTTTTCTTGTTGATCAGAGAGCAATGTTCTCTACCATTCCTGTTCCTAATGTTGCAGCTGATACCGTGGCAACTGATGGAAAATCCCATGACATAGAGTCCAGTGATTCAAGCAGTTCATCTGTAGAGTGTTCATCAACTGAAAATGGACCTGTTAATGTTGAAATTCCCATATGCAATGGATCCCATGAATCTTACAACCCAATATTTTCTCAATTCTCAGCCATTTCTTCTTCTTTGAAGAAAGTTCTGGGTGATAGTTTTCCCTTATCATCTTCAGCTCCATATCAAACTCTGTCAGAATATTTTGGTCTGGATGAAGGGGAATCTGATGCTCAAGTCAACAAATCAGTTTCTCTTTTAGAAAATCAAGAAACAGATGACAATAGCAGAATCGAAACCAGAAATTTGTCTGATGAAGAGAAGGCGCCAAATGGTAGACAATCCCAGTGTATTGGCCTAAATGAAAGGGAACCAGATGATCAAGTGAACAAATCAGTTTCTGTTCTAGAAAATCAAGAGACAGGTGACAATCGCCATAATGAAGCCCGAAGCTTCTCTGATGAAGAGAAATCCTTCAGTGGTAGACAATCACAGAGTTTTCCTGGGTCCACGGAATTTGATCAAGACAAAATTAAAGAGGGTGATGATAATAAAAATCAATCGCAAAAGAAAGATGATATCAATGCTGTCCTGGATTCTCAGAGTATTTTGGTCTTGATGTCTAGCCGGAATGCATTAAGAGGGACTATATGTCAGCAAAGTCATTTCTCTCATATTATGTTTTACAAAAATTTTGATGTCCCTCTTGGAAAGTTTCTTCGGGATAATCTACTCAATCAGGTTCTCATTATTTCAGCTTTTGTTTAGTATTTTCCTATTAATATATGCCATTCTAGTTCTTTGAATGGTTTATCTCTTGTTCTGTGACATGACAATATGTAGGATTGAGTGTCTGGGTTGACCAGAAAATGATGACCACGAAATCTGGACCATCTAGATTAAAATGGATTGTCTGATTTTGATTTTTACTTTATTTTTAGGGTTAAGGGTCAAATCTAGCACTCTACTATTGCCAAAAGTTCACCCAACATAAACAAGAATTTGATGGCTCAAATATAGCACACATCTATTCAAAAATGGCTCAAATCTAGCATTTCCGTCAATTATAACGGGTTTGATCGTTAAGTTTGACTATATCATGTCACTTCACCTGTCATGTCACCCATTCAGGCCATGTCATCTGTCACGTCACCTAATAGGCCCACTTACTATCCAAGATTGGGTGACTTGGCGGGTGACGTGGCAGATGACGTGACCTGAATGGGTGACATGGCAGGTGACGTGGCATGATCTGGTCAAAACAGTTATAATTGACGGAAATGTTAGATTTGAGCCATTTTTGAATAGATGTATGCTACATTTGAGCCATCACATTCTTGTTTATGTTGGGTGAACTTTTGGCAATAGTAAAGTGCTAGATTTGACCCTTAACCCTTATTTTTATATTTTATAGTTTTTATTTTAATTGATGCTGAATCAAAAATGAAAACAATCTTTTAATTGTCACTCTATAAAGAATGTATCCATTTTTGATATATTTGAAACTTTTAAACAAGGACTTTCCAATTCTAATTTTTTGAATGGGTATAAGATCTCAACACAACAATAAGCAATGAACATAAAACCCAATATATAACTGATGCCTGATTTTACTTATTGAAATTTCTTTTGACTAAGATTTAACTAATTATTGTATTGTATATGCAGACAAGACTTTGTGACACATGTCAAGAATTACCAGATGCTCACTTCTATTACTATGCTCATCACAATAAGCAGCTTACTATGCAAGTTAAACAACTTCCCCAGGTGAAGTGTTTACCTGGAGCAGCAGAAGGAAAGCTATGGATGTGGAGCCGTTGTGGAAAATGCAAGCTTGGGTCAACCAAAAGAGTGTTGATATCCACCACTGCTCGTAGTCTTTCATTTGGAAAGTTTTTGGAGCTTAGCCTTTCTCACTATTCTTCCAATAGAAAATCAAGCTGTGGCCACTTTCTTGATAGGGATTTTCTGTACTTCTTTGGGTATGGTGATTTCTCTTTACCCTTCCATTTTGTGTAAACTTACATTTTCCCTGAACCTTGCCGTGGATTAAAAGGTAATGGAAACTAATACAGTCAACAAAGTATAGTAAGTAGAGAGTCTCTTATAAATAATTGGTTAGGCCATGTGCTGTTTACAATAGCCTCTACTTTGAAAAAGCACAGGTTTAGGAAAACACATACCTGCCCAGTTCACGGATCATATGAAGGAAATTTAGATCAATAAGCAATGCTGGTGGTATGCTAATTTAGACTTCTATGTATATGTTCTATTTAATTTGTAGTATTTTGAAAAAAACAAATTCACGTTTGTTACCGATACATAATTGTTTTTATAATCGACTTTGAATAAGGGTAATCCATAATCTTTAGTTAGTTGCATATAATAATATTATTTCTCAACTCAGGTTGTGGGCAAGGTAATAGCTTTGCTTGTCATGCATCTATTTTTTGTCTTATTATTTTTTTTCTTATTGTGCAGATTAGGTGACATGGTTGCCATGTTCAGATACTCTTCTGTCACTACTTGTACTGTGTGGATGCCCCCTAAAAAGCTAGAGTTCTCTGGTGCCATTCGAAAAGAATTGCTTCGTAGGGAGGTTGAGAATGTATGTTTCCCTATTTCCATTTATACATTCCTGCTGCTATTTTTATTGTTGTTGTCATAAGTTGATTTGCTTATTGTTACTATTTTGTCTTAAAAAGTTGATTCACTAAATTAATCTCCTTCTGCGTGCTAAGGTGTACATGAAAGGCATATTACTGTTCACAGAACTTGCAAAATGTCTGAAGACATTGAAAGGTAAATTTGACGGTTCAATTTTGAACCTTGGAGGATCATTGAGAGAATTCTCTACGGTTGAGGAAATGTTAGATCAAGAAAGAGATGAATTCGAGGTTAGTTTTCTGTCGGTAAATAATTTTGATATTTTTACTCCATCTTCCTCAACGGTTGTTTTAAACTTCTCATGCACAATCATCTAAATTTGGGTGTTGCATTTTGATGTAACAAAGCTGTGATCCCTGAATACTTTTCCTCTTAGCCAGTCCTTAAAGTTCTCACACGTTGATCTGCCAACTGTGATCGATATACAGTGCTTGATTGAGGCACTGATATTTTGTTGGCTAAAAAATGAGGAACTGATAACCAACCCCCCCCCCTCCCCACACCTTCCCAGGGGCAAAAATGAAAAAAACTTAGGATATTGATCTACTTTACTGCGTACATGTAGAACTAATACTTGTATTTTCACTCTAGTGATTTTAAATACAATTCTGAATCTAAGCTTTCATTGGCTGCTTTGTAATTTATGCAATATTCCGGTGTCTGGCTTTTGTCACTGTGACAGGTTAACATCAAGAATGCTGTTGCTAAGAATGGTAATCCTGGCCAGGCTTCCTACAAACTTCTCAGTCTAAATCGATTGATGTGGGATCTACTTATTGAATCTTGTGTGTGGGTTCGACGCATGCACTCATTATTCTCATCAGATGTATTAAGAGTTGATTCTGATATAGCTGAGAAAGTTAAACAAGAAGATAGTCAGAATTCAAAATTGAAGAGCACAATTGATGGGGAAAATGGGTCTATAAATAGGAGTGTAGATGTGGAAGTTACGGTAGACTCACCAATCGAAGTAAATGAACCCCCATCAAAGGAAATTCCAATTGAAGGTTCTCTTTCAGAGGGTAGTGAACATGATGAGCCTTCTGACAGTGATAATGCCCCAAGCAATGTGGAAAATACTATTATGGGTAATACGAGCTTTAAAGGATCTTCTGACCAATTGTTGAATTTGGCTAATGAAAACCTTCCAATTTCCAAAGATGTTAATATCCCGACTTCTGATTTAAGGGTGTTAAACAAAAGTGTGTCCCTGCAGTCACCTGGTTCGAACTTGCTGAATTCAAGTGAATGGTTTTGGAAGCCTTTTGTGGAAATACGACAGACAAGCATAAGGGAGCTCCATAAAAAATGTGTGCTTAAATTTGAATCTGTTAACAGCTCTAGTGCTGAACATCTGCCTACAGCCAATCAGCTGATTGCTGAGGAAGCTACAAGGATGCACATACCTCTGAGGACAGATGATTATGTCGTATCTGACTTTGAGGGTGAACTCTCAAGCATAATTGCTTGTGCACTGTGCTTTTTGAAAGACTCATCTGTAGTGACTGAAGTTGACAGTGAGGATAATAGACGAGAAAGTGGAACAGCCTCAAAAATGACCGAGATTTTGGAAGGTCTGCCTGATATATTGTCTCCTCATTCAAGTACAGGTAGTTCAGCAGACTCTGATTCCGTGCATTCAACGGGAAGCACTTTTTCTGAAGAGTCATGGGCTTCCCGAGCATCAGAAAACAATGCTACAGAGATTGCTATGGGATATGTGAAATCTCTTGGGAGGGAAAAATATTCTGTTGTTTGTCAATATGTTAATCAGTTCCGTGAACTTCGAAATTGGTGTTGCCCATCAGAGCAACACTACATTGCTTCTTTAAGCCGTTGTAGAAATTGGGATGCAAAAGGTGGAAAAAGCAAGTCTTTTTTTGCAAAGACACTCGATGATAGGTTCATCATTAAGGAAATCAAGAAGACAGAGCTTGATTCTTTTCTGGGGTTTGCTCCTTTATATTTCAAATACATGAAGGAGTCATTTGAGACTGGTAGTCAGACATGTCTTGCAAAAGTTTTGGGTATATATCAGGTCAGTATACTGTCTTTGTTTTGCACTTCTCTCGTATTGGACTTACAGTTATGTTCTGTTTCATTGTGTTTTTCTATGGATCTCAGCAATCCGTGCTCTATGCAGGTAACTAAAAGAAATGTAAAGAGTGGGAAAGAGTCTAAGCATGATCTCATGGTGATGGAAAATCTTACCTACAATCGCAATATCACTCGTCAGTATGATCTTAAAGGTGCGCTTTATGCTCGGTACAACTCTGCTACCGATAATGCTGGGGATGTTCTTCTGGATCAGAACTTTGTGAATGACATGAACTCTTCCCCATTATATGTTAGCAGTAAAGAAAAACGTTTCCTTCAACGCGCTGTTTGGAATGACACAACTTTTCTTAATGTAAGTTTGCATTTATAAATCATTAGAGTATTTTGAAACCTCACCGTTATTGCTGATTGCTGATACCTTCAATGTGTCCCCTATGGTTAGTTTGCGTCCACTAGTTCATTGTTTTCTTTTTTGTGCAGTCAATCAATGTGATGGATTACTCCTTGCTTGTTGGAGTAGATTCACAGAGAGGTGAGCTTGTTTGCGGGATCATCGATTATCTCAGGCAGTATACTTGGGATAAGCAATTTGAGACTTGGATGAAGTCTTCACTTGTTGTGCCCAAGAATGTGTTGCCAACTGTAATCTCTCCCAAAGAATACAAGAAGAGATTCAGAAAGTTCATGTGTACACATTTCTTGTGCGTTCCAGATCACTGGTGCAGTAAGAAGTTCACTGATCCTTGCAAACTTTGTGGTACTGAGGAAGATGATTCTGCCCAGCAAAACGAAGAGAAGAGAGGGGTGATAAGTGAATAGGTTCTTAAAGACTCATGATTACCTGATTTCTCAATATTTTTTTTTATCTCTATTGAGAGTTGAAATTAGGGGGCTATTCTGCCTATTTTTAGCAAAATTCTAGGGATGGGTGTAATTTATTCAGGTCCATCCTGTTCACAGCATGAGTTATGAGTATGGCTTTTGTATAGTGTCGGAAAGTGTAAAGATTTACTTGAAATCAATGAAAGGTCCAGTTTCTATCCCTTTTTTCCCCTTGAATGCATGTTTGGAGGGAAAACTGATGAGAGGGAAAGAGAGATGGTAATGAAATTCACTATTCCACTTCTTTCCTTTTCTATCCTCACATTCCCCTTTAATCATGTAAAGGAATTTGATGATTCAGTTACATATATACGAAAGAAGAATTTTCATCGACCAGTGAAACGTGTTGATCTAATGGAAACCACAAATTTCTTACCATACTGCATCTTATACAAGCAACTCGTAATTCTGCATGAGTTTTCTTATTGTTAAATGAAATGACATTCATAAAGTTGTCAAATAAAAAAATAAGCAGAATGATGTGTCTGACTAGATTCCCAGTGATGGTGAGGATTCTCTTTAAAGATTATAAAATGGTGGGTTTTTTTTCTAAAAACAAGGGAAAGCATAAACATGTCCTCACTATTAAGCAAACAAAATACATGCCTTAATCCTGCATGAATGTTCATTTCAAAGGAAGGAACATATCCCTATTCCACATGACCTTGAAATAATCATCTCCATCCCAACATCAATTCATTGAGGAGATGAACAACAACTCAACAACAACCCAAGACTTAATTCTCCAAGCTGGTGAACAAAGTGAAGATGAATTTTATGACATCAATGACTATGAGATTGATGAATCTCACTATTTCTACATCATCAATGCAATACTCAGTGGCACAGCAAGGCTCAATGTTTTGTTACCCACAGTTACTATTCTAGCATTCACTATCTTCACACCAATCTTAACCGATGATGGCGAATGCAGTGCGCTGAGCCGGTGGCTCATGGGCGTGTTTCTGGCGATATTAGCAATGTCATGTGTGTTCTTCACCTTCACAGATAGCTTTAGAACAGCTAGTGGAAAGGTGTGTTATGGGGTGGCAACATTGAGGGGGATATGGACTTTCAATGGTGGAAGGAAGAAGCCATGTGAGCCTTCAGATTATAGGCTGAGATGGAGTGATCTCTTCTATGCTTCACTTTCATTGGTCTCTTTTCTTGCTTTTGCAGGGTTGCATCATGATGTTGTGAAGTGCTATTACCCTGGAATTCCTAGAAAGGTGACCAATACTGTTCCTCTTGTGGTTGGTTTTGTTGTGAGTGTTTTATTTGTGGTCTTTCCTTCTAAGAGAAGAGGGATTGGTTATCCTTTCTTGCTACAAAGAGATGCCTTGTCCTCTAAACGTTAATACCGGAAATAATTCTTTTTTTTTTTTTTGGTTTCTACATTGATTCATCTTCTGTATCATAAAGTTACTTGGAGTACTAATAATGTGTTATCTTGTTCTTTTCCCTTGAATGAAAATACTGTATTTATATCTGGACCCTAAGTTGAGTACCCTTTTTACACCTCGCGAAACTTTAGCATTAGAAACTCTGTTAGAGGCAAAGTTTAGTACTCCCTCCGTTCCTAAATATAAGATCATTTTAGCAAATTTTGAGAGATTAAAGAAGACATTCTAATGAGTTAAGATTACATGAAATTTCCAAAATACCCATCACCTATAAGTTTTAAAAATATCCTCTCACCTTCTTCAAACCAATATTTTTTGGGTGAACGGAGTATAGGGGTAATTTGGGGAAAATTTGAGTCAAATTAAAAAGCGATCTTATATTTAGGAACGAAGGGAGTATCATTTTTGCACATTCCTCCTTGAGTTTATGATTGTTGGTGAGCTAAGAGGAAGAGGAGGGAAGAGTTTAATGTTTGAAAGGGAATAAGTTTCGTAAGTTTGATCAATGGAGGGGAGATGGAAAAAACGATGATGTGGCGCAAGGTATGACATGAATGATGAGGTGTCAAGACATGTAGGATGTAGGGATAAAATTGATCAATTACATATTGTTTTAATTGTTTTTTGATTTCTCCTTTCTTATACTGCGTACATCTCGAATTCAAGACCCCGTGGTTAAACTAGAACCATTGAAATCAGTTGATCTAATCTTCAAGGTTTATATTGTCTTAATTTTAACATATGTAATTTCTTAAACTAATTTTAAGAAAAATGATAAATACAAGAAATCAAATATAAATAAGTATATTATATTCAAGACCAAATTCACCACCAAATTAAATGTTGTATTTTGGATTTTTTTTGGCCAAAATGTTGCATTTTGGATGGGAGAAGTGTTATTATAAAAATCTGTATCTACTTAAAAATAACTTAAATAAGGTATTTTATTTTAATATATTTCCGCTAACTTGTGTGCATAAAAGTAAATTTATTTTAATGAAACAAGCATGATATTGTGGAGGAAATACAACACAAATATACTAAAGACACAAAAAAATGTCGTTCTAAAATCACAAAAACTCATAGATCAACCAGTTGGGTTGTTCTAACTTGGCCAGTGAATATTGATATATAGATCCAAAAAAGGTCATTTTAAACACCTCTTTATTCTTCAGATGAACAAATGAAAATTTCATTTAAATGTTGAAAGCTAGATTTGAAATTTGAGGCTTAAACATAATTTTTGCCAACAAAAATTATTGTAAATTGATACATATTTGATTTTTGTCAAGATTTAATAGTAAAATCATCAATCCAATTTCTTTGAGTCAACTTTTTCTGTTGAATGAAATTAGCAATACTGATATAAAAGGATTAAAAATATAATTTTAAAACTTAAAGGACCAAAATAGTCCCCATAGAGAGTGAAAAGTATCCATTATCCTAGTCATAATAAATCACTAGGACTTGTATAAACCAAAAAAAATAAACAACTAGGAGAGTGATGCATTGAGATTTATTCATTAATACATTTCTCGATAAGCGTGAGAAATTAAATAAAGGGAAAAAGACAGATAACGACTCCCGAATCTCCAAAAGGACAAATAGGGTGTCTAAATTCCCAAAAGGATAAGGAATGTCACAAACATTTAATTGATATTAGCAAATGTGGACAAATGACTCAAAATGCCCTTAAAAACTTGACTTGACTGCTTCATAACAGTTATGAATAATTATGATTTATAATTTTGCTTGATTGTTTAACTAGTTCATGTTAAAGGCGGAAACTGATTCCATAAAAGTCATTGCTTCCTTCCTATTCAAAGTTTGAAATTTCCCCTTCCTCCTCCACCTCTCTGAAAAATAATCATCAATCCTATTCAAAATCACGTTCAAAGTCTAAAATAAAATTCCTTAAAACTTAAAAAGTTGAAATTCCACATCACATAATTGAATAAAACAACATTTATACCTCCCCACCAGCACATCAATCTCAACTCAACTAACGGCAAAAGTCAACAAACTTTTCCACCCTTTGTCTTCTTTTCTTCCCTCTCATTATTCCATTATTTCATTTTCTTTATAATATCATTTCATTTCATTACATTGTTTTATAACACTCCATGCACATACACAACAACATTTCACTCACCCACCAACACAACAAATAATCATAATCATGCTACCTTTTAAACTACTCCAAATCCACCTCCTTATTTTCCACTTCTTCTCCTCAACCATCACAATACTTTGTAATATGTCACAAGGTTCAACACTTTTTGCTTCTAATACAAGCCAAACATGGCCATTTTACAATCCTAATGACACCATTTTGCCTTCTCAAAATTTCACTACTGGTATGGTTTTAAGATCTGGTGACTATTCATTTAGTATTAGTCATACAGGTAATCTTACACTTAAGTGGAATGATAGTGTCCCTTATTGGGATCATGGTCTTAATTCACTAGTGAGGGTAAATTTAACTTCTCCTGTCTTGAGATTACAATCTAATGGAATTTTGAGACTTTTTGATGATAAATTAGTGGCTCCTGTGGATATTGCTTATAGTAGTGACTATGCTGAAGCAAATGGCACTTTGAGAATTCTTAAGTTGGATGGTGATGGGAATTTGAGGATGTATAGTTCATCTAGAGGTAGTGGGATTTCTAGTGTAAGATGGGTGGCTGTTGAGGATCAATGTAAGGTTTTTGGGTATTGTGGGAATTATGGGGTGTGTAGTTATAAGGATTTGAACCCAATTTGTGAATGCCCATCTGAGAATTTTGAGATGGTTGATAGTGATGATAGTAGAAAAGGATGTAGGAGGAAATTGAGGCTTGATGAGGATTGTCCAGGAAGGGCCTCTATGTTACAATTGGAGCATGCTCTAGTTTTGACTTATCCTCCTGTTTTCATGGTTAATCCTGAGGTGTTTTTTGTTGGTATATCAGCTTGTAGAGGAAATTGCCTTGCAGCTGATTCTTGCTTTGCTTCTACTTCATTGTCAGATGGCACAGGTTTGTGCTACATAAAGACATCTAGTTTCATTAGTACTTACCATAACCCTGCACTACCAAGCACTTCATATGTTAAGGTTTGTGGTCCAGTGGCGCCTAATCCGCCACCGAGTTTAGGAGAATTCGGGAAGGGACGGGATTGGGAGATACGTGGTTGGATAGTAGTGGTACTTGTTGTGGCTACCCTTTTGGCTTTGATTGTGTTTGAGGCTGGTTTATTGTTTTGGTGTTGTAATAAACATGATTCAAGGTTTCATGGATTGTCTAGTCAGTATGCTTTTCTTGAGTATGCTTCTGGAGCACTTGTTCAGTTCTCATATAAGGACCTTCAGCGCTCAACAAAAGGGTTCAAAGAGAAGCTTGGTAATGGTGGATTTGGTGCTGTTTACAAAGGAACACTTGTGAACCAAAATGTTGTGGCAGTGAAACAACTTGAAGGAATTGAGCAAGGTGAGAAACAGTTCAGAATGGAGGTTGCTACTATAAGCAGCACACATCATCTCAACTTGGTGAGGCTCATTGGGTTTTGTTCTGAAGGTAAACACAGGCTTTTGGTTTATGAGTTCATGAAAAATGGTTCCCTTGAAAATTTTCTTTTTGTCAATGAACATAATCAGTCCGAAAAATCGCTTAATTGGGAGTATCGATTCAGAATCGCGCTAGGCACGGCAAGGGGAATCACATACCTACATGAGGAGTGTAGGAATTGCATTGTGCACTGTGATATAAAACCTGAAAACATTCTCATGGATGAGAATTACAATGCCAAAGTATCAGATTTTGGCCTTGCAAAACTCACAAGTGTTACAGACCAAAGGTACAGAAGCATGAGAAGTGTAAGAGGTACTAGAGGGTATTTAGCTCCAGAATGGCTGGCAAATCTTCCTGTAACTTCTAAAGCTGATGTATACAGTTTTGGTATGGTTTTGTTGGAGATAGTGAGTGGAAGAAGGAACTTTGAAGTGTCTGAAGAAACTAAGTGGACAATGTTTTCCACGTGGGCTTATGAAGAGTTCTTGAAGGGTAATGTGAACGGAATTATTAACAGAAGATTATGTAATGATTTTCATGAGGTTGATATGGAGGAAGTGAAAAGGGCTATAATGGTGAGTTTTTGGTGCATTCAAGAGCAGCCATCTCAAAGGCCTAAAATGAGCAAAGTGGTGCAGATGTTAGAAGGAATCACTGAGATTGAGATGCCACCAGCACCAAAATATTTGACTGAAGGATATGCTGTTGCACACTCTATTGTGGTTGAAGAAGCTCCACTATTCTCCTCATCTTCCACTTCACAAGTCTTATAAGGCTTCTCTTTTTATTGCAGCATCTGCTTCTGCTTGTTTCTATTCAATGTTGCTTAAAGAACATGGAATTCAATTTTATGCTGGGTATGATTCGAGCAATTAAGAAAGGGAGAGATAAATGTAAAGAAAACTGAAAAACTCTTGCCATCACAAATGTAGGAACTGGTTGGGAAGTTAGTATAGATGTCAAGTGTATGAACTTAAATCTAACTTATCGTTCATATTTATATTTTCCCAAACTATATTCATGTTCACTAACAAATAATAGCAAGCAAATTGACAAGACATTTATCACAAAAAGGGTATTATAAGGAGATCAAGTCATAGGAATATTGGAATTTCAAAAAATAATAGTCACTTTTTGTTTCTTTTTGCATAAACTTGGGTAAGCAATCGCCGAACAATTACATATACATATATATATATATATATATATATATATATATATTTGGGTTAAACCAACTTTTCCTCCCTATAGTTTGGTGTGATTTGACTTTTAGTCTCGGAAGTTTAAAAGTGGAGATTTTGATACTTGAAGGGGAGGAAGTTATCATTTTTTTTAATAAAAAATAATTAATCATTTTTAATTATGATTTATAAATTATTTTTCCATGTAAGTTTGAGCTTAATCAATACCATTATGTCCTCATCAAATTATAGGAACCATTTGTTTAAGCAAAATGAAACTTGAAGGACTAAAACATTTTCTTTATAAGTATAGAGACTAAAACTCAAATTGATTTAAACTACAAGGATTTAAACCCCCACTTTTAAACTTCAGGAATTTAAACCCAAATTACACCAAACTATAAGGACAAAAGTTGGTTTATCCCTATATATTTAATGAAACAAGTCTTGGGCCAACCATACATCTCTACCCAGCAAATTGCACAACCCAACCGGAGATTACTACAACAGATGTAACTGTCCTATGAAATAAATTAGTAATGTCTTAATTGTTCATTTTGTCCCAAATTTTATAAAGGGAAAATGACAAAAAATCCCTCCCAATACCCAAAAGAAAAAGTAAGAAACCTAAACTTCTAAAAGGATCATGAAGGAACTAGGTGCCTACCTGACATTTCTAAATGTTGCGAAAAGACTTTATTGTCCTTTACTAAACAAAAGGAGGAAAAATGAAAATGCTTCAACTATTAATGGGTATGCTTCAACTATTAATCGGTATGATGTAATTGTTTATAGGTACACTGCAATAGTTAATGGGTAGGATTCAAATGTTATTACGGACGCGTTTGTTACCAAGAAAGTTAAATGTTAATGACTATGCTTCAATTGTTAATCATTATGATAGAATTGTTAATAGGTATGCTTCAATAGTTAATGAGTAGGATTCAAATGTTAATAGGGAGTACGCGTTTGTTACCAATAAATTTAAATGTTAATGAATATGCTTCAATTGTTACTCAGTCTCATGCAATAGTTAATCAGTATGATGAAATTATTGGGGTCAAAGTTGGTTGTAATTTGTGTTTTGGGATGAGGGCAATCAAGTCTTTTTGCAACATTTGAAAATGTCAGGTAGGTGTCTGGTTCCTTCATAGTCCTTTTCAAATTTTAAGTTCCTCACTTGTTCTTTTGGATGTTTTAGCTTGCGAAAATTATATTTTTACCCCTTTTAAGTTTCTGGAATTTCATTTTAGTCATTTTTCAATTTTTTAAATTCTTAAATTAATTTTTGTTTAGTTCCAGAAAGATGTATATAGCTAAAATTTTGATTTTATGATTGATTTAATTAATTTATATCATGGATTTTAGCATGTTTAGTTATTTAACATCATTCTTTAATTGTTTATATTAAAGAAAAATTAATCTTGACTATTGCATGTTTTCGTGACTTCGTGTCATCACGCTCGGTTATTTACCCTCGTGTGACTGTGTGTCTACGCTTGTTTCGTGACTTCGTATCACGCTTGGTTATTTACCCTCGTGTGACTGTGTGTCCATGGAATACACCACTTATATTTATAGCCGGTCCCAAGCTCGAATAAAAGAGTAGGGTTGTGTTAGGCTTTGTCAGCCAACGTAAAAATATGTCAAATCTATTGAGCATAGACATACGCATTGTTTATATCAATAGGTCATTGTTTGATACTTCACAAGGGTCATCACACTATTATGAGAGAAGACATATAAAGAAACAAAAGGTTCAAAGAAGAGAAGTGGATGAGCAGTAAGAATAATTGATCAAAGGGTATGAAATCACTACAAAAGAAGGAGAGGAAGACCAAAGAGAACTCTTAACGAAGTTATTCAATGAGATCTTTTGATGAAAGATTTACCTCCAAGCATGACTATTAATAAAACACAATAACGTCGTGTGATCTATGTAGTCAACCTATTTAGTTGTGACAAGGTTTTATTGTTGTTGTTATACTTGTTCTTTTGGATATTGGGAGAGATTTTTTTGTCATTTTCCCTTTTATAAATTTAGGTGTCATTTATCATTTATCATTGCTTTTTTTATTGATAAAATCTAAAATTTTAAAGTTGTTGCGTGTTTGGGCTTTATGGACCAGGATTCTTTCTTTAGCTGCTCCCATCTATACATATTCCTTACCCATTCAGTTAACAAAAATGTCCCTTACCCTACAATTATTTCATTTTGGAGTGAATATTTTTTATTTGTTTATACCATCAGATTTTATATAAATTTAGAGACATTTCAATAAATTATGGGTGAAAAACAGTTTAACATCAAATTGTACTCCCTCAGGTCCTATTTATAAGTCGTCAACTGCCTCTAAATTTTGGTCCTAAATATAAGTCACCAATTAACATTAACTAACTCATTTATTAAAATTTTCCCAATATACCCTTAGCATTGGAAAATAAACATTGGAAGATGAGAAGAGAGAGAAGATGAATAAGACACATGTATACTCATAAAGATGAAAAAGGTAGTGGGTCATAGTAATAAAGGTGAGAGGGGCAAAAATAGAAAAGACAAAAAAAAAGACCAATTTAATGATTCAACTTCCATTAACCTCTATTCCTTGGTATGTACAATTTGGGCGGTTGGTGATTTATAAATAGGACCGGAGGGAGTATATATTTTAAAAAATTAATACCATAGAATTCTTTGTTTTATCTTAAATCGTAAAACGTATAGGGAGAACAATATGGAAAGAGGAAAAAATGTGATTTAGTAAAAGGTTAGTTTTTCAAAAAAAAAAAAAAAAAGAAAGTGGGTCAGGCCCGGCGGCCTGATAGCATGAGGGTCAGGCTTCGAAAATAGGAGTCTAAATGGGGGACCCGGTCCAAGTGGGCCTAGTCCGTTTAGGCCCGGCCCAGCTCTAATTCCATCCTTCTACTTGGTGCTTACTGATTTGTATATATCTCTCCTTTGCACATTTTCGAACTCGGTGGAGGAAGTCACTTCTACGACTTGATGATATCGAATCAACCATTTCGCCCCAAAAGATTGATTAAAATGTTTCATTATACAATGTGATGGGCACCTCAAACAAAACATTTTATTCATTCATTTTAATGCAACTTTTCCCTTTTTAATTCTTTTTAATGCATGTTGATGTTATCTTCAAAACTTTATTTAATCAATCCCTTAAAATAATATAAAATTTGTCACCAGAGCTTTACCTTAAATGCAATATTAATCCAAAAGTTTTTTTATTCTGGAGTAATGTTGCCCTGAAAGAATTATTACAAAGGAGCAATTATAATTTTAACCCATAAAATGTTAAAGGTCATGTCATTTTGTACTCGTTTATGTTAAGCTTTTAAGATTTTGTTTGAAGATTATGGAAAGCCTTTTAATTCTGGTGGCAACATGAATAATTGTAGTATGATGTACAGTTTCTACCGCACACACAAACAGATAATTAATGCATTTCATTCTCCTTTATGCACGTGCTTTTGTGTTTTTTTTCCCCTGGATGATCGACACATGTCATGGTTTCATTTATCCTAAATAAAGTTTGTATTATAAACATAAGTTGTTATTGGAATTATCTTTAAGGCTCTCAAAAACATCCATTTGCATTCCTTTGGCTTTCAAGCTCTTGCGGGATGGTTGTGACATTTTTTTAGACATTCTTCTGAACCAGATAATTAGAATGTATGATTTAATTTTTAGGATGAAATGTTGCATTCTTTTAATGAGAAGTGGCAGGCAATTATCACAATGGTACATTTAACAAAGTCAACTCATGAAGAAACAAATATAACAAACCGAATATTCGTCCAAGAGTCAAACTGATGCAATCCATCCTTCCTTGTAGTAATTTTTTTTCTCCCTTCTTCAGTGAGAAGTAGCTAAAAAGAATGTTGTCTTACAAGCCTCTCTGTCCTTATTTGTTGGGGTACATCTTTCTCTTCCTCCTTTTTTGTTTTAACTTTCCTTAACTTCCCATGACTTTCTGACAATCGGATGATCATATTGAAACTTAAGTCAGAGATGAAGCCCAGAAAAAAACGTCGTTCTCCTATAGGGAATATTAGAAGAATAAATCCACCCAAAAATATCAATAGGAAGATGACTCCAATAGCAATCACAGTGTCAGCAAGCCATGATACATCTCTCACTACTAAATGTAGTGCAGCCATGAATGCAACTGACATTGTAATTACCGCAAAACCCACCAAATATGAAGCAACGTATGTGGCACTGGAAGCCAGATGAAAGTCTCCTAGGTGAGCCCATAGCAGAATGGAAAACCCCATGGTAGAGCTATACATGGCTATTGCATCACAAATTGTGAACAGCTGCAACATTTTTCTGTTGAGCAAAGTGGCCGTGCCTATTTTATTTATGTCCTTGTATTCAGAGCTATTGACACCACCAGGCACAGTAAAACCAGCAGCGAATGTTACAGTGGCAATTAATATTGCTACTAATAACAAAAATTTGACACGGTCTTTAATCCATTCAATCTGAGGTGGTCCAGTATTTAAATGCCTCATTCTTCTTCCCTTTTCAGTCAAGGGTGTGCCAGCAGATTTCAAGACTGCGAATGCTAGATGCTGCAGATAACAAAGAGGCAGAGTCTCATACATTTATATTAATAAATAGCGCTTCTTTATTTATTTTAAGGGATATAGATAAAAGAGTTATGCCACAGTACACGGAAGATTAACTGGAAGCCTACCATATTAAACTGCCACGAAACTTAATTTTGATGTTTGCAGCAAGTTTGCTATCAAGGTTCATGCAAGCTCCTATCATAAGAGTTCATTTGGGAGTTACAAAAAGGGTGTTTAGATATGTGACAAGGTCTGTAGACTATAGAATATGACTTTTTTGGGTTGAAAACTGGAACTTTGCAAGGATATTTAGGCAGTCACTTGGCCAATAGTGTTGATGAAGTTTAAAGCAACAAGTTTTCATGGAACTCAGAAAAACAAGAACCGGTGGGACTATCCTCTGCTGTTGTAGAACATATATCTGCAGCAAGTGCAGCAAACCAAGCTAATTGGATCAGAAAAATGGCAAGTGACTTTCAAATGGAACCTAGTGAATGAATCTGGTAGTGGCTCTCCATACTTCTATGAAACTGTGTACATTCTCCATTTGCATTTAAAAAAAATATGAAGACTACTTGATCATCATTAAAACAAGGGCAGAAATTTATGATCATACCTCTCGTAGAGTTGATGGTGTGCTTCTTTTAAACACGACAATATCGCGGGCTGTCAGGCCTTCATTATTCACCAGGTTGACTTTGAGTCTCTTATCTCGTGTCAGCAAACGCAAAATATTGGGGTGCAAGTATTTGGAAGCCAAATGCAAGGGACTATTCCCGTTCTTGTCTCTCTCGTTTATTAGCACCTCAAGCTTCTGTTCACTTAATACATACTTCACCACCTTTTCTACTCCATTCTTTGCTGCAATGTGCAACAGGTTTTGACCTTTCTTATTCAACAAATCTAGAGGATCAAACCATGGCTCCGGTTTCAAAAGAAACTCCTTCACCACATTTATATGGCCTTTCTTACAAGCAATGTGGATAGGCAGATATCCTTTCAGATCCCACTTCAAGGCATTTTGAGGACGTTCCTTTAATATTGTCTGTACAGCTATTAGATTTCCCATGGAAGCTGCCAAATGGAGGGCCGTACGACCATTCTGGTCCTCCAGATATAAAAGTTCTTCAGAGAAAATTTCAAGTATTTTGTCTGAAAAATGCATGATTTTGCAAAAGTCAGAGAAACTGTGTATTTGAATTAACATGAGGGAAAAAGATAGAGAACCAAATAATAAAAAACGGGTGCAAAAATGATATTAAACTTTACCTAAAATTGCGTTTCTAATGCGAACGTCTCACGAGGTGCAAAAATAGTACAACTTAGGGTCCAGGTTAATATAATATTTTCACTTGAGGGAAATAAAATTTTGATATGAAAAGACTCTAATGCCCCTCATTAAATTTTAATTAATGAGGGAGGAATAGGGGTATAAGAGTCTTTTCATATCTAAATTTTATTTTCCTTAAATGAAAATATTATATTTGTACTTGAACCCAAGTTGGGTACTCTTTTTGCACATCACAAAGCTTAAGTGTTAGAAACGCAATTTTAGGCAAAGTTTAATATCGTTTTTACACTTCACCCTAAACAAAAGAATGCGAAGTCTCATGTTTAACAAGTATTTGTTCATTGGCCAAAAAAAAAACAAGTATTTGTTGAAACATTTTGCAATTTCACCATGAATTTTATCTTAAACCAGCAATCAGGTTCATTCATCACATCACACCTATTTAATTTATTCATTTTTCTGTTCCAAATAATTGCTACATCAAACATGAAAAACAGTAAAAGCGTTAGGGAAACTGGTACTAACTGGCTCTGGAAAATGGTTTTACTGGTGTCAAAGTGTCGACCTTCCAACCCTCGAGCAGGGATTTATGCCTATATTTTATCTGTGCACCTACAGCATATGTTGAACAGAAATTTTGATAAGAGTAGAGAATTATGTTATAAACAAAGAGGCTATCTATCCATCATCATGTGCCCTGCCCTTGAATTAAAAAGAGAGAGGCTAAACCAATGAGTGGTTGGTTGAGCTGGTAAGTGGGCTACAACCCCCGTACGGAGGAGAACTCGTGTTCGAATCCCGGGAAGCGCTCTCATTATTAGAGGGAACAACCTGCCTATGTGGGCAACACTCCGCTGGATTAAACCGAGCGATAATTTATAAAAAAAAAACAGAGAGAGAGGCTAAACTGTACGTGCCTGAACTCAAAATCATAACAATAGCATGAAGTGAGGCATGATGCCTCTCCGGATTCAGTAATGGACGTCGCAGCAGATCAATAATACGACCATCCCCTGTCTCAACAGCCAAATACAAGGGTGATTTACCTTCCTTATTCAGAAAAACCGCCGCATCTTGGTCTGTTTTCAATAAGAGGTCAACGCCCTCAAAATGAAATGCCCTCACAGCCTCATGCAATGCCGTGTCTCCAAACTCATTCTTCATCCTCAACAGCCTCTTCCCTTGGTCACCAAAATGAAATAAATCACGGGATATAATGTTATCCATCAGTCCCAAGTCCATAGTTCTAGCAGCAACATGAAGAGCTGTGTCTCCTATGATGTTGGTCCTCATGATCAGTTGAGGGAATTGATCAGCCATGTGCCACAAAATATCTGCTTTCCCATATTTTGCTGCAAGGTGAAGTATAGTATCTCCCCTACGTGTCACTTTCTCCACAATGTCTGACACATGCCTGGACTCACATAGTTCCCCTAACACTGCAAGCAAGTCAGGCATGCTTCCACTTCGAGTAGCCATGTATAACTTTGGTGCTATTAAGTTTGATGCATTGAAATCTTCGTTTGAATCACTTCTCACTTGTCTCTCTCGACATTTCAACCTCTCCATGATCTGCTTCCATTGTTCTGTTTCTGCAGGGCTACCCATTACTCAATCTTTGGGATTAGCTGCTCGTCAAGCACTTTGCTACTTACTTTTTATGCACTCTTTGCTTCAACGAGGGAGGGGAGATAGGTTAAATGAAGTGAGAGGAGGGGAGATTGAGTCTATATGCATGAATGTATTTGTTCTTAAGGGCTGGGGAGGGAGGAGATTAATAAATATTGACAGATATGCTAATATATTTAAAATATTACCATAGAACTCACAACAATTTTATAGTTTATTTGAAATATTGACAAGTAAGGGAGAGGGGAACTATGTGTAATTATGTATACAAATAAGTAAAACTGACAACTATGTCATAATTTATTTCATTGTGATTTTTTTAAGAATGATAAAATACTTTTTTTTGGTTAAATAAAAAATTTAATGCTAACATCAATTTTCAATCATAATAAAACTAAAATAATACATTCTCATGTCTACATCTTGAAAACTAAAAGTTAGTTAGATTAGAATTAAACTAAAAACGTTCATTCTACTCAAAACAATAACATATAACAAATTAAAATATTAAGAACATGAATTAAAAAAAACATAAATCAGAGTAAACTAAATATTGGAAATTAAAGAACAAAAGACACTCGAGAAAAAGATGACAGGAAACCATGTAAATATTGGCTCAATAATAAATTAAATTACATCCTCTTTCCCTTAAAGTAATGGGCAATGACTTAAGGTCTGTTTGGTTGGCCCAAGAAAGTGAGAGTGAAATGGAAAGTGGAGAAAGTTTTGGTTTTTTGGTAATTTACCTCTATTCCTGGGCCCACAAGTTTTCTCTCTCTATCTCACACTTTTTCTGGACCTCACAAACTTTACTTTCCCATCATTACTTAATTTACCTCCACTTTCCATCTTCACCCTTTCACTTTCTAATTCTCCACTTTCCCTTCATACAACCAAACACACCGTTACTTTATTTGCGGCTCCTCTCTTCCTATACTGTTCATCGCACTGTTACTCCTTGTCAAAAAAGAGCTGCACTGCTACCTTTTGTCTTTTACTCAGGCTCCATTCAATTCAAATTCATTCAAATTCAACTTAAAGTTATGCGATTCAAATTAAAGTTATGCGTACAGTAGGCTGGATATATGCCTTCTTTCTCCTTTGGTGGGCCCCTTGCGTGTTTCAATGAATTTATACTAATAGCTTCAATGACAAAATAATGGGTTCATATCTTATCTTGCATTATCATTAAAAAAATATTTAAACCTTTTGTGTAACATTCAACTAACATTGTATAAACTAGATTTCACTCCCCCAGTATCTCAAAGGCATTACTAAAAAATAGGAATTAATTAAGTATGGAGCGCAAGTAATTTACTAAGAGTTCAAAAAGAAATTGGCAAGACAAAATAGAGGCACTACAACATATGCATAAGTATTGTAGAAACCTAGCACCTTTGATTCCGAATTGCTCTGGGTTCCTCTTCTTCCTTTGGATCTGAACAATTTTGGGCCATTTCACAACCTAGCACCTTTGATTCCAAATTGCTTCAGACACTCATGGAAAAGTGTATTCACTTGCAATGAAATTAGTTTCATGATAGCACATGTCTTCTATGAACACGCTTCCATAGACATGGATGAATCAACCTCCATAATGACCACAATACAAGTCCCTCGAAAAGTGTATTCACTTGTACTCTTTAACAATGAAATTAGTTTCATGATAGCACATGTCTTCTACGAACATGCACTCATAGACATGGATGAATCAGCCTCCATAATGACTAAAATACGAATTCCCTTTTTTTTAAAAAAAAATCATAAGACCAAAGCACAACATTTGAGATGTTCATGGAGAAAAAAAAACAAATACAAACTCTTGCATAGAACAAAAGTCAAGAACACAGAAGTTGTTTGTTCTAGGAAAAAGAAAAAAATTCAAGGTACTCTTGAAGAGACTTGAAAATATATCAAGGAATGCTTTCCATGTGAAGGTTCTACATCTTTAGTACTGCAACTCCAAGAATATGAGAATCAACATCAACATTTGTTGATCAATGTAGCCAATGTAGGAATACTTAGAAGCATAAAAAGTGGGAAAGATGTGCGGTTAGAGTAGCCTTGACAGATACAATAAATCATCATATTTATGTAGCTATGAGTTCATTAGATAAAATTTTGCAAACAAATTTTTCATGAAATTCCGCAGATCAACAAACTTAGATGATAAGGATTAAAATTTATCATTAAAATTGTTACTTTTTAATTGTTCAGCCTTTTTATGTTGTTATTCTCATTTTTTTAAAACAAAAATTAGAGTTAAATCTAACAAAACTATTTGATAAAATAAAAACTAACATTAACACAGGCACTCTTACACATTCACATTCACCTCTGTACATTTTAGTCCTTACACATTCACATAAACACCTACATTACAAGACAGAACCATTTCATTCAATACCAGACATATATCACACCCATTGATATATTTGTAATGAAAAACCTTATACAAAATAGAAAACACACTTTATACAAAGAAGGGTTAAATATCATTTTGGCATATAAACTATTTCCAATGGTTCAATTTGACCTACAAACAATAAAATGGTTCAATTTGGCATACAAACAAAATAAAAGGGTCATTTTGGTCTATGACCTAATGGAAAATACTAAAATACCTTTTAGACTTAATTAATAAAAAATTCTGAATATATGTGTCCCACATTTAAACATAAAATATTATTAACTCACCTTGGCTCCACACCTCCTTCTCTCCTCCCTCCTTCCCTCCCCCACCAGCCGCCCGCCACCACAACCTCAACCTTCAAAATCCTCTCATTTCTTTCATCAACACTGCCATTTGATCACAGTGTTGCTCATGGCAAAGGTGGAAAAGACAGCAACAACAACTAAGTCTCACAAAGGTGGAAAGGACCATAACAAAGGTGGTGGTGGTGGTCATGACCATGTTGGTCAGCCTCAAATGTTTCAATTCCAAAATAAAAGGCCCAAACAATGTCAACTTACCCGCCAAAGACTACAAGTCTGTCAAATTCAACATACCAGACGAGGAATTTGACTACAGTGATGATGAGTTCGATGATTTTTTTTTGGGTTAGAAAGAACGCCTTGCATTAAACTAAATAAACATCCCAGTTTACAAAGTTCAAAGCATAAAAACACAAAAGTTTCAGCCAATGTCATCTCTCACACGGCATCCTGAACTAGCAGAAATATCATCAAAAGCAATAAGATAGAGAGGGGATGGTGGTAGGTCAAAACAGGACCGCCACAACATCCCCTTTACAGCAGATTTGACTATCCAATCAACAGCCAAATTACAGCCTCCCGGCACAAAAGAGAGAGAAAAAGACCATGTCCATACTCACAGCAGCCAAACTACAGTGATGATGAGTTCGATGATGAATATGATGATTTTGATGATTCAAAGGCTAATTTCGAAGAAGACCATGTCCATACTCATAGTCATGTCATGCCTAACAAGATGACAGTGATGGGGCATAAAGGTAACAATGGTGGCCGGCGGCTGGCGGGATAGGGAAAAAGGGAGGAGAGGGAGGGAGGGGTGGGGTGGGCCATGGGTGAGTGAGTAATTTTATATTTTTAAAGGTGAGACCCACACATTAAGAATTTTTATTAAATTCTAAAGGGTATCTTAGTATTTTCCGAGTGGTCAAAATGACCCTTTTATTTTGTTTGTATGCCAGAATGAGACATTTTATTGTTTGTATGTCAAATTGAGCCATTGGAAATAGTTTATATGCCAAAATGATATTTAACCCTACAAAGAAATGAATAAAATTAGTGGGGAAAAGGAAGTCTTGAAGAGATAACCTTCCTCTCCACCATATCTTCCTCGACGATTTGACGTTGCCATCAACCTCTCCCTCTCCGATCACGCCTTCTATTCCATCTCAACATCCTCAAACCCGCTATCTTTAAATATGAATGCATAGTGAAGTTCAGTAGAGAGGAAAAATAGAGAGGGATGGAAAACTGAGCTTGAAAAACAGAGCTGACACTATAAAAAACTCGCTACTCAGTCACGGACGCATTCCAGTGTTTGTCCAAAAAACGCGGAAACGAAAATCACTTTTCGGAGTTATTTATCAAACTTGGAAACGGAGGAACACAAACATGGGAAAAAATGGCAAAAACTTGGCGCCAACTTTCCCGCGGACACTTAGCAGTGATTCATGGTAAAAGAACGTCAGTTATTATTTTTTTTAGTATAGAGCAAAAAAATACTTTCCGGCGTTTTTGCAACCGCCGAAATGTTTATTTTTATTTTTAAAAAATATATGTTGCATTCTGGCGTTTAGAAACGCCAAAAAGTAGTGAAAAAGATAAAAATAAAAATTGGAAAAATACCGGCTTATATAAGCGCCCACTTTTCCCGACGTTTACTTAAAGAAACGCTGAGAAATGCAATATTTTTTAAATAAAATAATACGATTTTCTGGCATTTGTAGACACCGTCGGAACAGGTTTTAAATAAAATAATATTTTTCCCGGCGCTTGTTAGCAAACGCCGGAAGTGTATTAATTTATTTAAAAGGGCTGGCTTTTGCGGCGTTTGTTCCCAAAAACGCTGGCAAATCTTATTATTTTTAAAATCAAAACAGCTTTTTCCGGCGTTTATTTCAGAAGTGCCGGAAAACATATTCTTTTCTTACAAACAGAATTATCTTTTGCGGCGTTTATTCATAAAAACGCCGAGAAGTCTTATGTTTTTTAAAAAATTGAAAATCTTACGTTTCGGCATTTACAAACGCGGCTAAGGGTCTGTTTGGATCCAGCTTCTGAGAATAACTTCTGGGAAAATAGCTTTTTGAGAATAGCTTTTGAGTAGAATAGCTTTTTTGAAAAATAGCTTTTGATAAAATGAGAGTGTTTGGATTAAGCTTTTTGAGAATAACTTTTGAGTAGAATATAACTTTTATGAAAAATAGTTAGGATGAATAACTTTTCATGTTTCATTTATTTGAAATAAGTGTTTTTCTTAAATGAGAGATCGAAGCTTTCAGCTGAAAAAAGAGAAAAATGTAGTTTTTCTCAAAATAGCTTTTGCAACCCTAAACCAGCTTATCTTCTCAAAATAGCTTATCCAAAAAAATTGAGTGTTTGGATGTCTTTGTGTGAAACCTAGATTTCGAGCTAGAATAACTTTTGGAAATGTATCCAAACAAGCACTAAGTAGCGAACTAGCTTTATAAATACCTACCCTCCTCTATTACAATGCTTCCCTTCTCTTTTTCTCTCTACTCATCTTCTTCTCTAATTCTCTCTTCTCTTATTTGTCTTTATTTCTTCTTTTGTTTTGATTTGCATGTTTAATTATTATCTATGATTGTAGAGGCCTCAATCAAGATTAATTTTTTCATTAACTGTTCCATTAAGTACATGTTTTATTTTTATTAATATTTTAAATTATAAATTTATGTTTAATCTTATCATTTTAGTTTATTGATGAGCGCATATCCTCTTTTATATATATATATATATATATATATATATATATATATATATATATATATATATATAAGTTTAACTTTTATTCTAATGACATCCTAAAATTAAATAGTCCTATTTAGCACCTTAATTTAATGCTTTAAGCCTTAAATTAAGGTGCTAAGCATAATATTTTTAAAACATTATTTATAAATATTTGGAACTGCGACTAATTTTTTTATTAATTTAATGCATTAGTAAACGTCGCTAGATACATATTATATTATTTTACCATTTTTTCCGCTAAATAAGACACTGATAATAAACGCCAGTAATTTTTCAGGCGTTTAAACTGTACTACAGCGCTTTTATAAATCTTAAGCTCGTCATCTTCCCTTACAGGATAGCATATACATCATCCTCTCCAACCAGTCCTCATACAAACTCACAATGACTATGGATTTGACCATATAGATGAGGTGACATATTTTATCGCGACCTAATTTATTTAGCTTTCTCAATATCCCCAAATATTAAAAATAGCTCTTACATTAAGAACAATAGTAGTACATATTTAATATATTTTTTTTTAAAAAAAAGGAAAGTTTGTTTGACTACAAAATATATTAACAAAAAATCAAATGGAGATAGCAAAGGTCATGTTTCGTGTAGCTTTCGGTGACCATACCTGGAAACTTCGCATCTAGACTGTTTTTAAATGAAGGTCTACTTCACCTTCTGCTTCAACTCAAGAGCAAAACATATTAACAGCATTTGATCATACAAAAACTGGTCTAATGGATCATCCCACAACTCCTTCAGCGTCAACAATGCTAACTTTGAGAGAAACATGGGAAAAGAGAATAGAAAGTTTGACACAGAGAGAGAGCATACTAACAAGTATGCATTCTCACACACATTCAAAATCCAACCACTTGAAGGAAGAATTTGGAGCATCAAAGTTAATGGCACCTGAGTTATTTTGGGCTGTCAAAAGAAGAGATAAGTCTGATAACGTGTCTTGTTTCCTCACAGTGTTAGAGGAACTAGCTTCAGAGGATGTAATGCATGTATCAGACATAGTGGAACATGTCACATGTGGAGGAAACACCGTACTTCACTTAGCAGTTCAAAGCAGAAACCAAGAGATATTGCAGCTGATTGCTAATCACTTCCCTAAACTGATCACTAAGACAAACATAGCAGGAGATACAGCTCTTCATATTGCTGCTAGAAATCAAGATAAAGGCTTAACTGAAACAATTCTAAATTGTTATGCAAGAAAAAGGTTTTCTTCTGGTAGAGAAGTTTATGATAAAAATGAGATGATGAATCTGTTGAGGATAAAGAATGAGATGGGAAACACAGCTTTGCATGAAGCTGTGAGAACACTTCATCTTAAGGTTGTGAGTCTCTTATTTGAAGCAGATAAAGATGTGGCAAATTTTCTGAACAATGAAGGTAAATCACCATTGTATTTAGCTATTGAAACTGGGCATGATGATATTATAGATATTTTGCTGCAAGCTCCATTACAGAATCGAGAGAGGCACCATGGAACCTCACCACTACATGCAGCCATTATGACAATGAGTTCAGGTAAAGTGAAATAATTTGATATTGACAAAACAAACTGATAGATAGACTTTCAACTTTGTTCATACTTCTATACACTTTTCTTTGCAGATCAAATAAGGACGCATAAATTTCAAGCCTTGGTTGAGGGTTGGGTGGAAGACAGTGCCACAAATTTTGAGGCTTTCCCAACAAAAGTGAAATTCAATTACTGTGGTATGTTGAATTACTCTGGCTTCAGTGAAGGTTAACCAGTTTCACAAATTTAAATACAGTTGTTTAAATGTTATAATTTCATGCCTTTTCAGAGAAAATTCTGAGCAAAAATTCTGAGTTGGTTTACTTGAAAGACCAAAAAGGTGGAACAGCCCTGCATTTGGCAGCCTCCATTGGCAATGTTGAAGTTGTGCGCACAATTTTTGAAGCATATCCAGTAAGTGCCCTAGAGTGGGATCTAAAAGGACATCTTCCAATCCACATTGCCTGCAAAAATGGTCATGTTAATGTGGTTAAAGAATTTGTTCAAAAACCAGAACCATGGTTTGATCCAATGGATTCACTGAATCAAAAAGGTCAAAGTATCTTTCACATTGCAGCAAAAAATGGAAAAGACACAGTGGTAAAGTACATATTAAGAGAAAAGAAGCTTGAGAAGCTACTAAATATGAGAGATAAGAATGGAAATACCCCATTGCATTTGGCTTCAAAATACATGCACCCAAAGATATTGCTTTTGCTGATTCAAGAGAAGAGACTCAATATCAACCTAGTGAATAAAGAAGGCATGACAGCCCGTGATATTGTTCTGCTCAGAAGAAAAACACCACCAACTTTTAGAGAGGTATGATTAGACGCATCTCTTCATTTATTTTAATAAAAAAGGAATAATTTTCTACAGAGGTACAATTAATCTTTATCCTTATTCTGATCAATAAAAAAAGGGCTAATTCATTCTAGTCCTCATTTGTTGAGGGTGATGGAGAAGAAAATATACTAGACAGTCTTACCTATGTTTTATGCATAGAAGCTGATTCGAACCCACGGCAAGCGAGCTTACTGTTAAGCCAAACCGACCCTTTTATTCTGATCAATATAGATGTAAAAATGTCTGATAAAAAGGATGATCACAAAGTTACTCTCTCTGTTATCTGCAGTTTCTATCATTCACGATCTTGAAATCTATTGGCACGCCGTTGAGTGAAAAGGGAAGAAAACTCAGGCGTTTACAAACTGAACCACCTCAGATTAAATGGATCAAAGATCGTGTCAGCACTGTCTTACTTGTAGCAATATTGGTTGCCACTGTAACATATGCTGCTGCTTTTACTGTGCCTGGTGGTATCCATAGTTCTGATGATAACGAAACAAAGAAAAGAGGCATGGCCACTTTTTTAAACAAAAACATGTTCCAGCTATTCACAATATGTGATGTGATAGCTATGTATAGTTCTACCATGGGGTCTTTCATTCTGCTATGGGCTCAGCTTGGTGACTTCCACATAGCATTCAGTGCCACATACTTTGCTTTATACTTGGTTGGTTTGGCTCTCATTACAATGTCAATTGCATTCATGGCTGCAGTACATCTAGTAGTGAGCAATGTTTATTGGCTCGCTAACACTGTCATGATTATTGGAGTAATCTTCCTTTTGATGTTTCTGGGTGTATTTTTTCTTCTAATATTCCCTTTAGGAGAACGTGCTTTTTTCCTTCATCACATCTCTAACTTTATTTTCAAGATGATCATCCCCTTTTCAGGAAGTGATGGAAAGTTGACTGGAAATGGTAAGTTTAAGAAGATGAAAACAATGGATGAAACAGGAAAGGGCAAAGACAAAGAGGACACCCAACGAAGGACATAAATGGTTGTAAGACAATGCACTCTTTAGCCTCATTTTCAAATAAAAGAGAGGGAGGGTTGTACAAGTTTGGCTCTTATGTATGAGATCATGTCTAGAACTATTTGATATTTCTATGTCATAGATGTTTGATTATTACTAGTTTAGGTGCAACATTATCATAAATTATGTGCTCTGCTAACTATATGTATAGGATGTAGCTCATCTCATAATGTTATGGTACATGGCCTTGATAGTTCAATTACTAGTATCAGCAAACTGGGCAATCAAAGCTTTCAAAACTTCAAAATAAAAAAACAAAGTTATGAACTACAAATATGATTGAATCAACACAAAAGTAGACCTTTAGAAGAAAGGAGGATATCAAATGCACAAGAGCATGAAGATCACAATAACTTTAATTCATTTCTAACATTAGGAATTTCATCAAACGTTTTAATGGCATCCCATTCAATCAGGCAATCACAGAGAAAAAGGGAAAAGAATTCTAAGCTTATCAAACAAACACGATTAAAGACTGGCCTGTTGGGGAAGAAATTATATATGCTCTCCTTATTATTGCTAATATCTACAGGTGAAATAAAATACTTAAAATTTTGCTAAAACTGTCACATTCTTGGATGTTAACCGTCAAAGGTCAAGGCGACTAAAATTTTAAGGTCAACATCCACAAGTTTGCAGTGTTAGTAAAATTGCACTTATTTTAATTGTTGTTTGGTAAATTCGCATCTACAAGAAAAACATTTTTGTTCTCAATGTTCTTTTGGTACCACAATCTATTTGTAAAATTGCACCTTTATCATTTAAAGAAGTGTTGCTAGAAATCTTTAACGACAAAAATTCATCTTATATTATATGATCCATAGTAACACCAACTACTAATCTAGTATTTGCAACCACCTTTACTATTTTTTTGAATTGAAAACCACCTTTACTATTGATTTCATCCTTTTGAGTATTTGATGTTTATATATATGGGCATATAGCAAAGCCTTCTTGTATAGGGTACATGTCAAAATATAAGTAAATACATATCCTAGAAGACACTAATAACACTCACCATATGGTCTTAAATATATGACATATAAACCTAATTAGATTATATTAAAGATGTTATTTGAGTAATTTTGAATCATATAGTATTATCATTTAGATTTATTAAGGGATAATTAGGAAGAAAACAGGAAATAGTTAAAAAAGAA
Source organism: Mimosa pudica (assembly GCA_029929735.1). Lineage (NCBI taxonomy): Eukaryota > Viridiplantae > Streptophyta > Magnoliopsida > Fabales > Fabaceae > Mimosa > Mimosa pudica. The sequence goes on along the minus strand of JAKELP010000021.1, from coordinate 5,967,917 downwards.
TGTTATGTTTAAGAACAAAATTTATCTCCTAAAAATTGTGAGAGGAATAGCACATTTTTCATTAGAAAATGGACACGATTAAATCAATCATTAATATAAGTTTTTTTATCTCTTAAATTTATATTTTTTTTGGCAACGTGTGTGATGATTAACCTTATTTAAATGAGTCTTATTGTAGTTTTATTGTTATCATTAAACTCGTGAATTAACATTCCCATTTTAACATTTTTGAGATTTATCTAACCAAAATGTGTCACAATTTTTATGACCTCTAAACTTCGTATAAATTTATGAGTTTACATGTTGAATGTAATATTTTGGGAAAAAGACAGATAAAGACTCTCAAATGCCTAAAAGGACAAATAAAAGTGCCTAAATTCCCAAAAGGACCAGGAAGGTCAAAGACACCTAATTGACATTAGCAAATGTGGGCAAATGACTCAAAATGCCCTTAAAAACTTATTTGCTTTATAACAGTTATGATTTATAATCTCGCTTGACTGTTTAACTAGTTATTTAAGGGCATTTTGAGTTATTTGTCTACATTTGCTAATTTCAATTAGGTGTTTGTGACCTTCCTTATCTTTTAGGGAATTTAGGCACCGTATTTGTCCTTTAGGCATTTGGGAGTCTTTATCTGTCTTTTTCCATAACATTTTTACGTTTTTACCTAATGGAAATTGTGGTAACTTGGTTTAACACTATTTTAGTTATTTTTATTTGACCATCTTCATTAAATTTGTATATAAATTTCATGAGAAATTTCTATTTCGAGGTTACTAATAAAAATGTTTATACGTTTAATAATACTATGTATATATGGAACATATTCATGTTACATTTTTCTATTTTGTTTATTTTTATTTAATAATATACTAGAAAAGGGTAAATTCTTTAAGTGCTTAGGATCTGAGTTTATTACACGATTTCATATCCTTCTCACGAGTTTGTTTAAACTCACGAGTTTGACATATCATATTTCCTCATTTTTTTCAAGCATAGAACTAGTTAAATTGCTTTTTCCCTACAAATACATAATCAAACAATGTTGGTTGAAGTAGATTAGAAACACTTAAAATGTTTATTCATAAAAAATAAAGAATACAATGTATCAAAAAAAATAAAGAATACAATTGTAAAAATATAATAAATTTATTTTTTTTACAAAAAGTTCTGATTTCTTAAAGAGGGGAGAAAGGGAGGGAGCTAGGGAGAGGGAAATATAGATAATTAATATAATAAAAATAACTAAAAGACAAAAAAAAAGTTGCTAAAAATACCCAGCTATCCATCATCATCAATTTAAATTCGTAAAAAACCAAAAGCATAATTGAAAACAAAAGGAGTGTCATAGTCAATAATAAAAAAAGGAAAAGGACCGTATATATATAAGGTTTAAGAACAATAAATAAAATAAACACTATCTCTCTAAACTAAAAAAAATACTTAACGACCATTACATATATAAGGTTTAAGAACTACAAATAAAATAAACACCATTTCTATAAACTAAAAAAAATACTAAACGACCATTACATATATAAGGTTTACGAACAACAAATAAAATAAACACTATCTGTCTAAACTAAAAAAAAATACTAAACGACCATTACATATATAAGGTTTAAGAACAACAAATAAAATATAACACTAACTCTCTAAACTAAGAAGATACTAAACGACCATTACATTACAAATTTACAATCATTGAATAAGAAAATGAGACTAAACACTACTATTGTTGTTAAGGAGGAGGAACATCATTCTCAGTAGAACACAAAGGGCCTTCTGGAATTTGTTCTAAACCTTGCCACAAAGAGGTATACTGATCTAGATGATAAAATACCTTTTCAAATCTTTTCATGAAAATCATGTCATTTGTATTGCTAAAATCATAGTCATAATCAGGAGGCTCCATCTTTGGTTCAACAAAACAATGATTAGTTTGGCTTGAAACAGAAGAAGACTGATGATCATCAGGTTTGGTAACAGTAGTGACCGTACTGTTGCTAAAAGAATAAACAGGTTCCGAACTCAATGGTGTGAAGGCAGAATAAAAGAAAGTTCCCCTCCAATTCTCACACTCCAAACAATTGTTGAAGCTTGGATACACAGGAGGCAATAAGTTATAATGGCTCCGCTTCTCTTCTAGTGTACGTGCATCTGAATCTTTAGTCACTATAGATTCCAATGGTGGGACCCACCATGAAGGTCCATCTTCGTTGTATGAAGATTCAGCCAAAGCAGATTTATGGAATAATTCGGAGATTTCAACAAGTGATGACTGCGAATCATCATTATTTATCATCTTGTGTAATGAGAGAAGAAAATATGGCTTACGATTTTGAAGGTGATTAAAAAGATGTTGTGGTGATTGATATTTATACATGTAATTGGACCGAGTCGATTCGTGGTATATTTCCTATTATAGTAAGAATCCTTTTAATTTTATTAAATGCTGCTTTGGAGAATTCAAGAGGGCGGTCCCTTAATTATTGGATGAATCTCTTGCACTGACAAGATTTGATCACATCACATTTTGCAAGTTTCCTTATTCATAAACTTTCCTAAATTACTCAATTTAAAAGGAAGTTGGCATTTATTTAACGCGTAGGTCCCGTGAAAAATGGAAATTCATTAATATGAATAGTTTCTCTTCCCATACTGTGTTTGCGTGTGATAAACAGTAACTGTAATCTCTTCTCTATTTTTTTTATATATATCTCTTCACTTTTTCCTCAGAGGTTACCTATTATTTCCTTTTTTCCTTTAATTAAGGAATGGTACAATTACGAGTATAAAAAAAACAGATTTTTTAATTTATAAAAAGACATCAATCGTGTGCATTGTATGGAGGAATTAGATAGAGATGAATGCAATGTTATTAAACTTATGAGTTAACACTTTAATTTTACCATTTCTACAGTTCTACCTAACTGAAATGTCTCATTAGTGGCCTAGATTCTCAGCCACTCTAAACTCTTTAGAAACTCGTGTCTAATGGTGAATAAGGAAAAAAAGGAATAAGACAACAATCGAAATGCTTACTGACAATAATGTTTAAACTTATAAAAACGTAACAATTACAACTTTTTAAGTTTTAATGATTATTTATTTTAATTATTTATGAAAAATTAAAGAAGATTAAAAACATATGTAAATGGGTAGATATGGCAGGCCCAAAGGTGTGTCCATCGCCCACCCATTTATCTATAATGGGCTGGGTTTTTACCAGTCTAAATCAAATTAAAAGATTTATTTATGTTGAAAAAACCCAAATATGAATTATTTCTTTTTTTATCAGAAAATATGAATCATTTCAAAATGCAATATTTAGTCAATTTTTATGTTTGAAATACAATTTTATTTCAATATAAGTATTAGGTATTTATGATTATATTTCGATATATATAATTAGTTATTATAATATATCAATAGTTCAAGTATTAACGTTTAAAGATACAGAATCTATATTCATCGAAAAAATATTCCTCCAAAAAAATAGGAATTTTTTTATCAGAAATAAATAGGAAATTAAATAAAAGAACATTTTAAGTTTAAAACGATGATATCGTTCTAATTCAAATTCAAATTATTATTTTTACTCAAGATGATATCATTCAAATCCTTTCCTATCCTTTAGATCAAAAAAAAAAATCCTTTCCTATCCTTTCGATAAAAAAAAAAATCCTTTCCTATCCTAATTCGGTAAGCAGTGTTCATATATATAGGATACATGTCGGCTGTCGCCCATGCTAGATAATTGTTGCCTATTGCGATTAATTTAACCATTGAATAACCTACAAGAAGGTTTTGAATATTAAATGAATTTTATTATTTTATCCTAATTAAACTGAAATTAACTATGTCAGTTGTGAAAATTAACACATCACATACACACGCGAACGGTAGAGAGCGAAATAGAGAAGTGCCGATTTAATAGCTAGTAGTTTGAATGATTCCTACTTAGATCAATGATTTGAATCCGAAGATCTGATATTAAAAGCAAAAGGTATCCTAATGTAAGAAGCAAATTCTCAGCTAATTTCATATCAGATACAGTAATGAACTAACCAACATGATTTTGATTTTAACACATCAAAATTAACACATACATCACACACGCGAACAGTAGAGATTGAACAATTCCTAATTAATTAGATCAATGATTTGAATCCGAAGGCCTATACTGAAAACCAAAAATCATCCTAATCTAAGAAGGAATAATAATGTCTCAGCTAATAACAAACTAAACATCATGCATACATATCAGACACGGTAATGAACCAACCAATATGGTACGCTCTTGATTCTCTTGGAACGCCTACACTGCACCACGTGGCTGGTGGCACCATCAGAGTTGTCCACGTCAACACCTTTTGACGCCACGTCACTAGTCACAGCAACGTTAGTAGTAGTAGTAGCATCAGCCTCAGTAGTGAAAGACGAGAAGTCTCTCTTATTCTGTCTCTCCTTCTTTGCACAGGAAACACGGTCGTTGTTGTCAACGTTCTCGTGTTGTTCTGGCCAACTGGTGGGGCCCACTGACTCCAAGGGTGGCTTCGTGAGAAGGTGGTCGTCGTCGTCGTTGTTGTTTACGTCATCGTCGAGGGAGGGGAGGGATTCAGGGGGAGGGCACCACCACAAGGGAGGGTTTAAGGACATGGCATATTCGAACATTATGGCTTTGTGAAGGAACTCTCTCGACTCACATCTTTTCTTCCACCTCACTCAACTTGGTTACTGATGAACAATTATTCATTGTGTTGAAGAAGAACAAGAAGAAGAAGGAGAAGGAGAAGGAGAAGGAGAAGGAGAAGGAGAATTTTGAAAAGCCTTTTGGATCCACGGCTTATTTATAAATTATGATGATCGAATGCTTTAAGTAGTTTCTGATAAAAAAAAAAAAAGAATGTTTTAAGTAGTTGAGTGACAATTTGAGTTTAAAGTTTGGGGGTCAAAATTTTAGGAAATTTATTTGTTATTACGGATTGAAGAAAGACGATCCATTGGTTGTAACATTGGTTGTAAGGATTTTCTTTTTTTCTTTTATCTTATTTTTTGAGTAAATTCTCTGTGAATAGTTTATTTAAAGATATAATAAACATTTTGTTACACAAACAATTATGAAAGTGTCAATCAATCTTTGCCATTTTGGTCAAAAAAAAAAATCAATCTTTGCCAACAGATATTAACTGTATCTATTTTGCCAACAAACCGTGTTAGATTTATTGATAGTGTTGACCCAAATATGAATTATTTCTCTCTTTTATCAAAAAATATGAATTATTTCAAATGCAATATTTAGTCAAATTTTATGTTTGAAATACAACTTTATTCCAATATTTGTTTTTGGTCGGTAACTTTATTCCAATATTTGTTTTTGGTCGGTAACTTTATTCCAATATAAATATTAAGTATTTATGATAATATTTCAATATAATTAGTTATTATGATATATCAATAGTTTTTTATCAAAAAAAAAAGATATATCAATAGTTTAAGTATATTTCTGATTAAAAAAATAGTTCAAGTATTAACGTTTAAATTTTTCATACCAAAAAACAAAATCCCCCTGTGATGGCTGTGATTCGAACTCCTCTCCTTCCTCTCTATCCTCACATTTGCTTCTCCACGCACACATCACTGTAGGTGACCCCATTCCTTTCCCCCATTTTATAATTTCTGCTTATTCTCTTGCAGGCGCTGCAAAGCAAGGCAATCAACAATTCCAGAGACATAAAGGATAAGCAGCAGAAGGTCCTTAATTGATGCTTTCTGAATTGTTTTGTATTTTCTCTTTTTTATTTCTCATTATATGTATGTCACTGTGTATTGCAAAATCTTGTGTACTTGTAAGAACTGTTGTCTCCTTGTAAATGGGGAATTAAGTTCTATCTGCTCTTACAACTCGTTTGACTGAGAGATAACTGCCCAAGTGATGTGTGCGTGGAGTAGCAAATGTGAGGATGGAGCACAGCCATCACAGGAGGGAGAAGAATGGAAACCGAGAAACTTAATCAACTATGGCGTGGTTTATATCTGAGGGATTTTTTTTAGTTTATTACCCAAATATCTAGTTAGATCCTAATCAGCTGCCATGTCATAGTATTTAACGTGATAATGCCACATAGGATTAATTTAATAGTGCTAATGCATTTTTAGGTCCTTTTCAAACACTACAAGAAAAACATAGTCTAGTCGCGTATGAAATCAGGGGTTAGTGGCGTTGAAATTCGAGACAATATAGGTATGTCACGTGTGAAGCAAACGCCAAAAAACAAGACGTGACAAGCTGAAATACACGTCACAAATAGCGTCATACGCGACACATAAATGTAGGTGCTTATGTCGCGTATGGACCTGGTCCAAACGCGACATACACCATATGCGACATAATTTTTTTTTAAAATTTGGTGTCATGCGTGACATACATATGCGTGACATAAGATATGACATTTTAATTTTATTTTTGTGGTTCTAAAATGTTTTTATTGTAATATGTATAATTTGTAGGGGTCCTTTTTTGAAATTTGGTACTTTATTGTGTTACTAAATAGTCAATGAGTCTTTTGTCCCAAATTTAGCTAGCCAAACTTTGAAAGCAACCTACAAAATGAAATAACAAAATTAGCATAATTCATATAATAATAGACTAAGAACATTAGTTAGTAGAGTAAAGAAAGTGAAAGAATAGCAGATGAAATTAATTGTAGAAAATGTGTAAATGCAAGTTGACCATTACCTTAAGTGAAGAAATAATGATAGTGGGTAGGAAGAAAGATGGAGATGGTAAAGGAAATAAATGAAATGAGGTGAATTTGGAGATTTTAGAAGTGAGTTTATATAGGGGAAATGTTGGCAGGAAACTTTCACTCTATGCACTTGTCACGTATGAAATTATGTGACGCATGAAGACATGTGGCGTATGAAGACATTTGGCTATTGAACACTGTGGCGCATGAACTACTTGTCACGTATGATATATGTCACGCATGAAGATATGTGGCGTATGACCATATTAAACATGCATCACAATGTCACGCATGAACATTTTGTGGCATATGGTATATGTGGCGCATGAGACGTTTTGTAACGCATGAAACACAATGTCACGCATGTGAAGACAATGTTGTGTCTAGTATGTCGCGTATGAGCCATACGCCACATATAGTTACCCAGATCATTATGCACTACGTTCTGATCATTATGATATTGATTTGAACATGTTACCATATAATGGCTATTTAAATGGGCCTACATTTGAGCACTTGTCTGAGGAAGAAAAGCAAATAAGGTGGATGATCATAAAAGCTCGATTTCCAATCTTTGATAAAGATTATTAGATGTTATTATTAGATATGTATAATTAAGTGTCTCATTTATGAATTATTATACAACACTTATATTTAAAAAAAAGTGTTTATATGCATGTGTCACGCATGAATTTACTTTGCTGCGTTTTTAGTACGTGACAAACCATGAAAGAAATGAAAAATGAATAAATATATTCCTTTGTCGCGCGCAAACATTTCCATACGCGACAAAGATAAGCAAATCCAGTGTATGTCACGTTTGGGGGATATCATACGTGACAAACATTGATTGTTTTGTCACTCTTGCCCCATGCGCCACATACCCCACGTGACTAGCTTACTTTTTTCTTGTAGTGAAAGTTGAGGGACTAATGTTACTAACGATGCAAACTTGAGGGACTAAAAGCATGAGTTTGAAACTTGAGGGACTAAAACCAAATTTGAGTTAAATTTGAGGGACCAAAAGTTATGTTAACCCATTTTGTTTTCTTTTCACTTGCTCCTTGTCTTTTTGTTGGTCAATTGGTCAAATTAAGACCAATATCACTTCCAAATGGCACTAAGTGCAAATCTGAGGAGAATAGGTAAGTGATATAACCATTAAAAACTCCATGGTGTTTGTATTTTCCTCTTCTTTTTATCAAATTTTTAAATTATGTATCAAAATGAAATCTTTATAAAATCACTAATAAGCTCCTTCAATTTTGCAACAATGACTCCCAAAGAACACCAATATATATAAAATCTATATAAAAATTAGGGAGTCATCAATCATATATATAATTAGTTATTATGATATATCAATAGTTCAAGTATATTTTTGATAAAAAAAAGTAGTTCAAGTATTAACGTTTATTGATAAAAAAAGTATAAACGTTTAAATTCTCCAGACCAAAAAAAAAAAATCGGACCCAAAAAAAGTATTAACGTTTAAATTTCGATAAAAAAAGTTCAAAAAAAAAATTTTGATAGAAAAAGTATTAATGTTCAAAGATTTATTTTTTATTCAAATATTTAAGTTTTTTTTACCAATTCAAATATTAATTTTTTTTATCAGAAAAAATATTAACCTTTAAAGATAACAGAATACAAAAAAAAAAGAAAATTAAATAAATGAAAAATTTAAGTTTAAATTCAGTTTTCATGTCAAAAAGTTTTTTTTTTTGATCAAAATTTCATGTCAAAAAGTTTAAATTCAGTGTTTTTAGCACAAATTAAATTCAGTTAACTTTGCGTTAATTTTACATTAAATTTTTTATACATGATCAAGATATCCCTGACTCGATAAGTGAGAGACTAATCTCCCGCTGATTTATAGGCACCTCAAAGGGTGGGACAGCTGGCCTGGGAGATTTAATGTTTCTCCATACCCAACGCCAGGGATTGAACCCCAGACAATTGGTTAAGGGTGAATGAGTCCTTGCCACTCAACCATACACCCAGGTTAATTTTACATTACATTTTAATTTTACTAGAATGACCTAATTGCGGTAACGGTTTATTTAACTTTATAGACGCGAATACCCAATACGGCATTTGTTGCCTATTTCAAAAAGTGAAATTCTTTCCTATCCTTATTTGGTAAGCAGTGTTCATACATGATACTTGTCACCCGTGCCACATAATTGTTGCCTATTGCGATTTTTTTTTTGATCAGGATGCCTATTGCGATTCATTTCACTATTTAATAACCTACAATAAGTTTGTGAATATTAAATGAATTTTATTATTTCATCCTAATCAAACTGAATTAACCATGTGAATTGTCAAAATATATTCTGGTAATTTGCGGGACTATCTTATTAATTATGGGAGTTTAGTCTTCATTAACGAATATACACATCACACACGAGAACAGTGGAGAAAAAGAGAAAGAATAGATATTACTTTGAATACTTCCTATTTCGATTGATTTGAATCCGAAGGCCTAATACACACATAATTGAAAACAAAAAACAAAAGGCAAAAAGCATCCTAATGTAAGAAAGGTGATAACAAATTAAACATCTGACGCATTCTGATAAAAAAAAAAACACCATACACTTCGGACACGGTAATGAACCAATCGATATGGTACGCTCTTGATTCTCTTGGAACGCCTACACTGCACCACGTGGCAGGTGGGACCATCCGCGTTGTCCACGTCAACACCTTTTTCTGCCACGTCACTAGTCACTGCAACTGTGGTAGTAGCAGCCTCAGTAGTGAAAGACGAGAGGTCTCTCTTATTCGGCCTCTGCTTCTTTGCACAGGAAACACGGTCTTTGTGGTCAACGTTGTCGTGTTGGTCCGGCCAACTGGTGGAGCCCACTGACTCCAAGGGTGGCTTCGTGAGAAGGTGGTAATGGTGGTGGTCGTCGTTGTTTACGTCATCGTCGAGGGAGGGGAGGGATTCAGGGGGAGGGCACCACCACAAGGGAGGGTTTAAGGACATGGCATACTCCAACATTATGGCTTTCTCAAGGAACTCTCTCCACTCGCACATCTTTTCTTCCAACTCGTTGAAGACGAACAGAAGATGAAGGAGAAGGAGAAGTTGAAGGAGGAAGAGAATTTTGAAAAGACTTTGGATCCACAGACAGCTTGTATTTACAGATTATAATGAATGCCTTATGTAGTTGAGTGACAATTTAGGAAACTTACTTGTCATTACGGGTTAAAGAAAGACCATGTCCGTTGGTTGTAAGGATTATCTTTTTGTTTTTTTTTTCTCTTTCTGGCCCAAATTATTCTATGTAAATAGTTTATTTAAAGAGATGATAAACATTTGGGAAAATGCCATTTAAATCCCTCCGAATATACAAAAGGACAATTCATGAACTCAAACTTCCAAAAGGACCATGAAGAAACTCGGACCTAGTTGACATTTCAAATTTGTGTGAAAGGACAAAATTACCCCCATCATTAAACAAAAATTACTTCCCCCCCTAACACCGCACCTATTAACAATTGAACTTCGGGCATTAAGAACTGAACTTTAGACATTGACATTTTGAACTTAAGAATTAACTTCTTCGTTAACAAGATAACATTGGTGTTAACATTTACACCGCACCTGCTAACAGTTGAACTTTGGGCATTAACAACTGAACTTTAGGCATTAACATTTTGAACATAAGAATTAACTTCTTCGTTAACAGCATAACATTGATTGGTTAGTAATTTCTGTTTTATGATTGGGGCAATTTTGTCCTTTCACACAAATTTGAAATGTCAACTAGGTCCGAGTTCCTTCATAGTCCTTTTGGAAGTTTGAGTTCCTGAATTGTCCTTTTGTATATTCGGAGGGATTTAAATGGCATTTTCCCAAAACATTTTGTTATTTAAAAAAAAGTTCAAGTATTAACGTTTAAATTTTTCATACCAAAAAAAATCAGACCAAAGAAAGTACTCCCTCCGTTCCTAAATATAAGAGCACTTTGACTTTTTTGGAGAATCCTAAGAAAGCAAAATATGGTAATTAAAAATTGATTTTCCCAAATTTTTTCACTAAACTAGTTTATTTGACTTATGAACTTACACATGATCTAATAATATTTAAAATATGTTATGATTAAATTGTTCATTTTGCTTTCTTAGGATTCTCCAAAAAAGTCAAAGTACTCTTATATTTAGGAACGGAGGGAGTATTAAGGTTTAAATTTCGATAAAAAAAGTTCAAAAAAATTTTTGATAGAAAAAGCATTAATGTTGAAAGATTTATTTTTCGTTCAAATATTTACATAATTTTACCAATTCAAATATGGGAAAATCCCAAATAAATCTCTTCCAATACCCAAAAAGACAAGTGAGGAACTTAAAATTCCAAAAGGACCATGAAGGAACTAGCACCTACTTGTCATTTTAAAATTTTGCAAAAAGACAAAATTGTCCCCATCCTAAAACACAAATTGCTACCCACCCTAAACTCACCCTAACACCCACCCTATTCTACAAATATACAATTCCTTCTTGATAAATACACAATATTGTATTTTGACAAATAATATTCATATAAAATACAAAAAATGCTGGTCCGGTGCTATCATTAAGCAAGTTCTGACTATTCTTAAATGCATATTAAGGGAATAGAAGCGGTAAGAACGAACTCAATTATTGGCCTATTGAAATAATTAAGTCGCACTAAAAGTAAATCAATCACTTAGTAATCAACTAGGCAAGTGTTGTCCCAAACTCCGTATCCTCTCTCCCCCTCCTCTTAAATTTTTTGGGTGATGGTGGGGATCTTTTCTCTCGTCGTTGTACGAGTTTTTTCATCGGTGTCTCCTTCCCTGGTTGAGGAAGGCGACGTTCGTCACTTTCATTAGTCTGCTTTTATGTTTCTTTCATTTTCAAATAAATTGGTTTAGGAGTTTCGGCGATAAGAGGAATTTCTTCTACCCAATTTTCAACTTATGTATTAGTTTTGTGGGTATGTTTGTTTCCGCGAGATATACTCATGGAACTTCTTTAAAAACCAAATTGATTTGTTTATTGCCGATAAGAGGTGCGGATCCTTTCGGATGGTTCTTTGAACAATTACTACTCAATGGTTTTTCCATCGGTGACGATTCTTTTCTCCATGTTTACCTTTTTAGGTTTTCTATGTATTATTGATTGCACCATATATTTGCATATCTTTTCATGACCAAATCCATTGAATTAATGCATGTTTTGATGATAATTGCACCTAATTTGCATAGATTTTAACTATTGCACTAGTTGTTGGAATTTGTTCTAATCAAGGGCAATTCAGGCTTTTTTAGCATGCTATAATGTTTTACATGTTTTCAAGAAGATTTTGATGCTACCTTTGAGACATTTGAATATGTAGGTTGAGAGGTTGAAGGTGAAGATTCAAGAAAATGGGTCAAAATAACGTTTCTGGATGAAGTTTGCATTTTAGTCCTGAGGCAGGCCAAATGGCGAGCCACTGGCAAGCCACTGGCGAGCCACTCGCCACTTGATCGCCAGTTGGCGAGCCACTGGCGAGTACCTTCGGGTAACTCGCCACCGGCTCGCCAGTTCAAAAATCAGACGCGATTTTTAGGGTTTCTTGATTCTATATAAGCTTTCTAAGAGCCCCAAACCTCTCTCCAAGCACCCATAGGCCGAAAATAAGCCCCCTAACCTAGGGTTCTTCAATTCCCTTCCATTCCCACTCATTTTCATCCACTTCCACCTCATTCCTTCCCCCCATCCATCCTTTCATCACATTTCCACCTTCTTCCACCTTTCTCTTCCATGGATTTTCAAATGATTCTTCTTCTTGGAGTTTCTCTTGGAGTTTCTATGTTGGATTGAGGATTCTTCATCTCTTGAGGATGGGTTGATGGTTGTTCAAGCATGGGTTCATCATGAGGGGAGTTTTTCTTAGTTCATTATATGTATTTAGAATTTCTTCTTTATGTATTTGAACCTCTCTTGTAGATGTTTGGATTTATGTATTGGATTGAGATTCTATATATGTATGTATGATGTTTGACCTTGCTAATTTGGATTAGGACTATGTATTAAGTACTTTGTTGATTATATATGTGTTTTGGTAAATTCTTCTTGATATTGAGTTGCTTAGCCTTGTGTTGATGATTCTATCAAGTTGATTTATTTAGATATGTGTATGATTGTATGAGCTCTCTTTTATAGGACACTCTATAATTCGATTGAGTTTGGAAAAGGAAAAAGGCATTAACCAAATCTAAATTAGCAAATCACATCATGAATGGACTAAGTTGTGTCTATTTTGGGCTTTAAACACTTGAGTTATGAATTCATATCTACATTGTGGTTGCATTAAATTAGTCTCATTTTAGTGGTTGCTAGTGAGATTACTTGATTGTATTCATTCATGATTGTTGTGGTTGCACTTCATGAGAGCCACAAGTGTTTAGACTCAAACTATTTCACACATCTAGGAATTACACTTGATGCATTGAACCCCTAAATGATTTGAGCTAATGTTTGTCACCTCACCTAGACTCAAGAGATCCATTTCATAGAATTCACTACACTTCCACCATTCAATCATCCCACCTTATCAAAGAAAAGATAAAAAATATTGTAGTTAGATTCATTTGCATTCTAAATATCAAAACCCAACAAACCCCAATTCCCTTGTTCATTTCGATTTGCATTTAGTTCATCTTAGGGTAGTTTAGAAGACTCCTCAAGAGAGACGACCCGAGGTTGTGCCATTGTGTTGCAATCCTTGGTCATAAATAAACTTGCATTTAACCCCAAGGCGAATAGGAAACGGTTAAATCAATGGCGCCGTTGCCGGGGAGTCATTTTTGACTCTCTAAGGTAGCTAAGTGTCAATTGAAACATTTACATGGGGTATGAGTCATTAGGTTTAGGTTTAGGTCATCACTGCATCATTTCATCATTTAGGATTAGGATATATGTTTTTGACTTTTCTTATTTCTTCTTCTTTTTAGTTATTGTTTTTGTTTGCTCATATATTGTTTTCTTGTCATTCTATTGGACTAAGTCATTGAGTTCTCATGTCTTGGAATTACAACAACTTTGGTTACAATCATAATCCACTTGAGAATTCAAACTCTTTTATGAGAAATACCACTAGGATGGAAGAGACTCCTTCTTCAATCATGGATGAATTATACAAAGAAAGGGACAAAATGCTGGCCATTCTCAATTCCTCCTCCAAATACAATATCACACCATGTAGGGATCCACCTTTACCCCCACCACAATATCACACATACTTTGATTATCCTTCTCCATCATATTCCTCTACCTACCATGAGCCATATCACCATCCATATCCTTCATCATATAGAACCTCATCATATGACCCTTCACCTCCACCACATAGACCATACACAAAACCATACTCTTCATCTTCACCTTACCCATCACCATATTCCCATTCATGTTAAACTACATATCAACCATCACCTCCACCTCCACCTCCACCCCCACCCAAGCCCATCACCCGTAAACAAAATCCCCTTGATGCTTTCTTTGACTACCCCAACATGGATGACCATACCAAAGAGCTCAAGAGGATGTATGCAGTTAATAAAACCCGATCTCTAGAACTACATAGGAAGAAAACTGCATGTGGACTCTCCAAGCAATTGGAGGAAGAATTGGAAGAGTTAGGGGAATACCTCAATGCATTTTACATGCATGTGCTTTGGAAAAGAAATAATGGAGAAGAGGGAACCCCTTGGCCCTATGATCCTAAGAGTGAAGAGATTGAGCAATTGGTACCTCAAGTGCAAGAGGATGCACTTTCAAGCATAAGTAATACCCCTCCTATTCTAGAAGAGGCTTATCCTCCTCTTACAACTGTTTTGGCTAGTGAGAATGATAATGTGATAGATGAGAAAATCATTGTTGAATCTCCCCATATACCTACCATTGAACATGGTCACCATGATGCCATTAATAGTACTACCATACTTGAGCCTACCAATTGCATTATTGATTCTTCTTGTGATGATCATGCTTATCTTCCTTTTGATAGCAATGTTGAAGATGTTGAAAAAATTGATCAATTGTCATGTTCTTGTGATGAGCATATCATTTGTATGAATTGCATTGATCGTAAGTGTCATTTGCTTGTCCAATTTCGTGAACATGCATTGCATAATACTATGATTGCTATTAGGAATGAGCATGAATCTTTTGAAGAAGGTGAGTCTAGTCCAAGTGGTAGTGTTGATGGTAAGTTTGAGAATGACCAATCTATAGGACTTAGTGATATGCATGTTTTACATGATGTTGAGATACACCCTACAATTTTTCCGACTGCACACAAGAGTGAGGACAACAATGATGATTTCCATTTGATCACTAGTCCTTTGGTTGATACATGTGCCCATGAGTGTTTTAATTCTCAAATCTTATCATGCGATTTACCTCCTGACATACTTGGACATGATTGTGGTATAAGTTGTGTTGATTTGAATCATGTTGTTGATAAAAGGGTAGTACTTGTCTGTGATACTACCATTGTTACAAACCACATTGATTTTGTAATACCATACTTTGATAGATGTTTGAATGTGGTTGACTTTATTGGTTGTGAGAAACATCTACTTTCTTATGTGCCTAAGCCTAAACTTCTCACATTGCATACACCACTTTGTCACTTTAGTTGTGCTAATTCTTTCCATGAATTTAAGTACTTTGACTCATGTGGTGTACTTGGAGTTGGTAGTGTTGCTTTTGTATTGGCTAACCCTTTTCAGGCCTATCATTTGGGAGGATCGCATATATACCATTTATCACCCTCACTTTTGGATCACCTACTGATGGAGCCTAGACCACCACCGAGGAGGACAAAATTAATTCTCCTCTTAATCCTTCTCTCAAGCTACAAGCCTCTATGAGGCCAGATTGTCCCTTTCCTCTCTTGTCCTTTTGTTATACATGTTCAGGCTGGCTGGTGATATTTTGTGATGCATGTTAGGATAAGTGTGGGGGAGGGACACATCTAGTAGGAAAAGGTAGTTTAGTGTTAGTTGAGTCAATAAGAATCTCTTATGATGTCATTCTCTTGTTATACCACATTGCATTGAGGACAATGCAATATTTAAGTGTGGGGGGGGGACTTGTGGTAGCTGATAGAACTTGAGAAAAGAGAGAAAGGAAAAGAAAGTACGATAAATTTAGGAAACAACTGATCAATATTCATTCATGCCATAATCCTTGTTTACAATCAGTTTTATAGACTCTAAATGAAAGGAAATAACTGACTCCTAAATAAAGGGAAATAACTGACACATGACTCCATGATTTGTGGCCCATCATGCCACTTACAATAATAAAATAAACAATTAATTAAATTACCTATAACTAACTAATAAGACTCAGCAATACAACTGAATAATTAATCCTAAACTAAAACAACAACAACAACACGTGATTACTAAAACAACAACAACACTTGATTCCAATTTCACGTAACCTAATATCCTAACATTACTCCCTCCCTGGAAATTCACCTTGTTTTCCATATTCCCCATCATTTTCCATGAGTGAGTTTTCCAAATTTTTGCAGACCCCACTTTCTTTCTCTGCAGTGACTTCCATAATCCTTAAAGAAGGGTTGCAACGGTGCCCAGGCATGTATTTCGCCCCACATTTGAAGCATAGACCCTTTTCTCTTCGTGTTTGTCGTTCCAGGTCCTGATTTTGTGTGATAGAAATTATGGGAGTAGTGGGTGACGTGAATTGAGGGGCTGGAAGTTGTGGTAACTGTTGGAGATTTTGTTGGGGTTGGTTTTGTGGGTAATTAGATTGCCCGTAGGTTTGAGAAGGAGAGAAAGTGGGTGCGTTATTTTTTTCCCATCGAGTACTTGTATTCTCACATGAAGAGGAATTAATTTTGGTTTCAATTTCCATAACCAAACTTACTGCCTTGTATACAGTCTGAGGTTTGTGAATTTTCACATCAGCCTGCAACTCTTCCTTCAACCCGTTGAGGAACACACCAAGCAAGCAATGTTCAGGCCATCCATCCACACGAGATGATCTTCTCACAAACTCTTGCTTGTATTCGTTTACACTACCAATATGTTTTATTGCACAGAGATGAGCTTCTGGGTTCTGAAATTCAGCAGGTCTGAATTGTTCTTGTAGGATATGAACTAATTCATCCCAATAACGAATTTCACGTCCTGATGAAATCCAAGTGTAGGTATCTAATGCATCGCCTTCAAGATACATCGATGCAATATCAACCTTCAATTCTTCAGGAGTTTGGTAATATCGGAAGTATTTTTCTGCTTTCATAACCCAACCTCTAGGGTCACCCCCTTCATATTTGGGAAATTCAACTTTTGTCTGGGTTCTCTTGGATGGATTGCGAGTCCACCAAGGGGTTTCAACGGCTCCATCTTCTTGTCTTCCTGTTTTACTTGTTTCACCATGGTCAGAAACTTTCTCCTTTTGCTTCTTCAAACCATTCAGGTCCGCATCAATGAGGCTAAGCTTTGAAAAAAGCAGGCCAAATTGTTGATTGATTGTGTCTAAAGCAGTCAGTGGGATTGTTTGAGAGACTGGGGTTTCAGAAGGATTATGAACAGAATTGGGATTGGGGATATTTTGGTCAGATTGGGGATTTGAGAGAACTCCAGCATAACTTTTGGTTTTTCCCATGATTACTCACAGGTCAAGAGGAAAGAAGGCTCTGGTACCAAATGATAGAACTTGAGAAAAGAGAGAAAGGAAAAGAAAGTACGATAGATTTAGGAAACAACTGATCAATATTCATTCATGCCATAATCCTTGTTTACAATCAGTTTTATAGACTCTAAATGAAAGGAAATAACTGACTCCTAAATAAAGGGAAATAACTGACACATGACTCCATGATTTGTGGCCCATCATGCCACTTACAATAATAAAATAAACAATTAATTAAATTACCTATAACTAACTAATAAGACTCAGCAATACAACTGAATAATTAATCCTAAACTAAAACAACAACAACAACACGTAATTACTAAAACAACAACAACACTTGATTCCAATTTCACGTAACCTAATATCCTAACAGTAGCCATGCTTGATTCATTGGGTTTGTGTCATTTCCACATTAGTGTCAATTTTTCAAAACAGAAAGAAAATTTAATTGGCAAAGAATCATGTATTTTAACCTCTCAATTTTCAACAAGTTAGTATTGAATCAATACCAAGCATATGCATTTTGTAAATTGGCCTTACAATTAGATTTATCTTTGGCATGAGAGTAGCCCTTTTGTGAGGATTTTTGAGCCTTCAATTCGTTTCAAGAGTGACTTGCTCAATTATTCAATTTCTAGAACTTGTTTCTACTCTTAGTCAAAGCTTATGCATTCATGTTTGGATATGATTGGGGCATTCATTTCTAAACCCTTTGACCCAAACACTAAACCAAAAAAAAAATATCCTTTGTTTCACCCCTTTGGGCCATCACGTTCTTTTCTTCCACCTTGACCAATTTGGAAACATGCATCCATAGCATATACTTGCATTTCCATTGTTCTTGTATTGTTGTATGATTTGAAAAAGCATGATACATAGTAAAAAAAAGAGGTTGAGGACCTACAGAGAGAAAGAATAAAATGTGGTCGAAGGCCAAGAAAAAAAACAGAAAAAAAAGAGAGTGAAAGCACAAAGTGCTAATGTATGCCAAAGGCATAGTGTGAAAAGAAAAGAGAGGAAGCACAAAGTGCTTGAAAAAAAAGAGTAACATGTAACATGCTAGTATGGAATTGTTATGACTTGAGTTACCATTTTTTTATTGCATTTATATGTGGTGGATAATTGTTTACATAATTGGTCATTGACTTTATTCCATTATTCATCATTCATTATTAGCCTTCTCCACCATTTCAACCCCACAAAGTCCTCTTGATCCAGTCATGTGTGCATGCATAGTGGAGATATTAGAGTAGTCACAAGCCTATGGTTAAATTTTTTATTGAGCATGTAGAGTGACAAATTCCACATTGGGTGAGGAGAGTGAAACACTATTATCTTGAGAGTTCTCATCGCCATTAAACATGTCCAATTGCATTGTCAATTCTCACTATGCATATTCTTGCTTATTGATTCATACTAAATTGATGACTATTGATTTGTTAAAATCTTGTATTCTATGCAATGTACCCTTTGTCCAGGAGTACAAACGTCTAAGTGTGGGGGAAATGATTGCACCATATATTTGCATATCTTTTCATGACCAAATCCATTGAATTAATGCATGTTTTGATGATAATTGCACCTAATTTGCATAGATTCTAACTATTGCACTAGTTGTTGGAATTTGTTCTAATCAAGGGCAATTCAGGCTTTTTTAGCATGCTATAATGTTTTACATGTTTTCAAGAACATTTTGATGCTACCTTTGAGACATTTGAATATGTAGGTTGAGAGGTTGAAAGTGAAGATTCAAGAAAATGGGTCAAAATAACGTTTCTCGATGAAGTTTGCATTTTAGTCGTAAGGCAGGCCAACTGGCGAGCCACTGGCGAGCCACTGGCAAGCTACTGGCGAGCCACTCGCCACTTGATCGCCAGTTGGCGAGCCACTGACGAGTACCTTCGGGTAACTCGCCACTTGCTCGCTAGTTGGCGAGCCACTGGCGAGCCTGATTCTGTCAAAAATCAGACGCGATTTTTAGGGTTTCTTGACCCTATATAAGCTTTCTAAGAGCCCCAAACCTCTCTCCAAGCACCCATAGGCCGAAAATAAGCCCCCTAACCTAGGGTTCTTCAATTGCCTTCCATTCCCACTCATTTTCATCCACTTCCACCTCATTCCTTCCACCCCATCCATCCTTTCATCACATTTCCACCTTCTTCCACCTTTCTCTTCCATGGATTTTCAAATGATTCTTCTTCTTGGAGTTTCTCTTGGAGTTTCTATGTTGGATTGAGGATTCTTCATCTCTTGAGGATGGGTTGATGGTTGTTCAAGCATGGGTTCATCATGAGGGGAGTTTTTCTTAGTTCATTATATGTATTTAGAATTTCTTCTTTATGTATTTGAACCTCTCTTGTAGATGTTTGGATTTATGTATTGGATTGAGATTCTATATATGTATGTATGATGTTTGACCTTGCTAATTTGGATTAGGACTATGTATTAAGTACTTTGTTGATTATATATGTGTTTTGGTAAATTCTTCTTGATATTGAGTTGCTTAGCCTTGTGTTGATGATTCTATCAAGTTGATTTATTTAGATATGTGTATGATTGTATGAGCTCTCTTTTATAGGACACTCTATAATTCGATTGAGTTTGGAAAAGGAAAAAGGCATTAACCAAATCTAAATTAGCAAATCACATCATGAATGGACTAAGTTGTGTCTATTTTGGGCTTTAAACACTTGAGTTATGAATTCATATCTACATTGAATGCTTCCAAAGTGTTGAGAAAGTCATTACACAGTTCATTAAACATCTCATATAATTGCCAATCCACTTGAGGGCAATGTCGGGTAAGTTTTGCCTTGATAATGACAGATAACAAACTTATTTCCAGTATGGAGAAAATCCCAACAACCTTGATAGCCTTGTGCCAAGAATCACCTTAAAATAATAGATGAATAAGCAAGATGAAAAAACATATATAATAACACAAGACTGATAATATTATTATTGAATATTATTAATAAAACATGATAAAAAAAACGTGTTCGGATAATGGAATAACAAGAACAATGTGACCTTTCAGATTTAAGATTACATGGCTGTATCACAAAGATTTCAAAACTTTCCCAAAAGAGCATTGTATTGAAAATTCTAATACATATATATGAGCATTGTATCACTATTGGTGTCACCTCCATAGATTATTTTATTTGTTGTTCAGAATTTGATACCTATATGCTTATTTGTTGGTCAAAATGATTATTAATTCTTTTTTTGGTATCAGAGTCAAATGATTATTTATTCTAATTTAAATTACGATCCAAATATAAAATAAAGACAAGAAATAGAAATTCAATTTTTAATAAATAAAATATTGGTTTATTTTTTGTTCAAATATTTACATTTTTTTACCAATTCAAATATGAGAAAATCCCAAATAAATCTCTTCCAATACCCAAAATGACAAGTGATGAACTTAAACTTCAAAAAGGACCATGAAAGAATCAGCACCTACCTGTCATTTTAAAATTTTGCAAAAAGACATAATTGTCACCATCCTAACATACAAATTGCTACCCACCCTAAACGCACCCTAACATCCACCCTAAACTCACCCTAACACCCACCCTATTCTACAAATATACAATTCCTTCTCGACAAATACACAATATTGTATTTTGAGAAAAATATTCATATAAAATATAAAAAATGCTGGTCCGGCACTATCATTAAGCAAGTTCTGACTATTCTTAAATGCATATTAAGGGAATAGAAGCAGTAAGAATGAACTAAATTAATAGCCGATTGAAATAATTAAGTCGCACTAAAAGTAAATCAATCACTTAGTAATCAACTAGGCAAGTGTTGTCCCAAACTCCCTATCCTCTCTCCCCCTCCTCTCAAATTTTTTGGGTGATGGTGGGATCTTTTCTCTCGTCGTTGTACGAGTTTTTTATCGGCGTCTCCTTCCCCAACCGGGGAAGGAGACGCTCGTCACTTTCATTAGTCTGCTTTTATGTTTCTTTCATTTTCAAATAAATTGGTTTAGGAGTTTCGACGATAAGAGGAATTTCTTTTACCCAATTTTCATCTTATGTATTAGTTTTGTGGGTATGTTTGTTTCCGCGAGATATACTCATGGAACTTCTTTGAAAACCAAATTGATTTGTTTATTGCCGATAAGAGATGTGGATCCTTTCGGATGGTTCTTTGAACAACTACTACTAAATGGTTTTTCCACCGGTGACGATTCTTATCTACCTACAAATTCTCATGAAGGAAAGATGAAGAAGATGGTAGGGTTTTTGCAATGGCGGCTACTCATTCCTATCTATGTTTACCTTTTTAGGTTTTCTATGTATTATCATTTGAATTTTCTTTTTTGCAGACCTATTTGTATTCTAATTTTCTAGTTTAACAAAATATTTATGCTTCCTGATCAAAAACAAAAATAAAAGAGTAGGCAAGTGTTGAAGAACATCATGGACAAATTAAATAAATCCTTAAAATGCATTATCATAGATCATAACAAAATCTTAATCCGGCACATGTTTTTTGAAGTGCAATACATTACATGTGAAAGAGAACTGTAGTGAATACATAATCCCTACACAACCATATCAACTACATACATAGACATTTCCTAATTATATAGCCCATAGTCTAATGATAAAACGTAGATATGAATACTTGCAAAGCTCCCAATTCGCTGGTACTTTAATCACATTATTAATAAAATTAAGAACGCTTGTGGTGATAAAAAAGGAAACTTGATTATTAGTAATTGCTTCAAATTCAATCAGATTTGAGATATGACATCAAGGCTCATGGTGCTTAAAACGAGCAGGAGGAGAAGAAAGAAATTCACATACTCATTGTATGAATATTTGAATGCTTCCAAAGTGTTGAGAAAGTCATTACACAGTACATTAAACATCTCATATAATTGCCAACCCACATGAGACCAATGTCGGGTAAGTTTTGCCTTAATGATGACAGATAACAAACTTATTTCCAGTATAGAGAAAATCCCAACGACCTTGATAGCCTTGTGCCAAGAATCACCTTAAAATAATAGATGAATAAGCAAGATGAAACAACATACTGATAATATTATTATTGAATATTATTAATAAAACATGATAAAAAAACCTTGTTCGGATACTGGAATAACAAGAACAATGTGACCTTTCAGATTTAAGACTATTGTATCACAAAGATTTCAAAACTTTCCCAAAAGAGCACTGTATTGAAAATTCTAATACATATATATGAGCATTGTATCACTATTGGTGTCACCTCCATATATTCTTTTATTTGTTGGGCAGAATTTGATACCTATATGCTTATTTGTTGATCAACTTGATTATTAATTCTTTTTTTTGGTATCAGAGTCAAATGATTATTTATTCTAATTTAAATTACGATCCAAATATAAAATAAAAACAAGAAATAGAAATTTAATTTTTAATAAATCAAATATTGGTTCAAGTATTAATCTCTTATCATTTATGTTTTTCTTTTGGTCGGACTTATCATTTATATTTGTATTATGTTATTTATCTTTTAATTTTTGAAAAGTGTATTTTACTTTTTTTTAAAGGTTATTGATATAATTTAATAGGAAATTGTTACTCAATAAATGTAAAGTTTATTCTATAATAAATGAGTCAATAGTTTTCATTAAGGTTAATTAACCTTAATATTAGATTATTCAAAGTGTGCTTTTCAAATTTAATGAACAAAAGTGATACATATGACAAATATATGTCATCAAAACTATAATTTTAGTTTAAACTTCATTTTATAAATTAGTTTTACTCTCATGCTGATCAAAGACAAGGGAGGAGTTCTGGAGTTTATATTCCTATAATGATTGATGTATATGTAAATTAATAATGAAGTGTTTATCTCAATTTTCTGATGTACAAATGTAAATAAACAATAATATATTTGGAATATATAAAAGGAATAAGATATTATAACCTCTATTTTATTTTGTTTTGAGGATTTTTTAAACAGGAAAATCTTACTTTTATTATTTCAAAACGAAAAAAATTAAACTAGAAATTGTCATATACTTTTCATCTTCTATAGAGATGATAATTCTGGCCAATCCATTTTTAGTCAACCCCAAGCGGTTGAACTTGGAATTTATTATAGGAAAAATGGGATGTAGTCTTATATCGAGGGCTTTTGTGGGCTGGCCCGTTTAGGCATGATTTACCTTTTTTTATTTTTCTCTTAAGTTTAATTAATAAAAAATACAATTCTCCTTAATTATTTAGTTTATGATGGTGTGCTTATTAATTATTTATTTCGTTTATGATTCTTTACTTCCTTTTTACACATACATGATATAAATAAGTTATTGGTTTATACATTAAATGCTTAAAGTGCATCATTTCCCTTGTCTTTTTTATTCTAAACTTTCAATCACAAAACATGTGAAAGATTCTAAATATAAACCAGTTGCATAACTTTGTTATGACTATGTTTATGATATGTTATTATGCACCATAATATTGGGGGATCTCAACTTCGAAGTTAGAATATACACACACATATATATACATACAAACACACACCACATTGTTTAATTTTCGTTATATGTATTGCGTAAGTAGGTGTGTCATTTTCATTCTTTTTTGTGTGTGTATATATACATCATGTCATATATAAATACCTGATTTCGCGATTGCCAATCAACGAAAGGAGCTGGTTTGAGGGATCAATCATCTTGTACTAACTAGAGTTCGATTCCACACTTAAGCTAGGTTGACATTTTTTCGAGGAATAACTGTACATAATACTTCACCAACAACTAATTAATTTATTAAACAAAAGGCTACAAAATAACAGTGTGTAGTAGAATATGAGTCAAAAGACTACAAAATACAATGGGGTGAAAACCATGGAATATAGAAAAATAAACACACAATGAGGTTACAGTTTTTTCCATTCAAGGGGATGTTTCCATGCCTTTAAATTGCACATATGGTCCCCATCACGAAGGAGTCACCAAACTTTCAAAATTATTCTTTATATCCTGCATGTGAGAGTCAAAGAAAAATATAAAAGGAGGAGAAACATTATGAATACTCTTGTCAAATTTGAAAATTTGCTGAGATCATCTCAATGCTTATTGCAAGGGACACATATCAAATCAAAATACTATTGCTCTCAATTTGCAAAATCACGCTTTGTAGTAATTAAGATAAAGAAAATATTTTGGAAGAGTCAAGTGTCATACTTTTACCTTCAAGTTTAAACAATTAAGTAGGAAACCAATACCAATGCGTCATGAAATTGAGCACATTATCAAAGGAGAAGCATATTACCTTTTCAAGGACCAGGCTATTAGCACGGTAGATGCCCATTTCTCCTGAGATTGCACTATGGGATAGATTTCCCTTAGGTATACCTTCAATCAAATGAAAATAGTTTCAGATATAATTACCTTATTGATATTTTTTAGTGAATAATCATTTTTTAGTGGAGTTTTACAATAATGTAAAACTTCTCTACTATCCAAACACTATTTTAATATCCAGAGCTCTCAACTCAAAGTGAACTGCTAATCAATTCTATACACTCTATATCCTCATCAAGTGCTATAAATCAACTCAGGGTTTCATTGAAAGAACAACATGAAAATGACTGTGCATGTCCTTCCCATTTCTCCAACAATGTCAATATTTGCAGGATAGCACATTTACTCTATGAACATAATCCCATGGGCATAAATTGAGCCATCATCATCTATAGTGACCATTTGCACTTGTTAAACACACAAAATCATTCTTTTATTTCCAAAAAAGGAAAATTATTAAATCTCAACAATTATGAACATTACTTACATCTTTAAGGCAAACTCAATCAATTGGAGGTAGGATGAAAGAGGGCGTAAAATCTATTATTATGATGCATAAAGTTCAATTTGCCTATTATACACATGGTAAATTTTCTCAATAAACTTCAACTGAAAACAAAAACATGCTAAGCACAAGTCAATATTCCATGCTTTTAATCCAATGGGATGACAATGTCTTGATTCTTTACATATCCTCGTTAAATTACTATGGACAGAAAGCCAGAACAAAAACAATACCTTGGAGCCAAAGTAGGCTTCATAAGATAATAGTAATGCACTTCACTTTTTCAGGAATTCGCTATAGAAGTAGACTGTAACACTATTGCTTGTGTCCAGTGTTTAGATTTCATTAAAAAAATAAGTATTCTACTGCAATGCAATAACTTGACACAATAGTGCTACATTACCAAATTGGATAATCCAATCAATTATGAAATTGTAAAGATGAAAATCATAAATATAGATATAAAACCATAGACACACAACATATCTAAATGAATGAAATAGCTCAATTAGCGTATCCATCTGTTCTACCTTTCTCCAAGTCTCTCAATTTCAAGCTCCCTCCAGAGATCAACTTTCCCTGCTTCAAACTGTTCTCTACCCATCATAATTGGCGGTGGAGCATTCATGGGGTTCAAGTTCATGCCCATGCCCATGTCCATTCCCATGCCCATGACCATGCCCATGCCCGTGCCCGTGTCCATGCCCAGTGTAACATCCTGCATTTTTAATTATAAAATAAATCAATAAATATCTTATATTTAGTCTTGCAAATAAATTTAGAAAGCTTAACATGTTTAGGAAACTTGATAGAAATTTGTTTCTATTATAGGTGAAAGAAAATACTTAGTATTTAATTTTAATTAGTATTAATTATGAAAGTTAATCATTTAATAACTTTTATTTAGAATGTTGTAAAATTATGGAATTCAAATTAAAATAAATTATGATAATGATAGATTTAAAGAAGGGCAATGACCCTATTTTATACCCAAAGTAACCATCACGGACCATCCACCACCATAAACTAGCAGGTGGTACAATATTATACCCAAAGTAACCAGAGTGGTCCAAAAATACCCTCAACTGACGGTCTCTAACGGTCAAACGTTGAAGACCCTGGGCCACCCATCATCATAAACTAACAGGTGGTACAATATTACACCCAAAGTAACCAAAGTGGTCCAAAAATACCCTCAACCAACGGTCTTAAACGTTTGACCGTTAGAGACCGTTGGATGAGGGTATTTTTGGACCACTTTGGTTACTTTGGGTGTAATATTGTACTACCTGTTAGTTTATGGTGGTGGATGGTCCAAGGTGGTTACTTTGGGTATAAAATAGGGCCATTGCCCTTTAAAGAAATAGAAATAAAAGTGGTCTTTTTGGTAATTGTCTTGCAAACCTAAATCTCAATATGTCATTCTTTATAAACCTAACTCTCTCTCTTATATGCAAAGTGTGCCACACTTACCCCAAATTGATATGATCATCCTCATACTTTTCCCTTTTTCTATTTAATAGTATCTTAAAATCTAGTGGGCTTGTTTTGTAATTATCCTATTAAGCCATGTAACATCCCATATATATATATATATATATATATATATATATATATATATATATGAATAATTAAATCAATAAACAAGAGTATCTTTAGAATTAAATTATATTAGTTTTATATAATGAAATTATTAAGATTGCCATTTAAAAGAAGGTTTGTGTTAGCTTTATAGAGAGGAAATAGAAATTGGGCCACTAATGTAATTAAACCTAGGCCCAAAACTCTAAATAACCCTAAAGCACATCACATGCTTCTCCTTCCATGCTTTGGCCGCCGCACACACTCCCCCAAAGTCTCTTCATCATCTTCCTCACCAAAGGCATCACACATCCTCCTCATTTTTCTCACATCCACTTTACCTTGAACCTAGTCTCACTTCTCTAATTCCTCACATCTTCCCTCCTTCGATTCTGTTCTTCTTCATAGTCTCCAGTTCGGTTTCATCTTCGGCAGCGACGGGAACTGCTCCGGCGAGAACGAACGGCGGCGGCTACGTGTGGTAAGGCTTCGTTCGTCTTCTCAACTCTATTTCCTTGCTTTTCTCTATTTCCTCTCCCTTTCCACTTCGATTTCCCACTAATTCCTTCACCGTGTCGCTTTATTCTTGCTTGCTCCTGCGAACCCAGCCACTATTGACGGTGGTTGAGACGATTTTTCCGGCGATCGGTGACTCATATTTTCTCAAATAAGACCGTTTTCAACTTCGGTGAGTGTTCTCTCCTTGTTTGCCTTTTCTCTTCTCTTTCAGCCGAATCTTGGTGAGCTTGGGGAAGGGAATCAATTATGATATTTAGATTTGAAACTACGAATAATTAATAAAGAAACCACTTTAGAATTTTTGTTATGCCTCTATATGTTGATTTGTGAAAGCTTGAATTTTTCCTTGACTTAGTGATTCTGTTTTGATTCTGTGGTATGCTAGCTATGTAGATGGATACTTATGTATTGTTGTGGTTTTGTTTGGTGTCTGCTGTAGTTTTGAGTTTATACTTTTGGTTTGTTTATACAGTGAATAAAGAAGCTAGGTTGCAACCTTGGTATTTTTGTGTTTTTGTGAAGAATTATATTTTGATCTTGCTGATTATGTGAAGTTTGTGTTTATTAAAGCAAAAGTAACTGATTATTAATGTTGATCTATGAGTTTATGAAGTTAAATGGTTGTATTGAAATTTATAATGAGAACTAGAACTTTAAGGATACAAAAGATGGAAACTTTGAATGTTTGTTAATGTTTTTAAGCTTGCAATTGAATTGTTCCATGATTGATAATTTTTATAGCTGAATTTATTTGACTTGATAAATGACTATGGAATAAATGACATTAAATGTGAATTGAATTGTATTAGCCTTAACTGATTTGAAAACGTTTCTTAGAATAAAATGCCTAAGAAAAGGGGAAGGGGTATCGTAGTACTTTTAGGAACGAGAGCGACGTTAATTAGTATACATGACAATTGATTAATTTTTAATTATTTGTATGTATCGTATTATTGCTTGTAGAAGTTGTTTATTGACGCTTGAGCACGTGGGAGCTTACGTTGTTTATGTTTGGTTTAAATGGAAGGAGGTAACTACTTAAACTTGTTTGCGTGTGTATGTTGATAACCATATAGGTTAGTTTATGAATTTGCGATTTTATTATATGCTTTATGAGAATTGATGATTTGTTTGGTGCACACCCGTTAATATGATTATAATAATGTCATTCCGGAATGAGGTTGTAACAACCCAATATTATAACCTTTTTTATGCTATTTTTTTTTTTAAATCCTTAATTAAAACTGTTTGGAGTCTAACTATGTTAGAAAAAGAATTAAAGTTAATATAATAGCTAACATAGTTAGAAAAACGACTTTTCTAAATATTCATAACATATAAGATAATATGCTAACCATGATAGAAAAATAAATTGAGTTACAAAAGAACTATCATGGTTAGAAAAAGATTAAATGTAATTTGAAATTAATAAATATAATTTTGCAATGAAATATAAAATTCACAACCAAAATCATTTGGGAAATTTTTAAAACTGATTTATCCATGTTAGATAAAAATTGACTAACATGGATATTTAAATAAATTTAGTGACACTTGATTAAATTCTTTCACAGTAAGTTTCAAATTAACACACAACCCTGTATTAATTAATATTTACAGTTATCTAACAAATAATTATTTACAGTAATCCAGGGGTATAAATTCAAAGTATATACAAATTATATTAATAAATAAGAATATGAAGCATAAAATGAAAGCATGCCATATGAGCCTAAAACTAGTTCCCGAGTCTCCGAATCATTTTCCCCCATGACTCCTGCCCCGATCTAATACCTGTAAAATGTTAAACCACGAGGGGTAGACCCTGATGTCGTAATTAACAACTACTCGCCTACGCACATTTTTGCACTACGTGCATGTGCATGCCGGCAAGGTGGTGTGTGCTAATGTCGGGTTTGGTGGTGTGTGCTACATGCTGTGTTGCATGAACATGTTATCTATTTTCTATTCCAAGTATCTATCAATTACCAAATGATACAGCAATACAAGTATTCATTTAAAGCCACATTACAAACTCAAAACATCACAAACTCAACATAAAGAATAATAATAATAATCACATCAAACACAATACACAAGTACACCGATAATGAGTTCAATAGGGACTCACGACTCGATGATCGATATACCCTCGCTTGAACAAAATATATCAGTTCAATAGGGACTCACGACTCAATGGTCGATATACCCTCGCTTGAACCGGGGGCGCTCTCCCCAATAACGTTTTTCTCTTTATTCATTTTAGTCCCTGCTGTACGGGCAAGGGAACCTCATTCCGGAATGGCATAATTATAATAATATTACTCGGTGTACCACAACCAAATCAGAATTTCTAATCCAGACATTCCATAACCACATCAGCAGTAATCATATACCTATAAACTACCTAAATGCTTACTAACATACACACACACGCAGACAAGTGAAGTAGTTACCTCCAGCCCTTAGCACTTCATTGTTTTTCCTTATCATTGCATGTAGACTCTTCAATTACCTCATTTACTATATTCTCCTAATATCACACACCATACAATAAAGAATATAAACGACCATTCATGTATATATTAATTAATGTCGCTCTCGTCTCTAGTAATACTACCCAATCCCCTTATTTATTCTATTTATAAGAGACCATTTTCAAATCAATCAAAACCAATACAATTCAATTTAATTAATAGGAATTAAATCAAGCAATTAAGCAATTTACAAGGTCTAATAAAACAGTAATAATACACATCAATCATGACCATGGAAAAGCTTCACAAACTATATCTCACATCTAATGCTATCCATGCCATCGTTCTTTCATGATAAATAACATCACACTTCACAATAATTATGAAACAAAACATCTCTTATCACCATGGTCTCCATTTTGCCATATATAATTATTCTAGTTCCAATCATGATTCAATAAAGTTGTAGAAAGTTTCATCATTTGGTCAAAAAGAAAAGTCCCATCATACTTGCATCCATCCACAAAGGTTTTCAAAAATTCTGTAATACGAGTATAATTACTTCTCACATGGGTAACCTAATTAAATCATATTTAAACAATTCTCACAACCTACACGAGACATATATTACCTAAGGACAAGATTATTGAACTATACCGTCCAGCTTATGTAAATTCATAGGACCACAAAAAGAAACATTTACCAAAATAATAGGCTCAATATCCATTTTAATGTACCCTTAATAATCTTCATTCATGTTATATTCCCTTTTATGCACAGAACCCGATATTAACCAGGGAAGAAAATAAGGAATCAACTTCACTTGCTAGACATGAACTAAACATATAGAAACAATTAATGGTTCTATTAATCCCTAAATTGATTGAATCACAGAGTTTAATTCCAATCTTTGGCTCCACAGAACAGAGGAAAAGGAGAATCAAAATTCTAGAATAACACAAAACATATATGTCATTCATGTTTTTTTATTATCTTATTATTGCTTCTTCATTGACCACAACAGATAAATTATACTAGGAAAAGAAATAATTAGTCAAAAGAGAAGAATATTCAAAACCATACAATAAATTGAAACCTTCAGATTCCAGCCATAAACTTTAATACAACTTAAAGTATGTTCAAGGAAAACCTCTCAATCAAAGTCTAAAATTTCAAACCATAAGTTTCAAATCATCCCAGAAATTCCCAACTCTGATTATCCCTCAAATCTCGCCTAAATCAAAGGAAAAATGGGTGGAAATGGAAAATAAAAGCTCACCCAAACTTCTAGTCAAACTTCCGCGGTTTCCTTGCCGGAAAACACCGTAGAAATTGTGCTTCGCAGCCGAGTTTCATTGTCGGCCACTGTAGCTCGCCGGAAAAACCGAAAGAATGGCCGAAATAAAGTGAGGACAAGAAAAACAGTGGGAAACGGAGGGAGGCAACAAAGCGAGGAAGGAGAATTTCTACCTACACTAATTTTCAACCTTGCTTGTCGGATTTGGGCTTTCTTCCACCGGAAGTCGCCGTTGGACGCCACCACATCTCGCTGGAGTTTGAAGAAACAAAGAACACGACGGAGGAGGCAGTGAGGAGTTTGGAGCTGAAGTTGAGAAACAGTGAGGATGAGGGAGTGATGAAGAGAACACATTTGATTTTGTGAGCTGTATGTGTGTGTTTTCGGTGGCTGCTTGCAGTGAAAAGAGAAAGGGAGAGGAATAGAATATAGATATATATATGAGAGGGAAATCTAGGGTTAAGGGCCCAAGAAGAAAATTACAAAATTACCCTATGAAGTTTTCTACTTTTATTGAAGAGTAAACATCATTTTATTTTACTTTAATTGGTCATTGAATCATACTCATTTAAATTCATTCACTTCTATTTTCTAAATAAAAATTTCCTAAAAGTAAACTAAACTTTCTAAATTAATTGTAAGTTTAAATTTCACATATTTATTTATCAATTTGTTTTATAGTTTTATAATAAAAATAATTTCAGGATGTTACAACTCTACCCACCTATTAAGAATTTTGTCCCCAAAATTCTCTATGTCAAACAACGCCAAGAAATGATATGTTACGTAATTCATTCCTAGGAACTTGAATTAGTCAATAAAAGCTAAAGTTCTAGTCAAAACATTCCACATCATTTCTCTCCTCTTCTAAATTTCCAAGTCATCTTCCCACTTGCTACACCTAATTGGTCGACATATAGATGATTTCCTATACTAGTACTATCATATCACTTCCAAATTAAGACAAAAACTTCATAACTTGATTATTTCCCTTTTAGATATCAACTGCTCCCTAGTTAGGTCACTAACTTTAAAACATTCCTCTACCGTCAATAATAACCAAAATCTTGCATTTCATTTGAATCCTCGAAACAACAGACCTTGTTACTCCATTGATTTCTAAGCTCTTAACTATTTCAACAAAGAAAGTCATTTTCCTTTTTCCATCACCTATAAGCATATTTCATCTTAAATAAAGATACATTATCAAACCATTAGACCAATTTCCTAGGATATGAGTGGAAATCTTAAAATCTATGAAAATATCAATCTATTAACTAATGAATATCCTCAAATTTGATCAAACCATTTACTTTTCCTCAATATAACTCTAATACTAACAATACCTTAAATATATAATCATTCTATACACCTTCTAAAACAAGCATTACTCATCAAAAGTACTTTTCAATCTTGGATCAAATTTTCTAGTCTCACCTTTCAAATCCAGTTGTCGTTCTCAGTCATATCTTAAGGTCATCGCTTCCTAACTATTATTTACATTGACTCAATACTATAACTTGACATATGTCTAATCATATAGATTTCATTATCAAAATCCTTCTCAATTGCCTTCAACTTCCAATGAATCAATTAAAATCGTTCACTAAAACTTTATCATAAAATAGTAAACTCAACTAACTTCATCTAATTTACTTAGTCAGATCACAACTTTAAAATTTGTCACTAACTCAAATCATCTCAATCTCCTCAATAAAATCATAATAATCACTCATTACAAAATCTCAATATAGATCACAATGTCTGTATCTAAGCAACCTCTTTTTTTTTTTCACTATTGTTTACCAATATATGGATACTAACTTAGTCATATCAGTAAGCCTAGAAGGTAATTCATATCCAATAATTCTCAAACCCATGATCAATATAGTATATCCACTACTTAAACTTCGTTAGAACTTCAAATTCAACACATTATCCCATTTAACATTCAATACATAATCAAATTATTACTCTAAATCATCAAATCACA
The DNA here is from genome assembly GCA_029929735.1 of Mimosa pudica. Lineage (NCBI taxonomy): Eukaryota > Viridiplantae > Streptophyta > Magnoliopsida > Fabales > Fabaceae > Mimosa > Mimosa pudica. The sequence continues at coordinate 5,934,762 of JAKELP010000021.1, read as the reverse complement.
GTGTAACCTCAAACAATCTCATTAATCAACTTTAATCTGACACCTTAATCTCTTCAGTTCACTTTTAAGGAAAATTTTTCAGTCACTCATCAAGTCAAGTCCATTATAGTATACTACAGTAATCCTAAAAGACACAACTCCTTTAAATTCCGAGTCCATTCCAAACCATAATACTCCCCTTTCAATTTGTCCGTAGTATCTTCTAAATCAAATCCAACAATATGCATTCACTAAAGTCACTCACAGTTACAATTAAAACTACCAAAAGTCAATTGAACCCTATAGATATCCATATATTGAAATCTAAAGTCGACATTGCCCTTTTTCCGTATTCAAAGCTTAATCAATCCTACCTAAAGATGTAAATAACTCGTAACATCATAATTAAACCATATGATTCTATCAAATTTTTCTCATGTAAAATAATATTCTAAATATCTGAACACGACAAACTTTTTAAATGCAATCCTTAAGTTCAAAAATCATCAAGTCAACTTTATTTCTGCTAATTCATGACAAAACAATAATGAATTCACAATATTTCCCTTAAAATTAAACATATTGCTCCTTTCCATTTAATTTAAACTCATTTGGACTACTTATCACCCTACCTTACTTTCCTATGATCATTAATCATTAGTCACACTTCAATTACTCTTGCAGAAACAATCTCAAAACTTGAATTTAACTCCAACTAATCCTCAAACAATAACAATCCCTACTTAACACCATCCTATATATGATTACCGAATGAAATACTTATTAACCCCCACCATCCATACAAATTAAAGTCACACAATCAATACTCATCTCTTTAACCTCAATCAATATAGTTTCCCTTAAACTGTAGGCCTCATCTCGAAATCGCTTGTGATTAAGCTTTGAATCCTACCTAAAATTTCAAACCATAAGTTTCAAATCATCCCAGAAATTCCCAACTCTGATTATCCCTCAAATCTCGCCTAAATCAAAGGAAAAATGGGTGGAAATGGAAAATAAAAGCTCACCCAAACTTCTAGTCAAACTTCCGCGGTTTCCTTGCCGGAAAACACCGTAGAAATTGTGCTTCGCAGCCGAGTTTCATTGTCGGCCACTGTAGCTCGCCGGAAAAACCGAAAGAATGGCCGAAATAAAGTGAGGACAAGAAAAACAGTGGGAAACGGAGGGAGGCAACAAAGCGAGGAAGGAGAATTTCTACCTACACTAATTTTCAACCTTGCTTGTCGGATTTGGGCTTTCTTCCACCGGAAGTCGCCGTTGGACGCCACCACATCTCGCCGGAGTTTGAAGAAACAAAGAACACGACGGAGGAGGCAGTGAGGAGTTTGGAGCTGAAGTTGAGAAACAGTGAGGATGAGGGAGTGATGAAGAGAACACATTTGATTTTGTGAGCTGTATGTGTGTGTTTTCGGTGGCTGCTTGCAGTGAAAAGAGAAAGGGAGAGGAATAGAATATAGATATATATATGAGAGGGAAATCTAGGGTTAAAGGCCCAAGAAGAAAATTACAAAATTACCCTATGAAGTTTTCTACTTTTATTGAAGAGTAAACATCATTTTATTTTACTTTAATTGGTCATTGAATCATACTCATTTAAATTCATTCACTTCTATTTTCTAAATAAAAATTTCCTAAAAGTAAACTAAACTTTCTAAATTAATTGTAAGTTTAAATTTCACATATTTATTTATCAATTTGTTTTATAGTTTTATAATAAAAATAATTTCAGGATGTTACAATCCCTGTAAAACCCCCAGGGACTAAAATGAATAAGAATAAGACAATATTGTTACATGTTTAGTAGGGTTGTTAGTCCCTTTGAACCAGTTCACTCGAGAGTATATCGACCATCGAGTCGTGAGTCCCTATTGAACTGAGATATTACGATGTGTTGTATTTGATTTAATTGTTATTATTGATGTTTTAATTATTATCATTGATGTTTTGAGTTGCGATGGTTTGAGTTGTGATGTATATGTATATTTATGCTGCTGCAATACATGATAATTGATAGTTACTTGGAATTAACATACATAATATGTTCATGCAACACAACATGTATCATACACCACTTTACATATTATTATCACACACCACCTTGCGGACATGCACATGCTCGTAGTGCAAAGATGTACGTAAGCGAGTGGCACTAGTTGCGATCTCTGGGTCTACCCCAATCGTTGTCATTACAGGTATTAGATCGGGGCAGGAGTTATGGGGAAAGGATCCGGAAACTGGGAAACTAAACATAGCTTCATTGGTGCTTCTGCATTTATTCATTGTATTTGTGTAATGATTTATTGATCATTTGCATTTATCTTTATTGGATTATTGTATAAAAGTTTAGGCTAGATAACTGTAATTAAACATGTTTATGCGATTATTTGTATATGATGATTGTGAAAGAATTTAATCAGGTATTACTAGATTTGTTTAAATATCCATGTTAGTCAATTTTTATCTAACATGGATATATTTGAAATTTTATTAAATAAATGATTTTCAACTGTTAATTTCATATTTGATTATGAATTATTTATTATAATTTATTTATTTCTAAATTTACATAAAATCTTTTTCTAACCATGATAGGTTATTTTTGTAACTGAAATTATTTTTCTATCATGGTTAGCCTATCAATTTATATTTTACTGACAATAAGAAAAATTGTTTTTCTAACTATGTTAGTCATCATTATAACATGAATTCTTTTTCTAACATAGTTAGTATTGTAATTATTGTAGATAATTAAGTTAAATTCTTTTTCTAACTATGTTAGCCGCTATTATCTTAACTTGTATTCTTTTTCTAACATAGTTAGACTTCAATTTAAATTAAAAAAAAAATATAGCGTAAAAAAATGGTTATAAAATTGTGGTTGTTACACCCAGATCCCTAACATGTAATAAGATATGTGTCATAAGTTAGAATTGGAAAGAATGCAGTCATGTAACTATATAAAATAACATGTGCAGGTTAATGATTTAATAACATGAAATCAATTGAACACAATTGCTAAAATTGCACATTGTCTTAACACTTTTTTGTCCAAAATTATAGGCATGTGTGACTATATTTCTGATATACTAAAGGTTTATCCAACGTTAGTTTATTGTAATAAAAGAAGAAACTCTAGTAAAACTATCTTCCTTAGTCAGAGATTAATCTGAATAGGTATTAATGTAGTCTAGGCTCTTGACATTTATGTAAAATATAATTAAACAAAAACCTGCAAAGATATGACAAGAGTAAGCTAAATACCTGATCAGGAGAACCTTCAAGACAGAGGAGGGCTTCTTTGAATGTAGAGAGGGAAGAGTCATCCCATGCAAATGTTGACGTCAAAATGGAAGTTGTCTCCTACCCATCCAACTAAATCTGTAATATGAATCACACCGTTAAATAGCTAATGAAAACTGGGCTGTTAAGAATGCAGTCTAAAATAAAAAACAATAACATCTAATTTGAAGTAATGCCACTGGTACTGACAATTAATTCACCTGAGGAACAAAGAAAAAAAATAACCATTCTCACAGGTTACAAAATCTAAATTTTAATAAGGTGCTCTAAAATGAAACTCATTTTAGAGCACCTTATTAAAATGACTTCATCCTCTTTTATTGTTTTCTCCTCAATACAAGGCAAGGCTACCATATAATCAACAAAAGAGCAAAGTTCATATTCTGTCCTTTATCACTTCCTGCACCATTGTTGCATGTCACATAAATTGGTTGAACTCAGAATGAAGCCTTGATCAGAGTATGCAATATTTGTACAACACAATTGTAATGATCCTATATTTCTAAACATTGTACAATATGGCTCATCTCCCTAATGTTTAGTAACATATAGGAAAATATACAGTGGTCTATAAATCTTAAAAACAAAAAATATTGGGATTCTTTAAAGGATTTCCTTTAACAAGTTACACAGGACAGAATAAATAGAGAGCCTCATTAGTTTTCACATACAACCCACAAAGAAGACTGAAGCTGAAGTTAGTCCTCAAACGATCACAAACTAACAATCAATTGTGACAACATAATTAAGTACAGTAGGATTAAAACATGACAGGAATTAGGCAAACAAACACCAATTTACCTCTTGAAATAGCTGTCTCTCTTGTATACAGACCTAGCTTCATTAATGTTATCATGTTCAATTTCCATCGCTATATAGTATATACCCTTTTAGGAATTTCATCAAACACATGGTGTGCAGTGTGGTTGTTACATGCAGCTTCCGTGTTGCCTCCTTTGGGAAGCTCAATCTGGAACTTGAAAGCATATAGCAACAAAACACATATACACAATAAATATAAAACAGTAAAATAACGGTGAAATAGCAATGCATAACAATATGAAGTAATTTTCCCAGTAACAATGTGTAATATATGTTTGCACCCACAAGTCACAACTAATAACCCCAGAAGAAGAAATGAAACTAATCAGAAATATAACTACTAAAACACAAACAAAAAAAAATTTCCCCTATCTTAACAAATGTATAAGTCAGAATCAGTGCCTATTAAACCATGAACACAAAAAAAGGAATTGACAGAGCAAAGCTTACCATTCATTTATTTTGCTCCTTGCTCAATTTCTGTTTGCTTCGAGCGATGCACATAACTTGCTTATCTCTAATTTCATCATCCACCTTCACTGCCATTCAACATAACATAATCAAACCCCACAGTTCAATTCGAAAAATATTCACCCAAAAACCTTCACTACCAAAACCCATTTCCCAAATAACATAAGAAGAAAGAAAAATGTCACCCACGGAGTTCCAAAAATATTGATGTAAGATGATAAAATTTTAGTGTAAAGACATACATATATCAAATCAGAAGAAGACCACCAACAACAACATCATCACCCCCTTCCATTCCAAAAAAGTGTCTCCCCAAGTCTTCAATTAAAAAATTGATGAACGACTGATCTTCTGATGATTTGAAGAAGCGGGATCTCATATCAGATTAAAGTGATTACTGAGAAGGCATTGATGAAGAAGAGTAAGAGTTTGAAATTTGAAGCGATAAGCCAGCCTAGTTGTAGTTGTCGGCAAGAGAGAAGGCTTTATTCAGTTTAAAGGCAAATAAAAAAATAAAAAGAGAAAGAGAGGCATTTTACAACTCAAATTCAAGTGTCATTTTTTTTGTCATTTCCCCAATACTTTTCATCTTTTATAGAGCTAATAATTCAATTTAAGCCCGTAGGGACAACCCATTTTTACTCAAGACCAAGGGGCTGAGCTAGGGATTTATTATAGGAAAAATGGAATGCAGTCCTATAAGGTCGGCCCTTAAGGGTCGAGGGCTTTTGTAGGCCAGCCCGTTTAGACACGTTTTTCCTTTTTATTTAGGGTTAAAGTGCATTTTTAGTACTCTAGAATATAGCAAAGTGCACATGACATAATATACAATATTGTGGTCCATTTGTGATAACCAAGAATTATTTTCGTGGCTTATTTAGTAACGTCGTTAAATAAGTCAAGTTTGACCGTTATGTGTCAAATTTTGACCGTTAAATTGTGGGGTAAAGGAGCATTTTCAGTACTCTAGAATATAGTAGGAGCACCAAACATAATATACAATATTTTGGTCCATTTGTGATAATTAAAATATTGTAATAAATGGACCACAATATTGTATATTATGTTTGGTGCTCCTTCTATATTCTAGAGTACTGAAAATGCTTCTTTACCCCACAATTTAACGGTCAAAATTTGACACATAACGGTCAAACTCGACTTATTTAACGTCGTTACTAAATAAGCCACGAAAATAATCCATGATTATCACAAATGGACCACAATATTGTATATTATGTCATGTGCACTTTGCTATATTCTAGAGTACTAAAAATGCACCTTAACCCTTTTATTTATTATTCTCTTAAGTATATCTTATGTAACATATCTTATGTACTTACAATTTTACATTCTTGATTTTACCTATATTGCAAGCAGTTTTTTTATTCCATTTCTAACCCATCAATCAATCCCAATAGGATAGATTGGATCTTTTTGGAGAGAAAATGTAGGCTATTATTAATATAAGCCTAATTTTAAAAATAGAGATGAATGTGTTTAACAGGGAGAGATAAGAAGGAAAAGAAGAAGATACTCCATCCGTCTGGTCCCTAATATAAGAGTCAGCCGCCAAAAAAACGTTTATTAAGAAAACACGTGAATATTAGTTGGGTGTCTGGAAATACTACTTCTTTTCCAATATTCTTCATATTTATTATGATACATAGAGAGAAATACATAAGCATTAATAAATATGAAAGAGGGTAAAAGGCAAATTAGGAAAAAACTCATAATTAAAATGAGGAGAAAATGTGAGATAAGCTCTTATATTAAATATCAAAATCATTTCTTATATTCGGGACCAGAGGGAGTATTTAATATAAATGAATCATGACATTAATTGGAGGAGATGAGGATGGATAAGGAAAAAGTGACAATCTGTTTGGGGAGATATTATGAATTCTAATATTTGATCTGATTTTTTGCTTTCCAAATAATTTCTACAGATATACAATGTTTTTGATCAAATACAAATATACATTTTTTCTTGATAAATACACAATATTGTATTTTGACAAAAATATTCATATAAATTCATATAAAATAAAAAAATGCCGGTCCGGTACTATCATTAAGCAAGTTCCGACTAGAACTTAAATGCATATTAAGGGAATAGAAGCGGTAAAAATGAACTCAATTAATAGCATATTGAAATATTCCCTCCGTTCCTAAATATAAGATCACTTTGAGGAAGTGGATAAGTTCCTAAATATAAGATCACTTTCTCTTTTATCTCAATTTTGGTCTAAAGTACCCCTATACTTCTTAGCTCCCTCACTTCTTTCTCAAATCCATATTTGTCTTTTAAATTTAAGTGAGGGGTATTTTGGGAAGATCATATAATCCTAATTCATTGGAAAGTCTTCCTTAATCTCTCCAAATTAGCCAAAGTAATCTTATATTTAGGAACGGAGGTAGTATAAGTCGCACTGAAATTAAATCAATCATTAAGTAATCGACTACTCTCAAGGCAAGTGTTGAAGTACATCATGGACAAATTAAATGAATCCGTAAAATGTAATAGTATCATATATCATAACAAAGTTTTAATACGACACATGTTTTTTGAAGTGCTATACAATACATGTGAAGAAGAACTGAATACATAATCTTACACAGCCATATCAACTGCATACATAGACATTTCCTACTTATAACTCATAGTTTAATGATAAAACGTAGATACGAATGCTAGCAAAGCTCACAATTTGCTAGTAACTTAATCACATTATTAATAAAATTAAGCACAATTGTGGTGATACAAAAATAAACTTGATGATTAGTCTCCCCAGAATTACTTCAAATACAATCAGATTTAGGATATGACATTAAGGACATGGTGCTTAAAATGAGCAGGAGCAGGAGAAAGAAATTCATAGAACCATTATTTATCTTTTTAAGCCATTTAACTGTTGTTTTACAGAATGCAAAAAGAATATAAATTATATAAGCCAATTATTTATCTATATTCTTAAACAATAGAGAAAAAATGAGGATTTGATACTTTAGCTTTAAGGTAGTACTTTCCCTTACAACTTTGATACTATGTACGAGAGTGAAAATCATGTGGAGGAAGGATTTGATACCATTAAGGGGAGCGAAGTCCATGTAGAGTAGCGAAAAAGAGCTAAATCCATACTATACAAAAGAAAAGTGACTAATAAAATAATATTTATTTATATGAATAAATTAATAACAGGACCTTTGATATGCTCTCTGCTTGGCACATGTCTCTCCCTTTGTCTGTCATCTGTTTTGTTAACTTTTAACTACCTGTCCAAAATTTCTGCAACAACCCACTAACCCACTATCTACATAACTATTTTATTTCTTTAATTATTTATCGTTACTTTATAAAAGAAGGGCATATGACAGAGTATCTGCATGACACCTATCCATTTATAGTAACATACATTCTGCCACCTGTCCCCACTTTCTCTCTATCAGTTTTTATCAGTTTTTATACTAACCTGTCTCACTCTCCATTTTGAAAAATCAATCTTTCCTCTTTCTCTTTTTCTCCCCCATTTCAATACTTTACAGAATCTCCCTTCTTCCTTTAACATTTCTGATTGAAACTCCAAAAGAAAACAAATTCAAACGCATTCTTAATCGAACTCGTAAGGAGATTTATGGAAAACCAATTCATGTATGTACATCCAACGCCGATGAATGGTAGATGTTCCATGGCTTGCCGGTTTTATGCCGAGAAAAGATAACGATGGACTACATTCTTAGATTCAGACAACAATCGGATGTACAAGTTTCTGGTTTCTTCAGATTTTCAATTTCATACAACTCAACCAATTAACTAAACTAATCGCATCAACTAACCAATTAAGTACAAGTTTCTGGTTTCTCTTGGTTTTCAATTTCACACAACTCAACACTTAACAATCTGATGTACCAACTCAAAAACTCAAACCACCAGACTAACAAATGACACAACAATCATTGTTTCATATGTGTAAAACCAATTTCCCTTATTCACTGAATAAACAAACATAACCCATATACAAAACAAAAAAAAAACATAGACAAGAAAAATCACATTCCACATAAAATGAGGAAAATGCATGACTGACTCCACATGTCCATGAAGCTGATTTGATTTTGCCTTAAGATAAACCCCAAAAAGAAAATTAGGAAAAAATGAAACCCCAAAAGAAGATAATTAGTTAATCACACAATGAATAGAAAACTCTAAAGTAAAACCCCACCAAATCAAAACAATCCCAAAAAGAACAATGCAGAGCCTTAAAAATTGATACCTTGTTCAATGAAGTTGATTTGGTTTGAGCCCTAACAATGCTTCGCAGGCCGCTATGGTTCAGGTATGGGGCGTAAGCGCGGTGGGGGGTCACGGCGGATGTGCTCCGGTGTTTGACGGTGGAAGGTGATTGCAGATTAAGCAGGTTGCTCATAGAAGAGAAAGGGTGACGAAGAAGAAGGGGTGATGAGTTCAAAGCTCACCCACAAAGCATTTTAGATTAATCATGGGTAAAATAGTCTTTTGACATTTGAAGTATATTAAAGTAAGTTCCCTAGTGACCCTACTTTAATATGGAGAGTTTATGGGACTTTTCTAGTATTAAGTCCCTTGTGAGGGACCTCATATTAATTTTATTTTCTCAAAATAGGCTTTTCATTTAAATCAAATCGTAAAACACTAAACCTAGGGGTTAACTAATATTTATACCGGGCGAAGAGGCAAAAATAGCCACCGTAATTTGGCAAATGGACAACCTTGGCACCCGTAATTTCGATGGTGCAAAACCGGACATTATAAACCAAAATGGAACAAATTTAGCACCCTCAAACTGAGGTGTTAAGTTTGACCTTTAGTTGACTGGGAATGGTGATATAGCATGATGACGTGGCGCAATAAGGAAAAAAAGATTAAAAAAGATACTCCCATCCTCCACCATCTCACACAGCCACCTCCGCCGTCTCCGCCGTATCTGCTTACTCCGCCACCGTAGCTGCTACTCCATTTCCTTGCTAAGCTTCATTTTTCCTTCAGATCTGGTAAATCTCAAGGAGGGCATTGGTTCCTCTTTTCTCAATCATCAACCAAGCAGTGTCTTCCACCTCAATAGCATAGAAGCTTCGTGAATCAACTGGAGAGCTTGTCTCTCTTACCTCTGCTGCCGTGTCAACCTCCGTCGAAGCCGCCGTAGGTCCGACCTCTGGAAAGGAGAGCTCGTCTCTCTCACCATCTCAACTACTTTCTCCAGCCCCGCCGCTGCATCCATCTTAGGCTCCTCTGCCATCATCATTGACCCACCCTGCCGCAGCTGCCTTTTCATCCTCCGTCGTCGCCGTCATAGCTCTGTTCTCCTTATGGGAGAGAAGAGTGGTAGTAGGAGTAGAAGAAGAAGAAGGAAGTGAGAGAGATTAGAATCAGAGGAAGGAAATGCCTTTTGGGGCCCACCATTTTTGTTGTAAGGGTTTCATCTTCTCTCTCTCTTTCTCGCTGGTTTGCTTGCAGAGAAGGTGGTGAAGAAGAAGAAGATAGATCCTTCTGCAAAATACTTGTGCTTCCTTCTTTGTTTTTTATATCATATAGCTTTTTTTGTGCAAATTAGGGATTTAGTGATGTGGCAGGGCTTGCCAACGTGGATTCACTTCAATTGCTGATTGTCATGCCACGTAGGTTAATGAATGTGGGTCCCACGCACACGTCTGTTAGCTTCAACTTAACGACGTGGCTAGATTTGTCCCATTTTGGTTTATAATGTCCGGTTTTGCACCATCGAAATTACGGGTGCCAAAGTTGTTCATTTGCCAAATTACGGTGGCTATTTTTGCCCCTTCACCCTATTTATACCTTATAAAAGTTATCTATATTCTTCTCATATCTACCTTTTTTTTCTATCACGTTATTATCATTATTATCACTATTACTACGCTCTAATCAAAATATTGGTTATCTCAATCGGCAATCCCTCTATTTGAGACGTTGTTCTATTTCTAATTTTAAGCATTTACATAATAATAATAATAATAATAATAATAATAATAATAATAATAATACAATTACTATGCAAGCTCATGCTCGCTTTAGTTTGCCTATTTTAACCAAAAATATTTCTTAAGTATGTATAGCCACTAACATTTCCACGAACGATCGACCTCTTGCTATCCCTCATGTGTACTCCAAAAATAGCCCACCACCTTATATCCTTCATCTCACCAACTCCATGAGCCTTTGAAAAGTAGCAGTCAATGCAGTTTACTTCATATACAAGCATATAATAATATCAAACATAAATATAACTTCTTTGTGAATATGATAAAGCTAATCCCTCCAGCCTATGTTAGGGCCTCATTTCCTCAATGACTTACCACTAATAACGAGATACCCGCTACATAGAGGAGGCACCTTTACCTGTAAGATTTAACATAAGCTCTGATATAGGGGGAGCTATCCACCTATACCTTGGAGTACTCCACTCAATAATTTCTCAAATATTCCTCAACAATTCTCAATATTCATCATAGTTCCTCAATAATGCTCAAATATTGCTCAATATTCCTCAAAGGCTTAAACACTATCATGATCATAAAATAAATAATTTTCATGCAGATCTATGAACTTTTATCATAACATATATGAAGTAAAATGCTACCTTTTACTCAAACTGCTCCTGAACTTCCTCTTTGCTTTCTCATTGCTGCCAACTAGTAGTTCCACTTGATTATCCTAATCGCACATAATTAAAACCATTCATTATTCCTTTGCATTGATATACATGCTTGACATCTCTCACGTATCCTAAATTAAATACTATTCAACCCCTTATTTATATTTTTCATCCTAGAAATCTATTTTCAATCTCACTCAAATTCTTCAACAAGTAATGAATCCAATCTAAAGAAGGCAAATTTAGTAATCAAACATACTAGTTACAATAATTTTTATCCACAAAGCAAACACCTACCTATATAGTCCTTCGGTTCCTAAATATAAGATCACTTTCCCAATTTGATTAGATTAAGGATGTTAGTTAAGTTAGTTATTTACACATGATATTACTAATTTATCCTAACCATAAACCTTCATCACCACCCTCCCTCTCTTGCTTGTTACAATAGATAACCATTATTAGGGTTAATTTAGAAAAAAACTTGAGAAAAATTAGAAAGTGATCTTATATTTAGGAACAAGTTGAAATGTAAAAGTGATCTTATATTTAGGAACGGAGGGAGTACATATGTCCTTACTTTCTATATGTTAAGAACTCAATACCAATGTCCTCTCCTCATGTCAATAATATTCTTTCAATATTGTCCTATATATTTAGTAATTATTTAAACATTAAAATCACCATTTCCCAGTGTTTACCAATAGTCTGAACCTTAACACAAATCATAGTACTCCCTCCGTTCCTAAATATAAGATCACTTTAGTTAATTTGGGGAGATTAAGGAAGATAATAAAATTACATGATCTTCCCAAAATCCCCTCAATTACTTAACTTTAAAAGGAGGAGGGGTTTTCAATGAAGAGAGCTCGTATAAGGGTAGTTTGGGCAAAACTTGAGATAAAATAGGAAGTGATCTTATATTTAGGAACTTATCCACTTCCCCAAAGTGATCTTATATTTAGGAACGGAGGGAGTATTTCTTAAACACATGAAACATTAATCTGCAAAACCAATTACAAAACAATGCTGAATTGATCGCTCTAATATTTCTAAACACGTGAATCATTAATTTATCACTAGAAGACACCAAACAGTAAAAAAAATCAGATATCATACATCCAATTAGGGAGAAGGGGCAAAATTAGCCACCGTAAATTTTCAAATGGACAACTCTGACACTCGTAAATTGAATGGGGCAAAAACGTACATTGCAAATCAAAATGGGGCAAATGTAACATTCTCAACAAATCCCATCAGCATTCCCAGTCAACTAGCGGTCAAACTTAACACCGTTAGTTGAGAATGTTTCATTTGCCCCATTTTGATTTATAATGTACGTTTTTGCCCCATTCAATTTACGGGTGCCAGAGTTGTCCATTTGAATGGTGGCTAGTTTTGCCCCTTCGTCCCATCCAATTAATACCATACATCTTCATATGTAATTTGAAGGGTTTAATTTACACGTAATAAACTTCAAACCATTCACAGTCATTCTTAACAAAATTCCAGCTTCTCAAACAACTCAAATTCACCTTTAAAAACTCAATTATAATAAGTCTATTATCAATCTTAAGCCTCAATTAAATTTTTCCCTTCAATCATATTTTTATCCCACCACAACAACCTTAAGTTAAGTTCAAACCTTTCTAAATCCTAGCAATGATTTTAATCGTAGTCATGCTAATTAAACCTCTTAACTTCTAGAAGCAACTAAACTATTGATCACATTTTCCTAATATCAAAAGTCTTCAAAACAGTCACCACAAATCAATTTACAGTCCCCGATAATTAATTTCCTATATACCCAACTTCATAAATGTAAGTTCTAGGTTTATAACTATGAACTAAATCACCAACAATGATTAACAATTTATTCTGCTACCACTCCCCCTGTCAGTATTCTCATTTATTTTCATACCTTCTGGACTCAACCTCTAATCATATCCTATCTCCCAAATAATCCAGCAGCCATAATAAAGTTAAACAATTATTTCAATGCCTTTATGCTTAGTCCAAATCCACATGTATCTCTACTAATCCAACTTCAATGTACAAAATTCTGATCACAATTTGATTCCCTGCCATCAATATTAACCCATCAATATTATACAAACCATACTTACTTCAATATTAATCTTTTGCCATTATGACTACTTATTTTAACTTAATCCTTAGTCACAACAGTCACAATAGTATGAGTAACCTACAAATTCATACACTTTGTTCTAACCTCCTCTCACTAACGTTTAATTTCCTCAAAGTCCCCTGTAATTCCTTAAACTCAAACTAAACAGAGGGAGCATAGAAAATTCTGAAACTCCCTAAAGCACAGCAAATCCATGGCAGATCATAAAAATCAAAGGAAAATTTAAGGAAACAAGTTTCAGAGAAGCATTCAAACATCAAACCAAGCAACCAGCCTCCACCACCAGTCTTAATCCATGTTGAAAACCAATAAATCCTTCCCTTACAGGGCCTAGCAAAACAGAACAGAGTAACAATAGACAAGAACAAAATTTTATATGCAACTAGAAAACCATCATACACAATAGCTATCAATTTATACACTCTTCAATCTTGTCAGGAGAATCATATGCCACCAACAACAAAACGACAGGCAGCATCATACACAAACAATGACAAAAGTTGGAGTTTTCAATGAAAATAAGTCTAACCCAAAATCATCTCTAGAAACCTCTTCACAAAGTCAAAGTTCAAACTTCATTTACATGAGTTTGGGATTGATCATAATATAACCTTTCCCCTTCCCTCAAGCCTTACTCAAATCGATCAGAGACAAAAGAAGAACAGAGAGAACGGAAGAGAAAACGAGGGGGTGTGAGAAGAACCTTGAAATATTATATTGAATCCCTTCCCAAACCTCACTTGAACCAGCCCATAATAAGAAAAAGTTGAAAGAAACTCAGTGTTCTTACTCAACGGCGTTCTCTGCCGCCGCTCGTCGGTGTTGGTAGCTGGCTGAACAGAAATTACAGAGAAGGAAGAAGAGGCAGAGAGAAAAGGTGAGAAGGGAACGAAGGAAGTGAAGATGATAGAAAGTGAGAGTGATATTGAAGCATGCATAGAGTAGTCATAGTAGCGGGGAAGTGAGGAAATTAAGAGTATTTTATAGTAAAAGATTATTTTAAATAAGTCAATGGAGGCAAAAAGTGATATAATTTAAAAATATAAGAAAAATCACACTAAAATATTTTATTTTTTTTTATATAACAAAATTTGAGGAAAATGGTTGGACTCAGACAGGGAAACTAACGTATGACCGTCTGGCCCAGCACAGCCCAGCACAGCACTATAAGCTACTTGAACTGAGATATTTTTTTTACGAAACGCAAGGCAACCTGTGCTTGGGAGGCATATTTGAGTTTGAATTAGTCATTATGTGAGTTTGTTATGCTATTTATTATTTTATTATATGTGGATATTGAGTGGTATTTTGTTTTATATGCATATTTTTTTAATTTAATTAAATATTAGAGATGGAAAAAGAATTGTGATTAAGTGAATCAGTGAATTAGTTTAATTTTAAATCCTCTTAAATAAACTTACCTAAATGGGAATTAAAGAAACCAAATTCTTTTTAAATTAGTGAAAGCTCAAAACCATATGAAAACCCTAATACCACTTATTAACACATTTCCTTGAAATCGTGATTTTTAGAATTTGAAATTGCCCTTCCAAAACTTATTTTAAAACTTAAGTTTATTTTCATTGACCCTGTTTTACTCGGGGTCCAATTTGTTTTCCTGTTGAACCGGTTGGGGTCAGTCCATGTTTTTGTACCATGATGATAATAGTTACTTGAAACCAATTTTGATTTTTTTGGTTACCCAAGAGTATCCTCACCCGCGTGAGACTAATCCCCCATTGTTTTGAAGTCCCATATAGGGGGTAGATAGCTAGCCTGTCAATTTGCTCCATTCGCAAGAGCTGAGGATCGAACCTCGGACCACTTGCTTAAGGGACGAAATTACTTACCACTCACGCCAACCTAGCGGGTTACCAATTTTGATTTTTTTTATTGTCAAATGTGATTTCCCAAAACAAATATCCAAATATTGATTTTTATTTTCTTTCAGAATTTTTTTTCTTAAACAATTTAATAGAACTGTTTTATAAAAAAACAAAACGCCCTTTTCAAATTCTCATGGATTAGGTTGTCATACTGGCTCTTTCATAGAAGAATTCATGTTTAAATCTATTGAGGGTGATAGTCTTGCTGCGGGGTTGTGGGCTCTAGTTCTTAGCTTGAGAATGACTTGGGAGAAAGGGGCTCGAAGAGTTATTATAGAATCAGACGCCCTGAAAGTGGTTGAATTGATGTACCAACAATTTTCACCTAGTCATCATGAATTAGATTTAATTCAACAAGCGAAAAATTGGTTGAGCAAATCATGGGATGCGAAGATCACTCATATTCCAAGAACCATGAATATAGTGACAGATATGTTGGCGAAACAGGCTATGACATTAGTTCCTGGATATCATCCAATTGCACAGGCTCCTCTTGATTTAGTAATTGCATTTAATAGCGACTTTGTTTTTAGTTCCTCAATTGGCTAATTAGCCATTGTATTTCTTTTTTCATCCAAAAAAAAAAAAACAAAACGCCCTTCACATTCCACCCCAATTCTGAACTTGTCTTGTAGGAGACTAGTTGATGATTTTTAATAGTCCAATCGGTGAAAAAATTATATGATAAACCCATTACAAATAAATAATGTTTTATACTAGAATTATAAAAACTAAAAGTCTAAAATTTGTCGACATTAATGTATCGTTAGCCTTTTGCCTGCCTTCATTGAATTTTGAAGATATTCTAAATAGGAAAAACGTGCTTAAAATGTGAACTTTCCTTGTCAGTTTATCTGAAAATGATAAACTCATTCCTAACAGGTAAAAGGAGTCTGTGGAGAAACAAAATTCATGTTTATAAATACAAGAGTACAATCTTACCGAAAAGAACTGAATGATATAATCATCGAGCCTGTCAAAATTTTTCACAAAATTGATTTCATCCATCCTTTTCACTTGTCATCAAATTTTTCACAAAATTTTTTGTTCAAAAAATATTAGAAATCAAAGTATCTTTCCCAAATTCATCTTTATCCAAACCAATCTGTCCATATCCTCTCTTCAATCCTATCCACTCAATTTAACAAATATCTCCAGTTTTCTATTTAATTTTTACTCTCCAAAATTCCCCATCCACTCTTTTCAATATAATATCATCATTCATCGTCATCAACATAAAATTTTCCAAAATTTCCCTTTAGCTCATATCACTTTTTCTCTCTATTCCTTCATTGTCATCATCTTCACTCCCTTTAATTCCTCCTCACGTTTTTCTCTCTGCCTCTTCTTTCTTCTTGTGAAAATTTGTTTGCCAACAACAATTACGAAATGCATGGCCCAAATTCTCAACACTAGTTTTACACAACCTACAAACACCATCAGGATGAAGGTGACAATCTATGTGAACCTTTCTCATGTAACTCATTTTCTAAACACAATCATATTAGTTTCAAAGTTATTTTTGTCCTTAATATAACACATTTTTATTTAATTATCTCTTTTATCTATTATTATTTTCAAATTAATTTACTTCACACATTAACTTCTAAATAATATTATTATATTATACAAATATTTTTGAGATACCATAGAAATATTTGATAGCAATTACATGAAATGGCCTATATACTGCTATTGTCCTAATGCGTTTTAATTACATCAAACGCATTATTCATATTGCATGCAAACAATTATCCAAACATCTCAACGATTTATCTGTAAAGATCTCTCATGGGATGGGATGGATCACAACTTTTCCGGTGGCTCTTTTAGTCCCAAGATAAATGAAGGCTTCCAAAACTTGAGAAAATGAAAATGGACTCTTGGGATCCAAAATTGGCTTCACCTTTCCACTTTCTATGAATGGTCTCAATTTCTCCAACATAGCTCCTTCAAACTTATCCAATATGAATACCATTGCAGTTGATGCACTTGCATAAGGAACTATTGATACAAGTTTACCACCTTCTTTAACAGCATTCACAGCTCTCTCTCCATGCCCTGCGTAGATCCACCAATATTTTTATAAAATTTATCAGTAGTGTTGGACGACAACTTGTCTAAGTGATGACTCCCCGTATTTAGTGGTTTTTAGGAAATATTTTATTGTATTTGGGGAGTCATTAATTAAATAAATAAGTGATTTTGTTGTGAATTGAAAAGAAAGTAAGGATTATATGAGTGAATCTTTTGGAAAATCTGAAATTTAATTGAAATAGGAAACTTAATATATTAAAAGAAATATTTTGATGAGAAGTTTCCTATTAATGAGATTATGTGATTGAGTAATTGTGATTATTTCCTATTTCTTTCTCTTCATGAATGCAGATTTTAAAAAAAGGAAATAAAGAGAAAGGAGCATACAAGAAAAGGAAAGAAAAGAAACTTAACATGCAAGGCAAAGACAATATGGTGTTGGACTATTTTATTATAAATATACACATGCAATTGAGAAGAAGGGAGGCTGGTCATAATTCTTCCTATTCCTAAAGCCTAAACACACACGAGTTAAGGAAAGAAAATAAGAGGTGGCAGCACTGCTGGGGAATTACATTAGACACACACGCAGAATTGGAGGCACAAGAGGGAACTATTCACGTAGGAAAGAGAAAAGATTAAAGAAGGAAGGTGTCAGCAATTTGTCTTCTTGTGGGATGATTTCTCTTCTTATCATACATATACACACGCACCAGTTGAACAAGAAAGAAGAGAACATTTGCGCGAGAGGGACGAAAAGGATTTGAGCAGCACACTATTCTTGGTTTTGTGGGTGTTTGTTTCCTTTATTCTGTAGGCTTTCATATTCAATTTTGATTATTGTTGAGATTGATTTTGGAACTCATGTGTGGCTAATTGCTTTTACAACCTAGAGTACTATGAACTTGTTTGTAACTTAGTATTTTATTTCCCACTATTTAGTCATGATTAATTTGATTTAGTTTATTTAATCTTGCTATTATTGATTAACTTGTTTAGTGTTTGATCACCATTAGACATGTTTAGGGAATTTATAATTGGACTCGGAAGAGGGAATTTTAAATAGACCATGGGATTAAATAGTGTAGGATTGGATTTTAATCTGATTTGCGACTAGGATAGGAATATACCTAGAAGCCCTACATAGTCACATTAGAGCGGAACCGTTATAAATTGGCCTAGTAAATTAGTGCAAGACATTGTGTAATTAAGCTAGGCAAGGATGTAAGTGGACCGGAAGGCATTTATAGACATTATCACTCTAGATTAGCTAGTTGAATTAATTCATAATTAATTTAGTGGGGAATAAAATCTAAGAAGCAGATAAGGGATTGGTGGCTCTAGGTTGTTCTTTTGACTCGTGAATTTCATCTGTGTGAATATTTTTTTTATTTTATTTTCTTAGCTATTAGGTAATTAAAATCAAATTTTCTTGTTTACTCAACTTGAATGAAAATAGGAGATCTAATGCCTAGTTATTAATTGTCTGAGTCTCTGTGGGATCGACCTTTAACTACCACTTTACTAAATTTACGATCCGTACACTTGCGGAGTTTTTATCAAAATTTTGGTAGCATCAAGTTTTTGGCGCCGTTGCCGGGGACTCAAGGCAATTAGTAATTAAAATTAGAAATTCTTTAATAGTTTTAGCTTGAGTTTTTTTTTCTTTTGGAGAAAATAGAAAGATGGACTACTCAGAGGCAAATTATAAGTGGTATCGTTGTTATTGTTGTGGAAATAATCATGTACCTGAGAATTGTCCATTTTTGCTTTGGCAACAAACTTATGTTGATAATTTGTCTAGGCGTAGTTGGAAAGTTGAGCAAGATGAGTGTTGGAACCCACATTTAGATTCTTATTCACATGCAATAGACCCACCCTTCATGTCTTATTCACATGTTCAAGAAAACATTGATTATGAGAATTTTTTTTTAGAAGAAAGACTTGATAGATTAGAAAGATTAGCCGGTAAATTTTTGATAATTCTAGAGGATAGTTTGAAATGGCAAGAGGATAGTTTCAAAAGGTTAGAAGATTGTTTGAAAAAGTTAAAATCAATAATTGATGAGGATAGAGTTGACCATGCAGTTGAAGAAGATTTAGAGATTGTCATAGAGTCTGAAACTTGTTTGAAAGAAATTGATGGGTGTCTAATTGATGTTCAAGATGTAAATTCAAATGCTTGTGATTCTGATATACATGTTGATGTGAGTGTTCCTATAGCTACTTTGGATGATTCTCCTATTAGTGTTGTGACTCTTACTGATGAGAGTCAAATTGATTTTATTGGATGCTCATTATTCTTAGAAAGACATATATCTAACTCTTTGTATGAGCATATTCTAATTCCTTTGAAATCAGTGATTGCTTGTTCTTTGAAATTGTCTATGATTAAAAAGGCACAAGTAATTACTTTGGTTGATCATTTATACTGTTTGAAAAGGAATGAAGATGAGGTGATTATGGTTTTTGATACTTATGACTAAGGATTTGTCTGGAAAGTCTGGCAGAAGACTTTAAACTTAGCGCTTCTTGGGAGGCAACCCAAGGTTTTGGTATTTGATGCTTTGTTTTTTTGAGTTTGTAGGATTTTTTTTCTTTTGACCCCAAATGATGCTTCAACTTGATCTTAATGGACTAGGAGCTAAGAGTGGAAATCGAGAAGAGGAAGGGGAGTATTCTTCTAACTTTTTCTTGATTTTATTTGACTGAGAATTATTTTCGTAATGAGTGATGGTGTTTGTTGATATGTGCTTGTGTGATGTTTAGTCTTGACTGTGTTGCCTCTTGATTGAATTGCATGACTGATATGGAACTTGAAATAACTTTATCATTCCTACACTTGCTATGGATATTTTTGTAATTCCACGACTTGTGTTACATGTTCCCATTTGGGACAATGTGACTTTTAAGTGTTGGGGTATGAGGGTATCATTGTTCTCTAAAGATTATCCTCAAGCTTTCATTTTGTCAAATTATTTTTGATAAAAAAAAAACTTTTTGCCAATTTTGGGATTGATTTGGACTTGAAACAACTGGATTTGATTAGACTTTGATCTCATCTTCTTTGAATGTAAGTGAAAAGGCAAACTATTTGATTTAGATAAATTACTCTAGTATGTCAAAAAGCCTTGTGAGGAATTTGAGCCTTAATTTTATTCTTTCGTGAGTGAGTACATCTATTGTAATTTCCCCTCTAGAACTTGTCTTGAATCTCTTTTGACGCTCAAATCTCTTGCATGCACAAAAATGATTAAGGTCTTCGTTTCATAGTCAGTTTAGCCAAATAGCCATCCTTTTTACATTATTTCCATTGCTTAACCCTTTGAGCCTACTTCTCTTTTAAAAAGGAAGATTGCATATTATAGCCTTTGAATTCTTTTGATGCAATTTTTCATCTCTTATCTATTTCTTCCATTTAGGCTTTGAAAAGTGCTATACTATATTCATATGGAAAAGGGTGAAGGAATTAGAAAAGGAAAAGGGAAAAATAAGTGTTGAAGAAAGGAGAAAAGAAAAAGAAAAGAGTGAAAAAAAAGTGAAGGTGAAAAAGAAGAAAAAAAAATCACACAAAGTGTGAAAAAAAAAACAAAGAAAAGAAGAAGAAAAAAAAAAGAAAGAAGAAGATGAAAATCAAAAGAATTGAAGAATTGTGGAGTTCAAAAAAGTCAACCCCTATGTGTTTGTTAAGTTATGTGATTCCTTCATTCTTTACTATAATTGAAATGGTTTACCACTTTTCAAATATACCTCCATCTCATTTTCATTTCATTATCCTACCTTTTTCATTACAACCCATAAAAGTCCTTTTGATTTGTGTGTGCATTGAGATATAAGAGTGGATATCGAGATGATAAACAAGCCTATGGTAGCTGGACTACATAGATGGAATTGAGTGAAACACAACCCTATATACTTTGAGAGTAGAGCGTAAGCACTTGACCGGTGAGGGACATGCTTCTGTGATTTATCTCTATCAAATTGATTGCCTTATTACTTGCATTTGGGGATGATGAGAGAGATTTCTAAGAGGATTTAATTGTTGAGAGTTTGAATTGATTCCAACTTTGTGATGATAAAAACTTGATTTCATTTTTGTGCTAATGTGTTAACAATTTGAAATCTTGAGGACAAGATTTGATGCAAGTGTGGGGGTGTGATGACTCCCCATATTTAGTGGTTTTTAGGAAATATTTTATTGTATTTGGGGAGTCATTAATTAAATAAATAAGTGATTTTGTTGTGAATTGGAAAGAAAGTAATTTGAGGATTATATGAGTGATTCTTTTGGAAAATCTGAAATTTAATTGAAATAGGAAACTTAATATATTAAAAGAAATATTTTGATGAGAAGTTTCCTATTAATGAGATTATGTGATTGAGTAATTGTGATTATTTCCTATTTCTTTCTCTTCATGAATGCAGATTTTAAAAAAAGGAAATAAAGAGAAAGGAGCATACAAGAAAAGGAAAGAAAAGAAACTTAACATGCAAGGCAAAGGCAATATGGTGTTGAACTATTTTATTATAAATATACACATGCAATTGAGAAGAAGGGAGGCTGGTCATAATTCTTCCTATTCCTAAAGCCTAAACACACACGAGTTAAGGAAAGAAAATAAGAGGTGGCAGCACTGCTGGGGAATTACATTAGACACACACGCAGAATTGGAGACACAAGAGGGAACTATTCACGTAGGAAAGAGGAAAGATTAAAGAAGGAAGGTGTCAGCAGTTTGTCTTCTTGTGGGATGATTTCTCTTCTTATCATACATATACACACGCACCAGTTGAACAAGAAAGAAGAGAACATTTGCGCGAGAGGGACGAAAAGGATTTGAGCAGCACACTATTCTTGGTTTTGTGGGTGTTTGTTTCCTTTATTCTCTAGGCTTTCATATTCAATTTTGATTATTGTTGAGATTGATTTTGGAACTCATGTGTGGCTAATTGCTTTTACAACCTAGAGTACTATGAACTTGTTTGTAACTTAGTATTTTATTTCTCACTATTTAGTCATGATTAATTTGATTTAGTTTATTTAATCTTGCTATTATTGATTAACTTGTTTAGTGCTTGATCACCATTAGACATGTTTAGGGAATTTATAATTGGACTCGGAAGAGGGAATTTTAAATAGACCATGGGATTAAATAGTGTAGGATTGGATTTTAATCTGATTTGCGACTAGGATAGGAATATACCTAGAAGCCCTACATAGTCACATTAAAGCGGAACCGTTATAAATTGGCCTAGTAAATTAGTGCAAGACATTGTGTAATTAAGCTAGGCAAGGATGTAAGTGGACCGGAAGGCATTTATAGACACTATCACTCTAGATTAGTTAGTTGAATTAATTCATAATTAATTTAGTGGGGAATAAAATCTAAGAAGCTGATAAGGGATTGGTGGCTCTAGGTTGTTCTTTTGACTCGTGAATTTCATCTGTGTGAATATTTTTTTTATTTTATTTTCTTAGCTATTAGGTAATTAAAATCAAATTTTCTTGTTTACTCAACTTGAATGAAAATAGGAGATCTAATGCCTAGTTATTAATTGTCTGAGTCTCTGTGGGATCGACCTTGAACTACCACTTTACTAAATTTACGATCCGTACACTTGCGGAGTTTTTATCAAAATTTTGGTAGCATCACTAAGCTATATGAATTATGAATAATGTGAATATATATTTTCACGTGTGGCTAAATTATACAGAACTATATATCCTAATCACTATTTTTTTGGACAATAAACTATATATCCTAATTAAACTTTATATCATATATAAATAAGCTCCATAACATTTGAAACTAACTTTACAATACACCTCTCTGAACCTTTAAATTTATCTTGATAACTTTCATACTTTTAGTTGAGCTAAAGTGCAAAATTATCCATGTGATTGTGTTCAAGGTCCACCCAACATCATTTTTTTTTGTGAAAATAACCATAACATTTCAAACTATGGGCAAAATAAACTATGAGTACTTTTGCCCTTATTTTGACATGTTATGAGAACTTTTGTCTCTATTTTGAAATTTTATAGATACCTTTGCTAAGAAAAAATCAACGTGTATTTTTGCAACTTAGCGCCTGTTAATTTTGTTAATTTGATGGGTTATTAATTTACATAATAATATTTAATTAAGGGTATGAAATTATTAGTTTGGGCTTATCTGGGTACATATAATAAGTTCAGAACCTATATTTGTTTGGGCTTATCTGCGTACATATTAGTTTGGGCTTGTATACGTACATAAAAGTTCTGGGGGTTAACTATTCAAATTCGGAACTTATTTATACAAGATTATAAGTTCAGAAAAATCTCATATAATTTAACCTGCATTTGTTCATCACTTAGGATATTGTGTTATTTTTCAACGAAGTCTATTTGATGTCATCTTAGAATTTTGTCACGATATGTCAACGCAGGCAACGATGATAGTTTAGCAACATCGGTAAGCTAATGATAAGTATTATATATTTTTTCACTAAAAATCAATTATTTTAAATGGCTGTAAAGGACAAAAATAATTAATTGTAAGATTTCAAAGAAACATGAATAAGCTTAGAAAACTGACCCACTGCATCAAACACAACATCAAACTTTTCGGAGAGGTCTTCGAAGTTGGATTTTGTATAATCAATTGGCAAGTCAACCCCTAAATTTCTCAACAACTCCATTTTTCCAGTGCTACAAGTTGCTCCTATATAAGATGCGCCAAAAACATGCTTTGCAAGCTGCCTCAAATACAGTTCTTATTAGAGGGGAAAGGATTAGCTCTCTCAATCGGTATATATAAGATGATTATATTGTGACATTATTAAAATAATCCACAAATTTTGATATGAATATTAGGTAGGTACTCCATCGACTCTTACATATAAAAAAACAACTATCTTAATCACATAAATAAAACTATTGCTTAAAACTAGTTAACTAAAAGCAAAAGCGTATAATAGATGCAAAATATTTTCATTTATCCGCTTGTATGCATATAGCGCCAATTATTTCACAAAGATAAACACATTTATGAACATGATGGGAGAACGGGAGAATGAGGGGGAAAACAGAAAGAGAATGAGTGGGAAAAATGTACAAGAGAAATATACCACTAATTGGGGAGTAAAAATTCAAAAAAAAAAAAAATTGCAACAGATTTTCAGACAAAGTCAAATTTTTTTGCTTACTACATAGGTTGTAACTAATTCTAAAAAACTAAATTTCAGTTAGCAGAAATTTAACATTTCTGAAATTGATACATTTTTCAAATTCATTCTTATTCTCCCTTTATGCTTACAAATCATTTTCACATCTATTATTTTTTATTTTCCCCCAAAAGAATTAAATAAAGCTAAAATTGGAATACACACACACATATTCAATTTCCAAGTGACAACATCGCCAATTATGTATAGGACTTAAGAGGTAACCTGAATGACTTGGGTACCAACACCACCAGCAGCACCAAGAACAAGAATAGATTGTCCATGTGAGAGTCCCACATGCACAAGGCCTCCAAAAGCAGTTCCAATGGCAAGAGGAAGGCTTGCAGCTTCAGAAAAGCTCAGATTGGGAGGCTTGTGAGCCAACAGTCTCTCTTCTGCAACCGTATATTCTGCCAATGATCCATTCTGCTTCATGTGTTCTGTATCCTCACTCACATCACCATATACTTCATCACCTTTTTTAAAATTCTTCACTTCGCTTCCCACTTTCACCACTACCCCAGCAACATCCCATCCTGGGGTACTCTTCTCACCCAAATCCCAAATAATTTGCCAAATGATTAGTAGACGTTATCTATGATGAATAATTAATATTCTATTCCAGCTTGTCTTTCCACGTCAATTTAATTCTAGATACCTATCCTCAACAACGTGCAGGAAGTTACACATCACTATTTTTCCTGAACACAATATATAGAATCTACTTGATTTGATTATTTAAATGATAGTATAGTTGAATTAGTTATATAATATTTGTTTTTAAATTAACCTAATCATTTCTTAATTTTTGTACTCGGCCCTTTCATACTTGGAATAGTATGTATACTCATATATATGAGCTTATCTTTTGTTAACAAATATGTGTTTAAATCATATAGTCAATATTGATATACAACTTAATTAACTCAATGTACCCAGCAACTTTTTATTGCGAAAAGAAGTGCTAGTAACAACGTTAGACGTTGAAGAGCTAGAAATATAAGGTGAGAGCTGATTTTTTTTTGGATTTTTCCTCGATATTAGGCAATTTGTGGAGAGCTGATTTTAAGAAGATAAAAAAAAAACTGATTTTAGAAAATCCAACTTGAGCCCATATTTACAATTTGGCCATTTGTAGAAAAACTGAAATACAGTAAGATGATATGAGCTTTAAATTTGGCTTTAAATCAATCAATATCCATAATTTATCAAATTGTCAAAAAAATTGTTACGAAGTTTGTACATGAGGTCATTGGATATAATGAAATCGTAAAGATCAACATGACATTAATAGCAAGTTGAATGATTTTATTTTGTAAAGTGTTAAAGTAAAAAGTAAAAATGTTAAAAAAGAAGTGTGTAAATTTGTGAGTTTATATATTGGGTTTTACAATTACCATAAGTTAGTGATGCAAATTTTGTAACAATTTTAAATTGTAATTAAGGTAGATATTAAAATGGTGCACTCAAAGTGTCAACTTGCAAGTTTAATAATAATAGAAATATATCTTATATTAAAAAAATATATCTTATTTACATTTACAAATCTAAAAAAATATCTCACTTCCATCTCCACTTTACTTCATACCAAAGACACATTAAAACCCTACTTCCACCTCCACTTCCACTCCTACATCCACTTCAACTTCAACTTCCACTTCCATCAAAACCAGTTCCAGCGAACCAAACGACCCCTAAGGGTTTAAAGCAAGTCTCTAATTATTGTTCTGTGTGTACTACCTTCGGTCCTAAATATAAGATCTAATTAACTTTTTTTAGACATTAAGGTTACGAAATAGATTATTAAATTATGACATATTTGATATATTTTTAGATTATCCATTAATTTATAGATAAAATAGAGAGTAATGGACCTAATCTACCCTCCAAGTAACCACCTAGGAGCACTGGGCACCCTGAACTAACAACAGGCCCATATTCATACTCAAAGTGACCAAAGTGTTTAAAAAATACCCTGAGTGGATGGTCAATCACGTTTGACCGTTAATCTGTCCATGTGTGGCCGCCACATGGGTTGAATTTTTGCCACGTAGAATAAGGGTAATGGACCAAATCTACCCTCCAAGTAACCACCTAGGAGCACTGGACACCCTGAACTAACAACAGACTCATATTTACACTCAAAGTAACCAAAGTTTTTAAAAAATACCCCGAGTGGACAGTCAATCACCTTTTACCGTTAATCTTCCCATGCGGCCGCCACACGGGTTAAATTTTTTCCACGTAAGATATGTCATGTGGGGTCCACATATAATAAAAAAATAATTCTCTCTCCTCTCTCTTCATCACTTCCAAACAGTCTCACCCCATCCCCAACACAGTCACCGCCCCACCCCAGAGGGAATTGTTTTTTTATATGTTGGCCCCACATGACATATCCTACGTGACAAAAATAAAACCCACGCGGCGGCCACATGGGCAGATTAACGGTCAATTGTGATTGACCGTTCATTGGGGTATTTTTTAAACACTTTGATTACTTTGAGTGTAAATATGAGTCTGTTGTTAGTTCAGGGTGTCTAGTGCTTTTAGATGGTTACTTAGAGGGTAGATTTGGTCCATTACCCTTATCCTACATGGCAAAACTTTAACCTACGTGGCGGACACACATGGACAGATTAACGGTCAAACGTGATTGACCATCCACTCGAGTATTTTTTAAACATGTTGGTTACTTTGAGTGTGAATATGAGTTTGTTGTTAGTTCAGGGTGCCCAGAGCTCCTGGGTGGTTACTTGAAGGGTAGATTAGGTTCATTACCCTAAAATAAACTAATCTAAGGGAAAACTTAGATAAATCAATTTACAATTAACTTATTTTGTTTTTTTTAGGATTTTCCAAAAAAGTCAATTAGATCTTATAGGACCGGGGGAGTATATATTAAGAAGACCATGTGGAGTATTATATATACGAGTATTTAAGTAATGAATCTGTAAGCAAGGAAGCTAAATTTAGTTGAAAAATGAAGTCTGAATAGTGAATTAGGACAATACCGGAAAAGGAGAATCGTTGTGCTTGAAATAGCCTGCCGACCTGTAATAATCAATGGGATTGAGAGAAGCAGCAACAACCTTGATGAGAACTTGGTCGTTGTGCTTGAGTTCAGGCAAAGCCACACTTTCTTCCAACTTTAACACTTGTTCTATTTTTCCATATTCATAGTGCACCCAAGCTTTTATGTGAGACGGCAAATTGCTACCACTTGCTGAATCCGCCATGGAACCTTAAACTTTAGGTTTCAGAATAAAAATCACAACTTCCAAGTTAGAATATATACACACACATATATACACATACAAACACACACCACGTTGTTTAATTTTCGTTATATGTATTGCGTAAGTAGGTGCGTCATTTTCATTCTTTTTTGTGTGTATATATATACATCATGTCATATATAAATATCTGATTTCGCGATTGCCAATCAACGAAAGGAGCTAGTTTGAGGGATCAATCAGCTTGTAGTAATTTGAAGGAGCCGCCCCTTATATTAAAAAATAAAAGCAAATAAGTTTCTTCAACTTGCACATTATTATATATCCGACTTTCGTTTTTCCATAAGCAGGTACGTCAATTACCTTTATATATCACTTTGTTGGTCGTGTTCTTTATATTTAAATATTTGACTAGGTCAATCTCCTTGTTGTCAGGAGGCGACAACTGTGAAACCTCGGGTTAAAATACACAATTTTTTAAATAACTTAACCAATTTTATTGAGTTATACAGCTATTTATATAACTCTTTATAGGTCAATCACCTTGTTGTCTAGGGGAGGCGACGACTGTGAAACCTCTGGTTAAAATACACATTTTTTTCAAATAACTTGACCAATTTTATTGAGCTATACAACTATTTATATAACTCTTGATAAGAATGTAAAAAATAAATCGCAATAACCCAAATAATAACCCAAATATCGATCGGTTTGAATACAGAATTTGGATTGTCCCAAAATTTTCTTCTGCCCAATGATTATCTTATGTATTAGTCTTATGGATACGTTTGTTTCTGCGAAAATCAATTTGATTGGTTTATTGCAGATAAGAGGTGTGGATCCTTTGGGATTGTTCTTTGAACAACCAACTTTTCTACCGGTAACAGTTCTTTTCTACCCACAAATTCTTATGAAGAAAAAATGAAGAGGATGGTAAGGTTTTTGCGACAGCTCACTACTCCTATATCCATGTTTACCTTTTGAGGTTTCCTATGTATTGTCATTTGAATTTGAAATTTTTTGCAAACCTATTTTGTATTCTAATTTTCTAATTCAATAAAATAATTTATGCTTCCTAATAAAAAAAATCTGAAATGGTAAACGAATTCCTAATTAACAAGTAAAAAGAGTCTACGGAGAAACAAAATTCATGTTCACAAATACAAGAGTACAAGCTGATCGAAAAGGACTGAATGATATAATCATCGAGCCTGTCAAAATTTTTCTCAAAATTGATTTCATCAATCCTTTTCACTTGTCATCAAATTATCATACTGAAGATGAATACTTTATCTCTCATTGTTTAAACAACTTCATGCGGAGTTCTTCATATCAAGAGCAACAAACTTCTTCCAGAACCAATGTGACTTCCACACTGTGTTCATGTCTTCAATGGGAACTCCCTTTGTTTCAGGAAGGAAGAAAGCAATGAAAATGGTCATGAGGACGACGAAACCGGCGAAGAAGAAGAAGAGACCAAACTTCAAGTGGCAAAGCATGATCAAGAAAACTTGAGCAATCAAGAATGTGAAGCTCATGTTGACTGCAACACTAGTGGCTTGACCAGCAGATCGAATTTCCAAAGGACAAACCTCACTTGGCACTAACCATCCCAGTGGTCCCCATGACCAAGCGAATGCGGCAACATATGCACAAATGAAGAACAAAAGCCAATCGGCCTCACCTTTGCTAAATGTGCCTTCTCCACTAACTCCGTACCTCAAACCTATGATAGTTCCCACGGCAACCTGAAACAAATATCAAATAATGCAATTCAGCGTGTTAGTAATTAGGAAATTCTAATGAAGAGATTCTTGTAAGCATGTACTCTCTGTAGCCTTATTATTATATGACACTTTCAACTAACATCCGAACTATATAATGTGTATTTGGCTCGACTTATTTTGAGAAATAAGCCAATTTATTTTGGGTGTGTGACTTTTTTCTATGTTTGGCTTAACTTATTTTTCACCTAGCTTATTTGAAATAAGCCAG
The DNA here is from genome assembly GCA_029929735.1 of Mimosa pudica. NCBI lineage: Eukaryota > Viridiplantae > Streptophyta > Magnoliopsida > Fabales > Fabaceae > Mimosa > Mimosa pudica. The sequence continues at coordinate 5,905,010 of JAKELP010000021.1, read as the reverse complement.
CTTATTTATAAGTGAAATGAGAAAATAAGCCACTTTTTTCAAAGTTTACCCAAACATAAAAATAAGTCAATCTAGATCTTATTTTCTAACTGACTTAAAAATAAGTCAGCTTAAAAATAAGCCACTTTTTCACAACTCGAGCCAAACACACCTAATGACAGTTTGGTTAGCCTATTAAATCTGTATTAAATTGAAAACAAATTTTAACTTACCTCTTTTAACTATAGGGGGAAATTGACAAAGAAAAACCATTAATGATTCTCTAAATGACTTATATTATATATTGACCAAGCAATCATTCTAAAATGTTCCCTACCTATAATAGGATTATAGAGAGTATTAAAACCATTATGGTTTCTTATTTCTTTTTTACTATACTCATTTTAATCTTTTCTATAAGGCAATCACTAACAAAATTGTTGGTCCCTAGTTTAAAGTTAAAAAGGGTAAGTCATTTCATTTGATAATGGGTGAAACTTAAAAAAAGTAGTCAATTTAACATGTATTTAATGATCTAGCTATTCTCTTGAAATGGTTTAGGGTTTGTGATTAGTGGTAGTATACACCACTATTGTTTTCTTTCTCTAATGTATATACTTCTCACAGGGTAAATCATGATATTAATTTAAGGTTACTTATGATTTTCTATTTTCATTAACAAGTATATGGCTCAACCTAGGCTCCTTAAATATGATGAAATGGTTGAAAATGACCTATATTAAGAGCTAGAATGGCTTAATCTTATAATCAAGACCTATATAACTCACCTGGCAAATAAGCATTTGGATGCCACCTTCAAGGAACAAAATCCTTCTTCCAAATCTATCAACAGTGAATATGGAAACTAATGTGGCTATGACATTAACGAGACCGGTAATAACTGCCGACATGAGTGCTGCGTCAGCACCAAATCCAAGAGTCTTAAAGAGAACTGGAGCATAAAACATGATGACATTGATGCCAGTTAATTGTTGGAAGAATGGGATCAAAGTGCAGAAGGTGAATTGTGGCCTATAGCTAGGTTGTATGATGTTCCTCCATGGGTTTTCCACTTGTTTGGCTGCTTCACTTGCTTCAACCAAATCTTGAAGCTCATCATCAACGTTCTCAACTCCACGAATCCTTTGCAACATTTTCTTAGCTTCCTCATGTTTGCCTCTTTCAATCATGGAGCTTGGAGTGTCTCCCAAGAAAATTGATCCAATGCACAACAACAATGCTGGCACTGCTCCAAGCCCTAAGGAAATTCTCCATCCATCTTCAAGATTGGCTGTTCCGTAGTTGATGAGGTTTGCAATCAAAATGCCAATTGTAATCATCATTTGGAATCCCATGTTAAGTGCTCCTCTAATATGTGCCGGAGCCATTTCGGTCAAGTACACTGGGACAGACTGTAAAAATTATGAAACACAATAAATTAAGTTTAAATCATACCCATTGCTATAGTGAAATATTCACTCCCCCAACCATCAAGATTAAAAATTGTCACCTAATGAATTCAATAAAATGAATAAAACATTTTAAAAGTGTGATCTAAGAGATTTTCTTAATTTTATATTTAATTTTGAATAATAAAATGTCTATTAAAAATAAAATAAAAAAGTATTTATAACAATCCATATTAATTGTATTTTGACATTTTCATATATCAATCGGTGCTTATCCCCCTTTTAACAAGCACCCGTAGCATTCTCCCTATATTTCCTAGTAATACAATCACAATCCCATAAGCTATCTATAGTACTGCAAAGATGAGAAAATTCTTTTATATGTGAATTTGGTTTGTCATATCATTTGTGATCGACATTGCCGTAAAAATTTTTGTTCAAATAAAATTGAGCAATTTTTCCCTTTACTATGCCATTAAAATATTGATTGTCAATACACAATTTTTATAGTTTGAATGAGATTTTTAACGGAATAGGACAATTTGCTTTGTTTCAAAACTTTCAGATTAATTTTGAATCCAAAAACATTTTATGGGCAAAATTAGTCATGAACAAAATTTCAGGGGTAAATTAGACATTGAACACTTTGATTTGATGCGAAGAATTTTAATCTTAAGTGGCATGGAGTCTTGATTCAATTTCCCTGCTCAGATAGTGATAACATTATATTTTAACTCTCCACATCAAATTCAAATATTCTTGAATGTTGCTTGTGATTAAACCGGGCAAAAATAAAATCATAGACCAAGTTATGCAGATTTCTCCAAAAAATAATCAAATGATTGCAAAACAAAAGGTGCATATATATAAATACTTACTTGATTACAATAGCCAACGCCAAAACCAAGCAAAATACGGCCAATGATGAGCATTGCCGCGTTTACTGCAAAGCCATTCAATATTGCACCAACAAAGAAGAACAATCCACCAAGAAACATGGAAGGTTTACGTCCGAGAATTCTGGTTGTGGTAGAAGCAAAGAAAGAAGCAACCAAGGCGGCGAGGTATAAGGACGATGTGAACAATGTAAGGATTGCATCGTCAAATTTACAATATGTATTTTCATGGACACCAGCCTTAATTTTTCTATACACAGAAGGGAAAAATTTGATCAAGAATGGATCCATGGAGGTGACTCCTCCTGTAATTCCAAGATCATAACCAAAAAGAAGACCTCCCATGGCTGCCACAAAGCATGTGACCAACACAAAGATTGTGACTTTGCCATGAGATTGCTTAATTTCACCATGATCAACGTAGCCACCTCCAGCCATTTTATAAAAAATTAATGATGAGCAACCCCTTTAGATTTATTGGATGCTCAATCTTTTTTTATTGCTTCTAGTGTATATACATGCTTCTTTCTTTGCCCAACTGATCACGTTGATATTTTCCAGGAATTATATATATAGGATATTTGCTTCTAGTTGTTAATGTGTTGCCACATGGATATTTTCTGTAAATAGGAATGTCACATGTTCGGTCCTTTTCTATCTTTATATTGATAAGATTTTCTAATTATCATTTCTAGTGCAATAATTACATGGAGATCAACAATTTTTTTTTAACCTGAGAGATCGACAAGTTAAATATTTTGTTTTAGGACCTTACTTAGGTCAAGTTCATTTCTCCAGGTTCTCAATTTCTTTTAATATAGGAGTGACACGTGTATGAATGGTTGTTATAAAAGGACATGTGTCACTCCTATATTAAAAGAAATTGAAAACCTGGAAAATGGAACTTGATGTAAGTTTTTCCCTTTGTTTTAACAACCTATTTGCAAGGCGTGTGCACGAGGAAGAGACATATTTATGTTGTTGTCTGTCAAGTCTATCTCTTTTTAACTTATTTTTAACATTTTTTTGTAAAACACTGATGAAATTTATTTTATTATAAAATAAGTTTATGAAATGGAAGACCAAATTAAAAATTGTATATAATGAAAATAATATTATATAAAAAATATTTTGCAGCAATAAAAATTCAAATACTAAATACAATAATAAAGAATACATGTGTGTGTGTCTTAAAAATATGATATCCTCAAAAAAATAACACCAATTTGTCGCCACAATAAATAGAGCGATTTCTGACTTTACCATTGGAAGCAAATAGAATAGTTAGATTGTGTTGTTGTCATCGTTCACTCGAACAACAAACCTTCACTATTCAAGTTCGCCATCGCCCTCGTTTTACTTTGACTTTTAATTTTTTTAATGTTTCACTAAGTGCAATGTCATCATTTCATATGTATATCTAATTATTACTTTTACCTATAATATGTATATCTTATTGTCACTCTATCAAATGTTTTTAGTTGGGAATCTGGGCTGTGTGGTTGAGTGACAATGACTCATTCACCCTTAACCAATTGTCTGAGGTTCGATCTTTGACGTTGGGTATGGAGAAGTATTAAATCTCCTAGGCCAACTATCTCACCCTTTAAGGTGCCTACAAATCAGCGGGGGATTAGTCTCTCACTTATTGAGTGAGGGGATACCTTGATCATGGATAAAAACAAATGTTTTTAGTTGGGTACATATATGTTATCAATCTTGCATTGCAAGCGTGTGGTGCATGCTTAAAACACATAGACGCTCTCAAGTTTTTGAACTCCTCTTCTATTCTCATAAGTCCTTTTATTGCCGCGGTTATGTTTCCATGTTTCTCATGCATTCATTTAATTTTTAATTTTGGAATGTCGCTGCATTTTCTTATGTGCAACGTACATAAATAACTCTAAATGACCAATGGGTAGTTAGTTGAGCTGGTAAGTGAGCTGCAACCCCCGTAAGGATAAGAACGCATGTTCGATTTCTAGGAAGCGCTCTTATTGGGAGAGGGGACAATCTTGCCTATGTAGGCAACATTCCTACCCCTCGAGTCCGGATTAAACCGGGCGGTGATTAACCAAAAAAAATAACTCTAAATGATAGTGTAATTGGTACAATCTGAAACCGAATTTTCTACAAGGACTAAAACATATATACAATTATAATTGTTTTTAATGATACAAGCAAATTAAAATATTTTTTTCAAATTATGATTCTTATAATTAAGGTACGTGATAACAAATGGCTCAAAGCAAAGTAGAGTTTTGTTTTTCATGAGTGTCTTGCAACTAAATTAATAAGAAAACTATAAATTTCATTTTTAAAATAAAAAAAAAACATTTGTATTGGTTGTATCATTTATCTAAATACCTCCTACTTTAAATATATATGTGCGTGTATGTGCATGTGTCTATGAATAGAAAAGCCAAATTTTGCTAATAAGTAAATTTTATTTTACTTAATTTCAATTTTAAATAATTTTACTTAAATAATAAATTTTAAAAGTAAATATATATTTTAACGAAAAGTTCCACATCACTAACAAAGTGAATAGCCTAGCTTAAAGTGAAGTAATTTAGTGCAGGTATATATGTAGATCAATCAAATATCACTTTCATTAAATTAAAATATTAAATGGACAATAAAATAAGTACATACATAGAAGAGATTGCATATTGAAAAGAAATTAAGAAAGAGTATAGAGAGGTTCCTTATCCATTGTATTTCTATTACGTTCGAAACGTATTGTCTATAAATGTATTGAACTCTACACACGTGTAATTTTACACACATGTAATTTTCATACATCACACACAACTCTATACACAGAAATAATCAAAATCATTATTTGCGAAAGAGTGGTTGAACTTGGAATGGAAATTCAACCATATATATATCTACGTTTTTCTCATTCTTTTCACATTTCATTTTTTTATTAACTGCATATATAATAATTACTGCCACATAATTTTTTTCTATCAAAACCTCAAGGTAATACCTCGCGACTAGACATAACATCAGGTATAGGCATTGACCTCTTGAGGAACAATCTTGCCCCAAAACCAATGTGCTTTCCAAATAAGATGCATTTCTTCAATAGGGACATTCTTTGTTTCAGGGAGGAGTAGTGCGACGAAAAAGGTCATTATGACGACGAAGCCAGCGAAGAAGAAGAAGAGACCAAACTTCATGTGACAAAGCAAGACAAGAAATATTTGAGCTATGAGGAAAGTGAAGAACATGTTGACAGCCACGTTGATGGCTTGCCCGGCTGATCGGATTTCGAGAGGGCATATTTCACTTGGAACTAACCAGCCCAAGGGTCCCCAAGACCAAGCAAATGCTGCCACGTATCCACATATCAAGACCAGAAGAACGGGTGCCTCTACTTTGCTAAATGAACCTTGACCACTCACTCCAAAATTCAAACCTATCATAACCCCCACAGCAATCTATAAAAGAGACAATTCAATGATTATATATATATATATATATATATATATATATATATATATATATATATATATATATATCAGCACATTTTTAAGTTCTAGGAATTTGATATCAAGGACAAGCAGTATACATGAACATTTAATCCTATAAACACGTACGAGAGCCTTATTGGTTTCATATTAGGCTTAGTAAAAAAATGTCCTATGTTTTGATATAAAAGATATTTTACGAAACTGTAATGGTACATATTTACTTTTTTTATCACAACGACACTTTCCCTTAAGAATATATGAAAATGGTTACCATCCCATTATTACCATTCCCCATCTTTTAAGTATTCCGGGGATGGATCTAGTGGAGAGGGAGAGAGTCCCGTAATCTAGTAGGGGTTGTTTTATTTCTGAAGGTAAGATTTCAGATCTACTTTACCTCCAAAAATTACTACTTTTAGCTATCTTTATTGGTTGCAGCATGTATAATAAATTAAAGGAGGTTTCCACTCACGTGGATGTTGTTGGAAAGGAGTAAAATAATACACATTTGTTACAAATGATTAACTTGATAAATTTTTCAAATATATGTAAATCAGTAATATCTCTTGTATTTAAGACCAAGATGAGTATGATGAGAGAAAGTTGAAAAGAAAAATTGAGACCTTAACCAAAGCTAATTATTTTTATTTGTTGGGTGCTACATAATGGAATTCCTTATATATCCGTAATGAGAAAGAGTAAAAATATATACCTGGCAAATAAGCATTTGGATGCCACCTTCAAGGAACAACATCCTTCTTCCAATCTTATCAACAGTGCAAATGGAAACTAATGTCGCAGCTACATTGACAAGTCCAGTAATAACAGCTGACATGAGGGAAGCATTAGAACCAAAACCAAGAGTCTTAAAAAGAACAGGTGCATAAAACATGATGACATTGATGCCTGTCAATTGCTGGAAGAATGGAATAAAAGTGCAAAATGTGATTTCAGGCCTATATCTAGGCTTTATGATGTTTCTCAGTGGTCTTTCAACTAACTTAGCCTCTTTGCTCGCATCGATCAGATCCTGAAGCTCTTCGTTCACGTTCTCTGTTCCTCGGATTTTAATCATTATAGCCCTGGCTTGTTCAAGTTGGCCTCTTTCAATCATGGAGTTTGGCGTGTCACTCAAGAAAAGTGATCCTATGCACAACAAAAATGCAGGCACTGCTCCTATGCCTAATGAAATCCTCCATCCATGCTCATGTTTATTTGTCCCATAGTTTATAAGGTTGGCAATCAAGATACCAATTGTTATCATCATTTGGAATCCCATGTTAAGTGCTCCTCTAATTTTTGCTGGGGCCATTTCAGATAAGTACACCGGAACAGACTGCATAGAATTTATAAATATAAGAATATATATAAAATAAAATAATATTGTGTAAAACTTACTACTTAATTCATGAAAAAGTAAGCTTTTCAACTATCCTTCCCGATTGGCCTTTTTGAAAAACTGAAATTATCCTTATTGTACATCACCAAGGGGAATAATATATAAATTGTTTTTTTTTACAAAATCCGATTTAATGTTTGTTGTACTTTTTTCCTTCCCAAGATTCAATTCATTATTAAAATATGAGTAAATTTGTAATGTTTAGAAACAAATCTAGCGACTTAATCAAATTGCCTTTTTATCATTAATTATTAGAGGGTAGATGGAAACCTTTGTAATGTTTAACAAGATCCAGTTAATTAATGTTCACTCTGCTTATCACAATCAAAAATTGATGCTAATATTGACTCCTTCTAGTTTTCTTTTATAATATACGAATAATCAAATCACATAAATAAAAATAAATTTGGTTAAAATTAGTTACTAAGACACACACACCCCCCTCGATTATTTATGACTTATGAAGAGAGCTGGGTGAGTGACCAATAATTATTAATTAGTAGGGGAAAACATGAAAAATAATACTGTAACATAATATTCTTGAGAAATCTATTTTATAGATGTTATATATATATATATATATATATATAGATGACTAGAATGAATATATACTTACTTGATTGCAATAGCCCACCCCAAAACCAAGCAATATACGGCCAATGATGAGCATTGCGATGTTTACCGCAGCACCATTTAAGATAGCACCAACAAGGAAAAACAAACCCCCAATAAACATGGAAGGTTTACGACCTAGTAATCTTGTTGTGGCTGAAGCAAAGAAAGAAGCAAGCAAAGCTGCAAGGTACAACGAAGATGTGAACAATGTAAGAATTTGGTCATCAAATTTGCAATAAGTGTTCTCATCAACATTTTCCTTCATTTTTCTAAAAACTCTTGGAAAAAACTTTTTCAAAAACGGATCCATGGAGGTGACACCACCAGTGATACCAAGATCGTAACCAAAAAGGAGGCCTCCCATGGCAGCGACAAAACAAGTCACGAGCACGAAAAGCGTGACTCTTCCCTCATAATGCTTTACTTGACTTTGATTAACATAAGATCCTCCTGCCATTTTTCAAAATGGTTGTTTCTTCAAAATTATCATATAAAGCACAGTATAGCTCTTCGCACTTATTTATTGATGAGTAGTTACGTTTTGTGTGCGCATACAATTCTCTTGAGAAGAGTTAGAAAAGAGAGAGGTAGCTTTGTCTTGTATTTGATCAGTTTGATGGACACCAACTCGTAAAATATTGAAGAGCTCGATCATATAGTAGCAATGCATTGAGTCATAGTTTCCTTAAATAGACGTTTTTAAATTTTCAACTTGAGAGTTTGTCGTTGAACTAATGTCAAACGATGCAGCCTCGGAAAGCGTGATCTGACTATTGACTAGTTTCTTGCGAATAAGTTTATTCTTTTCTAATATTTTTTTTTCCACAAATGGACATCTAATGGATTAATTATACCAAAATGGACATTTAATGTATAGTAATTTTAGTATGTCATGTACCACCTATCAAAATGAATTACATTTATAAACGCATATTTCATGCTAATAAGTAATAACTACTTTGGAGTATTTTTTTATCAATAATACAATACAATATTTTGATTGAATCATGCATGTTTTCCTTAAACTGCAATTTACTTATTTATGAGTAATAACGATTTTATGCGTGTTATCAATGTGTATACAATTTGCATGAAAATAATTAGAAAAGCATGAGATAGTTTTGTTTTGTATTTTAGATTGATGGAGGACAATTTGGGAATATGTGGAAGAGCTCGATCTTTCAGTGACGCCCTGAGTCTTTCCTTAATTAGGCGTTTTTGAATTTTCAACTGAGAGTTTGTCGTTGAACTTGTCAGAGGGATGTAGCCTAAGAAATCGTCTTGGACTAGTTTTCTATGGACAAGTTTATTTCTACATAATTTTACCCATTAATTAATTATATTTTTTTTTGTCAATGTGACGTCTCGATGAATTAATTAAGAAAGCAATAATTTGGCTTAAAGTCTAATATTAGCAAATTTTCATTTTATAGCTTGTTTTCTTGAGTAAACTGGATTTTCAGAAGATTGGAGTTGGGAATACGGTTCAGTTGCCTAGGGCCGGGCATAAATGGGCCAAGCATGTTTAGAACCATTTTCAAAACCCCTATTTTTGAAGTCCAGCCTTAGAGTCATCGGACCGAACTTTGGCTCTTTTTGAAACACATTTTTTCAACCATATTTTTCAGTTTTGTTTCCTTTGTATGTTTTGGCACAACAAAAAAATTATTTAACATACACACCATTACAATAACAACGTGTGAATGAGACAATAATAGAAAAACAAGTACCAAAGAAGAAAACAAGCATCTCTTACAAAATCTTAGAGAAAGAAGTCCAGTATGTCACTCAAGCATAACATAAACATTAACACCATTTCATATGGAAAGAAGTGTCACCCCAATATGGCGCAGAACAACATATCATAAACATAGTCATAGCAAAGTTATGCAATTGGTTTATATTTAGAATCTTTCACATGTTTTGTGATTGAAAGTTTAGAATAAAAAAGACAATGGAAATGATGCACTTTAAGAATTTAATGTATACACCGATAACCTATTTATATCTTGTATGTGTAAAAAAGAAGTAAAAAATCATAAACCAAATAAATAATTAATAAGCACACTGTCATAAACTAAATAATTAAGGAGAGTTGTATTTTTATTAATTAAACGTAAGAGAAAAATTAAAAAAGGAAAATCGTGCCTAAACGGGCCAAACAAAAGACCTCGACCTTTAAGGGCCGACCCTTATAGGACTGCATCCCATTTTTCCTATAATAAACTCTAAGCTCAACCCCTTGGGCTTGATTAAAAATGGGCTGGCCCGAATTATCATCTCTACAGAAGATAAAAAGTATATGACAATTTCTGATTTTGTTAGTTTTGAAATAATAAAAGTAAGATTTTCCTATTTAAAAAATCCTCAAAACAAAATAAAAAGGAGGTTATAATATCTTATTCTTTTTATGTATTCCGAATATATTATTTTTTATTTACAATTGTACATAAGAAAATTGAGATAAACACTTCATTATTAATTCACATATACATCAATGATTACAAGAATATAAACTCCAGAATTCCCCCTTGACTTTGATCAGCATGAGAGTAATACTAACTTATAAAATGAAGTTTAAACTAGAATTATAGTTTTGATCGCATATATTTGTCAAGTGTATCACTTTTATTCATTAAATTTGAAAAAACACTTTGAATAATCTTTTATTAAGGTTAATTAACAAGGTCAAAAAAAATTAAGGTTAATTAACCTTAATGAAAACTATTGACTCATTTATTATAGAATAACATTTAGATTTATTGAGTTACAATTTCCTATTTAATTATATAAATAAACTTTATAAAAAAAGTATAAATGCACTTTTCAAATATTAAAAGATAAAAAACATAATACAAACATAAATGATAAGTCCGACCAAAAGAAAAACATAAATGATAAGAGATTAATATTTGAACCAATTTTTTATTTCACTAAAAATTAAATTACTATTTGTTGTCTTTATTTTATATTTGGATCGTTATTTAAACTAGAATTAATAATCATTTGTCTCTGATACCAAAAAAAAGAATTAATAATCATTTTTGCCAACAAATAAGCATATAGGTATCAAAATATGGCCAACAAACAATAAAGGATCCATGGACGTGTCATCACTAGAGATACCAAGATCGTAACAAAAAAGGAGGCCGCCCAAGGTAGCGACAAAATAAGTCACGAATACAAAAGGCGGCGTGAATTTTCCCTCATAATGCTTTACTTGGCGTTGATTAACTATCTGTCATTTCAAAAATGTTTGTTTCTTTAAAATTATCATATAAAGTACAGTATTTTATATTTTTTCCACATAGAGATATCCAACGGATTAATTATACTAGCAATAATTTGGCTTTAATGTATATAGTAATATTTAAGTATCTCATTTTAAAGGTTAAGCAACAAATAAGAAAATACTAAATGAATATTCCAGATTTAATAAAAAATCAAAATAAGATAATTAGACATATAAGAGAATTGGAAAAATCTATCCAAGATTTAAGCAAATCTTTGGATAGAATCCAGACTTGTTTAGGAATTGGAGAAATATCGTCTAATATATCATGAATAAGATAGATGAAGTTAGATCAGAAAGAGATATAATAATAAAAGAAATAAAAAACATAAGGTTTGAACAATATGCGGATATAAAAATGAGAATGAATGAGTTAGAAAGGAAAATAGGAGAATTATCCAAACAAATAAAGATAGAAAATGAAATTCTTTTAAGACAAATAAGAAAAGAAGAATATGATAAAAAGTTTGGAAAAAGAATAGATATGGATATTAGTGGGACAACCAGAATTTTAGAAGAAAGAAAAAAGAAGCAAGAACTACAAGAGTTTGAAGAATGGAAAAAGATAAGATCAGAGATGAAGAAAGATTTAGGCAATAATTTGAAGAATTTAAAAATTCAAACAAAGACAAGAAGAAGAAAAACTTATGGAAAAACCAGAAATTCCAATACAGAAACCTCTTAAAATTTATGATAGGAAACCAGAAGAGAATATTTATGAATCACAAGAGAGTTCTAGTGAAAAATTGAATTAAAAGCTTTCTTTGAAAAATACCAAGAATATTTAGAAACAACTTCTAAATCTGATAAAGACGAAGAAATAATAAAAAATTTACAGGATCTATAAATGAATGCTTCAACATTAGAAACAAAACCTGTAAAACAAGAAGATGAATCTGAAGTAGAGGAACACCAAAAGGCACCTCCTTATGGACAAGAATTCGAACCAGAAGAAAATCCTTCATGGTATAGAGAGAAAATTAGGGTAAAAAATAGATTTAAAGATAAATACATCTTGAAAGAACCAAAATATTTTGGTACCCAAAAATATGAGCCAAGGGATAATCCAGTAGAAGGGATTAACTACTAGATTAACCCGGCAGGAATATATTTAGATATAGATTGTGATGTAAAGATGAAAGAGAAGATTTCTCAATGGATAAAAGAGAATCTAGCAGTAATAATTAAAGAAAACATGAATGTACGACAAGCCTTTACATTTATGCAGCAAACGGCAAGTGGATCTGTAGGATGGTATTTATCATACTTAGATCCAGAATTAAAAGAAAGAATAACTGGAGCATCAGATGTGAAAAATGCTCTTGTTAATTTAGAACAAATAATATATATAGAATTTTTGAGAACACCGTTGACTCAAACGGAAGAACAGTTTCAAGCTCAACAAAGAGATGAAGCAAAAAAGAAAATAAGGATGTTAGAAATGTGAAATCCTTATTAGTTAGAAAAATATCTCTGTCAATTTATAATAATCTTTTATCAAGGATTATTTGGTGACAGCATAAATGAAGATTACCAAATCTATGCAAACATGGTTTTTGAGAAAATAAATCCATGGGGACATGTGATTCAAGAAGAATATGTGAAATATATAAATAATGAACAAATAGTTGGGGTAAATAATACATTAAGATTAAGAATTAAGTTTATCAGAGAATGATATTGTAAAAAGTGTGAAGAGATAAAAATAAATAAGAAAATCAATAAAATAATGAAAAAATCTGGATATTGTAAAGTCGGACAAAATGAACCGACATGGGGATGTGATAAGCCTTATAATAAAAAGAAAAAGAAAAACAAATTTAAAAAATATAAACCTTATAAAAGTAAACCATGGTGGAAAAGGAAACCAAAAAGAATCTGGAGAAAAAAGAATCCTAATCGAAAGAAAAATTTTGAAGAATTTAGGAAGAAATGTACTTGTTATATTTGTCAGAAACCTGGACATATAGCACCAGAATTGTAATATCCCTAAAATACTTATATATCCCAATGAATATTTTATTTATTCGATGTAGATTTCAATCACACTTGAACCTTTAGTGGAATAGGAGAATGTTTACATCATTATTTCACCAAGAGGTGCTGGGTTCGAACTCTATAAGGGACTAATTTAGTCTTCTTTTACCATATTGCTTAAGGAAAATTACAAAACAGCCCTTGCCCTCAGATGAAAATGATCAGATTTTTCTCCTTCTCTTCTTATTGACTGATTGAGGAAAGGAAAATTCTAGAAAATCAAAATCCCTAGACCCTTATTTTTTCTGCTGCATCGTCATTTTTTTTCCAAGGGGGCTGAACTTTTCGATTTTGGTGGATGATGGAAAGACAATAATCTTCACAAGTTTCTTGTCTTTAAATCATATTTTGGGTGCTCGAATTCTTTCTTCCTTCTTATGTTCATTAACAAAGATTTTGAAGATTGTAGGTGAGTTTTTTATTCCTCCTCTTCTCCATTTTCTTTTAGATATGGGTGTAAAAAAATTTACTTAGCTTTTTGCTATGAGAATCAGCATGAAACTTTGATAAGTGGAAGTTGATGCGTTTTGGTGTATGCACTGTGGGGTTTTAGATTTCTGTTTTCTTTATGGCTGAAAGGTTCTGCTCTTTTGTTGCTGATTGAAGGGACGGATGGAGTGGAATTGTTTAAGTTAGTAGTGATAGCTTTATAGATAAAGGAAAGGAGAATATATCAATTATCATGTAGGCAATTTGGGTTTGGAAATTGAAAATCTGAAAGTATATAAGGATATACATCTACCAAGTTGGAAAGAAACAAAAATAAATAGTTGAATCATACTTGAAGAAATGAAAGGAAAACTGAAACATTTTGGCAAGAAAGTGGTTGGGAAAGAGGTTAATAATCACTTATTTTTGGAGTGCACTTGAGATGTTTGATAAAATGTCTAAAAGAAGGATTTGATTAACAATTTTGGATTCAGCTTGGCAACTAAAGTTTATACTTTGAAATTAATAATGAAGAGGAATGTTTATTGTTATTTGTTGCTAAGCAAGGGTAAGGGATAGAGGTCCCTTGCGTGAATAAATATAGATGTGTGTGTATTGATAAGGAGTGTGTTAGTAGAATAATTCTGTGGTTGTTTTGAACTTTAGGGGCGGGAAAGGCGAGTGATCTAGAAATTGACAACTTAGAGCCGAAATAAAGAATTTCTCTGAGGTGAGTGAATAGCGTCCCATTTTGTGATTTACTACTCAAAGCATTTTCATTAAACTATGAAATTTTATATTATTATTTAAGTATTGATCATTTGAAATTATGTTATTATTTGAGATTGGATATGAATTAATATTTTACCTTGTCATGGATGTGAAATTTCATTACTTACTAGTAAATGGAATTTTTGTGTATATCAATGATATGAAAAATTTCAGTCTATTTTTGACCAAGTTATTGAAAGAGTTTTATACTGGAACTATAGTTACTGGAGTGAATTTATATTGAAAGGTTTTCATGCAGGGGCTTTGTTTTCTAAAATATTCATTATTAGTGTATTTTGGCACATGGAAATCTGTTTATTGAGTGATTTGAGGCTGACCCATGCATGCTTGAACATTGTTTTGAGAGGACTGGATACAGAACACCGGCTGCTAACAGCGGTACTGTTAGCCCTTGACGCGTCATGGTTAACCTCGAGCTCGCTTGATTTCGTGGCCTTGTGCTACGCTTGTTTCGTGGCTTTGCCACGCTTGGTTATTTACCCTCGTAGACTTTGTGTCCACGCTTGTCTCGTGGCTTTACCACGCTTGATTATTTTCCCTCGTGGACTGTGTGTCCACGCTTGTGATTTTGTTCGGTGGAAAGTCTTATAACAGTATAAGTTTTTAGAACTCGTTTTCAATGGATAATTTGATGACATTTATTTGACTTAAACAGATTTATTTGTATATTACTTATTTATTTTATGTTTACCATTAGCATTTTATTTATTGTTAATAAGTGGGACGTTATTCACCGGTAAATGTTGCGGTTTCAGATAGTAGAGCTGACCCTATACCTCCAACTGAGCAGTGAAGAGCCTCTCTTTTGATTCAAGCTTACTAACTGCTTGTGAAGACTTTCATATGTAAATATATATTCTGATTATTAATCTTTAGTATTTAGAAGCTCCACGTAGCTTAGGGACAAGATCCTTACTTTTGATGTAAGTAGTCCAAATATGCATTCTGGGAGTAGAACTCCGATGATTATTTTGTGATGACAGGTCTTTGTAGAACGTTCGGAAAGTCCATCTAATAGGGGAGACTATGCCGAAATTTCTACAAAAGATTAAATATTCTAGTTAGATAAAAAATATACGAATCAAAAGTAGTTAGGTGTGTTTTATAGTTTGACTTTAAGTTGTGTATTTTCTCTTGTTTTACGTATCAATCACCCTTAAATTTTGGGGCGTGACAAGAATGTCCAGAAAAAGGAAAAGATAAATATAAAAAAGAAACTAAAATATTTTTAAAAAATGGATTCTAAAGGATTTGAACCATATGAATATAGTGACTCCTCTGAAGGAGAGCTATTTGAAATAGTTACGAATCAGAGACTGAAGAATCTGATTAAAATGGAAGAAAAATAAGGTAATATATGATCCAAGAATAGCAAAATGTATAGAAAAAGAAAGATTGGAATTGGAACCTAAGGATATTTTTCAAACAAGTATCATTGTTCGCTCCGCAAGTGAACGGGTCGCGCCAAGTAATAAAGTGATAAGTAGAGTATCGTTCCCACGAGGATTTGGTTCCAAAACCCGGTCAAGTAATGATTATCGCACTCTCGCCTAATTTGAGTGATTCAAATATCAAGATGTGAAGGGTAACCATAAAAATAAATAAGAAAAACTATAAACAAGTGATTCTCCAACTTCAAGGATAAATTGGGACTTAAGATTATTTATCCCCCTTGTATCTCCTAACCTTAAAATGTCTCCTCTCACAATTGCTTTTAATAGCTATATATGTGCTAACCTAGGGTTCACAATGTACTTGTAAATGCTCCGTCGAGTCAAGAACAAGTGTTTAATTCTATTAATCATGCAATCTCTTCTCACAATTAATAAAACCCAATTTCTAGGTTTCAACCCTAATGTGGATATGTGAGGCTAATAAGTATATGTCTATCTTATTAACAAAACCATTCATTTGTCATGCAAACTTTAAGTTCTCACACTACTCCACTCAAGTTCTACACTTAACCTAGCTCTCTCAAGTAATAAGTCAAATGAACAAATCAACTAAATGGTGATCAAGCATTTAGAAGCATTAGGGCTAGAGTGAAATAAACATATATATAACATTAATCACAAAATAAGAGGAGGAATCAAGAGTTAATCCATACAAGAGTTCAAAATAATCCTAAAACAAAGTGTTTAGCTACTCATGTTCAACAAACCCAAAGGAAAATATACAATAATAGTCATAAACATTGAACAAAAGTAAGGGAAGGAGAATGGAGAAGAAGAACCAAGATGTGAAGCCCAAATCTCTTCAAAACTTCAAACCCCAACTCAATCTTCACCAAGATCCATGCCCTAGCACACCACAAAGCTCCCCAATATGCCCAAGAAGTGAAGAATCCAGCTCCCTCTGTTTTGCCCTCTTTAAACCCTAAATTTCGAGTGGAAACAATGTAAAACACAGAGTTTCATTTCTGTTCGCAGGTTCGCTGTTCATTCGCTGAAGGCTAACGTCCAGCGAACCACTTTTTGGCAGGTTGGCTGTTCGTTCGCGAAATGCGAACCTCCAGCGAAGAAATTGGCAGAATGGGTGCATTTTGGGACAGATTCGCGGTTCGTTCGCTGAGGGCTAACTTCCAGCGAACCTTTTCTTCCTTTTTTCTCTTATTTTGTTTATTGCTTCCATTCTTTTGATGTACCTATGCTTGTCCATTTGTTCCTACTCACATTAACTAGAAAGGGATGGTGAGCTCCTCAACACATATATATCAAAAATTAAGCAATTTTAACTCATAATCTCATGCACATGTATTTCTTATCATTTTTTCTTTACCATATGAGTATTGCTATATTTCTATCTATTTATTTACCAAAACATGCGATAAATCAGGAAATTCAAATGAAATGTGTGTGCAATTATGGAGTTTATCAATCATAAAAGAAGCCGTAGGAAAATTGAAGAAGAAAAAGAATCACCATTATGTTGTTAAAAACTTTAACTTTCCCATAAAGATAGACAATGTTTTATGCGGAACAAGTGAGATTAAAATTTTTGAGGAACAAGCCTTAAAAAATGAATTTGGAAAAAATAAATAATCCTGAAGTAGAGTATATTTACTTAGTAGAATTAGAGATAATAATAAAAGCATGTTCACTACAAAAGAAGCGGCGATTAGCCGCGCATGCGTCCCGGCGGAACGCCACAAACCGCCCCCGCGAAAACGCGTTCCGGCGGTCTCAACCATCCGAGGGTGAGTTGCGAGGGAAAATTTTTTTTGTTTGTTGTGCATTCGTTGCGGCGGTCACAAAAATAATAACCGCCCCAAAGTAGCACAAAAAAATACTAAAAAAAAAACTCCATTGATGCGGTCGCCTAGGGGCGGTCGACCGCCCCAACGGGAATAAAAAAAAAAATTTTAAAAAATAAAATCACGTTGGGGCGGTCACCCGCCCCCACGGCGCACAGACTTTTGTGCGCATTTAATGTCGCGTGGGGGCGGTCGACCGCCCCAACGCGAATAAAAAAAATTAAAAAAAGATAAAATCACGTTGGGGATGTCACCCGCTACCACGGGGCACAGAGTTTTGTGCGCATTTAATGTCGCGTGGGGGCGGTCGACCGCCCCAACGCAGATAAAAAGAATTAAAAAAAAAATAATAACAAATCATGGGTATCCGCCCCCAAGTATTTATAATAATATAATATAATAATTTAAAAGCATGGGGCGGACCCAACCGCCCCCATGTATTTTGTTACTTACAAAAATCATGGGGGCGGTCGGCTTCCGCCCCCACGTTGTTATCTCTCCCTATAAATAACCTCTCCCCACATTTCTACCGCGCGCACAATCTCTTCTTTCTCACTTTCTCCCTTTTGTGTTTCTTGTTGTTTTCATTGTTGGTGCACACATGATGGCGCCTAAAAGTTTGTCTTGCTTTCGGTATAGGTATTGTTTTTTTTTCGTTTTTATTTTATTCTATCTTATTGTTTTTATTTCTTATTATTTTGCTTTCGTAATATATCTTATTTATTTTTCACAGACTTTCTCTTATTCTTTTTTTCGTTAGAATTTATCTTATGGATTTTGGACATGATCTTTTTCTGCTTGATGGTTTTGTGTATATTTATTTCATATATATTACTCCCTCCGGTCCTAAATATAAGACCTAATTGACTTTTTTGAAAAATCCTAAGAAACAGCAAAATAAGTTAATTATAAATTGATTTATCTAATTTTTTCCCTTAAACTAGTTTATTTTACTTGTAAACTAATGGATAATCTAAAAATATATCAAATATATCATCATTTGATAGACTAATTTGCAACCTTAACCTCTCCAAAAAAAAGTTATCTAGGTCCTATATTTAGGATCGGAGGTAGTACAATAAAATCAATTTTTGCTACATTTGTTTGTTTTGTTTTTTTTCTTGTTTTTATTCCTTTTTCGGTCTTCAATTTTTGTCATTATCATAAAATTGTACGCATGAAGCAATTTTTTTTTAATAAATATAACAGCATGCCGACGGTTTGATACGCCGGCACTATTTGATTTTTTTTAAAAAAAAATCACATGGCGGCGGTCGGTAACCGCCCCCATGCCTTTTTTTAAAAAAAAAATAAAAAATTCTGGCGGCGGGTGGTTTCGCCCCTACGTCCGCCCCAACGCGTAGCGGCGGTTCCGAGGGAGCTACAACGTAAATCGTTTCGCCCCAACGCAGCGTTCCCTAGTTAAAATCGCCGGCGGTAAATATGACCGCCGGAGCGCTGTGGGGCGGTTATAACCGCTCCTACGGTGGGAAAATGCCCGCCGCAGATCTGCCCTTCTTTTGTAGTGGTTTTAGAGAAGGAATTAGTACACCCTTACAAATATGGGTTATAGGTGATAGAATTACCTCTAACTTAAAATCGAGTTTGATAGGTTTAATCCTAGCAGATTTAATTTATCAAAAAGTGAAATTTGTTCTTGTAACAACCTGAAAATTTAATACAGGATTAAAGAGTGTTTTGGAAATGATAAATGGAGAAATTAGGAATTTTGGGAATTTTTAGGAATTTTTGGTGATTTTTTGGGAATATTTTGGAAATTTTGAGTAATTAATGTGCATATAATTACTAAAGAAATGAAAAGTTTGAAATATGAGGGAGTGGTAGAGCTAAAAATATTTTGAAGTTTAAGAAGATTGGAGGCTGGTTTAAGTGGTTTTAAATCAAAATGAGTACACTATAGCAAGTTTAGACTTTAAATAACCAAAATCATCCTTATTTCCCTTAAAACAAACACACCCTTCCCCTCCATTTCCTTACAAAACCGTCGGCCCCCCCCCCATTTCTTCACTTTCGTCTTCTTCTTCCGTCGCTTCCTTCCTCTCTCAAGCTCCGACCTTTCTTCCTCCGGCGACGTGCTCTCTCTTTCTCCGCCGTTCATCCCTTTCATTATGGCGAGTCGTAGCGAGCTTCCAGCGTGGGTGGCGGTACCGATTTCGGCGGAGAATCCCACCAACGCTAGCCTTGAACTCGTCTTCAAGTTTGGGTGAGTTCTTACCCATAAATTCATTCATATTTCTATACTTATACTTCGATTTCTCATTCTTTTCTCTTCGTTTCTTGTTTTTCCCTCATTGCTCCTTCGATTTCCGGCGAACCAGCGGCGGCCGACGACGGCTGGTCCTGTGTTCTTGCTCTTGAACTCCGGTGAGGTTCTTTTCTTTATCCTAAACCTTGGTTCCTTCATTTTTCACTGCTTTGTGAGAGGTTCTAAGTTAGGGTTTGTATTATGGGTTTGTAAGGTTGAATATCAGGGAGTGTCCGGTTGGTTTTGAGGTTCTGGACTAATAAATGGTCTAATGAAACTAATTTCTTGTTGATTTCTTGAATTGTTATTTGATTGGACATTTTGATATGTGTATTATTGGTTGTACATAGGGGATTAGTAATGTTTTAGAGCTGTCATTTGGTTGTTGAAAAATTCTGCTTGTATTTCTTTTCTCTTGTCCAAATGATTTCTTTCATATGTAGGGCTGTTCAATTTATTTCATGTGTTGGTAAATTCTGATTTTGGTTGATATGTTGCTAAGGGTCCAAGTTTAAAGTAAATGGGATAGGGGAGTTTACTTTCTTGTCTTGGCTTGATTAGTGTTCAAAATTTGTTATGATAAAATTGAGTTTGAGAAAGGTCTTAAATAAAGCTATATGGAAATGTTTAAAGTTGTGTAAAGATGTATGATCCTTGCTGGTATTATTAGAATTAGAATTATGAAGATATTAAGTGAATATAGAAATTTTTAGATTTGTAAAAGAATTTGTGTCTCTTGTCTAAGTTAAAAAGAACTTGTAAATGTTTGCATGGAAGTACGCGAATATAATCTAATCTATGTCAGTTTGCTACTATGGTGTGCTTGGAATTGTGGTTGATGTATATAAAATTGTGCTTGTTCCTTCTTTTCTCAATTGTGTATTATGTGGCTTATAAGGACTTGTGAAGAAACCTAATTTGCGTATGGAAGTTTGTAATGGAACTGAAAATCTTGCTTATGATTATGTGTGTGTTACTTGGTCAAATTGAAGTTGAAGATATGATAAATTGATATATGATTCGGCCTGGTTTGTTCATGTAATAATTTTTGAGATGTATGAGAATAGGACTAGAAGAGACTGATTGTTGAAAATAATAGCGGTTTTAAATTCTGAATCAAATGGCTGATTAAATGAGAGTAATTTGAATTGTGAATTAAAGTGTGGTATGCAAGTAAGCATGAATGACTTTAACTATATAGGTGAGCTCCTAGATTTCTTGTTCTCTTTCTCTTAGGGGCTGTCATTGTTAATTCTGAATGCCATGACCAACAATTGATTTTATAATTATGTGTTATCTACTAAAGCAATTCAAATTAAAATGATGGCTTACATTCAATACAATATGGAAATAATGAGGTGTTTGTTTTGTTTGAGCATTTTTCAGCTTGGTTTATCTTTGATGGGTGTGTATGATCATAGTAATATTAAGTATTTATATTCTTGATCTGTTATTCAAATGTTTGGTTAATGTATATGTGACTGATTTTAATTGGAGTAATTAATTATTTAACTTGGTCTCTTGTGTTTAAAAAGGATGAATTGATGGTGGGATATGCATTAGTAAATTGGTGGAAAGATAATATGGATTCTTTTGAATGGTAAAAGTGTTGATTGGTAAATTGTTGAAATGATTTTTGTCCCTCTTTCTTCATAGATCAAATCATGGACCTAAGGGAATATTTATATGTACGATGTATAATGGAGTGTTATTGCTTGAGTTCAATGCAAGGTTTTGCTGTTATTTCACATTGATATGATTGGTTGTTCTCTTGTATTTTAAATCAATGATTTTTGGGTTCTGGTTGTGTATGTGTGCTTGTTAACATGAGAATTTACGAAAATTCATTAAAACGATATAACCAAGAAGGGGAAATGGGTAGTCATATAGAAACAAGAGAGACGTTAAAATATTATAGAGTGGAAATGATCTTAATTTATCAAATTGTATTATATATAGGTGTAAATAGTGGTGAGGATACTTGGAGGAAATCTACGAGAAATGGTAAGGAAAAGAAAACGTCAGAATGCTAAAGGGCGACAGGTAATCACACTTAACCTTGCTATAACATTGAGGGTGACGTTAGTTAGGGATTTTGTAAAAATCTCTTCTCACCCTCTATATATATATATATTATCTTTAAAATGGTATTTTTATACAAAACAGGCTATCGGGTGCCTTTCAAACACGATTATTTTCATATAAAGAAATTTGAAACACTACATATATATTACTCTGGCTGTGGTTGGTATTGATCTGGAATGATTGTGGAAGGTATATAGATAGGTATAGTGTTAGACAGTGACTTGAGAAATTATGGAAATAGAAAAGAGTGATAGATGTTGAGTTTGAGATTATGGTGAGCTATGTTGTGGAAAACATGAAATGTGAGATTGAAATATTGAATGAGGTTGAAGTTGATGGAATATAGAATAGGGATTGTTAGTATTGCATGACACTGATTATTAGTACCGTCGGCCGATGTAACCTATCGATCTGCGCAATCGATAGGTTAATTGTACAGGTTCCTTGGATTTTAAAGGAACCAGGGACGTTTTCACTTTTTATAGTGCTCCCTTTTCAGGGACGTTTTCACTATTTAAAGTGCTCCCTTTTTATGCTTTCAGATTTGAGACTGGGCACAGTGTCAATCACGTTTATTTTCGTCTGTTGAGTTGTTTTGGAACTGACTGAGGGATTTGAGTGATATGTGGGAAATAGAGATGAGGAATTCGAATTGATTTAGAAGGAGGGACTTGAATGATGAATGAAAGACTTAATATATATATATATATATATATATATAGTATTGGTTTTAAATGTGGTACCCTTTAGACGCCCTCACTACCGCACATCTCACTGTTATAGTGAGTTAAGCGGTGATTACTGGGACAAATTGTCTCATCCCACGATTACTGATATTTTTGCAGGTATTCATGCACAGGCGCAAGCATCAGGAAAGGGAATTAGGTAGTAGAAGTTATATAGACTATTGTGAATTGTATATTGCCAATTTGTATAGGCCTGCATACGTTTCCGCATATATTTATATGTATTTGATATTATTGAACGTTAGGTTGTTTATTTTTCTAACCATGTTAGGTGATTCTTTTCTAACATGGTTAGCTATTAATTATCCATGATAGTATTCAGGTTGTATTAGTTTATTCTTTCATATCATGGATAAATTATAAAAGGATTAGAATAATGAATTGAAATAAATATTATTGGTTAATTAGGTAATTAGTAACACAATGTTACAGTTCTACAACCCAATTTTTGTATAACAAGAAGAACGTTAAATAATGCAGCCGCCTTAAAACTCTGTTATAAATTGAATGGAATAGACATGATTCCAGGAAGTGATGTAATGTCTATAGAATGCAGAGTTCTATATGTTTACACCACAAATCATGAGATTAAAAGAAGAAATACAAAGAGATTGAAAATTCCAAGGAATTTCCAATCATGTGTATCAATAAAGAATATTCCCAATGATGAAGTTTCTATACCACAAGTGGTTATAGAATTTGGCAAGAATAGACACAAAAGGAAAATAGAACCTAATAGGTTATCTTTTACAAAATATAAACTTATATTAGGTAATCCAGAAACCTCAAAAAGAAATGAATTAGAAGTAAGTGAATATTTGAAAAGAAATAAGAGCTATAGCAGAATTATGGAATATTATAGCCCTACTAAAATTCTCATTTCAATAGTAAATGAACCAAGAATAAACTTTTTACCATGTGTGATTTCTACTAGTATAGAAAGATCATATGTGAAAACTGAATTTGTTCAGCATAATCAACCTTTCAATATAGATCCTTCTAGGACTTATAGAAATGGTGATATTAAATATGTAATTACCCAAGGAGTAGAATTAGCTTTGTATTTCATAGATGAGACAAAGAAAGAATTAATGAAAATTCATACATTTGAATTGGTGAACAGTTCAGAACAAAATATTTTATTAGGGAAAGACTTTTTATCTAAAATAAATTATAGTCTTTCCTCACAATTTTTAATTATAGATGGATATTCTCGACCAGTAATTAAAAATGATACATAAAATGTATGTAAATGTTAAAGTACAAAGAGTTGAATATTGTGCTTTAATTGATAAAGGATGTTATATAAATTTTATAACACATCCTATATATAAAATATCGAATCTAGTAGCTAAAACTGGATTAGTAATTCATGAACAAGGAACTACTTATGTTAAAGGAGTTTCTCAATTTTGGATCCAAATAGGACCATATGAATTCAAAACAAATAACTGTTATCTGAATCCTAAGCTTCGGTGTGATTTCATACTTGGACAACAATTCTTGTTCCAAGCATTTGAATCATTCAGTTTCAGTCAAAAAGGTTTTTTTAGACAAATTGTAAAAATGTATTCATGATACCTTTTAGACAAAGCTTTTTAGAACATTTGGATTATGCAATAAATTTTATTCCCTGCTGTTTTTTAATAAGAGAAAAGTCGCAGAATAAATTAAGAGGAAATAAGGTTTTTGCTTGGTCTGAAGAAGATACTCAATCTTTAAGATCAATTAAAAAATTTATTGAAGAATATGTAAAGCCTCTTGAATTTCCAAAAGATGAAGATGATTTGTATATTCAAACAGATGCAGGTGATCTTCATTGGGGAGCTGTATTAAGAAGACAGCAAGATAATATTAAAAAGGGGTCTAAAGTTAACATTTAGCCGTAAAAAAGGCTATAGAAAATTTGAGTATTGGATTGTTAGTAAAAAAGTTTTTGTTGAAACTGACAATTCTCAGGTAATTGCATTTATTAAGAATAAAATACCAGATACCCTAGCCAATAGAAGAAGGGCTAGATGGTCAACATTCTTTTCTGGTTATGATTTTGAAATAAGAAAAATCAAATCTCACCAAAATTGTTTTGCAGATTTCCTATCCAGGTATGGATCCAAATTTCAAGGAAGAAATCCTTGAATTTATAAAAGTCCTGAATTTGGAGAAAAGAGCTCTTGATGAACAAGAGAATCTATTGAATGAAAGAAGGGGAAGATTCAATGAATCCCTCCGAGAATTTTACAAAAAGCTTACACAAGAAGACGATCACAGTTCTACATCTTCACTGCCTTCTTTGATGGAGGTAGAATTGAATATAGAAGATCAAAGTTCTAAAGGACAAAATACCCCTTCAATGAAGAAGGAGGAGGAACTAGTTGTTCCTGAAGTCCCGAAAAACAACGAAGTTTTAGGGCAAAACAAAAAATTAATAACTCCTAATGATTTCAAGAAGCCATCAATCAGAATTTCTTATGAAGATGTAGCTTTGCACCCACCAAGATTGAACAGTTTTCCTGAATTACAGAATGAAAGAAAACAAAAATGGATTGATGATTATCAATACTGTTGGAATGATATGTATTTAGAGAATTCTCCAGAACTCGAACAAATGGGAATGACTATTGAATATGCCAGTGAATATCCGAGGGTTATTGTTTTTGGAGAAATAGACCCTTTGACGGTGAAAGTCCTGTACAACTATGCATATTTGGACTTGCTATATGTCTATGATAGTAAAGTCCTGAATGAATTACCTGAAGAGATAATTAAGGCTTTTAATGAATTGCCAAAGAAAGAAAGGCATATTACATTTATAAAGTTTTTTAAAGTTAGTCCTGAAAATTTAGAAAAAGGGCCAACTTTGATTAAAATTGGAACTACAAGTGAGGAAACTAATCTCAGGATTCAATAGTCAACATGTTTAGAAGAGAAGAAAAAGGTGTTAAGCCCAGAAGCTATAGCCATAGAAGGGCTCAAACATACAACTTATACTTCAATGCTGTAAAAGAAGAAATAAATAAGAATGAAGCTTATGTTTATCATTATAGTAAACATATGATCATTCTGAACAGAGTAAAGAAAAGGATGACAAAACCAATAATTAAAAGTTTGAATGCATTCTGTCACGAGGTGAATACTTTACAGGTGTTCGGCTCAAAGAAGTGCAGTGAAGAATTATGCAGACAACTGAAAAAGATGAAGGCTATTCATCACAGCTGTCCACATTGTCGGTTGAATACTGAAGAGAATAGCCGACTAGAGAAAGAAGAAGCCAGAAGATAGAGAAAACTTTTGTAAAAACTTACTTTTGTAAAGTAACCATGGTTGAATAAAAAACCATAGTTACTTCTCTTTGAATTGCTATAAATAGGCTTTGAAGCCTAAGTTGTAGGCAGAGAACAAGCGTAAGAGTTAGCTAGAAAAAAAACTTTATGCTTTCCTTTGCCATGTACGTGTGAATTTGAATTTAGAAATAAAGAAAGAAGTTTGAATTAGCTCTAGCCTTCTTTTATGTGAGAAGAGAGAGTGAGATCACACCAGTAAACCACTAGAATTCCAAAATTTCTCTAACCAAAAGACGTAAGCCCTGTTCGGTATTTACCGATTGGTTGGTTCCACCTAGCCGTTTGCCATGGAGATAAGGCGTTTTAGGCTGAAGGAACTTTTGTCTTTAGACAAATTGGGCGAGAAGGTGAGGAATGAAGAATTGCGGAAGACATAGTGGGCTTTTATACCTAGTAACCCTCAATCTCTGTCTTTTTCAGATTATTAGGAGAGCCATTCAAACTATTCAATTTTTTGACTTTATTTCTATTTAAAAATCATGGAAGAACTTTTGAGTTTATACTTATTAGCAAAATTTAAAAATGAGAAGACAGAAAATATTATGAATTGTATTGATTCATTAATAGAAATATCAGAATGTGATGCTACATATGTGACAGAATTTTTCTGTACATGTGTGAAAAAACCCTTAGAATGTTTCCCAATTTTTTTCAAAAGATGGGAATCCCTAAACCTGAATCATATATGAGAATAAAGAAAAGAAACCTGAGTCATAAATGGAAGATTTAATAGGATTATACCTATTTTATAAATTAGAAAATCAGAATAGAGAAAAATCTTATGAAGAACAAATTATGTCTCTTATTATCAATAAAGAAGATGAGACATTTGTCAATAAATTTATTGACAGTGTCAATGAAAAGAATTTTAATTATAGTCTAGCCATATTATATAAAAGGTGGAATAAAATAGAGAATGAGAATCTCAAGAAAGAATTTATTAGCAAAATTACCGGTGAAACGGGGCAGTCTTCATCCTCAGAAAAGACTTCCGCTGACCAAAAAATTATTAAATTAAAAGAATTTAGGGATCTGAGAGTGAAGACTTCTGTTGACCAAAATATTTTTTATATAATATTATTTTTATTATATTCAATTTTTAATTTGGTCTTCCATTTCATAAACTTATTTTATAATAAAATAAATTTCATCAATGTTTTACCAAAAATGTTAAAAATAAGTTAAAAAGAGATAGATTTGACAGACAGCAACATAAACATGTTACATGTCTTTCATCATGCACACGCCTTGCAAATAGGGTGTTAAAACAAAATATTTAACTTGTCGATCTCTCAGTTTAAAAAAAATGTTGATCTCTATAAGAGACCCTTCAACACAAGTAAACACTATGGCTAATTATTAGAGATAAAACTCTAAAGGTATTATTAGAATCACTGAAACAGTACTTGTCTCAAAGGAGACAAAATAACACTAGCTGATAACACAGCCTACATACTGGAAAGGGAAAGTACAGCTGAATCCACAGCCTTACATAAGGGAATTGGGAAACTAAACGGCTAATACAACAGCCAGAAAGCAAAAAGAAATTCTACGTCACCATATAATCAGAGAAAAGAGACAACAGAAAGAGAGAGAAAGAGTACAGGGGGAAAGTTTCTCAACAATATTCTTCACACCCTTCCCATACGGTTATGCTCCCTTAAATATTCTGTTTGTCATGCAATTCTTGTGCCTTACGTGTCATCTTGCGAATCCTATGTCCCCTGCGTGGTGGCCCATTAAGCTCCTCAGGCCCACTTGTCTCCAATACACTCTTGGGCTCGCACATAACAATCTCCATGTAGTTATTGCACTAGAAATGACAATTAGAAAATCTTATCAATATAAAAATAGAAAAGGACCGAACATGTGACATTCCTATTTACAGAAAATATCCATGTGGCAACACATTAATTAACTACTAATTCTGATAAGAGGAACAGCTAATTAAAGAAAACATGATTACAAGTCCTAAAAAAGACAATGAGGTACGCGTTGAACAAGGTCATCTTTTAGTAAACTGTAAATCAACTCCGACTTTCCGTGTAATCCTTTACATCAAATATCCTATATAATTCCTGGAACATATCAATGTGATCAGTAGGGCAAAGAAAGAAGCATGTATATACACTAGAAGCAATAAAAAAAGATTGAGCATCCAATAAATCTAAAGGGGTTGCTCATCATTAATTTTTTATAAAATGGCTGGAGGTGGCTACGTTGATCATGGTGAAATTAAGCAATCTCATGGCAAAGTCACAATCTTTGTGTTGGTCACATGCTTTGTGGCAGCCATGGGAGGTCTTCTTTTTGGTTATGATCTTGGAATTACAGGAGGAGTCACCTCCATGGATCCATTCTTGATCAAGTTTTTCCCTTCTGTGTATAGAAAAATTAAGGCTGGTGTCCATGAAAATACATATTGTAAATTTGACGATGCAATCCTTACATTGTTCACATCGTCCTTATACCTCGCCGCCTTGGTTGCTTCTTTCTTTGCTTCTACCACAACCAGAATTCTCGGACGTAAACCTTCCATGTTTCTTGGTGGATTGTTCTTCTTTGTTGGTGCAATATTGAATGGCTTTGCAGTAAACGCGGCAATGCTCATCATTGGCCGTATTTTGCTTGGTTTTGGCGTTGGCTATTGTAATCAAGTAAGTATTTATATATATGCACCTTTTGTTTTGCAATCATTTGATTATTTTCTGGAGAAATCTGCATAACTTGGTCTATGATTTTATTTTTGCCCGGTTTAATCACAAGCAACATTCAAGAATATTTGAATTTGATGTGGAGAGTTAAAATATAATGTTATCACTATCTGAGCGGGGAAATTGAATCAAGACTCCATGCCACTTAAGATTAAAATTCTTCGCATCAAATCAAAGTGTTCAATGTCTAATTTACCCCTGAAATTTTGTTCATGACTAATTATGCCCATAAAATGTTTTTGGATTCAAAATTAATCTGAAAGTTTTGAAACAAAGCAAATTGTCCTATTCCGTTAAAAGTTTTTATTTGAACAAAAACTTTTACGGCAATGTCGATCACAAATGATATGACAAACCAAATTCACATATAAAAGAATTTTCTCATCTTTGCAGTACTATAGATAGCTTATGGGATTGTGATTGTATTACTAGGAAATATAGGGAGAATGCTACGGGTGCTTGTTAAAAGGGGGATAAGCACCGATTGATATATGAAAATGTCAAAATACAATTAATATGGATTGTTATAAATACTTTTTTATTTTATTTTTAATAGATATTTTATTATTCAAAATTAAATATAAAATTAAGAAAATCTCTTAGATCACACTTTTAAAATGTTTTATTCATTTTATTGAATTCATTAGGTGACAATTTTTAATCTTGATGGTTGGGGGAGTGAATATTTCACTATAGCAATGGGTATGATTTAAACTTAATTTATTGTGTTTCATAATTTTTACAGTCTGTCCCAGTGTACTTGACCGAAATGGCTCCGGCACATATTAGAGGAGCACTTAACATGGGATTCCAAATGATGATTACAATTGGCATTTTGATTGCAAACCTCATCAACTACGGAACAGCCAATCTTGAAGATGGATGGAGAATTTCCTTAGGGCTTGGAGCAGTGCCAGCATTGTTGTTGTGCATTGGATCAATTTTCTTGGGAGACACTCCAAGCTCCATGATTGAAAGAGGCAAACATGAGGAAGCTAAGAAAATGTTGCAAAGGATTCGTGGAGTTGAGAACGTTGATGATGAGCTTCAAGATTTGGTTGAAGCAAGTGAAGCAGCCAAACAAGTGGAAAACCCATGGAGGAACATCATACAACCTAGCTATAGGCCACAATTCACCTTCTGCACTTTGATCCCATTCTTCCAACAATTAACTGGCATCAATGTCATCATGTTTTATGCTCCAGTTCTCTTTAAGACTCTTGGATTTGGTGCTGACGCAGCACTCATGTCGGCAGTTATTACCGGTCTCGTTAATGTCATAGCCACATTAGTTTCCATATTCACTGTTGATAGATTTGGAAGAAGGATTTTGTTCCTTGAAGGTGGCATCCAAATGCTTATTTGCCAGGTGAGTTATATAGGTCTTGATTATAAGATTAAGCCATTCTAGCTCTTAATATAGGTCATTTTCAACCATTTCATCATATTTAAGGAGCCTAGGTTGAGCCATATACTTGTTAATGAAAATAGAAAATCATAAGTAACCTTGAATTAATATCATGATTTACCCTGTGAGAAGTATATATATTAGAGAAAGAAAACCATAGTGGTGTATACTACCACTAATCACAAACCCTAAACCATTTCAAGAGAATAGCTAGATCATTAAATACATGTTAAATTGACTACTTTTTTTAAGTTTCACCCATTATCAAATGAAATGACTTACCCTTTTTAACTTTAAACTAGGGACCAACAATTTTGTTAGTGATTGCCTTATAGAAAAGATTAAAATGAGTATAGTAAAAAAGAAATAAGAAACCATAATGGTTTTAATACTCTCTATAATCCTATTATAGGTAGGGAACATTTTAGAATGATTGCTTGGTCAATATATAATATAAGTCATTTAGAGAATCATTAATGGTTTTTCTTTGTCAATTTCCCCCTATAGTTAAAAGAGGTAAGTTAAAATTTGTTTTCAATTTAATACAGATTTAATAGGCTAACCAAACTGTCATTAGGTGTGTTTGGCTCAAGTTGTGAAAAAGTGGCTTATTTTTAAGCTGACTTATTTTTAAGTCAGTTAGAAAATAAGATCTAGATTGACTTATTTTTATGTTTGGATAAACTTTGAAAAAAGTGACTGATTTTCTCATTTCACTTATAAATAAGCTGGCTTATTTCAAATAAGCTAGGTGAAAAATAAGTTAAGCCAAACATAGAAAAAAGTCACACACCCAAAATAAGTTGGCTTATTTCTCAAAATAAGTCGAGCCAAACACACATTATATAGTTCGGATGTTAGTTGAAAGTGTCATATAATAATAAGGCTACAGAGAGTACATGCTTACAAGAATCTCTTCATTAGAATTTCCTAATTACCAACACACTGAATTGCATTATTTAATAATATTTGTTTCAGGTTGCCGTGGGAACCATCATAGGTTTGAGGTACGGAGTTAGTGGAGAAGGCACATTTAGCAAAGGTGAGGCCGATTGGCTTTTGTTCTTCATTTGTGCATATGTTGCCGCATTCGCTTGGTCATGGGGACCACTGGGATGGTTAGTGCCAAGTGAGGTTTGTCCTTTGGAAATTCGATCTGCTGGTCAAGCCACTAATGTTGCAGTCAACATGAGCTTCACATTCTTGATTGCTCAAGTTTTCTTGATCATGCTTTGCCACTTGAAGTTTGGTCTCTTCTTCTTCTTCGCCGGTTTCGTCGTCCTCATGACCATTTTCATTGCTTTCTTCCTTCCTGAAACAAAGGGAGTTCCCATTGAAGACATGAACACAGTGTGGAAGTCACATTGGTTCTGGAAGAAGTTTGTTGCTCTTGATAGGAAGAACTCCGCATGAAGTTGTTTAAACAATGAGAGATAAAGTATTCATGTTCAGTATGATAATTTGATGACAAGTGAAAAGGATTGATGAAATCAATTTTGAGAAAAATTTTGACAGGCTCGATGATTATATCATTCAGTTCTTTTCGATAAGCTTGTACGCTTGTATTTGTGAACAGGATTATTTCTCCATAGAATCCACTTTTTTTTTTTTGTTTTTTAGAATCCTCTTACTTGTTAGGAATGAGTTTATCATTTTCAGATAAATTAACAAGGAAAGTTCACATTTTAAGCACTTTTTCCTATTTAGAATAGGGAAAATTAATTTGAGGTCCCCACAAGGACTTAATAATAGAAAAGTCCCAAAAGTTGGGAAAATTAATGTAGGGTCCCAAGGGACCTCACTTTAGTATACTTGAAAAGTGAAAAGACAGTTTTGTCCCTAACCTATTAACACTTGTCACATGTGCCCAGTAACTACTGGGCACGCTTGATAACTCGTTGGGCAAATCTTGACAAGTTACTGGGCACATGTGACAACTAGTTGGGCATGTGTAACAACTTAATGACCAATACTCTTTAAGTTAATGCAGGGCAAAATGACAAGTTATTGGACACGCTT
The DNA here is from genome assembly GCA_029929735.1 of Mimosa pudica. NCBI lineage: Eukaryota > Viridiplantae > Streptophyta > Magnoliopsida > Fabales > Fabaceae > Mimosa > Mimosa pudica. Next base: position 5,872,848 of record JAKELP010000021.1, on the reverse strand, counting down.
GACAACTCTTTGGGCAAACCTTGATAATTTTCTGGGCACATGTGACAACTAGTTGGGCATGTGTAACAAGTTAATAGCCAATACTCTTTAAGTTAATTGGCATGGCAAAATGACAAGTTACTGGGCAAGCTTGACAACTCTTTGAGCAAACTTTGACAAGTTACTGGCCACATGTGACAAGTGTTAATAGGCTAGGGGCAAAACTGTATTTTCACTTTTAAAATATATTAAAGTGAGGTCCATTGGGACCCTACATTAATTTTCCCAACTTTTGGGACTTTTCTAATATTAATTCCCTTGTAGGGGACCTCAAATTAATTTTCCCTTTAGAATATCTTCAAAATTCAATGAAGGCAGGCAAAAGGCTAACGATACATTAATGACGACAAATTTAGACTTTTAGTTTTTATAATTCTAGTATAAAACATTATTTGTAATGGGTTTATCATATTATTTTTTCACCGATTGGACTATTAAAAATCATTAACTAGTCTCCTACAAGACAAGTTCAGAATTGGGGTGGAATGTGAATGGCGTTTTGTTGTTTTATAAAACAACTCTATTAAATTGTTTAAGAAACAAAATTTTGCAAGAAAATAAAAAATCAATATTTGGACATTTGTTTTGAGAAATCACATTTGACAATAAAAAAAATATCATAATTGGTTTCAAGTAACTATTATCATCATGGTAGTACGAAACCTGGACCGACCCAATTGGTTCAACAAGAAAACAAATTGGACCCCGAGGAAAAACAGAGTCAATGAAAATAAAGAAAGTTTTAAAATAAGTTTTGGAAGGGCAATTTCAAATTTTAAAAATCATGATTTGAAGGAAATGTGGTAAGTGGTATTAAGGTTTTGATTTTCTTTCCGATGTATAAAAAAAGGTTTTGATATGGGTTTGAGCTTTCACTAATTTAAAAAGAACTTCGTTTCTTCAATTCCCATTTAGGTAAGTCTATTAAAGAGGATTTAAACCAAATTAATTCACTTAAGCACAATTCTTTTTTCCATCTCTAATATTTAATTAAATTCAAAACACATGCATAAAATAAAATATTACTCAATATCCACATATATTAGAATAATAACTACAAAAACTTAAAAATATAATGTACTATTAGACATTATGTGAGTTTGTTATGCTATTATGGAGTATTATTTTAATTTTAATAGGAGTTGAACTCGATTGAACCTTTGACCCTCTGCCTCGATCAGGTTGACCCCCAGTCCAGGTTTTTGAATCTCAATTATCATATACCATATATAATAATTCAATTGTTCTAGTGACATGATGCCATGATGGTACTTCTGGTAGTGACTGATGTTAGCCATGGCCATGGCCATGATGGCCTTTGTTCTGCAGTGGATCACATATGCAATATCATTCCATAATAAACCCCAATTGGTTTTTTTTTCAGTTAACAATAATCCCCAAATAAGTTTGTCATTCTTAGAGTTGAAACATGGAAAGCTCGTGTTGCACTTCGACAGAATAAAAATTTATTCTTATATCATTGTCAGAATAAAATTTTCTAACTAAATAAGTTGACATCCATGATAGAAAAAGTTTTCTTTAAGTGAAATTCTATAATGTATAATAAAGATTTCTTGTAAAGTCTCAGATATACATTGATCGTGGTGGAAAAAAATATAACGCTATCCTAATTATTAACGATCAAGTAACATTCATGTTCACGTACAGTCACAATAATCAATCCTTTGGGCCTTGGGCAGTAGTGTACTACTAGACCAACAACTTTTTTTTTTCGGCCAGAGGACCAACAACACATATGAGTAAGTCCAGAGTTTTTTTCTCTCATAATTTAAGAGGCTCTACAATCTGACGAACACGAGATAAGTATTCCAAGAATCTGTTTTCCCCTTTTCTAATCTTTCTTTTCTTACCTGATATATTAATTTTTTCACTCTTTGATAAAAAAAAAGGTTTTGGATACAGTATCTTATAAATTATTATTAATTCATAAAAAAATACGTTTACACTGTTAAAACTTAATTTGTCCTGTGTTTTACCTGTATTATAAATAAAATTATCAACGCAGTATTCTAACAGTAACTTTATAAAGTATTGCATCCGAGCCAATTAGGTAGTTAAATATGTGCCATTTTCATCTTAGGGGCGAGAATGCATTTTGAGGCGTAAATGAGGAAGAAAATTTTGGGAAGATCCAAGTTCCGTTTTCAAACCGTTCGATAATTGGGTTATTGCGATAGATTTATTTGTTTACGTATATTCTTATCAAGAGTTATATAAATAGTTGTATAGCTCAATAAAATTGGTTAATTAAGTTATTTAAAAAATTGTATTTTTTAACCCGAGGTTTCACAGTCGTCACCTCCCCTAGGTGATTGACCTAGTCAAATATTAAAATATAAAGAACACGACCAACAAAGTGATATATAAAGGTAATTGACGCATCTGCTTATGGAAAAATGAAAGTGGGATATATAATAATGTGCAAGTTGAAGAAACTTATTTGCTTTTGTTTTTTAATATAAGGGGCGGCTCTTTCAAATTACTACAAGCTGATTGATCCCTCAAACTAGCTCCTTTCGTTGATTGGCAATCGCGAAATCAGGTATTTATATATGACATGATGTATATATATACACACACAAAAAAGAATGAAAATGACGCACCTACTTACGCAATACATATAAAGAAAAGTAATCGAACGTGGTGTGTGCATGTATGTGTATATATATGTGTGTGTTTGTATGTGTATTCTAACTTGGAAGTTGAGATTTTTATTCTGAAACCTAAATTTTAAGGTTCCATGGCGGATTCAGCAACTGGTAGCAATTTGCCGTCTCACATGAAAGCTTGGGTGTACCATGAATATGGAAAAGTAGAACAAGTGTTAAAGTTTGAAGATAGTGTGGCTTTGCCTGAACTCAAGCACGACGACCAAGTTCTCATCAAGGTTGTTGCTGCTGCTCTCAATCCCATTGATTATTACAGGTCGGCAGGCTTTTTCAAGCACAACGATTCTCCTTTCCCGGTATTCTCCTTCACTATCCAGACTTCATTTTTCAACTAGAATTTAGCTTCCTTGCAGATTCATTAATAATAATACTCGTATATAATAATACTCCATCATGGTCTTAGTATAAGACAAGTTTACTAGATACTTGCTTTAAACTGTTAATACTCTCTTCCCTCCAACCTAATTGACTTTTTTAGAAAATCCTAAAAAAACAAAATAAGTTAATTTTAAATTGATTTATCTAATTTTTTTACCTTAGACTACTTTATTTTACCTATAAACTAATGGATAATCTAAAAATATATCAAATGTGTCATGATTTAATAGTCTATTTCGTAACCTTAATCTCTCCAAAAAAGTCAATTAGGTCTTATATTTAGGATCGGGGCAGTATAAGATATATCTATTATATTGTTATTAAACTTGCAAAGTTGACACTTTGAGTGCACCATTTTTACATATCTACCTTACAATTTAAAATAGTTACAAAATTTGTGTCACTAACTAATGGTAATTGTAAAACCTAATAAAACTCACAAATTTACATACTTGTTTTGAACATTTTTACTTTTTTACTATATATTAACAGTTTACAAAATAATCATGCAACTTGCTATTAATTTCATGTTGCAATTTCATTATATCTAATGGCCTCATGTACAAACTTCGTAACAATGTCTTTAACAATTTGATTGTAACAACTTTTTTAACAATTTGATAAATTATGAATATTGATTGATTTAAAGTCAAATTTATAATTCCTATCATCTTTGCATTTCTTGTTTAACAATATGCTTTAAACACATATTTGTTAACAAAAAGTAAACTCATATATATGAGTATACTATTCCAATTATGAAAGGGACGAGTACGAAAATTAAGAAATGATTAGGTTAATTTAAAAACAAATACTCCCTCCGTTCCTAAATATAGGACCTAGATGACTTTTTTGAAAAATCCTAAAAAAAGCAAAAAATAAGTTAATTATAAATTGATTTACCTAATTTTTTCTCTTAAACTAGTTTATTTTACCTATAAGCTAATGGATAATCTAAAAAGATATCAAATATGTCATCATTTAATAACCTATTTCGCAACCTTAATCTTTTCAAAAAAAAGTTATCTAGGTCTTATATTTAGGAACGGAGGGAGTATTATATATCTAATTCAACTACTATCATTTAAATAATCAAATCAAGTAAGTAGATTCTATATATTATGTTCAGGAAAAATAGTGATGTGTAACTTCCTGCACGTTGTTGAGGATAGGTCGTATATAGAATAAAATTGACGTGGAAAGACATTTGTATTTGAAAAAAATGTGACTTTTTTGGGCAAGCAAAACAAATAAACAATGCCGCTTTTGGTGCTTGATAAATTGCTCTTCACATAAAGTGTTTCCGTATTTTTTTAAGCAGTTCCCGTAAATTTTTTATGAAAAAAGTCCGTATTCTAGAAGAGTTTACATATAAAAATGGGGAAAATGATCTTAGATTTATAGTATTTTAAGAATGCCCCTATATATAGATTGCACATATATCAATGTTGTTTAGGCAAGGGGAAATTTTATCGCACAAAGGCAAAAGATATATTTAAAGTAAATAAACACATTTATTACGAACGACTAAATTAATTTCCTTACTATACTACTCAAATTAGTTATGCAGCTCCCTTAGTGAAATACTCCCTCCGTTCCTAAACATAAGATCACTTTATGGAGGAGAGCTTGTTTTTAAATATAAGATCACTTTCTAATTTAACTCAAATTTTCCCCAAATCACCCCTACACTCCCTTCACTCAAAAAGTAGTGGTGTTGAAAAAGGTGAGAAGATATTTTTAAAACTTAGGTGAGAGGTATTTTGGATATTTATGTAATCTTAGCTAATTGGAATGTCTTCTTAATCTCTCCAAATTTGCTTAAGTTATCTTGGAGTATTTAGGAATACGGATGAAGTATTATTTATCATCATATAGATAACGTTTAGTAATCATTTTGCAACTTATTTGGGATTTGGGTGAAAAGACTACCCAGGATGGGATGTTGCTGGGGTAGTGGTGAAAGTGGGAAGTGAAGTGAAGAAGTTTAAAGAAGGTGATGAAGTATATGGTGATGTGAGTGAGGATACAGAACACATGAAGCAGAATGGATCATTGGCAGAATATACAGTTGCAGAAGAGAGACTGTTGGCTCACAAGCCTCCCAATCTGAGCTTTTGTGAAGCTGCAAGCCTTCCTCTTGCCATTGGAACTGCTTTTGGAGGCCTTGAGCATGTGGGACTCTCACATGGACAATCTATTCTCGTTCTTGGTGCTGCTGGTGGTGTTGGTACCCAAATCATTCAGGTATACTTCTTCCATCCTATACATAAGTAATGATATTGTCACTTGGAAATTTGAACACACACACATGTGAAATGATTTGTAAACATAAAGGGACAATAAGGGTGAATTTGAAAATTTTATTAATTTCAGAAATGTTTAATTACTAATTGAAATTTATTTTTTAGAATTTGTTACATTATTTTAAAAAATAAATGCCTATGTGGTATGCAAAAAACTTTTACTTTGTCTGAAAATTTGTTGCATTTTTAATTTGTTTTTGCATTTTTACGCCCCCAATTAATTGTATATTTCACTTGTACATTTGTTTCCACTCATTCACTCTTTCCTATTTCCCCTCATTCACCTGTTCTCCCATCATTCTCATAAATGTGGTTATCTTTGTGAAATAATTGGCGCTATATAGTATATACACACATGCGGATAAATGAAAATATTTTGCATCTATCCCCTGATTTAATGCCCCAACTTGGGTCACAACTCACAAGCTAGCGCAACTCAACTCGGCAAATATTTTGCATCTATTATATGCTTTTGCTTTTAGTTAACAAGTTTTAAGCAATAATTTTATTGATGTGATTTGGATAGTTGTTAAGAGTCGATGGGGTACCTCTTATTCATATCGATTTGTGGATTATTTTAATAATGTCACTATATAATCACCATATAATACCGATTGTGAGAGCTAATTCTTTCCCCTCTAATAAGAACTGTATTTGAGGCAGCTTGCAAAGCATGTTTTTGGCGTATCTTATATAGGAGCAACCTGTAGCACTGGAAAAATGGAGCTGTTGAGAAATTTTGGGGTTGACTTGTCAATTGATTATATAAAATCCAACTTCGAAGACCTCTCCGAAAAGTTTGATGTTGTGTTTGATGCAGTGGGTCAGTTTTCTAAGCTTATTCATATTTCTTTGAAATCTTACAATTAATTATTTTTGTTATTTACAGCCATTTAAAATAATTGATTTTTAGTAAAAAAAATATTCAATACTTATCATTAGCTTACCGATGTTGCTAAACTATCATCGTTGCCTGCGTTGATATATCGTGACAAAATTCTAAGATGACGACATTAAATAGACTTCGTTGAAAAATAACAAAATATCCTAAGTGATGAACAAATACAGGTTAAATTATATGAGATTTTTCTGAACTTAAATCTTGTATAAATAAGTTCCGAATTTGAATAGTTAACCCCCAGAACTTTTATGTACGTATACAAGCCCAAACTAATATGTAAGCAGATAAGCCCAAACAAATAGAGGTTCTGAACTTATTATATGTACCCAGATAAGCCCAAACTAATAATTTCATACCCTTAATTAAATAATATTATGTAAATTAATAACCCATCAAATTAACAAAATTAATAGGCGCTAAGTTGAAAAAATACACGTTGATTTTTTTTAGCAAAGGTATCTATAAAATTTTCAAATAGGGACAAAGGTTCTCATAACATGTCAAAATAAGGGCAAAAGTACTCATAGTTTATTTTGCCCATAGTTTGAAATGTTATGATTATTTTTACAAAAAAAAAATATGATGTTGGGTGCACCTTGAGCACAATCACATGGATAATTTTGCACTTTAGCTCAACTAAAAGTATGAAAGTTATCAAGATAAATTTAAAGGTTCAGAGAGGTGTATTATTGTAAAGTTAGCTTCAAATGTTATGGAGCTTATTTATATATGATATAAATTTTAATTAGGATATATAGTTTATTGTCCAAAAAAAAATTAATTAGGATATATAGTTCTGTATATTTTAGCCACACGTGAAAATATATATTCACATTATTCATAATTCATATAGCTTAGACAAGTTGTCGTCCAACACTGATAAATTTTATAAAGATATCGGTGGATCTGACGCAGGGCATGGAGAGAGAGCAGTGAAGGCTGTTAAAGAAGGTGGTAAACTTGTATCAATAGTTCCTTATGCAAGTGCTTCAACTGCAATGGTATTCATATTGGATAAGTTTGAAGGAGCTATGTTGGAGAAATTGAGACCATTCATAGAAAGTGGGAGGGTGAAGCCAATTTTGGATCCCAAGAGTCCCTTTTCATTTTCTCAAGTTTTGGAAGCCTTCATTTATCTTGGGACTAAAAGAGCCACCGGAAAAGTGGTGATCCATCCCATCCCATCCCATGAGAGATCTTTATAGATAAATCGTTGAGATGTTTGGATAATTGTTTGCATGCAATATGAATAATGGAAGTAAATCTAAAAAATATTTGTATAATGTAATACTCCCTCTGTTGCTAAATAAAAGACTAATTTACTTAATTTGATTAGATTAAGGATGTTTGTTAAATGTTAAGTTAATTATTAAGACATGATACTACTAGTTCACCGTAACTCCGTAAGTCCATAACCATATAAGCATATCTCTATCCTCTCTCTTCGTAAGTCCATAACCATATAACCATATCTCTATCCTCTCTCTTGTTTATTTTAGATAAGACTTATCAAGGTTAAATTGGGAAAAAAAGTTGAAAAAATTAGAGAGTGCCTTATATTTATTAACAATTGAATTTTGTAAGTGATCCTATATTTAGAGAAAAAGAAAGTAATACTCCCTCTAGTCCCTAATATAAGAGCCAAAATTTGAATGCTTTTGGTCCAAAATATAAGAGCTCATCTCACATTTTCTCCTCATTTAATGTGTTTTTTCCTACTTTGCCCCCAACTGTCTTTCATATTTATTAATGCTTATGTATTTCTCTCATTTAAAAGTATCATAATAAATATGAACAATATTAGAATAAAAAACATTAACTTTAGACACTCGACTAATATTCACATATTTTCTTAATAAATTTTTTTTCTTCTACCTCTTATATTAGGGATGAGAGGGAGTATACATAGAAGTAAGTATGTATGTGAAGTAAATTAATTTGAAAATAATAACAAATAAAAGAGATAGTTAAATAAAAATGAGCTGAAAGGTAAAAAAATAAAAATGAGCTCTATTTAGGACAAAATAACTTCAAAATTAAGGAAATGTTTTTGACGTATTTACACCTTCAGTCAAAGATTATTATGGCGCCTATGAAATGAAATGAGAGCAAGATTCAAGAATCCCATTTGAAACCAACGATGAAGCTCCGAAGATATCTGTCACTCCCTGTGATATCATCCATTTCACTCATGGGTTTTGTGTATATCACAGTCTTACTCTTAATTCATGACTGGGTCGGCCTGTATACTTCTCCAGGCATTTTAAACGCTTCATTCTTCACTATCTTGTGCTCTCTTTGCCTTTTCTCTTTTCTTGTTTGCGTTCTCAAAGATCCTGGCTTTGTCCCTCCTTCTTACCACCCTGATCTTGAACACATTCATGTTATAAATCGTGCAAGTGGGAAAGATGTAAGTAAATTGGTGGTATTCTTTTGTCTTTTTTCATGGAATAGTTATGTTGAAATGTTCAAATTGTGTTGTTGTTACTTTGTTTTCAAGATTTGGAATTTTCTATTTTTTCCTGCATGAAATGTAATCCTAGATTCTGGGATGTTTTTATATGAACTAGATTTCAATTGTTTATATGAATAGACAGATTAGCTATATAGCTATATTTCGTTTTTACGGTTTCAAGAAGGAAATTTTACTTCCTTTCTTAAGTGCTTACCACTCTGTTGCTGTTTATAAGTTCATCAAGGCTTACCAAGGAAGGATGGTGGAGTCATTGGAAATATCCCCATTTAAGAAAGAATGTTACATTCTCTATACAAATTTATAAACTCTCTTACAAATTAATAAGGGGCAAAGTTGTAACACTCACACCAATAGATAGTTGGTTGAGCTGGTAAGTGGGCTACAACTTCCGTAAGGATGAGAACGCGTGTTCGAATCCTGGGAAGCACTCTCATTGGAAAAAGGGGACAACCTTGCCCACATGAGCAACACTCTTACTCCTTGAGTCCGGATTAGTCGGTTGCCAATAGGCGCTGGGTTACCGGGCTGTATTTAACAAAAAACAAAGTTGTAACACTCACATTAAATGCTTCTAAGGTGCACTCATAACAAGGAATGAATTTTTTTTTCGCAAACTAGAGTTATGAATACGAAACCTGGTAATAAAGCGATTGTTCAAGTGTTTTAATCACCTATTCTGATTGCCATACAATTTGCGATGCTTATTGTTGCACACTGTCATATGATTTTGTATTATTAGTTATGCTAAAGTCATTTTCTGCCTTATGTCATGACTTCTATTCGAACAACGGCTTAGTTAGCTTTCAAATATTGGTAACATATTTGTTTATCTATAAAGCTTAACCTCTTTCTGAATTACTTGGAAATGATCCTCAGAGTTTAGAACAGACGAGATGTGACAAATGCTATACATACAAGCCTCCAAGGACTCATCATTGCCGAGTTTGCAGAAGATGTATTCTAAAAATTGTACGATGGCTGCAATGTTTTCTGGTTGGGAGAAATAAATAATTTTGAGCCCCAATTTTTATTTCAGTTCAGGATTTAAGGCTCTGCTATTTCTTTTTTGTTATTGGTGCAGGATCATCACTGCGTGTGGATAAATAATTGTGTTGGTTATAGGAATTATAAGGCTTTCTTTCTTCTTGTACTATATGCCACCACAGCAAGTATCCATTCTATGGTATGCATTCCGTGGGGTATCTGTTTTTTGTCCTGATTACCTTTCTAGAAGTACTGATTATCATTCCAATCTGCAGGCAATCTTCATAAGCTTTGTGCTTCAGAAAGACTGGGATCCGTTGAAAGGAGGATATCTTAAGATATATTATGTAAGTTATTGAGTGAACTGGGAGTGTTCTAATACTTCTGTGGTTTTATCTTTTACCTTGTTCGATACTATACCTTTGGATGCTTTATCTAGTGGAAATTTTTGTTGGTTCAAAATTTCTCTAGATTTATGTCACCATTGTATGAAGTAAATAAATTCAGTACACTTATGCAAAAAACACAGTATAAGTGTTCTAAAACTGGTGTGGAGCAGTTATAATTAAGAGGCCTGTTTATTACTTAATGACCCTCTTAGGTTCTAGTATAGACTGGACACAATTTAGTGATTAATTAAATGGGTTGTGCGTTGTGATTTACATTTGACTTGTTTCTAACCAGTGGTTGCTCATTAACATTTCCTAGACTTACTAGTTTGGCCATTAACTTATTATTGGGAGTCTACCTAAATAATTGTTACTTGTAAGATTAAAAGTTGATATTGCACCTATGTCTGATGCCTGACAAGTTTATTAGTACCATTAGTTGGAAGGTGTAGGTTGTTACCATTGATGAAACAGTCAAGTTAGTGGGTTCTCACGTCTAGTAGTTATTCATTTGGACTTTAGTCTCTGCCAGAAGGCTTGCACTTAAGAGGATATTTGTATATCAATCACTTACATTAATTATCCTTGAGTGGCTGACGTTTTGTCTTCTGAGTTGTTAAATGTTGACAGAACGGAAGCATATGGTTTCCTGAATATAATTCTTAAGCTGAAAGGACGCTGATGTTGTTGAATCTTCTTTATGATGAATATTAGTTTTTGAAGAAATTTGTGATGCCAAAACTCTCTCGCCCTTAAAAATATAACTTGTCACTGGCAAAATTGGTATGGATTGACAAGACAGACAGCCTCGGTTTGAGTTTTGTCAATGTTAGATGCATAGGATCCAAGTGATTTAATCACTTTGTTTGTATTGATCTCTCTTTTTGTCTTTTTTTTTGGATGTTGAGTGAACCTCCTCTTTAATGCAAGGTTGACTACCATGTATTGGGTAACTGCAAATATTAGTCATTGAAATGACTGAAATAAAGCTCAACAGTTGGTTATGTCCTCTGTTCTACTTAGTTGTACAGATTAGTCTGTCTTTGTAGTCTTTGAGAGTGAGACATTTTCAGTTCAAATAAAAGAGTGAGACATTAAGGACCAAGACCAACTCTCCCATATTGGTTCTCACATTAAGGACTGGAAGAGTAACAAATAATACTACCTTATCATACTCTTTTGAAACTTAAAACTACTCTACGTATTTCTCATTACATCGCAGATATGATGTACTTAATATTTTCAGTTTAATCCTCTCAACCATGGATTTTCCATATGCAACTGGAGTTTGTTTCTGGATCAAACCAATGCTTAATCATAACTTATCTAACATAATTCTTATTTTGCATCAAAATTATTTCAATATCTTTGTGATTGTAAATGTAAATGAATGTGGGTCCTTAGAGGCTTAGATACTATATTTGGCATCTCTTCTGTAGATCAAGATATTAGACATGCATGATTTCAGAGACAACATGTATATATAACTATCAAGCAGATTCTAAAAATAACGCTTATAATTTATTCCATATTTTCATAATAAGAATTGTTTTTCAGGCTTTTTAATTTTACCTGCAGAGCTTTAGGAAGCTATAACTATGTTTGATTGATAGATGATTTGAATTCTTTACTAGAGGTTGATTGGTTTCTTATAACTAGCTATATTAGTCTGTGTAACTTAGAAGTATGAATAGTTTCTTCTCTGTTCATTCTTGCCTGTAATATATCTCCATTTCACTTCATTCGAAAAGGATATCTAAAGTTGATTCTATGATGTAAAAAGGCTGCTTCATTTTACATTGTGAAATGTATTTTCATTTCAAGTTCAAAGTATTTTTATTGTAAGAAATTTGCTCTTTGTTGAACCCCAAAAGCATTGTGATGGTTTATGAAAGTTCTTTTGCGTCTTTTACTCATTCTTTTTTAAGACTACATTAATTTTGAAGCATGTGATACATGTTCAGGTGACATGCGGAATGATATTGATCTCGTTGACCATGATCCTTTTTACTCTTCTGGCATGGCATTGCTATCTCGTCTTCCATAATATGACTACCATAGAGGTGAGTTTCTACTTGCTAGTACTTCCTCTGTTCTACAATATAAGCTAATGTTGTGTGAGAGGGTATGTCCCATAGTATGAGCTAATTGTTGCCTTTTCTCTAAGCATTATTGTATTTTTTCCATTTTTACCCTTTGTTGACTACACTTTCTCGTCTTCCCCATACACACTCCATCTCTCTCATTTTCTTCTCATCCAATCACCATCCCACTTGTCCTCTTCATAAATAGAGGTAACATTGGGAAAAACAAATATGTTCCACACATATTGATTGTTTTCTACAACTTATAACAGTTTTTTTGAAGATAACAATTTGATAAACATTAGCTTATATTGTGGGAAAGAGAGAGGACTTATGTGAATGCTATTTGAACCTGAAGGCATATCCTAGCCTTGGTGAATAACTAGCACCCAACTAATCTAACTCTTTTATATGTATCGAAAAACATGAGTTAGGTTGTTTGTGGGCCATACACTATAAGCTGTTTTATTTCTTGTCTCGGAATATCTCATGATGTGCTTGTAACCAGTATCATGCGAGTAAACGTGCACAGTGGTTGGCTAGAAAATCAGGACAAAGCTATCGACATCCATTCAACATTGGTGCATACAAAAACATTACCTCGGTATTACCCTATCATTTGTGATCTTGATCTATGACACACTTTATAATGACAATTTGCTTTGCGCTTATTATGTTCATAATCATTTGTACCAGATTTTGGGCCCAAACATGCTGCAATGGTTTTTTCCAACAGCAATAAGCCATCTGAAGGATGGAATTAGCTTCCCTACGCCATATGATAGTGCTTAAAACTTTCAATCAGCTGCAGGTCATAATCATTGGTTTTGGCATTAAAATCCTAAGAGTCAACCATCATGGGAAGGATGCTTCAATTTGATGTTAGTCCTAGATGCAGGAAAAGCCGGTGGATCAGCCAATTAGTTTGTTTATATAGGAAAGCGTATACGGATACTATCCAAAACATGGATATACTTGTTGTCATTTTTGTTGTATCTTAGAAATGTATAGTTTGGTCTACTGACAATTGATCAATTAAATTTTTTAATGGAGGGTTAGATTGCTATGATTTTGTAATTTTTCGGTGTGACATTGCCTCTTGAAATTCTTCCTGGTGGCCACAGCCCTTCTATGGAAACTTGCTGGACAAACTTCCTTTATTTTGTTATGAAAGGTCTTATAGTGTTCTTACTTTTTTGTTAATATTCTCTCATCTATTTTCAGTAACATAATAAAAAAGGGGTTGATTATTGCATATCTTGTTGGTTCCTGCAAAGGTACTGCCCTCATTTAGCAAAATCTATCACTGTGAAATTCTGTTGATATAATAATTACTATGAAAGCAACATTATTTTGTTCAAACTTCATTATTTGTTTACAAAGTGACATGTCCATGGCATGGATTGTAGTTTTGATCTGAATTCACAGTTATCAAATTCCGATTTTCTAAACCTACAACTTTACAAGCAGGGAATGCATCTTACAAGAAGTAAAGTGGGATACCGAGGATTATTCACGATCAAATATTGATATACAAGCAGGGAATGCATCTTACAACCTAGAATATTTGAAGGAATTAAAATAAGAAAACAAAAGGCAAGTTAAATTGGGACCATAGAAGCAACGAACAGAATGCCTCTGGATTGGCATCGTTGATTCCTGTTCATGAAGTTTACGTAAGAGATGCACTGTGTATTTTTTTTATTACAGCACTGTGTACTTTATATATAAAAATAATTACAGCACTGTGTACTTTATATATAAAAATAATAGGGCAATGACCATATTTTACCTTTCAAGTAATCACCCTGAAACATTGGACACCCTAAACTAATACAGGGTAATATTTTACCTTTAAAGTAACAAAGTGATCAAATTTTACTCTCCGGCGAATGTTCACGTGTCATCATTACATTCGCCGGAGGGTAAAATTGCACCACTTTAGTGTGATGTCCAGTTATCACCACGTGTCTATTAGCAATGGATAAATTTATACTTGAGAAGTGTGATGTCCAGTTATCACAAAGGTAAAGTTGTCCCCTTCCCGATACAAGTGCTTTCACATAACATAGATTCTAACATGCATTTAACTTGTATGTTAAAGTGAAGTTATTAAACTTCAACAATTGCTTCTTGCATTTTGTTTACTTTCCTTGAATTAGTGGCGTTGTTTGTGGAAAGACAAATAGGGAAAGGACAGTGAGAGGTAGGCTAAGGGTTTGCTTGGATGGAGGAAAAATGGGAGAGGAAAGAAAATGGGAGGAGAGAAAATGGAGAGGAAAGAAAATGGGAGAGAAAATGTTATCCCTCGTCATGCTTGGATGGATGAGGGAAAATAGAAAGGAAGGAAAATGGGTGGGACATGGTTATTGCACAATATTGTGCAACTTTTCTCTCTCTTATAATCCCCCATTTTGGGAGGAAAAATTTGGGAGGAAAATGGGGTATGTGGCCCACCCACTTTTCCTCTCCCCTTTTCTTTCCTCTTCCATTTTCTCCCCATGCAAGCAAGGGAAAATACTTTCCCCACCCCATTTTTCTCTCTCATTTTCTTTTCTCTCCCATTTTCTCTCCATCCAAGCACAAAGTAAAGTAAAGTAAAGTAAAGGGGCAGGCAGTGCCACACACCTCACACCATGACCATCCATCGACCATTTCATTGAATTGAATAATACTAATGATTATGGCTTCGCTCTATCTCCATGTCCTTCCTCCACCACTCTATAAATTTTGTTCCTGTTTTGCCCCTACCCGCCATTCTCCTCAGCGTCTCTTCTCCTTCACAATGGCAGGGCCCACTACTCTCCTCAAATCTAAACATTTGACTTTGGCCTCAGCTGATTCTGACTCCCCCAACTCCTTACAACCTCCGCCCCAATCTCTCCTCCAACTTATCGCTGTATGTAAGCTTTACAACTTCATTATCCTAAATATATATGCCATTAATCATCACATATTTATTATTGTGAGTTGTTATTTTATGATATTACTAATTCACCCCTACTCAATTTATTCCCCCTTACTATGTCTATGTGCACGCCGGTTGATTTTTTTACAACTTAATCAAGCTAAATAGGTCATTAATCATGTGCGTTACACCCTCCATCCTAAATTAATTCCTTAAGAGTGAGGATGGTAGTTATTATCACGTGATATTACCAATTCAGCTTAATCATTTAACTTTGTTACCCACCCTCCCTCTCTTGCATAGTTGCATATTTATTATTGTTATGCATTCTTTGGATTACTTTAGGGGAAAATTGAGAACAATTAAGGAGGGGACTTATAATTAGGATCAAATTCATCTCCTTAAATAGGTCTTATATTTAGGACAAAATGAAGTATCAAATTATATGTGAGATTATAAGTCAAATAGACCAGTTTATATTAGAAAAAAATTAAGAAAATCAATTTATGACTAGTCTCTTCATTACTAAATATAAGTTCCTCTTTGATTGGCCAAAAAAAAAGTTCCTCTTTGACTTTTTTATTGAAAGTCTATGGAGCAAATATACTATGTAATTAGAATATAAGTTAGTTTATAAGTAGAATAAATATTGTAAACAATTTAAATTAAATAATTTTGCATCCTTAATTTTTCAATAAAGTTATAGGGACTGTTGATTTCATGCTATAATTTTGAGTTTAAATTGCAGGATGGTTTTGATCTTCCCTCAGATTATTTGGTGAAGCTTCCACGTGATCTTCGATTAGATGTAATAACAGGAGTGCATATATTTTAATCTCTCTGTGATTTCATAGTTTATTTTACTTATGATGTATGACACAAGTGTCCATTTTGTGATTTGTAAAGCTCAATGATGCCGCTTTTGATCTTTCAAACGGACCTGTCTTGGATGAGGTTAGTAATTCTAAAATTACTAGTTTTTTCCAGTTTTGAAACCATTCTGTCTTCACTTCCTGCTTGTCTTTACTTTGAATTGCTTTCTTGGTTTAAAATATAAGACCCGGTAGAGTGAAATTAAAGAAGCTAAATGAGCCAGTTAATTATAATGTATTTTGTGTACTATTATATTATACTCCTACGTTAGTTACTATGTTAAATAAACCGGTGATAGAAAAAATTCCAACAAAATCAATTTATATATAAATCATTTAATTTTTGTTCAAAAAAATCAACTGTGTGCTATATATATATATAGTAATGGAGGGAGTAAGACGTGCCTGAATGATATATAGTAATGGAGGGAGTAAGACGTGCCTGAATGAATTGATGCTTGCGGTGATGAAGTGATGCCTTCTATCACTAAATGCATTTTTCATTTTTCAAATTTCACTCTAGACTTCACTTTCTTTGTATGTTTCATTGCCTTTTCTGTTTTTAGTAACTGAAAATTTCTTCGTGCTATTAGAGATGTTTTTTATGAGAACATAATTTTTCAGTGTGGCCAAGAGCTGGGAGAGTTATTACTTAACCTTTCTCGAGCATGGGAACTTGCTGACACAACAACTTCCCATTCCTTGGTTAGCAAGCTACCTTCGTTAGTGGATACTTTGAGTGGCAAGGCCAAATCAGGCAAGTCACTAAACCTGCAGTCGATGTTCATGCATGGATAGGCTTTCTGTACTAGCCCCCTTGGCCCAATATAAATGAATGTAATTTGAACTTCTCATTGTTTCGATGCTCAGCACTTGGCAAGCGATTGTTATCTGCTGGAAGAAGGTTTCAATCCATGGGAAAATATGGCCAAGGTGAGCCAGAAAAGGTATTTACACAGTACACGAGCCCAATGTGGATTTTTGTCTTTTCTTCTTTTGATGTTGTCTGGTCCATTAAGGAACTTATAAATGACATCTTTCACAGTAACAAGTATGACCCTTGATAGAAATCTCAAACTATGTCAAGTGACATGACAAACTATGTTGATGTGCGTTAACTATTGCCTTTAATGGCCCTGCTACAATTTTGGCTGCAAATAATATGTAGAAACCATTGAGTTCATATTTGAGCAATTGTTCACCTTAAAGTCAATATTTCCTGTGTTCATCAGCGTGATAAGATTAGATGACATATTTGAATACATTGTCTTTGTTCAGTGCTCATTGAATTAATGGACATAAAGGACGTTTCAATACTTGAAGTAGTGATTTGCTTTTGAGTGACAGTTATATCATGCAATGTGTGCCAATTATAGATTGCAAGAGCGATGATTACCGCTGGGAGGGTTCTAGCTGAGATTTCGACGTCTGCAGTAACAGAGGAGACACCAAAGGAGGAAGCTAGAATGCTGAAGGTTAGTTATTTGTATTTGTCTCTGGTTTTGTGAAGTTTCCTTGTATTCATGAGAAACCTTTACCAGAATGCTGCAGATTAATTAAGAACAATGTTACCTTGTGCAGTTTGGAGAATTGCAGGTTGAAATAACACCGGATAAAGCCAATATAGGGGCTGTAATTGGATTTGTTTTTGGGTAAGTTTCACCTTTTTTAATAAAATGAGTTTTTTTTTGTTTATTTTGATTAACATGACAGAGTCCGAGACTGAGGAAAGCTAATTTATATTCTTAATTGCTGTCAAATTTGAAATGAAGGGTTCTTTCATGGGAAATAGCCCAGGGAATTCAAAGCATTCCTGAGAGTTCTTTTCAGTATGCAAATGAGAATGCTCTGCTTCTTGCTAAGGTGCTTTAAAAGAACATCTATTTGTAATTTCTCTTACAAATTTGTACTTAAAACTTCTGACGCCAAAAGGGCATATCATCATCTTCTTTGCAGTCTCTGAGGGGGGCATTGCTTGCTCTTTTCTACTCGTCAACATTATTGTCAGCATTTACTTCAGTGGGACTTGTCCTCTTGGGGATTCAGCTTAAATCAAAGAAAGATTGAGTTTTTTGGGGGCTTCTGTCCCAGTTTTGCTTGTGAATGACGTTGTATATATACATAGCACAAGGTGAACAATAAAATAACATCTAGTGAAGGACCAGACTTCATTTCATGGTCTTAAAAGTTATCCAGAGTCACACTATAACCAATAATAGGCACATACTCCGTTTCTCGGTCCCAATATACTTCTTTCTATCCTTAATATAAGAGCTCAAAATTTGAATGATTTTGGTCCCTAATATAAGAGTTTATCTAATATTCTCTCCTTATTTAATGCATTTTCATACTTTACCCCTAACTCTCTTTCATATTTATTAATACTCATGGAGTATTTCTTTCTCTTAAAAGTATAATAATAAATATGGGAAAAGAAACATTAACTTCAGACACTCAACTAACATTCACATGTTTTCTTAAGAAGCGTTTTTTTGTCGGGTAACTCTTATATTAAGGACTGGAGGGAGTATGTTTTAGTTGAAAAACTTTTAGTTAAAAATATTAATTACATGAGGAATCTAATTTAACCTTTATTGTTAAAGATGGAAGAGGATAGCAGATACATATAATAAAGATGAAAATGAGTGTAAGGGGAAATAAAAAATGGGTAAAATTGAAAAAGAATGCAATAAATGATTATGGGAAAATGACAAATAAATATATATATGAATGTGCAAAAGAACAAGTAAGGAATTCAAAATTCCAAGAGGACAAGTAAGGAACTCAGAATTCCAAAAGAACAAAATTTCAATTTAAACTTTAATATTTGAAAGTACACTTCTAAATTATCAGAATACACTAACTTAAAAATTTGAAGGGTAAAATCCACAATTAAATAATAAAATATGCATAAATTAAAATGTTTTAGTGTAATTATTCTTATATTAAAACAAGTTGTCAGTTTTTGCCCTCATTTACTTATAGGGTTAATATGCAAATCCACCCCTGAAGTATACCAAAAAGTGTAAATTCACCCCTGACATATTTTCATATGCAATTTTAACCTGGAAATAACAATTCGGTGCAATTTTACCCTTTTGATAGTTAAAGCTGTTTATTTTAGTGTAAAATGACCAAAATGTCCTACCATTAAATTCTCTCTTCTCTTCCACCCTCCCACCCCCAAACCCCAACCACCACCACCACCACGACCCTCCCTCCTCCACAACCACCACCGCGCGCCCCAATTTCCTCCACCACATTATCTATTGCACCAACCCCTAATCTCATTTACACAACTATATATATATATATATATATATATATATATATATATATATATATATATATATATATATATTCTTGATTCTTGATGGCGTTTATCCTAATCTGTTCATAGGGATTCTGTTATTATATTCTTGATTCTTGATCAAAACACAACGGCATTTAAAGAGGTAGGAATTATTCGTCATCCACGAGTTGGCGAGTATGCCTTTGGCTTTATTACATCAACTGTCAACCTACAGATACGCCTAATTTTATCTTAATCAATATTCAATATGTCATCATATTAACATTGAATATTTGAGTTCCCTGCTATCTGGTTGTAAAAGGTGAACTTGGATAGCTTTTGTGTTATTGCTTTGATTGAGCCATGTGTTTGGTGTGTGTGATTTTTGTTGGGCGAGTGAATATTTTTGTTTAGTGTGATTATGGCGGGGGAGGGTAGTGGTGGTGTTGGTGGTGGGGGTGGTGGTGGTGGTTGGGGTTTGGGGGTGGGAGAGTGGAAGAGAAGAGAGAATTTAATGGGAGGACATTTGAGTCATTTTTCACCAAAATAAACAGATTTAACTGATAAAAGGGTAAAATTGCACCCAATTGTTACTTCCAGGTTAAAATTGCATCTGAAAATATGTCACGGATGAATTTGCACCTTTTGATATACTTAAGGGGTGGATTTGCATATTAACCCTTACTTATAAAATAATCTTTTAGATTTAATAACTCATTGTTTTTTTATAAAAAATAATAAACTCATTGTTATCATTAAATGAAACTAACTGTATTAACAAAAAAACACTACAAATGTATTTTCAAACATAAAGAATTAAATTGAAAATTGATAAAGTTCATTTTAGCTTTTAAATAATGTACTCTCTTCGTTCCTAAATATAAATATAAGATCACTTTTTATATTTGATTAAATTAAAGATTCTAATTAAATTAGTTATTAGCACATGATATGAGAAAGTTGTTTATATATAGAAACAAATTGAAATAAAAAAGTGATCTTATATTTAGGAATAGAGGGAATAATATATTAATGTGTATGTATTTTACTATCCTTTTTATTAACACTTTATATTTATATTATGATTGAATTTTTTATTTAAAATTAATAAATCAGACAGGACATAATCCGGTTGGGTCGAGCCGGCCGGCCCGGTTCATCGAGAGAACCCTAAAGCTGCATGGATATACACATGCTTGTTTCTTGTTCTCTCCGTCCGGCCGCCATTGCCTGAAGGTTGCACTGTTGAACAACACTCCACGTTCTCTCTCTCTCGATGGGGAAGAAGCAAAGGCAGAAGAAGCTCGTTCTCCCGCCGGAACTCCCTCCCGAGCTCTCCGACGACCAAATCGAACTTTCCGACGAAGACTTGCATTTTGTTCACCACAATCGCGACTACGCTCGCTTGCTTTCTTCCTTGGACACTCACTCCATCACCAAGTAACCTTTCCTTCTTCAATTTCATCATAATCATTGCTTACCTTTTGGTTTTCATAACTTGAGCATATCATATTATCTTCAATATATAATAGACATGTGAGTCGAGTTGCTGATGCTAAAGAGGATGATTTGGAGGCTCTTTATGAGAAACGAAGGAGAAAGAATGCTCTCAACAAAGAAACAGAGGAAAGTACTCCTCATGTTGATCGTGTTGATGCTCTTCCAGTGAAAACATTGGATGGAAAATTATACTATCGAACAGGTCTATATTTTGTTGCTTCAAAATTGTGCATTGTGAATGTCTCATTATTGCTTGATCTTTTATGAAACCATTGTACTGATATTTGTTGCTTTTATGAAACTGTTGTATTGATTTGTTGCTTTTATGAAATTGGTGTATTGATTTGTTGCTTCTATGAAACTGTTGTGTTGATTTGTTGCTTTTGTATCATATTCTGTAGTTTCAAAGACCGAAAATGGTTCGGCTGGAGAGGAAATTGGAGGGGATAGCGATGATGGTAATGCGGATAAAGGGCTGGTGAAGCTGAGTAAGGCTGAGAGGAGGGCTAAAATAAAGAAAACAAGGAAAGAGGCAAAGAAGCAAGGGAAAGAAGTGGTGGCTACCGAGGTGCAGCCAACACCACAAGCAGCGGTGCTGGTATTGTATCAATTTATACCAAATTTAGTGTTCCCTTGGATCAGATTGATAAAAGTGTTTGTATTTGTTTTGATGCTTTACAAGCCCCTGTTATCTAGATTGGCTAATGTTATATGATTTGTTAGTGGTATATATGGGCTGAAGCTGTTTTCTTACTTTGCAGACATGTGATTTTTCTTTATCATTTTTTATTTGAATCACTTGGCTCATATGTGTTCCCCATGATCGTCTCACATTTCATGCAAATTCTTGACATATACAATTGAGGCTTTTAGTTCACTGATGATTTTGCATCTATTTACTATTTGTACTTGTACTTCCAAGAGAACGTTTTCCCTAAGGCATCAGGGCAAAGTTTAGTACGTAGAAAGTGTTTTCTGTAGAGGACTATAAAGGAAATGGGAAAGTGCATTGTCCTACAGCATAAGGCATTGCCCAATATTGTTTCAACATTCACAGTTTTATAGCATTTATTGGTTTTTGTCCTATAAAGTATAAACTTATGTTTTTCATATTTTCCTCGCCTCGTATTAGTTGCTATCTCATGTATTAGAATTTGGGGACTTGATGTACATCATACTTTTGAGCTGATTCTCTGTTTCTTTTAGGCTGAGATAAAACAAGATCTTACTGCTGAGGAAGCATTTGAAAATAAGAAGCTTAAGCTTGCTGAGCTTGGAAATGCCTTGCTTACAGACCCTGAATCTAATATTAAGTTGCTGAAAGAGATGATCCAAATTGCTAAAGAAAATGATCAGATCATTGTTAAACTTGGACTGCTATCACTCTTGGCTGTTTTCAAAGACATTATTCCTGGGTATGCCTGATAATTTCATCATAAATTCAACATCAATACATTATTGTATCAAATCTATCTACATTTAGGCTCACTGATTTATTTTAGGTTTAAATACCAAATTTACCCCATAAGTTTACCCAAAATCTCAACCCCACCTTGGAAGTTTTCTCGGTTTCACTTTCGCGCCGGAAGTAAAAAAATGAAGCAAAGTTGCCCCGGGCCTTAAAGCCATTAATTATGAACATCAATTTTGACCATTTGACTGACGTGTTAATTGTGACACGTAGGATTCTATGGAAAATTAATGGTGTTAATGACCGGGCTAATATTGCTCCTTTTATAAAGTTTCAGGGCTTAATTAAGATCCAAAAAACTTCCTGGGCGTGGCTAAGATTTTACTAATACTTCTGTAATGGATTTGGTATTTAAGCTTCATTTTATTTACCTTTTTCTTTATTAACCTTTACATTTTTTGCATTTGACAGTTACCGTATAAGGTTGCCCACTGAAAAGGAGCTAGAGATGAAGGTTTCAAAAACTGTCAGAAAGATGCGTTATTATGAGTCCACACTTCTTTCAGCATACAAGGTATGTGTGATTAACTAATAGCTAATTTTGGTGCAATGAAGTTTTTCTTTCAACACCTGGTTGTTGTTGTTCTTATAAGGCTTCTGTACCTGAATGGTGATTGCCTCCTATTCTTATAGCTACTTTTCCTGCTGAACATATTTTTTGAAGTATGATATGGCTTTACAGTAAAATTTTTATTATGTATTATAATATTTCTTATGATGGGTTGGCATAATGCATCAATCAGTTTTACTAAGATGATTTGTTTTTGGTCCCTTCTATTGTTTGCTTTTTTCAGGCATACCTCCAAAGGCTGATAGACCTAGAACATCACCCCTTATTTCAGCATGTTGCAGTTCGTTGTATTTGTACCTTGCTTGATGCAAATCCCCATTTCAACTTTCGTGAAATCTTGTTGGGCATGGTTGTCAAAAACATAAGTTCTACAAATGATGCCATAAGGTTCAGTACTGTTTCTGTTTTATTCACTGTATTATATTAAGCTTTTCCATGATTCTATGGAATTGCATTGGCTTGTTCAATAAAATGGATATTTGTTGATGCCTTTTAAATGTTAAGCTGCACTTTTTGTCTTTACTCAATTTGCAAAAGGAACTATACCATGAGATGAAGTTTCATAACTGAATCTTGAAACTCTAGATTTCTTCCCCTTGATTTCGATCTATCACATCTGTCTCTGTGGCTGTAAAGCGTATGACACAATTATATATAAAGTAGCTATTTGTTTTATCCCTGATATTTGTCTCAGTGGTTTTAAACAATATAACTCCATTATATACAAAAGGTTTTGTGGTGCAGAAGACTGCTGGCCTCAGGATGGCAACCTCATATAGGAAACATGAGCCAAATAACTAATTGCTATTTCTGTGGCTAATTAAATTTTATTTGCATGATTAACAGAAAACTCTGCTGTTCCTCAATTAAGTCACTATTTACAAATGACGGTAAACATGGTGGTGAAGCTACTGTAGAGGCTGTTCGGTTGATTGCTGATCAAGTTAAAGCTCATAATTGCCAGCTGCATCCTGAATCTATTGAGGTGGGAGTTCTCTCATATTCCTTTATTTGGTTAATGTCTACACTTGGTTGATTTTCTGTTTTGCTTATTAATTGTTCTTGTGCATTCTATATAGTAAACAATTGTATATAGCCCATTTTAAGGGAGAGACTTTTACCTCAATATTAAGTTGTTTGATATCTTTTTTTAACTTGATGTGTATGTTCACTACCCTGAATACTTCTCCAGGTTTTCTTGTCTCTTTCATTTGATGAGGATCTAAGGAAGTCTGAAAATACAGACAATGATCATAAAGCAAAATACAAGAAAAACAAGAAAAGAAAAAATATGGATGAAACAAATCAACCGAAACAGAATGAAAGAAAGAAAAGTAAGCAGGAAATGATGTCAAAGATGAGAGAGGAGGTATTTTTCATCCTTAAGAATGACTTTGTTTTTCCTGCTATAGCTAAGCATATCCTTGATTTTTATTATAGAGTAATGCTTTGGTAGGTCGAAGCTGATTACAAGACTGCGTCTTTTACACCAGATGTTATGGAGCTGAGACAAATGCAATCTGAAACACTATCTGCAGTGTTTGAGACATACTTTCGTGTTTTAAAGCACACAATGGAGTCCATAGCTGTCAGGTTTGTTCATATATCATTTGTATTATATGTTCCATTGAAACTTTAATATCTTATGGATGTATATCTCTGTTTCTGTCTAGATTACTGATAATCTCTGCATTTTTTGGATTAGATCTGAAGCAAATTCCGAGACACCACCTGATGCAGTTGGCTCCCACCCATTGCTTGCTCCATGTCTGAAAGGACTTGGAAAATTTGCGCATCTGATTGATCTTGATTTCATGAATGATCTCATGATCCACCTGAAAAGGCTCGCTTCTGGTAGTAGAAACTCAGGCAACAGTTGTGACAAGCTTCCATGTTTGACTGTATCAGAGCGTCTCCAATGCTGCATTGTTGCTTTTAAAATTATGAGGAACAATCTTGACGCTCTGAATGTTGATTTACAAGACTTCTTTGTTCATCTTTACAATCTCTTACTTGAATACAGACCTGGAAGGTTTGCCCTAAAGCCAATCTCTCAAATTTCAGTGTGTATATCAAGGATTATAGTTCATACATTTTTCATGTGCCTCCAAAAAAATCGTAGTAACATAAAGCAGCATTTGGACTAGTCAACTTCTGTTTCCAGCATTAGCAAATTCTCATGCTTTGTTTAGTGTTTAAATGTTTTCTGGGTTTCTTCTCTTACGTGAAACAGAGATCAAGGAGAGGTGTTAGCAGAAGCATTGAAGATAATGTTGTGTGATGATAAGCAACATGACATGCAGAAGACAGCTGCATTCATAAAACGTTTGGCTACGATTTCATTGTGTTATGGATCTCCTGAGTCCATGGCTGGTATACTTTTGTATTCTTTGATTCCATGAAGCACATGAACACATACGCATTAAAACGTAAATAGCAAACAAGAACCAATGATGTGATATCTGGTTATCCTTTTCAATTTTTTCAGCCTTAGTCACAGTGAAAAATCTCCTTCAGAAGAACGTCAAGTGCAGAAATCTGTTGGAAAATGACACTGGAGGAGGCTCTATTGGGGGCTTGATTCCAGTAAGCTTTTAAGTTTTGTCTTTTATTTCTAGCCACTCAAGATACTCTTAGCAGACACATTCTTAGAGACGGGAAAGACTAATGAGTTATCAAAAAGAAGTTGTAGTGCAGTTAATAATGGGGACCTCTGTTTTTTTATTCTAAATTTTGGTAGCTTCTAACTATTGACGGTTACATCATTATAAAATCTTCGGCTGTAAAACACTGCTACACAGAAGCCTTTTAATTTTTTCTTTTATTTGTGGCTACTCAAGATACTGCAAACATTCTTAGAGAAGTGAAAGACTGATGTGTTATCGAAAGGAAGTTGTAGTACAGTTATATAACATGTATTAATAATGGGGACCTCCTTTGTTTTTAGATTCTAAATTTTGGTAGCTTCATATTATTGACGGTTACATTATTATAAACTCCTCGGCTGTAAAACACTGCTACACGGAAGCATACCTTGGAGTACTGGGCTGATCCTTAGTCCTGCAGTCTTGTAGCACTATTACATTTCAACATAGGCCATCAGTGTAAAATAGTAAATGTGATATTCTAACAAGGTTGCTGCTTTATTAATATGGGCAAAGGCTATTTACACAACAGTAAGGGCCTGTTTGGATTCAGCTTATGAGAATAGCTTCCGGAAAAATAGCTTTTTGAGAATAACTTTTGAGTAGAATAACTTTTTTGAAAAATAGCTTTTGATGAAATTAGAGTGTTTGGATTAAGCTTTTTGAGAATAGCTTTTAAAAATAACTTGAGTAGAATATAACTTTTATGAAAAATAGTTAGGATGAATAACTTTTCATGTTTCTTTTATTTGAAATAAGTGTTTTTCCTAAATGAGAGAATGAAGCTTTCAGCTGGAAAAGGAGAAAAATGTAGTTTTTCTCAAAATAGCTTTTGGAACCCTAAACTAGCTTATCTTCTCAAAATAGCTTATCCAAAAAAATTGAGTGTTTGGATGTCTTTGTGTGAAACCTAGGTTTGGAGCTAGAATAGCTTTTGGAAATGTATCCAAACAAGCACTAAATCTAATCCTGTCAGTTTTTCTATTTTAAAAAAGTGGTCGTACTACTATTATTGACTATTTCTATGTTTCTTTGTTTGTTGCAGAAATATCAACCAAACTCGACAGACCCCAGTTTGAGTGGTGCTTTTGCCTCAGTATTGTGGGACCTCAATCTTCTGTCCAAGCATTATCATCCAGCTATTTCCACAATTGCGTCTGGCATTTCAAGCATGAGTACTGCTCATAATCAAGTTTATCTCTCCAATATTACCCCTCAACAAGCTTTCAGAAACATGTCCCTTGAACAAGAGCTTCTTTCCCCACCAAGTGGCAGTACAAAGCTAAATAACAAGAGGAAGAGAGCAAATGGAGCTACCCAATCTCCTTCTGCTGGGTCTACGACAGATTCAAGTTCATTTGATGAGGATAAGTTGAGGAAGAAACTTGCTTCCCATTTTATGGTTCTACACGATATTAGGGAGAATGAAAGGTTGAGAAGGGAGTTGGATAAGACTACGCTTTCTCTAGAGCTTTATAAACAGTATAAGAAACAAAAGTAAAAATCAAAGACTAAAATCAAAGCTTAGTGATGCATCTTGAAGTTATTCTGAGAATTTTGTATCATTTATTCTCATTCATTGGCTACATAAGTTAAGTTTCAATAGGTGTTTTTTTACTATATCAATAGGTCTTTTTTGGGTCACGGTTCCCAAGTTTTGGGTGGGGATTTATCAACCAGCCATTGTAATGTAGTTTAGTTTATATCATTAGCTGAGGGAAATAAATCCTTGTTTTTGTGGGAATCGGACAGCACATACCTCCCTATTAATTTATTATATGTTGTAATTTTAATTTATATTGGTACTGCATATCTTCTAAAGCTTCCATGGATTCATTATTACTACTGAAGAGTGAGGTCTTAAATTTGAGTCGTTAGTTTAGAAATCGATTTTTAGAAATATACCCTGAAGTAGTGAAGTGAGCTTGACATTACTTAAAATGAGTCGATGATACTGGATCTCAAATAAATGTACTTGTATGTATATAAAGCTCTCTGTTATTGAGAATTTACCTGTATTATAGTCCAGATTTGTTGGGCTATGCTTTAGGAAAGCAACAGTTCTCAATCCCCATTTTACCTCACCAGGACACATTTCAACTTGGTCTTTTCCTTAACCAAGATAAGAAGATTATATGATTGTATACAAACAACGTTATCTTTGATGCTTTTGTTGCTATGAAGGACACATGAGGCATGGTTACTATGTCCTTAAGTATAAGATTTAAACTATAAACAGCACAAAGTGTTCAATAAATCCTAACATATTTTTCCTTAAATATCATTCCACAAGAAACATAGTTGACAGTATTATTAGTCACTACTTCCTCCGGTCTTTATTATAAATCACCAACTACTTAAAATTTTTGTCCTTAATGTAAGTCAACAGCAGCCGCATTAAATGTTTTTCCCATTTTACCCCTGTTAATAACGGAGATTCAACATTGAAAATGTAAAACACATCATTTAATGAAAGGTGAAAGTTAGAAAAAATGGCAAATTTAACATGAATTTTAAGACTCAACTATCATTCCTTGATATCTGAGAAATGAGTAGTTTATGACTTATAATAAGGATCGGAGGAAGTATTATTAGTCATCACATGAATAATATTTTCAAGACCAACCCAATCACTTACTTAACAAAAATAAGGTGAATAAATTCCTAACATCCTTTACTATATCAGATGTATCAATCAATAGATTTAACCCGCTCTCTCCAAAGGGTCCGCGTCTTCTAATATAAAAACGAGTAAGATGTAATTTGCCTAGCACGTTTTTTTTTTTTTTTTTTTTTTTTTTTTGGTTACAGAATTTTAGGAAGGGGTTTGGGCTCAACCCAATCCAAGGGCAGGGCACCTAACTCATGATTCACTGGGGCCTGTCCCTGTGGGCTCTGGAGCATGACAAGCAAGCCCTTTCTTTCTGTCCACACAGGTAGGTTACTCTCAGCTTCACTTAGCTACGGAGATGCCTCCCCAAGCGCCGCGATGGAGACACAACAAAGTGTCACTCCCCAGGATCGAACTCGCGACGTGGTGGACAACCCGACGCTCATTGTTCAATCCCTTTGCCACTGAACCCACGGACGATGGGTTGCCTAGCACGTTTTTGACGCATCTTGTAATAGCAACTGGGAGTGATAGCTAGTTAAAGCTGCGAATAAGTTCGGTTAACTTGCCAATTGATTGTACGCCTATTAAATCCAACTTCGAAGGCGTAGCTATCAGACTATCAATAAAGTTAGTTTGACCATGGCAAAAGAAGAGGTTAGGTTGACTAGAGGTGTGGAGAAAGTTAGCTATAAATACTTGCCAATCAATTATTGAGAAATATTTGTAAACGTCCGAGTATCATGCTGTCTAAATTATAACCAATCATTACGTAACATTTCGGTTGATTTTAATCTTAGTTGAACGCTTATCTTAAATTAATCAAATATTATATTTTTTAAGGAATAATAAGCCTCTTAATAATTAAAACAGTAATAAAATGTTTCTGCTAAAAATAAAATTAAATGTAAATGGTTCCATATGAATTGTTAGCTAACTAAGATTAAAATTAGCTGAATTTTTGCATCCTAATTTGTTTAAAGCTTAGATAACGTAATAAAAATAGAAACACAAGTATTTCTCCAAAGTGTTATATTTTACAAAATCTAACTGAAAAGTTAGGTTTTGACTAGGTCCTCCTCGGGGGACAAAGGAGTAGTTCGAGGTCCTTTCTCATCATTTATGGAGTTGGTGAATGGGAAGTGATATTGATAAAAAAAACAGAATGGGAAGAGATATACTCCCTCCGGTCGCTAATATAAGAGTTAACCGCCAAAAAAACGCTTCTTAAGAAAACAGGTGAATATTAGTTGGGTGTCTTAAGTTAATGTTTCTTTTCAATATTGTTCATATTTATTATGATACTTTTAAGAGAGATAAATATATAAACATTAATAAATATGAAAGAGACTTAGGGGTATAATAGGAAAAAACACATTAAATGAGGAGAGAGTGTGACATGAACTCTTATATTAAAGACCAAAATCATTCAACTTTTAGCTCTTATATTAGGGACCGGAGGGATTAGTAGAAAAGTTGTTGTATAATTAATTAAAGGTAACAGTACAAAATAAAGTTTTTCTTTAACTGAAACAAAATAAGGCATTCAATTGTGCGACAAATCCAAACTTCATCTTTAAAAAAATATCCCTTTACAAATCTTCACCTTAGAAGTAGAACCAAAGAGAGTATGCTTAAGGTGGGTTACTTTTCTAAATTCCATTCGAAATTTACATTATTAAAAATTCATGTTACATTATTGTCGAGGCTTTTAGGTCAGTTTTAATAGATGTGTATATATAGAAATGTAATCCAACAACGGACAGTATAGTGTCGGAATATTTGAACCCACAAAACATGAATCAATGTGAAATTACCTAATTGAATATGCAATCAGCTGGTCTTTTTTAAAAGAAGCCTTTTGGGGTATACAATACTCCCTCCGGTTCTAAATATAAGACTTAGTTGACTTTTTTGAAAAATCCTAAAAAGATAAGGCAATTATAAATTGATTTACCTAATTTTTTCCCTTAAACTAGTTTATTTAACATATAAACTAATGACTAATATAAAAATATATCAAATATGTCATAATTTAATAACATATTTTATAAACTTAAAATCTTTAAAGAAAGTCAAATAGGTCTTATATAAGGACCGAAGGGAGTATATAGTAACATGAATGTATGATTAAATCAATTACGTACAATGAGGAACCCACACAATTCCATAATGTAATTTATCATCCCCTAACCATTTCCATAATAATGTCAAGTAGTTTCAAACAATGATTTAGAACTAATTTTCCCTAACTTAAAATTTCATTATATATAACCATACAAATTTCAAATCTTTTGTATCTCTCACATAGACAAAATCTTGAATTTTGTGATTTGTGAAGAGACCTTTTTTGAGTGTACGTGAAGGAGCCTATTCATTACAAGCTAAGCCATATATAACACTAAACTGTGAAACTAACAGTCTTCTAAGTGACAAGATGGAGGAGACTCAGACACAGACCACCACTCTGCTAGACCGTCCGACCGAACTGGTAGGTGACGACGGCGACTATGCTCCGGTAAGAAGCTATGTGGCATTGAAGAAGATAATATGGATTGAGAGCATCAAAACATGGAAGATTGCTGTTCCCATTGCGGTTAACATTGTATCTTTGTTTAGTATTAACTCTATCACCTCCATTTTCGTCGGCCACCTCGGCAACCTTGAGCTATCCGCAGTGGCCATCTCCCTATCCGTCATTGCCACCTTTGCATTTGGTTTCCTGGTTAGCACTTTCATGTAGCTTTTTTTTTTTAAAAAAATAATTTCCTTTGAAGTGGTCCTTGCATTGTTTTAGTTTTTTCACTAATCATATTTTCTTTTATTTTTTGGCCTCACATTTGTTAACTGAACTTAAAAGATTGAATTTGTGTCCAAAAAAAAGAACTTAAAAGCTTGAATTTGGCAAGTAAGACAATGTTTGCAGTGATAATTGATTTCTTGGATTGGTAATTGAGATTGTTTTCGATCTTCAGGTGAGAAGATTTGTCTGGTAGCATATTTTTTTTATAAAAATTTTATTTGCTTTTAATATGAACTTGGCAACGTTGCAGTCTATAATCATTGCCCTCCTTTTAATAATGAGTGGTCCATTGATGTTGAAAGCAGAGACATTGTGACTTAGGTAGATGAACTTCCTACTTTTACTCTTCATTTACTAAATTAGTGAACTAAAGGTCACACTAGTGTGTAATCGTTTCTTATTAAGATCATTTTGCCTTCATTAAAAAAACATTGCCCTGTATTGTCTTTTAACTCAAGTTAGAACCAATGTTTTGATGGCAAGTGCCAAGTGGGATGAAAGCTTTTTCACATGTGGAAGGCCATGATTTCGAGCACGGTTATAACTCTATAAAATCATTGCCAGCTTGTCTATAACTTGTTTTACACTCTCCAAAAGTTCTAAATTTTCCAGAAGTATATTTTCCTACTTTTTCGTCTTTGGTAACCTTAATGTGTTCAACCCATGTATAGTTGGTTGAACTGGTAAGTAGACTACAATCCCATAAATAAGAATGAGAATGTGTGTTCTAATATTGAGAAAGAATCTAATTCTTGGGAGAGGGAAAAACATTACCTATGTGGACAACACTCCTATCCCTTGAGTCTGAATTAGTCGGTTTCAAATAGATACCGAATTACTAGGCGGTGTTAAACAAAAAAGTCATAGTGTGGTTCACTTATAAGTTATAATCGTTCTTTGTGATTTTATTTTGAAAGCTTACTAAGTACCCCTAAATATAATATTTCTTTGATTTTTTGTGGGAGTTAAGGATCAAAGCAAATTATAGGGACAATTGTATATCAACTTCAAGTAAGAGATTTAATTTCATAAAAGTCTAAATTAAAGGAGTTGTTAATAACCAATATTAACAACTGAAATACTCTTCATTAACAAGAAGTTGTCAATGGACCTTTCTGATAATAAAACTCTTGCTTGGGACTTAAATGTGATCATCCACAAAATTATATCACTAAATTATAACATATGTCATATTTAATTAGATGATAAATTAATTTACAAGCAGAATAAAATAGTTTTGAGGTAAATAATTAACTATAGATATTTTAATATGGAAAAAGACAAAAAAATATCTTCCAATTTCAAAATCACAATAACTTTTTTATAGGTATTAATTAACAACACTTCATTATATATATTAACACCATTAACAACTCAAAATGACAAATTTAAAATTTAGAAATTTGGAAGATATTTTTTTGTCAACATCCCAATTTTAAATCATTAATTTTACATCTGTAATTTCTCTAAATAAGTCATTCTGGCAAAAAAAAAATAAGTAAGTGTACGTGTTATAATTAAGACCAGAGTATATACTTTGGTTTTCAACTACAGAATATATATTTTAATTACACGAAGATATTAATTAATTAAGTCATTTAATGTGGTGTGAGTTTTCTTTTCTACTTAAATGTCTTAATAATTTTACATTCCCGTATTTTCTCTTGATTATTATTGACTACTAAGTATAATAAGAATAATTTAAAAATGTTTTGTATATAGCGTTTCAACTCTTTCTCTCCCTACATTAATTACTCTTTAGTTGTAATTATTATACTAAGACTAAAATATACTTTTGGTCTGTTTGCATCAAGTTTCAATTTAGTCTTTTATGTTTGGAAAGTAAACTTTTAGTCCTTTTATTAACACCGTTAGTTTAACTTAACGGAAAATACTAACTTCACAATTTTAAATGATTATTTTATAATAAAATTGGACTAAAAATGATAAATTTTGAAAATATAAAAATTTTGCACTCAAATATTTTAATCTGAACATTTTTTCAGTATTTAATAATTATTTAAAATTGTAAAGTTAACATTTTCCGTTAAGTTAACCGAACGGTGTTAACAAAAAAGGACTAAAAGTGTACTTTCCAAACATAAATGATTAAATTGAAATTTGATGCAAATATAAGGAACAAAAGTATACTTAAGCCTTATAGTAATAAAGATAAAAAAAAGTTTCCAAATTGAGCATAAAAGGACCAAAATCGTACAAAACATGTTCAAGGATCTCTCTAATAAATAGTTTATCTCTTTTTGTATTTCTGATGGTCATTACTCATTCCGCCAAAAATGTACATACTTTTAATCAATTTGAAAGAAGCTTGTGTTACATAGCATATATAAATTGCTTTGTTTTTTTTTTTGATACAAAAATTGCTTTGTTTTTTCTTTTGCATAAAACGTGTAGTTGGGCATGGGAAGCGCATTGGAAACATTGTGTGGGCAAGCATTCGGAGCAGGGCAAGTGCATATGCTAGGAGTGTATTTACAACGCTCTTGCTTAATCTTATTCCCAACTTGCATCATCCTCACTCCTATTTACATCTTTGCTTCTCCAATTCTAAAGCTTCTCGGCCAAGATGATGAAATTGCCGATCTTGCTGGAAATTTCACACCCCTTATCGTGCCATCTATTTTCGCGCTTGGACTCATTTTCCCAACGCGCAAGTTCCTACAAGCTCAGAGCAAGGTCTATGTGTTGACATGGATTGGTTTAGTTGGTTTGGCCTTACACATTGCCATGTTATGGATCTTCATTTACAAGTTTGATTGGGGACTAACCGGGGCCGCCATCGCATTCGATACCTCATATTGGTTGGTTGCATTGTCTCAAATTGTTTATGTTGTGGGGTGGTGTAAGGAAGGGTGGCATGGTCTGTCCATGTTAGCTTTCAAGGATCTTTGGTCTTTTGTGAAGTTGTCCCTTTCTTCTGCTGTGATGCTTTGCCTTGAGCTTTGGTATTTGATGGCCCTCACTATTCTCACTGGTCACCTTGAGAATCCAGTCATTGCTGTTGATTCCCTTTCCATTTGGTAAGACTTATTATTGAATACTTCAACTTTTTTTTCTAAAACTTGATTTTTCTTCAAGACAATAGTCCAATTATTTTGGTTTTGCCCCCAAAGTTTTTGCGGTGAAGTTGTGAGCTTTTGAATGTTTTTAAATTGATATCACTTGAAAAACATGCAAGAAGCAATTATATATTGTCTCTAACTCTCAAATTTTAACGTTAGCATTTTAAATAAAGACGACTTCACTCGTTTTTATTAACGTTTCCGTGTACGTTTTTATTAACGTTTCCGTGTAAAAATTAATCTACATAAAACTCCTTAATACCCAACATCTTTTGGGGCGATTTGTGTTGTATTGTTACTTATTACAATCGCCACGTGTTTCAGCATGTACTACAACGGATGGGCGACTGTGATGTTTATTGGAATCAATACAGCAGTCAGGTAGAGTATATATGATGGATCACTAGTCTTGTACTACTTTGAGCCAATTCACAACTCAGACATAGGAAGTCAGATATTGAATGTGTGTGGGTGTGTGCTTTATTTTTTTTTTGATAAAAAGACAAAATGATATTAATTAAACAGGATTACATAGTTCTAACAATGTCTTGGAAAAGAAAAGGAAAAACATTAAACTGATCATCTGAAAGCAAGAAAATCGAAAGAAAAGTGAATGGGCGGATGAGGGAGGCAACATCTCGAGCAATGATATGTGTGACCGAAGGAGCCCAACAGTTGAAATCAATGCTACGCTTATGAACATTCCAAACAATGAGTTGCTCCTTAGGTAAGCCAGATTGGTGTATCCAGTTTAGGGCAGAACGGAAACACCCCATGACAAAAAGATTACCAGGAATGGTAGTACGCTTCCATGTAAAAGTTTGAAGGTGAGACCCTTCAAAACAGACAAGGATGCGACAATATGAGGACCGCTGGAGTTTCCACTTCTTGACCAAAACATTCCATTGGTTCCGATGGGAGAAATTAGGGAAGACAGAGGATTGATGACAAGCCGTCAAAGTAGACTTCTCTTGAAAAGCTAGAGCAGAGAAGGTTACTATTGACTGAGAGTCTCTGATGATATCTTGTGGATGAGGAACACGACCTCCATGAGCAACCTGATTGCGTTTTCTCCATATATCATTCAAGAAAGAAATGATACTCTCAATAAGAACCTCATTATCTTTGATGGATAGAAGAAAATTCTTAAGCCAAGACAAAAGATCATTAAGAGGCAAAACATGCTTTATTGATATCATTGTTATACTGATAATAAGCATCAAAGGAACACAAAAAAATCAAGAATATTGGAAAGTTAGTACTCCCTCTAGCCCCTAATATAATAATTTAGTTGCCAAAACATGCTTCTTAAGAAAACATGTAAAAGTTAATTGGATGTCTAAAATTAAGTTTTAGTTGTTTTCCAATATTGCCTTAATTCATTATGATATTGTAATATTAAAAGAGAGAAATAATAAGCATTAATAAATATGAAATAAAGTTATGGGTAAAGTAAAGAAACAAATTAAATGAAGAGAGAATGTAAGGTGAACTCTTTTATTAAGGACCGGATCAGAGACATTTATTAGTCTTTTACTTATCTTACCAAAAATAAACATACCTGAGAAAATTCAATATACCCCTTGCGATATATTGTTTATTCAGTAAAATATAATTCCCTTTTCAATGTATTAAATTTACAGTGTTAGAGTCTCAAATGAACTTGGGATGGGGAACCCTAGAAGAGCAAAATACTCGGTCTATGTGACTTTGTTGGAGGGACTTATTCTTGGGATTTTATTCCTAATTGTTATATTGATAGCAAGAAAGTACATCGCCTTACTTTTCACCACAAGCAAGATTCTGCAAGAAGCAGTTGCTAGCCTCGGCTACTTACTTGCCTTTACTATGGTTCTTAACAGTGCTCAACAAATAATCTCAGGTATGATGATGATTATGTAGAATAATTATTGTCTATTGCCTTTACTATGATGATGATGATTATGCTCAACAAATAATCTCGGCTACTTACTTGCCTTTACTATTGCCTGTACTATGATGATGATGATTATGTAGAAAAATTATGTAGAAAAATTACTAGGGTTCAATTTTACTTAGAAAGTTTTTGTGTAAGGATATAAAAAATGCTGTTTTAATAACTATATTGTCCTGAAAATGGTGAAAAGAAACAAAATTAAATTATCCTTAGCATGAAGAAATTAATGTTAACTCTATAATCAAAATACCTAACATTAGCTGTTAACATTCTTTACAGATAGAGGCCTAGGTCGACATAGCTGCATTTGTTTGTTTGTTTGTTTGTTTTTACAATTCTAAGGTATTTCTATTGATTAAAAACTTGAATTTTTATAACTCTTACACATCTCATAAAAAAATTAGACTTTTTTTATCAGAGGAAAAAAATTGACTTCAACCATATATAAAATGACCATTTTCCAAATCCTCTTTCTCAACAGTACAATTTATAATTTTTAAGTTTTTGGTGTCATTACCATTACAGGGGTTGCTATTGGAGCAGGATGGCAAGCAATAGTAGCTTACATCAATGTGGGTTGTTATTATATTTTTGGGCTTCCGTTGGGATACCTCCTTGGATATAAAGCAAATTGGGGAGTTAAGGTTAGTTCTATTTGTTTGCTTATAGACAGAACAAACTATTAAATTCGACTCCGTCTTCTAATTGATTTATTTTTTATGAAATTTAATTGCATATGTTATAAGGACTATAAATAATTAGTTCCAATGAAAATGAAAAATGAGTATCTTTTAGAAAAATCTACACATTTTTTTTTGGAAAAAAATACAACTTATAAACTATTTTTCTTTTGTAAATTAATTATTTAACTAAAATAAAAATTATAATAATGTAGGAGCCTATAAGGTTTTAATAGTTATTCCTAAAATTATTAGGGGCTGTTTTGTTCTATTTTTGTTTTTTTGTTGCCAAAAAAAGTTTAGGAAAAAAGAAAAAACATGTGTAGCTAAATAGTTGTAAATATTCTGATAAAAAAATAGTTGTAAATATGGCTTTAAAAAGATCCACTTCTTCCTATATATAAAATTAGGTTGCTAAGATGGCTTTTATTATCACCCTCTCCATAAATGAATATATTTTAGAAAAACATGTTTTGAAAAAAATAACAAAACAAAAATCTATGTAGATAGTTGTTTCCAAATCAACAATTGCAAAGAAAATAAAAATATAAAAAATTCAGAAATAGTTGCTCCTAATTTATATAGTACTCTATAACTAACATAAAATTTTATCGCTAGTAATGATAACGCTAGTAATGATATTACAACGGCAGTCGATAACAAGTCAACGACGGTGAAAACGCAACCATTATCAATAATGTTGTGGTTTTCGTCGTCATTAGTGCAATGTTGCCGCCATCGATGGTGTTGTGGTTTTTAACGCCGTTAGTGACATTGTAGCCGTTGTCGATGATGTTGTCATTTCAGACGTGGGGGTCTCCTTTAGAGATCGGAAAGATATTCTCAAATTTGGAAAAACACAAAAACTAACAAAAATCTAAAAGATGTTTTTGTTTTCTTTTTTTTTTTAAGAAAAAAACATGTATGTTTTTTTTGTTCATACGAACAACTAAATGAAAACAAGTTTTTTTGTATTTTCATGAAAAAAAAGTTTTGAAAAATAGAATCAAACACCTCTTCAGTAAGAAATAAGTCTAAAAATTGATTCAAACTTTGTAAATAAGAAAACTAAACTTGTCTCTTATATCACTCATAAAAATTCATAAATCAGACTCCCATATTTTACAACTTATATTTGTCTTAATCTTCTTTTAAATTCCCCTCTATTCTTTTCTTTTTTTTTCAATCTTCTTCTCTGTCTTGCATGAATTGAGTGTAGATAAGGCAATTGGAGAAGTTATGTTTTGACAGATGAATTTGATTGGTTGATTTTTAGGGACTTTGGGGTGGAATGATACTTGGGATTGTTCTCCAAACTTTGATTCTCATGTTTATTATCTTAAAGACCAACTGGAACAAGGAGGTAATTATAGTCTTTTAATAGTATAATTCCATATGGATATAATTTTATACATTTATTTATAGCATGCAAGTTTTTGCTTGTTTGGTTTCACCTATATTTCAAATAATTTTGTGCTCTTGAACATAAATATATGTGATAATGACTTTACCTTGTAAATAAAGCACAAAATTAGTTATTTGAAGAGGAAACAAACAAGCATCTCAATTTAACGATCAATATCATGTGTTATAGTAGTAAATATTCTGTCATCCAGGTTCAACAATCGACCGAACGCGTGAAAAGATGGGGAGGAAGACAAGATGTTAACAATGTCGAGACTGAAGAAACCCCAATGTGAAACACATACATACTGCATAAATTCCTATTATTATGAAGACCTTATTTATAGGAAAAAATCACAACTAGGTCCCTATTCCATGGTAAGGGAAATTGATTACAACTAGGTTGCAAACAATCAGCAAATTACATTGAAATCTTAAGGTTTTGGTTTCTGTCGTTGATATGTATACATGACAAGCAGCATGAAAATGACAATGACAGTGTGCGTTAATTGTTGTTTCAGATCAGTACGAATTGTTATTTATTAGTTTATAAATGATATAAATTAGTTTGAAATCCTATAAAACTTGTCTGAATTTGTCTTCATTTTTACAGTGGTTTGCCTTATCTAATTCCATTGTGTTTCCTATCCACCTTGGTTCGCTAACCACTAATGTGTGGGAAACTTAGTTGCCTTTTTTAAATAGATCAAAGAAAGAAAATATTTCATTTGAGTATAACATGTTTGCAATATAACTAGATTGTATATAATTTTATTATTTATGTATAAATTAGTTTGGAAATCTATGAAATGTACTTGAAAATAATTTTTTTTAATATTCCAATATAAAGTCAAACATATTCGTTCTTATATTAGAAATTGGTCAAAATATGCTATTGATCTTTTATATTTGCATCAAGTTTTATTTTAGTCTGTTTGAATTGAAAAGTACACTTTTATTTCTCTTTTGTTAACATCGTTAGTTTCACTTAGCGGAGAATGATACCCACCAAATCAAATCTTAACATTTATTCTATTCTATGATTAAATGTTAATACCAATGAAACGTTTTAAAATATAGGAATAAATACATATATTCACCATATATGTATTTAATCATATTTAAACATATTTACCATTCAAATTTAATCATATATTCACCATTCAAATTTGTTGAGTTAGCATTTTCCATTGAAACTAACAATGTAAAAAAAACAATTGACTAAAAGTGATCTTTCTTTTTTTGATTACTCAAGGGTATCCCACCCGCGTGTCAAGTGAGACTAATCTCTCGCTGTTCTGAAGTCCCATATAGGGGGTAGACAGCTGGCCTGTGAATTTACTTCATTCGCAAGGGCTGGGGTTCAAACCCCCAACCACTTGTTTAAGGGACGAGAGTGCTTACCACTCACGCCAACTCGCCAGGTTATGATCTTTCTAAACATACAACAAGAATTAAATTAAAACTTATTACAAATATAAAGAACCAAAAGTATACTTTTTTATATCAAAGACAAAAGACAACATGCTTAGCATGCAAATCTTTCCAGCTAATAAGTAGGCCTACAACCATTCAAAAGATACAATTGCACATTAGTCCTAAATAAGAGATTTAATTTCAAAAAAGTCTCAATGAGTTGTTAAATTATTACTTTTATCAATTGCAATAATCTTCATTGACAAGTGAAAAAGTTGTTAATGGGCGTGTATGAAATTAAATCTCACATATATTAATTAGGTGCAATTATCCCTATTCAAGATACTCAACAGAGCACTAGAAGGGACCCCAAAAGTGAGGTACACAGGACTTGCCGGTAAAGCTTGTTTAGCCAGAAAGTCCGCTGCACCATTAGCATGTCTTGGAATACAATTAATTATCAGTTGCTATCACTTGCCACATACACGCCAAAAGAGACTTCATCTCTTCAATAATTAGACGATGAGTATGATGCATTATTGTGAAAAGTATGTTTTGTCTGGGTGTGTCAAAAAGAAACGAGTTCTACGTTGCTGACATTTGTGGGAGAGTTAACCAATATAAGTTAAAACATATATAGGCTAGTAACATGGGTTAGAAAGAGTAATGGGCTCGTGCTCATGACAACGGGCTACTTAAAGGAAATCTTGTTCAAATCTGGTGATTTCCCCTGCATGCGTGATACAAATGACTTGGCACCTTTTTTTTTTATAATTAAAGAAAACAACTAGCTTAACTAGTCAGTGCTAGAAAACAAATAACAATC
Source organism: Mimosa pudica (assembly GCA_029929735.1). Taxonomy (NCBI): domain Eukaryota; kingdom Viridiplantae; phylum Streptophyta; class Magnoliopsida; order Fabales; family Fabaceae; genus Mimosa; species Mimosa pudica. The sequence goes on along the minus strand of JAKELP010000021.1, from coordinate 5,832,583 downwards.
TTTCTGTAATAAAGAAAACAAATGATTTGGAGCTTCCAAGATAAGCCGGTACCCCTGAACAGTAGTAATAGCTCGTTTTGACTTGACACATTTTTTTAAAAAAATATATATTGTTGGATCTCCAAATATTTTTTTCTTGTTCACTTATTTAATTAAATGCTTACCCGGAAGGCCATGTTTTTTTTGGATCTTAAGAGTTGAGAATTCTTTAAATCTGAAAAAAATGGTTCTGAAATGGTTTACTATTCCATGCGATCGGCTATGTGCCCTTTTTCAATTAAGGGTGCATCTGTTCATCCAGAGTGTTAAAAATGTGGGTGAACCTTAAGAGTAACTTGGAGGCCGTAGCACTAGAAAGCTAAAGAAAGTTAGTTTGATGACTTGCCATTGTCAATTCATTCCACATATATAAATTCAATTCAAGAAAGTTAGTTTTACTTGCCAATTGATCATATTGAAAATAATATCCACTAAATACGTATATAGTCTTAAAAGCATATTATATATGTACAAATGAAATGTTTCTTCCATGTAAAACAAATATAATTGTTTCATATGAATAATTAGCCAACTAGGATTAAATATCAGTTTAATCGTTGCTTTCTAATTGGTTTAAAAACTCAATGACATGTGCTTATAAAAAAAACTCAAATGACATGTTACTATAAAAATATTGATCTAATTATTTCTCCCAACTTCAAAGATGCATCTGAAAAGTTTGGCGTGTGAAGATGCATTTTTGAACTAATTTTCTAAACTAATTTATACCTTTATAGTTATAGTACTTGTACAGACCTTCACGTGAACATGGTATTAAACCTACAACTTTACATTTATCCAATTTTATAACATTTAAACTTGGTCAGAAAAACAAATTCATTGAGACTTCCCACATTGTACAACATAATAATTAACCTATGTTAAAAGCAACATTCTCTTAAATATGATATTAATCTTGAATTTGTTATTAAGATCGAGACCTTGCAACTCGAATACCATTTCACATGCAACTCGAATACCTTTCAAAGATCCTTGTCATATCATACATTTATTTTGTTTTTTTGCCAGACTCATTATTATAAAATCATCATTGATTCATTGGTATGCGGAAGGAACAAACGGATTTCCATGATGTCATGATGATCATGCATTTATTATAAGGGACAAGGGTCATTTTCACGTACCTAAAAGATGGAAACTTCACTTTGTAATAAAAGTACGCTCCAAAGTGTGTAACTAACAGTCTTCTACATTACGAGATGGAGGAGACTCAAACACAGACCACCACTTTGCTAAGCCATCCTACTGATGAATTGGTGGGTGAAGATGGTGACTATGCTCCGGTGAGAAGCTTTGAGACACTGAAGAAAATAATATGGATTGAGAGCATCAAAACATGGAGGATTGCTGTTCCCATTGCAGTCAATATCTTCTGTTTGTTTGGCATCAACTCTATCACTTCCATCTTTGTTGGCCACATCGGCAACCTCGAGCTATCGGCCGTCGCCATCTCCCTCTCTGTCATCGGCACCTTTGCTTTTGGCTTCATGGTTTGCACACCCATTTTTACACTTTTTTGTTGTGTGTAAAATTTTAATTTTCTTGCTTTACTTTACTTTCTATCATATACTTTATTTTCTCGTTCATCCATGTTCATGAGATTCGATATGGTTTTATATTAGTTGTCGAAACATAAGACAACTTTTTTCTTTACTGGAGTAAGACCAGCTATACACATGAGAGGCGTTAATAAATTATTAGAAAATGTTTTTTTAATAGAATTTCACATCATGCAATCCATGTAGACGATTCCATCAAATAGATATGATTCTATTGTTGAAGTGGATCATAATCATCTTCTCTCTGTTTTTTTTTGTCTCATACATGTTAACTGAACATAAATGTTGCATATGCAACCTTTTTGCTGAACGACAGATGATTATTTTGGAGTGGTAATTGAAATCTCTGATTTTGGTAGTTTGTGTTGGGAAAATTTGCTCGGTACCTAAGTTTAGACAAACCATATTTTTGTCATGTTATTCATACTTAAACGTCTTTGACACCCATAATTTGTTCACTTGTGATGATCATAGGCCATTTCTTTCAAATGTGAACTAAGAGTTTTTTTTTTGGAATGGAAATTGGAGCATGATTATGGTGTACAAGCTGGTAAATATGTGAGGATTTTTTTTTAAACTAATGTTAACATGATTATGAATCGTGATGTCAAACGAGAACTGAATATTAAACATGTCCGCACCCAAAAACCAGAAAAGGACAAAACAAACATAAATATACGAACAAAGCTATAATGAGTCATAACAACTAGTCAATCGTGCCTTACTGTTTCATAATGGAGGGAAACAAGTGTTCAAGTTCTGAGAAGCATACAAAGAGAAACAAAAAGACTTTGAAATCTAAATTTTGAAAGGGATTAATTTCCTTTGATCGAATCAAAAAGAAATTTGAAGGAAAATTATATTCAGCCAAAAATGTGCATGCTCAAAATCAGTTTACAAGAAGCATGTGTTACATTATATTGCTTATATTAATATAGATTATATTCTGTATTTGTAAAAACTTGTAGTTGGGCATGGGAAGTGCATTGGAAACTCTAAGTGGGCAAGCCTTTGGAGCAGGGCAAGTACATATGCTAGGAGTGTATGTACAACGCTCTTGCTTAATCTTATTCACAACTTGCATCATCCTCTCCCCTATTTACATCTTAGCTTCTCCAATTCTAAAGCTTATCGGCCAAGAGGACGAAATCGCTGATCTTGCTGGCAAGTTCACCATCCTTACATTGCCATATCTTTTCTCTCTTGCCTTCACTTTTCCTACTCAGAAGTTCCTCCAAGCTCAGAGCAAGGTCTATGTGCTTACCTGCATTGGTTTAGTTGCTTTGGTCCTTCACATTCTGCTTCTCTGGCTCTTCATTTACGTGTTCGATTGGGGACTCATTGGAGCGGGCGTGGCATTCGATATCTCGAATTGGTTGATTGCTTTGGGTCAGATTTTTTATGTTGTGGGTTGGTGTAAGGAAGGGTGGCATGGATTTTCCATGTTGGCTTTTAATGATCTTTGGTCTTTTGTGAAATTGTCTCTTTCTTCTGCTGTGATGCTTTGTCTTGAGGTTTGGTATTTGATGGCCCTCACCATTCTCACTGGTCACCTTGAAGATCCAATCATTGCTGTTGATTCCCTTTCTATTTGGTATGAACTCATTATTGGACACTTTCTTCTGGTTTTTTCTGAAACTTGATTTTAGCCTCACATTAGTATATGTACTACAGAAACATGTTTGTTTAGTTTATCATGTAATATATTTTAGGATATTAATGTTATATTGTTGCCTATTACTACATGATTTATTTCAGCTCGTACTTCAATGGATGGGAGGCTATGCTATTTATTGGACTCAATGCAGCAATCAGGTATGATGAATCACAAATAATTTTTGTAGTCTTGGATTGGATCGAGTGAGTTGGATTTTTTCCTCACTAAGCTTAAAATGACATTGTCTTAAGTTTTGAAATTGACTAAGATTTTAGATCACTAGCTAACCCTTAAACAATTGCCTTAATCGATTTGAATTTTATTACTTACATTACATGGGGGAGGGGGCAGAGTGTGTGTGAGTGTGTGCTTAATTCACATCTTTATTGTACATTTGTACTCATAATAATCATAGTGCTGAAAAATGGGAATATTGTTTAGTTTCTAAGACACATTCACAAGTCTTTTACTGATATCTTCAGTTAAAAAAAAATGTCTTTACTGATATATCATCTGTTTTTTATTGGCTAACCATATGTGAGCAAATTCAATATAAATAGGCTATTGTTCATTCAATAAATAATGGGCAAATGTGCAAAAATAGTCACCGTAAATTGAAAAATAGGCACTTATAACTCTGGTAAATTTAAGGGGGCAAAACCGTACATTGTATACCAAAATGGGTCAAAAGTAACCTCTCTGTTAGGTAGAGTTAAACAGACGTTTTCCAGATGTTGCCCCATCATTAGTAAATGACATGTCATACATTTAAGGGTGCAATATGTTGATGGGACTTTATTTTTTAAGATAAAGCTTTATTTTTTTTAGATGATTACAAAGAAATAAGGTGAATTTTACATGATTTGGGGTTCTATTAATGATTTGGGGGGTTTAGAGTTCATTTCAAGTGATGTAGGGTTCAACTGGATGTATTTCAGCTTCTACGGTGGATTTTGGAATTGACATGTCATATACTGATGGTGGTGCCCACGTCTAGGAAACGTCTGTTTAACTCGGCCTAACAGAGATGTTACTTTTGCCCCATTTTTGTTTACAATATCCGGTTTTGCCCCATTTTAGTTTACAGTGTACATTTTTTCCCTTAAATTTACCATAGTTATAGTGTCATTTTTAAATCTACAGTGGCTATTTTTGCAGCTTTGCCCATAAATAATTTCTTCTCTTTGTAAATATATTCATTTTAAAGCGTGAGGGTTTCAAATCAACTTGGGATGGGGCACCCCAGAGGAGCAAAATACTCAGTGTATGTGACTGTGACGGAAGGTTTCATGCTTGGGATTTTTTTCCTGGTTGTTATATTGATAGCAAGGAAGTACATAGCCTTACTTTTTACCACCAGTAAGGTTCTGCAAGAAGCCGTTGCTAGCCTTGCCTACTTGCTTGCCGTAACTATGGTTCTTAATAGCGTTCAACCAGTGATATCAGGTATACAATTTCGTGTCTATAACATAGGTTAGTGTTCAATTTTACACCGGAAGTTTCTATATAAGAATTTGCGGGTAGGAAAAAGGTTTTCTATAATATCAATGAGTAGTTGGTTAAGCTGTTAAGTAGACTCACCCCTATAAGGATGAGAACACACACTCGCTCTTATTGGAAAAAAGTATAACTCTGCCTATATGGGTAGCACTCATACCCCTCGGGCCTCGAGTCCGAATTAGTCAGTTGCTAATAAGATGGATTATCGGACGGTGTTTAATAAAGAAAAGATTTTTCTTTAATAATATGAACTTGAACATTTAAAGAAATGGTCTCCTAAAAACTTGATGTCAATCATAGACATTTTTAATGGGAAAGGAGATGTTTCTCCAAAACAGTTACATGAAGATTTTCGGGAAAAATTGAAATCTAAACTTATATAAAATGACCATTTCCTATCTACTCTATCTCAAAACTTAAAGTTATAATCCTCAAAGTTTCTGGAATATTATCATTACAGGGGTTGCTATTGGAGCAGGATGGCAAGCACTTGTAGCCTATATTAATGTCGGTTGTTACTATATCTTTGGGCTTCCTTTGGGATACCTCCTTGGATACAAAGCAAATTGGGGAGTTAAGGTAATTTCTTTTTATGGGGAACGAGACAAAGCAATTCTACTCCCTCCACTCCTGCAACAAATGAGTTTTAAAGACATGAATAAGAAATATTTTTTCCAATGCATTTGAAGATATTAATTGTTTCATTGATGGATTTTTAGGGACTTTGGGGTGGAATGACAGTAGGGATTGTGCTCCAGACCTTGATTCTCTTGTTTATTCTCTACAAGACCAATTGGAACAAGGAGGTAATTAATTGAAGTGATGCTCTTGGTAGATTTCTGTGGTTATAATTTTTTTGCAAATTAATTATATACTTGAAGTGAAAAAATTATGTGTTAAACTAAAATTGCAAAAATTCTATGCCTTTCCTTTCAGGCTGAGCAATCTTCTGAACGCGTAAAGAGATGGGGAGGACAATTCAAAGAAGATGGCCAGACTGAAGAAAACCCAAATTGAAACATAAGCTATGCAATAATATGTACTCCTAGGTGGTCTTATTCATTACATGTTAATTTAATTTTGTAATGTACTATACGTTTTTAATACTCCCCCGGTCCCTAATATAAGAGCCAAAATTTGAATGATTTTGGTCCATAATATAAGAGTTCATCTCAAACTCTCTCCTCATTCAATGTGTTTTTTCCTACTTTACCCCTAATTCTCTTTCATTTATTAATGCTTGTGTATTTCTCTCTCTTAAAAGTATCATAATAAATAAGGGCAATATTGGAAAAGAATCATTAACTCAAGACAACCAACTAACATTCACATGTTTTCTTAAAAAGCGTTTTTTTGGCGGTTAGCTCTTATATTAAGGACCGGAGGGAATAAGTCGAATATGTTTATATACTATGCTCATTATGATTCAGTATCTTCCCGAGATTCCTGAATGCATTAAAATTTTGGGCCTAATTCTTCTTCTAATGGAGTAATGGTAGATTTCAAGCCAATTAATTTTGTGGCTTGAGACGCAATAATTACTTTTGAATTTTCACATGAGAAAAATATGAAGGTCCGTTTACTTATATTTGTGTAAGCCTATCTAATACTCCCTCCGGTCCCTAATGTAAGAGCTAGCCGTCAAAAAACCGCTTCTTAAGAAAACATTTGAATGTTAGTTGGGTGTCTGGAGTTAATGCTTCTTTTCCAAAATTGCTCATATTTATTATGGTACTTTTAAGAGAGAGAAATACATAGGCATTAATAAATATGAAAGAGAGTTAGGGGTAAAGTAGGAAAAAATGCATTAAATGAGGAGAGAATATGGGGTGGCCTCTTACATTAGGGACCAAAACCATTCAAATTTTGGGCTCTTACATTAGGGACCGGAGGGAGTATATTAATAAATTCTTACCATGTGAATTTTTCTCATTAACAAGTTCTACATTGATATAATTTTAAAACTCTGCTGGAAGATGGATGATAATGTTAATAATCACACATCATAAAATTAAATTGAAACCTAGATTTCGATCGATCCCATAACCGTATAAGTACTATGATATGATACCTAGGGAAGCACTTCTAACCTGAAAATATTCACATTTTACTTCAAACCCAAGATGCAAAGTGTCCAAGTTAATTAAAGCCATGCATGGTTATCCTCTGCCTCTACGTGACTGTCCAACCGAAAATGATGAGTCAGGGGATTGGAATACGACGGAAATGAAAAATTGAAGGGACGATCAGGATTACAATAAAAAGGACGTTGTTGCAATTTTTTTAAGTTATAAAATGTGTTTGTTATAACTTATAAGTTATCAGTTCAATTCAACGGAAATGGTTCAAATATTTTGAAGATGATGAGATGAAAGCTTTTTAAAGAATTGAAACCCGCATCGCCAATGTGCTAGGTGGATAATGGCTGTGCGGGGCTAATTGACTGAATCCCACAGTTGAGGGTGGGCTTCACCATAATTTATATGCATGACATCATATTAATTGACTAAAACAGGTTTTCATTAGTATAAAATAGGGTGAAGGCCTCTCTCCATATTTTCATTTCGCCTCCTTTTAAATCTGATAGTGACAATTTACCCTCCATTCTAATCCAGCATTGTTATGAAAAATATGTATTTAATGTTTTATCATTTTTTTCCTGAAAGTGGTTACATCAAAATGGAAGAGAAGTAACACATTTGGATCTAAATGGAGGCAATAGAGGAATCAATGGAAAGGCCCCCCACACTATTAAATAAGCTACTTTTATTCACGAAGTGATGTACCTCAAGCTAAATTGTTAGAATTTATTTTAAAATGAAGACGTGTCTTTTGTTAAGTCATGTTTTAAATTAGAAATTGATATCAAGATTTGTATAGGGAGTCAATTCTAAAATAATGTCTCTTTAATTTCTAAAAACCTACGTGTAAATGTGCATCTTAGTATATTTGTTCATTTATATGGGTACATGAGTCTATCTATGACTATATTTTATATTGCAAAATGTGTTGCTTAATTAAAGATGCATATTTTCAAGACATCACATAATGCTCTACAAAGAGTCTCATCACCATAGTTCAATTTGGATTCACAAAAATTTAAAACACTCACAATTTCAAGCGTATGTCTCTTTAGTTCCAAAAAACATATATGAAAAGTTATATATTTACCTTATCAAAAAAGATATATATTACATATTTGTTCATTATATGGGGTGCATGAATTTATCTATGGTTATTATTTTATATTGAACATGTGTTGGTTAAAGGGGTATATACCATTTCAAGACACCACTTTATGATTTATAAATATTTTCACCATCACTCCATTTGGGGGCACAAATTAAAAACCACATAATTTCAATAGTAAACACATCGTTAGGAGTGATCATTCGATTATTCAGCTCAGTTTTTAGTAAAATCAAGATAACTAAACACTGAATAGGTCTTGATAAAAAAAAGACTGAATAGGTGATAATTTCAACTACATTACCGAATCAAAACCAAATAACTGAAATTGAAAGCGAAACTGAAATTATTTTTTTGGTTTTAAGGGATAGTTACTTTTTAATATTGTTTTTCTCATTGAGGTTCTCTAGAATGACTTCTTTCTCCTTAAAAAATTATCAGAATATATACTTTTCACAAATGATATTGTATTATTTTATTGTAAAAAAATAGTAACTCATATTGCTCATCCATTTCTCGTAAAACATCCACACTTCAAAACAATAATGTAGGAAAAACAAATTTGTGGAAGCACAATACAAGAAATAATAGTAATAAGCAAAAAACACTTGAATATAGGGGCCGGGGGACTCTTTGTAACTGATTAAATGCACCAATAATAATAATAATAATAATAATAATAATAATAATAATAATAATAATAATAATTATTATTATTATTATTATTATTATTATTATTATTATTATTATTATTATTATTCTCTATTTGATTGCATATATCAACTTAAACATTTATCAATTCTACCAAATCATTTAATAATCACGCTAAATTAATAAAATTAAACATCCAAAAGCCTTTTAGGCATATAAATCATGATATCTTCTTCTCAAACTAATTAACAGTTTAACATGATATACCAATACATTATGCTATAAAAAAAAACAATTACCATTTATATGTTATGCTAAAGAAATCTCAAATCATTTTAGCTATATGTACAAAATTTTATAGAGAAAGAATGTACTTTTCTTAATTTGGTGATAAAATCGCAAGGAAAAACAATTTCTCTGAAGGACTGTTAGGAATGATACCAATCGCAAATCCAAGCTCAAGAAGATTTGGTTCATTATCCCATCATCAACAAGTAGTATGATTTCATCCCCGTTAAAAAAAAATCATAAACACATCAAATCTTCACAACTCAACACATTGAATCCTTGCATCATAATAAATTATATTTTCTCATCATCAACAAGTAGTATGATTAGATTGCTTAATATGTAGGTCCGCTTTCTTGGATTGAACCCACGAACTAACACCGGAACTTAAGAAGTGAAGTGTCCTCTTTGTGTGTGTGTGTGTGTTTGTGTGGCCTAAACAGGCCTTTTCCTATTTAATTTGTGTTTTTCCCAGACTATTCCAAGCCCTTAACACATACACATATATACAACGATGCCAATTTTTTTTGTATAATAAATTTTTTAAATCATTGTTGCCCATCACTCGTTGCTTCTGACTGAGATGATGAGAACAATGATAAAACTAGCGCAGAAACCCATAGCAGCTAAACCACAAAGCGTTGCAATAACTATTAACAACACAAGGACACCAATGTAAATGGTTTGGAGTACAGCAATGTAATGATGTTGGCCATTGTTCATCTCTCCCACAAGACCTTTCGCCAATAATGAGAACCATATTGCTCCCATTGCAAACACAACTGCAGCAACCACATGAAATATGTAGCATACTAATGCTCGATTGGTCATATCCACTTCATCTACATGATCTGCCAAAATCCCAGAAGAGGAAAAGAAAATTGAGTCACTCTTTTAGTGATAAGGTAAAATCACATCAATCAATTAAAAAGTATTATCATTATGTTCTTATACATATGTCCAACTTTCCCAAAAAAATTTGCTTCTTCTTATAAGTCTAGTTTGAAATTAATAATGCATCGCTATTAAATTTTAAAAAAAGAAAGAAAAAACTAATACTCCCTCCGGTCCTAAATATAAGACCTAGTTTACTTTTTTGAAAAATCCTAAAAAAGCGAAATATAAGTCAATTATGAATTGATTTACCTAATTTTTTCCCTTAAACTAGTTTATTTAACCTATAAACTAATGACTAATCTAAAAATATATCAAATATGTAATAATTTAATAACATATTTTGTAACCTTAACATCTCCAAAAAAAGTTATCTAGGTCTTATATATTTAGGACCGGAGGGAGCATTATTCTAATACCTATTTTTAAAAGAGGGTGATATGAGAAAGATTTATCAAGAAATGATATTTAGTGTATAAGTTCAAGTTCTTAGTATGTTATGATTACCCTATAACCAAACTCATAGTCATTAATACAAACAGAGTTATAGACAACAAAGTAGAATAGGGGAAGAGATTAACAAGATTATTATCAAACAATATTATCAAGGGACAAAATTATAAACATTGTACTCCACCTTTTTCTATATTTTTTAATAGGGACAAAATTGTAACAATTTTATTATCAAGGGAAAATCCAATAAAAAATTTCTAAATATATAAAATATATTTAGATGTATTGAATTTAAAAATGAGAAATTGCAGTATAGTCTCAAGGAATGAACTATACTACACAAAAATCCCTAAAAATCTTCCTATTATCATCCCTATGTCTCAGGGGACTTGACAACAAGAAAATCATCAAATTGAACGACTTTTTTTCTTCATTAAACATATTGTAGATATGATAAAAATGCCCCTTAATTCAAATTATTTTTTTAATAAAACCCCACCATCAGGGAGATATTTTTATGTAAACATTTTGAATGAAAAATTAATACATGACATATAACAAATTTATATTGGAACAAAGAACAAGAATCTTTTGTCATAAAAACATGAATCTATCAGCAAATAATTAGTCGAATTGGTAAGTGAACTCGTATGGAGTAAGAATGAGAATATGCATTCAAATCTTGGGACATGTTTTCATTGTAGAAGAGGCCAACTGTGCATATGTAGATAGAAGTCCTTGAATTCAAATTAGTTGATTGCTAAAAGGAGTTTGATTACTCTAGTGGTTAACCCAAAAGACATAAATATATTATTATAGCATGATGACACATGTGTAGACCTAAACACTTTTTTTTTGTGAACACTTATTTTTTATAAAAAAAACTCAATTTTATTTTACTATTGTCCCTTCATTATCACACATATTATTAATATTTTGATCAGACATTATAATTTTGGAGAATCCAAATATATAAATAACCCATAAATGCGTATCAAATTTTCTTATCTCCCCATTAATTTGAAACTTAAATGACAACACCCCACACAATATCTAAGAAAATGATTTTCAAGTACTCCCTCTCCGTCCACGGCCCACGCATCCTATTTATACGTTTTATTTTGAGTTTATCCAATTATATTTGGGTTAAAGTGTAAAAATGACTGTGTAATTGTCACGGAGGTGCAAAAATGGTCATGTAAAATTTTTAAATTTTTAAATTTTTTTTACGCATTATCTTCTGTCGATTCATCTCTAACTAAAATATGGGCTGACTTCTGTATTTATTTGTCCTTGTGTGATAATGATGCGACAAAGAATGATGAATAAAAATGTCAAAAAATTTACTGTAATGACTATTTTTGCCCCAGCTTTAAAATTTGATGGTCATTTTTACTCCAACAAATTTTACATAGTCATTTTTGCACTTTCGTGACAATTATGTGGTCATTTTTACACTTTAACCCATTATATTTTTACTCATTTTATTCGGTGTCTCATCATTCATTCCTAACCCATACATTTTTTTAATAATTTTTCTAATTATTACTTTCTTTTATCCGTTCACAAATAGGGAATTTTTGGGAAACACCATATCTCCAACACATATTTTACTTTCTACTAATTATGACTGTTTTGTAAAGGGAAAAGACAAATAAAGGTTTCTCAATGTGTAAAAGGACAAGTGAGGTTATTAAATATAATAAAAGTCTCTTTAAACAAATACCCATAATTATAAATCACTTGAAAAAGTACTCAATATTTACTTATCAATGTTACCGAGACAATTAGTGCTTAAATACATCTACTTATATTTCTCTTTTCCCCTCATAACCTTATCCAACATATGTAAAGTAGTTTATAACATTTATTGAGTTATGTACCTACCATTTCGTAGATATTATGAATTCGTTAAAATGACTTATGTTATGTATTAAAGTTAATATAATATAGATAAGGAAATCAAATCATACTTCAATAGCTACCTAAGCAAAAATATATTCGCATGCTATAGTCGGACTAACAATTCATGCCAACATATTCAAGACGTAACATGAACTTTAAAGTACAATAATTAAATCAAATAATTCTGCAAATTTCAAAACAAGAAAATTGCAATTACCTGATGAATAAAAGCTTTGAGCTTGAGTTATTATGTATTCTTTGCAACGTTGTATCACTCCCATCTTTGAACCTTCCTTTGAAGGAAGAAATTCATAGTTAATTAGAGGTCCAATATTGGTCAATATCCAAATAAATTTCAAATTTTGCTTGTTTTATTCTCCACATAACTATTTTCTATTCAGAAAATGAAATTAAAATAAAGAAGCAACCAAAGAAAAAAGGGCATGGAATAGTCAAGATTATTATATCCTATCCCTACCATTCAAAGCTCTTGTGGCATGACACACACACATTATGGAGAGAATAACATTATGGAGAGTCGCTTTTGGCAAAAAAATATGTTGAATCCCTAAAGTATCTTGTGTATCTGTGAAAACTAAAAAGTGAAATGAATTGTTTTTTTTTTAAAAAGGGCAAATGTATAAAAATGATACTAAAATTTACTCAAAAGTGTATTTGTTATACTTAAGTTTCGCGAATTGCAAAAATAATACCAACTTGCGATTCAGGTGCAAATATAGTATTTTCACTTAAGGGAAATAAAATTTAGATATGAAAAGACTTCTTATGCCCCTCATTAAATTATTCTCTTCTTCAACTAACCTCCCTCCCTTCACCTTGGTCATCGTGAGTAAGGGAGGGAGGTTGAAGAAGAGAATAACATAATCGAGACATAAGAGTCTTTTTATATTTAAATTTTATTTCTTGTAAGTGAAAATAATATATTTACACCTGAACACTAAGTTCGGTACTCTTTTTGTACCTCACAAAATTTTAGTGTTGTAAATGCTTCTAGAGGCAAAATTTAGCTAGTGTCATTTTTGCACATTCCCTCTTGTAAAAATTATTGTCTTTACCACCCGTGGTTTTAAATTTTTTAACTGTATAAGTTTTTATAGTGGTTACTTATGGGCTAGTGTAGAAAATCAACATCCTCGCTACTTGGTGATGCAATTACAATTACAACGCATACCCTATACACCGTTCTGCAACAAGTGGTATAGAAAAATCGATGTAAAAGAACATTGTTTTCTTTTTTTTTATTACAAAAAGAACATTGTTTTCTAATGTCATTATGGAAAACATGATCCAAAATGATACCCCCATTTTCTCATATACTTATACTTTGTTTTTTGGCCAAATCTCATGCGTATAAATCGATAAAAGAAAAAGGTATACATGTATTGTTTTAATAAAACTTGAAAAGTTATTTGAAAGGTAGTAGAAGAAGAAAAATAAAACAATTTACCTGAGTTAGTTGAGAGGCCAAGGAAATTTTGTAAGGAAGAGTGCGCGAAATAGAGGCTCAGATAATTCATGAGTTGATGAACTTGCAATTGCCCATTAGCACTTTAGCTATATATAAAAAAAATTAATGAATTTTAATAATGTATTAAAGAAGAAGATTTTCATGGATGGTCATCCCATTTAATTGAGATTAATGCCTAAGTTAATAATCGGAAAGCTTGAAATTGTATTAATTATTCATTTATTTGAGACTTCACGGTTCATTCCTCATGTATAGGATCCCCAAATTTATTTAATTGCCAATTACCTCGAAATCTTGTGTCTCTGGCCAACCCATATTCTTGTCCAATTAAGTCTCAGTTGACTAATACCCACATGCTAAATAATGGCGAGTAAGTCATTAAAAATCACTTTGCCCCTGACTATTGCTCTTTTTTTTTTATTACAGACTATAGCTCTATTTGCAAAAGAATTTTCTGTCATGCCTCATAAATATAAGTCCACTACAATAATATTTAATTATTTTTTACTGTTTTCCAATTTTATCCTTATTTAATTTTCATAAAAATGGAATGTTATGAGAATTATTTGCAATGTAATCCAGTAATAAGAGAGATTACAAATAAATTTGTAAAAATTAACAATCTAAGGCATGTTTAATTGTTTAACTAATTATTTTTTGGTATATGAGAATCAGTTAAAATGAACTTATAATAAAGATTAAAATGGTATGTCTTAAATTAGTCAACTTTTTTAAGCTAACTCTTAGTCAAATTTTTCTTTATTTATGTCCATGTACTAATCATTCTTACCAATTTTCTATCCACATCATTCCAATCAAGGTTGTCGAACTCGTGAGTCAAAATAAATTCGTGAGAAGAAAGTAAAATTGGATTTCAAACTCAAATTGTAACCTCGTAAGAATATACATGTCTTTATTAATAAACATGTGTTTCTAGAACATAATTTAAAAAAAGGATAAAAAATAACAATAATGTAACTTAAATATATTTTAAATAAAAATAGTTGATATTAAATATAGGAACATTCATGTAATAAAAAATATATAGGAACATTCATATACTTTATCAACCTCAATAAAGATGCTTTCATGGAATTTATATACACATTCATTGAATATGGATAATTAAAAATAATTAAAATAAGTTTTAGAGCAAGTTAACACAATTTTTTGTAAGGTATAAATATAAAAACGGTCAATTCGGTATATATACTTGTAAGTTTCTACTGAGTTCATTGTAAGTTTCTATTGAGTTTAAGACTAATAAAAATTTCAATATCAAGTGACACGTTTAGGTTAAGTAGAGTAGTAGAAATGATAAAATCGGAGAGTCAAGTCATAACTTTGACAAGAATATGCTTCTAATTGAGAATTAAATAACAGTAAAATTAGAAAACAAACACTAATACTTCTTTTAATGGACTTTTATTTACGATAACAAAATATTTGTGGGACAGATTTTCAATAAGGGCGAGTGTGCACGCTACTCACTTTCCAGTATAAATTTTGTTCCAAATATATGTTACATTGAAATTTTTTAATTATCACTGGGTTAAACCAACTTTTGCTCCTATATAGTTTGGTGTGATTTGGGTTTTAATCCCCGGAGTTTAAAAGTGGAGGTTTAAGTCCTTGTAGTTTACATCAATTTTGGTTTTAGTCCATATACTTTCAAAGAAGATTTTGGTCCTTCAAATTTCATTTTGTTGAAACAAATGGTCCCTATAGTTTGATAAGTAGGTAAGCTTATAGGGACTAACTGTTCTAACGGAATCAAACTCGAGGGATCAAAACCTCATGTTTTAAACTACAGGGACTGAAACGAAAATTAAAGCAAACTATTATAGGGAGCAAAATATAAATAAAAATAATATATGAGGTCAATATGCAATTTCACAAAGTTTTTAAAAGGTCAAACGTCATTGACCGTTAGATGAGGGTAAAATTTGACCACTTTGATTACTTGAAGGGCAAATTAGGGTATGTTGTTAATTTATGATGTCTGTTGGTCAATAGTGGTTACTTGAAGTGCAAATTAGGGTCATTACCCATATCTGAAGTGATGCCTCTTAAAGTGTCATCCCCATTCAATCAAAATTATTTATAACTATAAGTTAGATTAGTTAGATTGATGAACTAATATATACTCCTTAATTTTTAAGGAGATTAATTCTTATGACGTGTAGCTTCGTATTAAGACATTCAAATAATGATTAATATATTTTAATTATTATAATTTGCTTCAATTTTGGTTTTAGTCAGTAAAGTTTAACTAACATCATCGCAGATTACAACACAGTTAAATGACTAGAAGGTCGAAATGGCAAAATAAAATATAAATGTATTGGTTTTTTTAAAAAAAGTTAAATAACTTTTTAAAAAGAGGCTCTCCCTCCCATGTCAAACTCGCCGATAACATTGTTGATAACACATAGACATATTTAACACTGTTACATCATTTATAGAACTACAAACTAATCGTGTTAAAACGAACCAACCTAGTTCAACTAATCATGTCAACTAAATGAAAATTAATGGAGGAAAACTTCTTGTTTGAAACTACACAGACCAAAACCTAAATTGAAGCAAACACCGTAAAAACTTAAAAGACAAAAAGTTATATTAACCCTTCATATACTTATTTTGAGGCATTCTCTCTTTCACTCATGATAGTTCCCACTTCCCAGAAAGAAAGAGGATTTGATGGTGCATATTTTCATGCAAACAAATGAGAAGGAATTCAATTTAAGATCATGATTGTAGCTCAAGCTTGACGGAAATTTCAAAAGAAACAAATGACATAGTAGATTTCAGCGAACTGTCCAGATTCATATGGAAATTCAACCCACAAGAAGCAAAGTTGAACAATCTGATTCAGCAAATGCTTTGCCAGATGCGCAACAATCAAAGGTTTTAAAGTATATAAAGCTTTTAAAGTTATGACTTTGTGCAATAAAGCCAAAATTCTGCTCCTCAACTAGTCAAATTCAGCAACAGAAAACTTGCCAAACTTCAATTTTATTTGCTATAGCAAGAAATTGGCTAAATTCACAGCAGGCCAAACTCAACCAATTCTAGACAACTCAATAATTTTATTAACAACTAGCAAAGAGCAACCAGATTTCAACAAGCATTATTTCCAAATGCAATAACTAAAGGTCATTAAATACAGCAGCAATGGCACTCTTGGATTATCAATAAGTTTGCAAACTAGATTTATGTTCAGGTCTGACAGTTTACTAGGAAACAGTAAACACCATGCAGAATTTTAGTTTAAAACTCGACCACAAATTGTCGAACTGAGCAATCAGATTCACAAGAATACTTAAAATATAGATTTACACACTCTCAAAAAAATCACCATCACTTCAGTGAATAATTTTTTTCACTAAAATTGACAGTTTAACAAGTTGCTCAACAAGGAAATGGGTCAAGTACCTGCCAGATCAAATTGTCCAAATTCTTGACAACTTGAATATCACAACCAACTACTTCAGCAAACACCTATAAGTTGTATGAGGCCCTTGGTGTAGACACTTGGTGTAGACATGTATTAACAGAAGAAATGTTGCAGGAGAAAATCAGATTTGGTATTTATATTGTCCAGTACTATGAAACGGCAATGAATTACCAAGTCAATTAACAATAATTAAAGCACAGGTTATGAGTTATTTAATCAGCATTCAGAAACAGGGTTCATTCACAGAACACAAGAGCAACATACCATTTATAGCAGAAGAAATACTTTGTCCTAGTATTAAATTCCAGCTTCCAATTCAACTTCTAGTAGCTCACTGATTAGCAAAGAAAAACTAACAGCTAAAGATAACATACCAAGTGCAGAAAATTGATAATCCTTGCCACTGGTTGTCAAAGAAAACTAAAATTCAGTTAACATAGTTTAATAGCCTAAACTAGTTTTCTCTGTGGAGAATGATAGAAAAAGAAATGAGATGTAATTATCATTGCCTTTGAATGAGATTGATCTTGAAAAGTACCACCTCTCCCTCACTGTCCACATATAATCATGGGATTCAATTTATGCCAATGAAGTCCTCAGTATGAACCCAAACTAAGGTCTGAATTGACCAAAAGAAAACACTTGGATCCTACTCAAAAATGCCACCATGTCTGACACAAAAAATGACTCTATTATGCACACAGCTGCTTAATAATGTTTCCAAAACTCACACTTCAATTTATTGCCATCTCTACATTTTACAAATAAAATATGGTCTCAAGAATGAATCAGACACTACACTTGCCTGCTCTTCCTAACCATCCTTCATAACCCAGCCAAAAAAAGAATCGAAAGAATCTTTGTTACAAAATGATCATCAAGCTTCTCAGAAATGAAATTACATACAAGAACAATGATAATAATTGTAATAATAATAATACCAACAATATTCAGCTAAGTGGAGCAAGAGGGACAAACAATCAAACCATTCTCATTACAATCCAAACACAGACTACTATGTTTATCTTCACCATCTTCTTCAGTTATGATCTTGTGGCTCCCATTACATCTCAAACATATAATGAATCTCACCCCATCACATCCTTCACACAAAGCATCAGAATTTCTCACTGGCATTTCTGCAAACAATGGTCTAAGCTTTCCTTGTTCATTCAAATTCAGAACTTCCTCTACTCCTCCTATGTATCTTCCTTTCACAAACAGCCTTGGAGGCAGAGGCTTTCCCTCAAGAATCTTCCACAGCTCCTCCTTAAACTTCATGTGCATTGATGTGTCTCTTTCTATGTACACAACCTTAAAACTGTCTAATAAAAACCGAATCTTGTTGCAATCCTCAAATGTTTTCCTTATTCCCCTTAGTGTAGTTGTGTATAGAATCACATAATTATTACCCCCAGGTGGACACTTCTCTTCAAATACCTCTAGAACATCTTCTTCTTCTATCATTTCTTCAATATTTTCAAATTTCACTTCTTGCTCTACTTGGTTTTCTTCTAACACTTCTTCAATATATTCAAATTTCACTTCTTGGTCTTCTTGATTTTCTTGAAACAGTTCTTCAATACATTCAAAATTCTCTGCTGATTTTCTCAGCTCTTCATGTTCCTTCACTGCTTGCTCGAATGCCGCCAGCAAACGAGGATCAAATAAGCTATTCGAATTCATATCCGGTCTTCGAAATGACTCGTTGTTATTCGACATCATCGGTTTTAATGAAGTTGACATTGTTGTATCTTGTTCTTTTGATATCAAACATAGAGGCCCAATGTTCTCTTTGTCATCATCAAGATCTCTTGTTTTCTCAGATTCTTGCACTTGAACATTCCAGGGCTGATGATTTTCTCTGGGAAGAATAAGATTTTTAAGGCTGAAATTTGAAGTGTTTGTGAAAGATTCGACATACCCATTTAGTGCTTTGATCTGAAGAACTCGATGATCCTGCTTCAAATAATCAACAGGTCCAATTATTTTGAGCTTCTTGAAGATTTTCCCTTTCATCCCCACAAGGGTTTTGAGATTTTTGATGAAGAAAGTTTCAGGTGTGAGGAAAAGAGATAAATTAGAGAAGTTGAGTTTTTTGTTTTTTTATGGCTTTTTCATTTCTTGTTCTTCCAAGTCGACTGAGAGGGACAGAGAGGTGTAACGGCTAGTTTTATTTTTGGCTATTTTTAAATTTGGGTGGAGAGGAGAAAAATTAAAGCAATTTTTTTTTAATTCCTTGGCAATTGCCATCGTTAATTCTTTATTATGCCACGAATGGAATCCTATGAATGTTTCAGGCCGTTGAAAGCGTTCCACGTGTAAAATTCGGATAAATAAGGCATTGTTCTCCCACGTGTTGAAATGTGAGTGGATCTTATTGTTAAAAAGGGTGACTCCATCCACTTAGGTTCCAAGCAAGAAATTTTATATCAAAGGTCAAATAATAAGTATTTTACTTGTTAAATACGCTATTTCATTTCAGTTGTTAATAAAATTCATTAACAACTCATTGGCCTTGTATGAAATTAAATTTCTTACTTGTCTTTAGTATTCAACTGTCCCTTAAAATATAGACTCGCTCTCACCTATTAATTGGCATTAGAACATATTGATAATCTTAATGAACAACTTTACATTGATAGATATGTATATACTCCCTCCGGTCCTAAATATAAGACCTAATTGACTTTTTTTGGAAAATCCCTAAAAAAGCTAAATAAGTTAATTATAAATTGATTTACCTAATTTTTTCCCTTAAACTAGTTTATTTTACCTATAAACTAATGAATAATCTAAAAATATATTAAATATGTCATCATTTAATGACCTATTTCGCAACCTTAATCTCTCCAAAAAAAAGTCAATTAGGTCCTATATTTATGACCAGAGGTAGTATTAATTATGATATAACTTAAAACAGCAAAAATAGAAGAACAAAGGAAAACTAATAATTTAGATGAAGTCTCATGATATGATAAAATTAATTGTGAATCCCTTGAGCCTAGATTATGTTAAGTTTCAAAGGAAAATGTCACTTTAGTCCTTTCTAGTGGGCCCGTTTCAATTAATTTAAATAATTTATTTTTAAATTAAAAATCTCCCCCTAATCCTTTATCAATAGGGGTGTGAAAACTCGAGAATATGGCAAGAAACACTCAGGAATTCCAGTTTATGAATTAATATATAAAAAGGTTTTAAAACTTTTGAAATAAAAAAAAAGGTTTTAAAACTTTAGAAACTAGGTTCAAATTGAATATAAATTCAGATAACTAGACATTCTTTAATTGTTTGAGTTTTACCTTTAATGATGCCATGCTAATTACTTTGTTTTATTTCTAATTAAAAAGTTACTTAGTTATATTAGTTTAGTCACATTAATTTTGTATTGAGGTTTATCTCATGGTAACTCTGTTTTTTTGTTGGTTTTTAAAATATGTCAATTGGCACACACTTCATTTTCATTTATGAGCCTTTTAACTTGTTCCTTAGTGTTACCTTCATTTTTTTCTTGCCAGTTAGTGTTACCTTCATTTAGTTGACATACAATTCAACCTAGAAATGGTAGATTAAAAGAATCACATGGGTCTTGCTTTATTCATTTTAACTTATGTGGGACTGAAATATTTAAATTTTTCTTTTAAAAAAATGTGTTTCTCTCTTTCTGTTGTTTTGTTTCTATAAAACACATGATATATAGATTATGCTGAATATTCTACTGTAAAGATATGTTGCAACAATGCAACTGTTCGTGAAGGGCATGTTGGAATATAATTGCTCACGTTTTCTAATTTTGTCGAAACCAATTAATCAGACGTAACATATACCATAACTTTTCTTTATTAACTATAGTATTGATTTTGCATGGTGTTTTGTATTTAATATGTATTTCATATGACTAATTTTCTCAAACTTAAGGGTAAAGGTAAAGATTTCTGCTTCAATATTTAAAAAAAAATTAAAACTAGAACCTAGATTGAGATCATGAGGGCTTTCTCGAATCTTAGCCCCGGAAAATTTTTCCTTGACTCTCCGGAACATGAAATTTAACTACAAGCCTTCAAGCCCAGCATATTTAGTTTATTTTCTTTGTAATCTACATTATGCACTATGATATGATATAAATAAATTATATAACTAATTATAACATTACCAACTTATCTTTAGCTTTGAATTTTATATCCCACCATGTCACATAATTTCCAACTTTCTTCACTCATTAGTCCTTCACCTACTTCTATCCCTTCAAATATCTAAAAATGCACCACTAATTCACTACTCTCCCCTAATTTATTTAATTTCCTTTAAAATAACAATTATCGCAACTAACTAATTTATTTATTCCAAAAAAAAAGTGGTGTAACCGTGTAAGTAACTGAGACACTGAGTTCAGACCAAAAAAAAAAAAAAAACTGAGACACTGAGTAACTCTAAGCCGCAGAAAATAAGAAGGAATAAATGCTAGTGAGGCTTCTTCAAAACTTGCTCTCTCTTCTCAATGAGTTTTCGCTTTAATGGCTTTACCAACATCATAGCCTTCAACACTAACATTTCCAATTCTCCCAAACCTCACTTTCACTTTCCTCGCTTCTTCACGTTAATACTACTTCATTCCCTCCTTCAACTTTTTCATTTTCTTTTATTTTTGTACGTTTTCTGATTTTCATTCTTTTTCAGTTGTTGCAAACATTTCAAAATGCAAGAAAGTGGTGCCAACTCAAACCCCACATTCATTGTTGCTGACCCTCACTTGCTTGCCATTAAAATGGCGTCAATTCGTACGGGTGGACCCCACAAACTTCAGGTTCTAATATCCTTTCTTTTCATTGTCACATATTCAATTTGTTATTGTTTTTTTTTTGTAATGCATGCTTTTGGCCAATGATATAGTCCTCTTAGGAAACTCAAAAGGTGAAATTAATCGGAAAGTAGGGAATGGAGGATGAGTTTAGACTTCAAATGTTTTCGACTGACTAAGTAGGAGGCAAGATAGAATATATGCATTGTAGTTTTGCTAATAGACAGACTCTTGAGGATATAGAAATTACATTGGGAAACCATTCTATACAACAGGTGGATAAGTTTAAATATTTGGGATCAATCATACAAAAAGATTGTGAAGTTGACTGCGATGTTAATAATAGAATTCAGGTTAGTTAGTTTGAATGGATAAAAGTTACTAGGTTATATGTGATCGTAAAGTCCAAGATAAAGTGAAAGAGAAGTTTTATCGGACAGTCGTTAGACCAACAATGTTATATGGTAGTGAATGTTGGGCTCTTGAAAGACAACATGAACATAAGATGGAGGTGGTAGAGATGAGAATGCTAAGATTGATGTGTGGTCATACAGTAAAAGATAAGACCCACAATGATCATATTTGAGAAAGAGTTGAGGTAGCATCAATTGCGTAGAAAATGGTAGAAAGTCGCTTGAGGTGGTTTGGACATGTTCAAATAAGAGAATTAGATGAGTCAGTAAGAATAAATGATCAAATGTTATGAAGTCTTTACAAAATAGGGAGATGGATACTGAAGAAACTCTTAGAGAAATTATTCAACTAGATCTTTTGATAAATGATTTATCTCCAAACATGACTATTAATCGAACACAATGGCGTGATACATGTAGTCAACCCCACCTAGTTGGGATAAGGCTTTGTTGTTGTTGTATTCACTTTTTTATGATGTCAGGTGATTGCTGATTTTGATGCCACGTTAACAAAGTTCTGCGTCAATGGAACTCGAGGGCAGAGTATGTTCTCTGTAAAAGCTTTCATGTTTCAGTCTGAAGGACTTTAATTGTACTTGTACTATCTATGTTGCCGGCCCCACTTAATGAAATAAGGCTTTGTTGTTGTACTATAATGTGTGTAGGCACTCATGGCATTGTGCAACTGGTTAATCCAGCATATGATGCCAAAAGACAGGAGTTATATGAATATTACCACCCATTAGAATTTGCACCAGATATAGGACTTGAAGAGAAAACTAAGCTCATGGAAGAATGGTATGTGACACAGTTCCCCATTGCAGAAAGTAAGCATTACTTAAGCAATTTCATTCATTATTCACACTAATGCTTCCTGCTTATATTGCATAGCCGCCGATTATTTATATTATAATATTAACATTCAATTCACTATTTTATATCATTATTTTGGCATTCAATTCACAAGTATATGAGCAATTGTGTTTATGCAATGGCCTACTTAAGTTTTAAACTGTCAAATTGCTATTTGTTCATTTAGGTGGGGTAAAAGTCATGGTCTTCTAATTGAGGGAGGGCTTACAAGTGAGTCAATAATACAGTCTGTCGCCAATGGGAACATTGCTTTCAGGGAGGGTGTTTTTGAACTATTTGAGTTTTTGGAGGTATATTTCCTCTCTTTTGGCAAATTTCCTGCTTTGCCATTCTTTGGCATTACTAAATGTGTTCTTTATAATGTGAATCAATTGAATATAGTTTATCAGCTGTGCCCTCTAGATGTCAGTAACTCCTATTTTACATTTGTACTTTGCAGGAAAAAGGCATTCCTGTGTTAATATTCTCTGCAGGACTTGGTGACGTAATAGAAGAGGTCTGCATGTTTGGTTTTGTCTGATGCTTTACCGTCTGCTGTTACTTTTGCCTCTTATCTGCAGTGAATTCTTCTTTTGGTTGTAATAGGTTCTAAGGCAAAAACTTCATAGAAGTTTCACAAATGTGAGGATAGTATCCAACAGAATGGTATTTGATGATGGCGGTCGCCTTGTTTCTTTTAAAGGTACATCCATGTAGTCAATGTTGATTAGCTCCTCTGTTTTGGTTATTCATGACACTCTCGAAATTGACATACATGTTTTAAACCCATTGTTTTTAAAGATTTTGTTTTTCCTTTTCTTAATATTTCCAACAATGGTTGGGGAAATTTTTGTAACAAGTGGAAGTCTTCGATACTTGTTCTATCATTGGTAAAGAGAAAGCTCTCTGTGAAGACGTCACTTAAGATTTGGCAGATAGTATTTTAAATTATGCATCTGTCATGTTGTGTAATGCTATGTTCACTGATCCCATGTATGGGAGGAAGACAGCCAATGAAGGCTTTATATCATGTCAATACCTTAATGTTTGAAATTGCATTGTTGTTAGGACACAAGAAATCTTGGGTAACATCCTAGGTGAGCTTTTGAATAGTAATGGAATGCCCGAATTCGGCATCTGCCAAGGCAATGTTAATGCGACCAAATCCCTTATAGCATTAAGTCTCAAGTCTCAGTTGAAGTTATGTTAAGTATAATAATTCTTATGGAAAATAGTGGGCTGGTAAAATGTCAAAATTTGTACTTAGGAATTAACATTACTGAAACATTGCATTATAGCACCGCTAATACCTCTTGCCATTGCTAATAGGTGGCTTCAACCATAGTAGCATGTAACACAAATGTTTGTCTAGTTGACAACTTAATAAGTACTCGTAGGAATCAACTTGCATATATCTCAAGCTACTGCCATATGATTATTGTCTGTTTGGATGTAATCGACTAATGGTCTGCTCCAGTTTCTACCCTAGAATTCCTCACATTATAATATCGAAAATTTTGACACCGTCACAGATAAGGAATATAGATTTAGTAACCTGAAAAAATGTTGATGTGATATTCCATCCTTTTAAGTTAAAATACATGCTATGTTATATTAGAAAACAAAATAATTAAATTTATATTTGCAGTACTGTAAATTGATATAGATTTTCCCATATATTTTGCATAATATAGATCATCCTTAATTGGATACTTTTACTTGGCTGAATTCTTTTCATTGGCTTATCATGAACCAACAGTCTTTTGTGACTTTTCAAGTCTCCTTTCTATATTTTCGTTGTTTTAACATACCGATTTCATTCACAGGAAAATTGATTCATAGCCTAAACAAAAATGAACATGCCCTTGATATGGCTACTCCCATTCATAATCATTTGGGTGATAAGGATGATCCTAATGAAGATAATTCCTCAGTCAAGAATAGAACCAATGTTCTTCTTCTTGGTGATCACATTGGAGACTTGGGAATGTCTGATGGTTTGAACTACGAGACTCGAATATCTGTGGGATTTTTGTAAGTTGATAGTTTTGTTTTCTCTCTTGCCATATAACATCATCCACAAACATCAAAAATTGAGAATAGAAATGTGTAAGATTTAGCTCCAATTTTGCAAGGAGTATATGAATGTCATTGAATGTCCTATTTTCATAATGATATTGGTTTTTTAATGGTTAGTTCCATGCCCTTGTTAAAGCTAGGGGCTAGCTGGGATTTCGTCTAATAAAATTTAAAATGCATTTGTGTATTATCAAGACATTTTGTTTGATCTGCTTTCTCTCTATGCCCTGTGCCTTATCAAAGAATATGATTTGTCTTGCACTCCTCAATTTGTAGCATCGTTTTGCCTTGTATACGTCAAGTTCATTGTAGTATTCTGCAAATATTGATATATCTAAGAAACAAAATATGAAAATATCTAAGAAACAAAATATGTTTGTAGTAGTATAATCTTGCTTGCTGAGCCTATGACTAGAGGGCCCAAGAACATTGAAAAAAGTATCATTATTTTCTTAGAAAAAAGGGCGAAGGCCCAAAAATGATACATAACTATTGGTCAAGAAACAAAAATAGTACATAACTATTCTAAGGTACAAAAATGATACCCAACTTTTACCATGGATCAAAAATGATATTTTCACTAATAAGACAATAATATTGTACATGAAATGTCCAAAATGCCCTTATAAATAAATAAACTTTTACTGGGCAGTGATTAATTTATAAGGACATTTTAGACTTTTCATGTCTAATATTATTGTCATATTAATGAAAATATCATTTTTGATCCCATGGTCAAAGTTGGTATCATTTTTGTACCTTCGAATAGTTATGTACTATTTTTGTTCCTTGGCCAATAGTTGTGTATCATTTTTGGGTCTTCGCTCTAGAAAAAAATATAAACCGATGTAACCTGTTTATGATTTGATGGGGTAGTTAGATTTCTTTTCATCCTTCTTCCTGAAACCCCTTAGTTCATAATGCCACGAGCTATGCTAATAATTGACATAGGAGTATTTCTTGAGCCTTATGCTTTTTCTTCTCAAATGACCTGATATTGCTTGACTAATGCCTTCCAGTTTTATTGACTATTTGTGATGTCAGCAAATGGACATTTTTTATTGCTGTTATCATATTCTAATTTCCCTTGCTACAGTGATTTAATGTGACCGTTTTTAAAAACAAAGAAGTCACTACTCTACTATATTTTTTGGTATCAGGAATCACAACATTGAGAACTCACTTAGCTGCTATAAAGAATCATTTGATGTTGTTCTTCTGGTAAGTTGACTGCATACATTGCAAGTATCATCAAATTTTTTGTTTGGTTCAATATTCATGACCACAATGGCAATGATGTTTATTTCCTTTAGTACCTATACAGTGCTAAAGAATAACTTAATGCTCCCTTTCATGTTCTTTGCTGATAAATCAAACCTCTGACGTTTTAGTTAAATGCATAACCCACCAACCAAACGGCCATAAGTCACTTTGGTTATTAACTTATGTCATACTTAATACATTGATGCATCTTGTAGATTGGACTTTTGGTGGTTACTGTTTACCGTTTCAATGAAAGCTAAAAGGTTTTATTGAAACTATATCTAGCTGACACCAACTTTCATAAACTTGTTCAACTGAACTGAAAATTTTTAGAAGGAAAAAAAAAACAATGGCTAATATAAATTATTTCCTGCAGAATGATGCACCAATGACTGAAGTGCTCAAGTTGGTCTCTTCAATGTGCTCAAAGGAAGAGTAATAATTGCTATAACCATGTATTGCTTCTGCCATTGTAATTCTCTGTTTCTTCCTTCTCAAGGTAGATAGGTGCAACGATTTCATGATTGTTATAGGGTTCTCTAGTAGAGCTATCATACGTGGAAGAGTGTTTATCAGTTCTAATTTTTAGGTGTAGTTGGTTGGGTTTGGTGCAAGGTTTAAAACGGAATTATGGTACATTATAATTCTTTTCATGGAAACCATATATAGTACTGAGTTGAAAAAAGTGTACACATGATAACTCTTAGACAATACGATAACAAATCTAACAATGTTTCTCTTCACTCGTGTCCTAGCGTGATAGAGTGGGATGTGAATACCAGAATTTGAAAAATGATGAATTTCTTGGCAATCCTTTTTTTGTTGGGTGGGGTTGAAAAATTGAAAACCAAACTTCATCAAAATTCATTGTTCTCAATATAACACATTAGTTTGAATTCACTTCCTTTTCACATGTTCATTTCAAAATCCATGGTTGAAAAAAGTTCATAAACTCTAAGGAACAATACACTGAAAATATATAATGAAAATGACAATGAAATTGAGTGTAAGGGGATAAAAATGAAAAGTAGAGGTTAATTAGATGATGATGAGATGTAGAAGTTTGCGGGGCCAAAAAAAGTGTGGGATGAAGAGAGAAAACTTATGGGCCCGAGATATATGTAAATGACAATTTCCATTTCCTTCTTCCATTTCCATTTTGCAATTCTTGTCAACCAAACGTACCTTTAAGGCAAATATCAATAGTTAAATAACAAGGCTCCCGTGCATGACTCAAAATCAAACTCTATGAAAGAATTAACAATACATATACTCCCTCCGTTCCTAAATGTAAGATCACTTTCCATAATTTGGGGAGATTAAGGAAGGTGGTCAAATTATCTGATGTTCCAAAAATACCCTTCAATTAAATTGAAAACACAAATATACCCCTTCATACTTCCAACTCAACCCCACAACTCAATTGTAAAAGGAGTATGGGGGTATTTTGGGTAAAACTTGGGAAAAAAGAGAAAGTGTTCTTACATTTAGGAACTTATCAATATCCCTAAAGTGATCTTACATTTAGGAACGGAGGGAGTACATGATTAATTTACTTAATCAAATGTTGACACGAATAAGAAATTAAATTCCCTTCTTAGTTCTCTTAGATATCTTAAGCAAACAATTTAAAACTCAACATTCCTATACATAAACTCTCCCAAATGATCCCAAAATTCCAAAATTCAATTTCTTGCCCAAAACTTGTCCTGTCTCAATTTTTCAAAAAAAATTTAACAATACATACACACCATTATTATTCAAATTTCCTTTTCAATCCATTCACTATACCAATTTATAACTCAACATTCTGATATCATTGAACGTGGCCTATCCCAAAACTTAACATTCTTTGCACCCTCTTTCAAGCTTGGGCCATCAAAAGCAAAGAAGGGGTGACCATCCAACTGGTGTAACATTCTAAATTTTAACTTAAAGATTTAATTGGAAGAATACCTAAATATATTGTGAAAAAAGAAATGAAAAATTGTTTTAAGTCTTGAATTGTCACTTGAAAATTAAAAACCCTTATAAATAAATTTACATACTCAAAAGTCTATTTTTTAAGGATTTTTAAGATTTAGTTTCCTAATAAATTGAACAAAAAGAGTTAAGCAACTATTTTAAAATTCGGGAATCTTATTTTTCTATTACAGCTCAAGAACATTTTTTATATATAACATTAAAATAGTTAGCCTTACAAATAATCATTCTAGGATTTGCTTATTACTAGGAATTAATCTCACAAGAATAAATATCGCTGCGGGCGTGTTGGTCTTGAGGAGTCCAAATCTTGAGCCCCGAACTCTCTCTCTCTCTCTCTCTCTCTCTCATCTCCACTCTTCTCTATTTGGGTAACAAATTTCCAAAACTCTTCCTTCTATGCTTTCACTTTTGTGCTATATATATATATATATATAGCTGCCACTTTTTTGGTTTGGGAGAACAGTAGAACAGTATGTATGTCTTATATTTGGTTTTGTTTGGTGAGTTAATGAACCTGAAGCCTCTGCCACGACAGTTAGTATCATTTTTTAAAATAAAAAACAGTCAAGTTCTAATGGATTAAAAGATTTATATGTTTCTGAAGGCCTAAAGATGTGGAATTTGATATTTGAAGAAAAAAAAGTTGAATTGAAGAATAAGTGAAACAGAATAAGCAAGGTGTGGACTCATGTTTATGTATATGAAGGTGTGGTTTGTGGCATTATGAACTCATTCCCACTAGTGAAGTTTATTTCGTCCCCTAGAGTAGTAGCTTGATGATATGTATGTAAGGTTATGTTTTTTGTGATGATCTGTGACATGCTTTCTTTATATTATATGTTGTTATAGGTGGAATGTTTTATTATCCAGATTCTCTGGAATATTTCACACTGTTCTTTACATTTGAAGGCGAAGGAGGGCAATAGATGATGGCAAAAGGTATAAAAGAACATGAATGCTTGCCTTTGATATACACATTTACACCTTCTGGTACAGGATGTATGATAATACTCCCTCCGGTCCTCAATATAGGACCTGTTTGACTTTTTTGTAAAATCTTAAAAAACCAAAATAAGTCAATTATAAATTGATTCATCTAATTTTTTTCCATTAAACTAGTTTATTTAACCTATAAACTAATGGCTAATTTAGAAACATATCAAATATGTCATAATTTATTATCATATTTTGTAACCTTAACATCTTAAAAAAAGTCAACTAGGTCTTATATTTAGGACCAGAAGGAGTTTATGCATATAAATTCTCTTTATATACTGGTATTTTGACAAGTTTTGAAACTTGGTAGTTATGTTACCTAATGTTGGTGTTAGTCCATTAAGAGATAGGTTTGACCCCTACTACAGTTAAGGGCTATCAGACTATCAGTAGTAATCGCAATGTTAAAATTAGCTATTTAGTATTATATTTAGCAGTGTTGCCGGCATTATTGTTATTATGAGCTGGATTCTAGATATTTTTATGATTATAAGTAATATGCTTAAATATGGGTCGATATAATTTAGTGACTGTAGATGTAGCATTAGGGAACCCTGGTTTAATTGGATTCATGTAGTGTATATGAAGTCAAGTTAGAAGAACAGGTTCTAATGATCAAACTTGACTAATTAATGGAATTAGAAACAATTTTGAAATTTAATAGTAGTGTTGGAATTACTTAGCATTTATCAGAAAAGCTCATTCCTATGAATGATGGATTTTATGTGGTTTTTAAAAGAAAATATTTTAATTTAGTCGGGGCTTTAAGCTCTTGAATGCTACCTAGTGGTTCTAAGTTGATTATATAGCTTTTGTAAAGGTCTATGGAGGTATGTGTTACACTTGTTCCCTTTTGGACATAACTTCTTAATATAGGCCTTGTGAATGTTCCTACGCTTCGATTCACAAATTCTGCAATCTTCGGAGTACTCATAAAGCCTTTTGTTTCTTTGCGGCCACTGAGCAGAAGTAAGTTCTTTGCAACTTTTCCTTCCTAATTTGTATTCTATGTTGTGGGGCTGTAATTTAGGTATCTGATATAATTATAGATTGATTTTATTTTAAAGAGTAATATGCTAGCAGATAGATTAGCTGAAAGTGCTCATGAGAATGAGCACCTCTTTTGCATCCTTTGATCATCCACCTCATTCATAGGAATTATGTATTTTTTTCTTTTCTTTTGCCTCCTTTTGGAGCTCTTTGTAACACTTCTTTGAATAAATGATTTGAGTTTTTGGTAAAAAAATAATTGATTGTTCGATACTAATGTATTAGTGTTGGTGAAGCCTTCACGTGATTGTTATTGTGAAGAGTAATGTTTTCAGAATTTTCTTTTCAGGTTGGACCAAAAATCCACTGGCTGTTGAAGCTAGGGCAAATGCTAGAAAA
The DNA here is from genome assembly GCA_029929735.1 of Mimosa pudica. Lineage (NCBI taxonomy): Eukaryota > Viridiplantae > Streptophyta > Magnoliopsida > Fabales > Fabaceae > Mimosa > Mimosa pudica. The sequence goes on along the minus strand of JAKELP010000021.1, from coordinate 5,801,702 downwards.
GAAAGTGCTAAAATTCGGAACAGAAGGATGCAGAAGAAGGTGTGACTTCGTATCTTTCTGATGAATCATTGTTATTTGTTCACACTTAGTACTTAATCATGAGATATGTTCCAATTCTTGTGCATTTGGCATCATTGGGGACAGAGAATTGTCTTTTATATTAGTATATTTATTATGTATGAAGTCGACTACATCGGTTTGGTCATTCCCATCATATTGTCATAGTATTATATGTTTGTGTAATAATCATGTCAGCATAAGCTAGTATAAGTTTCTACAAATATTGGCGGTGTGAGTTGAAGGAATATTAAAACGGTATTGATAGCGCCATCGATGTTGGTTAAACACTATAGTCTATTTTATCAGACTTAACTGTAATTTCTTATGTGCTTGGCTATCAAGGTTTGTTTTAGATCAAAACTACAATACAGAGAAGAAGTCTATATTGAGAGCTGGGGGATTATGCAGATCATAACCCCATAACTTTTCGTATTTTCATCATACATGTTGGATGAAAGTAGTAATATTTTAAACAATAGTTCAACTTTCTTTTTAATTAAATTCTCTTGGCCATGTGATATTCTGATGCAAACTGTACTTTGTAGTATTTATTGGTCCCATTCCTGTCTCTCTACCATCTGCAGTATAATGGAACACCTGGGAGACCAAGACTTTCTGTATTTTGCTCAGACAAGCAGTTGTATGCAATGTTGGTAGATGACCAAAACAAAAAATGTCTGTTCTATGGAAGCACATTGCAGAAATCTTTTCGACAAGATCCCCCTTGTTCCACTGTCGTAATTACTGCACCCATCTTGTTGACCAACATTCCATGAAAGATATCCAAAAAAAGAAAACCGATTACCTTTAACTCTTCGGATAAGTGTGTGTGTGTGTCTCAGGCAGTTTTTTCCCATTATGTCTTGAGATTTCTTCTGATTTTGTGTATAATGCTCAGGATGCTGCTCAACGTGTTGGTGAGGCACTTATCAAAACCTGCATTGATCTCGACATAAACGAAATTTCATCATATGACCGCAACGGTTTTGCTTGCGGAGAAAGGATGCGAGCCTTTGAGATTGCAATATCCAATTTTGGATTCTTGCCAGGATAGATTTGCATGGAAGATTGTACCTGTTATTGCACATTCTTGTATAGAAACAATCTAGTTCTCCAAGGATTTTACTTTACTAGCACAAGATCCTGAATTGTTGGTCAATTATAGACTTTGTTCGCTTGCTTTATTTTTTGGTTGGGGTATTCAAATGCTTGGACTCAAATCTCAAAAGACATGATGCAAATTTGAAATGTTTTTTTTAAAGTTTGTTTCAGTCAGTGGAAGACTTGATTATGGTGCCACACAAAATAGGTCAGAACTCGCCCAATTCTGGTATCAGCACAAAATTAAACAAATCAGGAAATGGAAAAGCTTGTAAATAAATTGTCTTGACAAGATCTAATGTGAAATAAAATATTTATTGCCAGAAGGTAACCTTAAGAATAAGTATTTTTAAAAAGAAGAAATATGGATTTCGAAAAGTTGTATTTATATACTACCTCCGGTCCTAAATATAGGACTTAATTGACTGATTTTTGGAAAGGTTAAGGTTGCGAAATAGGCTATTAAATCATGACATATTAATATATTTTTAGATTATACATTAGTTTATAGTAAAATAAACTAATTTTAGGGGAAAAAATTAGGTAAATCAATTTATAATTAACTTATTTTGCTTTTTTATAAGATTTTCTAAAAAAGTCAATTAGGTCTTATATTTAGGACCAGAGGGAGTATAATTTAAGGAATTTTTGTGAAGGGTTGTCTGGGGATTTATACCACTAACGTCTACCAAGATTATGCCTTTTCAGTTCCTAAAGGTACATAAAAAAGTTATAACCAAGCATTACTGATGAAAGGTTCTATTGGTTTATGAAAAGGTCCTACATGCTTTAAACCAATACTATAAAAATACTACTACCTCCGGTTCTAAATATAAGACTTAATTGACTTTTTTGGAGAGGTTAAGGTTGCGAAATAGGCTATTAAATCATGACATATTTGATATATTTTTAGATTATACATTAGTTTATAAATAAAATAAACTAATCTAAGGGAAAAATTTAGGTAAATCAATTTATAATTAATTTATTTTGCTTTTTTATAGGATTTTCTAATAAAGTCAATTAGGTCTTATATTTAGGGACCAGAGGGAGTATAAAAGTTCTTAAAGGTTTCATACTATAAATGTGGAACTCTATGGAAAATTTCTTTATAATAGATGATTAATATGAACCTAACACATGATTTCATCGAGTAGAAGGTGTGTTGTTAAAGACATAGTTGGTTGGGTTATCAAAGTTCTATATGTGAGACAAGTATGATGATCATACTCCGTCAGATTCCTTTGCATCTTTCGACTGAAATGGTTGTGAGTGTCGACTCGTCAATGACTCTTGTAGAGATTGTCTCTGTTTTTTACCCTCTTTTGGGTGACAACGTCGTGAAGTATAGATTTATACTTCGTAGTGGCGTAACCTTTATGGAGCTTCTTGCAGGTTATGAATCTGCTTTAACTCTCTCTTTTGGCGGTCACTTCTTCAATCTTTTATACCATCCAATGCAAATTCTACCTCAAATGGAGTTGATTAGCTTGATTGTTTCTGGTTTCAATCTTATTATGTCTGTCTAGTTTCTAACTTTTCTCTTTTAGTAATAATAAAAGATAACATTATTCTTTTAAGATAAGATTAAGATAATATTGTCCTATTTTAAGATAAGATTATCCACTGATAAATGTGAAACATGAATTGGATAATTCAATGTATCTTCCAAAATTTCAAATACTCATAATAGTCCACTAAATTAAAAAAAAAACATTTTGAATAATCAAAGTATATAGAAACTAAAAAATAAAATGAATTATTTGACAGTTCTAGTCTCTTCAATATCGGATAAATCTATTCCTATGATTTGTAATATGGAATCTCAAGGACACATACTAGGTGGGGGGAACCTCCCATTCCCATCCTTCCTAGTTTTCTTTACTTTTCTTTTTTTATTTTACTTTAAGGTAAATATTTGAATGGTAATAGATATAGTTTTATATAATATACTTTTCTGCCACTTTCTTCATTGTAGTATTACATTGCTCATATCAAGATCAAACCATTATTTTTTATTAGCTAACATTTAAAATAATTTTATTGAATATAAAATTTAAAGTATTTGTATGTTGATTTCAAGTTCTTATAAAAAAGGAAGATGAGGGAAAATGAGAGGTTACTCTCCCAATTATTTATGTATAGTAATCCAAAGTCCCTCAAAATCCACACAATAATTCAGATTCCTTGTTCTCCTTTAAAGTTGTCAAACTAATGAGTTTAAGTAAATTCATGCTAGAAATGAGAATTCAAATTGAAAACTAGGGAGAGTATACATTTATAAATAAATATGTGGTAAGAGAATAAAATTAATATTAAATTAAAAAACAAAGATAATTTGATTAAATATACTAGAAATATAAATAGTTAGTTTTAAATATAAATATAAATATATTAATATAAGTACTTTATAAAATTTAATGAATAAATTTCTTTGAATCATGTATATAAGTTCATTGAATGCGGGCAAATAAAAAACTAGCATAATATTCAAAAAAAAATTGACACATTCATTTCAAGAGGTGGTAGGAACAGTGTGTAAACTCGTGAGTTTATTCCAATTTAGAACCACTACGAATTTATGTTCCCTCCTATAAATAATAACTACCACAAGTCTACCAATGTGTGTGTATGTGATAAGTTACATTGCAATGGCTAAGCCTTCAATCATCCACATAGCTTACTTTGTTTACTTGCTGCTCATAGCATCAGGTATCATATATAATTCATGCACTCTTATTTTCTTATTAATTTATATTTTAATGGATACAAATTAGATTTAATATAAAAATTTAAAATTGGTGCTAGAAAGATTATATTAGACAATTAATATTTCTTTCCATAATGAAGAACCTGTTGATTAAGGTGGATCCTCTAAAAAAACAAAAATCCCCCAACACCAAAATTTTTTCTATTTTTCTCAGCGAATTGCATACGCTCGCAGCCATAGTAAGAGACTAAGTGCCTTTTGGATTTGGTGTCCTTTTGGCTTTGGCTTTGATTCTGTCAAATGTCTGCTTTACAGATATGACAAATGTTTTAACGATAAAATTAGAAACTTTTATTGAGTTATTTCAATTTTTTCCTGAAAGAGTAGACTACATGGATACACATTTTTTTCGCAGAAAAACGTAGCCCCAAAAAGATGTAGCATTAGTCATTTGAAAAATTATTAGCACATAAAATAAAAACAAATTAAATACTAAAAGAACTCTGATCTGATATTATCTGTGTCTACACACACATAATAAGATTAATGTGAATCGTAAAAAGTGAAATGAAACTAAAAATGTGCCATTTAAACTGCAGGATGGTGTTCTGGAGAAATAAAAAGGATAGAGGAATTCGGCGATTACTGTGTGGATGCTCAGGACTGTGTTGACATTGAGTTTTGTGGAGAAGGAGGTGGAGGTTGTCCTATGTGTGTTTATGATTATTGTGATTGTAACTGTGCATAGGGTTTGGGAATTGGCCTTGAACAAGTGACATACCACCTTACCTATTTAAGATTTGACTTGGTTTGACCTATTTATTAAATATGTCAAGTAAAGACTTGTATAAGTCTTATTATATAAATGAGTTAGATCTATTTAATGAAAGTTTGACATGCAAACCTTCATGTTTAGTATTAAAAATAGGGCAAAAGCGCTGATCTAACAACTAACTATTTTACTTTGGGCAAAAATAATAAATGACTATTTCGCGGTGGAAAACTAATAACTAACTTTGTGACCCGGTGCAAATGTAATAAAACCGGTGACAGTGGTCTATCTTCCGTTTGATTTTTGTGAGGTAAATTTAAACGGCGTTAAGCATACTGTCACCGATTTTGTTACATTTGCACCGGATCACAAAGTTAGTTATTATTTTTTCACCGCGAAACAGTCAATTATTATTTTTGCCCAAAGTAAAATAGTTAGTTGTTAGATCAGCGTTTTTGCCCTTAAAAATATTATATGAATAATTTTATTAAATACTCCCTCCGGTCCGTAATATAAAAGCTCAGCCGCCAAAAAACGCTTCTTAAAAAACCATGTAAATGTTAGTTGGGTGTTTGAAGTTAATGTTTTTTTTTCAACTATTGCTCATATTTATTATAATACTTTAAAGAGAGAGAAATACATAAGAATTAATAAATGTGAAAGAGAGTTAGAGTAGGAAAAACACATTAAATAAGGAGAAAATGTGATATGAACTATTATATTTTGGATCAAAATCATTCAAATTTTGGGCTCTCATATTACGGACCGGAGGGAGTATTACACACATATTATATTATTTGATAAGTTTCTTAAGTCTACCAAAATTTTTTTAGTATGTAAATATGTAGGCTTTGAGACCTATTAAAAGCTTACATTTAAAGCAAACTAATAAAATGTGAAGTCTTTAAAAAGGCTTTAGACCTTGATAGGTCTCTCGAAGGCTTAGGGCTAAGGTTGAAAAAAAAACCTTCATTGAGACTTAGTCATAATCAATTTTCATTTCCTCATTTCAATACAAGAAAAATTTCAGGCCTATTAAGCAAAACTCATATCTGATTGTAATAAAAAAAAAGTCATATCTGATTTGGCTCATTCTCATCAACCCTAATTGTGCCTCAAATGCCGATCCCTGTCACAAACCAAACCGTAACTCTTATAATTAATTGGGTCTCTCGATGATGATTATGTCTAATGTTTCGGATCTTGAATTAAGTAAATTTACATTTTATTTTCATATATCGTTTTCTAGTTACTCCCTTCAGTCCCCAATATAAAAACCCAAAATTTGAATAGTTTTTGTCCCTAATATAAGAGTTCATCTCACATTCTCTCCTCATTTAATGCGTTTTTTCCTGCTATACCCTTAACTCTCTTTCATATTTATTAATCTTATGTATTTCTCTCTCTCGAATGTATCATAATAAATATGGGCAATATTGGAAAAGAAACATTAACTTCAGACACTCAACTAATATTCACATGTTTTCTTAAGAAGCATTATTTTTGTGGCTGACTCTTATATTAGGGACCAGGGGAGTATTAAATTAGATATTATAGCTGGTTTACATCATGAAAGATACTCCCTCCGATCCTTATTATAAGTCACCGACTGCCCATTTCTCACATGTCAAGAAATGGTAGTTGGGTCTTAAAATTCATGTTAATTTTTCCACTTTTTCCAACTTAATACTCCCTCCGGTCCCTAATGTAAAAGTCCAAAATTTGAATGGTTTTGGTCCCTAATGTAAGAGCTCATCCTATATTCTCTCCTCATTTAATGCATTTTTTCCTACTTTACCCCTAACTCTCTTTCATATTTATTAATGTTTATGTATTTCTCTCTCTTAAAAGTACCATAATAAATATGGGTAATTTTGGAAAAGAAGCATTAACTCCAGACACCCAACTAACATTTACATGTTTTCTTAAGAAGCGTTTTTTTGACGGCTAGCTCTTACATTAGGGACCGGAGGGAGTACTTCTTTTTTTGAACACATTTTCGGACCAAACACAACAGCAAAACCAACTAACGCGGTTGGCAAGGTGAAGTGTGAATGTCTTACTTATATACTCACACACACAACTTAACACTTCATTAAGTGATGTCTTTCACATTTTTAATTTTGAATCTCCATTAATGGAATGGTTAAAGTGGGAAAAAAAACATTTAATGCGGCGGTTGATGACTTATATTAAGGACCAAAAATTAGATACACTTGATGACTTATAATAAGGATGAGTTGAAGTATAAGGACTAGAAACGAATAATCAAAAAGTGCGTGTATTTTTTGCCAACACCGTTCGTTAATGGGCTTATGATCATAACCTCCGTTAAATGATCTATACACCTATCGCTTACGTGGCATGAAACACTACCTCTTTTACCAATTCAGATTTAAAAAATATAAACAAAAAATCATCGTATCAAGACAAAGATGACGATTCTCAAAGACAGACATTTCCTTGACCCATTTCCTTGGAAGATCGATGTCCAACTTTGTACTATTCTTTAATTTCCTGCCTCACACCATATGAAATCGCCAACTTTGCCTGCACAACAAAGCAATGCGGATCTCTTTGTAGTAATTAACGTTATAGTAGTTTAGCCTATAGGATGGTGGGATTCGAAGCAAGTCATTGCTCTTGCTGATTCCAGAGTTTCTTCGTCGTAAAGTGGGACCTGCGATGAGTTAAAGTCGCCATTTTAAGGATAGATTTATCGTGTGAAGGACAGGTTGTTGATTTTGTTGATCCACATGGGAAATAATGTAAGATGTCTTTTAAGATTTCTGAAGAATTTAAAATTCATGCTTCCTTTGGTCTGGTTCATTAAAATGGATAAAGTTTTGATTTTCCTCCACATACAACAATGTGTGTCCTCCCCATAAAACTAATATTAACCGGATTCAATTCATTTTTTAATCACGCCTAATCCTCCCTCCTCCTTCTCCAAACCGCTTTAGAGTAACGTAACATATCAGCTTTTAGTTGGTAGTAGTGTAGTAGTTTGTTTTTTTTTTATTTTTTTACTCATTCCCATATGTATAAAAAGAAAAGGGACGAAGCTCAAGTTTACTCATCACTTGATAATCTTACTTATCAAAACAATTGTAAACTTAAAAACAAATTGCTCTGGCTTTAGGCTTGGACTGAACCCAAAAAAACACAATCATTCCGTATTTGATTGAGATAAACATAGGTTTCAGAATGATTCATTTTCGATTATGAGTTTAAGATGGGGAGGAAGGGGTTTTTATTTTACGAGGGCACTTTAGTATTTTCAAAGAACATGTTAGATTTTAACCAAGGCTATTTTGGTCTTTTCACTTTGGTATTTATTGAGAAAAGATAGATTTTGGGAATGATTCATTTAAAAAAGGGAAAATTAATTAGAGGTCCCCCACAAGGGAGTTAATACTGGAAAAGTCCCAAAAGTTGAAAATATTAATGTAGGGTCCCAAGGGACCTCACATTAATATATTTGAAAAGTGAAAATACAGTTCTGCCCCTAGCCTTAATAAAAAATTACCGCCCAACCCCCACCCTCCTCCCTCACCCAACCCCCCACCCCCACCCTCCTCCCTCACGCCCCCCCACCACACATTGCATCATTGCATCCTCTCTCTCTTTCTCCCCTCTTCTTTGCGCAGCGCCATACTCAAGAATCAGCGCCAAGTGTAGCCGCCATGACAAGCCAAGACTCGCAGGGCTTCACATGGCACTACACCGAGTTGGACGACCGAAATCTAGAAATCAGAGGCCGTACATTCTTCTTCGTCGTCGTCCTCTTCTCCATGATCCTCATCGTCACCCTTCTCTTCCTCTATGCTCGCTGGATCTGGAGGTACCGTGGCCAGCGTCCCCCCACCCACTTCCATTCCCACCCACCCCGCCTCCCTCCGCCGCCGCCTCCTCCGCCGCAGGGCCTCGACCCCGCCTCCATAAACAACTTGCCTATGCTCTTCTACCACATCACTTCCACTAAATTGGAGGACACAGAGTGCTGTATTTGCCTCGCCACTTTCAAAGATGGCGAAAAATTGAAGCTTTTACCTTCCTGTCACCACTGCTTCCATTCTGACTGGAGGTGAAGGGGGGGTAGTGGTGGTGGGGGGGCTGGAGGTGAAGGGGGTGGTGGGGGGGCTGGAGGTGAAGGGGGGTGGTGGTGGTGGTGGGGGGCTGGAGGTGAAGGGGGCAGGTGGTGGTGGTGGTGGGGGGTGGTGGGGGAGGGGGAGGTGATTGTTGATGAAGAAGGAGGGAGAATTTTTTTTATATAATGTGGGACCCACATAACTTATCCTACGTGGCAATGACAAGGCGCCAAGTGGCAAAGCAGGTGCTCGCGTGGCATCCACACAGGCAAAGTAACGGTCAAACGTTGTTGACCGTCCAACCGGGGTAGTTTTTTAACATCTTGGGTACAGATCCGGGCCTGTGGTTAGTTTAGGGTACTCAGCGCTCCTTGGTGGTTACTTGGGGGCCAGATTTGCTCCTTTACCCTATGTATACTATTTGGTGTGTTTTGTTAAATTTTGGTTTTGGCCTTAATAATTTCAGATTGCTTGGTTGTTTTGATCCTACAGCTTCATGACAATCTATAAGGATCAAAACCAAACATCGATGAAGTATACGTAATTCTTAGATTCATAATCAATCCTCATGACACTATTATAGAACTTAAACAACCTAAATGAAATGGTAGAGACTAAAACCAAAATTCAATTAAATATCAATAGTATAAACTCAAAAATGAACGTAAAATAATATATAAATCATGAATGAGGTAAATTACCTGATGTTATGAGCAACAAGAAAATAAAGCAATTTAAATTGATGGTTGTTGCTTTCAACATTGCAATTTGAGCAACTTTTTCTGCGCCGGGAATTCGGAAGTGTCGGCTATATCTTTGATTTGGATATGGATCCGTGTAATTTATAGCTTCGAAAAGTTGTTTCGGTTCATTTCATATTTTTTGGTTCATGTATACTTCCTCCGTTCCTAAATATAAGATCACTTTGGAGAAGTGGATAAGTTCCTAAATATAAGATCACTTTCTATTTTATCTCAAGTTTTGCCCAAACTACCCTTATACTCTCTCTTTTCATTGAAAACCCCTCCTCCTTTTAAAGTTAAGTAATTGAGGGGATTTTGGGAAGATCATGTAATTTTATTGTCTTCCTTAATCTCTCCAAATAACCAAAGTGATCTTATATTTAGGAACGGAGGGAGTACTATATATTCAACGAATTAACATAAATCCATTTTTTATTACAATTAACATAAATCCATATCCATTGTTTAAGTTAATGGACAGCATTAATTAAATAGGTTCATGTACTTGTACATTTAATAATTGTTGTTTAATGTACCGATTCACCATTTGAATCCATTAGTTCATTCCAGTCTGTAAAACACCATTTTTAATAGTAAAAGAACTCATATGTTAAGAAAATAAAGAAAATAATTATATAAAAGATAAAGAATGAGAAGATACAATGAAAAGAGAATAGAGAAAGGAGGAGATGAGATGAATAGTGAACGAAATATTCTTATTTACATAGGTTTTCTACATATAATCCTTTTGGTAAACTTCTATTTATAGGCCTCTAGACTCTAACCCATGCAAAAGTTACAACGTCATAAACATAAGTTAATATATATTATTGTAGAACATGTAATCATTGGAGTTTATAGCTACTCCCTCTAGTCCTTTTAACCGCCACTAAATTTTGGTCCTAAATATAAGTCACCAACTAACATTAACTAACTCATTTATTAAATCTTTCCCAATATACCCTTAGCATTGGAAAATGAACATTGGAAGATGAGAAGAGAGAGAAGATGAAAAAGACACATGTATACTCATAAAGATGAAAAAGGTAGTGGGCCATAGTAATAAAGATGAGAGGGGCAAAAATGGAAAAGACAAAAAAGATAAGACCAATTTAATGACTCAACTTCCATTAACCTCCATTCTTTGGTATGTACAATTTGGGCGGTTGACGACTTATAAATAGGACCGGATGGAGTATTAATTAACTACAAAAAGAAATTTTAGGAGTTATGAACATCTAAAGACCACAATTTTTATAGCACTCCTCTTTGGATGTTCATAAACAAATATTATTGTACTTTATTAAAATCTTACTAGGAAAGATTCAATGAGATAAAAATCTTATTTAGGAAAAATAGTACACAATGTCAATCAAAGCTTTGATAAAGTTTAAGGCTTTTATTGGGGTGCTACCTGCTTTTATATATTCAAGGTCAAGTTCAGTCCATATGGGTCTGTCCAGTTAACATTATATTACATCCAAGCTATGATCCCGGGACTTGTTGGGTTATGATATTAAAATATTAGTTTAATAACTGTCCAAATCCGTCACGAATTATGGGCTTCGACCAGTTCTAGACTTTAGCCTTTATTGTTTCTTTTTGTTAAATAAACAACCTGTCTTTTTGTTCATTTTTTGACTTTATAGTTTAATTTGTTTTTCTTTACAATTGATATTTCTTCCTTTTCTTTCAATAGCTTTTTCTTTTTGGATTTTGCAAATGCCGAAACTTTTCCAGGCAGTGATGTGAGCATCACAAGGAAACTCTTGAAGGTGCCATTGCTGTAATGAAGCCCGCATTATCAAAATATTGTTTTCGCTCTAGTTTAAAAATCATTCCTTTTATCTTATATATAAGACTCAATTGTTTTTTTTTTTCAAAAATACTAAGAAAGTTAAATAACTAACTTGTAATTTGATTTTATTGAATTTTTTCTTCAAACATTTAATTTATAAACTAATAATAGACAAATATATCAAATATGATTTTATTAGTTAACCTATTTTGCTTCCTAAATTCTTCTAAAAAATTAATTGGTCTTATATTTAAGACTAGAGGTAAGACTAGAGGGGGAATATAAGGATAATTGAAACTAAATCTCTACTCAACTATTGAGATTTCAGTTCCCATCACCTTTCCTAAGCACCGCAACAACTTCCGGGTGCCCTGTACCACTTGAGTTAAATCTTACTCTTGCGTAACAGAGATGAAGAGCTTTTCTGGCAAAAAAAAAACAGAGATGAAGAGCTTATTATTTACTTTTACGTTCAGAATAAATATAGTCGCTCTTGTCCTAGATATAGGATCTATTTAAAGAAGTGATTTTAGTCCTAAATATAATACATATATAGTTTTAATTTGTGTTCACATTTTCCAAAATTATCCTCATTGATGCCCCTCAATAGCAATCAAGTCAAAGAGGGGAGGGTGAGTAATAATTGTATGGATTGGGGTGCTTTGGGAAAAACATGTTAAATTAACCAACTTAACTTACATCTTAAATATACACAAATTATGTAAATACTCGTAGATCTTATATTTAGGATTGGAGGGAATAATATATAATACTATGTTACCATTAGTTTCAAAATTTGTTGAATATTTAATTTGATGATTATTTTTATATTTTACCAAGGTTGTTTGTTGATATATATATATATATATATATATATATATATATATATATATATATATATATATATATATAATATATTGTAGGAAAATACCTAGTGCACACTTGGTGGATTAGGGCCCAAATCTAGGCCGAATAAGAATTGAGGCGATTATGTAAATATGGGAAAATTTTGTGTTCAAGTTATTACTTTTCCCAATGTTTTGTAATTCAAATAAATATATTAGGATTTTGCAGAATGAAAAGGTACATTCACACATAAAACAAAATTGCTCTTCAAAGAGTCATTATCCCCCTTTTCTCTTCAACACTCTATCAAATATTTTATCAAATATTTTATGCCGTATATCGTAATTGGATCTAATTGGTAGTCTAATTTCGCGTGACTACTTGAAGAATCATTTGGACTCTAGTTACATCCGAAATCCTACACACACATATATTGGTAGCCACATTACACATATTATAATTATAATTTTAAAATGGTTGCATCACTTATGCCATACATTTTGTATTCAATCATATTTAATTTTGATATACGCACACGTGCATGTGTAACCGAATCGATGCTTGATGGCATATAATAGGTTGATGTGAAATAATATTCCCCCTATTCACAAAATCAAAACAAAGAATATATAACAAACCTTTTTAAATTTTTGGACTGAAATGCACAATCAAAGAATGTACCAATAAAAAGCCGAATAAAACTTCTTCATATTTAATCCATAATATGTATGTATCACATGATCTCAAACTTATTTCTCAAACATTATAGTATACTTTTGGTCCATTATACTTGTATCAAGTCTTCTTTTGATCTCTCAAAAATGTAAAGGTTATTTATAGTTATATATACTAAAACAATATGTTTAAGGTTTAATTAATAATAATTCTTAAATTTTAACATTTAGAATTTTTTATTAATATTTAATTATAAAATCATTACTTGAATTTCCATGTTACAACTCTTAAGCATAACTTCAAGAAAAAAATTAGGATTAATAAGAAGCTATTGGCGAAGATATTTGAGTAAAAAAAATCTATATTGCAGAATATGGAAGAAAAAAAAGCAGAACAGTGAAGAAAACTGTATAACATGAATGATCAATTGCAAACTTTTGTTTAAGCCCTTTATTCCTGAACATTTTTCCGAGAAATCCTTATTCTCACTTCTCTTCAATTGTTTAAAAAGAGAATTATGCAGAGCTTTTGGATATTGTGTAGCGGTTGAAACTACTATATAGATACATCGGAGTTTAAGTTCAAATGCATTGAGGTGGAGGGTGACTGTGAGGGAGTGTTAATGTGGATCAATCATGTAGATGGAGTATCTGTACGTTTTGAAACTATGCTGCGCCTGTGTAATGCCCGTAACTTCAGACTCTAGCAAATATCCAGAAGCTAGTAAGTGAAGCACTAGCATATTAAACTTCTGTTTGTAAACAGTCTGTATATAGGTCCACTGGTAAATACCCACTTTTACTGATTAATGAGACTACTTTTCATTCGAAAAAAAAGTGGATCAATAATCATGTTGTGCTTGCTTCCGTGCTTATATATAAGAGCGAAAAAATTTGAATGATTTGATCACCTTTTTATAAGAGCCTCACCAAATTTATCAAAATATTTAATGAACTTTTCCGACTTTATCCATGATTATTCTTTCATACTTACTTAGAACAATATTACTCCCTCCGTTCCTAAATATAAGACCTAGATAACTTTTTTTTGGAAAGATTAAGGTTGCAAAATAGGTTATTAAACGATGACATATTTGATATCTTTTTAGATTATCCATTAACTTATAGGTAAAATAAACTAGTTTAAGAGAAAAAATTAGGTAAATCAATTTATAATTAACTTATTTTTTGCTTTTTTTAGGATTTTTCAAAAAAATCATCTAGGTCCTATATTTAGGAACGGAGGGAGTATTACATTTCTTTGTCTTATATACTCAATCATTTATAATGGTAAACTTGAAAAAACAACATTTTAGAAATATTTATACTTTTCAATCACTTTCTTTAACAGTGTGTGATTTTACTCCTTGGCTCTCGGATAAGGGACAGGATAACGAAAATGAATTATTAGTTTCTATAGCTTGCTCGGGCGTGATTATTCAGGTGTCGTCCTAGAAACAAAATGAAGCTAGCTACAAATCTTATATTGCCAAAAAAAAAAAAAGCTCTGCAAGTATCTCGAGATCTTATATTCTACATAGATGTCCCAAAGTTTTCCAATTAATGTTCCTTGATAATAGAGAGGAAACCCCACATGACTCTTATATTAAATTGAGGTTGCTTATTTCAGTGTTCTTTACTTATTTCCATTAGTTAAAAAAAAAAACCTATACTAAAAAGAGAACCCATTCTACCAAGAAACCTAATAATTGAGAAACTCTAAATTTATAAAAGAGAGAGCAATATAAAAACATTGCTAAATTTACAATTTCCAATTTAGATCCCGTAATATCCTAATCAAAGTAATTAATTAGTATTAGATTTAGTTTACAGAAATTTAATATAATACCCTTACAATAAAATATGAAACAAAAATAGTTTATTGGTAAAAAAACAAAAACAGTTTGGCTTATCGAATGACAACAAGTCAACAACTAATATATATATTGACATTTGATTTTTAAAAAAAAATTGTTGAATATCAATGAAATAGCAACTAAAGCAAAGAAAAATACAAATAATTTCATCAAAGGTAATTAGGTTGTTTTATAAGAGAAAAACTGAATTCCAGAATTAGCTTAGAAATGAATTGTTTTTATAGACAATTCAAATTTTTTATATATTATCATTATTATTGGTAGTTATATCACTTTCTCCTTTTTTAAAATTGGTAGATTGAATTATGATATATTATATATGTGGATAACTTGTCATTTCCGTTTTATAAACAAATGAAAATGTCACCGTCACATTGTAATTAATAAGGTGTGAGGTGTTGATCCAAAAAAGGAGAAACAAAATAAGGCGTGAGGTGGCGCTGGTCGCATCCAAGTATTTCCACCATACTATAAATGCTTATTGCCTTATTCAATCAATATCAATTGGTAGAAAAAAT
Source organism: Mimosa pudica (assembly GCA_029929735.1). Classification (NCBI taxonomy): domain Eukaryota; kingdom Viridiplantae; phylum Streptophyta; class Magnoliopsida; order Fabales; family Fabaceae; genus Mimosa; species Mimosa pudica. Next base: position 5,786,512 of record JAKELP010000021.1, on the reverse strand, counting down.
CGGTATCATGAATTATAAAATTTGTAAACTGTCTCATCAGTAATAAATGATATGATTTATTATTATATTACAAATTTTGGATAATATATCAAGACGTATCTGATAATATCAAGGTTTTAAAACCCGAGCCGGACGTCGAGCCGGAAAACTGAGCTGGTCATGGTTGAAACGGTTGAACCGTTCGGTCGAACCGGTGACGTAATAATTTAATGAAAATTAAATATATAAATATTGTTAATACTTAATAACTTAATATAATTAGGATTAAGATATTTTTTAATCAAGTTCTTTTTTTAATCAAGTTCATTTTTTTTCTGCTGATATATTTTTTTTTTGCAGTCTTCAATTTCTGACCGGTCCGGCTCGTTCCGGTTCACGGCCCAACTCCGGATACCGGGTCAACAACGGCTTAAAAGCGGCCTAAAGCGGGCTGACCATCAAAACGGCTCAACAGAGGCAGACGAGCCGTTTTTCCCACCGGGCGACGGTCCGACCGTCCGGGTCGGGCCGGGTTTCAGATCCTTGGATAATATAGTCAAAATCCCACAAATATCTATTAAAAATAAAAAAGCACAAATTAGTTCTTAAATTTGAAAAATCTTAAATCAGACCACAGGGAGCAAGGGAGGATTCAGGTGTTTTCATATACTCCCTTCGTTCCTAAATATAAGATCACTTTAGTAAATTTGGAGAGATTAAGGAAGACATTCCATTGAGTTAGGATTACATGAAATTTTCAAAATATCCCTCACCTAAGTTTTAAAAATATCACCTTCTTCAAAACACTATTTTTTGGGGTGAAGGGAGTATAAGGGTAATTTGGGGAAAACTTGAATCAAATTAGAAAGTAATCTTATATTTAGGAACAAGCTCTCCTCCCTAAAGTGATCTTATATTTAGAAACGGAGGGAGTATTACCGAAAGATGCAAATGTCTTTACCAGTTGTAGTTGTGAATTTTTAATACTCCCGTCAGTCCTAAATATAAGACTTAATTGACTTTTTCTAGAAAATCCTTAAAAAAGCAAAATAAGTTAATTATAAATTGATTTACCTAATTTTTTCCTTAAACTAGTTTATTTTACATATAAACTAATGGATAATCTAAAAATATATCAAATATATCATCATTTAATAACCTATTTCGCATCCTTAATCTCTCCAAAAAAAAGTCAATTAGGTCCTATATTTAGGACCGGAGGTAGTATGATCTTAAAAATTTGTGATCATATTAAAAAGTGTTATGTTAACCTTTGTGAAAAGGATTTCCCAACATGTGTTTTGTAAATTCGTAAAGGAACACGTTAGAGCTGTGAAATGTTATTATGAAATTGAAAATCATTAAATTATAATTAGGTTTAAAATTCCTATTTTAAATTTGTGAATGTGATTTTCTATTATGCACCTTATCAATCTAATAAAAAAAAGTTTGAGGTGTGAATTGTTAACATTGATCTGACACTCCCTATATATGTTTTCATTCTAAATATGAATTCAAAAGTTTAAGGGGGATTTGTGTCTCTTTCAAGATAGTACATTCATTCCCAAATATAACATCATTTTTCCTAATTTGATTATATCAAAGATATTAGTCAAGTTAATTATTAACACATGATATTACCAATTTATTCTAATTATATACTTTTATGGCTTTATCCCTACTCTCCATCTCTTACTTATATTATAAATAAGAATTATTAAGGTTAATTTGGGGAAAACTTAAGAAAAATAGAAAATAATCTTATATTTAGGAATAGATTGAAATTTAAAATTGATCTTATATTTAGGAACGGAGAGGTATAATAATCTCATTTTTCTTCCTATGCTTGATCAAAACTATTTAAAATTTAAGGGACTTATTTATCATTTTCCACTTTCAAATATATTTCTGTGGGATTTTTTCTTATATGGATGTTATTGGGAATTTGGAATATAAATCTCTCAATGTGTATGAATATTAATCAGGCCTAGGCAGTTTGTTTTATATTCTCTTGCAATTTCGGAATTAGTGCTATTTCATATTTTTATTAGAATCATTATTGGTGGTCCCAAACAGTTTGTTGGGAGATGCCCTTTTAGAAAGAGAGACATGTCATCTAAATACTGAATTATGTTAATATATTTTCAACCAAAATTTAGGTGGACAATTTGGGAAATTGTCATGATTGGCCCCAACATGAATAAAGTATTCCCAATATACTACAAGGGAATCCCAACATTGAAAACATGTCTCGAAGTCTCATCTATACATTATATGGATCGACACCAATTTGTGATAAGATAATACCAAAATGTTATAAGAGAATATCAGGACATGAGAATTCCAACATAACATTTGTAAGATAAAAGAAATTGGCCCATTGACATTTCATTCATTTACTTTTAATTTTGCTCGGACAATTTGGAACAATTTCCTATGATGCTTTTAGTGTTTTGGTGCCTCAAATTGTTCAAAGTATAATTTAAGTGTCTTTATTAATCTTTTTTCCCTATATGCTTCATCACAAATAATGTATTATTATTAATTACTTTCTAAAAGTTTTTTTAAAGTTGCATAATTTTATTTAGCTCTTATAATTATAATAAGAGTATTTGGTCAAACAACTCAATTTTGGATAGACAATTATCAAATGCTAAAACATTCTTTATTATTTATGGGTGAAAAATGACTATTTACGTTTTTTTATCAAAACTATTTAGGTATATTAGCATCAAGGGTATTAGTTTTGGAAAGAACAATATTCCGAAAAGAATAAATTTTGATGTTTGTATGCCAGATTTGGTGGGAGAGAATATGCCTAAACATATTAGCCCAAAATGGAATAGTAAGAGGAAAAGATATGGTGTTAAGGTTAGAGAATAAGGAAATTTGCCCAAATAGGAAAGGGTACTACATTGGATTCAATTATAGGATTCAATATCATTAAATATTGGAGGGTGGGGAAGGGGGAAGACACAGACAGTGGTGCGTATTGCCGTCTTATCTGGGTGTGACCAATCAGGCTTCTGTTTGTTTTCCCACAATGAAAAGAAAACAAATACTCACTCCATTGAAAGGTTCTCATTTGTTTGTCATTTTATGAATGAAAGAAGTTTAGGTGTGAGGAGTGATGATAGATATAGGTTAGTTGGGTTTCATTAACTACTGACAAGACTCCTGTCTCCATTAAGGTTTCTCTCTCCTCCCCCACTCTTCCACTTGATCTTCATCGGTCTACTTCACCCTCTTTTCTCTTCCTCTTATGCCCCTTTCAATTCTTCAATTCTGCAATTATTGACCATCATACGCCTAATATCCTTTCTTTGCAGCAAACGGTGGGTCTTAAATATTCCAAGTTTCCACCTTAGGAGCTACTCCCTCCGGTCCCTAATGTAAGAGATAGCCGTAAAAAAAAAGCTTCTTAAAAAACATGTGAATGTTAGTTGGGTGTCTGGAGTTAATGCTTCTTTTCCAAAATTGTCCATATTTATTATGATACTTTTAAGAGAGAGAAATACATAAGCATTAATAAATATGAAAGAGAGTGAGCTAGGGATAAAGTAGGAAAAAATGCATTAAATGAGAAGAGAATATGGGGTGAGCTCTTACATTAGGGACCAAAATCATTCAAATTTTAGGCTCTTACATTAGGGACCGGAGGGAGTATCTAATAAATATTCCAAGTTTCCACCTTAGACGCTATCTAATACTCCCTCTCTAATAAGACTCAAAATTTGAATGGTATTGATCCTAATATAAGAGCTCATCTCACATTCTCTCCTCATTTAATGAATTTTTCCTATTTTGCCCCTAACTCTCTTTCATATTTATAAATGTTTATGTATTTCTCTCTCTTAAAAGTATCATAATAAATATGAGCAATATTGAAAATTAACTCCAGACACCCAACTAACATTCACATGTTTTCTTAAGAAGTGTTTTTTTGGCGGCTAGCTCTTATATTAGGGACCAGAGGGAGTATCTAAAAGTTTATTATAAATGCCATGTAGTACTCCCTCCGGTCCGTAATATAAGAGTCAACCGCCAAAAAAACGTTTTTCAAGAAAACATGTGAATGTTAGTTGAGTGTCTGGAGTTAATGCTTTTTTCCAATATTGCCCATATTTATTATAATACTTTTAAGAGAGAGAGATACATAAGCATTAATAAAGATGAAAGAGAGTAAGGGGCAAAGTAGGAAAAAACTCATTAAATGAGAAGAGAATGTGAGATGAGATCTTATATTATGGACCAAAACCATTCAAATTTTGACTCTTATATTAAGGATCCGAGGGAGTATTATTTTGTAGCTTTTAATTTTTTTTTATCAGAAGTATTATAATGTAGCTTTGATTGGAAAATTTAACCGAAAAATGAACATTTGTCACTTCAGATAATCAAACTTTATATCTGGCCAATCTTAGAAATTACATTCTTGGTACTAGAGTTTGTGTGAGTTAGATCTTTGATTTTAAAACCAAAACATACATACAAGTCCAATAACACTTTTAAAATTACTTACATGTACCACATTTTTTTGAATAAAATATGGCTACATCATCTTACCTAATCTTTAACATGCTAAAGAAAACTATAATTGCCAAACTAAAGACTACCAAGTCTACTCTAAAGTTCCTAATACCCTCATGAAAGGAGGGTTGTGGTTGTTCAAGGGTAAAATAGTTTCCCACAAAGTCGTGGGTTAATCAAGCTAAGGTATCTGCCAAATGTTCTGGTCCCTTGGGATATGACTGAGGTTGGTAATCCAATTTCTGTGGAGGAGGAATTGGGCCTCCCCAATGACATCTCTATAGGATGACTATTCTTACACCGATAATATCAAATGAACTGCCTCTAAATTATCTAAGTAAATCTGGACTTTGCGGAAGCCTCTATATGCCAACATAAATATAGACCATGGATAATTTCTAAAATTTCTGCTATAGCTACTAGAACTCTATTTAGTTACACACATGAAGCCACATATCCAGCTCTTCTTCTCCAATTACAGCGCCCCCACAGTTTTTTCGCCCCAAGGTCCAGAATGAGGCATCTGTAAACATGTACAACTTTTAATGACTAATTATAAGAACTACTTTTTTTTTCTTTTTTTGGAATGAAAAAACTGGTCTAAGCCATTAATCCATTATTTCTCGACGTATCTCGCCAGAACAACAATAGAATTAAAGCATACAATTAGTTTAAAAGCTTTTACACCTTTCTTGGCCAACTTGTACAGAGCGCATTCACACTCCCAACTGATAGTGTTCTGCATTTGCCAGTTAAATGTGTTCACTTATATAATTAGTAATATCATTTTCTATTGGATGCTTAAATTTCTATTGGATGCTTAAGTTTTAAAGTATGGGACTCATCTATCAAGAAAATACACACACACAGAGTGGATCGTTTTTTAAAACAAATTACATTTTGAGATTACGTATATTTATATATAGATGTTCTATTATTATACTCGTAAATTAATGCTATTCCTATCATGCTTTTCTCAGTTTCTGCCTTAAATTATGTTAAGTGCAATAAATGTTTCTCTCACTTGTAATTTGTTTTTGGACTAAATCACTTGTAATTCACTTTTCGCCAAAAAAAGTCCATGATTTAATTATTATTTCATGTTAATATGATTTGATGTGGAATCTGATATCTAGTTACATAAGCAATAAATGTCACTTTACATGTGTCATTTTATAAGGTTTTGACGCATATGATTTGGGACCTACGATAAAAGCAAGGACTAAATCATTTTGAATAATACAGATACTTATGAACTACAATCCATAAATATTCATTATTATAAAAGTAAAAATATCTATTTTTAGAAAAATAAGTTTAGCAAATATTAATTTTATTAACCAAATAATTAATTATTTATCATTCCAATAAATCAATCCTATTGAGATATACTCATTCTAATTCTAATTATAAGATTACTTGAATCTTTTAGAAAAATAAAAAATAAAATAAATCACTTTAAATTGTGCGTTTAAATTATAATTATTTTTCTTGAAAAGTAATCTATTTTATTTATAAACCACTTATAATTTAATTATATGTGATATACATTATAGTTTAATTAGTGGCCTAATAATTTTTTTTTAATTCTCACAAAAAAGTCAAAGTGATCGTATATTTGGAAACGGGAGGAGTATAATAAGATAAATATACTCTAAATTCAAAATGATGAAGAATGTTTTCTAAATGAAATTTGGTCATATATAATTTTATTAATTGTTTTGATATATTCAAAAGGGATTTTTTTAGTGTGTAGAAAATGAAGGATAGAGTTGTAAATAAGTAAAACGAGGAAGGGTACTTTAGGACAAGAGAATAAATGGTAGGGGCCTAGTGAAAGATTCAATACGGAAAGTGGGCCAAACACTAATTAATTTAAAATATAATAAATATGTGGTTTTTGATGTTTGATCGTAAGCGATTCCCACACTTTCACATTTTATATCATTTAATTCAACGGGCAATTATTCAATTTTGTTTTTTATTCTTTAACAAAATAATATTTATAGAAAGTGGACTAAATCGGTTGACATACCCATAAATATCCACAAACTCGACCTACAATGATAGATTGAAAAATCATTAAACCAACCCATAAACTTAAGATAGTGATGTATGGTGGATAAAATTTGTGAAACTCTTGAGTATGAGTAAATTTGTAATAATACTGTAAAATCAGATCATAAACGCACGTGATATTACCTTTATTAATAAATACAAGTTTTATAATATATAATTAAATAAAAACTATAAAAATAACAAAAATTTGATTTAAACATACTTTATGTATGAATAGTTGAAGTAATATTCAATATATTAATTAACATCATACTTATCAAAATCAATAAAAAAATTTATTAAATTTATATATAAATTCATTCAATATGGTCAAATAATAATAATTAATATAATTTAGAGAAATTTAACAAGATTATTTTATAATGTAAAAACTAAAAATGCGGTGTTCAAACGGGTGAGTTTAACCAAATTTACACCTATGTATGAATTTCAACAACATGTGATTCGTATATAGTAACCTGGTAAGTAGAGCAATAAAAAAATGTAAAATTGAATAGTCAACTTGTAAGATCGACAGTATGCTACTTCTTGTCCTTTATATAAGAGCGAGATATTTCAATTATGTATTTTAGAAAAAATTAAAGTTAGCAAAAATAAATATAATACATGTGTTAGCACTAAACTTTTTTCAAGCATGCCCTTACTTATATAAGAGGAAAAGTGCGAGGAATACAATTCTACTGAGATAAATTAGATAGATATTGCAGTAAAAAAAATTGTCAGAGATAATAATAATAGTAAAGGTTATGGTGTATCTTACATCATGAAATTAAAAATCTTTGTATATCTATACAATATAGCAAAGAATTTTTGGATATACAACACTCTGAAGTACTACCTCCGGTCCTAAATATATGACCTAATTGACTTTATTTTTAAGAGATTAAGGTTGCGAAATAGGTTATTAAATGATGACATATTTGATATATTTTTTGATTATCCATTAGTTTAGAGGTAAAATAAACTAGTTTAAGGGAAAAAATTAGGTAACTCAATTTATAATTAACTTATTTTGCTTTTTTAAGGATTTTCTAGAAAAAGTCAATTAAGTCTTATATTTAGGAACAGAATGAGTATATTTTAGAGCAGCAAGCTTTTAAAGGTATTTTTTGGAGCATCTATTTTTTTTATGTAGGAGCAACTATTTTTTTGTCTGAATTTGGAGCATCTAATAACGTTAGTTTTGATGTGTTCATAACCTTGAAATATTTTCGTTCTATATGCACCATTAAGTTATAAAAGATATACACTTGAAGGTGCTAGATGCATCTAAGAATATAATAAATTGTTGAGTGCATCACAAAATATTTATGATTATTAGCTGCACCTGAAAAAAGGATAGTAAATTGCTACATACATCTTAATTAATTAGGAGAGAAAAGTAAAAACAGCACAATAGTCTCATATAGGTTTTCATAAAACAAACCAAGACATTCAAATTTCCTCCATGTAAGAGAGGGGCTTTGGTGTTGGCTAGGGGTGAACATTTGATTTTCGGTTTGGTTTTTTAGTAAAAATTGAAATAAACAAAAATCATATTGCTCAAATTATAAAAACCAAACCGTAACCGAACTATTTTAGAAACCATACCGAATTAACAAAAAAAATTCGGTTCTATTTCAGTTTTTATCCAAAAAAGAAAATTTGTTTACTTTATAATAATTTGATTTTTTTATTTTCAATATATAAAACTCAATACAAATCATAAATTTGACAACCCAACAAGATTCCAAATAAGATATGTTATCAACTAAACATGATATAAGATTCTTAGGAAATGTAAAATACAAATAACATAAACGAATACATAACTACATCCAAAAAAGTATAATAAAAAACCTTAATATCAATGATTGATATATGACATATATTTTTTAAATTAAAATAACAAACATAAAATTACAGTTTCAAACTTTAAATTTTAACTTATTCAAAGAAAAATATGACAAAAATAATATTGTTTTTTAATCTTTTTGATATTTCGGTTATTCAGTTCTAATCAAATTAGTTTTCAAAAAACTGAAACAAAAACTGAATTCTAGAAACTGAATAAGATTTGAGAACCAAAATAAGTGAACCAAAGAAACTTAATCTAATTCGGTTTGATTTGGTTACCCTGCTGTTGGCATCAATCAAAATTAAACATACAACGCATAACAAGTTTATGGTTGTTTTTCAACTTTAATCAACAGTACTTTCATTCCATCAACTAATCAGATCTTATTGAAAGCAGTCAAATAATGCTATATACAAAGTAGTTTCGTTAACAACACAATTCAGAATATACCTGGGCAGAATTAAAGAAAATCAATTTTTTGAGAAATTTAAAATAAACTAATAATGTTATTTAATTCATACTTGTTCTCCACACAAGGCTATAAGGGATACCGCGATTTTCTTGTTGAAAAGTAGGTGCAACTAAATTATGATATTAAATGTTTCTTCAACAGAAAAGCTGTTATATTTATTAATAGAAACAAAAAAAATAAGAAAATAGGGAAAAAGACAAATAAAGTCTTTCCAATTGATAAAAGGACAATTGAGGTTGCTAAATTGTAAAAATGACAAGTTGGGTCATAAACACCTATTACACATTAACAAATTTTTGAGAAAAGACTCATATGTCCTTAACAATTTGAGATTGAAGAGGGTGGGGTGAGAATCGAATGATGTGTTTTGTGAGGGTGGGGTAAGTGTGTGTTTTTAAGAGTATTTGAGTCATTTGCTTAAATTTGTTAATGTGTATTAGGTGCCTATGACCCAACTTGTCCTTTTTACAATTTAGCAACCTCAATTGTCCTTTTACCAATTGGGAAGATTTTATTTGTCTTTTTCCCAAGAAAATATTGTCTCAGTCCAGAAAAGTATATTATTATTTCAAAACCAATTGAAAGAAAAATAGTTAATTTCCATATATAATTTTAATAGAATAATGTGTATATTTTCCCTCTTATTTAAACTGAGTTTTATTTTTTTTTATTTTGGTTTCTAAAGGGTATCCCCACCCGCATGTCAAGTGGAACTAATCCCTAGCTATTCTTAAGTCCCATATAGGGATAGACAGTTGGTCATTGTTAAACCGATTTTTAGCTCAGTTATTAAAGTTGATAATTCTTAACCTCATTACTTATTAGTCCATTAGCTTAATGAAGTGAAATTCTGATTCAATGAATTTAAATAAACATTACAAATAACTATTTACTGAGTATACTTAAAATTTAATCTTTTAGTGTAAAACTTTTTTATTTCAAAGTGGTTTTTCCAAGTCGAAAATTTAGATCTGTCAACATCTTTATTATATTTTTATTTTAAACATTTTTTAATTTAATAAATTTTAATACACCACAAAAAATTCTCCAAATTTTAAATCACGGTTTAGATGTTTGTGGCTAATTATTGCAGAATCATTTTAAATACACCATTTTCTTAGTCACAATAAGGACATACTTGGCTAAAAATCACAAAGCTGAACGTTTTTATTTGCAACATTTAATAATAAAAATACACAATAAAATCTTTTATTACAATTTTTTTATTTTAAGTAGACATTAAGACCAAAAAACAAAGATAGAAATGGAAATAAGCCTATATTAAACTAAGATTCGGTTAAATATTTTTGAGCCTATATTCAAAAGTCATGAACAAATTAAACATGAAGTAATTAATGAAGTAATTAGTAACCGATTTATGATGTACACCTTTAAAATGACATTATAATGCTGGCCTTGAAGGCCATAATTAGGCTTTTAGTCTCCTAAGACTACTGACTATATAGTTGTGCGTTGAATTTCTTATTTGTTTTTGCATTGGATCTAGTTTGTTTCTATGTATTTCTTTATTTGACATTATCTTTATGAGTGTTTGTTGATTTATTGTGTATCATTGTGTGTGGTGATTTAGTCAAATTATCATGTGTTGATTATTATGTCACTTGAATGTATTATTTGATTTATGTATATTAATGTTGATTTTCTAAGTGCACGAGTATTCCATTAATCTTAGAAACTCAACATTAATATAGTATAATTACGTGAACATAATTAGGTAAAGTTCTATAAATTGGTAGGTTTGATTATAACCTAAAATTAACTAACTATTGATCCAAAGGGTGTTGAGTGATTTGGATGTAACAACCCAAGTCATTCTATCCAGTAAAACTAATTCCTAATTAACGTTAGATTATAATTAACTTTATTGGTCTATTGAGGTTGAATGATGTTTTCATTAATATATTCGTTTGATAAGGTTAATGTATCTACTTGTATGAATTTGACCCAATTATTTTAATCCCCCAAGAGTGTGAAAGATGTATTTCCCACATGTATATCTAATCAAGAGAATATCTTATATATCATTCATTAATCACTTTCATCCATTTTTATTACAAAAATCACAAAAATAAAATAGCATAGTTTTTAGTTTCCTAAACTCACATAAACCCTATAAGTATTATAGCTTTTTTGCATGCATTTTGTTAATATAAGTAGTTAGTTAATTGACTCCACATGAGACGATCGGGAGAACACCACTTTTGCAATCTTTGGTTAATTAATATTTTACATTTGAACCGTAAGGCAAATTAGGAAAGGCTCCAAGAGAGAGTCAAAGACATTTATGATTGAACAGTTGATCCCCTTATTGTCTTTGTATCCACTCAAAATGTTATTGTGGAAATATTTTGTATTTTCCCTCCCCTTAAACATGCCATTTGACTTTTGCCCTTTGTTCCTTGTAACTAAGTTCAAAGTCATATAAAATTCTAGTTCATGTTGTGCTTCAAAGAGAGCACTTTTAATATCAAAAGATGTGAACTAATTGAGAGATATAGAAGATGATAAAGCAGTCACTTTCTGCTATATTTCTTTTTTACAGTGAGAGAGGTTTTTCCTATTTGACTCTTGCTCCATTTACCAAGTGTAGAAAGAGTGTTACTGAGTTTGCATTGCACTTTGAAACAACGGAAACCATAAGAGGAATTTCACCAGCATGAATAAATAATGCTACAGCATTATATGGGAAATTATACTGGTCGTGAGCTCAAATTAAATTTTTTTTATTCTTGCCTTTTTAAAATGAGACTTCACTGGACAACAGAATAGAGCTAAAATTATAAGCAAGTGGAAAATTATATTACTAAAAGATTAACAAGCCATAAAACAGAAACAAACAGAGGAGGCCCGTAAATAATACTCAAACATCAGATGATCATTTCACGTCCTGTGGGTGTAATCGGATCATAATTTCTTTAGAGACTAGATAATTGGAGACATTAATTAGTGGCAAAATCCCACTGATAGATTATCAAATTTATAACTGAAATTTCGAAATTTTCAAAATACAAAGTCTTACATTTATAAAACTAACATTGATAATTAATATTTTGATTTTGTGAGTAATCTTATTTTTTACAAATAAACTTTCATACCAGATATAGTGATTTAAGACCCCTCTCAACCTCTTTGATTCTCAAGTTATGTCTCAATAGAGACATATGCATTGGGAGGGTGACTCATGAACTCTGAGTTCGATTATTTGATTATTTGGATATTAATGATTAATGATATGATTTAAAAAAAAACTTCAGATATCTGATTATAGTGTTGAAAAAAATAAGCTTTCAAGATCTAAAAGTATAGACTCCCAAACTTTTGAAGTGAGCTATCCACAAAATAACCACATGTAAATATTTTTTTTAATTCATTTTGAAAACAAGCAGTTTCATAAATTTGTGGTTCTCTACATGCATCTTCTCTTCAAAATTTGAATAAGACAAGAATAATTAATTCTCTTAGTTTCTAAATTCTATAAAGAATCCAAATGTGAATATTGAAAGGGTCATGCCCTTGTGTGTATGTGTTGATTGCATTTTGGAAGGAAACGAAGGAGATGCCTTATTTATGGAATCGTCAACGTTGTCCAGCTACGTCTTGCACCACCACCTTATCGACTCCTTTTCTATCCCCATCATTCATTGCCTTTCTATTTTCTCAACCTTCGATTCCCCCATATGTTTTAACGAAAGTAGAACTAGCCATCATGTTTTTAACGAAAGTAGAACTAGCCATCCTCTCCTCTTATTTATAAGCTTTGGAGAGATAATTTTCGTATCCTCTTTATAGATGACATGAATAAGTTTTTTAAACCGATGAACAATCTCATGTACTCATATAGTTTATTAATTATTACGCGGATTTTGTTCTTATGAACTTATTAAGTGTATGTTAAATATATACATGGGTAAAGTTGAAAAATAATATAGAAGAGTTTCTTTTATTTTTTTTAATTAATTTTACCTATATGGAATTATTTACCTTTAAGGTTTTTATTTTGGTAAAAATAATAAAAGTGAATAATAAATAAGATCATAGTATTACATACAGTTCCATAAGATCAAATAGTTTTATAATTGATAAAATATAAACATAATAGTTGTATATTAATCATGGATAAATTTACAAATTAATACCCCCTCGGTGAGTGATAATAAAGACCATTTATCTATTTTAAAAAGTGTTACTCTCTCTGGTCCTAAATATAAAACTTATTTATAATTCTTATCAGTTTTTCCTTAAATTATCCATATCAATACTCCATAATAGTAGAAAAAATTTAGATCATTCTTTAGAAGAATAACTTCTTCACAAATCTAAAATCATTCTTCTGAAAAGAAATTTTAAAAGCATTGTTGTAAATATTTTCGTCCTTATAGTATACTGATATATTTTTTACTCTTTGTCACACACGATAAAAATATCCCTATCTTTTCACTCGATATCGTCTTATAGTTCATTCTCAATTATTTGTTCTTTTGGGGACATTCTTTTCTTTTCGCATCCAAACCGTTTATTTTTTAATCTATTTAATTAATATCCACATCGAACAAATTATGGATTGGAATTTCATTTATTTATATAAATTCCAAATGTTATTCAGTCTAAAAGGTTGATTCTTGCATCAAATATGCCAAATAGCCCGTCGTCAAAGACAACTTAAATTTTTTCATGCCACTCCATAATACGGTGAGGATATACATTCTCAGTAGTCCTAAAAATATAATCCTACATATGCTTCTATGTTTTTCTAAAAATATGTGTAACCAACTAGTGCTATTGTTTTTCATTAGAAGGGGTAAACACAACCACCTCGATATTGATAAAACGAAATTAAATCCATAAACTTCCTTTTTATAAATAAGAACTTTCATGTCACTATATTGATGACTATTAGGTCCTAGTGTGGCTGAAATGTTAACTCGGTTAACCCACCTCAATCCGCAGTTCACATGAGTCTGGGCCGGTTTGGTCAAATTAACCAGATTCTAGTGGTTCAATTCCTCCCCTGAGGCCCTGACCTAACACGCGAACTAGACCGGAGCATCTAGCTCAAGTGGTTTCCAGTTGGATGGTACAGTCCAGCTCGACCTTATGTTTTGAATATTGGTTCCTACTGCCTCCTTCATTTTTGTCTGAATAATGACTTCAAAGAATTCTAAGGATGTTATGGCTAAAAAATATGAAATTAATGGTGGATGGAGATACAAAGACTTGTTCGGTATAACAGGAAACACATATGGAATAAATTTATATTTAAATAAAAAATTTAAGATAAATGATGCATAGATCCTTTCAACCCTATCTAAATCGTGTTTAAGTGTTGATTCATCAATGATATTGAGATTTTAATAATTAAGAAAACAGCTAAAATCATGTATAAATATAAGTTGATTTGTTGTATAATCTAATGTATTAATAAAAGTTTACAACCAAAAAATTTAATGATTACAAAAGTTGCTACATTGAATAATCACTTTATTACACTTCGACATCATCTTAACAAATAACGCGTATAATGCATGCAATTGTATAAAAAGGGTCATAACAAACCTAGCTAATGGCTTCCTCAAATCCATAAACCTCAACAAATCTATAAACTCCCTTTTGAATGAAGATTTTTCGTGTCACAACACCATAAATTATTATTAGTGACTTAGTGTCTAGTGCCTACTTCATTTTTATCTGTATAATGACTTCAAAAAGTCCCAGGGAAGTTGTGGTGAAAAACAATGTAACGTAATTTTGATCAAAAAAAGAAAAACAATGTAACGTAATGGTGGAATGATAATTACAATATTTGTTCAGTATAACATTTAAAAAACTTAAGTAATAAAATTTACTTTTTATACAAAATAATCATGAAATGATATTTTTGATCCTATATAAATGGTGTTTAAATGTTGATTCATCAGTGACATTGATATTTTAATAATGCAAGAATAAAGCGAAAATTATGCCATAAAAATTAGTTGATTTGCTGTATAATCTAATATAATAGAACTGTTAGGGCATTGACCCTATTTTGCCCTTCATGTCCACCTTAGGTTACTAGCCACCCTAAATTAACATCAGATACAATTTACCCTTGAAGTAAACAGAGTAATACAATTTCCCTGATTGGACAGACCCACCAATAGGCGTCATCCACGTGTAAACATTATATTCGTCTAGGGTAAAATTGAACCACTTTGGTTACTTCAAGAATGAAATTGTACCCGATGTTAATTTATGGTGCCAGTAGTCCAGGATGGTTACTTGAAGAACAAAATAGGATCATTGCCCTAGAAGTTACTACATATAATTACTTAATTACTTGGAGACTGGCGCTTTTGTTGTTTAACAACTGATATCTTATATCTTAAGGTGTTATGAGTAATCATCATCATCTCTCCGTTATTCAACATGCAAGATCATGGTTGCACCGTAATTGGGAAATTACCCTAAGTGTGTTTGGTAGGTAAAAAGAAAGTAAAGAATTAGAATTGGAAAGGTTAAGAGATGGAAAGTAGGGGTAATGATGAGAGGGTAAAGTTTGTGGGCCCCACGATAAGTGTGAGATGGAGAGAGAAAACTTGTGGGCCCCGGGATATATATAAATGACCATATTACCCTTAACTTTTCAAATTATTTACACTCCCATTTCACAACTTTCTATCAACCAAACGTACTATAATGCAATAACAGACTTCTTAGCAAAAAGAAAAAAGAAAAGCTAGTAGTTCATCGGGTATCTAACATTTTGATCAAGTCTCCTCTAAACTTGGGTTATTGATGGAGGAAAATGTAGTTATATTTTTGGGAAAATTAAATACAAGTCCCTAGTAAGGGACATAATACTGGAAAAGTCTCAAAAATTGAAAAAATTAAAGTAGAGTCCCTTTGGACATCACTTTAATTATTTCTGAATGTATGAGCCCCACGTTTAATAATAAAAAAAGGAGAATGGGGAAGAAAGAGAGAAGAAGATAGGAGAGAGAAAAGGTGAGTGGATTTTTTTATTATTAAACGTGGGGCCCACACATTCAGAAATAATTAAAGTGAGGTCCCAAGGGACTTTACTTTAATTTTTTCAATTTTTGGGACTTTTCCATTATTATGTCCCTTACCAGGGACTTGTATTTAATTTTCCCTATATTTTTTATGCTCGTTAAGCATCCAATGTAACCCTCTTATTTATTGAAAAAAAAAAGAATATAATGACTCACTAAACTATTCATCTTCATATAACGTACTCCCTCCGGTCCTATTTATAAGTCGTCAACCGCCACTAAATTTTGGTCCTTAATATAAGTCACCAACTAACATTAACTAACTCATTTATTAAAATTTTCCCAATATACCCTTAGCATTGGAAAATGAACATTGGAAAATGAGAAGAGAGAGAAGATGAAAAAGACACATGTATGCTTATAAAGATGAAAGATGTAGTGGGCCATAATAATAAAAGTAAGAGGGGTAAAAATGGAAAATACTAAAAAATAAGACCAATTTAATGACTCAACTTCCATTAACCTCCATTCCTTGGTATGTACAATTTGGGCGGTTGGCGACTTATAAATAGGACCGGAGGGAGTATATGCTACATGAAATGGAATAAAACGTGTCATAGAAAATCAAAAAAGAAGAAGAAATTAAAAGCAGAAAACCTACCTATCCGCTTCCTCTTGGATCGCATTTTTCATGACCCCAAACGTGGCCTCATTTGGTTGGTTGATGAAAGATTTGCTGGCAGAACAGCATAGAAGCCCTGGAGATCATATATGATTTATTATTTTAGTATTTTATTATATATGTGTGTACCTTACATATAATATTATTATTTAAAAGAGTGAATCATATGCAAAATGTTATCTGACCCATATCCGTAGATAATAATAAAGAGGTCAATTCTACGATTCCTCTTTCCTCTGTCCTCCCTCACAGTTTTCTCGTTTCTCTCTCCAAACATCATTTTATCACTCTCCATTTTTCTTTGCTACCCAAAATCCTTTGTTTCGAAGACACCCCATATTTCTATTATCTGGGTTGAGTTTCTCCTTCACAGCTTATTATTCCTGAAGGAGATTCTTGTTTTGTGTAATGGGTCATTCTTGTTTTTGCTAGTGTTTCATAAAGAGCTTTCCTTTTTTTCTGTGAAGAGGATCAGTAGCTTAAGCTAGAAAAAAAGGAACTTTTTTAAGCTGAAGCTATGTTGGATCTCAATGTTGACATGGAAAGTTCTCATCTTCAAAATCAAGAAGACTCTGACACATCCAATTCCTCTGTAGTGAATTTTGAAGATTCTTCAGCCTTAGTATTTGACATAATGAAGAAGAAAGACACAAACTTTAACCATGAAATCACTCATGAAATCACTACAAGGCCACTTTTTCCAGTGAAAAGTGATGATGAGAAGGGACCCAGAAGAGATTGTGATGTAAAGTTAGGATTTTCATGCTCAAGAAGTAATCAATGGCTGAACTTGTCTTTCTCTGAGCGTGCTGGTGGTGGTGGAAATCAAGGTGAGTTGAGAGTTTTGCAGCAAAAGCAACCACAAATCAGGAAAAGCAGAAGAGGGCCCAGGTCAAGAAGCTCACAGTACAGAGGTGTTACTTTTTATCGTAGGACTGGTCGATGGGAATCCCATATATGGTAACAAAATTTTAGTTTCTGGTTCTTTCTATTAGTGGAAATTTTTTCCTTAATTGTGAAATTATTTCAATTGGATGTGACATACCTGAGATAGATAGTCTTTTGAATTTGATTCCTTCCTTCCTAGTATAGTTTTGATTTAGTCAACACGCTTTCATTATTGAATAGTCCAATTCTGCTGACTTTGTATGCTAAATTTGGACGGCTCAATAGTACTGCCATGTAAAGATATAATATCTGTAGCAACTTATGGTTAGGTTTGTCTTTATTTTTAATCAATATGTGAAAAAGGAGGGTGAGGTTTGTCTTTATTTTTATGGTACCAAATTTGGCATGTGGGTGTTATATCTTGTTTGATGTTGTGTTCACTTAGTTTATTCTATATGTGAACGCAGGGATTGTGGGAAGCAGGTCTATTTAGGTAAGTGGTAATCATATGGTGTTATGTTTTAGTTCAGTGGAGATTTTCAATTGGTTCTTTTTGTTTTTCTTTTACTGATTTAGCATATTGGGTTTTGGTTAGGTGGATTTGATACTGCACATACGGCAGCAAGGTGAGAATTGTGTATTAGTACTTTATTGTGAGTGAATAATGTTATTTTTTAATTATTTATTTTAATGTAAAGTTGATGTTTGTATATGCAGAGCTTATGATAGGGCTGCAATTAAGTTCAGAGGAGTTGATGCTGATATAAACTTCAATCTGAGTGATTATGAGGACGATATGAAGATGGTACTACTTGAATGAGTTAAATAAACAAAACATTGTTATGTCTATTTCTTTTTTGAGGACATCATGTTATTTTTATGTCTTCCTGGTTTCCTGAACAAATATCTAAATTGGGATGCAGATGAAAGGTTTGAGTAAAGAGGAGTTTGTGCAAGTCCTTCGCCGCCAATGCTCTGGTATCCCTAGAGGTAGTTCTAAATATAGAGGACTGTCTCTCAATAAATGGGGTCAATGGGAAGCACAAACCAGCCCTTTCCTTGGCAAAAAGTGAGAAACCCTCCTTCAAACAAACTCACTCTTCAATTTTCATTTATCATTTTGATTAAGGTGTTTTTAGACATTTTGATTAAGGAAGTGTTATCTTTTGTTGACTTGGTGCATCTAAAATTTTAGTTGCAAGTGTTTTTTAGAGAGATATCAACCTCAAATCTTGGAGAGATTATTTCTCTTCTTACCAACTAAGCTAATTCCTTTTGGTGATAATCTTATTTAGTTTAATTCAACCCAAATGGGTATTTTTCGCTGTTTTATGTGTAGGCCATATGACAAGCTACCCATCAAGAGTGATGGAAGAGGATTGGTGAGTAGCTTTGAGCCTAGCAAGGGAGAAAGAACCATTGAGTCAAGCAGAAGAGGTATGAACTACGAAAATATTGTAATGTTTGCCTCCTTCATTTGTTTTCTTTATCAAAAGTGAAAGCTTTGCATCTCATTCAAAACTTGATGTTGCCAAATAATTCAGGAAATTATCAAAACCTTGATCTTAGCCTTGGAATTTCTCCTCCTTGTAATGAATCCAACAAAAACGATGCTGCAAGAGGCTTTTCTTTTCGTTGTACCACTTTGGAGACACCCATCAAAGGAGGGCCAATGGTATCATTATTGGCTTTAATTTGTTAAAACGCTGTCTTCAAGACATATCTATATCAATTTATATTAATATCTACATAGATGTGAGTTAGAGAGAAAGATGATGCAGTTAATAATCCTTACCTCTTTTACAGGCTGATAGCTCTGGAGCTGCATTAATAAGGGGACAAGCCATTTATGGTGTGGCAATGCCATCTAAATATGACCAAATATGCTCTGGCTTATATCCTGGTTATGTACAGGATTATGAGGTTTATATCTTGCCTTGTTTACTAATATAAGTTGATGATGATTTATTCTTGACTCTTTGCTTTGATTTCAAGTGGTCTTAAAAAATTCGTAGCAGTACTTTCTTTTCAATTGCAAATGACCTAGTCACTCCGTTTAAAAGGCATGACAATAACATTATAATATGTTGATTTAGTAAAGTTTCTTCATTGCAAGAACTTGTCTTAGCTGTGCACTAAACATGTTAAACATGATACTAATGACCTGCTTGACACTGCAATAATAAAAATAATTGGATATAATATACATCAGGATATCATTTAACATTAACGTCCTCTATGGTTACAAAGTAGCTGTATCTAATGTGTGTTCAAATAAATTATGAGAGAGAGGGAGAGAGGGAGAGATAGTATAAAGAGAAGTGAATGGCTTATTTGTTTGTTGGAAAAGATATGAATGGCATGGGGGTGACAGAGAATATAATAGCTAGAGTTATAACAACCAAATATATATATATATATATATATATATATATATATATATATATAGTGACGTGGAAATAAGAATTGATATGCACAAGGTTATAAATCTAGATTCTCGATTTTAAGGAATGAGGTTACCATGGGAGAAACTATTTTCATGGTTATGGCCAACCAAACCCTGATTATAATAGTACAAAAATCATATTTGATGTTATGTTGGAATAAATGAAAATTACTGTGAGGAACTATTTCTAGGAATATAAGTCAGATAAAGCAGGACTTTAACATAATTCATAATCAAACTCTTCCGTACCAAATTCTTACTCTTAACATATCTAATATAACAGGTCCAATTTGCATTTAACATAGTATTACTATCATTCTATATTTGATGATGACATTATCTTGAACATTATTATTTAGTATTTTCTTTGGATTTTCATATTATTATTCTAAACAGTGCATAATTGCAGGACAAGGCCATAGAGAAGAGAACTGAAGTTGTTCCATTATCAAGGTTCCCGAATTTAGCTTGGCAACTTCGGAGTAACGGTAGCATTGCGCCTGTACCGGTGTTTCCAAACGCAGCATCATCAAAATTCATTTCTTCTGGCAACAACAATGGTGGATCAACCCCACATCCAATCAACAACCCTCATAATAGCAATTCTATCTACAATTTGTGCTTCAGTTCAACCCCAACATCCACACTTAATAACTCCCCAAGTTGCCAAAGTTTTAGCAGCTGAATCAAGATCCAATATAATGTACTCATGTTGTGCTATGTATGATGTATCATCAGTGGATCTATCAATTATTTGGTGAGCAATAAAAGCTTCACTATAAATACTAGTAGCAAGTTGTGATTGTATTATTGTAATGATTCTGAAGGAAAAAACAAAAAGTTGTGATTGCAGCATTTATTGCAACAGCAATTTCTGAACTTTTGGTGTTTATATTCCAATGTCCGTGCGATATATTTTTAACCAAGTTTATAAAAGAAAAGGCACTTCATGTATACTGAATTTGTGATTTTTTGTTGGTAGGAGGCCTTTGATGCATGCTGTTAGCAATGAGTTGATTATTTTAAGTTTGTTTTTTAAAAAAATCGGAGATGGACACAATCATTAATTCTAACTGATGTTTTGTGAATTTATTATTTTGTTCACACTTTATTTTCTGTGAGTGCAAATTCAAATTGTCCAAATTCTGATTTTGAAATAACTTATCTCCGATTTTTAAGGAATGCGAAGAATACAAAATTTGTAGAAAACAAACTATATTTTGGACTTCAACCTTGGAAACTGCATTCAACAGCACGGCCCTTATGCATAATTGAGAGCTTGTTTATTGTACAAAATAAAACGAAATATAAAATAAAAATAGATACCATTAGTTATTTATATTGACAAGCTATTATTTTTTCCTATTTTAATAAGTGACCTCTTAATAAATTTTGAGTATCCAAACATACTATTAACCGGATTTTTAACTTTTTGTTTGAAATCTGTAGGAGTAAAATCGAATGGAAGACAAACTTCAAGTGCTCCAGTTTTTATAGTAAAATAAGTTTATACTTTTACCAATGTGGTTAATTTGTATGTCCATATTTGTCATTGTCCTTGTGTATAAGGCATAACAAGCAGCCTAGAATTTGAAATATAATCGTTAGTTCATAGGGTTAAATATCACAGATGCCCTGGAAGTTTACAGACATTATCAAAGTTGCCCTAAAAGTTTTTTTGGGTTCAAATGTGCTCTGGAAGTTTTTAAACTGGATCAATATTGCCCTTTGTAAACTGCCCACTAACATTTGACTGTTAAGTGTCTATTTGGACATTAAATCGATGACATGACAATCTAAATGGTATTATTGTGTACATGTCACCAGTTTATGTGGACAAATGTAAATTTTGGGGTTAAAATAAAAAGTTAATTTTTTAAACAAGGAAAAAAGCTACTATTATTTAAAGAAGGAAACAATAAAATAAAAACAACAGCTAAATGTTTCTTTTCTGTGAGAGAGAATCGTTTTTGCAAGAGTGAATGCAAACTCTGTCAAAAAAAGAGAGAGAATGTGAACTCAAAGAATGGAGAAAATGATTCAAAACCCTACCTGAAGATCGAAGAAGACGAAGCTGCTGAAGGAACCAAGTGAACCCTATCTGGATCATTCGGAATAGGCCCATTCGACTAAATAAGTTATGATGGACGATGGTCACGGTACCTGTGAACTAGCATAATTAGTGGTATTAGTAGCTAGAAACAAACAAGTTTTACTAACGTATAATTGAAAACAAATCCATTACCATTCACGTTGAGATGGCCGAGTTGGTCTAAGGCGCCAGATTAAGGTTCTGGTCCGAAAGGGCGTGGGTTCAAATCCCACTCTCAACATTTATCTTAATTTTCATTTTTAACATACTAATTTTTTTAAAAAAAACAAAAATAAGCCTTCAACTAGCAAAGATAGATATGTTATCAAAAAAAAGAAGAAAAAACAAGCAAAGATAGATATAACGGCAAAGAAGAAGAAAGTATGAAACAAAGAACCCAAAAATAATTCACACTTTTTTTACTTTTATATTTAATATTTCACATATTTAATACTCCCTCCGGTCCCTAATGTAAGAGCCCGAAATTTGAATGATTTCGGTCCCTAATGTAAGAGCTCACCCCACTTTGTCTAAACATTTATTGCAATTTTTCTAATTCTACCCCTAATCAATTTGGGTTAAATGGAGGAGAGTGGAAAAAATAAATGAAAGCATTGAGAATGTAAACATTCTTCTTCTTCTTCCAAAGTCTTCTCTCTCTTTAGTTTCTACACTTATCACATTTATTATGCAACTCTCTCTCTCTCTCTCCACTTTTTCCAATATGCATTATTATCTCTCTCTCCTAGTTCAGAGGGTAGAAATGGAAAAAAATGTATTAATTACAGACAGTCAATTAACAATTAGATGTTTTCTTAAGAAGCGGGTTTTGGCGGCTGACTCTTACATTAGGGACCGGAGGGAGGACTCAATATTTTATCTTACTTTTAAATCTAATACTAGTATAGTTTTACATTTTTGAAACTCAAATAAACCTTCAATAATAATAACCATAAAAGGAAATGTCATTCTCCTTCACGCCCAAATTAGAACTCTTGAAAGGATTTATAGTCTGTTTGGTTGTTGGAAAGGTTTGACAAAGAATTAGAAATGGAAAGTGTGTGGACCCTATTTTGTAAAAAAAATTCTGATGGGACACATTTCTGACAAAGGACAATTACACCACTACCCTTGTCTAAAATCGATTTTGCTGGCTCAAAATCGATTTTAAGTTTTAAACTTAAAATTTATTTTGAGCCAGTAAAAAATCGATTTTAGATAAGGGTGGCAAAATCAATTTTAGACAAGGGTAGTGGTGTAATTATCCTCTGTGAGAAATGTGTCTCATCAGACAACTTTTTAATGAATGAGGCTCACTCACTTTCCATTTCTAATTCTTTGTCAAACTTTCCAACAATCAAACGAGTCCTTATATAACTCGTCAAAGAAGAAGAAAGTAAGAAACAAGTGAAAGACCCAAAAATAATTTACACTTTTTTTACTTTTGAAACTAATATTTCACATCTTTGTCCAAACAAAAACTAATATTTTACATATTTAATTATACAGTCATAAGTTGTTAAGTAAACATTTTATATCAGCAATATTAAATGCCTTAAAATTATAAAATTCAAATTATTCTTTTTTATATCATTGAACCAACAAACACATAGTTATGAGTCCAACTGTTTTACCAACTTCACTAACCTTTATTGGTTTGATTCATTTATTTCTTGAATTGTAACATCTTTTTCAAGCAAATTAATCAAATAGATAGCTATAAGAAAGGATGTGGAAGTATAGCCATAAAGAATCTTATAGCTTTGTTATTCCTTTACTACTCTTTTCGTCCTCAATATAAGACCTAGCTGACTTTTCTGGAAAATCCTAAAAAAGAAAAATAAGTCAATTAACATTTTAAAAAAAATCGTCTTATATTTAGGACTAGAGGAAATACATTAGTTAATGTACTCTCCCTTGTTACCTTTGAACCTTACACATGCATGCATGTATAAAAGGAAAAGAAATCATGAGGTCAATTCAATGGCTAAGGTTATTTTTTTTTTAGTAAAATCAAGGGAAAAAGACAAATAAAGTCATTTGAATATATAAAAATATAATCAAAGTTGCTAATTTTCTAAAAGGACAATCAATGTAACATACACTAAATTAACAACAATCTAGTGGCTAATGTGAATGAGGATGCTGCTATAATTACTTACTACGCTCTAGTTGTTAATGTGGATAATGCAATGGTTAAACACGCATGTTATTAATGAGGATGATGCAGTTGTTAATTTAGCGTCTTTGACCTTAGTTGTAATCCTTTTGAAAATTTAGCGACTTTGATTGTCTTTTTACATATTTAAGGTATTTGTTTTTCTCAAGGTTAAGATTATTATTTACACCTATGAATCAAAATCCCTAAAACGGCACCGTATAGCAAAAAGCTTGAGGTAGAACAAAAATGGCGTACTCACAACACACTCACAACTTCACTCCTCCACCAAAAGCCGAAGAAGATGTGGCGCACGTTAGACGCTCACCTCAGAACTCTGCGCCTTCCTTCTTCTCTTTCTTCTCCTTCTTCTTCTTTCTCTACAGTCATCTCTCAATCTCGCACCTTGAAGCCCCAAACCCTCATTTCTCTAAAACCTCAACCCTCCTTCTCTTTTCTCACACCTCACCTTCCCTCTCTTAGGGGGACCCACCAATTGAGGTCCACCTATGGTTTTGTCGTCGTACGCTGCATTTCTTCTGTTACTACGTCCTTTGATAATAATGTGAACTCCTTCTCTTGCTCTGAGGTCATCCATGATAATGATAATGATAATGATAAAGACGATGCTACCCTTGAAGAAGATGCTCAGCTTCATATTCCTGTCAAGGCCTATTTCTTTTCCACCAGGTCTTCTATTTTGCTTTTTTAATTATATACCTAATTTAATTATGTTAAGGACGTTAATTAAGTTAGTTGATTATTATTATTATTGAGGAGTATTAGTAAGTATGATTTGTGGAAACGTTGAAAGCAATTAGATTATACTCCCTTCGGTCCTAAATATAAATATAAGACCTATTGATTTTTTTTTTAGATGTTAAGGTTGCAAAATATGTTATTATATTATGACATATTTGATATGTTTTTAGATTAACCATTAGTTTATAGGTTAAATAAACTAGTTTAAGGGAAAAAATTAGGTAAATCAATTTATAATGGACTTATTTTGCTTTTTTGGGATTTTCCAAAAAAGTCAACTAGGTCTTATATTTAGGACCGGAGGGAGTATTTAGAATCAAACTCACATGATAGAGGGAGTATTTGTTAGTTTTGTTTAATTTGAAGTTATATGAATAAATTTTAGTGCATTTGTTGAATGTTAATCTGAAATGAACTTTTTACTCGAAAAATGAACATTTTTTTTGTTGTTTTGAGAAATAGACCCTACATGTAGTCAATTGATGAGTTGCTTGTACTGTGTGATTGCATGTGGGTGTGTACTATATTATATCTCACATGCTTTTCCATGGATGTAGTGTTGATTTGAAAAGCTTGGTGGAACAAAACAAACCAAATTTTGTCCCGCCATCATCAAGGATGACTAACTATGTTGTTCTCAAGTTTGGCAATCTTTTGGATTCAAGGGTATGTATTTCTCGAGCTATGCTCCTGGATTATTTTTAGTTGTTAGATTGAATTTTCATCATCTTTCTATTGATGAATTATCAGAATAAATGGTCTAGACAGTACAATAACGCCATGTGATGCTTATAATTGATCCCATTTAGTGGGGCAATGCTTTTGTTGTTGTCTTGTAACATGATTTATACTTGTATGTAAAGATTTTGTTATATGCAGTCACTTGTGCATGATTTCTTAGGTCTTTTGAATTCACACCACATGAATAATTTTGAAGACTTTTTAACAATTGTTCAACAAATCCCTACATTGGAGTGTGTTGGGTTTAGTACATAGTAGAAGTAAGAGAACTTATATTTGTTGCTACTTTTGTTGGTACAGGACAACGGCATCAAGTATCAAAAGGCAACTATTTTTAATACACAAGTACTCTATCCCATATTTAATAAGTCTTGTTTTTATGCTTATTCTATATTGTGGGGACTCATTTGGCATAGCGTGTTAAAAATATTGGTTTTAGACTTTAGTTGCCTTAAGCTCAGAACTTGCTGAATATAATGGTGGATTATGATGCTTATTTTGTGTGCATTGAATAATGCAATTAGATTAATATTTTTAACTCATAATGTGCAGCAATAAATTGCAACTTCGTTTTGTTTCAGTCTCTAGGTGCTTCCTGCTTGAGTGGAAGCAACTTTTGTTACATGGTTGTTTTCCAGTATGGTTCCATTGTCTTGTTTAATGTCCCTGAGAATGAGGTTGATGGCTATCTTAAAATTGTAGAAAGACATGCTTCTGGCTTACTTCCTGAAACGAGAAAGGATGGTGAGCTATTATATCAGCAAATATTTATTGGATTGTTTTATAAAATGTCTGAGCTATGTCATTCTTCTATTTTACACGGGTTTCCTTTTGAATGGCTTTCAAATATATGAAAAAAGGTTTCAAATTTTAGAATGGGTAATGACCCTATTTTGCCTTTCAAGTAACCACCTTGGACCACTGGGCATCATAAACTAACACTGGGTACAGTTTTACCCTTGAAGTAACTAAAGTGGTCCAATTTTACCCTCTGGCGAATGTAATGTTGACATGTAGAATGTAATGTTGACACGTGGACGACACGTGTCAACATTACATTCGCCAGAGGGTAAAATTGGACCACTTTGGTTATTTCAAGGGTAAAATTGTACCCAGTGTTAGTTTAGGGTGCCCATTGGTCTAGGGTGATTACTTGAAGGGCAAAATAGGGTCATTGCCCTTTTAGAATAGATTTGTTGCAAAATAGCTTACATCTATTAGTGTAAAGAATGTTATTCCAGCAAGTGTTTGAAAATTTATTCCATGAGCATGTTTATCATTTAGGCCGCTAGTCTCTTTGAAACTGGATGATGGTTCAGAGTGGAGATATCTTTCTCAAAGTCCTTTGAATCATACTTCTGTCTCTGTTGATTTTATTACCTGCATGATTCAACCATCCATTATTTTTTCCTTGTAAAATTCCAATTCTATTAGAAACCTTGATGATAGGGCAAGCTGTCTGCCACCTCAAATATTAAAACTGTTACTGGCAGCACTGATGGAGTTGGCTAATTCTATTACAAACTACCTTTGTCTAATGTCATTTTTATGGGGAACATAAGAACATAAGTTATAAAGTGTGAAATAGGAATACCTCTCATATCCTATTGTATTTCTGTGGAGAAACAATGTAGCATTTTATTTAAAGTTTTGTTGATACATGTAAGAACATTTATAGACTCTATATGAAGTTTAGAAATTCATTGTTTTATTGGACATCTTATAGGTTTAATGCTGAGCCTATGATTAGCAATTCTAATTTTTTTTTCCAAAAAAAATGTAGAGTATGAAGTAAGAGAAAAGCCTGGTTTGAGTACATGGATGCAAGGTGGACTGGATTACATAACATTACAGTACTTAAATATTGATGGAATCCGTACTATTGGCAGTGTTCTTGGTCAAAGTATTGCACTTGACTATTATGGACGACAGGTATGCTCGCCTTAAAATCATCTGATATTTGATATGCCGTTGGCTCTTCTCTAACCCCAGCTGCTAAAACTTCTATGATAGGTTGATGGAATGGTTGCGGAATTTACTGACATAAATCGTGAGATGGAAATGACAGGAAAGTTTAAAATGCAGAGGAAAAAGCTATTCCAATTGGTGGGAAAGGCGAATTCAAATCTTGCTGATGTAATTCTTAAACTTGGTCTTTTCGAGAGGTAAGTTTTTTGCTCATGGGAAGCAGATTTGGAAGTTTGAAAGAGTAACAATGCTTATTTACAATTTTCTAATATTAGACATACAATTCCTATGTTGTGCGTAACTTTGGTAAGTGAACTGATTCCATGGAAAAGTATTATCGCTACAATGTTTAGGTTAAAATAGGGTGTATGATACAGAAAATGGCAAGAATAGAACAAGTGAAAGAAGAGTAAATAGAAATGATGAAGAGACAGGCATCAGAGTAGCTTAGGGAGTACAAGAAATATGAGCATGCTTATAACATCTCAGACTCTCAGTAACCAAGGGTTGGTGAGGCCTGTCAATTCATTGAAATAAGCCTTTTTAATACAAGTCAATGTAATTCTACTTCCCTATTTCATTCTAATAATGCAAACATAGTAGGAACTAAACCATAACCTGCACCAAGTTTTCAATACAAGGACCCTATTTCTTCGAACAAACTTATGGGAAGAGTTGATAAAACATACAGCAGAAACTTACATTTCTTTCTGAAAATTTTGTGGTATTGTTCCATATCTTGGCATGAAAGTAGGGGCTGATTTTCTTGTATTTATTGTTTACATCTTTGTTTGATATTGCTTCATGGTTTTCGCTGCTTTTCATGCATTTTCATTGCACTTTTGTCTCCCCTGCTGTGAAGAATTGTGTAGTCAGCGGCATGTCACTCTACTTCTCTTCAGTTCTGAACTACCTCAACTAATTATTTGAATGATTTCAACAGATCAGATATTGCTTGGAAAGATGCCAAATATGCTCAGATATGGGAGTACCTCAGGGATGAATTTGAACTAACACAGAGATTTGCAAGTCTTGATTTTAAGTTGAAGTTTGTGGAGGTGAAATTTTCTATCATGATAGATTTGCAGGTATAGTTTTTTATGAATTAGATCTGCAAATTAACAACCACTCGTTTTTATTGCGCAGCACAATATTCGTTTTCTTCAAGAAATTCTTCAAAATAGGAAATCAGATTTTCTAGAGTGGCTCATCATTGCATTGATAGGTGTGGAAATTCTTCTATCTCTTTATGATATTTTCCAACGCTCCACCAAGAATCTTTAGCCTTTTGTTATTCGAAAATTGACAAACAAATATGCATACTTCCAAGAAAGATGCAGCTAGTAGCCGCTTTCCATTATGTTTACACACTGATTGCATAATGTACCAGTACGATGTTGTGTCCTGTGTATATATCTCTTTCTATTCAAGTCTTTTTATTTGCTTTAGTTGTACTATTCATAATGTAACATGCCTTCCTCTAATTTGTAAATTTTTTCTTCTGAACTCTTCCTGCTAAATGTTTTTAATCTACACTAGCCTACTTGGTTGTTTATTATCAGTAAGAAAATAGTGAATTCTTTTTAACTTTTCATGTTTTAACTGTTTTTACAAGAGGAAGACTGAACTCATGAATCAGTTATTCCCTGCTTGGTCAAATGATCTTCTGAGGCTCGGTCATTTCAATTTCACTAATGTTTTTTAGTTTTATTTGATGGTATTTATAATTAGGTAGTTCAAAAGGCATAAAGGGTAAATGATTGGAAGCTCAATTTCATGGTTCACTAGAATTTTGAATTCTGAAATTTTTTAAATTTAGGCCGGGTTTTTTGTCCTGTTTTTAAAAATAAAATAATTTATTACTGCTTAATTATCAACCATGTGTTTTGTAAAAATGCAGTAGTTTGTTTTTTAAAAAAAATAGAAACCTAGAATTTTTTTCTTAAAAAGCGATACATTTAATTATCAAAGTAATATTTTAGTTGTTTCACTCTTTGACGTGCCTACAAATCAATAGAGGATTAGTTTTATACATGTGAGCGGGAGGTGATCATTGGTAATAATTATAAAAAATTGAGCAATATCACCCATAGTTAACTTTGTTAACTGATGGCATTTTTTTTCCATGAAAATTTTAATATGAATGCAATGCTCATTCACACTTAACCTACTCCCAACTCGAATTCATCATCTTCATTATCTTCATCGATCATCACTCCCATGACTCCAAAACAAACCAAAATTGTTAACCACCATAACTCCGACCAAAGCCATGACGGTAAAAAATTGAAAAAAAAACTCTAGCTACCACAAGCCGAAAATGGATATTGGATAGAGACCAATGAGTTACTGGAAGTCCGGAATATTAGTCAGCCAATGTTTTTTTTTGTTCCTCCGTATGGGGCAAGCCATCTAGACTAATCTGTATCGCCATTATAGGTAACTCAACAAGTAGGACACTCATCTTTATGAATCTCTTAACATTTTTGTGATTTTATGACAATAATATTAATTGGGCGGTTTTAAAATGTTTGACTTATTATTACCAACAAAGATTGGTTCAGTTAGTAAAGGAGTTTGACTCATAACTATGTGGTTGTGAGTTTAAATCCTGTCAATGTGATGACCTTATTGGTGCGCAATCTGTAAGTACCTTTGTAAGCGCTCTTTGAACCCGGAGGTCTGCCCTGATCCTGGTGAGCCCCTGAGACCCCCAACTCACCTATACTTTTTTGTATAAAAAAATGTATGACTTATTTGATGGTTTCATTCAAAGAAAACCCCCTGCTAGTCTCTAAATTTAGAATCAAAAGCAAAGAGGAGGATATGAGAGTATTTCGATAATTGTGTATTTTCGTACGATAGCTCCAGAATATTATGTTCATGCTGCTTATAATGATGTGAATTGGGATGCCTCTCCTCATATTTCATCAACATATAGCGAAAGAAATTCGGATGTTCATGTACTCAGGAATGCCACACTGGTAAATAATGCATTAAGTTAGTCATGAGCTTTTGGTTAAGAGAGCGTGGATGAAGTTTCTGAACAAGAAGCTGATCATGTGAGACTCGAATGATACAAGGGTGAAGGAAGGCGGCTCGAAATCACTAAATTAAGTTTCCCTACTGTATATGTACTCCATTGAGATAAAACTACGTCATTTCATTAAAAAATTTTGACGGCTGTTTAAAATTGATTGAACGTTTTTTTTATTCCTAGGAAGCAGTTTCAGGAAAATGGACTACTGTGGTGTGAGGAAAATGTTGCTGTTCATCTACAACCAACAATTAATTTCTAGTCCATTCATTTATGGTCTTGTTATTCATGTTAATGATCAAAAGTTGAAACAGGCATTATTGCATAAACAAATTTTATTGTTAATGATCAAAATTTGAAACAGGCTTTGGTGTTCTACGTACAGCTTTTTTAGATTTATGATACTTTAGGTTTGTATGTTTGTAAAGATGTTACTTATCTTTTTTCTATGTAAAGTATTAATTTATAATGAAAAAATTGGACAGCTTTTCATTTAAACCTGATAATTTAGATAAACTGTTTCATATACGTGAGAAAATCATTTTATCTCCAAAACAAAAGGTATTGATTTTGGAAACATTGCTCGTTAAGATTTTTCATTTAATATGAAACAACGTAATTATTTAATATCAATGGAGGCTTACTGGGGAGGAGCTCGAAGGAAGGGAAAGGTGAAGACGCTGATGTGGCATAACTGGCGAACTAATAAGTGGCATCATATTCTGTAGCAAGGTTACTCAATATTATCAGGTCAACAAACAATTGGTTGTTTGTGTAATTGTGTTGTTAAATTGGGAGCAAGATGCATGCTCCCTTAAAAAATGTTATGGTAAAAATGGTATTTAACCTCTCATGTTTGATGTTCTTTTGTTTTGTAAAATTATGTACTTAAAGAACTCTTTCTTCTTGACCTCTCACCTCTTGCACTTAATAATTCATCATTTTGCGGTCCCATTACACATGTAATCTCTACTTTCTAAGTATATTATATATATTCAGTGTTCAGTAAAATTGGTTTTGAGATAATGTAAAAGAAATTTTTGTTATTAAGAGCTATTTAGCAAACAAGTTGTTCTATTTGTCACCTCAATTTGTTCGGAAAATTTTCATAAAACTATTTTAAGGAAAAAATTGAAAATAAAATGAAACAAGACCTTAGCCTCATTGAACTTCTACTTTTCCACCAAACCACGACTCAAAGCGGATTATGTTAAATTGACAAATCATAAGATTTGTATGATTTTATTATGTTAAATTGAGGTTACTAACATATTGAAGATGCAATTTTAACCCACTTATGCCTATTTTAGAGTTAAGACAAAGAGATTTTATCTTGGATAATTCATTGAATAAATAAATAATAGAGTAAAAACTGAAAAAATGGAAAATACATTACATGTTTGTTCTTCTTTTTATTCTCTTTGGTTGGCAACATGTGGTTTGAATTGAATTAAATCTCATGCTGTTGGGCTTGGCAAAGAAAAGATAGAAAAAAATATATTAAGGTTATTATTAGTATTATTGTTTTTCTTATTAGGGAGCTGCAGGACACATGGAGAATGAAAAAAAAAGGAATTAAAGTGAAAAGAAAAACAAAGGACAAATAGGCATTGGAGGGAGGACACGTGGAGGAGAGGAAATGAATTGAAAAGAAAGAAAGCACAAGAAAAGCAAGGAGGGAGCAGCACGCAGAGGAGAAGGAGGGGAATAGAGAAGTGTGTAATGAGAAGAGCAGAGGCGAACATATGCAGAGGGGGCTGGAGGCGCGTTTGGGGAGCTGGGCGATCAGATATGAGGAGTGAAGAAACAAGGGGGCATTTGGTGCAGTGAAGGGAGGCACCAAAAGGTGCTTCCCGTTTCCTCCTAAGCCATACTAATTTCATTCATCTCTTATTCCTCTCAAATTCCTCCATCCTTCTCAACCATTAATCCCTAACTCTTGATGGTGGGAGCAAGCAAAGAAGGAGCTTGAATCTTCATTAGGGGAGTTTATAGTTCTAATCCCTCTTCCTTTCTTACATTTATGCTTTTCTAGGGTTCTAGGGTATACTTGTGATGTTTGGTTGAATACTTCATATGATCTATGTTGTATTAGAGATTGAAACTACTTCTATGTTGTTATTGTCATTTTGTTCTTGTTAAATACTTGACTTGGTGCTATTTAACTTTGAGATTAATGAAATTTATGGGTTCATGATTTTGTTTTCTCTTGGTGAATATTTTGGGCTAGTACAAGGTGGCTTGACTAGTGGAATTGTGAGTCAAGTTATTTGCATTCATGAAATGATAATAGGATTTATTGACTATGTTGTGGCATTGGACATAAACCTTGACTAGCTTCAATTTATTATTTGGGTGACCATTACTAAATTGAAGCTACAAGGTTAATTTAGAGCAATTGTGGGGCGGCCCAAGTTGTGGATTACAAGTCCTTCATAATTAATTAATCCTTTGGCTTAGAGCTTAATCAACTTAGATTAATTTAACTAATGTTTGGGGTTCCGACATTAATTAAGTTAATCTAAGCCTAGCCTAGAGGGGTCCCTCTAGGGTCTAATTTGGAAGCCAACAACATTAAAACCCCCCGAAAAATATTTTGAAGTAAGGATTTCTTAAGCACCCATCCATCAAGAATAATATTATCCATTTCACTTTCATTTCACCCTTTTATCCAAAAATACCAAAAATATTTATTTGTTTTGCACCCATCATTTACTCTTTAAAAAAATAACAAAATATATTTTATTTACCCAAATCCATCTTACATTGCATATAGTTTACTAGGATAGTTAGATTAAACAAGGCTCCTTGCGAACGATACCCGGGGTAGCTTCCGCTTACCTTGAGGTTCTAAAATTTCTTGAAGGACTAGACCCAAGACACACTACACCGACCGCTAAATCGGTGTCCTTCAATAACCTTGATGAATATCATTAACTAATAATACTAGTAGCTAGCTTGGTAATTTATTTGCTTGTAAAATGCCATTAATTTGAGAAGAGTGAATGCTACTTAAGCTAATCCAAGGGGAAAAATGCATAGATCAATTGATGATGCATTGTTCTAACTTAATTAACTGGTCAGTGGTCTCGAATCTGAGCCTTGGGTATGCAGCTGCAATAATTACTTAAAGGAAGTGAGGAAGTGAGGTTCCCCACTATGAGTTTATATTCAGGCAGATTACTTGATTTCTAGTATCGGTATATGCAAATGGATAAATAAATTAAAAGAAAAACAAATAATAGTTCATACTTCAATACTTTGGAACATGAAGCAAAACATATTTATTGTGCGAACCAGGATTATCCCCCATCCCCGCCAACTAGCTAGATAGAATGTCGAATCTAGAAACTTTTTGGGGATCTACAAGTATATAGCGCCATGTGATAAAACTCAAATTTATACCCAAGTTTACGAGCCTTCTTAAGAAATAAATATGGAATAATGAAAGTGATCATCAGTTCAAGAAACGGATGGATCATTCAAATGGATCATTTGGCAGAGAAGTTGCTGGAGATATGGTCGGTGGCGACTTGGAGATCTTGCGAACATATTTTCTGGCCCAAAGATGCTTTCCATTGATGCAGAATTTGGATTTGGCTGTAGTGCCTTCGAGTATGGCTTCCATCATATAAAAGCACTGAGGACGAATAACCATACGAGCATACAGTGGTTGCTCCTCCACGCCTGTCACCTCTTGCATTATCACAGCTTCTACCACATCTCCATACCTCCTGTTTAATTTTGAATGCAAACATCAGTCGATAATAAGTTCCTGTTATCGTGTAGTTTCACATGAGTTTTGGATTATATCTTGTTTTTTTTTCTATTATATGTTTATATGATTTTATCTATTTTAATTATGTCTCTGTGTTTCAACAAGCTAACGTATCTTGTTTCACTTCAACTTTTTTTCTTTTTATATATCAAACACTGAGATTATTGGGACGTGATTAAAAATATATAGGTAAAATGTGTAGAAAAGGGGACAAAATCATGAAAAACCGATAAAATGGTAAAATATATTCTTCAGTTCAAAATCTTAGATATTAGAGAGTAGTTGAGTTATGATATTAGCTAGTTTATGTAATAATAATTAATTAACAACTACAAAGAAATTATTATACGTATCTATGTGATTGTTAAATTTAAACGATATTTTTTGTCATTTCTCTTATTTCAATCCGTTAAAAACAAATTATTGGTTAAAAAATGCATTTTCAATTCGATCAAATGAAAGAACGTTTGAGAATACTGAACTTGTTCCCATTTGAGTAAATATTTTTCATCCTAGCTAATTGTATTACTGCGTTTTCTTTCCGCCCTACAAGAACTGGTTCAGACATATAAATTTTTGTCTTTTATTCCACAACAAAAAATAGAGTTACAATACAACATAACAAAATAATATATCAATACATAGTATGAAAGACCGAAAAATGAGTTTCTGATAAAAAAAAATCAAAAAATGAATCCAATAATATCCAACAAATTTCAAATTTTAATATATATGCGTGGGCACACACAAACGACGAAACTTTTTTTAAATTGGATTATTCTTTGAGTCAAATGTTTATATTTAATTTGTTGTAAAAACAAATTGGAATTTACATTGACTATAATGATTCGACATTTAAAAAGACAAAAAAAAATTGTACTATCAATGAGAGATTATTACCTGGTAAAGAATTCACGAATTTCAGATTCAGAAATGGGGTATCCTTTGGAGAATGTTAAGAATATGGTCCTATCATCAACTGCCATCAGATTGGCCTTCCTCTCCAAAACCCTAACATAAAACGCATCCAATTCTCTTAGTCCTGACGGTGCTTGTGGTTGAGCCACATCATTTGGTGCTAGGAATAACCCTGCATTATCATTTAAAGCCCTTTTCTGCAACAACAAATATTGCACAATAATGTCATCAAAAGCTCTCTCACAAACAATGTTCATTATTTCCATAATGGCTTGTTTTATGTTAACACGATTTTGGTGCACAAAAGGGAGGGAAATGCCACTATTGGTGATTTTTTGGGTCAAAGGTAAGTCAAAGTATTTGAAGTTAACGTTATTTTTGGTCAAACAATTGGTACTATCGATGCAAGTAAAGACCAAAGAAGCTTCATTTGTGAGATCTGAGAGTAAAGAGTGAGGCCATTGAAGCAACTTGGATATAATTGTGAGATCTTTGGCCGTCTTCTCAAACCATAAGAATAAGCCCATGAAATGTGTAGCTAGCCTCGGTTCATGACCGATATCACCGACCAATCGGAGAAAGAGCTCGCGGTCGATGCTGTGGAAATTCTTGAAGTCTTCATCTGTAATAACCACATTATAACTTGAATCTATAAATATGGAAGAAGAAGAGAAAGGGTGAGAAGAAGCCATTGTTGTTACTTGTTATAAGATGGTCGGTAGATATGACTTTGCTTTGTATGTAGGCATTTATATGAGTGATTGGAGTTTCTAGTGGGATGCTTTAGAAGGAAAAAAATTTATGAGTTTCGTCCTTTCCATGTATGTCAAATTATGTTCGAAATTATTAAGGACAACTAAAAATTTTGTTTAGGAATTCACTGTGTGGCGATAATTTTTCCATAAGTTATTTTCAAAATAATATCAACCTAGAATTATGAAAAGTGTAGCAAGGTCGGTGACCTTGCATTTGGAGGTGGTAATGGACTTTATTCAACACACCACATCATGATCTACATCAGAATGAATATAAATCATTTTCCCCTAAAAGTTTTTCCTTGAGGAGCAATTTTATCAAATAATTTAAACTTACCGGGGCGACATTGCACCTCAAAACCCTTTCGAGGAAAAAACGCTAGCTCAAGGAAAACTTTTATGTTAAAAATTATTAAATTTCATTCTAAGATGGACCATGACATGATTTTGAATATTATGTATTCAGCTTCTATTGAGGCCTCTATGAGTTCATGACAAAATTCTACACTTTTTATCCTTACGTGAGAATATTGGTCCAAAAAAAATTTTCTAAGACTAAATATTTTTTAGCAAATACTTCTGCGACACAGTTGATATTTGTCCCTATGTTTTTGTATTTACACTCTTATATTCAAATAAAATATGATAAATGACACTTCCTCTTGTAATTAACGGAGATCTTTTGGGGAATCAATCTTAATTCTCAAAGTATGATTACTTCTAATTTTTATCAATGTTTTACAAAATTATTTATATTGATGTCCCTCAACAACTTCAAATAATAATAGAGATTGAGGGAATTAAGGAATATAATTTTTATTTCAGAAAAATCATGGAATATTAATAACTTAAGTAACATCTTTTATCTAATCAAACCAGATAAATAAGTCTTATTAGAAGTTTATATTTTTCTATAATGGCATGCTATTGGTAATTAATCATTTTTTGTCTTGTTTGAAAATAATAATGGATGTTAATATGATATTAGAGAGATAGAAAATTGATTGGATTCAACGGAAAATAATATGTTGTGCTGCCTTAAGAAGTATCTCATTAATTAATACTCCTCCCATCTCTAATTATAATATTACTATAATTTTTTAAGAAATTAAGATTACAAAATTAATCACTTTGAAATGTATATAGTTATTTTTTTTCTAAAAACTAAATTAAATTACTTATAAACTACTATCATATAATATAATCACATGTAAGATACGCCAAAATTAAGTAATCTATTGACTCTTTTAAACTTTACAAAAAAAAA
The DNA here is from genome assembly GCA_029929735.1 of Mimosa pudica. Classification (NCBI taxonomy): domain Eukaryota; kingdom Viridiplantae; phylum Streptophyta; class Magnoliopsida; order Fabales; family Fabaceae; genus Mimosa; species Mimosa pudica. The sequence continues at coordinate 5,749,110 of JAKELP010000021.1, read as the reverse complement.
GTCAAAGAGTATAAATGCATGCACAAATCTTTGTTCACCACGTTTTCATAAGCTAAGAGCTACTCTCCTTGTTATCAAAAATCGAAAGGCGTGAATTGAAAAATGTAAAACAACCGTGGCTTATAATTTATGCAACAAATTAATTATAAAAATATAGTTATGACATAATTTTGTAAATATATATGTAGGCTAAAATTATTTACAATGCAATCACACACACATGTACTTGTATTTGAATAAATTATAAAATTATAAAGTGTTATAACCTGGAAATATTTAATTGTATTTATTATTATAATTAAAATTTTTTAATTTTTTTCATTAAACATATTTTTATAAAAAACAACTCGAACGGTCTACCTTGTCGTTAATATTTTACATATAAAAATATTTCATTCTTTATATTTAGTATAAATGTTAGATAGATCGTTTATAAATACTAATGTTAAAAGATAATATATGCTCTTTTTATCCAAAAGTATACTCTCTAGTGTCTATGTATATACTCTTTGCTGCTTAAAGTTAAAAAAGAACTGTGAAAACAAAAAAACTATTTTATGATGATAGATTATATATTTCATTTTTTCTGTGACAGAAAAGGAAGTACACACACTACTTAGAGTTTATTAGGAAAATAATATAGAATAATTAAAAAAGGAAAGCATTGTATAAAAATTTTGTCATAGCTTCTGGCAAATACTACTATATATGTTAATACTATATATGGCTATGAATGAGAGATTAATTATAATGAATCTAATAAAAAGCATAACAGATTCATTGTAACTAAGCTTTTTTAAGCCAATTATCAATTATGTATATGATTGTATGATACAGGATACATTCATGAATTAATTAATTGGAGCCATATATTGGCTGTATCAATGCATGCTAGTACTATATCACTATTTATATAAGACAATAAGGAATGAGGTGGGCCTCTCCATTGTATAACTTCTCTACTTCTCCATTTTTAATTGATGAAATATATAATGCAATTGTAAATATATTTTACATTCAACAATAACTATATTTTAAGATTGAACAGAACCCAACCATTGAAAGGGAATTCAATGGTAGATATACTTTACAGAGAGGAAGTGAGGTTATGTGGTGGAGAACAGAATGTCACTCTTTTAGTTATATATTTTACATTTATTTAAATTTCTTCAATCAAATTGTGTCATATGTAATTTTTATTATAAGTATTGATATGTTTTATTTGTCAAAATTTATCTAAAATCCTATCAATCAATACTTGACTAAAATTTTGATCTAATTATAAACCAACCCAACTAATTTTTTTTGTTAAAATAGAAGGGAAAAACTTAAATGACTGGAATAACTTTATAATTTATACTGTTGGAAACATTATATTGGATACTAGGTATCCGTTTGTTGCACAACCTGTTGAAAATTGTTTGATTAATTGGTTTTGGAGAACTATGTCATTTATTATAAGGCATGTATGTAATCTTACAAAAGCATGCATTGATGTTTTTTTATCAAGTAAATAATGTATATTGCGGGTTTGACCTATCTAACATGATTACATTCAGTTTCAGCACTATAGATTCTTTTTTTTTTTTGCCTTTGTTAGTTTTCATTTGGGAGTTGATCTAATGTCCATATTTTTAGAGGAATCATGCATGTATTTATTTTCGTTGTGGGGATAACAGTAAAGTGATGACAATACAGGGGTGTGATGATATAGCAATCGAAGTTGCCTGAGATTATTTTATTGAAGGGATGAGGTTTTTGGGATGTTATGTTTTGAATATAAGATCACTTTATCTAATTTGATTAAATTGAATATATTAATTAAGTTAGTTATCATCACATGGTATTACCAATTCGACCAAACAGTATACCTTTATCCACACTCTTTATCTCTTGTTTGTTTATTATTGATATGTATTATGAGTTTAATTTGGATAAAATTGGAAAAAACTAAAAAGTTGTCTTATATTTAGAAGCAAATTGAAATATGAATATGATCTCATAATTAAGGAATGGAGGGAATACTTCTATTCTAAATACAAGGTTAAGTTGACTTTTATTTACAAGAATAAGAGTTTTTCGAGTGCGAAGAGATTTTTTCAAGCATGCCTCTTGGAAGATGCATATTTGTCAAATTTCACCCCTTTTGTAATCTCTTTTTTAGGGTCAAGCTGTAATATATTGAATACTTATATACTACTTTTAAGTTTTAATGATGTAATCTTTTCAAGTTAATTTATGAGAAATGTCTTTAATAAAAAAAAGTAAGTGTATGTAATAAGAAATAGAAAATTATGAGACACTCTATGTTTAAACAGAGGCCCAAGCCCACAGTGAATCAAAACCACATGTCCCACTTGAAGTTTTCATCACCAACTCACCAAGTCTACAGCCGCTCACAGCAGTCAGAATTCTTCAAATTCAATGGTCTCATCCAGTACTATGAGACCGGACTGGACGGTCGGACCGGTTCAACTGTCAACCGTTTCATATTTTCTAGTTATTAGTTTAACCATCAGTTGAACTATCAGCTTGAACAATACAACCGTGTTGAATCATGAAAAGATATCCGGTCCAGTTTTTACAACACTGGTCTCATCTTTTGCTAATTGGCTCCTAACGGTTTATGGTGGTTCATAATAGCTTTACCCGGTTCAAAGATCTCTGGTCTGAGAGGAGAACCAGACCGGATGTGACACACGTGGCAACCTCATATGGATTTAATCAAGCAAACAATCTAACGGCTGAGATCTCATTTGGTCAACACGGTCAAAAGCTGATTGAAGAAATGAGTTTGTGTGTGCTGTCACAATCTCAATAAATTATTATTCACTCTTTTCAAAAATCCACTCTTTACAACTTAGCTATTAATTCCTCCACCATAGCCTGCACACTCAAGAGGACTCTTTCTCAGAAGAACAGAGGTGATTTCCTTTTGCCTATTCAGATTCAATGTTTTTGAGTTTTTTCTTTTGCTGAAATTGAACATTATGCAACAATTTTTTTCTTTAAAACCTTTTTTCTTGTATTAGCTGTTGTTTCTTCAACATTCTCCATATGCATGACAGTGAAATAGCATTCTTTAGACTTTAGATTATAATATTATGTTATACTACCCGGCAAAGTTTTATATATGGTACTACTCTCTCTCCATGGTATAAGAGCCAAATTTGAATGATTTTGGTCGCTAATATAAGAGTTCATCTCACATTCTCTCCCCCATTTAATGTGTTTTTTCCTATTTTGCCCCCAATTTTCTTTCATATTTATTAATGGTTATGTATTTCTCTCTCTCAAAAGTATCATAATAAATATGACAATATTGGAAAAGAAACATTAACTATAGACACCCAACTAACATTCACATGTTTTCTTAATAAGCTTTTTTTTGCGACTAACTCTTTTAGGGACGGAGAGAGTATTATATAAGTGAAACCACTGCTTAAGCATAGAAATGAAATTCCAATGGTTTTATGTGTGCGCACGTGGTAGAGATTTTTTCCGTGGTACAGTGGGATGCATAATACTGAATCTCCATAGTTGCATGATAATTATATTATATACATTAGCTTCTTCACTAGGCAACTCATAGAATGCACATCATTTTTAGGTGCTCTGCACATGGATTTTTGTTTCCATTAAGTGAAAATTGCTTTGTGTGATTTTCTCTTTTGGTTTCTGGGCAGTAAACAAATGTCAACTTCAAGGTTTCTCTTTAGTAATGGCATCCTCTTGCACACCCCAGATGTTCCTCCAGTCAAAGTTCTCCTTCAAGCTCATCCAGGTTGATGTCAAATGAATATAGACACTTATTTTTCACTCCTTTGATTTATTTTTATTACCATTTATTATCTTATACCCTACTTATTATCCAGGTGCTTACACAACCTCACGTACTAATGAGTCTGGTTCCTGCTTATTATTTTGGGAAAGACACATGAAAAGGCTATCAGAATCTTTACAAACTTTATCAAACTTAGCTCCACAACTTCTATTTAAATCTGACAAATCTGAGAGTTTGCTGCCATCATCAGTTAACTTGCGAATATGGCAACCCACAGTTGAGATGCTTGTCAATGATTCTGTCAGCAAGGTGTTACCAGTTGCATTGAAAGAGAGAAATGAAGGTGAAGAACTGGCTGTTACAACTCTTGTTTGTGGTAATTTGGATGCTCTGAATGCACAGGAGACCGTAAAATATGATGATATATTGAGCAGGACTCTTGAGATGCATGTGCATGTTGAGACTTATATTCCTCCATCATTTGGTAGGAGGGAAAATGGTGTAAATTTGGCTTTGGTTGGCCATGGAAGGAATCTTGCATCGGCAAAGTATTCAGATTGGGTAAGGTGAGTTCATGGTTATTTTGGCCAAAAAAAAGTTGATATGCAAAATAATCATGTTTGACATGGTTTATTACATGTAAAAGCTTCAAAAATTTGTAGTTTAGCATGTCTGTGTGAATGTCAATGTCGATATCATACTACGCATATCATTGGCCATGTTTCTTAGACTTCTTCCTCTTGGAATTGAAAGGGTTATTACTTATATGAAGTCAAAATTCTTGTTGAGATAAACTATTAATATACATGTAACGCCGAAGTTGTTAGTCTATATCTAATCATGTGTTGAATATTGCTTTAATTGGAGTTGTCTATTGAAATTGTTTCCTGGATATCTGTCTATTTTGCAGGTTGAGACAGAGTCTAGAAAAGCTTAGGCCTCCTTTAGTGACAGAATTGTTGCTGTCAAATGATGGTGATCGACTGCTTGAAGGTTGCCTAACAAACTTCTTTGTTGTTTGCCAAAAGGTCAGTGGCTCTGAAAATTTGATCGTGTATAATTTGCAAGCTTCACTTCTGATATTTATTTGCTATCTTATACCTGTGTGTGATTGTTTATAGGATACAAATGCAGGCCATGACAGTTATGGTAATGGAAACTCTTTTGAAGTACAGACAGCTCCTATCAGTGACGGTGTCCTTCCTGGAATTATACGTCAAGTAGTGATTGAGTATGCTGTTTTTTCATGAACCTTGAAATTTATTTACAATGTATCTTCCTTGCCTTCCCACCTTAAGTAGATTTTGCATTTGCTTTAAATTTTTATTTTTTACTCAAGAATTCACATGACATACTAGATTTTGGGGCTTTGTCTCTTAATGGTTATCTTGAGAATGCTCATGGCATAGCAGTCTCCTGGAGTTTGTAAAGCTTAAACCCCGTTAGAGACAAAGGTAACCTGACTTCATTGATATGCTTGTAAGTGATGATATCAAGGTTATATGAAACTAGGAAGGTTGCATTGTCTAAGATCTGGTAGTGCCATTAGGCCATGAATGTAAGGAAATACCATGTTTGTATAGGAAAGAGATGAAGAAGCACTGTCTATTTACTTGTGTGTACTTTAGTACTGATCTTCTGTGTTTGCAGTGTGTGTAGAAGCAAAGGAATCCCATTTCGTGAAGTTGCACCATCGTGGTCAGAACATGAAAAGTGGGAGGAAGCGTTCATCACAAGTATATATTTTTTGTCTTAATAATTCTAGATTTTGTTGATGAATTCCAGTCAGTTTTTGATTTTTATCTTGAATTTCTGTACAAATTAATGTACAACTGCTGCCTCTAGACTCTATTTGCAAACACCTCACTTTTGAATCAAATTATATTGCGCAGATAGCTTGAGGATCATGCAGCATGTGGATAGTGTTCAGGTTCCAACTGATTGGCATTCAGTCCATTCTAAAACGTGGAAGGATATTTCATGGGAAAAGAAGCAGTTTCAGGTGATGACTTCTTACTGATACCAAAATTATATACACTTATAGCTCTTGTATGGTAGGAGAGGGTGAGCCTTGGAGCTTCAATAAAAGTTATGTGATATGAGGTTACAGATTCAAATCCTGAATACAATCTCTCTGCATGAGGTATAAGGCTATGCATATGTCAACCTCCTCAAAACTGATTTCATCTGTTGTGTGTGAAGAATGATCTGTTTAGTTGGATAATTATACATTTGCTATCATCACTAAACAGGATCTGTTTGCTCTCATATCTTTTTTTAAGTGATGAGTTTAGATATTTGTGTTTTTTCCTTAAAATTACTTGTTTCTTTATTCCTTTCATCTCGTGCACCGAATTACCTTAAATAGTGATTCTTACAGTTGTAGTAATTTGGTAACTGCAGGGGGGACCTGGGAAGATAACTGCTATAATCCAGGTAATGTGATTGGTTCAACAACTAAAGGCAAAACATTTTTCTTTCTCAAAACGATGTACCTATGCAGTTTTGCACAAGCTTTGTTATTTTTTGACTTGTATCTTGTCATTCGTTTGTGGTGCACACATATACAGAAAGACATAGTATATGGTCATTGCATATCTCACTTTCCTTCCTTTTTCTTATATATATATCTACCAGCAATGATACAAAAGTCAAGATTTTTGTTATTATTTGGCCAGGAACTGATCATGGAGAAAGCTGTGCAAGAAGGGTTCGCCATCGGTAGCTTCTGTAAGGAATGAATATATTTAGAAAAACACTGCATCTTTTGGTATGTAATGCACATGCGTGTCATAGAAACTGGGAAGCTAATTCATAGAGAACTTTATGAAGTGTAGTTAAACTTTTGGTAGTCTGTAAATTGATAGTAATAAGATGAGATGTTATAAAGAATGGTCTTGATTAATTTTGGTTAATGGTTATATATAGGTGGTTGAATTCTTTTGATTTTGTTGTGATTTGTCTAGCAATCTTGCTTCAATTATTATTATAATTATTATGAAAAATGGGGCTTCAGTCCATTTGCTTATATAGGTGAAGTCAACTAGTCAAGTGCTCAATCGGATATTGCAAATTTGCAATATATGATTCTCGTCGTTTATAGTGGTTTCAAAATCTATATGCTAAGATTTGATTGGGAAATTGAGTGTAGATAAGTAAATATATAATCAAATGAACCAAAATTTGCCCGTAAAATTATATCGTACTTTACATGATTTATGAAAATTGTCATCCATATAATACACACACACACAGAATGGTTATACTCCCTCCGGTCCTAAATATAGGACCTAATTGACTTTTTTGGAAAATCCTAAAAATGTAAAATAAGTTAATTATAAATTGATGATTTACCTAATTTTCCCTTGGACTAGTTTATTTTACTTATAACCTAATGGATAATCTAAAAATATATCAAATGTATCATGATTTAATAGTTTATTTCGCAACCTTAACCTCTCCAAAAAAAATCAATTAGGTCTTATATTTACGACCGGAGGTAGTATTTCTTTAATAAACGTGTAAAATAAATTTTCCTTGTGAAATGGATAATAAAAATAATAATTTTAGTAATTTTGTCATCCTTGTGAAATGATTTAATTGTGTGCATCATATGCCAACTAATTCTACTTTTCTGTTACATGTCAGGGTAATTTTATGAATCACGGCCCACCAGCGAAAGGGATGCGAGGGAAATGTGGTTAAAAAGTGTATGAATGTATTTTTCAAAAACCGATGAGAGGATTTTGTAACTTTAGAATTCATGAAAGTTTATAAGTTTCAAAATATAATATAACTAGGGTTGACCCTGCGCATTGCGCGGGATACCCGTCTATAAAATAATGTGTCAGTTAAATGTTGAAAAATTTGTTTAGATTGAGTAGTTCATTTCATACTAATCATAAATCTTTTTGAATTTCTTATTTTAACATAGGAAATCTTTCTTGCTCTCTCAAACCACAATACTCTAGTAGTTAAAGCTTAAGATCATTTTTCCTCTCCCAAAGCATTTCAATTATGTTCGTGTGATGTTGGATCACTTCCTCATATTCATCTCTATGCAATAACAAAAGGAGAATGAGATGGACAAATTATTAAGCTATGAATTCAACAAAATCATGTATATGATTTACTACTACCATATCAATCATTTACCTCTTTGCTTATAACATCCATCATTTGAGTATTAGTAAATAACTTATAGGAGTGTGTTCTTTTTGTGGATTTACAAAAAGAGAATATTTTTAGTAGACATTCAATGTACTCTACGGATAGAGAAATACATAGAGTTGAACATAGTAAAATAAGAAATTGAAAGATTTCGTTGAAATCGTTCGTTTTGGAAATTTGGTGAAAAACTAATGAACTTCTTCTCTCCATCGGAACAATAGGGCCGTTATGCTCATTACTAAACTTGTTGAAGAGATAAAATAGAACTAAGGTATATCTTTTTGAGAAGAGGATGAATCGATCTTCAGCAGAAGAATTAGACCAAAAATTAGGATACATTCTAGGAAAATAAAACTTCCATCAAAGAGAAGCAAATGAAAGACTTTCAAAAAAAAATGTTCGTCGAGAATGAAGTTTTCAAATTCTTTCTTTTTGGAATGGAATATTCCCCGTGAATAGGACCAAACCTTTTTTTTTTAATATGAAAAGTAAAGGTAATTATCAGAAAGTAAAGTTTGTGAGCCCCACGAAAAGTGTTATATGGGGAGAGAAAATTTGTGCGTCAGTGATATATTTAAATTACTTAAAAACCTCACACTTTCACTTTCCGTACTTTCTTTCCTTGCATCAAACGTACCTGAAATCTCACTCCAAATGAGAAAGTAATTGCGGAGTACTACCCATTTAAAAAGGTGTTAAGAGGTTTTTATTTCAATTTCCACCTGGCTATAATAACCCATTCATTAAGAATTAGTTTACTTCCAAGCATGGGAATTAGAATATTTAGATATGCATTTGAATGTTTAGAGCTGACACCTAAGTATAATAACTCAAATTAATGATATCATGAGACAAACTTCTTGTCATGATCAATAACATGATTTGATAAAAAAATTGCTATTCTCACTATAAAGGATATCTCATAAAACAGCAAGGATCTAGCAATGTAAACAAATGAAAGGGCACCATGCGCAGTGATAGGTTATGAGAACATAGTCTATTAAATTTATGAGCATACAAAAACATAAATGAACACAAACTAAAAAAGCACTTGTCCCACATAACATAACAATTAGTACAACATGAAAGACAATATTTTACATAAGACATTTCACATCATGTGTATACTACATTAATCTAATTGACAACACCAATTTCAGAAACAATCCAAGTCTGTTGTGCACTTCTTGATCAATGTATCATAGTAACATGATTGGAACAACAACATAGACCACCAGCTTGTGAGATGCAAGACCTGAAAAAATAAAATTGTCTTGAGGAACACTATCAGCCCCTTGCAACACACTTAATCTTTTAACAAAATAATGATGTTCTAATATTGTTGAGTATTGATTAAAGATGATGCATTGTTGAATGGGATTATTGAGAATAAACTATATGCGTGCCTATAAGAATGGACATTGCATATTTGATCTTGTTTATTAAATGCCAAGAGAATAATATTATCTAGCAGAAACATTCCTAGAAGAAAATCTAGACATCATTACAATCTTCTAGTAAACCTTATTCAGTAAGGTCATCAAATTTAGTTAGTACAACAATGCTACCTTTTATGAATGAGAAATAATAAATAGAAGGGGTTAAAAAATAACAGCAAAGAAATGGTTTATTAGAACTCTAATAAACCATCTTTATTATGTATCTTAAAAGAAATTGAAACATCCTTTATTATATATCTTAAAAGAAATTGAAGGAGAAGAACAGTTCTCACCTAACAAAGGAGGAGTTGATATCGAATAGCAGAACTAATTTTGGAAGAAAGCAGAGGGAGATGCAGTAAAACATAAATGAATGCTAGCCATGGTTGATTAAAAAATAATCATTGCATCCCTATAAAAACAACAGCAAAGAGTGTAAGATGCAGGTACTATGGCTAACCATTTAAAAACATTCGAAATAGTTTCTTCTAATGACTCAATTCATCAAGGACATCCAGACTGTTTAAGGAAGAGGATAAAAGGTTTCGGTCAGCACCAGAGTTAAAACTGAGGGCGCTGAACATATGTTTTACTTCTTATCACCACACAGAAGGCAGTATAGTGATTAAAAAGCAAAGCTTTGTAAAAAAATCCTCAGAAAAGAACCCTTGGAAATGAATAAAAGCATATAAAATCTTAAAGAAGAAAGTGAGACGCAACGCAAAAGAAACTATAAGACATTTACTTGTCAAGTCCTCTAAAAAAGGACCAGATACAGAATCCTGAACACCAAATGGAACATGGTCATATTACAGAGAGATCTCTGGTCCGTTGAAGAGTGAAGAGTTTGATCTAAGGAGTGGGAACTGAAATGTGAAGGGTTTGATGTGTTGTTGGAAACTTGAAATAATAAATGGTTCTAGCCTTCTAGGGAACTGAAAGGTTTGATGTTGGAAGAATAAATGGTTCTAGATGCAATGTTCAGTAAAGTGTTTGTCCAGTGGGAAATTATTGGAACTCAAAGAAGTGGAAGAAGTGAAGTGTGAATGCACACTTAAGGAGTTTGAATTTATTAAGCATTTTACCTAAGTTTTTAGCATGCAAACTTAGAGCAAACCCACATAAAAAACCTGATCTAATTTGAAAGGAAAGAGAATCAAGAGAATATTCCACACAAGAAATTACTATATATATATTTGAAGTTTATAAGTTTCAAAATATAATATAATGACTCTAATATTCTCAACAAACTCAATGAGGAGAATACAAGTTTTAGCCCTGAGAAACTCACTTATTAGGGAGATACATTATTAACCTTTTGCAAATGAGATACATTAACCTTTTGCAAATTAAACCGTGAAATGGAGAAATTTGGTCAAAACAAAAAACATGACCCTAATTTTAATGAAACATAAGAAAGGTTTGATTTTTTTTACTACCACATATAACAGTGTTATATTTGAAAAGAGTAAAAGTATACTTTGTAAAAATAAAAGATTAAATTGAAATATGAGTTAAACTAAACATAATGGATTGGAGGTAAATTTTTAGCTGAAAAATAATGTTTGTAAATTGAAACTCGATATAGGCCCAACAAAAAATTGGATCTACCTCCACTTTTTTTCCCTGCAACCAAAGTCCAAACCCGAATATGAGAATCTTTCATAACTTCCAGGAAGACCTATGGGACTCAATGGGAGTAAGCTTAATTATATTTCAATTCAATTAATTCTAAAATTTTCGGTTTTCAGTTTGGTTCCTAAAAAATAATCTATCTTATATATAAAGGGAGGGCTACAAGCAGGAATTCTAAGAAGTCACGTAAGCATTTTCTCTCTCTCTCTCCATCTATTAACATTCACGTAACCACCCACGTTTTTTTTTATCAGAACGTAACCACCCACTAACTCCATCTATTTTTAGAAAAAAAAAACTGCTCATAACCACATTCTCTCTCCATCTATTTTTACCAAAAACAAACTGACATATAATTATTTATTAAATCCTTTTTGATTTTTCTCTAAATTATAATCCCTTAATTATCTCCTATAAATTCTTTTACAAAAAATGTGCTTATATATTTTAAGATAAAAAAACTGACATTTGATTTTTTAGTGCTTTGTTAAGATTTCTCTCTAATTTATAATCTCTTTTTAAATATCTCCTATAAATTCTCTCCTTTATTTCCTTTAAATATAATCAAAATTAATCTTTTTTTCATGACCTTTTAAATTATTTTTCTATCTTACTTTTCATGGTTTTGCTTATTTATTTTTAATCATAAACTATTTGGATAACCTACTATTTCTCTTACTATTCCTACTTTTGTTTGGCACCAACTGAACATAACTTATGAAACTACTTACACATCCACTACTACTTTGCCCAAAAATAACTACCCACTAACACTCACCTCTACATTTGGTTACTTAGTATTTTTTCCAATTAACATAATAAATACCTGTATAAATAAAGTGGAATGTACATTTTCTATCTAAATATTCTGATTATAAAATCTTACTCTCAACAAAACATATGAATTTGATAAAAAAACAAAACATATGAAAAAAATCTATGAGAACCTGATTAAAAAAAAGATTGTGCAATGTATTCATTCATTAGTATTTGTTACATTTTGATAGTATAATATGTTCAATAATTAGATGAACACATATTTGCTTTAAAAAACTCTAATGAAGGAAGCTAGCGGGTTGACGTTAGTGGTAAGTACTATTGTCCTTTAAACAAGTGATTGAAAGTCATAATTAATGGAGTATAAATTAAATGATAAACAAATGAACTCGCGCATATATGCGAGTCCTGTACTAGTTTGGTTAAAACTAAATACAAAAATATACATGGATCATCCTACCTAACTTAAATAGATTAATGATGTTCGATAAATAAGCTATTATCAACCGATAATATGATAATATGAGTAATATGTTTTAGAGATATTGTTAAACTTAAAATACAGATCCCAATGGGGCTTAGCCCAAAATGAGAGAGTAAGGTGCTGAGTGCTGACTATAGGTCTTGAATTCGAACCTTGGGAAGTCTCGTTCCCCGAGGTGACCCCAGATAAGTCTGCATCCAAAGAGTGTGGCATACCGCAGTCCAAAGTCCAAACTTAAAATACATAGTATTTAATGTTTTATTTAAAATACAAAAAGAAGCTACTATTAAAAAATTATTATATTTTTTTAGCTCAAAACAAATTATTAAAATTTAAATTCGTTTTCGTGAGGAGGAGGGTTTGCAATTGGAAAAAACTTACCTCAAGTACTTGACGTCAATTACATCCAGTAAGCCAATAAGAATTTGACATGTGTCCAAATTCTTATTGGGTAATGGATGTAATTGAGGTGAAATAAGGTAAGTTTTTTACTTTGCAATTTTACCTCTGTCTGGAAAATAGTATTTCATAATAGTTTCATTCTTTTGGCGGTTCACTTCTCATCTTCTTCTTCTTGTCTCTCTCTCAGTAATGAAATGACGCTTAAGTCCTTATCCATGGCCACACTTCCCGATTTCCTTCTTCATCTCCGTCATTCCCGTAATCACGTCGATCTCCATGGCCTAAAACTGAAGTTTCAAGACATTTCTCGTCTCTCCCACCAACTCTTCAACCTTCTTCATCTCAAATTCCAACTTTTCTTCACTTCTCTCAAACATCCTTCCACTCCCAAGTTCACCAAAATCGTTAAAGACCTAACTCTGCTTCTTCGTTCCTCTCTCATTATTCTCACATTTCTCGACTCTGATCAGCAATCATTGCTCAGAAAATGTCGCTACATTTCTCACATTTTGAACATTTTGTGCTCCATTGATGTGAGTGGCAGAAATGGAAAAGCCCTAATTTTGGTTCACAATTTGGTCTCATGTGAAGTTGATTCTAGCAATTCCCAACATTCTATATCTCTTTCTTTTGAATTATGTGATTCTGTCCGTACATATCTGTGTTCACTTTTGGAGGTAATGCTAGTTAGTTAGTTAACACTTTTCTTTTTTTTATGATTCCCTTAAATTTTTATATGCCTGAAGTGCATGTGGGATTAGATTAGATTTTATTTGATATATTCTCGTGATTTTATTTTATGTTTGTGAAACGTAGTTTATTGTCCTACTGAGGTTTGAACTTTAATTTATGTTGAAGATTTATTTATATAGATAATGTTTTTACCAGCCACAATGACTTTGATTGTCATCATTATCCATGTTGCTTTTTGGAATTTTTTTTTGGTTTTTTTTGTTTTTTGTTTTTTTTGAAAAGAAGAAGGAATCAAAAGCTACTTCATTTTAGCAACAGGATTTTTCCCTAGGTGTGCTTTTAATTTATGCCTAAGTGGATTTAGTTGTCACGAAATGTTGAGCTTTTATAAGGCCATAGGTTCCGTGTTTTTGTTCTGTGTGGATGACTGCATTTCAGACATATTTGTATTTTTACTGATGAGCTATGTCTGTTCTTCATTGCTCTTTAATTTCATTTGTGGCTTCCCAATGAGTAGTTGGTTGAGCTAGTAAGTAGGCTTCAACCCCATAAGGATGAGAACTTGTGTTCAAATCTTGGGAAGCGCTTCCATTGGGAGAGGGGACAACCTTTCCCAATGTAGGCAACACACCTACGCTCAGGTCCGGATTATTCGGTTGCCAATAGGTGCCGAATTACTGGCCGGTGTTTAACAAAAGAATAATTTTATTTGTTGCCAAACATATAAAATGTGTAAAAGTTTCCACTTCGTTGTGTTCCGTTTCTTGTTCAGATTTTGATTATCTCTTCTGAAAGCATAGCAAGGCTTACTACCAGTAATTTATGTCTGTTTCTGTTATTAATTAGTATAATTTAGTGGTTTGACAAGTTTGGCTAAAGCAGTTAGAAAATGACTAAATATGATAATTTTATTTCAGGTATTTGCAGATGAGTGTTTAAAGCATCCATCTTTAAGGAAGTACATTATGTATGTGGAATCTTTTTACTCTATCGTTGAAAACAATTCCACATTTCACTTGAACAATGGCTATATTGCAATTGTACTGGAGATCATATCTGCCCACTTTATGCTGTCAGTTTCTGATGAGCAAGTAGTTGAGAATTTCATTAGTAGATTACTTCTGCCTTGTGGCAAGGACTCAAGAGATTTTGGACTAAGTTTGGAATCTTCTATATCATTGCTGCTCAATCCTATTATGCTTTCTGCACCAAAGATGCTCCAGGCACATGTAATTTCATTAGTTTCTGAAGCCATTGGTTGCAGTTTACCGTCACAGAACTCGGTTTCAGATAGCCTTATGGACTGCTACCTTATAGCATTTGAAAAATCAATCAATATGTACTCTATGCACACTTCTAGTTTGCAAACAGATGGTTCTCGCAAACTATTCCAATGTTCTGATCATACTTACGTACTTGGAAAAAGTCAGACAACATTTGAAACCTACATTCAGCAAGTCACAAAGAACAAACTTGATCATGTGATATCAAAATGGGGTAGTTCATTGGATTCTCATCACTGCAAGATATCATCCAAAACAAAACCCAACCTTTTGACTGAATGTATTACTTTTATGAAAGAAAGCCAACACATATTTCCTGATTCATGCAGGAAAACAATTTTCTCCATCGTCGAATGCATTATTTGTAGAACATTCACTGAAAATGCTGCTGGAGATGAATTCTCTACAATAAAACAGACTAGTGCTGAGGATATATGCCTTCTGACATCTATATTGAAGTTAATGAGCATATCATTAATTCAAGCCACATGGTCTCTAAGTAATGGTGATAACTCAGGTTGCCTGAAAACGT
Organism: Mimosa pudica; assembly: GCA_029929735.1. Taxonomy (NCBI): domain Eukaryota; kingdom Viridiplantae; phylum Streptophyta; class Magnoliopsida; order Fabales; family Fabaceae; genus Mimosa; species Mimosa pudica. Next base: position 5,733,911 of record JAKELP010000021.1, on the reverse strand, counting down.
TGCAAAACGCCTCATTGTCTAAAAGATATGATTCCTTGATCAGCTGTGTTAGCTGTTTCCAGCAGTGTAATACATGTTTACCCATCCAAAACATGTTGTCTGATGTAATGAAGAGTCACCTTGCAAGGGAGAAACACTCTGAGCCAATACTTGTTCACTTTTTGGGCTTCCTATCTTCAAGTTTTATTCATGGATTTGATAACCTGGCAAAGGCATGCATATCTGTAATTATGGCACTGATGTATCTGTACATATTTGAAGAGGGGAGACTAACTGCATTAGGATCATTGAAGGATCTACCCTTGCAAGATTTACCCTCTGAAACTCCAGTGGCTAAAGCTAGAGAGGTGAGGTTTGGCTTCAGTTTTCTTATACTTGGTATAGAGTTTGTGTTTCAAGCTCAAATTCATTGTTTCTGTTGCAGGCTGCTGGAAATAAAACTAGCTACAAAATTGCAGCAGAGTTTCATAAAGTTTGGGCACTTCATTCCAGGTGCATAATGCAATAAATGAAACAAATTCAATTTCTCTATAGCAGTAACCAGATTTTTATCGTCCATTTAGTCATATGATTAGCAAATTCATTTCAGTAATCTATATTTGCTGAATATTAATACTCATACTCCCAATAAAATATATCTATCAATTATATTTGATTTCCGCATGTTTCAACAATTACATGGATTCCCTCAAATTAATGGTGTTTGATTGATTCATTTTTTCCAAGTCTACCTATCTCATGGTGATGTGTATAATCCTCAAGATATGAAAATTGCACCCATTAATCCATCATGTATAACAGAAAAAATTAAGTCAAAGCAATCCTAATAAGAATATAACATGTTAAATTCTTCATGGTATTGAGCCATAGCTTGCTTAAAGGATCTTACTGATTTAGTAATCCACAACTATTTGTATTTGGCCAATTCAAGGTTGTCAAAGGTTATAGGCAGTTTGAGATGCTAAATTTATAAATTCATTATATGAGACTTGTAGAAGGATTCATGTCGCAAAAAGACAGGGCGTTTGAGTAGGAGATATTTATGTAACATTCGTACATTTGGCATATAATTAACTTTTCAAACATAACAATCATTAAACGCACTTAAGTTACTAATATCATTACTCAAGTGTGATCAAGTCAATAATATTACCCCATATATTATAGGGTAAAGGTGCAAAAATATGACTAAATTTTACCCTAAGTTGCATTTCGATGACTAAAGTTTCGCAAGGAGCAAAAATACAACCAAACTTGGGATCGAGGTGTAAAACTATGATTTCCGTCAACTATGACAGTGTTGACCGTTAGTCTTCGACTTGTAGGATGCTAAGTGTACAATAATGACCATGTGGCATGCTGAATAGACTTTTATTGGTGTTATGTGGAATAAGGGGTAAATGTATTTAAAGTAAATGTACTTTGAGTGCAAATATGGGTCTGTTGTTAGAATAAAATAATCATATTTTTTGCATTATTTTAAATACATTTACCCCTTATTCCACATAACACCAATAAAGAGTCTATTCAGCATGTCACATGGTCATTATTGCACACTCAGCATCCTACAAGTCGAAAACTAACGGTCAACACCGTCATAGTTGACGGAAATCATAGTTTTGCACCTTGATCCCAAGTTTAGTGGTATTTTTGCTCCTTGCGAAACTTTAGTCATAGAAATGCAACTTAGGGTAAAGTTTAGTCATATTTTTGCACCTTTGCCCTATATTATAATTTTCACATGATGAGTTATTGGTCACATGGATTATTATTGTTGTTGTTGTTGGCTTCACATGGATTATTATAGATAACTGGAAAAAAGGTGAATATTGCTTGAGTTCATGTATTGGAAATTGTAGGTTTTGTAGTCGCATCTGATCTCTGGCATATTTCCCTTCTATGAACCACTTGTTTGGGTGTCATTTAATTTACATGATCAACTTAGACATTGTTGAAGTTTCCATGATGCCGTTGCATTATTATTGTGAAAATTGATGATTAGGGTGTAAGTGTTGGTTAATGGTTTATAATTAGAATGTTGTAACAATTGACAAATACTTCCGAGTAAGGTGAGAAGTGATTGTTAAGGTGCACAGTACAGCGTATTCTATTCTTAGCTTGGAAGTCTGTCATTCCTTTACATTTCCTGTCAAGATAAAATATGTGACAACTATTATCCTAATTGGAGCAAAATCAATCCCGTTGGTCTTTGGCGAGTTGTCAATGTGGTTGAAGCACAAGACTTAACACTTCTAAAGAAGTAAATTGCAAGTGAAACATATGTGGCATATACTGAATAAAATCATTCAGTCAAATAATTATAATCCTTCTGGAACTGATACACTAATTATTTACCATTGAAAAACAAGTTATGGATGGATCTTTGGTTTATTGGTAATCAAAAGAATGCATGAGTTCATAACTATTCAACCTTAATTCCAATCTTTTAATGGCTTTCTTGACTCCCCGAGTAATATTATTCCTTTTGCTTCCCACAGGAGGAACACCCCATCAAGCTTTGAACAAATATTCCTAGATGACAAAGCAGAGAATCCAAGGACAGTGCCAACTGTTAATCCGTTTTGCTATGATGTAGAAGAGGAAGCATGTAATGGTGAGATGTTCCTTGGGTGCATTTATGATAGATCCAGCAAATCTGATTATGCTGATTTAGTAGACTTCATTGAGTGTAAGAGAGGCAAAGACTATCATCTCTGGTTGAAAAATCTAGGGAAATTCCGAACATGGAAACGCGCCAAAGTGGATGATAGGAGGAAGAAGAGAAAGAAAATGTGGTGGAAGTTTCTCAAGTGTTCTAAAGCATCAATTTCCTGTGGAAAGACTAAACGCCGGAAGAGGTGAAACATTTGATTCATTATCTGTGCTTCAATGCTTCATGTATATGTCTATTAGTAATAGGCTCTATTGGTCACCGATATATTATTTCTAATGTCCAAACGCTTGAGGTTGTACTTGTAAATAACTTGTGTTTAACTTGATATGTTGTAAGTCTAAATTTCAAGCTTTGTTCGAGTTTTTGGAGATGGATGAATAATTGATTAATCTGTTGGGTAGATAAATCAAATGCAGAGTATGTTGAAGGGAATTTATGTGTATGATGACTTATGTGCAAAAATGAGTGGTTTTATTAGGGGTTTGGGTGGTTAAAGAGTAAACAAAGGCTTTGTGTAGTTCATAAAAGGCAAAGATAGATGTGAATAATAGCTTTTGACTGTTGATTTGATCCAAATGATTAAATGGACATAGAAAAAAGAACGCAAGGCTGGATATTGGGTTGCTCCCATGAGAAGCAAGAACCTAGCTAGCCTTCATGGACAAATTTTTATTCATTGAATCTTTAATGATATTAGTTTTCCGATGGTTAGTTTGATCTTTGGTAATAGCTAAACCATGCTTGAACATATAATAATTAAGCTTATGGGTCCATTTGCTTTGATGGAATTGAGAAATGGGAAATGGAATTGGAAAGTGAAATGATAACTTACATATATCTCGGGGCCCACAAGTTTTCTCTCTCAATCTCACTTTTCAAACTTGACTTTAATCATTCAATCTACTTTCCATTCTATTTTCATCATTCCAATTCCTACTAAGCAAATAGACTAATGTCTGATCCATGCAATAGAAACTTCGAGTTGTGTTGATAATATTATTGTTGTAAAAAACTTATTTGTTGCAGGGAATTCCAGGTTGGAAGTTGCACAGTTTATTGTTCTATGATTTGAGATCTTCCATATGGGGCGTTTAAATTTTAATTGTTAATTTTCTATTGAATTCTACGTGGCACCTTTAACATGAGTCCAATAGTTAGAATTAATCGATAGTATCAAAGAGGAGGTTCTGTGTGTATACTTTTGACTTATAATATACTTCCTCCGTAAGATCACTTTAAGAATGAGAGCTTGTTCCTAAATATAAGATCACTTTCTAATTTGACTCAAGTTTTCCTCAAATTACCCCTCTACTTCCTTCACCCAAAAAAAATAGTAATTTGAAGAAGGTGATATTTTTAAATCTTAGGTGAGGGGTATTTTTAAAATTATATGTAATCCTAACTCATTGGAATGTCTTCCTTAATCTCTCCAAATTTGCTAAAGTGATCTTATATTTAGGAACAGGGGTAGTAATATTTTTGGTAGAATCAAAAGAAGAGATTAACGTTAAATTAGAGATATGAAAAAACACTTAAAAGTCAAAGGGCTCCCGTCTAAGTAGAAGTAAGACAGAATATATGCATTGTAATTTTGCAAAAATGCAATTTAGAGACAATTTAGATGTTGAATAAGAGATCAAATAATTCCTCAAGTGAAAAAGTTTAAATATTTGGGATCTTTTTTATCACTATAAATACTTGGGATCTATTACAGACAAGATAGTGAAATAGATAATGATGTCAATCATAGAATCCAAGATGGATGCTGTAAGTGGAGAAAAACAACTAGAGTTCTTTGTGATAAGAAAACATCTCAAAAGGTAAATAGAAAGTTTTATCGCACTGTTATAAGAACGACAACATTATATGGTAGTGAATGTTAAGTTCTGAAGGGACAACATGAACATAAAATTGGGTAGTTGAAATGAGGATGTTAAGATGGATGTGTGGTCATACAAGAAATAAAGAAAGGATAAGATTCAGAATGAATTTATATGAGAACGGGTTGGAGCGGCTCCCATTACTGAGAAAGTGATAGAAATTTTTTTTAGGTAGTTTTAACATGTCTAAAGAAGGTCAATAGATGCGTCCGTTGGGTGGGTGGATCAAACAATTTGGAATCCAATTAAAAGAGTAAGATGGAGACCAAGACAAACACCCGGGAAACTTATGGAACAGACCTATTAGTAAATAATATGCCCAAAAAGTTGATTACTAATAGAGTATAATGACGTTTCGTTCAAAAAAATAGAGTATAATGACGTAGTCAACCACTCATAGTGAGATAGAACTTTGTTGTTGTTAGATTTGGCAGGTACATGAACAAGAAGCTCCAAAGTAATCGAACCAATGCCATAAAACCAGAAAATAATCGATAATTGTACAATAACGTATGGGCTAAAGGGAATTTATATTAGCATACCCAATAACAGGACATTACAATTTACAGTCCCAAATAAACACAATAAAATCGAAGAAAAATTGAAGCTTTCAGTGAAGGAAGCCTTAAAAACGCGAAATAGGTGCCAATTTTGAAGAGCTTTTCACGTGATAATGTGGCATGTATAGTGAATTGAGTGCCAATTGTTACTCTTTTTAAAAAAATAAAAGTTTGATCAACTAACCTTTGACTGTTAAGAATGTAAGTTTGAGGGTGATATTGCTATTTTTTAAAACTTCCAGAACTACCAATGGGTAGTTTGTTGAGCTAGTAAGTAAACTACCAATGGATAAGAACGCATGTTCGAATTCTGGTAAACGCTCTTATTGGGAGAGAGGACAACCTTGCATATATGAGCAACACTCCTAAACCCTACCCCTCGATTCTATATTAGTCGGTTGTCAATAGACGCCTGATTGCAGTGCAATGATTAACCAAAAAAACTTCTAGAGCTTAATTGAGAGCCAAAAAAAACTTCTAGGAATGGGTTGAGCTTTTGGGAAAACTTCTATGGTGGGGTTGGTATTTAACCCAATTTTATGGAGTATGTTTTATGAAATTTTAATCATAGAAATGTATGATTTTGTTTTTTTTATTCACTCTGAAAAATGCATGATTGTTAAGAGTCTGGTTTTGGTTTAGGAAGAGGACCGATCTGGTCAAATATAAGCCTCGACGTACAAAACAAAAAATACGAATATGAATGTGTCGAAGACAATCTCATAATTTCGACCAGTTTATCATACAACATCTCTGGGCCAGATATTTTGTATTTGCCAACCCATTTGGTTACTCTTCCTTTCATTTTATTTGTTTGACCTGATTATTGGTAGCTACTGGTCTAAACACGGCCTACGAAGAGTTTGTCATGAGAGTGAAAAGTCATGAGCACATGATCCGACCATACCTGGCAGAACCAGAAGATGGCACAAGATATTTAAGCGACGGGAGTGACATAAATCACAAAGCTGAAGGACCAAATGACATGGGATAATATAAAGTTGCTAACTCTAGACTTAGTTAAATTTTTTTTGAGAGATTAAAATTACGAAATAGACTATTAAATCATGACACATTTAATATATTTTTAGATTATTCATTAGTTTATAAGTAAAATAAACTAGTCTAGGGAAAAAAAATTAGGTAAATTAATTTATAATTAACTTATTTTGTTTTTTTAGGATTTTCCAAAAAAGTCAACTAAATCTTATATTTAAGACCGGAGGGAGTATAAAGCATACAATTTAGTCATTTTGTAGTCGACAGCACCAAATGTAACATTCCATATGTAGGATAAGATTAAATACACTTTCGGCTTCTCTATTTCAACGCAGTGTTTCCCTCCTATTTCTCTGGGAAAAAACAGACACCTCATAAACCAGAGTGAGCATACTATATAACTGTTATTAAACTGAGGTATAAAAGTATATTTAGGCCTTTTATTATATAAAACCTCGAGCACTAAACAACATGGACAGTAAAAAGGGAAGAAATAATTAAACAAATTAGCTTACCGAGCCTTTTAGAGACTTGTATGCGCAACATCGCAACATCAATCTCTATTCTTCCGACATAGAAAGCATACCTAGGAGACCTACCGAAGACTACTATATTCAATTAACATATAAAATCATACATGACAAGTAATCTGACTAAGACTACAGAGTTCCATAACGAATCCAGAGTTAGAGAGATGGCAGCTACTGAAAAAGCATACAGAAAACTGGGCAAAAAAGAGAAAAATTAAGGAACAACAAAATGGTGCATCCTGACTAGCTACCAACAAATGTAACATTCTGAGTATAATAATGGATGATGACCAGATGTATTAACACTCCGGTTACCTCCAGCAGCCTTTTGGGACAATCAGATGGAATTAACAGCCTCAATCGGAGGTTCACTCTGTTAAATGTATTCTCTGCCCGATCCTTTTTCAGCTTATATACGACTTCATTCCTAATATGAGAATTGCAAGTGGAAAATGTCATTTTTTTTTCTAATCACAACATCTTGAAGAGAAATGTACCAAAAATAAGATACATAATGTACACAGTACAGTTTAAAAATGAACTTTAAAAGGGCAAAAACAATTTCCATTTTTAACCAGGAAAATACAATAATCATCACATCTTGATTCTCACAACAAGATCAATTAAACATCCAAAGGAAGGTAGACAAATTGGAGAGGGGGGGATCCTGTTTCTTCAATCAAAATTACTATACTACTTGACATTTATGGGTCAATATACAATTGAAAGATAGGTTATGCCAATCCAAAGTTCTAAATAACCATCATGTTCCGGATGATAGCTTCAATTTATACAACAAGCCTTCATCCTATCAAGGTGGTGTTAGTTTCAGGTCCATTATGATAAAAAATCAATTAAGTGATCGGAGCATAGCTACCACATCATCAATCATTTGTGCAAGGAAATATATTTAGCAATCATTAGAGATATTGCATAGAATATGACAGTTCAAAGGCACTCACCAAATAATTTAGACCATATTAACATCGAAGTTGGAGAGATCAAGATGCATCTCTTGGTCATGTGTTGTGACAACAGTTGAAGCCTTAAACAAAGCACTTGGAGTATAGTTAAGCTGGTAGTTTACAAGTATTGCACCAAATATGTTGAACTTTTTAGCACTATTGAAAGCGACCTCTGCATCAGCACATTTTTTGAAAACGACCCTAGCCCGGCTGCCCATTGTATCAACTTCTGTTTCAGATTCCTTAAGGGGTCCAAAACGCCTAAACATCTTATTAAGGTTTGTCTCAGAGGGAACAGAATCCAACTCAGCAAAGTTCATCACAAGTTCCGCGGGGGACTTATCATCTATATAACCAGAAGGTTTTTCAGAAGTCTCAACGTTACTGACATTACTGTTATCAGAAAATCGTTTCCTAGAGTAGGGCCTACGAGTCACTTGGACAGGTTTCTCTGGATCAGTAAGTGCTAATTGATTTTCTTTCTTCCTGCTTCGTTTTGATGGCTGCTCTTCAGAACCATTTTGAATGACCCTATCTGTCCAATAATTATCACTCATATCCTCAAATTCAAATGTTTCCGGTGCTCCAGCAATGGACTGTTTCTTCCTTTTAGCACCAACTTTATTCGTAGGGGTGATTTCTCTTTCAGAATAATTTCCAACAACAATGGAGTTCCTGAAATCAGAGAAAAAGCTCACAATAACACTAATGAAATTACAATGTTTTCTTGGATCTTGTGCTGCCCACTGAAGTAGAGATAACAAATCATTAAGTGATGAATATTCTGTTGGGTCACTGGGGCTTGACTTTTTAGCCTCCTCAAGATTTTGAACAGCAACATCCTCAGATATATCCACAGAAAGTTCGGTAATTTCTTCTGGCTTCTGAGACCTCTCATCAGAACCCTTCACAGTAGGCGACCCAGTAAGTTGACTAGCAACCCTACGAATACATTCACCAATTTTAAATGATGGTTTTGCAGAACTGGAAACTTTTGCAAGGGAAATTGTTTTTTTCCCATCTTGCATCCCAGAGTCATCGGCGTATGGATCAACAGTCTTCCTTCTCTTATAAACAGTCGGAGAAACTAGACTATCACTGTCTTTCTCATCCGACCAAAAATCATCTGGAGAATCAAAAGTCCCACCAAATAGTTCTGACAAGCTTTTTTCCTTCTTTTTAGGATACTTACCATCCTTCAAATTATGTTTACGTTTGTGGTAAGAGTTGTTGTGGCCCTTTGAAACTCTATGACCAGAAGAAGCTTGATCAGCATCCTTACTTGGAGTTTCATGCTGAATACCCTCATTAACATTATTCTCAACATCTTGAGTGGAGCTGTCCATATCACAGTCCAGACCTCCACAATATTGAATTTCAGGCAAGCAAGTGTAACCCTTTAAACGATAGAATGCAAGCAGCTGAGCCTTAACAATCCCAAGATCCAACCGATCAAAGCCACCAGTTGGGCACCGAGATAAATTTGCCAAATAATCTAGTAGTTTATCCGGTGAAAAGGATTTTGCATTCAAGGATTCATCCAGTCCATAACTTAAACGTGCTTCTTCATGAATCCCAGCATTTTCAACAGTCTGGAATTTGATATCGTCATAAATATCCTTTGGTATGCAGGAACATGCCAGCCCAAATTCTACTCGTCTTGAGACTTCATCTATAGCACAATCTACAGCATTGTGGAAAGTTTCTGAATTGCTTTGCTTTTCAATATTTGAGAAATGTGCCCTAAAGGGCTTCAGCTGAGATGCTTCATTCCAAGCAAATGTTCTATCTCCAAAATATGCTACCAAAAAGCAGTCCTTTTTGTGATGCTTCATAGCCTTCTCAGATGCATCTGATGGATCAAATATCTGTCCAGGCCACCATGGATGACTTCTCACCTTACCCCAAACCATATCTGACACAGAAAAGCCACCTTCCTTTTCAGGTGGCAATATATAATTAGCCTGATAAAACTCTCCTGAACTTCCAGGTTTCATAGCCATGTGCTTTGTGGTTTTCTCATCTGTAGAATAGTGTGGGTCATCACTATTATATTCTTTACATTCCATCTCTTCCCTTTCATCTGAATCTGCTTGCTCACAACTAACATTTAGTTGCGCTTCATTGGTCTCCCTAACATTTAATCCAACCTGATCATTACTTGTCAAATTCTGGTTGACATGCTTCAAGGATATTAACTTCAGGTCATCTGCAGACAGTGGTACCTCATCATTGGATTTCTCCTCTGCAGTACCTATCAATTAAAGAAAAAATACCAATATTGGATCATATTTTACACTCAGAGTCTGTATTAATCTCTGAATTATTCACAACCACACCAAAGATACCAATGATTTGACAGAATCATAACTTAATTATCTTCACTCAAGAATATTTCTTTTATAGCTGAAATTTCAGTCTCAACCACTATTTAAGATGAAATATTTGCAGTAATAGCCAGGGATGATAATGTGTGGGTTGTTTTATGGAGGGAGTTTTCAACACAAACAGCTCATTGACGGGCAGGCCAGGCATGTGTTAGAACTATTTGAAAAAATTTCTAAAGAAATTTCTACAAATTACAAATATTTAGGGAAACAGTAATATAGCCTTCAAAATTAAAATTTAATCTTTAATAAAAAAAGACGATCACACAATTAATAAAATTTGCTTCATATAAAGAACTAATCTTCTATCCATTAATAAAAGTAACATCCTCAGTCACAACATAATCTCCAAGATATAAAACAAGCACAATATAATTAGAAATAATTTATTAATTCAATAAAAGTAAAAGGAAATGGATTTAAAATATCACACTGTTTAACTCATTAGGGAAAATATTTCTTTAGGAGGAGGATTAAATTAGGCTGCAACTACTTAAGCCCAGCCCCCATTGATGAAACTGTAACCTACATCCAAAATGTGAGCAGGGTCAACCCAAGCCACTAACTACAGAATCACTAGTAATTTTACCTTGAATACTTGCATTGCCACTCCCCTCGTTTGTTAATGCTGATTGACCTTCAGCATCCTCCTCTTTCCCTTTATGCGAACTCACAGGTTTGACATCAGAAACATTTCCTTCTAAATTCACTTGTTCGCTTGATTCAGATAAAACATGCCCTGTAACTCCACCATCTGTCTTTATCGAACAAATTTCTCCAACATCTCTATTCGTAGTTGAAGCAGCTGTCTCGTGAGTTTCAGAATTTTGTCCTCCACCAAGTAAAGGCAGACTTTCTGTATGGGAGTGTTTATCAATCTCCATCCCCTGTCCAGTATCAGAGCTAACATGAGAAGTATCAGAAATCAATTCTTTGTCCCCACAATTTTCAACCCTTACACACTTCTCTCCAGAATTTGAAGAACCCTTATCTACAGCTACTTCAACTCCAGAAACCACTTTAGGCACACTTATAGATTCTCCCCCAACATTATCAATATCCATCGGCTGCTCTCTAGTTGACTGTAACTGTTCATCACCTGCACCAATCTTCGTATTTCCATCTTTGCCACCGACACAAGCTTCTTTCTTCAATATCTCATCACCCTCCCCATTAGCAATTTCTTTCCGCCGGTCACATGGTTTCAATGTCACATCACTCCCCCCTTCCCTCACTCCTTCATCACCCAAATCCCTCAGCTGCTCACCATCCTTACCAACCGATTCACTATGCACATTTCCCCCATTAAATGACCTAACACCATCCTCTTCTTTCCCATCTCCATTGTCCAAAGCCGGTGCTCCCTCCATATTTGCCACACCTCCATCCTTCAACGCTTCCCTCGAACCCTCCTCCCTTTTCAACACTTCACCATCAAGCTGGGCTGCAGGATTCTCACTCCTAGCCTCAAACACAGCCTCAGCCTCGTCAACAACCGAAGGTTTAACATCACTACAACCATCAAACGATCCACCACAAGCCACTTGTTCGCGCAACTCGGCTTCATTTGCATTGGTACAAACACCATCTATGTACACATCAGAACCTAATACCTCAACCATTATATCTCTCTCACTACCACCACCTACAGCATCCTCACCACTCAAACCTTCAACATGACTATCACTACCACACTTCACAGAGTCCTCTAGGGTTTCACTACCAACTTTCTCATTAACACTCACACTGGATTCTGAAATTCTACATACAGACACCTCCTTCGAATTTTCCATAAAACGCGTATCTGACCACAGCAAACAAAAAACAATTTTCCAAAAAAACAAAAAAAATCACTTAATTCAGTCAATTTTCATGAGAAAGTAGCAAAAACCTAAAAGTGAGAAAACTATGATGTGACCTAAATAGAATGCGAAGATAAGGAAGCAAGAGGAAGTGAAGAATTGAAATATGAAGATTTAAGAAGGAAACGAGTGAAAGTAAAAGATGAGAACTAACTTGCTAGATCTTCGTCTTCTTGAGTAGTGAAAGGTGAGAAGATGTTTGAAGTTTGGGAAGAGAGAGAGAGAGAGAAGACTGGGAAGTTGCGAGGGAGGGAGTGTGTCTATGTGCGCGCGTGTACACACATAAGGTGGGCATGCGGAAAACGCCAAATAAAAATCAAAAGTAAAACTAAAATGGTGAATTCTCGCTACATTGCATCCGAATATAATGGCCTTTTGTCCTTTTCACTTCTTTTGTGATTCGTGTCAGAGCTTAGAAGGTTTTTCGTCTTTTTATTATTTAAATTTAAATATAAATAATTAATAAATAAAACTATGGAGATTGAATTTAACTGGAAACTTGGAACCAAAACCAAAGAAACATATGTTTACAAAATTATCGCATTGATTTTCAATTTCATGCTAGTAATTTTCAACTCTGACAATTGAAAAGATTTGTATCTTTTGTATGAAAATCACATATTTCTCCGTGGAGTTTGATTTAGTATATCTCAAATTTAAATGACTTATTTGACTCTTTTCCATTTTAAAGGAATGTTGGTGGGATTTTTTTTTCTTTGTAAAGCCTAAATTAAACAAAATTCTCCAAAAATTTGACTCATGTTTTTGTCGGAAAAATTTGACTCATTTACAAATAACACTTTTATTAAAATTAATAATAAATCATTTCTAATTTTTTTTGTGCGCAATGTTGTCAAAACCAAGCCGGACCGGACGGTCCGACCGGTTGGACCGTCAACCGGAGACTACGGCGGCTCAGATTTGGTGGGGGACAACTCTTAAAGGTCTGGCCGTGTTGAGCCGGCAAGGACCGCCATTCCAGCCGGAAAACCGTGGTCCAACCGGGAACCGGAACGGTTTTCCGGAAACCGGACGGTCCAAGAAGAGGGGCGATATGCAGAAAAGAGAAGGGAGAGGAGAATGGAGGAGGAGGAAGAAAAAAAGTTTCCATCTACTTTGTCATTTTTCTTTTAATAACAACAAAAAGCAGTGAAGAAATCACAAAAAGAATCGAAATATGCAACCTGAAAGAGCTGAAATTAATAGAATAAGGATAGAAGAAAGAAGGTCTTCTTACAGGAACAAAATGAAAGGATAGAAGATGAAGATGAGTAGAATATGAAGATATTTAAAAAGTTTACTTTCTCTCTCACTAAACAACATTGAAAAACGCAATTTATTCTCCACTCTAGGACTCTACCTTCGTAGTGTCTCTTCCAGTACCTTTTTCCATCTCTTTTCTGAGTGGACAAATAATATTGATTTATTGAGTGTTTAGTACCACCTACATTGCCCAAGACAAGAGACTTGTTAATGGTTAAGGTTGAACCATTAAATTTTAATTCTGCTCGCCTTTTTCATTAAGTTGAATACAAAAATTGATTTGTTTAATAAGTTTTTAATTGCTATATATTTTCATAGTCAATGATCTTTCATTAAAAATGAACAAGTGAAAGGACTACAATTTATTTATAATTTTTTTATAAGGTATATTTTAAAGTCAAATATTTGTCTTTAATTACTAAGTCATCGGTTCGACCGATCCAACCGTGCGAACCATGACCCGAAGCTCTTTCCGGCTCGCCTTCCGGTCCGGCTTTTACAACATTGCAATTAATCATCATAAATTATATTCTCTTTTTCTAAATATAAGAAATATTTACCGAATTTTATTAGATGAAGACTAGGTTTCTGTTGGGCCTGGTCCATGTTGGGCTTATTATCCACTTATTATCCACTTATCTCCTCTCAAAAAAACAATAACTTCAATAGTGGTATGTATTCTCGTCCCTTAAACAAGTGGTTGGGTTTCGATCCCTAACTCTTGCGAATGGAACAAATTCACAGACCAGCTGTCTATTCCCGACTTCAAAACAGCGAGAGATTAGTCTCACTTAACAAGCAGATGGGATATCCTTAGATAACCAAGAAAAAAAGAGCAACAACTTCAAGCACGATATGAAGACATCTATACACACTCCAATCGCAAATCCTCTCTCCAAAATGTATAAATATCGGTTTCATCACGCATGGTAATGAAGAAGATGCAACACTGAAATTTGTAACTACAGTCACACTGAATTTTTTCTTTTTGGTAACTACAGTCACACTGAAAGATGTAATATGAAGATTTTTCCGATGTAATTGGGCTCATGAATATTGGGCCTGCTTTGATTCGGCTCTTGAAATTGGTCCTTAAAGGCAATTTTTTTGTATTGAATTAGCCAATAAATTGGGATCTTTTGCACCAAACTTATGCAGAACTTATTTTTTTCAACATAAAACTTGTCTCTTCATGGACCACTTGATAAATGAAACTTAACAAAACCTGTTGCTTTTCTCTCCATCTTCATGGGCCCCTCGATAAATCAAACTTAACAAAAGTTGTTACTTCTCTCTCCATCTGCATGGGTTTATTTTTCCCATCATCATTTAACTTTCAAACTTCTCCTAGACAGTAATCATGATTTTATATAGAACCAGAATATAAGGAAAAATAATCCAATTCTCATCATTGATCATAATTGTCGAAAACAAAATTTTTAATTGTAGTAGATAGAACAGTTATTAATTCTTAATTGTTTTTTTTTAATTTGCTAGTATGTTTAAATTTGTTCTAGGGGTATTTGCAGTTTAGTCCCTGATAAGGGAAATTAATACTGGAAGGTCCCAATACATTCCAAAATAATTATAAAGTCCCAGGAGCCCTTTCCTGCAATTGTTTGCTTATTTTCAATGACTATTTTGCCCTCATTAAAGATGGTTGTCATCTCACTGGTCCCTACAGGGGAACTATGCTTTCATCTTATGAGGGCAAAATGGTCATTGAAGATAAGCAAACAATTGCAGGAAAGGGCTCCTGGGACTTTATAATTATTTTAGAATGTATTGGGACCTTCCAGTATTAATTTCCCTTACCAGGGACTAAACTGCAAATCCCCCTTTGTTCTATCTACTATACAACAACAACAAATTGAAATAGGGTTAAGGTGCAAAAATACACGTAATACTATTGTCAAGGTGCACCAAACACCATGTAACTTTTGGACCAAAAGTAACCATAATATTTCAAAACATGGGCAAAATTAAAGTACTCATCACCATTAATTCAAGAGTACTTCCGTTAAAATTGCCATTAAATGTCATGTGGTGTCTAGATGTAAACTGGCATGGACAAATGAATAAACATTTTTGGGGTAAAAGTGCAAAATACTTATGTGATTGTGGTCAAGGTGCACCCAACAAACAACATGTGTTTTTTTAGCAAAAGTGACCATAATATTTTCAAAAAAAGGGTAAAAATACATCTGTTAATTCAAAAGGACGCTCGTTAAATTTTCCATTAAAGATGGGCAAAATTATTTTTGATCAAAATTTATAAATTTGCCCCTTATTTATGTTATTCCCCCAAAACAAACCCTATACGGTGGAAAAAAACATATTTATTCATCTACGGTGGCGGTGGGAATGGTGGGTGGTGCGATGGTGGGAGAAGCCGAGAGAGAGAGAGAGAGAGAGAGAGAGAAAGTGTGATAATGGAGGGGGAGCATGGCGGAAGCAAGATGATCGTCAAAGATTGGGTGGTTGGAGAATGGCGGATGGTGACAAAGATGTGGGTGGCTATCGTGGTTGAAAGAAAGCCATTGAGTTTGGTGAGGGTGAGGGCGAGGGTGAGGAGTTTTAGGGAGCAGAAGGATGAGATAGTGTAAGGGAAAATGGACATTTCGGTACTTTTGCAACATACTACCTCCGGTCCTAAATATAAGACCTAATTGATTTTTTTTTTAGAGATTAAGGTTGCAAAATAGGTTATTAAATCATGCCATATTTGATATATTTTTAGACAATCCATTAGTTTATATGTAAAATAAACTAGTTTAAGGGAAAAAAATTAGGTAAATTAATTTATAATCAACTTATTTTGCTTTTTTAGGATTTTGCAAAAAAGTCAACTAGGTTTTATATTTAGGACAAGAGGGAGTATAATATTTTCAACCCAATGTCTAGTACTTGATTTGTCCTTTTGAAAATTTAAGTACCTTTATTACCCTTTTACGTATTCGGAGTACTCTATCTGGGATTTTCTTATGTTACAAAGAGAGTGGTGACTTGTGGCCGATGTGGTGGGAGGCAATGACTCGAGGGGTGAGAAGAAGTCATGGAAAATGATGTTAAATTTTGGAGTTTCAGATGTGAGAGATGAAGGTAGACTTTAAAGGGAGCGTCTTTATTAATTTTAGAAGGGCATTTGAGTCATTTTTGCACCTCAAAACTTCTATGTATTTAAAATGCCCCTATAGTAATTATTGAGTATCAAATATGCACATTTACCTTTAAAACACAATATCAAAATTTAAAGAAAATTATCCAAATTTAATGGCAATATCAAAAATGCTCTTAGAGTAATAGTTGAGTATCATTATTTAACTAAAAAAGTTGGGTATTAGAAATGCTCCTATAATAATTAATAGTTGAATATAAAAAATACATCTTCTCCTACTAAATACCAACGACTTCTTTTTGGAGGAAAAAGGTTCCGTCTTATCTACTGGAAAATTGTTGATTGTTTCTTACATAAAAATTAGTTAATTTGACTGCGGGTAAGCATATCATTTTTTTCGCTTATTATAAATTAAAATAAAAATCACATTAAATAATAATGGTGAAAATACTTTTTTCCCCGGACACGTTAAAAGCATAATAATGCGCCCCATACTATTCATATCATAAGCTGTAAAGTTGAAGTGAAGGCTTGTTATAAGTCTGCCACCTATTTAAGAAATCAAGTGAACAAGTTGCGTTTAGTTTTTGCAAACAAACAATCTAATGAATCGAGCAGAACTGAGTATATGCATAAAATATATACAAGCGTGATTAGTAAAATTTGAAACTATAAGGTGTTTACACCCCACAAGTTATTAATTATTTTATCTTTTTTAGGGTAACTTATTACATCTAAGTTTTTTGAGTGACGTTGGAAAGTTATTTTGCAAGTAAATATGTTTTGAGTAATTTGTTCTTATAAAATGTAAAATTGATTGGTTTATACTCTGATAATATAGTGGCCATTGATGATTGCTTTTTAATTTAATCTAAACTAGTTATAAATGAATTTACAATTTTATGCTTTGATATTTCTATTACACAATAATAGAGATAACAAGACGCACACAATAATAACTTTTTTTGAAATAGTGTTTTGAATTTATAAAATAGGAAATTAGACCTTACACGTAATTTGACATTTTGAAATGTTCGAAAAACATGCAACTATCTTTCACTTTTTACTAAAGAAAATGTTACCTCATCACCTTCATCGACCATATAGGAATTTTGGTGTGGTTACCTTTCTGATGGTCAGTCACTAATGAAGCTCCAAAAGGTATCCAATTTACACTTCATTAGATGTAAAACACTTATTTTGCTATTTACTTCACTTGATTGGCAAATAACAACAAATTTTGCAAATTTCACTATTGAATGTTTTAGGATATTGCATTATTTCATACACTTTAATTTATTAGCAAAATCTGCAATAAGAAAGTCTTGTCGTCGGTTACAATACATGTTGCCTCTAAATTGTTGCTAGCTTCCAAAGCAATATTTTTCTACAATACATATTGCCTCCAGCGCAATCTAAGGCGGAATAGGTCAGTCAGATAGAAAGATGAAAATTAAAGAGTCGAATATGTTTTTTTTTTTCCTAAATCGTCATCAGTATCTGTGGCATTTTGAAAAAAAAAAAATTATAAGAAAAGCTTTCATCAGCTTTTATTCCAGTTTGACCTAAGAGTTTAGTTTGACAAAAAAAATTACTAGTGCCAATAAGTTGAGATCCAATATTTCTTGAATAATCAATAGATTTCGCAAAACTCTAATTAAATAACTAATTAATTGCTCTGGCAAAAAAGAACTAATTAATTGCAAATGACTTTAAACCCTCAATTTAGACCACCCTCCAAATGCTCTTAATTTCTCTCGACACTTTGATTTATTAATGACCACCCAATAAATCAAAGATAACAAGGATACATGTCCATAGTCTTGACACAACTAATTAATTCTTTGGCTATTTGATTCATGCAAACAACTGAATACTAACAATTCATTAACCAAACTACTTTAGCTTGAATTAGCACAAATATGCATAATAACAAAATTATGAGTTCATAAATTTCGTTAAATTCAGAGCTAATATGACACAATATTAAGTTTCCCAAAAGAAAGGAAATAACATAAACAACATATATAACACTTTTTTATGTACTATTCTTAAACAAAATATAGATGAAATACACAACCAATTACATATATCAATTCTTAAAATCGATAGATTGAAATATATAATAAAGAAAGAGAGAATTGAGAACAAAGAACTCCCCTTTTAAGAATGCAAAATTCATGTAATCTTCAACCATTCTCTAAGAGCAATGAAAAAGTTTATTTAGTCATGGAAAATGGAAGAAAAGCGGAGAATGGAGAAGAAAGGTGGAAGAATGTAAAGACAATGGAGGTGGAGATGAGAGAAGATGAAGAGAAAGGGATGTTTCTAGGGTTTCATTCTTGCTTGTCTTTGACCTAAATTTGACCATATAGCTTCCCCAAATCCGATCAACTAGTGAGAACCGGGTTGGATTTGGATTTGGGCCTGAAAAATGTAGAATTCAGGCTGCTGATACACTACGAGGCCAGCTAGCTCGCGGCTACCTTGTTGCGGTGAACTAGAGGCAAGAGTTGGCTTTCTTTATATATATATACTCCCTCTGGTTTGTAATATAAGAGCTAAAATTTGAATTTTTTTGTCTAAAATACTACCTCCGGTCCTAAAAATACGATCTAATTGACTTTTTTTTGGAGAGATTAAGGTTGCGAAATAGGTTATTAAATGATGACATATTTGATATATTTTTAGATTATCCATTAGTTTATAGGTAAAATAAACTAGTTTAAGGAGGAAAATTAGGTAAATCAATTTATAATTAACTTATTTTTCTTTTTAAAGATTTTCCAGAAAAAGTCAATTAGGTCTTATATTTAGGACCGGAGGGATTATAAAAGTTCATCTCATATTCTCTTCTCATTTAATGCATTTTTTCCTACTTTATTTACATCAATTCTATTTCATATTTATTAATACTTATGTATTTCTCTCACTTAAAAGTATTATAATAAAAATGGGCAATATTAGAAAAAAAGTATTAACTTCAGACACTCAACTAACATTTACATGTTTTTTAAAAAACGTGTTTTTACGGTTTACTTTTATATTACGGACCGGAGGGAGTATTTCTTAAGCCCAATCCGGTCTCCTCTGCTTCGATCCTTTCAACTTTAGAACTGAAATAAGGGAAAGAAAAGGATCAAATGACCCTTAATCCAATCAACAGACATTATTAATACATAACTATTCCCAATTAATCCAATTCCTAAGCTAATTTTCAAAAAATGTCTAAGTATTCAATTGACTGTAAATTCCTAAATGGACAGAAAATGCATATTTACCATGTTATCAACATCAAGTTAGTACATTAAAACATTACAAATATGAGGTTTTGTCAAGTACAACGTATTATGTATATTACATTTAGATAATTTGTTAACTTACGTGTCAAATAAATTGGTCTAGACAAATAATTCAACTAAATCAATTTATAAATAACTTAGTTAACTTTATATGATTCTATAAAAAACAGTCAACTATATATCCCATGTTTTACGTTTTAGTACAAAGGAAATATTAAATTAGTGTGAAACATTAACAATATATGAACAATATGTTTAAGATATATTGCTTCTGGTCTTTTTTTTTGTCACAACTGCGTCTGATCTTTATTACAAGAGATATTCAATTTTTTACACACACTAATAAATCATGTTGGAATCATTTATTATGGTATAGATTTAATAAAGTTTTCTATTGTTACCACATATAATTTGTTTTACCCATTTTCTCTATATCCTTAAATTTAATATATAATGTCAGAAATGGAAAGTACATGCCTTGATTACATTCACTAGCTCTAAGATATTATCTATAGACCAAAAAATTGGTCTTGCGATATCTCTTATATTTTGTTGTTATTTACCTGTCATCAGTCATAAATAAATTACAAATTTTAATTCCCTCAATTAAACAGTTTCCTTAACATTCAACAAAGAGCAATTTGGCTAGTTGAGGCAAAATAACCCTACATAGTCTGTTTTTATATATCCTTTCATAATCGTATAGTTGACTTGAGACACTGTGATGAGTGTGTATCACATATCTATAAATACACATATAGACGAATGTTTCAATTTTTTGTAAAGCAAATTAAATGTGAAGAAAAGAAATGAAGCAAGAGTCAAATAAGAGAGGGCCAAAAAAGCCACAATGAACGGCTGATTGAGACACACAAATGATAACATGAGAAATGAAGCAAGAGTCAAAGAAGAGAGGGCCAAAAAAGCCACAATGAACGGCTGACTGAGACACACAAATGACAACATGAGAAATTTCATAATCCTGGTTTTCTTAACAATTTTCATGATCCTGGTTTTCTTAACATTTTGATTAGATGTAGATATAAAATAGAACAAAATTTCCATCCATTTATATAAACTTCATGATCCTAATTATAATATTAAGTTGATTTTTTTGAAGAGATTAAGAATGAATAAAAATCAACAATTTAAAAGTATTTATTATATGTACTATATATTTTAAAACTAATTTATTTTCTCATTAACTTTTAAATGTGCGTGTGTGTATGTATAATCGAATCATATGTTACAAATGTAAAAGTTAAGTGGTCTATTTGGCTTCCTCTAATTCCACAATAAATCAATTTAATCCTTTTCAAGGACATGAGAGTATACCAATTAGGTTTGATAGTCAAATCAAACATTATACTTTTTTTTTGATATAAAGGCAAAATGATATTAATTGGCAAAAATATTACATAGTTCTAATAACGTCTTTAAAAGGAAAGTTAAAAGCAGTACATAAATTAGCAGGTAGTAAATAAATGGATATATAAGAGAAAGGTTGAAGCAATAAAGCTGTATCAGTAGCGATTGCATGCTTCACTGAGGGCGCCCATCTGGAGAAGTCAATTGTCCGTTTTCCCATGTTCCATATGGTGAGACTATGCTTCGGATAGTCTGAATGATGAATCCAGTTCAAAGCTAAACGAAAGCATCCCAAAGCAAACAAATGACCAGGAATAAAGGAGCGCTGCCATGTGAAAACTTGAGCTAGGGCCCCATCAAGACATATCATTATCCTGCAATAAGATTGATGATGCAATTTCCACTTTTTTACCAAAACATGCCACTGAGAGGAAATGTCTATATCCAGCTGGTTAAAAGGGAGAAATGGTGGAAAAGATACTTCCTTAGTCCGCAAAGCCAAAAGTGAGAAAGAAAGAGTAGAATTACAATCTCTAATGATATCTTGTGGGTTAGGAATTCTTCCTCCATGAGCAGATAGATTTCGTTTCCTCCATATCTCATTCAAAAAAACAATTATGCCTTTTAGGAAATTCTCATCATCCTTTAAAGAGAAAAGAGTAGATTTTAACCAGGTGAGCAAGTCATTCGTTTGCAGGTGTAGAGGAGGGATCAATGAGAAGGTTCCAAACCATGCTGTTTTAACCAGAGAACAAGAGAAGAAAAGGTGATGAATTGATTCTTCTTCAGAGCATCCAAAATGACAGGAATTACTAATCATGAGATGATGCTCCCTCAAAACATCAGTTGAGGGAATGGCCTTGTGAAGAAGTTTCCAAACAAATAGCAGCTGCTTCTGAGGTAGAGAGATAGACCAAAGAAATTTCCAAAATGGATCGATAGCTGGTTGATTTTGAAATTTTTCCTTCAACAGAAGAGTATAACCTGCTTTTGCTGTGTAGCAGCCTGATGAACCTTCAGTCCATATGAGAGAATCCGATCCACCAACAAGAGAGACTGGAATGGATAAGATACAATTGGCTGTAGCACCATGATAAAGACTTCTAACTAAAGGAATGTTCCAACGAGTAGAGTTCAAGGAGGAAGAGGAGTGCGTAAGCAAGTCAGAAACCAACTGAGGGCCAGGTGAATCTCCAACAGAGCCTTGCACGGGCCACCACAAAGGGTGGTTGATAGGAATAGATGAACCACTACCAACTTGTCATTGAAGGTTATTGGTAATGAAGGAGCTACACTCGAGGATGTCATTCCAAAGCCAAGAAGAATTATATGGCTTCCTTAGCCAATGTTCTTTCGACCAGTCAATGTACTTCCTTCCTAGGGTGACTGCAAGAAGAGAAGACTGGTCAGCTGAGATAACTCTCCAAACCTGTTTTGCTAAGAGGGATTTGTTGACTAGCTCCATGGGTCTGAGTCCTAAACCCCCTTGATTGAGCGGAAGGAAAAGTTGATTTTTATTTGATAGGTGCATTCTTTTCGATGTGCCATCCATGCCCCAAAAGAAATTAAGACATTTACAATCAATTTGTTCACAGACGTATATTGGGAGCTTGAAACAAGAGAGAATATGAATGTTCACAGCAGCTAAAACAGACTTGAGAAGAGTGAGACAGCTTGCTTGCGAGAGTAATTTAGATTTCTAAGAAGCTGTTCTGGAGTCAATGGCACTGAGAACCTGATGGTAAACAAGTGACTTATTCCTACCAGGATCCACCCAAGTTCCCAAATATTTTCCCAGTCTTCCCGCAAAAGGGATATCCAATATCCTTGACAACCGAAGTTTATCAGCATGGGGAACATTTGGGCTAAAGATGAAACTTGACTTCTGGGTATTGATAATTTGGCCAGAGAGGTCACTATATTCCTTGAGAACCTTTTGAACAACTTTGATTCCTTCAGTAGATGCTTCTGTGAAAATAAGGGAATCATCAGCATAAAGAAGATGAGATATAGCATGTGCAGAGCGACATAATTTGACCCCTTTCCATGAATTCAGAGCTTCCTGATGGGAAATTAAACATGAGAGCACATTAGCAGACAAGATATACAAATATGGTGACAACGGATCTCCTTGGCGAACTCCTCTAGCGGGCTTGAAAACACTAGCAATTTGATTGTTGAAAAGAAGATTGTATTCTACTGTGGAAACACACTGAGATATGAGATTAATCCATTTCATTGGGAACCCCATACTGAATAACACTGCAGAGATGAAATTCCAAGAAAGACGGTCGAAAGCCTTTGAAAAGTCAATTTTCAAAGCAGCAAGTTTCCTTCGACCCTCTCGAGATGAGTGAATGTGATCCATTAATTCAGTGGCCAACATGATGTTATCAGATATAAGGCGACCTTTCAGAAAAGCACATTGATGAGGCGCAATGACTGAAGAAAGGAGTGGTTTCATTCTGTTGCTTAGAAGCTTTGAGATTATCTTGTAGGAAACATTACACAAGCTGATAGGTCTAAAATCTTTAACCACCCGAGGAGAATCTACCTTTGGAATTAAAACAATATTGGTCTTATTAAGCTCCTTAAGTAGATGCTCAGAGTGCCAGAAAGATTGAACAACCTTGAAAAGATCTTGATGAATAAGGTGCCACTGAGATTGATAAAATTTGGCATTGAAACCATCCGGACCAGGGGCACTATTTCCTGGGAGACTGAACACAGCTTCTTTGAGTTCTTCTAGAGAGAAAGGTTGCATTAACTCTTGTTGATCAGACTCTGAGAGACAAGGAAGATTTACAGATGCCAGAGAGGAAATTAAATCCTCCATTGAATCTAAGGATCCTTCGACATATATACTTCGGAAATGACTAGCTACAAGATTCGCTAGATCATAGGAATCTGATATCCACTCACCTTGATCATTTTGCAAACATGAGATTAGATTTTTGGCCTACCGTCTGCTAGCTACTGCATGAAAGAATTTTGTATTTCTTTCGCCTTCTACACACCATTTTAACCTTGATCGCTGGGCCCAAAAGCTGGCTTCACAGTCATAGAGGAATTCTAACTCGTGTTTTGTGTCTGTAATGAGTTGAAGAGAAGGATCGGCCAAGGAGGAAGAAGAGGTAAGCGAAGCTGAGATATTGAGAAGTTTTGCTTCTAGAGATTTAATTTTATGAGAGAAATTTCCAATGCTAGATTTACTCCATGCATAGAGCGCATCTAAAGTTCTCTGAAGCTTGCATTTGAAATCAAAGCTAGGAGATCCTCTTGCTTCCTGATTCCAATTATACTTGATAATATCCTCACATTCTTTTGATAGGAGCCAAAATAATTCAAACTTCCTCTGTTTCATAGGCTTCAAAGAAAATTCAGAGTTGAAAATTAAAGGACTGTGATCCGATGCAGCAATTCCCAAGGAATGCGTATGAGAGAAGGGGAATGTTTGAAGCCACAAGTTGTTTGAGAGGGCTCGATCTAATTTCTCCATGACCAACCAATCATTCTTGCGATTGTTTGTCCAAGTAAAAGATGCCCCTTTTTGAGTAATCGGATGTAGCTGTGCAGTCTCAATACAATGAATAAAAGAGGACATACCAGAGGAAGAGCCAACAGAACTTAACTTATCTTCTAGACTTAAAATCTCATTGAAGTCTCCAATCAACAACCAAGGATCACGCATAGCTTGAGCTGAAGTAGAAATCCAATTCCAAAAAAAGGGTCTGGAAGAAGCCTGTGGAGGGCCATAGATGCAAGACAGATAAAATGGAGTCAATCCACAAAGTTGTACCTTAACATGACATACTGAAGGGCTTAGTTCAATAACATCCACTGTTATAGACCCTTTCCAAGCAAAAATAGTTCCTCCCCCAAGATTAATAGCGTCAGTACCGACAAATGAGACATAGCCGAGATTGGCTAGGGACACAGATGCTTGATTCACAGAAAGCTTAGTTTCA
Source organism: Mimosa pudica (assembly GCA_029929735.1). Classification (NCBI taxonomy): domain Eukaryota; kingdom Viridiplantae; phylum Streptophyta; class Magnoliopsida; order Fabales; family Fabaceae; genus Mimosa; species Mimosa pudica. Next base: position 5,709,035 of record JAKELP010000021.1, on the reverse strand, counting down.
GCCAAAAAAATGAAATCTGGAGAATGCTCTTGCACCAGCTTTCTGCATCGTTGAACTGCCGTGGATTTGCGGAAACCACGACAGTTCCAACTTATGATTTTCATGGCGCCTGGGGAAGCTTTTCTTGGGCCGCTTCCCTAGCCACTTTGACAGAACTTAGAGTTACAGAAGAGTCTGGAACATTAACAGAGGGAGTAAAGCAGTAATCCAAAGATATCTGAGCAATGTTGAAATGAACCAACCTGCGCTTCTTCAAAAGAGAAATATCAGAAAAAATCTCTATATAAGAAGGTCTGTATCTTTTCCCCAAAAACTTATCACTAATTTTGAAACAGGGAGGGGAAAGTACAATATCTCTCTTAAAATGTAGACAATCTAAATCAGAATCCACAAGGACCTTTTGTCGTTTACCACTTTTCCTGATTACAAACACTTCATTAATGGCCTGTGAAGAGAGGTAGTCCTCTGAAGTGTTGAGACTTCTACGTTTTCCTGTGAGTTTTTTACCATCCTTGCTAAGAGAAACATTCTGACCAGGGAAATTTTGCTTCACAATGGATGGATGTACATGCACTTTTTGAAAGGGGCTTGACTTCACCTTTTTTAGCAATAAGGTAAAATCAAAAGGTAGGAGTTCACTCTTCCTCTTCCGTGTGAAAAGATTGGCAATACAAGGTCGTTTGCTTGCAAGAAATTCAACCTGAAGATCATCCAATTTCCTTTTACATGTTCGCCCTTTCAGTTCAAAATCAACCTTAATTCCATTTTCTTTAAAATTTGAGACATAGCATCCCAAGAAATCATCATATTCCGCTCTAACAGATTTTGACCCCATCATAACAACTTTAGCTTCAAAATGTGGAAGGGAGACAGATTGACAATGTTGAGCAACATGTCCAATAGATAGGCAGGAGGGACAAAATCTCCCTACTTGTTCCAAGACAAGAGGAATTCTCTTATTGTGTCCATCAACCAGAAAGAGATTGTCAAAATTGTTGCAATCAAATCCAATTTTTGAGAGATATATTTTGAATCGCAAGCCATATTCATTAAAAATACTTCGTTTATCATAACAAATGAACTGGCCCAATTTATTACCAAGAAAAGTTGCTATCTCCTCATTGTAGTAGAGCTTAGGTAAACCATGAACTTGAACCCATAAAGAAAATTCATGAGTGGCAACATCAGTCATAGATACTTGTGGGTCCCATGGACTCAAAATGATGAAATAACCTTGCAAAAGACATGACCCATGATTAAGCATAAATGATAGATCTTCATCAAACTGAAACTGTAGCAGGAAACAATTTTGAAACTGCTTGGCTACCAATATCCATCCCCGAAGTTTCCAATGACTCATAATCAGAGCTTGAAGTTTGGATGCATGAATCTTACGGCTATCCACAACTTTAGCCAAAAGGTAATGATGCATGACAGAAAATATTCACCTCCAAAATCACAATCACAGAGTAGTTACAAGTTCTTGATGGTGGACTAGCAAGCCAAACCAGATTATAGAAATATCAACAGGAATGTACTTGCAGAGCAGAACCGGATAAAAAATCAAGACCTTTCAAAACATGAGAAGTGGTAGTCAAAACAGCAAGCGGAAAATGATTAGGTGATATGAGTCCAACTAATAGCTTGCAGGAAAACTACGGTGATGGGAAAACAATGAAACCTTCTTTGCTAACCAAAAAAGCTATGATGAAGATAAAGTCAGTGCAATCAAACTTTTGAGGCAAGAGGAAATTTGGAAATCAAAGGTATCCCAATACAAACCAATCAAACAGAATAGCCATGAAGGATTTGGGAATCAAACTATTACTTCCCACCTTATCCGGAATCCAATGGAGGCGAGGCGGCAGGGACGACGGCGGGGAAAGACGACGGACGGAGGTGGCTAAGGTCGGCGGCGGTGATGAGGAGGTGAGATCGGAACTTTGCCCAGAGATCAAGAGACACTAGATCTCCTGTGGATTCAGCTTTTCACTCCGAGAATCAAGAACACCATCGATGAAGGAATGAGGCAGAGAAGCATGATTATGTGTGGAGAAGGAAGAAATCAATTTGGGGATTTAGGGTTTGAGTGGACTAGAGAGACAAAGCTCTCCTTGATTAACTTATCTTGGAGATTTTGAAATTCATTGAAAGGTGGAAATAAAACTTCAGCTGAGATGATGGTGGAGAAACGGTGTTGACGGCGACGGAGGGTGGTGACGGAGACGGGGGTGGTTTTTGGCGAGAGAGACCGGAGCTCTCCTTACCTTCTTTTTTTTTAAAAAAAAAAAAAAAAATTAAATCAAACATTATACAATGTATGCTTTTTTATTGAAAGAAAATCGTGATCCAACATAAGTTTTGAATTTATCAATGCGAATTTCTATTATTTAAAGACAGATTTCGTGACAAGATTTGATTACAAAATAGAAATAAATAAATTGAAGCAAATAGATCAAAATATGTCATATAAAATACTAATTTTGATCATTAACATAAGATCTAATCATGGGAGTTTCTAGAGTATGTATCATTCTCTTGATCTATATCTCTACCAGAAACTTATATCATAGAAAGGTAAAATGGAAAAGTAAACAAATGGGGGTTGGGGATCATAATGTTCACTTCTTGAGCTCAACAATATTCATATCAGTCTAAAAGTTTACAGCTCATGCTGAGATGTTAGAGAGAGAGAGATAAAGAAAGAATCTCATCAATCAAAACACCTAATATAATTATGATTAAGATTAAGAATTAAAAATTGAACCAATACAATAATAAGTAAAAAATAAATATTAATAATAATTATGATAATTAAAAAAAGAAAGAATTTGGAGAGTAGCTAGAGACACAACAGATGAGATAATAATGTTGCTCTGTGCACCCACCACCTTCCTCTCCCTTTAGTTATTTGCCAACTATGCATGCGCTGCTCCTTTCCTCAGCCAACCTTTTTCAAGGCTTCACCTCTCCCAACCACACCTATTCCACACCCAAACAAACTGCTCTGTAATATATCAGTCTTTGCCAACTCAATCTTATTCACGTTCTTACTACTCTTCTACCATTCTCTTTTCCTTTATTTTTCCAATAATTCATTTATATTATCCTATACTCCTATATTTAAACCATTCAAACCAAATAACACTATAATTTCTAATTTTGCACAACTTGTTTGCCACCATTTTCTACAATTATATATACATCAATGTCAATCATCACTGTATGGTCACTACTTTTAGTATTCACATTCTAAATAAGTCACTTAGTTAATGTTTAGCTTTAAAGTTGGTCCAACACTCTTAAAAACTTTTGCCAAATGTGCTCGATACTTTAAAGTCTTTTCGGTTCTTCATATTACACTTCTGAAATTTTTTCCTATATATGTGCAACCAACGCTGTAAAATATATATTTTGTAGTCTGGCTAACACCAAAAGCTGTTTTCCTAGATGTGTGCAACAACCTAAGGTATTTTATGATGTAATTTCGCCCTTAGTTATCTACGATGATGGACACGTACGCACTTAAACAAAATCTTCAAAATGCTTGATGAACTACAAAATGTTTTGTTGAATGAAACAAAATATTGTAAACTACTGACAAAACACTCACATGGATGCTGGATCAACCTTAACCTATTTCATAACCTATATGAACGATCAATGTTTGTTGAAAATTACTCCCTCAATGTTTAATATAAGAGCCCTAAATTTGAACGGTTTTAGTCCTAAATATAAGGGCTTATCTCATATTCTTTACTCATTTAATGCGTTTTTTCCTACTTTTTCCCTTACTCTCTTTCATATTTACTAATGTTTATATATTTCTCTTAAAAGTATCATAATAAATATGAGTAATATTGGAAAAAGAAACATTAACTCTAGACACTCAATTAATATTCACATGTTTTCTTAAAAAGCGTTTTTTTGACGACTAACTCTTATATTAGGGACTATATAATACTACATAAGTGCATGAGTTTGTATAGTTGGTTATAATTGTGGTAGTGTACCCATTAATATTTCTTTAATCGGCTATAATTCAGGTTAGGGGATGGAAGAACATCAAGAAACATGACTTTATGAGAGGGGGATAATATGGTCATTTCATATCACGTGGGGGGTGACAAATCCGTCCTATGGGGTGTGTAATGCAAGGAAGTTGAGCCTCAATCACGATCACAGTGCCACGTGACCACAATGATTCGTGTTGCTGCTTACAGACATATATTTGACTGAGGTTGAGAGGTTTTGTTTGGGTGTGGGCATGTTACCATGTGACGCACCTGTGTTTGGAGTCATGGACGCTGGCTTCGACATGATTGCCACGTGGCCCGTTGTAGTTGGCTGGAAGATATGTGCAGGTAGGCCCATCGTGTGAGTTTGATGGTATTGATAAAGCGGGTACATTGGCATCAGTGTGTTCCCGCCCATCATAGCCTGGCTCGGATACATTGGAGAGTAGTATCCATTCATGTAGGGCCCACTGCCAGTGTAGCTTAGTTTCTGTAAACCATCACCGTACTCAAGTTAATCTATATATTCAAAACATTCTATAAAATGCAGAAATTACTTATTACAGCACTACTATATTTTCTTAAAAAAAAAAAGATAAATTGTACTACAGTTTAGAATTAGAACAACTCAGTACAGATAATATGGTTAAAAACTTTAATATAGCTTGACTCATGGATTCTCTCTCCATGTGGCCACACTGCAAAACCACCAAATGGTACTCGATACCCATGTGTAAGGGGTGCTCAAATAATTTTTAATTGTCAAATTGCATAATAAGGTTTTAAAATAAAAAACAATTTACAGGAAATCTTTTTATATTAATTTGATTCCTATCCAGCTATAAAATATACCATACCTGATTGTAATTTATGTCAGTTGGAATGTACGTTGGGGTGTACCTGGAAATAAAATTGGGTAAAATAAGAATATTTTTGGTAAACAAAGAATAATAACAGAACTACTCCATGTCTAATTTTTGTAGGAAAAGGGAAAATAATAAAATTTTTAATGTAGTTGTGATTAAAATATATATACCCATATAGAGGAAGAGGTTGATGGTGGTGGTGATGATGAAAATGGGAAGCAGGGGTGGTCCCCACAGGATAATACCATGGGGCGTGATTGGCTGGCGGGGGTGGTGCGTTTTGTGCGTTCCTCGGTCCTCCGCCGTTAGATCCTTCGTTGGTAACACCACAATTTCAGACCTCCATGATGATTATAATAACAAATATACCATTTTGTAAAAAGAAAGAAAAACCAACTCATCTATACTCTCAAATTTTTCATTCTTGCTTCTAGCCACCGGCCAAGAATATGTAAATAAAAATGGCATTTCATTGAGAACATTTGCAACTTCATTAATTACTCTTCAGCAGAAACATGTTTTATTTCACCTTTCAATAGCTGAAATGGTTTTTTAACAGTACAATTCGGTGGTATTTAAAAAAGTAATAATGTGTTTGGCTATTCAATCTAAATATAAAATATATATGATCTTCATCAATTAAAGATGTTAGTTTATTTAGTTAATAAATCTAAATATCAGGGTCACTTTCCTTAGTTCTCCTTCCTTCCTTATATACAATCAATATGACAAGTGATAAACAAAAATTAAATTTAAGTCTTACATTTATAAATAAGATTACTCCTCAAATAGTTGGTAGATGAACAACTAGAACAACCACAGGGAAGTAATAACTACTAAAGTTTCAAGTTATATGGATTGCCATTGTATTTTAATAAGAACAAGGAAAACCAAGTTCCAATAAATGAAATGTAGAAGTCTTTTACCAAAATGAACACATCTCCAAACAAAAATGCAGCACAGGAAAATAATTTAGCAAGGGAAAAAACAGAGATAGGGAAATGACCAAGCAGTCCAAAAGCTATCTCCAAATTTACAAACAAATTAAATAAAAAGCATCGTTTAATGCCTATATGATATTCCGAGCTGTCTCTGTCACTCGATCTCTGAAGCAGCGAACTGAATTACTAGAAAGCAAGCAAGCAAGCAATGGCTTACCTTGTTGACGAGGTGGTGAATTGTTGGTGGACCTTGGACGTCTAGCGCCAAGTGAAGCCAGATTGCAATTAGCTCTCCTTCCATTAATAATGGGCGTAGCATCCTCACATGCCTTCTTAGCAGCTTCAGCTTCCTTAAATGTCACCTTCAATCAACAAGATTATAATCACCATCAATCAAGAAAGTCAATCAACAACCAAATTCAATCAATCAAAATGAAATAAGATTAAGGAAATGACATAACGGACATTTTAAGGAAACCAAATGAGGTATGTATATATATATTTGGTGTACCATTATATTATATGTTACCTCAAATAAACTAATTTATAAAAAAATTAGTCTAATCAATTTATAAGTAATTTATTAAATTTTCTTCGGATTTTTTTCTAAATTACCAGATTCTAAATATTGATGAAGGATCGCCAAATTTTAATTAAAATGGATAGGAAAAACGCATATATATGGTGGGGTTGAAAAAAAAGATTAAATATGAAGGACTTACGAAGCCATAGCCCTTGGATCTAACAGTAAGCTTATCGGAGATAATGACAGCCTCAAGGATCTCACCATACTTCTGGAAATGCTCTCTCATGGCATCTTTGGGAGTCTCCCAAGCCAATCCACCAACAAAAACTTTGGTCAAAGTGGTGTCACCAAACTGATTATTAGCACCGGAGTTGCTGGAGAAGTTGGAATTAGCAGAAGCCATAATCTCTGGCATTGTACAAAATGGTGGTGTTATTAGTAGAGTGCACGTTGGGAGATGAGAATATGGAGAATAATGAGAATGGTCAATAAGGGAGAGAAAGCGAGGGGAATTAAATAAGAAGAGGAGGAAAGCGAGAGACAAGACAGAGAGGCAGACAGGTAAGAGAGTATGGTAGTGAGGAACTGAGTAACGTGATCACAATTCATAGTTCACACACACATATACATACGATGAGAAAATTTGTAGATTATTGACACCACAAAGATGAGTTCACTCCTCTCATCATTATTTTTGTTTTTCTTTTTCTTGTGATTCTGTTGTGTCTGGAGAATATTTGATATTTTTAGGGTGTAATTTTTGGACCTTCAATTTGAGCCTTAATTTCATTTTGAAATTTCATTTTGATCCCTCAAATTTTAATTTAAAGGTTTAGGTTCTTACAAGTTACAAGGGCAAAATGTTTTGGATTCTAATACAATTATATCGGCTTATTATTCTTTAAAAATTTAAAAAATACTCCATCTTGTCCTATATTTATAAGTCGTCAATCGCACATATTGTACAAATCAAGGAATGACGATTAGTGGCGGTGCCGGTTACATCATTAAATTAGTCTTGTTTTATTTTTCATTTCCATCTTTGCTCATCCTCACAACTATTAAATGAGTCATAATGAGCCAAACAAAAGTAAATCCAGAAATCTCTTTTTTCAATGACAGAGACATATTTGGAAAACTTTAATTAATGAGTTAGTTAGTGGTAGTTGGCGACTTATATTAAGGACCAAAATTTAGTGGCGGATGGCGACTTATAAATAGGACTGGAAGGAGTATGAAATATGGATGGTAATATGATCACTTGTATCTTCTTTGAAATTTAAGGATGGAAATTTTCACCGGAAAAACAAATAAGGATGAAAATCAAAACAACAGCAAATTTGGGATCAAAATCGTTTCTCTTTTTTTCTCTTCTCTCATTTTGATAAAAAAAAAATCTTTTTCCTTACCCTTCACGCGCCATTATAAAATATCCTATCATCATAAGATGCCTACAATCTTTTCCACTACAATTATTCAGTTTTTTAGGGGGTTAAATATCACCGGTAGCTTGAATTATATACTGATAACACTCAATTTTAAACTAATCTTGATATGCATTTAGTATCTTAAAGTAATTTTTAAGTAATGGTTTTATTGGCTGCTACTGAGGAAATTGTAGTAGGAAAAAATTATATACCACAAAGTAATTTAAAATATTAGGTGCTATCAAAATAAGGGAGAATTTATTTTTATCCCTTATAGTTGTAACTCGATTGTAACTATGTCCTATACTTTGACTTGATGATACACCTTAATTTTAATAGTTTTGACTCTATTATAAATCAATCTCTGAGCTTTGAGTCGTTACAATTGAAAACCGATACTTTCAATCAATTTATAATTCAATTCTATATGTTTCTTCAAATTTCTAAATGGTGTATAATAAAATTGTTAAAAATATAGAGATTGAATTTGAATATCACTAGTCATGGGGACTGAATCATATTCGAGTCAAAACTGTAGATCAAAAGAGCAAAAAGTAATATTTGTATCTAATATATTTTTTTGGACAAGTGCATATATTTTGTTTATTAATTTCATACTGTGTTTTATATTAGTCTCTTAATTCAAAGGTATGTTTTCAATTATCTGACTCTAGCTTATTAAAACGTGATAGTTTCTAAAATTAAATTTAATATGTAGACATATGAAAATAATTTATCAACATTTAAAATTTTAATATCAACATATTTTGTAAATAGTACTGTGGTTAAGTGACTTAAAACACACATTATACAATTATTAAGCCAAATCAAAGGGCAAAATACCTGAAAATTTTAAATAACAAATGAGTTACTAGTTGAACAAGACGGTTGTTAAAATTCTTAAAATGATCGTTGAACAAATGATGAGAGTATTTTTTAGAACAAATTTCCGTATCTAATATACTTACATCAACTACTAATTAAATATGACTATTTTTATTTCGGATGAATTAATCAGCCATGTGTTTCTTATTGAAAGTACACAATATAGTACTATTTTTAATTACAAATATATATAACATATTTATCTAATTTGATTATTTATTGTCTTTCAAAACACTTTGGTTATCTTCTTTAATTTTCTCTATTTTTTATTACCATTATTGAGAATCAAATCAAATTTCGAAATTGATATTATTAACTATGGATGGATTAATTTAGATTTTCGGCTATACCCCAAAATACAGGTAAAAAACCCCATTCACTTTTTTTTATGCACAAAATTGAGTTTGTCAAGTTTAATTTCTCAGCCTCAAAATTTAATTATTACTGTTCACATAAAATAATTTAACTATTGCTGAAGGAAATTTGTTCTTGCCACAAAAAAAATATAGAGTCTACTTTTGTTTGTATAAAATAAATAATACTCCCTTTAATTTCAATACAAGACTTGATTGACTGTTTTTTTAAGTTAAGGAAGTTAAATAGATTGCCTTGAATTTTGAAATATTTATATATGATTTAAGGTGCAGATCGATTTAGTATCCAATAATTGTACAAATCACACTCAATATAAATAACAATTTTTTTGTGTAAATATAGTATTAATCAAATAAAAATGGTACACATATACAAATTCCGTTAACCACCCATGAAGAGTCTTAATAGATAGGATATATATAGATCAATGATTTTTAAGCTACAACTCCTCTTGCACACAAATTATTATATCCCAAGCCATTTTGCATTTGATGATGAGACTAATAATCTCTTTCATTGTTAGATTTGTGAAGGGATTTCACTTTTTCTCAATAAAAAAATTGAACCCGTTAAGGAGGTGTTTACCGTGGCTACAAGACCCCATCATACGTGTATGTATATGTTTGTGTGTGTGTGTGTGTGTTTATAGGGTATATTTCAGTAAAGAATTGAAGTAGGTGTATTTGGAATGCATCTTTCTTTTTTATGCTAGAAAAGGAACAACGTGCGCGTAGAACTAACGCTCCTGTGGTGAGTCTGAGCATACTCTGCTAACTTATGTACGGCTGGTAATGTGTGCCTCCTTGTTTCACATGGTAGTCTGAAAAGTCAATAACACCCTTCAACTCTACATTGAATCATGTGAGTGTGCATAATTTATATACGTTCAGTCTCCATGAAAAATTATACACTCACCGATTCACGTCGGAATACAAACATCGTATATACTTGTGTGTTGTCACTTGTCATTGTGTTTGCAACATGCACTGATAATGCACACATTTTTTTAACAGAATAATACACACAATTACGCAAAAGCTTTATTATTGTGCTGGAAACCTGGGATCACATTCGCCTCTTCTCAACGTCAAGGCTGCACCTTTAGAACATGAACGGCAAAAATAATCGATATATATCTGATATCTCTAAAATTATGCAATCAAGCAATAGTCCATATAAATTAGGCTCATGAATCAACCATAGGAAATAAAACATACATAACATTTAATAATCAAAGTTAATGTTTCAACACAAGAATGGCAATCTATACAATTAGAAAGGTATATAAAACCATGTTTCTAATATGAATATATAAGAGAAAATGCAATCACAACTTTCAAATATAAAACATAGAGCATAAAAAAAGGAAAGAAAACTCAACTAAGTAGCCAATTGAATAACAATTGACCTTTGTCACTCCACCAAAGCAACAAGAATTTAGTCACTCATGGAATGAGAAGGAAAATTCGGTCCATGATAACCGAAGAAGATTCTAACCATGGGATGAAGAAAAATGGAGGTGGAATTTGGTGAATATGGTGAGGAATAAGGTTGGAAGATGAAAATGGTGATGAATTAAGGTGGTTATGGCGGACGATGATGATACGTGGATGGATTTGAGATGGATAATGAGTGGAATTTATGTACTTAATTAAGTAGTACATAAAACTAAAGATAAATAAACTTGGGTGAGCTTATATTTGATTAAGTGTTTAGATTAATTAGCTATGAGTTGTTATAATTTAATTCGTGATCTTGAATTCCAGCTCTAGTTGTTACAAATTATTTGGAGCTAGTGGGTTTCCCTTATTATAGGCTTATATTCCCATGAAACAAATTAACCAGTAAGTAACGTTGGAAAGCATTGGATGAATCCATAGGTCCTCACTAATCACCGTCATTGAAAATGTGAGTTATGAAGTAATACCAAAAAAAAAATGTGAGTTATGAATGGAGTATATGACTTAAGTCTTTGTCCATCCAATTAAATACATAAGAGCCAGTGATCCCCGGCGAAACATTTGGAGTTAATTGCTCATAGTCATTTACGTGCTTCCATAATATTTAAATTTTGTTTAGCGTAAACAAAACTACTACGTCGTCAGTAAAAAAAAAGAAAGGAAAAAGTAAAACTATCACGGGTTGGAACGTAAAAAGTTCTTTATTTCATGTATCCAAAAAAATTATTTTGGCAGAAAAAATTCATATTTTTATATTATTTCTATTTTGATTTTCTAAATTATTTATTCAATTCTAAGTATCAATTGGGATATACTTTAATTTGTTAACATCATTACATCAATAAGTCATACAGAGAATTGAAATGCGAAATCTAAGTTATAAAAGTTGGACCAGAAGACAAACCGAAGAGGCTTCAGGTCATGGTTCGCACGGTCGGATCGGTCAAACCATTGACACATTGATCAAATAAAAACTATCTTAATTTTAAATATAGTTTACATATAAACATATAAACATATTGTGATAATTTAATCTCTTAATTTTGAATAAGAGTTCATTGACAAATAAAAATTTAGTCATTAAAAAATTAGGAAATAAATCAATTTTTATACATAAATAGAATAAACTAGAAACTAATTAGACTTAGAAATCTTATTAATATCAAAGAAATAAAAAAAGAGATGAGCATTTTTACCAATTTATAGCGAATTATACATACGAAAATTGCCTTTAAGTTGTAAGCAGGACAATTTTCTACAACCAAATTATTTAATATCACCAAATCATTAAGAAGTTCCAAAACACCGCTAAAAGTAAGAAATTTCAAGAACAAAAGGAAATTATTACTCTTGCTCTCATTCAATTGTCATTAGTTGCTCTTTCCTCTCCGGGCTTTTGCTTCATTATATATCAACATGGAACTCGAATACTAACCTCATTAGTTGCTCTTTCCATACTAATAATTTCCTCACTTATCAAAACTTGCTATTTTGCTTGTTAATATTCAAGTGCTATGTATCACTAGAAAACAAAAATAAACATTGCCAATAAGACTCTTTCACTTGCCAATAATTTTTTTGACCTGTAATGAATGACGATGTTATGCAAAGATTCAATCGTAAAAGAGTATGTATTAATAAATAGGTTGGAAAGTGTTATTGACTGAAGACAAGTGTCAAACGGTGAACGATTAAATCTACACATATATTTATGAAAAGGGTGAAGATGCAAAAATACCTATGTGGTTTTTTATAGTAAAAGTAACCATTACATTTTCAAAAATGGGGCAAAATGATAGGTACTTTTGTCCATGTTTTAAAATGTTAGGTTATTTTTGCTCTAAAAAACCACATGCATATTTTTGCACCTTGATCAAAATCACATGAGTATTTTTATACTTTAACCCTTATGAAAATAGTGGACACCACTCAAATTAAAATGCGTTCAAAATACAACATATACAACATATACAAAATATAAATAATCATTGGTTAAACTATAATGTCTAAGAAAAGAATACCAATATATTACCTCTGGTCCTAAATATAAGAGCTAATTGACATTTTTTTGGAGAGGTTAAGATTGCGAAATAGACTATTAAATCGTGACATATTTGATATATTTTTATATTATACATTAGATTATAGGTAAAATAAACTAATATAAGATAAAAAATCAATTTATAATTAACTTATTTTGCTTTTTTATAGGATTTTCTAAATAAGTCAATTAGGTCTTATATTTAGGATTGGATGGAGTATAAAAGAATTAAGGTTATTCATGATCAACTGAGATTTGAAGTAAATGTTGGTGAGGGGAGGGGAGGGAGGCAGTAAGAGCGCGAAGTTCAGGGAGAAGGCAAAAACATCAGAGCAAGCAAACTCGATGTTCGTGAAGATGAGCTTGAACCATGTGATGTGGAGGAGGTAATGAGGAAGGAGTTGTTAGTGGCAGGGCTGAGAGTGTGGTTAGAAATTTGAGTGTGGCCCAATAATCAAATTTAAAGGAAGTTTAGAGGATTTAATGAGTTTGACATACATTTAAGAGTTAATTCGTAATATATGAAGGTATTCTAGTACCACTATTGTGTATATGTATTTTTCAACCACTTTTTCAAATGGTGCTAAGTGAACTTTTCATAAATATATATAGGGTAAACCCTTTTTCAAAACAACCATCCAAAATGTTTCGTATATAATTTTGTTATAAAAACTTTGTAAAAATAACACTTCATAAACCATTTTAAGAAAATTAATAGAAAACAGAGATAAACAAACCCTTAAAGTCTAATAGCCCAATTATTAAGTTTTCTGGGTTGTGGGCCTTGTTTGTATTGAAAAGCAAATTAAGAGGAAAACAGGGTTATAGATTTTGGTGAGAGAGTGAGAAAGGGCCCAATACTTTAATTGAAATATGGGCTTTTCACTTGATCTTGGACTTTGTTTGGAAGAGGGGTGTAAGACTAATATGATGCTACGTAAATTTTTGAACCCGCTAACCCGCAACAAATGAGTATGTTATGCAATTTTTTTAGGACGAAAGTATATTATGTAATGATTCAATATAAACTTTGAAATCCATATGAAATAGCCGAATTTATATGAGGACCTTCCTTTCAATAAATTTGTAAGACGACCAAGATATCTTATTAAAGATTTTGTAAATCTATTGATTTAGCCGCCCTTTCGTAATTTTCTCTCCAATTTTTTGTATCATTCTTTTTCATTGTTTTGAAAATAATCAAAGTTTGACAGACTTTTTTTTTCTTATTTTGTAAATATTTTATTGGAGTGACACATACAAAGAACAATGATTTGAATTGGTTCCCTTGTGAGATTTTTTAGAGGTATTCTGCGACCACCTGCAAAATATGATGCAACTCTCCCTAAAATTAAACTGGTCCTTCCTCCAAATTAGCAAGGAAAATAAAAGAGCGAAAGAAAATAGTTACTTAGAGATAATAATTTTAGAGGAGAAAATTAAAGAAGTAGCTCGACAACTCAAAGGTGAAGTGTGTGGACCTTTTACAGACTGTCTTTTATAGGCGGTGAGGCTATGTAAACGTTGAATAGTAATCATGGCACATTAGTTTGTATTAATCTGTTGTTACAAAAATATAACCATTAACAATGGAGGTTTTCAATCATTAGCACGACAAAAAGTTGCATATTTAACATTAAACAAAATAATTAGAACATTAAGTACATGTTAAGCATTTAACAAGTGTATTTTGTTTCAATAATCATAGATTCAAGATTTAAGGGTAATCAAAAGTTAAAATCCCAAAATATAACATTCATAAATAGGTGTATTTTGTATCTTTCACAAAGCGGATATGTTTGTCTAACGGTAGCCCAACCTATGCGCACAAGGTTCATTCCTCCTTGTTGCCCTTTAACTTGAGTTAGGACACAAGGTGTATTATATATTCTTCTACCCTCTCACTTCTAAGCAACGTGAAACTTCTTTATTTACATGTTTCCATTTGAAAACTCCTACATATTTTAATTTGGGAAGCTTTTAAAAATAATCAGATGTGATAAATATAAATGTAATAAACAAAAATATGATGAAAAACGTTGGCGTCTACGTTTTTGGTAATATGATACGATCTCAGAAAAGGAGTCTGAACATTGAGGCTTATGGAGTTTCTACAAGTTAAGAAATGTACGGTGATTTCATTTCATTTGACCAAATTTTCCCATTTCCCAATGTCTATTTTCTCTTGCATATAATACTCTTTCACTAATTTTTATATTAATCCATGAATTTTCCTTTTCAAGAAAGTTTTGTATTTAGTTACTAGGAATGTGTTAGATTCCTCAAGAGAACCATGCCATGGGGGAGCTTGCTTTCACTAATTCTAAATCATAAATTTCATGAAGGAGTGTGTGGTCCCGAATTGCTGCACCAACCACTTAAATTTTAGGGTGAAGGTGCAAAACTAGCCACCGTAAATTTCCAAATAGACAACTTTAGCACCCGTAAATTGGATGGTGCAAAACTATACATTATAAATCAAAATGGGACAAATTTAGTCACGCCGTTAAGTTGAAGCTAACAGACGTTTTGATTTAATGAAGGTGGGCCCCACGCCAACACAAACGTCTGTTAGCTTCAACTTAACGGTGTGGCTAAATTTGTCCCATTTTGATTTATAATGTACGGTTTTGCACCATCCAATTTACGGGTGCCAAAGTTGTCCATTTGGAAATTTACGGTGGCTAGTTTTGCACCTTCACCCTAAATTTTAAACTCCTAAATTTTGGTGGGTGACTAAAAGTAATACTCCCTCCAGTCCTAAATATAAGACCTAATTGACTTTTTCTAGAAAATCCTTCAAAAAGCAAAATAAGTTAATTATAAATTGATTTACCTAATTTTTCCCTTAAACTAGTTTATTTTACCTATAAACTAATGGATAACCTAAAAATATATCAAATATGTCATCATTTAATAACCTATTTCGCAACCTAAATTTCTCAAAAAAAAAACAGTCAATTAGGTCCTATATTTAGGACCAGAGATAGTACTACCTCCGGTCCTAAATATAGAGCCTAGATAACTTTTTTTTGGAGAAGTTAAGGTTGCAAAATGGTCTATTAAATCATGACATATTTGATATATTTTTAGATTATCCATTAGATTATAAGTAAAATAAACTAGTTTAAAGGAAAAAATTAGGTAAATCAATTTATAATTAACTTAGTTTGCTGTTTTTTACGATTTTTCAAAAAAGTCAATTAGATCCTATATTTAGGACCGGAGGGAGTACTATTTATTTAAAGCTATATCCAAATTGTGATCTGCGTGCGTTTCAAGTCAAACAAATTAAAGAACTTTGACAGCAATTGCTGAGAGCTCGTACTTATAATAAAAGCGGATAAAATTTTATTTAAAGGGATATCTATTACACATGCATAAATGTGGCAGACACATTCCAGGATGCATGCTTAGATATCTTTATTTAGCATGCTTAGATATCTTTATTTAGCATGCATGATAAATATATGCGGACATAACTAGTGGTACATATCTCTCATCTCACTCAGATTTGGCCATGGCCAAGAGACTATTGAATCTCCTCGAAGGCTCAGCTTGGGGTACACATGTACATGTTTTTGTGCCCAAATCATCCTTGATCTCAGTACTATAGCCTGTTTTCTTATCATAGTACCTGTTCCAGAGCATAACCCCTCCAAAGTTTGAAGATGCTGTCACGTCCGGAAGAACATAAGACTTGAGATTTTCTGGTGTAATGTAACCATTGGATGCTGCAGCTGGATCATCTGATGCTACTAAGCCCAAGAATACTGAGCTTTTGGCTAAACCTGGCTTTGACGTCCATGTTGCCCATGATTCTAGAAGGTTATTGAAGCCATTACCTATATATTCGCATTCCTTCCACTCGCCATAGTATGAAACCCAGAGATAATCAAAAAGCCCCGTTTCGATTGCACTGTCCAAGCCAGAACTGGTAGGGCAAAGTGGGGCCCCTGATATGTAAATCTTTCTTTCTTGTGTTGAACCACTGATTGCCTTCACAAGTTCTTCCCATTGCTCCGTCACCGTGGGTTGTTCAATATGAGTAATATCAATGCCGTCTAAGGTCACAGGTCCGAGGGGACCAGGTTTTCCACTGAGAAATCGATCGTAGAGATAACTCCCCAATGAATTTGGGTCGGCCTCAGAATCTACTTCAATGGAAAGAAAGACTTTGATGCCTTTGTCTTGACAGTGTTGGATTTGTGGTGCTAGGAGTGTGCAATCGCCTGAAGGACAGTGGTCACTGAGATCTAAGTTTGAGGAGTCTTCAAAAACATGGAGGTATGCCAAGGCGACAATGTTGTAGAGACCAGAATCACATGTTTCAGTTAAGGTACCTTCACCAGAGTCGCTATATTGCCCCCAGTAGACACCGATTTCGCCACCAGGGATGGTTATGCTTGCAGGGTAAGTATTGGCATAGGAGGGCTTGACAAAGGAAGATAGTATTGGGAGGAGAGAAAAAAGGAGAATGAGAACTTGCTTTTTGTAAGCCATGATGGATGGTGAGATGGGTTCAACTGAGGTTCTTCTTGTTTAGCTTGTGGTTTTCTTGGTGTAATGGATGATGCCTATTTATAAGACAAGACAGCATCAAAGGGAAAAGGAAAAGATGAAGAAAAAAGACAAGTTCATATACAGAAGTTGCAATAATTCTATACTTTACTTCTCCGCATTCTTTTTGTTTTTGTATAATATTACTTCTCCGCATTCAAAATGGGGTTAAAGGGTAAAACAATAATTTGGAAGTTTTTGCGAAGGTACTAGGCACTCAAAATAGGGTTGAAGTACTAGACTTGATTTTTAACACTACAATAACCATATTCCTTAACTATCTTATTGGGGCTAAAAAATATTTTGAAAAGCATACCGAAGCAGTCTTATATAAATGAACTCTTAATTCCTAATTTCCTATCTTGTGTTCTTTTTCTTCTTATATATATATATAATTTTAGAAAAAAAATCTTATTTAGTCTATAAAAAATGAAAAACATTATTCCTATGCCTTTACCTCCCTAAAACAATAAATTCAAAAACAAACAACATTGAATGCGTAGATTGCGTTAGTTCGAATAATATAGTACTCACTCCGTTCCTAAATATAAGATCACTTTAGGGAGGATAACTTGTTCCTAAATATAAGATAACTTTCTAATAATTTAATTAAAGTTTCCCCAAATTACCCCCTATATTCCCTTCACCCAAAAAATAGAGGTTTGAAGAAGGTGAGAGGGTATTTTAAAAACTTCGGTGAGAGATATTTTGGAAATTTCATGTATTCTAGCTCATTGGAATGTCCTCCTTAATCTCTCTATATTTGTTTAAGTGATCTTATATTTAGGAACATACAAAAGGAGTATTTTTTTATGAAACACAAACAAATAGAAAAAAAATAAACTAACACTGTATGTATATCAATATGTAAAGCAGATTGAATAAAAGAGGAGACAAAATTTGATAAAGGGCCATATGTCATAGCTCTGCCATTTGTGGACTCTCAGATTCCCTCCTAATCCCTTGTTTGGGATCTTACTAAGAGCTCATTTGTATCATTAAAAATAAAAAAAGTATTATAATATAAAATAAATAGAGAACTTTAAATTTTTTATTTTTGAAAACCTTTTTAGTATAAAATATTTCAGCTCTCTAAACCTATTTTATTTCAATAGAAAGATTTATAAAAGATACAAACTTATCCAGTTAATTGTAAAATAATTTTACAATCTGATCCAGATAATTTTAAATATAAAAGACTCTGCCTTAAAATATTAATATACAATTATTTATAGTTATCTGGATCAGTTTGTATCTCTTATAGATCTTTCTGTTGAAATTATATGGGTCTAAACAATTGAAATTTTTCAATTTAAAAGAGTTTGGAAGATGTTTGAAAATTTTTCATTAATTATATACTATTAATTCATTTTTTTTATTTTTAATAGTATGATGATGTGGACGCAGAGGGACGCTGAGAGGCCACGCTGCCGAGGAAATCTGCATCCGCCATTTGTTGATGAGGGAGAGCTACTACGCGTACGGTTAACTGTATATTCTTACCGACTATGTGCTCTCAGTATGTTTAAATTACAATAAAAGACCATGAGTTAAATTCCTATTTTATCCTAATAAAAGCTTCGGCTTTTTGAGCAAGAAGCAATCTAAATAAAAGCCTAAAATTTGAATAATTTTGGTCAAAAATATTAGAGTTCATCTTGCATTCTCTCCTCATTTAATACTTTTTTCCTACTTTACTCACTAACTCTTTTATATTTATTAATGCTTATTTATTTCTTTCTTCTAAATGTATCATAATAAATATGAACAATATTGAAAAACAAACATTAACTTAAGACACGGAGCTAACTTTTACATGTTTTCTTACAAGATTTTTTTTTGCGTCTAGACTTTACATATCGAAGTGAGTATATAAGACAACGGAGTTTTATTATAAGACAACGGAGTTTCATTAGGCTATCCTAAACTGTTTATGTGCGTGTTCCATGTTCTAATATACTCATGAGTCATGACGATTAGATAGATGATTTGGTATATCATATATGTATACCAACGAATAGATTGAGCATTAATTTACACTTCGGTATCATTTGACCAAAACGTAAAGGAAGCGTTTATCAATTGAAAATTTATTTCTAACTAAAAAAGTTACAAATCTATGGTTAATAGCAAAAATTAATGTCTTTTATTATAATATATTTAGTGATGACTTCTTATTGTCTAATTTCTCCCTTTAATCACAATTAACATTATACTGTATTTGCTAGTTACCAACAAAGGGTTGGTTCAGTTGGTAAAGGGGTCTGACTCATAACTATGTGGTTGTGAGTTTGAATCCCGCCGATGTGAGGACCTTGTTGGTGAGCGATCTGTAAGTACCTCTGTAAGCGCTCAAAGAGCCTGGAGGCCTGCCCTGGCCCTGGTGAGCCCCCGGGACCCAACTCACCTAAACTTTTTTGTATAAAAAAACATTATATTTGCTAGTTTAGAACTATTCAATATCTAAGAGTATCTTCCGATCAAAAAAAAAATTACCTAAGAGTATCCGTCAGTCACTAATTAAAAGGCATTTTACTTAAATCAATCCCTAATGTCTTAGGTACCTAATTAGTCTAAATTAAGTACAAGTCTAATATGACTATGAAGGGCTGAGAGACATATACCTATCCCAGAAGTAAATTAAGTTCAAAATCTCAATCCCATACAAGATTTAATTGAAGGTCTAATTTGAATTCCTTGTGTCTAGAGTATTCCAAATATATATAATCTTGATTTTTTTGGACAAAAATATATGTAATCTTGATCAGTTGTCTCTTGGTTCATGACGTTTAAATACACAATTAAATAAGAAAATATATCATCAAACCAAATAAAGTTTGAAATTATCATCCACTAAGTTGTAATCAAACTACATTAATCCAAGATACAAGGTAAGCATCAAAGCACATTGAAGCTGCTCTTGTCCGTACTCTTGCCATTTTCAATGATGATGTAGATCAAATATACATCCCAATATGAGAGAGGTTCTGAGACTCACAATGTGCTTATAAATCTGTGTGTATTTATGGTGATGAGAAAGTGCTGAGTACTATAGATGATGAGTACCGAACCAGAAAAGTCTTGGTGCTCTCTAATGCCACAATAATTCCATGCTTCAAGAAAAAAATAATCTACTTCATTTTTCACATGAGTGATTTTTTTTTGTTAATCACTGTCAAGTTTGATCAGGACTTGAGAGGTAGGAGTGTTGCCTACATATGAAAGGTTATCCCTTCTCCCAATGAAAGCGCTTTCCGGGATTCAAACATGTGTTCTCAATCTCATCCTTACGGGGTTGTAGCCCACTTACCAGTTCAATCTACTATCCATTGGTTATGCGTGATTTTTTATAATGATCGATTAGCATTCACTCCTTCATTTTTCCAATTCTGTGCGTTTACCCCCTTCCCTTTTCTCGCTCAGTGATAAAGATCAGATTTAATTGATAATGAGGGTCTGCCATTTGAAAAAAAATGATGATATGCCTTAAACAAAAAAGACGATCAGGATGTGCCAAAGAGAGGGAAGAAACCTAAATTAAAAATAAAAACAGAGTGAAACTTTCTTTTTGCCTTTTTGAATTTTTATTCTAAATTTATCCGTCATATTTTAATTAAAGATAAGATATTTTATAAGAAATCCCCAAATAATGTATAAAATTTATATTGTATTAAATAAAAAATCTTAATATTTTGAATTGATAATTCTACAATTATAACAAAATATTGCTAAAGATCTTCTAAACAGGAGAGTTATCACACTCTAATAAAATTTTCTCCTCAAGATTTTAAATTATAAACCAATATAAAGATTCTTAGACAAATTCTTATCCAATTTCCAACTAGGATGGATAGAATTGCCAAAATAATTTTGATGGCTAATGAAATCATCTCGTATGAAATCAGTGGTTTGAATGAATAGGAAAATTCACAATCAAAGGACACGATAAACATGTGAAAACCAATGACACTCTCACTATCGGACGTTAACGTCTTTTGTCCAAGTAGCATATTAACGTCTTTTGTCCAAGTAGCATTTTTACTTGGTTGTTTCTTTCCTCGTGCATATCTAATAAGAGGAGAGATTTGACAATCTATCAAGAGAACAATGTGAATAATCCATTTTTTTTAAGAAAATGGACATTAATTATGTGGGCAACAATCTCACTCCTTTTAATTCCGTATTAATCTATTATCGATAGGCGTTTTATTATTGACGGTGTCTAGGAAAAAAACAGAATATTTAACAACCCAACAAATAAAGTTTGAAATTATCATCCACTAATTCATAATCAAACTACAATAATCCAAGGCAAATTTCACAACTCAATCCTTTAAATAAATACATCTAAGCACACGAAAACTCCTCTCGTCCATACTCCGGCCACCGACAATGATAAATTGGATCAAAGATGGTGCTCTCTCCCAATTCCACACTTCAAGAAAAGCAAAAACTCACCCGCCTTGATTTTTCACATGCATGATATTTTATGAGGATTGATGAAATTCATCTCCTTCATTTTCCTAAGCTTTGCGTTTAATCCTTCCCTTTTCTTGCACAGTGATGATGATTGATCGATAATGATCTGCCAAAAAAAGGCGGGAACCTAAATAAAAAAATAGAGTGAAACTTACTTTTTTCCCCTTTTCAAAATTTCTAATCTAAATTTTAACTTTACTATTTCAATTCAAGATACGATACTTAAAGAAAAATCCCGAAATATTGTATCAAATTGATTTTCGATATCTTATCAACAAAATCCCCTTAATAATTTGAATTGATGACTCTCCAAATACAAAAATTTCTACACAAAAAGCCAGTGGCCCGATTGGCCTAACATGATCCGATCGGGTCATATACAAAAAATGGTCTGTCATTGTGTGATCCGAAACCAACTCAATTAAGACATGACTGACCCGACCATCGGGTAGGACAAGATCAAGACATATGCTCCATGACTAATCGGCGGCTCGGCCCGATTATTTATTAATATTTTTATAAATATGTTTTATTATTTATTAATATTTTTATAAAAATGTTTATTAATTTTTTCTATTAGATGTCCTTTTCTTTGCTTGTTTCTATTATAATAGCTTCCTATATGGTTAATGCTTATTAATTCTCTAGAATAAGCTACCTCAAGTTATGTTTACAATTGTATTTGCATTTTATTAATCTTCAGTTAACCCTATTCATTTAAAAGTCGCTCAACTATCTCTTTAATTTTCGATTTAGAGCGGCTGGTGCTATATTCAAAGCGGTCCACTAACCCTTTTTATAGCAAGTATATGGGACTCATTATACTTATCATTGCATTGATGTTTCTCATTTGTTATTGATGAATGATGGTCAGGTTTTTTCTTTGTTCATTCTAAAATTGGGGTTGTATTTCTCTCATTTTGTGCTAGGCAGGACCATCATGGTTCGTCACGTGGCTCTGCAGTTATGACCGACCCAATCTCGGTGTCGGGACAAATAGAACATAACCAGACCTCGAGCCAAAAATTTTGGTCCGACAACTATTTAGGATAGGACCAGGGCACATAGTTGGTCTAGTCTTGTCCGTCATTTGTGCACCCTATCCTTTAGTATGTCAAGTATAGAAATTAAGTAAAAAAAATTAAAATAAAATAATTAAAATTGGGAAAAAAGTTTATTATTAAATGTGAGGTCCACACGTTCATAAATATTTAGAGTGAGGTTTCAATAAACTCTACTTTAATTTCTCTAGTTGGTGAAACTTTTCCAGTATCCCAGGGACTTGTAATTAATTACCTTATAATTAAATTGGTGAAAGATTTTTTCTCTCTCTCGTGAAGAACTGAAGAAGCAGAAGCACTGCCACCACTCGTGAAGATACAATTTTATTTTGAACTTGTTTACATGCATTATTAAATTTTAAGCCAATAAAAAGATTCTCACACTCATTCTACTCCAAATTCCAACTAGGATGGAAAGAATTGACAAAATAATTTTGATGCCTAGTGAAATCATCTCGCATGAAATCAGTGGTTGAATGAATTGGACAATTCACATTCAAAGGGCACAATAAACACGTGAAAACCAATGATATTGTCATTTTCAGGGAGAGGGTTTTCTCAGAATCTGAACCCTCCTCTTCCCTCACAATCCCCTCTTTGGGGATTATTTTGCCTATTGAAATTCATCTAAGAGCTCATAATTTGTCACTTGTACCATTAAAAATTTTAAAAAATGTATTAACATATAAAATAAATGAAGAACTTTTAATTTTTTTTATTTTATTACACTTTTGAGTATAAAAAATTTCAACTATCTAGACCTATTTTATTTCAATACAAGGATCTATAAGATATGTAGACTAGTCCAGTTAACTGTAAAATAATTTTACAGTTCACTGACCAGTTAACTGTAAAATATTTTACAGTTAACTGGACAAGTCTGTATCTCTTATAGATCCTTATATTGAAATGAAATAGATTTAAATAGTTGAAATTTTTAATGCTAAAATTTTTTTATATTATGATACATTTTAATTTTATTTTTAATGATACAAGTGACAAATTATGAGCTCTCAAATGAATTTCAATGGACAAAATAATACCCTAAAGAGGTATTCTGAGGGAAAAGGAGGGAACGGATTCTGAGAGAATCCGAACCCCATTTTCAGACATTAACGTCTTTTGTCCGGGTATAGATTTTCTCAGAATCTTTCTCTCTCTCAGAATCTTTGTATCTTCACCACCCAAACCATCCAAGAGCTTAAAATGAGACACATCATTGAGCATGAACATTAGTAAACAAATCGGAACAGTCCATCTTCATATAATCCTAGATTTTGATTATTTGTCATGCACACTAATTGTAGCGACACATTTGTAGAAACTTAGAGCTATCTCATAATAGCCCTGCAGAAAAATAGCCCTGTAAAACAAAAACATTATTTTGAAAGTCCACAATGCGCCAAATAATCACACTATTAAAATATAAAAATTGGCTTTAAGTATAAATTAATTAATAACTTTGAGTCATTATTAAAGATTTTTTAGCTTGAAGAATTTCAACTGTCTAGATCTGTCTCATTTCGATTGAGGGATTTCTAAGAAATGCAATATGATCCAATAAATTATAAAGGGCAAAAATGCTGATCTAATAATTAACTATTTCAATTTAAGTAAATATAATAAATGACTATTTTGTGGTGCATAAATAATAACCAACTTTGTGACCCAGTGCAAAAATAATAAAACCGATATTAATTATTAATTTGTAGTTTTGTGGAACCTTTCTGATATTATTTTCTAAAGTAAAAAAAATACTTTTTTACCCCCTCATAATTAACACCAACCTTTCTTCCTTCCACCCTTCATCTTCCCATGTTAACTAGTATCAGTAAGGTTTTAATTGGGAGAGGCAAAAATGGTATTTTTCACTTTAAATATATATAACCTTGATTAATTGTCTCTTAATTCATAATGATTAAATACACAATTAAATAAGCCAATATATCATCAAACCAAATAAAGTTTGAAATTATCATCACTAACTTATAATCAAACTACAATAATCCATGTTACAAGGTTAGCTACACAAGCATTCAAATAAATACATCATCAAAGCACATTGAAGTTCTTCATGCCTTTACTCTGAAACTTGTGGTCTAATGATCATATATTTGTGTGTATTTGTGGTAATGAGAAGATGATGAATAATATTGGTGTTGAATACCAAACGATAACCCGGTGCTCTCTATTGACACACTAATTCCATGCTTCAAGAAAACCAAAAGGCAGCCGGCCTGCTTCATTTTTCACATGCGTGATTTTTGATCGATTAGATGCCGCTCCTTAATTCATTGTTCCAGAACTGTGCGTTTACCCCTTTCCTTTTTCTTGCACAGTGATAAAGATTTGATTGATAACGTGGGTCTGCAATTTGAAAATAAAGGAAGACGAGGAATCTGCCTTAAATAAAAGAAGAAGATGGGGTTGGGATTCTCTCGGGATCCCACCCTCTGATAATCCCTCAGAGTCCATCAGCGGTCTCCATTTGACCATTGATATTCATCTAAGAGTTCATAATTTGTCACTTGTCCCATTAAAAATAAAAGAACTGTATTATGATATAAAATAATTTTTAACATTAAAAATTTCAACTATCTAAACCTATTAATTTCAAATATCTGGACCTATTACATTTCAACAAAATGACCTATAAGAAATACAGACTTACCAGTTAATTGCAAAATAATTTTACAGTTAACTGGATAAGTCTGTATCTCTTATAGGTCATTCTGTTGAAAAATAGGTTTAGATAATTGAAAATGTTATGCCAAAAGGTTTTCAAATATTAAAAAAATAAATTTCTTCATTTATTTTATATTATAATATAATTTTTATTTTTAATGGTATAAATGACAAATTATGAGCTCTTAGATGAATTTCAATTGCTAAAATAAGACCATACAAGGAAGGGTATGGAGGGATTATGAGAGTTCGAATTCTGAGAGAATCCTGACCCAAGAAGATGAGGATGTGCCAAAGAAAAGAAAGGAACTTGTATAAAAAAATAGAGTGAAAGTGTATTTTTCGTTTTTTTAATTTTTATTCTAAATTTAACTTCCATATTTTGATTCAAGATAAGATATTTTATAAGAAATCCCCATATAATGTATCAAATTGTTATTTTATTAAATCAAAAAAAAAATCTTAATATTTTGATTTGATATGATAACTCTACAAATACAACAAAATATTTCTAAAGATCCTCTAAATAGGAAAGTTATCACATCGGCCCTATACTTGCATAAAAATCTTGTGTTCAAGATTTTAAGTTATAAAACAATAAAAAGATTCTTAGACTCATTCTACTCCAAGTTCCAACTAGGATGGAGAGAATTGCCAAAATAATGATTCACAAGAGGACACAATAAGTACATGAAAACCAATGATAATGAGGGACATTGACGTCTTTAGCCCAAATAGCATTTATACTTGGTTATTTCCTTAAATCACGTCCATACCTAATAAGAGAAGAGATTTGACAATCTATCAAGAAAACGATGTGAATAATCCATTTTTGTTTTTATTTTTTTTTTAAGAAAATGAACAAATATAAAAAGCAAACCAAATGCACACTAAAAATGTTAAAAAAGTCAAGTATAAACTACTAATGATTAATTAATTCAAACCATTTGTAGGGACTGTAGGCACACATGTCCCAAAAACGACAACAAAAAGTTTTTATAGATTCAAATTAATGTGACTATAGAGGGCCATAAGTATACGTCTATTCCATATAAATAAATTAAGTCCAAAACTCAGTTCTACGCAATTTAATTGAAGGTACACTAGTACATTTTAATTAAATTCCCTATGTCTCTATATTTTTTTTTAATCACCGCCCGATTTAGTCCGGATTCGAGAGGTGAGAGTGTTGCCCACATAGGTAAGGTTCTCCCCTCTCCCAATGAGAGCACTTTCCGGGATTCGAAAACGCGTTCTCTCATCCTTACATGTATTGTAGCTCACTTAACATTTCAATCAACTACTCATTGGTTATGTCTATACTCTTTTAGAACACCAAATTTAATACTGATTGGATGTCTTGTTTCATGACAATTAAACTCACAATTAAATCAACAAATATAACATCCCAAGTCCCAACAAATAAAGTTGTAAACTCATTTTTGATATATAACTATTGTCATATGATCAACAATAGAACAATATAGCAAAAAAAAAACAATAGAACAAGACTATTTCAAAGTTTAACAATGATACCAACCTTTACCATGACATCAAAAATTAGATTTTCCTTAATATGACAATAAGATTAAACATGAAAAAGTCTAAAATTTCTTTATATATTTAATTTTATATTACCTATAAGCGCATTTTGAATTTTTCATATTTAATCTTATTGTATAATAAAGGAAAATCTCATTGTTAAATTTTAATATAACAATGATCTTATGATAAAAGTTGGGTACATTGTTAAATTTTAAAATAATTATGTACTATTTTTGATTCAAGGGAAATAATTATATATCATAAATGGACTTTTGCCCAATGAAGTTTGAAGTTATCATCCACTAATTCATTATCAAACTACAATAATGCAAGACAAATTTAACTACTAAATTTTTTAAATAAATACATACATCTCAGCACGCCGAAACTCCTCTCGTCCTTACTCCGCCCACCGTCAATGATAAATTGGATCAAAGAGACGGTGCTCTCTCCCAATTCCACGCTTCAAGAAAAGCAAAAACTCACCCGCTTGATTTTTCACATGCATGATTTTTGTGGGGATTGATGAAATTCATCTCCTTCATTTTCCTAAGCTGTGCGTTTAATCCTTCCCTTTTTCTTTCACGGTGATGATGATTAATTGATAATGATCTGCCAAAGAAAACGTAGGAACCTAAATAAAAAATAGAGTGAAACTTACTGTCTCCTATTTTTCAAAATTTCTAAAGTAAATTTTGACTTTGCCATTTTAATTCAAGATATCCCCAAATATTGTGTCAAATTGATATTTTATTAAATCCCAACAAAATCCCCTTAATAATTTTGAATGGAATTGTTTTTTCCAAATACAAGAAATTTCTACAAAAATATATTATTTTGGGGAGTCATCATTGACTTTCTTTTTGAAAAGAAAAATCAAACTCCATTTGTTAAAAATAAATATTGTTTGGTCTTGAAAAACAACTTCACATTACTTAGAACAGATAATCCATCGCATGTACCAGTATGTATACTAAGTATTGGGTAAAAAATATAGTCTTGTTTCCCCTCTATGCTTTACTATATTTTTGTTATTTGTAAGGTTAAAGTATTGGGTAAAAAATATAGTCTTGTTTCCCCTCTATGCTTTACTCCCTTATACTCCAGCTTATGTTTGCATCAAGTTTCAATTTAGTTCTTTATTTTTTGAAAATACAACCATAACAATGAAGCGATCATTAAATCTAAAGGATTATTTCATAAGTAAATGAGGGTAAAAATGACATTTTATCATAGTAATTGTGGTCTACTTTCCATATTACTCTCTTCGTTCCTAAATATAAGATCACTTTACATAATTTGGAGAGATTAAAGAGGTGATTAAATTAGTTAGAATTAGATGGTCTCCCCAAAATACCCTCTCTTAAATTTAAAATACAAATAAGTCCATAAATTAAAAGAAAGATGAGACCTCTCTGAACGTACGTGTAAAAAAGCTTCTTCTTTCGCCTTCAATTCCTCTTTCATCTCTTCTCTTTCACATGCGTTGCCTTTTCTCTCTCTTTTTTTTCACCTTTGCTTTCTTCGTTTTTAACCTTAGGATCATTCAGCGAACTTAGCAGATTGGGAATGGGAATGCAAGGGGCGGCGTCTATAACTAAGGCGACGAATACAGAGAAAATGACCTCATCGGAATTAGAAGAAACCGAAGGCGCCGCCATTGATTCATGGTCAGATCGAGGAATCATGGAATGGATCGAAAAGAAAGGAAGGGGAAAAGAAAAGCCCTAAGTTTGAGTGATTAGAAATCTCTAATTGAAATCTCAATTCGTTTAAAGCCTGTGAGTGAATTGATTATAATGATAGTGTGATTTGTGGACTGTGGTGGTATAATTATGAACGTGGATTCTGAGATGAGATCTATCATTTGCTCTGTTTAGGAAGAATGAGTGAGGAGAAAGTGGAGACGGGAGAGTATTGTGCAAGATGTAAAAGGAGTATTGGGGTAATTTGGGAAAAATCTGTGACAAAATAGAAAGTGATCTTATATTTAGGAACTTATCCACTTCCCCAAAGTGATCTTATATTTAGGAAAGGATTAGGAAAGGAGGGAGTATATTATGTGTTTGTTCTCTCAGATTTTCCCCGTATAATTTTTAAATTTGAACAAAAAAGGTACTAGAATATTTTCGTGCGCACACACGTACACATGTACAACTAATAAATCTTTTACGATGGATAATAAATTTGCCCTAAGACTTAAGAGCGAAATCAGTATGGACTTGGGATAAATCAATTTGGACTTAGGAGCGAAATTGCTCTGTAAGATTTTCAATAACTAAAGTCGCCTTAAAATTTAAATTAAAATGAGAGAAATTTTGCCCCAAAGTTTAATTTAATTCATCAACTCATCATGCTGAGGTGGCTTTGCCACCTCACTGTCACTGCCCCAAATTTTAAAATGACAATGATGTGACAAAGCACCTCATCAGCATAATGGGTTGATGTGTTAAACATGGAGAAAAATTGGTCTCATTTTAAGACTTTTATGGCAACTTTGATCGTTGAAAAAGTTCAGGGCCATTTTACTATTAAGTCCATACTTACAAGGCAAATTTGCTATTAACCCCAATCTTTTTATGCAAATATAGTCGAAGTAGACTCTAAATGAATACTGCATCTTGTATTTGATGCGAGTAGATGTAATTTTTTTCCACTAAAACGAAAAAACTATATCTAGTGATAAAGACATGTGATGGTAATTTTTTGTTAGAGTTAATTTTTCTCTATACTTAATGTGTTTTGGTATGTATATCGGATGTTAACAACGTTATGAAGATGAATACGTGTGAAGAATATAATAAGAAAGACGAAACAAAACATAGTCTATCAATTACTTTGCGTGTTGATAAAGAATGAAAGTAAAGAACATGTAATTTTTACACTGAGACATTAAAAACTGGAAAATTGTAATCACATTGAATATAATGATATAGTACTCCATGCATCCCTTGTTAAATGATTTAAATAACTACTTTATGTTTATGAAAAATCTATAAATTATTTTAAACCAATAATTCTGTAAGAAACAAAATTTTTTCCTATTATGCCATTCCTATTAAAGATAAAAAAGAATGCATGACAAATAAGAGATAATTAAAATGAGTTGAAATGTATGAGGGAAAGATAAAAATGGGAAAAACTAAAGAAAATGCAATAAACATTTAGACAAACCCAAAATAAAGCTTATATTTTGAGACAATAATTCATATTCACAATTTTAAAGCTTATAATAAGGGGCGGAAAGCTTCCGTATGAAAACATTTGAGCTCTTCTTATGTAATCAAAATTTATCCTCTTAAGAGTCTTACCTAAAATTTTTTGCCATATATAAGAGGCATATGAGTTAGGGCAAAAAGACTACCTAAACTGATTCGCTCTCTCTATCTTTATCTCTCCCTCTCACACAATCGAGTTCCTTCCTTTCATTTCTATATGAGAGTTGGAGTTTTAAGTGGATCAGTTGATCGTCTTGTAAATTTACAAATCGATAGTAAATCACTTCAATTTGGCTTTCTGATAGATGTTACAATGGAGGTATTTTTTATCAAATTTGTCAATTATTTATACTTTGATTTAGATCTACTCTATATAGAAATACTTTATGGGTAGTGAGATTGCATTGTGAAAACAAATAAATCACCACCCAGATTTTGCTTCATGAATCATGAGGCAGTGACGGATGTATGTGCATCTCAAACTATTACAAATTGCGGTTTTTATTTAGATCTCGCTCCTTTGCAATGCTGTTGTTGTTGGCGAGTTGGTGGTCTATGGTTGATTTGATACGAAATTGTGGTGGTGTATGTTGTTTTACTTTTACATTTGAAATTGTGAGGTTTGACTGTCTCAAACTCATAAAATCTTTCAATTTTCATGTAGATCTAATATATAGTAGTACTTGTATTTGGTGCTTTGGTTGTCTATGTACCTAATTAATAGGTTGGATTTGAAATTGATCGATCATCTCTTAAATAGGAGCTTTAACTTTACCCATGTTCCATCCATGTCCAAGTATCTGATCACAGAATCACGATGGGATATGAAATCAAGATTACTGGACTAACAAAATGGTTTGGTATAGGATGGGCGAAATCAAAGTAAACAAAATGGTTTGTTTATTCTGATTTCGCCCATTCATTTCAATCCAATGCTTTATTGAAATTATATAATTCTAGCTCTTTCCTTTGCAATTCATTTTTCTTTACTCCATGAACTTACTGGCTATACATGAATTTTATGATTATGCGCTACCATTTTTTTATTTGATAATGCGTGTTTCTCCATGGTTCAATTTTCTAAAAATTCATTATGAGATATAGCGGTCACATCTTGAACTCATATCATCCCTTTAATACACAACGCTCTCAGGAAGTGTAAAGATTAAGGTTGCGAAATAGGTTATTAAATGATGACATATTTGATATCTTTTTAGATTAGCCATTAGCTTATAGGTAAAATAAACTAGTTTAAGAGAAAAAATTAGGTAAATCAATTTATAATTAACTTATTTTTTGCTTTTTTTAGGATTTTTCAAAAAAATCATCTAGGTCCTATATTTAGGAACGGAGGGAGTATTATGATTGGATGTTCACAATTTCTTGTAAGCTATTATTGCATGTGTTTTGCAAACTGAAGTGAAGTCACTCAGGTTATATAGTCGGTGGTCTGTGATGCATTAATTTTAAAGTACTTCGTTCTCACTTCACCGATAGAAACCTATGTTGTAGAATTTAGGAGTTAGTTTCTTTTTAACTTTGTCTTTTATTTTTTCTTCATTTGACCAAGGGTGTAATCCTTTCCCATGTTTAGAGAATAAAGAGGTTTTGCTTAATTAGCTTATGCCAATATATGTGAACTTTCATTTTCTTATTGCCTTACAGCTATATTCTAGAGGGGGCATTGGAGAACTTCAATGTGTGTCCCAATTGTGGCATGCTTCATTTTATCTCCAGAATGCACCAATTCAAACACTACTAGAAAATAGGCTTTTCACGACCATAATTAACGACTAAAAAGCCAATGTTGGTCGTTGATGAAAAACGCGGTGGCATAACATGTAAATAACTGTCCAGGCGGAGATCTTTCACGACCACAGTTGTATATGTGGTCATGGAAGGGGACCCTTCCACGACCACACATATAAAAATGTGGTCGTGGAAGGGGCCTACCCTTCCACGTCCACACTTAAAGGGAGTGTGGACGTGGAAGGGTCCCCTTCCACGTCCACACTCCCTTTAAGTGTGGACGTGGAAGGGTAGGCCCCTTCCATGACCACATATTCCCAAGTGTGGTCGTGAAAGGTGGGCAATTTTTTTCTCACTGGCGCCAAATCCCTTTTTTATTTCCCTCCAACACTTTGACACTCACTACCACTACACTCTCTTCGCCTCCCTTTCTCTCTTCTTCTCTCACACTTTGGCACAACACTTTAATACACTTTATAAGTGTGGACGTGATAGGCTATCACGTCCACACTTATAAAGTGTGGACGTGATAGCCTCTTAGGAGGCACCAAATTTGGTGCCTCCTAAGAGGCTATCACGTCCATTCTTATCAAAGTGTGGTCGTGATAGGTCCTATCTATCACGACCACAAAAATGTGGTCGAGAAAAACACACTTTTTTACGACGCGGGATTCCACGACCACCTATTTCTGGTCGTGAAAAGCCCAATATTGTGGTCGTGAAAAACCTTATTTCCAGTAGTGAAAATGGAGATTGTTGAAGGTTTGTGATTGTCTTAACTACTCTAGCATTACTCCTTTGTTAACTTTTGCATTATCTTCATCATCACTTCAAATTTTCATTAAGTCTTCCAAACATTAGGTTCAAAGGGATGAAGCTACAAAAATTCCCACTGCAACTTCTGATGTTATAAACATATATTAGGCTAGAAAAGGTTTCCCCTGGAACATTAGCCTTTTCATTTATATCTTCTACTGCTATGAAAACTTCTCATCCTAGGACAATTAAAGACATGCAGAAGAAGAGAATAAAGCCTGTTGGCATTCCATCCTATGGTAAGAAAATCTTCAACCTAAACGAGCTCGTGGTTTGATCACTCTATTCTAACTTTATCATTAACATGATTGTATGAATATATATCATGTGTATAAATGACTCCCATCACAATGCCTCCTAATCGTTAAGTTGACACCGACAAAAAGTCCAACAATGTGAAGAGAGCAATAGATGATATTATTGAAGCACGATGGATTTCTAAAGAGAAGTAGAAGTTTCAGTATGTTGATTCCCCAATCACGTTGCACGGCTCAAATAAAGTCCGAGAAAGATTAACAATATCCATGTGCATCATTGTGCCACATTCTTTCCTTACCAAATCAACGAGATACCAAAGCAATATCATTAATTGTTTTACTATCTATGAACATAAGGGGGATCTAGCTTCTAAGCCTCTCTAAGCTTCTCCTTATTCTCACCCTCAATTTAATCCAATGACACACATACAACATTAAAAAAAACAGAAAGAGAAAGGGGAAATGCATCTGATCATTGTCATCTTCCTATTCTTCTTCTTCGTTCACATCTTCACATTTGTCTTCTTTTTCTTAATATTCAAAATTTCAGAATTATAGCAAAACCAGAACCACTACTCCAATTCTCTGATGCTGGATTGAACCTCTCTTCTCAATAAGCGATCGCAAATG
Organism: Mimosa pudica; assembly: GCA_029929735.1. NCBI lineage: Eukaryota > Viridiplantae > Streptophyta > Magnoliopsida > Fabales > Fabaceae > Mimosa > Mimosa pudica. The sequence goes on along the minus strand of JAKELP010000021.1, from coordinate 5,675,498 downwards.
AGAATTAACTATCATCCAATTTTTTTTTTTATCTCAGAAGTCATCCCAAATCTTTGTTGACCTCAAATCAGATTTAACTACCACATCCCAGTTGATAAGATGCATTTCCCTTTTCTCTTTCTTTTTTTTTAATGTTGTATGTGTGCCATTGGATTAAATTGAGGGTGAGGATAAGGGGAAGCTTAGAGAGACTTAGAAAATGGAGGCTTAGAAAATCCAGATCCAATAAGGGGATAGTTGTAAATTACAAGAATGTAGGTTTATTGATGTTCGGTACTTTTTTACTTTTTCCTAATTGCGCTATGTTTTATAAGCATATATTCAATTCGGAGAATTTTCTGGTCAAAAAAGATTCGGAGAATTTGGAGCTAAATTTGAGATAATTAATGTATTTAACTCGTTTACATTTCATTTGATACTTCTTGCTTTGACTTCACAAATGATATATTATCCGTAAATTTTTGTATGAGTTTCTTAGATGAGACTTTCAATTTTTTTATCTGCAATAGAGTAGATAATAAAATAAAAATACAACGTAAATATGAAGTATATATAGTAATTTATATAATATTACAAAGAAGAACCACATTGATAACAAATTACATGGGATCTCAGTTGTACTCCCTCCGTCCCTATATTTCTTTCTGAACTGACAAGTCCCTTTGTATAAGATCAAAAATTCCGAATGGTTTTGTTCCTCTTTATAAGAGCCTAGCTAAATTTGTCAAACATTTAACGAATTTATTTTACACTTTGTTCATCATTAATCTCTTTATTCATATTCTCGTTCATACTCATTTATAGCATTATTCACATTTTTCTCTCTTATGCACTCAATCATAAATATAAATAAGGGCAAAAGTTGTGAAACGAAATTATTCTTAACACATTTATAATTTTTTCTCAATCAATTTCTTATCAGATATAATCTTTGGTATGAAAGATTATGTCTGTTAAACGATATTATTGATATTATTTTTCAAACGAAATTGTTTCATAATATTTGTTTAACAATATTATTGATATTTGACAGACATAATCTTTCAAGTAATTGGAAGATTTCTTTTCATTTTGTGTATATGGAAACAAACATATGTGCTCATATGTTAGCTCAACTTTTTCATGGAATTGGCATAGAGTTTTGCACCTTTGAACAATCCCCATCTATTAATGTAATTAAAGTTTATATAGGAAAAAATTGTGCATATATTACAGAAAGAAAGGTATAAAAACAAATGGAAAGAAAGTACAAGGGGTAAGTCAGAAGATCAACAGCAATAAAAGGCGGCTAAATCTAAATCTCTGATGTTGCTACACAACTTATCAAGAGAACTTACAAGTCATTCCACAATTAAACTTTGTCAAGACATTTACTTCGTATTCATAATAACTAGTCGAAAGTAATTTCTAGTAATAAACTAATCGTCAGCTCCTAAATATAAGAGACCTATTTGAGGAGTTGATCTTGGTAATTAATATAAGACTCAATTCTAATTTTTGTCAATTTTCAAAAGTATCACTATTGGGCTAAACATCAAATGCCCCTACAAGTTTTTCCAAAATAGCGCCTCACCTTGGAAGTTCTTTTAGGAGCAATTAAGCCCCGAAATTTTAATCTGGAGCAATATCATCCTTTTCTAACCTTAAGTTAGTTTTATTGTTAATTTTCATCATTATAATTCACATGCCAACCACATATATTCTTATTTATCCACCTCATCCATCCCAACCCAACCTCTCACTCTCCTTAGTATTCTTATTTTCTTGAGGCCCTTACTAACTTCCTTAGTACTCCTTGAAATAACTCTTTAGAAATTGTGAGATACTTTGGATATTACAAATTTCAAATGAAGAAATATGTAGAACCAAACTAGATTCGGTACAAAAACAAATAACTCAAATAAGAAATTCATCTACAATGTGGTCTAAGGGGACGGGGCCACTCCTTGTGAAGGCAGCAAATGAAATGCGATCTAGACCAAGTGTGTATGCACCTGTACGGAGGTCACACTCATAGGTCTTACACTTCTCCTGAATGTCCACGAAAGATCTTTGCATATAGCCTGATATCTGTGTATTCACCTCCTCCTCTGTCCATACCTTCCCCTGAATATTCTGTACAAAATCCATTGATCAAAAATTATCAATCATTTTTTTAACAAATCACCAACACAAATACACACAACACACACATTCATCACCTGGGCCCACTCAAAGTAGCTTGCAGTTGCTCCTCCCCCGCTAGCATATATATCAGGCAGCACCACCTTTCCTCTCATACTTAACTCCTGCATGCAAAAAAATCAATACAACAATGCAATATTGGGTTCCTAATTTCTTATCCTCATCCACATCAAAGTGTGATTGTTAGAATTATAGAATTAATATTTATATTTCCTATATTTGTAGAATCTAAGTCATAACTATCAACTATACTATTAAGAAATTAAATTATTAGGGAATCATATTAGATAAACGGAGAAGTAAATTATATTTTAAGAAGCTTTTGTATTATAAATATGATATTAAATATTCATTGGACTATTCAGTTATCTTTGTTTCTACAGTAATATACTCCCTCCGTTCCTAAATATAAGATCACTTTGGTTAAGTTGAGGAGATTAAGGAAGACAATAAAATTACATGATCTTCTAAAATCCCCTCAATTACTTAACTTTAAAAGGAGGAGGAGTTTTCAATGAAAAGAGGGAGTATAAAGGTAGTTTAGGCAAAATTTGAGATAAAATAGGAAGTGATCTTATATTTAGGAACTTATCCACTTCCCCAAAAGTGATCTTATATTTAGGAACGGAGGGAGTAATTGATAATCTTACATCATCAGCTTCCTCGTCTATGATATGGTCTGCTGCCTCTATTATAAACTTTGCCGCCACTTCTCTTGCCATTTCCCTGTTGAAGGTAAGTTTTGTCAAAAGTCAGTTTTAGGGACATGAACTAACATAGTTAAAATCAGATAAAAAGATATAGAAAACCTGTTTAGGACCCGGCCGAATTCACACAAAATTAAAACATCACTATTCTGGACCAGCAGATCCTTATAGTCCAAAATTTCTCCCCCAGAAAAACCCTTAAGGCTCTTATTCGTCTCCACATACTTCAATAACTCTTCAACATCAATGCCATCCACATTCTTTATAACGACAGATTCATCACTTATTGCAATTATTTTTCCACCTTTCTCATGCAATAATTTTGCGGCCCACGAACCAGTCATTCCAAAACCCTGACACAATTGGATAACACATCATTGTTTCTTTATTGTGATTGAACTAAGGAAACATATAACAAAATTAATAAAATACATGAAACAAAAAAATTATTTTGCTTGATGACATATTTGATATATTTTTAGATTATACATTAGTTTATAGGTAAAATAAACTAATCTAATGGAAAAATGTAGGTAAATCAATTTATAATTAACTTATTTTGCTTTTTTATAGGATTTTCTAAAAAAGTCAATTAGGTCTTATATTTAGCACCGTAGAGAGTACTGAATAAGGTGACACTATTGGAGACACTCATAAGGATGTGCATAATATTAGGAACATGGAAGACACTAGTAAGATAAAAGGAAACTTAGGATTCAAAGAGGGAAGAATAGTTAGAGCCTTTATAAAGAATATGTACACCTGATCCATTTCCAACAAAAACCTGATTGGAAGAACCTGTGACAAATTGTACTGATAAGGAGTAACATGATGTGTTGCACCAGAGTCAGGAATGTATGAGAAATATATGGTGGGACAGAGGTATTTGAATAGGCACAGAAGGATATGGAGCTGTACTAGAAAAACCAGTACTTACTTCTGAGGTCTTGGAGGTGATAAGATTGACATGAGCAGTTCTACCACAGCTAATTAATGATTTCTCAATTCTAATTTCTTGAGCTAATACCAGTGATTCGACTTAACTAATTGTGAGTTTGTATTTCTGTGAAATTATTTATCATAACAGTAACATCAGGCAATCCTGCAAGTATTACATCTACATGCTCTTGAGAAGAAATATTTTCACCAATAGAAATCAGGCAAACCTTCCAAGTTACCTAATCTTGTTTGCTTTAGACAGAATTGACAATGGCTCCCAAATTTTTCTAAACATTAGCCACGGTAAATGTTCTTTCAACTTATTACACAACCAAAAAAATTTGTCATGGTAATTTCTAAAAGGTGCACCTATTAGCATGGTAATTTGAGAGTGCAAATTTGTCACTTATAACTTAGAATGAGGCAATTTTTGTTCTTCTATTGAAGTTAAGTTTTCCCATACTGCTTAATGACCCTTTTAGAAATTTCTATACTGGTGGGTGTCCCATTTAAATTACAAGTGTCAAATTTACACCATTAAAATTATCATGCTACTGGGTGGACATTTTAGAAATTACTCCCTTCGTTCCTAAATATAAGAGCACTTTGACTTTTTTGGAGAATCCTAAGAAAGCAAAATGAACAATTTAATCATAACATATTTTAAATTATTATTATATCATATGTAAGTTCATAAGTCAAATAAACTAGTTTAGTGAAAAAATTTGGGAAAATCAATTTTTAATTATCATATTTTGTTTTCTTAGGATTCTCCAAAAAAGTCAAAATGTTTTTATATTTAGGAACGGATGGAGTACCATACTACTGAGTTGACCTTTGCCCAAAAGGAAAAATATATACCGTTGATATTTGAAGTAAAAAATTGCAAATATTTAAGGGAAAATTAATTTGAGGTCCCCACAAGGGACTTAATACTAGAAAAGTCCCAAAAGTTGAAATAATTAATGTAGGGTCCCAAGGGACCTCACTTTAATATACTTGAAAATTGAAAAGACACTTTTGCCCAACAAGTTGTCACATTTGCTCATTCAGTTGTCAAGTTATGCCCATCGTGTTGTCACGGCTGCCCATTAGGTTGTCAGGTTTTTCCCATTAACTTCAGAGTTTGGGCAATTAACTTAAAGCACATGCCCAACACGTTGTCACATTTGCTCATTCAGTTGTCACGTTATGCCCATCGAGTTGTCACGGCTGCCCATTAAGTTGTCAGGTTTTCCCCATTAACTTAAGAGAGTTTGGGCAATTAACTTAAAGCACATGCCCAACAAGTTGTCACATTTACCCATCCAGTTGTCAAGTTATGCTCATCGAGTTGTCATGGCTGCCCATTAAGTTGTCAAGGGCAAAAGTGTCTTTTCAATTTTCAAATATATTAAAGTGAGGTCCCTTGGGACCCTACATTAATTATTTCAACTTTTGGGACTTTTCTATTATTAAGTCCTTTGTGGGGGACCTCAAATTAATTTTCCCAATATTTAACTTATATTTTTTTATAACAATATTTAACTTGTATTTTCAATTTACCTGGATTGTGAAAGTGGTCCCAGAAAGTGATTTTCCGTGGCAAAGTGATAGGAGAGCTTCCGTTGCAAAAACCACCCCACGGCCACTAGCGGCCTCCCCACCTGGTAATTAGAGCCGGTAATATGGGCCTGGCCCGATGGGCCGGCCCGTTTTCATGCAAGCCCGAGGAGGGCCGGGCTTGCTGTTTTGGTGGAAAAAGAGGGGAGCGGGCCTGTCGGGCCGGCCCTTTAGGGCCTAGGGCCTGTGCGGGCCGGGCCGCGGGCCGGCCCGTTAGGCCCGCATCCAGTTTTATTAAAAAAAAAATTGTTTCACTTAACTTCAGGCTTCACCTTCAGCTCTCTTAGATTTATATTTGAAGACTTTGTTATTTATTTTGACTTTCAGATTATGCGTATCACTATAAGTGTTACAGTGTATGTTGTAATGTTTTCGCTTATTAGATTATGTTATGATTTATGACTATGTTCATTGTGGATTTGTGATGTTTTTAGATGATTTTGTTTTGCTAAAACCGTAAAACTTACAGGGCGAACAATGTGGAAAAACCGAAGAGGAAAAATGGGTTCAGCACTTCAGCAAAAGGATTTTTTTTTTTTTAAAAAAAAAAAGGTGGGCCAGGCCCGTAGGGCCAGGCCCGGGCCCGATGGCATGAGGGCCGGGCTTCGCAAATAGGGAGCAAAAGGGGGGAGCGGGCCTAAACGGGCCTGGCCCGTTTAGGCCCGGCCCGATGCGGGCCGGCCCATTAGGGCCGGGCCGGCCCGAATTCCCAGCTCTACTGGTAATCCACCCATATCCTGAAAATTCAAATGACAATACTTATCAAACAATACTCCAACTTTTTTACTCTGAATTCAATTTGATGAACCATACTTACCTCATGTTTTCCTGTGACAACAGCAGGTGTATAACAACCGCGAAACTTGGTGTATTGATCCATTATCCAAGCCATCACCTGCAAAATGTTAAAAAATTTAAAACAATTACACATCAAGAAAAAATTGGACAGTACTATAAGTGGACTCACTTACCGTGGTCATCGTTTTGATAGGTAAAAAGTGCTCATCATCTCTAGAAACATCGTTTCATTTAACAAAGATCTTAGCCATCTACTAAAAATTCATCGTGTGGGAGGGAGTAACATGAGAGAGATGAAAGATACAAGAAATGTTTTTTTTAACAAAAGAAAATGAATGATATAATTTTTATTTTTTCTTCTTAAACACTAAACACACGTTTTCATCATACCAGGGCTTATATAGCCACTAAAGATGAATTTTTAGTGGATAGTCGATTTAGACATAACTTTGTTTAATAAATCGGTGTTTCTAGAGATGACGAAAGTTTTTTACCTATCAAAACAATGGGCACTGTAACTCTGTAAATGAATCCTAGTAGTAGTATATATGTATACCTGAGCATTTGTCCCCTTATGAGGGGTGAAAACATCAGAATTTGGTCCTATCATCTTATATATGCTGGTGATGTATGCTCGAGTGAGCCTCTCCATCTCAATGTGACTAAGGGAATGTGGGTCGCATACAATCCCTCCCATAGATCCACCAAACGGGATATTCAAAACAGCCGCTTTGAGGCTCATAAGTTGGGACAAACCAAGCATAAGATCTAGGTTAACCTACAATATGATTGATGATTTAAATTTAAAACCACAAGATAATTTAAATTAACAGCATAATAATACAGTGGACTGAATATACATATTCAACTTTATATTGTTTCCCAATGAAGTTGATGATTTGAAATGCAAGAGGAACCGGAGCTAGCTAGGAGTGTTCATTATAAACAACTAATAATTTAACTAAGTTTTCAAATATTAACAAATTTAAGAACCTATAGTGCAAGGAAAGTATTGGTCATGCATAGAAGCCAAAACACATTCATCACAATTGAAAAACAAATACTTGTACACAGTACATGCATGAAGTATACCCAAAGCAAGATCTCAAATCAAGCCATCACCTGGATTTAGAGGCAGAGGCAAGAATGCTAATCAAGCCTCGATATAGGCACAAATAATAATGAACAGGAATGAAACTCATTGGTGTTCATACACATTTTTGGGTGCTTAGTTTGATTTAGGAGCCACTAGCTAGAAATATATGGTTAGCGACCTAGCACTTCTAGATAATTACACAACATATATATCATGGGCCTATTTAATACATTAGGTTGCATTGCCTCATGGTAAGAGAGTTCACAAATTACTAATGGAGGGTATCACAATAAATGAGGTTTTCTATGCCACTCTATTAGAAACTACTCCCTCCGGTCCTTAATATAAGAGCCTAAAATTTGAATAATTTTGGTCCCTAATATAAGAGCTTATCTCACATTGTCTTCTCATTTAATGTGTTTTTTCCTACTTTGCCCCTAACTCTCTTTCATATTTATTAATGCTTATATATTTCTCTCTCTTAAAAGTATCATAATAAATATGGGCAATATTGGAAAAAAAAACATTAACTCCAGGCATCCAACTAACATTCACATGTTTTCTTAAAAAACATTTTTTGTTGGCTAACTCTTATACTCCCTCCGGTCCCTAATGTAAGAGCCCAAAATTTGAATGGTTTTGGTCCCTAATGTAAGAGCTCACCCCATATTCTCTCCTCATTTAATGCATTTTTTCCTACTTTACCCCTAACTCTCTTTCATATTTATTAATGCTTATGTATTTCTCTCTCTTAAAAGTACCATAATAAATATGGGCAATTTTGGAAAAGAAGCATTAACTCCAGACACCCAACTAACATTCACATGTTTTCTTAAGAAACGTTTTTTTGACGGCTAGCTCTTACATTAGGGACCGAAGGGAGTATTAGGGATCGGAGGGAATAATTAATGTGATTTCAGTATCCATATTAACTAAACTTGAATGGGGCCGGCTAGCTGAAACTTGAAAGAAAGCATGAAAGGAAGTATCCAGAATATATAAATAGTATTAATGTATATATAAATGATACGATGGACACGCACACACTGGATTGACAGTAGAAGACCATGGAACGAAAATGAATAATAGAATAACAGTCCTTCAACTAACAACGCCAATTCAAAACATCACTTTCTCTTGCAGAGAGCCAAAAAGCAAAAACAAAAAATTTAATAGCATCATAATTATAAAACCAAATCCAGGGTTTCACAAAGTAACACACACATTTTTAAATAATGCATAATACTCTCTCCGTTCATAAATATAAGATTAATGAAGTTAGTTATTTATACATGATATTACCAATTTATTCCAACTATATATACTTTTATCCTCACTCCCCCTCTTTTGCTTGTTATTATAGATAAGCATTGTATGGTTAATTTGAGAAAAAATTGGGAAAAATTAGAAAGTGACATTATATTTAAGAACGGAAGGAGTAATCTATCACAATAATAATAATGTAACGAGCACGTGTTACCTGTGGGTGGTAAATAAGAGGTCCTAGCATGGGACCTCGGAAGGCGTGGTGGTGGACGCGGTGGCCAACAAAGGTGTGGCGGGAGCCGTCGTTGCCCAAAATGGAGCAGTGAAGGTTGAGCTCACGGTAAGGCACAAGGAGGAGCTGCTCAAGGTCGGGGTCCAAGCCAAGTATCTCGGACGCACGTCGCATGCTACGTGTGGTGGCAGCCAACACAGATTTAGGCAACATTGATACCAAAACATATACTATAAGAAAATGCAAGATTAATGTAAGAAAGAAATTATATACACCTGGTGGTATGGTCCGACCAACGTTCAGGGGAAAAAACGATGTATAGCTAGCTTATGAGGATATTTATGTATGGATAAAGAAAATGCAATTGCAATGAAGAAGAAAGATAATCTCTCTAGCTACACGTACGTACGTACGTACGTTACGTACACCTTGTGCAACTAACACAACCACTACGTCACTCTCTAAAATCATCTTATCAACTGTCCTCACACTTTTTCCACCTTCAAATTCATTCCACAAAAGTCCAAATCGGGAACCCAACAAACAATTTATATTAAGTATATTAATGGCTTCTATTAAATTAATAACATTTTATTGATCATAGTAATGAAATAAAATAACATTATTGATCATCGTATATTCAATTGAAATATAAATATATGACTACTTTTTTACAAGTGTATGTTCTTTTTATTCTTGTTGTGATTATTGTTTTTTTAGTTCATTTCACTTTCATGTGTAATCTTTATTTATTGCTTCTTATTATTGTAAGACATTGCACAGTCTCAGTGATCCTTTCTCCAATTGCTGGTAATCCATGTATTTCATCAAAAGAGTGAAAAACATATAAAATATGTTCAATTTATGTCATGTCCATTTTCACCATTACATCATCCATATATTATATATATTACTCTTATGTGGAAATTAAATGTGTGTTCCGATCCTGTTAGGATAAAAGAATAAAACATATTTCTTATAATACCAATTGTGATTTTGTGACCGCACATTAGGGTTATCATTTTTCCGTTTGTTTGTCTTAACTATATATAGTAGGAAAAATAAGTAGTACTCAGATATTTAGTTCAATAGTAAATGCATCTCCAAAACGTGATTTTTCTAAAAGAAAAAATATTGTTGTTATCTAGTTTTCTCTAAGTTTCCCTTAATTTAAAATCCCTTTTTAAGTACTAAATTAAATACTAAAAAAAGATGAGTTAATAAAATTTATTTACTATCAATAATAAAAAATATTAATATCGAACTCCAAAAATGCAATTTAAAATGGTATTGCTAATAAATAGAGCCTTCAAAGTGATTATGATTATTCAGATTTGGAAATAGCTTAAACATAGTCAGATAGCTAGAATAGAATAAAATGTACTATAGTACTACTATATTAGTTTATATTGAGAGGGTATGGTATGATTAACCCAAAAGGGGCAAATTAGATATTTCACTTCTAAACCAACTCGCTATTCTGTTATAGGGTATAACGAAAACCTGGTCTTCATGCTCTGATTGCTTGCAGGTAATGCCTTGCTGTTCTCATTTGTTTATACGGATGTGGTGAGGAAAAAAAGTTTTCATCCCGCCAAAAATCATCCTATATTTTTTTATAAAATGATCAATTATATTAAAAATATCCCATATTTTAAATTCTATCCCAAGGTTAAAAAAATAAAAAGAAAAAGAAAAAGGTTATGCAATTCCAAATATTATTGGATACAATATATGACATCCCTTGCATCAGATTTTAGAACATCTGCCAATTAATATATTGTAATTAGAAATTAACTCTTTCTACTTGCCAGCAATTTGTATCTACAATCCATTTCTGTTAATCCCAACAAAATCGATGTGATTAAAAGCCCTTTCTTTTTTTGATATAAAAAGAAAATAAGACTAAAAAAAATACTAAGAACCAACTACATTCTTGAGAAGATGCACGCATCAAATTTGGACACCACGTAAATGTCTATGTCATAGATGAAAAGCCCTTTCTTATTCTAATATTAATATTGAAATAAAAAACATTTGCATAAAATACAAAAGGTCGCTTTTTTATCCTCATGCTAAGGAGAAAAGGACAATTCTTGATCAAAAAATTATATTGGAATGAATTCCAATAACATTTCATTAATATATATTGATTAATGCAGAAATAATCGGAACATGTACTAAACGCCTGGTAGCTAGTGGATGGGATGGCATGGCATGCCATCATCCCCTTAATTGGTGGGTCGTTATACGATTTGATCCTATTTGAAATATAGACACACACGATGTTCTAATTCCTTAGTGAAATATTGGTCAAAAAACATTCCTGAGTGAAATCAAACCTATAGTATTACACACTATCCATTGGAAATTGGATAGCCTTACCTTTTATTTTCTCACAGATGTGTAGGTTTTTATTTTTGCTTCTAATATAGGTTTTTAAATACGACAAGACAATGAAATATTGAAATATTGGTAATTCATTGTATTCCCAATGATTGAGAGCGATTAAAGTGCAACTATTTCCTATCCGAATTGGGCGCGGGTATATATTGGTTTGTTTGTGGTAGTGTTATACTCCCTCAAGTCCTATTTATAAGTCGTCAACCGCCTAAATTGTACAAATCAAGGAATGGAGGTTAATGAAAGTTGGATCATTAAATTGATCTTATTTTTTTTTGTCTTTTCCATTTTTGTCCCTCCCACCTTTATCACTATGGCCCACTACATTTTCTCTCTCTTCATTAATCCTCTATCTATAAAAGTGTTTTTTCATCTTCTCTCTCTTCTCATCTTCCAATGTTCATTTTCCAATGTAAGGGTATATTAGGAAAATTTTAATAAATGAGTTAGTTAGTGGTAGTTGGTGACTTATATTAAGGACCAAAATTTAGAGGCGGTTGACGACTTATAAATAGGACCGGAGGGAGTATTGAAAACCAAGATCAAGGAGAACTATAATATCATGCTGTTCATTGGAATCATCAAATCAAAGTCTCTAAAAACCATGAGGTCCCATAGAAGAGAATTAATTACTTTCATGTCCATTGAAATTAAAATTTGAAATCATCATTTGAGTTGTTATTGACATTTCTTCAACGACAAAGGAACAAGCTAAGACAACTTGTTCAAGTGCTGATGGAAATTAAATACATGCTTGATAGAGAGTGTATAGTTAATGTGGAGCATATCACAAGATATGTAAAAAAGTAGCAGACCTTGCTTGCAATAAGGAGGCTCTCAATTGTGGTTTGGAGATCAACCTAAGGAATTGCGAGTTCTTATGAATAATGGTTACACGCATAGTAGTGTTACATAGCATGTACGTAGAAGGGTAATCCTTCCGATCCTTATTTGTATAAAAAAATGTAGTTTAATAGTCACCATAATCTCAAATAAAAAATCCCAAGAATTCAATGACAAAGAATGGAAGTATAATCCCTTATTGAAGAATCAACCAAGAGGTTGGCTATAGAATAGCATAATTTTTATCAGACATGCTATGAGGCTTATTAGGTATGTGATGTAGAACGAGAAGGGGAAAGTTGAAGGGAGAATTTAGTAGGGGAGAAGGGATAGAATATATAGGGAGAAAAAATATATAGACAACGAAGAAAGTCATCAATATTTTTTTTTGAAGTCTCAAACCTACAAAACAAATGAGTTGAGAATTTATGTATTATATGCATAAACTAGCCTAACCTAGTATAGAAATTAATAATGAAATATTGGAATAATAATATATTGAAAACAATTCAAACTTTAAAGAAGGCCACAAAATAACAATTCCAACATAATATTCTGGAGCAAGAGTAATAACCATGACATGGTTACTAATTACATGGTATATAACATTTTCAAGCCGAGAATGACCACTTTAAAAATATTCATTATCTTTTTGTGAGAGTCGCCATATTTGCCTTGGATTTGACTTAAAAGCCTCGTGCTTAGGTGTGTCATTTGAATATTCCTGATCGGAACCCTTAACCTTTGCTGCTGGAGGGGGTGTTTCATGTGGCGGTGCAAGCGGTGGAGCCTCCTCATCCCGTTGCGGCTTTAGCGTCCAAGAAGAGGGTTCTTCATTTTCTGAATGCTGACTCCGTATTTAATTTAAAATAAAAGGTTTAGGTCCTCGAATTTGATTATGTTACAACAGTTAGTACCTATAATTTAAAAATATAAATTTTGGATTTTAAAAAAGTTAAAAATTTATATTTTATTTGGTCAGATTAATCTCCTAGTCATCGATAACCATGTTATCATAATTAACACCGTCATCGACATGTCTACATATTTAACACCGTTAACACATATTCAAATCCTTAAATTATAGGGATTAACTGTGCTAACAAAATCAAACTTGAGGAACTAAAACCTCTTGTTTTGAACTAAGGAACTAAAACGAAAATTGAAGCAAACTATAAGGAACAAAATATAAATAAGAATAATATATGGGGTCAATATGCAATTTGAAATTTTTAACGGTCAAATGTCATTGACCGTCAGGTGAGGGTAAAATTTGACCGCTTTAGTTACTTGAAGGGCATATTAGGGTCTGTTGTTAATTTAGGGTACCCAATGGTCTACGATGATTATTTAAAGGGTAAATTAGAGCCATTACCCTTTTTGAATTGGTCAATAATATACTTTTCTTGCGAAAATTTGTTTTTTCATTGGAATTCGATCTATATATCTAATTTCATTTGTAGCTGAAATTGTTTCTATCAATTTTCTTGTGATTTGTGTTGTTTTATATTGGTTGTACTAATATAATACTACCCCGATCCTAAATATAAGACTTAATTGACTTTTTTTTAGAGGTTAAAATTGTGAAATAGGCTATTAAATCATGACATATTTGATATATTTTTATATTATACATTAGTTTATAGGTTAAAAAAACTAACATAGGGGAAAAAATTAGGTAAATCAATTTATAATTAACTTATTTTGTTTTTTTATAGGATTTTCTAAAAAAGTCAATTAGGTCTTATATTAAGGACCGAAGGGAGTATAAATTAGGAACCGGTTCCTACATAATAAAAATTCATGGTTTAGACTTAAAAACAAAAACAAAAAACATATTCACACGGTTAAAGCTATAATAAGTGCTATTTTTACTGAGCTCAGTACATAAACGCTTCACAGTCGGTATAGCAACTTAATCCAAACATAAAAAGGAATTAGATGAGCTCCAACAAAAACACGCCTGAAGGGAGCCTTCATCATCTATCTACTTTAGAACAGACTAGTCACTTGATTATTCTAGGTCTGTTAGCTCCTACTTTGGATCTGGTGCAGTGAACCTTCTTTGGAACATCCGTGGTTAATGCATACATCTTTACAGCAAATAATTGCTCAGGGAATCCCCTCTGATCCTGATCAAACACAATGAATATAAGAGACAGAATTTGGCAGGTACATACATGATACAGGATAAATTGATATGATTGTTTTGTTTCATTCATTTTTTTTCAACTTTGAGTTTTTTCAAAAACTGTTTTTCTCACACAATCTTATGTACAATTTCAGGGTAATACGCACAACATACGTACAATCTATGTGCAATTTCTATGCAATATTGAATTTGTGTACTATTTTCATGTGGGGCTAGTTTGAACTTTTAAGTGTGTTGTAATCAATATAAGCATCGAATGCATGTACATCATAGATGATAGTACTGCAATATTAAAGATTGCGTGCTTCAAGCAAGATGAAACACTTTTGACATCCATGTGAATCGACAGTGGTTTACCTTTATTTTGAAAATATGCAATCCACATCTAGCAAAGAGTTCTTTAAAGTACAAATCAGATCTTGTAACGCTTCTATCGTCATTGTCTAACACGAATCCTGCAAACGACGAAGACAAAGATGCATCCATACAATAAAGTTAAGCATTACAAGATCCTATTGGTACACACAAATAAACTAAGGAAAAAATACAATCAGTGGGTATGTTCTTAGGGGATGGTGTAGCTTAATTTGAGTGCTCATGAGCAAGAGTTCCTATTTTCAAACAATGACCCAATTTACACATTGGAAACACATGAAAAAGCTGGGAGGGTTTTCCTGTAAACTCCAAAATTTCCCCCCACGGAAATTATGGGTATTAGTATTAGGGAGGGAATAAAGCTATGCTTCGGAAGAGGCAGCAGATCAGTTGAAGTTTGTTGCGACAGTGCTGAGGGAAATGGAACGATCACCAGAAGCAATTCTGATGGGCATCTGTTTAACGAAACTATTGATATTGACAGACTTAATCTTTCAAGAGACTGAAGAAAAAAAAATCTTTCAAGGGACTGGAAGATTTCTTTTCATTTTGTGTATATGGAAACAAACATATGTGCTCATATGTTAGCTCAACTTTCACATAGGATTAGCAATGAATTTTGCGCCTTTGAACAATCCCTACCTTCTATCAATGTATTTTCAGTTAATTCAAGAAAAACACTGTACATATATTACAGACTGAAAGGTATAAAAACAATTGGAAAGAAAGTATATGGGTTGAGTCAGAAGATCAACAGCAATACAAGGCAGCTAAATCTGTATCTCTGAAGTTGCTACAGAACTTATCAAGAGAACTTACAAGTCATTCCACAATTAAACTTTGTCAAGTTTTTGTCAACTTCCCAAATTATCACTATTGGTGCTCGTCCAACAATAACAGAGTAAGAGATGGGGAAGGGATTGAGGGAAGATGATTTGGGTGTTTTAGTAAAAACACATCATACAAATTAAAATAATTCACATCCTAATTTAATCAAATTAGTTATTGTATAGTATAGAAACTTAAATAGCTGCACTATTTTATTCATGAGAGCTATACATACTCAGTTCTTTTATCATATTCTGTGCTACGCATGGACTCACAAGTTCTAAATATGGAATACCTGATCTAAAGAAAATGACATGCTAGTCAGAAAACCCATGTTATTTTGCAGCACTGTCTTGAAAATAAATTCAAATTTATTGATTTAATCCAACTATAAAAAGTGTTATTTCAATGGCTTCATCTAGAATCTCCGTAACTGAGGACTTTCAAGAGCAGAAAATGAGAGGTTAAAAAGGCATAAAATTTTCAAGCCATAGGCTACAAGTTCCCAAAATGCTAGACATGTTGAAACTTGTTGAAATTCATAACAGTATGAAAAATAAAAATCAGCACAATTGGAAAGATAAATTAGCAAATAGCATAATACCCTGTCTTGCAATATTCTCCTTGAGGACAAAAAAACCACCAGGTTTGAGACCAACCTACAAATGATAATATTCAGCTCCATCAGAAAATAGACATGTTTTTTATACTAAATAATACACACAAATTGAAATTTAAAAGGTTAGGGCTCAGCTATTTGTCTCTTCTTGGATATTGATGGATTTCAATATCACATACTAGAGTCCAGACTAACAACTACTATTGAGATTCTTTCGTCCCTTTCATTCTATATATACTCTCCATTTCCCTCCCTTTACAGTTAAGATCAACACATCCCATGTGGACTAATAATTCAAAAATATCATAATTTACCTTTGCCCTTTGGAAAAAAGATACAAAGTCCTCGTCTGTGAGATGACCAATGCACCACTGAATCCATATTACATCATATCTTTGAGTATCTGGTGTAAAATCCTATAAGAAATCAAGAAATTTCAATCATTAAAGGCTAGTCACATAACCGAGTAATGCTATTAAACCTTAAAAGTCCTGAACGATAACTTAAAAGGCAATTAATGACATTTAAATGAAGAGGGGTGGGGTTAGCAAGAACACTTCTGCCAACTAGTTGAGCTTGAGATTTGGAAGAAACACTTGGAAACTTTGTAAATGAGACATGAGCATTTTTTTTTCTTGTGCAGAGACGAGTGAAGTTGGAGTTTAACCATGCACTTAGGTCTGCTAAGCTGAGATACATACACCATTTTAGGTGCCATAACTGAATTGAACGCTAATTCAAATATGCACCATTCCATCTTCTTTTACCTTTTCTCAGGTGTGGTTAGAAATGTGCTGGAGAATTTTAAAATTGACAAAACAATGCCAAATATGGCATCATTAAAGATAGCTCCATCCCGCCTTCAAATGCCCCAAGATTTCCCTTCTCTCTTGAGGTCAAACATCCTTCTCCCTGTGCCTTTGCTATTCCTACTTGTGATTTGCAATATCGTTTGTTGTTCTGTTGGTCATGTTCATTCCATTTCTTCTGTAATTGTACTCTGTTATGACACCATTTTCAGTGTATGCAAAATTAGTCTGTTTTCATCCCCTTCTTCTATTACCCCCTCTTTGTTCTCTGACATGGTACCATAAATATGGCATATATTCCATTTTGTTTTAGGGTATTGAAGGTGGAAACAGGGCAAAACAACATCATTCAGCATCTTTGGCACTTTGACGTGGTTTAATGCCGATTCAAAATGCTTCAGCATGTTCTATAATATTTGGTATCTTAAACAAGGACAAGCCAATATACAATAAAAAAAAGTAAGTGCCAATGTGTGTTGCAGACAATATCTTCAAGGATTCTCGCTGATAAAATGAAAATAACCAAAAAGACAAGGTTTAAAACAAGTGTTATGAGAAAATGAAGAAAAATATGGTTTTGATTTTACCACCTAGTATATTCAATGCATTCACATTCGTGTAAATTAGACTACTCAGTCTCACAGTGTACCTGAAGAGGTACACAATAGAAGTTAACTGCTTTGTGAATATCTGAATCCACGTGATTTCCAGGGGCCAAAGTTTCCCGTGCAGCCTCTAAGAAATGTGATACTGGCTCAAGGAGGTCAACCTGAAATTTACATGTAGTTGACAAGAAAAAAAAACTGTATTAACTTGTAAGATCAATATAACATCGAGCACAAATTACACTTAATTGACATCAATTAAAAACAAAAAACAATTGCAGAGAAATGTGATAGAAGCAGCACAAGACAACTTGATGAAAAATCCTTAAAAACTAGATACATGAACCTCTTGCCCACGTTAATTGATACAAATATCACAGGACGATACACCAAATTTTGAGAAGTTCACAAAACTAATACACTGGAGCACTGTTAGTTATTACTCCCTCCGGTCCTAAATATAGGACCTACATAACTTTTTTTGGGGAGATTAAGGAAGGCTTAATTTTAGATGTCTTTCCAATAATACCCCTCCTTAATTAGTTTAATTACTTACTAGATCTTCTCTCGCCTGATGAATCAAATGAGGAGTCTTGAAAATAAAGCTCATACACAATTTTCTTCTGCTTGAGCGAGAAAAAGCTGTGCCTTTGAACACTCTTAACATTGGAGAATCCCAACTGTTTCATTGCCAGCACAGCCATTGAAGCACCTTCTCCAACACAGACTTTTAGCATCACATTTCAATAACTGCCTCCCCAACAATTCATTAACCACAGTAACACTCAAATTGACATAATCACAATTCGTAGAGTGAAATGAACTCCAAAAGGTGCTCAATAATTTGCTCGGAAACAAGTATGAGCCCTGAGGCAAAGTGATGTCATTTGCATCTGAATCCGCAACACAGTCATTGTAATCAATTGGAGCGAAAGCTCCCAAATTTAAGCTATCAGGTATGCGGATTAACGTTGCAATTGAAAACGTAGAGGCGAGTAAGAATGTTCGTAAAAGCACTCGCCTTAATGCAGACCCTTTAAGGATCTGGAAAATGAAGGTCCTCGCATTCATAATAATGCGGAGGAAAGTTCAGAGGAGGTAGATCGATGAGAGAGAGTGAAATTGGGAGTGAAGATTTGAGATTAGGAGTTCAATCAGAAACAGAGAGATTTGATGTGAATGGAGAGAGGATTAGCGAGAGAGAAACCTGGAGGAGGTATGGTTTAATCAAATTTCTTGTTAAGAAGAAGGGTAATCTAGGAAAAAGGTGACCAAAAATGTATCTAGGTCTTATATTTAGGACCAAAATGAAGTCTCTATCTAGGTCCTATATTTAGGACCGGAGGGAGTAATTTAGTAACAGAATTATATATGAATTAAAAAATATTACATTGTACTATCCACACCCATTCACCCAATCATTTGAGGGCGCGGGAGATAAACCTGTTCAACACAGCTGATTTTTACAAGGATTGAAGCACTTAGAAAATTCCTTAGAATTCAGTTCAAAGCTAGCCAGTTCAAAGATTTTATCCATGTAAAGGAGATCAAACATACATACCTCATTGAAGTACCTAATAAGAAGGTTTTTGGTGACCCTACCGATGCCAGAACCACAATCTGGAAATCAATGGATTGTTAATTAGATCCTTAATAGATAAAAATAAACTCCTTAAAGCATTCCATGCCTAAACTTGTATCAAAATGGATATCAATTATCTTTTTCTGAAATGAAAAAAAGAAATGCAAGAATAGAGGTTCACATCAGTTAATGGGAAAGATTTTCATTTCCGTTTCCAGTGAATAATCTTCAAAATGCAAGGCGTGCACAATGCATTCTTTTTCCTACTTTTCATTTTCAGATATTATGATAAGCAATATGAACTATCCAGGAAATTCTTTAAGATCATTATAATTTGAAGTCAATATGCTTATATTGAAAAATGACTACCAAAATAAAACAGAGACATATAAAAAATGCAATTTATACACAATTTTGAGCTAAAACACCAAATTAAGATTCTGTATCAATTTAAAAAACACAAAATAATGGATACTCTCAGCTCAACCAATAGAATCAGCCGCCAAGTTGATATGATATATGGAATTATTCATAAGAAAGCTGATAGGGGGAAAGGTAAAGAGAGGGTACCAAGGACAACAATCGGTCGGTCTTTTACACCAGAAGGAAAACGCTCAGACAGAACCATTTTGAGGAAAGCCTCACTATCCTTTATATCAGGTTCATTCACATCTGCATATCCTCCCAATACCCCATCCATTGATGCCTCCACACCCTATCCTAACAAACAAAAAACAACAGTGCTTAGGATAAAGCTATTGTCACACTATCAAATAAAACCAGACAACTTACCACTATTGATATTCATTATTTGTTATTTCCTTCAAAAGTTAAAACCAGACAACCTATCACAGTTAGTAATCATTATTCGTCATTTGCTTCAAAAATTAAAACCAGACAACCTATCACTGTTAGTAATAATTATTTTTCATTTGCTTCAAAAATTAAAACCACACAACCTATCACTATTAGTAATAATTATTTGTCATTTGCTTCAAAAATTTAAACCAGACAACCAATGACAGTTAGTAATCAATATTTGTCATTTGCTTCAAAAATTAAAATCGCACAGCTTATCAATATTCAATGTTAGAAAGTACTCCCTCCTGTCCTAAATATAAGGTCACTTTCAATATTCAATCCAGTCCTAATTATAAGACCACATAACAATTGTTTCGAACTCTTAGTGAGAGTGCATTGGTAATATCACGTGATTTAAATTAACTTAACTAACATCTTTAATCTAATCAAGTAAATTAGAATTAAGTAAGCTCAAAATTGTGGCCTTCATAAACATAAGTATGCTACGTACGTGGTTGAATTTTGAAGGAAAAGAAAGAGGTAAAGCAAAGAGTTGGAATGTTGGAGAGGAAAAGATACATACCTGCCAATAACCTACTCCATGGCGATACCAGTCGGTCTTCTTGTCAGCATCGCCGGCCTCTTCCCGCCACATCTCGTCGGCGCTCTTGAAGTCGCGACCATTCGAATCTGAGCCGCCGGCGTTCATGCTACCAGCTCGCACCTCAACTATACAAGAGAGAGAGAGAGAGAGCAATTTCTTTTTAGCTCTATCTATTTTCAACTTTCTATTTAATTAGTTTTTTCTTGAGAAAATTAATTTGAGGTCCCCACAAGGGACTTAATACTAGAAAAGTCTCAAAAGTTGAAATTATTAATCTAGGGTCCCAAGGGACCTCACTTTAATATTCTTGAAGAGTGAAAAGTCTCTTTTGCCCCTCCCCTCTTATTACTTCATTTCCCTCCAATTGTTCCCTCCCTCACTCATTTCCTTCATTTCACTCATCACGTTGCTTCTCTTCATCATCAACAGAGACACATTTCCTTCATTTCATGCACGTTGCTTCTCATCATCATCAACATAGACACACCTTCAATCAATGACTTGGAAGACCCACATGAAAGTTTGATCATCCTCTACAAACAAAGGTATATTCCAAAAAACTTGATCTTCATTTTGTGGGGAAAAATGATTGCTTTGAAATAAAAACAAAAACTTTTGCTTTAAATCATCTTCCCTTGGTCCATCAAAGAGTTATTCATATGAAAAACACAATCTTTTTTAGTTGTACGATATAAAGACATATGGATGGTTTGAAAAAAAGGCAAACCTTTTCATATAATAATAGTGTGGGATGAATGTTGATGAATAAAAGACATATTGATATGAAAGACAAATTTTTTTAGTTGTACAATGATGTATGTAGCATTCTTATTTGTTGTAGACCAGTGTTTGGTTTGTTGATGATGTATGTGGGGTAAGCTATGTTCTGTTTTACAGTTTAAAAAACAGGGGAAGTACATAGATGATTGAGTCTGTGAGTGTTTGAAGGGATTAATCTTTATTGTCACAACGTGCCCAATGGGTTGTTATCGATGGTCATTACATTGTGAATAACAACGAGTGAAAGAATGGTGAAGTGGTTAATGAATTGATTGGGGATGAGTTTTGTGCGATGTAATTTGATTCTAATATAAGAGTGAACTAAAAGTATGCAGTTTTTTGGGGTTTCCACCTGTGTATTAGTATTGAAGTGAGTATTTTTAATGAATTGATAGTGAGTTGTCATCTATGCTCATGTAATTGTTATAATGGCTCATGTGGTTGTGAATATCAATGCACTGTGCAGGGTAAATGGCTAGCTCATCAGGGAGGAGTGTAATATGTTTGTTGCACATAGGGGGGCATTTTATAAATAGAGAAGATGGTTACCCACAATATGTTGGGGGTAGTATCATTTCAAGAACCATAAAGGAAGGCATGACATATGAAGAACTTAAAACAATAGTGGCAACTATTGTTGGAGGTGGAGCGGAGATTGGGGATATTTGCATGTCATTGTTTTGTCAATGACATTTAATGCCTCCCCTAGAAGTTTTTTGGAATGGGTGCTACAGTATGTCAAAATGATGTATAGTGACCTATGTTTTGGTTGGAAACCTTGTTAATGAGCTGTACCTGATGTTATTATGCTTGGAAAAGACATGCAAGTGGTCATGTGGATTGTATTATGCTCTATCAAATTTGCTGTCAAACCTGTTGTTATATTTGCCCAACGAATTGTTATCCTTGCTCATTCACATGTTATTGACAAGTCCTCAATTTTAAGGCATTAACTGTATTTTGTACAACTGTAATACCTATGTTATTGTTGCATTTTGTAACTCTGACACAATTGATCATTACATTATTTTTATACCTTGGCATGAGATTGTTATAGCAGGGCATGAAGTTGTCAAGGTCTGTCCAGGAAGTTGTCACGCCTGACCATAGAGTTGTCAGGTTTGCCCATTCAGTTGTCACATTTGCCCATTAAGTTGTCAAGTTATTCCCATCGAGTTGTCACGGCTGCCCATCGAGTTGTCAGGTTTTTCCCATTAACTTGAAAGAGTTTTGGCAATTAACTTAAAGGCAATGGCCAGAGAGTTGTCACATTTGCCCATTACGTTGTCAAGGTATGCCCATCGAGTTGTCACGGTTGCCCATCGAGTTGTCAGGTTTTTCCCATTAACTTGAAAGAGTTCTGGCAATTAACTTAAAGCCAATGCCCAGAGAGTTGTCACATTTGCACATTAAGTTGTCAAGGTATGCTCATTCGAGTTGTCACGGCTGCCCATCGAGTTGTCAGGTTTTTCCCATTAACTTAAAAAGAGTTTTGGCAATTAACTTAAAGCTAATGCCCAGAGAGTTGTCACATTTGCCCATTAAGTTGTCAAGGTATGCCCATCGAGTTGTCAGGTTTTTCCCATTAACTTGAAAGAGTTTTGCCAATTAACTTAAAGCCAATGCCGAGAGAGTTGTCACATTTGTCCATTACGTTGTCAAAGTATGCTCATCGAGTTGTCACGGCTGCCCATCGAGTTGTCAGGTTTTTCCCATTAACTTGAAAGAGTTTTGACAATTAACTTAAAGCCAATGCCCAGAGAGTTGTCATATTTGCCCATTAAGTTTTCAAGGGATGCCCATCGAGTTATCAGGTTTTTCCCATTAACTTGAAAGATTTTTGGCAATTAACTTAAAGGAAATGCCCAGAGAGTTGTCACATTTGCCCATTAAATTGTCAAGGTATGCCCATCGAGTTGTCACGGCTACCCATCGAGTTGTCAGGTTTTTCCCATTAACTTGAAAGAGTTTTGACAATTAACTTAAAGCACATGCCCAGCTAGTGATCACATTTGCCCAGTAACCTGTCACGCTTTGGCCATTAACTTAGAGAGTTTGGAAACGCTTTATACGATTGACCAACAACGATAAATTGTCATAATATACAAGAATTCAACATCGTTATTAACAACCGTTTGAAAACACAAACACTTGTTTCAATACATAAACACCCTTTTCAAAATGTGACCTAGTGCAACATCTACTTCTTGGACATTCTGTTCTCCACAATTGATAGCGCTATTTGCCTGTTCTTGTTGTTGAGATGCGCAATCAGCCACCAGAGACATTCAACTTTAATGCTTCGCATGTCAGCTGAGTTGTACCTCGGCATAGTATAGCCTTCATCATGCTCAGAGGCGTCCCAGCTCTGTAGCCAACTCAACAGGTGGACGTCACACGAATCCCTAAAGTGATAAACCATAGTTAAGAACAGAAACAAGGTACATAAAGATAACTTAGCCTCCCGAGCAAAAAAAGTGCCCAAAACTAACTTACGTGTCACCTTGGAGATGGACCTTAGCCCAATGCACTTCTTCATCATTAATATTGTCCAAAAGTGCTGGCTTTACCATCTGGATTATGTCTATCAACTGCTGCCTCTACATAAGGATATATGGACACAAGTAAGTAATCATACACAACTGAAGATAACAATTAGTCAGCAAAAGATTAAACTTACACAATGGGTAATCATTATATTTTTATGCCTAAATGTCTCCTTGAATCCCTTAGTCGTCTTCCTACGTGCATAGTGCTTAGGCTCCATTGACTGTTGTTTCAAATTTTCATCTATCTGCAGTGCATTGAATGTGACGCTATCTAGGGGTGGTCAAATTAAACCGAAAACCGAAAACCAAACAGAACCAAATGAGTTTCGGTTTTTTGGTTTCGGTTTTTTTGTTTTCGGTTTCGATTTCGTTTCCATTTCCCATACTATTCGGTTTTCGGTTTCGGTTTCGGTTTTTGTTTTAGGTAGTTTTTTTGTTCGGTTTTCGGTTTTTCGGTTTCCTTTGTAAAATAGTTGTATTAGCACACAAAAATGTGATAAAGCTAATTGTTTTCGGTTTTTCTTGTAGCATTTCGGTTTCAGTTATTCAATGTTTCGGTTTCGGTTTCAGTTTTCATTTTAGGTAGTTTTCGGTTATTTCGGTTTTCGGTTCGGTTTTGAACCTAATAACCGTTTGCCCACCCCTAACGCTATCCACCAATGAGTCAAGGACATAGAAGCACATGCTCCTCGTCTCGATAGCATAACAAAATCAGTGGTTGTCAAACAAGACGGGAGCGAAAATAAAGTCAGCGTCTCCGAGGTTGTATTTAAGCTGTTCAGGCATAAACTCTGCAGCATGATCGATCAATGCAAATCCATGGACATTGCGCACAATCTTGTCCATGAAGAATGGACAAAATATGTGCCTTGTCACCTTGCCTTACTGTTCATTCTGGTCGGCAATCATTGTCCGTACAATCATTGTCATGAACTGCATTAACCACATATAGAAAGTGCATATTAACGAATTTACATATGCAAAACATAACCACATTTCATAATAGTACAGTCCCCTATCCGAATTGCTGATCCAACCCCCGAATCGAAGGCAGGTAAGCTCGGAACGTGTCAGGTGGAAGTCATGCATGTCAACAAATATCCTAATGCGAATATTTAAGGTGGCGTATCAGAATACAGTTGTTTAAAAAGCAAATTCACAATCAATTGACAATAAATAAAATAACGCGCATTTACTTACGTTCACTGTAACATTATGTTATAATTCCCTAATTAACCTACAATATCCTTTTTAAATTCAATTATCTCTTTACTAACTATGATAGCAAAAGGATTTCCATATATCAATGTCTATCATAGTTAGAAAAGGAATTTCCTAATAACGGAATATTATCCATGATAGAAAAGAATAAACTAATATAACCTGAATACTATCATGGATAATTAATAGCTAACCATGTTAGAAAAGAATCACCTAACATGGTTAGAAAAATAAACAACCTAATGTTCAATAATATCAAATACATATAAATATATGCGGAAACGAATGCAGGCCTATACAAATTGGCAATACACAATTCTAAATAAACTATACCAACTCTACTACCTAATTCTCTTCCTGAAGCTTGCCCCTGTGCATGAATACCTGCAAAAATGTCAGTAATCGTGGGATGAGACAATTTGTCCCAGTAATCACCGCTTAACTCACTATAACAGTGAGATGTGCGGTAGCGAGGGCGTCTAAAGGGTACCACAGTTTTAAAATAATTCACCTGTATACAATATACATGCACTACATAACGTATATCCATATATACCCACACATCTCCAAATAAACATAACCTCAATAAGCCAAACGTCTCCAAATATCCAAAGTAAATATGATTGACACTGTGCCCCAGTCTCTACTCTGAAAGGCATATTTCCCCTGTCTATAATCAAAAGGAAATAATAAACGGAGCCCGTCTCTATTCGGAAACCGTAAGTCCCTGTCTCTACTCATTAGGACCAGTACAACTAACCGTCGATTGCGCTATCAAACGGTTACATCGGCCGATGGTACAAGCAGTGTCATGTAATAACCTTCCACAATATCCTTTTCAATATCTCACAGTATTCAACATCTCAATCACCATTTCCTTTCAATATCACCATCCCATTCACAACCATTCAATTCCTTTCCTCCACCTAACTATCATTATCCCTAACCAAGTATTACATAAATCCTTCACAATTTCAAACTTAACAATTCACACCCCTTTCAAACAACAACCCTCTTTAATCAGAATATGGTACCTGTATGTCATACTATTCAAGAACTACCACCACCACCAGGATAATATATATAAAATGCAAATCAATCATTTATATAAAATAATCGTGTTTGAAAGGCACCCGATAGCCTATTTTGTATAAAAATAATCTTTTAAAGATAATATATATAGAGGGTGAGAAGGGATTTTACAAAATCCCTAACTAACGTCACCCTCAATGTTATAGCAAGGTTAAGTGTGATTACCTGTCGCTCTTTAGCAATTCTAAGCGATTTCTCAACCTTTCTTCCTCGATGCCATGAAAGCCTACTGCATCCACTCCTATAATAATATATATCCAAATGGTAAATTAATATCATTTCCCTTTTATCGTAGTTCGACGTCTCTCTCTCGTTCTTATATGTTACTACCCAGCCCATATGTAATTATTCTATTCCTTGAAGTCATTATAATTCTTAAAGTTTATTCATTAAACATTCAAAGGTTTCTTGCAAAGTTTCAAGAATCCTCAAATCATTCAACAAGCATTAATCAAGTAGCAACTCATGATATGATTTCCAAATAAAGTACTAAGAAACCATGACAATTACACCTTCACAATATTATTCACAAAAGTCACAGCAGCAACCCATCAAGCAATAAAGCAAGCATCAAACATTGAACAAGCATACACATGCATTGTTGCATTTACTACTTTTCATTTCAATTTACAACCAACATACACCACTTCTTTAACAATAAAAACAGTGCAGTACTAGGATGGGAGTTAAGTATTTATTCTCATCCAATTCAAATCCACAAAACAAAATCAAAATGGATTCAATTTAATTTACTCATTCAAAGAGTCATATCAGTTCCAATCATTCATGCAGCATTTAATGTTTACAATTAGAGTTCCTCATGTTTCCAAGCAATCATTTTGATGTGTATTAGTACTTCTTTAGGCAAGAGTCCATTCAATTAACAAAGGCTTCACCAATAAACCACATCCTTTGGCTAAGAGGAGAATAGTTTCTACTTCACTCCAAATTACATTTTCATGCATATATTTCACATATGAACTTTAATACTTGATTTACAAAAACAGATTTCAGAGCAAGTAGAACATCAATAATTAAAGAACAACAAGCATTATCTTGATTAAAACCTAATATAAATCCACAAGTTAAAAGGATTATGAAATCATAATAAGTTTACTGCTTTTATTTGCATTCTTAGCATGTTAGCTTACTCATACACACAACATATACATAGATCATGAGTTGCATTTAAACTCATTGAAGATAAGTACTTCAGTAACACATTTCAGATTTACAATTGCAATAACTAATTAATGTTCAAGCTGATGTAAGTAAGTACTATAAAATTCAAACTAAAACCCACACAAAAGTGCATGAGTTCCATCTGGATGTCACAAGAATATACCTCTAAATTTAGCATGATTTTACAGTTCACTAACACAAAACAGCAAGTGCTTTGAATCAGAAGAAATGAGAACTACCCTCCTATGCAGTTCAGTCAGTGTAGCAAAAATATCATTCCATGACCAGATCTATATGCTACACTTTAAACACGTTTTAACACTTAACAATTTATCCTTAATATCATTATTCCCTAACTCTTTCAGCCGTGGCAGAGAAGAGTAACAAGAACTTTTCAAAAATTAATATGTAAACAATTGAGATCACAAGTTGATATTATCATATTTCAAACAATCATTATAATACTTGTCAACACCTCTTTAGTTTTATAATTCATTCAGCCAAATGCAAATCAACACTAGCAACAACATAGAGAAATAAAATGCTTAACCAATTCATTTAATTTAACTTGAAACAGAGTTTATGCAAAACCATTCCTTTATTCAACTAAGATCAAAAACTCAGCTATGGCAAGAATATGGAACAAAATTAAGTAACCATAACCTATTTCACAGAATTTGACATACAAGCATTTATTTGAACACTTCAAAATAATAAGTACTATATCAGTCCCAACTTCAAATAAACGTGATAGCCACGAACACATAATCAATCTACAATTCAAGAGGGCAATTCAATCCGTTTCCATTTATTCTGTTTAAGTCAAAATAAAACACTGCACACACATACACATCAAGCATACATTAAACACAAAACAAATAAAAAATCTCCAAAAGTTAGGGTTTTACAAAAACTCCACAAAACCTTAACAAAGCTTCAAATAATCACTTAGGACATCCTAACACAAAGCTTAAAATGTTCCTTAGATGGTTTATAAGCCCAAAACTTGAACCCTAATTTCGGCCTCTCCCAAAAACTCACGCAAAAACGAAAGAGGAAAGGATGAAAACGGATAAAAGAGAGTCACCGGAGTTCAAGAATAAGAAAAGAGAATCAACCATCGTCGACCGCCACTGTTTCGCCGGAAATCGGCCGCCGGTATGCGTGGGCCGAACAAACACTGAGAGATGAGAGGGAAAATGTAAGAAATCAACAAAAATAAGTGCATAACTCGAAGAACACAAGAAAAATCGAAGCTTTACATCTTTCCCGCCGTTGGCCGCCGCCACTTCGCCGGAAAACCGAAAACGACGACGCAGTGACAAGGGACGGAGGTCAGGCGAGAGAAGAGGTTGACAGGGAGAGGATGGACGATGAGAGCGTCCATTGCCGCCGTCCGCCGTCCATGCCGCCAGAGAACGCCGGAAAACGAAGTGGAGGAGGGCGGAGGTCGCGAGAAGGGCGAAGGAGATGAAAAGGAAGGTGTTTGGGGAAAGTGAACCGTGGAAAAGAGAGAAGGAAGCTACGGTGGCTTCCTCCTCTGCCGCCGCCGTTAGCGGCGGCCTTCACGGCGGCCGGCGAGAGTGAATGGCGAAGGAGAAGAGAGAGCGATCCAGAGAAAAAGAGTTGGAGGCGGAGGGAGTTTGGTATTTATAGTAAGGGGGAGGGCTGTGTTTGGTTGAGTGAAATAAAGGGTTATATGTTAATTTGTAGCCCAAACTTGCCACAGTGTACTCTTTTTAATTTAAAACCACTTAAACCAGCCTCCAATCTTCTTAAACTTCAAAATATTTTTAGCTTTACCACTCCCTCATATTTCAAACTCTTCATTTCTTAATTAATTATATGCATATTATTTACTCAAAATTTCCAAAAATATCCCAAAAATTCCTAAAAATTCCAAAATTTCCCAAAACACTCTCTAATCCTGAATTAAATTTTTCAGGATGTTACATTCACCATCAACCTTGTTGCTTCTTATGGTGCAAAACTCAAAGAGTCTCTCCTTCTCATCAGTCTTCCTCTTCCTCTTGGCCTTGCGTTGTGGTATGGCCCAGAACGGGCTTACTATGACTGGTCTTTTTTCCCGTGTGGACCTACGTGGTCCTTTTAATCTTTCCTTCTCATGTTCCTCACTGGAAACATCTTCTTCCTCCCCCTTCTCGGGTTCCTCACTAGAAAAATATTCTTCCTCAACATCGTCAGATTTTTTGTTCTTCTCCTCCCGCTGGTCTTTCTCATCCTCCTTCTCTTGCAGCTTTTCTTTTTCCTCTCCCTCTTCTTTGTCCAGTCCATCCCCTTCATCATGCTCTTCCTCAACATCATCATCTTCTCCTTCATTCTCGTCCTCATCAATCTCCACCCTGGTTCCTTGTAACTCCCTTTTCTCTAAGGCCATCAATTTCTGACCCATCATTGTCATAATCTCACGGTATGCCTCCCTGTAGACCTGAAAATCAAAGAATGACAAAGGTTAAACCCTACTAGATGCCTTTATATCTTCTTACTGCAACTCAAGCTTTACAGCTGTAAATTCATTTCACTTACGGGGAGGTGAAAGTCTAGTTCAGTCACTTGCCCACTTGTGTTTACACCACTTGTTTCAGCTCTTGCACACAACAAGCCTCCCGCGTTATGCTTTTCAAGCGCAACCATATAAAGAACCCTTCTCTGAGTCCAAAAGGAAAGGGCATCCGAGTCAGGTGGCGCTTGATCATTGCTAAGACAATAACTTTGAAGCCCGAGAACCTGCAAAGGAAAAATGAAAATACTTTACATTACATTAAAATGTCATGGCAATGATTGCAGCCCAACATTGCCGATTAACATTACACAAACGCAAAACATTAACATTAACATCTGTATGAAATATTTGTTGACAGTGTACACTCACCATCAGTATGTATGTGCATCCATCGGCATTCCGTTTACCTGTCTCATCATCTCCTGTCTTAAGCACATTCTGATATTTACCAATGCCCTTGCATAGGACATCCAACACAAAAGAGGCCCAGTCAAAACCGCCAAGGGAGTCTGCTGTCAGGGTCATTATCTTCAACACACCGTTGTTCACCTTCACATAAGAATCGGGGCACAGAAACACTCCCAATGCATATAAAACAAACAAGAATTCAAAGTCTTCTTCGTTCCCTTTCATCTCACTCAGCATTTCACCAATTCTCTTATAGATCACATCACCATAGACAACCTTGTAATCCTTGAACACTGAATTTCCCCAATTTATTTTCTGGACGTCAATTTTCTCTCCACCACAGGGTATTCCCAGCAAGGCATGGACACGTTCAGGTGTAACTTTAGTAGGTGTGCCTGTAACGCACATGACTTTAGTTCGTGGATTAAAGTGATACATCAATTTAGCACAGTAATCCCGACAAACTGAAGGACAGGACACCTCCACCAACTTGTAAAACCCTATTCTCTTCAACCTCTCCATCAACAACTTCTTTTATTTCACATGATCGCATACATTAATCAGCTGATTAGGAGCACACCTTGTGTGAAATTTCACTTTAGGTTTCTCCTTTTCATGTATCGGCATGACATTACTATTTAATCTTCTTGCCTCCTCCCTGTATGGCTCTTTTTCCTCATTTGATAAGTCATCCCAAGTAGTTTTGAGTTCTTTGTTGCGCTCGGACAATGATTTGTTAGCTCCAGAATGTTTCTTCCAATACTTTTGGGTGAACACGGAAAATCCAGAATGTTTCGTCATTTTAGTAACCCAACAAAACAAAACACCAACATTGTAATTATTAACAAAACAAAACACCAACTTTGTCATACACATGCTGCAATCACAAGAAAGTAGAAAATATGTTAATGCCAGAGCTCCTTACCAGCACACACATAGGGTTAATGAACAAAATTTGTGTTTAAGTGAATATCATCAATCATGAAACTAAGAAATTATATGTTAATGTCAGAGCTCCCTACCAGCACATCACAAGAAGTTGATTTGATTTTGCCTTAACATAAACCAGAAAAAAAGACCAAAACAGGGCAAATTTGACTATAAAACAGGTTCTATTAGTTAACAACTCAAGGTCAATCATTAGTCCTGGGGTGAAAAATTCCCCAACCTTTATACCAACATTGTCAGAGGCCTTGTAACACCAATAATGGCACCAAATATTAATTTCACCTTAAAATTGTTGACCACAAAAACTAGAAATAAAAATCATAACCTCACTTTATTGCAACCACTTTGATTATGTGTGTAAAATGCCAAACTGTTCAACATACTACAACTTAAATCAACTTAAAATCGGATTCCTAGAAGTCACCAATACCTCCCCATAAGTGGATACAAACATTATGATCAATCTAAAGCTTCCATATAAAGTGGGGGCATAAGCATACTTGTAATACGACTATAAAATAAGCTCGTTGCAATCAACTTCAATTGAACAAAGTACCACCAGCTAGATGCTTAGAAACCAAACAAAGACATTGAACTTGCCAAAGCCTCAACAACTACCGTGACTTTATTTTATAGGATCAACAGTTTATAATCTCTTTCCCCTTTGGCACCCAGCATAGGTACAATCAATTTTAAACCATTCAAAACGTTGACAAGTAAGTATCACTCCCAATATATAATCCAAACCACAATCAAATTGTTCCATTATCACAAGCATACAAACCTATTTGCCCATGCAAGTTCCAGAATCACCAATCACCAGAGTAAATATAGGCAAAAAGATGATGAAAAATTATGTCTTAGAATAGATACATAAACGTCCCAAAAGATAAGATGTATAACCAAAGGCCACAAAATGCAAAAATCAGCAACCAACCCTGTAGTTTTAACATAGAGATTAAGTTTAACAGAGAAATTGACGGAGAGATTAAATAACAAACTAAACATAGAACATGTCAACGAAGAGGGGGAATGCAAGTAAAAGAAATTGGTACCTTTGAGTTTTTCTTCTTCACTAGCACCAAGACGCGGGTCACCACGACGGCTGACGACGGACGCGCGGTGTAACATCCTGAATTTTTTATTTTATTTTAAAACAAATTAATAAATACAGGAAATTTAGCCATTAATTTAGAAACTTTGATTGACTTACTTTTAGTTATTTTGTTAATGAAAACAATTAACTATTTGATTTTAATTTGAAAATAATTATAATCGTTTTAATGATAAGACATTATTTTGGAAATTTTTATTTAGGATATTGTAACATCTCATTCTTTATAACATAATACATATACAAAGATGTCATTTTTCTCCTTTTCTCTATTTGATATTGTCTTAAAACCTGGTGGACTTGTTTTGTAATTATCATGTTGGGCCTTAAACCCTAGATTCCAGCTTTCTACATAATCACTCTTTGTCTCCTTCCTTGTTGAAACATGGCCGCATAAACACACACACCATACAAACCCAAGCTGCTGCTGCTGCTGCTGCTTCTTCTTCTTCTTCTTCTTCTTCTTCTTCATATTTCACACTCCCTCTTCCTCCCAAACCAGTCAAATCGTGTTTGTTGTTAGTCCCACAAGGTCCTTGTTTGTCTTCCTCGTTCCAGCGACCTCTTCCAACGACGGTCGGCGGTGGGAAGAGGTAAGCTTCGGCCATATCTGTTGTTCTCCGAGTTCTTTCTTCTTTTCAAAGTAGATTCCTCACTTTACATTTCTTCCTTATTTCTCTGTTTTCGCCGGCCATAGTTGTGGCCATTCCCTGGCAAAACACGGCGGCTCCGGCATCGTGACGAGCACGCAATATCGGGTCTAGCTTCACGTGAAAACTCTTCCTTCCATACATGTCTTACGTTGATTCTAGAGAGAGCTGAGAGGGAAGGATCAGACTGATATTTTATTAGGAGAACTAGGGACCTAAATCTGATTTTGGGAAGTTGTATGCTGGATTTTTATTGTAATTGAAGTATATGATTTTACAATTTGCATGTTCTTTCTTTCTTTTCATCGCTGCTGGAGTCTGTGTGTGTTGGATGACTTTTTGAAGTTTTGGAAATGTTTACTTCCTTTATTTGGTTGGATTTTCTGAAAGGGATGGGACTTTAAAAATTATTTGAGGATGATAAAGTTAGAGAATGATGGGTATATGGCAGTGTATATTTCGTCTTTGTTTGATGAGGAATTCATTTCATACTATTTAGCCCATTTTTACATTGATTTCATGATTTGGTTTTATGGAGTATGAGATGTTGCGTTTTTGAAATTGGGCTGATTACTATTTTGCTGTAAGAGTTAAAGTAAATCACCTATAAGATGTGTGGTTTCAAAGAATGTGAAAATTGGGTTTTAATGGTGGAATTTGATAGAACTCATCATGAATTTCTAGCAATATCTTACTCTTGTATTTTATTTTTGGGAAATTTTAGTGTGTGTGATTAATGATGATGAAACTGACTTTTTCAAATGAGATTGGGAGTTTCTGTCATTTTTATTTCTTTCCTTGTTTGTTTTGTTTCATATCTTTGCTTAGTTCTTTTTTTTTATTGATTGAATGTGAATATGATAAGATAAAGATTATAATATTGCTTTGTATTTTGCCTCCTGTTGATGAATATTTTCTTTTAGGTAAGCTTTGAGAATTAGAATGTGTAAACTTGGTAGATTATTTAAAAGTTAAGAAAGTAACGTAAAAGGGGATTGGGTAGTATTTTTAGGAACGAGAGCGAAGTTAATTAGTATGTATGAGTTAAAGTAAATCACCTATAAGATGTGTGGTTTCAAAGAATGTGAAAATTGGGTTTTAATGGTGGAATTTGATAGAACTCATCATGAATTTCTAGCAATATCTTACTCTTGTATTTTATTTTTGGGAAATTTTAGTGTGTGTGATTAATGATGATGAAACTGACTTTTTCAAATGAGATTGGGAGTTTCTGTCATTTTTATTTCTTTCCTTGTTTGTTTTGTTTCATATCTTTGCTTAGTTCTTTTTTTTTATTGATTGAATGTGAATATGATAAGATAAAGATTATAATATTGCTTTGTATTTTGCCTCCTGTTGATGAATATTTTCTTTTAGGTAAGCTTTGAGAATTAGAATGTGTAAACTTGGTAGATTATTTAAAAGTTAAGAAAGTAACGTAAAAGGGGATTGGGTAGTATTTTTAGGAACGAGAGCGAAGTTAATTAGTATGTATGAGTTAAAGTAAATCACCTATAAGATGTGTGGTTTCAAAGAATGTGAAAATTGGGTTTTAATGGTGGAATTTGATAGAACTCATCATGAATTTCTAGCAATATCTTACTCTTGTATTTTATTTTTGGGAAATTTTAGTGTGTGTGATTAATGATGATGAAACTGACTTTTTCAAATGAGATTGGGAGTTTCTGTCATTTTTATTTCTTTCCTTGTTTGTTTTGTTTCATATCTTTGCTTAGTTCTTTTTTTTTATTGATTGAATGTGAATATGATAAGATAAAGATTATAATATTGCTTTGTATTTTGCCTCCTGTTGATGAATATTTTCTTTTAGGTAAGCTTTGAGAATTAGAATGTGTAAACTTGGTAGATTATTTAAAAGTTAAGAAAGTAACGTAAAAGGGGATTGGGTAGTATTTTTAGGAACGAGAGCGAAGTTAATTAGTATGTATGAGTTAAAGTAAATCACCTATAAGATGTGTGGTTTCAAAGAATGTGAAAATTGGGTTTTAATGGTGGAATTTGATAGAACTCATCATGAATTTCTAGCAATATCTTACTCTTGTATTTTATTTTTGGGAAATTTTAGTGTGTGTGATTAATGATGATGAAACTGACTTTTTCAAATGAGATTGGGAGTTTCTGTCATTTTTATTTCTTTCCTTGTTTGTTTTGTTTCATATCTTTGCTTAGTTCTTTTTTTTTATTGATTGAATGTGAATATGATAAGATAAAGATTATAATATTGCTTTGTATTTTGCCTCCTGTTGATGAATATTTTCTTTTAGGTAAGCTTTGAGAATTAGAATGTGTAAACTTGGTAGATTATTTAAAAGTTAAGAAAGTAACGTAAAAGGGGATTGGGTAGTATTTTTAGGAACGAGAGCGAAGTTAATTAGTATGTATGAGTTAAAGTAAATCACCTATAAGATGTGTGGTTTCAAAGAATGTGAAAATTGGGTTTTAATGGTGGAATTTGATAGAACTCATCATGAATTTCTAGCAATATCTTACTCTTGTATTTTATTTTTGGGAAATTTTAGTGTGTGTGATTAATGATGATGAAACTGACTTTTTCAAATGAGATTGGGAGTTTCTGTCATTTTTATTTCTTTCCTTGTTTGTTTTGTTTCATATCTTTGCTTAGTTCTTTTTTTTTATTGATTGAATGTGAATATGATAAGATAAAGATTATAATATTGCTTTGTATTTTGCCTCCTGTTGATGAATATTTTCTTTTAGGTAAGCTTTGAGAATTAGAATGTGTAAACTTGGTAGATTATTTAAAAGTTAAGAAAGTAACGTAAAAGGGGATTGGGTAGTATTTTTAGGAACGAGAGCGAAGTTAATTAGTATGTATGAGTTAAAGTAAATCACCTATAAGATGTGTGGTTTCAAAGAATGTGAAAATTGGGTTTTAATGGTGGAATTTGATAGAACTCATCATGAATTTCTAGCAATATCTTACTCTTGTATTTTATTTTTGGGAAATTTTAGTGTGTGTGATTAATGATGATGAAACTGACTTTTTCAAATGAGATTGGGAGTTTTTGTCATTTTTATTTCTTTCCTTGTTTGTTTTGTTTCGTATCTTTGCTTAGTTCTTTTTTTTTATTGATTGAATGTGAATATGATAAGATAAAGATTATAATATTGCTTTGTATTTTGCCTCCTGTTGATGAATATTTTCTTTTAGGTAAGCTTTGAGAATTAGAATGTGTAAACTTGGTAGATTATTTAAAAGTTAAGAAAGTAACGTAAAAGGGGATTGGGTAGTATTTTTAGGAACGAGAGCGAAGTTAATTAGTATGTATGAGTTAAAGTAAATCACCTATAAGATGTGTGGTTTCAAAGAATGTGAAAATTGGGTTTTAATGGTGGAATTTGATAGAACTCATCATGAATTTCTAGCAATATCTTACTCTTGTATTTTATTTTTGGGAAATTTTAGTGTGTGTGATTAATGATGATGAAACTGACTTTTTCAAATGAGATTGGGAGTTTCTGTCATTTTTATTTCTTTCCTTGTTTGTTTTGTTTCATATCTTTGCTTAGTTCTTTTTTTTTATTGATTGAATGTGAATATGATAAGATAAAGATTATAATATTGCTTTGTATTTTGCCTCCTGTTGATGAATATTTTCTTTTAGGTAAGCTTTGAGAATTAGAATGTGTAAACTTGGTAGATTATTTAAAAGTTAAGAAAGTAACGTAAAAGGGGATTGGGTAGTATTTTTAGGAACGAGAGCGAAGTTAATTAGTATGTATGAGTTAAAGTAAATCACCTATAAGATGTGTGGTTTCAAAGAATGTGAAAATTGGGTTTTAATGGTGGAATTTGATAGAACTCATCATGAATTTCTAGCAATATCTTACTCTTGTATTTTATTTTTGGGAAATTTTAGTGTGTGTGATTAATGATGATGAAACTGACTTTTTCAAATGAGATTGGGAGTTTCTGTCATTTTTATTTCTTTCCTTGTTTGTTTTGTTTCGTATCTTTGCTTAGTTCTTTTTTTTTATTGATTGAATGTGAATATGATAAGATAAAGATTATAATATTGCTTTGTATTTTGCCTCCTGTTGATGAATATTTTCTTTTAGGTAAGCTTTGAGAATTAGAATGTGTAAACTTGGTAGATTATTTAAAAGTTAAGAAAGTAACGTAAAAGGGGATTGGGTAGTATTTTTAGGAACGAGAGCGAAGTTAATTAGTATGTATGAGTTAAAGTAAATCACCTATAAGATGTGTGGTTTCAAAGAATGTGAAAATTGGGTTTTAATGGTGGAATTTGATAGAACTCATCATGAATTTCTAGCAATATCTTACTCTTGTATTTTATTTTTGGGAAATTTTAGTGTGTGTGATTAATGATGATGAAACTGACTTTTTCAAATGAGATTGGGAGTTTCTGTCATTTTTATTTCTTTCCTTGTTTGTTTTGTTTCATATCTTTGCTTAGTTCTTTTTTTTTATTGATTGAATGTGAATATGATAAGATAAAGATTATAATATTGCTTTGTATTTTGCCTCCTGTTGATGAATATTTTCTTTTAGGTAAGCTTTGAGAATTAGAATGTGTAAACTTGGTAGATTATTTAAAAGTTAAGAAAGTAACGTAAAAGGGGATTGGGTAGTATTTTTAGGAACAAGAGCGAAGTTACTTAGTATGTATGAGTTATTTTTAATTATTTGTATGTGTTATATTATTGCTTGTAGAAGTTGGTTATTGACACTTGAGCACGTGGGAGCTTACGTTTATTTTTGGTTTAAATGTAAGGAGGTAACTACTTCACTTGTCTGCGTGTGTGCGTATGTTAGTAAGCATTTCAGTAGTCTATAGGTATATGAATACTGCTGATGTGGTTATGGAATGCTTGGATTGGAATTTCTGATTTGGTTGTGGTACCCCGAGTAATATTATTATAATTATGTCATTCCGGAATGAGGTTCCCTTGCCCGTACAGCAGTGACTAAAATGAATAAAGAGAAAAACGTTATTGGGGAGAGCGCCCCCGGTTCAAGCGAGCGTATATCGACCATCGAGTCGTGAGTCTCTATTGAACTGATATATTTTGTTCAAGCGAGGGCATATCGACCATCGAGTCGTGAGTCCCTATTGAACTCATATTATCGGTGTACTTGTGTATTGTGTTTGATGGTGATTATTATTATTGGTGTTGTGATTATTATTATTCTTGATGTTTGAGTCTGTGATGTGTCCATATATGAATTTTTGTACTGTTGTAATATTTGGTAATTGGTAGATAGTTGAAATTGAAAATAGATAACATGTTCATGCAACACAGCATGTAGCACACACCACCAAACACGACATTAGCACACACCACCTTGCCGGCATGCACATGCACGTAGTGCAAAAATGTGCGTAGGCGAGTAGTTGTTAGTTACGACATCAGGGTCTACCCCTCGTGGTTGAACATTTTACAGGTACTAGATCGGGGCAGGAGTGATGGGAAGAATCTGGAGACTTGGGAACTAAACATTAGGATTATTTTACTTCTGCATGCTTTCATCTTATTGTTATTATTATTGTTTAATGATTTGTAAATATTTGAAAATTATCTTCATTGGATTAATGTATAAAAGTTTAGGCTGAATAATTGTAATTATTGCTTAAAACATTTTTATGTGCTTATTTGTAAATTATGATTGTGAAAGAATTTAATCAGGTATTACCATATTTATTTAAATATCCATGTTAGTCAATTTTTATCTAACATGGATATATCAGTATTAACATTTTTAAATAAACGATTTTCAGTTGTTATTTTTATATTCGATTATAAAATGATTTATGATAATTTATTATTTTCAAATTACATGAATTCTTTTTCTAGCCATGATAGTTCTTTTGTGACTCAAATTATTTTTCTATCGTGGTTAGCCTATCAACTTATATCTTTTGAAAATTTAGAAAAGTCGTTTTTCTAACTATGTTAGCTATTATATTAATTTTAATTCTTTTCCTAACATAGTTAGCACTATAATTATTTTGATGAATCAAATTAATTCTTTTTCTAACATAGTTAGTATGAAAAAAAATATATCCGATAAAAATGGCGTAAAATAGGTCATAGAATTGTGGTTGTTACACGCGGTGCGAGGTCACCAAGTAAAACACTAACAATCCTCCTTACCCTAACAATGCTTCGCAGGTCGCAGGGACGCCGGACGCGCGGTGGGGGTTTACGGCGGATGTGCTCCGGGATATGGAGGTGTAAGGGTGGCGGCGGACGTGCTCCGGGGTTGCTCAGGAACGAGTGGCTCAGAGAAGAGGTTGGGGTTGGGCTGGGGTTCTCAGAGAAGATGAAGATGACGGGTTTCAAGGGTTCCTCATCACCCACAATGTATTTAAATCAATCAGGGGCAAAAGTGTCTTTTCAATTTTCAAGTATATTAAGGTGAGGTCCCTTGGGACCCTAGATTAATATTTTCAATTTTTGGAACTTTTCTAGTATTAAGTCCCTTGTGGGTACCTCAAATTAATTTTCCTTTTTTTCTTTTGTATAGTTCGTTAATAGTCGTATTAAATGTTTTTTTCTACTTTACTCTTGTTATTAATGGTGATTCAAAATTTAAAATGTGAAAAATATCATTTAATGAATGGTAAAGTTGGAAAAAGTGACAATTTTAATTTAAATTTTGAGACTCAACTATCATTTATCGATATGTGAGAAATAAGTAGTTTGTGACTTATAATAAGGACTGAGGGAGTAATAATGAATTTGTTCTGGCAAACAAAAAAATTAATGAGTTTGTAATCTTACTATTTTATAACTATATTATTGAAAAAGGGGTGAATAATGTTTTATAATTTTACTTGTTTTATCTTAATAAGTTTCTTCTTTTCAAAATACCTTATTCTTATCCATATTATTCTTTTTATGTTTTCTAATTTTGGAGATTTCTCTCCTTTTTTCCTTTTTTTCATTCCTTCTTTCTTTTTCATGGCATATAACTTTCTTGGAAAATGTTTACCGAAAAATTAAGATGGCAAATGCTACATATAATAATCAATTAGTGCATAAACAAGATAGGCTTAAATGAGTGACTAATAAAAAGACATGCAATAGCATTGTTTCCGACAATTGGTGATGAAAAAATGTATTAATCATGTTCAAAACTCATAACTAAACCCGTTTTAATCAAGAATTAAAACAAATTTTAGAAATTGAGACATTCAATCAAACATGTACTCATATTTAGAATTTAGAAAGTTAAAATAGGTTGAAAATAACCCCACCACAAGCTAAAACTCACATATACACTAACAATCTATTAGCAATAAGTTGTTGCTTATATATATATATATATATATATATATATATATATATATATAACACCAAAATGAGTGGGAATAACCACATTAAAAGTTTGTACGCAACGCAAAGCAGGGGAAACGAACAAGAAAATCATTTGAATATTGATGCATAACAAACCAAAAGTTGGTTCTTTCTCACCTTTCAATTGGAAACACCGAAAATAGGCGCAAGCAAATCAAATAAATAAAGGAGAACTTTCGGTGGTCAACAAATGGGTTGATTTGATGGAGACATCAATGTTTGGTGCTAATAATATGGACGGAATTGCATTGGGTCCCAATTGCTAATGAAGCAGCATTTTCCCCGAAGTTTTTGATTTTCATGTAGGAAATCCTAATTCAAATTAATTTGTTATTCGTTAAACGTATGAATTAGTATTTAAGTTAAACTAGTTAACATAAGAGGCTTTTATTTTTCATGTCACGACATAAGAGGTTTTTAACAATGTAGCTTTTTAACAATCCTAATTCATATGTTTTAGCATAAGTAGGTTTTTAAAAATATTAGCGTTCATATTTAGCTAACGTATACTTTTTGTGGCTTATTTTATGGATATATGTATAGGTTCTCTTAGTTCTTCTTCCACGAAAATGAAGACACAATCTCGTTGCCCTCTTCAAAAGCAGTACATTAGGAGAAAGAATTCTCGAGAGAATCACAAGAAAAAAAGTCCGTGACGTCTGAAATACTCCGCCTATATTTATAGTCGGTCTCAAGCCCGGATAAAGGAGTAGGGTTGTGTTAGGCTTCGGCAGCCAACGT
Organism: Mimosa pudica; assembly: GCA_029929735.1. Classification (NCBI taxonomy): domain Eukaryota; kingdom Viridiplantae; phylum Streptophyta; class Magnoliopsida; order Fabales; family Fabaceae; genus Mimosa; species Mimosa pudica. The sequence goes on along the minus strand of JAKELP010000021.1, from coordinate 5,634,479 downwards.
AAAAGTATGTCGAATCTATTGAGCATGGACACACGCAGCGCCGTGTGATCCATGTAACCGACCCCATTTAGTTGGGATAAGGCTTTGATGATGATGATGATGATACTTTATGTCACTTATGTTTAAGGCAAGTTTTAATTTAGTCATTTATATTTGGAAGGTACATTTTTAGTCATTTTTGTTAACACTATTAGTTTTACTTACATCTAAAGAATTATTTCATAATTAAATATGGGTAAAAAATGAAAAAAATTGAAAATATAAGAATAATTACATTAAAATATTTTAATTTAAACATTTATTCAATATTTAATTCTAGATTAACTATTTAAAATTGTTAACTTAGCATTTTCCTTTCCAAATATACATGACTAAATTGAATTTTCTTTTTGAACTAAAGACTAAATTGAGACTTGATGTAAATATAAATGAACAAAAATATACTTTAACATTCTTTTTTTATCAACAAATTTCTATAAAATTTTCATATAAATTCATTGAATATAGTTAAATTGTTATGAAATATATATAATATAATAATGTCCATTCTTATTATTCCTAGGATTCTTTCTCCTTTTAAATGTCATTAACTTTGTAACATTTGTAACCCCACAATGAATTAGACGTAAGGAGTTTCTAATGCCATAAACTCCATCGTAATTCTCTTTCAATTTCATGAATGATTTTGGACCTATAAATAAAGGTCATGTACTAGGCATTTGGCACCATTGAATCACAAGTGAAAGTGATAGTTTTTCCTCTCATATTTTTCTCTCATATCTTCTTTCTTGTTCTTGAGTTCTTTCTTGTCCATATATCTTCTCTTCTTTATTTTATAACATATATTAAATAATTGAAATGAATTTCAAAGCAAATTAACATGGTTCTCCATAAGGTAGAAATATAAAACCAATAAATCTAACATATGAACTCATGAAATTTTAACGAGTTTACATATTGTATAAATTTGATTGACTTTTAATACTCCCCCCGGTCCTAAATATAAGACCTAATTAACTTTTTTGGAAAATTTTAAAAAAGCAAAATAAGTTAATTATAAATTGATGATTTACCTAATTTTTCCCTTGGACTAGTATATTTTGCCTATAAACTAATGGATAATATAAAAATATATCAAATATATCATAATTTAATAACCTATTTCGCAACCTTAATCTCTCCAAAAAAAGTCATCTAGGTCTTATATTTAGGACCGGATGTAGTATATTTTATTTGTTTGATACATCGTACAGGTACAAATCGAATAGTCAACTTGTGAATTGGAGAAATATTACTTATACTATACTACCTCCGGTCCTAAATATAAGGCCTATTTGGTTTTTTTGGAAAATTCTAAAAAAGCAAAATATAAGTCAATTATAAATTGATTTTTCTAATTTTTTTCTTAAACTAGTTTATTTAACCTATAAACTAATGACTAATCTAAAAATATATCAAATATGTCATAATTTAATAACATATTTTGTAACTTTAACATCTCCAAAAAAAGTCAATTAGTTCTTATATTTAGGACCGGAGGGAGTAATATGTAATCAACTCAACTATCAAGCAATTATATTAAAAGCAATTAAATTAATGATAATATTCAAATACTATTTTGAAGTGATTTATTAGGTGACAAGACAAAAGACAGTCACAACTCACAAGTGACTTAAAAGGCAATAAGGAAGAGGATGAGTGAGTAATATAATATAATGGGAGTAATTAAGATTAAGATATGAGAAGAAAGATTTGGAGGTTGATGAATGATGACTCAATCTTAGCTTCAATACAATAGTACAAATGTGCAATACAGTGCAACTGCAAATTCTGCTTCCTTAGCTAAGCTTCATCCATTTCTCTCAGATGCCAAAACTTTTCATTCCTTTTCATTTCTCTCTCCCTCACCATCATGACCACATCCTCTCCTCCTCCCTCGCCTCCGTCGCGCGACCACTCCGACGCCGAACGCCGCCTTCGCGAGGCGGAGGATCGCCTCCGTGACGCAATCGACGAGCTTCAGCGTCGTCAGCGTCGCGCCGCCGCCCAATTGCGCCACAACAACCACCACATCGATTCTCCTCCCTGCGATCACAGTCCCGATGAATCTTGCGTCGCTCACGCTATAGGTAATTAACATTAATAATAATTCTTATTGTAATTGTAATTATAATAATGATGTGATGCAATATTAGCTGCTTTTACTTTTAGTTAGTTAGGAAGTTAGACTAAAGTGATTGATTGATTTATTGATTGATTATGGAGAATACATTTTTGAATTGTTGAATAAGAGTATTGGTTGATTTTTATAATAATAATGATATGTTGGAATATTAGCTACGTTTAGTTTTAGTTAGTTAGGAAGTGAGACTAAGCTGATTGATTAATTTTTGGATTGTTGAATAGGAAGATTGATTAATTTTTATGAGTGTATTTTGGTGCTATCAGGTAATCTGTGCCAGAGTTTTTTGCTTTCGTATGGTGTTCGTGTTGGTATTGGGATTCTGCTTCGCGCGTTTAAGCTTGTGAGGGGTCACTCTTACTCTTCTCTTCTTGATCTTAAGGTGAGTGGTGATTTGGAGTTTGAGTTTAATTTATTTCTCATGTTGAATTTTTTCAGTGTGTGGTTAGTTAATGTTGATGTGGAATGGAATGAATTTAGGGTGGAAAGTTATCGTTTTGATTTTAAGGTTGCATTGTTGGCGGTGTGATTTTTATGGTTTTTGAATGGTCATTGCATCCTTTTGGGTAATAAGGAGAATGGAATTCATTTCGACCTTAGTTGATTGAGTCCATCTGAGCTTTAGCTTTGTGGATAAGAACATCGATGAATCTTGTCTTTCGATCTTTGTGTTGCTAAGTAATACTCCCTCAATTCCTAAATATAGGAGCTTGTTTTTTTTTTATACATAGGAGCTTGTTTTTTACTTAGGAGTATTATAGGGATAGTTTGAAGAAATGCAACAACAAAGTCTTATCTGATTAGGTGAGGTCGGATTATGGATCACATGACGCCATTACTCTTTATCAATAGCCATGTTTCGTGATAAATTATTGACTAAAAGATCTCATTAGATAACTTTGTTAAGAGTTTTTTTCGTTCTCCCTCTTCTGAGGACTCTATACTATTTGATCAACTATCCCTAGCGACACATCTAATTGTCTTCTTTGGACTCACCCAAACCATCTCAAGTGACTTTCTACCATTTTCTTCACAATTAATGCTCCCCCAGCTCTTCCTCGAATGTGATCATTGCGGCCCATATCTTTGATCATATGACCACACATCCATCTCAACATTCTCATATCTGCTATTGTCATCTTATGTTCATGGTTGAGAAAAATTAGAAAGAGGTCTCATATCTGGAACAAACTCCTCTACTTAGTAAAGGAGGATGCAATAATGTATATTTGATGGAAGTAGTAACTGTAAGTTATGTTGCATTACTTGTTTTAATACTATAGGGACAAATGTGTGATGACAATATGCTTTTTCTTCCCCCCAGCAACTTGTCTCAGAAAAAGATTTAATTGTAAGAGAAGAAGCGTGTCGGATTGGTTTACTTTTTGGTGGTTTTACTGGATCATATCATGCCCTCAGATGTTTGCTGAGGAAGTGGAGAAAGAAGGAGTCCCCACTGAACACGTAAGTTGCAGGCTATATCTACTTTTCAATTTATTTACAATATTTTCAAATTCCATCACTTATTTATGACTTTGTTTGAGGGGATGATGTGACAGAATTTTAGCAGGTTCAGTTGCTGGTTTTTCTATCCTAGCATTAAATGACTCAAATAGAAGGCGTACTTTAGCTTTGTATCTGCTAGCTCGGTTAGCTCAGGTACTTTAAAAATATCACAAAACGTTTTTGAGACATCTGAACTATACCACAATTGATGTTTTTACTCCCTTCAGAATTTTTTGCACTCACAAGTCACAAATCTAATGGTTATTCTCATATGCCAGTGTGCTTATAATTCTGCCAAAGCTAAGAACAAATTTCACCTTTGGGGAAGTCATTGGAGACATGGAGATTCTTTGCTCTTTGCTATATCTTGTGCACAGGTATTCTATCCCTCATTGTGACGTTTCATATTGATTGCATGTAAGCTCGGTTGTTATGATCTTTTACTATTGATATCTATATCGATTTTTAGCTCTTGTCATCTTATACATGTATTTTAGTAAACTAATCATTTGGGAGCCAACAAAACTAGGAGCTATTTTTTTTTTTTCAGAAATAGCATGGGCAAGTTGTGCAAGAAACTTTTATTGTTGTAATATTTTGGTAGTAAAATAGTATGTTCTGATGATAAATACACCGCAACTTTGAGAAGTCATTTTTTGTATATTGGAGGCAGAGCAAAGAGGCATCTTACAAAATAATGAGACTGTCTTTGCATGCTACTTGGCTACTATATGCGAATCCTTTGAGCAAATTTTTTGTATTTTATCAACTTCTTGTTCCAAAATAGTAGGAAACATTCTAGGGCAACTCTGGTACTTCCAAAGGCTTCTCTCCCTTTTACACGTATCTTTTTCTGCCTCCTCTTATAAGTTTGATCCGTGAAATGGGTCGTTCCATAGTATTTTAAATTTGATCTTTTTGCTTATTTACTTTGCAATTACCTGGTCCCCGGTGTTCCATGGTGACCATTGATCTACTTCTCTATAATTTCTTGTGATGTGGTTAGTTGATAATGTATTTCAGGTTATGTATGCCTTTGTCATGCGTCCTGAGAGCTTGCCGAAATCCTATCAAGACTTCATACAAAAGACTGGACCTGTTGCAGCGCCTGTATATAAGGCTGTAAGGGATAATTGCAGAGGTTATCCAGTTGATGTTGCTTCACTCGCCGCTTATTTATCAAGGATAGGAAAAGTTGACTACCCAAAGTTGGAAGAGTTTCCTTCTATTATTCCTTGTTCTGTCATTCACCCTGGAACAAATTCTTGTTTGTCTCATAATGCAAAAGCAACATCAGCAACATTTAAGAAAACATTCCCATTCTACTTCTCTCTGACCTTTGTACCATTTGTTGTTCTGCACCTACAGAAGGTATTTTCTAACTTAACTTTTCTGTTGCATGTAAATTAGAAGAAAAATACTTCAGTAGGTGAAAAGTCAGAAATCAGTCACATCTAATAAGCCAATTTAAGTAATATAAAATATTTGCGTGATAGTGTAATCTCCAACACCATTCATGGGTGAGAATTTTTCATGTGTCATGCTTTATTATTATCAATATACCAGTATGCTTTAATTTTTTTTTTTTTGCTGTTCTGATGATGATGGTATTTCTTTGCAGTTCATGGATTCTCCTTTAAGTACTTTCTGGTTAGCTATTAAAGGCGCTGTTCGTTCAACAACTTTTTTGTCTGCTTTTGTTGGAATCTTTCAGGTGGATGTTTGTTGATTTCACGTCTTTGGGGGTACATGTGTTATATTACATAATTGAATCATCAATTTGTTGCAAATTGTGCAGGCAGTTATATGTTTACATAGGAAAGTTGCTGTGAAGGACCACAAACTTGTATATTGGTTAGCTGGCGGACTAGCAGCTCTTTCAGTGATGTTGGAGAATAAGCCTAGGCGTGCCGAGCTTGCATTATACGTTCTTCCTCGAGCAGGAGATTCATTATGGTTTATCTTGGTCAACAGGAACTTGCTTCCAGATATTAGGAATGCTGAGGTATTATTTTCTTCGACTGATTTTATACTGGAATGAAAGACTCTCCTGAAAATAACCACTCAAGAAACTTTTGCCAGAGTTGAGTGCCTAACTACCCATAGGCATTAGTCCCAGTGGTACGGGCTTTGACAGTTGTAGCACCGGAGGGAGTATCAAATATGTCATAATTTAATAACATATTTTGTAACCTTAACATCTCCAAAAAAATGTCAACTAGGTCTTATATTTAGGACCGGAGGAAGTATTACTGTTTATGACTCAGCTGTCTTTTTATTTCAATTCCAAGGCTTCTATGGAAATAGGAGATTCCATATACACAATTTTGAAGGTTTATTTTGACATATATAGTCATGAGACCTGAATATTTACTCCTTTTAACCTGTGCAGGTGTTCTTGTTTTCCTTGTGTATGGGAGGGATGATGTACTACTTGGATTATGAGCCTGAAACCATGTCTCCATTCCTTAGGGGCTTGATCCGCCGCTTCCTCGCCAGCAGAATTAGCAACCCAAGCCCACCGTCTAACCGAACCGCTTCCTATACATACCTGCAAGCTCTTGATGGCATGACCAAGCCAACAGTAGAAGAAAGAAAAGATTCAGAATCAGAACCTTCTTCACAGAAATACAATTTAGAGTCCATTCCAGGGCTTTAACATATATTTCTTCATTCTTGATAGGTTTTGAAGATTGTTAAATTCATATTTATTTATGGATCCGAAAGTAGTACAAAAATGCGATTGTGAATGAGGCAAAGATCTCATCCGATCATCTTTATTTTTCAAACAGAATATATGTATTCTCTATTGTGATTTGTGAATGTGGAAGATTTGAATTGAAAGATTGGCTCCCTTGATTTTTGTTTTTCTCCCATTTGTTTTGATAACAAGGAAGGAAAAAACAAACATAAAATTAAACTATATCCGTGTAACCATCCTGCAGTAGCACTGCAATGTCCTCCTTCGATAAGAAATGGACACCTAAGCCATAGGAGAAGTTGCGCCTTGCCAACAGATCTGCACCTTCATTCTCGCCACGCTCAACAAGCTTTATATCAGTTATTCAATCCTGATTCAACAACTCTTTGAGTAGCGTAAACAGCTTCCTATCCTCATGCAGCTCGATATCTGCTCCATATACTCCTTCAATAACTTGACTTGCATTATACAAAACTTGAACTAACCTGTAACCAGAAGTTCAAGTACGACGTAATCCCTATATACATCCCACAATTTAGCTGCTAAACTCGCATTCCTTTTCATAGTGCAAACAAATCATTCCTGAATATCTCCTCCAGAGAGCGAAATGATGCCCTCACATCCTATAATCTGTGAATTAGCAGAATAGGCCCCATCCACGTGAATCAACACATACTCATTGACATTTTCAAGATACCCATAGCGTCTGTTGAAATTGAGCGCGTGAACTAGAAAACTATAGATGACGCCAATGGCAAAGTAGCCACCACTTTTCACACTAAGCGTCTATAGGTGTTCAAGTATTGAGATGGGATAGGGATACATTTGTCTCAAGTTTTAACTCAAGTTTTAAGTTTTGGTATCAGAATAAGGCCAAGATGTCTGGTCCCAACACCAAGGTTTCCATAGTCCTACCGGTCAAGAAACAAAAAATGAAGTAGTAACGGTGTATTAATAAACACTCCCTCTACTTACAATCACACATACCTATATACATAATTTGATTATATTAAGGATATTAGTTGAGTTAAAATCACATGATATTATCAAATCACTATAATCACCTACCTTTATTATTACACTCTCATGATATTATCAAATCACTATAATCACCTACCTTTATTATTACACTCTCTATTGATTGTTTATAATAGAGCTCTCCCCTCTAACTACACAAGGGAGTTTTGGCTTGTAATCTTTCATGGATGGTAATAAAAAAACATATCAATTACTAATCATCATTGAGGTTTTAGGTTCATGACCGCCCCTTACTCTTTCATAAATACTTGAAAAATAGTTGAGGACAATTAATGCTCCTTATGAGAAAACTAGGAGCTAAAGTACTCTTTAACTCTCATTTTTTGATCAAAAACTCTTTAACTCTCATTTAAAACACGAATATTAATATTTTAAGAGCTAATATCATTACAAGTCCTTATAGTTTGAAAGGGAAAAAAAGCTGAGTGAGAACTTAAAAAGATAAAAAAAAAAAGCTAAGTGTCGACATAGGAATTTGATATTAAAATAAAGTGGAAGGAAAAATGTTTAAAAAGATAAAAAGGAGAACTCAAAAGCACGTGTGAGGAATTGAATGCATTTTAAGTATAAATCGAGAGAATCCATACTTTGGTTTAAAGGTGAGGGTCATGGTACGAGGATCCATACTTACAGTGGCGTAAAGGTTTAATTTTCAACTTGACGGGTTGGCGTGAGTGGTAAGTACTCTCGTCCCTTAAGTAAGTGGTTGGGGTTCGATCCCTAGCTCTTGCGAATGAAGCAAATTCACAGGCCAGCTGTCTACCCCCTATATGAGACTTCAAAACAGCGAGAGATTAATCTCACTTGACACACCGGTGGGGATACCCTTGAGTAACCAATAAAAAAAGGTTTAATTTTCTCCATTTTAATGTTATGGTTGAAGTGGTTGCTTTGGCTCCATTATATCTGTAAAAAGTATGTTTATTTCAACCTGGGGTGTGTGGTTGAGTGGCAAAGACTCATTCACCTTTAACCAATTGTCTGGGGTTCGATCCCTGCCTACAAATCAGCGGGGGATTAGTCTCTTACAAATCAGCGGGGGATTAGTCTCTCACTTGTCGAGTGAGGGGATACCTTGATCATGGATAAAAAAAAGTGTGTTTATTTCCATCATTAGATTTTACATAAAATAAGCGATATTTTGATATTTTTATGAGTGAAAAGTAATTTGATCGTCAATTTTATACTCCCTCCAGTCCTAAATATAGGACCTAATTGACTTTTTTTTGGAGAGGTTAAGGATGCAAAATAAGTTAGTTAACTATGATATATTTGATATATTTTTAGATTAACTATTAGTTTATAGGTTAAATAAACTAGTTTAAGTGAAAAATTATGTGAATCAATTTACAAGTGATCACTTATTTTATTTTTTTAGGATTTTCCAAAAAAGTCAATTAAGTCTTATATTTAGGACTGGAGGTAGTACTATTTTTCAAAAAGTAAAAAAAAAAAATTACATGTCTCTGTATTAGTTGTGTTGCAAGCTCTGTTTGGACCTGCCATAAGGAAATAATTCAAGACCTGATAATAAAAATTTGAGCACATAAGGAAAATTAATTGGAAGTCTTATAGCAGGAATTTAATTAAAATGATTTCCTAAGAAGTTTCTTAATTACACTGATGTCACAGGTAATCACCTACTTAAACACATGTCCTTAGTTATGCCCAGAAAATCGTCATTGTCTAGCCAAAAGTCATTACTGACTGACCAAAGGTTGTTCGAGGGACAATAGTTCAAAAAATTGTAATTAACACCACAATGTTATTATTATTAAAGCACAAAAAAATTGCTATCATTTGATTAAAACTTGTTAGTAACAAAAAATTTATAACAATTATGAATTATTCTAATTATGTTATTACAAAGACCTAAAAAATTGTTATTATCTGGTCAAAAGTTGTTGATGACCAAGAATGACCAGACGATAACAATTTGTTGGGCCTTTGTTGTAACAAGCTATGAGCATCAATCATACCTTTTCAAACGCTTATGGCTAACAATTTTCAGCCAAAACGTAACAATATTTTACTAGATGATAACATTTTTCTAACCAAAATTAAGGATCTGGGTTTAATTTAGGAATTTTGCAGCACTTCAATTTAATTAGGGGATTTTCTGGGACTTTATCTGAATTAGATTCCTTCCTTGAGACTTATAATTAATTTTTATAAGATTCAATTGCTAAATTAAGCATTAATCTTTTAGAAATCATATAACTTTAAAAATTAAATCATTTTTTTGCTTTGAAGATATAATCTCAATAACTTTACGTAGAATCTATTAATGAAAACTATAGTGGTTAGGAATTGTTTTCCAAAGCTCTCATATTAGTCTCTAACCTGTTAGGTTTGAGGATTTTACAAACTAGCGAAAAATTAGCCTCTGACATGACTGGTTGAGTTACCTTGATTTTGATTATTGATAGAGAAAGAATCTAGTAATGAAAGCAAAAAAATTAACGTATTTTGTTTAACAGTGTAGATTCCGGTAAATGTCTGGAGCTAGTAAATGAGAAAGGCCCAGCCCATGCATATATCCTATTCCTATTCTTATGCTCATGTATGTCACACATACGCAAAACCCATCAACTCATAACAAAACATTTTAAACCCCAACAATACAATCGAATCATTAGATAAACCTATTATCCACTTACCTTTTTATTTGGACACTTGACAACACCCTTCACCGTAACTTCACTTTGTCTATGAGAGGTGAGGCTAATCATCAATTCATCCTCACATTTTTATTTTCTCCCCACCTTTCTGTCCATCCATTAAATGTCAGTGCACTGCCACAAGTCCACATTAATTCACCATAAAAAAGATAAAATTCAACAAAAACGACAACAATAAAGTCATAACTTACAATGTGAGGTCAATTATATAGATCATTGTATGACGTTATTGTGCTCTATTAATAACTAATTTTTTAAAAATATTATTCACTAAAACTTTACTGAGTGAAATGTCAGCCACATAAGGTCAAAAAAAGAAATGTCACCCACATTATCACATTTGACTCTTTTAAAATTTAAATGTTAGGGTTATACTCTTGTTGGAACTTGGAATTGCAATTGTCTCAATGTCACATCTTACCATATACTCCCTTATTCATCTGTAATATAAGAGTTCATCTCACATTTTTCTCTCAATTAATATGTTTTTTCCTACTAAATATCTTTTATATTTATTAATACTATATGTATTTCTCTCTCTGAAAAAAAAGTGATAATAAATATGAGCAATATTAAGAAAAACATTAAGGGTTTGTTTGGATACATTCACAGAAGATATTCTGCTCACTAAATCTAGGTTTTACATAAAGACACACAAACACTCAATTTTTTTGGATAAACTATTCTCAAAATAAAAGTTAGGTTTGAGGTCCAAAAGCTATTTTCTATAAAAGCTACCTATCGTCACTGAAAAAAAAAAGACAAGCTATCTTTCTATCTCTCTGCTCTCTTTCTCATTCCTCTCTCAACTTTTCCTTCAAAAATTATTCTACTGACACTTTATCTAAACACTATCATTTTATCAAAAGTTTTTTTCTAGAAAAGCTATTTTGAAAAAACTATTCTCGAGAAGTTAAATACAAACATGTCCGACATCAAATTAAATTTTTTAGAAGAATGTTTTGGTCCCCGAGGTCGTATATTGTGAATGGGGGAGTATTTTGTTAGCATTTTTTTTTTACCCTAAACAAGTTTTCTCTACCGTCAACAGTAGTGAGTGAACATTTAAAGTAGTAAATAGTCCATTGCATTCCATTCCATTCCATTCATTATCATCTTTAACCTCACAGTCACTCACAGCAAAACCTCGCGGGAGTAGTGTAGAGTAGAGAGAGATGGAGCACGAGCAGGAAGAGCATGAAGTGTACGGAGGCGATATTCCCGACGACGCTGACATGGACGCCGATTTCAGGGTCGACGACGACGACGACCACCAATCACATCCCAATCACTCCGCCAAGGTCTCTCTCTTTCTTTTTCCCTTTTTGCCCTTTCAATTTCTCTCTCTCTCTCACTCTCTCTCTTGTGATTAGGACTTGGAGGACATGAAGAAGAGGCTGAAGGAAATCGAGGAAGAAGCTGGCGCCCTCCGTGAAATGCACGCCAAGGTTGAGAAAGAGATGGGCGCTGTTCAAGGTATTATATTTTCTCATTTCAATTTATAATTAATACAAAATTATTAGTCTTTCATTTTGCTAGGGGAGCTTTAGTTAGTTTATTGTTTTCTTTGATGCTCATGATTTAGATCTGTTGAATTGTGATTTTAGGGTTTATTTAGATTGGTTAAATCATCAATCTTTTTTAGTTTTAAACTTAGATGCGTGATTCCTCAATGTGAGTACCTGTTGTACCCTTGTGTTGCTTAATTGCTGTGGCCTGTGGGTGGTGTTTTTATTTAAGTTGTCAATCCTTATAGAGTAGTGGAATATGTGTGATGGGGTAACGGTTGTTAGGGTAACGGCTGTATGTTCAATTGCTTTGGGTTGGGGAGATTGCTTATGTTTTTCTGGGATTGAGATTCAGTTTATTTGGAATTTGGTTGGTTCCTGATGAATATAAACAGCCGAAGACACAACTTATTTCAATACTTAGATATTGTTTTAAGTAATTGCTTTATTTAAATTTGGGTGATTTGATTATGATTGCTGTCATTTTGATAGAGGCTGTTTTTGGTCTGATACCTTATTAAGGTGAAAATCTTATCTTATGAAATTAGGGTTATAAGGCCATGACTTATAACTCATAAGAAAGGTGAAACACAGAAGGGGAAATCACAGTTATGTTCCAAATAGCTGCAGGTTGTGTCCCTCTCTATATTGGAGCCTTCTAATGTGTTCAAAAACCTCCTATAGCTACATGATCTATCAAAGTGAAACCCATGGTTGACTCTTTTGGTCTATTGTTTTCCCCTAAAAGATGGCTTTGTACAACAGATTTGTCATGAAGAAGTTCATCTTTATGGTATCATTTCACTTCAACCTCTCCTTGTACCAATTGACATAAACCCCCTAGCCCTAGCCCTAGCGAGAAATAGACTAGATAAGTTCCTTTCAATACTACCTTTCTAGTTTACCCTCAGCTGTAAAAGAATATGATGGACAGCCATAAGAGTTAGCTCCTTCTTATGCATAAGTCAAGTCCTCAGATTGGTGATGTCGTACTGGACTACAAAATTTAGGTTTTGAGCATACCTTTTAAGAGAAATTGTGAAACGCATCAAAGCCAAGCTTTCCTATTCTATAGCACCCCTGTATTGCTTAAGTAATCCAACAAATTAGAAAATTACCCACCCATAAAAAATATATATTTTATTTAAGGCATCAGCAAAATACCAATTTTGTGAAAAATGGTGTCAGTTAAGGGGAAAAAGAATGGAATTAATAACTGTGGTTCGCGTTTAGTTTATTTGAAGATTTCACGATTACGAGAGGAGGAAGCCCCAACATGAGAATAAAAGGGATTAGGGAAATTAGCAAGTCGACAAATTCATGATCCCACCATCAAGGTAATGGATTTCTTTTGTAAGAAAAGAATTTAGCTAAAAAGAAGAGTCGTATTTGAAAAATGTGCTCAAGAGAAAATGAAACATGAAACATTGTGACTTATATGTGTTCTAGTAAGAGTGGATGGGGATGATGGAATATCCATTATGGAGATGAGCCCATTTCAAGAAGGGGGAAAATCATCGCGCTTGCTAGATACATGGCAGTAGGATATTTTTTGGATGGTTTCGATAAAGAGAGGAACTTGGCTTGATGCTCTTGGAGAGGAAGGGGTTGATGGAAAAACCATTATGGAGATGGGCCCATTTCAAGAAGGGGAAAAATCGCCAATCTTGCTAGAGACATGGCAGAAGAAGATTTTTTTTGGAAACCGATGGTTTCGATGAAGAGAGGAACTTGGCTTGCTGCTCTTGGGAGAACAAGAAGGAATCCTAATGTAGGGAGGGAGGACATGTAGTTCAAACAGGCATTAGCACATGGTTTTTGAAGGAATTCTATCTTGAAGAATTTTCTTCAAAAAACAATATTTTGATTTCGTGAATCTTCAGTACAACAGAAACCTTAGCAATTCTCGGTGGCAAATGATTGGTCGATATGCGCTTGTTCCTTTCTGAAGTCTTCAACCCTATTGGGTGCTTGGCAAAGCACTATAGAGAGCAGATCCATTTTGATGGAAAAGTGGTTTAGTAGCACACCCTAGCCCCAACCAGAATGACTTAGAGCTCTTCTGTGGTATTCAGGTCAAGTAGCCTGGTAGGCTAAGTAATGATTTGACGCCTCCCCCATATGGGAAGAAAGAACAAATGCACAATAAACATATAGGAGATATTAATGAAATTAACTTTGCTAGTAGATCGCCTAATAAGGCAAAGCATAAATGGAAAAGAACAAAATTGCGTAATTTCAGAAATTAAGGCTAGTTAATTAAAAATGAAATTATAATGCTTTTTCTTTCTTTCTTTTTTTCAAAAAGAAACACGTGTCATGTGAAACAACGTAGTTAGTTGCGCAATAAATGAGAAGATCATATATGAATTGCAAGTCATGAATGAGGAGCACATAGTTGAATTTCAACAATTCGCTTCACCCTGAAACAATTTGAAGTTAAAATGAGTAATCTTCCTTCTTGGACTTTTGTTTTTAATATTTTACTTATTCTTTATCTTGATCACTGCTTTCTTCAGAGTTACTGATTTTTTCTTCATCGCCTAATTTTGTAGTTAGGTCTTGGTTTTGAGCATCTACATATCATTTTTTGTGAGGCAGCGGTCTTCGTTTTTCTTACATGAATTAAACATAAAAATGATTCACATAAAACTTGTGCTTAATGAGGCCCATAAATGATAAGATCGGATTTGAAATCGAAATCATGAGTGAAAAGACAATAGTTGAGTGTCAATAATTTCCCTTAATCTGAGACAGCTTGAAGCTAGCATGGCTAATCTTCTTAGCTTGGTTTATTTTTTAAATTTTTTTGTTTATTTATTGGGTTCTTTTTTATTACTGTTTGCTTCAGAGTCTCTAATTTCGTTCTTCATCACGTCACTTTGTAGTGAGGATTTTATTTGGGTATCCTTGCCTCATTTTTGAAGCAGAGGCCTTAGCTTTCATGTATTAAACGTGAACATACTTTGCATAAAACATGTGCTTGATTAGGCCATAAATGACAATATCAGATTTGAATTTCCAAGTCGTAAGTCATAAAAACCATAGTTCAGTTTAAATAATTTCTCTCAGTCTCAAATAACTTAAAGCTAACAGGGCTTATCTTCTTTGAATCTAAGTTGAAAGATTACGTAAGATGTACAATTTTGCTCTTGGTGAAGTTATCATTTTGTGAAATAAATGCCCCTGCTCATTGTTAATGGCTGCATAAGTTCGTCTGGCTTATGTTTTTCAATATCTTTTCATGTACCTTTAATACTTGTATTACTCTTATACAACTAAATTGTAACTTTCTTGATTTTTAACAAATTTAGTTTCTAGTATTAAGTTTAATTTATATAATGGTAGCATTCATGGATAACATTTGTTCATTTCTGATGAAATGATGTTTTGATTTGAAGATTCAAGTGGCTCTTCTGCAAGTCAAGCTGAGAAGGAGGAAGTGGATTCACGGTCGATCTATGTTGGTAATGTGAGGCTTGTATCTTTATACTCTTTATATCTGTGTTGATGAATGGTTTGTGCAAAAGTAGACTAATTTGATCATTACACACCTGTTCCTAGCTTTTGCAAGATGTATCACTGTCTGTAGGTTATACTTTCCACTAACGAGGATTTATGTAGTAGTTCTGTGATAGGTTGTTGATTAGATCAATGTTTTGGCATGTTTTGTAAAATCGGAAGTGAATGATTAGCGAAAAAGAGGCCACTTTGGAATTTGTGATCAGCTCTTTTAGTTCTCTGGGCTGCCACCAGCACCCTGTTGTCCTGGCTGTGAGGACTTGAAATCACGAAACTTTTGGGCAATGGATTGACAATTGTTGCTTCAACCATGGTTGATTTATCATGAAAGCATATATCAGAAATTAACAAGTTCTTGCCAACTTGGTTGCCAAAATGAGAATTAATGTGTGACAAAGACAATTCAAGAGGCAGTAACTGAATGGAAACAGAGATTTCGGATTGGGCCTTTTAATAGAGCATTAGGCTCAAGTGCTTACCATTTAGAAAGCTACATCTTGGTTTGGATCCATCTCATCCCCGTAATACACTGTAGAAGACTTATATCATGGTTTGAACATGAGAAGAGTTTGAGGCTGGATCCTCTACTGGGTGCATATAAACAGAGAGATATAGAGAAAAATAATAGATGAGTATAAATATGAGGTGTGAACATTATGCGCCATTACATTCTTTTGTGCCACTTTCTCTCCAAATATTTAATTGCTTGAATGTAGAAGGTCCAAACTATAGAAATTTATGGGTTGTCTGGTGACTGGTCTTAAATACTCTTTTTGAAGATAAGATGTCCTTGAAAGGTTGTGTTCCCTTGGTCTTGTTCTTTTTTCTCTTGAAAGGACAGACATGATCTTGGAAATTGGATTTAGGTGATTGTTTGGCATTGGACTTCAGAATGATACTAAATCTTGGATTCCAAAAAGATCTTTAACGATTCAGTATCCATTCATGTCTTTCTTTTATTTAGACTGAAGCCATAATGTAATCGTTGCACCATGTGATACCCAATAGGTAGTTTGTTGGCTTTTGGTTGAATCTTCATCTGACCAAAAGAAATCAAGTAGGATCAGAAATTAATTTCTGATGTCAATAACTTGCCATTATGGCTTTGTACCCTTTTAACTATGTAATATACATTGGTGATTCATCACAGCACTCCTGCAGTTATTCTTTAAACCGTTGACTTCAGAAGTTAACGTTTAGAGATGCTCAAGTTTCATGGTCATCAATGTTATGGAGAGCTTATATTTACAACCTAATTACCTCACTTGCCTAATTGGGGATTTGTTTCATTTTAGTACTTTCCTTAAATGATAGAACGTGGGAATACTATGTATAAAAAAAAAGAACGTGGGAATACATAAACAGAAATAGGATAAAGAAGAGAGAAGAGGAGAGGGATAGGAAAATGAGAACTCTAGAACCAGAATATGTAATTTTAGAGGGAAGGAGGAGACTAGAACCAGAATCTAGCTCTAGGGGAAGACAAAGTCTACATTGTCATATAAGTGAAAATATCATCTTTGATCACATGGTAAAAGTTGCGCATCATTTTTGTACCTTAGAATAGTTATGTACTATTTTTGTTCCTTGGCCAATAGTTATGTATCATTTTTGGGCCTTCGCCCAATAAACTTATAAAGAAACTGCCACAAGAAAGAATAACACCTATTGATCCTATTCCTAAACGGTCACTAATAAGTGGGATCCTAACAACCTCTCATTGAATTAGGACCTCATGTTTGAATTATATAACTTGATAATGACACGATGGTAAGTTAAAGACCTATGCTGGGTAGAGATTATCAGTGTTTAATTTAGTTCATCAAAATTTATTTGATTATCATTTTATTATTTTGGATTGAGCTTAATTAAAATTAGGATTTATTTTTTATCTTATATGTATCTTCTTTAAGGTTAGGTTATTTTATCATTATCTTATCTGGGGCTGGGGCTCTTGTACAAAAGCGAAAATCTTTTACTAGGTCATTAGATACAGTCCTTAGGTTGTTCACTTGTTGATTTTTTTGTATATTGAGTAAAATTAAGAGAATTTATTGTCTCTATCTCCCTTATTTTCTCAACTCCCCCCACCCGCACATCTTTCTTTCCTCTCCTGCCTCGTTTAAAATCACATGCTCCGTGCCTAATGAAATGACTTTAGTATCCTATATAGCTTTAATAGAATGTTATGCTTTTTTGACAAGTATTTTTGAATCATTATTCAGGTTGACTATGGATGTACACCTGAAGAAGTCCAACAACATTTTCAGTCCTGTGGAACGGTGAACAGAGTGACGATATTGACAGATAAATTTGGTCAGCCAAAAGGATTTGCTTATGTTGAGTTTGTTGAGGTTGATGCTGTTCAAAATGCTCTCTTGTTGAATGAATCAGAGTTGCATGGTCGTCAATTGAAGGTCTTTATCAGTTGATCTGGTCAAATGTGCTCAGTCACTTGCCCTTTTTTCTGTTTGATTGTATCTGATTTTTGTTTGCTTTTCAGGTCTCTGCTAAGCGTACAAATGTCCCTGGAATGAAACAGTATCGTGGAAGAAGACCTACGGGTTTCCGACCTAGAATGCCTTTCATGCCTTCTCCATTTTATCCTCCATATGGTGGTTATGGGTAATTAATGCTTTAAACTTACTCTTTCTGCCTCCTTACCAGATGCCAAGGAAACCTAATTTGACATTTTCAATCAAAATATGACCAAGATTTGTTTTGAGTGCTTTCATATTTTGGGATTTGCTTGCTGAAATCTCACAATAGGTTTCTCCTCTTTTATGACGAAAATGAGGGAAGCAAGAGATAATGAGAAAAGGAATAGAGAGTTTGAGAGGGAAAGAGAACGAGAGAACACACTAAGCCATATTATGTCAAAACAACTCAAGTCTGATGCTACAATTGATAAGCTACCTTTTCATAGCCTTTATTCTCAAATACTTATAGCAACTCTAAAGGCTATTTACACTAACCAACTAACTCACTAGCTAACCTATTTATTGTTAATTTACAGATTCTTATGTTTTGAGATATTCCAGTTGTTTTAGTCGTCCATTTAAGTCTCTGTTTTTCTTTGGTCTGCAATCAAATGTTTATGTAATGAGTTAGATTGTACATGCTATACCCATCTGTTCCCTCTAAATTGGTTGACTCTATGAAACAATAATTATGATTGTCATCTGTTATAATCCTCTTCTGAACAAGGTTTTTTAGCAAATTCTACACTAGCAAATTCCCCTTCTCTATTTCTTTCTCCAAAATATTAGTTCAAAGTTCTGACCAACAAAAAAGTCTTTCCCTTTTCATGTGCTTTCATAGGTTCTTACAAGTGGTTCTAACCATGTTGCCCGAAAATTTTCTCAAAGACGTATCTTTGTTTTTGTTTTTGGTTTCTAAAAAACAAAACTGAATAGTGGAACTGTATGTGAACAGGCCCTAGTTCCAACTTCCAATTGCTATTATTGTCTAATAGATGATCAAACATCTATTCTTTCTCTGCCTCTTCTTAATCCTTATCTTGTTTTATGTGATAATTGAAACATTTTTCTTTGCAGGAGGTTTCCCAGGTACAGGCGCCCGACGCGGTACAGGCCATACTAGGGCTCAGTCCCAAATTAGCAGATGCCCATATTTAGGCGACCTTCGTGTTGTTAGTTAATTGTCTTGATAATCATTTTCTTTTTCGTTGGACAAGAGACAAAATCTTCATTTGCATGCCAGCAGTCATGTCATACCCCCTTTCCTCTCGCCAAATGAATGACATGGTCTATAGAATGATGTGGTCTATAGATAGAGGTTGACAGCTTTACTAAATTTATATGTTCTTGGCACTTCGGTTAAATTGTGAAGATTAAATTTTATAAAATTAATGAATGTTGGACATTGGGACACAACTATTTCTGACAATAGTTGTATGATTTTTTCATAAATTCAAAATTAGGAGTATATCAGTTTGCTTCAGTGTCAAACTATCTCAAGTGTTGGCATTGATTGTGACTGTTTCATCATCAACTTTTAAGTGCTAGCTCGTAGACTATTTTCTAGTGGTGACTAGATATCTTAGTGACTTAGGTGAAAGATCAGGCCATGAGTTTTTGCTAAGCTCTTTATGATGATAAGCCGATCAAAGCTAGGGGTTCTACAGGTAATTTGAGGGTACTTAGATTTGAAAACATTATCACCATCAATATTAACATAATGTTCTCTCCAGTGTTTTTTATATGATCCAAATTTCTAATTGATCCTATATGGCCCAGAAATTGTGTACATGATAAACAGATGTAGCTTAAAGGATTTTATTAACTTTTTAAATGGATTACAAACGTGTCACTACTAGTAATTATGCATGATCACCGAGACAATTACAGAGAATTGAGATTATGAGATAAACTTGTGAGTACAATATGAGATGAATGATTACAAATAAACATATCGTCCTTTCAATATGGTGGCTTCTTTTCATTCAACTCTCCTCGCTCTTGGCCCCTCTCAAAAAGTTATATTGTCCTTTCTTCTTCCTGTTCGCGTGGCTATCTTGTTCAATTTGAATCTTCTTCCTGTAATCCATGCAAATTGCAATCCTTTTTTAGATGCATTTTGGAGTTGTTTGAATATTTATTTTTCCCTAATCAATTTTATAAATTCTATTTCAACTTTTTTCTCATTGTTTCTTTGACCTTTTAGTAAATGAGTCATATTTGGATTAGCTGTGCATTTCTTACATATTCTTTTGACCAATTCTAACAAATATTGTAAACCACAGCTTGATTATCTGAACTTTATAAATTTTGCCGGAGGGAGTATATGCTAGGAGTGACTTTGTTGAATAATCTTTCTTTGATGATTATATTCAATGTTTTTCAGTTGAATGGCCTTGTGTTATGATAGTTCTTATATTATATACTCTATAATCATAACCTTTGTGGGCGCGCACATTCTTGAATCTAACGTGATTCTATACTTATTAATGTGTCTGTTACTTTTATTACTATTATCCATAGATATGTCAACTTGTCTGTGGAAGATTCACTTCATTTAAATCAACTTATACATTAAAGGGACATCCACCCCATTTTGAATTCATCAACTCTACTTTTTGTTTTATAGACTCATAACACTGTAGATAAGAAAAAATGGGCGGGAAGTTGCAAAATGAATTGTTTTAGTTTCCCATATACCTAGGCTACGGCCGCCTATAGCATGTAGGAACTTCATTTTTTAATATTTCCACACAAAAGCACGCCATGAATTCAGTGCCCCTTCTTTTCTGAAAAGTTCACATATTCAATGTTTGATTATATTGCTTAAATCAAGTGTAGCATTAAATGCTACTCTAATTTTTTAATATATCCATTGTTTTTCACCCACCGATGTGATGTTAAGCCATGTGATGGTTGTCTCCTCTCAAGCTATCATGGAGCATATTTATTGCACCTCACAAAGCTTGTCCTCCTTTCTCATTCCATTTCAAGGAAACATTTGAAAATTCTGTTGGGTCCCAACTATCCTGCTAAAATACATGATTCACAAAAATCTGCCTATAAAAGCCTTCCTCAAATTTCGGATGCTCATGATGTTTCTTCCATTTCAAAATCAAAATTCAAAATCTTGATCGGAAGGCCTTTCCCCTCGCTCATGGATTCAGAATGCTTCATTCTCTGCTCCAGCTTCTTAATGGCATGTACAGGATGGCGTCTCCTTCGCCACATCTTCTAATGGGAAGAAACATATGAGAAGGTATGCAAGAGTGTCAATACTACTCCCCAACCCCTGCTTCTCCCCACCCTTTTATGATGGAAAATTCCATTTTTTCTCCCATCACTAATCAACTACATATTCTTAATTTAGGAAGAAGATTTGTACTCCCTCCGGTCCCTAATGTAAGAGCCCAAAATTTGAATGGTTTTGGTCCCTAATGTAAGAGCTCACCCCACATTTTCTCCTCATTTAATGCATTTTTTCTTACTTTACCTCTAACTCTCTTTCCTATTTATTAATGACTATGTATTTCTCTCTCTTAAAAGTACCATAATAAATATGAGCAATTTTGGAAAAGAAGGAAGAAGACGGAGCTGAAAGGCAGGCTTCATATGAAAGAAGACAGAGAAAGGAGATGAAATGCAAAGAAGCAACCAATGAAAAACCCAGAAGCACATTTTTGGATTCAATGCATAAGAGGCAATGAAAGGAAATATTGAATCAACCACATTTTTAGAAAGAAGTCACCTATGCTATGATGAAGCAAAGCAGAGGAAGTGTAATGACAATGGAAAGTATATCTAATTATAGTAAGAATTCAGGAACTTTCACCCTGTTTACATATCTATTCATTTTCGTTTGTGGATTCACCGCCCACCAGTGAAGCTATAAGGAAAGCTGAAAAATACTGTTCTTTGTTTTCTTCCTATAGGCCGACCAATGAACAAGGAAAGCAAGCAAGTGGCAAAATATATGTTCTCTCTTTTAATTCCAACCCAGTGGTAATGTGGAAAACGACAGTAGTTTCTGCTCCAAACACTTCACAAATTTGAAGCTTTTTTACCGCCATGGAAGTCTTAAGCAAAAGTGCGGTTGCGAGCTGATTTCACTACATGAGAGAAGAGGAGTTGCATATTACATTGGAAGCCAGAGATGCAGCGGCTGGGGAAGAGTTGAGTATATTATGGAGCGGTAAGGTTTTGGAGAAGAAGGGTAGAGATAGGTAGGGATCAAAGAGTTGAGGCGCCAAGAATTAGAGAAAGTCAGCCATGGAGATTGATATGTGAGAGTGCTTTCTTCTTCCTCTTCCTTTTCTTCTCTTTCTATGAACTCAAGAGTGTTGCCCTCCCACTCACTACAAAGAAGTACTTCTCCTACTTTCTTCTTCACATTTTACCATTTCTTTCTTCATTTTCTATCACACTGACATCATACTAGCCACACACACTCACCGAGGTGGAAGTTTCACCGCCAGCCACATATAAAAAATCCCCACCCCCATTTGTTCCCTTTTTTTATTCTTTTTATTTTGTGTTTGTGTAGTGTCTGATCATATAGTATTAAACAATGAATCTCCCCCTTTTTAAATGTTTAAGTGGGTAATTGTTACTCTTTAAGTTGTTTGAGATTTTGTTTTCCTTATCAATTGTAGTAGTGCGTTTTTCTACATCTTCTAACATTTTCTTTTAAAAACACTGTTCTGCAAGCACACTTTCTAACATTTTGTATCATTTAGTTATATAAAAATGATCAAACAAATATATTTCTATTTCAAACATTTTTTCTAGAACAATAAGCATGAACCGATTCTCATGACTCCTCATTTCTATAGGATCTAGCTGAAAGTGTCCACCTTCATCAATTATGTGGGTGGTGTGGTGCTTCTTTGAAATGTAATCCAAAGTATGCTAAGGTTGAACCAATTGCATGTTTTTGTTTTTAAACAAATCATTGTTAAACCAATAAATTGGTACTTCACTGTTTTTCCCCCAAAATCAATGTACTTTATCTCAATGGTGAATGTTTAAGGCACTTTGATTAATATAAGTTATCAGTATTCTTTGCTTCTTTTTCTCTATTATCTCCTCTACTCTCTCATGATTTTGTAGAACATTAGGGATCATATGCATGAGTTGGATAACATTAGAGGGCTTGGATGTAAAGGAAGATTAAATATGCATCTTGTATTATGTCATTCTAATATATATCCATTCTCTCATATATTTTGATTTCCCCCATATTTTTAAGTACTCTTTCCGATCCTAATTATAAGCTTCTACAAAAAAATTAAAGGTCGGATATTTAAGACGGGAATATAACCTCGGATTGAAACATATTATGCATATTTTGACACAAGATTCTCCATGTCACTTCATAAAAGTAAGAAAAAAACAACATAGTCTTGTATTTAAATGACACTACTTAAATGACATAGTTAAGTGTAATACTCCCTCCGTTCCTAAATATAAGACCTAGACAACTTTTTTTTGGAAAGATTAAGGTTGCGAAATAGATTATTAAATGATGACATATTTGATATCTTTTTAGATTATCCATTAGCTTATAGGTAAAATAAACTAGTTTAAGAGAAAAAATTAGGTAAATCAATTTATAATTAACTTATTTTTTGCTTTTTTTAGGATTTTTCAAAAAAGTCATCTAGGTCCTATATTTAGGAACGGAGGGAGTAGTATTTATCCAAGAAGTTGAAGTATGTAATTAATTGAAGTTTTCTCCAATAAAAAAGCTTGAGAGAGTGAAGATATATATCTCATTTAGGCATTCATACTTGATTTTTTTAAAAAATAATAGATAAAAAATATATTATAAAAATAAATTTTGTCTCTTATCAAAAAAAAAAAAAAATAAATTTTGTATAAATGAAATATCTAATAGATACTATCAATTTATATATATAATAGAGATATGTTTAAATTAGAAGATTATAGTTTTTATCCATTGAAATACTCCCTCCGTTCTAAATATAAGATCACTTTGGTTAATTTGGGGAGATTAAGGAAGATAATAAAATTACATGATCTTCCCAAGATCCCTTCAATTACTTAACTTTTAAATGAGGAGGGACTTTCAATGAAAAGAGGGAGTATAAGGGTAGTTTAGACAAAATTTGAGATAAAATAGGAAGTGATCTTATATTTAGGAACTTATCCACTTCCTTAAAGTGATCTTATATTTAGGAACAGAGGGAGTAATATTTTCTTTAAACATCATTATAATTGTTTTAAAAAAGTTTTTATATTTTCTACATGTGATTGGAGATATCGTTCAAATTAGAAGTGAGACTGTCCCCCTACCATACATCTCTCATCCCTCCCTCTCATGTTTATCATTGATGTACATTGTTAGGATTAACTTAGGGAAAAGTTAGAAAGAATTAAAAGTGGTTTTATATTTAGATCAAAGTTATTTCCCTGAAAAAGTCATATATATATATATATATATATATATATATATATATATATAACCATTTGAATTAGTAGATAAACTATCTCTCTATGAGATTTCAGAAATCATGCTCGCCGCGCAAGGCGCGGCGGGAGTGATCGCTAGTTTTGATAAATAGACTAACCCAGCCTTTTCAGCAAACCTAAAAGGGGTAGGTTGGGTAGGGTTAACCTTAGTCATATGGGACCTCATGTTTTACTAATACTCTGAAATTATGCCTTTAGCTTTGAAGTATCTTTCATTTTTGTTGGCCAATAAGAAAAGTCAAGGAAGTGGCAAGTTTGTTGCCATACGCCGGTTGTTAAAAGCATATTATTGTTTTGTCAAAAAAAAATAAACTTATGCTAGTTTTTTGTAGTGGCAAAAAATTACACTTTTTGAGCTATTCCCTACAACCCATACTTTGAGCTCTCAAATCAGCTATCAAGTCAAATTTGCAACTGAAGCAACAATATATCACACTACAAAATATTCACTACTTGTCGGCGTCCACGTTGCCGCGTTTTTACAAAAACCGCAGGAACGTGTTTCGCGTTGCGGCAGTTGTTCTCAAACGCAGCAAAACCTGGAAGCAAACGCAGCCAAGCGGGAGAAAATCAATTTGTTTTTATTTTTTTATTTGCCTACACACTTATCGGCGTTTATAAGCGCCGGTATGTGGCACTGTTTTTCAAATTTGTTTCCCGCCCACTTTCCTCTATAAACATGCATCACGATGCCCTAACTGATGTTGTAACTATACATGCATAACGATGCCCTATCATCTTATAACAAGCTGAGGGCTAAGACAGAGGGCAAATGGTTCTTCAACAATCACTTGGCAATCACTTTTAAGAATTTTGAGCACCTCATTTGAACTCTTAATTACCCCTATTGTAATGTCATACTTTGCCATGTTACTCACTTTTTATCAAATTCCTTTCTTTCATTTTGCTATGCATTTCTCATGTATTCTCTTGGAATGTGGCATAGATTCACATTCATATGCATTATTTACCTATATTTGTATTCGAACCACTGTTCTTAACAACTCCCTCATTTATACTCTTAAAAGTCCATTCATTTAAATTATTTACATCAAAATGTTATCAACAAAGTTTTTACATCCTACAAGAATATAATTACAGAAATAGTTGGAAAAAATAATAAAATGTGAGATAACATAGATGGAGAGACGGAGTTATGATATTAAGGACTTTGATGTCCAAAAAACATAAAGATAAGAAATAAGGTCTTCTTCCCGAGACTATTTCTTGTTCATCTTATCTTCACACTCACATGTGTCCCTGATCTTGTAACTAATTAGAGAATGTGGTCATGGGACTCCGTTGGTTGTTGGTCTAAGATAAACATTGAACTCATGTTGGGCTCTACAAGACCTCTCTCTTCTGGGCTTTTTTGTTGGAAGGGGTTCACAATGATTAAAATAAAGCTTCGGCTACCTTTACCAAGTATAGTTTATTCGATTTAACCATTTAGAGTGCTATTTCAAAATAAAACTTATACAATAAAATTATAAGGGCTAAAATTATCAAAAAAGGGAACAATGTTAAAATTAGTTGAAAATGGCGGGGCAAATTGAATTGCACTCAGTTTTCCCTTAGTTGTTTTTTAATTTTTTTTTATCAGAAGTTGTTTTTTAAAATAATGCAATAATATTTACATTTGTATTAAATTTATTACCAAAGAATTTTACATCGAGTTTGATGTTTTTTTTTTATAATGCATTGAGTTTGATGTTAGAGCCTTTGGCATATGGCAATTTACATTACTTCGCGCCTTTGTTTGTTGTACTCACGCGCTTCATTTTTTTTATCAGAAACGCGCTTCATTTATCAGAAACGCGCTTCATTTTTCAAATTATGCAGGAGTAGTATATTTTAAACTACACCCATTTTCCCGTTGTAAAATCTTATAAAACAAAACAAAACTTGAATAGTATGTATTTCTTTTTTTTTTATAACAGAATAGTATGTATTTCTTTCAAGCTTTCAGCATCAATTTCAATTTTACGTTTTTTTACCTTTCAATTTTTTTTATAACAATTTTACCTTTCAATTTTTTTATA
The DNA here is from genome assembly GCA_029929735.1 of Mimosa pudica. NCBI lineage: Eukaryota > Viridiplantae > Streptophyta > Magnoliopsida > Fabales > Fabaceae > Mimosa > Mimosa pudica. The sequence goes on along the minus strand of JAKELP010000021.1, from coordinate 5,608,327 downwards.
ACAATTTTACCTTTCAATTTTATGTTATATCAATATGATTTTATTTCTTTTTTTTACCAGAACATCATTCTAATTCTCAAAGTTTGAAAAGTGTATCCTAATTCGTTTTTCGTCAACATCATTAAATTCATCCAGCCGAAAAGCGTGACTCAACATATTTAAATAAAGATTATGTATTTTTTTTTTTTGACCATAAATAAAGATTATGTATTTAAATATCGGAAATTGGAAATAGGAAATACGGTTCAAATCTGAATTTTGGCTCCAACGGTAACAAAACGCGTCTGTCCTTTTGGCGGGAGGAGACTCTTGTTGTTCTTCAATTCAATTCAACTCTCCTTCCTCCCAAAGGACTCCTAATTCTCTTCACAACAAACACACCTTATAAATACTCTCTCCCTCTCCTTCCTTCCAAATCATTCCATTCAATTCAGTTCAACACAACACAATCATGTGGAGCCTCGATTCCGATTGGTACTCTCCCAAACGCCTTCTCAGCACTCCCGCCTATTACGATTTCCCGGTAATTCAATTCATTATATTCTTCAACATTTTCGTACTCTCTCGTGTTCGTAATAGTATTATGTTAATTGCAATTTTAATTTGTTTGTTTCATTTTTCGCAGGGTGATCGCTTCATACCTAATAGGAGTTTGATGGATCTTGATCAAGCCCACAGTCTCTTGACCAATCGGACCACAACATTTCATAACCCTAACTTTCATGTATCTATTATTCTCTCTTTTTTTCCTCTTTTTCTTTAAGTTTTTACTATTTCCTTTGTTAGTTTCTGCAATATGACTATTTACTTGCTTCTTGTTATTATATTGCTTTTTTGAGCTCAAGAAATTCAAGATATAGCCAATTATTAACGTACTCTTGAATATATTGTGTGTGTGTGTGTGTGTGTGTGTGAATTAGGAGATTTTTACTGTCTGTTTTTCTTTCTGAATTATTATATATATCATCGTTATTTTTCCGAAATTTGCGAAAGATAATTAATTAACATGAGGATTTTCTTACTGCTAATGAGTTTCAAGATTATTATGTTACATGTGACGAATCTTGCTTTCTTGACATTAGGATTTTTTTTCTCTTCTTTCTCCTGTTTGAATGGTTAAATTTATATATTTGGGAATTAACATGAGAATTTTCAAAAGATTATTAATTGACATGAGGATTTTCTGGTGCGTACTGCTGATGAGTTGAGATTATTATGTTGTATGTGACGAATCTTGGTTTCTTGACATTAGGATTTTTTTATTTTTTTTATTTTCTGCTTTCTGCTGTTTGGATGGTTAAATTTATATATTTGGGAATTACATGATGACAGGAAAAGTATAGGCAGGAAGTGGCGAAGAAGTTGAGTTTGGATTCTGAAGGGAGGCCATTTAGAATGTTGGTTTTCAGAGGAAGCCCAAAATCAAGTAGGAAGTCTATTCGTCGCATTGATGAGATGCGACAAGAAGAGGCTGCCGCTTTACAAAACAGTGCTATTAAGCATAAGATCCGTCAATTGCCTAAGGTATACCTACAACCTTTCTTATAATTGTGTACACATCTGTTTCAAACCTATATACAAACCGACTATATGTATGAATTGATGCTGAAGAACTCACATTTGAAATAGAACTAGACCAATAATTTGATCATAAAGTTCAAAAATTTATGCAAAAGTATCTATAGGTTGGTTTTAATTAATGTATATGTGAGAGCTGTACAAAAATTTAAAGGTCTAGTATCAGTTGTTGGCGATATTTTGTTTCGTATAAGCATAAGTAGGCAAAATATGCCAAAGGGTTTGTGGCTCAATATTGGGGTTTTATTACTTTTTTGTGATAGGGAAGATATTATAGCTCCAAGGATGTAGTTAATGTAGTTTTATTAATATCACTGGATATGAGAAAAATCTGGAGACTTAAATTAAGCATACCGGGGGGGGGGGGGATGAATATATGGAGGTGTATATAAAGGTACTTCATTGAATAATATTCCCTTAATGATTTGGAAAGTGCTCGTGGTTTCCGAGAATGTGAATGGCGGTAAAGATGTTGGTGAAGTTAAGGTTGGAACTTGGAAGTGTAGGACAATGGGAAGAGAAATTTCTGATAGATAGTTTTCGTTCACCATGTTGCACAAATTTCTTTTTGAATTCTTCGCCAAAATATTCTTTTTTTTTTAATTCTTAGAGCATATTCTTTCATTTCGACTCGGTTGAAAATATTTAATAATTCTACACTCTTGCAGGGAGAAGCAAGGATATTGGACGCACCACGCCTTAAGAATGATTTCTACTTAAATATTATGGACTGGGGCAAGAACAATGTTCTAGCTATTGCTTTGGGCTCGGAGTTATATTTGTGGAATGCAGAGAATAGGAATGTAGTCAAGTTGTTCCAAGCCACGCGCGGTGATTATCCCACTAGTGTTGCCTGGTCGGAAGACTCCCGATTTGTGTCAGCTGGCTTTAAGTCCTCTAAACTTCAATTGTGGGATGCTGAGACTTCCAAAGCTGTACGTGTCTCTTACAAATAATCTTGGCTTCTCTAAGATCAGTCATAGTGTGGAATGGACAGTGAAAATAATATGTATGTATTTTCATTTTCAGATAAGAAGTCTAGAAGGTCACAGTGGAAGAATAGCAACCTGTGCATGGAATGGTCGCGTTTTGACATCAGGAAGCCAAGACAAATCTATAATCAACCATGATGGTAATATAGTTAGTCATGCACACTCTTAAACATGTGTTGTGAATTTGACAAGCTATTGATGGAGTGAATTTGTTCTTGTTTTCAGTAAGGGCGAGAAATAACGTAACTTCCCGGCTTCAGGCTCACAAAGAAGAGGTTTGTGGATTGAAATGGTCAGAAAGAGGCAATATCTTGGCTAGTGGTGGCAACGAGAATCTTATATTTATATGGGACTCTGCCAAAATGAGTTCTTCCAGTTTCACGTATTGTTTTGATGGCCATAATGCTGCAGTAAAGGCTCTTGCTTGGTGCCCTTATCAGTCAGATGTACTTGCATCTGGAGGTGGCACGCAAGATGGATGTATTAAGACATGGAATGTACAAAAGGGAACTTGCATAAGCAGCATCGATACCAAAGCTCAGGCAAGACAGATAAATATAAATTTTTACTGTAACTATTTTCCTGCAAAACTAAATTATCACGATACTTTACTTTCCCAATTTTAACTGTTCTAGTTTTGCTGATCAACAAGTTTGTTTCACTTAATAGCACAAATTGGTACTCTGTAATTGTTGGTTATATCAGGACCTAAATACATGACTTGGACTAACTGAAGCAATATGGTATTTGGTGCAGGTTTGTGGGTTAGAGTGGAATAGGCACCACAAGGAGTTATTAAGTGGTCATGGGTTTAGTACTGGTACTCATCAGAACCATCTTTGCTTATGGAGGTATCCATCCATGACTAAGATAGGAAACTTGAATAGTCATGCTTCCAGAGTTCTCCATCTCTCTCAGGTATGGTTTGTATGTTAATTTTAACTCAATCTTATTGGTATGACATGTTGCAAATTCAGATCAAATTTATCATGAATGCTGATGACTATTTATGTCTTTCTTTCACTTGCAGAGCCCAGATGGCTTGACGGTGGCATCAGCCGGTGCAGACGAGACTCTTCGGTTTTGGGACATTTTTGGTCCACCCAGTAAAAACGATGCAAATATGTCAGAGCTGGATAACCTCTTGTCCTTGAAGATATCCCCAATTAGATGATGTGAATGAGTTTATCCCCTTAAGCTACTAGAATATGGTGTAAATTTTTGTTATCCATTACATTGATGGGCACGATCCAATTTTTGGTTTATTGAGATAAATACATGTAATTGGTGGTAAACAGTGGCATATGGTCGTGAATTTGCATGTAAAATAGCTGTAAAGCCGAAACAACCAAATCACATAGTGCCTGCATTGAGCAGGTTTTCAAAATGTCCATAAGATTGGTGTTCATTGAAGCGCATGTCCATATATATATATATATATATATATATATATATATATATATATATATATATAAGAACTAACATAGTGTCTTCGATAACAGGTTTTCAAGTTGTCCATAAGATAGGTAGTGTTCATTGCGCGCGCGCAGATATATGAAAAACTAACTCTAAATATACAGAAGAATTATAACTAATTACGATTCTAGATCAAAATTTTGATTAGTTTACATGATTTGGTTTGGTCTGGACCAATATAAGATCAGACCACACTCGGGTTAAGTCACTAACTTAGCCTGGTCCAATCTTTGTGTAGTCCTACTGTTGACAGTACACCTACTCACCTACCAAATTCCTATGACACATTCGATGTATAAAAGATTTTCTTGGACTTAATAACTCAAGTTAATACAATAAAAAAATTCTAACATAATTAAAAATCAAGCATCTGCGTCAGCATCACTATCAGGATATATTTCTTCTGTGGTAGCTTCACTGGGTGTAAATGTCTCTTCTTCCTCCTCTCTTTTTTTCCTCTCATCCTCCCTCTCTCTCTCGGCTACATGTGCCTTTGCTTGTTCTAGCTTAATGCTGACTGCTTCCCATGACACAAGCTTATCCATGAACACTGAAATATATTCATGCCGCCGACTCTGTCAAGGTAAAAACAGTCATGGATATAGTTACTTTATGGACAAACACATAACAGAAGCAACAGCACAATGTTTTGTGAACAAAACCTCACCTGAAAGTCCAGGAAGTAAGCATGCTGTACATAAATTAAAAACCATGTGAAAGTTAGCTTTAGTAAAACAACGACTAAGATTTACATAAGCCATTCATTTATTCATTTACTAATAAAAAGATGAGCCTAGTAATTTCTGGAACTAGTGCGAATTTGATGTTGAGTCAAGTCAGATATGGCTATTACAGTAAAATTACCATAGCATCTTGCGGTTATATGTAAATTATAACTTATATGTTTAAGATTTTCCAAATTTAGTCCAAGGCTTTTAAAAAGGTTTTAGAAGGCAAAGTTGAGAAATACCTCCCACACGTCAATGGCAAGGAGTGGCTGCATGACAAGTCATAAGAAATTTGGTTACCATAAATATATCATCCAGTATTCTTATACTCAACAAACAACCTAACATGACATAAGAAATAAATATAATTAATTTAATACTGACATAATAGTCCCAGATAAGGGGGTTCACAGCATTGGGGCTCTTGACTATTACAAGCTTCTTGTCCTCATCTGATGGACGAGGATTGACTGCATTTCCAACATTAAGTCTGTTCGATTTATCTATATTACAACAGAGGAAAATGCTTGATGGGTTAGATTTAGCAAGACTGAAAATGAATTAAGAAATAACAAGAGATGAAGTGGTTTAGCTAGCACTCACATACAAGCCAAGCCCAACCAGAACCAAATTGTGTTGCAGCAGCTTTCTTAAACTGATCAACAAATTCAGGGAATGAACCAAAATCTCTTTCAATTAGTCTCAGAAGATCCCCAGATGGATTCCCACCACCACCTGGTTTAATGGACTCCCAGAAGAAGTCATGGTTCCAAACCTGCAAAAGATAAATCAGGATTACATACAACACCTAAAGAAATCGAACCACAATTGGATACCTGTGCTGCATTGTTGAATGCTGGAAGAATGTCACCCTTATTGTATGAAATAAGTACAATGTCTTCCAGAGACTTCTCCTCTAGATCTGTCCCTTCTATTTGCTTGTTTAGGTTATCTACATATGCTCTGTGGTGCTTCCCCCAATGATACTCTAGTGTCTCCTGGCTCATAACTGGCTCTAAAGCATTCTGAAGATTTTGATAAGGGATAAAATATAGGTTGAGAATTGATGCACCAAAGTAAATGCTTAAGAAATCATGTATGGACTCACACTGATTTAAAGGCTGTGAAATTGATCTTTGTGATCAAAATAACTGAATAAAAGAAATCCACTAATGAGGCAGAATTGCCTTGACTTAGAAATAAAAAAACAATACAGAAAGAGAAAAGACATTAGCTGCTAGAGATGCTAGTAACTTTTCCACTCTCCTTAATTCTCTAACCTCCCTCACACTTCTTAAGCCTTCCAATAGAATCTTGTAAACCCATCCACTCTAGTAACAACGCATGTCCAACCCAAATCTGTCCAAACACCCATAAAATTTGTCCAACAACCTCCTCACAGACTTCTTTGCTTCTTCCCTACAGCTTAGGCCTTAAACATCCTCTTCATTGACGGCCCATCGACTACAATATTACTCCAACACATAGCTGTAGAAGTTTAAGCAATTAAACAATGCATTGCTAGCTTACTATCATTTACAGTTTATGTTTGCACGCAGAATTTGTTTCATTGTTCATTAGTAGCAATGTATACGCAAATGGAGAACTTAGCTGGCTGGATTTCTAAACATAAGAAAGCAGCATAACAGAATGAAAGATGAGAGAGACAAATGGACAACCTAAATTTATTTGGAAGAAAAGTCGAGTTGTTAACAATATATGTACATATTGTATGTAGTAAGAACAATTGTGCCTATTGGTTGTACTCTTTATCTTTTGGCTTCTCCAACAAAGTGCCTACTTTTAGAACAAGTAACAATATCCATAAAATCAAATGACAACTTTGCAAGCACAAGGACGGCTTAATTACAAGCAGGTGGAAGTACAAACTTTAGAGCTTACCAGTGGATATGGAGGATGCTTCAGATCAAACTTTGCAGTAATTTTAGCAGGTTCAACATTCTTTATGCACCTTCTCTGCAGCGCACAACATACTTCAATGTTTAACACAAAAAACTTGTTATGTAACATAATTAAATGTCAAAAATTAGTTAGGATGCCAAGAGCAAATCGTCCTACAACACACTTCATTGAATAGCCAAACAAGATATAGGATGGTAAGAGCAAATCTTCCTCCTATCCAATTTAAATTAATGTTTTAGTGAGGTGGGCCAGTAATATCCTAACAATATATACAACTGACAATTCTACTACAAGTTCTTTACACTATGGTTTTCACTTGGTAATCACAAAACATGAAATATTAGCAGCTCCTACTTAATACTCCATAATATATAGGCTGTTAAGGCCTGCTCTAAAAAACTCCTTCAGATGCATTCAGCCAGAAATGCTAAAAAAAATTAGCGTCAACACAACATTTACTGGGCTTCAATTACTATCAGTAGCTAGCCGCTTAGTTATAACGTATTTTCGGTGACTAATATATTATACGTTAGTAGTTTATGAGTAAAATAAACAAACTTGTTTAGACAAAAAAAATCAGAAAAATGGATTTACAAGTACCTAATTTAACTTTCCTAGTACTTAAAAAATTTAACCAGATGGGTACTATATTATTTAGAATGGAAGGAGTATAGTGGGAAAAAAGATTAAAAAAGAAAGGAAATGGATGAAGATAAGGAATATGGAAAAGTGAAAACCTGTCTGTGTGTGTGAGAGTATGTGAGAGTTGGAGCTCCGAATAAGAATCCTATGAAAGAAGAAGCGACGGATATGATATGAATAAGAAGAGAGAAGAGAGAAGAGAGAAGAGAGACAAACCATGAGGGGGATGGTTGAAGAGTGAAGTAGTAGCCAAAGCCATTTGCTCTCACTCTCTGAGACAAAGGTTGAAGAGTGTAACATTGGATAGATGTTCATGTCATAAGTACATGGAGGACTCCTGTTCTAAACTCATCAAACACAGCTAACTCATTATTAATCTTAATCACAAGTTCACAACCAACCACTATTCTTATTAATGAGTGAATTGGTCGTTTTAGAATCTCACTGTAATTATCCACATATACTAGTTACTGGGTGCGTTTTTAAGGGGGAAAAATAAAACTACCAATATAGGATACTTTTTTTTTATTTAACGTAAGCCCACAACGGGGGAACCTCACTATACCTAGGGACCATTGGTTAAGATAGAACAACCCAGCTAGTTGATCTAAGTGCTTGATGGTTATTATAAGATAATTTTAACCGAGTTATAGGCCCCAAAAATTTGTTAAAATGAGTTACAAACAAAAAATATGTAGGGGACAAAATTCCATTTTCAAAAATGTCAATATTTATGGAAAAATAAGAAAGAGAGTGATGACAAAAAAGGAGAAAGAGAGTATACATTTATTGAGGATAATATTGGAAAAATGGTATTTATTACTATAATAAATAACTCAACACCACCTTATACTATGAGATAAGATCATTAAAACACTTCACTTTATAATATGAGACAAGGAATACTATCCAAAATACACTTTTTGTTACTTAAATCTTAAAAGCATTCAATTAAACTAAAAAAGATCTTGTATTTGACAAAAAAATGTAAATCTTACCTTTACTAATTGACATCAACATCAGTGAGTTAAAGATAATAGTCAAATTTAACGTTTTGATCAGCGGGATAAATTTGTTATGGTTTATACACTTTTAGGGTAAATATACTTCTGTAGTTACTTCTAAATACTTAATACTCTTTTATAGTTACTTTCAGGACAAAAATGGACCTTTACCTTTAAATAAATAAATTGACATTTTAGACCGATAGGACTAAAACCTATGTAAAGAAAAATTTAGGAATACCAAAACATTCTTTGATACCGCTTGAAGATTCACGAAGGCTAAATATTGTTTGGTTGAAAACGATTTCAATAGTTATATACATGCTCCCTTTTGTATTTTTGATAAGTAACAATTGTCTAAATCATGCAAAACAAACTATGGGTTTAAATTGGTTATTAGCAATTCTCACTTGATCGTAGGTATAGGGTAGAGAAAATGTCTTATTCAGTTATTTGGTCCAATTGACAAGTCATGTCATTAAATATTTTTTATGGCAATACCAACCACCCTTGAAGTTTTAATTAGTATATGGCTCTATTGGTCTTTGGACAGTTAAAGATCAGTCTGATTGCATGTTGGTCCTCATATAAAGGTTCAGATATTCGTATATCATAATTGAGACAACATAATGACCTGTGGCCTGCGTGTTTGACCATGCTCTTCGTGATGCTGACAACTTCTGTGTTTAATTCTATGAAGGCTTCCATGAAAACTGAAATTCACTAGTTTTAATTGAATCGGATCGGTAGTAGAGCTATATTATACATCTAAGTAGTGAGAAACAGTGGCATGTTTTTGAAGTTGCAAGTGCAAGAGCTTTGAAAGTTAAGAGACATTTATTAACTCATATTGAGACTTCCATCAATAAGTTTTCAAGACATCCATGAGATAGGTGTTTATTAAAAGGATATACAAAACCAGATCCAAGCACGAAAGCATAAATCTCATCCACATCTTCCAAGGATGTCAATGCTATTCTTTTCCTCTCAACTTCTACACCAGAGCCTTTGCTTGTTCAAGCCTTGCACTGACTGCATCCCATGACACAAGCTTTTCCATGAATACCGAAATATAATCCGGCCGCCGGTTCTGTCAATTCGAAACAATCATGGATATTGTTAATTGTCAGACAAAACGTAAGAAAAAGCAGGGAGAGAGAAGAATGTTTCATGGACTACATACCTGAAAGTCTAGATAATAAGCATGCTGTACAAAAGGGGAAACATTGCAAAGTCAAAAATTGTAAAATAATAACTCAAGAAAGATACACTAATTTTTCCTTTGTTAAGTACTAAAAATAACATTTCACCCTCCTAAACTAATGTATAACCACAATGCAGATAAATCAATACATATGCTTCAAGATGTAATAGAGCACTTCCAAATTCTAGACTAAAACTGAATTATATTTTGAGAAAGGCTTAAAGATGATTTTCGCCTATAAACTATAAATCAACTACCACCAAACACACATATCAATAAATGTGGTTTTATATGCCAACAAACTTTTTAAAATGGGTCAAACTCACCAACACCAATAAATCTCATATAAGACCTTTAAATGGGCTCTTACATGTCATTCCCACGAATTATGTGGCACTATTTTTCTCAATCAGCAAATTATGTGACTTTTTTTTCATATAAGAGCCTACTATAAGAAAATGCCACATAATTCCTGTTCAAATAAAATAGTGCACATAATTCACATAAAATGACATCCAATTTAAGGAGGTTAGATGAGCTTTAATGATGTTAGCGAGTTTGACCTCTTTTATAAAGCTTGATGGCATTTAAAAATTCCATTTATTAATATGTGTGCTGGGTGATATTTAGACTATAGTTTATAGGCGAAAAATGATCTTTGACCCTATTGAGAAAACAACATGGAACTTTGCAAGCTTAATGCAGAGTGAGCATAAATATGGACATTATTGTGAAATTCCCATATTGCACATAGTTCCTATCGGTTCAATGTCAGTTTTCACTTTGGTAAAGATTTTTCAGTTTTAGTCCAAACTCCAAAGGTGAAGGGAGTTTTTGGCTGCTTTCTAGAAGTCATTATCATAAAAACCTAGGTTAAGTGTCAATTTTACTCTAGAAATTTTCACGCGAGACTAATTTTGCCCTGATAATTTTTATGAGTTCAAAATTGCTGAAAGTCTCAAGATGTATCAATATCACCCTGCTTCATTAAGAGACTCACGTTGAGCTTTAAAATTTAACACTTAAGCGCAAAATTGCTCTATTAATACTTCCAAGTCAAAGTCGTTAGACCAATAAAATGCTTTGTGGCAAAATTGATTCTAAGCTAGACGAAATTGACCCTTAACCCTACAAATATTTTCAGTTAAGCCATAGCTTGGAGGGTGAAATGCCATTTTATTTTATAAAGTGAAGTTGAGAAGTACCTCCCAAACATCAATGGTAAGGAGCGGCTGCAACACAATAATGAGATATCTCATTAGTCATTAAATGAGATATAATCAAGAACGCTTCTTAACTACCCTAACTTAGAATTAAAAAGCACACAAACAATAATTAATCATCATTACTTACATAACCGTCCAAGACTAGGGGGTTCACAGCATTTGGAGTCTTGACTATCCCTAGCTTGTTATCCTTGACTGATAGACAAGGATTTAGAGTAATATAAGAAAATCAAAAATACTTTATAGGTGAAATTTAGCAAGTAAAACTAAGAATCAATGGCAGAAATAGAAGATGAAATGGTTTAGTCAGCACTCACATATAAGCCAAGCCCAACCAGAACCAAATTGTGTTGCAGCAGCAGCCTTAAACTCATCACTAAACTTTTGGAATGAGCCAAAATCTCTTTCAATTAGCTGTAGGAGTTCCCCGGATGGAGTGCCGCCGCCATCCGGTTTCATGGACTCCCAAAAAAAGTCATGGTTCCAGACCTACTTAAAGTAGATTTGAATTACTCAACAATAACTTTAAAAACTATATAAATTTGTTGGTTGAAAATAAACATACCTGTGCTGCATTGTTGAAAGATGGAAGAGGGTCACCCTTATTGTATGAAATAACTACAACTTCTTCCAGTGACTTCCCATCTAGATCTGTTCCTGCTATTTGCTTGTTTAAGTTATCTACATAGGCTCTATGGTGCTTCCCCCAATGAAACTCAAACGTCTTCTGGCTCATAACTGGCTCCAATGCATTCTGCAGGTCTCATTAGTATAAGATACAGGTTGAAAATCAATCCACCAAAACAAATGTTCCAGAAATTATATGTGAACCCAAATTCAATCTGCTATAATGAAATTGATCATAATGGAATTAAACTATAAACAGAAGCAATCCACAAATATACCAGAAACCTTTTCACAGAGAAACAAGAGACTAATACAAAAAAGAGGAGACACAAGTCAATTTCAAAAGAGATAAGCTGCTCCTAAATTTTTGATGTATATGTTGCAGAAAAAATGATCTGACCAAAAGCAAGGCTATGTTTATACATTTGTCAAAAGTAATTAACTAAAACCAAAAATTCAGATGAAAGTCATGCAAGTAAAAACGACACTTAGTACAGACAGACAGGTAAAAAAGTACAACATATAGAGCTTACCATTGGGTATGGAGGAGGCTTCAGATCAAATTTTGCAGTGATTTTAGCAGGTCCTACTTTCCTTGTGCATCTTCTCTGCAATGCACAAAAACTTCTCTTAAATAACTAATACAATATTACTGTGCATATTTATAGCTATTAATTGGAAATAAATCTGCCATACCAACTTCATGTAAGATTCTATCAGAGGAAAAGCTTTCGTTTATTAAGAGCTGTATTAGTTTAGCCATCCAATTAAAAGAATCATAAAACTTTTTTCGAAATATATTAAATAATATAGTTGAGTGGTCATTCATGGTAAATAATAAACCACAAATATTCTCACGCACAACTATGATCACTTTGGCTTTTTCGGTGGAAGTTAAGGAAATAAATTAGGCTACTGAATTATAATTTATGTCACATGTAATTAGATTAAAGGTTAGATTATAAGTAAAGTAAATTAGTTCTTAGCAAAAATATCACCGTAGTCATTTTAAGGTGATTAACTTTGCATCTCAATTTCTAAAAGTAAAAGTCAAAGTGACGTTATTAGGACATGAGGGGTATGATTTTGTTCCGTACCATATTGTGAATTCTCATGCCAATCAAGAAACATTAACAAGTTTCTCTTTAGCAATTCACACTCTCATGCACCAAATAAAAACAAGCTGAAAAAGCAAGATAACAAAAATCAAACCTCTCTGCCAGAAGATCCAGGAGTTCCGAACAATCCTAAACAACCGAAAAAAAAAAAACAGGTTAAACTAAAAAAAAATGAAACATTAGTGAGGAAGACGTAGGAGGAAAACAAAGGAAAAACAACCTTTGCGAGGAAGAATGGAGTATTGAAGAGAGGAAGAAGTGGGAAGAAGCTCCATTTCTGACACAAAGATAGGATCAACGTAAGGCTCCGAATTTAGTAATGTATTGTATGCTTATGAATATGATGATTGCAGTACAGTACTCAGTAGTGTACTTGCCTTGTTCTCTCTGACAAATGCCTCACCATCACATTACAAAGTGTACGTCAAACATCATAACGAGGATTCTAGAGTGCAAAGGAAATGACATTCAAGGACATGGCTTTGCATCCATTTATTTTAATATTATTCACACCATAAAATAAAAAACAAAACACTCTTCCGGCCAAAAAAAAAAATTATCCTTTTCATCCGCCCCAAAATTTTATGCCCTTTATTGTCATGAAACACAATTACACGTGCATGTATTACTTGGTGAGAATGCTACTAGCGCATTATTATACTACCTCCGGTCCTCTAAAAAAGTAAAATAACTTAATTATAAATGGATTTACCTAATTTTTTCTCTTAAACTAGTTTATTTTACCTATAAGCTAATGGATAATCTAAAAAGATATCAAATATGTCATGATTTAATAACCTATTTCGCAATTTCAATCTTTCCAAAAAAAAAGTTATCTAGGTCTTATATTTAGGAACGGAGGGAGTAACAAATACTTCATCCGTTCATAAATATAAGATCATTTCATAATTGTTCCTATTTTTTCTCAAATTAACCCTATTATTACTTTTCAATAAAAAAGCAAACAATAGAGTCAAAGTGGGAAAATAGATACATGATTATGATGAATTAGTAATATCATATGTGATAACTAACTTAACTAATATCTTTAATCATTTTTATTCATTTTTTTTAATTCACTGGCATCCGTAACCTAATCAAATTATATAAAATGGTATTATATTTTAGAACAGAGTGAGTAATTCAAATTAAACTATCACCTAAACTCATCTACCAATCAATTTAAGCGAGAAAGCGTAATTATATAAATGAATCATATTGGATCAGAGTTCAAGCGTTAATAATCAATAATTTCAAATAGGATTGGGAACAATAACAATTTTCGAAAAAACAAATTGAGCATTTTTTCGCCTAACCAAAAGACATTGAAAAATTAAAATATTTATATTGTTTAAAAATGACCATATGAAAAGTTGGATATAATTTTCATCCATTTGCAATGATATGGAATTGTTTAATTTTCATCCATTTTTATTGACGGCCAAACCGTTTATGAATTTATCATTGATATAATTATGTGTATATATAATTGTTTTTAGAGTAATTGTCCATTTTTTCCTTGGAAGTAACCTCAAAGGATCATTGAGCATCGTAAAGTAACTTGAGGAGCATATTTACTCCAAAAGTGTCAAAGTTATAGCAAATTTACCCCCCACATTTTAAAATGTTAACTTTGAAGAATGTATTGTTAAAACATACTTTTTGACTTACCGATGCTAACGTGACTTTGTCATTATGAACATATCATCATTTTAAAGGCCTATTTTTACAATAGAAGTAACCACCACATGTGCTTAAATTAACTGGCTTATGGCAGTTTCAACTTAATTAGATATATTAAGTTCAAGTCTCATATTTGTACGTGATAATTAGTTGGAGGAAATCAAATGCATCATCCATTGTAACTCATGGACTTCATTTTTGTAAACTAAACTAGTTAATTTGTTAATACACTGGACAACATTTAATAAACTAAAAAGTAACAGAAACTTGTGGGTTAGCTCATTATTGTGGGTGTGATAAGAGTCAAGGAAGTAGGATGACCCTTGCGGGTGCCATAGGCCAAAGAAAGGATAGTGAAGGGCACTCTTGTCTATTCATATAAATTTTAAAAATTAAAAAATCCATTGAGTTGAGTCATGGTGCTGTTAATAGGAAATTCACATTTGTTAATAGTGAAGTAAATTCAAATGGTCAAATTGTTAATGGGTATGCTACAGTTGTTAATTAGTAAGTTGAAATTGTTAATAGGTACGCTGCAATTGTTAATAGGAATGTGCATTTGTTAACATGAAAGTTAATTCAAATTGTCCAAATGTATTGCATATGCTCCAGTTGTTAATTGGTAAGTTGCAATTGTTAATAGGGTGGGGGCATTTAAGTCTTTTCACAACAATTACAAATGTCAAATAAGTACCTGATTCCTTAATTGTTCTTTTGGAAGTTTGAGTTCCTTACTCGTCCTTTTGGATATTCGGAAAGATTTATTTGTCATTTTCCCATGTTTTTTTTTAAAATAATATTATTTGTAACAATTTTTATTATATGTAGGTCCTCATATGTCATTTTACCTGCTGTTTACGTTAGCTGCTCCAGTGAAGTACACTTGTACTACAACTCTACAAGGGACAATAGGACCTTGGACACCAAAAACATAAATATATAGATAAATAAATAAAAACAACGAAGAAAATGAACCATTGAACCTTGATTGCCATTTGCCAGGATAACATTAAAAAACGGTTTGGAGGAAATGGCACCATTGATAAGGACAAATGGCAATAAATGAAAACAGATCAAATTTTTTTTTTTTTTTGACCTTTAGAAAACAGATCAAATGAGATCATACATTTTAAATAAAAAATTAGTGGAAAGTTACATGTGAATATCTTTAACTTAATTTTTCCAAGACATGATAATTTCAGTCGACAAAAAAAACATTACGCCAGAGTAAGATAGAAAATTTAATTATATTAAAAAATATTTTTAAAAAATCAAAATAAATACACGTTATTTTAAATTTGCATCAATAGTTGCTTTAATTTAAACCACAGTACACCAGAGTAAGATTCAATTAATTCAATTACCTCTTGCATATAGATATGAATATAGTAGTCGATATGTTAATAAAGTTTGTTAATACTACATCATTACTAAATATAAGACCACTTTCCTAATTTGATTTGATTAAGGATGCTAATTAAGGTAGTTATTAGCACATGATATTATTAATCTACCCTAACCATATACCTTTACTCACACTCTCACTCTCACTCTCACTCTCACTCTCACTCTCTTGCTTGTTTAATTAGATAAACATTATTAGACTTCATTTAGGAAAAATTGAGAAAAATTAGAAAGTTACTTATATTTAGGAATAAATTGAAATTTAAAAATGATCCTATAATTTAGGATTGGAACAGAGAGAGTATTATTGAATTACTCTTGATTAGATTAGTTTGTTGTTTTGATGGCAACAAAAATAAACGGTATTTTATGCTGAAGCTGCTTTTTGTCACTTGAAAAATTTAGAAAAGTTTGGTTGTGTGATGGCAACAAAAATAAACGGTATTTTATGTTATTGGTTGTGTGAAAGAAAGTAAAGAATTAGAAATGGAAATGGTAAGAGATGGAAAGTAGGGATAATGATGAGAGAGTAAAATTTGTGGGCCCCACGATAAGTGTAAGATGGAGAGAGAAAACTTGTGGACCCCGAGATATATGTAAATGGTCATATTACCCCTCAACTTTTCAATTATTTGCACTCAACTTTCTTCGATTTCATGGAACCAAACAAGCCCTTCAGTAGTAGCGGTAGCGTTGTTTGTGAAATTGCTCGTGGCCACCACACGACCAGATTCCGTGGGTAGACGCATCTGAATCACATATAAAATCAATGCTTGAGAAGGCTGCCACGTCTAATTACTTTTCAATTAGATAATAGAATTCTCAAAATAATCCTCATACCGTTACGTTTTTACATTAGTGGACATTTTTACTTAATGGTAAACGTTCTAAAGTATAAGACTTATTTTTAATATAACATTCTTAAATATAAGATTATTTTACCTAATTTGATTATGTTAAAGATGTTAGATAAAATAGTTATTATTACATGATATTACCAACTCACCCTAACAATATATCCTCAATCTCTATCTCTTGTAAGTTTATCATTGATAAGTAGTATGAGGTTAATTTGCAAAAAATTAGAAGGTGATCTTATATTTAGGAACAAATTAAAATATGAAAGTAGTCTTATACTTAGTAATGGAGAGAGTATTTAACATTTCTCGGAATATATCAATCAAAGGAAGTGAGAAAATAAATATAGGTGACTATGGTATTTTAATAATATTATGTGATTTTAATTAATTTAACTTATATCTTTTATTTGATCAAATTAGGTAAAAATGTCTTGTATTTAGGAAATAAGGGAATAAGTTATAAAACACATAATTAAATTAAATTTCAACAGAAATATATAATATTAAAAAAACTCAGTTAACTTTATTAAAATACTAACAATTAACATTTTAAATTTTGTTTTCATTTGAAAATAGTACATTATTTAAAATATAAAATTAATAAATTTTGCCAGTCAAATTTGTGTCTTTAATCGATTTCCAGTGTCCATTTATTTATGTCTTTCAAAAATTTGGCAAACTTTGAATTCAAATGTTCAATTTTTTCAAAAAAAAATATTAACATTGAACTCATACTACTAAATAAAAAGCAAATAAAAATAGATATGCTTCGTTGTCTACATCAATAATCAAAATTGTTTGAGAACTTGATATAATATTATTGGGGGAGATGCAAGTAGTTAAATTAATGAAGTAAAATTCATTTGGGACTAAAAATAAATATGCACACATACAATTTCTTCGAAGGAAAATGATCATTTAAAAAAAAATTAAGGAGAATGAATATAGAATTCAACAAAATACAAACTAATGACGATAATAAACAAAAAGGTTTCACTTGTACAATGTCTAATTAATATCAAGGCCCGTTAAGCCCAAACTCTTTTCTTCGGGGCAAGATCTGATGTCCTTATCTCATCTATCTTTGCAGCTATTATGAAGTCATTCATACTCAATCCTCCTGCACAAAATGAGCCCCCTTCATTTCAATAATCCAAAACCTTCATGATTTTGCATTTCTATTTACTTCTTAAATCATTTTCACAATCTATATGAGAAATATGAGTAAATAAACTGAATAGTAATGCTGTAAAATGTAGGCCGAAATGGTTCGCAAAATAATTTACCCCCAGCTTCTCTCTCTTATATGTCTATTATTAGAGAGCATTGATAAAGATAATTTGGGGTAAAGTTGACAAGGATTATAAATAGGTTTTATATAGGACCAAATTCATCTCCCCAAATAGGTCTTATATTTAGGATCAGGGAGAGACTCATTTCACGAAAACTTGCATACTTATGAGTAACTAGTTAGTGGCAAGGACCTCTAATGTTTGACTCACTGATGCCTCTTGGAATTTCTCATCTTCCCAATTATTTTTATTTTTGCTATTCATTATTAAACTTTGCATAAAAATGAGTGATATTTTGATATTGTATTTTGATATTGTGTGGATACGAAATAATGCAGTTGTAAAATTTTTTTTATGAAGTTTTTAATAAAACAGATCAAGATCAGAGTTATAGTATTTTGCAATAAGACCTCAACTGGGTGGACCAAGGAAATGTAACTAGTATAAGGCTTACCAATGGAAGCTGTCCACAATTCTGCTCTTACTTGATTTGGTTGTTCCAAGTGGAGATTTGGGAAATGGCCTGAAGCCTCAGTAACCTTGAGGATCCTGTTGATCAGTTCAACTCCACATTTAAAATCTCTCACTTTCCACAAGCATTGAAGTTTAAGCCCATCTTCTTCATTTATTAGTCTCCAACCAACAATCTACAGAAAAAAAAAGCACAATACATGTTGAAACAACAGAAAGTGAAATGAACTTCAATGTAATTTGCTTCATTCACCAAGAATGAAATTAATTCCAAAACAAGAGACTGAGGATCAAACTAGGGTGTAAATGACATTAATGAACAAAACGGCAGTTTATTTGGGTAAGAATTATAGTACACTTTGTATTCAAGTGCACCGACCTTGATTGATGTAAGACTGATGAAACTATGAAGCAAAGTCTAAACACTACGATTGATTCACAGAACTTATAACTCTAGAAAAAATCGGGACAAAGAATGCACAAGGGTAAATGATAATGGTCCCTAAAACAGGTAAAACTTCCGAGACAATGGTTGCAAGTGTACCGAAAGTGCAAACCAGCTTCAAGGTAATGTGCCAATATTCTCTTAATCAAAGAAGAAATTGCATTCATATTATTCTTAGAATTGGAAAGGGACCTAAAACATATAACCACATTAGCAACAAAGAGCATAGACCAAAGCTTAAAGTGTTGAACTGCAGGAAATTAGGATACAACTTATACACGTCCATTTTTAGCTATACTCAAGCATAAGCAAGAATTACAAAGATTTTTAAACAACCCAATATACATTATCTTATGCTAGATCACCAGAATACAAGATTTCTTTTATCTGCTCTAAAGTTCAGGTAAAAAACCAAAAGCCAGCAACCTCTAAATTACAAAGAACAGTCTCATTTTAAAAGGCTAAGCAACAAACTAGCACGGGCAAGTTCGGTCAATGCTTGAGTACTACTGCAGATTGATGTAAAACAGAGATAAAATCATAGGCAGAACTGATTTCTCTTCACAAGCTATGCTGCTAACCATAATAGATTCACAGATAACTTCAGGATAAAACATTGATTGACTCAAATCCAGCTTAGATATCACTAGTAACAGATGAAAAGTACCAAATACATCCTTCGGTCCATAACATAAGGACACACTTCTTAAGAAAACATGTGAAAATTAGTTGGGTGTCTTGAGTTAATATTTTTTTCCAATAGTACTCATATTTATTATGCTACTTTTTAGAGAGAGAAATACATAAGTATTAATAAATATGAAAGAGAGGTAGGGGCAAAATAGGAAAAACACATTAAATCATGAGAAAATATGACATGAAATCTTATAGTAGTATTTTATACCCAAACTATTCAAATTTTGGGCTCTTATATTATACTCCTTCCGGTCTTAAATATAAGACCTAGTTGACTTTTTTGGAAAATCCTAAAAAAACAAAATAAGTTAATTATAAATTGATTTACCTAATTTTTTCTTTTAGATTAGTTTATTTTACCTATAAACTAATGGATAATTTAAAAAAATATCAAATATGTCATTATTTAATAACTTATTTCACAACCTTAATCTCTCAGAAAAAGGTCAACTAGGTCTTATATTTAGGAGGTAGTATTATAAACCGGAGGGAGTAGTTCATATAGACTTAGACAGAGATCATTTGTGAGAAACACCAACATTTCAATCTGTTCCTCAACATTTCATTCTGGATCTAATTTTTTCCCAAAAATTAACACCAAAATAATATGTCCATTGTAACCAAATAAAAAAAAAAGTATGTACTCCCTCCGGTCCTATTTATAAGTCGCCAACCGCCTAAATTGTACATACCAAGGAATGGAGGTTAATGGAAGTTGGATCATTAAATTAGTCTTATTTTTTTGTCCTTTCCATTTTTGCCCCTCCCACCTTTATCACTATGACCCATTACATTTTCTCTCTCTTCATTAATCCTCTATCTATAAAAGTGCTTCTTTCATCTTCTCTCTCTTCTCATTTCCAATGTTCATTTTTCCAATGTAAGGGTATATTAGGAAAATTTTAATAAATGAGTTAGTTAGTGGTAGTTGATGACTTAAATTAAGGACCAAAATTTAGAGGCGGTTAGCGACTTATAAATAGGACCGGAGGGAGTATTACTTCATCTCTCAATTCCAAAATATAGGACCCAATAATAAGTGAGTTATAAATTGATTCCACCAAATAATCTAACAGCCAACTAAGTCTTATAACCAACCAACACAGACGACTTTGATCCACAACATTTAACAGCAAGACAGCATACATAATTATAAACTTGAAGGACAGAAATAGCAATAGTTAAGTGAATGGGTGATAAAAAGAGACCTTCTTGAGGAGTTTTTTGACATCATCTTGAGACATGGGAGAGCACAAAGGAGAAAGAGGGGAGCACTCTTGTTGGGCAAGAGAGAGAGCAGAGAGAGTGGGGATGAGAATCTTGTGCTCAGTGTTGGAGGCACCCAACACTTTCTCTCCAAAGTTGCTTTCCAGCTCAGCAGGAAAAGGGTCCCTCGCGCCGAAGTCCCCCAGAAAGTCGGCGCCCATGGCTTCCACTCTCAGGCGGAGGCTTCTGGAAGAGAAGGTGGGGAGCTTAAGAAGAAGAGAAGAGGATGGGAGATGATGGAGGGACAGAAAGGGAGATGAAGAAGAAGAGAGGTTGGCTATGCTTATAATGGCCATTGGAGAAGAAGAAGAGTGTGTAAAGGAAATGTGGTGGTAGATAGAGAGAAGATGAGTTGAAGATTGGTGGTGAGGATGGATTTGTAAGTCTGTTGTTTCACTTCGGACATGATGTAAGAGGATGAAGTGGACAAGTGGTGTGGTATCTACCTTTTGTTTAATTTATTATTTCTTTTTATCTAATTTATTCTGGCATGTAAAAGGATGATCAAAGTTTTTAAATTTCCAAATGGACAACCAATGTCACTTAAACTAAATTAACAACGATTTAGTGGTTAATGAGAATGAGTATGTTGTTGTGGTTAACAAGAATGCTGTTGTGATTAACGAGCTAATCATTTCGTGCGTTGCACAGGGAATATAAGATCTGGCAATCAAAATCTAATAATACGGTAAAACACTAAATTAACACTAAATTACTATGCTCTAGTTGTTAATGTGGACGATGCAATATTTAAATATGCATGTTATTAATGAGGATGCTGTAGTGGTTAATTTAGTATCTGTGACCTTACTTGTCGTTTTGAAAATTTAGCGAGATTGATTGTCCTTTTACATAT
Organism: Mimosa pudica; assembly: GCA_029929735.1. Classification (NCBI taxonomy): domain Eukaryota; kingdom Viridiplantae; phylum Streptophyta; class Magnoliopsida; order Fabales; family Fabaceae; genus Mimosa; species Mimosa pudica. The sequence goes on along the minus strand of JAKELP010000021.1, from coordinate 5,586,836 downwards.
TCAGAAAGTTTTATTTGTGTTACTCCCATTTATTATTTAGCTCAAGCAAAAACACCAATAAATACTCTAGAATTTATTTTGGATAATTTGAGATAACAATTAACAAATTACATAATGAACTAATTAGTGCAATTTTTTAAATTGTTCCATGCAAAATTAAAAGGAAAAGAATACTCTAGTCCAAATGTTTTTAAGGAAAAAGGGTCCACCCACCACCACCACTGTGGGACAACAAACCACAACTACTATTGACTCAATCTCACTAAACTAAATAGGGCATTATGTCCCTTGAATATGGTCAAGATATAAGAAAATAAAAGACATACGGGTATTTGATTATATTTGTGAAAGCTGAAAAGGATTTCCAGCCCTTGTTTACACATACACCGTGAAACTTGATAATCAGTTTGGATGATGGAAAACTAGAAAATGAATTGTGAATAAGGAAATGAAAAAAAGTAATTTTCATATATCCCGAGACCCACATAAATTCTCTCTTCATTTCACACTTTTCTTGAGCCCACAAACTTTTACATCTTATCATTGCCTAATTTACCTATATTTTTCATCTTTACCCCCTTACATTCAATTTCATTTCCATTACATACTTTTAGGACCGGTTTGGATGGATGGAAAGTGAATGATGGAAATGGAAATGAATATTGAAACGGAAATGAGGGTAAGTAGGTAAAGATGGAAAATAGAGGTAATACAGGTAATGAGTGTGAGGGGCTATGCTTCAATTGTTAATCATTGAGATGAAATTGTTAATAGGTACGCTGCAATAGTTAATCTGTAAGATTCAATTGTTAATGCGGAGTACACCTTTGTTACCAAGAAATGAGAAAAACTTACCTTCAGTACTTGACCTTCATTCCCTCCAGTGTACCAATGAAAAGTTGACACATATACAACAAGCCACATCAGCCCTACATCTCATCATTCCCAAATAAAAAAAATCACCCTCTCTCCTCCCCACTTCATCTTCTTCCCCAACCTTCTTCATACCCCTCCACCACCCACCTCACCTGCGCCTCCCACCGCTGCCGCCGCCGTCGCCTCCTCCACCGGCGCCTCCCACCACTGGCGGTGGGATATGTCGACGGTGGAGGAGACGACGGCGCTGGTGGAGGTGAAGGCGGTGGTGGGAGGCGCCGGTGGAGGTGGCGGCGGCGGTGATGGGAAGCGCCTTAGGAGGTGGGTGGTGGAGGGGTATGAAGAAGGTTGGGGAAGATGATGAAGTGGGGAGGAGGGAGAGTGATTTTTTTTATTTGGGAATGATGAGATGTAGGGCTGATGTGGCATATTGTATATGTGTCAACTTTTGATTGGTACACTGGAGGGAATGGAGGTCAAGTACTGGAGATACGTTTTTCTCAAATATTAATGACTATGCTTCAATTGTTAATTAGTATGATGAAATTGTTAATAGGTATGCTACAATAGTTAATCAGTATGATGAAATTGTTGGGTTCAGAGTGGGTAAAATAAATACATAAGTCTGCCACATATTTTATTGAGAGATGAATACAGAAGATGATGCGTAAAAGAATTAAAAATTAACTGTGTTAGCCATTTTTGCACCAATTTTGAAATTCGATGGATGTATAGTTTTGCTCCAGAAAAAATTTTACATAGTCATTTTTGCACTTTAGTGACAATTACATGATCATTTTTGCACTTTAACCCAATTAGTGATATATAGCGCACTAGGTTTATATAAGAAAATGGTATGCATCATTTCATTTCTTTTGCGTACTTTATAAATAGATTAATCATCAATGATAAATGATAATGATGATGAAGTATTAATCAAATTATTCGGTATTGGTAATGAAATGAAAAAACACGTGCACGACAGTGTATTTTGGAGACTACAGGAACAAAGGAATAGGAGCAAGGAAGAGAGGACGTGCCAATTTCACAAAGTGGCTTAGTGATGCAGAGGCTACTTTACCATTCATCACTCTTTCATTCATTGATGCTTCCAAGTGGTTTCTTGCTCCTCCCACAATTGCAAGCCAATCATTTTTTTTCGATGAATGCAAGCCAATCATTATTAATGAAATTTCTTCAAATTTTAAAAAGGTTAGAGAGATTTTTAATTATTTTTTTTCTTTTCTCGTCATATGTTTTCTAAATATCCTAATTTTTTTGGACAAATTACCGTGTTTTTAATTAACATCGCCTTCCCTGAGCAAAGATTCCGGCAAAACACTATCTTTGAAGGAGATCGGCCGAAGGGGATGGGGGGTGCCCGGTGGGGTATTACGGAGAATTTGAGATTGGGGTTTTTTTATTTTTCATTTTAGTAATTTATTAATTAAATATCCAGCCAGCTAAAATTAAGTTGTCACATCATTAAAATTAACAGAGTTAGTGCTACGTAGGATAACTTAACAGCGTAAAATGCATTTTCAAGTCCTTTTTAAAGTTGGAGACTAACTTTACTAACACCTCAAACTTCAGGGACTAAAAGCAAAATTGGTTGAAACTTGAGGGACCAAACTTTACGTTAATCCTGTGATTTTAAAATCTTTTTTTTATTAATTGATTTTAAAATCTAATTATGTTAAAGAGAAGATGTAAATACTAAAGAGTAATAATAAATATTAAGGGTTCAATGTTACTAGTCGTTACAGAATAATTGAATTTTGATTTTAATCTTTATAATTTTAAAATGACTTGAGTTAAGTTTAACTGTTTTTTTTTTGGCCGAAGGTTAAGTTTCACTGTTTAAGGACAGGTGAAAAAACAAATAGAATTGTTATAAAAAAACAAATAGAATTTTTAAGCACAAATAAACTATAATGCCTGTTCAAACACTCCCCATTAAAATAGAGGGATCAATTTTAGAATTTTGGGTTAAGGTGCATTTATGACCAATAATTTATGATTTCCCCTTTTTTATTGTTTTTGGAAACCTTTTCCGTGATTTTTTTTTCTTTTTTTTGAGTTTAACCTTTTCCGTAATTCTACCCAACAATAAATAGTTTCTTAAATTGGGAGTCCAATCATTATTATTTAGATTTTTTAATTTTGAATTTATTGTAATTTCAGTTTAAAAAATTTATTGTATAAGTTCTTAAATTGCAAGCCAATCATTATTAATGAAATTTCTTCAAATTTTAGAAAAGGTTAGAGAGATTTTTAATTATTTTTTTTTCTTTTCTCGTCATATGTTTTCTAAATATCCTAATTTTTTTACCATAATCTAAATATCCTAATAAATTAATAACCTCATAAATAACTTTTTTTGCGAAACATATTTTATAATTCACATCAAAACCCTAATTCTATTTATTTAAGAAGCCACCAGAGGAAAATTGGAATCCGCAGGATTCCAAAAGACGGCAGAAGTTTTAATCAAGTGTGATAAACAATAGACCGATACAGTATATAGAAGGTTAAAGTTTCAAAGAATTCCCGTGCTTCGATTACATTCTCTTGTGCCGATTATTTTTCTTGAGTTAAAGAACGTACGTATTCATATACTCATCATTCCCTTGTGCATATTTGTTTGTCGTATGTGAAATTTTTTGTTCCTAGTTACATATACGTGATATACTAACAATACTTATATTTGATGAATAATTTTCCAGGAACAACATATAGGAGGTGGATTGAGGAGACAATTTAAGCATATATAGCTCATCAAAATCCCATAAAAATGACAGACTTTGAAAATCTTCCCCAACATGTCATCCATTACATTATGAGTTTTCTGCCTTACAAGGATGCAACTAGGTGTATTGTTCTATGCAAAACCTTCCACTCTTGCTGGCTTTCATTTCCTATACTTGAATTTGATTACAGTGCGTTTAAACAACACGAAGATGCACAGCATAGATTATTCACTTTCGTGGACAAAACTCTCCACCTTCGTTCTCATACAAATAATAACTCGGTGCAAAAGTTAAGACTATTTTATCGACGTGATGATCAAGCTATGTTTCACGAGCCGCCTTTCTCCTACCAAACTACATTCGATAAGTTGGTCAAATATGCAATAGAGAACACAAGTAAAGAGATAGTTTTTGATGTATTCTCTTTACCATCTATGAATGTGAGGGATGAGCACCTTTTTCAACTACTCTCTTTAAAATTTTTGACTCTTCTCACGCTCAACGGATTGAGTATTCCAATTGATCATCCCATTATACATTGTCCAAAATTGAAATCACTACAAATCCATCAATGCAAAGGATTACGCTCTATAACTGTATCATCTTGCTTTGTAGAAGATGTTAACATCAGTTTCTGTAATGGGTTGAAAGGTGTTCAATTGCCTAATGCAAAGAATCTATCCTATCTTGGGTTTGGCCTTGGCCTTGATTTCCGCCCATGTGACTTTGACTTTCCTGCTTGTGAATCCATAAATTCAATGGTACTTTATGCTTCCGAGGTGTCAGAGAATTACCTTACACTACCAATTACTAATTTGCTAATTTCATATTGTCACTTGCCTACAAACTTGAGGATCAAAAATCCCAAACTCAAAAAATTGGCCGTAACAGATACCTATAATGTAGTAGAGAACCTAATTCTCTGCACTCCCAATCTAGAGAGCTTATATTTTGATTATAATTATGGCGTTTCTGATCCTTCTTCCCAAGCAAGAATAGTTACATTGAATATCTCAACATGTGTGGCTCTTAGAGTTTTAGAATTGGGAGGAGTAGTCTTAAAAGATGAGTGGGTGAAGAGTGTCTTATCAAGCTTAGGTTGTCTTGAGAAGCTGATCATAAGACGTTGTAGTTCCTTAAGGAATATGGAGTTGAAAAATGACAAACTTGAGGTTTTGTCATTGCAAGAATGTTCTGATTTAAAAGAAGCAACTATTGATGCACCAAACTTGCTCAAATTTAAGTATGAAGGGAGTATGAATGTTTATCCATTGGCCATTTTATCAACCAAATGCAGAGCCAAAATTAAATTGTCACCTTCTCCTGTAGATCCTGCCTTACACTTTCATCACACAAAAAAATTTCTCTCTTGCTTTTACCAGTTCCAAGACATCACTATTACTTCAGAGAAAGCAAAGGTACGCACTTGTTTTCTACTACTTCATATTCCATTTTTCTCATTAAGGTACTAAGCTCATATGCTTTTATTTGGCTTAATTTGTAGGATTTGATATTCCCAATACCTATAGAGCAAGAGACTGAACATACTTTTCCATTGAGGGATTTGAAGTATATGAAAGTTCAAATATCAAGGGAAAAACCAGACGGTCAAGATTTAATGAAAATAATTGAAGGTTTACTTTGGTTGGTTCCTAAAATCATGGAATTGACATTATTTGTGAGTGATGAAAACATAATTGGCACCTTGAAGGTATGTTTAACTTATTGAACATTTATTTACTTAAACAATTATGACTATATGAGCCTGTGTGTGTGATGATATTTTTATTTGGTAAACATACTATGTTATTGCATATAACTTTTCTTCTTTTTTTCATTTGATTGGATAATTAGGTGCCATAGACACCAACTTGGGTCGTAAAAAAACAATAATTTGATACTATTTCACAAGTTGTAAATTTGATCTCATTATTCAGATAAAATCCTCATTCTAAAGAACCTTTATAAACCTCACTTCTAAGACTCAGCCTACCTTATTTTGGTGAATCCCCAAAATTCAAATTAAGAAAGGGAAAGGAAGGGAAACAAAATTAACAATCTTCATGTTGAGTTTGAAGTTAAGGAGGCATAATATTGAGTGATCAGTTAGCACTCCCTCCCGTTCCTTAATATAAGATCACTTCAACTAGTTTGGAAAAATTAATGAAGATATTTCAATTAGTTGGGAATACATGATCTTCCCAAAATACCCCTCACTTAAATTTAAAAGAAAATAGAATGATGAACCCTAATTTCTCCTTCCTTGATTTTTCCCCTTCTTCTTCTTCTTGAATTTTGTCTCCATAATACAGTAATTGAACCTCCTCTCTCTCTCAACATGAAATTGAAACTTCTTCTAGTCTTTTCACAGTAAGCTTTAAGATCTGACATTGTGTTGTTGTTGATTATAGCCTGCGATGCGTTTGAGATATCTGGAAAACAAAAAATATCAACATCGTCTACTGTGACAATTGACCTCGTAAATCACAGGTGAGGTTTCTTTGATGCCACTTTGTTTATATATACAGTGATCTTGCCCTGTTTTTGATTTCTTAGATTAGATTTATCAAAAAAAAAAAAAAAACAGAGAGAGGATGCGATCAATAGAGAAGGAGAAAATGAGTGACAATTTTAAAGTGACATGCCTAAGGAGTGTAGGGGTAATTTGGGCAAAATTTGAGAAAAAATAGAAAGTGATCTTATATTTAGGAACTTATCTGCATCCCAAAGTGATTTTATATTTAGAGACGGAGGGAGTATTAATTAAAATATGGAATATAATTCAACGATTATGCTCTTCCTAATATTTATATATGTATATAAATTCTTGTTATGATGCCTTCACAAAGGAACAAGGTTGTATCATATTATAATCATATATGACTAATCAAATCAATTTAAAAATAATATTGCAGTTTGAATATGGCAAGGAATTGAAGAAGACGAGGAAGAAAGAGAGAGTTGGCTTTGGGGATTCCATCACAAGGTGTTGGAAACAGTATGAACTAATTAAGGTAGACATTCAAGGCTTCAATGAATCTAACACAAGAGACTTAATTGTACAAGTTCTTCGCTCCTTATGTGAATTGATTATATGCAGCTTACAAACGGAATCTCTCTGCGATGTTTGATTGTGTTTTTTTGACTGGGATTCATAATGAACTACTAGTATTTACAAGCTAGCTCTACATGATTAATTTAGTTTAGTTGTTTAGCATCGTGTTGTCTGATAATTGGAAATCAAACAAAACGTTGAGGTTTAATTTATCCCAACCATTTATGTATTCAATTGCAACTCACTTTCATTTTCAATACCAATGTGTACTTTATAATACTCCCTCTGTTCCTAAATATAAGACCTAGATAACTTTTTTTTGGAAAGATTAAAGTTGCGAAATAGGTTATTAAATCATGACATATTTGATATCTCTTTAGATTATTCATTAGCTTATAGGTAAAATAAACTAGTTTAAGAGAAAAAATTAGGTAAATCAATTTATAATTAACTTATTTTTTGTTTTTTTTATGATTTTTCAAAAAAGTCATCTAGGTCCTAATATTCCCTCCGTTCCTAAATATAAGACCTAGATAACTTTTTTTTTGAAAGATTAAAGTTGCGAAATAGGTTATTAAATCATGATATATTTGATATCTTTTTAGATTATCCATTAGCTTATAGGTAAAATAAACTAGTTTAAGAGAAAAAATTAGGTAAATCAATTTATAATTAACTTATTTTTTTCTTTTTTTAGGATTTTTCAAAAAAGTCATCTAGGTTCTATATTTAGGAACGGAGGGAGTATTAGATACTCCACAGCCATTTAGTTAAAATATCTTTTGTATAGATTTACAAAATTAGAGAAGCGAGGTTCAACTTTTTAAATTTTCCATACAAGAGATTTTTGTTAAAACATTATGACACTTCTTGAATATTTTTGAAAATAAACTCACCAAAATTTTCCCTACAAACCCCTCATACCATATTATTTTAGCATCTGCTTCAAAATAATTGTTGGTGTGGATGAAAGTCCGATCCATAAAATGGGAAAATTACTTTTTCCTATTCAAAAGGAACTCCACTTTGTAAATTAATGCAACCTTTTTTGGTTGAATGCCATGTAATATTACATGGGCCAACCTCAAAAATAGCTTGAATAGTCATCGCATCTTTGGAAAGAAAGGTACTATATTCTCAAAAGGATGTGAATCGTTGCCTTAATTAATCTCTTTTCAACCGTCTTTGTAATTTGATCCGTAGCCATCTTCTCTTTATCAGAAATAATCTTCATTTTATTTCCAGCATTTTAATTAAATAATTTGATTAAATGATTTGATTTGATATATTTTAACTGAATTTATTACAAAGACGCACATTTCCAACTTGACGGATAAACTTTGTGAAGGAGTTTCCATATGAAAAGCAACTGTTGTCTTAATCTCCTTTCATCAGCCTATTTGATCCGTAGCCATAAGCCATCTTCTCTTAATTAGAAATCTTCATTTTGTTTTGAGCATTGATAATTAAACAATTTGATTTGATATATTTTAACTAGATTTATTAAAAAGACGAGTGCATTTCCAAGTTCATAAAATAAGTCCTCATACTTTTTCTTAAATTACACAGTAATAATTTGGATTCCACGTCATCACCTATCATAAGCTACATACTTTTTATTAAGAGAATGACAACACTTATTTGACCATGTAGCGTACGGCTAAAGAAGGTCAAACTGTTCTAAATAAAGTAAAAAAAACATGAATTTTGATGTCTGGTTTTCTAATAATGGACACGAACAATTTTAGTCATCACTATGCGGTAAAATCTCTACAAGTCTCCTAAATTAACCGAATACGAGCCTTATAAATTGCATACACTATTCCTTTCAACGAACAGTCCATCTACCATAGGTAGCTAGTCCATCTTTGTTTTACCTTTTCAAAGGTTCCAGAAATTTTTCTCACCAAACGAATCTTTTGAAAGGTCAAAACAAAAAGGGACTACACCATGGTGTCTAGCAATAATGTTTATTCTATTCAGGTGGTCATTGTGGCCATTATCCTCGCTGCCACAACGGTGTTATCCGACGACCATGCACAAATCCCAGCAGACAAAACTCAATTAAATAGATGGTTCTCACAAAATGTGAGGCCATTGTCAATGCGTAAGAGAACTCTTGACCCAGCTTTGGTCGCAGCGGAAGCTCACCCTAAGGTTATCACGGTCTCTCAGAGGGGAAGAGCCGACTTTAGGACTATAACTGCCGCGGTTAAGAGCATTCCAACCTACAACAAGCAAAGAGTGATAATCAAGATTGCAGGTGGAGTCTATAGAGAGAAAGTGACCGTTGATTATAGCAAGGATTTCGTCACTTTCCTTGGTGATGCTAAGAACATGCCCACAATTGTTTATAATGGTAACGCCGCAAAGTATGGAACTGTTGATAGTGCTACCGTCATTACCTACAGCAATTACTTCGTCGCTTCAAATATTATTTTCAAGGTTTGTTTATATACTTCTTCCCTTATGCATGTGCCTTAATGATATGTTTATGTTTTTTTTGGCGCCTTAATAATATAGCTGTTACTTAAGTTTATGTTTTTTGGGGTGCCTTAATAATATGAGATTTATATATAGCCGTTTTATTAACTTTCTAAATGCTTTTTAAATTCCCTTACAAAGCTCAAGAATCTACCTGGTTAATACAATTATACATGATCTATCTTAAAAAAATATTGACACGCTCTCTTGCATGATGACAAACTTACAGTGGTAGCTAGATGTGATTACTTTCAATTTTTCATCCTAAGGGTTAACAGTATTATGCATTTGTAGAACTCATCACCGATGCCACGTCCTGATCAATTGAATGGAGCTCAAGCCGTGGCTCTTAGAGTCTCCGGTGACAAGTCAGCATTCTACAACTGTGTGTTTTTAGGGTTCCAAGACACAGTTTGTGATGATAAGGGTAACCATTTGTTCAAGGACTGCCTCATCCAAGGCACCGTGGACTTTGTATTTGGTAAAGGCAAGTCCTTGTACCTCAACACCAAGCTAGTTGTGGTGGGAACAATCCCAGGCGTGATTGTGGCCCAGGCTAGAACAAGCAACACTGAGGACAGAGGATTCTCCTTCGTGCACTGTGACATAAGTGGAAGTGCCAAGGGCTCACTCTTGGGAAGAGCATGGATGTCTCATGGTAGAGCTGTGTTTTCTTATAGTACCATTAGTAACGTTATTGCTCCCGAAGCCTGGAGTATCATCAACCATCCTGAATCTGCTAAGTATGTATTGTTTCTCTCTTCTTTAATTTCTCTCTTTCTCTTCTAATTCATATGACATTATATTACTACGCATACTCTCATCAGTACGCATTATTTACTTAACTAATTTGAAAAAAAATTTGCTGCTTTTTTCCTAAATCATCCCTTTATATAATTCACATGAAAACCACCTTTCATGGCATGCAAACTTTTTTTGATATACCCTATTAATAAGGATGGTTGAGAAAACAAGGTAAGTAAAGGGATACAATATAATGGATTAATACGTCTTTATCTCCTTATTAGCTCTATATTAATTATGAGGGAATATTTTCAATTTGACATGGCAATTTCTAGATATAACTTTGATAGAAATGAGTTTACTTAATTATAGATTTATGCATACACAAACTTAATTTCTAAGATTTTGAATTAAGATGTGCCGGCAATTTCACTGATTGACATCCTCTTGTTCACTCATGTTGCATGAGACTGGGGGAATGAAAGGGAATCTTCATACTGTGTTTATGACTATTATATTATTGGCTACTTTAACTTTCACTACATATATTGACTTGTATATAACAATAAATACAGGACTGTATATTTTGCCGAGTTCCAGAATCGTGGAGTTGGTGCACGCGGTCGTAGAGGACGTGCCCCATTCACAAAGTTTCTAACTGGCAATGTTGCTAAGCAATACCTCAATCTTGGCTACATTCAAGGTTCTAAGTGGCTGCTTCCTCCTCCCCGAGCCTAAATAGATTTTGTTTTCGATCTTACTTTTTGATTGTTTTATTTTTTCTCATCATTATATATATTGATTCTTAATAACATATAGAGTCAAGCACTAATGATGTACATACATTGAAGGTGGAAATTTTATTAACAACATAATTACTATTTTTGTTGTAATTTTGCATTATTAAATATAATAAAATACCGTCTCCACTCTCTGATAAAAAAAATACCCTCTCCACTCCTAAATATATAAAACCTATTTATAGATTGGAGTTGATCTTGGTTCTAAATTTATGAATTTATTCTAATTAATTTTAGTTAATTTTTCTCAAATTATTCCTATTATTAGTATCCACACCGGCCACAACAACATATAAAAGATGATTGGTGTTCAAACAAACACCTCATGCTAACTAATAAAACTAATATCTTCGACATCAAAAATTAATGTCAACAAGTTCTTATACGGTTCTGTTTGGTATGAGGGGAGGGAAGAGGATATAGGAGAGAAAAAATATTTTTGATATGGATTTACATACAAAACTAGAGAAGTGAGTTAAAAAGTTTTTAGTCAATATTTCTTACTATTTTATCCACGTCTTATATTACTTTTTTTTTGATCAAAAACGTCTTATATTACTTAGAACATCATAAACCCACTTTTTAAATATTTTTAAAATATATGAACTAACGGAAATTTTCCTCTGGGAACCCTCGTACCAAATGGACTCTTAGAATAAGTTGTAGAATCATTTTGCATATGCCCCAAAATAATTGTGGACATGGATGAAATTAAAGTCCATTAATTGGGAAACTGATATTTCCTATTCAAAAGGGGAATCCATTGTGTAAATTATTGTAACCTTTTATTGGTTGGACCACTGCCCCCTTTTGACTTCGGTCAACCTCAAAAATAGCTTGAAAAGTCAACTCACAATGAGTATTTTTTTTAGTATCCACGGGCAGGTGGGGCCTTTGCCAAAGGCCACTAAACCCAGATTACGACCCTGGTATCCGGTGTCTTTTTCTGAGTCTCTAACCTTCTATAATTAGGCCAGGTAACATGAGTGATAAAATTCATAATTGCACACATATTTCATCTGAATTTTCTCATTTATCACATATTTTTGGTAAATAAATAGATAGAAATATAACAATACTCATAGGGTAAAGAAAATGATATGAAATACTTGTGTGCGAGATTATGAGTTGAAATTGCTTAATTTTTGATAATGTGTTGAGGAACTCACCACCCCTTTCTAGTTAATGTGAGTAGGAACAAATGGACATGCATATGAACACCAAAAGAATGGAAGCAATGAAGCAGAGAAGAAGAGAAAAGGAAAACAGGGGTTCGCTGGACATTAGCTCTCAGCGAACGGACAGCGAATCGATCCAAAAATGCACCCTCTCTGCCAAATTCTTCGCTGGAGATTCGCATTTCGCGAACACATAGCGAACCTGTGAAAATGGGGTTCGCTGAACGTTAGCCATCAGCGAACGAACAACGAACCTGCGAAAAAATGAAACTTTGCGTTTTACACCATTCTCACTCGAAATTTAGGGTTTAAAAGAGGCAAAACAGAGGGAGCTAGTCATTCTTCACTTCTTGAGCATATTGGGGAGCTTTGTGGTGTGCTAGGGCATGGATTTTGGTGGAGATCAAGTTGGAGATTGAAGTTTGAAAGAGATTTTGGCTTCACACTTCGGTTCTTCTTCTCCATCTTCCTTCCTTCACTCTTGTTCAATGTTTATGATTAGTCTTGTGTATTTTTCTTTAGGATTCTTGAACATGAGTAGCTAAACACTTTGTTTTAGGATTATTTGGAACCCTTGTATGAATTAACTCTTGATTTTTCCTCTCCTTTTGTGATTAATGTTATATATGTGTTTATTTTACTCTAGCCCTAATGCTTCTAAATGTTTGATCACCATTTAGTTGATTTGTTCATTTGACTTATGACTTGAGAGAGCTAGGTTAAGTGTAGAACTTGGGTAAAATAGTGTGAGAACTTGAAGTTTGCATGACAAATGAATGGTTTTGTTAATAAGATAGACATATACTTATTAGCCTCACATAACCACATTAGGGTTGAAACTTAGAAATTGGGTTTTATTAATTGTGACAAGAGATTGCATGATTAATGGAATTAAACACTTGTTCTTGACTCGACGGAGCGTTTACAAGTATTCTAGAACCCTAGGTTAACAATTATATAGTCATTAAAAGCAATTGTGAGAGGAGACCATTTTAAGGTTAGGAAATACAAGGAGGATAAATAATCTTAAGTCCCCATTTACCCTTGAAGTTGGAGAATCACTTGTTTATAGTTTTTCTTATTTATTTTTATGGTTACCCTTCACATCTTGATATTTGAATCACTCAAATTGGGCGAGAGTGCGATAATCATTACTTGACCGGGTTTTGGAACCAAATCCTCGTGGGAACGATACTTTTCTTATCACTTTATTACTTGGCGCGACCCGTGCACTTGCGGTGCGAACAATGAGACAATCGACTAATTAAGAACAGGGTTATACTTGTAGGCACATTGTTCGCAAAATTGTCACCGCAAATGTATGGGTTAAGTTTAAATAGTAAAGTAGTGACATGAGTATTGTTCCACTAGAACAAGGTTATAAGTAAATTCATTGAACATATTATGATCTAAACTAGTTTGGGTAAAAAAAATAAGTGATTACTTTAAACTTCGTCAACAAATATTGCAATAAAAATATGAAAATATACTTTTTAAAATTTAATTAACACAATGAAAAAAAGTTTAGGTCTATTTTTCCACTTGTATTTAATGATAACCAATTTTGTATTTCCCTAATACTAATTATTTCCTATTGTGTTGCTATGTGAAGTCTCTAATATTTAACTAGCTCTCTCAAACCTATTCAAACCTTAACTGAAATTAATATGCATAATCACTTACTATATATCCTTCCAATTAGTCTCTTTAAACAAATCACTTCAATTTCACAGAGCCTAGTTTATATCTCTATCTCACTAACACATTTCCAATCCTAAATTAGAATTGCAAGACAAGTTTGGATTCAATCTAGTTCTTCACCTAACTAATGCTCTCTCAAACCACTAATTAAGCAAACAAACTAATTGTTGGTTACCACACTTAGAAATAAATAAGGCTCAAATTAAATGTTCTTTTCCTAATTAATGATTGACTTAACGCGGATTTGGTGCGCTTCCGTAAGCATACAGGTCGTCAAGTGTAGTATAGAAAAAGTGTCATTTCGCAGAGATTATAGTTTAAACAAAGTGATTAGCACTAATTGCATGCCCAATTACTTTAAGTAAAAACGTATTGAGAGTTTGTTGTTCAATTACGAAAAGAGTTTTAAATTTTGAATGCAAAGAGAGTTGGAGTTTCAAATACGAGTTAACAATGATAATTAAGGTCAAGGGTTGCTAATCCCCTATTTACTTCATGAACCAAGATTTCCCTCTCCTTTTTAAGTGATTAAATGAAAATATGTGCAAGTCTAGGGTTAAAAATCATTTGAAAAAGTTTTTTCAAGTCAAGATCAAATTTATGCTAGTATTTATTACACAATCTCTTGTCACAATAAATGCAAGCTCTTTTCCTGAACCACCCTAATTATGACTATGCTAGGTCAATAACTATATCCAAGGTTGTCAAACTCGTGAGTTTAAGTAAACTCGTGGAGATAAGGTAAACTCGGATCGGTAGACTCGTATCGTAAACTCGTAAGAGTTTACATTTATAAAAAAACATGTATTTATTTGTATAATTAAATAATTAATACAAAAAATAATAATAAATTGACTTAAATTTATTTTAAATACAGATAGTAGATTTAAATATATCAATATTCATATTATATCAATCTCAATAAATAAATTAGAAATGAAATTCATATTTAAATTCATTGAATTTCGACAATTAAAAATAATTAAAATGAGTTTAATAGCAAGTTAACACAGTTTCTGTATGGTAGAAACGTAAAAACGGTGAATTCACAATGTAAAAACGTAAGTTTCTACCGAATTTTCAAAGACTGAAAATTTAGGTGACTCGTGACACGTGTTGTTTAGGTAGTGTCGTAAAAACGGTAAAATCGGAGAGTCAACTCGCGAGTTTGACAACAATGACTATATCTCTATGTTATCAACAAACCATCCATTTAAAACCATAAACTTCAAGTCCAACATGTTTTTATCCAAGTTCTAAAACAAAATACACTTTCTCAAGTCATATTTCATTTAACTAAGTAAGTGGTGATCAAACATTTAAAACAAATAGAGAGCAAGATAAAAACTACACATATACTTCATTAAGTATTTAAAGAAAGAGAGAGTAGATGGTTCAATCCATAAATAGGTTCATAACAACCCTAGATTAGGGTTTTAATTACATATAAATGTAAATAAAACAAACCCTATAAACTATGAAGGAGTTCATTGAAGAGATATGAAGAAGAGGGAGGAAGATATTGTTCGCACCGCAAGTGCACGGGTCGCGCCAAGTAATAAAGTGATAAGAAAAGATCGTTCCCATGAGGATTGGGATACAAATCCGGTCAAACAAGAGGTTTGGTGATTAAATTAAGTTGAGCTAACCATAACATGATTTGAAGGTCAAACAAGTAAGCTATTTGCTAAAACTAAAATGGTAAAATGATATCAAATATTTTTGTTTTCTTCAAGAATTAATTGGCATCTAGGATTATTTATCCCCCTTGTATCTTGTAACCTTTAATCAACTCCTCTCCTAATTGCTTTAATGTTTATATATGTGTTAACCTAGGGTTCTAGAATACTTGTAAACGCTCCGTCGAGTCAAAAACAAGTGTTTAATTCCATTAACTATCCAATCTCTTGTCATAATTAATAAAACTCAATTTCTAAGTTTCAACCCTAATGTGGCTATATATGTCTATCTTATTAACAAAACCATTCATTGTCATGCAAACTTCAAGTTCTCACACTATTTTACTCAAGTTCTACACTTAACCTAGCTCTCTCAAGTCATAAGTCAAATGAACAAATCAATTAAATGATGATCAATAACTTAGAGGCATTAGGGCTAGAGTAAAATAAACACATATATATATATATATACATTAATCACAAAAGGATAGGAGTTTAAAGAATTACTCCATACAAGGGTTCAAAATAATCCTAGATAAATGGATTTAGCTACTCATAATCAAATATGAACTATAATACCAAAATGAGTAAAGAGTCATAAGTGCTCACAAAATAGGAAGAAGAAAATGAAGAGGAAACCAAAATAGAGAAGCTTTAAATGTGTTTAATGCTCTCCACTAAACTCCCAAGCTTCAAATCTTCAAACTCCAAGCATAATCCAAGCTAAAGAACCAAGAGGAATGTGTTTTTGTTGCTCTAGAACTCCTAGAAGTCGGCCCCCTTGCTTTCTTTCGAGCTGCCTTTTATCTAATATAACTCTATATTGTGCGTGCGGAATCTTTACTGTTCACACTTGGAATGGCGTGTCCTGATGTATGCGGTTGACATATCGTATTGATTTAATGTTAAATATTAAAGCTCCATGAATGTTAATGCTCTCTCTTAATTTCTAGCCAAAAAAAATAATGCTCTCTCTTCATTTGCTTATCAACCGCTTCCCTCCCTCTCCCTGGACCGTTTCGTGTTCACTTTCTCTCCCAAGTCAGATCACTTCATTAGAGCTATGCATTTACAAAGCTTTTATGGTCACGTCTTTTCTCATTTCCCGTGCATAGGACAAAGACAAGCCAAAAAAACAAAACACATACTCTGATCCTCATCATAGTCACCGTTTCAACCTCTGCCATCCTCTTAATTTAATGCTTCATATTCTTGCTCATCAATCAGTCCAAAACAGCCACCGTGTGTCGCATATCAAGCGGTCCATATTCCACTTACTCTCCTCCGCCGTAACCCACCCTCTTTCTCTTGCCAACAAAAATCTCTCTAACCCAAAATCTTGACTTTCACACTGTTATAAACACGAGGTTCATCACACTGCTATAAAAATGAGGTTCTATGTTGCTGCGGTTGCTGCCATCGTTTTCTCTAACATGGGGAAGCTTTTTGACTTTCCGAGTTTTTGGTATGTTTGTGTTGAAATTTTTGATTTGGTTGCATGTTGTTTTTAACTTAGCCTTTGTTTTTTTTGTGAACTAAGGTGATAATAGAAGGCCTAGCCACATGCTTGAGATATTTGAAGAAGAGGTAAATTACACTTTCATCACTGTTTTTGTTTTCAAAATATGTTTTGAAACCTCAAGTTGGTTCTATCTAATATAATGTGAAAATTATTTCCTCAAACAATAATTTTTTTCTCTTTTACGGTTCAATCATAAAATATGGTTATGTGTATGAAAATAAATTAGTATATCCAGTTGCTTGGCATGGACCATTTAAACTCTGTTTCTTCCTTTTGACCTTTATGTTGATCGTTTTTTAATTGTGATTTGAGTGTGGTTGAAGTAGTGTTGTCTTCTTCGGGATATAATATTCGTCTTAAATCTGTTATAGAATTTACTTATTTTGGATTGTTTATTGCTTGAATTTCGTGGTAAGATCTTAACTTTTTCATCTGAGTAGATTTATTGGAGAGAATGTTGTTTCTTTCCAAAATGTGTTTTCACAGGGTGTTGGACTGTGCTCCTATATATCAAAACCTGTTGGTTGGGAGCACAGAGTTATCACACAGTTTATACCCCTGTTGTGAGATATTTCTACACCGGTCATAGCTCATTCTTGAGTATGTTGAGTGGGTGGGAGTTGATTCTAATTTAAGATGTTACATTAATGTAAGAGAATATTAATAGCTTGGAATATCCAATTTGATCCAACCTCAAGTGGGTTTTCTTGGGGATTATTGCTTCATTACTATCCTTATATTTTTCCTTATGAAGTGATTAAAAAGTACATGAGGATTGGACCTTGAAATGATTTGTATTATAGTGGCATACCAGATTTAAAGCCAATTCCAACTTATGATTTCCACTTTATATCCACTTCATATCAGGTTTAGAATACCTATGGTCTGAACAACTCTTTTGTGATATCAACTCTCTCCAATCTACGCTTCCTTCACAAGGTTCCCATCTTACATGCAATATACATTTGTATAAACTTCCATTTTTAGTTCAATTTCTCAATTCACCAATAAGGTTTTTCTTCAATCATTTAATTCCATTTTTTATTCTCTCCAGGAAGTCATCAACCAACACGAAATCAATTCAAATCCATGATTCGCAATTTAAATTCCAGAATCGCCTCAATTCTCATGCCTCACACCACTATGCACTACCATAAAACGTCCAAAAGTTTTTGACCCACCTCATCCACTATATTTCTTTGAATGAATGTGTTTATGCTTTCAAATGTTATATCAGGTATGGGATTTCACTGGTTGAGAAGAAGGATGATCAGGTTTATGCTCTTGCATGGGCTCCAAACACTGGCAGGTAAATATACAAATATGTCATGATTGGCATCAAAGTGAATATTGGTTCCACAATACTAAAACTCTTTCTCCCTCATCTATCCTGCTTTGGTTGTTTTCCAGATCCTTTTTCTTCATCCTTTGTTTGTACTTACAAATTCTTATTCAATTTGTTTACTACAATTGTGTGGTGGGTGTTATTTTAGCTTCTCCATGAAACAATTTTATTTGAACAAAGCAAGAGAAGTATTTACGATGTAGGATTTGTGACCCTTAAGAAGAATAGTATGATGTAAGTACTTAATATAATCCATGAATAATTTGACTACTTCAATGGATGTTTCGATTTTTTATTTTTAGCATATCCCTAATATTGTTGTTGTTGATTACAAGGGTTTCATGACTTTGTGCAAGAGTTGATGATACAAGTGAATAGAGAGACATGGTTAGTATCCCTGTTCATTTTTCTAAATTGAACCAGCACTTACAAAAAAAGCATTTTTATGTAAGTCAAGACACAATTTCTCACCCACTATAAATGGGAACATTTTTCTTTGTTTAGGTACTGTTTGGTTTGAGTCTACTTCTGTCATTGGTCTGTGCTCATTCCTTCCTTATTGTAATCTACCTCTTTATGTATGTATTTCATTTTGAGGTTTGAGACTTTGAGCTGGGATGATTTTTCTTTCCTGAACCAAATCGTTTTTCTCTTTGAGCAAGAATATATGTCTTCTCAAAAAACATTATATTCATGCAATATAATGAAGTGCTGACAAGCAATTGATCCCAATTGCTTAGAAACTCTGTGATCTTTTTCTTTTTCATTCACTTTCTCAATTCTCCCTCTTTCTATTCAGCCGAATATGAGAGAAAGAATGGTGGAAGTCAACTTTGGTCCACTGCACTGCCTGGGTAGGTTCTAGGGAAAGGAAAATAGAAGAGAGCTCTCTATTGATGACTATAGTCGTTTTTAAAGAATAAGACATTTTGAGGAAACAACCGCCAAACTCTTATTCGGGAAGTATGCTCTGTCAGTTTAAGACGGTCATTCAATCGCTTACAAAATCTGAAGGTTTAATTTTTAGCTTGAAGATTTTTTTTTGATCCTATTGTTCTTTTTATGCTTTTACATTAACTCAAACTGTATTTTTGTTTTTTTGTAGGTCAATTAGTGGTTGTTAGTAACAGCTTACTCGCTCCAAAAGAATCCATTAAGTCTTTTATTCTAATGAATTTGGAATCTAGGTTATGCTATCTCTTTCCCCCTCTCTATTTTCAATTAATATAATTATGATAGTTTTAAATCTACGTGGCCTGGGGTTTTCTTTATTTATCCAATGATTCACTCACTTATGTTATATTTGATTTTGGTGCTCCATTTTGGTAATCCTATTCATGTGCACAGAAAAACAGAGAAAATATAATGGTTTATATTATATTATTAATTGAAAAGCTTTGCTTTCAGATTTATGAGCTTTGTTTGACATTTTTTTAGTCATGTGCACTTCAATTTTTTAGTTATGGCTTTGCCTCAAGTAATTTTCTCCTATGACTTTACGTGGAGCCTGATTCAGACATTGAGACATAATAATTTTCCATGGACCTATAACTAATCTAAAATAAATATATGCTACGAATCCAATTTTTACATGGCTCATATATTAAGAGAATGCTGCCTACCTTGCATCAAATAAGGTCTTGACATTGTAGATTCTGTGAACGCTGCCCTGAGCAATGCCACCTTAGACATGGATTTCACAAAACAAGATCTAATCCAATCTGTTGACAAAGCAGTGGCAGACAAGTTTATGGATATCCCATGTTACAAAAAGGTGTACCTAATTAAAGAAGAAATAGGGGATGCATCCAAGCAGATAGTGGATGAAATCAATAAGTATATGAATATAGTAAATATTCGTAAGTACTGATTGGAGAAGTTTTTCTCAAAAGTTCTGTTGATTACTGGAATGCTTGCCTATTTTAAGTCAATTAGGGGATGAAGTGTTAAACATTTAGATTGTAAAATCGTAATTTGATGAGAATTTGTGTTTACTTGACTTTTACTTTGTATCTAGGAAAGGAAAAGGTAATTTTTATAAGCATCAGTTTGACATTTGAGTCTTTTCCTTTTCATTGTTTTTAATTGATTTGAGATGTAGACTCAGATTACAGCCATCATTACAAACTTGATGTAATGATTTTCAATATTTAGGTTGTTATATGGGAGCAAAGGAGGGTGTTTCAATCTTGGGTGCATAATCTTAAATATGTGATACTTGGTGAAGAAGTCCCCCCACCATTGGAATTGGAAATAAATAAAAAGGAAAGTTTAGTCTATAAGAATTATGAAAAAGGATTCTCATCACTACATTAGAATGGTTATGTTTTGGATATTTTTTACTTCTTTTTGTTTAATATTTAAATATTTTATTGTTTCATTATTCTTCCATTGCTCACATTTTTTTAAAACTCAGGAATTGTCCATTTGAGGTGCAGCAGAAAAAGTAGTCACTGCTTTTCATTTGGTGCTCAGTGAACAAATGAATGAAGATGCAGAGATGAAAAAAATGGAAGCTTAGAGGATTTTTTTTAACAAATGTTCAGAGGATATTATGGTACATCTACATTATGAAATTTATGATTCTAATCTTGCTTTCTTTTTCAGAGAAGGATCCAAAACGACAAACTTTGGCAAAGGGACATCAGGAGGAAGAAAACTATTGAAACAATGCATTGAAAACTTCAATTAGTCGAAGCAAGCACAGTAGCACTTGTATGCCTAGCAGTAGTTTAATTTTTGTGGCTACTTTGATGAAGTTGTAGAATTTATAGTACACTATTATATATACTATAAATTTTAGTTTTGGTTAAAAATGCTTTGAAAGTGTCATTTTATATAACTTACTATTGGCTAGACAATTATGAAGTGTCTTCAGAAACGAGCCAGGGATGTTGAATTTTATGGAGAAACGTTATTAATAAGACATTGAGTTTCTATACCCAAATTTCCACACAATTTTATACTCCTTCCGGTCCCTAATGTAAGAGCCCAAAATTTGAATAGTTTTGGTCCCTAATATAAGAGCTCACCCCATATTCTCTCCTCATTTAATGCATTTTTTCTTACGTTACCCCTAACTCTCTTTCATATTTATTAATGCTTATGTATTTCTCTCTCTTAAAAGTACCATAATAAATATGGACAATTTTGGAAAAGAAGCATTAACTTCAGACACCCAAGTAACATTCACATGTTTTCTTAAGAAGCGTTTTTTTTACGGCTAGCTCTTACATTAGGGACCGGAGAGAGTATCTCATAACAATTTATGAGTGCGGATAATTACATTTAAATATATTTTCATCCAAAAAAGACATTTGAATAATCTATCTTATAATATATAATCTATTCCACCAAGTTACTATTGTTTCTGGGGATTTTACTTGACTGCATGCATAAATAAATTGGGTGTTGAGCTTTCCTTTATATGTTGGCTCCATCTTTTTTGCCTTGAAATAATAATTCTTTAAATACTTTAGACGTTTATGTTTGACTTATGTTTGTTGTTGATTGTGATTAAGTGTATTCAACTGAAAGTAAAATTACTTCATATTAATCACAATGAGTATACAAAATTTATCTCACACTACAATTGAAGAGCAACTCACAAAAATCTATTACATCAAAGATGCCAAGCCAAGGGATAAAATTTATTACAAAACTACTATTAGTGAACTTTTCACATTAAATTTTTGCAAATGACTCAAGTGTATTCAAATGAAATTAAACTTACTTCATATTGATCACAATGAGTATGAAATATTTATCATAAAAAAATTTATCCCCGTGCATCGCACGGGGTCTTCCCCTAGTTTCCTTCTGAATTTATACTTCCAACCCACTCAAAACGCAGAGTTTTGGTTTTTGTTCGTTGTCTGTTAGTTGCACAACGAATGCTCAACGAACGGTTCAGAGGCAGGGAAGAAACATCATTCGTCGTGCCTTTGTTTGGCAACGAAAGCTCAACGAACAACATTGAGAAATTTTCCTTTTTCCTCTTTTGTCACTTGCTTAGCTTGTCCTCTGCTTTTCTTCATAATTTCATGTTTTCTTTAACCTTCTTCGCTTGTTCACCTCTTCCTACAAAAGAGAAATAGGGTTGATGAGCTCCAAAAATCACTTTGACACAAATATAACTCCAAATTTCACTCAAATGTCTATCTTTCTAATTTTCCTTTTTCCTATATGTAATTATATCTATCTCCATTATTTACCACCAAAAATCATGTACATTCAAGGGAAATTGAGATAAAATATGTGAAATTATATAGTTTATCAGATATACAACCACAAATGAAGAAAACTCAAATCTCTCCAAGCTTCCCACTTGAATCCCAAGTTTTTCCAATGATCTTCAGGCTCTTCAAGACTCCAAAATATGCCCTAAAAGTGTGTCAAGTCGTGTTTTTTCCGCCTCCTTAGAAAATGCCCCCACTTGCCCTTTTTATATGCTGAGAATTTGACTAAAACGCGCAGCTACGAAGTGCTCTCGCCAGTTGCTCGCCGGTTGGCGAGCCACTGGCGAGATTCCAGAGATGGCAGGCCGCTGGCGTGCTAGTTGGCTTTGTGATGACGCAGTGGCTCACCAGTTGGCAATCCACTGACATGCAGCTTTTCTAAGGACTTAAGATTTGCTTTCCCTTGCTCCTTTTTCTCCTTTGTTGTAGCACTTGGGTTTCATCGAGCTTCTAAAACATGTCCACCTCTTCCTACACAAGCTAGAAAGAGGGTTGAAGAGTTTCCATGTCTATACAAGCATTAAACTCCAAATTTCACACAAATGAATGATTTCCTATTTGCATCACTTTCTATTAGTATTTATGTGTTTTGTTGTCTATGTATCATCAAAAATAGTGTGAACTAGAAGGAAATAGAGATGAAATGTGTGAAATTATGGAGTTTATTAATGCTCTCTCGCAAACCACTAATTAAGTTAACAAACTAAATGTTAGTCATCCACTTAGATAAAATATTAAGCACAAATTAAATCCACATATTACTAATTAATTAACAAAAGAAAATAGAGTTTAGGTATAAACTCATACATGTTTCAAAATATAGGCTTAGAAAAAGTTAACTAGCTACACATATGGAAGGAGTATCAAGAATTTCAGAGCTAAGCATACTCATAACAACAACAATAAAAAGAAAAGGATGGCTGGAGAAATGAGGTAATTACAAGAAGAAGAAGACGACCCACAAGAACTACTCCTTCAAGAAGCATTCAAAATCTCCATCTCCATACTCCAAATATTGCTCACAAATCCACTTGCAAGGTGCTTTCCTTCTCCATGAAATCTGATTTTTTTTCACCAACAGTGAGAAGGGAGATGCTCGAGATAATAAACCCCCAAAATCATGTCCTTTATTCTCCTCAGTTCTCCACACTATTGAACAGCGATGAAGATGATGAAGAACGAAGCTGACTTGGCTGGCGCTGAAATTTCAGCAGTGGCTGCTGCCTCCTTGCTTGAGAAAATGGTTCTCAATTTCTTTCCTTTTTTTTCGGTGCCCAGAACTCCCCATCACACACCCATGTAAGGTTTTTTGCACCAAAGGTGGGAAACCCCTCTCAACAACTACTTCTTCAAGGTTTGAGCTCATTCACCAAATAAAAAAAAAACAAACAAGAAGAAATCTTCGTTAGATAGATTATCAACTAAATCTTCATTTCATTTCTAGTATAAATAAAACGTATCCAAGTTCATATAATAACTCCTCATATAGAAATTCAACCTTTACTTTTTCTTTAGGGTTGAACCATTTTTTTGTACACAAGAAGGATTTGAATTCCACGCCATCACTCATCAGTTACTTTTTTGTTAAGATAATGACAACAGTTTAACTATATTTTACTGCTCTAACACACGGCTAAAGAAGGTCAAACTGTTCTAAATAAAGTCAAAGAGCATGAATTTTGATGTTTGGTTTTCTAAAAATGGACACTAACAATTTTAGTTATCACTTTTATGAAAACAAACCGCGAATATCTCTTCAGGTCTCCTAAATTTAACCAAATTAATATAGAGCCCTATAAAATTGCTCTCCATCTATCCCTAGCTTCAACCTCTTTGTTTTAACTATTCAAAAGTTCTAGAAATTTTGTCTCAGGGCATGGAGCTTTTGTAAGGTCAAATAATTAAATGACTAAACACAAAAATATAAAATCAACAATGGTGTCTAGCAAAATAAGCAATGTTTCTTCCATTCAGGTGGTCATTGTGGCCATTATCCTCGCTGCCACGGTGGTGTTATCCGATGACCACGTCCAGATCCCGGCAGACAAAACTCAATTGAACCGATGGTTCTCACAAAATGTGAGGCCATTGTCAATGCGTAAGGGAACTCTAGACCGAGCTTTGGTCATGGCTGAAGCTCATCCTAAGGTTATCACGGTTGCTCAAAGGGGAAGAGCCAACTTTAGAACGATAACCGCCGCGGTTAAGAGCGTGCCATTGAACAATAAGAGAAGAGTAATAATCAAGATTTCAGGTGGAGTTTATAGAGAAAAAGTGACCATTGATAGAACTAAGGATTTCATCACTTTCCTTGGTGATGCTAAGAACATGCCTACAATTGTCTATAATGGTAATGCTGCAAAATATGGAACCGTCGATAGTGCTACCGTCATTACCTATAGCAATTATTTCGTCGCATCAAATATTATTTTCAAGGTTTGTTTATATATCCTTCCCTAAGCATGTGCCTTAATAATAGGTTTGTTTACATTTTTTTGGTTGCCTTAATAATATGGGATGTATATGTAGTCGTTTTATTAACTTAATTACTTTTTAAATTCTCTTACAAAGCTCCACAATATAATGTACTCCCTCTGTTCCTAAATATAAGATCACTTTAGCAAATTTGGAGAGATTAAGGAAGACATTCCAATGAATTAGGATTACATGAAATTTCCAAAATACCCTCACCTAAGTTTTAAAAGTATTCTCTCACTTTAAAACCACTATTTTCTGAGTGAAGGGAGTATAGGGGTAATTTGGGGGAAACTTGAGTAAAATTATAAAGTGATCTTATAGTTAGGAACAAGTTCTCATCCCTAAAGTGATCTTATATTTAGGAACAGAGGGAGTACCTGAATTTTTAGGGAATCGGTATACTCAATTGATGAAGCTGAGTCTACCTTAGCTTGTTGTTGATGCATATATAGGGCAGGTATTTTCGATGCATAAAAATGTATCAAATCATTTTACTCAAGAAAAATTCTAAATAAGGACCTTTCGTTAATTTTCTCTATCATCTCGATCTTAAAATAATAGTGACACTCTCACTTTCATGACACACATACAATGATATCATTTCTCATTTTTCTCGTTTTGATAACACAATTTTACATTATATTGCAGAACTCATCACCGATGCCGGATGGAAAAATGATCGGAGCTCAGGCATTGGCAATTAGAGTCTCTGGTGACAAGTCATCATTCTACAACTGTGTGTTTTTAGGGTTTCAAGACACACTATGTGATGACGTGGGTAACCATTTGTTTAAGGATTGCATCATCCAAGGAACGGTGGACTTCATATTTGGAAGTGGCAAGTCCTTGTACCTCAACACAAAGCTAGTGGTGGTGGGGCACGTCCCAGGTGTGATCGTTGCTCATGCGAGAGAGAGAAACGACGACACCATGGGATACTCCTTTGTGCATTGTGACATAAGTGGAACCGCCAAGGGTTCACTCTTGGGAAGAGCTTGGATGTCTCATGGTAGAGCCGTGTTTTCTTATACTTCTATGAGTAGCATTATCGCGCCTAATGGTTGGAGTATCAACAACCATCCTTCAATGGCTAAGTATGTATCATTTCTCTCCTCTTTCTCTTCTAAATCATATGACATTACTGCACTATCAGGTTCATACTCTTAGCACGTATTATTTACTTAACTAATTTGCAAAAAATAAAGTTTTTTGCATTTTGTAAATTATCCCTTTAAATTATTTACATAAAAACTCTCTTTTGATGCAAACTTTCTTAATATACCCAATTAATCAGGATGGTTGAGAAAAATCTGTACGTATCTACGATGGATTAATAGGTCTCTATCCTCTTATTAGCTCTATGTTAGAGAAAAATAGTATTATATTAAAAGTATAAGGGAGTATTTTCAATTTGACATGGGAATTTCTCGCTATAACTTTGATTGAACTGAGTTTAATAGTAATATATGCATGCATGCATGCATAAACTTAATTTATAAGATCTTGAATTCAGATATGTGCCAGCATTTCACTGATTAACTATCCTACCTCTTTTTTAATTTACTCATCAAGGGAATCTTCATAGTTCATACTCTACTTATGACTATTATTGGCTGCTATAAGTTTCACTACATATTGACTTGTATATAAACCATAAATACAGGACTGTATACTTTGGAGAGTACCAGAATCGTGGAATTGGTGCAAGCGCTAAACGACGAGCCCCATTCACAAAGTTACTAAGTAGCAATGTTGCTAAGCCATACCTCAATCTTGGCTTCATCCAAGCTTCTAAGTGGCTGCTTCCTCCTCCTCGAGCCTAAATAGTTTTTGTTTATGATCTTAGTTTTTCATTTTTGTTAGTTTTTGGCATCCACACCAAGTGGGGACTAGAACTGGATTGACCTTTATAGAAGGGTCGGGTTGACACAACGGTAAGCTCGTTTGTCATGATGCTTGAGGTCGTGAGTTCAAATCAGCTACTTTTAAAAGTAATTAGGATTAGACTGCTTAATATATTTTCTTTTCCAACACCCTCACTAAATGGAGACTAGAACTGAGTTGACCCTCTTTTTAGTTTTTGGTATCACTATAACTTATTCTCAATGATATATAGAGTCAAGCAATAATGATGTAGATTGAAGGTGGAAATTGTTTTAACACCACAACTAATATACATATATGTGTTGTAATCCTACATTATTAAATATAGCAAATACCCTCTCCAAACCTAAATATATAAGATCTATTTGTATATAGGGGTTGATCTTTGTCCATAATATGTGAATTAATTCTAAATTTAGTTGAATTATTCCCATATTCCTATTATTATACATATTCAACAATATTCAAGTAAAGAGATGAGAGAGGGAATAATGAAAGATGATTGGTGTTCAAACAAAAACACCATACCAATTAATAAAGGGTAAAGGGTCAAATCTAGCACTGAACTATTGGTCAAAGTACACCCCACATAAAAATGAATTTCGGGTCTCAAAACTAGCACTGTTCAAGTACAAAGTGGGTCAAATGTAGCAATTCCTTCAATTTTAACTGGGTTGACCGTTAAGTTTGACCGGATTAAAACATATCATCTGTCATGTCACCTAATAAGGCTATGTCACCTGCCATCTCACAACATCTTTGCCACATCATCACCTTCTTCCCCACCACCATCAACACCTTCAACATCAACACCTTTTTCCATTCTTATCCTCTTCCTCCTATTCGCTGCTTCTTCTTCTTCTTCTTTCTCCTTCCCAATTTCCCTTCAAACAAGCCCAGAACGAAGGAAATCCATCATCATACCCAGGCATGTGATTGGGCGAAATTTATGATTTTGAGTTCTGGGTTTTCTGGAATCTGTCTCTTGTGGGAGGGTTGATGGAGTTGGACAACATCGAGTGTGTGTCGTCCACGGATGGCATCGATGAGGACGAGATCCACCACCCCTATCACCACTCCGACTTTTCTTCCTCAAATAAGCCCTGCAATGGCCCCAGCCCCGTGGGCCCCACCGCCATTGAAGGTGTTGATGGTGGTTGGGAAGAAGGTGATGATGTGGCAAAGATGTTGTGAGATGACAGGTGACATAACCTTATTAGGTGACATGGCAGGTGATATGTTTTAATCCGGTCAACCCAGTTAAAATTGACGGAATTGCTACATTTGACCTACTTTATACTTGAACAGTGCTAGTTTTGAGACCCGAAATTCATTTTTATGTGGGGTGTACTTTGGCTAATAGTTCAGTGCTAGATTTGACCTTTTATCCATTAATAAAACTAATATCTTTAATTTAATTAAATTACTTAAATAAGCACACATTCCATCAATCCATGGCCATCCATTAAAAAACGTTATTATTATTGTTAGTTATATTTATAGTAATGTAAAAAAGGTTATATTTATAGTAGATATAATTATTTATGTATAAATTTATTATGATTAAAGTTGTTTGAGATCCTTAGATACTTGTGATAATTTATAAAAAAGATCCTTAGATACTTCACACAGAGTTAGAGGTCAAGAATCTAATCTGCTGGATACTTAATTGATTTATAAACCACTTGTTTTATATGAATTTTGTATATGGACCAATTTTTCATCATCAAATCCATTTTTTTTATACATCGAAAATAATCATCAAATCCATTTTTATGTAAGATAAATCGAATAATGGTTTTAATATACTCCTTCAGTCCATACATATAAGAGTCAAATTGACAAAATCATGCAGATTAAGAAAGCGATTGAAATAATAAATATGTATGAAATAATTTTATTTTCTCAAATTTGCATAGGGATAAACGGAGTGGTAGTATAAAAATAAAAAAATAGGTGTCATAATATATCTTCAACCGTACGTCATTGTAATTTGACTCGTATCCATCTTCTTTTTGTTAGAAAGCTTCATTTGATGTATCAAAACAAAAAAGAAATCTCGTTTAAATTATAGGTAATAGTTTAATTAATTCATATAATTTGAAATATTTAATTAGATTTATGACAAATGGCGTAGGTTTCCAAGTTATCGTTTTTAGTTATCGTTTTAAGGTCTAATTTTAAGGTCTAATTTTCTAATAATGGACAGTAACAATTTTAGTTATCGTTTTTATGAAAAACTAACCGCGAAGATCTCTCTAGGTCTCATAAATCTAACGAAATTGAAGCCTTATAAATTACACTACATTCCTGTAACAAATAATATTCACCTATTTTAGTCCCTCTTTGTTTAAACTTTTTAAAAACTCCAAAAATTTTATCACAACACCTTTTGAAATTAAAGGACAAAAACAAACAGGGACAAAACCCAGAAGGATAAACCCACCATGGTGTCTAGCAAAATAAGCCATGTTTTTTCAGTTCAGGTAGTTGTGGTGGCCATTATCTTCGCCGCCTCGACGGTGTTATCCGACGATAATGTCCAGATCCCTGCAGATAAAAATGAATTGAACAAATGGTTCTCACAAAATGTGAGGCCATTGTCATGCCGGAAGGGAACTTTAGACCCAGCTTTGGTTGCAGCTGAAGCTTCTCCTATGGTTATCACGGTTTGTGCTAAGGGAAGAGCTGACTTTAAGACGATAACGGACGCCATTAAGAGCGTGCCATTGAACAACAAGAGAAGAGTAATAATCAAGATTGCAGGTGGAGTCTATAGAGAGAAAGTGACCATTGAAAGGACTAAGGATTTCATCACTTTCCTTGGTGATCCTAAGAACATGCCCACATTGGTTTATAATGGTGACGCTCTAAAATATGGAACTGTTGATAGTGCTACATTCATTACCTACAGCAATTACTTCGTCGCTGCAAATATTATTTTCAAGGTTTTCTTATATGATTTTAATATTTTTCTGTTCGGTTGTTTTTTTACTGTCATGTTTCTTTTATTTATTTATATAAATTAATATGGAACTTTTATATAACCAGTTTATCTCATTAGTAGTTACATGTTACATTCTCTTGCAAAGCGCGCTCAAGAATTAACCTGCTTTTGTAGGGAATGATTATATTCTATTGAATTTGAGTCTAACTTGATGTTCTATGCATGCATGTTTTCAAATAGTGCTTGCTAGCACGAGTCCGATATAAGATGTTTTAGTTTTTTTCGGACTAAAAAGATGTTTTAGTTATTAAGTTCAATTGTTTTTTTTTGTGTTTGAAATACATCTTATTTTGAAATCTAGATGTAATAGGAAGAGTTCAATAAAATTATTATAAATTTATGAGAAAAAGTTGTTTGAGGTGAATGAGGTTGATCTACACTACAAAAAAACAGCCGGCATTGTGGCGCCATATTTCAAAGTAGACTCTTCTTCTTATTCTTGTGTTTAGGATTAGAGAGAGAATTGTTTTCCATAAATATATTAAGAAAAATTGGTGGATAACATTATTGACTAAAAATAATCTAAATTTGAGTACCATTAATCTTGTGTATGAAACCCTTCAACATATTTATATTTACCCTTGTATAAAAAAAATCCTCGTTTAAAAATTTGTTTGATTAATGGACATGGAGTTTTATTTTGGTTCTTTTCCATGTATGAATTCATTCACATGGACAAATGTTTTGTTTTTTTTGGTTAAAGGCACAACTTTTTTTAAATAAAGACTTTTCACTAATTTTCTCTATTATGGCCATCTTTAAAAAATAAATACCCTCTGATCACTTTCATGGCACATGTATGTACAAAGGAACAAGTAATTGTAATGGTTCCTCATTTTTCTTCCTAACGGTTTACACAATTATAAATTGTAGAATTCATCACCTATGCCGGACGGGAAAAGGAAGGGAGCTCAGGCTGTGGCGGTTCGAGTCTCCGGTGACAAGTCAGCATTCTACAATTGTGTGATGTTAGGGTTTCAAGACACACTATGTGATGACAAGGGCAACCATTTGTTCAAAGACTGCACAATTCAAGGCACGGTAGACTTCATATTTGGAAGTGGCAAGTCCTTGTACCTAAACACAAAGCTAGTGGTGGTTGGAAACGAGCCAGGTGTGATCGTGGCTCAGGCGAGAGAGAGCAACGACGACACCATCGGATACTCCTTTGTGCATTGTGACATAAGTGGAACTGCCAAGGGCTCATTCTTGGGAAGAGCTTGGATGTCTTATGGTAGAGCTTTGTTTTCTTACACTTCCATGAGCGACATTATTACTCCTCTTGGTTGGAATATTAACAACCATCCTGCAATGGCTAAGTATGTATTATTTCTCTCTTCTTCTCTTCTAAATTATATGACATTATTTTTACAGGCGGATTCATGCTCTCTCTTATGAGTTTTCAATATATATGCTTGACTAATTTGCCAAATTTTTTTTTCTAAAATCACCCCTCTAAATTATTACATTAAAACAACCTTTTGAGGCAAACTCTAATAATATACCATTATACCCTATTAATGAAGATGGTTTAGAAAAATGTAAATATAGGGATACGGTGGATTAATGTCTTTATCCCCTTATTAGCTCATATTAGAGAAAGATCGTAGTATTAAGCATGAGAGAGTTTTTTCAATTTGACTTGGGAATTCCTTGATATATTTTTAATAGAATTCAGATTAATGGGATAAAGATGTTTATGGGCAATTTCAATGATTGACATCTCCCTGTTTTTTCTGACCATATACATCCTCTTTTTCGCTCATATATATTTCTTGAAATCGGGGGAAAGCAAGGGAATCAATCCTCTTGATTTGTGACTATTATTGCCTGCTATAAATTTCACCATATATTGACTTTTATATAAAACAATCAATACAGGACTGTATACTTTGGAGAGTACCAGAATAGTGGAAATGGTGCAAACACTAAAGGACGAGCCCCATTCACAAAGTTACTAAATGGCAATAGTGATAAGGAATACCTCAATCTTGGCTTCATTCAAGCTTCTAAGTGGCTGCTTCCTCATCCTCAAGCCTAACTAGATGTTGTTTTTCAATCTTATTTTTTATTCTTTTTTTCGTTTTTGGCATCACTGATTCTTAATAATAGTAATAGATAGAGTCAAGCACTGACGATGTAATTAGCGAAAAAAAGCACTGATAATGTAAATTGAATTGGCTGTGGAAATTTTATTAACACTACAACTGTTTACGTTTGTAATCCTATATTATTAATTAATAAATATAAAACTACTCTCTCCAGTCTATCTAGGCTCAGACCTTCGACCTAACCCATCGGGCCAACCCAAATTTAGGGGAAATGTGGGTTTGTTTTAGAAAAAATGAGCTCGAATGTAAAAAGAGTCAAGCTAACCCATAATAAAAATTTGGGTTTAATATAGGCCAACCCAATAAGAAAGCGCCAGCCCAAATTGATTTTTAAGAAAAAAATTGGAGTTGTGAAACAAGGCCCAAAAAAATTAGAGAATTGAGGTTAAACATTATTTTGTTAATATTTCTTCGGGTTTGTTTGGATTTAGCTTTTAGATAATAGTTTTTTGAAAAAATAGTTTTTGAGAATAGTTTTTGAGCAGAATAGCTTTTCTGGAAAATAACTTTTGATAAAATGAGAGTGTTTAAATAAAATGTCAGTGGAATAACTTTTTCAATGTCAATTACCAAAATTACAATTTTATCCAAAAAGGAAGAGTGAGGGAGAGGAGAGAGAAGAGGGTAAGTTTGTACTTTAATGTTCCTGACTCATTTTTGTAGTCTGAGAAGTAAAAATGGGGAGTTTTCCCAAAATGAGGTTTTGGAGCCAAAAATAGTTTTTCTGCTGGAAAATAGTTTTTCTGAAATTTTTGAGTGTTTGACAAAAAATGTTTGAAACCTAGGTTTGGTTTCATTAAACCATTTTGAGTTGCTATCCAAATAGGCCCTTCATCTTTTATCTTATATTTCATCTTAGAAAATTTTAATCTCACTTCTTAAAGATGAACTAACCGAAATTTTCCCTCTTTCCCTTCCCTCCAAACCCCAGAATAAAAAGTAGAATCATTTAGCATCTATATCTTCTAATAAAAACGAGAATCATTTATGCATCTGCCCCAAAAGGATTGTGGACATGGATGAAAGTCCATTAAAAGGGAAAATGACTTTTTCCTCTTCAAAAAGAAATTCCCCCGTGTAAATCAGTGCAACCCTTTTTGTGGTTGGATGCCATGTACCACTACCCCCTTTTAACTTGGGTCGACCTCTCAAAAATATCTTGAATAGTTAAAGCATCCTTGGAAGGAAAAGGACTATTCTCAAAGGGATGTGAATAATGTTGCCTTAATATCCCTTCATTGTAATTTGATCCATAGCCATCTTCTCTTTATTAGATATATAGCTTCATTTGATTCATAAGAAAAGAAAAGAAATCTTCATTTGATTTTCAGATGTGGTAATTAAATAATCTGAGTAAGTGATGTAATTTGATATATTTCAATTGGATTCATCACAATTATGTTCATATGATGATAATCCTCATATAAAAATTAAAACTTAAATTTGTTCTTAAACTCTTTAAGTACACAAGAAGGATTTGAATTCCACTTACCAAATAGTTTTGAATAAAATTAAAAATGCTGAATTTTGAGGTCTGATTTTCTAATAATGGACACTAGCAATTTTAGTGATCATTTCTATGAAAATAAACCGCGAAGGTCTCTCCAGGTCTCATAAAAAATTATCCAAATTCAGGCCTTAAAAATTGCACTACATTCCTTCAACAAATATTCCATCTACATTAGTCCCTCATTGTTTTGACTTTCCAAAAGTTCAACAACTTTTGTCTGAAGCCTACAGAAAAACGCTTTTGAAAGGTCAAAACAAACTGGGATTAAACCTAAAAAAAATAAATCCCCCGATGTTGTCTTGCAAAACAAGGCATGTTTTTTCAATTCAAGTGGCCGTTGTGGCCATTATCCTCGCTGCCATCATGGTGTTATCGGACGACCATGTACAAATCCCAGCAGACAAAACTCAATTGAACATATGGTTCTCACAAAATGTGAGGCCATTGTCAACCAGGAAGGGAACTTTAGACCCGGCTTTGGTTGCAGCTGAGGCTTCTCCTAAGGTTATAACCGTCTCGGCGAATGGAAAAGCCGACTTTAAGACGATAACGGCGGCCATTAAGAGCGTGCCATTGAACAACAAGAGAAGAGTAATAATCAAGATTGCAGGTGGAGTTTATAAAGAGAAAGTGACCATTGAAAGGACTAAGGATTTCATAACGTTCCTTGGTGATCCTAAGAGCATGCCCAGATTGGTTTATAATGGTGATGCCAAAAAGTATGGAACCGTTGATAGTGCTACCTTCATTACCTACAGCAATTATTTCGTCGCTGCAAATATTGTTTTCCAGGTTTGTTTATATACTTCTTTCCTATATACATGTGCCTTAAAATGTTGTTTTGTTTTGTTTTCCACTTTTTTTTTTGTTCTATGTTTCTGTTCTTAATTTTATAATATGGGATTTATGTACTTCTCTCTTCTATTTATATATAAGGTAGAGAGAGAAGTTTTTTTTACTATATATAACTTCATTAAATATTTTATGTGAAGGCACAATTTTATCCTCAATTTGTCATATGTTTACTTTGTTTATGTGGTATATTGAATATTAAATATGTATAGAATATATAGGAAATT
Organism: Mimosa pudica; assembly: GCA_029929735.1. NCBI lineage: Eukaryota > Viridiplantae > Streptophyta > Magnoliopsida > Fabales > Fabaceae > Mimosa > Mimosa pudica. Next base: position 5,552,395 of record JAKELP010000021.1, on the reverse strand, counting down.
TGTTGGATTTTAGTGAAAAGTAATGTTTGAGCCTTTGACGTTTTCCTTAGTCTATGTGAAACATACTGAAAATGGCTTATAAATAGGACTAGAAGGGTATAACCATTTTATTAACTCATTAACTACTTTTTAAATTCTCTTACAGAACTCAAGAATTCACTTGATTTTTTTAGAATCATACTCAATAGATATTTTAGTTTACCTTATTGTTGATGCATATAGGGCCAGTATTTTCTAGGCATAAAAATGTATCAGATTATTTTACCCAACAAAAATCTTTAAATAATGACTTTTCACAAATTATCTCGATCTTAAAAGAATATTTGACCAAAAAATAGTGATACTCTCACTTTCATGACAAGCATACAAAGCTATTTTGTGATCATTTCTCATTTTTCTTCCTAACTGTTAACAAAATCATACATTACAGAATTCATCACCGATGCCCGACGGGAAAAGGGAGGGAGCTCAGGCGGTGGCTGTTCGAGTCTCCGGCGACAAGTCAGCATTCTACAATTGTGTGATGTTAGGGTTTCAAGACACACTATGTGATGACAGGGGTAACCATTTGTTCAAGGATTGCACAATCCAAGGCACGGTGGACTTCATATTTGGAAGTGGCAAATCCTTATACCTCAACACAAAGCTAGTGGTGGTGGGAAACAAGCCAGGCGTGATCGTGGCTCAGGCAAGAGAGAGCAACGACGACACCATCGGATACTCCTTTGTGCATTGTGATATAAGTGGAACTGCCAAGGACACATTCTTGGGAAGAGCTTGGATGTCTCATGGTAGAGCTGTTTTTTCTTATACTTCCATGAGTGACATCATTACTCCTCATGGTTGGAGCATTAACAACCATCCTGCAATGGCTCAGTACGTGTTATTTCTCTCTTTCTCTTCCAAATTATGTGACAAGACATATGCGGTTTCATGCTCTTTATTATGAGTCGTATTTGATATAATATTATATACTTGACTAATTTGCATAGAATATGTGCTGCTTTTATAAATCACCCCTTTAAATTATTTACATTACAACTACATTTGGATGCAAACTTAAATATATTATTAGTTAATAAGGATTGTTGAGAAAAATCGGTAAATATAGGGATACGATGAATACATCATAATCTTAATTTCTATGATTTTGAATTAAGATGTGCCTGCAACTTCATTGATTCACATCGTCTTGTTATTAACTTATAATATTTCATGAAATTGGGGGCAAAGCAAAGGAACCTTCTTATTTTTTTACTATTTTTGCCTGCTATAAATTTCACTACATATTGACCTGTATATAAAACAATGAATATAGGACTGTATATTTTGGAGAGTATCAGAATCGTGGAAATGGTGCAAACGCCAAAGGACGAGCACCATTCACAAAGTTTCTAAGTGGCAATGATGCCAAGGCATACATCAATCTTGGCTTCATTCAAGCTTCTAAGTGGCTGCTTCCTCCTCCTCAGGCCTAAATAATTTTTTTTCAATCTTATTTTTTTTTTGTATTATATAGTTTTTGCAATCATATTGATTCTTAATTAATATATAGAGGCAAGCAAATGATGTAAGTTGAGGGTGGCAATTTTATTAACACCACAATTGTTTATGTTAGCTGTGTAATCCTGCATAATTTTTTGACCATGTAATCTTACATTATTAAATATAGAGCAATGACCATATTTTGTCCAAAGTTTACTTTAGACCACTGGCCACCCTAAACTAACATCGAGTACAATTTTACCCTTGAAGTAATTTAAGTGGTCCAATTTTACCTTTGGACGAATGTAATGTTGGCAAGTGTTGTACATATGTCAATATTACATTCCACGGGTCATTAGAAATTTGTTGGTTAGAATGAGTCATTGTATTGTTTGTGGGTCAAATTGAGCCATTAGAAATAGTTTATTAGTCAAAATGATAATTAACCATATAATTACGTGAGCATGTATAAACTCACTTAATTTAGCTAATGAGAATTGGAAGTTACATTTTCACCCCCAGTTGAACCGGTTCAGTGCGGTCCGGTCCGGTCATGTAACCCAAATAAAATTGGCAAAAGGAGTACGAAGAAGAAGCAGCCGCACAGAGGAGAGAAGAGAGTGTTGTGTTGAATCTGAGTTTCGAAATGGCGTTCAACAATGGATTCAGGTCTGCCGTTAAGCTTCTCAATTCTTCTGATTCTTTGGTTTCCAAGTCAGGTAAGTATTACTCTGTCAACATGTTTCAAAATTTTACGGATCAATCGTATTTTCATCGTCTAATCCCTATTTCACATTCAGGAGTGAAATTGAGGCCTTTTGTGTATTTGTGCTGTTTTGATCTGAAATTAGGCCAGGAATATCAATGCCTTTTTGTTTTATGGTGTGGAAATTGCGATAATGGAATGATTGCTGCCTTTCCGTTAAATTCTTCTGAAAGTATTGTATTCATTTTGTTCTATATTTACTACTACCTCTGGTCCTAAATTTAAGACCTAATTGACTTTTTTTTTGGAGAGGTTAAGGTTGCGAAGTAGGCTATTAAATCATGACATATTTGATTTATATTTAGATTATACATTAGTTGATAGTTAAAATAAACTAATCTAAAGGAAAAAATTAGGTAAATCAATTTATAATTAACTTATTTTGTTTTTTTATAGGATTTTCTAAAAAAGTCATCTAGGTCTTATATTTAGGACCGGAGGGAGTATTATAATGTTCTGATGAAGTAGAATTGTGATACGGTTCTTTTACTGTGTCGATTTTTTGATCGGGCGGCCAATTTCTCAATTTTGTTGCATGCTTGTCTGTCTTGTTTTAATGTGAAAATCATATATATACTTGTCATATTTTAATTCAAAAAACTTCAAAATAATGTTGTAACGAATTGTATCTACGTTTGATTCAACTAGATTTTTGTCTATTTGAGGTGCATGAAATGGAAATTGGTGTTAGGGTCTCAATAATTTAGGTCTAACTTCATATACTGTGCTTGATGTGAAGTTAGATGATATCAAGACTGTCTTATGTCTACATCTCTTGTGAGTTTAAATGTATTCAACTATCATCTCATTGTGGATTTTTGATCTTTTTTATGGATATGAAAGTAACAATTTTTGTTGAATAAGAATGTTTTGCACTTGGTAGGAAAACCTGTTATTAAAATTACTTTGAGTATTTTGGTTCCTTATTAGTGAAGCCTTAAGCATCATTTGCATTCTGAAGGTAATGTAAAAGAATTCTAACCTCCATTAACTGTTGGTTTGAATGATTTATGTTGTAGATGATTTTTGTTAATAGAGACTCTGTGAATCAAAAACCAATCATGAGGTTGTATTATTAAAAATTAAGCTAGTGGCTGGGTTGTCTCAAATCATTGATCATAGTATTCAAACCCATAAATTCTGTGTTGCTTCTTAGGTGAATACAAATGGTTTTAGCTAAGGCCAAGTTAACTAATTGGCTTTATTGTTTTGGAAGTTTTGAAATGTAATGGTTAGTGCCTGTTAATGCCAATCATCTTAGTTTAAAGATATTTGGGCATGGAAATGAACCTTATTTCTCAAAGTTGACTTCCCAATATGAAAGGGTAGAAAGAGGAAGGTTAACATTCTTGTTATGCATGTATCAATTTTTGTGACTTTGCCTGTGCAAAGGGGGAGGCAAGGAGTGTAATGAAACCTGAGAGGAGGGTCTCTGGGCAAACATAGTTTTTTGAATTTTGAAAAGCCTAATCCTGTTGATAACCTTGATGCACTGGAAATAAAGAGAAGTGCTCATGTTTGAGGATATAGATGTAATGATGGAAAATCAATAGTTCTTTGGTATCTAAAAGAGACTGGTATGTATAGATCGTTTTGACAGATAGATAGTTGAAAAGCCTAAAAATGCTTTTGAATATAAATCCCTTGGATCTGGACAAATTCGGGGACAATGTCAGTTTTCCTCTCTATGTAGACTCTTAATTAGAGTATTTGATGGGACCATGTTGGCATATTTGCATAAATAAAAGAACCAAGCTTTAATTACACCTTATCACTGACAATGGTTATGAATTTAGAGAGAAAAGCATGTAACGCCTGAGATTCATGTTGTGTCCTGGAGTTGAGACTTGAGACCCCTAGATCAAATGCAGAAGAAAACAGAAAGATGTTGAAGCTTGGACCTGGAAGGCAGAAGAGTCACTATTATGAGTGAAGTGACTTACTTGTAATAAATTAGATCAAGATAAATAGTACTTGCAAATATTGAAGTTGTAATGAGATATTCACACCCAAGGGAAATGGGTCTGTTGACAGAAATGGGAAAATAATATTTCTGTGTTTGAAATTGTGATGGATCTCTTAGGATAAAAAGTCAGCCTTATGAATTTGGCTCGACATTTTAATCATATTTTGCTGCCTGATTCAATGCTTGATATGATAACAGTAAATTCTATAACCTTTTCTTTGGTTAGTACAGTTGAAAGTCTCCTGTTTTCTTGTTTATTTGCTATTTCCATCTCCATTATGTTACAAGTTGCAATTTAGGCATTTTTATTCTTCTTCCATGATGGAACTGGCATCAGATATCCTTCTATAGAAGTTGCACACTTTTTATTGCCTTGCATGAAAATGGAATCATTCTCTTATTTGATGATATTCATGCTGGCAAGCTTAAATAAACAGACATTTTGTTGTAACAGTGAGCAGAAGTTTCCGTTCAACCCGGGTTAAGAGGATGGGTGAAGGACATGGCCACGGCCACGGCCACGATGAGCCAGAATATCTGCATGCAAAACACATGTACAACTTGGATAAAATGAAAAATCGACCCTTGAAGATGTCCCTTGCTGTGTTCAGTGCCTTCAGCATAGGTGTTGGTGTTCCTGTCTACGCAGTCATTTTCCAACAAAAGAAGACAGCTTCTGGCTAGCTGTCACTGAACACATTATTTGTTTAATTGCATTGGGGATCCCAGACTGAGTGAATGCTGATTTTTTATGCAGTTTTGATTTTTTTTTCCTGATCAAAACAAGAAATGGGTTTTCTCTGTTTCGATGTAATAATTGGTTGTGACTTGTGATAGTTCCCTGACACATAATGTTTGTACAATTTCTCTTCAAAAGAATAATATACTTTGATGGCTAATTTGGTTCAGTAGCTATTACCTTAGGTTGGAGCAAGTTTTCCAATTAGTTTTCAATATTTGCTTCCTTCATGTGGAGGGACAATAAAATACAGTAGTACTTAATGTTTTCCTATTAGGACTGAAGATGGTTCTGGTTTGCTGCAGAAGATCGAAACATCACATTCTATAATTCATGGTAGATGTCGAAATTAAGAAAAATATAAGGATGTTCATAAAGGTTTTAACAAAATTAGTCCAATGTAGTTTTATGCTAATTCATATAGAAAACGAATGGTAGACAATGAGCTGCCATTCTTTCTTTCTTGGCAATGTTTTAATTGACCTATGAAGCATGGAACAATTTTTAGCTCATCGTCTAAATATAGTTTCAACTTTCAATGGTCAGGTTAAGATATTTCAATCAATAATTTTGAAATTTTTTTTTTGAAAATCTAAGAGGTATGAGATTAAAAGCAACAAAACAGTAAATTTAAGTATCTTAGTCAGATTTAAATGGTCTAAATTTTAAAATTCATGATCTTCATAAGCTCAAAAACAATTTCCTTTGAGATAAATGGCATTCTTCAAGCTCAAACGTTATGTGCATTATAAGTGCATCCTCAACATTCTTTTATAGTTTATTTTTTATATTATAAATATGAAATCAATATATGATTCGAGGAGTAAGATGGTAATAAGACACCACTTATATATAAAGAATAACTTACGAGCTTCATTAAAAAAAAACAGAGAGAGAGAGAGAATAACTTACGAGAGATATGAGCAGAGAATGAACATCATTCTACAATTTGCCTCTAAACTTTTAGCGAACAGGAAAATATCAATGAAAGTGTTATTGTGCACAATAATGCTGATTTGATTTATTTTGACAGGCTCCTTTAGTAGCCTTGTTTATCAGTATGTAATAAAAGAAAGAAAGAAAGAAAAACAACACAATTTTGCGGTGCAAAAGCCATGAAATAGACTGAGTTTGGGGTTAAAGGAACTGAATCAAGGGTCAACACTAATTCTAATACTATGTGGTTCGCTTACAGTCATCCACTCAGACACTGATTGCTATTGTGTGATACTATATGGATTAAGGGATCTTTGGTAGCATCTATAGAGTCTTTGTCACTCATATTAGTTATTTTGCCGGAGTTATATGTATTTTTTTATGTGGTCATCTTGCTGGTCAATTGTTTACCCTCTATTAAACTTGTATTGGAAACTAGTTTAGGTTTCCGATAATCATTCTTTTTTAGTTTTTGTTTTCAAACTCCATTAGTTTTTCATCTTTCTAGTAAATGAGGTTTATCCAAAGCTGTTTATATTTTTGTAGCATTTGCATCAAAGGGGCAAGCTCACGGAGCACGGTTATTGACAACCACCCTTCAATGTTCTCCAATAATCACGGTATAATGTAAGTTAGCCAAGCACAGATCTACATGAGCATTGTCAGGATTGTTTTTATTTTTTTTTATTTTGGTCTCTCACTTGTCTTGTTAATATACAAATGTTTGTTGCTTTAACTATTTATGTGTTTGTGATATCACTCTTTGGTTTTAAGTTCTATGCATGTATTTTTTTTTTTGCTTTAACTATGTATGTCTTGCTAGTTCTATGCATGTAATTACTTTCATGTTATAAAAATCTTCTTTTGAAGGGGAGGAGTAAAGAAGTGCATGAGAATGAGTATCTCTTCCATATTATTCATGAGTTGTTGAACAACAAACTTCATTCCTAGCCATATGCTCGGCATTTGTTCGTGTCATCCTTGTGCAGGGGCATACTTATCCTCTGTGTTTCGTTTCAATTTTATCGAATATCCTTGAAAGGACATATTTCATATGCTTTCTAAGGGCAAGATGTAGCTAGTTAGTTAATTTTTGTTATTTTGTTTATTTTGGTTTCCTCATTTATAAAAAAAATCTTTTTCTCATAAAAAAATCATTTGTAAGAATGGAAATTACATCAATACCCCCAAAAGAAAGGATATACTTGGTTCACTCCCAGTCCACTATTCCAAAACCGGCTTCGGTTCAGTTTGGTCCGGTCCTCTGACCCAAATAAAAGGCCGAAATGACGCAAATTGTGTACAAAAAAGCAAGAAGAAGAAGAAAAAGAGTGTTGTGTTGAATCTCATCTCAGTTTCCAAATGGCGTTGAGCAATGGATTCAGGTCTGCGGCTAGGGTTCTAAAATCTTCGGATTCTTTGCTTTCCAAGTCAGGTCAGTTTTAATCCGTTAAGCTGTTTCAAAATTTCATGGATCAAAATTGTTTCAATCCCCAAAACCCTAATCGTTTATGAAATTTAGTATATCAGCATGTCCATTCACATTGAGGAGTCAAATTTAGTGTTTTTTTTTTTTGTGTATTTGTGGTGTTTTAATCTAAAATTAGGTCAGAAGATAGCAATGAACCTTTTGTTTCGTGGTGTGGAATTTGCGAAAATGCAATAATTGATGCCTTTATATATGGACGCTATCAAATTCTTATGGAGATGTTACAAATAGCTTGTTATATATTTGATGGGACCATGTAGCACATTTGCATAAATGACAGAACCATGGTTAAATTATGTATTATCTCTGGTAGGGGCTGTGAATCCAAAGTAAAGCATGAACAGTTGTTCTATACACAGGAATAATTCTAAGTGGAATATTATAGACAGAACAATGCCTTAGATTCATAATGTGTCCTGAAGTTCAGCTTTGAGACCCCTTGGGAATTGGAGAAAGGTGAGATCAAGTGCACAAGCTGGAAGGAAAATATTATCAAGTACAAAAGCTGAAAGGAAAATATTATGATATGCCAAGTTTGGACCTTGAATGCTAGTATGAATCAAGTGACTTACATAAAAAAAGGGTCATTGCAGTTCTAACCTCCACTTGGTGAGGGTGCTGGGGAAGAGAATATACTAGGCAGTCTAACTCCTACTTTTTGCAGAGTGACTGATTTGAACCCACGACCGCAGACCCCACGGTAAGCGAGCTTACCGTTGAGCAAAACCTACCTTTCCACTCAAGTGAATTACATAGTGACAATAAATTAGATTGAGATACATTGCAGCTGTAAGCTTTTAAGGCAGAAGATTCATTTTATGAAGGAAGTGACTCCTCTACAATAAAAAATGCATATTGCAATAGCAAACTATAGTGAGGTTGGGATATTCAAGTCTAAGTGAGGGCTTTTTAACGAAATTGTAAAATGAATGTTTCTGAATGGGAATCATAATGGGTCTCCTAGGATAATGTCCGCCCATTGAACTTGACCTCATATTTTAATCTATAATATATACGTTGCTGTTTGATATGATAACATTAAATTTTAACTTGTGGTTAGTACACTTGAAAGCCTCCTTTTTTTTTTGTTCATTTGCTACTTCCATCTGCATTATGTTTGGGTGTTGTATTCTTCCGTGATTGAACTTGCGTCAGGTCTCCTTCCTGTATATAACTTATGGTCCTTTTTCTGCCTTGTATGGAAATGAAATCACTCTCTCTTTTGATGTTATTCATGCCGAAAAGCCCAAATAAACAGACATCTTGTTGTAACAGTGAGCAGAGGTTTCCGTTCTACTGGGGTTAAGAGGATGGGTGGCGGTCATGGCCATGGCCATGGCCATGATGAGCCAGAATATCTGCATGCAAAACACATGTACAACTTGGATAAAATGACGAATCGCCCCTTGAAGATGTCCCTTGCTGTGTTTAGTGCCTTCAGCATAGGTGTTGGTGTACCTGTCTATGCAGTTATCTTCCAGCAAAAGAAGACAGCTTCTGGCTAGCTCTCTTGCATTACATGCCTGTTTAGTTGCATTCTGGGAACCGAGACTAGCTATGTAAAAGTCTAGATTATGTCTTGTTTTAAATTCTGTTTCAACTTTGGAGATCGATTTTTCTGTGAGTTTATAATTTTTTCATAATTTCTCTAGTTCTCAGTTGCAGCTTAGATAGATATTGACGAACGATGAACTGTCATACTTTTTGTTTTTCAATCCCAGAACTATTTGTATGACATTTGAATTCCTATTTTTGTGAAATAACTGCAAAGCAGTTGAAGATAATGATGAAATGAGGATTAAGTAATTATTGGATTTCATGTCAAGCTAATCATGAAATATCCTGCTGAATTTTATTTGAACTAGTTTGGCTCTCCTTCTATCCTCAATTGCTCCTTTGGTTCCATTTATAAGTTGAAGAGAGAATAACTTTTAATTCTATTGGACAGTCACATAATAATTTTTTTAGTATACATTATTTATTGAACCTTTTACTTATCAATGTGTACACCGTTATTTTCTCTGAAACTGTGTATGCAAAACATGGGTACAGTTGAAATGTTTAGTTTACAGGTCCAGTTAGATTGAAGGTGTTTGCTTGTGAAGTTGTGATGAAACGAGATAAAAGTGAATCGAGCATGGTTACATTATAGAAGTGATTAACTCTTACCTTTTTAGACAAGTTATAAAAGGAAGAATTATTGGCAAAAAATGGGGCAATAATAAAAAGTTTAAAACTATGTCATCAAGAAAATTATTCACAATCATATTCTTAAAGCCATCAAATTTCATTCAAGTTCTTGGGGACTATATTGATACTGAATTGAATTGCAACGGTGGTTGTTTATGCAATTCATTTGGTAATTATTAATAATAATTCGAGAACCAATTATTATTGTCAATTCAACAAATTAATATTCAATTTGATTTAATATTACCTATATTCTTATGAGTTTCATTGTAATTTAGTGATTTCCATGGGTCTTGGTTGAATATAATTCTTTTCCATGAGATATGGTTGCAATTTTCTCCAATTTTGTAAATACAAAAAATAGCCAATTTAACTGATAAATTAAGTTAATAATTTAAAAAAAAAATAGTGCAATTCCACCCAAGTTGGAACTTTGAAGCAAATTTTGACCCAAATTTCATGTTGTTTTTTGTGTTTGATCAACCAGGGACATAAGTCTCTCAGTACCATTTCCATAATTTTAAGATTCCGATTGTTAATATTTGTAACCCTGAAGTTATTTTCCCTATTGCCAATTCAAAGGAGGAAAATTAATCAGTTTTTTTATTTTCGGCCAATAAAGGTCTAACCACCCTCAACAATATATTATTGCTTTGAAACCTCAACCAATACTCATGCATCACGTCATCAACTGCCATCCACCTATCTTCACTTCTGTAATTGCCCCACGCCATACTAAACCTGTAATCTTGGCGCTAATAGTAATTGTTCTGAATATAAACACACAGTTAATTAGTCAATTCATTGCTATTAACATTGAATGAAGTTAGTACGTGATTCGGATATGTTTTAGAAATTAGAATAGAGAGAAATTCAAGTTTTGTCATTTTAGCTCGAACTCTAAGTGGAGATCTCAAAGTTAGGAGCAAATTTCTTGCTTATACAAAGGATATCGAGAAAAATTATGAAAATATCATATATTTATAAATATCATATATTTATAATATAGCAATTTTGTCTAAGGGAAAAAATAGACAAAATTGCTATATTTTGAAACTTGTAAGGTAATTTTGAATCCAAAAAAAAACTTATGGAGGAGCATAACAGTTGTTGATAAAAAAATCTTGAGGCTAATTTGCACCTTAACCCCCAACTTTCAATTAAGTTACACAACAGAGGAAGCCCAATTACATTCTATTTCTCAAAAGGAATCATCATTTAAGTTAATACGAAAGTTAAAAGACTTGTAATGGTTAAGCTAGATCGTGCCTAGGCTAATACTTATTTGCTCTAGGTCTTTCCATTCTCTCATGGTCAATCATTTGACATTGTTGTATCAAAATATAGCCCTCTAATTTTTAATTTTGGTTTATGAGATAAAGCCTTTGAAACAAAAAAATGCAAAGATTTCTCGTTTCTCTCACAATCTTAAGATCATGATGCACAGTTGAGAAAAACCAGCTAGAGAATCTGCCAACTTCAATTTCATGTATAAATTGTGTAGAATTATTGACATTAGCTACTAGAGCAAAATTTTGGTAAAAAAAGACTCGAGCAAACTAAATGTGATGAGAAATCTTTCTTTTAGACTCAAGGACATGGAGTTGAAGCTCTTTCTACCATCTCAACTTCACCTTGCTATCGGATAGGTCTTTTGGGCTCAACAATCTCGCCATAAATGGTATCTTGAGGGCAAAAGAAATACAAAGCATTTTCATGTAATTGCCAGCATGAGAAAAGCAAAAAAAAGGGTAATCACTTGCCTCCAAGATAACCAAGGAAACCAGACCTTTATAGTTCTCTCTGAAAGAAGTATATTGATTAGTCAATCCAATTTAGCTAAACAAGCCCGGAGAAAACTTTCAATTTATTATTACTTTATATTAGCTATAACAATGTGAAAGAAGTATATTGATAAGTCCAAAAAGTTGTGCCTTAATCAATCTTATAATTTTTTATGGGTATGAAATGATATCATTGAATGTGGTTCCTTCAATTCTAATAATTTTTAATGCCAAATCGGAAATTATTGGTCTATCTCTATCAATCACCCTTTATAGTGGCCCTTACAAGACTTTGTTGGAAAACCTTTTAGAATTCAAGCATTTTCTTACTTGCTTACGCAGATTCCTTAACCTCGGAACCCATGTTAATGGAATATGTGCTTGATCAGTAGTATCCATTCCAGTCCAACAATTCACTGTATTCTCTCAACACAAATTTCTCTTGTAACATGGCTAAAGTTGTTTGGTTTAGAGGTCTCACATTAAGACATCCATCTCACTTCTGTACTAGTAATTGAAAGAATGAACACCTCAAGGTACAATTGCCCTTTTAAATGATATTTGGTTGAAAGGTAATATAGTAGGAAGGTCCCTCAGCCTCATAATATTATAAGACATGTCTAGGCTATAGCTTCTGTTTCCTCAATGACTTTCTCCTCCAGTCCAAATCCCTAACAATACAACTAGTCGGTAAATAGTTACCATGTTCAGTGCATTTATCTCAAAGTAATTTTTTGTTAGGAAATGAAATCTTAATCAAAATCATCCTTTTGCTGAATCTTAATTTGCAACGACAAGGATCCATTCCAAAAATCTCACTTGAAAATTAAAAGACACTCGCTTGCACATTCATTTTTTTAATCTAACTTGTTTTATGTCTGCTCTTAACTATATTCATTCCTCAAGTTTTCCTACGGAGGAGCACCTTAGAACATGAAAATGTTAATAAGCGACCAATTAATCTCTCGTGATGAGCTCCAACAAACGTATTACATCATAGTGAGAGATATTGCAAAACTCATCAAACATTTCATTATGCTTAGTTACTAATAAGATCACTTTTGATTGTACTATTCATTATTAATGCTTTACCTCTTTCTTTCCCTTTTATTTTATGTATGTATGTTATAAAAATCATGTAACCCTTACTATTATTTAAGTCATTCCACACTTTCCTCAAAAAGACAAATTAAGTTATACCCTAACTCAAACCCCGCAAAATGTAGGACAAACTAGATCCATCAAATCCATAAGAAACAGCAGTGGCCGTTGGATCATCCACCCCATCACCCCTCCCTCCATCACCGTCCATCTGCAAAACCTAAGCCCCACTTATCCTGAGTTAGAGGAACCACCCCGCTTTCACTAACCCAAGCTCTTTTCTTTTGTTTTTATTTTCAGGTTAGCTGAAGACATTGTATAATGAAATTAAATTAAATTGACATTGTAATCATCGAAATGGGTATAGTAATAGTATAGTTTTGAGCCTCTAAAATTAAAATCTTTTCTCGTATCCTCCATCCATTTCACCACATTACTCCTTTTTCCTTCTTCGATCTCATCGCCTCCTTCTTTTCTTAAACTCACATTCTCTCATTTATTGCACAACCCAAATAAACAAACAAAGCCTTTTTCTTTGTATTTGCAATGCCTTCCTTCACTGTTCCCTGCCCCAAATGTGTGTCTCCGCTCCATTTACCTCTCACTTCCAACAATTTTAACCGCCCAACCCTCATTTCTTCTGATTCCTCCTTCTTTCCCAATCGGGTATATCATTTCTCTCTCTCTTTTTTTGTTTTCTTAGTTTGTAATTATGAATCTGGCTTTGGATTAGTGATTCCTTGTTCATTTGTTATGAATTTTTAGCTAATGTTGTTGCTATTTTATTTTATGTGTTCTGGATGTAACAGTAGTAAGTGTTAATGTGATAAAGAAGCTAGCTTTCAAGATTTCTTATTAGTGCCTATGCTGTAGGGATTTAGGGATATAGTTTTAGTTCATTGTTTTTGGGTATTTGGGGGGACATGAAGCTCATTTGTTTTTTCAATTTTCAAGTTGTAGTATATGAAGGGCCCAATTGGCTCAACAGTAAGCTCACTTGTTGTGGGGTCTGAGGTTGTGGGGAATGAGGTCGTGAATTTGAATCAGCCACTTTGCAAAAAGCATGAGTTAAGTTGCCATATTCCCTTCCCCAACACTCTCATTAAGTGGGGACTAGAACTGGATTGACCCTTTCAAGTTTGAGCATATAAACTATTATCTTATTGTTTATGCTATAATTTCAATCATTCCATGATTAATTATATTAGTTAATGAGTGTTACGCAAAATTGGGTGATGGCCTGATTGGGGCCTTTGGTTTTGATGAAAGGGGAGGCTATTCTGTTGTTTGGTGGTCCCTGTGGATTATAATATTGTCTAACAAGAGTTGATCTAGCTGTTTGATTTGAATGTGAAATATCGTCTGGGAAGACTAAGAGAGTAGTGCTTGGTCAATCGATAGTTTTAATAATAATTATGGAAGAAGCGTTACTGTAACTATGCTTTTTCCAGGCCATTTTCTTCAGGATTTCTGAATGGTCTTGTATTAATGTGTATTTGAATTTGAACGGCTTAAAAGGCCTTCTCCCATATGAAACAGGGGATTTTTATAGGTATTTGCAGAATATTAGGCTGCAATTCTGCTGTAGGATATTAATGTTACTTAATACTATATTTGCAGTTTTATGCATGGCTTTAATGCTGCGAAGCTTGATGTTGAATTTGAAATTTTTGTATCAAGTTATCTTCTACGAACTGAGTTGGCCCTTTTATATTAAGTTTTTTGCTTGTTATTACCAGTAAAAATTTCAGCAGTAAAGTGCATAAATTGGATTTTATTTTACTATTGCATCTGCTAGCAATATGCATTCAGGTAACGCACCTGTAGTTTTAGTGCTTTAATTATTTCTTTGCTCATAAAACTGGAAAAATCTTGATTTAGCCATGACTTGAAGTTCAGTCTGATGATGGTTTTTTTATTTTTTGAATACAGATGAGCACTGTCATTGACTTTATATCTTAATGTTATAAACTATTTTCACTAAGCTGTTTCATGTGATTGCCTCCTGCAGAGCATTAACAGGAAGCTACTTTCTCCCCTGAGGCTTCAAGCTCACCCGAATGAGGTCAGTTTCCCATGAAATGTATTTAAATGAAACTCAACGTGAGGGTTTGTCAATTCACCTTGTCAAAGAAATATTTTATCAGATTGCACCAATATATATCTTACCGTTCTTTATATTAGGCTACTGCTATCAAAGGTTCTTCAAACTCTGCACCCATTAACAGCGGATCTGAAGTTGCATCATCACAAGAGAAAGATGGCGGGAAAGTCTCCGTTCCAAGTACTTCTGTGGATGCAGCTTCAGTGTCTGAGTTCATGAATCAAGTATCTAGTCTTGTCAAGTAAGACCAAGAAGTTGAAGTTTGAATGCAATCTCCTATTTCCATGTTAAATTTGTATTTTTTACCATATTTGGTGTTATGAAATTTCCATGGGTGCAGGCTTGTGGATTCTAGAGATATTGTGGAGCTGCAACTTAAGCAATCTGACTATGAGCTTGTGATAAGGAAAAAGGAAGCTTTGCAGCCTCCACCTACCTCAGCAGTAGCTCCAGCACCGCCACCTTTACACTATCCTGTAGTTCATTCTCCACCACCATCCGCAGTTGCTGCTCCTGCTCCTGCAAGTCCTCCAGCTTCGAGAGCCGCACCTGCCTTACCTTCCCCTGGGAAAGCAAGCACCTCATCTC
The DNA here is from genome assembly GCA_029929735.1 of Mimosa pudica. Taxonomy (NCBI): domain Eukaryota; kingdom Viridiplantae; phylum Streptophyta; class Magnoliopsida; order Fabales; family Fabaceae; genus Mimosa; species Mimosa pudica. Next base: position 5,537,247 of record JAKELP010000021.1, on the reverse strand, counting down.
ATCCAGTATTGAAAAGTCCAATGGCTGGAACCTTTTATCGATGTCCAGGACCGGGTGAACCACCATTTGTCAAGGTATGTTATCAGTACTAGGAAATGATATGTAAATATGGTAATTATTTTCTGATGTTCTGTAAATTTTTAAATACTATTGATTGTGAAACGGTAAGCTTGCTTGCCGTGAGGTCTGAGGTTGTGGGTTCATATCAGCCTTTCTGTATAAAATAGAGGTGGGGTTTCCTAGTATATTCCCTTCCCTAGCACCCTAACCAAGTAGGGACTAGAATTGAATTGACCTTTTTTTATTGATTGTTTACCAATGTCATTGTCAAGCATGAATGCTGTTTCCTATATGAATAGTCTTATTCATTTTCTTGGTTCTTGCTGCTTCAGGTAGGAGACAAAGTGAAGAAAGGCCAGGTCGTATGCATTATTGAGGCTATGAAACTGATGAATGAAATTGAAGTAAGTGTGCTTTATTTTCTTTTGTTCTTGCAGGCCTATAAATTGTTTTCCACCTGGATTCTCTTTTTTGAGTTTCAAATTGCCCGAGATGACTTAGTATTAATGTCACTCTTATATACTTCAACCCTTAAACATGGTCTATCAATATGGCACCCACAAATGCAGAATGAAAGAACTGGTTTCTGTTTTACTTCATCTTCATGGCTAAAACAAAAACCAAACTCACTATTTGTGGTTTTCTATTTTTCTCCCAGGCTGATCGGGACGGAACTATAGTTGAAATACTTTTGGAGGATGCAAAAGCAGTCAGTGTAGATATGGTACTTTCTCTCTCCTTACTCAAGAATGAATAAATTAGTGCATAAGACTTGTACAAAGTTCACTTTTGACAAAATTGTAACATATAGATGGTTTATACTACTTTTCATTGCATTATTCTTATTGGACAATCTGATAGTAAACACTTAGAGCTGCATCTAAATGTTGTCCTAAATCAAACAATTACATAAAGGCTTCATTCCTCTAGCTGAAATACTTGTGTATTCTTGCAGCCTCTTTTTGTAATTGCACCATGAGTAATAGAAGGAACCTCTTTCAAGGTCTCTTGGCTGGGCAACCCCTTTGTTGGCTAAAGTGAGGATTTTCTGAATTTTTTGTTATGATTTCCTTTGGTGTGTGACTTAATTTACTTCTATCTTAGTCTCACTCACGAAATCCTTGCTTGTTCACCCTTTCCAAATTTATTCTAAGGTACTTTTTTTCATGAGGTCTTCATGTTGAAATGAATATTGGACCAAGTTGCAGTTTTAAGTAGTTTGGGACTTTTGTAGTTTAGTATAAAAGCCGTTGGCTATGAGTATTTTTCTGCAGCTGAGTTGGAATTGTACTCAAAATAATGTTTATTTTATATTTGAACATATCTCACTAGTCATATTGTGTAGTTATTTTACTGTTTTGAAGGACATATATTTATGCGCCTTTTATTTTTCATGTCTTATTAGAGTATGTTAAGTACTCCCTCCGGTCCCTAATGTAAGAGCCCAAAATTTGAATGGTTTTGGTCCCTAATGTAAGAGTTCACCTCACATTCTCTCCTCATTTAATGCATTTTTTCCTACTTTACCCCCAACTCTCTTTCATATTTATTAATTCTTATGTATTTCTCTCTCTTAAAAGTACCATAATAAATATGGACAATTCTGGAAAAGAAGCATTAACTCCAGACATCCAACTAACATTCACATGTTTTCTTAAGAAGCGTTTTTTGGTGGTTACCAATATACTACGTGTTTGGTTTTTCCGCCAGCAAAACTATTGTGTTCATTTATGGTGGAATAGAATTCCTTCACTCTTTTACATATTGTATATGAAGGTTATAGTATTGTCCTTTTTCCTTTGAAACTACGAAGATGATATTAATTAAAAAATAAAAATGTTAAATTATACTATCTCCAGTCCTAAATATAAGACCTAGTTGTTGACTTCTTTTTGGAGAGATTAAGGTTGTGAAATAGGTTATTAAATTATAACATATTTGATATATTTTTAGATCATTCATTAGGTCTTATATGGGGGAAAAAATAAACTAGTCTAAGGGGAAAAAAATTAGGTAAATCAATTTATAATTAACTTATTTTGCTCTTTTAGGATTTTCCAAAAAAAAAATCAATTAGGTCTTATATTTAGGAACGGATAAAGTACAATTTTTTCTGAATTTTGATTATGTACGTCTATCTTCCCATTATTTTGAAATTTTGCAATCAACTATTTAAATCCTTGTATTTGTCTTTTGCAATTCATATTATTAGTTTTCAACATTATTTATCCTCACAAAATTTAGAAGGTTATCTAAATATTGTTTGAGCTTTGAGCGATTAAGTATCGCACAAAATTGCACAAACCCCCTATTTTGAAAATACAAAATCCAATCCAAATTTTTACACTGCTTAAAAAATATTATGAAAAATTCTATAATTATATTTCTTTAATTCAAAATTACGGTAAACTAAATCTTTTTTACTAATTTATCTTTGGAATATTAGTATCTCATTTATCTCTTGATTATTTATTCAATGATTACTGATCATCTATGTAAAATTTATTACGTAATTCTAACATAAATTTAATGTTTTTTCGTTAAAAATACTAACAAATTGATAATATTCAAAATTACAACTCTAGTTGTATTGAAACCATTTTAATATATTCATTAAAAGTAAAACCATTTTAAAATTTAATTATATATCAAAACATTTCCAACCAACATAAGCATTTGTAAGATTACAAATTGTATGAAAATCATTTTTAAAAAAATGATGAAAGTATAAATTAAAATTAATTGCAAATGTTGCTACAAATGTGCTTCACTGATTATTAATTATATTCTATATCAATCAAGGGTATTTTGGCCAAAATCATAGGTCAACATTGTGATTTAATGGTCAACTAACCATTGGGTGGATGAAAGTTATAAAATACCAAAAATAAGTACTAGTACTTATCAATGAGTCATAAAATACACTTATGTTAATCAAGGGGAACATTGATGCATTTTATTACTTCTATAGCTACATTGAGTCATAAAACACTTTTGAGATGAATATACGAATTTTTACACTTCCATGGTGAATTTATACCTTAACTCTTTCCTATTTTATAATATATTTATTTCGACATTGTCATCTTAGTCATCACTGATTGGATTTGATTCCACATTACCTTTAATTGCTCCAAATTACTTCTAACATTTCTCTTGAACAAAGTGTAATGTATGAATTATGTTTGATCATAAATATTATGCTTCTCTCTTTTGCTATTCCCATTATATTCTCCACCATTGGGAAAATTTATGTTTCAACCAATGTCAACCCAACTTCATTTTAATGGTAAAATTTATGTTTGTTTTTATTATTCCATTAAAATTCTAAATATTATCAGTAACTCTTTGATATTGGGGTGGACAGAAAAATGTTTTTATTTTTGATAGATCTTCATAAATTTGATAGATATGCGGACAAAATATGTTATTTTTTTTATTTCTCAAGGGTATCCCACTCGCGTGTCAAGTGGGACTAATCCTTCGCTGTTCTGAAGTCCCATATAGGGGTAGATAGCTGGCCTGTGAATTTGCTCCATTCGCAAAAAATATGTTATTTTTAATATATACGATTGTTTCTCAATATTTAATAGGGGGACAATGAGTTTTGTTTTTATGTTAGAGCACCAAATCTTTGAAAAATTCATTCCAAATAGAAAAATGATTTTTTTCACCCATATAGTATCATAATGTATTTAGTTTTAATTTAGAATTTTGTGGGATATATAAACTAACAAAAAAGTCTACCCAAAAATGACATGACCCAAGAGTAAAATATGAAAATTAGAGTATGATGAGAATAGCAATTGAGAGAAGTCAAATCCGGTTTGTTTCACACATACTCATGATGAAAATCCTTCAACCTCAGGATCCTTATTTTTATAACTTAATTAATGTTTTACTATTTTAACTTTACTAATTCCATCAGAGTTGTGTTAGAATCTTAAGTTTTGATGAAGACTAAAATATAAAAGATTAGAACAAGTACTTAGAAAGCAATAGGTAAACATAGAATCCCAAGTAAGAGTGCAACCGGATGTGGATTTACTTCCGGATAGACTAGGACTTGCGCACGCGGATGAATGTTTCATCCCCCAGCGGCAGCGAGTAACTCACTAGGGAAATAACTTAGTCCATGAGCATTATTAGGTACACAACACCTTAAGACTAAGGTATGATTCAACCGGAAGTGAAATTGCTTCCTGATAGATTTAGACTGGCGCAGACTGATAGAATAGATATAACCCCAAGCCTCAGTAAGTTTACTACGTCAAGTGAAAGTGCTTCCGATAGCTTAGTGACTAGCGCTGACTGTTGGAATGAAATACACTGAGCGAGAGTAAGTGATAGTAAGCTAGATCCTTCATCAAGTGAAATTGCTTCCGGATGTAGAAGTGCTTCCGGATACATCATAGACTAAGAGAACACCCACTGCATGTGACTATGTGATTATATTGCTAAACTAACGTTCAAGTGCAGCACACTAAGTAAGGCTGCTTCCGGATGAGAAGTTGCTTCCGCAAGCAACCAGAATGTCAGAACGTTCAGAAATGCAGTGTCAGAATGCTTTTGTCAGAGCAGAGGTGTCAGGACTACTTTTCAGAGATAAAGCAAGTCAACCCTGCTAAGCATTAATGAAGATGTACTTCTCAACGGTAACTTGAGATTAACGGCTATATTCAAACGGACATATTCAACCTGCCACCCAAGCCTTGATGTCAAGTATAAAAGGAACATCTACATTCAGAAGAGAAGGAAGAAGAATAGAGTCTATTGTCTGAGAAATTGTAATCTACATTCTTCTTATCTTCTTCTCTCTAATCTTAGAGCTGTAACATTCTTAGAAAGTAATTCAGTTGTACTTAAGTGAGTAACATCATCTACTCTTAGAGAGAGTCATTTGTACTTAAGTGCTTATCACAATCAGTTCATAGAGTGAACATATAACCAAATCCTCTAATCAATAGAGGCTGTTCTAAAGCTTGTGCTTGAAGAACAGAATTGTTATCTTACAATAGTAAGGGGGAGCATTTAGAGGTTTTCTAAATCTCCATAGGTTGCAAGTTAGCCCTCAAAACTTGTGGTTGTAAGGTTGCAGGTGATCCCGTTGTAAAACCTGTGGTTGTAAAGGTTTGCAGGTTAGCCCGTGGTAAAACCTGTGGGTTGTTAGGTGAACCCGTGCTCGTAAAACCTAAAGTGTAAAGGCTTTCTTGTGCCTGGTTCAAACAAGAAGTTTAGTGGATTGAAAATCTCAGGTGGAGCCTGGGGACTGGATGTAGGTCTGGGAGTGACCGAACTAGGATAAACTCGCTTGTGCATATTCTGCTTATTTAAATCTCCACACCAAGCACCACACCACTGCATACTCACTTGTGCTTGGGATGATTCATCGTCACTCTCATCAAGCACAAGGAGTAAAGTTTTAAAAAGGGAAAATCATAAGTTTTATTCTGCCACCCAATTCACCCCCCCCCTCTTGGGTGACAGCCACGCATTTCAAGTTGTACCATTGATGAAAAGTAAAATGCATTTGAGATTTGAGAATTTGATATAAGTCCAAGTGTGAAATTCTACCTAAGTAGTCAAATCTTAGGGCTCGTTTGGTTCAACCCTAATACGCTCTGTAATGGTGTGCAATGTAATGTAATAGTAATGTAATGTAATATTGATTACAAGGATTGTGTTTGGTTTGTTTTAAAAGGGGCGCTGCAATCATTATTTTATTTAAAACTATAATATAACACAAATACCATATTACCCTCCACTTCATTTGTAAAAATAGAAATAGAAACACAATGATTTGTCTTGCTATTTACTTGCTTCCCCCTTCGTCCTTGCCCTTTTTTTTTTTTTTTTTTTTTTTTTTTTTTTTTTGGACATAACCCTTCGTCCTTGCCCTTGCCTGAGCCGTTTGTCAATTTGAGACACCCCATTTCTTTCAGAGATTTGTCTTGTTCTTACGGTTTAATTGATCAATCAATATGATTTCGTACCTAGTCGCTAGAGAATTCGTGCAAGCTGTTTCCTTCAATTGCTGCAAATTGAAACCAAACGAACCCTACACTTTAACTACGAAGATATCTTAGATGTTAAAGCATTGATTATAGGCGATTTCTTTCATTGAATTTCTGCGACTGGACTGATTTCAAATTTCGTTTTGATTGGGTATATATATTTTGATGAAGATTGATTTTTTTTACCATTCAATTTCCAAGAAGGATGAGCTATTGATCTTTTTTGTTCCAGAATGAGCTATAGATCTGGAAAATATGTTTTGGGGTAATTTGTTTGATGAGGGCAAATGTTGTCTTTTTGTTAAATTGATGAGGATAAAATTGACAAAACACATCATATTACATGGTTGCAATAAGGATTCATAGGGGGACCTCTATGAAAGAACATTACCAAAAAATATGCAATCTTTTTTACAATTGTAATCAAAATTACCATAACCAAGTCCAACCAAACAAGCCAAATATGGTAATGTAATCAAGATTACCATTGCATGTGTGCAATGTTTTTGAATCAAACGGGCCCTTAATCTACATAAAAGAGGAGGATTGTGTAGTGATGTAATGCTCTAGAAATCTCTCGAAATTATATTACTTGAAAACATAATTAAACATAATGATGTTTCGAATGCTTTATAGTTTATACCATGTGTTTAATTTTTATTTTACCTGCTAAGGTTAAAATCTTTGCCAAGATTCAAAAGTAGAATAAATTGATCATTTCCTTCTTTTCAAAATATCTTAGAATTTGTATGTTCATGAGGTTAATATCATGAATCAATCATTTGAATATTTTAGGTGTTGTATGAAATACTTCTTTTCCCTGTCTTTTCGCCTTGAAATCTTTTCATTTCGATCCATGTATATTCATAAATTTTGAAGAAAATATCGAGACAAGATGCCCATTATGTATGGGATTTATATTTCATAGTTGTGTTACTATCAAGGTTGTCAAACTCGTGAGTTTAAGAAAACTCGTGGAGATAAGGTAAACTCGAATTGGTAGACTCGTATTGTAAACTCCTAATAGTTTACATTTATAAAAAAAACATGTATTTCTTTTATATAATTAAATAATTAATACAAATAATAATAATAAATTGACTTAAATTTATTTTAAATATACATAATAGATTTAAATATATCAATATTCATATTATATTAATCTCAATAGATAAATTTCTATGAAATTCATATTTAAATTCACTGAATTTTGACAATTAAAAATAATTAAAATGAGTTTAATAGCAAGTTAGCACAATTTCTCTGTAAGGTAGAAACGTAAAAACGGTGAATTCATAATGTAAACACGTAAATTTCTACCGAATTTTCAAAGACTGAAAATTTAGGTGACTCGTGACACGTTTTGTTTAGGTAGTGTCGTAAAAACGGTAAAATCGGAGAGTCAACTCGCGTGTACATCGTTCTAATGCGCTTCCAAAATCAAAATTTCAATGTAATTGAATAACAAATAGCCTTTAAAAAAAGTCCCAATGCTATCTTTCAACGAATATTTTAATTTTAAATGCAGGAGTATGTATTCGATGACAAACATATATTGATTCTTCTTTTGAAGTAGGATTGATTTTAAATTTTAACTATTATTTTTAGACTAAAATCGAAAATCAATTATAGTAGAGCACTGAATTAGGTAAACAAATCAAGAAAATAAATTTAAAATTTTCAATTCATTGAAAATCGAACTACAAAATCCAAATTCATGATTCAGTATGGGGTATTCCTTATTTATCATTTCTAAACTTGTCCTCATTTATGTTATTCCTATAAAAAACAGTCAAATTTCTGCAGCGAATCGAAATTATCATTTTGGGACTGATTGTTGATATTGCCAAAAATCTTGTTATGATATTAATAACATGATGGAAAATATACTACTTCCGCCTCATTAAAGAGATTAGCGTGTGGAACTGTCACATGCATTATTGTCAAATTCAAAAGTTAACACTCCAATTTTACCGTTTTTACAACACTACTTTATAACCAATTGCGAGTCACTTAAATTTTCAGTTGTTGAAAATTCGGTAGAAACTCACATGTTTACATTGTGTGAATTCATCCTTTTTACGTTTCTATCTTATAGAAAATTGTGTTAACTTGCTAGTAAACTCATTTTAATTATTTTTAATTGACCAAATTCAATGAATTTATATATGAATTTCATAGAAATTTCTCTATCTAGGTTTATATAATATGAATATTGATATATTTAAATCTACTATCTATATTTAAAATACATTCAAGTCAAATTATTTTCATATTTGTAATTTTTATTTAATTATAGAAAGGAAAAACATGTTTATTAATAAACTTAAACTCTTATGAGTTTAAAATTTGAGTCTACGAATTCGAGTTTACCTTCTCTACACGAGTTTACTTTAACTCGTGAGTTTAACAACCTTGATCGCATGTGAACCATGAAGGGAATAGAATCACTTGATGAACTCTGCGGAATTATGCAAGAAACGTTGGGGGTTGTCTTTGACAATTCTATTGCAGTGCTATTTAGACCTAGAAGATCCATACCATTGTAAACAAACAAAAACATGTATGTCCACTACTTAAACCCAAAAGTATGGAATTATCAATAATTATTGAAATTATCGTTTTTGGCCTAATTAGTGGAAGAAAAAAGAAGAAAATATGCACTTAGTAAGTTGTACGTATGGCGGTTCTCAATTAATATAATTTAGTGTATTAGAATTTATTTATTAGAACCAACATAAAAATTTGTCTAATCCTAAAACATGGACACACACAACCATTTTTTGCAATATGTCAGCGTCTAGCATTTTACAGAAGAAGGGATATATAAAGAAACAAGTGAATGTGTGTAGGATTAGATTTAGTACGTGGAATATTAGAACCTTAAAAGGCAAAGCTTGGGAGGTAATAGGTGTGATGAGGGATAGAAAGATAAACATTTTATGTCTGCAAGAGACTAAATGGGTAGGTGAAAATGCTAAGGATATTGATGGTTATAAACTTTGGTACATTGATAAAGTGAGTCGTAGGAATGATGTAGGTATAATTTTGGATGAAGTATGGAAGAAGAATGTGGTTGAAAGTTTATAGAAGTGGTGACAGATTATTATCGATAAAAATGGTAATTGAGGAGGAAACAATTAATGTAAAACGTGAATGATGGACAACTAAAAAAAACAACAAGAACATAATATGGATGTGATAGAGATGAAAATGTTGAGAGGGATGAGTGAGTATACACTAAAAGATAGGATTCGTAATGATCACATTCGTGAAAGAGTTGGGGTAGCACCAATTTCAGAGAAAATGAGAGATTATCATTTAAGGTGGTATGGACATGTTCAAGAATTAGATTAGATAAGCCAGTAAGAATAGCGGAGCAGATGGTAAGGGAGTCGTATATAATAAATAGAGGGAGACCAAAGTGAACTCTTGGTGAAGTTATTCAAAGAGATATGTTAGTGAAAGGTTTATTTTCCAGGAATGACTAGGGACATAGCAAAATGACGTCGTGTGATCCATGTAGCCGACCCCACCCAAGTGGGAAAAGGTTTACCTTGTTATTTAGAATTTATTTATTATAACCAACAAAAGTTAACCAATCGGTTGGTCTTATAAGTATAAGGTTATAGATTCCAATCCTACCTACATCTTTTGTAGGCATTTCGAATATGGAGTATTGGCTTGGCCTTGATGGAAAGGTTATCCAACACGTGAATTTAAATAAATTGGTGAAAAGAATGTAAAATCGGCTAAAAAATTTAAGAATTTATCTTTATTGATAAATATGTGTTTCTAATATAAACCTAAAGAAATATAAAGAATAGCAATAATTTGATTTGAATATATGGTAAATAAATAGATGAGATTAAATACAACAAAATCATACTTATCAAACTCAATAAAAATGTCTATAAAATTATATATATATATATATATATATATATATATATATATATATATATATATATTCCTTGAATATGATCAAATAAAAATACTTGACATGAAATTTAATTATAACAATTTTATAACAAGTTTCCATAATATAGAGACAAACCTTTAAGCTTAAGAGTTTTTATCAAGTTTATAACCAATACAAATTTGAATTACTCGTAACAAATTTCGTTAAATAGAGTCGTTAAAAGTAAAATCATAGAGTCAACTCTAAAGTTTAAAAGAAGTACAAAAAATTAAAATGACCGTGTTCATTGTTCAGTGTTCTTCTCGCCTCAATCACTCACTGATTTACAATATCAATCTCATTAATATCATAATTAATTTATGTCTTTTTGTGGAATTAATTCTTGTTTTCCAAAAATTATTTCTTATTCCAATGGAGGCATTAAGTGACCGACCACAAAGCCCTATAAATGCCACCTTCTATCAAAATTCAGTTACATATCTGAATTTACGTTTCTTCTTCCTCCTCACTTATCATCAAAAGCCATGGCTGTGTCTGTTCTTTGTTTCTTCTTGTTTCAGCTGATGATGGCCATCTCTTTCTCTTCCATGCCATCTTTTGCATACCATGTTGGATACTGGAATGATGCTCATGCAACCTTCTATGGCGACATGTCGGGAAGCGAAACTATGCGTAAGTGTTTGTGTGATGTTAATTAGTTTACATAGAGTTTGATATAAGTTACACAATTTATCATGACTCATGCATGAATAACACGCAGTGTTGTATCGTACTTTGTTTTACATACTCCTATAATGTAGTATATGTTATATTGTTCGCAAATGGATTATTTTTAATAGTAAATTTAACTAACTTTAATTTGTCCCGAGAATTGTTGAGATAGATTGTCATAGTTAAAGAATTTCTTCAAGGAGAAAACTATTTTGTTGTAGTCATTTTCTGTAAAATTATCGACCATATGTATTTTCCTTAATGATAAAATGTTTTGAATATCATGTTATGAATTAGAATAAGCGCACCTTCTATGCAGTTGTAAATGATCGAGTCTCATTTTTAAATTTGCAGTTTTTTTCATCTATGCAACATGAAAAATAAGTTTGAGAGGATTCGCATTTCATGCTCATCACTAATTATGAAAAAACACTCTCACAATAAATTTTAAATGTGATTCATGTTTAAAATTTTCAATTTTATTGATTTTAAAGTGATTTATTCATTTTCATAATAAATTATAGTTATAGAATTATCTTTATTTCACATTTTATGTATATTAAAATAAATTTTTAAAATATAAAAATTAAATAATACCAATTTAACCATCTAAATTCAATCTAACTAAAATGACAAACTTCATTTCCAAAAGCATAAAAAAGACAATAGAAATATAAAATAAACAAATCAAAATAGTATTTTTTTGACAAAAGAAGTATAAAATAAACAACTTAAATCAAAGTAGTATTTTTTTTTCTGAAACAAAATGCATTGATTAACTGTCAATCTGAGAAGATTTGGTACCAAATAAGATTTGGCATCAAATACAGCATAATCTTTTCCTGTCGTCAAGTGTGTACACACTGCACTACTCGATTACCATATAGAACAAATTAAACTCCTTCATATTAAAAGAAAAAATATATATGAGATTCATCGTTATTTCTTACCCAATTTATTATCATTGAAATACTAAATACCGATGATTACGATATTACCTCTACTCATCATAGGGCCAATTGCTTATGTCTTAAATTGAGATTTTTCTTATTTCGGTATAAACTGTACTCTCTATACTAAACATAGGAAAAGATACAAGAGCAAAATCAAAACCAATCAGAACAAGTTAAACTCTTTCATATTTATTTGAAAATACACACACGTACACACATAAATTCACGGTCTTACCCAATTTTATGTGCATTGAAATTTAAATACCGATTATTTCGATATTACTGTACTTCTATTCATTTAGAGGGTCAATTGCTTATGTCTAAAATGAAGAGTTTTTTATTTTGATTATAAACTGTATTATCTATACTGAAAAAAGCAAAAAAGGTACAAATAAACAAAATAAAAATCTTTGAATAGTCTAATCCTTCATACACTTTAAATTATACACCTAAAAAATAAGTTCAGGTGGAGGGTAACCAATGATTTAAAAATTTCCTACTATTCTATATCAGCTATTAACTACTAAATTACAAGACTGCATATCACCACCACCACTATTATTAAAAAAAAAATTGATTTGTGTGAACGATTTTATTTTCTTCCTTTGCAGAAGGAGCTTGTGGATATGGAAATCTATTCAATCAAGGCTATGGCTTAGAAACTGCAGCCCTAAGCACAGCTCTCTTCAACAATGGCCTCTCATGTGGTGCATGCTTTGAGATCAAATGTGTCAACGATCCAAAATGGCATTGGTGCATCCCTGGCGCTGGCAGCATCAAAATCACGGCCACCAACTTTTGTCCACCCAATCATGACCAACCTGATATCTACCATTGGTGCAATCCTCCTCAAAGACACTTTGATCTCTCACAGGCCATGTTCACCAAAATTGCTCCCTACAAAGCCGGTATTGTCCGTGTCCATTATCGTCGTATCCCTTGCTCTAAAACCGGTGGTGTCAAGTTCGAGCTCAAGGGTAATCCTTATTGGATAACCGTGCTTTTTTACAATGTGGCCAACGCCGGAGATGTTACCGATGCTAAAATTAAAGGCGGTAATGGTGGATGGATTCAAATGACAAGAAATTGGGGCCAGGTCTGGCAAACTGGAACCAACCTAGTGGGGCAAAACTTATCGTTTCAAGTAACTACTAGTGATGGGAAGACATTGCAATTTGAAAATGTTGTGCCTTCAAATTGGCAGTTTGGTCAGAGTTATGAGGCAAAACAGAATTTTTAATTAGAGAGGGATTTGGTTTAGAGATTATATTTAATTTGTAGTAGAAGTTATAACAGATGTTTTGGAATAATCAGTTTACAGTTTTATATAGAACGTTTGAATTATTAAGAAGATATTATATATATGTGAGATCTATACTATTTATGATACAGATTGCATTCACCTTCTTGGTGTATGTGTTTGACGTTTTATTTAATTATTGTATTAGAAGATTCTGATTTACTAGAGAGAGTGAGAGAGTACTGTGTGAGACTTCGTAGGCATTTTATATACTTCATCACGAATTATTGAGATTTTATATTTCCAAGATCCTGAATTTCACAAGTTAGTTGAGAAATTTGTTTTGATAGGAAATATAGTTTTCCTTACAAGTTAACTGAAAAATATTTTTTGATGTTAAGTATGATAATCCCATTCCGCTATTCGTTAGCTTCTAAACTTACAATTCCTTTTTTTTTTTATCAAATTATCTCCGCGAGATGGTTCTCCTAATGAGATGGTTTTCTGTACGAATGATTGTATTTTATAAATTTGAAGTTTACACATTTTTTATTAAACAATTAATATATCTAATTTTTTTAATTATTTTTAAATTAATAAAATTAATTAATTTATTTTCAGTTTAGGGAACATTATAAATATAGTAATGATTTCTTTACGCTATGATTCATTGAATATGAATATTTGCGCGTTATTTTCAGAGTTGTCGTGGTAAATGAAACATAGGATTCTTTCATTTTCTTAATCAGATGAATTTGGAAGAATGACGCAAATATTAAAAAATGTTGATTTTGAATGAGTGAATGTCTATAAACTATAATGTATGTAATGTAGTGTGTGAAAATACTGTGTGAGACTTATTAGTTGGCATTTTATATACTTAATCATGAGTTATTGCGATTTTATAATTCCAATCCTGAATTTTATTTACAACTTAGTTGAGAAATTTATTTTGGCATTAAACATAATTTTCCTACAACTCTAGAAGTTAACTGAGAAATCTATTTTGAATTTTTAGTATATATGATATTCCTATTCCTTAGCTTCTAAACTTACAGTTTTGTTTATTGAAATTAGGTTAAAGTATGTTTTTGGTCCCTTAAGTTTGCACAAAGTCGTGTTTTGATTCTTTAACTTTGAAAAGTGTGTTTTTAGTCCCTCAATTTTGGAGAAAGTGTGTTTTTGGTCTCTTAGCTTTGAAAAGTGTGTTTTTTGTCCTTTAACTTTAGATAAAGTAAAAGGATAAAATGTTTTTAGTCCCTTCCTTTTCATAATTAAGGGACTAAAACATGACTTTCTGCAAACTTAAGGGACCGAAAACATACTAAAACCGAATTTAAAAGGACTAAAAACACACTTTTCAAAGTTAAAGGACTAAAAAGATGACTTTGTCCAAAATTAAGGGACCAAAAACACACTTTTCAAAGTTAAGGGACCAAAACATAATTTTCTCCAAAGTTAAGGGACTAAAAACATACTTTAGCCTTGAAATTATCTCCCTAAGATGGTTTTCGTAATGAGATGGTTTTTAGTACGAATTATCGTATTTTATAGATTTAAAGTCTGTACATATTTTATGTATAAAAAAGTCTGTAAATATTTTTTATTAAATAATTGATAACAATTTTTTATTATTTCAAAATTGATAACATTAATGAAATTTCAGATTAGGGAACATTATATATATAAAGTAAAAATTTATACACAGCAACAATTGAATATGTAATATTTGCGCGTTATTTCAGATTTGTGTTATATTAAATGAAACATAGGATTCTTTCATTTTCTTAGTTAGATAAATTTGGAAAAATCAAATAAAAAAATGTTGATTTGTAATGAGTGATTGTCTATTATGTATATTCAGTCCAAAAAAAAAAACTGTCTGTTATGTATGGATATTCTTTTTGTAAGTATGAATTATAAATTTTTAGTAGATATTATCTTATTTGATATATTATTGGGAAATTTAATGTGGACATTCTTCCCAATAAAAATTTGATGATTGACCTTAAAATAATTATGGGTTAAGGATCATATTTGTCTCACAAGTTTGCATGGAACATCATATATGCCCATAAAGTATTTTTGGACCCATATTTGTCCCTAGAGTATGCATGATGATCATATTTTCCCTTTACATTTAAAATATTAATGATCAAATATTATCCTTTGTACATACTTCAATGGCAAATATGACTCTTCTTTTATACTTCTGGAGCATATATAACCCTTTATGTCTACTTTTATGATCCTTGCTCCACACTTCCAAGGCACATTTGGGCAAAAAAAAAAACTTTATGGGTATATATGATACTCCACGCATGCTTTCAGGGCAAACATAACCCTTAACCCAAAACATTATAATTTTATTGTTTCACAATCCTATATATATATATATATATATATATATATATATATATATATATATATATATATATAATTTAGAGTATAAGATGTTTTGATAAGTGAATTTACGAAGCATGACTATCATTTAAATTGCATAGTACCATTAACTAAATGCAATTCATTAATTGCAAAGAAAATCATATTTTTTTTACATCTTTTTGTTTACCAAAATATTTTTCACAACATGAACCCAACCCGAACTGATAAAAAATTAAATATTATGATAGGGATTAAGCAAGTGTTGCTCCCGTGTAGTTACAAGTTTGAATAGGCAGGAAAGAGTAAGAGAGTTAGTCTTTGAAATTTTTTGAAACTTTGTGTATCTTTTATAGCTGATTCGAATGATGTTAGGTGCCATAGTAAGCACTTGACAACCAACTTGAAACTTTGTCGTACTTAAAAGCAAAGGGTTAAAAGAAAAATTCTTCCTTATTTTTTAAATAATAAGACTAACATCAGATTTTAAAGAATATTTCCATTGAACATCATGAATAATAGGACAAGGGTGAATAAATATTGATTAACAACAATAACCCCACCTAACGAAATAACGGCTTTGTTGTTGTATTTCTATTGAATAATAACTTACACTCATCAAAATGACCATGATCATTCGTATTTAAATAAAAGCTGTCAGATTAGCTTCCTTTTATTCATATTGGCATTATATATCTACCGAATAATTTGGTATCAAGTCCTTAATAAATTTTTATCACAGCCTAAGATTTGCATCTTTTATGCAAAAAAATAAAATAAAATTGTATCTTCTGCATTTAACATATATATCATGCTAATTGAAAAAAAAGGTAACAAAATTATATAACGTTCTTTGTTTTTTCCTTAACAAAATAAAACATCTTACATATAGAACATATTTTACTATAGTTGAGAAAGAGCCATAAAAATTAAACACACAAGCATGATCAATGATCCATGTCAGTATCAACATTCATAATATTACCAAGTAACAAATATTTTGACTCATTGCTTGTACAGAAGAAGATGGACTATATATTAATATTTCCCTTTTCAAGGTATCATTAAAATGGAAGACAAAAGATAGAAAATGAGAAGAGATAGAACGTACAACAATTGTTGTTTTAATAAAAGTGATACGCTTACTATACAAGGGATAAGCACTTAATCTGTGGTAGTATTCACAATGTCTACACTTGTAATGATTCTTCCTTTTGCTTTTGCTGCATCTGATGATGGCTTCGTCTGCCACACAAGCCTTCTAGTGAAGGATTAGGGCGTTTCATCAAATTCCATCTCCTATGTAACAAATCAACCGTCATGAATAATTTTTCATTTTTCAGGACATTTTGAGCTCATCAATAAGAAACTCACTGTTAGAAGCTATAAGAGCTTCAGTCACTCGACATCTAAGGCTAGTTTAGTTCAATTGATAAGAGTAGAAAGGGATTTTGGATTTACTAGAATGCACTTTTTAAGCATGTGCATTGTAAAACTATCCTTGGCCGAAACTCCCTTACTGTGTGCAATAAATTTAGGAGACAGGGTGGATTAGGATCTTATATTTAAAACTTAAGTAAAATCCCCTTCTAGCTCCTAAATTTAAGGCCAGAGATTATGAAATAATATAAATGATTGCAAGTCAGGGAAGCATTGGCACTTAAAACTTAAAAAGAGACCTACCTATATTTATATATCAATCAATGTCAAGATGAACAGAAAACAAAAAATCTATAGCAAGCAATACTATTTACATCTCCCGTGTAATGACTTATTTCTCAAACTCATTACAATATACTCCTATGGTCCTATTTATATGGCAGAGAAAGTGTTTTATTTGGTCCTATTTATATGGCAGAGAAAATGTTTTATTTGGTCGAGCATGCCATTAAACTTCACGCAAGACTCCTTTCACAAATGAATCACTTGATTAATTTGTGTGAAAAGCAACAAATATAAAATCAATCAGGACATTTCAGTTTAAGTTTGTGCCGCAAAGACCATGCTTCTAAGTATGTCCCCATACACCAGTACATAGAACTTGGAAGCAGCAAATCAAATTTTTAGGCTAAGACTTGGGAAATGGGTCAAAATATTAAGCAGCTTTCACAAGTAATAAAGCAGGAGAAAAATGGTTAGGAGCTAGGACTATGATATAAATAAACAATAGGGCACATTAATTGTAGAAATAAGAGAGAAATGAATAAAAACTTAGCTCATAGACAAGTTAAAGCCCAGACTTCATTGGTTAAATATAACCGTCACTACTCAACTCAACTCTTCAAAATGGCGCGCATACAATTTGTATTATCAATTGAATTGTATATTTAATATTTAAAATCTTCCTGCAAGAGCTTTAACATATCTATATTTCAACTACCTATCCAGAAGAAATAAGGACTAAATTCAGGAAACTGCTTCTATTCAAACTTTTTCACTCCATGAAAACACAATATGCCTAATTTGCCTCTGAAATAGATATTACACGTAGGAAGTGAACTAACAATCCAGCCCCCGCATACCCAATTAAAACTTACATACTTCAAAAGTCTGCCTTGTCATGTTCAGTAGAAGGACACTTGTATATAGCAGGAAAAAATGTCAAGGGTAAAGGCCAAAAGACTCATATGTTAGCTTTAAAGTAGCTGACTATAAAGATTTACTCCCTCCGTTCCTAAATATAAGATCACTTTCAAATTTCAATTTGTTCCTAAATATAAGATCATTTTCTGAATTTCCCAACTTTTTCTCAAATCAACCCTAATAATGCTTATATAATAACATGCAAGGGAGGGAGAGTAGGGATAAAGGTATATAATTAGGATAAATTGGTAATATCATGTGTTAATAACTATCTTAATTAACATTCTTAATCTAATCAAATTAGGGAAAATGATCTTATATTTAGAAACAGATGAAGTATTATATAACTTTTGTGCCATCAAAATTCTAATTGTGAATTGAAATGGGGGAAATATTGTGACAGACAAATTTCGCATGCTTAAATGTGAAAACCTGCATTAACATTGGCAAAACAAATGTGGAAGTCACCAAACTAATATGATTTTAATAATGCTAAATATATTCACAAGTAAATTAACACACATAACTGTTGATACAATAAAAATGGCAAATACAGGAAAATGTATATTAAGAGAATAGGCAGATACAAGTCAAAATTGATGGATGAAGTCCTAAATGTACCTTGTGAATTAAAAAACTATTTATTAATAAAGATCATTAAGCATACTGTTTAACAGTCTCTACCCAATTCTATGCTTGTTGTCAGTGGAAAACCAACCATTACAGCAAGAATAAATTCACAAACCAAAAGGAGGAAAAATACCTTCCCACACACAGGACAGTTTTCACTTCTTTCCATCCACTCATAGATGCAACCAAGATGAAAATGGTGAGAGCATTTTGTCATTATCTTTGGGTTTTCTCGAGTATATTCTGCAACCAAAAGAAATATTGTACAAGCATCAGAATCTTAAAAAGATCCCTTTTCTTTGTCAGCATCAATGACCTATCATGAAGTTGGATACTGATTTCAAGCCTTAGCGGATTCTTGAGATTCTTAAGCAAAGGTTAAATTCTAAGTCAATGCTGCTTTCATAATAAAATCTTATTAATTTCCTACTTTATGATCAACTAATGAAAGACCGAACTAAAACCATCAAGAGTATCATATTTCATTTTTAGAAAATGATATATACTTTACTGATTGAACCGTCTAACCTTTAGTCATTATGCATTGTGAATAATTAAATTACATGACAGAGATTAAAGTCACAATCAAGAAAGACTGTTCCATACATCATCCCACATAACCACAAGAAAATACCTAGTCAAAGTCCAAACATTCAGTTTTTTCGAGACATGCACCAAAACATTTGATGCTATAATCATTGGCTTCAAACTAAATTTTCAGATTTAATACCTTCAAGACATGTTGGACAAACATCCTCATCTTCTAATGGGGCATAGACTGCCCCTGTCCCAGTTGTAAATTTTGTGGATGAAAGTCTTAGTGAGGACTTTGAAAGGTACTCCTTTGGTCCATTTTCAAAGGCACATTCATTCCATTTGTCTCCCATATTTAAAGATTCTGAATCTACATCTAGATCACTTCTCAGAGGTTGTGATTCCTCATTTGAATGACTTGAACCCTTTTCACGTCTTGAAACTAGTCCATCACGTCTAGGGTCTGCATCATATGGCAATGGCCGTGGAGGAGCACGGTACATGTCTGATAATGAATTATCTAGTGATGCTGTAGAAGTCATAGATGCTGCCCCCTGGATAGATGAGGCGATAGAATGCCCTTCGCGCCTATGAAATATTGTTGTATACTGAAAGTGGAAGTATGGCAAGATGTTATATTTATACTTGTGAAGATGTAGCTCTCATCAACGAATAATACTTCACCAGGAAAGATAGATCTGACTCAGGATTAACATTTCTTTATCAAACAAAATTGAGCAAAAAGTTATGCCAGTGATTAAAGATACTACAGATTCGCCATCAACATGCCCTCCAAACAGAGAAAACTGACCAAAAAGGAATAGACATACAATGTCTCTAACTGACTTGAGTTGTGACTTTAATAGGGAAACCTAAAAGGCACTAGAACCCAGTATAGCACACTTGTTCCTCCTACAATTAGCTTACAAGCACCTTAAACTAAAGGCTCACTTAAATAACAATTCTTCATTAGCATAGATGCTTATATAAGGCAGGGAAAGGCATGATTAGTACGCATATTTTTATGATTTGTGACATGAAAGAATGCCAGCAATATACCTGCAAGGTCAACAGTCTTTTCTTGTCATACACAAAATGAACAAAAGGATGTACATGTGTACCAATGCTTACAACAACCAGAGTCATGCTTAGAGAAAATATGATAAATAGGCATTCTACTCTGAAGAGATACATCAAATTCAAATTTTAAAACATGAAAGAAAATGGAAAAAGAAGTTAGGATTAGAAGACATACCACATTCAAAAAGTTATGTATGAAGCAACTGAAACACATACAATTTCTATACACAGAACTATTCGGATTTACATAATCTTCAAGATTCTCCACACTCAAACAGCCACAAACAGAACCCATTGTGCCAGCTTCTGCCTTTTCCTTAACTTAAAAACTTCCTCACTCCTCACCTCAACAAATCAACACTAATACTCGGCGCTGCATGCAGTAGTTGAAAAACAAGAAAGAACCTCCAAAAGCACCAAGATTTGATAAATTCAAAGAAGGGTCCTAAATTTTCAGAACTCCCACCGACTCCACAAACAAGGACCCTCTATCTTCCATTTCAGATATATGGATTAGCAACCTATTTTTATCTCTCTCACCTGTAAAAGAAGCCACAAAATTGCATACAAATCCTCAGTGAAACAGAATTAAAACTCATATCAACTTCCATTTACAACAGAATAACTTTTGAAGCACAAACACTGAAATATTGAGCAATGCAGTACATAGCTATAAAATTGAGGGTACAATGTAAGTCAAAAACACAGCTAAAAAATTTACTATTGATAGAAAACACTTAAAAAAACAAGAAAAATAAAAACTTTAAATTTACCCAGAAATTGTTGAGTGTTTTTTACCACAACCGACAAATCAATTACAAGTTTCCTTCAAAATTTGGAGAGAGAGAGAGAAAAAAATTGATTCTTTACTTCACCGATGAAGCTTAACGATGCATCAACTAACAGTAAAAATCACTGATTGTACCTCTGATTGCTTATTATAACCGCTAATTCAAGAAAATCTTCCACAAATGAACAAATAAAGCAAGTTTCATATGATGTGTGAAGAAAATAACAGAAAAATCACATCCGATGATGATCTGTCTAAAAATGAAAACACTTGTTCAAGTGATCACATTGAAAATCAGTATGGGAAGCGAGAAATTGAAGTGTGAGAGTGAGAAATTAGAAAAAGAAAATACCTGAAGAAAAATAGAGAGGAGAAAAAGATTGAGTTTGATGTTTGTTTCGGTGAAATAATGAGTTGTGAGTAAAATAGAGTCAATGGAATTAAATTAGGGGAATTTAATTAGAGATCCCTCACAAGGGGTTAATACTGGAAAAGTCCCAAAAGTTGAAAATATTAATGTAGGGTCCCAAGGGACCTCACATTAATATATTTGAAAAGTGAAAATACAGTTTTGCCCCTAGCTTTAAAAAAAAATTACCCTCCTCCTCCCTCACCCACCCCCCTCACCCCTCCAGCCCTCCACCTCCAGCTCACCCCCACCCCCCTCCCTCCACCTCCATCGCCCCCCACCCCACCCCCTCCCTCCACCTGGTCCTCCTCCCCCCTCCCACTCACGCCCCCTCCCCCTCTCACCCTCCCCCCTCCCACTCATGCCCCCTCCCCCTCTCACCCTCCCCCCTCCACCCACCCCCCTCCCACCTCCATCGCCCCCCACCCCCACCCCCTCCCTCCATCGGCCCCCCACCCCCACCCCCTCCCTCCATCGCCCCCCCACCCCCTTCCCTCCCTCGGCCCACACCTCCACCCTCCATCGCCCCCCCAGCCCACCCCCTCCCTCCAATGCCCCCACCCCCCACCCACTCCCTCCATCGCACCCACTCCCTCCATCGCCACCCTCCATCGCCACCCACCCTCCTGGGCGATGGAGGGAGGAGCGTGGGGGGCCGATGGAGGGAGTGGGTGGGGGTGGGGGCGTTGGAGGGAGGGGGGTGGGCTGGGGGGGCGATGGAGGGTGGGGGTGGGGGTGGGGGCCGAGGGAGGGAAGGGGGTGGGGGTGGGGGCGATGGAGGTGGGAGGGGGGTGGGTGGAGGGGGGAGGGTGGGAGGGGGAGGGGGCGTGAGTGGGAGGGGGGAGGTTGGGAGGGGGAGGGGGTGGGGTGGCGGCTGGAGGTGGGAGAGGGTGGGTGGGCTGCTGGAGGTGGCAGGGTGGGGTGGGGGGCGGCTGGAGGGGGAGGGTGGGGGCGGGGGCGGCTGGAGAGGGAGGGTGGGTGAGGGAGGAGGTGGGGGGAGAGGAGGTAAATTTATTTTAAGGCTAGGGGCAAAACTGTCTTTTCACTTTTCAAATATATTAATGTGAGGTCCCTTGGGACCCTATATTAATATTTTCAACTTTTGGGATTTTTCCAGTATTAACTCCCTTGTGGGACCTCTAATTAATTATCCCATTAAATTACACATTCATTCCAAGAATCTAAAAGGAAGGAAAGAAGGAAGACGCGAGTCAGTATTTTCGGAATTCTATTAATTATAATAATCTTTTGAAAAAATTAAGATGTAAAATTTGTCAAAACTAAATTATACACCCTAAATATAACATCAATTTCCCTAATTTGAATAGATTAAGGAAGTTAGTTAATTTAGTTATTAACACATGATGTTACCAATTTATCCCAACTATATACCTTTATCATTGATAAAAAATTATTAGGGTTAATTTGGAAAAAAGTTGGGAAAATTTTGAAAGTAATCTTATATTTAATAACACATTGAAATTTAAAAGTGATCTTATATTTAAGAACGGAGGGAGTATTACTTAAAAATTATTTGCACTGTTTTTAACTATAAGGTTTAGCTTACTTTTTTGTGATATTAAGGAAACAAAATGGGAATTAATTTCGATATATTAGTTTATAGGACAAATTAATTAATTTAAGGAAAAAATTAGATAAATCAATTTATAAGTGACTTATTTTCCTTTTTTTTAAGATTTTTTAAACAAAATCAGTTAGATTATAATTATATGTCGCATATATTAAGATTTGAGGTATAATTTATTTCCTAAATCTCCACAAAAGAAGGGTTAAGTGACTCTTATGATTGAAACAGGAGAAGAAAGTATAGTGTAAGGAGTAGTAGGGCACCAACTAACTATTTAAAGATAGCCCAGACAACTAAATAACTAATCAACACTAATAGTTGAAGCTGAATATGTATTTCTTTTTATATATATTATATACTCAAAATCTTCTCCTCTCACCGTGTCTTTCTGCTATTGAGAGGCCTTGCTTTGGGTTTGGTGGGTGAACAGGGTGAATGCTTCATGTATAAAGAAGAGGGTGAAAGCGATAGGCATGCCCACTAAACCACTTTTGTTGAATTTCAATGATGATGGATGGCACAAGTTGAAGAAGCATTGTGCTTATTAATATTATAGTGTACACAACCGAATAGTATTTCTTTAAGTGTGAAAGTTGGGCAAATATAGAAAGTGGCATTAGGGCATTAGGGGTATTAGACATTAGGTACTGGATTTCTATCATTGTGACCTAGGGGAATTCATTACATACTTTGTTGCTGGTGGCCTGTCATAAATTCCCAACTATTATATAAGCATGCTACTGTCAATATTTTTTTCGTCAAATGTGTGTGTTATTGTCAAATCCATCCTCCATTTTTACTTTTAATATGTTTCTAACCAGCGAAGTTGTGTCAGAAATTGCTTTTACTATAACTCTGCTAGTTGTGAATTCAATAAACTTCAACAACTTATGAGTATACATGTTTTTTTTACATGAACTTCTGAGTATACATATTGATTTTACCATTTTGACGTTTTCACTTTACAAATCAAAATGAGGTTCATGTACAAATATTAATTAATGTAGGCGGTTTAGAAATTGACAATAACATATTAACCATAAAGGACCTATGCTCAGTTCCCCCAACTACATGTGTTCCACTAAAATCTCCAGAAGCTCTTATAACCCACAAGTTAATACGGGCACTTGTTAAACCTTACAATCTCGAGTTTTCTAGGGCTCACTTGAGAAATCACTCCCTCTTTCAAAGATAATTTTACAATCAATACTTGTTCACGCAATGAACTAATTTTGATACATACTTAAGCTCAATAGTATGAATATTACAGTAAGTTGTTGATACAATTAATGGCACAAGAATATTCAATGTAAGCATTAACTCCACTAACTTCTTAAGCAAATGTGTGTTTATAGTCGCTCTTTGAATATTGTTAATTGGTGAGTCTGATTTTTCTGTTTTGAGAAAAGATGTCTTGACTCAAAGTTGAGTTGATATAGAAACTTTTTGTAGAGTCGTAGAATCTCCTTTTCTATTTTAGCTTAATTGCATCTCTCCTCATTGGTTATCGTGTTCAGATTTTGTGTCTAACAACTTAAATTTGAACATGTCTAACGTAAACTTCATGAAATAGGGCCCTATCATATACGTACAGAAGCTTTCCGTCAAATAAGTCATTCATGCTCATACTTGATCAAATAATTCAAGATTAAACTTGGATTAGGCCTACATAACCTGTCAAAGTGATTAATAATAAAATATATTTCCCTATTGAGTACGGATAATGCCCATCTCATCTTTGACTAAAGTACACTTAAGATTTAACTGGTCTTGGGATATTTTGGACTTTGGAGGATCAAAGGGATAAAACTGATTTTGTTGAGAGTTGCTGCTACGTGGCTTATTGATTCAGCATGAACCTGGACATTGATGAGCCAAATTTGGAATGAATTGGGGGGTATATAAGCTCTTTCTTTTTTTTAATGAAAAAAAAGTTGATGTGAGTTGGGTGTCAGGAGCTCACCAGGGCCAAGACAGGCCATCAGGCTCTTTTTATCACAGAACCGATGGACTGACTTGCAAACATCCACTTCAATAGTTCAATTTTATCTCATTCATATAGGCAGACCCATACTTATTCTTTTTTCCCACGTGTATTCCATCTCTCGGCCAGCTCACCATTTCACGTTAATCTGTCCAATTCACACGAGAAGCTTGGTTTCGCAATATAATAATGAATATGAATTCACAGCAAAATAGAGATGAAAGTACAACTATGAATGGCTAGATTAGATTCTTCAATTGGGAAAAGAAAAATTGTTCTTATTTTAAAAAGAAAAAGTTGATTGCCCATCACACGAGTCCATTATCTACCGCAGACTGTTCTTTAAAAAACCTCCTTCTTGCGTTGATGGCCTGCATGCACATTCACAACAATGTCAAGGCTTAGGAAAAAGAGAATATTTTATAAAATGAAAAAACTAAAATAACATATAATATCAAAGTAAATGACAAAAAAGTTTCATCTCCCTAGCTAAACTTGAGGGACGCTCATTATTTGTGGATAATGTGATATAATAATCAAACCTTATATAGTTTGCATCTAGAGCTAACCTTATATATAGTATAATAAATCCAGAAAAATCTCATTCCTTATGATTTGAAACTTTCAAGTAGAGAACATATTGAAAAATCAGCATGTTTTTACCTGTTGTTTCCAATTTATACGGCATGTAATGATCAAAAGAAGAACGATTTGCATAAAACATCCAAATTGAATGCCTATCCAAAGGCCTCTTCCTCTCATCTTTACCCAGAAACTCAATATAGCAGCCAAAGGAATGCCACAAATATAATAGGCTCCAAGGTTTATGTAAGCCCCAATGTGTTGCCATCCACATCCTCTAGAAATCCCTATCAAAAAGACAAAAGCACGAAAAATTTCTAGTTTTAATTTGTTTCATGTACTCATCATATCCTCTACATAAGTTAAAGCACTTCCAACATAGTATATATTACCGAATGGAAGCAAAACATTGCCTTATTAACTCTAAAAATTCATAAAAATCTCAATCATCATTCTTATTTAAGATAGAATATATTATATAAAACCATAGTTTATAGACTTATAAATACTTAATGATGTGACTTATAAATAAATAAATTTTTCTCTTCCTTACAAATATAGGATTACATGAGTAATTTATCAATAAACCATTTACAAGGTACTATATTTTCTTCTATTTTTAATTTGGTACCTATATGCTTTTGTTCTCCGGAGAATTCTATTAGTTTATTGAATCTAATGGTGCTGAAAGAAAGCTAAATAATTTAATTAAAAAATTAAGATTTGTTAAACTATACTATGTAGCAAACAAAAAATTGAGAGAAAATATAATCCCATGATCTTCCACTGTAACAGATTTGTATACCTGTGAGAACACCTTGTGAGCCGTCCAATATAACAGAGACACAAACCAGAGGGGCCATTACAGCCACATACTCAACTACTTCCTTCTCATTGCTGAAAATATAACCAAAAAGACTACGACAGAAAAAGAGGGTTGCACTTATCACTGTTGTTTCTAATAACGTTAAAGACATTGCTGCTACCACAGTCACACGTGCAACATTTGGATTCCCTGCTCCTAATTCATTTGAAATCCTTGTACTGTAATCATGAACAACAATATAAGATACATAACATAATATATAATTTATATAGTACTTTTGGCCCTAAATATATGACATATGGTGTTCACTTATTTTCTAAATTTGTATCATGAACAACAATATAAAATACATAACGTAATATATAATTTATATAATACCTGTGGCCCTAAATATATGACATAGGGTGTTCATCACTTATTTTCTAAATTTGTATTTGTATTGTTTCCACAAAATATCCTATTTATAGCTCGTATTAAGGGAACTTACATCAGTGTTGGATTCAATTGCCCCCCAATAAACATGGTATTCTAGGGAATAATAGACATATTTATTATAATAATTAACATTACTTGGTTTTTAAGGACCGAAAAATTAGTTATCTAACTCTTATAAGGAAATGAGGCATAATAAACAAATTTGAGGATTTGTTGGTTGTTTTATAACCTGGCCGCAGCGCCAATTCCATAAGGAATGGTATAGAGTGTAGAGAGGGTGTTGAGGCTGCAAAAGGAGTATTACAAAAGTTAGTACAATCAAAATGTGAACCTTGTTGAAACAATTTCATGAGAGATTTGGTTGCAAAAGAAAATTCTAAAGAATCTTAGTCTCAAGTTCCAAAACATACCATACAGATAGAACTGAAGTTTCAAGCTGTGGATTCGGTAATAGCCCAGATAGCAAAATCACCATTTCAAATGACCACCATTCTAGGCTAAAGAGAGAAATCAAGGTGAAGATAGAACATATATAATCAGCTAAAGGAAAAAATTAAGGTCAAGTTAATAATAGCATTATACCCATTATATCATGTTTATAGATGAGATTACAAGGGTACTTGTGAAATTTTATAACCGTTAAATCATAATATTAAATTACTATATAAAAATTTACAAATCATAATTCACATTATAAGAGTATATATATGCCAAAATTCAAAAGTGCTCATTAAAGAATTTACAAGTACTCAAACACAAATTACCACTAACAAGGCATAATATCAAGAAAACTTGCCGTACTAAATATAAGAAACTTTACATAATTTTTGTCCTCTCGAAAAATAAGTCCATGAAAAAGAAAAATGAATAGAAAAGATAAACTTACCACATCATAATTGCAGAAGGGACAGAAATTCGCAAGAAGTCTCCAATTCCACTGAATAGCTCTATGGAAATAGGAGCTCTTGTCTTTGCACAAGCTGAAGAGAATTTCATGTATAATGCAAGAACAATCACATTTGCCCATATAGAAACATTAATTGCCATTGCTGCACCAACGCTTTTAAGCTCAGATTTGAACATAAGAGCCCAACAAAGAGGGATATAGAGAATAAGAGTGGCACAAGAAGTAATAAGCATGGGAAGAACTAAGCTTTGCATCTGGTAATATCTGATAAGAGGTTGCAAAAAAGCAAATCCAAAAAGTGAAGGAACAAGCCATGTTGTGAATCTTCCTGCTTCATGAGAAATCAGAGGATCTTGTCCTATGAAAACTAGTATATTTTCCATGTAAATATAAGCAAGAGATATTGGAATACAAATTAATAATAGAGAAAATGTTGCAGTGTATGTCAGCATTCCGAGCTTTTTATACTGCTTAGCTCCATAAGCTTGCCCACATAGAGTTTCTAGCCCACTTGCCATTCCCACCTGTTTGGCATTTTCAGTTTACCAATGAATCAGTTAATAGCAAATTCCAGCCAGGAAAGAAATGGTAGTAATCTCAACTCAAAGAAGCTGTCATTAACATACACAATGAGGAAAGTATTCCCTCCATTTATCAATATAAGACATGTTTTTAAACTTGACCGTACTCTAACTTGATGGCAAACTTGAACGACACACTATGGTCATTTATGATGATCCCTCTAAACAAGAACATGCTAAATCACAAACATCTATTCTTTAAGTGTGAGCAGAGCCATCCTTCGAGTGTTTGATATGCAATTGTGAAATTTGAAGGATTGGTATTAACATTTGGGATTAGGAGTTGATACGAGGCTTTAAAATTATGTTAGATATGAAGTAATATTTGGAGTGAACAATGATCTGAATTTAATTTTAAGGCTAAAGTGCAAAAATGCCCATTTAATTGTCACGGAGATGCAAAAATACTTATGTAAAATTTTTTGGAGCAAAACTATCCATCAAATTTCAAACTTGGGGCAAAAATGCTCATCACCATTAAGTTTTTAACTTTTTCACTCACCATCCTCTGCCGCTTCATCATCACAAAGGTAAATAAATACATAAGTTTGCCATGTGTTTTGGTGAGTGTAGACGAGACTGAAGATGATGAGTAAAAAATTTAAAAATTAATGGTAATGGACATTTTTGCCCCTGTTTTGAAATTTGATGGTAGTTTTTCTTCAAAAAATTTTATATTAGTATTTTTGCAACTTCGTGACAATTAAATAAACATTTTTGTATTAAGCCCTTAATTTTATAATCATGGAACCAACGGAGAAGAGTTTGATAAATTATACTAATTTAATTTTATATTTTCATCCCAAAATAATTGTCATCACTTTTTGAGTGCACATAATTCTGTCCACGATTTTCGAAGTGAAATCAAATAGTATTGGTTATATGGGAAAAAATGTCATCATCACAAGCAAATAATAGACCAAAACAATCAACATCAGTTATGCTATAAGTTGTGAGAAAAATCCAACAAACAGAACTGCTGCACCATGCAGTTTTAAACACAAGACAATCAAACGAGACAGCAAATTAAAATTAAGAATATATATAATGAAACAGAGAAATGAAACCAATAAGAATTAGACATGCATGCACAAATGTTAAGATGAAGTCCAAGGTAAGATGAAGATTATGGTAGGGGAAAAAGCTTACAAGGAAGCTGAAACCGGTGACGCCTGCTATGGAGATGGCTAAGGCAGTGCTGGAGAGTGAAAGCTTATCAAGGTGGCCAGCCATCATGATTGAAATGATATTAAGAATGAATTGAGAAGATAGAACAGGAATGACTGGTCCTCCTATGTAACTTATTCTCTTCACTTCTTCTCTCCATCTTTGCCATGTGATCACCCTCTCTGATATCTCCTCTATGCCCTTTTCTATTAGACTCTCTTCCATCTCTCCTACTTCTACTTCTACTTCCCTCTCTCTCACTCACTAGTCTCAGTTCTTTTGAAGCAGAGCACACAGAGGGGGAGACAGTATACTTATTTTATTTATGGGTATTTGCCTTTTGGATTCTTCGCTGTCTCTGCTATGCTGGCAATGATAACTGATTAAATGTCACATCCATGAATCATAGGATTGTTTGGTCACGTGCCAGGTTTATTTAGCAATTTTGTGATTTTCATTTTTTTCATCAGAATTTTGTGATTTTCACTTATATTATACTCCTTTGGGTCCTTAGTTTAAATCACGAACCATTTTTGTCACGTACTAATAAAATTAGTTAAATGCATTTAATTTATCCTAAAATTTAAGTAATTTTGAATACTACCCCTAATAATTACAATTATTTCCAAAACTATTAACTATTACTCTCTCATACTTCCCTATTAAATATGAATATATATATATGAAAAAAATTATTAATGCACGTTGGAAACCATGAAGTTACTTATAAAAAGGATGAAGAAAAATTGGTGGTTGGTGACTTATATTAATAATCAGAGGGAGTAGTATGTTGCATAAAATCCCGGGCTGAACCGCTCAAATGGTTGGGGGATTTGTTTTTTGGTTAATACAATTTTTTGTTTCTAAAGTTTAAAGCTAAGCTTTCACTCAATTTTGTTTTTTATCCTTGAACTTTAAATTCGATGATTTTAGTCCTCAAATTTTTAGTCAATTTTAGTTTTGGTCTATAAACTTTAAAATTGGTGGCTTTAGTCCTCGATCTTTCGGCCAATTTTGGTCTTAATTCCTGAACATTAAGTTAGTTTTGGTTTTAGTCCTTGAGTTTTAAAGTTTTTTATAAAGCTCAGAGATTAAAACTAAAATTGACTTGAAGTTGAGAGACTAAAATAGAGACTTCAAATTTTAGGGCCAAAGTCAAAATTGACGGAAAGCTTGATGACGAAAACTACTAATTTGCTAAATGTATTTCAATTCGTTTCACACCCCATCTTAGTTTTATAACATAATGCTTAAATCTCAATATAATAGATTTTGTTTATTAAACACTATTCAATAATTTGACGCCTATTGACAATCAACTTATTCAAATTCAAGGCAGGAGTGTTACTTGTACATAAACATGATTGTCTCTCCCCTTAATGAGAGCATTCACGGGAGATGAACATACGTTCTCGTCTTTATAAAAGGTGAACCCACATATTAGGTCAAATAAGTTCTCATTAGTCAAGTCTTAATATAGTTAAACAGCTATAGATTAAACTAGGACACCACTTTGGTCCTCTTCTCCCTTCGTCCTCTTCTCGTCCAAAGCCATGTGCACTAGACTCTAATTTAAAATTGTAATTGTAACAATTGTCAAATATAAATCATCAAGTTAAGTCACACGCCACGTCATGGTAAGATAGGAATGTTAACGTGTAAAATGTAAACATGCCTTAAAAATTGTTCCTCCTAAACCCGGAATCCTTTTCACTTTGTCATTTGTCAAGATATTTAAAGAAAGTAATTTCATTTCATGTATAAGGGCATGTTTGTTTGGTTGGAAAGTGAAAATGGAAAAGTATAATAGTAATTTACATATATCCTGGGACCCACAAGTTTTCTCTCTCCATCTCACACTTTTCATGGGCCCCACAAACTTTACTTTCCCATCATTACCTAATTTACCTCTACTTTCCATTTTTACCCCCTTATCTTCAATTCCCACGTCCAATTCCATTTCCCAATTCCATCCATCCAAACGGACTCTAATATTGTTACGCTTTGATTTGAAGCTTCAGATAATTATTTACCAAATGTGTAATTCCTTCGAGAATTTCCTGAAAGAATGTGCAACTTAACTCAATATATTAAAGACATTTAAATCAAAACGTTGTTTAAATGTAGGCCTTTGTGACTAATGAATGTCAAGTACTCACTCTCATCCTTATTATAAGTCACTAACTACCTATTTCTCACATACTAAGGAATGATATTTGACTGTTAAAATTCATGTTAAATTTACTACTTTTCCCAATCTCACCATGATGTGTTTCACATTTTCAATCATGAACCTCCATTAATGACAAGGGTAAAGTGAGAAAAAACATTTAATGCGGCGGTTGGTGACTTATATTAAGGACCCAAAATCGGAAGTGGTTGATAACTTATAATAAGGATTGTAGGGAGTAGCTTGTTAACTCGATCCAAACATACATCTAGGAGGGTAAAAATCAATGTTGTAAATGCCGGACCGGCAGGCAAGCCGGAAAAGGTTTCGGGTCATGGTTCAACACAGTTGAACCGCTCAAACTGATGGTTAGATCGGATAACCGTTATTCGAAACGTGAAACGGTTTATGGTTGGACCGGTCCAACAGTAAAAACGAGAGATTTGTTTCCAAAATTTGAAACTGAAAAACAAAGCAGCGCCAATATTTCATTTTTCATACTCACTCACTCACTCACTCACTGCCTTTTCTTTTTCGTTTCTTTTCTTCGCCGGCCAACAACCTCAGATCTACAATTTCAACAAAAAATCATACAAAACCGAATTATCTCTTTCCCTCTCCTCACTAGTACTGCGTTACACTCAAAATCTTCCTTTTCCCCTCTCATTTCGCAATTAGGGTTCAATGAGAGGTTAGTTTCAAAATCCCCAATCTCCCTTCGCAAAATGCACACATCATCATCCACCTCAGTGGCTCAACCAGAGGCAATTCTCGAGTGGCTTCAAATGGAGATGGGATACAGACCACTCTCTCAGTACGGAGCCACCAGCAAATCAAATTCACCATCCGTGGAATCGTTTCGAAGAATTTCCCGCGGAAACATGATCCCGGTGTGGAATTTTCTGGTAAAACGAGTGAAATCGGAGAAAACGGTGGAGAATATTAGGAGGAACATTGCGGTGCACGGCGATGGTGGTGGCGGCGGCGGCGGTGGTGTTGTGAAGGAGGAGGGGAGGAGGGGAGGGAGGAGGAAGGGGGAGAAGGCGGTGGCGGCGGTGGCGGTGGGGGAGAGGGAGGGAGAGACGAGGGAGGCGGCGTTGCAGGAGAGGGAGGTGGCGGAGAAGGAGGTGGAGAGGCTGAGGAATGTTGTGAGGAGGCAGAGGAAGGATTTGAGGGCTAAGATGTTGGAGGTTTCCAGGGAGGAGGCTGAGAGGAAGAGGATGCTTGATGAGAGGGCGAATTATAGGTTTGGGGCTTTTTCATGACTTGTTAAGAAACAATGTGACTTTATGGTTGTGTACATGTATGTGCTTGGTGATTTAGTATAGTTGAATTCTGATATATGATTTTGAGATAGCATTGGAGTTTTACTAGTGTTGGCATTATCTCATGGCTTGGTAGGATGAACTTATGAACTTATGTAAATATATAGGCTTTATTTGGAGAGGTGAATTTGTTCCTAGACAAAAGACCTCTTTCTAATTTTTCTCAATTTCTCAAAACTAAATCTTGAAGGGCCGGCTTGAGTCAACGTTAAGCTCACTTGCCGTGGGGTTTGAGGTCATGGTTCAAATCAGCCTCTCTACATGAAGTAGATGTAAGACTGCCTAGTATATTTCCTTTCCCAGCACCCTCACCAAGTGGGGACTAGAACTACGTCGACACTTTCTTTTCACAAAACTAAACCTTGATGCAATCCAATTTTCATCACTGATATGGTTTTTGATAGAGTACAGTGGCATCTTGTGGTCCATTTAGCTGTCCCTCAGTGGGATAAGACTTTGTTCTTAAATTATCCGTATTGATGATAAACAAACAAGCAAGAGTGGGAGGGTGTAAACAAGCAAGAACAAATTATCCGTATTTGTTCTTTGGTTATATCATGTGCTTTTAATTTTAACTAGTTTAACTAATTTACTTAATGTAATCAAATTAGGTAATTATGTGTTATGGAGTACCATTTATTTTTCTCTCCATAAAATTTTGTTGATATCACAAACTCAAATTAGGATACATGTTTTTTGATAGCAATGGAGTGCTACTTGTGTAGGCATTATCTTATGGCATGGTAGGATGAACTTCTGAGATTATATTTTTTCATCTATGTTGCAATGCCAAACTGAATGAGCTAGAAATTGGTTCCAATAAAATGTGCACATCTTTGCTAATGTGAAGTTTAAAAGAAAGAAGGGAAAATAGAGGGTAAGCTTAAGATGATGTTGCTTGTCTTGATTGGTGTGGTGCTTAAACCTACTGTGCAGGCACAAGCAAGTTATGTTGGAGGCATATGATCGACAGTGTGATGAAGCGGCAAAAATATTTGCTGAATATCATAAACGTCTTTGTCACTTTGTAAATCAAGCTAGGGATGCTCAAAGGTCAGGTGTTGATTCTTCTATTGAAACGGTCAACAGTTTTAGTACCAAAAGTGAAAAGGAAGCTGTTTATTCTACTGTTAAGAGTGGCAAATCTTCGGATGATGTCATTTTGATTGAAACTACAAGGGAAAGGAATATTAGAAAGGCTTGTGAATCTCTTGCCTCTTACATGATTGAAAAGATAAGGAACACTTTTCCTGCCTATGAAGGTTGCGGCATTCACTTGAATCCGCAATCAGAAGCAGCTAAGTTGGGATTTGATTTTGATGGAGACGTTCCAGATGAAGTTAGGGCTGTTATCGTGAATTGCCTAAAGAGCCCACCTCTGTTGCTTCAAGCCCTTACTGCACACACATATCGAATCAAAAGTCTAATTTCAAGAGAAATAGAAAAGATTGATGTAAGAGCAGATGCAGAGACCTTGAGGTAGCAATTTTTTTTCTACATAGTTTTATTTTGTTCATATTCTGTTGGTGCTTTTGTCAAGCCTCTTTGTTTCTAAGTTTTTGAACTTTGAGCTTTCTACAAATTTGTACTGTAACTTTCCTGAGTCAGTCAGGCTGAAGTGGCAACTTACACGCTAACTAATGTGTTTAACACTAAGAAGTGCAGTCCTCCCTTCCCTTCCTAACATTCACAGTCGGGAATATTAATGAGGAGTGAAATATAATCAATAGTATGAATTTATATTAAAAAGGATATTTATTGTTTAATTAGGATATCAAGGGATTCGAATGATTTTTTTCACAGAGATTAGATTACCATTATACTTTATTATGAGGTGCAAGTCAGGATTAAAAAAATTGAGGATAATAATTTTCAAGTTTCTTTGGGTCATTAATATTTATCAGTTATCAGTATATTAGAGAAGTTTGATTTAGAATTTCTGCACCCCCACCCACACACACATGCATGACTTTTTGGATATTGTTTCTGTTGCATTTCTTTTTTTTTCTTTTTGTAATTGACATGGCTCAAATTTTTAGAATTTATCGCCAAAATTTCTGTGTTATCCCTCTGGTTCTACACCGACAAGCAGTACAGTATTATTTATGGAATATGGAATACTTCCATGCCTTTCAGGAATGTTCTGTTGTATTTCTGTAATCTGAAACAAATTTAGTTTTTTTTATTTATTATGTTCTGCATTTGATTTTCTCAATCAGGTACAAATATGAAAATAACATAGTCATGGATGTTTCTTCTCCTGATGGGGGCTCTCCATTACAGTATCAACTTGGTGGAAATGAAAAAATTGGAGTTGATGTACCTTCTGGAGGAAGTCAAAATCAACTTCTTGAGAGACAGGTCTTTGCCTTTCTTGAATTGTCATTTTTATCTTCCTGAAGAGATGCTACAACTTAACGAGTTAATTTGCCCTTTAATCTTTTTCCTCCTGTTCCAATAATCTTTTCTATTTAAAGGGCCTTGGGCTTCTTCTGCTTTTTTATTTGTAATGTTACAATGTACTACTCCACAAGCTATAAATGGCTGTGCCAAAATGGTTTGATGTTTACATGCAATTTTCCACTCATCATTTTTAATTGTGACTAAGCCTGTTTATGAGTTGGATCAACTTGATTCTATGTGAAGTATAAACCTTGACAATCATATTGTATTGTCCTTTTTAAGTTTTGCTTCTACTATTGGAGGCTTTCAATTGAAGTTACATCTCTGTGTTTACAGAAGGCTCATGTTCAGCAATTCTTAGCTACTGAAGATGCGCTGAACAAGGCTGCAGAAGCTAGAGACTTGTGTCAAAAACTCATGAAACGTCTTCATGGAGGCAATTCAGTTGGTATTGGAAGCACCTCCCAGAACATTGGCAGTCTTCGGCAATTTGAGGTTTTTCCCTAGATGAGATTGATTATTAGTACAAATTTGAGCTTTTTACTATTTAGTAATAAGATTCCTATTATTCACTTATATTTTTTCGTTATAAATTTCTATTTAATGAACAGTAGAATAAGTTTCTTAATGAAGATTTCTTTTAGCCTTTGGTTGATCACTTTTGCCTATATTTTATACTCGATATTGAAACAGGCCTGAGAATTTTTACGGTAACTATATTCAAATGTAGTAGGTTATGATTTTCTGTACTGCTCTTATGTAAAAGATTGTCTAAGTTAAATTTCTCTTAATTCCAATATTCTTAAAAACAAGGTGATTTTAATAGGTTTTGTGTCGATGATGAATTAGTTGCTTATACTTCTGCCGTTTCTTCATTTTGTCTTCTGGTATTTAGTTGGATGTTTGGGTGAAGGAAAGAGAAGTGGCTGGTTTGAAAGCAAGCTTAAATACCCTAATGTCGGAAGTACTGCGGTTGAATAAATTGTCTGCCGAGAGGAAAGAAGCTGAAGATTCTTTGAAAAAAAAGTGGAAAAAGATTGAAGAGTTTGATGCTCGTAGATCGGAACTTGAGACAATATACACTGCACTGCTAAAGGCCAATAGAGTATGTTCCATCCATTATTTTCATGTTTCCTGTGTTAATAGGAGTAATTTTGAAATATAAATGGGGTATTCTTTGCATTTTATTATCCTTGGTTTAATGTAGTACCCTCAAGACCTCTACCCTCTTTTCAATATGACCTGTGAATTTTGATTATGCATTAAAGATGTAGTTTTGAAAATCCAGCAAGTGTAGTCCATGTGGTATATCATAAAGCTTTATAAGGGAGATGACTCAGATACTGTGATAAGGGAGATAACAAAATAAAACTAATTAATTGTGGAGTGTGTAGCAGACCTAATTAAAAGTTAAGGTGGCTTGGTTAATTGAAATTCGGTGTCTAAAGGAAATGCCTTGTCAACAAATGGATACGTCATTTCCCCTGGGAGGTAACTGATATGTCTTGGGCTTGAGATCAATTTCTCCAAAACATCTTACTTGAATTTGCAGCAATCTGGATGCAATAGTTAGTAGCAGTATGCTTGTTAGCTTTATCTTAATTATATGTCAAGGCTATATATAAGAAGCTAAAAAAATTTGTTTCTACATTTTTTTTTTCTTGATTCTATTTACTTTTATAATGTACAACTATGTCTGAATCGTTGTTGCTTGTTACTTGTTAGCTTTATCCTAAATGGTTATGAACAACCACAATTGATATTCTCCTTTCATATTTATTATGGCAGGATGCTGCTTCATTTTGGAGTCAGCAGCCGTTAGCTGCAAGGGAGTATGCATCAAGCACTATAATTCCAGCTTGTGCTATTGTTGTTGAGATTTCAAATAATGCGAAGGATCTTGTTGAGAAAGAAGTGTCTGCTTTTTATCGGAGTCCAGATAATAGCCTTTACATGCTTCCTTCTTCCCCACAGGTTTAAAATGCTCTGATGCCAACATTTTTCTTGTGCATAATTTACCCATGCTAGCTATGAAAAAATGAAATTTTTAGCTCTTCTTGTTTGATTAGTGAAGTTGCTTTTAATTAGCTATTATCTTTGAGGGCTTCAGCAAGACTTGCATTAAATATCGATTAAGTTGTCTAATTAGTTGTACTTCAACTAATTATTTCTTGAATGGTTCTTCAGGCACTCCTAGAGGCCATGGGCACCAGTGGTGCCAGTGGACAGGAAGCAGTTGCGAATGCTGAGATGAATGCAGCTATTTTGACAACAAGAGCTGGTGCCCGGGATCCCTCTGCAATTCCATCAATCTGTCGTGTATCTGCTGCCCTTCAGTATCCTACTGGTGAGTATATGATTTTTTATTTGAAACTCAAAGTAGTGTGTGTTGATCAGAAGCCATATCAGGGCAGGTTTTGCTACATGGTATAGCTAATTTTCTTCTTGCTCTGTAGTCTGTTTGCTTTGGAATATATTGTTTGGAATCCTTTTGGGGCTTCTCCAGAAATTTGGATCTATCTGTATTGATTCAGTATAATTAATGGATGGATGATATCATTTGGACAAAAAAAAAGGAGAAATATAGGTGGCTATGATATGTAATGTTCAGATTCTCTGTGAGGAATGATCAAATTTCTCGTGGTGCTAAAATAGCCCTGAATAACCTACAGAGAAAGGGTTGTGTTTCTTTCTTGTCTTTGATGGTTGGTCTTTGTGTTTCTCGTGGTCTTTTTTTTTATGGTTGGTCTATGGAAGTTTCAAGCCTTTTTGGTTGATATAAGTAGGGACTGGGCAGCACTGTTACTTTCTGAAGTTTTGGGTTTTTCTTCTGAGTTTTGATGGAGTGCTTACTGAAAATGCTATCAAAATGATAGAAATCTGGCAGTGTAGGTCTGACCAGAAAAAAAAAAACTATACATCTTGATGAGATGGGATTAGCCCTTATAAAGGATGCTGTCTATAGTATGTTCATATAATAAATGGATAGTAATTGCATTAAATTAGTTTTGGCCAGAATCCTCTAAATAGGTGAATGTAGAAAATGAAAGGTGGAGGATTTTGGAACATCTTGGATGGTTATAGCTTGTGAAAATATGGTAGGAGAGGGGGAAAGCAATCGGTTGACTTGGGATTCTAAAGTTTTTCATCAGGAGAAAGTTGACATGATTATAGTATATGTAGGGTTGTGGTAGAATTAAGGTTAATGAAGCCTAGTATTGTGAATGATATGATTTATCTTTAGTTTCAGACGTATGTGCTTTTGGTTTGTATTAATTTATTTTCTTGAATATGGAATAATATGCACATTTTATAGTGTTGCTAAATGTTGTCATGATAACACGTTTCAGTGTTGATTGGATTGGTTTAGGGGGTTCAGATGCTGGTCTAGCATCAGTGCTGGAGTCCTTGGAGTTTTGTTTAAAACTTCGAAGTTCTGAAGCTAGTGTGTTGGAAGACTTGTTAAAGGCTATTAATCTCGTCCATATCCGTCAGGATCTTATAGAAAGTGGTCATGCACTATTGAACCATGCTTATCGAGTTCAGCAG
Source organism: Mimosa pudica (assembly GCA_029929735.1). NCBI lineage: Eukaryota > Viridiplantae > Streptophyta > Magnoliopsida > Fabales > Fabaceae > Mimosa > Mimosa pudica. The sequence continues at coordinate 5,498,422 of JAKELP010000021.1, read as the reverse complement.
GAATATGAAAGGTAAATCTGTTCGTAAATATTCTATTTTGAGGATTTAAACTTCATATATATTTCTCAGATCTCATATTCATGTTTTCGAGTTGTTGCTGGGCCTTGGTAACATGGGCCCCAACCATTTTCCTTTCCTTTTGTTTTGACAATCTGTTTGCTTTGAAGCTGATAAGTTATTCTGAGCTAAGATGTGTGTGTGCTATGGATTATGCTATCTGTGCCATAGACCATAGTAGGCTGCTGAACAGTTGTTTTGACATAAGATATATATGTCTATGGAATAGGCTATCTGTGCCACAGTGGGCTGCTTTTACGTTGATCTTTCTCTTTAATTTTCCTATCTTGTCGGCCCCTGTTAGGTTATTGAATGATGTTAAAATTCAAGCAAGTTTAGAGAGTTCATTTGATTTTTTAAAAAAATAATCTGCTATATCTTTGATAATTTGTCAAAAGCCTTCATTCATAGAACTTATAATATCATGCTGCAGGACAACGAGTTTTTCTTTGAATTTGGCTGCCGAACAAGATAAAACTGTTATGGATAAATGGTTGCCTGAACTCAAGAATGCAATTTTGAATGCTCAGAAAAGCTCGGAAGAATGCAAATACGTTTGGGGTTTGGTGAGTGATTGCCCCTACAGCTCCTGTAAATTTTTTTTTTTGAAATGCCATAGAAACATATACTTTGTCCAATAACTTATTTAAGAATTTAAACCAAGAGAACAGCTACATCATCCACCTTTAGAAAGAAACTCCAATTCTGTTGCACTTGCCACCAGAAGCCAAATCTCTTACCATATGCCAAATATCCGGTCTCACCAGTTCTTACTTGATTTCCTTCCTATTATGCTTCTTTTGTTTTTTCTAATCGAAGAAATGCTAATTTAGACTACTAGAAGAATTTAAAAGAAATTATATCATTCACACATCAGTGGTCATGAATACAACTAGGGATATTCCCTTTCTAACTACCCCAACTTTTAACTAGAGCGGCTTTAGAATTGAGATTGTCGGTGACTATAGTCATGAGCCAATGTCTTTCGAGTTACTTGTAAGCCATCAAATCAGTCAAACTAAGGAATCAGTGTTGTTGATCCAAGCAGTGCAATAGGTCCTCAATTATTACTTGAAACCTGCCCAATAGTTGTGATCATATTTGCTGCCGCTTTGATGTGACCCCAGCCATAGCATTTTTAATGCAGCTTACGAATTGCTCCAAATCATTGATGTTGGTTAAGGTTAGGAACAGGTCAATCAAATGCTCATCAATTTTATCATTGTCGCTTCATACATCCATTCAGTATCTGATTCTCTCATGTGATCTTGACTTTGCGATGCCTTGAGGCAGAGTCAGTCTGATACACCAAAAGAAGATAGAAGATTTAATCAAAAGAAAATGTCTCATTTACACTTCAATAGACAGGACTACACACTAAAGCTTACTGTTGACATCTAACAGTCCAAACTGTCGTTAGGATTTCTATATATATATATATATAAGATCAGAAGTATGCTAGAATTTGGTTAAGGCCCCCTTGAATTTAAATGGAGAAAAAGCATTCTAGACAAACTCAGGTTACTTAAGAGCGGTTTAATTCAATAAGATTTTCCATGATGATAACTTGGTTTGTATATATATATATATATTCATGTTATTTATATTTTTTCGTTCAAATTTTTTAATTTTGATTACTACTGCAGCTTGATGAGTGGTGGGAACAACCAGCATCAACTGTGGTTGACTGGGTTCTTGTTGATGGGCAAAACGTAGCCGCCTGGCTCAATCATGTGAAGCAGCTTCTTGCATTTTATGATAAGGAGTTATTGTGAGTATTTAAACTCATCTGTACCTTAGCCTGAAAAAGCCTTTCCTCGGGTCACATTCCTGATTCATCTTCCACTTGAGTAAACTGTCGTGAATTTTAAGGTAGTGTGATGTTGGCTGACATATCCGATTTTTATTTTTTGTTTTTGGTGCAAAAAAGGGGGGGCAAATGAAAGGGGAAAGGGGCTGTTGTATTCTTGATGATAGCTGCATAGAAGGAAAGAATTCCGTTTTACCTTAATGATTTGATTTGTACAGTTTGTTTTTGTTTTTTGTATTATTATTATTATTATTATTATTTTGTTTTCTTCATAAGGACTTTGTTTATCATAGTCATTTTAGATGTTAGGTATTGGACTGGGTTGTTTTCTCTTCAATGGATCTCACTAATGGCCAAGAAGGCAAGTTTATGTGGCTGTAGAGCATGTTTATATTTTTCAATGTTTGGTTGTTTAAGTTTAACATCACGTTCGGTATAGTAACTGTTGTTTGTGTCACTTAATGAGCATGAGATGAGTTAATAGTTTCATTACATAAAATATAGTCAGTTTTCACTGGCAGCTTGTGTCTGTTTCCCTTTTTTCCTCCTGATAATTTGTGGTTGTTTTCTTGATGGTAAAAAGTGAATAGTTCAGTCAACTTGTTAATTTTCAATAAATTATCATTCATCCATTATGTATTGGTGCATTGCCCCACTTTTGGCCTCTCTTTAAATAGTAAGTACCGATTGTGACCTTGGAGTGTGAACTAGAGTTGTGAAAAATGGTTTAATCGTGTTTATTTAAATAATTTACCCATGAAGCAGTGACCTGTTATTTCATTGCGCCATGGTTGGCTAACTTGGAAATTATGAATTCCTCCCTCCCTCTATCTATCTATCTATTGTTAGTGGTCCAAATTTATTTAAATTCTAAACTCACAATCTTAGATCTTACAGCAAATGAGCTGACCATTAAGTCAAGTTGGTCCTTCTCTTTTAATAGCTTAAATTAAATTTCTTTAATCTTAAATATAATTTTGTTGTGCAATACACCCACATAAAGTTTAAATGCACGTATCCTACATGTGTTGTATCCTCTATTTTTCAAATCTAAAAGTATAATACATCGCATACATCTGATTCACGAATAGTACCTTGCATCATGAATAAATATAGCAAAATTATGACATGACAGGTAGAATATAAACAAATACAATAGAATAAAATTAATAAGTAATAACAAATCAAAAGTGATATAGAAAAAAGTTATTTCTAATATAATTTTAAATAATGAAAGCACAATATATTACTACTGAATAATAGAAAATGATAACCATTACACAACAATAAATTTTGTCTATCACCAATTTTTCTTGTTCTATTTGGTAAAATATTAAATCTCAGACTTTGTATTTTTCTCAGCATAAAACTGGATCTGCATGGGATCTCATTCAAGTCATAATCTCAGTGGTTAAGCTTGAAAGCTATCTTTCCTCATATCCACACACAAAAGATGACCTCATCCACCCATTTTTGTCACTTTAGAGGATTATCATTGCGTTTCAATATAACAAAACCATGGTTTCATTCGATTATATGCTTCGAGGAAGATAGTTTTAAAACATATCATTCTGTCCCAGAGAAATTATGAGGATTTAAATATTTAGATACAAAACTATTCTAAGGTTTTGTATAAGCAAGATGCTATTTTGACATGTTATATTTGATTACTTAAGGTAGGAGAAGGGTTGTATTATGTTCTTAACTATTATTGTAAAACTTTATCAGCCTTTATATAAAGTTGACCGTTTTTATTGAATGCATTTGTTATTATATGCCTCTACTCGTGAAAGTAAGGAACAAAAATTGGCACTGTAGGTCTTTTGCCACAGGCTTTATCGATAGCTATTGGGAAAGACTATAGGTCACTGACTTAATGAGCAATCTTGGGAATGACTAGAAATTGTAGAGACTTAATAGCAAAGAAATAAAATACAAAAGTTAAAAATTGATTGTAGTGACCAAAGGCACGTGTTTATTAAGCCAATTATACTTAATTGTATCAAAGTGATGAATACTACTGACCTTAATTATAAATGTAAGACTCTTTTATATTACAATTTAACTATAAATTGGTTATATATAATGGATTGTTTGAGTAAAAAGAAATTATAATATCATAAAAAATAAATATAATTTCATCCCATAGCTCTCTTTATAAAAAAATAATGGGAACTCAGAAAAATTTATCACTAGATGAAAGGATGCTGTTGTTAATCAATATGCATTGATCTTAATAGAAGCACATAAGCACTAGATTCTGAATTTGAAATGAATGAGAACGCGCTTTTAACATATCACCCGTAATTATACTAAAACATGTTTAAATTTGACTTAATAATACAAGTAGTTAAAGAAAATAATAGAAGGCAATATTAAAGGCTCATAACGTTAGTTTAATGGGTGAGGTGTGTGGAAGAATCTTAGCACTTATATTTTAAAAGAAAGAAAGAAATTTAAGCCAATAATATAAACCCCACTTCTTATCTTCTCTAAATCATTGATAAGCCTCTTCGATTAAACACGAGGCATTGTTCCGTGAAGAAACCTTTTTGTGAACCCGTGAAGTGAAGAAAGTGGCTTGCCACATTTTGATAACGACTTCGGGAATAATCTTCTCAAACGTTTTTCGAATTCTCTCAAATTCCACCTACTTTTTCATTTTATTCCTTTAAATTTTAAATTATAGATGTTTTACTCACTTAAGTTTTCTTTCTCCTTAAATATTGAATCCCTAATTTGATAAAAACTTGAATCATTTTACAAATAGAATCAACAAAACTCCTGTTTTAAAATTTGAATGGTCAAAACTAAAATATTGACAAATTTAAAGGATACAAGTTTGCGTCAACCCGTTCCATATTGTGGAAATTAAAAGCCCAAATAAGCTATTATCAAATGAAGTGTGAAAAAAAAAGAACATATTTGAAATTTCAATAATATTTGCAGGTTTTTAATCATTATCCTAACATATTTCGATGGGCATATGCCGGTAATGTGAGTAGATCAAACAATCTATAGTTCGATTAAAAAAGGAATAGAGAGACCAAGCCTAACACTCAGTGAGATCTTAAGTAAATGAAATATCACAAGATTTGGTTATTAATAGAGTATAATATTGTTGTATAATCTTTCTGCTTGACCCACCAAGTGGATAGGATTATTGTTGTTGTTATGTAAAATTTGACTTGTAGAAAGCCCCATCAGTGTGAAACAATTAAGAATTGATTGTACTTTATTAAAGAAAGGCCTCCAGCTCATGCTAAGTTACTAAATTAATAAAGATTTTGATTCAAACAGACACATGTTGAATTATCACAAGTTCCAAACATACAAAAGAATATAACATTATTACACACACATGTATATAATCCCTCCGGTCCCTAATGTAAGAGCTAGCCGCCAAAAAAACGCTTCTTAAGAAAACATGTTAATGTCAGTTGGGTGTTTGGAGTTAATGCTTCTTTTCCCATATTGCCCATATTTATTTAATACTTTAAGAGAGAGAAATACATAAACATCAATAAATATGAAAGAGAATTAGGGGTAAAGAAGGAAAAAATGCATTAAATGAGGAGAGAATATAAGGTGAGCTCTTATATTAGGGACCAAAATCATTCAAATTTTGGGCTCTTAAATTAGGGACCGGAGGGAGTATGAAATATGCGAAAAAGGGTAACACAAAACTATTTTTTTCCAACGTCTCTAAAAAATCATGATCTCACTGATACTTTTTTACTCAAAAAATGTTGGGTATGAATGATAAAATGCTCAAGATCTTAAAATATAAAGGCATTTAAAAATAATCGGACAATATTATTAATGATAAGAAGAATATATGAAGGACGTCTTTTATAAAAAAAAATGGCTTGTCGACATGCCGTATACTACAAATGATAAATGATAAACTGTCTTTATTCATCAGTCATGTGAGCTTGCAAACTAAGTTAGCTAAGATGTCAGGAACCAATAAATGAAGATCAAACAAAAATGATTCTCTTGGGAACCTTCTAAACAGTTATACGCGTCGGAAGCCAGTAATAAAACAAATTTAACATTTTTTATTATTTGGATACATTTATTTAAGATTTTCAGACGCATATTGAACAATTTTCATAGCATTCAAGTTATACTGTTCGAAACTTTTCGAAATTTAAAATAGCAATTTTTCAGTGCAAGAAATTATTGTCTGTCCTACACCTTGATTCCATCACCTTCTCCCATATTGTCCCTAGTATATACGTGTTATTTAAAGTGCATATATATGCACATATGTATAATTATTTGAGATATATTAAATGGGTGAATAGGCTAATACTATATCATGGCTTAAAGAGTTAATACAGTAACTTCTACGCAAAATAATATTATATAAAAATTAAAAAACTCCAATATTTCACTTCTTCAGCTTCATATCTAGTCATTACTAAAAAAAAAAGTAGAAAAGCACAATTCAAATAGCTGTATTCTTTCTTTTTTTTTGCCAACTAATGAATTCCTTTATTAATTTAAAATATCAAGGATCCACATCAATATTTCATCTGAATTTTAAAGGAACGTTCATTTTAAAATGGTGAAGACTAATTTACTTTTTTATAACCCTTTTTTCCCATAAAAAACCTTTGAATAACCAGGGCCTGTTTGGTACATTTGAATTGGGAAATGGAATTGAAGAATGAAATTGATACAAGTAATTTACTACAAAACACTTGCCGCTTACCGGCGTTTATTTTTGCCTCTTTCCGGCGTTTTTTCCGGCGAAACAACTCTACGGCGTTTTTGCAAATCGCCGAAAAAAAAACGTGGAAAAGTTAGCACATCGGCGTTTTTACAAACGCCGTAGGACCCACAAACGCCGAAACGCTGGATGCAGAAAATAATATAATATTCAGACATACCGGCGTTTCCCGAAACGCCGGTATGTCCATTATTTTAATAATTGACATACCGGCGTTTTGATGAAACGCCGGTATGCTATTATTTAATATAAACTTTTTCGGCGTTTGCAGAAACGCCGAAAAGTGTTTAAAAATTATTAAAAAAAATAATTTTCGTCCCAATTTAACATTAAATTGGGACGAAAATTTAGTATTATAGATATAAATAAAAAATATTAATAAATAATAATGATAGAAAAATCATATTACACATATTAAAAGAAAATAATACCTATAAGAGCAACTAAAGTATATCAAATATAAAAATTAACAATTACATAAAAATAAACAAAAATGAAGCAAATATAAATAAAAAGAGATATGAAAATAAGCAACCACCAAATGTGCAATGAGGGGGGAGCACCACTATTTATAATGATCGCTGAGAAACAAATAGAAAGAAGTAGGAAGGAGTAAGAAACGAATGAGCAAGGGAAAATGAGAGGGGAACATCGCTATTTATAGGGAAGGTGGAGCATACCGGCGTTTATGATGGGAAAGCCGGAAAGTGATATTGTATTATTATTTTACCGGCGATTTCGCAAACGCCGATATGCATGTTTTTTTTAAAAAAATAATATTTAATACTTACCGGCGTTTTTTATACGCTTAGCGGCGTGTTCAGGAAACGCCGGTATGCATGTTTTTTTAAAAAAAAATAATATCTAATACTTACCGGCGTTTTGCATACGCTTAGCGGCGTTTTCAGGAAACGCCGGTATGCATGTTTTTTAAAAAAATAATATTTAATACTTACCGGCGTTTTTCGTACGCTTAACGACATTTCCAGGAACCGCCGGTATGCATGTTTTTTTTAAAAAAATATTATTTAATACTTACCGGCGTTGTTCGTTCGCTTATCGGCATTTCCAGGAAACGCCGGTATGCATGGTTTTTTCAAAAAATATTATTTAATACTTACCGGCGTTTTGCTTACGCTTATCGGCATTTCCAGAAAACGCCGGTATGCATGGTTTTTTCAAAAAAATATTATTTAATACTTACCGGCGTTTTTAAGAATGAAAAACGCCGATATGTGTTATTTTTTTCCAAAAAAAAAAAGAAAAAGAAAAGCAAATAACAAATTTTTTTATTAAAATATACATACCGGCGTTTTTGTGTCCACAAACGCCGGTATGTGTGCGCGGGAAAGAAGGCGGGAAGCGCGCGCCAAATTTTGCGGCGTTTCTTTTAGGCGTTTTTTAGAAAACGCCGGAAGGTATGCCATTTCCGGCGTTTTTGATGAAAACGCCGGAAGGTATACGCCGGAAAGCGCCGTTTTTTTTGTAGTATAAATTTTCATATATATAGGATCCACAAACATTCTCTCTTCATCGCATACTTTTATTGGACTATACAAACTTTACTTTCTCATCATTATCTAATTTACATATATTTTCCATCTTTACCCCCTTACACTCATTTCCATTTCGAATGTTTTGAGTGGTTACTTCTAAACAAAATTGTAACTCACAATGCATTGCACAAATATGTAAGCCACTTTAAAATGGTAAAATCTAATAAAATTTCTAAATTGCTTATTCAAATGACAAATTTAATTTGTTCTCAGGGTTAAAGTTCAATTTTATAAACAAACTATTATTAAAAGTACACTCACACTACAAAAAAAGAAGGCCTTATCGGCGTTTTAAAACCCTACGTTTCGGCGTTTTTTACCGGCGAAACAGCTCTACGGCGTTTTACACAATCGCCGCTGATTTAATGTGGAAAAGTTTTTTTCCGGCGTTTTCTGAAACGCCGTAGAGAACCAGGAAACGCCGCAAAGCAGGTTCCATATATTATTATAATATTCAAGCACACCGGCGTTTGTGAGTCGCGCCGGTGTGCAAAAATAATAAAATATTCACGCGTACCGGCGTTTGCACCACAAGCCAGAAAACGCCGGTATGTTATTCGTTAAAGCAAAAAACATACCGGCGCTTCATACAAACGCCGGAAAGCGATAATAAAATGTAATAAAACACACCGGCGTTTACGTCAAACGCCGGTGTGTGTTATTATATTTTATTATCTTACCGGCGTTTGTTAAAACGCCGGAAAGCAAATAAAACTGATTAAAAAAAAACGGCCCAATTTGAAATCAAATTGGGACGGAAATTTAATATTATGGATATCATAATATATAAAAAATATTATCACACATAAAAAGAAAATAACAAGAATAATAATCTAGAGCATTTGAATGATTGATAAACAGAGTAAACAGAGAGAGAATAACAATAGTTCAAAATTGTATTATATTGAATAATGAAATAAACTGTATTACAATGAATAATTAAATAACTGAACTTAAGCAAAAAAAAATATAAACAAAGAAAATATAAATAACCAGAGACAAAGGAAGAAACGATGAAGAAGAAAGAAATAGTGAGAAGGCAGAACGAATGGGAAGCCAAAGTGGGGGGAGTACCGCTATTTATAGGAGTATGGGAACACACCGGCGTTTCTACACCAAGCGCCGGTAAGTATAATAAAATAATGCATACCGGCGCAACAGTGGAAACGCCGGTATGTTATTTTATTACATACCTCTGACGTTTACCACATATCCACTCCCAGAAGTGGACCTCCTCCCTCTCTTGAGTTCAATAAGAACCTGCGGCACAGGCATATCACCGTCCTCCTCGCCGGTGCCGCCTACGCCGCCACCACCACCGTCACCGTCGCTACTGGAGCTCAAGCTCCCCTCCCTCTCCTGCCTCTCCTCCCTCTCCTGCCTCTCCTGCCTCTCCTCCCTCTCCTGCCTCTCCTGCCTCTCCTGCCTCTCCTCCCTCTCCTGCCTCTCCTGTCTCTCCTCCTCATTCAAAAACTCGTTCATTTCCTCGAAGCTCATGTTGACGTCACTCCCCAAGTCTTCCCAGAGCTGGTCCTGCGTCACTTCTGGGTCCACACCAAAGCCGAAAGGACTATACGGTACGGTGCATAGAGGAGAACTGACGTACTGCAACACCGACTGGGGAATAGGTTCCTGCTCTTTCTCTTTCCGAAGAGCTTCTATACGTCTGGCTTCTTCCTCGTTGCGCAGTCGCTGCTGCTCTTCCTCGTCTATGGGATCTTTACCGCTACGCCGAGACATTATATATATACGAGAAACCGCAACTGGCAGACAAAGATTCGGTGGGCCCCACTGTCGCTTTTTAGAAACGCCCAAATGCAATCCGTCGGTGGTATATATAGGCGCAAACTTTCCGGCGTTTCTGGGGTCCTTAGCGGCGTTTCGTGGGTTGCGCCGAAGAATAATGCTAATTTTATTACACATCGGCGTTTCTCAAAAACGCCGATTTGTGTATTCATTTAATTGTATTGAATGAAAACGCACATCGGCGTTTTAAAGAAACGCCGATGTGTATATTCATTAAATGGAATTAAATGAAAACGCACATCGGCGTTTTTAGAAACGCCGATGTGCATTTTTATTATAAAAAAAAGAAAATAAAATGCATATCGGCGCCAACGTAAAACGCCGATATGCATTTATTTGAAATTAAAGAAAAATAAAATGCCGCGCTGCTTTAAAAAAATATTAAAATATACATACCGGCGTTTGGGCCTCGTAAAACGCCGGTATGTAAACGCCATAAAAAAGGCGGGAAAAGCGCGCCACATTTTTTCGGCGTTTTCCATGGGCGCTTTTATGAAACGCCGGAACGTATGCTGTTTCCGGCGAATATTGAGGAAACGCCGGAACGCTTGCGCCGGAAAGTAGAGCTTTTTTTGTAGTGTCAACATAATTAACTAATAAAATGTGTAAATTTACCAACAGACTATAACCAGAAGCGCACTTAGTACAATTGACTAATAACATGCACATGTTTACCAACAGTCCATTACCGAGAGTGCAACCAGCGCAATTGACTGAAAGAAATGTGTAGATCTACCAACCAACATTTCATGTAAGGGCGAATTTACTATACCGTCTACTCCTATTGACTGTTAAATTTTAAATGACATGGAAAGTTGAACCTTTTATTAATATCTAATAAAGGTAACACTAACATTTTTTTAAAAAAATAACATACAATTTAAAGTCTCAAAATCAGAAAGACAGATGAACCTTTGAGATCTAATTTATGAATCATAGTGCATGATAGTTTATTCATGAGAGCTAATAAACTCTAAGCAAAACTCGACACCATAAACGGAAGAGGAGTATTTTAACGAGGGTGGTTTATACATAATGTGGTGTGTTGAGTGTGAGGACGCAACTAACTTCTGTTACGTCAAAATAGACGATATTGGTAAATCTATCCTTGCGTAAAATGTTGGTTGATAGATTTACACTTTTTTCAGTTGTGTTGGGTGCACTCTTGGTAATAGTTTATTGGTAAATATGCACATTTTATTAGTCAATTGTGTTAGATGCACTTTTGGTAAAAGTTTGTTGGTGAATATATAGATTTTTTATTAGTCGAATGTGCTGAGTGCACTACTTGTAATAGTTTGTCGGTAAATTTATACCTTTTATTTTTTTTTACCTTTTTTTTACCTTTACTTTATACTTTTTATTAGTCAATTATTCTGAGTGCACTTCAAATAATAATTTATTGATAAATTTACACCTTAACTCTAGTTCAATCATGAAAAACACATAAGATGGTACAGAAACAAGTAAATGCAGCGTAGCGGAAACTAGCAAATCAAGCCAAACAATTGCCACTTGGTGTAACAAATGAGTCAACATTTTGTTGAATACCACTACTTTTTTCCCATTTTAAAATCTAAAGCTATGCCAAAATAAAAATAAAAAAGAGGATAACTATTACCGCATCCTATCGGTGAGGATCAAAATCCAAAATCATGTACATATACGCATTTTTTTGTCAAATCATACGTTTACGTATGTGTACGTATGTATGCATATTCAGGTGCATGCACGCCTTTCATATAGCATCCAGACCACACAACCAAACGCTTGTTTGATAATAGGCCATTGATGAGATTATGTCAAAAGCTTCATGCTAAAAATATAATTATCATTTTGGATTTTACCCAAGACTGTTATTCTTCTCTATCCTGTAGCGGCAACAAAGTTTGACTGCAAATCCAATGATTAAAAAATTATGATACTCACATGAAAGCAAAAACTAATACTACCACATGAATACAAAATCCTTGTATGCAAATCGGTTTCACATGGTGCTTACACGTCGTAACTTAGTTTCTGATGGACGCGTATCATGCCACCAACATCGTTTGGCTCTCTGCTTCCTGTGTGAACCTAAGTAGCTAACATACAATGTTCAATAAAGTAATTCTTGAACTAGTTGATGCTATATAAAAGAGTGAAAGTTAATCATATGGCCCTCCTATTAGTATCCTGACCAGTTCATTCTCTAAAAGCATGTTATCATATTTTTAGTCAATATTTAATACAAGACATTATTTTAATATTTCATTCAATTACACGACAAAACTCTCCTAAATTTACCTTTTGCACATGTAGATATGAACGCTAAAACTCAACAAAAAAAAACACATAATATTCCGAAGTTGTGCAAATAATGTCATCTGATCAATAGAGTTTGTCGTTTCTCTGGTATGGCATAATAAGTGGTAGCTATTATTTACCTTAAATTTTACATGTGCAAATTAACTTCCTAAATGTTACAAAAAATTAAACATAAGTAAACAAAACTTCTATGCTATTCTATCAAATTATATTGGCTCCCATACATCTATCTACACACTCTTTGCATGTTTTATAATTTTATATAGCCCTCCCGCGGGGAATGGAGACACATACACTCACTACATTACCCACCGTGAGTATAGAATCCACAACCTCTCTCATTTAAAGGATAAGCGGTTTGCTAATTATGATACATGCTTGTGTTATCAATTCATTCTTTGAAAACTTCACATCAATAATTTAGCCAATATACCTTAAATAAGGGAGTGTTTGAATTTTCACTAAAACTTGGTTAATAAGGAACATCAACAAAATTGATGAAGTATTTTTAATTACTTGTAGAGACGCATATGATAGCAACCACAATATTAAATATTGTCTACTTCCTTTGTCCCTTTTGTCATCATCAGCTGTGTCTCATGAACTTACAGAATATGTGGCCATTTTCTTGATCCCGTGAACCTGCAGGGACCCCCAACATGTCATTTTTCAAACCATTCCATCAGAATCTGTGGCTGGCTTTGAATGATTGGCATAAATAGCCCATCAAAGGGTATGAAAGCCTGTGTCCTATTTCTCCCTGTCACAGAAAGCAAGAAAGGACAAATAAAAAGATAAGGGAATGCAATAATATTGAATAACAAGTAGTCTTTCACTATTTATATATATGAAAGGAAAGTGTTAAACCTTTCTTTCCTCATAGGCAGAGTTTTCAGTGAGTTGAAAGAAAGAATGTCTTGGTTCATCATAGTTCTAATTCTCAACCTCACATTTAGTAGCTTCTCAGAAGCAAGGCATGGAAAGAAGCTTCCTACCCCAGTTGTTGTAGGCACTGTCTACTGTGATACATGTTTCCAGAATGATATCTCCAGGAACAGCCACTTCATTGCAGGTGAAAATTCAGCTTCTTAACTCTCTTGTTGCAATATTAATATTCTCCATTCAAACTTTTCATTCTGTATAGGAAATAAATTTTGTTTAAGTTAAATTTAAAGCTAATAAATATTGTTTGGTTCTATAAATTATTTAGATAGAAACCAATTTATAGAAAAATGAAGGGCAACTGATCACATAAATCCAAATAAAAGAAAATGTCCAAATCAAAATTCATATTTCCATTTTTTCATATAATTGTGTTAACCATTGAGGTTCTCCCTCAAGGCACCCAAGAAATGGCTACCTAATGTGTGATTGTTTCTGCAGGTGCATCGGTTGCTGTAGAATGCAAAAATGGGAATTCAAAGCCAACATTCTGGAAAGAAGTGAGGACTAATGAGCATGGAGAATTCAGAATTGAGTTTCCATTTTCAGTGAGTAAACATGTGAGGAGAATCAAAGGATGCACTGTAAAATTGATGAAAAGCAGTGAGGCTCAATGTTCAGTGGCCTCAATAGCAACTTCTTCTTCACTTACCCTCAAGTCAAGATACCAAAGAGAACACACATTCTCAGCTGGCCTTTTCTCATTCAAGCCTCTTCAAAAGCCACATCTTTGTAACCAAAATCCAAGTAGTGTTCAAAAAACAAAAGAACTTGATTCTGTAAAAACTGAAAATCCAACCCTTCCAAATCTTCCTCCTCTTCCTGAATTACCCCCTGAGCTTCCACCATTGCCACAACTCCCTCCTCTACCACCTGTACCTATTATAGGAATTCCACTACCACCAATGCCAAAACATGATGAAAAGACCAAAAAAACTGAGTCTTCAGATCAGAAGTTAGCTCACCCTGATTTCTTCTTCTTTCCTCCTGTCCCATTTTTTCCACCACCCTTAATCCCAAACCCTTTGCAGCCACCACCCTTGATCCCAAATCCACTGCAGCCACCACCCTTGATCCCAAACCCATTCCAGCCACCACCACCCTTGATTCCTAACCCTTTTCAACCACCAAGCCCACCACTCATCCCAAACCCATTTCAACCACCAAGCCCTCCACCACTTATTCCAAATCCATTCCAGCCTCCACCTGCACCCCCTGCACCACTCATCCCCAACCCATTTCAGCCCCCACCAGCACCACCAGCACCATTCTTTCCTAATCCATTTCAACCACCACCTGCACCATCAAGACCGCCACCATTGCTTCCTATTCCGCCATCACCTTTGCTTCCTATTCCACCATTTCCTGGCTTCACTCCATCACCACCACCTCCTCCACCTCCTGCACCATTCTTGCCATTTCCTTTCCCTCCATTATTCCCACCTCCTAGCCACCCCTCTGCTTCTTCTTCAAAGACATCTTCTCCTTGATGAGAGATTCTCATGAAGATTCAATCTATCAAAATGAGTAGAAACATGTAAACATACATTGCACCACACTAGCATGAATGGTTGGATTGTTTACATGTCTCTTTCTAACTATCTTTTATAGATTGAATCTACTTAAGAATGACTCTTCATTGATTGAGAAGAACCAAAGAATTCCTTCCACATCAAGAAGTTGTTTACTTTCATTGTGTAAATCCTAATATAGTTATCATATAATCGGCAATAGATGGAGATGTATCTGCAATATGTGAAATGTCTATTACTGAAAAAACTGAGACATCATTATTATTGTATTAGTAATAAATAAATTTGGGTATGTCAACATGTTATATTTTCAGTCATGCAAACTCTTACTTTTTATGTGTTAGTTTTTCTTGAGCTTTCCTTCAAATAGACAGTTTTGTTTGTGACGTAATGAATATTGCAAATCTCATCAGCTCATCATACATGTAAATATGTGAGCCACTTAAATGTGAATGAAAAAGAAGAAATTTCTAACAGTGTTATGTAATTGGTAGATATTGTTCCATGCTTCAATTTGAAGGACTGAAATTAAATTCAAATCCCAAAAAAATTTAGTTGTCATTATCAGTGACAAAATTTATGCTCTCTCAGAGAGGCTAGGGGTATGGAAATTTAATAAAGTTGAAGCTAATCGTGTGAGCAACAAAACTCCTGAGATTGTTACATAGGAAAATTTGCTGGAGAACGAACTAAATTTGGACAAATATGTAACACTGTTATAACAACGCTGTGCAGCCCAAGCTCTTAGAAAAAACAATAGTATTGATAATTATGATTACAAAGTTACTCATTGAGAGTCTAAAGATAGAACCCATCCCTCCTAAAAAAAATTATATAAAAAAGCTCACTAATAAGAAAGGCAATCAAACTCATAGCTGTATACCTAATTTTTTTTTATATCACTGGAAATAACTGCCTAATCTATATCCTATTATTACCAGACATCTGAGCAACTGATTACTCTAGTTTAAGGGTTGTGACCTTTCCTTCCCGATACCATTGAATATCTCCTCTACAACTCAAACTCAAAACCTTTAGGGATTGAATG
Source organism: Mimosa pudica (assembly GCA_029929735.1). NCBI lineage: Eukaryota > Viridiplantae > Streptophyta > Magnoliopsida > Fabales > Fabaceae > Mimosa > Mimosa pudica. Next base: position 5,482,626 of record JAKELP010000021.1, on the reverse strand, counting down.
AGGTTTTACTCCATTAGACTAACTATGTATTAGCATATGTAACTAACTTAGCCCTATGACATTTAGAAGCATAAATCTCAATTTTAAATAATTAAGTCCGAGAGGATTTTTGGCAATCACCACTACCATAAAATAGCATAGTTGATACTTAATTTATTTGTGTTTTTAAGCATGTGAATTTATTTGATCATGCAAGATATGAAGAGTGAAGACATCATCAAAGGTATAATCACTGATCAAGAGACCAAATATGGGGCATATTCAAGAATTAGAATGTTTTTAAGATATTAATCATACTAATGACTAATGAGGAGCCTTGCTTCATTGTGCAGGGCATAAAACCATAAATAAAAGGTATGAGAAATATTCCTTTTTTAACATGGCAAACCATTAACTACTCAAGCAATTCAACAAAACAGAAAAACAATATGTATCAGCTTTTGGAAACTTTGGCACATTAGAAGTCTTACAATTTGTAATAGTAAAAAAAAAGAAGTCTTAGGACTTCTGAGAATGAAAGTTTCAATGTCAATAGCATAGTCGCACAGATTAGAGCATTTGCTAAACACACTGAGAATAATTTCTCTAGCCTTTTGTAAACATCTACTAATTTAGTAGTTGTAAATCCTTTAGGCTGCTCCGCCTTTTTGATTAATTGGAGCTATTGTAAATTTCCATTTATCAATATATATTTCCTTCCATTAAAAAAAAACAGAAAAACATAACCATCAGGTTAGCATCAGTAGTAACTAGTAAGTACTTTTATAGCTGAAGCAACTGGTGGTTGGAGGTTTGATCTCTAACCCTTATGAATGAAGTAAATTCACAATCCAGATAAAAAAGAAAGCGGAAAATCATGAAGCTACATGAGAAGAAAATATGGATGTTTCTCTCTGGTACCCCAACAGTAGTCAACTTCGATTTAACTAACATTATTATACATGGAAAAGACCACCACTTCTTAGCTTACCCAGAGAGTTCTTTGGGCTTGATTTGTTCATCATGGGCCAACTTTTTGTTTCTTCAATTTTTCTTTTCTACACGTCAAATTTTTGTACCTTTATCAATTGTATTTGTTTTCTACTGCAGCGAGGACGCTCTAAATTCTAAAATATCCGAAAGAGACATTACAAGCCCATAAATATCTGGGAAAAAAAATCTTAAACGCAATGTTTTTTTTTTTTCAAAATAACCTTTGATAGCAAAAGTTTGTAAAACTCTTTGTAAAATCACATTTGACACCTTATATTAATAAAAATTGTTTAGGCCAAAGAATATTGTATAATCACATCTCCAAATCCTAGATTGGTGTGGTGATAAAAAATCTTAAATTAGTCTTAAGGCCTTTTTGGCACCGACAAACCTCTGTTTGAGTTCAAATTTAAATGGTTTTCATGTCAAAACTTAGATAATTTTTTTTTCAAAATAACTCTTTAAACTAAAAAGTTACGTCTTTCTCAAAAGATATTCTCCTGAATATATTTTGGAAAAATCCCAAATAAATCTCTTCCAGTACTCAAAAGGACAAGTGAGGAACCTAAACTTCCAAAAGGACTATGAAGGAACCAGCGCCTATCTGTCATTTTAAAATTTTGTGAAAAGACAAAATTGTCCTCATCCCAAAACACAAATTACTACCCTACCCTAAACTCACCCTAACACCCAACCTCTTCTCGTAATTTGTGTTTTAGGATGAGGATAATTTTGTCTTTTTGCAAAATTTTAAAATGGCAGGTAGGTGCTGATTCCTTCATGGTCCTTTTGGAAGTTTAGGTTCTTTACTTGTACTTTTGGGTATTGGGAGAGATTTATTTGGGATTGTTCCATATATGGGAATTGTAGAAGAGATTTTTCACCTTTTTTCCATACTCCAAAATTATATCCAAAATGAGAGTGAATATTTGGATGGTTTTAGAAAATTGGATAAAGTGTTTTTGAGAATAAAACCTTAATTTGGGTGTCCAATAACCTTGGTTTCTCTTCTTGTCCTGAGTAAACTGAGTTCTTCGCCTCCTCCTCCAACGACGGTTCCGGCAATACCGACGGTCGCCGTTAACACCAGTTCATCGGTGGAAGCAACCTCAGGTGATTTCTTCTCTTCATTTTCACTCTTTCCTATCTCATTTACTCATTCTCATTCCTTACGCTATTCTTATCTCAATCTTTTCAGCTATTCAGTGAACCAACGAGGTCATGAATTCGACGCTTTTGGAGTTTTGGAGAAATAAGGGTCAGTGATAATATCTGTTGTTCCCAAGGTAATGTAATGTAATTGCTTTACATTCTAAATATTTTCTCCCAATTTTTCATTTCTTGTTGTCTTATGTTTTAGCTTACTGCTTGAGCTCACTCTTTTTTCAATACACAAAATTAGTGACTTCTATTTTTTGTAAAGTTAAGGAAGCTAAATGAGCTGTTTAATCATAATGTAATTTGTGTATTGGTAGATGTTAGATTAAATATGTTAGCTTATAAGTCAAATGAATTAGTTTAGCGAAAAATTCTAGAAAATCAACTTTTAAGTAACTTTTTTAGGTAAGAATCTCAAGAAAAAGTCCCTATATTTAAAAAGGGAGAGTAGCTTGTAAGGGATGATGAATGTTATGTTGGATTGATTTTTGGTGATTTTTGCCTACTCTTATTACAAAAATGTTAATGTTAATATTGGTTGTTTCTGTTTTGTAGCTGACGATACAATTAGACGCCTTAATAAGATCTATCTGTAGTAGGAGCCTGAAGAGGTTTTCCTGGAGAAGGAGTGCTTTGAAATTGTGTCTCATGTGGGTGCTTCAAAGTCCATACAATATTGGGCAAGTTTACTTCAGTAATCATCTCTATTATAGCCCTTCCCGTCGCTGCTATTCGAGTCCATCTCTTTGTTTTATATCCCCTTCAGCTAAAAATATAGTGGCCAGCAAGAACAAAAACCATTTGATTCAATCATTATGTAAACAAGGAAGCCTCAAGCAAGCCCTCCACGTCCTTTATGAGGAGCCACATCCATCTCAACAAACATATGAGCTGTTGATTTACTCTTGTGCCCACCAGAAATCACTTTCTGATGGCCTTTATCTTCATCGCCACCTTATTAATAGTGGGTTTGACCAAGACCCATATTTAGCCACTAAACTCATCAATATGTATACTGAACTAGGCTCCATTGACCTTGCGCACAGAGTCTTTGATAAAACTCGAGAAAGAACCATATATGTATGGAATGCACACATCCGTGCACTAGCAATTGGAGGGCGTGGTGAGGAGGTGTTGTATTGGTATAGTCAGATGATATGGAGTGGAATGCCATCTGATAGGTTTACGTATACTTACGTGCTCAAAGCTTGTGTTAATTCAGAGTCTACGATCTTTCCTCTCCAGAAGGGTAAGGAGATTCATGCCCATATTCTGCGACATGGCCATGAAGCACGCGTTCATATTATGACAACTCTACTAGATATGTATGCTAGGTTTGGTTGTGTATCGAATGCAAATTCTGTATTTAATGCTATGCCTGTGAGGAACTCAGTCTCATGGAGTGCTATGATTGCATGTTATGTGAAAAATGGCATGCCCGCGAAGGCTTTGGAGCTTTTTCAAGAAATGATATTTGAGGAACAGGATTCAGTTCCAAACTCTGTGACAATGGTAAATGTGCTTCAAGCTTGTGCAGCTCTTGCCGCTTTGGAACTAGGAAAGCTGATTCATGCATATATCCTTAGAAGAGGCCTTGACTCGATCTTGCCTGTTCTTAGCGCCCTTATAACAATGTATGGAAGATGTGGCAAGCTTGTATTGGGGCAACGTGTATTTGATCAGATGAGAAAGCGTGATGTTATTTCATGGAATTCTTTGATTTCAAATTATGGGGTGCATGGTTTTGGAAGGAAGGCTATTATGATTTTTGAAAAAATGACCAGCCAAGGTGTTTCACCCAGTCCCATATCATTTTTAAGTGTTTTGGGAGCATGTAGCCATGCAGGCCTTGTGGAGGAGGGGAAGATTTTATTTGAGTCAATGGCAAATAAGTATGGGGTTAATCCAAGTATGGAGCATTATGCTTGTATGGTAGATCTTCTTGGTCGAGCAAACCGGTTGGATGAAGCAATCAGAATTATAGAAGATTTGCGCGATGAACCAGGACCCAAGGTGTGGGGTGCCCTCCTTGGATCCTGTAGGATTCATTGTAATGTCAAATTTGCAGAGAGAGCTAGCAAAGTTCTTTTTGAGTTGGAGCCTCAGAATGCTGGAAATTATGTTCTTTTAGCCGACATATATGCCGAAGCTAAGATGTGGAATGAAGTGAAGAGAGTAAAGAAGCTTTTGGAAACTCGTGGACTGCAAAAGATTCCGGGGTGCAGTTGGATTGAAGTTAACAGGACAATATATTCATTTGTCTCTGTTGAAGGGAATAACCCTCAAAATGAGCAACTCCATGCTTTAATACAGAAATTGTCAAAAGAGATGAAGGAGCAGGGTTATGTCCCACAGACAAAAGTTGTTCTTTATGATCTTGATGAAGATGAGAAGGAGAGAGTTTTATTGGGACATAGTGAAAAACTTGCTGTTGCTTTTGGGCTTATCAATACTGCCAAGGGTCAGACCATTAGGATCACTAAAAATTTGAGATTATGTGAAGATTGTCATTCTGTTACAAAGTTCATTTCAAAGTTCGCTAATAGAGAGATTCTAGTAAGAGATGTCAATCGTTTTCACCACTTCAAAGATGGAGTATGTTCCTGTGGTGACTACTGGTAGCTTTCTGTATATGCTGCAGAAACGCTCAGTAAAAGAGTTCTCATGTGGTCATATAAATTTTATGAAGGTATAGTTCACTACACAACTAGAGCATAGTTTGTTGTGGATTATTTTTTTTTTCTAAAAAAAAATTAACCACTGCCTGATGATGCTAATTCATTTCAGTTATATAAAAAAAGGCCAACATAGTTCTAGCCATGCACTTGGTGAGGGTGTTGGGGAAGGGAATATATTAGATAACATTATCCCTCCTTTATGCAAAAAGGATGATTCATTTCAGTTATATATTTAATTTAATTTATTTTTTGGATAGTTCAGTTATATAAAGTGTAAATCAAGTCATTGATGCCTATAAAATTTTCAAATGGGGATTTTTTATTTATTTTCCCAATTTTTATACTAATTACTAATCATCAAACAATATAACATTAAAACTTGAAATAAAAGAATGTCTAGGTACTCATCATGACTAAAGATAAAGATTACTTTTAGTGATTATTTGCTCTCCGAGAGATATAATAGTTTCATCTCTATTCTCCACCATCTTCTTGGTATTCATCATTCCCAATCAAACTGCTCTGATACCTTTGATGGAAATATATCAATGTAGTATTATTCAAGAATCAACGTATCACCTCAAAAGAGGATTACAGAAACAATTACAGGACTAATGTGCAATATAGAGGCACATACTCTCCTAATGTGCATAGGCTGTTTGGATACTTACTATCCGAACGATTTTTTTTTTTGTTTTCCAGAAAAAAAAACAGAAAAAGTTGTTTGGTAATGTATTTTAGCTTTTACAAAGACAGATCTTAAAAATAAAATAGAGATAAAGATCATTTTTGCCTTGGAAGTATTGAGTGAGGATTATTGTTCCCCTAGAAGTTATTCAAGATTAATTTTACCTCAGAAGTCACCAAAACGGATCACCCTCACGTTAGTTATTGTTGAATTTGCCTATTAGTTTGACTCACTTGTCACACATGGAAAGACCACCTCATCATCCAAAGTCTACTTATCGTCATCCTTTCTCCACAATAAAAAATAATCTTAGAAGTACCAGAGCAAATTGATAAGGACTACAACTTACTAGCACAAATATTTCAGCTGCAAAGAACTTTTACAAATAAAAAATGGCGCCAATAATGGCTTAAGTGTTTGGGATTAAATGACGAAATGAACATATTAACAAATATAGATTTTATGTTAGCACTAACAAAGAAAAAGAACAATAATCAAGTAGCATTCATAGAACGAATATCTTGCTAAAAGTAGCGGTTATTAGTTAAAATCACAAAGTCAAAGGTAATTTTTAAGGTTTCTAAAGATGATTCAGTTAAATGCATCTGCGGAGACTTGGTTTTTTCAAATAAAAACTGTATATCATTGTATTTTATGAGCATTACATCAAGCAAAAAAGTTAGGAAAAACTATACCATTTAGTAATATAGGTCAATTCATAATAATGTCATGCCACTTGACAAATACTTTCAAATATGTTAAAAAGTTGTAACGCATACATTAAAAATTGCAAGTTGCATTAGATATAAACATCTTTTTGACTAAAAGTAGCAATTGTTGGTCAAAATCAATATATAATAATGTCATGCCATCTGCCAAATACTTTTAAATATGTAAAAACATACGTTAAAAACTGCAAGTTGCATTAGATATAATCATCTTTTTGACTAAAAGTAGCGATTGTTGGTCAAAATCTTATGGTTAAAAGTGATTTTGAAACTATTAGAGATGATGGTAGTTACATGCAAGTGTGATAGAATTGATAGAGTTTTCCTTCATATATATAAATGTAAATGTCATATTTCATTACCTCGTAATCATAAGAACCTTATATTAAGCAAAAACATAATAAATCACCAAACAATCATCAACTTCCGTTTCAAAAGCTAAAGATTTATGATCAACAACCATTTAATATTCCTCAGGTGTTGATTAATGAAGGATAACGAACTTCTCATTTGGAAGGTATTTTGGTTGTAATTTTGTTGATAAGTTTATGACATCCACTTATTATCAAGAAAAAGCTAAAGGTTTATAAAGGGACAAAAGTTTCTGGATAAACTAAAAGAACTTGATAGAGTTTTACATTTTCTTGCCCTTAAAAAACTACTAAGTAATACTAACATAGTATTTCTCAAAAACTCAGAAAAATACCTTCTCTCAATCTAGCTATATAAGTTAATTCATAGATGATTTATTGTAAATTGTTCTTATCAATTACATATTTTTTCATAAATTATTAACCACATATATTAAGTGTGGTTTTCACATATAAGGATAATAAATGTTTCATAATTTACTAAAAAGCAAAGTTTTCTTGTATAAAAAAAAAGAAGCAAAGTTTTCTTTCTCACCAAGAAAAGAATGCAAAAAGCACTACAAATTCCACAATAATAGCCCACCTGTCTTGGCTGTCCTGTCCACGAAACACATATTCTTACACACATATTTACAAAATACCACAAATACCCTTCCCTCCTCCAACTTCTTCTTCCTCAGTGACTCTCACTTTCAAAGTCTCTTCTTCCTTTGTCTTCTTCCTTCAGTGCTTTCTCTCATCGTCGTCTTGATTTGGCATCGCCATGGACGAAAACCTGAAGAAACTCGCCGAAGCTCTTTTTGTCGATAACAGTAAGCCTTTATCGTCGGACGATCTTGTACATAAACTACGCTCCGACGATGCGATCAGGTTAGGGCTCCACTCTTTCTACTCCATTCTCAAGCGCAGTATCGAGGTTATTCAAGACGGAAGGTTCGCCTTTCAATCATGGAACGATTCTCAGATTCAAGCTATTTCTTCGTTCGCCTTCGCGATTGTTTCTGCTTCTCGATCTTTGTCAGGTAATTTCATTATCCTTTGTTTCTATTCTCATTCATTATGCTTTATATGTTATATGCTTTGTTAGCGGTTAGGTTTTGGTGTTTTGAATATATTTGAAGTTATTTTTTTATGAGTTTTGATCTGTTTATGGTATGATGAAGAGTTTTGTGTGTTGGAAGTAATGCAATTATGACTGTATTGTATTGTCTGTTTTTTTTTTTTTGCTTTTTGAGATGATTGATTTAAATGAGCTTTTATGTATTTTGATTCCTGATGCTGAAGTTATTTTTATATGAGTTTTGATCTGTTTATGGTATGATGAAAGTTTTGTGTGTTGGAAGTAATGGAATTATAACTGTATTGTATTGTCTGATTTTTTTTTCTTTTTGAGATGATTGATTTGAATGAGCTTTTATGTGTCTTGATTTGTGATGCGTTTGTCGTTTTTGCAATAATAGTGGAGCAAGCTGAAGCAATACTTGTCGCAATTGTGCAACAGTCTGTAGAATTTGCTGTGTGTTATTTGGAAACTTTTGGATGTAATGATGATGATCATGGGATTCAGGTTTGTTTCTGTTACATTCTTTATAGGCCAAGTTTGAATGAGCTCTTTTTTTTAAGGAGTTATGGTTTTAGCTATGTTAGTCCTTTACAGTTTATTAAAATTCGAGGAGTAGTTTGATGAAGTTTTATTCAAATTGAATTCATGTTCCTTCTCTTGGAAAACATGTTTCGTGCTCTGTTTACAATAGCTTCTGTGCTTGTTCAAACAAGCATTCACTATATATTATGTATTTGTATAATATTCTTTAGCATTGAAATTGAACAGTGATTGGGAATTCTGTAGTTATATTGAAATATTAGAGGCATACCTGGTCCTGGACAATTTTTTTTGTACAAGTGAGATTTCTTGACTGTTGATGTGCCTGCATCTCTAAGGCTACATTTTGAGAAAGAGATGCTATAGGCTGAGATTATGGATGTCTGTTTTCTGATTGGGGTACTCTATGTTTATCCAACTAAAATAGTGCTAGTATACAGTTATTATGAATTTACAAATTGTGACCTAGTAATAGTTTTGCTGTTTTTGTGCTGAAGCAGATCGGTAAATTAGTTAATTGCTGCATAAAATATAATGAAGTAACATAACTAACTGATGGGTTCTAAAGGTTTTTTTTCAGTTGATAGAGGGTATTTCAGATTTTTTCGGTTGAACATAGGTTAATATTAGAGACTAGTATTTTGGAGAGATGGTTTGAATTTATGTCAGGAATATCCACAATATAGGGAATTTACTTGCTAAGGGGATTATGGAAAAGTATTGAAGTAGAAAAGGAGAAATGGTTCTCATTTACTTAGAAAAGGCATATCATCGTATACCTATAGGCTATAGATATACTTTGGGAAGCCTTGGAAGAGGGGAGTGAGTGCTGCACATATAAAAGTCATACAAAATAAGTATGTTGGGGTATTGACTAAGGTGTTCAGGAGGTAACACAAAGGACTTTTCTATAAGAATTGGACTACATCGGGATCATCTTCGATCCCATATTTGTTTAACTTAGTGGTAAGTGTTTTAGTTGAGAGATCAAAGAAGAGGTCTTTAAATGCATGCTTTTCATGGAATTTATAGAGGAGATTCATGCTAAACTCGAGATATGAAGAAACACTTTGGAATTGGAGGGTTTCCATCTAAGCTGGAGTAAGACAGAATGTATGCATTGCAATTTTGCAAATGGACAATTTATATGTGAATTGGAGGTTAAACTGGGATATAGTACACGATCTATCTAAAGATTTAGTTATTGATAGAGCACTATACTGTTGTTCAATTCATGTAGTTGACCACACATTGTGGGATAGGGATTTGTTGTTGTAGAGAGAAAGAAAAGAATGATTAAAATTTAATAGGACAATCAATTAAAGCATGAGCATAAAATAGTAAACAGAGAGGAAAATAATAAACATGGAGTAATCACATACATGTTAAATGAAGTTTTTTTTGGGACAGAACCTATCTTTTTGATTATTTAAAAGTTATCATCCTATTGGTGAATAAAAACTAGCTGCTTTTGATGCTAATTTATATTGAAAATCAGTTGAGTAGCCAATGGATTTGAAGTTTTAAATTGGTTAATTGGTTAATTTATGGACTTTAATTTCATTATGTATCTGTTGTAAGATTTGTATGATGTTAATCTCAATGGATAACCATATTTCAAGGTGTTTTACTTAGTTCCTTCATCATTAACATCAATATAATTAAATTGTGAATGCAGAATCTTTCTCTTTATCGGTCTGTTATTGTTCAATGATGCAAACATCACATCAATATACTAAAAAAATAATTGTGTGGATATTGTTCTTTCTGAAAGCAGTTTGGAAAGCCTGTGCAATGCATGGGGGACTACTTTTGTGTGTCCCAAAGGTTTTCCCTACTGACCTAGCTATCATAGGTTGACATTGGCAACTTTGTCTTGAAAGAAGTTTATAATGTTTATATTACGCTTGTCTTTAGCAGTACTTGTTATGGACAATTATATCCCTTTCCTTGAATTTCATAGCTGAAGATGATTCTGATTTCTTGCCATGACGGAGAGAAAATGGGCCCTTCAGATGACTTCTTTCAAAAACAAACTTGAATATGATGTGCTTATGGTTGTTTAAGATAAATTGAGAGTAGTCATGATTTTATGTTGTTAGGATAGCTTGGGTCTCTGCATTGATATGAAACATGTCTTTCTTTTTGAAGAAATAATGGTATGGTATGAGTAGGGGGGAGGGGGTATGAATGTATACTGTGGGAAATTATGAAAATAATATTGTTAATATTGTTATGTCCTACTTTGTATTATTAGAATATTTGTATATCTTAGTCATAATTATCAATCATTGTATTAGGAAATATTTAGAGTGGACGAATATTATGTTATTACTAGGAATTAATATTAGCTAAACTTGTAGGAGAAGTTTATTATCTTTTAGGAAGTTGTTGTATTATAAATGAGATATAACTACCTTCGTTCCTAATTATAAGGTCACGTTCCCTAATTTTATTAGATTAAGGATAAGGATGTTGGTTAAGTTAGTTATTATCACATGATATTACCGATTCATCCAAACCATATACCTTTATATCCACTCTCCATCTCTTATTTGTTTATTATAGATAAGTATTATGAGGTTAATTCGGGAAAAAAGTTGGGAAAAATTAGAAAGTTATCTTATATTTAGGAACATTGAAATGTGAAAGTAATCTTATATTTAGGAAATGAGGGGTATATCAATGAAATATTCATGGGACTATTCAGTAATCTTTGTTCCCACGTGGTACCAAGCTAGTTTAAATATTTAGAGTAAAAGAATATTTGTATATTATGTTATTATTAGGAATTATTATTAGGTAAACTTGTAGGAGAAGTTTATTGTCTTCTAGGAAGTTTTTGTATTATAAATAAGATATCATATCAATGAAATATCGATCGGAATATTCGGTCATCTTTGCTCCCACACACACGCGCGTGTATGTGTAGAGAGAGAGAGAGAGAGAGAGTCCCCAACCATATATTCTTGCATGGGCGTTCATCCCTACCAAATATATATATATATATATATATATATATATATATATATATATTATGCTCATAATTTTCTGGCCACCACACAAGAAATATTCGAAGACTTTACATAGTTTGACACTTTGACGTGCAGTTTTTTTTTTTTGGTGATTTCTCTTTATTAGTTCTTGATATATGTTATTTTATACTTGGATATTTCAGAACGACCTGGTTCATCTTTTGGAGAAAGCATTGATAGATGAAATGGATAAGGCAGGGGGCATGGGTCTACCTAGGTCTGCAACCGCATTTGTAGATATGTTACCTGTGGTTGATTGTTGTGATTTTGTGGATGACCACATCAAATGCCATCTTGAAGGTATTTTGTTCATGTAAAATATCAATTTCAATATTCTCCATTCCTCTTCTTTTAACCTAACTAAGGTTCTTCTTCGATGCAATTAGGTTTGAGATTCTCAAAGGAAGGAAAAACCTTGGATTGGCTTCTAAAGACAATAGCTTCTGAACGTGTGCTGCCTGATAGGCAAGGATCTGGGATTAATGGACCTACTTATTTTCAAGATTGCAGTAAATTTGTTTTTATATCCCAGCAATTGGCAGTTGCCCATGGAAAATACATTCCCCGTTTTATTATGTTGTGCAATAAGCTTATAAAAGTCAAAGATGTGTTTGATGAAAGGATGATGGGTGTAAGTCTCCGGAAGAGACTTTTATTCACTCTGAGGATATTCAAGTTGCTTGGAAGTCTTAATAAGGGTGTTCCATATGTTGAGTACGAAGCCTCATTGGTGAAGGCAGTTGCTTCTTTTGCTGATGCTTTGTCTAGCCTGTTTAGAGTTGAATTTGAGTTTGTGTCTACGCATGCTATTTCCGAGGGAAGTTTTGAGAGCATCATTCTAATGGTTGTGGAAGAATTCCTTCACATTGTTCAAGTTATATTCAACAATAGTTATGTTCCCCAGAATGTTCAAGCTTGTATTGTAGCATTTATAATGGAAAATTTAGATTCTTCTGTTTGGAGATATGACAAGTCTGCTTCAAATTTGAAGATTCCATTAGCGTACTTCCCCCGCAGTGTTATTTATATGCTGAAACTTATTGATGATCTGAAGAGACAAAAGCATCAGATTTTTCTTGAGTTGATAGATTTTGATGCAGAACTTGCTGGCAGTTCCATTGCTACACAGAATGATTATTCCTCATGCATTGTTCATAATGAGACTGTTTCTTTACTAAAGAAATACACTAATGAAGAGCTTTTGAGACTAATGTTTCCTGCATCAGGCCAGTGGGTGGATAATTTGATGCAACTTGTTTTATTTCTTCATTCTGAAGGGGTAAAATTGTGGCAAAAAATGGAAAGGTCATCTTCTAATTCTGCAAAATTTAGTTGTCCATCTGATGTTGAAAGTTCTGTGTGTCATGAGGATGAAGCTATTTTTGGTGACCTTTTCTGTGAGACTGGGCGTTCTGTTGGATCTGCTGATGGATCTGAACAGCCACCTGCTGCTGCAGTTTCTGGTTCCAGCTATCATAATATGCTAATTCAAGCTGCTACAGAGCTTATGTACTTTCTCAAGACATCTGTCTTCTCTCCTGAATTGCATCATTCTCTTTATGAAAATGGATGCAGCAAAATCAGCACAAGACATCTTGACATTTTGCTTTCCCTACTTGATTGTCACAGCAGTTCTGAAGATAATATGTCTCATGGTTTTACTCCTTTGCATGGAGACAAGAAGATCGGACAAATTCATGAAATGTGTTTTGATATTTTGCACACTCTTCTTACACTTCATGCTTTGGCTGATTCACTTGAAGTCTACCTTGTTGAGAAGATTCTTGCTGTAGAGAATGGTGCCTTCAATTATAATGATAGGACCCTGACTTTGCTGGCTCACACATTGTTTTCTCGGGCGGGATCTGTTGATAGTCTGTTGAGAACCAAAATTTATCAGTCATATGTTTCCTTCATTGTTGACAAGGCAAAATCCACATCTGTAAATTGTCCAAGTGTCAAAGATTTTGTCGGCACTCTTCCCTCATTGTTTCACATTGAGATAGTCCTCATGGCATTCCACTTGTCAGCTGGAGAGGAAAAAGCAGCTCTGGCAGACCTAATCTTCATAAGCCTGAAACAAGTTTCAGAAGCTGCAATGGATTTGAACAGCACACAGTTAACTTGCTGGGCTTTAGTGGTTTCAAGGTTGATTTTAATTCTTCGTCATATGATAATTCACCAACAGACATGTCCAACACCATTGCTTTTAGATGTGCGGTCAAAGTTAAGGGAAGCTCCATTGTCTGGGTCATCTATACCCTATAATGTGAGCGATCACCTGTCATCTTGGTCATCCAATGCATTAAAAAATATCATGGGTGGATGCCTTGGAGAGGAAGCTGTTCTTAGTAGCTTGACTGATCAAATGATTGATGCTTCAGGGTCTTCTCTTGCTAGAGAAGAGTTGGCAATTGACTGCTTAAACCTGAATTGGAATGACATATATATGACCTTCTCACAACTTTTGGGATTTTGGAGAGGCAAAAGGGCATCGGCATTGGAAGATCTTTTGGTTGAAAGATATCTTTTCAGTCTTTGTTGGGATATTCCTTTTACTGGCTCTTCAGCAGACCAAAAAATAGTTCCTTGGAGTGGGGAATTCTCTCTGGATTTATCTGATATGTTGCATTTTTTCTGCTTCAGTCATTCTCTTCTAGGCCATCACGTGGTTATTGAAAAGTGCACTCTTTTTCCAGATGTTGTGCTAAGCTTGCTTCAACACTTAGATGCTGCTGTATCCATTCCAGAAGACATCGATGAATTGGGTTGGGATTTTCTCAGAAATGGGATGTGGCTTTCTCTGGTGCTTTCATTCATTAATACTGGCCTATGGAGGTATTGTACAGACAATGTACTTTCTCAAGAGGGTCTTATCTGGACAGAATGTCCTTTTGATCAAAATAATGTTAAACTTGCTGGAAGCATGATTTCTTCCATGATTGAAGCTGGGCAATTTGAATCACTTGTGAGCCTATTCTCATCCTTACTGACCAAATATGTGAAGATACATCAGAAAGCTTTCCTTGCTACCCTTAGTTACAAGCAGAAGTTGACTCCCGGGTTTTCACCAATCTTGCTTCTCAAACACACTGGAATTGATAAATGCTTGCAGGATGAGCTTCTGCAGAGGATAGGCTCCAACCTAAATGAGCTGGAATCGGTTCTTAGTGTACTATCAAGGCTGGATGCTACTGTTCAGAGAAAAGCTTTAGGAATGCTATCTTCGGCCTCATCAGAGTGTTTGTTCCATGGTTTTCCTTTTCATCTTTCTGCTTATAGTGCAGTTATGCTTTCTTCTACTCTTAGCATAAGGGAAATAATCTTCATTCTTGATGGGTTGCTTAGAATACAAGATGTTCGGGGAAATGTCATCTCGGAGATTGAGGTCCTTCAACAAATTCTTGACGTGGTAATGAATATCAAGTTTGATAAGATGTTTGAATGTATTCATGAGAAATGTGACTCTATTTATCACAAATTAAGTGCAGAAACTGAAAGTTCAAGTCATTCAAATTTAATTATAATGAAGCATATGGAGGGGTTGCTGAGGGACATCAATGCTGGTGGAGTTGGTGATGGCATAGTTGATGAATGGATGATAAGCAAGATGATTGACATTTTGAGTAGCCTCAGAAAAGACCCATCAAAATCTGCTATATTCCAGTTTTATCTTGGTGTTGAAGATGTGTCAGGGCAGATCAACAGGCTTTTGCAGTTGCATCCTGGGGGTTGTTTGGTTTTGATTGATGCTTTAGATCGCTGTTATTCTGAATCAGTTAATGTGAAGGTTCTTGGTTTCTTTGCGGATCTTTTATCGAGCGAATTGTTTCCTGATCTCTTAAGGAGGATGCAAAGAAAATTTTTGGATAAAGATATAAATAGCTTAGCCCAATGGCTGGAGATGAGGCTTTTGGGCAGCTTGATTGATTCAGGAGGTGGGGCCAGCACTGCGAAGGGGTGCTCCAATTCCCTTAGGGAGTCGGCAATGAATTTTATTCTATGTCTTGTATCATCATCCTCTGAGCAATCAAAAGAGCTGCTGCATCGCATCTTTGATTCTGCAGTGCTTCCTCTTGATACTGCTTTTTTGCAATTCGATATGCATGCTGCCAAGTCATATTTCAATTTCATCATTCAAATCTCAAAAGGAGAACACTTGATAAAATTGTTACTGACAAGGACTGTAAACCTGATGGAGAAGTTGGTGGGCAATGAACATTCGCTTCCAGGGCTGAAGTTACTATTTGGTTTCATTGAAAATATTTTGAATGATTGTAGTTCTGGTAAGATCTCCCCACAAAGAACAACTAGCAAATGTTCTTCAGGCACTTCTCTTGGGGTAGGTCATGTTGCTGGATCAGTTGGATCAAGGAAGAACTCTGAGACATTCATTCTTTCTGCCAATCAGGAAGGTGGGTCAGCCTCTCTTGAATGTGATGCAACTTCCGTTGATGATGATGAGGATGATGCAACTTCTGATGGTGAGGTTGTTAGCATAGATAAAGATGAAGATGAAGATGCTAACAGTGAAAGGGTGCTTGCCTCTAAAGTCTGCACATTTACATCTAGTGGCAGCAATTTTATGGAGCAGCATTGGTACTTCTGCTATACATGTGACCTGACAGTATCAAAAGGCTGTTGTTCTGTTTGTGCTAAGGTTTGTCATCGGGGTCATCGTGTTGTTTATTCCCGCTCGAGTCGGTTCTTTTGTGACTGTGGTGCTGGGGGTGTCAGAGGTAGTAACTGTCAATGTTTGAAACCTCGGAAATTCACTGGAAGTAGCAATGCACCTGTTAGAAGCACTAATGCTTTTCAATCATTTTTACCTTTTCCTGAGGATGGGGATCAGCTGCCAGATAGTGACTCAGATTTTGAAGAGGACTTCTGTTCAGATGTAGATAACTCTCTGAAATTGTCTATCCCAAAAGAGATTCAAGATGGAATTCCATTGTTATTGGAGGAACTTGATATTGAGAGCAGAGTACTCAATCTCTGCACTTCATTGATGCCATCTATAGTCAATAGAAGAGACTCAGACCATTTAAAGGATAAGAAAATAATGTTGGGTGAAGATAAGGTGCTTTCTTATGGTGTAGATCTCTTGCAATTGAAGAAAGCATATAAAAGTGGATCATTAGATCTTAAGATAAAGGTTGATTATTCAAATGCCAAGGAGCTTAAATCACATTTAGCAAGTGGTTCTCTTGTCAAGTCGCTGCTCAGTGTTAGCCAACGAGGCCGACTTGCTGTTGGTGAAGGTGACAAAGTTGCTATTTTTGATGTTGGACAGTTAATTGGACAAGCTACTAGCGCACCTGTCACGGCTGACAAGACTAATGTAAAACCACTTTCTAAAAATGTTGTTCGCTTTGAAATTGTGCATCTTGCTTTCAACCCTGTGGTGGAGAATTATCTTGTGGTATCAGGTTATGAAGATTGCCAGGTCCTCACATTAAATCCTCGTGGTGAGGTGATTGACCGACTTGCTGTTGAATTAGCTCTGCAAGGTGCATATATTAGACGTGTGGATTGGGCCCCGGGCTCGCAGGTACAGTTAATGGTTGTCACTAACAAGTTTGTCAAAATATATGACCTGTCCCAGGATAATATCAGTCCAATGCACTATTTCACTTTGCCAGATGATATGATTGTAGATGCTACTCTTTATCTGGCTTCCCAGGGACGAATGTTTCTTATTGTTCTTTCAGAAAGTGGTTCTGTGTTCAGGTTAGAATTATCTGTCAAAGGAAATGTTGGAGCCATGCCATTGAATGAAATTGTAAAGCTTAATGGTAAAGAAGTTCATGCAAAGGGTTCATCGTTGTACTTCTCTTCAAGTTATAAGCTACTTTTTATATCATTTCAAGATGGTACCTCTGTGATTGGACGATTGAGTTCTGATGCTGCCTCTCTAGTTGATATGTGTTCTGTATATGAGGAACAAGATGGGAACTTAAGGCCTGCTGCAGTACATCACTGGAAAGAATTGGTGGCTGGAAGTGGCTTATTTGTCTGCACAAGCGGTAAATCAAATTCTGCAGTTGCCGTGTCAATGGGGGAACATGAGTTACTTGCACAGAGCATGCGGCATACAGTGGGTTCAACTTCGCCTATCGTTGGGATGACTGCTTATAAACCACTATCAAAGGATAAGATACACTGTCTTGTCTTGCATGATGATGGTAGCCTTCAAATATTTTCACATGTCCCTCTGGGCATTGATGCTGGTATGACTGCAGCATCAGAGAAAGTGAAAAAATTGGGATCCAATATTCTCAGTAAAGCATATGCTGGAACAAATCCTGAATTTTCTCTTGATTTCTTTGAGAAAACTGTTTGCATTACATCAGATGTGAAACTGGGTGGTGATGCCATAAGAAATGGTGATTCTGAAGGTGCAAAACAGAATTTAGTAAATGAGGATGGTTTTCTCGAAAGTCCCAGTCCGGCTGGTTTTAAGGTATTCTCTCCTTTTATTTAATATAACAGGTCTAAGGTATTCTTTTGATAGTGAATGAATTAGGCTTTTTTGTTTGCTCCTGTTTCAAATCTTTAGTATACTCTAATTTTACACTCCATCCCCTCTTCTTGAGTATGGAATAGAGATTATAATGATTTTTTTATGGTTTACTTTTAATTATATTTAATATTTTGATGGGAGTATTAAAGGTGGGATGAAAAATAGTCCTTCAAAATTTTCAAAATATTCTTCCTGATCCTGGTCGGAATCCAATATTCCTACCCTGAGTGATGAAGATGGGTGGGGGACGCTTCCTGGGATCTTCAATTTTTCAGGGATTTTTTGCTAGAACCTTTAATTGTTCCTGTAGTTTGAAAATAAATATTCCTTGAACTTAGCTCACCTCTGCAGTTGATATTCTCATAGGTGATCAATTTAGTTACAGATATTTTTTGACTTCCATATTGGTGTTAAATTTAATATTAGAAGAAACAGTGTTTTTGCTTAGATGAAATAGTAACTGTGCTCAGCTCTTATTTGAATTTGAAATTGTCTTCATGGGAAGTAGTAATCCTTTGTTTCTCATGCTAATTGCTTTGCTTGCAATATATGAACCTATGCAAAGTGCTTGATTAATTTTTCCTCCTCCATAATTATTTTTGTTTGTGCATGGCTACAGATATCTGTCTTCAATTCAAACCCTGACATAGTCATGGTTGGCTTTCGAGTTCACGTGGGAAATACATCAGCAAGCCACATACCTTCAAGTATATCTATTTTTCAGAGGGTTATTAAATTAGATGAAGGTATGCGGTCCTGGTATGATATTCCATTTACTGTAGCCGAGTCACTCCTTGCTGATGAGGAATTTACAATCACTGTGGGGCCAACCTTCAATGGATCTACGCTTCCCAGAATAGATTCCCTTGAAGTTTATGGACGAGCTAAAGATGAGTTTGGTTGGAAAGAGAAAATGGATGCTGTTTTGGATATGGGAGCGAGGGCCCTTGGTCTGAATCCCTCTGCAGCTGCATCTGGAAAGAAGTGCCGATCAATGCAATCTTGCCCTATTCAAGAGCAGGCGATAGCTGATGGACTTAAGCTTATTTGTAAGTTCTATTCATTATGTAGGCAGCAAGGGTGCTCCAGGCTTGAGGAAGCAAGAGCTGAGCTCGGCAAACTCAAGTGCAAGCATTTACTTGAAATAATATTTGAGAGGGACCATGAACCAGTACTGCAGGCTTCTGCTTGTCGTGTGTTACAGGCAGTTTTTCCCAAGAAAGAGATATATCATCAAGTAATCTGTTATGATTTTTTCTTTAATATTATGCCAAGTTTGTTTTGTGCATGATTTCCATTTATCATGTGGATGCAATGTTTATTATGACTCACCGGAGTGTTCTCACATTAGGTTAAGGACACCATGCGTCTTCTTGGTGTGGTGAAATCAGCCTCAATTCTATCATCAAGGCTTGGGACAGGTGGTAGTACAGGAAGTTGGATCATTGAAGAATTCACTGCCCAGATGCGGGCAGTTTGTAAAATTGCATTGCAACGGCGTTCTAATTTAGCATATTTTTTGGAGACCAATGGTAGTACTACATTTTTCTTATTTTCTGCTATATGCATATAGACTGAGATTTTCTTTTCATTTCTTATGACTTATATTTTCAGTGAATTGTTATTGTGAACTCCTAGTAGACTGAAGAGAATTTTTGCATCCATGTTTGGTATAAACATTGCATGTGCTGCGTATTGTCATTTCGATATTGTTTCTACATTTATCACATCAGGGTGAATTGCAAGTTCAATTTGCACTTGGTTATTGCATATTTAAACTCCTTTCACTTTGTGAAGATTTTGTTTTAATTATCAACTGTTACTACAACTTTTATGTGCTTTTGTACAAAGTGTTCTTATCTGTATCGTTCTTGCACCTCTATCTGTGGTTTCTGCTTGATAGTGATTCAATTTTCAATTCTATGCACGCTTCATTTATAATATATCTTTTCAAAATTTGAGGTGTAGGAGCATGAGATTAATTGAATTGATTATTTTGCTTGTGGAAATATCCTTGGAAAAAACAACGATTTTTAATTTGATATAAGCTGCTTCTTTTGTCGGAGCAGGTTCTGAGGTGGTGGATGCACTTATGCAAGTTCTGTGGGGGATTTTGGATTTTAAGCAACCTGATACACAAACTATGAACAACATAGTAATGTCTGCTGTTGAACTAATTTATTGTTATGCTGAATGCTTGGCTTTACATGGAAAGGATGTACAATTACGCTCTGTGGCACCTGCTGTTGCACTACTTAAGAAACTTTTATTTTCTTCTAATGAGGCTGTTCAGACTGCCAGCAGGTATTTTTCACACCTTATCTCTGAACTAGGATATATTTTCAGCCAAAAATGATATGTATACCTCATACTTGTTTTTCTTTTCCAGTTTGGCTATATCTTCTAGATTGCTCCAGGTCCCTTTTCCAAAGCAGACCATGTTAGCTACAGACGATGCTGCTGAGAGTGTTGTGTCTGTTCCTGGGGCTAGTGATGTTAGTGGTGGAAATAACCACGTCATGATTGAAGAAGACACTATAACTTCATCTGTTCAATACTGCTGTGATGGTTGCTCTACTGTACCTATATTAAGGCGAAGATGGCATTGTACTGTTTGTCCTGATTTTGATTTGTGTGAGGCATGCTATGAAATACTTGATGCAGATCGACTCCCTGCACCACACTCTAGAGATCATCCTATGACAGCAATTCCAATTGAAGTAGAATCAGTGGGAGATGGCAATGAATTTCACTTCGCACCTGATGATGTTAGTGACCCTAATTTGTTGCCTATTTCAGCTGATGGCCGCATGCAGAATTCTTCTCCATCAATCCATGTCTTGGAACCTAATGATTCAGGAGAATTTGTTGCTTCATTGACGGATCCTGTTTCAATTTCTGCTTCTAAACGGGCCATAAATTGTTTACTTCTTTCTGAGCTTCTTGAACAGTTAAAAGGATGGATGGATACAACTTCAGGATTGCGGGCAATTCCTGTCATGCAGCTTTTCTACAGATTGTCATCTGCAGTGGGTGGACCTTTTATAGACAGCTCAAAGCCTGATAGCTTAGATTTAGAGAAGCTGATCAAATGGTTTTTAGATGAGATTGATCTTAACAAACCATTTGTGGCCAAAACCCGTTCATTATTTGGGGAAGTTGCAATCCTCGTTTTCATGTTCTTTACATTGATGCTTAGAAATTGGCATCAGCCTGGTAGTGATAATTCTATGCCAAGGCAGAGTGGAACTGTTGACACACATGATAAAAATGTCATCCAGCTTCAATTACCCACTACAGGGGCTGCCAAGCCTTTGGTAGATGACCATGATAAGACTGACTTTGCATCGCAGCTGCATCGAGCTTGTGATTCTCTTAGGCAGCAAAATTTTGTAAATTATTTGATGGATATACTGCAGCAGTTAGTGAATATATTCAAATCACCTGTCAGTGGTGAAAGTGCAACTCATTTTAATGCTGGGCCAGGGTGTGGAGCTCTACTAACAGTACGTAGAGACTTACCTGCAGGAAATTTTTTGCCCTTTTTTTCTGACTCATATGCCAAAGCACATAGAACAGATATATTTATGGACTACCACAGGCTGTTGCTTGAGAATACTTTCCGACTGGTTTATACCCTTGTTCGGCCAGAAAAGCATGAGAAAAGTGGGGAGAAAGAGAAGGTCCACAAGATTTCACATGGGAAGGATTTGAAGCTAGACGGATATCAAGATGTTCTCTGCAGCTACATTAATAATCCTCACACAAATTTTGTCAGAAGATATGCCAGAAGGCTTTTCCTGCATCTCTGTGGAAGCAAGTCTCATTATTACAGTGTCCGGGACTCTTGGCAGTATTCTAGTGAAGTGAAGAGACTTTATAAGCATGTAAACAAGTCTGGTGGTTTTCAAAATTCAATTCCATATGAGAGAAGTGTAAAGATCGTGAAGTGCCTTTCCACTGTGGCTGAAGTAGCTGCTGCACGTCCGCGGAACTGGCAAAAATATTGTTTAAGGCATGGTGACATTCTGCCCTTCCTTGTGGATGGGGTGTTCTATCTTGGGGAGGAATCTGTTATTCAGACTCTTAAACTTCTGAATTTGGCCTTCTATACTGGAAAAGATACTAGCCTTGTGTCCCAGAAAACTGAATCTGGAGATACAGGCTCAAATAAATCAGTTGCCCTATCGCAAGAAGTAAAGAAGAAAAAGAAAGGTGAAGATGGAGCTGAGTCCAGTTTGGAGAAATCATATTTAGATATGGAGGCAGCAGTAGATGTTTTCACTGACAGAGGTGGTGATATCTCCAAACAGTTTATAGACTGCTTTCTTTTGGAATGGAATTCCAGTACTGTTCGTGCAGAGGCTAAATTAGTTCTTTATGGTGTCTGGCATCATGCTAAGCAGTCATTTAAGGAAATCTTGCTAACTGCTCTCTTGCAGAAAGTTAAAATCCTACCAATGTATGGCCAGAATATTGTGGAGTACACAGAGCTTGTAACTTGGTTGCTTGGAAAATCCCCTGATATGGGCTCAAAGAACCAGACTTCTGAACTTGTGGACAGATGCTTGACCCCTGATGTGGTTAGGTGCATTTTTGAGACACTCCATTCGCAGAATGAGCTGTTAGCGAACCATCCGAATTCCCGTATATATAATACATTAAGTGGTTTAGTGGAATTTGATGGATACTATCTTGAGAGTGAACCTTGTGTTGCCTGCAGCTCCCCTGAAGTACCTTACAGCAGGATGAAGCTGGAATCTCTAAAATCTGAAACAAAGTTCACTGACAATCGTATCATAGTGAAATGCACTGGGAGTTACACAATCCAGACTGTGACAATGAATGTTCATGATGCCAGAAAGTCAAAGTCAGTTAAGATTTTGAACCTATACTACAATAATCGACCAGTTTCTGACTTGTCAGAGTTAAAAAACAACTGGTCCTTGTGGAAGCGTGCAAAAAGTTGCCATCTTGCTTTCAATCAGACTGAACTTAAAGTTGAATTCCCAATTCCTATCACTGCTTGTAACTTCATGATTGAACTGGATTCGTTCTATGAAAATCTTCAAGCAT
The DNA here is from genome assembly GCA_029929735.1 of Mimosa pudica. NCBI lineage: Eukaryota > Viridiplantae > Streptophyta > Magnoliopsida > Fabales > Fabaceae > Mimosa > Mimosa pudica. The sequence continues at coordinate 5,459,794 of JAKELP010000021.1, read as the reverse complement.
TGTCTCTTGAACCATTGCAGTGCCCTCGATGTAGTCGTCCAGTCACTGATAAGCATGGAATATGTAGCAATTGCCATGAAAATGCCTATCAATGCAGGCAATGCCGCAACATAAATTATGAGAATTTGGATTCTTTTCTATGTAATGAGTGTGGGTACAGCAAATATGGGCGGTTTGAGTTCAACTTCATGGCAAAGCCAAGTTTTACATTTGATAATATGGAAAATGATGAAGATATGAAGAGGGGATTGGCAGCTATAGAATCTGAGTCAGAGAATGCGCATAGGCGATATCAACAACTCTTGGGCTTCAAGAAGCCCTTGCTGAAAATTGTGTCAAGCATTGGTGAGAATGATATGGACTCGCAACAAAAGGACTCTGTGCAACAAATGATGGTGTCCTTACCTGGACCTTCTTGTAAAGTCAATCGAAAAATTGCTCTTCTTGGAGTTCTGTATGGTGAGAAATGCAAAGCAGCTTTTGATTCTGTGAGCAAAAGTGTGCAAACGCTCCAAGGGCTGCGGAAGGTGCTGATGAATTATTTGCACCAGAAGCAATCTGATAATGGTGTAGCTTCAAGATTTGTTGTTTCAAGATCACCAAATAATTGTTATGGCTGTGCGACTACTTTTGTAACACAATGTCTAGAAATATTACAAGTTTTGGCAAGGCATCCAAATTCCAAGAAGCAACTTGTTTCAGCTGGCATTTTGTCTGAGTTATTTGAAAATAATATTCATCAAGGTCCCAAAGCTGCCCGTGTCCAAGCAAGAACAGTGCTTTGTTCTCTATCAGAGGGTGATGTAACTGCAATTTCTGAATTGAACAGTTTGATACAAAAGAAGGTTATGTACTGCCTTGAGCATCATCGCTCCTTGGATATTGCTGTCACTACACGTGAAGAGATGCTATTGCTTTCTGAGGTGTGCTCTTTGGCTGATGAATTTTGGGAATCAAGATTACGTATTGTGTTTCAGTTGCTGTTCTCTTCCATTAAGTTAGGTGCCAAACATCCTGCCATATCTGAGCATGTCATTCTTCCTTGCCTTAGAATTATATGTCAGGCATGTACACCTCCAAAACCTGATACACCAGACAAAGAGCAAGGCCATGGGAAGTCTCAAGTGCAGACAAAGGATGAAACTATTACAAATGCATCTGGGTTATTGTCTAATGCCAGTGGGACTAAGTCATTTCAAGACTCATCAGAAAGAAATTGGGATGCGACATCTAAAACTCAGGATATTCAATTATTGAGCTATTCAGAGTGGGAGAGGGGTGCTTCCTATATTGATTTTGTTAGAAGGCAGTACAAAGTGTCTCAGGCTGTCAAAGCTGCTGGTCAAAGGTCGCGACCCCAAAGAGTCGATTACCTAGCCCTTAAATATGCTTTGAGATGGAAGCGTCGTGTTTCTAAGTCAGCCAAAAGTGACTTATCAGCATTTGAGTTGGGATCATGGGTTAAAGAACTTGTTTTGAGTGCTTGTTCTCAATCTATTAGGTCTGAGATGTGCATGCTGATGAACTTACTTTGTCAAAGTTCATCCAGGCGATTTAGGTTGCTAAACTTACTCATCTCTTTATTACCTGCAACACTTCCTGCGGGTGAAAGTGCTGCAGAATATTTTGAACTGCTGTTCAAGATGATAGATTCAGAAGACGCTCGCTTATTCCTGACTGTTAAGGGTTGCCTGCGGACAATCTGCACTCTGATAACTCAAGAAGTTAATAATGTGGAGTCTTTGGAAAGAAGTCTGCACATAGACATATCTCAGGGATTTATCCTTCACAAACTCATAGAACTTCTTGGTAAATTTTTAGAAGTTCCAAATGTCAGATCCAGGTATAGTTGTGCTGCTCGAGTCATTTTACTCATGTTCAATATAATGTTTCATCAATCTATAAAATAAAAACTTTTATGTCAGGTTCATGCGGGACAACTTACTTTCTGAAATACTTGAAGCACTTATAGTAATTCGTGGCTTGATAGTTCAAAAGACAAAGTTGATCAGCGATTGCAATAGGCTTCTGAAGGATCTTTTAGACAGTCTATTGCTTGAAAGCAATGAAAACAAGCGGCAGTTCATTCGGGCCTGCGTAAATGGTTTGCAGATACATGGAGAGGAGAGAAAGGGACGTACTTGTTTGGTAAGAATGATATATTTAAATTTTCGGACATGCAACTCTTTTAATTTGTGGTATTTTTCAAGATTCAATTATGGAAAATTTCTGTATTATTATTATCCAGTCTGATTCTGTTGTTAGATGCTTTGATCTGCTGCTCATTGACATAGACTGTTCTGGTGTCCAGTTGGCATATTATAGTCATAGAGCTTGGGTGTGTGTGTGTGTGTGGATTTTTCGATTTTCACCACTTTTAATTTATTTGTAATCTATAATGGCATTTGCAGTTTATCTTAGAACAACTCGGCAATCTGATTTGCCCCTCAAAACCAGAGCCTGTATATTTGTTGGTTTTGAACAAGGCTCATACACAAGAAGAATTTATTAGGGGATCGATGACTAAGAATCCGTATTCGAGTGCTGAAATTGGTCCATTGATGCGTGATGTTAAGAATAAGATCTGCCATCAGTTGGATCTGCTAGGTCTCCTCGAGGATGACTTTGGAATGGAGCTGCTAGTTGCTGGCAATATCATCTCTCTTGATTTGAGCATTGCACTAGTTTATGAGCAAGTGTGGAAGAAATCAAGTCAATCTTCAAATAGTATGGCTAATTCCACCTTATTGTCAACAAATGCTGTTACCACATCCAGAGATTGCCCACCTATGAATGTGACTTATCGACTTCAGGTTTGATAATAGTAATGGACATTTGATTGATCTCATTTTTGAAGAACTTGGTGGTTAATGTGAACTATTCTTTTTATATGCTTGCCAGGGATTGGATGGTGAAGCTACTGAACCTATGATTAAAGAATTAGAGGAAGATAGAGAGGAATCTCAGGATCCAGAGGTTGAGTTTGCCATATCAGGTGCTGTTCGTGAGTGTGGCGGATTGGAGATATTGTTGGGCATGATTCAGGTTTGCTGAATAATTCTCTATTGATATTCTCAGAATTCATTGAAAAATTTATTTAATTTTGATGTTACTGTGTTGCTGCATTTAAATTTAGAATTGCAAGTGCTTCGATAGTTAGGCTTTGGTAGAAGGGAAACTCCTATTTCATTGACAGGATTTGTAAGATTATCAAAATTTATGTTATATTGTGTCTTACTCCTACCTCTGGTCGAGCCACTGTGGAATGTCTCAAACTTCAATGTTCTTCTATTTTCTTGTCCTATTTTCACTGTGGGTGTTACATAGAGAATTAAAGCATTGCCAAAAAGAAAATGTACTTGTGAATAAAATTGGTAGAGGATTGAGAAACATAGAGTTGAAGTTTCCCATGTTCTGTATTTTTTTCCTTACGCAACAGATCCCCTCGCTCTCTAGGATTTTTGCAATACCATTCTTTCCCATAATGTGTTTGTTTTGTTGCTGCTCAACATTTTTTTCTCATCATAAATTTTTTTCCTTAAAGCTAGATGTATGATTTAAGAAAAAGGCATCTCAGCTGGAGAACTTTAGTTTCCACTCTGTGCTAATGCAAATTTCCTCTTTCTTATTTTAATCTGTTATGCATAACTTCAATGTGCCATTATTTAGTCAGGTGATTGAAAAGTGTTATCATGATCATTCTACTGACATTTTTCTCAATATGATCAAAAAAATCAATCATATATTGGCTATATGCCTTTTTTTTATATAAAAAGAAACAAAATAAGACTAAATAAAACTAAGAACCAACTACATACTTAAGATATTGACTATCTGTATTAGTCTTAAGTCTAAGCATCCTTCCGTTGATTACAAGGGAGACTGAGTTCTATGAATCGGGTTAATTCATTTACATCAGGTGATTTTCGTCCACATAGCAATGTATATTTTAGAAAGTTAAAGAGTTCTATGATTTTTCGCTTTGTATTGATAGTTCTAGTACTTTTTCTGATGACTAAGCTACAATCAATGTTTGTGCTTTTGCCTGTGTTGTTTGTGGCATGATATTTTCCTACACAATGATGAATGATCTTGTTTACTCTGTTTTCTCATTTTTTCAAATCCTAGTCCATTCTGCTTTGAAGTTGATGTCACTTTTGAATGATGTGCAGCGTCTACGAGATGATTTTAAGTACAACAAGGAGCAATTGGTTGCAGTTCTTAATCTTTTAATGTACTGTTGCAAGATAAGAGAAAACAGACGGGCATTGTTGAAGCTGGGAGCCTTGGGACTACTACTTGAGACAGCTAGGAGGGCTTTCTCTGTTGATGCCATGGAGTCAGCTGAAGGGATACTTTTGATTGTTGAAAGCCTGACATTAGAAGCAAATGAAAGTGACAATATTAGCATCACTCAAAGTGCTCTTACTGTCACTAGTGAAGAAGCAGGAACGGGTGAACAGGCCAAGAAAATAGTTCTCATGTTCTTGGAGAGATTGTCACATCCATTGGGCCTCAAAAAGTCAAACAAGCAGCAGAGAAACACAGAGATGGTTGCTCGAATATTGCCCTATTTGACATATGGTGAACCCTCTGCAATGGATGCTCTCATCCAACATTTTAGCCCGTATTTGCAAGATTGGGGTGCATTTGATCGTTTGCAGAAACAATTGGATGATGTGAAAGATGAGAGCATTGCTCAGCAAGCTATAAAGCAGAGGTTTACACTGGAGAACTTTGTTAGGGTTTCAGAATCATTGAAGACGAGTTCCTGTGGAGAGAGATTGAAAGACATAATCCTAGAAAAGGGTATAACTGGAACTGCAATAAGACATCTGAAGAATAGTTTTGGCAATACAGGGCAGGCTGGCTTTAGGACTAATGCTGAATGGGCATCGGGCCTTAAGTTGCCGTCTGTGCCTCTCATACTGTCAATGCTGAGAGGTTTGTCAACGGGGCATCTCCCGACCCAAAGGTGTATTGATGAAGAAGGTGTCTTGCCTTTGCTGCATGCCCTGGAAGGAGTCTCTGGAGAGAATGAGATTGGAGCAAGGGCCGAAAACTTGTTGGACACACTATCTAACAAGGAAGGAAAAGGAGATGGATTCCTAGGAGAGAAAATAATGAAGTTGCGACATGCAACAAAGGATGAAATGAGGCGCAAAGCTCTTCGGAAGAGAGAGGAATTGCTACAGGTACAGCATATTGAACTTTCTGTTCACATTTGCTTTACTGGTCTGGATGCTTACAAGGCATAGATATATCTGCTCTAAACAAGTGGAAACATATTTCTTATTTCTTTTTATGTTTGATGCAGGGGCTTGGAATGCGCCAGGAATTTTCACCTGATGGAGGTGAGCGGATTGTTGTATCTCCGCCTTTACTTGAAGGTTTGGAAGATGTGCAGGAGGAGGAAGATGGATTGGCTTGCATGGTATGTCGGGAGGGATACAGTTTACGACCCACTGACTTACTAGGTGCCTACTCTTACAGTAAGCGTGTAAATCTAGGAGTAGGGGCATCTGGAAATCCCCGTGGAGAATGTGTTTACACTACTGTTAGTTACTTCAATATAATCCATTTCCAGTGCCATCAGGAGGCCAAAAGAGCTGATGCTGCCTTGAAGACCCCCAAGAAAGAGTGGGAGGGGGCCACACTTAGAAATAATGAATCTCTTTGCAATTCTTTATTCCCTGTTAGAGGCTCATCTGTTCCACTGGCGCAGTACATTCGCTATGTGGATCAGTACTGGGACAACCTTAGTGCCCTCGGACGTGCAGATGGAAGCAGGCTCCGCCTTTTAACCTACGATATTGTTCTGGTATGTTATTCATCTGCTTTTCTATTTGTACCTGAATAATATGAATTTGACACTGAAGTTAAAAGGGAATGCCTGATGAAAAAAAAAAATTATGAGAAGATTCTGAAACTTGAAATTTTAGCTTCTCTACTATATCCTTTTAATATTGTCTCTGAATAATTGTGGCAGTTTTTTCACCCTGCTTTTTTTTCCTCCTTGTAGATGCTTGCTCGGTTTGCCACAGGAGCGTCGTTCAGTGCAGACAGTCGAGGTGGAGGACGGGAAAGTAACTCTCGTTTCCTTCCATTCATGATTCAAATGGCTCGTCATCTCCTTGATCAAGGGAGTCCATCCCAACGTCGTACTATGGCTAGGGCTGTATCGGGGTACATAACTTCTTCAACATCAGATTCCCGACCGCCTACTCCACCTGGACCGCAGCCAACAATAGGCACAGAAGAAACCGTCCAATCCATGATGGTGAACTCACTCCTCTCTGAGTCTTACGACTCTTGGTTGAACCACCGACGTGCTTTCTTGCAGCGTGGTATTTACCATGCATATATGCAGCACACTCATTCTCGCTCCCCTGTACGCACATCATCTGGTTCTGCTACACCCGAGAGAGTGGAGTCACCTGGGAGTAGCTCAGAAATAGGGCAGAATGAGCTCTTATCCATTATTAGACCCATGCTTGTTTACACAGGCTTGATTGAGCAACTACAGCAATTTTTCAAGGTGAAGAAATCGGCTGGTCCGACAACTGTAAGAAGAGAAGGGACGTCATCATCAGCAGTGACAATGACGACATCAACCACCATCACAACTGAAGGGGAAGAAGAGAGTGGGAACCTGGAAAATTGGGAAGTGGCGATGAAGGAGCGGCTGTTGAATGTGAAAGAACTGCTGGGATTCTCTAAGGAGTTGTTGTCTTGGCTGGATGAGATAAATTCTGCCAGTGATCTGCAGGAGGCCTTTGACATAATCGGTGTTCTCGCCGATGTCTTGTCCGGTGGGTTCACCCGCTGTGATGATTTTGTTCAGGCTGCCATCAGTGCTGGAAAATCCTAAACGTGTATTATTTGTATCATGGACCCTCCATAATTAAATGATCATGTATCTATTCACGACCCTGCATTGTAAAACATGCAAGTCTTGCTATTCATGTTCTTGTGATTATAAAGCTTGTGGAAATAACAAATGGCAGTTTTTGCTCCAGTTTTGTATAATCCATAACAATTCTGTTTTAACAGTTTATAAAGCGATGCACTAAGGTTCGGTTTACTTGCTAGTATTCTCACTTGTATTCATGAATACCGTAAGAAAATGGTCCAAGATAAACACATACTGTTATAAATTTATGTGACATGGTCAAAGGGGCGGTAATGGGATGTGAAGACAAAATAGGTGAGAGGGATAGGGATGGTTCTTCTTGTGCTAGTCAAATTCACGTATACAAAATCTGAGGTTTCTGGCCGTCTATGTATCAAAGGCTGACACAATTTCTAATTCCTATGAATGTAATAAGACGACGAAAAGGAAAAATGGTATTAATAAAGATAAGTCTTTATATGGAGGAAATTTGCAATGCAAAGTACAATACTCCTGTTATTCTTGTTACAAATAAGGGTCGTGGGAGGGACTAATAATAATTGGATTGCGGTAAAGTGATGAAAGAAAATGAAATATTTAAAATAAACTGTGGTGAAACAGAAAAATAGTTTATGTTTAGTGAGAGAAATGTAAATAGAGCTTTATAAAGGATACAGATAATTTTAATGCTAGAACCTTATTATATACCTAAACAAAGGGAGTATTAGAGTTTAGTGTAGATATTAGGGGAGAATATCGAATATCATTGAACTTTAGGACAAATTTCATGTTTTTAACAATATTTATTGGTGATTGAGAATTGCTGGTTGATGTCTTATATACCAACTAATAAATCACACATATTAATAAAATAGGTTAATCGTCATTAAATGTATTTTAAAACTCCATGATCACCATCATCATCATCAATCATCATCATCATCATCATCATCAATCATCAATATATCCTATAAAAATGTTCCACCACACATTTTGCGTTGGGATCCATGCTGTAGGAACAAATCACTGTAGAAGCTGGGGTTTTGTTCGGCTCTACACTCATCTTTGCTGTTCATTAGCCATTTCAGTCACATCGAGAGCTGTGTTGTGATTATATTATTGTTTATTATGTTTATTATGTGTTTTTATTATTGTTTATTATGTGTTTTTGTTATTGTTTATGTTTGCAGCGGGAATTGCCATAATAGCTTTAACGGGGTTTCCTATCTTGATGAAATAATTGCTTTACATTTTAATTATTTTTGAAATACATGAAAGATAAATGATAATACTTTTATCAAAATACATGAAAGATGAATGATAATAATTTTAAATTATATCAAGTGCAATTCATAACTTAGGCAACTTTACTCTACATCAAGTGCAATTCATAACTTAGACAATTTTACTTTACATTTTAATTATTTTCAAAGTACATGAAAGATAAATTTAAAATGAATTTAAAATTATATCAGGTGCAATTCATAACTTAGGCAATTGTTTTGGGCTGAAATTACAAAAAATAATTAAATTTGTTTAAAAGTACTTCATTATTCTAAATGAGGCATCTTCTCCATGATTTGTTGCTTATATCAAGTGCAATTCATAACTTAGGCAACTGTTTTGGGCTGAAATTACAAAAATTAATTAAATTTGTTTAAAAGTGCTTCAGTATTCTAAATGAGGCATCTTCTTTATAATTTTTTTTCTATTTTTCAGTTCAATTGGGTTTCCTTCTTTTCTATCCTCAATTAGGAAAATTTTCCTGGGACAAAATTCATAACTTAGGCAATTGTTTTGGGCTGAAATTAAAAAAATTAATTAAATTTGTTTAAAAGTACTTCAGTATTTTAAATGAGGAATCTTCTCCATGATTTGTTGGTTATATCAAGTGCAATTCATAACTTAGGCAATTGTTTTGGGCTGAAATTACAAAAAATAATTATATTTGTTCAAAAGTACTTCAGTATTCTAAATGAGGCATCTTCTCCATCATTTTTTGCTTATATCAAGTGCAATTCATAACTTAGGCAATTGTTTTGGGGTGAAATTACAAAAATTAATTAAATTTGTTTTAAAGTACTTCAGTATTCTAAATGAGGTATCTTCTCCATGATTTGTTTCTATTTTTCAGTTCAATTGGGTTTCCTTCTTTTCTATCCTCAATTAGGAAAATTTTTTCTGGGAAAAAATTTGTAACTTAGGCAATTGTTTTGGGCTGAAATTACAAAAATTAATTAAATTTGTTTAAAAGTACTTCAGTATTCTAAATGAGGCATCTTCTTCATGATTTGTTGCTATTTTTCAGTTCAATTGGGTTTCCTTCTTTTCTATCCTCAATTAGGAAAATTTTCCTGGGAAAAATCCTCTCGAGTCATTTTTAGTATTGTGTTTGGGCTGTGTCTTTCACGCTATTGCTTACCCAACTAACTTTCTTCCAAGCCCCATATAAGTAGATTATTTGTTTTAGGGAAATTAGTAATAATGCTTTTGATTCCTAAACTATCGTGGTGCGTGGTGCTCCACTGACTGTTAGCATATGGGTGAGGTGCCTACTTTATAGATTTAATTTATCGTCCGTTCAGATATGTAGGCATGCTTATGTGTTCATTCTCTTTTGTAAATCAATCCTATTATATATATAAAGCAACTTAATTTTGTGTTCATTCTCTTCTGTAAATGTTATTGCTTCCTTCACCTATATCTCCCGTGCAACGCACGGGAGGTACCGCTAGTTTATACAACACTTGACTCAAATCTAATATTATTAAATAAGGGTATTTAATGGTTATTGAAAACTAATAAGTCCATTTTAAAACCAATTGAATTAGTCAGTGATTTGTAATAGTGAACAGAGGGTGGTAATAAAGATAAGAGGAAAGGCAATGTAGTTCCATCCCTTATTATAATATATAAATAACTACACATTTATCTAGAAAGTTAAAAAAAAGTAGTTAAAAGCCATAAATATGTCACAACTTACAAATGTGACGTGTATTCACTTATTATTAAAGATAAAAGAGAATGCATAGAGAAGAGATAATGAAAGAGAATATAACAAATAAAAGCTATTTTCCCCTATCCTAAATATAAGACCGATGTGGTAGGTGAACTTACTCCAAAATATAAGAAAAAGTTGTAATTATTCCCAACTTTTTCTCAAATTATCCTACTATAATATTATAGTAACTCCATGAATGATAGACAAGAAAATGAGAGTAGGGGTAAAGGTAAATAGTAAGGGTATAGTAATGATATTATGTAATTTTAACCAACTCAACTAGCATCATGAATATAATCAAATTATATGAATATGTTTTATATTTAGTAATGGAGGGAGTAAAAAAAAGAAAGAGAATGCATGTATGAGAAAAGATCAACAAAACACAAAACTGAAAATTATGTGATTTTAACCAAGTCAACTAACATCCTTAATAAAATCAATTTAGATAAATATGCCTTATATTTAATAACGGATGAAGTAATAAAAATGAAATAGAATATATGAGAAAAGCATCAACAAAGCACAAAACCGGAAAAAAAATATAACAAAGGTTGAGATAAACAAAAAAACGAAGCTTATATTTTGGGATACAAAGCATGAAAACATGCATTCACAAAAATGAAATTTATGGTTTTGGACCGAGTAGGAATAATTTAAAAGCAAGAATTTTCTCGAGAATGAGGAACCGACCCTATAGGGTAAAAACACCATTACACATATACATTTTGATTGTTCATGTACGTTAGTGTTGGCTTTTATTGGATCAAAGCCTCCTTGTTTTCCATAAACAAGATTTCTTCTAAATCAAGGAACAAAATCAGGCTTTGAATTTCTGTTCCCACCCTACCCTACCTACATTCATTAATTGAGTGCTCAAATACAATTACTATAGTGAGATATGTCATTTTGGCTAATCAAATTGTACTGAGAACCTCAGTTCTTAATATATATAAGGTGTACTTTTTAAATAATGCCTTACTTCACAAATAAATGAAAGTTATGTATATGCGACACAAAATCGTTTAAAATAGAGTTGCTTAATTCACAAATATTTTTATAGAAAGCGCACATTTCTTGACTTCATAAAAATGACAAATGTTGTATATTATTGTATTGCTTGTAGTGTAAGATGCGAAGTAAAAATATTTTGATAAAGATATTCCTCAACGATATCATCATGACTTTTAAAGTCAAGTGCTGCATCAATACCCAATTTAATACGACGAGTAGTGTTTAAAGCTAAGCCTTGGCTAATCCTTAAGAATTCTAATGCTTAATGCTTTCCTCTAAGCCATTATCTATACAATTATTCTTGCTAAGAAAAATGTCCATGTTGTGATAATTCCACCCTGAAGGTAAAGAGTTATCTCTATAGCACATATGTGCACAATGCTCAAGGCTCTAAGTTGAGTAATAGGAGCAAACTCTAATTTAACATAAATGTATCATTTAGGAAGCGAGTATTTCCAACGGGCTTAATATGGCCAAGGAAAAAGGGAAATCACAATAAGGTTCCTCGTAAGGGAATTAATCATAACCATGTATCAAACAATCATCAAATTACATAAGTCTAGCTAAAAGGACTTAAGTTATACTCCCTCTGGTCCCTAATGTAAGAGCCCAAAATTTGAATGGTTTTGGTCCCTAATGTAAGAGCTCACCCCACATTCTCTCCTCATTTAATGCATTTTTTCCTACTTTACCCCTAACTCTCTTTCATATTTATTAATGGTTATGTATTTCTCTCTCTTAAAAGTACTATAATAAATATGGGCAATTTTGGAAAAGAAGCATTAACTCCAGACATCCAACTAACATTCACATGTTTTCTTAGAAGCGTTTTTTTTTGCGGCTAGCTCTTACATTAGGGACCGGAGGGAGTATTAAATATCTAATCATTGACAATTTAATAGTTAAAAATAATCTCCATGGGTTATCAATGTGGCTATTCAAGAATTTAATTATTATTGACAATAGCTTAAGAATCTATACTTGAGATTTTAACATATTTTAATGGTTGTTACCTACTTGTGATTAATTTCCTTGTGAAAGACTAATGGTGATTTCAAGAGGGAAAATATTAATATCATAGAATTAAGTAAAAAAATTTAATGCCATAATGACTATGACAGTCCATGATTTGTTGAAGACAATCATAAGATTATAATGGCATCCGTCATCCATCCGTGATTTTCAATAACCATGTCTACCTCCACTTACCAAACAAACGATGACAAATACATAAATACTGTGTTTGTAGCTTCATTAACTTGTAGTGGAATTTGACCATCTCCCACTATTGTTGTGTTAAATTACCATAATTTAACATAACACTTTCAACTTTGACCATCTCCCACGAATTATTATATAGGGCAAACTGATCTAATAATTAACTATTTCAGTTTGGGCAAAAATAATAAATGATTATTTCGCGGTGCATAAATAATTATCAACTTTGTGACTCGGTGCAAAAATAATAAACCTGGTACTAAATGTTAAAATAATTTGTAGTTTTGTGGAACCTTTCTAATATTATTTTCAAAAGTAAAAATACATTTTTACCCCCTCACAATTAAAACTTAACCATTCTTTCTTCCGCCCTTCATCTTCCCATGCTAACTACTATCAGCAATGTTTTAATTGGGAGGGGAAAAATGTATTTTCAATTTTGAAAATAATATCAGAAAGGTCGTAACTATAAATTAACATTCAGCACTGGTTTGATCAGCATCAGATATCTGGATCTCAGATGATAGAATATGATTTGAAGTGCATGCAGACAAAACCTTATCAACAACTTTGTCCTGATATTCTGATGAAAGGGTTCTATTATCCATTGCATTTGGAAACGGAAATCTACAACTTGTCTGCTATCAACACGTCCTCTGTTTCAAAGAATGCATGGATACCGCAATACCTAATCCCCTGAAGTGTGAAATTGAGTATTCACAATGTCATGGTTTTCATTAGAAACTATGCAATCTTCCTGCAAAAATGAGAAGTCCTGATTTAAGTCCAAGGGTGAAATACTGGATATACCATGTAATTGGATTCATTATCCATGCCTGCAGAATTTCAAGCCTCATGTGAGAAATTTCGCTCAGTGAATTGAGAAGAGGAAGCCTCTTCACGAGCAATGTCTAACTTGGATATGGTAATATCATCCAATGGTATATAATATGACTTTGAATATGATGCTTTACTAGAACTTTTAAGCTTTCCTAAACTAGAAATTTACATTTGGCTTGGTTTCTTCTCTAGCCTGTAAATCTCTATTATCTGTTCTTGAGAAACTGGCAGGCAACCAGCACTAGCAGACGTTTGGGTACACTCTAAAACTTCCTCTCCAATTCCCTTCTGACTACAATCATCACCACTACAAAGTATTCTTGAAGATGTAGAAACCATGGGTTGATTTGGATGCCCAACATAAGGCATTAGCAAACCTGACGAATCCAATTTCTTTTTGATAGAACTATTCCAGTGATTTTTTATAGCATTGTTCGTCTGTTCAGGCAAAAACTTTGTAGAGAGAAATAATATAACAACAGTCAAACAGATTTGAAACATTATATTGTACATAGCTTTATAACATACACACTACATTATAATATACATAACTACACAACTCTGATACTATAAAATATTATGAATATTTGTTAAAATTTAATAAATTTTACTAAAATTTATCATTTACCTTTCTTATATTTATTTAAACATATAACTCTACTACAATTTTATACTCCATTAAATATATGTGAAACATTCTATTTAAATTGAATATATAATTATCATTAACTATAATAAATTTTTTTTACTGAAAAAAAACTATAATAAATTTTTCTGATAGAAAACTATAATAAATTTAATTTATTTTGAATAACTTAATCGAAAGGAACAATTGATCATAAATGATATGAGAATGAAATAAATTTAAATTAAATATAGGGAAAAACATACATCAAGTTCTTTTCTCCAGGTTCTCAAGTTTTTTTAATATAGGAGTGACACGTGTCCTTTTATAACAACTATCCATTCAATCTAACTGTCAGCTGTTCCTTTTTAATTGGAGAAATGGAGAACCTGGATGGAGGAACTTGACCTAAGTAAGGTCCTAATAATTACAAGTAAATGATGAAGTTTTTTTTTTATCAACCAAAAAGTTTTTTTTATCAGAAAGTAAATGATGAAGTTAATTCAAATAAAATATATAATTAAAGAATAAACTTGTAAAATAGTTGAGAGAAAAAATAGGTTAAGATAGAAATTTAGGTTGACAACAAAATGAAGAAACGACAAAAAAAGAAATTTAGGTTATATGATTTATAAAATATAGAAAATAAAAAAAAGAAACTAAATTACAAAAACTAGGTCAAACATGATATAGATAGATAGATAAATTGGATAAAACAAAATATTTCTCTTTCTGTTTCATTCATTCCTATTTCTCTTTTCTTCTCTCTCTCCTCAACGTGTCTCCTAAATTCCCGCCACAATCATCTCTATACTTGCCAAGCATGCATGCTTTCGTTTTGGATGTCATCTGATTCAAAAACTCACTGTGTTACGATCATTTGAATGTAGTTTGCAGGGAAAACTCTTTGGTAAGTGAATAAGCGACCCCTTTACGAACCAATGGTGTTTGGATGGGCCAAACAAGACGATGAAGAAGCCAAAGTAAACAACAATATTAATAGTAATAACAGTATTGACAGTGACGACATGGAAATAATGCAGCTTAAGCTTATGGCGTCAGGCAAAGTTGAGAGGACTAAGAAGTTGATATTAAGGTCTCGAGTTCCTGTTTGTTTGTTAAGGATACTTGCAACTGTGATTGTTTGGAGTTGTGTTCTTCAGCTTATGACACTCTTTAACTTGTGGGCCCTCCCAAGCATCTTGCAAAACATGCGTTTTAGTTACACTACTACTCATTTATCCCCGCCTTTGAACGTAGTAGATGAACATAGGTTTGTTTCAGTTATGAATAGTGAATTTCCTTCTGAAAATGTAAGGTTAGAGAAAGAGAAGCCTGTGCTTTCTTCCAAGCCTGTGGTTCCACCAAAAAGTAAGTTATGAGGTTCATTTGCTTTTATCTCGTGTTAATAAATATTAATAATATTAGTATTAATTAGCATTGATTTTTTAGAACTGTAGAAGAAATAAGAAATGCATGATTTGATTTGTTGCTCTGGTTGTAGATTTTTCTCCTACAATTTTCCTTCTCATTTGATTTTTTTATTTCTTGGGATATATTCTGTGTTTGGTGTTGGTGGATTTAAAATTTTGATAGTTAAGTTCTTTCAAAGGAATGAAACTTAATTACAATCTCTTCTGAACAATTAGGCAAACTCCTTCTGATCTGGTTGGAGTTTCTTGCTTGCACTTTCTCTTTCCTGAAACAATGAGGATTTGATGTTTTCCGTTGATGCATGGTGACCAATTGATCCTGCATTTTTTTTCATTGAAGGTTGCACAGTACCCAATGCCTCCCTGAGAAACCAGGGCTTCCCTTTCTTTTTTTTTATTAAAATTTTTTATAGGGTAAAGGGGCTTATTTGAAAACGAACTATTGCCCAGGTGCACTAATGCTGTTTACTCAACCTAATGTCTTTAAAATAATTACTCTGAAATTTGTGGGCCCCACTTCCCAAATTTTTGTAGGCGTTAGGCTGGGTGAACATAATCACCAACTTTGCAAATTTTTTAATTCATTAGTATCTCATTTACACATTGGAAAACTATTTCCTGTTCAGTGCAACTAGCACAATAGTTTATTATCAAATTTGTGCTTTTACCTTTTTAAGACTTTGATGAGAATTGTTCTGAATCTATTGATTTATTGGTTTCTGTCATCAGGGATTTACAAGAACAATGGTTATCTTATGGTTTCTTGCAATGGAGGACTCAACCAAATGCGAGCAGCAGTAAGTGTTGAATTTAATTACCCTTTATAGTGATCATCTATCTATATCCATGTGGTTTTCTGCTCATGAATGATTCACTCATTTAATAACTATGATCTCACTCTCTTTGATTTTCTTCTGCAGATATGTGACATGGTAACCATTGCTAAACACTTGAATGCAACTCTCATTGTTCCAGAGCTTGATAAGACCTCCTTTTGGGCTGATCCAAGGTTTTTGCACATAATTGCTTGCTATATTTTTTAGGATTATCCTGATTTCATGTTTGGAAATGACCTCATCTATTATTGATTATTTTTCAGTGAGTTTGAGGACATATTTGATGTAGAACATTTCATTACATCTTTAAGAGATGAGGTTCGAATATTAAGAGAACTGCCACCAAGGCTTAAGAAAAGAGTCAATGAAAGGGGATATTTTTCCTTGTCACCTATCAGCTGGTCTAAGATATCATACTATGAACATCAGGTAGTTTTCCTTTTACTTCATCTGGATACGTATTTTTATCAGTCATAACTTCATTGTTTGCATCAAAGTCTCTGATTTTTCTGAATGTTTGTCACAGATTCTTCCTCTACTGCAGAAGTACAAGGTTGTGCGTTTGAACCGGACTGACACAAGACTTGCGAATAACGGACTACCTCTAAAGATTCAAAAGCTTCGTTGCCGAGTAAATTTTGATGCTCTGAGGTTTACCTCTCAGATAGAGCAACTTGGTAGAAGGATAGTCAGAATTTTGAGGGAAAAGGGACCTTTCCTTGTACTTCATCTTAGATATGAAATGGATATGTTGGCCTTTTCTGGCTGCACTCAGGGCTGTGACAGCAGTGAGGTGAAGGAACTCACAGAAATGAGGTAATCTGCACTTTCTTTTGGGATTAGGCTCAAATCTCTTTGATCCTTCAAATACCATGAGTACCCAAGTCAAAGATATAGTTAAATGGTAGGTTAAGTTGCAATTTTACTAATGGACTATTGCTAGAGTTGCAGCTAACAATTGACAATAAAAGGTGTAGAATTACCAACTGACCTTTTATGCAAGGGCATATTGACCAAAACCTTCTATTTTAGGGAAAACTTGTTCACCTAAAAAGAAGGTTTTGGTAAATATGCTCATGCTTAAAAGGTCAGTTGGTAATTTGCACTTTTTTATTATCAACTGTGTCAGATACAACTCTAGCAATAGTCTATTGGTAAAATTGCATCTTAAGCCTGAAGTGATTTATCATCTGATGTAATAATATAAATTTGTGGTTCATAGGTATTCCAAACACTGGTGGAAGGAGAAAGTAATTCATTCTGAAGTGAAGAGGAAACAAGGTTTTTGCCCTTTGACACCTGAGGAAACTGCTCTAACATTGACAGCACTAGGTATTGATCGTGATACTCAGATTTATATTGCTGCTGGAGATATATATGGTGGAGATAAAAGGATGGCAAATTTACGTGCAGCATTTCCTTATCTGGTAAGTCAAAAGAAGCAGAATCAGAATGTCTCCCTAAGTATATTTTGGTGACCAAAACTTTCTGTAATTGCAACAGGTGAAGAAGGAAACTCTACTGGAGCCTTCAGATTTGCTGCATTTCCAAAATCATACTTCCCAAATGGCTGCTCTGGATTATTTAGTGTCTCTTGAGAGTGATATATTCGTTCCTACTTATGATGGGAACATGGCTAAGGTTGTTGAAGGCCATCGCAGGTGCTGTTAATAATGATGCCACTTGTGCTCTTAATGATTGGTCCATGAAATTTATGTGAATTTTCAATATACTTAAGATTTTGAAACCGAATGAAAGATATAGCAGATTCAATTTAGTTTGAAGTGTTATTTTTATATAACTGTCTCTTTGGGAAGTCCTTTAATCTGATGAATGAAGGTCATGACTGCATAGCATTAACAAGTTATAAATGACATAACATGCCAACAAACTTTTATCCTCTTGAACATTATGCAATTTTTTCCTAGTTGATACCTAAACTAGTTTCGTTTTTGAGATACAATCGGTGAAAAGTCCTTGTTTGGAAACTTTGTTGGTCTGAAATATCTGACATATATATTTTTAACACAGAATTTTATGCACAGAAAATATTGGTAGTCAAATTGAGGTCTAGTAGTCCAATAAAATTGTTTAGATAGAGGATTTTAACCGATTTTCTCCTTTGTTATCCTCAAAGTTATCATGTTTTGAGATTGTAATGGTACTTATTTCATTTTGTGCCTCCTGTTGCCCAGATTCCTAGGATTCAAGAAGACAATAACACTGAAAAGGAAGATGCTGGTGAACTTAATAGATCAGTACACCACAGGCTCATTAAGCTGGGATGAGTTCTCTGCTATTGTAAAGCAAACTCATGCTTCTCAAATGGGAAGTCCTAAAACAAGAGTGGCCATACCAGAAAAACCCAAAGAAGAAGATTACTTTTACGCCAATCCACAAGAATGTTTGCAAATGTTGGTGATGAAGCACATGAAGATATTGTGAGCTTGGGGCTCTGATTCATGTACATGGTTTCACCCATTTCTACATAGTGGCAGTTGGTGTATATATATGTATATATCTTGTGGAAGGTCTTTGGTTCTTGGCAAGGAAAAGATTTTGGAAGAAGAAACTGAAACTGCATGGTTATTTTTCACTAGGATAATTATCATTATTGTGCTAACATCTTATCTTTTTAAGGTCTTTGATGGAGAGGATTTCGTAAAGCAATTGTAAGTGATGTCAAATCTTCACCATAATTGAAAGGTGCATTATTTCTATTCATTTGTTTCTAATGGCATATCTTTTTCCCCAATAGTTTAATCTAATGGCAACAGAAGTTCCACTAACAGAGATGCTTATAAAAATAGTAATAAGGAAATTTGTTCACCAAATGCTCCACCATCTCTGTCAGGGTGAATTTGGAATTATATAAAGATCAAGAGGAAAGACTAGAAAAATGTGGTTGTTGGGTAGAGGACCCTGAGGAATAGTTAAAATCATAACTTCCCTAAGTTGTAATTAGTTTAGAGACAAGAAAAAAAGCATTTGTATCGAACTTGGATAAAAAAAATGTTACTCCATTCATCCCAAATATATAAGATCTATTTGCCTAATTTGATTAGGTGAATGTTAGTTAAACATGTTAAAATTATATGATATTACCAATGCACCCCCAAACATATACTTTTATCCACACCCTCTTGCTTTTTTATTATTGAGAACCATTAAATAGGATTAATTTAAGGAAAATTTTCCCCTCAACATTTTGAGTAGGCATTTGGGACCGGAACAATTATAATGAGGTCTTACTTTTTCTGGTTCTTATTATAAGACGCCAAATACTAAATGAATTGGACCCTTATTATAAAACATCAACCGTCGCATTAGTTGCATTTTTCCTAATTTACCTTTGCCACTAATAAATGACCAAAGTTGATAAAGTTAAGTCATATCATTTGATTTGGAAAATGGTGCATTTATGCCTAGATTTAATAACTCAACTACCAATCTTTGGTTTGAGAGGATTGGTAGTTGGTGACTTATAAGAAGAACTTACGGGAGTATATTAGAGCCAAACTCATCTAAAAAAAATAGATTCAGCATATTTAGGACATGAAGGAGTATAAGACATTTGCTAGTTTCTAAGAAGTATTAAATACATTTTTTCCCACGCACACGTGTTTTGATAAGGATGGTAAATAATAATTAACAATGTCTCAATTCCTAAATATTGGATCAAACTCTACTCCCTCTTTAGGTCAATTCAGTGCCCAAAAAGTGGGAATTATTGAATTCATTTTTAACAACGACTTCACGTTGTGGCAGTGATACACTAATTTTGTTGGGCCTCTCCACCCTCCAGTTTGACCATATATAGCGCAAGTGCGCAACACAATATAGAGCGAAAACTCCTTTCTTATTGAGCTTGAAAATGATTAGTATCAAGTCAAAGTAGATTTATGATATTTTAAATTGATTTAATATTCAATTATGGCCAACCAATAATTTACAAAGTGTTAATATGGCCAAATAATTAATGGTATCATTTTAGTCAATAAACAAAAAAATGTCCAATTTTAGTAATGTCGCTTATTATCCATTAACACTGTCAGCTGCTGGTGACTACCAGCTATTGGCGACGATATGCATTGCATGCAATAACTTTCCCAAAAAGTGTGTGTGTATGATGAGATTTGGGTCTTTTTCATTGGTTTTGAAAATTCATGTCTTGTAAGAATATTGAAATAGGGAGCACCTCTCTAGAATCTTATATTTTTTTAGGTTTTATTTATCTTTTTGTCTCCAAAGATGTAGGCAATCCATATTTTCAATTTTAGAATTAATCTTCTTTTGGCATTTAAGCTTTTGAGATTAATCGATAAAACTAAAATAATTAACAAGTTATTTGCAGTTAATGATATTCATATAGCATTTTGTATTTGAATTTGCAGCGTTTGCAAAATATTCACGCTTTACCGCACTGGTCTTCAAGGATATTTGCCATTGATCGAGATTTTTTATTTATCATTTTAATATTCAATACTTGACAAAGTTGCTTCAAGCAAAGGGCAAAAATATATCTTGGTTATACACACACACACCCTTTTCTAAATTTTGTCTTCATTTGATCAATTTGATGTGGTTTTGTGGAAATGAAGGAAACAAGATAAAGTAAAGGGTAAAGGTGCAAAAATAGCCACCGTAAATTTAAAAATGGGCAACTATAATTCTGGTAAATTTAAGGGGTAAAACTGTACACTATAATCCAAAATGGGGCAAAACAATACATTGTAAACCAAAATGGGGTCAAAGTAACATCTCTGTTTGGTTGACTTAAACAGGCATTTTCCAGACGTGGGCTCCACCATCAGTAAATGACATGTCAGTTCCAAAATCCACAGTGAAAGCTAAAATGCATTCACTTGAACCCTAAATCACTTGAAACGAACTCTAAACCCCCAAAACATTTCGATAAGAAACCAAATAGAATCCCAAATTATGTGAAATTCACCTTACTTCTTCGTAATCATCTGAAATAATAAAGCCTCATCTAAAAAGACAAAGCCCCATCAACATATTGCACCCTTAAATGTATGACACATCATTTACTGATGGTGGGGGCACGTCTGGAGAACATATGTTTAACTCTGCCTAACAGAGAGGTTACTTTTGCCCCATATTTGTTTACAGTGTACAGTTTTGCCCCCTTAAATTTACCAGAGTTATAGTTGTCCATTTTTAAATTTACAATGGCTATTTTTGCACATTTGCCCTAAAGTAAATATATTTATACATGCCACTCTAAGTTTCGCTGTTGGCGGACTGATGAACATCAAGTGTCTTACAATTTCTTATTTAAAAGTTATTTTAATATGTACGTACATGGTAAGAAAATGAAGACAATATTTTAATTGTTAGTTTATCATAAAAAATTTAAGAAAATTAGTAGCTCAAAATTGTAAATACATGACCTTTAAGTCTGCATTTGACTGGTGTACAGCTTACCACGATGATAATTACCATATAATGCTAGCTATTATATATATTGTGATGAGTACTTAAAGTGATTACCATCTTCATTTTAGTCATATATGTTGATAAGTAATAGATATATGTGGATATAATATAGGGATCAACTTGTTAAATAACCATTTGATAAGAAATTTTAATATCCATGATATGATCAGTACTATATATATAAACATATATCGACCAATAAATCAAAATTTTTTACCGTTGAAGGACATGTTAAAATAAAAACAAACTTCGAAGATTCATTATAAATCAATTTTGTAGGAAAAAATGTACACAGTACACACTGATGATGCAGTGATTACTATCGATAAAAAACAACTTCAAAGTAGCTGATTTAAGCTATAGCTATATAGAATAATGCGAAAAACATTAACGTGAACATAATTTCCTGCATGTATAAACAAGATATTCAAATTTGAATACATGACATTGCTGCAATGAAAGCATCACGTATAACATACTCTAGGATCTGTAAAATACGTAGTAGGGGATCGGATCATAATAAGGAGAAATATTAAAATATAAGAAATATGTAGAAAATTATGTTCATACCTCAAATACAGGTTTAATTTGATCCTTACGTAGTACAGTATAAGATATTGGAGGGGAAATAATAGATAATCGGAGGTATATATATCATATATATCATCCATTATCCTTGCGCTTATCTAGCAACCTTCCCTTTTATACACGTAACAAGTTTCCTTGTTTGAACGAGGAGAAGACGGACTGGGGAGGCAGTCAGTGTATCTTTGGTGTGGAGGACATTGAATTGCTTTATTGTTTTTGTTTTGAGTTCCTGGGATTGTGACCTCACCGAGATTCATAATGTGAGAGACAGTGAGATAAGAATCTTCGGAAAACACTGTGGCCTTCGTTAGATTTTCGATGTAACTGTTGTTATTGTTGGCCTCGTGAAGAGTCTTCATCAATAATGGATCTCCAAAACCCTCGAGGCTAAGGAACAAGTAGCTCATCGTCATGACGATTACCAAGAGAAGCGTTTTCGCCATATTCTTGCTTTCAACTCTCTCAACTCAACTCTTGTTCTGCTTATTATTTTGTTTTTGCAGTAGTAGTTGTACTCTTAATGTAAAGGCAAACACACAATCTTAACTTTTTATATAAGAGAGATGAATGCCGGTAATTTTTTTTTTCACGGGGTAATAAGATACAATTTTGTTCATACACACAGGTTTTTGTTTGATTGCTAATCAATCGCCTTCGGAGTATGAAAGGGGAGGCAAAATCACTTTAATCATTAATTGAAAGAAACTAATGTTGAGAGTTACAAAATTAATGTTAACTTTTGTTGATAAGAAAATTAGCGTTAACTATTAACATTTTTATTTGCAATTCAAGGGCAATATACTCAATTTTAAAACTTTCAGGGTGATAATATTTAATCGCTGATAAAAAAATCTTTTGGATGCTTAACTTTCACACGAAATCTCCCCAGACAAAATTGAACTTTTATTAACTTTTTATGTAATTTCGGTCATATAGAACTTTATGGTTTTTTAAAGCTTAAAGAATCTTATCCATACTTCTCCCTCAAAAGAATGATGTCCAGTCGATCGTAAAGAGAAAAGAAGGATAGATAATGTGGGGAAGTGAGTTTGTCCTCATCGTATCCCTTTGTCCAACTCGCTGACAACAAGGTTAGAATCTTTAATAGCTAGTAGGACATGCTTGCATGTGAACAAGGATATACGAATAGACATGTTTCTTTTAGCGCTCCAAGTTTATGGATGACCCGGCGTTCTTAATTGTGAGTGGAAAATTACTAAGACCAGCAATTCGGTTTTTGTTTCATCACTTCATGCATAATTTAGCATTTAAACGATCTGTAGGGACTTGTGCTTAAAAAAACGATCTATAGGGGCTTCTAAAAAGGTTTAAGGATATTTTTGTCCTTAAACTTTTCTCCTCTCTTCTCACTAATAAACATGAATTATCCCAATACATCTGAAGCCATGATCAAGATTCCCCAAATCATATCCTACCCTATGATTATTTTGACTAGATATTAAGTTGACACATAATAATTTGAGGTTTTGATAAATAAGAAAAAAGGGACATGAATATTATTATCATTTAATACTAGCTAGCTAATCTTATCACGAAATTCACTTCAACCTTCTTCTTGTAGGTACAAGAAGAAGGCATTTGAACTCATTTTGAAACTTCTGGGCATTGAACTCATTTTGACTTATAATTTAGTCAAAGACCATGTGGCTTGAAAGGATAAAGCTTGCATTGAACTCATTTTGTGGGCAAGGCATTTGAAGACCCAGTAAGAAACAAAAGGAAGGCTTGTATGTGGGAGATAAGGTCCAACAAAGTGTTCACCACGTGAGGGGCGTTAAAGAAAGAAATAGAGATTTGCTAAGGAGGGTCACGGGTTCAAGTAGGAGGCGGCATTTTAACATACATATGTTGGAATTATCAACATTAACATGTGGGTGTGTCATAAGGAACAAGTCTCATATTGTTTGAGATTGTGAGATTTCAAATTATAAGTGAATTTGAAATAGTATATTGGAGAAGAGGAAAAGTTAACTCATATAGTAATGGGTCACAAGAGGATAAATCCGGCTATATTCCCCATCCATATATATGAGTTAAAATGTGGACTAAGCACCTTTATTAGGCTATAATCATGGAATAAGAAATTATAGTTTTGGAATAAGGTGATTTCAAAAATATGATACTATTTTAATTTTTGAATTCCCTTAAGTGGTTTTCAATAGCTCTTTAATGGTAATGATTATCTTTTATTTTAATAACCTTAAATTCAAAAAAAAACTGATTCTTTATATTGCTTTAATTACCATTCAGACTATTATGTACATTTCCTTAAGCTTCCTCAAATTCCCAACGTTTTGGTGATTAATTTTATGTTACTGTCTTATTCCTAAATGGCATTAAGTTGCTGTAATTAATATTGATTTATGGTTATGAAGAGCCATCAATATTAGAATGGAGAGTCTGTAAACGGTGCTTTTAGGCAGAGTTGTTGGGTGTGCTTTTAGATGAACGCTTGAGTATTTTGTATACTCTTGCCTCTTGAGTTTCTGCACACACTTCTTCCTCCTCTTCCTCTCTAAAATATTCTTTGAGTTACTATATACTTTCACTGTTCTGTTGCCTTGCAAAACGCAAGAAGAGTCTGTTTAATGCTGGGGAGAGTCGCGTCCTTTGTTGCTGTCGGTGGTCGCGGAATACCTCTAAAGGACAGAGTCCCACAAGGGAAGTGACTCAGATCACTATTTTATTTTACTTGCAGCACTGTGTTTTTCATTGTTTGCAGGAAAAGTTGATGACTGGATATATGTATAGGAGAGGAGGTAGAAGACATCCAGCGAATTATTTGATGATTTGGGAGCAAATGGCAACAATCTTTAGAGGTATTCCGGTGTTCTTTCTACAATGGAGCCGAACACTAGTGTGCAATTCCGGCAAGAGTTGATTTGGCATCGGCATATTCATCAAATAAGGAGACCTCTAAACTTTGGATTTAGTGGTGTTTTTTTTGTATTTTCCTATTGTGTAGGAAATATATAATTTGTCTCACATCTCTATTTGTTATTGTGTCCAGGACACTTTTTGAGTTATAACAATTTGAGATGAAAGTGAATAAGCCTTTAGCAATTATTGCTAGAGATGATTTGTTCTAAGAATTGAGTCTTAGATTATGTTTGTCTACATCTCCAGATAACTTTGAATTTTATAAATTGGTGATTGGCTAATATAGGCCATTATATTCCTCATTCCTATGGTTGGACTGATATGACAATTTGTAATCCTCTAATGAGTTAGAGATGATTTGATGTAAGATTGTAGCCTTACATCTATTTGTCACCATCAAGGGACAAAGTTTGAGATTTTATAATGAAGAAGTCAAAATATGCTACTACTCTTTCCTGTGTGGATTGAAATGAAAATGTGTAAACCTCTAGAAACTGTTTAAGACTAGAGATGATATGAGAATTGAGTTTTAACTCAAAGAGATATCCGGATAAAATTACCTTGGTGGTAGACATAAATCTGATGACGTGTTAAAGCATTGAGTCCATTGTTTTTGTATAAACAAAATTGGTTTGTTGGGCATGTGACATATGCTCATGAGGGCTATGGTGAGTGAGCACCAAGAGTCAAATTAATTGGACCCATTTAAGACTTTTATAAACACTGGATTTTTTTTATGCAAAATCCCAGTCATGGGTGATGTGCAATTATAAAGAGATAATTGACACAGTAATATAATGTTTTGATTTCCATGGGACAACAAGATGCTGCAGGAAATGTGCAGTCAGTTTCACCGAACAGGTATTTTTATGACCATTCATAAATATGAACCATGGCCTTGACTTTGTGATTGTCATTTTGCTTCATATGTTCTGTAGTTCAATAAGAACGAAAATGCCAATGATTTTAAGACATGATCTTTCAATTACTATATTCAATATTTATATGTGATTTGTGATACTTACATGAGAGTCTTTATTTGGGATTAATGTTGTTTCTTAGAAAAGGAAATGAGTTTGATTGAAATTCTTATTGAAGGAGTAATATTTAAATTGAATGTATGGCATTTAAGAGAATCTGCATTTAAGTTGGATAACAATTTCTTTGGTTTAATTGTTATTACTAATTTCGTTTGGCTGTGCAATTTATTGCTTTACATTGAGTATTATGGTCAATTTTCGTAAAGGAAATTTCGCAGTGATAGTTATTATCTTTGAGTTAAATATATGTGCATGAACACTATTTATCTCACATGGAAGGTTTCAATTGGGTGAATATTTTTATGTGAAAATATGCATGTGTATTGCACAATTTACGACATTTAAAAAAAAAAAAAACCATGATTGATTTGGTTGATATGTATTGATTAAATTGGTATAATGCTTTCGAGAGATGAAAGTTGTGTTTTAGTTTTTGGGACTAAAATCAATAGATTTATATGTAAATGAGAAATTGTGATGTCAGTAACTTAATCATGTGAAATTGGTTATTTGACATTCAATATATGTTTAATTATAGTAATACAGTGAGGTTATTGTCAGGGATGTCAACAAATAATTAATGTAGATTTCCTCTGCATACATTTGCCTAATTTTGAGATTATATCTTCCTGGTAAAATGAGCATTTAATTGGTAAAATTAATTCCTCTTAGTGAGGTTTTATTTTCAAAATTAATTGGTTGATTTTCTTAGAGTGTAGTAGTCACCTAAGAAATTATACATGTGAAGGGGTCACATTACATTGAAATTTTAATTTCATCGTTGAGGATTTGATTAACATTAAATTGGTAAATCAAAATTATTATCTGTGAATTAAAAGCATTGGTTGCTTGTTAGGAAGACAATATAATTGTTTTCTGTAACTTTAATAGTGTTTAAATATAATCTCCATATAATCCCTTGGATTAATCAGTTTCTTTGTAAAATTATATTTAACACATATCATGGGATGAAATCTCAATCTAATTGTAATTTCCTGATTGCTAAATATAAATGAGATATTTAGTATGAAAATTCCTAAAATGTGGGTGTACAATGAAATATGTTTAGACTAAGTTGTTATAAACTTCTGGGTGAATATATTGGAGAATAACCAATATTTGTTGATGAATTGTGATTGTCAAACGACAATAACCATTGTTAAAATAACAATGAAGTTAAAATATTTTGAGATATTTTAAAGTGTGGGGTGCCTTACATTTAGGATACCATATGCTCAATTACTGTTTTTGCTAAACAATTTAATTTGTTTGAAGTGATTTGGGTGTGCACAAATTATTGAGAATTTGATGCATTATTGGATTAGATGAATCCATGAGATATAGCTTATGCTATATAAAAATTGAGCATATAGAAAACCCTCGTGAGGAGGGTAGATATCATATATGATATGGTGTATAGTGGAAACCTGTTGTATTTATTGAGATACGCAGAAGTTATATGAGAAAATCCACTAATTTCCAAAATGAAAATATTTTGGACTAAATCCAACACATAGTGTTGATGTATTATATGTCAAGTTTCTAAATATATGAGATATTTGGAATTGTGGGGGGCATAAATTATAAATTGCCTTTTAAAATTTTGAGACCAAATGGCTATAAAAACAAAATAGCAAATAAATTGGTGATAAACCAACATTTAATGTTGATGAGTTGTGATTGCTAAAAGGCAATAACCATTATGAAGAAAAATAATGGTATATGTGAAACTCTTTTGAGATATAATATAAATAAGCATGCTTGAAAATTGTGGAGATATCTCAATTGATTTTGTGGGGTCAATAATTGACCTATCGGATGTTAACTAAACCTTGGGATGAAATAATTAGTCGAGGGGAATGTGACTAAAGCCAACTTGAAATTGACAGCGATGACAACCCAATCTCTGTGATTGGAGATCCCATGAAGGAGGTTCAATGGGTAAGAACAAGTCGTGCGTCAGTTCTGCTAGCACTTAAATAATTTGCTAGTCCATTCCTATGACCCGGAAAAGTGCTAGATTGCATTTTTGGTGAGGCTGAGAATAAACTCTTAATGATTTCATAATCCTACGGGATGGTGTGCTCATTACAGGTACATATAATGAAATCACCTCTACGAATTCGGAGTGGGGCCGCTCCTATGAAACCTTGGCAAAGTTTCTAGAGCATTCGTTATGCACCAGGCACGCTCATGGCCAGTCTTAACGGGCACAATTGACTTTAATAGTGGGAATGTCAGGGTATAATCTGACTATAATACCTCTAGTATACGCCAAGAGTTGTGAGTTCATAATCCATAGGACCACTGACTTCTCTGTGTACTAAGTATTATTTGTCTAGGTCTAGTTCATAGTCCAGAGGACCACTAGATACAATGGTTATATCCTTGTGTGTAACTCGAATAAAGGAGTTCCTTTGACACATGTGGGGGATTGTTGGAGTTATCAACATTAACATGTGGGTGTGTCATCAGGAACAAGTCTCATATTGTTTGAGATTGTGAGATTCCAAATTATAAGTGAATTTGGAATAGTATATTGGAGAAGAGGAAAAGTTAACTCATATAGTAATGGGTCACAAGAGGATAAATCCGACTATATTCCCCATCCATATATATGAGTTAAAATGTGGACTAAGCACCTTTATTAGGCTATAATCATGGAATACGAAATTATAGTTTTAGAATAAGGTGATTTCAAAAATATGATACTATTTTAACGTACAGTTTTGAATTCCCTTAAGTGGTTTTCAACAGCTTTTAGATGAACGCTTGAGTATTTTGTATACTCTTGCCTCTTGAGTTTCTGCATACACTTCTTCCTCTTCTTCCTCTCTAAAATATCCTTTGAATTACTATATACTTTCATTGTTCTGTTGCCTTGCAAAACGCAGGAAGGGTCTGTTTAATCCTAGGGAGAGCCGTGTCCTTTGCTGCCAGTGGTCGCGGAATACCTCTAAAGGACAGAGTCCCACAAGGGAAGCGACTCAGATCACTATTTTATTTTACTTGCAGCACTGTGTTTTTCATTGTTTACAGAAAAAGTTGATGACTGGATATATGTATAGAAGAGGAGGTAGAAGACATCCAGTGAATTATTTGATGATTTGGGAGCAAACGCCAACAACATATACATACACCATATGCATCTTCCTCAAAAATAACCTGGGCAGCGGAACACACACAAAACCCCACATCTAAAACTCTCTCAACTTCCTCTCCTTCCATCTTCATTTCCTCTTGCATTTCTTCCACCTCCCACCCATTTCTTTTCACTTCCTTATACTGTAACATCCCCAAATTTTGATTAAGGTTAATGGGAAATTATTGAGGTGTTATTTAGGAAATTTGAGTTTTAGGGAGAAATTTATGAAGATTTATTGTTAGTAAATCTTAATTTTTGGAATTTAAGGAAATATAGTTAAAATAATTATTTGGAGTTAGAAACTTTCATAAACAAGTATTTGGGATAGTAGATAATATTATGATGGAAAGGAGGAGATATAGTAATATATACAGACTTCTGGGCTAGAAATATAATTACGAATAAACCTTAGGGTAGTTAATTGTAATTTTCCCTAAACTATATATATATATTCCCACCTCCTTCCATTTCCTTCTTCATTCAACCCCTCTGTCCTGTCCGCCGACCCTCCCCCTTCCCAAAAATCTTTGACCCCTCTCCCATCCTTTCACCCTCCTCCGTGTCCTCTCCTCCGGCGACGGCGAGCTCCGACGGCGGAGCAGTGTTGTGGTTCCCTTCACAAACACTCCAAAATTATGCCCTAACCCCCTCCAAATCGGTTTCCAGCTTCAATCCTCCATCTACCAACTTCTTTTCTTCGTTTTTCACTCTCAAATCTTAGGAAGATCTTGAGAAATTCGTTTCTTACCGTCTCTGTTCATTGCTCGCTGTCCAGCACCCCTAACTCGTCGGTTTTCTTGTTTTTCCGGCGGCCGGCGACGATGAGGAAGGTAGATGATGTATTTCTTTTGGTTCTTCCATGTTTTTACTTCTTTTCATGGCCAATCTCTCATTTTTCCTTTTCTTTCTTGGCTGTTCAATGTTCAGCCACTATTTCATTGGCCGTTTTCCGGCGATTCCGGCCGACGGCGGGCTTCGTTTAGCCGTGCCATCTTGGAGTCAAGTCATGGTGAGTTCTTTTTTTTTAATTTCCTACCTTTGTTCCTTCATTTCAGCAAGATTGAGTGGGATTTCAAACTTAGGGTTTGGGATTTTAATTTAGGAATTGTTTAAGATAAAGATCTAAGCTTCCATTGATGGTGTTTTTGAATGGATAATTGGTGTTTTACTGATGATTAAGATGTCTAAGAATTCATTTGGATTTTTACGTTGTTGTTCTCTTCTCTGTATCAACACTTTTGCGAAATGAAATGCTTGATCTGTGAAGTATTTATGTTAATGACATTGGATTGATATTTTTGATTCACACATGGTAAATTTTGAATAAAAGATATAATTTTCTGTGAACTTCATTACCCTTTGCCTTACCCGAATAGTGTAAAGAGGAAGGCAGATTGAGGTTTATTACTGGTTCTTGTCTTAATGTTTAAATGGTTGATGTTTTGTTTATGAAATTTAAGGGATGGTTGTTTTATTTCTCTGACTATATTGTTGTGGTAAGTTGGTGTTGTAAATTTGGAATTGGAATTTGATTCTAATGAAATTATTACATGAGATATGTTTGGTAATTGCTTGTGGACTGAGGGAGGCTTGAAATCTCTGTTTTCTTTTTGTGTTTGTCATCATAAAAGATAATACCTGATTTGTTTAGTCATGTGGTAAAGAAAATAAAGTTAGAAATTTAAAGGTCTTGTTTTGGTTATTTGTGAAGGTTTGAATTAAAACTGAACCATGTTTGACATGTTGATTCTCATAGGTGAAGTTGAATTTAAAATTTTGATTTTTCCCCATTCTATTGGTTCAACTGAATTGTTATGGGGCTGGAAGTGTTGATGAATATAAGTAAAGTTATAAAATTTAATGAGTATATGTTTGGTTCTTATTGATAATCATATATATACTTTGTTTTGATAATTTTATAAGCTCTTTGGACTAAGTTAGCGGCGGAATTAGATGGAAGGAAGAAATAAATAAATAGAAGTTACAAGTTGGGACTCGATTTCTGTGGAATACAATAAGAAAGATAATGATGTTTCGCTTTTGTATTTCCTTGTTGGTGTTACTATGAATGGGCAATTTTAATTAAATAAATGACAGATTCTGGTGTGAAGTAAAACATTGTTCTGTCTTGAATGGTGATTAGTGATAGGAAAGGATTAATTGGAGATGTATATTGTTATTGAGTTCTAAATAAATAGAAAGTAAGGATATGTATATATATAGTTGTTTGCCTTATGGATGTAGTTACATATGGATTAGTTACTTTAATATGTAGAAGTTATTCACTGGATTCAAGGCAAGAGATTAGGGGAATTGTTCTTCTTTTAGAACATGGATATATGTTCTAGTACATGTGAAATCAGTGTGTATAGGTGTATGTAAGGAAGAAGGTTATTATTCTTTGTTTTGCTTGTAATCTTGTGTGACATGTTAATTAAAAAGGAACTACTTTACTATTTGTTTGAATTTGAGCTGAGAAAGTAATATGGCAATAGAGTTTGCTTGAAGAAGTGTTGTTTTATTATATATCTGATTAAAATGTGGAAACTGTTTTGTTGTTACCGCCTTGAGTCTGAATGTAATTAAAAATGGTAGGCGTAGGTTATTTTATAATGAGTAATGAAATATGGTTAAGTTATATGTATGGTGCTTTGAGTGCTTATAATATGTGATTACAATTTATATGTGAATGTTCAAAGTTGCTTACAAGTTTTCATGTGTGTTGGTGTTACAAAATCTGTGTATATGTTCTTTATTTTCTGCAGAGTTTGAAAGTAGAATGATTATTTGTATATGTCTAGGATAATGTGAATTGGCTCTTTGCTGATTTTAATTTTGGTAAGATTAAATGTTAGAACTGCAAAAGACAATGCTGATCCTAGCTATAGAATATTTACCTTGTTGAATGAAGAATTAAATGATCATGCAAAAATGAAGGGAAGGGTAGTGATATAATATGGAATACGAGAGAGACGTCAAAGTATTATAAAGTGGAAATGATATTAATTTATCATTTGTATCCTATTATCATAGGAGGAACTAAAGTATTTGGAGAAAATCTACGAGAAATGGTAAGGAAGAACGTCAGAGTGCTAAAGGGCGACAGGTAATCACACTTACCTTACTATAACATTGAGGGTGATGTTAGTTAGGATTTGTAGAATCCTTTCTCACCCTCTATATAAATATTATCTTTGAAGAAGTATTTTTATACAAAACAGGCTATCGGGTGCCTTTCAAACACGATTACTTTCATATAAATAATTTGACTTATTATATGTAATATCCTGGCTGGTGGTATTGTTGAATATTTTGAAATGATATGACATGGTTGCAGGTGTAGTGTGATAGTGGTTATTTGAGAGGTTGTGAGTATAGAAAAGAATGTTAGGTATTGAGTTTGAGATTATGGGAAGCTATGTTGTGAAAATCTGAGATGTTGAAATGTTGAGATATTACAGGATATTGCAAAAGTGCATGATATTGAAATTGTGATATTATGTGAGGTTGAAATTGATGGATATGGTTATTGTGAGGTTTGCATGACACTGAAATTGTTGTACCATCGCGCGATGATAACTGTTCGATAGGCCAATCGACAGTTATTTGTACTGGTGATCCTTTTTTCGGTTTGATTGGATCGGGGTTGATAGATCAACTTATTGAGAAAAGTGACCTACGGTTATGGGCATTGATTAGAGTCCAACCGCCCCTACGGTTATGGGCATTGATTAGAGTCCAACCGTTCCCATTCTGTAGTGGAAAACAGAATTGGGGTTCTCTCTCTGGAGATTGCCAGAGAGGGAAATTTGCTCCCTCATCAGAGAGGGGCACAGTGTCAAATCATATAGAGAAGATTAGATGCTTGAATGTCCCGGTATGGCACAATGCATCTACAGGTGAGTGTGAGAGTTGTGGGATGGTGTAGTTGTAATGAAGGTAGAGGTGTTGAAGTGCATTGATTTGGGAAATGACAGAGAGACTGGTGTAATACATGGGAAGAAGGTTTGGTATATATATATGTGTGTATTATTGATTTTATAACTGAGGTACCCGTTAGACGCCCTCGCTACCGCACATCTCACTGTTATAGTGAGTTAAGCGGTGATTACTAGGACAATTTGTCTCATCCCACGATTACTGACATTTTTGCAGGTATTCATGCACAGGCGCGAGCATCAGGAAAGGGAATTAGGTAGTAGAAGTTATATAGTTTATTTAGAAATTGTATATTGCCAATTTGTATAGGCCTGCATCTGCTTCCGCATGTAATTATATTTATGTATTGTTAAATAATAGTTGGTTTTGTTAATTAACCATGTTAGGTAAATCCTTTCTAACATGGTTAGCTTTTAAATATCCATGATAGCATTCATATTGTATCAGGAGATTCTTTTCTATCATGGATATTATGTAATCATTAGGAAATTCCTTTTCTAACTATGATAGAGATGTTGTTAATATGAATATTCCTTTTCCTATCATAGTTAGTAAAGAGGTAATAGAATTAAAAGAGATGTGACAGATTAATTAAGGAATTAGTAACATAATGTTACACACCCAAGCTCCATAGCAAAGATTTCCCCTTCATAACATTTGGGGTTATTAATGTTATTATAAGAAGTTAGGATTTTAACTCTTGAATAGGGACGAATATGCATGAGTTTCAAGTTTCAAAAGGGAGTTTCTATATTTCATCTGTTGAGTTTGCAATGAGTTTTCAATTACTAGATTTAGGCTTTGTAATTTGTAGTTATACATTATAGATGCATGGTAATATGTGGTTTAGATTTGTGATGAGTATTATTTGTGCTCCTCAATATATATGGTATTATGTATGTCTCATTATCGCTTTATTGCTTTTTTTTTATTAAGTGTGTTTTTGCTTAGATAGTTTGAAAGAAGTGAGATTGTAATAAAACCTAAAACGTTGCTAATCCATAATCACACACCAAGAGGTTTTAATAATGCTTAAATGAATGGATTCTTTACTTTATGCATTAGACTTACCAATCAATGTGGTATAATGGGGTTGTTGGGTAGAGGACCCTGAGGAATAGTTAAAATCATAACTTCTCTAAGTTGTAATTAGTTTATAGATTCTGAGCGGAAAAAAAAACATTTGTAATTTTGTATTCATATGTATATGTTTAAGATGGATCGAACTTGGATAAAAAATGTTACTCCAATCATCCCAAATATAAGATTAGGTGAATGTTAGTTAAACATGTTAAAATTATATAATATTACCAATGCACCCTCAAACATATACTTTTATCCATACCATTCGTTTTCTTGCTTGTTTATTATTGAGAAACATTAAATAGGGATAAATTTAAGGAAATTTTGCCCTCAACATTTTGAGTAGGCATTTGAGAGCGGAACAATTATAATGAGGTCTTACTCCTTCTGGTTCTTATTATAAGACATCAAATACCAACTGAATTTGACCCTTACCTATAATACACAAGTCGTCACATTAGTTGCATTTTTCCTACTTTACCTATGTGTCACGCCCTGAAGTTCTATCGCGTGACCGGCCCGAAGTATTAACCAAATCTCACTTCGTAAGCCATTTCAATTAACTATAGACATTTATTAAGCATACATTTCTATTTCCCAACATTTACCATTTCAAACATTTAGCTATAACATTTACATCTCAATGCATATAAAAGTAATACACAAGAAAAGTGAATGTTTAGGTATCTATTATTTACAAGTGAAAATGTGTATAAAATTTTACTTTTACCTTCTATTATCCTAAAACAAGATGTGTTGATCAACATTCTTCAATCTGAAATACAAAGTATTATATATTATATATTCAACAAAATCAGATCATGCCATCCACAAAGAAATAAAGATACAAGAATAGAGAATTTTGCTTAAGTCCAGGCACAATAATATTACTATAATTGTCACCACATATATAAGATACAATTCCACCTTTACCATTCACATATCTTAAGAAAACAACTTATTCCAAATAATATGAAGTAAATATGAAAGCATTTTTTTTTAAAAGCTTATCTTTATAGAGGAACTGACACGTAGCGAATAACAAGCACAGCAAAAAGGCCACGAAACAAGCGCAGCTCGAAATCTACAAGTCAAACGCAACCCAAAGGCCACGAAAAATCAGCATAGCTCGAGACTACGAAACAAGCGTGGACACATAGTCACACGATGGTAAATAACCAAGCGTGGCAAAACCACGAAACAAGCGTGACACAAAGTCACGAAACAAGCATGGACACACAGTCACACGAGGGTAAATAACCAAGCAAGGCAAAACCACGAAACAAGTGTGACACAAAGTCACGAAACAAGCGTGGCAAAGCCATGAAACAAGCGTGACACGAAGTCACGAAACAAGTGTTTTGTGTCTAGTTCCTCAAAAATAAATATATGTTTATATAGTAATGAATAAATTGATTTGAATGATAAAAACTCCTTTAGAAAGTAATAAAACAAGATCTCTTCTCATTCCAACTATGATCCAGTCAATGTACTTGTTCAAGAACATTTGCTTACTTTATTTAATCAAATATACACCATAATACCAAACTTTAAACTTTCATTCTTACTGCATACTCAAGGAAAATTTGTAATCTAATTTCAATACATGGCAGAGTTATACTAAACTGAGCCGAAAGAGAAAGAACATCATCAATAACTTGCATCATTCTCATTTCATTTTTTTTTTCAATCAGTCGCCAAATATAAAACAAACTAAGAAAATCTCATTCGTTAACTTGTATAACCACACTTTAAATACGTATGTTGTTTCAAGAAATCCAATCCATCAATTAGAAATTTCAATAGCTTTATGTACTCATTCATACCCTCAAATAACTAAATCCAGGAAATAGGAAATATAAATTGATTGGCAACCCATAACCCACCACCTATGCCAAGAGAAAATGAAAATCAAAGAAATCATAGCTCTTTCCCAATTAAACATACAAGTTTAAAACCACTTATAAACAAATCACGGCTTCGCCAATTCACAACAGGATTATTTCTTCGCTAATCAATATATTCTTATAAAGAAAAACCAAGGCTTTCAGCTAGCAAACTACTCATTTCAAATACAACTATAACACTTCCTATCCAACAAGCTCAATAATCATATTGTTTCCATCAAATAACAAATATTCATTCTCCTTCCCATCCCAAAAATCTACTTGACTATAGCAGTCATTACAACAGGAAATTTGTAACCACATGCATTAATATTCATGCCATTTCTTCACCCATTACAAAAAAATTCTCATGAATCACTAATTCAATCCAAGAGTTACCTTACCCTTCTACTTGCAAATTATCCAAGGAAAGTAAAAATCACTTCCATTACTAAACATTGCAATTTACAATTTTCTTTTAATCCTAATGTGTATAGTATCCAATTAAGCCTTACCTTCTCAACGCTCTCATCTATTTAATTAAATTTGAAATACCTTTGATGCTAACCCAATTCAGCCTATGAAGAATCCATTAGGAACAAAAGTAATCTGAAGTTTAAGACGCTTTAATAAAAGTCTTCATACCACTAATACAACATTAATTAACATCTTGTCACTATTGCCTACTCTATCCTACCACTTAACATGTATACATAACCAATAAAACATAGATGAAACATGAGAATCCATGAACCAATCTATCACTTAATTAGTCAGCCAATACAGAACCTAGAGGAGGAAAATCTCAAATTGACATGCAAACATCATAACATAACTCATCTTGTTTCTCAATCATCACCCAACACAGAACAAAGACCTTTGTTCCTTTCCAAAATCAATCAATCATGACAGTAGGAAAAATGCACCAAACATGCTTCCAATGCACCAATCAAGTCATGTATTACTTTATCATCATCTATAAATTACTCATCAGTCCTTTGACTTTATAACTCAAACCATTCTAAATCCTAACAAGGCTTTTCACTCCAAGTCATGCCAATTAAATCTCTTAACATCCAGCGTTAAACAACTATTGATCACTTTTTCCTACTATAAAAAATCTTCCAAAAGAGTAATCACAGATCATTTCACAATTTCCTTAATCCACTTCCTATATACCTCACTTCATAAATGTAAATTTCCAGGTTTATAACCAAACAGCAATCCATCCAATTTCCATTAACTTTTCATGTTTATTTTTTTTCCACGTCATAAACTTGTTAACCTTTCTTAGTTCCTACAAACTTTTTCAGATTTGCAGTCATTCTAACACATCATTTTTGTCTACTAAATCATGCCACAAAACAGATTTTTAAATTAGAGCACTAAACTCAATAGTTCAAAGCATAAAACTGAATCTATTTTCCTTCAATTCCTCAATAATAAAACATTGCATTCCCTCACGTTTCAATTAAAATTTGAGTCATAAATATATTAATACCAGTTCAGTTCAGCTGAAATAAGAAAGATGAAGTTTAGGGAACCTCAATCAACTTTGAAACAATGAAAAAGAGAAGAAGAAAATAAGGGAAGTTCACCTAGTTTATGAGGCTTCAATAGGACCCAAAACTCGCCAGAAAAACAAGCCAAATCATGGGCCATCACAGCAGGTATGGAAGAAAATCAATAATACACCCAAGGTCAAATCCATAATTTCATGGCCGAATTAAGCTCACCGTCGGCAAACATCATGCCCATGCTGCCGCTGGGTTAAGTCGAAGTCGCAAGCTTCCGTGGGGATAAAAAAAATATATATGGAAGCAAGGTGAAAGGATTTTCGAGTGGCGATGAAGGCGGTGCCGCTGGAGGGTAGAGAAATCGAAGATGGGACAACGGGGGTGGAGAGGCCAACAAAATTCTAGAATTGCCTATTGCATTGGACCATCTTGCTCCTTCTTGTTCACTTTCTTATTTCCTACCTAATTGAAGATGAATGATAAAATTTAATCTTTTAATGAGTTCATGTATTTCCTTTCACCAAAAAAAATGTTTTCCATAAAGTTTTCAATCAACAATCTAATTTCTAACCATCTTTCTTTAATTTCTAAATAAAATATGCATATTAATTCCTTAAAATTATATTTACTCTCATTTATTTATTTACAATAAATTTTTATTTTCTAATGATAACTAAAACCATAATTAATTCTTTATCATACCTAATATAAAAATTGGGGTGTTACACTATGTCACTAGTGAATGACAAAAGTTGATAAAGTTAAGTCATATCATTTGATAAATGCTCAATTGGAAAAATGGTGCATTTATATGCTTAGATTTAATAATCCAACTACCAATCTTTGGTCTTTGAGGATTGGTAGTTTTGGACTTATAAGAATGACTTGAGCGAGTATATATTGTTAGAATCTTAAGTTTTGATGATAATTGATATAGGTCATAGACAAAGCGATCACTAGAGTGTAAGTGATAGACATTGTAAAGATTAGACAGAGCGATCATGAAACAGATTTGTGAGGAGAGTGATCACAATAGCAGAACAAAATGATTAATAGACTAAGTAGTCTCAGACAAGTAATCAGAAGCAACAGCGATCATAAATAACAATATTGACATAGCAATTATAAGACGCTGCAATTAGGATAAAACATAGCAATCATAAGACGCTGCAATCAGGATAAGACATAGCAATCACAAGACAACAATTAGGCTAAGACCTAGTAATCACTAGGAAGTTGCGATCATGAATAACTTAGAATCAAGCGATCATGAAATAATGAAGAATTTTTTCTAAGTTAAAATAGTGATTGGAATATCAATCAGAGCAAATCTAAGCCAAACTGAGAAGGTTAGATCACAGACTGATCGGAACCGTAATTAATGTGTGATTGGAGTATCGAGTGATTGAAACTGTTATGCTTTTTAATGTGTGATATGAGTGTGCAGCATCTGATTGAAGCAAGTGCAATCAATGCCTGATCGAAGTGACGGCCAGAAGCAAAACAAGTACAAAAGTACACTGTCGCGCTCAGAATGCTTTTTCAGAAGACGTTAGACTCATCCCTCTGGCATATAAGCTCACAAAGCAACTTCTCACCTAAAAGAAGCAACATCTGTTGTCAAAGCTCGAAGCTGCATTTATTGTTCATCTTCTTCTTCAAGCAACATGAGAAGAACCAAGTGTCATGCATTAAATGAGTTCAACGGATTCAAGTCTTCACCTTCTTGTGTCTAACGGTCATATCCTCCATTGAAGACTATAAATAGCACAGTATAATTTATTGCTCTTTACCAAACTATCTGAACACACACCTACTCTCTGTAAAAATCTTTAAGAGCATTCAAGGCACTGCGATCACAAGCTTAAGTGCTTATCAGAATCTGTTCATCTGTGAACTTAGTGTTTCTTAATTAAATCCTCTTTTGTTTTTGAGGTTGTTCTGAAGCTTGGGATTTTAGAACAGGGCTGCGACCTTACGGGTAGTAAGGGGGAGTGTTAGAGAGATTCTTTCACTTGTAAAGGTTTCTCAGGTGAACCAATTGTAAAACCTGAAATTAGTGGAACCCAACGAAGTGTTGGTGAACTGGACGTAGGCAAGAGTTAGGCCGAACCAGTATAAAATCTTGTGGGGCTGTTTTCAGTTTTTGATTGTTTAAGTTTTTATTTGAAGCACAATTCACCCCCCCCCCTTGTGCATCCTCATTTACATATATTAGAGCCAAACTCATTTCAAAACAATAGATCCATCATATTAAGGACATGAAGGAGTATAAGACATTTGCTAATTTCTAAGAAGTATTAAATACATTTTTTCCCACCCATACGTGTTTATATAAGGATGGGAAAGAGAATAATAATTAACAATGCCTCAATTCCTAAATATTGGATCATACTCTACTCCCTATTTAGGTCAATCCAATGGCCAAAAAGTGGGATTATTGAATTTACTTTAAACAACCCTTCACGTTTTCACAGTCACACACTAATTTTGTTGGGCCTCTCCAGTTTGACCATATATAGCACAACACAATATAGAGCGAAAATTCCTTTCTTATTGAGCTTGAAAAATGATTAGTATCAAGTCAAAGTAGATTGATGATATTTTTTATTGAGTTGA
Organism: Mimosa pudica; assembly: GCA_029929735.1. NCBI lineage: Eukaryota > Viridiplantae > Streptophyta > Magnoliopsida > Fabales > Fabaceae > Mimosa > Mimosa pudica. The sequence goes on along the minus strand of JAKELP010000021.1, from coordinate 5,419,757 downwards.
TATTCAATTATGGCCAACAAATAATTTACAAAGTATTAATTTTGCCAACGAAATGTCAACAAACAAAAAATGACCAATTCTAACAATATCACTTATCATCCATTAACACTATTAGATGCTCGACGATATGGATTGCATGCAATAACTTTCCCAAAAAGTGTGTGTATGATGAGATTTGGACCTTTTTCATTGGTTTTGAAATTTCATGTCTTGTAAGAATATTGAAATTTCACGTCTTATCATCCATTGTATATTCCCTCTCTGCCACCGTTCTCCGCCGCCGTCCTCTGCCGCCACCACCGCACTCCGCCGCCTCCCTCCGGCGACGCCGCCGCCTTCCGCTGCCGGAAATGCAAATATAATTTCCGGCCGCCGCCTCCCTCCGGCGGCGGCTGCGGCGGAGTGCAGTGGCGGCGGAGGGAGGAGGTAGGTGGTTGTGATGAAGAAGAAGAGAAAGAGGAAGAAGGGGGAGGGGAGAGAGGAGAGAGAGAATATAATATTATTAACTGTAGGGTCCACATTTCCAAAATAATTAAAGTAGAGTCCCTTGGGACTCTACTTTAATTATTTTGTAAAACTGTGACTCTACCTTAATTATTTCAGTTTTGGGACTTTTCCAGTATTAAGTCCCTTACCAGAGACTTATAATTAATTTTCCCAATATTGAAATAGGGAGCACCTGTCTATAATCTTATATTTTTTAGGTTTTATTTATCTTTTTGTCTCCAAAGATGTAGCCAATAATCCATCTTTTCAATTTTAGAATTAATCTTCTTTTGGCATTTAAGCTTTTGAGATTAATCGATAAAACTAAAATAATTCATATAGCATTTTGTATTTGAATTTGCAGTGTTTGCAAAATATTCAAGATTTACCGCACTGGTCTTCAAGAATATATGCAATTGATCGAGATTTTACTATTTATCATTATTATTTTCAATACTTGACAAAGTTGCTTCAAGCAAAGGGAAAAATATATCTTGGTTATATATATATATATATGGGCAAAAGTGCTGATGTGATAATTAACTATTTCACTTTGGGCAAAAATAATAAATGACTGTTTCGCGATGCAGAAATAATAATCAACTTTGTGAACCGGTGCAAATGTGATAAAACCAATGACCACAGTTAATTTGTAGTTATGTGAGACCTTACTGACATTATTTTTCAAAGTAAAAATACTCTTTTACCCTCCTTCCAATTAAAAGTCAGCCCCATCTCCTTCCTCTTCCTTCTGTCTTCCTCTTCCCTATCGTTGATGAACACCACCCCACAATTCAAATTCATCCTCAATCCTTCATTCGCACCAAGAAAGCATGACACAACAAAATGTAAACATTATTCTTCATCCCATCGTCTTCCATCGCAAGCAGATTGGAAAGAAAAATTCTTAACCTCTAATAATTTTCAATTTCCGCAAATCCAGTCCAAAAGTTATTAACTTCAGGATTATGAATCAGCCATGGCAGAAGGGTTGGAAGAAATTCTAATCCCAACTATACACAATCATGAACAGAGAGAGAAAAGGGAGGCATAAATCAAAGAAACTAAAATCCATTTTAATTGATGGATGATTTCCCACATCTAGCTTTCTGCAAAGAATTAATCTTTGTAAAAAAAAAGATGAAATCATACCAGAAATCCCAAAGGGGTGATAAACAAATAAAATGGTGGAATTTTTGCAGAAACCTGACAAATCATATGCCATCGAATTGAGAAATTTGATGATAATCATAAGATCCATAAGAACTCATACTCAAACCAGAGATCGGAGCAGATCTTAGCCCATCACCATTCCATTAATCATTCACAAGATTCTAAGACGAAGAAATCAAAGGTTGAAGTGAAGGGTGACCAATTTCCACTTTGATGGGGTTAAGTCGGACATAAATCGGATGCACCCTTTTTCTAAATTTTGTCTTCATTTGATCAATTTGATGTGGTTTTGTGGAAATGAAGGAAACAAGATAAAGTAAATATATTTATACATGCCACTCTAAGTTTCGCTGTTGGCGGACTGATGAACATCAAGTAGTGTTCACTATCATTACCTAATTAAATGTAATTTGGTTAGTTCAAATTAAACTTATTTTACAATTTCTTATTTAAAAGTTATTTTAATATGTACATGATATAAAAAAAAGACAATATTTTAATTGTTAGTTTATCATAAAAAATTTAAGAAAATTAGTAGTCTCAAAATTGTAAATACAGACCTTTAAGTCTGCATTTGACTGGTGTACAGCTTACCACGATGATAATTACCATGTAATGCTAGCTATTATTGTGATGAGTACTTAGTGATTACCATCTTCATTTTAGTCATATATGTTGATAAGTAATAGATATATGTGGATATAATATAGGGATCAATTTGTTAAATAACCATTTGATAAGAAATTTTAATATCCATAATATGATCAGTACTATATGTTGGAGTTATCAATATTAAGGTGTGGGTGTGTCATAAGGAACAAGTCCCAAATTATTAGGGATTGTGGGGGTCCAAATTATAAGTGAATTTGGAATCTTATGTGGGTAAGAGGAAAAGTTAACTCATACAACAATGAGCCGCAATAGGTTAAATCTGGCTAAATTCCCCACCCAGTTGTATGAGTTAAATGTGAATTGAACACCTTTTATGAAGCAACTTTTATGGAATATGGAATGCTATTTTTGGAATAAAGTGATTACAAAAATATGCTATATTGAAGAATGAAAACTTTGTTTTCAAGATACAGAAAATTGATTTTGTATAGTATTATTGTTGGCTATGTGTTGCACTCTTTTATGACCATAAAGGGTTTTTATGGAGCATTTATTTATAAAACGTATGCATTTGTTTTATGGACATTATATTACTACATAATGGTTTTTTAATGAGCCATCAATAGAAATAATTTTCCAAAAAACTGATACTTTATAAGGCCAACGTCTAAAGCTAATGACTACTCAATTTTCATGGTATAGCAACGTACCATTATTTTGTCATTGGCTAAAACATATATAAAAGGTGCTTCAGTAGGTGATTTATGAAGAGAGTGTATGTGACTCTTGGCTCTTGAGTTTAAGAGCATACTTCTTCCTCTCCTACAAAATATTCTTAGAGTTACTATATACTTTCACTATTTTGTTGTCTTGCGAAACACAGGAAGGGTCTGTTTAATTCTGAGGAGAGTTGCGTCCTTTGTTGCTGCCGGTGGTCCCGGAATACCTCTAAAGGACAGAGTCCCATAAGGGAAGCGACTCAGATCACTATTTTATTTTACGTGCAACACTATATTTTTCATTGTTTGCAGGAATAGTTGATGGCTGGATATATGTATTGGAGAGGAGCTAGAAGACATCCAGCGAATTATTTGATGATTTGGGAGCAAACGCCAACAATCTTTAGAGGCATTCCGGTGTTCTTTCTGCAATGGAGTCGAACACTGGTGCTGCAATTCTGGCAAGAGTTGATTTGGAGTCGGCATATTCATCAAATAAGGAGACCCTAAACTTTGGATTTAGTGGTATTATTTTTGTATTTTCCTATTGTGTATGAAATATATAATTTGTCTCACATCTCTATTTGTTATTTTGTCCAGGACACTTTTGAGATATAACAATTTGAGATAATAGTGAATTAAGCCTTTAGCAATTATGGCTAGAGATGATCTGTTCTAAGAATTTCGTCTTAGATTATGTTTGTCTACATCTTGGGATAACTTTGAATTTTATAAATTGGTGATTGGCTAAAATAGGTCATTATATTCCTCATTCCTATGGTTGAACTGAGATGACAAGTTGTAATCTTCTAGTGAGTTAGAGATGATTTGATGTAAGATTTTAGCCTTACATTTATTTGTCACCATCAAGGGACAAAAGTTTGAGATTTTATAATGAAGAAGCCAAAATAGGCTACTCCTCATTCCTGTGTGGATTGAGATGAAAATGTGTCCTCTAGAAATTGTTTGAAACTAGAGATAATATGAGAATTGAGGTTTAACTCAAAGTGATATCCGGACAAAGGCACCTTGGTGATAAAAATAAATCTGATGAAAATAAATATTAAAAGCATTGAGTCCATTGATTTTGTATAAACAAAATTGATTTGTTGAGCATGTGACATATTCTCATGAGGGCTATGGTGAGTGAGCACCAAGAGCCAAATTTACAATTCTTTAATTGGACCCATTTAAGACTTTTATAAACACATGCATATTTGGATGAAAAATCCTAGTCATGGGTGATGTGCAATTATAGAGAGATAATTGACACAATAATATGACGTTTTGATTTCCACGGAACAACCACGGAAAATACTGGGTAAAAACTTGGTTGGAAGATTGTTCGGTCTTCTTCAGGTACGCATGCGTTTTACTTGAATAAGTTTGAGTAGTTATGGTATTTTGTTTAAAAGAGAACAATTCCATAATTAGTTTTAAAAGGCATATGCAAATATCAAATTTTCAATGTCATTTAGACTTGAAAAAAAATACTGTCATGAAGGGAGACCTGTGGGTTTATTGCCGTTGGTTAATATATCCGTGTGTCAATTGATGAAGATTCTTAAAAAAAAAACCTTGAAATGTACATGCATGTATGATATTTTCTATCGATAGAACATATATTCACATAGAGAATATATGTTCTTGTGCTATCGATAGATTGAAGGATATGATAGCACACAAGATGTTATAGGAGAATTGTTAAAAGCTAAATTAATGTGCTTTGATCTTATTAATTGAGAAACCATGGAAAACGTATGGTATGAGATATGATTGGTGATATATATGGATATTATTATGTGAATGATTTCAAATTTCCAATTTGATGGTCAATTATTATAGTGTTATAAATATTAGATGTTATATTTTTTTGGTAATAATGAGTATTTCATTGGTGAATTTAATTCCTCGTGAGGTTTTATTTTCAAAGTTAATTGGTTGATTTTCTTGGAGTGTAGTAGTCACCTAAGAAATTATAGATGTGAAGCGGTCACATTTCATTTTAGTTTTAGAGGACTTGATTAACATTAAGGGTGAAGGTGCAAAACTAGTCACCGTAAATTTTCAAATGGACAACTTTAGAACCCGTAAATTGGATGGTGCAAAACCATACATTATAAATCAAAATGGGACAAATTTAGCCACGCCGTTAAGTTGAAGCTAACAGACGTTTTGATTTAATGAAGGTGGGCCCCACACCAACACAAACGTCTGTTAGCTTCAACTTAACGGCGTGGCTAAATTTGTCCCATTTTGATTTATAATGTACGGTTTTGCACCATCCAATTTACGGGTGCTAAAGTTGTCCATTTGGAAATTTACGGTGGCTAGTTTTGCACCTTTACCCTTAACATTAAATTGGCAAATAAAAATTATTATTTGTGAATGAAAAACATTGATTGCTTGTTAGGAAGACAATATAATTGTTTTCTGTGATTTTGATAGTGTTTAAATATAATCTCTATATAATCCCTTGGATTAATTGGTTTCCTGTTAAATTATATTTAACACTTTTCATGCAATGAAATTTCAATCTAATTGTAATTTCCTAATTACTAAATATAGTTGAGATATTTAGTACTATGTGTGCCTAAAATGTGGGTGTACTTTGAAATATGTGTTCGCACCGCAAGTGCACGGGTCGCGTCAAGTAATAAAGTAGTGAGTAAAGTATCATTCCCACGAGGATTTGGCTCCAAAACCCGGTCAAGTAGAGATTATCGCACTCTCGCTCAATATGAGTGATCCAAATGTCAAGAGTGAAGTGTAACTATATAAATAAATAAGAAAAACTATAAACAAGTGATTCCCCAACTTCAAGGATAAATTGAGACTTGAGATTATTTATCCCCCTTGTATTTCCTAACCTTAAAATGGTCTCCTCTCACAATTGCTTTTAATAGCTATATATGTGCTAACCTAGGGTTCAAAATGTACTTGTAAACGCTCCGTCGAATCAAGAACAAGTGTTTAGTTCCATTAATTGCTCAATTTCTTGTTACAATTAATGAACTCAATTTTAAAGCTTCAACCCTAATGTGACTATGCAAGGTCAATAAGTATATCTCTATCTTATCAACAAAATCATCCATTCATCAAGCAAACTTCAAGTTCTTACACTATTTCACCGAAGTTCTACATTTAACCTAGCTCTCTCAAGTCATAAGTCAAATGAACAAACCAACTAAATGGTGATCAAGCATTTAGAAGCATTATGGCTAGAGTAAAATAAACACATATATAACATTAATCACAAAAGGAGAGGAAGAATCAAGAGTTAATCCATACAAGAGTTCAAAATAATCCTAAAACAAAGTGTTTAGCTACTCATGTTCAACAAACTCAAAGGAAAAGATACAATAATAATCATAAACATTGAACAAAAGTAAGGGAAGGAAATTGGAGGAGAAGAACCAAGATGTGAAGCCTAAATCTCTTCAAAACTTCAAACCTCAACTCAATCTCCACCAAGATCCATGCCCTAGCACACCCACAAGCCCCCAAGTGGTCCAAGAAATGAAGAATGCCCTTTTGAGTGTGTTTTTTGTCTATTTATATCTGAATTTCGAGCTGATTTTCGCTGCCTTTCTTTTCACTGCGTTGGCTGTAGCCAAGAAATTCTGTTTGTTGTCTTGGCTATAGCGAGGTCCATTCTGACATGTGTTAGCTGCAGCCAACCATTTTTGCCTGCGATTCTTGGCTGTAGCCAGGTGCATTTTCAGCTTCCTTTTGCTTCTTTTCCATTTTTATCCTTCCTCAAATCTCCTCCAAATGCAACTCAAATGTGGCCCACTTGTTTAGCATCAACAACCTACATAACAATAAGATCTGTACCAAGCCAAAGTTGACAAATAGGTGGTCAAATATTCACATGCAAATCAATAATTCCATGATTTTACCCCAATGTCAACTTGACACATTTTCCTATCATATGTACTTCAAAACAAGTATGAGTTTATCCAAAATATGTAGGAAGTATAGGGAAATGTGCTAAAATAGCATGAATTTCATGAGGTTAACAATATGTTTGAGGCTAAGTTGTTACAGGCTTCTTAGTAAATATATTGGAGAATAACCGACATGTGTTGTCGATGAATTGTGATTGTCAAATGACAATAACCGTTGTTAAAATAACAATGATATAAAAATATTTTGAGATATTTCAAAGTGTGGGGGTGCCTTACATTTAGGATACCATATGCTCAATTATTGTTTTTGCTAAACACTTTATTTGGTTTGAAGTGATTTTGGTGTGTACAAATTATTGAGAATTTGTTGCATTATTGGATTATATGAATCCATGAAATATAACTTATGCTATATAAAAAAAATTGGGCATAAAATAAAATAAAAAAATACTCTCGTGAGGGGGTAAAATATTCAAGAGATACCATAAATATTGGTATGATATATAGTGGATTCCTGTTGTATATATTGAAATACGCAGAAGTTAAATGAGAAAATCCACTAGTTTTCAAATAAAATATTTTGGACTAAATCCAACACATAGTGTTGATTTTTATATGTCAAGTTTCTAAATATATGAGATATTTGGAACTGTGGGGGCATAAATTATAAATTGCCTTTAAAATTTTGAGACCAAATGGCTATATAAAGAAAATAGCAAATAAATTGGTGATAAGCCAACATTTAATGTTGATGAGTTGTGATTGCTAAAAGGCAATAACCATTATAAAAAAAATAATGGTATATGTGAAAATCTTTTGAGATATAATATAAATAAGCTAGCTTGAAAATTGTGGAGATATCTCAATTGATTATGTGGGGTCAAATATTGACCTGTCGAATCCGTTAACTAAGCCTCGGGAAGAAATAATTAGTTGAGGGGAATGTGACTAAAGCCAACTTGAAATTGACAGCGATGACAACCAAACCTCTGTGATTGGAGATCCCATGAAGGAGGTTCAATGGGTAAGAACAAGTCGTGCGTCAGTGCTGCTAGCACTTAAATAATTTGCTAGTTCATTCCTATGACTCGGAAAAGTGCTAGATTGCATTTTGGTGAGGCTGAGTATAAACTCTTAATGATTTCATAATCCTACGGGATGATGTGTTCATTGCAGGTACACTTCATGAAATCACCTCTACGAATGTCAGAGTGGGCCGCTCCTATGAAACCTTGGCAAAGTTTCTAGAACATTCGTTATGCACCAGGCACGCTCATGGCCGGTCTTAACGGGCACAACTGACTTTAATAGTGGGAATGTCAGGGTATAATCTGGCTAGTGATACCTCTAGTATACATAAGAGTTGTCAATTCAATTCCATAGGAACATTGACTTCTCTGTGTGCTAAGTATTATTGGTCTAGGTCTAGTTCAAAGTCCAAAGGACTGCTAGATACAATGAGAATATCCTAGTATGTAACTCGGATAATGGAGTTCCTTTGACACATGTGGGGATTGTTGCAGTTATCAATATTAAGGTGTGGGTGTTTCATAAGGAACAAGTCCCAAATTATTAGGGATTGTGGGGGTCCAAATTATAAGTGAATTTGGAATCTTATGTGGGTAAGAGGAAAAGTTAACTCATACAACAATGAGCCGCAAGAGGTTAAATCCGGCTAAATTCTCCACCCAGTTGTATGAGTTAAATGTGAATTGAACACCTTTTATGAAGCAACTTTTATGGAATATGGAATGCTATTTATGGAATAAAGTGATTACAAAAATATGCTATATTGAAGAATGAAAACTTTGTTTTCAAGATACAGAAAATTGATTTTGTATAGTATTATTGTTGGCTATGTGTTGCACTCTTTTATGACCATAAAGGGTTTTTATGGAGCATTTATTTATAAAACGTATGCATTTGTTTTATGGACATTATATTACTACATAATGGTTTTTTAATGAGCCATCAATAGAAATAATTTTCCAAAAAACTGATACTTTATGAAGGCCAACGTCTAAAGCTAATGACTACTCAATTTTCATGGTATAGCAACGTACCATTATTTTGCTATTGGCTAAAACATATATAAAAGGTGCTTCAGTAGGTGATTTATGAAGAGAGTGTATGTGACTCTTGGCTCTTGAGTTTAAGAGCATACTTCTTCCTCTCCTACAAAATATCCTTAGAGTTACTATATATTTTCACTGTTCTGCTGCCTTGCGAAACGCAGGAAGGGTCTGTTTAATCCTGGGGAGAGTCGCGTCCTTTGTTGCTGTCGGTGGTCGCGGAATACCTCTAAAGGACAGAGTCCCATAAGGGAAGTGACTCATATCACTATTTTATTTTACGTGCAACATTGTATTTTCATTGTTTGCAGGAATAGTTGATGGCTGGATATATGTATTGGAGAGGAGCTAGAAGACATCCAGCGAATTATTTGATGATTTGGGAGCAGACGCCAACACTATATATATAAACATATATCGACCAATAAATCAAAATTCTGTACCGTTAAAGGACATGTTAAAATTAAAGAAAACTTTGAAGATTCATTATAAATCAATTTTGTAGGAAAAAATGTACAGTACACACTGATGATGCAGTGATTATTATCGATAAAAAAACAACTTCAAAATAGCTGATTTAAGCTATAGATATATAGAATAATGCGAAAAACATTCATGTGAACATAATTTTCTGCATGTATAAACAAGATATTCAAATTTGAATACATGACATTGCTGCAATGAAATCATCACGTATAACACACTCTACAATCCGTAAAATACGTAGTAGGGGATCATAATAAGGAGAAATATTAAAATATGAGAAATATGTAGAAAATTATGTTCATACCTCAAATACAGGTTTAATTTGATCCTTACGTAGTACAGTATAAGATATTGGAGGGGAAATAATAGATAATCGGAGGTATATATATCATATATATCATCCATTATCCTTGCGCTTATCTAGCAACCTTCCCTTTTATACACGTCACAAGTTTCCTTATTTGAAGGTGGTGACGGATTATTGGAGAGACAGCTAGTGTATCTTTGGTGTGGAGGACATTGAGGAATTGCTTTATTGTTTTTGTTTTGAGTTCCTGGCATTGTGACCTGACCAAGATTCATAATGTGAGAGACAGTGAGATAAGAATCTTCGGAAAACATTGTGGCCTTCGTTAGATTTTCAATGTAAATGTTGTTATTGTTAGCCTCGTGAAGAGTCTTCATCAATAATGGATCTCCAAAACCCTCGAGGCTAAGGAACAAGTAGCTCATCGTCATGACGATTACCAAGAGAAGCGTTTTCGCCATATTCTTGCTTTCAACTCTCTCAACTCAACTCTTGTTCTGCTTATTATTTTGTTTTTGCAGTAGTAGTTGTACTCTTAACTCCTAGACAAAGATACAGAGACATCTCTTTATATATTAGAGAGATGGATGCCGATAAATTTTTATTTTACATGGCCGGTTAAGTTGCAAATTTGTTCATACCCGTAGATATTTGTTTGATTACTAATGAACCTCCTTGGGAGTATGAGAAAGAGAAAAATCACCCTAATAGTTGAAAAGAAACTAATGTTGAGAGTTACGAATTTAATGTTATATAACTTTATTTTAACATTTTTATTGGCAATTAAGGACATATTGCTCGATTTTTAATTTTTTTTTTCGGGGTGCATGATATTTGGTCGCTCATAAAAAACTTTTGGATACTCTATTTTTAGGGGCCGTCTTAATTCAGTATATCGTTTGCAGTGCTTTGAGTTTTCCACTTACCAAAGTTTAATATTTTAATCGAATGATTTCCTCTAAGAATGACGTACCTTAATTTATATTTTAAAGATAAATGTTGGATTATAATGAAATGAAAAATTTTGAGTAATAATTCCAAGTTTATAGAAGTACTTAATTACGTGGATGATATATCTACATTAAATTGCCCCGAATCTAACACAGGTTTTAGTTCCATATTTTTGCCGACAAACTCATTTGTTTTTAGTCGGAGACAGACAAACTCATTTTGGGCCAAAAAAAATCTAAGGAAACAAAATCAGACATTAATTATATAGATATAAATATGGCTGGTGGAGTGCACATGGGATCAATCAATGTGATTAGGTGTTATATAGGCTTTCGTTGGACCCCAAGTTGACTTCAATAAAAAGAGCACTCATTTATTAACTTCAATGTTCAGCTCTTGCAGCTAATATTATTACATCAAGAAAATCGAAGGAGGCAATATATGCGCGCGCGCGCAAGAGCTTAGACATATAGCTATTAGGCAATATCAGAATGGTACGTACTAGCTATATACAATATAACAAAATTTAAATAGGTCTTATATTTAGAAACAGATGTAATAATATATTGGTTAAAGGATATCTTTGTCTATAAACTGTAGCACAAGTATCATTGAGCAAAGAATTTTGGGAAAAGAATCATTTTTTCCTATGAACTATGTCGCAAGTATCACTCATCACATATATTAATGGGTAAATGTGCAATTTTACAAATAAATTTTACCAAAAGAGCATTGGGAGTATAAAAAAATTTTCTTGGTGTAAACTTACCAATGAACAATTATAATATATACGTGCAAGTTTGCCAATATCATCGTCTTTTGGAAGTTGACCATTAAAATCTTAGTTAATTACGTGGAATGTTGACTTTTGATAGTAAATGTCCAAAAATTTGACAGTTTTGGTAAAATTGCAATGATTTTCTTATGTTGATGTAAATTTAATTTGGTGAAATGTATAGGACCAAATATATTACATATAAGATGATTGAAATTAATCTAGAATATCCAAGATCTAGTTACAGTTCATCCATCTATTTTAACCTTTTCTTTCAGAAATAGTTATGCTGCGCGTCTTTTCTTTTTGTAATATGTATTGTGGGCCTTTACTTTGCTTAAAGTTAGTGTATGTATGCTGTGACCTCCCTTTGGTTTTATGTATAGGGAAGACAATTGAGGCATTGGATCAGCTAAATAAATTAAAAATCATCTCTGTCCAAGGAGTATTGTGTTAGTTTCTGCATTGAAGTTTTGTTGTTCATCTCTGATTGAAGTTTCTGCATTTTGGTCACTTGAATTGATAGGTGTGCTAGTGGAAGAACTAGCATATATTGAGCATGTATATAGAAAAAGTTTAAACAGTACATTTTGTTCACTGGCTCTTTCAAAACAGAATTATGTTTGTTTCTTTAAAGCATGCATATATATAGTCTATCGTTGAAAAGTTAAAAGTTATCGCATGCTTGCACCTTGATCAATCATATTTTTGTCCTTCAGACTTTCAGCCATGCATCATGCGTGAGGCAGCCTAAATTAATTGATTACACTTGTGGAAACTTTTTTGGAATTCCTACACATATAAGCTAAGTGAAAATTCAATATTTAGGTATCGACGTGTAGATTTCACACTAAACCTTTCCGGCAACTCTGGATGTTTATTACTAGTTTTTTTTTGAGGCTTTTTTGTATTTGTAGTGCTATTTTGGAATTGGTTAACCTTATCAATGGTATTAATTTTTTAATTGATATAGATAGATAGTATTAACGAATAATATTATTTATTTATTGGGTTAAAGGTTATTCTGGCCACCAAATAATTTCCAATGTATCAATTTGGCCTATAAACAATTTTCGGTCTCAATCTGACCTATAAACAATATAAAAGGCTCATTTTGGCCACTACTCTACTGGAAAATACAAATACCCTTGAGACCTATTTAATATAAATTCTAAAGATGTGGGTCCCACTTTTAAAAATAAAAAATTATCACCTTACCCCACTCCTCTCTCTCTCCTCCCTCCTTCACCCACCTAACCACCACACTCCTCTCTCTCTCTCAACCTCACCCACCATCTGCTGCCTTCACAAATCCACTTCTACAATCCCATAGCCGCCTCCACCTTCTCCACTCTCCACATGAAAACTCACACCACTTCTCTCCCAAGTCCCACCAAATCTCCCAATGTCACATGAGCATGAAACAGTGATGAAGATTGGTAATATAATGACACAAATTTTAGGTATCTAATTATGAATTCCTTGTTTTAATATAGACGGTTGATTCAGAATTGAGAGCGAATTTTTGTTGAGTCCAGCATTGTCGGCTATTGAACTCACCATGTCGGACACCCTAGGGTTAGCTCTCGCATTTTCCTCGGTGTTGGCAGGCCCAACTCAAGTATTGTAGGGAGGCCCAAGGCTCTCTCGAGTCCACGATCTAATGCTGCAGCATTCCTGAGATAAAGTCTTGTCATTGGCCCTCCCAGGGATCGAAGTCGAGACCTCCCACTTTATAGGCATTATAGATGCCTCGCTTGTTACCACTTGGGCTGCAGTCGCTGCATTCTATATTCCTTCATTCATCATTCATGGCCTATTCCTATTCCTATTGCTTCTTTGCTTCCCAAAATGCTCCTCCTCTTCTCCGTCGTCGTCGTCGTCTCCACCATCACCATCACCCTCCTTCATCTCATAGCCTCATCATTCCTTTCTTCAACTCTCCACATGAGAGAGAGGAGTGTGGTGGTTATTAGATGGGTGGAGGAGGGAGGAGAGAGATTAACCGGGTCTCACTTTTATTTTTAAAAGTGGGACCCACATCTTAGAAATTATATTAAATAGGTCTCAAGGGTATTTTAGTATTTTCCAGTAGAGTAGTGGCTAAAATGAGTCTTTTATATTGTTTATAGGCCAGATTGAGACCGAAAATTGTTTATAGGTCAAATTGATACATTGGAAATTGTTTGGTGGCCAGAATGACTTTTAACCCTTATTTATTTGTTGATAATTTAGGGGTTTTATTATTGTTTTTTCTTCAATAATCATGATGTTATAATATTAGATATTAAAATACAGATTTATTTTAGTCAATGATGAAGTTGGGTAGCTGTATTAATATAAAAAAGAACTATTTTTCTAAATCTACTCCGGCGCTTAGAGCGCCTGTACAGGTTATTCTTTTACATTTAATACCTATACTGGCGACTGAAGTGCCGCTATAAAGTTTTTAATTAAGAAAAATGTGCTTGTTCAATTTAACTGTGCTTTAAGTGCAGGTAAAAACTACAGGTAACCTGCGCTTTAAGCACAAGTATAAAACTACCAATAACTAAACATTTTGAGCACAAGTAAACCTATTCCAATGTTCGTTCAAAACCTATTCCAATGCGATCGAGCTTTACCTACACGCCATTGGAGGACGAGTATATTTCACATTTGTCCGAGCTTTTTTATCTAGAAAATAAGATTCGATAATAATTCTCAATATTTATGTCAGTAGTTCAAATATTTTTGTAATATTTTATGAATGTAAAGTCTAATGAAGTTTTGGTTCATACTACTATATTTAAGGATCAATATTTGATAATCATAGTGCATTTCAATGAGTTTTGTTTTCCAGCTATTCTATATTTCTAGCTATTTTATTGAATCACAATCAAGATAAGCATGTAAGTGGTATAAGTCTCCCAAATACATTTGAAACATATTTTGTTTCACTTAGAAACTAGACTAATAAGAAGTTTATTATTACCTGAAATTTATGTCAACTATGTAAAAATATCTATCTATATACATTTTTTGTTGGTTGAATAGCACTTACGAAAACGATGTGTAAATGTTACTGTGTTAGCCTTTGCCACCTTTAAATTTTCGGGAAAATGTGATTAATAATTCACTATAGAATAGGTGTGAGTTTAACCATGAAGTGTTTGTTGGAAATTGTGTAGACGTGTCACAAGAAACAAGTTCCAAATATTTTGGGATTGTAAAATTTAAATTTTAAGTGAATTTGAATTACTATATGAGTCACGAGGAGGAATGACCTTGCATAATAATGGGTCACTAGAGATAATCTAACCAATATTCTCCACCTATTTTATACACAGTAAATAAACATGTTAGAGCACTTTATTATTATATATTCAAAGAGAGACTTTTCTGAAAACACAATTATTATTCCTTTGGAAATCAAATGTTGAAAAATAAAATTAGAAACTGATTTTGTGGATCAACATTAAGGGTTTTAAAACCCCACTTGAATGTATTTAGCATGCCTTACATGGTATTCATGTTGAAAACTGGTTTATTTCTTAACGTTATTATTACCTTTTATCTTATGTTTTATGGCTTATAACGTTATGAAAAGATAAATTCATTGATTTATTAATCATAAAGAGGTTTTCCAACATTAACCACTTTGATCAAGCCTATATAATTATATTGTGCTTTGTGTTAGATAACGTAATTCAAGTTTTAGAGTTCATCTCTCCTCCTCTTAAATATTTCCACCTTAGTGAGTTTGTAAACTAATAAGATATATATAGTTCTGTTCACCCTATTTTTCAGGAAGATTGGTTTAATCCTGGTAAACACCACAACTTAATTCTTTATTGGTAGTCGCATAATAGCTCTTAAGAACAGTGTCATTCATTAAGGATACAACTTTTCATCACTTGTAGGTATTGTTGCTGAGTGGATATATTAGTATTGAAGATGAATTAGAAAATATCCATAGAATTATATATATTTGATGATTTAGGAGTTCAAGCCAACAGTATGAATGCAGAAAAAGTACTCTTTATGAGAACTATACTAAATTAAAGACGGTAATGCTCAAATTTGACAAAGACAATCGTATAGAAAATTAAAGTAGTAACTAACAACATAAGAATAAAGTGCAAGGAACCACATCATTCTTATTAGATTTAGCACTCTCTATCATATGAGCCACAACGTGGCTTAGGTGATGAGGGAGGTGACCTGCGGAGGCAGCTAGTATATTTTTCGTTTGGAGGACATTGAACTGATGCTTCATTTTCATCCAGGGTTCGTGCTGTGGTGGTGTCTTCCCTTTTTATACCCAGAGAGACAACAATGAGATCATCATCAGAATCTCCGGAGATGAAACTAGTGGCCTTCATCATAAGATCTTCGAAATAACTAATGTTGTTGATGTTGTTAGTGTACCATGAGGACATATTGACCTCATGAAGATTATTCTTCCTCCATGGATCTCCAAAACCATCGAAGCTAAGGAATAAGCTCATCGTTGTGATTAGAAAGAGAAGAATCTTGGACTTATTGCTGCATGACTTCTTCATCATTTCTATCTTCAGCTCTCTCTACTCTTGTACGTTCTGTGCTTTCTTTTGTGTTTCTGTGCCACTGGTCTTAATATACTAAGAAATTGTTCTTTATCTATCTATATAGAGAGAGAGAAATGGCCAGAAAATAAAAATGGAAACACTAATTATTGCTACATGTGGCAGATAATGGAGAATGAAAAATATTTTCATTGAAATAGAATCTAAAATCAAATTTAAATTATTCAGATAAGATTTAGATATTATAAATACATATGCTTAGTAGGCCGGTCTCTCCGTTCATCTTGATGATGAGTGAGGAAACTGGTTTCTAGTGTATGAAAACTTTCTTGACCAATTATATAAGTTCTAACATTTTCAATAAATCAACGCTACAATGAAGAAATGCATGCCAATATATTTACTCCCTTAGTAGGTCCTAGATATATAATATATTTTTTAATTTGATTAGATTTATTGTGTTAGCTAAATTACTTAATTAATTTGATTTATTTTTTAAAACACCCCAATCATCTTAATTAATTTATTTTCTTTACTTCTTACATGATTTGCGAGTATTCATATATGGGTGATTTTGAAAAGTTGTCAAAAAAAAAATATGTTCTACATTTGGTATCTAGCTTAAGTCTCCCAAACATATTTTAACAAAGGGAGAACATATAGAAAGGTGCACAACCATGTCCATGAGTAGTCCATGACATTTTATGCTTTGTCATCACTCTTTCTTTCCCCAATTTAGTTGATGATTTATTTATGGCCAAAAAAGATATTGACGATTATTTGTTATTATTAGTGCTAACCCCACTAATTCTCTTTAACTCTCTACCTCGTTTGGTGCTCTTTAAGTAGGATTGTTGTATTGAATTAAATTTTTTTACTACGGCATGTTTATTTGGAAGCCACACTGCACTTCATATATTTAATCTGTCGGGGCTCCAATATGGTCCTATCACGACATCGTTAAGAGTATCAGATATTAATAACAACGTAAACCTTATCTCACTTAAGTGGGGTCGGCTACATGGATCACACGACGCCATTTTGCTCTGTCCCTAGTCATTCCTGGAGATAAATCTTTCACTAATATATCTCTTTGAATAACTTCATCAAGAGTTCTCTTTGGTCTCCCTCTATTTCTTATATACGGCTCCCTTACCATCTACTCCACTATTCTTACTGGCTCATCTAATTCTCTTCTTTGAACATATAAGAAATAGAGGGAGAAAATGTTTTATTGTATATAGAGAGAGATTAGTGTTATCGTTGAAAAATTAAATTAATAACAAGTCTTGGAGACTTTTTTTTCAAGAATTCGTGAATGTTAATATTATAAATAAGTCCTTTTCATTAGGAACCACATATAATTTCCTCCTTTTTATACTCGATGACAACCATGGCACATGTTTGTCATTTTACAAATTCAAGAAACCTATGTTTCATTATCTTTTTTCTAGGGGCTATATGTTGTATATGCCCAAAATAATACTTTTATGTGTCTGTCTATATGAAGCCTTTTCAACCGAACAGTCTGAAAGTGTTTTAAAAAACAGTAAAATTAATTAAAAGAAATAGATTGGCCAATGAATCTATTGCAAAATAGATTATTGCTAAAAAATAGGCTGATTCGGTTAAAGGAGTATTAAATAAATTGACTTTATAAATTTTTTATGGAGAGAAGGAGACCTCTGTAGTCTGTAAAATAGGTAAAAGTTGTTATGCCATAATGTAATTATTATCGATTCTATCTTGGAATTGGTTTCCCTATTTATCAAATGATGAAAAGAGAGAATTAATTATATGTAAACCGTCTAAATTTCATACTGCATATATTTTTTTCTAAAAAAATTTTTATGATTTTTTTAAATAATATGTCAATTGATATAAAATTGAGGTCATTATGAGATTTAAATAATTAGATACCTCAGCTCTTTTTCTTATAACACTTCCTCAACTGGTCATTTTTATGAGTAGGAAATTAGTTCCACCTATCGCCTAGCTCGTCGTGCTCCACAATATATTAATGCGAATCTCACTATCCCCTCTTTGACATTTAAACTTTAATATCTTCTTCGTTTGGTGCTCCAATTCTGAGTGGTATTGTTAAATTAATTTTGTTTTCGGCTAATCAATTGATGTTGGTTGAATAATCAGGCATGTTTTGGACCACATTACGCTATTGCTGCACTTGGGCCATATATGTGTGTGTAATCCAAACGTGTAATACAATATCTGCAAGATCAATGTCAACATTCAAGAAGTATGTGGATTGTTATAACGTATTCATACTCCTATACTAGTTTTTTTTTTTGGCCAACATACTCCTATACTTGTATCCTACTAATCAGTTATAAGCATATTTTTTTAAAAGATTTTAAAAGTATTAACTTTTCCTCCTGCATACCCTTTTAAAATACTACCTCCACCCTAAATATAAGACCTAATTGACTTTTTTTTGGAGAGGTTAAGGTTGCGAAATAAACTATTAAATCATGACACATTTGATATATTTTTAGATTATCCATTAGGTTATAGGTAAAATAAACTAGTCTAAGGGAAAAATTAGGTAAATCATAAATTTATAATTAACTTTACTTTTTTAGGATTTTCCAAAAAAATCAACTAGGTCCTATATTTAGGACTGGAGGGAATATTCTCCAATCAACTAACTTCTCTAACAAATTAACTTAAACAATTTTTTGGAGTTAATGAATTCGTTGAGAATGATATTAAAATTTAACAAAAATTAATTAACTCAGCTAACTTCTGTAAAGTTGTTAATAAATTTTAATATATAAGATGGAGTGATTTCATAACTTAGTCTAAACAACTTGATATTGTTACATTCTTATTCAGACCAAAACCCAGCTCACGTGGGAAAGGTTTTTTTAAAAAAAATTAAAATGCGTATCAGATTTTATTTGCAAGTACACAACGAACAAAGAAATGCGTAGAAGATTTTGTGGAGATGGTAGTTTCCAAAAAACAAATAATAAATATATTTCATGAGCAGGAAATAACTGCCATTTTAATATACACACGGTGCATCTCACAAGTCAAAACTAGAGGGAGATAATTCAAGGATCATGTAACTGCCATTTTGGTTGTGATCAAGAAGATAACTCCTAAATGCAAAGGATGGGTGTAAATATGTAGTTTCACCCTCTTTGTATAACACTTTCTCTTCCATGCAGGGTATAGCTTAGGTCCAATGGAATTCACATCATCATGAAGGAATGAATCACGCTAGAAGGATATTTGAACATTTGGAATTCCAAATATAGAAGATTATCTGTGGAAGACATTTCTCTATATATATAGTAAAACTTGATCCATATTCTTTAAAGCATTTTCAAATCTAGAATTACAAAGTTACAGTGAGGTCTACAGAAGATATAGAGCTTCTTTGATGACTTAAAATTGAGTGCTGCTGAGGGATTTATCAAGTTAGAAGTGGACTGCTCAGTGTTAAAACATGGAAGGTTGTGGAAATGTTGTCCATAATGTAGATGACCAATAGATGTAGGGATTCAATTACAAATAAACGAGAGTTCTCAACTCAATGTTGAGTCAGTAGATTTGAGACATTAGTCCCCTTTTCACGTATGCCATGGAGGAAGCTATGCTTTTTTGGGTAGAAATTGGCAAGTAATTGGGTGCCATCATTTAAGAGATATGCATCCCATATGCTCATGAGTAAATTAGTTTTGGAGAAATGAATAATGATAGATAATTTAAAGTGATTTTGTATCCTTAAATTAACCAAAAAAAGTCGAAGTGGTGTTATAATTAGTAATGAAGGGAGTAAGATCTAATTGATGTGAGAGTTTTGGCTAACTTTTGTTTTATTTCATTGCTTCAAATGTTTAGGAGAAACACAATGAGAGCTCTTTATAGGCAAGTAATTCATCTACTATCAACAAATTGGCAAAGTGAAGCCAAGAGTAACAAGAATGGAACAAAAAAGTTACATTCAGCAGTAAAAACTCAATTCAAAAACCATAATTGCCTGCTGGCTGCCTAACTTCAAAAGAACAACATAGATATTTCTTTCTGGATAAGAGTCGTGAAGTTTTACTTGAAAGTATCCAACTCTAAAATTTGACAAACCAAAAGGTAATAATGAATGGTGTCAAACCTAAGTTTCTCAGACAAGAACCTAATTCCATTGAAACGGTGATCATACCTTTAGGTCCCACCCGTATCAGGACACTGCGAAGTTGGCAAGCATAAAAATGCAAAATAGTTTAGGACCATAAACTACAATGGATAAAAATCAATAATTATGCTATGGAAAGGAAAATGAGAAGAATAGACCATGAATCATTTTATTTCAGAAGGACCATATTTTTTCCGAATCAGAAAATGACATGTACATGTTATCTGGATCTATATCTAGCATGCCAAAAAATGAACCACCCGCCCAATCTTGCTTTCTAATGCCCTGTAGGAACAGAACAAAATTGACAATAAAAAAGACCAAGAAAGCTAACTCTCTTCAGTTCTGAACCTCTTAAGAGCTTGTTCAGAATCCTCACTGTAGTAGTTGACTCCTGAACATGGCATTGATGCGGTGTGCACAAATTGATTCTCATGATCCTGAACAACATTGCCCACTATCAGTATAAATTTTAAGGGAAAAAGTTATCAAGCTACTCAAGATCCGCACTCTTACATCTGATAACAATGAAAACACAATGGGTTCACATGATCCATTGGCCAAAAACAAGGATATCCAGTGGAGATTTTACCAACTTTCTGCCCCAATCATAAATTATCTAAAATGGCAGCAACTAACTGAATACCATATGTGTAGGAATGATGTGACAAAGAATTCACAAACATTTCAATCTTAAGTTTTTACAAACCTTTGAGATTGATGTGGAGGCAACTGATCGATTTCCTACATCAATTTGTACTGAAACACTGGCCTCAGATAAATCCACGCCTGAAGAGCGCAATGATTGCACAAAAGTGTCCAATATTCTGTTTGAGCACAATAAACCCATCTAACGCGTGAGTGAAATCCAGTTCCATGAGATACTTAAGGCAACCCTTCAATGTACCAAAAGGAACTTTCACAAAAGAGTAACAGGCACAACAATTATTCTAGGCAACAGCCAACAGAAGCCTGATGGACCTACATGCATTGTAATCAACCACAAATCCCTAGTCATTCATGTTTCATATTAGGCCACATTCCAAGAATATCAATCTAAACAGCTATCACAGCATGCATCCTGCTAATCCACTAGTCCTAAACCGTAAGTCCGTAAGTACTAAGCCCAACAAAATGTCAAAAGGCACTTAATTTTCATGAAATAGGAATAATAATCAGAAGTTGATTTCTCCTACGCCCATCATACTAATTATTGTGATTCTAACAAATATATTACCAAGTCAGCATGTAATAAGCAATAAGCCTTATATTTCTTTTACATAATGAAATTCCATCTCTCAGACAGGTGAGATCATTAATTTGCAAATAACAAGTTGAATTTTTTAATCACTTATAGTTTAAGCCCAAAAACGGCACAAATATTTTATACAATGTTGATAGAGCATCAATTGATTCTGTTGCTAGTAAATGAACTACATATGCACGCCCAATACGCATCTAGAAAGTTATAGCCATTCACTGATTATGTGTTTTAGTTTAACAATAACTCTTGAAAATCTAATAGAATTAATATAAACACACAAGAGACGCTCACCCCTGAGAATAGGCTCTTGAGATGCTAACAGATTCATTTTCGAATGTCAACTCATCCTGTTGCTTCAATGTATTATTTCGAAAATCGTATGCACCCACCTTAGATCCGCTAAGAGGCACCTGAGATTGAGTATGGGAAGGAGTGTTCTCAGAGTTAGATACTGCTTCATGTAAATGTTGGGCTGGAATGCCATTGCTCACAGCCAGATCAAACATGTCCAACCGCATTTGCACACCCAAGGAAATTGCATCAGAAGCTAAAGCATGGGAGTCAGCCTTGTGAATAATTGTCGTTGACAAGTCAGATTCCATTGTATCATGTGCATTTAAGGGCAGTGACGGACAGACCACATTATTGTTCCCATGACCAGAGCCATTTTGCATAGCCTGAGATGTGACATTATCTGTAGGTCCACTGTGATTTCTCTGATACAAAAGTTGAGAGTCCAAACCAGATTTAGTATAACTGTTTAAAGAACAGAACTAAGTCTAATCACTCATATCCCACAGCTAACCAAATCTGAGTACATGAATTTTTTTGTAGTAACAAAAATTCACATGAGGATTGCAAAATTCTGTTGTAAGTATCGTTAATAATGAAAATCACACATGACCAAATTTGATTTGTGAGTTGGACCTAATGGTTATATGCAGATGGACTAAAGGTTTGTCCTTGTTTATGTTAATATTCATAAGTCCCTAACCACAATAAATTATCACAATGAACACTATCGTCCCTGAACTCACTTAAGTATGCAATCTGCAACTAGATCTACCCCAAGAAATAAACAAGGGTGTCTGTAAGTGTATCACTAACCCAGTGCACTCCATTTGACCAATGTCAACAGATTAAGGGGTCTACTATCTCCCAGTTTTGGGAAAGGGAAAAAACACATCTTAATACAAACGA
Source organism: Mimosa pudica (assembly GCA_029929735.1). Lineage (NCBI taxonomy): Eukaryota > Viridiplantae > Streptophyta > Magnoliopsida > Fabales > Fabaceae > Mimosa > Mimosa pudica. Next base: position 5,397,098 of record JAKELP010000021.1, on the reverse strand, counting down.
AAGGTGCTCCGGACAAACTAACATCAGTGTTAGAACATACACATAATCACACAATTGCCAAAACATTCCATAAACCAAATGTGCAAAATATAAAGAAGCACGTGCATGCATGCATGCACAACAAAATACAAAGGTTTCTACCCAAGGTACTAATTTCATTGGCTCCTGATTCCACCCTTGGTAAGATTGCTCATACATTTGTAATCTCTCCTGTAAAAATTGAATATACTCGATAACCTGCATAAGAAAGGTCATATTCCTTGATTTAGATCATCAAAACAATATCACAGTTTTGAGAAATTTGTGGCTGAATGAAATACCTCCAGCAGGAAAGAAGCCTTGTCCCTTTTTTGATCATTTTGAGGAATGAGATCTCTCAGAATCTGAAATCTGGCTCACAAGTTTAACTACTTTCAGACAAGAAAATGAAAACTTCCATCGCTATTAATATTTTGATCATCAACCTTATACCGAAATTGCCCAAAATACACTGAGAAATTTAAAAAATGTAATTAAGTAGCTTAGAAAACCTGGTTTATATTCATATCTAACTTGCCAATTCCATAGAAGCAATCTTTGATAGGAAAATTACAAAAAATGAAATGAACAATATATTGAAATTATGAAGAGCGCAGCAGTACAATTTCAGCAATAAACCATTACATTGCTCAAGTGTTGCCCAAGGAAATGAAGGTAAAGAATTTTCCTCCAAGAGTTAATCCAGATAGTACTGTACAAAACTATAATGAAACAATGCCTTCTATTCTGACTATCTAAGAAAAACAGCAGCCAAAAAAATGTCAAGCAGAAGTGATAAGCTAATATGCTTCAATCATTAAAGATCAAATCATCAGCATTTCCCTGAATTCTAAGCCAGTCCATATTGTCATTTCCAGGAAATTGCAAGGGTAGATGCTAAGTATGAATGCACGGTAACCGGCAAATGGCTTTCATAACAGTAAGGGTTCTAGTCCCACTTGGTGAGGGTGCTGGGGAAGGGAATATATTAGGCAGCCTAACCCTTGTTTTTTACAGAGTGGTTGATTCAAATTCACGACCTCAGAACCCACGACAAGCGAACTTACCATTGAGCCAAACCAGCGGCTTTCATAACAATATGAAGTCATTTTCCCTGTAACAATGTTGTAATAAACGTTTGCACCCACAAGCCACAACTAATAACCCAAAACAAGAAATGAAACAAAACCAGAAAGATAATCACTAAAACACAAACAAAAACAAACAAATCATCCCCTATCCCAACAAATGCACAAGTCATAATCAGTACCTATTAAAGCATGCTCACAAAAAAAAGGCATTGACAAAGCAAAGCTAACTCATTTAGCTTACCTTTCATTTATTTTGCTCCTTCTACGCTGCTCAGTTTCTGAATGCTTAGAACGATGCGCATTAACTCGCTGATCTCTAGTTTCATCATCCACCTTCACTGCCATTCAACACAACATAATTATCAAACCCCACAATTCAATTCAAAAAAAAAAAAAAATCCCACCACCCAAAAACCTTCACAGTCAAAACCCATTTCCCAAATAGCATAGAAAGAGAGAAAAACGTAAAAAGTTCAAACCTTTATGCGAAGAAGAGCCATTTCCAGCCATATGATCATCATCTTCTTCATCTTCAAATTCTTGTCGTTGACCTCTCGCAGACCGAGCCATAGAAAAAAAAAGACTTCTTTCGAGGAAACTAAGATTAAGGAGGAGAATTTGCAGGCAATGAGTTAAAGGGTAGAGTTTTTTTTTTTTTTTTTGGTTTTTGGGTTTGTTTGTATGTACAGTTGGGAGTTGTGAGTAGTATAGAGTGACCATGAAATGAAATAGTAGTAATTATGTAATTTGGTGATTGTATTTTGGGAAAATTAATTTGTAATCCTTTACAAGGGACTTAATAGTAGGAAACTCTCATAAATTTCACATATTAAAGTAAAGTCTCCAGGGACTTTACTTTAATATAATTCAAATACAAAAAGACCAGATTGTCCCTCCCTTTGAGTCTGCGACAAGGTCATGAGTAGGGAATGACGAGGTCATGCGCACATATAACAAGATCATGGGCAACTCTAATAAGGTCATGACCCACCCTGTGACAAGTTAATGGACAAGCATTAACGAGGTCATAGGCAGGAATGACAACGTCACGTGCACGTATAATAAGTTTATGGGTAGGGAAGAAAGGACAATTTGGTCTTTTTATATTTGAAGTATATTAAAGTAAGGTTCCTAGGGACCCTACTTTAATATGTGGAGTTTATGAGACTTTTCTACTATTAAGTCCATGGGGACTACAAATTAAATTTCCCTTGTATTTTTAGGTAGTGGTGAGTGCTAATGTACGCATTGTGAGTGGGGTTAGGTTTCCATTTGGGAATGGAGAAATTAAAATTTGTGTTCTTTAATGTGCAGCCAAAGAGAGATGTGTTAGTTGGAGTTTGGTTATAGTTTTGAATAAGTGTCTGTTTTTTTATTTAATTTCAATTTCAATTCTTACATTTATTTTAAAGTATCCGTGGTGGATGATCCCTTTTTTTGCATTGATTTATCATGTGGTATCGTATATTTCAATTTCAGTTTTGGGTTGATAAATTTTTGTAGAGCCTTCTCACTTCTCATTCTGAAAGGGAAAGTTCATATATTTTTATCCCATTGTTGATAGGGGAGGATTAAATTTAAGCACTGAAACTAAGATGTGGAAATGTCTCATTAGCCTCGACTACAATATCACATCTAGAGAAATCCTGACTTAAAAGGAAATCATGATTGTACTGACTTTTTAACTTTTTATGTTATTATTAGGACCACATCTAAGTTGATTTATTGCACTTCCATCAAAGGTAATAATATATGTTCCACATCCTTTTGTAACTTGAAGACCATATTATCTCTTTTAATATCATTTTGTCAAAAATAAATTACATCTGCCCCAAATATCATAACATCAAACACATCAAGACACTAAATAGTCTGACATGTTTATCCAAGGTTCAAGGAACAGGAGAGGCGAAGACCATGAGAAAAGCCAGTACTACATGAACTTCTTACTCTCAGCAAGTTCAAAATTTCAGTTTACTTTTACAGCTAACATCAGTCAAATACAGTCTCAGTACACTTCCACAGCTACATCAGTTAAATACAATCTAATAATGTGCCAGGACAACCAGTTTAGTTTTCCTAGCAAAGAATGAAACGCTATACTGCATGTCTACAAACTTGAAACTAGGTTACACCAAAATTGAAATGGGTCAAAGGATCTGCATTTTGTGATGGAGGATTAAAGTAAAAAACAGCAGGATACTTGCTGCCCAAGTTAACAAAGAAGGCGGTCATTATCCTGAGTATTATTGCTGAGTTTCATACCACTTCATGTGAATCCTCCAGGTGTGAATTCTCTGTATTCACAAAGGTTAATGTACATTGCTGCATTCATAAAACATGCCATGCAGATCTCCCTTATCACCGCACTCTTTTCCATCACCTCTGGGTGTAAAGATATGGAGAAGGATTTGCTTTTAACTTTTATGTGATCATACAGAAGTGAAGCCATTGCGCCATAATTTGATGCGACAATCACTTGTATGGATTAAATGCGGATAAAGATTCATTATCTTGATGTCATCGGTCTCCACCATCCAGATCTTCTTGGTCTTCAAGCTGATTTTCTTCTTTGTTGTTCAGTTCTCCATCACCCTCATGGTGTCCCCTGGTTTGTCCAAAGAACAACCCTGATGATGTGGAATCGTCATCGTCTAAATCATCATCATTTTCCTTCTCTTTAGATTGTGAAACAGAATCAGTGCTCATCCAGACAGGACACCGATGAGGAATGCCGCCAAGAGCTGTCAAAAGTTGTGTTGAGGGTGATGGACTAGAATCATTTTTTGTTGATCTATCCAGGGAAGTATATCTCATGCAAGAACATTCAGGGATTGGATGAGAGAGGAATGATGACTGTTTTGATTTCTTCGATGCTTCCATAAGTTCATCTAGTAATATTTTCCTCAAATGCCTACGGACAGATTTTAGCCAAGTATGATTTGCTTGGTGCATGTTGTCACGAATTTCTTCTATTATTTTGGCACTTTCCTTTCTGCATCAATAGAAACATGATAGAAAAATAAACCTTTGCTTTAAGGAATTTTTAAACCGGCAAAAGTTTTATTTCTAAATCTAATTAACTTAGATCAAAATTTTTCATTTTGATCAAAATGAGTTCAAAGGATTGTAGTATAATTTCTTCTGCATTTTTTATGACAAATACAAACAAGGAAATCATATGAAGGATTAATGCATAAAGCAAATCAGCTTCTACACATAGCTGAGGTACTTACCTGTCAGGCGAATAAGTCTTCAATGCAGCTGATTGATAAAGCCTATTCCCCGTCACCAAGCTAGCGAAATTTGGCTGTCCCTTACCGTCGCGATCAAATCCAGAAATAAAAGCATCAGCTTCAACACAAACCATGTAGTCAATAGCTTCCCATAGTAATTTATGAGCGTTGGTTCGCAACTCCATGACAGTACTATCAGGTTCATCGTCGCTCTCAGCAACCCATCCCCACCAACCTTCAATGTTATAAGATTTGGGCCTTGCTGGAGGGGGAGGAAGAGGGCGAGGACGTGGACCAGTTGTCTTCCAAGAATCTGGGTTAGTTTCTTTTTCAACTGATGGTGGTGGTCCAGGAGGATTACCACCAAGATTAATCTCTTGGCCATAGAGATGACTAATTTCATTTGGAGTACTGAGAGAAGTCCTATCAACAACGTTTTCAAACATTGCATGAAGAGTAATCAATGTCCTCTGGCCACCAAAGATTTCTCCTCCAGAAACATAGATAATAGTGTCTTGTGAGTATCCATACGCCCGAAGTAGAATACCAATCTGCAACAAAATTTGAAATTCAAAATAGCTTCCTTAACACGTCCTTTCTTTTACAATATGGACTTCATTACATTTGTGAATGGATTAAAGAATCAATAAATTGTATAGGTTCAGCTGTTTTCATCTATGAAATTAAAATACTAGGGTGTTTCATCAGACTTGTTTAGTTCAAGAAACTCAGTTAAGAATAAAACCTGATATTGCTTTTGTATAACAAATATGCGACTACATAACTGTGCATCAACATAAAAAATACTCAATTAGGTTTCTTTAAACTGAGTTGGATCTTTGGTAAAAAAAAATGAGTTGGATCGGGCTCAGTTTATATAGATTTATTTGACCATATAATATTCATGCAAAAATGAGATCGTATGTCAACCATTCTACAACATAAAAAACAGGGGTAGGACATTCTAGTATATTCCATTTCTCAGAATGCCCATCAAGTGGGGATCAAATTAGGTTGATCCTTTTACAGTATACATGCAAAAATGAGCTGAGCTACAAGTACAGATTAGTTATAGCTTTGATCAATCTCAAGTTCAGTAAATCCTGATCACTTAATAGTTCAAGATTATAGATCACATGCACCCCTACACTTCACGGAAAATTCAAACATGATAATGATGGAGTTAGGATATTCTATCCAGCCATTTCACCAACACCGAAAAAGTTTGCACGCAGGAAATTGTAAAACCGTGTTCTCTCACCTCTTCTGGTGTTAAAGGGCAAGAACCATTCAATCTTGCTTCAGCTGAGTTAACTTTGAGCTTCCCCTTAACGATCCCTCGTTTTATCATCCGATATCTTTTGTGTTGTATAAGCTCACTATGGACATCCTTTGGAAGAATTTAAAGGCATGGAGAAGATATAAAATTCTGAGAAAGGTTCAATGGAAGTCAGCAAAAATATTCTAAAATTTTGATAATATACCTGGAAGAGTTCGGCACAGCCATGATATGCTAAAGCTTCTCTTGTCATACCCGGATCATAGGCAATAAATGGCTGGCCAGGAGCACGTAACCTATTTATATCAGATGCTACCCAAATATAAGAGCCACAAGATAACAAATGAGATGAAGAAATTTATGAGATAGAGGACAGTGAATATCAGTCTTACCTCTGTAAAATCTTGGTGGCAAGTTCTTGAACTTCCTGCCGAAACTGAAGAGCATGAAAAGCAACACGACATCTCAGCCTTTGATATTCTTCAAAACGGGGAGGAAGAGTAGCCTAAGAAAAGCATAGACAGTAAATATTTAGAATAAAAATTGTACTGCAATGTGGAAACATCAATAAAAGGCTAGGTAAGAAAGAATCAACATATGCAAATAGATGTGTCAAGAAGCTATACAGCAGGTATAAATTTCACATATTACTTGTGTAGTCCTGAGATGATTTGGTATGATTTATTGCCACAAACTACATGTAAGGAAGAAATTACCAAACTTGTCGAAAAAAGTAAATACGCAACTACATCCTTTTCTAATATAATCAGCATTGACTAAAACTAGAACAAGTTCTTAAGGCATTTGATGTCTGTGGAAGCAAGACTAACACATGAAAAAGATAGAATGTAAAAATGAAAACAAAAGGCAATGAGGGAGAAAAGTGGCAAGAGATCACGGTAAACAAACATCATATTAATATCAAAGTCACGACAATATCAGTCCTTAAGCTTTTTGCAGGAAGCCCCAGATTCAGATATTTCTAAAATCATAAATATTGCTTAGCATATGAAAATTTTAACATTCTACATGTCCAGAAACTTATTTATAGAATCAAAGATACTGTTTAGGATACTCAGTTACAAAAAAGCACCTAAGATTGAAAGAAATGCAAAATCCTCAAACAATGTTCTATTTCTGATTCGTTATTTCCAAAATTTAATCCAGGTAAGGGAGGAGTTAAGATCAAATAAAACGTCAGGATATAATAGTTGAAACACAAACAGCCTTCACCTGCAAGCATCCACCATCAGGTATAACTAGTTCTACCACTGAATGTTTCTTTAGTACAGGGAGAACATTGTGCAAGTAATAATATGGTGATGCTGAACGAGGAACTTTAAAAGATGGAATTTCCTTCTTTCTCCTTGCACCTTTAAGATCTTTTGGAAGAGTTTTGACGATGTTCACATCTTTTGCTAGTGTTAATATGAATTGATCTTCATTATAAAGATAAGCAAAACTCTTGAACTGAGAACTGCATACATAAAATTTTGGAAGAACAACAAAGGTAGACAAATTAATCAATCTAGAATACATTAGACTAACTCAAATAACTTTAACAATTCGTTATGAGGGCAGGAACCTTATTCCCTTGCTGCTTGTTGTCGATTGTATCTCAGGAATTGCCAAGGTAGCGTTAAGAAGTCGAGAAACCACAACGACGTCAGATATCTAAAAGAAACAGATTACACTACATGATTGATTCAATATGGTATGAAATCAAAAGAATAAACTAGCTGAAACATAGTTCCTCACTGAATTCTTGATATCATGGAAACCACCCTGTATACGAACAAATATAAATCCATTTCTTTCTGAACTAGGGTCTGCAAAAGATAGAACATAATGAGAGCAATTATGGGGAACAATTAACAATTCCAACAGATAATTTTTATGTTTACTCTATATGCTAACAGACTTTGTACAAATTGCATAGAAGTCAATGTTAGAAATGGAAGAAGACAATATTTTTAAGTAAGCTAAATCCAATATCAAGATGACTAAGATGACAGATTGAGTGTATACGATAAATAATTCACCAGCACACGTACTGACCCCAAGGATTCCAATGCATAATTTTAAACCGTTTGGCATATTATCAAGAAGATACCAAGTACAACTTAGAAACTAACAAATCTATTCCAGTTTCCAACATTATGTATGTTTTCCACATGATCATCTTTTGAAACTTTAAAATTAAACTTAAATCTTCCAATGAGAAAATAGCCTATTCATATTCACCATATCATTCTTCAATAGTAAAATTTTCAATTCACTTTAAGCCACAAAAAAGAACAATAGAAAAAGAATCAGACTTTCAGCACATAAGTTTGGTCAGAAGATAATGTCATAGACCACCATCAAAATCATCTAAATTCAAAGAAAGCACAATAATAATAATCAGAACCAACCATCATAATGTCCTCTTGGATTTGCATCAGGATGCAAAGATTCAAGCCGCTTCACAGAACCCCATAGTCTTCTATACGCCTTACTCTGCAGCACACAAAATCAGTGAAACATTAGAAAAACAAACACATTAATCAATTAAAGATAAAGTTCAGATAATGCAAAAAAATTTTAATGTCAACTTAAAAATTACATAAGAAATGAAAAAAAATCTTTTTTTGACAACTTAAAAATTAAAGAAATTACCACAAGCAGATCTACACCAATGAAAATCACTAAGTTGAGCCTCCCCCATTGAAACCAAAAAAAAAAGACAGCAAAAAAAAGGTCTTTCACTGTTCACCTTTCACTGTTGAATGAATAATTCTAAGGATCCAAACAAAGATACTATTTTTAAAAAAACCCATGTCATGAAAATGACACAGAACGCAACATGGCCATCAAGTTGTCTTATTAAAACAGGAAAACTGGTCAACGCGGTCAACAAAGAAGAGAATTTGGAGGAGAAAAGGGGGAAAGATTGAATTTTGATACGACCTGGGAAGAGAAATGAGGATTCTGAAAGATGGGTCGCCAGGAGAAAATGGTAATTGCAGAGTTGTACTCTGCAATGCCGTGTTGAGTGAATCTGGCGAGAAGGAAGTGGACGAAGATGGAGAAGGCAGAGAGAATGAGACCCAGTAAGGCTATCCATTTCATCTTTGACTTCATCTTCGCTTCTCCTTTCATCACTCACACACACAATCTCTCTCTGTTTATCTCTGTTTCTCTCTCTGTGTGTTGTATTGACAGAGGGTACTAGAAGAAGAAGAAGAAGAAGGAAGTGGAAGTGTGGAAAATGGAGTTAAAGAGAGTGAGATGGCACGTGAGGAAACAGGTGTAAGTCTTTGCTTCTCTTTCGTGTTTTTCCTTCCTTCTTTTCTCCTCTTCCCACGACTTTTCTGTGCTAATTTTTTTATGTTCTTTTTTTCTGTTTTGAGCTCAGTTTTATGTTCATTTTGTAACATACAAATAACTTCCCCTACGGTACTTTTTTCTTCTTGATGCCAAAAAAAAAACTTTAGGTGAATTGAGTGTAGAAGGCTCACCAGGCCAATGCAGACCTCAAGAAACGCTTACAGAGGTACTCAAAAAGTCTGAGCTCACTTGTATCTCTCTGAAGGCTTAAATGTATAAATTGAGAATTTTTACAAATAATCTCAATATCAAGAAATTTATTATTCAGCACCACCAAATTTCTTATCTGGTAAGACTAAATTTTATATTAAAAAGACGTTTAAAGATTTATAAAAGACAAGGAATATACCTAATTAACAAATTTATTTGTTGCGATGACACAACCCAAAATATAAGAGATGACATGACTTTTATTTCGAAATATAAAAGGAAGCATGTAAAAGTCAAAGTAATAAATGTTTGTTTTTCATTTTTGTCATCATATATTAGTCAATGTAAATATAGAAATGAAGAGAGAAAATGTGTATGATAAATGAGTAAATGTAAAATTGAAATACTTAATAAAACTTATTCATAATAAATGATTGAGATATCACTTTATTGATATGTGAATGAGCTCTGGTTATCATGGACCATGAAGAGAGTATTATACACATGAAGTATTTATATTATATTAAAGGTCTTGTAACAAAGTGGTATGACATCTCTTCTAAATGAGAGACTTTAGATTATTGGTTGCATTGCAATTTGCAACCACCCCTTTTATTTTAAAAAAAAGTACATATATTATTGAGTATCTATATTTTAAGACTTTCTTATTGATAGAATTCGTAAAGAGGGATTTTTATAAAACTGTCTCAGTCTTATTTATGCATGAAGGGCGGGTAAGATTAGAGGTTAAGAACAAATAGTTAATTAAAATATTATCACTTATAAAAAATTAATAGAACAAAAATAGAAAATGGTATTGTTAGTGTTCTTTTATAAATAATAGTAGCAGCCTATCTCTAGAAAACCTTCTTACACGGGTAATCGGGTATGCAGGAATTAAGACTGGAATGATTAGTATTTTAAGAAAACAGGCGGTCACTTTTCACTTCCTACTTGTGTCTAAATATTTTAATATAAATATAATGTAAGTTTTTCTTAATTCAAACCTTTCGTTTGTACTTGGAAATAAAGAGAGGGTTACTCTTTTTCCCCTCAGGAATAACGTAGAATATTAATTGGTGTGAAGACCATAATAAAAATGGAAAGGGGAAATTGTTTCTTTTTTTGCCAACAAAAGGGGAAATTGTTTTGAGATTTTATAAAGGATGAGGAACTTATTGGTTTAAAAGGTTCATCTTAATTAGATGTTCTTGGATTAAAATATCACTGAGTTTCAAGAATTTTTTTTATCTTGTTCAAATTAAATAACTTCTTTTTTGTTTCACAAAACGAATGTAAGCATGTATTAAGTTTTTTTGACATTGTATAGATTTTTCTTCTATTTTTGAATTTCATAAACGAAAAATGAGTTATACAAATTCATTCAAAATTTTGTCAAAGCTTTAAGACTCACATTTTTTTTTAAAAAAATAAAATAACATAATTATTAAAGTTTTAGAGAGAAGTCTTTCTCAATTTAGTAAAACTCAACAAAATAAACGCTAGCTACACTTTATGCTTAGAAAATGTTTCTGTAACTTTTTGAAAAATTAGAGATACTCATAACTGTAAATAAACTAAATGTTGGTTGGATAGAAAAAGATTAGAGACATATGAGGTTTATACATAGAGTAATAAAGTACTTTTAATTGCAAGACTTTCTTAATATTAACTTTTGCTGTTTTTTATCATTTAGTCTCAATTATCACAAGAAACTAACAGAGTATAAAGTACTATAACAAGTGGGAAATAATTAATTTTTAGTAAAATTAATATTATATTTAAAATTATTGTAAATTAGACCTTATCTAGCTACTACCTTGATAAGAGAGAGGAAGTTCACTATTTTTGGGAATAATGAACAATTATAGAATAAAGATATTGGGAACCGATAAGAATAAGAGTACGGGACCATCCAAATGCAACTAGCAATTTTCCATGTTTAGCATGACCATCGGATGAGTCACGTGACAAGGGCCTTTTGGCACGTGATGGAGATTTAAGATGGGGCCCACTTTGTTTTTCACTCTTTAGTCTGTTGTACTAGTGGTGGGGTGGCCAAGTGATGCAGATTATAAACATCATTAAGGAAAAAAAGAGTCTTTGAACTTAATGATTCTTTTTGAATCTGAACCTTTATCCAAAAATATTCAAAAGCCAACTTTCCCAATGGGAAACAGATGGTTACCATTAACACTACCTACTTTTCTCACAAAATAAAATAAAAGATTTTCAACATTTTTTTGCTATATAAGTTTTTTTTCTTATTGAATTTCTTAAGAGTATAGTTTCTATTAGTAATATTTATCAATATAATTTGGAAGAGCTTATAATGAGAAGGTTGAAGATGTCTAATAATGGACAATTAGATACTCCCTCCGGTTCCTAATGTAAGAGCCCAAAATTTGAATGGTTTTGGTCCTTAATGTAAGAGCTCACCCCATATTCTCTCCTCATTTAATGCATTTTTTCCTACTTTATCCCTAACTCTCTTTCATATTTATTAATGCTTATGTATTTCTCTTTCTTAAAAGTACCATAATAAATATAGGCAATTTTGGAAAAGAAGCATTAACTCCAGACACCCAACTAACATTCACATGTTTTCTTAAGAAGCGTTTTTTTGACGGCTAGCTCTTACATTAGGGACCGGAGGGAGTATTTTATATTATTATCCAACTATAGTTGCCATTCATTGTGAGCTCCAATTTATATGTTTTTTGTTTTTTTGTCAGAACTCCAATTTATATGTTTTGGAACATAAAATAACTGACATTTCTTTCTGAATCAAAATCTGAACGAGCCAGGGGGGAAAAGTTGGTAGGCACATCCAGATGTTATGACTAATCTACAGTCTCAGAATAACTAAATGAGGATGGTTGGAGAATAGATATGAATTTATTGCTTTTTTTCACATGTAGTTTTCAAATGCTTTATATTAAAATTTATGGCTTACTTTGACTGATTCACACGGATGTACAGTATTTATCTTTTTTTAAAGAAAAATCTTCATCCTAAAGGAATAGATGAATATTGAATAATATACAAAAGTAGTAACATTCACCAATTAGAGGTTGGGTTCCTCGTCGCCCCCATGTCTCAAAATACTTTTTTTTAAAAAAAAATTATTACGAAAATCATAGATGAATTCGCAACTAAATTGAACTAAGTTCAGGTAATACTCATCCCTTACAATAAGAGATAATTGCATAAAAACATGTTGGAATAATGTTTTATGGGTATATTTAATAAAATAATAAAAACATGTTGGAATACTGTATTCTAAATAGATTTAATAAAATTTTACATTTATTCGTTTGTTATATATACACACTTTCTTTGCCCTCATTTCATCAATAGATATATAAATGGTAACGAAAACAAACATTTATTAGTTTGACTTTGTTACCTCTCATTTTTTGAAAAACAAAAATACAACCATTTTGGGACTTAAGAGAATGTAATGAATACTTCCACGGTCCATAATATAAGAGCCCAAAATTTGAATGGTTTTGGTCTAAAATATAAGATCTCATCATCTCATATTCTCTCCTCATCCAATGAAATTTTTCCTACTTTGCCCCTAACTCTATCATAATAAATATAGGTAATATCTCTTTATAATAAGAAAGAATGTCTTCCCGCCATAAAGCAACCTGTCACCTCTCCTCTCACATACGTTCCCGGCTCCTCACAGAAACGTCGGCTCAAGACAGAGATCACTGTTCACAAAGCCATATAACATCAAAATCAGCCCATGAGTGAAATAAATCTGGAGGGAATTTCAATTTTCAATTTCAAACCAACCATAGGGGGCTGAAATTTCAAATTTACCGCCTCTCAATTTTTAAATTCCTTTTATAACAACACTCTGCTTGGAGACATTACCTGCATTATCACCACTCCTCTTCGAAACTCAACTCCGCCCAAGAAATTCTTTCACATGGAAGAGCTTGACGTTAAGTCTATGATGTTATCTGCTGTTGATCCTCTCAGTGATGACTTCAAGGTTAGGGTGAGATTCGACCGTCCCTTTAAGCGAGAGTGGACCCGTTCGTTCGGGCCTAATCGGACGCCTGTTAGGGAGACGTTGTCCGTGGATGTTGTGCTCTACGATGAAGAGGTGTGTGAGACAGATGTTGATGAACTTCTAACGTTGAAGCTTGAGTATTTACATTTAACTTGCTTTCCTTCAACCTTTACCTAATATTAGTGTTTATTTTTTGACAGGGAACAACAATGCTTTTCCGTTTGGTAACTGAAGATCAGAGAGATCGCATGGCATGGTTGTTCCACGAGGGGAGAGAGTTTTATCTGTGCAATCCAGTGGTTGAACAAGGAGGTTTAGGCGTCGATAGCCCGTGGCATTTAATGGCCAACCATGCCACAAGTTTGTGGCCCATTCCCAGGGGACCCTTCTGTTCGTTCCCGTATAATGTAAGGTGTTGTGCTGACATAGCAATGGCTAGGGGTGATCCACCTGTCGGCATGTTTGGTAAGAGATCCTCTCTACTTTGTTTTAGCATTCATGTGACATGAAGAGGAGTTGATGACATTCTTGGTTCTGTCTTAGACATTGTTGGGTGGGCCCGCATTGCTAATCCAACTACATACATGAAAGCAGATCGTGAATGGGAGCCTGAGATGCGCATTATACTTGGAGTGTGGACAAAGGATTTGAATTGGTGAAGCATTTATCCTGTTTTCACTATTTATACAATGATAAATTGAAGGTTAAAAATCTGACATTTTTATGCCTGCAGGCTCCACTATACCGAAGTCATATGTATACTTCGTGGTGAGTTCGTTGAGGAAGTAGCTGATATCTTAGATCCTAACAGAGATGATAACAGGGAAGAGGAAGTCGTGCCTAACAAAGAAGATAAGGAGCTTCCTCCATTTGTCCATCTACGTTATGTCATGCGTGATGTGCCTTACAACTCTGGTGAGGCAAACTCAAGTGCACATTGCATTTTATTTTTTAGTTTGGATTGAAGTACCTTAATGTTGCCTGGATGGTTGAATGTGATAGGTAAAAAGGTTGTCAGATGCGTGCAGTATGCCTCCAGGATGAAGGTGGATCCAAACATACCCGAGGTCAAAAGTCTGAAGGAAAGCATGTTAGGTTTAGATTTCATTGACGCCTAAACCATGGCTTGGACGTGTCAGATTGAAGTAGTGATGTTTGGAGTACTATGCAATATTTTAGACTCTGTTGTTTAAGCTGTCATTGTGTGTTTAGGGATAGGGATTATGAATTATGGATATGGATATGGATTTGGTTTTTGTTAGACCTTATCGGTATTTTAGTATTATGGCTTTATTGTCATGCTGTTTTGTGGGTTTTAATATTCTTCCAAGACTGAAGCAGTAAGCTGCGAATTAAGGCACATACATTGGGCCTATCTATTTAGAATGCCTCATTGTGGATGTTGTGGGTTTTTCATTGATGAGGCCCTTTAGTTGGGCAATTATCCCCGTTATGACTTATTGGTTAGAGCACTCACCAAATAACCTTTGGTAACCATATGGGCCAAAAACTTTGTTGTTTTCGTGAGTGAAGCATTGGGCCTCATTATATTTGGGCATCTTTAATCATTTAAAGATTTTTACCTTATTGTGGCCTTCAATTGTCTGCCTGACTGACTTGCTTAACTTTGGTTACTATAACTCATTGCTAAAGGCTGAGTAACCACCTTAGCTTTAGCCACTTAGTTGGTGAATATTCATTTAGTTCCCAACCAGACCATGCCTCTCATTAAAGATGGAGTTTGTCACTTCACAACTGTCCTCTTAGCTAGCGTAGGGTGTGCTGCTCAAGATTGCTTCAATTCCACCTTTGCCTTTTTGTCAAATCAATCTGCTACTCATCTATGTCGAGCTCAAAGGGCGGGCTTTTTTCCCTCCATAACCTTGGTCTACTATAAAGGTATTAACATTTCTGCCTACACTTTTCCACATATATCATTGTTGTAATTTTTACTGGAGAAGCAAGAACATTAAACTCACTACTTCCAAAATGACAACTCGAGCATTGCTCAGGGAACTTGATGATACAAAGGACATGTGGAGCATTGTTGTTAGGGTCATGAGGAGCTGGAAGATGTTTCACAAATCGTCACCAAATGAGCTATTTTGCATCTGTTTTATACTCATAGATTCTGAGGTATGCCTATGCCATCATCAAGTTTTGTTATATTTTCCTATTAATGAGACTTGCATGCAAGGTTTTTATGCTGAACCCAGTAAGAATGATGTTTAATTAGTAAACATCTTCATTTTTCAAGTTGGGTTTGACAATAAACCGTTAAATCTCTCTTATATTGCATGTGCTTTATATTGATATATTTTGAGGTATGCCTATGCCATCATTAAGTTTTGTTTTATTTGGCTATTAATGAGACTTGCATGCAAGGTTTTTATGCTGAACCCAGTAAGAATGATGTTTAATTAGTAAACATCTGCAGTTTTTATGCTGAACCCAGTAAGAATGATGTTTAAAAATGATGTTTGACAATAAACCTTCCCTCTCTCTTATATTGCATGTGCTTTATATTGATAGATTCTGAGGTGTGGCTAGGCCATCATCATTGTTTGTTGTATCTGCCAAAGAAGAACCCTTGCATGCATCTTTCTTATGGATAACTCAGTACATATCAGAATTAAATCAGATCAATTGTATATTATAAACTTTCAGCTGAACTCCATATGCAATGATTTATGTTCAGGGAAACTCTATTGGGGCAACTATTATGAAACCTTCTGAACATGCAAGGTTCAACCTTGGAATGAAGCAAGGAAAGATTTATGAAATTGAAGTTTTTGAGGTTTCTGGAAATAGCCACTACTAGAGGCCTTCCACCGCTCCTTTTAAAATAACATTTCATAAAGAAACTTCTTTTGAAGAAGTGGAAGCTGATATTCCAGAATACTCCTTCAATTTGATGACAATTCCTGACATTCTTGCCCTGCCAGACACTCAGGAGGTCAAATACCTTATTGGTTAGTGCTGTGTATAATATATCTATATTTACCTTGATTAATTTGTGTCCAGTAAGCTTCAAATTTGCAGTTACAATGCATTTTCATTATAGTTTTTTCACTGTTTTCTTCCAGATGTTATGGGATTTGTTAAGATAATGGGAAAATTAAGTGAATTTGATCATCACAATAAGGACAATTGCTATGTACGGCTAACAATTTGTGATGCTGAGTAAGTTTTGTAGGTGCTTTTTACTTAAATTGTTGGTCCCAAGGATACAAAACATTTACCCTTAATAGTATCTCTTATGGTTTACTTCTTGTGTGTCAGGGATAATGAAATAGATGTTGTGTTATTTGGCCAATGTGCTGCTGATGCATGTTTGGAGCAGATGCAAGACCCTGAAAATGATGATCCTGTTGTAGTTGTCATCAACCTTGCTAGAATTGCCTGGAGTGCAGATAGTAAGCTGTCCTAAATATATGTCTCTTACATATTTCATTTTTAAAGCCTATCATCAAATATACATATTTCATTTATACCCCTGTTGTATGGTTAGAGAAACGACAAATTGTGTCTTCTTTTGAGGCAACGAGAGTGTTCTTCAACCCGGACACAAAAGCTGTCAAGGATCTTCTCAATAGGTTACCTTGAGATTGTTTTTTCCATCAGATACTATAATTATTTAATCCCTGCCATGCAAATTAACTCTTTTATGTTAGTGTGAAAGATCGTGCAACACCACTTACAATGGAATTTAGCCAATCAATGGCCACTCAAAGGAGTCGAGTATCCGGCAATGATTCTTTTGCTAATGAGCCCAAGATGACAATTGACAGCATGCATACCATGAAGGAAGTCAGTGTAGTTTTTTTTAATAATTATTACTTGAATTTCTATATATACAAGTAATGAGTTGACATATGTATCCAAGCTGCCATCACATATAATAAGTGAAACAATTTCTTTTTCAAGGGGGCATCATTTGTCTTGGTTTGTGAGCTGACCAAGTTGTTATCCAAGGATGGTTGGCGCTATGAGGGTTGCTCCAAGTGTAGCGGTATGCTGAAATGAGTTGATGAAAATGATCCAACAAGCAAACAAGTTTGTAGTGGTTGTAAGAAGCCACCAATTAAAATAGAACCAAAGTGAGAGATGATAACATGGCTTTATAATGTATGTATAATTTTCTACAAACATTGTTATTACTTTTGATGCTTGACTTGATATTTTACAGGTTGAGAGTCTACTATTTGATTAAGGATGACACTGGAACAGCTTCTATTACTTTTTGGGACAAACAAGCAAGGCAGTTGATCAACAAGACTGCTGTAGAACTGATCAATGAGCTGCCAGAGGTATAATGTCTGGAAAACTATCAAAATCAAAAAAAAATTTATTGCTCCATTATACGATATACTTAGTACTGCATTTGATGATTCTATCCACGTTGTAGAATAAAAAAAATGGATGGCCTGTTGATCTCAATGACCAAGTTGGAAAAAAACTGTTACTCAAGCTCAAACTAAGTTCGTACAACAAGCAGTTTGCTAGGTCTAGCATCAATGTCGCTGATTTCACCACTTGTGTTGATCTCCTAGATGACTTCAACTCTGTCACATCAGAGGTACAAACTAAACTATATGCAATACACCATATGAGTATGCTTCTTGGCATATTGCATTAGTTTGCAGGATGTACAATTAGTTTGTATTGTGCATCTTTGCTGCATTCATGCACTTTAATGCAACTTCATAGTCATATAATAATCAAACCAACAATTGCAGATAGAAAAATCAGTGCCTGCTGCAAGTCAATCTACAAATGCAATCAAAGAGTCAAGTGCAGAGGCAAATACTGGCAGTGCTGTTGATCTCTCCGAGGAGGATGTACCCCTGATTAGTGTGGCTCAGTCAAAGGGCAAACGAAGGATCAATAGCAGTGCAAAGAGCAAGGATGCAAGTGAAGGAAGCTCAACAAAATCAAGTGCTGCTCTTCCTGATCATTAGCTGTTGAAGGTTATCAAACAAGAGAAATAGATGGTTCCTGACAATATGAGCTTCATCTCAGTAGTTATATATTTTTGCACATGAGATTTGAAGCTTAAACTCTTGGATATGTTTTTGCTGCAACAGTGACTTTAACTATAGCTTTTTGGTGTGAAGTGTTGGTGACAATGCTTTTATCTTTCTGATGTAGTTTCTATTTTGTAATTCCTACACCATTGCAATGGAGTAGATGGTACTTATGTTGTCCTGTGTTTGTACAGGTTGTGGATTCAATATCTAAACTCATATTAAGCATTCAGTGATGTTAACTTTACCTATGAAAAAATCCTGGACCTTTAGTTTTATTTTTAATGTATACATGGGAGTGGACCATACATATCCGTATTGGAAGTCTGCAAATTGCATTGTATTGAAGCCCTCACTCTAATTGCCGACTGAACATATTAAACCAGCATAAGGACCTCGACCATACTATTTCATTCACAAAAACTATTTTTTCCACCTTTCATAACACATATTGGACCTAAATGATTTAAAGTTGATTTTATACTCAGCTAATCTAATAATCCAATATGTCTATTATGAATGTAAGTCTTGCCTTTTCTTAACTTAGTATTAGTACAAGCAAAATGTATATGAACTAAAAGTGTTGCCAAGCCTGCAAACTTTTAATAAAATGACCTGCTAAATTGAATTAATCACGTCAAAAAACCAGTATAATGTGCTATATATAAATCACCTGCTTGATTAATGAACTTTCATTTTCATAAAAAATTGAATTTGACATTAACAGTTTGTTAATGATAATTAAAAAAACAATATATAAATAGGTGTTTGTAGGCATTTTTGTGTGGCTCAATGCAACAGTAGCTGAGTTTGATATTGACATTGACATTGACATGTGAAATGTTGCTCAAAAAATAAGGCTTTTACACAGGTTGCAAACTATGGTTTACCCATTTCAGTTGTGTTGATGTAGGGCCTTGGTTCATGTATCATATACATGAAGAAGATGATGCAAATTCTTCACATCAAGCACTATGTCTGAAACAAGATGAAGAACAACATTAACCAATGCGAGGATGATTCCAATACAGTTATTAACCCAATGAACACTCTTGTCACTGAGAACAATGACGCTGTTACCTTGAGCAGGACTACCAAAAAACAGAGAATGTCTCTTGCTTTCCAAGAATTGACAAACCACTATGAAAATCTTGAAAACTGCGAACCTCTTCATTCCAGTGTTGTGCCTCTGATTCAGAGTTCTACTTCATCAGTATCATGTGTCACCCAAATAAGTCAACGTCCTTACCCCATCCAGAAAAAACAGAGTTATGACAAGCAGCTACCGATTTCCGATGATAAAAAGAATGAAAGAAAACGGAATTTTTCAGGTGACTCTCTTATTGTGAAGTTTTCTTTTGATTCATTGTGAGTGTACACTGACTCCTTGCTATCCGATTCAGCCAACCATGATAGTAAAGGAGATAAGACTTCCATTGTGAATGCTGATATTGAAGAAAGGTCATTGCCAACTGAACGGCCTTCAAGTGCCTTTCATATCATTGCTACACCATCTACAGCTAGAGCAAACCAGAATGACCCATCATTGAAAGATATAACGAATGGTAATATTTATTTTTTCTGTTTGTATGTCGTGGAACTATTAATCTTAACGCTTGATAACAACCTATGTGAAAACTTTGAAAATCCAGATTTGCATTTATCTAAAAGGATGAGTTCAAGATGGTGTGCTATCCAAAACTTGGTTTCTTCTATTCCACCAAAGAGAGTAAGAAGGAACAAATGTAATATTATTAAAAGTCACCAAGTTCACAATACTGACATGGTACCTAATTTGAAACATGCCTCAACTTCAGGTACATTATTCACATGTGCGCATAATTTTCTCCACTAGGTGATATCTCTATTCGTGTTGCTGAATAAATTATGATTTGCCTATTGATGCTATTGTTATTTTAGCTACTGCTGCACAAAACCAAGTTATACCACAACAAGAACATTACAAGAATGTTAACTTTAATCTGGAAGCAGAACCATTACCTGATATATACTCTGATAGTGATGATGAAGAGATGCACCTTGGTAAGGAATTTATTCAGCACACTATTCTAATAAGGAAGCTCATTGGTTTTCAGCAACTCAATTTACATTCTGTTCATTTATAATTAACATCAAATTACCTCTGCAAACAATCTGAGTGTTTCTGGCTTGAGAGGGTCAACAGAACAAGATTGTATTCAAGGGAGCCAACAATCAAATGAAATCTCATATATAGGTGTGTTGTGGCTATTAAATTACATTTCACATTTGTCTGATTTTTTACTTGTGGATTTTAAAACCATTTATAAATTGACAGATAGCAGCCCTGTTCACATTATTACTTTTATTTAGATGAAGGGGATCCTCTTTACACATGCAAATATTGTCATGCACGTATGTGGTACAACGAAAGGGTGAAGAAGGATCGGAAGCAAAGAACAGTTGATACATTTTCAATGTGTTGTTTAAAAGGGAAAGTTGTGTTACCACCACTTAAGAAACCTCCTCCTTTCTTGAATAAGTTGTTCTTTGACAAAAAATCTCCAGAGTCTATAAACTTTTATGAAAATATCAGGCAATACAATAATATGTTCTCTTTCACCTCAATGGGAGGAAAGATCAATCATCAAATCAACAATGGATCAGGACCTTACACATTTAAACTCTCTGGAATGAATTATCATAGAATTGGAAATTTGCTTCCATCACCAGGAAAACGTCCAATTTTCTCATAATTGTATATATGTGACACTGACAATGAGATTGCCAACAGAATTGCTGCAGTCAGGTATCCTAATATTTGATGTTATAAAACCATTTTATATGTTGATTGGCAATGCTCCTGGAGATTTCGTGTTTTTAAAATTACAATTAACATACATTATGTTTGAATGCAGCAAGCATCTCAAAGACAGTTCCATCAATTCAGAGATCATTGAGAAGATCAAAAAGGATTTAGATTTGAACAATGTATATGTTAAGCAATTTCGGTTTGCTGCAAAACACCTTGCTGCCCCAGACCCTACACAATTAAAATTGGTTTTGCTTGATAATAGAGAACATGATGGAAGAACATACAATACACCTACCGCATCAGAAGTGGCAGCTCTTATTCCAGGTGATATAGACATGAACTATAGTGTTAGAGATGTTGTAGTTGAGCAAATAGATGGTGATGTCCAACATATCAATGAATTGCATACAGCATATTTGCCTCTTCAATATCCTCTGCTTTTCCCATATGGAGAAGATGGGTATAGGGATAACATCATGCACAGAGAAGAAAGTTTGACGACAACAATCTCAAGGAAACGTGTCAGCATTAGAGAATATATTGCATACAAAATTATGTTGAGAGAAAATGAAATGTCTCCTATTGTTCATTCATCAAGGCTACTTCAACAATTCATATGTGACACCTATTGCATGATGGAATCACAAAGATTGTTGTGGTATCGTACACATCAAAAGGAGCTTCGTGCTGATTTATATAAGGGACTCTCAGATGCTTTGATTAATGGTGAGACAAGTGCTGCGGCAACAGGAAAATTAGTTGTCCTACCATCTTCATTCACAGGAGGCCCAAGATATATGATGGGAAATTACCAAGATGCAATGGCTATCTGCCAGACAGTTGGTTATCCTGATCTCTTTGTTACATTTACGTGTAACTCTGGTTGGCCTGAAATAAAAAGACTTTGTGCTAAACAAAAACTTAGTCCTTCAGATTGCCCACAGATGTTAACTCGACTCTTTCATTTGAAACTTCAAGCTCTGATGAAAGTTTTCAAAAAGAGAAAGATTTTTGGAACAATCGTGGCAGGTAACTCAATGGTTGACCATAGTATAGTCTACAATTACAATGTGCATATATTGCATTATATACTGTTTTTAAAATTGCAAATGCATATTAGAGCTTACAATTACTGTTAAAACTATTTAATTACTGTTGATATTTTTTGCAGAAGTATATACAATTGAATTTCAAAAACGAGGACTTCCACATGCACACATACTTCTATGGCTTGAGAAAACTGATGCAATAACTGATGTGAAGAAAATAGATGATATCATTACTGCAGAAATTCCAGATAGAAATGATGACCCTCAGCTATATGCATTGGTACGAAGGTTCATGGTTCATGGTCCCTGTGGAACTGCAAAACCAAAGGCTGCCTGCATGCAAAATTCTCCACGTTGCTCTAAGTACTATCAAAAGCAATATAATGAAGTTACTTCTATAGATGCTGATGACTATCCTACATACAGGCGTAGGAATGATGGTAGGACTATTGTGCGTAAGGGAATTACATACGACAACAGATATATTGTTCCTTACAATTCACTCCTATTGAAGATGTTCCAAGCACATATCAATGTAGAGAAATGTAATCAATCAAGTGCTATCAAGTACCTCTTTAAGTACATTAGTAAGGGCAATGATAGAGTTGTTGTGGGCTTATTTGACAGCAGCCGGAAGAAGTCAGATGACGGAGTGCGCGATGAGATCAAACAATATGGTAATTGCTGGTATGTTTCATCATGTGAAGCTTCTTGGCGTGTCTTTGGTTTCTCTATACACCATAGATACCCTTCTGTTGAGCGTTTAAGTTTTCACCTTCCTAACCAACAGTATATTGTATACCAGAGCAATGATGATGTGTCTGAAATTTTAGACAAGCCTAGAGTCTGTGAATCACAATTCCTAGCTTGGATGCAAATCAATGGTAAGGATTCTGATGCTGCCAAATTAACTTACTCTGAGTTTCCAAACAAATATGTTTATGTAAGGACTGCACGCTCTTGGAAAATAAGGGAAGGGGGGTTCTCAGTTGGTCGGATGGCCCACATTTCTCCTTCTGCTGGAGAACTCTATTATTTGAGAATCTTATTGACTCATGTGCGAGGTCCAACATCTTTTGATGATATAAAAACTGTTGATGGTTTTGTCCATGAAACGTTTAGAGATGCATGTTTTGCAAGAGGTTTGCATGATGATGATAAAGAATACATAAATGCAATCAAAGAAGCTGCAGTGTGGGCAACCGGCACATCTCTGCGAAAACTTTTTGTAACAATGTTGTTAAGTGGTTCATTACATAGACCTCATATTGTATGGCAAGCAACTTCAAACATTCTGTCAGAGGACATGCTATACATTCCAAGGCAAGAGTCTTCATATTCAGGTAACAAAAATCCATGTTTCTTCCACGATATAAAGACTTTCAATAATTGAAAACGCATTGCTTCACCATTTTAACTAAAATTTTCAATTTTTGCAGGAAAAATGTTCACGGTTCAACAGAAAGAGCAAGCAGCATTGAAGGAAATCAACAAGTTACTTAATCTCAGTGGAAAAACTCTGTCTGACTTCAGCAACATGCCAACAATTGATGACTCCGACGATTTTGATGTTTCAAATCACTTAATTATACAGATACTCAGTTACAATCGTCAATTGCTGAAAAGGGAGTCAGAGAATATGTTACAGTGTCTCAACAATGACCAGATGCATGCATTTAGTACCATAATTCAGGCAGTTGAAAATAAAAAGGGTGGCTTCTACTTTGTCTATGGATATGGGGGAACTGGAAAAACTTTCCTATGGAATGCTTTGGCATCTACTTTGCGAGCAAGAGGTCTTATTGTTTTAACAGTAGCTTCAAGTGGCATTGCTGCAACTTTGCTTCCAGGTGGACGAACTGCTCATTCAAGGTTTGCTATTCCAATAGCCATTAATGAATTCTCTATTTGTTCCATCTGGCAAAACTCAGCTTTGGCAAATCTACTAAAGGCCACTTCATTAATAATCTGGGATAAGGCGCCAATGATACAGCGTTACTGTGTTGAAGCTTTTGATCGGTCAATGAAGGACATCACTCATTGCGGATTGCCATTTGGAGGGAAGTGTGTCGTTATGGGTGGTGATTTTAGGCAAATCCTACCTGTTATCCCTAAAGCTTCAAGGGCATCCATTGTCAATTCTTCCATCAATTCATCCTATCTTTGGAACCATTGTACTATTTTCCAGTTGACAGAGAATATGAGATTGACAAAATCAAATGATGTTGTATTTAATAACAAAATTGAGGACTTTTCAAAGTGGTTGTTAGCTGTTGGAGACGGAAAACTTGGGACTACCCAAGACAAGACTTCACAGGTGCAAATTCCAGATGAATTATTGCTCAAGTGTCTGGCAGATCCTATTTCATGTATTGTTTCTTGGACTTATGATAATCTGTTATCAAGTCTCCATTCAAACAACTACTTCAATGATCGTGCCATTTTGGCACCAACAATAAAAATCGTTGATGAAATTAATGATTATATGTGTGCCATGCTACCAGGGGAACAATATGATTTCTTTAGCTGTGACTCTGTTTGCCAAGCTTCACAAATATCTGATAGCATCGACAATTTGTACACCACTGAGTACCTGAACTCAATTTCATGCTCAGGTATGCCACCCCACAAGCTTTCTATCAAGATTAGTGCACCGGTCATGCTACTCCGGAACATTGACCAACAGGCAGGTTTGTGCAATGGTACTAGACTTCGCATCTCTAAAGTTGGGAAAAAAGTTATTGAGGCAATCACATTAAATGGTTCAAACCCAAATGATAAAGTCTTACTGCACAGGATGGATATGAATCCATCTTTGTCAACACTGCCCTTTAAGATGAAAAGAAGACAGTTCCCTATCATACTTTCTTTTGCTATGACCATTAATAAGAGTCAAGGACAATCACTTCAAAAGGTTGGTCTTTATTTATCAAAACCTGTCTTCACTCATGGCCAATTATATGTTGCACTTTCGAGGGTGAAGACCATGGAAGGACTCAAGATTGTATTACAATCAGAAGAAAATCCACAACAACAGAATATGACTACTAATGTGGTTTATCATGAGGTGTTCTTTAATGTGGCTCAAAGTTAGTTGATAGTTGACTGAAATTGGTTCTTTTTGGCAGGTTCTTCGCTTTTGGTTTCTACCCATCTGTTTCTCACTACACTTTTTGTTGTCTCTGCTGTATCTTTTCATACCTTTTGGAAAGACTTCTTACATGTCTTTCACAACGCCTGCTCCACAGCTGCCACACTTCACTGCCAGTTTAGTATTTCATTATGTGTTTTTCGATGTGGTTCAATCTTACTTCATAGTTCGATGATACAGCATGTTTTAGGCAGGTTTTTGGATTTAGTTTCTGTCTTGACATTTCTTTTGTTACTTTTGCCTGTGAAGGCTCTATTATGTCATAACTTTTGGCAACAATTGATGTAACTATATTGCAGAACTGTTTTAAGCTTTCCTACATTTTCACGGCTGTATCAATGTTAGCTTTCATAATTCCTCAGTTATGAACTTTAACTCTGCTTGCTGTGACTTTGGCTTATCAGTGGTCTCAATGTTAGCTTTCACATTGCTTCTGCACCATATTTCTAACTAATATACTTTCACATTCACCCCTATATTTTCGTTTTAAACAATCCGTGCATCGCACGGGGATAAAAGCTAGTTGAAAAAAACAAGCATTAATTCCAGACACACAACTAAATTTTACTTTTTTTTTGTAAGAAACATTAGACTCTTATGTTTCAGACTGGAGGGAGTACTACTGAATAGGAGTATTATAGTTATTGGGAATATGATAGGGCCTTTAATTCAGTTTGAGCATGTATTGGTTGGCCAAACTAGGTAGAAGCCTGGTTTGAAATTTTGAACACTTCTCCTAAGCCATGTCGTGTAATGCATGGGAAAAAATGACCTTCAAATTGGTGACTTAATTAATTAAATTATATTTAAGGAGTTCTTTTTTTTTTTTTGCCAGAATATTTAAAGAGTTCAATCTAAACTAGGAATCAAAAAAGAAGTAGGTATAAAAGCTTTCATCTTAATATACCAAAAAAAAAAAAAAGCTTCTATATGATGTTTCTTACTTTCTAATATGACACTAGTAATTTTTCTTTATCAAATTTTAACACCTCAGCACCTTACTTCTCCATTTTTTTTAAATTTAAATAACTTCAATTTTCTCCACTTCCCTATATTTCTCTGATATCGAATGTGCCCTTATTTTCAACATACACAATCACGTCACAATAAAATTAAATTTCAATAAAATAACACTATATAAGTATAAATGATTAAAAGAATATATTGGACTTTCTAATTTGATAAATTTATTTCATAGCTTTTTATTTTTCCAAATTTTATTTTCGGGACCCAGAAACCATTATTGGTTCCAATCTAATTTCGGGTTCCAGATAATAGCAGTTCAATTTCGGTCCTACCTAAGTCAACTATAAAAATGATTTCCCAGATCAAACGGGTTATGTTACTTTCATATTCATTTTCTCATTAATCTCTCATAATTTCTCATCCACACGTAGACATACAAAAATAATGGTTTAAATTCGTTATTTTGAAGAAAAAAATCTTAAAATCATATCTATAAAATTCATAATTACAACAAGAGAAAACAAAGAAACTTTAATTTGGAAAATGCTATAACAAGTACTTTTGTGAAATACTTTTAAATCTAACCATTCATTTTTATTATAAGGGATGAAGGTGATATTCTAAGAAGAAAACGAGAAAAATGAAAATGATATAACTCTCTTCTTTTAATGGCATTATTTGATCATACACAACTACAGAAGTCCTTAAATTGGTTTTCTTGCAGTTGAAAAAATACGCCGACACATAATTGCATGAATTATACTGGTAGACACTAGAAATAGGTGTCAGATATTGGGGGTCCAAATGGCATGGTCACACCTTCCTTGTGTGATTTTTATATGTATTATTGAATCATGCAGAAAGTGGGTTATTAATTCGGCCATCTTATCAAGCTAGAGATTGTCTATTTCTTTTTTTTTTTTTTTATCAAAAGAGATTGTCTATTTCACTCTTATTTTTTGGACTCTTGTAGTTTTTGGAGTGATATTTCACTCACTGAATGTCATCAACATGACAACTCTATCCTATGGATGGCATTTTTAGTATTTTTTCTCCCCTGACCTTTCCTATAAACAGTGCCCCTTGTAGGCACACTTCTTCGCTAAAGGATGAGTTGTCCTTGTGAAATGTGCTTCACATAATTCAAAATCATTTTGTTAAGAGTTATAAAAGGGTGTTTGGTATGAGGGGAGGGGAGTAAATTTTTTTTTTCTTAGAGCCCCGGTGTCCCACACCCTTCGGGTGCAGACTAATCCGGAGTCGCCAGCCGGGATTCCCATAAACGGGGTGACTGACTTCCCGGGGGTTCGAACTTGGCACCTTTGGGCTAAATGGCGGGATCCACACCTTGGGGATCCTCTTCAAACCATCAAGCTACGCCCCCTCGGCTAAATTTTTTTTTTGAGTGGAACCTACCGTTATAGCTAACTTGCTTGTGGCATTCAACACAGACCCTTATCATAACTATCTCAAAAACTAATTATTGGAGCTGGACCTTTTCAATGTGACTTATATCCCCATAGTTCCATACTATGACACTTAAATCGGGTTCTTGTCAGTTAAACTAAATCTCTATTGAATACACCAATGTAACAAGTTATAGAAAGAACTATATTCACAAAATCTAGCTATAAAAGAATTGAAGAGCATAAATCCTTGTAAAGCTTTGCATCTTCTTGGCCCATTGGGCAGATTCCACATGTTGGATGGATGTTTCTCTCAAAAACGTATTGTAATAGTATACTTAACCTCTTTGGTCCTAAACATAAGATCCAATAAAGTAAATTTTAGTTGTGAATGTGACACAAGTTTTTGCTTTATTTATTATATTTATCATTTTTTTACCAAACTAATTTTTTTCAACTTATATATTAATACAAAATTTAGTGTTTTATAAGAATATTTTAAGTACATTATGTTAGGTTGTCAGATATGCTATTAGTGGCATTGATGATGGATATCAACATGGTTTATTTCTGAATGCTTTGATATTGATGGTTATAAACAACGATCAATTCAGGGGAAAAGAGTATCTGAAACCGATCTTACTCTTTTTTTTGGACTGTACAAGCATATCTGATTTCACCACTGAACTCAGTGAGCCATGGTAGTCATCCTACTTAACTCAACATGTTGTTCCTCAAGTCGGCTCAAAGCTCTGGAAATGCTAGAGCCACTAAATGACATGGTTTTTTCTTTTAGAAGGCGTCTGTGTCTTATGCTGGATAAAGCCTGAGAAACCTCTCCAATAGAAGGACGCTTTTTAGGTGTATTGTGTATGCACTTGTGTCCAATCTTTGCAAGCTTTCTTACCTCTTCAATCTTGCATTTTCCCACCAGTTTCTTGTCAAGTATTCCGTCTACACCATCATGATCCATTGCAGCCTTCAAAGAAATCAGAAAAAAAAAGAGAGTGAATATATGGTTTTATCATCTCAATAATTGAAAAACAATTTCTGCTGAAATAAAGAGACCATTAGAAGGAAACATATGGTCCAAAGGATGTAAACCAAAGGAAGTGCCATAAGAAACTTTATAGTAATTTTTTCAAAGAGAGGGTAGCATACAAGATTAATGTATTCCATCAAATTCTGTTGAGGGTGAATAGCAGTGATGAGCTCAAAAATGATGATACCAAAGCTGTAAATGTCACTTTTCATCGTGAACTTGGAAGTGGAGACATATGATGGGTCCATGTAGCCATATGTACCTTTCAAGCCAGACTTTCTCCCATCAAAGATTTGCTCCTTTGAGAGCCCAAAATCAGCCACCTGAATTATGAATATAAAAAATTTGAAGATAATTAACAAGGAACTTATCTGAAAATAAGAAAATAGATCTGATACATTACTGTGCTTGAACCACCCTTTCACATCTAAATACAAAAACTACATTGAAAATAACAAGTACAAATTAACAAGCATAGTATAAGACACACAACACAATGATTTTGGACTCTCAAA
Organism: Mimosa pudica; assembly: GCA_029929735.1. Classification (NCBI taxonomy): domain Eukaryota; kingdom Viridiplantae; phylum Streptophyta; class Magnoliopsida; order Fabales; family Fabaceae; genus Mimosa; species Mimosa pudica. Next base: position 5,367,975 of record JAKELP010000021.1, on the reverse strand, counting down.
GCAAGAACTTCCCCAATCCTCACTATATTCCAGAAGAATGAACATTTCCACCTCCGTTGGCAAAAAGGATGATACTATGCATCAAAAGGAAGACATGCCCTACTAACACTGCCCAAACCTCCGGCTACACATACCCTAACATCTTAGAAAGTATTTTTCTGTGAATTTATGTACAGTGAAGAAAATTCAAGTGACAACTGCAAGGATAGTTTAAACAAGACCAGCATAATAGTCCCATCTAATATACAAAAGGAAAAGGCATAAAGGACTTCAATGCACAAAGATTATAACCATGTTGCAATGTGATCAATTTCTGAATAATGTCAAATGCTGTCTATTTCATTTCCATGTCAAGACAACGAGGAAAGTTATCCCCATTGCATTCAGATAGATTTAATAATGTTGGGAAAGGACTTTGTTTGTGCTTGTGTTAATCTCATATACAAATTGTAGTAAACAAAATTGGCACTTTGTTGTACTAGAAAGAACTTGTACAGGAAACAAGCTTACCTTAGCTCGCATTGAGTGATCTAACAATATATTGGCAGATTTCAAATCACGGTGTACGACAGGTGGGACTGCCTGTTCCATACATTTTGATATTAAATATTAACCAAATGCATTGACAAATAACATATCATAACATAACAAATAGTAGGAACATACTCCTTCATGAAGATATTCAATTCCATGCGAAATATCAACAGAAATTTGCAGCCTTTCATCCCAACTTAAAATCCTTTCTTCACCTAGATGCATGAGAGCATGAACTTTTCACCTTAGAGACAATTTAACATCTGTGAAAAAAATCAGAAACGACTTCTACTCTTGTATGTCTCAGATGGGAGGAAAATCAATCATATGCCTACTATTCATTGCATGACTATACTCAAGATATCTTATACAGTTGCAGTTCAATAGTTTTGTTTCAAAAACTCTACAGCAAAAAAGATGTTAAAATATGCTTTTCAACTAATTCATTTAAACCAAATTAATTAGGAAAGAACTTTCTATCTATTACTTAACTCATCAATACAAGATTTCTAGTCTCTCATTACAATTACCCATTTGCAGATCATTTTCCTTATTTTTTGGGGGCAGCTGAGTCGCAAAATTGTTTGAAAAGTATTCAAGCCATACAAAATTATTTGTCTCACAGATCTCCTAACAATGCTGGATTATTTATCATTTACGGATAAAAATGGGGAAAAATAATAGTAGTGAATTTTAGATGAACATGAAAGAGAACTTCTGCTCACCATGTATAAGCCTTTCTAGACTTCCATTACTCATGAACTCGTAAATCAAAATTCGTTCTCCTCTATCTACACAAAATCCTAGCAAATTTACAAGATTCCGATGATGCAGCCTTCCTAGCAAAAGCACCTGCAATAACATCTTACTGGGTCATGAAAACCCAACAAGCCTAACTCCAATTACAATTTAGGTATCCTTGAGATGATCAAACAAAAACTAACTTCACCAGTCCTGACAAAATCAAGCACTAGTGACTTCTTATCATAATTAAGGAAGTCTATTCCAACATACAAATCAGTACATGTGACAAATAAAGAAACACTAATGTCAAAAAGCTTTTGTTCATACCTCTGTTTGGAATTCTTTCTCCCCTTGTTTGGAATCAGAACTAAGCACCTTCACAGCTACCACCTCACCAGTAGGCATTGTTGCTTTATGAACCATGCCAAATGATCCTTGTCCCAAGACAGTTGTGAAATTTTGTGTTGCCTTCTGAACATCCCTGGATGGAGGAGGAAGTTTACTTATAAATTTACAATTGCAAAAAAGCATTTTGTCCATAATTGATAATATGGACTCACCAATTCCACATTTAAAAATATTCTACATATTTTGACATTATTAACTATATATTTATCTTCATTTTATTCACTAGTTATAAGTGATATGAAAATTTTGGCGTGCCAGCAACATGATGGACATTTTCAACACCTCTAGAAGACCACAGAAAGCAGGATGAAATTTCATGATCATAAACAAATATACATACTTGAATGAGTATCTAAGAATGCCTGATGAAGATGAAAACTGATCTTTCTTCGGACGCTTCCACCAAGAGAAACGGGAATCACTCAGTGGACTTTCTGACATTGAAGCGGCTATGGTGCTTGTAATAGAAGCACTAAAGTCAGTGCTTGTTTCTAATCCATTTGTGCGTATTGGAAGTGTTGTTGCACTATGCTCATTCGCACAACGCCCAAGATGAGCACGGTTTTTACGCCATTTTACAACTAAATATACAACATACGCTATCAAAATTCCAAAGGCCAAACCAACAGACACCCCAAGGACAACTAAATTAGTTCCATGAACCATTATTTGATCTCTCTTGACAATCAAACAATGAAATAATCTTGCAGGCAACTCATGCTAGAGCGGTTCGCAGTGCTTCGACCAGCTAGCACTGAAAAAAAATGAACACTCAACATATTAAGGGATAACAGTTGTTTTACTTATTCTTTTCTAGTAGTTTTGCAAAGGAGAGAAAGACATATTACTTGTGATAACATATCAAAGCATGCAAGTTCATCCAGGTATCAAATATCTCTAAATTGAAAAATTTTCAATAGAAACTGAAGTAGTTTGATCATTTTGCTATCACAGTTATAATTCACTCATTTGTTAATCAGTTATTCACACACCAAAACACTTATAGGACATTAAAATTTGTTAAATAAGCATATGAAGGAGGATATAGTCCCCTGTATCTATTCATACCATACTGTTCAACAAAACCCAACATAAAAAAAGTCTCTTTATTGAATATGATCCACCTAATCAGTCACTTCTCATAAATCAACACTTAAAAAAAGACATGCAAAACCACTCAAATCATCAAAACAGAGCAAGATAAAAGGTGACAATTCATACCTTATGAGAAGAGGCCAAAGGAGGAAGAAAAGCATGATGAGAATAAGATTTGAAGGAGGGTCCAATTATGATATCAAGAGTAGTAAAGTTGGTGTTTACTTGCTACTCAGTCAATGCAGAAAGAGAGCAAAGACTTAGCCCAGTTGAAGAAAGAGACAGCATTGTATGGGCACACAAGACTGACTCAGAGATGGAGGCTTTTGGTTTTGGAGTTAAAAGTGAAAATGAAACGACAAATTGTACAGTCTTTAGATGGAATTACGGGTTTGATTAGCATTAATTTGCTGATCTCATCCTAATAAGTGCTGGCTTCAGCCAAAAAGGCAAAAACACAAATTTCTGAAGTGCTTGCAAAAAAGTGTCACTGAAAGTTAAATACTCCCCCTTTCTAAATATAAAATCTATTTGACCTTTTTGGTCAAGCTTACAAAATACTACCTCCGGTCCTAAATATAAGATCTAGATAACTTTTTTTTGGAAAGATTAAGGTTGCGAAATAGTTTATTAGATCATGACATATTTGATATCTTTTTAGATTATACATCAGCTTATAGATAAAATAAACCAATTCAAGAGAAAAAATTAGTTAAATCAATTTATAATTAACTTATTTTTTGTCTTTTTTAGGATTTTTCAAAAAAGTCATCAAGGTCATATATTTAGGACCGGAGGGAGTATGTTAATAAATTATGACATATTTGATATATTTTTAGATTAGTCATTAGTTGATAGGTTAAATAAACTAGTTTAAGGAAAAAAATTAGGTAAATCAATTTATAATTGACCTATTTTGCTTTTTTAGGATTTTCCAAAAAAGTCAACTAGATCTTATACTTAGAACTGGAGGGAGTATTAAGTATTTAAATAACTTAGCGTATTCGTTGGGGAAAGTTGGGAAAAAGACAAGTGAATACCCCTCGAATTTTAAAAGGGCAAATAAGCACCTCCAAAATGATAAAAGACATAGGAGGGATTGTTTTTGAGATAAGTAAAGTTGATGCATTAACCACTGTAGTTAGAGTATTAACCATTCGAGTGAAGACATAAATAACTTTACGCAATTAGAGTTTAGCATTTCAGTTCAAAAAAAAAATAGAGTTTAGCATTAAAATCGCTCATCATGGTAAATGTTGTTAACCACTTGAATAACGTTATTGACTTATTGTTAACATTTTTGAAAAATTATTTTAAAACATTTTATTGAAGAATGTCCTGTAATATCATCATTGTGAAGCATCATACATAGGAATGCAATGCAAAAAAGAGAGCATAAAAAAATTTACTAATTGATTTAAATGTAAAGATACTGTGATTTAAACTGATATATTGAGTTACATGATTAATATACACATAGTTCAACAATCTTTGAATTTATAGGTATAATTTATATGACATTGTGCATATTAATAACTTTATTAGATACCCTATAGCTAATGAGTTACATTGTATTCAATCTAATGCTTACCAATTAAGTCAAATTTTAATATACTTAAGTTAAACTGTTATAACTAAATGAAATAATTAACATACACAAATTACACAACATAACAATCTATGAAGTGATTGGATACACTGTATAACATTGTACCTAATTACATACCATTGTATTCTCATGGGCAAAAAACTAGTTTATGCAGTAATTAACGTCATTCCAACCTATTCAATGTCTTGTTTTAAGTACCCAACGGGCTTGTGAAAGGAGCTGAACAGGTTAGTGTCTAACTTCTTCTGGGAAATTCGAGAGAGGCTGATTCGATTCACTGGAGAGCATGGAATGTACTTACTAAGTCAAAACAAGAGGGTGGATTGGGCTTCAAGGACTTTATGGGCTTTAACGATGCCCTTCTAGCCAAAACTGCCTGGAGGATTATCCAAAACCCAGAGGCTATGTGGGTGAGGATTCTCAAGAGCATCTTTTACTTCTCAATCTATCACATTTGAAAGTGAAGAATTGGAAAGTGAAAGGGGTAAAGATGGAAAGTAGGGATAAATTAAGTAATGATGAAAAATAAAGTGTGTGGGGCTAGATTAAGTGTGCGATGGAGAGAGAAAATTTGTGGGCCCCATGATATATGTAAATTACTCAAAAACCTAAACTTTCTAAATTTTCTAATTTTTTAGCATTTTCCCTGCCAACCAAACAAGCCAACACTCTTGCCTATTTGGTTGTGTGAAAGAAAGTTAAGAATTAGAAATGGAAAAGGTAAGAGATGGAAAATAGGGGTAATGATGAGAGAGTAAAGTTTGTGGGCCCCAGGATAAGTGTGAGATAAAGAGAAAACTTGTGGGCCCCGGGATATATGTAAATGACTATATTACCCCTTAACTTTTCAATTTTTTTCATCTCACTTTCCTTTTCTTCATAAAACCAAACAAGCCAGTCTCCGTTCCCTAGCACAGTTGCTTGTTCCTTTGTGATTTTAATAAAATTTAAATATTCATTATCTATTACTACCTTCGGTCCTAAATATAAGACCTAATTGACTTTTTTATGGAGAGGTTAAGGTTGCAAAATAAGCTATTAAATCATGACATATTTGATTATTTTTAGATTATACATTTGTTTATAGGTAAAATAAACTAGTCTAAGGGAAAAAATTAGGTAAATCAATTCATAATTAACTTATTTTGCTTTTTTATAGGATTTTCTAAAAAAGTCAATTAGATCTTATATTTAGGACCGAAAGGAGTATTATATTGTCTCAACTCACAATCTTCTCTGAGGAAAAATAAATACTCACAATCTTCTTTCTCTCGCTTTTCACTCCCCTCGCTCTCTCAACTTTTTCAGTCAACTCAAATAATGAGACAAGAAGAATTGGTAGGAAAGTATGGGTCTGTTTGTTTGAATGAAATTGCATATGGGAATTGTAAATGTAATTTCCATATATCATGGAACCCACAAACTTTCTCTCTCAATCTCACATTTTTCCTGGGCCTCACAAACTTTTACATCTCATCATTACCTAATTTACCTCTACTTTCCATTTTTACCCCATTACCCTCAATTCTCACCTCTATTCTTTTCTAGTAGTTTTCCACTCTAAGAGTCCGTTTGGATGGTTGGAATTGAGAAATGGAATTGGAGGTGGAAATTGAGGGTAAGGGGGTAAAGATGGAAAGTAGAGGTAAATAAGGTAATGATGAGATATAAAAGTTTGTGGGGCCCAGGAAAAATGTGAGATGGAGAGAGAAAGTTTGTGGGCCCCGAGATATATTGAAATTACCATTTTCAATTCCCTACTTCAATTCCCTTTCTCAATTCATGCCTAACAAACAAGCCCCGCGATATATTGAAATTACCATTTTCTAAATTGGCATTGTTTTACTGTACTAAGTGAGACATCTATGAGAGGATAAACAAGATACTGCTCTCACAAAATGATCTTAGTTTCAGAAGAAAGTTAATAATTTATAAAAATGAAGCAATGTATTAATATTGGAGGATTTTTAATAAAATATAATTTATAAATAAAATAAACCTCTATTCCAGCTCTTATATTTTAGATAGGAGGGAATATAAAGTTTTGGATAGAAATGAAGCAATGTATCAGTATTAGAGGATTTTTAATGATTCAAATATATATGGGAGGCAAAATTGAAAATCAGATCTCTTTTCTTATTTTCAGATAAGTTCACTGATTAATTATCTTCAAATTGCTGATATTCATAATTCCGGTGGCTGACTTTGGTCTCTCAAAGGAGGAAATCTTTGATGGGCGAAAGTTTGGCTTGAAAGGTACATATGGCTACATGGACCCATCATACGTTTCCACTTCCAAGTTCACAATGAAGTGACTTTTACAGCTTTGGCATCATCATTTTCGAGCTTATCATCCACCCAATGTTAATATTACAAAGGATATGTCGTCACGATAAAATGTTAATAACTAAATGTGAATTTTGTGACATGAAAGCAACACAGTACAATGTTAATATCCTTTCATACGGATTCTTCTTGTGGTTGATAAATGTCTCACTTAATTCCCCTGTTTTATTGTCTATCACTCTCCAAATGAGCTATAACAGTTTATTTGATCTTCTCATAATGTCTAACTTTGTTGATCCTCCCATAAATGTCTCACTTAGTTACAGTAAAATGTTAATATACTTTTTTAGGGTAACAAAATGTAAATATCCATTTCTACGAATTCTTCTTCTCTGCTCCAATCATTTCTTTTACTTTCTTTTTTTTCCTTATATGTTTTTTTATAATAATGCTTGATTCTTAATAATAACTCCTTTGTGTATATTATTTATTTAATTTACTAACTTTTGTAACTATCTTCATTTTAACACCGTCAAATTAAACGATTAATCATATGCAATGTTAGTTACAATATTTTTCAGTTGATTATTTAATATATCATTATGGTTTATATTAATTGTGAAAATGTGATAAAATTTCCATATTTAATATGGTTGTTCAATTATAAATATTTTCCACACATGCTTACTAAAATTTCATTGACCATTTACAAATGAATTTTATAACCTTTTTTCATCAATTATTAAGCTTCTAATGGCAATTATCAACCATTTTAATAACCGCTAGTAATAAATGCTGCTTTTTTAATTTGTAGTGTGAAGAAAAAGGATATATAAAAGTGAGATGAAAAGAAGAGGATGTAATAATCAAGGATAACAATAAGTCGATAAACAAAATAATCAGCTCATAGGAAGTACACACAGAGAGAGAGAGAGAGAGATTACACACACGTGTACACATACATATTACTACCTCCGGTCCTAAATATAAGACCTAGATAACTTTTTTTTGGAAAGATTAAAGTTGTGAAATATGTTATTAAATCATGACATATTTGATATCTTTTTAGATTATTCATTAGCTTATACGTAAAATAAATTAGTCTAAGAGAAAAAATTAAGTAAATCAATTTATAATTAACTTATTTTTTGCTTTTTTTAGGATTTTTCAAAAAAGTCATCTAGGTCCTATATTTAGGACGGGGAAGTATCTATGAATGGCAACCTCCTCTGGTATATGGGCTACAATTTTGTTGAGTTGACAGAGTACTTCCGGGAGGTAAGCAGGAACTATAATCTTTTCCTGGTAAGCAAGCAACGGATGGCTTATTAGGATCTTCTGTACCACCTGTTATTTTCATTTTCAGAGATACTATGATGAGAGGATCTAAGAAGAGATTACTATGATCTTCCACATAACTAATGCTTTTGTTGAAGTTGTCAATGTTGGGGCTCCATGAACTTGCAGAAACCTTGTTGCTCTCTAATAATATGATCATTATCACCAGAGAGAGAAGCAATATGGAGATGCATAGCTTCTTCATCGATTATGATGATGATGAACTGATGACTTAGATCACTATCTACTCTGATTACGTATTAGCCAACCTCTTAATTCACTTTCTAGTTTGCTGTAGTACGAAGAAATTAACTAACTTGTCCTTTAATAGAAGTTTCAGAAGTCAGAAGATAAGCATTATGTGGTCTATGATAGAGATTGTGTTAGATATTTTATCAGGATTGTCGTGTGGTGTTCTTTTCGCCATCTTTCCTAGTACTCCCTTCTTTTGTGAGATGTAGCTGCGCTGGGGAGTCACATGATATCCGTGATGATTTGAAGATGATAAAGATAACAATATAAAAAGTGAAAAAGATAAGGAACAAAGTAATAAGTTAGAATTTCAAGGTTAGAGTGGTAACAAGGCAAGGGTAAAGAGTTAAAGATAATACTTGCCCCTTATGTAAGCATAGAGATGGAGGATCATATCTGCCCCTACAACATTGTTGGGCTCTTATTTGCCATTAAAATATGTATAAGATCACATTTGTCTTTTACAGTTAAAATATTAAAAGTTAGATATGATCCTTTGTACATACTTGGAGGACAAATATAATTCATCTTATATACTTTCCAGACATATATGACTCTTTATTTATATATGTTTCAGGGCAAATATGATCATTGGTGCACACTTTTAAGGCAAGTTTAGGTCATCAAACACTTTAGAGACATATATGATAGATCCTCGTTGCATACTTTAGGGGTAAATATAACTCTTAACCCATCATAACAATCTTCCCTACTAAATACATGTTCCCTTCTAGAGATCACTCCTTATACATATATAATTGATCTACAGAGCTTAATTGATCTCACTAATTGATGAACATATAGTTGCAACTAGGAACTGATTTATTGTTAAAAAGATAAGTATGGGGAACTAAGCATAACTAAAGTGGACGACGTAAATTTGATTTTCTAAAAGCAATGATTTTTAATGCCAAAATTTGATGTGATTTTAAATTTATTTTAGAAAATACATTATCTAAAATCACAAATAGGTTTTACACTGTATTAATCTTTTTAATGAGGAAAGAAACCCGTTTCATTGGAACTCCAAACACGCCATTTAATTGAAGTTTAACTCTTCCAAACACTCAGATATGAGATATTATAGCAGCTCGCTTCACATATTTTCTCAGATCTCTTTCAAAATTTTTCTCTCCAGAGGGTAGATCTGTTACTATACATTGTTATAGTTTTAGCCGAGATGGAAACAACAATGACATTTATTATATTAATAATTAAACACGGCACAAATAATATTGTCCACAAAACATATATAAAGTAAACAGCACTTACTATAAATATAAATTTATAGTATATAGTTCTAATAGAGATAATAACACTAAACATTAAATTTAATTAACCCAAAAAAAAATTAACCATATATCAACATGGGAGAGGATCATGGATTGCACCTCTTATCTCTACTATAAGTGCTACATCGTGGTAGCTTGGGACTATTTTGTGGCTGCTGAACGCAGCTCGTGTATCTTGTCTTTGGAGGGCATTGAACAGCTTGTTTATATCTATTTTGGGAAGGCAAAACTCTGCTGCTGAAATCCAAACGAAGTGAGACTATCACAGCTGCAGGATCATCCACCAACAAACTTGTTTCGGCCATATGATCTTCAAGGACAGAGCTGATGTTGGCTTGGTGATTATTAATATTATTCTGCCATGAATATGCAGAAATAATCTTGTGTTCTACTATGGTGATCATTATTATCATCATCAGCAAAATGAGAAGAACATTGGAGTTGCACTTCTTCATTATTTTGAAGATGTTGATGATGATATACTCTCTAATCTCTATTTCTCGCCCAGCCTGGTTATTATGTTTCCTTTCTTCGGTCTTTTAAAGACAGTCCATTTATTCACTTTTACCTAACTCATTCAATGCAAAACGAAGTTGGTGGAGTGGTTTTGAGAATTGAATAATGTTGTCCTAAGGAGTAACTATGTTTGCAATAATGATATTTGGTATTGGGCTGTCTCCATTATTTCTTACTACTATCTTAGTGCCTTATACTCCCTCCCGTCCTTATATCAAGTTATCAACTACTCCCTTTGATCATCTCACATACCAAGGAATGGTAGTTGGGTGTTAAAATTCATGTTTACTTTTCCACTTTTTCCAACTTCACCCTTCATTAAATGATGTGTTTCACATTTTCAACTTTGAATTTTCATTAATGACAGGGGTAAAGTGGGAAAAAGAATTTAATGTGGCGGTTAGTGACTTATATTAAGAACAAAAAATTAGAGGTGGTTGGTGACTTATAATAAGGACGGAAGTACCAATTTTTCTTAGTTCTTTTTATAAGTTACTTCATGATTTTTAACCTGTTTTAATTATTTTTTTTCCATATATATTCATATTTAATAGGGGTGGTAGAAGAGAGTAAATTGCATTTCTGCTCCTTTCTTTGTAGATTACAATTCTGCCCCTGTCATAATAAAAATAGAGCAAAGCAAGTGCAAGTCTAATATGTTTTTTCCCGTTCTAATTTTTTTTTGAGGAAAGAAACCAGTTTTATTGGAACTCAAAGCACGCCTTTTAATTGAAGTTTAACTCTTGCAAACACTCAGATATTATAGCTCGCTTCACATATTTTCTCAGATCTCACTCAAAGTCTTTCTCTCCAGAGGTGGGATCTGTTGCCACACGTTATATAGTTTAGCCGAGAAGCAACAACAATGACATATATTATTAATAATTAAACACGGTACAAATAACATTGTCCACAAAACATATATAAAGAAAATAGCACTTACTATAAATGTAGTTCTGACAGATAAAATAGCACTAAACATTAAATTTTTTGAATAACAAAAAAAAAATCAAATTTTAACCATATCAACATGCATGGGGAAGAGGGTCATAGATTGCACGACGTATCTCTATTGTAACTGTTACATGGTGGTAGCTTGGGATTCATTTGTTGCTTATGAGTGCAGATCGTGTATCTTGTCGCCATAGGGCATTGAATAGCTGGTTTATTTCCATTCAAAACGTTGCTGAAATCATCCACCAACAAACTTGTTTCGGCCACATAATCTTCAAGGACATAGCTGATGTTAGCTTGGTGATTATTTATATTATTCTGCAATGAATATGCAGAAATAATCTTGTGTTCTGCTATGGTGGTCATCATTATAATCATCAGCAAAATGAGAAGAACATTGGAGTTGCACTTCTTCATTCTTACGAAGATGTTAATGATGATGATGACATGACTTTATGGCCCTCCCTGTTACTTTAGTTTTCTGTGATGGACATCACTTTATAGAGTCTTAGGTTCTCAAATGATAAAAAGTTGGAACCATGATTGTGACTTCTGTGGTGGTGATGAATTATCTTCATCCTGTCCCTATAGTCACTACAAGAAAATAGTAAGCTAGTCACGTGGGGTATGTGGCGCATGGGGCAAGAGTGACAAAATCAACTTTGTTTGTCACGTATGACTTCCCCAAACGTGACACAAACTGGAATTAACTTTCTTTGTGGCGCATGGACATGTTTGTGCGTCACAAACTTGACACAAACGTGACACAAACGTGATACAAACTTAAATTTAAATTTTTTGTGGCGCATGGGCTTTCTTTGTGGCGTATGGATCCATACGCCACACATATGACTTCCCAAGCATGTTTGTGGTGTATGGATCCATACGCCACAAACATGTTTGGGAAGTCATATGTTTGTGGCGTATGGATCCATACGCAACAAACATATGACTTCCCAAGCATGTTTGTGGCGTATGGATCCATACGCCACAAACATGTTTGGGAAGTCATATGTTTGTGGCGTATGGATCCATACGCCACACATATGACTTCCCAAACATGTTTATGGCGTATGGATTCATGCGCCACACATACCCGTAAAAAATTTAAATTTTTTCCCTCTACTCTTCCCACTTTCTCCCTATATAAACTTCACTTCTCTCACATTTTCTCCTCCCCACTCTCTATTTTTTCCTACTCTCTCCCCACTTTCTTTTCTCCTCTTCCTCTACTCCATTATTTTCCTCCTCTTCACTTCCATTCTTCATATTTAATTTCTCATTTAACTAATTATACTTAATTTTTTTTGCAGGCTCATTGTTTAAAATCTTCCACAATCTAAGGTATACACTTTATCATTCGTTAATACTTTGTTTTTTTTCTCATTCATTATAATTCAAATTCTTTTATTTCATTATAATACTAGCTTTTAATTATTTTTCCCTCTACTCCCTCTACTTCAAACACTCTCTTTCCTTCTTTCTAATTATTATCTCCTATTTTTTTATTTTTTAAAAACCTGCAGCTTGCCGAGGAAGAAGCTTCCTCGGCAAGCTGCAGTTTTTTTTTATTTTCACTGCACCTTATGTCGCGCATGGGTTATGCGCGACATGATTTTATTGCATTAAAATTATGTGGCGTATGATACGTGACACAAGTTTGTTACGCCTCGATTTGTGGCGTATGGAGTTATGCGCCACAAAAAAATTTCCTACGCCACATACTTCACAAATTTCACCATTTTCAAACGTGACTAGCAGGCATTTGTTTTGTAGTGAGTGTTAAATGTCAACATCAAATGAGATATTTAATTTACCTCATACACACGACATATATATTAGGATCTGAATTTTTTAAACCCCCATTTTCTAAGCCTCTCTAAGCCTCCCTTTATCCTCACCCTCCATTTCATCTAATGGCTCACAAGCGGTAAATTGTTTATTGTGTTAATTGAAACTAAACAAATTTTCAGAGCCACATTTCATTATAAATTCATCTTAATTTTAGATTTTGATCTTTTTCATTTGAAACTAAACAAATCTTCTAAAATCATACCTTGATATGATAATTAACATACATAACACACACTCCAAGGATTGAAAAGAAAAAGAAAATTCTAAATATACTTTCAGAATATGAAACTCTAGTGCAATGACTTCTATTGACCTGATTGGAAACTGCCCTCCAATACTCCCTAACAATAAGATAATTTTATTTTATTTATAACACTACAAAAAAAAGGGAACATTTCAGCGTGTTTAATAAGGCACATATGGGCGGTTTAAACCGCTGATGTGGCGCTACAGCGCGCCCAGCAACCGATGTAATTCAGTGCGTTACAAACACCATATTAGCGGTCATATGGGACCGCTGTAGCGTTGGTCAAACCGCCGTTATAATCACCACATCAGCGGTTTCAACCGCTGATGTGCTCAAAAAAAAACAAAAAAAAATCATTACAAACTCAGTTGCCTAAGGAGAGAGCTAAACTGGGTTTGGCAGTATATGTATGTAAACAAATTAAATCTCTATAGACAAAGAATGAATAAACGAAGTGAGAACAAGTAGTATAATACTTGAAGAAGAACTATGAGTTTGACTGGATGAAACAATAATAACAACAACTATTAGTTGAATGAAACAATAATAATGTACATAATACTTGAAGAATGAAACAATAATTTCCAATCATAAAAACAATGAAACAATAATAACAACAACTATTAGATTAATGTACATAATACTTGAAGAAGAACTATGAGCTTGACTGGAAATTTGGAAAGAAAACGCCTGGATGTAGAGATGAGAGGAGGGAATCAGAGAGGAAGGCATCAGAGAGGAGGGAAGGAAAATGAGGGAGATCGAAAATGAATGAGTGGGTGGTGCTCTATATTTATAGGCAGACCGTACACACCAGCGGTTAACAGCGCTGATATGTGTATGACAGTTTCAGCTGATGTGCAAATGACGGTTCATTTCAGCGGTTGCACTCCAGCGCTGGGAACCGCTGATATGGCATTTATTTTAATATTAAATTCCTGCAAAGGTAAGCGCTGTTCCGTTTTTTTTTTAAAAACAATTATTTTACTTTTTTTGTTTGAAAATAACGAAGTCACACGGGCACTTCCGCGGTTGGAACCGCGCATATGGCCTGTTAAGCTCGAAAAAAAAATTGTGTTGACTGACATTTTCGTTTCAGCGGTCAACCAAACAACCGCTGAAACGGGTGCCCATTTCAGCGGTTTGTGCCCAACGCTGAAGTGCAAACGTCCACTTTAACCCCTTTTTTTGTAGTGTAAGGGCATTTTGGACTTGTCACGTACGTTCAATCTTATTGTCATATTAAGGAATAAGGAAAATCTTCCTATTGATCTCATGATAAAAGTTTGGTATCATTGTTAAACATTGAAATTGTTATGTACTATTTTTTATTCAAAGGCAATAATTATGTATCATAAATGGATCTTGCCCTATATAAACTTTATAATTGCACACACATTTCATCTAAATATTCCGAATTCTCATATGCTTTTGGTAAATAGATAGAAATATAACAAACTCATAGTGTAAATAAAATTATAAGAAATATATGTATGTGAAATTATGGGTTAAAATTGTTTATTTTTGTTATATATGTGTGTGAGTAATTAAGGAACTCACCATCCCTTTCCAGTTAATGTGAGTTGGAACAAGTGGACAAGTATATGAGCATTAAAAGAATGGAAGCAATGAATAAAAGAAGAAGAAAAAGGGAAGAAAAGAGATTTGCAGGAAGTTGACTGTTAGAAAACTCACACCAAAGCGAATATGAGAATGCATCCTTTCCGTCAATTCCATCACTAGAGGTTAGCGCTTAGCGAGCAGCCAACAACCTATGAAAAATGAAGCTATAAGTTTTGACTGCAAAGCTGACATATAAAAGGGATGACTTCAACCATATAAGATGAGACCCAACTTGGACATATTTTAGGGCTCAAAACTCATTCTCTTCTCGGTCTTTTTAACATGGGGTTTGCTAGGGTTTGAAGATTGGAAGTTAGGAAGGTTGGTGAAAGCATTTAAAGCTCTCTTCTTTTGGTTTCCTCTTCATCTCTTATTTGTAAACATTTTTGACTATGTATTCCTTTTGGGATTGTAGTTTATATTTGAATATGAGTAGTTAAACTCATCTTCGTAGAATTATTTTGAACCCTTGTATGGAGTAACTCATTAGAACTCCTCTCCTTTTGTGATTGTATATGTATGTGTTTATTTTATTATAGTTATAATATTTGATCATCATTTAGTTGTTTTGTTCATTTGACTAATACTTGAAAGAGTTATACGTTAAGTGTAGAACTTGACTACTTGAGTAGATAGAGATATACTTGTTAACCTCACATAGACACATTAGAGTTGAAACTTAGAAATTGAAAGTTTTATTAATTGTGACAAAAGATTGCATTATTAATGGAATTGACGCCTATTTAATTTATGACTTGAAAGAGCGTTCACAAGTACTCTAGAACCCTAGGTTAATACGTATATAAACATGAAAGCAATTTAGAGAAGAACAACTAAAGGTTACAAGATACAAGGAGATAAATAATTATAGGTGTTAATCTATCCTTAAAGTAGAAAAATCACTTGTTTAAAGTTTTTCTTATTTTTAAAAGGGCAAAGGCCCAAAAATGATACATAACTGTTGACCAATAAACAAAAATAGTACATAAATATTCTACGTTATACAAATGGTAGCCAACTTTTACCATGTGATCAAGAATGATATTTTCACTTATATAACAATAAGATTAAACATGAAAATCTAAAATGCCCTTATAAATTAAATAACAATAACAAAAACACACTCAACCCCACATTTCTCTCTCCTCTTCCTCCTCCCTCTCCCCCAACAACTCACCCTCCATGGCAAAGGCGGGGCGGCGACGATCTCCTGAATGACCGATGGCAGACTGGTAGAGAAAGAAGAAGGAAGGAGAGAGTGAGGAAGAAGGAAAAAGAAAATTTATTTAATTTATAAGGGCATTTTGGACTTTTCATGTATAATCTTATTGTCATATT
Source organism: Mimosa pudica (assembly GCA_029929735.1). Lineage (NCBI taxonomy): Eukaryota > Viridiplantae > Streptophyta > Magnoliopsida > Fabales > Fabaceae > Mimosa > Mimosa pudica. Next base: position 5,351,885 of record JAKELP010000021.1, on the reverse strand, counting down.
AATGAAAATATCATTTTTGATCTCATGCCCAATATTTGAGAATCATTTGTGTACCTTGAAATAGTTATGCACTATCTTTGTTTCTTGATCAATATTTATGTATCAATTTTGGGCATTCGCCCTTTTTAAAATAGTTACGCTTCACTCTTGATATTTGAATCACTCAAATTGAGAAAAAGTGTTATAATCTCTACTTGACCGGATTTTGGACCAAAATCCTCATGTAAACGATACCTTACTTTTAATTTATTAATTGGCATGACTCGTACACTTGCGGTATGTGTGTGTGTGGCTTAAATACAAAAATGTTCATGTATTATCAAAAGGTGCAAAAATATTCATATAAAATTTTTTGGAGCAAAAGTACTTATCAAATTTCAAAATTGGGGCAAAAGTGTCCATCACCGTCGTTAATTGTTAGACTTTTCCATTCATCATCCTCTGTCGCTTAGCTTTATCATCATTCAAGGGAAAATAAATACATAAATTTTTCACGTGTTTTGGCGAGTGATGAAGCGGCACAGGATGATGAGCGAAAAAGTTAAAAAAAAAAAACTAACAATAATGGACAATTTTGCCCCAATTTTAAAATTTAATGGGTAGTTTTGCTTCAAAAAATTTACATAGGTATTTTTAATTTGTAAATGCGTGACAATTACATAGACATTTTGCACTATAGCCCATGTACACACACACTTTCTAAAAGCAACATGTTTGTATGAAACAAACAAATAAAAAATTAACAAAGTTTACAATAAGTAAGTCCTATAGTAGCTGCCTGTGATTCTTCAAAACAAAACCAGAAAACAAAGCCTATATATATATTATATCTAGGTCAAACTCGTAGTAATTAGTTACTTAATAAGGGCAAAACTGTGAGCTTAACTACACAAATATGTTGACACATCTAGCAGGCCATCACTATATATATTTTTAAATATCAATTTTTGGGTTCTTCATTGTGAATGGGTGGCTTGCGGCGAGCCATTCCCTTGTAATCCATGTGTATGAAGTCCATAACATCTTTTTCTTCTTCTTCTTCTTCTTCAGCTTGGAAACTCCTCTTGGCTTTATCTTCATTTTTTTGAGTATTAGTTCCTTCTTCATTTGCTTGAGATTTTGTAGAGATTTGTGAATAGTTTGAGTTCAAACTCTTGTAGCTCTTCACGTCCTTCATCTGTGAATGTTTGAAACAAAAATTAATTCTATAGATGATGATTAGAAGATTTATTTTTTTTTTCGGGAAAGAAAAATGAATTGTTAGTTTAGATATTATATGTAGTAACTACTCTAGATTGACATCTTAATAATCCCATACCCAACTTATCTACACTTAAAAAAAATAAAGAAAAAATTAAACTAACCCGGTGATGTCCTTCAAGTAAGCGTTGTTCCATGGAATTGTTCAAAGCTTCAGCATTCTTAGCTGCAGTATAAAGGACCACATCTAAGTGATTAGCTTTACTAAGAAATATAACCAACACACTTAATAACTTCTAAATAATCAGATAGATACAAAAAAAAAACAATGATTTTCAAATGCAAGTCATAAGATAAAAAACTTGTAGTTTTCCGAAAATCATGATTTTTTTATAAAAGTATATATATATATATATATATATATATATATATATATATATATATATTATATTGAAGATCGTGTAGTTTTCATTACTCACAAGTGGCCGGTTTCAAAGCTTTTCACTCAATTATGTTTGGGTATGTGGTGACTAGGCCCATGATAATCAGCAGTAAAAGCAACAAAACCACCCATATGGAACTTTCTTGTGGTGGATGAAATAGAAGAAGTACTTTTGTTGTGTCCCACTTTACTTTTCACATTTATACTTCCCTCCCTTTCAAAGTCAAATATTCCATCAGAATAGGTTGCACCTGAAATATTTGAAGCACTTCTTCTTCCTCCTCCTACTCCTTTTACTGAACCGTTCTCTTTTAAAGAAAAATCCATATTTGATTCTTTATTATGAAGCATCATTGATTTCTTCCATCCAAACCCTAGCTTCCTCACATGGTACTGATCCTCTCTCCCATCATGTGTTTCCTGTGCACAAAATCATTTTACACTCATTAGAAATTAAATACAATTTGAAGTCAATAACCTAAAGTCAAGGCATAAACTCAGATGAATAAAAATGAGGTGAGATATGAAAAATTTATACCCTTTTAAAATAACCGGATCGGAGAAAAGCAAACTACTATATCTTTTAATGTAATTGAAACTTCAAATAAGCTTGCTTTGTGAAGAAAGTTTAATCACTTGTACGGACATAAAAGTGATTGGAAGAGAAATAGTTCAGAGAGTATAATTTATGAGATATTAGTTGTAATGACAAAGAAAATTGTCACAAATTAAAACCTACCTTTTCGGTGAACGTGGAACTAATTCTAGTGGCTTCAAGCTCTTTTTCGCTCTCTTTCTGACCTGAAGATTTTGAAAAATATTAATAGAAATCAATTCATTTCTAGATTCATGTTTCATTTTGAAAGTATAAGTAAAGAAAACTCGAGAGATCATCATTACCTATAATATCATTTGCAGATGAGTATCCCAAGGCATTGATAGCAAAGAAAAATCCCAGTACTAACAATCTAACTAGCATAGAGTGCTTCTTCTTCATCTTGACTCCTTATTCTTCTTTTTTACTTCTTATACTTATAGTTCCTCTTTTGTTAGGGATATGTATGTATATGTAGCACCTTTCGCAAAGTGAGAGAGAAAGCTTTAGAAGCTAAAAATGGGGTTTTATAGATGGGTTACATCAAGTCAAAGCTAGGGTTCCGACACCTGTTCGTCTAAACCATTATATTATTCCTTGGTATGTGGTAAATTTTAGGGAAGCTCAAAGCCAAAAGAATAAATTAATCAAAATGTTACTTTTAAAAATAAACAACATGAAAACTACAAAGGCATTATAATTAAAATAGGGATTTCCTCAACTTTAAGTTTGAATAAGGTTTGATCTTCTTTGAACTGAATCAAACTATGGTCATAAAAAGTCATAATTTGGTCTTGATTTACATATATTGTCTGTTTTCTTCTTGTCTCTGTAGGTATAGTAATATATTAAAGCTGCATTGACAGCGAATCTATAAATTAATTATTTTATTAGTCATTAGTTATCTTGCGTTCGCCAAGATATCATTCACGCTTTTCAGTCGTTATTTCTAAATGTTACTATTACCTCCGGTCCTAAATATAAGACCCAATTGAATTTTTTTTGGAAATGTTAAGGTTGAGAAATAGACTATTAAATCATGACATATATGATATCTTTTTAAATTATACAATAGTTTATAGGTAAAATAAACTAATCTAAGGGAAAAATTTAGGTAAATCAATTTATAATTAACTTATTTTACTTTTTTTATAGGATTTTCTTAAAGAGTCAATTAAGTCTTATACCGGAGATAGTATTAATTAGCGAGAATTATTATAAGAAATAACAATTTTCACATGATTCTCTCTGGTATACATACACTGGTTGATAAATATTTTAGTCCAAACTCATACCAAAGTAACCGCAGCCACGTATCTAGTCAACAAGTGGCGGGTATGACCACCTTAATTGATTAACTGTGCGTGATATCGTGTATTTTTATTGGGTTTAAATTAAGTGATACAGGGTTATTCCAATAAAATTTTCATAGGGATTGTATATATCCATGAGAAAAATTGTAAAAAAAAAATAACGGAGATCATTAACTAATATTTTGACACAATTTTATAGATCACTCTACCATTGTTATAGGAAAACGTTAAAGAAAACTCTGATGACCACTATTGTATTAACTTATTGAAATATGAATAAAATTATAGGGTGATATGATCAAATTAGATGGAGTACTTTGTAACAAATTGATACGGTCTTTTTGATGAAAAAAAAATTGATACGGTCCATCTCCTTGTTTTTAAAATATATATGATTATAAATATTCCCCTCCAACTTCACTTGAAAAGTTTTCTCATCTTTCTACCACTAATATACCAAAAAAAAAGTGAATTGGCAGGAAAATTCTATCGGTAAAAACAAGATTTCAATAAATCCAAAATTTCGGTCTAGAATTTATAACAAATTGCATCAATGAGTCTATCGCTAATCCACTATTATTTTTGTAGTGATAATAATTAACAGCAAAGTAATTGAAGTTGTGGATATTTCAATATCACAAAGCTTTCACACTCACAGAGTATGTCTCCTTTTCTCGGCTCCCTCTATCTGTAGTAATTTACCGACCTTACATTCATATTAATTATAAACATTATAGGGTATACGAGTTAAGTTCAAAACACTATGAAAAGTAAGTGAATTTTAATGTAGGTTTACTAGCAAATCTTCGTGAAACAGAATAGTACACCGAACTTCCACACCAATCAATCTATCTTAATGTGCCAAAGATATACGATTACACAAAGCAATGTATCATCATCGCTTAAGAGTGAGGAAACTGTTTGGGAAATAAAAATAGTGAGGAAACTGATGAGTTGGTCTATGTAGTGTAGGGGCATAGTTCCCAAAGAAGAGGCATGAGAGAAGTCATCAAACTAAGAGCCTAAGAGACATGAGCAAGTGATCATGCATAGAATTACGAAACTACAGCACTCTTTTTAACGACCTATCACGCTAAACTAAACTTACAAGTTACAACATTGTCATGTTGATTAAGTAACTTGATATACTTTTACTTTTCAAATTTTGTTGAGTTTGAACATTATGAATAAGATAAAGAAATCACGTTATGAGAGCTAGCTAGCTTCTTCTTATTCATTAATCAATCTAGATTAGTTAATAGATTCAACTGATTAATATGGATTTATAATTAAAAAATTCCAATAAGCCTTATTACCATACCATATGGAGTTGCAATTACATGGTATCACTGTGTTACGTTAATAATACAATCTTTAGATAAATTATTAACAACTAGACTTGATCGAATTCAATAACTTAACAAGTTCTTTTTTTAGTCTTAATATGGCTCAAAATTGCATGACCCACCTCCTCATCTAGTGCTTCTCACAACCTATTTATATGTGTAAGATCTAATCAAAACGATTTTGTAGTATACAAATATTTAAATTAAATCTTTATTTTAATATTTTATTGTCGAATTAGTTGTATTGAGAGGAAAACTGAAAAAAATTTCAAGTTACGTTTTATGTACTCAACCAATGCAGTATCTCGATACAATGCAAGATCATCGACCAATGTAATAATAAGTAATGAAGTAAATTAAAATGCGGAGTATACTACAACAAATGTCGTAAGTAACCTAGACGATTGTCTTAATACAAAAGGCAACATTAGTTATTTACGGCGTCTGCTAGGCCTGAAGCAAAAGAAAAAAAATGAAAATTTATCTACTGCTTCTGTTCCTTAAATAACATATGCTATTTGGCGATGTTAAATGATATTTTTGTAGTACTGTTTGATCTATACCTGGTTATTGTATTGTATGTTGAACAAATTTTAACCGAAAAGATAAAAGAAATTAAACATATGCAACGTTAAATTAAGCTGAAAACAAATGAAATCAAGTTTTTTGGCCAAAAAAAAAATCAAGTTCGTTATTTTATTGAAAGAGTTTTAAACACGAGGGCGTGGTCTCCGACTTCATGCAAGTGGTCACTCTATTGAGAAGAGTGTGAACTTTGGGTCATGGGTTAATAAAGTCGATTTCTTTTTTCCCAACAATAAAGTCGGTTTATAATTTTTTTTTTTTGAAATCAGGCAAAATGATATTAATTAAAAGAGATTACATAGGTCTTACAACATCATGAAAATTAAAAGCGAAAGTACTAAACTGATCAGAAGAAAGCAAATTAATAGAAACAAAAGTAAATGGACTAATTAAAAAGGAAATATCCTGGACAATTGTATGTTTGACTGAAGGAGCCCAACAATTGAAGTCTATGCTGCGCTTACGGATATTCCAAACAGTGAGATGCTCCTTAGACAAGCCAGATTGATGTATCCAGTTGAGAGCATGACGAAAGCATCCAAGGGCAAAGAATCCACCAGGAATGGTAGTGCGCTTCCACGTGAATGTCTGGATATGAGATGCTTCAAAGCATACCAGAATGCGACAATAGGAGGATCGGTGGAGTTTCCATTTCTTGACGAAGACAGTCCAATGATTTGCACCAGAGAAATTATGGGCGACTGAGGCTTGATGGTGAACCGCATGAGATGTCTTCTCACGGAAAGCAAGAGCTGAGAAAGCTACAATTGACTGAGAGTCTTTAATAATGTCTTGAGGATGGGGAACACTACCTCCATGAGCAACTTGATTACGCTTCCTCCAGATGTCATTTAATAATGAAATTATGCTCTTAATAAGAACCTCATCATCCTTGAGTGAGACAAGGAAGCGTTTAAGCCAAATTAACAAGTCAGTAAGAGGTAAATGAGATGGAGGACACATGGAAAAACAGCCGAACCAAGCTGCTTTGGCCAAGTGACAAGAGAAGAAGATGTGGTGAATGGAATCCTCATCTGAACAACCAAAATGACATGATTGATTCACCTGCAAATGATGAGTCCTCAAGATATCTGATGAAGGTATAACTTTGTTAAGAAGCTTCCATATGAAGAGAAGTTGTTTTTGAGGCAAGGATATTGACCATAAGAATTTCCAAAAAAAGTCGGTTTATAATTAATTACACAAAGTAGTAGTTTTACATTCACCGACATATGTGTATACATCTGAGTTATTGACTCACTTCAATTAACCCATATTCTATTTGGATGATTTCACCGAAAGGAAATAAAGTTATATGTAAAGTTATATGTGGACTGACTTTCCATGTGAATAAGTTTGATACTTTGATTTCATTATGAAGTTTAAGGTTATATTTTCGAATCTAACCTTTATTTATTTGTTTATTTATTTATTTGAGACTTCAATTATATTGTGTGTGTGAGAGAGAGAGAGAGTGAGCCAATGAGACAAGGATATGGTCAATTCTGCTTTATTTAGGGCCCGTTTGGTTCAAACCCAATATGCAATGTAATGGTGTGTAATGCAATGTAATGGTAATGTAATGCAATCTTAATTACAGTGATTGTGTTTGGTTCGTCTTTAATGGGAAGATGCAATCAATATTTTATTTAAAATTATAATATAACACAAAGTCCAATATACCCTCTACCCCATTTGTTATATATACTTTCAGAAATTATATATCCAGAAATTCAAACATATATTTCCAGCAAGTAATGAAATCATTCCCTTAGTGATGAAATCATTCCCTTACGCAAATCACAGTGTATTTCGTACATGAGTTCATACATGTATTAAGTCCCTTCACTACAAAAAAAGGGCAGATCTGCGGCGGGTATTTTCAACGCGTAGGGGCGGTTCTGACCGCCCCCATGTCGCTCCGGCGGTCAAATTTACCGCCGGCGATTTTAACGTGGCAACGCTGCGTGGGGGGGAAAGATTTACGCTGTAGCTCCCTTGACCAACTGCCGCTACGCGTTGGGGCGGACGTAGGGGCGGACCAACCCGCCGCAACAATTTTTTATTTTTTTAAAAAAAAGGCATGGGGGCGGTCGACCGCCCCCACGTGTACGCGTTGGGGCGGACGTAGGGGCGGGCCAACCCGCCGCCACAATTTTTTATTTTTTTTAAAAAAGGCATGGGGGCGGTTCGACCGCCGCCATGTGATTTTTTTTAAAAAAAAATAAATAGTGCCGGCGTATCAAACCGCCGGCATGCTGTTATATTTACTAAAAAAAAATTGCTTCATACGAACAATTTAATGATAATGACTTAAATTGAAGACCGAAAAAGGAATAAAAACAAGAAAAAAAACAACACAAATGCAGCAAAAATTAATTTTATTGTAATATATATGAAATAAATATATACTAAACCATCAAGCACAAAAAGATCATGTCCAAAATCCATAAGATATATTACGAAAACAAAATAATAAGAAATAAAAACAATCAGATATAATAAAATAAAAAAGACAAAATAAACAATACCTATACCAAAAGCAAGACAAACTTTTAGACATCATGTGTGCACCAACAATGAAAGCAACAAGAAACACAAAAGGGAGAAAGTGAGAAAGAAGAGTGCGCGCGGTAGAAATGGGGGGGAGGTTATTTATAGGGAGAGATAGCAACGTGGGGGCGGGCGACCGCCCCCACGTGACATGAAATGCGCACAAATCTCTACGCGCCGTGGGGGCGGGTGACCGCCCCAACGTGATTTTATTTTTTTTTTAATTTTTTTTATTCGCTTTGGGGCGGTCGACCGCCCCCACGCGACATGAATGCGCACAAATCTCTGTGCGCCTTGGGGGCGGTTGACCGCTCCAACGTGATTTTATTTTTTTTTAAAATTTTTTTATTCGCTTTGGGGCGGTCGACCGCCCCCACGCGACATGAAATGAGCACAAATCTCTGTGCGCCTTGGGGGCGGGTGACCGCCCCAAAGGGATTTTATTTTTTTTTAATTTTTTTATTCACGTTGGGGCGGTTGACCGCCCCCACGCGACATGAAATGCGCACAAATCTCTGTGCGCCGTGGGGCGGGGGACCGCCCCAACGTGATTTTATTTTTTTAAAAATTTTTTTATTCACGTTGGGGCGGTCGACCGCCCCCACGCAGGGAATTTATTTTTTTTTAAAGCTTTTTATTCGCGTTGGGGCGGTTGCGACCGCCCCAACGCACCGTGCCAATGAAAATTTTTTTTAAAATTTTTTTTTATGCTGCGTTGGGGCGGGTATTATTTTTGTGACCGCCGCAACGAATGAACCACAAAAAAAAAAAATTTTCCCCTCGCAACTCGCCCTCGGATGGCTTAGACCGCCGAAACGCGTTTTCGTGGGGGCGGTTTTTGGCAAACCGCCGGGACGCGTGCGCGGCTAATCGCCGCTTCTTTTGTAGTGCTTACGCAAATCCATGCAAGTAATATTTCCATACCAAAGAAGAGAAATTTCGTACATGAATTTGTGTTATACAGAGAATTCCTTAAGCAAATCCCAGCAATTTGTGTTACGCAAATCCCAGAAATCTTACAGAGAATTTGTGTTACCCAGAATCTAAAGAGGAAACAACAACAAAACCCTAAAACGTGTTGGATGTTCTTACCTGGTGGCTGTAGGATTTGTGGTCGTCGTTTCCTTCAAATGATGCAGATTGAAATCGAAAACAAACCCCGGGCTTTATAGAATCGATTATGATATCTCAAAGATGTTAGGGCTTTGAATATGGATGATTTCTTTCATTGAATTTTGGCTTATGATTGATTCTGATTTCAAACAAAATTTGATGTGTTTTGATGATGAGTGATTTCTTTTCCAGAATGAATGTGAAGAAGAATCATGGAAATTTTTTTGATCAGAAAGAATCATGGAATTGAAGTGATGATTGATTTGTTTGTATGAGGGCAAATGTGGTCATTTTGTAAAAGTAATAAGGATAAAATTGACATTTCCAATAATATTACATGGTTGCAATGAAGATTCATAGGGGGACCCCTATGAAAGAAGATTACCAAAAAATATGCAATGTTGATTACAATTGTAATCAACATTACCATTACCAAGTCCAACCAAACAAGCCACATATGGTAATGTAATCAAGATTACCATTGCATGTGTGCAATGTAATTGAACCAAACGGGCCCTTAGACTCCGGGGTTGGCTTTTTTCGAACTGGAAACTTATAAATAAAGATAATTTAATATTTTAACGTGAGAAGGTTAAGTTTGACTTAAAATTACATTCTAAGTATCGCAAGATAATTAGTTAAGTATATATCTGAGTTTTATTTTGGTCAAATATATAGGATAGCTGAGTTTAAGGTAATATTTGAATGTGGCTGGATTTTATCTTCAGACTTCAGTACAAATTTATGTAATAGCATATAATAATCTATCAAAAAATCATGAATAATTTAAATCAATTACAAGCCAAATGAATAATATATACCGCCTGCGTTATGCTGAATGCATGCTTTTCTTTATTATATTATCATTATTTTTATTTTTATCTATTATCTTTAATCCACCTTAAACTGTGTTCAAATACATATGTCTTTCAGTACAGTCAAAAGGTTTCCATTTTATAAGCACATTGAAAAATAATTATAGAAATTTATTTTTTTCAATAAAAACAAAAAGCGTCTTAAAGTTGAATTGATTTTTCGATTTTCAAAGAAATATTGGAAAACTTGGTTGGCCTTCAAGGACATGAGGACATGAGCAGATGCGGTTCTTTTACTATTACATGACAAACCTTGGAAAAGATTCCTTTTTAGACTTACTCCATATATACTCCGTTCATTCCTAAATATATGAGCTAGTTACATTTTTTGTTAAATAAATAAGTTTAGAGAAAAAAATTATGAAAATCAATTTTTAATTACCTTATTTAGCTTTCATAGGATTCTCCAAAAAAGCCAACTAAGTCATATAATTTGGAATGAGAGGAGTATATTTTAAATAAAAGTTTTCAAGTTCAAATGGATTATTGAATGAAAAGATGTACCCACACATATATCGTTTAGCTAGATCTTAAGCTGCCTGATATTGTAGAAGGTTTTGCAATAATGCAGCTTTGAATAAATTTGATATGCATAATTAAATTAATTTTCCCTTTTATATTAACATGGGTTATACCTATAATTCTTCTATTTTCATATTATATTTGGCACTTTTTCTCTTGTTTTTTTACCAGCATATTTGGCACTTTTTCATATTTAGTGCGAGTCAACTGCTTTAATTATTGTGGTTTTTTTATGCTGACTGAATTCGTACTGTAGCAACAGTGAATCATTAGATTATTTTAGAGAATTAGGTTTCCATGATGATATATTATACTACCTCCAATCCTAAATATTAGACCAATTTGACTTTTTTTTAGATGTTAAGGTTGCGAAATAGGCTATTAAATCATGACATATTTGATACATTTTTAGATTATACATTAGTTTATAGGTAAAATAAACTAGCATAAGAGGAAAAATTAGGTAAATTAATTTATAATTAGCTTATTTTGTTTATTTAGAATTTTCCAAAAAAGTCAACTAGATCTTATATTTAGGACTGAAGGAGTATCTTGTTTTGACTCATGATCCTTTGTAAGACATTTGAGTAAAAATGTAAAATTATATCAATTTCAAAAAATGTTCAGAATATAGATTTTATTTATACATACATCAACATAAAAGATGGCAAAATTTCAATTAAGAACCTCTATAGGTATTTAAAGGTATTTAAGGTAAAAAGTAGGACTAAATTATTATAATACATCACATATGGGGAAGTGAAATTAAGTTGGGATGGTAAAAAGACTAAATTGCCCCCTTATATTTTGAGAAAAGAAAAGATATTTTATAGCCCACCAAATTCACCATCCCTTGAACAAGAGAAATTTAATTTTAGGGAAATTTGAAGGAAATTTCAGAGCACCATCTCCTTAAATCCAATAAGGGAATGAGAGACTAAGGGTCAGTGATGGAATTAAGATGATAAAAATGAAATTGGAAATGGTCTGTTTGGTTGTAAGAAAGGAAAGTGGAGAAATAATGGAGAGTGAAGGGGTAAAAATGGAAAGTAGAGGAAATGATAAAAGTAAAGTTTGTGGGGCCAGAAAAGTGAGATGTAGTGAGAAAACTTGTGGGCCCCAAAAAAACCTACCACTTTCTCCACTTTCACTTTCCTAGACACTTTTCTTGTGCAACCAAACGGGTTTAAAGGGTAAAAGATGGAAATTAGAGGTAATAATGTGATCTAAAGTTTGTGTGGCCTAAGAAAAGTGTGAGATGAAGAGAAAAAGATTGTGAGCCCTAGTATATATATACCAATATATCTTTACAATTCCATTTCCATTTTCACAATTCCTCCCAAGCAAACTTAACTCTAAATCAATCTCCCTTAACGAGAGAAAAGAAAGGAATTGATGGGGAAATCTTTTCTACATTTTCTATGAAAAGTTTACTACACACTGTAACAGACCAGCGCATCGCTCTCGAAATTGTCTGCTTTGGGGAATCCTCACCCCTCATGGCTTTAAAACGTGTCGAGAGGGGGAGGTACTCAGACCTATATAACACCTTTCATTCTCCTCCCCAATCGATGTGAGACTTTACACATACTCCCTCGTATCCTTATTATATAAGTCATTATTCATTATCCACCCAAATCTCACGTACCAACAAGTAGTAGAAGTTATATCATTGAACAAATCATATTTTATTTGTCTTTTTCATTTTTGCCCCTCCCATCTATTTTGTCTCAAAATTCACCTAAATTACCCCTATTTTCCTTTTTCATCAAATTACTCCCTCCCACACAAGAGACATGATCTGCTTCCGTCTCTCTTCTTCTTCTACCACCATCCTTTCCTTTCACTTTCTCTCTCTTATCATCAGAGTTTCATCTGTTACAGTGGCCGTTAAACCCGGTGCCGTAACCGCATCATCATCATCATCACTATAACAAACACTCCACTGAAGCTCTTCATCGCCACCTGTACGGCGCCGATTTCCTTGTTGTCAGAGATTAAGTGCTCGGATTTGCGCTTCATTCATCCAAACCTTCCATTTTCATTCAGGTAGTAGTAACTCATAAGCAAAAAAGAAGAAAGAGAGAAGGGAATGTGAGTGTGTTATGAATGAAATCGAGGGGGGCTTTGAGATTTATTAAGAGAGGGGTATTTTTGGGAAATCATGTAATCCCAACTAATTGGATTGTATTCCTTAATCTCCCCAAATTAACCAAAGTGATCTTATACTCCCTCCGGTCTTAAATATAAGACCCTAGATGACTTTTTTGTTGGAGATATTAAGCTTACAAAATACTCCCTCCGGTCCTAAATATAGGACCTAATTGACTTTTTTGAAAAATCCTTAAAAAAGCAAAAATAAGTTAATTATAAATTGATTTATCTAATTTTTTCCCTTAAACTAGTTTATATTACTTATAAACTAATGGATAATCTAAAAATATATCAAATATGTCATCATTTAATAGACTATTTTGTAACCTTAACCTCTCCAAAAAAAAGTTATCTAGGTCCTATATTTAGGACCGGAGGTAGTATGTTATAAAATTATGATATATTTGATATATTTTTTAGAGTAGTCATTAGTTTATAGGTTAAATAAACTAGTTTAAGGGGAAAAATTAGGTAAATCAATTTATAATTGACCTATATTTTGCTTTTTTAGGATTTTTCAAAAAAATAAAATAGGTCTTATATTTAGGACCGGAGTGAGTATTTAGGAACGGAGGGAGTATTAGTTAGAAATTACTAATCCTACTTGTTCTAAATGCATAAGCTTAATTTTTAGGTGAGAAGAAGAGGAAGGTGAATACTGAATACATAAGCAATAAACATGGTGGTCTCCAGTAACAATCCTCACAATAAGGAGATAGCCATCAGGAGGAGGATTGCCAGCATGTAATCTCTCTTTTACCCTTTCATTTCCTTTCAATTTAGCACCATGGTCTGAATATGGTACAAAGAGAAAATTTAGTAGTATGTATAGTCTGTAAACGATATTATATTATCAACTGACACTTATTTTATAATTAAATAGACATATGGTATTAGGATTGGTTTTGATATTAGTTTGATGCTCTGATATGTCCAATGGAAAAAAACACTGCATAGGCCATCAAGGTAGATGAAGGAATTTGATGATTTGGTCAATTGATATCAAGCTCTCCAAATGTCTAGTCTAAATTATACTAAGCACTTTGAGTTTCTGTCTTCTGTGTTATTTTCTCTCTTTTTTCTTTCATTTTGCAGTCCTTCTAATGTATCATTCGACTTTTTAGTTTACTTTCGATGGGGTCATTCATATTAATTTCATTGCAGTATACATTGTAGCCTTACCATTTCAACGTGTGCATTCTTGTGGAAAGCAGAATTAGACAAGCTTGTAACATACTGTTGAATTTTATAGATTTAATAAACGAGAGGATGATTTCCCATCGTTGAAAGAGTACAATGACTACTTGGAGGAAGTAGAAGACATGAGTATGTTTCTATCATTACTGTCATGTGTGTATTGCTTGATAAAGTTCTTTGTTTTTTAATGTTGATATGTTTTTTTTTGTTTCAAATTTTCCAGCATTCAACTTGATTGAAGGAATAAATGTTGCTGCTATTGAAGCAAAAATATCCAAATATCAGGAAGAAAATGCCGAGCAAATAATGATAAATCGTGCCCGAAAGGTACTGCCAACAATGGTCTATTCTTTACTTCATTATCAAACCAATCAACTCCCTGAAAATGTTTTTGGGTTGCTGAATCCTATTGATTTGTTTTTAGGATATGAGCTGCTCTGAACTTGAATGTCTTTGCCAATTTGATACATGATCTTCATAATTATTAAACAGGCAGAAGAGCTGGCTGCGGCCCTGGCAGCATGCAAGGCACAACCTGCACAAACTGATAATGATGGGGTGAGTATTTCATTGCTGTTCTTTTTAGATTTATAAGCTTGTACTGAATGCTAGAATTTGATTATTCTAAAGTGAAGATTACAAATTAATCAAGTGAGCGATCTGAGCGATGTGGAAGTGATTAGTCATTGAAATAAGATGGGGTGATTAACATCAATCTGAAAGTTTGATGTTTGTCAAGTGATAAAGATCCTTGATTTAACGTCATATACTCATACCCTGATAGCTTCTTTTCTCACCATATCCTGATTTAACCTGTTTGTTAAGTTTGATGATTGCAATATCATTGCTAAAGGAGGGAAATTAGCACTGTCGCAGTAATTTAACTTAGCTTCTATACATATATAGCTGTATTATACAGCTATATTTGGTAAACCAATTCCATTTTCAAAGTTTCACGGTAAGGAGCAAGAAAATGGTGTGACATAGACCGTTTATTCAGAAAGCAGGAATAAACTTCTTTTCTGAAAACTTGCTACAATCACAGTGACAATCATTGCCCTGTTTATGTACTTCATAGGTTTCCACAAATCATAAGTTTCTGACTAACAGGTTGTGTCTAATATACTTATAAACTGAACCATGGAATTCGTCATCAGCTACTGTCCAATCTGCTTCACTAGGAAAAGATGTAATGGAAGACCAAGAAGGACAGTAGAATTTTTTAAATGGAATCTCATGATGAGTGATGTGTTGAAATCTAAGTTGTTGATAGAGCTTTCAGTATAAATTAATAAAATAACAATAAAAAAGAACTTAATCGAGCTAAAGCAAATTCACACCCAGCATGCAAACATCCTTTGCTTCTTGTTGTACCTTTTGTGTCTTCCCTTGAAGTGATTTGCCATGTGATCCTTGTTAAAAGAATATCAATGAAGGATTTTCTTTCTTGTGCTAGAATTTGGCTTGCATAAAAGTAACTCAGGTTGTTTCTGATACAGGGTGCAAACCAAACCACTCAAGCAGGATTTGGTGTTCCACAAGGTCAATATGCTCCAACATTTGCCGGACAGCCAAGGCCCACCGGCATGGGCCCACAACCTGTGCCACTTGGAGGGGGTGATATGCTGGGCTATGCCGGTGATGATGAAGAATCCATGAGACTGCGAGCTGAGAGAGGCGCAAAGGCTGCAGGATGGAGTGTGGAAATTAGCAGGAAGAGAGCACTTGAGGAGGCTTTTGGAAGCATATGGATTTGTTAACATATTTCTGTCTTTTGGGCTATGTTAATGACATTTGAATCATTTTCATGTTCCAAGGGCATGCCAATTTCAGCCTCAAATAAGGCTATTAACTTATGTAATATAGTCTGTGTAAGTTGTGTAGTTTGTAAGATAATTGCAATTTTGTTTGTTTTTCTCAAGGTTTGATATCTGGAGACTATATAGAGATTCTTAGATGCAATATTTAATAGCAAGCGTGGACCAGTCACCAGATGAGTTATAGATAATTAGATATGTCTATGGAAACAAATGAGGCATATCTTCTAATTTTTGTAGGATAAATAAAGAAACAAAACAAGACTAAATAAAAAAAAACTAAAAAACAGTTAGGCAACTTTTATTTAATTTCTATCGAGCAATTTTTATTTATTTTCTCACATTATCAATTTTCATCAAAATCTCATTTGTTTTATTGCAAAAAAAAAAAAAATCATTCTAAAAGCCAATGATGGGAACCCGATTTGAATGATATTACCCACCTAACCTTTTGCTTCTATGTTTTGCATGCTAGTTATTATATGTAGTCAATTGTATACGCGGCTCTCCTCTAGATCAATAACTGATGATAGCTTGCCACTAGCCATTGGATTTAATTCTTCGAGAGCAGGCCTTAGAGCATTAGAACGAGAGTTAATGGGGCTCTTGAACTTGAAAAATGATTCAAAAGTTTGTATTTCTTATTTGGTGAAGAAAAATTGGTAACACTTAATTCCTTATAAAATCGTGTGATCTGGATGACAATTTTTTTTTTAACTTAACTTGGTCATATGATATAGGACCTTGATAATTGCATATGTCAACTAGGTAGGAGTAATTTCTTACCAAAACTTGAGAGTTTAGTTAAGAGTTTGGATTTGTTACTTGGTAATAGAGAGTTTCATAATACCTAATGAGAAGTTGGAAATTACTAACCAAAATTTGGAAATGAGCTGCATTCAAAATGTACAACTATACTTATATTTGCATATTTTTTGATTAGATAATGATGTTATTTGATTTATTTAAATTACATTATATTACAAAAACACTTTAACCAATTAACTGTAATCACACCCTCCCTCATGCTTGTTTGTTATTTAGAAAAGTAAAAATGGATATTTCAAGGAAAGATTGAAAAAATAAAATAAGAAAATTTAGGAATAAGCTCATCTTCTTAAAAAAAATCTTATATTCAGAACATACCCCCTCCAGTCTTAAATATAAGATCTAGTTGACTTTTTTTTGGAGATGTTAAGGTTACAAAATATGTTATTAAATTATGACATATTTGATATATTTTTAGATTAGTCATTAGTTTATGGGGTATTTGCAGTTTAGTCCCTGGTAAGGGAAATTAATACTGGAAGGTCCCAATACATTCCAAAATAATTATAAAGTCCCAGGGGTCATTTCCTGCAATTGTTTGCTTAACTTCAATGACCATTTTGCCCTCATTAAAGATGATTGCCATCTCACTGGTCCCTACATGGGGACTATGCTTTCATCTTATGAGGGCAAAATGGTCATTGAAGATAAGCAAACAATTGCAGGAAAGGGCTCCTGGGACTTTATAATTATTTTGGAATGTATTGGGACCTTCCAGTATTAATTTCCCTTACCAGAGACTAAACTGCAAATCCCCCTTAGTTTATAGGTTAAATAAACTAGTTAAAAGGGAAAAAAATTAGGTAAATCAATTTATAATTGACTTATTTTGCTTTTTTAGGATTTTCCAAAAAAGTCAACTATCCCTTATATTTAGTACCAGCCAAAGTATATATTTTTTTTTTGTGAAAAGTATACGACTTATGTTTGACAATATTTGTACCTCATAATCAGGGGCCATAACACAATTTGTTATTGTTAATATTGTGTGGGCCATTTGTCCATGTCATCAACACTGGGACACAAAATGAAAATACCCGAAATTGAGGGGCCATAACACAGTTAAGAGAAACTTAGTCTGAAACCACAATAGAGTAGAATCATACAGAGAGAAAACCATAGCAAAGATTTATGCAGGGTTTAAGTTTAAGGCGGCCACTTTCCATTTTCTCTATCAATGTCAAATCTTTTCCCTTCTTCTTCATACTTTACTCTCATAAGTTATACTCTTAACATTATTTTTCATTTTGATTGAACCTTCTTTTTCACAATTTGATTAATTGATGTTTGATACTAAATCCCCTTTATTCCCTCACAGTAATCTAGCTTCTTACACTCCTTTGCATAAAAAAACATTAATTTCCCAATTTAACCACTCCAAGAGTGGTTCCATTATGTGGAGGAACATTGCAAAACAAGCTCTTTCCAAAAGCAAAGGCTTGTGTTTGAATGCTTGTAGTAGTCCTTTTGGTCAATCCCATGTTTCAATTTTGTCAGGAAAGTGTAAAGTTAGAATCTTTGAGCCCATATCATGTTTAAAGTTTGAGTTTTTAGAAATGGGTTATGGTAATTTTGGGTGCTTGAGGAATCAGATTGGGTTTGGTGAGTTTTTAGCTAAAGGGTATGCTAGTGTTGCTGAGGCAGTGACTTCTACTGATGTTGAGGATGATTCACATGATGAAGTTGAAGACTTGATGAAGGAGATGAAGAAGGAAGAGAGGAAGAAGTATGTGATTAGGTGGCAAAACATGAAGAATCGAGCTCGTGGTATGTCGCAATCGGAGTACCGGTTACTTAGGAGAAGGCAGGTTAAGATTGAGACTGAAGCATGGGAGCAAGCTGCAAAGGAGTATAGGGAGCTTTTGATGGACATGTGTGAGCAAAAGTTGGCACCAAATTTGCCATACATTAAGAGTTTGTTCCTTGGTTGGTTTGAGCCTTTTCGGGACGCCATTGCCAAGGAACAAGAGTTGTGCCAAAGGAAAACTAAAGCGGGCCACGCGCCTTTTATTGATCAGTTACCGGCTGACATGATGGCTGTTATCACAATGCATAAATTGGTGAGTTTGTTGATGACTGCACCGGAGCATAATGCTGTAAAAGTTGTGCATGCTGCCATCACTGTGGGTGAGGCCATTGAGCATGAGGTATGCCTTCATTTCGCTCATCTCGCTCGTGTTTAATCATATTCTGTTTGGATGTCATAGCTCAAATTACATGGTTGTGATACATGGCGATAATCGATTTAAGTGTACATATTCTTTGATTAGTAATATGTGAATTGTTTAGTCTTTGCCTTTATCCACTATCTAGTGCAGAAAATCTGTAGGCTATTTGGACTTTAGAAAAGAGAACTCAATGCAACAAGAGAAGGAGTGTATTGTTTTGTGTAGTTTCCCAAATTCAAATAAACGGTAGTTTAACGTGTAGGAGTAGTTTTTTAAAATAAAATAGACGTCTAAGATTTCAAACCTCCTACTTTCAAGTAATGATTCCACTCAAAAGCTTAAGCTATTAAGTGAAGGTCCATAGATAACTTTATTATTGTCTTTATTACATGCTCACATGTGAGCCTACTTAACTTGAAGTGTGGATAGAGGTTAGGCCAATTATTATACCTTGTGTTGAAATTCAACCTGATAAAGAAGAAATAATAAGAGACAAGGATCACCTGGCTGACTATTTGGTTATTGAAGCTATTATATCATGTCAAGGATGAATGTAGTTCACAAATTTAAACTCTCTAGAAGAGAAGGCCCATGAATAGTTTTCTTATAATCTCTAACAACTTCTAACATCTTATGACTTATTGAGGTGGAGTTACTGGTGAAGGACCTGATTTGTTCTGTCAATGCATATGAATAGGCAGTAATAGTGTTTCATGATCTGATTTTTATGATGTGTAGATATTATGTGGTGTAACACTTGATTTCCATTCATGTCACTCATGATTTGATGGTTCAGGTTAGAATATTAAAGTTCTTCGAGAAGACTAAAAAGAAAAAGGGTGATACAGCAAAGGAAGAAGGGGAAGATAAGTCCAATGCCTTAGTCAAGGAACAAGATAAGCTGCGGAAAAAAGTTACTGATTTGATGAAAAAGAAAAAGCTTGCTGTAGTGAGACAAATGGTGAAGGACCAAGATGATTTAAAACCATGGGGAGTAGATAATAAGGCTAAGGTATCAATGATCATTCCCAAACTCTGTGATTCATTATTTATGCCACTCATTATTTTTTAAATGATAGTAGTATATACTTCACAGGTAGGAAGCCGCTTAATTGAGATATTAATACAGTCAGCCTATATACAACCTCCGTCTGATCAACCAGGGGATTGTCCTCCTGACATCCAACCTGCATTCTTTCATTCATTCAGAACAGCCATAAAACCGAAAATGTAATCATCAAAGTTTCTTTAGAATGGAAATGTTAAAATTCATTGTGGAATACTTCGATATATGATTGTATGTTTTGTTTTGTTCAGTAATGCTGGCAGAAAATATGGTGTCATTGAATGCAACCCCCTAGTACTCAAAGGGCTTGAGAAAACTGTAAGTCAATCCGATAACTTTCTACTCCTTAATTTTTTTTCTTGCAATCTCCATCTTGGGAATTGAAAAAATCATGAGATATTTCATTCTATGGGAGAATACAGTATTGTCAATATAATGCAGGCTAATACAATATTGACTGGCTGGTTCCATATTAAATTGTGTAGGGAGTTCTATGAGGTGTTTTACTTGGTTAGCTCTCTCACCACACTAATAAGGCATCCTCTGGTATGAAAATGGAATAGAATGAACTTAGTTATTTTTGATATGGGAAATGTATTTTGTAATCCTTAATTGAAAGGGACTTTTACGGTTGTGTACTAATTATAGGAGTTCAATGTGCATTACTTACCAAATTTTTGTGCAATGGGATTTCTTTGCCTTTTTCAACAACTATACAGCTTATCCCATTATAGGCCTAAGTTCCTGTGAAAGAGTTCATCGCTATATTTGCGTGACCATCTAATGTTTTAGTTTGGCATCTCAATTGGTTGCCCTCTTAGAGTTGATGTGCCTCAGAAACTACACTTTGACTCTTATATTTCTCGTCTGTCAACCTTATGTAGGTAGATATTTCTCAGGGTTTTCATTTTATTTTCCCAGGATTCAGAACATATGGAAACTGCTGAATTAGAATGTCTTGATTGTTGTTTTTTATGCTTCTCACATTTGGCTGTCTTTTATAACAGGCAAGAAATGTGGTGATTCCCTATATGCCAATGTTGGTTCCTCCAGTTAATTGGGCTGGGTATGGTAACTTTTATTTCTTTCTGTCCTTTGTGTTCTCTTACAATCATTGATTGTATCTTCTTTTTGGGTAACTGACCAAATTAATTGCTGACTCTTGTATTCTCTCTTTGATGTACTCTGCAGTTTTGACAAAGGTGGATACTTATTCTTACCATCTTATGTGATGCGTATTCATGGAGCCAAGCAACAACGTGAAGCTATTAAAAGAGCCCCTCTGAACCAACTTAGACATGTATTTGAGGTCTGAATTTCTTATATTTTTTTGGGAAATAATGACTGAAAGTGGATAACTTATATTTAGGAATGGTTTGTCAGTGTCTCAGTGATGGCATTGACCCAATATGCCATTGTCAGAAATCTGTGCACTAGGAGATTGCTGGAGTATAAATTTTCTGAGAAATCTTTATGCTTCTTTTTTTTGTTCACAATAGTAACAGTTATACATTTTCAATTTATTTAGATTTTAAAGCAGTATTTTGCCTGGACTGTTTTTGTTGTCGCTGTTATTGTAGTTGTTGACTTGTTGTTATATGGAATGAACAGCATCATTCTTTGATTAAATATGATAGTAAAATTAAACTTTTCTTAACATGAAATGACTACCTTTTTTAATGTAATATGTAATGCTGTAGCTGCACATTTTTAGTATAATATTTTTTTCTTAGCAATTTTGACAATCATATTAGAATCAATATTGATTATACCTACTGTGTGTAAATGACTTATAAAAGGTTCTAGTAAATGAATAGGATTAAAAATGCCTTGTCTGCTCATTTTTTTATTAGGATAATGGAACTTTTGGTCCCTCAAGTTTCCCTCAATTTGTTATTGGGCTCACGAACTTTGATATTTATCAGTAAAGGACCTAAAGATTCACACATAATTTTGTTTTTATTTGATCTTATTGGATTAGCAATTTTTTCTGCAATCTATGAAGAGGCTGCGATTCTTGAGATAACATTTACGCCACGTGTGTCTATGATGACATGCCTTTGCATGCCTTCAATCATAACGCCTAATTGTGTGTTATGGTTTTAAATTTTTAGAGGCTTCTTGGTGAAATGTAAACTTCAGGGACCGAATTGATAACTGAGGCAACATTGATGGATAATAAGTTTCATTGTCTTTTTCTTTTTCAAAATGTTTTGGATGATTTGGCTCTATTCGTTAATATTTATTATTCTATTATAAGAATGTCGATATAACTTGATCATATTTTCTCAAAAAGTTCTGGTATAGAAAATATTCATGATCATTTTCCTCATCTGTATCATTGAAATCAATGATCAATAATAATTATGACATTAAATTATTTGCAATAAACTACTTTGCAGTTTATATAAAAGAAATTTTTTCAACACAAGATGGAAATTGTATTGAAAGTAAAACTAGTGAGGCATAGATTGGTCAGTGGCTATTGTTGTATAAATACACAGATTCTGCTTTGCTGCCGATTCGTGTGAATAGAAGAGCATTCCAGAACCAAAATATGTACTAACTATATATGTGTGTGTTTGGTTAGGCCCTAGATACTCTTGGGAATACTAAATGGAGGATAAATAAAAGGGTATTGAGCATCGCAGAGAGAATTTGGGCCAGTGGAGGTCGTCTGGCCGACCTGGTTGACTGTGATGATGTAAGTTCAATCATATAGATGAGACTCACTTGTTTTATTCACTTCACTCTATTCAATTATTAATAAGTTAAGGCATACAGATATATGAATTATTGTGAATTATGAATGTGTTTTATGCAGTTTTTGTTCACCATGGTTTGAGATGAAATTCAACTTGTAGGTTCCTTTACCTGAGAAGCCTGACACTGATGATGAAACCCTGATCAAGAAATGGAAATGGAAGTCTAAGGCTGTGAAGAAAGAGAACAGGGAGAGACACTCAAGACGGTGTGACACAGAACTTAAACTTGCTGTAAGATTTTGTGAACTTTTTTTTGTATCAATTAGTAATCCATTAGGTTTTTCCACTTATACTTTCAATCCTATGTGTTCAGGTAGCGCGGAAATTGAAGGATGAAGAGGGTTTCTTCTACCCTCACAACCTTGATTTCCGAGGACGTGCGTACCCTATGCACCCACACCTGAATCACCTTGGTTCAGATATATGCCGGGGCATGTTGGAATTTGCTGAGGGACGCCCTCTTGGAAAATCTGGCTTATGCTGGCTGAAGATTCACTTGGCAAATCTATATGCTGGCGGTGTTGATAAATTATCTCACGAGGGCCGTGTAACATTTGTGGAAAATCACTTGGAAGATATATTTGATTCTGCAGATAAACCACTTGAAGGAAGGCGGTGGTGGTTAAATGCGGAAGATCCATTCCAGTGCTTGGCTGTGTGCATAGACCTCACTGAAGCTTTAAGAAACCATTCACCGGAAGCATTTATCTCACATATCCCTATACATCAGGTAATTCAATGAAAGTAGATGGAGTCTATGTCTGGAAAATAAAATAATGGGTTAAAGAGCAGTATTGCAATTAGACTATTATCTAGGTTGCCTATAGCACAATTGACAATAATAAGAGTCAACATCACCAATGGACTTTTTAATCTAGGGCGAATTAGCCTATGCTGTTAAAAATCATCATTGTCATATTTATTTTATAATGCATGTTTTGACAAAATACATTTTGGTTTTTTGGTGAGTTTTGCCTTAGGATGGTTCCTGCAATGGTCTGCAACACTATGCTGCCCTAGGAAGAGACAAGGTAATGCCCGTTTTGACGACTATCCCCTCCGCGCTACAGGGCCAGAAATTCCTTTCTTGAACTTGAGATCTTATTATATGAAGATAACTAATTGGTCTGATTTCCAATTCATTCGAAGAATCTCGAGTACATAAATAAAAGTTGAATGGCAACAAGCTGCCACCCTAATTCCTATGAGCAATAGTAAATACCGTGTGACCAAACCTTCCACCAGATGTGGTCAAAGGAGATAGATGGATGTAGCCTTGCTTTGAGGCTCACCCTCTGCAATAATAAATCTAATTGAGCATAAAAAAATTTAGTTGACTGTTGAAACAGGAAAGCCAACTCTTGTTATCATTTGAAATAAGAATAATTATGGAGTGAAAATCAGGCATAAAATTAGACTCAGTCTTGAACATTTTATTTATTGATGAAGGCGAAAATTGGGATTGTGTGGCTTCTTTATAAGAGTGACTCCAGCCATTTTAGAGTGTCAGATTGTTTGAAATTGAGCTTTGATGCAATATATTGTTAAAATTGTCACATGTTGAAATATATGTTTATATTCACTTCACAAAACTTTTGACAAAGATAAAGGTCTGAATTGATGTTTATCTTTTATTCATTTTCTATGCCTTGTATTTATTATTGTCTCTATCTTCTTTCTTTTTGGACTGTGATAAATCATTGATTAGAGGCTCTTATATTTAAAGTTACTTATTTGATTTTTTATTTTTCCAGTTGGGGGCAGTTGCTGTCAATTTAGTTGCAGGAGAGAAGCCAGCAGATGTTTACTCAGGAATTGCAGCAAGGTACATTGTACACTATATCTGGCCTGTTATTTATGGCCTTTTGTTTTTCCGCATTGAAAAGTGGCATGGTCTACATAGTTTATATTGTTTTAGGGTTTTTTTTTTTACAGGGCTGAGGCTGAGGTCTTGTGACTAGGTTTCTTTTTTAATTACTTCCATACCTATTCAGAGAAGTGAACTTGTTCCTTAATATAGGATCCTTTTTTAATTTTTCTCAATTTTTCCTAAATTATTATCCCTATTAATGTTTTTCATTTGATATATAAGTCAGTGGGGGACACTGTTTGATGGGTTACATATTGGGTTCAACTTGCCAATGATAATATATAAACATGGGCAAAGGTGCAAAAATAGCAATGGTAATATATTAAAACTGCATATGACACCATATTGAATTCTTGGGTGCAAAACTATCAAACGTAAAGGTAATGAGTGCGAAACTAGCAATTGTAAATTTAAATTGGTGCAGATGGCACCAGGTAGGGAAGTTGAATTATATTTACAATTGTCAGTTTTGCACCTAAGAATATGATATGGTGCCATATGCACTTTTTACATGTTACCATTGCTATTTTTGCACCTTGTCCCTATAAATATAAGTGATGGAATGAAAGGAGCAAGTAATTCTGTGCAAAATTAAAAATTTCATCTTGGCTTCATGATGCAATGCATTCATATTTTCCAATTTCCATGACAATTGAAAATATTGTGCAGAGTTTTAGACATCATACGGAGGGATGCTCAAAAAGATCCTGATGTTTTTCCTGAAGCTTTGCAGGCGAAGAACTTAATTAATCAGGTTTCCTTATTACATTTTGGTTCACATCTGATATGTTGTATTTTTTGCTCAATGTGATGAGTTGCTTGTAGTTGTTTTCGTTGCATGAATATATTGTTTTTGTTAATTTTTGTGCTACTATATATTTTTTGCATTACTATTTTTTAATGGCATTTAGTTAGTCAGTCTTGAGAAGTTCTCTCTCCAAAACTGATTGTGAGCTAATCTGGAACATCATCCAGGTGGATAGAAAATTGGTCAAGCAAACAGTGATGACATCAGTGTATGGTGTCACTTTCATAGGTGCTCGGGATCAGATTATGAGGAGGCTGAAAGATCGAGGTGCCATATCGGATAGCAAACAGCTATTCACTGCTGCTTGTTATGCTGCAAAGGTTAGGGGAAAGAATTTTGTGTTTGCTGTCATAAATTTGGAGTTATTATTAATGTGTAATGCACTTGGATATGACAAAGTATTTCTAAATGCTTCCTTTCTAAAATTTGATTCAGGTTGATATGTGGTATGACCTTTCTGTAATCTAAGCAAAAAACATACATTTTACGCAAAACTAAGATGCGGTTTTTATTACCATCTCCCTCTTCTTTTGAGGGGGCCTCATTTTCCTCATTAATTTGTATGTAACAAGTCATAATTTACTTTTGGATACCTGGCTAGTCAATGGTTCTTGCCACCACGTTCTTCGTATATGGTTTAATGTGGCCTATTGAGAAACCATTTTAAATTTCTCATCTTTGCAACTACAGTAACATAACTGTGCCTTACATCTTCTCTATCAGGTAACCTTAACTGCTTTGGAGGAAATGTTTCAAGCAGCACGAAGTATCATGAGCTGGCTTGGTGACTGTGCAAAAGTATGTTCTGGAGAATAAAACTTTTATGCCCTTTATTTTGTTGTGTGGGTGTATAATGGCTTGACCCTGACATTTGAAACAGACAATTGCATCAGAAAATCAACCTGTGCGCTGGAACACTCCCCTTGGACTTCCTGTAGTGCAACCTTACCGTAAATTAGGGAGGCATGTTGTGAGTATTGTAGAATATTGCTTGAATTATATATTGGGAGGTGCAAAAATACCTTTGGTAAATTGGCAAATATGCATATGGCTCCATAATGAAACCATGGGTGTATAAATTTTCATCATAATTTAAAAGAGTGCAAAATTATTTTCTGTCAAAATGAGTTAATGGTAGTTTGTGGAATAATTTTGTGGGGCCGACAACTCAACCTAACAGCTGTAAATTCATTTTTAACGGAAAAAACATTTTGCACCCTTTTAAATATACTATAGGTGTTATGCATCCGAGGTTTTATTATGGTTCCAAATGCACATTTGCCAATTTGCCATGAGTATTTTTGCACTTTCACCCTTATATATTTCATTAATTTTTCTATTCAGTTTTCAGCTTCTGAACTCATTTAACATGATTATTAATTTATTGTACTGACAACAGGTCAAAACCTCACTCCAGATTTTGTCATTGCAAGAGGAAACAGATAGGGTGGGAACAATGGCTACCCTTGGGAATTCCTTGTTAATAAAATAGCATCATCATCTTGAATCTTCATAATAAATTTGTTTTCAAATTCCAAATATGGAAGCCATTTTGTTTCCATTCTCTCATGATTTATAACTAATGTAGGTCTTGGTCAAGCGACAGAGGACAGCATTCCCCCCAAATTTTGTTCACTCACTTGACGGTTCTCATATGATGATGACGGCAGTTGCCTGCAAGAAGGCAGGCTTGAATTTTGCAGGTTCTACCTATAGTTCAGTTTCTTCCATCAGATTTGGTCAACATTAACTTTTTACTTGTGAATAACAGTTTCTCCTACATCTGTAGGTGTTCATGATTCATACTGGACCCATGCATGTGATGTGGATGTAATGAATAGACTACTAAGAGAGAAGTTTGTGGAACTCTATCAGACTCCAATTCTTGAAAATGTACGTTAAAGCTGCTCATAATTTCCAGCTATTGTTTGTGATTGATCCAATTAAGGTTTTCAATATCAGGTTTACTAGAGTTTTCTTATTTCTCTAAGAGCCAATAAATCATTCAAATGTAGGTTCATTTGACAACTATTTTCAAGCTGATATATCTGTCTGTGTTTTGGCATTATTTCCATTTCTCTAACCTATTTACTGTTTGAACAGTTATTGGAGGACTTTCAGAGGTCTTTTCCTTCATTATCATTTCCACCGTTGCCAGAACGGGGAGATTTCGACTTAAGGGATGTTTTAGAGTCAGCATATTTCTTTAACTAACAGAAATCATCCATCCTTTCATTAGGATTGATGATTCTAACTTGTAAGGCTTACCAACAGCATCTAGTCTTTGAAATCAGACAAGAACGGAAGATCTCTCAGTAGTATCCATGCTAGATGTTGTTTCAGTGCCTGTGTATATATTTGCAAGGTCTTGAGGAATGAGGACCAGTAAAATATGGTGACATTCACCATTGCACTGAATTACTTGCACACTGCTTATTAGAACTACAAATTGGTCGATTGTGGAGGTATTCTTACCAGAGTTATCTTTAGAGTTGAAAGATATTTTCTACCAGGGACCCTTTATCATTAGGTTGTTCATCCCTCAAGTCTATCTCTGAAGAAACTCTGAAAATATATCCTGGTTTTGACGGTTTATACGGCATAATGAAGAATGTAGCAGAACTTGTGCGAGTAGTTCTGCTCCCATATCTCCATGCATATGTTGTAATAACAAGTGTAGCTAAAATGCTTCCTGTTATGCTTAGAATGGTGTACTTATTTAGCCTTCTATTTGATTGGAAATTTGCAATCTTGTGTAACATTTTTGCTTTTGTAAATATTACCACAAGTGTTTGGAACATGTATACTTAGTAGCACATGATGCATGTAACTTGTGTACTGCTTATAGAAGATGTAAATTTTTTCCGAGTATGAGACTGGTTTTATCTGGATTAACAAATTCTTATTAATATAACGTGGCATGTTATATTCTCTGCATTTTAGATTATGTAATGAGTTGGTCATTGCATGACTAAACGTCCGATCCAAATAATGTGTTACATAGTATGGAACATATTTAGTTTTTAACTCAATTTTAAAAACCAGAAAGATTGACAAACTGCGGCTCACTGCTATATATTAGGCCTCACTTACTGATTTGTTTTTTTATATTTGGGTAAACAGGCCTGCTGATTAAAAAAGCCATTCATTAACAGACATACGCATAGGATGTTACACAAACTTTGTTATGATTGCTGGCTCTTAGCCACGTATCACTCAAGCATTCCATTGAAACAATTAGGCTTTGTTCATATGTAGAGCTCTTTTGCTGTTCCATAAGAATACACAATCATAAAGACATCAAGACCAAGAGCCGATGAGAGAAAGAGCACCCCAACCCTACTGTAAGAGAACGACAGAACATGTCACTTTTAAGAGTTTTTGTTTTATCCCCATGGGGTCGATTGTCCCCCCCAATGATTACACCATTCCTTTCTTTGGACTTTGGAGCCAAATGATAATTACAAAGCGAATGAAAAAGGGAAAATGTCATTTAAATCCCTCCAAATATACAAAAGGACAATTCAGGAACTCAAACTTCCAAAAGGACCATGAAGGAACTAGGACCTAATTGACATTTTAAAATTGTGTGAAAAGACAAAATTGCCCTAATCATAAAACAGAAATTACTAACCACCCTTACACCCACCATTTTCAATAGGGTGGTTAGTAATTTCTATTTTATGATGAGGGCAATTTCGTTTTTTCACATAATTTTAAAATGTCAACTAGGTCCTAGTTTCATCATGGTCCTTTTGGAAGTTTGAGTTCCTGAATTGTCCTTTTGTATATTCGAAGGGATTTAAATGACATTTTCGCAATGAAAAAAATCACCCCTACATATTTAAAACAAAATCAAACACTCAGGTCATGGCCATCGAGGTTGATGAGGGTCGGTCAACAAAATTTAATGGCGCATTACAACTAAGCACAATTTATTCAATCTTATTATTATGTACTCACTCCAGTCCTAAATAAAAAACCTAGTTGACTTTTTTGGAAAATTCTAAAAAAACAAAATAGGTTAAATATAAATTGATTTACCTCATTTTCCCCATAGACTAGTTAATTTTACTTATAAACTAATGGATAATCTAAAAATATATCAACTATGTCATAATTTAATAACATATTTTGCAACCTTAATATCTCCAAAAAAGTCAACTAAGTCTTATATTTAGGACCAGAGGTAATATTATGCAACCTAAGAAAAACCAAACAGCCATTTATTCAAATGATTTCATATGATTTCATAGCTGGTGATGAATGTAAAATGTTTTGATGGTTGAATAATCATAGAACGTGCGGTTCTTGTCTCATGCAGGGTGTTCTGAGAAATCTTTCTTCACTCGAGTTTCCTTCTAACCAGACCTTTGAAAAAGTCAAAGCTACAGCCACAAAAGAGCAACAAAGGTTGAAGTTATAACAAGGGAGCACAATACCTAAGCTTGAAATTAATCATAAAACCTAACACGAGCAACATGCTTCATACCAAGAACAACATAACTTGTTTGTATAAATCATGCGATTGTCGCTCACATTCTTCTGTTTTCAGAAGATATTAATAAATATGATAGTATAAAACATTTTTTTTTAACTAATATCGCCTTTTGAAAGAAAATGCCACTTGTTAATTTTCAAGCTTAAAAAATAAGCCACACACATTTGTTTCAACTAAAAACAATTATTTTTTTATCAGCAACTAAAAAATCAATTTATAACTTGTATAGAAACTATTCAATAATCACTTTTTTTTTTGGAAAAAACTCTATCATAAACCACTTTTCAATATAAAAAATATAAATAAAAAATAAAAATTTATACAAAATAAATAAATAAGTTCACAACTTTTAAAAAATTCCAATAAAAAAATTGGTCAAAATAATGAATACGATCCTTAAGGGTAGTTTAGGATTTTGATATGAAGGAAAATTGAGTATATTAATTTTCTAGTCGACGTGAAGAATGGGTACTTATAGACCTTTCATGCTCCTTTCAGCTAAGGAATAAAAAAATAATTTTCCCTTATCTCTGCACTTGTCTGACAAATTACTCTGATAATCCTCGTAATACTGCTGAATCTAGGGCTTTGGACTCTAGAATTTTGCTCTCACACAAGTCAACAGGAACAGAGATCGAAAGCTATTCATTACCTATTGCCATCAGGATGAAGCTCACACATTTGATTATCATCGCCAACGGCTAACAGGAAACCTGAGGATGTTAGACCCTGGATAATAGAAATCAATTAATTATAAGAATAAAATAACACTTTCTAGAAGACATAAGCCTTGTTCAAACGAACAATATAAAACATCATGATACCCGGCTGACAGATACTATACACTATCAACGTCGCAGTAATGAAACGCAATTGTTTGCTTTTAATCAAATCTAGCTTAGTTGGTAAAAAACGAGCTCCAGAAGGTTGTAACTAGTCACAGCAAGTCAAAAGAGAAAGCCCATATGTACCATACCTGAATGGTTACCGCGTGTTCAATCACTTTGTCTTCATTCTTTTCCTGCACAATAACTCTCTGTCCACTGCAAGGCATTTTGAATATTCAGATTATCAAATCCGAAAATTACAATTCAATTGCTAATAAGACTCATACTTGAGTTCAGCTTTGAGATATACACCGTGAGATTAAGAAGTTCAACTCTTTTATGTATAGGCTATCATACTTAAAAGGCATTTTGAAGGTTCATATAATTCAATTGGGAAGAAATCAGTCCTCCAATTATCTCTATTGTACATCTACAACTAATTACAAGCAAGAACATTTGGGTGCATTTAGTATGCATGCCTCAATTTTCTGAAGAAAAGGCTGTTGTAGCCAGAGTTACAGAATAAGAAAAGGCTTTTGTCACCTGTGCAACCAAGTCTTGTAGTACAGCTGCTCCAGGGTTTGAAATCCTGCATCACATGGAACAAGTGAACTTGACAACATCAGCCATACAAAGTTCTGCAAATTATTGATTGGTTATCAGTTACCAATTAACAGAAAATAAAATAAGGGGACTACAGGCCTCTCCGATTAAGAGGATAGAGTTTTTGATTTATTCATGACAAAATTACTAATAGAACTATAAACGGAGAAAGCATGTCATGTTGAATTTTAATCCCAGACTGCAAACCAAAAAACACTTCTCCCTCTTGAATAGAACCCAAGATCAATAGACATCTTTGAATAACAAAGTCAAACCCCTCAAATAAAATTAACCTAACAAGAGGATAGAGTTGATACCACACTCTCCAATGCATCCACGGAGTATTAACTATTTTTTGTTTTTCTGAACTGAACGAAGATAACAATTTCCAGATAGTATAACAGGTATGCCTTGATAAATGTATAACCAAGCAAAAATATGGTGTACGTTTCTAAAATCTACATCTCCATGTATGAAAGCCCATATCATATGGTTAGATTTATTATTTCCACTTTTTGCAAAGGCATTGCAATCTTTCATCGTTATTAACATACAATGATTGGAATTATGCATTCCTCAAAGTTGTTGTGAATTAACATTCAACTGAGTGTCTCACAGATGAAAAGGGAGACAGGAATTATTCACAAGAGAGTACTTGAATTATTCATCACAATACCTTGATTCATAAATAGATCATAAAATTTTTCAAATTTGTTGAAGAAGGCTGCAAGAACATCTTCTCTTTGAAATTGGTATGCTTTCATGGACAGCTCTCGTAGAGCTGAATCTAGGCATGTTGTTGGCTTTTCATTGTTGACATTCAAGCCAACACCTACAGGAGTTTAGAGTTGCTATCAATATTATAAAAATATATTTGAATAACTTTTGCTTTTTGCTAGCATATTAAGCTGACATTGACAAGACTTAGAATTGTTGCAGTGAACAGAGATTCATTAATCATCAGAAATTATGGTCTCTGGTCAGCCAACAGCTACAATAGATTTGCAATTCAAGTGTTGTCTTATTACCTGCACTAATGTTAAACTTCTTAGATCTATAGGTAGAGGTGCATAAAATGCCTCCAACTTTAAGGCCATTCAAGTAGAGGTCATTAGGCCACTTAATTTTTACATCAAGACTGGGTAAGCCCTGGAGAGGAATGTGTTGAAAGAAAAGAACATTTAATAGAAGAATCAATCAAAAATTAAGTATTGCACTAAATCCAGCAGGCAAGAATAAGTATCAAACCAAACACAATAAAAATAGTATTCATAAAAAACCACTAACCATCTTGTTACTTATCACTCATTTACATATGGAACTTAACTTTCCTCTTCCTTTCAGAAAAATCACAACAAATGTGACTCATTTTTGACAGGTTCAATGTCAATCTTATCTATAAGACTAATCAAACAGGTTTGGCATAGAGCTAATCAAAATGAAATCATTTCAAGTAACACATTTCTCTGAGGTATCTATGACTGAACTTTTCCAAGGTTATAACACACACACACACACAAAGCAAATAACATAACTAATTTTCTCAAGACGCCATCCACACTAAAGAGGATAAAACATGTTGTTTGTCTACAGAACTGTCTTCCATGAAACTGAAAAGGAGAATACCTAAAGTTCAAAAGGTATTAGACCAGTAACCAAGCCAGTAGTTCAAGATCAATTATTTACATTTATGTCGCATATATCCTTTATAGCCTCTGTCATAGCCAGGGAAACTACATACTGAACTAAGGGAACAACACGCCCATCTTCCATTTGTAGGGTGAAAGAAAATGAGAGGCATCCCAACGGAGACTCCCACACATTCTTCGACCGACCTAATATTCCATGGAAACCAAACCCTTTTTAACTAACATAACAAAGATGTAAGTGGACAAGACAGAGAAACACAGTAATGCTATATTCTCAAACCTCGTCCCTTGGTCTGCACATCAGCAACACAAACTGCACCAAGGGGGAGTTCACAGAAGTTGCTGTAGAAAAATACTTTGAAATCAATATCATCATCCATATCAATATACTCTTTGCTCTTAAATATAAGACCACTTTTGATATTCAATGTATCCCAACTTTAAAAGTTCTTATCCACTTTACCTCATATTTGTCCATCTTTTCCCAAAATATCCCTATG
This sequence comes from Mimosa pudica, assembly GCA_029929735.1. Classification (NCBI taxonomy): domain Eukaryota; kingdom Viridiplantae; phylum Streptophyta; class Magnoliopsida; order Fabales; family Fabaceae; genus Mimosa; species Mimosa pudica. The sequence continues at coordinate 5,318,588 of JAKELP010000021.1, read as the reverse complement.
TATACTCTTTTCACAAACAAATTGTATCCTCCATACTCTCAGCCATTTCAAATTTTCAAAGAGCAGCATTATTAGAAAAGCACATAAAGTTATTTGACTTGACTTAACCACTTTCCGTAATATCTCCAAATTAAGTACAGTGGCCTTATATTAGTGGCACAGTGAGTATATAATACTTCCTTCATTCCTACATATAAGAGCTAGTTGACTTTTTTTTGGAGGATTCTAAGATAACTTAAAGAATGATTTTCCTAAATTTTTTGTCTGAACTAGCTCATTTGACTTATAAGCTAACATATGATCTGATAATATACAAAATATGTTATGATTAAGCAATTCATTTTGTTGTATTAGGATTCTCCAAAAAAATAACTACTCCCCCGGGTCCTAAATATAAGACCTAGTTGATTTTTTTGGAAAATTCAAAAAAAGCAAAATAAGTCAATTATAAATTGATTTACCTAATTTTTCCCTTAGACTAGTTTATTAACCTACAATCTAATAACTAATCCAAAAATATATCAAATATGTCATAATTTAATAACATATTTTGTAACCTTAACATCTCCAAGAAAAAGTCAACTAAATCTTATATTTAGGCCCCAATGGAGTATTATGTAGTACTCCCTCCAGTCCTAGATATAAGACCTAATTAACTTTTTTGAAAAATCCTTAAAAAAAAGCAAAATAAGTTAATTATAAATTGATTTACCTAATTTTTTCCCTTAAACTAGTTTATTTTACTTATAAGCTAATGGATAATCTAAAAACATATCAAATATGTCATGATTTAATAGACTATTTTGTAACCTTAACATCTCCAAAAAAAAGTTATCTAGGTCCGGAGGTAGTATTTAGGAAAGACATGGAGTATATGTAAAGGTGAGGGAAAGGCAGTGAGTGTCTTGACAGACGACATGACATTGAAAAGACATGGAGGATAAAAGCATAGGATGAAAGACGCACTGTGAAACGAGATCATGAGTTGAAGACAAGCGAGGGGAGCAAATGAGGAAGCGGCCAAATTGAGAGGTAGAAAGGGAGTTCATGAACAAATCGATTCCAAAGGAACAATCATAGTTATCCAATTCAGAACGAAGAACAATAGAGATTGGGCTAGAGTCAGGAAGCTTTAAGGTGTTATTGCTCCTAATTGTTTTGGCGATTTCATTCTCTGCCAATGACTTCCCACACAACACCAGCGAGCTCGCTGAGGTACACTCCGAAGCTGCGCGAAAAATTAAAGCAGAAACAAGATTTGAAATGAAAGTGTTGTTGAAAATCGTAGAATGTATTAATTAATTGGATGAGAAAAAGTGAAGACCTACCTGGAGAATGCATTGGTGAGGAGAGAGAGTGCAAAGGGAAAGGGAAGAGAAGTGATCGCATCAATCGCCGGCGGTAAAATCTCCCGCTCACCTGAAACGCCGTCGTCTCAGGTTTCTTAGTGGACAGACAGTACCGAGAGACCAAGAAGAATGGACTTTTTTTTCGACATTGGCTACTTTAGACAAAGTTCACTTTTTTTTAGAAATTAAAGTTGCGAAATAAATTATTAAATTAGGTAAATCAATTTATAATTAACTTTTTTTTTTCAGGATTTTCCAAAAAAATTTAAATATCTCTTATATTTAGGACAAGATGGAGTACTTTTTTTCGCTAATATCTAATTAATCCTATTTAGTACTCCTCTATATAAAATATAAGATTTATTTACCTAATTTTATTAGATTAAGGATGTTGATTCTATTAGCTAAAATAACATGATATTATCAATATCTTCACCCTTTCTCTCTTATTCAGTGTGTTTGGCTCGGCTTATTTTGAGAAATAAGTCAGCTTATTTTGGGTTTTTGGCCTTGAAAATTCAAAATAAACTGGCTTATTTCTCAAAATAAGTCGAGTCAAACACGCTGATTATCTAATGTTGTGGAGCATTCAGAAGGATAATGTTGGGGCACTGATGGAGTCTTTTTTTTGTTACCCAAGGGTATCATCACACGCTGTCAAGTGAGACTTGTTTCATTCGCAAGAGTTAGGGATGGAACCCCCAACCACTTGTTTTAAGAGACGGAAGTACTTACCACTCACTCCAACCCGCGGATTTGAGTCTTTACTAACAACATTTGGAACACTAATCTGGCTGGAGTATTTAGTGTTTGGGAGGCTTTGAGAAGATGAATTTTGAGTTTGGGCCTCCTTTAGAAACTCATTTACAATCCTAATTTCCGAGACAACAAATTTGCTGTCATCATGTTGTCGCTGCCAATTAGGCAAAAACTTTTTATTCATCTCATTGCATCCAACACTTTTGATGGTTGCAGCGAGCTAGACAGGAATTTTCAGACTGAATTTCGCACTTTTCACTAGCTTTCTTCTCCATGTTTCACACCTTCATTCACCCAATTTCTTCTATGATCTACATTATATTGTAATTAATGGTAACTGTGAACAAATTGAGAGAAAATATGTTCTTAATATTATTTCTCATAATACAAATGTGAAAGTACAAAATGCCTATTTATAAGCCAAAATTAGAAAAAATAATAAATACTAATAATACCTAATAAAGACTATATAATCAAAAAATTTATTTACAATAAACATGAAATATGAAACATCAACACTATCTTGTAAGCAACACTTTTGTACCGCTAAACTATGAAGTCATTTGTGATTCCCAACGAACTTTAAAATATGTCCAACTTGAAATGTTTACTTCTGATAAACTTTCACTATTTCATTTTATTTGGCTTTTTGAAGTGAGATTGATTAAAAATTGTAAAGAAAACTGAATTACATTCAACAGCTCAAATAAGCTTTAAGGTTCCCACAATCTCTAATGGGTTCGAGGTACTTCTGATGCATATAAACAAACACGTGAAATTGTGGAAAAATACAAAGAATATAAAGAAACGAGGCATTGATTCAATAACGAAGGGTGAGGGTAAAATATACAAGTATCTGATTTGATGGGCACTTGTAAAAAAAATATACATGCCCCTTTACAAATTTCCTCATGGAAGCATAATAAGTAAACACAGCATAACTTATACTTTGATTGGAAGAAAGATATAGATTTATCATTTTACTACTGTAAATGTAAGGTTTGGACATCCTTCGTCCATATGCTTTCTCAAAATTTCTCTAAGATACTCGGCTTGTTCGAATGACCCTTGAAGTTCCTCCCACTACAAGAAAAAAAAAATGCCATGTTACCTTATTTTTCTCAGACAAAAATGATCATCACCAGTAATCATCAAGTTCTTCAATTAGTCAATAAGACAATCAAACTACATTGCTTAATTGAAGTATTTGGGGCAGTACCCATCATGAAATGGAATGATTGATTTTCTTTAGCTAAATAAGCTAGAAATCTAGCAAGGAGTATGGCAACATAACATGCAAATCAAATTGTTCATGTGTAAACTGGAAAGCTGAGTGGTTAAGTTAGTCATTAACAACTACTCAGCTGGGAACAAGAGTTAGTTAATAAACCGAATTATAATGGGATCATGTGTTGTCAAGACAGGTAGTTAAGTTGATTGATAGGTCCCCCCTCTTTTCTCTCTTCCCTTACAACATGTCATCTCATGTCATCTATTTACATGACTGAAATGAATTGAACATGGGCACTTTGTTTTAGTGTTCCACCATCACAATCGTTAACAAAATAAGGGCTGAGCGCAAATAGAGGATTATGATGGTCAATATCTATAACTACCAGCAGGATCTGTATCTCGAGGAAGGAACTAGTGCCTCACAGTTTGGCAAACTTAAATTTGAATCTCCATTGGGTGAAGTGCCTACAGCAGATGCCCAACAAATGGCTAGAACAATATTGGAGAATAATAGTGCCTATCAAAAAGCTTATCTCTAATCACAGGACACAAATTTTCTGAGAAACACTAGTTTGGGCTCGGTATACATGTCTAGAGATAACAATATAACAGATAACATTCAGTACACAGGACTAACAATAATTCTCACAAACAAAATGGTCATCCATTCCCCCTCATTTCTGTTGTCAACATAATATTGTTGATCTCAATTCTCAATTTCCTATAAAAAAAAATGAATCGTAGATAAATAATTACCAAGATATATAATGTGAGAGATTACCTCTTGAAGAGACAGTGATATAACTTTCCAGCCAGCAGCAGTGATATATCGACGTTTTAGCATAGCATGTCCTAGAGGCACACCTATCAAGAAAAAAAATAGAAATGACACCATGAGGGAAGTTTTGGCTCAATAAGAATAATGAGGGATGTACTCTATTTTAAAATGTTTACACAAATTTATTTTACACAAATAAATTTTATACCAGTATTTCTTGAGAAATGAGTAGGGCCATCAATCTCTAGAGCAAGCTTCTTATCTACTACTACAGCATCTAAGGTGTAAGCATCCACAACGTATTCTTTTACCCATTCGAGACCAGTATTAACAAGAAGACGTCCAACCTCTTTCTGAAATGAAGAAGTTGTTTTCTCATTAAACCTCTTAGATTTACTAGCACGAGCAACTTTACCCTCTAGGTCACTGCTTAAAGATAGCTGAAGATGGGGAAATTCAAGCTTCAAGCAATCATTGACAAGTTGAACCTGAGAAGCAAACATGACATCCTCCCTATATTGCTCTGAAATTCTTTGCTCCTCATAATGACTCAAAGTTTTCCAAACATGAGAGAAGAATTTCCTATTAAGTTGTCCAAAGACAGCATATGACCAAGCAATATTGCCAAGCTGATCCCTAGAGAATGTGAGTACAGGTGATGCATGAGATTCATCTAAGCCGAGATTTGCATCATCACTGTAGATTTGCTCAAAACAATCTGATACTTCTTCACTCAAAGAATATTCAAATTGGTTTTCATCCCAGAAGATATCATCTAGAGAATCAAATATAGGGTCAGCAGGTTCATACAAAGATGCAAAAGCCCACAAGAGCTGTGCAATTTCTTGCTCTCGGAATGTATGAATCAAATCTGAAGCTTTTTTAGACAATTCCACAAAAAGATCAGAAGAAGAGTGCTTCATTGAAGCAAAAGCACCAGCAATATTGGCAACATTTTGAGAATTGAATTCTCCAACCTTGGTCAATGCAACCTCTGCAATTCTATCCATTTCAGAAAAGTAAAGCAGTTCACCTCCAATTTTGGACAAAGCCCACGATATATTAGAGATACCTTGCGCAGAGCAGTCAGGCAATGCCGTCATTGCAATACTCACAAGCATAGACATCTCTCTTTGTCGAGCAAATGCAAGTCTCCGAGATTTCATCATAGACACTTTCTCCATGTTTTTAGCAATACGATGAAGAGCGGTAGCAACATTCAGTGGGGAGAGCGGTGAGGGACTTAAGCCTTTTGCAACTGCCATGATAGTTTCAGAGGTGACTTCCAAAACTTCTTCTGCAGTCTGTGCTTCTATAATTGCTTTGTTCAAGTTGATTTCTTTCCTACGATCAGACGGTCCAGAGAATTGAGACAGCTTATACACAAACTCTTCCATAGATTTCTCTGTCTTCTCAGCAAATAATCCATCCGCCATCAAACTAACTGACCTTTTCAAATCATCAATATTCTCTAGCGGTTCGCTACTTTGTAATGCCAAGTCTTCCTCAGAACTAAAATCAAGATCATCATCACCTTCCAAATCCTCAATTCTCTCAATCTTCTTTCTTGCCAACTTCTCCTTGTTCTTGTTCTTGTTCTTGTTCTTCTTTTTCTTCTTAACAGTGATCAAATCCTCCAACGCATGCGCCATTCCCCTAGCTTCAATCGATTTCAACGCAACCTCTCTCGCTCTCACACACCACTCCATTCCATCACTCTCTTCAAGCAACTTTGATTTCTCTTCTTTCCTCCTCTTCTTGGGGGCCCGATAACCATACGGGTCAAGCTCTCCAACAAACTCCGATTCCCAGTCCATACTTAATTCTCCATCTTCACCATCACCATCAAATGCAGTTCTCCTAGAGGTAGTGACAATGCCTATGCCTAAAAATGTACAGTCTTTTCTCCTAGGGTACCTCCCAATTGCAAGATTAAACTGACAAGGTCTACTAAACATAGGGAATGCACAACAATATGTTGGAGTGAAACCAGGTTTTATACAACTCTGAATAAGTAAAGAATTTAGCAACCCTTCCATAGTGATTAGTTGAACAGCTTTGATTGAAAAGCTCACAAGAAAAGATTATTCATTTCTCAGGACCTATTTATTGTCATTATGTGATAGTAACCTGCAATACATAGGGGAAAAGAATGAAACATCATAAAGCATACTTGAAGAATTCCCTTTAAAAAAAACTATTTTTAAGTATTACTTGCCTTTAACTCAGTTAGAGAAGCCGAATTGAAGAACCCATTTTGGGAATGAGAAGATGGAGCTTACCTCAGTCGTCGGAGCTGCAAAGCAAAGAAGAGATAAGGCGGAGAATGGAGGAGAGTGTGATGATGATGACGGATGAAAATGAAGGTGGAAGAGAGAAGAATAGTTTTTATGGAAAAATTAAGTTTCTAAGTGCCTGTGGATACATTTCCAAAACTTAGGTTTCATAACGCATCCAAACATTCAATGTTTTTGGATAAGTCATTTTGAGAAGAAAAGCTATTTTGGGGTTCCAAAAGCTATTTTGAGAAAAACTACATTTTTCTCCTTAAAGTTTCGATCTCTCATTTAGGAAAGACACTTATTTCAATAAAAGAAATATGAAAAGCTATTCATCATAACTATTTTTCAGAAAAACTATATTATACTCAAAATTTATTCTTAAAAACTATTCTCAAAAAACTTAATCCAAACACTCTCATTTCATCAAAAGCTATTTTTCGAAAAACTATTCTACTCAAAAGCTATTCTCAAAAAGCAATTTTCCCATAAGCTATTCTCCAGAAGCTGAATCCAAACAGGCACTAAAACTCATATCTTCATGATACTAATTATAATTATAATTTGGGTAAAGTAGTACTGTTTTTTCTCTTTAATTTAACTTGTTTTCCCCTTAATTTTGTACAAAATCGTCTTTCAGTTCTTTCAAATTAGGTTATACTCCCTCCGGTCCTAAATATAGGATCTAGTTGACTTTTTTGGAAAATACTAAAAAAAAAGCAAAATAAGTTAATTATAAATTGATTTACCTAATTTTTCTCTTACACTAGTTTATTTTTCCTATAAGCTAATGGATAATGTAAAAAGATATGAAATAGTCATTATTTAATAACCTATTTTACAACCTTAATCTTCCCAAAAAAGTCAATTAGGTCTTATATTTAGGACCGGAGGTAGTAATATGTTTTTGGTTTATAATTTATAGAGACATTCTTTAGTTCTTAAAGTAATTAATTGTAATTAATTTCCCTAAATTTCACAATTTAAAATTTATCTCTGTGATATTTTTCTTTCATTTTAAAAATTCTCAAATACTAATTTTATCTTATAGATTCATTTATAAGATTTTTAATTTCTCAATGACACCCATATACTTAACTGAATATCTCTAATTTAAATTTTGAGGTGTTACACATAAGCTAATCAACTTTCTCAATGATAGCACCATTTATTTTCTTTTCATGGATTAAAAAATAAAAATAAAGGCAATGATATAATTTTCATTTATTAAAACGTTAGGTTTATAAAAAAGTGGTAAATAATAAAGTTTTTAATTTGGATGGTCTACATCATCATTTAGATAATATTAATATTAATATTATTTCAGCTGGTCGTTTTATTTTAACATCAATATATAGAATCTTTAATTAGTATGACTTAAGATGATTGGCTGGTTTTTTTCCAGTGAACAAAAAATCTGTTTGGGCTATATATATTAATAAAAATTTCTGTGTGTGTTGATTAAAATGAACCCACCAATACGCATATTTGTTTGTTGTCAAAGTTGAATATATTACGTATATTCAGCTATATATTCAGCTTTGACAACAAATATGCATTCTAATCCTTTTCTTTTTGAGTCAACTAGATAAATGTAATTGTATTATATCAATGGTCATGTTAAGCTATAAATTAAATTATTTGGCCTAAAGATCTCGTTTGTTAAGAGGTCTCTTTGTTATATCTCTTTCTCTTTTAGAAGGACTCCACACCATTTGATTACTAATGTTGTTAAAATTAGTGTAGAAATGTCCATGAAATTAAAACATATGACAAATTTTTATAAAAGTCTCCCCTATTTATATTTATTCATGATCTCTTTATGAATGAGTCAAATATACAATTGAGGATTAGAAGAAAAACTTAGCTCACTACATTCTATATAGCTATAAAACTTCACTACTTACAAGATCTTGTGATTACATTACAAATTCACTAATTTAACAGTCATCTAAGTCCTCACCCACACAGATCTCTTAAAAGGCTTTACCATTATCAAGAAGCCCTCCAAACTTTTGTATTTCATCTTCATTCATGAACTGTCTCACTTTTTCTCTATACAACATCAATTTATGTTCTAACAAACTAATCTGAGATTCTTTCTGCAAAGTAACCCAATGCAACAATTCAATCATTTCTTGAGCATACTGTTGCTTCTTCTCATCCAATCTTTTGAATTGATTTGCTTCCATTTCTATAAAACTCTTCTCACTTTGAAGACGCAGAATCATAGCCATTACTTCTTTTGTTGCTGATTCAGATGCTCTCCTTTCTCTCTCAATCTCTTCATATGCCAAATCTGCTCTCTCCCTTTCAATCTTCACCATTTCCCTGAGTTTAAACACATCAACTTCATTATCCTCATCATGAACTTCACTTCCACTATCAATATCTGTACCACCATCATCATTTGATTTGGATTTCTTTTTGTAAGATTCAAGTGGGCCACACTTGAAATGTGTGATCATTGAAGCACAAATTTCAAAGACCACATTCCTATGTTTGGATCCAAATTCACATAGAAAACGCATCAACCCGTTGAAATGTAATCCAAAATGCAAAATTCTCATACAAAAAACAAAAATGAAAAGCATTACTAATCCATTAAGAACACGGAACCCAAATCCACTACTGTCACATGCCTTATTCAAAAGTTTCAAAATAAGAGAAACATCCATAACCCAAAACCCCACAAAAATTCTCAGAAGATATAACTCAAGAACTGAGTACATAGAAAAAAGAACACAGAAACGTCCAAAAATCTGCATGTGGGGGTACGGAATTTAGACAAAAAAAAATATAGTGTGAAAAAGGAATGGAATATAATCTCTAGCAAGGAAAAAGGAAAAGGCTAAGCTCAGATTTTTAACGTAAAAATGGATAAGCAATGGTGAGCATGGAGTGGAAATGGAGATAAAGAAATACTCCAATAGCTAAGGATTACCGTTAGTCAGTTATATCTAATTATGACAATTAAATACACATAAAAGAATGGTATGATTGCCAATGCCAATTAATAAAATTTAATTCTCTCTTTAGTAGAAAAAAGTAATTCTCTTTTTACCCAAAAAAAAAGTAATTCTCTCAAAATTTTAATATTCTTAATGCTTACAGTTACAGAAAAGTTATAAGAAAATAACTATGATTGTGTTTTTAATATAGGGTTTAGACTTTAGAACCTTTTGATAAAAAAAATTGGGTTTAGAACAATTTTTATTGTTTTGTTTATTATTTATATTTTATGAACGGTTTAACATTGTTAACATAAACCACGGTTTAACATTTAAAATATTGTAAGCGAAATTATTCTTGATTTTTTTAAAAATTATTGTTGGATAATATCTGACAATTGCAACACATGTCTAGTAGGGCTGTAGGAGCTTTCAACACGTAAAACAATTATGGGGTTTTTTTTGAACTGAAAAACAATTATGGGGTTGGGCTTCTATACATAATATATATACCGCCTCTTCATCTTCTTCTTTTTTTAGTTCAAAAGAATCTTCTTTTTATTAAAAATTTAAAAAATAATACTAAAAGAATAAAATGAATTACAAAAGAAAAACCTAGGTTGTCTCGGTTTAATAAAAATATAATGTCTTAATCTTTGAAATATTTTATTATTAAATTCAATATAAAAGAAGTAATATTTCATATTTCAAACATAATAAGAGGTTATTTAACGTATAAGGGTGTCATTTAGAAAATAGAAGCCCTTATAAATAAATTTAAGTCAAAAGTATTTTCAATGACTTTCAAAGCTTATCTTTTTTAGAAATTTAAGAAAATCTTTATTAGAAGATAAATAGTAATTTGTGACTTTTTCGGGAATCACTTAGTGGTCTAAAGAAATTTAAGGTAAAAGGGAAATTCATCATTTGATGTAAGACTTAATTTCTAAAATTTGTTTTTTAAACAGGAACTAAACTACATGAAAAGTTCAAAGGTAAGGGGGAAAATAGTAGTTTCTCCCTCTTCCACCCTATATACCCCCCTCCTTCATTCCTGTCTACTTTCACTATCACCACCATCAATTCTACCACTCCAGTGAGCTCATTTCTCACATGCAAAAAATGAATTTGAAGTCAACTTGTGTCATGAAAGCCTATCTGGATCTAACTTCTTCTCTGATTCTGTCCAACTGTTGAAGTGCATTTACTAAAAAACACTTTCAGTATTCTTCTCCACCATGCTACTGCAAAAAGTTTTGTTGATTATTAGAAAGCCACGTGGAAAATAAAACTTGGCTAAGAAAAGGAAAATTAATCTAAGGACATGAATCTTGAGATGTTAATGTATGCATATATATGCCATCAAAAATTAATGAACATGCAACCAATGTTGAGTATGATAAAACAAGAAAAAACTTGTATCAAATATCTGCTGTCATCATCTAAGTAACATGTAAAGATAAAGCATTTTAATGACCAACTAACCTTCATGACTAAGGTCCTTCTTCTCATGTAGGATGTTCCCACCAACTGACACAAGACTCTCCCCATAATTGAAAACATCACAGTTTCTATAATAACTCGGTGGTAAATTAACTACCTTAAATTCATCAATGCCAAGATTGATAAGATAAACACCAGCTTTAATTTTCATCTCCTTTTGAACTCCAGATGTTAAAAATAACGCGTTTGGAGCGATCCAAATGAATTTATTCCTCCAAATGGTTTTTATGGATCTAATGAACTTAAAACTACCAGTACTATTACATATAAAATCATTGCATTCTTTATTTGATTTAAGACTTAACCAGCACGTAGAGTTGCAAGTTATTTTCTTAGTCCAAGCCCATGTCTTCCCTGATGAACTTATGCCCTCCTCCAAAACCCACAAATCAATTGCATAATATTCTTCAGAGTCATAATCAGCAAGTAAGGCAAGTTTTTCCTCATACACAGTGAGCTTGTAACTGAGGTCAAAGGGTGAAAAAGGCCATGGTATAAATGAAAACACTTCCTTAGCAATATCAAATGAAAATATTACTCCTTCTCTAACTCCCTTTTTCCCCAGTTTGACACCACCCCAAAAGATACATCCATTGACGTTCACAGGATCGTTAAAATATAACACTCCGAATCTCTCAAATTCTATTTTCTTCCATGAACCTGTGACAACTGAATAGATTTCTGCATCATCAGTATGAGGTATCACAATCTTGAAATCATTAACAATTGGACTGAACCCAAATCCCACTGACGCAAAGTAATTACTATAATAACTATCATGAGGTTTAGGCACATGTCTTAACTCTCTAGTGGCAGGATTCCACAATATAAAAGAAGGATGGGTCGATGTAGAAAATTCACGATTTTCAAAAATTAGCACACCATAGCTGCAACTGATGAATTTAACGTGCCGCTCGCAATCAATCAACTGTGGGCGTCGAACTTCATGAAATTGCAGTAGTGAATCAAGTAAACCGTATAAGTAGGAAGGCTTATAGCTACGCATATTTAAGAAAAGAATAGAGGAATTTTGATAAGTTGAGTGATGGGCGTGCTTAATGATGAAAGAAGGTGTTTTTATTATATTTTTCCATTCTTTGCACACACATTGAAATGTGATTAAAGATTTCACAGGGAGTCGTTTGAGAATATTTGTTAAGATATCATGGGGAACAAACAATGGCACGTCACTACCTGCTAACATCTTCTCCATGTCACTTGAGAATCCAAGTTTGATGCAAATCAAGAAAACAAATGGTTATTAAAACAAAAGGAAACCAAATGATTGTCTCTCCAAAACAGAATGGAGTTTGTTGCTGACGTGGACTTTGTCTACACTTTCATCGCCCTAAAGCACGCATCAACCTCCGAGATCTGTGACCTTGTCATACCTCCACCATCGTCATATTGTATAGATTTTTCCATTTAAATAAATAGTATTTAATTATTCTGTTAATTACGGTCATGGAATTCGATTATATATACAAATAAATTATACGAGAAATTAATGTTTGGTAGGAATGTTGACCAATTATTACAAGTAAACACACAATATCTGATGTGAAATCAACTTATAAAATATTTTTATTTGACTAGTAAATTAAAATATAATATCAGTTATAAATATTTTATTGTGTGCTATTCCATTATTATCTATATTATCCTTTTTTTGGACAATCTATATTATCCTTATATCTAATTATATTTTTAACGAGGACTTATATATATATATATATATATATATATATATATATATATATATATATATATATAGACTGCAGTATACTATACAACTCTCATATTGAAGGATTTTACTTTAAGTGCATTGTTCTATAATCTCCAATTATACCATTATATTACTTAATCTTCTTTTTTATGTGCTTGTAACTCTTGATTGAGGTGCTTGGAGGCGTATAAATAGAGATTATGTACAAAACATTGTGATATTTAATTTAATAAGATTATTCTCTCATTCCTCTCCAATTTCTCTCTTGTATTTCTTGTTCACCATTGTCTTCTTTTCTTCTTCTTCACATACATTCTCTAGTTTCTATATTAATTTTTAATTCATAACAAGTGATTTAAATTTTGATTTTTCTTCCATTTCATATAGAGGTATCTCTGATTTCTCTATGGAGTCATTATGTGAAATTATCTAAAAAATAGTTGATGAAATCATACTAATTTTTTTTGAAGTAATTCAGAAAAAACATAGAAATATAAGAAGGGAAAAATTGGTCAACTCTTGTATTTTAGTTATACATAATAAGGGCTATTTTTCTTTTGGGTTATAAGTTACTATATTTGGTACAAAGGGAGCCTTACTGGATAAAATTAAGAGAAATTGGAAAAATTAAATAAAAATAAAAATAAAACATATTTATCAATTTTAATTAGATGAATAATGTTAATTAAATAAGTTATTGTGCCATGGTTTTTCCTAGAATATCCAAATTATCTTATTATATTCCCTCCACGTCTCTCTTACATTAGAGAATATCATTAATATTTAAGAGTGGAATTGACAATTTTCAAATTTTATTTTTTAGAACTTAAATCAACTCCTCAAATAAATAAACATTATACTATTAAGTATGAGATGGTGTTTGAAATCAAGAGAGAATGTGAGAGCAAGAAAAAGACAATTTTTATTCACTATTTACGGCAACAAAATACACCTTTAACTTTACAATCTCAAGGTAATAAGATCCCATATAATAACAGATAATATGGCCATGGCCATCCAATACTTAAATTTATAGCCAAATACATTTGTTTTTACAAAATAAGGGAACAAAAGATCCATTGCATTGGTAAAGAAAAATCCAATAAAGCAATCTTGTCAACCAGCAAATACATTATACAGGAGCCTAAAGGGGAAGAGGGACTCCAAATTGTAAGCCAAATTTATCCAGCAAAGAACCTGCCAAACCTTCAGTAAAACAATTATTTTCTACATGACTTTGGTACAAACACAAAATCTCGATATATTTTACAATTCTAAAGGTAAGTCCTTCATGTTTGAAATTCTGAAGTGGCATGCCCTATACAAATATGTCACAAGAATGATGATCTTATGCTTCAACAGTGGGTTTCTTCTGCAACGAAGTCACAAGTGAGATCATGCATTTGCAGGTTTGTTCTTCCTTATCAAGGTATAGGCATCACTGTAAATAGCCACTACACTTGAGAGTACTGCCAAGGCAATCATAAAGACAGACATAATCTTGTCTGTTTTAGTAGCTATGTCAAATTTATCCCTGCATAGAATGAAATACTTTGTCAGCGGAAACATAAACATCAAATGAAAATCAGTTCCACATAGGAAGAGTGAATGATGATAATTATCATAACATGCTTGGATATAATAGCCTTTGCCCTTTAGAGACTGCCCAATTTCCACGTTAATTTATCTCTTCAAACATCTCTATTCTTCCACTAATTCTTTTTTTTTTTAGATTATTGCAAAGTTTGGTTCTTATGGTTTGCCCTCATTATAGTATTGATCCCTATAGTTTCATACCATAAATTTTAATAATGACCTAAATCATTCTTTGCTTTAAGTACTAAAACTATAGGGGTAAAGAGACCAAGGACCAAACATTGTATTAATTAACCCAAATGAATATAACTATTTATATGGTAAAAAATTTTTTATGGAGAAGCAGAAATTTTTATTAAACTAGAAAATGAGAATACAAAATAGGTATGCAAACAAGAAAATTAAAATGATAATACATTGAAATCCTAAAATGGTAAACATGGATATGAGGGAGCCTCCGCCGCCGCAAAAACCCTACCATCATTTTCATCTTTCCTTCATGAAAATTTGCGGGTAGAAAAGAACCGTCACCGGTAAAAACGCCATTGAGTAGTGGTTGTTCAAAGAACCATCCCAAAGGATCCACACCTCTTATCGGCAATAAACCAATCAATTTGGTTTTCAAATAAACTCCATGAGTAGATCTCACGGAAACAAACATACCCACAAAACTAGTACATAAGATGAAGATTGGGTAGAAGAAATTCCTCTTGTCCTCGAACCTCCTAAACCAATTTATTTGAAAATGGAAGAAATATAAAAGCAGATCAATGAAAGTGACGGACGTCTCCTTCCCCGGCATGAATCGGGGAAGGAGACGCCGATGAAAAAGCTCGTACAACGACGAGAGAAGAGATCCCACCACCACCCAAAAAGTTTGAGAGGAGGGGGAGAGAGGATAGAGCCAACTCAAGAGAGCCGGCCCTAAAAATATTTATATGGTGAAATGAAGATACTTATGTGGAAAAATTGAGTGTAATCCAAATGAGTATAACTATTAACCTAGCAACAAGAATTTTTTCAAAACTATCAGAAGATTTAAAATAAAAAACTACAGATTCATGAAGAAGCATTTGCCATCTATGAATTGCCTAAGATCTGACTAATGTCCGGACTGACCTGAGAGTGATAGCAGCTGGAAATATAAATCCAATACAGACTGAAACTGTTGCTCCTGTGAACTGGAATGCATCCCAAATACTTGGTATGAAATTTGCTCCGAGGAAAACAAGAGAGATAAGGCCAATTGTCATTGATGTAAACCTGAAGTTATCTGAAACCAATGGCCTTGAAGAAGGAAAGAGAAGACCATCAACATTGATCCGTAGAGGAAAAAACACAACAGGGAATACAAGCATGAGGTGTGCTGCATAGCTCAAACGTACAGCATCATTCAACACAGAACCAAAAGGAATGCCAAGATCAGTATCAAAGTTGGCAAGCACATCATCAAGAATTCCTTCACCAAAAAGGAGATACCCAAAGAAGCTTGTCATTATGTACACTGAAGCACAAAATAGAAGGGAAGTTCGCACAACCCCTCGCATTTGACTCGAGTCTTCAAGTTCATTATCTATGCTGTGAACTGAAAATAAAACACACACAGATCAATTCATGTCAAGTTTACAAAAGGCATATATTGGTGAACAAATAGATAGTGCAGATAGGTAAAGCCCTCACGGCTGAGAATTAAAATATCATTGCTCAATGTAATAAGCACTTATAAGAACCTGAGGGAGGCATGAAAATTTTCCATACCATTGAAATGGCAGATGTAGGCACTCACAAGCACAGGAGCCACGGTAAAGAGTTTGACAAATGACATGAAATCAGTTATTGCAGGAAAGAGTCTGGGCATCTCTATGCCTCCACTTATAATCTTGAAAATTGAAATCCCCACAGCAATGACCAGAAAAGCAACTGCTAGTGCAACTGATAGTGCAGACGTGAATCTCAATGAATCTGCAAACATTAGTGCAAGTCAAACCTAATGATTTCATCATCAAATACGAGGCAAATATACTAGAATAAGATATCTTTTCATCACATAACATACATGTAATAAAAGTCATTTATAAGCAGCAAGTTATATGCATGAATTAGTACAGAAGTTCAAAGCAATAGAATGATCCGAAAACCATGATACATATCTACCAAACTGTGTGATATGTGATAAAATATACCACAGAACATATTCCAAATTTTCCTTTAACATTTTTTCTAAAGAAACCTTAATTTCCACGCTGCTATCATAAGCTACTCTTATTATGTCCAGTCTAAATGCTAAGCTTCTGTCAAAACTCAACATCTCCAACAGACTACTCCTTGTTGAAACTTGTGTTTTTCCTTTCACAGATGTTTGTTCATGCCAAAAAAGTTTCACTGCCATGGAATCTAATAAATGACAACTTAATTGATTGTTTAATGTTAGGACAGAACTCCCTCACCAATTCGTTTAAAGCTTGCTAGAGGTGTAAATATAGCCAGAGTTGTAAAGAAAACAACAAATGTACGCGCTGTCCACCAGTGGACACCAAACCATCCTTCAAGAATTCCCATATGGTGATCTCCACTCGATGATGTTCCAGAAAGCACATCACCTGGATATGAAAAAAAGTTCAGAAAAGAAAATCAACAATCAATAACTTCAATTACAAATCAAAGCAGTAGTACAGAAACATATATTACCATTCCTTTCTACAAAATCCATTTAAGTAAACTGCGCAGTATTGAAAAATCAGGTAAAATTAGTAAACAAAAAAGTAATAACTATTTAAGAAATGAACTTTATAAGTTCATCCCAATATGCCCTTATTTATTAGGTGTAAAATTGCTAAAAACACATACAAGGCAACCAAAATTGTAAAAGTAGTAAACCATAAAGCCATACATGTTATGTCAAAGTCTCAAAGACTGAAAGATAATCTTACCAATTATAATCATGTACACAATGAGGGTACCTATGTTGTTGATAACTACAGTTATTTGTAGCAAAGATTTTCCAAAATTACCAAAGGACTCCCCCATAAGACCTCCATAAGAAGCAGAGTTCCCTGCTCTTGTGAACCTCATCATGAACTCAACAGACTTGTCAGTCAAGAAAGCCATGAAGATGATAGCAAGAATCCCAGGTAACATTCCCAACTCTTTCAAGGTTGCAGGCAAAGCCATGATCCCAGAACCAACAATAGTGGTGGATAAATTAAAAACAGCTCCAGAAAAAGAAGCTCCATTAAAATCATCAAAATCAACATCAGAATTAGTCACAGTTTTAGGTAACAAGGGTGAGTTTTCATTAACATCTACTTTTCCTTTCCTCAAATGTCTCTTCTCTGTCACACTTTTAAGGTCCTCATAAACCATTATCAGATATCAATGAATTAATAACTAATCAAATGATAAACAGAATCTTATATATCAAAGATATTGTTCTCAGGAGGTTGATATATTGAAACAAAAACAGAAAAACCCAAAATTTATATGAAAAACTGGGTGGAGAATTAAGGTTCAATAAAAAAGATGTGAACCAAAATTCAAGCTTTTACAGAACCCAGATTTGCAAATATTGTAAACAATCCAAATCTTCCTTAAAAAAAGGGAAGAAAGGAGAGAACGATATGCGAGATATTTGGTGTAGATTGAAGGGAAAACCAAAAATCCAGAGGAAGGAGAGAAAATAGGGAATTTGGAGATTGAATAGGTGAATGAAAATGAGAAGGAATAAGAAAGAAGTAAGGATTGAAGATGATGAGTGGGGTCAAAGGCGAATATGTTGATTGATGATGTTGAGTGGCTCATTTTCCTCGTTACACTTGTAAGAATGTAAGATTGATATGTTGGGAAAATTGGATTACTTGTCACAGAAGAAACAGAAAAAAAGAGGCAAATTGCACGTGGGTTCTGAACAAGAACCTCCAGGTAAAAAAACACACGGACTTCAACCTCAAAGTCAAAATGACCAAATTATTTAAGAAATCTTAATGAACATGAGATGAGATTTAAGGAATTTTTCTTGCCAATGAGATTTAAGGAATCTACTTGTAGCAGATTAAATTTCTTGGGATTTAAGTACAATTTTCTTTACCATTATGAGGGGTGAGAATTTATGTATTATTAATGACAAACAATAACAAAGTTTTATAACAATTAAGTGGAGTCAGCTACATAAGTTATTATGTTCTATCAATAGTCATGTTTTGAGATAAATTACTGACCAAGAGGAGATAGAGGCCAAATCTTTATTTATTTATTTAATTAATTTAATTAATTAATGGTGAGGATTTGGATTAAGTGCTAACGACACATTTAATGACAAGATTTTATAGAATTTTTGCCAACTAAAGCTAACATCAATGGCCATACGAGATGGGCCTACCTAAGTGATAAGGTTTATCCATTTAATTTATTCGCGGAAAAAGGAAAGATTTCCTATTTCAATTAAAACCATTTTCATTTGATCAAAAAAAAAAAAATTAAAACCATTTTCCCCCGCCACTTGGCTTGGCGATATTAGTTAACAACTTGCAACTTGACAATGAAAAATACAATTTGAAATTTTCTATCCATCAGGCCGTCATCATCACCATATAGAAAACTTGTGGTTATCAAATAGGAGTATGGAAGAAAATTATGTTTTCCTTTAATAGATTTATAAAAAATAGGAAATCCATCTAAACTATTCAAATTCAATCTTTTTATACATAAATTTAGGTGAACTGGATCTCGGGCACACCAAGGTCATGGCAGGCCGCCGGCTCAAACAGTGCTTACAAGGGTACTTACAGATCGGCTACCCCCACCTATAAGGTCCTCACGTAGGCAGATTTTAACTACAATCTTATGGTCATAATAAATCAACCCCTTTATTCAAATTCAATTTTAGTGGTGCACTTAACAACCAAAATGATTTATTATGCATAGTCACATGCAATTGCATGATAGTAATATATGTTGTGTTGTATTTTTTTAAATTTAATACTTTTATTCAACTATTTTTTTATACTGTGATATGTTTGAGTATTCATGATCATAAATCATAATAAAAGTTCTTACTTAATTATTTACAAATTTTATGGTATTTTTAAATTTGTATATATATACTTATTTTATGACATTTTTATTTACCACATTATCTTAAGAGCGACCCAAAGTAACTTTCCAAAATACTACACAATATGTTCATCACATAAAGTTTTTGCTTTCTTGTGTCTATATTATAAGAGCCCGAAATTTGAATTAATTTAGTTCAAAATATTATAATTCATCTTATACACTCTTATTATTTAATACATTTTCCTATTTTGATCCTTCTTTTTTCTATATTCATTAATGTTTATATTTTTCTGTCTCTTATTTGACTTATCATAAATATAATGTTAATAGTAGAAAAATATTTATATTCTAAACATATTTAATAACTTTCACATATTTTTTGTTGAGAAGTGCATTTTGATGGCCAGATTCTTATAAATAAGATCAAAGGAGTATTTCATATTTTTCTTAAATTAAGTTTCAAATAAAGACATACAAGATCGTCATCAGGTTCAACGGGGACAATCTTCCAACTTTATGAGACATTTGACAAAAGAAATTATGATGATGATCCATCGTTTTGAGGAACTCTTTTTCTAACGAGTACAAAGAACTCATGATTGACTAAGATGCCTTGGACCCCGAGACTATGCAGCAACATTTCACAAGATCCGAAAATACTTTGTTTGGTTTGAAGGGAGGGTAGGAAAGGGGGTACAACTTTAATTAACCTTACAATATCAATGTAATCAAATCACATAATAGGAGAAAATGAGGACATGGACATCCAATACAATATTAATAACACAATACATTTGTTTTTACATGGTAAGGGAACAAAGATTGATTGCATTTGTAAAGAAAAAACCAACAAAGCAACCTTCTCAACTATCATATACATTATAACAAAAGACTAAAGAGAAAGCATGACTCCAAATTGTAAGCCAGATTTTTCCGGCAAAGAATCTGTGAAACCTTCAGTGAATCACAATTATTTTCTATACAACTTTGGTACAAACATGAGATGTCGATATATTTTACAATTCTAAAGGTAAGCCCTTAATTTGAGCCTACAAGAATGATGATCTTATATGCTTCAACAGTGGGCTTCTTCTGCAAAGATCACAAGAGTGATCATGCATGTGCAGGTTTATTCTTCCTTATCAAGGTATAGACATTACTGTAAATAGCCACTACACTTGAGAATACTGCCAGGGCAATCATAAAGACAGACATAATCTTGTCTGTTTTAGTTGCTATGTTGAATTTATCCCTGCATAGAACAGAATGCTTACTCAGCAGCAGCACAAACATCAAATGCAAATCAGTTCTAGATAGCAAGAGTGAAGGATGGTAATGCTCATAACAAGCTTGGAAATTATAGCCTTTTCCCTTTAGAGACTGCCCAATTACCATATTAATTTATCTTTTTTATGTATCTCTATTCTTCAATTATTTGTTCTTTAAATTATTGTAGTGCTTGGTTGTTATAGTTTGCCCTAACTTTGGTATTGATCCCCATTGTTTTAGTTTCACAATAAAAACCTAATCATTTTTTTGTTTGAAGTACCAAAACTATCGTGACAAAGACTAAGGACCAAATGTTGTATTAACCCATTTTTGTTGTATTCCCTAGCTCATAGTATTCTCTGCGGGTTCTACATAGGACCTACTAGAGATAAAGAAACAGACATATTAAATGAAGACATTTAAAGCGTCAATCCATTTTGAGTTTCCACTTAGTGGAGCTGCTAGAGAAGGAAATATATTAGGCTACGTTACCCTACATTTTATGTAGAGAAATTAATTAGAACCCACGACCTCAAACTAAGCGAGCTTACCGCTGAGCCAATTTAGCCCTTCTAAATGAAGATATTTACGTAGAAAAATTGAGTGTAATCCAAATTGGTATCTGTATTATAACCTAGCAAAAAATTCTTTTAGAACTAAAAGTCATGAGGAGCATCATGATTTATAAATTGCAGCTAACCTGAGAGTGATGGCAGCTGGAAATATAAATCCAATACAGACTCCAGCTGTGGCTCCTGTGAACTGGAATGCATCCCAAATACTTGGTATGAAATTTGCTCCGAGGAAGACAAGAGAGATGAGGCCAACAGACATTGATGCAAATCTGAAGTTATCCGAATCCAATGGCCTTGATGAAGAAAAGAGAAGACGGTATACATCAATCCGTAGAGGAAAAAAGACAACTGGGAACACAAGCATGAGGTGTGCTGCATAGCTCAAACGTACAGCATCCTTCAGCACAGAACCAAAAGGAATGCCAAGATCAGTATCAAAGTTGGCAAGCAGGTCATCAAGAGTCCCTTCACCAAAAAGGATATACCCAAAGAAGCTTGTTATTGTGTACACTGAAGCACAAAATAGAAGGGAAGTTTGCACAACCCCCCTCATCTGACTTGAATCTTTAAGTTCATTATCTATGTTGTGAACTGCATATAAAAACATCCACACATATCAATTGGTGTCCAGTTTACAAATGTTTAAGGCTAAGAGTAACAATGTCATTGTTCAAGGAATATGTGAATCAAAGTAATAATCTGAACACCATTCTGCTAAGAATTAGCAAGTTTGGTTGACTTAATTATTTCATTGTGCAGGATTAGGATCCATGATCAAGAGACAAATTGTTTGGTTGACTTTCTCTGCATTTTTCATAAAAATTCTTAAGCAACCTAAATTCACAAAACATTAGTTTCCCATATTATAACATATAGAGACCCTGAGTGAGTGAGGAATGAAAAACTTCCATACCATTAAAATGGCAGATATATGCACTGACAAGCACAGGAACCGCGGTAAAAAGTTTGAGAAATGACTTGAAATCAGTGATCACAGGAAAGAGTCTGGGCATCCCTATGCCTTCACTTATAATCTTGACAATTGAAATCCCCACAGCAATGACCAGAAAAACAATTGCTAGTGCAACTGATAGTGCAGATGTAAATCTCAATGAATCTGCAACAGTTAGTGCAAGTCAGACTCAATGATTTCATCATCAAATACGAGGCAAATATATTAGAATAAGATATCTTTTCATCATCACATAACATACGGATGAAAAATAATCATTTATAAGAGCAAGTTATATGCATGAATTAGTACAGAAGTTCAAAGCAATATAACGATCCTAAAACCATGACACATATATATTAAATCTTTGATATTTGATTCAAAGTATATAACAGAATATATTCCAAATTTTCCTTTTTAACATTTGTTTTTCTGAAGAAACCTTAATTTCCACTCTGCAATCATAAGTTACTCTTATCATCTCATGTCTAAATGGTAAGCGTCAGTCAAAAGTCAACATTTCCAACAGAGACTAATCCTTCTTGCTAAAACTTGTGCTTTTCCTTTTACAGATGTTTGTTCATGCCAAAATAGTTTTACTGCCATGGATTATACTCCCTATGTTCTTAATTATAAGTCAACTTAAACTTTTTTGAAAAAGTTCAAGTTATAAACTTTATCATTTTAAATTGTTTAAAATTATTTGTTTTCCTCAAAACTAGTTTATTCTAGTTATAAACCAACATATATATATTGTAATTACATTTGTTAATGTTATAATTTACAGGTCTAATTTGTTTCCTTAACTTCCACAAAAAAGTTAGAGTAGACTTATAATTATGAACGGATAGAGTAATAAAGTAACTACTAGAGTGATTGTTTTATTTAAGGAAAGAACTCCCTCACCAATTCGTTTAAAGATTGCTAGTGGTGCAAATATAGCTAGAGTTGTAAAGAGAACAACAAATGTACGCGCTGTCCACCAGTGGACACCAAACCATCCTTCAAGAATTCCCATATGGTGATCTCCACTTGATGATGTTCCAGAAAGCACATCACCTTCAATATGAATAATATTCAAAAAATAAAAATAAAAACACATATAAGGCAACTAAACTTGTAAAAGTAGAAAAACATTAAGCCAAATATGTTAAGTCAAAGACTCAGACATAATCTTACCAATTATAATCGTGTAAACAATGAGGGTACCTATGTTGTTGACAATTAAACTTATCTGTACCAAAGCTTTTCCAATATTACCAAAGGACTCTCCCATAAGACCTCCATAAGAAGCAGAGTTTCCTGCTCTTGTGAACCTCACCATGAACTCAATAGACTTGTCAGTCAAGAAAGCCATGAAGATGATAGCAAGAATCCCAGGTAACATTCCTAACTCCTTCAATGTTGCAGGCAAAGCCATGATCCCAGAACCAACAATTGAGGTGGATAAATTAAAAACAGCCCCAGAAAATGAAGCTCCATTAAAATCATCAAAACTAATATCAGAGTCAGTGACAGTTTTAGGTAACAAGGGTGCATTTTCATTAACATCTGCTTTTCCCTTCCTCAAATGTTTCTTCTCTGTCACACTTTGAAGGTCTCCAACTACCATTTTCAGATATTAGTGAATTCTCCAATCAATAAGAGATGTATTTATCAAACTCCTGCAAGTTTACATAGTACAAGAAAACATAAGGGCACATAATGGAATACAAGCCAAAAAAAGATAATATTCTTTAAGATTATATGTTAAGAAAATTGCATTATTTGTCTATAAACAAAAGCATATTGCACTTTGGTTCCACAAGAGACAATTTAGTGTAAACAAGTACCCCAAAGTCAAAATCACTAAATTATTTAAGAAATCTCAATGAACAAGAGATGAGATATTTCAATTGTAAAATGATAAGGATATCCTTGTACAATTGTCATTATCTTGTCTTACTATTATTAATAACACTCTCATCTTATTAATACATAATACTCTCTCTAGTCCTACATATATGGTGTATTTATCAAATTTAATTAAAATTGACATGTTAATTAAGTTAGTCAATATGTTATTAATATCATAAAATTATCATACCTATCTTAACTTTCATCCATCTATATATTACTATTTGATTATTATTGAGACAATATATTTATAGTTTATACGGGAAAACATAGGCAAAAATCAAAAATATTACATGTATTTACAAAATACAATAACTTCATAAATAAATCTTACATTAACAATCGAATATAGTAATTGACTTGTCTAAGAACAAGTGAGAGTAATATATTTTGGTTAATAAGTAAAAGAAAAAGGAAAATTAGTTAGAAGTTTCATTTTAGAAACATAGTTAAATGAGGTATCATAAATTGTTATCATCAAGTCCAAAGTTATAATTGTCATATCAAAAGCTGTTATTTTCAATTGTGAAATCTCATTTTAATTATGTTTTTTATAGGACCTTTTATTAAAAGAATACTCAATAACTAAGGAGGTATTTTACTTGACATAGACAATTCAACAAACTCACGCATCCAACACAAGTCGGACTTGTTACCTCTGTGACCAAAGGTTCAGATGTTTTTCCAGGTAGAAATCTCCATTTTTTATCGGACCACAGTAGAAATCTCTTAACCTTTCTTTGGGGTTTAAGTAACTGGATACTTTAAGGAGTATACTGACTACTACTGGTAGCAAATTAAATTTCTTGTGATCTAAATACAATTTTCCCTATTCAGTCCAAAATAAATACCAAACAATTTTCCCTGCCATTATGAGGCGTGGGAATATGAATTATTAAAGACAAATAGATATATTTTCATTTTGTTTATTCATGCCTTGGTGATAAAGACTAAACTACAAAAACGAGAGGGGGCAGGGGACAGGGGGCAGAGGTTAAACACGACAAATTTAATGATAACTTAATAGAATATTTGCCCACTGAAGATAACCTCAACATTTGGGATTGGTCATACGACATGGGCCTACATAAGTGATAAGGTTGATCATATTAAAACTTTTAAAATCTTTATTCTCGCAGAAAGAGTTCCTATTTCAATCAGGGCCAGTTTTCCCCGTCACTTGGCTTGGTGATAGTAGTTGACAACTTGATAACGAAATAAAAGACAACCTGAAATAGTTTTTATACAAAAGTTTTAGGAAAAGAGTTTATCTCAACAATGATATAAAGATAGAGCTCTTAACTCATGAATTACTAGGACCTTTCCTTGTGGGCTTTGGAACATAATAAGTAAATCCTTTATTTCTATCTATATAAGTAGGTTTCACCCAATTTTACTTAGCTATGAAGATCTCTTCCTAAATGTTGCGACTGAAACCACAACTAAGTTGCACTCCCAAGAATTAAACATTTGTTGTTTAACCATTTTACCAGTTGAATGATCATACTATACTATAGATAATTATATATTTTGATCAGAATGTGCTATAGATAGACATCTTGAAATTTTCCATCCCTCACACTGGTCATCATCACAATATAGATATTTTTTGGTTTACATATATAAAAGAAAATTACGTTTTCCATTGATTGATTTAATAAAGAAAATTGGAAATCCATCTAAAATATTCAAATTCAATTTTAGCCCTGCACTTTTAATAAATCATTGAATACAACCAAAATGTATTATTACACACAAGTGAATTCGTTGATTTTTACTCACATGCCTTTGCCTTAAAATATATTCTGTTGTAATTTCTAAATCTGATAATATTATTCAACTATATTTATATTGTGATATATTTGAGTATTCATGTTCATAAATATAATTATTAGTTAATTATTCACAAATCTTATGATATTTTAAACTTTATATAACTATTTGTTTTTGTAACATTTATGCTTACACATATTATTTTTAAGAGCGGCCCATAGTAACTTTCTAAAATACTAATCAACTATGTTTATCACGTAAATCAATTTTGCTTTCTCCTCTTTTTATTATAAAAATCTAAATTTTGGATTGATTTGGTTTAAAATGCTACTACCTCCAGTCCTAAATATAGGACCTAATTGACTTTTTTTTGGAGAGATTAAGGTTGCAAAATAGGTTATTAAATGATGACATATTTAATATATTTTTTGATTATCCATTAGTTTATAGGTAAAATAAACTAGTTTAAGGGAAAAAATTAGGTAAATCAATTTATAATTAATCTTATTTTGCTTTTTTAAGGATTTTCTAGAAAATTCAATTAGGTCTTATATTTAGGACTGAAGGGAGTATAAGATTTCACCCTATTTTCTCTAATAATTTGATGTGTTTTTCCTAATTTGCCCCTTGCCTCTATCTATTCATCAATACTCATGTATTTTTCTTTCTCATTAGACAAATCATAATTCATAAATAAGGGTAATAGTGGAGAGATCCAAAGAATGTAATAATGCACTTAGTTTCAGAAACCCGTTCAGGTTGCATTGAGTACATAAAGCCTGATTGCCAATTCCTCGTTAGAAATGAAGAAATGTTGTGGTTAGTCCTTGGCAATGTTAATTATATTGTATACGAATTATTTCGGAAACCAATTTTGGTATTTTCATAGAAAAGTATTGGTCCCACTACAAATATAACGTGGTTAGACGGTTTCGATATTTTTGCTTCTGTTTTAAATGTTTATAAGTATTTTCTTACAAAAAAACTCATATAAGTGTTAGGTGCACTTTTGACATAAGTTCATGGGTATTTTTTATACCCAAAAATTTATAGCTTTCGCATAGGGATTTCCTAGTTTAGAATGACAGTTGACAACCAAATTCTTTTTATATAACTTTTTCTTTGCAAGTAGTTAAAATGATTAGCACAATCCGGAGTGCCTTCCACAACCTTAATCCTTATGACATTAATAAATCCATAGTTCAAGATAAAGAAAAACTCAAAGACACGGATAAAGAAGACACATTTTAAGTGTTTCAGGTGAAGACCATTTTATGGCAAGGTCATAGTTGACTAAATTTGACTGCAGTTAGCAATCACTACCGGCTTTGAGGTCTTGCTAGAGCTAGATCTGACCTTCTCAATATTCTTCACCACAAATTAAAATCCATTATGGAAAGGATTACAAGACCAATGTTCTTGTTAAAGAAATTATCGTCCTCAAATTTTGACCCCATTAGATGGACTTGCCACTGGTTGTGAAATTGTCTCCGTGGCACATTAATTGTGGAAGGATGAACCATTGTGTGTAGGGAAGTGGCATGCCATTTTGATCGTTTCCCCTGTGCAGAGAGCACGAAAGTTCTTGGCGATCCTAGGGGTGCCACTTTTCCCTAAATACCCTTTGTGGACAACTACCATTAAAAATCAGCATTCCATGTCATCAAAATTTTAATGGTCAAGGTCAAGCAGCAGCCATTTTAATAGTTCATGGGTATTAATTGCACCTAGTAATAGGCTTATGCTGAACGCACCTTCTTTAAACAATTATACTTAAACATTTTAAAATAAAAGAGATGATAAGAGAAAGAGAGAAAATGGGAGAAAAAACAAATAATTCTTATGTGGTTCAAGGTACAAAATACAAAAAAAAAATGCTCTCTATTTATATGCCACAACATTACAATCTCAGAGTAATTCCCATAATATTAGGAGAAATGAGGATACAGACATCCAATACTATATTTATAACCCAATACATTTATTTTACAAATTAAAGGAACAAAACATCAATTGCATTTGTAAAGAAAAAACCAACAAAGCAATCTTTTAAACCAACAAATACATTATAGAGGGGCCTGAAGGGAAAGCAAGCCTCCAAATTGTAAGCCAGATTTATCCAGCAAAGAACCCGTCAAACAATTAGTAAGCCACCGTTAATTCATATATGACTTTGGTACAAACATGAGATGTCGGTATACTCTAGAATTTTTATAATTGGTCTGCCTTGTATAAATATTCTACATGAATGATGATCTAATGCTTCAACAATGGCCTTCTTCAGCAGAAGTCACAAGAGATATCATGCATGTGCATGTTTGTTCTTCCTTATCAAGGTATAGGCATTACTGCAAATAGCCACTACACTTGAGAATACTGCTAGGATAATCATAATGACAGACAAAATCTTGTCTGTTTTAGTTGCTATATTGTACTTATCCCTGCATAAAAAGGAACACTCAAGTCAGCAATGACAGAAACATCAAATGGAAATGAGTTCTACAAAGCAACAGTCTTAAATGAAGATATTTATGTGACAAAAATTGAGGTTAACCCAAATGGGTACCTCTATTTATAGCCTAGCAAAAAGCATTTCTTTCAAAGCTAATTAAAGATCCATATTCAAAAACTACATATTCAAGATGAACCATCCATTGATTAATGTTAGGACTTACATGAGAGTGATGGCAGCTGGAAATATAAATCCAATACAGACTGAAACTGATACTCCCAGTAACTGGAATACATCCCAAATACTTGATATGAAATTTGCTCCAACGAAGACAAGAGAGATGAGGCCAATAGTCATTGATGCAAATCTTTTATCTGAAACCAATGGCCTTGATGAAGAAAAGAGAAGACTGTCTACATTATTCCGTAGAGGAAAAAAGACAACTGGGATTACAAGCATGAGGTGTGCTGCATAGCTCAAACGTACAGCATCATTCAACACAGAACCAAAAGGAATGCCAAGATCAGTATCAAAGTTGGCAAGCACATCATCAAGAGTTCCTTCACCAAAAAGGAGGAATCCAAAGAAGCTTGTCATTATGTACACTGAAGCACAAAAAAGAAGGGAAGTTCGCACAACTCCGCGCATCTGAGTCGAGTCTTCAAGTTCATTATCTATGTTATGAACTGCATATAAAAACATCCACACAGAATAAGTTAGTTTGGTTGATCAGGATCGAAGAAAGAGACATATTGTTTGGTTGACTTTCTCTGCATTTTTCATAAAAAATCCTAAGCAACCTAAATGTACAAAACATTAGTTTCCCATATTATGACATATAGAGGCCCTGAGTGAGTGAATAATGAAAAACTTCCATACCATTATAATGGCAGACATAGGCACTGACAAGCACAGGAGCTGCGGTAAACAATTTGAGAAATGACATGAAATCAGTAACCACAGGAAAGAGTCTGGGCATCCCTATGCCTCCATTTATAATCTTGACAATTGAAATCCCCAAAGCAATGACCAGAAAAACAACTGCCAGTGCAACTGATAGCGCAGATGTGAATCTCAATGAATCTGCAACCATTAGTGCAAGTTAGACTCAAATATTTCATCATCAAATGCAAGGCAAGCATTCTAGAAAAAGATAACTTTTTCACCACATAACATACAGATAGTAAAAATCTTTTCTTTTTTGAACTGATTCATGCATTTAACTTGCTGCTAATAAAAATAGGTCAACTCTAGTCTCCACTGGGGTGCTAGAGAAGAAAATATACTAGAGGTAAGGTTGCCAAGTATATATATTCTCTTTTTCAGCACTCTCACCAAGTGGGGAGTAGAGCTGAGTTGGCCTTTTTTTATAGGCAGCAAGTTAAATGCATGAACCAGTACAAAAAGTTCTAAACAATAAAATGATCATAAAACCATAATACATATCTACCAAATCTTGTTATATGTTACTCCCTCTGTCCAAAATATAACATCTATTTCAATTTGTTCCTAAATATAAGCATCTTTCTAATTTTTCTCAATTTTTTCCTAATAAACCCGAATAATCCTTATCTATAATAAACAAACAAGAGTGAGAGAGTGAGGATAAAGATATATAGTTAGAATAAATTGGTGATATCATGTGTTCATAACTACCTTAACTTACATCCTTAATCTAATCAAATTAGAAAAGTGATCATATATTTATGAACAGAGGTAGCATTTTAAATATACAATAGAACATGTTCCAAATTTTCCTTTTACATTTTTTATAGTAACCTTAATTTCAACTCTGCAATCTTAAGTTACTCTTCTCATCTCAAGTCTAAATGCTAAGCTTCAGTCAAAACTCAACACTTCCTACAAGACTAATCCTAGCTTCCCTTTCAATGGTCTGTAATCTTTTCACAGGTGTTTGTTCATACAAAAAGAGTTTTGCTGCCATGGAAATTAATAAATAATGTTAACTACAGTGATTGTTTAATTTAAGAAAAGAACTCACTCACCAATTCGTTTAAATCTGGCTAGAGGTGCAAATATAGCCAAGGTTGTAAAGAGAACAACAAATGTACGATCTGTCCACCAGTGAACACCAAACCATCCTTCAAGGACTCCCATATGGTGATATCCGCTTGATGATGTTCCAGAAAGCACATCACCTTCAATATGATAAAAATTCAGAAAAAATTCAATAATCAATATTTTTAATTATAAATCAAAGTAGTATAGAGACATATATTACCAGCCCTCAGTGACAGTATTAAAAATCATGTAAAATTAATAAAACAAAAATGTTAAATATAAAAGAAATGAACTTTATGAGTTTATTCTAATATTCCCTTATTCATTTATAGGAGGCCTTCTAAGAGAAACAATGATGAGATTAGATGAGGAGGTAAAATATAATTAATTAATTAGATGTAAAATTGGTAGAAACACATATAAGGCAACCAAACTTATAAAAGTGGTAAAATATTAAGCCAAATATGTTAAGTCAAAGACTCAAAGATGATCTTACCAATTATAATCATGTAAACAATGAGGGTACTTATATTGTCGATAATTACACTTATTTGTACCAAAGCTTTTCCAAAATTACCAAAGGACTCTCCCATAAGACCTCCATAAGAAACAGAGTTCCCTGCTCTTGTGAACCTCACCATGAACTCAATTGACTTCTCAGTCAAGAAAGCCATGAAGATGATAGCAAGAATCCCAGGTAACATTCCCAACTCCTTCAAGGTTGCAGGCAAAGCCATGATCCCAGAACCAATAATTGTGGTGGATAAATTAAAAACAGCTCCAGAAAAAGAAGCTCCATTAAAGTCATCAAAACCAACATCAGAATCAGTCACAGTTTTAGGTAACAAGGGTGCGTTTTCATCAACATCTGCTCTTCCCTTCCTCAAATATTTCTCCTCTGTCACAGTTTTAAAGTCCCCAAAAGCCATTTTCAGATATCAATGACTTCTCCAATCAATATGATATCAACTCCTGCATGATATAATATTATACAAGAAAACATAAGGCAACTTTTTTAATTCAAGCCAAAAAAAAATATTCTTCAAGATTATATATATGTCGGGAAATAAAAATTGCACTATTTGTCCATAAACATAAGCAAAGTTGATGGCGCACTCTCTTAGTTAAAGGAGCCTCTGGTTGTGGTGGAAGCCTTTAGTTGTCACCTTCAGTGTTCAACAAGTTTTGATCGAGATTTATCATGCAGCTCATGCAAGTGTCATGGAAGAGTTGGTACGAAAACTTTGCTAAAGACGCATTAAAATGTGGACCAGGGATTCAAATCTTTGAACGAGTTGCTGCAGCTCTGGTGCTATTATTTATAACACTTTCACACTTATCTATACATAATAATTTGTCCGATCCTACACATACACACATGCATACATGCATACATACATGCACACATATATATGGTGTATTTATCAAATTTAATTTAGTACGGTATAATATTATGAAAATATCATACTGATCTTCCTTCATTATCATCCATCTATACATTATTATTTGATTATTGATGAGATAATATATTTATAGTTTGTATGGTAAAACATAGGTAAAAATCAGAAATATTTCACACACACACATATGAAATACAATAATTTCATAAATAGATCTTATATTAACATTCAGAAATAGTAATTGACTTTGTAATAAAAAAAAGGAAATAGCAATTGACTTGTTGATTGACAAGTGAGTAATATATTTTGGTTAACAAGTAAAAGTAAAGGAAAATTAATTAGTAATCATATGGAAGAAACATAATTAAAATGAGGTCACATAAACGGTTGTCATCATGTAAAATGAGGTCACATATTGATTATTGTCTACAACTTGTGAGATCTCATGTAATTTATATTTTTTTCATAGGAGCTCTAATTAGAAGAATACACATAAACAAGTAATAAATGTTATCGAGAAATAGTAACCACGCGTATAATGACAAATGAATGGGGAACAAATGAAGTTTCTTAAATTGGGGTCTGTAACAGTTTGTCTTTCCACAGTAGAAATATCTTGACTTTTGGTTTCTTGATGCGTTTTGATAACATGATATTTTAAGGAATCTACTGCTAGAAAATCAATTTCGTTGTGATCTAAATACAATTTTCCCTACCATTATAAATTATCAAAGATATAATTTTTTTTTCTTTTAGGACATGTGGCCTTGATGACAAAGACTAAACTACAAAAACGATAGGGGCAGAGGCTGGCTAACGCAGAGAGTAAGAATTAAATGATGACAAATTTAATGATAAGATTTTATAGAATGTTTGCTCACTTTTGATAACCTCAACGCTTGGGGATGGCCATAATACGAGATGGGCCTACAGAAGTGATAATGCTGATCACATTAAAACCTTGATTCCTACAGAAAAAATCAAAAGAGTTCCATCCCTCAGACCAGTCATGATTACCATATAGAAATTTTTTTTTGACATAGTTGATGCTAGAAAACAGTAACTACGAAAATAAAGAACATATCAAATTTATTTAGAAAGTGAAGGAGTCACAAGAAATAATAGAAAGATGATTTTGTAAAAATACGATCACAAAAATGGAAAGAGAAAGATTTCTCAATTATAGAGTATTCTAAGTATGAGAGTATAGAAACCTGGCGGGTTGGCGTGAGTGGTAAGTACTCTTCCTATTATTTAAACTTCCAAGGAATTAGAATCACTACAATTTTAATTTCTTTTAAAAGATAATAATTAATTGTTTTAATTTCTTTTAAAAGATAATAACTAATTGTTTCATATTAGGGTAATGACCCTAATTTGACCTTCAAATAACCACCTTAGATCACCGGGCACCCTAAATTAACATTGGGTACAATTTTACCCTTGAAGTAACCAAAGTGGTCCAATTTTATCTGATGGCCAATGTAATGAATATGAATTATTATTATTATTATTATTATTATTATTATTATTATTATTATTATTATTATTTGCTATTATGAGTGGTGATAAAATGAATATGAATTATTATTATTATTTTCTATTATGAGTGGTGATAAAATGAACTATTATTATTTTTTGGAAGGTAGAATATCAATTATGGACAAATGAAGTTTCTTCTTGGACACATGGCAGTGGAACAAAGATGGAATAACAAAAACGAGAGGGCAGAGGGAAACACAAATTGTGAGAATTTGAACTATTAAGGCAACGACACATTTAATGATAAGATTTTATATAACATTTGCCCACATAAAGATAACCTCAATGTTTTGGATTGGGCTGATGAGATGGCTTACCTAAGTGATAAGATTGATCATAGTATTTCAAACTCTTTATTCACAGAAAGCAACAGAAAAAATATTTATTTCAATCAGAACTTTGTTGGAGTTTTCCCATGAAAAACATGTGAGTGTGTCAAATAGAGAAGTCTCATATTACTTGAGAATATAATACATTTATGTCTTAGCTCAAGTTAAAGAGCTAATAAAAGAGTAGGTCTCAGCAGCACACAACTCATCACATTACTTATATGTGTCTTTTATGTCACATTAGATTTTCTATATTTAATGATTTTATAATATAAAAATTTTATATTGTGATATATTTGAATATCATTCTTTCATAAAATTAATTCATTTTTGAATTATCTACAAATTTTATGGCAATGTAAAATTTTTACATATATGTGTATATTTATATTTTTACCATAATTTTTAGAAGCACCTTAATATAGCTTATCAAAATAATAAGAAATATGTTTTGCCATGAACATGAACAGATTTTATCTTTTATTTTTTCTTAAAAAATAAGTGAGACAAAAAAAGACTCGGAGAAAAAAACACAAAGGACATTAGATGAAGTGATGAGTTGGTCGTGGTTACCACTTATCAGATTCAAATGGGGACCAATTTTCGAACTTTATAAAACAATTCAGGGATGAATCGATCATACATACATACATACATACATACATACATACATACATACATACATACATACATACATACATACATACATACATACATACATACATACATACATACATACATACATACATACATACATACATACATACATACATACATATATATATAGGTTTTGATGAACTGAATGAGAGGAATGGTTTTGATGTATCACTAAGATTCCAAAAGGACTATGGTCCTCGAGTGATCCTCCAAGCCATCTTCTCTTTATCCAGTTTCCAAATTAATATCGATTGTGTAGGGGGATTGATGACCTCTTACTACATTGCAGCTAACAAAGCTGCTTAACTCATCACTATTGCTTCAATAACCGTTTTGAATTACTTGTGTATGCATATTTTAGTTTTATTTTCTATCCCAAAAGTTTAGAACAATTTGATAGGACACAAATCAACACTATAAACCCTTAATTTATCTCTCAAGAAGTTGTATTAGTGGCATTTTAAAGATTTATGAGGGAAAGTATAAATTTGCTTTAGGAGGGTTTATTTGAATTTTTCCTTGTAATTTACTGATACACGTATTTTTTTAAGAATCTCATGAAACCTTCTTTATAAATAAATATATAGTTAATTAATTAATTTTTCGATACATTAATTAAATTAATTTAATTAATCTCCCTTAATCTGTTAATTAAGTTTTATATTAAATTTATCAAAAAAAGTTTTATATTGAAGACTGAATGTAGTATTTAAGAAAATTAATGCAGTAACAATGAAAAATTTTCAGCAAAGAAATAAAAATTCTTTTATCCAACAGACTATATTAATCTTTTTTAAATAATTGACATGGGATGTAGATTCGTCCGAAAATAGTATATATTAATATTCCCTCCGTTCATCTTTTTATTAAGAAAGGATTATATTCTTGATATATCATATTGCTTTTTTTTGGTCGAGAGTATATCATATTGCTTTTCATAAAATATATAATTAAAGAGTGTTTGAAAAGTTATTTGTTCACTCATCATTTTTTCTGACTTAACTACAAAAATTGCTCATTTAACTCCCCAATTATTAAGATATATTTCTCTCTCTAACATTCATTCTCCACTATATATTTCTTTCACGTAAATGAGGGCTTTTTATTTAGAAAAGATTCATTTCTCATATATTCAAAGCATTTAACGACTAAACTAATTTTTAGTACATCTTTGTATATTGTAACCAGCGGAGGGATCGGACTACCATCATGATCATTGTTGGTCCTTAAAATTTGATGGAATTTTAATTTTGGTCCATAAAACTAATTTCAATTTGCAATTTTTGGTCTCTATATTTTATAAGGATTTAGCACGATTTTAACATTGTTAACGTACGTTAGTTGACGATATAAAATTAAGATCAAAGCTCATTAAAATGTAGAGTTCATAAACAAAACTTTTGGTCCCTATACTAAACAGAAATTGAACATTATCAAGCTTGACTAAATACTTATGAAACTTACAAGGGTCATATCCTTATTTGATTATATGAGAGTCAAAATCCAAATTTGATAAAATTGTAGATCCCAACAATATTATTAGCACTAATCATTATTACCATTGACATTTTTTATTGTATTAGTTTCCAATAATTACCATGATTACAATTTAGGTATTGGATGTATTTGTTTTATTTGGTTATGGTGAAGGGAGAATTTGTGTCATCAATCCTAAATTTTAATATAAGGTTCATTGGGGTAATTCCCAAAAGTTTGGATAAAGCAGTAAGGAGCCATTATAGTCTTAATGTGTTACACGAAAATTTAAAAAAAGAAGTCTTGTAAATAAATTTTGAGTTCAAAGTATTTTTTAAGGGTTTTAAGACATAATTTTTATTTATAAATTGGTGAAAAATAGTTATAACTATTTTTAATTTGGGAATTGTAAACTATATGGGACTTAAAGAAAGTCATTATAAAAGAAAATTTCTTTTTTGACCTGAGGATTTATCTATATGAATTAACTTCAGAAGAATAAGTAAGCCGGAGTATGAAGTCATAGCAGAGATCAAAGACATTATTAGATGTATGCATAGGGCGAAATCTGTCTTGCCCATATTTAAGAATGTAGGTTAATTTTTTGTTTGTATTTTCCTTCCTTTTTATAAAAAAAAAAGAATAAGTAAGCCGGAAATGATTGAAAGGTTGATGTATGTTTGAAAATTTATTGGGCGACTCTAAAGAGGTAACCATTTCTTTATTGGGTGACTCTAAGGCAATGGATTAAACTAAAGAAAAGCAATCAATGGACACCTTGGCCCATCCATTGAAAAACTTGAAAAATTCAAATCTAGAAAGAGAGAACTAGAACAAATTAGACAAAGAAGTTGGAGTAATTTCAATAGAAGATCATTACATCACTTAACTTCATCTCTAATCGATCTCACAATGGCAAGAACCCAGAAGCTTCACCAGGCAAAAACTTCCATGGGCAAAATTATATTAGACCTATATAAACAATTCAAACTGCAACTGAAAAATAAGTTTTTTTTGTTCATATATGAGGAGGTAATATTATTAAGCAAAGCCAAATTTAAAACACAATTGATAAGATTAAAAGTATGTATTACATTTCGTTATATTTGATGGATATTCGATATCAAAATTAAGTACTTGTTTTATCTAAAAAATTTTAAGGCAGTCAATTAGGAAAATCACAACAATATTATCAATTTTTTAATGATAATTACAAAATTGATTAAAATTATTTACTTATACACACACATCTATACATACAAACACACACATGTAAATCAATATTTAAATAATTTAATTATATCATATTATAAATATATTTCATTTATTTATTTTAACTAATTCAATAAACGTGAGGGAGGGAGGAGCGAGGGCGGGTAAGGGTGGAGAGAGAAAAAAATCAAAGAAATACTTGAAATATATGGAGAAAATATATGATGAATTAATGATCCGGGAAGTAGTTATAATATTTATTTTAGCAAACTACATTGACATGATGGAGGTTGGTGAAACCAGCGGAGGAGGCGGCGATGGTGGTGCATGGTAGCAACGCCGCGATTGCGCATGTAGATAATGGTGGGGATGGTGGTCCCAATCACCATGTTTGCGCTCCTACCGGTGATCACGACGGTCGTGGCCACTGGCCATGGCCGTGCAAAGATTGGCTCGTGGGTTCTTTTTGCCAGCGGCTTTCTGTTAGGGTTGTTCTTTGCTTCAAGGAAGAAGAAGACAGTTAACCCTTCTATCAAAATAAATCTCTCACAAATTTGAGTTGTTCAGCAACAACAAGGGGAGCGTATCTCTCCTCTTAAAACATAATACACAAAAGAAAATAAAATAGATAGTTTTATATTTAGAACCGGATGGAGTATTATTTTTTAAAAGATCCAATACCACCAAAAGAAAATAAAATAGATAGTTTTATATATTAGTTATTGACAACTAGTTAGGTTTAAATGCAATAAAATAAAAAACAAAATAAATATACCTTATATAAGGTCAAAACTTGCATTAACTTTGATACGTCTAGCGAATCAAGTAGCAGAGATCCATCATCATACCTTATATACCTTATATAAGGTTAAAACTTGCATTAACTTTCATACCAAGTCTAGCGAATCAGTAGCAGAGATCCATCATCATGTTAATAAATATACATTTTGATGGACTACATATAAACAAATTTAGTATAATGAGGTAGAATTTACTTTTATGATAACAAAGTTTCAAACAAAATAGAATTATTCTAGAATAAATATAGGACATATAATAGGGTAAATAAACATTAAAACATGTGAAAAAAAATATGAAGAAAACAAAGAAAAATGAGAAAAAAGAGCACTCAATGCAAAAATAGGGAATTCCTAAACTATTGTTTCATCTTATATCTTCACGTATATATGAGTAACTATAATCCAATTCTTAGAGAAAAGTAAGCTTTCATTGTAATCATGTTATCTGTTTGAGTGATGCTTACGTGTTGTAGGATGGGTGGTTCTCGCCTGCTCAGATTGAACTTGAAAGAGTAAAAACTTCATAACTTTTGGGCTATATTTGTGGGATTTTTAGCCGTTTCTTGTGCCCAATTGAAATTGGAAGTATTGGATTAAAAAAATCTTATGTTGAGACTAGGGGTGGGCAATTTTAACCGAAAACCGAACCGAACCAAATGAGTTTGGGTTTTTCGGTTTCGGTTTTTTCGGTTTTCGGTTTCAGTTTCGGTTTACATTTCCCATACTTTTAGGTTTTCGGTTTCGTTTTCGGTTTTCATTTTAGATACCTTTTTGGTTTGGTTTTTCGGTTTCCTTTGTAAAATGGTTGTATTAGCACAAGAAAAGTGGAAAAAATAATTGGTTTCGATTTTTCTTTTAGTGTTTCGGTTTTTCGGTTTTTCGGTTTCGGTTTCGGTTTTCATTTTGGATAATTTTCTGTTATTTCGATTTTCGGTTCGATTTTGAACCGAATAATCGTTTGCCCACCCCTAGTTGAGACTGAGATTGAATGTAGGTCAAACAAATATATTGAACTAGGGAAAATCCTTGATTATTACATCTTCTATTCTTTAACTCTCAGATGTACATATTTCCAGTACGACATATTTACACATTCTACTATCCATTTCATATTTCATAATGCTTTCTTTGAATATGTGAAAAAAAATCTTAAAAAGAATTAGTATTTAAATTGTGATTTTGAAAATGTTTCAATTTTTATTCTTGCATCTAATTTACCTCCTCGATCTTAAATGACAACTAGCACTGACAATCTAAACCAAATAGAAAAGAATATGTTTAAATCCAACTTCCATTAAAAAATAATGAATTGATAATTTGTTTAAACTTTGCTTCATTTTTCATCCTATTTCATTGTTCAGCTCAAGCCCATTAAAAAAGAAACAAATTTTCAATTCTAAATCTCAACGTAGATCACACACGTGACAAAGTCACATCTGCATCTCAAGCAAACGGATTTCTGCAGTGAGAGCGAAAATTTGAAAATGCATCCTTCGACACAAAGAGAAGCCTATATCACTACGATCACACTCAACGAGCAAGAGCATAAATTCTCACCTCATTTGAGATGTGTTACACAATAAACAATCCAAATCCAAAACATATAGATCGCCAGCAACGTAATTTTTTGGTATAAGAAACACCGAAAGTAAACATACACATTCTTTAATTAGTGAAATTTATTAAAAATAGTCTCTTTACTTTTTAAAACAAATTCTCACTTCTATTTTCTCTTTTTCAAACAAGAATTAAATAAGAGGGAAAATCTTGTGTTTGAGCTCTAAAATAATCAAGAAGTTTTACATGAGTAACTACCAGCATCCAGAAGTTTTTGTTTATCTAGATGCCCTAGAAGTATTATTTTATAGTTTTATGACTAAATTTTACCATTGATTATAACATACATCTACCACGTAAAGTTAAATCCTTGTTGAACGGATGATAACGTTTTATATTAATGTTTTGAAATGCCTTGAAAATTTTCATTTCTGGAAGCATTCCATAAGTTTTCATTTTAGATCTTAAATGCTCTA
The DNA here is from genome assembly GCA_029929735.1 of Mimosa pudica. NCBI lineage: Eukaryota > Viridiplantae > Streptophyta > Magnoliopsida > Fabales > Fabaceae > Mimosa > Mimosa pudica. Next base: position 5,278,974 of record JAKELP010000021.1, on the reverse strand, counting down.
GAAGTAATATTTCGCCGGTAGTTTTGTTAACGTTGTCCATTAGGAGTTAAGTTATGTCAGTGTAACTTCCATTGACTTGTAACCGTTAAAAATGGATGACAAAGATACGAAACAATATATATTTCAAAGGTATGTAAGATACATAAACCTTAGTGCTAGTAACTCCATAGGTAAAACTTCTAGGATATTTGATAACTTAAAAACCAAAATATCTTTAATAGTCATTTAAGTAAATGTATATCTTTAGAGTAAATTAGAAGGAGAGAAATTAAAGGAGAAGGGAATATACAAGAGAAGAGAAGTGAGGGAATTCATATATCATCAAAGATAATGCAAGGAATCTCAACTTGGGTGTAACATACAGATTACATGTTCATCATTATTGTGTGATGAGGAAGAACCAAATGGCCTTTGAGAATCACAATCAAGGTTGGAGCCATACCCTACATTAAGTATGTCACAATATCTCTTGTAAAATCCAATGCGATCACGACTCCTAGGCTCTTGACTTACCCCACACTCTGTCTCTCCGTTGATGATGTTGGTAGTGGTCCCGTACCCGACAAGTCGACCCGCCTCCACGTCATCGCCGGACGGTGTCCATCTCCTGGTTATGACATCATGGCACGAAGGCTTTGGCGATTGGGCTGTCATCCAAAACCATAGTGCCGTCTTGAAGGATGTCACTGCATCATTAACCACAAGTTCGGGGTTGTTAAGCAAGTCCAATCCTATTGCTCGCCCGCACTGTCCATAGTTGAAGCTCCTATTAGTTACCCATCACAAAACAGAAAATATCAAATACATTATAAAATAATTATATGGCCATATCTATTAAATATACCCCATCCCTTCAATTTTAATCATAAAGTTTTTTGACTTTTGTGAGAAAATTATATAAAATTATTCACTCTTTTATAGTTATCTTTTTTCTTCAAAACTAATATATTCCACTTATAACTAATACTCCCTTCGGTCCTAAATATAAGACCTAATTGACTTTTTTTTGGAGATGTTAAAGTTACAAAATATGTTATTAAATTATGAAATATTTAATATATTTTTAGATTATTCATTAGTTTATAGGTTAAATAAACTAGTTTAAGGGGAAAAATTAGGTAAAACAATTTATAATTGACTTATATTTTGCTTTTTTAGGATTTTTCAAAAAATTAAACTAGGTCTTATATTTAGGACCGGAGGGAGTATATAATTAATCTATTACATGCAATATTTTATAATTTAATTATCTAATTTTCTTCATTAATTTTTTGAAAAATAGTTAGAGGTCTTATATATTTAAGACCAAAAGGAGTATAAAAGTTAGTTCAAGTGGATTTTCATCCAAATTTTCTATCTCAAATATATATTTTTTTTTCTACGGTCTACCCCTTGTGTCTTTCTTAATTGTTTTGTTCTAATTTTATTCTTGTTGAAGATTCTTTAAGGTTATGCAGTTTGAAGCCCATAACCTCACTGAGCATTTTTTTAAACTAATGTGTCAAGCTTATAAATTTATATGTATAATACTCCCATTCCTCAATAATATGAGACATTTTATAAAGTTTTTTCAGCCATTATTATGAAATTTATTTCAATTTTTGTCAATACTTTCACAAAATCCTTACTTTTCATACTCTACGAAAAATAATCATTCAAACAGGAGTGTAAATTAAGGTTATGGTTAGGCTATTTAGACAATCAATATCATATTAATCATTTAATTAATAACATACCTTTTTAAAATCTTACCCATATCCAAATTAAACCCTTTTCACAGGAGAACTACTCACACAAAACACATATATTGCCAACCTAGCTACGAATTGATAATCTCACAACCTCTTCTATTAGGGCCAGGGTATGGGGATGATGTCATTAAGCCAAAATCAAATTACGAAAATATATCTTATATTTAAAACCCACATATAGAGAGTATGATGCATGAACGTTTTTTTAGAATTATATCATGTAACATGATATAAATAAGTAGTCCCGGCCCTATAAGTAGCCTCATCAATCTCACCAAAATCAATCGACTGGTTTTTGATACCCCTACTAAAAACATATATATATAAGCTTGTGTGCATATAACAAAGGAAAAGACAAATAAAATCTTCTCAATTGGTAAAAGGACAAACCAGGAGAGCTGGAACGGTCCGCGGCCATAGTATTTCTTGCCAGGAGCACATGGATATTGGGCGGTTGATGAACAATAATCCATTGGGTTGTCTTCTTGTTTGTATTTGTAGCAGTAACCCCATGCATAAGGACCGTCCAAAGCACCCTTCGAACCACCAGCGGTTTCATGAGAAGTTTGGCCCAAGAAAGCTGAGATCTCCCTCTTGCGTGTCGCAACATCGCCGGTGGTGCCGAATTCTGGGAAAGACTTTGCAGCTTTAATGAAGGCAATATATGTATAGAAGTCTCTTGCTGGGCAGTTACTATCATTCCGGTGTTTGAGCATCTCGTTGAACGTAGCGTCGGAGATGATTCCGCCGAGATCAGGAGCACCACCGTTGCATTGGCTTCCCACCATGAACCACACAATCATGCACAATAAGACAACCCACATCTCTTTGTTTATGTTGTACCCTTCTCCTTGTAGCTTTTTTTCTTTCACGTATAGCTTTTGGATATGACATTGCTTCTTTATATTTAATGCTCTCTCCGTTCCTAAATATAAGATCACTTTAGGAAGGAGAGTTTGTTCCTAAATATAAGATCACTTTCTAATTTGACTCAAGTTTTCCCTTAAATTACCCCTATACCCCCTTCACCCAAAATATAGTGGTTTGAAGGTGAGAGGGTATTTCTAAAACTTAAGTGAGTGATATTTTAGAAATTTCATGCAATCCTAACTCATTGGATTGTCTTCCTTAATCTCTCCAAATTTGCTAAAGTGATTTTATATTTAAGAACGGAGGGAGTATAAAATAAGAGTATTGATGCGGAATATATATATTATTGAGCTAGCTGGTTTGCTAGGAAATTTCCAGTTTACAAAGAAATTTCAACGAGAAGAGAAATTAAATGTGAGTGAGAGTGTGTGTATGTGTGTGTAGGATGCTTTGTTGGCCTAGTACGGCAGTGTCATCTTCATGGAAAAGATCAAGGGGTTAAGCAATTAAACTCACCCACATAGCCTTGGATGGTCTCTAATCTTCTCTCTTGTTTTGATTAAGTTGCATTTTGCATTGTGACAAAAAAAACTTAATTATTATTATTAGTTGCATTTTCCATTTTTACACCATGCATAAAGGTCTGCAGAAACACAATGGATTAGTGCAACATACAATAACTCAAATCTTATAGTCCATAATTATTCGTGTTTGGTAGGAGAGGGAAGAGACGTGCTTTTTTCCAAGAAGGGGTAATAAGCTAAGTGAGATGCCAAGTGGGAGATAAATAAGATGACTTGACATAATTATGCATTTTCGTGAGCTCCATTTAACAGGTATTTGATGGAAATTTGGAAAAGTCAATGCAATACTTAATTTGCCCCCTTCTAATTTTTTTTTATCATTTTAACACCTCAAAATTATTATTTATTTTCGGTGCACTTTGGTTAGTTTCTGGATACTGGATTTGTGTCTTAAACTTTCATATTAAATAAATATACTTGTAGAATTTTTAATTATAAGGGCTAATAGTAACAAACGTACAAAGTCACAATGATTATTGATACTAATATAACAAAAAATAAGTATAATTATGAGAAACTACAGGAGGAAAAAATTGAGAAAAAATATGCACTTACAAAACATAATTTTCCAAATAAATGTGGACATGATCTGTATGCAGAAAGTAAATCCAAGTCAATAGGCGTAGACTTGACTCCCTTTGATCCAAAAAGCCCCGTAGTTTACGGCATTGAGGGAGTGAAAAGACTGGACTAAACTAGTAAAGTAGTGACATTTACGACTCAAAATCCCAAAAATAGATTGTGTTGATTCCTTTTTTTTTATCCATGATCAAGGTATCCCTCACTCGACAAGTGAGAGACTAATCCCCCACTGATTTGTAGGCACCTCAAAGGGTGGGACAGCTGGCCTGAGAGTTTTAATGTTTCTCCATACCCAACGCTAGAGATCAAACCCAGACAATTGGTTAAGGGTGAATGAGTCCTTGCCACTCAACCACACACCTCAGGTTTGTGTTAATTCCTTTTATTAATATGAAGCAAAATGACATGTAACGAACAAATATTTACATAAATGTTTTAAAGTTAGGGCATACATACATTTAAATTAACCATTATGACATCAAAAATCAAATACGAAACAACTAATTTTGATAAAGACTCCAGCTGGGCAATGACATCTCTACTAACAACTTAACATCAGTTGATGCTTCTATATTGGAATATTTTGCCCGTTAAAGGTCATTTGTTTAATTATTATTATCATTGTTATTGTTTTATATTCTTTCGTTTAAATAAGTCAGTTATATTTGTTAAATATATTTAGTCTTATTTATTGTAATTATTGATGTAATCTTTGTAGCCCATATATAAGCTTATTGGTCATTAATAAAATGTAGATAAGTTTATCTGATCTCAATTATTTCTCTCCTATACCGTATTTATGATCCTAAATTTTATCATGATAGCAGAGCCAACTTGACAAAACCATCCGAGTAACGCATGCACTTAAGTGTACATTTTGTGAGGGGCAGACATTTTTCTTGTGCACCTTTGTTCACAGTGATAGAAATTTTATGGCATTTTTCGAATGGGTTTTCATTTTAATAAACGTATTGTTAGAGGCATGAGAGATTTTGATCTTGTAATTTCAAGGATAAGCTATGAGAGATTTTGATTTTAAAATTTCAAGGATCAATAATTTTTGAGATCATACATATCATATGAATCAATTTCGAGGAAAAATTGAATAGCAAGTGAAAGGGGCCTTATAGAGGCAGAGTTCACGACAATTACAGAGAACGTGATGAATTGGCAGCTTATATTCAATGACATTGCTGAAAGAAGTTTGGGCACAAAGAGACATATTGCTAGGTAAAGTAGGAAAATAAGTTACTTTTTTTTCATACTTAATCCAAACATAAATATCATTATACAATTTGATTTATCCTTAAGTCACTTTTCCATAAGTTAATCCAAACACTTCCACTTTTCCTTGCTCCTCATTTTTCTTATCATATTTTTTTTAATCCCAAAGTTTCCTCTCAATCAATTTCAAAGTTCTTTGAATAGTACAAATTAAGGTAATTAAACTCAAACCAACAACCAACCCAGTCGAGGCAAAGGGTCAAATAGTCTGAGGGTTAGTACATAATTAACTCGTGACTTAACTCGATAAGAAATAAAAAAATAAACAGTAGGAAGAGGGCAACCCACTAGCTAGGTTTCCCAGATTTCTCACATGCGAGAATGGTTTGTTCGGGCTAATTCCTGAGTCATTTTCCTCTCGGTTAGCTTACAACCCTGCCTGGTCTAATGGATGAGTCAACGGGTTTTAAGCGGGGTTGGCCGGACCACGTTTGATTACCATGGTACAAAATAGTCCAATATGGATTTTCAATAATTTTTCTGAACATAGAAAAACAACATTGACGATTATAAGTTGTTTATTTTCAAACTTTAGGGTTTAAAAGGGGACCTTACTTAGGTCAAGTTCCTCCATTCAGGTTCTCCATTTCTTCAATTACTGGCCGTTAGATTGAATGAATGATTGTTATAAAAGGACACGTGTCACTCCTATATGAAAAGAACTTGAGAACCTGGAGAAAAGAACTTGATGTAAGTTTTTCCCTTTAAAAAGAATAAAAATGTCTCACATATAACTATATAAATATATAGTAGTTGTAAATAAAAAAATTTAATCAATATAATAATTTTAATTAAAAATATTAATTAATAATATTGTGATCCTCCTAATTGATTGATTTAAAATCTTTTAATATCCGTATAAAAGATTCAATGAAATGACACAATTTTTTTAAATTTCCTAATTAAAATCTTAGTTTGTAGACTGTGGAGAGTAGTAGAGAGAGAGAGAAGGGAGAAAAAGTGGAGGAGAGGGAGAAGGAAAAAAACAAGATACATGGAAGGTTAATTTAGTACCAGTAATTAAAAAATTAATTTTAATTTTAATTTTAGTTCTTCTTAATAATTATTTTTTTAAAGTTGGTTAAAAAATTCGTTTTTAAAAAATCCGCGGGAGTAAGTTAATTTTTTCCCTCGGACACATACATACATATTAACCGTTAGTCAATCGACCGTTTTTCTTGCAACTGCTTCTGCCATGGCTGTCTCGCTATTCCTTCTGCTTTCCCTTTTCCTCTGCGTTTCTTCTTCTTATGTATCTGCTTATCATCACCCCTCTAAAGGTCTCTCTTCTCCACATACCCCATTATTAATCAAAACATCTTCATCTTCCAAAAATATTCCAACTCCTTACTTATTTGTTGTGTGTGTTTTTATTCTTATGTTTGTAAGGTCCTTTACTTCGGCTTTCAAAACCACTCATTGGAGATGATGGAAGGGTGTATGCATGTTCTGAAAACTACTTCTTTGCATTTGAAAGTAATGGCACCATTGCTTGGTCTGTCCATCTTGACTTCAAATGTAATGTTGCCATGGCCCCTCTTCATGCAGGCCCTGGCAAGGTACGTATATGTGTATTCCCTCATCAACGTGTTCTTATTATGTTCTTAAACATCGAAACATCATAACTGAATCATGGTTTTGATGGATAAAAGATAAGCTTTGTTTTTGACAACTTTGTCTTATGTATGTAACATGTTACAAATGATATGACACATACACAGTTTTAATGTAAACATATTAGAATTCGGGAGAGAGTTACACAATAACAACAATAAAGCCTTATCCCATTGGAGAGTTACAAATATGAAAAAAAACAACAGCACTATATACAGATACGACGACGACGACAACAAAGTCTTATCCCACTATGTGGGGTCGGCTACATGTATCTTTGTATGTTCATGATCATGAGATTTGACAAATTTTACGTTGGTTGTCAAGACCTAGCACAACCTTCCTCCTTTATCCGGGCTTGGGACCGGCTATGACATATGACATGCATGAGGTTTAGCATAGGCGGAGTTAAGCACTATATACAGATATTGAAGAAAAACATGAAAATTCTGCATTACAAACTTATTAGAAGAAATTGAAATTTGTAAAGGTTTATTTTCTAACTCATGTGAAGCACTTGCAGATATATGTGGTGGCAGAGAACAGAGTGGTGGAGATTAAATTTGGGGACATTGGAATGTCTGAGCCAGAGGCACATGTTTTCTTTGGGCCGGAGACAAATAAAAAAGACACAGATGAAATCATTGGAGTGTCTGTAAGCACTTTAAGTTATACACTATACATTACTATAAGGGAACGTGGACTGTTTGCATACCAGTCCCATGCACGCTTACGTTGGAGTGTAGGACCTGTGCTAAATCAATCTGGCTATCCTCAAGGATGCCATAAAAATCTCACAAATTGTTTCTTCACTTCAGCCCCCGTGCTTGATCGATGCGAGGCTACTATATATGTAAGGATTTTTTACTCCCTATATGTTTACTGCAATTTTTTATTTCTTAACTTATGTTTTGAATGGAGGATATTGATCATTTTCTTGCATGATATAAGTTTCTGTAGAACAATGTAATAAGTGAGTGATAGATTGGCCAAAAAAAAAAAAGTGAGTGATAGAAAATGACATTTTTTGACCATAACTGATTGATGAGAAAATGGAGCAAAAGGAAAAGGATTAATCAGTCTCATGTACAATTTGTGGTTTGGATATATTCGAAGAAGTCTCATCGTCGAGGATGAGGGTAGATCAGACAGTACGGAAAGAATATTTTGGGTGACGAATTTGTGTACAGATTTGAGTGTTGATATAGTACAGTAGCATGATGCTATTCATATAGCCAACTCCATGTAATGAGATAAGAGTTTTTGTTGTTATACATTTTTTTTCTCGTTGTAGAGTCACTTTAACTTGACAGTTGTAAGATTATTGGATAATCTTTTAAGAAATTTTGTTTTGATGGGATAGAATTTTTTGTGAATGAGATATTTTATTGGGTTGAACTAATCAGAAGCCTAGAAGGGCAAGTGATGCTTGTAGTAAAACAGTCATTCTGAGTTACTCAAATTTTAACACCAGATACATTTTTAGGAAAGACATTTTTTGAGCTACACATCTACTATACATATTCCTAAGTCCTAGCAAACTTATATCTGCACTAGTTATGTAAAGTAGATAGATATATATAAGCAAGGAATTTATCCTACTTGATACTTTTAATTGTGTTCTTAAGTTGATGCAAGTGAATTTCTTGTTTCTGTGAAGCATCATCATTTCTTTCCTTCTTTAATTAATATGCCTTTTCATTTCAGATCTCAAACACAGAAGGAGAACTATATTGTCTGTCTGTTCGCAGCCGTCAATTTCTGTGGATACAGGACTTAAGTTCATTTGATAAAACTTTCACAATCACCCCAGGAAACAATGGCCATCTTTATGTGACTGTTCCTGTGAAGGCTCTTGTGTTGGCCATTGATGTCTATACAGGTAATATCTTGTGGCAGCAGAACATTGGGCCATTGAGCAAATTAGACAGTGCCCCTGTGGTTGATTCTAATGGTAAGTTTTTTTCCTTTAGCCCAATTTAAGAACCTGACCAGTACCAGTGACTTGTAATGCAATAAGATGAGTCATTAACTCACTAATTGAGACCTAAACCAATATTACTAAGGTCTGTATAGTATTTTGGCAATAAATAAAAAGGGTGATTTGAGATATTGCATTCTGTGCATTTGAATTCATCATTCTGCTGTAAACTTTTTGCATTCTGAAGGGTCTCTCAAATAGAAGAGGCCTGGTTTAAGTCTCAACAAACACTGGAGAATTTGTAGAGAAATTATAATTCTTCTCCATAGAATAAATAATAAATTATATTACTAAAATATTTGAATTGATAATATCAAAGGAAGAATAGCAGTGGCATAAAAAAAGTGTCAACTCAGTTTGAGTCCTCACTTGGCAAGAGGTTTGGGGAAGGGAAGTGTCAAATGTAGAAAAAATGGTAGAAAATTGTTTTAGGTAATTTGGACAATGAGAAAATTATATTAGACTGTATGAAACCTTATGAAAAAGGAAAAGAAACACAGAAGAGAATGCACAATGGATTTGACAGTCCAACCTGTGCCGTTACCCTATTTTTTAAAGTTCATGAGTCAATGTGAAACTTCTGCAAGCATCTGATGTTTCTCTGGAGCTAATGACTTGTATATTTTCTGTCACTTAGGATGGGTATCCATTGGTTCATTGGATGGATTCTTGTACTCATTTTCACCAACTGGTTCTCTTCAAAAATTCTCAAGAGCAAATGCAGAGAATGTTGTGATTCAAGTTGATCCTGTCCTTGATTGCTCAGGTTATGCAGTCTATGTATCCCAGACACAGATGAAAGAAAAATTCAGTTATGGTGTTGATGAACTCGCCCATGTTTCAGCAGTTCAACCTAAATCTGCACTTTTCACCTTAATGGTTCCTGCAACCGGGTCCATTTATTGGTCCGAAAGCTATCCATGTATGCATGTTATCTTTGAGAGAATCACTATGAGGTTCCAATGAGAAAATGTTATCACTAAAAATTTCCAATAACATATAAGTAGTATGAACTTGTTGTCATTGCATGCAACTTACCTATTGCATGACTTTTTGGTGATTTAGTGATTCTTCCATTATCTTTCCTTGTCTTGTTATCATATAGTATAGCTTGGAGCCTAATAAAGTTCTTCAATGTTGACTGAATCAGGCCAGTTTTCATCTTTATTACAAAAGAGTGATCTAGGTCAATTCATAATCGATGAGGAGATTGGTCTTGCTTTTTTTGCTGCCTCAAGTAAGAGCCTATTCCTTTTAATATCATAATAGCTACTGTGATAGAGCACATTATGGGAATCAGTTAATAACTGTGACCCTGTACTTTTAATGTGGTATCCAGTAAAACATAGCAATAATGTACATGGGTAATTTTCTTGAATGCACTAATGTATTTCATGGCAAAAAAGAGAATGCACTAATGTCTTAATTATAATACTTAATGCAGAGACAGGCGATCCACTGCAATGCCGTGCAATAGGTAACCATTTCTGCTACTATATCTTAAACAGAAACAATTGTTGTGTCATATAAGTTCACTTTGATTGCTTAGGCTATATTTGGATGGAGGAAAAAGTGGGAGAAAAATAGAGTAAGGGAATATAAGGAAGACAAACTTAGGAAAATAATAAGAAAAAATTATTATTTGTCAGGGATTTTGCCTCCCAGTACTCTTTCCTCCCTAATTTTCTTTCCATTAAAAAATTGGGAACATGCCAGCTAAGTAACACCTGAGTCTTGAGTATGTGTGCTTTTATCATGAATGTTTTAAGTTATGCATTATTTCATTCTGAATAGCAAGCATGTCAACTACTTTGCTCAAGTGACTTGCTTCTTGTTCTAAGTTCATTGCTTGGTATTTAATGGACTTTAAAGCGGAAGTTCAGTTTCAATGGATAATGCATTGGTGAAAACATATTATTAAAGGTCTATGGGGTGATATATACTCCATCTCAAAGTGAGGTACAAAATTTTAAAGTGTTATTTGAACGTAGGTCAAAAGCTTCTCAAGAAAGGTCAATAGATACACATACAATTACACATAACATTAAAGTGTCATGCTGAATGATATTTTATTAAATGAAAATAAGAAGAAAGCCATGTATTCTTTAAGTAGGGGTTGGATATCCGTTTTTTTTTTTGTCAAATGTTAATACTCCTACTCTTTAAATTAGCTGCTTTGCACTTGGCATGTCTTCAAAGTTATTTTTTCTCTTAGAGTTTTGTGGTGCATCATTTTATTTAATACTGCTGAATTTAGGAGCCAATTTCCTCTAGCATATGCTGATATAATTCCAGCTTTGTTTGGATTTCAAATATTTTGACATGTTTCTTCCTTATACAGACCAGAAGCTTACCTCTAGCTGCTCTCTTGCAACGACCGAGCTTGTGAATGTCTATACAGGTCAAATTAAAATATGTAGATCAACCACATAAAACTTAATCTGTTCAACACATGAATGGATTTTTTTCTTGCAGGCAGTGAAAGGGCTATCATCTTGTTTCTTTTCTTTGAGTCAGCTCTTTTGGCAGCCTTGGCTAGCCTTGTGAGATTCTGCTGTACATTCTGGGGTAAAAGGAAGATTCAAAATCAAGGCCTTGGCAGCTTTCTAGAAAAAAGAGTAATCTCAATATCCTCATTCCTTCTTTGGAAAATCACTACAAGGTCCCAAGTTAATAATATGATCACTAAAAAGTAAAAAAAGAGAGTAGCATGAACTTGTCATTCTCTGCACATATCAATGCATGCTGCTCATATGTTGTGGGACTTTTTGATTATTACATTCCTTTCTCATGACCACATGGTGATTTTCCATTATTTCAGCGCTCTCTTCAGCTTGCAAAGAAAGCATTTGACAGGAAGATTTCTGAACTCAGAGAAAAAGTCCTAAAGAAAGAAGAAACGGGAGATGAAGTTCATGAAAAGATGAATGACATGGTACAACAAAAGCAATCCATTGAAAGGAAACTCTCAACTACCTATAGTTTGGGAAGAGACAAATCTAACTCACAATCAAAATCTCTTCTTCCTTTATACAAGGGAAGAAAAGGTAAACTCTCCTCATTTCAGGGTATATTCCTGATATTTTTCTATATTTAGATAGCCTCATTGGTCTAATCTTTAACTTCAAAGATGTTAATTAGGTTCATTTGAATAAAAAATGCTAATTTTGATCATTAATTGATAAATTGATAGATTCAATTGCATTTTAACATACTTCAGTGCCTTATCTTTGTCAATATATGATGTTTTACATGTGCATGGTTTATTTTGCAGGTGAATTCCATATTTACAGTGATACAACTTCTGGAGAAATTAGCACTGAGGAAGAAGAAACAGGCTTGCTCATTGAAGGCATGGACAAAGTTAATAGGGAAAAGGGAAAGACACTTGTGGATGATAGTGATGACATATCAAGTGATGAAGAGTCTGTAGAGAGAGAGCATAGAATTGTATCAGAGGCAAAAGCTAGCTCTAGGTTAATCTTTTCATCTCCTGAAGAAGAGAGATTGGAAGTGGGGTCACTTGAAGAAGAGGAGAGTGATCTTCTTCAGAGAAGAGGTAGAAGCATAAGGTTCAAGAGAAGAAAAACCTTGTCCCCATCTAACTAGTGGCCTAATTGTTCCAATCCCTTCTAGAGGGTGCTTTCTTTAAGGAATTGTTGGTCTCATGTATAAATTACTCGGTAAGTAATTAGCTTTTTTCAATTAGTATCCCTATTTACGTGTAGGAAATTTGGAGTCTAACATATTTTTTCTTTCTCTATACTCTTAAGTATGAGTGAAGTTGGAAAACAAGTGTCATTCATAGACAAAGTTAACAAGTTAATCACATCTTTTTTGTTTGTGAGGAAATTTCAAGTAACAAGAGTAGTGATGGGGACATGAGGAAGTATTAAGTGATCTCCTTCAGCTGTATTAACTGCTGTGATTATGTATATGAATAAAAATTTGATGCCCATTATGAAAACTCTTTGCAAACACTGATTCAAACCGTTAATTGATGGATGGTCCTAATTAACTAATAGTGGGGTTGAATTTTGGAGATCATAATGCTCATCGCTTGCTTCCAAGTTCCAATGCATGCATACTAGAATTGGAACGAGCATATATTTCATTATTCCACTCAAAAATGGATGAACATATATGGTGGGCGCGAATTCCAATGCACCCTCTTCTTCATCATCTCATACTCCTATTTGTATTGCATATTTGCATAGGATAATACTGACAAGGAATGTACGTTTGACTTCAATTTCAACCAAACCAATGCATGCATGCATCAGAATTGGAACGCACATATATTTCATCATTCCACTGATAAAAAGGGACAAACATATATGGTGGACGGGATTCCAATGCACCCTTTTCATCATCATCTCACACTCATATTTGCATTACATGTTTGCATAGAATAGGAACATTTGACTTCAATGTCAACCAAATGCTATTACGCTATTACCACATAAAATGACACTGCATATAAGATTTGAAACGCTACACCAAGGTTTTTTTGGAAAAAACAGCCAATAAATGCTAGACAAGTAAATCAATAAGGGATGAGTCACCACATCATATTGGAGTATATATCTGATTTGATGATTTTTTTTTTTGTTTTTGATCGAGAATGATTTGATGATTGAATGATCATGTTTCTATAACTTTATAAAAACCAAGTTTAAAGGATAAAAGTTAAAATAAAAATAAACTTTAAGAATTAATAAAGTTTACTTTAAACCAAAAATCTAATGTTTGTACTTTGTATACATTTGGTGTGGATTATAACACACTTTTCAGACCAAAAAAAAAATAACACACTTTTCACATATTTTACAATGGCAATGAAAATCATAAATTTAATGAACTATATCTTCAAATTTAATAATTTTTCCACTTTATCTTAATATGAAGAAATGAGAAAGAAATATCCAATAACACAAATTAAAAGCAATGATAACATTGTTGATTTAAAAAACAAGAGGAGTAGTATCTTAATAGTTAAGGATTCCATGAAATTGGTTCAGTTACGTTTGGAATATAATTATGAGAAACTTGAACATGCTATCCCCTCGTTCACACATATTCTTCCTTTTTGGCACAAAACTAAGTTTCCTTATTATCTTCAAACTTCCCTTCGCTTCATTTCCTTCATTACCTTCCACTTCAATTCAGTTCATCATCTCTCAACATCCACGAAACTCCCTCAAGCTAAGGCAAGTCGTCCCACTCTCTTTTGTTTCTTTTCACATTGCATTTTCTCCCACTGCCTAATCAGACGCATTATTACTTAATTATGTCAAGTAGTTAATTATTATATTCTTCCAGTTTATTTATATACACATGATTTATTAGCTTCCTTCCTAATTATTTTTCACTTTTTCCTCTTCATTTTGCTCTAACACGGTTAATTATTAAGTGGAATTTGAAGAGTTTAAATTAGTATGACTAAAAGAATTAATCCAAAAAGTTATGGTATGACTAAAAATTATTGGTGACGTAGAGTTTAAATTAATAGTCATTAATTAATTAGAGGTCTCTTGGCAAAAATGTAATCAAATTATTGGCATGATAACAACAACTTAAAATCAATGTTTGGCCAAAAAAAAAGACAACTTATAATCAATGGAACCTAATCCTAATCTTAATCTTTGATAAAAAAAAATCCTAATCTTAATCAAGTTTTTTTGTTTGCCAACATCAATTAAGTTTTTATATCACATGCAATTAATTTTGGGAAAAAGACAAATAAAGTCATATTGATATGTAAAAGGAAACCAACCACTACAACATCTTCATTAACAACATGCATATTTAAACATTGCATTATTCATATTAACAATTAGAGCGTAACAATTAATCACAACATCATTCTCATTAACCATTACAACATCTTCATTTCCATTAACCACTAGATCGTTGTTAATTTAGTGAATGTGACCTTAATTGTCCTTTTTAAAAATTTAACAACTTCGATTATCCTTTTATATTCAGAGGACTTTATTTGTGTTCCCCATAAATTTTCACTTGATCATATGATTACAATTCTTAATTATTGTATTTTTTAATTTTTTATCATAGAAGTGGAGGTGGCAACTGGCAACCAAAAACATGATGAAGAAACTGAGAAGAAAAGTCAGCAATTTAATAAGCCATAACCTCAAGAAGCTCAAAAAAAACCAATCTATAAAACCCCTTCCACCTTCATCCTCCCTTCCACCACCACTCTCATTTCCTCCTCCGCCGTCTCCGCCGCCACAGCAACAATTTCCGATGACTGAAAAAAGACCAAACTACCCTTTCACCTTCCCCCAAACCCAATCCACAGTCCTCCCAGACCCCTCAGCCTTCTTCTCCCCCTCCCTCTCATCCCCTCTCCCCACAAACTCCTTCTTCCAAAACCTCACCCTCAAAAACGGCGACCAACCTGAATACATCCACCCATATCTCATCAAAGCTTCAACCTTTTCCCTCTCCCTCTCATACCCATCTCGCTTTTCCTCTCCCTCCTTCATCTACCAAACTTTCACCCCTGACATCACCATCACTAGTACTAATAATCCCAATGCTAATGCTGACAGTAACACCAAGCATTTGATCTCTTCTTATGATGATCTAAGTCTCACTTTGGATCTCCCCTCTTCAAATTTGAGATTTTTCCTTGTTAGAGGAAGCCCCTATGTTACCATGTTGACTACTCAGCCTACAGGGATATTGATCAAGACTGTCCATGCTATTTTGTCGTTTTC
Organism: Mimosa pudica; assembly: GCA_029929735.1. Taxonomy (NCBI): domain Eukaryota; kingdom Viridiplantae; phylum Streptophyta; class Magnoliopsida; order Fabales; family Fabaceae; genus Mimosa; species Mimosa pudica. The sequence continues at coordinate 5,263,565 of JAKELP010000021.1, read as the reverse complement.
TTGTAATGATTCTATGACTAAGTATACTGTGAAGTTTAATAATGGACAGACTTGGTTCATGTATGTGTCTTCTGGTGTTAGTTTTAGGCATTCGGTTTCTGAGATTAGTTGTGATGATGGGTTTATGGGTGTGATTAGGATTGCTGTTTTGCCTGAGGAAAATGGTAGTTATGAGGGGATTCTTGATAGGTTTAGTACTTGTTATGCTGTTTCTGGGGAGGCTTTGTTGAATGGGCCTTTTTGTGTGGAGTATAGGTTTGAGAAGAAAGGGTGGGGGGATTTGCTTTTGTTGGCTCATCCTCTTCATGTGCAGCTTTTGTGTGGTGGTGATAGTTCATGTGGTGTTACTGTTCTTGAGGATTTTAAGTATAGAGGTATTGATGGGGATCTTGTTGGTGTGGTTGGGGATTCATGGATGTTGAAGACTGATCCTATTTCTGTGACTTGGCATTCTACTAGAGGTGTGAAAGAGGAGTCATGTGAGGAGATTGTTTCAGCTCTTGTGAAAGATGTTGAGGGGTTGGATTCCACCACAATTACGACAAATTCGTCTTATTTTTATGGGAAGTTGGTTGCAAGAGCTGCTAGGTTGGCGTTGATAGCTGAAGAGGTTTGGTTTCCTGATGTGATTCCTAGGATTAGGAAGTTTTTGAGGGAAACCATTGAGCCATGGTTGGAAGGGACTTTCAATGGAAATGGCTTTCTCTATGATCCTAAATGGGGAGGTCTTGTGACCGTACAAGGGTCTAAGGATACAGGTGCGGATTTCGGGTTTGGGATATACAATGATCACCATTATCATCTGGGATACTTCCTTTATGGAATTGCTGTTCTTGCAAAGATTGACCCCTCTTGGGGCAGGAAGTACAAACCTCAAGCTTACTCCCTTATGGCTGATTTCATGAGCCTAGGAAGGAGATCGAACTCGAAATACACACGCCTGAGATGTTTTGATCTCTACAAGTTACACTCTTGGGCTGGAGGATTGACTGAATTTGCAGATGGGAGAAACCAAGAAAGCACAAGTGAAGCTGTGAATGCATACTACTCAGCAGCATTGATGGGTCTAGCTTATGGTGACACCCATCTTGTTGCAACTGCATCAACACTTGCAGCACTGGAAATCCATGCTGCTCAAATGTGGTGGCAGGTGAAAGAGGGAGATACTTTATATGATCAAGATTTCACTAGGAATAACAGAGTTGTGGGTGTTCTTTGGGCTAATAAAAGAGACAGTGGATTATGGTTTGCTCCACCTGAATGGAGAGAGTGTAGGCTTGGGATTCAGGTTCTTCCATTGTTGCCTATAACTGAGACTTTGTTCTCCAATGTGAAGTATGTGAGGGAGCTTGTGGAGTGGACATTGCCTGCTTTGAATAGGGAAGGTGTTGGTGAAGGTTGGAAAGGATTTGTTTATGCCTTGGAAGGAGTTTATGACAAGGAGGGAGCTTTGGAGAAGATAAGAAATTTAAAAGGATTTGATGATGGAAACACATATACCAATCTCCTATGGTGGATTCATAGCAGAGGGGATCAAGTTGAAGATGAAGATTGCTATGGTCATGTGAAGAACTGTTGGTTTGGTCATTATTGTCATTGAGACTTGTTTAATTATCCCCATCTATCACAAGTTTACTTGAACTTTTAGAATTTCTTGGGTTATACTTGTAACAGATACACACACGTACTATATATATTCTGCACCATGTGGCAGGACATATGAATAAAAACTTGCAATATATGTACCCATCATCTCGCGAGGTTCATCAGAGTCTTTCATGCATATTCCACTTTTTTTTTGTTAAACACCGCTGGTAAATTCGACACATATTGGCAACCAACTAATTCGGACTTGAGAGATAGGAGTGTTATTCATATAAATAGGTTTATCCTCTCTTCTAATAAGAGTGCCTCTTGAGAGGTGAACACTTTCTTTTCCTTAGGGGTGAGCCCAGTTTCAAGTTCCATCAACTACCTATTAGTATACATATTCTACTTTTTAACCATCCAATATCTAGCAATCAAATATTGCAAGAAAAAAATCCAATTATCTTTTAAGACTTTTTGATTTTACTCAATTGTAATAATATGTAAAGTTTAAATCGGTAACTTAACCCCTTGAACTTAAGCCTAATGAAACTCAATCTTTATGATAATTATACAATTTCAAATCTTAGTCCCATTCATATAGCCTAATGACTAAATTTTATACAATTTAAACCACAGAATTAAAACCACAGAGCCAAATTAATTTTGGGGGTTGAGTTTCAATTAGTCCAAAAGTTTAGGGATTGAAGGATTGCGCTGAATCCAAGTTTATGGATTAAATTACAATCAAACTAAGTATATTAGATCAAAAGATGAATTTACCTTTTTTACTGCTATGTTACGAATACAAAATGATATTTTTATGCAGTCCAGAGTTGGACCAAAACAACATTAAGAATAAAATACATCTAGTGCTCAATACAATTCCATAAGTTAAAATGTTTGAAGTTCCTTTGAGGACATCAGATAAAATTGGAACAATACGAAAAAGATTTGCATTACCCAATCGAAAGGATGACATGCATAAATCCAGAAAATGTGTAAAAATTTTCAGTTTAAATATAAAATAAAATATGTTTATCTCAATAAAAAAATTCATTAAAAGCTCTAGCAGAGATGATTGATCCATCATGGATTCATGGTGTTTCATTTTTGAGATATACAAACTAATTTTTCTGAAGCAATACCGGGCCTGGGTAATTCAAAACATATGGGCCTAAAGAGCCCAAGAAAGAATATTCGTCTTTGACCCCAATGTCTACCTCCAACGGTCCAGGATGACTCGATGAATCATCAAGTTTAGAGAGGAACCAGGCTTGTAACGTAGCCGAGCTGTTTATAAGATTGAATATTTTCTTTATTTAGTTTAATTTTTAAATAATATTTTGTAAGAAAAATGTTATTAGGGAGCAGACTGCGAACACTTGGGCATATTTGTTTATTAGTCAGCTCAACAAACCATAAACTTAGCCTTGAAGATGTATCATTGGCATTGGTGATATCGATTTGTGACAAAGCCAATATATAATAATCTAACACCATCTGAAATTCATAGATATCAATTTTTATTCAATTTCATATTATGTTCTGGTGACAATAACACGAATTCAATATATATATATATATATATATATATATATATATATATATATAAGAAGGACAAATTTAATATCTAATTAAAAATCTTAATTATACTTAAACAACAAGGTCATCTTAATGTATTTTGATGAATTGCATGAATGGCCTGTATCAAAAAAAAATGAATTGCATGAATGGCATGTCTTATCCAAACTAAAAGTTCCATTCTATGAGATTTAGAATATCCAATCATCCTCTATTATTTTTTTTTTCATTAACAGTTGTAACCTATATCCATGATGAATATACTTAATTTTAGATTTTATGAAGTATTGTAACCATAATTTTATTGATCCAAAGGGTAATAAACAAAATATCATAGTATATAAACTTAGAAAACAATTTAAAGATACTAATCTACTATAGTCTATGCTAAATCAGATTAAATTACAAAAACTCAATAAAAAATATTTTCAACTCTAACGCGGTGACATATAGTAATTTATTAAATTATGATTAGGTGGTAGCAGCCTGATAGGCTGAGCTGTACAGAAAATATATATTCCAAGAAGACACATGCTCTCAAGGATTTGTAGGTAAGTGATTTGTGAGTCTGGAAAAAGTCTTCTCAAGGATTTGTAGGTAAGTGATTTGTGAGACTGGAAAAAGCCTTTCACTAACATAAAATGTTAATATTTTATCTTAACATAATAAAACACAGTATATATAGTTCAAATTTGTAAATATAGACAAAAGATTATGGACCGTTTTGACAGAGATACCCACCATCATCAATAGTTGGTATGAGCTGGAGAATTCACCATCAAGGCATGCAAGTACCTTCTACCTTTTATGTTTTGGATGGATATGACTTTTTCTTTTTTTTTTACCTTTGATGGATCTGACTTCAGTATATTGCCATTCACAAATCCTCAAACCACCATTTTGACGCTCAAAGTTGTGCCGATGAAGATTTCTTGCTAATAACCTCCCACCCCAGTCCAAAAACAAAAGTTGCATCATTTGTGACCACTGTAACAAATCATATAAACCTGGCAAAAAAACAACTAATCATATAAACAGAAATGATCATATTTCTGTAAAAATATATTTGGGAGGGTGAGATTAAAAAGGGAGAGAGTGATTAAAAAACAAAAATCGTATAGGGGCATTAAATTATTAATATTTGTCTTTAATATGTACCGATTTCAGATGCTATACATAAAGGATATTTGACTTTGACTGTTTAATAATAATGCATTACTTGCACATGGGAATTTCTCATTATATTCATTCAGATATCACAAATGATTCCAAAACACTAATTTAATCCTAAAAAAGGTCAGAACTTATAAAAAATTTATGTAGCATTAAGTTCCCTCCATTATATATATAGTACCTTTTTCTAACTAATTATAATTAATTAATTCATACTGTAATTATTTCTCCCAATACATGCTATTCCCATATCGCACGTGTCCTTTTCTTCTTTACGTTTTGGGAAAAACTAAATCGATCAAAACATCAAAATAAAGTTAAACTCAGCGAAAAATGGAAAACGAAATGATAAAGCTTAGCGAAATCTGACACCAATAAAAATTAGGAACATTTATTAAAATTAAAAAATTTAAATTGGTTACTAGTATAATAGATAGCGTTATAAGAAAGAAACTGATCTAAAACTTCACTGAATGGAAAAATAATAATCGTTTGTCAAGTAGTAGTTGTTTTGTAAGGTGGCGTAGCAAATCTATGCGTCTCAAGAGAAAACTTAAAAATATTGCAAAACTGAGCAGTCACGTAATCACCGTTCTAAGGAAAACGATCCATTAGAGAAAAAGTCAATTCCAATATTACAACTCTTCATTCCTCAACATCGATGGATCACTTGGCATGATAGCTGGGTGTGTGCTTGTGGTGGAATAGTATGAGACTATATATAATGGAGTATTCAGCTAGCAAATGTTTCATTTTTAGAGTGAATATGGATTATTTTTGCTACAATAGCATATGGTATTCAATGGGTTTTGAAATTAGCTTGCGATTAAGCTCTTCATAAAATTATTGTTGAGAATGACTGATGCGAATTGAATAGATATGCTATTGGACTTCTACTCTATGTTAATCATCCATTCTCTACTGGTTTAATTTAACATTCACACAACACTTAACAAGGAGGAGTTGAGAAGTAGATATTTTGTTGCGTGATCGTGAATCAAATTTAGTTGTGTATGCCAATATTATCTGGCTTCTTTATTCACGGAGTTAATGGTGTTGCAATCTCCCCTCAATCTATGATTGGTTTCTTGAAAATGATCAAGTAACTGTCTAGCAAAGATGTCCCACACATGTCCGTACACTTTGATTGAACATTTTGTATCCTTAATCAATCTTCACCAAATTTCAACATGATGGATCTTGATGCTGATGTAGGAGATTGACTATATGTAAAAGCTTTAGGTGTAATATAGCAGTAGACTACAATTTTTTTGGCCAAAAAAAAAAATAGACTACAATTTTATTCCAACTTTTTTTTATGCATTTAGGGGTGGGAAGCGATACAATAATTAATACTCCCTCCATCCAATAATATATGTCCAATTTTTTTGAATGATATTGTCCTAAATTATAAATCCATATTTGAGTTTTTCAACATAATAAATACATGTTTTCCAATATTGCTCTTACTAAAATATTACTACCTCCGATCCTAAATATAATACCTAGTTGACTTTTTTTTGGAGAGATTAAGGTTGCGAAATAGGTTACTAAATTATGACATACTCCCTCCGGTCCCTAATGTAAGAGCCCAAAATTTGAATGGTTTTGGTCTCTAATGTAAGAGCTCACCCCACATTCTCTCCTCATTTAATGCATTTTTTCCTACTTTATCCCTAACTCTCTTTCATATTTATTAATGGTTATGTATTTCTCTCTCTTAAAAGTATCATAATAAATATGGGCAATTTTGGAAAAGAAGCATTAACTTCAGACATCCAACTAACATTCACATGTTTTCTTAAGAAGCGTTCTTTTGGCGGCTAGCTCTTACATTAGGGACCGGAGGGAGTATTTGATATATTTTTAGATTATCCATTAGTTTATAGATAAAATAAACTAGTCTAAGGGGGAAAACTATGTAAAATTTTTTTTAATTAACTTATTTTGCTTTTTTAGGATTTTCCTAAAAAGTCAACTAGGTCTTATATTTAAGACCGGAGAGAGTACTATATTTTAAAACTTTAGATCATCTTTATTTTTAGAGGGAGGAAAGAGAGATAACACTCTAAACAAAATATATATCATTTAGTCCCCACACACTCTCTTTACTCCTTTTCAAATGAGGACATTTTTGAAAACAAAATTTTATCTCTTACAAAATTATTACTTTTAACTATTGACCCATTATTTATTTTTGTCAATCACCGCCAGTTAATTTCGCGTCTATTGGTAATTGATTAATCCGGACTCGAGAAGTAAAAGTGTTACCCTCACAGACATTGTTGTCTCCTCTCTCTCAATTTGAATGTTTGAGAACGTGTGTTTTGGGTTCACTTGTATAGTATTAAAGTATATTAATGTGTTGGTCTTTTTCCATTGACTTGAGAAAACTTTGTTGTTTTTGAAGAAGAAAAGATTGAAAAAGAAGAAGAGAGAGAGAGAGAAAGAAAAGAATACAAGTGAACAATTATTGCTTCAAATTCCTCCATACCATTACCACTTTTTCTTCAGCCACTGCATGTGCATGTGAGTGAGAGAGAGAGAGAGTCTCCACCTCCTCCTGAAGTGGCCTTCACGTTTTCTCCCCCATTTTCCGCTAATGAAATGGAATGAACCTTTTCTCCACATTTCTCATCTCCAACCTCCCAACATTCTATTCTCACACGCTTTTGGTAACCCATTACTACATTTTCAGTCTTACTTCATTTTCAGTTTTTCCCTTAAATTTTGATTTTTTTTTTCTGGGATCTCCTCATTTTGCACTATAACTTGACTTTTTGTTCTTCATTTTCAGGTCTGCTATGTGTTTCCCCTGAAAGATTCAGCACTTCACTGAAGAGTATCATTCTGGACAGTTCATTGATATTTTCTCACTACAATTTGTGGATATATTGCCTTTTATTTACCCCTTACAACCCACATTTTCCTCAATTGTCTCATACTAGTCAGCTTGATTGCTGAAGAAATTTGTGCATTAACTTGATCTGTATTGTATTTTGTGCTTGATTTCTGATCTGGCAACTTTTCACTGCCTTTGCCTAGTGTTTGTATCTATCTGGAAAAGTTTTGACCTTTTGATTGACCTGAGTGTTGTTAATCTGGTGAAGTAGAAATGGAAACACTTTAGTATATTTTGATCTCCTGAAAAGATTACATTACTTTGAAGTTTCAATGGCTTCTCCAATTTCTTCCCCTTCAGCTATTCCACCCTCTTCAACTGACACTTCCCCTTCAAATTCCCTCATATCGTCACAACCTCCCACTTCTGATAATACAATTAGTAATAGTAATAGTAATAGTAGTAGTAGTAGTAATAGTAATAGTAATGGTAATAGTAATGCCCCTCCTCCTTCATCACCTCCTGACCCTATAACCCCATCTCCTTCACAACCTCTTTCCCCTCCACCACTTACACCACCTCCAATTTCATCCCCACCACCCACATTGCCCGTTTCGCCCCCACCTGCATTGCCGCCACCACCGGCATTGCCCGTTTCGCCCCCACCATCTCCACCAACACCCTCAGCATTGCCACCACCATCACTATTATCACCCCCACCACCACTAGTATCTCATTCCACCCCTCCTCCTCAATCACCTGTTGCTCAAATTTTATCCCCTCCACCTCCAATTGAAGCCTCCCCTCCTCCCCATGTCTCAAAAGAACCTCCTCCTCCAGTCGATTCGCCTCCCTCTCGACGCAATTCACCTCTTCCTCCTCCAAAGAATGTCCCAAAATCACCACCCTCTAGTTCCCCTCCTCCACCTATTGGAAGGGCACCAGAAAGTGCTCCTGTGGTTACACCACCACCATCTGTTTCGAAGGCTCCTCCTTCTCCTATTGTAGATACTCCCCCTCAATCTGTAGCAACACCAACAGCATCGCCTTCTTGTCCTTCAGTTCCAACTGCGTCTTCTTCTCCGCCGACTGTGTTGCCTTCTCCTCCAAGTAATTCGTCTGCAGCTGGGGTCCCAGTTGCGGCGCTACCGATTGTTCCAACTGAGAAGCCTACTGCGAAACCGACTGATGGTGATAGTGTGGCTGCGAATGCCCCGCCTGCTCATTCGAAGGGGTTGAATGCAGGAGGAGGTGTGGCTGTTGGTGTCATAATTGGTTTTGTTGTCCTTAGCCTTCTTGTTATGGCTGTGTGGTTTGTAAAACGAAAGAGGAAGCAAACTGGATCGAAAGGTGGTTATGCTATGGCCTCTCCATTTGGCTCATCTCAGAATTCAGGTATTGCATTGAACATGGCCAACATTTAGGAATTTTTTCTTTCATTGGTTTAAATGTATCATCTTTCTTGATAAGCTTAACTATGTTATTCAGATCACTAATATCAGATCTTTTAAATTATATGTGAACATGAATTTTCAATTATCTGGGAACATAAAGATACTGGTTGCTGCATGCTTGAAAAAAATAAACTGAATAATTGTTAGCTCTATTGTTGTATTTCTTTGGATGAGCCATGAAAATGCTTTAATAATGATTGAAGTTCTAATTGTTTATTGCCTTTAATCATAACTTCTTTTTCAAAATGGCACAACCTATAGCATTCAGATGTGGTCCTTTTCTGCCAAAACTTTTGATGCTTGAAAGGGTATAACATTGATGGAGTCAGCGATTATCTTTAAAATTAAAAAGAAATAAAAAAACTCTTCCTCATCTTTGAGGCCTGTTGTTGTATTCTTATATGAGCTCAATTGGTCTTGCGTATTAATGTAAGTTTTTATCCAATTCGTTTTTAGGTCCGACTCTATGTAGTTCTGAAAATTACTGTCACTATCGTTTTCTGTCTTTTAAATTTTATCTTGAATGAGCTTCCCTTGTTGAACTTAAAGCTCTTTTGTGCTGCACTGTTATAGGTTGCATTTTCTGGTTGCATACACCTCTGATAAATTTTAGTAATGATGACTATGGAACTTATTTTTCATGTTAGACACTTTGTTAACTGGTGATATTTGAAACTTTGCTTGTGTTTATAAATGACATGCAACTGAGCAGCTGGCTTGCCTGTTATGGTTGCAATTTAATGAGTAATAATTGAAAGTTCAAATGACAACTGCAATGATTTTTCTGAAACTATTCTCCTCCTCTAGGTACTATATTTTTGAGGTCACAGTCTCCAGCTCGCTATTTTGGCAGTAACTCTGGTAGTGATCTCATGTATTCTCCATCCGAGTCTCGTGGAAATGGACAGTCAAGATCATCATTCATGTATGAAGAACTTGTGCAAGCAACAGATGGGTTTTCAGCAAGAAACCTTTTGGGTGAAGGTGGATTTGGTTGTGTCTTCAAAGGTTTACTCACTGATGGAAGAGAAGTTGCTGTCAAACAGCTGAAAGTTGGTGGCAGCCAAGGGGAACGTGAATTTCAAGCTGAAGTGGAGATTATTAGCCGAGTACATCATCGCCATCTGGTTTCCTTGGTGGGTTACTGTATATCAGATCATCAAAGATTGCTTGTCTATGACTATTTGCCCAATGATACCCTTCATTACCATCTTCATGGTGAGAAATTATATCAAGCTAAATAATTTAAATGAATGTGTAAATATGATTACTGGACCAATTTCTGGGTCCAAAAGAATCCATATAATGACAAAGTATAATTGAGATTGTTATCTAAACTTCAAAACTTTGATCCAAAAATAAAATCTTGGAATATTAAACTTTGCAGGGGAAGACAGGCCAGTTTTGGACTGGGCTACTAGAGTCAAGATTGCTGCTGGTTCAGCTCGTGGAATAGCTTACCTACATGAAGACTGTAAATCACTTTCTTTTATTTAAGTTCTTTATGCTGCATATTCAATGCTTTTAACTTTAATTTCTCAATTGTGAAAATAGACCCAAAAGTTAAAGGAATTCCATGACACTACCACATACATTTCTCCATCTCATGTTTTTACAGCAAATATTTTCAGAATCAATTGATCTTATGCTCCACCTTATATATTGGGCAAGAAGAATATTCCATTTTATATTATTTGTTTGATTTATTTTTAGGCCATCCACGCATTATACACCGAGACATCAAGTCATCAAACATCCTACTTGACAACAACTTTGATGCTCGAGTAAGCCTTTACTCTACTAGAACATTATTTTTCTATTTCAAAATACTACAATTTTTCATTTGAATTATTTGCTACAACAGCTAATGCCATATTGAACTTATAATAATTATTAAATGCCTAAATCTATGTAATATATTCTCAATCACAATGCCAGCTTTAGCTGCATTGCTTTTTTCGAATTTAAATTTTGCCTTCTATATGCATTTTGTTTAAAGACTATTTGGGGTGTTTGATCAGGTTTCAGATTTTGGGCTTGCAAAATTAGCCTTGGATTCATACACACATGTAACTACTCGTGTAATGGGAACCTTTGGGTATGTCACATATGTGCTTATATATGTGTGATAATAATTTAGTCTTATTTATACAATCGATTGTTCATTTATGTTTTATCATTTTCTTTTCTAATCCTTCTTGGAATGTGTCTATCACATCCTATCATGTATTTTTGTATTATCAAGTACCATAGGCCTTTTCTGTTTGCTGGTAAAGATTGTATGAAAGGAGAGTCCTGCTCTAAGGATGTATGATTGACAGAATTTTAATGAATTTTTTAGGTACTTGGCACCAGAGTATGCAACAAGTGGGAAGTTGACTGAAAAATCTGATGTTTATTCTTTTGGAGTTGTACTGTTGGAGCTAATAACAGGTCGGAAGCCTGTAGATGCCTCTCAGCCTGTTGGTGATGAGAGCCTGGTTGAATGGGTAAGTTATATATAGGCTTCTACATTGCTATACTACTTTTTCTTCTTTTGATAATTATAGGAGAGATGGTATCAGACCAATTGAAGGAAAACGAAGGGGAGGAAGAAAGCGGTTAAGGGTGGTAGAGGGTTGTTGAGAGGAAAGAAATATTGATAGTTTATTTAATCTCTTAGGTCCATAAAAGGTCAACTGACAAGTTTTTATAAAGACTAACATTGCATGCTTCAAACAGTGAAGGAAATAGTGAAGCAGAATATTCCTTATACTATCATTTCTTCATAAATCTTTCCTAATGAAAGTGAAGGTCTAGAAAAGCAGCCGAAGAATATGTCCTAAATTATGAGGCTTGATATCTTTCTAGTGAATTCTCATCTTTTTTAGTTGGAGAAGCTTCTATACTCAATTCTTATTTTGCTTGTGAATCCTTCTGCGTAACTTATTCTGATTAATGTTAAACAGCCATAAAGAAGACAAATTTAAAAAGAAAGAACCATGGTCATCCTTATATGCCATGACATTGACGCATGCAGGAATTACCTTTCTGCCCTCAATTCCGCCCCCCAAAAAAAATGTTTTGGAGTGTTAATAGAGGTTGAGGGATCAGTGTTTATATAAGTGGGGCTATAATGTTGTGACATCAATTATCTAGAATTCTAGATAAGTGCAGTTGGATGCCAAATATTTATATCGTATGTGTTTTCTGCTAATATATGTTGAGATTCTATTCATTTTTGAGCTATTTCTCAGGCTCGACCTTTGCTTACTGAAGCACTTGATAACGAAGACTTTGACATATTGGTGGATCCGAAGTTAGAGAAGAACTATAATAGAAATGAAATGTTCCGGATGATCGAGGCAGCTGCAGCCTGTGTGCGTCACTCTGCTGTGAAGAGGCCTCGAATGAGTCAGGTAATTTTGTTCTTTTACCATGAGCATTTTGCAAAGAATGTGTTTGTATTATTTTTTTTTTTTTTAAATTCAAGGAGTTAGCGAGGACTAAGTTTTGCAGGGGGGATAGTTAAGCCATGAGACCACAGGCAATTTCCTACTAAGAACTCTGATGCAATGCTCTCTTGACTAACATCTTGGATTTTGATTGACATTTATTACAACATCTGTGTTTGGTATGCTAATAGCCAAGTTATCATGCTATCATGATACCTTTCAGATAGTATCTCATATATGTTGTGTGATACATGAAAGTTTGGTGAATTAGGTCCTGGATATACTGGAATCAGAGCATGTCTCCTGACTCAGCTAATATTAATAGAGACATATAGATCATGAACACATTTGATAACAGGATTTTAACTCAAATTTGTGGTTATGATTCAAATCCTTAACAATTGGACTAACCTTTGTTGATATATATATTGCAGTGGAGATTTTGCATTGCATCGCTTTCATTATTATTTTATTATGATACATTATTTTGTTTAATTTTTATGGAATCTTCAGGATAGATTACAATTGTCAATTTGTCATAACAATAACCATAGTTCATATTGAATATCCGTTTGGCGAAAACAAATCATCTTCAATGCGCAATATTTTTGTCAAGTTTGGTATTACAACAAAATTGGGAGAGAATGGACAAACATTGAAAAACATCTTACAAATAATTTAATTTCAGAAATACTAATACTGCATGCTTCTTGTTGCACCCAACATTGCAGGTTGTGAGAGCTTTAGATTTGATGGATGAATTCACAGATCTGAATAATGGAATGAAGCCTGGGCAGAGCTCGGTGTTTGATTCTGCAGAGCAAAATGAACAAATTAGGATGTTCAGGAGGCTGGCTTTTGGAAGCCAGGATTACAGTAGTAGTTATGTCAATGAGTCTCGTAGTAGTTGGAGAAGTAGAGATCAAAGTCAAGGCCACCCCACCACCACTTCCTTCTCCCAAAATACATCTGGACCATGGAACGTATAAAGCTTACATGGCGGCAATTCCGTTTTCCCAAGTACTTCACTAGAGAGAGATCTATGCTTGTTTGGATTGGTTTATGTTAAAAGATTTTACGCTGTATGGGGTAAATGTGAGTTTCATCTCTTAAATTGCAAATACACTTGTTTTAAGCTAAAGCAAACCACACACAGTGATGGAGAGGAGTGCTTCCGCCTCTACATGTGTAGAATCTACTAAAATGCTTCTTATATCTCTCATCAAAAGATCTCTTCTTACCACTCACCCAGGGTAGCTGCTAATGCTGATAGAAGTTGAAGCATCACTTGATTCAGATGATTTACACAGAGCACCACCAATTCATTGTTTTTCCTGTAAATTTCATAACATCAGCATTATTCTTTAGACTTTCTTATTTGTTTTGTTTTTCTCCCTTTTGACATGGTTTTGTAGTATTGCTTGCCATAACCTCTATTGTTTTTTGGTACTATAATGGCAAATTCTCTCGCATATTAGTGATATTACCCCAGAGTATCACCACTAACAGAATGTATGTATTCTGGTTAAGCTACTATCCTCCTATTATAAATTTATTTGACAGTATTATTTTCAAGCAATTTATCTTGAACCATTAGTGATATTACTCCAGATTCTCATTGTATTATTATCAAGCAATTTATCTCACCGCAAAATGTCATCAGCTTCCTTGACAGTAAAGCTTGAGATTCCCATGCAGAAGCTCACAATTTTTTCACAAGAACAAAATAAATGAAATTTCCACCTATTAAACTAACATAGTTAATGTTAAGTCTTGTTAGATCCCTTAATCTCAAATATAAGTTCTAAGTGAGACATTTGCTAAAGATTATAGTTCTACCAAAAACATAACTGCTGATTACCAAAAAAAAAAAAACATAACTGCTAACATGGAAAAAACGACTGCAATATTTTGTACAAGAACATATATTGTTGTGCTTTTACCTTCTAATCAAATCACTGATCTTGATCCCCTCTAACTTTATTATATTAGCATTGTTACTGTTAGTGTATATTAGCATTGTTATTTGTTAGTGTATGTATGGAAGCTAACGGTACAATTGGAAAAACATTTAAGCATTTAATTAGCATAAAATATACATAATCACAATCACCACAAAACAAGATGCTCTCAACAACTCTTCATCCCATGGTTGACTATTACTTCTCCAATGGACTCTCAAGCTGCGTGTGCGTGGGGAAGAATCGTCCCATAAGCCACGTGACGGCCACCGCGGCGACTGCACCGAAACCGAAAACCGAAAACAATCCGACAGCCAAAAGGGACAGAGCCACGGTGACAGGAATCCATATGGGGCTTGACACTATGATCAACATCCACATGATGGTCAAACCCACTACACTGCTGGCCAAGACAAGGGCTATGAGCACGAGGAGCTCAGCTTTGGTGAACTGAGATGGTTGGAAAGGAAAAGACACAGGGATAGGGGAAGTGAAGATGCTTCTAAGGTTGGATGGGTTATGCAGTTGGCTTAGAAGGAAAGTGATGGGGTTGTTCATGACTGTGGAAATGACCTTTGAACGCTTTATTGTACTTGACTCCATTTTTATGAATGTGTTTGTGTGTATGGAGTTTATGTAGAAAGTGAAGCTGTTTCAATGATCAATAATTTCAGAGGAAAGGGATGGTGTTTGGACTTTGGAGTTATGTTGTTTAGGTTTAGAATGGGCTGATATGTTTGGATGGAAATAGAGGAGGGATTTATGTTACTATTAATTTTACCTACATGTGCAAACATGTGTGTGTGATTTCTCATCCTCAATTCTCAAAGGGAATATTCTAGGGTTGGTGTGTGTGTGTGGATTTTTATGGAATATTAAATTTGTATTTGGGCCTGAGTATGCAAAAAGTGTATGGCCCAAGTTGCCTTCTTCAAGTGTGTATTTGTATTTTGGGATTTCCTAAAAATAATGTTTTAGCCTCATGAATCTGAATATTTGTAGGATTTCTTCAGTGAATGAATCTCATGCAAAGTGATAAAATTGTCCTCCAAGTTTACGTCAGAGTGCATGTGGTTTCTCTTGCTCAAATGGAATATCAGTCTGTCAGAAAGATATGTATGCGAATTGTCTCTCCTCTGTATAGGGAACATTATTTGGTTGAGAAACAGGGTGGGAGGGATCATGTGTATATAAATCACTCTCATTTTATTTGAAGTTTGATTGTCTTACCCGCATAGTAGAACTCACAATGTACCAATAATACTCAGTTTAGCTGAGAAGAAGTTGGTTCATTAATCTATATCTTTGTAATTTCAAATTTCATTGCTAATATGATGATCTTGTTAGTAGGTGATTTATAGGTTATATTCTGTAAGTACTCAAAAAAAAAAAAAAAATATAACCACATTCCCTTATTCATGATAATGGGGAGGCTGAAAATGTCCTATAACATTTACTAATTAAAGAGAATACTCGTGATATAAGTCAGTATTCCTTCTATTTGGATCTTAAATAGATAATTAGTAATTGGTCAGGTCAATAAAATTGTGGATTATACTATACTCTACATATGTAGATTTGTGTTTAATGAAGTGATGATCATTCACATAATACAGTACCATCAAGACAAGCCAACAACAAAAATACCCTAAATCCAACCCGTTTACCTTAATTATCTTTGAAAATCTATAAATAATATCATGTAGGATAGCCTCAATCTGTGTTAGAATGTAGCCTCTCTTGAGCAGATCTAACACCCTCCATCTTCAACATCTCAAGGAGGATATCACTCCACGTGTCAATGGGGCCAGGCAAACACCAATGAACACAATCATTGTACAATGTCACATTCTCATTAGCCTTATGTCCATACCTACTTGGATGCCCATCAGGCCTCATCAACATGGCCTGTGTTGTATCAAAAAGCCTAAATCTCAAACCCTTCTTCTTTGCTTCTTTCATTGCACTCTTAAACTCCTCCATTTGTATCATATAAAACTCATAGTTCATCCCTTCCAATTCCACTTCATTGCTCTTAAATGGCTTAGTCCTCACACAATTCCCACCTTCATTCCATTGCCCATTTTCAAAATGTGATGGTGTGAAAGTCCTAAACAATGTGATTCCTTTGAAGTTTTTTGTGTTCATGATGGTCTTGAAAGCAGCTCGGAAGGCCTTTCGGTAGCCATAGTACATTGTTAAATCAGGAACATTGGGGAGGAGGCAATAGTGGCATCCAACTATGGCTTGTTTCTCATAGAACACCATTGACCTCATGAACCAATGGCCACCATTGAGTATGATGTAGTCAAAGTTGGCTATCTCATCGGCCCATCTTTCATCAGGCTCATCAAGGTAGAGATCGTACATTACTGAGTTAGATGGACCACTAAAGTTGGATTCTTTGGATTTGACAAGATGTGGTGTCCAAAATGTGGCCATGGTGAAGTTGTAGCTTGGGTACTTCCAACGCTTGAAATAGTCATCTTGTGTTAATGATACATCTACTGGCCATTCTGCCTGAAAAATTGTTGAAGACAAAGATTTAATGATAACATTAATTGTTAGTTATGAGATAAATTAAAATGGATTGTTCTATAGATAATAAAGACTCTTTTTGCAATTGCTTAATAATTATATATATAATTATTCATAAAAATGAGGAAAAATTCAAAATAGCATTTATCATTATATATATAATATTTTATTCGAGATGAGTTAATATACTTGGGTAAGATAAACATCATGACTAATTTAACTGAACGCTTCAAGATTCAAGAGCTAGACAATTAACTTCTTTTTTTTGGTCAAATATTAACTTCGAAAGTTTCACCAAATTAGTTATTTAGAAATATGTTGGTTGATCTTCTCAAAATATTCTCTTTTATAATATGCATTGAAAACTAAGTACTTTCCGGATACAAAATCTTTCTTAATATATGTTATCAATAAAGTTTGGAAAAATAATTATAAATTTGACATAAAAATAAATGAACTGACGTGTTACACATTTTAGTACTCCCTCCGGTCCCTAATGTAAGAGCCCAAAATTTGAATGGTTTTGGTCCCTAATGTAAGAGCTCACCCCATATTCTCTCCTCATTTAATGCATTTTTCCCTACTTTACCCCTAACTCTCTTTCATATTTATTAATGCTTATGTATTTCTCTCTCTTAAAAGTACCATAATAAATATGGACAATTTTGGAAAAGAAGCATTAACTCCAGACACCCAACTAACATTCACATGTTTTCTTAAGAAGCGTTTTTTTGACGGCTAACTCTTACATTAGGGACCGGAGGGAATATTAAGAAAAGCCTCGAGACTAGTTGATTGCATTTAGGGTGGGGGAGTAGTATTTTTTTACTATAACTTCAGTTAGTTCCTCGGTAATAATGAAGACTGAAGAAACAAAGCATGTTACGGTGTACATTTCCAGCTAATAAATAAATTATTTGTAAGAGAACTTTGAGGTAAGAGACAGAAAGTGAGATTAATAATGCATTACATTACAGTATAATAATAGGACAAATAATTTATAATCATGGTGGCTTTTCATCCACGTCATCTCAATTTAAATATTCTCGGGCCCATCAGATTTACTCCCTCTAGTCCTATTTATAAGTCGTCAGCCGCCACTAAATTTTGGTCTTTAATATAAGTCACCAACTAACATTAACTAACTCATTTATTATAACTTTCCTAATATACCCTTAGCATTAGAAAATGAACATTGGAAGATGAGAAGAGAGAGAAGATGAAAAAGTCACATGTATACTTATAAAGATGAAAGAGATAGTGTGTCATAGTAATAAAGGTGAAAGGGGTAAAAATGGAAAAGACAAAAAAAAAATAAGACCAATTTAATGACTCAATTTCCATTAACCTCTATTCCTTGGTATGTGCAATTTCGGCGGTTGGCGACTTATAAATAGGATCGGAGGGAGTATCTTTTTTTGTGGAATTCATAAAATTAAAGATCCATTTAATCACCCTAGTTTCCATTCTTATAGCTAGCAGCCACCCTAAAGTCTAAACCATTAACAAAATATTTAACAAAGGACACAGTTTGGCCTATAATTCAACTATGCAGATTTAAACAAAATACCGCAAGCAAGTTGATTTGATTTATAATGATATTTCCAAAAAAACTATTACTCGCTCGTATTATATATACCAATTTGATAATTATATTTGATATATTGTTATATCTTATTGACGATATAGATTAATATAGTGCCACTGAGATTTCGAACAGCTAACATTATTATTGCTGGAAAATTACATTTTAGGGCTTAATTAATCAAGTACCACTCAAATGGTAGGGCGATATTAATTAATATTACTACCATTAACTTATTTTTATGTTATTATATATATCAATTAGGATTTATGCATTTTTGCAGGTTTAATTACCACAACTTAATGGAGACTATGGCATGTACTTCGCAAACCCATGCTTGATTTGATAACAAGGCCCTAATAATGCATGCATATCCTTTATCCAGATATCCTTCCAGAAATGAGAACAAAACAAACAGAAAAAACTAAGAGTAGAACAGGAAAAAAACAGGCTTATAACTAATAGTAATTGATAATAATTTTTAAAAAAGGGTTGATAAAGTTTCATGTGGCCAGTTAGGGAATTGGAAGACAAAGTAGAGACTTAACATTATGTGTTTGGCATATCAGAATGGGCAGACCAAGATTCCATGTTATCTTAGTATTCTTTTCTCTTCATTTGTATGTTTCTTTAATTTTTGCACGTTACTGCCATTTTCATCATCGATTGATTATTAATTACCTAATCCTTGAATTTCACAATGTCTTATAGTAGTTCAACTAACCCTTATCTTTTAGTACAACTAGGAGTCAGTGAGATTAAATGTGATCCAATCTAAGCAATCAGTGACATCTATTCTAAGGGTAAAATTGCATTTGATGAGTGCTCTGATAATTCATGTCATTTACATTAAACTGATACCAACAGACCTTATAAATAAAAATGAGTTGTATTATTGATTTTGTATAAATAATTCTGCTTACTAGAGATTTTATATTTTATTTTCATAAATTAGATATATTTGGGATCATGAACCTATGGTATATATAATTAGTATGTATCCATCATCTAGATGTAAAACTTCATTGACAAGCTGGTCAGGAGAAAAAAAGGTAAAACTTCATTGACAAGAATAATGATGCGACATTAGGACTTTTTGTTTACGTGATAATTTGTGTCATTTTGGGTTCTACACTTTGAGAAAAGATATGTAGAATCACGGGCACAAACATATATATACTTGACGTCCCAATCAAGCACATCTTTTAAGGGAGAAATATAAATGAAATTACCTTTAACAACTAATTTTACAAACACAAAATCAAAACTTAGGTTATTTTTATGCACAGTTTACTGCTATAATATTTTGACTATATTTAAATCTACATAAAATGAATTTAAATTTTAAGATTATTATTTAATTTTTTTAACTTAGCACTCAATTATGCAAAATCTTCACAACTTTATTTTTATATTCTTCCCTTGTTAAAAATTCAACACCTATTTTGCCGACTGTTAAAATTTATCAATAAACCTATCTAGCCAGCTTACTTCATTTAATACCTAAGATTCAATACCCAAATATATTAAAAAACACTACAAGATTTGGCATTAAATTTTAGACAGAGATATGAAATGGAAAAAGACAAAAAGTTCAATATTTTACCGACTAAAATCGCAACCCATTTATAATCATTAAATTAAATTATAATGTAATTAAAGCACTAACAATAGCTAGTTATTAATAGTAAAAAAACACCTAAAGAACTGGCATTTAATCTTTATAAGGATGTAAAAGAAGAATTTAAATACTAACCCTTGAAAGTAGGCAAATCATGGATTGCATCTGGTTTCTGCCAATGGAATCTCCAACGAAAGCCATGGTTTTACCTCTCACAATCTCAAGAAACTGAAAGGGATTGAAAATGGGGAGATCACAACCATTAGGCTTCCATTTCCATTTCATGAACTCAGAATCTGGCCGTCCATATTTCATACAATTTTGGTGTTCATGTATGGCCCAACATGTTGTGTTTGAGTAATATGGAGCCTTAGGGTTTGGAACCCATTCACCATTGAAAAGATCACACATGGTTATTGATGTTGATGGTAGACTCTCTCTTGCCGTTGACTCGCCAAGACCATCATCAAATGAAGATAATGAAGGAGATGAAGGAGGAGATAATGAAGAATGGTTATTATTATGGTATCGGAAGATAGGATTTGATAATGGAGAGATTGTAAAGAGAAGGATGACAAATATTGCGAGTAATGTTACTTTTGGGATCATTTGTTTTGGGCTGTTCTTCCCAAACATGAGTTCCATAACGTGGAACTTCATCTTTGAGAGATCAGAGAGAGAGAAAGAAGGGGAGAAGAATCAATGGAGTTGCCTAGCTTAGATCTGTTAATATATATATTTTATGTGTGCGTGTGATGCGAGAGAGAGAGAGAGAGAGAGAGAGATTAGATGGGATGGATTCGTTTAAAATTTTTTTAGAGATTTTGTAATGTACAAGCCACGTCCTGTTTCTTTTATCAAAAGTGTATTTTGGGCCACCGTACCATAAGATTTATGTAATGTTGCATATTATGTCTTTGATTTTATAAATTATTTTCTTCTCTAATCTTTAAGCTTTTTAAAATAATATGTAATGTTGCATATTATGTCGTTGATTTTGGGCTACCTTTTTGCTTCTTCTGTCATTCACTGCATTGAATTGAATGGGTATATGTTATTTATTTTATATTAAATTGTAATAATGTAATTTTATTGCTTTTATGGGGTTTTTGGCATTTATGGTGGCCCTTTTTTTGCTTTGCTTTTTTTTTATCTTTATTTTGATCTTGTCTAAAATATACTCTTGGTTCTTATGTTTGTATCAAGATTCAATTTAATCCTTTATGTTTGGAAAGTACACTTTTAGTCATTTTTTGTTAACACTGTTAGTTTAAATTAACGGAAAGTACTAACTTAAAAATTTTAAATGGTTATTAAAAACTGAAAAATGTTAACATTACAATATTTGAGTGTAATTATTATTATATTTTCAAAATTTATCTTTTTTGTCCCAATTTAATTATAATATAATCATTTAAAATTGTTAAGTTAACATTTTCCGTTAAGTTAAATTAACGATGTTAACAAAAAGGACTAAAAGTGTTTTCCAAACATAAATGACTAAATTAAAACTTGATGTAAACATAAGGGACCAAAAGTATACTTAAGTCATTATTCTTCAAACAACTCCCCTTATTTTGACCGGTGGAATGCTTATGACATAGACCCATTATTATTTGGTCTAAAATGACAGAGACCCATTTCACAATGAAGAGAAACTAGCTATTTGATAAATTGGCTTACATGGGAGGGTTCTCATTGTCTTTATTTATTTTTTTTTTTTGCCAGGTCTCTACTTTTGATTTGATTCAAGATTGCATACCGGGAAATAGCAAATCTCCATTTGCACACCTGAAGGAGTAAACCAATTTAAACATATTGCTAACTTTGTGTGAGCTATTTGAGCTTTAACATGTTATGCTTGTCTCTCCTCTAATGTATTTTTCTGACAATCTGGAAAAAAATCTTAAATAATTAAAGAAAAATTGTTACTGCTACTAAATGCTTAAAGAAGACTTATTGGTACTGCTTAAATGCTTATATAACTTATTGATTTTGCCTCGAATAGGGATATATATATGAGATTGATTATGTTTAAATAATATATGAACCCCAATTATAAAAAGGCATAAAAATTGAAACTTTGATCATCAAATAATCACTAACCAATGGGAAATGAACTCAACAATTGCAAAAAGCATGCATATCCTTCATCATTTTTAATATTATCATTCACACGAGATTTGTGTTATGTTATTTGTAATTTTAGCCTTCACAACTTGTGTGGTTTGATGTTATGTATGAATGTCCATTGTTTACCGAATATACTTCTTCCGCGCGGGGGAAACTGGTAGTTTAAATTATGTAGATCTCACGTAATTCTTTATATAGCGTATAACTTTTGTTGCTAAGAAGACTCTTTAAGATTTACAACTAAAGTTCCTATTAGTGAATGGATGAGTTAATTTTCAATATTTAATTCATATATTTTTTTTCATTCAAGAACTTTCTCCTTTGGGATAATGACCACAATAAATCTAAGCATTTTGGTGTTCATGTATGAAATATTTAATTCATATATAACTAATGCGTCGCATAATATTGAATTGATTATTTTTTGTTCTGTGTGTGTGTATTTGGGCCAAAGGTTCAATATGTACATGTATCCACACACATATATAAGGATTTTAGTAGTCATCACGTGACGCATCCCATGAATGCTTGTGCTGTGATTTGATCTCTCACATCTTTCTCAATATCTTGTGCAATGTTTTGGGTTTCCAAATTAGTAATAGTATTTTAGTTTTATGAAACTCAATTATGAAATAGAGAAAAGTTGGACTTTCCTTTTCCGTTACTACTGCAAGATTTAACCAATTTTGAATTTTCGACAGTTGTCCTGGGAAAATGACAAATAAAGACTTCTGAATATTCAAAAGGACAAATAAGAAACTTAAATTTTCAAAAAAAAATAATAATTAAGGATCTCAAAACAATTAAGAAACTAGACAATTGTTAATTGATATGTTTCATTTGTTAATTATCCTTTTGAAAATTTGAGTTATTTACTTGTTCTTTTGTACATTCTTTAAGTATCATTTTCCTTAAAGAAGATAGGCCTATGAAGGGTGACTTCACTTAATTGGTGAACACATGACTAGCCTCACACGCAAAGCAATACTCTAATCTAAATATCACCGAATCACCACAAGACATGCTAATCGAGATATTAAATAGAGTTGCTAAAGATAGCATGACTAGCCTCACAATTACTAAAGCATCATGCAAACTCTTCACTTTGGGAGAAAACAAAAGTGTCATCAAACATGCATCCATCATTCAATTCGCACCATTAATTAGTAAAAGCATACTTGACCTCTGCTTAGTAAATGATAATTTGCAGACACTTCTTCGTTACGTTGTGGAGTCCACAATTATTTTCTCACTGGTTGAGAATGGCTTCCTGGATATAGAATGGTCGTATGAGCAACAAATAATCACTTTTGACATGCAGATTACATTTGCTACCCCAAGATACTGATATTGTAGTTTCCTTATATATGGAAACAAATTGGGAGAGAGGAGAATATATTTCATATTAGGAATACATTTAAGAGGTGGCCATATTGGGTGTGAGGTAGACTTAGAACAAGCCGACGTTATACTACTATAATTTAAGGCATGCTCCAAACAGATCATCATTTCTGATTCTTGGGACTTGTATAAGCCAAAAATATATATACACTATAGATTATGATTTTCAACCCAAAGCAGATTCCATTTGTTAACCATGTGGCTTAGACCTTGAGATCCGTTGTGTGGTTCACACAGATGCTTCAAACAATCCACTTGATCGAATGGAGAAAAAATGAAGAATAAATCAAGAGAAAGCATATAATTTTGTTTTAAACCCTTAGAAAATCATTTTCACATTATTTCTTTTCAATAACATGCACGCACACAAAGTATTCGTCTAGTTTAATTTTTATATCCTCGTTAATTTGTCTATTATTAAAACTATTATACATATATCCTCATGCATGATATATTAATATAAAATATGGATTATATATATATAATATTGCATATTCTCAAAAAAATCTAATTGAATTCCCTTTCTTAATTTACTTTCCAAACAAGCTTTCACTTCCACAATATTTCATCCCTTAAATTTTAGTACTACACAGTTAAGTCTAACGCAAATATTGAAAATTCCTGTAATTTCTCTTTCATAATGCATAGTAAGCCACAATAACTGCAGAGACTATAAGAATATCATATAGGCCTTTGTTTCCAATATTTAGGCCTTTTTGCTCATATTGTTTGCACTGATCCAATCCACGAGATTTGATACTAACTCTTAACTCTATAGATCAGAAAACATTCAAAGGCTAAATGACTTAATAATTCATTTCGTATTAGTTCGTGCACAAATAGTTTATTCAACCTATCAGTTAAAAAAACCAATGAACCTCCCTTGGATTGTAAGCATTCTTTGTAATAATCAGCTACATAAATAGTTGATTCAATGATACTCACTTTATTATATCCATGAGTAGAGTTCATTCTCTTTGTCATGATATATAGTTCCTTTAATTCAACATTTCAGAAAGCTCCAAAATAATAATTCCGGGGCCAATGCTACCACATCTTAAGGTCGTCCAGCAATGAGTGACTTAGAAGCTAAGGTCGTCTTGGCCAAAGATCTTTTGGTCTAGTGGTACTATATGTGTCAATAATGGCACCAGATCTGGAATTGGATCTCCACATACATTCTTCAAACATCAAATTTTTAAAAATTAAAGAAGATAAGGTCTTAAGTATCGATAGATTACTCTATGAAAAACATGTCAGATATGCTCCATGAATTTAAATAGGGCTTACTATAGTTCAAATGATACTCTGCACGCTTGTCTCAATTTGAGAAATTATCACCCATGATTTATTTTGGGCATGTGTCCCCATTTTTTTCAAGTTTCACAGACATAATTAACACGGGTGGCTTCATTAACCAGGCAATTATTTGGGATGTCACCACTAGTGGTTTGTGCGACTTTCTCTTGTTGCAATAATACTCTATTTCAGTTGGCAAAAAAAAAAAAATACTTCAATTCCGATGAAGCCTCTTTTTTTGTTAGAGACAGACATTTGTTTTAACCTTTTATAGAGTTGATACCTACAACATATCATGTCTTAGTTTGATGTCAAGATTATATTCATGCAATGCAAGTCAAAGTTAGTTAGTTGTCGTTGAGTCGTTTCACCCCATCAAATTATTAGATATGTCTTAATTTGGCCATTAGTTTTGGTAATTTTTAACAGTTACATTTAAAGGTTTTATATTTTACCAAAAAAAATCGTTCAGTTGGTGAAGGGGTTTGACTCATAACTATATGGTTGTGGGTTTAAATCCCACCGATGTGAGGACCTTATTGGTGAGCAATCGATAAGTACTTCTATAAGCGCTCTTTGAGACTGGAGGTCTGTCCTAACTCTAGTGAGTCTGTAGGCCCCAACTTACCTAAATTTTTATGTATAAAAAAATCTTTTATATTTTGTCAATTAAACTTTTTAATAACAAATAGAGGTCTAGTGTGTGCTCGTTTTATGTGTGTATATATCTTTATACGCTTCTTTTTATACACAATATAATTTGAGTATTTCACTGAAAAATAATTATTTGTATAACGTAACACTTTCCCCTCACAATGTAAACGAACTTCTTACCTGGTCTTTACAGCCACTCACATCCAAAGACTACGAAAATACATATCATTAGATATTAGTATATATATAAGTACCTGGAAGAATATTGGCAACAATTTTCCCTTGTTATATATGTTTATTATTTACAGCTTTTATTATTTATCATCAACATACTAATAAAAGGTAGACTTCAAATTAAAACAAAGAAACTAATGCTTTATGTGAAGAAGATTCTTGAATGCATGTCCACATCGATCCTCCATTTTCTTTTCTTTTCTTTTCTTTTATTTTTAACTCGAGTGTATCGTTATAACCATGTTCTTGTTTGGATTAATATACAATTCACCGAAAAATATGATCGTGATAGTAATGGGCCAGCGTTTGATATTATTCGGCCTCTGACAAAGGAGGATGCAGTTTCTGTTGGGCTCTTGCGGTTAGATGAAATGCACTTATATATTGGGGAAGAAACGAAAACACTTTGCTTTATGATTATTGAAAGGGATTAGTCTGAAATCCAAAGTAACTTGAGAATCCTTAAATAGTTAAATCTACTAAACTTTTAAACCATTGTTAAGAAAGACTATATATTGAATCAAGTAGTGGTTACTGGTTAGAGTCAATGGGAGACTGATTCTAATAAGAAGAATTAATTAGTTATTCACAATATAACAAGCTAATGTTTAATTTCCTTATTAAAGAGGTATCCACTTTTAATATCTAACCGTTCTTCCAACAAAATTCCCTATTTTGTATTCTACTAACAAAAAATGGTTAAACTAGTAGAATAATCTTTAAAAAATGTCCTCTATTGTGTCTTAACTATTTATCCTCGCTATAATCTGCTAACATCTATATCATGTCAGTACATATATAATTCTATGAACTCAAATAAATATTAAATGAAATTGAAGGGTGAAAAATAAACCAGATGAAATTGGAGATGTCAAAAAATATAACTCCCCTGGCTAATAAAGTGAATTAGAAGGGAATGCCAACCTATTTAAAATAACAATTTTTAGAGAAATAAATTAGAAGTAAAAGTATACATTCATATAATAAATGTAATGAGATCAGTTATATCATATTTCTACCCTACAAATAGGGTTAGAGAACTATTGCAGAAATAGTTAAGCCGCAACATATTTTATTTATGAATTAAAATTGAAGAGGAGAAACAAAGTACTCAACCTTTGATCTCTGGTAGCTTTTTTATAACAAACTAAAATTTCTGGTAGCTGATTGATTTCTAACTTTTCCTGTCCACTATTTAAGATAGTGATATCTCTTTTTTGTGTGTTCCTAAAATAAACAAATTAGAAAATTAAACAACTAAGTATGGCGTGGAATTCCATCACAACAAGCACCTGTAGTAGATTAAAAAACTGGACCACACTATATTCAATATTGTCAAGTATTTGAATGCATGTGTTAACTATCTGACAAGAAGTTAGAAGAAAGTGTACGATCACATTTAATGAATAATTAAGGGTCAACTTAGATTGTGGTTCTGATTTTTGTAGAGCTTAACACCACCAATCTCATCCAAATATAAGATATCTTCCAAAAAGTCTTTATATACTGTAAGAAAATTCTGTTTTCAAAAGTGCCCTTTTTAATTTATTGTAGAAAGAAATTATGTATTATCACCCAAGAAGAAAGAAATTGCATAATAAATTAAAATTAATAACTAATAAGGATGATCTTACAAATAGTACTATTTTTTTTATTATTCCTCTAGTCCTAAATATAAGGAAGTGTAATAGATTATTTAATTATGATATATTTGATATGCTTTTATATTACCTATTAATTCATAGGTCAAATAAATTTAGTTTAGGGAAAAAATTAGGTAAATCAATTTATGAATGATTTATTTTATTTTCTTAATTTTTTTAAAAAGTCAACTAAGTCTATATTTAGGGCTGGGGAGTACATATTTTATAATACAAACTATTTTAAAATATTTTTCTTATTACTTATGAAATATTTATAAATAATTTATACTAGACCATCACAATCCAATTAAATAAAAGACTAAATTTGTGATGAATCATACGTGCTAAATCCGTCACAAATGCCCACAATATGTCATGAACCTTTTGTATATCTGTCTCAAACTTCATCATAGTAAGTTCCTCTTAAATGTCATATGATCTAAGAATATGGGTACATAAATTTTAACTTCTCATTCAATTTATGTGAAATGGGCTAAAGCTACTTTATAATAAAACTAGTTGGCTCAATTTGTACATGCTTTTGTAAATAATACTATTATGTTCGATTCATGAAAGTTCCCCTGATTTCCAAGGAGGCGATTTGTTTTCCAGATGTGTCTCATATCTTGAAAATTTAACTGTTTGGACAAGTTTTTTTTATATATCCACATTTTTGAATAATATGATATTTTGATGGCGAAATTTACAAAGAAAAAATATGAAAACAACAACCAAGTCTCTTAACCATCAAATGTTATTAAATACCTTTCTGATAAAAAAATTATTAAATACCTTAGTAACATGTGAAGTCCAAATTTAAATTGAATTTTGTCAGCAATTATTGATACAATTGATTGAGTTGTTAATGACAATTCTTCCACCGTCTAATTATTATTGACAATTGACATTAACAACTATTGATGTATGGTGTTTTAATGTCACAAAAGATTTCTATGAACTCCAAAGTAATTTGATGGTTTTAAGAAATTCAGTCAAGGTTATTAAACTCGTGAGTTTAAGTAAACTCGTGAAAAGAAGGTAAAATCGGATTGTAGACTCGAATCGTAAACTCGTAAGAGTCTACTTATATTAATAAAATGTGTTTCTTGTAAAAATTAACAATAATTTGATTAAATATATTTTAAATATAAATAGTTGATATTAAATATATCAACATTCATACTTTATGAACTTTAATAGATAAATTTCTACTTAATTTATATAAAATTCATTGAATTTGGTCAAATAAAAATAATTAAAATAGGTTTATGAGCAAGTTAAGACAATATTTTGTAAGGTAGAAACGTAAAACGATGAATTTAGCATGTAAATACATAAGTTTCTACAGAATTTATTCCTACTTAAAATTTAAGTGACTCGTGACACGTTTTGGTCAGGTAAAGCCGTAAAAGCAGTAAAATCGGAGTGTCAACTCGCGAGTTTAACAACAATGATTGTCACTCACCTAGCCATTACATTGTGTGACTTTCCTTTTCACATTTTTTTGAGAGAGTGATTTGCTGTGCGGATCTGATCTGGGTTCTAGTAACACGACTTTGTGTAAGCTGAATACTCTAAAAATTTTTGCTCCAAGTTTAAGATTGTTATCATAGTTTTGTTTGTTCTTGTTTCATTACAGGAAATCTGTTTGAAGCTCTAGGATTCGGAAATGCTGGTGAGTTGGACTGCTACCTTTAGTAAGTAAATTTGAGTGAGGAAAAATGATACCAAATTATTCAAAGCAAGGGACATATACATGAATCAAAATTGATTACAAAGATTATGTTGATATATAAAAACATAAACATTAAAAACAAATGTATGTGTTATATTCTTCTAAGATATGGACAAAATGAGCAGATAAGTATAATTATGATCCTCTGAATCATATGAATGGACTCTTTGTATTTAGAAAGAGATATATGAGAAAAATAGTTAAGAGATATAAACAAGCACAAAATAAAAAAAAAAGTTATATGCATGAATAAAGAGGGTATTTGATTAAAAAAGTACAATTAATAAATTGTCACAAAATTAAAGAAAAACTAATATGTAAAAAGACATCACTTGTGAAGAAAAAATGGATATACATGAATTTATAATTGCCAAAATCAATTATGAACCCAATATCAAATATACAGAACATGTCAACATTAATTATGAACAGAAAAGCAAGGTTACTTCATAAGTTACCAAAAACTCCTCTTAACAAAATCAAATATAAAAGTAATTAATGGATAATGAGATAATCATGCTTTAATTTTATAGTTTGATCCTGATATGACACAGTAACACTTAAAGAGGTGTTTGGTTATAAAATAATCATAGTATTATATTCACAATTGATTTTAAGATTCATACTGCAGGCTCGGATAATTTAGATATTTTGAATGTTGACATACAGAGATATCCAATTTCTTGGAATCTAATTAAGATCTCTTAATCTAAGTACTATCAAGGGACCTTCAATATAATCAACAAGAAATATAGACAATTACAGTTGAAAAAATATTTTACAATAATCAACAATAATATATTGTAGTATTTTCTACTATCAGAAAAAAATAAACTTAAATGTATATTTTCTAATTATAGTAGATATTGACCATTTCGTAAACAAATATAAGTGTCAAAAGATATATAATTTAAAAAATGTAAGAAACTATGTCGTGGTCTCGTGGAAAGACCAGTAGACCACTAACCGCTATTTTTAACCACGTTCAAAAAACTTCCAAATCAAGCCAAGGTCCGATTAGAGATTTGCAAATAGTGTATCCCAATTTTGAAATTGAGTATTTCACATGAATGAATCTAAATGGAATTTTCCTTAGTTCAAAACTCATCAGTATTTTTCTAAGTAAAAATATAACTACATGCATATCTCGTTATGAATAGTACGTATAATAATTTTTCTTAAATGAGATTCTTACCATTTATCTCCCATGTTACCATTTTGTTCTCTATTTTAGTAAAAAAAAAATCGTTACCTACAAAGGGAATACAAAAAAGACCACATAATTTAGCTCGAAAACTATTAACTAACAACGATATAGTTTTTTTTGTTAAAAGTGTCCATGTGGTTATGAAAATGACACAAAAGTAGAGATATTATATAGTAGTTAAGATTCTCAAAAGCTGTTATTTTTTGAACAGGTTGTCAAAATCATGGATTTAAGTGAATTCGTGAGAATAAGATAAAGTCAAGTCGTAATCTCGTAGGAGCTTATAACTACATATTTCCAATATATAATTGATAAAAAATACAAAAATAATGAAATTGATGTAAAATGTGCTGAAATGTCATGAAATCCTAAGAATTAATAATCCCTTACGTTTTTTTTTTCTTTTAGTTGATTTTTTTGAATTTCTCGAGTAGACAAACTTTTGGATTTTCAATAAGGCACTTTTCTTTGGCAATAATAATAATAATAATTATAATAATAATAATAATAATAAGGCACTTGTGTCAACTAACATGACTGACGTGTCTAATTTCATCAAACATTACATATCTTAATTATTGTAAACTCTCAACATTTGAAAATTAATTGCTATATAAGGATTTCAAAGATATGGTCACCTTTGCGCCATATTCATGACCGCATGGACACTTTAAAAACAAAATGTGATGTTGGTTGTACCTTGAGTCATATATAGTAAGTATGTGACCATTTTAATCTTTTCCTTATAGAAGGTAATCATACACATTAGACTAACTAATGTGCCATTTCCAATTTTGTATCTATTTAAGAAATAGAAAATATAGGAAATAATGTTGGAAAATGTAGAAAAGAGTATATGAAATAATATTTACATTATTATATAAGTGTAACAAAATAATTATTTAAATATGTGAATATGTAATGGCATAAACACCACTCGAATTCTTAATTAATATGTAAAAATTGATTAAAATGGATTATTTATAAATAGTAAGATAGTGGTGGTATGTGGTATCCAAACGACTTATCATTTTAATTTCCTCATAGAAATACCAAGCTCATCATTTATTTTCTTTAATTAAGTACAAAAAACGGTGATATGTCAATTAAAATTGAAATTTGTAGGCCGATGAGCAGAATTAGTAGCATGAAGGGAGCAATGTTTACAAATGCAGTGACCGTTGACGCAACAACTAGGGAATCCTTGACACACCGAAGTACAATTTATCATTTTTGGGCATTTACACGGGTCCTCTTCCTTCTACTTTTTCTCCTCCTCCTGACAATATATGACAATATATAGCATTGTTTCATTATATAATCAATTTACTCTTGGCTAAATTGTGTATAATTAAGCGCTTTAACGTTACATATAGACATAATAGTTTCCCTAACATTCAAAACTTTACAATCTCTCTACCATACAAAGATAAATTCAATTATTTATATAAATTTGTACATCACTTCCACCGGTCACAATTTAATTAACTTTATGGAGATACCTATATATGACTAATATAAGTTTTAGAGGGTTATATACTCACAAAAATAAAGTTGATTAAGAGGTATATATTAGTAAAATAAAAGATTAAGACGTATGAATTGGCATGGTCGGGTTATATACTCACAAATTTGTACATCACTTCCACCAGTTACAATTGCTATGGCATGGTACCTGTTTTCCGGTTTTTGTCTGAAAAACGCTGATATGTTGGTTATTTTCGATGTTTTCGGCAAAAGGCTGGAATGCTTGCATGGGTAATAAGTGCCAAATTTTTTGTATAGTACCTCTTTCAGTGATATATACATATCTCACAACATGATTTAATGATTTATCATTTATGTCTTGGAAAAATCAAATGTATCTAAACATGTGAATTATGAATATGACTCTGTTGCTTGTAATGTTCGTAAATTTCTTTGGAAATAATTTCTACCATATCTCCCTTGGCAGGGAATAAGTTATGCCTTTATCATTAGAACTTTTCTAAAAAGTGATTAACAATATGTTGTTTTGTGGTGTCATATATATCTAATATTCATGGTCTCAACAATCATCAGTCATCGATCATATCATTAATTCTAGATTGTAGGGATTTAAGCTAGTGGTTTCCCAAAGGTGTTTTCTCCAAATTTCATCACCTCATGATGATATAATTGTCTCAATGAAATCAAATAAATAAAAAAAATTCAAAACGAGCAAATAAAAAGAGATAAAAAGTCCACACTTTTTTTCCCCTCGAAAATATATAGCAGCAAAGCCCAAAAGAGTATTTGACAAACATCAATTATTCATATAAATTCCATAAGATTTATTCGGTGTACTGCATAGACACAGAAAAGATCTTCAAGTGCTATGTGTACCATATGATATGTAAAACCCCTTATATATAAAGATTTATTGTTGCTCAGTTCAGAATAAAGTCTGAATTTGTTGTTGTTTTAGTTTGAGGTGGACAAACACAAAAGCCTCCTACACACACAGCAGGTACAATTCCACCATCACAACCTATAAATTCTGTGCAATCATCAGATGTGTAGCAACGAAGGCCTTCCATCATTCTTGCATTCTTAATTAACGCCCGTGCCTCCCGTCCTGCATCCAACATATGTATATATATAAATACAAGCACACACACACACACACATGTATGCTATACATAATTTCCATGAACGTTAGACCACGTGCATATAATCCCCTTGGTCTTTACATTGAGCTTTATTTGTGTAAGCATTAGACATTACTACTTAGAGATACTTGCAGACAACTTTCTTAAAATTTAAGCTATATATGCGGATAAGTAAGAAACATAACTAATTAATTGTAAAGAAGTTTTTTGCATAATTAGGAAGATAGTATGTGTACATCATGCACACAACGTTAAGTTGACGAGGCTAATATATGATTCAACCAAAATATATGTATGTGGATGGGTGTGAGAAAATTATTAGAACTAGGTCATAAGGGCATTTTCCTTTTGGTGGTAAGTATACTAGGGTATTTTATGGGTTGACTGTGAGGAATTGGGGGTCTTAAGTGTGCCTGTCATGTTTGTGTATATCACTATATTGAATATACAGAATTATATATATGTTGATTAACTTCCTTCGAAATCATTTCAAGCCTCTAGCATACTTTTTTATTTATTTTTCATAATTACACAAAATAAAAATTTATGATAAGAGAATTATTATATAGAGTTAGATTAAACAAATTATTCGCATTTTTAAATATGTAGAGAAATTTGACTCTAATTAAAATAAATTAGTGCATCAAAGAGATAAAGGAAATGTCAACATTGAACTATATGAATAAGAAAATAGCTCTCTTTGTATATGTGTGTGTATATATATATTTTGGATCAAAGGTTAGAAAGCAATACCATAGCATGTTGAAACAGCAATAAGAAGAAATAACAAAGTTATGCTGAAAGATGCCTTTGCCATGAGTGTTTGGAATTCGATCAAACGACCCTGTAAACCTGAAGAAAAGTAGAACAAAAAATTATGTTAAGGGCATCTTCTAGCAGTGTTTATATAGCAGAGTGTGTGTGATATCAATGGTAAGTGTTTGAGATATTTAATAGGACCCGTGCTCAATGTAATGGATATTTCAATTACATAATTCGACGATTTACGAGAATGAGAAAGTTGACAAATTAGCATCAATACGTGACTAATGCTGATTGATTTTATTGGGAAATCAAATAAGTCATTATTGCTAAGTGACACATTAATGAGAGATGATTATATATGATGGTGATTGAGAAATAAAATAGGGGTGTCTGGGTGTCTCGTTCAATTGTCACACTCATTCAGTTGTTACTTTTATTTTTCATTCAAACCTAATGTGAAATTCTCCTTATTTCAATCAATTTTATTAAAACTTCCAACCTTATCATCATCCCTTTCAGGTTGGAGTGGTTTTTAACATTTTCCCATCTTGGTTTGTTTCATCTCATCCCGAGATTTCCCGTTCCAAAAATTTTTGGGACAGAACAAAATTTATATTATGGATGAGACTAGACACGGGACAGGTTGATCCGATCCCGTCCTATCATGAATATATGTGTTTTATTATATTTTTAAAAAAGATACACATGACATTTGTATTATGTATGAGCATATATAACACTTTTTATAAAAGATATAATCCTTATGAATTTTTCGATATTATGTTATATAAGACGCATTATAAGAAAAATATTAATCTAATTTCTCATTTGCTACAAGCTTCCAAAAGGGTATATTTTTAAAGTAGCTATTTTTAATAGAAAATAAAAAAAATTCAGGATTTTCTCGTCTCATTCTAATTCTTATTGGACGGAACAAATTTATGACTGGTTGGATACGAAATACATATTTTGTTTCAAGCCGTTTTTTTGGGACATGTTTGGCATGAGAATGTCTCGTTCTCATCTCGTGAGCACTCTTATTTACGAGTATATATCACTTAGCATTATATCACTTATATTCAAGTCTATTCTCCTCTTCTGACTTGTAAGGATATTAAATGATTGTTAATTTTCTTATGACTGGCTCGCTAGGTTGTCATATAGAAAAAAATTGTAATTCAAGCTAAGTGCGAATCACTATCTTAGATGGTAAAAAGAACTCTAGCAACTCGCATTAGTTTGAATTGGTTCAATGGTTCCACATTTAATTTAGTGATCTGACTGGGGAATAAAAGAAAAACAAGTGAATATTATCTTTTGGTATATTGTATAGTGTCTTTATTATTATCTAGTTAATTAAAGTATAGTTTATTTGATCAAAAAAAAAAAATTAAAGTATAGTTTTAGTCCTTTATATTTACATTAAATTTCATTTTAACCCTTTATAATTGGAAAGTACACTTTTAATCCTTTTTCATTAACACCATTAGTTTTATTTAATGGAAAATATTAGCCCATCAAATATAAAAGGTGTTTTTCAATTAAAATGGTGATAAAATGATTGATTTTTTAAATATAAGAATAATTATGCTACAAAATTAAATTAAATCATTTTTATCTATAGAATCACCTTTAAAATTTGATAAGTCAATATTTTCCGTTAAGTAAAACTAATGATGTAAGTAAAAATGACTAAAAGTGTATTTTCCAAATATAAATGAATAAAATGAAATGATTAGAACTATACTTTAGCCTATCCATTAACTTTAATTCTCGTTTATCAAAAAAATATATTTAGGAAATTATATTAATCTTAAATTAGTATTTTTTCTATGTTCATCATTTATGAAATGATACACCATCCATCTGTAACTACCCAGAAGTATTGGGCACCCTAAACTAATGATAGACTCATATTTACACTCAAAGTAATCAAAGTGTTTAAAAAATACCCCCACTGGACGATCAATCACGTTTGACCGTTAATCTGCACATGTGGCCGCCACGTGGATTAAATTTTTGCCATGTAGGATAAGAGATAAGGGTAATAGACTTTATCTACCCTCCAAGTAACCACTCAGGAGCACTGGGCACCCTGAACTAACAACAGGCCCATATTTACACTCAAAGTTACCAAAGTGTTTAAAAAATACCCCCACTGGACGGTCAATCACGTTTGACCGTTAGTCTGCCCATGTGGCCGCCACATAAGTTAAATTTTTGCCACGTAAGATATGTCATGTGGGGCCCACAAATAATAAAATAACAATTATCTCTCATCTCTCTTCATCACTTCCAAACAGTCCGACCCCCTCCCCCCAACACAGCCACTGCCCCACCCCTAGAGGGATTTTTCATATGTGAGTCCCACATGACATATCCTACGTGGCAAAAATTAAACCCACGTGGTGGCTACATGAGCAAATTAATGGTGGTCAAACGTGATTGACCGTCCATTGGGGGTATTTTTTAAACACTTTGGTTACTTTGAGTGTAAATATGAGCCTGTTGTTAGTTCAGAGTGCCCAGTGCTCTTAGGTGGTTACTTGGAGGGTAGATTAGGTCTATTACCCTTATCCTACGTGACAAAAATTTAATCCACGTGGCGGTCATATGGGCAGATTAATGGTCAAACGTGAATGACCTTTCACTCAGGGTATTTTTTAAACATTTTGGTTACTTTGAGTGTAAATATGAGCTTGTTGTCAGTTCAAGATGCCCAGTGCTCCTGGGTGGTTACTTGGAGGGTAGATTAGGTCCATTACCCTTTAAAATTTAAATGGGTTTGTCCATTGTTTTTATAAAATTTTACCATTAGTTGTGAGAGGATTTAATGAGTTTTCCCCATTTTATCCATAATGTTTCTTTCTATCGGCATTCTCTCTTATATTCATTATTATCATATCTTATTTGCACTCCCATCATAAATAAGGTAAAGTTAAAAAGTAAAAAAAAAATATTTGGAAGATTTTTTTCAAGTTTAAATGATTCATGAATATGTATGAAAATGGTTTTTGTGTCTTATATACAGGGATTGAGGGAATATTTGTTAACCTTTTGAATTTTAAACCTCCAATAAAATGGGAAAAACAATTGATGCGGTTGTTAAGTGTATTTTGTAAATTTTTAAATTAATCATCTAGTTTTAAATAGAAAAACCCATATAAATGAAAAGAGATATCTAGGTGCGTTGGGTTCAAAATGGTCCACTCATTATCCCACATATCCATGGGCCTCATATTATTTTGGCAGAGCTTTTATTATTTTTCCTCTTTTAGGAGATTTTTATTTTTGATGCATGTATAAACAGACAAATACTATATATTTTCCTTGATAAATCATGACGTTCATATCACCAATCAAGAAATTTTTTGACCAAGAGAACAGTTTTAAGTTCAATATTAAAAACATTATAAATAATTCTTTTTTATATATAAAAAGAAAATAAGACAACATTTTAATTAATTCTAAAATTGATATATTTTACTTAAAGTTTCTGAAAATGAGTTGCAATTTTAATTTTTTAATCAGGATATCAAATTTTATTTATTTGAATTATTATTTCTTATCTTGTTTCTAAATCCGTGAAACTTTTGTACTAAAAATAATGATAAAAACAATATCAACCCACACGTAATATAAGAAAAGATCAATAGTAAAATAAAATTAAAAAAGATGTAAACTGTGAGACGATTAAGTTATGACTTGAAAAAGGCATAAAAAGGTTCTTATAAGAAAAAGAAAAGGCATAAAAAGGTAAATTTAAGTGAAATAATAAGTATAATAAATTACATGTACACTAAATTTCTTCATAATAAAAATTTAAATAGAAATATAAATTTTTTACAATTTTTATATCTGAAAATAAATAGATATTTAAGATATTATAGTCATATTTTGAAATTAAAATAACTTATTTTCTATTGTCACATACTTTGTCTTCCCAGAAATACTCTATTTAGTGTTTTTATAAAAATAATCAAAATATTATAGGGGAGAAGTTCACTTGAAATAATCAATGTGTATAGGACAGAAGAATAATAAATTTTGTAATGTCATAAATAAAATGAAATATTGGGCGGCAAAGTTGTGATATATATATAAACAATTTTTTTGAACTGAAACACTGAAACACACAATGATGTCAAAGAAGAATATAAAATGAAATCGTAAACACATAAGACTAGAGTTTACCTTTATTAATATATACTCCCTCCGGTCCTAAATATAAGACCTAATTGACTTTTTTGAAAAATACTAAAAAAAAGCAAAAATAAGTTAACTATAAATTGATTTACCTAATTTTTTCCCTTAAACTAGTTTATTTTACTTATAAACTAATGGATAATCTAAAAATATATCAAATATGTCATGATTTAATAGACTATTTTGCAACCTTAACCTCTCCAAAAAAAAGTTATCTAGGTCCTATATTTAGGACCGGAGGTAGTACATGTTTTTAGTATATAATTGAATAAAAATTGTAGAAAAACATTAATTTAACTTGAATATATTTTAAATATAAGTTGTTGTATTAAATATATCAACATTTATATTTTATATATCGACCTCAAAAAGAAATTTCTACTTTATAAATTCATTGAATATGGTTAAATGAAAATAATTTTTTTATTAAAAAATAATAAAAATGCGTTTAAGAGTAAGTTAACATTAATCTCAAGAAGTTAAAAATGTAGAAGTGGTCCATTCGTTACATATATTTATAAAAAGATATGTAAATTCATGAGTTTTTAATAAGTTAATTTATAAAAAGATATGTAAATTCATGAGATTTTAATAAGTTAATAGACATTACAAATTTAACTGACTTGTAATAGATATCCAGTAGATAAAGTCGAGAAAAGGTAAAATTAGGGTCTGAACTCATTAGTGGCTTTGACCGCAATGTGTGTAACTGTGTGTATATATATATACACGCACGCTTATGAGAAGACGGCCTAATAATCTCTTATTTAATGCGTGGTTCACTTTCTTTCCTCTCCACTCTCATTACCTTCCGACTCTCCTCTTTCTTCCTACTCTCCTCTTTCTTCTGTTTTCATCCAGAGACCAAACTTCAGCACTTTAATAATAAGAAGCTAAGCTTCACCACACAAGCTAAGGTAGTTTATATATTTTGTTCGATTTAATTATTTATTCTCTTGCTTGTGATTGGACCTCCAATACTATATGAAATATTTCTGTGTTCATAGAATTTTTTTTATTCACAGGGAGATTATTATAATGAAGATGGGGAAGAAGGGACTGGGGAGGATGGTGGAGAATCTGAAGATGAAGATAAGGTCACTGAAGATGAAGAGTTATCATTCAAATCATAATAATGATAATGATTATTTTTATGATAAGATGGAGAAAAGTGAGAGTATGAGAGTTGAGATTCAAAGCAGAAAAGCCAGAAAGCTCATTGAAGATACTCTCAAGATTGCTGATTCCCCCAAAATCAAATCCTTCGCTTTCTGATTGTAATCAAAACTTCTTCCTATAATATTTTCATATATGTATGTGATTACCCTTCAAAAATTATGATTAAATCTTATATATATGTTGCCCCCCTCCTCCCTCTCTCTCTCTCTCTCTCTCTCTCTCTCTCTCTCTCTCTCTCTCTCTCTCTGCACACACACATACACACATATATCGCTAGTTTCACTTTTTTTTTTTTGGATAAATATATAGTCTCACCACTTCTTATACATAACTGAAAATAGTTGCAGAATTCTGAGCAGTTTGGTCCTATCTTGAATCTGTGGTACCTATGTTATTAATTTGATATAATTAATCCATTTATATTTAGTTTAATCTTCGCCAAAGAATGAGTTTTTCCTTAACTGAAACCCAAAAAAAGAGTTCAGTGTAGATTATAGAAAGAATGTTATCCCGGTCGGTGGAGATCGAATTCCTTCTCTCTCCCTCTCTTTGATTTAATTATATTCCGCTGATTAATTAGTGCCGTCCTTCAGTCCAAAAAATATTGTACCGTTCATTTTTTTTTCTTTCTTTATTTTTTTTTGTCAAACGCCCTTGGTCCCAATATAAAAATCTGGTGATGGGAGATACTATGTACCAGAATATAAGTCAATTTAGTGGGGAATAGTTTGAGTATTTGTTGTATTTTTCCTACTTTTACTCTTTGTTTTTTGACAACACTCCCCCTCATCTTCCTCATTCATACACTCTCTCATTTTTTCCCATCTAATCACCATCTCACTTATCCTCTTCATTTTGTAAAAAAATATGTTCCATAAATATTGATTGTTTTGAAGGACTTTTAACAATTTTCTCGAATATTGCGATTTGACAAACATTAGCTTATAATGTGAGATAAATGAATTATTTTATCCTACAAACCATAGAAACGTAGGACCCGTTTGGTTCGATTACATTGTACATGTGCAATGGTAATCTTTATTGCATTACCACATTATTTGTCATGTTTGGTTGGATTTATTGATGGTAAAGAAGATTGCAATTTTAATGAAGATTGCATATTTTTTGGTAATGAGTTTTCATAGAGTTCCCCCTATGAATCTTCATTGCACCCTATCATCTATAATAAAATGTCAATTTTACCCTTAATGAACAATGTGAAAAGACACTTACTTGCCCTCAATATTTCTCTTTTGTCTCTTTCTCTCTCTTCCTCTCTTTCTCTCTCTCCCTCTCTATTTCTCTCTTCGTATCTCTCCCCCTTTCCTTCTCTCTCTATCTTTCACCCTCCCTCTTTCTCTCTCCCTATCTCTCTCTTTATCTCTCCCCCTCTCCCTCTCTTTCCCTCTCCCTCCCTCTCCCCCTCTCTTTCCATCTCCCCCTCTCTCCCTCCCTCCCTCTCCCTCCTTTGGTGGAGAAATGAGTGGAGACAATTGGGAGAGTTCATTTCTTTAATTAGGGTCATTATGGACCTTTCATAATTATTATGAAAAATAAAAGATATTGTCTCCACCAAAGTTTTAAAACCCGAGCCGGACGTCGAGCCGGAAAATTGAGCGGGTCATGGTTGAAACGGTTGAAACGGTTAGACCGTTAGGCCGAACCGGTGACGTAATAATTTAATGAAAATTAAATATATAAATAATGTTAATACTTAATAACTTAATATAATTAGGATGAAGATATTTTTTTAATCCAGTTCATTTTTTTTAATCAAGTTCATTTTTTTCTATTGATATATTTTTTTTTGCAGTCTTCAATTTCTGACCGGGCCGGCTCGTTCTGGTTAACGGCCCAACTCCGGCTCCCGGGTCAACAACGGCTTAAAAGCGGCCTAAAGCGGGCTGACCAGCGAAACGGCCCAACAGAGTCAAACGAGCCGTTTTTTCCACCGGCCGACGGTCCGACCGGTCGGACAGTCCGGCTCGGGTCAGGTTTCAAAACCTTGGTCTCCACAATTTGCAAATAACCAACCAAACACATTGATGGTAATCATTATTGCATTGCACCCTATTGCAACAAAATTCATTGCATTACCAAGGGGTTGTGCAATTGAACCAAACAGGCCCGTAGTAGAGTCATTTATCATAGGGGTCAACCAATTTTAGTCCCCATTTAGTAAGAATGTTTGGGAAGAGAATATACTAGTCAACCCTACGTACCCCTGCTTCATGCAGAGAGGTTGATTCGAAATCACGACCTCAAACTCCACGACAAACAAGTTTATCGTTGAACTAAGTAGGTCCTTCATTCATCATATGTAAAGTTAATGTGCTCTGCCAATGTCATTATTACTTCTCTCCTCTT
The DNA here is from genome assembly GCA_029929735.1 of Mimosa pudica. NCBI lineage: Eukaryota > Viridiplantae > Streptophyta > Magnoliopsida > Fabales > Fabaceae > Mimosa > Mimosa pudica. The sequence goes on along the minus strand of JAKELP010000021.1, from coordinate 5,222,333 downwards.
TATGTTTTCTATGCACGAGGACAAAAATGGAAATTAAACACTCATTATTTTGACTTTTACATGTTAGTCTCTTTAGTCCTTAATACTACCTCCGGTCCTAAATATAGGACCTAGATAATTTTTTTTGGAGAGATTAAGGTTGCGAAATATGTTATTAAATGATGACATATTTAATATATTTTTAGATAATCCATTAGTTTATAGGTAAAATAATTTAGTTTAAGAGAAAAAATTAGGTAAATCAATTTATAATTAACGTATTTTTTGCTTTTTTTAGGATTTTCCAAAAAAGTCATCTAGGTCTTATATTTAGGACCGGAGGGAGTATAACAGTTTAAATTTGAATTGATTTAGTCTAAAATATAAGAGCTTATCTTATATTTTCACATCATTTAACTTGATTTTTTGATTTTTGAGGTATCATATACAAATGTCAAAATAATAAAAGCATGTCTTTCATTGATGCCATTTATGTAATGCAAGGAATCTATGTTTTAGAGGGAATTTGAGCCTCTTTGCCAATAAAATACTTTTTATTATTTACTTGTTAATTGATATTTTTTATTATTTGTTTTCTAAATTAATACTCCCTCCGGCCCCTAATATAAGAGTTAGCCGCCAAAAAAACGCTTCTTAAGAAAACATGTGAATGTTAGTCGGGTGTCTGGAGTTAATGCTTCTTTTCCAATATTGCTCATATTTATTATGATACTTTTAAGAGAGAGAAATGCATAAACATTAATAAATATGAAAGAGAGTTAGGGGTAAAGTAGGAAAAAATGCATTAAATGAGGAGAGAATGTGAGGTGAGCTCTTATATTAGGACCAAAACCATTTCAAATTTTGGGCTCTTATATTAGGGACCGGAGGGAGTATTAAACCACGCGCGCAATCACAAATCACAATAGTTAGATTCATTTGACCACTGTCTATTTGCATAATACGCACGACAGATTTGATGGATTGTTTTTTGTTGTAAAGGAGAAAATCGAAGCACTAAATAATAACTATATGAATAGAGAAAGTAGTATGCTGGAGACAGTGATTCATTGTAAGAATCTAGAAACTCATAAAATGAGATAGATGTTCTAAGTTGACTTTTCTTGTGTATTGTAAATGCTCCGATGCAAAACGCAAAACCATCTGTTGTAAGTCAATTCTGTGGCGACGAATGATGTAAATGAACCTATTGAATCACTCAATAAACAATCAATGTCTCGCATTAATTGTAAGCACTTTATTTTTCTTTCCTCGTTTATTTTGATGCTTATATGGAACTAAAACAATTTTGATTTAGAGGCATATAAAGTTTATTTTTATTTGAATTAAAGTGCAAAATATCCATGTAATTCATAAAAGTACAAAAATACGCATGTAAAATTTTTCTGGAACAAAACTACCCATCAAAACTCAAAACTAGGGTAAAACTGTCCATCACCGTTAATTTTTGACTTTCACTAAATTATCATCCTCTATCGCGTCATCATTCACCAAAACATGTAGCAAACTTATGTATTTATTTGCCCTCATGTGATGATGAAGCAAGAGAGGATGATGAAATACTCTCTCTGGTCCCTAATATAGCTAGCCGTAAAAAAAACGTTTCTTAAGAAAACATATGAATGTTAGTTGAGTGTTTGGAATTAACGCTTCTTTTCCAATATTGCCCATATTTATTGTGATACTTTTAAGAGAGAGAAATATATAAGTATTAATAAATATGATAGAGTTAGGGAAAAAGTTAGAAAAATGCATTAAATGAGGAGAGAATGTGAGATGAGCTCTTATATTAGGGATCAAAATTATTCAAATTTTGGACTCTTATATTAGGGACCGAAGGGAGTATTAGTTAGTAGTAAATGATGAGTTTAATCATGTTAATATTATTTGGTACTCTAATTCAATAAAAATACAAATAATCCGCCATTTATCCGTTCGTTATTGTTTGTGCTAAAGCAAACAAAATGAAATAATGAAAACTATCAACAAATTGATAATCAATGTCAAGAAAATTGAACTGATGATATTAAGTAATTAATATATTTTAATTAGTTAGTGCTCAAAATAAAAGGGAACAATAATGATTCATTTTAATAAACTGACAGCTGAAATCTAAAGAAAAAATATTATATATAATAAAAACAATATCAACACATTTTACTTTAATTTTCGTATAATTCTCCTACTAGATAACTATAGTATGTCTCGAATCCTAACTCAAACATTCAGTTAAAAAAAATATAACCCAAACATATAAAAATAAGAAAAAAATGATGTTCAGTATAGTGAAAGATCACTTTAATTTGCTTTTTGATTAAATGCTGTCTTTTGGGTAGATGCTAAGATCATGTATTGATGTAACAATATTAGGAATATGACCTGGAAAAATATTATGTTAATTGCAAAAGTTGCGACATAAGCTTTTACAATTACAAGTCACTACCATGTCAGCTTTACCGTATTCTAAGGTGAATGCACGAAAATATAAAACAGCATATAACCGACAGAAAAACAGCAAGCTGCTTTCACGTTATAACTTCATGTTTTTGTTCGTTTATTTTTATTTTCTAGTATTCATTCTGTAACAAAATTGATTTCTTGTGAATTTATCCATACACAATTTGCTGTAAATGTTTCTAGGTGGTAGTGACTAATGAGGCGTCCTCAATAATGGGCTTATACGTTCACAAGCTTGATTTATAAACATAACACATATTTATCTAGTTTAATATCATTAAGGGTGTTAGTTAAATTCCTCTCCTAATTAGGATAAGGTTTTCTGTTGTTCTTGTCTAGTTAAATTAGTTAAAATAAAATGATATTACTATTGTACCCTAATAACTACCTTTCTTTATTCTCTACTTCCACTTGTTTTCATTTAAAGAGGTTCATTAATGATAATTTGGCAAAAACTGAGAACAATTATAAAGAAGTCTTATATATTTAGAATATAATCAAACTCACCTCCCCAAATATATCTTACATTTTGGAATAAATTGAGTAATTTTTTAAAAAAGAGTTGTTCAAGACAAGTTTATGAAGTTTTTTTTAAAAAAAACAATCATCCTTGACACTGTTATGTTATAGCCTTCAATCTATGAACGGCACGTTTTGGTACACTAAATGATTAAATAAGAACATTTTCTTACCATTAGAGATATCATTATATCTTGCACAAAAAATTATTTAACAAAATAAAATCCATGTAACAAATTCCACTAAAACAACACCTATTTATCTAATTTGATATCATGATTAAAGATGTTCATTAAATTAGATAAAATAATACGATATTACTATTGCATCCTAACCACTTTCCTTTATGTGCTACCCCCACTTGTTTTTTTTATTTAAGGAGCATCATTAGGAACAATTTGAGAAGAGAAATTAAGAACAGTTAGAAAGAGGTCTTATATTTAGAAACAAACTCACCCCTCAAATATAACATACATTCGGGAACGGAAAAGTGTTCAAGACCAATTTATAAATTTTTTTTTAAAAAAAAAATCATCCCTGACGCTGTTATTTTCAAGCCTTTAATCTATTAACGGCACTTTTTGGTTCAAAAAATGGTTAACTAAAAACATATTCTTACCATCAAAGGTTATTATATCTACACACAATAAATTAATCAACAAAATAAACTCCATCTCCATGTAACAAAACTCCACACTCAGTTATAAGTGTTAAAGCTAGTTTTATAAGTGGTAAAAATCGATCAGCTTTCGGTTCATGATACTCCCTCCGATCCCTAATGTAAGAGCCCAAAATTTGAATGGTTTTGGTCTCTAATGTAAGAGCTCACCCCATATTCTCTCCTCATTTAATGCATTTTTTCCTACTTTACCCCTAACTCTCTTTCATATTTATTAATACTTATGTATTTCTCTCTCTTAAAAGTACCATAATAAATATGGGCAATTTTGGAAAAGAAGCATTAACTCCAGACACCCAACATTCACATGTTTTCTTAAGAAGCGTTGTTTTGACGGCTAGCTCTTATATTAGGGACCGGAGGGAGTATAATGAAAAAAAAAACATGTTTATAACAATTCTAACAAACCATAATTATAATAATAACGCAATACATTTATTTGGTCGAACCTACTATTACTCAAATCCCGAAGTTTCATTGTGCTGTTTTTAGAAAAGCAAGCATAATCAATGCCATTCAAAGTTGGCCCTATAAATGAAAATAACGCTAATTAAATGATACAAGTCTCCAAGATCCCACACCAATAAAACAAGAGGTGAACAAGATTCCATTTCCAATACGACATTTCCTTTTAGTACAAGGTTAAAGATGCAAAAATAAATTACTGATAGCTAAATATAAAATCTACTTGTTATGATGTTCATCCTTAGAAGTTTGTTCAAGCAATAAACACAGGGTTATTTCAAATAAATAATGGTTTATAATTTGCTCTTTAATTTGAAATTTTTTCCAATAAATAACTTAAATGATGATCCTAATTCGTGATCTCCAATTTTGTGACAAGGGAATAAAGTTGAAGCCAGAGATGTGTACACTGGGTTGCACGTGATAATGGAAGACAAGGGATGACATCTGAATCAGACATGACTATTATATACGCACTAATGGTGCCCAACAAGTTTTAATGTGGGAATATAAACATTCTGCAATATAAAAAATAAAAGCTAATAATGCAAATATCAGAGCATGTAATACTCTTTCCGTTCTTAAATATAAGATCATTTTTGAAATTCAACTTGTTCCTAATTAAAAGATCATTTTCTTACTTTTTCCAACTTTTTCCCAAATTAACCCTATCATGCTCATCTAAAATAACAAGTAAGAGATGGAGAGTGAGGATAAAGGTATATAGTTGGAATAAATTGGTAATAACATGTGTAAATAACTAACTTCCTTAATCTACTCAAATTAGGGAAAAATGATCTTATATTTAAGAACAAAGGGAGTATTTGTTATGCTTTCATGATTAAGAAGATAAAATCTACCAGAATCTCTTGAAAGCTACTTTTTTGATCAAAATCTTGAAAGCTAGTTGACTGAAATCCCTTCTAAAATCCTTTGCCAGCCAAAGTAAGGAAAATAAAACAGACTCAGGTGAATCATAAACTGAGCTACCATTTTTTCTTACGTGCCCATTTTCTTTTTCATTATGTGGAACATTGATCATAAAGAACCCTAATGCGACTAAACAATATATATATATATGTATGTATGTATGTATGTATGTATGTATGTATGTGTGTATGTATGTATGTATGTATGTGTGTGTGTGTGTGTATGTGTGTGTGTGTGTGTGTGTGTAACATAAAAGCAGTAAACAAAGAGAATTAAGAGAGCAAGGAGGAAACACATTCTCGTGACAACGTTGACTGGAGTGGAATGAAAACACCATAGCAAGATTGTGAAACCTTCATTGGCCAGCATAATGAGTGAGACTCCATAAGCTCACTTTTACCCCCTTCACTCGCAATTTCCTATTTCAGATTTTCCATTTTGAATCACCAAATTTATTAACTCCACATATCAATATTTCGATTCGATACGGTGTATATAACATGTCACATTTCATAAAATTATGAAGTGACTCATTTTTCAAACTTTTTTTTGGTCAAACATTTTTCAAACTCTACACAATGTACATGAACCACGAGCAGCTGGTTAATACTAGTACGAGTATTATAGTACAATCATTATCAGTTTACTCCAATTTCACAGTACAGCCAAGTTGCACAATGATGCTACCTAAAAGTAAGCCAGCTGTATTTTGTTGATTTTCAAATAGTTCTAATGATTTCAAAAATTAAAAGTATAACCCCTATATATAAATTAGGCTGCAAACATAAGGTTGGGTACATCTATCTTTTCTTCTACCTCACCTAATTGGAGCTTTGTGCTTTGGGCGCTAGCCACGGTTAACAAAATCCATCAGTGACGTGAGATTTGTGAGGAAAGAATACGTTATTGCTGTAATCATCATCTGATCATTAACATCTTTGGTTCAAAGGCTAAGATGATTTGAAAAAATATCGAAAAAAGATATTGAATGATCATTGAAATGGCAACCCTACTTAGTCGATGCACAGATTGCTTAGTCAGATAGCTAAAAATTTATTATGCTCATATTACTTGAGTTCACATGTAGTTTCAGAAAAAACCAGTGGAACAATCTAAATGAGTTCCACCGGGAATGGTCTACACAAAATTTACTATCAGAGAACTTCCTTGAATTAGCAATATGTCCTGAGTGAAAAAAATGCATCACATCATAAGAAAATATTTAGTCCACATTTCAGGGGGACCTGGAAGAGGGATGCTTAGGAAGCTATGTATTGATGTGAATTATTATGATAAAGCGTCCGTAGATCTTTACAGTGATTGCATGTCCATGGCAGTAAAGGAGGATCCAGACAATAGGAATGGATCTGTCGAATATGGCAAAGATGGCAACTTATGAGCAGATCCTCAGGCTCTCGTCCCCGGCAAACAACACAAGCACCTGTCTCTAAGGACTGTATAAAGCATAGCACAGACACATCAGTACAAAACAAATGTTAGGTGTACATAAACTTCCTGCCAAATCTGGACAATAATGAATAGTTCAAACTTGTTACAAGATCATACATGGCTTGAAGAAAACATTTCAAAAATAATAAAAAAATATTTTCTTGGATGCAATCAGCATAATAAAAAACATTCTTTTTCTTGTCAATTTAGTGTGATTAATTTTCGCTAGATTTCAAAACAGTAGTACACATATTATGCTCTCAATCGAGCTAATAAAGGTTGGATCAATCATCATGTTTGTATCAACACACGACATCATGCTCGTATCCCTACAATTTCAGTAACACCTAACTATTTAACAGCACTGATACAGCTATATTAAAGTATTCAACACTTCATGAATAGCACACCACATCATGCTTGTACGCCTGCTGTCAAAACAATTTTTTATCATGAAAACACCTAAAAGTTATCCCTTTTATTAATTAGAAGCTCTCTACTCATGTATCATGGCTTCAAGTTTCTTTAACCATATGGCAATAAGCAAGCTTTACTCTGTTGACAGTTGACACTTGTATGCAATCCATTAGAATGCATGACATAAATAGGAACCATGAAAATTGAGCAAACGAGAGTAGCAGAATTATATTGAATTTATATGGAAATTATTGCGAATATAAGTATTCAATAGCATAGTGGAATGAAAATAGCATTTTCTTTAGCAATTAGAATGCAACAAGTCATAAGTACAAAGCAGTGAATAAATATTAAGAGGATGAGCATACCTCATAATTTGGTTGTTCCCGATCCATAAATAAAATAATATCTGAGATTGGAACGCCACATGGGATTGTTTGGGAATATATCTTTTGATCCACAGCCAAGTCCTCATATTTCATGATTCTGTCAAACCTTGACTTGCACAAGGGACACGTTGAGACTTTTCCCATTGCGGTCTACAAAAATCGACAACCATTGATGAGAATGAAACAAAAATTCAACTGTCATTAAACTGCTATGGAGAAAGCAGGCAACAAAAACAGTAGAGTATTCAAAAATTAGAAGGAAAAAAGTCCTAACATGTACAAATATAAATATTAAAATATCCCTTCATCTTTGGAACTATTTTAGTACACGCCCATCAATTCACTATTTCTATACACTCTCCGTTAGAATAACAGCTTCTGATGACTTTTCACACATAAAAAAAAGCCCCATATACAAGAATAGAAGACAATTAAACATTACAGATTTAGCCATTAATTATACTTTACATCTAAATGAGACATGAGTGTCAGAGTGATGAATTTCATGTCTGTTGAAAGATATCAGGATATCACATAGCACAATTTATTCTGAAAACAACGTGAATCAAGAGTACATTTGGAATTGCATTCCATTGAAATGGCATTTACAAATTACATATTTGCATTACAATGTTGATGCATATATACTCTCACAGGCAACAATCAAGGGCCATAAAGGGCTAACCCAGTTCTAGTCCACACTTGGTTAAAGGATGAGAAATAAAGGAAATTGTATTCCAGTCAACACCTAGTCCCTCAGTCTAGAATTACACAAATATTTATACCCAATGCCATATATTACAACGTGCCAACAAATATAAGTTGTTGACAAATTTCGGTAGCAAATTAGCATTTGAATTTGATGACTCTTAAAATTTTTTCAAGTCTTCAGAAGTAATTTAGGTTCATGAGAAGTGTTTCTGTGGGATTTAAAAATGCAACTTTGTATGAACATCAACAGTAAAATTATATGAAAAAGAGCATATTATAAAACTAATCAAAAGAAGAGCAAGTCAAGCCAGTTTTTTCTTAGCATGATCAAGGGAAGAAAAACATAAGCAAAAGGATAGAAATTGTACCCTGTGATCAACCCAACTCTGGATACATGAGTAACAAAACCTATGTAAACATGGTAAAACCCCTCGTGTTGAGCTGAATTCCGTCAAACATATGACACATGACAAGTCTGTCGATGTAGGTAAGTCAGCCACCAGACCTCCCCCAATACCATTTGCAGACTTTTCAAAACACTTGTCTACAGATATTTGCTCAGCTGTAGGCAAGGTATCTTGTACGCATGGAGTAGAACTTCTTGAACTTGAAAAATGTATTGAATCTTTTATATATCCTGTAGCATTAGATGCTGCATTGATGGCTATGTTTTGATTATTTGAGTCAATATCAGGTCCTTCTCTATCTTCTAAAATAATATCAGTAGAGCCACCACCAAAAAGGCTGGAGGAAGCTACAGCATCAGTATTCAATCTATCCATTCCGTTAAGGTACTCCTCAGAGTTCAAACCAGGTGAAGAAGCAGAAACTTCTTGAATATTCCTTTTCACCAGCCTTCTTCTGTGATGGGAAGGACCGGCATAAGTAGCCACCCCATTACTACTGGAGATCTTTCTTTTTCCAGCCCTTGACTGTCTGGAAGAAAACTTTAATGGCTCTTCCTGCTATTTAATAGAAATGACTACAAATAAGGCCAACAGCTAATTTGTAAACACGTTTCCATGACTGGTCATGTGATTTAAATCATGTTCTTAATACACATGCATCTAGATGTGTTCCATTTAAGACTGTAACAACATAGATAATCTAAAACAGCTGATTTTTGTAGACGAGATTAATTTTGTAGACGAGATTAATCAGACAGAGCTTTTTTATATTTTCTTATTTTCCATCAGCTGATCAACGTAAATGCCTTGAGCAGAGTACTCATATAATAAGACATACAGATTTATCACCTACTTCAGTTGAACCAATTCAAAAACCAATGTTGTTGCCAAAAATTTAAAAGCAAGCATATTTGAAGCACCAACTGATTAAAATTAAAATTAATGCAGACATCTACTAAAGCACCATCATAAGCATTTCAGAAGATAGGTTGAAAAAACAAATGTACAACTGCAAGTAATATTAATAGAAAGACAAAATGAAAGAGGAGGATCCAAATTTTACAGATACCTCAGTCATAAAATCAGAATCTTCACTAATAAGATTTCCGGAAGCTCCAAAACTGATGTCAGTTGTTTGGCTAATGGAGACAACGTCATCCGATCCATGTTTAACTTTATTTTTAGTCAAGCCACTTTCCTGAACAAAAAGTGGAACTTGCAGCAAAATTGGACCCACCTCTTCTCCACTGTATGTATGTACAGACTTGTTTCAAATTAGACTGTTTTAACTAACATCAAAACAAGATTTTGGTTTCAGAATTTACTGCCCCAATAGTTTCAATCATTGGGAGGGATGTTTTTAAGTTACTTAAATCTAATAAGCGATATGAGGCACAATCAGTTTATGCGCTTTCAAGGATCATTTCAATATTTCAAAGGTGAAAGTGGATGGTGAGAAGGAGTATTATTCATCATCAATTTTTCCTATCAATGAAGCAGAAGCTATGTCTACTTATTCTCTAGTGAGAAGAGAATATGGAAGTTACCTTTTCAATGTATAAGGTTCCACTGAAACGCACCTTCCTTGCTTTAAACATTCTTCAATCCATTGGTGATTCACTATAACTGTTCCTAACTTTCGAGCAAGATCATGTTTCTTTCCTTCAAATCTCCAACAAATCTGATATTGTTGACAACATAAAAAATCAAACAACCCATAAACCATCGACTAGTTTCTCCAACTAAATATAAAAGCAACTAGTCCCCTCTCTTTCTTCACCATTAATTACACCCTCCGGTCCTAAGTATAAGACCACCTTATAGACTTTTTTTAAAGAATCCTAATAAAGTCAAATAAACCACCTAATCATAACATATTTTGTGTATTATTAGATCATGTGTTACCATATAAGTCAAATAAACTAGTCTAGAGAAAACATTTAGGAAAATCAATTTTTAATTATCTTATTTAGCTTTCTCATGATTCTCCACAAAAGTCAACTAGGTCTTATATATATAAGACCGGAGGAATATAAACTAAAAACGCAAAATACTTTAAATTGTTTATATATATATATATATATATATATATATATATTCCTGAAAGCTAATTAATTTTACATATAAATATAAACTAGGCTATCCTCTAATGGTTATTAGGAAAGATAGATAGATAGACTAACGAGGTGAGTGATAGATGGCGACATTGCGCCAACATAATTAGCGCCAGCATGAGAGATCAACTTGATAAGGTTGAATCTGTGTGTTCCATGATAGCCACTCACTGTAGCCACCACACGTTTCATGCCTTCAATTGGAACAGCCATGGATCCTGTAAAATCAAGAACAAAGCGAGAGAGGAGAGAGAATGATTGAGTGAAAATTGAAGAACAAATAACCTAATAACCACAACGTATAACATGGAAAAAACTATTTGCCTAAACAATCGACGGAGATTTCGGTTTGCTTTGCGTGGAAAACATAAATTAGTTAGTTATTGGTGTTGCGATGCGGAATTAAAAGCCCTAAGAAGATACAAGTAGTGTAGTGCGTTGGTGAAGAATGATGAAATTGAATAAGAGATGGTATGATTGAGTAAGAAAAGAAGAGAGAGAGAGAGAGAGAGAATCGCCTGGAGGTTGATGTTGAAGCTGATAGATTTTGTTCGTCGTCTTCGTCTTCGTCTTCCATGTTATTCCAGAATACTCATTTTGCCGCCAAACTCTAAATTTTGAATACTCATTTGAGGAGCCCAAAGTATTTATAGGAGGATCTTATTCACCTATCTTTGGTAGCTTAGATAAGATAATGCAGGATATTGCATGAAAGGATGAAACCTTTCCCTTTTTATACTCCCTCCAATCCTAAATATATTACCTAACTTTTTTTTTGAGAGATTAAGGTTACGAAATATGTTATTAAATGATGACATATTTGATATATTTTTAGATTATCCATTAGTTTATAGGTAAAATAAACTAGTTTAAGGGGAAAAATTAGGTAAATCAATTTATAATTAACTTATTTTGCTTTTTTAAGGATTTTTTAGAAAAGCCAATTAGGTCTTATATTTAGGACAGGAGGGAGTATTATATTTCCTCCATTTCTATATATAAGACCAAGTTGACTTATTTGGAAAATCCTAAAAAAAGTAAAATAAGTTAATTATAAAGCGATTTATCTAATTTTTCCCTTAAACTAGTTTATTTTACCCATAAACTAATGGATAGTCTAAAAAATATATTAAATGTGTCATTATTTAATAGCCTATTTCGCAACCTTAAACTCTCCAAAAAAGTCAATTAGATCTTATATTTAGGACCGGAGGTAGTATCATATATAAGCATCACTAAGGTTGATTTGAGAAAATAATTGATAAAAATTAGAAAATAATACTCCCTCTGGTCCTAAATATAAGACCTATTTGAGGGGATGCATTTGGTCATAAATATACATTTGGTCATAAATATAAGATCTATTTCTAACTTTTACAAATTTTTTTCCAAAATATCCTTATCAATGCCCCTAATAATAGACAAGAAGAGATGGAGGGTGAAATTAATGTTCCCTAATGGTAGACAAGAGAAGAGGAAATGTGAAATCAATGCTCCTTAATGGTAGATAAGAGGAGAAGGTGGGTTGAGTCAATGGTCTGTAATGGTAGACAAGAAGAGAGAGAGGGTTGAGTCAATGTTTTCTAATGGTAGACAAGAGGAGAGGGAGGGTGTAGTCAATGTTCTTTAATGGTAGACAAGAAGAGATGGAGCGTGGGGGTGAGGTGGATAGTTAGGGTATATTGGTAATATCATGTCATTTTAACTAACTTAACTAACATCTTCAATCTAATCAAATTAAATAAATATGTATTAAATTTAGGACCGAATAGACTATTATATCTAGGAACAAAGGAAGTACAAGATTGTATTTATGGTTTTTGAAGAGATTAAAATGCGGCCTAAGTGAGAAGTGAGAAAAAGGCGTTCATTTCTCCGGGTCATATATATATAAGACATATTGATCTAATTTAAAGATATTGAGAAATGTAGTTAAGTTAGTTAATTTTAGGTGTTTTTCCGATAATGCCTTATCAAAATCTTTTCTTTCTTATATAAAAGGAGGGGCATCTGCTAGGCTCCCTGCATGCCACCTATCCAATTAGATCCGCCAACTATTTGTCACATGTCCCCTATATATTATCTTTCCCACACGTCATAACGTGCAGGTGATTTTGATGAAAAATAAAATGGGGGAATTAAAATTAATTTGTAGTCTCTCACAAGGGACTTAATAGTTAATAGTAGAAAAATTTCATGACAAGTTAATATAAAAGTAGGGTCCCTAAGGACTTTACTTTAATATAATTCAAATACAAAAAGACCAGATTGTTCCTCCGTGTGACAAGGTCATGATGGGTAAGGAAATGACGAGGTCATGCACACTTATAACAAGATCATGAGCAACTCTAAGAAGGTCATATTCCACCCCATGACAAGTTAATGGGCAAGCATTTACAAGGTAATGGGCAGGAATGACAGGGTCATGCACACATATATATAACAAGTTCATGGGTAGAGAAGAAGAGACAATTTAATCCTTTTATATTTAAAGTATACTAAAGTAAAGTTTAGGGACTTTTCTACTTAGCTCAACAAAATAAGCTGTCATATACTCATTTTCGTGATTTCATCCCTGACCTAAGCTAACGAACGATCCTGAATCAACGTACTTGTTCCACTACCTTCCCCATCCCTCACCCTTGGGCACCTCACAAACATACATACATTTCTGCCTGGTACCTTTCTTTTCTTCCCCAATCAATCAATCAATCAATCAAAGTTTCGTTTCTATTTTTAATTTGTTTTAGGGATTTTGTAGAATAGGGTATATATATTTATACATGCTCAAAACACTTGCTTTTCGCCCTCCCTTCCTCCGATCCATATTTCTCTTTTCCCCTTTCTTTCATCTTCTTCTCCAATATTATTAAGATTATACTACCTCCGGAACTAAATATAGGACCTAATTGACTTTTTTTTTTGGAGAGATTAAGGTTGTGAAATAGGTTATTAAATGATGACATATTTGATATATTTTTAGATTATCCATTAGTTTATAGGTAAAATAAACTAGTTTAAGGGAAAAAATTAGGTAAATCAATTTATAATTAACTTATTTTGCTTTTTTAAGGATTTTCTAGAAAAAGTCAATTACGTCTTATATTTAGGACCGGAATTTTGTGAATTTTGTGAATCTGTAACCCCATTCTTTGCATTTCCACCCTTAGTTTTCATGTTTATGTATAAATGTTGTTTGTCTGATTTAAGGGTTTCAATTTGATGTATATACCCTTGTATTCTCTGTAGTCTTTGTAATTGTTTGTTTCTCTGAATTTATGTTAAGTTCAGGACTTTTATTAATCTCGTTGTTACAAAATGATACAACTTTAGGATGTGAAAAAGAATTTGTTGCTGATGGTGTTTCATTATACTTTCATTAATTTGGGAAAAACTTGAGTTAAATTAGAAAGTGATCTTATATTTAGGAACAAGCTCTCCTCCCTAAAATGATCTTATATTTAGGAATGGAGGGAGTACAAGTTTAGGATGTGAAAAAAGAATTTGTTGCTGATGATGTTTCATTAATGCCATTATTAATTTCCTTCGCCGTCGCTTCGCACAGAACCACCACCGCCTTCAAAAACGCCGCCGTGGGAGACTGTGAAGAATGGGCATCAGATTCGTGCTGATGGTGAACAAACAAGGTCAGACTCGTCTCGCTCAATACTACGAATACCTCACCATCGAAGAGCGTCGCGCCCTTGAGGGCGAAATCGTCCGCAAATGTCTCGCCCGTACTGAGCACCAGGTCCTCCTCCTCCTCCTCCTTCTTCAATTATAAGATAAGCATTAATTATTAAGGTTAATTTGCGGAAAAGTTGAGAAAATTTAAAAAGTGATCTATATTTAGGAACGGAAGGATTATCACTTATTCATATGTTTATTATTCTTCAAATGAAATTGGCTGTGGTGCTTTCTCTGTTAATTATAACATTTATCATGTTTGAGAGGATATGTGCAGCCTATGCTGAAATGTATGGGAATATGGCCTTTTCTGATTGTTGTTGACAGCATTTAATTTGGCTATTATCTCATATGTTTTTATTGTGAACAGTGTTCATTTGTTGAGCATCGCAACTACAAAATTGTGTATAGGCGCTATGCTTCTTTGTTTTTCCTGGTTGGAGTAGATGATGATGAGGTAATCATTTCTCATATGCTACTCTGAATGCTTCAACATTTTATGCCATATGGTCTGGCATTGAACTTACACTTTTGATTATGTTTGAACTCGTTTTTGTTGCAAGATGAGACGGCTTGAAGTTTAGTCTTGTTTGCAGGCATTTTGATTATCATGTAGAATCTACACTTGAGTTTTTATCCTATATTCTGTTGAAAATGTTGCAGAATGAGCTTGCTATTTTGGAATTCATACATCTCTTAGTTGAAACCATGGACCGTCACTTTGGCAATGTGGTAAGTCTTCCATTTGTGAGATGAATCCATTGGAATTTTTGTTGATTCATTTTTCTAGTTTCCCCCTCCTCTTCATGTTGTTTAAGAAATTGCATTTTCTGCGAGTAGACCTCAGAAAAGTGTCTTGATTTTAAATCTTTTGTTCACTGATCCCAGGAGAGTGTATTGATTTGAAATTTCTTGTTCACTTTATCTCTGCAGTGTGAGCTAGATATAATGTTCCATCTAGAAAAGGCACATTTCATGTTGGAGGAGATGGTTATGAATGGTTGTATTGTGGAGACAAGCAAATCAAACATTTTGACTCCAATTCAGCTGATGGACAAAGCGTCATGAAACAGATGAAAATTAAGGAAGTACTCAAAAAGCTGACTCGGTGATTTGTGTATTATTAGCTGGCCCCTTTGCTATTGTTTTTTTATGAATTTGGCTTTGCTCAATCGGTCTTCAATTGTTTTTATGAGTGACGAGTTGAAATCCTGAGTCCATTTCATGTTTCTATCCTTTGTTCTGTTGTGTTTAATGTCAATCACGTCCCTTTTCAACTGATTTTATATGTTGGTGCCTCTGATAATAGCTCAAGGATTCCCTAGTTCCTTACATGAATGGTGAAATCTTGATTGATGATCCTTGATTTCAAATAATTTTTGCCTTTGAAAATACTCATAAAATAGATTCTTCATTGATGATGAACCTTGATCAGAAGATTCAACAAGGCTAATGTGATAATTAATCTATCAGTAACCTCACTGGAATATGCGAATTTTATCATGAGGGCAAAGTGTTGACCGCAGCTTTTCTTTTGTTCGTATGATCATGCACTTTACATGGGGCTTGGAATGTCTCGTGCCAGAGTTGTCACCTTGTCACAGATTATTATCATTAAAACAAAGATTGTTATCTTCAAATTCATGTGACCTTATGTTAATTATGTTTCTTCTTTAGAATTTCGAATTAAATTGATCTTAACCATTTATCTCATGGTGATTTTTTTTATTCAATTAGGTTAAATCTATCATTTGGAAAATCAATTTTCAGAAGCAAAGATTTAGCAAAAAAATTGAGAATAAATTTCAAATTTAATTGAATTCAAATAATGGGTGATCACAAATCAGTCATAATAATCTGATTACAACAGTAAAGGGGAAGCTTATTTACAACAATACCTTTCATAATGGTCATTACTATTGCGTCTTCCAACTACTGGGCTGTAATGCTGCATCTACTGGACTTATTCTTACTAACATACCATAGCATAGTGAATCTTCGGTTTAAGTACATTAAGGACTCGTTGATTTAATTCTGCAGGTAACTATAATTGGGATGAACAAAAGCACAAGTAATCTAATTTGTGTTATTGTTTGATTTACTGCGGGCTCAGGTTGGGTCATATTTGGAGCAAAATGTTTCCAACCATCCACAAGATGTTTGTAGTAAATCAGCATCCTAATAAAGTAATAAAAATCAGAAGATTGCATTAGAGCCAACACCAAGTAAAAATATAAATCATCTTACATGGGAATGCATTTCTAAACTACAAACTCAGCACTGAGTGGATTTTGCATTATTCGCTGATTGAATCCAACACCATTTTGCAAATTTCTGCATGCACAATGCAGCATGAACAATTTCACGTCCACAAGAACTCTACATATTCAAGGTCAGAACCTGAACAATTCAACACAAGAAAGTTCGTGAAATTTGCGAGCAAACCACAGATCAAACTATAATTGGATATTTTCAGAATTTTAAGACTTGCTCATCTACAAATGTTGATAGAAATCATAGCTGTGGTCAATGGCTATTTTATTTTGCGTGTTTAAAATATACTTCTAAACTTTACTTCCATTTTAAATATGAACTCCAGGCAAATTTTGTGTAAACATTTCGTGGCAATATATAGTAAATTTGTTATTACATCAAAAATTCAAAAAGAAAAGAACTGATTAAGGCCTACCTTAGCAGGGATCTGCAAGCACTAGAATCATGTTGTCAGATGCATCTAAATGACAACTGAATCAACAAATGTCAACCAGCATTGAAAAATTCAACAGATCAACTATAACTAACATTTTATAACCAAAGTTTATAGACACGCAAAATCTAAGAAAGTATGCAACAACTCCAAGTTAGAGATCATACAAAGCCAGTACTTCTTCCAGGAACATGTCAACTGAAATTCTTAAAACAATCTATCAGAGTTTCTCACAATAACCAAAATACCTATGACATGTAACATTTATGTTCTCCTTGCACAAATTTGAAATAAAAATTAATAAATTAAAACCCATTTATAATCTCAGAATAAATGCATCCTCAACAATGTAACAAACACCATAAAAGATGGAAACTACTGGTTCTTATTATAGGCCACCAACCCTTCTTAAATACAGGCATCCATGGAGAAACATATTTAATGCTTCTTAGAAACTAACAAGTGCCTTATAGAAAAGATCAAATCAACTTGTCAATTGGTGCCTTATAATTAAAACCAGACGAAGTACAACAATGAAGGAGCCAAGCTAAAACCAGTTCCCCAAAGTCTGCCATGACAAAAGCCTGAACAAAACAACAAAAAACGGAGGAAATATGTTGACATGGGAAACCAAATTAGAGAACGAGTTCCCCACTTCTCAGGATAAAGCACTAACTATGTCATAAATCTAATTCATCCACTAGTATACAAATCCAGCATCACAATCATAACATCAGAATACTTCAGGAGCCTAACATCAATATCATAGCATGGTCTATCTACTCCTACTCAGGCTACTTCAATAGTCCCATAGACAACTAATGAAACGAATATAGATAGTTGGGAGAAGGGCCAGTTAGCTATTTTTGGCCTTTCCACTTACAAGTTCAATCATATAAATGCATATTAAAATCCAAATACTGGTCATGAATTTAGAGAACAAAAATATGGTTCATTATCTTACAAAACTATCACAAAATTAAGGTTAAGAATTAGGAATAAGCCATTTAAAGTAAGATTCACAAAAGAAATATCAGTGCAAGGGAGAAAGATAAGATAGCCTCTTAATCAAGGAAAACCTCGAAAAAGGGGGGAAATGAAAAAAGAACACGACAAAATAACCATGCAACGTACATATTTATACCTATTCATATTAATCAATTAGATTCCTTGGAAAAATACAAAATGAACAAGGAAAACAAGACACACGACCCTTTCCCACTAGTCACTAGAGCAGTCAAGGTAGCTTTAAAAATTTATAGCATGCCTTACCAGTTAAATATACCATAAAAATTGAATACGCTAGAAACCATCTGTCCAATGAATTATTGGATAACAATGCTTGCGGCTGTGCTGCAGTAATTAATGAGAGACGCACCACAGGGGTATATATAAGCTCTTTAAGTACCAGTAACAGTAAAAATTATATCCATAACAAAAAATGCATATACTCACTAAAGCATTTGTAACTGAGGTGAGGTCAAACTTATATATTTTAGAAGAAATGGAGATATCAGAGACAGTACAAAATAATTTATAGGCCAAAAAGTCAATTACAATAATAAATTATAATATAAAATATTCCTTATGCATCACATCCTATTGGGACTAATCATTAAGAATAGGTTCCCGTGTCATCTATCAACTCACAAAAACCTCAATATTGTTGTTTAATATCTTGACAGCAGTGGATTAGCATCAGAAGACACATAATGGTGGCATCTCCTTTACTAATTCAAGAGAAAATATGCACCCCAAGGAATGTCCTGAACATCAAAAATCAACCCACCATCCGTTGAGGTACTTGTAATTGCTGTTGACTTGATTCTTCAACATGAGAAGATGGTCCAGATGGGGACTGATAAGGTCTGGCAGCATCAACTGATGGTCCAGAGACTGGATAATTTGATGAAGTTTGAGCTGCTTCACCAAAAGATGGATAATGTTGTCCTGCCATTGGATGTAAAATTAAAAATTACAAACAAAAAGTTGCACATTTTCTTGCAAAATTATTAGAGTAAATTAACTCATTAGAAACTATGAATTCAACTGGTTATTCATGGATCAAAGTAACTTGTGGAGCAGTACCTGAGGGTGTGTAATATGGTGATGACATTTGAACTGGCTCCCCTGGCGATGGATAATGTTGCCCTGTAGGATGAGAAATCCTTGATGTTGGCATATGAGGGGTAGCCATTTGATGAGACGCACCCCATGAAGGTTGATGCGTACCCATCATTTGTGAAGGCTGTGGTGCATGCTGCTGCCCCATTAAAGGAGTTGGAGGTACAGAAGATGTTGGCATGTGAGGGCTAGCCATTTGATGAGATACACCCCAAGAAGGTTGATATGTACCCACCATTTGAGAAGGCTGTGGTGCATGCTGCTGCCCCATTGTCGGTGGTGGGGGTGCAGAATATTGCCCGGCAGGATGAGGTGAAATTCCAGATGCTGGCATATAAGGGCCAGTCATATGCTGAGATGCACCCCAGGAAGGTTGACGTGTTGCTGTCATTTGAGGAGGCTGTGTGGGGTGCATCTGTCCTCTCATTTGGGAAGGAGGCACAGAAGACTGATTCTGAAACCCAGACATCTGAGGAGGGTTGTTAGCTGGTGGTGGTGGGCGGTATGGAGGCCTTGGTCCAGAAGGACGAGGATTGTGTGTCCATCTATTCATGCCAAGAAGTCTCTCAATCTCCTCACCCCTCCCAGCTTTCCCAAAAACCTCGGTCACATATTCTTTCAATGCAGGAGTTACCCCCACACCATATCGCATAACCTCATCCAGCAAATCATGACCTTTATCTAATAAACCTTCCCCACAAAGTCCCATTATAACAACCTCATAGCAAGAAGGTTCCGGCTTGGGATCTTTCTCTCCCATCTTGCTCAAAATCTGTGCGCAGTCAATGACTTTTCCATTTTTGATCAATACATCAAATACCCTATTACAAAAGCTAGCAACGACCCTCAGACCAGCATCCACCATTTTGTTCAACACCCTCAAAGCGTCATCAATCCTTTCCAATTTCAAATATGCCTCAATCAAAGTCCTATGAGTTCGCACATCCGGGCTTAAGGATTTCGAGCACAATTCATCAAAAAGAGTCTCTGCCTCAGAAATCATCCCATTCTCACAACACCTAGCAATGATATTATTGAAGCCCGCGACGTCCATGGCAAAAGGCTTGGAATCCGCTCTAGTCCCAACCTTCTTAAAAGTCGCGAGTGCTTCCGAGAACTTCCCAAGCCTAAAACACTCATTCACCATAATATTAAACGTATCCGAATTAACGGCCTGGAACTTAGGCGGGGTGTGATTATCCAACATCTGCTCGAACAACTCCCACACCTCCTTCTCCCTACCATGCCTAAGCAAGACCTCCAACAACACATTACAAGTGGCCGGAGTCATCTGAAACTTCCTCTCCATCAACGACCTATACGACTCCATGGCCTCCTTCACCCTCCCCTGCTTAAAAAACCACTCCATATAAGTCCCATTAATAACCCCATCATACACCAAACACCTCTCCTTAAGCTCATCGAAAAACTCATTGGCCCTCTCCAAATTCCCCAAACTCAAAAACCCACCAATCAAATTATTATACACCAACGAATCTGCGCCTTGCGCCTTACTCAACATCTCCCTCAAGAGGTCCACAGCCTCACCAATCCTCCCAGCATCAATCAAACCCTTAGTAAGGTGTCTATAGGTCACCGCCGACGGACTAAACGGCGCATTCTCTAAAATATGCCTATAAACCTCAAGAGCAACATCTACTCTACCCTCATCACAATGAGTATTGATCAAATTATTGTAAGACACAACATTGGGCACAATATTGCTTTGATTGAAGAAAAACTGGAAGAGTGAAACGGCGTCGGAATACCTCTTGTGGCGGTACATGGCGGCGATGATGGCGTTGCAGGTGAAGACGGTGGGGCGGGTGCGGGAGAAGACGGAGTGGCGGGCGACGGCGGAGGCGGCGTCGAGGTCGCCGGCGCGGATGAGGGACTGGACGCGGTTGTGGAGGCTGAGGCGGGGGCCGACGAGGGCGGAGGTGGAGTCGGGGAGGCGCGGCGCGTTGGGGTCACGCGCCGGGGAGGCGTGTGGGGGAGGGCGGATGGCGTTGAGCGGGGGCTCGATTCGGAGGCGGCGCTTTCTGCGGCGGCGCTCGGCAGCGGCCTCCTCGGCGGAGGAGAAGGCGAAGGAGCGGTGGTGGGAGAGGAGGAAGGGGGTGTTGGGTTGGGAGGTGAGGTGGTCGGTGGCGGAGATGCGGTGGAGAGAACGGAGGAGAAGGCGGTAGAGAGACATGGCTTGTTGGTCGGAGGAGGAGAAGTGAAGGATAAACCCTAGAGGGAGTTTCAGAGGTTTAACTTCGGAGAAGAAGGAGAGAGTAGTGTTTAAGATGTGGATTGTATTAAGTTCTAAGGCGATATTACTCTTTTGCCCTTTTCAATTTAGTGAAGCAAAATACTCCCTTTCCCTTTTTTATCCAATATCAAAGTATTCTAATCGGCTCGGCTCCACAAGTGGGAGACTAATCCTCCACTAATTTGTAGCACCTCAAAGGGTGGGAGATTTAATGTTTCTCCATACCCAACGACAAGGGTTGAACCTCAAACAATTGGTTAAGGGTGAATGAGTCATTGTCACTCAACCGCACACCCCACATTAAAATACTCCTTCTCCTTAATATAAGAAAACATGCAAAATTTAGTTTGATGTCTAGAATTGATGTTTCTTTTCCACGTCAAATATTATGATACATTTTAATAATTAATACATAAATATTAAAAAGAGTTATGGATAAAATAGAAATATACACAATGAATATGGAGGGATTGTGAAATTTTTTCATTTTCAACTTTTATATTAGGGTATATTATGGATTGGAGGGAGTAAACGTTGAGAGCTTAGCTACCACCTATGAAACGACTTCCACCTTGTTTTTTATTATAAGGACACGGATTGGTGCAGCTAAGAGCTAACAAGCGACTCTATTAAGGAGCTCAATCTCTTTAAGAATGTGGTCCATGATGAGGTTCCACAACATTGGTATGGAAGGGCATAATATGCAGAAAGCTGGAAAGAGATTTGGAAGTAATACTACTCCTATGGTCCTGTTTATAATAATATGGGTTAAAATGCAAAAATGTATATGTAATTGTCACGAATGTGTAAAAATATACATGTAAAATATTTTGGACCAAAATTACCCATCGAATTTCAAAACTGGGTAAAAGTATCCACAGTTAATTTTTTGACTTTTTTACTTATCCTTCTCTGTCGCGTCATCATCACACAAGAGAAAATAAATACATAAATTTGTCACGTGTTTTGATGAGTGATGAATCAACAAAAGATGATGCATCAAAAGGTCAAAAAAAGTAAATGTGATAGACATTTTTGCCCTAGTTTTGTAATTTGATGGTAGTTTTGCTTCAAAAAATTTACATGGTCATTTTTACACCTTCATGACAATTACTTGAGCATTTTTGCTCTTTAACCCAATAATATAGAGAAGTTTTTATTCGGTTCATATTTTTCATTTTTTATGTGTGGATTTTGTTCTCATGTATTTTATTAGATGTTAAATATTAGTACATTTGGAAAGTTGTTATATTTTAAAGCAAAATTAATGAAATTAAGGTTAATATATAAGAAATATGTTAGGAGTGACTTAATAGGGAGACAACCTGGCTAAGTGTGCCTTATCTCTTCCACCAAGACTTCATTTGGCTATAGGTTTGTTTTCAATTCAAGAAAGGTTGGTTCTATTGTCTTCTACATCAATATATTTATACTTCATCTCATCTTAAATATAATATTTATTTACTTAATTTGAGTTACTTATATTAGTCAAAATCACATGATATTACTAATGCACATTTACCATCTACCTTTATTCACTCTCTCCTCCTCTACATGTTTATTATTGAAAAGTCTCAATTAATAGGAATAATTTAGGAAATAGAATAGTGAATAATTAGATATAGTTCTTCTACTTATGACCAAATTCAACTCCTCTAATAGGTCTTACTTTAAGGACAAGACGAAATGTGTATAAAATTTTCCTTCTTTGTTCAAACATCAATCAACTCCTCTCCCATTGTATATTGTTCATTCAAAGAACTCAAATATGATAATTTAAATTCCATTAAATCCCTTTTATACGTTGAATAGCTTTTACACATTGTTTGAACACTATCATGATGATTCAAAGGTTATTCAAAAGTTATAAGGAAATGCTATTAATATTTGGATGAAGCAAGGTTCTCATACTACATTGCAGGACTACTTAGTCAGCGCTTAAGGTTCTCATACTACATTGCAGGATGACTTAGTAAGCGCTTAAGAACATTGAATTCTCATGGACAAATCCAAAAAACATATACACACACATCTATATTAGCATTAAATCTTTCCTTAACAAGTGCACTTTTCTTTTCTTTTTTGATGAACACAGTTTCAGTTAACAAGTTCATATTTTAATTTCCTAGTACAATCATTCTTATATTATACACTAACAACTTTTTTGAACATTTCACAATAAAAACACCATTTACATTTGTTATATCTGTATTTTCCTTTAAATAGAACCAACATTGTCTACAAAAAGATTAGTGAAAATGTACTTTCCAAACTTAAAAATTAAAAGAGTATTTGATGCAAATATAAAATAAAAGGGTCACTCCACTTCGAATCTTTACTTAATGAGGGTGCTCGAGAAAGAAATATACTAAACAGTTTTAGCACTGTTTTATTTTTTGCAGAGTTATTTGATACAAATATAATAGGACTAAATTATGCTTTAGCCATAAAATAGAGGGAAAAAGTGCAGACAACAAAGCTTAAATAGAACATTTAATTAATATCCAAACTGACTGGTCAGAGTTGAGGATAACATAAACACCACGAGACAGTTCAAACTCCAATTAGATTTGAAGCTTTAGTAGTATATGTGGCATTTCTCTGCCACTTCCAACGCTAAAAGTTAGCCAGTCATTTTAAGTTCGATTCCAACAAAGTAAAATGTAGCTATCTACCTGCGGGAAACTTCAAATATGGTAGTCCAGTGACCTCAATCCAAGGGCAAAGATTTATGAACAATTGAATGAATAGACTTGATAATGATACAAGTAATAGGTACATATCTAGTAGTACAAGAAAAGAAGCTGCATTTCACCATGAAGCTTACATCAGGTTCTCTACTGCCTACTTCTCTTAGTTATATGAATGTGCTACAAAATTGAGTTATCTTTCTAGACAAGAAATTGATGATAGATATTAGCGAGCTGCATAAATGAACGAATACTCAATCAAGCATTTGTACAGCCCTTTTCTCTATACACAATTAGCCGAAAGCACAAGCAGAGCCAACTCCTTTTGGCCCAAAGGGTGAGACCACATACTTGTGTTAGCTGTGGAGAACTTAATTCTTCACATAGAGCTACAAGTTGTCTTCAATCTCATCAGGTACATACAATTTCTCTATTGCAGACTGTCATGAGTAAATAACAAGCATTTAAGTTGGATAAGTACAAGAGAAGCAAACAATTTAGGACAATTATATAATTATAATGATAAGACAAATAACTGACTATAAAATGGTTACTGAGGTTTTGACAGCTTAAGGAAAAGATTTACTCAATAACTTGTAAGAAATTCTCTTCTGTATCTAAATTTTGTTCATTTGAGTTCAGGGGCTGTTTTGTCATGTGTTTATGTTTAATTGCTAATTTTAAAATTACATCTTAGTTCAATGAGGTAAGGTTTTGTTTAACCATATTAAAGAAATGGCAATCACAATCAGAAGGGTTGGTAAATAGCGAAAATGGTTGGCACTTGGCCAGTTTGATTGTAAGAAGGGAAAGTGGAGAAATGGAAAGTGAAATGGTAAAGATAGAAAGTAGAGTTAATGATGAGGTAAAGTTTGTGGGCCCCAAGAAAAGTATGAGATAGAGAGAAAAAACTTGTGGGCCCAGAGATATAGGTAAATTAAAAAAAAACCACAACTTTCCTCACTTTTCTTTTCCCCTCACTTTCCAAGGGCAACCAAACGGACCCTAACTTTTCCCCTCAGCTTAGAGCAAAGGATTTGGTGTTTTCATAATTTACCTTGATGGTGGCAGCATCAGTTGCAGACGGTTTCAAATCCAGAGCCATACCGTAATGAAGCATTGCTTTCTGATGCATGTTCTGCTTCTTATAGATCTTGCCCATCAAAGCATAGACACTGCTTTCACGAGGAGCATACTCTTTAAGTTCCTCTAGGACTTCCAAGGCTTCGTCAAAATTTTCCAAGCTCATGAGTATATTGGCCTTCTGATACATAGGAACTGGGTTTTTCTTGTCCGCCAAAATAGCTCTATCCATGATCTTCAATGCTTCCTCACTTCTCTATCAAATTAAAGAAGAATAATTTTAGAATGCTGAAAATAAAAATAATAAAACTCAAACATGGAAAGCAATCCTAAAATCAGTCAGCAAGAGATTTACCTTCAAAGCATGCAAAGCTGTACCTAGGTATGACATTATAACAGAAGAGCGAGGATTAATTTGGAAAGCCACCCGAAAATGATGTTCAGAGAACTCAAACTTCTCCTGGCGAAGATATACCATCCCAAGTCCATACCAGGCATTGTAGTGTCTTGAATCAACACTGAGTGCACTCTGGTAGCACTTAACTCCATTCTCGAAATCTTCTAGCGCAACATGCCTACGAACAACAAAATACGGAACCATATAGTTGCTGGAAAAAACATGAAATTTATAAAGATCTTGAATGAAAGTAGCATGCTCATACTCGTGTCCGCAAAGGGTATGGGCATATGCAAATCGAGGATTCAGTTGAACAGCTCGCTGAAAATTCTTCAGCGCAGTTTCATGATCTTTCTGCAGGCTGTAGCAATTACCCATGGCACACCTACCAAAACATCAATTCAAAAGAAATATTACAACAGAATAAAATACTAAGTGTTAGTATAGAAACCTCAAACAGACAAAGCCATTCAATTGATACAGATTTTATATATTTATATTAGCATCAGTGGCAGTAACCAACAGACGAAAACCCTTGTGCACTACTACTGTGGTGCCAACATCGCATCGCAACAGAATTATGCACACTTTTATGTATATGCAGCTAGCAACTTAAGCATCTGGCAGGGAGAGGAAAAGCTTATTTAACACTGGCAATTTAAGGAAAAATTAGTGGTGAGTAACACTAAATTCAAGAAAATAGTTGTTTCACGCGCCAAATCACAATTTCAATGAGCCTTAATATGGTCTGACATCTCTAAAGAAAAAAAAAAGCACATTTATTTAAGCAAAAAGTGCAGTTTTACACACCCCACACACCAATATTTTGAACCTTCTGGCAAGAGGGAGAAAAAATATCGGTGAACAGAAAAATGAAATGTATACCATCAAATAATCAGAAAACAGTGTAACATGCCTACCAAGATTGAGGAGCTAAGCGGTCAGTTGCTATCAGTTCCTGTGCGAGATAACTTAACTTCATATCTTCCTTTAAATGCTGCAAAATTGGAAAATGTCATCTCTACAGTTACTGTAAAGACTACAAAACATTTGGCAAATATTTTCAAAAGTGGAATCAAACTCAAGTGGATCGTATTCGTAAAACGTTAAGCAGATTAACATTAATAATCAAACAAGAGCAGTGTTTTGATGTAGACCAAATTATAAGGATTCTCAAAACTATATGTAAATTACTCAATAAATATATATTTCCTTTCAAAGGGGTCCATGTTCTATGAACATAGAGCTATTCTTATGAACCAAATCATTGACTCAATTGTCAACCTCTGATTCTCAGGAATAAATAGACCACACTAGGAATCAGCAAAGGGTTCTAAGATGAGCTGCAATGAAGAGAATGATGTCATTCTTACAGCCAAAACAAAAATAGGCACCATCATTACCCCCTTATGCACATTTTCAATAACCCTTTTCCAATACAATGACTAAAATCAATAAAGTGTGAGCAATATAATCCCACTCAACTTCTCCTTCCGTCATGGAAAGAGGGAGCTTTTATCCCGTTTTAAGATTTTACATATATAATTCTAAATTCGTTCTAATATAACCCCAAGGGTTTTTAAGGATAAATGTAAACTTGAATAATAAATAATAAGAAAATTCAATAAGTTACTTAGATTTTTAGTTTGAGTTGTTTGGCTAACCACTCTCTCTATAGCATACCAATGTACCAAAGGATGAGGAAGACCAGTGTGTTGGTTGATTTTCATCTAAAACCTCCCTCTTTCTATATTTTCTCGTCTCATTTTTATCACCATTCTCAAGGAGGCTATTTAGAAAGTGAGATCAGAATGCCTTACTTAACGTTGGTAATATCTACAATATATCATGTTTTACTCACATAAAGGACTGTTGAGTATATATCCATTCCTTCCAAGCTATATGGCGTAATCTGACGAGCATGGCGAAAGGCCTGATCAGCTTCTAAATAATCGACTAATTCAAAATATGCTTTTCCAACCTGCAATGGATCATAACAAACTAGAATTAGAGTCAAATGCACCTGTGAATAAAACTGCAACATAAGAAACATCGAAGAATAGAAATAGACACAAAGGAGACCCAGCTTTCTTATAAAGTTGCAAGATTTCCATATCAGAAAAAGGAAAGGAAATTCATCCTTCAAAGGAAGAGTCCAATGAAAACCTCTAAAAATTTTACAACCAAAAACTGGAGTGAGCAGTAATATTAGCATCAAGAGAATATGAGGATACAGATTTAGGTCTAACTTGATAATCTAATCTAAGTTGTCCTACTATTAAATGTGTTTGTTTTATGCTTTTCAGTTTACCATACTCATGACGGGCAAATATATAGGTCTGATGTAGGGTGTGAAAATTGAGTGTCTACCACACAGAGAAATCAAGTTAAATAGGGGGTAAAATTTAAAAAAGAAGCTACAAAGGATGCTATAAAGTCTTACATATATGTTCCTATATTTCTGTCAAAAGCTATAGACTCATAGCCTACGTACTAATCACCATTTAATTACAATGCAACCTCATTATTCTGAGATCTAACTCAAGGTTTGTTTCACAGTACCAAGAAAGCCACTATTTTGAGTTATATGAGAATAAATTCCATGAGAATGATAATAGCACGTCACAAGTTAGAATAAAAAAGAAAACAGCAAAAGATGACAGCTCCAAATGTATCAGGACAGAACTTAGCCATCATAAGTGAAGGCGTCCTTTCATTTTCTAAATAGTCAACAGAATTGAAAACATCAAAGGAATGATGGTAAATCCTAACATCAATGCTTCTGTTACCTGAGAAAGAACCCAGCCAGTATTGTAATGCTTATGTGGAAGTTTCATATACATTTCTAGTGCATCCTGGACCACCATTACACAGGCATTAGAAACAATCAAGGAAAAACTGCTCTATCATATTTTTTCCCAACATTACAAAACTATAAACACTTACAAGCGTTCCCTCTGAAATAATTAATTAATACCTGGCATCTGTATAGACAGGAAAGTCTATAGCCCTCACCAAGAACTCTCAATAGGCTTAATACTTCTAAGGAACCCGTGATGATTTTAGAAATACTCAAGACTTGCCCGCCAACTATAAAATTGGGTCCTTCTTGTTCACAAGGCTTAGCTTCAACCACAGGAGATGAGCTAGCAGTTGTTGAAGAAACATTTAAACGAGAATCATCGAGAACATCATTGCGACTCCCTAGAGAATTAATACATAAAAAGTTGTTAGTAATGTAGATGACTTCAACTTACCAGTTATTGAAATAAGTCAGGTGATCTGAAATTAAATGCTAAGTAAATTATGAAAAATCACAAAACCAAAAATTTCAATCCTTCAGAGGATAATTAACATGATCCAAAAAGATATTGTTCCGGAAAAATATTTTCAAATTCTTCACCAATATCTTATATTTTGCGGAAATTAGATTACAACAAAGAAGTGTAGCAGCAAGTATAAATATATATTGCCACCAAACATCACCCATCTAAACAGAATTCTTAAGCACTAGACAGTAGGCAAGAGCATCAGTGATTTGAACTTGCATTCTGATAATACTGTAAGATGTTCAGCGGTACAGTAGTGATATTACAGTATGTTGGCCTTGTAACTTGAATGGTATAAGAAGTTCTGCAAACACTACATAACACACCCACAAATTGGTAGGCACTATATCTAAGAGTTGCAAGAACAAAGATGTAAAGAAATCAAACAAATGGAAGACAGGTGAGTAGAATGGACAGATATTAACTTCTCTTCCCCTTGCTTGAAGAAACCTTCTCCACATTACAAGTACTAAATAATATTAAGGAGGGAGAACTAAGGATGTGAAAGATTAGTTTAAAATCCTTTAAAAACAACCCCTTGCTTGTTTATAACTGCTAAACAAGCAAAGGATTTGATTAACATTACTTTATCTCTTTTCTCCCTGCATTATCCCCCATAAAAAATATCATTTAGGGACTGACAGCAGTAAGTCAGTACCTCAAGAAATTGATGCTTTTCTTGCTCCCTCCACCACTCTCACATCAAAAAATCAAAAAGAAGGATAAAGCAACAATAGAGATCTGGCATCATGCATTAGGATGCAATCTATAACGAAAACAAATGGCTAAATTACTATTGAACCAACACAATAGTATTTGGCGAATGGAGACATTTCCATAAATACACATAAAACAGTTTTCATGCTTAAAGATTCACCACCTTCATCAATGTTTTCATTGGCCCATGATGTCCCTTTACGAACTGTCGTGTTACGAAATGCCATGGAGCTAAACTTAGAACTTCCAAGATACTTGGAAGAGTTATTATTTCCGTTTCCAGATACACCAGTTGTGCTAGCATTTACATTTACACTTGCATCACTAGCAAGTCTTGTACTACGTCGAAGCCCAGAATCAGAAAATAATCTACCAGAAATCTGAAAAATAAAAGGCGAAGACTGATGAGAACAAGAAACCTCAACATAAAGCATGTACGCTTATAAAAGCGAACACGCAGTAATGAAAACATTAAGTTAACTAGAAGTTCAGCTCCCAATGGTGGCAATTCAACTAAATGCTGAAAGTAAAGCATGGACTTCAAAGTTGATATAAAAAAACCAGCAAAGGAGAATCAATGGCACAATGAAATCAAAAGCTAAACACAGAACCAGAATATATCTCAAAAATAGGTTAAACAAAAAAGATGTCCAAAATTGCTCAAATGAAAGAAACTCCCAACTCAAACAAAATATTTGACAATAGACTGCCAGTTTACATATTAACCCTATGCAAACAATGCCAAATGCCGACAAACTGAAGATATACACGGTTCCATAATTAACAAAGTGCTTTATACCAACACATTTTTTCAAATCAATCTATTTGCACAAAGTAACTTCCAGAGGTTGTTAGTTCTAAAATTATTCCATTTTCTATTTTTTTATCAAGCAAGATTGCACGAGGAAGCGTGATAACTAAGGTCCTCAACCTTTCGTAACTTCCCCTCATCCACAAACTTCCTTCGAGGAGCTTGAATAGTTGAGTTGACAGTTGACTTGGGAGAACTGTCAGTTCCAAGTGTGCTAAGACTTGGGCCATTCGGCTGCATATTCCTGCAAAGGGGAGGTGGGGGAACACCTGACAGCTGCAACAGTCATTTTAGATTGAGCATATCAAGCAATAGCATTGAACTAGTAGAAAAGCTCATGTTATCTTCCAATAAATCATAGAAATCAACAATATTTTCAATTAATATTTCATATTATCATTTTTCGAAACTGTATATCAATGACTTGATTAACATTGTAATATTTTCACAAGTGTTTCATTAATAATTCAACAAGAATACAGAAGCTAATAGAGACAATATCGAACTAGGCAATTACCTGTGCAACCATTGGAGAAGGAGTATTATAAAATGATAAGTTGGAAGGACCACTATTAACAGTTTGACTGGCAGTTCCTCCTACCATAGATGCTCCATTCTGATTTCCAGGAATATCCTTTAAATTATTGCCTTGAACATGTTTTGAATGCCTTGGACTCATATCTTCAGAGACAAGTTGTTTGGAAGAAACCCCAGTATGGTCCGCAGTTGACGTTTGCAGGCTTGAAGAGGCTGAATCGTTTAGATATTGCTTTTGTATTTGTTGAGCAGCTGCTTCACCAAAAAATGCAGTTGCTTCTTCAGCGGAACCTTATAATTTAGAAAACAGAATTAGGATGTTAATCAAGATGAATAAATTTAGAAAAAGGAGCCATTACTTGATTCATTCATTCGACAAACAATGGAACAGCCATGCAAAGAAAATAAGGTTATTTTGAATTAGCTAGTTCTACCTACATTTTGTGCATGAAATTAAATATAAGAACAGAAATATAGTAAATAAGCAGGCATGCAGAGGCAGAACATTCACAAAGGGTAGCCGCGCTCTTCACGTAATTTGTAATAACATGAAAATCGATGTTAGCTACAATATAAAACTAAACAGATAATAGTAGAGTTGATAAATAAAAAAATAGTGATAACAATACATAAGAGTCCCAAATAAACAATTATAAACTCTCAATACTCTAGATGATGATATGAGTTTCTAGTTAATTATTGAATCCATATCCAGGTGGATTTTCACTTTTCTAACGCTCAGCTCATCCTCAAGTTGAAGACTATACATGCTTAACCTTGTTCCAAATAAAACCCAGTTTAATATGGAAAGGGCATCTAAAAGGGGGAATCTAGAAATTCCAGAAAAACTTAATAACTTGACAAAAATTTAGGGATCCCTCTAACATCCTAAGCAGATAAACAACAGCTCCCATAATTGATTGATCTCTTTCTCACAAGTAGCTTCCTTAAGATTCTCTTAGCAGCCGCCCTCCTTGGCTACATCATCTAACAGCAATGTTACAACATCTATATGTCTTCAATACACATCTCTTGAGTAGTCCTCTCAACCTCAGTTAATTGAACAAGGGTCTCAAACTGTTACGCTGAGAAAGCACTAATAATCAAGTTGGTGAGATTAATTTCAATGGTGTCTAACTCACCTAATATACACAACTCATCATATGCAGACCACATCAGCGGATCCATAGATAGTGCCTGCTTAAAATGATGTACAGCACTTCTCCTTCTATCGGTGTACCTGAAAAGGAATAATAAGAACTTTACGAAACAATAACAATAAAGGACAAACTTTGCAGAATGTTATCTTGATTGGATAGACCAACATAGAAAGGTAGGATGGGTGAATATAGCACCAGATAAATGATGAGTATCAATGAATTCAGATATATATAGATGAGAATCAAATGGAAATCAGTACTCTTGAAAGAACCAAAACAAAAAAAATTAACAACACAATACAAAATCGTTTATGGGAACAAACAAATATCTAAGAAACAAGATGGAAAGCGATCAAGGCGAGTGGGGTTTGATGAACAGTGCTTATTGAGAAAACATTTATTTCATCAGTAATACGTTTTGTTGATAAGGATCCCCGTAAAAGTCTTAAAACATTATTGATCAAATTAGCATTTCAGCTAGCAAAATAGATGCCCCAGAACTGGTTTAAAGTACATGTTCTAAGTTTTCAAATCAAACCATGCAACATACTCAAGGTCATCATCGAGGGTTTTTATCACAATTAAAAAATAATGCACCTTAGTGTTGAACCTACCCATATGAACAAAAAAAATCAACTTTGATGGTATGGATATCAATACAGTCCCAAAAGCGCCATAAACACTTTTTGATGATATTTTTTTTGAAATTTTCAAGCCTTAGATCAGTTGCGCGAGAAAATGATTTTTAGGTTCACAATAATACTATCACTACATTTAGCTTCTTGCACATGTCAAAGAGGATATGGTTGAAATTTCCCATTTATGAGCACTGTGACACAGAGTCATGTACAAGTTTGATCTCATTTAACCAAGATCAAGTTACTTCCTTTCACACGAGAGTCAAAGGATGATTCAAACCAAAATATTGACAGTTGATAAGATGGATGAGGCACAGCCAACCTATAAATGAGTCCTAATAGATAATGACCAGCTGCACCATTTGGAACCTGCAAGGCAAGACAGGTAGCCAAAAAAAATCATTCACATTCTTGTAAGAAAAAAATCTAATGCAAAACACTACAAATTATAGAATCCATGTGATATAAAATAAAACATATGCATGCAAGAATGATCATCTTTACTATAAATAAGGCAGACCAATGGTATTTAAAAAAATAGAAAAAGATTTAAAAACAAAAAACCTACAGTTCATTAAGAATATAATCTTGCAGCCAGGAGAATATTCTGACTTTTTAACAGATACATGAGATAATATAAAACAAAATATTATATAAGCTTGATACCTCTGCACTAGGCTCATTAGCCGGACATAACGCTGCTTCGGCTTCCCTGAGAAGACCCATCTGATAGCATGATACTGCAAACAGGTACCGAGATTGAGCCGTTTGCGTTCCTTCGAGCCAAACAAGAAATATAGAAAGAAAGATAAGAGATATATACAGCAAGAAACATTGCAATGCAGGGACAGCAAATAAATGAAAGAAAGAGTTAATTATAGTATACAAATAAAACACAGATGTACATTAAAAATTGATTGAGACTCTTATACTGCAAGAAGCATACCCTTTAATATATGGTAAGCCGAATAAGCTTGATTGCTCTGCAAATAACATCCAGCTAATAATTGCATATTTGCCTGGACAAGTAAAAGTCAGCATTTAAAACAAGCCCAAAGATGGCAAAAGATAACATTCTTCAACAAG
Source organism: Mimosa pudica (assembly GCA_029929735.1). NCBI lineage: Eukaryota > Viridiplantae > Streptophyta > Magnoliopsida > Fabales > Fabaceae > Mimosa > Mimosa pudica. The sequence goes on along the minus strand of JAKELP010000021.1, from coordinate 5,188,576 downwards.
AGAGAATGAGCAAAAACCAAGAGAAAGGACCCAAAACAGATTTCATTAGCAAGTACAAATCACAAGGCTACACAAGCGAAATCCAATTTTAAAAACTATAAACTTTTTTTGAACAACGTTGAACATGAACAACGCGTCTCCTTGTCGAACATAAACCGCATTCCATACAATAGCAGCTGCACAGAAAGTATGTAGTTCTCTAAGCCTAAAGCTATAACCTTTGCCCCATATCACACCAAACAATCATTCAAAAACACACCAACTATCAACCAAGTTCATTCTAATTCACTTAATCTAAAACATTTTAAAAAAACTTGCAGTAACACTGCAGTTACTACTTCAAATTTAAAAGGCACAAATCAACACCTGAAAACTAACGAATTCACAACAACTACATAACCCTACTAAGCACATAAACAGGCTAAAACGTAAAAAAACACAAATCTTGCAGGAAAAAAAACACCAATTCAGAACCTCAAGATTAAAAATTGAACGAAGTAGGTTCTATTAATAGAACCGTCGATCTCGAAGCATGAATATGAGCAGCTTAACGGAAGGCAAAAACATCAAGCACTGTGAAGCTGTAACTGTGAGTAACGAATTTTGGCAATTAAGGAAGGAAGAGGCGATAATCCCAAGGTGAGGTTTCTTTCAGTTAAAAAAAGAAAAGATTGAAAATTTGAGGAAGAGAGAGAGAGAGAACCTCGGTGGGGAAGTGAGCGCAGAGACGCTCACATAGGAAGACGGCGTTGTTGTGCATGAAGTGGCGGAGACTTTTGTGGACGCAATCAGTGAGAATGCCTTCCATGCCTTCTTCGATTGAGAGAGAGAGAGAGAGAGAAAGGGGTTTTGGTTTTCTGGTTTTTGTTCTTGTGGTTGATGATGAGAATGTGAATGTGAATGTGAATGTGATTTGGGTTCAAATTTGCAGACTATTTCAAATTAGGGCACGTCACATGACACTCTCATCTCATCACTCAATTCTGAACGTTGGAGAACACCACCAAAATATTAGTGTACTCTTTCTTCATCATAACGTGTGTGTGTGTGTGTGTGTGTGATTAGTTAATTTAGTTTTGTGATTAATATTATCTCTCAATAACCCAATTGTATGCTGAGGAAAGAAAACAATTATATTATACGCAGTAAAAAGAGGAGAAAAGATTTAAGTCTAAATTTTCTATCACTAAGCTTGTGAGTTTCTTCTCTCTCTTCCTCTATGATTTTTCACATTTTTATGATGGAAGGGGTTTTAAGAGATCCTTCTTCCATCCTTGCTTTTTATGAGGGGTGTAAGAGAATTTGTAGAAGAGGAAACACTTAATTTATGGTTGTTTAAACTAAAAATATTTATTTTACTCCTCTTCATGGTCTTCAAACATGATCAATTAATCATAATGTGGGTGTGTGATTAGTTTTGTGATCAATATTATATCTCAATAACCCAATTCTATGGTATGGATAAGAAACAATTCTATTATACTTAACAAAAAAAACAAGATTTAAGTCTAAATGTTTTATCACTATGTTTGTGAGTTTCTCTCTGATTTTTCACATTTTTATGATGGAGAAAAGGGGTTTTAAGAGATACTTCTTCTATCCTTACTCTATATGGGTGTAAAAGGGTTTGTGGAAGAGAAAACACGTGATTTATGGTTGTTTAAACTAAAATTAGAAAGAGAATTTAACAAATGTAATACGAAAGAAGTTTGTGAACTAATTCTTCCTAGGCTAGGAGGATCCCAACAGTTTGCAAGATGCTTGTTAATTCGGTGATGGAGATTTAAAAGTAAAAGGAGAGAGTTCTGACAAATGTCCTTCAAAGTGTCGATAGTATTTAAAAGGAAAATGAGTCTCGTTTGGTATGATGGAATTATAGGCATATAAATGAAAATGGTGTTGGATATTGTGTTGACTCTTTGTCCCCTAATACCTCCTCTAAACTAGTTCACCTCTGACTTCTCTCGATTAGGTGTATCACTTTGTGCCTATTATTCCTACTTTATACCTAATATTTTATTGTGAGCACATCACTCTTGGTTGCTTCACCATGGATTATCACTAGAAGATGGCCTTTAAAACTAAGATGAGACCTTGAACTAGGTTAGGGTGTGAGAATCATTGTCGATGCGTGCGAAAAGGTTGCCAACTTCTGGTGAGGGTAAAATGAAGAGGTTTCTAGTGAGTGAGAAGATCATCGACAGTTGCAACAACCTCTTCATTATTGCTTGTCAACACTCCTTGTAGTAGCGGATGCGGTGGATGGTGGCGGTTGGGCCTCGATTGAAAGAGCTTGTAAAACTTCAAGAGCAAAGGTGCAATTTTACCAATAGAGCACTAAGCACAAATTTTCCAATGAACAATTAAAATTTGTATACTTTTGTCGAAATTGTCAAAGTCTTGCACATTAAACGTTAAAAGTCAACATTCTGGGTAACAAAAATTTTAATTGTCAACGTACAAAAGTTGATATTATTGGCAAAATTGCACCTGTTCTAATTGTTCACTCGTAATTTGCACAAAAAAAATTTGTGCTCAATATTCTTTTGGTATAAGTCTTTTTTGTAAAATTGGACCTTTATCCAAACTTCAATGATTGAAGCTTTTTAAGATTCAATGACAATGAAGAGGGGTTGGACAAAATTATGAAGATTTATAACTCTCTATTTGAAATGATGATATTAAAATGTTAGTTATTGAAATTTTTTAAGTGCTTATGTGTTTAGTTTAATTTGCAATAACTAACAAGAAACACTGATTCAAATGGGTTAAAACCCTTAAATAATCATGACGTTATACAAAAAGAATTTTTAACACCACAAAGTATTTTTTATCTTAAATAAACCAGAAGAATTATTTCATAGCATTAATGTTAAAAAATTGGGTTTAGATGCTACCAAATAATACTTCCAAGAATACTAAAGTTTTAAGCATTAATATTGTAAAATCATACTTCCAATGCATCTAAAATCCCAAAATACTCTCAAAACTCTTTGGGTAATACCTGTTGAATATTGAAGAGAACTAAAAGTACTATTTGTTTGTATATAGAGGACTAAAAGTGAACAATTGGTTTGGCCAAAAAAAAGTGAACAATTGGTAAAGAAATACTTTAAAGGAAAAAAACATACTTTGGTCCCATACAAGACATTGGGAAAAAGTTGCACAAGACCTATAATAATATCTAACATGTATCTTAAATTGTAAATAATACAAATGTTCTTTTGAGCGGAAAATGAATTTATTATGTGGCATTTGGTGTGATTTTTCCTTTTTCTCAAGCCCTTGGTGTATTTCCACTTTTTAGTTAGGAAAAATCTCACAAAAATCCCTTTAAATGGGAAATGACATAGAAATCCATCAAATTGAGAAATCTCAGGTTAAACTCTCAGGAGGAATATGATATTTTCATATAACTAATACCCTCAATAGTTAAATTATTGTTGACTGTTAATATGAATTTAAAATCATCATGATCATGTTGAAAATTTCTATATTAAATTTGTGAAAGATTTCTCAACTTATCAATTCCTGATTTATCAATTCCTGATGAAGAAAGTTAAATTTATAAATCAATAACATGAACTTGATTATTATGATTATTAGTTTGAAATATAACAAATTGGAGACCCGATTCTTTATGTTTTTCATTTTCTGATTGAATAAATTGAAGTTGTAAATTGTCTTAAGGCCTGTTTGGATACATTTTCAAAAGCTATTCTGACTCTTAGAATTAGGTTTTACACAACGACACTCAAATTTTTCTCTTTTTCCAGCTCTTATTTCAAATAAAAAAACATGAAAATCTATTAATCAAAACTATTTTTCAAAAAAAACTATTGTATTCAAAAGATATTCTCAAAAAGTTTAATCCAAACACTCTTATTTCAACAAAAGCTATTTTTCACAAAAATTATTCTACTAAAAAAGTTATTTTCCCAAAAGCTTTTCTCCAGAATTCGAATTCAAACAGGCCCTTAATCATCTTTTTAGTTTTTTTATAATAAAAAGTTTAGGTGAGTATGAGTTGACTTTCAGAGCTCGCCGGAGTTAGGATATATATTTCCAAGTTACAATTTACAACCCATGTTTCTCACTAGATTTTTTTTTAACTAATATATTTCTCACTAGGTTTGATGTATGACTTTTCAAATTTCATGGACTTAGTTGTCATTTTTCATTTTCATTAGTTTCTTCAGAGTTTTCTGTATTCCCTTTTATTTTGGGAAATTGTCATTTAAATCCCACCGAATATACAAAAGGACAATTCAGGAACTCAAACTTCCAAAAGGACCATGAAGGAACTAGAACCTAGTTGACATTTTAAAATTGTGTGAAAAGACAAAATTGCCCTAATCATAAAACAGAAATTACTAACCACTCTTACACCCACCATTTTCAATAGGTGGTTAGTAATTTATGTTTTATGATTAGGGCAATTTTGTCTTTTCACACAATTTTAAAATGTCAACTAGGTCCTAGTTCCTTCATGGTCCTTTTGGAAGTTTGAGTTCCTGAATTGTTCTTTTGTATATTCAGAGGGATTTAAATGACATTTTCCCTTTTATTTTTACCAAAAAAACCCCCAAAATAATGTCCTCTTATAATTCAATTCAAATTTGGAAAAGGAACACGAAGTCCCTCCACCGAAACTTCACTCTCTCTCTCTCTCTCACTAGGAACGGTTGCAGGCTCATCCATCACCTGCAAACGAGAAAAAACCCTTTTCCCCAACTCAATAATTTCTTCGATTTCTCCCCTCTGAAGCGCCATTTCAAGAATAAAAGGTGTGCCAACTGATTTTTAATTATCTCATCATCATGCTACCTCTTCAATCTCTTTCTTTTACTCTATATGTACTCATGGGTTTTTCAAGTCCATTGCTTTTACCTATGATTTCATTCATTTTGGCGTTCATAACTCCCAAAGACTCGCCCTTTATAAAACACAATACCTTCCTCCCCTCTTTGAACTCCATTTCCTCAAATTTACTCTCAAATCAGCATACTCCTCCTGTGAAATTTACTGATTTACCCTTCAATCATTACAACCCAGAAGCCCAAAGCCTTTGCCTTTCCTGATGTAAGGCTTTATATTACTATTCTTAATACTCCCACATCAAAAATATGTGACAAGTGAATGAATTTTGTTGTATAATGTTAGGGTTAAGATGTGAACTTTACTTTTTTCCTGTTTCATATCATGTGAACAAATTTCATATGTCTGTCGAAGTTGCTGATAGATTATCCAAACCAAAATGATTAAACTTAGCCATGAACACTTAATTTGCACAAGAAGCTCCTCAATCTCTTGCCACTCACCATATGTTCTACTATTTCACATATTGTGTTGTGATTTGGCTGCCAAATCAGCACTTTTTTCCATGTTTTCCTCTTTATGACACTGTTATGGGACATAACTTTTTCTGAACATGGAGTTTAAAACTTTGCATTGCATAGGGCTGGCTTAAAAGATATTTTTTTGACCTCAATTAACCTAAGTGGCTTCAATAGCTTGCCATGTTTACTACATTGCTGAGAAGTAATTAATTTGCAGCTTGGAAGTTCTTTGTAGTTGACTATAGTTTCCTATTTCCTGACTAATCATCAATTCTTTATTTGGATTGTAGTGGGTTTTCTTCCATTTCTTATTTCTTAAATCTCATTCCAAATTCAAGATGCTATGAATTTTACTGTTTGCTAAATTTGTGTGGGACCAAAGGATACTTCTGCAACTAGTCACTGAAACTTACTCTTTCAAGTCTCATTGGTGCCTGATTGATTCTCTGATCCCAGCTACTTTGGGTTTCTTCCACAACACAGCAGCTATGGTTACCGTTTCAAAAATGGAGGCTCTGTACTCCAAGCTCTATGACAAGTATGCCACACTTAAGGTATCTGTCTCTCCCTTTGTCTATACTAATTCTTAAGCTCCTAGTTCTGTAGCTTCACATTCACTTTTTTCCTACATCGTTTTTGGTTAAATAACATCAAAGCGTTTAAAAAAGTTCTTTTGAGGTATTTGAATTTGATGTTCAATTTTTTTTCAAAAATATATTCACTCACTGGTTTAGATAGAATGGTATGTCGACATTGCATTTGGGTATGAATTAAAGCTTTGAGATGAACAAATCAACTATTTCATTGGTGAATGATGCAGCAAACATATGTAATTATGCTTTTGCTTTTGCTACTGATTCATGCTTTTCTTTCTTGTTCCAGGCTAAGAAACTTTCTGAGTTTGATCAGTTAAACGATGATCAGGAAGTTAAGTTTATGAATTTTATGTCTGGTATGTATCTTCTGTATGCTTTTCACTTAGGTTCCTTTCTTTAAGTTTCTAAAGACTGAAATTGTAAATTTATAATAGTATAAGTGTGCCAAAGAATTTTTAATACTTTTTGAATTTTAGACCTATACAGAATGGCTCTAGAAACTCATGTTCAAGAGGTCTTGCAAACACTTTCCTCTGATTTTTTCCTCTTTGACTTTGACATTCATTTTTTGAAAGTGAGACAAAATATATAATTACACTGAGTTGTGTCTAACAGCTAGGAATAGCAGTTGAGTTCTGCAAAATTAATTCTATATTTGATGCTTTTGAATTAAAATTTTTTTAATGATTTTCTTGGTTCAAACAACTTGAGCACTATTGCACAAATTATTAATCATCTTTTTGCACTTCATTATTACAGCTTCAGATGAGTTGATGGAGCACTTGAAGGGCGAAAATAACGAGTTGCTTGAAAAAGTGAATGACTTGAGAAGTGAAGTAGCTTCGATAAGGCATGCACCTCCATCTTCTGCTTTCTTTCCTTCTCTTTTCTTCATTGTTTGGTGTCATGGTTAGATTTTGTTCTTTTCTTCATATTGATGTATTTTGTTTGGAGGGCTGAATGTATGTTAACCATATCAGGCTTGCCAAAGACAAAGAGGTTGCTGATCAGCAAAGGCTTTTACTGGAGATGAGCAAGAAAAGTGAGACACCTGAACCATTCTTTAATGTTGCTTGAAACTCTTTGACATACTATGCTTGATTAAATGATAATAGCTGCATGAGATTCTATAGTTCTAAACATTCTTTTTATTAAATTTTGCGGATGATGTTTATGTGGGGGTCAAATAAAAATCTACTGTATCTTTTTTGCCACAAAGTTTCACACCTTCTTAAACAATCTTTTTGCCATGTAAAAGAACTGCAGAGTTTAAGACACATAATTTATCCTTTCTCATCTCTGTCCTTTGTTATTTGTAGTTTAATCTTTCCCAAAAGCCCAAAAGGGTATTAATTATAGTGGACTTCTGATGTACTTGAGTTGTATTCCTTTGGGCTTTAGTCACAGTATGTTTATCTAAAAGGATGTGAATATGTTATGGTATTAAGCCAAGAAACTGGAAACCAGAATAGAAAGTTACCAAGAATCAGAGAAAACAGGAAAGGAAAGACAGGAACCAGAGAGTAACTTCACACACATAAAGAACTAAGCAATACTTAGCACTTTTCTTATGAGGCAAAAATGTCAAAATATACAAATGATTAGTGTTAGAAGATTATTAGGAAATAATTATAGAGTATTAGGAAATATTTAGATATAAGAATATTATGCTTTTATTAGGTAATCAATCATATTAGGTAAACTTGTAGGAGAAGTTTATTGTCTTTTTAGGAAACTTTTATGTTATAAGTATGTAAGCACGTCAGTGAATAATAAGAAGACTTTTATTTTTGTGAAACCCTTTTAGTTTTCAACATGGTATCAGAGCATAGACTCTCTTTTTGGCCGCCCTAGTTCGTTTCTGGTCTTCCCGGTTATGAGTACTGTTCACGTGAACAATACCAGAGTTGTCTAAGCAGATCCGCGTCCTTACGGTTTTCTCCTTCGAACACGCGCCGGCCCATCAGCACTGTCAGGCTCCGGCGAACAAACCCCAGTCAATCCGGTCTCTATCCTCCTCCGCACGCGCCGCCACGCGCCTCCTCCGTACCCCCACGCGCCGCCGCCGCCGTACACGCGCCGCCACACGCGCCTGCCGGAAAGTTCTGTTTTCTGCCGGCGAACGTTCGCCTGTCATTTCTGACCTTGTTTCTGACCCTGATCTGATCTGGTCTGGTCGTTAGGTTTTTGTGTTCAATGGCTAAAAAAAGAAGAAAAAGAAAAAGAAAAAAAAGGTGCTCTTGGATCTTGTGGTTTTAGATTGTAGTTGTTTCAGATTTTTGGGTGTTGGTTTGTGCCTCTTGTGATATTGAGTGTGTGATCTTGATGCTATTTCCTTTCGTGGTTTAAATTCGGTATTTTGGAGTTATCATCTCTTTTCGGTGGATCATAGTGGAGATTGCATTCGGGTTTGTGTTGGGACGAGCTCCAGTTTGGTGCCTGTTTGGCATGTTTTGGTTGCTGTGATGAGCATGTTTGGATTTCAGATTTCAGCTTTGGTTTTGCATCAAGTTCACTGATTTATTGCTCATGGGGAGTGCTGAGTTTTATTTGTTTTTGGGATTATCTTTGTAACAAGTTGGATGCTCCAACTTGAGGGGGAGTGTTAGAAGATTATTAGGAAATAATTATAGAGTATTAGGAAATATTTAGATATAAGAATATTATGCTTTTATTAGGTAATCAATCATATTAGGTAAACTTGTAGGAGAAGTTTATTGTCTTTTTAGGAAACTTTTATGTTATAAGTATGTAAGCACGTCAGTGAAATAATAAGAAGACTTTTATTTTTGTGAAACCCTTTTAGTTTTCAACAATTAGGAACTAGGAATATTTATATCAGTTACCTAATTCCTCAACTAATCAGAATTATTCCATTCCTTAACAATTTATATGCGCTAACTGTCCAGCAGAATTTTCGCGCCCCTTATCTGTTTATTTGTATTTCATAACAGAATAACAGTAAGTTCTTTATTCAGAAACGGATCAAATCATATCAGCAAATTTCTTATATCAGGCACTTCTTCTAATAACTACTAAGCCAATCGATGTCCTAGGAATTCCAATGTCAATGTGGACTCAATTTTGGATTGTGACCATGTTTTCTTGGGAATTACATGACTGCTTATAAACTTTACACAGTAACCCTATCCACTCCTGCTCTATTCCTTTCATTTTTATCAATCCCTATTCCATATTCAGGACTTAGGAGTTTGAGTTTTTGGCAGATGAGGCTCTTATTGAAGAAATTGGGAAATTCCAAAAGTTACAGAAGGATGGAAATTCTGGTAACTTGAAGCAAAAGAATGATAAAACGCGTGAAGATTATGAGCTTCGTTCTATGTCCAATACCTCTTCCATAAGACAGACTAGAAAACGTACTAGAAGTTCTGCATTAAAAGAAACAGATAAATCTACCCCACGTGGAAATGCTGAAGACAATTCTGTGGCTCAAGGCTCAGCAGCTCGAAACTTATGCAATGAGATTTCCATGGATGAGGTGAGCATTTAACATCTGAGAAATGTAAAACACATGCATAGATACGCTACGCATCTATGCAGTTGTACTCTTATAATCATAATATATCTGCACATATTAATCATTACATTTTAGTGGAAAATATGAATGTCTTAATGTGCTGATTCTTTGTTGTAATTAAGCAGCTGATGTGTGGTTCTGGGGCTAGAGACCAATCAGGTTGGTGTCACTAGTTACAATTTATGCTGCTTCCTTTGAGTTTTTGTCACTGGCATACTTTGTTAACTGTTGCTTTCAACAGGTGTCAATTTGCAGGAAAGAAACTGGCTTGTTCAAGCTCTATTTGAGCATGTCCTGGGCATGAAATTATCCACTGAATACCAAACCAAACGAGTGTGTGTTTCAGTCCTCCATCAAGCAAGTGGTAATTCTACTATCAATGCTTGATTTCTTAAACAAACTGATTTTTTGAACTTTTAGTGTATTTTGATTTTAATGATGTAATGTAATGTCTCAAAATTTAACTACTAGTTGACATGTGAGTTTAATAGGAATTTTGGACTGGCTGCTGCATTTTGACATCTAACCAACAATTTCTGGTCATTATGGTAGGTTACTCTTTTAGATTAACTTGGATGAGCAAAGCTTCTGGAGAGGAAGCAGACCTTCTGTACCATGTTTTATCTCTGGGCACGTTTGAAAGAGTAGCTCCAGAATGGATGAGAGAGGATATCATGTTCAGCACCAGCATGTGTCCCATCTTCTTTGAAAGGGTATCTCGTGTTATCAAGCTAGGCCGATAAGTTTCCTACAATATATGGCTTTCTGGGCCATATTTGCACAGTTTTATTTTTGGTCAAATGTTGACAGAATGTAATATAGTTGGCTCAGAACCTATTTGAGTCTTAACCTGTGTAACTCATCATTTACCAGTTTAACTGTAGTATTTTGACATTGACTTGATGTAAAGTAGTTGGCTTAGAATCTATCTGAGCCTCACGTGTATGATGCTTCATTAGTTCACAATGAAACGTAATATATAATCGTTGATTCTCAAGTAAAGATGTAGTGCTGGCATCTGCTTATTACATTTACTTCGATGCACGGCTAAAATATCACTAAAACTGCTGAAAATTTAATGAAATAATTTTCAATACAGCTTTTGTTCTGAATTACTGCAAAACAAACAACTTTTGTTTGGGTAACATTTTTATGTACTTTTCCCATAACACCCAATATTATAAACTAATTGTTCATGCATCCAGCAAATCTAAAAACATTTTCCCAAGTAGCAACTAGAACTTCAAAGTATTACATCCAGCAATCTGAAACATTTTTTAGTAGCACTCAACACCCTAAAAATTGTTTTTCTACATCTATAGTAGCTCTTAGTATTCTGAAGTTAAGGTCTTAGTTGTTAATAAGAGAAATACATAGAGTAATATTGCATAAACATTACCTCATTATATTGAGTGTATCTGGAAAAATATATTAGGATGCTTAATGCATGAAAGTTAGTTTGACATATTAAGTGTTACAAGGGAGACAATTTTAGGATGCTCAATGATACTCAACTCATGTTATTCCCATTTAAATCTAATATTTTGCGTATGTCTGAAGTCATATCTCAGAAGTAGTTTGCCATCCAATCTCCTCAAACAGAAGCTCTCTATCATCACATAGCAGCTAAGTTTCTGCCATTCACTACCCTCCAACCTTCTCACTTCTTCTCTTATTCTCACTACCCTCTCTCTCCCACAAGTCCTCCCTACTTCCTCTTGAACCCATCTCATATTCTCAACTAAAGCTATGTTCAATCCCACACTTGCCCTTATCCTCTTGTTTGGATCATAAGCTCTGTACCAGTAGAAACCATTAGGATCAACCCTGTCACTCCTGTTAGCCTTCATTCCACCTACCATAACCACCTCTCTCTCCACGTCAGCGTTCACAAGGATGACATCATTTTGTTCTCCTTGTGTGATCTCTTCTCTCCCACAAGAGTATATCTCCTCCCATCTTTGCTGAAGTGTCATGCTGTAAAATATGGACTTCTTCATTTGCCTCTTGAATCTCCTTCTTACTCCTTCCCTTACAAATATAAAGGGACAATACCATCTGCCTACAACAACTGGTGCTGACCTTTGACTAGTGTAGGGGAAGTGGAAACGTGGGAGCTGTGATCTTAGGGCTGTGTCCACACCTAGAGCTTCAGAAAGCTTCCTATATAGGAAACAAAAGTAATTATAAATAAATATTCAAAATATCAATAATTAATATGTTTCTTTATGTCTCTTAACTTTTCCTTAAGTATTTGGTTTTAGTTTTTACCAAACTTAAGTATTTGATTTACCTCTTGAATTTTGGCTGAAAATTCAAAATAACTGAAGTATATTGACCTAGAACATCTAAGTCTCTATGACTTGATTTCTTACTTAATAATTTGCCAGTATTAAATTGTTATGAATAAAAAATTTAGTAATTGAATCGATAATTTAGAGAAAGTTAGGGCTTAAAAGTTAAGTTTTCCTAATATCAAGCATAATCAAATAATTAATTATGTATGCTTGAAAATATGCATTCACCAAGAAACAAGCCTAATTGAATCCATACATGATACAAGGATCACACTCTCATTTATTCCATCGGGCACATTAAATTTTAACAGTATATAATATAAAGATTGTTTCTAATTGCTGTTGTACATGCAATTGCAGATCATCCCCACATTTATCTCTATTTAATTAGGTGCACTGCCATTTTGATTGAAGAAGTTTCAAATTATTAATTACTACCACACTTAATGCATGTGACCATTGATCTCTTGGAGTAGTAAGTAGCCTACAAAAGTATGAATTAACTTTGTAAAAGTTATAAAAGGCCAAGACCTGCAAGATCTCTTGGAGTAGGATGTTGATGAAGTGTGAAGGGTCCATCCTTTAGTCCTAAGGAAAGTGGGAGGGATGCCATCAGGAACAATGGATCTTGCAAAGAAGCCACCACTTTGGTGAGTATGTATCTTGAAAATTTGGTACAAGTCCTTCAAATTGAATGCCTTTGGCTTCTTGTCATTCAACAGATTGCTCAAGCAGCAACTTACTATGTCCCTCTCTTTTGCACAGTTGGATGCTTTCCTACACAATTTCATTTATATATATTAGGGAAATTGGATTTTTTAGATCAAATCAAGTGTACATATCGATCAATTCATGTTCAAAACTAATTTTTTCCCTTTGCATGTTGGTTCTATCAAAATCAATATCCATATTATAATATTAATTAATGGGTAAAAGTGCAAAAATGGGTTCAAACTATTACGCCATGAGTACATAGGGGTAACAAGTATTTCCGGGCTCAATTTTGGGACTGAAGAATAAATATCGGTGCAATATAGGGAATGTTGTTTACGTTGACCGTTAAACGCTGACGTGGCAGGGGAAATGAATTTCTTTGCTGACGTGGCGTGCATATGTGGCAGTTTTTTGCTGATGTGGCGTTCTTATGTGACACTTTTGCTGACGTGGCTCGCTTATGTGACACTTTTTGCTGCCGTGGCGCGCTTGTGTAGCGTGCCACATCAGCAAAAAAACATTTCCCCCGCCGCGTCAGCTTTTAAAGGTCAACGTCGTCGGTCAACATAAACAACGTTCTCTATATTGCACCAATATTTATTCTTCAGTCCCAGAATTGAGCTCGGAAATACTTGTTACCCCTATGTGCTCCTCGCGTAATAGTTTGAACTCATTTTTGCACTTTACCCATTAATTAATTAATGTGGGCTATGTAAAGATATTTATTTAAAATTCAGGCTAAGGAGGGTAATCCGGTTATTGTTCAATAAGCATGCATTATTTTTTATTTCATATTAGTTAATATTTCTCTCAGAAAATAATTGATTTTAAACAAATATAAATTACAATTTGGGAAGACTGTTGAAAAAACCCCATAGTAAAATTTATTGCCCAAAATTACCGCAAATTTGTTCAAGGGATTATGCATAACTCAACTTTACATGAGCAATCTTTCATGAGTTGTGTGCAATATATCTTTAACAAAAGACGTTCACACATATAGCTGAAGAAGAGCTGCAACAATAGTGGGTCATACCCGAGTCTTTGGATGTATTTGGGCACTATATTTTTTTAATTGGGGATTTTTTAGCAACTTTCTACCCTAATAAAATTCCAATAGGAATTCAAGATTATTTTCCTTTTTTATGAAAGAAACCATTGGTTTCCAGGTTTCAAATGACAATTTCGCTATACTCAGTTCTTAAGCCAATTTTTCTTTCATATCTAGAGGAACACCACTCACTTATTAGAAAGGCATCAAACCAACAATTTCCCACTTAATTAGGAGCTTTTATATATACCACTATATCACAAGATTAGTAGCTCATCAAGCCACCTTTTAGCACAGTAAGAAAGCATTTATCCCTTAATGGATTTAACATCTAATAAGCTTATTAAAACTCTTATTACTCGTACACACACACACACCCACCCACCCACCCACCCACCATAAGAACACTAAAATTGTTTTCTTTGTACTTTCTATAAGCAAAATCTTGCTCATTCCTTTCATTCCAAACACAGTTATATGAACTAGAAGGTGAATATAATCAACCAAAGTGAAACAAAAAAGTACAGCCAAGGAATATAATTCATCATATATGTGAACATACACATGCATATATATATAAACACATACCCTTTGTATCTACCATTGGCTCTGATGACAAAATAGCGATTGGAAGAGAGAGGTTGATCAGGGACAGGAATGAACACAACCTTAATGGTGGAGGTACGATAGTGCTCTGATGAGTGGACAATAGTGAAGACCTTGTCTTGTGGGAATGGAAGCCTTTTTACCTTGCTTCGTTGGCACAGTCCCCAGCAGAAGCTCCCTTCAGCCTCGGCTTCCTCGTCGGTCACCACGAGGTAGCCGGAGTATGGAGCATCCGGTGTTGGCACTTCCATGGTGCTAGCATTTCTTCTGTACATTGATAGTGGCCTTGTTACGTACATCTTCTTCACTATTCACTCTTTACACATACACATATCAAGATGAACACAGAAAAGAAATTTATATATGATGTTACTTTCATCACTTTTCCTTCTCCACCAAGATAACCATATTGGTGTCCTACTCTACATGGATGATGGATCACTTTGTCATCATGCCATGGCTTTTTTTTTTCTTTTTGCTTTTTAAATGTTGCCTGACCTAAATGTGTGCCCAGTTGGCAAACTCTCCCTTTTCTTTTAAAACAAATAAAGCTCATTTTATGATTTCTCACATTTTTTGATGTTTTGTCACATGTTTTATGAAGTATCTTATTGGTATTTTACAATAATTAAAAGGTAGTGTAGGAATAAATAAAGTTCAATGGTTATGTATTTTGGTGATATTTTATGTGATTTTAACTAGACTTATATTTTTAGTTAAACAAAATTAATTAGTTGAGTCATATTTCGGAACAAAGGAATATATATAGTGTGCTTGAACAGAATTCACTAGTAAATTAAATCAACTTACATTAATTGAATCAAGGGTTAATGTGTTAACCAATCCATAAAGTATTATTATTGTATCATGACTATTACCCCTAATGAACAGTTCATTGGCTCAAAGACAGAATCATTGACATTAAAGAAACCAAAGAAGATGAAGTATACATGGATGGAGTGGCCGGGCTCCAACATCAAGTGAAGCTAGCCATTATGCGGTGTAGAAGAACGACTGAAGTGGATATGATGGTTGGGAGAGAAAAAAATGTGTCAAATCGCGTAGACACTATTAACTCAATAATTAAGACACTAATAATTATAAAGAAATATTTTTGCTAATTTTGAGGGTATCCAATGAAGATTGAATGAATAGTCACAGATAATTTCAAGTTAAAGAGACACTATATATATATATATATATATATATATATATATATATATATATATATATATATATATATATTAAACAAAGCAGAGAAGAAACACTTCTTCAACTTTAATGTGGACCTTTTTCTTTTGCCCCCTTTATTGAGTGGGATGGCAACAATGGCCGCTAGTTTTCTCATAAACTTTATTCGGGAAAAGGCCTATATGCCTTTAAAATTATATTGGATTACGAAAAGGGGTTTGATTAATTAATTTATCAACAATTATCTTGGTGATGAAAATATATTATCTTATAAAAGGTTTTTGTTATGGAAACATGGGAAGAATAATAAAATGAAAATACAAATAGATCACTTGTACTTTATCAATAGTATAAGGTTTTTTATTTATCATGTTACGTTTGCTAGATACTCACTGTGTTTTAATGGAAAGAAAAGTTTGGGGAGGAGAAAAATGGAGGGGGAAGAAAATAAAAAAAAAAGCTCCCATACTTCATATGTGTATCATGAAACACTTTACGCGCTTAGATTTGAAAAAAAATCAATTTTTCTTCATTTTTGTTCACCCCATTTGTTTCCTTTAATTGAAAATTAGGATTTAACCCATCTTAAAGGTGATTATATAGTTCAATACAAATATGTAATGACTTATTTATAAAATATATAAAAATGATTATACTTGAAAATTAAAACCTATCATATTTATTCAGGATGGGATATAAGTAAGACAGATCGAAACAAGAAAAATATGCACACCCCTAATATTAATTACAAGATCATTCAAAATATCTTCCCCTTATAAACAAAATGCATTTGGTGTTGGGTGAAACTTTGCATGCGCATGGAACACATGTATACTTTTGATATGAAGAAAAATATATATGGGATCTTTAGAGACTTCAAGTAAAACGCATGTGTATTTCTTAATTTAGAAAGATAGAATAAAAGCTAAGAGACAAACAAACATGAAACATGTAACATGTTGATCCAAAACGCATCGAATTGTTTGTCCCCTGATTAACCGCCAGGGGAAATCATAACGGCTTCTTCCTTCAGCGACCGTTATTTCTCTCCTTTCTACATTCACCACCCTCACCCGCCAATACCATTTCTATTCCTTCCTTCTTCCTTCAGGTAATTCATTCCTATCTTTCCATCCTTCTTCATTTCTCTTCTTTTTAATTCCTTCACTTCCTTCCCTTTTAAAATACTTTCAAATCTTACACTAATGCCAATCACACATCTCCTATATATTTCTTTCACCATTTTACCCACTATATGTTAAATCATTAATATATTTATTTGATGTCAAATCATTAATACGTAATGGAGCTAACGTTTTTGCGTGTGTCTTATTTTACTTTATTCATCTCTATCTTCCTCTGCATTTTATATATATATCTGTTGATGATTTCGTCCAGTGGTGTTGTTTTTTTTTCCTGATTGCACATTTTGGTTTTTTTTGTTGTGATGGCAGTGAAAATGTACAATAATAATAATATTATTGGGTTGCAAAGTGGGGGCCCTCATCCTTCAACAAGATCAGGGCCTAATAATCCTTTTGGGAGTGCATTTCATGTGGCTGGTTCTGGTCTTATTAGAGGTGGATTGGGTGCTTACGGTGAAAAAATACTTGGATCAAGCTCTGAGTATGTCCAAAGCAATGTCAGTAGCAGCTACGACCATTCTGGTTTTAATTTTCTCTTCTTCATCTTTGTTGAAACATGAAATAACTTGTATATATATGTTGGTTTTTTTTTTCCTTTCCATTGTAAAAGTTTAAGCCTGTGTGATGGAATTCAACACTATTATATACTATTAATCGATTTCTCATGCTTTCGATGTATGACTTTTTATGGAATTATGTAATAACAAGTAGTATAAGCCACGCGCCTATGCATGGGGGTCAACTTTGACTGTTTGGGTAACAAAATATATTAATTTTTTTCTACAATGAAAGCAAAGAAAGAAAACACGTAAAGGGAATGAAAGGGAGACATTAGAATATGATTGAATTCACCATGCTGGTTCACACCTAGTGATATTTATATTGTTCATCATGAAAGTTGAACCCTTGCATGTTCCATCAGATATAGTCTGTCTTCTTCAATCCTTGTTTGTATCTTGAAAAATTCTCAATTTTGATGTAGATTTTGAATTATCTCCTCATAATTAGTTTTCTTATAATCTGAACAGCATTTATGTCAATAGTTTTTGCTTCAACTGTGTTACATGGAAATTTGTGAAGATGTGAGTTATTTTCTTGTAATTTCCTTCTCAAGTGTATTTCATATGCATGTGAATTTGAAGATGATTATATAGTTGAGTCATTCAATGATTGAGTCGGGCTTGACCATATTCAAGTGATAAACCTATTCTGCTTTACTACTTTTGAACTGTTTTATTTACTGTGCTTGTTGATTTTCTCTGAAGGCATAAATTTAAACCTTTTATTCAAAGCTGACTTTTTAATTGAATGACAGATAAGTCGATATTTCTCTGATCCTCAATACTATTTTCAAGTGAATGATCAGTATGTTAGGAACAAATTGAAGGTTGTTTTGTTTCCATTCCTGCATCGGGTGAGTACTAATCCATTAGTTATTATTTCTGCAGTTCCTTCCTTCGGTTTTTATTGCTTATTTTATTATTGTAACACCTGCTTGGCCTTGTGTCTTTTTCTGATTCAGGGTCAGTGGACAAGAATAACTGAGCCAGTGGGAGGCCGGCTTTCATATAAACCACCATTTTATGATATAAATGCACCAGACCTGTACATTCCATTAATGTCATTTGGCACCTATGTTATTCTCGCTGGCCTCTCCCTTGGTCTTCGTGGAAAGTAAGCATAGATGTCCTCTATCATGACTTCTCCCCTTTATCCTAGTTCCATGACACTGAGAGACTAGACACTAATGCAGTTTAATTCTTTTACTTTGCATTCAGTATTGCCTCAAAGAGTCTTGTTTAATTTCACTTCTGTCTATTAGCTTTTAAAATAAATAAAATGTCCATATTGCTAATATTGTTAATTCTTATAACCTAAAATGATGTGTTTGATTTGGTGCAGCACTCCTACTAATACAGAATTAAACTCATGTCAAGCCACTGTACTTTAATTTGCCATGGATCAATGGTGTAAAAAAGATGTTTTTTAATTTTGCAACTCAGCATTTTGTGCATCTCTTCTTTCCCAATAATCTTGGCTTTTCAAATTAGAATTTCAGGCTTTTGTTTGCTTGATGATTCGTGCATGATCTTTCTTGGTTTTGAAACAATATGTTTCTTGTGGTTCATTATGTTTTAGTGCAAGTATAACTTTATAGTGAGCTCACAAATCAGGAAAATAGTGGTGGATGGAATCATGGAGAGGTGTGTTGCCTTGGGAGATTATTTTAGGTATGACAATATAGGATACAGAATGGATGGACTGCTTATTCTCCAGCTGATGCTGATGATGTGAATTCGTTCTGTTGAGGGATTCATATTTTTGTGTTCAAACTATATTAGTAATGGCTATTCTCATGAATAAGTCTAATCAACAGTTAGTTAGCCTCAATCAGCTTTTTTTAATAGAAATTGGATATCATTAACTCAAAAAGAGAATACAAGACAAAAGTCATCCTTCAATAGAGATGTCTAACTATCTTTCATCAACTCCCGCTTGATAAAGGTCAGGAGGTTGTTGATCAAAGCCTCAATTAGCTTTTTAGTGTCAAGACAATTTATGAAAGATGGCTATGATAAAAAAGTTACATCTTTATAATCATTTAATGCTAGAATACCAAGCAATTTGCCTGGAAATTGTCTGAATCCCCAGCAATAACAAACATGGAAAACACAATGTGCAAGAACAATTTACCTGGGTGTTTGATAGTGTGGGAGCATCATTTATCAGCACGAGTTTGCAAGCTTTAAATATCCATGTGTGTAACCAAGCTCAATACTGTCAAAAAAGTTATGACTTGGAACGATTTATGAAGATTTTAGAATTAATGGGTGAGCAATAGATCATTATGATGATTTGGCTTCAGGATTTAGAGCATTTTCTGTTAAACTCAGTATTAGGAGTAAAAAAGTTTTACTTGTTTCCGAAAGTTAAAGAGAACAATTTAAGGGACAAAATCAAACCCTGAATAGAAGGGCGAAAAAGACACTTTTGCCTATAACTTAAATGATATTGACTGATCAACATTGAGCACGGTTATCCATCCTTCAACATGTTGTGCATCATAAAATTTGTGTACTGTCTTTGTTGTTTCCAGTAATTTATCTTTCTTGTTGTACAAGCTCTATTCTCAAATGGCTAGTAAACCAATAACAGAACATAAATAACGGCTATACAATTGTTTATTTTCCAAAACACTTTTCATAATGACACTCTCTCCCATCATAGAAAATTATTTATTTTTTTCTTATAGTATTCCTATCAGTTTCATCTTTATTTCATGTCTTTGAGGTCAGGTTTAGTCCAGAAGCTTTGAACTGGTTGTTCATCAAGGGATTACTTGGTTGGTTTATGCAAGCAATGTTACTTAAGGCTACACTATTTTCATTGGGTAGTGGAGAGGCTCCTTTGCTAGACATTATGGCTTACTCTGGCTACACTTTTGCTGGCATGTGTCTGGCCGTTCTGGGGAGAATTGTGTTGGGTTACTCTTACTACTTTTTGATGCCATTTGCATGTTTAAGCATGGGATATTTCCTTGTTAAAACTTTGAAGAGAGTCTTTTTTGCTGAGTTGAGGAGTTATGAATCATCTAGACACCACTATCTCTTGCTCTTCATTGCTTTGGCTCAGTTCCCACTGTTCACTTGGCTTGGCAACATTACTGTCAATTGGCTTATTTAGATTGCAATCTCTTGAAAGATGATATATGGTATATGGAATCAATCAGTTCTTCACGGAAGCTTTAATTTATGTATTCTAGATTTTTGTAATGATTATTTCATTTGTTTATATATAGGAAAATAATGTTTTGATTTGATATTGGTTACCAATTTTGTCAACATGTTTGTAACAGACTAGAAATGGAAATCAGCCACATTGTTTATCCCTAAAATTAGTGACAGAGTTTGTTACTCATTTGCGAAGTAATTGTAACCAACTTTGTGACAGATATTAGTAATGCACTTTTCACGACTTTGTGACAAAAAATAGTATCATAAAATTTGCTTTGCAAATGTCTGTTGCAAATCCATCTACAATTCTATTCCTGAAATTTGTGACGAAATATGCATGCGACATATTATACATGGATTTGCGACAGAAAATATTCTGTTACTAACATTCCTTCACTAATATCTTGTTTTTGTGTAATCACAATTACAATTCATCAATTGCAATTTAGTGTTCGAGATTTAACCCATTACAACCCAATACGTATAGTTTTGACCATTTTGTAATTAAGTCACTAATCATCATTACTATATATGTGATACTCCTAATCATCATTACTATAAATGTGATACTCCTAATCATTACTATATATGTGATACTCCTAATCTTAGTGAGCCAATGTTTAGGGATTAAGTAATAATTGAGTCAAAATTTTAAGGATGTGTTTATACTAAGTCAAAATGCAAGGATTGGGTTGCATAAAAGTTTAAACTAAAGACAACAAAAGATTGGTTTCCCTATTTACTTACCATTTTTCAACTGTATTACCGTTTTTGGCAACAAAAAAAAAACTATATTTCCGTTTATTTTCCGTTTTCCCTTCTTTCCCTCTAGTTGAGCTTATTGATGTTGAGAAAGAAAATGTATTGAGGCATTTTTTGTTCTGTCATTGCTTTATCCACTTTGCTGACGAAGAAGCTTTCTTCAATTCGAATTTTTGAATGCCATACCTCTTTCTGCCTCAAGGCAATTCAAGATTGATTTCAATTCGTAAGTGTATTTGTGCTGCGTTTTGTGATCTATCCGTTTTTTAATTTATATCTTAACCAGTAATAAAAATAAATAGAATTTATTAGTTATAAAAATAAATACAACAATAATAAAACCTTATCCAACTAGGTGAAAAATAAATAAGTAAAATTTATTAAATAATAACGATTTATATACAAGAGCCAATACGTAAAATTTATTATCTGTATCCCAAAATTTATATCAACATAAGCATTGAATATCTCAGTTCTTATGCAAGAAAAACTAATGGTTATATACAGATTTTAATTTCTTTTTTTTTTGGTCGAGATACATACAGGTTTTCTTTGGTGCACGAAATATATACACACTCAATATAGATAGATATGCAGTTCAAAAAAAGATATAGATAGATATGGATGATATCAAAAGAAGTGGTTTTATGAATTAGCATTTATTTTTTATAGCCTTTAATAATTAACATAATGGGTATATAATTATATATACTTGCACTTATTTAAATAAGGACAGGAAAGTATGGTGTGAAATTGTAAGTGGAATATAGTGTCTATGTAAACGTGGAAGGTTCTGATCGCGAAGGCAACAGCCAACAGCTGGCAATATAAAACATTTTGATGGGTTCGTATACTAATAATTTTCAACAAAAAAACTTTTGAGTATTGAGTGACAAACTATGAACTGATAAACTCACGAGAAATGAGAATATGCATAAGCCTGTTGCAATTTGCAGAAGAAAAGAAATCTAAAAGTGTAGGACATATTAGTCTTTAAATTTTCGCAGGTGATTATTTTAGATTTTGAAAATGAACGTGCTTCAAAACACGATTTTTGGGATGAATATCTGAATTGGGAAAAAAATTATGCACATGTATACTCTCAGCTGGCAGTATTAAGAACATTCAATTGAAATGTGTTCTACATGATTTTTTTCCCATGAATCGCTACAAATCAGGATATATAAAAACACTTTAGATGTGTTTATTTATTATATATAGGTGATAATAATGAGATGACAGTAAAATTAATTATCATCAATTATTATGTTAGTTATTACTTCCGATCTTGAACTATGAGACAAGTTTGAAATATTTGTTTGGTCGAAAAAAATACTAGTAGAACATAAAAAGCTTGTATCTGATATACAGATACTAGTTATATACTTTTATTATTAAATTTTAATTGATTAATCGTTAATAAATACTCCCTCCGGTCCCTAATATAAGAGCCAAAATTTGAATGGTTTTGGTCCTTAATATAAGAACTTATCTTACATTCTCTCCTCATTTAATGTATTTTTTTCTTACTTTACCCCAATTCTCTTTCATATTTATTAATGCTTATGTATTTCTCTATCTCAAAAGTCTCATAATAAATAAGGACAATATTGGAAAAGAAGCATTAACTCCAGACACCTAACTAGCATTCACATGTTTTGTTAAGAAGCGTTTTTTTACGGTTAACTCTTATATTAGGGATCAGAGAGAGTACAAGTTAGTTTTTTCCCATGAAAGACGAGTTAAAATTTTAAATTATAGGAACTTGAAGAGTTGTAAGTGCAGTGGGATCTACTCTCTAATTATAGAGATCCAGTAATGTTGGAGCAGGAGAATCTTTTATTAGCTAGCTGTCACATTGGTCAAAGAAAGCCACTGGCTGCACGTAAAAGTATGGTATCGGCATGTGGCTGGACTGAATCTATGTGGGTCTCTGATTCTAGAGTTCTCAGAGATTCCGTCCTCCCTAATTGTATAAATTGAAGTTTTTTATTCATAATAAATTATAGTAATAATAATAAAAAAAATATATATACAGCTCAACACAGCCACAATCTTTTACTATTCGTCCGGTCATCAGGATACACAACTCATGGAGGGCCACCATTTGCTTCAGTAGAAAGTCTTGTCTTTGATTGTTTCTATATGAAATTCTAGATAAGTAATATTTGAATTTCAAAATTATTTTATCTGGTTAGCAGAATTTACTACTTAAAATCCCTTTATTTTGAAATTTTAAAATTCAACTGTTATTATATAAGACTTCCCCTAACATTAATACACAATATATAAAAAAATTTCAAATTTAAACTAATGTGAAAACATGTAACGAACATGTGTATTAAATGCACAAGTACCAAATTGTTCAATCTTAATGTTAAGATTAGCAGTGGGGGGCCATATATCTGAATGAGACCAGTTATCTCCCTTTAACAATTTTCTCAAATGTTGTATAAGGCTATATAAACTGGGTCCTGAGAGTTTATTTGGGATAAAGTATGCTTTTTAATTCCTTTTTTATTTTTGGACTGCAAATAAATTAAAGTATGCTTGTTTTTTTGTCAGGAATTGAAGTATGCCTCTCGATTCAAATAATAGTGACAAAGGAACTTTGTGATAGTCCATCATTAAGATCCTTATATTGACAACCAACCCATTCATCAAGTGGGCCAATCTTAATTATTATTTCAAATAGTTTAGTTAAATCCATTTATGATTGTGTCAGTTATAATGTTGAGAATAGCCACACACACATAATGATATAATTGCATGGCCTCAGATAGGCTAGTAAGTATATTCAGTTAAAAAAATAGGCTAATAACTAAATTTTAATAGCGTGTTAACTTCTTATTTCTTATTAAAAGTGACATTTTCTTGAAATCAACGGAATACATAATTTATAAACTATGCATTTGGTATTTTAGATTTACATTAATTAAGTTTTGGTCCCTTCGACTTTAAAAATGTACTTTTGCCCCTTTTCCATATAAAATAAAATGAAATAAAAATTATTCATTAATGGAACAGCCTTCTCTATCAATTTAAATCCAACATAAGAAAAGTCGGAAGAAAGTAGAGAGAGTTGTCCTAATTGGCATTTTACAAGTAATTTTGATAGATCCGTATTGGCATTTTAGGTTGAAAAAATAGTTAGAAACTCCTAAAATTCCACAAAACACCTTATAAATTGAACAATTTCATTTTTATTAGGAATTAAAAGGTAATATAGGATTAAATATCACTATCAGTTAACAATGAGTAGTCTATGCCTAAAATTTCTTTAGCATGTACACCAAAATTTTCTAGGTTCTACAAATAAAGGATGATCTAGTTGATTAGAGGATTAACTCACAAACATATAAACTTGTATATTTAAATCCCGTTGATATGAAAATTTTATTGGTAGGTTTTACAATAAGCATCTTTATAAATATTCTTTGACTTCAAAAGTTTGGCTTACTTGCCCTTTAAACTCACGGAACCTAACTCACTTAAACTTTTGTATAAAAAATGTTTAGGTTTTCAATAAAAGGTAAATTTGATTATTAACAAAAGATTAATTTAAGCATCGATCGGTCAATTTGACCTTTTTGCATACATTTAATTTAATTTTCAAATACTCAATAAAGAACTTTGCGTGACTATATAAAATTAATCCATTTTAAATTAAAGAGTGATTTGAGATTTGTATATTTTGAATTTGGACTTTCCTAGCATGTTTTCCTTGCAAGATAATAAAAATATATGAAAGTGAGAAGTGTGATGGGAATGTCATAAATAAGTCATGTTGATGCTAGAAAGTAGAAACGATTATCTCGAGAGAGAATCAAAGTGACGAAGCATGCAAGTTTCTATAGGTGTCGTGATAAGAATATGCATATTATTTATCAAAAAAAAGAATATGCATATTATTTATTATAAAAAAGAAAATGCATATTTATTAATTTTATTCTGGAATGTGCATGTTGGGAAGAGTGAGATAGCTATCGTGGATCCACGTTGGTTCTTACTCATCTCTTCTCTTTCTCTCTCTACACTCAACTTGTCTCTTCCAACTGGCCAGCTCACATCCGTGCCTTCCTTGTCCCTTCCCTTTTCAACCTCATTTCTCACACTAAAATTCCACACCTAATTAACACCTCTTAACTAGTTGAAACTTCCTTCCTAGTTGAATCTTCTTTCTATTTCATTCATTTTCTTCTTGGTTTATTTCTCACTTCATTTAACATTTATATTATTAATTTCAAAGAGTCAAAAGTCAAACTTTAACCCAATAACTTTACACAAAATTTCAGTTTTTTTAATTAAAATGTATACACTAATTAAAAATTATTTGATTTCTTAATTTTATAAAATATCTTTACAGTCCTTACTCAACAAAGATACCAACATTTCTATTTTTAAAAATAGTTTTAAAAGATGACATATTAAGTTCAATTTTTTAAAACAATAATATGAAAAATCATTTAAACCTAATAATACTGCTCTAATTAGTCCTGGTTAGTGGTTAATCTTTCAGAATATTCAGATAAAAATAATATTCTCTTAGAATATATAAAACAGATACTCTTTAAAATTAAAGATAATGCATAAAAGACAGATAAAAATTAGATAGCTAAATATACGCTTCTGTCTAAAATTAATCTATTTGATAGATCGAACCATTGCCTAAATAAAGAAAATTGAAGTCTTGCACATCCATCAATCTACTAATAATAACTAAGGATGGAAATTCCCCCAATAAACGTTGTATCAGGCATATGACATCAAATCTGATCAGATGTTTATAATAATAAAGTATAA
The DNA here is from genome assembly GCA_029929735.1 of Mimosa pudica. Lineage (NCBI taxonomy): Eukaryota > Viridiplantae > Streptophyta > Magnoliopsida > Fabales > Fabaceae > Mimosa > Mimosa pudica. The sequence continues at coordinate 5,162,800 of JAKELP010000021.1, read as the reverse complement.
TACCCTAATAAAGTATCTCAATAAATTTAGAGTACACATGTATAACCAATGACACAAATATAATTCATAAGTATGACATGGACACACGTAACATCGCATGATGTATAGCAGAAATGGAACCAAAATTAAACCCTTAACCTAATTGAATTAAACTCAACGCGTTACGTTACATTGCTCTTCATTCCTTCCTCCTTTTGCCTATAAATCAACCCTCCACCCTCACATTTCCAACATCAAAAAACACATAAAATTCCACATTTCCTTCACACAGTTCTCATTCTCATAAACATTTTATCAGAAGAAATATATAGAAAGCACCCCAACCCAGCCACAACTTGTTGATGGCCACCAGGACAATCCCACCAAGAATCCTCAAAAAGTTTCGTTACAACGCTGCCTTCTCCTCCAAATCCCTCAATTACCCCCAACCCGCCACCGCGGCTGCCGCCGCCGACATAGCACGTCCTCTCTTTATCAAAAGAGCCACCAACAACCCCGAAAAACCGGCCCTCGCCGGAGACTCCCCGGTCGAATTCGACAATATCCAAACTCTCCTCCAATTCCAATCCGCAGCCAAATCCCTCAATTTCCCTCAACCCGCCGTCGCCGCCTCCGGCGCCGGCGCCGCCGTCCATCCGCCGGAGGTCTCCATCGAGAAACCCCTCGCGGGGCTCGATTTCGACGATGTCGAGAGGCTCTTTTCCTACGTGCCAACATCAAAGCTTCTCCGGTCCTCCGCCGTGCTCCACGCCACGGCGTCGGAGTCAATGGTGGATTTTGGAATGTGGGTAATGAAGTCTAAGCTTATGGAGGTTGATGCTGTGAAGAACATGATATTGGGAATTGTTAGAAGGAGTTTTTTTGAACATTTTTGTGCCGGTGAGGATGCTGCCACCGCCGCTAAAAGTATTAAGGGCCTCACCGATGCAGGCTTACGTGGCATGCTTGTGTATGGTGTTGAGGATGCACATGATAATGAAGCGTGTGATCGTAATCTTAACGGTTTCCTTCATACTGTTGACGTCAGCAGATCTCTTCCACCATCATCTGTGAGTGTCTAATTTTCAGTTTCATTTTATCTCTTCAATCTTTATTTAGAAATATAGAGCAATTCTTTCGTACAGCTGGAATTTTTGAAGCTGATTCTTTTTATTTTTGAGCTGATTTGACATTTTTAAAAAATCAACTTATTAATAATTTTTTTTAACTTGTAAAAAAAAATTTGAAAACATGCCATATAAATATATTTTTGCATTAGTTAATTTATTGGTTAATTTTTTATGGTGTCAAACATTATATCCTATGGTCCTGTTTATTTTATGTGTCTACTTGTGATTCAAACATATTATCTTATATGTCTTTTTTTATTGTACGAATTACGAAAGGCTTGTCTATATATATCAAGTGGATAAATCGAATTGGTCTTCTACGTTGCTATATCATCGTCCATTTCAAGTTGTAACTAACAGTCTTAAAATAGGGTTTATCCTTAAATTGCTTCTTGCCTCGGCTTTGGACCATCCAATTCCCATTTTCTCTGCATGGGAAAATATGGGGTCGTTGGCGGCGGGCCCACCTCCAGTGATGGTGGTGGTGGGAAACAACTGGAAAATCAAAATCAGAAATTGAAAACAAAATTTTTGAACTTTTTCATATAGCTTTTGCCCCACTTGGATGGACCCCAGATTATTTTTTTGTATACAAGTAGTACGTTCAATTTGGTCTCTTCTTAACTTAACCCCTCGAAAACGAAAGCCAATAATATTTGTGGTACTAACTAACAAACAAATAGAACCAGCCTGCTTGATTAGCTCTCCATCGTCCAATTTGGTGGGTCCCCATCTTTCCATCTCCATATGGGCCCCACATGCCAAAACAAAAAATAAAGGCACATTTGCATTCAAGCATGTCACATGGGCATCTTAGTCCTTATGTACCTCGTTTAGATAACAAGCTTCGTGTCACTCACCACTATGAACAACATAACATATATAGACATAGCTTCCCTCTAACAATGCCACGTATGTTTCCACCGATTTCCATGTCTTGATTATTAATGTGTTAATAATTAACGTTATTTTTGTGTGATTTAATTTCAGGTAACTTTTGTGGTAGTGAAGATCACTGCAATTTGTCCATTGAGATTATTGGAAAGAATAAGTGACTTATTAAGATGGCAACAAAAAGATCCAACCTTGAATCTTGCATGGAAGAGAGAAACACTACCAATTTTCTCACAATCAAGTCCTCTATATCACACACAAACAAAACCAGAACCCCTTTCACCAGAAGAAGAATCCGACCTCGAATTAGCGCATCATCGGCTCGAGGAATTGTCCCGGCGATGTGTTCAGGCGAACATTCCTTTGCTTGTGGACGCGGAGCACACGACGGTGCAGCCAGCGATCGACTACTTCACGTACTCCTCCGCCGTGGAACACAACAAGGGACAAAATCCCATCATCATGGGCACAATTCAGACGTACCTAAAGGACGCGAAGGAGCGGTTGGTGAACACGGCGGTGGCGGCGGATAAAATGGGCGTGGAGGTGGGGTTCAAACTCGTGCGGGGCGCGTACATGTCGATGGAGGGTCGACTCGCCGAGTCACTGGGTCAACCCAGCCCGGTTCACAACTCAATTGAGGACACCCACAAGTGTTTCAATGAGTGTGCCTCAATTATGCTAGAGAGGATTGCGAAAGGCGGTGGTGTGGGGCCCGCCGGACCGGGTTCGGGCTCGGGCGGGTCGGTCGTGCTGGCGACCCACAATGTGGAGTCCGGGCGGTTGGCCGCGGCGAAGGCGTGGGAATTGGGGATGGGGAAGGTGAATCATAAGCTTGAGTTTGCTCAATTGTATGGTATGTGTGATGGGTTGTCATATGGATTGGGCAATGCAGGGTTTCAAGTGAGCAAGTACATGACATTTGGGCCTGTGGAGATGGTTATGCCTTATCTTTTGAGAAGGGCAGAGGAAAATAGGGGAATGTTGGCTTCTTCTGGGTTTGATAGGAAACTCATGGGGAAGGAATTGAGAAGAAGACTCAAGGCTTGTGTGCTTTGAAGAAAGAACTAGTGATGATGATGATAATAATTCTGTTTTAGAATAATGATGATGGGGTTGGGATGGTAATGTTAGTGAATGTGGTTGTAGATGAGATTTTAGAGCTTGAGGCAAGAAAGTGGAGGAGGAGGTGATGATGACATGTTTGTGTGTATTCATCATGTAAAGATTTGTATGATAGAGAGAAATTGTCACTTTCTCCCTTTTGTTTTTCTTCTCTAGCTCTTTGAGAATTTCATCTTGTGAAATTTGTTACTGTAGGTATATATATGTAATGTGAGCCAACCCTTTATTTTGTAAGAATTGTGTATTATTATTATTAATTCTACGATGTTGTGTGTATATATTAAGATTGGTCTCATCTATTTTAAAATATGATTATGGTGTTTTAGAAAATAAATATTCCTATGTCATTAACTAATTTAATTATCATTTTTAAAATGATCAAATGATGTAAATATGTCATACATGTGTATAAATATTAAATAAAGTGATCGAGCCATTTTTAAAAATATGCAGTACTTACTGTTAATTATATGATTGTGTATTAGTAAGACTGGTTATACTTCATCCATTTCAAAATACACCCCAATTAAATGGAGAACTTATATTTATTTATCAATTCTTTTAAATCGTTTATAATATTGTTATCCCAACAATAATTAAGAAGGTTGAAAAAAATATTAGCATAATTTAACATAATTGAGAAATATAATAATATTTTTATTTAAAATAAATGAAATCAACTAATAATGCAGTTACATTATTAACCTAATTAAATTAAGTAAATGAACTAAAATGTTAAAGCTGTGAAAATGACTTTTATTGATATGGATGACCAAAAAACTTTTATAGTCAGTTTATACCAATTTGAAATTTGACTGCTGGTTGTAGTTATAATACGGCGTGACAAATCGAATCAGGTTCTTATCTTTACGGATGAAATTTATATTTTTATGGCTCATATTTTTTTGGAAGTGAAAAACTTCAATTTGATCATTATATCAGAATCATATACAAGAATTACGGAACAAGAAGTTAGTTTCAAATGAAGAAGCATTCAAGTCTTGGCCACTAATTTTATGCGATAAGATTAAGACTAAGAGTGTGACATGTAGAGGAAGAATTATTTTATTTCTTGACCATAACGTAGAGGAAGAATTGAGACGTTTAGAATTAGACCAATTGGTTGGTCGAATAAGGGATTAGACATGTGATGTTTGATGTGGAGAAAATGGGGTCATGATTCAGGGCTCATCAACTCTTTTCTCATCACCCAAACGACACCGTTTGCATTTGTGAAGACTGAAGAGCCTGCCCTACAGATAAAAAAGTAATTTCCCAAGAAAGTAAAAAGCTAAACCCTCTCATCATCTCTCAGACCCTCTCTCGCCCTCCTTCATGGCTCCGCTATACCCTTCTCTTTTCCTTCCCATCCGACCTCAAAATCCCTCCCAACGTACAACATTTCTGAGATGTTGGGATCTCCAGGAATCACTCCATGTTTAAGTCTCACCTTTACTACCCATAGCCAGCAAATTAAATCTTTCTTCATTTTAAACATTTTTCAGTTTTCGATGCTAGCAAGTTCTTCTTGATTATGATAAGGAAAAGTGAATTTGGCTATGTTCTAGATCAATGTTTGGCAGATGATGAATAGGAAGAACACCCATGGAAGATGATTTTTTTTCCACCTCCGTCGAATTAAATGCCCCCGTCGTGTAGCTTTATTGTCTCTTTATCAGTGAAAATGTTGTCGGAATCGCCGCCGGGGTTTAGCTTTTTACTTTCTTGGGGAATTACTTTTTTATCTGTAGGGCAGGCTCTTCAGTCTTCACAAATGCAAACGGTGTCGTTTGGGTGATGAGAAAAGAGTTGATGAGCCCTGAATCATGACCCGAGAAAATGGATCCAAATTCCAAACATTATATATGTACTCTGTATCTGGTAAAAAAAAGAATATAAATATATATACTCTATAAACGTTTCTTTATGGGTGATACTATAGCTAATTCGATTCGAGACTCTTAGTTTAGCCTTTAAAGAGCGGATATATTCTTTGATATGCAGCTTCATGTTTCTTATTTTAGATTTTTTTGTCTTTATATATTGGTTATTTAAAGTTATTGAGTAGTGATTATTCAAAGAACCATCTCAAAGTATCTACACCTCTTATCGGCAATAAACTAATCAATTTGATTTGAAAAAAACCTTCATGAGTAAATCATACAAAAACAAACATACCCACAAAATTAATACATAAGATTAAGATTGGGTCGAAGAAATTCCTATTGTTGTCGAAACTCTCAAACCAATTCATTTCAGCATAAGCATGCTATCAAATCATTTGAAAACGAAAGAAATGTTGAAGCAGACCAATGAAAGTTACAGGCATTTCCTTACCCGATATGAACTTGAGAAGGAGAAACTGATGAAAAAACTCGTACACCGACGAAAGAAAAGATCTCACCACCACCTGAAAAATTAGAGAAAGAGGGAGAGGTGATATAGCCAACTTAAGAGAGCTAAATAACCTTTAAACATCTACACATTAAATTAAATTTAACTACAATAAATTTATTTTGCATCTTTAGTTAAAAAAGTGATTTTAATCTGATATTTATATAGACTTTGATCTTGTATATGTAGAAGAGTGATGATGATGATGTCAAATCCTCATACTTTTCCACATAGATTTGCAATTGGTTTAGAAGAAACTTAAAGTGAAGGTGACACACTTCCAATTAAAATTTAATTTGGCATATTATTCACATTGAAAGAGACGGTTTTTGTGCTGTAAATTATTACCTCCAACATCCGACTTGAAATATTTATTGCAAACAAAGGGCTACAATTAGACATTACTCTTTTGGATTTATTTATAGGTTATACATATAAAAAATGGTCTTATCTACAATTCAAGTCATTGAATTTTGGCTAAATTATAAAAAAGCCTGAATTTTGGAGTAGTACAGTTGGGATAAATATTTTTTTTTGCCAATGAGTTGGGATGAATATAACCTTTCAACGTTTCGAAGTTCACATTTAACCCAATAAACTTTTATTTTTTAGTATGGACCCATGCCGTTGATTACAATCATCTTTCGATGACATAAGACACTTCATTATATCCTATGCAGATTCTGCGAGAGTTATTTTGAGATTTGGAAGAGGCTTACGTGGAAGAGAGATAAAATCAATGATGTTTAGATTTTTAATGATAAAATTACAGTTTAACGGTTTAAGTATAATAATTATATAGTTACTATAAAAATTTTATAGTAGGTTCGCCCATATGATACCCCACAGGATTTGATGAGGCACGTGACAATTCCTATCAAAAGATTGTAAGTTAGTTGGAGGCGAGCATAGTAAAAAAGGATGTGGAATCTTTTATCATGAATGTTGCATATCCCATTTCAGTTCCAAAAAAAATTCAGTTCAATAAAAGTGTTGCATATTCCATGCATGAATTGGTCAGAAAAACCCAAAAGCTTGCTTATTATTAGTGGTGGATGCAATCTTAATTTATTTCCACGTTTGAATAGTTAAGAAACACAAAAACTTAGGCGTAAATGACTATTTCATTGAAAATATGCAACGGTTGAAATTTAGGCGTGTAAAACAATTTAATTTAACATACAGACTCCGAACTAAAATGAATATAATTTGAATTTAAATAATTAAATTAAAATTAATCTATCACACTATTAGAAATAATTAAATAATTAAGTCTGAAAATTTTTGTTATGATGCAACCTTTTCATATGCTTACCGATCACTTCATGATTAAACTTCATGATCGATTTGCTGCTGAATCATATTCAACATCTTGACATTCCCTAGTACATAAAGTATAAACAATGCATCTTATGCTGATAAAAAAACAATGCATCTTAAGACAAATCTAGAACACTTGGATACTTAGCTTTATAAATTACAACACTGCTATTATAAAAAAGGATGAACGCGTACATAACTGATAGGCAAGCAGATAAAATTGTGAATTAACATAATAATGAGAAAATAGAAAGTTTTTTTATCATAAAAAGTAGAAAGTTTTACAATTCAAAATAGACGGTGAGGATGGGTTACTGACCATGTCTCAGAATCCCCACCGTCCATAAATATTCTCGATCCACGTGACCCACAATGTTGCGCTTTGATTGGTCCAAGAAAGGACAGATAACTTTTGGGCTCACAAGGGCAGGGCCCATTCTTACTTTGTCCGGCCCAACGAGGTCTCTTTAGCTCTATAAATAATAATAACAATGTAAAATATCACTACTACAAAAATGACTTTTTAAACCACATAAAAAGGGCTTTTTAAACCACATAAAAAAGTGGTTTAGAAAAAGGAGGTGTAAAAAGTATACTTTTTTTAAACCACATAAAAAAGTGGTTTAAAAAAAGACTTTTCAAACCACTTTTTTTAAAAATGTGGTCTAAAAGCTTACATATTCACTAATAATGCTCAGTCATAAACACACTCAACCATTCTTTAAGTCAAAATCACAACTCCACTAACGATGCAGATTTCTACATATAACACATATTTTTCATTTCTTATTTCAGTACCTCCACATCCCTTCAAAAATCATGCAGTCAACACTCCGATAGTAAAAACAAACCACATATATTTACAAATGCATGTCAAAATTATGCATTGCAAATACACTAAAACATTCATAATCCCTCCACCAATCTGCTCCAAACAGGGACTAATAATAATAACAGAATACAATATAATAATAACACTAAACATTAATAATAATTAAACTAGCACAAATAATAACAAATAAATAAAGCGATAAAAAAATCACAATACAATAAAGTAATAACACAATACAATAAAACCATAAAACAAAATAAAATAATAAATAAACAAATAAATATTTAAATAACAATATACAATAAACAATAAAACAGAACAACCACAATATTCAACAATAAAATAAAACAATAATTAATAAATATACTATGAAGTACAGAGTAACACAATGCTCAACAAACAATTTACAAAGGTTAAGATATGTATGAGAAACAAAAGATTTAATAAAACTATGTAAATTTACTACAATACCTTTAAAAGAAAATGAAAATTAATTCATTTTGATAGATTGAGGAGGAGAAAGATTATACGAAATGAGAAATGAGAAAGATTATATATATAAAAAAGATCAAATATGAATGATATCAATAATTGGAGGAAAAAAAACTGTGGTCAGATCGCAATGTTCGCAAAGTGACAGGCACTAACTTCCATTTTCTGGGCCATGCGTATAATTTGCACAATTTTGTTTTTTAAAAAAAGTGGTCAAATCGCAAATTTCGAAAAGTGACAGGCACTAACTGCCATTTTCTAGGCCATGCGCGTAATTTGCACAAATGTAAAAAAAAATGGGTCAAAACTGTAATTTCCGCAAAAGTAAGAGAACAGGTCAAAAACTGCAATTTTCGCCCAAAAAAAGGGAAAAAAACTTGGTCAAAACTGTATTTTCCGCAAAAGTAGGAGAACGGGTCAAAAAATGCAATTTTCGCAAAAAAAACTGGGTCAAAACTGTATTTCCGCAAAAGTAGGAGAACGAGTCAAAAACTGCAATTTTCGCCCAAAAAAATTCTTTAGCTCTATAAATACCTCACGCATAAACTCTTTTTTGTTACAAAAATATATATCTTCCATACCTCTCACTCTCGCCTATCTATCCACTTTCTAATAAAAAACAATCTATCTATCCACTCACATGGCTGCTCCCAATTATAGTCGTGATAAGTCTTGTGCGTGCTGTAAACATCAGAGGCATAGGTGCTCGAAGGACTGCATCCTAGCTCCTTATTTCCCAGCAGATCAGCCAGAAAAGTTTAGCAATGTCCACCATTTATTTGGAGTGGCAAATGTGAAAAAAATCATAGAGAACATGGATCCAATTTCAAGGAATAAAGCAATGGCGACTATTCAACTTGAATCAGATGTAAGGCAACAGTTTCCTGTTTCTGGCTGTTTGGGATTCATACAATACAAAGAAACTCAGATACAACGTGCCTTGGAAGAGTTAAAACACCTAAAATTGAAACAAAAGATCCTGATTCATCAAATGCATACTTTGAATGGAGTTAATTCTCAACCATGTTCTAATTGGGAGAGTGTGCAGTCATATCCTGATATGTCTCTTACCAACCAATCGACTGCGTTGATGAATGCACATTCATTTGATCACATGCCGGAATTGCCAATACTGCCAGATCATCCAGTAGCAATCGAAGAATCAATTAACGAGTTGCTCCAAAAGTAGCTTGTAGTTTAGAATTTGTTTAGGATCATTTTTTAATTTTTCCCAAAATGTAAATGCATGAGATGATAAATTGAATTTTTCCTTATCCAAAATTAATTAATTATTATCATATGTCCTTTAAGCTTCTCTTTCCATATGCAACAAAATGATTGATTAATTTCTTTGTATTTTTAGATTGAATAGCATTTAGAAGGGAATCGTAGCATGATATGAGAAAACTTATTAGTGTCCGCATTATAACCATATGATATTAGAAGAATAAAAGAATTGTGCAAATCGTCATATTTGTACTTGTTCAATCACTTGTATTATGATCATATATCGACGATGAAGATGCGATGCTAATAGAGTTTGAAAATCTCCCCACCGTTGATATAAGCACGATCCACGTGTTAGTGAATAATAAGATTTGATTGGTTCGAATGAAGTCGTGTGCATGGTGAGGAAAGGAAAGATACAATGTTAGTTCTTTTATGATTTTGGACTCATAAGTTACAGCTCATTCTCTCAGCATGGTGAGATCTCTTCTTTTCGATTTGAGAATTCCCACCATTAAGATATAATCTTGATCCACAAGAGGGAGCACTATAACCATATAATATTAGAAGAATAAAAGAATTGCGCAAATTGTCATATTTGTACTTGTTTAATCACTTGTATTATGATTATACATGGACGATGAAGATGCGATGCTAACAGAGTTTGAAAATCTCCCCACCGTTGATATAAGCACGATCCACGTGTTAGTGAATAATAAGATTTGATTGGTTCGAATGAAGTCGTGTGCATGGTGAGGAAAGGAAAGATACAACGAAAGATACAAGTTAGTTCTTTTGGGCTTTTGGACTCATAAGTTACAGCTCATTCTCTCAGCCTAGTGAGATCTCTTCTTTTCGATTTGAGAATTCTCACCTTTAATATATAATCTCGATCCACATGAGGGAGCATGCTACACTTTAATTGGTTTTAGCAAGCGTGAGCCTCTTTTGGGCTTTTTTTTAGTTGTTAGCTGTTTATGCGTTAATTTTTATTTCAAGGGCAAAATTTCACTCGTCTAGAAGCATTGTTTCATATGAAATTTGTCTGATTGGAGATATACGATCCTTTTTTATCTTTTGGGCTTTTGGGTTCAGAAGGACTCATTCATACTTTTCTAAGATAGGTATGTAATTGGTGAGCAAATAATAATAATTAGGAAATAAAATGTCATTCAATTTATCTATATACCAAATTAACAAATTGCAAGTTTTGTTTAATATAATAATTTTTATTGTTGGTCAATTTGATACCAATTGTTTTCACTCAGAAAATTGTCAATCTTATACTAATTGTTTTCACATAGAAAGTTGCCAATCTGATACCAATTGTTTTCACGTAGAAAGTTGTCAATCTAATACTAATTGTTTTAACCCAATATTTCCGTTTGGTTGGAGGGAATGATTTTGAGTGATTGGAGTTAAAATTGAGGGTGAGAGTGAGAGTGAGAGTGAGTTTGGGAGGATAGATTCAATTTTTATTTATTTTTTAACCCAATACTCCCGTTTAGTTGCAGGGCTTGATTTCGACGATGTCGAGAGACTCTTTTCCTACGTGGCGACATCAAAACTGCTTGGTGAATAATTCAGTACACATTTTTTTTGAACATTTCAGTTCACAATTTTTTTTAGTTAATGTTGATATCTTGTTTGGCCGAAATGTTTTTTTAGTATTCTTCAAGAGTCCAATGGCCGCCAAAATAAGTCGCTTTTTTTCGTTGATGAGCCCTTATATTTTGTTTGTTGGTTAAAATGATATTTAACCCAATATTTTTTGTGTTTTTATATTTTCTTATCAGAATACATTTAGTTTTTTTATCTTTTGAAAATACAAATTTATGAGTTAAGGTGCAATTTTATCAATGAACTTTTATCAGAAATACGCTTAGCATAATTGACCATTTAAATGTGCAAATATATTAACCAACAATTTGAACAGATACAAAGTACCAGAATCGTTAAATTTAACTCTTTTGACCTATTAATTTTAAACAAGCTTGAGGGTTAACTTATTATTTGTACAGGTGACAGACAAGTAATCATGACCTAGAATTTTCCAATGATATGGAGGCTCTAAATTTGTTACTAATAAAAGAAAAATATAACTAAACAATTGATAATTGACAAAAGGAGGGTATAACTAATCAAATAAAAAATATCTTTGTGAATCCCTAAATCAGAATCATAGTTAATAAATTAATGTCGATAAAATAGGGATAAAAAGAAACAATGAATTTATCAAAAAAAATAAAAGAAAAGAAATGATGAAACGCAATCAATTCCATCAAAAAGAAACTATAAATTCCAAACACACTGCAATTTCCTGCGGGACCCTAAAAGATTAATCTTGCAAGGTGATTTAAATTTTATAGCACAATCATTCTTAAATTTTGAAATTAGCAATTTTATCTAACATTTTAAAATATAAAATCACCTTTTAGATTTGATGAGACAAATTTTCCATTACCTTTATTATTTTAATAAAACTTTCTATAAATGATATCTATATTAAAAAGGTCTTGCTAAGAGAGCTTTGGGTGGGATGGATGTATAAAACACTAAAATGTAAAGGATCGGCACAAATTTATTACATTACTAAATGAAGCAATTGTAGTTAGGATAACTAAAAGTATAAAGTGATTTCAAATATTGACCCTACCTATTCCATTTAACTCAAACACCATATTAATTATTATCCTTTCCACTATGGTTATTAATTATGGATATGAATATCTTTATTTAAAACTCTCATAGAAAAATAACAAGTACTTTCTTCTTGTTTTTTTTACTAAAAAACTGCCTCTTAAAATGACCAAATGAACTTGTTAACCAGTATTACAACAAAACTATTTTTTTTACCGGAACAACAAAACTATATAGGACTATGAAGATAGAGCGCAATATAATATTAAGATTTTTTAGGCCAAAGTATGTTTTTGGTCCATTTACTTTGGAAAAAGTCATATTCTAGTCACTAACTTTAAAAAGTGTGTTTCTAGTCTTTTAACTTTGGACAAAGACATCTTTTAGTCCGATCCTTTAACTTTGAAAAGTGTGTTTTTAGTCTTTTTAAATTTGGTTAAGATATGTTTTTGGTATCTTAATGTTGCACAAAATCATGTTTTTGCCCTTAACTTTGAATAGTATGGGAGAAAAAACATATTTTATCCTGCTTTGGAAGGACTAAAGACATCACTTTGTCTAAAGTTAAGTATCAAAAACACACTTTTCAAAGTTAAGGATGAAAAACACATTTCTCCAAAGTTAAGGGACTAAAACACATTTTTCAAAGTTAAAGACTAAAACATGGTTATGTTGAAAGTTTTTTTTTGAAGCAAAACTTTGTTCAAAGTTAAGGGAAAAAAAGGGAGTACTTTAAACAAGATTTAAGACAATAGACTAAAATATGGACATGAGGCATGTCTAATTAGACATAATTAAACAAATTAATTTTTGATTAATGTTGTGAAGTTGGAGTGTGAAGTTGTGCTTCGCTACGGTCAGACTCACAACTCCAAAATCAGCCACAAAGAAGAAGAAGAAGAAGAAGATCGTCTCGTCTCATCATCAAACAAATTCATTCACCTCTCTTAATCTTTGTTTTGGATCCCTACGTACGTTTCTTTTCCAATCCATTCCTTCGTAATCTGAATCTTAAATTCTAGGGTTCTGATTGAATTCAATTCTGATTGCCTCTTGTTTTTTTTCTCCTTTTAGGGTCGCCATGAAGAAAATGAACTTGGTGTCTGGTTACAAGGTAGGTGCAGATATCATTGTGTGCAATGCTTTCATTTAATTATCATTTCATTTAAATATTTAAATGTATGCTTTGTTGTTCTGTGTTTATTCAAATTATATTCATTTTAGTTCGGAGTGTGTATGTTAAATAATTAAGGGAAAATGTCATTTAAATCCCTCCGAATATACAAAAGGACAATTCAGGAACTCAAACTTCCAAAAGGACCATGAAGGAACTAGGACCTAGTTGACATTTTAAAATTGTGTGAAAAGACAAAATTGCCCTGATCATAAAACAGAAATTACTAACCACCTATTGAAAATGGTGGGTGTAAGGGTGGTTAGTAATTTCTGTTTTATGATTAGGGCAATTTTGTCTTTTCACGCAATTTTAAAATGTCAACTAGGTCCTAGTTCCTTCATGGTCCTTTTGGAAGTTTGAGTTCTTGAATTGTCCTTTTGTATATTCGGAGGGATTTAAATGACATTTTCCCTTAATTTAACATACAGACTCCGAACTAAAATGAATATAATTTGAATTTAAATAATTAAATTAAAATTAATCTATCACACTATTAGAATTAGAAATAATTAAATAATTAAGTCTGAAAATTTTTGTTATGATGCAACCTTTTCAAATGCTTATCGATCACTTCATGATCGATTTGCTGCTGAATCATATTCAACATCTTGACATTCCCTAGTACATTAAGTATAAACAATGCATCTTATGCTGATAAAAAAACAATGCATCTTAAGACAAATCTAGAACACTTGGATACTTAGCTTTATAAATTACAACACTGCTATTATAAAAAAGGATGAACGCGTACATAACTGATAGGCAAGCAGATAAAATTGTGAATTAACATAATAATGAGAAAATAGAAAGTTTTTTTATCATAAAAAATAGAAAGTTTTACAATTCAAAATAGACGGTGAGGATGGGTTACTGACCATGTCTCAGAATCCCCACCGTCCATAAATATTCTCGATCCGCGTGACCCACAATGTTGCGCTTTGATTGGTCCAGGAAAGGACAGATAACTTTTGGGCTCACAAGGGCAGGGCCCATTCTTACTTTGTCCGGCCCAACGAGGTCTCTTTAGCTCTATAAATAATAATAACAATGTAAACCATCACTACTACAAAAATGACTTTTTAAACCACATAAAAAGGGCTTTTTAAACCACATAAAAAAGTGGTTTAGAAAAAGGAGGTGTAAAAAGTATACTTTTTTTAAATCACATAAAAAAGTGGCTTACATATTCACTAATAATGCCCAGTCATAAACACACTCAACCATTCTTTAAGTCAAAATCGCAACTCCATTAACGATGCAGATTTCTACATATAACACATATTTTTCATTTCTTATTTCAGTACCTCCACATCCCTTCAAAAATCATGCAGTCAACACTCCGATAGTAAAAACAAACCACATATATTTACAAATGCATGTCAAAATTATGCATTGCAAATACACTAAAACATTCATAATCCCTCCACCAATCTGCTCCAAACAGGGACTAATAATAATAACAGAATACAATATAATAATAACACTAAACATTAATAATAATTAAACTAGCACAAATAATAACAAATAAATAAAACGATAAAAAATCACAATACAATAAAATAATAACACAATACAATAAAACCATAAAACAAAATAAAATAATAAATAAACAAATAAATAAATAAATAACAATATACCATAAACAATAAACAATAAAACAGAACAACCACAATATTCAACAATAAAATAAAACAATTATTAATAAATATACTATGAAGTACAGAGTAACACAATGTTCAACAAACAATTTACAAAGGTTAAGATATGTATGAGAAACAAAAGATTTAATAAAACTATGTAAATTTAGTAAAATACCTTAAAAAGAAAATGAAAATTAATTCATTTTGATAGATTGAGGAGGAGAAAGATTATACGAAATGAGAAATGAGAAAGATTATATATATAAAAAAGATCAAATATGAATGATATCAATAATTGGAGGAAAAAAACTGTGGTCAGATCGCAATGTTCGCAAAGTGACAGGCACTAACTGCCATTTTCTGGGCCATGCGTATAATTTGCACAATTTTGTTTTTAAAAAAAAGTGGTCAAATCGCAAATTTCGAAAAGTGACAGGCACTAACTGCCATTTTCTAGGCCATGCGCGTAATTTGCACAAATGTAAAAAAAAATGGGTCAAAACTGTAATTTCCGCAAAAGTAAGAGAACAGGTCAAAAACTGCAATTTTCGCCCAAAAAAAGGGAAAAAAACTTGGTCAAAACTGTATTTTCCGCAAAAGTAGGAGAACGGGTCAAAAAATGCAATTTTCGCAAAAAAAACTGGGTCAAAACTGTATTTCCGCAAAAGTAGGAGAACGAGTCAAAAACTGCAATTTTCGCCCAAAAAAATTCTTTAGCTCTATAAATACCTCACGCATAAACTCTTTTTTGTTACAAAAATATATATCTTCCATACCTCTCACTCTCGCCTATCTATCCACTTTCTAATAAAAAACAATCTATCTATCCACTCACATGGCTGCTCCCAATTATAGTCGTGATAAGTCTTGTGCGTGCTGTAAACATCAGAGGCATAGGTGCTCGAAGGACTGCATCCTAGCTCCTTATTTCCCAGCAGATCAGCCAGAAAAGTTTAGCAATGTCCACCGTTTATTTGGAGTGGCAAATGTGAAAAAAATCATAGAGAACATGGATCCAATTTCAAGGAATAAAGCAATGGCGACTATTCAACTTGAATCAGATGTAAGGCAACAGTTTCCTGTTTCTGGCTGTTTGGGATTCATACAATACAAAGAAACTCAGATACAACGTGCCTTGGAAGAGTTAAAACACCTAAAATTGAAACAAAAGATCCTGATTCATCAAATGCATACTTTGAATGGAGTTAATTCTCAACCATGTTCTAATTGGGAGAGTGTGCAGTCATATCTAGATATGTCTCTTACCAACCAATCGACTGCGTTGATGAATGCACATTCATTTGATCACATGCCGGAATTGCCAATACTGCCAGATCATCCAGTAGCAATCGAAGAATCAATTAACGAGTTGCTCCAAAAGTAGCTTGTAGTTTAGAATTTGTTTAGGATCATTTTTTTAATTTTTCCCAAAATGTAAATGCATGAGATGATAAATTGAGTTTTTCCTTATCCAAAATTAATTAATTATTATCATATGTCCTTTAAGTTTCTCTTTCCATATGCAACAAAATGATTGATTAATTTCTTTGTATTTTTAGATTGAATAGCATTTAGAAGGGAATCGTAGCATGAGATGAGAAAACTTATTAGTGTCCGCATTATAACCATATGATATTAGAAGAATAAAAGAATTGCGCAAATCGTCATATTTGTACTTGTTCAATCACTTGTATTATGATCATATATCGACGATGAAGATGCGATGCTAATAGAGTTTGAAAATCTCCCCACCGTTGATATAAGCACGATCCACGTGTTAGTGAATAATAAGATTTGATTGGTTCGAATGAAGTCGTGTGCATGGTGAGGAAAGGAAAGATACAACGAAAGATACAAGTTAGTTCTTTTGGGCTTTTGGACTCATAAGTTACAGCTCATTCTCTCAGCCTAGTGAGATCTCTTCTTTTCGATTTGAGAATTATCACCTTTAATATATAATCTCGATCCACATGAGGGAGCATGCTACACTTTAATTGGTTTTAGCAAGCGTGAGTCTCTTTTGGGCTTTTTTTTAGTTGTTAAACAGCTGTTTATGCGTTAATTTTTATTTCAAGGGCAAAATTTCACTCGTCTAGAAGCATTGTTTCATATGAAATTTGTCTGATTGGAGATATACGATCCTTTTTTATCTTTTGGGCTTTTGGGTTCAGAAGGACTCATTCATACTTTTCTAAGATAGGTATGTAATTGGTGAGCAAATAATAATAATTAGGAAATAAAATGTCATTCAATTTATCTATATACCAAATTAACAAATTGCAAGTTTTGTTTAATATAATAATTTTTATTGTTGGTCAATTTGATACCAATTGTTTTCACTCAGAAAATTGTCAATCTTATACTAATTGTTTTCGCATAGAAAGTTGCCAATCTGATACCAATTGTTTTCACGTAGAAAGTTGTCAATCTAATACTAATTGTTTTAACCCAATATTTCCGTTTGGTTGGAGGGATTGATTTTGAGTGATTGGAGTTAAAATTGAGGGTGAGAGTGAGAGTGAGTTTGGGAGGATAGGTTCAATTTTTATTTATTTTTTAACCCAATACTCTCGTTTAGTTGCTGGGCTTGATTTCGACGATGTCGAGAGACTCTTTTCCTACGTGGCGACATCAAAACTGCTTGGTGAATATTTTAGTACACATTTTTTTTTGAACATTTCAGTTCATAATTTTTTTTAGTTAATGTTGATATCTTGTTTGGCCGAAATGTTTTTTAGTATTCTTCAAGAGTCCAATGGCCGCCAAAATAAGTCACTTTTTTTCGGTTGATGAACCCTTATTTTTTTGTTTATTGGCCAAAATGATATTTAACCCAATATTTTTTGTGTTTTTATATTTTCTTATCAGAATACATTTAGTTTTTTATCTTTTGAAAATACAAATTTATGAGTTAAGGTGCAATTTTATCAATGAACTTTTATCAGAAATGAGCTTAGCATAATTGACCATTTAAATGTGCAAATATATTAACCAACAATTTGAACAGATACAAAGTACCAGAATCGTTAAATTTAACTCTTTTGACCTATTAATTTTAAACAAGCTTGAGGGTTAACTTATTATTTGTACAGGTGGCAGACAAGTAATCATGACCTAGAATTTTTCAATGATATGGAGGCTCTAAATTTGTTACTAATAAAAGAAAAATATAACTAAACAACTGATAATTGACAAAAGGAGAGTATAACTAATCAAATAAAAAATATCTTTGTGAATCCCTAAATCAGAATCATAGTTGATAAATTAATGTCGATAAAATAGGGATAAAAAGAAACAATGAATTTATCAAAAAAATAAAAGAAAAGAAATGATGAAACGCAGTCAATTCCATCAACCAAAAAGAAACTATAAATTCCAAACACACTGCAATTTCCTGCGGGACCCTAAAAGATTAATCTTGCAAGGTGATTTAAATTTTATAGCACAATCATTCTTAAATTTTGAAATTAGCAATTTTATCTAACATTTTAAAATATAAAATCACCTTTTAGATTTGATGAGACAAATTTTCCATTACCTTTATTATTTTAATAAAACTTTCTATAAATGATATCTATATTAAAAAAGGTCTTGCTAAGAGAGCTTTGGGTGGGATGGATGTATAAAACACTAAAATGTAAAGGATCGGCACAAATTTATTACATTACTAAATGAAGCAATTGCAGTTAGGATAACTAAAAGTATAAAGTGATTTCAAATATTGACCCTACCTATTCCATTTAACTCAAACACCATATTAATTATTATCCTTTCCACTATGGTTATTAATTATGGATATGAATATCTTTATTTAAAACTCTCATAGAAAAATAACAAGTACTTTCTTCTTGTTTTTTTTTTACTAAAAAACTGCCTCCTAAAATGACCAAATGAACTTGTTAACCAGTATTACAACAAAACTATATTTTTTTTACCGGAACAACAAAACTATATAGGACAATGAAGATAGAGCGCAATATAATATTAAGATTTTTTAAGCCAAAGTATGTTTTTGGTCCATTTACTTTGGAAAAAGTCATGTTCTAGTCACTAACTTTAAAAAGTGTGTTTCTAGTCGTTTAACTTTGGACAAAGACATCTTTTAGTCTGATCCTTTAACTTTGAAAAGTGTGTTTTTAGTCTTTTTAAATTTGGTTAAGTTATGTTTTTGGTATCTTAATGTTGCACAAAATCATGTTTTTGCCCTTAACTTTGAATAGTATGGGAGAAAAAACATATTTTATCCTGCTTTGGAAGGACTAAAGACATCACTTTGTCTAAAGTTAAGTATCAAAAACACACTTTTCAAAGTTAAGGATGAAAAACACATTTCTCCAAAGTTAAGGGACTAAAACACATTTTTCAAAGTTAAAGACTAAAACATGGTTATGTTGAAAGTTTTTTTTTTTTGAACTAAAACTTTGTTCATAGTTAAGGGGAAAAAAACATGGAGTAGTTTAAACAAGATTTAAGACAATAGACTAAAATATGGACAGGAGGCATGTCTAATTAGACATAATTAAACAAATTAATTTTTGATTAATGTTGTGAAGTTGGAGTGTGAAGTTGTGCTTCGCTACGGTCAGACTCACAACTCCAAAATCAGCCACAAAGAAGAAGAAGAAGATCGTCTCGTCTCGTCATCAAAGAAATTCATTCACCTCTCTTAATCTTTGTTTTGGATCCGTACGTACGTTTTGTTTTCCAATCCATTCCTTCGTAATCTGAATCTTAAATTCTAGGGTTCTGATTCAATTAAATTTTGATTGCCTCCTCTTTTTCTTTCTTCAGGGTCGCCATGAAGAAAATGGACTTGGTGTCTGGTTACAAGGTAGGTGCAGATATCATTGTGTTCAATGCTTTCATTTAATTTATTGTTTCATTTCATTTTAATGTATGTTTTGCTCTTCTGTGTTTATTTAGAAATTCATTTTCCTGTGCAGGGCGTTGTTGGCCTTGTTTTTGGCAACGAAAATTCTTCTTCAAATGAAGATAGGTGAGATTTCATTTTGCACATTTTTTATACATATATTATTGTGTTTTGACCAAATATACAGATATTAGCGCTTGTTGATTTTGTTTCACATGTCATTTTTAATATTTTTTATACATATATTTTTGTGTTTTAACCAAATATACAAATATTAATGCTTGTTGATTTTGTTTCAGTTTTATTTTTCTGTTATTTTCCTTGGTGCAATACATTGTTGCAAGCACATTTTTGGTCTGCAAAGCCTGATTGACTTGTTTTCTGTAGAGTGTTTGGTGTAGTTGGCTCTCCTTTTATTTTATGTTGTCTGTTCAAACTTATATGGTCCATGTACTGTGTTGTATAGCATTGTCCTTACTTGTTGGAGTGTATTGAACTTGTGACTTATTGGTGCTATTTGGTTTGTGTTGAAAGCTACATTGAACGATTGCTTGACCGGATCAGCAATGGTAAACTAGCGGAAGATAGGAGGAATGCTATTAGTGACCTCCAGCTTGTTGTGTCAGAAACTCATTCTGCCCAGCTTGCGTTTGGAGCAATGGGTACCTGTCATATCTTTAGAACATCATATGGGTTTTGGTCTTGTCCTGAGTTACATGTTCTATGCATCTTTGCAGGTTTTCCTGTCATGCTAGGGGTCTTAAAGGAAGATAGAGATGATACTGAAATGGTGACAAACTTTGTTCTGTGTTTTGTTTTCTATCTTGTGCTTTCTGTCTTGTTTACGTTATTTAAAAATCCACATTGTCAAGTTCACTATTCAATAGAAAGTCTGATTATGTAAATAGTTCCCTTTCAAAAGTGATTCTGTAAATAGTTCTCTGTGATACCATCTCTTTTACAGACTCAATTGGTACATTTTTTCAACTCTTGATTCATCTATCATAATTTCAAACCGCTTTCCTCACACATTTCAAAAGCTCTCAGTGCTCACTATAGCAGCCCACCAGTAACCAATTAATAATGGCATATAAGTAGGTTGGCTGTGAGTTTTTTTTCCCTGCCACATTTAAAACATTCACTTTAAGTTCTTGCTGAAGTTCTTTACTTAGATCGTTAATGCTTTCTAGCTTATTCATTTTTCGCTACATCATAAAGAGTTTTGCTGTTGTCTACCATCTTAACAAGTCTCAATAATTGGTTAAACAACAATTATATTTATGCAGGTTCGAGGTGCCCTTGAAACTCTTGTAACTGCATTGACCCCTATCAATCATGGAAAAGGATCAAGTAATGAAGTTCAGCCAGCTTTGATGAACAGTGATTTGCTTTCCAGAGAATCGGAGAGCATTTCTCTTCTTATAAACTTGTTGGTAAGTTTTATACCTGAGCTTATTTTGAATTCTAGGATTATACAGATTAGTGAATCTCTTCAAAACTTTTTTCCCCATTGGGGATTTGTTGACAGACAGAGGATGATTTCTATGTTAGATATTATACGCTGCAACTTTTAACTGCCCTGCTGACTAACTTCCCACAAAGGTACCAATTATATGGCTACCATTTCTTCTTATATTTTCGAAAGCACACTTGTTGATCTCCTCTTCAGGTTACAGGAAGCTATATTGACCATTCCTAGAGGTATAACTCGGTTAATGGATATGCTTATGGATCGTGAGGTACTGTATTACAATCTTGTTTATGCACCCTGTAAACTTTCCAAAGTGATTAATTTGATTTTTAGAGATATAGCCATTATGCCTATATACAGGACACTTTTGTTGTATAAACAACTGAGTTTAGTGCTTGCTCAAAAAAAGCTTATAGTAAGCTGTGCTGCCACAATCATGGTTTAAATTTAGCTAATTTATATTTGGATAGACACTCCAAGAAGAGCACGTTGCTGGAAAATGGAAAATAAAAATCCTGAAGTATAATTAAAACAGTTGCCAGTTGGCATTAAGTGATGTCAAGCATTTGCAGGTTTGTATGCTTGGTTTCAAGATGATGAAAGCATAGAAGTATTCATTCGCTATTTTAGTAATTTGGTTGAAACTTGTATAAGGCTTTGTTGTTGATATATCACATTGGTGTCATGAAATCCGTGTAGTTGATCCCACCTAGTGGGATAAGGTTTTTTCCTTGTTGTTGATGATCCAAACTGGTTTAAGATGGTTGACGTGCACTTATTGGTCTAGATGAGCTTTGGTAAGCTTGGCTAATAAGCCAGCCCAAAACAGACATTTGATGCTTTCCTTTTAGAGAAATGCTAAAACCTGCTTATTATATTTTAGAGTAGAAATCTAGAATATTGTTTTTTCACTCCTATTGTTACTTAGAAGATGATAGAGGTGATCTTTCAGGTAATACGTAATGAAGCCTTATTACTCCTGACTCACCTGATCCGTGAAGCTGAGGTGACTTTTCGCTCTTTTTTTCAATGTCAATTGTTTTCTTTAGTTATGTTTTTTATTTTCTATTTCATTGTCCACTAAAATATCTAATAACCCTCATTCCTAAACAAATTGGATTATAGGAGATTCAAAAGATTGTTGTCTTTGAAGGTGTATTTGAGAAGATCTTCAGTATTATAAAGGAAGAGGGGTTTTCAGATGGTGGTGTTGTTGTACAGGTGATATGTTATGACACTAATATTCCTCAACAGTATGTTCACTTACCGTGGGGTTTGAGGTCTTGGTTTGAATCAAGCCTCCCTGCATAATGCAGGGGTAAGACTGCATAGTATGTTCCGTTTCTCAAAACCCTCACCAAGTGAGGATTAGAATTGGGTTGACTCTTTTATATTGCGTAACATAAAACATGAATCTTTTGGCCAAGTACTCATTTATAGTTTACTGAACAGGATTGTCTTGATTTGTTGAACAATTTGCTTCGTAACAACAGCTCCAATCAGGTCCATTGATTCTATGATCTACTTGTGTCTATTGATGTTTTTATTCTGATTATATGATACTGATGCAAATTTATTTGATTTAGATTTTACTGAGAGAAACTATAGGGCTTGATTCATTGATATCAATTTTGAAGCTGCGGGGAAGTAATTTCACTCAACAGAAGGTTAGATGCTTGCTTCTTTTTCCTTGTGAGATATGCTATACTGATAATTTGTTAGCAACTCTTATGTATTTGACCCGAAATGCCAGTAGACAATCAATTTACTAAGTGCGTTGGAGACCATTAAACTGTTGATAATGGGAGGTTCTGAGGCTGATCCTGGGAAAGATTCAAATAAACAGGCGAATAAGACAACTCTAATTCAGGTTTGTGAAAATCCTCAAACTAACATCATGATTGCAATAAAATAGTTGTCAGCTGATATATATACCTTTTTTTTTGTGGTAGAACAAGGTATTGGACTATTTATTAATGCTAGGTGTTGAAAACCAGTGGGCTCCTGTTGCTGTTCGCTGTGAGGTAAGATATATAGCTTTTTTCTTACACTGTTCTCTTCTATCCCTAGACAGTATTTTCATGTGTGTGCAGATGATTGTTCTGTATATATGCACTTGTGTATGATTATTGCTTATAGCAACCTTCATATTATTTTTCCTTTCACATAGTTTCTTCCCTGCCTTGCCCACTTTGCCTTTGGGCCCATATGATTAAAATGTGTTGCCTATCTATCTAGACTGTCTCTCTAATTTTATTTTATTGATTTATTTTTCTTTATTCTGATTGGTCAAGTTTGTGGGTATATTACTCCAGTAAATTTGGAAGTATCAAGGAAACATAATTATTTTGCGGTTAAAATTTTAACCTTTTGTAGGCAATGCGATGTATTGGAGCTCTGATTGTTGGAGATTCAAAGAACCTTGATGCTCTTGGCAGCAAATTTCTTGGAGAGGAGCCACAAGTAGAACCTGCTTTGAACTCAATACTAAGGATCATATTGAGGTCTTCTAGCATGCAAGAATTTGTTGCAGCTGATTATGTTTTCAAAAGCTTTTGTGAGGTTACTAACGAATAATCCATCTTTGATATAGTTCTTAGAGAGATTTTTCTCATTTTATTTGTTTCTTAACAAATTGAGAAATCATTAAGAAATCATATTTTTTCATCATTAATAGTGGACATATTTCGTTTCAGAATATTTTTTTAATTTTTTATCAACATGTCAAACAGAAAAATGCTGATGGCCAGTCAATGCTAGCATCTACACTAATTCCACAGCCGTATCCTATGAATCGTGCTCCCCTTGAGGAAGATGTCAATATGTCTTTTGGAAGGTTTGTTTTGAAACGTGTTTTAATGAGCAAGCTTATGGTAAAATTAGGATTTGTAAGTTAAACTTTTGTTTAAGAACGATCTGTTAGAATTGCAATTCTTGGAGAATCTCACAATTTACAAGTGAAAAGAACTCTTGGCTGCCACAAATAATTGTACAGCAACTATTTAAAATACCAAGACTTGATTAAATATCAAACTATAGTTGTTATATAGAACAGCAATAAATTGTGTTAAGGCAGTGTTAGGGGATTTGTCAAAAATGGGCAGTGTGAGGGGAGCTCCTCTCCCATGAGTTCTAATTTGCTGCTAACAACTTATGTGGTTTGTTGTGACTGCCCATTTCACTATATTGCTTATTTACCCCTTTTTTGCCCTCCTACATGTCCTATACCCAAAACAAATGATTAATGGACTCAAATCACATTTCTAGAATAATTTTAATATTATTCCTTTTAAAAATACATCCTTCATCTGTTCTAAATCATCACGCTTTTCGTTAAAAGTATGGAAAAATTTAAGATTGTGAATTGCTTCTCTTGCAGCATGCTACTGCATGGTCTTACTTGGGGTGAAACGGATGGTGATCTTGAGGTATTTGTTGTTTAACTATTTTTAATTCTGATATGCTTATTGATACCTGTGGAATCGTAAGGAGCAGTTGCAGTTGCAAATTTATTTAAGGACCTTTGGTTTCGTGCGAGATTTATTTAGCCAACTATTTTGGGATTACAGATTTGTAGCAGAGCTGCCAGTGTTCTTTCTCATGTATTGAAAGACAATCTTCAGTGCAAGGAAAGGGTATGGAATTCTCCACTTTATTTTATTTAACGGTGGAGTAGGACCCTAATTCTGTGGTGGCTTTTTATAAGGCAAACGTGCGTGTACCCGTTAATGATTGATTTTTTTGTTTTTTTAATTAAATTAAATTATCAGTGTACTCACGGTGTCTTGATGTGTTTAAATAACAAATGGTAGAGCTAGTAATTTTTATCATTCTGATGTGACGTTTTTGAGTATATGATCCATTGATGAGTAACCATAGCTTCTTCAAAATCGAAAAATTAGCTGAGCTGGTCTCTCAGTTATCCTTTTCTTTTCTTTTCTTAACAATTATCTTTTTTCATCAGTATTTGGACAGATCTTTCATGAACAGTGTTTTGTAGCCAATTTGTTTTGAAGTCTTTTCTTGTAATATTTTGAGTTGTTGTCATTGCTTTTTCTTTTCTGTGTAGTTAGATACTTTGATAACACTCATGTTTTAATGTTTTGCAGTATTGCACTTCTTTTGCCATGGGAGATTTGTACTTTATCGGTCTTCAATATAAATCTAGTTGACTTTATTTGGAGAGGTTTTGGAAGCAAAATAGACTACTTATTTATAACATTGTTACATGTTATTAAATTATATTTGAGGAGAGAGCAAAATAGACTAGGTTTTTTTTTATAATGTATTAGTTTATAAGACAAGTATCTATTACGTTGAAAAATTGCAAATATAAATATTTTGCTTTCTTAATCTCCAAAAAAAAGTGATTATGATCTTATATTAAAAACCAGGGAGTAACTATAATTTCCTTTGAAATGTTAAAGTTTCTACTTGGTATTTGAATTTATTAAATTAAATGGGTAATACAAAGAAGTAATGGTTGAATGAGCAGTTCTGCCATCACGATATCTTTCTGCAACTTTTCACTTTAATTCTAGACTAGTATTCCGCTTAGAATTCCACAGCATTTGCCATTTTCACTGCTTGACTTTTTTGTATTTGTATTAACATATGGTGCTACATCTGAATGGTGTCATTGTTTCCTCCCACCTCAAAAAAATGGGGGAAAATGGTCAACATTTTATGACACAATTTGCAGATTTTGAAAATTGAAATTGAGGCACCTGTGGCATCTTTAGGAGGTCCAGAGCCATTAATGCATCGGATGGTAAAATATTTGGCCCTTGCCTCTTCCATGAAAAGCAAGGATGGAAAGGCTAGTGCGTCAGGGAACTCATATGTTGAAGCAATAATCTTAAAATTACTGGTTACATGGCTAGCAGATTGCCCTAGTGCGGTGCATTGCTTCCTAGATGCTCGCCCTCACCTTACTTATCTTCTTGAGTTGGTATCAAGTTCATCGGCAACAGTATGCGTAAAGGGTTTGGCAGCAGTTGTCTTGGGTGAGTGTGTGATCTATAACAAGTCTAGCGAGAATGGAAAGGATGCTTTTGCCATAGTTGATGCCGTGAGCCAGAAAGTTGGCCTTAGTCTGTACTTTCTGAAGTTTGATGAAATGAAAAGTTTGATCTTTACCAATGCTGGGTCATCCTTGACTCGCAAAGCATTCACTAGATCATCTGCTGCTAGCATGGCTGAAATTCAAGATGTAGATGAGAATGATTTGTCTGAACAAGAGAATCTTGATCATCCAATTCTCTCCTCAATCTTGGATTCATATTTTGTGGAACTCATCAAAAGGTTGGAAACAGATATTAGAGATCAGATTGTGGAGGTATATAGTCATCCAAAAATCAATGTGGCAGTGGTTCCTGCAGAGTTGGAGCAGAAAACTGGTGAAAGTGATGGTGACTATGTAAAGCGACTTAAAGCTTTTATTGAGAAGCAGTGCTCTGAAATTCAGGTATTTATTTTTTCATTTTTTTGTTCAATTTCAAATCAGCCTCTCTGCATAAAGCAAGGTAAGGTTGCCTAGTATATTCCCTTCCCTAACACTCTCATTAAGTGGGGACTAGAACTGAGTTGAGCCTTTATTATTTTACAAGCATCACAAGGGTAAGTGATGGAATCTGTCTTAAAAAAAAAATTTCCCTTGCTATTAGGAACTGGTTGAATTGTGCCAGAGCTAAAACTACAAATTGGAAGGCATTCATTTGCATATTTGTAATGGCCTTATGGTTTGCTGAAATGATATTCTTGAGTGTGGTTCAATAAGGTACTTGTGATCACTAGCTAAGTAATAGCATCAGTTCTGTGAAGGATGCTACAAATATTATTCTTGACAAACATATTTTAGTCCGCACCAAGTAAGGCTTGCTTGTCTTGGTCTCCACTAGCAAATCCATTATGCACATGGTTTGATCTTGTAGTTATGTTTTGAACATGTTATGGATGTGGTGGAGACTGGAAATGTATTGACACAATGAGAGGCATCAAGAACCTCTGGACAATAGCAAGCAGCATTGCAGAAGGCTTGGTTTGGCAAGTTTCGACAGTTTCTTGACTTGATAATTCTGTTTTGTTTTTTACCATTACAGAACCTTCTTGCTCGGAATGCAACTTTGGCTGAGGACCTAGCTAAGACGGGTGGAGGTCATGATTCCCAGTTGGAGCAAAGAGTGGGTGGGGGCTCAGATAGAGTCCAACTAGAAACACTCCGTAGAGATCTACAGGAGTCATCTCAAAGGATAGAGATCCTTAAAACAGAAAAGGCTAATGTTGAATCTGAGGCAATCATGTATCGTAATCTAGCCGGAAAGATCGAATCCGATCTTCAGAGCCTGTCTGATGCCTACAATAGCCTTGAGCAATCTAACATCCAACTGGAGAAGGAGGTGAAAGCTTTGAAGAGTGGTGGAGCATCAACATTGCCTGATGTGGATGTGGAGGCCATTAGAACTGAAGCAAGGGAAGAAGCACAGAAGGAGAGTGAAGGTGAACTGAATGATTTGCTTGTGTGTTTAGGACAGGAACAGAGTAAGGTGGATAGGCTTAGTGCTAGATTGCTGGAGTTGGGGGAGGATGTTGACAAATTACTTGAAGGAATTGGGGATGACGCCGGAGATGCTGGAGATGCCAACGACGATGATGACGAAGACGACGATTAGTGTACTAATTAGCTGCCGTCGTGTGGTTCAATTTGTACATTTAATGCCTGAATTGTACAGTAATTACTCCTGGGTTGAAATTCAAGTCATGCTTCCTTCGGAACCTCTGGTGATTTTTTATGCAACTTTTTCTAATTGAAGTGATTCACCTTTATTTATTGTACACAGGTCATGTTCCGGTCAATTTTCCTTTTTCATGGATCCTAATTAAAGCTTTTCTTATGATAAAAAAAATAATTAAAGCTTCTCGTATTGCAGTGTTTTCTAGATAGAGAACTAAAATGCACTAAAAATGGATAACAATTTGGAGGGGCAAATCTAATATCTATTGATTACTAAGTGCCATATATTTAGTAATTCTATCAATTTGAGGAAAATGACCATTAAGATTGGGTTATGTGGCATTTACAATTTTAACGGTGGGAAGTTGTCATGCAAGTGGTATCAAAGATGTACAAATTCATTACTGTACAAATTATTACTCTACAAATTTTTAAAGTGCATTCAAAATAAATAATAATTTCGAGAGATACATTTTGTACCTATTAATTACTAAGTGGTACATATTTAATAATCACAACACACAATCGGACTTTTTTTCTATCTTACTTCTAAAAAAGTCAAATTGAAAAAAAGTTACTTTTCCACCGGCAATCCAAACACACCCTTAAATGTTTATTGTGCCTTATTACAATTATTTGGCAGTTTATTTATTATTTTTGAATTAGTAATATTGAGTTGTTTATTATGAAGTGTCATACTTGTTCATTAATGTCATAGAAACATTTACAACTTATTCCCTAATTTTTTATTATCTTAGGATTTGCTTTATTTTTGTGGACGTTAAAACTTATTGATTATTTGTGATTTACTTATTTTTTTCTGAATATTACATATTACTACCTCCGGTCCTAAATAGGTTAAATGATGACATATTTGATATATTTTTAGATTATCCATTAGTTTATAGGTATTTTAAAGGAAAAAAATTAGGTAAATCAATTTATAATTAACTTATTTTTCTTTTTTAAGGATTTTCTAGAGAAGTCAATTAGGTCTTAAATTTAGGACCGGAGGGAGTATTTTCTTTATAACTTATTCTTTCCATAATTTTTAGATCAATTAATTTACAACTTATATGTTATATACCTTTTAATATAAAAAATATCCTAGATTTTTATCATCTTAGTTTTGCTTCATTTCATAGTTATTAATGAATATTTAATAACTTTGGTTTTTTATGCATATATCACTTGTTTACTTCATATTACTCCCTCCGTTCCTAAATATAGGACCTAGATCACTTTTTTGAAAAATCCTAAAAAAAACAAAAAATAAGTTAATTATAAATTAATTTACCTAATTTTTTCTCTTAAACTAGTTTATTTTACCTATAAGCTAATGGATAATAAAAAAAGATATCAAATATGTCATCATTTAATAACCTATTTCGCAACCTTAATCTTTCCAAAAAAAAGTTATCTAGGTCTTATATTTAGGAACGGAGGGAGTATTATTTTAACTTATATTGTTTATTTATCGTTATTACAATAATTTAGTTGTTTATTTATTATTTATTAATTATGAATTGTTTTTATACCACATACTTGTCATAAAAACATATACGACTTACTTTTTATTTACCTAAATAATTGATAAATGCCCTAATTTATTATCTGATTATTTAGTTTAGTTATTTTTAATTAATGAAATATGGTTGCTTAGACTTTTTATTGATATATTATCATTTGCTTACTCTATATTATTATTTGCATTGTTTATAATGCCTTATTAAAATAGTTATAACCTCAATTCTGTCGTGTAAATTAAGGTGCTATAAAATCGCTCTTTTTATAATATTAACCTGATTTTATCACTTTTTTGTTGCCAGTATCGCTGAAGACTATGTGACCACCTCTTCACTATTGGAGGTTTAAAGGCAATTTTTTTGTTTTTGTTTTTCACAATTAGTAACTAGTAATGTAGTTGGATTGGATTGATATCATTTACTTTCCCTTGTATCTTGAACCAAGTTTTCTTACGTGAAGAGTTATCAGATATTTATTTGGAATACGCATGGCATACTGTATGCAATCATTCAACTGAATTTGATTTAAAATATTTTAACATAGATCCATAGAGGTTTTTAATTATTGATATATTTGCTCATCCATCCCTGTTTCCTCACATCACTTCCCTGTTTTCTCTCAGCCGTCTAAACAGAAGGATGGACTAATAACATGTGCGTCTAAATGACATTATTAACAAATTCTATTTGAGCTTACCAAAATTCAACAATTGAGGAATTCCAAACTCTACAAAGACAAATCAGTTAAAAAAAACTCTACAAAGAAAAGGAGGGAATTGAACAAATGTTCTCCTTAAAAAAGTTAATAGGTATAATAATATGAACAAAATTAACGAAGCAACATTGCTTTGAGTGTAGAAAGTTCAGACTTTTCTCACCAATTAAATTAATATGGAACATTTTACCATTTGGAAGTAAAACATTCAAATGAAACTCCGTCATATAAAACAGATTTTACACTTTCGCCAAAGAATGCAGTGGCACATTAATCACTACTGGGATTGAGATATCCATGTGATCAAAATTTGTTTTTACTTACAAGCAAGAAAGGAAATGATTTGAACGATGCAAACGCATTCATGAGCTCAATGCTTGATAGCCTAATGGTCCTTGAGGATCATTTGGTGTCCTATCACTTCTACCCTTCAAGGATGGCATCCAAGGGAATATCTTCCCAAGTTCCTTGCTTAATGTATTGGGACTCAATTTCTTTTCATTGATTCCAAACTTCGCTCTCTCAATAGCTTCCATTATATCTTCTCTTGTCACAGTTTCACCGCCTGCAAAGTCCAAAAGGTATATATCTCCAACATTAGTAATCATCAACAATTATTTTTAGCATAGAATTGAAGAATTAAAAAATGAAACGCCATTCAAAGTAAAGAAAATTATTCATTTGGTTCTTTTGATTTCAACTCAGTCGTAGTTCAGTCTGAGTTCTAACTTGATGCAACTCAAGCTTATGTTCTTCACCCGATTTTAACTCAATCCAGTTATAGCCATTTAAAAAAAGTAGTGCCTATGTTTCAAGAAATAACTTACTCATAATATTTTCTAAAAAATAAAAGGTCCAATATTTGTAATGTTAACAGCAACAATAGGAACTAAGTTGTTTGAGTAAAAATGAGGGACTGAGCTGTAACCAAATCAAACTATGAGCAGAGTGAAGTTTGAAATGGGCAAGTTGAAAGTCACAAGGTTGATGTCATTTGTAATCTCAGGCCATTAGTGTAAACCTTTTATAAGTTTTAACTGAAAAACAAAACATGGACTTATATATAAACATTAACTCAAAAGTTAAAACTGAGTGTTACCTCTACGAGCAGCAAGCAAAGCAGCTTCATTGGCAATGTTTGCAAGATCAGCACCTACAAAACCAGGCGTGAGGGAAGCAACTAAATGGCATATAATGCTGCTTTCCTCCTCCAAAGGAACTCCTCTTAGATGTACAGCCAATATCCTTCTCCTTCCTTCTTCATCAGGTTCTCCAACGTATACTTTCCTTGAGAAACGACCGGGACGACACAATGCTGGATCCAATGCTTCTGGTCTATTTGTTGCTGCAATAACAACTACCCTCATCTCTGACTCAAATCCATCCATTTCTGTCAGCAACTACAATGACAGAACATTTAGCAAAGGTTAGACTGGATCAACAATAGCTATTAAGTGTGCAAAAGATTCCCCTTCCCCTTTTTAAAATGTCAAGATTTTGTGGTGCATGAAGAATTTAATGTATTACACAAATGACAATTGTCGGCGTTTACCTGAGATTAAAGGAAATGGGGGGCAGGGCGGTTCAGTAAAGACAAATCTAGCTCCTACAAAGGTTTGATTTCTCCCACAACTATATGCCAATGAGTAAAGTAACAAACTAGCCTCAAAATCCTCAGGTCATATATGCCAATGAGTAAAGTAACAAACTAGCCTCAAAATCCTCAGGTCACTTGAATTTTCTAACAAATTTAATGCTTAACTACTGTAATTGGTACATGTGAATTAGTCTATTATAATATAGTCCAGAGGGTGTACAGGTTGGTCCTTGAAAATTATGAACTAGTTAAATATCAATTCTTTTGTTAAGTTATCCAAGAGTAAAAAGGACTAATTATAATGAGTTTGTTAGTAAGTTTTCCAGAGGAAGCAAGTAATGAGAGAAATGCAGGATATGTCGAAAAGCTTGCCTGATTCAATGTTTGGTCCCGTTCATCATTGAAACTTCTCCCACGCCTGCCTCCAACAGCATCTAACTCATCAATGAATATAATTGAAGGTGCAAATTTCCTGGCTGCTTTGAAAAGGTCCCGGATTCTCGCCGCTCCTCTCCCAACAAACATTTCAACAAATTCACTGGCTGATACAGTGAAAAAGGGTACACCAGCTTCTCCTGCCACTGCACGTGCAAGTAATGTTTTTCCAGTTCCAGGAGGACCCACCAGTAATACACCTCTTGGTAACTTGGCTCCTAGCTTTTGGTACTGAATATCTCCTTGCAGACATGAAACTATCTACAAAAAAGGGAGTAAGACAGGAACACAATCAAAGTTATTAAGTGTGCAAAAGATACTATGTATTATATGATGATAAACACCTTGGTAAATTTTTTTCTCTCCATATTCCCAATCTCACTTAATTTAAATTCCTTTACTTAGGAAGATGTTACAATCTAGCCCTCTTGGTTTCATAAGTGAAATCAATTCAATTCCTCATTGCACAGTTCTTTAATTTTATGTAACATATGTTAGGATATGGACACTGTTAAATATTGAAGAGACTTAACTTAATGATCAAACAAACAAGAAAGCAAAATCAATTAATATTACATAAATAATCGATTGTAACAATACTAGATCATTACCTCTATGAGCTCTACTTTTGCCCCATCAACACCTTCCACATCATCAAACCCAACATTTTGGGTATGAGGTTTTTGCTTCTTTGCAGGGCTATTAGCAGCAGAAAGTTGACGATATAGAAGCCACATCAATGGAATCAAAGGTATCCACAGAGTTATCACTGTCACCAAAATACTCCTCATTGACATCAACACTGACTGAGGGGCAGAGCTATAAGTAACCCCTTTTTCTCTCATTAAACTAACCAGAAATTTTCCATCATGATCAATTTTTCTTGTGGAATACTGCCACTCAGGAACCGAAGCTCGTCCCCTAGGAAACATACCTAGTACATTCACCAGCCTAATTGGGCCACTTTTTGAAGCACCACCACTTGCAAGCTTATCCATACCCTGATCAACTAAAACATCCATTTCTTGTGAATCATTATCAGTAATTTTCTTGTCCTCAACACTCTGAGAGTCCACATTATAATATATCCGCCGAGACCCCTCTTCAAATAAAACTCTACTAACAGATCCACTTTGAAGGTTTGTAATCAAATCTGAATATGGAACTACTTTCGGCGAGGGCAATGCCGTCAATTTCAAAAACACATAACAAATGCCTAATACAATGGAAACTGAGGCAGAAAAGGACACTGCTTTAATATTCTTCCTTATAAAGATTACCACATCTTCCAAAAATGATTTAACTTGAAACCTTTTCATTCTCAACACTAATAACCGTAATCTCGGCCTTAATCTCAAAGAAAACCTCTTTCTAAAGTAATTCCCTTCTCCTTTACCATATCTAATCCTCCTATCTCCCCTACTTCCATTAATGAAAGGATCAATTCCATGCTTATGAAGTTGATAACGTGAATTAGAGCAACATGGAAACCTCAACAAGTTAGTTCCAAATGTTCTACCAGAATATCCAATCTTATGATTACAGAACAATCCAAGTTTAGATTTTGAGCATTGATTAAGCCTCACAGAAGGAAAATGAAACCCAAAATATCTAGTTTGAGCCTTACTGAATCCAAGACTATCAGGGGTAATTGATAAACTAGCACTACAAGTAACAGAAAAACAAGCCATACCTCAAGGAATTCATATATATATTGAAAACCCACTAGCTAGTTCACATAAAGTTGCATTTTTTTTTATCTTATCCAAACTTTGAACAATGAGAATATACAGAAAAAGATGAAGAAGCTAAAGTTTTTGTCTTGAACCATCATATCACATGAAAACAATAAGAGTGATGTTATTACAGTAATGGGTATTGAAAAAAGTGGAAGAGAAATGTGGGATTATGGTGAAATAGTGAGAAACGTGGAAGGAGATGAGAATCAAGGTGGACTCTTTGATTGATTTAGAAGATTTGTGAAGTATATCTTGTTGTTTCATGTTGAGCCATTGGGAATGGATGAAGAAATGTTGATATTGGACTTTATTATTTTTATGTTGGCCCAATGGATAAATATCTTTTGAAAGAAATAGCCCATATCAAATTAAATTTTTAGGAAATGAGAAATCATAAGTATATTGGTAATTTGGTATCAATACTTTTATTTAATTTGTATTGCATTCTTGTACATGTTTGCTCTTATCTCTTATTAAGTCTTTTTTTGTCTGGCTTCCACTATCGTTCTATTGGTACCGTCAGTTTGTGTGTGTGTGTGTGTGTGTGTGTGATTATGTTGCTCACAAAATAAAATTAAATCATTCAGCTAAGATGTAAATACCACGATGTCAAAATTAAAATTGAATACAATTATAAAAATAATGGGTTTTATATTAAAATAATTTATTGAATAAAATGAAAAAAAAAGGAATATCTCCAATGATATACTATCTCGTTTTAAATATAAAATTATTTTGTTTTTTTTTGTGAAAGTTCACTAGTTAAGAATGTAAATTAAACCATTAAATTATAACATTTATCACATATGATTAGATCCTAGCTTCCTTCATAAGTAAAATAAGTTAGTTTTTAAAAAATTAATTACAAATAATTTAAAGTGATTAATTTTGGATGATTTATTTCTTAAAAAAAAGTTAAAGTGACATATTATAATTAAGATAGGGGGGTGTAGTAAGTATGATTTGGACTAAAAATGATGGAATGATAATCATTTGAAATATTAGCCCATACATTTAGAAAAGATTACATATTTTTTAACTTCTAATTGAGATACAATAAGTTAAAGTTGATGAACCACCATAGTCATTGAGTTGACATTCAAAGATTGAGGTAAAATTCAGTTAAAACTGTATATCAAACAAAACAAGTAATTTTTTTTATTTACTAAAACGCTTCTCCTTTCAAAACCATATGTAGTATATTATTATTCTTCTTCATGATAATTAAAATAATCAAACAAACTGATATACTACTATCTTCAGCATTTATTTCAAAAATGCTCTTTTTGCATAATATACATTGTATCATAAAAAATAAGTGATGTGCTACTTTGCGCACATTCTGCCAATGTTAAGGCACGTTTGTATAAATATCTACAAGTTCAATTCCATAGCACTAGCATACTTTGCTAGCTAGTGCATCCACAACTATATTTGAATCTTCATGGCACGGGCTAATTGTCACCATCCAACTACATTGTAGCGTGACTTGATTCTTATTGTTATTACTTATTAGATTTAAATGCACCTGATACTTAATTGCACTGTAAATATAGTCATTTTGCACTTCGACATTCTTTTAACTCCAATGTCGTGCTACTTTCAAGGCTCAAAGGAACCCTAAAGCTCAATAGCAAGTCTATTATACTCAATATTATTTTATGTAGAAAGTCACACACTTTATCAATATTTTAATTGCGCAACACATTATCATTATAATAGGGATCGGAGCATTTGGTTGAATGATGAGTAACTCATTCGACTTCAACAAAAACCAATAGTTCAATCCTTACTTGAATATGGAGTATGTTAAAATTATTTGCCAACCGTCACATCCATTAGGTGCTCATAGTCAACAATTCAGGTTAGTATATGGTCGTTAATATACCTGAAGGATAAAATGTCATAATATACCGAATAAGAAATCCAATATGAAAATGAGTCATGAACATTAAATTTTGTTAAACTTTGTGCTCCCATCTTTTGCTAGTTTAAAAGATTGTGTTACCTTCGATTTAGAATGAGCTAAAGTTGACTTGCTCCAAGCTAGAAGACAAACCCGAATCTGCGTCCAAATCTCTTGATGAGAATTGGATGATCTCTCATTAAAAAGTTCGTTGATACATAATTGTGATCCATTTTGTCTGCTGCTATTCACTCACAACTTGAATCTAGAAAAGGCATTCCCCCCGTTTCATCAAATTAAGCATTTTCCAGAACGTCTTTTCCTTCTCACAAAGAAACACGAAATCCAAATTACAAATTATCAGAAGTACATAAAATAGGCATCCCTTTCTGAATTGGAAACTTGTTTACTTGTTTGTTTAAAGTTTGTTTCTTGTACTGGGTCATAAGGAAACATGACATCAGTAGAGTAGTGGTCTAGCTAATTATTTGATGTCGTGTTTCTAATGACGCACTTGAATGTTCCAAACATTTTATTGTATGTGCTCCTTTTTTTCAAGTAAATGCAACAAAATTTAGAGGGATTAATAGAGATAAAAAGTAAGTTCTGGAAAAACAAATGACCCTTGTTTGAAAATCGCAATTTTTGAAGTCAAAATCAGTGTCCGTTTTATTAGGGGAGTATGAGATCCTATATAACCTTAATCTTATAAAAGAAGCGAATAGTACTTGTAAAAAATAAATTACATGAACCTCCACTCAATTCAATCTTAATATAGAAATATATATTTTATTTCAAAAACCTTCCTTAACATAAAAAAAAATCATGTTTACCATACATCCTTTCTAATTCAAAGTTTCATTTCAATTCTTACAATTGTTAGTTAGCCATCACACTATCGATTTTTTATTTTGACCAAAATACCCTCCTTAATTATATATTACCATGTAAGAATAATTTAAATATTTTAATTTTTCCCTAAATTGTGTGTGTGTGTGTATACATATATATTCTCATTTTTTGTACTATTATTGGATTGATTAATTGTGATCTAATCATAAGCTTAATCAATTTAATATTTCTAATAATCTGGCAAAAATACAATAATTCTAATTCTTTATCCTTTCAAAAACATCGAACTTTTTACTGCATCTTTGGAATGCATGTGGGGAATGGAGAGAGGAAACATTCTAATGATTCTAATCTGAAAGAAGTAAATAATTGGAGTTTAAAAAATGCTAACAAAGAGTAGATATCTAAGATAAAGTATAGATAAATTAAAAGTTTGTAACCTCTTCTTTATTTTTTTAAAATCAATCTCGTTAAAAATTTCTCTCAACTAGACTTCATTTTCATTGTACCAAACAGAAGGCTAATATCACTTATTTAATCTTATTCTTATTAATTTTTAAATTAACATGTTGAATAAAAACATTTTTCAATCGTAATAAAAAAACATTTTTCAATCATAGATATTCATTTTTTTATTGTTTTAGATATTAAATTATTTTACACGATTAAACAATTTTGATTTTTCTCCGCAACTTCTATTCTCTATGAAATTCACAAGAAATTAAAAGATAGGTAAAAAATCTAGCATGAAAAAAGATAAGTTAGTAAATAAAGTTTATTTTGATGCAATTTTTGAGTAAATTATATTTTAAAAAGTATATATTTTGAATGTTCTTTAATATATTATGCTTTTAAT
Organism: Mimosa pudica; assembly: GCA_029929735.1. Lineage (NCBI taxonomy): Eukaryota > Viridiplantae > Streptophyta > Magnoliopsida > Fabales > Fabaceae > Mimosa > Mimosa pudica. Next base: position 5,125,250 of record JAKELP010000021.1, on the reverse strand, counting down.
TTTTAAGACTAACATGTAGTACATTATATTTTTAAGGCTAAAATATACTTTTGGTCCCTTATGTTTGAATCAAGTTTCAATTTAGTTCTTTATGTTTGGAAAACACACTTTTAGTCCTTTTTTGTTAACACCGTTAGTTTAACATAACGGAAAATGTTAACTTCACAATTTTAAATGATTATTTTATAATGAAATTGGACCAAAAATGATATATTTTGAAAATTTAAGAATATTTACACTCAAATATTTTAATCTGAATATTTTTTCAGTATTTAATAATTATTTAAAATTGTTAAGTTAACATTTTCTGTTAAGTTAAACTAAAGGTGTTAACAAAAAAGGATTAAAAGTGTACTTTCCAAACAAAAAGGACTAAATTAAAATTTGATACATACATAAGGGACCAAAAGTATACTTTAGCCTATTTTTAAATTATACGAGTGGTTTATGGAGTTTCATAAAAGAGGCTTTTACGGTGTAGCTTTCAGATAGTTACTTAAATTGAAGTAACCGTAACTTATAAACGATCGACTTCTGCCAAAATTGACTAGGACAAAGCAAATGAGCCATCAATTGTGGCGTGTCAGTGTGTGTATTTATATCATAAGTCATAACAATAACATTTAACATTATATTATTGAGTAAGTTTCCCAATAGGCAATACTTGCTTTGTTCTTCGATCCTTGCTTGTATTTATAGTTTTCCGGCGGAATTAGTCAATTTGCTTTGAATGCAATCCACTCGGTCATGTCCGTGTTTGTTGCATTCATGTACCTACGCATGACATGATATTATATACGTGTATGTGAAAGGAATAATTGTGAGTAAAGATATACGTGCTTGAATGCAATCCATGCAACTTTTTTTTATCGAAGACGTATGCCCTCCACTCTAATTTATAAAGCTTACTGTCAAAATATGCTTAGTAAGAAAAGATGTGAAAATTATTATGATTAAGATGGAATTTTTGATATAATCCTTTAGAATATAAATCTTTTTCCAGTATTACCCATATTTATGATGAGTCCATCAAGAAAAAGAAATGTATGAGCATAAATAGATATAAATGAAAATTAGGGGGAAAATAGTAAAAACATATTAAATGATGGAAGAGTATACAATGACCTTTTATATTTTAGACCAAATCCAAATTTTGAGCTCTTATAATACGAATCAAAGATAATATTTATAGGGTAGAGAGAGAATATTTTATTTGGTCCTATATAAATCACCTAAAATAGAATATTCCATGTGAATGTGCAAATTTACCTTTCACATTTATTATATATTGACTTTATTTTTATGTGGTATAATTAATATTAAATACTAATAAAATGGAAAATTTGTTGAATTTTAATGGAAAGTTAATAGCTTAATCTGGGTAAAATATGTTGGAAGCAACTTATATGAGTAACTAGGATCATATAGAGTACAGTATTTGATAGTGCAGGTCTAATTCCACTCTTATTCTTAGCTTGACATGCATACATTACCCTTCAAGCTGTTCCATATTATTTAATACTCCTCAGTCCTAATTACAATCTCACTTTGATTTTTTTAGGAAAAATTTAAGGATATAAAATTCATCATTTTGAATTGTCCATAGTCATCTTTTTTTTTATTTCTCAAGGGTATCCCACCCGCGTGTCAAGTGGGACTAATCCTTCGCTGTTCTGAAGTCCCATGTAGGGGGTAGACAGCTGGCCTGTGAATTTGCTCCATTCGCAAGGGCTGGGGATCGAACCCCCAACCACTTGTTTAAGGGACGAGAGTACTTACCACTCACGCCAACCCGTCAGGTTATGTCCATAGTCATCTTTTTACTCAAAACTAATTTAATTTATTTAACTAATAAACTAACTTCTAATTACACGTGACATATATTATAATTTAATGGTCTAATTTATTTTGTTAATTTCTTCAAATAAAAAGTCACAATGTCCTTAGAATACAAAAAATATATATATCAAACATGCATGTATAGTAGTAAAATAGCATTTACATGGTTTCAATTTATTTCTTACTTTCCTGCTTCATGTTAATCATGTCTACACTAGTTTTTAGTAATTATAATATAATACCTATATACACTCATATATATAAAAAAGTGCATCAAATTGATCAACTGAATAAAAGATATTCTGGATTTTCTTCATCAATTTTATTTTTAACTATTTTTTATTTTTAAAAATTAATGAAATTTTGTGAGAAAAAGAATTCATCGTTTTATTTGAAAATAATAAACACTTCTTCATGCCAGGGGTTGAATTTTTTTTTTTTTTTTGGCCAATATGGGGGTTGAAATTTTCTACCTAGACATATGAACATTTCCATTGAAACAACAAGAAATGTCCAAAAACAAAAAAGCGCGTTCCTCTATATTGGCGGCAAAAGGTGCGTGGAGAATACATAACGAGATTCTATTGCTACGCCTACAACCAATCACAATTCTTAAGCTTTATGTGTGTATTATATTTCTGAATCCATAAATAAACAATCTTTTACGTTTTGACAAGAAACAAAATTCAATTCTCAGGGTTGACATTTTCTACATCAGAATTTGAACTTGCTTTCTTCAGACCTCTAGTTAAAAGACAAAAAGATTTTGGACTTGAATTCCTTTAATTTGTTACCGGACAAAAAGCTATTTTGAAGTCTCTATGTATAAAACATAGGTAATTAAAGATATCTAGTATATTCTATTTTTCATCATGTGGGGTCTAAAACTGAATTGACTTTTTTTTTTTATTTTCTAAGGCATCAAATTGAAGTCTTTATGAATGATATTAGAGTAAATACAATATTTTTAGTCTCTCAATTTTGTCATATTAAAGGTTATATTTATCCCCCAACTATTATAAGATGTATCATATATATATGCTTCAGAAATACTTTTGTTTGATTTTGCCAAAAAACTGTGTAAGGTTATCATACTTGCCCTTTACCTTTAAGAAACTCAAGTTTGACACTAATTGTTCTAATTAATACTTTTGACTAAATAATTTAATAAATTTCCCCCAAGTCTATACATTTGACTTTTCATTTTGGTCAGTTATATATATATATATATATATATATATATATATATATATATATATATATATCTACTTCTATCCTTTAGAATATTATACTCTGAAGACTAACCAAATCTTGATCATTTTGACGAGATTTCTATATAAACATATCATCATGTTTTCAAGCAGAAGAATAGGGTCTTGAGATTTCGAGCCTTAGCTAATTAGCAAAACAGCAAAACTGAAGCCAGTTTTTATGGAGCAAGATAAGATGAAGGTTGAGGTTGTGTCCAAAACTACAATAAAACCATCTTCATCAACACCCCAACACCTTAGAACTTATAAGCTTTCTTTTATTGATCAACTCGCTCCTATTTTTCACACTCGAATGATGTTTTTCTATCCCAATATTGGAAATAAGTTTTCTAACGATGGGCGTGAGAGGCTAAAGACATCATTGTCTGAAACTCTAGCACATTTCTATCCATTAGCAGGTAGAGTCAAAGACAACAAAGTAATTGAATGCAATGATGAAGGTGTTGAGTTTTGCGAGACACGTGTCCATGGCTTACTCTCCGATATTCTTGAACACCCTGATGCTGACTTTGTACACCAGTGTGTGCCTGTGGATGATGCTTATTTAGGAAGTGGTTTTTTAGTGAAAGTTCAAGTGAATTTGTTTGATTGTGGAGGTTTGGTCATTGGTGTGTCCTTCTCTCACAAGATTGCCGATGCTTCAACAATTGGTTCGTTCATTAAGGTATGGTCTTGTACAGCTGTTGGGTGCATGACTGATTCCATGCTACCAAAGTATGTTATGGAATCTCATTTCCCTTCCATGGAGTTTTCAAATGATCTACCACCTTTAGAGTTCAAACCAGCCCCCAATTGTATTACAAGAAGGTACTCTAGAAATAACATTTATTTTAGCTAGCTTTTTTTTCCCATACTTATTACTTGAGGTTTTGTTGACAGGTTCAAAGATTGAATTATTAGAAAATTGTCTAACTTGGATAATTAATTTGTATAGTTTAATTTGTTTTACACTCCATTAATCGATCTGAGACATCTTTTTTATCAAAGTAGAAAGTTTTTTCTTGAAGTGTTTTTGACATGCCAATGGATTTGTTATTAAGAACGAATTTTGATCTATGAGAGATTAAGAAGTATATGTAGCCTGAGATCAAATATTCAATTATATGTATTGATACTCCCTTTGATCTTGCCAGCTAAGAGTTTGTTTTGGTATAAATTAAAATGTAATATATTGATATATTTTGTTTTCCAAGTTTATAATATTTTTCAAAATTATCAGTATTAATTGATTAGTTCTACATATTAATGAAGCTTTTCATGCCGGGTTAGTTTCTATATAACAAAGGACTAATAAGGGCCCGTTTGGTTGAACGGAAAGTGTGTGATGGAAATGGAAATGGAATTGAGTGTAAGAGGGTAAAGATGAAAAATAGAGGTAAATTAGATAATGATGAGATGTAAAAGTTTGTGGACCAGGAAAAGTGTGAGATAGAGAGAGAAAACTTGTGGGTCCCGTGATATATATGTAAATTACTAAAAAACCTTCAATTCACGTTCACTTTCTCTTTCCTTCCATCACTTTCCTGACATCCAAACGTACCCTAAGATATGGGAGATATCCATTCATGATTTTTGCAAATTAAATATGTTAAGTCAGACAAAGAAATGTTTCTCAATATTTATTTGTAAATTAGTTATTTATCTTAGCTTTTACATTTAAGATTAGAGGGAATTTATAATGTGAGCAAATATATTCTAAAAAAACACCACTTCAATACTCAAATCCTATATCGGTATATATAGTTCTGATTTCTGAATAAATTACTCGAACAATAAAAATATTCTATTTAAAATTTTGAAATTCAAATGGTATTTTTTTGGGATTCTCTTTTCTTTATCTAGAGCATATATAGGATTTACAAAAATCACAACTAGCTTCAGCGTTATGAGATTCATTTTGAGATAACGTAACTATAAAAACAAATGACCATGACAACATTACATATTTCTCCCTCAAACTTAACAGTTATAATTGGATATGAGCACAAAAACATATTGTCAACTGAGAAATAAAAAATGAATTGGTGTGTATGTAGGTACGTGTTTGAGTACTCAGATATCACAAAACTGAAGGCCAAAGCTTCAAGCAAATTGGTGGAGCAACCAACTAGAGTGGAGGCAGTATTAGCACTATTATGGAAATGTGCGACATTAGCATCAAGAACAAATCTAGGAATAACCAAAAGAGCCTCCAAGGTAAACCAAGCAGTAAATATCCGTAAAAGAACAAACCCACCTCTGCCTGAGACCTCTGTTGGAAACTGTTTGAGTAACTTCATAGCAGAAATAGAAGACATCAATGACAATAATATAAACATGGACTTAAGCACGTTGGTGGTTCAGTTAAGGAAAGCACTTGAAAGATTTTCAGAAGGACGTGCTAAGAAACTTGGAGATAAAAATAATGCTTTATCAATTCTAATTGAGGGATGGAAGGAAGTTGAATTTGCATACACCGAGGACATAGATTTCTATGTGTGCACGAGCTGGTGTCGTTTTGAATTTTATGAAGCAGATTTTGGGTGGGGAAGGCCCAAGTGGGTGAGTATTCCTTCTATGAAATTAAAGAACTCCATTTATTTGATGGATATGAGTGATGGAAAAGGAATTGAAGCATGGGTGACTTTGAGCAGAGAAGATATGGCCTTGGTTGAGACAAACAATGAATTGCTTGAATTTGCATCCTTGAATCCAACTATCGCATAAAACAATATGGAAATCCAAAGTCTTGAGCCATATATAATTATATAGCGCGCTTGCGTTTTTCTTGTTTTATGTTACTGTATGGCTTGTGCTTTGTTCACGGACTAGGCTAAAGTTGTTAACTACTTTTTCTTGTAATAAATACTACTCCAATTCTAAATATAAGATCTTTTTTATATTTCGATTTACTCCTAAATATAATATCACTTTCTAATTTTTTTCATTCCCCTCCCCCAAACTAACCTCATGACAAACAAACAAGAGATGGAGAGTGTGGATTAAGATATATGGTTTAAATGTATTGGTAATTATGAGCCAGTAATAATATATAAAAAATAAATAATAGATAATAGATGTAATAAAAAATGGAATTTGGAAAATGGAAACTATTCTATTTGAATTTTTTTTAAAAGGTAACCATATGTTCTAATCATATTGTGACAAGTGGTCCAATAGGAATGTGGCCACAACATTTAGTGTCTGTTTGGATACATTTCCAAAAGCTATTCTGGCTCCAAACCTAGGTTTCACACAAATACATCCAAACACTCAATTTTTTTGAATAAGCTATTTTGAGAAGAAAAGCTAGTTTGAGGTTCCAAAAGCTATTTTGAGAAAAATTACATTTTTCTCCTTTTCCAGCTGAAGCCTTCGATCTCTCATTTATAAAAAACATTTATTTCAAATAAAAGAAACATGAAAAGTTATTCATCCTAACTATTTTTCAGAAAAGTTATATTCTACTCAAGTTATTCTTAAAAGTTATTCTCAAAATGCTTAATCCAAACATTCTCATTTCATCAAAAGCTATTCTACTCAAAAGCTATTCTCCAAAAGCTATTTTCCCATAAGCTATTCTCATAAGCTGAATCCAAACAGACCCTTAGTAAAAATAATAAATAATAGATGTAATAACAAAAGGGTTTTTAAAGAAAATTCCCTAATTTTAAAACAGATTTTGTTATATTTATTTATTCAGTTAGTTATGGGAGGTCGATATTTTTTTATCAGAAATGGGTGGTCGATATGAGATATGATATTTCGATAAAGTGTCTGTTTGGATACATTTCCAAAAGCTATTTTGGCTCTCAAACCTAGGTTTCACACAAAGCACCCAAACACTCAATTTTTTTTCATAAACTATTCTGAGAGTAAAATAGCTTTTGGGAGCCAAAAGCTATTTTCACAAAACATGAGTAAAATTAGAAAGTAATCTTATATTTATGAACAAGCTCTCCTCTCTAAAGTGATCTTATATTTAGGAACGGAGAGAGTACAATTTTATCAAGTAAATGATTCTAAAGCCTTTATTTAACCTCCTCCAATTTATTTTACCAACCAAAAATGTATTTATTGATTTTATTGTATTTTGTCATGCTTTCATTGTAATTTTGTTTCCATTATAAAAAAATCAACTAAAAAATTGTAATTTTTGTAGTATTTTTTTAATATTTTACTAACAATAATAAAATTTGATCATTTAAATCTTTGAAATATTTCATCAAAAGAAAAAATCTTTGAAATAAATTTTTGGGCAAAATTGTCTTTTTTGGTAATTTAACATTCAAAAAAAGCTATTCTTGTGACACTTTATCCAAACACTCTCCTTTTATCAAAAGCTATTTTCTAGAAAGGCTATTCTACCAAAAGCTATTCTCAAAAAGCTATTTTACTATAAGCTATTCTCAAAAGCTAAATCCAAACAGGCACAAAAAAAGATATGAGATATGATATTATGACATCCCTATTTGAAAATTTCAAATTTGATTAATGAATAATTTACCGTTAGATTCTATTCTTCTGTACATATATATCGTATCTATCCTTATTAATTATTATTATTATTATTTATATAAGAGATAGATGATAACAGAAACCTAGATATTCTCACCGGTTTTATATATAAGTTCTTCATACGGCAATTTCCTCCAATAGTGTTGGAATCAACCATCATCTTTTTTGAAGGTACTCCTTCAAAAGGAAACAACTCTTGATCTCTTGAATTTTTTTGTTCATCTAACTGTTTTTTCTACCTTCCTATTAGTTTAGGTCATCATTATTCCTTCACCCATATTTGCAGGGAAATTCAGAGTTCATTATAATGCCGATGGTGTTTTGTGATCATTGTATCAGGAAAGTATATGGAATTCAGTCTAACGACAGTTCAATGTGAGTGACTCTAACTTGCGTTTAGGCTGTTTCGTTTATTGGTGCATATCCATACATCAATTAATAACTTTTTTTTCTCTTTAAACATCTATTTTTAGGTTAATATTATTGAGTGTGCTTGCTTTTGTTGATTCCATGGAAATGTAATAATATATGTAAAAAAAGTAGCAAAAGATGAAAAATGTTTGATTTTTTTTCCTTTTTCATATAAACTTTTGATATTCTTTTAATTTTTCAGAACATATAACCAAAGCCACATTTTCAAGTAAATTATAATTTTCTTTGTTACAGAAGTTGCAAAAGTTGTGGGAAGGTATTGAAGGATGTGTATTACTCTATGGATTATAAAAATGAGGTAATCTCTGAATCTGTGCAGGTAGTTTCTCATAAAATTCATGTACTTGCAGTTTCTTCAATTTTCAATATGGTCGGCATATATGTGTTTTTTTAATATTAAATCTTTTTAGTCGACATTTTACCATTTTAATCGCATTATTAGGCGTTAGCCTCTATTTCAAAGTAAATTTTACTACTGCGGTAAAATTAAAAGATTATTTATTGGATTGAGAAAAATAGGGATGTATCCAATTAAAAAGTGAAAGAAAATATAATATCTGAAGTATATGGTTTTTCATTTTTGTAATGGGTTTTTTTACCATATTTTTTGTAGTGGGTCCAATCTAAGTTAGAGACATATTCTAATAAACGTGCTAAGACTCAAGAGTGGAGGGCAGGGAGTGGAGAATCTAATCATGGAACTTCATCTAATGATTACTCAGTTAGGGCATGCATAGATGTTCTTAATGAAATTGATCCCCCTAATGGTATTTATGTCAAGGCAATGCAACGATTTACTGAATCCATTCATAGAGAGTTATTTATGGCGGTGCCTTTGAAGAGGAAAAGGGCGTGGCTAGGAAGCCTATAGAGATGTTGAAGTTCTACATACGAAGATATCATAACTTTTTTATAAGAATGAGACGTTTTTGTTTGCTACGTTTTTTCTTAATGCTTCAGTTCATCTATGAATGATGAGGGGTATGAGTTGTGTGCTACTTTTTCTTGCCTTGTCCGTATGAAATTTCACATGCTTATTTTCTTCTAAAATTGAATATATTTGTCCTACACTTAAACCTAAAAGCTAATATTAGTTAATAAATTTTATTTTGATGCAATCCTTAAGTAAAATATTATGTATTTTTTTCAAAAAGAATATTTTTAGTGTCTTCTTTAATTATGCTTTTTATCTTTTAAATTTTTAGTGTCTTCTTTAATTATGCTTTTTAGTCCCTTAACTTTGGAGAAAATCATGTTTTGGTCCCTTAACTTTGAAAAGTGTGTTTTTGGTCCCTTAATTTTGGACAAAGTCATCTTTTTAGTCCTTTAACTTTGAAAAGTGTGTTTTTAGTCCTTTTAAATTCGATTTTAGTATGTTTTCGATCCCTTAAGTTTGCAAAAAGTCATGTTTTAGTCCCTTAATATTGAAAAGGAATGGACTAAAAACATTTTATCTTTTTTTCAATGGACTAAAAACATTACTTTATCCAAAGTTAAAGGACAAAAAACACACTTTTTCAAAGCTAAGGACCAAAAACACACTTTCTCCAAAATTGAGGGACCAAAAACACACTTTTCAAAGTTAAGGGACCAAAACATGACTTTGTGCAAATTTAAGGGACCAAAAACATACTTTAGCCAAATGAATATTTTTAGAATAGATGAGCGGTTTATGGAGTTTCATGTAAGAGTTTTTTGTGGCGTAGCTTTAAGATAGTTACTTCAATTGAAATAGGCAAATATCAGAGCTTTCAATGGTTTGTTTGTTAGTGCGAGAGATTTGAGGGGGAGTTGTTTGTTAGTGCGAGAGGGGAGGGAAAATTTTGGCTACTTAAATTTTTCAAAATTAAAGAAGCGGGTTATAATATTTTAAAAACAGATATATGTACAATAAAAATAATATATATTAATCTTGAACACTTTTTTCCACTTCCCAAATTTTTGTAAATCTAATCACAAAAATGTTACACAGCTCTAAAACAAGATTTATGCCAAAATTTAACAAGAACAAAGCAAATGATATATATGTGTGTCTATTTGTGTGTATATAATAACAGTAACATTCAACATTGATGAGTAATTTTCCCAAAAATTGCTCGGTTCTCCTTGCTTACATTTAAAGTTTTTCGGTGGAATTAGCTGTAAATATAATCCACTCGGTCATGCCCGTGTTTCTTGTATTCCTACGCGTGATAGAGATATTACATGGCCTCAATGTATGTGTGTGTGAGGAATTGTGACATTTGATTGCAAATCATTTAATGTAATTGTAAATGACAACTCTTCATGCCAAAATAATTACGCAATGATACTTAATACATATATTTCATATATATCATTTTCTCTGCCGCTCATGGTGATTGTATAATTGTAGTATTTGAAATCCATTGAATTGAGTCAAACACGTCGCTTCTAGAGATATGTAAGAGTGGCACCAATAAATTTGCCAACAATTAATGCTAGAGTATTTTTGCCATTATACAATTACATACTCGCGGTCCATATTATTATAATATTGAATATTGATGATTTGAGAAGAAAATAATCTCTTATTAATTAATTCTTATTACTCCCTCCGGTCACTAATGTGAGAGTCAGCCGCCAAAAAAACGCTTCTTAAGAAAGCATGTGAATGTTAGTTGGATGTCTAGAGTTAATGCTTCTTTTCCGAAATTGCCCATATTTATTATGGTACTTTTAAGAGAGAGAAATACATACCTATTAATTAATAAATATGAAAGAGAGTTAGGGGTAAAGTAGGAAAAAATGCATTAAATGAGGAGAGAATGTGAGGTGAGCTCTTACATTAGGGACCAAAACCATTCAAATTTTGGGCTCTTACATTAGGGACCGGAGGGAGTAATTGATAAGAATGAGTACTGAGAGCAGAACCATTACATCATATAGGGGAGTATATGTATATAGAGGAGTGAGTATAGATGAAAGAGGAAATTATAACTAAGAGCAATCAAGTGTCATATTCTTTTACGAGTAGATATTATTAATGAAAAAACTTTATTTTTTTATGATTTTCCCGTCTTGTCCCGATCGAGGACACGTGACGAAAACCTTGTCTCAAGCTTTTTTCGGAACGGGACACTGGACATAAGTGTTCTGATCCCGTCCTTTCTTGTGAACACCCCTATAATAATTCATGTAATTAAAACATATATTTCTAACGGTCTCCCTCAAATTGGAAAATACATGTTTGCAAATGTGAGCAATATTATAATCATATGAGATTTCATAATTAATTTAATATGAAATATCATTTGTTTTCAAAATAGATATATGAATACTAAGTATTCATTTCAAGTAGGGAAAAATGTTATCCCTTACCCTTTTTTCTTTCCCCATTTTTTTCATCTCCCATTTTCCTTCCATCCAAGCAGCGCCTAGCATCCAATTTGTTGGAATTAGGAGAATAAGAACAAAACAAAGGAGGAAAATCAAGAATACCCATTGATTTGGCTGAGAAAGGGGTGACTGGCTCCGGAGTTTGGCGGGGCATGGGATTCATGTGCCAAACTGTGGTGGCGCGTGAGAGCCATGCAAGGCCCAGAATGACAATGGATCCCGCTCTTCCACCAATTGGAGTCTTTTGATCATAGCTATGGTGGCAGTGTAATGTCACTAGCTACCCTTTGTCCTAGATCTAAGTCACTTATGGGTCTCGGTTTGTATTTAGTGTCACTTTCTTTTTCTCTGATCTCTTCTCGAGTTCAAATCTTTGTATGCATTTATGACTTTGATATTTGCATGCATGCAACATATTATATTTAGGGATGGATATAATTGTAACATGATGTTTTTATAAGGAACTCGTCTATACTATTTTTAGATGTCATCCGACAATCCTATATGCATTTGGTGTGTTCGAATGGAATGGAAGGACTTTGCTAGTCTCCCTTCATTTAGTAATATACAATTTTTGAGAGGGGAGGATCTAATCTAATCTTGTTGTGATGATTTCAATCTAGCATTGTTTAGACAACTTAACAATGAGACGGTCTACTATAAAGCCAAAGGGATTTTCAATGGTGAGATAGAGATGGAGAAGAGAGAAGAGAGAAGAGAGAGATTTTAAAGAAGAGAGAAGTGCAGGAAATCGGTATTGGACCAGAATTATTAATAAGAACCGTGGTGTGTCATTAGAGAAAGTCCAAATGTTCATGTGCAGTGCGAACAGATGCGAGCTTGCATTGGAGATTGACACATATTTTTTGAGATGGAAACATAGAAAACCTTGGAGTAACCACATAGAAAGCCAATTTAGAGCTTGAAAGGAAATAAAGACATTTACCTAAAGGGTATCTTAGATTCTTATGAGAAAGTATAGCAAATTTGGAATCACACAATAAATAATTCATTAAAACAATCAAACACACACTCATATTTTCATGAAAATAATGAAAAAAACTTGAAAAGGTGAAATGAAGGAGGATAGGAGTGGGAAAGGTGGATGCATGGATGACTACGAAGCACCAGCTCACCCCTTTGTTGTCATTCACTATTTTATTCTCACCCCTTTGTTGTCATTCACTATTTTATTCTTTCTATATTTTTCGAAGTGCTTTTCTTTTCAATCACGTAACTGATTCCCCACTCTTTTCCACATTTTCTTCCAAATTATTTATTCTTTATTTTCAAAGTTTGTTTACCACTCACTCTTGTCACACTTCTAAGATTCTATCAATATTGCCATGTGGCATTGTGACTATGCTTTTCATATGCTAATGCCACCTACCAAATCTATTTATTACTAAAAACCATGATCTCTTCCACGAGTGTGGTAAAGCACATTTTATTGCCTTAATGGTGATATGTATGTATTTTTACTATATTAACGCAAGGCATATTGAAAATCAAATTATCTAATCACTATTACGGTATTACCTTCGGCATAATATATCGGATTGATTGAGGAGGGAGGCAAATTGACAATTAATTTTTTAGGAGTATACTTTTAGTCCCTTATATTTGCATCAAATTTTAATTTAGTCATTTATGTTTGTAAAGTAAACTTTTAATCCTTTTTTTGTTAACACCGTTAGTTTAACTTAACGAAAAATGCTAACTTAACAATTTTAAATAATTCTTTTATAATAAATTGGACCAAAAATGATAAATTTTGACAATATAAGAATATTTTACAGTCAAATATTTTAGTCTGAACATTTTATTTCAGTATTTAATAACCATTTAAAATTGGTAAGTTAATATATTTCGTTAAGTTAAAGTAATGGTTTTAACAAAAAAGACTTAAGTGTACTTTCCAAACTTGAAGAACTAAATTGAAACTTAATGCAAACATAAGGGACTAAAAGTGTACTTTAACTTTTTTTTAATAATTGTTTGTGTTGATATTTTATAGTGAGTGATACTCCCTCCGTTCCTAAATATAAGATGGGAAAAACTTACATCATGTTCCTTTCTCGAGGTTCTCAAGTTCTTTCAGGCCATTAGATTGAATGAATGATTGTTATAAAAGGACACATGTCACTCCCATATTAAAATAACTTCAGAACCTGGAGAAAAGAACATGACGTAAGTAAGGTCCATATAAGATCACTTTGGGGAAGTTGATAAGTTTATAAATATAAGATCACTTCCTATTTTATCTCAAGTTTTACCCAAACTACCCTTATACTTCCTCTTTTCATTGAAAACCCTCCTCCTTTTAAAGTTAAGTAATTGAGGGGATTTTGGGAAGATCATGTAATTTTATTGTCTACCTTAATCTCCCCAAATTAACCAAAACTATCTTATATTTAGGAACGGAGGGAGTACATGATATATGATTGGGTGAGTAGGGAAGAACTTTTAACCCCATAGTAATGACTAAAGAGATATGACAAAATTAAAATAATTCTATTATTAGTTAACTAATGTGTAAATATCATTTTGTTATGTGTATGTTAACCATTAGTTAACAATGTGTAAATATCAAATTTTTTATAATTACTTTTGTGCATAGTATAAGGAATTACTAGTTTCCGTTACATAAAGAATAGAAAAATAATCAAACACAAAAAGTTGGAAAGAAAAACTTTCACCACGATTTTCGCTCCTATATAATTCTAGAATATATTATTTTAAATTATATATCCAACATGATAATATTCTTTCACCCTATTCCACTACTTTTTTTTTCTGATAAAAAAATATTCCATCACTTTTTCAAAACTTTTTTTATTGCTAACAACTTTTCCGGGTTTAATTGGCTAATTCCATATATTATTTCAGATTCTTCCGTTTTTCTTGGCGATCACAATTCACAAGCATTGCGTGGTTCAGAAAATCAAGGAAGGAACCCCACAATTAAAAACACAAAAAGGGCATTTTGGTACTTTCACCGTAACCTCCCACACTATATAAGCGCCTCTTTAGCTTCCGCCTCCATTAACAAAAGAAAAACGTTGCCTTTGAATTTTGATTCTCTCCTTTTCGTCTTCGCGTGATTCTTTGTTCGTTCTCAGCTTCTCTTGAATTTCGATTCTCTGTAAGTGCATTAATATTTTCTTGTTTATTCTTTCATTCTTTTTAATTTCTTTCGATAATTATTGTTCTCTGTTTTGCGTTTTAGGTTAATTTTGCTGATTGAGATTCGGAAAACTCTGATTTCGGATATATCAGAGCAATTATAACAGTAAGTTTTCGAATTCATGAGATGTTACGCTTTTTTGAATTGATTTGAGGAATTTTTATGGCGTATAAATTTGTGGTTTACTGAATTGCTGTTATTTTGTTTTGTTATTTTCTTTTTCTCTTTCACCTTTTGTACTTCCATGTTTTTTATCCCATACGTATGTTGGGTTGTTTTTCAACGTATGTAGTAATGATTTTTGATTGCTTTTGTTTATCTGCCTAATTAATCATTCAGTTTTAGTTCATTTTTCAATGATGCTTTTGTTATATATGTGCTCTTAAATCGTATAGATTTTATTTATTAACAAATTCGATCATTAAACTGTAATGGTTAAATTATAGTTTACCGGATTCTATTGAAATTTGGATGATTTTAGATAGTATTCCGTTGACAGTTATGCTATCATGTTCTGCATATATATTGAATCCTGCTTTTCATACCGTGTTTATAGTTACTACTCCATTTGTCTTAATTTATGAGATCATTTTGACTTTTTGGAAGAAAGAAACATTCAAAATTAATCTCTTCAAAATGTTTATAATTATCTTTTTTCCTCAACAAAATTTATTCCATTTAGTAACCTATAATCTAATTGAATCAAAGAGCTCTTACATTTAAGGTGGGACGGAGTAGTTGTTTGTGGAAGTGAGATTGCCATTTTTTTTTCTGATCAGTTTGTGCCTGGCTGTCAAATTATATTTAAGGTCTTATAATCTAATTCTGCTATTTTGTGGTAAAATGATTTTGAATTCTGCTATTTTGTGGTAAAATGATTTTGAATTTTGTTTTTCTTGTTCCTGAAAATGGTAGTATTGGATTCAAATTATTTTAGTTTAGCTGAATGAACCCTTTAAATTTTACCTGTTATTAAGTTTGTGGGTTATCATTATTTTGTTTGGGTAGGATATTGTGAATGAACTACTGATGGAGACGAAAGGTGGGAAAAAGAAGTCTAGCAGTAGTAAATCCTTATTCTACGAAGCTCCTCTCGGATACACCATTGAAGACGTGCGACCAAACGGTGGAATCAAAAAGTTCAGATCAGCTGCTTACTCAAACGTAAGTCCCCAATTCTGCTCTTCTGATAAGTGGTCAGAATTGTTAAATTATTTCCTAATTGTTTCTAACATCATATTATCTCTTGTGCAGTGCGCCCGAAAGCCATCCTGAGATTTCCTACTTGTTTGCGACATAACCCTTAGCTTTAGAATATAGTGATAGTAGTTTACTCTCTGCATCCTCTGTCTCCTTGTCAATCTCTTCCTTGCTCTCATTCTTCGGTTGTCCCCTGTCTGTGCAACTAAACTTTTCCGCTTTTAGTAAAGATGGCCTTGACAGCCTCTGCTATTGGTTTCGAAGGCTATGAAAAGAGGCTTGAGATATCATTCTTTGAGCCTGGTTTGTTTGCTGATCCTGGAGGTTTAGGCCTTCGATCATTGTCCAAAGATCAACTTGATGAGATTCTGAACCCAGCTCAGTGCACCATTGTCGATTCATTGTCCAATGACTTTGTTGATTCCTATGTTCTCTCTGAATCTAGCTTATTTGTCTATCCTTACAAGGTCATCATCAAAACTTGTGGCACTACTAAGTTGCTTCTGTCCATCCCAGTCATCCTGAAGCTGGCGGATGACCTTAAGCTTTCTGTGAAATCTGTGAGATACACTCGCGGAAGCTTTATTTTTCCTGGGGCACAATCATTCCCACATCGTAGTTTCTCTGAGGAAGTTTCTGTTCTTGACAGCTATTTTGGAAACCTTGGTTCTGGCAGCAAAGCATATATGATGGGCAACCCCGAAAAGTCACAATTATGGCATGTTTACTCTGTTAGTTCTCACCTGCAAGGTAAATCAGAAGCAGTAACCTATACGCTGGAGATGTGCATGACTGGCTTAGACAAGAAAAGTGCTTCTGTGTTCTTCAAAGGTAACATGAGTTCAGCCAAGTCAATGA
Organism: Mimosa pudica; assembly: GCA_029929735.1. Lineage (NCBI taxonomy): Eukaryota > Viridiplantae > Streptophyta > Magnoliopsida > Fabales > Fabaceae > Mimosa > Mimosa pudica. The sequence goes on along the minus strand of JAKELP010000021.1, from coordinate 5,108,609 downwards.
CTGAAGACTCGGGAATTCGCAAGATCCTTCCCCAATCCAACATATGTGACTTTGAATTCGATCCCTGTGGGTATTCAATGAATGCAATAGAAGACAGTGCTATCTCCACCATCCATGTCACCCCAGAAGATGGCTTCAGCTATGCAAGTTTTGAAGCTGTTGGGTATGATTTTGGTGACAAATCTTTGAAAGGTGTGGTCGAAAGGGTTCTGGCTTGCTTCAAGCCGGCCGAGTTCTCTGTGGCTTTGCACGCTGATGTGCCTGGTGAAGTTGTCATCAACAAATTCCCCCTTGCTATTGATGGATACGACTGTGGAGGCAAGGTCAGGGAGATGCTTGGAGAAGGTGGTGCTGTTTTGTTCTATGACTATGCTATTGCTGATGGTGGCACAAACTCTCCAAGGTCCATTCTGAGAAGCTGCTGGAGTAGTGAGGACGAGAAGGAAGAAGGGGACGGAGATATAATTTATGGATTTTAATAATCATGTTTCTGTGTGTTTATGTTTGGTGATAATGAATTGAGTTTGGGGTTATGGTTTGACTATCGGGCAACATGTAGTGTGCTTAAACATGTTGCTTTATCTTTTCTCTTTATTGCTGCAGTTTGGTTTCGTTTCATGTGTTTCAGATTCTGGGCTCGTACCCTTGCATGGGGTTGGATATTGCTCTTGGTATTATTTGAATAAATTGTGTTCACTTCACCTTTGATTGTGTTGGTTTCTTGTATACATGATGAGCATGGGTTTGGATATTGCTCTTGGTATTATTTGAATAAATTGTGTTCACTTCACCTTTGATTGTGTTGGTTTCTTGTATACATGATGAAGGGTATGATCTATTTTAGAAGTGCGCAATGCGCAATATCTCTAACAATAGGCTTCCCTCGAAAAGGAAAAGATGATTTTATTTTTTGCCAGCAGTATAAATACTAGAAGGTCGTCAAATGGATTAGTTGATTTTTTAAAAAGACTACCTATTCTTTTTTGATTAAAAATGATTACCTATTCAAAGTAATTAATTTCTGGCAATAGTCCCTAATTACTACTCGTCCCTAATATGAGAGTCAGCTACCAAAAAACGCTTCTTAAAAACATATAAATGTTAGTTGGGTGTTTGGAGTTAATGTTTCTTTTCCAATATTGCCCCATATTTATTATGATATTTTAAGAGAGAAAAATAAATAAAGTTTAATAAATATGAAAAAGAGTTAAGGGTGTGACAATGTGTTACTAATTTCCTAATTAGCCAATATAATCTATTTCAATTTATTAATCTCTTTACTAACTATGATAGAAAAAGGAATATTCATGTCAACATCTCTATCATAGTTAGAAAAAGAGTTTCCTAATCATTTATTATATTATCCATGATAGAAAAGAATAAACTAATACAACACAGCTGCTATCATGGATAATTTATTGATAACCATGTTAGAAAGGATTTGTCTAACATGATTAATAAACAAAACTAATTGATATTAAAAATAAATAGATTTATATACATGCGGAAGCAGGCCTATACAAATTGGCAATATACAATTCTAAATAAATTATATAACCTCTACTACCTAATTCCCTTTCCTGATGCTTGCGCCTGTGCATGAATACCTGCAAAAATGTCAGTAATCGTGGGATGAGACAATTTGTCCCAGTAATCACCGCTTAACTCACTATAACAGTGAGATGTGCGGTAGTAAGGGCGTCTAAAGGGTACCACAGTTCTAAAATCAATAATATATATATAGACTTCTCATTTCCTTTCATCCATTACTTAAAACCTTCTGTCACGTCTTAATCAACTCAAATTCGTCATCTCTACTTCCCATGTATCACTCAACATCCCTCACACTCACCTAAAGATGCATTGTGCCACCACAGTGCATTCAAGCATCTATTTTTCACTATATGATTTGACACTGCGTCCCTCTCCATAATGAGGGGACAATTTCCCTCTCTGGCAATCTCCAGAGAGGGAACCCCAATTCTGTTTTCCATTACAGAACGGGAACGGTTGGGCTCTCCACTGCCAAACAACCGTAGGGGCGATTGGGCTCTTCAATGCCAAACAACCGTAGGTCACTTCTCTCAATAAGTTGACCTATGAACCCCGATCCAATTAATTCTAAAAAGGATCCTCGGTACAAATAACTGTCGATTGGCCTATCGACAGTTATCATCGCGCGATGGTACATAAATTCCAGTGTCATGCAATGCTCACCATATCCCTATCAATATCTCATCCACAATAACATCAATATCATACATTCTCACATCACCTTTCAATCTATTATCTACCATAACTTCCCTCAACATAACTCTCCCAAAATATCAACTCACATCTAAATCCTTTTTCTATACTCAACCTCTCAAATAACTATTATAACACTACACCTGCAACCATGTCACATCATTCCAGAATATTCAATACCACCAGACAGGATACTACATATATAATGTTTCGAAATCTTTTATAAGAAAATAATCGTGTTTGAAAGGCACCCGATAGCCTAGTTTGTATAAAAATACCCTTTCAAAGATAATATATATATATATAGAGAGAGGGTGAGGAAGGATTTCAAAAATCTCCAACTAACATCACCCTCATTGTTATAGCAAGGTAAGAGTGATTACCTGTCGCCCTTCAGCACTTGTTGTTTTTCCCCGTTTTCTCAGCCATACCTTGCGAAGTAGGTGCAAATCACATCCTTCCCTATTATTACATCACGTAATAATAGCATGTTAATAATTATTCTAAGTCATAAATTAACTAACGTCTCTCTCGTTCCTGTATTACTACCCAATCCCTAACTTGATTTAGAATAGTCAGTTCATCACAATGCATCAAGACATCAAAGTCTAAATTGCTCCTATGCTTGTACAAAACATCAACCAAATAAAGATTCACCATGGCTCTTTCATTTTCAAATGAAGTGCCCAAGCAGCCAAGAAAAGAAATAAGAAATAAACATTAGCGCTTCCTCATATTTCAGAACACAACATCTCTAAATCTTCCAAAATATCATATACCTCATTATCTTCATCATAATCCAGTTACTATAAGTTCGAACTCTATTCAGATTCTATTCAAGGTAATAACCAAACGGAAAGCCCATATTAGTCGATCCAAACTTCGCATTCCAACTTGATTTCTCAATGATACAACTAAGCCTCAATAGCAAAAGCAACATTTATTCTTCCTCTTATATTTAACACACAAGCTAGTGAAGACATTGACAAAATGAACAATCCAATTGTTATGACCAAACCTTTCCTCAACTTCAAACATATTACTTTTCCTAAAACCATCATAAGTTATTTATTGAGCAACTAAGCGTTTATACATCCATATACTATTTAATTATGCTCAATTTATCATTTTCCAAACATTTGCAGCATTACCAATTCATCAAAACAAAGAACATTGGTTTAACATTCTCCCAAAATACAATCAGATCTTAAAAATGTCAATACTCATCAATCCAATCAGCACCCTCAACCACAATTTAGTTCAGCCAGTGCAAGAGCAATATTAAGACCACTGTAGAGTTACTTGTAGAAAATCAAATGAATTACTTAAGCACTACACAACATTTATAGACTGTTTAGTACCCTAAGATTAACCCAAAATAGATAATGTAACAAGTGACTTAAACCTACAGAGGTAAGAATGTTCATAAATTATTTTATACTCCATTTTCCAAGAAATCAATGTGCAAATCCTACTCATATGCTTCATTAATTCTCCTTTACACTTCTATTTTCTTTCAACCATTATAATTCCTTTCCAACTTCACAGTTTACACGAATTATAACTCAATAAATTGCACATCCAATTGTCTTCCAAACAAGAAATGCACACTTCCCATCTATAAAATTATCAGCAAGAATTATGTGCTATTTCAACAACTAGTAATGCACAATAGTCAGCAAAATATTCAATGTATATCAATAACTCAACTCAATCTTATCTTAATTTCAAAGCAATGAGTCTCTCTCATAAACACATCAACAAGAGTGTAGCCAAAATAGAAAGAGAATCGAGGGGTACTATTTCAAATTACAGATATCAAGCAAATGACCTCGCTAACCATCTTCAATGCATACTTTAATCACTTATTCAGATCAAAGCATCTCAAAAATGCAAATAAAAGACCATAACCTTAAATAAACATAACACCCAAGAAAACATAATCAAGGTAAAAAGGCAAATCAGTCCATTTACATTTATTCTACTTAAGTCACAGATTATACACTGCACACTCATACAAATCACGTACAGATTGAGGAATACAAGACAAATCAACAACTCCCAAAAGTTAGGGTTTTGAACAACTTCATAGAACTTCAATCAATCCTCAAATCATCAACCAAAACACCAAAAGATGAAGATTAAACTTAGTTATTGTTCACCATCACACCCAAAAATCTAAATCTTAAATCGGACTCTCTCCTCAAACGTGACTAATCAAAGAAATCAAGGCTGGAAATATAGGGAAGAGACTCACCAAGGTTCAAAAAGGTCTTGCACGTTTAGCATAAAGCTCCCTCGCCGTCAAAGATCAACACTGCTTGCCGGAAAAATTGGCCACTTAGTGGATGGCCGAATCATACATCAAGAGGAAAGGACAAATGAGAAAAACATGAAGTGAAAATTAAAGGATAGCTAAAAAAACCACAAAACACAGTCTCACCATCCACCGCCGTTGTCAGCCGTCGTCCGCCGCCGGAGAACACTGAAAACAAAGAGGAATGGGTTTTGGAACGAAGTGAATGAATAAGAACAGGGATACTTGCACTCGCCGCCGGAGAACACTGCGAATCGTTGCCGCCACAGAGCGCCGGAAAACGAAGTGGAGGAGGGCGGAGGTCGCGAGAAGGCAGAGGAGATGAAAAGGAAGGTGTTTGGGGAAGGTGATCCGCGGAAAAGAGAGAAGGAAGCTACGGTGGCTTCCTCCTCCGCCGTCGCCGTTAGCGGCGGCCTCCACGGCGGCCGGCGAGAGTGCACAGCGAAGGAGAAGAGAGAGCGATCGAGAGAGGGAGAGTCGGAGGCGGAGGGAGTTTGGTATTTATAGTAAGGGGGAGGGCCGTGTTTGGTTGAGTGAAATAAAGGGGTTATAAGATAGTTTGTAGCCCAAACTTGCCACAGTGTACTATTTTTAATTTAAAACCACTTAAACCAGCCTCCAATCTTCTTAAACTTCAAAATATTTTTAGCTTTACCACTCCCTCATATTTCAAACTCTTCATTTCTTAATTAATTATATGCATATTAATTACTCAAAATTTCCAAAAATATCCCAAAAATTCCTAAAAATTCCAAAATTTCCCAAAACACTCTCTAATCCTGAATTAAATTTTTCAGAATGTTACAAAGGGCAAAGTAGGAAAAAATTTATTAAATGAAAAGAGAATATTAGATGAGCTCTTATATTAGAATCAAGATCATTCAAATTTTAAGCTCTTATATTAGGAACTGGAAGGAGAATGTCATTACTTTCAATTATTATGACTATGTGGGTAAATTTGATAACTTGTGCTATTATTTTTTTTTTCTGATAAAATAACTTGTTTTATTTTCAAACAATTATTATAACTGTCTTTCAAATTTAAAGATAAAAATTTTATAACCACATCAAGAATAACTTAGGGTTGTAATTTGTAACTTTGGATATTTTTTTATATTTTGTTCTTATTATTAGGAGTACTAATTTGTAAACTTATGATGAGATATTATATCAAACTATCAATTATTGTGCTACGTTTTTTTTTGATAATATTTATTGTGCTACATTTTCACACACACAATAATGAAAATCAATCATAATATCATCATTATTATTATTAATTTGTGATAATAATTAAATGCATATTCAACAAAATTCAAATACATTAAACCTATGATAGAATCAAAGACAATAAACAAAACTTTTCCTCATTTTCCTTTGAAAAAAAATCAAAGGCATTAAAAAAGATTATTTGAAATTATTCATTGATTATTCGTTATTCGTTGAATGTTCATTAAATTTAATAATAAATTATAGCAAATAATTGTATCAATAATAATAAGGATTCGTTTATTTTAGAGTGATTGAAAAATATTGATACAAGAATTTCTTACTTTTTAATTTTTTTAAAAAAACTAGAAAATTAATAATAAAAGGAATTCGGAAAATATAAACTAATTTTATTTGATTTTTTTAACTTTAAGTGATTAGGTACCCGGGTAATCCAATCATATTGTGGCGAGTAGTTTAATAGGAATGTTTCAACCATTTTTATATAGATAATAGATATATTAAAAAACACAGACTTTTAAAACTGAATACAAATGAAATAAAAATTAATAATTTAAGGAACTCGTAAAAAGGAAACTAGCCCTGTCTAATTTTTCGAACTTTAAATAATTATGCATCTATGTGGTCCAATCATATGGTGGAAAGTGGTACAATAGGAATGTCACCATGACTTTTAATATAGGACCTTACTTACGTCATGTTCTTTTCTACAGGTTCTCAAGTTCTTTTAATATGGGAGTGACATGTGTCCTTTTATAACAATCATCCCTTCAATCTAATGACCTATATTGAAAGAACTTGAGAACCTGGAGAAAGTAACATGATATAAGTTTTTCCCTTTAATATATAGTACTCCTATTACTATATTAAACGATAATGTTTTAAGAATTTTGGAATTTTAAACTGAATACAAACAAAATAAAAATTAATAATTCAAAAATTCAGATAAATAGAATAATATTTCAGTTTGAATTATCTTTTTTAACTTTAAATAATTAGGTATCTGGTCTAATCATATTGTGTCAATAATCCAATAGGAGATTTTATATATATAATAAATAATAATATTTTTATAATTTTCAAATTAACTTCTAAAATTTTTTATAAATCCATGTAACAAAAATTTTCACTGCGCCTTGTGGTGAAAATGAGTTAGGCTGTAAACAGACGATCTACGACCCGACTTAGGCCTAGCTCGGCTTGACCTTTTAAATAAAAAGGTTAGCCTCAGACCTATTTACAAATATTTTATCTAAAAAGGTTAAGCCTATTTCAATTAAGTCTGGCCTAAAAGCCTTCAAGCGTGATCCGTTTAATATTACTACTAATAATAAAATAATAACAATAATATTTGCAAAACCTAGACCATATTTATGGTACATAGTAAGAATGATGTTAATGATGGTTGTGTAAAGTTTATGACTAATATGTCATATTTTTGGTCTTTTTAAGTTTGATATGTAGGTCTTTAAAATGTTTAAAGCCTCTTTAAAAAGGCTTTCATGCCTTTAATATTTCTCGCGGGCCTAGGTTTTTTTTTCAGAAAAAAGGCTACACCAGCCATAGGCCTATGTTTTCCTATTGCATTACAGGCCCATACCTATTTAAACATAGTCTAACTCGACCCGACTCATTTCTACTATATACGAATACGCCCCCATTCACCCTCCCCCCACTTATCAAGGAAACCTGAACCGTTACGGTATGTTTGGTTGTAGAAAAGAAAGTGGAGAAATAGAAAGTGAAAGGGTGAAAATGGAAAGTATAGATAAATTAGGTAATGATGATAAAGTAAAGTTTGTGGGTCTCAGGATATATGTAAATTACAAAAAAACTATTACTTTTCACACTTTCAAATTCTTTACCACTTTCCTTGGGCAACCAAACAAGCCCTTAGCGTTGAGAAAATCAAGGAAGGAAGCCGAAATTACAAACATAAAAAGGGCATTTTGGTACTCTCACTGTAACCTCCCACACTATATAAGCCGCCTCTTCCGCTTCCGCCTTCATTAACAGAACGTTGCATTTGAATTTGATTCTCTCATATTCGTCTACGCCTCATTCTTTGTTAGTTCTCAGCTCCTCTGGAATTTCGATTCTTCGTAAGTGAGTTCATATTTTCTTCTTGTGTATTCTTTTCTTTTCTTTTCTTTTTTCGATTTCTTTCTCTGATCATTGTTTTCTGTTTTGCGTTTTAGGTTAATTTTGCTGATTGAGATTCGGAAAACTCTGATTTCGGATATACCTGAGCAAATATAACAGTAAGTTTGCGAATTCATGAGATGTTACGCAATCTTGAATTGATTTTTTGAACGTATTAGTGATTGTTTTCATAAATTTGTGATTTATTGAATTGCTGTTATTTTGGTTTATTTTTGTTTTTCTTTTTCACCTTTTGTATGCAGTACTGAGTTTTGGTTGCTTTTGATTATCTGGAAATTACTTGTGTATTAATCGTTTAATTTTACTTCATTATTGATTGATGCTTCTGTTATATGTGTTCTTATAAATCATACAGATTTTATTTATGAACAAATTCGATTCTTAAACTGTAATGGTTGAATTATATTCATCGGATTGTATTGAAATTTGGAGGGCTTGTAGTTGGTTTTCAATGTATAAATGGTATTCATTTGACAATTATGCTATTGTTTTATGCCAATATATTGAATTCTGCTTTTCATACTGTGTGTGTATAGTTAAGTAAGGATTAAAAATTAATCACTTAGAAATGTTTATAATTATATTTTTTACTCAAACTAATTTATCCTACTCATAATCTAATTACATTTGATTTTGTATATGTTATAATTTAATGCTCTAATTTGTTACCTTATCTTCCACCATAAAATGTTAAAGAGATCTTATATTTAGGGTTTGAGGGAGTAGTTGTTAGTGGATGTGAGATTGCCATTTTTTTCTGATGAGTTTGTGCCTGGCTTCCTGCCTTTGTTTAAACACAAAACAGAAATAGTCTCGTCCAATGGGATATTAATGAAATTAACAACAGAAACAAAGCCCAAAAATGTTCGTCTGCTATTTTGTGGTAAAGTGATTTTGAATTTTGTTTTATTTTCTTCTCCCTGAAAATGGTAGTAATTTATATTAGTTTAGCTGAATGAACTCTTTGAATTTTACCTGTCATTAAGTTTGTGGGTAATTATTATTTTGTTTGGGTAGGATTTTGTGAATGAACTACTGATGGAGACCAAAGGTGGGAAAAAGAAGTCTAGCAGTAGTAAATCCTTATTCTACGAAGCTCCTCTCGGATACACCATTGAAGACGTGCGACCAAACGGTGGAATCAAAAAGTTCAGATCAGCTGCTTACTCAAACGTAAGTCCCCAATTCTGCTCTTCTGATAAGTGGTCAGAATTGTTAAAATTATTTCCTAATTGTTTCTAACATCATATTATCTCTTGTGCAGTGCGCCCGAAAGCCATTCTGAGATTTCCTACTTGTTTGCGACATAACCCTTAGCTTTAGAATATAGTGATAGTAGTTTACTTTCTGCATCCTCTGTCTCCTTGTCAATCTCTTCCTTGCTCTCATTCTTCGATTGTCCCCTGTCTGTGCAACTACACTTTTCCGTTTTTAGTAAAGATGGCCTTGACAGCCTCTGCTATTGGTTTTGAAGGCTATGAAAAGAGGCTTGAGATATCATTCTTTGAGCCTGGTTTGTTTGCTGATCCTGGAGGTTTAGGCCTTCGATCATTGTCCAAAGATCAACTTGATGAGATTCTGAACCCAGCTCAGTGCACCATTGTCGATTCATTGTCCAATGACTTTGTCGATTCCTACGTTCTCTCTGAATCTAGCTTATTTGTGTATCCTTACAAGGTCATCATCAAAACTTGTGGCACTACTAAGTTGCTTCTGTCCATCCCAGTCATTCTGAAGCTGGCTGATGACCTTAAGCTTGCTGTGAAATCCGTGAGATACACTCGCGGAAGCTTTATTTTTCCAGGGGCACAATCATTCCCACATCGTAGCTTCTCTGAGGAAGTTTCTGTTCTTGACAGCTGTTTTGGCAGTCTTGGTTCTGGTAGCAAAGCATATATGATGGGCAACCCCGAAAAGTCACAATTATGGCATGTCTACTCTGCTAGTTCTCACCTGCAAGGTAACTCAGAAGCAGAAACCTATACGCTGGAGATGTGCATGACTGGCTTAGACAAAAAAAGTGCTTCAGTGTTCTTCAAAGGTAACATGAGTTCAGCCACGTCAATGACTGAAGACTCTGGAATTCGCAAGATCCTTCCCCAATCCAACATATGTGACTTTGAATTCGATCCCTGTGGGTATTCAATGAATGCAATAGAAGACAGTGCAATCTCCACCATCCATGTCACCCCAGAAGATGGCTTCAGCTATGCAAGCTTTGAAGCTGTTGGGTATGATTTTGCTGACAAATCTTTGAAAGGTGTGGTCGAAAGGGTTCTGGCTTGCTTCAAGCCAGGCGAGTTCTCTGTGGCTTTGCATGCTGATGTGCATGGTGAAGTTGTCATCAACAAATTCCCCCTTGCTATTAAAGGTTACGACTGCGGAGGCAAGGTCAGGGAGATGCTTGGAGAAGGTGGTGCTGTTTTGTTCTATCACTATGCTATTGCTGATGGTGGCTCAAATTCCCCAAGGTCAATTCTGAGAGGCTGCTGGAGTAGTGAGGACGAGAAGGAAGAAGGGGACGGAGATATAGTTTAGGGATTTTAATAATCATGCTTTTGTGTGTTTATGTTTGTTGATACTTGATTGAGTTTGGGGTTATGGATTGACCATCAGGCAACATGTACTGTGCATAGATATGTTGCTTTATCTTTTCTCTTTATTGGTGCAGTTTGGTTTCGTTTCATGTGTTTCAGATTCTGGGCTCGTCCCCTTGCATGGGGTTGGACATTGCCCTTGATTTTATTTGAATAAATTGTGTTCATTTCACCTTGATTGTGTTGGTTCCTGCATATACATGATGACGGGGTATGATCTGTTTGAATCTTTGATAAGTACCCAAGCTAGCTCTAACAATAGGCTTCCATCGAAAAGAAATGAATGATTTTATTTTTGCCAGGATAAATGATCCTTGCTAGAAGGCCATCAAATGGATATTAGTGGATTTTTTTTTAAAAGATTATCTATTCAAAATAACTTTTTTGGTTGCAGTCCCTAATCAAATTGTCATTACTTGCAATTATTATGATTATTTTTTGGATTTAATTCATGATGTTAAATGTGGGTAAATTTGATAGCTTGCTCCATTTTCAGACAATGTTAACGGAAATCCCGCCCTTTTTTATAATTGAGTGATAAGTGTGGATATTGTCGTACAGTACGTGTATGAAATTTTTTTAGGGTGAAAACTATAAGGGAAAATGTCATTTAAATCCCTCCGAATATACAAAAGGATAATTCAGGGACTCAAACTTCTAAAAGGACCATGAAGGAACTAGTACTTAGTTGACATTTTAAAATTGTGTGAAAAGACAAAATTGCCCTAATCATAAAACAGAAATTACTAACCACCCTTACACCCACCATTTTCAATAGGGTGGTAAGTAATTTCTGTTTTATGATTAGGGCAATTTTGTCTTTTCACACAATTTTAAAATGTCAACTAGGTCCTAGTTCCTTCATGGTTCTTTTGGAAGTTTGAGTTCCTGAATTGTCCTTTTGTATATTCGGAGGGATTTAAATGACATTTTCCCAAAGGATAAAAGCTTGGGAGATGTATAGGGGGAATTATTTTGGGGTTCAATATTGTAGATAGTACGACATAAAGAAACTTCAAATGGAAGTTGTGGATTATATTAAACCACGAGAATTCTTCCTAGATTTTGAGCTGTAGGCCAAAATTTTTTACTTTCAAGTCACTTGTTTTAGTTTCAGAATTTTAATTTTATCATAAGAAATGTCAATATGTTTTAATAAAATTTTAATAAAATTTCAGACATTCCAAGCAACCATTTTTTTGGTCGATACTCCATGTAATACACACAAATACTTAAAAGAATGTGAATTATCTAGGGAAAATGCTATTTAAATTCCTCTGAATATACAAAAGAACAATTTAGGAACTCAAACTTTCAAAAGAACCATGAAGGAACTAGGACCTAGTTGACATTTTAAAATTGTGTGAAAAGACAAAATTGCCCTAATCATAAAACAGAAATTACTAACCACCCTTACACCCACCATTTTCAATAGGGTGGTTAATAATTTCTGTTTTATGATTAGGGCAATTTTGTCTTTTCACACAATTTTAAAATGTCAACTAGGTCCTAGTTCCTTCATGGTCCTTTTGGAAGTTTGAGTTCCTGAATTGTCCTTTTGTATATTCGGAGGGATTTAAATGACATTTTCCCTATTATCTATGCTAATATTTGCAGTTATTTTATTAGAACACAGATAAAGAAAAATGACATACATACTTTAAAAGCATGTAATTAAAAGACAACGAGGACAGCCAAAATAGAAAATCTAATTCCACTCTATGCGCCGGGTATATATTATATATACTTCGTAAATTAGAAGGGGCACATGTATCTTCCTAATAATGGTAATCATGTTACTGTTAAATGTGTGACTATTTCGTAACATAAATTAAGACACACTGATTCGCACCCTGTGCAAGTGTGTATGACTATTTCTTCGGCTAAACTCAATCTAATAATAAGGTGTATATATGTATTGATACACTAAAAACTCCAATTGAATAGCCTATTAAGGATTTCACTTAAAAGGGAAAAAATAAACAAGAAAATAAAATATAAAAACTGTAATTGTAAAAAGTGATTAGTCAAATATATTTGAGCATTGTCGACTTTAAAGTTTAAACAGAGTAAACATCTCATTAACAATTATTTAACTTTCACGAGCTCATGTTACATATTACTCGTGTTGTATTATTAATGAAAATGCTTATCAAATGTATTATTAATGAAAAGAGAGAACTATTTTCTACGAAATCGTTTTAGTTCTACTCTATTTTATATTCCATTGTGCATGTCAAATTGTCAATTAAATAATTAATGTTAATTTGATAAAAAAATTAATCATTTAATTTTAGCCATTCCCACTACCTCCCTATTTGGTTGGGTACATGAAGTTGATAACTAAAGCACATTAATTTTTGTAAAAAATATATTTTCAGACGACACAATAAATTAAAGTTAATTATGTATTTGATTTTTAACATATTTAAATTGATCATAATTGAATATATAACTGAAATAACTGATAGAGAGAACATTAATAGACTTTGAACACCTACAAGGTAGGATCGAAGAAGAAATCTCGTAATTTAACCTTCAACATGCTTGGTCAACAAGATCCGATAACGCATCAAGTATTACAAGTGGCTGTGTAAGAGAGAGATAAGGAGACTTGCTTGTGCATATGTGTGTATATATATATATAAGCTCATTAATATTCATGTTATTGTCACAATTTCATCATTAACACGTCTTAAGATTGATTAAGTGTTTCTCTGAAGAAAAATGGATTCCATCAGGCAAAGCTTCAACGCTGGACAGGCCAAGGGCCAGGCTAAGGTACAATTATTCATTTGAATTTCTTCCCAATAGATAATAACTTGTCTGTATATATAGTTCCCGGTATTATTTATAGTAGTAATTTATCAATGATAATTATGAATGTTTTTGTGAATGAATCATCGTGTAGGAAAGCACAAAAAACGTGCTCAACACGGTTGGCGATGCTGCACAGTCTGCAAAAGATACCATACAAGAGGTATATATTATTCAATATAAACATTAATTATTAATCAACTCCAAAAATAAAGTATATGTATATAATTTTGAGCTTACGATTTTTTTTGGATCGATTTTGAGCTTACGATTTATAAATATATAGATAACACATACATATTGATTAATGATTTCAATTTGATGTGTATGATATAGGGAGGCCAACAGCTAAAGGCAAAGGCACAAGGAGCTGCTGAGGCCGTGAAGGATGCATTAAATAAATAATTTAATGCATGGAAGAATGAATAATGATGTTTTTTGTTTCTCTTTTAATTATTTAATGCATGAAAATGAATAATATGTGTGTTTGTGTCTTGTTTGTCCATTTGATCTAGGACCTTCAAAGTGAGTCTTTCCCCCTTGTAGTTCAATCGTTTGATGTCGTCTTAATTTTTGAGTTTAGAGTGACCAAACTTTCATATATTTGATTCATTAATTATTTGTTATGAATGATGATTAGCTTCAATAATATTGAATATCCATCTTTCTATTTCATATATTTGGTCATTTTTCTTAAATTTAGCTATTGATATCTAACTCTACTTCAACTGATTACTTGTGGAAATACAATATTATAACGGAGGAATTGCAAGTCTACTGAAATCTTCCTAGTTATGGAAAAAATATAATCAAATGGTGAGAACACACATAATATTAAAGGTATAAGCAATCAAATAATCATTTAGTTTTTTCCATGATTTAATCAAATTCGGCACCCAATTTTTGATGATATTCATACAAATATATGAATACAAGGGAAAATTCTAAAAAACAGACTCCTGACATACAAGAACTGAATTTGGCAAACATACGACTAACTCAAGGGAAAATTTGGCAAACATACACGTTGATGAACTGAATTTTTGAAAGGATGGATCAATACAACTAACTCAATTGTCCAATGCAAAATTGAAAGAACGACTTAAAATGGCACATTGCCATGAAAAAATTTCCCTCTTTATTACAAGAATGTAAGATGGAATACCAAAATTTTTCATACTAGAATAGTGTAAAGAAATAACTAATTCTTCCTCTTCATTCACAGAATGATACAATGAAATACTGCTATTGTTAGAGCATGTGCAGATAAAAAATTAATATTGTTAGAGCACATTGCATTAATATTATAATTCATCAATGTCTAATCATTTAGCTCAAGCTAATATTCCCTAACAAGAATTTAGTACTCTCTTACACCATTTTGGTAAAAGAATTTTGTATTTTATCATCCCATTGTACGAAAAATTTGGAACAAAAACTACTAACTTGAAACTCCTAATACAAACACAACCATAAAGCTACCTATTCCACAACTGTAACAAGAGTAGAGGAGTTAATTAGAACCATAACAATCGAACAATTAAAGCACAGGATTAGGGTAACAAAGCCTCAAAACAAAAGTTTGGTTTTCTAGACTTGAGACCCACTACAAAAGTTCCATAAAATTGAAGTAGCACTCCTTGAATGCAAAAGCAGAAACTTAATTGGATCCTAATGAGGCAATAACTAACTTGGCCCACTATGTATCTTTATCTCATCCCAAAACCAAAAAAAAAGCAAAACAAAAAAAAAACGAAAAACAAAAATCCAAATCAAACTAAAATTGCAAAACCCTACTTCTCTCATTTCACTAAATCACTAAATCCTCTCTACATTCTCATTACTTTCCACAGATTTCAACTCCAAATCTTTGATCTCATCACTATGAAGAATCAATGGCGTTTTGTTCTTCTTCGTTCTCAACATCACAGACTCATTTACTCTTCCAATCACTTCTCACAATCTCAATTTCAGGTACACCTCAATCCAAATCTTCAACTACTAAGATCATTTACTTCACTCTTGAATCCCCAAAACCAAATGCCCACTTCCATTTCTAGTTATCTCGATTACCCATATCCCAAAATTCGTTCTTTCTCTTCCGAAACTGCCCTTGAGGATAATAATAGTGAGTCTGATCATGTTCTTGTTGTCACTGATATTTTCTCAAAACCCATGAGTTTTGATGATGTTAGGAGAGAGATTGAGGTTAATAATGTTGTGATTAGTCATGATATGGTGCTTAAGGTTTTGTGTAAGATGGGTTCTAGTCCTGATGTTGCTAGGAGGTTTTTTGAGTGGGTTGTGGAGACTGATTCTGAGAGATTGAGCTCTAAATGTTATAACATGATGTTGTCTATTTTGGGGGATAATGGTTTTGTGAATGAGTTTTGGGATATGGTTGATGTTATGAAGAGAAAAGGTTATGGGGTGTCAAAGGGTGTGAGTGATAAGGTTATGAAGAGGTTTGAGGAGAGTGGGAAGAGTGGTGATATTGAAAAGTTGAAAGCTTTGTTTGCTTCTGGGTCTATTGATAGTTCAGCTGAGAAGATGTGTTCTAGGGTTTGTAAAATTGTGAGGAATGATGTGTGGAGTGATGATCTTGAAAAGAGAATCTTGGACTTGAATATTGTGTTCTCTAGTGATATGGTTGTGTCGATTTTGGATAATCTTGGTGCGGAACCAAATAAAGCGCTTATATTTTTCAGGTGGTTAGAGGAGAGTGGGCAGTTTGAGCATGATGGCCGTGCCTATAATGCGATGGCCGCAGTTTTAGGAAGGGAGGATTCGATTGACAGGTTCTGGAAGGTTGTTCATGAGATGAGGAATAGAGGGTGTGAAATGGAATTGGAAACTTATGTTAAGGTTTTAGGGAGGTTTTGTAAACGGAAAATGATTAAGGATGCTGTTGACTTGTATGAATTTGCCATGGCTGGGGCGAATAAACCTTCACCCCAGTGCTGTACCTTTCTGTTGAAGAAAATTGCGGTCAGTAAGGAGTTTGATATGAGTTTGTTTTCGAGGGTTGTGAAAGTTTTTACTGGAAGTGAAAATACATTGCCAAGTTCTACGGTTGATTCGGTGTTGAAGTCATTGACCACTGTTGGCAGGTCTTATGAGTGTAACAAGGTTTTGAAGGCATTCGAAGATGGTGGAGTTTCGGCTACTGGCGACATACAGAGTAAAATTGCATTTCAGCTTAGTGCTTCTGGCAACAAGGAAGAAGCTTCAGAGTTCATCAATAACATTGAATCAATGGGGTCTAATGTGGATCGCAAGGCATGGGAATCCTTAATTGAGGGGCACTGTGTTGCTGGAAACCTTGATAAAGCTCTTAATTCTTTTCAAAAGATGGTCGAGAAAGAGGGTGTTGATTCTGCTAGCCATAGTTTCGATTTGTTGATGAGTGCATATTGCCAAAATAACAGGGCAATTGATGCATGCAAGATTCTCTGCCAATTAGTGTCTGAACAACAGTTAGAGCCCCAACATTCTACTTACAAGTCTCTAATAACAAAGCTACTGGTTCAGGGTGGATTTACTGATGCAGTAAATGTTTTGGGTGTAATGAGAGATCATGGGTTCCCACCTTTTACTGATCCATTTATTGAACATGTATCAAAGTGTGGAACTGGAGCTGATGCTATTCTGTTTCTTAAGGGGATGACTTCAAAGAGGTTTCCATCCACATCTGTTTGTCTCCGTATGTTTGATGCGTTTTTCAAGCGTGGAAAGCACAATGAAGCTCATGACCTCCTTTCCAAATGTCCACGTTACATCCGTAACAATGCCGATGTCTTGAATTTCTTTTGTTCCATGAAGTCTAAAGAAGGTGAAACTTCTGGTATATTGGCTGCTTAAGATTGTAGGAATTATCTCCCTTTGTACTCTTTTGGAGAAGGCTGTTGGAAAAATTGAGTATTGCATTCTTTGGCCCTATCTGAATTCATTGATTTCTGGGATTTAGATATATCAAATAACCTTAGTTTCTCACATTACTAGACTTCCCTCTGCAATTTGTATTTTACCTGTATTACCACAATTTCACCATCTTGAGGGCATTTTTGTTTAATATTTGCTCATTGCGATATATATATACTACATCTGAAGTTTTGCATCTACCAGGTTTTGGTTTAATTCTCTCTTCCCCCTTCTTTGATTCACTGTGCTCTCAAAAATCCTAACTCTTGTCTTTTCTTGGGCTTTGTGAACATGATTTTCTCACCCATTGGGGTCTTCATTCCATAAGTTGATGTTGTGCATTATAAATAGCCTTACTTTTTCCTTTAGTTTTTTTTTCAAGTTACTCCAACAATAATCAAGAGGGATATGGGGAGAATTAAAAAACGATGATGTAATTTTTAGGAAAAAAAGATGTCATGTTGACTTAGTTTGAATGACCTCCTGAATCTAATTAAATCATATAAATGAGTATAACATTAAGAACCAAATGCGTATATTGTAAAAGCTTAAGCGTTCAGAAAAGCAAGATGGTTTATGAGATATATTAAGTTGGGTGTGTTAGATAATAAATGGTACTATTATAGAACAAATTATGACACGTGAACAGTGATGTGCAAGCTTATGCCACAAGTTGTGTTAAGGCACTCTTCCAGACAAAAAAAAAAACTATCGGCTTGCTAATATGTGACTGCTTTTAGGCTTTCCATTTCACACATCCTTTTGTTTATATGCATGCGTGTGTATTAATTCGGTATTGGTTCTGATATTTTAAGTGCCATTTAACATTTTAGTATTCATGCATTTAGAATATTTATATCATCATGGAACCATAATTCCAGCGGGGTGCCTTATTTCCTTCATAAACCAAATGTAATTGGACTCTTTTAATGTTTGGAATGACGATGAGATGAGCCGATACAAGCATACTTTTTAAATATGATTTGTGATTTATGAGGGAAAGATGTGATAGAATTTTTGTTCGTACTTGAACAAACATTCTTTTTAGTGCCCCCAAACAAGCTCTCATAGGTCTTGACATACTTTATGCAATATTTATAACTTGCCAAGTCAATTCCTTAAAAACGCAGGAAAAAATATACCAAAAGTAACAATGGCTGCTACAGACATATTTATCAGTTAGACAGTGGGGGGCTCAGGGGTTTAGTAGATGGGCTTTGTTTAGCCCAAATAAAAAATGAGTGGCCTTCTCAAGAAGTCAAGATAAACAAAATTGTATGTTTTGTGTTAGATTGTTTTTTCTTTTAAAAATTGCCTCTAGCTATATGAGCTTGGCGTAATTTACCCCAAAGAGCAAGGTTAATTCTATTTTTTGGATGGGAAGAGAATTAGGAAAGAGAGAATATCATGAACAACCAAAAATAGCAAAATATTTTAATATTTTGGGAAGCTTTCATTCACTCACTTTTCCTTCTTTCTAATATGGGGTGTTTCTCTTTGCATATTAGTTGTCAAGGGTTGAAGGCAAGGATTTTCCTAATAATTGGTTAAAGTAGGGGTGAGAATAGCCTAGGCAAGTTTAAGCCTACACTATAATAAGTTTGGCCTATGTTGTTGAAAGGAGGTGAATCTGACATGCGGCCTATTATAGGATATTTTTCAAGTCTAAACCTAATTATGGCTTGAACTGACCTGACTATCAGCTTGTTATGGGACACAATAAATTAAATAGACAAACAATGAAAGGTTAAGATAGTTGAATAGTGGATGCGTCGTTCGAATGAAGATGTTAAGAGGGTGAGAGGTAATAGAAACCTTAGGATAGATGATGTAATTATAATTTTATATTAACAATTAGTAACAAATAATATCTATTAATTATAATAATATAATTTCATAGTTTAAAAATTTTATTTAATTGTTTAACAATCTAGCTTGATAGACTAATAGATTTTTTTTTAAGTCTAAGTCTAACATGTTAAGCAAAACATACAAAAAAAACCTAGATCTGAGCTTAGCCTAGAAATAAAGAGGCCAATCCATAATTTTAATGGTCCAAGTGATAGGCCCTTGTAGCCGGGTTGGACTATTCTCAGTTTCTCACCCTGATAACAAGATACCTTGATTTGAATTCTCCCGGTGCAAATGCTTTTTTTATAGGCATAAGTATAGTCCAATGAAATAAATCCTATTTGAAACATTGTTAAGCACTTAATGAACGATCATCTTTTAATGAGAATTTGAATATTAGTTGGTCATGATGTCAAGTATTATCCCTTTATGAGTATTAAATAATACTTGGGCTATGCCTTCATAACTTTGCTATGAAATTTCAAGTTAAAATTTAATAGGGTTTTTGTCTTTTTGAGACCTAAATATGTTTATTTTATATGAAAACAATTATTTATTTAAAGTCAGGTCAAGCAAAATTTCATCGTTCTAAACACATAAAAAAGAGATTCCATATCTGTAGATCTATCGTGTATGTGCATGAATAAGTTCACAAAGGTTGCCTTTTTTATTTAAAAAATACACGTTGATGCATTTATTTGTTTGCTTTTTTCATTTGTTGAGCTCGAAGCAAGGATAAGACTTAAGAGGTTATGTGGCTTGAATCTAAGACCACCCAACCAAACTCTTACAAAGTAACACCCACCCACCTATGATATTATGGGCGTGTGATAAAATGGGGCAAAAATTAATGACGTGAAAATTAATTTTATGAGCTAACGAAAAAACGCTCCTTTCTTAGTATATATTATAAGAAAGGCACTAAAAATTAGAAAAACAATTGTAGATTGGAATGAATTGTTGTGTGGTCGTTTTTTCGTTTGGACGAGTGGATACAGAAAACGATGCATCACGAACCCAACTTGTTATTTCATTGTTTAACTTTGTTCCTTTTGTGAGATAACAATATTGCTCCACACACACACACACACTATATGCATACGCTGAATTATAGTCCTTAAAACTTTATTGTAAACTTTCCTGGACTCTTGCATTTATACATATAAAACTTCCCATATTATTAATTTTTTATCCATTATTTATCATGGAATGTAAGTTCAAGGGATTTGTTTTCATATGACTCAATGTTTGAAATTCATAAGAAAATAAAGATTAAGAACGTATAAAATTGATAGATTAGGATTATTTACATGGACATGAAAGTTTAGTAAAATTAGGGAGGTTGATAGTTAGTTTTTACACACTCCTATCATTTGTCCCTAATTATAAATTATATTGTTATTTATTTATTAACCACTTGATCATCCTATGAACAACTTACTATTCTGAGCTTGATATAGATAAGAGTGCTACATACATAGGTATGATTATTACTTATTAATGTCACTTTTATCACAGTAATTAATACTCTATTTATTTATTTATCAATATTATTCATGTAATGTGACTCTATATTTTCATCTTTTCTTCAAAACCTATTTTAATAGGCGTACATTTCTTAATATGTTTTCAATTTAAAACATTTTGAATGAGTTATCCCTTCTTTAATTGTAGTGAGATTATCGAAAATGAATTATAGTTATGACGGGAGAAAGTGTAACTCAAAGTTCAAGGAGAATATATCTGTATAATTATACTCCCTCTATTCCTAAATATAAGATCATTTTTGAAATTCAATTTGTTTCTAATTATAAGATCACTTTCTAATTTTTTCCAACTTTTTCCCAAATTAGTCATACAATGCTTATTTATAATAACAAGTAAAAGAGGGAGAATATGGATAAAAGTTTATAGTTGGGATAAATTGGTAATGTCATTAAATAACTAATTTAACTAACTTCCTTAATCTACTCAAATTAGAGAAAATGACCTTATATATAGGAACGGTGAAGTAATAATATAGCACACTATTAACACACTCACACTCTCACTCTCACTCTCACTCTCACTCTCACTCTCACACTCACTCACATGCACAATGCGACACCATTTTCAAAACCCATTCTTGGGGAACTGAGTGGGTCGAAGAAGACATGTCAATGAAGAATAAGTAATATGGAATATTAATTATACATCAACGAACGCCAATATATACACATATAATTGAATTTATATTTCTGAAAATTATTGGCAATATTCTTTGCTTAATTGAATTTATTCTTTGTTACATTTAAATAATGTTCTGCATGTCGTGATTATATACATCACAAGTATTGGAAGTGCTTTGTTGGAGGTTTGTGCAGAAGAAGTAGGGACCTCTCTGGGAAGAAATATAAGACAAGCTAAGTTCTTACAGATAATGAGACAAATATGTATGAGCAATCATCTCGTGATGATTAATTAGTAAGTACATATAGAGTTATGTAGATTTTATTCGCATTTGTCTTTTATTGGCTTAACATTCAAACACAAAAAAACAGTGAAGCAATAATAAATATTACTGTACGTACCATATTTATGAGCCTAAACTCATGTAGTTTTCAGTTTTTATACACATGCATGTACCCTGTCTATGGTGTGTGTATTTAAATTAAATCAAGGTGTGATTTGATTTTGTTCAAGTAATAATTAATTCAATACCCTTCAGACTTGTTAATAGTGTACAAGCTAAGTTGTTTACTTTGAGTTAACTAGTGTCAAATTGAGAGGTGTTGGAAGATTGTATCAATCAAGGGAGAAGGAAATATTTTCTAAGAAAAACATATACCACAAGAGCGATGGTGGTGGTAATTGTTGATTTAAATAATAGTTGTTTTGATTTGTATGTTCAGATTAATCCAATAATAAATACCCTTTAGTATATCCTTAAGGTACAAGTTGAGCATGCACCTTGAGTTAACTATCGGTAGTTAGTTTTGAGTGTTAAGTAATTTGTTCGATGATTATCCTACAGTCTTTGCATAATTAAGGATCTTATAGTTTTGTCTAAGTGTGTGTACGTAGAAGATGTTTTCTTATCTGGAGGTATGGTAAGTTGGTCCTCTCCTCTCGCATAAATCTTCAAATGGGTTTAGTTACGTACCCTTAAGAGGGCTTATTGCCATCGGCGTTGTTTGATAGAAGTTTTGTTATCTTTTTTCTACTCAACAATTTCTGAAAGAATTTCTTCTATTTGGCTTGTTCATGTTTTTTTTTTCTTTGGAGAAGATTGAATAGAAAACCTAAGAGTATATGTGTTACTCCCTCCGATCCTTAATTTCCCTGGTGGAAACCTTCTTTCATAAAATATATGCAACTAATAAGATTATTTTTAAAATAAACCCCTTAATTTTAACTCCTACAATTAGGATTTAGGATATGTTGGTTATATAGTATTTCAGATGACGATAGTGTCACTGAACCAACAAGGGATATTGACAAAATTAAGTGACGGATTTAATCATGCTGCGACAATTTTGAATGCCTTTACTTGAAACCAAAGTTTCAAATTAAAGTTTTCAACAACTTGAAACATATATGAAACGACATATATAATATTGTGGAACTCTGCTTACAACCATATGATAGAATACTCAATCAATATGTATCCTTTGACATTGTTAAAGTGTCATTGATATGGTCTTTCTGATACAGAGGCAAACCATCCAAATTATTATTGTCCTAATTCTTATGTTTGCTTGTTCGAGAAAAAATAATTACCAATCATTAAAATATTGATAGTATAATCATAGAAAAAATATATTTGGAATGTGTATGCTGGAAAATAGTCCTCTCAATTTCAATATCTAAACTTTAGTTCCAGTAATATAAAGTGAAACTTATTTATCAATGAAGTTATTCTAAGAAATTTTCATGCGTAATTAACTGAAAATAAAATTGTAGCATCATTGATTTTCTTGTCACAACTTAAGATATATACCCATCATATATTTCACATAAGTTTAATATCGTATATTTGTATCTTGTCATGATAAGGTTTGACAATAAATGTGTGTGTGTGTGTGTGTGTGTGTGTGTGTGTGTGTGTGTGTGTGAAAGTAAAATGAGAACACATCTCTTACGTAAGATGGGTTAAATAAAAAAATACGTCATACAGATAATTATATATAGCTTTTGATGGTTTTTTTTTTTGGTCGGTATATAGCTTTTGATATGGTTCGAAAGTAGATAGACAAGCTATTGAATATTTCTTTTGTCAAAGATTAAATGCTACGTTGGTTAATTTATGTAATGAAGAGTATGAAAAGCACCAATGATGATTGGATGACTTGGGTAACTAGAAAATTATTCGTTAAATAATGTGTTGAGTTGGAGTTTTGTAAATTAACAAGAGATCACATTATAAAAGCTATTCTCATTTTTTTTGGGTTTTTACAAAACTTGACTATGATCAAATGTGCTTGTTGGATGGTAAAAAAAAAGATCATATATTTGAAAACAAAGCTTACAATCATATTTATAATAATTTTGGTTCAATATATATAGATATATAGCATCTCAAGTTTTTAATTTGATGGAAATTTTGAATTGATCATATTTTATTTACTTATTCACATTTCATATACAAAAAATTCATAGCTGTCTTCACGGATCATTATTTGTAAATCAAGTGACATATCAATGTTTTTTGGGGTCATGACAACATATACTAACGGTAAACTTCATGTTCAGATATGTAAGATATAATAATATATTTTGAATACATTTAAACTTCAATAGCAGTACCCAAGCTGTGATTTAAATTAAAAGGTACAATTTAATTCAAATGAAAGGATAAAAGAAAGGAAAAAAGCAATGATAAAAAGGTGAATTTAGATCAGGGAGAGAGAAATCATAATGGTTTCACATAGGAGCAGCATGTTAAAGAAGAAATGATTCAAGGGACCAAAGGTTGAATTATTGTGTGGGGCGTGCACAAATACATACACATACATACATTGACATTAAATTTCTTCTCATTTATTCTTGAAAATTTTCTTTTTCATACAGTTATCTGAGTATGAATTTTCTTTTTGTAGGGTTGGTTTGAGTATTTTTATTGTCGGATTTAATTAAACAGATTCTAATACAATTTTTCACACCCACTATGTTTGAATACAAAACCTTGTTTAGGTGTGAGTCATTTTCACCAACTAAACTATCTCAGTAGTAATCTCTTATTTTAATAAAAATATAATAATGTAAATTTAAAATAATTTTGCTAACTACTGATGGATGAAAAATGGTGTCTTAAATTTTTAAAGAATATATTTTTTGTACAATTATCTAGTATTTATTACTATCAACTAGTATATGATGTCTCATGATAATTCATTTCTCTACACACATAAAGTGAGGTATATAATATATAATTATTGAGTATTTGGAATCTTACGAAGACAGAAATCAAAACACATCAATCTTGAAAAAGTAAAAGAAGAAAGTGAGGGAGATTGAAGCAATGGAGGAGGTGGGAAAAAGAAAAAGCAAGAAAAAATAGGACAAGTGAGATGATCTTTCTCTCAATCAAACAAACTTTTATTGAACAAAGTTTGGTGCTTTAATGTCTTTGATCCATTGGACACAAATGAAATCACTTTAACTTTGTTGTCCAACATCATGTTTTGTCACATTTGCCGCCCCTTCTATCCAAAATAATTAATCCCCATTAAATATGGATCAGAGTACATTGTTTACTAGAGGACTATTATATACTGTCTATGAGGAAGATAGATCAAATGATCATATGAAGTATTCTGAAAAGATTAACAGTTATTCCTAAGATTTACTTATTGATAGAGTCGTGCAGTCTAAAATTCTAATCATATACAAATTTCAACAGAAAAGAGAGTGATCATAGCATCTCAAAGAAATTCGTTGCACTAGCAGTATAGTACTAATTAAGTTAAAAGATGGTATAGCAAAACGAGTATCTATATTTTGGGAATATCCCAAGCATATCTTGAAGCATAGGATACGTTTATAATTTGGATCATCTAGATTTGTTAGTTCAAAATACTCAAGTCTTATTTAATTTAACAAATTTTAATTCCATGTAAGTGTTACTTCTTATAGAAGTTATGTTTTAACTTAAGAATTCAAATTCGAATTTAATTGAAGGTAAAAAAGAAATTCGAATTTAATTAATTTAAATGTCCCATCATTATATATAGAGGAGAAATTCGTAGGTACTCTGGGAGTACAAGTTCATCCCAACTGTGCCCAATCACAAAACTCTAAATCACACTGACTTTATCCTAACTGTGAAGTATCCACATAAAGTCTAATATTTTAATGCCTCAAGCCCTCAACTCTCACATTGCTTTTCCTGCCTTGTTTTTCATAAAGTAAACAACTAGTTATATTGCTTTTTTATGCCCACAAATATTTATATACCTCCGGCTCCAGATTTTTCCAAAATGCCCCAAGATTTACTTATAAATGACAATGTCTTGCCAATTATTAGTTCCGATATATTAATGATTATTTTGATTTATTTCGTCCAATAAAGAAATAATTATTTTGATTTTGCCAACAAATTTAATGTTTAATGCATCTTTATAATTTTTTTATGCCTGTTAAATACATGACAATCCCATTTGTCATCCATATGACCAGTGACTTGCACTCTATGGCAATCCTTTCTTAGGCCAAGATTCCTTATAAATATTTGTGGGCATAAAAACAACAATACCACTAGCTGTTTAATTACTTTTTGAAAAATAATGCAGAAAAGCTACGTGGGAATCGGAAGGGAGTGTATGGATACTGCGCGTTAGACTCTATGTGGACTTTTTACAGCTAGGATAAAGTAAGTATGATTTGGAGCTTTGTGATTGGCCAGAGTTTGGATGAGCTGGTACTCTCAGAGTACCTTTCTCTATATATATTTAACAGTATAACACAAAAAACATGCAGTTAAGACACGGGTAGATATTTGTACTTGCAAATAAAGCTAGATTAAAGGGATGCATGCTTTGAATAACCTGAAAATATAATAGCTTGCAAAACTTCAAAGTGAATTGTTGGTTAAAAAGGTTCTAATGATTTGGTATGTAGACTATATTATATATGTATATACTTATCTTGTTATATATGAGTTTGAATCTCATAATATGCATTCTGATTAAAATAAACACTTGGTAAGATATACATTTGCAATCTAAATCTTTGCAGTTATAAAAAGGAATTAAATACAACCAACATAGTTTGGGTAGGTCCTACAAAATATGTTAATACCTTACAAAGTGGGGAACGAATGTTTATATATTTAGTAAATATAAAGATGCTCATATTTAACATTTAATATTGTCACTTAAAAGATTGTCTGTTAAGAGTAAAAACTGCACGTGTTTTTCCGAAAATATCACTTAGCATCATATGTCATTTTTGGACAAAAAATACACAAAAGTTTTCATATATTGGGCAAAAAATACATATAAGTTTTCATATTCAATTCAAAAGTCATATAATTCGTTAAAAGTTCATAACACCATTAGAGAAATTGAAAGAGGAAGTTAGGGAATTGTGTATTTTTAGCGGATTGTGTGACTTTGGAATTAAATATGAAAACCCATGACCTTTTAGGGCAAAATAGATATATGTAGTATCAACCCTCAACTTTTTTAAAAAAAATTACATACATTTCATTCAATGATAAATAGGAAAAATAGGTGCATCTAAGGAAGACTAGTGCATAGATTCCATATATGTAACAACTCTAATGTGACATTTGTATTTTATTTTAGAATTGTAACTGCACTAATAATATATAAATTATATTATTCATAATTTACGAATAATGTGTATGCTCTAAGTCTCATAGCTCATATGTTTGTATAAATATTTAAGCTACAAAATATATATGATCCGATCAAATAATCATAAAGAAAAGTTGTGGTAAGCTTGATATCCATTTGCTTAGCCACTTGAGTGTGTGATCCAATATAAACACTTGAAGAATATATATGATTGAGACAAATTGATTGATAGGGAAATTTCTAGTGAGACTATGAATTGAAAAAGGTCAAAGTTTAAAAAAAATTAAAGCCAAAAGTAGAAGAAAGCATAGTGGTAGTGTAAGTCATAATTGAAGTATTGTCTAAGCATGCGCCATTCGGTTGAGGCAGACACAAGCACAAGTTCAATAAATGACCACACAAACACACTATCATGAGTTTGAGCCAAACACATGAAAAGTAACCAAACATAACATTTGCGTAGGAAAACATGTGTTTGTGTGTTGTGCGGGTCTTACAAAGAGAAAAAATATCAATGACAACTTTTTCTTTTCGAAGCTTTGTTTTTTTACCACTTCCCTTCTTGTTTTTGTTTCCAATTTGAATCATTCTCGGGCAGTAATTTCTTTTTGCACAATGAAAGCCATGCTCAATGGTCTCGCCAAATTTTGGTTTTTGGTATCTGTCGTCACATTACGTAATTTTAGTCATTTTGGCAATAAGAAACATAATAACAAGGAAAAAATCAGTGAAAGAGCATTGCTTAAAATTTACTGACCATAGTAATATGAAATAAATACTGGTACGGATATTTTTGTGAATAAGATCATTTAGAGCATTGATAGTCTTTAACTATGTAAACATATCAAGTAGTTTTTTTATCAATAAAATTCCTAAAACAATATTTTTGTGTGTGTAAATTTACCAATAAATAGTGAAAATGAGTACAATTTTGTCAACATCGTCAACTTTAATTTTGGATGTTGATCGTAAAAAATCTTAGTCACCTAAAATGTTGACTTTTGATGATCAATGTCTAAGACTTTGACAGTTTTGACAAAAATGTACTCATTTCAATTGTTCATTGGTAAATTTATGCAAAAAAAAAATTGTGTCCAACGCTCTTCTAGTTAAAGTGTTTTATTAAACTTGCACTTTTGCCAATTAACACAATTGTTTTTCATACACTAATTTTATTTTTAAAAATAAAAGATTGAATAAAGTTTCATTTGCATTATTTCTTAGATAAGGAAAATGTACTTTCAAACTTGTTTGGACAAAAGTTTTTTTCCCACTCAAACACTACTATTATTTATAGGAAAAATGAAAATCTAAGAAGAATCTTATTGGGTCATAGAGGGGTAACCAAATCTATCATCAAGATGGGTCCCCCCAACAACCTCATCACATTCTTCTCGAGATTCCCACATTCTCTCAATACAATACCTCACAAATGAAATAAAAACAAACTCTTT
Organism: Mimosa pudica; assembly: GCA_029929735.1. Taxonomy (NCBI): domain Eukaryota; kingdom Viridiplantae; phylum Streptophyta; class Magnoliopsida; order Fabales; family Fabaceae; genus Mimosa; species Mimosa pudica. The sequence continues at coordinate 5,080,213 of JAKELP010000021.1, read as the reverse complement.
TCCATTTTACAAAAATACCCTCAATCTCACAGAATCTTGGTTTTTCCAAAGCCCCAAGCAAAGCACAAGCATAATCCATCTCACACCTACACAAATCTGATAAATCTATGAAACATGACGTCAAGCTTTGCCTCTTTGACACAATATAATACAAATTAATAGTGTCTAACTTTTTTATTAATATATATTCCCATGCCTTATTGTTTTTCCTACTTTATCTACTGTACTAGGGAAGGGCAGCTTCATATAATTTTTAAATTATTTTTCTGCTTTCTGCACATGTGCATGGTTAGGACACAAACTCAATTTCCAATTCAGTCCCTGCCTTGGGATTTTTCACCAATTATTGGTCCACAAAGCAAAGAAATTTTTCTTTCTTTAATCTGAACATAATATATCAAACTGTGTTTAGTTAAAAAAAATTCTCTTGTTGCACTTTCAGTGAGGCAAAGCTGATTAGTGCTTTTGGTTATTATGAGATAAAGATCATTATTAGGTTCCATTGTATTATATTGTACTCCCTCCAGTCCTAAATATAAGACTTAGTTGACTTTTTTGGAAAATCCTAAAAATGCAAAATAAGTTAATTATAAATTGATCCTAATTTTTTCCTTTAGACTAGTTTATTTTACCTATAAACTAATGGATTATCTAAAAATATATCAAATATGTCATCATTTAATAACATATTTCACAACTTTAATCTCTCCAAAAAAAGTCAAGTAGGTCCTATGTTTAGGACCGGACGTAGTAATACTTTGTACAACTTCCTGAGTCAGTGACAACGGGCAAGCATGCTAGCAAGTTTTTATACTTTCAATATCAATGCTCTCTTTTTGTGGGTCTGAGTGAGAGTGAGAGATAGAGAAAGACTTTTGGTGAATGTTATTGCAGAAAGTAAATGTGGCTCTTTCTTGTTCCTTGAAAAATCACTGTAAAGATCATAGGACCTCCATTTCAGTCTAGTGAACATTTATCAGTTTGTAACTGGAACTCAATGGAGAAGCCAATAACACAGACTCTTCTATATTTCATTACACTTGTTGTCTGGTTTTCTTGTTCATATTCTACAATTGCTTTGCTCTCTCCTAAAGGAGTGAACTATGAAGGTACAACTTAAATTTCTGTTAGCTTTATAACTGTCAGTTCAAGAAGTATAGAGTTCTTAAAAATATGTATGTCTGATAAATTTATGTAGTTCAAGCTTTGATGGGTATAAAATCTTCTCTGGTTGATCCACATGGAGTTTTGGACACTTGGGATGGAGATTCTGTTGATCCTTGTAGCTGGACTATGGTCACTTGTTCTCCTGAAAACCTTGTTGTTAGCCTGTGAGTATTTTGTTGTCTTCTTCTTCATTGATATATTGAATCAGACTAGAATTTGAATCATTCAGTCTTTAAATGAGTCTCAAAATCAATGAAGTTGAAATTAATGTAGCACACTGAAGAAGAATTATTTTAACATTTAAGCATAATCATGGTGTTCAATACTTGCAGGGGTGCTCCAAGTCAAAGCCTATCTGGTACTTTGTCTCCCTCCATAGGAAACCTCACAAACCTTCAGACTCTGTGAGTTATATATACTAAGATAATAATATCAACACACACACACACACACACAAACATGTTTCTCTCTGTGAACTCAATGATTTGATACTAAATGTTTGTGTTTTACTTTTTTAAGGTTGTTACAGAATAATAACATAACAGGTACAATTCCTTCAGAATTAGGCAAGCTCTCAAATCTGCAAACTTTAGATCTGTCAAATAACTTATTCAATGGGGAAATTCCTGCCTCTTTAGGCCACATGAGCAAGCTGCTATACCTGTAAGTGAGCATTTATATGATCTGCATATTTTATTAGTGATACTTTTTTATGGTGTTTTTGTGAAGCTTTATATAATCATTTCAATGATTTTATTGTTCAGGAGGCTCAATAATAATAGTCTTTCTGGTGAATGTCCAGAGTCACTGGCCAATAAGACACAGCTTGCTTTTCTGTAATGTTTCATGGCTGCTTCTTTGGTACTGAATTCATAGATTCTGCTACTTTCTTTTTTTCCCATCTTAAAGATGATTTCTTGTTTCAGTGACTTGTCCTACAACAATCTCAGTAAGCCTGTACCCAGAATTCTGGCCAAATCATTCAGGTTAAAGCCTTTTCCCCCTTCTTAAGCCTAAACAACATTGTTTTGACTTTACAAAAAAATTTAAAAATAGTACTCCCTCCAGTCCTAAATATAAGACCTAGTTTACTTTTTTGAAAAATCCTAAAAAGAAGCAAAATATAAGTCAATTATAAATTGATTTACCTAATTTTTCCCCTTAAACTAGTTTATTTAACTTATAAACCAATGACTAATCTAAAAATATATCAAATATGTCATAATTTAATAACATATTTTGTAACCTTAACATCTCCAAAAAAAAGTCATCTGGGTCTTATATTTAGGACCGGAGGGAGTATTATATAAAATGTGTGCTTTAGTAACTCTGTTTTGTTGGGTTATGAGTAATTCATACCTGAATATTTTATTTTCTTGTAAATTTATTCCTTTTATATTTAAATATTACTTTTTCATAGTTACATATAAATATTATTACAGATTTGAATTAAATATATTATCTTAATCATGCCGGTCATACCCCAAGTTGACCCTTGTTTGAACAAGTTGACCTTGAACCACTACCTCAACCAATTTATTGATGAGTCTAGTTTTCAATAACTTTATGTGTACATTGTAATCGAAAATTGAGCTGCAAGTATTGAGTGCTGATTTCTGATTTCAGCATTGTTGGAAATCCCCTTATCTGTGGTACTGGGAAAGAAGAAGCCTGCCATGGGATGACACTGATGCCTATGTCCATGAACTTGAACAATACCCAACAAGGTAAAATATTTTAATTATGTTACACCATAAAACTCTTCTTGGTCTTATTGACAACACATTGATTTTTTTTTATTTATTTTCAAAGTTGATGAAAATTTTTCTAAAGTTTAATATTCTATTTGTGACTTTTCATGCTGATATCCATGTATTTCCTTCCTCAGATGATCAACCTTCTGGCAGACAGAAAACACACAGAGTGGCGATTGCCTTTGGTTTGAGCCTAGGATGTCTCTGTCTCATAGTTGTTTGTTTTGGAATGTTTCTCCTATGGAGGCATAAGCATAATCAACAAGCATTTTTTAATGTCAAAGGTAAAAGAAAAAAAATTACAATACTCTCCATTCCTTATTAAAGCACCTCCAACATATTGCATTATATTTTATCAGCCTAATATTCCTAACTAATAATTAGGAAAATTAACTAATTACCCAAACTACTTATTTAATGCCAATACGTCATGAATCTCGAGAAGAGGTTAAATATCATTTTGGCCTATACACTATTTCCAATGGCTCAATTTGACTATTTCCAATGGCTCAATTTGGCCTACAAACAATAAAATGACTCATTTTTGCCTACAAACAAAATAAAATGGTCAATCTGGCCAGAATGAACTATTTTATTTTAACCATTTTATTGGTCAAATTGACCCATTTATTTTGTTGTAGGCTAGATTGACCCTTTTATTTTATTTGTTGAATAAAATGAGTCATTTTATTGTTTGTAGACCAAATTGAGCCATTAAAAATAGTTTATAGGACAAAATGGTATTTAACCTCACGAGAAATAACTAATTTTAACTGACTTCAGTAATTTATGTAAAGTAATTATGAGGCAATTATTATAACAATCGGAGGAAGTACAAAACAGACTTCAATGGAATGTCACAATGACATGATCTTGATCATAATACAAGATTGTCCTAAACAAGCTAATTATTGACACAATATATGTGATGTTGGGGTGTTTCAGATCGTCATCATGAGGAAGTTTACTTGGGAAACTTGAAGAGATTCCATTTCAAGGAGCTGCAGCATGCTACAAACAATTTCAGCAGCAAGAACATATTAGGAAAAGGCGGTTTCGGACACGTGTACAAGGGAGTTCTTCAAGATGGCACAGTGGTAGCAGTGAAGAGACTAAGAGATGGGAATGCTGTGGGAGGAGAAATACAGTTTCAGACTGAAGTTGAGATGATAAGTTTGGCTGTACACAGAAACCTCCTTAGACTCTATGGTTTCTGTATGACTCCCACTGAAAGGCTTCTTGTCTACCCTTATATGCCTAATGGCAGTGTTGCTTCTCGCCTCAAAGGTAAAGTTACCAATCATCACATTTGGTTCAAGCCATAGGGACTAACAAGATATATGAATTGAACTGATTCAAGATAGTTTGACTTGTAAAGTTACTAAAGGAATGATTCTCAATCTTATTCTCAATAAGTTGGTACCAAGGTAAAAATGAAGTGAGAATTACTATACTGTCCCTCATAGGAAATCAAATTACAAAGAAGTCCCACAACAAGTGACCGATTTGTAAGGGCAGGATTTGGTGTAGGAAAAGACAACATGTTGCATTATGCTCATTTGTTTTAAAGACTCTCATATCTTAAGCAAGTAATTGAAGGTTATATTCTAAGCATAATAGAGCAAACCTAGTTAGGATGGGTCAATATCTGCTTTCAGTACCATGAAAGAGATTAGTCTGAGCTATTGGCAAAGGATACTCCTAGAGTTTCACCATGGAACAAAATCACAAATAAATTGATTTAGTAGGGAGTACTAATTTAGAAGTCCCTATAGTGTTACCTTGTTTTTAATCAAGTCCTTGTGAGTTTTTCACCTTTTTTGTATGAGGTCAAAATAGGAATCTGATAATAAATCATTTAAAATTATAAGAATCAACCCAATTAATTACCCCATTGAATATCCTACGCTTCTCAATGTGGAACTTAATATCACATACTAACAAACTCTCAATCAGAATTCAACTCCATCTCTAGTAACTGAGTATGACATGGAGAGTTGATTTTTTTATTGATGGCAGGAAAACCAGTGTTGGATTGGGGAACAAGGAAGCAGATAGCATTAGGAGCAGCAAGGGGGCTATTATACTTGCATGAGCAGTGTGACCCAAAGATAATACATAGGGATGTGAAAGCAGCAAACATATTGCTTGATGAGTACTGTGAGGCAGTGGTTGGAGATTTTGGATTGGCAAAGCTTTTGGATCATCAAGACTCTCATGTGACTACTGCTGTGAGGGGTACTGTGGGCCACATTGCACCTGAATACCTCTCCACTGGTCAGTCCTCTGAGAAAACTGATGTCTTTGGATTTGGCATACTTCTTCTTGAGTTGATCACTGGTCTTAGGGCTCTTGACTTTGGAAAAGCTGCCAATCAGAAAGGAGCCATGCTTGATTGGGTATGTGTATATGCTTCTTAAAACTAGTTCAATTAAAATCATACACTCCATGATTACTACCTTAGCTATGAGAAATGTGGGTCCCACATTTTTTTATTTTGAATAACTTGGTTTCTCAATTGAATCAGCATCCCACTGAAATCACATTCATGGAAGTAACACAAAACCAAGCAATCTACATAACTTGAAATAAGCCATATATTTCACATCAATGCATACACTAATATCTAGCCAATTTTTTCCAAACTGGCTTTTCTAACAGAAACTTTATCATAATGGAAATAGATTATTTAGTTTTGGAGGTGACTTTGTTGTGCATAGAAAAAAGCTTTCAGGTAAATTCCAAGTTATTAAATCATATAATTTTCCTTGCTTTGAGGGTAAAAAAATCTTTTGGTTCCAATAGTTTGTGATTCTCTTATAATTCAATTTCTGAATTTGAAGTGGCGTAATTCAGTCCTTATAATTTTGACCAAATCGAAACTGAGCCCCTAAATTTAACTCATTGCAACTCATTGCCTAAAATGCAAGTAATGAGTAATAACTGTGTTAGAACTATAAGGTAAGAAAGATTAATTTTCTCATTGATTGTCTAGTGAGAAGCAAAAACTTTTGCAAGCAAATGTGTAATTTGAAGTTATTCTCTCTCTACTAGTCAAACCCAACCATTCATTAATTTTAACACTTCAAATGAAACTAATACAATAAGTGCACATTCTTTTTTTGTAACCATTGGTATCAGGTGAAGAAAATTCATCAAGAGAAGAAACTTGAGCTGCTAGTGGACAAGGATTTGAAGAGCAACTATGACAGGATAGAGCTAGAAGAAATGGTAAAAGTGGCACTTTTAAGTACTCAATATCTTCCAGGACAGAGGCCTAAAATGTCAGAAGTAGTGAGAATGCTTGAAGGAGATGGACTAGCAGAAAGATGGGAAGCTTGTCAAAGCAGAGATCATAATGACACATGCAAGTCATCCAACAAACATGTGCACCAATTCTCTTCATCTGATCGTTATTCTGATCTCACTGATGATTCTTCTTTGTTAGTCCAAGACATGGAGCTTTCTGGTCCAAGGTGATTAAGTACACATACGGCTTAATTAGTTTTTCTTATATATGAAATTATTTTAAGTTTGTGATTTTGAATAGCCTTTTTATATGATGATGCTTGAATCTTGATGCCAATGTAACCCCAACATGATGTTTCCTCCTATTAAATGTACAGAAATTTTTGTGGTGTAAAAATGTCAGAGGAATTGAGCTTTTAATTTTCAGCATAACTTCATTAAATTTGATCATAATTGATTTACTCTATAATGATCAAGATAACTATTATGTAGAAATTATAAAAAAAATAGTTGAAATAGCTATTTGTAAGAAATATATATTGATTTCCTAGAGTATGTATTTAATCATTTGTAAGATGAATATTAGCAATGGTAAGGATACTAAAATGTGAAAAAGGTTAAAGGTTCAAATCCTATTACTGGTCTCATGAAATTAATATTGATAATTTAGAGCAAATTATAGATTTTTTTTGTCATAAAGCAAATTATAGATTAGAGATACAAAATTGGGCCCTTACAAGGGCCGAAACCAATTTAAAACGGAGAAGTACCTTAAATAGAATCTGTCTTCCACAACACTGAGTCTCAGATGCATTGTTTTACAAAATAATTATGAAGTTACTCCATATAGTAGCAGCAACAGTTTCCAGATGCAGAAACCGTTTATCAAAAAGAACGTTTTAAGTCCCCATCAATATTATCAGCATTCTCAAAATTGTAAGTGCAGTGGAAGAAAAAGCAATACAAAAAATTAGCAAAACGGGGTCTTGAGGCATTGCTGGGGTCTTGAGATGATATATCATGCTGATGACATTTTGAATGAAGTCCTTATGAAGAATATGGGCTCATAATGAGTTTGCTGCTTTGTTTTCAATTTCCAATACATGGCCTTAGAGTGAATATGACTAATTTAATGTCCAATATCCTAGAAAAACAAGACTCACCATATCAAACTTGCCCCCATAAGATGATAATAGAGTAGATACGAAGCATACTAAGCAGATAAGGATAATGGAAATGGTGAAGGGGATGACAGAAGAAGAACATCGACAGAAGAGTAGTTTATGGCATTTCCCAATATTTTGTATTGCCATACTTTTTCCCTTGTATACTTGTGATAAAGTTTGTCAAACTCGTGAGTTTAAGTAAACATGTGGAGATAGGTAAACTCGAATTGTATACTCGAATAGTAAACTCGTAAGAGTTTACCGTTTATGTTTATAAAAAACATGTATTTCTTTCATATAATTAAATAAGAATACAAAAATAATAATAAATTAACTTGAATTTATTTTATAAATAGTAGATTTAAATATATCCATATTCATAATATATCAACTTCAATAGATAAATTTCAATAGAATTCATATTTAGATTCATTGAATTTTGTCAATTAAAATTAATTAAAATGAGTTTAGTAGCATGTTAACACAATTTTCGGTAGATAAAACGTAAAAACGTAAAAGTGGTGAATTCACAATGTAAACACGTAAGTTTCTACCAGATTTTCAAAGAATGAAAATTTAGTTTGATTCGTGACACATTTTGGGTAGATAGTGTAATAAAAACGATAAAATCAGAGTGTCAACTCAGTTTGACAACAATAATGATCAACGTATATGAATGAGGAAAGGCCTCACATGTTCCAATATATCAACACATTCACAAAACTTTCTCATATTACTACTTATATGGAAATATTACTTATAGTCTTAATGAGATTGAATTTCCATTACTTTTCTCATTATGAACTTGAACTTTCGTGTACTTTTACTGCCTTCACATACACACATTTATAATTAAATTAGAGTTAAAGATCATCAATGACCCAGAACTTTTGACTCAGGGTCACAGTAGTCTCAAAAGTTTTTTTAGGCTCAAATTAGGTCTTGAAGTTATAAAATGAGTTGTCACCCTCTTCATCTTCATTGCACCACAATCGGAAGGCAGGGGCGAACATGGAGACACGAAGTGGGCAAGGGAGGCAAGGAAATTGCAGAGGTAAGAGAACCCACGCCTCATTGTCACAATCGCAAGGAAATTGCATAGGTAAGAGAACCCCACGCCCCCACGCCTCATTGTCACAATCGGCTTCTTCCGTTGAGGGCGGCCTCATTGTCACAATTCCATTGAGAGCGGCTTGTGCTTTGTTCATGGTGGAGAGGTTGGGAAGGATAGGTTACCACGCCTCAGCTCTTATACATAGTCAACAAAGACAACAATATTCAAAATCACTCTCGTCTTCTTCGCTATTCTACGGTTTTAGTTAGCTTCTTTATCTCTAATTCAGCTTTCATATGGTTTTCAAAAATTTTAAATTACAGGATCAAAGAGAAATAATCGTCCACCAACAAGATCCTCATATTGAGGACATTACAAAAAAATAACATCCACAAAAAACAAGTCATGCATAAAAAATCAATAAATAATTTATTTACAGCTTAATAATAACGTGCAATTTTTTTACACACTACATTATTATTATTTTTAAAAACAAAAAAAATAGATTGGATAAACAAACCAATTGACTAAAACACTAAGTTTGGTAAACTATTTTAATGAGGCATAATAAACCATATAAATCATAATAATAATATAAATTAAAAAAATAATATATGTATAAAAAACCTGAACTACTGAATTCATTAATAGCTAAGAAATAAAACAATTGGTAAGATAATAGAACATCTAACTTGTAAATGTTTTTATGACATGTATGTGTTAAATTATTAATGAACAAGATGTATGACATTTAATAATAAACAACTCAATATTATTACCATACATGTTTTTCAATAATTAAAAGATTCAATTAGCCAAAAGAATGGAAAGGATAAGTTATAAACAAAACAATATGACATGTATGTGTTAAATTATTAATTAACAAGATGTATGATATTTAATATTAAATAACTCAATATTGTTCTTCAATAATTAAAAGATTAAATTAACCAAAAAAAATGGAAAGGATAAGTTATAAACAAAATAGTTACGAAGGAAAAAAACATAAAATCTGGATAAAAAACATAAACTATTAAATTCATTAATAAACTAAGATAAAAAAAGACTAAGCCATTTAACAAACTTGTAAATTATAAGTGTAAATTATCAATAAACAAACTATAAGACAATTGTTGACAAACTAGTCAATATAACTATGTTTGATCTAAAAAATATGGAAAGAATAAATTAGAGAAAAAATAACATTCGCAAAAAACAAGTAAAGTGCAATTATTTCACAAACGGCATTGTTATTATTTTTAAAAACAGAAAATAGGTTGGATAAACAAATCAATTAACTATCAACACTAAGTTAGAACTAAGTTAGAAACTATAACAATATGCATTTAGAATCAACAAATAAATTGGTTAACTATTTTAATGAGGCATAATAAACCATATAAATAAATCAGTAAACTATTCCAATATAAACCTTATAAATCATAATCATAATATAAATTGAACAAATAATATATGCATAAAAAACCTACGCTACCGAATTCATTAACAAATAAAAAAAAAACAAATGGTAAGATAGTAAAACATCTAACTTGTAAATTCTTTTTATGACATGTATGTAGTATTAAATTATTAATGAACAAGATGTATGACATTTATTAATAATAAACAATACAATATTATCATATGTGTTCTTTAATAATTAAAAGATTCAATTAACCAAAAGAATGAAGAATGGAAAGGATAAGTTATAAACAAAATAATTAGTAACGCCAATATAAAAACAAAGGATTCATATATGAAACATAAACTGCTGATTGTAATAAGCTTCAATAAAATAAGATAAAAATGACGATGACATTTACGAATTATTAATAACTTGTTTATAAACTGCCGCTGATTAACTACTAAGACATAATAAACCATATAAATAATAATAATAATAATAATAATATGTGCATAAAAAAACCTAAGCTACCGAATTCATTAATAAATAAGAAATAAAACAATTAGTAAGATAATAACAACATCTAACTTGTAAATGTGACATATGTGTTGAATTATTAATGAAACTCAATATTATCATAGGTGTAACCAAAAGAATGGAAAGGATAAGTTATAAACAAAATAATAATTAACATCAACATAAAAACAAATGATTTATACATGAAAATAAACTATGTACTACGGCTCAATGAACAATACAAGTTAAAAAATAACATTATGAAGTAAACAAATAAAATTAATGACTTGTAAGTTACAAGTATTTTAGATAAACCATTCCGGTAAATTATTCCAATTAGGCATAATAAAATACGAAGAAAAAGATAGGGATAAAAATTAATCATAATATTGAGTTAATAATAATTATAATACGGATAAAAATACGAAGAAAAATTATTCCAAGTGTTAAAAAATTAATAACATAACCATTCCGGTAAATTATTCCAATTAGGCATAATAAAATACGAAGAAGAAAAAGATAGGGATAAAAATTAATCATAATATTGAGTTAATAATAATTATAATACGGATAAAAATACGAAGAAAAATTATTCCAAGTGTTAAAAAATTAATAACATACATAGCTAATTAATGAACAAATGGAAATAAATAAAATTAAGAAAAATGCAAAATTTTAGATAGCAACATAACGACAAAAATGAAATACCAAATATTGTTGGAAACAATCAAATTAATATATAGTGAGAAAATGAAAGCACACAAAGGAAATTTAAGCATCAATACAAGAAAAATACAAATAAAATAACAGTGCCCATTAATTAAACAAACTAACTTCCTTAAAAATCAACAAACAGGAAATATGAAAAAATAAAAGACATAAATAAAATCAAAATAAACATGCAATTCAAAAGAAAAATGCAAAATTTTAGATAGTAACATAACGACAAAAATGAAATACCAAATATTGTTGGAAACAATCAAATTAATATATAGTGAGAAAATGAAAGCACACAAAGGAAATTTAAGTATCAATACAAGAAAAATACAAATAAAATAACAGTGCCCATTAATTAAACAAACTAACTTCCTTAAAAATCAACAAACAGGAAATATGAAAAAATAAAAGACATAAATAAAATCAAAATAAACATGCAATTCAAATATATCAACATTATAGACAACTTAAATAGATAGAATCAAATAATCACATGATAAAATAATGTGAAAATCAAATGAACCGTTAAAATATAATAATGTACTGTATACTCTAACATCATGTAATTTTAATGAGTCAAAATTTTAAATTATGGGCTCAAAGAGAAATTACAAAGATACTTATAAATTGCCCACCAACAAAATCCTCATATTGACGACATTATAAAAAAATAGCATCCACAAAAAAAAAAGAATACAAAAAAACAATCAATAATTTATTTATAGCTTAGTAAAGTGCAATTATTTTACACACTATATTATTATTTTTAAAAACAGAAAAATAGATTGGATAAACAAACCAATTAACTAACAACACTAAGTTAGAAAATGTAACAATATGTATTTAGGATCAACGAATAAATTGGTATACTATTTTAATGAGGCATAATAAACCATATAAATCATTACAATAATATAAATTAAACAAATAATATATGCATAAAAACCTGAGCTACCGAATTCATTAGTAAACAATTAGTATGCATGTATGTATGTTTTAGATTATTAATGAAATATCTCATATTTTCTTTGCAGATGATGCCTTACTCTTTATGAATGCTAGTGCTCATAATTGTCAAAAGATTGCTTCTGTTCTGAATATTTATTGTACTGCATCTGGTCAAGAGGCAAATCTGGACAAATCTAGCATCTATTTCTCAAATAATACTCCAGAAGATGTTAAGGAGGATGTGGCTCGTATATTGGGAATTGGAAGAACTGATGATCCTGGTAAGTATTTGGGCATCCCAAGCATTTGGGGGAAGACTAGAAACCAAGCGCTTTCTTATATACGGGAGAGAGTTAGCTATAAAATTCAGAATTGGTATAAATCGAATCTTTCCTATGCTGGCAGGGAAGTCATGATTAAATCTGTCTTGAATGCAATCCTGATTTATTCTATGAATTGTTTTAAGTTTCCTGCGAAGACTTGTAAGGAGCTTGACAATCTAATTTCAAATTTTTGGTGGAAAGGGTCAAGGGATGGAAGTACAACTTATTGGAAATCTTGGAGTCATTTAACTCAATCCAAATTAAATGGTGGCATGGGATTTCGTGATTTTGAGACTATGAATGATGCGCTATTAGCGAAGACTGCTTGGAGAATACAACATAATCCGAATGAGCTTTGGGTAAGAGTTCTTAAAAGCATATATTTTCCCAAAGTTTCTTTTCTTGAAGCTACTAAAGGTTACAAAGCCTCATGGTGCTGGTCTAGTATTATGGAGGGTTTGAACTGTCTAAAAAAGGAACTTTTTTGGGATATTGGAAATGGAGAATCAATTAAAATTTGGGGAGTGAAGTGGATTCCGAATGTTGATTTGGAAATTAAGGAAGAGTATAAAAATCTTGAGAGAGTGAAAAAGGGCCGAGTCTGTGATATTATATCTGATGGTTGCTGGGATTTGACTCCTATTCGTGATTATATTTCGAATGAAGATGCTGCTGAGATCATGAATATTCAGATTCCCTGTAATGGTATGACAGATAAATTAATTTGGAAGGAGGCCTCTAATGGGGTTTATAATGTGAAGTTAGGTTATCATTCCATATTGGCAAAGAATATGAATACTACAGATATAGCTGGTCCTTCATGTTATTTGTCAAAAGCAGATTGGAAACTTGTTTGGCACCTTGAAACTATCCCACGTATTCAACACTTTATATGGAGGTGTTTAAATAATGCACTAGCAACGAATGAAAACTTGTTTAGAAGGAAAAAAAGACCCTCTCCAATGTGCTCTATTTGTAATGAACATGCTGAATCCTTAGAACATCTTTTCTTTCAATGTTCATGGACCCGCTCTGTCTGGTTTGGAAGCTTAATTGGAGTGAGGATGGATGCCAGCCGGATAACAAATTTTAATCACTGGTGGTTGCATATAACAAATCCAATTTCTCATGTGGATAAACATGTTATTACTCATGTGTGTTGTATTCTATGGTTTATCTGGAAGTGCAGGAATGAGAAAGTCTTTGATGGCAAAAAGCTAGATCCGAAAATTGTAATTGAGCTTGCAACAAGATACAATGATGAATATTGGAATGCTAATGTCATTGCTAATGATAATACCAAGTTGAAAATCAGATTACCCAATCGCTGGTCTCGGCCTTGTAAAGGGACTGTCAAAATTAACACTGATGCCTCTTTCTCTACTGGGTCCTCTTGTGCTTTCATTGGAGTAGTATGTCGAGATTATCTTGGTAACTTTATATTTGGTTTTTCTGACAAGATTAAATCTATATCAGCATTTATGTCTGAGGCCTTGGCCCTTAAACGTGCTCTGATGCTATCAGTAGATCTTGGGCATGATATAATCTGTTTTGAAACTGACTCACAATGGCTTGTCAATTGCATTAAAGATGGAAAGCCGGATTTCTTTGATTGGAGATGTCGAGGCATCATTCAAGATATTATTAATCTCATGGCGTCAAACGTTGGGTTCTCATGTCTAGGGATGGAAATGCTGCAGCAGATTGTATAGCAGCAGAAGCTAGCAAAGGGGTGTACCCTCCGGGGTGGGTGTCTCAACCATCACCTCTTTTACTTTCTATTCTGACGGAGGATGCCAGGAGCATTGATGATATTTCTGAGGAACCTACCTCGTCTCTGAGATCTGGAATTGGCTAATTGTTTTTTTTTTTCAGCGTGTTTGTTTGTTATTTTCATTGTTTTATTTGGTTGTCATTTGCTGTTTTTAGAAGTCAGTTATGTTAGTACTATTTCTGTTTGCAATGTTGTTTTCATTTCATGTTTGATAATAAAATATCTTTTGATCAAAAAAAAAGAAAGGATAAATTATCAATGAAAAAGATGTATAATATTTAATAATTATTATAATGAAAACAAATAAAAAATGGATAAAAACATAAACTATTTTTTATAAAATCATAATAATAAATTAAACAAATAATATATGTTAAAAAACCAAAGCTACCAAATTCATTAATAAATATGAGATAAAATCAACAATTGTAAACAATTTTAATAAAGCATAACTAACAAACCGGTAAACTATTCATATAATTAAAAGATTCAATAAACCAAAAACCAAAAGAATAGAAAGGATAAGTTATAAATAAAATAAGCGTTTATGAATTATTAATAACTCGTAAGTTATAAGTGGTTTAGAAACTATAAAAATATTAATTTAAAAACAATTGGTAAGAATGGAAAGGATAAGTTAAACCATATGTAGATATGTAGGTAGGTTCAACAAATAAACCCCAATATGGCATGATAAAAGTTATAAATCATAATCACAATATAAATTAAACAAATAATATATGCATTAAACCTACTATGATAATAAAACAATGTAAGTAGTAAATTACTACAAAGATAATAAAACAATGTATGTAGTAAATTACTAATGCACAAGATGTATGACAATTGGTAATAAAAAACGTCAATATTTCTATATTTGGTTTTCAATAATTAAAAGATTTAATTAAACTTAAAATTTGGAAGGATAAGTTATAAGCAAAATGATAAGTAACATCAATTTAAAAACAAGTAATTAATATATAATAAATAAAGTGCTAAACTATTGTAATAAGGCTCAATAAACAATATAATTTAAAAAATAATATGAATTAAGTTAATAATATATGCATAAAAAAACCTAAGCTACCAAATTCATAAATGAATAAATAATTAACCTTAATATGGAAAGGATAAGTATAAACAAAATGATAAGTAACATCAATATAAAAACAAGTCATTCATATATAATAACTAAACTTCTAAAATATTGTAATAACACTCAATAAACAATATAAGTTAAAAAAATGAAGTAAACTAATAATAAAGCATTATAAACAAACTGGAAAACTATTCAAATAATTAAAAGATTCAATTAATCAAAACAATAGAAAGGATAAGTTATAAACAAAATAATATGACATGTGTTAAAATATTAATGAACAAGATGAAGAACATAAACTATTAAACTCATCAATAAACTACAAATAGATAAAAAATAAGATAAAAAAGACTAAGGCACTTATGAATTAGCATAACTTGAAAGAAAAAGTCTAAGCTACCAAATACATTAATAAATAAGAAATCAAACAATTGGTAAGATAATAAAACATCTAACTTGTAAATGTTTTTATGACATTATGTGTTAAATTTTTTTATCGAAATTATGTGTTAAATTATTAATGAACACATTTTTTTAATAATTAACAACTCAATATTTACACAGGTGTTCTTCAATAATAAAAAGATACAAATTAACCAAAAGAATGGAAATGATAAGTTAAAATACGAAGTAAACAAATAAAATATGGATAAAAAACATAAACTAATAAATTCATTAATAAACTACAAATAAATAAAAAATAAGATAAAAAAACTACGGCATTTACTAATTATTCATAACCTAAGAACTGAATTCATTAATAATAAGAAATAAAAAATTAATAAGATAATAAAATATCTAGCTCTTATGACATGTATGTGTTAAATTATTAAAGAAAATGATGTATGACATTATATAATTCTTCAATAATTTTCAATTAACCAAAATAAATGTAGTAAATTAATTGCACAAGATCTATGACAATTGATAATAAAAAAATGTTAATATTACTATATTTGGTCTTCAATAATTAAAAGATTCAATTAAGCTTTAAAATGGGAAGGATAAGTTATAAGCAAAATGATAAGTAACATCAATATAAAAACAACTAATTCATAAATAATAAATAAAGTGCTAAACTATTGTGATAGGCTCAATAAACAATAAAATTAAAAAAATAATATGAATTAAACAAATAAGCAGCCATACCTTAGATTCAATCCGACAAAATGATCACTCATATGCTCCATCAGCACTTGTTCCCACGCGTTAGAAGTAAATATGCCAATATGAGGGGCCCAAACCTGAATAAATAAGATGGATTCAGCAAATGAAATCTAAATTGGAAGAGTTTGGAACAAATAATCTACATCTGAACAACCCACCATAACAACAGATGCAATAGCAACTCTAGAAGCATCAAATGTACCATTTTCTACTGTCCTTAGTTGACTAGCTCCAACTGCATTGGCTAATATTTTGATTCCATTGCCATTTTGTGGAGACACCCAACAGCTTATACGCTGCTGATTTAGCAAGATTTTAATTAACTTATGAGGGAGATTGAAACTAGAAGAGAGAAAATAGAGAGGAGTTCATGTACCTTCTGAACATATTTAAAAGAGAAGCAGCCTTTCTACCTCAATTTTAATCACAACTTCAACAAATTAAGCTCAAACAGCGCTGGGTAACATTCTGAAAGCAACTAGATAAAAATACTCCCTCCGGTCCTAAATATAAGACCTAATTGACTTTTTCTAGAAAATACTTAAAAGAGCAAAATAAGTTAATTATAAATTGATTTACCTAGTTTTTTCCCTTAAACTAGTTTATTTTACTTATAAACTAATGGATAATCTAAAAATATATCAAATATGTCATCACTTAATAACTTATTTCGCAACCTTAATCTCTCAAAAAAAAGTCAATTAGGTCCTATATTTAGGACCAGAGGTAGTAGTTATGCATATATATTCCAATTGCGAGAATAGAGAATAGCTAAAATTTATGGTTTGATGAATACAGAAACTTGAAGCACAACCTGGAAAGGAATGAACATTTTCACAATCTCGAAAATTCTGAATGCAGTGTAGGTGCCATTTTCAGTTAACAGCATCCAGGTTCCAGCCCGACATAACAGCATATTAACTCCAGTACTACATAAAATTAAAATGAGACAAACGGCAGGCACAAATTCAAATAGCAGGGTCACCTATTTTTTTATCAGAAAAGCAGGGTCACCTTTCAGGCGGCTTCTCTCCTCAGTCCTTTCATGTGGCTTTCATTTGAAGCACATGCAGCTTGGATGTTTATATTTTTCTGACAAAGTTCCTTCCATAGTGTGGACAAAGCATGAAGCTCATATGCAGTATTTTGCTCATAGCATACAAGAAAAAGGTTGTCGAGTTAAATGGTTGAAAAAAAAAGATAAGAATATAAACAAGAAAGTCACATCATTTGATGATATTTCCTTTCACAATTTACTTTCTCAATGTCATCATTTTGTTCCTGAGCCAATTTCTGCATTCTAAAAATTGATAATGCAATGTTAGGTGAAGAGTCAAAGCCTTGCTAAACATGAACTTAAATAAATTGTGCAGCTAATAAACATGATAAAAACATAATATAAAAATACTTATATTATATACAATGTAGATATAAAAATCACATACTGTCCATGCTCCAACTCTGCATGCACTAAATACAATATCCATCGAAATTAATCACAACCAGAATTATCACAACTATATGCTCAAATAACAACATCTCAAACATAATTCAGTGAAACCATTGCAAAAAAGATACAATATCCAGATAAAAGAGCGAGCATATCAATAAATAACAAATTAATAATGCTAGCATATTTCATGGATTTCGTGAGCATTTAAATAATCATCAATAACGTCTCAACTTCCAACTAAGATCACAAAATAAACCACAAATGCACATTATAAAACACTCAAAAATATGTCTAATCAAACACCCCACACTTAATCTTTGCTCTCCGGGCAAAGTCATGCAAGAAACAAAGCTAGGACATGGCATAATGAATCAAATTGAATTAAGCCTAGTATGTAAGCTAATAACCCTGACTTTTCATTGAAACATGATGTTTTCCAAATCCAACATTTAGGACAATAGAGAGTTTAACATGCAATTAGATTTAGAAAACATTTGACAAATGAGATTCCTCTCCGGATCAAGTGTTTCACTCATTCACTCAATAATGATATTCCTCTCCGGATAAAAAGTGTTTCACTCATTCAATCAATAAGGGTCATATTTCACTCTTAGCTCAACTATAGCATACCTCACCATAGGCTTGTAACTCCTCTACATCTCCACTATCGAATGCACATGACAATCAAATCAAGGGGACTTTAAAGGGTTGCAAGATGGAAAGGCTTAAATGAATGATATGGAATGCGTCAATGACCAATGCAAGAATACTCATCCAAACATGCCAAATGCAATTACACTTAATAAATAAATAAATATGACCACATGTTATATTGTTTTCTTTTTTCATGCCCTTGGCATATATAGCACTTTGTGCCTTTAATAAATTACAGTACAAGGTATTTGCAAATTACACTTTGTGCACTTTAGCATATATAGCACTTTGTGCCTTTAATAAATTATAGCACTTTGTGCCTTTAATAAATTACTTTACATTCCATGTGGCAAGCTCTTTGAGCATTTAATAAATTACAGTACAAGGTATTTGCAAATGACATGCTATGAATGCACATTCTAACATTGGTCAAGGTGGAAAAATGGAAAGTGGATGGCCCAAAGGGGTTAGCAAAGGATATTAGTGTTTATGCTCAAGTGTTTGGGTCATAAGGGATTAGAAATGAATGCCCCTATCATTTTCAAATGTCATATGCTATGCAGAGGAGAGACAAGTTCTAGGAAGTAGTTTAGAAGTTGGCTCACTCTCTTTTCGATTGGAGGCTAATTCTCACGACAAGTTTTACTCATTTGGCAAAGCTCTCTAAGAAAAAATTGCAAGCAAAACTAACCATTATCATAGAGTTGGAGATTTAAAACATCATGCTTCAATTATTAAGCCAAAGTCAGTAACTTACATACTAAAACAGATTCAAAGTTTGCATAAAAAAAACAGAGTTCAAAGTGATTCAAGATTCATGCCCAAACTTCCATTTCATCCAAAGTCATGCCATGATAGAAACAAAAATTAAGTTGCAAAAAATTTGAATTGACCCAATTAAGCACACCAATCCCCCACATTTCATCTTGCATTGTCCTAATTGTCCTCAAGTGCAAATATTTAACAAACTAAATTATTATTATTTCTACAAAATGAGAAAAAATAGATAAGCTAAAAAGAAAAATATACAATAACTAACCAACAAACAGCAATAACATAGTTTAAGCTATGCAATGTATATATATATATAAAAAAATAGTTTTAGCCATGCAGAAAATGGCTTAATAATTAATATAAATAACAAATTACTATGCAAACTAGATAAACATGAGTTAATAAATAAGATATAAATCAAACATGTACTGTACACAATGAGTAATGGTAACATATATTTCAGCAGGGCATACATGCAAATCGATAGGGCAGTAGCACAAATACAACCGTCCAGCCAAATAGACATTTATTTACAAAACAACACACAACATAAACACAAATCCTAAATATTTTTCCTAAAACTACAGTACCTCCCCACACTTAAGATTTTGCAATGAAAATAAGATTCATACAAACCAAGGACTACCTAATACTAGCAATTCTCATATGCAAAACTAGGATTAATTTTCGACCGTTCAACCATTAAAGAAATACAAGGAATACACACAAAAGTCAAATGCATAATATTAAACTATTAAATAGTAAACACAATATAAAAGGGAGAAAAGAAAGCATACAACCGGGCCTAGTAAGCTGCATCTTCAACTGCCAACTCTACAAGATACTGAGTGGAATTCTTCCTTGGAAGCACTTCAAATGTTGGCCTGACTGGTCTCTTTCTTAACCTTCACAAGACAAAAAACAAATTCTACATATTGAACATACACCTTTAAATGGATATAGGAAAAGGATTTGCATGCTATGTAGTAAGATTTCAAAATGAAAAACATATAAGACCGAACGAAAAAATAGGCTAAATTTAAATCAGTTAAGTTAATCCTATCTATCAACATGACAAAGTCACATCAAAACAAGTGATCTATGTTTAATCAAATCTTATTCAAACAAATTAGCCCAAGTGCATTTCAATCATTTAAATTTTAAAACACTAAAATGAAAATTATACTAGCCCCTATGGAATAAGCTACTGCATGGAACAATCACCAGCACAAAAAATAATTATTGAGGTAGAAGTTTCAGGACCCAAGCTACAGACTGTAACCTAGCATTCCACAAGCAATGCATATGGAGTGAAAATTAAAAAGAAAATACATTTACTTAACTGAAAGAACAGATAGAACATCGACAGACCTTTCAAAAGGCAGCAAACCATGTCATTTAGATGAGCAACTATGGTGCGGCTTCCATGTAGCATCTTTCCTGGAGCCATTAGAGGGTCTTCAAGTAACTGCACAATCCATAAGAGAATGGATAGAATAAACAAAGGCAGGTTCAGAAGCACACACGGAAAGGATGCCTAAGAGAAGTGAGAAGGTCAAGCCAAGAGCCTCCAATTCCTCAAAACAAAAAAAAAATTGTATTGTGCGTTTAGATTGTTATGTATTGATGATTGATATTATATTGCACAGGAGAGTTGATGAAATGAAAATGAAAGAAAAAATCCCCCAGAAAGTAAGATGTTGATGAAAGTACGAGTAATTAGCTAAACCTGAAGACCACATGAGTGACTAAAACTGACCACAACAGATTCCTGCAGTGTGCGTCCACATCAAAACGTCACCATGTCAAATAAGTTAGTGCATGGAAGAGTGACCTGCACAAAACAAGTATTATAATTTATGGCTTCATCCTAATAATAATTATAAAAAGACATGAAATCGAATTATTATAAGGAAGGAAGGAAAAAAAAAACTGGACGTAAATATAATTTATAGCTTCGACTTTTTGTTTTTTGGCCAAAATAATCATTTTATTCAATTACCTAATCATTTTTACCTACGCTCAACTTCAATCACTTTAATTTTCGATTGGCCATTAAATTAAATCATACTCCCTCCGGTCCTAAATATAAGACCTAATTGACATTTTTAAAAAATTCTAAAAAAGTAAAATAAGTTGGTTATAAATTGATGATTTACCTTATTTTTCCCTTAGACTGATATATTTTACTTATAAACTAATGGATAATCTAAAAATATATCAAATATGTCATAATTTAATAACCTATTTCACAACCTTAATCCCTCCCAAAAAAAGTCATCTAGGTCTTATATTTAGGACTAGAGGTAGTATAAAGCAAGACTAGAATATAGGATATGATGAGTTCCCTCTTCCTTTATGGAATGGGCTTACGGGAAAGTGATAGACATATGAATCTACTTAATCAAATGTTACAATTTATTCAAATTATATTGAGGCAGACATTTTTTTTACTAACATATAAAAGGGAAAAATATATATTTGGGATAAAAAAAAAGAATACCTGGTGAATATGCTTAAAAGATC
Source organism: Mimosa pudica (assembly GCA_029929735.1). NCBI lineage: Eukaryota > Viridiplantae > Streptophyta > Magnoliopsida > Fabales > Fabaceae > Mimosa > Mimosa pudica. The sequence goes on along the minus strand of JAKELP010000021.1, from coordinate 5,058,467 downwards.
TGACAATAAACAACACAAGGAAGGCAGTAAGAAACGGGCGGAGTTAAAAGGAGGAGTATTAATTTGTTGCACAAAGAGAAAGGGAAAAGGTTGCGTGAGAAAACAAAAAAAACAAACCTAAAAGAAAGCGAGAAGAATCTGGATGTATAGAGAGTAAGAGTTTACAGCGTTGGAGGAGTCTCATAATCAAATTAGAAACCACTAGTTTATAGCCTGGAACGCTGGGGGAGAAATGAGAAGACAAATAGTGAGGAAACCCTAGAAGCAAAGCTAGAAGAAGAAGAAGAAGAGAGAATGAGTGTGGATCGGCTAAGGAGTGTGTGGCGTCGTCGGCTACAAACCCTAAGATAACATAACATGGTTGACAGAGATTGCTAATTAGAGAGGGAGAGAGAGGAATTTTGAGGGAAGAGAGAGTGATTGAGAGTGATGGAAATAGGAGGAAGTAGAAGAGAAAGGAGAAGCCGAGTCGGTTGAAGCGGTAAATGAATGAATGAAGGTTTTAGGAAACAAAATAGGAAACTTGGAAGAGTGAGAGTGGGAGAGAATTGGGAATTTTGGCGGGAAGGGAATGGGAGAGAATTAGGAAAGTCGCTTCCTTTCCTTTCTGTGTGTCAGTCAACTAATAATAGTCAACGCTTTCCCCTTCCTCACTGCTTCCATGTTACGCAACATTTCATTTTTTAAACTAATCAGATAGGCGCGCCCCTTCCTCACCATTTTATTTTATTTCCAAAATATAGCATATGACGAGTTAGTTCCATTTTTCTTTTCAACACTTTCATTTCACATTTAATCATTTCATTTTCTTCTAAATATAATTTGAAACTAATTGAATTTCTTCTTATTTTTTTCATTAGCTTGAATAAGATCCCCTTGACTTAATTAATTATTTACTGAGGGTACAAAGTCAAATTGTCAATCTAGAAATTTCAAAATAAAAACTGAAATTACATTAATTTTAAATTTATAAAGAGAAACTATTTAACTTGAGATGTGATGAGATCCATTTTCTCTTCAGAGGGATTTGTCGGACACTAACAAACTTGTGAACTATGTTTAATCAAAATTTATTCAAACTATGTCTAAAAAAATTATTTAAGCAAATTAGCCTAAGCACATTTCAATCATTTAAATTTTAAGCTATTGAGCCATCTTTATAAAATGAAATGTCAATTTATCAGACACGCTATCATCATTATTATGCCTCAATCATCACCAAATTTTTGTTATAATTGCTGAAATAATCATTTTATTCAATAACCTAATCATTTTTACCTCCCTTCAACATCAATCACTTTATTTTTAGATTGACCATTAAATTATATAAAGCAAAATTAGAATATAGGATATGACGAGTTTCCACTTCCTTTATGTGACGGGCATATGGGAAAGTGAAAGATACATTGTCAAATGTTACTATTTATTCAAATTAGCTAACATATAGAAGGGAATATTATGTATTTGGGATGAAAAAAATAGAAGGGTATTATAAATACCTGGTGAATATGCTTAAAAGATCAACAGTCTACCAATAAAAAACATAAACTCAATCAAGTGCCTGCAAATAATACAAACCCTACCATAAGAATGAACATATATAAAAAATAATAGCCAAAATAAGTAAGAAAAGTATGAAGAAGAAGCTAGAAGAATTATGGGGTAATCAACCTCATTATCATTACTATGCCTCAATCATAAAGCTAGAAGAATTATGGGGTAATCAACCTCTCTCTCCCTCAATCATTAGAGAGGGAGAGAGAGGAAGCTTGAGGGAAGAAAGAGTGATTGAGAGTGATGGAAATAGGAGTGTATATATATAACTGGAAGAAAAGAAAAAGGAGATGAGAGTCGGTTGAAGCGGTGAATGAAGGAACTAGGAAGGTTGAGGAAACAAAATAGGAAAGTAGTGAGAGTGAGACTGTGAGAGTGAGAGTGAGTGGGAAAGGGCTTTATGGGCTTTTTGGCGGGAACTTAGGAGAGGATTAGGAAAGTTTCCATGTGATTAGGAAAGTTTCCATTTCGTGCATGTTCAGCAGCATTTAAGTTTTTAAACCAATCAGTTAGACACGCTTACGACTTAAGTGCAATTCTAAATAACCTGACAACCAGTACTATGCCCAAGCAGTACCACACCTTCAGAATCTTCTTTATTAATTAAATAATTTATCAGCTGATCCAGCTCCTTGGCATCCTTCAGCAGGAATTCAAAAAGATAGTACCATCTTAATTCCAGCATCATGAAGTTGATTTAGTTAATAAGATGGATATATTGGCAACACACTTTCAGGTATCCAGAGAATCACAGCCATTAAAACTGAGAATATGGATATAAAATGGCCAATAGCGATAATAAAGATCCAAATTGGAGAATAACAAAGTATTGTAAAATACCTCGGGTCACATTCATCGAAGACCAACAGGCCATTTGAAACATTCAAAAATTAAGATAAACATAACAGAAAAAAGGTGATTTCGTGGATAATAAATATTGTGTTTTTGAATTAAAAAAGTAATAAAAAGGTTGTTTGACATCAAATACCGATAGCATACATAATTTATAATGTCTTTTCATTGCAAGGTTATAGTTTCAAATGCCAAAGAACACAGTACTGAAAGACAAGTTCAACATACTTTAGAGTCTAGAGAATACTTTGATCAGAACGTACAGAGGGTAAAATCTTTCACAAAAAAATTTGAACGAACTCAAAAAGACCAGAATTTTAGGCTTATATTACTCAACAGGCAAATGAGCATAACATGTTTACAGAAATTTGTTTGTAGAGTACTATTAAGGAACTAACTGCTTACTTGTTGCAAGCTGGAGGTGCCATATCCACTATATGATGATGACATAAGAAATTGAACTAGAGACCGTTTCTCACGGTCCAGAGCAATTGCTAGAGGTTCCAATATCTGAAGAAGACAAAGAATGTAAGTCCCAAGAACACTTTTCAACAACACAAGAAAATTAGTTGAACACATAGAAGTATGTTAAAGTTTGGCATGGCATGATATTCAAGAGAAACATTGTTAAATAAAAATATGACTGAACAACACCTCCTATTGAAGTAGGATACCTAGGTAGCATTCTTTTCTCTCCGATCCTCACCAAAATCTGTCTCTCATCAGGCACAAAACAAAAGCAAGAAAATGTCAAGTTTCGTTCAACTAAACAGAAATGGGGAATTCAAAAAAGAAAGCTAAAAATCAACCCAAAAAACAAAGCGACAGAACTAAGGACTGAAATACCTTTCATTAGTTTCAGAGGTCAAGCCAAGAGCCTCCAATTCCTCAAAACAAAAAAAAAAATTGTATTGTGCATTTAGATTGTTACGTATTGAAGAGTGCGATTATATTGCACGAAGAGTTGATGAAATGAAAATGAAAGACCACATGAGTTGATGAAAGTAGGAGTAATTAGGTAAACCTGAAGAGCACATGAGTGACTAAAACTGACCACAACAGAACAGATTCCTGCAGTGTCCGTCCACATCAAAACGTCACCATGTCAAATAAATTGGTGCATGGAAGAGTGACCTGCACAAAACACTTATTATATTTTATGGCTTCATCCTAATAGTAGTAATTATAAAATGACGTAAATTGAATTATTAATTAAAAAGAAGGAAGGGAAAAAAAGGTGGACATAAAAGGAGTACGTATGTGTACTTGAGCTTCAGGCAAAGAATGAAACCGAAAAGGGAAAATCTGGATTCGCTATCCTCAGATTTTCTTCCCTTAATTTAAGGACGCACTCCACAATCTCAACTCCATCTCCCACTCTGAAGAAAACCATCAAATCTGTTATTAATCAGGCAAAGAATTTATGCAGCATGCTTATAAAAAAAATGAATTAGACCATTGTGGAAATTGGAATAGCATACACATGACAAACCTAAGATTAATCAACCAATTTCATAGAGAATCGAAAGACCTGCACATAAAACAACCCATAAGTGACGAAAAGATTGCATCAAATCAAATTCCTCTTACAAAAAATAACAATAATAATATGACCTGCCTAGCTAAACCAATAGATTAGAAACTCCTAATGGCCAAACGGTGTCATGGCTCAGTCACAGAAAACACTAATAGCAATACAAAAAATCAGATGTCCCAAGCTACAAATAAAATGGTTAGCCCACAGCCTTCTGTTTTGGTGCCTTTGGAAAATACAATTCTGTAGTAATAAATTTAAAATGTAAGGAACCGCCCAAACTTCTAATAAAAAAACACTTAAGTTATTAATAATAATAAGCTGAAAGCATGAATTTAATTAACATTATTGATATTCCAAAGCACAAGTAATTAGACAAAACAAATAAAGCATATCCAAAGACAAGGAAGGAACTAGAGATTAAAAAAAAAGATTGAAAGCCCTAACAATAAACTTACAAATTAAAAAAAAAGACTTACCCCAAGCTAAGCAAAGCTTGTAAAGATGGAGCGAGGCAAACAAAGGGGTCACATCACGGCCTCCTTCACCGACTCAAACGGGTTCTCGCCGGATCGGGTCACAACTTCGGGTCCCAGAGCTGCTTCGTGGGTTTGGAGAATGAGAATTAATTAATGAATAGCACAAGTAAAGAGACAAAATGAATAAATAAAGAAGGAAATTGAAATGCAAGGAAAATAAAATAGAATTGAAAACCCTAACAATAAACCCTAATAAAATAATGTAAGTAACCTTAAATTTTACTTAATTGTTAAAATATTATAAATACTCATAACTAAATAACAAGACCAATAAAACATGCATTTTTTAAATGTTACTAGTTATTAATTTTATTACTTATAAGTTAAAAGCGAGGCGATTGAAGATATATAAATAAACATGATAACTAAAGCATTACCTGAAATCTCATCATTGCAGATTGCTTTGCACAAAGGAGCAAGAGGGAGAATTCTGTAAGGAATCTCTTATAGCAACACTATCTCAAGTCACCAAAATCTGAAACAATATCGTCAACAAAAAGATTATTCACATGGTCCTATTTGGCATCAGAAATCAAATTAAACAAGCAAAGTCTCTAATGCTTCTAAGAGTAGAGATAAAATTGTATGCCAACAGAAATTAAATCATAGGAAGCTAAGAGTAAAAATAACCTCATGATCAATAGCTGGTGTACGAATACCAGAATCGACAGCCGCCACAAATGAGCATCTTTTGTCAACACATTGGGGTTTGTGATTGGAATATTATTTAGTAACGAGGTCTCTTCTCATCGCCACGGCCAATTGCCTCAACAGGATTCCCAGCACAAAATGCTTGCAGACTCTGCAACATAGAACCAAAATGCAAAGATAGTTAACACAAGAACGCCATACCATGCTAGGCACCCTCATATAGATAATAAAATTTGCAAAACAGTGAGGATCACTTTTTATGGATAAGTAGGGTGGGACATTAAAAATGTACTAAACCAGCCACTTGAGGTTACCAAATTAATATATATCATATGTTGTGACCAGAACTTGAACAGGCATATAAAAATATTCAACATTCCAGATGCTACTTAATTAGTTCGCCCAAAATAGAAAAGGATGCTACTAACCAGAATATTGGGCATTTCCATGTCTGATTGCATTTCCTCAGGAGAGTCATTAGTAGTATTTGGAGTTGACACAGTCTGGTTATTCCCCTCAGAGTTTGAGCCTTCAAGAGTCTCATCTTTCTTCTTAAATAAATGGCGTAGGACATATGCACTCTGGTACATTTCAAATTGAACAAGCAAAAAGTTCCGCAATACTCCACAATCTCTTCATACAGATACAAAGTTATAAATAAACAGCAATAGGATGACCGTAGCCATGTCAACCTGTAAGCAATAACGCATAGAGTTTATTAAAAGGATGGCCAATGACAAAAAAGGGTATAAACTATAAAGTATAATGCAGAGTTAAGACATCCTTTCCGGCATAAATGAAACCAGAAAAATGAAGCATGGAAATCACAAATAACAATCAGAATCCAAGGCAATATGAGAGCGTAGCAATACTTTTAGGTGATTTGCGCGAGATAAATAGTGTTTTGTCTTGTAAAACACAAAAAGTGATATATTGAAGGATGGCTAAACAAGAGCTTCATAACATGAGTTATGACCTTGGAACAAGAGAATACCAGGAAAAAAACAGGAAGTGAAATCCCAATGAGATAAACAAAAAAGGTAATCATATAGCTTAATTACTCTCTAAGTTGAACCATATACAGTTGAGATAGTTATGAGAAAATATTTCACAAGCCGAACAGAAAGTAAACTGAACTTCAATCATAAAAAGGGAAAATTTTAACAGCTTCCAACACTGCAGTGCCACAAATGCATGATGACAAAAATATTATGTACAATCATTAGAAAAGAAAAACCAGCCTGTCCAGGATTATTTGCCAGTTGCCTTCCAGTATCCATGAGCCGTAGCTCGGTTCAATCGACGTCCATTTGGATATTTCCGATCCTGTGGACAGAAGAACAACTACTCTGGATTCTTGTTCCGTACAACGGATAAATCTACAACAAAACAATATGATATACAGAGAGTTAATCCACTAACCTAACTTACCCACCACTCATACATGTCTCTAATTTTATATAGATAGCTAATCCAACAACTTTTCAGCTTCACTGTAACTTTACCTAGCATTACAAACTTAATCTACCGACAAGATTTATGAATAAATTTTAGAAGAATGAATATACTTGCATAATATTTGATTCAGAAGAATGAATAAATTTTAGAAGAAATCAAGTGCACTAGAAACTTATGCTTACCTTCTACAATGTATGTATGCAAAGTTCCTTCAAGAGGGCGACCATTGCAAAGGTCCTTCTTAAAATGCTGATACAACCACTGGAATCTGAAATAATTCAGTGATGATCGAAATTACTGGCACTACCATCCCAATTTGAGTCATCCTTCTGCACTAATTGAATAGGCACAGCCAGTATATAAAACATAAGATAAATATTCTAATGAATCATACTGACATTTCAATACATAGCAGCTACATTAAATAAATATTATGTATCACACAGAAATTTCAATATGTAGCAAGCTGACATAATGTGAACATGGATAAAAGCAAGCATACGATTGCTATTTTATGGAAGAGGTGGATGGAATACAAAGCAGAAGCCAAATTTGCAGTGTAGGTGTCATTTTAAGTTACAGCATCCATGGACACAACAGCATATTAACTCTAGTACTACATAAAATTAAAATGAGATAAAGGGCAGGCACAGGTTCACATAGCAGGGTCACCTTTCAGCTGCTTCTCTCATCAGTCCTATCATGTGGCTTTCAATTGAAGCGCATGCAGCTTGGATTTCTATATTTTTCTGAGAAAGTTCTTTCCATTGTGTAGACAAAGCATGAAGCTCATGTGCAGTATTTTGCTGATTGCATACAAGAAAAAGGTGGTTGAGTTAAATGGTAGAAAAAAAACGGATAAGCATATAGACAAGAAAGTCAGAAGGTGTGCTTGCCCCATCAATTTGAGGCCCCACAAACTTCCACCAATATTAACAAAAAAAATGTATATAAAAAAAATCCTGAACTTGAAAAGACATATAAATGAAGAAAAATGGAATAGGCTGATATGCATGGTTATGAGATACACATTTTCACTCTAAAATCAGAAAGACAAGAAGAAACAGATTAAAATGCATCTTTTTACTTCATCTGTATGCCAAAAGGCCTTGTCCTCTTCAATATGTGTTCTGAATGTGCAGTTTGTGGTCCATAGCTGGATTTAGAATAGCTGTTTCAATAACCAAAAGCAGAATGAGGGAAAGTTGAGGTTGGCAAGTGATGAAACATAAAGTCACAAAAGGAGACGGCCAATCATTCAAAAAGCATTGAAGAAAGGGGTTGATAACCTAGCTAGCCATCACAAGATCTATAAACAATTTCAATATTTTCTCAGTTCTCTCTATTACTGAATGTACTTTTACATGCATGATTTGATTTACAAGAACTGCCGAAAATAAGCATGTAGATGAAGACAATTCCCATTTTACATACATTGCATATATAAAGAACAAATATGCCAGAACCCACGATATTACAGCCTAATTATAAAAGTAACACGTGAGCAACATAAGTAACATCAAACTAAAAGGCAAGCAGCAATTGAGATTGGGATATACGCGCATAAAAGAAGCATACAAAAAGAAATAAGGTGTTGATGAAAGAAATTAGTTGAACCTGAAAGATGGAACAACAGTCACCTGCACAAAAAATAATTATTATTAAAAGATGGAAGGAATGAAACCCTAAGAGAGAAGGAAAACAATGGTGAGATAATAGTTTAAGGACACACCTTTTTTGAAGGGATCAATGAGGTTTTCCAGAGATTTCACTTTCAAAAGCTCATTTGCTTCTCATCTTCAAAATCCGGATTTGCTATCCCCAGATTTTCTTCCCTTAATTTAAGGACGCACTCCACAATCTCAACTGTATCTCCCACTCTGAAGAAAACCATCAAATCTGTTATTAACGTGACAAAGAATTTATGCAGCATGCTTATAAAAAAATGATTAGACCATTGTGGAAATTGGAATAGCATACACATGACAAACCTAAGATTAACCACCCAATTTGGTAGAGCATCGTAAGATCTGCACATAAAACAACCCATAAGTGACAAAAAGATTGCATCAAATCAAATTCCTCTTAATAATAATAATGATTAACCACACAGAAACTAATGACCTGCCTAGCTAAACCAATATATTAGAAACTCCTAATGGCCAAACGGTGTCATGGCTCAGTCACACAGAAAACACTAATAGCAATACAAAAAATCAGATGTCCCAAGCTACAAATAAAATGGTTAACCCACAACCTTCTGTATTGGTGCCTTTGGAAAATACAATTCTGTAGTAATAAATTTAAAATGCAAGGAACCGCCCAAACTTCTAATAAAAAAACACTTAAGTTATTAATAAAAATAAGCTGAAAGCATGAATTTAATTAACATTATTGATATTCCAGATCTTGTAAGCTATTTATGCAGTGTCCTTCTTAATATATATTTACAAACTCCAGGGAAAACGCAACCTCAAAATTTAACGCAATTAACATGTATTAATAACGGAGTTACAAAATATGCAGTAGTCAAAACCTATTTTCTTCAGATATATTATCATGAACAAAACATTAAAACCCTAGAGCTAGGGCTAGCTTGGGAAAAACTAAAACATAAATAAAATCAGTTTCTGAAGGTCCCAAATCAGTTAAAAAAAAACATAGAGCAAAAAGCATGAAGAAAAGCCTAGGAAGAGGACAAGAGAAGATGGCATACCCAATTTCATAGAGCGATCTGCACACAAAACCTTGATGAATTTGTAATGAAATTCAGGTCAGCACTGTGAAGAAGATTGAAGGTTTGGGGTTGAGGAGAGAATTTTGGTGGGAAGAGAGATAGGGTTTTTGAAAGAGAGACAGAGAAGAGAAAGGAGAAGAATGAGAAGAGAGAATGAGTGAGTGGGTTTTTATACATGATGTTTCACTCAATTACTGTGCTTGCAATTCACGCAAGACGTAAGGAAGACGCAGAGGGAGAGAGAAAGGAATTGGAAACAAGTGAGTGAGTGAGTGGGCGGCATTTATTGCCTTTTGGCGGGTAGGGGAGTCAACTGGACAGTCAAACATATTTCCTGTTTCTCCTTGCTTGCATCTTAAGCAACTTTTCTTTTTTTTTTTTGAACCAAATCACTCACCCATCCTAAGCTAATTAGGAAACATTTTTTGAATTTCAAATGGCAGTCTTTTCCTCCTTTTTTGCCTTTTTTTTCATAACAATTCCCTCCTTTTTTTCCTAATCAACACACTTTGCTTCCATTTTTTTTAAAAAAAATCAAGGAACACTCCATTTTAACATATAACTACACTACATTTTATTTTACAAGCAAGATAAATTATTTTTTAGAAATAGGATAGATATGATCAATTTAATCAAATTTATTTTGTATCCATTTTTTACCATAAAAAATAGTTGACGTGAAAGAATAATAAAAATAAGTAAATATTGTTTTGTAAAACAATTCCGAATTCTCGCCAATCTATAATATTTAGATTTTTTTTGGGCGATTTTTTTTTGGGCGAAGGAGAAAAAATAGCCACCGCAATTTATGCATAAAAAAACCTTACTTAATAATAATATAAACTGCTAAACAATAGCGCATAATACATCTTAATAATAATATAAATTAAACAAATAATATATGCATAAAAAAACCTTAGCTACAGAAATCATTAATAAATAGGAAATATAACAATTGGTAAGATAATAAAACATCTAACTTGTAAATGTTTTCATGGCATGTTTGTGTTAAAATATTAATGAACAAGATAAATTACTTTACTAATAAAAAAACACATTATGTAAACAAATAAAATATGGATAAAAACATAAACTAATGAATTCATTAATAAACTACAAATAAATAAAAATAAGATAAAAAAGACTAAAACATTTACAAATTATTAATAACTTATAAGTTACAAATGTTTTAGATTAAATGGATTACAAATGTCTTAGATTAAATGGATAAACTATTTTAATAAGGCATAATAAACCATTCAAATAAACGGTAAACTATTTCAAAAAGGCATAATAAACCATATAAATAATACTACCTCCGGTTCTAAATATAAAATCTACATAGTTGACTTTTTTTTGGATAAATTGAGGTTGCAAAATATATTATCAAATTATGACATATTTAATATATTTTTAAATTACCCATCAGTTTATAGTTGCAATAAACTAGTCTAACGGGAAAATTAAGTAAATCAATTTATAATTAACTTGTTTTGTTTTTTTAGAATTTTCCAAAAGAATCAACTAAGTCTTATATTTAGAACCAGAGGGAGTAATAATAAAAATATCAATTAAACGAATAATATATGCATACCGAATTCATTAATAAATAAGAACTAAAAACAATTAAAACTAACTTGTACATGAATTCATTAATAAATAAGAACTAAAACAATTAAAACTAACTTGTACATTATGCGTTAAATTATTAATGAACAAGATGTATGATGTTTATTAATAATAAACAACTCAATATTAACACAGGTGTTCTTCAATAATTAAAAGATTTAATTAACCAAAAGAATGGAAAATGGAAAGGATAAGTTAACATAGGAAGCAAACAAATATAACATGGATAAAAAACATAAACTATTAAATTCATTAATAAACTACAAATAAATAAAGATAAGATAAAAAGACATAAACTATAAAAAATATTTTTGAATTATGAATAACTTGAAAGTTACAAGTGTTTTAGAAACATTAACAATATTAATTAGATAAACTATTTTAATGAACCATACAAATATACCATAGAAATAAACCTGTAAACTATTCCAATAGGGCATAATAAACTATATAAATCATAATAATAATAATAATAATAATAATAATAATAATAATAACAATATAAATTAAACAAATGATATATACATAAAAAATCTAAGCCACCGAATTCATTAATAAATAAGAAACCAAACATTTGATAAGATAATACAAGTTAAGAATAGAAAGGACAAGATAAACCATATGTATGTAGGCTCAACAAATAAACAAATAAATTGGTAAACTAGTCTAATAAGGCATAATAAAAGTTATGAATCATCTCTTATAAAAAAAAAGTTATAAATCATAATCACAATATAAATTAAACAAATAATATATGCACAAAAAACCTAAGCTGCCAAATTCATAAATAAATATAACGAAATAAACAACTCAATATTACCATAGGTATTCTTCAATAATTAAAAGGAATGAAACAGATTATTAATGAACAAAATGTATAAATTGTTAATAACTTGTAGGTTATAAGTGTTTTAGAAACTATAACAACATTAATTTGATAGATATTTTAATAAGGCATAATAAACCATACAAAAAATCCAGTAAACTGTTCTGATAGGGTATAATAAACTATCAGCGTGTTTGGCTCAACTTATTTTGAGAAATAAGCTAGCTTATTTTGGATTTTCAAGGACAAAAACCCAAAATAAGCTGGCTTATTTCTCAAAATAAGCCGAGCCAAACACACTATATATAAATCATAATAATAATAATAATAATAATAATAATAATAATAATAATATAAAAAATTGGTAAGATAATAAACTAACTTGTAAATTTTTTTATGACATTATGCTTTAAATTATTAATGAACAACAAGTATGACATTTATTATTATTTATTAATAATAAACAACTCAATATTAACACATGTGTTCTTCAATAATTAAAAGATTCAATTAACCAAAAGAATAGAAAGGATAAGTTAACATACGAAGTAATCTACAAATAAATAAAAAGGACGATAAAAAAGAGTAAGAAATTTACGAATTATTAATAACCTAAGCAACCGAATTCAATAATAAATAAGAATTGTATGACATGTATGTGTTAAATGTTAAGTTATAAAAAAAAATATGACATGTATGTCTTAAATTATTAATTAACGAACAAGATATACTATTAAGAAACTACAAATAAATAAAAAATAAGCATTTATGATTTATGAATTATTAATGACTTGTAAGTTATGAGTGTTTTAGAAACTATTTTAATAAGGCATGATAAACAATACAAATAAAACAGTAAACTATTCCAAAAGGGCATAATAATAATAATAATAATAATAATAATAATAATAATATAAATTAAACAAATAATATATGCATAAAAAATCTAAGCAATCAAATTCATTAATAAATAAGAAATAAAACATTTGATAAGATAATAAAAGTTAAGAATAGAAAGGATAAGTTAAACCATGTAAATGTAAATTAAACAAATAATAATTTGATAAGATAATAAACGTTAAGAATGGAAAGGATAAGCTAAACCATATGTATGTAGGCTCAACAAATAAACCGGTAAATTAGTCCAATAAGGCATAAAAAAAGTTATAAATCATAATCACTATATAAATTAAACAAATAATATATGCATAAAAAACCTAAGCTACCAAATTCATAAATAAATAAATAAATAAATAAGAAATAAAACAATTAAGATAACAATAATAAATAAACCATATAAATAATAATAATAATAATAGTAATAATAATAATAATATCAATTAAACAAATAATATATGCATACTGAATTCATTAATAAATAAGAAATAAAACAATCAGTAAGATAATAAAACTAAGTTGTATGACATGTATGAGTTAAACTATTAATGAAATAAACAACTCAATATTAACACAGGTATTCTTCAATAATTAAAAGATTCAATTAACCAAAAGTATGGAAAGGATAAGTAAACAAATAAAATATGGATACAAAACATAAACTAATAAATTCATCAACAAACTACAAAATAAATAAAAAGTAGGATAAAAAAAGACTAATGAATTTATGAATTATTAATAACCTAAGAAACCGAATTCATTAATAAATAAGAATTGTATGACATGTATGTGTTAAATTATTAAAGAACAAGGTTAAGTTATAAACAAAATAATATGATATGTATGTGTTAAATTATTAATATGAAAAGCATAAACTACAAATAAATAAAAATACGTTAAACTATTTTAATGAACCATACAAACTATTTTAATGAACCATACAAATAAACCGGTAAATTATTCCAATAGGGCATAATAAACTCTACAAATAATAATAATAATAATAATAATAATAATAATATAAATTAAATAAAAGATATATACATAAAAAATCTAAGCTACCAAATTCATTAATAAATAAGAAACAAAACATTTGATAAGATAATTAAGAATAGAAAGGATAAGATAAATCATATGTATGTAGGTTCAACAAATAAACCGGTAAACTAGTCCAATAAGACATAATAAAAGTTATAAATCATAATCACAATATAAATTAAACAAATAATATATGCACAAAAAACTAAAAATGCCAAATTCATAAATAAATAAATAAGAAATAAAACAATTAAGATAACAAATAATAAATAAACCATATAAATAATAAAAATAAAGATATCAATTATTATCAAAAAAAGGATAAAAATATCAATTAAACAAATAACATATGAATGCTGAATTCATTAGTAATTAGTAAATAAGAAATAAAACAATTTAGTAAGATAATAAAACTAACTTGTATGACATGTATGAGTTAAACTATTAATGAAATAAACAACTCAAAATTACCATAGGTGTTCTTCAATAATTAAAAGGAATGAAACAGATAAATTATTAAATAACAAGTAAGATATTTAATACTACGGCATTAATAACTTGTAAGTTATAAGTGTTTTAGAAACTATAACAACATTAATTTGATAAATATTTTCATAAGGCATAATAAACCATACAAATAATTCAGTAAACTATTCTGATAGGGCATAATAAACTATATAACTCATAATAAAAAATTGGTAAGATAATAAACTAACTTGTAAATGTTTTTATGACATAATGCTTTAAATTATTAATGAACCACATGTATGACATTTATTATTTATTAATAATAAACAACTCAATATTAACACAAGCGTTCTTCAATAATTAAAAGATTCAATTAACCAAAACAATAGAAAGGATAAGTTAACATACGAAGTAAACAAAATAAAATATGGATAAAAAAGTACGATAAAAAAAGAGTAAGAAATTTACGAATGATAAATAACCTAAGAAACCAAATTCAATAATAAATAAGAATTGTATGACATGTATGTGTCAAATTATTAAAGAACAAGGTTAAGTTATAAACAAAATAATATGAAATGAATGTCTTAATTTAATGAACAATATGAAAAGCATAAACTATTAATAAACTACAAATAAATAATAAATAAGCATTTATGATTTATGAATTATTAATGACTTGTAAGTTATAAGTGTTTTAGAAACAATTTTAATAAGGCATGATAAACAATACAAATAAAATATTCCAAAAGGGCATAATGAAAAGCATAAAATATTTTTGATCAAAAAAAAAAAGCATAAAATATTAATAAACTACAAATAAATAAAAAATAAGCATTTATGAATTATTAATAATATTAATAATAATAATATAAATTAAACAAATAATATATACATAAAAAATCTAAGCTACCGAATTCATTAATAAATAAGAAATAATACATTTGATAAGATAATAAAAGTCAAGATTGGAAAGGATAAGTTAAACCATGTGTATGTAAGATCAACAAATAAACCAGTAAACTAGTCCAATAAGGCATAATAAAAGTTATAAATCAAAATCACAATATAAAAACAAATAATATATGCATAAAAAACCTAAGCTACAAAACATAAGAAATAAAGCAATTAAGATAACAAAACAATGTATGTAGTAAATTATTAATGCACAAGATATATGACAATTTAATTAAACTCAACAATGGAAAAGATAAGTTATAAGCAAAATGATAAGTAACATAAATATAAAAACAAGTAATTCATAAATAATAAATAAAGTGCTAAACTATTGTAATAAGGCTCAACAAAATTGAATATATGTATAAAAACCTAAGCTACCAAATTCATAAATGAATAAATAATTAAATTTAAAAATGGAAAGAATAAGTCAAAAACAAAATTGATAAGTAACGTCAAGATAAAAACAAGTCATTCATAAATAATAAATAAACTTCTAAACCATTGTAATAAGACTCAATATACAATATAAGTTAAAAAAATAATATGAAGTAAACTAATAATATATGTATAAAAAAATTAGTTGTTAAAATCGTCAAAAAATAAGAAATAACACAAAAAATAAAGGCATATATCAACTATTATAAGGTAAATAACATGTGAGTTGTAAATCTGGACGTATATGTATATGTGGTAAATTATTAACCACTCAATATAAAACAACCAAAAACATTTTAAAGAATACGTTACAAAAAAAATAATAACATCCACACAAAAAACAAGTAATTCATAAATAATCAATAAATAGGAATAAATAGTTTATTCTACAGCTTACAGAAGTACAACTATCAAATTAACTAGCAACACTACGTTACTAACGGCAACCATATGTATTTAAGCAACCGCACTCATTGATAAATAAGAAATAAAATATGTAAGTCGCAAATATTTTTTATGACATGGATGTAGTAAATTATAATGAGGAGGTCAAAAAGAAGAGTGTCAAATCACATACAATCATTGAATAGACCATATAAGGAAGTTGGACAACTAGTACTCGTGGTTAAGAAACAATAATCAAACAAATAACAAATAAAGAAATAAGCCACAAATATGAACAACGATATCAATGAGACAAATAATATTTTCAAAGTCAAGTCTCTAGCATTCTACTGTAAAAGAGAAAAAGAAAGATGACCAATCTAAAGTAGTAGACAAATTATTAGAAAAATAATTACATGTTGAGCTTATAAAATCTAAAGCCAATCAATTCTGATTGACCCTAACTGAGTAAAAAAATAATTAAGAATCATGTAAACCACATTGATACACATGATATGTTGGAAGGAGCTATTGAATAAACAAAAACAATTTGATGAACCAGAAAGCAATTTACCAAATTTTTCTGCAATTCAGCCACAAAATACACTCCAGATAAATTCAGCAATTGAAATAATTTTATCAAACAAAGGCCATCACAAGAAATAAATTCATATTTAATATAATGGGAACATGAATGTAAGGAAAAATGAACCACAACAAAACATTGAAGCAGGGGGATGAGATAGGGTGTAAAACATGAAAATGCAAGATGAGCTAGAAAGGAATAAGATGGTGAATAATAACCAGTTACTTCTCTACCTAAGAATTAGTAGACAAATTATTAGCTAAAGAAAATAAAGTACCTTTACAGATGGAAACTTGGTTCGCAAAGCATTCCCAAAGTGTGTGCTATCTTCACACAACACAATCTGTCTTCCCACAACACAATTTGGTTGAGCATGCTCAGTTAAGCCAAAACAAGAAGTAGCCACACTTGAACTCTTGCACTCCTGGGCAAGATCAAATCAAAAACACAAAGAGACTAAAGATGATTTAGTATAATCAAGTACCCAAAAATGACATTTAGAGAATAATGGTGTATCTTCTTGTTTCAAGTCCATGAGTATGCCATATATTGAAAGAACTAATAAATGATGTAAGGTTTAATTAAAATGTATTTAATTTGGACACCTCACAAGGATAAGTGTTTGCTCTCAACTCTCATGTAGGGTGTTTTCACTCAAATCCACTAAATCATGCTCTACCATAGGCTTGTGATCTTTCTAAGCTTTCCACTACTTATAACAATGACATGAGTAGATCCAAATGGACTTTTTTTTTGGCTTTAGAGATGGAATAGGCTACATGAAATGGTTGAAAGATATATGTCAAGTAACATGCACACAATACAAATAGTCAAACCAAAGTAACTCCCATTCTCACACATTAAGTGCAAGCCTTCCATGTTTGCTACAACAAAAATCAATGCCTTATTTTTTTTTCTTTTTTTTCTTTTTTTTTCACTTTTTTTCTTCACTTCTTTCTTTTCTTTTCTTTTTTTTTTTAAATTTTTTTTTCTGCTTACATGGCATTCTGACATTTATAATTTTAAAAGTAGCAAGATTCAATGATATCAGAAGGCATGCAAATTACTAGGACACTCTGGAAATCCTAATGAAGTAATGATGTGCATAAGTATTGTCACTTGTCAAGGGTGAAAGGAATTGAAGGCTCAAAAGGATGCAACATGGGAGGGATTAATGAATACTAGCTTGTGTTTGGGATAAAAGGTAATGAAATGAACGCCTATGTCATCTCTACTCATGACATTGCAAAATTTAGCCTCAAGCAAGAAATAAAACAAGTTCTAGAGAGCAATAGCTTTAGTGGAAGATCACACAATAGAAAGAAGAATTAGGCTCAAAATACATCACGACTAGGCTTTTTGTTTCCAACCAAATTCATGAAAATTAAACAATACATCACCTTTAGGACTTAAAATATATGGCAACTCACTTCATTAAGACCAGTTCCAACATCAATATCCAACTAAATGAACATTGAGACAAAATTTTTGAAAATCGGGCTCAATATGGACAAAACAACAGCTAGCAAGCAACATTGTGAATTTGTGACAGCAAAGTGGAGTTCCTACAAAACACAAAACGATATAGTTCATCCCTCCCCCACACTTAATCCTTGCATTGTCCTCAATGCAAGCACAGAATAATATTTTGGCAATGAAATTCATGATTGTAGCAAGGAATCAATATAGACAAGAGTGAACTAACAAAACAAAAGACTAAAAGAAAGAACAACAAAACACAAGCTACCTTTTCCTACTAGTTTCCCTCCCCCACACTTGTTTAACATCATGCAATCATTAAATAATTATTCTCAAACAGTAGAACAATGTAAAGGAAGGAAACAACCTTATCATGGAGGCTTGTACCTAGTGTGATACATGCGAAGGCGGCTAGACTTGATGTGAAAATACTTTCCATAACCATCCTTCACTTTGACTTTTCCATTGTGACATAAAGCAATGACTTCAAATGGACCAACCCAACTCTCCTTAATTTCTTCTTTTGGTGTTGCATAATTAGAGAGGTAGGCCATAACATTATCACCATGCATATAATCTTTCCTCTTGGACTCAAGGATGTTGAAGTCTAAACTCTTTTCTTCAAGCATATGGGGAAGCTTGAGATAAGTCTTTGTTAAACCTTCCTTTGCACTTTTGTGTTTCGCCTTTTTCCCTTCATCATACCTAAGCTCCATTGGCTTTTTGACTTTTAGTATGTCAGCAGGTCTTTGAGATTTCTCATCAGTAATCACTCCCTCCTTAAGAGCAGCCTCAAGCAGTTGAGGTAAAAGAGTAGGGTGAGTCATACACCCTATGAACAATGGTCCATGAGTAGCATTAAAGGTTCTCAGCTCCTTGAAGGTTTTGAAGGTCATGTCTGCCTTGCTTTTCAGTTTAGAGCCTGCACAGTCAACACCAAAATTGCCTTTCCTAACCTCCTTTTTATCAAACTTAGATTCATCAAGCATGGGATCATCAAATGAATTAGTGCATGGTGTAGAAAGAGTGTAATCCACTAGAATATCACTAGAACATTTCACATCATCACCATGTAAAGAAGGTGTAGGAGAACAAGGGTCAGAAGTAAATGGAGAATCAACAAAGTTAATCACGGGTGCACTATCATCAACTTCAACATTGGAAGAATTACCATGCATGTCACTTAGTCCTAAAGAATGGTAATTATTAAATTTACCATCAACATTAGCATTCAAACAAGATTCTACCTTTTCCAAAGGCACATTGTCATCAATAATATCTCTTCCAACACCATAAGATGTACGCTCCCGAAATTCAGCAAGTAAGTGCCACTTTTGATCAATGCAATCCATACAAATGATATGTTTATCACAATTACATGGCAATTGTTCAATTTTTCCAGCATCATCATCATTACTAGAACTAGGAAGTGAAGCATGATCAACAATTGAATTATGATAATAAAGGGTAGAATCATGGCAAGTAATATTGTCAATCAAATCACTAGAACTAGAACTAGGTATGAAGCAAGGTGTGGTGCTACCTAATTGTTCCTTGTGAACTTGTGTTGGGATTAGAGAAGGATTTTCTTGTAAAATTTCCTTGAATACTTCTAATTGTTGAGCTTGACTCTCAACCACCTTTTTCAAATGCTCACAATTTTTCTCACATTGTTCCATTCTTCCTATCATAGAATCCGTCCTTTGGTCAATGTCATTGTTGTATGATTGCCACTTATCAATAAACTCATTCATTCTTTTGTCGAATAGTTGAATTACATCAATAACGGTAGGTCCTTGACTTGGCTCACATGGTTGGAAAGGAGGTTCATTGAATGACTCATATGTTGGGTATGGACTCTCATCATGCGACCTGAATGAAAAATGGGGATCATAGAACTGTCCATGTTGTGGTGAGAATGGTTCAAGATGTGGGTCATGGTTTTGTAATGGATGGTAATTTTGTGGGGAAGGACCTTTAAAGCATGGATGATGTATGGGTGGAGGGGGAAATGAATTCCTACATGGTGATTCATAGGATTTGGGAAAGTAATTGAGAGAGGCCATTACTTTGTAGATCTTTTAAAAGAATTCATCCTTAAATGAAGTAAGTGCCTCTTCCACGGTTAAAGCTCATTACTCACTCTCAAGCAAGAAAATATAGTGAACTTTGAAGTGCTTTGGAACCACAAGAACAAGTTGTGTTCAAGAGAAATTTAATAAATCCACAGAAAACTAGATTCAATAAATTCTTGACAACTTAGTTGAACAATTTCAGAATTAAATCAACACCAAGGAGAACTAAAATCACAATGCAAGCAGTGTTTTAATCACATTCACACAATTCAATTGTTTCTAGTCTAGGAAACAGACTTTCAAGAGTAAGAAATGCAAGTACAGTTCACTGACAGCAATAACAAGGAGATGCAATTAAACTCAATTCAAGGAATATTTCAAGGAACAAGTGATTCAAAAATCTGCAGAGTTTAGCATCAAAATGGTGAGTTTGAGAACAATTTTCAGCAAGAAGCTTTTGAATCAGTTTCAAACCTCTAAAGTCTCACTTCAGTCAAAACAAAAATTCTGCAGGGCTGCTGTTTTTGCTGCTGCAAATCACTGTCAAATGGCTGCTGGTTTTTGCAGAGTTTTGTTGCTGAAATTGTGCACTTTTCTTACTATTTAAGTGCAGTGTTTTGCATCAGAATTTTTTATTACTTTGTTGCTAGTTTTCATTGAAAATATGATAGCAAATGCAGCAACAAATATTGCATCAATATAGCAGAAAAGTTCAGCGAAACATCAGCAACAAACAACTGTAATAGATCATTAAAATTGAGCAGCAATCAATGGCAAATTCACTGAACATTGGCAGCAAAAAGTACCCAATCAACTCTAACCTATTTCAAGGCTTCCCAATGGCCAAGACAAGTTCCAAGGAGTAATGGGGTGTTGGGAAAAATGTCAAACTACTAGAAAAATGCTTAGAACCCAATATGACCACTTGAGTTTTGAAAAAGCACAAAGTAGTGATAGAAAATGGACCAAAGTTGCAAAAATGAAGATTTGGGGTTAAAATCTTGCAACAATGATCCAAACAAGTTCAAAACATTAAAAGTGACTTGGAGAAATGGATTTGAGAGCAAACTGAGGTGAAATGTAAAATATGACTGTTCAAGGGGCAAATGACCATCAAATTCGACTCCAAACCATGAAATTCGAGCAACCAAGCCAATCAAACAAATTTGAGTGTAAGAATATCAGTCATACACCTATCTAAACACATCCAAAACAGTGGCAAAACAGGCACACAAATTTGTTGGGATTTTGGAAAAATTCAGAATGCACTGCACACACAAAACTGTAGAATTTTCAGCAAAGTTGTAAAAAGGTGCAATGATGATTTTAGATCACTTCAACCCTCCTCAATGATTAAAACAAGTTAAAATAAGTTACGGAGACTTGAGAAAAATATCAAATCGCTTGGAAGATGCCTATAACCAAATTTGGATACAAACATGCCAAAATGTCCAAAACTGCACTTCTAGTGGGTTGGAGCACCAAGATCTTGCAATTGGGTTTAAAATAGTAGGAATTGGTCTCCACAAGTCCAAATAGGTGAGAATGACTTTGTTTCAGGCTCTATGACAATCTCTAAATCTTCTTTAACTTCTCGTTCATCCCTATCCTCAACTTCCTCATATTCAATCTCATTAGATAACAAATGGGAACTATGATTTAAGGAGGGATTTTGTTTCACTTCTTCAAGGTCTCTGCACATTTGACTCATCTGTGCTACAAGATTTTGTACTCTTGATTCAAACTTAGTCTCAATTGAGTCTAACCTTTTGAAACATTTCTCTTGCCATTTCAAACACATATCGGCTAATCTTTCTAATATGTCAAATCTTTCTTCTCTATGAGAGATTTCACCATCCTCAAAATTGTTTCCTTGAACATGTGAATAAGATATGAAGGGTGTGTTTATTGCATGTGAATAAGGATCAACATGTGGGTTCCAACACTCATCCTGCTCAAAATTCCAACTAGGCCTAGAAAAATTATCAACATAAGTTTGTTGCCTAGTGAAATCATCTCCTATATAATTTATGGTAGGCAAAAATGGACAATTTCCTGATACATGATTATTTCCACAGTGATAACATCGATACCATTTATAATAATTAAGCTCTGAAAAGTCCATCTTTCTATTTTTTCAAAAGAAAAAAAAAACTCAAACTAAAACTACTTAAGAATTTCTAATTCTAATTACTAATTGCCTTGAGTCCCCGGCAACGGCGCCAAAAACTTGATGCTACCAAAATTTTGATAAAAATATCCGCAAGTGTACGGATCGTATTTTAGTAAAGTGGTAGTTCAAGGTCGATCCCACAGAGACTCAGACAATTAATAACTAGGCATTAGATCTCCTATTTTCATTCAAGTTGAGTAAACAAGAAAATTTGATTTTAATTACCTAATAGCTAAGAAAATAAAATAAAACAAATATTCACATAGAAGAAATTCACGAGTCAAAAGAACAACCTAGAGCCACTAATCCCTTATCTGCTTATTAGATTTTATTCCCACTAAATTAATTATGAATTAATCCAACTAGCTAATCTAGAGTACTAGTGTCTATAAATGCCTTCCGGTCCACTTACATCCTTGCCTAGCTTAATTACACAATGTCTTGCACTAATTTACTAGGCTAATTTATCTCGGTTCCGCTCTAATGTGACTATGTAGGGCTTCTAGGTATATTCCTATCCTAGTCGCAAATCAGATTAAAATCCAATCCTACACTATTTAATCTCATGGTCTATTTAAAATTCTCTCTTCCGAGTCCAATTCTAAATTTCCTAAACATGTCTAATGGTGATCAAGCACTAAACAAGTTAATCAATAATAACAAGATTAAATAAACTAAATCAAATTAACCATGACTAACAAGTGAGAAATAAAATATCTAAGTTACAAACAAGTTCATAGTACTCTAGGTTGTAAAAGGAAACTAGCTAAACATGAAGTTCAAATCAAATCAAAATACCAAACACTACAACTTGCTCCCAACTCTGACTGACTCTGGCCAAGGAAGAAAATCTGAAACTTCAAGCTCTCTCCCTCTCCTGCGTGTGTGTGATACACCATAAGTGTTACCACCTCCTGCTTCTCTTTGCTTTCCTCGTGTGTGTGTGTTCAGATTTTGAATGAATGCCACCAAGAAAAGACGAAACTTGTTTCCAAATCCCTTCCTTCTTTCTCGTTGCCACTGCAATCTCCTTTCTTTTCTTTTGTGAATTCCTCTTAGGCTTTAGGATTGGAAGAATTAAAATCAGCCTCTCCTCTAGGCTTTAGGAAATAGGAAGAATTATGACCAAGCCTCCCTTCTTCTCAATTGTATGTGTATATTTATAATAAAATAACCCAACACCATATTGTCTTTGCCTTGCATGTTAAGTTTCTTTTATTTCCTTTTCTTGTATGATGAATGCACATAATCAAATCAACCCCTTTCTCTTTATTTCCTTTTTCATTAAATCTGCATTCATGAAGAGAAAGAAATAGGAAATAATCACAATGACTCAATCACATAATCTCATTAATAGGAAACTCCTCATCAAAATATTTCTTTTAATATATTAAGTTTCCTATTTCAATTAAATTTCATATTTTCCAAAAGAATCACTCATATACTCTCAAATTACTTTCTTTCCAATTCACATCAAAATCACTTAATTATTTAATTCATGACTCCCCAAATACAACAAAATATTTCCTAAAAACCACTAAATATGGGGAGTCATCACACCCCCACACTTGCATTAAATCTTGTCCTCAAGATTTCAAATTATTAACACATTAGCACAAAAATGAAATCAAGTTTTTATCATCACAAAGTTGGAATTAATTCAAACTCTCAACAACTGAATCCTCTTAGAAATCTCTCTCACCATCCCCAAATGCAAGCAATAAGGCAATCAATTTGATAGAAATAAATCACAAAAGCATGTCCCTCACCGGTCAAGTGTTTACGCTCTACTCTCAAAGTATATAGGGGTTGTGTTTCACTCAATTCCATCTATGTAATCCAGCTACCATAGGCTTGTTTATCATCTCGATATCCACTCTTATATCTCAATGCACACACAAATCAAAAGGACTTTTAAGGGTTATAATGAAAAAGGTAGGATAATGAAATGAAAATGAGATGGAGGTATATTTGAAAAATGCTAAACCATTTCAATTATAGTAAGGAATGAAGGAATCTCGTAACTTAACAAGCACATAGGAGTTGACTCTTTTGAACTCCACAATTCTTCAATTCTTTCGATTTTCATTTTCTTTTTTTTCTTTTTTTTTCTTTTTTTTTCACACTTTGTGTGATTTTTTTTTCCTTTTTCACCTTCACTTGTTTTTTTCTTTTCTCCTTTCTTCAACACTTATATTTCCCCTTTTTCTTTTCTAATTCCTTCACCCTTTTCCATATGAATATAGTATAACACTTTTCAAAGCGTAAATAGAAGAAATAGATAAGAGATGAAAAAAAATTGCATCAAAAGAATTCAAAGGTTAAAATATGCAATTTTTCTTTTTAAAAGAGAAGTAGGCTCAAATGGGTTAAGCAATGGAAATAATGTAAAATGGATGGCTTTTTGGCTAAACTGGCTATGAAACGAAGGCCTTAATCATTTTTGTGCATGCAAAAGATTTGAGCGTCAAAAGAGAATCAAGACAAGTTCTAGAGGGGAAATTACAATAGATGTACTCACTCATGAAAGAATAAAATTAAGGCTCAAATTCCTCACAGGGCTTTTTGACATACTAGAGTAATTTATTTAAATCAAATAGTTTGCCTTTTCACTTACATTCAAAGAGGATGAAATCAAAGTCTAATCAAACCCAATTGTTTCAAGTCCAAATCAATCCCAAAATTGGCAAAAAGATTTTTTTTTTTAGAAAATTTTACAAAATGAAAACTTGAGGATAATCTTTAAAGAACAATGATACCCTTATACCCTCACACTTAGAAGTCACATTGTCCCAAATGGGAACATGTAACACAAGTAGTGGAATTACAAAAATATCCATAGCAAGTGTAGGAATGATAAAGTTATTTCAAGTTCCATATCAGTCATGCAATTCAATCAAGAGGCAACACAGTCAAGACTAATCATTACACACAAGCACATATCAACAAGCACCATCACTCATTACCAAAATAATTCTCATTCAAATAAAATCAAGAAAAAGTTAGAAGAATACTTCCCTTTCTCTTCTCGATTTCCACTCTTAGCTCCTAGTCCATCAAGATCAAGTTGAAGCATCCTTTGGGGTCAAAAGAAGAAAAAAAAATCCTACAAACTCAAAAACAAAGCATCAAATACCAAAACCTTGGGTTGCCTCCCAAGAAGCGCTAAGTTTAAAGTCTTCAGCCAGACTTTCCAAACAAATCCTAGTCATAAGTATCAAAAACCATAATCACCTCATCTTCATTCCTTTTCAAACAGTATAAGTAATCAATCAAAGTAATGACTTGTGCCTTTTCAACTATAGACAATTTCAAAGAACAAGCAATCACTGATTTCAAAGGAATTAGAATATGCTCATACAAACAATTAGATATATGTCTTTCTAAGAATAATGAGCATCCAATAAAATCAATTTGACTCTCATCAGTAAAAGTCACAACAGTAATAGGAGAATCATCCAAAGCAGCTATAGGAACACTCCCATCAACATGTATATCAGAATCACAAGCAGTTAAATTCACACTTTGAAGATCAATTAAACACCCATCAATGTCTTCTAAACAAGTTTCAGGCTCTATGACAATCTCTAAATCTTCTTTAACTTCTCGTTCATCCCTATCATCAACTTCCTCATATTCAATCTCATTAGATAACAAAGGGGAACTATGATTTAAGGAGGGATTTTGTTTCACTTCTTCAAGGTCTCTGCACATTTGACTCATCTGTGCTACAAGATTTTGTACTCTTGATTCAAACTTAGTCTCAATTGAGTCTAACCTTTTGAAACATTTCTCTTGCCATTTCAAACACATATCGGCTAATCTTTCTAATATGTCAAATCTTTCTTCTCTATGAGAGATTTCACCATCCTCAAAATTGTTTCCTTGAACATGTGAATAAGATATGAAGGGTGTGTTTATTGCATGTGAATAAGGATCAACATGTGGGTTCCAACACTCATCCTGCTCAAAATTCCAACTAGGCCTAGAAAAATTATCAACATAAGTTTGTTGCCTAGTGAAATCATCTCCTATATAATTTATGGTAGGCAAAAATGGACAATTTCCTGATACATGATTATTTCCACAGTGATAACATCGATACCATTTATAATAATTAAGCTCTGAAAAGTCCATCTTTCTATTTTTTCAAAAGAAAAAAAAAACTCAAACTAAAACTACTTAAGAATTTCTAATTCTAATTACTAATTGCCTTGAGTCCCCGGCAACGGCGCCAAAAACTTGATGCTACCAAAATTTTGATAAAAATATCCGCAAGTGTACGGATCGTATTTTAGTAAAGTGGTAGTTCAAGGTCGATCCCACAGAGACTCAGACAATTAATAACTAGGCATTAGATCTCCTATTTTCATTCAAGTTGAGTAAACAAGAAAATTTGATTTTAATTACCTAATAGCTAAGAAAATAAAATAAAACAAATATTCACATAGAAGAAATTCACGAGTCAAAAGAACAACCTAGAGCCACTAATCCCTTATCTGCTTATTAGATTTTATTCCCACTAAATTAATTATGAATTAATCCAACTAGCTAATCTAGAGTACTAGTGTCTATAAATGCCTTCCGGTCCACTTACATCCTTGCCTAGCTTAATTACACAATGTCTTGCACTAATTTACTAGGCTAATTTATCTCGGTTCCGCTCTAATGTGACTATGTAGGGCTTCTAGGTATATTCCTATCCTAGTCGCAAATCAGATTAAAATCCAATCCTACACTATTTAATCTCATGGTCTATTTAAAATTCTCTCTTCCGAGTCCAATTCTAAATTTCCTAAACATGTCTAATGGTGATCAAGCACTAAACAAGTTAATCAATAATAACAAGATTAAATAAACTAAATCAAATTAACCATGACTAACAAGTGAGAAATAAAATATCTAAGTTACAAACAAGTTCATAGTACTCTAGGTTGTAAAAGGAAACTAGCTAAACATGAAGTTCAAATCAAATCAAAATACCAAACACTACAACTTGCTCCCAACTCTGACTGACTCTGGCCAAGGAAGAAAATCTGAAACTTCAAGCTCTCTCCCTCTCCTGCGTGTGTGTGATACACCATAAGTGTTACCACCTCCTGCTTCTCTTTGCTTTCCTCGTGTGTGTGTTCAGATTTTGAATGAATGCCACCAAGAAAAGACGAAACTTGTTTCCAAATCCCTTCCTTCTTTCTCGTTGCCACTGCAATCTCCTTTCTTTTCTTTTGTGAATTCCTCTTAGGCTTTAGGATTGGAAGAATTAAAATCAGCCTCTCCTCTAGGCTTTAGGAAATAGGAAGAATTATGACCAAGCCTCCCTTCTTCTCAATTGCATGTGTATATTTATAATAAAATAACCCAACACCATATTGCCTTTGCCTTGCATGTTAAGTTTCTTTTATTTCCTTTTCTTGTATGATGAATGCACATAATCAAATCAACCCCTTTCTCTTTATTTCCTTTTTCATTAAATCTGCATTCATGAAGAGAAAGAAATAGGAAATAATCACAATGACTCAATCACATAATCTCATTAATAGGAAACTCCTCATCAAAATATTTCTTTTAATATATTAAGTTTCCTATTTCAATTAAATTTCATATTTTCCAAAAGAATCACTCATATACTCTCAAATTACTTTCTTTCCAATTCACATCAAAATCACTTAATTATTTAATTCATGACTCCCCAAATACAACAAAATATTTCCTAAAAACCACTAAATATGGGGAGTCATCAATTACCTGTCGCCCTTAGCACTCTGTTGCCTTTTCCCTTTACTTATCCATGCCTTGAGGAATATATAAAGCACTTCC
The DNA here is from genome assembly GCA_029929735.1 of Mimosa pudica. Lineage (NCBI taxonomy): Eukaryota > Viridiplantae > Streptophyta > Magnoliopsida > Fabales > Fabaceae > Mimosa > Mimosa pudica. The sequence continues at coordinate 5,030,375 of JAKELP010000021.1, read as the reverse complement.
TTTCCTATTATTACATCATGTAATAATAGTAGGTTAATAATCATTCTATGTCATGGATTAACTAACGTCTCTCTCGTTCGTATTACTACCCCATCCTTATCTTATATACTCATTTTAATTTCCAAGTTTACCTAATTCAGATTAGCAAATTTCTTTATAAAACTCAAGTATCCCTTCTAAAAAAAATTACATGTCATACAATTCATACACACAGATTAAATCAAAACAATCACCATTCATAACAATTGAATGTCATCTTTCACAGTCAACATAGTCAATGGCTAAGTAAACAACAATTCCAATATTTTCATCATTACTTCACCAGCATATTTAGAGCGTCCAAATTATGTTCCAACTTCACACTACATTTATACTCATCATAATACTTATTTATATATCCTCCAAATGACATTCTCAACCATCTAGAAAGAAAGAATTTAACGTCTTCTTGTATTCAAAACACAATATCCTTCAATCCTTAAGGAATCCCTGATTTAAGTAAAAACATAGGACAAAACTCTTAAACACCAAGCATGACACCACATCCAAAGTATAAGATCCTATTCTCATTACATTTAAAGTTCCTGCATCATTAAAACCATACGCCACTTAACAAATACACCTTTAAGTAACAATCAATTTCTAGCATACTCATAACACCATTTCATTACTTAACCAACAGCCAGTTTGCATAACCATGCCTATTACATGCTAATATAAAATCCTAATCAAATAATTTATGACAAGGCTTTCTGTCACACCAAAAATATCCATTCACAAGTTAAACACCGAAGTATAATTACTCAGAACATCATTACTAATTGGCATCATCCATTCTAAAACCATAATACTTATTAACTCCATTATTCTTCAACATAACAATATACATTCAAGACAGTTTCTTTCTCTTTTCAAATCTGACTTTTAGAACACATTTAACTTATACCCATGCAATCATTATATTAAGCCAAAATCCAAATTTCGCATTACTATCTAATCCATTTATAGCTCTCAACTTTACAATTTCATGAAGAATCCATAATGATCACTTCAACAACATCCCTTCATTCCTCACAAATGCATCCACAACAGTTATAATCATTCATTCATACAAGCCATGTCAAAACAGAGAAAAGGAGGACTTCTGTTAAATCAGCACTTAACTTTCATTCATTCCACCAATCATAGCTAAAATAATACTACCCATAGCATAAGACAAAACTTCCACTCATTCCTTAGCACAAATCACTTTCAGCCACGGGGATTAAAGGAACAAAAGGAATTAAAACTCTGCCAAGTTATCCCTTTTTGTTCCCAGCAAGATTAACAACATCTATTCACACAATTCAGTAAAAATTTGACACAGAAAAGCCAAAAATCAATTCAGCCATAGTGAAAAGAAACACAACCCTTTGAAAACTCACATGGACATGCTTCTACTATATTCACCTATTTCAAAATGATAAAATATCCAGCTCACAAATCAAACATGCATAGGTTAAATTAGGCCCCAAATAAAGATTTTATGCAAGAACAACAATCCATCATACAACTCAAGTAAATGTTCCAAACCATGTAGCATTTAATGTTTACAAATTGAGTTCCTCATGTTTCCAAGCAATCATTTTGATGTGTATTAGTACTTCTTTAGGCAAGAGTCCATTCAGCAAAATACATGACCAACAATGACAACAAAGCAGAGAATAAAGCCTTGCATTCCCTTCAGTTTCAAATCAGAATTTTTGATCCCATTTTATTTATAAGTATCAGTTCTTCCTTCTCAACTAAGTATGAGGAGGACTATGCAAGCATATATCAAAACCCATCTGCACATCCAACAAGGGTGCTAAAACCAGTGTACCACACAATAGAGGCACACTACAATATAAAAAGAAAACACACACATAGCATAATAATTGGGAGAGAGTCTTGGAGAAACATTCAGTTATTTTAAAACAGATGCAACAATAGCGGAATCTCAAACAAAGGAAATGAAATGAGATATTCTGCCAGAGGCAGAGAACAACCCATAGCAGCAGAATACAGTTCAAGCCATTATGAGTATATGCCATATGCCAGAAGGGATAAACATATCAACTTCATTATAATCTTATCTAAGTTAATTTGAAGATTAAACTCAAAATCCCAATCCAAACCCTCACTCTCAAACGGCTGAAATCACAAAAACTAAGGTAAGTAGAGTGTGAAAAATACTTACGGAGTTCAAGAATGAGAAAAGATGGTGTCACTGCCGCCGGCCGCCGCCGTAATCACCGGAAATCATTCTCTCAAGGGGCTGGCCGAGCTGGGAGTAAAGGAAAGTGAGGGATGACGAAAATGGTGTTGGAAAGGAAAGGAATGACTTGAAAAAGCCAGAAGAAACCATAAACTAACCTCCTAGCCGCCGTCCGCCGTGAACACTCGTCGGAGAACGAAGAAAAAATTGGGGGAGAGAAGACGCGAGGGAGTGAGGTTTTGGTGAGGAAGAAGAAGGAAGGAAGATGAAGAAGATGATGGGCTTGTGGGAGGGGTTGGCGCCGCCGCGCCTTGGCCGCCGCCCGTCCCCGGATTCCGAGGGAGAAGACGAAGAAGGAGAACGAAGAATGAAGAAGGATGGAGGGAGTTCGGATATTTAAAGAAAAGGGGAGGGGCGTGTTTGGTTTGCTGAAATAAGGGGCTCTCTGATGATTTGTAACCCAAACTTGCCATAGTGTACTTATTTTGATTTAAATCCACTTAAACCAGTCTCCAATTTCCTTAATCTTCAAAATATTTTTAGCTTTACCACTCCCTCATATTTCAAACTCTTCATTTCTTAATTAATTTTATGCATATTAATTACTCAAAATTTCCATAAATATCCCAAAAATTCCTAAAAATTCCAAAATTTCCCAAAACACTCTCTAATCCTGAATTAAATTTTTCAGGATGTTACATTTAGCAAGTTTTATAGCATCTGATGTAGCGATATCTTGATTTGCTGGAGAAATAGCCAATATGATGCAGTTTAGCTTCACAACCCAATAAAACCAAGTTAGGTGATGATAAGAATTGATGTAAAATGAATTTAGGAATCTTTTAAAATTGTTATACAAAACATATATCAAGAATGTAATTACCTTTTCAACATAGGAATGGACCATGTTTTCAATATATTCAACTATAGTTTCTGATTGTCCCTCTGTTAAGTTGCCAAGACACATTTATCCATTAGGCAAACTGATAAATATTATTGAGGAAAAATAATGAGAAACACGTTAACAATTACCTACTGCAACCTTCGTCAATCCAGGAAGATCTATGAGCGTTAAATTTACAACTGCAAATAAAAGTCATGACAAATCATCAAACACTTAAGATTGCAAAAACACAAAGATCCTAATTTGATATAGTAAAATGAAAACCATATCAAGTGTATTACTTCAAATCAAATATGATATAGTGCTCCTAGTAGAGGTATTTTCTTTCACAAAGCTCAACCATCGTTCTTGCTTAGAGAGTAGAGTCTTTAATGCTATATGCCTCAGTCAAATTACTTGCATAACCAAACATGCTAATAAAAGTACAAACCATTTGGAGAATATATGCTGAGTTGAATTGGAATATTTGATATCTGCTTTGTCTTCCCAGTTATACGGTTTGTTTCATCTGATATTTCCTTTCTCACAGCAGCTGCATGAGCAGAAAAGGAAATGAAACTTCATTACTCTCATGAGTCAAAAGCTCAAGTGTTCTCACTAGTGAAAAAATAAAGCAAACATTATACACATTTGAACTGATCCTTCCTTTAAATGGAATCATAAGAAAGGGAAAAGGGAAAAGGTTGGGTGAGAAAACAAAAAACAAACCCTAAAAGAAAAGGAGAAGAATCTGGATGCATAGATAGTAGGAGCTTACAGCGTCGGACGAGTCTCATGAGGAGGAAACCCTGGAAGCTACTAAGGTAGAAGAAGAGAGAGAGAGAGAGAGAGAGAGAGAGAATGAGTGTGTGGCGGCGTCGTCGGCTACAAACCCTAAGCTAAGATAAGAACGTGGTTGGCAGAGAGGGAGAGAGGAGAATTTGAAAGGAAGGGTGTGAAGGTTGAGGGAAGAAAGAGTGATTGAGAGTGATGGAAATAGGAGTAGAAGAGAAAGGCGGAGGAGATGAGAGTCGGTGGAAGCGGTGAATGAAGGAACTAGGAAGGTTGAGGAAACAAAATAGGAAAGTAGTGAGAGTGAGACTGTGAGTGGGAAAGGGCTTTATGGGGTTTTTGGCGGGAACTTGGGAGAGGATTAGGAAAGTTTCCTTGTGATTAGGAAAGTTTCCATTGCGTGCATGTTAAGCAGCCTTTCATTTTTTGAACCATTCAGTTAGACGCGCCCCTTCCTCGCCATTTTATTTTATTTTATTTCCAAAATATTGCGTATGTTAATCATTTCATTTTCTTCTAAATATAATTTGCAACTTTTGTTGTGTCTATTTTCATTAACTATTCTCACTTAAAACAAAACAGAGATATAAAGAATAAAAAAGCTATAGGTAAAATAAACTAATTGAATTTCTTCTTATTTTTTCATTAGTTTGAATAACATCCCCTTGACTTAATTAATTATTTATTTATTGAGGGTACAAAGTCAAATTGTAAATCTAGAAATTTCGAAATAAAAACAGAAATTACATTCATTTTAAATTTATAAATAAAGGGAAACCATTCAACTTGAGATGTGATGAGATCCATTTTCTCTTCTTTGAGAGGGATTTGTTGGAAACTAACAAACTTCTGAACTATGTTTAATCAAAATTTATTCAACCTATGTATAAAAAAAATTATTCAAACAAATTAGCCTAAGCACATTTCAATCATTATTTAAATTTTAGAACTCCAAACGAAAATTGTACTAGTCATTGAGCCATCTTTATAAAATAAAATGTCCATTTATCAGCCACATTATCATCATTACTATGTCCATCTTTATAAACGAAAATTGTACTAGTCATTTGTTAGAATCTTAAGTTTTGATGAAGACTAAAATATGAAAGAACAAGCCAAACACTTAGAGAATATTAAGTTAATATAGAACCCCAAACCAGAGTGCTTCCGGATGTGGATTTACTTCCGGATGGACTAAGACTAGCGCTCGCGGATGAACGTCTCATCCCCCAGAGACAGCAAGTATATCACCAAGTCATAACTCAGTCTAAGAGCATTAGTGTATAAAACCCTTGAGACTAAGTTAGGAAACTTCCGGATGTAGATTTGCTTCCGATTGTATTAAGACTAGCGCTGGCTGTGGGTATGGATAACACTGAGCGCCAGTGACCATAACCCAACGTCCAGTGGATTTACTTCCGAATGCCTAGTGACTAGCGCTGACTGTTGGTATAGATAACACTGAGCGTCAGTGAGGAAAATGTGAACATAAACCAACGTCCAGTGAAAGTGCTTCCGGATGTGGAATTGCTTCCGGATGGAAAAGAACTCCCTTAGACTAAGTGAACTCCCACTGCATGTGAGCATGTGCTATTATTGTTAAGACTAACGTTTAAAATGCAGTACACTGAGTAAAGTTGCTTCCGGATGTGGACTTGCTTCCGCAAGCAATCAGAATGTCAGATTGTTCAGAGCAATGCAGTGTCAGAATGCTTTTGACAGAGCAGAGGTGTCAGAACTACTTTTCAGAGATAAAGCAAAGTCAACCCTGCTAAGTATTAATGGAGCATTAATTGGGCAAACGGTAACTTGGGATAAACGGCCATATTCAAACGGCTAACCCACCTACCAAGAGTGAGAATACTTGAAGGCTATATAAACAAGCTCACCTTCATTTATGAAGACGACTAATATCTTTGACATCTTGAAGAAAGCTAGAGAGAGAAACCAAAGAAATCCTTCTAGCATTCAAAGCTACCCAGAAAAGAGAAAGAGCATTTAACGCATTGAGAGTTCTTTTCATCTACTAATCTTGTACTCTTTGTTGTTAAGTCTCTTCTTGTATTAAGAGCATTGATTGTACTTAAGTGTGTAACATTATCCGTTAACGGTTGCAAAGTTGTAAAGGTTGAAAAGGTTGAACCCTTGCTGGTAGTAAGGGGGAGTTAGTTAGCAAGGTTGCAAGTGAGTCTTGAGTAAAACTTGTGGTTGTAAGGTTGCAAGTGATCCCGTTCAAAACTTGCGATTGTAAAGGTTCCAGGTGAACCCGTTGTAAAACCTGGGGATAATGGAACTCAACCTGGGTGGTTGAGAACTGGACGTAGGTCAGGAAGACCGAACCAGTATAAACTCTTGTGTTGTTATTGTTCGATTTTTATTTGGTAGCACAATTCACCCCCCCCCCCCGTCTTGTGCATCCATTACTTTCATCATTGAGCCATCTTTGTTCTAATTGCTGAAATAATCATTGTATTCAATAACCTAATCATTTTTACCTCCCCTCAACTTCAATCACTTTATTTTTAGATTGGCCATTAAATTAAATTATATAAAGCAAAATTAGAATATAGCATATGACGAGTTCCCACTTCCTTTATGTGATGGGCATATGGGAAAGTGAAAGACACATTAATCTATTAAATCAAATGTTACTATTTATTCAAATTAGTTAACATATAGAAGGGTTTCGGATGAAAAAATAGAAGGGTATATTATAAATACCTGGTGAATATGCTTAAAAGATTTGGGAATTGTAGACTATTTGGGAGTTAAAGAAATATATGATGATAAAAGAAAATTTCTACTTTGACCTGAGGATTTATGTTTATGAATGAACTTCAGAAGAATAAGTAAGCCGGAAACTAGAAAAGGGAAGAGTAAGTGACAGATTTGCTCTTAGTATAAAAAGGGACTTGCGAACTGATCTTATTTTTATGTCAAAAAAAAAAATTGATCTTATTTTGGATGTTTAGAATAAAAATATGATGAATGATGTTATGTTACTAGAAATTTATTGTTTAATCTAAGACTCTAGAACTAAATCAGAGCTAAATAGTTTTTAAACATTGTAAGGAGATCGTTAATTGTTAGAGTGAGTCTATGGGGTCTACAGGTCAGAGTTTTACTGCTAACACTTCATGAAACTGAATCCCTTGCTTTGCGTGTTGTCAAATATGGTGATTAAGTTTTATTGCATACTGAAATCAATATTAATTAAGATTTGAACAAAAAAAGGAATTAATATTAGTTAAGTAGTGAAGTTCTGGTGTGTGGTGTTTAAGTTTGAGTGGATATGTGTTCAATTTTCAAACTGATCATCGTCTTATTACTCCGCTCTTCGCTGAAGCGAAATCAGCTATTAAAAGTTCCCAGGAATTGAAATCAAGATTGATCAATGTTATTACATGATTTGGATATCCCTAGTTATTGTGTAATTAAATATATGGCTGGTGGTTGTTGGTGAGGTTTGAACTCCTATTGTGTTTTATGTAATAAGGCTTGAGGAATGATTTTATGATTTAAAACCGATTCCAATATTTGGATGTGTATTGGGTCGAATCTTACAATCAGATAAAAAGGGAAGCCTGTTTGGACTATTAAATCATTGGTGCATGTTCTGAATGAGGCTTTATGGGTTTTCAATTTTTATACCATAACTAAGTGGAATGATTTATATATAGCAGTTGTCAGTGTTTAAGCATCCGTGTGTACTCGATTGCAATGATATTAAAAGTTGTTAAAGTAATGGACAAACATGCCTATTAATTAATGAAAGTATAAAATAAGTTGTTGGCTTAGTAATTTAAAATGTCATATAGGATTTTTTAAGTATTCGGATAAGCCTAAGGAAGTATAAAATGATTCGAAGGGTAAATGTGTTATAAATTCTTGCATTTGGATTTTCATTGAGTTATATGAAAATGGGATGTTTTGGGTGGATAGGCTCTAATTATCGTGATGTGGAATTTCGGGCAAAACTCTGTTATTATTCTGGTTTACAATAAAATTGGAATGAGGATATAAATTTATAGTCAAAGTTGCTAGTATTACCATCACTGCTAATTAATTAAATTTATTGGGGGTCTTATTAGCTTTGAATAAATCTTTGATTTTCTGATGGGAAACAGAACAAGAGAGGTGAAGTAGTTGCACTGCTATAAATTGTCCCTCTACCAACGCACCTTTACATGCGCTTAGAAGAAACGCATGTATAGAGGGTCCTTTACATGCGCTTTAAGCGCATGTACAGGTAAAAATCTATACATGCGCTTAAAGCGCATGTAGAGGCCTTATCTCTACATGCGCTTTAAGCGCATGTATAGAAATGTGCTTCAATTAAAATTCACTAAAACAATGACTAGAAAAAGATTTAAGTATTTAGATATCAAATATAAAATGAACTTAGGTGAAGAGCTCAAAATCATATGGAAACAAAGCGCATGTAAAGGTACAAACACCCTTTACATGCGCTTTAAGCGCATGTAAAGGCACTACTGAAGTGCAAAACATAGAGTCATGCATAAGAGGTCCTCCTCAGACCTCATAAGGTGTTCCTGCTTGTGGACTTAGTGTTTCAAGGCTCCATTACCACTTTTGGGTGCTATGAAATTGGTGAAACACCCTGTACATGCGCTTTAAGCGCATGTATAGGCCTAATATTAAAATAAAAGTTGATTGATTCAATTTATTTAATGATGAAAAACTTAATATAACTCATTATTTGATTCATATACATACGTAAGTTTTAAAACATAATATAACTCATGTATAGGCCTAATGTAACATGCTGAATTTTGTTTTTTTATAAATTTATGAAACAAATTAATAAAAACCTAAAACATTACAATTAATTTAGAAATTTTAATTTACTTTTAGAAAGTTTGCCAAAACTTTATTTCCATTATGTTATAAAAAAATTGAGTATTTGATTTTAATTTGGGAATAATTAGAAACTTTCTATCAATCAGAATATTTTAGGAATTTTCGTTTGGAATGGAAGTGTAGAATGAAGAGTGATTCCTAAAAAAATTTGAGAGCCATATTTCATAGAGGGCCCAACAATTTCTTTTTTTTTTTTCTTTCCTTCTCTTTTTCCCTGACCTAACCAAATCATCACCGGCAGCATCACCTCATCTGCTCTTTTCTCTCCCAAGTTTCACCAAGCTTCACACTCTCGCCCCCTCTCAAACTCTCACCGCCTCCGACCTCACTCTCACAATTGTCTTCGCCATCACCATTTCCTCTCTTCGACCCTCCCTCCCTCCCTCAAACTTATCAGGTCTCTCTTCATAAAAGCCTCACTGTTTCTCTTCTTTTCTTATTCTTCAAAAATGAAACATCCATCACCCATACCGTAGCGAGGTCGTTCAGCACCCTATAGGCTGCTTTCTTGCCATCACCTTCGCCGATGCGCTAGAAGGTCGCCTTCTTACGGTTCTTCGTTGTTTCAGCTTGTACGGTCTAGGGTTTTCAAGTTCTTGATTCCATTTTTGCATCTACGATGCTCCATGAAAAGTATTAAGGTAAATCTTGATTTTGCATGTTTATTTTGAGGTTTCATTTCTTTATTTAGGCTAAGCAATGACACTTGACAGTTTAATGATGATTTGTTTTACAGGTTTGGTAGCAGGTCAAGTTTCACTTCCATCTCTACTGTAAGTATAATCTTCCTTCATTTGATGTTTTGACTTCCTTCTTCTGCCATATCCCTTACAAAAGGGAACTGAAATTTTGCGGTTTTCAGGGGGTGGGGTGGCATAGTTAGAAATAATACCATTACAAATATGCCTTTTTGACTTTTAGTATAGACATGTTCCTTCATGTTTCTCAGTTAGTAATATTATGTTCGTTTTTTAGAATTGTTCACTCATGAATGACTTCAAGTTTGAGTACTTCAGAGAAAAATGCAACTTTAAATTTACTGTGCTGAACAAAGCAATAAAGTTTTGGAAAAGAGATATTTTAAAAATAATGTTGTGCAATCATACACTATTGTTTAGAATTTGAGAACATGTCCTGAACAAACTGATGTGATTTCGGATAGTTCACTATTGAGGAACTTTATTGTTAATCCTTTTAGGATATTGATTTGTATAAGACAATTTCTTAATATAAATATGTGCAGTCAAGATAATTATCTATTCTCACTCTTTTTTTTTTACTTTTCTTGTACTTCTCACATGGATAATTAACATGGATCTCATTATTAAGGTCTCACTTTCATCATCGCATTCATTGTTTCTGGGAATATCTTTCACTCTTGTGCTATTGCTAGATGTGTTTTTGCGTGTACATTCATGAACACCACACTTTTATCTATCATAGGTTTGTTACTTCTGAAGGTGCATGTGTTATTAAACTTTGTAATGGTTTCTTTTGTATAGCTTTTCAAACCATATGTTACTTCTGAAGGTGCATGTGTTATTGAACTTCTGAAGTTGCATGTGCTCATCCTACTTTTAATCTTATTATCTCCGATTTCATATGTTTTGAGTGCAGGGGGATCGTATGGAAGTAGATTTGGTTGAAGAAGCAGTGGAAGTTTGTTCTGCAGTCTAGAAGGTCTGTCCACCTTTTGTGTTACACTTGATATGTTACTTAACTTGAGATCTATAGATCAACAACAACAACACAATGAAGCCTTATCCCACTTGGTGGGGTTGGCTACATGGTTTGTATGATGCCATGCTGATTTCTCATTGTGGTTATAAGGAAATAACTTTTCTCCTTGCAATTGGTGTCAATTTGGCAGTGCTTGATAATTTTTCTGATTATTTGTGATCAGTTCTGTTTTTGCATGCTCTCAACTCCTCTTTAATGTGCAGGCTTTCAGGGTCAAGCTCTCCCTTGAAGAAAACTTTTTCTTACCATATTCTATGGTTCCTAATTATTTTGTATTCTTTGAACGTTGTACTCAAAGATAGCACACCACCAAAGCATCATTGAACCTGTAATAACAATCATGTCTTCTAACAAGCTTATGTGGATTTGAATAGTGTACTGTTGAGGGATTTTTTTGTTAGTTCTTTTATAATATTTTTTTATTGTCTTACTGTAAGAAATCAGAGAATTCCTCAATATAAGGCTGTGCAGTCAAAGCTATCATCAATTCTCTCTTTTGTTGGTGTTTCCTTGTAGGTCTCAGATGGGTAATTAGCATGGAACTCATTATTAATGTCTTGCTTCCAGTAACCTTTTATGGTTATGTTAGTATAATTATTATCAAATGTAAAGGTAAAAAGTCATACCAATTGTCAAACTACTTTGTTGTTTATGCTGACTAATATTGTTTTGTAACAGTGTTTTTCATTCCCTTCTCTTTTTATTGGATTGATTTTAGTGTTTTTCATACCCTTCTCATCTTCTAATTGCTTTGTTTGATGGTTTATGATAAATTAATGCACTTTAACATCTTTTTGTTTGGTGATGAGTAGATGGATTGTCTAGTGTGACTTTCCTTCTCTCTTTGTGAGGTTATCATTTTATAGACTGGTTGAATTTGAAAGTATATTGCTACAGGAGGTGAGTATGTTTTTTATTGCCTTTGCAAGTGCAGGTTCATACCACAGAAACTTGTGTATTTATTTCATTATAGTGTGCAGTTGTAATTTGGCATGCCACATATGAATACATACAATGACTAGAATTTTGTTATCAAATTTATCTGTTGTTGCCTCATTTTACTTGTCTGAATTGGTTTAATTTCATCTAATATTGGCCTTATGCAGAATAGCTTGCAGCCAAGGATGGTTTAGCTAAAGGAGACAAGATCATATTAGAAACTACAAGACTTTTCAGAAAGGATTATTTGGCTCAAAATGTTTTTGCTGTTTTCGCTCTGTAAGTGCCTCCATTTAATGTTTGTAAAATTTGTAGGATTAGGATAGTAAGTCCTTTGAGTGGCTTAGGGGGATTAATGTTGTAGCCTAAAGACATTTAGTATGTGATGTCCAAGGCTAATGAAGAGAAGTTTTTCTCTGTTGGCGTTTGAATGTACTTCCAACCACCCTATCATCTATACTTATTTTCTCTTATTGTTATAGTTGTGCTCTTGACTTTCTTGCTGCTTATCGTAAATGAGCTCTGTGTATTTATTAGAGTTACTGATATGAAATGACAATTCAGATTTGCTCAAAGTTATTCAATAATTCAAGCTTATTTTCTCCTGCACATTTAATTATTTCTTTTAGATCTGTGAAATATAAGCGGAAAATTATCAGAGGGTGCTTCATATTATGCGACACCCAAAATTAAAGCATCAGAAATATTTCTCGGCCATTGTGCAGTTGTGATCAGAATCACCCTATCAGGCATGACTATTATTTGCAGTTATTAGTGGTGGAGGTGTTGTGCTCCTTTTCTTGCTGATCCACTTTTAGAGGCGAGATGTGTTTATTTATCTCTTTCACGTGTAACGAAAATTCATACGACCTTGATTATAGATTCAGATTATTAGTTAATAAATTATAATCATATTGTTTCTATCAAAATTGGCTACCTTTTTGCTTGTTACTGTTGTATAGACCCACATACAACATGTCATGTCTAATATCTTTTTTAGCTGCTATACCAACATGGCTACATCGTTTTTAATTAACTTGCTCTGATTTATAGGTTATGATTTTAGCAGCAGGATTTAGACTTCATTTCTCATCAGGATTTTAGCAGCAGGATTTGGACTTCATTTCACATCAGCCCAAGATGTCGTGTTCGTGGAGCTTCCTTAGTGCCCAACCGTGATGCTTCAGGTTCTTGTTGATAAATATTCTTCTAACTTTGGCTTGTTTCAATTGTAAACACCATTTGCTTGGGTTTTCTATCATATTAACCATTGATGTTGGGAGCTCTAATCTATTAGAAAGCCTCCACACATGAAAGATATTGTGTGATAACCTATGTGAAATTTTGTGCATGAATAATCATTGATGTCGATTACCTTTACTCTTCATAAGCTTTGCTGGTTTCATCTAATTTTTTAAGTTAGTGGATATTGTGTTGTATTGCAGTGTTTAATCACATGAATCTCATTTTAAGTTAGTGAATAATATTCATTTTAGTTATGAGGTAGATCTTCTTTTGGTGCAGTGGCAGTGCATGTATATTTTGGTGATGTTTAATTTATATATAACTGGAAACAAGTTAAATATTTTGATACAATATACATATATAATTCACGTAATTCTGGTACATTATTTTGAGTAAATGTTTCTGGTGACTTTTGAAATTATAGGTGGCAAATGTAAATTAATATATATTAAAAAAATATAGATGTACATGCGCTTAAAGCGCATGTAGAGGTACCTACCTCTACATGTGCTTTAAGCGCGTAGAGGCACATCTACATGCGCTTTAAGCGCATGTAGATGTACATGCGCTTAAAGCGCATGTAGAGGTACATACCTATACATGCGCTTTAAGCGCATGTAGAGCCTTTACCAGCGCCCCCTTTACATGCGCTTTATAAGCGTATGTAGAGGCCAAAATAAGCGCATGTAAATGGGGTAATCTGTGGTAGTATTGTTTGAGACTTTGAGGATAAAGAAAGAGTTATTGTTATAAAAAAAGAGTTATTGGCTTATTATGTAGTCCCGCCATCCCGAACTATAATGCTTGCCAAAGCTATCGACCTCTTGCTTAAGAAAGTAAGTACAAATTAAAGGTTTAAGTTTGCAAATTTTATAGAAATTATAGGAGACCATTCTTGTGTTATTGTTTCTAAGTTGAGATTGATGTTAAAATAAAGGATAATGAGATTTTGCATATGAGAAAAAATATAAAGTTTAAAATCCATTATCTTGAATTGAATATTAAGTGCAAAGAATTCATATATGTTGAGATCCAATTGGCATAGTGGTTGAATAAATGTTGAGATCAAATTGGCATAGTGGTTGAATAGCCTTGATATGGGTTAAATTAACTTCATCCAGCGGTGAAATTATTATTTATTTATCCAATCACAATTAAGAGCTTTGTAGGGACTAAGTTCTTAAGTTGTGACTTATGACACTTGATTAGTTAGTTACTAGTTATGTGTGTGTGATAATATTGTTTGTACGCGTTAACTCTCTACATTGAGCATCAGGCCAGGAAAAAGTTACAATAATTATTGGGTGACTTTAAAGAGGTGGTCACTTCTTTGTCTTCAACTTTGTGTGATGAACTGGTAAATTCTAATGATAGTTGTGATTTTGGAACTTTGGGCTAACAAATACTGTATTAAATGGGTAACTATGATTTTTATTCCGTAATCAAATACTTCGTTTGTTTTCATGATACTTTTTTCAAAGCCTTAAAAGAGAATGATCAAACTTCATTTCTAGCTATTGAGTATGGAGAGACAATTGATGAAAAAAATCAATCAATCAATTACTTTGTAACTTAGAAATATTTTAAAAACTCTCATAATCCATCAAACAATAGTTCATGTTTCGATCGATTATGATCAATCCATTAGCAAAATAGCCATCAATCGATTGATATACTCTTAGTTTAATTGAATATTGACATTTCTATCAAGTGATGCAAGTTGGAAAATTCAAATCTAGAAAGAGAGAACTAGAACACATTAGGCAAAGCAGTTGGAGTAATTTTAATAGATGATCATTACATCATTTAATTCATCTCTACTCACAATGGCAAGAACCTAGAAGCTTCAACAGGAAAAAGCTTCCATGGGCAAAATTATATTAGACCTATATAAACATTTCAAACTGCAACTGAAAAATGTTGTAAGTATTTTTTGTTCATATGATGAGGTAATATTATTAAGCAACGCCAACCTTAAAATACAATTAATAAAATACGTTTGATTATATTTATTGTATATTCGATATCAAATGTAAGTATTTAATTTATCTAAAATTTTAAGGCAATCAATTAGGAAAACCACAACAATGTTATCAATTTTTTCAATGAAAATTACAAAACTACAAACTGATTTAAGTTATTTACTTATACACACATATACATACAAATCAACATTTAAATCATTTAATTATACCATATTATAAATACATTTCATTTAACCAATTCAATAATAGAGAGGGAGGGAGGGAGGGTGATGGTGGAGAGAGAGAAAAAAATCAAAGAAACAATTGAGATATATGGAGAAAATATATATGAAGAATTAATTGGGGAAGAATTTATAATCTTTTATTTTAACAAACTACATATTATTTTTTAAAAGGGGTTAAGGTGCATTTTTAGTACTCTAGAATATAGCAAAGTGCACTTAATATAATACACAATATTATGGTCCATTTGTGGTAACCAAGAATTATTTTCGTGGCTTATTTAGTAACGACGTTAAATAAGTTAAGTTTGACTGTTATGTGTCAAATATTGACCGTTAAATTGTGGAGTAAAGGAGCATTTTCAATACTCTAGAATATAGAAGGAGCACTAAACATAATATTCAATATTTTGGTCCATTTGTAATAACTAAGAATTATTTTCATTGCTTATCTAGTAATTCGTTAGCTAAAACAAACTTTTATAAGATAAATACTAATGTGACATAATGATGTAATATATGTATATTGAAATGACAATGTAACGAACATTTGTTTTAAGTTTATAACTATGTAATCAGATAGAAGTAACTCTTCTTCTATTACATCATAGGGTCATTAATTCGGGTCAAGCCAGTATGACCAACCCGTTTTAATTTGGGTCGAGCCAGTATGACCAACCCGTTTTAACTCAGTAAGGCCAACCTGTTTAGTTTATGATTCTTTGCTTACACTTTTTATATATGTAAAATACTAATGATTTGTTAGTTTATACATGCATGATACTAGGATAGTCTATGGATCTTTATAACTTTGAAGTGTTTAATTATTTGACACTTTGAATAATATTGTGACTAGTTATTTATAGTGTTCAAATATTGTATATTATGTTTGATGACCCTTCTATATTCTAGAGTACTGAAAATGTTCCTTTATCACACAATTTAACGGTCAAAATTTGACACATAGCTGTCAAATTTAACTTATTTAACGTCGTTACTAAATAAGCCACGAAAATAATTCTTGGTTACCACAAATAGACCACAATATTGTGTATTATGTTAAGTGCACTTTGCTATATTTTAGAGTACTAAAAATGCACCTTAACCCTTTTAAAAGTCCAAACCAGCAAAAGAAAAATAAATAGTTTTATATAGGAAAAAACTTAGATCCAGTACTTGATGTATACATCCAGTATCCAATCAAAATTTGACACATGTTCAAACTTTCTTACACCCACCACACCACATCTTTCTCCTCCTAAATTCATTCACTTCTCTCTCACTTTCTCTCACGTCTCACTCTCCATGGCTGACCACCGTCTCCTCCCTCCCTCTACGGCCGACCACCGTCTCCTCCCCCTCCACGGCCGGCCGACCACCGTCTCCTCCCTCCCTCTACGGCCGACCACCGTCTCCTCCCCCTCCACGGCCGGCCGACCACCGTCTCCTCCCTCCCTCCACGGCCGACCACCGCTCTCTCCTCCCTCCCTCCATGGCCGACCACCTCTCTTTCTCATCCCTCCCTCCATGGCCGACCACCTCTCTCTCTCATCCCTCCCTCCATGGCTGACGGATGGTTGAGCGGCAACGTCGAATGTGTGGTGGCCAGCCGTGGGTGATGTGGAGGTGGTGGAGAAGCTTTAGTTTGTGAGGCTGAGATCAAAGAAGTTGTGGGTTGGGGCGCTGTGGAGGAACGGTGGTGGACCGATGAAGGTACGGTGGTCGGCCATGGAGGGAGGGAGGGTCGGCCATGGAGGGAGGGTCTGAACACATTGTTTGGGGGAGGGGGCTGGAGTAAGATGGGTGTGGTAGAGGAGAGAGAAGGCAGGGGAGGGAGATATGATGTGGTGGGTGTAGGAAAGTTTGCACATGTGTCAAATTTTGATTGGATACTGGATGTACTTTCATCAAGTACTGGACCTAAGTTTTTTCCTTTTATATATTAGTTATCGACAACTAGTTTGTTAAATCTAAATGCAATAAAAATAAAAAACAAAATAAAAATACCTTTTACAAGGTTAAAACTTATTAACTCTGATTCCAAGTCTAGCGAGTCAAGTAGCAGATACTCATTATCATGTTAATAATATATACACAAAGATTTGATACTCTATTACAATAAGCAGTTTTTATTATACCGTTGAGCAAAGAAGAAGAAATTCTTCACTATCAGCAAAGAAGAAAAAGAAGGTGGTGGGTGAGGATGGAAGAAGAAGAAGGAGTAGTGATATGAGGAGGCAGAGAGAAGTGGAGAGAGTGGCGGGAGAGGAAAGGGTTAGCGATTTGAAGAGAAAGAAGGAGGAGCGTCTTCTTTTCTTTTTGAGGTGAAGAGAGACAAAACAAAAGAAGACTTTCCTAATAACACTAGGCTAACAAAACAAAAGGGCAACTTTCCTAATCAAGTGATTAACGTTAAAAACAAAACTTTCCTAATCAACAACAAAACAAGAAAGCGTTTCCTAATTCCTATCTCACCTTATACTCCCGCTCCCCGCTCCACTAACTTTTTATTTTTTTTCATCACAAATTTTTTAGATATATATGTAATAAATAATATAAAAATTTGGTCAACTGATTGATACACAATACAATCCACATTCCACAAGACGAATCCAATTCACTTAATATTTTTTTTCTATTTTACCTCTTTTTAAAATTAAGATTTATTAGTAATTACTACCGATGTTGGCTTAATGGAAAGAATTTTGCTGGCTTAAACATGAGAATATAAATTAGAGTATAACGGATACAAAATAAAATATGTTTGATAGAATTATATTCAATTATACCTGATGACTCTGTTCGAGTATGACCTAATTAGTGTAATCATATTTATTTTTACTGTATTCAGTATAAAATATAATCCCAATGTTTCTAATTATAAGGCAACTTTGACTTTTTTGGATAAATTATAAATACAAAATTAATCAATTTAAAGTTTCTATAATTATCTTTAATCTTCAAAACTAATTTATTCTTTTTATAAACTAATATAAAATCTAATTATATGAGACATATGTTATAATTTAGTGGCTTAATTTACTTCCTAAATTTCACTAAACAATTCAAAGGGGTCTTATATTAATTAGGATCGGAGGGAATACTTGATAATGAAAAAAATAATAAATCAAACCTGAAAAAAATTCCTAAATTAATGACCTAGCAGCAGATTATTATTTTTTTAACTAAATGATTGCCCTTCCATGGTCATCAGTAGGACTTCTTATGATCGACCGGATCACCACTAAGTCCAATCAAATTCAGTCCACTTACTCTTAATTAAACCACGTTTAACTTGATAAATATAAGTAAAATATTACACTTTATTTTTGTTTAAAAATAGGCAAAACCAATATTGTCAATAATGGGTTCATGCTTTGTGCGTGAGTGATATTTTTCAATTCCCTTGGAGGATTCGGTAATTTTGATCATTTCATACGCCTGCTCGTTCAGCTTTCGATGCATGAGTTGGGTTCAATGATGTGTGTAATCTAATGGCGTGAGTGACATCTATTCCAGTCCCTTAAATAAGTGATTGAGGCTTGGAGGTTCAACTCCGAACCAACTCTTATAAATAGAGTAATTAAACCCACAAAACAGTTGTATGTCTTTTATATAAGACTTCAATTTAGTAAGGGTTTAATGTCATTTGACAGTAGGTGGGGATACTCTTCGGAAATAGCAAAAAAATATCATGGTATTATGATTATGATTATATGGATTGGCGCTACTTTTTATGGATATTTAACTAGATCTTTTTCAACTTTTCATTCTAATATTTGTACATCATCCAGTGAAATAGAAAAATATAAAATTAGCCAAGCTTGTGCAATACAATGCTAAGGCATATCATAATCAAAAAGAAAAATATAAAATTATTTTCATTAGTCTACAATCTTATAGTGTGTGCCATTAAAAACGTTTCTATGGTCGCCACCAAGTAGACCACACATGATTGAGCATGAATTATAAATTTGCTAATATGTAGCGCATAAAACAATATTTTTGAAATCACACTAAATTATGTCAAAGCGACCATTTCCCATTTCTTAACAGACACATACACACATATACACACTCCCTACTCCCTCCTTTATAAATCTAAGATTACTATCAAATTTCAATTTATTCCTAAGTATAAAACCACTTTAAATTTGTTCTCGATTTTTTCTAAATTAATTCTAATGATACTTATCCACTGTATGTGAACAAATAAAAGAGGGAGAGTGGAATAGCTAACTCAACTAATAACATGATTAATCTAATCAAATTAATTAATATTGTCTTATATTTATAAGCAAATGGAGTAGTAACTTATACGGTTATACCAAATTTATTTTTACCAGAATTATGGCTAGTAAACTAAGATTCAAATCCTTATTAGAATACATGGTAATAATGAACTAATTGAGTGATGAAAGGATTTAACATTCAACTTCCCACGACAAGATCGTAGTCGTGGTTACAAAACATAGTAATAAAGAAATGATGAAGAACCAATTGACGGAAGCAACCAAACTATGTTGAGTATCGTCTAGATTTAGAAGGAGCATTGCAACTGAATTATAACACTCTAAGGACGACAAATTCATAATCAACATGCCTAACGTGACATTATTAAACCTCAAACTACAATATAGAACATTTTTAAATAGCTAGCTAGAAGTGCTGTCATTGTATTAAAGCTAAATATAGTTGAAATATATGTGTTATTTTGAATTTTAGAGAAAAAAATAATTCTTAAGTCTCTCTAGTTTACCTTGATTTTAAATCAAGTTTTTATTTAACGTATTTTGTTTGAATTTTGTTTGAATGATAATTTTATGAAATTTAAACATCAATAATGCGTGCCTTGTTCCTTTTCTCCCTTCTTGTTTTATGTCTTTGTGGCTTTATGGATGAGGGTATGAAGAATATGGTTCACCGCAGGCATCTAAATTCCATTTGTATATAATAGCAAATCAAGACAAACTAACTTTTGTATGATTTTGAAGGGGAATCCCAATTTCACTAATAATAAATTGCCAAACATATAATATTAAATTCATAGTAAAAATTGAGAAAATTGGTTTCATGCTTAAAAATTCTATGATTTTATCATTATATGTTTTCAAACACAAACAAAATTTATTGTGCACCAAAAACTTTTATACAAATAAACGATACCGATAATAAATTATAGTTAACCGCTAGAATTTTTAAACTCATACTTTTAGCCATTGTTTCTTTTTTTCTAAATTATTCCATTATATTATTTATAAACTATGAACCGTTAGCAACTCATTTTTCAAATTCCATCCTACACATAGTGACATGGATGTCATAGTGGTGATGAGAGCATAGATTCGTATATAAAATAACACGCTTAATGGGACCAACCATGTCTTTCTTGTTTGCTTCCTCCCTGTGTGTTGGTTGCTTCATGGGAGAAACATGAATCATTTCACCTTATAAGCAACCAAATTCCCTTTCTAATCCTACTTTACAAACTCAAGAAATTCCTACAATTTCCTCTTCCAATGTTTCGAGACATAACCATTTAAATTTTTTATCAGAACATATATATACCCATTTAAATTAATGAATAATTAATTCCCTAATATTTTTTATATGTAATGCTTAAGTTTATTGCATTGATTAATTAGTATATCTTTCGTTTATGCGGCTATACGAGTGGTGACAAGATTAGACTTTGTTAGATATTCTGTACTCATGAACGTGGTGCTTTTCAAAGAAAGGAATATGATTTAATTATATATTGTACGTAAGATAAGCCTAAAACATATCCATCGGGAAACTTCCAACAGAACAACTACGCCTCACTAATATTTAGCTGAATTAGATTCTCTATTATGCCCTCCACAACAAAGAATATAAACATCACCAATTAGTCAACTTTTTCTTCCAATCTCTCCCCACTAATAATCCCCTTTTTTTAATCACACAATTGTTATTGTCCATGTTTTTTCTTAAACGTCGGGTATAACTTTTTGATTGATAAATATCTGCGCTATTCGATATCTATCGTTTTTTATTGTATCTTTGAATATTTGAGTAACCAATTAATTTAAATCGGCCTTTATCATCATAATGTTTCTCTCTAGAAATTTGTTTTAGATATGTGAGAATTGAATTCTTTTTATCGGCCCATCTTAAATAAATTTGTTACACTATCCAACTGGATATCCACAATATTTTTCTTAATTAATTGTGGCGCCAAGAATGATGTACACATCATACTTTTTTCTTTTGATCAAATTATATATATATAGTCCCGTTAGAGGAATATTCTTTTTGTTATACATTCTATTGTGTGCTTAATCCCCTTCCTTAAACCACTAACTTTACTTGTTTAATCATTCTTCATTTTTTATGGACTAATCATTTTTTACTTTATAAAAAAATAACAATTTTGAAAGTGAACATAAATTTTGAGATACAGTAGCCTCAACTCACTAATTTTTTAATACAAGTACCAAATAATCATGCGCGCGCGGGCGAGCACATATATACTCTGTATATCATAAAAAATAAAATAAGGAGTCGCTTATAATGTGTGGGCATATTTTACTATTTTAGTAATTCCATCACGTCCAATTACCACTATAGATGTAATGTGTACGTAAAGTTCTATTAGTGACTACTGACTAGGTAAGCATCTCACTTTTTTGGCCCCTTCTCCCCTATAAATATATATTGCATTATTTTCTCTCTCACACCAATTCCCCTGAAGAAAGAAAAATAATATATATAGGGCATACTACAAAACAGAGTCACTAACCACAAAAAAAATGAGGCCTTCTCCATCAAATCCGACCACCACCACCTTCACCTACTCATCGCCGCCGCCATCACCGTCGTCTTTATATTCTTCCGGTGGCGGTCTCCGGAACTTAAAGTCTCCGATTCCATACTTGTTTGGAGGGTTAGCTTTCACTCTTGCTCTTATAGCCATAGCATTGATTATTCTCGCATGTTCTTACAGGAAACAACCATCTTCGGCTGCAAATTCTTCAGGTTGTGATGATGAAGAGGCAGGAAAAGTGGAATCAGCCAAAACGACGTCGGATTCGGAGCCCAGAATTCTTGTTATTATGGCTGGTCAGAGTAACCCCACTTTCTTGGCTAAGCCTCTCTCTTCTTCAAGTGCTACTATTCAAGAAACGTCATGAACAATTTTGTTCATATTATAGTTTTTCTTTTAATTTTCTTCTTATTGGCTTCAAATACTACAGAGATAAGCATTAATGTTGTTATAGGTATTACTTAGTATACAAGTGTGCCCGTTTTGTGCTTTGGGTACGCGTTTTGCGACATCTTGTATCTAATCTGGAGAGGCTGGCATAACAACAAATATATTTAATTTATCCAAGTTTTTATGTATCATTCTTATTTATTGTTGTTGTTTTTTTTTTCCAATTTCTTATTATCGAAATTTTTGTTGTTAATTTTGTGAGAGATAAGGTGAAGGTGTGAGTTTTCAGGAAACGGCGGTGAGCTTTCCTTTTCTTTTTCTTTTCTGGGGATTGAATTTGTTTGTGGAACAAAAAGGAATGTCTGACGTAAGAGTTAAGGTGAGGTGAGAATCACTTTTAGTGCTCTTCCCGTTCATATAGAATTTTAGTACTTTATATTTAAATTTAAATTTTTTTAACGTGTTTATTTTTTTAAAAAAAAAACTCACGGTTGAGATGATGTAAATCTGATTTTTTTTTCAAAAGAAAAAGGTAAAAGAAAACAAATTCAATTTTAATTATGTAAATTAGATATGATATGAATGACGTAGTGATAATAAGATCTTAATGTTAATGCTCTTAATTTGTTGAGAAATTCACCTAGAAACAAAATACTTAAGGTTTTATGTGATACCTTAAACAATTTAAGATGAAAACTTTTCCGAAACTTCCAAATAAAACCTTGAGATTAAAATTTTTTATGTGTTTTCTACCATTTTAGGGTGTCTGAGCTGATTAAGATTTTTCGAAAAAAAAAACTGATTAAGATTTTATGTTGAACCAAATATATTTGTTTGTCATCGTTTAACCTATAAATTACATGACAAATTAGGCTTATCTAAAAATTCCTATCATCATTTGTGACGAGGATTTAAAATGGTTCAGTGATGAGGTTGTGGCTTTATCAATTATAATAATAATCAATTAGTTAATATATATGGTGTGGCCATTTTTCAAATACGGTGACTTGAGTTGAAAGAGAATAATGAAGAAGACGGGGCGGTTCGAGAGAGTTAACATTGGAAATGGCGGGTCCCACACATGACAAAAAAAGGTCCAAAACAAAAAAAAGGTCCAAATCTGATCTACATCCATGCCATCACTTCACTAGTGGAAGACAGCCCCCTTTACTTTCCACTAAATATATCTATATTTTTCTTTTTCTTTCACGTTTCTTCCACATTTTGAAAATTCTACTACTGCAGCTTCTAATTCTAATACTGCTTTTTCTTCTTCCTTAATGGCCATTATTATCAATTCCAGTGGGCTGCCCTTTCAATTAATTATTTGCTCCCATCGATTCATAATGCAGGTCATCTTTATTTACTTGTCTTTTCAAAGAATTCTTGTATAAACCCGATTTTCTATATCAATCGGTATATGAACAATAAAAAACATTTAAAAAAATTGAGGCAATTGCACCTAAAATCTAATTAAAATACTTAATTTTAAAGAGGCCTTAAGGAGTTGTTACCATTTGTTAATGACGGCTATTGCAGTTGTTAATAATAGTAATTAACAACTCAATGAGACTTCTTTGAAATTAAGTCTTTTATTCTGGATCTAATATGTAATTGACCCAAAATAGATTCTCCCAATTATCTTACAAAATTAGTTAGAAAATCAATTCAATTCTTATAGGAAAAACTGATAGAAAATTTGTTTTGATTTTTCAGCCAATTTAATGATTTTATGCAGGAATTTCTCCATCACAGCTTTTCCATGTATACACCCTTTCAATAATTCTAAATATGATGTTTATTTTTATCGGAAATATAAAGTCTAATAAATTTATATTGCATCTCAAATTTATAGAAAGCTTACACGTATTTGTTATAAATTGCTAACTTAATTTAGTTTGTTAATACCATCAAATTATAATTAGTTATGTGCCTGCTCAGTTAAGGTCTAAAGGGAGTAAATCTCCCATAAAGTTATCTAAGCATTCACATGTGAAGTAATATTTTTCACATGCCATAAACTTATCTAGCTAACTCCAATAATATATTTTTTTATTTAAAATTGTGATAAATATGATTGAATCCGTTGGGATTTGGGAGAGAAAGCAGACTGAATTAGAGCAGCTGAATTTTGACTTAAGAAGGACTGGGAATGGGACGCGACAACCAGAGGTGGTTTGAGATTCGTCCATACGCACAACATGGTTTCTGAATCAAAGATTTTGTTGTGGATGTGGAACTACAACAATAAAACACCGCCTCCAAAATATTAATATATGTCTCGTGGGCAGGTGCAGTGATTGACTTTGTTGTTCACATTCAACGTTGTTAGCTTTTCTTTTGCTTAATCGTGATAAATTCTTATTTTTTTGTCCACCATAGAGTTATTCAAATAATAAGTAGCCTGAGTGTAATTAATTTATAATGGAAATTAGTGGTTTTTTTCACACTTTTTCAGTGTTTAATTTGTTTAAATAATCGTTTCAACTTTTACCCTATACTTAATTTGTATGGGAAGAAAGATAGGGAGGATAGAGTATTAGGAGAAAAACTCCCAAATATTGTAAACTTTCTTTTCTATTTTTGTTGAACTTCTGAATAATAAGTATATATTAAATATTAATCAAACAACTAACATTTACATATATATTGGATGAAAGGCTTTAACAAATATCTTGATTATGTTGCACCCTAATGTAATACTGCTGAGTAATACTTGGGATCTTATCACTAGTTTCAATAATTAGAAGCCTTGCTATAGTTACCACAACTTTTGTATTGGTTGAGCAAACCATTTTATTTTGACCTCTGTTTCTAAAATTAAAAGTTTAGATGGATAGGGTATCAGTATTCGAGTTATGTATAAAAAAGTTTTCACTAGAGTTAGAATATATACTTCTGACCCGTTAGAAAGAAGATTATGTAAATATTTATAGTTGCCCCATCAATCATGCATGTTCCCAGCTGGACAATAGAATTGAATTTAGCCATCACGACTTCTTTTTTAAATTATAAGTTAATTTATTTACTTGCTAACCATATAAACTTTTGTCGACTTTACTAATTTTGATCTCCGTCTATATATCTTCATGCTTATCAAAGTCTTCTTTCGGACATATCCTTTGCTACATTATCAACATCAACAATACTAATAGCGTTGGAAATTAAATCACAGTATGATTTTACTCACAACGGGAATTAGATGCTCTCATATTGATTTAATCATCTCATGACAATTTGACAACAGGAAAACTTTCTCAAAATTACCTACGACAAAATTTGTTGCCGAAGATATACATGATGAACTTTGTTCGATGACGACTCAAATACAACATGTTTTCAGTGGATTACATTCAACTTTTATTCAGTTTCATGCACCTATATTTCAACTCTTCAATTATGTGATAGATGAAAGATATGTATAAATTTATATATACCAAGAAAGTTATGTTGTAAACAATTGGAGATGAGTTGTGCCTGCTCAAGAACACGAGTCTTCAGATATTTTTTACAACAAATTAAAAACATATTCGGCAGTTTAATTAGAAAACTGCAGAATGGAAATGAAGCGCTGTTAAGCTTTGTCAAGTTCCAAGCAGACATTTTCTTAAAAATGAAGTTCCCACCAAAAATTTCTTTCACATTCAAGTTGTTAATATTATCATGACATCATCAATAATGT
This sequence comes from Mimosa pudica, assembly GCA_029929735.1. Taxonomy (NCBI): domain Eukaryota; kingdom Viridiplantae; phylum Streptophyta; class Magnoliopsida; order Fabales; family Fabaceae; genus Mimosa; species Mimosa pudica. The sequence continues at coordinate 5,004,576 of JAKELP010000021.1, read as the reverse complement.
GAGGAGATTACACAAGCAATTAAAGCAATCGATAAATTGACACATCAAATTAATTAGTATTTTATTGAAATGTGGAAAATATATACTAACTCCGGTCCTAAATATTAGACCTAATAATTGACTTTTTTTTGGAAAAGTTAAGGTTGCGAAATAAGCTATCAAATCATGACATATTTGATATATTTTTAGATTATACATTAGTTTATAGGTAAAATAAACTAATCTAAGGGGAAAATTTAGGTAAATCAATTTATAATTAACTTATTTTACTTTTTTATAGGATTTTCTAAAAAAATAAATTAGATCTTATATTTAGGATCGGAGGGAATATTTGATTTCAATTTCTATAGGACCACAAATTCCTTCTCATCTTAATCACCTTTAAGTTCATGTCCTTAACGTTATCGACAAATTAACATCAACCAGTGTCGAAAAATTTCAAAGTCACACAAATTTATAAAAAAAAATTGCATGAAGGTTTCCTAGAAACCGATAAATTGACTTCACATTTTTTAATGTCTTTCTTATTGATCTTGTAACTCCTACTCACTTTTCAGGACACGTACGGACGTCCCAGCGTCTAGCATCACAAATGTAACAACATTATAAAATATCTATATTTGTATTTATATATAAAAAATCAACTTATTTCATAAATCATATAAAATTAATGCTTGTCATTAACATATTTTACTCATCTAATTTATCGCCCTCAACAATCCATATAAATAAGTCTAACAAAGTTTAGTTAATGTTATATCATCAATTATATTGCAAAAAATCCCAACATTATCATGTTCAATTCTTATGTGAGAAACTACATTTTAAAATTATAGAGGCCAAAATCAAGATGTGATAAAACTATAAAGATTAACAATAATATTAATCTAAATTAAATTAAAGTATGTAATACGATGAAGATAAAAAAATTAGGAATTCCAATAGGAATGTGGGAGTGGGTAGGTGGACGCAACAACTAGAGAACGTAATTGAAGATGTTGAATTGACAATGACGTGGAGGGTTGAGTGGAGAGGAGGCCATGACTTTTAATTATGATCACATCCTCATTATCTTTTTTTTTTGTTTGTTTACTAAAATATATTATTTGTGGAAGAACAAGAAAAATATTGTGGCACTAGAAGATGTTGGGCAATTATTAATGTGGAGGCACAAATACACCTACTAGCTTTTTAAGCACTTCTTCTTTAATTTGCCTTTTCTTCGTTTTTGATTATATTATTTTTAATTTGACGATTATTGTAAAAATGAAATCTAATCTATTTATTTTCAAAAAAGTTTAAAATCTTCTTTTTAATGGTTTTTTCCTTACTAGTAAATATGCCACTTTCACTGAAATACACACTTTTTAGGTAATAGATCTGGGAAAAAAAAAGCGATAAAAATTGTGGACAAAATTCATTTTTTTCAATTAATTATATTTATTAATTTTTTGATCAGAAATTATATTTATTAGTTTAGTCTTTCAAATTCTAACTGTTGGACCGTTATTAATGCACAATTTGAAATTAATGAATAGAAACAAAATTGACCGTAATTTTCACCAAAAATGCTAACTTAATAAGTGTGATCTTTTTTAAAAAAAAAATTATGAGAGTGGCGTAGGAACTAAACAAATCTTTCTATACAATATAATATTTATAACAGTATTGTTTAAGCCATCTTTGTCCGACAACCCTCTTTCGGTGGCCAACAAAATCAGCACTTAGCTTCTTTCTTGTTTCTTTCGCCCTCATCAGTGCCTAGATCAATCTTCTTCCATATACACAAAAAAAAATTCATTATAAGTGTATGTGAGTGTGTGTGTGTGTGTGTGTTAAAGCCTTTTAGAGATTATTTTGGGTTAACATACACCAACTAAAATAGAATAGGGAATTTATTTTACTTGAATGTTTTCCCTGGTATTGGTTTTTCGGTTGGCTGAAGTGTGCCCCTTATCGCGCTATTGACTCAAATGTGTTCTTTAAAAAAAACAAAATTATCAAATATAGATACTCTTTGAAGAGGTCGAAGGAATTCGATGTGATTATATTGAAGAGTTACACTTTGTAGTCTGTATAAATTTATAATACAAAGAAACCACTTTAATTTAGTGTTATGATTAGTTAAAAGTTCTATCCTTTGACTTATGATTATTGACTGTTATAAGTATTTTATCTTAGAGATCCAAAATTGATTTTAATGACATATAATTTAAATCAAGTCCGAAATTCTTTATATTTGCTAGGGAATTTTGCCTTTGATTTCTCTGCAAGCATAATCTACAGGGAAAAAGACGATAGACATCGAAATTTCTGTGGCCATGGGAAAAGAACTCAAAGGAAAGAAGTGTACTTTCCTTGTTATTTTCAAAATTTAAGGACCATTTTGGCCCCAAAATGGCTGGCTCATAAATGAATGCTTTTAGTTTGAGCAATTGCTTCTTTGCCAAAAACACTCGAATGTTTAAAAACAGGGAAATCTCACATAAAAATAAAGTTGAATTTTAAAATTATTTTAACTAATTAAATAGAAAGATTAACTATGAGAGTTACAACATTTACTACTCAAAATTCTTTTTCTGTGATTTTAAAATTCAACAATCATTTATTTGAGATTTTATCTTTTAAATATGTCCTTCTGATATATATTAATATTCTTCATATAATGTACCAACAATACAACTTCTAAATCTCAAATTTTAACAGTACAACTAGTTAGTAGTTCAATTGGTCAAAAAAAAAAACTAGTTAGTAGTTCCTTCTTACATGAATAACAGAGTACCATTGTATTCAATTTCAGTACTAACTAATCATTAATCAATTAATCATCATTTATTACTGTAAAATATATTTAGTATATATTCATAGATTTCCCCTACTATATATATACTGATTATTTCCTTCTGTACATAAAATTAAATGCGCAATAATGTAACTCTTGGGGTAAAATTTTTAGTTTAAAGTTTCATATTTTTGTTTTAACTAATTTTGCATTACACATATGAGATGATACATCTTGTTGGAGAGTTTCGTAAATTTTTTTTTTTTTGAAAAAAAGACTTTTTTCCTTTTGATTCTATTGTTTCCTAGATACATGGTGAACTAACTAAATTTATGAGTGAGTTTGAATCTGCACATTAATAATTGTAAGTGTTTGAAGAATTATTTATTTCTTTCTCAAATTGTGCCCTTATCCGAAGAAGACAATAACTTTAAGAACATTTATAGATCATTAATTGAAAAAGAGAAAATCGATTAATGATTCCCATTTATAAATTATAATTATTAGTCATTTGGGCCTATTATGCTTTTGTCCACAGAGTATTAATTCTCTTTAAGATTTCATTCATATGAATGTTAAAATACATATACACGTGGGTAAAAGATAATATTCTGCTCAAAATTAAAGTCGAATAAAATAAAGATAAAATCCAAATCCATGTAAATTGATTACTAATTAAATAACTGAATAACAAATACACCCAATATGTTGCTGCCTTGATAATTATATTGATTCTATAATATGAGTCATTTCAATCAGATTGATCATGAGTAAACAGAAAAATGATGGATTGTGAGAGTATATGTAATAGGAAGAAGATAAAATTAATGCTTATCCATGGCCAAAATTAGAGTGATGAATAAACCTTTGTTCATATGATCATTTGATCCAGACATGTGTACTTTGATTTGGCCACCTGCAAATTATAAAGTTGTCCCTCATGATATGACAACCCTTTTCCATCATTCATAAAATTTGTATAGCTTAAAATGTAACCTTGTTCATGAGATGATCGATGTACTATTGCAACTAGCTATCAAAATAAATTTCTGTCTTGTTGGAGGCTCAGTGCATAGATAGTAAATGACCATTATTATTTGGTTCGCACCTCAATATGGATGGATAGAAAACTTTTGAGGTTTTAAAATGTTATTTTATTTGTGATTTTATATTGTGCGAGATAAGCATATAATATAAGAAGTACTTTTGTTTTGCCTTAGGAAAAAGTAAACTAGCAAGTCAATGTTTAGTACAATGTTAAAAAAGGCTATGAGTCTCTCACTAATTCAATCAAAAGTGTTGGTTGTATCAACTAGAGAGATGTAATTATTAGGAGTTGTATTCTTATAGAGTACTTAGTAATAAGAGAGAATGGAGAATGCAATACTCCTCATGATTAAACATGTTTAAACAGATTCTTTTATGCAAACACATGGTAAGCAACACAATAAAAGTAAATACAATGAAGCAAAACACAATAACAACCAAAGAAGAAAAGAGGTTGCGCGCTCAAAAACTCTAGTTGGGTGTATGAACCTTCTACAGACATCTGTACGTGCACCGTAAGCCTAGGCAAAATATTGGGGACCAATAATGAAACCCGCTAATAGCAATTGAATTTTCGTTTACAATCATTGCTGCAACGAACAAGCCATCAGTCTATGAACGTTATGTTAGAGGCAACTATCTGAATGTTATATTGGGGTATATAAATGATAACAATAATGGAAAAATATGGTCTAAATTAAAACCGAAGGTAGTAAAGTATGGATCTTTCCGGTAAACTCTGATTGTAAGATAATTCTGAATTTCAGAAAAATGATGTCCGATTCATGTTAAACTTGTGCCGTCACCTTTTGGTTGCCTGTCGGTGTGTATATGATCTCGTTCGTCGTCTTCGCTCATTTTCTTATTCTAGCGCTAAATATATTCAAAGACTACTTTTGCTTTTACAAGTAATACTTAAGTTGTACCTTTTACAATTATTTTATTTCTGGCAGCCACTCTCAGGCAATCAGGAGGGATATTAGGAAATAATAGAATTGGTAACACTCTAATCTAATTTGACTATGAAGGGTTATATGTCTATCATAATCTAATTTAACAATCAGGAGGGCTATATGTCTATCATAATCGCAAATCAGATTAAAATCTAATTCAAAAACTAATTTAATCTTACAGTTTACTTAAAATTAATGAAAAGGTCGTGAGTAAGATATTGTAATGATTAAATTGTAATATTACCCTTTTTAATACACCATTTAAATTTCAATGTCATATTAAATTTGATTCTACATATCTTCACTACTCTTGTTAAACAACTATAAAAAAGACATATTCAATAATATTTACTGAAACTAGCAAATACTTTATATAAAAAAGATTAAGAACGTTTAAATAAATAGGACGGACCAGGCATTTCATTAACAAATAAAAGTGTATGACGACATAATGGCACTATTTCATTATTGATACAAAACTAATTATATCAAAGAAAGTTAGCAGAAACAGTCACAAACACTAAATAAATTCCTCATTGCTTACCTCAGACGCACTTTTTCATATCTCAAACCACTTTTGACATGGGCATGTGGCATCTAGCCAAGCACCAAAAACGAATCTTCTTCACCAGTCTCTCAAGGGCACTTTGGTAATTCCAAATCCTCTCCCATTATGCACTATAAATTTCAAACCCATAATCCCCCATTTTTCACTTCAAGTGCATCAAGTGAGAGATAGATATATATATAGAGAGAGATCATGAGGCCTATTATGAGTAAGAGCGGTGAGGCCATTAGTGTTTGGAAGACTCCAATTCCATACCTCTTTGGTGGCTTAACTCTGGTTCTCGTTCTCATGTCTCTAGCACTGATAATCATCTTTTGCTCTCAAAGAAAAAGACCTTCATCTTCATCTCAAGAACATCAAGAAGAAGAGGATGGTTTGAGAGTGCAGGTCATGACCATGGTTGACTTTGAGCCAAAGATTCTTGTGATCATGGCTGGCCAAGAAAACCCTACTTTCTTGGCTAAGCCAATAGTGCCATTATCATATTGCACATGTCAACCTCAACCACCATCTCCTTCTTCTTCTTCAACCTCTGTCGAAAACAAAAGCGACTTGAAGATCAATGACTAAATTATTTTGTTCAACTTTTTTTAAGAAATTCTTAAGAGAGGGAAACAAATGAATATGAGAAAAGAACATTTCCGCACTGAGGCTTTTACACTAGTTGTTATGAGATGAAATGGTGTAAACTTTTTGTTGATTTTGCAGGCGTAAGGTTTATATCGTTATGTAAATCTATGAGGTTAATCTTTGGGGTTCTATAAATTGTTTCCTTATCTACAAGTTCTAATTTTCTTATATGATAGATTTATCACACAAACACCCTCGCGCGCACACACAGTATTATGTTGTTTGGGCACACAGAAATAAGTTAAATGTGACTTTGAGAATCATTCCATATGGAACATTAACATGTATGGTGCCACTTGAACTTTAGGCGCGTATATCATGCTCTACCCTAATTGTCATGTCAACTTTTTCTTTTTGAGTTATCGGTTAAAATATTTTGTTGCATTCCATGTCAACTTTTTGCATGCGACAATTTTTTTTTCTTAAGTTGTGTGTATCATTATAATTATAAAAAAAAATGAGAATATCATCAACACGAGTCTAAAGAAATGAGTATACTCAAAAAAAAGTTATACATTTACTGATAACATGCAATATTAAGTTTTAGTATATAAAATAATAATAAACTATTTCATAGAAATATTTTATGTTAGGAAAATTAAATACAAGTCCCTGATAAGGAACATAATACTGGAAAAGTCCCAAAAATTGAAAAAATTAAAGTAGAGTCCCTTGGGACCTCACTTTAATTATTTCTGAATGTGTGGGCCCCACGTTTAATAATAAAAAAAGGAGAATGGGAAGGAGAGAAGAAGAGAGGAGAGAGAAAAAGTGGGTGAATTTTTTTATTATTAAATGTGGGGCCTACACATTCAGAAATAATTAAAGTGAGGTCCAAAGGGACTCTACTTTAATTTTTTCAATTTTTGGGACTTTTCCAGTATTATGTCCCTTACCAGGGATTTGTATTTAATTTTCCCTTTTATGTTTACATTCAATCATTCATACCTCACTAATGGGTAGTTGGTTGAGTTGATAACTCCGTAAGAATGAGAACATGTATTTAAATCCTGGAAAGCGCTCTCATTGGGAGAGGGGACAACCCTGAAAAAATCATTCAGGCCTTACAGGGATTTTTGGGAGAGTTATTATTGCATTTTAAGACTACTTTCCGCAATACCTTAAGGGAAAAAGACAAATCAAGTTATTTGAATATGTAAAAGGATAATTTAGGTCACTAAATTTCTAAAATGACAATCAAGGTCAATGAACAACATTCTAGTTGTTAATTGGAAAGAGGATGTTGCTGTGGTTAGTGAGAATAATGTTGCTGTGGTTAATTGCTAAACTTAAGGTTTTAATATGGATGATGCAATAATTAAATATGCATGTTGTTAATGAGGATGCTGCAGTGTTTGATTTAGTGTCTGTGATTTTAAATGTCCTTTTGGAAATATAGTGACCTTGTCCTTTTACTTATTCAAAAGGTTTTATTTGACTTTTTCCCATACCCTAATTACTTTCAATTTCTTTTTTTATATTATATTATCTCTCTCTAAAATATAAATCATAAAAACATGTTTTATTCGCTGGGGGAATTGTTTTTTTTTTTTTGGATTAAACGCTGGGGGAACTTAATGCTATCGACTTTTTACAGAGCCACGTATATTTAACATCCAAGTTTCTAGATACTGTACCTTCAAGAAGATGGCTGGTACTGTAAGTATCAGAATCATCTCCAATGAATTGAAGGTTGAAATATAAATATAAACACTTTATGTTACTCATTAAGTTTATAATCAAGCGTGTTTTCCTTGCAACCACTAATTAATCATATTTAACTACGATGGAAAATGAGCTTAATAAAACCACATGGTATTGGTGTACCTGGACGCAAATTGTAGAATAATCCATGTGGGGTACACAAACATTTTCTAGTGGTCGCGGTCCAAACATCCTCTATTCTACTTCACACACACACACACACACACACATATCGAATAATTAATTATGGGCTATTATCATTTAAGTCCTGAACATAGAAATAATAGTGGTTGATTTCGACCGAAACATAAAATAAAATAGTACTTCCTTCAATTCACAATATAAGAGCCCAAAATTTTTATAGCTTTGATAAAAAAAATATACTGGCTCAACCTTACATTCTCTAATAACAATTTAATGTGGGTTTTCCATAATATATTTTTCAACCGTTCTTTTTCATATTTATGGATGCATATATATTTCCCTTTTTTAATATTATCAAACTAAATGAGGCAAGATTGAAAAAAAAGAATTAATTACATAAATTCAATTAACTTTTACATGTTTTTTAAGAAGTGTATTTTGACGATCAAATTTTTATATGACTGAAGTGAATAGATAATTGCAAATGCTGCAGCCATTTTGGGATACACATGTACAATTATATGACTGCAGCATTTGCAATTATCTATCAAATTTGAACTATGCCAAAGGCCATACAAAAAGCAAAAGAATACACCACACAATGAGTATCTAATTACCGCTGAAATGAATTGATAATAAAGAGTAAACATGCAGTGCACAGAACAGTGCAAGTTTTGATAAAGCCAAAGAACATGTAATCTCTATTATATTAGTTTTGGTTTACTGCACATGTAACTTCAAGTACAATTCAAGAGAAAGAAGAATGATACGAGTTCCATTACATAATAGATGACTGAAAAATGGAGCGAAAGGAACCATACTACCAATCAGAACCAAACATCATGTAAATCACTGCTAGTTCATATGTTTCTAGTGACTGTCTACATGTGCCAACTCAAAATTCTAATTATATAAACTTCAACGCTGGCTTTTTGATGCATGATTTTATTGCAATGCATTCAAAGCATTGGTTACCACACAGTTTGAGAGTTTGACAGCAAATATGTAAACACCGTGTAACTAGCAAGGTCCTTGATTGAGATGAACATTTTGAAATAACAATAGCAAAGGGGAAAAGAAATTACAAAAACATAAAAAAAACTTTGCTTATGTAAGATAGGCCTGGAAAAAAATACATGCACCTGAAGGGCTCTCCAAAGATAATAAGCTTGAAATAAATTCCAGAAGAATGGGACATTAGGCATAGGTAAAACCTGCAAAATATTTTATTTGGAAGAATGAATAAATTTTAGAAGAGAACAAATAAACTAATTATTTATGCTTACCTCCTAATAGTAGGCTTCTACATATACTACACATTGAACATACAATAGCATTAAGTTCCTTCCCATGGTGATGATCCAGATGAATTTGGAAGTAAAAATTTCAGAAAAACAGAGAAAATATAAAACAAGATCCAAATTGGGTCGTCTTCTAAATTTGCTGAATCGCCATGAAATAGAAACCAAACAAAAGAACCTAACAAAAAAAACCATAATACCCCCGTTGTTTTGACTTTTCACACCAAAGAAAAAACAAAAGATAAACAGTTCAAAACAATTCCGTTTTTCCTCAAGCTGATATATATCCTTCAGACTATCGCATACATTCAAACTCAGTCACCACAACAATTCCCTTGACAGACAAACTCTCTCCATGAACGAATTTTTCAGACACGAAATAAAACCCATATATTAAACACAATAGCACACAAATCATCAAATTGAGAGCGGAAGGAGGAAAGTATGAGATACAACGAGTTGATCCTGAAAAAAAAAAAGAAGGAAAAGATTAAATAAAAAATCTTGAAATTTAAGAAGAAAATATAAGTAAATAATAAAAGGGTGGTTGCAATAGGGAATGGACAAAGTGAGAGAAGGAAACAAATTAATAATCTCCAGGTCAGGAAGCATCAAGGGCAGAAGTGATTGCTCCCACTTCCTCTTGCTCACACTTCATCTATTAAATCAGAAGTATCAAAGAAAAGAATCTGAAAAGATTTAATTACAAATATTGAAAGTTAACAAAACATAACTGAAGTGAATAGTGAATGGTTGGAATAGAAAATTATGACTGGTGAGAGTAAAATTAGCCAGTTGAGGAGGTTTCAAGGGCCTTAGCAAAAGATGAAGGAGCTGAAAACCCTAGCTTGTGAGTATGGAAAGGAGGAGGAGGAGGAAGGTAATGAAAGATAAGGAGGTTGACAACGCAAAACTTAGAGAAATAAAGAAAACCCATAGTGCATAAATTATTAGAAAATAGGAATACAGTTGAGATTAAAGAATTAAATGGGAGAAAGGAAAGATTGAGATATTCTAACCGACCAATTGCAGAGAATAACGAGGTAAAAGTTGTTGTGGAAAAGGTTCATGACAAAGGTAGCCATGGAACCTGAGACCTACACAAAAGCTGAAGTACATATATTCAGCATCTAATATGATACCAAACAGTTAGATGTATTATTCTGCAGTATCTGGAAATTATTGGGTAGTACTCCCTCCGTTCCTAAATATAAGATCACTTTAGTAAATTTGGAGAGATTAAGGAAAACATTCCAATGAGTTAGGATTACATGAAATTTTCAAAATACCCCTAAGTTTTAAAAATATTCTTTCATCTTCAAACCACTAAGTGATCTTATATTTAAGAACAAACTATCCTCCCTAAAGTGATCTTATATTTAGGAACAAAGGGAGTATGTTAGATAAATTACATAGCATGAATTGTTGAATTATACTTATATACGATTAGAGAAAGTAAACCTTCCAGTACACGTTCCCAAGAATAGTCACCAGCAACATACATGTATGTATACATATTTTTTTTATTGTAACATATATATATATATATATATATATATATATATATATGGAAATCACTGTACTCTTGAAATATTTCATCAGTACAATCTAACCTTGGTCCCTTTCGGTAGCAATAGTTGGTCTCATTAGGGAGCTGCCAAAAAAAATCCGAAAATCATGAAATTATTGGCTATGGATAGCTTTCCCTAAATAAAAACTTTTGGGAAGATAAAAAAGCAAAGACCTCAATTGGCCCCAAAGTTTACTCCTTTCCTGACAACAAAAACACAAAATCAACAAAAATCATGAAATTCGTTTCAAAAATATCTTTTTTTCTAACAAGGAAATCAAGACTACCGCTTGATCGTGGATTATCAATAAAGAATCAAATTGATTTTTCCTGGGTCGATGCCCGAGGGGTTAATGGGGATCACGCTCTGTAGGATTTGAACCTACGACATCGGGTTTTGGAGACCCGCATTCTACCGAACTGAACTAAGAGCGTTTTATTTTCACAAATCATAAATCCGATAAAATCCGTGACGTATTGAGAAAACAAAAGAAATCAAAATATTCAGAGAAGAAAAAAACCAATTTACGAACTTGAAGCATTGAATCTAACTACAATTAAAATAAAAAGATTCAAACACAATCAAAATTCAAAAGAAAGAGACAAAAAAAAAATGTTACTAACCTGTGGAGTTGTAACAGGGCTATGTCCATGGCCATGACTATTGAAAACCACAACAGGTAATGAATGGAATCAAGATGTTTGTGAAGGCGAAGCTGGAGATAAAAAGCAGAGAGAGAAGAAGATTGAGAGTGAGATTTATGTAAAAGCTAGGGTTTTTGCAGAAACAAAAGAATTAGAGAGAGTAGAGAAAGAGTTGGTTTGATAGCATAGGAAGAAAAAAAAACACCTCTCTCCAAAAGAGAAACCGAAGCGTTAGATTGAGAGGGAAAAGAAGCATGGGAAGCCTAGAACAAGCCATAGTCACCGGAAATCATGCATTTTTATCTTGTAGAATAGGATAGAAATCATTTGTGAGACCATAAAAGTAGTACTACATCAAAATCAGAGGGTACCAAGTGAAATCAGAACCCACAAAACATAAACTTCTCATGAAATAAGAAACAATTAAGTTCAAGATTTTAACCTACTATTGTTTAGATCTTTTTTTATAATGTCAGCTTAAAAGCCTTGAACAAGTCCATTCCAGCAATCCTAAGTTAAATTGTGCATAATAAACTCCAAAAAGGAAAGCTCATCAGATTCAAAATAATAAACTCAGTAGCGAGATGTCCGAAAGATATCAGATTCCACTTGCTAAATATTGTGTATAAGAAAACTGAACAAGTAAAGAATAGTCAAAACAGGTTAAGACACGAAAATAAGTGCAGAATTTAACAACTATACAAGCATGCATACTCTTATCCGAAAATTTCTAGTCCTCTGATGGTATTTTGCATTCCTATTGACATCTCCACCAGATTTTTGAAGTTTGACAACGTCCACAGCAAGCTCAGTCTTGTAAAACAAGGAATGGAAGTTAAACCAAAAATAACTTTTCAGCAGAAAAAAAAAATCTACCTGCCAATCAAGCTTTTCAGCAGAAAAAAAAAACAGTTATTTTAAGATACAACCCAAGTAAAGATGACTGAGGAAAAAAATTAACCTAAGAGATAAATCCTATAGCAAGCAGATGTAAAGGAATTGCAGCAGAAGAGAAACTTTCTCAAACAAAGGTGGCTTAACATTGGGGGGTTGTGTTTTGGCATTATTTGATACATTCTAAACCTTTATCATTACATGAGTGACCATTAACTTTAGTATCCATCTCAAGTTATACTATTTATAAATCACTAAAATTGAAAAGTAACTCATTTTACAGAATTTGCACAATGCACATAAACCATGTCTAATTACTAAACACGTATTTCAAAAAAATTGATTGTACACATTGATGCAAAGATCTTATGAATTCTTTTACTTAGATCTATATAAGATGTAATATATGCGAGAGTGCAATAAATAATACCATAAGAAAATGCTAATCTGGCATGCACATTCTAAGGCACATGTTTATCACACAACACTAGCAGCCTATTATTTAAAAGATGAGTTACATCTTACAGGATTTTGAATTACAGGAGTGCATATGTCACATAATATTATTATCAAATGCAATTTTATAAACTTCAATATATAGGATTTCAAATTATAAGAGTTCAAATTTCACAAAATTGGTAAAAGAAGTATATGTGAGGTTAGAAAAACTTTTGCTGCAGCCATGAAATTATCATTCTTACCAACTGCGAAGGATGTATATACTCTGTCAATTTTCACATCCTTGAACTCTCTTGTCAATTTTCACATCCTTTCACATCCCACAAAAAAATGGGTAGAAGAGGGTGATATTAAGAGTTGGAATACAACAAAAGAAAACTAAAAGCTAGTAAAAAGGAACATTAACTTTAGTATCTATATCAAGAAAACCTCTCCTGGATTTATATAATGGCTGTAGTACATAAATTCGTCACCAAATAGGAATTGATTAACATGATCATTGATGCGGCAACAACAACAAAACCCTTATGATAATAGGTTGGGGGTGCAAAGGGAATGAAAATGCATGATTTATAAACCAAAAATTTAGGGATTGACTAAGACTCCATCCAACACATGAAAACTGCATCTAGTTATATAAACTAGGTGCCTCCTACAAATCAAATTTAAGAAAACTTTGAAAAAAGGCATACTGACTTGAACTTGCTGGTTGAATCAGCACTCTGCTCCATAGCTTTGATGGATCTAATGTGAAGGAAATATTGCCTTCACTTGTAGCTACAACATCCACTGATATTCCTAAATCTTCAAAAGTTGAACATGCCTGCATAAATAAGAGACTGGTTAGCCGTGAATGGGATCAATAATTTGAATTGGAACTCCAGGCAAGAGCTTTCTCATCATAACAAGGAAGCCAAACTGACCAAGCATGCGTGTGATCCAACATAGTCACATACTCACATTACCCTTCAAAACAATGCTAGTCAGTACAGCCTGCAAGTGAGCAGGGAAATTCTAACATTTCTGGTATTCCAAAACAAAATATTATTTAATTTGTATCCATGCCAATAATGAATAGATGCAAACCTTGCTCATATCCCATGTCTTGGTGAGGACAATACCTGGAGGCTGGAGCCTTTGGATTTTAAGTTTTTTCACCCAAACAGGGATATCAACTTCTCTGGCAGGTCCCATAGACTGTGGATGCAGGACTTGCAAAAGGAACAAATCAGAGATACGACTTACCTTTGACAATATATTTAAATACCTATGGCCCAAGTACTATCAATCAGTCTCGTAAAAATGATGCTGCCAATAATCGCATTAATAAAGACCTATAGTTTTGACGAAACAAGAAATGTTTCCCTAAAAAGAAATTAAATTAATCTTGGGATGAGTGTTGAGACTAATAGTAATGGGGACACAACAATACGAATATTATTGCCAATTTTGAGGTATGAATGCTTCCCAAATATACTATAACATTAAAACAATGGTTTGGTGAAACAACTTAAAAGCATAACAGGCAGGCAAAGCAGAATCTATAAATATTTATGAACACAAAGGAGATACTGCAAAAAATATGATCAGTAGAACAAGAAAGCAAATACAAGAATACCTGTGCACCAAAGTAAGCAAGTTCGGCAGCCTCTTCAAAAGTCAAATGTGGGACAATGTCAGCTTATATTTGGGTCACAGCATAAAACGCCATCAACGTCTTTCCATACCTTAAAAGATTGCAGTCGATTTGTTTTCGTTTATCCTGCATTTAATTTTGGAAAACGTAATCAAGTTATGTGGATGAATTGTGCAGCAATGTATGATAGTGTTTCATATACATAATGAGTTTCATTGAATAAATACTCAATGACAGAGCCAATCTTAAAATTTCACTTCTCATTCAACATACAAAAGAAGTCCACTGACATGCTTCATTCTCGATATGCATAGCTAGCTTTTTAATACGTTAACCTGGATTTCAGGAAAACCTAGCGCTTTACCAATTGTTGTAGCTGTCAAATCACCTCCCCATCTGCCTAGTGTTGTTACAGCACACGATTTCTGGCTCTGGAAGAAGTAGCAGGAAATATATCAGTTTTCCAATTTAGAAGTTTTCATAAAAAGCAAACAACATCAAGTGGGAAAAAATGTAAAGTGTTGAACAGCAGGGCGTCAATTTGAACTTTCCAAGGAATCCAGTAACAGTTGATATAGCAGGAGCAGAAACCCAATCTTCACATAATCTCTTTGAAATAGTTGGGTAAGTTGCTTCCACAATATCCGCATTTGTAAAGTCATCAATAGTTATAAAACCAATCTCAGATGCATCACACTGTCAGAACATGAAATTAGCAACAAATCAGTAGAAACAATCACTACAAATAAAAACTGAATGATGCCAATCAGAATTTGCCAATGATCAAAAAGGTGAAGTTTTTTGGTTCAATGTGACCCAGATGAGAAGATCCGGAGAGCATACCTGGCGAGCCTTAACACCAATTTTTTTAGATATGCAGCAAAGATCCTAGCGGACAAGCACTGTCCAAATGAAACTAAATAGTCTTAAGTCCAGAGAGCTAACTATTTCATCATAGCAATCCCCTTTAGCAGTTGCTCCAGTTCTACAAGATGATGTAAAAAAATATTTTGCAGCAAGAAAACCAAGATCGCCAAAGATGTGAGTGCAAATAAATGACAATTACTTAAACAGCCATAGTGGGAAATGAGAGGGAAGAAGATGCATGGTATATAATTCATTCCATGAAAGAGTTGAGATGAAAATGGAAAAGTTGTTCTTTGTAACTTAATCTCAAACTTGCAATCATTTGATGGCTTATGGCTTTAAATTGGTGTCAAATCATTCATCTGATTTAGTATTAATAGTTTTTAGTTCAATTTTTGATGTCTTTGGTTATGTGTCTTACGGCTGAAAGCATGTGATATGTTATGCTAAAAAAATCTAAATAATTTCTAGTAATGAATTTTATGTCAATTTGTTTATTTGTTATAGTATTCAAAATCTGATATTAATGTGCTAATTCATGATACAATTTGAATTGGTGTCAAACCATTCATTTGATGTTCGATTAATAATTTCTGGTTCTGGATAACCTTTGTGGCTTTTTTATTTGTTTACGGTACTTAGAAAAGAACAAAGCTGCCTCCAATGTTTTGGAAATTCAGCTTCCTCTGTTACAATAATCTTAGAAATTAATTTGATTATTTTTATGTTTTGCACAAAATTTGAAATTTAGCTTCCTTAAACAATGCTGACTGCTATGTTTCTTTGTGGCCTCAAGAGTCAAGTGTGTATGAAGGAGTTATGGGAAACGATTCATACTTACCCCAATAAAGAGTTAGGTAATTAAACGTGGGGTAGAATTTGAGATATACCCATTCAGAAGTTCGTTACGAATGTTTTTTTTTTTTGGTATATAGAACGAATGTATTTTAGATCATATAGATTATGGGAATCATGAAAAGTGGGGTAGAACTTGAGATATTGTATTGAACCCCGGATCTTGATTTTAGATTTTCTGATGAAATTATCAGTTACGAAACATATATTTGTTATCTCTTTATATTATAAAGAAATAAATAAATTAAAACGATAATACACTGAGTTTCACCATAGATGGATAAAATTAAAACTCAGTGTAATATGACTCTAATTTTATATCTAATCTATAGATGTTTGGTTTTCGTTGAAACTTAGTGTATTATCGTTTAAATTTTCTTTTTTACAGAACTATTTTGTATTTTAATTGTCTAGTTTAATAAAAAAATTTGTGCTTCCCTATAAAAAAAATAATAGAGATGGGACATCAATTATACATATTAAGCGGTGGTCAAGGTGAGTTTCATAATGACCAAAATATGATCAGGTACGTACTCTAACAACTTTATATGCCTTTGTTGTTTCTATGTATCTGTTTTGGTTCTAATTTTGTCTACACATGGACAGTTCTTTCTTGGTGATTATCCCCTTTATTCAAAACATTCATGGTGGTGTACTTGACTAGGTTAGTTGTTTAAATGTGCTTCCATTCCTATTATCTTGTAATGTCTATCTGGTTTGAGTTAAGCTATTATCTTGTAATGTCTATTTGGTTTGAGTTAGGGGTAAAAACATGTAAAGAAAATGAATTTTGTTTTTCAATAAATGAAAGTAAGAAAAAAAAAAGGAAAACATGATATGAAGAAGTTGAAGAAAAAGGGGGAGAGCACAATTGCACAAAGAAAACACTATGTTTCTAGTTTAAGTCTTAAAAATAAAGCCCTTCCTTTATTTTTATTGTGCAATGCCTTAGTAGTGTTCTACATAAGCTTGACTTAGACACTTCCTTTTGTTAGTGAAATGATGGACTCAGAGCGATAATAAGCTCAATGCTCAAACACACACATTTTCTTTTTTTTTAATAACAAAAACACACATATTTTCTTTTGATAGCTACTTGTTATTTTTTTCGGTGACTAATAGCTACTATTATTGATTTAAGATTTTTTTCGTTATTTAAAATGAATATTAGTATATTTTACATGGAAATATTGATAATTTGAAAATATTTAGATGCATGAATCTTAAACTTACATTTATGCATGATAATTTAATTCTATATTTTAAAAACTGATAAGCTTTAAAATATTTGAACAATTACATATTACATTATAAATTTTTTTACAAAATAAATATTTAAAACATTAAATTTTTTGTAATATAAATTAATTATCATAAAATTATTGTTCTCATAATTAACAATAATAATTAATTACAAATACAAAAGTCTAAATTAAAATTATTTTAAACGGTTCTCAAGATTTAATTTAATTGAAAATGGAGTGTTACTTATGTTGTTTTTTAAAAGTTTTATTGACCCATTTAACGTGGTGAATAACTGAATATGGAGTATTATTTATAACAGTTTATTGTATGAAAAAATAAAATTATGAGGATAAATAAAAGTAATTTTTGAAAGTAGGTCATAAAGAAAAAATAAAAAAAAAATTGAGGCGTAAAATATAAGCAGCTCGCTGCGTGAAGATTACGCTTAAAATCCCCTATAAATAATAGGCTCTTTCTTTTTTCCGTTTGCCGCCATTATTTCCACAACCGAAGACGCTCCTTTTACTTTCAAATTGACGCGCCCTTCCTCTGTAAGTTCGTTTCTTTTCCCTCCCCACCATACTATCACTACCTACTCTTCTTCAATTCATCGCACATCCCATGAATCAATTCGATTATTAATTAATTTCTTTCTTTTTCCTTTTCCGAGTGTTGCACCAAACGAAAGCTGTAGAAGACAATACGCGTGCTGCTGTTGCTGTTCTACACAATTAGTTTCTTTTATTTTCTTCCTCCTCCTTCATTTATAATCTTCTCACCCTTGTGTTGTATAAACCCTAGCTTTCAGTTGATTTTTTTTTCTGCGTGATTTAGGGTTTTCACCGCTCCAACCGACAAGTGTAAACCCTAATCAAATCACGCGGGCACGCGGCTTCATTAATTCCGAGTGGACATGAAACCCGAAATTCACGCCCGCCGCCTCTTATGTCAACCCTAATTCCTAATCACATGATTAGCCTGAATCACCGCACCGACCTCCAAGGGTTTTTAAAAGCTCCGTCTCTCTGTTCTCTCTCCTCTCTATCTCTGCTGAAACATTTTAATATCACTGTTTTTCTCTCCGTTTTCAGCCAATCGCAGAACAATGAAGCGTCCATAGCTCTTGAAGATACTATTGGATTGGTGAGGCTATGTTGGTAAGGCTAAACTCGCCGTCGAATACTCCCTCCGTTCCTAAATATAAGATCACTTTAGGGATAAGAGCTTGTTACTAAATATAAGATCACTTTCTAATTTGACTCAAATTTTCCCCAAATTATCCCTATACTCCCTTCACCCAAAAAATAGTGGTTTGAAGGTGAGATGATACTTTTAAAATTTGGTGAGGAGTATTTTGGAAATTTCATGTAATCCTAATAATTAGAATGTCTTCCTTAATCTCTCCAAATTTGCTAAAGTGATCTTATATTTAGGAACAGAGGTAGTATAATATTTTTGCTCTCCCTCTCTTCTGGCTGCCTACTTTCTCTCCAATCATTTATCTTGTTTTTTCTGATTAATATCTATATGTATTATATGATGGAAAGCATCTTTATTCGTTTGACACGAGATTGATTGAGCCTTCGTGATTTTATTTTATTTGTTGAAGTCTACTTATGTGAAATTGAAGTATTCTTGATATGCTGCTTGTTGAAAATTGTCTCTTAATTCTGAATGAATGTAAATCCTGGTGTATAGTCACGTTATATAGATATTGGAATTGTGTGCTCTGGTGGCAGTTATTACCTTGCAGAATAGATGGTGTTCGATCATACGATGTTTGATTAGCATGTTCAGGGTACAGTTTAATTATATATGATGTTTGATTAGCATATTTCAGGCCACAGTTCATTCTTCAGTGCGCCATTGTTTAATCATATGATGTTTGATCGCAATCTTCATTATTTCCACAACCGAAGACGCTCCTTCTACTTTCAAATTTACGCGCCCTTCCTCTGTAAGTTCGTTTCTTTTCCCTCCCCACCATACTATCACTACCTACTCTTCTTCAATTCATCGCACATCCCATGAATCAATTCGATTATTAATTAATTTCTTTCTTTTTCCTTTTCCGAGTGCTGCACCAAAGAAAGCTGTAGAAGACAATACGCGTGCTGCTGTTGCTGTTGCTGTTGCTGTTCTACACAATTAGTTTCTTTTATTTTCTTCCTCCTCCTTCATTCATAATCTTCTCACCCTTGTGTTGTATAAACTCTTGCGTTCAGTTGATTTTTTTTTTTTTGCGTGATTTAGGGTTTTCACCGCTCCAACCGACAAGTGTAAACCCTAATCAAATCTCGCGGGCACGCGGCTTCATTAATTCCGAGTGGACATGAAACCCGAAATTCACGCCCGCCGCCTCTTATGTCAACCCTAATTCCTAATCACATGATTAGCCTGAATCACCGCACCGACCTCCAAGGGTTTTTAAAAGCTCCGTCTCTCTCTTCTCTCTCCCCTCTCTCTCTCTCTGTGTATCTTAACCTATTTTTATTATTCTTTACTTGTTCAGTTTTCTAATACACACAGTTTAGCAAGTGGAATCTGATATCTTTAGGATATCTCACTTCTGAGCTTATTATTTTGAATCTGATGAGAATTCCTTCATGGAGTTTATTATGCACAACTTAAGTTATGATTGCTGGAATGTACCTGTTCAAGGCTTTGAAGCTGAAATTATAAAAATTGATTTAAAAATAGTTGGATAACATCTTGGACTTGTTTCATTTTTCATGAGAAGTGTTTTGTGAGTTCTAATGCCACTTGTTACTCTCTGATTTTGACGCAGGAATACTTTATGGTCTCACAAATGATCTCTATGAAGGCTCCTATTTTGCAAATTCTGATACTTGTTTATCTGATTGGTGGTGATCCACGGCTACCTGCTCCTCGGGCAAGAACAATGAGTGTTTTCCGCTTTGCTATTTTGTTTTAAATGAATGTGTGAATGGGTTTCTATGTGTGTTTTAAATCACATTTTAACTGATGATGTCTTCTGATTGTGTGCATCTCTCTCGTCCAGGACTGTGGATGAGCTTAAAGTGGATTGATCAATTATTTTAGGTGAGTCACCTTAATTCACTTTAATCTGTTATTTAAACTTGATAAAACGGAATGTTGATCTTTATCATGGCCTTATGAGAAACTTATGGCGGCTGTGCTGCTATTTCATTCCAATAATTAACTGGCATTTTGAATCAGTATTTATATTTCTTATGCATTCATAGTTTTGCATCATGAAATAGTTTATGGAATCATTTCTTGTTTGATCTTACATTTCCTCAATGAAATAGTAGCCCATTATATGAAGTTAGGAAATAGAACTCTATTTCCCCTGAGGAGAACAAATCAAATTATTGCTTATTTTTAATTTGTTGAACAACAGTGGATTACTGACTTGTGTGAATCACAAAGTTTTCCTTTTAATACTCTACCTCCGGAATCAATGATATAAGCTTTCTAGCCTCCAGAGGTTTCATAAAAAATTATTATTTACACAACTTTTCCATTTTCATCTCAACTCTTTCATGGAATGAATTATATACCATGCATCTTCTTCCCTCTCATTTCCCACTATGGCTGTTTAAGTAATTGTCATTTATTTGCACTCACATCTTTGGCGATCTTGGTTTTCTTGCTACAAAATATTTTTTTACATCATCTTGTAGAACTGGAGCAACTGCTAAAGGGGATTGCTATGATGAAATAGTTAGCTCTCTGGACTTAAGACTATTTAGTTTCATTTGGACAGTGCTTGTCCGCTAGGATCTTTGCTGCATATCTAAAAAAATTGGTGTTAAGGCTCGCCAGGTATGCTCTCCGGATCTTCTCATCTGGGTCACATTGAACCAAAAAACTTCACCTTTTTGATCATTGGCAAATTCTGATTGGCATCATTCAGTTTTTATTTGTAGTGATTGTTTCTACTGATTTGTTGCTAATTTCATGTTCTGACAGTGTGATGCATCTGAGATTGGTTTTATAACTACTGATGACTTTACAAATGCGGATATTGTGGAAGCAACTTACCCAACTATTTCAAAGAGATTATGTGAAGATTGGGTTTCTGCTCCTGCTATATCAACTGTTACTGGATTCCTTGGAAAGTTCAAATTGACGCCCTGCTGTTCAACACTTTACATTTTTTCCCACTTGATGTTGTTTGCTTTTTATGAAAACTTCTAAATTGGAAAACTGATATATTTCCTGCTACTTCTTCCAGAGCCAGAAATCGTGTGCTGTAACAACACTAGGCAGATGGGGAGGTGATTTGACAGCTACAACAATTGGTAAAGCGCTAGGTTTTCCTGAAATCCAGGTTAACGTATTAAAAAGCTAGCTATGCATATCGAGAATGAAGCATGTCAGTGGACTTCTTTTGTATGTTGAATGAGAAGTGAAATTTTAAGATTGGCTCTGTCATTGAGTATTTATTCAATGAAACTCATTATGTATATGAAACACTATCATACATTGCTGCACAATTCATCCACATAACTTGATTACGTTTTCCAAAATTAAATGCAGGATAAACGAAAACAAATCGACTGCAATCTTTTAAGGTATGGAAAGACGTTGATGGCGTTTTATGCTGTGACCCAAATATAAGCTGACATTGTCCCACATTTGACTTTTGAAGAGGCTGCCGAACTTGCTTACTTTGGTGCACAGGTATTCTTGTATTTGCTTTCTTGTTCTACTGATCATATTTTTTGCAGTATCTCCTTTGTGTTCATAAATATTTATAGATTCTGCTTTGCCTGCCTGTTATGCTTTTAAGTTGTTTCACCAAACCATTGTTTTAATGTTATAGTATATTTGGGAAGCATTCATACCTCAAAATTGGCAATAATATTCGTATTGTTGTGTCCCCATTACTATTAGTCTCAACACTCATCCCAAGATTAATTTAATTTCTTTTTAGGGAAACATTTCTTGTTTCGTCAAAACTATAGGTCTTTATTAATGCGATTATTGGCAGCATCATTTTTACGAGACTGATTGATAGTACTTGGGCCATAGGTATTTAAATATATTGTCAAAGGTAAGTCGTATCTCTGATTTGTTCCTTTTGCAAGTCCTGCATCCACAGTCTATGGGACCTGCCAGAGAAGTTGATATCCCTGTTTGGGTGAAAAAACTTAAAATCCAAAGGCTCCAGCCTCCAGGTATTGTCCTCACCAAGACATGGGATATGAGCAAGGTTTGCATCTATTCATTATTGGCATGGATACAAATTAAATAATATTTTGTTTTGGAATACCAGAAATGTTAGAATTTCCCTGCTCACTTGCAGGCTGTACTGACTAGCATTGTTTTGAAGGGTAATGTGAGTATGTGACTATGTTGGATCACACGCATGCTTGGTCAGTTTGGCTTCCTTGTTATGATGAGAAAGCTCTTGCCTGGAGTTCCAATTCAAATTATTGATCCCATTCACGGCTAACCAGTCTCTTATTTATGCAGGCATGTTCAACTTTTGAAGATTTAGGAATATCAGTGGATGTTGTAGCTACAAGTGAAGGCAATATTTCCTTCACATTAGATCCATCAAAGCTATGGAGCAGAGTGCTGATTCAACCAGCAAGTTCAAGTCAGTATGCCTTTTTTCAAAGTTTTCTTAAATTTGATTTGTAGGAGGCACCTAGTTTATATAACTAGATGCAGTTTTCATGTGTTGGATGGAGTCTTAGTCAATCCCTAAATTTTTGGTTTATAAATCATGCATTTTCATTCCCTTTGCACCCCCAACCTATTATCATAAGGGTTTTGTTGTTGTTGCCGCATCAATGATCATGTTAATCAATTCCTATTTGGTGACGAATTTATGTACTACAGCCATTATATAAATCCAGGAGAGGTTTTCTTGATATAGATACTAAAGTTAATGTTCCTTTTTACTAGCTTTTAGTTTTCTTTTGTTGTATTCCAACTCTTAATATCACCCTCTTCTACCCATTTTTTTGTGGGATGTGAAAGGATGTGAAAATTGACAAGAGAGTTCAAGGATGTGAAAATTGACAGAGTATATACATCCTTCGCAGTTGGTAAGAATGATAATTTCATGGCTGCAGCAAAAGTTTTTCTAACCTCACATATACTTCTTTTACCAATTTTGTGAAATTTGAACTCTTATAATTTGAAATCCTATATATTGAAGTTTATAAAATTGCATTTGATAATAATATTATGTGACATATGCACTCCTGTAATTCAAAATCCTGTAAGATGTAACTCATCTTTTAAATAATAGGCTGCTAGTGTTGTGTGATAAACATGTGCCTTAGAATGTGCATGCCAGATTAGCATTTTCTTATGGTATTATTTATTGCACTCTCGCATATATTACATCTTATATAGATCTAAGTAAAAGAATTCATAAGATCTTTGCATCAATGTGTACAATCAATTTTTTTGAAATACGTGTTTAGTAATTAGACATGGTTTATGTGCATTGTGCAAATTCTGTAAAATGAGTTACTTTTCAATTTTAGTGATTTATAAATAGTATAACTTGAGATGGATACTAAAGTTAATGGTCACTCATGTAATGATAAAGGTTTAGAATGTATCAAATAATGCCAAAACACAACCCCCCAATGTTAAGCCACCTTTGTTTGAGAAAGTTTCTCTTCTGCTGCAATTCCTTTACATCTGCTTGCTATAGGATTTATCTCTTAGGTTAATTTTTTTCCTCAGTCATCTTTACTTGGGTTGTATCTTAAAATAACTGTTTTTTTTTTCTGCTGAAAAGCTTGATTGGCAGGTAGATTTTTTTTTTCTGCTGAAAAGTTATTTTTGGTTTAACTTCCATTCCTTGTTTTACAAGACTGAGCTTGCTGTGGACGTTGTCAAACTTCAAAAATCTGGTGGAGATGTCAATAGGAATGCAAAATACCATCAGAGGACTAGAAATTTTCGGATAAGAGTATGCATGCTTGTATAGTTGTTAAATTCTGCACTTATTTTCGTGTCTTAACCTGTTTTGACTATTCTTTACTTGTTCAGTTTTCTTATACACAATATTTAGCAAGTGGAATCTGATATCTTTCGGACATCTCGCTATTGAGTTTATTATTTTGAATCTGATGAGCTTTCCTTTTTGGAGTTTATTATGCACAATTTAACTTAGGATTGCTGGAATGGACTTGTTCAAGGCTTTTAAGCTGACATTATAAAAAAAGATCTAAACAATAGTAGGTTAAAATCTTGAACTTAATTGTTTCTTATTTCATGAGAAGTTTATGTTTTGTGGGTTCTGATTTCACTTGGTACCCTCTGATTTTGATGTAGTACTACTTTTATGGTCTCACAAATGATTTCTATCCTATTCTACAAGATAAAAATGCATGATTTCCGGTGACTATGGCTTGTTCTAGGCTTCCCATGCTTCTTTTCCCTCTCAATCTAACGCTTCGGTTTCTCTTTTGGAGAGAGGTGTTTTTTTTTTCTTCCTATGCTATCAAACCAACTCTTTCTCTACTCTCTCTAATTCTTTTGTTTCTGCAAAAACCCTAGCTTTTACATAAATCTCACTCTCAATCTTCTTCTCTCTCTGCTTTTTATCTCCAGCTTCGCCTTCACAAACATCTTGATTCCATTCATTACCTGTTGTGGTTTTCAATAGTCATGGCCATGGACATAGCCCTGTTACAACTCCACAGGTTAGTAACATTTTTTTTTGTCTCTTTCTTTTGAATTTTGATTGTGTTTGAATCTTTTTATTTTAATTGTAGTTAGATTCAATGCTTCAAGTTCGTAAATTGGTTTTTTTCTTCTCTGAATATTTTGATTTCTTTTGTTTTCTCAATACGTCACGGATTTTATCGGATTTATGATTTGTGAAAATAAAACGCTCTTAGTTCAGTTCGGTAGAATGCGGGTCTCCAAAACCCGATGTCGTAGGTTCAAATCCTACAGAGCGTGATCCCCATTAACCCCTCGGGCATCGACCCAGGAAAAATCAATTTGATTCTTTATTGATAATTCACGATCAAGCGGTAGTCTTGATTTCCTTGTTAGAAAAAAAGATATTTTTGAAACGAATTTCATGATTTTTGTTGATTTTGTGTTTTTGTTGTCAGGAAAGGAGTAAACTTTGGGGCCAATTGAGGTCTTTGCTTTTTTATCTTCCCAAAAGTTTTTATTTAGGGAAAGCTATCCATAGCCAATAATTTCATGATTTTCGGATTTTTTTTGGCAGCTCCCTAATGAGACCAACTATTGCTACCGAAAGGGACCAAGGTTAGATTGTACTGATGAAATATTTCAAGAGTACAGTGATTTCCATATATATATATATATATATATATATATGTTACAATAAAAAAAATATGTATACATACATGTATGTTGCTGGTGACTATTCTTGGGAACGTGTACTGGAAGGTTTACTTTCTCTAATCGTATATAAGTATAATTCAACAATTCATGCTATGTAATTTATCTAACATACTCCCTTTGTTCCTAAATATAAGATCACTTTAGGGAGGATAGTTTGTTCTTAAATATAAGATCACTTAGTGGTTTGAAGATGAAAGAATATTTTTAAAACTTAGGGGTATTTTGAAAATTTCATGTAATCCTAACTCATTGGAATGTTTTCCTTAATCTCTCCAAATTTACTAAAGTGATCTTATATTTAGGAACGGAGGGAGTACTACCCAATAATTTCCAGATACTGCAGAATAATACATCTAACTGTTTGGTATCATATTAGATGCTGAATATATGTACTTCAGCTTTTGTGTAGGTCTCAGGTTCCATGGCTACCTTTGTCATGAACCTTTTCCACAACAACTTTTACCTCGTTATTCTCTGCAATTGGTCGGTTAGAATATCTCAATCTTTCCTTTCTCCCATTTAATTCTTTAATCTCAACTGTATTCCTATTTTCTAATAATTTATGCACTATGGGTTTTCTTTATTTCTCTAAGTTTTGCGTTGTCAACCTCCTTATCTTTCATTACCTTCCTCCTCCTCCTCCTTTCCATACTCACAAGCTAGGGTTTTCAGCTCCTTCATCTTTTGCTAAGGCCCTTGAAACCTCCTCAACTGGCTAATTTTACTCTCACCAGTCATAATTTTCTATTCCAACCATTCACTATTCACTTCAGTTATGTTTTGTTAACTTTCAATATTTGTAATTAAATCTTGAACTATGCCAAAGGCCATACAAAAAGCAAAAGAATACACCACACAATGAGTATCTAATTACCGCTGAAATGAATTGATAATAAAGAGTAAACATGCAGTGCACAGAACAGTGCAAGTTTTGATAAAGCCAAAGAACATGTAATCTCTATTATATCAGTTTTGGTTTACTGCACATGTAACTTCAAGTACAATTCAAGAGAAAGAAGAATGATACGAGTTCCATTACATAATAGATGACTGAAAAATGGAGCGAAAGGAACCATACTACCAATCAGAACCAAACATCATGTAAATCACTGCTAGTTCATATGTTTCTAGTGACTGTCTACATGTGCCAACTCAAAATTCTAATTATATAAACTTCAACGCTGGCTTTTTGATGCATGATTTTATTGCAATGCATTCAAAGCATTGGTTACCACACAGTTTGAGAGTTTGACAGCAAATATGTAAACACCGTGTAACTAGCAAGGTCCTTGATTGAGATGAACATTTTGAAATAACAATAGCAAAGGGGAAAAGAAATTACAAAAACATAAAAAAAACTTTGCTTATGTAAGATAGGCCTGGAAAAAAATACATGCACCTGAAGGGCTCTCCAAAGATAATAAGCTTGAAATAAATTCCAGAAGAATGGGACATTAGGCATAGGTAAAACCTGCAAAATATTTTATTTGGAAGAATGAATAAATTTTAGAAGAGAACAAATAAACTAATTATTTATGCTTACCTCCTAATAGTAGGCTTCTACATATACTACACATTGAACATACAATAGCATTAAGTTCCTTCCCATGGTGATGATCCAGATGAATTTGGAAGTAAAAATTTCAGAAAAACAGAGAAAATATAAAACAAGATCCAAATTGGGTCGTCTTCTAAATTTGCTGAATCGCCATGAAATAGAAACCAAACAAAAGAACCTAACAAAAAAAACCATAATACCCCCGTTGTTTTGACTTTTCACACCAAAGAAAAAACAAAAGATAAACAGTTCAAAACAATTCCGTTTTTCCTCAAGCTGATATATATCCTTCAGACTATCGCATACATTCAAACTCAGTCACCACAACAATTCCCTTGACAGACAAACTCTCTCCATGAACGAATTTTTCAGACACGAAATAAAACCCATATATTAAACACAATAGCACACAAATCATCAAATTGAGAGCGGAAGGAGGAAAGTATGAGATACAACGAGTTGATCCTGAAAAAAAAAAAGAAGGAAAAGATTAAATAAAAAATCTTGAAATTTAAGAAGAAAATATAAGTAAATAATAAAAGGGTGGTTGCAATAGGGAATGGACAAAGTGAGAGAAGGAAACAAATTAATAATCTCCAGGTCAGGAAGCATCAAGGGCAGAAGTGATTGCTCCCACTTCCTCTTGCTCACACTTCATCTATTAAATCAGAAGTATCAAAGAAAAGAATCTGAAAAGATTTAATTACAAATATTGAAAGTTAACAAAACATAACTGAAGTGAATAGTGAATGGTTGGAATAGAAAATTATGACTGGTGAGAGTAAAATTAGCCAGTTGAGGAGGTTTCAAGGGCCTTAGCAAAAGATGAAGGAGCTGAAAACCCTAGCTTGTGAGTATGGAAAGGAGGAGGAGGAGGAAGGTAATGAAAGATAAGGAGGTTGACAACGCAAAACTTAGAGAAATAAAGAAAACCCATAGTGCATAAATTATTAGAAAATAGGAATACAGTTGAGATTAAAGAATTAAATGGGAGAAAGGAAAGATTGAGATATTCTAACCGACCAATTGCAGAGAATAACGAGGTAAAAGTTGTTGTGGAAAAGGTTCATGACAAAGGTAGCCATGGAACCTGAGACCTACACAAAAGCTGAAGTACATATATTCAGCATCTAATATGATACCAAACAGTTAGATGTATTATTCTGCAGTATCTGGAAATTATTGGGTAGTACTCCCTCCGTTCCTAAATATAAGATCACTTTAGTAAATTTGGAGAGATTAAGGAAAACATTCCAATGAGTTAGGATTACATGAAATTTTCAAAATACCCCTAAGTTTTAAAAATATTCTTTCATCTTCAAACCACTAAGTGATCTTATATTTAAGAACAAACTATCCTCCCTAAAGTGATCTTATATTTAGGAACAAAGGGAGTATGTTAGATAAATTACATAGCATGAATTGTTGAATTATACTTATATACGATTAGAGAAAGTAAACCTTCCAGTACACGTTCCCAAGAATAGTCACCAGCAACATACATGTATGTATACATATTTTTTTTATTGTAACATATAT
This sequence comes from Mimosa pudica, assembly GCA_029929735.1. NCBI lineage: Eukaryota > Viridiplantae > Streptophyta > Magnoliopsida > Fabales > Fabaceae > Mimosa > Mimosa pudica. Next base: position 4,975,836 of record JAKELP010000021.1, on the reverse strand, counting down.
ATATATATATATATATATATATGGAAATCACTGTACTCTTGAAATATTTCATCAGTACAATCTAACCTTGGTCCCTTTCGGTAGCAATAGTTGGTCTCATTAGGGAGCTGCCAAAAAAAATCCGAAAATCATGAAATTATTGGCTATGGATAGCTTTCCCTAAATAAAAACTTTTGGGAAGATAAAAAAGCAAAGACCTCAATTGGCCCCAAAGTTTACTCCTTTCCTGACAACAAAAACACAAAATCAACAAAAATCATGAAATTCGTTTCAAAAATATCTTTTTTTCTAACAAGGAAATCAAGACTACCGCTTGATCGTGGATTATCAATAAAGAATCAAATTGATTTTTCCTGGGTCGATGCCCGAGGGGTTAATGGGGATCACGCTCTGTAGGATTTGAACCTACGACATCGGGTTTTGGAGACCCGCATTCTACCGAACTGAACTAAGAGCGTTTTATTTTCACAAATCATAAATCCGATAAAATCCGTGACGTATTGAGAAAACAAAAGAAATCAAAATATTCAGAGAAGAAAAAAACCAATTTACGAACTTGAAGCATTGAATCTAACTACAATTAAAATAAAAAGATTCAAACACAATCAAAATTCAAAAGAAAGAGACAAAAAAAAAATGTTACTAACCTGTGGAGTTGTAACAGGGCTATGTCCATGGCCATGACTATTGAAAACCACAACAGGTAATGAATGGAATCAAGATGTTTGTGAAGGCGAAGCTGGAGATAAAAAGCAGAGAGAGAAGAAGATTGAGAGTGAGATTTATGTAAAAGCTAGGGTTTTTGCAGAAACAAAAGAATTAGAGAGAGTAGAGAAAGAGTTGGTTTGATAGCATAGGAAGAAAAAAAAAACACCTCTCTCCAAAAGAGAAACCGAAGCGTTAGATTGAGAGGGAAAAGAAGCATGGGAAGCCTAGAACAAGCCATAGTCACCGGAAATCATGCATTTTTATCTTGTAGAATAGGATAGAAATCATTTGTGAGACCATAAAAGTAGTACTACATCAAAATCAGAGGGTACCAAGTGAAATCAGAACCCACAAAACATAAACTTCTCATGAAATAAGAAACAATTAAGTTCAAGATTTTAACCTACTATTGTTTAGATCTTTTTTTATAATGTCAGCTTAAAAGCCTTGAACAAGTCCATTCCAGCAATCCTAAGTTAAATTGTGCATAATAAACTCCAAAAAGGAAAGCTCATCAGATTCAAAATAATAAACTCAGTAGCGAGATGTCCGAAAGATATCAGATTCCACTTGCTAAATATTGTGTATAAGAAAACTGAACAAGTAAAGAATAGTCAAAACAGGTTAAGACACGAAAATAAGTGCAGAATTTAACAACTATACAAGCATGCATACTCTTATCCGAAAATTTCTAGTCCTCTGATGGTATTTTGCATTCCTATTGACATCTCCACCAGATTTTTGAAGTTTGACAACGTCCACAGCAAGCTCAGTCTTGTAAAACAAGGAATGGAAGTTAAACCAAAAATAACTTTTCAGCAGAAAAAAAAAATCTACCTGCCAATCAAGCTTTTCAGCAGAAAAAAAAAACAGTTATTTTAAGATACAACCCAAGTAAAGATGACTGAGGAAAAAAATTAACCTAAGAGATAAATCCTATAGCAAGCAGATGTAAAGGAATTGCAGCAGAAGAGAAACTTTCTCAAACAAAGGTGGCTTAACATTGGGGGGTTGTGTTTTGGCATTATTTGATACATTCTAAACCTTTATCATTACATGAGTGACCATTAACTTTAGTATCCATCTCAAGTTATACTATTTATAAATCACTAAAATTGAAAAGTAACTCATTTTACAGAATTTGCACAATGCACATAAACCATGTCTAATTACTAAACACGTATTTCAAAAAAATTGATTGTACACATTGATGCAAAGATCTTATGAATTCTTTTACTTAGATCTATATAAGATGTAATATATGCGAGAGTGCAATAAATAATACCATAAGAAAATGCTAATCTGGCATGCACATTCTAAGGCACATGTTTATCACACAACACTAGCAGCCTATTATTTAAAAGATGAGTTACATCTTACAGGATTTTGAATTACAGGAGTGCATATGTCACATAATATTATTATCAAATGCAATTTTATAAACTTCAATATATAGGATTTCAAATTATAAGAGTTCAAATTTCACAAAATTGGTAAAAGAAGTATATGTGAGGTTAGAAAAACTTTTGCTGCAGCCATGAAATTATCATTCTTACCAACTGCGAAGGATGTATATACTCTGTCAATTTTCACATCCTTGAACTCTCTTGTCAATTTTCACATCCTTTCACATCCCACAAAAAAATGGGTAGAAGAGGGTGATATTAAGAGTTGGAATACAACAAAAGAAAACTAAAAGCTAGTAAAAAGGAACATTAACTTTAGTATCTATATCAAGAAAACCTCTCCTGGATTTATATAATGGCTGTAGTACATAAATTCGTCACCAAATAGGAATTGATTAACATGATCATTGATGCGGCAACAACAACAAAACCCTTATGATAATAGGTTGGGGGTGCAAAGGGAATGAAAATGCATGATTTATAAACCAAAAATTTAGGGATTGACTAAGACTCCATCCAACACATGAAAACTGCATCTAGTTATATAAACTAGGTGCCTCCTACAAATCAAATTTAAGAAAACTTTGAAAAAAGGCATACTGACTTGAACTTGCTGGTTGAATCAGCACTCTGCTCCATAGCTTTGATGGATCTAATGTGAAGGAAATATTGCCTTCACTTGTAGCTACAACATCCACTGATATTCCTAAATCTTCAAAAGTTGAACATGCCTGCATAAATAAGAGACTGGTTAGCCGTGAATGGGATCAATAATTTGAATTGGAACTCCAGGCAAGAGCTTTCTCATCATAACAAGGAAGCCAAACTGACCAAGCATGCGTGTGATCCAACATAGTCACATACTCACATTACCCTTCAAAACAATGCTAGTCAGTACAGCCTGCAAGTGAGCAGGGAAATTCTAACATTTCTGGTATTCCAAAACAAAATATTATTTAATTTGTATCCATGCCAATAATGAATAGATGCAAACCTTGCTCATATCCCATGTCTTGGTGAGGACAATACCTGGAGGCTGGAGCCTTTGGATTTTAAGTTTTTTCACCCAAACAGGGATATCAACTTCTCTGGCAGGTCCCATAGACTGTGGATGCAGGACTTGCAAAAGGAACAAATCAGAGATACGACTTACCTTTGACAATATATTTAAATACCTATGGCCCAAGTACTATCAATCAGTCTCGTAAAAATGATGCTGCCAATAATCGCATTAATAAAGACCTATAGTTTTGACGAAACAAGAAATGTTTCCCTAAAAAGAAATTAAATTAATCTTGGGATGAGTGTTGAGACTAATAGTAATGGGGACACAACAATACGAATATTATTGCCAATTTTGAGGTATGAATGCTTCCCAAATATACTATAACATTAAAACAATGGTTTGGTGAAACAACTTAAAAGCATAACAGGCAGGCAAAGCAGAATCTATAAATATTTATGAACACAAAGGAGATACTGCAAAAAATATGATCAGTAGAACAAGAAAGCAAATACAAGAATACCTGTGCACCAAAGTAAGCAAGTTCGGCAGCCTCTTCAAAAGTCAAATGTGGGACAATGTCAGCTTATATTTGGGTCACAGCATAAAACGCCATCAACGTCTTTCCATACCTTAAAAGATTGCAGTCGATTTGTTTTCGTTTATCCTGCATTTAATTTTGGAAAACGTAATCAAGTTATGTGGATGAATTGTGCAGCAATGTATGATAGTGTTTCATATACATAATGAGTTTCATTGAATAAATACTCAATGACAGAGCCAATCTTAAAATTTCACTTCTCATTCAACATACAAAAGAAGTCCACTGACATGCTTCATTCTCGATATGCATAGCTAGCTTTTTAATACGTTAACCTGGATTTCAGGAAAACCTAGCGCTTTACCAATTGTTGTAGCTGTCAAATCACCTCCCCATCTGCCTAGTGTTGTTACAGCACACGATTTCTGGCTCTGGAAGAAGTAGCAGGAAATATATCAGTTTTCCAATTTAGAAGTTTTCATAAAAAGCAAACAACATCAAGTGGGAAAAAATGTAAAGTGTTGAACAGCAGGGCGTCAATTTGAACTTTCCAAGGAATCCAGTAACAGTTGATATAGCAGGAGCAGAAACCCAATCTTCACATAATCTCTTTGAAATAGTTGGGTAAGTTGCTTCCACAATATCCGCATTTGTAAAGTCATCAGTAGTTATAAAACCAATCTCAGATGCATCACACTGTCAGAACATGAAATTAGCAACAAATCAGTAGAAACAATCACTACAAATAAAAACTGAATGATGCCAATCAGAATTTGCCAATGATCAAAAAGGTGAAGTTTTTTGGTTCAATGTGACCCAGATGAGAAGATCCGGAGAGCATACCTGGCGAGCCTTAACACCAATTTTTTTAGATATGCAGCAAAGATCCTAGCGGACAAGCACTGTCCAAATGAAACTAAATAGTCTTAAGTCCAGAGAGCTAACTATTTCATCATAGCAATCCCCTTTAGCAGTTGCTCCAGTTCTACAAGATGATGTAAAAAAATATTTTGCAGCAAGAAAACCAAGATCGCCAAAGATGTGAGTGCAAATAAATGACAATTACTTAAACAGCCATAGTGGGAAATGAGAGGGAAGAAGATGCATGGTATATAATTCATTCCATGAAAGAGTTGAGATGAAAATGGAAAAAATGTGTAAATAATAATTTTTTATGAAACCTCTGGAGGCTAGAAAGCTTATATCATTGATTCCGGAGGTAGAGTATTAAAAGGAAAACTTTGTGATTCACACAAGTCAGTAATCCACTGTTGTTCAACAAATTAAAAATAAGCAATAATTTGATTTGTTCTCCTCAGGGGAAATAGAGTTCTATTTCCTAACTTCATATAATGGGCTACTATTTCATTGAGGGAATGTAAGATCAAACAAGAAATGATTCCATAAACTATTTCATGATGCAAAACTATGAATGCATAAGAAATATAAATACTGATTCAAAATGCCAGTTAATTATTGGAATGAAATAGCAGCACAGCCGCCATAAGTTTCTCATAAGGCCATGATAAAGATCAACATTCCGTTTTATCAAGTTTAAATAACAGATTAAAGTGAATTAAGGTGACTCACCTAAAATAATTGATCAATCCACTTTAAGCTCATCCACAGTCCTGGACGAGAGAGATGCACACAATCAGAAGACATCATCAGTTAAAATGTGATTTAAAACACACATAGAAACCCATTCACACATTCATTTAAAACAAAATAGCAAAGCGGAAAACACTCATTGTTCTTGCCCGAGGAGCAGGTAGCCGTGGATCACCACCAATCAGATAAACAAGTATCAGAATTTGCAAAATAGGAGCCTTCATAGAGATCATTTGTGAGACCATAAAGTATTCCTGCGTCAAAATCAGAGAGTAACAAGTGGCATTAGAACTCACAAAACACTTCTCATGAAAAATGAAACAAGTCCAAGATGTTATCCAACTATTTTTAAATCAATTTTTATAATTTCAGCTTCAAAGCCTTGAACAGGTACATTCCAGCAATCATAACTTAAGTTGTGCATAATAAACTCCATGAAGGAATTCTCATCAGATTCAAAATAATAAGCTCAGAAGTGAGATATCCTAAAGATATCAGATTCCACTTGCTAAACTGTGTGTATTAGAAAACTGAACAAGTAAAGAATAATAAAAATAGGTTAAGATACACAGAGAGAGAGAGAGAGGGGAGAGAGAAGAGAGAGACGGAGCTTTTAAAAACCCTTGGAGGTCGGTGCGGTGATTCAGGCTAATCATGTGATTAGGAATTAGGGTTGACATAAGAGGCGGCGGGCGTGAATTTCGGGTTTCATGTCCACTCGGAATTAATGAAGCCGCGTGCCCGCGAGATTTGATTAGGGTTTACACTTGTCGGTTGGAGCGGTGAAAACCCTAAATCACGCAAAAAAAAAAAATCAACTGAACGCAAGAGTTTATACAACACAAGGGTGAGAAGATTATGAATGAAGGAGGAGGAAGAAAATAAAAGAAACTAATTGTGTAGAACAGCAACAGCAACAGCAACAGCAGCACGCGTATTGTCTTCTACAGCTTTCTTTGGTGCAGCACTCGGAAAAGGAAAAAGAAAGAAATTAATTAATAATCGAATTGATTCATGGGATGTGCGATGAATTGAAGAAGAGTAGGTAGTGATAGTATGGTGGGGAGGGAAAAGAAACGAACTTACAGAGGAAGGGCGCGTAAATTTGAAAGTAGAAGGAGCGTCTTCGGTTGTGGAAATAATGAAGATTGCGATCAAACATCATATGATTAAACAATGGCGCACTGAAGAATGAACTGTGGCCTGAAATATGCTAATCAAACATCATATATAATTAAACTGTACCCTGAACATGCTAATCAAACATCGTATGATCGAACACCATCTATTCTGCAAGGTAATAACTGCCACCAGAGCACACAATTCCAATATCTATATAACGTGACTATACACCAGGATTTACATTCATTCAGAATTAAGAGACAATTTTCAACAAGCAGCATATCAAGAATACTTCAATTTCACATAAGTAGACTTCAACAAATAAAATAAAATCACGAAGGCTCAATCAATCTCGTGTCAAACGAATAAAGATGCTTTCCATCATATAATACATATAGATATTAATCAGAAAAAACAAGATAAATGATTGGAGAGAAAGTAGGCAGCCAGAAGAGAGGGAGAGCAAAAATATTATACTACCTCTGTTCCTAAATATAAGATCACTTTAGCAAATTTGGAGAGATTAAGGAAGACATTCTAATTATTAGGATTACATGAAATTTCCAAAATACTCCTCACCAAATTTTAAAAGTATCATCTCACCTTCAAACCACTATTTTTTGGGTGAAGGGAGTATAGGGATAATTTGGGGAAAATTTGAGTCAAATTAGAAAGTGATCTTATATTTAGTAACAAGCTCTTATCCCTAAAGTGATCTTATATTTAGGAACGGAGGGAGTATTCGACGGCGAGTTTAGCCTTACCAACATAGCCTCACCAATCCAATAGTATCTTCAAGAGCTATGGACGCTTCATTGTTCTGCGATTGGCTGAAAACGGAGAGAAAAACAGTGATATTAAAATGTTTCAGCAGAGATAGAGAGGAGAGAGAACAGAGAGACGGAGCTTTTAAAAACCCTTGGAGGTCGGTGCGGTGATTCAGGCTAATCATGTGATTAGGAATTAGGGTTGACATAAGAGGCGGCGGGCGTGAATTTCGGGTTTCATGTCCACTCGGAATTAATGAAGCCGCGTGCCCGCGTGATTTGATTAGGGTTTACACTTGTCGGTTGGAGCGGTGAAAACCCTAAATCACGCAGAAAAAAAAATCAACTGAAAGCTAGGGTTTATACAACACAAGGGTGAGAAGATTATAAATGAAGGAGGAGGAAGAAAATAAAAGAAACTAATTGTGTAGAACAGCAACAGCAGCACGCGTATTGTCTTCTACAGCTTTCGTTTGGTGCAACACTCGGAAAAGGAAAAAGAAAGAAATTAATTAATAATCGAATTGATTCATGGGATGTGCGATGAATTGAAGAAGAGTAGGTAGTGATAGTATGGTGGGGAGGGAAAAGAAACGAACTTACAGAGGAAGGGCGCGTCAATTTGAAAGTAAAAGGAGCGTCTTCGGTTGTGGAAAAGGCGGCAAACGAAGAAAAAGAAAGAGCCTATTTATAAGGGATTTTACGCGTAATCTTTACGCAGTCAGCTGCTTATATTTCACGCCTCATTTTTTTTTATGTTTTCTTTATGACCGACTTTCAAAAATTACTTTTATTGGTCCTTATAATTTTATGTTTTTTTTTTGAATAAAACATTAATAAGCAACATAAGTAACACTCCATTTAACTGGCAAAAAAAAAAACACTCCATTTTCAATTAAATTAAATCTTGAGAACCATTTAAAAATAATTTTAATTTAGACTTTTGTATTTGTTATTAATTATTATTATTAATTATGAGAACAATAATTTAATGATAATTAATTTATATTACAAAAAATTTCATGTTTTAAATATTTATTTTGTAAAAATCTATAATGTAATAAGTAGTTCAAATATTTTAAAACTCTATCTAGTTTAGTTTGACTTATCAATTTTTAAAATATAGAATTAAATTATCATGCAGAAATGTAAGTTTAAGATTCATACATCTAAATATTTTCAAATTATTAATATTTCCATGTAAAATATACTAATATTCATTATAAATAACGAAAAAATCTTAAATAAAAAATAGTAGCTATTAGTCATGAAAAAATAATTAGTAGCTATCAAAAGAAAATATGTGTTTTTTTGTGTTATCAAAAAAAAAAAGAAAGAAAATATGTGTGTTTTTGTGATAAAAAAAAAATATGTGTGTTTTTGTTGTTTGAGCATTGAGCTTATTATCACTCTGAGCCCATCATTTCACTAATAAAAGAAGTGTCTTATTTTTAAGACTCAAACTAGAAACAAAGTGTTTTCTTTGTGCAATTGTGCTTTTCCCCTCCTTTTCTTCAACTCCTTCATATCATTTTTCCTTTTTTTCTTACTTTCCTTTATTGAAAAACAAAATTCATCTTCTTTATATGTTTTTACCCCTAACTCAAACTAGATAGGCATTACAAGATAATAAGAATGGAAGCACATTTAAACAACTAACCTGGTCAAGTACACCACCATGAGTGTTTTGAATAAAGGGGCGATAATCACCAAGAAATAACTGTCCATGTGTAGACAAAATTAGAACCAAAATAGATACATAGAAACAACAAAAGGCATATAAAGTTGTCAGAGTATGTACCTGATCATATTTGGGTCATTATGAAACTCACATTGACCACTGCTTAGTATGTATAATTGCCTGAAAGTATAATTGATGTCCCATCCCTAATGAAAACAGGAATTTCAACAAAAACCAAACATCTATAGTTTAGATATAAAATTAGAGTCATATTACACTGAGTTTTAATGTATATCCATCTCTGTTGGTCCTTGATGTTTCATACATTTATATGTTATCTGCACTATCTGAAGCATTACTTTAGGTTCATACATAGCTAACTTCATAATCACATAGATCTAATGAATTTTAATGCTTAGGAGTTAACTCACTTTATTCACCACTTGTGAAGTTCCTAATATAAATACAGCACTGGACTGTCATTAACCCTTTGGAATGCAAAAGGTTAACAACCCATGTCAACTAGTGAAATTCAAGTCAGAACATGTTAAAATAATATATTTATAATCATAATTAATTCTGCATCAGACAAGTATGACTCTAACCCTTCCCAACAAAAAAGATGAAATTTCATGTATGAGGTTTAAGCCAGAACGTGTTTGAAGAACATATTTTAAGCTTCAACTCATTTTGCATAAGAAAAAATGTTAAGAAAACTGACATAAGAAAATGAAAAGGTCACATCAATTTGGCAAATATATATACTATTTCAAAAAACATTTAGGCAAGGCATCGTCATGTAGATTTTTCAAACTCGACCAGCACCATATTGACTAAAAATTGTACGAAAAAAATGATATCATTTATACCAGACAATAATCGTCATCCCACATTGATTGCAGAACAGACCATGCTAGAGGTGGTTTCTTTGACTGATTATGCCATGTGAAGCATGGGATCCTGAAGGAAGAGAATATTCAATCTCATAACCAAGATAATGAGAAATATTATGGAAAAATATTAGTATTCATAGAAAAACAAAATCGAAGAGGTAAGAACTAAATATACTCTTCCAAACTGAAAATTCCTAAATGAATCGAAAAGAGGGGGGAGAAAGAAATGATCAACTCTTGAATTAACGTACATGGGCTGAGGAAGATGCCTTTTGAAAGAATATAACCTGATTCTGTGGATGATGATTCTCAATTTGCAGGTCAATTACAATGATCAACACTTGAACTGGGACCTGAGAACAGAATCAAAGTCAGGGTAAAACACAAAAGAACAGTAATTTAAAAATCAACAGCTTAAATAATAATTCTGCAAAGAACAATAAGAAAGAAAACGACAATTGTAGAAATCAACATAAAATAAGAAATTATGAGGAGTAAGAGGAAATTTGGTAATTAACGAAGAGAATGGAGTAGGGAGGAGGTGGGAGACGAAGGAATAAAGCAAACTGCGTATAAATGAAGGAGATACTCTATGGGAAAAAGAAAGAAGAAAGAAGAAGATCTGAAAAACAAATGAATAAATGAATTAAGGAAGTGGAAGAGGAGGAGAGTGTGTGTGTGTGTGTGTCCCGCCAACGTGTGAATGAAGCCCTAATTAGCCTAACAACATTAGGAACTTCCTTTTGAAATTTGAATTTGAAAAGAGGAGAAAAATTAGGAAAGTTATGAAAACTCTTGGGAGGTCGGTGAGGTGAATTTGAACTGAATATCAGATAATAATAATGGTGGGAGAAGAAACGAACAAACTTACAGGAGCGTCAATTTGAAAGTAAAGAGGAGCGTAAGAGGGAATTGGAAATGGCGGCAAAGGAAAAAAATGGAAAGGGGTTATTTATAAGGGATTTTGTGCGTAAACATCACGCGGCGCCAGCTGCGTTTATTTCACGCCCCAATTCTTTTTTTATTTTATTTTATTTTATTTTTTTTGCCTTTTTAACCGGCAAAATAAGTAACACTCCATGCAAAATAAGTAACACTCCATATTCATTAAATCACATATTGAGAAATTAATATCAAAAATTTATTGTCGAAGAATAGAAATCTAGTGTTTATGCACAAGTACGATAGTTAAAAGAATATTGTTCAACAAACCAAAACAATAAACCTGTTGTATTATAGAGCCCCTTGCTTATTCCATCCATGGCCAATGCCACAAAACCAGCCAATAAGAAAGCCCACTGGAACCGTCTCTAAAGGGTTTTCACGAGATTATAGAGCCACTGCTTTATGGTTTCCAAGCTGCAGTAAAAAATTATTATTCCATATTTTAGTAGAAATAGACATTAAGTAACTTTTGTCCAAGAAAATGAGACATTAAGTAAGATGCTCCCGAGTTAGTTCAGCACACAAGGTAACTTTGAAAAGACTATAAATGTTATCCCCATTGACATAAAAAAATCATTATTGAAACTACCATTCCTTTTTCCCAGATAGGAATATTAGTATTCACAATAGTGAGATTTTAAAGGTAAGGTTAAAAAAGTCAATCTTTGGAGAATTCCAGGTTCAATGGTGTCAGCATGGAATCAGTTCATATTGTCTATGCATGCACTTATTTGTCTATGCATGCACTTATTAATGAGGTAGAGAGAACTCATCTGTTATGGAATTGAATGAAAATCCAATGGAGAAGGAAAGTGACCTATATTTTGATGAGATTTCTATAAACCAACCAATAAGAAGACCAATGCCCCCAATCACTATTACAATAACAATGTTAGAGGACCTGCACAATCCAGCATAGAAAAGCACTCTTACGTATTATATGGGAAATAAATACCTACACGAAATTGTAACAATGTTAGAAGACCTGCACAATGTTAGAGGCAATGAGGAAAATTGATTCCCGTACAAGCCCTGCACAAATTTTCAATGAACAAATTTAACAATTGAATATATTTGACAACCTGATATAAAAAAACTAGGATAAAACAGATATGGCTTTCAAGTTTGTATAGTTAGAAAGTATCTCAATGCTCCATAGTTCTTATAGGAGAATACTCTGTCTAAGACGAAAATTATTCAGAAAAGGTGGAGAACTGGTTAATTAATTTACTAGACAGTTCACAGATGATAAATTCAGCTACATCTCAGAATCCTTCTTACATAAAATTAGAAACAAGTATAGATGTCAAGGCATATATTAAAGAAAAAAAATAACACGGCAAAGAAGAAAATGAACAACTTGGAAAGTTACAAATATGGTCAGAATTATATAATAAGGATCGGAGGGAGTGATTCATAAGTTTGTCAAATAACGGGATGCATGTGCAATTTGAGCAAAACAGGAGGAACTTGGAATATTTTCCTGTACTTTATAAAATTTCGTAAGCCATCAGAATAGAAAAATATATACTCAAGTGTCATTTTTTTGTCATTTTCTCAATTTTATTTCTATTATTGTTGTTGGGCGGCCTATTGAATACATCTTGTGACTTTAAGTGAAACATTTTTTGGTAGGCTTGTTAACTTCAAATTGGGCTCCAATTTAAAGCCCAATTTGAATGATTGATCAATGTGTTTAAGTCGTCACCCAACAAAAAGAAATTATCTATCCAGAATATATTTTATATAAGATAAAAATAATGGACTTACCTTAATAAATAAGCAAGTTAAAATAAGTTGAAAGTGAAAAAATGTACTCCATCCGTTCCTAAATATAAGATCACTTTGGTTAATTTGGGGAGATTAAGAAAGACAATAAAATTACATGATCATCCCAAAATCCTCTCAATTACTTAACTTTAAAAGGAGGAGGGGTTTTCAATGAAAAAAGGAGTATAAGGGTAGTTTGGGCAAAACTTGAGATAAAATAGGAAGTGATCTTATATTTAGGAATGGAGGGAGTATTTTACTTTTTAAGATATCCTTATTTGTTGGCCAAAAAAGATATCCTTACTCACGGAGAAAGATCAACCATTGGAACATAAACAATATTTTACATATAGGGTTAGGAGGTATCTAAGTATTAACCCTAATAAATTATACTTTTCATAACTTTTTTATCAAATTCTATATATTTTCTTATAACAAGCCAAAATGATATTAACAAAGTGGTATCATCAACAATATAAAACGTAGATCCCTGACTGGAATCACCTCATGTATTATGTGATAAGGTGTTTTACTATATTCTTCCCTCCTCTTCACTCTTAGTACCCATTAAATCAACTTTGAATAATTCCGATTTGATATTATAACAATTATTTTTAATATATGTTCTGAATTGAATTATTAAATTATTCATATCAAAATTTAGCAATTTGCATTTAATTGATCATTTTCTTATAGCTTATAATTTTGATAATTATATTATTAAGATCAAATCTAGAGCATCCAAAATTATTATAGTAATTATGAAGAAATAAGAGGAGGGTAGAGGATCGTAAAAGGAGAATTGTTACTCAATCCTCGCTAAAGATTTCCACGGGATCTTATAAGGAAGAAGGTTGGATTTTGGTGTGCAAGATGTAATAGTCTCCAAATGAAGGGAACATGCATAGACCATCTAAGTGGGGGTCATAAACGAAGATATATCTTAGACTCTCCATATATCTAGTTATAATATTTTTTTTTGTTATAGGGTAATTCTTGTAACTTCTTTTTACCAGAGTAGTTCTTATAACATTGAAACTATATCATTGTTGTAAATTTATTTTTATATACCAATGGGTAGTTGGTTGAGCTGGTAAGTGGGCTGCAACCCCCATAAGGATGAGAACGTGTGTTCGATTCCCGGGAAGCGCTTTCATTGAGAGAGGGGACAACCTTGCCTATGTGGGCAACACTCTTACCCCTCGAGTCCGGATTAAACTGGGCGGTGATTAACAAAAAAAATTATTTTTATATTGCTGAAATAGTTTTTGAGTTTGTAGATTGTTATCTTTCCACACTATTTAACGAAATATTTTTTGGAAGTAAACTTTTTTTCAAAAAAAAAACTTATTTGTTGAATAATAAAAAAAAGTAAACTTAATTTATAAAGCTAAGAATGCCTTTTTAATTTTTTTTTTTTTGTAGAATTTGGATGATTGAATTCAGAATTGTTAAATAAAGCATAGAATTTTTCTTGTTATAATTAAAAAGTAAGTCAAAGTTGCAATTTGTTATTTTGGGCAATGAAGTTGATATTACTTTTATAATTTATTATTTAGGTGAACTAATTGGGTTAGGTTGCCTCCTAACCAGTACCTAATTACATGAGAAACCACCAAATTTGCCAAGCTGGCGATGTCAATATTTAAAAATTGGCTCTTTGGAAAGATAAAAAATATTAAAAAAAATTCAATATCTTATTTCTTCTCAAATGAAATCTAAAATTTGTTAAGAAAATATATCATAAGAATAATAGTGAAAAAGAAAATTTTATTATTCTTTTCATTCTTTCTTTTTGTTGATATATTGCTTTTCATCATATAGTTTACAAGAATAACATATAACATAATGGTAAGGGGAAAAATAATTGACCTTGAGGGAATAGAATTTCGGAATGCAAAATGATAGGATGCAGATTGCCTCAGCGGCCTAGCGGCCTAGTGCCTCAGCGGCCCTCAGCGGCAACTTCTCCACCCTTTAAAATCAATCCAAGAGCTAAACCTGTGCCACATCATCATGCCATTAAAGATAAAAAAGTTGAATTATATAGTAAATAATTAATGTAAAATTGAAACATTTTTCAAGATCTTATAAAATGAAAATTTCCAACTATCTAGACCTACATCATTTCATCAGAAAGATTTATAAGAGATACAGACCGATTTAAATAATTATAAAATATAAAAGACCATGTCTCGGGAATATTTATATACTCCCTCTGATCCTATATAAGACTTAATTGACTTTTTCTGGAAAATCCTTAAAAAGCAAAATAAGTTAATTATAAATTGATTTACCTAATTTTTTCATTTAAAATAGTTTATTTTACCTATAAACTAATGGATAATCTAAAAATATATCAAATATGACATCATTTAACAACCTATTTCGCAACCTTAATCTCTCCAAAATAAAAGTCAATCAGGTTTTATATTTAAGACCGAAGATAGTACAATTTTTTATAATTATCTGGATCAGTCTGTATCTCTCATAGATCTTTCTGTTGAAATAATATAGGTCTAGACAGTTTAAATTTTTCATTTTATAAGATCTTGAAAAATGTTTCAAAGTTTTTCATTAATTATATACTATAATTCAAGTTTTTTTTTATTTTTAATGACATGATGATGTGGTACAATTTGAGCTCTTGGATCGATTTTAAAGGGTGGAGATGTTGCCGCTGAGGGCCGCTGAGACAATAGTCCGTTGAGGCAATCCGCATTCAAAATGATAACTGGAAAAAGAGTTAAAAATAAACCGACCCTATCATATCATTTGCTTGGCGCGCGCGCATACTTTGATACATATATGCTAAAAAGATTATATAAAGATACTTTAATTTAATAGTAGTAATCTAAGAATATTGGCTTTTAACGAAAACTTAGTTCAAATGAAAAAAAGGGAAGAAATTATAGAGATGGGAGAGAGAAGAGAACAAATCAAAATGGTCCCAAAAAAATTAAATGAGAACAAAGTTATTTTTTAAATAGATTTTTCAACAACTGAAAAACACAGCAGCAATCAATAAATTCAACAACATAGCCTTGTAGGTTGAAATCCCTAATTCTTAATACTAAATGAATGTTTTAGGGGCAATAACTTTTATAAACTTCTATTTTTATTGAATTCATATTTGCAAAGCTAATTGGTATACCAAAAATATTTTATGAATTTAAATTTAAATTCTAAATGAATTAAATTAGTATAGCATGATTTAATTTGAATTTGAAAATATTTTAATAAAAACTTCAATCGGACAAAAGAAAACTTGTTTAGATAATCATTAATATAAATGTGGAAAAATTGATGTAATCAGGGAATAAAAATATAAATACACGTAAATGTAAAATTAAAAATATTATCAAAGATTATAATTTATAAAATTTTGGCTTTCAACCTGACTAATTTTTTGAAAAACAAAAGAATATTTTATCACCATTTAATTTGATTAACTAGAATATAGCCTTGTGAGATGTACGAATCTTGTAATAGAGAGAAGAAAAAAATCAATTTATATTATTAAACACAATCTTTCTATATTGTTAAATTATGAATGGTAATAGTTTTTTTTATCAAAATGAATGGTTATAGTTAAAAAAAATAAAACTTCGTGAAAACAGATGAACCCGTATCTCATGGGTTATTACTCGCAGATGATTTTTTTATGGAAAAAACTTACCTCAAGTACTTGACCTTAATTACATCCATTACCCAATAAGAATTTGACACATGTCCAACTAACCCCATACACAACTAACACATGCAGGAGAAAGAAAAGAAGGAGAAAGTGGTGTGGGTTAGTTGGACATGTGTCTAATTCTTATTGGCTTACTGGATGTAATTGAGGTCAAGTACTTGAGGTAAGTTTTTTCCTTTTTTTATTTCATACCTACCAAAACATGTTAGAGCATATAATTATAAAAAATTATTCTAAATGGGGACAAGAAGGTTGGAAAAATAAATATAATAAATAATTTGATTGATAATTTAGTTGAAACCATGATGTATCCCTATATATCATTAAACTAGCATAAATGTAATTTCATGGACCACCATTTAAGAAATGAATAATTGCTTATTGATGGTAATAAAAGGAATAATCCAACTAAAGTTTGACATATTGACCAATCACATAATTCCTATAAGATCGAAATTTCAACATTATAGTTGCCTTTAAAGTTTAAAGGTATATATTTGACTGAGCGACTCATCTAATCTAATTTAAACTTTGTAGCTTGTAGCAGCCTCTATTAACACAAGTGTCTTATTTAATATTTAAACTTGATATTTAGATAAATCTAATGGCGCTTAACACCTTTGAACAATTCTATGTTGGTGCATAATCTTTTTACTTTAACTACTAGACTTTAAAAATCCTAAAGAAAGTTCTAAATAAGATGACTGGGAAGCATATAGTAGGAGCAATAGGCTTTCACTGTGCTGTGGAGATACAAAGTCAAAAAGAATAATTATGGTATGATACAAAGGTTCTTATAAGTCTTAATTAAAGTGCAAATTAACTTTTTGACTTAAAGCTAAGAAAATAAAAGGTTACAAAAAAAGGCACTGCGTCCCATGAGAGCCTCCTCCAGGGTATGGCTTGTGCATTCTTTCCAGTTGTTCTATTGGACATCAAATCTGTTTTCCTCACTAAAAGTCAGATTTCCATTTCATATGACAACGACACCCTCTTTCAAAATTATTCTTTATTTCATTTTACAGCTTCTGTTACCTTACATCTCTAAACTTTCTAAATAATTTGATTTGGTGTTAATTCATCCTTCTCTCTTCGTTAAGAAATAATTTTTATGTCTATCGTTTAAGTGGAAAAATAATCCTTTTAGAGTTTCAACTCAATTGTAACTCGATGTTCATAGTTTTATTGAAATGCAACTCATTTTATGATCTTTAACTACACATATAGCTTAATCATTATAGTTTGATCATTTAAAATGTTAATCTTTATAATTTTGAAGGTACATTCAAATATCTTACTAAGTCATGTGGATCTAAGTGTCCTCTATTTTTAGATTTGAAATTTCAAATTAGCTTTGATATTCCTAGTTTAATCCGGGGACAACTATGATTTTCTCATGAAGTTTACGTATTGAAGCATTTAATAATTAAAATTCAATCAAAGCTATAAAGATTGGATGACATATAAAGTCGAAGTTTAAGGATAAAATTGCAACTGAATCAAAACCATAAATCTAATAGATTAACAATCTCTTTTTGAAATAAGAATACTTTTAGTCAATTTTCATGGAATCAAACCATTAATTTAAAAAAACAAATAAAGTGAAGAATTGAAGTATAAAACAGCATAATTCCCACAAAATTTTTGTCCCTTTTTTTTGGCTCAATTGTAATAGTAATAATTATGGAATAGAAACTTCTTGGTTGTTGCCTGCCTGTTAGGCCCTTTAGGCCTTTTACCAACACTTTGGTGCTCAATATATCAGACTCTCTTTGCCAATCTTACATCTCTATCCATTAATGTATAACACCCCCCACCTCTCTCTCTAATATTCTTCTTTCTTTGATAAATGGATTCTTGGAGGCAAAGCATGGGTGCAGAAGGATGTAGCAGCAGTGAATCAGGGTGGACCATGTACATAGCATCACCTATGGAAGAAGATGATTGCAGCAACATTGAGAATGAAGAAGATGGCTTCCATGGTGACAATAATAACAACAACAACAATAGAAGAAGGAGATTGAGTAAGAGAGATGAAGAAGACAGTGATGATTCCATGGCTTCTGATGCTTCTTCTGGTCCAACTCATAATCATAGCAATAATATTAATGTCTCCAAGAAAGACAAGAAAGATCATTCGTTTGCAGGCAAGTCTTGTTCATCGTCTAATAAGAAAGACAAGAAAAGGCTTGAAAGTAGAAGTAAGTGACAAGAAAATGTCTTCTTTTTTTTGTTGTTTATGTATGATGATGCTGCCAGTTTTGTAACATGCATCATCTTTATATATTTGGATTTTGTTCATTAATTTTATAGTTAGAAACATTCATGATGATGTCTGTGGAGTTTTTAGTTACAGGTAATGTTTGATCATTATTTTTTAATAGAGAAAATGTACATGAGAAAATATATACCATGTGAAACGCCCATCAAAGTTTTTCTTAAAGTTTTGAATGGAATGATAGTCTGAAGAAGATTATGGTTTCATTGTCTTCCATTTTCAAACCCTCTGGATTTTCTTTCTCTTTGTTTTATTATCATGTAGTAGACGGAAAAAGAAAATAATCACATTTCAATTAACAATTGACCTTGCAAGGAAATTTTTGAATCACTTGGCAATTCCAACCTATGGTCTTGTCTGTTTCAAGGTCAAAATGAGTTTCATTAAGTTTTAGAAGTCTTGAATGTACTAGTATTTAATAGAAGTGTTTGTTTTTGTTCTCAATAGAAGACTATAATCGACTTTGTTTCTCAATTTTATAGTTATTTTTTTTTTCATATCTACCTTTATCGATTTCATATACTAAAGGAGTTTTTCATCAAGAATTGTAGTTATTAATGTAAATTATTAAAGGGGATATTTTAATAAAACACATTTTTACAAATAAATTACTAACCAAAAAAAATTTAAGCTGTCAATTAGTTATAAAGCTCCTGCACATTTATGAGCAGAGGAAACATAAGTTTTGGGAAAATGGCAGAAATCATAGATATTATAGATATTAAGAATTTAAGATATCTTTGCGATAATTGAATTATTTTTGGAAAAATTGCAGAAACCATAGATATTATAGATATTAAGAATTTAAGATATGTTTGGAATAATTGAAATTTCATTCCAACACATACAGAAGGTTTGTATGTCATCAATAATGCATAGAATAAAGGTAAACGATCGCTCAACGTGGCAAGGCTTGCGCAATACATGGTTTGAAAATGGGGGATATGGGAAGGGAATAACTAAGAATAAAAATAGAGAAATATATATTTGGTGCTGCTAAAATAATGTGATAAACAAAAGCTTGGCTAAATAATTGTGGCTTTTGGTTTGGATTGAGCTGGTAGCCAGAAAGGAAGAAAGGAAAGAGAATGAGAGAGTGGGTAGAGAAGAATGTGACAAAAGATATTTGAAGATAATTAAAAGAGAGCAAAGAGAAAGTGATTTTCTATCCCCAAAACTTCCAAAAAATGAATGATTCAAGGACATGTGTTTTTGCTGCTGCTACACAATCAGCTAATTAAGCAACAAACCCATTTGGTGTGTGTTGCGCTGGAAAGAGAGCAACCTCTCACGTAGCTACACAAATGACAACTAGAACCACCAAAAAAGTTCTCTTTCTTTTTTTTTTCTCTTTTATTTTTTTTGCTATAAGCTAACTTTCCAAACAAGGGACACAAATAAAACAGCAAGGCATTTGGTAGTTTCAGGCTGTATGATTAAACATAAAATACATGAAAGAAATCAGCATACATGGCTTGATAGCAATCATAAGAATATAATATTGTTATGAAGTTTCTCTTTTGTCCATATTTTATTGAGGGTCATGGGTCCAATGCACAAGGTTCCCACCATGTGAGGTGAATTTGGAGAGGAACATATGTATATAAAGTTACCCTCACAAGTGACGAGGCTATTTTCAGGATATGAATTCCTGACCTTCAAATTACGTGGCAACAATCTTTAAATTTACATTTTCTAAAAGGTGGCTCGATACACCAAACTCCTTCCAAGTAAGGTATAGAAAGGGATAAATGTATACAACCTTACCCTTATATATGAGGAGAGATTATTTCAAGGATTTGAACTCATGATCTCTATTGTTGCTTTGATGTTCACCCTCTAAATTTAATAGAGAAAATGAAAAGGATACTAAACGAAGGGGACATGATTTTGCAGATTATGACAGAAGATCACATAGGTTGTCTGTAATGTATGTCCTAATTTCAGTGTCATGCTGTAATTCATATCCATAGATAAAAACATACAAATTCTTTTTCTGTGTTCCTGAATGTGCCATTACCAAGGTTTTACTATACACAGTAAAGGCCTGCTTATTAAAATTAGCTCAAACATGGGTATAGATAAGGGAAGGGCCAGCTTGATTTGCCGTGGAGTCTGAGGTCGTGGGTTCAAATCAACTTCTTTACATAAAGTAGAGGTAAGACTACCTAGTATGTTCCCTTCCCCAGCACCCCCACCAAGCAGGGACTAGAATTGAGTTAGCCCTATATGGGTACAGATAAGGATCCAACACAGACCTAATAGCCCAGCGTGATAAAATGTCAAATGGTTTTTTTATTATTCTGAGTCTCTATGCCAATGTTGGAACTATAACTTCCACAATAAAGTGAATCTAAGTTAAAATCATCTGATAAACTGCACAATTTTCTTGGCACTTTTCTATTAATGACATTGATCTGTGTTATTTGCTCATGACAAAAATTCTTCTTGGATCATCTCTCCTCCGTGTTTTTATAATAAGACAATGTCGAAACCACAATCTTTGAAAGGAAAACGTGTGTTAGCCCTGAAACCAACGCCCAAAGCAGAAAAAAAGAAAAGGGAAAAGCATTAAACATGGTGAAAATACAAGTCCTGCGACTTCATACTCTTAAATGAAGATAGATAACAAACTGGGATTATTGGTATAAGCACAAACATATAGCGGGAACCGCAGAGAAGAGATATGATTAAACAAAATGGAGCTACAAAAACCAATCCACTATGGATGGAATGAGATAAAATTTCACCACATTGCAGTAATGTAAGCTCCACTCAAAATTATTATTGAGCAGAAAAAGTTACATTTATTCAGAGTTTGAATGTGTGAAGAAATGAAGGTGGGTGATAAACCTTAAGGCCTTGACTGTTTGGCAAGCTTGAACCACTCAGTGTGGAAAGATCCCTCCATATCGATCCTTTCATATGTATGAGCGCCAAAGTAGTCTCGTTGAGCTTGCACCAAGTTAGCTGGCAGTCTTTCCCTTCGGTACGAGTCAAAATAAGCAAGACTAGCAGACATGCCTGGGGTGCTAATACCAGAGTTGATGGCAAGGCATACAACTCTTCTCCAAGCAGATTGTCGATCAATCATCTCTTCTGCAAACTCAGGATCCACTAAAAGGTTTGCAAGATTGGCATTCCTGTCATAAGCTTTCTTGATTCTGTCCAAGAAAATTGCCCTTATAATGCAACCCCCTTTCCAAATCCTAGCCAATTCTCCCAACTTCAAATCCCATCCCTTTTCGATACTCTTAGCGCGAATCAGATTCATTCCCTGCGCATAACTGCATATTTTGGCTGCATAAAGAGCTTGCCTAACATCATCAATCAACTTCTTCTTGTCCACAGGCTGATCAGTTGAGATATCACCAAAGCCACCTGATTTGAAGACCTTTGCAGCTTCTACTCTTTCTTCCTTCAACCCACTAAGGAACCTAGCATCCAAAGAAGACTCAATAGTAGGAGCAGCCACTGATAATTCAGCAGCTTGCTGGACAGTCCACTTACCAGTACCTTTCATGCCTGTCTTGTCCAAAACCTTATCAACCAGATGGCCATCACCTTTATCATCCTTAATCCCAAATATATCTGCAGTGATTTCAATCAGGAAACTAAGAAGTTCTCCCTTGTTCCATTCTGAGAAGACGCTATGTAGTTCCTCGTTCGACAGTTTTCCAGCCGTCTTTAGCACATCATAAGCCTCAGCAATCAGCTGCATGTCACCATATTCAATTCCATTATGAACCATCTTCACAAAATTACCAGATCCACCCTTACCAATATATGTCACACAGGGACCACTCTCAGGGACTTGAGCTGCCACCTTAAGAAGAATATCTTCTATGTATTTGTAAGCCTCAAAGGAACCACCAGGCATCAATGAGGGGCCACGTCGGGCACCCTCCTCCCCACCGGAAACTCCCATTCCAAGATAGAGAAGACCCAATTCAGCCATTTCTTTCTCGCGCCTCTCCGTGTTCTCATACCACTCATTACCACCATCAATTATGCAATCACCTTTCTCCATGAATGCAGATAGAGTCTTGATGGTCTGGTCAACAGGTGCTCCAGCCTTCACAAGAATTATTATGACCCTAGGCTTTTGAATGGAAAGGACAAAAGATTGAGGGTTATGAAAACCATAAAGAGGAAGTTCTCCTTCCTGTTTGGCTCGTTCAACAGTCTCATCAACCTTGGATGTGCTTCGGTTATACACAGAGATAGGGAATCCTTTCTCAGCAATATTGAGGGCAAGATTTTGTCCCATTACAGCCAGTCCAGCAAGGCCTATCCTAGTGAGCTTTGTGGGTTGAGCCATAATCAATTTCCTTCCTGTTCAATGTTTGTTAACGCACATAAGGATAAAGTACTAAAAGTATAAATTAACAGAGAAAATCCTAATGAAATGTTGCCTAAACACTCTGAAGAGAACTATATCAGCTACAACAAATCAAGTCAATCATTGAAGTAACTATTTTTTGGTTGGAACTATTCAAGCTATCTACCAACCATGACCATTACATCTAAAAACTAAGCTGACATATCTCAAGAACAAATACTCCTATGGAAATGAAATTCGATGTTAAAGTTCACCCCAAAAAGACCATGATTCAAAAAGTCGTGTGCATCCTTTTAATCAAATTAGCAACTCCATTTCAGCAGAAACAGACAGCAGCCACAGTTTACATAATGTTGTCAAAATCACAAACACAAAATTACCAGCAAATCATTATGTATGAAAGTGTGTCTACAGCATATAAGCCAGCATAACCAAGACTAAGATCAAGCAAAAACATCACAACAATGGGAAACAGAAGAACATTACATTCAACAACAAAAATCCATAATTTCAAACCCAATGAGCAACAAATAGACACAACCAAGATAAATCAATAATAGAATTAAATTCCAGCATATAAAACCATGCATATGCAATAAACAAAATCAAGCAAGGGCAAGAAAAAATGTCATAGCCAGAAACTCAAATCAAAGTCAATAGAGTAAAGGTGAAAAAGAAAGCTTTTTAAAAGATCTAACCTGAAAGCTAATTCTTTTACTTCAAATTCGGATCTGGGTATTGCAGAGAAGGGATATATGAAAATGAAGATATAAAGCAATGCTTATATTTATATATATAATGTGATTTTGCTTATAGTTGACGGCGTGCATCACATTCACCAACCAACATTTTTGGACGGAGAGTCATTTTTCAATGTCTCATGTCAACATTGAACAACCAATGAGGGTAGGTGAAAATTGGAGAATTAATCAAAACCGTTGATTTTGGTAGGAGAGAATTCAAAGCCGTCAAACTCAAGTATGAAACTGATCGTGCATGCTTTTGTTTATGGTTATTTCTTTAAAGTTGCATCTTTGACTTTTGTTCTCGCTTCGTTGACTTTTTGTTTGACCAAACACTTCGTTGCTTTCTCACTTCCACATTTTACAGTTCTGATTTCTGGTCAACCGTTGAATCAGCGTGACGTAGTAACTACGAAAGCATTTAATTAGAGAACACGTTGTGCATGCATGCATGGGTATTTTGTTTAAGAAAATTTTAGAAAACGAGTTGGCCTAATATGCAAGCCTCCTCCTAATCTTTTCTATGCTCAAGTTTGAGTATTCAAGAGATGACATGTTCTCAAGTAATTTTAATCATTCAATTTTTTTTTTTAAAAATGTACTAAAAAATGTAGGTGTTTAAAGAGGGCTGTAAAACATATATTCTTCTAAAATTATAAATCACTTCAAGGCTATAGAGTTTGTGGTATGTACCCTTTTATTTCGGTTAAAAAAATGTCAATTTTCAAGAATGCTGAGTAGAATCAATATGGGAAAATGATAAATAAATTCATCCCAATACCGATAATGACAAGTGAGGAACCTAAACTTTCAAAAAGACTATGAAGGAACCAGCACCTACTTGACATTTTAAAATTGCGCGAAAAGACAAAATTGTTCAAATTTAATTCTAATGAGCCAAATGTGATTTGTTATGCTATAAATGTTAATGGTAAATGTTCAAATGTTAATACGACGGTGCAAATGTTAACACCGAATGTTATTGTTAACGAAGTTAATTACAATGATCCAAATGTTAATCATGATGCTTTAATTAATAAAGAAGTCAATATTACTATAATTGGTTAACTAGTTGTCGACCTTGCAAATTAAAGTTTCAATTTAAATGTCCTTAGACTTGTTGGTAAGAGTGAGAATAGGCAAATTTATATTCTAGGCCCAATTTGGCAAACACACAAGACTTTTGCTTTATAAATTCAAGCCTATGTTTTAAAAAATGGGTAAAGGTGCAAAAATAATCACCGTAAATTTAAAAATGGGTAACTATAACTCTGGTAAATTGAAGGGGGCAAAATTGTACACTGTAAACAAAAATGGGGTAAAACCATACATTGCAAACCAAAATGAGGCAAAAGTAACCTCTCTGTTAGGCCGAGTTAAACGGACATATTTTGCAAACGTGGGCTCCACCATCAGTAAATGACATGTCAATTCCAAAATCTAACGTGAAAGCTAAAATGCATCCAGTTGAACCCTAAATCACTAAAAACAAACTCTAAACCCCCAAATCATTTTGATAAGAAACCAAATAGAACATCAAATCATGTGAAATTCCCCTTACTTCTGCGTAATCATCTGAAAAAATAAAGTCTCATAAAAAAATTAAAGACTCATCAACATATTGCACCCTTAAATGTATGACACATCATTTACTGATGGTGGGGCTACGTCTGGAAAACGTACGTTTAAATTTACGATGGCTATTTTTGTGCATTTGCCCATTTTTGCCCCATTTTGATTTAGAGTGTACAGTTTTGCCCCCTTCAATTTACCAGAGTTATAGTTGCACATTTTTAAATTTATGATGACTATTTGTGCACCTTTGCCCTTAAAAAATTTAAATATTTTTTACTTCTTCTTCTTACCGTGAGAAGGTCTTTGAGGGGAGTATTTTGAATAGACAATACTTCTCCAATCTGCAAATAAGACCCAAAATTTGGCAAAACATGATATTACTAATTTATCCTAACCATATATCTTTATTCCACTCTCATTGTCTATTTATTATAGATAGACATTAGTAGAGTTGATTTGGGAAAAATTTGGGAAAAATTTGAAAGTGTCCTATATTTAAGAACATAAAGGGATGTTATATCTAGGAAAGGAGGGAGTAGTTTACAAGGAACAAATTAAGTTATAAGGAAAAATATAATTAGAAGGCTAAAGTATACATGTTTGCATCAACTTTCATTTTAATCTTTTATCTTTGGAAAATATATTTTTAATCCTTTAAATCTAACATTGTTACTCAACTTAATGGAAACATTAACTAAAGATAAAGATAAGACTTTCTTATCTGAAGGGAGAAAGAATGTGGATTGGTAGTAGATAAGACTTCACTCGACACAATAGATCCACTTATTTGGAAAAACAATGCAATTTCCCATAACTCATATTTGATTTATACCCATGACGTGTCATGTTCTTGTTTTATGACCTTATTGTGGAGTTGATTTTACTCTGCAGAGTGAGATTGTTTTTAAGTTTATCGATTTCCCTCGAACATTATCCATGTAAATCACACTTAATAATAATCAAAGTAAAAAAAAGATGGTGAATTAATTCAAAAAAATCATTATATAATTTTTTTAGCAAAACATATTGTAACATCCTAAATTTTAAACTAGAGATAATAAATAATTTTAAAAGGTCTTGAGGTTTAATTTAGGAAATTTAAAGTTTTAGAAAGGAATTTTAAGATATTATGGGCAATTCAAGAATATTAAATCTGATTTAGTTTGGAATTTGAAGAAATATAGTTAAAATAAGTATTTGGGATAGTAGATAATGTTATGATGGAAAGAAGGAGATATAATAATATATACAAACTTCTGGGCTAGAAATATAATTACGAATAAACCTTAGGGTAGTAAATTGTAATTTTCCTTAAATTAAAAAAAAAATATAAATACATCATCAACATCTCATTCCTTCCCACTTTTCTCTCTCTCGCTCACTCCCTCCGACCCTCTCACCGACAACCCACCTCCGCCCTCCTTCCTTCGTTTCTTGTCCTTTTCCCGGCGATGGACGGTGAAGGTGTTGCCGCCATCTGAAGCTTTTCCTCTTTACTTCTTTTACTAAGCTTAAGTCGATCTCTTCTCTTTTCCCTCAATCATTTTCCGGCGGGTTTCTTCGTTCTCCGGCGAAGTAACGGCGGACGTTGGTTGAGGTAAAGCTCCGACCTTTCTAGCATATCTCGAGCTATGTTTTCATTTCAATGTTTGTTTCCTCATGTTTCCCTCCTCTTTTGGTTCTTTTCATTTGGCCAGCCCTTTACTGGCCATTTTCCGGCGATGCTTGTGGCGGTTTCCGGCGACGGGAAGCTTTTATTTACACACTTAAGGCCAAAGTCGAGTTTAGGTAATTTCATTCCTTTGTTGCACACTTGTTTTTCGTGTTGGCCGAGACTTTGAGAGGGGAGACCAAAATGGATATTCTGTTTTAGGTTGTTGAGTAGCTTAAGATAAAGGTTAAACTTCTAATTTTAGTGAGAGAAAGAGACTTTGTTAGCTAATTTGATGATTTAAGGTAGTTTTTGAAAACCCTAGTTTTTGGTATTTTCGAAAATTGATGAGTTTTGGAGTCAAAAATTCTAATTAAACTAAGTAAGAGTAGAGTAAAGCTAAGAGCATGGTCATATTGGAAGAAATTTTTGGAGGATAGGATGATCAAACTTTTGTTCTTCCTTCTTTGTTCTAGCCGATAAGTCTATAGGAAAATATGGACTCTAATTGTTTAATTTATTGGTGTGGGAGTCTGCTGGAGTTGATTTTAGGTATTTCATGTGATTATGTGTTTTTACATATTTCAAAATTTCTTTACTTCCTCTGTTCAATTTGTTATAGGTGAGCTAAGTAGTTACTTCGCTTTCTCTGTTCTATTTGACAATAATATAAGTTGCAAGTGTATCCTAGTTGAATTGTGTATGTGAGATTGGTGATGTTTTAGGCCAGTTAATGTGATTGTGCGATTAATGTCAATGGTTGCATGTTCATTTGGATTTTTCTGGTTTTATTTACTGCATAGGCCATGTGAAAATTCATAAGTACAAAGTTTTGGTTTGTGTATTGTCATGAATGTGTTTTTCTTCCTCTTTGATTGGCCACACTGTGTCTAATTCAGATCCATGAGAACTTATTACCTTGCTGTGTTAGTGGATGTTAAGTAATAAGAAATTAATGGATTATAAGTGATTGTAATTGAGTTTTGTGCATGTTCGTTTGTTTGTTCTGGCTGATTCTAGTCCTCTACATTTTGTTGCTTTATTGGGCTGGATTCCAAATGAATTATGGACATATTAGCAGGTTGGGGTTTGATGAAAATATTGGTTTCCCGTTGTGTTTGTGCTCGGCTGAATTGAGAATGAGGCATAGACTTGCATACTGAATTTCTGAAATTTAATGAAATTAATTGAGAAATGGAAATTTGTTTTATTCAATGTGCCATGATGCTCTAATCATAAAAGTCTTGACTGCGTATTGATTAGAGAAGTGTTGGCTATGATGCTTTTCAATTGTGTCTTATTTTTGCTTGGAATTCTAAATTATTGGGATTGTTCCATATGTGTGAGGATCATTTGAAAGTTCTATTTATTGGAACCACTTAGATGTTTTATTGGTTGTTTATTTGTGATGATTAAATGCTGGAAATTTAGGACCTAAAGCACTATAGTGGATTGAAATGATTCTGCTTTGATTAAATAGGTGTTTAAAGGTAGAAAATGGTTTTAAATGGTGACATTGGATTTTAGGATGATTGGAGAGCTCAAATATATTAATTAGAGATATGGAGTACTACGAGTTGAAGTATAATATAAGAGGTGAAGAAATGATTATTGGGAGGAAATTAAGGGAATGGTAATGCATGTGCTTTTAAAATTGTTTTTCCCTTAGTTCTTAGTTGCTGAAGGGTTTTGAAATGGAATAACTAATGGTTTTCATTTCTTTTTACCTCTGTTGTGACTCCGTTGGTTTTATATGCTCTTCCTTTTTAATTTGTGAATTAAAAGGAATGTTCAGTATTTGTAGATGCTAGTTGACAAAGGTTTAAATGGTTATGGTTAAACAAAGTGGAAGCATGTGACCATCTTTTAATGAAGTTTTAAACTGATTCGTGGGAATGAATGAGTTTATTTTTCTGTTTGTGGGTGAACCAATGATTATTCATTTGGAGTTGTATGTTTTATTTTAATGGTGTTTATACTTGATTGACGCGATTTCTTTGGATTGATTTGATGAGCATGAAATTCATGTGATTTATGATTTGAATTGATTGAAGTATTTGAATTAAGAAAAAGGGGAAATGGGTAGTCATAGAGGAATGAGAGAGACGTGGAAGTACTATAAAGTGGAAATGATATTAATTTATCATTTGGCTATATATTATTATAGGAGTGGATGCAATAGGCTTCCGTGGCATCGAGGAAAAAAGGTTGAGAAATCGCATAAATTGCTAAAGGGCGACAGGTAATCACACTTAACCTTACTATAACATTGAGGGTGATGTTAGCTAGGATTTTGTAAAATCCTTTCTCACCCTCTATATATATATACATTTTATCTTTGAAAGGTTATTTTTATACAAAACAGGCTATCGGGTGCCTTTTTAAACACGATTATTTCTGTATAAAAGATTTTTACACATTATATATATACTATTATCCTGCCTGGTGATGGCCATCGATCTGGAATGACGTGGAATGTATATAGGGATAGTGTTGGATAGTGGTTTAAGAGGTGATGAAGATAGAAAAGAGGGTTATATGCTGAGTTGAGATAGTTGAGAGTTATATTAATGGAATATAGAATAGGGATTGTGAGTATTGCATGACACTGATAGTA
The DNA here is from genome assembly GCA_029929735.1 of Mimosa pudica. Lineage (NCBI taxonomy): Eukaryota > Viridiplantae > Streptophyta > Magnoliopsida > Fabales > Fabaceae > Mimosa > Mimosa pudica. The sequence goes on along the minus strand of JAKELP010000021.1, from coordinate 4,946,486 downwards.
CGGCCGATGTAACCTATCGATTTGCTCAAATCGATAGGTTAATTGTACAGGTTCCTCGGATTGTAAAGGAACCAGGGATGTGTACACTTTTTATAGTGCTCCCTTTTTCAGGGACGTTTTCACTATTTAAAGTGCTCCCTTTTTATGCTTTCAGATTTGAGACTGGGCACAGTGTCAATCACGTTTATTTTTGTTGTTGAGTTTGAGATAGTGGTGAGTTAGGTTGTGGGGAATCATTTGATGTTGTTGATTAAAGTATTGACAAGTGATGTGGAATTGATGGAGGGATTTGAGAGATGAATGGAAGAAGAATTGACACGGATATATATATATATATATATATTACTGGTTTTAAATGTGGTATCCTTTAGACGCCCTCGCTACCGCACATCTCACTGTTATAGTGAGTTAAGCGGTGATTACTGGGACAAATTGTCTCATCCCACGATTACTGACATTTTTGCAGGTATTCATGCACTGATGCAAGCAGCAGGAAAGGGAATTAGGTAGTAGAAGCTATATAGGCTATTTGAATTGTATATTGCCAATTTGTATAGGCCTGCATTCGTTTCCGCATATATATATATATATTTATATGTATTTGATATTATTGAATATTAGGTTGTTTATTTTCTAACCATGTTAGGTGATTCTTTTCTAACATGGTTAGCTATTAATTATCCATGATAGTATTCAGGTTGTATTAGTTTATTCTTTTCTATCATGGATTGTATTCAGTCATTAGGAAATTCCTTTTCTAACTATGATAGACATTGATATATGGAAATCCTTTTGCTATCATAGTTAGTAAAGAGATAATTGAATTTAAAAAGGATATAGTAGGTTAAATAGGAAATTAGTAACTCAATGTTACACATATTATAATAACTAGCATAATTAAGTTGGTTAATATAATCAAATTAGTTAAAAAAGCTCTCTATTAAGGATGATGGAGCACTTTGGAAACAAAATCTACAAAATAAAAGAATGCAACAAAGTATTAGACACTAGGACGAATTCAGAGTTGTTTTACAAAACATTGTTTACTTATTTCTATTTTTCTTTCACCCTAATTATAAGATCAAGTCAACTTTGTTTTAGAGTTTGAGGACACAGAAAAAGAACATTAAATTGATCACATTTATATTTTTTTAAAACAGAAATAATTTATCTTGCTTATAATAGATGTAATCTAATTGCATGTTAGTAAATTGTATTTTTTTAACAAGTGTTGGGATGATTTCATTGGTGTTTGTGTTGCTTAGGAAAAAAGGAGGGAAAGTCTCCTCTTCCAAATTCAAAAATAATTTCCTAATTTGATTAGGACAGGCGGGTAGGGGCGCGGAAGGGAGATTAAATGACATCACCGTTCCGTTCCGTCGTTAACTCGCATTGAATTGAAATAGGTAATAAATAACACTCACAAGTCACAGCTCACAACACTGTTTTTCTTTCTCAATTCTTCCGCTGACTCACTTCACTTCCTCAATTTAGTCTTACTTTCTTCTTTTCAAACCTATATTGTTCGCCTTCACTCCTCATCTAATTTTTTCCAAACATCTCTTACCCTTACTAACTCTGACAATAAGGTAGTCTAGGGTTTACATTTATTTATATCTTACTTTCTACATCTGCATCCTACGCTTATTTATAGTTGATTGATTCCAGGTTTTGGAGAAAATTGGCGAGAGACAATTTGAGGTCTTCTTACCTTATAATTTTAAAAAAAATAAGTAGCGAAAGTATCAATGCATAACACATGGATGACTTTGATACCATTATGGTATCCAACACTTAATTATCACTAAGTATCTAAAAAACATAGCTAGCTTTATAAAATTAAAAGCGGGTAAAAAATTGAGACGAGAAGAGTTGGAGGCATGAGGAGAGATATGGAGTGTATCAATATATGATTAGGGTGCACATCATCAAACAAGGAGCTTTCTAAATTAATTTAAGAGGAATTTTTGGGTGAATTTTTTGAACTAAACTAAAAATTAACAAGATCTATTTTTTTATTGGGCAATGGCCCTATTTTATACCCAAAGTAACCACCCTGGACCACCCACCCTGGACCACCCACCACCATAAACTAACAGGTGGTACAATATTACACCCAAAGTAACCAAAGTGGTCCAAAAATACCCTCAACTGACGGCCTTCAACGTTTGACCGTTAGTTGGATGATTTGGCGCCCACGTGTTATATTTTTTCCACGCGGCACCTGTGCAAATGCCACCTGGATGGGCAATGGCCCTATTTTATACCCAAAGTAACCACCCTGGACCACCCACCACCATAAACTAACAGGTGGTACAATATTACACCCAAAGTAACCAAAGTGGTCCAAAAATACCTTCAACCGACGGTCTTCAACGTTTGACCGTTAATTGGATGATTTGGCGCCCACTGTTATATTTTTTCCACTCGGCACCTGTAACATTCTGTTACTAATTCCCTAATTAATTCAATAATACCCTGACTAACTATGATAGAAAAATGATTTCCATAATATTAATAAATCTATCATAGTTAGAAAAAGGATTTCCTAATAATGATCATTATCCATGATAGAAAAGAATAAACTAATACAACCTGAATACTATCATGAATAATTAATAGCTAACCATGTTAGAAAAGAATCACCTAACATGGTTAGAAAAATAAACAACCTAATGTTCAATAATATCAAATACATATAAATATATGCGGAAACGTATGCAGGCCTATACAAATTGGCAATATACAATTCAAATAATCTATATAACTACTACTACCTAATTCCCTTTCCTGTTGCTTGCGCCTGTGCATGAATACCTGCAAAAATGTCAGTAATCGTGGGATGAGACAATTTGTCCCAGTAATCACCGCTTAACTCACTATAACAGTGAGATGTGCGGTAGTAAGGGCGTCTAAAGGGTACCACAGTGTTTAAAATCAATAATATGTATACATATAATCCAATTCTTCTTCCCATATATCCCCGATCACTGTGTCACTTCCCAATCATTGCACTTCACCATCTCTATCTCCAATACAACAATACTACCAACCCAACTCTCACATTCGCTTATAGATACATCGTACCATCACGGAGGCATTTATTCCAGCATTTAACTTCACTGTACGATTTGACACTGTGCCCCTGTCTCTACTCAGAAGGCAATTTCCATTGTGCCCCTGTCTCTACTCAGAAGGCAATTTCCATTGTGCCCCTGTCTCTACTCAGAAGGCAATTTCCATTGTGCCCCTGTATCTACTCAGAAGGCAATTTCCATTGTGCCCCTGTCTCTACTCAGAAGGCAATTTCCATTGTCATGCAATGCTCACAATTCATTTCAACATCTCAATACCATTCAATATTTCAATCATTCCTGCAACACATCACTATTCCTCCATCTAACTTTCCAAAATCTCAAACCCCTCATCACCTCCTCCTATTTATATAAACTCTCAATGTCACTAACAGAACGCTATACTTATATGCCTTCCACAATCGTTCCAGATCAATAACAACCACCAGCCAGAATAATAGATATAGTGTTACAAATTTCTTTATATGAAAATAACCGTGTTTGAAAGGCACCCGATAGCCTGTTTTGTATAAAAATAAGTTTTTAAAGACAATATGAATATGGAGGGTGAAAAGGGATTTTGAAAATCCCAGCTAACGTCACCCTCAATGTTATAGTAAGGTAAGAGTGATTACCTGTCGCCCGTAGCATTTCTCTGTCATTTCTTATAGTTTCCTTGTAGATTATCTTCCAAGTACCATCACCACTATTCAAACCTATATGAATATAATACAAATTGCTAAATTAATATCATTTCCACTTTATAATATTTTGACGTCTCTCTCATATCCCATGTTACTACCCAATCCCCTTACTTACAATTTTCTTTCCTCTGAATTATTTCAACTCAATCAATACCATTCACTTTCATTAAAAGAAATCACATCAACAAATAAGTATGCCCACTTACAATAAGATATTCTATGCACATACCTTAACCTTTTTGCAACCACAAATCATTTCACTTTATGAATCAACAACCAAATAGCAATAATTATCAACCATAGTATGGCAATTAGAGACAAAACACATTCTTATTATTAATATATTAAATAACAGCCAATACCAAGCCTTATATCGAAATCATTATGCTAGCTTCCTCAATCAACCAACTTTGGGAACAGGTGTACTATAATATTAGCCAGCAACTTCAAACAAACTGATTTGACCACTACAGAATCAAAAATCAGAAATTCCAAGCTCAACATGCAAGTATCTAAACACAAGGCATCAATTCCTTCAATAATATGAAATTGCACATCATAGTAACCGTTCTATCACATCCAATAGAATCAAATTGCTTCAACCATGCTTCTTAACACATAAACCAAACTACTTTCTTTCCCATTAATTTCATATCTTAATGTCTGCAACAACCACGCAACCATGCAACTACCCAAAGCAAAAGTTAAATCCTTTATAACAATTAAATTTCAATCCAATGCTCACAAATCAACCTTAATTAAAAAATAACACAAGTTATACATATTTTGAAGGTATCCAAAATCAGCACATGATAAGTATCCTATTTGTGGCCATAATAAAACAGTTTCTAGCTTCAAAGAACAATCAATATCAGTTAGATCAGTGCAGAAGTAAAACCCAAATCCCTACAATTAACATACAAGACAAGGAGCATCTAGAAATTCCCATAACCACCAATATGCACTTCCCTATACAATAGACATATATCATTCCTATTCCTATCCTAATCCCTAATCACCATTATAAATTATTAAACTTGTATGCCAAAGTCAGAACCAAATCAGACAACTAGAAAAGAGAAAAGGACCAGGATTTGCAAACTCATGAAACTCCATAATTCAATTCGATTAATATATACCAAAGCACAGTCACTGTTAATCAAAATGTACGCGTATAAACGATCAAACTCTTCCATTGTAACATTTAAAACATAACAATAAATTACCTTAAACCAACACATTCAATTTAGACACAAAGGAAGGAAGAAAATCACATTTCACAAATTAGCCAAAGAGGACTCAAATACTTAAACATGCTAGACCACTCTGTAACTCTACTGAACTAACAAAATCAGTAATTTGAAGCTAAATGTCTTAGAAAAACCCAAACCCATTTAAATCAGTGTACACAAACTTAGGGTTATTTTAGTCAAACTCTTCAAATGCTACCATTTCTACACGAATCCATTCCTAACTCTCTAGGTTGAAGCTTGAACTTAGTTTTAATAAATTATTGTTCCTAAAACAGAAACCCCACTCGGCCTCTCTTCCAAAAATCACAGAAAACAAAGGAAAATAGATAAAGAAGTATATAGAGGACGATCACCTGAGCTTTAATCAGAGACCATCGCCAGAAAATGGCCGGAGGACCGCCGGAAACAGTCGCTGGCAAGGTGAACGAAAATAGAAACCCAAAATAGGAAGTGAGAAATTGACTTTGCAAAGAGGAAATCACTTCAAACACACACACAGAACGGCCAAAGCTTACCGTTTTGTGTCACCGGTAGTCGCAGCTCACCGGAAACAAGGGAGAACAAAGATGAGAAGTGAGTAACATAAAGGCCATCCGAAAATAAAGAACAACGTGAAGAAGAATGAAGCAGCTCGGTTTTGAGGCCAAAGCCGCCGTCACCCATGGCCGCCGGGAAGGAACGAAGCCACCGACACCGGAAAACTCGCCGGATTCAAAGGGGGCTGGCCGAAGGGATGGGGTTTTGGGAAGGAATGTATCGGGAGGCAGGGAGGGAGTTCGAATGAGGAAGGGGAGACCACGGTGGTTCCACCCATCTTGGCCGCCGTTGCGGCCGCCCTTCGTCGCCAAGACTCGCCGGAGACGGAGGAGGCGATGGGTCGGAGCTTGAGAGGGAGGGAGGAGGTCGAAAGGTTTGAGAGTGAGGGAGGGGTGGAGGCCGACATTTAATGAAGAAAAAGGGGAAGGGGCGTGTTTGGTTAGATGAAATAAGGTGGTTTATGATGCTTTATAGCCCAATCTTGCCATAGTGTACACTTTTTAACTTAAAACCACTCAAACCAGTCTCCAATCTTTTGAACCTTCAAAATATTTTTAACTTTATCATTCCCTCATATTTCAAACTCTTCATTTCTTAATTAATTATATACACATTAATTACTTTAATGTTTCTAAAATATTCTCAAAAATCTCCAAAAATTCCCAAAAATTCCCAAAATTCCTAATTTCTCCATTTATCATTTCCAAAATACTCTTTAATCCTGTATTAAATTTTCAGGATGTTACAGCACCTGTGCAAATGCCACCTGGATGCCCACGTGACATTTCTCTTCACTTCTTTCAATACACATGCATCCCACTTCGAATTCGCACTTGGATTTTGCAAAATAAACAAAGGATTTCGCACTCCCTCCTCTCTATATTGATGCCCTAATCGCTGTCGATGCCCTAGGCTTAAAAAAATTAAACAAAAAGCTTGTCATATATGCGTCTCTGCCCTAGGCTTGAAATATAACACTTGGGCATCCATGTGGCATTTGCACAGGTGCCGCGTGGAAAAAATATAACACGTGGGCGCCAAATCATCCAACTAACGGTCAAATGTTGAAGACCGTCGATTGAGGGTATTTTTTACCACTTTGGTTACTTTGAGTGTAATATTGTACCACCTGTTAGTTTATGGTGGTGGGTGGTCCAGGGTGGTTACTTTGGGTATAAAATAGGGTCATTGCCCAGGTGGCATTTGCACAGGTGCCACGTGGAAAAAATATAACACGTGGGCGCCAAATCATCAAACTAACGGTCAAACGTTGAAGACCGTCGGTTTAGGGTATTTTTGGACCACTTTGGTTACTTTGGGTGTAATATTGTACCACCTGTTAGTTTATGGTGGTGGGTGGTCCAGGGTGGTTACTTTGGGTATAAAATAGGGTCATTGCCCTTTTTTATTTGTTGGTTGTGTTTATTTTTTTTTTGACCAAAGATATATTTTCATTCATGAAATAAAATACTACAGACACATAGACCAGAAATCTAAGAACATAACCCCATAGCAGAGGGATAAACAGACTCTAACCCCATAGTAGAGGCATTATTAACAGACTCTAACACATAAAGAGTAAACGAGTAGGACAAACCACATCCTAAAAACGAGATTATTTTAGCTCTACTCATGTAGGATGATGATGAGGAAGACAACTTACAATCCACTATGATCATAAGAAAAGTCACAAGAAAAGGCGATAAAGGGTGGTTGTCGGAAGACATACTCACTTGAGTCCACCCTTTTTGATGCCAATGCTGCAAAAGCAGCTTCCAACACACTTCTTTTATCAGAAATGTGGACAATCGATGGGGTTTGGAGACAAACACCAAAGAAGAACAGATCATAGCAAACATAAGGAAGTCTTCAACATTTACAACCCACAAAAGAAGACAAATACCAGAGAAATAAGACAACCACACAACTGAAAAATCATAGACACAAAGCAGTAAAACTAAGAGGGGTGAAAAAGACTCAAAAGGTACTACCCAAAATTCCCCCAAATTCTGGTAGCACCACACAATAACCATCACTGTGCCTTGGTGGCTGAGCCAGTAGACCAGCCACCAAACATCAGATCCTTCCCAAAAAACCCATCCCTGTGCCTCTGGTCCTTCAACACATCCTCACAATGCTCAGTTTCACCTGCAATGGCATCTCCGGCGTGGCTGTCACCATAAAGCGTCCAGATCTGACCCGCCGTAGTCAAAATCGGAGGCCCTGTACCGCCGCCAGCAAGCTCCACCGCCCGGAGCACCACGGGCCCAAGCGGCGGCCCCGAACCCCCGTCGACCACTGTTAGAATCTTAAGTTTTGATGAAGACTAAAATATAAAGGATTAGACCAAGTGCCTAGGAAGCAATAGGATAACATAGGATCCCAAGTAAGAGTGCAACCGGATGTGGATTTACTTCTGGATAGACTAGGACTCGCGCACGCGGATGAATGATTTATCCCCCAGCGACAGCGAGTAACTCACTAGGGAAATAACTTAGTCCATGAGCATTGGGTACACAAAACCTTAAGACTAAGCTATGATTCAACCGCAAGTGGAAGTGCTTCCTGTTAGATTTAGACTGGCGCATGCTGACAGAATAGAATAACCCCAAGCGTCAGTGAAAAAGCCACGTCAAGTGAAATTGCTTCCTGACAGAGTTTGACTGGCGCAGACTGATAGAGGTAATATAACCCTAAGCGTCAGTGATTCAGCCACATCAAGTGGAAGTGCTTCCTGTTAGATTTAGACTGGCGCAGGCTGACAGAATAGAATAACCCCAAGCGTCAGTGAAAAAGCCACGTCAAGTGAAATTGCTTCCTGACAGAGTTTGACTGGCGCAGACTGATAGAGGTAATATAACCCTAAGCGTCAGTGATTCAGCCACATCAAGTGGAATTGCTTCCTGTTAGACTTAGACTGGCACAGACTGATAGAATAGATATCACCTCAAGCGTCAGTGAGTTTACCTCGTCAAGTGAAAGTGCTTCCGATAGCTTAGTGACTAGCGTTGACTGTTGGATTGAGGGACACTGAGCGAGAGTGAGTATTAGTAAACAAAATCCTTCATCCAGTGGTTTTACTTCCGGATGTAAGAGTGCTTCCGGATACATCATAGACTAAGTCAGAACACAGTCTAAGTAAGACTACTCCCCATAGCGAACAAGCTTCCCACAGCATGTATAGTTCTTATATATATTGCTATGTTGGACTAACCAATATGTGCAGAACTTAGTCACACTTCCGGATGCAAATGAGCTTCCGGATGGAAAGACTCTTGGCATTGAGATTCAGAGATTAACACTTGCTAAGCAAGATTACCACTTGCGAATGAATGAAGATCATCCGTCAGCAAGAGTACAAGAGTAAACATCACATACTCAGAAGTCAGAATGCTTTTGTCAGAGCAGAGGTGTCAGAACTACTTTTCAGAGATAAGGCAAGTCAACCCTGCTAAGCATTAATGAAGATGTACCTCTCAACGGTAACATGAGATTAACGGCTATATTCAAACGGACATATTCAACCTGCCGCCCAAGCTTTGAAGCCGAGTATAAAAGGAACATCTATATTCAGAAGATAGTTGGAAGAATAGAGTATATCATCTGAAATATCATCTTCTACATTCCTCTCTTCATCTACTCTCAGATCAAAAGTTGTAACATTCTTAGAGAGTCATTCAATTGTACTTAAGTGAGTAACATCATCTACTCTTAGAGAGAGTCATCTGTACTTAAGTGTTTAGCACAATCCGTTCATAGAGTGAACACATCATTAAATCCTCTAATTGATAGAGGCTGTTCTAGAGCTTGTGCTTGAAGAACAGTATTGTTATCTTACAAAAGTAAGGGGGAGCATTTAGAGGTTTTCTAAATCTCCATAGGTTGCAAGTTAGCCCGCAAAACTTGTGGTTGTAAGGTTTGCAGGTGAACCCGTTGTAAAACCTGTGGGTTGTTAGGTGAACCCGTGTTCGTAAAACCTAAAGTGTAAAAGGCTTTCTTGTGCCTGGTTCAAACAAGAAGTTTAGTGGATTGAAAATCTCAGGTGGAGCCTGGGGACTGGATGTAGGTCTGGGAGTGACCGAACCAGGATAAACTTGCTTGTGCATATTCTGCTTATTTAAATTTCACACCAAGCACCACACCACTACATACTCACTTGTGCTTGGGATGATCCATCGTCACTCTCATCAAGCACAAGGAGTGAAGTTTTCAAAAAGGGTAAATTATTAAAGTTTTTATTCACCACCCAATTCACCCCCCCTCTTGGGTGACAGCCACGCATTTCATTTGGTATCAGAGCGAGGTCACTTGTTTAAAGGATCCAACGATCTCAAGTGCAAAGACCTAGGCTGACTTGGGTTACAAAATGTGTTTTGAAGGTTTTGACCATACTATCCCACCCATGTTAGAAAATGCTGATTTTTACTTATGGAAGGGAAGGATGAAAAGTTTTATACTATCCACGGATTTCAAAATGTGGGATGTCTTTGAAAAGGACTCTGATTTTAAACCAAAAGTAAATTGGACAGAAGAGGAGAAAAGTTTATTTTACTTAAACCTTAGAGCAATGCAAATTTTGCACAAAAGTTTATCTGACAATGATTACCAGAAAATTAAACATTGCTCTAGGGCTATAGATATTTGGAACACTCTTGATACTATGTATGCTTCTGATCAATTTCTTGAAGTTAAGGCTGTTCAAAGCTCATTATGTGCTCCCTGTGAATCCACCTTTGATGAGCTACTGGATGGTGATGTAGTGGAAGCTAGCATCAGCGAAGAGAGTGTCAATCCATGCCTAGAAGATTCAGAAACTGAAGAAAATGAGGTACCTAAACCTGAACCTTCTAAATTGCAAGACATTTATAATGAGTTACATATTGAATTCTGTAAACTTGCAAAAGAAGTTCTAGGCTTGAGAAATAGGAATAGGGAACTTGAGGAACTTACTCTTTCTACAACCAAGGAGTCCAAAGTTCCATTCTTAAAAGAAGAATTTTCAAAAGACTCTGCAATTTCAAAAGTTAACAAACATAGTGTCTTTGAAAAGAAAACTGACCAACACAATAATGACAAGAAATCTTATTCTGAACATCATCCTATTGTCTGTTATTATTGTGGTAGAACAGGTCATATTTCTCACACATGCAATTTTAAAAGAAATTTAAATGTGAGAAACAAATATACATGGATCCCCAAAGGACAAGTAAGGTCCAGCGCTAACCATGTAGGACCCAAGTACAAATGGGTACCAAAACTCCCTTCCAGTGCCTTACTTGTGCAGGAAAGATCAAGAGTTCCTCTTGCCTCAAAGAAGAGAACTCATGGTGATGTCACTGCTGCAACCACCTGGTGCAATCATAAGAAGCAGTGCGCTACCATAAGGAACAAAGACTCTGTCTCAGGGATAAGCTATCACAAAGTTTCATTCAACTATCCTGAGAAGAACAAGAGAGAGAGGATGTCTCAACCAACATGGAGAAAGCCTATGAATTCTGTCTCTCCTAAAGTGCTTCAGGCCAAAGATAAGTATAGAAGATTCCCTTGGGTAAGCAAGGGATCACTTAAGGTTGAAGCATGCAATAGTAAAATCTCCTATGCAAGTGTTAGATGGACTTATTGAGATTTTACATCAAGCATCATGTATATGAACATTATATGCCTTATAAGAGTTTATCACAATGTTCATAGTCTACATGCTATCTATGACTATCACTATCAGTGTATAACCATGTGCATATAGTCATAGTTGATTCGCAATGCCATATTCATAGTGAATAATCTTTAGGTGCATGTGAATCACATACTTCCTACAAACTGACAAGTCAGATCCAAGTCTGGATACTGAAAAGAGAAAAAGGGGGTTATTTGATATATTGTAGGAAAGAAGACTGGAAGCAACAACAAGATTCAAGACTATACTTCAACTGAGATATTTGTCATATTTGGGATCTAGAGTTAGAGCTTAATCACCAAAAGGCAACAAGGAGGGAAAGAAAGAATTGACATTCATCACAATACAAATGATGTTTAGTCATACTAAATCAATCAATGGAAGATCTCTCTCTTGATACTCCTTTTGGTTTTCAATGACAAGGATGATGATGGAAAAGAAAGATAACTCTCAACACCGTTGCTTCTTCTCCTGACACTAATATTGAAGCTGTGAGGAAGTCCAAAAAGGTCCCACACAATGTTAAATCTTAAGTGAGTCCAACCGGAAGCAAAATCACTTCCGGATACTCTTTTGCTGGCGCTGGATGATAACTCAATGTGATCAAGAGCACCACTTCAACCGGAAGCAAAACTACTTCCGGATGATCACTCACTGACACTAGATGATCAAGTCAAGAGAGCGCCAGTGCCAGACCAAAGGACACATCACTTCAGAAAACGTTTCAACTTCCTCTATGAAACGTTGTGCCTTCTCTGACTAATTGAAGCAACACGTGTCATCAGGTGTGTCGTTCCAACTTAAAAACTTACGTTACCCAATGTGTGAAAATTTGAAAGAAGATGCCCATTTTATCCTCAGAAGTTTTATCTATAAATAGATGTCATTTTTCACTTTCACTTTTTACTTGCATCATTTCCACTCGCATCTTTTCTCTGAAAATTTACTTCATCTTCTTCATCGTGTTCTTCATTTTTCTCTATATACTCCTCGCATTTCATCTCTATTTACCACAACATTCATACAAAAATGGCCGGTTCGCATGAATCCAACCCAGTTACCCAGAAAGCCTCTTCATCCAAGAAACACAAGTCGAAATCTGGGAAATCAAGTCACAAGCACTCTGGTAAATCTGGGCATCATGAAGAACATCGCGATGAACATCATGAACATCGTGAAGTTTCTGGGCAAACACCAGGGCAGGATGAAAACGTTCAGGGTCAGCCTGGAACTTCTGGTCGAGTAGAACAGGTAGTGGTTTCTGAACAAGAGAGGGATGCTCAGAGAAAAGGAAAGAAGAAGAAGGTTCAATTTGCTGAGGAGCCTTCCTCCAAGAGACAGAGGGTCGAAGAAGATGACCCCACAGTATATAGAGATGGGGCATTGGAGAGTGTGACCGCCAAATTTGAGACATCCACTCCCATCTTCAACCATGGCCTGTTCATCAATCTGGACAAGATGGATGAACTAGGGTTTCCCCATCTGCGTCCTTACTTGGAGAAGTATATGCCTTGGCTGGGCATCAACCAGGACTACAACGTCAACGTCTTGCGAGTCTTCTGCCAATCCCTCTCTGGCAGGGCCAAGTACAGGAAGGTTGATGGGAAAGAGCAAATCCACAAACTCTCCTTCTCCGCCACAGTAAGGGGAAGAACCTTCAGGTTCACGTGGAAGACGCTGAATGAGTTAATGGGGATAACGGATGAAAGCATGAATGAGTGGCTATATCCAGAGGCGCACAAGTACAGCAAGGAGGATCTTGTGACACTATATGGCACCGATGACAAAAAGGTGTCCAAAATGTCTGATTCATACAGACTGCTGTACTATGTTTACTCCCGGATGATGACTCACAAAGGGGGTAACTTCAATGAGTTCGCCAACATTGACAACCCTTGGTTCCCCAGACTTCTCAAACAACAACCTATCAATCCTGGCCAGTTGATCTGCTTAGAGCTTCAGAGATGGTTGACCAATGACAAGTCTGGCCATCTTCCCTATCCCACCATCATTGCCTTCCTCCTTGAGAAGCATCTGATCAAGGCTACATCTGCTGTGGAGGAAGAGAATGTCAAGTGTAAGCCTGTGGGAGCAACCAATATTGCGAAGATGGGCATCAAGTACTTCAAGCCTCCTAAGCCCACTCGCTCAGGCTCACAAGCCAGTAGTGCTTCTGGCACTTCAGCCCCCTCTGCATCTGGAGCAGGGGATCAGGAAGTTGACTCCCATGCTGGGCCAAGCCGTATTGCAAGAGTGCCAGCCTCTGTTAAGGCTTTTGCCGAGGAAGTAAAGGAAGAGCTTCTCTTCAGATTGCCTGAGGCATTGGTGGGTCCTCTCCGTGCTGAGTGTGACGCTGGTTTCCAGCACCAAGGGGAGCGGATCCAGCGGCTCGAGGACAGAGTAGGACAGCTTGAGAATCACCTTGCCAGGGTGGATGCAAAGTTGGATCTCATCCTCCAACACCTACAAATTCCCCAACCATCTCAAGGTAACCTATCACCTCCTCCTCCTCCTCCTCCTCAAAACCAACCTCCTCCACCTCCTAATCACCCTCAACTTCCCCCTCCTCCTCCACCTAACACTCAACAATCTCAGCCACCACCACAAAATGACCAGCAAGCCCCACCATCACCAAACAATGATCACCAATCCCAACCTTCCTCTACCCATGACCAGCAAACCCAAGACTCACCTCATCACTTTCCACTAAACTCTTCATCTCCACCTTCTTCACCTATTCTCACACGACCTGGAGCCCCTACACGCTCTCCACTCCGCTTTTCCAACGAACCCTTCCCCCATTCTAATCCTACCAACCCCACCTCTCGACCAAAATCCAACCCCTTGGCTGAGCACCTTGGTTTCAACACTGTCATTCACCCTCTCAGCCAAATATACATCAGAGACTATCATCGCCTTCAACCAATCTCCGATGCCCATTTACCTTTCACCCCAGACTCCACCAACTACGAAGAATACTCATCCACTCATCCCTACGAGGGTCTCTTTGTCACCCCCAATTGGTTTCCCAATCCTCCTCAAACTCCAGAACACCTATCCTCTCCCACATCCTCTACCTCTACCCTCTCACCCTCCCCTCCTAAGAGATTTGGCCCTGAGCCACCTCCACCCTCCTCATCCACTCCATCCCTGGCACTCACCCTTGTTGATGATGACAAAAGGGGGAGAAATGTTATGTCTACTCTTCGTCTAAGTGTGGCCACAAGGGATGTTCTCAGCCAGCCATCACTCTGGATTGATGAAGACATCACGGGCGCCCTGCGTCGTACATTTGAGTCTCAGAGGCTGAGTGGTGCAGAAAGCCTCATAAGAGGAGAGGCCATCCGTTTCATGCAGCAGAAGAGAACGGATGAGCAAGGATCACATTTGGAGATGGTTGTGTTTGGGCAGAATGAACAATCCTCACAACCTGAGTCGTCATCAGAGCCTTCTCCAACTAAAACAAGTAGAGAGATGGTTGAGGAAATCATGATGAAGTGGGGACTGAAGAAACCCAACCATCCTCCCATTGTGATAGCCAAGCCTGTTCCTGCATCCTCTGGGCAAGAGTCTGAGATCCCTTCATCTGAGCAATCTTCTGATCCTACTCCCTCATCTGAGCCAACAGTCAGAATCAGTGAGCCTAGAAAGAAGGCCGTTGCTAGGAGACGTGCCAGAAAGATAATTGCCTCCACTGAATCTGATGAGTCTGAGGAAGAGACTCCATCTGACCTACCTGAGCAAGGAACTTCATCTGCTCAGGTTGAGCAAGAAAATCCAGTGGTTCAAGCGGTTCCAATTCTGAAGGAAGTCAAATTGGAAATTGAAGATATGACTCCTGAGGAATTTGAGAAGTATGGATTCACAGATAAGCTATCCTTTGGTCAGATGGCTTGCCTCGATGCTGAGAGAGCAAGTGCCTTGCCCACTCCTCCAATTAGCAAGAGCAAAGGCAAGAGCAAAGGGAAAGGGAAAAGGAAAGCCCAGGAAGTTGAGGAAGATCCCAACTTCCCTGTATGGAACGTGAAAATCCGGGCTCTTCACTATCCCAATGGAGAGGTCGTCTACTTCGACGATGCTACTGGGTTCCCTGGGTATGAAGAAGTAGAGAACCTAAAGAGGGCATTCGAGGAGTCTGTCGAGTCAGAGAGGCTCAGAAGGGAAAAAGATGAAAAAGAGCTTCAAGAGATAATTGCCCAGATAGACCAGAGTGAGCGTGAGGCCAAGTTAGCCCAACTACAAAAAGAAAATGAAGAGAGGCAAAAAGAGAGGGAGAGGAAAAAGAAACACAAACCCTAAACACCCAATCCAAAACATTTTGTTTTAACTTAGAAAGTTTTTCTTTTGTATTGTGTTTTCATGCATACTTTCATACTTGCTTAGTGTTAATTGCTTGTAGATGTTCTTTACTTGTAAATGTTATTTGATTGTATACTCTGACTTGTAACTCTTGTCAATAATATTTGTTCAAGTTACTTGTTCTTATCCATTGCTTTTATTCTTTTGCTAATCCTTCCTTAGGAACTTAATTAATAGAACTAGGTTTGTCATCATCAAAAAGGGGGAGAATGTTAGAATCTTAAGTTTTGATGAAGACTAAAATATAAAGGATTAGACCAAGTGCCTAGGAAGCAATAGGATAACATAGGATCCCAAGTAAGAGGCAACCGGATGTGGATTTACTTCCGGATAGACTAGGACTCGCGCACGCGGATGAATGATTTATCCCCCAGCGACAGCGAGTAACTCACTAGGGAAATAACTTAGTCCATGAGCATTGGGTACACAAAACCTTAAGACTAAGCTATGATTCAACCGCAAGTGGAAGTGCTTCCTGTTAGATTTAGACTGGCGCAGGCTGACAGAATAGAATAACCCCAAGCGTCAGTGAAAAAGCCACGTCAAGTGAAATTGCTTCCTGACAGAGTTTGACTGGCGCAGACTGATAGAGGTAATATAACCCTAAGCGTCAGTGATTCAGCCACATCAAGTGGAAGTGCTTCCTGTTAGATTTAGACTGGCGCAGGCTGACAGAATAGAATAACCCCAAGCGTCAGTGAAAAAGCCACGTCAAGTGAAATTGCTTCCTGACAGAGTTTGACTGGCGCAGACTGATAGAGGTAATATAACCCTAAGCGTCAGTGATTCAGCCACATCAAGTGGAATTGCTTCCTGTTAGACTTAGACTGGCACAGACTGATAGAATAGATATCACCTCAAGCGTCAGTGAGTTTACCTCGTCAAGTGAAAGTGCTTCCGATAGCTTAGTGACTAGCGCTGACTGTTGGATTGAGGGACACTGAGCGAGAGTGAGTATTAGTAAACAAAATCCTTCATCCAGTGGTTTTACTTCCGGATGTAAGAGTGCTTCCGGATACATCATAGACTAAGTCAGAACACAGTCTAAGTAAGACTACTCCCCATAGCGAACAAGCTTCCCACAGCATGTATAGTTCTTATATATATTGCTATGTTGGACTAACCAATATGTGCAGAACTTAGTCACACTTCCGGATGCAAATGAGCTTCCGGATGGAAAGACTCTTGGCATTGAGATTCAGAGATTAACACTTGCTAAGCAAGATTACCACTTGCGAATGAATGAAGATCATCCGTCAGCAAGAGTACAAGAGTAAACATCACATACTCAGAAGTCAGAATGCTTTTGTCAGAGCAGAGGTGTCAGAACTACTTTTCAGAGATAAGGCAAGTCAACCCTGCTAAACATTAATGAAGATGTACCTCTCAACGGTAACATGAGATTAACGGCTATATTCAAACGGACATATTCAACCTGCCGCCTAAGCTTTGAAGCCGAGTATAAAAGGAACATCTATATTCAGAAGATAGTTGGAAGAATAGAGTATATCATCTGAAATATCATCTTCTACATTCCTCTCTTCATCTACTCTCAGATCAAAAGTTGTAACATTCTTAGAGAGTCATTCAATTGTACTTAAGTGAGTAACATCATCTACTCTTAGAGAGAGTCATCTGTACTTAAGTGTTTAGCACAATCCGTTCATAGAGTGAACACATCATTAAATCCTCTAATTGATAGAGGCTGTTCTAGAGCTTGTGCTTGAAGAACAGTATTGTTATCTTACAAAAGTAAGGGGGAACATTTAGAGGTTTTCTAAATCTCCATAGGTTGCAAGTTAGCCCGCAAAACTTGTGGTTGTAAGGTTTGCAGGTGAACCCGTTGTAAAACCTGTGGGTTGTTAGGTGAACCCGTGTTCGTAAAACCTAAAGTGTAAAAGGCTTTCTTGTGCCTGGTTCAAACAAGAAGTTTAGTGGATTGAAAATCTCAGGTGGAGCCTAGGGACTGGATGTAGGTCTGGGAGTGACCGAACCAGGATAAACTTGCTTGTGCATATTCTGCTTATTTAAATTTCACACCAAGCACCACACCACTACATACTCACTTGTGCTTGGGATGATCCATCGTCACTCTCATCAAGCACAAGTGAAGTTTTCAAAAAGGGTAAATTATTAAAGTTTTTATTCACCACCCAATTCACCCCCCCTCTTGGGTGACAGCCACGCATTTCAACCACCACCGCCAAGATCTCAGGTGGTGGCCCATGACCATCGCCAGCAAACTCCACCGCCCATAGCCTTCGCGACGGCCCTCCGCCCCCGTCAACAAGCGCAGCCGCGCCGAAACCAAACATCGTCCACGTAGCACAAACTGAACCACCCTGGTGGCGGTAAGACAGGCCCCCCATAGATGGAGGCAAATAGCTCGCCCAAGTGGCGAGAAGAAGCTAGAGGTGCCCTCAAAGAGGAAACCCTAGCAGAGGAGAAAAGAAGGTGCGGCGCTTGGTCCGCGGCTTCGTCATGGTACTTATGTCTTGTTGGTTGTGTTTATCACATTACCTAATTTGGTTACTTGCAAATGTATGAGTTACAATTCACAAATGACATGGTGCAATAGATTCACGTTAAAACTCATCTAAATTTTAATGCATTAAGCATACATTATTTCTAAAATGACATGGTAAAATTAAAAATAATAATTTCAAAAAAAAAATACATCTCTATATGTTGCAGTAGTTTCAATCAGAGAAGTTTTCATTAAATATTGATTTGATTGTGAATTCGAAAATTCGAATCATACCCTATGAATTGAAAAAAAAATCCATCCCTCAACCTTTCTTGTTGGGCATTTGTACCATGTCATTTTCCTTTTGCATGCAGTATAGTTGGGCATTTGTATTGATATACTGTACAGTAATGTAACATCCCAAATTTTGATTTAAGGATATTGAGAAATTATCGAAATATAATTTAGGAAATTTGAAAGTTTTAGGGTGAAATTTTAGGATATTTTGGGCAATTTACGAATACTAAATCTTATTTAGTTTGGAATTTAAATAAATATAGTTAAAAGAATTGATTGGTGATAGAAACTTCCATGAGAGGTAAATTGGAATCTAGATCATATAATGATGAAAAGAAAAAAAAAATAGTAATATATACAAACTTTTGGGATAGAAATGTAATTAAGAATAAATAATAGAGTAGTTAATGGTAATTTTCCCTATATGTTACCATAACCTATTTAAATAAACAAAATAAAAATACAGATATACAATACTCCCTTCTCTTTCCATCGGACAAACCCCCCCCCTCATTCTCTTCTTCCACTTCGTCTCTTCTCTTTGTCTCCCTCCGGCCACACGTGACGGCGGCGTTCGACGGTGGCGAAGGCACACGGCGGTGAGCCGTGGTTGGGTAAGCCTCCAAGCTTTTCCTTCTTTCTCTTCCGTTCAGTTTCACCATCCCTCACTTCTTTCGTTCCTTTTTCAAATCCATCGAGCCCGACAGTTTCCGGCGACGGTGAATCTCCGACTAGACATGGAAGGTCAAGAACAAGCTTAGGTAAGTCTCTTGTACCTATTCATACCCATTTTTGGTCAGTTTTGTGCGAGCTTAAGAGAAGGGCCGAGTTAGGTTTTGGGTTTTTGGGTGTGATGATGAACAATAATGAAGTTTAATCTTCATCTTTTAGTGTTTTGGTTGATAATTTGAGGACTGATTGAAGTTTTATGAAGTTTGTACAAAACCCTAACTTTTGGGTTTACATGGCCGACGAGTTTCATGGGGTTTTAGGACTCGAAATTCCTAATTAACTTGCTTAGGAAACTATAGGAGTTGTTTGTCACAATTTGCATATAAGATTTGTTTGAGTTTTATTGATTTGTGATTTCTATTGAGTTCTTTTCCTTCCTTTCTTATTGTCAATGTTATGTTTCTTTTAATTAATGATGATGAAAACTGTAAGAATATTCAATTTGTGGTTATACAAGTTAAC
The DNA here is from genome assembly GCA_029929735.1 of Mimosa pudica. NCBI lineage: Eukaryota > Viridiplantae > Streptophyta > Magnoliopsida > Fabales > Fabaceae > Mimosa > Mimosa pudica. The sequence goes on along the minus strand of JAKELP010000021.1, from coordinate 4,926,927 downwards.
TAGTAACGTGAATTGGTGCTGTATGTGTGAGTCTCATTGGAATGAAGGATAGTAGTTATTTTTGAGCATGTATGTTTTGTTTGCTCTTTTCTCTGATTATTGAGTGATTGAATTTGTGAGATTTTGGGTGTTCGAAATCAGTGGAAAAAAAATGGAATTCATACTTCAATCTAAAAAGTTGATGATTTCATTTGGATTTGAGTGAATTCAAGGTGTTTGTGAAAAAGTCTAAGAGAAGCTGGATTTGTTGGGTTTCATAACCATATATTTGGAATCTTAAGCTTCTACCTTTGATTCTAAGGGATGAAGTTTCTAGTTAATCTAATTGGAAGCATAATGAAGTTCAACGGCATGTATTTCATGTTCAATTGGTTTTCAAATTGGTTAAATGGATTAATTTTCATCTTGTTGAGGCTTTACTCTTGATTTGGCTGTTTTGTTTTTCTTTGTGAAAGGGTTGATAATTTGTAAAGCTTTTCTTTGTATGGATATGTGTCTTTTATGTGATGATATAGCTGCAATAGTGTTGCTTCATGTGTAATCACAAGTCTTTGCATTTTCCTTCACTATAATGGCCGCATGGAAGGGAGAAAGTAATGGGGATTCTTGTTGTATATTAATGTGAAAAGGAATATATATGGTTGGGTATATATGTGTGTGTGTGTGTTGATTTAATGGAAGTTCTTCATTCCTCTGTGTTGACATGGCTAGTTGGAATGAATGATAATAACCGGTGTGGGTACATTTGTGTGAGATAAAGGGATGTAGTTGAAGTTGATTCTTTATAGGTGCTTCATATAATTGTAAAGTTGAGAGCTATAAAAGAAATTGATTTATGTATGAAATATTGTTTGGGTTTGTTTAAGTTGTATTTATTGCGCGTTGATTTTAATGATTTTTGGCTCTTGCTTGCCTTGGTAGAAAAATGGGTTGCAATGGGAGTATTTCAATTGTAGTAAATATTATTTGAAAGTATAAGTCTTAATGTTCTTTGTCTCTTTCTTGGACTGGATAGGCTGCTGTGATGTGTATGGACTAAATATTATATTTCCTTGTTCTTTTATGCAATAACTAAACTAAATGAAAATGATAAGGAATGATAATATGAAAGTATGAGTTAGTGGTTGAATTTAATGTAGTGTTTTAATTTGCATTTCATATAGAGAATTATTTGTCTTCTTAGCTATTAGTTTGAAGTGTGAATTGTGCTAATATTGGTAAGGGTAAGAAGTAGTTTGATTTATGTGTTGAAAAGCAATTTAATTCCATTCGAATGAGATAGAATGGTTTCTTGGATGTACAATTTCATATTATTGAAGTAATTAATGCTTAGTGTTGATTTATATAAAACATATGTGAGAATTCACATAATTAACTAATATAAAGCATGTTAAGGATGGAGTGTATTGCTTGTTGAACTTGCTTTCTTTTGATTGCCTAGTTCTTGGACTGCTTGGATTTAGGGCTTCTTATGTTGTTGGATTTTAGTTCTTGGTAATGTGAAGGTTGGTTTGTTTTGTAATAACTACTTGATTATGATTATGATCATTAAGATATCTAGGTTGAACAATAATGAAAATATTCTATAAGACATTGTAAAAGAAGAAAGAGTTGGGTAGTAATATGAGATACGAGAGAGACGTGTTATTGATTATACAAATATAAGCATGATTGTTTACCTTTATTATTACTTTGATGTAATAATAGGTGAATCTAGTAAGAACGGGTAAGGAAGAACAACAAAGTGCTATGGGCGACAGGTAATCACACTTAACCTTACTATAACATTGAGGGTGATGTTAATGTGGATTTTTAAAATCCTTTCTCACCCTCTATATATATATTATCTTTAAAAAGGTATTTTTATACAAAACAGGCTATCGGGTGCCTTTCAAACACGATTATTTTCGTATAAAAGGAATTTGAAACATTATACATATTATCCTGGCTGGTAGAGCTGGGAATTCGGGCCGGCCCGGCCCTAATGGGCCGACCCGCATCGGGCCGGGCCTAAACGGACCAGGCCCACTTAGGCCCGGTCCCCTTTCACTCCCCTATTTACGAAGCTCGGCCCTCATGCCATTGGGCCGGGCCTGGCCCGTAGGGCCTGGCCCACTTTCTTCTTTTTTTTTAAAAAAAAAAATCCTTTTACTAAACCCATTTTTCCTCTTTCCACATTGTTCGCCCTGTAAATTTAATGGTTTTAGCAAAACAAAATCATCTAATAACATCACAAACCCACAATGAACATAGTTATAAGTCATAACATAGTCTGATAAGCGATAACATTACAACATACACTGTAACACTGATAGTGATACACATAATCTGACAGTAAAAATAAATAACAAAGTCTTCAAATATAAATCTAAATAGACATTAAATAATAACATTCAACGAGTTCTCTAAGAGTGCACATCATCATCACTGTCATCAACGACATTTGATTGTGCTTCACTATGAATTGACTCCTCTCCACTGACAAAATATCAAGTATTTGCAATTCTTCTTTACCATCATATGCACTATCTCCTCCATCATCTAAGAAAAGAGAAAAAAAATTAATTGTCCTTCAAGCATGTATAAAAAAGAAACAAAAAAAATCATAAATTAAATAAAGAATCATATGCAATTTTTTTAAAATAAAATTGGAAACGGGCCTGAAATACGGGCCGGCCCGCACGGGCCCTAGGCCCTAAAAGGCCGGCCCTAACAGGCCCGCTCCCCTATTTTTCCACCAAAACAGCAGGCCCGGCCCTCCTCGGATTTGCATGAAAACGGGCCGGCCCGACGGGCCAGACCCATATTACCGGCTCTACTGGCTGGTGTTTGTTCTGGTATGATGTGAGAGGTTCAGATGGTATTATGTGAGAGATGTTGATAGTTAGGTTGAGGGAATAAATTGAATAGTTGAGATTGAGATAGTGAAGGGAATGATAATAGTGCATGATATTGATGATGAGATTGAAATTGATGGATATGGATATTGGGCGAGTTTGCATGACACTGATATATATGTACCATCGCGCGATGATAACTGTCGATTGACCGATCGACAGTTATTTGTACTGATCCTTTTCGGATTGATTGGATCGGGGATCATAGGTCGACTTATTGAGAAAAGTGACCTACTGTTGTTTTGGCATTTGAGAGCCCAACCGTTCCCATTCTGCAATGGAAAACAGAATTGGGGTTCCCTCTCTGGGGATTGCCAGAGAGGGAAATTGCCCCCTCATTATAGAGAGAGGCACAGTGTCAAATCATATAGTGAAGATTAGATGCTTGAATGCACAGTGATGACACAATGCATCTATGGGTGATTGTGAGAGTTGTTGTGATAGTATTATTTGATTGGAATATGGAGATGATGGATTTGATTTGGTTTGGATGTGACTGAGGGACTTGAGTGAGCATGGGAAGAATCCTTTATATATATATATATTACATTACTGGTTTTTATATCTGTGGTACCCTTTAGTCGCCCTCACTATCGTACATCTCACTGTTATAGTGAGTTAAGCGGTGATTACTGGGACAAATTGTCTCATCCCACGATTACTGACATTTTTGCAGGTATTCATGCACAGGCGTAAGCATCAGGAAAGGGAATTAGGTAATGGAGGTTGTATCGTTTATTTAGAATTGTATATTGCCAATTTATAGGTCTGCATTCGCTTCCGCATGTATATATATATATTTATTTATTGTTTGATATCTATTAGTTTTGTTTATTAGGCGTTCTGAATATTGATCCATTCAAAAGAAACATTTTAACGACTACAAATTGAAATAGTGCCTATTATTCATCGAATTACAAATGCTCTTATTTGCCATAGAATCACCGGCTAAGGCAGAGGGTCAAGGGTTATAGGTTCAACCGGCCATATTAAAATAATTCAAAAATATATAATAATTAAAAACAACAAATTAAAATTAATATTAAATTATAAGAGTATTCAACAAATAAGGAAAATTTGAAGTGTAACTATACTTATAAGAAATTAACATGTCTATTTCTTTATAAATTAAAGAACAGAAATTTAATTATTATATGGAGAAATTTAATTATTACTATTTGGGGGCAACATGGTCAATTGTCCTCAAAACCCTAATTATATACTCTCTTCTTTCATTCATTTACATTTCTTTCATTCATTTACATTTAGCCGTCACTTTCTTATCAAAGAAAAAAAGTTGTCACCCCCTCCCTCTTCTTCTTCTTCCTTCATCATCTTCATCAAATCTCACTTCATTTTCATCCTCTCTCACTTCATCATCTTCTTCTTTTTCCTTCGTTCGCGCAACAGAGAAGAGGGAAAGGGATTATTAGGTTAGGTTTTGTTTTTTTTTCTGCCTCTGAAGTCTGATCTCGCGCAAAGAAAGTTAAACCGGATCGCAAAGAAAATGAGAAAAGGAAAGATCTGGTTTTTTTTCTGTATTTTAAGCAAGTCAGATCGCGGTTCCGGGTCCCGGTTGCCGGTTTTACCGGTGAGGGCTGACCGAAATATTCCGGGCTAGATACCTAGCCGGGTGTGGGGTCTTCCGGACCGGCCTCTCCACCGGGTCTCGGTTTTTCCAGTTAGACCGACCGGCCCGGTCCGGTTTTAAATACCATGTTAAAAATTATGTCATTTCCCTTTTTGTTAGAATATAGTCCCATTGATCCTTCGAGAAAAATAGGTTTAGAGATTCAAACTCAATTTCACTGAATGATATATTCATAATTTAAGTTTATATATAAAGTGTTCTTATTGATGTTAATTCTTAGATTTATGAAATGAATTAAAAAAGATGATCTTGGTGTTTTAGAAAACTATGTCTTGTATACTTATACACAATATCATTAAGTAATTCAAATTCGTTAAATATATGTTACTGTACAAACTCAAAAAAAAAATTATTGGTGAGCACACTGACTAATCAGTCGTAAAAATAAAACTCACTTTAGACGGATCACATTATTAATTTATTTTTATATGTGGAAAAAGAAATATTAGTACATTATGTAGATAGAAAAAGTAGATTGTAAAAATTTCTTTTTTTTATTTCAATCAAAACACATATACTAATGCAAAACAAACTGCTTACCTTTCACTACAACATCAGGAATCTGTTGTAAATAAGGATTAATACACTCATTTACTAAGGCATAATAAACCATATAAATCATAATAATAATATAAATTAAACAAATAATATATACATAAAAAACCTAAGCTACCGAATTCATTAATAAATAAGAAATAAAAAAATTAGTACCATAATAAAACATCTAAATATTTCTATGACATGTATGTGATAAGTTATAAACAAAATAATATGATATTGAGTAATAAATAACTCAATATAACCATACAAATCATATAACCATACAAATGAGTAATAAATTATTTTTTTTTGTTTTTTGTAACTGTTAATTTATTAATGAACAAGATGTATGACACTTAATAAAAAATAAACAATTCAATATTACCATACGTGTTCTTCAATAATTAAAAGATTCAATTGACCAAAAGAATGGAAAGGATAAATCAGTTATAGACAAAACATCAATAAAAAATAAACGATTCATACTGAAACGATACAAGTTAAAAAATAACATTACAAAGTAAACAAATAAAATATGGATAAAAAACATACACTATCAAATTCATTAATAAACTACAAATAAATAAAAATAATATAAAAAAGACTAAGGCATTTATGAATCATTAATAACTTGTAAGTTATAAGTGTTTTAGATTAAATTAATTATTTTAATAAGGCATAATAAACCATACAAATAAACAGGTAAACTATTCCAATAAGGCATAATAAACCATATAAATAATTATATTAATATAAATTAAACAAATAATATATGCATAAGAACTAAGCCACAGAATTCATTAATAAATTAGAAATAAAACAATTAGTAAGATAATAAAACAACTAACTTATATGACATGTTGACATGTACGTGTTAAATTATTGATGAAATAAACACTAATATATAATTAAAATATTCAATTAACCAAAAGAATACTGCATTATTATTAACAGATTAATATAATAGATAAACAAACCAATAAACTAACAACACTAAGTTAGAAACTATAACAATATCAATATGTACTTAGGATCAACAAATAATTTGGTAAACTAATTTAATGAGGCATAATAAACCATTTAGATCATAATAATAATATAAATTAAACAAATAATATATGCATAAAAACTATGAAAAGAATACATTATAGAAAAATAACATCCACAAAAAAAAGTAATAAATAGTTTATTTACAGCTTAGTAATAAATTGAATAAACAAACCAATTAACTATCAGGACTAAGTTAGAATGGAACAGATAAATTATAAACAAAAGAATATGTCATGTATGTGTTAAATTATTAATGAACAAAATGTATGATATTAATAAATAACTCAATATTACCATGCATGTTCTTCAATAATTAAAATTAACCAAAAGAATGGTAAGGATAAGTTAGAAACAAAATGATTACAAAGAAAACAAATAAAATATGGATAAAAAACATGTGAGTTGTAAGTGTTTTTCTTAACATGTATGTGGTAAATTATTAATCAACAAACTATATGACAATTGATAATAAGCCACTCAATATAAAAAAAACAAAAAAACATTTTAAAGAATAAGTTATAAAAAAATAATAACATCCACAAAAAAACATGTAATTCAAAAATAATCAATAAATAGTTTAAAGAATAAATAGTTTATTTACAGCTTACAGAAGTGCAATTATCAGATTAACTAACAACAGTAAGTTAGTAACTGCATCTATATGTGTTTAAGCTCAACAAATAAACTGGTAAACTATTCCAATAAGGCATAATCAACCATATAAATCATAATAATAATATAAAGTAAACAAATAATATATGCATAAAAAAACCTAGGCAACTGAACACATTAATAAATAAGAAATAAAACAATAATATAATAAAATTATTTCGAATAGATTTTTGGTAAATCATTGACCCCTTTTACAAAATTATACAAAAAAACAAATTATTTTTGGAAAAACAATTAGAAAAATTCTTTGCAAATAAATTACTTACAAATAGATTTTCCTAATTTTTTCAAGGTTAGATTAATTGACCTATAAGTTAACTTATGATAATACACAAAATATGTCAATGATTTAGGGACCTGTTTAGTTTTCTTAATGTGCCAAAGAAAAATCAATGACGTCTCATTTTAAAACAAAGAGGGTAAAACCAGCCAAATGATACAATTCAAAAAAAAAAAACAAAGGCAAACAATTCAATAAGAAATGAAGTGGATGGGTAATAAGTAATTAAAACCTGTCAGCGGGACGCATAGCTTGGAAATGATTTCTCTATATTCTCCATCCCTACTCACTGCGTAAGAAGTCCAAAAGCAAGATCAAAGTAAGCATATAATTAAGAAAAAGACTGAGTATAAGACGCTAAATATATACTCCCCATTCCTTAACGTATGATCAAGTCTTGAAAATTGAAAAGCAAAGGATCAAAATGCTAAACGTGAAGGTTACAATTTGACATAGGTACAAACCAATGAAACTTAAGGCACAAAAAGGAAGGACAAATAATTAGTTAAGCAGTCATACCTTGCATTCAAGCCGACGAAATGATCACTCATCTGCAACTTTCTTGATAAAACGTCCAATAAACCAACAATATTCTGTCACATACAGTTCCCTTGCTCCCACAGATAGCTATTAGTGTCTTAGACCATAAATCTGCATTAGAGCGTGTCAAAAGAATTAAATGACCAATGTGAAGGACAATATATTGCAGCATCCAGAAGCTGACAAGTAACACTGAAATTCATTTAAGCTCCCTCAGAATTTATCATACAGCAGGTTTCGAAAGACTTGTCGTTAAAGAAAAAGAAGTTGAAAGTTGAAAGTCATCATACACACTGGTGAAACTTTTCATACAATCAATTTTAAAACAAATACATAACAATATTGAACTAAATTAAATGAACATAATAAATAACTTTGCTAACAAAGGTGCAAATTATAGTTCTTCAATAATTAAAGATTCAATTAACCAAAAGAATGGAAAGGATAACAAATATTATATGCATAAAAAACCTAGGCTACGGAATTCATTAATTAATTAATAATAAATAATAAAACAATTGGTAAGAACTAACTTGTAAATGATTTAATGACTTGTATGTGTTAAATTATTTTGTTAAATTATTAATCAACATGATCTATGACATTTAATAGTAAACAACTCAATATTATCATACATGTTCTTCAATAAATAAAAGATTCAATAAATCAAAAGAATGGAATGGATAAGTTATAAACAAAATAATTTGACATGTATGCGTTAAATTATTAATGAACAAGATGTATGATATTGAATGATAAATTACTCAATATTAACATACATGTTTTTCAATACCAAAAGAATGAAAAGGATGAGTTACAAACAAAATAATTACGAAGAAAACACTTATAAATAAGATAATAAAAGATTAAGGCATTTATCAATTATTAATAACTTGTAAGTTAGTAATTCATAAAAAAATCAATAAATAGTTTATTTAAAGCTTAGTAAAGTGCAATTATTTTACAAACTACATTATTATTATTTTTATATACAGAAAAATAGATTGGATAAACAAACCAACTAAGTATCAACACCAAGTTAGAAATATAACAATATGTATTTAGGATCAACAAATAAATAGGTATACTATTTTAATGAGACATAAAAAATCATACAAATCAATGGGTAAACTATTCCATAGGCATAATAAACCATATAAATAATAATAATAATATAAATTAAACAAATATATGCGAAAAAAACCTAAGCTACCGAATTCATTAATAAGTATGAGATAAAATCAACAAATAAATTGGTAAACTATTTTAATAAAGCGTGATAAACCAAACTAGAAAACCATTAAACTATTCTCATATAAATCATACTGAATTCATTAATAAATAACAAAGATAATAAAACATCTAACTTGAAAAGGTTTTTATGACATGTATGTATGTGTTCTTCAATAACTACAAAGATTCAATAAATCAAAACAATTAATCAAAAGAATGGAAAGGATAAGTTACAAACAAAATAATATGACTTGTAAGTTAGTAATTCATAAAAAATCAATAAACAGTTTATTTATAGCTTAGTAAAGTGCGATTATTTTACAAACTACATTACTATTATTTTCAAAAACAGAAAAATAGATTGGATAAACAAACCAATTAACTATCAATATCAACACCAAATTAGAACTATAACAATATGTATTTAGGATCAACCAATAAATAGGTATACTATTTTAATGAGACATAAAAAACCATACAAATCAATCGGTAAACTATTCCAATAAGGCATAATAAACCATATAAATCAAAATAATTATATAAATTAAACAAATCATAATATGATGAATGACATTTAAAAATAAACAACTCAATATTACCATACATGTTCTTCAATAATTAAAAGATTCAATTAACCAAAAGAATGGAAAGGAAAAGGATAAGTTATAAACAAAAGAATATGACATGTATCTGTTAAATATATATGATATTCATTAAAAGATTCAATTAATCAACATTATGAACCAAATAATTATGAAGAAAACAAATAAAATATGGATAAAAAACATAAAACATCAAATTCATTAGTAAACTACAAATGGATAAAAAAAAGATAAAAAAAGACTAAGCCATTTATCAATTATTAATAACTACTTTATAGAAAAAATAACATCCACAAAAAAGTGCAATTAAACATGTATGTGGTAAATTATCAATAAACAAACTTATGACAATTGTTGAAACAGAAAAATAGTTTGATAAACAAACAAATTAACAAGAAACACTAAGTTAGTAACTGCAGCCATATGTAATTAGACACAACAAATATAACCAGTCTTCAATAATTAAAAGATTTATTTCATAAATAAATAAATAAGAAATAAAACAATTACTAAGTATATTTGGTCTTCAATAATTCAAAGATTTAATTAGGATAAGTTATAAACCAATAATGATAAGTAACATCAATATAAAAACAAGTAATTCATAAATAATAAATAAAGTGCTAAACTAAGCTACCAAACTAAACTAAGCTACCAATAATAAATAAGGCACAATAAACAATAAAATTAAAAAAAATAATATGAATTAAACAAATAATATATGCATAAAAAACCTAAGCTACCAAATTCATAAATTAATAAATAATTAACCTTAAAAAGGGAAAGGATAAGTTATAAACAAAATGATAATGTAATAACTATTTTAACTATTTTAATAATGTTTAATAAAAACTGTAAATATTAAATATTTTTATAATGTTCAAGCAAATAAGAACATAATGAAAAAATACAACATTTATTAATCAATATAAGGTAAAGTACTAATGTAAAGTAAAAAAAATAATAGATGCATCCAAAACCTAAAAGTCATTTTTTTTATAACATAGAGCTCGCAAAACCATTAATAATTAGAAATCAAGCAAATAATAACATAATGAAAAATTACAACATTTATTAATCAATATAAGGTAAATAACATGTAAGTTGTAAGTGTTTTTCATTACATGTATGTGGTAAATTATTTTTTGGAGGATACGTGGTAAATTATTAATGAACATGCTAAATGATATTTGATAATATACAAGTCAATATTATAGTAATAATTAAATATTAAGTTACATTAATATAAAAATAAGTAGTTCTTAAATAATAAATAAACTGCTAAACCTAAACCATTGCAATAAGGTTTCATGAATAATATAAGTAACAACAATATAAAAATATGAAAAAGAATAGGTTATAAAGAAAACAATAAGTGACCTCTACAAAACACAAGTAATTCATAAATAATCAATAAATTGTTTATTATCTTTTTGTAGCCTATATTATTTTATGGAAGAGCAATTGTTTTACAAACTACATTATAATTTTTTAAAAACAAAAAATAGGTTTGATGAAAAAACTAATTATTTTACAAAAAACATTATTACTTAAATGGATTTATAAACAATTTCAAATGGCTATTGATCTTGAGTTTTTTAATCGCCACGCCAATGAGATGAGTCAGGACCTTTAGAGAGATATATTATAATAAATAATTAACAGAATATATATAAATAAACAATAAATTCTTGTGAAAGAAATACCTGACTTCCAAGACAAAGCTAACACCATACCGGCCAAACTAGCCTTATTACCTCTTCCTTTTGATAACGTCGCATATCTGGAGACCTAAAAAGAATTAATCAAGGCAGAACATACAAAGGCGATCATATAACATAATGACAGGCGAATAAACTTTTGGAAAATAGTGGTACATGTCATTCCACTTTTCACTTTTTTATTTTTCAAGCCATTCAGATCATGGACATTCAGAAATTTTCTCACTTTTAGCAGCAAGCTAAGATTTTTTCATATTCACAGAAAAGAACCTTCCAAGTCCCAAATCCATATATATTAGTCTGGTATGTCAATTGGGTATAACCAAGAAAATGACTTCAGAATCTTGCATGACTGAAAATATCCATTAAAGGCACAAACTACTTCACCCTACGCTTGAACAAATAAATTGAAACACCTTGGTTCACTTAATGCAATATCACCCTCTCCCACTCTCCCTCTAAACAAACGTGAATTATGCATATTTAGCAAACATATCTATGTCATTCAGAAATAATAAATACTTCTAAACTGTTGTAATAAGGCTCAACAAACAATAAAAGTTTAAAAAAAATAATATGAAGTAAACCAACAATATACGTATACAAAAATTAGCTGTTAAATTCATCAAAAAAATAAGAAATAACACACAAAAAAATCATGAAAAACAAAGGCATATATCAACTATTATAAGGTAAATAACATGTGAGTTGTAAGTGTTTTTCTTAACATGTATGTGGTAAATTATTAATGAACAAACTATATGACAATTGACAATAAACCACTCAATATAAAAAAAACAAAAAAAAACATTTTAAAGAATAAGTTATAAAAAAATAACAACATCCACAAAACAACATATAATTCATAAATAATCAATAAATAGTTTAAAGAATAAATAGTTTATTTACAGCTTACATAAGTGCAGTTATCAAATTAACTAGCAGCACAAAGTTAGTAACTGCAACTATATCTGTTTAAGCTCAACAAATAAACTAGTAAACTATTCGAATAAGGCATAATAAACCATATGAATCACGATAATAATATAAAGTAAACAAATAATATATGCATAAAAAAAAACTAAGCAACTGAACTCATTAATAAATAAGAAATAAAACAATACTCCCTCCGTTCCTAAATATAAGATCACTTTGGTTAATTTGGGGAGATTAAGGAAGACAATAAAATTACATGATGTTCCCAAAATCCCCTCAATTACTTAACTTTAAAAGGAGGAGAGTTTTCAATGAAAAGAGGGAGTATAAGGGTAGTTTAGGCAAAACTTGAGATAAAATAGAAAGTGATCTTATATTTAGGAACTTATCCACTTCCCCAAAGTGATCTTATATTTAGGAACGGAGGGAGTAATATAATAAAATTATTACGAATAGATTTTTGGTAAAACATTGACCCCTTTTACAAAATTATACAAAAAAACAAATTATTTTTGGTAAAACAATTAGAACAATTCTTTGCACATAAATTACTTACAAATAGATTTTCCTAATTTTTTCAAGGTTAGATTAATTGACCTATATGTTAACTTATAATAATACACAAAATATGTTAATGATTTTGGGGACCTATTTAGTTTTCTTAATGTGCCAAAGAAAAATCAATGACGTCTCATTTTGAAACAAAGAGGGTAAAAGCAGGCAAATGATACAATTCATAAAAAAAAACAAAGGCAAACAATTCAATAAGAAATGAAGTGGATGAGTAATAAGTAAATAAAACCTGACAGCGGCACGCATAGCTTGGAAATGATTTCTCTATATTCTCCATCCCTACTCAATGTGTAAGAAGTCCAAAAGCAAGATCAAAGTAAGCATATAATTAATAAAAAGACTGAGTATAAGACGATTAAAATATACTCCCCATTCCTTAACTAATGATCAAGTCTTGAAAATTGAAAAGCAAAGGATCAAAATACAGCCATGAGATTCAAAATACGAAGTAAAATGCTAAACGTGAAGGTTTCAATTTGACATAGGTACAAACCAATGAAACTTAAGGCACAAAAAGGAAGGACACATAATTAGCTAAGCAGTCAAACCTTGCATTCAAGCCGACGAAATGATCACTCACCTGAAACTTTCTTAATAAAACGTCCAATAAACCAACAATATTCTGTCAATTACAGTTCCCCTGCTCCCACAGATAACTCTTTGCTAGTGTTTTAGACCATAAATCTGCACTAGAACGTGTCAAACGAATTAAATGACAATTGTGAAGGACAAGATATTGCAACATCCAGAAGTTCACAAGTAACACTGAAATTCATTTAAGCTCCCTCAGAATTTATCATACAGCAGGTTTGGAAAGACTTGTCATTAAAGAAAAAGAAGTTGAAAGTTGAAAGTCATCATACACACAGGCGAAACTTTTTATACAATCAATTGTTACCAACGCAAGATCACTTTTCGGTTGAAACTAGAATGAAGTCTCAAGCATCGCCCAGGAAATTGCTATGAGCCAATAGCACGTAAAATTCCAGAGGCTATTATTGATTTAGACCAATCATGGGCCCCATAAATTAAAACAAAAAAATAAAGATAATGGAAGAGGTGGATAACAAAGCAGAAGCCAAATTTGCTAAGTGGCTCCAACAAATCTGGTCCATTTGGGATATATATAAAATTCATAAAGTGCCACATCAACTTATAAATAATGCAAAATATTGGACCCCATTTTCGAATGCCCTAACCAACCTTATTTTACCAACAACTACATTATTAATGTGGCATCCCGGGAATATTTTTTTCACCTTCTTGACATCTATAACGGGAGCTTTATTAGAACTACAGAAGACTAAATTCAAATGAAGAAGAGATGGAGTGTTTATTAGCTTCAGTTCAAGAAATACACCTGCAGAGGCATTGAGCATACGCCAAGGTCCCAGACCTTGAAATTTCTAGAAGGAATTCTCTCACGGCTACCTACATCGCACACCATGACATCTTCCATGCTTGTTCCATCTAACCATCAAGAAAAACTACAGCTTAGTTAATGTTAGATTAATTAATATCTGATTGAAAACCGAGGACATTACATTCTGTGTACAAGTCAAATGAAGTATCTGATACCCCCCAAATACTAACCTTCAATTGGCAGCAGTCGCTAAAACCAAAAGAACCATTTGACAATATAGTATTGCACACATAACCCAAGAGCTCCACCTAAACCTGTCACAGATACTCCATTAAACAAGCAAGATTTTATTATGTTTCATAAAAAACAGAACTTGGATTATACTCAAACACACCTCTGAGGAATGTATGATGTAATTTCCGCATCCTGAGTGTCCAAAGTCGAAATAAAATACTGTGCAATGCATCCAAAAGTTGGCAACACTATTGCACTGCCCTGGATATAAAGAGCAACAGCAAGTTCCTGGCAAGAAGGACAAAGATGAAGCCTATTTTGGAGACCAACAGAATAATAATATGAATATAATATAAAATCAAGTTGACACAATGCCAATGTATTGAAAAATAAAATCTTCTATTGAGCAAAGCATAAAGAAATGAGGCTATTTTTCTTAACAAATCTACAATAGTCATCTGTAAAACTTCAGAGCAATATTCCTGCAAAGTAAATCTCATTATTTCCCGAATATAAAATCATGGTCGGAAAGCACAGAGACCAAAATTGCAGCATTAAAATGCCGTATTTTCATATGATAAATTATCATTTTAGAACGTGGGAGATTATGCAGCATGAACAAAAGGTCAGAAACTCGCTACCTTTCTTGAAGAAAATAGCCCTTAACATGTACTCAAGCAGCACACGCAAAACATCAGAGTACGAAAGCTTTTGAAGCAACTATACATCTTCCACCCACATTTTCTGCCCAGCTTTGATGATCAAACATGTCCACAGGACAATAAAAGAAAAATGTCTCATAAAGGAGTTAATAAGACAAATTTTCTTTTGACCTTTTTTTATAGAGGCACTAACATAAAAATTGGGCATGAGGACAAATATTCAATACTAAATATCACTATATTCAGTCCATATAATAAAGGAAAAATGCAAGTAGAAAGGAAGTTGTTTACCTTAAATATCATCATATTGAAAAGGGAAATTCCCCCCCCCCCCGCCCACAAGAAGCTGACATAACATGGGAGTCATTCTTTCAAAGTGCAAAACATGAGAGGGTTGTCTCACTTTTATCATAAGTCATCAATATTCCACTGGATGCTTGCCACAGTTGCGATACAACAGCTGTGGTGGTCTGTACAACAGTTGCGGTACAACAGTTGTAGTTGTAAGTGTTTTTCTTGACATGTATAACGTAAATTATTAATGAACAAACTATATGACAATTGATAGTAAACCAGTCAATATAACTATATTTGGCATTCAAGAATTGGAAGAATTAATTGATCTAAAATTGAATAAGTTATAAAAAAATAATAACATTTACAAAAGTACAAGTAGTTCATAAATAATCATTAAACAATTTAAAGAATAAATAGTTTATTCTATAGCTTCCAGAAGTGCAATTATTTTATAAACTAGACTATTGTAAATTAAATAGATTGGAAAACAAACAAATTAAATAGCAAGACTAAGTATTAACTGCAACCATATGTATTTAGGCTCAACAAATAAACTGGTAAACTATTCCAATAAGGAATAATAATCCATATAAAGCATGATAATAATAATATAAAGTAAACAAATAATATAATCATAAAAAACCTAAACAACCGAATTCATTAATAAATAAGAACTAAAACAATAAGAAAATGAAACATGAAAGTGACAAATGTTTTTTATGACATGCATGTGGTCAATTATAATAAGGGGGCCAAAAACAATAATGTAAAATCACATACAATCATTGAAAAGACAACTAGAACAATTCTTTGCACATAAATTACTCGTAAAAAGATTTTCCTAATTTTTTCAAGGTTAGTTTAATTGACCTATAAGTTAACTTATACTATTAATACACAAAATATGTTGATGATTTAGGGTCTTAATTAGTTTTCATGATGCCAAACAAAAATCAATGAAAGAGGGTAAAACCGGACAAATGATACAATTCATAGAAAAACAACCTAGAAAGTCATACAATTCAATAAGAAATGAGGTAAATGAATAATAACTAAATAAAACCTGTCAACAGCACGCGTAGTTTGGAAATGATTTCTCTGAATTCTCCATCTACAAGCTCCATTGACTGTGTAAGAAGTCCAAAAGCAAGATCAAAGTAAGCATATAATTAAGAAAAAGACTGAGTATAAAGTGCTTAATATATACTCCCCATTTCTTACCATGTGATCAAATTGACTAATTTAAAAAGATTAAGAGAGCTGTATAAACTACATAATTGTCACCTTCACATACCATTAGATTGTTTATTAATTTTGCCAAGTTAGATTATGATATGTATATATGTTGTAGCTTATAGCAAGGGCATTTCATTATCAAAACAACAGATTGTTTATTAATTTTTAATTCAACAAAATTATCTTTGACAAAATAATAAATATAAATTCACTAAGAGCAAAATAAAGAGAAAAATAGGGCATAAAATATTTTCAGATTAAAAATGATGGGGAAAAAAATTAAGCAGAACTCAACTAATTTTGAGTCCAATGGGATGATGTCCAAACTTGTTGGCAACTATGGACCGACGATTCGTCAATTGGAGCAAGTGTGAGCTCAAAACACGCCCCAACAACATTTTCATTAACCCCACTAGTATCTGCAAAACAAGCAACGACAATGATAAATTAATAATACACACTTCATCTCTAGCATTACTTATCACTCATACCCTAAGATATCACACTACATGAAGTGAACAACTGATCAAAGGCACTATCAATAAAAGGCAGAAGTGATCCAAAAACCTACTGAGAGACACAATCCCGTAGAGACAACAGAATTTCAAAGAGTTTCAACCTGCAAAATCAAGGAAACTAGATCCTAAGAACTAGGCAAGTAAGTGGGCTTCAAATGCATTCTCACTGCCACTCTCCAAGATACATGACACATTGATGAAGTAATGCTAATGTGAGTGGGATCTCATGAAAATATACATGTAATCACCAAGACTTCAATATGAAATACAGAGGGCAGTCCTAAAAAATGAACATCATTTATAACTTTATTGTCTACAGGTATCAGGAAGACAACTTTACACGTGTTATTATTTCCAATCCTAATTAATAGAGCTTTAGTTTTAAGAGGAGGACAAAGGCAACTGAAATATAAAATGGTTTCCAACTGAACATTATTGACATAGAAAATAAGTTCATATCAGATTTTAAGCTCTCCTTGATTACCACAGTCACTACATTTTTCCTTTCAACATAACTTAAAGGACTTTCATAACATTTTGTCTCAAATGATAAGGAACATAAGAAATGCAATGAACTGAGCAGAAACTATTAAAAATGATATAATAAAAGTAGTTCATAGTGCCTAGGTATCAATTTAAAAAAACATCAACTAAAACAAAAAGCAAGACCAACCTCCTATATTCCTGGGAAGCCAAGGTACTTGTGTCTACGCTTCTTTTTTGTTGAGTGAAGTATATAATCCTGTCAGAAGCATGCATAAAACTCAGTCCATAAAATTGAAGAGTAACGAGTGTTCAGTCCATGATATTGCAGAGTAATTAGTATAAAATTAAGATTCAAACTCAAGAGATGAACAATTGCTAGTAGCAAACATAGCTAGGTATAACACGGTAAGTTTTACAAGCTTTTACTTCTCATCTCTTTATTCCTCCCATTCTCTATATCAAACCTTCAATTTAAAATTGAATGTTGCAGATTTAACATTTTTAAAATGACTAATAAATAGGTAAACTCTTTAATACATAAATAAATTAGAACAGCAATAGTTGAGCCATGAAAGTTAAAAACATGATATAAAAATAAAGAAATAATATTTAAAAATATTAATACAATATCCAGAATTATCACAAGTATAAGCTCAAATAACAGCATCTCAAACATAATTCAGTGAAACCATTGCAAAAAAGATACAATATCCAGATAAAAGAGCAAGCATATTATTAAATAATAAATTAATAATGCTAGCATATTTCATGGATTCATGAGCATTTAAATAATCATCAATAATGTCTCAAACTAGTAGTATAAGACAATTGTTAACAAACTAGTAAATATAACTATATTTGTTTCTCAAGAATTGAAAGAACTAATTGATCTAAAAACTATGGAAAGAATACAATAGAGCAAAAATAACATCCACAAAAAACAAGTAATTCATCAAAAAATCAATAAATAGTTTTTTATAGCTTAGTAAAGTGCAATTATTTTACAAACTGCATTGTTATTATTTTTAAAAACAGAAAAATAGATTGGATAAACAAACTAATTAACTATAAACACTAAATTGGAAACTATAACAATATGTATTTAGGATTAACAAATAAATTGGTAAACTATTGTAATGAGTCATAATAAACCATACAAATAAAACGGTAAACTATTAATGAACCCTATAAATCATAATAATAATATAAATTAAACAAAATATATTGGTAAACTATTGTAATGAATCATAATAAACCATACAAATAAACCGGTAAACTATTCCAATAAGGCATAATAAACCCTATAAATCAATATAATAATATAAATTAATCAAATACTATATGCATAAAAACCTAAGCTACCAAATTCATTAATAATCTAACTTGTAAATGTTTTTATAATGAACAAGATGTATGACATTTATAAACAACAAACAACTCAATATGATTCAAAAACCTAAGCTTATGAATTCATAAATAAACAAGAAATAAAACAATTACTAAGACAATAAAACATGTAAGACGTAAATGTTTTTCAAGACATGTATGTAGTAAATTATTAATGAACTATATTTAGTCTTCTAATAATTAAAACCTTACTAATTGAAAGGATAAGGATAAGTTATAATAATGTTTAACAAAAACTGTAAATATTAATTATTTTAATAATGTTTAATAAAAATTGTAAATAATAACATAAAGTAAACAATATATGCACCAAAAACTTAAGCTACCAAATCAAAAACATAAAAAGTAGATTGGATAAAAAACTAATTAACTAACAGCACTAAGTAATACATCAAAAATATTTATTTAGGATGAACAAATAAGTTGGCAACAATAAACGATATAAATATAAATACTAATTATAATAATATAAAGTAAAAAAAATATTAGATGCATCCAAAACCTAAGCTCGCAACGTCATTTTTTTATAACATAGAGCTCGCAAAGTCATTATTAATTAGAAATCAAGCAAACAGTAACATAATGAAAAATTACAACATTTATTAATTAATATAAGGTAAATAACATGTAAGTTGTAAATTTTTTTTACTACATGTATATTATTTTTTGGTGGATACGTGGTAAATTATTAATGAACATGCTAAATGACATTTGATAATATATAAGTCAATATTATAGTAATAATTAAATAGTAAGTTACATTAATATAAAAATAAGTAATTCTTAAATCATAAATAAACTGCTAAACCTAGACTATTGCAGTTAGGTTTCATGAATAATATAAGTAAAGATATGAAAAAGAATAGGTTATAAAGAAAAAAAGAAGTGACCTCTACAAAACACAAGTAATTCATAAATAATCAATACATTATTAATTTTTTAAAAACTATTTATTTTACAAAAAACATTATTACTTAAATGGATTTATAAACAATTTCAAATGGCTATTGATCTTGAAAACTTCAATCAGCAAATGAATGCGACTACTGACTTCAAGTGAATTACAAAAGGGAGACTGACATCAATTATGCACTTCTCTACTGAAGATAAGGAATACTAAAGAGCCCTTTGCTTTCCTAAAATGAAAGACACCGCCTATGAGATTCAACTTCCGTTTTTGCAAAGCATATTTCATAAAATGACACACCACTGCACTCACCCCACCAATCCAAGCATAACCCGAAAGCAATAAATAAAGGCACTCCATGGAGTATCAGAAAAATAAAAGACACTTTATGCATCTTAACTTCAAATGCATCAGCCCCTTAAATAAGTAATTAAAACGGGGCTTGATAAGCAAAATAATATAAATTAAATAAACATAAATGATTTACCAAATAACTAAAGCAAGCATGCAACTGATGAATGGAAATGCTATATAAAATGGTAAAATAATAACAAACAATCAAGTTCGGAACCTGCATAAATACATAGTTAATTTTTTTAATTACTTATATTTTAGTTGCAATTGATTTAAAAACAAAGTTTGAAATAGCTATTGACTAAAGAATGTTGGCATGGCTAGGAATGAGTCTCTTTACTTTGAGCCAATAGTTGAGATTTTTAGGCGCCTCGTAAGACGCAATGTTTACCAATCAGAGATAAGCCACGAGATTTAGAGATATATTATTTTAAATAATTAACAAAACATATGTATAAATAAATGATAAATTTCTTGTGAAAGAAATACCTGAGTTTGAAGACAATATGCTTAAAATATTTCCAAAGAGTAAGGAATCATTCCAAACTCGGTGATCTTCGCAGGTCACGTGATGGAGAACTACTCCTTGAACAAAACCTAGCCATCAATAAGGAGATTTCCAGCCTTCAAAAACATGAAGGAATATTACTCAAAATTAAGAACTTCAAAAGAAAAACATGTCTATGCCTATGCTATTATCCCTGAATCTTGTTCCCTACAACTACAATTGAATTAACACGCATATCCTACATCTTTTAAGAAACTACATAGACAAGAGTTGACGCTGGCGCAATAGAAAACCTAGAAGTACATAAATACTGGCCAAACTGTGAAAAATAAAACATTACTTTACAAAAAATTTATAATGAAATGAATGGTGCTATCATTTAAAATGGAAATTAAAACTCCAATAAAAATTAAACGCTCATTGCATGGATATTGACATATATTTTGCTAATTTTACCAATGGTTACATCTCTCATTAAAAAAGGCCACAATTAATCACACCAAAACAATGCAGCAATAACCGAAAACCAACTTAAGTTATACCTTTACTTACCATAGATTCTTTTGCATCCTTTGATGTAAGAACAGCAGAAACAACACCATGTTTGATCTTGTAAACACTCTTCCAATGTGTCAAGCTTGAAGTCGATGAATTCACAAAGGGACTGATGCAACTCCTGTTCTTGATTCTCTCACCAAAAAAGACATTATCTTGGTGAAAGAGATCTCCATGTCCTGCTTTTGGTATGTTGGTATTGGCTTTAAAGGTCACCCATGAGGAAGCCATTGGCAGGCCAGAGACTTCAGGTGCCCAAAAGAAAGAGCAGATCAATCTTAAGGCACTGGAAAAACAAGCAAATGAAGTCATCTCACACAAACTTGAAAATTCAACAAAAAATATCCATCAATATTAATCACAACCAGAATTATCACAACTATATGCTCAAATAACAGCATCTCAAACATAATTCAGTGAAATCATTGCAAAAAAGATACAATATCCAGATAAAAGAGCAAGCATATCATTACATAATAAATTAATAATGCTAGCATATTTCATGGATTTCATGAGCATTTAAATAATCATCAATAACGTCTCAACTCCCAACTAAGATCACAAAATAAACCACAAATGCACATTATTAAACACTCAAAAATATGTCTAATCAAACACCCCACACTTAATCTTTGCTCTCCGGGCAAAGTCATGCAAGAAACAAAGTTAGGACATGGCATAATGAATCAAATTATAGTAAGCCTAATATGTAAGCTAATAACCCTGACCTTTCCTTGACACATGATGTTTTCCAAATCCAACATTTAGGACAACAGAGAGTTTAACATGCAATTAGATTTAGAAAACATTTGACAAATGAGATTCCTCTCCGGATAATGTGTTTCACTCATTCCCTCAATAATGATATTCCTCTCCAGATAAAAAGTGTTTCACTCATCACTCAATAAGGGTCATATTTCGCTCTTAGCTCAACTCTAGCATACCTCACCATAGGCTTGTAACTCCTCTACATCTCCACTATTAAATGCATATGACAATCAAATCAAGGGGACTTTAAAGGGTTGCGAGATGGAAACGCTAAAATGAATGATATGGAATGCGTCAATGACCAATGCAAGAATGCTCATCCAAACATACAAAATGCAATTACACTTAATAAATAAATAATGACTAAAACCACATGTTATTGTTTTCTTTTTTTCATGCCTTTGGCATATATAGCACTTTGTGCCTTTAATAAATTACAGTACAAGGTATATGCAAATTACACTTTGTGCACTTTGGCATATATAGCACTTTGTGCCTTTAATAAATTACTTTACTTTCCATGTGGCAAGCTCTTTGAGCATTTAATAAATTACAGTACAAGGTATTTGCAAATGACATGCTATGAATGCACATTCTAACATTGGTCAAGGTGGAAAAAAGGAAAGTGGATGGCCCAAAGGGGTTAGCAAAGGATATTAGTGTTTGAGCTCAAGTGTTTGGGTCATGAGGGATTAGAAATGAATGCCCCTATCATTTTCAAATGTCATATGCTATGCAGAGGAGAGACAAGTTCTAGGAAGTAGCTTAAAAGTTGGCTCACTCTCTTTTCGGTTGGAGGCTAATTCTCACGACAAGTTTTACTCATTTGGCAAAGCTCTCTAAGAAAAAATTGCATGGAAAACTAACCATCATCATAAAGTTGGAGATTTCAAACATCATGCTTCAATTACTAAGCCAAATTCAGTAACTTACATACTAAAATAGAGTTCAAAGTGATTTAAAATTCATGCCCAAACTTTCATTTCATACAAAGTCATGCCATGTTAGGAACAAAAATTAAGTTGCAAAAAAATTTGAGTTGACCCCAGTTAAGCACACCAAACCCCCACATTCAATCTTGCATTGTCCTCGATGTAATCAAAACAATAAGCATGGGAGACATCAATCCACAATTTCAGCAGGGCATACATGCAATGCAATAGGGCAAGTAGCACAAATACAACCATCCAGCCAAGCGACAATTATTTACAAAACAACTCACAACATAAACACAAATCCTAAAATTTTTCCTAAAACTACACTCCCTCCCCCACACTTAAAGATTTTGAAATGAAAACAAGATGCATCCAAACCAAGGACTGCCTAATACTAGCAATTCTCATATGCAAAACTAGGATTATTTTTCGACCGTTCTACCATGAAATAAATACACAGAATACACGCAAAAGTCAAATGTATAATAATCAATCAGCGGCAGCGCTATTAAAAAGTAAACACAATATAAAAGGGAGAAAAGAAAGCATACAACCCGGCCTAGTAAGCTGCATCTTCAACTGCCAGCTCTTCAAGATACTGAGTGGAATTCTTCCTTGGAAGGACTTCAAATGTCGGCCTTACTGGTCTCCTTCTTAACCTTCACAAGGAAAAAATCAAATTCTTCAAATTGAACACACACCTTTAAATGGATCAATGAAAATGATTTGCATGCTATGTAGTGAGATTTCAACATGACAAAGTCAAATCAAATAACATGCAGTAGCGAACATAATTGTAATAAGAGATCAATAAGTTTATATAAGAAGCTAAAAACGTGAAATACGAAGAGAATACTCGTCCGATAGGCATTACATTTACAGGGACAACATATTCACAAAACAAACAAAATGGCATGAGATTGATATTTGCAGTCAGATACAAAGGAAAATAAAAATCGACTATGAGAATAAATTCCTTTTAATTTATTCTCGCAGTGAAACTTAACATAAAAACTAGTGGCTTTTAATTTGAGTAAATAAATTCCTTTTCCTAATAAGTGTTAGATGATAGAGGGCAGTAGGATATCTCCATTTCAAAAGCTTGCGCAGATCATCTGTTTTAAATACATAAACTCCCATGGATGATATATATGGTGATTCTAATGCATCTTTTTGGGACAAGCCTATGAAAGAGGTATCCACTTGCTGGATAGAATATAAAGGCATGACCATGTGAGTGTATCCTATGATGTTTCTATAAATCACCATAATGTAAAATACTATGCAAGATTATAATTTCAAATACAATAGTAACAGTAATTACCATTGCTATCAAGTCAGCGCCCATTGGTTTTTCCAAAAATTAATTGATGTGACCTCTGCCATCTACCTTGCCCGGGAATATAAAGGCATGACCATGTCAGTGTATTGTATGACATTTGGATTCTGTGGAGAGAAATAATAAAGCAGAATTAGTCTCCTTCAACTGAGAAAGAACATTGTGAACAGTTCTGGGCAAATCACTTTAAATAAGAGATTCACAGTAATTAGGCTCATGAACTAAATAAAAATTGCTCAAAGCACAATCCATCCAGCCCTACATTTCAAAGAGAACATTATGGCTCTTACAGGTTTAAACATTTAGTAAGCTATAATTGGCAATCAGACGGTAGCTGTATTCTTAGTGTTCAAAGTAAAACAATAGAAACCAAAGCATCCATGACTTCCAGATAATCAAAGCAATGTTGGTACATTTGACATATAGAGAAGACGATTAAACAGTAAAATAAAAATATGCTAGCTATAATAATATCTTGAACCAACCTCTTCAATAAGGGCAAGGTTAGCATTGTAAAAAGACTTTATTGTTCCAATGTCTTCCCAGTAGCCTCTGAAAAAATATTACTGCAAAACAGTATACATGTAAGTAATACAATTGAAATGTTTCATGCACAAGTAAAAACAGAAAAAAGAGGCCTAAACCCCAACATTCATGGCTAGCAAGGTGAATACACAAAAGAGAATCACACAGAATGAAAACTAACATTTATTTGAAAAAAGAAACATATTTTTAAAGAGGAATCTGTTTTCGATTTCTCTTACTTGGACATTGTGTTCCCTCACAGCTGCAAGAATGATTTCAGATCCAAAGTCATTGGCAGTAGGATATCTCCATTTCAAGAGCTTGGGCAGAACATCTGTCTTAAATACATAAACTCCCAAGAATGCTATACATGGTGATTCTAATGCATCTTTGTGGGATAAGCCCATAAAAGAGGTATCCACTTGCTGGAGAGAATATAAAGGCATGACCATGTAAGTGTATCGTATGATGTTTCTATAAATCACCATAAGGCAAAATATTCTGCAAGATTATAATTTTAAATACAATAGTAATATTATTTACCATTGCTTTCAAGTTAGAGCCCATTGATTTTCCAAAAATTGGTTGATGCGGCCTCTGCCATCAACCTTGACCAATTCATAATCTGAGGTCGGCTGAAAAGCAAGCGATTGAATAGGTAGAATAGTGACAAGTCCTTTTCCTTGCAGCATCATATTTGAATTTATTCACTTCAAGTTATCATTTCTATATTTTTCATCCTCCTCATTCCAGCAACTTTTTTTTTCAGAATCAAGTCAGCTGAAAATTTAAGTTCAAATAGGTAGATTAGTGACAAGTTCTTTTCCTTGCAGCATCACATCATAGTGAAACTCAAGCAACAGATTTGTTGACTACACCAGACACATAAAAGAAAATAGAACACACCTGTCACCCACCGGTGCACATGAAATTGTAATATCAGCTTTTCTGTCAACATGGCTCTGTTTATTTGTAATAGACAAATCAGAGAAAAGATGACACTACAAATAATAATTAATTCACATCAATAAATAATTATACATCATACCTGCACAAGGTCCATGTAATCTATTTTATATAGATGATCTCCTGCCAAGATCGATACATTCTCATCGTTTGTGTTCTTGGCATCCTACAAAAATCAACCAACAAAAGTCCCACTTAAATTGAGAATAAAGAACACTTGTTGTACATACTAACATATTACAATAAGTTATATGCTTAGTTAGTGGCCCACCTCAAAAACCCAAATAAATTGTCTCACAGCATCTGCAGTCCCTTGGAACCACTTTTTCTCTGCTTCTCCAGGTCCCTGAGTAGCTGCTAGAACCTATTTGGCATTTCAGTTTAAAGTGTAGCAAACAAACAGGAAACATGGTCCTGAAGACTATCTAAAATCTATGATAATTTTCGGAGTGATACAGTTTTTGTCAATTTTAAGTCTTGCTTAAGAATCTTATGTATGAAATCAGCTAAGTGTGATGCATACCTCCACAAATCCATCCCCAAAGCTGACACCGGTTCCAAAGTAGGTGCATGAGATATGACGGTTCAAAGATGCAGAATTGAACTGGGTGAGTGCAAAGATTTTATTTAGGCCACTGTTAATACAGTTGCTCATTGGAATGTCTATAACTCTGTAGCATCCACCAACAGGTACCTGAAGATGCATAAGATATCATCATGACACGAGAACTCAAAAACTTAACCTGCTAAAGATCTCAGTCTTTTAGTGTCAACCTCGGTATCAATTGGCTCATATCAATTGGCTCATATACAAACTTTTCCAACATCACTATGAACTTAAAAAAACTAATTTTGTTTCAAGTTCATCCGTGAAAGATGATACAAAAGTCATTTGAAGAATATACTAAAAAGTAGCAATAGAAGAGATTTTCTTTTTTGAAGAGCCTAAGTTCATCTTCAGAGGACCAAAGTCTTTAGTCAGAAAGCTATGAACTGTGCCATATTCACTTACAGCAGGTGTCGCAGATCGTTTGGTGAGGGGAAAGAGTTGTTTTCCAGGTCCTCCACCCAATATGATGGAAATTACATTTTTGGGGTCAGCCTTTCATCTCAGAAAGGAAGGAACCTGTAAGGACAGATAATGAACCTGACAATAAGAGAAAGACCACAATCAATTACACCTAAACAATGCAGCAACAAATGAAAACCAACTTAAGTTATACATTTACTTACCAGAGATTCTTTTGCATTGTCTGATATAAGAACAGCAGAAACCACACCGTGTTTGATCTTCTTAACACTCTTCTCATGTGTCAAGCTTGAAGTCGACAGATTCACAAAAGAACTGATGCAACTCCTGTTCTTGATTCTCTCACCAAAAAAGCCATTATCACGGTGAAAGAGATCTCCATGTCCTGCTTTTGGTATGTTGGTATTGGCTTTAAAGGTCACCCATGAGGAAGCCGTTGGGAAGCCAGAGACTTCAGGTGCCCAAAAGAAGTAGCAGATCAATCACAAGGCACTGAAAAAACAAGCAAATGTAGTCATCTCACACAAACTTGAAAATTCAACCAAAAGAAATGCTGAAGTAAACATCCAGATTCTAACTACGCCAGAATATTCAAACCATACTTATAAAAATGAATTTGACCATTGTAGAAGAATTGGCATAGCATATACAATACGGAGTGTAGCGGAAAGATGACATGGCAAACCTAAGATTAACCACCCAATTTCATAGAGCATCGTAAGACCTGCACATAAAACAAACCATAAGTGACAAAAAGATTGCATCAAAAATTCCTCTAAATAATAAACAAGTAGTATGATTTGATAATAAACAAGTCAATATTACTATATTTGGTCTTGAAGAATAAAAAGATTTAGTTAACCTAAAAAATGGAAAGGATGAGTTAAAGAGAAAATAATAAGTAACACTAATATAAAAACAAGCGATTCATAAATAATAAATAAACTCCTAAACTATTGTAATCAGGCTTAATAAATGATATAAGTTAAAACAAAATAATAATGTAAAAAAAAGAAATAATATATACATCCAAAACATAAGCTATTTAATTCATTATAAACAAAAAATAAAGCAAAAAGTACCCTATAAAAACGGGTTTTGTTGGGAACTAAGGATCGAATTCAAGTGAGTATCAAAAATGTAAGAAAAGGGACAACTTTTCATGGAAAAACAAGGATCCGATCAGATCAGAGCCAAAATGGAGTGACTATTAAGAAAATTTGTTGGGAATTAAGGAGCAAAAAATGAAAACCCTAAAAAGTGGAAAAGTTATTAAAAACTGAAACCCAAAATTAAAAAGGGAGTCCACAAGGAACAAGTGAAATAAAATATTTTTTTTTTTTGCTTGAGGAGAGAAGTTTGAGCAGATTGAGAAAGATTGAAGGGATTCAGGGAAAAACCTTGATGGCTTTCTAAAAAGACATAACACAGAGAGGATGATAGGATTTATTACTTCCCTCTAGGGTTTTGATCACCTGAAACATAACACACAGAGAGAAGTGAGGAGGTGAAGCCCAAGAGCTTAGCTTCCGTTTCCTAAAAAATAAAAACCAAAAAGAAAGAGAATAATTGATAATTGTAGAAATATAACATGGAGAAACGTAACCCTAGGATGGATTCAGAACTCACAATGAGGTGTTGATGAGAGAAATTAGTTGAACCTGAAACCTGGAAGAGCAGAATAAAAAACATGTGAGTATCAAACCTATCAAACCCTAAAATTGCTCAAAGGATAAAAATGTGGACGAAACCCTAAATTACTTGACTCGACTCAGCACTGATGTTCCGAAAAAGAAAAGGAAGGGATTTTGATGTGTGGAGATGTGTGAAGAAAGATTGAATTTTTAGGGTTTTTGAAGTTGAGGAGAGGAATGAGAAGAAGAGGGAAGAAGGGAAGGGAGTGAGAATGAGAAGAGATAATGAGTCGGTGGGATTTATACATGAATGAATCACTGCTTGCAATTCACGCAAGACGCAGAGAGAGAGAGAGAGAGAGAGAGAGAGAGAGAGGGAGAGAGGAATTTTAAAAATGAGAGTGAGGGAGTGAACTTAATGGGCGAGCGGGCTTTTGGCGGGAAGGGCGCTCCATATGCCGGTCAACTCAACAGTCAAACCTTTTTCCCCGTTTCTCATTGCTTGCATCTTAAGCAACATTTCCTTTTTTCAACCAAATATGTCACACGCTCCTCTTCCTCATTATATTTTATTTCTTTTTAAAATTTTCTCAACATAACTTACAATATGTTATGTCAGCTCAATTTCTTTCTTTTTTTTTTTTGAAAAAATGAGGATAAAAAGAGAAGGCTACAAGAAAGTAATAAATAGGTGTATCGATAAAATCGATGAATTGAAAATTTTTAATAAGAGTGAGTGACTGGGTTAATTATTTGTTGAGGGCGCATACTCAAAGTTTAATTCATACACTACAAAATAAATAATGAAATTAGAGTGACCATTTGAATATATAAAGGAAAATTATGTTCTCAACTTTCACACAACATCAATCGACTCAGTTAGCATCAAAAAATGAAAACCCTAAAATGTGGAAAAGTTATTAAAAACTGAAACCCTAAATTTAAAAAAGGGAGTCCACATGGGAGTAGGCAGATGAATGGATGGGGTAAATTAATTAAAAGGAAGACATCATTGAAACTTTGATGGGAAAAAGCTACTAAAGGAACAAGTGAAATAAAATGAATTTTGTTATAAAAAAAAGAAATAAAATGATTTTTTTTTGCTTGAGGAGGACAGAGATGAGAGAAGTTTGGTATGAAGAAGGATTGAATTTTTAAGAAAAGTTTGCATCTTTAGCAACATAAACGCATTTAAAACAAAAGTGGTTTTAACAGTGTTGGAGACAACCTTAACAACCAAGTTGTGATCGTTGGTACCAGGTTTCAGCTGATCCACTTAAACGAACACAGGCTTTCTCTTTGCAGGTGTGTTGCCTGTGTTTCCTCCTTGGGCTTGTTGATTTGATGCCATTGATTCCGATCCCTTCAGGATGTTCGAGATCACAGCTCTCTATATTGAATGTATTCACTTCTTTGCGAGTGGGAGAGAGGATACCTGAGAGAAGTGAGGAGGTGAAGCCCAAGAGCTTAGCTTCCGTTTCCTAAAAAATAAAAACAAAAAAGAAAGAGAATAATTGATATATATATATATATATATATATATATATATATATATGAAAAAAACCCCTAGGATGGATTCAGAACTCACAATGAGGTGTTGATGAAAGAAATTAGTATCAAACCTACGCAATCTATGAAAGAAATTAGGAAGAAGGGAAGGGGTTGAGAATGAGAAGAGAGAATGAGTGGGTGGGATTTACAATGTGCTTGCAATCTACGCAAGACGCAGAGAGAGAAAGGAATTTCAAACAAATGGGGAGGAGGAAGAATAAGTATAAGAGTCCGTTTGGTTGGATGGAATTGGGAAATGGAATTGGAGGTGGGAATTGAGGGTAAGGGGGTAAAGATGGAAAGTAGAGATAAATTAGGTAATGATGAGAAAGTAAAGTTTGTGGGGCCCATGAAAAGTGTGAGATGGAGAGAGAAAACTTGTGGGTCTCAGTATATATGTAAATTACCATTCTACTTTCCTTTATCCACTTTCCATTTTCACTTTCCAATGTAACAAACGAGCCCTAAGTGACTGTGAGTGTTACTTATACTAATCAAAATCAAATGCGTGCGAGCTACGCAACTGAACAGAACGGAAATGTAATCATAATCATAATCCCTCCCGCGCCTCCTAACCTCACCGCCTAATTTCCTTTTTTTTTTATAACACTAACGGCCTAATTTCTATCCTAAGCAAATTAGGAAACTCTTTTTCAAATTTAAATTCCAAACTTTCCCTCCTTTTTTCCTAACCAACACAACACAAATGAAATGATCATATGACTACATTACATTACATTTTATTTTACAAGCAGGATAAATTATTTTTTAAAAAACAGATAAATATGATCAATTTAATGAAATTTATTTTGTATCTTTTTTTACCATAAAAAAATAGTTGACTTGACCTTGCAGTTCAAGTATAAACTTTACATGTTTAAGAGGTTAACGATTTATTAAGCATAGAAAGGTTAACAATTTATTTACAGAAAAAAGATAGACCCCTCACCCAAGTGATGACATAAAAAATCAAATAACCTAAAATGCATGATCATCTTTCACTTTCCAAAACCAATTAGAGCACAATTAGAACCCACTTAAGAAGATCCATTTTGCATCCTAGCTTTCTCCAAAAAAAAAATCAACATGATTTTAAATATGTCAATTGTTGGATTATTAAGATTACATTCTCTCAAGTTTAAATATGTGTATCAAAAAAAAGATTTACACTTACTCTTATTAATATTTATGATATTTTATAATTTATAAATTAAAAAGGGTTAATGTGCAAATTTAATATTCAACATTGTGCAAATTATAACAAATGTAAAATGACAAATGTTTTATACAAACATCATATTTATCAAATAAAATGGTGCAAATTTAAAAAGTATGTTGACAAGGCGTTAATTAACCATTAAAAAACTGCAAAGTAGGGCCACAAACATGATTTGTATCATTTGGAGTGCAAAATTTATGATTCAATTTTATGTTTAGTGTAATATGTATAATTGTCAAATAATAAATCCGCCTCTACACAGAATTGTTAGATGTTATAGTTTGACCTTGGATATTAACATTTGTTTGAGTCCAAAAAAATATACTAAAAATTGTGGGCTGAACTTTGTGACTTTAAATAGTGATTATGGTTTGGAGGAGGATTTTCTATATATATTTGTACCTTTCTTATGTCATTAATGCTAAACGACAAACTCTATTTACACAAAAAAATTGTTATTTATATTTTGAGTGATTTGCAGTTTTGCACAATTAATTATCAATACTAAATCTATAAATTTAGTTTGTCTCTTCTTTCACAATCGAGGAAAAATTTACATACCATTATTGACTTTTCCGCTATGCAGTGAATGAAACATTTTATAAAAAAAAATATCGGCAAACATAGATCCATGATGATAAAAAAAACAGTATAAGTTAAACCTTCTTTGTTGAAGGATCTTTCTCAAAACCACATCAATATTTTTGTGCCAGAAAAAACCACATCAACTAGTAACCATTCCGTACAAGATGTTTACTCATTTGCAACTTGCCAAATATTTGGTTTGATGAAACACATTCATGTATTGTAGGAATTATAGTGCTTTAAATTTTCATAACGAAATATGTGTCCTTCTCGACCATCAGTTCCAAATAAAACATCACTATAAAAAATGTTAAAAATAGCATATCAGAGCACGCACGATATTAAGTTAAGTAACACATTTCTATATATGATTTTTTCTTTTGTTACATCAAAAAAAACAAAATTTAAATCACAAGTATTTGCTCATATTCCATCCCAACCGATCATGAGGCACAGGCCATGCATCCTGACGCGAGAGAAAGATTGGTTGACTCCAAAACTTAAGAGTAACGAAATATAGATTAGGCGAAAAACAAGAAGATAAACTTCATATAAGCTCTAGTAAAAAAACTTCATATAAGCTCCCAGCAATATAATATAGATTAGGCGAGAAACCAAGGGATAAATTTCATATAAGCTCCCACCATGGGCAATTAAATTTTATCCTGCGTTAAATTGATAATCAACCAATATAATCAAATTCTTGGAGCTGCAATGAGACCCACAATGTTAAGTCAACTACAGATAGTATGATCGATAGTATAAAGCCAAACAAGTAAGTGGAAAAATGTATCACCTACTTGTTCAGTTTAAAATTATAATTTATTAATAGGCAATGTTATCACTTATATTTAATCAACAAAATTCTTCCATTTAATTGTTTTCTATCAAAAGCAATCTGCACAGAATATTGTGTATTTTGTACACGCCTCACCTTACAAATTCTGTTTTTTTTTTCTTCAAACAATAAGTTTCCTCTTTGGATTTTTTTGAACTGAAACCTCTTTGGATTGAATGAAAATTATATAATATTTGAATAATATGAGGTCTTATATTTTCGACCAAAATTATTCAAATTTACTACAGATTGTGGAAGTATTGTCTATTCAAAATAATTCCGTCAAAGACATTCTCACGATCTGTTCTCAAGAAGAAGAAGTAAAAATATTTTATTTTTTTAAAACATAGGCTTGAATTTATAAAGCAAAAGTCTTGTGTGTTTGCCAAAATTGGGCCTAGAATATAAATTTGCCTATTCTCACTCTTACCAACAAGTCTAAGGACGTTTAAATTGAAATTTAAATTTGCAAGGTCAACAAATAGTTAATCAAGTTGAGAGGTCTTCTAGTTTTTGAATTCTTTAATTATCTCTAAATATTTTTATTTATCAAAAGGAAATTCTAAATTATTTTGAGAAGTTTATTGCCATAAAGTGATTGAGGGGAAGGGCTTAATTTAGTGGTTACTTGAGCAAATGAAAAAATTTGAGTAATTAATGATTGACTGGCATTACATAGTAGAGTATTTTTTTTTGAATTTCAAGTGAATAAGAGAAGTTGATCCAAAAACGAATGAGAGAAAATGTTGATAAAAAATGAATAAGAGAAAAAAACGCTTTTGTTTCCCCGCTCCCGCCATGGCATGATAAGAGCCCACAACATATTATCAAAACCCCGTCATATCCCATATTATGCCAATATTTTTTGTTTATATTTGAAAGATTCATCTAATTTCAATTCTTATTAAAAGACAGTCCATTTAGAATGAATTTGAAATTATCAAATTTAAATTAGAGTCTATAAAGTCAACAAATAATTAATCAAGTCAATAGGTCTTATTAGTTTTTGAATTCTTTGATTTTCTCTCAATGTCCTCTTTTTATGTTTTTTTAATAATAAAATAAAATATTTATTTGAAAAAAAATTCTTAATTGTTAGGAATAAAGTGATTGAGTAAAGTGGTTGATTAAGTGACTAATTGAGTAAAAATTTTGATGATGGGTGATGACAATGACGACTACGTCCAAGGAGTAGTAAAAGAAGTATAGGAAGATTTGACTAAGAGTGGAGGGAGATCCATTTAAATCAATTGGAGTAATTACTGATGAATTGACATAATAAAATGCTGTTGCAATAAAATCAACATGATAAAATTATGTTGATTTTATTATATTTTAGGAAAGATAGAGAACTTTGAATCCTTGCTTTCTGCAGTTGAAATTAAAAATAAAAAAGAAAAGGAAATGTTTTTTAAAAATGAAAGAAATAACAAGTTTCCTATTTCTATTTATTGCGCTCCTCTTGAAATTCGAAAAATGATGCTCCTCTTCTTCTCGTTCTTTTTTCCTTTTATTTAGATTAACCATTTAAAATTGTTAAGTTAACATTTTCTAATAAATGAAACTAACGATGTTAGAAAAGAAGGGCAAAAAGTGCACTTTCCAAATATAAAGAATTAAATTAAAGCTTCTTGCAAACATAAATGAATAAAAGTATACTTTGACCAAAAAATGTTACACAAGAAATAAATATAAAACAATATAAAACCCATTGGAATAAATGAGTAAAATAAATAACTAGATCAATCAAACCACATAAAAGAAATCATATAAATAGCAAACAATATATATTGCCTAACACAAGACTCCAGCCTGTAATTTTGAATAATATGTATGTAAAACATAGTAAATAACACATACTTTTAATAAATGCGCTATAATTATTAGGGCTGGGCCGAATGAGCAGGATACCGACCTTACCCAATATTTTTTTAGTTGGGCACTTTATTATAAGGCTTGGGTGGGCTTGGAGGGCATCATGCTCACTCTATTTAATTATAGAGTCATACTTATCTCCAGTGCAATAGAACCAGTACAACCAGTGCACCATTCACCTTTTGACACGTGTAAAATCACAGTAAACAAAAATTTGACGCCGTTAATATTTTTCTCTTTATTCACTCTCCTCACCGTCCTCCTTCCCTATTTTCTCTCTCTCCTCACAGTCCTCCCTCCCTCTTTTCTCTCTCTCCTCATTCCTTTCAATCCTCCATTCACGTCTTCTTTTTTTCTCTTTCTTTCTTCTATTGTGGCGAGAATTCCTCTCCAATCACGATTTCCTTCCTTTTCCAGTAGAATCAAAACACAATCAAAATCAAAAGGAAAAAAATCAAATCCGACATCTAGTTAATGACTGATTACAAAATCATGCTATAACCACAATCGAAACACAAATTGTCAACCAGACTTTTAAAGTCAGATCGCTCTAGTTTTTCTCATCTTTGTTTTCGATTCATGTAATAAATTGTTTAAATCTGTAGGTTGAAATTGTAATCGCATGGAATATGGAAATCTGAAAATCGATGAGTCTATTATCGGCGCCGGCGACGTGGATGACGATCTACGGCGACGACGGTTGTTGGAGAAGAGAAGGGAAATACGGTGGGTGTTGGAGGATTTGAACACTAGAAGGGAACAAAGAGCGAGAGGGAACGAGGAGGGTATGAGAGTGAGAGAGTGAGACGATAACGATGTTTCTAACAGTGTTAAGTTATGGTTAGTTTTGTGTACACGTGGCATCTATTGAGAGGTGCACTGGTTGTACTTGTTGTACTGCATTGGATGTAAGTTTTTTCCTTAATTATATTTGATCTGATAAGACACCATAAAATATCAACTACCCCATAAATTTTTTGTTTCAACTTGAGAAACAAAAAAACATGATATTTCAATTTTTTGTGCTTTAGTTAAATTTTTAGGGCGCCAAAACATAATTAACTAAAAGAGAAAACTCAAGTGCAATCAATTCATTCACCAACAGTTAGTTGCCATCTCCAACGGCATAAAACTATACTTGAACTGCAAGCCTTATAAAACAATTGTGTTATTTTTTTAATAGACCAATACACATAAAAATGGGAAAAAACAAAAATTTCCAAAAAAATCCATATACTTGAATGGCACGAAAGAGGAGCAACGGCTATAACATTTGTCTGTACTTTGGACCCTGCGTCTTGTGCACGCTAACAATTTCAAAAAATGCGCTCCTCCCCTTCCCGCTCCCTCCTTCATATATATCATTCGCTGAGAAGAGAAGACTAAAAGTCTCAGTCTCCTCTTTCTTTCTTTCTTCCTTTTTCCCCTCCAAAGACCAAACCCTAATTTCCCTCCACCGCCATTCTCACACTCACTCTTCCTTTCCCTCTTCTTCTCCTCTCCTCTCGGCCTCTCTTATGGTGTTTCCTATTTATTACTTTCCCTTTTCTTTTTTTCATGTTAGGGCCACTCGACAAAATCATGAGGAGAGGAGGAAGCTGCTTTCAGCTTAACCCTAACTCTAATTATTCTTTTCTTTCCACCAAAAGCAAAAACCCTACCTTCACATGAATCTCACTCTCAATCTCCTTCTTTCTCTGCCTCTTATCTTCACCTTCCAAATTGATTTCATTCACTACTCTAAACGACAGGGGAAGGATGTCATTTTTGTTCCAAACCCTAATTCTTCAATTCCAGCGACTATGGCTAGTTCTAGGGTTCCACATGGTTTTTTTTTCCTTTCAATCTAACGCTTCGATTTCTCTTTTGGAGAGGATGTTCTGGAATACCGAGGTAGAGAGAGGTGGTTTTTTTCTTCTCTCAATATTTTGATTTTTTTGTTGTTTTCTTAATACGTTTTGGATTTTGGCGGATCATGGGTTGTTTTGATTTCGTTGTTAGAAAAAAAAAGATTTTGTTTCATAGAGAGAAAGGTAACGTATGAGATAGTCTGAAGGGTATATCTCAGCTTGGGGGAAAATGGCATTTTGTTTTGAACTGATTATCTTGTTTTTCTTTGGTTGGGAAGTCAAAGCAACGAGGTGTGTATGTGTTAAGTCTTTTTTTTCGTTAGGTTCTTTGGTTTGTTTTCTATTTCATGGCAATTCAGATAATTTTGAAGATGACCCAATTTGGATCTCGTTTTACATTTGCTATGCTTTTCTGAAATTTTGACAACCATGGGAAGGAACTTAATGCTGTTGTATGTGCAATGTGTAGGATATGCGGATATGCAGAAGCCCACTTTTGTCGTGCATGTTCGTGGATGCAGATGAATATATATATTATGTGTGAGTTTTTCCCTTTCGTTGTTTTTTTTTCGAGTATATAAAAAGGATTTTATTAAAAATATGTACGGAAAATGGAATTTTTTCCTTGATTTAAATAAACTCAATTGAAGGTACGGAAATTGAGTTTATTTATTCCTATTTTATTAAAAATATCGTTGACTTTCCTTTTGCTGTCATAATTTTTTTCGAAAGCAATTGAAGGTACGGAAATTGAGTTTATTTAATCATGCCTTGAAGTTTTTCATCGATATAGCTTATATAAAATGGGGAAGCCTTTTTTAGTGTTCAGATTCTGTCTCTGCTATTTCCTGCTTCTTGAACAATTATGCTCTGTTTTAAATCTGTCCTTGAATAAAAAAAGAATTTAAGCACAGTAAACATTTGAGAATGCTTTCTTATTTTT
Source organism: Mimosa pudica (assembly GCA_029929735.1). Lineage (NCBI taxonomy): Eukaryota > Viridiplantae > Streptophyta > Magnoliopsida > Fabales > Fabaceae > Mimosa > Mimosa pudica. Next base: position 4,889,647 of record JAKELP010000021.1, on the reverse strand, counting down.
TATGAAAGATTTTAGGAGACACATTTTTCTTTTATGGTCACGTGAACATATTTGATTATCAAAGCATGGCAGAAAAGGTGGGTGGAAGATGTAAAGCATAGCGCAGTGGCTTCGAAAGCTTTCGTATTCTAATGTTTCGTATGTGCTGCCTTTGAGTATCATGTCAATGGTTAGTTTCTTCAAAGAAGGCAGCTCACTAAGTGTTTTTTTTTCTGAAAAAAGTAGCAGTATCTTGGATACTTGATGTCATTTGATGATACAGTAATTCTCCTCCCTTTTGAAGATGCTTTTAGATTTTTTGTTCTTGTTTTTCTTTCCCATTGCTGACCTTTTATTTTCTTTAGATTGTATCTCCTCCATGCCTAACCAAAAAAAAACTCGCACTCCACTTTGGTGGCATTATTTTCTCTACTATTTTCTTACTTATCGAATAAGCGAGTTTCTTTGTTCATTCTGCATAATCTCCCACTTTCTAAAATGATAATATATCTGCAGTAAATGAGGTATTTGAATGCTGTAATTATGATCATTTTGCTTTCCGTCCATGATTTGATAGTTGGAAATAATGGGATTTACTTCTTCTTTTCAGGGATATTACTCTGACGAGTTACAGATGACTATTGCAGATTTGTTATGAAATATGGCCTCATTTTCATATGCTTTGCTCAATGGAAGATTATATTTTTCACTACATTGGCATAGTGTCAACTTAATTTTATATTTAATTCATATGATTTTTTTGTCAGTGACGAAAATTGGCTTCATCTTTGTCCTTCTTGTCATACAGGAACTTGCTGTTGCTCTTTAATGCAATAGTATTGCAGACTTTGGGATGCACTGCAGAATACTTTATTTCAACTTTGAAAACTCAGGATGTGGAAATTACATCATACATTTTTCAGAGGTGTATTCAAGTATAATCAACGTCATCAAGTTCTTTTTTTTAATTAAATGTTGTCAAGTTATCAGATGTGTTATTTACAATGCATAAATTGTGCGCTTTACGTTAGACTTTGTGCGAAGCATGGGCCAACAATCTAGTTGCTTTTAATACCCACAAGATTTGAATTCTGAATATTGTTGAAATGCTTATTCTATGTAGTGACCAATTCTTTCTTCTACATAGATTCATTACATTACCTCCATTAGTTGGAATATCACTGGTATGTATATTTTTGACATTCCACCTAGCTTTTTCTGAATGAATTACAGGATGCACCCTGTGGTGCTTCTCAAATAACTGGGTCAGTCATCGGTTGTGCGGATGAGAGAGCTGATGCCACCTGTTTTCTGGTATTTAACTTTTTGTATAAATGATAGAGATGTTGTAAGCTTCATGCTGAAAGAACCTTACCATGAAATCATATTCAAAATTTTCCAATGTGCGCCTGTAATGCTTGTTGCTGTCATTCTAAGCTTGGCTAGAGAGTTATCGGTCCTTTTGCTGTTAATAGTTTAGACACTTCAATGGTTGAAATAACAATTGATTGAAGTTGATATTTTCTTTAATAAATGTATCTCTTCTCACATTTATTACATTTGACATCCTATTTACAGGTTGATCAGGCTGATGGATAAAATCTATTAATTTGGCTGAATGTACCTTGCAATGTGCTAAAGCTATTTATGTATCAAATTCACGAGGGAGAGAATACAATAACATTATCTGTAAGCTTCTTTACACTTATTTTTTTCATTGGGATAATTCTTTTATTTAGTTTGCTATCAACCTCCTGACTCACAATCCCTCATGATTTCTTGAGTAGATGCTGTTGAAGATAGATTACTAGACTTTAATGACAGGGTAAGAATAGAGGTAACTGTTGCTGCCTGTGATCTTTCCAAGTCAAACCAGCAAGTTCTGTTGATATTTTTTTATTCCTTATTGCTAGTTGAAGCTAAGAAAGAGTCCTTATGGTGATACATAATAATATTTATCAATCTTTCTCTTCTCTTTTATACTCTACATATCAGATTCCACTTTGTTTGTATTAGGATTTAGGAGGGGTAACACATTTCTTGGCATTTGAGAGAAGTGAGGCTACAAAGAGGGAAAAGAGAACTTGGGGCAACTAATTATGAAATTAAGGCAAACGGGGAGGTTGGGGAGGTTTGCGCATGGTGGTTGGTTACCATTTGTGGAGGTAATACATCCATGAACATTGGGGTTAGGGTGTGGGATTTCACTTTATCTTGTTTGTTTCTGGCAACATGATGAACCTCCAACATTTGTTTGCTATGCATTTAGTTTACTTGTTAGCAACTTGTTTTGTAGTAATCTCCAACATCATAGTAAAATTAGTTATCGCATATCTTGTAACTTTGTTATTAATACATGTTAATTGTCTGAAATTTTGAGGTTGCATTTTCCCTGGCAGGACATTGCATAAATAGGTTACAAGATCTGGAATATTAATAATGTTAATTAAATTTATGCTCTCAGCTTATTATTATTCATTAACTTAAGTGTTTATTTATTAGAAGTTTGGGCGGTTCCTTGCATTTTAAATTTATTACTACAGAATTGTATTTTCCAAAGGCACCAAAACAGAAGGCTGTGGGTTAATCATTCTATTTGTAGCTTGGAACATCTTATTTTTTTTGTTGCTATTAGTGTTTTCTGTATGACTTATCCATGACACTGTTTGGCCTTTAGGAGTTTCTAATCTATTGGTTTATTTAGGTAGGTTGTATATTTTATTTCTATTTTTCTTGTATTGGTGATTAAATTTCCTTTACGTGCTTTCATTTTCTCGCTATTTATTAATTTGATTGATTCCAACAATATTTACTATTTCATTTTTGTCTTTATGTTGCTATTTAAAATTTTCTATTTTTCTTAATTATTTATTTCCGTGTGTTCATTAATTAGCTGTGTATGTTATGTCATGTTGATAATATATCTTAAGAAAATAAGGCATTTGAATGCTGCAATTATGCGCTTTGTGCTTTCCGACCATGATTTGATAGTTGGGAAATAATGGGTTTTACTTCTTTTCAGGAATATTACTCTGAAGAGTTACAAATGACTATTGCAGATTTGTTAAGAAAAATGGCCTCATTTTCATATTCTTTTGCTCAATATAAGATTATATTTTTCACTATATTGACATTGTGTCAACTTGATTTTATATTATATTCATATGAGTATTCTGTTGGTCACCAAAATTGGCTTTATCTCTGTCCTTCTTGCCAGGATTTTGCTGTTGCTTTTTATAGCCAGGGCAATGCAATAGTGTTGCCAACTTTGGGATGCATTGCATAATACTTTATTTCAACTTTTGGCACTCAAGATGGGGAAACTACATCATACATTTCTCAGAGGTGTATTTAAGTATAATCAACGTTTTCAAGTTCTGTTTTTGATGAAACATTATAAAGTCTTGCTTGTTTAATTTTAGTATGTCGGGACATGTTTGATGTGGTGGAATATTTGTGACAGGTTTAGGCGGAGCACTTGGATGATGTTTTCAAAACAACAATGTCAAATGGTTCTTTTGGTTGTAGCGATTGCTGCCAATTGAAGGTTAGTATTTTGGGAGGGGGGCGGGGGTATCAGATACTTCATTTGAATTTAGTCTTCTATAGTTCTAATAAAGCTCCCGTTATAGATGTCAAGAAGGAGAAAAAAAATATTGCTGGGATCCCACATTAATAATGTGTTTGTTGGTAAAATTAGGTGGGTTAGGGCATTCGAAAATGGGGTCCCTTATTCTGCTTTGATATTTAATTGAGTTGCATTATTTTTATTTATAAGTTGATGTGGCACTTTATGAATTTTATATATCCCAAATGGACTAGATTTGTTGGAAGCCACTTAGCAAATTTGGCTTCTGCTTTGTATTTTATCCACCTCTTCCATTATTTTTATTTTTTGTTTCAATTTATGGGGCCCATGATTTGATTAAGTCAATAATAGCTTCTGCAATTTTAACCTTCCAATATTTATTTTTACGCGTTATTGGCTCATAGCAACTTCCTGGGAGATGCTTGAGACATCATTCTAGTTTCAACCGAAACGTGATCTTGTGTTTGTAATAATTGATTATATAAAAGTTTCACATGTTTGTGTATGATGACTTCCTACTTTTAACTGCTTTTTGTTTTTTCAATGATAAGTCTTTCCAAACCTGCTGGATGATAAATTCTGAGGGAGGACCTTAAATAAATTTCTGTGTTACTTGTCAACTTCTGGATGCTGCAATATTTGTCCTTCACATTGGTCATTCAATTCTTCTGACACGTTCTAATGCAGATTTTTGGGCTAAAAATACTAGCAAAGAACTATCTGTGGGAGCAAGGGAACTGTATGTGATAGAATATTGTTGGTTTATTCGACGTTTTATTAAGAATGTTGTAGATGAGTGATCATTTAGTCGGTTTGAATGCAAGGTATGACTGCTCAACTTATTATTTGTCCTTCCCTTTTTGCCTGAAATTCTTGCATGCACAAGTTATAGAGGTTGTTTCTTAATTGGTTTGAATCAGAAGAGGGTTTATTCTTCTCTTCAATTGGAATCCGATTTATTTATAAATGATGAAAGCCTATAATTATAGGTGTAAGTTATAAGTGAATTTTCACTAATAGCTCTAGTGTTTAGTTGAATCTAAAATAGTGCCTGAAGGATTTATCTAATGTGTAATAGGATAGGATAAATAAATAACATAGTAATAATGAAAACACACTTTAATTAAGTACAACATGTTTTTTCCTTTATCAATCCGTTAATTTACTAATACCTGGAAATGTGACATATGGGCGCATAAAATGCCAAAAGGGACTCTTTTCTGGTTGGCCTAGTATCAAAAGTCTGATGGTACGCATGTCTAAACCGTATGTTTGCTTTTATCTATGTACACATGATGTCAGCTTGCTACATATTAAAATTTCTCTATGACAGGGTACTTTTATCTCTGCCATTGTTATAGCATTGTGCTTTTTATTTTAGAATTGTGGGTAATATTTTCATGCTTCTCTTGTATTAACGCACCCGCACTCACACACACTAGTACAAATTGATTCTCAATCATGTTTGTTCCTGTTTATATTTACTATTCATATACATGTATGTGTATTTTTTTTGTTGACAAGATTTGACATATCCTTTCGCTAGCTAGCATTTATATATGGAGTTCTCACATGATGATATTGACTTTTTTAGTTGGTACTGACTAATCTGTGGTTGAAGGGATGATATTGACTAATTGGTATGTATTTGCTTTAATATTGTGATCTATGTAACCAGCCTCGTCTAATGTGATCATGCATGTTGCTGCACTTATTTCGTATTTTTATGCGTGCTAACTTGTTTTAATTTCTATGACATGCTGACTTGTGTCCATTTTACTCTAATTTTATAAGCAATAATTTGTCTCTAAATCTATACTTAGTTTTCATTCACTATGCCTTTGCTGTGAATATGCTTTATGCTCACAACATTGCTAATCTTTACAAAGAAAATTTCAAAAGATTTCCGAAACTTTTGATGTGGTCATTATCAAAGATTCTTGACAATTTTAATCTATAGCATTTTCATAGTCCATGGAACTTCTTAATTTTATTTGTAATTTAACGGTATTTTTTTATCTAGAGCAGCTGATTTGGCGATTGGCAATTCTCTTGAAGCAGATGATTTGAAGAATTACTATGAGGTACTGTTATTTTTTTTTAATCAGAAGTGAGGTACTGTTATTGACTTATATCCTGCTTGATTGTGATGACTGATAAGCAATTGCCTCACAAGATCTCTTTATATGGAACTGTGGTATCAGGTATGGAATCTCTGGGTTTCTCTCTCTCTCTTATATTGATTGTGCCTCTCATTAGTTATTTTTGCCATGTTGCATTTTATGTTGCTTTAAGACATACTTGCATCTATTGTTCATAGAAGCATGTTTTGCCCATATGTTCTGGCATTTACTTTTCCCATTATGTTTTGCCTTTTGACATTATCTTTGTTCTTGATTATGATTAAATGCGTTTTTTATGTAAATAAAGTTTTCGTGGAGCTACTGATAGTTTTTGAAAAGTTGGATGCTGGTATAAATGATTACTTGATTACTGTTTTGTTCTTTTATTCTGTTCCATTGCAACCTGAATAATCTCTATCTTGCATATCTGAGATTCCAAGGCATTTTGACATCAAATGTTTTATACAGTGGAGCACTGTCTTAGCTCTAAGATCTCTTAAGCACCATGGCACATTTTATTGCATAAAACATATGAACATGAGGCATAGAATCTTTAAAAGTATTTTCTTTATTGATTAGTTCTTTATAACTAAAATATTATCTCAATTATCTTTTTTGAAATTTTCCTTGCATTTGGTTTAGATGTTTCATTGAGTTTTTCTATTAACTTTTTTGGTTTCCAATTTTTACATTTACTTTCAGTTGGACTTGATTGATTTAGAAAATGATGACTTTGTAAGGAAACTAGTGGAGGAAACTTAAACTAATTTTCAGATAAGCTACTGCGCCGCTTAATTGAGCAGCTAGATTTGTTTTGCTATTGTTATTATATTTATACTCCCTATTCAACTTTGGCTAGCTTGAAACTCATTGGAAGGGCACGAGTTGTTCTGTGTGAATATGTTTTCTGTAATTATTTTAGAGTTGGTTACAGATTTCCTGGCTTGGAGACTGGAAGGTAAATTTGTCAAGTTTCTCTGATTTTGATATAATGTGAGTAAAACACTAATATTTTCCCTGTGAACTTAACTGTAGAGACTTATAAATGGTTTCTTATCATGGAAAGTAAATATTTACTGAGTTGGAGCTGGTATTGGCCATCAAATGTCACATAAATATTGTATGATGAGAGTTATTCTTGGTTTGCGAACAATGCAGCTTCCTTAAACTTGTACATCTGTATTCTTGATGTGATTCATCACTTAGCATTTTGGTCTTATTGAAATTAGAATTTTTCTTCACATGAGAAACTATCAAGTAGAATGGTAAAAAATGTTGTTCTATGAAATCTTTGAAAGGTATAAAAAATAAATCTTTGCCATTGCATAGGCTTAGTGTGCATGGAATTTCCTTTGTATTGAAAGATGTCATTCAAAGTTTACTTTGATGATATCTGTGTACCTTTGCCGAATCTCTTTACTTCATTATATCCTAATTGTTTCTCATTGCATTTTTTACTAAGATGCCTTGTTTCTGAAAAATGCAACAGGATTTGCATTTTATGCGATTTATGGCTGCCATGGTATGCATACTTTCACTACTTATTGTTAATGCAAGCAGTTAATCCATAATTGTTTCTCATTAGTTTTTGTTAGGATGTCCTAGATTCTGGAAACTGCAACAACACTCACACTTTTATGTGACTTATGACTGTATGGTATGTGTAACATCCAAAAATTTAATTGAGGATTATTGGTAGTATAAAATTTAATTTTGGAAATTTATTATGATTTTAGGAAGCTTGAAGGTAAAATTCATGCAAATTGAAGTATTTTGGGGAGAATAAATTCATTTTAGGGAAATTAAATCCTATTTTAATGTAGAAATCAAAAGAGCAATAAATAGAAATTTAAATTAGTGACTGAAGAAAAACAAGTATGTTGGTGGAAGGAGTATTTTTATAGTTGTTTAAAGATAGGAATTTAAAATGGAAGAAATAAATAAGTATAAAATAGAGAGGCAATTGAGTAAAGTGCCTTAAAAACCTAACAATTCCACAAACCAAACAAAGCTTTCTCCTTCCTTATAACACCAAAAACAGCATGACAAACACTCCCTTCTCTCCTTCCTAAAACATCAAACCCGTCACCTCCCTCCCCCTTCCTTCCATTTTTCATTTTTCTCTTCTCCAATCCACACTCATTTCGTGTTCTTCACCCTAGATCCTCACCCATTTCAGTTTCCCCATTCCCTTCTCTCAAAATCCTTGCTAAACTCGTGTCAAATCTCAGCCTCCTTACTGCTCGGCCTTGTGCGCGATTTTCCGGCGAGTTTTTCCCCTTTTAATGGCGACGGACGGCTGTGGGGGAGGTAAGTTTGTAGTTTCTTTTGGGTTTTCAAACCATTCCTTCCCTTCCCAACTTCATTATCTCATTTCTTTCCTTTTCTATTGGACTTTCATTTCGGCCAACCACTACAATGGCCGATTTCCGGCGAGATGGGCGGTGGTCGGCGACGGGTGGCTTTTTCCTCTCACTTTGGGAACTCCGTAAGGATTTTATACACTTTTCTTGCCTTTAATTCTTCGTTTTGAGCCGTTTGAGGGTTAGGGTTTCAAGTGGGTGTTTGAGTTTGAGTGATTTTAACTAAGTAAATGAAAGTTTGAACTTAGATGTGTAGTTTCCCTTCCGAAATTTGAGTTATATGAACTGTTGTTGGCCAAGTTTCTTTGGTTTTCCTATGTGGGTTACTGTTCAGCGAACTAGCCCTTTGATTCTTTTTTTTTTTATATAAAGCAGCAGACTCATTATGAGTCCATATCCTTCACAAGGACTTCATTCAAAATATCATCAGCATGATATATCATCTGAAGACCCGGCGATGTCTCAAGACCCCTTTTTGCTAAGCAATCTGCAGCACAATTTGCCCATCTACTGATCTTAACAAAGCTGACATTCCAGTCTCTAGTTAAAATATGTCTTGCTTCTGATATAATCACCCTATCCTCATGAGTAGAAATTTCTCCACCTTGTATTAGTTCAATAGCTTCCACTGAATCAGATTCAATCTCCATTTCTCTAACACCCCAATCCCATGCCAATTTGAGGCCAAGAGCACAACCCCAAATTTCTGCTGAAAGAGCATCACCCTCTTTTAATAAAAACATGAAGCCTCCCAGAAATGTCCCATTGCTATCCCTCAAAAGACCTCCACTTGCAGCTCTATTAGAAGTGAAGGCAAAGGCACCATCTACGTTCATTTTCAATTTTCCACGCTCAGGAGGTTGCCATTTAAAATTCAAAGTAGCAGAACTACAAGGAACACCCAATTCCCCTTTTAAAAGTCTCTTCTGCGCTTCTTTAAAACTCATAAGCATACCTGTGACATTAGAAATAATAGAATTATTAGGAACTTCTTTATTTTCAAACACCCAAAGGTTCCTTCTTCTCCAGGCCCACCAACAAATTAGCGCAAATTTATCCCTCCAATTATCATCTTCAATACATGAGTTCCTCATGAGATTCCATCTAAACCAACTTGTGAAATCCATGCTCATGAACTTATTCCAATCATGTGGAGATACAAGGTCCTTCCACAAACGACATGTCTTCTCACAATCACGAAGCACATGTATCAAATCTTCCACCGGATCATTCAGTGTCATTTCCAAGACCACGTTTAACTCTAGAAGCATTGGTTAATACTCTTTTATGAGCAGCAAGCCAAATAAAAGTTTTACAACGCTCTGGAGTTTTTAGCTTCCATACCTTGCTCCAAAAAGGATCTGCAGGTTCTTGAATTTCACAAAAGCTTTCATAGGCAGATTTAACAGTGAACACACCCTCCTTGGTAGGAAGCCAGTGACATTGACCCCTTTCATTAACTTCAATATTCTGTTTCGCCTTATCCCATACACTCTTAATTCCAGACCAGACATTAGATCCTAGACGTCTTTGATCAATATTTGGAATAACATCAGAACCACATTTATACTTGTCCCTCACTATTTTGACCCATAAATCATCTTTCCGATGAGTGAGTTGCCATCCTAGCTTCATCATATAAGCTTGATTCTGAGCGTGAGCATGTCGAATACCTAGGCCACCATTTCTTTTTGTTTTACAAACTTCTGGCCAAGCTACTAGATGAATTTTCCGTTTCTCCTCTGAACCACCCCATAGAAAATTCCGATTGCTTTGATCCAAAGATTCACACGTACCCTGAGGTAAGTAAGATGTTTGCATAACATGAGCAGGAATAGCTGATGAGACTGAAGTGATTAAAGTTCGTCGCCCTGCTAATGATATATTATTAGGACGCCATTTTGCAATTCTAGATTTTACCCTATCCACCACAGAAACAAACGAAGCTTTCGTGACCTTTCCATGATGAAGCTGTACACCAAGATATTTTCCCAAATCACCCGTCATTGAGAACCCAAGAATATTTGCAATCTCAGCACTATGGTTATGAGAAACATTAGCAGAAAAATACATTCTTGTCTTTGCTACATTAACCTTCATTCCTGAGCTCAAACAAAACTGTTGAAGACACATTTGAATAACATGAGCTTGATACACAGAAGCTTCAGAGAATAAAATAATGTCGTCTGCAAAAAATAGATGGGAAATAGGAGGTCCATTTTTTGTTAGCCTGATCGGACACCACTCCCCCTCCTCCATCTGCATTTGAATTAAATGAGCCAATTTTTCAATAATAATCACAAACAAATATGGAGACATAGGATCTCCTTGCCTAACCCCTCGAGATGTGCTGAAAACATCCGCCTTATTACCATTCCACATGAGTTGCATACTTGAAGATGACACACATTCAGAAATTATTTCCCTAATATTCTCAGGAATACATAATTCTTTTAAGCATTTGGACAAAAAATTCCAATTAACTCGATCATAAGCCTTCTCTAAATCAATTTTAATAGCCATGAAACCCTTCTTCTTCTTCTTCATACTACACATAGAATGAATTACCTCTTGCGCGATAATAATATTATCACTGCTATTTCGACCAGGCACAAAGCTACATTGATTCGGAGCAATGATCTTAGGAAGGAAAGTTTTGATCCTATTTGCAATTATTTTTGTCACTACCTTGTAAATGACATTACAGAGGCTAATAGGGCGCAAATCTCTAACTGATTCAGGAGGGTCTTTCTTAGGAATCAAAACAATAAGAGTATCATTCACCTCCTTGATAATTTTAGGATTAGAGAATACCATATGAATAAAATTAATAACTGACTTACAGACCGTATTCCATTGGTTCTGGTAGAATAATGCATTAAAACCATCTGGGCCTGGTGCTTTCAACGCTCCCATACTAAACACAACATTCTTAACCTCCTCCATAGTCACTTCTCTACCACATTGAGCAAGGCTCCCTTCGGAAATAATAGGAAATGAGATATAACACTCAAGTTGTGGTCGAACTATGCTCTCTTCACTAAACAAACTTTGAAAGTATCTAGATGTCATATCTTTCACTTCTTTTTCCTCATATAACCACATCCCTTCATCATTTTTCAAAGCTGAAATATGATTAATCTTCTTCCTATTATTTGCTCTTGAATGAAACACCTTTGTATTTCTGTCTCCGTATAGTGTCCACTCAAGCCTAGCTTTTTGTGCCCACAAGAATGATTCTTGCATCAAAACATCCTCAAGTTCTTTCCATAAATCCACCTGCAATTTTTCATATTTTGTAGAAACACCCCATCTACTAATTGCATCATTAAGCCCATCCATCCTACGCAAAAGCTTGCGCTTTCTAGCTTCAGTGTGCCTAAAAGTATTACGGTTCCAATGAGAACATTCCATAGAAAATTGCTGGATGTTTGAAACCCATGGGCCTTCTTGCTTCCAATGATTTGTAACAAACTCATCAAATCCTTCATGCATCACCCAAGCTGCAATAAAACGAAATGGGCGATTTGGTCGGCTTTGGGAATATTGATGAAGAAAATTAATCAAAAGAGGCCGATGATCTGATTTAAACATAGGAAGATGAGTGACTCTTGCATGGGGAAATATACCAGACCACTCTTCGTTTGCCAAGCAACGATCAAGTCTTGCCTCAACACTCCCTCTTTTCCATGTAAAAATTGGCCCCACAAAGCCAAGATCTTGAACATCAGAATTATCAAACCATGCTGAAAAGTCTCGATCATAAGACAATTTATGAGCTGCAGAGGATTTCCTTTCACTATCAAGTAAAGTAGCATTAAGATCACCACCCACAAGCCAAGCTCCATTTGTCAACCCTTCTAATCTTTCTAATTCCTTCCAAAGATGTCTACGTGGTATAATATGAGGGCTCGCATACACAATAGTAAAATGCCATGTAGCACTTGTTAATGAGGAAATAGAAAAATGGATGAATTGAGATGATTTTTCCACCACCTCCACCCTTCCAATTGAAGAATCCCACATACACCAAATCCCTCCACTATAACCTTCAGCATCAACAGTGGCCATATTAGTAAAACCAAAATTATTAATTCTGCTTTCAGTGTCATCCTTAGAACATCTTGTCTCAAGTAAAGCTAAAAACCCAAGCTTATAATGATTTTTGAGATCTCGCACTAAAGCCGGTAAAGTACGAGCTCCTGTACCTCTACAATTCCATATTAACCAATTCATGGAGAAACAATTTCAACAATTGAGTTTGCCTCATCCTTTGGCACGTTTTCATATTCAAGCATAGCAACATCATGTGCCCCTTCCATTGTACTAGGCTGACTTAATATATCTTTACCCAATGCATACCTTTGTAATGACCCATTCATCAATCCATTATTCTCATGCTTACTAGGCCCAGGTTCGGAAATTTTATCCTTTTCCAGACTTGGCACGTGAGGTTCATTGAGATCCATAATGCTTGATACACTTTGAAGGGCAGAAAAATGATTAGACATTAAAATAGGCCTATTTTGATGACCCATATTTCTCAAACTTGCCTTGACACGTGAATGGTATTTATTATCCTTTCCATGTGCTTGAATCTTCAATTCATTTTTCCTCTTTGACCCTGCAGCAACCCATTCAGTTGACTTCTCAATATCTCTTCCTGATCTCTTATTCAAATCCAAATTTCTCGGAACCTTGCCTAAGGAAACTTTCCTATTTAAATCAAAACGGCCACCCCCATGATTCATATCCGTGATTTTCTCCTTCCCCTTATTATTATCCACCTTAATATTTTTGATCCCCACAGTTTCTGAAATTGATTTTTTTCCCCAAAAATCCCTCCTTAATAATTGAATATTACCATAAACAGTATTCTTCTTCTCCACCGTATCTTGCTCCGGCGAGATCACCGTATTCTTCCACCTCATCTGCTCCGCCGTCTCAACAGAGTTATTATCATGAATAAGAACGTCCTCCTTACTCTTTTGAATCTCCTTCTCCTTTTCGTTATCCTTCCCTTCGCTATCCTTTTTTGACAATTCCTCATGACAAAACATAGGGCACTTATCCTTCTCATGACCATACTTTCCACAGTGAAAGCATACTAGATGAAGACCTTCATATATTATTGGGCGATCCTCTCCAAAAGCATTGAAAGCAGGTAATAAGGGTTTATGTAGATCAATCTCTACTGAGATCCTTGCGAAACCTCCCTTATCATATATTGATGTTGATCTATCAATTTTCAAAGTCTTGCCTACCATATTCCCTATTCTTCTCAAAGATTCCACATTATACAACTCCATTGGCAAATCCGGAATACGAATCCAAGCCGCTATTCTCCTCTGTAGATCAGCTTTCCACGGATTAAAATTTGGACGCCATCGTTGCACTAACAAATAATGATCCTCAATCATCCATGGCCCTTCTTGGAAGGCATAATCCCGATCTTCACGAGTAGTAAAAGAGGCGATATAATATCCATTGCTTAAAGGAATAACTTTCAAAGGATCTCTAGGTCTCCACATTCTATTAATCCTGTCAGTTACTATATGTTTAGGAAATTCTGCTCCCAACACCTTAATAATCAAAGAATTCATCCATGGACGACACCATGACGTATACTCCTCCGCTGACACCTGGAGCTTTGGAGTAACTTCACTTCCAACTTTCTCAAAGAACGCATCATCTTCATCATTAGAAGATTGCTGTCCTTCACTATCACCAATCTCAGTATTATTCACTGTAAAATAAGCACGCCATCCATTAACTATATCCTCCTCCTCCTCATGTCTCACCAAGAAACCCGCAGCACCTGGAGCCAATAGCTTCTCTTTATATGACTCTGGAACTGGCCTTCGGCGCAAATGAACCTCTTCTTTTTTCTTCTCACGAACCTTACTAGGACCCTTATTTTCATCATTTTTCCCAAAGACAAAATGAGTTTGTCCTCCACCACCTTTATCTGGATCACGGCCATCAGTAAAGACACCTCCATCATCTCCACCACTGGCACCAATCGCACTCTCTCCCATCTCAATCTCATAAAAGTATTCTAGCCCTTTGATTCTTACTTGAATCAACGTAAAATAATGTTCAAATGTTATAGGAAGTATAATGGAAATGTTTCTTTCAACTAGATGCATGTGTGTTTTACTTGGGTGTTGAGTATGTTTTGGGTTAGGGAATTTAAGGAGTTGAATCTCCAACTTAGCAATTTCATAAGCTCAATTGTGTTATAGTCTGGCCATGTATTATGATTTGTGACTAAAATGCTTTTTCCAAAGTTTTTCTTCCTTTCATGTTGTTGGTCGATTTGGATTCTGAATTGGGCAATAAAAGGTCGATAAATTATAAAGTGTGATAGGAAGGAGTAAAACTATTTTTGTTGCAAGTAGGTGAATTCTGAAAATATGTTCCTTTCTCTTTTCCTACTTTGGTGAAACATGTAGACTTTGAGTTGAGCTTTGTAAAATAATATATTATTGGTTTATTCAGTTTTGTGTAAGATTTAAAATGTTAGGAATGCTTGCATGTTGATCTATATTGATTCTCTTCTTTTTCTTTGTTTGGTCAGATTTTGGAAAATGATTATTACTATTTTGATGATGCTGTTTGAGTTAGTTAGAGCTGTTATAAGTGATTTACTGTGGGCTTGCAAGGATATATGTTTTTCTTTGTACTAGCTGGGTGGTTGGTTCGAATGAAAATGAAACAAATGGTGAATTGTATGTGCTATATGAATAATGTAGCTGATCGTTTGAATGCACCTGTGTGTATTGGCTGAATTGGGCATAAAGGAGAATGTGAGACATGTGTCATTAAAGGAAAAATGGGGTAAATTAAGTGTTGAATGATTGGGAATGGATAGTTGTCAATGATAAGGCGATTGGGTATATTTGTATTGCTGTAATGATGAGTTGAAGTTTCTATATATGTCAATAATGACTGTTTTGTACCTTGTTTTGGTGTGTGCATAGTGGTGAAGAAATGATTTTAAAATTTAGGAACTTGTCTTTGTTTGGAAGTTGAAGGAATGTACGCATGAGGATATTCAATGTTCTAGCAATTTGCGTCTATAAACTTCTGCATTGTTACTACTGTACTGGAATCAAATTAGAGAATCTTGATGAGTTAAATCAATTTGCCTTATCTTTAATAAATCTGGTTTTCACATTTCGTCTTTTGTGTCGGATTTGAAAGGATGTTTGGAAGTATTAATTGTTGTTTGAACTTGCTAAAATTGTTTGATTGCTTGCATATGTGAGATTATATATGTTTGCAGGTTTGCATGTTGGTTTGAGAAGTTTTTGTTTGGACTGGACGCATGAATAAAGATTTAGAAACATTCTTATCATAAAAGAATATAAAGCTGATTTATTTGTTGAATGCTTGTATGCTTATATGAGAATCTAATTGAGCATGATGATTGTTGAAGCTTCACATTTTGTTATTGGTTTTGTTTGGTTGTTCTCTGATGAAGGAAGATTTAATGATTGATTAATGACTGAATTTCTTTGCTTTATTGTAATGTTACAAGATTTCTATACATCATCAGAAAATATTAGACTCTTACCTAGTTAATCAATGAGGATTTGAATAAATAAGATCAAGTGAAGAAGGGAAAAAGGGGTAGTAACATTAGAACCGAGAGGGAGACGTGTTATTCATTATATAGATTTATGGATAATTGTTTACCTTATTATTACTTTTATGTAATAATAGGTGAATCGAGTAAGGAAAGGTAAGGAAGAGCAACAGAGTGCAAAAGGGCGACAGGTAATCACACTTAACTTTGCTATAACATTGAGGGTGACGTTAGTTAGGGATTTTGTAAAATTCCTTTTCACCCTCTATATATATATTATCTTTAAAAGAATATTTTTATACAAAACAGGCTATCGGGTGCCTTTCAAACACGATTATTTTTATATAAATGATTGATTTACAGTTTATATATATTATTCTGGTGGTGGTAGTTCCTGAATAGTATGACATACAGGTACCATATTCTGATCAAAGAGGATTGAGGTTTGAAAGAGCGTGAATTGTTGAGTTTGAGATTGTGAGGGATTTATGTAGTACTCGGTTTGGGATAATGATAGTTAGGTTGAGGGAAGAAATTGAATGGTTGTGAATGGGATTGTGATATTGAAAGGAATTGGTGATTGAGATGTTGAATATTGTGATTGAGATTGATGGTTATTGTGAGTGTTGCATGACACTGAAGAGATTGAGAAAGTGACCTACGGTTGTTTGGCACTGGAGAGCCCAACCGTTCCCGTTCTGTAATGGAAACAGAATTGGGGTTTCCTCTCTGGAGATTGCCAGAGAGGGAAAATGTCCCCTCATTATGGAGAGGGAAACAGTGTCAAATCATATAGTGAAGATTAGATGCTTGAATGCCCCGTGGTGGCACAATGCATCTATAGGTGAGTGTGAGAGTTTGGGGCAGTAGGATGGTTGAATTGTAAAAGTAGAGATGATGAATTTGAGTTGATTTGGATATGACGGAGGGACTTGAGTAAGGAATGAAAGAAGATCTGGTTATATTTATTATTATTGTTTTTAAAACTGTGGTACCCTTTAGACGCCCTCACTACCGCACATCTCACTGTTATAGTGAGTTAAGCGGTGATTACTGGGAGAAATTGTCTCATCCCATGATTACTGACATTTTTGCAGGTATTCATGCACATGCGCGAGCATCAGGAAAGGGAATTAGGTAGTAGAAGTTATATAGTTTATTTGGAATTGTATATTGCCAATTTGTATAGGTCTGAATTCGTTTCCGCATGTATATATCTATTTATTGTTTAATATCAATTAGTTTTGTTTATTAACCATGTTAGGCAAATCCTTTCTAACATGGTTAGCAATGAATTATCCATGCTTACTTTATCCATGATAGCAATGAATAAACTAATAAGTTTATTCTTTTCTATCATGGATAATATTTTAATCATTAGGATATTCTTTTTCTAACTATGATAGAGATATTGATATTATTGAAATTCCTTTTTTTATCATAGTTAGTAAAGAGATTATCAAATTAAAAGAGATGTCACAGGTTAATTAGAAATTAGTAACAGTATTTTACAGTATGTATACTGTGATTACTTATTTATATCGTTTATTGAGCCTTATTTAAATAGTTTACTAGTTTATTTGTTCATCCTAAATAAATATTGTTGATATAGGTTACTAACTTAGTGCTGTTAGTTAATTAGTTTTTCATCCAATCTATTTTTTCTGTTTTTCAAAACAATAATAATAATGTAGTTTGTAAAATAATTGCACTTCTATAAATGCAGTAGGATTAAACTAAACTATTTGTTTATTATTTATGAATTACTTGCTTTTTTGTGGATGTTACTTATTACTACCTCCGGTCCTAAATATAGGAATTAGATGACTTTTTTTTGGAAAAGTTAAGGTTGCAAAATAGTCTATTAAATCATGACATATTTGATATATTTTTAGATTATCCATTAGTTTATAAGTAAAATAAACTAGTTTAAGGGAGAAAAGTAGGTAAATCAATTTATAATTAACTTATTTTGCTTTTTTTTTAGGATTTTTCAAAAAAGTCAATTAGGTCTTATATTTAGGACCGGAGGGAGTATTTTTTTAGAACTTATTCTTTCCTTATTTGTTAGATCAATTAATTCTTTCATTTCTTGAATACCAAATATTGGCAGGTTTATGTCACATAGTTTGCTCATTATAATTTACAACATACATGTCATGAAAAACACTGACAAAATACATGTTACTTACCATATAATAATTAAAAATGCCCTATTTTCTATTATTTTATTTTTTACTTTATTAATGAGTTTAATAGTTTAAATTTTTATGCATATGTTATTTGTTTAATTTGTACTATTTTTTTTAACTTATATTGTTTGTTGAGCCTTATTACAGATGTTTAGCAGTTACTTTATTAAATCTTTTAATTCTTGAAGACCAATCATAGTAATATTGACTTGTTTAGTAATGAATTTAATAGCTTAGGATTTTTATGGATATATTATTTGCTTACTTTATATTATTATTTATATTGTTTATTAAGCCTTATTAAAATAGTTTGCCAAGTTATTTGTTGACCATGAATACATATTGTTGTTTTAGGTTACTAATTTAGTGTTGTTAGTTAAATAAGTTTTTATCGAATCTTTTTTCCGTTTTTAAAAAATAATAATAACGTAGTTTTTAAAATAATTGCACATCCATTTATTTGTGAATTACTTGTTTTTTGTTTATAACTTACCCTTTCATTTAAATCTTTTAATTCTTGAAGACCAAATATAGTTTAAAAAAAACAACTTACATGTTATTTAGCTTTAATTTCTTTTATCAAAATTTAGCTTTAAATAATTACTAATGGATTTGGTAGCTTAAGTTTTGGTGCATACATTTTTTACTTTGTGTTATTATTTACAGTTTTTATTAAACATTATTAAAATAGTTAAGATTTATAGCTTTTATTAAACATTATTATAACTTAATTGAGGCTTTAATTATTAGAAGACCAAATATAGTACTTCTTTCGTTCCTAAATATAAGAGCACTTTGACTTTTTTGGAGAATCCTAAGAAAACTAAATAGGGTAATTAAAAATTGATTTTTCCAAATTTTTTCACTAAACTAGTTTATTTGACTTATGAACTTACATAAGATCTAATAATATTCAAAATATATTATGATTAAATTGTTCATTTTACTTTCTTAGGATTCTCCAAAAAAGTCAAAGTGCTCTTATATTTAGGAACGGAAGGAGTAATATTTTACTATCAATTGTCATACATTTTGTTCATTAATAATTTTCTTCATACATGTCGTGAAAAACATTTACGACTTACATGTTTTATTGTCTTAGTAATTATTTCTTGTTTATTTATGATTTCGTTAGCGTAGGTTTTTGAATCATATTGAGTTGTTTATTATTAATAAAAACATTTACATACATGGCATAAAAACATTTACAAGTTAGATGTTTTACTATCTTACCCATTGTTTTATTTCATACTCCCTCTGTTCCTAAATATAAAATCACTTTAGGGAGGAAAGTTTGTTCTAAATATAAGATCACTTTATAATTTGACTCAAGTTTTCCCCAAATTACTCCTATACTTTCTTCACCCAAAAAATAGTGGTTTTAAGGCGGTGATATTTTTAAAACTTAGGTGAGGGGTATTTTTGGAAATTTCATGTAATCCTAACTAATTGAAATGTCTTCCTTAATCTCTACAAATTTGCTAAAGTGATCTTATATTTAGGAACGGAGGGAGTATTTATTACTGAAATCGGTAGCTTAGGTTTTTATGAATATATTATTTGTTTAATTTATATTATTATTATGATTTATAAGGTTTATTATGCCTTATTGGAATAGTTTACCGGTTTATTTGTATGGTTTATTATGCCTCATTAAAATAGTTTACCAATTTATTTGTTGGTCCTAAATACATATTGTTATAGTTTCTAACTTAGTGCTGATAGTTAATTCGTTTCTTTATCCAATCTATTTTCTGTTTCTTAAAATAATAATAATGTATTTTGTAAAATAACTAGTATTTTACCTCGTGCGATGCACATGGCGTTTTTTTTAATGAAATAATTTCAATATATATTACATGTAATATTTCTAATTTGTCCAAGAATCACACTTCCCGTATATAAAAATAAAAGAATAGTCAAACTCTAGCTCAAACTTCCCCATCTGAACCCAAAATTTAAAATACATGTAATAGATTTTTAACTCTAAATAAACTCATTTATGTATTATAATAAAAGAAGCGTCAAACTCCATCTCCAACCACCTCATCCAAACTTCCACCCAACCAAAAAAAAAAAATTTCCTCCAAGCACCCCCTAAATAATGAATTTAAAAAATCCCCCCCCCAAAGAAATTATTGTGAAGATATTTTGAATTGAGCAAACTAATGGGCATGTTTTATTAGAATATAAAAGAGAATCAAAAATTATGTAATATTTAAAATACTATGAAAATAAATACACAAACCGCCTAGATATTTTAGAAGATAAAAGAGAATATAAACTACATGTAATATTTAAAGTACTATGAAAATACTATAAAAAAAGTACTATGAAAATAAATACCTAAACCTCTTGTTACTCACCCAAATATATGTTCTTAAAACGTCTAAAAATGTTATTTAACGTGTCATCAAACCATTTTACGCAAAACCCTACTCTGGTGCAATATTTATCAAAATCCATCCCGATCTCCCCCATCCGTACCCCCCCCCAAAAAAAACATAAATCGAGTTTCCCTCGGAGACCTTCCTCATACGAAAGTTCACTCAGACTAAATTTTTATTGTAGTTAAACTTTCTAAATAATTTCAATTTAGATTACATGTAATATTTTTAACTTGAGTAATAATCAAACTCACCTATGTATAAAAACAAAAGAAGAGTCAAACTCCATCCCAAGCTCCCCCACTCCAAACCCCCCCTCCCCAAAAAAACCATGTTTCCCTTGAAGACCTCCCTTATAGGAAAGTTCACTCGGTCTAAATTTTTATTGTAGTCTAGTCCAATTGAATATAATAATATACATTTTAATGATAAAAATGTGATTTTATAGAATGACTTGGCAAAAACACGAAATACTGAAGTATGAATCTATGATGTTAAACCATAACTTCCAATGCAGTGATATTTTATTATTTTAAAACCTCATTTACTAAAACTTTTGGTCTATTCAGTTTGATCCCTATATTATATAGATGATTGTTTAAGAAGACTTGGATATTCAATAGTTCCACAACTGACCGACACTTAATTAATCATGTTGCACTAATTCATATAGATAAATGTTAGAGTAGGAACTGAATACTTCATTGAAGGTTAAGTATGTAGTACATTAACGATAACAGATTAAATAATTCCATGATTGACTGACACTTAATATAAATTGACGCTAGCATATCAAATGAGAAATAAAAGGAATTACGGTTAAACACAAAAAGAATAATAAAGATCAAAATGCTAAGCCTATGTAATTTAAATACATGGATTTGTACATAGTCAACCAAATAAATCAATGCTTTTGGTTCAATCTTAAAGAACATTGATGATTAGTACCTAACATCACTGGTGAAAACAGAGCAAAATAGATTAGATAGTAATATATGATAAAGTCCTGAAACTAACCCCATTATATGATAAAAACTATACCAATTAAAAAGAAAAAAGGAGTTGAAAAAATAGACCAACTTGAAAATAGCAGAAAAGGGGAGTTAAAAATCCTTTGATGATATGGGGGAGTTAAAAATCTCCCATATCCCATGCATGGATGAAGAGTTCAACTCCATGGCCAGTTTCCCCCACTTGAAATGCCACCCAAAAAATAATCAAATTTTCCTTGCGCACCTCCTCATTTAAAAGTTTACTTGGACTAATTTTTTAGTAGTTGATCTTTCCAAATAATTTAAATTTCTATGATCCTCATAATATAAATATTCACAATCTAACTCCCGTAAATAAAAACAAAAAGAAAATTAGACTATCCCCAACCCCTCTTTCGGTGTAACCCCCTCCCAACAACAACAAAAAAAACTTTCCCCGGATACACAAAAAAAAATGGTATTGCAATAGAAATATTTTTGGGAATATATTTTTGGGTACCCAATAGAAATATTTATTTTGGTCAATTTGTTGACATAGATTGAAAAGATGGAGTTGCATTTTATCTCCATAAAAATCTACCATTAGCAATGATAATAATAGTTTGAATGCAAATTCTTTAAATTCAACTACTTACTTCATTTATTCAATATTCAAAAATCTAATATCTAGAAGTCATTTTAAGACTCCATACTTTTTTTTTTGCCAACACGGAGACGACTTCATACCATTTTCTTGTACTTCATGTGCACTTTTTCATTTTACCAAGAGCTGATTAATATATTTAAAAGAAGGTATATTGCTTTGAAGGAGGGAGGTCTTTCTTTCAAAGGAATTTTTTTTGAAAGAACGAACCGTTCGTTCCGCAACTGATATAATAGAAAAAGAACTCAATGTAAATTTCAATGCAAACTCAATGTGAATTGTCTATATGTACCCATTAATTGACTAAAAAAACATAGAATACTTTGAAAATATGTAGACTTATCCCTTCCACAATCTCTAGATGGCCACCCCCAGGATTAGCAGCCCCATTCTGATTTGTACCCAATCCTGTAAATCTCCTCAACATCTCCGATGTCCTTTATTACCAACTTCAGAAGAGAAACATGTATCCCAACAAATAATCTTAAATCCTTAAATCCATCACTTTGAAAAGGTAATCAGAAATCTATAAACCATCACCAAAGCTTTCTTTCAAAACTTTAACTCAAGTGCCACAAATCGAGCTATTACCTATAAAATAAATAAAAATAAAAGGATAATTTGGGCTAAAGAAAGTTGTACATACAGAAATCTAATGTTGCAAATACAAATCAAATTGGCATGTATATTTTATTAAGCAATAATCTGTAATACATTATACATATAGTGAAAAATAGAAGAAAGGAGTTGATCAATCAGTTCAAAAGCAAGTATTAGTATCATTGCCAATTTTTGATATATTAATCCAAGAAAAAAGCCACCCAGGTCAAATTACAGTATACTTTATCTCTTCTCTTCCTTTTACAGTAAGAAATAATGGCTTCAGTGATAAATTGGGAGAAGGTAACCTCTTTTATGCTCCTGATACAAAATAGTAAATAATTAAGTTTAATAAATAGTAGTCAATATTGGTTAGAAACATGGATAAGTGAAGTTCATCATAGCAAACATGGTTCATAAGTTTTGGTAACCTTGAATGGGAAGACAAAAAGTGAAAGTTGAGATATAGCCGGAAAAGTAAAATTGGGAGAAATCATACTAATGAACTAAAGGGAATAGTTGACAATGTTGAAGATATTAAAAAGTAAAATAGCTTCCACTTCATCTGTCTGAGAAAGGTTGAGCTTAACAGATCATCCTAGCCATAATGCTGAAGGAATGCACTTCAACAGGTTCCTAGGCATAAAACATAACCGAGATTTACCTCACCATCATAAAACATAACAATCAATTTTAAAATGGATACAGGGCAGTAACTGACTAATTAATGCACATGGCTCTTTAGTATAATATGAACTCGCAACCACTTCCTATGAGCATATGAAGATGATGCTCCTTACCTTATTCCATTTCTTAAGTGTATATATATATATATATATTCATATATGCATTAATGTATCAGCAAACCACACAATTATAACAGAAAACACATACCCTTTGTCACATACTTTTATGACATCAACTTCCAAATGTAATTAGAGACTACCCAAATAACATTATTACTGATATGAGGCAGATAGTGTATTAGTTAGAAACAGAATCAAGAGGAATATATACACCACCCACGTGTACACATATCAGTAATAATATAATAAAGCCCGTTTGAAAACTGTACTTATAATAACGATAAAAAAGTAATTTTTTTAGTTGAATTGCAGTCAGTAAAAACATGAATCAAGAGGCATATATACCCCACCCACGTGTACACATAACCTTGTCCTTGTGATCCAATAACAATAAATAGAACAAAACTTGTTGAAAAATTCACAGTCCTATTCTAAATTCTTTGTTGAATTGCAGTCAGTAAAAACATTAAGGCATAGAAGAAAATATACCTGTAAGCTAAAACCCTCGAGCCGCGATTCATGTAGTTACCAAAACGGTGAAAATTTTCCGACATTATTTAAAAGCGCATGAAAGTGAGAAGCGTGTGAGTGAAAACCCTAGAAATGGGGTGAATTTGAGAACAAAGAAGAAACAATGGTTGAGATATATACTTGAAATGGACCTACAAAGAAGTCGAAGTTATCTGGTATCTGGTGCTGTCATTAGTGCTCATTTACGAAAATGGGGCGGCAGCCATAGATGAATGGTGGGGGTAGGTGAACAGTAAATGTCTCTAACTTGGAAAATGGTGAGGCTGATGCCTTTCATTAAAATTAATTAGGAAGGTCGGATAGGTGGAAGTGGGCTGGGCGCGTGGGAAGGACAGTTCAAGTTAGAGACAGATCATGGTATTGTTTTTACTTGTGCTCAGTTTGAACGCACAACCGATTCCCAAACTGGTTTCAGAGGAAATATGAGGGGTGATTAGACTGTTGAACCACACATGTATCTAATTAGTATTAGTAGTGTGAAACAAAAAGGGATTTTTAGAGTAGCAAGTGTGAAAAGAAAGTGAGTCATTGGAGATTTAAAGAGATATATTAGATAGATAGATAGATTAGATTAGATTACACTTTACTAAGCTGTAAATATACTATTTATTGACTTTTATGAATTACTTGTATTTTGTGGATGTTATTTTTTCTCTAATGTATTCTTTTCATAGTTTTTAGATCAATCAATTCTTTCAATTCTTGAAGCACAAATATAGTTATGTTGACTAGTTTATTAACAATTGTCTTATTGTTTGTTTATTGATAATTTACTGCATACATGTCAAGAAAATCACTTATAACTTGCAAGATATTAATAATTGTTCAATGGCTTAGTTTTTTATCTTATTTTTTATTTATTTGTAGTTTATTACTGAATTTAATAGTTTATGTTTTTTATCCATGCTTTATTTTTTTCCTCGAAATTATTTTGTTTATAACTTATCCTTTCCATTCTTTTGCTTAATTGAAATATTGAGTTATTTATTATTAAATATCATACATCTTGTTCATTAATAATTTAACACATACATGTCATTTTTTTTTGGATCAAAAATACATGTCATTTTTTTTATAACTTATCCTTTCCATTCTTTTGGTCAATTGAATCTTTTAATTATTGAAAAACATGTATGGTAATATTGAGTTGTTTATTATTAGATGTCATACATCTTATTCATTAATAATTTAACACATACATGTCATAAAAACATTTACAAGTTAGATGTTTTATTATCTTACCAATTGTTTTATTTCTTATTTATTAATGAATTCGGTAGCTCAGGTTTTTATGCATATATTATTTGTTTAATTTATATTATTATTATGATTTATATGGTTTATTATGCCTCATTGAAATAGTTTACCAATTTATTTGTTGATCCTAAATACATATTGTTATAATTTCTAACTTAATGTTGTGTGTTAATTGGTTTTTTTATCCAATCTATTTTTGTGTTTTTAAAAATAATAATAATGTAGTTTGTAAAATAATTGCACTTTAATAAGCTGGAAATAAACAATTTATTGATTTTTTATGAATTACTTGTTTTTTGCAGATGTTATTTTTTTTATTTCCGTGTGTTCATTAATTAGCTGTGTATGTTATTAATTTTTCAAGTTTTTCTTCGCATTTATTTATTTGTTGATTGTTGATTGTTTATACTTTTGTATAAATAATTTGTTGATTATTTATACTTTTTTGTCTGTATTATCATGTTTTTTTATTATAACGGTATTGTGTTTTCCATTTAATGTTTATCATGTGTTTCATTTTTTATGTTTTCAATTTGCATCTTTGCCACCTAGGTTATTTATTATGTTCATTTAGTTCAATATTACATGTATTTGTTTTAAAATTCTATATTTTTTATTTTTTTTGTTTGCATGTGTTTGTCACTAGCAAAACATTCTTAAATTCATGGTCAACCATTAAAGCAAATCGGGGTTTACCTCTATAAGTCAGTCTGTACGAATGGACAACATTATGTTGGATTATCTCTCGTCTAGAGTAGAGGTGGTTTAAAAATAATTATTCCCCAAAATGACACATTTCAATACAACTCGACTTTTAATGGTGTTTATTCTGTTATGCTACCTCTTAATCAACTTTACTTATTCCAGTTTTTTTTCTAGTTACAATGAACAACTTTATTCCAGTTTTTTTTCCGATGGTATCCTTCTAAGTTGTCCGATTTGGAGCTTATGTTTAACTGTGATGATATGCCTGTTGTAGCTTCCATGGATTATAGTGGACCACAGGATATCCGTCCCACCACCCTCGTTTCGATATTGCTCCAATGACTGGTTTTTAGACATTCCATTCCCTGATTGGACCTTTTGGTGATGGTAATTATTTCATACAACTCTTTTAATTCTATAATTAAGAAAATATATAGATGTTCATTAATTTGAAATAATTGTATAGTATTTTAAAGAAAAATCAATGGAGAACTTCTCATTGTAAAAGTTATTGCCCAAAACACATTAAATTTGTTTAATGGTCTTAGTGTAACTTATCTTCTACCAGTGCAATTCTTCACCAGTTTTAATTTCATGCAATACACTTCAAACATTCGTTTCTAAATACATGATATTACTAATTTATACTAACTATATATCTTTATCTCAAATCTCCCTCTATTACTTGTTATTATAGATAAGTATTATTAGGGTTAGTTTGAGAAAAAATCAGAAAAATTAGAAAATGATTTTATATTTAGGAATAAATTAAAATTTCAAAGTGATCTTATACTTAGGAACGGAGAGAGTAACTCCATTTAAAGACTTTGTTTTTACCATAAAGACATTCAAACATATAGCTACATTACCTAATTACCTAATTGAATAAGAGTTACACCCTTGAAGATTACTCACATCCACTCAATGTTTAGGTGCCTAGGGGCAATAAATATTTGTAACGGTTTCCCTTTTATTTTTATAGCTTGTCACAAGATTTATTATGCATCATATCATTATATTCCAGTTCAAAAAAAAATATCATTATATCATCCATTTAATTTATAAAATGTCCAGGATACACGCTGGAGCCTTGTGTTAGGCAATATATATATTGTTTGCTATTTATATGATTTGTTTTGTTGTTTGATTGATCTAGTTATTTATTTTATTCATTTATTCCAATGGGTTTTATATTGTTCTATATTTATTTCTTGTGTAAAATTTTTTGGCTTAAGTATACTTTTATTCATTTATGTTTGCAAGAAGCTTTAATTTAATTCTTTATCTTTAAAAAGTACACTTTTTGTCCTTTTTTTTACTAACACCGTTAGTTTCACTTATTAGAAAATGTTAACTCGACAATTTTAAATGGTTAATCTAAGTAAAAGGAAAAAGAAGGAGAAGAAGATGACTGTCCCCTTTTTGAATTCGGAGAGGAGCACAACAAATAGAAATAGGAAACTTGTCATTTTTTTCATTTTTAAGAAACATTTACTTTTCTTTTTTGTTTTTAATTTCAACTGCAGAAAGCAAGGACTCAAAGTTCTTTCTCTATTTTTTGTTTGGGTGAGTTAAAGGAACATAATAAGTCTATTGTAATTTCCTTTTTCATCAAAAAAAAGGAACATAATTTTATTATGTTGATTTTATTACAAAACTAGTTATCTTTCCTAAAACATAATAAAATCAACATAATTTTATTATGTTGATTTTATTTCAACAAAATTTTATTATGTCAATCCATCAGTAATTACTCCAATTTCAATTGGAGACCCCATTATGTGTAACTCAAATTCAAATGTCATTATTTTGTCATTTTCACATTTATTTATGTATTAAAGAGTTTACCTATTTATTAGTCATTTTAAAAATGTTAAATCTGCAACATTCAATTTTCAATTGACCCACTTGAAATTGTCTATAATTATCTTATTATATCAAAACTAACTTATCATACTTATAAACTATTCAATAATCTATTACATATAGCATGTTATGATTTAATGATCTAATATACTCCCTTCATTCCTAAATATAAGATCACTTTGGGGAAATAGATAAGTTCCTAAATGTAAGATCACTTCTTATTTTATCTCAAATTTTGCACTAACTACCTTTATACTCCCTCTTTTCATCGAAAACCCCTCATCCTTTTAACGTTAAGTAATTGAGGGGATTTTGGGAAGATCGTGTAATTTTATTGTATTCCTTAATCTCCCCAAATTAACTAAAGTGATCTTATATTTAGGAACGGAGGGAGTACTATTTTTACTTTAAAAAAAACAACTCAAAGTGATATTATATTTAGAATTGAAAGAAAGAAGTAAATATGATTAGTGCATTTTCCATAAATATATCTTATATATTCATACACTACTGGGAAATAGTAAATTACACTACAGGAAAATAGTAAAATTTGTGAATGAATTTGAGGGAACCTCATCATGCATCAAAATCGGATAAATGTATACATAACCTTTCCTGTCTGACATCCAAGTAAAATGTATACATTTACCTCAAAAAGCAGTCCTAGTAACAAGATAGTACAGTACAAACCTATCAAGAATGCAGCATCATCATCACCATCATCTTTTCTTAAAACCATACTTTTTACGTTCATAAAACAGATCAGTTTTGGCACTCCCAAGATTCACAATTTTAGGGCACCCATCCCTATCTTTCTCCTGTTGTGTACACTCCTTACAGTAGTAAGCATCTGAGATTCCTACTCCTCCACATATGACACACCGGCCTTGAAACGAGCCATAGTTGCACTCATCACAGACCCGAACAAGTGTACAAGGACGCACATAAGAATCACATATCACACATTTGCCATCACATTTCTCACAAAGCCGACCAATTGCAATTCCTGGCTGCTTCCTGCACATAATCAAATCAGGATGATGCTTGGCCATGACTTCAACAGTCTAGAAGACCTGCAAGGACATTTCAAAGTTGAATAAATTGGTATGTGAATGAGTTCAGAGCCATTCTTCTAGAAGTGACGAGCTGCAATGAAAAGTTAGGCATAGCTGTATCGCAGAAAAGACTGGGAAGTGGGAACACACCCTCAGTGCATGATTAGTAATTACAGGTCCCCAAGATTATATAAAAAAAAAAAAAACATAACGTGTTCTAAACAAATCAGATTCAAAGCCTGAAACAGTAATTTAAACAGTCTTCCCTTGCTTTTTTGCATCGATCAGGTAGGTGGCATACAACTAGTAAATGAAAAAGTTGTTGTGCAGAACAATCAGCTCAGACACGTGACTCAACTGTCTTTAAAGTTCAAACATTCAAACAAGAAAACCTCAAACTTCCTTGATTATATTCTACCTGATGAATTTCATATAAAAACAAATGTTACTGCAAACAATGAAGCTGCATGCAAGGCCTAAATTCTTCGCTATTGACACTCATCCAAAGACTAGACTGACACATTTAACAGTCAAAGTCAAATATCTATTAAGGTTGGATGAAATCACACCATAAAAATTAGTCTAAGGTTGAAAATCGCACCAGAAAAGATTTTGGGGCTCCGAGTGCAGTCAAGAATTTACTCTGGTGTATTGGGTGGACCTTAAACCCTTTTGAGTGCCATACTTGAAACAACGAGTAGTAAAAACATAAAAGTCATTCCAAGAAACTATATAATGCAGGAAGCAGTAACATTTACTCAATATGATCATTGATAGACCTACACGTGCAGAATATACCTGATGTGCATTACAACCATTAGAAGTATTCATATCTCTCAAAACAATATATGCCTAAGGCTTACAACCCATCATTAGCTTAATCACTGACATTGGTCAGCCATTATCATTCTAATTGTTCCACACACCCCTCACCCCTACGGGGACATATCCAAAAAAAAGTGAATTAGTCACGGAATATTATTGTCTTTACCGACGGTATTCCATCCCTAAATTCCGTGGATAATTCTTTTCTTTAGTTATAGTGTGACATATATAATTGGCAGCAACAAGCTTAACATGTTTATGAGAATCTAACATCTTCAATCACTATCTTGTTAAATCTCCTAATAATATCATGGCTCTCATTCATGAATAGAGAATTTGTTGTTGTTATTCTTTTTTTCTGCGTGCCATATCCTAATGTCTTCTTTGAAAATTGAAGTTCTATTAGGGTTTACTCTTGATTATATAATGGATGGATTGGCTTGGCACATATTGATGTCAAAACAATAAACAACAACAATAATTCATCATCTCAACTTGTTCAAACTGAAATCATCAGTAGTGAAACAGAACACTACATTAACCCATTCCTTCTATTTTTCTTTAAAGGAAAATAAATAAAATTTTGAATTGAAGTGAAGTAAATACGAAAAGAGAGGCTAAAAATGGAAACAAAGCACGATGTAATGAAAGCAATCAAATACTCACTTCGAATGCT
This sequence comes from Mimosa pudica, assembly GCA_029929735.1. Lineage (NCBI taxonomy): Eukaryota > Viridiplantae > Streptophyta > Magnoliopsida > Fabales > Fabaceae > Mimosa > Mimosa pudica. The sequence continues at coordinate 4,859,467 of JAKELP010000021.1, read as the reverse complement.
ATGCAAATAAAATAGTCGTCGGCAAACGAAAGGAGCTTAGAACTCAACACAGAGAGGAAAAGGAAAGAAGAAGAGGAGGCCAAAAGGTAAAAGCTCCCAGAAGTTTCTGTAATTAAATAAATTTAAGACTATATTATTTCGTATGAGTGAAATTTTCTGTAATTATACTTTACATCTTAACTTACTTAGCTTTTTTAAATGATGAAATATTAATTTCAATTTCTAAAAGGAAAAATCATTGATAAGATAAGTAATGGTTGAATTTCAAAATTATTTTAACTAGTTAAATAGCAGCATTATTTAGTGATCATTACTCAAAATCCCCTTTTCTGGTATCTAATCAAAGGTCATTTGTCTATGATTTCCTATTTCTAAAATAACAATGAAAAGAGAAAAATAATCTTACTCATAATCAAAGGTCATTTATTTTACCTTTAATTAGATATACCTCCTCTACACTTGATCTTACTCAAAAGGCTAAGAAAGGTATTACATACATCTCTATTTTGTAGGTGAGTGATTTTAATTTTAACTAAAATTATTCAAGAATTTAATCTCCTTTAATTTTCATATTAAACCTGCTAAAATATACTTTTGGTCTTTTAAATTTAAATTTTAATTTAGTTCTTTATATTTGGAACATACTATTTAGACTTTTTTTTTTTAACAATGTTAGTTAAATTTGATAGAAAATGCTGACCCAATTAATTTAAATTTAAATGGTGAATTTAAATGGTGAATATATGATTGAATTACATGAAATGCATGAAATGAGTTTCTGATTATCAATTCTCTTGAATTGGACAGGTAGTTATCTTGAACATATTTACAGGCCCTCAACATAGTTTAACTTTCATCCATAAAAACTGATGTAGCAGGTCTGGTTTGTGAAGAACCATCCTTCAACTTCCCAGTATGATCTCTTATAACATAGAGATAGCAACTTTGTTTGACTAACTTGTTTTCATATACTGCTGTGCATCTACAGTTGCTATCAATGCTTTCCTGTAATCATCAATGTCTCTATTCATGAAAAGACTAGTGAGAGCCAATAATCAAGATCAAGCGCCATTTGGTCCTGCATAGAAAAATTGAAAACACTTCCCCTCCAAGTTCTTTTCGTCCATTCACATCCTAAGAACATATGGTTAATTGTTTCAGCATCATTTTTGCATATGGCACAACAATCAAGAACAGCACAGTTCCTTCTTTTTTAAGGAAACAAAAGAAGGCAGGGCCTTTGAGAGCGCTCTCCACATGAAAAATCTTATTTTATAAGGGGCTCTTAAATTCCAAATTACTTTCAAAATATAAATAGGATTTGATGCAGCAGGGCATACTCTTCTTATTGTCCTCCTTTCAGGGGACCCCTTCCACCAGAAGTTGTTGATGAGACTATCCTATTTATCAATAACAGTAGTTGATGAGACTATCACAAGTGACTTCGATAAAATGTGTTTCAAAAGGTTGTTTCAGCAGTATTTCCATGTGTATAATTCTTGCCTATGCACAAGTTCCTGAAAGTTCAATTTTAACTAATTGTAAGCTAATCATCAAAAGGACGAGCTAGTTTGAATTCATTCAATGGTTTATATACGTCCAAACTATAACTTCTTTTCAACCCCAGAAATATTCAAATTATATGGTTTATATACGTCCAGCATAAAAAACCTTTTTGTCACCATATTCTAAATCAAAAACTAATTATTTTGTGCACTTTACGCCTTAGAGTATTTTTTTAGTAGTATTTAGCATCTTGAACTTGAACTACTTTTTGTTGCAATTTCGTTCTCACCCTAATCATAATACTTAAGATAAGTATATACACCTTAACTTATAATTATTTATCTAAAAAAAGATAATGTACAACCAACACAAGACACATTATATGAATCAACTAAACTTCCAAAATAAAAGAATTGAAATTTACAAGTTATTTTCTGAATTTGAAACAAACTTTGTTATCTATTTACAACTAGAAGATCCAATATCTGTTGTGGCATACACAGGTCAAACAACACATATTCTATTGTTGTCGTATCACAAATCTAACAACTGCTAAAGGGGTACTATGTTCCCTTTAACGATGGAAAATAAATTAGCGAAACAAGTATTCTATTTTCTCTTCCTCCTATCAAGCGCAGGGTTCCTCATATCATTTTTTGGAAGGGCAGATCCGTGTGACATTCCATACGGCATTGGAGAAAGAGCCTGAGCAGATGATACTGTTGCCGGAACATTTGCAGCTGGTATTGGTGGCAGAGTAGGTGCCGGCGGTTGAGGCTGTGATGGAGTTGAGGCGACCACAGGAGGTGCGGGCGTGACACTAGATTCAGGGAGTGATCTTGGTAAAATGTGTTTGAGCCTATTGTTTCGATAATTCTTCCAGAAGTAAAATTGTTGTCTGTGTGCAAGTTCCTAAAGGAACAATGACAAAAAATGTTATAAGAACAATCCATTAAAGTGAAAAAAAAACATATTCTATATTTCTACCGAGAAAACTTGGGCAACATGTATATTAGTAGTTGTTTTCAAATTCAACTAATTGAAGATTCTATATTCAACTAATTGAAGATTCTATAATCCTAGCGAGATAACTTCAAGGGCACTCATATTGGCTATTTTCAGTTTTAACCCCGTTAAAACTTCTAGAATACATCAATAATAGTGTGATCATGTGATAGTGCATTAAGATTAAAAAGGTAAAACAGGTCTGACATAGATCATAACCTAAAGATGAAAATCTACAAATTCTTAACCTTATAGCCTAAGTAAATAGATCTCAGCAGAAATGGATGCAGCCACATGCATCTTTAACAGAAGAAAAATATTTTTTTAAATATTAAGAATAGACTTGTTACTAAATACCTTGTTGCCAGGATGTGCCATTGCATTTCGAAAATTAGCATTCTGAAGAAGCTCTAGGAAGAAAAGGCAATGAGGATACCTAAGATTCAGAAACCAGATTAAGAAAAGAATCCCTTCAATATTAATGTATATCACTAAAACAACGTAAGTCATGAAATGAATGAAGGAACCCCAAACTCTAAGTCCTGAAGCAATATCATTAAGAAAGGATCAATGCAAGTAAAAGGTGGGGTTTAAAGACCAATACGTGTTTGTGTTGCAGTGAGAAACTTTCATAATAATGCTTACATGATAAATTTGGTGTATTCAGGACGTTGCCAGTATTGAAGATACTTCAAGTATCCAATGAATGCTTCATCTTCAAAATATCGATTCTGAGCCAAATCTGTGAGATAATGGATTAAAAATCAAACACGAAGAGGAAAAAATTCTCAAGCTCATCAAAACAATCACCTTCTGAATCTGAGGACTCAAAGTCATAATTAACATATTTTACAATATACACCTCTTTATTACAAAGTATTTTCATTTTTCAGTAAAAGCCTCCTATCCTCCTTTCACACTTGATGGACTTCTTTCGGGATCAATCATAACAACATATTTCTCTAGTAATCTTCGGTAATCAGATTTGCTGAGGACTATTCCTATAGACAGTTATCCTTGATTATATCTTAAGGCAATTCATAATATGTTTTATTCTTTATACTGATTATCCGTGGAGGTTAATCAATGACTGAGAAATCACCCATTTGTTCTTTTACTTTCGCAGCAATTTTTTTTTTGGGGGGGGGGGGACAATAAATCATTCCTACACCAAATGCAGAAACTTAAACTTGCAACAATAGGAAAAACAACTCAAATAGAACCTAAACAACCCAAAGGCCATAAGGAGGAGTAAGTGAACGTAAACAGGCTGAAGTATGTTATCCTAATAGCCTAAGAACACAACACAAAGAACTAAAAAAGATCATACACACCCCAGAACCAAAGGAATCAGAATACTCTCATTAGTCAGAAAAATGTCATAACCTGAATGCAAGTGGGGTATATTTACACCTATTCTCAATTTATTTTTATCACATAACAAAGTATCACTAGACCAGTTTACACATACCCCTTCTGAAAAATGCAAGAGCATGAACATCCAGAATGCACAAACACGTCTTAACAGGTGCATTTATTATAAATTTGTCATTCAAATTCAATTCCAAAGCATTTGCATAAAAGCCAAGTCTCTAATACCAGTAAAATTTCCATGCTCAAGGGTAAATATATTCATTTGCTCCCAATTATGTGCTATGAGGATTAGTAAGGCAACAGACAAATTACAAAGACACTTCTAGCTTAATAATCCTCAAGACCCAAAGCATTTAAAGAGAAAGAAAGGGGGATAAAAAATTAACATACAGTGAATGTAGGTGGGATTAGCAAGGCATTGAACAAATTCGAGCTCAAGCAAAAATCTCTGGCGACCATCATCTGGATCTTTGTACGTATTCTTTGGCCTGAACACAACACAATAACCACCATTCTTAGTGATTTGAGTAAAACCCAGAAATCCACGGAACCCAAAGTTGGAAACTTTATGCAAAATATCAATTATTTTTCATGTTCTCAACCAAAAGAAGCCAGATCATCCATTCATTTTAATAGTAGAAAAAATGGGACGAAAAAAATCAATATAATTAAAAAAGTGAAGGCAAGAGAAGTAGAAAGGAAGGGATATGAAGCTTACGATGAGGGAGAAGACTCAGTGGGACTATCGATTTCCATTTTAGAGGCCATGGATGTCCACAACTGAAGAGAGTGGTATACACAAACTTTTTCGCCCTCAACTATCTCCACCGCCGACGGAGACGAAGTCCAAGACTACAAGACTAAGACAGCCGTTCATCGTTTAGGTTGAGAAGATCATAAATTATTTATGTCCCCACACCTAAAAAGAGAAAATTAATTAATAGAAAATTCTGATAAATTCTCTAAATTAAATTAAAGTATGGTCCATTTAATATGTTCTAAATCTGAAAAGACTGTTTTGCCCTTCAGCCTAAGTAAACAAGTTCATGGGTAGTGATCAACGAGGGCATGGGCACGCGTAACAACCTCATGGGTAGAGAATGACAAGTTCATAGGCAAGATTGGTCTATAATGAAAACTTTCGCACGCAAATGTGACCGTTAGCGGTTTAGTCCTTGTTAATTAGTATTTCTAATCATATTATTACTTAATTTTTGAAAAAGTCATGTAAAATTGAAAACATAGTATTTTTTGTGAATAAGATATCAAAATACAACTAATTTTATGTGAGATCTAAAGGTAAAGTTAAAAAAAATGTGACCAAAAATAAATTGTTTTGAGTGAAATGGAGGAGAGGGCTTCTGATAAAAAAAAAAGAGGAGAGGGCAAGAGGCCCTTCCCCCATTATGTCCCCATAGTTTTCTTGAATGTCATCTATATATCTTATAAATCAATGTTGTTGTACTGTTCACTGAGCCGGAACAAACGTGGCTTCTCTCTAAAGAGCAGTGTTCATTGAGCTGGTTTTGTGCAGTGACGGCTTGCTTTTAGTCGTGCCTCTTTTATTTGTTTGCTTATAATATTGGGTTGGACTGCATTATTGGGTTGTTTTCTAATATTAGGTTGGATTGAGTTTATTTGAAAATGGTTTTACGCGTCTACGCTGACTTATAGTGTACAGCAGCATTGGGTTTCATATTTTTTGTCTTCTCTCTCACGCTTAGTGGTCTTTCAGGCCGTGTCTTGTCATCCCACTGGCCTAGTATTTTATGCGCTTGTCATCACGTCAAAATAACTATTTGTGCCAATTAAATCTACCCGTGTCCTAAATTAAATTTTTTGCTTATGACACCTTTATAAATTCACAATTTCACACAATATTCTATTTCTTCGAATAATCAAACTTTGAATATGCTTACCCTAATTAATAAATATTTTATTTTTCTTCATGCCACAATTTCCTATAAGCACATTCAAGAGTTTATGTTATATCTCCAATGCATTTGTAATTCATTAGGATTATAAAACATAAGTATAAAGAATTGAAATTATTTACCCACCGTCCGTGGGTTCAGTGGCGAAGAGATTGAACAATGAGCGTCGGGTTGACCACCACGTCGCGAGTTCGATCCAGGGGAGTGACACTTTGTTGTGTCTCCATCGTGGTGCTTGGGGAGACATCTCCGTAGCTAAGTGAAGTTGGGAGTAACCTACCTGTGTGGACAGACATAAAGGGCTTGCTGGTCATGCTCCAGAGCCCATAGGGACAGGCCCTAGTGGATCATGCGTTAGGTGCCCTGCCCTTAGATTGGGTTGAGCCCAAACCCCTTCCTTAAATTTTTCCATAAAAAAAATTGAAATTATTTCCCCAAGGTACCCAAGGAAATGTGGTTTTGTTTAGTGGGTTTGGATGAGGAAATTGGAGATGTAATTTGACTCTTCTTTTCTTTTTATGCATGGGCGAATTTTGATTTGTGACCAAGCTAAAAATATTACATGAAATATAAAGATCAACTATCGGAAAAAAATTATACTAAGTAAACTTTCAGATGCAGGAGATGCTCGAGGGAAATTTGATTTATTTTTTGGGGCGAGGGTTAGATTGGACTATTGGAGACCTTGAAAATGAAGTTTAACTCTACTATCTGTTTTATAAAATGAGAAGTTTAATTCTTTACCAAGTTAAAAATATTACATGTAATATAAATTTATACTATTTTAAAACAATTCATTGGTAGTAAGTATAATTATCGCATTGGAGAGGAAATTTACAAAAAAAGTAAATGATCTTATAAATTCTCTTCTTATAATTTTTCAACGAATATTCCCTATAATATTTTTCATTGTATTTTTCAATAATCAAGTTAGTTTCATTAAATTTAAACGCTATAACAAATATATTACATTACTTAAGTACATTATACATAAAATTAACCATGTGAAAATATGTTGTATATCCTTTTGATTCATTATAAAACTTAAAACGGTTTTAAATATTCTCTTTCAATAGTTTTTCTACGAGCTTTCACTATAATAATCTTCAATTACTCCACGTCTAATAAGTTCAACTTAAATATAATTAAAAATTTTCACATATCTATTACTTTCATTGTATTTTCAAAGGTATAAATAATTCCACTTTAGACTATTACTTGCATAAATAAGACAATGCCCCGTGCATCGCACAGGGTAAACCGCTAGTTGCTTGTAACATGAATATTTTTTCTTTTTTGTCAAATTAAAGATCAACGATTTTAAAATTTCAGAATTTTTGGTTAAATTCAGCTAACCTCCTATCGGGCAATTTAATATCAAGCAACCACAATAAAATTATGAAAGATCATTGCATTTTTTTAGAGGGAAATGAAAATACGATCTTGAGGGTTAAATGACTTGAGGTACATTGTATAATTTACAAGATTAAAATAAAAAAAGGTGAGAGACAAAGTCGCTTCAAGTCATAGTTCAAGGGCTGAGTCATAATTGAATTAATAATTGGATGAATTATCCTTTTAATTTATGTAATCATTTTTTATTAAATAATTAACGTAATCATTTAAATTGTTTAGTCCTTTAAATAAATTCAACTAATACTTATGATATCAAATGCTACAAATATTGTAAGATTTAAGAGAGTTGTATAAAAAACAAATGTAAGGCCTTAACTTGCCACGAAAGAACTTGTTTTTGGGGAGTTGGGACACCATTCAACTATTGCTTGAATGGGAAGATGTAAGCACATCCAAAAACAACAAAAAGACAAAGTATCTAGATATAGTGATATTAAAAGCATATCAATAATTATCATCAATAATAATCAATATCAATTTATTATAATAATTTGGTTGATATGGTAGCTGCCTCTAGAAGATATAAATTCGACAATAGAAGAAAACATTTGTCGGGCGGATATGCAGAACTCTGTTTTAGATTTTAAAAGGGGATAATATCCAAATTCTGAGTGATCCATAGCACAAAAGTCTAGTTATTTAATCAAAATATGTGTGCTCTACATATAATATATATGGTGGAATAATTAATTATTCATTATGAATTAAGAGCAAGAAGATGATGATGGATTGTCATGGGGATTGCAAGTGCATGTCACAAAGCGAATGATGATGCAGCTCAGAAGATTCTTGTTTGAGACGGCCATTCTTTTAACCGTGATCGACGACGACGAGCCATTTCTATATGCATATCAATATGTGTGCGCGCGCGTGTGAAAAAATCTTTTCAATTCTCATTCTATTTCATTTCTTCCTCTTATTTGAATGAAATGAACCCAACAAGTATGGCAAGATTTAAAAGAATTGTGTAAAATTCAAATCTAAGGCCCGACCATGTATAAACTTGTTTTGGATAGAGTTGGGACAATCAACGTACCATTCAATTATTGCTTGAATGGGAAGACGTAAGCACATCCATAATCAACCAAAAAGACAAAATATCTAGATATCGTGAGATCAAAAGCAAATCAATCATACAAAAATAATCAGACTTTGGTTGATATGGTAAGCATGCATCTCCCGAAGATGTAAACTCAACTATCAATGAAAGCATATGATGGGAAATGCGAAACTCTATATTTTTAAGTTTTTAATAAAAGGGATTATATCCAAATTCAAATTGATTTTTTTTAATATTTTCTCGGTTTCTAAATATATGATATATTCGGGGGTTGACATTGTTTGGAAGTATAATAACTCTTTTTAGTTTTTTTTCTCTACATTTCCACATAATTATATTCCCCTATGGATAATGTTTCTATTTTGCCCTTCAAATAAACCATCTTGGATCACTGCGCACCTTAAACTAACACTGGACACTACCTTTGAAGTAACCAAAGGGATCCATTTTTACCCTCTGACGAATGTAATGTTGAAATGTGTCACATTCGTCAATCGGACCACTCTGGTTACTTTAAGGGTAAAATTGTGTCTATTGTTAGTTTATGATACCCAGTGATTAAAGGTGCATGGTTACTTGAAGGATAAAATAAGGTCATTGTCCTTTTCCTATATATACTTCAACAATAATACAATGTGTATCAAAAGAAAATATACCTCAATAATAAGCAAGTAAAATAGAGTGGGAATAAAGGTAAATGATTAGTGTGTTTTGATAATATGATCATGTAAGTTTAACAATTTTAATTAACATAATAAATCTGATCGAATTAAGTAAATATATAAGTCTTTTATTTAAAAGCGAGTGATCGATAAAATTAGTTGATTAATCAAAATATAGGAGCTCTACATACATATGATATATGGTGGAATTAATAATTAATCACAATGAAATTAAGAGGAAGAAGATGGATTAATTAGTTATCATGGAAGAGGAGAAGGGGATTGTAAGTGCATGTCACATATCAACTGACGCAGCTCAGAAGATTCTTGTTTGAGACGAACATTCTCTTCAACTGCCTTGTCATGGCTATCGGAGACAAGGTTGAGCCTATCAAGGAGCTGCCTATTCTCATTCCTCAGCCAAACAACCTGCGACCACAGCTCATCTAGCTGCCTCTGCTTCCTGGCGCGTGACCTACGCGCCGACTCCCTGTTTGATATCATCCTCCTCTCCCTCCTCTCCTTCGCCTGATCCTCCGCCTCGTCCGACGCCGAATGAGACGACCCTGCCGCCACCGATGCAAAGTCGTGAGGCTGATGAATTTGGTCATCATGGACATGGTGGAGTACAAGGTTGTTATTGTTGTTGTTGTTGTCGCTGAAGAAGAGTGATTGGAGTTGAAATTCCATTAAGGATGTGTTTGAAGGGACCAGAAAATTCATGTTTGGGATGGGGAAATTAAGGAAAGTGTTTGATCATTGAAAGAGAGGGAGGGAGAGGAGAGATTTTTGTTTTGTCTGTGAAGGAGGAAGAGTGAAGATGGTGGTGGCATTATATAGGAGGAAGTAAAGAGGAAATCGATTGAAAAAATTTGAGCCCACTTCAAAAAGTATATACAGCAACAACTTTCAATTTAACCAGTTTAAAGTTTAAGCCTAGGTGAAGCTGAATTGCTTGTAACAAATACTAGTTGCGATAATTGTTTTTTTTGGAGACAGTGAGTTTTCCCAATTATGGTCTATATTCCTCTGAATCGGATTAGTAGGTTGCTAGTAGATACGATAGATAAATCCAAAAATACTAAGAAATTTGAGCTCCCACTTTTATCACCTTGTAAAAAGTGTTTTTATTGATTAAAATATTAAATTTTTAAATTTAGTTTCATTAAACCCATGCAGATGGATCATATTCCTAGGAATGCAAACAGGGTGGCTGATAGTCCTGTTAAGAGAGCTTTGGTGGGACCAATGAGTAGTTGGTTCAGTTGGTAAATGGGCTAGAACTCCGTAAGGATGAGAACACGTGTTTGAATCTCGGGAAGCGCTCTCATTAATAGAGAGAACAACCTTACCAGTTGTCTATGTAGGCAATACTCCTACCCTCGAGTCTGAATTAGTTGAGAGCCAATAGACGTCTTATTACTGGGCGGTGATTAACAAAAGAAACAGAGAAATTTGGTAGGGAGCTCGGCTATAATTATATTTGAAGAACCTCCTTTGAGGTGAGAAGTTTTCTGCAGCAGGATATGATAGAGAGTAGAATGAGTAGTTAGAAGTAAGGAATCTCTCTCATTTTGTATAAAAGAAAAATTGTAGTGATGTTTACTTTTTTATTATTATGCAAATATTAACTACTATAACCTTATATGTACCACTGAATTCATGTATCTTGAATTTTGCATGAGTTATTTTTTTTTAATTATTTCTGTTGATTATGTTTAGTGAGAGACTTTTTCGAAGTGGTAACAAATATAGCAATATAAAAAAGATTGGTTCCCAACATAAATAATTCAAAGAAGCTAAGTAATTTATGCTTTACTAATGTATAAATTAAGTAACTTTTTAACCAAAAAATTAAGTAATTTTTTGAATCAATAAAATTAGGTATCAGTTTTTATATTGGGCTAAAGTTCAATTTTGCCAATGAAGTTTTTTAAACAGAGGTATCATCAATTCGACCGCTATCCATGCTTTTTTTGTTATCAATTAACCAATCATACTGAACTAGCAAGTACGTGTATCCTCTGCTTTTTTGTGTGGGTCAAAGTGTAAATTTGCCACTTTTAACTACATATGGCAAATTTGCTCCAAAAATTTTGACTTAGAAGCGGTGCCTCTGAAAGTTTTAAAATTGTAGCAATAATTTTATCCTAACTTTAATCTTGATTAAAATTGACCATTGGTTGATCAAATATGCTAATTTTGATAAGTCCACGTATCATACACACTTCATTTTTCAAGTTAGATTTATAACAAGGAAAACATTTAAAAATATGCATAGAAATAAATTCCTCCGTTTTTTTTACACATATGCTACACCACAAAAAAAATATTACCGAAATGCTATAGCCAAAAAATTATTTACTAATATACTACATAAGTAAGAAGTCGTTCTTCCCAAGAACGATTTCCACCCTGTACACGCTTACCGATAGATAAACTAAAAATGTTACTCTTATTTAACCTCAAACTATCCCATTATCATATCTTATCATAAACATATTAAACATATATCCTCTTTAATTTTCTCCATTTTTGTTACTGAATGTGTTTGACTTGGCTTATTTTGAGGAATAAGTCAGCTTATTTTGGATGTGTGGCTTTTTTCTATGTTTGGGTGGACTTATTTTTCACCCAGCTTATTTAAAATAAGTCAGCTTATTTATAAGCCACTCAAGGCAGCTTATTTCAGAAAATAAGCCACCTTATTTTTCTACATGACTTAAAATAAGCTCATTTTAAACAAAAAGTCATCCAAACATGTTTATAAGTCAAATGGGAAAATAAGCCAAAAATGTTTGGATGACTTTTTGTTTAAAATGAGCTTATTTTTAAACTAGCTTAGTTTGGATGATTTTTTGTTTAAAATGAGCTTATTTTTAAGTCATGTAGAAAAATAAGGTGGCTTATTTTCTGAAATAAGCTACCTTGAGTGGCTTATAAATAAGCTGACTTATTTTAAATAAGCTGGGTGAAAAATAAGTCCACCCAAACATAGAAAAAAGCCACACATCCAAAATAAGCTGACTTATTCCTCAAAATAAGCCCAACCAAACACATTCACTAACAAAAATGGAGAAAATTAAAGAGGATATATGTTTAATATGTTTATGATAAGATATGATGATGGGTAGTTTGAGGTTAAATAAGAGTAACATTTTTAGTTTATCTATCGGTAAGCGTATACAGGGTGGAAATCGTTCTTGGGAAGAACGCTTGCCAAGAACGACTTTAGAAGTCGTTCTTGCCAAGAACGACTTCTTACTTATGTAGTATATTAGTAAATAATTTTTTGACTATAGCATTTCAGTAATACTTTTTTTTGGTGTATTATATCTGTAAAAAAACCCATGAGTTAAATATGTTACTCTTATTTAACCTCAAATTACCCCATCATATCTCATCATAAGCATATTAAAATTATATCCTCTTTAATTTTCTCCATTTTTGTTACTATCTTTGGAAAAATTAATACTCTCTTCGGTCCTATATATAAGACCTAGTTGACTTTTTTTAGAAAATCCTATAAAAAAGCAAAATAAATTAATCATCAAATGATTTACCCAATTTTTTCCCTTAGACTAGTTTCTTTTACCTATAAACTAATGTATAATCTAAAAATATATCAAATATGTCATGATTTAATAGCCTATTTCGCAACCTTAACCTCTCCAAAAAAAGTCAATGAAGTCTTATATTTAGGAGCGGAGGTAGTATCATATAAAACAAAAGTAATTACACATACATAAATTTAATAAAGTGCATACTATAAATTTAAATAACATATGAATAAAAACTAACTACTAATTTCTCACATACCAAGTAATGATAGTTAGATCTTGAAATTTGTTAAATTTGCCACTTTTCCAACTTCACCCTTTATTAAATGATGTGTTTCACATTTTCAATTTTGATAACTTGGTATGTGAGAAATGAGTAGTTAGTTTTTATTCATATGCTATTTAAATTTAAGCTAGTATGCACTTTAATAAATTTAAGATCCAACTACCATTCCTTGGTATGTGAGAAATGAGTAGTTAGTTTTTATTCATATGCTATTTAAATTTAAACTAGTATGCACTTAATTTAAATTTATGTGTAATTACTTTTGTTTTATATGATACTACCTCCGGTCTTAAATATAAGACCCAATTGAATTTTTTTTGCAGAGGTTAAGGTTGCGAAATAGGCTATTAAATCATGACATATTTGATATATTTTTATATTATACATTAATTTATACGTAAAAAAAACTAGTCTAAGGGAAAAAATTGGGTAAATCAATTTATAATTAACTTATGTTTCTTTTTTATAGGATTTTCTAAAAAAGTCAACTAGGTCTTATATTTAGGACCGGAGGGAGTATTAATTTTTCGAAAGATAGTAACAAAAATGGAGAAAATAAAGAGGATATAAGTTTAATATGCTTATGATGAGATATGATAGGATAGTTTGAGGTTAAATAAGAGTAACATGTTTAATTTTATGCATCGGGACACGTGTACAGAGAGATTGTGTGGAAGTCGTTCTTACCAAGAACGACTTCTTAATTGTATAGCATATTGATATATATTTTTTTGGCTATAGCATTTTGGTAATAAATTTTTTTTGGTGCAGTATATCCGTAAAAAAACCTTAACTCATGCATTGGGACGCGTGTACAGGGAGATTGAGTAGAAGTCGTTCTTGCCAAGAACGACTTCTTAATTATATATTGGTACATATTTTTTTGGTTATAGTATTTTGGTAATAAATTTTTTGTGTGCAGCATATCAGTAAAAAAACCGATAGTCATATCAATGTGGGGGCAATATATGCTGACATCAGACACTTAAATTATATACAAGAGGCAAGTTCTCACACACACGCACGCAATGGGGACTACAAATCTACAATATATACAGGAGGACACTACTTGGGCAAAAGCAAGCCACTAAAATTAACAAATCACAACTCAATGTTTTATACTCCCTCCGTTCCTAAATATAAGACCTAGATAACTTTTTTTTTTGAAAGATTAAGGTTGCGAAATAGGTTATTAAACGATGACATATTTGATATCTTTTTAGATTATCCATTAGCTTAGAGGTAAAGTAAACTAGTTTAAGAGAAAAAATTAGGTAAATCAATTTATAATTAACTTATTTTTGCTTTTTTTAGGATTTTTCAAAAAAATCATCTAGGTCCTATATTTAGGAACGGAGGGGGAGTATTAATTAAGGATGATGTTGGTACTATTTATTTATTTATGTTTTATTTTTCCACTTACTTTTCCCTCCAGTCCTATACACAAGATATTAAAAGAATTATATGTAAATTTAAAAAGCTAATTATAGGTACCAAATGTGTGAAATTATACTCCCTCCGGTCATAAATATAAGACCTAATTGACTTTTTCTAGAAAATCCTTAAAAAAGCAAAATAAGTTAATTATAAATTGATTTACCTAATTTTTTCACTTAAATTAGTTTATTTTACCTATAAACTAATGGATAATCTAAAAATATATCAAATATGTCATCATTTAATAACCTATTTTGTAACCTTAATCTCTCCAAAAAAAAGTCAATTAGGTCCTATATTTAGGACCGGAGGTAGTATTTTATATTTAAAAATACCTTTATTTATATATAGAGAGAGGATGAGAAGTAAAAAAAAGTGCAAGAAATGATTAATACAATAATCTAATGTATTATTAATATGGATAAAAATAAAAATTATTAAAATCTCATATATTTACCTATTAAATATATATATTGATAGATAATAAGGACTGATTCCTAAAATTGTTGATTCTATTTTCCTAATTTATAAGTTTTAAAAGAAGTTTATATTGGCCTTAAATATATAATATTTCACCCCACTTTGTAAACTTTATTCCAAAGTTTCTCATTATATTACATATATAAATGGTTTCCATCAAGAAATTAAGTTTTAGTACTCATAATTTGGGAGCATATTTTAGCGAACCTAACACGAGTTTACTTCAAATAAGTTAACTAATAAATTTTTTAATATTATGATTTTTTATATTAACCATGTTCAACCATGGGAGTATGACATAAGAGAGAGAAAAGGAATCTTGTTAATTTTTATGTGACGGTGAAATAGGAAGAAAGGTTAAACTTGATGACTCATTAGTCATTAGTCGGTTTTTCTACCAATATGCTATAGGACAAAAAAAAATTTACCAATATACTACACCAAAAAACTTATTTACCAATATACTACATCTATGGAAGTCGTTCTTGGCAAGAACGACTTCTAAAGTCGTTCTTGGCAAGAACGACTTTAGAAGTCGTTCTTCCCAAGAATGACTTCCTTATATCCCGCACGCATCCCCATGCATGGGCAAAAAATGTTACTCCCTTTGGCCCTTATTATAAGTCACCAGCTAATTTTTCTCACATACCAATAAAATTGGTTAAATGCATTTAGTTTGTCCTAAAATTCAATTAATTTCCAATACTACCCTCAATTATTACACTTGTTTCTAAAACTATTAACTATTATTACTCTCTCCTGTTACTTCTACTAAATATGGGTATATGGAAAAAAATTAATGCAAACTAGAAACTACTCCTTCCGATCCCTAGTGTAAAAGTCAGCCGGCAAAACCCGCTTCTTAAGAAAACATCTGATTATTAATTGGAAGACTGTAATTAATATGTTTTTTCCATTTCTACCCTTATTTATGAGTAGTTGTATTAGGAGAGAGAGAGATCTTATAGGGTACACTTATTTATTTTTTGTAAATTTGGTTATTAGTTTTTATTTATATGCTCTTTAAATTTAAACTAATATACACTTTATTAAATTTTTGCGTCATTATTTTTTTTATGACATTAAATTTTCTAAAG
Organism: Mimosa pudica; assembly: GCA_029929735.1. Taxonomy (NCBI): domain Eukaryota; kingdom Viridiplantae; phylum Streptophyta; class Magnoliopsida; order Fabales; family Fabaceae; genus Mimosa; species Mimosa pudica. The sequence goes on along the minus strand of JAKELP010000021.1, from coordinate 4,843,650 downwards.
ATAGTAATGAAAATGGAGAAAACTAAAAAAGATATATGTTTAATATGATTAATTCTAATTAAGTTACATAAATATGATGAGATAGTTTGAGGTTAAATAATACTCCCTCAGGTCCTAAATATAAGTCACCTATTACTCATTTTTCTTGGTTTTTTTATAAGTCACTTCATGGTTTCCAGTGTGCATTAATTTATTTTTTTCCATATATACCCATATTTAATAGAAGTAACAGGAGAGAGTAATAATAGTTAAAAGTTTTGGAAACAAGTGTAATAATTAGGGGTAATATTGAAAATTACTTGAATTTTAGGACAAAGTAAATGCATTTAACCAATTTTATTGGTATGTGAGAAAAATTAGTTGGTGACTTATAATAAGGGCTGGAGGGAGTAACATTTTTTGCCTATGCATGGGGATGCGTGCGGGATATAAGGAAGTCGTTCTTTTCTAAAGTCGTTCTTGCCAAGAACGACTTTAGAAGTCGTTCTTGCCAAGAACGACTTCCATATATGTAGTATATTGGTAAATAAGTTTTTGGGTGTAGCATATTGATAAATTTTTTTTTGTCCTATAGTATATTGGTAGAAAAACCGTCATTAGTCATTACCCACTTCTATTGGCACATCCAACTCTCCTATAATTCATATGCATGAATACATATTTTATGTGTGCAATATATATTACGTACTGATCAAAATCATTCATAATCAACCACCTGTCTTTTTTAGTGTATGGTTAATCAGGGGATAAGATTTACTGTGTTTTTCCATATCATATCAAAGTTATATATATATATATATATATATATATATATATATATATATATATATATATATATATACATACTCCCTATAATCCTAATTATAAGACCACTTTATTGGCCAAAAAAAAAGACCACTTTGACTTTTTTTTTGGAGAAAGTAAGGATGCAAAAGTAATCAATTTAAATTGCTTATACTAATTTTTTTCAAAAAGAAATTAATTCTACTTATAAACTAGGCAACTTATCATCTAATTATATGTGACCCACATGATTTAAGGATCTAATTTATTTCCTTAACTTTCACAAAAAAGTCAGAGATTTTATAGACCCGAGAGAATGTATGTTAGTGTCAATATATTTTATTTCGAAAGCCTTTTTAAAAAATCACTATACTTAAATATAGATAGTATGTTCTTGAATTGTTCATCCTTGAAATTAGTGAATGTTGTATTTATTGATGCTATATATCAAATGTAATTTTTAAATTTAATTCAGGTATTACATTAATTAATAATTAGAAAATGAGATAGCACACTTATTATATTACTTTATTTAATTAATTATTAAGGGTGAATAGGAATACTTACAATTTTCTCCTATCAAAGAATAACTAATTACTTACCTAATAGTGAAAAAAGTAGATAACTTGAAATGAAATGGAAGTTTCGATCAAAACAAAAAAAGAAATGAAATGGAAGTGGTGGGTTAGTTATGATGGCATTGATTGTAATAAAATTATGTGGATAAATGATGTGTGTTTAACTAGTATTAGTTGGTTTAATTGATGAGATACAAATTTTCGTAAAACAAATCAAATTTGGGTGTAAGGCCCGGGGGGACCACATATTATTTTCTCCTCCATCAAATTTCAATGCATCAAGTTTTCACTATGATTTGGCTCCATTACATTATGAATTGGGGTTAAAGGTCAATTTGGCCACCAAACTATTTTCAAAGTATCAATTTGGCCTACAAACAATAAATGGTCTCATGTTGGCTAATGAACAATAAAAATGACTCATTTTGGCCACTGGACCACTGGAAAATACTAAAATACCCTAACTAATTTCTTCCTCCACACCCACACCCCACATGGCCCCACATACTCTCTCTCCACCATCCACATACTCTCTCTCCACCACAAACTCTCTCTCCCTCACACTGTCTCGCACAGCTTCTCCTTCTTTCTCTCACAAAATCCTAAAATGGTAGGCCTGTAAATTGCAAAGGAGGCGATGTCAAATGATCCAGTAAAAGGAAAAGTGATGAGGATGATGTTTGTGAGAAGCGTGAGTGGGTTTTGTAAGAATTAAAAGGTGGGAGAAGACTTATGATAGTCACGACTCACGAGGAAAAGCAAATTAAATATCAATCAATCAATGACCTTCAAACCTGGAAATGAAAACTCCAAGCATACTACTATAGCTTAACCGTCTCTGCACACTGATGTGTTTGTTGTGGATGGTAAATGATAACAAGTTGAAAAGAAGCTTCCTGCCTCCCTACTATTTCTGTTGGATTGATAAACGAGTGATTAATTTTATTTTGTCCTTCTTTTAATTTGTCGAAGTCGTGCAGCTTTCACAAAATATACTTATCATTTGGCGGGCGAAGTAGATGGTGGTGTTTGAGGGCTGCTTCTTGAGGATTGAGAAGAGGGAGTATGTGGGTGGTGGAGGGCTGTGCGAGACAGTGTGAGGGAGAGAGAGTTTGTGGTGGAGAGAGAGTATGTGGGTGGTGGAGAGAGAGTATGTGGGGCCATGTGGGGTGTGGGTGTGGGAGGAAGAAATTATTTAGGGGTATTTTAGTATTTTCCAGTGGCCCAGTGGCCAAAATGAGCCATTTTTATTGTTCATTGGCCATGAGACCATTTATTGTTTGTAGGCCAAATTGATACTTTGAAAATAGTTTGGTGGCCAAATTGACCTTTAACCCTATGAATTGTGTTTGTGGGAAAGAAGACTGCCAAGTTTTCATAAATAAAAAAAAAATCAGACTGCCAAGTTATTACAAATTAACTTATAATAGTACCTATTTTTTTAAATAATCGTTCGATGAGAGTTTACTGTTAAATCTGAGTATATAGTAAACTTAATTTTAAATAAGAATACTCTTTAGTTACTCTTTTTTTTTCACAACAACTTTAGTTACTCTCACAGTTTGAAAGGGATTATCTTCCTCTCTTTTTCAAATTAAAAATTCATCATGAAATTTGAGGAAAATTCATGACAGTTTTATAGTGAGAATAAAAGACTTGATGAGTTTTTACACATAATAACGTCTTAGTATAGTGCAAATTTTGAAATTCAAGAATACCCATACTGTATATTAGGCACTTCTCTCGATTAAAATTTTGTGGGAATTATTTGGGGTCTTTGAAATATATTTACGTAATACTCCCTCTGTTTCTAAATATAAGATCAGTTTAGCAAATTTGGAGAGATTAAGGAAGACATTCCAATGAGTTAGGATTACATGAAATTTCCAAAAAACCCTCACCTAAGTTTTAAAAATACTCTCTCACCTTCTTCAAACCACTATTTTTTGGTGAAGGGAGTATATATAGGGGTAATTTGGGGAAACTTGAGTCAAATTAGAAAGTGATCTCATATTCAGAAACAAGTTCTCCTTCCTAAAGTGATTTTATATTTAGGAACATATTAAAAAGGTTTCACTAAATGCCCAAATTAAATTAGGGATTTTTAAAGAACCTTTTTCCATTATTTTCCATACTCAATGACAATTTTTACCCTTTAGGCCTTCGTCACAACCTTTGAACTGTGAATAACAACTTTCTAATAATCATTATTAACAAGTGTTTGGGTACTGTTCATAAGGTGCTGAATTTTAATTACTAACAATCTTTTAAATAATCTTGTATAACAAGCTTATGACCATGTATAACAATTCTCCAGCACCATTAACAAGTCTTTTAATTTCTTTAAGGAGAGCCAAATTGTAATTATTTGGGTTTATAAAATAATAGAAAAAGGTCTCTTTACTTTGATTTGGGTATTCCAGACTTTTTTAATATTATATCCATTTCATGGGACTCCAAATTAATTCTCATAATATTTCTAAAGATGGGCTTTCCCATTTCCCTTTTCTTGCTATGATTCTCCAAATATAATGGTTAAAAGAATCAGTGGAAATTTGGGGGTGACATGATGTTGAATTTGGCAAGGGCAAGAGTAATAATTAGGGTTGATGACGCACTTGTTGGCAATTATAAATGGGCCACTCACATATCACGATTATTAGAGTGGATAACTTTGAATCTGGACTAGTATGAAAAAAAAATAATATAAGGAGTGGATAACAAAGAATGAAGACTCTAGGACGAGGTGTAATATGATTCTTTTCCACATATTAAATGTAACATGATTCTTTCATCATGATTATCACGTATGAAAAAAAAAATGTACTCCTAAATTGAATTAGGTTAACCCAATTCGTGGGAATGTAGACTAACAATGAAGAAACCTCGTTACCATCAAAAAATTATCATGATTGCATGCTTAATGTTCAAAATATTAGCACCACACTCTAGTTATCAAAAATAACAAAACCAAGACTACACTCTTAAAACTTTTCCATGTGAGCGTATATGATGCGAGTATGTGACAACACGATTAGTTTAAATTTCAATAAATGTTAAAGTGAAAAATTAATAGTGATGGCGACTAAAATGCTTTACAGGCTAAATACAAGCTACTCTTATACATTTGATTTAGCCCCATTCATAGCTATATCGATAAATAAGTAAATGTTATGCCAATATAGGTTATTCTAGTTAATTGGTAGGTTGACTCTTTTTTATCATAAGGTTGTGAATTCAATTAATATTACCAATATAAAGATGGTCAATTTTTTAAACACCTTTGTAACGTTATTTTAGTTATAGAGCCACCCTACCGTTGTGACGAGCCTTAAACTTCTATTTATATATAAAAAATAAATGTTATATATAATAGGTAGTACGTGCCATTATTATACATAAGTTTGAGCCATTATTATACATAATTAAGTTTGATTGCATCCAATGTACACTAGCTAGTCACATGGCAGTTTAGTGTTCTCACAACTATAAGCACTACAATAAATTATGTATTATACTACATTAATGAGTTGCTTGAAAACGTATACAATGGTACTTTCTTATTTTCCTTTCGATTAACATCTATTTATTGCTGCGGATGTATATGTTGTACTCCTATTACCAATTACCAGAGTGTCTTGGCTTATTCACCATTTTCGATATATCAAACATACACTAGTGTTTTCTCGACCAAAAATAAACATACACTAGTGTTTCCAAAAAAGCAAGGAAAAACAACATGACTCTTTCTTAATTATTTTAAAGACCAAAGTATACTTTTAGTCCCTTATGTTTGCATTAAGTTTCAATTTAGTCCTTTATATTTGAAAAATATACTTGTAGTTATGTTTGCATCAAGTTTCATTTTAATCCTTTATATTTGGAAAGTACATTTTTAGTCCCTTATGTTTGTATCAAGTTTCAATTTATAATAGATCCTTCTCATGCTAAAAAAACATCGATCAACTGCCTACATTAAATTCTGATAAAATAAATCGATCCATTGCTTGCTTTAAATGTTTTAATGTTAAATTCGGATGATAATGTTGCTCTTTAACAAAAATTTCTTGCACAAAAATGACACAAAAAAATTTACAACCCTATGCATGCCCACATTAAAGCATATATGATGTACGATCTAACTTGACATTTGTTTGACAACCACCATTGGAATTGATTGACATTACTTGAAATATATAACTTAAATAGCAACATTGAACTAAAAAACTTCTGGATACTTTATTTTAAACTCTACTATTGAAATTTGGATATACTCACGTATATTGGAAAAAAAACAAACATAAAATTCTCCACATATGTCTTAAATTATGGTTATAAAATTTCATAAGAACATTTTGATATTTTAGTTAAAATATTTAATATTACTTTAATACTTTGAGGGTTTAGTGAAATTTCAAATTTATTAATTAATGAGGTTAAGTTAATTAATGAGGAATTTTAGGTTAGTTCCACAGCGATTTTTTATAAAAAAAAGTTTGCGTCATGGAAGGAGCTTATGGTTATCATTTTCAAGGGAAGAATGATTAGTGTCATAATGACCTTTTTAAGTCCCCACTGACCTTACAAAAGCATAAAGCTGTGGAAATTAAAGAACTATTTAGGTTGTTGGTCAAAAGAGAAGAAAAAAGAAAGACGGATTTAATTACTTTCATTTTCAAAAGAAAAGTTATAATCCTCTATTCCTCCATTTATAGAAAGGAAAAATGATGAAAGATACAAACAAAGGAGAGAGAAAGAAAAGGTTTTCTAACTTGTCTCTATTAGGTCCCAAAAAATCTTGTCTCTATTAGCATTTAATTATGGGTTGATAGAGGAACTTGATTTATTTAATGATACTTCTTTTATTTCCTTAATGTAGATACTAGTTTATAAGTTTTTCTTGGTCATAAATGTAAAAAACTTATTGTACCTTTTTCTTAACTTTTTTCAAAATGATTTCTCATTAATTGAACATATACAGTAAATGAGACCTTTAGTAACAGAGACATGATAATTTTAATGAAAATGATTAAAGGGGATGTTTGAGGGAAAACAACATATTTTATAAATAATTAGCTTCACTTTTTCTAATTTGTATAATTTAACTATTTAAGTCCTTTATTTAAGATGAGAGATAATGTTTCATTTTAATAAAAGTCTGTTGAATCAAGGGGATAATAAAAGGGGTCAAACAAAATCATTTCTCTATCAAATTTATATATAAAAGGGGGACATGATCATTTTGTTTCTGGACTATGACTAAAAACTCATTTAACACATATATTAATTCTCTTATATACCAAAGAACTTGAGTAAATGATCATTTTCACATATGAACTCCAACGGAAGTATCACCCTATATATATATATATATATATATATATATATATATATATATATCAAAGAATTTTTAAAAACTAGATAAATTTGCATAAAATGTTAAATTCATAGCAATAATTGTTACCCCTCGACACACTAGCACCACCTTAGTAGCCACGTTATTTAAGTAAAAGTACATGGACCCATTTGAAAAGTCAACATTAGTTACCATTACATAGTTGAGACAATTTAAGAAACAAATGGACAAATGCACCTAGATTCCAAATAAAAGACTTAAAACAATGAGTTGTTAATTCACCATTTTCTCAAAATTCAAATAAAACCTAAAAACTAAAATTAAAACAATGAGTTGTTAATTCACCATTATTCCACGAGAAGTAGAGTTGTGTGAGTTTGACAAACATTTGAAACTTAGGTATTTAAGCTTTAAAACTAGGTTTCGGAATTAGGGAAAACACAGACACTCTCAACCTTTTCAAATTGAATTTTTCTATAAAAATCTAGGTTTCATTTAAATTAGACAATTCATAGCCTTTTTAATATCACTTTTCTGCTTCTAAAATTTTTCTCATAAGTTATTCTCCAAAAACTAATTCAAATAGGTTTGTTTTTATAAGTTTTTAAAATTGACATATGATGGTTTTAATTTTATTTTTCAAGTTTTTTAAATACTTCAACTGTGTAATGATGAATTCTAAGATCACACCATGTATTTTCAATTAAGTGACGTGGCTGCCAATGTGGCTCTGATGTGTTAAAAGGTTAATGGTTGTTATCATAGATTTAACAGTTTAGACAAATCTATCCACTTTTTCAAACTTCTTTGATACAAAGACCATTTATTAATATATGTGAGGATATATAACACTTACACCATAATTCATAGGTGAAAATGATTCTTTGTCCAAATTCTTCAAATATATATAAGAGATCATTTATTAATATATATACTTCATTGTAATTTAATGATTTCAAACTATCTAATTGTGACTATTCTCCTCTTTTAGGACTTAGCTTGAGTCATTCCCCCTAAAATAGAATATGTCAAGTGACAATCAATAATGTAAATGTTGAATCAATACGTATGGAAAATGGCATAGTATTTAACTTTTTGAAAAATCAATAGTCGATAGATGCATGTAAAGATGGAATGACATTGATTGAGCTTATAATTTTGCTGAGCTCACAACGTAATGTTAAGAATTTGGTGCTTTAGCAAGTGAACCAATCATCTTTATGTCTCCCATCTCTACTTATCATGTTTGTTCTCGTATTTGCACAAATCGTGGCTTTCTTATTTTCTTTCCATCAATTTTTCTTTTCTTTTTCCATCCTCAATAATCCAAGAAGATGATAAATTTGACCATCTAATCAAAATCTCTACTTTCTTTTTGGTCAAGAAAGATCACTTTATCTTTTCAAAGCTTGGCTCTTCCTCCACTTGTTCGAAAATTCATGTTTTTTTTATGTAAGTTGCAAATTTAATCCTTTATCCAAAAGGCTGAGAAAAGGTATAGTCAAAATAATTCGTCTATTATCTCAATCATGCATTTGGGAAACAAATGAAAAACAGTAAAATAGAACTATGATTGGAAGTCATCGTTTTCCTTTTACAAACACATCATTTGGCAAATGTGTCGTATTTCCCAAAAAAAAAAAATAAAGACAACCGTGTTAGTTGTATGCGTTTATTTTCCCAAAAGTATAAAATTCATTGTTTGAGGTATTTGGTGGTTTTGATAAATTCGTGCCAACAAAAGGTATGGTCAATTTTTTCTTTTTTTGTGAAAGAAAGGTAATGCTTTAGTCCTAGAAATTAAAGTGCTCGCTTCTTTTTTCTTTTCTCAAATTTGACTCTTCATACGCAAACTCATGAACCAATCAACTCCTCAAATTGAGCAAAATAACATACATGGGTGAACAAATCATGCATGATTGTTTATTTTTATATTTGAAAAAGAAGCCATGTATAAATTATATTTATTCGACCAAGTTGTTACAGATGATACATGACTAAATTATATTGAGGAAGTAAGATAATAAATCAAAGGTGATTGAAAATGAGAGATCACTTCATCCAAAAAAAAATGAGAGATCACTATAAAAAGCTTAGCTTGTATATTTCTAAGATCAAAACAAATTATCTTTATTTTTTTCCTTAGTACGAGTATTTTTTTTTTTGAAAAATTGTTCAGGAATCCGCCATCACAAATACCCAAAAGCACCTAAAATTTATTTAAGCATCCTGTTGCAACCTATTTTCAGTGGATTCAATTTTTTTCGATTTTTTATAACATATTTAATTATGTAGAAAACATAAGAGATTTACATATAATTTAAGAAGAGTTGCACCCGTCCAATAACGCTGTAAAAAAAACTTCATTGTAATTTGTTTTTAGCGAATTTCCCTTTCACTTTTGCTTCCAATTTATGATTCAAAAGGGTTGATATAATCTTTAGTTCTTTAAATTTGTCCTTATTTTGATTATAGTGTCTCACATTTAAAAAAAAATAATGATTGTTTTTGGTATTCTAAAGACAAAATTGTCCAAGTTATATTATACTCCCTCCGGTCCTAAATATAGGACCTAGATAGAGACTTCATTTTGGTCCTAAATATAAGACCTAGATACATTTTTAGTCTCATTTTTCCTAAATTACCCTTCTTCTTAACAAGAAATTTGATAGGGGAAGAAGGACTACTAAGTAATTAAACTAATTAAGGAGATGTATTATTGGAAAGACATTTAAAATTAAGTCTTCCTTAATCTCCCCAAAAAAAGTTATCTAGGTCCTATATTTAGGACCGTAGGGAGTATTATTAGATCAATATTTTAAACAAAATGAAATTTGACAAGGCAAAACCTCTACATCAAAATTGAAAAAAAAAGGAAAATAAATACCTTCTAAATTTCAAAAGATCATAAGATGAGATTTTGAAATTCATAAGGTAGATTTCCATCATTCCTATTAAAATTAAAATTCGAGGTACGAATTCAAAATGAAAGCAAATTAAAGAGACAGAAGATTGCTTTAACCTAATTTAAGAAGCATAGTGTATTGTTATAATTTATAAAGGAGGGATTAAAAGCAATCGTATTTAATTTGATTGAGTCAATCGCCTTATGAAGATTCAGTTTAAAAAAATCGCCTTATGAAGATGCAGATAACGGGGATTTTTTCATGGAATGCATCTATAAAATCATTTTCATAAAAAACTCAAATGGATGCGTGTCGATATCCACCATCTCCTCCACCTTTAAGGAATCGACAGTCATTTTTTACTGTCCAATAAATAGGACTTGATCGCTCAATTTTTTAGGAGGAAATAAGGAGGAGAGGGAAAGCAAGTCATTTTTGTCATATTTTGAAACCTTGAATTGGATTAGAGATTGATTGAATTTACCGGCCTGATTTAAGATTTCCTGATTTAATATGAGCAATATCTTTTGAAATGAACACAATTCCCACATTCAATTTTTTTTTTTAAAAAAAAAAACTCAATCCAAGTGACACGTGCAACCATTCAGAGTAAAACTAGAGCCCCTTTACTTTGGAATAATTGTTCATGAGTACTAGCATGAAAATTTCATTAACTAAGTGCATTTTTTTTGGCCAACTTTCATTAACTATATGCATCAAACATGTTTTTATACTAAAAAAAATCAATAGTCTGAACATTTTGCAAGCAATTTTTATTTGTTTAAAACTTTTATCTTCAAATCTGAAGTTTGGTGTGCACCAAAAATAGAATTGATCGCTTACTGAACATTTGAACTATAGCACTTGTTATTTGTTAGCTTATCATCTACCATAACCATATCATAAGTTTAGAAGCATTAAATATTGATCCTGATAATCATAACTACAAAATATTATCACTTCTGTTATACTTAATCAAGCTACAATCTATAGTGTAGTGATTTTGAGAGACATCCTACAACAAAGTTTACATTTCAAGAAGAGCCGGGCAAAATCATGATTAAAACCTGATAACCGAGATAATGACTTGATTATGGAGTCTCTCAATGTTTTCTTGCTTTTGATTCACTTTTCGCAAGAGCTACCCCCGAGAGCTTGTTAACCTCGTAAAGCAAAACAGCTGAGAACAGGAAACTGCATTCATAGACAAAAAGTTAAAAGGCTTGCCAAATACACGTAAAACCCTTTGGCTTTCTAGAAAGTTAAAAGGTTAACAATATTCTAGATAACAATAGGAGATTCACACTAGTTGGATATAGCCTTGCTGAGTAGTCTAGAGATTGCGCCTTTAGTTTTAGGACAAGTGTAATTTGCATGACAAGTAATTTAGAATATGGGGGAAATGATCATATAAATTATTGCTATGAATGAAAATCCTGACAAATAGGGAATTTGCTCTGATAATGGCAACTTATCAAGTTTATTCAGTGCAACAGAAATGAAAGTGATTATAACAAACACAGTTCCTTCTGTATTCTCCTCTACAATTGAGGGTTGAACAAGGATGTCATCGGCTATGACAAACAAGTTTAAGAGGGTAATTAAGTCCCAGAAACTACTTCTAAGGATGCCAAATATGTAGCTAAGCTATTCAAATTCGATTAATCTTTGGAACTTTTCTGTTTGATGCAATTAGAAATTTCTCAAAAGTTATCATTTTACAGGAACAGTTCTTTATGACCTTTACTCTCCGTCCTATATCATTTTACAGGAACAGTCCTCTCAGAAGCTTATCATGGTTGGAGGTTTTAGGAGTGAATGGGCGAGAGAAGGGAGTCACTCTTGGAACTCTACAACTACCTTTACTCTCCCCCCTATATCATATCATTTGTTTTTGAAATTTTGGTCGATAAGAATTCCTAACAGCCATTCATTAAAATAATACATAACGCACCATGTTGTGATGCAAACCCTGTGGACAGTGCTTGCAGCAACTAGAGCCACTGCTTCAGCTATTATGACTGCACAAGAATAACTTGCATTAGTTTGTTGTAAATAAGAAAATAGGTACTTCAAACTTAAAAAAAAAATAAAATAAAACACACAGAAATCTACAGTAATTCTTAAAAACTAGACAGGTCATATAAAATTAACTGTTCTGGCATATGAGTACTCGTCTAATGTTATTTCAAATTCCATTCCATCTAAATCTTCAAGACTCTAGAGCAAGGACTACAGAAATTTTAAAATATAGGATTACAGTTAGATGAACTTTGGTTTTTCTTTGTACCCACTTCCTTCTATTGAAATAAATAAAAAATCCAGTTTTATGCACCCCTCAAAATCAACAAGAGATAGAAACATTCGATGTGCCTTCGATAATCTTTGATATGTGATAAACAGACATTAAAGTGAAAGGAAATGAGCCGTGCAATAAGGTCATTCCTCACATGAGTAAGCTTATATGCCAACTAAAGGGAAGCAAACACAAGATAAGCAGTTGAATATGAGAGAATAATTCCATTTAGAAACATGAAAGAAGGTTCATCGCGATAGTCATTTAGAAATGATAACATGTGGAAACATGTGGATTCTAGGATATATATGACATAGATAAACAAGGCCATTAAATTAAATCAATCAAATTTTCACTTCATCATTCAGTGAGAACAGCTTTTATCGATACTCACACATTTAAAATTGACTTCTAATGGGGTGATGACAAGAAATATACAATCAAAGCTAGAAATCAACATTCTTAATAAGCATACACTCACCAGCACCCCACCCGGTTCTAGCACCAACTGTTTCCTGAAAATTTCCAATGAACTGCGGGTACAAAAAAATCAAGAATTTTTAAGTTCCATTATAGTTGTGCTTAAAAAAGAAAAACATGTATGCAGCAGAACATTAATAAAAAATTCAGAAAACAGACTACGCTGATGCAACTAATTGTTTGCATATATCTAGTGAATGTGGGTTACTATAGTCCACCTGGAAACCAATATTATTCTCCCCCCTAAAGAAGTAAACTTACTAGTGGATACTTAATCATAGAGGTACAAAAAATGCACTATATAAACACGTTTCCTCACACATTATACAAAATCTAATGCGACACTCTTCATGCCATTTGAATGGCCTGGCCAATTATAGATTTTGCATTTTATATACGGTCAATGATAAAGGACTTCAGACTTCTTTCTAAATCCTTTTTAATGCTTGGAAGAAAAGTAAAGACTATTTAAAGCAGAATCTATTGCCAAGATAATATGAAAATTAGTTTGTCACTCTCACTCCCAAAGAACAACCTTGGAAGAAAGACAACGACAACATGCAATTTAAAGACATTCATCCAAGCAGAGTTGTAATTGAAAAGATGATGAGTACCTAAGGGGCATGGGGAACCCTACCCCAAATGCTAGCTATTGAGTTGGAACAACCAATCACTTAAACACCCTTATTGAGTATTCCATTCTACTCAATGTGGGACTTGGTATCCCATAATACCAAGTCCCTTTCAATTAGCCCCAAGTGGAAAGCTGATGTCCCAGCAACTGTACTACACAATACTTCACTCATCCTCCTTCCAATCAAAACCCTCCATGGGTAGCCCTCTTTGAAGAGATTGACATTTTGGCTCTAACACCATTTGATGGGTCATAAGTGGGAAGGGGGATCTTTCCACAAATGTTGAAATGGGAGGATAAACTCACTAAAATAGGAGTTGGTCTCCCATACTACCAAGTCTCCATTAAAAGAAATAAGTAATGATATTTCCTACTTTCCCTCACGTAAACATGAACCACTTTTTCTCTATAAAATTAATTTCAAAGAAGAACAGTTTTCTTGCTTCCTTAAGATTTCCAATTAACTGTGATGCAGAGGGACTACATAGCTACCTCTATTAAGTTTATTACTTCTCCAATTTTCTGTCATTATTACACTGTTTAATTCATTTTCCCTCATAGAATGCTTTTCCATCATATAAGCAATATTTATCAGCATATGAACGAATAATAAGTAGGCATAGCAAGTGCTGGGAAAAAAGTGAAGGAAATTTTAGAACTCACAGTGAGGAGCACAAGAAATAGGAGAGAGCTAGTGAACCCTCCAACTATGGTAAATAATTCTGTAGATGCTAATTTCCCTCGATACACTTCTTGAAGTGAGAGGATAACAGTGAATAAAAGAGAGGAATACAACATCGAACTCCCCGGCCCTGCCATGGACTTAACAAAGGCAAGCAAACAAAAACAGAATAGTGAATTATCAACAAAAACATTACAACACCTGTGAGCTGCAGCATAAGATAATACTAAACACTAGTATATGTAGAATAAGAAATGAACTATTCATAATTCTATAAAGATGACCATAAAACATATAATAATTGAATTAAAATGAAATTATTAGAGGAACACAGGTGTCTATGATCATAACATATTCAGTGTTGATATAACAAAACAGAGTAGTTTTTTCTTTAAATTAGTTTATTTGACTTATAAGCTAACATATGAGCTAATAATATAAAATATAGGTTATGATCAAGAAGTTTTAGAAACGGAGGAAGTATGTCACTAACATTTGAAAATTGTTTAGGGCTAATTATAACAAGGCAACACATAACATACACTTGTACAGGCAATAATAACAGCTTGTTCACATTCTAACAACGTAAACTAATTTCAATTACTCTATAATCAGACTCTCATAACTCCACACACACTACATAATAGACCGATTAATTCATTCGATCTAACATAGAGAGAGAAAACATGCTGCATTTCACTTTACAAGCAGTTAAATTCCTAAATCACTCGAAAACCAAAAATAATGGCGATTAGATTATAAATCGGCTACATTATAGTCATCCGAATAAAACTCTAACAATTAATTGAGAAAAAAATGTTAAGAGTCAATAAAAAACAACATAAGAGTGTAATTGAAAGGAAAGAAAAAGAATATACCTCAGAAATGAGACGAAAGTGATCTCCGGCGAAAAATTTCTCGTGAGCTTTGTGAGTGTTTCGGCGATGACTTTTTTTCTATGGTGTTAGATCTTGTTGACGATCGTCCGAGGGCATTTTCGGTATTATAGGTAAGTTTCAAGGACAAATATGTCCAAGTGAATAATAAAGAGGGGAATCATGAGATATGGGTTTAGGCCCATTAAAATAGCCCACAAACTTCCAGGCTTGATACCTACGTATGGAGGTGTGGCCCTATAGAAAACGGATAGTTGTTTGAAATACTGTTGTGATAGCTGTTAGAGTTGGGACTCCTACGGATCCGCTCGGTTGAGTCCGAAAATACATAAAAAAGCGGTTCAGGTTGCAAATTTCAACTCAAATTAAAATGGACTGAAAGTGGGCTAGCTAGCTTTTAAAGTGGGTCGAGTTGAGTTGACTTGAAACCCCCCAATTTTACATGTAAAATCTGTATTTGGGTTGGATTGAGCCCGAAAAAGTATAGAAAAAAGTGGGTTGGATTAAACAAATTTAGCTTAAATTTAAAAAGGTTAAAAGAGGGCTAGCCCGAATCAAAAGTGAGTTGGATCAGGTTAACCCGAAATCCTAGCTCTAATAGCTGTTGAATGCCATACTCATTGATTGACAATATCTCTAGTTGGACGGCATCCAATAGAATGATACTTATATGTTCCGGCCCTAGCCTTTCTCTCCCATTTCTCTCTAACTTTTAGGGTTGTGGAAGTCATTCTCTAGCTATAGTGTCTCCCTCCCCTATTTCGACTAAGGAAGGAGACATCTGTATTTGAATGTAGTTTGCTTTATTTTCATGTGATTTTTGAATTCTTATGGTTGTGTTGCTTTTCTTTGCAGAAATAAATTGCTTTGAGGGAGGTGAGAATGAGAGTTTCTTCCACCCAATCGATCTTCATTTTTTGTGTGTTTGTATTTGTGGGTTATTTAATTTTATTTCCGTGAGATATGTTCATGGAGATTTTTCAAAAACAATTTGGTTGGTTTAGTGTTGATACGAGGTTTGGATCCTTAGCAATGGTTAGTTATTTAAAAACAACAACTCATGATGACTTTGTTGTTGATGACAGTTTTTTCTACGCATGAATTATGACAAAGGAATGATGAGGACAGTAGAGCCCTTAGCGGCGACACTTTCCTCCTACTTATGTTAGATTATGTTATTTTTAGCGTTTAATTTATACCTGTTGTGTTTTTTGTTTTCCCATTTGTAGATATTTTGTTGTATGCTTCCTATCTAAATATTCTCTAATTTGGATTGGTTAATTTTTAATTAAATAGAAAACAAATTAAATACTACAGTTTTGATGATTTGTACTTCCCTTGTCTTTGGATGCTTGCAATCATTTGTTAGCCTTCCTCCCTAACATCATTGTTTCAAGGATTCCAACACACATTATGTAGGGCAGGCTTTGTATTCCTATTCCGTTTTCGCACCATTGCCGTTTAGAGACACATTTCAATAGTTTAAAATTAAAGTCATTGACATTGTTGATTACCTGTATGAATTGGTCGTCTTTGGTGGCATTCTCTCCTGTCCCTTGTTTCATATCCAAGTCATCAATTAGTGTCTACTCCTTCTCTTTGGGACTTTGAGGACTGAGACTGACTTAGCTTGGTGGTATTATAACTTGTTGAAGATGAGACCCATGCTTTGACTAGTTTAATTTGTTATGTGCTTAATATATATATTGGCCTTGTTGGTTGCAGCTTCTCGATTTTTCTTTGTTTTTAGTATTTGTATTTGTGTTTTATGTTTTTATGTTGCCATGTGTTTTTATTATCATTCTTGTGGAGCTTAACTTAGTCTTCACATAGGATTAGTTTTAGTTGTCTTTTATCAAAAACGAAAGAACATTTTGAATAACTTTTACATTTTATGTAACTTCTACCTCAAGATCTAGGGTCTAACATAAGCCACTAATTCTAGGGAGAAAGTTTATCTTCTTAGTATCACTTTTTCTCTAAAACTTGAATACCTACTCTTTCTCTAATTCTTGAACCTCACTTCTCTAATTATTTTAAAATTCAACTCGTAAAATCTTTCCTCTAAGTCTATGCCTATCATCAGCATATGTAAACAAAATTAAAAGTATACTTTATTCTTAAAATTAAATTTTTTAAATTTGACCCTATAGTCAATTTATCCAAAAATTTTGGTCCGAATATTTAAAAATTATTATAGTGTCACTCATTACATTTTTATGTGTATGCTAATTCCCATATATAAAAGCTTTTAATTGAATCGATCCCCTTCAACCCTGGCAATGATCTTAGTATAATGATTATATACATACTTATCACTTAATCAGGTTTAGGGCCATGAATAATCAAATTAAACCGCACGAATGAACATTAAAAAAAGAAGTTGCAGTCGTGGCATATGGTCAATATGGCAATTAAGTAAAAGACGACATGAATAATATTATTGATAGAGCCATATGGCAATGTGGCCACACCCACCTGAAAATCTGTTTGTCTACCTACAATTATACAAAACATTTTCAATCATATATATATATTATTAATCTTATTATAGAAAATATCTTTATGTATATAATTTACAAGACTTTATACTTTGTCTTTTTTAGCTGAATATTTTATATTTTGTTTCAAGAGGCAGACATGTGGGCTAGATTTTAAGATCATCATGATTACTGTTACTTTAATCTTTGATAACTAATATAGAGGCCTAAAACATATTGTTTTGTCAATTAGACCTGAAACATATTGATTATGTGTCTTTTGTGCATAAATTAGCTATCTAAAAAGCCATTTAATAAGTGAGGGCTCATTCAATGAATGGCTACTTTGATTCTCAACTTGACAGATAATAGCCATTAGCTTAAAATTATCATCATGATGCCTGTGAAAGAAATCTGTTATTCAATAACGGGTAAAGATATATTAACAATTCAATATAAGAATACTTATATTTATATTTAATTATAACAAGATAAATGCTTATTTTAAATTTAATATTAATTGAAAGTTTGTAAATTTTGATTAGGGACGTGTTGGGAGGAAAGGTATTATTAAAAATAGATGGGAGTTAGACACTCCATTCCCTCTCTTTTTCTTTTTAATTTCTTTTTTAGCAAATAAAATCTTTTTATATTTCTATGTAAATGTATTTTCTTAATGAGCATCTTAGTGCTAGTTGTATAAAGAAAATTGGAATGGTTGTCGGAAAATTTGATCAGTTTGCTAATTAGAATATTTCAATTTGCTTTTTAAAAGATTGCTTGATCTGGTGGCGTGAACTATTTTAATATTGGCAGGCAGTGAAGTTCGAAAAGTTCTAAATGGGTTTGAAGAAAAACTTAGTGTGGAGTTATTTTTTCTCTTAGTTTTTAAAGGGATGTGTTGGATAATAAAATTAGATATTTAAGTGACATATCCTTTGTTATTTCTTGTAGTGCTCATGGCTGAAGTGGTTAGGAGTATTATTGATTCAGTTTCTTTTATATATTGGTTCGTTTTGGTTTAGATGTTTTGATTTTGGTTTAAATGTGTAAGTTCAAACGTATTGGTTACTAGTACTCTTCTCCTCGAATGCCATAAGAAAAAGAGAAGAAATAGAGTAAAGAGTTGGACAATTCATTCCCTCTCCTTTTCTTTTCTAAAAAATACAAATTATTATATTCGGCGAGACAAATGCATTAAAAAAAAAAAGAATATTTTAGGGATCTATCGCTGTTTTTGTTTAGAAAATTACCTCCAACCTTCCATGCTACCGCGGAGTAGTAAATGAGTTATTTGAGTAAAACACGCACGCGCACACACTATAGTAAGAATTCCATAAGAAGAGAATATGGTAAAAAAAATACTAATAAATTTATTAAATATTAAACCTTAGTATATAAATCAACTGCCAAAAGTATAAAAAACAAGTTAAACTGGTTTTCTAATTTAGAAATCAATAAGTTTTCATACAACCAACATAACATTAAAAGTAACTCTAAGTTTTAAAATAGAAAGAGGGAGGGAGGGAGGGAGGGAGGGAGCGATAATACTAAATGGTTATGATAAATCAATCTATATGATATGATGTTAGCTAGTAAGCTTCGTTACAACATTTTATTAAAAAAAAGAAAGTAAAAGCTTCGTAACATACAGTATATTGTCTTGTTCAAATAGGCGTAAGACCTCTCCATATTGGTTGAGAAAGGGAATAAATAACGTCTTACAAGGGGTTGAAAACCTCGTCTTAATGAGTTTTAAAACTACAAGGAGTAATATGAACTTAACACTCAGAAGATACCCACAGTTAATCAAATTGATCCTTGGATGCAGCCATGCAGGTTACATACATATAACTCAAATAATATCTCCATAAATATTAACATTATATCTCTTTTTTTTTTTAAAAAAAAATTAATCATCTATACTCCTTAATTATATGGTCAATCGCATTTACCCTCAGTTATTATTATAAAATACTCCTTCCGTTCCTAAATATAAGAGTACTTTGACTTTTTTGGAGAATCCTAAGAAAGCAAAATATGGTAATTAAAAATTGATTTTCCCAAATTTTTTCACTAAACTAGCTTATTTGAATTATGAACTTACATATGATCTAATAATATTTAAAATATGTTATGATTAAATTGTTCATTTTGCTTTCTTAGGATTCTCCAAAAAAGTCAAAGTGCTCTTATATTTAGGAACGGAGGGAGTAATGGATTAGATAACTAGTTTACTAATATGAAAAAGTTAGTTATAAAATAAATATCATAAAATGTGTGAATATTTTCCAAAATAGCCAAGACGATTATATTCGATTTTATTTTTTCATTTTTTGGCTGGTAAATCACATGACCAAAAGAAAAGAGTTGGAAAATAATGGGAAAAATTAAAGCAGGCGGTGATAGATTAAAGAAGTCACAAATATTTATATTAGAGACATCAAAATGCCACATGTATAGTCAGCAAAACAACAAAATCCTAACAACAAAATACAGCATTCTTAAAAGTAGAGGAAATAAAATAAAAAATAGAACCAAATCAAATTTTGAGATCATCATCATCATCATCATCTATAGTAGTACTGATCTGATGGGACTTCTTACAGTGAGCAATAGCTCCCTGAATCGAATTCTCTCTATCAGAATTTGTACTACAGCACCTCTTTAGGTGGTTTTGATGACTTGAACAACTTGACTTGCTTGCAACTAAAAATGAAGAAGATGATGATGATAAAGAAGACTTGTTATTGTTTCCTCCTGATTGCATCAACTTTAGCCCCACAGAGAATGACCTCCTGTGTCGGCTTCCACTTTCATTTCTACTTCCATCTTCGCCACTACTTCTTTTCGCTCTCTGAATTTGTCCAAATGGGACTTTTTTATTGTTCACTAACGAAGATGATTTTGAGTTGTGCTTGTTGTTATTGTTGAAACTCTTTGAAGCTGAGCTTTCATCAGCAACTTTTGTTGTTGAAACTGCATAGTAGCTAGTTTCACTAGAACAACCACCACCACCTCCTCCTCCAGATTTCCCAAAGAGAGACTTAATATAAGCCCTAGATGCCTTTATAGTGGACCCCACTATTGAAGGCTTCTTCATCATAAGCTTCTTGGTCCATGACTTCTTGTTATTATTATTGTTTTGATACTTCTTTTCATCACCATCATCATAATCAAACTCAAAGATGTATTCTTCAGGGTTTAACTCCCTGCTGACGTGGCAAGACTCAAATGGAGTGTTACATGTGGTTGTGGTTGGTGTGGGCTTAGTGGTAGTGGCTAAAGGAGTACTAAAAAACTCATTATCATCTTCAAAGGTTGGGTTATTTATGTTGTGATCAAAATGGGGAAGAGGAGAGTTTTGGAGGAGTTTTTCAACCATTTGTAATCTTGGAGGAAGGTGAAGAGGAAGAAGTTTTCCTTTATAGAAAAGCTCATCAGCTGGGGAAGTTAACATAGTCTCTGAACTAATCTTATCTTCAAAATTCATGGAGGAGGACATTTGAAACTCAAACTCTCTGGGTTGTGCTGAATTATAATTAGAGTATGAGTTTATAGAGTATGAACTCACTTCCATGTCAATGAAATCTTCACCTGCAACAACAATTTTGGCAGCCATAAATAATGTCAGATATGGACACACCACAAAAAAAAATTGTAGCTAGCTAATTAGGTTTATGATGCGGGAAAGATATGAGGTTGATGGTGATAGATGCAGCTATAAGTTGAGCTTTTCATCATGGAGAAAATACACTAAGGATTTATAGAAGTGTACACTGAGCATAGTGGCACATTATCAAAAAGTTGTAAGCTGGATTTATCATTGTTAATAATGTTATTGTTTTTTTAGGCTAGTTCCTTTTTGTCTGTCTTGTGTTGTTGGAGGCATCAGGGGCCCACCCAACTAAATTTTGTGCTTTGTATTGTTTCATTATAAATTGTCGTACGTGTTGCTATATTATTTTTATATTGCTAGTGCTCTGTGCCAGATAGCTACAGGCTCTGATATTATATAATTCCATATATCATTGATCAGAGATGGGGTACATCATTATATCAACTTATCAAGATTAATTGGTATGAACCAAACAAAAAAGGCAAGTAGTGATGTGTGTTTAAGCTATTCTTCTTGGTATATAATAATGTAATAATGGAAAATTGATATTGGTATTAAATGCAAAACTTATATTTAACTTTTGCCAATTTTATTTCTAAACCACCTTTATTAATGTTTGTTTTTTCAACCATAATAATTATCTACGAGATTGAGGGAAAAAATTGGTGAAGAATATTAGAGTTAAGGTCTTGCAAACGAAGCTTTTATAGTTATAAGAGATTGAGGTCTTGCAAGAGATTGAAGAATATTAACTAAGAGATTGAGGGATAGAATTCATGAAGAATTGACATGCATGGAGTTAAGATCTTGCAAACGAAGCTTTTATAGTTATAATCTTTAAATTTAAGTTAATTATTTAAAAGTTAAAAAAATCTAAGTGAACTACATATTTCTCTTGGACACGTGACACAATGCATATGGCTAACACAGTAAAATGTTTTTTCCATTCTTCAAGTGTTACTTAGCATGATTATACGTCTCATCATCAATTACAACTACGCATGAATATAATTTTCCCCATTTTCTTGGTTCTTTGAACTATTATATGCGCAGACGTTATGTGTGTGTGTGTGTGTGTAACTATATATAATATAAGTGTGTGGCAATTATTTGGACCCCACAAACCAAGCAATGATACTCTTTCTGAGTCATTGATGTTAGTTTTATATCCATAAAGCAAAATAAAGCATGCATTTAAGTAAGAGTGTAGTCGTGTTCATTTCAAACATATTCTTCAAAGTTAAACAGTCCAATGCACCATAATAGGCTTTCTTTGTGCTCTTTTGGCGAGCTTTTTGAGTAAATGGATGAAAACATGGAGATAAGATATATTTGTTAATTATTTTTTGTGTATTTGAGAATTGATTAATAAATGAAAGATGTAATGCAAAATGGGAAACATAGAGCATAGATTAAATTTGAGGATTGAGCTAGAAAGAAAATAGCCGACAAACAATGGTGGAAAACGCCTGAATGCATGAAGTGCTCAAGACTTTGTTTCTTGTCCTTCCCTTTAATTAACCCTACACCTTTTCACCTTGACATTCACCATCACTTTATCAACTTTTTTTCTCTTCTAATCTTTTCCTTTAATTATTTCTAAATATCCATGATCCATGCATATTTTTCATAAGAAATTCAACCAATGAAGAGTTGGCGTGACAAACGATAGAAAAGAAGAAAATAGTATGAGGTAATTCCACGAAATGAACAAAGAAGGCTGTTAGAAATGACCATATCAAAAGACTATGTTAGACAGTAGGAATTCTCTACAAATAGAATGGGTTAGAAGAAGATTGACAATAACTCTTAGATATATTGTTAAACATAACCTCTTGATTCACAATATAATTCATCTAAGGAGGACTTAATATTTAAGCTTACAGTGATCAAAATAGAATACTTTAGAGAAAAGTTATAAATTAAGGAAATCAAGTAAATTGAGATCTATATTTAAGACTAAAATAAATCTCTAATTTTATCCTACTATAATATAAAAACTCTGACAAACTTGCAGCTATTAATTAATTTTATTAAATATTATTACTAGTTTATTTTTAAATTAAAATCTGATTTGGATAATGAAACTAATGTTTTAGATTTCTTAGAAATTAAAGACCTAGACCAAGCTACCTATTCATGATTGCATATCTATAGATTTATCAAAACTCAAATCAAATCTCTTACAATCATACTACTACTGCATGGTCGTCGACAATTGAGAAGACGATATAAATCAAGTAATCAACTAATGCTTTTGAGAGAATAAGTCACTTGATTGACACTAGCTTATTGTGGCACTCAAAGGTTGAGTGAAGTGTAGATAATAATGATTAAAAGTTTAAATCTTCCTTATATAAGTAAAACTGGTAAAAGTAAGATTAATATAGTTGGCACATTTACTCTCTTTGGTATATATTTCCTCTCTCTTTTTCCCTCTCTAACATGCAGCAACACTACTTTATCATTTTCGCATAAATTTAATTTTTCATTCTCTTGGTATTTACTAGAAAATTAAAGTTAATCCTAAATACAATAAAGAGATTAATTGATCTCCTCTTGCGTGCTAGCTTAACTAATTCCTGGGTTAGTTTGGTTTTATTATAGTGTTAGGCACAATGGATGAGCTAAAAGGAAACATGGGGAAGTTAAAAGTTTGTATACTGACTTAAGGCAGTGTTCCGTGTTACCTGAGAGTTTGTTTAATTTATAACAGGTAATGATTTATTAGGTTAACTTTTTTGTATTACTAGGGTTGGACTGTGTGCAAATTACGTTTGTGTAAATTGTAAAAGCATTAATTATTCATTATTTCCTTCTGAAATATTTAAAGATGAAGATTGTCATCAATTTAGACATTTTGTAATAATTTTCCAACAGAAATCTCTTCATAAAAGTATTCAGCCAAAAAGAAAAAATAATACTCTCTAATTTAAAAATGTTATATGCATTTTAGAAAAGAAACATTTCCTCTTTTTCTTTAAAAAGCTGAACTCGAATAACCAAGCTTAATTAATCTAGTCACACTTGACGTTTGTTTTCGAATAAACTATTCTTGGATATTTTTTTTGAAGATAAGGTAGCCAAAATTATATATAAAATTTGGAAGCATAAGCATTAAGAAAAAGCTGCTTTATAAGTCATATTAGAAAATGCTTTTTCTTGATTAAGATTATTTTCTTGTATCTTTGTCTCTTTTACATAAGGCAATCCAGGCCCTTGCACAATCATATTGCTCTTCAAAGATAACACAGTTTCCTAATCTATGGTGGTTCTGTGCCGATTTTAAATTTTTTTCACATCTAATAAAACCAAATAATCCTTAAACATTTTTCAACAACACACTTATAATAATTCATCTTTTTTTTTTGAATTTGGTCACTTTAGATTACAAATATGTAAAAATAACTTTTAGTGCAGAAATTAATCATTATGATGACTAATATGAGTTAATCAAACATGAATAAAATGAGAAACCAACAAACAAAATTGAGACAGCCTCTTTATGGATCGCAAATTAAAGCTATTGCTTGCAGGCACACATTCAAAATTATAAGAAGTGGCACCCCGTGCTACCTTTCGTTTAGTACATTGCATCACAGGTGATGGTTGACACAACTTCCAAGTGTGTCTTATAAAATGATAGTGAAGCCTAAGGGAGCATCTAACATCGCCAATATTTATTTTGCATATATTGAGATTGGTGATCTAACTTGTCATTGGTAAGCTATATTTAAATATTTTATTATTATACACAATTAATCTAAACATTCAAATACATCATGTTCATAGATGGTTTAAACAGAAGTCTGTTGATACCTTTGTTAAAATGTCAAAATGTGGTCATAATTTAAAGAAAAATCAAGTTAGTTTCATACAAAGTCCATATCATTGACCACCTATTACTGGTTTATTGAATAGTTTTTAGCTTTTTTAGATACTCCATCCGTTCTTAAATATAAAGGCTTGCTAGATGGAACAATCGTTTTAATGAGTCTTTGTCCCTGATTGTTTAGGAAATATAGATTTAGTATTATGGAATTGTGACTTCACTCATCTCTTCATAGAGATTCTAGAGGATATTAGATTGATTTTGAATAGGTAATGGAAAGTGACTCTTCTCCTCCACTAAAGTAGAGAGAACCTTATAAAGTAAATTATTTAGCTAAACTAGCTCATGGCCTTGATAGCTAAACACCGGTAGCTTTTCGATCAACTACCAATTCCGCAGCAAGAGATAGATAGAGATGGATAATTGATTATGTATGCCTAAAAAGCTTATAGGTTTTACTTATCCTCTGATAATGTTATTCAGGTTTTTATTATAAAAAGTAAGGTGATCAGCAACTCAAAGAAAAATATACCATCAATTTCTAAATCTCAATTCCTCACAACCAAATAAAGTTGATTGTGCATCCAATTCTTTTTATATCCAAGTTCAAAAAAAGAGAGAAAAGAAAGATGTAAAAATGGTTCCAATTTGTTTGATACCTACATTAAAGCGTATTATTGATATTACAAGTCATCTGATACTTATATTAAAGCGTATTAATTTATTTTTATTAGGTGTTTGATACTGTTTAAATGCATTCAAAGATAATATATTAAGACAACTAATTTGAGAGTTATATCAAATTAAAATCATATATTCTACTACAATCAAACCAAAATAAAGTGGTTGATATTATTAATATTTTACTCTATCACACTTAATTTTTTTTTGTCTTATTTTGTCCTAAATAATTTAACATTTTTTTATTTTTCATTAACTCTATGTTGTACAAGTATGTTTTTTAAAAAAAATATTCTGAAAAAGTATATTTGTTGAATACTTTTATTCCTTAATTATTTTATAAACATTTATATATGAAAAGTTGATTGAAAATGTGGCTAACACTTTCAGTAAATACTATTGCTATAAATTAGTACATATAAATTATTTACATAATCTTTAAATCTTAATCGATATCTACACTAAGTAAAATAATGAAATAAACTTGAAATATATTTTAGTTATTTATAAATATCTTGAATAAAATATATTTCTAACCAACGTGTGGAAGGGTAAAAAAACAAGTTTTATAATATAGTAAATAAAAGGGAAAATGACAAATAAATATCTTTGAATATTTAAAAGGACAAGTAAAGAACTCAAACTTCTAAAATGACAAGTAAGGAACTCCGAATTCCAAAAAAGGACAATTAAGGAACCAAACAATTGTTATTGTATGTTCCAAATGTTAATAATTATGTTCCAATTATTAATTTTGTTGAAGTTCCTTACTTATCCTTTTGGACATTCTGTGGTATTTATTTGTCATTTTTCCTAAATAAAATTAGTATTAAGATAAACAAAGACAAACTTAATGTTATATAGCTAACCAAATTATAATGTAAATATAATTGGAAGTAAAATTTGAATGGCAAAAAATACACTGAAATGATTGGGGAGCACAATGCAAGGTATCATGTTAATTAGTAATTGTTCTGGAAAGTATTCATATCAACATATTTTTTCAATGATATTGGGTTAGCTAGCTCGCTCTTGTTTATTTTCTTTCTTTTTTTACTGTAGCAACGAACTTTATAGACATACACACTGAAAGCCTGAAAATTTTCCTTTTAGCTTTACCTTAAGTTAGTCTTGCAAGTATACAAGTTTCAAGACTCCTCTTAACATATTGATACTTGAAATAATTTAACAACTTATAAGATTTAAGGTTATATCAATATGCTTTGAAATAATCTCCACATATCAACCCAATTGCCTTGTTTATGACAATTATCATTGTAATTTAGAAAAGCTTACTCGGACAAATATATTAGATTGTGTTAAAAACTTTTGAGAGCTCAACACTACATGGTATTAGAGTCACTCAGGCATACATGAGATTATATAGGACGGTGAATAAGAAGTCTATCTCTTACAATGAATTACCCTCTGATTCCTTAGAGCCAATTTGACTTTCCTTTTTCATCTAATAGTAAAGTAATTTAGCAGGCTCCCCCATCACTTCTCCCTTGCCCTTTTTCCTGCCCCATTTTTTTCCTCTCCCATTTTCCTCTCATCCAAGTAGGTTGAAACTAAGGAAGTATAATAATTGTGTCAAGTTGAAGACCCGTGGTAACAAGGCTGCTAATAGCAAAAATAGTGCAACATGTGTGTAATCTGTTTTTTTCTGAACGGATGTTTGTAATCTGTCTCTTGAACAGCTAACGTTGGTTGATTAAATAATCGTGACATTTTAGTATCATTCTGAAAATTCAATAATTTTTCTTGACTAACATGTTCGATGCATGACCAATCTTAGTTGACATAAAAGGCCATGACATCTTTGCACCATTTTAAAAATTTTCAATTCCATTTTTGCAGTCAAACCGAGATTATGGTCAGATAATTGAACAACTATTTTTTATTTTCGGGTATATTTGGAAAAGGAAAAATACACTAACCAGCATCCCTATTATACTGAAACTGTTTTATAAGATATATTTTTGAACTGAAAGTTTTATAAGATATATAATATATTGACGATATTGATATTGTAACAACTAAATCCAAATTGCAGCTCCATTGAATGGTTCATCTAGAAATTTACATTTTCATGTCGAATCATCCATGAGCTCTTTACATCACTAAATTTACTTCTAGGTATAAAAACATGACAAAATAACCATGTACTGTTCAAATACCATGCATGTCATAAACAAGTGTTGAACATGTTTTAGACATATTCCATAACTCTAATCTTGAAGTAACAGTGCTTTAAAAATCAGCAAGTATATGAATTTGGAGTGGGTAGCCTAACTTTTGGCCGCTGAATCAGCATCCTCCAATTCCTTTTCAAGCTCATCAAAGTCCCAACCACCAACTTCCTCTGCTGAGAGGTCTTGGTCAAGCTTTTCAGACTCAGATTCCAGCTCAAATGATTCGGCTTCATGGTTCTGCTGTAGCTGATCAGCCCTGGCTGCAACTGATTTTGGCTCTTCATCTTTCTCTGTCTTTGAAAGCTCAGTAACTTGAGCTGTCACTAATGTGACCCCGGGCGGTTTCGTCTGAGATGGCACTTCAACCTTGCCACCTGGGCTCTCTATATCTAAATGGGGCCTCTCTATAGAATCAAATTGTATCCGTAACTTTTCGATAGCATCAAAAAGCTCTCTAACATGTTCATCATTACTGCATCACAGAAAATTATTCAATTGGTTTAAACTAAATTGTTCATCTCAACAGCTGCACTCAATTTTCAATTCGCTCTTCAATTAGTTTTAAGTGAGTTATGATATTTTTGTCACTGCAATTGAACATGTCTATCTTAGACATAGCAAATGTGCAAGGTTCATGCCAGCAAAAAAAAAAAAAACATAAATGAAGTGAAATTCAGTTTTATTTTGAACTCAAAAAATCATCGACAGGTAGACAAAGAAATATCATAAGTTTTTTTAATGAGGAAATATAAGATCAACGCAAAATACAAAACCTGGAACTTCCCCCTTGTTGAACATCAAAACACCGTTTCATGCTATCCACTACACTGAAAGTAGTTATAATCTGAAATGAAGGGAGAAAAACATCATCAAGTGAAAGTATAATAATGCATAACTTCTTTCATTTCGTAGAGATTCAAACTCATAACAATCAAATAGGAGGCAATTTCACCCTATTGTGACATCAACCATACCAAATAGACAAAATGAACTTACACAAAAATTTAATGCCTAAAACTGAGAGTGGTGTTTAAGGAACATAGGGTGCAGTTGTATACAAGACAGAATTTATGGTATGAAGATGATTGAAAGAAGGGAATTGGGGGAAAAATCATTCAACATTCATCTAACAGTCTACAACTTTTCATCTGAACCCATGCCAACCTTGAATAAGAGAAAGTCAGTCCCAATTAAAGAATTGACCTTCTTACAACTTATTACTTAAGAAACAAACCATATTACAAATTACAAGCAACCACGGCATTCCTTGTACTATTCCTGACTATTAACAACTGATAAGGAAGGCCGTGTATAGGCCACAAATTTTTAGGCGGTACTATCATGGGGAAACATTATTTCACAAATACTTAGAAAATTAATGATAAAATATTTGGGTTAACGTTGAACATATACTCAGTTCATATTATCGGAAAAAGCCCAAACTGAGTGCCGGTCCAGATTCTATGAAACAGCACTTTTGGGATTTTCTAGTTGGCAGTTAGAGGGGAAAGGGTGTGTGTGATGTGAGTATAATGCATGGGATGTTGTGAGGAAAGGCAGAGAAAATTGTGGCTGATATGCCGCTTTCTGTTTATGACTAGAATATTCCTCCATTTGACCTACACTCTAGAGAGGTTTATGATTTAATAATACAACTCTGGAACTGATTTAATCATTTAGACGTCTAGAAAAGTAAGAAACAGCATTATGACTATCAAACACAGGATAGAGGCCTGAATCTTTTTTTACCTTGGTTTCGTAAGCCAAGTATTCCTCCTCAAGACTTTTTCTTGGACTTAGTAGATAAGAATCCTCATTATTTGCATGGGATGGCATCTCTGACCTGCTACCCCAGGTGAAAGTGAACTTAGGAGGTAGATGAATATATACAAAGTTACAGGCGTACAAATATATTTGGGTTTCAAAGCACTTCATAAATAAAACTCTAGACAGATTATACAAAGTATGACATGCCCAAGCATGTACTAAATTCAAGACAAAATAGACCTTACCCATGACTTAAATTTTTTAGGTTCTCAACAAAAGACCCAATACGGGTGATCCAAGGCTCCAGTTCTTTCTGTACATCACAGAGAGGATTGTAGATTAAGAAACTACTAAGTGTATAAATATATTGCATATTACATCTTTTTCTGCCTTTGAGTCAGTAAAGGAAAATTAATACCTTATAAGAAGTAAGAAGTTGAATGACCAAGTTTACGAAATAGTCCTTGTGCTTCTCCAGTTCACCACTATAAATATTAAGAATTAGAGGAAGTGTCACTTAGTCAATTATCAGGAACAATAATAATTATGTTTTAAAATTTCCGTTAAAAGTTATCATATCATTCTCAAGCGCATTAAGTCTTAGTACTCACTTGACCTGCTTCTCGTGAATTTCCGCATTTGATCGCTGGAGATCCCAAGTATCTTCAAGAAATCTAATCCAGACGTTCAGAACATCTGCTTCTACCTTACATGAGGTAATGGACTTCGAAAGTTCATCTTCCTGTAAATTAAAGGTTTAATCAATAAATTCAACTTCTTGATGGAGAAAGCAACACTAAATTAAGGCAAAGCTAAAGCATGGTTACACATAGTATCCAAAAACAGATAACTAAAAAATTTTATGCCTTTGTTTTCAAATGTTCAATTATCTGATTGTTTGCTTCCTCAAATTGGTCCTTCTCCTCTCTTGCATCTGATAATCGTGCTTGAACAGCAGCCAAAGCGACATTAACCTACACATAGCTCACACTTCAAGATTTAATTTAAAGAAAACTTTGTCAAACCGTACAAAATCTTAAACTAGTAAAAAATAAACCAGGAAAGGTTTTTCAACGAGAATCTACTAATTTTCAAGTTGCAAAATCATTTTGGGTAGCTAGAGAGAACATCATATAAGGACCACCAAAAAAAATAACAAGTTAACAAACAAACAACCCTATAGAGAATATGAAAGATCAGATGAATTTGTAACCCCAACACAAATAATAATACATGCTTCTGCTATGCCTATGTTATGTTTAAAGTAAGTTATTAAAGCAAAGAGTCTTGAATAAGTTACTTGAAGTAAAGGAGCATACTCCATCGTGATAGAGGAATATCAAATATTGGCAGAGAAATGAAGTCATAGAGCTCACTTGAAAATTTCAATGCATCCTCTAAAATGTCATAATCAGAAAAATATTTGTGTGCCATGCTTGTGTCACTATATACATAATTACGCCAAGGTCTTCAAAGATGCAGACTTATATTAACCATACGGTAGGTTCCACAATTGCCTCAATCAGAAATTGTGGTCAGCAATGCCCCCTTCAACCAAAAAACAAAATAACAAAAAAAAAACAGAAAGATAACTGATAGTGATACCTTCTTCAATTCAGCTTCAAGATCATCTTTCTTTCGTTGGAGCTCTACTAACTCAGCAACTATTTCCTGTAAACATGTTAGAATGATATATAATGAATACAGGCAGTTTACAATAACTCTGCTATTAAAGGTTTAACTCAACCTTTTCTTTTCCGCACTCTCCTTTTTTCTGGTCTGTTTCTTTATGATACCCTGATTTATTTTTCTTAGCTTTCCTGCCTGAGTTATTTCTGTTTCCACTTCTTTTTTTCTATGTTTCACCGTTTCTTGTCCATTTCTCTACCTTTTCTTTCACATTTGTCTGTTGTTTGCTATATATACTCTTTTTCTTAATATATTTTGATTCCCTATTGCAGCACTTGGGGAGGCATATCATACCTAGATAAATTATGTAACACGTTGTGAAGGCTTATCCCAATTTAAGCTACAATGTTGAGTTGTGCTGTGTGTGATCAAGCAGCCTTGCCCTTGAATTGGGATGAGCCCAAACCTACCTAAGACTTCATCACCAAAAATATATATGTTTGCATGTGCTTGCATGCTATTTTACTGGTCATTTATAAAAGTTTCATTTATAATTTATGGTGCACTTTAAGATTGCCACGCAAAAGAGAACTTTCAATATGCATGTGCCCTGCATCACTAAAAACTATGGATAAAGACAAAGCACAAAAATACATTACCTTTTCTTTTCCATTAGCTTCAACGGCTTTGGCCTCACGAACTTTTAATGCCTCCTCTTTTTGTAGTCTATCGAGTTATAAAGGTCCGAAAAATTAATAAAGAATTAGACATATCTCAAAGAAATTATGAACCAAAGATAAGCTAGAACATTGGACTTCAGATTATATATGTGAATAAATTTTAAGAGATTCACGCCTGAACTTAGAGTATCATTCTAAGAAGTTTTATAAAGGTTCTAAGAAATAAAAGCTAAAATCAGTAACAATATTCCAAATCTGTTTTACCAGTGAGATAACAAAAAATCATTACGACATTTACAAGAAAGTATCAATTCTCTTTTATTTAGTTCCAGCTTAAAATAAAATTTACAATTAAGAACTGAAAAAGACATTACTATATTGTAAAGCAAAATGAGATGAGATGCTTTCAGATAACACTGTTCCCCTCCAACCCCCCGTCTGGGAGATTCTATAAGAAAAAAGAGAGTACAAGGAAGTGAGGGTTTGAGAAGAGAGAGAAAGGAGGTGAGGAGAAAAACAGAGAACACTCTGAAAATGTTATTTCATTATGTCAAAAATGTCAATTACAATCAGTCTAAATCTATTCATATGCTATATTAGGCTTACTAGACAATTAAGTGCAATGCTGCCCTTCAAAACTAACAAATCTAACTAATTCATCTTCTACAGCTTTATAAAATCCCCCCCCCCCTTTCCTCACACACAGGCCAACAACAAAATACAGTTTCTTCGTCAAGCAAAAACATGACTATACAGAAAACGGATAAATAACATGAAATAGACAACTTAAACAGAAACAGATTTCATAATTTGATTCTCTACCTGTTATCTAAAATACGTTTTTCAGCTTTTGCTGCAGAGCTGGCTAGAGATTCCAACAGCACCTTCAACTTATCGACCTAATAGTAAAATTGACAGAAAGGATGTACATACGAATTTAAATAAAATATCAAACCATGTTAACTAAATAATTCTTCAAAAACAGAAGCTTTAGTCAAAAAATTCACCAAACATAATTAGAATAAAAAATGCAGGCCCTGGTAATTCTACTCCAACTAGCGACTGAATTTGGAGTCTACTAGAATCCAAATAATAAAACATGAACTAATTTTCATCTCATTTCGCAAAATGTTACAGAGAAGGGCCGGTTTGGCTTTGCGGTAAGCTCGCTTGCCATGGGGGTCTGAGGTCGTGGCTTTGAATAAGCCTCTCTGCGTAGAAGCAGAGGTAATGTTGCCTAATTTATTCCTTTCCCCAACACCCTCACTAAGTGGGGATCAAACTCGGTTGATCCTTGGTTTTTACAAAATGAAATGGAACCATCACAAGCTCAAGAAAAATAACCTATAATTATTAAATCTCACATTGAAAGAAGATTCAACAAAAACAAAAAACGAGTCTTATCCCACTAGATGGGATATCCATGTCTATGAGAGATTTGACAGGGATTTACATTTAGTTGTCAAGGGGTCTTACACAACCCTTCTCCTTTATCCAAGCATGGGACCAGCTATATTGAAAAAAGATTGCAAAATATTATAAGAGTGCAAGAGCTTGCATTAAGTTTCTATTTACTTTCTCACTACATTTATTCTCTTCATATTTTCCCTAGCGTATTCAAAAAAGGCAACCTAACTAAGCCCCAAATTACATTGATCCTACCCTTTTCAAAGAAGGGATTATACCTTCTGGGCATGAATCTCTGGAGATTTTCCAATATTCAAAACTTTTTTCTTCAGTAATAGTTCTTCAAGTCTGGAACACATTCGAACCTGAGACAGGGCCCCTTTCAAAGCCTGCAAATTGCTACCATGGTTATACTTCATTTGATAAATTTAAAACATAGTAAAAGTTATTTGATACAATAGAAAGTACCCCATCCCTTAAAAACCTTTATATTGGTCAGACTGATCTCATAGATGCATGTTCCTATTTAAAACTCTCCCAGAAGGTTCCAAATATAGTTCACAGTTGATCTTTATGAGTTCATGATGGTTTGTGAAAGTTCCGGATCTGGTTCACAATTAATCTTTAACTATTCATGATGGTGAAAGTTATTTGATACAAGTACCACAACCCCTTCAAAGTTCAAACCATCATATTTTTCAAACTGGTCTCATAGATGCCTGTTCCTTTTTAAAACTCTTCCAGAAAGTTCACAATTAATATTTATGCGTTCATGATGGTTTGTATTCCAAGAAATGTTGATCGATATTCCATTTTTGTTATTTTCTTCCCTTCTTTAGCACATTGATGGGGAAACAGTGACTATTCCTAATTTTTCAGAAACAATATTTTTAAGTTCCATCAGATGCGTTAAGGGTAAACCCAATTCAAGTCCTCACTTGATGAGGATGCTAAAGAAGGGAATATACTAAGCAGCCTTACCCCTGTTTTTTGTATAGAGGGGCTGATAATAACACCGTGGTCTTTGGCTACACTTCTTATTCAATATGCATCTGATGAAAGATTCATATGGATGAGGATAATAATTAATAATAGGGAAAAAAGGAAACTTCCGGAGCCAACAACCTGAAATCAATTAAGAAATCTCCCATGAAACAGAGGGTGGAAATTGATATCGTACGATTTAGACCAGTACAAGGCATGTAACATGAGTAAATCATACTATTCCATGTTCCTATCAAGATTGATAGGCTAACTGAATGCTTGAATTGTTCTTTTTTTCAATTAAAAAATTGTAAAGGAGCCTTTTTCACATTTAAATATTTCAGTCAGTAGGCAAACAATCATTCAGATCACAAAAGGCAAATGAAAGGAGAACTATGAGAGATACGCACCTTTGTTGTTTCTTCAGCTGCTTCATGCCCTTCATTTAAATATAACTGTGAAGTTTCCATCTGGATGAGCTTTCTTCTAAGATTAGAGGACTCACCATCTAACCTGCAGTAATGTAATACAGCAAGATTAGATTTTAACTATATATTATTACTTTCAATTATTTAGATTTCATGCTACAATGAATTTCCATATGATATTATGGAAAAATATACTCCCTCCGGTCCTAAATATAAGACCTAATTGACCTTTTTAGAAAATCCTATAAAAAACCAAAATAAGTTAATTATAAATTGATTTACCTAA
Source organism: Mimosa pudica (assembly GCA_029929735.1). Lineage (NCBI taxonomy): Eukaryota > Viridiplantae > Streptophyta > Magnoliopsida > Fabales > Fabaceae > Mimosa > Mimosa pudica. The sequence goes on along the minus strand of JAKELP010000021.1, from coordinate 4,809,051 downwards.
TTTTTTCCCTTAGATTAGTTTAATTTACCTATAAACTAATGTATAATCTAAAAATATATCAAATATGTCATGATTTAATAGCCTATTTCGCAACCTTAACCTCTCCAAAAAAAAGTCAATTAGGTCTTATATTTAGGACCGAAGGTAGTACAATTTTTCGTCTAAATTTTACAATCCTGGTCTTGATTTTATAAGCCAAGTTTTCCTAAATCAACCACAACCCACTACATGATAAGCAAGCCCCAATTTTCGTTCCATCTAATGATAACCCTAACAATAGCTTTCTAGAATTATTGATCCCTCAGTATAGATTCTGGATAAAATCTGGATAAAGTTGATTAATAAATAAGTTTTCTTAAAATATGATTATTAAATTGATTATCAGAAACTCACTATGAATAGCATATGGTTAAACCAAGGTTTTAGCTCAAAAATACATTTTAACATTGAGAGGAGTGTTTGGATCATTTTTAACAAAACCAAAGTTCTGATAAATGATTGATTATTAATTCAATTCAAAAAGGATATGAAATGTATGGACATTTTTCAATCATTTCATAGTTTACGCCCTTACTACTGATTATGAAATAAATCCAAACAGACCCTTAAACTATCAGAGCCAACCACAGTCATATCACAATTCGTGTATCACTATCAATAACAGAGACATCCCACGCCTAGTCTGTCTTCATTTCCCAAACATTCTCTTCATGATCTCCATTATAATCCTTTGAATATCTGAGTCTTTTCCTAACTTAATGCTGTCTTGTTCTTCTATTATGATACCCTTTTTCATCTTCTATACCATTTTTTTTTTCAAATCAGAAGAGTCCTAGGGATTTCCGAATCTATACCCTATTTATCATTCATATGAAAAATTCTTTCTTGAACAAACTGCTAAAATATACTAATACTAATGGCCAATTGAAGTTTGTTCTTCCTGTCCCTCCAGATACAAACAAAACCTCACAAATATTCAGTAAGAAAGTGGTCATTTCTATATGAAATTTAAACAAAAGACATTATTGACAAACCCAGTGCATATCAAATACTTCATTCATACCGCAGAGAAGGTATGGAGAAAGTGCCAACAGAACTCATTAATTCATACTGACCTTGCAACATCAGAACTGATTTTCAACCCAGTAATGGCATCTTGTGCAAATTGAAGCAATTCCTCCCGCTTTATCTGTATTAGAAGTACACTTCCCATAGAAACAAACCCAATAGCTTTTAATTGATAAACTATACATCTTAAGGCACAGAAGAGAGTAAAGATCCTCTGAAATGACAACGTGGGATTTCATTATAAAAATACTAAATGTGTAAGATAATTTTACGGAAACAGGAGAGTAACTCCAAGACAATGAAAAGGAAGGAATGCTCCTAATTGAAAAACTCTCCTCCGAGATCCATGTATTGGGGTAACTTAAGAACATGTAGCAGGGAGGACTATGGGGAATTTGAAAAGGTTAGCTAAAAATCCTTCATTATATCCTTGCTCCCACAAATAAATCCCAAACAAGGGGAAATTTTTTTTGTTGGTCAAGCTTTTCTGATAAATTGAATAATATTGGATAGTTCAGAATCTCTTCTTCCTCTATTCTTCTGAATTTGTCCCACCTTGCCACTCCCCTTCCTCTATTCCTCCTTTCACCCTCTAGTTCTACATGACACCTCCCCAACCACAATCCCTCATCCAAACAATACCTTTAAGTGCCACTTCGAAAATAGAATATAAAGAGAGAAAAAAACAACCAGGTGAACCCAAAAAAGCTTAGATTATCATTTATCAGACAGAACTACAATATCTTTGCTCCACTGAGGAGAATGGCATGGGAAAGTAGCAGTTTTCCATGCTTTAAGTAAGGAGAAAGAATGCAAACAAGAAGCAAAAAAAAAATTCTTCTACTACACAAGAGACTAGAGAGTCTCCACCAAGACAAATGATCACTTCTATCTCTACAGAACTAAATCTTCACCCTAATTACACCCACTCCTTCCTCATATATCCCCAAACACACCATGTGACCAGTTACAAGGAAATATACTCACTCTTCTGCCTCTAGCTCCAACTTAACCACATTTTTTTAATATCTTTCATAGGGCAAAGGTCCAATTTCGCCCCAGGAGTAACCCCATAAGACCATCTAGTACCCTAAACTAACAAATGGAGCATATTTACTCAGGAAGTAACATATGTGTAGCCATTTCACCCTTACCAGATGACCTCATCCACATGTCAGTTTTACGTTCACCAGAGGGTGAGATAGCTATGCTTGTGTTACGTCCAGAGTAAATATGCTCCCATTGTTAGTTGAGGTCACTAGATGGTCCTACAGGTTACTTCTAGGGCAAAAGTGGACCTTTCCCTTTTTCATAAACATTCTCCCCTTTTAGGTACCTTTATGCTGCCCTTGAGTCAAGATATGAATAGAGTTTGTCATCCTTACCAATAGTTCGTCTTGATAGTTCAAGAATGTTGATGCCAGACTTTGAATACTTCTAATTATGGCACTATGAGCATCTTTTTCACCAGCAAGACAAAGCCTACAGATTTATGTATTGAACATTGAATAATGAATATCAGCAATTAGGATTATATGGCATGCTTCCTCAAAAAACATAAATTCCAATGAAGAAAATGAAACTAATGACACAAAAAGGTAATTTTCAAAAATAAAATCTGAAATTGTAAGTAACACAAACATGCCCCAAGGTCTCAAATCAAGGAACTAGTACACCCTTTGTTTTAAATAAAAGAAGATATCATATGAGAAAAGGAATAAGGTGAGCCTAATATTTTATCAAATGATATGATAATCCTCAGATTACTAGACATTCATAAGAAATAGAAAATCTACGAAACTCGCCTGAAGATCTCTAGGAGAACAGAAACCTCTTCCTCATTAGGAACTTCAATAATCTGAGGCACAGAAAAGAGTTAAACCTGCAGTTAACCTCCATAATCAGCAATTAAAAAATGCTTTAGACTTGCTGGGGGAAACATTTTTCTTCCATTTTTATGATACCCATCATATTGATGAATCTGGATTGAAACTGTAAGGATAACACAAATTCAAACTCAATCAAATTGTTCATGGGTGCAATGTGTAAGAAAATCAATAAACTCTCGAGAACTAAAGTGATTACATCAAAACCCTTTTGAACTTTGATATATTCAGTTTCTCCCAATGTGATTAAATTTATAATATATAATAATCTAATCCTCAATTTTGAATTCATTCAAACTTTTTTAGTTAACATAATAGATTCATATTGTCTCTTTTAAAAGACACAAAAACAAGATGCATGATTTGAAGAGTACCAGCAACCTGAACCTCTTTCTAGCTTTTAAAAGACACAAAAACAAGATGTTTGACCTTGTTGTTGAGTTTTTTTTTTTTTATTTGCCAGGAGAAAAGAGGGACTGCATGAGGCTTTTTGCTTGGAAGAATAGATCAAGGTTTCTCACTTGCAGTGAATCACCATTTCACAAGGATGAAGGAGCTCAGATCATCAGGAAGCCCCTAATATTAATGTGTAAGGCTGCTTGCACATCAAACTATATCCATGAACAGATCTTGTGAAAGATGCTCAGCATCTTTTTACCAGAAAAAAAAAAGTCTCTACTAATTTAAAATGAGAGGGAATCTTCAAGAAGAGGAAAGGTTACCCAAATGTCTAGTCTCCACTTTTTTAGGGACACAAAAATAAATAATGTCATCAACAGCAATTTTGCATTCTTTAACATGCAAGCTCAAATTTTATGGCTGACAAAAAAAATTATGCATACCATAGATAATGTGATACCCTCCAAAGCCTGACTTTGAAGGAAAACCTCACGGAAATTTAACGGTTCACCTCTTACATCGGCATCATGATAAAAAACCTGATCAATAGCATTACAGGAACAGTTACAAGGCTAATACAAAACGATGCTTTTGTTTCAAACATTAAACAAAACATTAAAAATCAAAACCAAGCATTTCAAATACAGTAAATTATACACATAATGATCCTTCACCAACATAGAGCTCATAGTACTTTCAAATTCAAAGGCAGAGAACGAGGATTCAATTAAAACTCTAATAGAACCAAAGAAGTAGCATCTGTTTAATGGCCATTGCTATAGACTTGACAGACTGTTTTGCATATTAAGTAAAGCTATCAGTGCTCTTTTTTTTATGGTATCTCTTTGTACTCTTCCTATTCTTGCTAGCCGTTTTCTCTCTGGCCCCACATTAATGATTCACGAATCTGAATTCCCCGTTTTCAGTTAGTCATTTACATTATTATTTTAACACTGAGAAGTTTCTTCCAGGGTACAAGTGCTGTGATCAAACAAGACATCCACGCCTCCATAAAATCATAGAATTCAACTCTACAGTAATGAATTAATCCATGATTAGGTTAAAAATGAAGCAGCCATGATTGATTCATTCAGAAACAATATCATGAGGCGCATAGCAACAGAATACAACTGCTCCCACATAATACTGAAGAAAAGAGAAAACCCATTCCAATCGAATTATGAAAAAGAAACAAACTGTGATGAATTACATTACAGTTTGACACAAACACATCTTTTCTGTGAACAACAGCGGGTCAGGAGTTAGGGAAAATAAACTGTTGCAGAAACAACCTCTAGGCTAAACTTCGTATCAGTACAGTAAATAAAAAAACTTAAGCATACCATGAATTCAGACACTGCCTGATGATGAATAATTTAATACTCCAAAAATCAGGTTAATAAAAGAGTCTAACAATAAAAATTCAGCCAGATTAAACCAAATAAACCACGCATAGAATGCAAAAGTTTTATTTACCATAGATGGTTTTTTCAATTTCTCATTTGCTTTGTCAACTTCTATGGTCTGCTCAGGGGTCTTCTCATTATCTTCAGACAAAGTAGCAGGCATTTCATCAATCTCTTTGAGCAAAACTAACCATCTTTTAAGCAACTGTACCCTTTCAGGGCCATGATAGTAAACAGCAGCTTCTTCCAATCTCTCAACTGTCTTCTGAACACTTTTAACATTTTGACCAGCCTGCAAGTAAACACAAAATATAGAGACCAAATAAAAACAAAGCATCTAATATGACCTTCCTGTTCTAATTGTGCTGACATCAAAAAACACTAAATACTGTTGTGGACACGGCACTATAATCACAGCTAAATAATCCAGCTTTTATGGATCCTTCAGGCAGTTTAAGCATTTATAATTACAATGTTAAAACCTTCTCAACTCCTTTCAAAATTTTGAAAAGCCCAAACATTTGGAAACAACAACAAAGGCAGACTCATCCCTATTCCCTTAACAGAATTAGAATACAAATGCTAAGAAACCTATCCAAGTGAAACTTCGAAAATTTAGGGTTAATTATTATCTGAAGGATTAGGATGTTATCATTATTTAGAGTCCAAGAGTGTACCGTTATTTAGAAATCTCATTTGCCCCTTATCAATATATTTGATCGTATCTTCTAGATAATGGATAACTTCATATTATTATCATAAATAAAGAAGGTAAGTGGTTCTGTCACAATATGTGTGAGAGTTCACTGTGCACAAACCTCCTTTTTGTTCACAGTATATCCTCTTGTCATCCCAAATTTCACAATTAATATCAAAATAATGGCACATTAGAAAGTGGATTCCCATGGGAGAACTAATAAATGAGAAACACTATGATATTCATTCTTCTGGCTAGTTAGATAAAAAAAAAGTACTCCCTCCGTTCCTAAATATAAGATCACTTTAGGGAGTAAAGCTTGTTCCTAAATATAAAATCACTTTCTAATTTGACTCAAGTTTTCCCCAAATTACCCCTATACTCCCTTCACCCAAAAAATAGGGGTTTGAAGAAGGTGAGAGGATATTTTGGAAATTTCATGTAATCCTAACTCATTGGAATGTCTTACTTAATCTCTCCAAATTTGCTAAAGTGATCTTATATTTAGGAACGGAGGGAATATGTTGCTGAGCAAACTAGCCTAATAATGGTGAGTTGCAGAACTAGTAAACATGTGAACAAAATTGTAAGCTATCCTTCTCATATGTTATGAGCTTCAAGTTACACATTGAGTAGTCAATCAATCAACCAAATAATGATAAAGAAAATAAACAATCAGCTATCAAAAACCGATTAACGATATCACATTTTTAAGGATAACTAAGACTACACCAAATTAAACAAAGGAAAAAAAAACTAGTTTGAGGACGACGAAAATGAGCCAAATAACTAATACCACAGCGAAATAACAGTAATTGAAGAAAGAAAAACTAAAAATGAGGGCTACACTTAATAATTATAAATGGAAAAGATAAAAGAATTGTGTTTAGAGGAAAAGGAAGGGAGAATACAATGCGATCTTCGAGGATTTTGGCGCCCTCGGCGACGGCGTGGCCGGCGTGTTGAACCACGGACTTTAACCACGATGACATTTCAATGCAAGCCTTCTTCTTCTTCTTCTTCTGATAATCAATCAATTAACAAACCGAAAATCAAGATAAATGAAAAGGAGAAAATGGATTATGACTTACGATGGTTTACCAGTTCACTGATGAAAACAATACATACACAACAGTTAGAAATAAGGGGAAAAAAAGATTCCCGGGACTTGTATCCTCAGTGTATTAGCCATTAGGAAAAGCACGGCATACTAGCTAAAGTAACTAAAACAGTTAATTTTATCAAAGTAAATACTGATTCTAAATATATGACTTATTTAGTTAATTTAGTTAGATTAAACAAGTCAATTAAATTAACTCAAATAACATGATATTAGGAATATACCATAATGATATGCTTTTACCCCATTTTCCCTCTCTTTTTGTCTTTTATTGGAGAGCATTAATAAGGATAATTTGGGGAAAAGTTGATAAGAATTAGAAATAGGTTTTATGAATCAAAGTTTGATAAAATGAATGAATCAAAGAAATAGGTTTCATATTTAAGATCAAATTCATCTTTTCAAATAGGTATATTTAGGATCGGATGGAGTAGATTATATATTAAGGATTAGAGTAAGTTGCTAAAAGAAAAATAGCATGTTGATAAAAAACATAATACTACCTCCGGTCCTAAATATATGATTTAGATGACCTTTTTTTTTGGAGAGGTTAAGGTTGCAAAATAGTCTATTAAATCATGACATATTTGATATATTTTTAGATTATCCATTAGTTTATAAGTAAAATAAACTAGTTTAAGGGAAAAAATTAAGTAAATCAATTTATAATTAACTTATTTTGCTATTTTTAGGATTTTTCAAAAAAGTCAATTAAGTCTTATATTTAGGACCAGAAGGAGTATTACCTTTCTGGGCCTTTTGGCTAAGGTAAAGTGCAATTTATGTTCTTGTCTATTTAATATATGATATGTGGGTCATTGGTCCACACAATATTCATAAAACAGAATACAAAGTTATTGTTATACGAAGGAGTCGGCAAAGCGTTATATGAAGGAGAGATTGACAAAGTCATGGAGATAGAAAAAAGATAATGATGAGGTTTATGTTAATCACAATTAGCTCCTTAAAGAGTCATAGTAATCGAACTGCATTGACAACTACACTTACAATTAGATTTAATATCCCTTAGGAATATTGGGATTTAATTATGGAAAAAATTTACCTCAAGTACTTGACCTCAATTACATCCAATACCCAATAAGAATTTGACACATGTCCAACTAACCCCATACACAACTAACACATGGAGGAGAGAGAAAAGAAGGAGAAAGTAGTGTGGGTTAGTTGGACATGTGTCAAATTCTTATTTGCTTACTGGATGTAATTGAGGTCAAATACTTGAAGTAAGTTTCTTCCTTTAATTATTCCCTAAGAGACTTATACTTAATTGCCTCAAAGTATATATGCATCCAGTAAAGAATACATATACATGTAAAAATTCATATTCATAGTTTATGAATGGTAAAGAAAGTGACTTAAAGATTATTTTGGCTTGAATATTTTTTTTTGGCCAATTTTTGGCTTGAATACTTGAGAGTTAAGAACATCTCTTAATCGAATAAAATAAAACTAATTATACTTACATTTAGGAAATTTTCACTTAGCACCCCTATAATAATTTAATATCCTTAGAGCCCATAAAATTTTGAATTATCACTGTATCCCTTAAAGGGCAATGAAATAAATTTTTTAAGGTCAAATTATTTTATTACTTTTACATCATTTAAAGAAAAATATGAAAAATCACAAGACAAATATGTTTATTTCTAATATATCGATGAAGGCATTTCCAAGACAGCAATCCGCAACTATATTTAAGAAAATAAATGAACTTACAAAAAAAAGTGTTGTGCTTATTTATGAAGTAACTTCGTGTAATTGACAAAACAAAAGAAGAAGTACGTACCTTCGTGTGTGCTGGGGATAAGCATACTAAATTCTTTTTGGTGAACAAATAAGCATATTGATCTTAGCTTGGTATTCTCATATTTGCCTTATCAATGGCATATTGTAAATGCTCTTTTCTATTAAACATTGTTTTGGATATACCTAATGTTTTAGGAATACATTCATTTGTTTTGAAAAAAAAAACATGCTTATCTTAAAAAAATTTATATTTTTGAATGATGATAGATAGCTCATAGCTGTCTTTAAAAAAGAAACAAGGCAATATGTATCAAAAAAAAAACAAGGAAATAAAGTTGTTTTTTTGGTTATATTAAAGGGCCAAGCCCAAACTAATCAAAAATTCTACGAGGGCCTCTTGACTCTCACAATGTCTGATCAAAATACTCCCTCCGCTCCCTAATGTAAGAGCCCAAAATTTGAATGGTTTTGGTCCCTAATGTAAGATCTCACCCCATATTCTCTCCTCATTTAATGCATTTTTTCCTACTTTACCCCTAACTCTCTTTCATATTTATTAATGCTTATGTATTTCTCTCTCTTAAAAGTACCATAATAAATATGGGTAATTTTGGAAAAGAAGCGTTAACTCCAGACATCCAACTAATATTCACATGTTTTCTTAATAAGCGTTTTTTTGACAGTTAACTGTTACATTAGGGACCGGAGGGAGTAACTTTAATAGACTTAAGTAGAGTATATATTTCAGATTTTCCTTATTTCTCCTTGCGTCAGGGTAATTGCTATCTTCTCAGTACATTTGGCAATAAAGTCTTTTTATCCTCAAATTTAGTGCACTCTTTTTTTTTGGCCAATCAAATTTAGTGCACTCTATCCCAAAGAAATACAGTGATCGTTATTTCAGAATTTTATGTGGGTTGTTTGAGATAAATTGTGACAAAAATGATTATGAAAAAACTTTCCCATATACTCTCTCCGGTCCTATTTATAAGTCGCCAACCGCCTCTAAATTTTGGTCCTTAATATAAGTCACCAACTACCACTAACTAACTCATTTATTAAAATTTTTCTAATATACCCTTATGATTGGACCAAATTTCATACCTTTAAGCATGTGCATTTGAGCTTAATTAGTGTGGTTTATTTGTTATATTTGATCATTATTGGTACATTTTTATGCGCATGCTTATGTATAAATATTTGAAGAATAACAGCCATATTACTTGCATTTTATGAAACCAAGGGTATTTTGGTCATTTTGACTATGTGATGTGTTCCTTATGTAGGGGGGTCCCAAGTGGGCCCCATACACCCTTGGTGGAGTTTCAGTGGAGATAACTTGGCAAGAAGGAAGGCTAGATGACAAGCACTCAGGTTCACATCCGGAAGCAAACGTGCTGGCGCTGGCGGACAAAGAGTTGCATCAGGGAGTGGATTCTCATCAAGTGGATTTACATCCGGAAGTGGATTTATATCCGGAAGCAAACGTGCTGGCGCTGGCGGACAAAGAGTTGCATCAGGGAGTGGATTCTCATCCAGTGGATTCTCATCCGGAAGTGAATGTGCTCGCGCTTGTAGTATGAAGTCCTGTATCCGGAAGCCAAAGTCCATCAGTCAGCGAGTGCAAGAGTCAGACTGCACAATGATCAGAAATGTCAACTACTTTTCAGAAGTCTTTGGTGCAGAGTTAATTTAAGGCAAAGTCAACCCTGCAGCTTGAAGTTACTTGGGGAGCATTTTTTCCAAATGAGGCAAAATTGGCGCCAAGGTCAAATTCAAGTCTGGAGGGCTCATTAAGGGCAAAAAGGGAAGCACAATCACTTGAGGAAAAAGGAGGAATCTTTGAAAATGCATGGAGATGAGATCTAGTCCACATTCATCCTAACTTTTACCAAATACCAAAAATACCCTTTGGGCGATAATCCCAAAGCTACTCACCACTATAAAACCCCAAAACGTAACTAACTTACACACACCTGTACTTCACTGACTTCATTTTTCACTTTCTCTCTCTCCTCTAACAAACTCTCTCAACTCCATCTTCATTTTCTTCATCTCTTTCACCTCACAACCTCCGCCATGCCCAGAATCTCACAACTACCTTCATCCACCTTCATCTCCATGTCAGGCTAAATCGCCTATCCTTCTTCTCCAAGGAAATGTGCTTGTAGACTTAACCTATGGCTTCATATGCTTGTAATTTTCTCTTTTAGGTTTCAAGCTAGATGTAAATTTTTGCCTATGTATGACCTTGATTAGGCGTGTATAGGTTAGACATCTAGTTTTAGGTGTTCTACTTTATGTTAGCTTGAAAACCTCTCTTGATTGTTAAGGACATGAAAACCGAGGCTTAATTCTTGTAGTTTCATATATGTATGTGTGTGCGATTAGCTCCTCTTACATTTGTGGAATGAATTTGTTTCTTAAGTGCTATAGATTTGGTACTTAATGTTGCTTAGGTATGTTCTTGGCTTGAAAGAGCTTAAGCCTTAATTGAATTAGTTAAACTCTTGTAGACTTCTTTGATTAAAGAGATCTTGAGAATTTAACTAGTTTATATTAAGAAGAACAAGTATATGAAGTCCGATTAAACATAAGCACGGAGTACTTGGAGAAGGAGGTACATCTCATCCATACTTTCACTCATTCACTTTTGATTCTGTTAGTTGTAGTTTAGATTAGTTTTAATTAGTCTTACATATAAAACCTGCACACAACCTGTTTGATAATTTGCTTAACTTGTAATTAATTGACCTAAGCAAGAGATAAAACCGAACTGTGAATTGACCTAGGACTTGCTGCTAACTATTGTAGTTTAATTCTAGTTTTATTTGCTTTAGCTCTTTTTAGACGACGAAAAAGAGTTAAATCAAATTGGCGCCGTTGCCGGTTTGGTTGAATTCTTTCTTGTCTTAGGTTTTTAGTTACATTTTCTTAGTTTTTGTTGTAGGTGATTTTTAGTTGTAGGACTTTGCTGTGATTTTTACTGGTGTTTTTGTCTGTCATTTTTCTGGATTTTCTGGATTTTGCTGCATATTCTGCTGGTATTGGTGTTTGTCTTGCTGATTTGTTTTGCAGAGACTAATTGCTTGGCTGTTTAGTTTCCACTTCATATAGTTGCACTTAGTGAATTGCATGAACCCTACCACATCACTAGTGCCATTGGATAGAGAGATTAATAAGACTCTTAGAGACCTTAAGAAAAAGAAAAAGCACGAGAAGCAAGCTAGTAAGCAATCTGTAGGATCCACATCAAAGCCATACAATTCATCTGTCGCTTCTAATACCACAATCCTAGACCAGCATTTTATTATGGCAGAAAGGAGAGAGGACCATAGAGAACATCAGAGAGAGGCAAGAGAACATGAACATGAGCGTGAGCGACGTGAAAGGAGAGAGCAAGAGGATGAACATCATTTTGAGGGGGGTAGGCAATTACATGATGATGATAGACCTATGCGTGAATTCACACAGTCATATGCATCATTTGCACCACAAGGTTTTTATGCTAACCCCGCTAACTTTGAGATCAAAGGATCTCTTCTTGCTCATCTGCCTAAGTTTACAGGTTTTCCGCATGAGGATGCTCACACACACCTCCTTGGCCTCTATCATACTTGTTCCTCCATGAAGCCACCTAATGCAGACCTGGATGACGTTCTGTTGCGAGTGTTCCAGTTTTCCTTGGAAGGAAAAGCCAAGGAGTGGCTCTTGAACCTGCCTACTCATTATGCCACTCTTTCTTGGGAGCAACTTAAGAAGGTGTTCTTAGACCGCTATTTTCCACTCTCCAAGATATCAAAGTTGCGGAAAGACATCACAGGTGTTCAGCAATTCTCTCAGGAGACATTCTATGAATATTGGAGCCGGTTCAACACCTTGGTGAACTCGTGCCCCAATCACAATATCTCCAAAGGCAATTTGGTCCAGTACTTTTATGATGGCCTGGTGCCACAGCTCAAGATGAGTGTGGATGCTGCTTCTAATGGCTCACTTTTCAACTTATCAGCCAATGAAGGATGGAACTTATTTTCAACCATGGCCTCTAATCACCAGAATTTTTATGGACGTGATGCTTTGTATGGTGCTGCGCCAAAGGTTGCCTCTGTGAGTAGTGATGACAAGCTGTATAACTCTATTGAGAGGCTGACTGAGAGCCTCAGTCGGATGGATGGACGCTTTGTTCAGCCTACTCCTTGTGTTGATGATTCTATGGCCTTGGTGGCCTCATCCTGTGATCACTGTGGCTCGTCCATGCACCTACCCTCAGACTGTCCATCCCAAGCGGAAGTGGCGGCCATGTTTAACAATGCTAGGCCTCCAGCCAAATATGATCCTTACTCTTCCACGTACAATCCGGGATGGAGGGACCACCCGAACTTTAAGTGGGGGGGAGGTTCAAACCAAGCCACAAATTTCAGCTCTTTCCAGCCACAGCAACAGCCTAAGTGGGGGGGAGGTAACTACCAAGCTGCTAATGCCTATCCCTCACAACAAGGCTATGGTTCATATCAAGGGAGGCCTAACTCTAATGATCAAAGGTACAGGCCGAATCAACAAGCTAATGTTCCTCCTCCATTTATGAAGAATAATGATCCAGCTCATGCTCCTCCATCTAGTTCTTCGACATCTCAACAAGATACTATGTACCAGATGATGTCAAGTTTAATGGAAAAATTTGGAGAAGGCCTAAAGAAAGATGTAACTACCTTAGTTTCTCAAATGTTTAATGAAAAAGCTGAGCAGGAAGCAAAGAAAGGTGGATTGCCGTCTAATGTGGTGATTAATCCTCAAAACATTCATTCTATGCACCTAAGAAGTGGACGGAAATATGGTGATGCATATGAATATGAGGAGGAAGAGGAGCAAACACAACTACCTTTTGAGGCTGAGCAGAGTCAGTTGAATGAGGAAGGTCACTCTAGCCTCCAGAATGATTTTGTTGGTGATCAGATGCATGAAGAGGCTGTACTGAGTCCTCCTCTTGATAAACCACTCGATGAGGTTGAGAGTCTGACTAAGAAGAGTGAGGAAGCTGAGACCTCACAAGAGGAGAAGAGGAAAGAGATTGCAGAGGGAAAGCGCAAAGTTGGAGAATCTTCTTCGCAAGAACAACCTACTCAGCAAGGAGATGAGTCTCCTAAAGGTAAGTCTGTTGACCCTAAATATTTACCTTTTCCTAACTCGTATGCTTTAGTTAAGAAACAACATGATGATGAGTTAGAAAAGGAAATGCTCAATTTATTCTCTAAGCTTGAAGTGAATGTACCTATACTTGTACTGTTGAAACAAATGCCTAAATGTGCAAAGTTTTTAAAGGATCTGTGTACTAACAAGAGAGTTGGTAATGTAAGTAACAAGGTCCAATTAAGGACTAATGTTTCGTCTCTCTTAAAAGGGCACCTGCCCTCAAAGTGCAAAGATCCTGGATCTTTCACTATCCCTTGTCAGATAGGGAAACTTAGTTTTGGGAAAGCACTTCTTGATTTAGGGGCAGCCATTAACGTCATGCCTAAGGCCACCTACTTTGCACTAGGATTGAAGAACCTGAGTGAAACCAGTGTTGTAGTTCAACTGGCTGATAGGTCCATAAAGAAACCCTTTGGCTTTATAGAAGACATTCTAGTGAAGGTTAGGGAACTAGTTTTCCCCGTGGACTTTTATGTACTAGATATGACCAGTGACACTAGTATGGATGATTCTTTGATCCTAGGAAGGCCATTTATGAAAACTGCCAAGATGGTGATAAGTTTAGAAGGGGGATTTGTTACAATGCAAGTGGGGAATCAAATAATAAGATTTGATGTAGGAGAAGCCATGAGACACCCCCACGAGGATTATTCTCTCCTAGGGCTGAGTGTGGTTGATTCATTGATGCATGTGATTTATGATGAGCATGTGAATTCTTTTAAGATGAACATGTTTGATAAAATTGATGCTCATATGTGCTGTAATGATTCTTGTGCTAGATTGATTTCTAATACATGCTTGCATGATGTTTTTAATGATTCATCTAGTATAGGAAGTACAGTAACTGAATTCATGGATTCCATGTATGTGAACTATGATTTTGATGATGATTGCACTTCTATATCTTCTTTGTCAAGCTACAACCCCTTGGAAGAGGGAAGTTTGCTCACTTTTGTAGGACAAACGAAGGATGGAGGTTGTGAATTCACAAAGGAAATTGAGGAGTCTAGTTCACAAAGGTTTGATATTGAAGAGTATGAAGCTTTAAGGAGAAGCCGCTTACACAAGCTGAGAGAGAAGCTTTATCTGAAAGAGCATGCGCTCGCTGACGGTCCACATGTTTCTACCCTGAGCGGCAGTGGTGATGCAGACTCAAATAAGAGTGCTGAGGCCTCAGACTCTAAGAGGCCGAATTGTTGTGAAGATCTGAGGCAGCCAATGACTCTTTCTGATTACTTTGATGAGCTGCCACAATTTGATGATGATTTCTATGAGCCTAAAGTGTTGCAAGTTGAGATGCACACTTTGGTACCTTCTATTATTGAGCCACCTACTCTGGAGCTGAAACCTTTGCCGCCTAATCTCAAGTATGCCTACTTGATTGAAAATGAGAAGCTGCCGGTGATTATCTCTACTACTCTTTCTTCTCTTGAGGAAGAGAAGTTACTGGATGTATTAAGAAGATACAAGAGGGCCATTGGGTGGACTCTAGCTGATCTTCCTGGCATGAGTCCTACCACCTGCATGCACCGGATCTTGCTTACTGACGATGCTAAACCAGTGAGGCAACCACAGAGAAGGCTCAATCCCTTAATTCTTGATGTTGTGAAAAAGGAGGTAGAAAAGCTATTAAGTGCTGGAATTATCTACCCGATAAGCGATAGTGAATGGGTGAGTCCCATCCATGTGGTGCCAAAGAAGAGTGGGTTGACCGTGGTAAAGAATGACAAGGATGAGCTAGTGCCTACACGAGTTCAGAATTCTTGGAGGGTATGCATTGATTACAGGAAGTTGAATGACTCCACGAGAAAAGACCACTTTCCCTTGCCATTTATCGACCAAATGTTGGAAAGACTGGCAGGCAAGTCACACTATTGTTTTCTGGATGGTTTCTCCGGGTATTTCCAGGTTCCCATAGCACCAGAGGACCAAGAGAAAACAACCTTTACTTGCCCATTTGGAACCTTCGCATATAGAAAAATGCCTTTTGGTCTGTGCAATGCTCCAGGAACCTTTCAACGTTGTATGATGAGCATTTTTAATGACTTGCTGGAGGATGGCATAGAGGTGTTTATGGATGATTTCTCCCTCTATGGAGACAGTTTTGATGCTTGCTTGGTCAATCTTGAGAAAGCATTGGTCAGATGTGTGGAGAAGGGTTTGGTGCTCAATTATGAGAAATGCCATTTCATGGTGGACAAGGGAATAGTTTTGGGACACTTAGTCTCAAAGGAGGGCATTCAGGTTGACAAAGCCAAGGTTGAGGTAATTTCTTCTCTACCCTTCCCTACTTGCTTGAAGGAGTTGAGGTCCTTTTTAGGACATGTGGGATTTTATCGAAGATTTATCAAGGGCTTCAGCCAAATTGCTGCTCCTTTATCTCATCTACTTCAAAAGAAGCCGAGTTTGACTTTTCTAATTCTTGTAAGGAAGCCTTTGTTGAGTTGAAGTCAAGACTTATTTCTCCTCCTATCTTGGTTGCACCTAATTGGGAGCTTCCTTTTGAGCTATCATGTGATGCTTCTAACGAAGCGTTGGGAGCTATGCTCGGCCAGAGGCATGATTCTTTGCCAAGGGTGATTGCTTATGCGTCTAAGACTTTGGATAGAGCCCAAAGGAATTATACAACCACTGAGAAGGAATTATTTGCCATTGTCTTCGGTCTAGATAAATTTCGGCAATACTTACTTCATTCCAAAGTAACTGTATTCACAGATCATGCAGCTGTTCGTTATTTACTGTCCAAGCCACAAACAAAGCCCAGGCTCTTGCGATGGGTGTTGCTGTTACAAGAATTTGAGTTGGAGATCAAAGACAGAACTGGAAAAGAGAACTTGGTAGCTGATCATTTGAGCCGTTTGCCAAAGGATGTGGAAGGTGTTGATGATTCTTCTCTTATTTGTGATATCTTCCCAGATGCCTTATTATGTGCCTTAAATGCAAAGAAAGATCCTTGGTATGCTCATCTTGTGAACTACCTTGTTGCCGAAGTCACTTCACCATCTCTGAACAAGCATCAAGTCCAAAAGTTGAAGAGGGATGCTAGCTACTATATTTGGGATGAGCCGCACTTGTGGAGGCTATGTAATGATCAAATAATCAGAAAGTGTGTGCAAGATGAGGAAGTTCCATCAATTCTAGAGTTTTGTCATTCACTAGCTTGTGGAGGACACTTTGGTGCTAAAAAGACTTCAAGGAAGATTCTGGAGGCCGGTTTCTATTGGCCTACTCTGTTTAAAGACGCATTTGAGTATTGCAAGTCTTGTGACAAATGCCAAAGGTTTGGAAGTATGGGGAAGAGACAAGAGATGCCTCAAGTGCCAATGCTATACTGTGACCCTTTTGATGTATGGGGTATAGATTTTATGGGACCTTTTCCACCATCTAACGGCTACACATATATTCTGCTGGCAGTGGACTACCTATCTAGGTGGGTGGAAGCTGTGCCAACCAGAGCCAATGATGCGAGGGCTGTGTTAAAATTTTTGAAGTCTAATATCTTTTGCCGGTTTGGAGTTCCTAAGGCTTTGGTGAGTGATCAAGGGTCTCATTTCTGTAACAAGCTTATGTCTTCATTGCTCAGTCAATTTGGGGTGAATCACAAGGTTTCTACACCTTACCATCCCCAAACCAATGGAGAAGCTGAGGTGAGCAATAGGCAAATTAAAAACATCCTTGAGCGAATTGTGAAGCCAAGTAGGAAGGATTGGAGTTTGAGACTTGAAGAAGCTCTCTGGGCATATAGGACTTCATTCAAGACTCCTATTGGCATGTCTCCTTATCGGCTCATATATGGAAAGGCTTGTCATCTACCAGTTGAGCTGCAGCACAAGTCTTATTGGGCAGTTAAATCTTGTATTGAGGATATGGATGCTGCTGCTCAAGAAAGGCAGTTGACTCTGAGTGAGCTTGAGGAGCTGAGGAATGAAGCTTTTGAGAACTCAAGGATCCTGAAAGAGAAGACTAAGGCCATTCATGATAGTGGCATTCTGAGGAAGCAGTTCAAGGAGGGAGATCTTGTCTTGTGCTATCGCGTGAGATTCAAATTTTGTGGAGGAGGCAAGCTTAAAGACAAGTGGCAAGGACCTTATGAAGTGCTCAAGTCTCATGACTTTGGGATGGTTGAGATCAAGAATCTCAAGGATGGCCGTGTGTACAAGGTCAATGGCCACTTGCTCAAATTGTATAAGGAGAATTTCAAGCCTCCCTAAAGGTCGTTTCTTTCCTTTCCTCACTTATTCTTTTATTGCAAATTCTTAAGTGTGGGGGAAGATGTTAGAATTAAAAAAATTAGGATTATGTTTAAATTTAGGATTTTGTTTAGGTTTGTTAGGTTGTTTAAATATGAAAAATTTCATTAGTGCTGGGGGATGCCTATTTGTGTCAGGAAGTGTCATTGAGGAAATAGAGGATTTTGCATTCGGAAGTGTTTTTGCTTCCGGAAGCTCTCACTTAGACTTTGCTACTTAGGATCAGATTGTGTTCACTTTGCTTCCGCTAGGGGATGAAGTTCATTGTGCACAAGCGTTGATGCATCCGGAAGCAATTTTGCTTCCGGTAGCATGTTTGCTTCCGCTAGGGGTGAGATTAGAATCTGAACCTAGAGTGACTTCCTATAGCAGTTCTACTTCCGGTAGCATTTTTGCTTCCGGAAGCCTAGCAGCTTGAGTCTGAATTCAGTTAGGCTTCCTGAGTGTCAGTGAGTAAAAAAAAAAAAAAAAAAAAAAAAAAAAAAAAAAAAAATTTTTAGGTTGTGTTTAGTGTAGTCTTGTTAATAATACATGCATATGAGCCATTTGTTTGTTGGAACTGCCCTGCCTTTTATTTTGCTGCTTTGCCTTTCAAATACATCTTCCTACTTGATTTGATTGGTCCATTGAGGACAATGTATGCTTTAAGTGTGGGGGAGGTGTATTATGTGCTTAAAAGTGGTCTGATTCAAAGCTTTCACACTTGGTTTTTGGATTTATTTGGCATGATTTTTCTTGAAAATTTGACTTGATTATGGCTCTTGAAAGCAAATGGAATTGTCCTTTAGTGTGTAAGTAGAATTCTTGGAATGATTACTTGGGGCATTGCATGGGGCACTTTTAAGGTATAAAGAGGGTGTTAGTTTCTCATTTAACTTTTCTTAGGGAGGAAGTGACTAATTAGAGTAAGCTATAAATGTGAGAAGCCTCCAACCGAATTGAGTGGGCCAATAGTCAACTTGACCTCCTAGAACTTGTCCTAGCTCTTGTTCAAGATCACAATGCATGGTATGATTGAAAATGAAAGGGGCGTTTCTTTCTAAACCCTCATGACCCAAACACTAGCCAACCAAAAATATTATCCTTTGTTTAACCCCTTTGGGCCATTCACTATTCTTTTCTATCACCTTGACCAATGTTTGAATGAGTGACTATAGCATATGCTTGCATTTATATTAGCTTTGTATTGTTGTATCTGGTGTAAAGCATGCTACATTGTGAGAAATAAAAGAGGCCGAGAGCCCTTGAGTGAAAAAGAAGAAAAGAGAGGTGGCCAAAGGCCAAGAAAAAGCAAAAGAAAAGGAAAAAAATATAAGGCCGAAGGCCTAAGTAAAAAAAGGAAGAAAAGCACAAAGTGCTTATGAATGCCAAAGGCATTTGAGTTAAAAGAAAAATTGAGAGAAGCACAAAGTGCTTGAAAAAAGATGTAGCATGCTTAGTGGAATTGTATTCATTGTATTGCATGCATATGTGGTGGTAACTTGTTTATATCATTGGTCATTGACTATTTTCCATCATTCACCATTCATTATTAGCCTTCCATTTAAACCACAAAGTCCCCTAGATTTGGTTGTGTCATGCATAATAATGGGTGGAGAATTTAGAGCTATTACAAGCTTATGGTGATGGTCAAGTGCATTGAGCCAAAGAGTGATCACAAGTCCCTAGTTAGGCATTTTTCCTAACTTGAGTGAATGAGTTTAAACACTTTATCCGGTGAGGAAAAATCTCAATTGGCACTCCTCCTTAAGCCTAGTTGCTTGTTAAACTTGCATTCGCTTTGTATTCTTAGATTTGGCCTATGCGAAGTTCTAGGGAAAGGTTCAAGAAGATCTACTTGTATTCTATGATAATTTCAATTGCCTTCACTATGCTTAATGATTAAGTTAATCTTTTATATGACTTTGCCCGGAGTGCAAAGATTAAGTGTGGGGGATTTGATTGGACCAAATTTCATACCTTTAAGCATGTGCATTTGAGCTTAATTAGTGTGGTTTATTTGTTATATTTGATCATTATTGGTACATTTTTATGCGCATGCTTATGTATAAATATTTGAAGAATAACAGCCATATTACTTGCATTTTATGAAACCAAGGGTATTTTGGTCATTTTGACTATGTGATGTGTTCCTTATGTAGGGGGGTCCCAAGTGGGCCCCATACACCCTTGGTGGAGTTTCAGTGGAGATAACTTGGCAAGAAGGAAGGCTAGATGACAAGCACTCAGGTTCACATCCGGAAGCAAACGTGCTGGCGCTGGCGGACAAAGAGTTGCATCAGGGAGTGGATTCTCATCAAGTGGATTTACATCCGGAAGTGGATTTATATCCGGAAGCAAACGTGCTGGCGCTGGCGGACAAAGAGTTGCATCAGGGAGTGGATTCTCATCCAGTGGATTCTCATCCGGAAGTGAATGTGCTCGCGCTTGTAGTATGAAGTCCTGTATCCGGAAGCCAAAGTCCATCAGTCAGCGAGTGCAAGAGTCAGACTGCACAATGATCAGAAATGTCAACTACTTTTCAGAAGTCTTTGGTGCAGAGTTAATTTAAGGCAAAGTCAACCCTGCAGCTTGAAGTTACTTGGGGAGCATTTTTTCCAAATGAGGCAAAATTGGCGCCAAGGTCAAATTCAAGTCTGGAGGGCTCATTAAGGGCAAAAAGGGAAGCACAATCACTTGAGGAAAAAGGAGGAATCTTTGAAAATGCATGGAGATGAGATCTAGTCCACATTCATCCTAACTTTTACCAAATACCAAAAATACCCTTTGGGCGATAATCCCAAAGCTACTCACCACTATAAAACCCCAAAACGTAACTAACTTACACACACCTGTACTTCACTGACTTCATTTTTCACTTTCTCTCTCTCCTCTAACAAACTCTCTCAACTCCATCTTCATTTTCTTCATCTCTTTCACCTCACAACCTCCGCCATGCCCAGAATCTCACAACTACCTTCATCCACCTTCATCTCCATGTCAGGCTAAATCGCCTATCCTTCTTCTCCAAGGAAATGTGCTTGTAGACTTAACCTATGGCTTCATATGCTTGTAATTTTCTCTTTTAGGTTTCAAGCTAGATGTAAATTTTTGCCTATGTATGACCTTGATTAGGCGTGTATAGGTTAGACATCTAGTTTTAGGTGTTCTACTTTATGTTAGCTTGAAAACCTCTCTTGATTGTTAAGGACATGAAAACCGAGGCTTAATTCTTGTAGTTTCATATATGTATGTGTGTGCGATTAGCTCCTCTTACATTTGTGGAATGAATTTGTTTCTTAAGTGCTATAGATTTGGTACTTAATGTTGCTTAGGTATGTTCTTGGCTTGAAAGAGCTTAAGCCTTAATTGAATTAGTTAAACTCTTGTAGACTTCTTTGATTAAAGAGATCTTGAGAATTTAACTAGTTTATATTAAGAAGAACAAGTATATGAAGTCCGATTAAACATAAGCACGGAGTACTTGGAGAAGGAGGTACATCTCATCCATACTTTCACTCATTCACTTTTGATTCTGTTAGTTGTAGTTTAGATTAGTTTTAATTAGTCTTACATATAAAACCTGCACACAACCTGTTTGATAATTTGCTTAACTTGTAATTAATTGACCTAAGCAAGAGATAAAACCGAACTGTGAATTGACCTAGGACTTGCTGCTAACTATTGTAGTTTAATTCTAGTTTTATTTGCTTTAGCTCTTTTTAGACGACGAAAAAGAGTTAAATCACCTTACATTGAAAAATGAACATTGGAAGATAAGAAGAGAGAGAAGATGAAAAAAGCACTTTTATAGATAAAGGATTAATGAAGAGAGAGAAAATGTAGTGGGCCATAGTGATAAAGGTGGGAGGGGCAAAAATGGAAAAGACAAAAAATAAGACCAATTTAATTATCCAACTTCCATTAACCTCCTCTCCTTGGTATGTACAATTTAGGCGGTTGGCGACTTATAAATAGGACCGGAGGGTACGTGTTCTATCTATGGCCCCTCGGTAAGTAGACCGAGACAAGAGACCTATTATTAGTAACTAATTAATTAATTGCAATGCAAATCTCCCGATTGACTTCAAAATAAATATTTCATAATATCTATCTATCTAATATATATCTTAAAATCTCCTATTTGAACCCATTTGTTTTCACATTCTAAACCTGATTGAGCATGCTTAGTGGGTGGAGAGATTTTAAACCCCTTTGTCATTCCCAACTCTGAACACACACACTGCCCCAACTCTGAAAAATAATGTCAAAATCTATTTTTCATCATTAATGTCATTCCCAACTCCCAATGTGCTACCACCGTCCCTTCCTCTTCTTCTCACTGCTTCTCACTGCCGCCTCATGTAACATCAAAACCCAAAACCCTAATCTCTCCTCCACTTTGGGCATCCCTACAATTACAAACACAAACACACCCTCCCCCTCGTTCTCACGTTACTTCTTCTTCCTTTCTTCATCAACCATTTCCTTCTTCCCTCCTCATCACCAAAAATCATTCACCTTCACTCCCAACAACTTTCATCGCCATCACTTTCGCCTCATCTCTTCTTCCCTCTCCATTTCAATCTCCTTCGTTCTCACATTCTCTTTCGCTATTCTCTCTTCCAACTGTCACCACCGTTGCTAAGCTGGATATTGAGAACAAAACATACATGTTCCCCTGATTCAAAAAGTTTGCATGTGAGAAGAAGCATGATATGTAATATTTAAAAGTCATTATTTTTTCAGTAGGGACAGGAGAAACATTTGGAGCTTCAGTTATGAGTATCCTAAGATCAAGCATGATTGCTTCTGTTATTCCTTCTCAATGGTGGCTATTATGTCCGGGTATATATATAGAGAGAGACACACACACACCAAATCATTTGGACCTCCACTTGTGTGTGTTTGTGTTTTTCTTTGATTCACCGATGACTTTTTAGTTATTCAAGGTAGAATTTGTTTTTTTACTTTGTTTTTGCAGCAATGGGCTTATTAAGCTGATCAAGCTTTGTTCTGTGACGATTTTCTGGACGCATTTCTTTTTTTCATCTACTGCTTTTATCCGATGGATTTATGAAAGGTAAGCTTTTGATTATGGGCATATCTTATATTCCTTCTTTCTCCATCATTCTTTTTAAATTAGTTACATTGGAAGTTTCTGTTATTGGGTTATCTCAGATCTGCTGCATTTTGGTCAAAGTTTACATTTTTAATCTCAAATTAGGGTGAAGGAAATTATTTATATTGTTTGAGATAAAAGTTAATTGAAACCAGTTTATCTATTCTTGAGACGTGATTTTGTTTATTTTCATGTGATAAACATTGCACTTGATTTTTCTTATATTTTTACCACAGATATTTAGGCCATCTTCCAAGGACAGCTGAAGAATTTGTCGCCTCTGTTGTTAAGTACTTTCCATAGTGGTTGGATTCAAGAGCAGTGACATAGCTTCTTTTTCATCCCAAAGTGAAGGTCCAAAAGCGAATGATTTAAGGTTTGGTTATCAGTTCTTTGTTGATCCTGACCAGGAATTAGGTTATTTGGCTTATCCTATTTAATGGCTATAATAAACTTTCAATAAGGAAAATGGTGGCACAACTTTCTTATGTATTTCAACATTGCTATTTTTGTCATTTTTTGCCAAATTGTGTTTGTGAAAATGAAATCTGTTATTCTACTTTTGAGTTCTTGAATTAAAGTTTCACAGCTGTAGTCATATCAGTAGGCATCTTTCTATGGCTGCTATGAAATTCATATCATTCATTGCAATAAGCAGAGTACTGATACAAGATACAATGGACAACATGTCTAGATATCAGACAAGAATATCTAGAAAAAATAAATTTATAAACAAAAAGCAGAAACTTAAGAGAGATAGGAAAAATAATGTCAACTTAGAGGGTATTAAATTACTAGAGAAATGACATTAGTATTCCTAAAAGCAAGACAACTAATGTCATTCTGTAAGTTAGTTGTGATACTACAGAGTTTATGGCTGCAATGTCATATGCCTCTGCTGCATCCTCTTGGGTACCTACAGTATTTCATTTCAATGACATAAATCAACGTTCTTAGAGGTTATACTCCCTAATGATCTTTATGACCGCCAAGTTTGAGTGCCCTTATAAAGCTGGATATTGAGAACAAAACATTCATGTTCCCCTGATTCAAAAAGTTTGCATGTGAGAAGAAGCATGATATGTAATATTTAAAAGTCATTATTTTTTCAGTAGGGACAGGAGAAACATTTGGAGCTTCAGTTATGAGTATCCTAAGATCAAGCATGATTGCTTCTGTTATTCCTTCTCAATGGTGGCTATTATGTCTGGGTATATATATAGAGAGAGAGAGACACACACACACCAAATCATTTTTTTTTCTAGGAGATCTGCAATATCTGTGTGGAGAATATTCATTTTGAGCAAACCTACTGATTCCTTTCATGATAATCTTTGCCTCAACCTTATTCCTTTACTTGCTACTCCTTTTGATAATATAATAGGGCGGCCATGCTTTTCAGATTTTATATAAATTGTATTTGATTATGACACCATCTATTTTCACTGTAATTGATGATTTTCTTAGATATAAGGTTTACTAGGTCAATTATTTTGTTTACTAGACTATCTCATTTTGTTATATGCTATTTTGCTTTCAGTATCATGTGCATGAAACTTGGGGAATATCACGCTGCAAAGGCAACTTTGATGAAGAGTGGTTCTTTGGATCAACGAGATTCCAGATTCATTACTTTGATGTGAGTGTGTGACAATCTTATTGCAGGTAAAGCTCCGCTTTTAAAAAGATTCATTACTTTGATGAAAGAGTCTGATGATCTTATTGCAGGTAAAGTTCCACTTTAAAAATGGTAAAACTCATTTCTTGCAGTAAAGCTATCATTTCTTCCATGTTGGTGATTTTGATTGCATTTAAATTAAATGAGATCTCACAATTTGATGTTGACTGTTTAGATGGACTATGTGAAAAATATGGTGTTTGGCTGGTAAATTGCCATGTAAACAGAATTTATATTATGTTGAAGAGCAAAGCAACATCATAATTATACACAGGAAAAGAGCCCTATTTCAGATGATGCTTCATAAGATATAAAGCCAAAGAGCGAACATGCCACAAACCCATAGAGTGATCCTTCAAAACAGGTGGCTGAACCCGTAGTTAAGCCTGAGTATGAGTTAGACTTTGTTTTTTTTTGTTTGCTGTTATTCACCTTTTGCTGTTAGTGGAGGTATTTCACATAGTATATTTGTTATTTCACATGGTATATTTCACTTAAGATACTTAAATAAGAACTCTAAGCATCTTATTTACCCAATTAATTCATTCCCTCCTTTTTAATTATTGTTGAGGGAGAATCAATAATGCTATTTTCAACAGAACGTGAAAAATTAGAATTAGTTCCCACTTTAGCATCTTTATTGTCTCCCATAATATGAATGTTTGTTTATTTTCAACTATTAGTTTTCCAGTTAATAAATACTACAGAAACAAAAGGAGATGGTTAACTTTAGCATCTCTATAACTATTAGTTCCCACTTTGTCTACTATAGCTAAAACTGATAATTTCACAACAATTGTACCATTAGCACAATCAAATAGTTTATACTATCCAATAAAGATTAATTTCTTCCAACAATAAGATGAAACCAGTGAATAAATTGGGATAAATAACTGTCGAAATTGGAAAGCATCACCTAGATAGAAAAACTATAATATTTGAATCAAGACATTAATACTTATAGTGCAATTAATGATTACATGTTTAGAATTGATATGTTTCTGCAATGCATACATTTGAGTACAGGTTCTTCAAATTCTCTTGCAAGAACACATCCAATTCTCATGCACGGGGCCTGGTCATCGTCACTGCTGATTGGGATGGGCTGAACAAGTCAATCCACAACTATGTATTACCCATGTCTGTTTGATATTCACTGACTTGGCTACTTTGTATTAGAGAATCAAACTTCTGTTTTTTGCTTGAGCATGTTGTCCTTGGCCATTTACATGCCGCTTATCTTTTAGGATTGATATTGATGTTTAGTAGGATCAGTGCAATCAGGGTGAGGTGAATTCTAATTAGAGATTGCATCTCTCATTACATGAGCTTTGTCTTTCAAGCAGACCCCTTTCAGATTTCTTGGGAGTAAGATCAGATTTGTTGCATGACATGACAACTCAAAATCCTTGAGTGCCCAATATCAAATGGTCTTTTATTACTCAAAAAATTATTGACCCCTAAAAGAGATGCAGAGTCATGTGTTGGACTTTGAACATGCCTTTTGCGGTAAGAGCAGAGTGAGAGGATTTAAGGGTTGGTGGCTGAAGTTTGCTCGCTACAAATGGCTGGGTGTGTTCTGTATCATATATTTGATTCATTAACTGATGAAGTCTGCTATCTCCTCATTTCCCATCCACCTGTTGGTAGAGCCCTTTCACCTGGGTTTTTAAGCGTGGTGACAATCAATGAAATGGTCATATGCTTCAATATCTACTCTCTTCTTGAGGGCAAAACAGTACATTCTATATAGTGACTCTTTTTTTTAATAATTTATGATTGAGAAGGGCATTATTGAAAACCCAACCTGTATTTCTTGCAAATATTAGTGAACTAATTAATAGATATTTTAATTTATTTTTGTGTTGATCTGTTCAAGTATGTATACCTTATATTATTTTAATATATTTGTTTCAAATAATATTTCCAAATAAAATAGGTAAAATTATAATAAAGAACTTAATAAATACTTATTTAGTGTGTATTATAAAAATTAAAATTATTTGGAACGATCAACTACAAAAAAAAAAAATTAGTCCAAGTGAACTTTTCGATGGTGGTTGGAGATGGAATTTAACTTTTGTTACAAAGATAACTAGAGTTCTTTTGGTATGATAATGATAATTCATTTTCTCAAGTCATTTTTCCAAGATTCATTACTAAAAAAATTAAATAGAAAGCAATATATAAAGTACTAAACACTTTGTCAACTAATACAACTAAAAGAGGAATTTTTGAAGTGAAAAAAGACGTCTCAAGAGAGAACATGTATAGGATTTATGGGAGAGTGGTTGGACTGAAGTGGGGTTGAAGATAATTTGATCCTTAAACGAGTGAGTTTGACTCTTTTGCTTTTATAAACGAGTGAGTATGATTCTTGGACGAGTTAAACATATTACATATTGAAATTATTTGGAATGATCAAGTAAAAAAAAATTTATACTTTCAAATGTGGAGGTGTCCAGGGAATTATTGTTTTTTTCAGGGGTACATGGGGGATGTTGGAGATTGAGTTCTACCATTTTTTTTATTAACAGGTGAGTTTGATTCTTTACTAGGGGAAACTTGATTTATTTGGTGGGTGGGGTGGGGGGGGATTGGGACTTGGGAGGTTGGGGATGGAGTTTAACTTTTTTTTTTTTTTGTTTTTATACACGAGAGAGTTTAATTCTATGTTAAGTTGAAAATATTACCTGTAATCTAAATTTATATATATATATTTTTAAACAATTCATTAGTAGGAATCATAGTATTTTAAATATTACATATAGTATAGATTCTATTTTATTTTCTAAAACATCCTGTTGCTGAAATAATTTCAACAAAATACCTTCATACTAATTTGGTGGGGGGGGATTTGGTTCATGTTTTTGTTGTGGGGGGAGGAGTACGAGACTTAAAGGGGGTTAGGGATAATTTAATTCTAGGGAAAAACTTACATCAAATTACTTTCTCCAGGTTCTCAAGTTCTTTTAATATAGGAGTGACACATGTCCTTTTATTGAATGAATGATTGTTATAAAAGGATACGTGTCACTCCTATATTAAAAGAACTTGAGAACCTGGATAAAGGAACTTGACCTAAGTAAGGTCCTTAATTCTAACCTTTCAATTAAAACATAACTTAATATGTAACCTTTTAAATAAAATATTTGGAAAGATAAGCGTCAACTATTTAATTAAATATGTCTCAATTTATCCTCATATATGACTATATTTTCTACCTATTAAGCAATTATCCTTCATATTACCATAATATATAATATTTTATAAAAAAAAAACTTCCCGTGCATCGCACGGGTAAAATTCTTGTTGATTGTTGTATTCTCTTTTCCAATCAACCAAGCTGATACATGATATAAATATATAACAACAAATTGATTGATTTGCGCAGCCTGTTTTCTAGTTTATCTATATAATTTAACCTAATCATATTTATGCAAAATTTAAAATTTAAAATGATTTCTACTATTCTCTAGATAAAAAACAATATGATTATTTAGATCTAGTTGCCTAATATTATCATTTTAATTATGAGCTAGCTTTTCTTGTTGTCACAATTATGAACACCAATACCAATTTACACGTTTTTTTTTTTGCAATCATAGACACACACACACACACACACACACACACACACACACACACACATATATATCTTATAAGATTTCCCTCAAGTTTAATCTTAAGCACTGATGTTCATATCAATAAAAACGAAAAAATATTATAGGAGTATTTTATCAACTATTTTCCTGATATTTGTTAATCATTCAGAATATGACCATGAAGTTTCCGTCATGTAGCTTAATACAGCTGGATGCATGACTTAAATGTTTTTCTATATAAGTTGTCACTTTCTACTGGAAGATTTCGCCTTCTCAGTATTATTATTCTCACTTTCTTGCTTCCTCTATCAATTTATTTACCATTTGATGCTTTAGAAAAGAAAATTTTTTATCAGGTGAACTTAGTTATATTCATTTCGTCAAATTATTAAAGTACATGTGACTATGTATCTAAATATTGTTATTTAACTACAATTACATGTGAAACAGTCATTTGAACTAATGTAATTGGAAAACTGAACGCAAGAGATATGATCTTTGATGTAAGTAAGTTCATTATGAAATTCAGAAAAACTAGAACATATTCCCTTAATCCAATAAGTTAAATTTTATAATCATGTACCTAATCAAATGTTCAATTTTAATCACATGCGTTACAATAAAATAATAGTATTTCCAACAATAATAGAATAGATGGTATAACACTTGACATATTCAATAATATAATACACAAAAAGTGTTATCGATATTGTCTAGATTATTCATTTTACTTTTATTTGCTTTTTTTACCAAATTATTTACTTTCTAATATCATGACCTTTTAAATTAAATGAAATAAAACAAATACATACTATATGATTTATAGAATATATAAATCAATTAATCTATAAGTTACGTACACGCAGCTCCATGCACATTGATCGTTTATAGTATAGTATAATCAGCTCATGTCCCAAGAACTCGTTAACTTGCCACTACTTGTACTTCCCTCCTTCTCACAATAATCTAGAGCTCATTTCCTAATATAAGAGTTCAGCTGTTAAATTATACTCCCTCCGGTCTCTAATGTAAAAGCCCAAAATTTGAATGGTTTTGGTCCCTAATGTAAGAGCTCACCCCATATTCTCTCCTCATTTAATGCATTTTTTCCTACTTTACCCCTAACTCTCTTTCATATTTATTAATGTTTATGTATTTCTCTTTCTTAAAAGTACCATAATAAATATGGACAATTTTGGAAAAGAAGCATTAACTCCAGACACTCAACTAACATTCACATGTTTTCTTAAGAAGCGTTTTTTTTATGGTTAGCTCTTACATTAGGGACCGAAGGGAGTACTTCTTAAACAAACATATAAAAGTTAGTTAAATGTCTGAAGTTAATGTTTTGTTTATCAATACTGTCCATATTTATTATAACAATTTATTTACTAATTCTGTGTTTTTGTAATAAGTTTAATTTCCTCAAAACTAATTTTAATTTTCTACTTATAAACTAACACATAATCTAATTTCGTATGACATATGTTATAATATAAAGGTCTAATTTATTTCATTAATTTCTTAAAAATTAAAAAATATTATATTTAGAATTGGAGGAGTATATTTTTTTATTAATATTATAATACTTACAATACGCTTTTTTATATGAATGTACATCTAGTTCATTGTATCTATTAATATCAAATTTTATAAATTCATAGGGCCATATGTCCTATCAATTTTATATGTGGTATATAACTGTGTGTTATCAAATAATTTAACATAAATATTTTCTTTTCTAATTTTCCAACTGATATACTCCTATGTTTTGGACAAGTCCACCAACTAATGAGGCTATTCATTACTTTCCTTTTCCAGTTTAATTTCCATGATAAGTACTCTCTCCATTTTTAATATTAGGGCCTAAAATTTGAATATTTTAATTCAAAATATGAGAGCTTACTCTAACATTCTCTCATTATATTTAATACATTTTTCATATTTTTACCCCTTATTCTCTTTTATATTTATTATTATTTACATGTTTCTCTCTATTAATAATATCAAAATAAAGAGGGAAGTAGTGAACAAAAATTAATTTCAAATATTCAACTAACTTTACTTGTTTTCTTATTAAACATGTTTTCGCATAAGAGTTTTTATATTTTGAACTAACCCCCGAGTACCAGATTACCATATTGGAAATAACTTTGCATTGCAAGAAGAAACTTTGAGCCAAGGGGTATTTGCAGTTTAGTCCCTGATAAGGGAAATTAATACTGGAAGGTCCCAATACATTCCAAAATAATTATAAAGTCCCAGGAGTCTTTTCCTGCAATTGTTTGCTTAACTTCAATGACCATTTTGCCCTCATTAAAGATGGTTGTCATCTCACTGGTCCATACAGGGGGACTATGCTTTCATCTTATGAGGGCAAAATGGTCATTGAAGATAAGCAAACAATTGCAGGAAAGAGCTTCTGAGACTTTATAATTATTTTGGAATGTATTGGGACCTTTCAGTATTAATTTCCCTTACCAGAGACTAAAATGCAATACCCTTGAGCCAAAATAAAAGAGGAAACACGGGCCGGCTAAGCAAACTGCAACATTATCTTATTAGATTATTTTATATTTTATTCCTTTTAGGTAGAGACATGATCGTTAGACAAAATTATTATATATTTGTGTGTGTATATGTATTTGAGATGACCATGCATCCATATCCGACATGCTTTTGAAACTTTCAAATCAATTAATCAACAATCCATATAAATATTATTAAGTTTACATTTTATAATCCTAGTACATTATTCTATGCTGTTTGTACTTTTTTTGTTTTCTTATCAAATCATCGTTCTCAATAAAAAATCAATAAGGATACAATAAGACTTTAATTAAATATGGATTAATATTAGGAAAAATTAATTTGAGATCCCTCACAAGGGAGTTAATACTGAAAAAGTCTCAAAAGTTGAAAATATTAATGTAGGGTCCCAAGGGACCTCACTTTAATATATTTGAAAAGTGAAAAGACATATTTGCCCCTAACTTTAATAAAAAATACCCCACCCCCACCACCCCCACCCCTTTCTTCCTCCTCCTTCACCTCACCCCACCCCCCTCCTCCATCAGCGCCCCCACCCCCCTCCTCCTCCCTGCTCGCCCACCCCCACCCCCTCCTCCTCCCTCACCCACCCCCACCCCCACCCCCACCGCCGACGACGAGTATGGTTCCAATCTCAAACCAAACCTCTTCACCCGCAGCCAAAAGGATGACTCCTCCTCCATCATCACCAACGACTATGTCTATCATCCCACCACCCCTTCTTATAATAACAACCAACAACGTTCTCCCCCGTGGCTTCAATAAGAGTGAAGCCAGGGCACCGCGAGGCAAAGGAATGATAATCAACACAAATGGGTCTCTGTGCTCTGACGTGGGGCCCTCACCGTCGGTGGTGGCGGCGGCAATCGCAAAGGGGCTGTATCCAGTGCCTCTGGGATTGGATGAGTGGCGGGAGAAGAGCAGTACGGAAGGGATGGAGAGGTGGAGGAGGGAGGTGCCGCCGGTGTACGTGGAGGGAGGAGGGTGGTGGGGGGCGAGCTGGAGGGTGGGGGTGGGGGGCGAGCTGGAGGGAGGAGGAGGGGGTGGGGGTGGGTGAGCAGGGAGGAGGAGGGGGGTGGGGGCGCTGAGGAGGGGGTGGGGTGAGGTGAAGGAGGAGGAAGAAAGGGGTGGGGGTGGTGGGGGTGGGGTATTTTTTATTAAAGTTAGGGGCAAATATGTCTTTTCACTTTTCAAATATATTAAAGTGAGGTCCCTTGGGACCCTACATTAATATTTTCAACTTTTGAGACTTTTTCAGTATTAACTCCCTTGTGGGGGACTTCAAATTAATTTTCCCTTAATATTAATTGTTGTACACATTATTCAAACAATCTAGCTAATTCAGTACTCAGTAGATTATCACCACCAATGTATATTCCCTGTGTTACTGCGTACAAGACGATTCTCAGCATCAATGCTCCTGGATATGGATTTTTTTTATCTGTAGAAAGATCCAACGTGTTTCCAATATAAATTTATCATGTCACAATGTTATACTCACTCCGTTTTTACTTAATAAGTACTCCCTCCGGTCCTAAATATAAGATCTAATTGACTTTTTTAGAAAATCCTATAAAAAAGCAAAATAAGTTAATTATAAATTGATTTACCTAATTTTTTTCCCTTAGATTAATTTATTTTACCTATAAACTAACGTATAATTTAAAAATATATCAAATATGTCATGATTTAATAGCTTATTTCACAACTGTAACCTCTCTAAAAAAAGTCAATTAGATCTTATATTTAGGACCGGAGGTAGTATTACATATCATTTACTACGTTTTTGAGTTAAATTTATAAATAAAGAAAATCACAGTCGTCGTGAAAGCATCTTGTGAAGGAAAAAATCAAATAGACACCTAATTATATTAATGTCATTAAGGATTGGTGGCGCAGGGTCTTCATCAGCCTACTTCTCATCAATTTTTCACAAAGTATCATGCATCAAGTAATTGAATTTTTTCTTACTCTTTAACGAATGTGGGCTCCTCTTCCATTGCCAACTTTTCTTCTTCATATTGTTAAATCGACATATTTGATAAATTAAAGATCCAATTTCACCCTTGTCAAAGAGACATTATTACGAGTTAGAAATTTCCATGGTAATAAGGTAATATTGCCTTTGAGTCAGCACTTTCAGGTTAGATTTTGTAGCACCTTAACAAAAATGTTGTGGAAAATGTGGACCTACAAACTTAGCATATTTAATTATTTATCAACTACTAGTCAAAGTTAATTTAGATAACATTCGAACCAATGAACAAACTACTCAAAAAATTTTGTGTATATGATAACTTTTAATGTGTTCTTTTGTCTGAAATATAACTTTTAATGTGTTATATCCTTGTAACATGTAGAAAATATTTTAATGTATATTGAATAAACCATAAATACTTTAGAGGGTTAGAAAAATCATAAAATATTTTATGGCACTTAAGTGCACAATTGAAAAAAAATACTTTGAAATAAGGGGGGAAATTGCAACCATATCCCATATCCTAGATCAATTGAAATTATTATATTGTATTGAAATCCATTTTGGCCAAGGTTTGAGTAAGATTAAATCATGTTGCGTTTATAATTCTTAACGGTGATAATTCAACCTTAAAATCTCATGAAGTAGCACTAATTATAAGTATAATTCAATTCATCTGAGTTATATATTTAGAAATTAGGGCTGGCAGCCAATGAAAAATCTAGCTAGTCGAAACTCATGAACATGAATGATTATTATAATAATAATAATAATAATAATAATAATAATAATAATAATAATAATAATAATAATAATAATAATAATAATAGCAATGTTCGTTCTATATAGCAGATATCTGCAGAAGAACAGAGTGTCCAAGGGAGGGAGGGAGAGAAGAGAGTTATTATTAAGTTTCTTTGTTTTCTTTGTGATATGAGAGGTTTATAAGGTTCTCTCATATAACAAGGAAAAGGAAAGGATGAATGAAATAGAAATTTCTTTGTAAGTTCGGTGTTGTTGGTCGAGGGACAAGTAAAAGGTAGCCGCAGTGCTTTTTCTGTAAACAAAAATCTCCAATTTACAGTGCACATTACTTATTAGTGAAAGTTGATGATGATGTAAGAGATAATTTGTTTTCCTAATATACATTTGCTCATGGATGTTGAAGGTTGTTTCAGGAAATTAATTAAAGAAATTTGTAGGGGTTATAAGTGTCTTTCTTTCTTTCTATTTCTTTGCGAGAGATTTATAAGTTTCTCATATAAAACAAGGATAAAAAGGAAGGTCGTGCGTGTGGCCAGGATATTTACTTATTTATTTATGCTTGAAAGTCGCAACTACAGACTTGCCCGCGGGAGAGAGGCAGGGGTCTAACTTAAAGTAACTTCTTATATACTCTCTCTGGTCTGATTAACATAAGAGTTGAACCAACAAAACATGATTTTTAATAAAACTTAGTTGTATGTCTACAGCTAATGTTTACTTCTAATTGTCCATATTTATTTTGATACCGTTAAACATTAAGCGAGAGAAATATATAAATATTTATAAATCTGAAAGATGGATAGAGACAGAATAGAAAAAATTCATTAAACGAAGAGAAAAGGTAAAGTGAACTCTTATATTTGAGATCGAAATCATTCAAATTTTAGTTATATTAGCTCCTTTGCTGTTAACTAAAACCACTGTTACCAATCAGTATTTGGTTGAACCAATAAGTGAGCTACAACCTCATAAAGATGAGAACGCATGCTCGAATCCCGAGAAGCGCTCTCATTTTTTTTTTTGACAAAATTTTAGGAAGGGTTTGAGCTCAACACAATCCAAGGGCATGACACCTAACTCATGATCCACTGGGGCCTGTCCCTGTGGGCTTCAATTTCACTTAACTACGGAGATGCCTCCCCAAGCGCCGCGATGGAGACACAACAAAATGTCACTCCCTGGGATCGAACTCGCGACGTGGTGATCAACTTGACACTCATTGTTCAATCCCTTCACCACTGAACCCACGGACGATGAGTGAGAAGCGCTCTCATTGAGAGAAGAGACAACCTTACTTATGTGGGCAACACCCCTACCCCTCGAGTCTGGATTAAATCGGTGGCAATTAAAAAAACACTGTTGCCACGTGGCAAAATATTTCATCTTACTATGTTCTCCTCAACTAACAAAAAAAAAACGATAGATAAAAAAAGAAAAACTCCTTCACTCTCACAGCATATCTTGGCAAATAGTAATGGCGGTGGCGTTGAGAGCAGTGAACAGTTGTACGTTGAAAACGCGTATTCAAACTTTGAAAACAGCCTCCACCCACCACTTCACCTCATCACCACAAAAAAAAAAAAAAAATACCCCCACAGTTTCTATTTCATCATCATTCATTCCATCTTTCCTTTTCATAGATAAGCTCACACACTCAAACAAACCAAGAACCTTCCCTTCCTCACTTTTAACTCTCAAACAAAAACAAAAGCTGTTTGAGATTGATGCATGTAATGTAACCCCATTATTTCTTTCCACTGTAGCATGACATTGAGTGAAATTAAAATAAAAAAGTTGACTATATTTATATATTTATCCATTTCTTATAGCTAGCTGTCTTCATGATGATCTTGGTCTAACAACCTTGACCCCACTTTTTTCTTCTTCTTCTTTATCCTTTATCATTGTTCCGTTTTGTTGCTTTCCACTTTCCATTTCCCAAAATCCCATGAATTTGTCAAACAAGACGTAAAGACATCATTTTTAAATTTGTGGCACTGTTGGCTCACTAGTGTGTGATTATCTCATTATTATTCATATTGTGTCTTCTTTTATTATTTATACCTCTGGTTCCTTTCCCAGGATATGAGAAGCTAAATTTGACTGTCAATACCTTTTTCTTTTGTTCTGTCCTTTCTGGGTTTTATAGTGTTGTATCCATTTTGGCTCATTCTTCATTCTTAACATTGATAATTCTGTTTGTGGCTTTTCTTTTCTGTCTAAAGTTCTTGCCTTTTGGCTATCTGTTGTCTCATCTAACATTGTTTTGTGGATTCCTTGTATTATTTCTGTGACCATTTATGGGTCCTTTAAGCTGCAAGTTTAAATCTTTTATTGGAGTTTCATCCATCTTCTGTTTGATTTTGGTTTCATTAGGAGGTGTTTCTGGTGATGAATTTTTCATAGACTGTGGATCACTTAACATCACTAAACTAGGGAATCATACATTTCTAGCTGATAATTCTACTTCTGGGTTTCTTTCAACTTCAAAAGTTATTTTAGCTGAAGTAGATTCTTCCACTGTTGTCCCATCATCTTTTGATTCAAAGCTGTACAGTACAGCTAGAATCCTTGAAAGTGTTTCTCAATACACATTTCCAATCAAAAACCATGGTAGATACTGGATTCGTTTGTACTTTTTTCCTTTTAGTTTTGGGAAATACAACATGAGTACTGCTAAATTCTCTGTTACTGCTCAAGAAAGTATCACCATGTTGAAAGATTTTCAGTTAGATAGTGGATTTGTAAGGAGGGAATACTCTTTGAACATATCTGAGACTCAGCTTGTTATCACTTTCACACCTTCTGATAAATCATTTGCATTCATAAATGCCTTAGAAGTTATCTCAATTCCTGATAAGGTTATTGCTGAGCATGTCAAGGGTGATGATAACAATCTATGGAAGCAGGCCTTGGAAACTGTTTATAGAGTGAACATGGGAAATCAATCTGTATCACCTCTAAATGATAGCTTAGGCCGTGAATGGGTGCCGGATGGTTCGTTTCTTTATCACAAGGCATTTGCCAACTTTACATCTAATGTTATAGCAGTGAATTTCACAGCAGCAAACATGTCAGATAGTATTGCTCCAGCTGAGGTATATGGTACTTTGACTACTACAATGAATGCTGTTGATCAGGATCCTAGAGCTAGAGCAAATATTACATGGGTTTTTAATGTTGATCCTGGTTTCGATTATCTGCTTCGATTTCACTTCTGTAATGTTATGAATCTACCGCCAGACATTCTCTTTAATGTTTATGTTAATTCAGGCTTTGTTTCCACTATCAATGTTGGTGCAGCCATGCCTCATAAAGGAGCCCCTTATTATACAGATGCAATTAGAAGAGTAAGTGGTGGCTCTAATTTGAATGTAACTGTTGGTGTACTTAGTCTAGGTGATAATCTTACTCCAGTCTTTCTCAATGGGCTTGAGATATTGAAAATGAGCAATTCAGATGGTAGCCTAGTCTTGGACCCTAAGAGCAGTCCTAAGAGAAAAGTTGGTATTATAGTAGCAGCTTGTGTGGCTGGTTTGGTTGTGATTGTTTTAGTTGTGGCTATGGCTTCTGTGTTGCTATACCGGAGAAGAAGGAATCGTCTCCATGTTAGTCATGAAAATGGGAAGGACCTTCCTGATATGAGTGGAATGGATCATTCTAACATCTTTTCCAACTCCAAAATTGGGTATCGTTTCCCATTTGCGATCATTCAAGAGGCGACTAATAGTTTCAGTGAAGATTTGGTCATTGGTGTGGGAGGTTTTGGGAAGGTTTACAAAGGAGTTTTCAGAGATGAAACAAAGGTGGCTGTGAAGAGGGGATCATCTCAATCACAGCAAGGTCTTACAGAGTTCAGAACTGAAATCGAGATGCTATCCCAGTTTCGCCACCGCCATCTGGTATCATTGATCGGATACTGCCATGAGCAAGATGAAAGAATTATCATATACGAATACATGGAAAATGGTACACTGAAGAACCATCTGTATGGATCAGATGATAAGCCAAGCTTGAACTGGAGGCAGAGGTTAGAAGCATGCATAGGAGCAGCCAAAGGGCTTCACTATCTTCACACTGGCTCTACCAAGGCAATCATTCACCGTGATGTTAAATCAGCAAATATACTCCTGGATGAGAATTTCATGGCTAAGGTTGCTGACTTTGGTCTTTCAAAAACTGGACCTGAGATTGACAAGACTCATGTCAGCACCGCGGTGAAAGGAAGCTTTGGATACCTTGATCCAGAATACTTAACCACGCAGCAACTCAATGAGAAATCAGATGTTTACTCCTTTGGTGTGGTCATGTTTGAAGTTTTATGTGGTAGACCTGTGATAGACCCATCTCTCCCAAGGGAACAGGTGAATCTGATTGAATGGGTGAAGAAATGTCTAGGGGGAAAGAACTTGAAGGACATTGTGGATGCACGTCTCACGGATCAGATAGAGTCGAATTCGCTGCAAAAGTTTGTGGAGATTGCAGAAAAGTGCTTAGCAGAACATAGTAGCAACAGGCCAACCATGGGAGATGTGTTGTGGAACTTGGAGTCTGCCCTACGCCAAGAAGGTGATGCGGGTCGCCAACCGTCACCAATTCACCAAATGAATCGCTCAGATACTGGTTTATCAGCTACAGAATACACCATGGGAAGCATGAGTGGTATCTCTGATGTTTCAATGAGCAAGGTGTTTGCTCAAATGGTGAGGATGGAGGATATGAGATAGATCTTGTTACATATAATCATTTGTTTTTTTTCTAATGTACGTGGCTCAAGTAAAGTAGAATTTCAAAATAGGTAGATTGGTTTTAATTTAATTCTTATGTTGTTACACTGAAGTGAAGTAAGATTCAGTGCCGGTTGTTGCATATACCATGTGATATACAGTTAAAGCATAGGCATTGTACCTAGAATTTGTTCAAATGAGCGGTGTTTTATATTATATTTGGCATTCATCTATAAAGTTGATGGTAGTCTTAGATTTTTGTGTTCTTTTACTAATGTAGTATTTGGTACGAGTTCGAACTAACTAGAGTTTGAGATGAGACATGCCTTAATTGTAGGGAATATATCATTTTTTGTTATTGCATGAAAATACAAGTTTGCTTTTATAAGAAAATCTGATATATATATATATATATATATATATATATATATATATATATATATATATATAAAATAATGAGAGGCAATATTGATTCATTATTTTGGAAAATGAAAAACATGGAATATACTTAAAACCAATTTTCAATACAGAAAGGAACATAGTTATATGAAGCTACCATCTTTTCTATTCTAATCATCCAAACCAATTTTACCATTAAAGATATCTATTACCATTTTTTCAATGCTTCATGCCCTTTTTGTCATTAATTAGAGGAAAAGGTCAAAGTTATAAATTTGAGATCAAATTTGGGAGGAAACTGTTTCCCTTGTGGTTTATATATATGAACTTGAAAGTTCTAATCATACGGTAGTAGTTACTTTCTCCCTAGAGCATCCGGTAAAGATTGCATCTTGATGCTATATTTGGCACTCATCGACCAAATGATGTGGTTTTACACTTCTGTTACATGGAAAATACATAATGAATATGAAAATTACCCTCGTTGATTTTTCGAAAGTGAGTGTGACACCATATAAAAAATTTGGTGCAAATATGCCTATGATAATTTAAAATGACACAGACTCCCAAATTAATGTTGTGCTTACCCCTTAAAAAGACACTCTAAGTGAAAAACAATGTTTCTCGCTTCCTTTCCCCTTCACCATTGCACTCTCACGTGCTCACTCCCAAAAATTCTTAAGGTTAAGGTGTAAAAAAATACTCATGTGATTTTGTTTTTGAATAAAAGTAACTATAACATTTAAAAATGGAGGTGAAAGTACTCTTGTCCCTGTTTTGAAATGTTATGATTATTTTTGTTCAAAAAAACTAAAGGTGTTGAGTGCATTTTAGCCACGATCACTTTGGTAGTTTTGCACCTTAATCCAACATCTTATATCTCTTATTTAGTGCAAACTTTTCTTGAACTTTGATTAAAAATGGAAATTCAACCAATCCATCTACACGCTTCATTTGCACTTGATCATTGAGTCTATGACATGTTGCCTCCGCCACCAAGTCTAGACCATCGTGAACACTGAAATACACCACCATTGTCGACAAATGCATGGCTATCATGATTCATCAACACTCTCACATCTATCACTGACCAGAATTTTAATATGGTAGAACTTTTTGGCAATAACATGAATGTTTTTGCACCAAAATTTCAATATGATGTTGGACACTTTTATTTTTTGAATTAAAGAGGCAAATACTAGGCTTGAAGTTACAAGCAAGATCTAACATGCAACCTCCCTCTTGATGGGGAGATATCATATATACTATGGACTACAAGACCATTGATGATAATATTGGACACATTTTTGACAAATTAATATAGGTATTTTTGTCCCTTCACCCAAAGTATAATTACACTTTATTTAATAAAAATGATTAAGAAATGTTCAAATGAAAAGCAGTCAACGAGAAAAAAAAATGTTTGCTATGCCATGATTTATTGAATGAAAAAACAAACTTCCAGAATTAGGTTAAAAGATACTATCATTTTGTCTACTGTTTCCATCAAGTAAGCTGTAAGCATATTTGATTATTGACAGCTATCATGTTTGTCTTCTAGTCACATTGCAATCTCAATTTTATTGATCTTGATAACGAATTCACATTGTTATGTAATTCAACATCATCAACTTGGAAAAAACAGAAAACAAATAAATGTACTCAATCAGCATGAGACAGTTGGTATTGAAGATATTTGCATCCTGCAATTTTCTTCTTCCAAGATGCAAGCCTCCAATTGAGCCACAAAAGAATATAAATATACAATCTAATTGACTCATATTATGCGACTTTTTTCAGTTAATATTCTTTTGCATTTTCTAGTCAAATAATCTATCCTTTGGCTTGTGTTTACATTACTAGTTGGCTTGCTGACCTTTCTCCTAACTCGTGATACATGCATTTGTTCGTGGCTGGCATTGTGTTTTGGATTTCATGCTTTTGTGGTTTTAATTTTTTCCCTTGTAAATGATTTTATGTTTATTAGACTTTTAATATTGTTTTGTATTTAATAATGTTGCTTTCTGTTTTTAAGCTTCATAGTTTTTACCAAGATATATAATCTAACGTAACTGTTGAAACTCTGTGTATCATTTTATTTAGTTATTTATTAAAATTATCGTAAAAAAATTAATCCATCCTAATTTCAGTTGAACTTATTAATGCTAAAGAGAGAAAAATCCATAATGTTACTCAAACAAAGTTAATATAGAGTGACATAGCATTATTTTTAAAACTTAAAAAAATCATTGCATCAAACAAAATCACTCCTTCAAAAATTTTCTTAGGCAAAATTACCATTTAACTTCAAGTTTTACTATTGTAAAGTTTCCAACAGGTCTTTTCGTACTAAAGATAAGATGAATTGCATGATATTTTCAGGGTGCATATAAAACACAAATATGTGTTCCTTTTCTAAATTAAATCAAACTACTTGCCAGTGGCCGGCTACGTAGTTTGCTTATTTACTTTCAATTCATAACATCAATGAAAATCTTCTTTTACTTAGCTTCTAATAGAACTTACTGGTCCTCCCTATACGTTCACATTTTCTTGCCATAATTTATTGGTTCCGTATTTATATTGTAAAGGGATTACCAAAATAGGGCAAAGGAAAATATAAATTTAAATAATGGATTATACCAACATGTTTTATCTAATTATCAATTTGTTTTATTTGTTCCCGGAATTATTTAAAAAACCAAATTATGGTAATGATTTGCCAACTTTAAATAAAAGGTTACCAACATGTTTAAACCAATCATTAGCATTGGAGCTCCGACGATTGCCGATCGGAGGCAGAGCCCCTACGATTGTCGACAAGTGGTTGTATTGGCCCCTCTATGATTAAAATAAAATTCATGGGAATTTCAGTCTTTTCTTTGAAGTTTGTAAAATGATATTTTGAACAAGTATCTTGTTTAGTCCAATTTAAAATTACTAGGATCAATCCGTTATTATAATCTATTAAAAAATTTCAGAGAAAGCAAGTGTTTGATGTCATTTGGACTACAAAACCCAACTATATATATCCCATATAAAATAAATTTTTATTGAAAGGGCAAAATTTTGGGTTTCACGTCTGTTTATATAATTGTGATATCATATGATTCAAAATTTCTGCTTTTAAAATTATCTACTAATTAATGTATTATGATATCATAAGCTGATATTTACCGTGCAAGGCACTCGGGTTCGATTTCTATAGCAATTGCAAATGAGGATGACAATGACAACCTAGATAGATACTGCTTTTAAGATAAATAATAAATAATTAGTACATCCATACTTTATGTCGTGGATGTTAATTATATGTCTTTGAAAAATAAAAATTATATGTCACACAATGACACAAGTAATAGATGATTTGAGGTGATTATGATGCCAACTTGTGTGGAATTTATGAGTAATTGATGATTTGATGTGATTATGATGGCAACTTGTGTGGAATTTATGTCTTGTACCAGTTTATACTAACACATAACAACCCCAAAATCCACACGAGATAACTTGTTTTCCATCTTTTTATTTGCTTAAAGTCTTCGGTGTCTGGCCCCCTTCAGGAAACCGATTAATCCGAAGTCACCGCCGGGATTCCCCATTTTGGGGGTGACGACTTCCCAAGGGTTCGAACCCACGACCTGGTGGGTACGTGGTGTCTTACCTTCCCCTTTCTTACCAGCTGGTCTACGCCCTTTAAAATGCTAAATATGTTAATTAAAAATTAATTTTCGTAAAAGTTTTATCTAAACTAATTTATTTGACT
Source organism: Mimosa pudica (assembly GCA_029929735.1). Classification (NCBI taxonomy): domain Eukaryota; kingdom Viridiplantae; phylum Streptophyta; class Magnoliopsida; order Fabales; family Fabaceae; genus Mimosa; species Mimosa pudica. The sequence goes on along the minus strand of JAKELP010000021.1, from coordinate 4,766,699 downwards.
TATAAGTCAATATATAATCTAATAATGTACTAAATACGTTATGATTTAGTGGTTTGTTATACTTCATTAATTTCTCCAAAAAAAACCAATTAACTCTAATATTTAGAAACAGATAAATAATAGTACTTCATGATACTACTGAATATATTATCTCAAACAAATTAAGAATAGTTCCCAAGTGAAAAAGGTTACTTGTGAGCAATTAAAGACCTAAATAAAGTACCGGAGGGCTATAGAACTAGGGATGCTGATTTCCTCAGAAGCCTAGCGCCTCTGCGTCCCTCAGAAGCAAAATCTCCACCGTTGAAAATCAATCCAAGAGCTCCAACTGGGCCACATCATCGTGCTATTAAAAATAAAAAAATAAATTATAATAAATAATTAGTGAAAAACCTTGAAACTTTTTTCCAGCTCTTTTAAAATGAAAATTTTCAACTCTCTATACCTACATCATTTCAACAGAAAGACCTATAAAAGATATAATTTTATAATAAGAGTTAACTGTAAAAATCTTACAGTTAACTGGATAAGTCTGTATCTCTTATAAATCTTTCTCTTGAAATGAAATAGGTCTAGAAAGTTGGAATTTTTTATGCTAAAAAGTTTTAAAAAATAAAAATTAAAAGTTTTTCATTTATTTTATATTATAATACAGTTTTTTTATTTTTAATGGTATAAGTGACAAATTATGAACCCCTAAATGAATCTAAATGGCCAACATGTGAGAAGACAATAAGGGATTATGAGGGAAGGGATTCTGAGAGAATCCCGACCCTAGAACTAGATGCATATCAAGTGTGTTAACACACTGACCATGTATAAAAGTTTACCAATAAAATTTTTTAGTAAGTTTTTTTTTTCAAAATTTTCTTCATAGTCCTCTAGATACAACTTAAACGGAAGAGCCCATAAAAATCGATTTGAAATTTGAAAATTTGTCAAATTCAACAAATTCCTGCTTGATCTTATAGATCAATTTGGAATTATTGATATTAGATATATTGCCAATTTTGTAATAAAAAAAAGTTAAATTGCCAATTTATGAGAAATCTATGGATGTTGCATTTTCAACAAATTGCTAAATTGAACCTATTAATTTCTAAACTTATCTTTTGACTGAATAATAGACAATGTTTATTGAATAGTGCTACTTAAATATAAATTTTGTTGTTGTGAACAATGATAATTTGTGGATGGTTAAATTAAACTTGTTTATTTTTAACATAGTCAACTGATTCGTAATAATAATAAAGTTTTCTTGCTTTTAATAATAAAAATTTATTCAAAAACATAAGTTTATTACAAAAGTTTTATGAAAAACAATGAGAACCTGTGAAATGTTAAATTGAACCTCTAAGTGTTTTTTGTTAGACAATGACAAAGATTTATGAAAATGCACAACTCAGTTTTGTTGCAAATAGTTCATGGAGACTGGTGAATTGACAACTTTAGTTTGACATTTAAATCACTGTGTGCTTGTAAAAGTATCAAGTTTAATTTAGCAATTGATAAATCCTTACTATTCTAGTATTCTTCACAATAACTATAGTTAACTTGTGTTCTTCGATAAACCTTCATTGTCATTCAACCATGATACATATTAGAAATCAACAATTTCAATTTAATACTCGTACAACGCAAATTTCCATCAGATACTCGCAACAAAACTTATGCAATAAAGTTCAGTTGGAGCTTTACACGCGTGCTGGTGACCAGTTTGTAAAACCAAATTTGAACTGAACAAAGTTGATTTTATGGAAAAGAAAAACCTTATTTCATAATCCATGAACTTATTATACATTTATACCCTCTATAAAGAGAATGAGCTTACAATGTAGCCGAAGTGTTTGGCATTAGTTGGATCATAAGCTTCCTAAGAAACTGATTTGGACTCTATTTTAATCAATTCTAATCGGTTTTGATCAGCTTATTTTGGTTGAGATCTTGATCGACCTTAATGGAGAGGTAAACATAACATGATAGTGAAAACTGTTCAAAATAGTTGCCTATGCATGAGGGAGAATAAATCAAACTGTAATTTGAGATGTTGCAAAACATGACAAGGTTCCTCCTACCTAATTAATTAAAGCAATCCCATAATGCACTGGAATTATTCTTGAGAAAGAAAAGGAAAATATTGTCATGACTTCATCTGATTTTAATCATAAAAGCCATATCACTAATTTGTAAAGATCATAAAACAATAGTTATACAAATCTCATGTAGAAATGTGTATTAATTTTATGAAACAATTTTTATTCAATTATTTACATTAAAAATTGTCCCTAGCACATTTACCTAATAATAGCAGTTTGAGAAAAAGAATAAATATGGAGAAGATATAAAAAATTATAATCCTGCATTATAAAAGCACTAAGAATAACAACTAAGCATTATCCCATGATTGGCTACAAATGATGCAGATAATTAACAGACCATGAGAAAATAGAATAATTCTCGCACTACCATTCCTACAGACGTTTTTCTAATACACAGAATATATAAAATATGTACTTTGATTATTTTCCCTAACACAAGTGATACTTTTCAGTCAAAAACCCTCATTATTGTCAGCATTTTACATGATTAATCGGCGATCTATTGAAGAGATTCTCAAATGTTTATACCAACTGAAGTGAGAAAAAAGTAACATAGAGAAAAACGAAAAGCTACAACATAATGCAAAGCAATAAAACTGTGAAAATACTTTTCACTCATTTTTGTCAAACCATTTTTCGAGAATTCCTTGACATCATCATCTTTGGCACCCGAAGAGATGCTGAACAAATTCATTTCACAAACATGAGAAGCTAACAGAAGAAAAATAATTAGTGAAAAGCTAATGGAAAACACTACTAATTCATGTCACATCACACACTATCTAAATCCAGCCTCTTCCCAATAATGACAGAGACCGAGTCATTCAGAAATATCATGTAAATACAGTGGCAAACATACAGGCCATGTCACTATTACATGTGATCAGACCTGCCATCATCCTCACTATTTGCATCACCAGCATGTCTGCATGGAAAAAAAAACATAAAAGTAGGATCAGCATCTTAAATCCCTTTCACGATCGATCGCCAAGGTGACGACAGTTCAAACCTTTAGTAACTAAATGGAAATAGCAAATATGTAATGAGTTTCATAGCAGCATACCGCCACGAAGATGTTAGATTTCTAGCTTTTCTGTCCAATTGAAGGTTCTCCAGAGCACTAGAAGCTCGAATCACATCCTCTGGAAGATCATCACTGTCGTATCGCCAATTGTAATCATCCTTACGGTAACCAGCCATGGATGATCCACCTCTTCTATCTGAATGTTAGAGTGTAAATTAAAAGAGAACTTCAAGCATACAGACAAAGCAAAGTTAAAGGTCAATCAATCAATGCTCACCAGATGCTTGAGAAGGTACAGCCCTGCAAAGATGTACAAGGAGCACATCAATTGAGTGGATAACATGAGGTACAAAAAAAAACGAGAGAGAATAAAAGCAATAACGATCATTATGCACCTTCCAAGGGGTGGTAAGCCACCGGCAACAGATGATGAAGGCCTTCGCATGTTCCAGGATTCTAAGTTTGGCATGGGCTCAGCTTCTGATGTGGTAAATCTCCTACCGCTGGCCTTTGTTTGGGTTAAATTCTGCAAAATCAAAATCACTTGACAATTAATTACAAACTAATCACAATAATGATAATCAACCAAAAATTAAGACATTTAATATCGTGCAAGACAAATGTTCCCCTGCATATCATCAATAGAAAAAAGAAACTATCTTAACAATTTCACTAAACATTATATTTCTTTTTGTTCTCCCTTCACACTGTCATATATTGCACTAATCAAGACAACTCTATCCTTTTAACCGTAGCATAAGCTGGAAGTTTCCCTTCTAGGAAGTAGCCAGCCTTAAAATATAATACCAAAAAAGCATACAAAAATGTGAAGATGTAATGACAATTCACACGCTCAAAGCACAGTGCTATATGCTAGGGAATACTTGCTGTCATATCACAACAAGTCAACAACTGACATTTAAATAACAAACTTTTACCAAAGACAGCACATCGTTGTCAAATACGCAGAAAGTACAACTGTGAAATCTCAAGGGTTACTAATTTGCATGCATCAATATATATCGAGAAAAAAAAAATATACTGATATGACATATTTGATAGAGTGAAAAGAAGTGATAGGCAATATCAAACCTAATCACCCATAAGCTACGTAGTGTGGACATTAGCATACCTATTCACTCAAGCACAATTATTTTTTCAATGAAAAAAATCTACTTAAGGACAATGTTAACTATGTTACTTAGATCACCATAGAACATAATTAGCTTAAGATTACCCAGAAGTCAGGGCAAATTGGCACATCACTCTCCCCTAAGCTTGACTGATTTATAAACTGTTTATTCATAATTTTAACAAACAAGACAAGACAAGACAAGACAACCATCTAACATAATGCGAGTGCAAACTCTAACTTCCTTATAAGACTAAGTTAAGTATATAAAACTATAATCATGGATGTTCAGTCAAAATTGAAGATATAATGATAAAAGTAACAAGAAACTAATGCAAAAACCTCAAACTTCAAGAACCCTTCAAGAACATCCAAAAGCACAGGGCTATCTCCGTTTCTGTTAAGATCATATCCATTCTTGCTACTGAATTCTTTCAGCTCAGCCTTCCAAGAATCCTTTGGCTGCAAGACGTTGAAGTTGACCAAGTTTAAGTCATGGGGAAGTTAAAATAAAAAGTTACTGCAAATAAATAGTCATTAGCTTACCAAATTACATTCTGGAAGGTAAACTTTTAGGGTATGGTTTAGTTGAGCCCAGTCCAAATATTCACACACCAATGCAGTAAGGAGCCTACCTGCATGGGGGGAAAAGTAAATTTTGAAGCAATGGCGTGGAAGTTGAAATGTTAAGGATACTAAATTCAGTCATGAAGAAGATTAACAGATACATATGCTGTTGGCACCCTGGAAACTACTAAATAAAGAATATAGAAATCATATTGCAGACCCAAAGTAACAAAGCAAAGGGGAAATGGGGATTTCTTTTCAATTAGTGGGGGGAGGCACTTAAAAAAAGGAAAACAAGGTGATTAAGAAAAATCTATTACGTTAATAGCAAGGATATCATGCCCTGTTTCTTCAAGGCCATTGATAATTCCCCATGCAAACCAATACTTAGAAGACCATAGATCACGCAAAGCTGAACTAAAAGATGGACTCAAGGTTCCTCAACTGTGTGCATTTTCCCTCAATTGAACAACCCAATTTGAAGTAGGAAAGAAACACAGGAAGCAACAGTATCAAGAAATTCACTGATACAAATAGTGAACTACAAGTAGCTCAATGCTAAGGCTCTTGTTCACATTAAGTATCCTTTGCAACTTTCACATGCTCCATCATGGCCATACAATAGGAGACATTTCGGTCCAACTATCGCTACATATATCTATATACATATATAAGGCAACAATAGCGCTTATTTGAACAATTTTGACAAGGCCAATGCTAGAGATTCACTTGACACACCCTTGGACGACCAATATTTTATATAATAAGATTCATGATCCATAGTTCACTAGCATAAACTTCCTCCTCACATTCTTGACATGTATGATGAGGCAAAGCAGAAAACTTGAGGAGAAGATTGGAAAATTGAGGCATTAATGATCAATTTCAAGATGTTGCCTTTGATTGAGAATTGGTTTAGACTTCAAGTATCTTGATTTACTTGGGAGTTTACAAAGAGGATCATACAAGTCCCAAGCCATGTTATTAAAAACACATAGTAATCAAAACACCCTCCTAGAAATATAGGGGGAAAAGTTTGCAGTAAATAATATTTTAAAGAATTAAAAAGAGTAATAACGAACCTGAAGGTGAAGCATGAAGTTGTTTAGCTCGATCATTGCAGCTACCAAGCAATGCAGGTGGTAAACCTTCCTCTTTCTCTATGACCTGATCCTCCTCTTCAATAGCCTCAAATACACTGGCCCTCAGTTCAGCCTTCAAAAAAAAAAAAATCAACCCACTAAGAGAAACGAAACAACAACAGCAACAACAAAGCCTCATCACATCCCACTAGGTGGGGAACCCAATAAGAGAAACAATAACATAACAATAGCACAGATTATCATAATGGGGTAAAAGAACCAAACAGTGAACATGCCAAAAAAATGATCAAAAGAACAAAAATGAAAATACAAAGACCTGGTAAATGAAAGAACAACACAGCACCTCAGATCGATTACATTTTCCACATCTCAATCCACAAGCTCAATCAACATCCACCAACACCCAAATTCCCAAAAAGCTCACATATTTTAAAGCCCCATTTGAAACCCACATTCAAAATTCAAAAGGGGTAAACGAAAACCCTAAATACATGATAGCTAGCCCATAAAAATACGAACTTTCACAATTTATGAACCAAATTTGAACAAATCTACCCTAAATACACAATCACCGACAAGAATAATTGAAAAGAAAAGGATTAAGGGGAAGAATTGAAAAAGCGTACTCGGATCCTGGCGAGAACGCCTTTCTTTTCGAGAGTGCGAGTGACAAGGGTCTTGAGGTCCATCATTTCCCTCGTGTAGTCATCCATGGCCGCAAAAAAAGTGAGATTTTTTTTTTGTTTTTGGTTTTGTTTTTTGGGTTTAGCTTCTTTTGTGGGTAAGAGGGTGTATTGAATTGTATTTGTAGTTAACTTGGCTTCTACTGTTCCCAGTGGATGAATTGTGATTGTGATTGTGATTGTGATTGTGATTGTGAGAGACAGGGAGACGAGTTTGAGGGAAAGGGGGCAAATGCCGATGGCAAAGGTCAGATTGGAGATCAAATGAAATAATAGGGAATAGTTAAAATAAAAGAGGCATTTCAAAAAAACATAATAAATAAATAATTCTGTTTCAATTTAGAGGAAGAGGAGAAGAAAAATATGATTTGAATTTTGAAATGATTGTTTGAGCTGAGAAAGTGAAATGATGAGATGGGGTAACACATATGAAATGATTACTCTGTTTTATTTTGAAGTAGTAGATCACATGGATTCCTAATATAAGAGCTCAGCGGTTAAAATACGTTTTTTAGGAAAATATAAAAAATTTAGTTGGATGTTTGAAGTTAATGCGTCTTTTTCAATATTGCTCATAGTTATTATGATACTTTTAAGAGAGAAAAAAAAATTCATAAGCATTAATAAATATAAGAGAGTTAGGGGCAAAGTAGCAGAAAAATGCATTTAATAAGAAGAGAATGTGAGATGAACTCTTATATTTTGAACTAAATTCATTCAAATTTTACTCAAACAACATTTTTCTCATATTTATTACTCAAACACTTTCATTTGTTTCACAACATTTTGAAGAAGTTTGGCAAATAGAGTTCCTCTCTTTGTTCCTCTTCTCCCTTTCTTTCACTTTTGATGTAGTGAGTTTTTCCTCTTGTCACTGTATGCTTTTTTGTCATTTTTATTTTCTAGAGTGACGTTTTTTAGCTTTCTGAGATTAAACTGATTTGATGATTTATATGATAATGTACTTTTACTTATTCTTTATCTTTTGAGTTTGTTTTTGTGGGTTATTTTCTATTTGGGAGAATTATTTATGGAAATGTTTTAAAAACCAATTCAATTAGTCTATTGCATATAAAAAGTGTGAATTCTTTGGGATGACTCTTAGAACAACGACTACTTACAATGACTTTGATGTTAGTGACAATGTTTTTTCTACCTACGAATTTTGATCAAGGAATGATAAGGACAAATGTTGGGTTTTTAGGAGTGATTATTCTCTCTTACCAATGCTAGTGTTATGTTATTATTAACATTTCTATCATTTGGTATTTAGATTTTATTTTGTATTTCTAATGTTTAATGAAATAAGAAATCATTCGAAGTATACTAAATTGCCCAAGCCCACAAAAGTCGCTTGATAAAAGAGTCGGTTCATTAGTCTTAAATATAAATTGCTTTTAAGTTTAAGCATTATAATTTCTATTAAGGCGCGTTTGAGTTTTGAATCATATAACCCAGCCCATTAAGCAAATCTAAGTGGATTTTGATGTTTAGTTATTTCTTGACCTAAAGCATTTCAAGCCCGGACTAAGCATAACATGGGCCATCTTTTAGATATGGCCTAGATTAAAGTTAAAGATTGAGTCTTTCTTTTTACTCAACTATCAAAATAGTTGGGCATTCAGTTATTTTAACGAGTGTTTGATTTTTATGGAAAAGCACTCAGATGTGGTCCAACCAAGAAGCATGGAGAAATATATGTGTAGTTTAGTGAGGCCGAGCGAAACTTACTCAATAGAAAATAAAAGGCTTGCTTGCAATATACCAAAGCTCATAAGTCATACTTAAGTGTATTATGAGTCAATAGACATTTTTTTTGATACAGCAATAGACATTTTTTTTTATTCACGCAATAGACATATATTTTGATTGTGGGTGAACCAAACAACTTTCCTAAAATTCTTATAAAAAATCTTAGTAAACCATATTCCCACAAGTCTAACAAAAGTCATTTAAATAGGGCAACTCATTAAAATCATTTTATTTTTATACGACAATTTCTAGTTAATAACTTATTAAATAGTAAAATTGAATAATTTTATTAGTTTACAACATGGTTAAGTTTTCTCAAGTTTATTTACTTGTTTGGGCCTCTGAACATTTTTGATTAAGACATCTAGTGTTTGGAGACGTAATTACGTAAACCAGTAATGGCATAATGTAAAGTACTGTATGTAGTTAAGCATACTAACGTCTGAAAACTACAAAAGCAATATTTTACCAATTTAAAAAGAATTTGTAGCACAAAATGCTCCAAGTTAAATAAATGGACGAAATGACAAAAAATAATTCTTTACAAATCTTAAAATACCAATATCTATTTTAATATAGGTGTTAACAACTTCAATATAAGTATTAACAATTGAAAATTATTTAGTTAAAATTTTGAAATTTGGGAAGGTATTTTTTATGTCATTACTGAAAATTATAATGTTAGTAATTTATGCGCTGTTTATTTTTTAACAATAACTCACTTAAACTTTTTCAAATATTCCTACATTAAATAACCTACACAGCAAGGAATCGAATTGCTACAGTTCATTGTTGTTCACATGCCAAAAGCCCAAAACAGATTCATCACAAAAGAAAAAACAAACACATAGTTGTAATCTTGTACGCAGTACATGCATGAATCATGTTGCATCAACGTTCAAACCACAAGCCTTAAAGAAGTTTCCGTTTCCAATCAATAAGCATTACAATTACAACATCACAACTTCAAAAACCAAAATACAAATCATTGATTAATTAAGAGTTAAGTTTTTTCTTCCTCCCCTAAGTTTCAATGCAAATATATATATTAACTTCACCTCATATATTTTCATCCCCCAAGTTTCACTACCATATCAAAAAACAGAAGAAAAAAAAAAGTAACGTCGTTAAGTCACGGTTCTCCATTTGAGACTTGCGCTATTCAATAAACCCAAACCAACCACATAACGCCGTCAAATCAATACGACGCCGTTTCATTATCTCATGGCCGACTTGCCGACCTTGCGAGAACTTTTCCGGCGAGAAGACAACGCAGAGAGAGAAGCCTCCGCAGCCGGCGACAGTATCACGACGGAGTACCACACGCCGGAAAGCACAGATTCCAGCGTGGAGCTAACTAACTCGCCGTCTTTCATTCTCACATTTGAAAATCTCACCTACAGTGTAAAAATCCACCGGAAAACAAGCTTCTCAAGAAATAACCGTCTCCGATCACCGGAAACCAAAACTCTCCTCAACGACATCTCCGGCGAGGCTCGCGACGGCGAAATCCTCGCCGTCATGGGAGCAAGTGGATCAGGAAAGTCAACACTAATCGACGCTTTAGCGAATCGAATCGCGAAAGAAAGCTTACAAGGAAGCGTGAAATTAAACGATGAAATTCTAGAATCGCGGATTTTGAAGTCGATTTCATCTTACGTCATGCAAGATGATCTTCTCTTCCCAATGTTAACTGTGGAAGAAACCCTAACGTTCGCAGCTGAGTTCCGATTACCTCACAGTCTCTCAAAAGCGAAGAAGAAGCAACGAGTTCAGGATTTGATTGAGCAGTTGGATCTCAGAAATGCGGCGAAAACTGTGATCGGCGATGAAGGCCGCCGTGGAGTCTCCGGCGGAGAACGGCGGCGAGTGTCGATTGGAATTGAGGTGAGTGATGTCGTTAACTTGTTACGCGCCTTCTGATAAAAAAAAAATCTTGTTAAGCACCATAATTCAAATATATTGTTTATTTTTTTATTGTCTGTTTTTTTATTATATTTTTTAGTTGTTTAGTTGTTTAATTGTTTCTGAAGGGCAGCTTTTGATTCCCTGGATAAGTACTTTTCGTTATAAAAATGCATATATGTTGAAAACTAATTGTCATTATGATATGTTCATGACAATACATTTGGAGTAGGAATAATAATACTAATAATAATAATTAATAATAATAATAATTATTATTACTACTACTACTACACTATAGTTACCAAAAAATAATAAGTACAGTGAGTGTTTGAGTAATAAATTGATATGTATCTCTTGAATAAAAGTATTACTCCCTTCGTTCCTAAATATAAGATCACTTTATGGATGAGAGCTTGTTCCTAAATATAAGATCGATCACTTTCTAATGTTTTCCCTAAATTACCCCTATACTCCTTTCACCCAAAAAATAGTGGTTTGAAGAAGGTGATATTTTTAAAACTTAGGTGAGGGGTATTTTGAAAATTTCATGTAATCCTAACTCATTGGAATGTCTTCCTTAATTTCTCCAATTTTGCTAAAGTGATCTTATATTTAGGAACGAAGGGAGTATTTATGATAGTAATACCTTTAATCCATAATATATACTACCTCCGGTCTTAAATATAAGACCTAACTGACTTTTTTTGGAGAGTTTAAGGTTGCAAAATAGGTTATTAAATCATGACATATTTGATATCTTTTTAGATTATCCATTAGCTTATAGGTAAAATAAACTAATGTAAGAGAAAAATTAGGTAAATCAATTTATAATTAACTTATTTTGTTTTTTTAGGATTTTTCAAAAAAGTCAAGTAGGTCCTATATTTAGGACCGGAAGGAGTATAAAAGCTCAAAATTTGAATGTTTTTAGTCCAAAATATAAGAGCATACTCATATATTTTCATATCATTTAATGTGGTTTTTTTTTACTTTGCCCTTATGTTCTCTTATATTTAATAATAATGTTTACATATTTATCTATCTTAATAGTATTATAATAAAGGGTAAAATTGGAAAAAAATAATTAAATTCAAACACTTTACTAACTTTCACATGTGATTCATAAGGGATTAATGGTTAAGATTGATTAACTTGTAGAGAGGGGAAGGAACAAAAAGAGGCAAGAGTGGATATTGGTTATTATTAATTACTTCTAATTTTATTTATCAATGTAACATTTGTAGCCTATAAATATATACTTAATTATTTTTTTTGGTCAATCTCTATATGTGTGTGTGTGTGTTGGTTATATATAAATAAAACGTCAATTTATCTGTCCTCACTCTTTTACTTCAATTCATTTGTGTTTTTATGGTCATCCCTAAATTTGAACAGGTGATTCATGATCCAATTGTGTTGTTTTTGGATGAGCCGACGTCGGGATTGGATTCGACGAGTGCATTTGTGGTGGTGAAGGTTTTGCAGAGGATTGCCAAGAGTGGAAGTGTTGTTGTGATGGCAATTCATCAACCCAGTTTGAGGATTGTTGATGTTGTTGATAGGATGATATTGTTGTCAAAAGGAGACGTTGTGTTTAGTGGTGAACCCATGGAAATTGTTGGTTTCTTCAATGAGTTTGGGTGTCAGATTCCGGTGAATGAGAATCAAGTTGAGTTTGCTTTGGATCTAATTCATGAGTTTGAAGGTGAGATGGTTTGTGTAGCCATAAATCTATAATCATACATGCTTACAGATTCAATTCCCTTTACTTTTGTTGGATAAATTATTGATGCAAATTAAAGTTAATCAATTTTAAATGTCTATTATCATTTTTATATTCTCAAAATTAATTTATTTTACTTATAAATTGACATATAATCTAATTACATATGTCATATTCTAATAATTATAGTTTTTTTTTAATTTACTTCCTTAACTTAAAAAAAACAAATGAATCTTAATTTAGGAACAGAGGGAATAGTCACTAGCTAGTCAATATGAAAATCATGAATAAATGTTGGATTTGGCGGCGGTCTGGGTGGGGGCCATTTTTTCAAAACATTGTGAGCTTGTAGAAATAAAATAAGAGACATTATTAATATAGTAAAAAAAAAGGGACATTTCAGACCAAAAAAAAGGGACAGTAAAATGTTTTTAAGTTTACATCATCTTGTAAGTGCAAAATATCAACCTCATTTTATTTAGAAGCTAATGATTAAATAGATAAAAAATAATTAGGAAGATACATACACCATTAGACTATGAATATGTAAGTTAGTGTATCGGGAGGCTATTATGATGACAAGATAATCAATTTATAGATGTTGAAAATTTTAGTTAAGTTTTTTGTAGTAAGTAAAAAAAATATATGCATTGTCAGTATCCACGGTTAAAACTAACATTTAACATGAATACTTTGAAAATATAAAATCGGGAGGCAAAGTGAATAGATATTTTATATATATTATTAAAATAAATATCTTCTTTAGCTCCATTGTTTTATGAGGAACTCATTTTAACTTAAATTATTAATTGATTATTATGTTGCGTAGTGTGTATAAGATGTTTGTTTTTAATAATAATAATAAAATAATAATAATAATAATAATAATAATAATGGCAATTAGGAGAATATTCATTTGTATTTATATATCATATATGTATGGCCTTGTTGGAAACAAATCATGGAGAATGTAAGACTACAAAATTGTCTATGTGGGTGTAAACCTTTGCCATTCTCTCTGCAAATGATCGATTTTTTTTTTTGACCAACAAATGATCGATTATTGATATTTACAAAAAAAATTATTATTTCATCAGAAGGGTCGTCAAGTGGAACTCAAAGTTTGGCGGAGTTTAACAAGTCCTGGCAGATCAAGAAGCAACAAGGAAGCGATAATAATACCCCAGAAGTTGAACATCACCACCAATACCATGGATTATCATTGAAAGAAGCAATCAACAGAAGCATCTCAAGGGGGAAACTAGTTTCAGGAATCATAAAATCTACTACTCATACTAACACAGCAATATCATCATCATCAACATTAACTTCTTCAAAGGTATTAACATTTGCCAACCCATTAGTGTACGAAGTGGCAAAGCTCTCAATAAGATCATACACTAATTCAAGAAGAACACCTGAAATATTCAGAACTAGATTGGCCATAGTACTAATCACAGGCTCACTTCTAGCTTCAGTTTTTTGGCGATTGGATTATTCTCCAAAAGGGGTTCAAGAAAGGCTTGGCTTCTTTGCTTTTGCCATGTCTTCTACCTTCTACACAACTGCAGAAGCACTGCCTTTGTTCCTTCAAGAAAGATACATTTTCATGAGAGAAACTGCTTACAATACTTACCGTAGATCCTCCTATGTTGTCTCTCAGGCTCTTGTTTCTTTGCCTTCATTAGTTGTTCTCTCTTTAGCTTTCGCAGCCGCGACGTTTTGGACAGTGGGACTTGATGGAGGATGGTTCGGTTTCTTGCACTACTTCATCTTCATGTTCGCTTCATTTTGGGCAGGTAACTTCATCATCACCTTCCCCTCATGTGTAATACTCACATCACTGATCACAAGCGCACCAAATTAGTGCTAAGTCAAATTTGATTTCCAAGTAGGATTAATGGTTTAGCTCATTTTGGCCAAAATGAATCACTTTTATTATTGTTCAATGACCAGAATGAGCCCTTTTATTGTTCATTGGTCAAATTGATCCTTTTAAAATAGTTTATTGACCAGAATAATATTTAACCCTTGATTTAATAATAAAGGTGAGTGTACAAGTAAGTATCACTTTTTTTCTAATAAAGCACCAAATCGATAATTACTCACTTACTCTATTGTGTAGATATAGGGCATAAACTAAATGAAATTTATGAGGAGTCCTTACTAACTAGAATTTGGTTCATTTAAAGTATCATTACAAATTAATCTGAATGGAATCTTCATATTTGCTTCATTCTTTGCAGGTAACTCATTTGTCACATTCCTCTCAGGTATACTACCTCATGTCATGTTGGGTTACACCATAGTAGTGAAGACCTTAGCATATTTCTTGTTATTCAGCGGATTCTTTATTAACAGAGATAGAATCCCAGTTTACTGGATTTGGTTTCACTACTTGTCTTTGGTGAAATATCCATATGAAGCGGTGATGCAAAATGAGTTTGATGACCCAATGAATTGCTTTGTGAAAGGTGTTCAAGTTTTCGACAACACGCCACTTGGAGAGTTGCCAAGTTCCATGAAATTGAAGCTTTTGGAGAGTTTGAGTGATACTTTGGGGATGAATATAACTAGTTCAACTTGCTTGACTAGAGGTAGTGATATATTGCAAATGAATGCGATAACACAATTAAGCAAGTGGAATTGTTTGTGGGTAACTGTAGGTTGGGGATTTTTGTTTAGGACTCTATTTTACTTCTCTTTGTTGCTTGGGAACAAGAATAAGCGGAGGTAATTAAAGTAATCAATGACTTGGTTTTGGAAAATTAATTAAGGTTTTAAGAGTTATGTATACATACATTTTTAGGGTTTGATGTTCTTTATTCTTTTATTTTTGTTGATACTCTTGCTGTATTGCATATGGTGGACACTTATTGGGAAGTAAGACACTTTAATTTATAGTAATTGATATATTAGCATTTTATTAATTTTTGGTTCTTCATTTTCTCTCGTTCAATCTCTCTATATGTACTTTCAATTTCTTAAATATTAATATAAGATTTAGTTGTTTATATAGAAAATCCAAAAAAAACTTAAAAAAGAAAAGTGAACTCCATCCTTTAGCGTACAAATGGGATGGCTCACTCTGTTGGATAGCTACTTTTAGCTACAAATAAGCTTTTCTCTCGTGCGTTGCACGGATCCTTTTATGTCTAAGAATTTTCTGTGCGGTTATTTAAAAAAAGCCAGAAAAATTAATAAATCATCAATGACAATAAACAATTGAATTTGAATAATGCATCACTGCAAATATTAATTTACTAACAAATAAAATATTAATATTAATGCACTGACTGATAAGGGTTCCCCTCGCTTCGCGCGGTTAAGAGAAATAAACAAAAGCAATTTAACAAATTAATGTGGAGGAAAAATGTATAAAAATGGAATATGTTAAACATGTACATTATAAGTTTATTATCGTCAATACATTTTGAAGATGACAAAGCAATAACAAATTATGGCAATATATCATAGAATGATTTCTATGTAAAGCATATGCTCCTTTAACACTTCAACTTCATGGATAGTAGGATCAACATCAATTTTTTTTTTTGCATTAGTAAATGAAACACCTGTTAGAATACATGGTAACATAAAAAGTGGGAAAGATTATTAGAATTAGAAAGATACTCTGATGCAGAATTGGGTCATCATATGGCTCTCAACATCTATATAATTACAACAAATAATATATCAGAATTCCTTTCTCCTTTCATTCAAGAATAAACTAAAAAATCTAAAACATCAAAAGAAAAGACAGGAATACCTCTTGAGGCTTAAGTAATATAAGATATGATTAAACCACCATGGTTAGACTAAAAAACCCATCTTTAGCTACAAAATGCCAAAAGACACACCTTGTTAGCATTTCTCTTCATAATCTCATATGTATGGGTATATATAGCAATTCTAGAACATTGAAATGCCATGAAAGTCTTCAGTTTGCAGATCAATAATTCATGAATATGATAACTAAAAAAATCATTACACATGTCACTGACAGAGTTTAAATTTTTCAAACTGTCTTTCCTCTTATCAATTAAAGACTCCATCAATAAACAAAGTATATAAACGATAAAAGTAACTCTTTTAAGTCAGGAACTTATGAAAATGTGTAGCCAGACCTTTTTTGCCTTTTCTTCTTTCCACTTCCTGTCTCCTTGGAGGTTGGAAAGACATCAATTATCAAGAGCTATCTCTGTCAATATACTGCACATACAATTGAAAAAACTAACATATAAGCTGCCACACCTAATTCTGGTAAAAAAAAAGCTGCCACACCTATTTGTTTCCTTAGTTCTTCTCCCTATTGGCAACAAATGATGACCAGTGAGTAAATAAGCTCTTCTCAATGCAAAAGTATTTCATAATCATTCATTAAACAAAGCTAATATAAAGAATATAAACCTTTGTGAATGATTATAATGTTAGATCAGTCAAATCCCCTGTCCTCGTGGAGATCTAAAATGCATACCAAGTTCAGCCTTTAGCCACAAATGCTAATTATAATCATTGACAAAGAATTTAAATAATGAACCAATAGATACAACAACAGTAGATACAACACCTATATTGAGACTTAAGATGTGAGAAGAATGTTCGACAGCACTATGTAACCAAGCAACACAAATATAAAACCTTGCTCATGTATAGAAATGATCAGTGAAGCATTACCCATGACTCGTTCTATCTTTCTCCCATTTGATTCCTTTCACTTATTCATTTTTCCTAAGAAATAAGCTGCAAGAAATAATGTAGGAAAAGTTTAATACACAAACTGTGCAACAACAATGAAACATTAAACAGTGAAGAGTGAAGACTCTTGCAGGCCTAAAATTCATCCATTTGACATTACTGTATTAACAATTCATGAGCTCATAACCAATCTGTGCACAAAAACATGGGAAATATAATATTTAAATATTTTTTCTCATTAATTAGAAAACCTAATCATTTGTCCCACGCCAGTTCATCAAAATAAACCTTCACAACATAACAGTAAACACTAATCTCCCTTAAAAAAGCATAACTTACTTGCTACTTTGAACAACATTGCAAATATAATGAGTGATTTCAACAACAGGGCCTTTTTGCAATCTCCCAGAAATTTCAAAGCCACATTATAACACATTAACTTGGCACATTTGGTATATCACCCTTGAAGTACTAGACAGAGGAAATATCCTCTTAAAATACCAATTAAGTTGTTTTTCAAGATATACATCTCATACTCAAGACATTCTAATTCCAAAGGCTAGTTTACTCTAAAATCAACAAAATTCCCTACAATAAAAAAAGAAGCTGAAAAAGGAAAACATCAAAAGTACCTCTGGAGACAAGTAAATCAAAACTACCAAGAAGTTGCTCCTTCCATTTTCTCAAACGTTAATCATCCTACGAACATAAAAACAGAAAACACATGAATGAATTAGTTTCATCAGAAAAGCAAATTGAAAAATCATAGCACCAATGAAAGAAAAGAATATAAATGATTGAATGAATGTCACTTTATCCTACGAACATAAAAACATAAAACACATGAATTGATTCATTTCTCTTAAGTTCCTCTTCCAAATGAGGATTAAAGGGAACGTATTTGGTTGCAGAAACAGTTGGCTGCAGACATCTTACTCCTCTCACAATTGGAAACTAAAAGGGAATGTAAGATTCTTGAAGAAAACACAAAAGGTGAAGACTTTCGCTCTCTTTTTCAACTGGGGTGCCAAATGTAAAGCTCTTGTTGATGGAGGGTGGATCTTATTATTGAGTGAGAAGCCTATTATGTATGCAATCAGATAAAAAAAAGATTGAAAAAATCTAATGTGGCCTACATTTATCTTTACTCTTTTGTATGTCACTTACATTCCTCAAAATCTTACCTTTCCTTGTTTTACACATAACCTTTGGGATTCCCTCATCGATCTGCTGCCATGATTCACCCAAACCCCGTAACCTTCATCAACATCAACACCCACCACCTTCACAATTACAACCTCAGCCTCAACCACCGATGATGATGAGACCCAATCGGTGCCAAAGAGGACGTATTAGGGACTGACGCGGAGGAGGATGACGGCGTCACCTCTCAGCTGGTCGGAGGTAATGTCGGACGGCCCAGTTAACGATGTAGGTGCTCTCATCGGAGAGGTCCACCGCCACCCTTATTCTTCGGCGAGCCACAGAGGTGGGCATGGGGGCCGACACGGCGGGCCGTGAATGCTCCTCGTCTCAACTATCACAGGTTGCTCAAAGCCTCTCGCAAGAAAGCCCCTACATTCCATGAGTAAAATGGGTATGGTGAAGAAAATGAAACAAAAAGAAGAGAAGAAACTCAGGAAAATGAGAAATATCATCCAACCCCATCTCCTTGCTTATTTTTTTGTTCACCTTCTTTCTCACCTCTGCATTCCAATATAAGATGGTACAAAGTCTTGCACCTACGATGATGCTAACGCTGCGGAGGTTGAAGAATGTGAGTAAGAAGGAGCGATAGGGTTTGTTCTCTGGAGAAAGAAAGAGAGATGGGAAGATGGGAAAATTTTGTACCATCTGTGTGAAGTAGATGGGGAATTTTTGTACTCATCTGAGTTGATATAAAAGTTAGACAGGGGGAAATTTGAATTTCGGATTTGAAATTGAAATTTCAAACGAAAGTGAATTCAGGGGAGCCGATGGTGATGGAAATGGCTCTATGAACAGTGATTTGTGTCTCTAGCCGTTTAATTTGTGAATGAGCCGAGGGGTCTATGTGTATTTTAGAAAGGGCGGGAGGTTGGAGTTTTATATTGTTAATAGATACCATTCCGAGCGCTATTCAAAGAAAATCCAAAATCTTCCACTCCCTCCGTTTTTTATTTACTTCATGATCCAAAGGTGATTGAGAATTGAGGTTTGGGTTTATTCACTTTATTGAGCTAATCAAAAGGTAAAATGTCCATTCTCTCCCACTGCCAAGGGTGCCTAAGTATTATTGAAGAGGAATGGGAATTATGAAAGTAAAATAATCAAAAGAAAATACATGAAAAATAAATAACACTACAAAAGACATGGGACAAGCCGGCGGAATGACTCTACAGCGTTTATCGCAAACACAGCCAAATTAAGCGTCGGAATGTTCCATTCCTGCGTTTATAAAACCGCGGGAACGATTTTGCAAACGTGGGAACGCACCGGCGGCACTTGCCGGCACTTATAATCGCCGGAACAAATTGACGGGCTTTTTGAATTTACTATCTTTCCCGCGTTTGCAACCGCGGGAACGTGGGATTTTTTTTTAAAATAAAAAAACGTACCCGCGTTTAAAAACGCGGCTACGTGTATATTATTTTAATATTTATTTGCCGGTGTTTGTAAACGCCGGCATGTTATTCTTTGTATTAAAAAAACTCATTAATTTTAACCATTATAAATAATGGTTAAAATTAATGCGAGAAAAAGAAATGAGAAATAACCAATTAAAAATATTGTACTATAAAATCAATCCGTTTTTATTATAATAAATCCGAATTTTATAAATTAACAAAACCAAAAAACTATTCCAAAATAAAAAGACTATTTCTATAGTTAAATATAGTTACTAACAATTTATTATTAAAAAGATATAATTAAAAAACAGTTCCATTATCAAGTCAAAAAATTAAAATTTGAATAACAGAAACAAAAAATAATAATATAGGGGTGTAAAACTAAAAAGAAAATAAAACATAATGAAAAAATGGAAATATGATCAAAATGTGAAAAAATAAATAAGGAAAACTAAAACATTAAAAAAATGCTTTATTTTTGAAAACTGTAAACAAAAGAGAGGAAAACGAGTGGAGAGAAAGAAGAAGAGAGAAGATGGAAGAGCGAAGATGGAAAGGGTGAGTATGGAGTGAGGGAAGACCAGTATTTATAGGTGAAGTTCGCTCCTTAGCGGCGTTTGTAAACGCAGGTGTGTGATATTATATTTTAACATTAACACATGTCGGCGCTTATAACCGCCGGGATGCATTTATTTATATTAAATATAATATAGCATAACAGGCCGACGCTTATAAACACCGGCAAGTTACCAACATCGCGGCGGTTGTAAATGAGGCGAAGATATTAATTATAAAAAAAAATTAATTGCTAGCATTGCAGCGTTTGTGACCGCGGGCATGTTATTAATTTTAAAATAAATTGAAATCTTTGGCGCGTTTTGAACCGCCGGTAAGTTGGCGGGAAACAAAATGAAAAACAGTGCCACATACCGGCGCTTACAAACACCGGTACGTGTATTGGAAAATAAAAAAAATAAAAAAAATGATTTCCTCCCTCGTGGCGGCGTTTGCTGCGCCGCTTTCCTGCGTTTGGTAGCAACCGCCAGAACGCTAAACACTTGCCGGCGGTTTTTGTAAAAACGCCGCAACGTGGACGCCGGCAAGTAGCGTATTTTTTGTAGTGTAAAGAAAATTTGACACCTTTTTCTTTAAATTCAAAAACTTCTTATCATATTATTCAAATACACTCAAATATATTATTTTTAAAATGAAATCCCTAAATATTGCAACACTTTAATCTCCTATCAAAATCTTTATCAAATCCTCAATTTAACCTCAATGACTTCTAAATAGACCAAAATATCTATGAAAACTATTCAAAAATGGGTAGTCATCAGTAATAGATGTGATGAATGATTGTAGTCCTCTAATTAAGGCTTCTAAATCTTTTTCTAATATTGGTGATGTTTGGCTTGAGGTATATATATGCAGAAGGGAATTGAAATCAGTCTTTTGTTGTTCACTTATGAGGTATGGTTAAAAATTAGAAAGTTGAGAGTCTTCAACTTTTACCTGTTTAATGTGGTTGTATGTGCTGTCATCTTTGGTAAATCATGAGCATATTTACTGTGTTATCAACACTCGTTAATTTTAGGCTAAACATGTGCCTGTCTAATGCGTCTGGCATTAATTAATGTTCATCTTTCGGTTAGTTCATGTTGGAAGTTTCTTTTTAACTTTTACGCTGACCATGCTTTATGTGATATTATGATTTTTACTGCTCTCCTTGTGTATTACCGATTCAAGGAATTTGTTTAAGAACCATTCTAACATATATATGCGTTCCCATGGAAGTCAAATTGGAAGCCTAGTGAATTGCCAAAGCTTTATTGGATGAGTGTTACCTTTTGAATTGGGCATCTTGAGCTACATCTCTGTTGCATAGCTTCTTTGGTTTTGGAGTTGAAAACTTTTCTTCTGTCTTATGGTTTCTTGCTATTTTCTAGAGTCTTTACGTAATTTTGATTTTGGGTCATTTTTATTTTCAGATGCTACATCTATATAACTTTACTTGACTTCAATATTACCCCTCCCTTCTTAAATATAAAATCACTTCTAAATTTCAATTCGTTCATAAATATAAGTAACTTTTTGATTTTTCTCAACTTTTTTTCCAAATAAACCCTAATAATGTTTATCTATATTAAACAAGTAAGAGTGAGAGATTAAGAATAATTATTAAAGGTATACGGTTATGGTAGCTTGGTAGTATCATGTGCTAATTACTAACTTAACTAATACCCTTAATCTAATCAAATTAGGAAAAATGATGTTATATTTAAGAACGGACGGAGTATATATCTTTTGTTGCGTAAAATTGTAAATTGTCATTCTCATTTAATTATTAGTGGTCAGCGTTATCTCACCGTGGCTTAGCTTTTCCATATGTCAAACCACTTGTAATACAAAATTACAGCTACTCAGGTGATTTATTTTTGAATTAGCTATATACAATTAGTCAGCTTTGAATTAGCTAGTGATTTAGACAATACATTTTTAATTTAATTTTATCTAATTAAAATTCTACATTTTACCAATAATTAAAATTCTAGATCGGTAGTTGGGGTTAGAGCCAAAACGGGAAAGACATGTCAATTTTTAAATGGATTAAGCAAAGAAGTTGAATTTCTTAATATTGGTGATATAGTTGTAACTCTGCATTTGAAGTTTGTCTTAAGTCTCCTTCTCTTAATTACACACTTTTGTCTTCTTTTTGTTTAACTCTTTTTGTTCCAAAAGGAAACGAACAGGGTGAAAAACAGAGTAAATGAGTAATGCTACTCAGAAGTCTGAATCCAGGTGAGATGGTCATTCATGTCTTAATGTCCTTTTTTATGAGTTAATTTTTGAATTGAAACACTTAAATTATTGTAACATACAGGTTTTCAGGTAATTGCATACAGTTTTATCATAGTACGTGGAAAACCATAGTAAAAAGGGAAACCATAACCGATAACATGGCATCCACATCAGCTAACTTTTGACAGATAAGCAGAAAAAGTCAAATGACTTATGAAACATGTCTTACAGGAGAAGAAACATTGTAGGTGGGTAATAAGTAAAATTTTTTCGTACAATTAATATTAATATCAATATCAATAATAACATAATTTCTTGTAGTTGGTAAATGATCAGTCAAAGACTAAAAGTAGCCGTAATCCACCTAAAAGGGCTAATACTAATATACTAATTTATAGATTTTTTTTCTTAATTTCTTACATGCACTTAAACAAGAAATGTACCAAAAACTTACCATGAATAAATTTTGACATTCATAGATGTATTTGACCGAAAAGAGCTCATTTCCAAATTTACAAAACTACCAACACCTTACCCTTTTTAACAATATCCTTATTGTTGTATTATTATTGAATTATTTTCTTAGTTCCATACATTAAGGAATGCACATCGAGTCAAATCAAAATTATTAAGATATCAATGCTAAAAACTACAAAAGCATACGTGATATTTTAACATGAGTACTTTTCTTAATGTGATATTAAGGAAAATCAAGATACGCTTCTCTTAAAAACTAAGTCATCAATTCCATAAAATAATTAATTGGTAAAAAAATACTGCACAGGCTCTATTTTACAAATTTAATTTAAATCAATAAATCTTAAAAACCACAATTAATTTAACACTTTCATGTGATATTTAACCAAAAATCTTTCAGATACTTGCTTTTGAAAGTTTTTTTTAAAATAAGTTTGCACATTAACCCTTTAAACATTAAAATATTAAAATACTTAACCACGTATTACTGCTTTAAATACACAAATAATTTCCTCAAGTCCAATTCAACAAGATACAGCCTTGATGAGCCAACTGTAATATACCAATAATATAGTACTAATGAATTAATCCATTTGATCATCTAGAAGCCAATTTCACAACCCATAAATTCTGCATATAAAATGAAGCCACACTTAAAATAAGTAGATCAACCCTCAACCTAATTCTCATAAACCCCAAAAGTTTCCCCAAATAAGCAAACACACAAACCCATTACGCCACGTGTCTCCACCAGCCAATACCCAACTGCCACGTACACCCCATCCAATAACACAATTTAAAGCCTCACATTAAGAAATTGTAGGTCACCTCTCTCACACCTAGCTCACCTCCTTCACAAACGTATAACATCATTAGCCTCCATTACTTCTTGCTTCCTTCAACTTTCCAAATTCCTCCTTCATACTTACACACACACACACACACATATATATATATAGGAAAAGCCATAAGCACATTTCAACAACTTTCTTATGTTGTCAAGTCACCTATAATATTTCTCTCTTCCATGCATGCATGTTCATGAAATTATTATAACCTCATAGTTTTTTTACGTTAATCATTCACCATCATCCAACCTTGAACTTCTTCAACATTATTACATTCATCAAGAATACTATGTTGTCATGTGGAGGAGGCGAAAGCGGGTCGTCGTGCTTCCGTCCGGCGCCGCCACGCCCTCCGGCGGCGGCGGTGATGCCGACCCTCGGGCAGTTCCTTAATTACTACGGCGAAACCGGCGACACGCCGGACCACCACACGCTCGAAATCTCCGGCGGGCCACCGCCGTCGAGGCCGGTGCCGTTCGTCCTCTCCTTCAACAACCTCACCTACAGCGTCAAAGTCCGCCGGAAAATGAGCCTCTCAATGTTCCTCCCCAAGCTCAAAAACTCCGCCACCGCAGACGGCGGCGCCGGCGCCGACGAGGTCGCCGGAGTTAAAACTTTGCTTAACGACATCTCCGGCGAAGCCCGTGAGGGCGAAATCCTCGCCGTCATGGGCGCCAGCGGCTCCGGAAAGTCAACTCTGATCGACGCACTGGCTAACAGAATAGCCAAAGGAAGCTTAAAAGGAAGGATAACATTGAACGGAGAGTCCATAGAATCAAGGCTCCTGAAAGTGATGTCAGCTTACGTCATGCAAGACGACCTTCTCTTTCCGATGTTAACCGTGGAAGAAACCCTAATGTTCGCGGCCGACTTCCGGCTACCGAGAACACTGTCGGCGTCGAAGAAGAAATCAAGAGTCCAAGCCTTGATCGACCAGCTCGGACTTCGAAGCGCGGCGAAAACAGTCATCGGCGATGAGGGCCACCGCGGCGTCTCCGGCGGCGAGCGCCGCCGTGTCTCCATCGGAATCGACATCATCCACGATCCTATCATATTGTTCTTAGATGAGCCAACTTCTGGATTGGACTCAACTAGTGCTTACATGGTGGTGAAGGTTTTGCAAAGAATTGCACAAACTGGAAGCATTGTGATCATGTCCGTACACCAGCCTAGCTCAAGAATTCTTGGCCTTCTTGATAGGATGATCTTCCTGTCTCGTGGGCACACAGTTTTCAGTGGATCCCCTTCTCAACTACCAATGTTCTTCTCCGAGTTCGGTCACCCGATCCCAGAGAATGAGACTAGAACTGAGTTTGCTCTTGATCTTATTCGTGAGCTCGAAGCTCAGTCTGGCGGTACAAAAAGTTTAGTCGACTTCAATAAGTCGTGGCAGGCCGCCATGATGGCAACAACAAACCAAACTAGGCACAACAATGAAATTCAAAGTGAGGATTTGTCCCTAAAAGAGGCGATAAGCGCGAGCATTTCGCGAGGGAAATTGGTATCTGGAGCTACTAGCAACAGAAATATGGCGCTGACCTCAATGGTGCCTACTTTCGCGAATCCATTTTGGGTTGAGGTATTGAAATTGTCCAAGAGATCGATCACGAATTCGCGAAGAATGCCTGAATTGTTTGGGATTAGATTGGCTGCAATTTTGGTAACAGGTTTTATCCTTGCTACTATGTTTTGGAAATTGGATAATTCTCCAAAAGGTGTGCAAGAAAGACTAGGATTCTTTGCATTTGCAATGTCAACAACATTTTACACCACAGCAGATGCACTTCCTGTGTTCCTACAAGAACGTTACATCTTCATGAGAGAAACTGCCCACAATGCCTATAGGAGATCATCCTATTTGATATCCCATGCATTGGTCTCATTACCTTCATTACTTATCCTCTCCTTGGCCTTCGCCGCGGCGACATTTTGGGCAGTGGGGCTCGACGGAGGGGTTCCCGGGTTCGTGTTTTACTTCCTAGTGATCTTTGCTTCGTTTTGGGCTGGGAACTCCTTTGTGACATTTCTATCTGGTGTGGTGCCTCATGTGATGTTGGGATACACAATAGTGGTGGCAATATTGGCATATTTCTTGTTGTTCAGTGGGTTTTTCATCAATAGGGATAGGATACCAAATTATTGGATTTGGTTTCATTATTTGTCACTTGTGAAATATCCCTATGAGGCTGTTCTTCAGAATGAGTTTGAGGATCCTGTGAAGTGTTTTGTGAGGGGGGTTCAGATTTTTGATAATACACCACTTGGAGTTGTTCCTGGGGCAATGAAAGTGAAGCTTTTGGAGAGTTTGAGTGGTACTTTGGGGACAAATATTACAAGCTCTACATGTTTGACTACTGGGTATGATATTTTGCAGCAAAATGGGATTACTCAATTGAGTAAGTGGAATTGTTTGTGGGTGACTGTGGCGTGGGGGTTCTTGTTTAGGGCTTTATTTTACTTCTCATTGTTGTTGGGAAGTAAGAATAAGAGGAGGTGATGATGGTGATGAGTTGATTTTTGTTAAAATCATCAAGGTCCTCTTCATTGGTATTCTTTCTTTTGTTTTTTCATTATGTTTGTAATGGTATTTGTAACAAGTGTTTCAGTGTTTGTGATGTATAAAACCAATTGTGTTATGTTACATGAAGAATTATTTAATTTAATACTTCGGCATCCATGCCTTGTAAATTTCAATTAATGTGAAAATAATGGTTCAGAGGTGTTCCTTTATTGAGTTCTCACTTAGTTTTTAAGTTATTCGTGGAAATATATTTGACTAGATTTTGCTATTGTTTTATACTTTCAAATGCATATGTTTGGTTTTTGTAATTTCATTTAGTACTTGATATGAGTTAAGCATACGAGCCAAACTCAATGTTTGTTGAAGTGCAAGAATTAGTCATCAAACTTAAAGCAAATCTGTGTGAAGTTGTGAACCTATTAAAAGATCAAAATAAGAAATTATATAAATTAAAAATAAAATCAGGTATCAGTACCTTTAATTTTTTTTAATTGAAGTATGTATTTTCAATTTATTACACTAAGACAGTATACAAAAATTCTGACATTAAAATTTTGAATATTGGGAAAATATTCCCATGCACTGACAAATTAAATTAAAAATTTAAAATAACATTGATTATTAAAAAATCATCATTTTAGGACTTTTGTACCTTATAATTTTAGGACTAACCGATTGAATGATTTGCAGATATTTTTTTTAAACAAATAACAGAGGTGAATTCAAACTTGATCTTTGTATAAAATTCAAAGAATAAAAATCTTTTCGCTGTTATAAATGAATCAATGTTTCTCTGCGAGCTGAGGCAGATGACCTAACTTTTTATTTTTTAAAACAATTGACTATACGTAAAGTCAAGTTTATATTGTTGACATTCACGTAAGATGAATGACACCGTGCATGTCGCTGATCACAAGATAGAGAGGAATTAACAATGTAAAATATTATATTTGATAGATTATAGATTATACTATCTGCCTTAGTCAATGGAACTTGTGACTTAAAGAGTCTTCACTTTTGTTTTTTGGTATGAATTAATATATAGTCTTCAATTTTGTGTCATTACCATTAATTGATGTTAAATTATTGGGGGATAATATGTTGTTCACCAAAACTGATCAGACAATTGAGTTTGCATGCGCGCGTATTTGGTTTGATTTCACGCGTAAACTATAATTTTTTTATTTCATGTAAGCACAATTGAAAAAAAAATAGTTTTGATCCTTTTACTTTTATTAAACTTAATTGAGAAATCAGATAATTAATTTTGAAAAAATTATGAAAAAAATTAGTTAATTATTTCTAAAAAGTGTGCTTGTTTTCTTAAATATCATTTTTATTATTTACAATGAAATCTAGCCCCAGCAAAAACTATACATGTGCAATAATTATAATACAGAGATTTTGAATAATAAATAATTAGAAAAGTAAAGTGGAACGAAAAACTATATAAATTACCAGAATTGTTAAGAAGACACTAGCTTTAAGATTTATTTATAGCCAAAAACACACTGACAAATGACCTTGTAGTAGTATAATACTATAATAATATAAATATAAAATATGTTCTCTTATAAGTGGAAGGTTGTGATTTGATTCTGCAACTTCATGACGTTAATGCCTAACTTAAAAGCAAGACACAATATATTGTATGTATTCAAGTTATTCAATATATTGTATGTATTCAAGTTATTTGTAATATAGTTAAAAGAATTGTAGTAAGATGTAAGGATAGCCTAATACAGATTCTATACGTCTAAAGAAAATAAAAGCTTCAAGAGCTTTTTTTTTTTAAAAAAAACAAAAATGTAAAGAAATTGAAGGGATTTCATGATGATTAGTTCAGAATGACCTAACAAGGACTGCCGAGTTGTGTGAACCCTCTCAGAGTGGTAACAGTGTATTAGAGAAAATCAATCAAAACACGCTTTCACTAGTGATTTCAACGTTGGTTAACTCAAATTCTCACTGTTAAATCCATATTTCACTATTCTTGCCATCTACCTTGGTTAGTGCTACAGCATTATATTTAACTTCCAGCCCAAGTTTCATCACATGCTAATCAATTCAAACAGTAGAAGTCGTACCCCACTAGCTACAACTGATATGCTCAACATTTCAAATACATAATCTGAGGACAGAGATAACAACGGAGTTAAACAGTACAAACTGTCATGGCATAATTGGATATTAAACCTTTTTATAACATCCACACATAAATCACATTAGATTAATTGACTTTCACCCAAACTTCATTGTTTGAAAGTCAATTAAAATAAAAGCAACTTTTTTCCAACATTAATCCAAACAAGCCGCCCAACAGATCAATAACACGGCTGAAAGCAGAAAGCCAGAAACAAACAACAAAGTTGTAAATACTGTGTTCCTCTTCCATGTCAATTTTATTGTGCTATAAACTTCTAACTAAATATACAAGTCACATGAAATCCAAAAGTGTAAGTGGCATGCCACTGGAAGGCACCTTTATTTGTTTCATGAATTGTGTTGGTGCACCCAAAACCTCATTTGAAGTATCTAATCTATTAGATTATATAAATACAGAGGCGGAAAAAAATCATACAGTGTAGGAAGCAAATGAAATTTGGACAAGATCTGCTGGCATATTTGAGAAATAACTCTAGCCTTTTCAAAACAAATCAGATGATCAACACGCCATTGCTTGGCACTGCAGAAGTCTAGAAAATGGACTTCTAGTCTGACTAGTGAATTTGTTCCTTTTAAACCAATAAGTAAACCTATTCCAGCTGTCCACTTAATGCTGCATCCTCAGCGTCAGCATCAAATTCTTGCTCCACACCTTTAACCTGTAATTGAACGATCAAAAAAGGTCAAAGGTATATCACCAATTTCAACATCAACTAACCAGTTCCAAATTGAACTCCTGAGAAAAACAAATTGAAACAGCTTGCAAAACTCAGATAATTGAGGAGCTCTTTTACAAGTCATTCAACGGTGTAAACTTGGCAAATCTTACTAGGTAAATAATTCTTGCATGGCTGTCAAATTTTAGATTTATCTTGTAAAACTGTACAAGTTTAAGTACTTTGTTTAAGTAAATATATCAACTAGTTGACCCAATTTTCAATTACATTCGTATGCTTTAAGCTGAGCAGCTCATAGGCATCTAACAATGGATCAACGCAACACCCCCCCCCCCCCAACAAAAACAAAACTCAACACCAGCAAGCCTCTAATAGATGAAGTAGTTTTTCCCAAAAAGCTGTATCTTTAATACACAGTAACACAAGTCTGAGTGAAGGGTGTGAGAGTGTAGAAGCTGGGTTTCACATAGAATCGAAAATCTATTTGCCAAGCCGTGTTTTCTCCTATTCACACTGCAAATACGCAGTTCTGCAACATCTCCAACCCATCTACAAGTACACATGTTTTTATGGACATACTCAATTTTCACCAGAATATGATTATAAAAGGCAATTTGCCTACATACTACTACAGTACAACTGCTAAAGGGAGAGTTTCAAGCCTGGTACCCATTTTGATGAATGCATGAATAGCATGGTAAAAAGCTATCAGAGGACTTATTACCTCTGGTACATAATGCATCAGCATGTTCTCAATACCAGATTTCAGTGTCACAGATGAACTTGGGCAGCCACTGCAAGCTCCTTGCATTTTAAGTTTCACAATTCCAGTTTCTCTGAAGAAAAGAGAATATTAGTTAAATCCAAGTAGAAAAATATCCAATACATACATAAATTCCTAAAGCTTATGTAAAATTTCTTTCGTTTTTTTTTTCACCAAGATCTATCATAAAAGTTCTTTCAAACCAATAAAAGAGCTGAGAAGAACTTACTCATTAAAACCTCGATACTCAATGTCTCCACCATCATCTTGCACAGCTGGTCGAATACGAGTCTCTAATAATTCCTTGATCATAGCGACTATTTCAGAATCATCCTACAAGGAAACCATGTATACACAGTTCAGTCTACAGCCTCCCATGTAGTTAATTCATATTTGTCTGTCTAATCAAATATTCAAGAGATCATGCCTAAACAACCTACATGCTCCTTTTTTATTGTCAAACATCATTTATAAGTGAATGTGCACAATTCAAATGTCATGAAATAAGTTTCTTTTGCTTAGTTTATTTCCCCCTTTTTCTTTTTCTTTTGGTGGGGGGGGGGGATAATGAAAGAAAAAAAGATTTAGTTAACAGAGGGCACAATGAAGCAAAATTTTCTTAGACTTCTGGTTGACCTAAATGTCCCAAAACTAAAACGTCAAGGAACATAAAGAGCTAAAAGGAATAAAGAATCAGTTCAAAGGATATAAAATTAAATATCAGAATATTTACTTCTTGAATAGCAGTATCCTTGGCCGCTGCAGCTTCTGAGTCTAAAAACAGTGGCTGCCCTGAAGAGTAGAAATCCATAATTGCTGCAAAGATCTCAGGCTTCAGGAGATCCCATGAAAAATCATCAGATTTTGTAACAGTGACAAAATCTGATCCAAAGAAAACCCGAGTTATACCTGCATTACATGAGACCAGAATACATCAAAACTTGAACTATATATTTTGGAGTTTTCTCAAACTGCTTGATAAAAGAGTTCCAACTAGCTAAAGAAATTTCTTTTAATGAAATCTTTACTTGGAAACAACAAGAAAAATCAGAGGGAAGGAGGTTATTCAATCCCATGATTTAAAACCAGTCATTTATTAGTTTAAATGTTTGAAATCTTATATAATAAAACAGAGATTGTAATTAGCATCCACAAGATAAAAAAAAAGCTACCATGTAATCTATACCACCCTGTCTCTACTTTTTATTCCCTGCCTCTATTCTCCTTCCATCCCTTGTCTCTCGATCATTGAGTTATTCGTAAACTGCCTTTTTGTCGCAAATTTGATTTCATTTTGAACTCACTAATCCACTTTTAGTGTGGAGAAGTTTCAAGGAAATAAAAATAATGATGATATCACTGACAGATACTGCTTATAAAATGCAATCATTCGCAGGAGATAAGGGAAGATGAGCATACCATCTATTCCAAAAAGCGCTTTAGCTAATGGAGAATTCATAGCAGTGCGAGCATTAGGGAAGTCTGCACTTCCAACTTCCATAACAGACTTCCCAGGATAAAACATGAGTGATGAAGGATTGGGAGTGGACTGTGTTTGGATAAACATACTCCTCTTTTGCCCTGTCCAAATAAGAAGGGACAATCATTTGACAACGCTCAGCAACCACAACTTGGTGAGCCTTACCTCCGCTTTTTTGCAGAGAGGCTGATTCAAACTCATAACCTTAGACCCCACGGCAAGCGAGCTTACAGCTGAGCCAAGCCGGCCCTTCTCAGCAACCACAACCAAATGTTACAAAAAAAAAAAAAAAACTCCACACACTGACTAGGAGTAAAAACTAACAATATTAATGTTTCACTTTTTGTGTAAAAGCAAATAAGAGACTAGAAATCAATACCTTACCATAATATTGAATGTACTGCTTCAATACTAAGACAAGGTTTCAACTAAGTAACAGCAGCAAAGTACATAAATGTCATTCAAATTCATTTTTTTTAGAAAAAAAGCATTTTTATCATTCGAATTACTCAAAGAACCTCCTTTTGATCATGGATTAAAGCATTAGAGGCAGAAAGTGTGAATTGGTTGTTTTGGGTTATTTTATGGGTACCCTTTTGGCAAAAAAGGAAAACTTGAGAAAAACAAAGTCCCACAATCCAGTTAACTTCAACATATTCCTAAAAATTCAATCACTCTTGCCGCCAACATAAGAGAATGCAATTATGAGAAGAAGAAGAAGAAGAAGAAGAAAGAGGTACCAGCAAAGGGAATGGATTTGTTGGAATATAGAGAATGTGGTGAGGAAGAAAAAACATGTGGGGTGCCCCGAAAGGATGTAGTAGTTGATGAGGCAAATCGAAGAAGAGGGCGAGATGTAAATGAAAAACATGATTTTGAAGAAGCTTCATTCTCAAGAGCTCGTCTCGCTAATCGCCCAAAGCCCCTCATCGTTTCTCTTATTCAGATTCTCTGCAATCAAATCACCAGCTCAAAAATCTGTTCACAAAACTCAAAACTCTCCAATTTACCCAACACATCATGCATCCATTGTAATTTAATTTGTATGTATATAATGTAAAAGACCTTAGTAAGGATTGAATATATTATGAGCATGACCCCCTTGTCTTGGTGTCATAATTAAACAACTATACTTTCACCCTCAAAATAATTAAAGTGGGTCAACAATAATAATAATTTTCCCGTCAGACCCACCAATGGATGTCATGCACGTGTCAACATTACATTCATTATAAGGTGAAATTGACTCACTTTAGTTACTGTCAAGGTGGACATGAACTAGTTATTAGTTTAAGGTGTTTAATTGTTCAAGGTGGTTTAGTTTAGGGGCAAATAGCAAGGGCCTTACCCATATATTATTGTTGTTTGTAATTAAAAATATAATTGAATCACAGGAGTAATTGATTTATATGAGTTCTGATCTTTTAATAAAATTTGTTCTTTGTTAGTTACAAAATTAAACTATAATATAATAATAATAGGTAAAATTATGTTATAATTAAGTGATTTATTTAGTCTCCTTAATCTCTTCTTAAAAAAGAGTTGAAATCGTGTAAACCAAACAATTATTCAACCACATTTAGTTTCATTCTTTACCACACTAAATTTTATCATTCCTCAAAAATGGCCATATCAAAGATTTCAAAATTTAACATGACAAATTATTCGTCATGTCACAAATTCGAGTCAACATGAAACTTTTCGACTCAGCCGCTAGATAGGACCGGGTTGACAAGTTACTCGTGGGAGAATTGACCTAAATTCAACTTAGGCAACATGTTCCCACCCGGGAGGAACCTATGAGACCCGACCAACTAACCTGTTCTGACAAAGGAATGAATTAATACATGTTTTTTTTTTGTTAATTTTACTTATTTTTTAATTTCTTACAGAGCTAAGTCATGGGTTAATTATGTACTGACCCTCATACCTCTTGCCTTGACCAGACTGGTTGGTTGTTAGTCCGGGTTTAATTACCTTGCGTAAAACCCCTAGTATGGCAAAGATTCATTCGAAAAGAGTCTATTATTCCACATGCATAGCCGCAAGAACAAAACATCTTACAACTTTATTAGCAGAACTTCAAGCTCCCTTGCATATTCTTCTACAGCCACTTGTTCATGAATGATGTCCAATTCCTTGCAGACTATCATATGCATATTTTGTAGAAAACCAGGCGAGAGAATTTTTTGTTTGGAAAGAAAATGTCGGAGATCATATTAATTTATTAGTAATTTATTTAATTTTCTCATGAAACAACTTATGAAACTATGATTATTTGAACCCCTAACGTAGGTTTTGCAATACCAATAATAAGTTTATAATAATTCGGCACCACATCTTCCCAAGAATATAACTTACTTGCCACTTAGACCATATCTCTAAGTTTCAACCATACATTTTCCCACTCCTCATGTGAGAACTAACTTAACACGAACTCATCCGAGGTAACATGTCATCTCTATCCGCAACCATCTTTCTATCGCATAAATTTCAATCAGAGTATATCTTGCTCATTCATCGTTGTCCATCAAACATACCTTCATCATAAATGCATCACCCATTGACCCGTCTGTACATTACGACACATAATAAACCGGTGCCAATTCCATGCTTATCACTTGGATGAGAAATGCGATCTCATCATCAATATACACAGTTAGATCGAATTCGAACGATTATATTGCTTTAATTTTTTTGTTATATTTTAAATAACTTTTTATTTTAATATATGTAAAATGTGAAATAATGATAATCTCATATTTAACCCTTAAAATAAGTTCATGTTACTTAAACACACGTTATTTTAAATAACAAATGATTGATTCATACCGAATTTATAACTATTATTACTAATGTAAATAAAAAATTTAACCTAGTACAATCATATCTACATAATGTATGGCAAAAATTTTATAAAATATTAACTCTGAATAAATGTTTTTCTGAGTATTCATTCAAAATCAACATCTTGAATTTATCATTTATCTTTTTCCCCCCTATTTTTCGCAAGTATATATCAATCTATTTAACCAATGAAGCCGATGCAGCTAAAATCCTTGGTTTAAGAACAGATCATGAAATAAGCTTAGTCAACGCCTTTTGCCAGACACTTCAAGACAGCTATTCCCTCCCTTATCACATTTTTCGATTTTGTGCAAATCAGATTTGCTGAAACCAAAAGCTCACTTGACACAATCATTCAAAGGATAATCAAAGGATAAACAACGCAAGAGAATTAAGAACTGAATTGGTCTATGCACAATCCAAGGTGACACTTTTGACAGCTGAAACGCCAAACTGATTCATCTAACTTCTGTACATTTTTTACTAAAACCAGAATGGTTGATGGGACCCAAGCCCTTGGAGAGTCCATCCCCAAAAGCTAGTTGTTAGGGAGGGAGAGCCAATGGCTTAAATACCACACCAAGCATCCCATTCTACTCAATGTGGGACTTCGCCCATACAAAGTCCCCATCAAAGCCATTCCCACGAAAAAGGGGGAGGGGAACAAGAGAATAGAAGCTAGCTTGCAGAGAAACTGAGTAACTTTTAGAAGCTTAGAGAAACAAGGCAGGATTCACAATTTCAATCATTGCTCTGGCCAAAATGTATATGTTTATGTGATATACACTTTCCTAAGATCTGTGCAGTTAAAAACTGAACCTGTTCTGGGGCAGGTGATCTTCCCTTTGTTCTTCTTAGCCATCTCTTCAAGAGCCTACAAAGCAGCAAAAGGAATTGGATTAGAAAATACAAGCTGACACATAACTGACGGTGCTTGAGCCCAACACAAGCGGGGTTAGATCTCTCACAACATGGCGAATCAAGGTTTGAATCCCTGTTGGGAGAGGCACCCACATCAAGCACCCAATAGTGTCTTGAACAGAATTTCCTCCAATAAGAGGATACCTGGCTGTAAAATAAATAATAGGTACCTTAGTGCTATAGACATATCCATTAGGCAACACTTGTGGTGGGTTCTCCGTGTCCATTAGCTCTTTAGTTATGAAGCAAACAAGCTTTGAGTGGTGCAGCTTCGAATAAGGCAAGGACGAGGCCAATTTCCGGAAACTCTCCTGGGACAAAGGGTCCTGTTTTGTACAATCATCATTGTAACAGTATCTTGATCAAGTCAAGGAAAAAATTTGCAAAATAAACAATTGTGTGTTGAATATACACACCAATGCAAATTTGAAAAAAATTGAACTGTGGATAGTTTCAATGGAAAAAGTTTTAGCACTAATAAGAACTATGACATCTTCCCTTAAACGAGATAAAAATAACAAAAAATCAAGCATGCAAGACCCATGCAAGGGTAGGGTTAGCATTGTCACCAACCTTAAACATTAATACACAGATAGGATGGGGTTATCATGAACGGCTATATATAAGGAACAGGAGATTGTCGATCCAATAGTAGGGGTTCGGTTTAAGGGGTAACCCTTGTCTATGTCTAGCAAACGCCACAAATTAAAATATCAGAAGACTTACCCTGAAAACTTGTGCCAACATTTTGTTGTTGGCAACTGATAGAAGGAGGTAACTCATTGAATTAATGGTTGAAGATGAGGGAACAAAACTACATATTTGATGCAAGTTGTATAAAGGATACGGAGTCTTGAGAGCAGAGAGGCCGGCCTGAAGATAGATATTCAGCAGAGGCTCCAAAGTCATGCCATGTATCTTGAAGAACTCTTCTCTAAATTGGTCCACTAGATTATCCCATTTCTTTGGCTCAAATAAGTTCTGGAAAATATACAGAAAGAGTTAAGGGATGAAATACCAGCTTCAAAAGTGTAGACTAGAAGATCACCCAAAATTATAGTGTAGACTAACATATTATCAACAAAAAGTCCAGCAAATAGAAAATGCAGTAGATTTACCAAGGTTTGAACAACATCCTATTTGTTAGTCATAGTATTAGTCATTTTTTCTAAGAAACAAGACCATGGACATCAAACCATACAAATAGATTAGTCAACATAATTTGATTTAAAACTACTTTGAATAGAGTTATAAAATCCTTAATACTCCATGATATAAGGAATAAGTAACACAATTGGCGTTATTTCTGCACAAATAAACTGAGGAAGACCTTAGTTTCCCATAGAGAAGACATGTGCATTGGGATGTGATCAGAATATCCTACAGCTTAGACAGATAATTTAAATTTTCACGAATAGTTGTACATTGATCAAGTCAATCCTTTTTTTTCTTTGATACAATTGATCGAATCAAACCTTCTCTCCTTACTAACCCACTTCACCAAAAGTAATTTCTATTACAAAGTTATGAAACAAAACAAGAGAATTCCTAATAAAATGATGTCAATTCTATAAGGAAGATATTGGAAGGGTTAGTACAACATTTATATTTCAATGTTACATAAGATTAAATGATGCCGCATAGAAATACATACACTTGCAAAACAAATAACATTAAATCTCATCAAAACTGGAAAAGTATTAATATAACTGATGCAAAACTTGAGTAGACACAATATATGTAAGAATCACCTTGTATGTATCAACTTTAGTATCTCTTTTAAAAGCTAGTACAGCCATCACTCGCTGCAAATCTTCCATGTGGGATTCACCCCATGGTGCAAGATATTTTTGGGCATATTTTATGGCTTGTGAATAGTTCTCATCCCGTACCAACCCTATAAACTCTTGAGATCTCAATAGAAGCTCCAATTTACTCTGCTGTCAATAAAACCACTCAGCATTAAAATAGAAAACATGCTGCAACAACTCAATTGCACAGTGCTATAATTAATGTGCACGTTGAACAACGAGCTGTTTTAGACATTTAGTTTTATAGAGTAAAACCATCATGTTTGTAAGAATAAAAGATTATTAGTATTCAAATTCAAATGACAGGATGTGCCACTAAGAGTTGTCAGAATCTCTTGTTGGAATATATGCCAGCTACCAAGTCCATATCTTTCTTATTTATGTATTTAATTAGTTTCCCAAATATATATATCATGTAATGATCAGATTGTTATAAAATCTGATCTCATAGAATTAAGGTTCCTTATTTTTAGGAGAGTATATAATCAGAGATATGATTCTGATTATTGTGAGAGAATAATCAGAGATATGATTCTGATTATTCTTAGAAAGCAATCAGGGATATGATCCTAATATGATCCTAATTATTATTAGGATTATGTTCTAATTCCTTTATATATTGTAAGTATCTCTTCAAGAAAAAATAATAAGAAAGTATTCTGAGAAAAACTTTCATGGTATCAGAGCTTGGGAAGATTATTCCCAATGTCTTACAAAGCTGTTTTACAGCAACCATTTGCCTTGGCTGCTGATGGCAGCAACCCTAACCCTAGTCAAACTGGTAGTGGCCAATCTAGCAACACACCAGCAATGGGATCACTATCTTCTATATCTGACCCATTCTCTCAAACACCAATTACCCATCGGCTCAATGGCAATAATTACTTGCAATGGTCCCGTTTTGTTCTTATGTTTCTCCGAGGCCGCAACAAGGAGAAATATGTGGTTGATAATCCACCAGCGTCTACAGATTCATCCTTCACAAATTGGTGTGCAGAGAACAACCTTGTGATGGCATGGCTTGTCAACACCATGAACGCTGAAATTGGTGAGAATTATCTTATGGCTTCCACTGCTAAAGAAATCTGGGAATCAGCAAAAGCCACCTATTCGGATACTGAAAACACTGCTGCGTTGTATCAAATTAAACGCCAACTTCATGATTTGATCCAAGGTGAACGATCTGTAACTCAATACTACACTGCCTTGTTAAAATTATGGCAGCAGCTTGATTTGTATGAGGTTCATACATGGCCAAGTCCAGCAGCAGCCACTTATTACAGAAAATTAGTGGACCAAGATCGATGCTATAAATTCCTCCTTGGTCTCAATGATTCATTTGAAGATATTAGGGGTCAATTCATGAGTATTAAACCTCTCCCACCATTGGTAGAAGCATTTAATACTATGAAATTTGAGGAAAGTCGGAAGGTACTTACTAATTCCAATTCTGTTTCTTTTATGCCTTCTAACAATTCATCTGTTCTTGCTATTCGTGGCTCTCAAGGTGATCAAAAACCTAGAAAAAGGTGTGATCATTGTAATAAGAATGGTCACACACATGAAGAATGTTGGAAACTCCATGGAAAACCTCCAAACTATAAACCAAAAGGGAAAAATGGAAGCAAAGGACTCATGGTAGGTACCACATCTGATGAAAGCACGCTCAATCAAGAGGAGTTGCTGCTGTTACGAAAAATTCTAAGTAAACACAGCACTGCACCAAGTGAAAACCCCACACCTTCTGTCACTTTGGCTCATGAAGGTACTGCTCTAACTCATATCCTTAGTAGCCAAACAATTACCAACAATTTGTGGATAATTGATTCAGGTGCAACAAACCACATAACTGGTTTTAAGGAGTTATTCTCTGAATTTAATGACTATTCTGATCATAATCATGTAGAGGTTGCTACTGGGCAGTTTGCAAAAGTTTTAGGTTCAGGAACAATAATCATATCTGAGAATATTATCTTGAAAAATGTCCTATATGTTCCTGAAATTAAATGCAGTCTTCTATCTGTGAGACAGGTTACTGCACATTTAAAATGTCTTATCAGCTTTGATAATCTTGGTTGTGTTTTTCAGGACTTGGTATCGGGGAAAATGATTGGCATTGCTAAAGTATGGAATGGACTTTACTACATTCAAAGCCCCTTACCAAAAATCTGTTCTACTTCTACTATAAAGGCCAATGAAATAATGTTGTGGCACTCTAGGTTAGGCCACCCTAGCCTCAATTATATGAGGATCTTATTTCAAAATTTAAATAAAAAGGTGATTTCTGATTTCCATTGTGATACATGCTTTTTTGCAAAACAAGTGAAAAATACTTACTCTTCTAAACCATACACCCCTTCACATCCATTTAATCTAATTCACAGTGATGTTTGGGGACCATCTAAGTTTGACACTAACTCCAAAGCACGATGGTTTGTCACCTTTATAGATGACCACACACGATTAACTTGGGTTTTCCTAATAAAAGATAAATCTGAAGTTTTTTCTGTCTTCCAAAACTTTTACAATTTTATCAAAAATCAATTTCATACCACAATTAAAATCTTACGAACAGATAATGGAAGAGAATATTTAAACTCATCATTCACAACTTTTTTAAATGAAAATGGAGTTCACCATCAAACTTCCTGTGCTTACTCACCACAACAAAATGGGGTTTCTGAAAGAAAAAATAGACATCTTCTTGAAGTTGCTAGAGCCTTGATGTTTGAAAGAAATGTTCCTAACCATTTTTGGGGAGATGCAATTCTTACCGCTGCTCATTTGATAAATCGAATGCCTTCAAAGATTTTAAAATTTCAAACCCCTCTTCAAAAGCTCCTTGAGATTTATCCAAATATTTCTTTTATAACCTCTCTTCCTCCACGGATTTTTGGGTGCACTGTTTTTGTTTATAATGAAAAGGGAGGAAAATTAGATCCTAGAGCAATAAAATGCATATTTCTTGGTTATTCTTCTAATCAAAAGGGCTACAAGTGTTTTTCCCCATCAACTAACAAAATTTATATTACCATGAATGTGAAGTTTGTTGAACAGTAAGCTTACTATCCCAAATCATCCTTTCAAGGGGAAAATTACGGAAATGAATGGTTAGTTAGTAATCACTATAATGATTCAGTTCAACATCCACCAAGTTTCCTAGGTCCCCTTGCCTCTACAGAACAACAAACTGAGGAAATAACCCTTCAAAACAGTGAACTAATCCCAAACAGATCCGTTTTCCACGATACAAATCCGTTTGAGCCCTTAAATTCCTTAACAGATCAGGATATTATAGAAAACATAACAGAAGAACAAGAGAATAGAACCATTCCTACTACACAGCGCCATGATTCTGCACCTGATACGGGTCTTGAAGAACTTCAATGGCCGATAGCCTTACGGAAAGGAAAAAGGAGCTGTACACAGCATCCTATCAGTAAGTATGTTTCATATGATAAACTTTCCTCTAACCTGAAAGCTTTTGTAGCAAATGTAGAAAGTGTAAAGATACCAAAGGACTTCAATGAAGCCATTACAAATCCACATTGGAAACAGGCTATTGAAGAAGAATTAAGGGCACTTCATAAAAATGGAACATGGAGGCTGACAAAACTTCCTAAAGGTAAAACAGTGGTAAGTAGTAAATGGGTATTTACATTAAAATATAACCCAGATGGTAGCATAAATAAATATAAAGCCCGATTGGTTGCTCGGGGATTTACACAAACATATGGGATCGATTACCAAGAAACATTTGCACCGGTAGCTAAATTAAACACTATAAATGTTTTATTATCCCTTGCTGCAAATCTAGATTGGACTTTACACCAACTTGATGTCAAAAATGCTTTTCTTAATGGTGATTTAGGAGAAGAAGTATATATGGAAATTCCATTAGGAATGAGGACATATGAGAATTCTAGGAAGGTTTGTAGGCTACAAAAATCTTTATATGGCCTAAAACAATCTCCAAGAGCATGGTTTGAAAAATTTTCTAAAGAAATCAAAGGGCTAGGCTATAAGCAATGCCAAGCTGATGATACTTTATTTATTAAACGAAATGGGGATAAATTAACTATACTCATTGTATATGTAGATGATATTGTATTGACAGGTGATGATTATGATGAAATCACTAAGCTAAAGAAGGAGCTAGCAACAAAATTTGAAATCAAAGATCTTGGCCCATTAAGATACTTTCTAGGTATGGAAGTAGCTCGCAGCCACAAAGGGATAAGTGTATGCCAACGCAAGTATACACTTGACCTATTAAAAGAAACCGGAATGCTTGGAGCTCGACCTGCCCATACACCTATGGAGCTCAATCAAAAACTAACAATCAAACCAAACGGTAAAGAAGTAAACAAAGAACGATACCAGAGGTTAGTGGGAAAACTTATTTATTTATCTCACACTAGACCTGACATTAGTTATCCTGTAAGTGTGGTTAGCCAATTTTCGTGTAGTCCTCAAGAAGAACACATGACAGCAGTTTATAGAATCCTAAGATATCTAAAGAAGACTCCGGGACAAGGGCTGTTCTTTGCAAAGAACACGTCAAGAGAAGTTGAATTATTCACTGATGCTGATTGGGCAGGGTCCAAGAAAGATAGAAGATCAACTACAGGTTATTGCTCATATGTATGGGGAAATTTAGTGACGTGGAGAAGCAAAAAACAACCAGTGGTGTCAAGAAGCTCAGCTGAATCAGAACTTAGAGCTTTGGCGCTAGGAATATGTGAAGGGATGTGGCTTAAAAGACTTCTAGCAGAACTTCAAATTAAAGGCTGCACTCCAATAAATGTTTGGTGTGACAATATGTCAGCAATAAAAATGGCTAACAACCCAGTGCACCATGATAGAACTAAGCACGTGGAGATAGACAGACATTTTATTAAAGAGAAAGTGGACAACAGTGTAATTAAGTTAGCTTATGTTCCCTCAAGAAATCAGATTGCAGATGTAATGACAAAATCTCTCACTCAAGAGAAATTTGAAAGCTTCAAGAGCAAGCTGGGAATGGTAAACATATATTCGCCAGCTTGAGGGGGAGTGTTGGAATATATGCCAGCTACCAAGTCCATATCTTTCTTATTTATGTATTTAATTAGTTTCCCAAATATATATATCATGTAATGATCAGATTGTTATAAAATCTGATCTCATAGAATTAAGGTTCCTTATTTTTAGGAGAGTATATAATCAGAGATATGATTCTGATTATTGTGAGAGAATAATCAGAGATATGATTCTGATTATTCTTAGAAAGCAATCAGGGATATGATCCTAATATGATCCTAATTATTATTAGGATTATGTTCTAATTCCTCTATATATTGTAAGTATCTCTTCAAGGAAATAATAAGAAAGTATTCTGAGAAAAACTTTCATCTCTCAACTTTATTCTCCTAGAATGCAAGACATGACAACTTCACCGGCCTAAAGAATATAACAGGTCGAGAGAACAATAAACCCTAAACTACTATGACAGTGGTAGCACCAGAAAGTAAGCAAAATCCTATCCCTCGTCCTATAGTAAAATCAGCAGTCCAAGATTACTGACTCCTGATTCAGAAAAATCCTCTGATGGAATTCCTGAAAGAAAGTTCACATAAATTGAAGAAATCCATAGACTTGTGTATAACTGCTTAATTATATTCCCGCCTAAAAGAGTTCAAAATGTCAACACACTGCAATATGTATCTTCTTTTTGAAAAATATTGGATTAGACAATATATACAAGAGAATTGCTGCTTAATTATTGCACCAGGGGTTCACAGAAATACGAGAGATAAAACACTCAATAAAGGATTACTGGCGCAATCGGTTCAACTAAAATATTGAAATTTTGATCTAGCTATCGCACACACTATTCTATGCCCCCCCCCCCCTCCAAAAAAAAACAAAAAAACTGCACAATACTACAGGGGGGAGCATAGATAATTATTAAAACTCAGGCAACAAAAAATAAGAACAAACAATGAGCCACAAGTAATACAGTTTTGTGGTCACAATTCAAGAACCTCAGCAACATAGATTTTCTCTAACAATCTCCTTGGTATACATTAGACAAACAGCACCCGGAATTCTCAAATTAACTCCTCATGTGTGGGGGTCAGATTAATATTCTTATGCAGCTTAACTCAGAAGTTACTAAACTTTTTCGGTCAAGTACATATCTCAACCTTCTCCTAATTGTTTCAGCAAGAACATAGGAGAGAGAATTAAATGAAGAGAAATAGAGACCAAAGCCTCTTCTGGCTTGCAACTTTTGTTGTTATACAAATCTGGGAGTGTGTGTGTGTGTGTGAAGACAAAATCAACTATCCACGAGTAAAACATGACCAAACTGATGTACAAACCTTCGCCTTCTTCAGCCTTGACTTGTTCTCTGCACACCACGCCAAGGCAGGTGCAACATTGTTGTTTTTTAAAGCATCAGTAACCCTTTTCACTTCCTCAAATATATAAATATCAACAAGATCCTGATGCACAAAAATTGCATATGACCATTGTCAGATACAAAGTTACATAAGAAGCAAATTGCAAGCAACATAACACTCTGAGAAGAAATATAGTAATAAGATATTGATTAGTATTCACTGTGATCACCCCATCCATAACAAAAATAGAAAATAGACTTTGAATGATCCTCAAACATACTTAACTTCAGTATTTGATATTTTACCCATCAAATATTGAGAATCTAATTCAGATGATAGTGATACTAAAGTCTCTTCCTTAAGCTGAACTTCAGATTTATCATGCCCAAAGTATCCCACTACAGCAAAGGAAAACAATTTAAATTTACCTTTTAACTTTTATAAAGGTATTCATAGGTCAATTGTTCCAGTTAGCCCAACGAATTTTCAGTTTACTTCTCCACTGTTAGGGTATCTCATATGCATTTAGAGTACACAAATAAATCGCAACATAAAAGACATTCAGATTGACATCAGAGACTTACAAAATTTCTTAGGAGAGGGGAGGGGGGGAACCAGTCTCAATAATAAGTATGATTTTCAAAATTTCATTATGGGTTCTGGGACCTTAAAAATGAAAATGTTCCTAAGGTGGGAGACGAGATTTCTGCTGTGATTTTTCAAGGAAGCTCATGCTTGATTTTCCTATTTACAAACAATGACTTTTCTTTCAAATCTGGAGCTAGAAGACACACATCATCACCAAGTGAAGTCACCAGAGAATTATGTAGCATTGCCCTCTTCCTCACTCACCCACTCAAATCAAAAGTTCAAACCCGAATGTTAAAAATAAATATTCCTGACATTATATACTAAAGCATTTTGATCATAAATTTCCTAGGTAAAACTAGCAAGTTGAATACAAGAGTGATGACTGATGAGGGGTGTGGATGGTTAGCAAAAGATCTTGAAAGGCTTTTCAGCACCAGAACAAATGATACGCAGGTCAGGAAAAAACTAGAGATTTGTATATAGAACAATCACAACAATCATCCTTTGATCTGGATATGTAAAATTATCAAGATTAAGTGCCCATTGATTCCACAAAAGACTGCACATTTACAACAAATAAATGAAAATAAAAGAACCTGTCGTCAAAGAAGAATCTAAGAATCAGCAAGACTACCTTTATATTTTCACATTCAGCAAATTTCACTGCTGTGTCAGGATATGACATTCTCAACATATAGTCAACAAGAATCCGGTTCAGACGTGTCTTATTCCATTCTGACAAATTTTCTGCATCAGCAGATTTTAAGTGATCAAGACGTACACAGCACTTTTGTGCTTGGACCTGCTCCACTAGATCTCCTTCCTCCAGCTTAAACCAAATTAGAAATGAGCAACATCATCAGAAAAGATAACATTTTTACAATGGCACAATCACCAATAGATGAAAGAAAATGAAATGTAATCATATTAAGGATTACGTATCATTTAAGCAGAAGTTAAGAACTAGCCATTTGGAGACTTTCCTTAACCCATACCTTATTACGAGCTTATAAATATATGGTTGCATCCCCCCCCCCCGGTTCTTCTTCTCTTCTCTAAGCCCTCTTTACTTTTTCTTTCTCTCTTATTCCCTTCTATTTAGTAACCACATCATAATCACAAGTAAAACAACATTTACATCAAATACTTTGTCTGTCCTCATATTGATTCATTCAATTAGCAATAACACATGCATATTAGCTCCAACCTTACAATAGAAAAGTAATTCTACTATCACACACATCATTCACAATCTCATGCACTTCCACTCAAATGTCAAACATAAA
This sequence comes from Mimosa pudica, assembly GCA_029929735.1. NCBI lineage: Eukaryota > Viridiplantae > Streptophyta > Magnoliopsida > Fabales > Fabaceae > Mimosa > Mimosa pudica. Next base: position 4,721,828 of record JAKELP010000021.1, on the reverse strand, counting down.
ATCCCGTAACTTCAATCATCACAATTTTAAACACCAACAAAAACTAAATAAAAACAGAAATAAAAACATCTACTCCTCGCAAGGTTACAAACCTAAACCTAAGCAATTTTCTTAAGTTAAAGTCAAATTCAAATCACATCATTCAAAATCTCATGCAATTCATAACTCAAAATGACGCAATTCTCATAACTTGGAGTGAAATTCAATTGAAATCAAGATTAGCGTAAGCAGTTAGTTACCTTGCGCTTCAATTTATTAACTCTGGCGACGAGAGAGTTAAGCCGATCGACGGCGTCATGAGAGGAGAGGTTTTGGTCGGAGGAAGCATTGGAAGCGGCGGAGATAACAGCGGAGATCTCTTTCTCGGCGACGCGGTTGTTAGCTCGGATAGTCTTCTTGTAGTGCTCGAAAGGGACTCTCAGGAATTGGTGTTCTAGCTTCAGAGACTCGTTCAGTCGAGCAATATTCGCAGATGAATTGGCGACCGTTGCAACGGCGGCGGTTACGGCGGCGCCGGCGACGTCACCGGCGGGAAGGGGATCGGTTTCCATTTGGGGAAGACAATGAACCAATGGAAGTCGACAGACTAGTCCCTCGGATATCGCCTACTGTATGTAGCAGTTACACTTTGATTGTAATAATTATGACTTTATGAGGGCCAACACTCCAAAAATAAGCATAACTATTGTTTAAGGAATAACTATAACTATTTTATTTTAAGGTATAAAAATGATACCAACTTTTAATATATGATCGAAAATGATATTTTTTCTAATATAAAAATAATATTAGACATGAGTTTATTTAATTATAAGGGCATTTTAGACATTTCGTGTCAAATATTATTGTCACATTAGTGAAAATATCATTTTTGATCAAATGGTAAAAGTTGGTATCATTTTTGTACCTTAGAATAATTATGTACTATTTTTGTTCCTTAACCAATAGTGATGTATCATTTTTGGGCTTTCACCCTAATTAATAAATTAGTAGTAATACTGTAGTATTTTTAAGGGCGAAAGCCCAAAAAGGATACATAACTATTGGTCAAGGAACAAAAATAGTACATAACTATTTCAAAATACAAAAATGATACCAATTTTTACCATTTGATCAAAAATGATATTTTCATTAATATGACAATAATATTAGACATGAAATGTCCAAAATGCCCTTTTAATTAAATAAACTTTTACTAGGTAGCTATTAATTTATAAGGGCATTTTGGACTTTTCATGTCTAATATTATTTTCATATTAGTGAAAATATCATTTTTTATCACATGGTAAAAGATGAGCATCATTTTTGGACCTTGAATAGTTATGTACTATTTTTGTTCCTTGGTCAATAGTTATGTATCATTTTTGGGCCTTCGCCCTATTTTTAATAGTAAAAATTAAATACTAGCACTAGTTTAAATTATAATTTTGGTGTTAAGATTCATTTTTAGTTATTTATGTTTGAAATACACTTTTAGTCCTTTAGACACCGTTAATTTCATTTAAAATGTAAATTGTTGTTATAACAAATTTAAATTAAATGGTGATCGATAAACTTTGCTTAAATAAAAAATATTAGGGTGAAAAATCATTTTTGCATAAGGTTGTGCAACAGACTGGTATGTAAAATCGAGGTGAGTGATTAACTAAAGAAAAACCTGATTAACCAAAAAAAAAATCGAGGTGAGTGAAATCAAATTGAAACCAAAAACCAAATCACTTTCAGTGTCCATGTTAGCCATCTTTGTCTCAATATGCCTAAATCGGGCATCATTCATTAGTGCAAAATTATGGTCAAATCTAGGGCTTCTATCAATCTTATCATAGCAAGCCATAGAAATCATTGTAGTTTGTATAATATGATTCGGGATAGTTCAAGAAATGATGGGAAAATATCGAAGCAGAAGAATAAAGTTACATGTGGTCTTCATTGACTTAGAAAAAACGTATGATTAAGTACTAAGAGGCGTATTTTGGAACGTCTTGGAAAAGAAATAAGTGTTTGTAGCATATATTAAAGCAATATAAAATATGTAGATGATAAACATGTTTGATAAGCATGTTTCTTTCCGCTAAAGAGAGGGAATGACACTTCTAATTAGTCAATCTTTGATGAACTCTATCAACAATAATTAGATATATTGCTTTAGTGACCCTTTCATGATGAGGGGAACCCACATATATTTCCCCAAATTACCGGCGATCGATAAACAAACACTTTCATTTGAATGAGTCTTAATATTATGATTGACATTCCATGAAAAAAAGCTCCTGTCTTTGGCGGCACATTCACTTTTGGACTGGAGGCATTAAAAAATCTTTTCAAACAGTGAATAATTATTTACTTGATTCAATCTAGTTTATGTAAAAGTCACTACTAGATTATCAGCAAAGAATAAATCAAAAATCGATGGCTCATGCATTCTTACATAGTTTTTTTTTGGCTTCCACACCCCAAAAGATGCTTGATCCCAAATTAAGTGGGCAAGTTTTTCCACAAAAATAAAAAACAGGTAAGGAGACAAAAGATTTCTTTGATGAATTTTCCTTGTCGATAAGAAACTACCTGACTCACTGTAGTTCCACAGAAATTGCATTGGCAGAGAAGATATACACTGCTTGATAATAACAACAAATTATCATGAAATCTGAGCTCACTCAAGAAATTAATGACGAAATCTTAATTAAGCCTATCATAACCTTTTTTTCATCAATTTTGATGGCCACAAAACCCTTTTTGCCTCTCATTGGTTTTATCGAATGGATAACTTCCTGGGCTACAATAATAGCTAAGTCGCTCAGGAACAAGACTACATTAATTAGGAGATATCTCACTATCCAAATGAGGTTTTATCTTGTTAAAAATTATCTTTGTAACTATTTTGTAAATCACATTGCAAAGGTTTATTGGTGAAAAATCCTTACTAATCTTGGTGCGAAGAATTAAGATATATATCTCTCACCCCCTGATGAGAGCATTAAAATATTCTTCTAATAACTTCAACACTTCATATTAGATCTAAAAAAGTAGTATTCCTATCAAGTACATGCAGATTGATTACCGAACAACACATTTAAAATTGATATATGTTAAACATACTCTTACATTTTATTCATAAACAGATCAATTACATAAGTCACTACTGCATCAAATTAAATTCATTCAATGGGCTGGAAAAAGAGTGATATCATAAGACTCTTAATTCCATCATCTTGAATGCTATGGCCATCTCCATGTTTGTACATGCATAGTGCCATCCTTGCAAGGTTTACAGCAACAAGTATGAAACTCCTTGAATTATCGGAAGAAATGCTAACTTCTTTATTTAACTTCTTCCAAGTTTTACATATCAAGTTATTTACGTGCCTCTGAGCATCAACTTCGGAAGCTCCATTTTCATTCATATAACACTCAACTGATTTGGGTATGTCCCCGGTTACCTTTTCTCGCTGCGAATAAAGATATGTAGCAAATCAATACTACTACTATATTTCATGCATTATTTAATAATGGTTAATTAAATATGGGAGGATTGTTTCATGATACCTTAGCTGTTCCCAAATCATTAGCAAGGCGCATAATAGTTGATGAGTAACGGATGACTTTAAATTGTTCTTCTAGCCAAACTGAATTCTCCTTAATTGTTGAATTGGGATGCAAAAGATAAGCATGGAAAAGTATGACTGGTGCACTACTTGAAATCCATGCATTTTCTAGGTACTCATGAAAGCTGGGCTTATGATCATTATGGTACCATGTTGCCTCAACCAGATATGATTTACATAGATCAATCCACTGAAAAAAATGTAGACCCAATAATTAATACAAAAACACACACATGCATAACATTAGGAAATTTCATGAATAACTACTTTATATTTATATAGCAAAAAATATAAACCAAGGAAGCGATGAAAATCAAAGCTTACCGCTTTCCTAAGGTGTGGAATGATGTTGTGACCATTTTCTTCTTTGAGAATGTCAAAAGCCACTTCATTTACAAAGGTATTAAGTGCAAGGAAATATATTTTCATGTATCCTGGAAGCTCATGCATGGCATTTATATCCCATCTATGCCATTAAAGAGGAATCAAATAATAATAAATGTTATGCTAATTCTATGACAATTTCTATTATAAGAAAATTGTTTCAAAAGAATTCTAGACAATAAATTATATGCGTGAGTGTGTGTGGGCGCTGATATCTTACATAAAATTGGTTGGTTATGTTTTTTATAGTATGACCAATCACAAACAAATACTCCAAGGAGTACCTCATAAATATTTTAATTTTATATGGAGTGATTCAATATGATGTGGCACTATGGTGTTTTGATTTTTTTTTTCACTCACGACAAGGAAATATAAAAAGTAAATGGAGACTTCATTTTTATTTTTTCCCTCGCACAATTGTCACATCATGTTGAAATTCTCCAAATTATCTGAATATATTTATGTGGTATTTGTTTATGGATGGTGAGACCATAAGCATTTTTAATACACATCAAAAGACATATACTAACCGGATCACCAAAAAAAAGACATATACTAACCTGTTAATGACTTCTGTGAAAAGTTTTAATTCATCCAAAGTGCCGTGCACATCATAAATATCATCCATTGTAGTTATCAATGCATTAACCATTGACATAACCCTTCTAAATTTTCCTAGTTGTGGATTATTAGTAGTCATGCCAACTGTCCAAATGAAGTTCTCAACCATTCTGTCTCTTGCAAAACTCAGCTTTTCTCCAAGTCCAGTTCTTTTCCACCATCTTCAAATAAAAAACATAAGGTAAAATAAGATTAGCTTATAATTCAGTTCAAAAGCATGCCTAATTTCTCTCTCTTTTTTTAACATTTTTTGAACGACTAGAGCTTGGTAAAATTCTTCTTGTGGTTCCATCAATTTTCACAATTGAAACAAAAAAAATGAGAAATATGTGTGACACTGAAATCCTTTTTGGATGAACTGCAATATATTTATGAGTCTAAAAATGTTACTGGAAATTATTCAATCACCAAAATGTAAAATCATTGTTATAGCTCTAAGATTTAAGTATGCTTGGTTTAGTTTCATTTAAGGCTGAATATGGACAAGTCCTGAGAGCCTCACAAATAAAGTATAGGGGCTATCTAACCGGTGAGCTCTTTTCTATAACTATCTCACTAAATAAGCTAATCTTAGCCTCTGTGTGCAATAACATTATAGGCCGAACAATATTTGTAGAGGAACCCATACTCAAAGGATTCTCATCAATAAAAGGCCGAGACCAAGAAAATGTGGAGTGGAGCCCATTACAAACCCAAATCAAGATTCCATCACAAAATGACCAACTCATTTGGTGAGAGACAGTCCTTGAACTTATAAACCACACTATATATACATGTAAGGTTTTTGATGTAGAAATCATAACTGTCATTTATTTATTTTTACCTTGACGCGTGTTTCATATCCTCTTGATGCAGAGCTTGTACTAAGTTGAAGTCCAATTTAGCAAGATCAAGCAAAGGAGGTCTCATGTTTAATTTTCTTTCATAATAATCAATGAACCACCGAGTTTCTAATCTAGATACCCTCCAATGTAGTGGAAGCTCTAGAGCATGACTGACCAAGGGTGATATTTGATTGTCTTCGCTTTTTTTGCTTACAAATTCTTTGAGATGAGTTAAGCAAAATTCTCTTTCTCTATTCATTTCGATTTCACCTTCCATTGAATGAAAAGAAGCTTCATACAAAGCTAGCATGCCCTTGATATCACCCGAGAGGTAGGAATGAAAAGTACCTTTGTTATCAAGGAATTCACCAAATTTCTCTGAAAATAACAAGTCAATTGCATATTAAATATATCATTGTAAGTATTAACTAGGACAATTATATTTTTACTAGTATGGTGTGATTTCTATTATTTCTTTAATTGCTCTAGTTCTTATATCGTAATCTGTTTATAATGACTATTTGAATGATGAATAAATGTTGCTACGAAAAACAAAAAAAAATGTTCAAAAATAGAATGACAGAATATAAACCTTTTATTTTGAACACAAAATTAAAAATCATTGTGCTTATAATTGTTTCCTTTCATATATGTATTATCCGTAACTTAGTAAATTTTGATTTTATTTAAATCCCTGTGGTAAAATTGATACTTGTTCAAATCCTAACATAATTTATTTTACAAATTAACAAGTTATGTGAATAGTGGTCAACGTCTATAATTGAGGATTTATAATTAAGGACCGAAAAAAGGGGGAATTAAACTATAGTACTCATTTAAATGGGATTTAAAATTATAGGGACTCATCATACTACCTCCGGTACTAAATATAAGACCTAGATAACTTTTTTTTGGAAAGATTAAGGTTGCGAAATAGGTTATTAAATCATGACATATTTGATATCTTTTTATATTATCCATTAGCTTATAGGTCAAATAAACTAGTCTAAGAGAAAAAATTAGGTAAATCAATTTATAATTAACATATTTTTTTGTTTTTTTATGATTTTTCAAAAAAGTCATCTAGGTCCTATATTTAGGACCGGAGGGAGTATTGATTTTCCAATAAATATATATGTACCCGATGAGACATCATAGTAGCCTTGCTGTTGCAAGAGTCTGAATTGAAGAGCCATGACATGTAAATTGTTATTTGTTCTTAATTTATCATTATTGTAAATATTTTCCAATATATTTCTTATCTCTTCGCTGAAATGAGAAGCCACTCCCAGTCTTTGCATGTCATCTATGAGCTCTAGTTGTTCCACATGATTTGTCAATGTAAGCAGCACCAATCTTACTTCTTCCTTCAACCGATCAAATTTTTTGATATATAATTCTTCCTATTACAATTTTAAATAAGAAAATCGATTATTCGCAAGAAAAACAAATATATGGACATAACATGGAATAAACATTCAAAACACCAAGTAAATGAGCAAGAAACAAGCTATACCTCCACATAAACACTTCTTATTGATTGGATATAATCATAATCCCAAATTGAGGGTTGAAAGTGATTTGCAGATCCACGAGAGTCGTTGTTTCGATGAGAAACAGAAGTTGTTGAAGCCTTGCATTGGATTGTTTGAGGAACACTAGAGCTTTTGATTTTGTTCAGTGTGGGTGCTAATGATCTAAATTGGGGAATTGTGGTTTTGAAGTGTATAGTAATTGAAAGGTGTGGAAATTGGTTCAGAGCCATTGATCAGGTGAAAGGGACAAGCTTCTACATATGGTTCTATTGCTTCTTCAGAAGTAAGCTATATGTATTGGAGATCACACTTCTGTATTTTATATTGGATGTGCGTGGAATTGTGGATAACTTTAAACCACTACTTGTGCCTGTAACGTCTACTTGAATTTTACCCTTATTAGGAAAACCAAATATTTGTAACAGGTGTACCATGCATGTTAGAATGATATGAATTAAGGTACAAATTAAATTTGTCCCATAAGTTTTTACTTGGGAGCTATATTGCCCTGGAATTTTTTTTTTTTCAAATTGCCATGGAAATTTCAAAATGCATGTAACAATCTTCCATTCACTGTTAAAATATCAATGACTAATATCATGTTTTTAATGGTCAGTGTTGATATTTTATTATATAGAGTTTAAAATTGCTATGTTTTGAAACTTCTAGACAATATTGAACCCATAAAAACTTAATGGACAAAATATTTCTGAAAAAAAAAACTTATGTTACAGATTTGCACATTAAGCCTAAGCCTAATTATAGCCTTGTATGATTGCTACAATTTTATTACAAATTCAATCTATGAATGTAAAATTACAAACACTTATATTTTTCCGGCACAAAAAGTTCCAAACTATATCTAGACAATGCAACCACACGTTTATCTGGCAAAAGAAAAATATAAGCTCCAAAACTATATAGAGAGTTCTTATATATTGGTTTGATGGGTATAGGTGTGGTTGTGATATTAGTGGCCCAATCTTTGCACGTATTAAGAACTTTGATCCACTCATCACTTGTTTAATAATTTTAATTCAGTTTCGTACGTTTTGGCTTCAAATGATCTTGCACTATTATTATAGGGTACTTAAATATATATATAAAAAAACATGATCCACGTGATTGGAAAATTACGTTTCATCAACATATACGGAATGGAAAATGATGTATGGGGGGAGGTGGGGAGGAAATGGAAAATGAGTATCTTCCCCTTGCATGGTTTTTTAGTTCCTTTCTACCTCCTTCTATTTATAAAAATGGCTTCATATGCTTTATCTCTTCCTCATTCCATTCTTTTTTTGTTGTTGTTTGATTGTTGACGTAGACGAAGATTTAAATCAACGTTTAGATGTTTGATTTACTATATGGACAGCTTTAGAGCTAAAACACAAACAGTAAATTTGCTTGTTTATACCATTAATGCACAAATTAAGCCAGCAACAGATTTTGATTTTTTTTAAAATACTTTACAAAGATAAATCATATTAAAACAAACTATTATCCTATATTTACTAGCATCCAGCACCAGCACCAGGAGGCTTGTTTATCTTGTTAGCTTTGCTTTTAGCTAGTCACTCAATTTCATGGGCAAGAGCAGTTAATAGTTAAGAGTTAAAATAAAGAGTATAATCTTAAATAAAGATCAATTCAAAAAAAATATAAAATAAAGATAATATTATTTTTTCAAAAAATCAAATATAGACAATTTAGATTTGCATTACAAAAAATCAAATCACCAATTCCATTGGAAATACAATTTACCCACGGATTTCAAATAGAAGCCAGCTGTCCGATGAATACCATTTTGTGGCTAACCTTTTGATTGCTAAATAATTTAGCAATTGAAATTTGGATTTAATTTTTGCTAAATAATTAAATCAAATCAAATTATCAACAACAATAATATTGAAAGTAAGTAAAGAGTGTTGTGGATAAGGAGTGGGAGGTCTGGTTCTCTCATTTAAGCAGAGAATGCAACGTTGCGTCTGATAATAGGCACTATCAGGATTTCATGCATTACCACACGCTCCTCCGATCCTGAACTGGACTCATCGAAATGAACTTCGTTAAGACAACTAATAATCCCATAGGATATTAACCACCAAGAGAAATTAAGGATAATGTCTCTAGAATTTTGTAGAAGAAAATCCGAATATTCTTTTTCCACCACGCGTCTATTATTATGATTCATTAAATGAATGCCAAACACATGGTTTGAAATAAAATTCAATAATATAAGTATCTGATCTGATCTCTGATGAACGTCGTCACTCCTTATAATTAAGCTGTACATGAATAATGTAATACCTTATTTTCTATAATATACTGTAGCATTTCAATCAATTTGATGATTATTGGGACTTAATTGTGATTAATTTTCTTATTCAAGACATAATTGTAGCTCTCCCAAAATCTTATTCTTATCTACCCTATGTGAGTGCTTAGTTAGTTGGCCATCTTTTGTGTAAACATGAAAAATCAAAACTCTTGACCCAAATTTCTCAGTCACATGCATATACCTATCAAATTTCTAACAGTTCCTTTTTGCTCATTGAAGTTTATGGAATCAAAGAATTATAGTGGTATATATTAAATTTAGGGCAAAGGGTATTATACACATATACAATAAGGAAAAGATCACCTATCATCATATTAAAAATTATGGTTCAAAAATACTTATATATATCATAAGAAAGTTCTTAAATGTCACGGGTGTTCAAATGGGTTCACTTAGCATTATAAACTAATTTAGGCAACAAAACTAATGTAGGAAATGGAGAGACAATTGGTGAAATTGAGGGGAAGGATGCATCATCACTTTAAAACAAATTAATTCTTACTAAGGAGTCATCAATAAAACAGGCAACCATGTCAAGAAACAACTAAGTTGTGATAGTATAACCTCACTAGACCTTCATATCAATCCTCTCAAGTGAAAACTGTTGAGTGGAGGTCACATTTCACAGTTAACACTTTTGGTGTAAACAAACAACCCTAGCATTTAAAAACTCTTTTTAACCACATTTTTTAACACGGTGCCACATGAATTTTTCATAAATGTATATGGGTATAATTGACCTTTAACCTTAAATTCAAACAATATATTACTTTTTCTAATTAAAGGGAATAAACCACTTATAAATTGATTTGCATGAATTTTTCTCTCATCAAATTCATTTCACTAATACATAATAATCTGATAATTTGTGATTGATTTATTTTACATTTTTAATTTTTTCTAAAAAATCAATAAAACATGATGAAATTTTGACAACACTTCAAAAAGAAAGAAGAGGATAATGAATACTCCTACTTCCTTTCTCTGCCAAAATGGTTTCTGCTGCTTCTTCTTTCAACCTCGTAAGCACTCATTCCTCAAATATCTCATATATATGTATGTGTGTGTCTATATATATATATATATATATATATATATATATATATATATATATATAAGATTTTCTTTCTCATTGTTCTCTCTCTTTATTTGTAGGCCTTTCATTTTGATTTGCGCAAGAATCTCAGAAATGAAAGAATTCCTCTGCCTCGCTTCTCCAAGGTTACCTTTCTTCTTATTTCTCTTTCCAAAGCATAGTTTTGAACTGTTAAACATACTTGTTCTCTGTTTTGGACTCTTAATTCACATGGCTAATTATTTCACTTTCACTAATTATTTCACTTTTGCTACAATTGGAGATATTGTTAATTGTTTTGTTATTGAATGGCTTATACCTTTCAAGCTCTATATTATTTAATTCATTTGTTTGAGTGGAAACTTCAACTTTGTATTACATCCATTAGACTTTTGTAGTTGAAAGTTACTACTACCTCTGCTCCTAAATATAAGATCTAGTTGACTTTTTTTTGGAGAAGTTAAGGTTGCGAAATAGGCTATTAAATCATGACACATTTGATATATTTTTAGATCATCCATTAGTTTATAGGTAAAATAAACTAGTCAAAGGGAAAAAATTAGGTAAATCAATTTATAATCAACTTATTTGCTTTTTTAGGATTTTCCAAAAAAAGTCAACTAGGTCTTATATTTAGGACCGGAGGGAGTACATGTTTTCATGAGAAATGTAGCAAATAGATGTTTGTTTTCAGTTACATAGATTGTGAAGCTTATGATTTTATGGGAATGAGGTTATCAGATGCTTCACATGTAGCGCAAAATTTGAATTGAGAACAGTGATTGAACATAGGCACCAATAGGAAGTGATTTTTAATCATTGAGCTGGAGTCATAATGGAACAAATGGGTTTTGTATTTGAAAGATACAAGTTTATAGCTTCAATCAGGAAAATGAATGCAATATTGTCTCTTTCAATATATATGGATGTGTGTCTGTGTGTGTGTGTTTCATTTGGTTTTGCAGGTCATATTTGTAAGAAATGTTTAAAATTGGTTATTAAGGGTAGCTGGATTACTTATACCAAATGAGTTCATACATAATATCTTTAATGCCAAGCTTCATCATATAATTGAATTGATCTCCATCGAGCACTTAAATTGGATGGTCCCTTCAACATGTCTGGCAGGAAACAAACCTATCAAAACCAGCACATGAGCGAGATACGGCCATTAAGGGAGTAAAAACCATATCAGTCAAAGAGGAACACATTTTGGGCCATGACAATTCAGTGCATGAGCAAAATAACCTACCTCCACTAGTCAGTGCATTGAAAGCCTCAGCTGAACAAAACATTGCTAGTTTTCATTTCCCTGGACACAACAGAGGGTATGCTGCTCCAGCTTCACTTACTCAGCTCATTGGAAGAAGACCATATGCTCATGATTTGCCTGAGCTTCCAGAGCTTGACAACCTCTTTTGTCCACAGGGGCCCATATTGGAAGCACAAAGACAAGCAGCCAAATTATTTGGATCATCAGAGACATGGTTTCTGGTTGGAGGCACTACTTGTGGAATTCAGGCAGCAATCATGGCAACATGTTCACCTGGAAAATTTTTGATTCTTCCCAGGAATTCTCATTTATCAGCCATATCTGCCATGGTATTGTCAGGTGCACTGCCTAAGTACATCATCCCTGAATATAATAATGATTGGGACATTGCTGGTGGTGTCTACCCTTTCCAGGTAATTGAGATATTATCCATGATTGTTGATGGGCAGTTTTTCTGTCATGTGCTCCTGTAATACATTATGTTCAAAACCATTGAACATTTTACTGACAATATGTTACGGTTATTATTGTTGGTCCCTATAGTTTGTTCGAATTGTGGTTTTGTCGCTTATAGTTTCAAATCATTGGTTGTGGTGCCAATAGTTTTGTTGAAAACAATAGGGTTTCACCAAAATAGTCTTCACTTTATTTCATTGATGTGCTTACATATTTATAAAAATTTCCTAAAAGATAATTAAACTTCTCCTACAAGTTTACCAAACATGATTCCCTAATAAAAACTAATATTCTTCAACTCCAAGTATTTCCTAATACTATAATTATTTCCTAATAATCTTCTAACAAGTTTCAAAAGGACTTGGTTTGAGTGAGTCTAAGAACCAAAACCTAAGCTAGCTATATGTATAGGGAGTAATCGCTGAATGCATACTAAATTTCTATGGAACTATATGAATCAAAATGAACAACTTGAAATTATAGGACCAAAAACAAAATTCGATCAAATTATGCGGACATTTCACTTCCCTTACTCAATGAGAAAATTCTCTTCTTCCTCTGATATTACCTAATCTTGTGGATGGATTGTCTTGGTATTATACAGGTATTGAATGCTATTAAGGAGTTACAAAGGGAAGGTCATGAAGCTGCCGCAGTTCTTATCACTTCACCTACTTACCATGGTATTTGCAGCAGCTTAAATGAGATTTCTGAGCTGTGTCATTCTCATAAAATTCCTCTCATTGTTGATGAAGCTCATGGTGCACATCTAGGGTTTCATCCTAAATTGCCTAAATCAGCTCTCCAGCAAGGGGCTGATCTGTCTGTACAGTCCACTCACAAAGTTCTTTGCTCTCTTACTCAGTCATCTATGTTACATATGTCTGGTAATATCGTAGATAAGGAAAGAATTTCTCAGTGCCTCCAAACTCTTCAAACAACAAGTCCTAGTTATCTACTGTTGGCTTCCCTGGATGCTGCAAGAGCTCAACTCAATGAAAGTCCTAATACTATTTTCAATCATGCAATTGATTTGGCCTTTGAAGCTCGATACCAACTAAAAAACATCCCAGGCATCTCAGTGCTTGATAATTCAAGTTTTCCATTATTTCCAGCTATTGATCCATTAAGAATTACTATTAGTTTTTGGCGGTTAGGTTTATCTGGTTATGAGGCAGATGAATTCTTACACAGGGATCTTGGAATTGTATGTGAACTTGTCGGGAACCAATCTATTACATATGCATTTAATCTTGGAACTTCTAGGGATCATGTTCAGAGGCTAGTATCAGGAATAGAGCATCTAGCTGCAGCATCAGCATCCATTCCACGAAGGGAAGTGAAAGGGTCCTCCTGCATTGCGCTGTTTGATGATATAATCACGAGGTTGATACCAAGAGACGCCTTTTTTGCGAGTAAGAAGAGGGTAACATTAAGAGAGAGCCTTGGTGAAATTGCTGGGGAGCTTATATGTCCATACCCACCTGGCATACCTGTCCTGATCCCTGGTGAAGTTATTACTGAAAAAGCCATCAATTATCTGTTGCATGTCAAAAGTAAAGGTGGTTTAATTACTGGAGCCTCTGACCCTTCAATTTCTTCTATAGTTGTCTGCAATGTATAGATAGAGTTTGGACGCGGGAAATATAATCCATAGCTGAAAGTTTAAACTGGGAGAAGTGATGTTGAATTTAAAAGAGGAGAGAAAGAAGAAAAGGAAATTGAAACTGCCAAAGTGCTTTCCTTCACTTACCACCAGATACTGATTTGTGCAGAGGGACCTGCAATATTTGTTTTGGAATATCGGTTTAATATTTCCAGAGTCACAGCCCAATTCACTATCTGGTAATTACCCATGCATTGCATGGAGTTCAGAACTCCTTGACAAGCAATGGGATACTGCAAAGTTAAAAAAAGCCATCCTTTTGAAGCGTAAAAGCCTATGGCCATAACAAAACTAGCAACGATTTGTCCACCTGCACATGGCCAGAAAGGTATAAAGAAGATGCATTAAGAGAATTATTATAATATAGATTCAGTTTAGAGTTGAAAAGGCTTTACTAATAGAGAATTTTCATTTTTATGTAAAGCTTACAATAGAAAACGAAAAATCTCAGTTAATAAAGCTGTTGCAATTGAGTCTCTTTGCAATATTAGTTTTTCCTCAGCTAAGTTTCCTTATAATGAATGCAATAACAAATATTAATACCTAGAATCAACCGAAACGTGGAGCAATTCATAATTTCAGTTATTATCAAGACTAACGTAGATCATATTCTTTTTTTTTGTTAATCACTGTTCTGTTTACTCTGGACTCGAGGTCAAGGGGTAGGAGTGTTGCCCACGTATGCAAAGTTGTCTCATCTCCCAATGAGATCATATTAGCTGAGGAAAAACTAATATGATCATCAAAATGAAAGCGATATTCATACTTCAATTTTGTCAGTTTGTTAGAAGCTTCTCCCATTGCATATAGATTTTCCAGTATTTCTCTCCTCATGCCTAGCTAGCTAGCCAGCCACTTTAGAGATTGTTTATAGCAGTTTGGTGAATCTTCTTCTACTACTGCATGCAGGACTTCCTATGTCTCCAATTTAAAAAAGCTGCAAGATTAAAACAATCGTTCACTCGAGTCATGCCTCGATGACACCATTCTTTGAGAGATATTTTGTGACTGACAGTTGGAGACATAGTCATGCCTTGATGACACTATTATTGCGAGATATATTGTGACACTGAAGTTAGACATGGCCAACAAGAAAGCACTAAAAGATCTCAACACTCAAGAACAGTGCATGGCATTTTTGGGCAGGCTCCCTTGCAAAGACACATATCAACAAAGCACTCACCGGAAAAAGGGTACACTTGCATGCAATTGCAGGGGAATTTACCAAATTTCAACCATGTTTGTTTTGGTAGTAATTATCATGTGCAAGCCCATTTACTAGATCAAAATCACATGTTATACTCCCTCGATACTAAATATAGGACCTAGTTAACTTTTTTGAAAAATCCTAAAATAAGCAAAATAAGTTAATTATAAATTGATTTGCCTAATTTTTAACAATATTGTGTCAAATTGTAACAACCACACTTTTATAACAATTTTTACACTATATTTTTTTTTTCATAATTACTAACTATGTTAGAAAAGAATCGAGTTAACAAAATAATAGCTAACATAGTTAAAAAAATGACTTTTCTTACTTTTCAAAAGAAACGAGTTAGTAGCTTTAATTAAAAATAGTTTAAAGTCTAACTATGTTAGAAAAAGAATTTATGTTATAATAATGACTAACATAGTTAGAAAAACAATTTTTCTTATTTTCCATAAAATATAAGCTAATGTGCTAACCATGATAGAAAAAGAATTTTAGTAACAAATAAACTATCATGGTTAGAAAAATATTTCACGTAACTTGGAAATATATAAATTAAAATAAATAATTTTACAATCAAATATAAAATTAACAATTGGAAATCGTTTATTTAAAATTATCAAATCTAAGATATCCATGTTAGATAAAAAAATTGACTAACATGGATATTTGAACAAATCTAATAAGATATAATTAAATTGTTTCAGAATTATTTACAAATAAGCACACAAACATGTTTAAGAGATAATTACACGTAACTTGGAAATAAATAAATTAAAATAAATAATTTTACAATCAAATATAAAATTAACAATTGGAAATCGTTTATTTAAAATTATCAAATCTAAGATATCCATGTTAGATAAAAAAATTGACTAACATGGATATTTGAACAAATCTAATAAGATATAATTAAATTGTTTCAGAATTATTTACAAATAAGCACACAAACATGTTTAAGAGATAATTACACTTATCCAGCCCACAGACATACAGTAATCCAAAGAAAATGAATCACAGGGTTTACAAATTAATAAATGAAATATAAAAAAAATAGTATGCAAACATAACGCTTAGTTCCTAAGTCTCCAGATCCTTCCCATCACTCCTGCCCCGATCTAGTACCTGTAATATCAACGATTGGGGTAGACCCAGAAATCGCAACTACTACCATTCGCTTACGTACATCTTTGCACTACGTGCATGTGCATGCCCGCAAGGTGGTGTGTGAGAATGTGTAAAGTGGTGTGTGCTACAAGTTGTGTTGCATGAACATATTATCTATGCTAATTTCAAGTAACTACCAACTATCATGTATTGCAGCAACACAAATATACGGACACATCACAACTCAAAACATTACGACTCAACACATCAATAATAATTAAAACATCAATAATAACAATTAAATCAAACACAACACACCGTAATATCTCAGTTCAATAGGGACTCACGACTCGATGATCGATATACCCTCGCTTGAACTGGTTCAAAGGGACTAACAACCCTACTGAACATGTAACAATATTGTGTCTTATTCATTTTAGTCCCTGGGGGTTTTACAGGGAACCTCATTAAGCTAATGGATAATCTAAAAAGATATCAAATATGTCATGATTTAATAACCTATTTTGTAACCTTAATCTCTCTCAAAAAAGTCAATTAGGTCTTATATTTAGGACAGGAGGTAGTATTATATGCTCTTGGGCTCTCTCACTCTCAAGCAATACAAGACTTGTTTATTTGACACACTCACACATTATTGATAACAATAAATTCACGTTATTACTGTGTTAAAGGATGCAGACTTTCCTTCGGTATTTCGTTTCAATTACATATCGCCACCCTTTTTTACGTCTGTTTCTTTGACAACCAAGTGGTTGAATGAAACTAGCTTTCATTAAATAGTTGATTAAAGGAGGGGGGCTAAAGAGCTTTCACTTTAGTTCATTGGATTGCATATGAAGCATTATGTATATAAACCATAAAGAAATATTGAATTTTGGGTTGATAATGGAATTAAATTAATTTCTTTTGGAAGATACTGAGAATCTTTAATGCTTTACTAAAAATAGGAGAAAGGAAGATGAGAAGATGTGGCCAAATATAGGGGGTTTGTTGGAGGTCAAGATCAAAAACTCATGCAATTGGAAAATCACAACCAAGAATTAACATGAAATACGCTAAAAGCCCTTAGAGATCGATACATGAAAATCCATAAAATTACCTGAAGATTATGAATCATATCCTTTCATTAAGAGGTTTTCAACACAATATTTTTCCAGGTATGTAAGCTAGTTATCCATTCCTATTTCTAATTCTAGCCATATATTTGTATAGTTGAGCGTTTTTAACCTTTACATTGACGTCACAAATGTTCATTCACAAATAACCAACTTATTTTGTTCTAAATAGACATTCATTACTTTATCATGCAGGTCTTAGCTTGTACATTCTTCAAACATATTGGAACTGATGTATCAGCATCCTCGTAGATAACATAGGTTATTAATCAGCTAGAAACTTGCATATATAGATCAGTTTAATTGATTGTATTGTCGGAGAGATAATAGGTTGTCGTAGTGTAGGTAAATATATGTGTTGGTACATATATAATGGCAAGAGAATTTATCAGGAGAATTGTGACACCATGTTGGAAACCATCATCACCGCGTAACATTGAGGAAGATGGTTATAATTCTAGTAAGAATGGAGATGGCAAGGGTCGTGTGAATGGGTTATTATGGTACAAAGATTATGGGAAACATGTGAATGGAGAATTTTCCATGGCTGTAGTTCAGGCTAATAAGTTATTGGAGGATCAAAGTCAAATTGAATCTGGTTCATTGAGTTTATCACTTGGTGATGGTGAGTTTAATGGCCCAGTAGGCACCTTCGTTGGAATATATGATGGTCATGCAGGTACTGAAGCTGCTCGCTTTGTTAGCAATCAACTCTTTAAGAACATCAAAAGTAAGTTATGATTTTACTTGAAGAGATTCCTTTGATTGAATTCTTAACTCTGTTTTTTATATGATCTTGATTTTACCCTTTTGATGAACAAAACCATATGGTTCCTTCTCCTAATTATACCATTTTGCCTCTATTTAGAAATGAAGGATGCAAAATTATTCACTTGAAAATATTTATAATTATCTTTTTCCGTCAAAACTGATTTATTGTACTTATAAACTAAATAACACATAGTGTAATTAATTACATGTGTTATATATATATATATATATATATATATATATATATATATATATATATATATAACAATTAACTTCCACAATAAGTCAAAAAAACTCTTATAGTTAATACTGAAGGGAGTATATAACTCAGTTCTAGTTCTTAACATGGGATTACTTACCTGATTTGATTGGATTTATGATGCTTATTAAATTAGTTAATGTGATGGTTTCTCTAAAACCACATAATAATCTTCTTCCTTCATTCTCACCCATTTTCTTGAATAGGTTGAGGAAGTATAAATAGAGGTAATATGGAAAAATATTGACAAAATCAAAAATAAATTTTTATATTTAAGACGAAGATTAACTCTTCAAGTAGGTTATGCTTTAAAGACGGGATGAAGTACATTTAATTAATTTTTTGCAATTTCATTTTGCATGCTGTAAAACTTCTATTGGCATAACTCAGTTCCTAAGGCTTCAGACATGCACTTTTTGTGGATGTATATATGCATGTTCTTAATATGAGATTACGTTTGCAGTGCACTAACAATGGTCCCATTCTTATTGCTTGTTTGTAGGATTTACTTTTGAGAATCGTGGGATGTCAGGAGAAGTGATAAAGAAAGCATACTTGGAAACAGAAAATGAG
The DNA here is from genome assembly GCA_029929735.1 of Mimosa pudica. NCBI lineage: Eukaryota > Viridiplantae > Streptophyta > Magnoliopsida > Fabales > Fabaceae > Mimosa > Mimosa pudica. The sequence continues at coordinate 4,702,986 of JAKELP010000021.1, read as the reverse complement.
TTTCTAGGCCTAGTGAAGGAGCACTGGGAGAAGAGACCATATTTAGCATCAGTTGGAACTTGTTGTTTGGTGGGCATAATCTGCAATGGGATGGTGTACGTTGCTAATGCTGGGGACTCTCGTGCTGTGTTGGGCAGACTCCAGTATAAAGGCCAGGATGATACGAACATCAAAGCCATTCAATTATCTCATGAGCACAATGCCAGCATAGAATCTATTAGGAACGAGCTGCAATGCTCTCACCCACACGATCCTGACATCGTTATGCAAAAACATAGGGCATGGCGTGTCAAGGGCATCATTCAGGTGCGCCAAAATTAATGTTTTATGAGTATTATGTTCTCTAGGGGTAAAGTGGGAAGTAAAAATTTAACAACTGAATTTTATGTTAAAAACATCCATTGCAACTATTCACACTGTTATGTAGTCCTCCTCTAATCCTATTTATAAGTCACTTTTATTATGTTTTATATAGAAGATCAAGTAAAATCTTAAACCCCATTAATTTTCTATTAAATTCCAACAAATTTTCTATTCAACCCATATTTAATATTCACTCACCATACTATACGAAAATAAAGTTAACATATAATAATAAATGAAAGACAAACTTATACATTCCAAATTATGCAAACATGTACCTTGTTTTGTTTTCACTCGAATAAGTGTTTGCATAAAGAAGTCTCTCGTTACCAACAAACATTGGGTGTTGTGGCAAGGAGTTATCCAGGCGAATTTTTGAGTTTTAACCTTTTGAGAAGTGCTTGTTGAGAGGAAATGCCCACCTTAGGTCATCTTTGGTGCAAAAACACCTGACGTAAATGTACCTATCATATTACTCCACTTCATATTAATTAATCGGTTGCCCCGGGTTACCTGACCCAGTTGTATAAGGTCATGGACTCAATGTGTTGGATACACGGGAATCAGGTTTGGGGGCCAAAGGCCTCACCTACCTGTTGTTACCAGAAAAAAAGTGTCATGATTAAGTTAGAGGAGGTTAGAGACTCGGAAAAAGGCGCCAAATACCGGGGGAATTCGGATTTGGGCGCCAAAAACCCTGGCTTTCTATAGTTACGAAAAAAGAAGTCTCATGTTTAAGTTAGAGCTTAAAGGCAGTCTTCTGTGCATGTGCACATGTCAAGAGTATAATTTAGGCTAATAAACAGCCCAACAGTGAACTGGGTTTACACACAAAAAAACACAACAAGCTACCACATGATAAATCATATTTTTCTAACGTAAACTTGAGGCTATAATTAACTGATCAAGCGTGTTTGTGTGCCTATTGCAGGTTTCGAGGTCCATAGGAGATGCATACCTGAAGAGGGTAGAGTTTAACAGAGAACCACTTTTGCCGAAATTTAGAGTAGCAGAACCATTTGATAAGCCAATCATGAAAGCAGAACCAACGATAAGTGTTCTAAAATACCATCCAGATGATCTCTTCCTCATATTTGCATCAGATGGCTTGTGGGAGCACTTGACCAATCAAGAAGCAGTTGAAATCGTGTACAACTATCCCCGCCATGTAAGCTTAATAATTATCATCCTTTCCAATTCATTCCACTTTCCTCTAATTTAATTAATTTCAAGGGTAATGACCCTATTTTGTCCTTCAAGTAATCACCCTAGACTACTGGATACCCTTAATTAACACTAGGTATATTTATACTCTTGAATTAATCAAAGTGGTCTAGTTTTCCCTTAACTGAACAGACCCACCAATGTTCGTTGTCTACTTTTCAGCATTACATTCGTTAGAGGATAAAATTGAACCACTCTAGTTACTGCAAGGGTGAAATTGTAACCATTGTTAATTTAGGTTGTTCAATAGTCAATGGTGTTTATTTGAAAGACAAAAGAGTCATAGCCCTTATTTCAAGCATTATTGTTACCTATGAGTCCATAGTACCCTTTGAGTATTTGGACTTCTTGCATGAAACTGGTATGTCATAATATTTATAGCATAACCAATCACAAACATACATATCATATACTACAGGGAATAGCCAGGCGGCTAGTGAAGATGGCACTGCGTGAGGCTGCAAAGAAAAGAGAGATGAGATACTCAGACTTGAAGAGGATAGAAAGAGGAGTGAGGAGGCACTTTCATGATGACATAACTGTCATTGTTTTGTATTTGGACTCTCATCTCATTAATCATACCACTATGCGTTATACTCATTCCCTTTCTCTACGTGCTGCTGATCTTGATGCCTCATTTTTTGTTCAGCCTGAATGAGAATTCTAACTTTTACAATAATATTTTGTTTCAACCTCTCTCTTTCTTCTTCCTTATTTTTTTTCTCATGCATTCATTCATACATCTATATATTATATGGAGCAGGACAATTTCTGCAAGAACCTTTGACCAAGAGGGTGGAAAAGGTGAAAACGAGTTTCAATCATTCCTGTTTTTGCTATAATTTACTTGAGAAAAGAAACATAAGCACCGGGTACATAATTTCTTTGAAAAAATTAAGAAATTGTTTAATGTTATTGCGCGAAAGTATTGACTTAGCTAACAAAGTTGGTTCTGTTAATAAAGGGGGTGATTTGTAACTATAATCTAGTAAAAATAAGACTTGTAACTATATAAGTACCTAAAAGTAAGACTTAGTTAACAAAAGGTCGTATATTCTGATGAGGTGAACCACACTGAGATCCAACTTACCTAAAGCTTTTTGTTGTAGTGAAAAAAAACATTGAATTAATGTTCATTTCACTTTATCATCCTTGTCATCATAGGTCACATGGCTTCATATAGTTCGAAAATTAAACATTTTCTGCCAACAAGCTATATCGTTGATCTAAAATATTGGACACTATGTAAAAAGGAGTCCATTTCCTATGATTATATTCAATACCGAGTCTTTTCCCAAAAACCAAATATCAATAATTTTATTAAAAATGGGGTTAAATATTTCTCAAGGACATTAAATGACCTATAAATGGAATCATAAAATTAAACCGTAAACAATAATACATGATACTGGAAAATATATACATAAATGAACTGTGGTAATAAAATTGGAGGGAGTCACGTATTCTCAGAATATTATTCTGCAATAACCAAAAATATCTTAATCAGTGTAGGAATAATTTCATGGTTGAAGTCGAACGTTGTATATCTAATGGAATACTCTAAATTCCTTGATTTGATGTGATCATAACATAAAAGTGAAAAGTCTGACCGGTTTAAGTTAATTCCAACGCAACTAAAAATTGTTCAACTGCTGAATAATGTTGACCAACTAATTTCTCCACATTCATTCAACCACCTTACCTAATTCCACATTCATACATCAAAACATGCATGGGTGTTAAAACAATAATAACATATTAATTAATAACTTATAAAAATAATAGTATATAAAAACTGATTAATAATTAATACTCTGGAAATAGATTAATACTAGCTAGTAATATGTTAATCATTAACTATTAACTAATACTCTTAAAATTGAAACCATTTGTTCCATTTAAGTCGTGCGCCATTTTAATTATTTATGGTTAAAAATTCAGTATTATGAATCGTCTTGTTCTTTTGTTTTGTTAATTACCATCGAAACCCCGATGGTACAAATATGATCACTAAAGAGAGATCATACGACATACTCCCTCCGGTCCTTATTATAGTCACCAACCGCCACTAAATTTTGGTCCTTAATATGAGTCACCAACTTCCATTAACTAACTCATTTATTAAAATTTTCCCAATATACCCTTATCATTGGAAAATGAAAATTGGAATATGAGAAGAGAGAGGAGGTGAAAAAGACACATGTATACTCATAAAGATGAAAAAGGTAGTGGGCCATAATAATAAAGGTGAGGGGGCAAAAATGGAAAAGATAAAAAAAGTAAGACCAACTTAATGATGCAACTTTCATTAACCTCCATTCCTGGGTATGTACAATTTGGGCGGTTGACGACTTATAAATAGGACCAGAGGGAGTATATATATATCTTCCCCTGCAACATTGTATATATTTTAAAAATGAACTAAATTACTAATTTGCAATAAAAGTGTGCTAATTCCCCTTACACACACACACACTCATTTTTAATCATTAATTACTTATATATTCTTTTGGTCTTAAATATATATATATATATGACCCATTTGAGTGCTAAGTAACACTTATCAATAATAACAAGTCAAAGGGGAGGGGCTGTTAATAAATGTTGATGATTGGGGTGTTTTGGTAAAATGTTGTGAGTTTAACAAATTTAGATGATATCTTTAATCCAATCAACTTAAATAAATATGTATATATTTAGGTCAAAAGAGAATACATGTACATATTTGTCAAAGATCAGGACTTGAACCAAAGTAGAACCAGGTCATGGGATCGAACTATTGGGAAGTCGTCACCTCCAAAATGGGGAATCCTGACAGCGACTTCAGATTAGTTGGTTCTCCGAAGGGAGCCGGACATCGAAGGCTCCAAGCAAAGTAGAACCCTCTACGTACTACCTTTTACATTATACTCAGGGGTCAGACCAGGTTAGTTGAAACACAATTGAGTTGTGGAAAGCTTAGAGGTTACAAGAAAACATTATTGGTATTTTTTATTTATTTTTGGATATACATATCAAACATACAAGTAAATCACAATTTTCTTTTTTCTCCTGATTGTCCAAGAAGGTCAAGAGATGACAGAAAATTGCAATTGTAGGTGGTAGTTACAGCAGATTAGTGAATATCTAGGTTTCGTACCTTATAACTTTACGCATAAAAACTCTAAATAAATAATGAGAGCAATTCAATTCAGGAGTTTGGTGATCTAATCAAAAGCAAGCCATAGGTATTTATTCGGAACACATTTGTGTGTTTCTCTCTGGCAATTCATCAAAACAAACAATCATAAAATTCTCTCTTATAAAGCACACAACATTAAAACATATGGAAAAAAAGCTAATGACAATGATGGTTGTAGGCTTTTTTGTTCATTTTGGCTTTGTAATTATGAGATGCTCAGCCACTAATTATGTTGTTGGAGACAATTCAGGTTGGGATATTAGTACTAATCTGGGAACTTGGATTCAAGATAAGAAGTTTAAGGTCGGCGATGTTCTTCGTAAGTATACTTTTTATTCTTTTTACTATTATTTTGTTCTTATACTAAAATTCTATTTTGGTATATCCTCTTGCATGTATCATTAATCACTGAAATTTTATTCGTCCTTATACAAATCTTTCATTTAAAATTTTGCGTTTCCATCCATCATTACATTATATTCAAAATGTAAAGATTTTTTTGTTCACAGTACAAGTGATTTGAAGTGTAGTTAATGATTCAGTTAACTCAATTAATTCTATTTATAAACTGAGCAAGTAAATATTAGAATTCTAAGTTATTCTAAAGATGAAAAAATTGACATGATAAAAAAACTAAAGATGATTATCTTTCTTTCTTCCATGCAAACTTTTGTAGTTCAATTTGAATAAATACAATAAAATGAAAAATTATTATAAATTTTATTTTGCAGTTTTTCAATACTCTTCATCTGATAGTGTGGATGAGGTTACAAGAGAAAACTACCAGACATGCAACACCAACAAGATTTTGGCCTCTTATGGCAATGGGAACACTTCTGTGCCCTTGACAAAACCTGGAGATAGATACTTTGTTAGTGGCAACAAACTTTATTGCCTTGGAGGCATGAAGCTCCATGTTCATGTTGAAGGTAATGGTACCAACTCCCTAGCTCAGGCCCCGACGATGCCAGCAGCCGGTCCTTCCAGCACCACCTCCGGCCTTCCGGGAAAGACTGCAGCCGCCCAGAAAAACACTCCTTTGACAAATGGGGCTAAGATTTCTGGGATGGATTTTAGTGTTAAGTTGGTTTGTATTGCTCTTATGTTGACTTCTAGTTCATGGATTTTCCAAAGTTAATGTTGTGATATGACGTTATTTTGAGTGTGAAATTGTTTAACGACACATTAATAATGATTTACATTTGTAGGCTGAAGAATTCTTCCAGATTTGATTGTTGACTGGGACTTTGTATACATATGCCATAATTTTCTCTTGCTCATGAAATGCTAGTCTTGGATTAAAATTTACTAGCATTATTTTTAAGTAGGGACGCTCTAATGCATTTGAGAGAGCATGTTGTGACGTTAGAAAACATAAATGATGACACGAGAAATGCTTATAATCCTTAAAAAAAGTATCTTAGTTTTTTAAATTAATCTCTGTACGAATATGAGCTATTTTATAATAATCAAATAAAATATACTCTTCCACTTGGTAGGAATCAATTGTCGATTTCTAGTATTTACTACTCCCTCCGTTCTTAAATATAGGACCTACATGACTTTTTTAAAAAATCCTAAAAAAAGCAAAAAATAAGTTAATTATAAATTGATTTACCTAATTTTTTCTCTTAAACTAGTTTATTTTACCTATAAGCTAATCGATAATCTAAAAAGATATCAAATATGTCATGATTTAATAACCTATTTCGCAATTTTAATCTTTCAAAAAAAAAAAAGTTATCTAGTTCTTATATTTAGGAACGGAGGGAGTATTTAATAGATGAGTTGTTTACTACTGCTATAACTACTTTCAATGCCAAATCTTCCTTTTAAAAAAATAACATTCCTAAAAACAAACATGAATAACATTGTAAATCTAATCATTTCATACTACTACTACATTGGAGAAATTGATTATGCAAAATTAATCATGTTAAAATCTCTATATTATCGTTTTACGCCAAAACTAATTTATTTCATTTATAAACTAACATATAATTTAATTACATGGGTCATGTGTTATACTACCTCCGGTCCTAAATATAGGACCTAGATAACTTTTTTTTGAAGAAATTAAGGTTGCAAAATAGTCTATTAAATCATGACATATTTGGTATATTTTTATATTATCCATTAGTTTATAGGTAAAATAAACTAGTTTAAAGGAAAAAATTAGGTAAATCAATTCATAATTAACTTATTTTGCTATTTTTTAGGATTTTTCAAAAAAGTCAATTAGGTCTTATATTTAGGACCGGAGGGAGTACTTAAGTGGTCTGATTTGCTTTCTTAACTTCCATAAAAAAGTTGAAGTGATCTTATATTTGGAAATGGAGAGAATACCTTCAAAATTTGATGATTTCAAATGCATAATATCATAATATCATAATAAAGGGAAATTTTATCAACAGAAAAAACAAATACATTGACATGATAAATGGGTACAGTTGGACCCAACACAACATTTGTTCCCATTCAAGTAAAAGAAACAATCAAGAAAAAACTACAACATCAAATATTTGTATAATCTAATCTACTTATGGACAATAACATCCTAAAATGACATCTATACTTCAAACCCACCCTACACAACCAACAAGCTAGCTGCCCAAAATCGCCCTGTACAAGTGAAGGGATGTTAGATCATACCTTGTACAAACTATGTCTTCAACATTATGCCAAATGCTGAATGCTATTCAAACTGATTTGTCCAATGCAAAAATAATACATCCGTCCAGGCCTCCATTTGTAAGAAGAAAATCTGTCTCAAAAGGAACAACAGTGTATTTGATCCTACCACTACCAATACTTCAATGTGTGATATTATGCTATTGAAGTGTAATACTAATACCCCTTTCTTTTGCTGCCTTAATTACATCACCCGCATCACCAATAACCTTGCATAAGCAATAGAAGGATTTCCACAACTTTACAGAGAATGGATACACTGATAAAGCCCTTCTATAAAACATCACAGAAATGGCCTCAATGTCCATAACATTGTCCAGTAACAGCCCGGCTTCCACCCATATATGCTCTGGAGGTATTGGGATGGAATTTAAGATTGCATTGACCATAACTGAACAAGCCCAAAACAATAAACTGGCTGAAGTTTGATCAGCATTTTTAAAAATGAAGCCTTCTTTGCTCAAAAGCTTGCAGACAGAAATGGCCAATTGGAAATTAGAGGGAACCACCTCCATGATGGCTTCAACAAAATCCACCAATTCTTTTGGATCATCAAATGTTTGAGGTAAAAGTGAGGAACCATACCAGGACTGAATAATCAAGTTTAGCACAGAACAATCAATTGAAACTGGACATAGTAAGTTACTCATAAGCTGCTGAACTCTAGGCTTTTTGACATCGTCAAAAAACTTCCTTGTTATCAGCTTGGGAGATGTGAAATCTTGACAGACGTTATCATTATACATCTCCAAAATTTTCTTGATACCACCATTAGGACCACTATATTTTAGGCATGATGCATCACCAAGCAAAAACCATGCATGCTTTCTCATTCGATTATCCAAACCTCCCAAATTGGCAACTTTCATTGCCTTGTCAATTGCTATGCAAGCTTCAGTTTCATCATTCTGGAAAAATTTATAGAGAGAAAGATTAAGGAATCCAAACATTGCATCCATCTGGCGAAGACCAGAGCTTGACGTATCTGGAAATGATTTAGAATCAAGTCCCAAAGAACTACAAGAATTATCACCACCTGTAACATTCAATTCTCCATCATGGGATTCATGTACTTGCCAAGCAGATTGAAACCATCGGACTGTAATTTCTTTAGCAAAATCAATTCTTTCATCCTGAACAGCATTTTCAATGTATTGATTCCAGATGCATTGGATTCCAGGAATTTCATTTGGCCATCTGCTAATGGCTTCCTCAAATCCCATGAAATTGTCAGTCTTATTCTCCTGTTTCTGTACATGTACTGATTCCAAAACCAACTCAATGCTGCAAGGGTACAACTTAATATATTTGGCCAACAAGCTCCCTAAACATTCCATGTTATTAAGTGCAACCATGCATCTGATATGATTGAGAGCAAAAAGTTGAGCAGAGTTCAAATTATCTTCACTTTTGGTTGATTCATTAAAGATGTAAGAATCAACGGATTCGACAGCTGTCTCCACACGTTTGACAGCCATCTGTTTCTCTTCTTCGGATAAATGAATAACTGGCCATTCAATGTCAAGATCTTTCTCACACTCAAACTTCTGCATTATAGCATCTGGCAATTTCCTGTAAATAACTAAGTAAATACAACAAATCCAGAACACACATTTGTCAGAAACAGTTAAGCAATTTAGTATATCCGAGAGTGGCAGATGATGAGGCTCATTGGAATTTGTTGTATCAGGGAATACTCCATAACTTCTCTGAATGGCTTTCTCAACATTCCCTGACATACATAAACAATCCATCATCTGCAGAAACAGGTCCAATATGCATGCACTTGTATGCATTCTATCGTTGACAGCAGCAGATGTACCCTGACAGAGTGCCAAGAGTGCAACATCATAGGCAGCCAACCGTTCATCAAGCTGCATCCGACTGTTGATGTACATTAGCCATAGTACATAAGATCCCTCATTATGCTTGACCTGACCAACAATAGTAGAGTTTTCCAAGGAAAGCTTATATTCAGTTCTCCAAAAAGGAAAACTAGCATCTTATAAAAGAAAACAAAATATAGCATAGCAGAGATAGAAGGAAATGATTTTTTTTCCTTGAGCAATACCTAAACGGGGTGAATCATTTCACTGAGTTATTTTGACACTACTAGGGCAAAGCCCACCCAAAAAAATTTAAAAATAAAAAAGATAGAGTAAGGAACAGCCTACTACAACCGTAGTCTCCTAAACAATCAGAAAACAGGGACTCTTCCACCCAAGACAGCTACAACGGAAATTTTGTGGGCATAAAACTACAGAAGACAATTATTCAGTAGCTGGAACTTCCACTTACGAAAAATTCCTTCAATTTTCCTATTAAATGATTTTAAAAAAGAACATTTCAACACACTATCAGAATGATCAGTAACAATTCGCTCGTATATAGCTGAACTGCCTAGCAGGCAGTTCCCAGTGGTCCTATTTAAATATGGATGCAGCAAGTTTGGTAAAGATGATTTTTAAGTTTAACTGAAAAAAGTGAGATGGAACTAAAGGATAGGGTTATCCCATAAAAAAAAAAAACCTAGTCACCCAAGGTGGAATACAACTCAATGAATCTGAACAAGGGGTAAACAAGACAAAGCATATTTCCTGCTCGCAATGCATGTGAGTCACACAAGGATTCTGAATGAATACTTCTGAAATCAACAAGATGGAAAGTTGATATTGATAATAGACAATGGAAAATTTTGAAGTGTAACAAACATTAAGAGTAATCTACTTTAAAACCTAGATTAAGGAAGTTAGGGTCAGTTTGGATGGATGGAATTGAGATGATGGAAATGGAATTGGAAATGAGTGTAAGGGGTTAAAGATGGAAGGTAGAGGTAATAATGGGATGTCAAGTTTGTGGGGCCCAGGAGTAGTGTGAGATGGAGAGAGAAAGCTTGTGGGCCCCGGGATATAACAGGTATCCCGGGGCCATTTGACTAATGTCATACAGACGGAAAACATGTACAAATCGTTTCATTTTCTATATATAGGGATCTCTATATTCTCAAAAGTTCCTACATATCTAGTCACATAAAAGTAGAAAATATACCGCATGCAAGAACATGTCATCCTCTCCAGTTGGCTTCAAATTTCCATAGTAAATCAGCAGATAAAAAATCCAAATAACCACAGATGTTGGATTGGACTCTAAAACTCTAGACAGCACAGATAGAGCCTACAAAATTCAAAACTTGAGTTGAAGAGGAAAGAAACACAATAATACAATCATATATCAAGTTTAATAAGGTCCAGAGACAACAGTTACCTTTCTTACCCCCTCCAATTTATCACTTTCCTGGTTAACAACAAGAAGTGCCATCTCAACGGCTTGTTCATTATCAGCAAGAGCCTGTTCATTTTGATTCTATTTACACAATATACCAGTATGTTAGTTTGGCTCAAAGGAACATAGAAATCATTTCAAACTTTCTTATGTAATTCATTATGCTAACCCTGCCAGAAGACTACGATTGAAGTCTAAACTCATATTTTAGTCCAACAGAATTCATCTTTGCATAAAGTTTGAAACTCATTTTCCAATAAACAAATGATTTTCTCATTCATTCATCAGTTGAATGCTTCATTCAGACATTCACTACTTGAACGTCCCCATCACCAAAACCTTAGCAAAACTTTTTGGTAATTTCATAAGGTTAAAAAACAAAGCTCCATGCGTTGATAATGATATGCACAAATACTCAAGACATGAAAGTGCTTAGCATAGTTAAAAACTTTCATATGAAAAGACGAAGAACAATATTTATCTTATGGCAGTTACAGAACCAATAATCTTAGATGAAACCTACTTCAAGAGAATATAACTGAAAACATACAGATATTGCAATGCAACACAAGAAAGAGGGAAAATAAGTTATAAATTAGAAATAACAAACCACAGCTGTTTTCCACTGTAAATAAGAGAATCGTTTGTTCCAGGTCCCATGAACTTCAAATCGTTCACCACCACCAAGCGCGAATGGACCATCTTCTGATAAACCCTTTTGAAGCAAATTTGAAGTAGCCAAAGTTATACTGAAACACTTCTGCCAGTGTTGAGTATTTCTATGTGTTAAGACAGATTTATGCGCAAGTTTATCAGCTCTCAAAATATCTAAGCCAACACTGTAAGTTGGCAGAATTGCAGCTTTGTGACTTTTGAAAACTCTTGCCACACTTTGTTTATATGATGTCATTCCACCTTGACAATCTGCCCAAAAAATACACGGAAAGAAACCATGAAGGTATTGTCCTCTCAATTCTAGGTGTCTACCAGTAAAAAGGTTAAAAAGTATTTTTAAAACAAAAAAAGTAGTTTAACCATCTGATTTCAGTCTTTAAAAGAGTGTTACCATCAACATGGTAAGCCCGGCAATTCATATGCTAAATATATATTTCTAACTAAGACATATGCACAAGACACCATACAACTCAAAGTAGCTAAAATATTGTGCTCCCTCTCGTCCTAAATATAAGGACTATTTACCTAATATGATTAGATTAAGGATGCTAGTTTAGCTATTATCACATGAAATTACCAATTCACCCTAACCATCTACCACTATTCCCAACCCCACACTCTTGCTTGTTTATTGATGTGCATTGTTAGGGAGGGTTAATTTGGGGAAAAGTTGGGAACAATTAGAAAGAGCTCTTATATTTAGGACCAAACTCTTCACTCCAAAAAGGTCTTATATTTTGGGCCGGAGGGAGTAAACCCTGCTACAATGAAAATTGAGGACTAAATGGCCACATTAAGTACGCAACACTAACTTTGTGTCTCTATTATTGGGCTTATCATGAAGAGTGAAGATAATATTAAATGCCAAATACTTTGACAATGTATTATATAAAGTGACAGTTCAACATCAAAATTATTACCCACTGCTTATCCAACCTGCCAACCTACTTGCCTCGTACGAACAATACTTTGTTACATTGCCCATCTACCGAGCTCATCATATAGAAAACATACACTAATACTCACATAATATCCAAATGTTTAGATACTAAAAAAGGACATAACACGTTTTAAAATCACCATTGACCACAAATTTTTCATACCTGCATCGTCATTATCAGAGTGTTGATTCTGATAGTTTCTATCATCATAGTCCTTGACATGCTGCCATGGACACTCATCATTGTTGCATTTTCCTCGGAGCTCAAACATGCAAAGTGGCCAAAATGGATCAACCGCAGGGCTGCGGCTATAAGAGCTTTCTTCTGAATAAATATTCCAACCAGCAGCAGGCACTGCAATAGTTAACATACTACACTCTGTTCTAATAGAACTGTGACAACTATTATTATCGTAATCACCACCATTAGCATGAAACCACTGATATTTACACAGTAATTGCTTTGAATTTATTTTTGACATTTGCTTCAGGTGACCAAATGCACTCTTAAAAACCAACGATGATATCTTCATCGTGTTTTTCTGACTTCGAATTTCTGCACGATCAAGAAAAATATCGCTTCCGTGTCTCTCATCATCTAGAATTAAAATTGAAAAAAAGACATAAAAGTATATTAATAAAAATTTGTGATTTGATCAATACTTAACGGTCCGGAACAAATATCAGCTGCATCAAATTGAGAACCAAGATGCTTTTGGCTGAGCCCAAAATACTAGCCATTACTAAAGATGGCAATAGCTTGCTTCTCAGCAACAAACAAACCGACTAGATCCAACATTTTTGCAAGGCAAAACACTACAAGACATATACAACATTTAAAAGCCATCAAAACCATACATTGTTTTCAAATGAAATGCAATGCTGCAAGCAAAAATAAATTTAAGAAGAATGACCCTTAGGCCCTAAGTGATAAATTTAATGACTTAGGTCCAAAAAAATGCTGCAGAAAATGAGTTACAAATATTGGCTCAAACGGTTGTAAATAGAAGAATATTGGTTGCAAATATTGTTGTTTTTTCTCCTCGTTTATCTAATGATATTAGACGAACTTGAAAGCAACATTAGAAGATCACTCAAGCAATGTATAGTGAAAACTCTCCATGTAAAATTATCGAAACTAAAATATTTTACCAAATCACCTCCCAAAAGATAATCTCCATAAAAATTACGTAAAATCACAAGAAGCAATCCCAAATCCCAGTCATTTGAAAGCAAACAATGTAAACCATATAATGAAATTCCCTCAACAACATACAATCAATCACATGAGAAAATATCTGTGTATCTATACAATATTTACTAGATTTATCAGACCTAAATCATATAACAATATCACACTTCACAAAATTAACACAATAAATATGCACATATGCACATACATGGGCAAGTTCTAGTAGATAAAATTACCTCTTAAAGTGTTCTCTTCTGCTCTAGATAATGGAACCGCTTCATGTATCTGCCTATTCTCATTTTCAACCCCTTGTTTAGCAGCAGGCCCCATGTTTTTGCATGTACTGCTATTCTTGGAAGCTCTTGTTCCCAATCGTGCAAATAGCTCTGACCTTAATGCTGCTTCAAGAAGCAACGAATTCTGAGGATCCTCGGTACTAAGTCTAGCATTTGCTGCAGTACCTCTGCCCGTTAGGTTGGCATTATAATATTGCTTTCTTTGATTTACATTGTCCTGATCAGTAGACACATGCATAGATGGAGACATCTCTTCAGTATCATTACCAGATGTATCTAATTCATCAGAAGGAGAATCAACTCCATATACAGTTTTATTGCCCCTTCGGGGCAATGGCTCTGATGTACTGGTATCTGGTTCACTGCAAGGTTCAGACCCCAAATTTGCTCTATTCATATGATGATACATCAAATTAGAGTTTGCATTGTTGACACCATTAGTTGTCTCAAATCCATTAGTTGTCTCAAACCCTGGTTGGTTAACATCACTGAATTCCGCCTGCCTCTGGAAAATCGAAGAGGGTACAGATCCATGTCTAAGATGATCATCCAGCCCTGGATCAAGATGTGTGTTCTGCATGGAGGACCAAGAAAAACCAGAATTGTTCAAAAGTAAAGATTTTAACTTTTCTGAATACAATTCCCTTTTGCGGTAAAGATTGGTGCATCGACCATTAGCCTCTATTAAAGCCCTCTGAGCTTTCAGGTAAGCTCTAAGAGCATTTCTTTCTTCAACTTCACACCTGTGCCTGTGCTCTTGGGCCTCCTCCAGTTCCTTGTCTATCAATTCTTCCATTTCAGAAAATGAATTTAAATCAATAATGCTAGGCTCTGATTCATTTGTGTGATCATTAAAATTGTTTAGCAGTTCCTGGATAAAACGCAAAGAGAGTCAATAACACCAAAGGTTAAAGGTGTGGCATATCAAAGATCTTTTGATTAATTTTGTGGACTAAACCTGAGTTACATGATTGAATGCCCATATCATGTTATCTCAAGATACGAGTTTATCATAGTTCAAGGCCTTTTCAGGTTTTTAGCATTTGTGACTGTTAGAGTATAATTAGGATATATTTAATTCTGAATCAAAATGGAATCCCCATCCATTAAGATATTAGTTGAGATATTATTTTTTGGTAATTAGTCTACTATCTTCTCTCCTCTTGTATAAATATGTGACAATGTATATGAATAAATACTCAATATAATGCGTACAATATGACAGACCAAGAAAATTGATTAAGACTCAGTTGATTCAACGCCAATAAACTTCCCAAACAACAAGAACATAGCAATAATTTTGGGGCAAGTTGCTAACTAAAGGAAAGTCGAATATTATAAATTATAACTTACTGTACTTGATGGAACAATATTGGAGGTCACATTTGCTGGAACACCAATTTGGTTGAAATTAACAAAAGATTCAACCACCCTACCATGTTTGTCCATCTGATTGCAATTATTATTGACACAAGTGCCTGTACATTAAGATAACACCACGGGGTATTTCAACATAAAAGAACTTGAAACAAAATACACACAAGCAAATATTTGGACCAAGTTTCAGTAAAATATCTGGCACTTTTTCATACTCACATAATTTCACAAATTATATAAACTAGCACATAAGTCATTCCTATAGAGTCCTGCTTGTCCAGGATAACAAATTTCACAGATTCTGGTGACATGTCAACATGAAAGCTGTTAGCAAAATAACTATTTTGCTAATGATGATTAAGTAGGAACATTAAAGAAGAACGATTTTAGAGGTTGAAGACAAGAAATAGAGAATAGAGGGTCAAAGAGAGAAGAGGCCGTCGGCCATAAGAGACAAAGAGAGACGCCGGCCGTCAAATACAAACTCAATTCATAATTCAAAGACAAGACAATAGAAAACCCTAATGTCAAGTTATATACTTCTTGACCTAATTAGAATTGGGCCTCACTAAACCCGAAGCCCAACATATACTAGAAATAACAATTAAAATAACAAAACATAAAAATAATAATAATAGTCTCAAACTCTAATTACCCAATCAATCTAATTAATTGACTCAATTAATCAATTAATAATTGACCAAATCAATCAACTAAATTAACTATTTTATTCTAAATATTAATGACATAACAATACTTCCCCCCTTAAAAGATCCTTGCCCTCAAGGATCAATTACAATGCTTAAAAAAATTGAAATAAAAAACTCTTGACTTCTGGAAAAATATTGATGAATGACTTTAAACTCCTTTCGCAAATTGGTAGATGTTGTCCTCCATAACAAATACTACGCCCAGCAGCATATTGGATCCTATGAGCATACTCATTAGCTTTCCCTTAAACCAAACGTGAGCATGCAGATTGTAGGGATATTTTTCTTCTCTAACCTCGTGTAAGTGTAAATTGAAACAGCCATAGGTTTCTGCCAAGTAGCTTCTTCATCTTTTTTTGAATCAGAATTATTACACTCTTGTTTCCAGAAATCACAAGTTAAAGGAGGAAAATTCAACAGAATGGAAGAACCTATTTTTGGTTTACCAAAACCACTCTCAAATCTATAGATTGTTAAATCAGACCCTAGCACATCTTTTCTTGACCTACTATTTCCTTCAATAGCATATGTAGAAGTCAGGGGCTGTTCACTCACACCTTCATCAATTTCTGTGATTTCTTCAAATTCTTTCTCAGGCAATGAATCAACTTCAACGAAATAGAGCTGGATTTTGCACCTTTCAGGACAATTATGCTCAGGGGAAAGCTTCTCATGGCAATAGAAACATAAGTTCTTTTCTCGGTGGTCAGCTTCCTCTGCATGAGTAAGTTGTCTAGTGCCTCTATTCTGCTTTTGACATCCAAAATTTACATTCTTCGGAGGACCAACTTTTGAATTATTGACCAAAGAAGATGAAGATACGTGAGCAAATTCATGGGCATTGGCAAAACAGTGGCATTGCTTTTCAAGAATTGTTTCTTGCATTTTCGCTAGCCTCTGAGCATCAATTAAGTTACAAGGATTAAACATGCGCACGAGTCGTTCGATTTCCGGTTTCAAAGCGCGGAGATAAATGTCCACCATATAATCCTCACATAAATCCACATTTGCAGTAAGTAAATCCCATGCAAAGTGAAAATCTTCCATTGAACCTATTTGGCGGATATAGGTAAAACCATACCCATGCCTTTTTCTTCTATTCTCAAGCCGATCAAAGAAGGCATTAAGTTTCTCATATGACATTTTTTTCCCTAAACATGCAGCGGGGAGACCAAGGAAAGAAAGGCTCTGGTACCACTGTTAGCAAAATAACTATTTTGCTAATGATGATTAAGTAGGAACATTAAAGAAGAATGATTTTAGAGGTTGAAGACAAGAAATAGAGAATAGAGGGTCAAAGAGAGAAGAGGTCGTCGGCCATAAGAGATAAAGAGAGACGCCGGCCGTCGGCCGTCAAATACAACTCAATTCATAATTCAAAGACAAGACAATAGAAAACCCTAATGTCAAGTTACATACTTCTTGACCTAATTAGAATTGGGCCTCACTAAACCCAAAGCCCAACATATACTAGAAATAACAATTAAAATAACAAAACATAAAAATAATAATAATAGTCTCAAACTCTAATTACCCAATCAATCTAATTAATTGACTCAATTAATCAATTAATAATTGACCAAATCAATCAACTAAATTAACTATTTTATTCTAAATATTAATGACATAACAAAAGCTGGGCTAAAATGAAACAAAACATCATAACAACTTGGAATGCTATGCAATTAACCCTCTAATTTTAAGTTGACCATAGACCCCACAAGCAATGAATTTTTGTGCAACCCCTATAAACTTTTTGATCCATAACTTAATAACCGTACCTATGCAACCTGAAAAATAACAAATCAGCAACAAATACATCCATCCTAATATTACATGAAGCAATAAATCTTAGCTGATTCAAAAAAAAGCTATCGAATTCGACATGATAGTCTCTTTGTATGACCTCATTACTAGAAAGTAGAATCCCACCACATTACAAAAAGAATGAGTTATTGAGAGGAAACACTCTTTGGAAGGCATTTCCTCACTTAATGAGATGTATACAAGAAATATAAAGACAAGTACTCACCAGATCTTGGTCTAGATTGCATAGTTTGTGATGAAATGTTGAGATGTTTGTCATGTTCCTGTGATTTGACAATTGCTTGCCCTCCTATACATAATGGAGAAGCTTTGTCGCCATGATTAACCTTGTTTCTTTCTAGTAGATTGCAATTTTCCAAAGAAGACTCTTTTGATTGTAATATAGACTTTTTAGCATGAACCTCTGGCTGACTAACAATGGCTTGAGGGGTAGCATACGATCCAACAAGTTTTAATCGTTTCTTGTCTGGTTCCTTTGATTCCAGTTGTGCATTGTCTGAGTACATATATTTTCTAGCTGTGTCACTCTTCTGTTTGATGGCATGATGATCCCTTGCCATACCCATTGTAGTAGAGTCCTTATTTTGCTGGGATGCCTTTAACTTGAGCTTACTCTCACGCATTGCAATCTGATGTCGCAAATCCTGGAGTTTATTGTTATTTGATACCACTCCCTGGTCATTTTTATGCTCCTGACTTGATAAATTTTTGTTCAAGGTATAGAAATTTCTAGATTGAGATCCTTGACCCACTGGGAAGGACCTAGCAACCTTAGAATTAGAACCATGAATTTTAGTTACTGATGAGAAAGATGTGTGATTTGATGGTAATCTTTTTGGCAATGACTTGGTTACACTTCTAGCACCATTCGGTAACTTGTAAGATTTTCCTGAGGCTAAAGTAGGTGGCTTCTGATAATTGCCCAATCTGGAAGTATTACCTTTAGATTCGACAGTTTTATCCTGTTTACCATCCTCAGAAGCACCACCACTATCATCATCAGAAAAGCTAATCACAAGACTTTTATCAGAGCCTGCATGAGAAGGCCACATAGAAGATTTAGGAGGCAATTGGTTCTTATTAAAGCTCTTCTGAGAAGCTGATTGCATGGTTTTCTGCAACTGGATACCGTTAGAGCCTGCAGAAATATTGCAACAGGTCAACCCAAGGATACTATTTAAGACTACCAAGACAGCATTTACAACAAAACAAAATTAAATTAATTTGAGCAAACATGTGCAGTTTCCCACTCCAAAAGACTAGTAGTTAACAAGAATTCAGCATATTATCAACAGAAGTTAGCCCGGGTCAAGTCAGATAGAAATTCTGCAGTCCAAAAGGCAAACACTTCAGATTTTCTTTAGTTGACAAAAAGCAAGACTTACCACCCTGAACGGCCTGAGTATCATTGACAACCTGAGGAACAGAATTGGAAACAACAGCAGGGGAGGGCTTTTCAGGGGCACAATCAGGGACATCCTGGTAGACAAAAAGTATCCATTAAATAGAAAACAAAATACTCCATCTAGTCCTAAATATAGGACCTATTTAAGGAAGCGAGCTTGATTCTAAAATACAAAACCTCTTTCTGATTATTCTCAAGTTTCCCACAAATTATCTTCATTGATACTCTTCAATAATAAGTAAACAAGAGAGAGTGGAGAAAGACACAAAAGTACAGGATCATGAAACCTCCTACCATGAATACAAAAATACAGAACAAGATAACAACTACTACAACAACAACAATAACAACAACAAAGTCTTATCCCACTATGTAGGATCGGTAGTACATGGATCATACAGCGCCACTGTGCTCTATCATTCACCAACTTTTTTGGTATACTATTCACTAATAGATCTCGTTCTATAAAATCACAACTACAAAAAAATGGAGAAAAAAAAAAACTCCCTCCACTTCCTAAATACAAATATAGGAGGTATTTGAGAAACTATGTTAGGTCATAAACACAAGACATTTTTCTAATTACTAGCATAACATGATGTTAAGGGTGTATTGGTAATATCATGTCTAACATATTAAATTCAATTAAATGAGTTGAATAAGTAGCGAGGAGGCAAGCACAATAATCCAAGAGTGGTGACTAGTCGCACAGATTGAAGTGTTACAAATGGAAACTTGAGATAATACGAGAGAACGGAGTTTAACCAAGTGAATCTTAAATGAGAAATAAACGTTGAAATTTTGGCCTATACTACTATACTAGTCACAGAAATGAAGAGCGACGAAGAAATATGAGTATAAGAGAATGATAAAGGTTGAAAATTAGGAAAATAAGATGTGTGAGAGAGAAATACTTCGCCGGAGGAAGAGAGTTCGCCTTCTTCTCTGGATTTGGAATTGGTAGCCTCCGACGATGCCATGCCTCTCGCTGCCACGTCATCACACTCCTCCATCTCTCTCTAAAAATCTTTTTCTGAAGAGAGAAGCAGAGGAACGCGCACAAAATCGACGACCTGCTAAAATTGGTCGCCCGCCAACACCAAAACATGAACTCCTCCCCTGCACAATTACCAATATGCCCCTGTCTCTGATTTCATTTCATATTAAATAAATTTGAGTGTCATTTCAAGGGAAATTCCAAATTGGTTACTCACTACTCACTACTCACTACTCCCTTCCATTGGACTTGACTGCCATTAAATTAAATTCCCTCTTTTTTTGTATGTTTATCTTAATTATATAAATATTTTCTATTTTAAAATACACTTGATGAGCTTCGTGGGTTTGAATTAAGGTCTCTCCAATACCTTATAAAGTGAGGAGTAGAACTGAGTTAGCCCAGTTTTATTCTATTTTAAAAATAAATACAAACTATTATTGGAATTAACTAGTTATGTGACCCATACTTTCCTTGTACTTTAAGAAATTGTATTTACATTTATGGTTGAATGAATAGCAGCAACACTTGGGTAATACTCCAAAACACTTGTGTCTTCTTAAACATCGTATTGTGATGGCATTTCATATACATATAAAAGAAGTTAATGAGATAGGAATTTCATTCTATAAGAAATAAATTAGTCTATCATTCAATTCGATTGGAATGAGTGAAACCACAACTATCTTAGCAAGCAACTCTAGTAGACCGTACGCTTTCTTCCAAACTCCTCACATAAACTCCCTCCTAATGTGATAAGAATTATACCCGATAGCCAAACATGAAACATGACAGATCTTGAATAACTACTATGAAACAAAAGTCAAAAGGAATGTCATTATACTTTACTCAAATAATTACTTATTGAAATATACCCTATCATACCTGAATGTTTATCAGTATATACCACAGTTATAGTGCGGTATAATTTTACAGGATTGGAGTTCAAATCAAGTATTATATCAGGAAATCAGTACTACAGTACAAGGTTCTGACAAATATTTGTGTTGAACTGCGCGGTTACATATCAAATGTTATCCTTACAGTGTTGGCAATACAACCTTGAAACAGGCTAATTACAAATTAATCATAACATCTCTCCTTGCAATCTCCAATTAGTCCCCACTTGCACAACCCTTACAACCACAATGAACACACTCTATGACCTTCTCTTCCCTCAGCTGCTTGGGTACTCGGCAAACACAAGTGGTGGCAATGTTGTGATCTCGTGGCTGCATACACCTCAAGCAACATAAACGTTCATAGCCAGGCTGCAATTTCAAACAAGGAAAAGATTTATTATCAAGACATGCTTATACTACACTTATCCTAATTATAAAGGAGCCAATAATGAAATTGGTCTTTGTCATAAATAAATAACCTCAACTTAATCTCTCATATTTATCATTTTCCCCCATGCTACTTTACCAAACTTATAAACTAATATACCCTAAATATAAGAACAAGTTGACGTTTTTATAACAATACAGTGTCATAATTTAGCCATCTAATTTACTTTCTTAATTTCCAAAAAAAAAAGTCAAAGTCTTCTTATATTTAAGACCAAAGGGAGTACTTAAAAGTAATTTACTTTGTCATATTAATTACCCCGAACAAATCAACTTCATCTCATATCAAGGATTTGATGGAGTACAATTTAATGTTATGCAGAAGGAATTTCAGCAAAATCAGATCATATTTGTTACAGTTAATTAAGTAGCTCTTATATTAAGGACCATATATAAGTCCACATGATATAAATGAAAACAATCAGAGTTCTCCATTGGATGGTTCAGAACCATTAAATGCATATTATAGAACACTACGCACAATAGATGTTATTCATAGTACAAGTTTGCAGGATTCATGAGAAGTACCTTCTTCCATTTTGCAATAAGGGCGCGGACAGCATACCCTTGATCTAAACAAAATTCATATAATTCTTTTGAAATTTCTTTTCTCCGGTGGTAGAGATCAAATATGTAGCGGCTCTTCTGATGTGCAATCTTAAATATAGGCCATAATGTCTCACATTTTCTTTTACCATCATGTGGATCATTCTCGGCTGCCACAGAAATACAACATTATAAAACAGTCCTGAAAACATTATAAATTTTGTAAAAGCATGCAAGACATATATTACCTTCCCTCATTTTTGCTTGAAGTTCACGGAGGGTAGGCTCAATTAATTCCCAACCCTCAGGATATTTGACACGGTTTGTCTTTACTTTAGGCATTTTCCTATCTGTCAAATGAAACACGAAAATGGAAGATCACATGCATATCCTTTAAAAAACCATATTCTACAGTTTTTTTACAATCAACAAAAATGATATTACAAAGTCTTAATACATACACTTATTTAATCAAACACACATAAATAGAGAGTAATTCCATTAAGAACTGATAAGATGAGTAAGAAGGAACCCAAACACACGAACACTAGTGCATGCAAAGGATCTAAATAAGGTGAGGATACCCTATTTGATGGCATTAACCTCCATACTCTCTGATATTTTAAAATGAATAAATTGCTTCCTTAAGCTAAAATCTCCAAATTATCTATTCTGACAAAGAAAAATTCAGAGTTGGTGATCCAACATAGGCTACCATTCATGGGTAGAAAGAGTATATTTTTGTTTAGCAAATGAAGCTTCTTGCCATTTCCAATGTATAACTAGAAAAGGTCAACGTAGCAAGAGTGTATGTGATCACAAATATTTACCGGCAACAGGATGCATGACATGGAATAAATACTCCCTCCGGTTCTAAATATAAGACCTAGTTGACTTTTTTGGAAAATCCTAAAAAAGCAAAATAAGTCAATTATAAATTGATTCACCTATTTTTTTCCTTAAACTAGTTTATTTAACCTATAAACTAATGGCTAATCTAAAAATATATCAAATATGTCATAATTTAATAACATATTTTGTAACCTTAACATCTCCAATAAAAGTCAACTAGGTGTCTTATATTTAGGATGGGAGGGAGTATTTAACAGTAGATAGAAGTGATTTGTTGTATAAGATTGATCCACTTATCAATGAAGCTCATCATTTTCATGGTGGCAGCAATGAAGGACTAGGAAATTATAGGAAAAGCTTTGAAAAATTCAACTTTGAGCGCTACTAATTTTTTTTTTTTTTTGCTTCCTTGTCTTGCAGAATGTAGAAGCAAAATAAAATATTTCTCCAAACAGTTGCAAAGGACCTTAGAGATAAATAATAATCTTGTACACAACATTATAAAAGCTAATAGGGCAAGGCATTAGGAAGGGATGGTTATTACTTATATTATTATTAGGCATAGCAGAAATGATTTCATCACTTAAAGATGATTGAAAGCCTTATTAGCTAGCTATCAATATTTAGTTATTTCCATATGTGCCTACAAGCTTAACTCACAATCACAATCGAAATGATTTCAAATCCGAGAAATTCCAGAAAGCGAAGAAAGAATAATGGCCAACCTGAATTGACAAATAATGCGGAAGCTAGGGTTCCGGCGGAGGATGACGGCGGCGAGATAGCGTTGAAAGAGAAAAGAACGCATCAACAGAGAAGAACGAAGAGGGTGTGATAATCTAATTTTTTTATCAGACTAATCTAATTTATTGTGCAGTCAAAAACAACTTTATTTATTTAACTATACTGCTAATAAATACTCCCTCCTCTCCTTAATTCTTAATGTAAGAGCCCAAAATTTGAATGTTTTGGTCTCTAATATAGGAGATTGTCTCACATTCTTTCCTCATTTAATGTGTTTTTCTCTAATTTGCCCCTAACTCTCTTTCATATTTATTAATATTTATGTATTTCTCTTTCTCTAAGAAGTACTACCTCCGGTCCTAAATATAAGACTTAATTGACTTTTTTTGGAGAGGTTAATGTTGCGAAATAGGCTATTAAATCATGACATATTTGATATATTTTTAGATTATACATTAGTTTATAGGTAAAATAAATTAATCTAAGAGAAAAAAATAGGTAAATCAATTTATAATTAACTTATTTTGTTTTTTTATAGAATTTTCTAAAAAAGTCAATTAGGTCTTATATTTAGGACCGGAGGGAGTATCATAATAAATATGAGCAGTATTAGAAAAAAAATCATTAATTTCAAACACTCAACTAAAATTTCCTAAGAAGCGTTTTTTTTTTCTGCTAGCTCTTACGTTAGGGACCAGAAGGAGTATGAGTATGACCTTATTTTTAGAGGTAGAGAGATCATGCACTCAATTGCTGAAAATCTGTCTGTTTTTTTTTTTAAATTACATGTGAAAATCTGTCATCTAATATTGCGATTCGACCAAAAAAAAGGAGAAGAAAGTATTTTACTATGTTCTCCTTATTTCGATATTAAGGGCGATTTAATTTTTGAAAAGATAAAAATATTAGGGATATGACACATAAAAACATTTTAAATGGCTCATATTATCATGATCTAGTGATTGAATATACTCCCTCTATTCCTAAATATAAGATCACTTTGGTTAATTTGGGGAGATTAAGGAAGACAATAAAATTACATGATCTTCCTGAAATCTCATCAATCACTTAACTTTAAAATGAGAAGGGGTCTTCAATGAAAAAAGAGAGTATAAGGGTAGTTTGGGCAAAAATTGAGATAAAATATGAAGTAATTTTATATTTAGGAATTTATCCACTTCTCCAAAGTGATCTTATATTTAGGAAGGGAGGGAGTATGAATTAGTGATTACATAGAGATTAGAGACAACAATGTAAAACACTCAATAGTGTTGATTCTTGACTAGACACTTGAACAGTTAAAAAAATCGCACTATAAATTCAGTTACACTTAATTGGTAAAACAAATTTCATAGTTTTGTTTTTACCAACCATAATCATAAATCGTAATTACAATTTTTATATGGATGCTTTTTCACAGCATTTTCAATTATTATATTAATATTGAAATATTGAATATTGATTCTTCAACTGCTTTGGTTACTTTAGGAGTAAAATTGGACCACTTTGATTACTTCGGGGTAAAATTGTATCTAGTATTCGTTTAGGGTGTCCAGTGGTTCAGTGTGGTCACTTTTTTTTACCATAAATTTCATTTTCATTGCAACTTTGAAATCAAACAGCTTAGGGAAGTACAAAAGCCAGCTGGAAAGTAAAAGAGGTCAGACATAAAGCAAGAGTGACACAGTCTCTAAACTAGACAAATGGTCTGTTTGGATTTAACTTCTGGAGAATAGTTTATGAGAAAATAGTTTTTTGAGAATAGCTTTTGAGTATAATAGCTTTTCTGAAAAATAACTTTTGATAAAACGAGAGTGTTTGGATAAAGTGTTATTATAATAGCTTTTTGAATATCAAATTATAAAAAGTAAAATTATTCCCAAAAATTTATTATTAAGTTTTAAATGATCAAATTTTATTATTTTTAGTAAAAATATTAAAAATTCCTTCCATCTTCCACACATTAAATGTCACATTGATTTTATTCAATAATCCACCATAATTATTGTGTATACACAATGCCCATATTTTTTTAATTTTCAATATAGAAAACCAAAGTACCCTTATTATATCAAGTACCAACAGTTTCCATTCCTCAATCCATATATTATTTGCTCTGACATTCCATGGAGCACTGTGTGAACCCAAGGACTACCACCATAAGAATAAACAAATTAGACATCGAAATTTCCCAACATCTTTGCAATATCATTATAAAGGTTTCAGATTATATCATAATGCGGATTTAAATCGTAGTAAAATTTATATATGCATATATAATTCAAATTCTCCACCATCACAATGCAACTGGAAACACATGTCCAAATAAGCCTTCCTATCAAATGTTTACTGTGCATTCAATTTAACAAGCTTCAAGAACATTCCTCTTTAAATCACAGTTTGAAACTTCATACTTAACATTTCAACGATAATTCCAATTCCAACCTTGACACGACACAAACCAATCACCAATTGAAAAATGAAAACCATAAATACCTAATTGACACACATGATGAGGCAGCAATGGAAAAATGAAACAATATTCAGTAAACATATAGAGCAGAATTCCTGGGTGAAAATATAGAGGAAGGAGAAAAGATTTTTGAACATAGCAACAGAAGTCAGAGAAAGAAAAGGAAGAGGGCATTATAGGCACACCCAAACTCTTATGATCGGCTTCAGTCCAAAACAAAATTATTATGATCGGTGAATGTTTAAACTCAGTCTGTGGTGAAAGGGACTAGTATTTTGGATGAGAGAGAGGAATGAGGAATCGGTCTGGTTTAGTTGGAAAAGCAGAAAAATCCAGCTTTTCTCTAAAGTTTTGGGCCAGAAACCTAGGTTTTGTACTGTAAATAGCTTTTTCAACTTTTTGGTGGTACTTTGGCAAAATTTGAATGAAACCTAGGTTTTGTTTCTAGAATAGCTTCTTGTTTTTTTTTTATAACTAAATTTTAGGAAGGGGTTTGGGCTCAATCCAATCCAAGGGCAGAGCACCTAACTCATGATCTACTGGGGCCTGTCCCTGTGGACTCTGGAGCATGACCAGCAAGCTCTTTATGTCTGTCCACACAGATAGGTTACTCCCAGTTTCATTTAGTTACAGAGATGCCTCCCAAAGCGTCATTGTAAGACACGACAAAGTGTCACCTCCCGAATCGAACTCGCGACTTAGTGGTCAACCAGACGCTCATTGTTCAATCCCTTCGCCACTGAAGGGGTAGAATAACTTTTTTAAAACTATCCAAACAGGCCCAAAGGCAATAGCAATTAAAGCCTTTGAAAGTCAAGTCTGCAAGCACATGCTCCAGCCGATTCCTTCTCTCCCTTGCTCTTGCACGACAAAGTTCTCTTTGAAGTTGTGGTTGGAGTAACTTTGGCCAGCAAAACCACGCGAGGTAATATCCAACAAAGGAGTGTAGTCACTTGAAGGATAAAATAGAGTCATTGCCCCTAAAATGAAACTATCTTTGGGAAGAATGCCTATTGAATAAATATAGTTTCACCAAAAATGTGTGGCTTTGGATTCAGATTCATGTCAATACAAAAAAGGCTTTAAATTCGGCCTCTACTAGATGTAACATTTATACAGTATAACCCAGTAATCATAAACATAATTATACCAAAAAAATTTTACTCGTAACTGCAATATTTTTGCTCTTCACAGCTTGATTTGGTATTTTTCCTTTTCTGTTTACCAAGAGATCAAATTGTTTTTGGAGGTACCCCATGTACTGATGGGAAGGATCCATCTCCATTTGAAGCACACAAACTCAAAAATATATGATTATTTTCCCTGATTTAATTAAATTAATGATGTTAGCTACGTTAGTCATTAGCACATAATATAACTAAATACCTTTATTCTCACTCTCCCTCACTTGTTTATTCATTATTGATAAACACATTTATGTTAATTTGGGGAAAAGTTGAGAAAAAAAAGGTAATCTTATATTAAAAATAAATTAAAATTTGAAAGTGATCTTATATTAAGGAACAGTATTAGATGTATGCATAGGGCGAAATCTGTCTTGCCCAATTTAAGGATGTAGGTTAATTTTTTGTTTGTATTTTCCTTCCTTTTTATCAAAAAAAAAAAGGAACAGAAAGGTTCAAAAACAGATATCTTAACCCCTGCAATAATAAGTAAAAAATGATCAAAATGTGAGAAATCTGATTTTAAAATAACTCTAGACCAAATCATCATTAGATGTTTCGTCTCACAAATATGTACGCGCGCATGTGCAATCTCCAAAATAAATGGTGAACAAGCATTAAATCTCCAAAAACAGTAAAAACTGACACAAAATGGCACAAAATTAAATCATGGTACAAAGCTTGTGCATTTTAAATGCATGAACAAGAATTGAGATCATCAAACTATAATACCAAATTGCCCTATATAGCTTTGCCTGCAAAAACCCTACAAAAATCTACACAATTTCTCAAGAAATGTTACAATTTTCGCAATTAGTGTCATATCAACAGGAAAAGATGGGATAAGAACCAAGATATTTACAGAAAACCAGGAGCAGCTAGAATGCCTCTAAAAGTAGACATTCTATGAAGCCCCTAACAACAAATGGGGTTGAACCGTGGTAATGTACAAATCCAGAGAGTCCTTTCCTTGAAGGTCCTGTATGCCCAGATAAAAAGGCAAGCATATAGGCCACCTTCACAAATGATAAAAAGAGGAACAAAAACTGACGGAGGCTCCATGAAAATTCAATGCTGTACAAAAGAAACAACCTATGTGAAGATATGCAGCGTCTCACCAGAATGCAATGCGTGCCTTCCAGCACCATCTGACCACAAAAAAGATGAAGCCAAATATGTGACTAACTGCAAGGTCCAATGTGAATTCTGAAAGAAATAAATATACTACCATTCTAACCCTTATTGTGAGTCCAATGAGAGAGAATTTTTTGGCCTTATATGCAAGTTCGTTTTAGCAGTTATTAATGGCTATTTTCCAAATTTACCCTTGTTTAGCTGTCACTAAAAGAGAAAGAGGAACAAGATATGAGAATGATCTGTAAATTTACACACACACACACACAATATTTTATGAAAGGTAAACTTCGGAAATTTTCACGAATTCTATTGACCTAACTCTCATTTATCGATATGTGAGTTTAAGTTCAAAATGGACTTGCAATAACCATGAGTGATAGACAGATCAACCAAAAGAACCCATCGGCCAGAACTGTGTATCGCAATGAGAGTTACCTGAGAATGCGTCAAGGTCTGGATCAGCAGCTGCATCCACAATGAAGGATCTCCAAAAATATTCCTTGACTAGTATTTTCACTAAAATGCAACCAATCCCTCACTCAGTCCATATGCGCACTTACAGAGGTTTTCAAAATGAACACACGCCTCTCAATGATTCCACCACAGGATGAAAAGAGAAGATGGTAGCAAATCTAACATGGCTCACCAAACGTGTAATTTGACTGGACACCGATGGGCATTGAAGTCTTTGAGCAAGTAATTGTTTATTTTTCTGATTGTCAGACATTTCTCAGAACCATCCCACATAAGAGTACACCTTATCCCACTGGCCTGTTTTTCCAATCACAATTATACCCTTCTCCACCACTTTGAAAAACATTAATGATTTTTTGTTCATGAAATGAAACTTACAAAATTATATCTAGAACTGGGTTGACCCTTTTTTTTATAGATATCTCAATCCTCCAAAAAGTCAGGTCAAGCAAGGTGACAAGACAATTCCAAGGTCATTTGCCAATTGAATTATTCCACGCATTTGAAGGTACGGATTTTCCAGCAATTTTTCATTGTTGCTCTGTGCAGTACAAAAAATTGGTAAAAACAAAAATAAATCCTTGAGGAAACTGTAAAGGCAACAAGTATCAGATATTCAAGAGAAAACAAATAGCTTTTCCTAGCACATAGGGCATGAACCATATCCTTAAGGATACCGGAAACTAATATGGTCTACTGAAGTTAACACCTTAAACTAGCACATCAACTTTAACGTTGGTGTTCGTGTCTCATAGGTCACAACTATTAGATGGTTGCAACTAGCAGAAAATCCAGTGCTGGGATAACTTTGCCAGTACAAATCAATGATCACTTAGCAGAACAAGCTTAATGAACTTGACAGGAATGGTATAACAGAAAATATTAAAACACAGCATTTATGCCAACCAAACAGTTCTATGCATTTTGCTGTAAATATCTTTAACAATCAACTTTAAAAAGCCAAGATGAAAACTTGTTCATGATATTTGTGGGGAAAAAATAAGTGTTGAAAACAAAAGGGTTTCACTAAAATAAAAGTCTACAATTTATTCATTGATGTGATTACATACTTATAATATAAAAGTTTCCTAAAAGATAATTAAACTTCTCCTAGAAGTTTACCAAATATGATTCCCTAATAAAAACTAATATTCTTCTACTCCAAGTATTTCCTAATACTACAATTATTTCCTAGTAATCTTCTAACACTCCCCCTCAAGTTGGAGCATCCAACTTGTTACACAGATAATCCCAAAAACAAACAAAACTCAACACTCCCATAAGCAACAAATCAGTGAACTTGATGCAAAACCAAAGATGAAATCTGAAATCCAAAAATGCTCAACACAGAGCAACCAAAACATGTCAATCAGGCACCAAATAGGAGCTCATCCCAACACAAAACCCGAATGCAATCACCACTGGGATCCACTGGAACGGGATGACAACTCCAAAACATGAAGTTCAAACAGAACTCCAAATAACAAAACTCCATACCACCAATGGAAATAGCATCAAGATCACAAGAGGGGCAACCAAAAATTCCAAGAACCAAACTGCAACAGCCGGCAAGAGGGACAAACCAACACCCAAAAATCTGAAGCAACTAAAATCTGGAACCACAAGATCCACGGACACTTTTTTTTTCTTTTATTTAGCCATTGAACACAAGCAACAATTCAAATATCCCAAATAAAATTCAAACAAGCAAGTAGACAACAAAATAGCTTCACCATGAGCTACAAAACTTCACCAAGAACAATCGCCGCCAAAAAACGGAAGAAAAACGGCGAAAACGGCGGTGGCGCGTGGGCGGAAGACGGCGGCGCGTGGGAGCACGTGCGGAGGAGGACTTTGACCGGACCGACTGGGGAATCTTCGTTGGCACCGTGCGAAGCCAATGGAGTGGCGCGTGTTACGAGAAGATTACCGGAAGGGCACAGATTGGCTGAGACACCTCGGCTGATCATCCCATTGTTACATCTTTATACATGGGTAATGATCATTCCATCATAAACAATTTTTTATATATAAGGAATGATCATCTCACTAAAAAATACTTATGCGTGGATAATAATCATCCCATTACAATACACATACACATGTGTTAAATGATGTACAATTATAGTAGTTTCTAGACTATACTATTATGTTCAAGAGATATTCTAGAGTGTTAGAGTATGAATGTTTTAGAGTGTTTGAAAGTTATTCATAGTATAAATAGCCCCTCACACTTGAGAGTATATCATCAGCAACTTTTTCTCCTAATACTTTTGTCAACATGTACGTGGGGAATGACCATCCCATCGTACTATACTTTCCAACACTACCAATCATCTTCACCAATGAAAGGTTCTTTTTGAACAAATGAGGCAGAGGCCTTTTTCCAGCAATTGAAAAGCAAGGAAACCATCTTCAAATTTCAAAGATTACTGCCTTTTTCCAGCAGTAAAAGCAAGGGAACCATCAACAATTCTTTTACCTTCAAATTTCAAAGATTACTATCTTTTTCTAGCAATAGAAGCAAGAAAACCATCAGCAAATCTGTTAACAGCTCCCCAAAGGATACCACCCTCGATATTTTCTCTCATCACAACAACCTCAATAGGATCTCTCAATCCCTGAATTTAGAGCCTAATGCTCTGACACCATGTGGGAAAACTAGGATAGAAGGACGAATAGGAGAAAAGGAGGAGGAAAGCCAGGATAATACTGATACAATTTTATTGATAATAATGCTAATTAGTTTTCTCACCTTTTTTTCTTTTTATTCTTGTTTCTTATGCTTTTTTTCCATTTTTTTCTCTTTTTTTTCTCTTTTTTTTCAAATGGAAAACCCTAAAAACAGAAAACAAAGACTCGAACAGCACAACAAAACAGATCTGGAGAATGCAACGCAACAAAAAGCCCGCAAAGCAGAACTAGCAATTGGACTAGAAAACTTGACTGAGAAGGATTAGACTGGGGACTCAAACCTCAATCTGAACAGGGTAACTCGGCTGAAGATTTTCATCTGAATCAGACTTGGGGTTAATCTGGGATTTAAATTTCAAATCAGATCTGGGAGGTGTACGACTCGGGTTGATTTTAATTTGGTATTCAAATCAGAGGAGAGATAAAGGGGAGAGACAGACTGAGAGCAGGACTTTTGGATGTTTGATTTTCAGGGTTTATGACGAATAGAGACAAGAGAACCTTTTTTCGTGGTTTCTGACATACAAAGGCAACTGAATGAGGTGCCTAGGGATCGGACATTTAATCTAACTCTGATGTCATGTGGAAACAAAGAAGACCGAATAGTCTAATGAATATTTCATTGATATGATATCATATATATATAATGCAAAAGCTTTATAAAAGATAATAAATTTCTCCTACAAGTTTACCTAATATTATTCCTAATAATAACATAATATTCTTCAACTCTAAATATTTCCTAATACTATAATTCATAATTATGACTAAGATATACAAATATTCTACTGACACAAATAGAAAATATTAACATTATTTTCATAATTTCCCACAAATATAAACTTTCAAATCAAACTTGTCAATATAAGTTAATTTTATCAGTAGAGCTACAAGCAAATTACTGAAGATGGAGCTACCTGCTGTGCTCGGACTACAAGATTCTTAAGCATGCGTTGATATATATCTGGTTTCTCCGTCATCATCCGCTGTACAAACAAAAATTTTTACGGAAGTTAACAATTTTGTCTTGATACAAAATTTAATATTTGATTATGTGAAAACTTTTATGCATTGCATAATGAATCAACATCAAATAATCAAATCAAATTCCTACCTTCAGAAGAAAAGCAGAAGAGATATATGCTACCCTAGAATCTGTATCATCCAAGAGTTCCCTACAAGAAAGAATTCATAGCTTGAAATGTAATAGTAAGTGGGCCGATTCAACCAAGACGATCATAAGAAGCTTAGCATACCTAAAAAATTGTTCTAGACCAACTTCCCGGAAAGCAGCAGGATCTGCGGTGCATTTACCAATAAGAAGTAGGAGAAATGTGGCTCGAATATCTGAGGTTGCACCAGGCAGGTTTCCTCTTCCTTTGCTTCCAACAGCAACACCCATTGCAATACTGTCAGTTGCTTCTCCAGCCAGTTGGATTAATGGCCAGTATAGCAAGGCAGCAGGAACACGTGCAATCAATTGCATTGAAACAATGGCTCGCCCTTGTAAAAGAAGTGCTGCCATTGATGCAGATTCATGATCCAGATAGAGGCCATTAGAGTAGCTCGATCTTCTATCAATTTCTTCCTTGTTAAATTCATCCCATTGATTACCATCCAACTTCTTATTTTGACTCGGGCATCTTAAACTTCGGTCAATTTGCATATCATCTCCAAAGGACAGTGCTGTTGTAGGCGGAACTCTTAGGCACAGTTGTGAGAATAGTATATGGCTCATCTGTTAAGAAACATGAAATTGAGATAAATAATAATATTATATCATGGAACACTTCGGAATAGACACTTGAACAGAAATTTTCATATGTTGCTCTACAAATAAACACAGAAATTTTACAAGTCAAATTTTTTATTCAGGAAACTTTATCATCTAACCTCATAGTTTACTTTCCTTCAGCTGCTTGTGCTAATTTCAGATTGCATGGACACTAGTCTAGTTTTAATATAACAGAATTGTTGAACATTAACAATTAAACCATTTCTAGGCATATGGAATCTATTATATAAGACCTATCTCTATCAGAATTTACCAATAATGAATACTATTATCCTTTCTTAAAAAACCTTTGTCGTGAACCATTACCAAAACAAGTTTCTGAACTAGAGCAATCCAACATATCACAGCATTAATTCTTCTATCACTTGATAAAGTAGTTTGATAACCAACATGCATTTACTTCCAATAGATTTTCCGTATTTAATGTGGTTCACCAAGCCTTTCTATGCGTTAATAAGGCATAAATAGGTACTTCAAACAAGTCATTTTGAGCTCAGAAGATGTTACTTTAAGAATATTGATACGGTCAGTCTCATTAATCTGATACACCAGCACCAAAGCCTTGCTCATTATATCTATCACTGCACTGGCTTTCTCTAGATGCCAATCTTTCTGCTCAGGCTCGTCAGTGCTGCTGACATGCTGCATTTCATGCTCATCTAACAATAATTTGCATCTCATAAGAAGCCTTTCAAGAACAAACAGGAACCCCCGTCTAATAAAGTTGTGTTTTGACTTTAAAAGCCCACACATAAGCGATACATGCAAAGGAACATCTGATGCATCTGAAGAATCCTGAATTCTAGCATCAGCAATTTTCTGCTGAAGATGCTTCATATTTGACAATATGCTTTCACCGCCTCCCCCACTAATTTCAGCAATAAGCAGATCACCTAACCAGATATACCCGTTTTGACGGCAGGCTATTCTTTCAGAGTGAAGAAGGGAATGTAAAGTAGTCCATGAGAGCTTTGCCTTCAAACCAACATCATTTCTTAGAGTCACGCCTTCAATATGTTCCAGAAATTTGTGTTTATTCGTCATTTGAATCATGTAAGAGAACTCTGGGTCCAAATGACTAAATGAACCTATTGTTGCATCAAATTTCTCTGCTACAATATCTAAGAGCTGCAAACAACCAAGAGAAACAAGCACAATACAGTTTAAATATGCTTTGTCAAAAACTATTATATGAACAAAACAAGAAAGAAAACACAAAGTCAGGTAACATCATAGCAAAATAGATGCGACAACGGCTAGTGAACAAAATAAACTAGGCCTGATAAAGTTACCCAAACTATTGATATCATCTGAAGTACCTGTTGCTGTTACAACTCATACAAGACTGCAAAATATGATAATAACATTTCCTGTATACTCACCTTTCACTCAAAATGAGTGCATAATCTTGTTTTTTCATTGGAGAATAATCTTCCTATTTGCAATACCATAACAAACCAAGAGTGAGGAGGGAAGGGATCTCATTATGCATGTATGGTCCAAAACGCAACATTTTACTTCAACAAGCACAAAACAGCGAAAATAGGAACCAGATGTTATGTGCAGTTTGAAGGATTTTGAGGTCAAACCATCTATAGATGTCCAACCATTCAGCATAACAAGCACTAACCAAGAGAGAGGAAGGAGGGGGAGAGGCTCATTTAAATAAAAATTCATAGAGAAATATTGTTCGCCTAAAACTAAATTGCCAACTAAAAAAGGAAAATAACAACGATGTACCATGTTTAATCGTTTACTGTTGGGATATCTGGACAGTGCAGATGCTACTGATCTTCTCAGAATTTCACCAATGCCTTCTACCCCTAATTTAACAGATATATAGAACGCCTCAGGTGCATTGGTTTGAGCAAGCAATGCTGCAAGAGGTTGAATCTCAGCATCACTATATTCATTGACTCCTGTAGCTATACAAGTTTCATTTATTTGATGTAGAACATAGTCAAAAAGCACTGAATACAAATTTCTCCTCTCTTCACTTGAATTTGCTTGAGAATACTGCATTCAACAAAGAAAAGGTTAATACACAATGGCAACAGACTGGAACAGTATACATTCCCAACTTAACATTTTAAAAAAGGTAGCACTCTCCCCCACTCGAACTGGAGTCGTATCAGGATTGTGTAAGAAGATAATCATACCCCCATCAAAATAAATTGAATTCCTCCAATCAGATCAAGCTGATCCACAAGAAACTTAGGTGTGCTATGTACAACATCAGAAGCTTCATCAGGAACTTGATAAAACATGTTGGTTAACAAAGAAATAAGCTTGGTATGAACTAACTCTGCCCAAGAATTCCTGAAGCTGATTTCTACAAGTTCCTTGATAACCTAAAAGGTGTAATATAACCAAATCAAACAGAGATATCACAAGTTATACTGACATCAAGCACACAACAGTTTAAAATATAAAACATAAAGAAAGGATGGCCACAAAATGACAGAAGACAGAAACAGGCAAAATTTAATAAAATCTAGTTATTAGAACTGCTTCATGTTTTAAAATATATTTTAACACCCCCCAACTTATACTAGTCCTAGAAAGTGAGACAGACTGCGGGTATGAACACAAAAAAATTGGAAGCCTGACAGAATCTAGTTACTGGAAATATTCTCTTCCTTCCCTCCTGGAATTCCATTAAATACTCATAGGTGTTGTTTCAGCAACAATTTTTGACTTCCCCCAAAAACTCTGCTCAGGAAATTTAATTTGATGTGTTTAATCTAAGTTTCATATCAAAGTTATCAAGAAATCCCAATTTTCCATGGTGTACAGAGAATATCATGTTCACTCCACTTAATTGAAGGCAAGATTTGAGACCCTGTGCAGCAAATAATGCAAAAGAATAGGAGAGAGCAATCATCTGGCCCGTTAAAAGAAAGGGGAAAAGCATATTTTCATTGTAAGTAAATAACTGCACACTCCAATATCAATAAATCTAACAGCAAAAGCACCATTAAGAATAGAAAGAGATGGATGCAAATAGAAAAGCCAATTAAACAATCAAACACTCAATAAGCATGTTTCCTGGGTCCAGAATGCCTGGGTGATTAACTATTTAATTTCTGCTGCCAAAAGATTCTGTAGGGTAAAAGATGAAGGAAAATCAGTCCTCACCCTTATATCAAGGCCTTGCAATCGGTTTCTCCATATCCTTCCTCTATCACATACAAAATATAGCAAACAGCTAAGTGCAGATGCCCAAACAGATTCCTCTTCCTCCTCATTCTGTAAGAAAGTAAAAGGTAATGAGAGTAGCTAAAAATTTTCAAATGTAAAGCCATTAGAAGAATAACATTATGTTCATCCAGAAAAGCCACTGCAAATGGTAAAAGTTCCAAAATATCAATCAATTGAACTGATGGAATTCATTAGACTATATATAAGTCTCTATCTTCAATAATTACCAGGATTTCTCACTTGATTCTCTCATTCAAAACCGTGAATGAGACTTTTATCTCACACGGCTCCTAACTCCTAAGTGATGAATGAAATATGAGTTCTTCTTTCCTTTTTTGATTACCTTCCTCGCGTATGTATAAGACCAAATCCATTCAATTTTTCATAACTTTTTGAGGAAGGTTATGAGATCAAGCCCCAAAGTATAATTAGGGGAGTGGGTGCAAGTGTGGCCATCCTTCCCTATCGGGAAGGTTAGATGGGTTAGTAAAATCAAAGAAGTAGATCAGAGAAATATAAGCTTGAATGGCATTCAAGTGGCTTAGCAATTTTGGTATAATGAAAAAACCAGATGCATATTTAATACATAAAATTCCACATGGTATTAGAACCACAAGATTAGGGGCTTTAAAAAACCAAAGAAAGAAATCAAAACTAAAACATGGGAGAAATGAAAGGGAGGAAAAAGTCTAAGACTCAGAACCTCAAAGACTCAACATTGACAGGCCCAGGCAAGAGACAGAAACAAACTCCAAAAACCAATCACATCATAATCTCTGACCCAAGCAAGAGAGAGAAAACAAACTCCAAATGACCAATCACATCAAAATCTTACTTAAAACCAAACATAAAGCCAGAAATTCCATAAAAGCTGTTATCATGAAAATCAGCTATATTGCACCTATACTTGCAATATACATACTCCTTTTGAGGGGGAAAAATTTCTCAAATATAATTTTCTGAAGGAAAATTTCAAAAGATGGAGAAAAAATTAATAATACCTGGACAAGAAGAAGTAGTATCTCATACAAAATATTTAAAATCCAACTCTCAAAATTCCCAATTGCAGAGGAAATGTTAATATTGCAAGAATTTCCTTTCCTGCTTCCTTGGGACATAAATTGAGGATCATCAAAATAGGGCTCTTGAGAATAATCTTCTTCAATTGCAGAAGCATCATCAGCCACCATAGGTTCTAACAGATTAGCATGAACCCCAAGGTTTAAAATTAAATCAAAAGCGCGAATCCTACTATCTCTTTTAGGAGAACTGATCATCTCCTGAAATTATCAGTTCAAAACCAAATTTAGTAAGAGAACAATAATATTGTCAAGACAAAAATAGAACTTTACAAGCCCATTACCTCGAGCATAGAGAGAGTGAGAGGAGCAGCTGTTCGAGAGTCAAGAACATACCTACAAAATATTTTTAGTCACTACTTATCCATTCTGAATTCAACGAAATAGCACAACAAATACTAAGAAACATTAAATGCTAGCCCAAAATCAATCTGTATTCTAGCACTCAGCATGACATGCTTACCTAACAAAGAAAACATCACTCAATCTTCTAAGTTCCAAATAAATGTCCACCCATAAAGATACACAACTGAATCTCCAAAACTAGGAAATATCAAAATAACTATATCTGAGCTACATATTATATGAAAGAGATTATTACACACACACATACACATTTACATCTTTCACTTAATAGCTTGAGATTCTAACTTTAAGTCTATCTATTATGGTTTCATAGTCTCAATCAAAAAGTGATCAAAAGTAAATGTATTCAAATTTGGTCCCAAATATTATAACTTAAACATTTTCACAATCTAAGCACTGATTATCTGAGTTTCCCCTTCGATTTCATCTTGTCATACTTTCCCAATTTGTTGATATGGAAAATAGGAATTGTCCAGCCAAGTTTCAACATGTGGAAGCGCAATTGTGAAGAAACATAGACAAGGTATGTCAAGCACAATCAAGAAAGCAATAAAATATAATCGATAAGTGCATTAGAACATACATGTCAATAACAAGTTTAATGAGGACGCTCACAGCCACATCCATTGACGGATTTTCACTGGTGTTGCTTAATCTTCTTGTCAATCTCAGTACATTTGGATTTGGTAAGCAAGACTCTGAGCAAACTGCAGCAATAACGTCTTGTACCTCAGCAGGATTCAGCCGCAAAGGTTGTTGCTCACTGTTCAGCAAAAAAATTAAAATTTTGCACATAGGAAAAATAAATACATTAAACAGGATAACATATGTTGATAATCTCTTCAGCGAAAACATAGGCAGTGGAAAACTTTCTTCATGCTATTTAGATTAATATGCTTCAACTAAACAGAAAGTAAACCAATCATACTCCAATGCAAAGTAAAATGACATCCACCAAAAGTTCAAAACATATAGACAGAATTATGACAATATAGCAAATGGTTTCCAAGTTAAACATGAACATGCATGCTATAATCATCAGGCCCAGAAAGCAAAAAGTTCTTTTCCACTCCCAATGTCCATATCACAACATATTGTATACTAAAACACCTGCCCTTTGCCTCTCATTCTCTTTGTAGCTATGTTCCTGAGATCCTAACATGTCTTCTCTCTTCTTTTTTAAGCAAGAAGGTAAGTCAAAGGGACTTATGGGAACCATGCATTCAACACACTCTCTGCCATCATCAACCCACCTTAAAAGCCATTTTAAAAAATTTACAAAGCTCTATGATATATGCAAAACCTAGTTCTTTCAAAACCACGACCACCATCAATATTACATGTTTCTTATAGAAACTTGGATTACTGAGTGATAATGAAAATTCTGAATCTGAATTGAAAAGTGAAATTCAGATTATGCTTTTTTATTACCATTCTGACGTCAACACTAGGGGTAATGAGAATAGATATGCAAACACTTAGCTCATATTCTAATTTTTCTGTATCAATACCTATAATAACGATACTGGAAGAGTGGTCGAGCTCGGGGATGGAATGTACTCATAGGAGGATTCTCCCTGCAGAAAAAGGTACATTTAGAATGGAATCATGAAACGCCTTTAGCACATTAAAAGTAGCGAATATGAACTTCAGACTCTACAGCTGAACTGGCAGGCAAAAAGATTTATCTAACAAAAGCTAACCAGTTCAGTTACTTA
Source organism: Mimosa pudica (assembly GCA_029929735.1). NCBI lineage: Eukaryota > Viridiplantae > Streptophyta > Magnoliopsida > Fabales > Fabaceae > Mimosa > Mimosa pudica. The sequence goes on along the minus strand of JAKELP010000021.1, from coordinate 4,663,214 downwards.
ACATCTAATGTCAGGCTAAAAAAAGGAGAAACATAATATTATATTCATTAAAACACAGCAGTGAAATGAGAACTTATCCAATAGGAATATTATCCCAATCACTTAGAAAACTAATCAGCAATACATCAATAAAGGATATATGATAAATAAAGGCATCTTAATTCAAAGGGCGAAGGCCCAAAAATGATACATAACTATTAGTCAAGGAACAAAAATAATACATAACTATTCCAAGGTACAAAACTGATACTCAACTTTTACCATGTGATCAAAAATGATATTTTCACTAATATGACAATAATATAAGACTTGAAAAGTCCAAAATGCCCTTATTAATTAATCGCCGCCCGGTAAAAGTTTATTTAATAATAAGGGCATTTTGGACATTCCATGTCTAATATTATTGTCATATTAGTGAAAATATCATTTTTGATCACATGGTAAAAGTTGAGTATCATTTTTGTACCTCGGAATAGTTATGTACTATTTTTGTTCCTTGGCCAATAATTATGTATCATTTTTGGACCTACGCCCTAATTCAAAAGATGTAATTTCTCAACCCCGCCCCCTTTTTCAAGCAGAATATTCCTAATTTGGAGTTATTCCAGCATTGCCAATTGTCTTTTCCAAGACCATTTCCCTCTCATGCTGAAGTGCTAAAACACAACTTTTACAGCATTCAGTTCTTCTATCAAATAAGATTTTTAATAACTCCAATTGTTCTTTGGAAAAAAGTTTGGTAGATGTTTGCATTGTTTTGAGTTGTTCATCTCTAACTCATGGTTATCAAGTCTTACTTTTGCATTCCATTTTGAACAATCGTAGTATTTCAAAATGTTTGTAAGAGTTAATTAGGACTATTTACTGAGCCAATTATTGTATTTTAAATAATGTTTGTTTAAATATTGAGGTCTGTTAGTTTTCTAATTCATTTATGAGCCTAACTTTAGGGAGTCCCTATTATATTGCTGTCTATAAATACTGAGGCCCAGTACATGTAAAAATCATCAGTAATATGTAGAATTTGAAAGAGAAATATTTCTCTTTGTAGAATGTCCATTGGTTCCCAAGTTTACTTAGAAGATTCTTGCTTAAGTGATTCTTATCAGATTTCTCCTTAGGTAGTAGTGAGATCAAGGGAAAAACTTCCTCATACCCTGCTATTAAATACATCTTTCAGTTTATAATTTTATCTTCCCTATAAATTGATTCCTATCAACCCAAATTGAGATATTATGGAGACGCAACTTCATACACTATTGATATTTTAAACTGAATATTGTATAAACAAATCAAATAACTCTAATATTCTAAGGAAGATAATCATAATTCCAATACGTTTCATAGAAACCCCGTTCTTAAACAGCGTAATAGATTATTTTAAGCAGGATATGCCAAAATCCTCAGAAACTTCTGATGAAGGCTTCTCAGAAGTTTGTGTATGAGAAACAAATCTTTCAACATTAACTATGCTTAGCCAGAACATTACTCATTATTAGGTAAAAGACTTGAATATTGATAATTTCAAAATTTTTACATTTCATTGGGTTCTATCTTTATCTTTTATGCTAAGACTACACCTGCAATTTTTTTAAAAAAATCATCTACACATGTGCATATACAAGGCTACATTTCTGTTGTTACAACTTTATTTCAGCCATGCATATCATATAGACAGTTGTCACATTTTCTCTGATAAAGTAACACTTAATTATCGACTTGAAAAATGGAATAGAGCAGCATGGTTCCAAAGTCTACCACCCTACCAGGCCACTGAAGTATAAAAACGAAAACATGATGTGTGTGTGTAAGATGTACTCCAACACAGGATTGCTTTATCAGGCACTCATTGGAAAAACAAAATGCAGCCTTTAATATCCCATTTAGCTAAAAATGAGTATTAAGAGTTTTCATGGCATTGCCTCATTTAAAAAGAAAGCACAAGAACAATAAATGATAAGAAACAGATCAAAAGATGAGATTGTATGTGTGGAATAGGGAGATCATACCAAATTTGACGAGGGCCCTGTTTACTGCGTTTAGATGATGTTATTGCTCTCAGGTGAGGGCGAGAAGATGCAGAATCAGTAATCGGTGTTACTGGGGAAGACTGCAAAAGTTGATCCAAGTAAGGCATATCGTCAGTTCCGAAAAATTTCCATGGTTGCCCTTTCGTCTTAGATTCAATATTTCCCACAAGTAATGCTGCTGCGCCTACATCTAAGAAACTATATGTCCCCACGTCTTGAGAACTCACATCATGGTCACTACAGAAAAGCATGCAAAAGAAAATCAATTCACTTCTCAAGAAACAAGAGGGGGGAAAGCTATCACCAATAAGGAAGCAGGCAAGACCAACTTTTAAAAGTAAGAAACAAATTATTTACTTTTTTGATGATAACAATGACGAACATTGTTCCTCAAGCCAGCGCCATTTTAAAACATCATTGGCAATGAATTCAAGTTCATCCGTTTCATCAATTGATTCAATCTTTGATAACTTCGAAACAGACAAAGAAATCGAATCCTTCTCTAATGATTCTGGAGCAGACACTGGAGATAAATGGGTTTTGAAGGATTTACTTAACAAAGACGACAACGATGGGAGAGATTGTCCAGATGAAGAAGGTGCTCCAGCAAATGAAGCTTGTTGAGAATACCGTTTTGGGATGCGTAGAGCCACAATGGAACGAATATAAAACAGTGACTTCATTAGTGCCTCAGAAGCAAAGCTAGATACTGGCGAAGGAGTTGTATTTGTAGTTGTTGGTGAGCCAGATTGTGGATTCAAAGATCGCAGCCATGGTCGATTCAAGTAGAGATCACATTCAGCTATTATGTTTGCACAGAATCGATCTATCTGAACCAATGTCTCCTCATTTGGTCTGTATCTGAATGAATTGAAATGAGATGTGAATTTCTGATGCCATATGACACAATCAGGGTTCATTCCTTAGCAGGAGGATAAGATTATTTATTGAAAACACACTCACTAAGGCTCACCAATCAAACATGGAAAAAATAAATGATTTGGTCAGACAAAGTATCCTATTTTGATATAGAAATAATTTCTGAGAAGAGAAAAAAATACAAAAAAGGACAAACTATATTCACAAAACAAATAAAACAAGTAGGGACACATTAGCTCAATAGAGCTTTGTCATCACTTAGTGATTCTGCAAGGGACACCCCTCTAACAAAACCTTAGCAAAAATAGAAAATAAGCACTAAGAATAAGTCTCTCCTAAGATGGTATAAAAAAAACTTCTAATTAAAAACTGTAACACTCTACATACAATGTTGAATACTACTTAAGATTCATTCATTCAGGGAACATACCTTAGAATATACCGTTTAAGAAGTACCACACACCTTGTGACTACTGCAGGACTGGATAAACAGAAAAGATATTAGAAGTACAGCTTGAGATGCTTCAAATAATGTTAGTGCTAAAGAAAAACGTATAACAATTTATCCAGACTACAGACTGAACAAGAACTTTCTCATATGCCACTTTGGAGGCTACAAAAAGCGAACAGATAACACTTTGACAATGTGCAGCATACAGTGATATTCATTATTTTGCTAGTTTCAGACAGAGAGAAAACCAGAGTTTCAAAATGTTCTGGTAGATGCCTCTTTAAAGGATAAAATTTTGTCTTAGCCTACCAATGAAGCATGGCTAGATAGCACTTTAGAGAAGTTTCCTTGGGCCACAAGACGATTGCAGATCCTGGCTCACCATCCTCAGTAGAAGTCCTTTCTTAATTTATCCTGGTAGAGCCATCTTTTGGATTCTCCTTGGAGGATATGTTGTTATGTGCTCTTATATTTCTTTCGTTCTCTTCTATAATGATATACAATATTTATAGTAAGTTTCCTTGGGCCACAAGACGATTGCAGATCCTGGATCACCATCCTCAGTAGAAGTTCTTTCTTAATTTATCCTGGTAGAGCCATCTTTTGGATTCACTTAGGAGGATATGTTATTATGTGCTCTTATATTTCTTTCATTCTCTTCTCTAACGATATACAAGATTTATAATACATTAAAAGAAAATAAAATAAGGGGGAAATATACTAATAACCCCAGGTATTTTTACCTATTTGCAAATAGCCGCCATTTACATTTGAAAACAGATAACAAACCCTTACGATATGACAATAAACATCACCCTTCATATTGTATGCAAATAGAAAATAGGAGGGGAAAAATCATGTAATATAACATCTGGGGGTTTCTTGGGTCCTTTCTTTTTTAATTTTCATATTGTTTTATTAAGGATTTAAAAATTATAAATGTAGATGGTATGATGGGGAAAAAAGGATAGCTCAATGCACAAGGATCCCACCAATTGAAGTATTGGCAGGGATAGGTGTGTGCAGCCTTACCCCACAAGCAAAGAGGCTATGTCCAAGTGTAAGAAATTTAAATCATGGAAGGTGCCTTACTGGAGAAAGAAATTAGAAGCATGACGTAATACACAAGTGCATTCTCCATCAAATATTTAAAAGGGGTGAATGAAGAGTCCAATATTTAGGTTTGGGATTTGTGATAACCAAGCAAACATCATAGTCCTAGTAAGTTTAGAAGGAGTAGGACCTCTTAATTTCCATACAAGATAGGTCAAAAGAAGACTACTTAAACCCAACTGATGTTTTCATTCAGTCAAACAGTGAATAATGATTTTTACAGTAGATAGCTTAGATGTCATCATGCTTTAAAATCAAAGCCTAGGTCACTATAGGTTTACTGATCCTAGGATAATTATTCTATCTAACCTACATTCATCGAAAACAGCAACAAAACACCTAGCATGTGCTTTGCTTAAATGTACCATGTAACACATAAAGTCAAACAGCCATATATTCATTCAGCAAACATGTATATTTCAACCACAAATTGCATAAGAAGCCTCCTGAACACAGTACACCATTAGTTTATGACACAAAATGTAAAACCTGCACTTAAGCACTATTTCAATGCGCTCTGAAAGCATAACAGTTAATTCATCTCTCTCATCCAACAAAATAGTTAATTCACTGCATTCCATAACCTAAATATGCTGCAGAATAATATAGTATCAGTGGGCCTAAGCAACCTGAATAGCACCATCTAGCCATAGCACAATGTAGACAAACAAATGTGACAAATATATACCTGCGCTCCCTCTCTGCAATAGTATGTTCAAGAATCACATTATAAGCCAAGTCCGTGGTTGCAGGGGCTGCAAGATAATCCTGCCATTTATGTGTTTAAATCATAAAATGGATAAAGTCAAACTTTGGGCATAAAGTATCATGACATTATAAATTGAATATAAATGGTTCTACAATATAAGCATACCCACCATTGCATGATAACATGGCATTACAGTCTGTTCAAAGTGCAAATCTATGTTGCAAACACTAAAGTCCATACAGTTGAAGAGAGTACAATAAAATGAGTTTATGCCTCCTAACTACATGAGGAATCCAGCATTTTCATATTCAGCTAAGAAAAAGTACAAATACTAAAAGAAGGCACCATACTCACATAATTATGCATTGAATATGAAATATGTTAGCATTTTTTAGTATAGTTGGTAAATAATTTATATTTATACAAATGACACAGCAACGAGAAATTCAAAATTTGCATTTGAAGTTTAAAGGCTTTTCCCCCCTAAGTTATGTAGTTTATGCCATGTTACTCTGCACTTAATTCAATCAAATGAATGCGCTATACGCACAAATTGTAACCGCGCCACCATTAATTCACAGAATACTTCCAAGAATTTATGTCAAGGTAACATCACCTTCATGTAGGGTGGTGAACAAATTTAACTGAAAAAGAACCTCATGACAAATAATAATTAATATGCGCACATGCAATTACAACTTGAATCAGAAAGCCATTTTAACAATACATCAGATTCAAAAAAACATCAGAAAGAAAAAAAAGGAACCAATAAAAACAGTTGTTGAGTGAATTCTAATCAGCAATGACTCCAACAAAAATGTACTTCTCCGTTTCTGCACTGGAAAATCTTACATCGCTTATAGCTTACATCAGAAGCCACGTTTGGCTCCAAATCATTGCTCACTATAGATATTCAGAACAACAATTTTCCAATGCTATGAATATCAATAAAAGCGGCTAAACAAGGTCAATTTCAGTCAAATTACCCGCACATTACGCGAAGAATGTAACAAAAACATAAAAAACCAAAGTCTCTCCAAGAAAAGCAATAGAGACTATTCCAAATTCCAAGGGAATTAAAAACCACAACTACAAATCAACCTCAAAAAAACAATTCCAAGGCTCAACGTTCAATTACAGAAAATCAAACACCAAATGGAAATCAACAAATCACGCAAACAAAAATGTACTTCTCCGTTTCTGCACGGAAAAGTCTTACGTTGCTTATAGCATATATCAGAAGCCACGTTTGGCTCCAAATCATTCCTCACAATAGATATTCAGAACAACAATTTTCCAATGCTACAAATATCAATTAAAGCGGCTAGGCAAGGTCAATTTCAGTCAAATTACTTGCACATTACGCAAAGAATGTAATAGAAACAAAAACAACTTGAGTCTCTACAAGATTTCCAAATTCCATATATCAGAAGCCACGTTTGGCTCCAAATCATTGCTCACTATAGAAATTCAGAACAACAATTTTCCAAAATGCTACAAATATCAATTAAAGCGGCTAGGCAAGGTCAATTTCAGTCAAATTACTCGCACATTACACGAAGAATGTAATAGAAACAGAAACAACTAAAGTCTCTACAAGATTTCCAAATTCCATATATCAGAAGCCACGTTTGGCTCCAAATCAATGCTCACTATAGAAATTCAAAACAACAATTTTCCAACGCTACAAATATCAATTACAGCAGCTAGGCAAGGTCAATTTCAGTCAAATTACTCACACATTACGCGAAGAATGTAATAGAAACAGAAACAAATGAAGTCTCTCAAAGATTTCCAAATTCCAAGCGAATTATAAACCACAAGAACAAATCAACCTCAATAAAACAATTCCAAGGCACAAGGCTCTACTAAACAAAATCAAACTCCAAATCTTAATCAACAAAGCGCGAAACAAGATCGAAGAAACGAAAAAGAACGTAAAACGAGTAAGTTCACCGTACGAACCCGAAGAGTCCTGGCGGTTTCATTGAGGAGATAAGTGTAGTAGGGAGTAGCATGATGCGGAATGGCTAATGCGGCGGAAGAGAGAGAGTCGGCGACGGCGCGGCGCAACGGTTCTGGAATCTTCCTGGCGGAGGAAGATCTTGACCTAGAAAAACTTGCGGTGGTGAGTAACTGTATTCTGGCGCTTGAAGGACTGCGAACGGGACTGAAAGGGGAAGAAGACATGGGGATTGAGTCAAGGAGAGTCAAGAGAGAGTGTGAGGTGAGGTGGAGAAGAGTGAAGATGTGTGAATCTTGAATTGTGTGAAGCCAGTTTGTGAGTTCTTCAGCATTTGATTGCAGAATTGAAAGAATATGTGAATGCGTTTCTCAGAGAAGAAGAGGGAGGAGAAGAAAAGGAGTGAGGAAAAGAGCAGGAGAGAGAGGCGGAGAGTTTGGTTGAGATTTTAGAAAATGGAAAATTGAAATTCTTTTTAGAATAATTACGTTAGCTCCATAAAAGAAGATTAATTACAAACAATCACCTCAAAAAAATACAATTAAATTACTTCCTTATATCCTAATATAAAATTACATTGACTAATTTATTTTGAGAATCAACAACAACCACGACAAAAGTCTTATCTCAATTAATTGGGGTCCGCTACATGGATCACAGGACGTTATGTGTTTAACCAATAATCATGCTTGGAGGGCATGTGTCTATGTCATAAGATTAGAGAGAAATAGTTTTAAATTATTTATACTTATGTTCTCCTTAAAATAATCTATTTTACTTAGGGACAATTGCGTCTAAGTTTCAAGTAAGGGATTCAATATTAGAGAGGTTCAATAACAACTCATTCACATAATAAAAAAGACTATTTCATTTGTTACAAGGCATTAGTAACAAGTCCTTGTGACTTTTATTAAATTGAATTTTTTGTTTGAGACAAGTGTGCGATTTTCTGTTTTACTTATACACTAATAAAATGTACTTTAATTATTTGTAGCATAAAGTTTTAATTTGCTTCTTTAATTTAATAAAATTCAACCTGCTTTTACAATTAGAAGTGGCGGGTTATTTTCATCAAAGAAAAAAAAAGAATTGGCGGGTTATGTTATGTGAACCTAAATTTAAATTTGATATGCATGAAATGGAAATAAATTGAAAATTTCTTTTATTAAGAAAAATTAGTCATTATATGATTCCAATAATTTATTAAATCATATTGAAGTTTCTAAAGATAGAAGTGATATTAAATTAAATGTACATAGTTGTCAATAAGTTGGATTAATGTCATTGACATCTTTAAATATTTCAATGTATTTAATGAATTTTGGGTTATGGTTGTAATTAATTATTTTATACGGACCTAGATATAAATCTCCATTCGATTTTACGAATTGTTAAATCTCGAAAGTGTGTAATGTGTATTAGCTTCCATGGCAGAAAGAAAGAAAGAAAGAAAATGTGTATTAGCTGTACATACAGGCGTAGTTGTAGCTTTGGTGAACACTATGAGCTGGCATGCGCTAAAAAACTGTGATCTTAGGGCAGTTATGGGATTTCACACTTCTTTCTAGGGTTTTTTCCCTCTCTTCGCTGGACTTGACCCCTTAAAAGTATATGAGTGGGGTGACCTCACCTTATTAGAATTCAAATTCAAATTATATTTCTGAACAACAATTTGTATTTTGTAAGCAATCACTTGTTATCATGGATGGTTAAAATAATGAAAAGTTGGTCAAGAATAAAACTTTGAATTGATTATACTAATCTGGTGGAAAACATTATGCCCCAGTGTTATGTAAGTAACATTCTTTGCATAACAACGGTGCTTTATTTTTAGACAAAAAAATATATCGTTGCTTTATTTTTAGGCAAAAAAAATTACATTGGTGATTTATGTAAATAACGCTTTTTATTTAACTAAAAACTCAAAGGAAAATTCCCAAAAAAAAAACTGTTTCAATTCGTAAATTCCAAAATGGTAACACCAATTTCCAGACTAATAAACTCCTGCTCATCACCAAATTGGGATTTTAAAATGTATGGTGATTTTAAAACTTCACCACTTGCTTTTAATTTAACTTAATAGTTCACCGTCCAATTAAAGTTCAAACCTGGAGAAAGAACCAAGGTGAATATAAAAGAAATTTGTTTATAGTTAGTCAAGTGCAATATGTTTTACTAGTCAATAAAAAAGTATGGTATAGAATGTTTTAAAATACAAGGACAGTATGTTTCTTTGGAGAAACATGTAAGATCCTCAAATTTCTAGCATTGATGTTATGACAAGTTATTTAGGATATTGGTAGGGAAATCTCAAATTTAAGCATAGGTGAAATATGGTGTCAATAATTAGTAAAGTGTCGTAAAATGTTCTCTTCATCATCATGTTAATTTGAACTTGTGACCATGTGAGAGTATCATTTGTCTTAACACCATCATGATACACGAATACTAAAATTTTGTGTGCCACTTTAGGGTAAAAATCCAGAAATACTTAGTGATTGTTTGGTACATGGAAATTGAAATTAATAGAGGGAAAAGGAAAAAACTCATTTCCTATTGATTGATTGACAGTTTAACTTGGCCATGGGAAATTTCTTCTTCCTTCCATAGTTGTTATTCCCATACGAAAAGGAAAACTAAGTCCTTCAAATAAGCTAGAGAAAGTAAGCAACTCTATTAGAAAATATTTTGAAAATATCAAATTACCCCAAATTCAAAATGTCACCTAAGTTTTTCTGCTAAAGCTTCTATCCTGTCATTCATTGTCGACCATCGATTGTAAGTTGTAAGTGTAACCATCAAATAACTCTCACCACAATCCAAAAAAAGGAGAAAACATATCAAACAAATATTCTTTATTCTCGTTTATTTTCCATCACGGTCGATATCATTATCGTGGTCTTCTCACCAAGCAATGTCTTGGGTAAAAACATATAGCAAGGGGTAGAAAGGTAAATGGGTGGTTGACGTTGTCTTGAAGAAGGAATATAAGATGGTTATTATGAGAGGGAGGGGTGAGAGGAGGCGCCATGACAATTTGGATTTTGAAAACAGAAGAAGTTAATACTTGTTGAAAATTTATGTTGTCTAATTATTTATCCTTATATTACAAATATTACCGACATGTTTGGATAATTATTACTCCCTCCGGTCCTAAATATAAGACCTAATTGACTTTTTTGAAAAATCCTAAAAAAAAGCAAAATAAGTTAATTATAATTGATTTACCTAATTTTTTCCCTTAAACTAATTTATTTTACTTATAAACTAATGGGTAATTTAAAAATATATCAAATATGACATCATTTAATAGACTATTTTGCAACCTTAATCTCTCCAAAAAAAAGTCATCTAGGTCCTATATTTAGGACCGGAAGTAGTATTTTATTTCATGATAAAGTTAAATATCTTTTGACTAATGAATTATTACATAAAACCATATGGCACAACTATGAATAAATAATATTGTTTTGATCAATTGGGTTTCAAAATTTGAGTAAAATGGTCAGCATTATCAAAACTGTTGTTATATCCCCGCCATGCATCGACACATTAATAGTCAAAGTCAATATTTTGATATGCTAACTTTTTGTCAGAAAATATTTTGATATGCTAACAATCCAATTGGACAAGTGATGTGTCGACATGTGACACAAATATAATGTTGTTTTGTTACATCTAAAGATGTTTCACTTTTATTCAATTTTAAAATCTAGTTTCCAAAAATGATGACTATTTTTCAATACTTATTGAGATGATAATTATGTAGTAATTTATTAGCTAAAATAATATTTGTCTCTTCATTATATGATATTGATTGTTCTGTTTTGATGACACTCTTATTTGTTTCACCGTATTGAAGTTATTCTCCTTGAATTTCTCCACAATTTCTTATGCAAATAAATTCGTATTTGGATATATGCCCATTTAGTGTGAAAATAAGGGCCAAAATCTTTTGGCTCAAAAATAGAATTAGAAACAAAAGCTATGGACGTGAAATTTAACTACAAAATTTATAGAACATATAGATATTGTGTGAAATTTAATGTGTTCAGATTGAAAAGCGTGGTCATGCTTCATGTGTTAAGTCTAGTATAGTTTCATATAAAACAATTTTCATATCAAAAGAATTCGTAGTTTGATGTATTGCAAAAACAGTGAGTATAGGGCCATGTTATAAATTATAACAAAAAGACATTTCATAATAAAAAAACAGTGAGTACAGGCCCAGCCATTTGAAAAAACAAAACGCATCTTAATTTTGGTCTGACTTAATAGTTAAATTAAATTGTTGGATCACAATTGATTATCAATCATATTAAGCCCAACTCATGAATACTTGCACCCCAAATTATCATCTCCAATATCCTCAATTTAATCTCAAAATTCACATTACCCTAGCCAATTCATAATCATCCCTATAATTCACCACTACTCAACTTCCAATCCAATTGTGAATAAATGTTTTGGGATGTTACTCACTAGGTGAGGCTTTCTTCCCATTATTACCTTCTTCACTCCTCTTTTTAATTTGTTTAGTATGGATTTCGTTTCTAAGTTCATTTGAATTCAAGTTGTCAGACTCAATTGATTTATGTCATTGTTGCAATATTTTTCATCCTCTAGCAAGGAATTGTTTGCTTGGTAGGGTGGGTAATTCAAGGAATTCCTTGCTTATGTTTTCAATGGCTCTGTGTAATTTATCTAGCTTTTGGTAAAACCTAGTTTACCTTTTTACCCATTTTGTACATTAAATTATACTCATTATGGCCTTAAATATATGACATTTTGATTTGTTTTTGTGGGAGTTAAGTAAGTAATATTAGACCACTAATTTTATAAACTTAACTCTTTCCAAAAAGTCAAAATTTTTTCATCCCTACTTTGAAGTAAGATCAAAATGAAACTTTAGAACCTAGACAAAATTTCGGTAAAATAAAACTCCTAGTTTGAAGTAAGAGCCATTGGATTTGGGGGACTAAATTGAAATTTGTGAAGCAAAATAGGCATCAAAATGGAAAAACAAAATAAACAGAGGGCAAACCGATATTTTCCCACCCATCTTTTATAAATATAATCCTTCTTCTCTCATTTCCTTCCTCATTTTCTTCCTCTTTCTCCCAAAAGGCCGCCACCACCACTGCCGGCGGTAATCCACGACGGTGAAGAAGCATCCAATCTCAGGTAAAAAACCTCTCTCCATTTCCTTTACACTATCTATTCCTCTCATTCCTTTTCTTCTCGACGGTGATGCGCGTTTCTCACTTATTTGCTTATTCTTCATCAATGACTTTTTTTCATATTGTGTCCAAATTAAAGTTTATTAACGTTGATAATTGAGATTAGTTAGAAGTATATGGTAGTTGGCTTCTTCTTTATCTATTGACTTGGTTTTATCTTCTAACATGTGCTTCCGCAAAACCAAGTAGAGTATATACTCTTTAGAGTCCTAGGCCTTATCATAGGTACATTTAATTATTTCCACAAATACACACCTTATCCACTCTCACTGATTACTTACATCAAGAAATGCACAAAGGGTAGATTAGTAATATCATGTGTTAATAACTAGCTTAAATTGCATTCTTAATCTAATTAAATTAGGATAGTGATACTCCCTCCGTTCCTAAAGAAGACCACTTTCCCTAATTTGAGTAGATTAAGAAAGTTAGTTAAGAGTTATTAGCATATGATATTACCAATTTATCCCAACTATATATTTTTATCCTCACTCTCTCTCTCTCTTACTTGTTATAATAGATAAGCATTATTAGGGTTAATTTGGTTAAAAGTTGGGAAAAGTTAGAAAGTGATCTATATTTAGGAACAGATTGAAATTCAAAAGTGATCTTATATTTAGGAACGGAGGGAGTATTTGGCATACCAAGCATAATTTAGAAACCACTTGCATCAACAACTTTTCCATGATACCAAATAGGGGCATTATTAGCTTTGGCCTGTTCATGATTCTGCGCCTTTTAGCACTTTTCAACTCTCACATCTTGTCATTTTATGCTTACTAAATAAACCAAGCTACTCATCCTCCCTTTAACTAGCAAGAGAAAATTGTATTTATTCAAACTGAGCTCCTGGAGAAGGGACGGTGGAAAATTGATGTAGAGCCAAGTTATTGCATTTGTGATTTTGCTTTGGTAGTGTGCTGAGATTATGATTGACAAATTATATGGATTTATATTTTATAGCACTAACCATAGGCTTGCTTTATCAAGTTCATAGTTTCATGACCCTTACATTGTTTTGATTCTTTCTCAGTTTTTGTAATGCTCGTTTTGGTTGGAGACAAGTGGTATGGTTCATGATAGGGTCTTGCCTTGCAAAGTTCTAGCCCCTTTGAAAAGTTAAAGTGATGTATTAAACATTCTTAGTTTTTGTTTTCTTGTAGGTTCTAATTAGTTGAAGGTCACCTTCATTACGAATGAATCCAATATACATGCGCAGTTGGGTTATTTTGTTTTACATTCTCCACATGCTAATCAAGGTTCCAACCCTCTGCTTTGGGGAAATGTCGGTATCCAAAAATATCCTCAGCTATGTTTATTTGTTTGGACTCTCCCCTGCAAACTAGTAGTATTTCCTTTTTAAATTGCCACTCAAATGTAAAGCTCAACTGCTCGATGTCATAGGGATGAGAACAAAATTTTGAGAGTTGGGGAAGAGCTTTGGAGAGAGAGTATGCCTTTGAATGGAGGATCTCGCTTTTATCAACTACGAGATCTGAAGCCCCAAACTTGGTATGAAGTGAAGATATCATATCCTGCTTCTGTATGTATAAAGTCATTTTGTCAGTTGTTTGCTGTGGATTTTTTCTCTGGAAACTAACTGACACACTAACAAAAATATCAGATACCCGCCAGCTTTTCCATACAACTGGAGAAAGATATAGCGCTGAACAAAAACAGAAGGTTACTCAACACTGAAAAGCTAATTTTCAAGACTGAGAGCAATCTGGTCTGATATGTTACTCTATAAAGCTGTGATTGATTTAAATTACTTATGTTACTTGATTTAGCTAACTTCTGTCCTGGCCTTGTGTTCTGAAAACAATGGTGTTATTCAGGATAAAACACGTGTTTTGGTAACTGTGGAGCCAGAGGGGTTTGTTGCGATACCAGATGTATCGGATAGGCCTTATATTATCTTCAATATAGGTAATTTAGCATGGTATTGTCTCTAATCTTCAATAGTATAAAATTTTAACATTTTGTCTCCTATATTATCACTATTGCCCAAACTAATTCACTTTTTGTTAAATTTCCCAAACTAGTTTACCTAACCTATAATTGATATGTAATATAATGTTGCACATGAGATCGCAGTGTATTTGTTCAAATTGACCAGTTTACTTCATTTCCTCAATCGACAAAAGTTAGCTAAGTAGCACTAATATTAAGGATCAAAACAAGTATATGGCTCCTTATTTCCATAAATTTAGTTGAAATGTTTTTACTTTCTAGTTCTATTTTTGGTGCAAAATTTGGTCACTGTTCATTGAGCCGAATATGATATAGTATTTGGTATGCATCTCAGTTTCAGACAATCATCACTGGGTCTAATTTTCCCCCCTTCAACTTGCTATAACAGTTTGTGATGAGCTATTACTGGGCATACCCCAACAAGCTTGGTGGGTAGTAGCATTGGCGATAATGTGCCTGGGGATTGCATTTTTTATTCCTTTCATCAATCCACCATATCTGTTGCCAAAGGATGAAAGGGGTGGCGTTTCAAAAATTTCTTGACAAGCTGTTGAAGCGAGAGACAGTTCAATTATTCACTTCTGATACAGCCAAGCACCCTCTCACGACCTTTCAAAATCATATTGTGTGGATTTTACCTTGTAGATAGATGAATTGCTCTAACATTTGATCTATTGCTTGCAGTCCATGTGATTGTATGTAATGAGTTAGACATGTTATTTGCAATTAGATTTAGACATGTTATTTGAGATAACGTATTCTTCTGTGAGGTCAGGTCTGTGGAAGCTAAACATTTTGTAGTCTTGGAATTGAGCTCAAAGAAAATGAAAATTAAAACCTTGAGTCCAATATTTTTGTTAAAACAAATCTTATCAGAAGGAAACAAACTATTAGGAACCTCAGTGAGAAAAAAAGGATTCTAAGGTGTTTTGGTTGGGGGATGGGAATGTTACAGAGACTCTTCTATATTTTTAAGTTACTCCTTTAATCATTTCCAAGTATAAAATTTCAATCCAATTTATTACACTTCATCTAAGATTGCACTTATTCATAAATTGATGAATAACAAACCCGGGTCTTAGACACGTTTTTTATTTCCTTTTTCATCTTAAAATAACAATTTCCATGTCACGTTCATTATACTCCTTCCAGTCCTAAATATAAGACCTAATTGACTTTTTCTAGAAAATCCTTAAAAAAGCAAAATAAGTTAATTATAAATTGATTTACTTAATTTTTCCCCTTAAACTAGTTTATTTTACCTATAAACTAATGAATAATCTAAAAATATATCAAATATGTCATCATTTAATAATCTATTTTGCAACCTTAATCTCTAAAAAAAAGCCAATTAGGTCCTATATTTAGGACCGGAGGTAGTACCAAGTTAATAATTCAAAGACGAGAGCGCACTCCAAACTAATTAGGGACACTGTATGCACATGGAAATTCTTTTTAGGATGTTGTATGTGCACATCAACCAGTTTGTATTATTTTTACCTGAATCTTATTTTAAATTAAATATTAATAATATATCAGTATTGAAATATTGCGAGAATTACTTGCCAAAAAAAAATAGTGCGAGAACATTATAAATCCATTGAGATTACATTTTTTTATTGTAATTTATGTTTATCGTTTTCTTTTGTGTCAAAATGAACTATTATGGATAAGTTATTAGGTAAATGGTCAAATACTACCTCCGATCCTAAATATAAAACATAGTTGACTTTTTTTGGAGAGATTAAAGTTGCGAAATAGGTTATTAAATTGTGACATATTTGATATATTTTTATATTAGTCATTAGTTTATAGGTTAAATAAACTAGTTTAAGATGAAAAATTTGGTAAATCAATTTATAAATGACTTCTTTTGCTTTTTTAGGATTTTCCAAAACAGTCAACTAAGTCTTATATTTAGGACCGGAGGGAGTACATTCATCTACATTCACAAAAAAATTTCGACATTATAATAAAAAAAATGTGGTTAAAAAGAGAGTGTGTATGAATATATATCATAAAAAAGTTCTTAAATGTCACAATTGTTCATATGTATTTTACTCGGTACCATATTAGTGCTGACAACGAAATTGATAGAAGGAATGGAGAGATCAATCTAGGTGAAATGAGGCGAATGATGAATCATCACTTTAAAACAAACTAATTCTTACATCACAATAAATTGGCAATCATAAAATTTACGTCTAGGATTTCCGCCCGCCCATGCAGTCCAACGAGGAGTGACTAAGTTGTGAGAATATAATTTTACTAGAGCTTCATACCCATTCTATGATATTGACTAGGTAGTGCTCATCACTATGATGAGAAAAAGGTTTATCATCTTAATCTAGACTATCTAGATTTATTTCAATGGTCTAAATTTGATTTAATTTATTTTAATATTTTTTATAGTTTTTTAGTCTAGTAGATACAAAATCAAAAAATAAAGTTAGTCTTATAACTACTCCCTCCGTTCCAAAATATAAGATCACTTTGGGGAAGTGGATAAGTTCCTAAATATAAGATCACTTTCTATTTTATCTCAAGTTTTGCCCAAATTACCCTAATACTCCCTCTTTTCATTGAAAACCATTCCTCCGTTTAAAGTTAAGTAATTGAGGGGATTTTGGGAATATCATGTAATTGTATTGTCTTCCTTAATCTCTCCAAATTAACCAAAGTGGTTTTATATTTAGGAACGGAGGGAGTATCACTTCAGTTGAAAAATTAAATTTATCACTGAAAAAGGCGTCCATAAAAAATTTTGAAAATTGATCATATCAATTTTTACATGATGCACATTTCATTTTAGTGATGAGAAACTATTTACTCATCACCTCAATGTGCACTAGATGAGGGCTCAAACTAGGTATTATTGAGTAGGACCTGTTTGAGTCCACTACCAATTAACACAATTAGCACGAACAATCGGCCTAGATTATAAGAAATATTTGTGTGTGTGTAAGAAAGTACTCCTATTATTTAACCATCTTTTTTTATTGTTGGGTGAACATTTCGTAAATAAGGTACAACTGACCATTCACTCTAATTTATTTGATTAGAAATCGGACACTAACACAACTTTGATCCTTTAACTAGATTTAATATCGGTTAAGAACATAGGTAAAGTTACTTCATAAATATAAATAAATAAATAGGAAGTGATCCACAACTCCAAATTAATTTACATGAAATTAAAGTCCTTGGGTATGTTGTTTTGGTACACATTAATGGGTTTATCCGTTTATGTTAATTTTTTTTTATCTTAATCTTATTTTAAAATGAACAATTGTATTAAAAATGAACATTAATAAATTCTTTTGTGAAGTACTATTAACTTATTAACTTAATATACTTAATAGTACTTCCTTTCGTATTTACTTTTTTGGGAAATTATTAGTGAAAATTCAATCACTTTATATAGTATCTATAATTAATTACTTTGTTTCTCAAAATTAATTTTCATCACTTATAAACCATTATGTAATACAATTACATATAATATATTTTAAATTTAGATCATCTATTTGGCTTATTTTAATGTCAAAGTAAAAGTTAAAATGATATTTATATTTAGAAGTGGAGGTAGTACACAATTTTATTCCAATTTTTTTGCACTAATTTATAGTGATGGATGGATTATTAAAAGTTTGAAACCCAAAATTCAAAGCCTTGATCCAGTGTGGGCGTCTCTAGTAGACTCCAACACATCAGCCAACAACACCATACGATTCTGAGCGTACACGTGTCCATCCCACCCCCTCTTAATCAACGCCTCTCCCAATTCCACCGCAGCCTTCAAAGTCTCCTCAGCTCCACCGTGAGCCTCATCGACGATTCCAAGCTCCACCGCTCTCTCCGCCGTCACCTTCGCCGCCGTCATCAGCACCTCCCGGCGAGCCTTCGGCGACGCAATCTTCGCCTCAAGCATCACTCTAAACCAAGGCGGAATCACAAGCTTGATATCAAGCTCACTCATGTACAGAAATCCTCTATCTCTCCTCATCAACACGTAATCATGGCTCATCGCTAAAATCATCCCTGCGGCTGACGCGTGTCCAGTCACGGCGGCGATTGTAGGCATCGGTAGTGAAATCAAATCTCTAACCACCTGTTATTGCAGAGTTTGATCAGTCAATTAATTAAATTAGTTAATTGAGTATTATTCTTGTATAATTAATTGTTGATATTTTTTTTTAAGAGTATTACTGATCGGAGGATGAAGTCCATGAGGATTTTGCGGTCTAGGTAGGGGCCAGATTGGGCGAAGGCGAGATCGTAGCCGTTGGAGAAAAATTTGCCGTGTGCGGTGGTGATGAGGGCGGAGGAGGAGGTGGCTTCGGATTTGACGCGGCGGAGAGCGGAGCTGATTTCATTGAGGAGCGTCGGATTGAGACGGTGTTCGCCGTCGCCGGTGAGTGTTAGGATGAATATGTTGCCTTTCTTCTCCAACGAACACATCTTATCTTTCTTTATTATCTGTTTCTTGATTGATTTTGTGAAGTAGAAGGGAGGATTAGGGGATTAATAACTGTAAATTGGGAGGGTCAAAACTCAAAAGTGATTACGGTTCAAATTTGGGGATTGATTTATTAATACTTACTCCCTTCGGTCCTCGACATATAGTTGACTTTTTTGGGAAAGATTAAAGTTGTGAAATAGACTATTAAATTATGATATACTATTTGATATATTCTTAGATTATCCATTAGTTTATAAGTAAAATAAACTAGTATAAGAGAAAAAATTAGGTAAATCAATTTATAATCAACTTATTTTGTTTTTTAGGATTTTCCAAAAAAGTCAACTAGGTCTTATATTTAAGATAGAGCGAGTAACTAATTACTAATTGATGCAGTCAAGTGTTTGGTAATGCCATGGGCAATATAGTTTAATTTAGGACAGTTGCACCTCACTCCAAATAAGATACTCCTTCTTTTGATAAAAAAAAATAAGATACACTTAATTTAGTCCTAAAAATTTGTTAATGACTACTATTAACAATTGTAATTTTTCGTTATTTTTTGTGACTTTTTGTGAACTCTTTGAAAATTAAGTATCTTATTTAATGCAATTGTACTATTAAATTGATGGGCAGGATTTGAACGAGGAATGGATGAGATGTACTTTCCAGTTTCCACTAATATATTGTATTGTATTCCTGGCGTCGATAGATGAAATGGAATGATATCTATCTTTTTTAACGCAGACTTTTGTTTTTTATAACATTAACGCAGACTTTTTTTTTATAACATTAACGCAGACTTTTGTCCCTATTACTTTTCCCTCAAATTGCACTCATTAATACTCCGGTAATTAGCTGTGAGATGGAGACCTGCAAGGTAAGATGGAGTTGAAACCAAGGAGGATATGACAATAATTAGGTGAGAAATTGAGATGAAATCAAGGAACTTGAATCTTTTTAAAAAATTAATCAAACTGCACATAAATATAAATACATCCTAAATAAGGAGTATGCATTTCCCCCCATCTCAGTAGTTTTTATAATTATTGTATCAAAAAAGTAGTGATCATAATCAAATAAATCCATCAGATTGAAATCACGGTCAGAGCAAAGAGGAGAAGTGCACATGGCTGAGCTGGAAATGCTTACATGGGAGGGAACAAGGGTAGTACTGTGTAGAGCCGGGAATATGGGTCGAGCCCACTGGTCGAGCCCGGCAATCCGCGGGTTTGGACAGGGTTAGGGTTGGCAAAATCTCAGCCCACTTAAAACGGGCCATTTTGACTCAGCCCATTCAACCCGCGGGTTAACCAGGGTTGGCCCGGCGGGTTGACGGGCCAACCCTGCTTTTTTTTAAAATATATATATATATATATAATTACTGACTACTGAGTTAGTGAGTTACATAGGCAAAAACAAACCCTAACATCAAATCTGTTGCTAGTGAATCAGCCTTTAGCATAGGTTCACGAGTTCTTACAAAGTACAGGAGTAGTCTTCTTCCAAAAAATGTTGAAGCACTTATCTGCACTCGTAATTGGATGATGGGTTTCCCTTGTCATGGTAATATTTGTCCACTTATCTCAATCTTCTTTATATTAATTTACTTTATTTGACTTTGCATAATTTTTTTTTTGTGACAGATGAAGTTGAGGAGGAGGAAGTTATTGAAGTTTCGATTACCTGATGATGAATTTTTTAGTTTGCTTTATTAAACCTTTGTATTTTGATTTTTGGTGCACTAGACCTGTATTATTTGTTTGAATTTGGCTAGACTTGTTTTATTTATGATATTAATATAATGATGCAACTCTTAATTTTTTATATGCATCGCATCGCATCGCACAGACATTGCAGTGGTCGTTCATATATTTTTTGTTTAGAATTTTTTTTTAAAGTGACGGATCGGGCGGGCTGACCCTGTAATCCTGCATGCCGGGTTAGGGTTGGCCAAATCTCAGCCCATTTAAAACGGGCCGTTCTGACCCTGCCCATCTGACCCTTGGGTTGGGACAGGCCAACCCTAACCCGGCAGGCCAGCCCATATTACCGGCTCTAGTACTGTGCTTCATGATTTAAACTCTCAGTTATATTTGACAGGTTATTGCTGGACATCAATGACAGAGTATTATTGATTGTGTACTGCGCGGAGTAAATGTTATCAGGTTTCTACTAAAAAAAATGTCAGATTGGGCTTTGAGTTGGTCGCTGTTGAATCGGTTGGTTTTGGTCCATTTGTTTGGAAAATTAATAAAAAACTTTATCCATATATAGTATATTAATCTATAAAAAGTTGAATTGTCAACATAAAAGCATGAAATTTTCAATTAAATACCACCAAATTATTACAACACGCAAAAATTTGTTTGTGTTCAGAAATTGTCAGATTTTTTTGTTGCATTTTTAATAAAAAAGTAATGTTTTCTCTAGAGTTCGGAACAATTCCCAGTTTGATTCCGTGTTATTATTCCTTAATAAAACCTCAACTTCGGTCAAATATGATTCATTAAAAGTAAAATGGTGGGTTACAATCTGAGTGACTAACTTGACCATTTAGCACGATTCCAACATTAATAGCGCTTCTAATCCTTTATTTTGGATGCCTTGAACCAAAAAATTTAAACCACTAAGAAAGGAAACAATTTGAACGGCAACTGTCCAGGTGGTTAATGGGGAGAAGAAGAAGCCCAACCGGAATGCCTTAATGCCCAAATCCCAATAATACATCCAACCGGCTCCTCAACCATGACATTTCCACAATTAACCATAGGCGTCTAAAGAGAGGACCAAGAGGCTTAGAGACAAATCCCCTGAGGATGAAATGACACAAACACAGTAAGAATCCAAGTGTACTAGCACTTTCATTTTTTTTTGTTAAACATTGCTTGAGCTTATTAGCAAGCGACTAATCCAAATTGGAGGAGTATGAGTACTGCCCACATAAGCATGGTTGTCTCGTATCCCATTAAGAGTGGTTCTCAGGATTCTAACACATTTTCATCTTTACGGGGTTGAAGTTCACCTATCAGCTCAACCAACTACTCATAGGCAGCATACAAACTCTTTAGCGCCTTCAAATTCACATTGTTTAATTTTATTTGTTATCGTAAAAAACTTTATCTATTATCATTTTCTATTGTTTGCATTCGTATCTTGACACAGATCATTGTATTTCTTTGTATCTACCTTTATTGGTGACTGGATTTATCGATAAATAATAGGGACAATTGTATCTAAATTCCAAACAAGATATTAATATCAGATAGATCAATTAACAACCCATTCAATTATTAACTAAAATTTTTCAGTTATTAATAGTTATCATTAACAACTCTTTGAAACCTCTATGAAATTAAATCTCTTGTTTATGACTAATGTGTAATTGGTCCTAAATATACAACGTTCATTCACCTATTTTCCTCATACTGAATTTGTTATTAACAGTTACTAAGAAAATTTTATTTGAAAATATAAATTTTAAGAGAGTCTCTGACAGTAAAAAAGTCGGAGTGCTAATAAATCTTTAAAAACATGAAAAGTAGTAAACGGCTAAAGTATGTTTTAAATCTTAGTAGTTAGTAGTCAAAATTAAAATGCTTATAAAACATTATTAATTCTCTTATTTGCAATGTTTTTCAATTTAATAATAGTAAGTCAATATTTTATACCGTCAACATTTTTCGTTAGAGAAGTTAATGTTGTTAATTTGAGGGAGTAAAACACGACTTTTTTGTACAAAGTTAAGGGACTAACAACACACTTTTTAAAGTTAAGAGATTAAAACATGACTTTAATCAAAGTGAATGGACTAAAACATGATTTTGTGTATTTTTTCCCTCCCAAGAAATAGAACATACTCCCTCCGGTCCCTAATGTAAGAGCCCAAAATTTGAATGGTTTTGATCCCTAATGTAAGAGCTCACCTCATATTCTCTCCTCATTTAATGCATTTTTTCCTACTTTACCCCTAACTCTTTTTCATATTTATTAATGCTTATGTATTTCTCTCTCTTAAAAGTACCATAATAAATATGGGCAATTTTGGAAAAGAAGAACTCCAGACATCCAACTAACATTCACATGTTTTCTTAAGAAGTGTTTTTTTGACGGCTAACTCTTACATTAGATTACATTAGGGACCGGAGGGAGTACTTGGCTAAAAATAGACATGCTAATTTGTAAGAGAGGCTTTAAAAGCCCAGTAAAGGAAGGCCTTGTGAGCGATCACCAAAATATGTGAGCGATCACCAAAATATGAAGTGTTAGGTTTTACCGTATAGAAAAAGTTACTTCTATAGGTTTTACGTTTGGGTTGGAGGACGCGACAAAGTTAGGTTGGAGAAGGCAGAGATCTGTCGTCGTCGGCGAGAACGGTCTTTTTCTTCGCATTAACGAACGATCGATCTTCGTCCCTCATATACTCCCACACGGTACGGTTTTTTTAAGATCATTCAATTCAATGCATCATTTCACAACGATCTAATCATCTATCCGTGCTTAGCGTCTATTATAGTAGCTTTCAGATTTTTATATTCTTCCTTGACTCTGATCTATCTCTTTGTTGAAGACTTGATTCCCTGGAAATTGGTTTGGTCGTAGAATATGCACGGATTTCGTTTCAGTTGTTTTATTTTATACAAATTCTTGTTATTCGTTTTCACAACATATGGTCGCATAGCGGAGTGGATTTCGCGTTAGACTCCGGATCTAAAGGTCGTGGGTTCGAATCCCACTGCGATCGCTTTTCAAAATTTAGCTTCTCTGATTTTCAGCTGACCTGCTTTTCCTTTATTAACTGTGTGGTTTTTTTCTTGGCATTGAAATTATGTAATACGGTCATCAATTTAAGGAAAATGATAAGCATCTTAGTGGATATTATTTGATGAATTATGATGATTGCGTGGAGAATGTATGTTCCTCTTTTGATTCCCACAGTTTGCCTGTGTAACTTACCTGTTTTGTTTTTCTATGTGCTGCTTTACCTTCCCTGATTCCAGTATTGAAAAATGGAAGTTGAGTTTTCATTTGTCAAATTGGATTTGGGAAGGATTTTATGCCAAACTCCTTCAGTACTGAACCGATGTGGGCTATAACGAGAGTAAGTTTTTTTATAGTTCTCACAGTGTCACTCTTACATGTTTTCTACATTGCAGGGCAATTCTTATGGGGTGATTATTTAATTTTTTTGTAAAACATGTGCTGTATGTATGTGGCAACTATATGCCTTGTCTATTTTAGAATGCCAAATGGATGATTGGCCATTCATTTTTTTCTTACTATATTTGATGCTTGCTAGTGCCTTATCGATTTAGAATGCCATGCCACACTTTGAACCATGTTACAAATGGTTGACTGACGAGATTGGTATTTATTTGTTTTGTAGTTCTTGTCACTGTACTTTCCATTCTAGACATACGAAATTTGGTACATTGTCTAAACTATGGGTTTTTTTGAATTTATTTAGGACCCTATCAGACCATGGCTTTGATTGAACTAACCAAATTTGTTGTGATCAAGCAGAGATTTTTGGTTTTGCAAATCTCTTAAGTTACTTTGTGATTTATTTTCTGTGTTGATGTGTCTATACTGGCACTTCCAGTTTCATTAAGGTCTATTAGAAAGCTGGTTGACAACGAAAAGTGGACAATCTAAATTCTAGACAGGACTGAATGGTGAAGCTGAACTGTATAAGCGATTAGAATAAAAAGAGCCAACCTAATTCTAGTCCCATTTGGTGGGGGGTACTGGGGAAGGGAATAAGGGATTTGAATGAGATAAGTTGTTTTATTTCTTTAACCAACTTGTTTTGGTTTTATGCTTTTAATATTGTATTATTTGAGGTTTTAAGAGATATAATCAAGTGCAGGGTCCTCCTGGAAAGTGTAGATTGTGATTTAGACTAAATCCAAATTACATTAAGAAGTGTAGATTGTGATAGAGTTGCCTATGGTTTGTTTTCTTTGGAAAATAGAAATTCCTTTGAAATAAAAATATAGATTGTATTGCATGATGTTGCAGGTCCGTATAGGCTTGAGATTAGAAGTTTTGATGCGAAGTTTTTTTTGGAGAAATATCTGAAGCCATGAATGGATGTGATGTGCCATTTTCATTGCCTACTTTCTGGCTTGATTAGCTAGCTTGTTATTTCTGTAGCATTCCCATTTCCCCCCTCTTATTTTCGTCTTTTATTTTTGTTTGTTTTAGTTGAATTGAAGACTGATGTAAAAAATTTTATATTATAATTATAATCTGATATAAGATAGATTGGAGCATAAACTTTTATATATATGCTCCTCGGCCCTCGCTATTATTCAGAATTGTAACTATGGCTTTTGCTGTTCGTTTTTACTGGTTTTATTTATTGGGTTCACCTTTCGTGGCATAAATAGAAAGAAAACATTAAAGTTTCTTCCCGTTGTCTACTATTGTTATGTTAGAAAATGGTTTTTAGGAAGACGTACTTTAAAGAATACTCCCTCTGTCCGTAAATATCAGGTTACTTTTGATATTCAATTTATCCCTAATTATATAGTCAGTCACTTTCTATTTTCTCATATAATTATCCATCTTTTCTCATATTCAATCTGTCCCTATTGTATACTTTTTTACAAACAAATTTTAGGTGGGAGGATGGATAAAGAGAGACATTATTGGAAAAGCACAAAAATTAGCTAACTTAAATAATTTCTTTAATCTTTCTAAAATCTCAAAAGTGGCCTTATATCAAGGGAAGGAGGGAGGAGATTGGATTGATTGGATTCTTTCTACATTATGCATAATTGGTTTGTTAATGGGTACAATTTTTGAATACCTGTACAACTTGATTGTGCTTGTTTGGCATACTTTTGTCTTTTTATCCCCATTTGAATATCATAGCAAGGCGTATTTAGTGAGAATAATGTTCTGTAGGCCTAAATAAGACAGTCGTCCTGATTGAAACTGCAGGATGTTGATTGTTGAACATGTGTGCCCCTCCTCTGTGTCTTATACTGTGCCTTTGGGTCTGTCTAATACTCTAATGAGCATTAGGAAGCTGTCATATCTTGGTTGGAGAATGGGCAAAATTGGTGAGCTATCTAATCCAGTGCCATTAAGCTAAATCCAAAACGAGATAAAAGTAGCTCTTCACAAATATCAGCTTAGAAGATATTTTTTATACTGATAGGAAAACCAAGGATTAAAAACTCTTCATCTTTATAGTTATTGTCTATTTAAGGTAGTGTTGTAAAAGCTGGATTAGAA
This sequence comes from Mimosa pudica, assembly GCA_029929735.1. Lineage (NCBI taxonomy): Eukaryota > Viridiplantae > Streptophyta > Magnoliopsida > Fabales > Fabaceae > Mimosa > Mimosa pudica. The sequence goes on along the minus strand of JAKELP010000021.1, from coordinate 4,637,148 downwards.
GACGAGTTGGAAAAGACTTTAGGTCACAGTTCAACACAGTCATATCATTGAAACTGATAGTTAGACAGATGGTTGCACTAATGATCGTTGAGCCAACATGTGTATGCTTGTTTAACTGTCCGGTCTATCCCATTTCTTACAACACTTATATAAGGTATTAATGTGTTAATATATATAGAACAACAACAAGAACAAAGCCTTATCCCAACTAGGTGGGGTCGGCTACATGAATCACACGACGCCATTGTGCTCGGTCAGTTGCCATGCTTGGTGATATATTATTGATCAAAAGGTCTCGTTGGATATATATAAATGGGAAATTCCCAAATAAATCCCTTCGAATACCCAAAAGGATAAGTGAGTAACCTAAACTTTCAAAAGGACCATGAAGGAACTAGTACCTATCTGTCATTTTAAAATTTTGTGAAAAGACAAAATTGCCTTAATCCTAAAACACAAATTTCTACCCCACCCTAAACCCACCATAATACTCCCCCTCTTCTCGCCATTTGTGTTTTAGGATGTAGACAATTTTGTCTTTTCGAAAAATTTTGAAATGACTGATAGGTGTTGATTTCTTCATGGTCCTTTTGAAAGTTTAGGTTCCTCACTTGTCCTTTTGGATATTCGGAGGGACTTTTTTGGGATTTTCCCATACATATATATTGGATTTCAAGGAAGTTGTTGTTGTGACAACAGGATGAGTTGGGTAGTTTGGGCAAACACTTGTTTTTTTTGGGTAAAATGGGCTTTACATGAAATGAACTAGTCTCATCTTGGTATTTTCATAAGGGTTTGTCTTGTTTTTATGTAAGCTTTTGTTTATTCACTAAATACTCAAATATTTTTTTCTTCATAATATCTCATATAGATGCCCCATCATTTTTTAGTCAATATAAAGTATAAGATAGAGTGAACGGAATGGAAAAGTATGTCCTAGTCCTACTACATAATATGGCGGTTAGCAAAATACAAATAATAGTGGTAAAATGATAATGTTATGATAAAAGCCATCAGGATTGTAAGAAGTGGGAAATCTTCTACAAATGCGAGATCTAAATTCTAAAACAACAACGAACTGGTATAAAGCTAAGTATCGTTTTCATGTGAACAAATGAAAACAGCGTAAAGAGTAGGCAAACTATATACTGTAAAGCATAAAACTAGACCCACCAAAAAATGAAAGTCCCCACAATTCCCACAATAACGACGCCGTTTTGCATCTTAACAACTAACAAGGAACTGAAAAATAAAATAAAAAGAAGTCATAGATGAAAACGAGAGCCGTTGATTATGAAACAAACGACCCGAAATCCAGAAAGCAAGGAGGTAAAGCCCAAGAACAAAAACGCGGCATAGCCCAATGATATGGAAATATCCGCTTGTACACAAAACGCATTGCTGACCGTACACGTGTCTGTCTGCTTCAACATCCTGGCCGTCGAGGTCCCGGCCGCACTGGCCGCAAGCAATAGGTAAGTGAACACCTGTTCACACCGAATCACACCACCACCATACATAAATAATAAGTATTGTTCACATCAGAAGAAGAATAAGAAGAAGAAGAAGAAGATAAGAATGTTGTGTGAAAGTTGACCTGGTCATGGCCGAAGTCAAACCAGACTTGAAGGGCTTCAGGGAAGATGGTGACTCCTCTGGAGATTTCCCACACAGAAGCTCCCAATTCGAAGAGACAGTAGATTGCAACTATGGCATTGGCAGCTAGCACCAATCTGTAAGTTTAATTTCACTTCAATTCAATTCAATTCAATTCAGCAGTCTACTACATTTGTCAGCTCTTAATCACTCCATTTTACAATTATTATATTCCACTCACATACATACATCTTGTGTTAAATATAAGACCCGTTGACTTTTTTTTTAGAGATTAAAATTGCGAAATAGGTTATTAAATTATGCTACCTCCGGTAAAAATAAGGCCTAGCTGACTTTTTTCTGGAGAGATTAAGGTTGTGAAATATGTTATCAAATTATAACATACTCCCTCCGTTCTAAATATAACACCTAGATAACTTTTTTTTGGAAAGATTAAGGTTGCGAAATGAGTAGGTTATTAAATGATGACATATTTGATATCTTTTTGAATTATCCATTAGCTTATAGGTAAAATAAACTAGTTTAATAAACTAGTTTGAGAGAAAAAATTCGGTAAATCAATTTATAATTAACTTATTTTTTGCTTTTTTTAGGATTTTTCAAAAAAGTCATCTAGGTCCTATATTTAGGAACGGAGGGAGTATTTGATATATTTTTAGATTATCTATTGGTTTAAAGGTAAAATAAATTAGTCTAATGGAAAAAATTAGATAAATTAATTTATAATTAATTTATTTTGTTCTTTTAGAATTTTCCAAAAAAATCAATTAGGTCTTATATTTAAGAACGAGAGTAACATATTTGATATACTTTGAGATTATCCATTAGTTTATAAACGAGTTTAAGGGGAAAAATTAGTTAAATCAATTTATAATTAATTTAGTTTATTTTTTTAAGATTTTCCATAAAAAGTGAACTAGATCTTTTGTATGGTCTTTTATATCAGATAGATAGATAGATAAAGTAAAAATGAAGAGCTAATTAGGTTAGCGAGAGAGAGAGAGAGAGAGAGAGAGAGAGATGAAATGAAATTAGGGGTGGGTTAAGGAATGGAGGTACCTGAAGGAGTCGAAGTGGTACCAGCGAGGGGGATCAGTGGAGCGAGTGTTGGTGAGCATGAAGACGAAGGAGGCGAAGGAGAAGGAGAAGGAGGTGAGGCGGAAGAGGAGGAGCAGCGAGTTGAACCGCCGCAGTTTGCTCTCCGCCACCGTCGAGTGGAAGCCCGCCGTGGGGGAACGGTTGTCGCCGCCCACGCCGTTACGGAGGGCATGGGGTGAGGACCTCATGGTGTTTCAGGAGTTGGACTTGGATTGAAGAAGGTGATGGTGTGGTTATAATTATTATAAGGAGATGGAAGATGGGAAATCATGTGGGAAGAGAAGCTAAGGTAGTAATAGTAATACTAATAGTATGACTATCAGTATGTATGTATGTATGTGTGTATGTATAAGAGCATTGATTAATGGGTGTGTGAGCCTGTGAGGGTTTGAAGGAGGAGGAGGACATGGTCACGAGGAAGGGCATGAGTTGCATGGGGTTTATTGAATTGAATTGAAGGACAGTGTGAACAAGGGAACTAAGGAAGAAGAAGAAGAAGAAGAAGAAGAAATGGGGACAAGAAGGGAAAGGTGGAGAGAGAGATGGAAAAGAGGATGTGCAGAATTAAATTAAAGCCAATTTTTATTCCTTTCCCTTTACCCATATCCATATCAATATGAATGAATGAATGAATGAAAGGATGTGTGTTCAATGAAAACTGCTCAAACTATTCCCCATTTCATCATGTAATGCTATCATTTTGATCCATTAGTATTACAAAACAAATCCTATATATTTAATATTTTTCTTATCTTTTCAGAGAATTGTTAGATTAAATTGATGGGTAAATAAGAACTGTTGGTTTTAAAATGGGAGATGGATTGACGTACACCCCTTGCCCAAAAACATTAAGAGATTAAATCCAATTTTGGGCAATACTCCTTCCATCTTACTCCCTCCGATCCTAAATATAGGACTAATTGACTTTTTGGAAAAAACATATAAAAAAGCAAAATAAGTTAATTATAAATTGATTTACCTAATTTTTTCTCTTACACTAGTTTATTTTACCTATAAGCTAATGGATAATCTAAGAAGATATCAAATATGTCATGATTTAATAACCTATTTTGCAACCTTAATCTCTAAAAAAAAGTCAATTAGGTCTTATATTTAGAACCGGAGTTAGTAATATATAAGTTCCGATGTTTTTGAAATGATTTATCCCATTATCATAGAGTCGCATAAGGTAGTAATAAGTAATACTCCCTTAAAAGAATGAGATTATTGATAATGGGATTTAGTTATTTCATACATTACTTAAAAGAATGATTTAGTAATAAGTAATCTCTCTATCTAGGTCCTATATTTAGGACCGGAGGGAGTAACACTTAAATTAACAAAAATACTTTAGCAATTCTTTTTTTATTAAATAAAATTAGTCATACATTACTTAAAAGAATGAGATTTAGTTATTTCATAGAACTAAAAACGATTCTGTCGTTTTTTTTAAATAAAAATTAAGGTTGGATAGGCAATATAGATGTCAGCATGCCTAAAATGAAATTTCAAGTTCAAATATCAAAAGAGGCTGAGCGTTTATATATAGAGGGAGAGGCCGGTTTGAATTATGTTGGATCGTGGATGGTTTTACTACAAAATAGAGATTTGTTTTCATTATAAGTTAATACAAATATGTTCTTAAATATGAGATAGCGTTTACTATTTTTGAAATATTCAAATTAAATGTAATTCTTTCAACTACATGTTGTATATTTAGATGTTAGCTTAGGCATTTCCATTCCATGATTTCTCCCTAAACGCGTACCTGAACAATATTCCAACCCTTGTTTCTATTGAAAAGAGAGCGTAGTTCCTTACTGTTGAGTCCACGCGGAAGAAGGGTATCTTCCATAAAGTTGTATAAAAGCTAGCACTGACGGAAGAAACACGAGGTTGACGGAAAGCTAGCACTGACCCAAGCACTATAGCAGCTCATCTAGGATTTTGAATATATTCTCTGTTGATTATTAGGTTTGCTGTTAGTATGAAAAATATTATATGAAGAAATATATCCTAGCTTGGAAAATTAAGAAAAGAGAGGAGAGTAATGAAAGAAGAAATAAATATTTTTGATTCAGTAGGATTGTAGGGTTCACTTGTGTGATATTCCTACATATTTTTTAAAAAATAGTTTCGAGATATACTCATGTTTATAAAATAAACATATGTTTCTTCCATTCTTTTTACTCGTTTGAACTCGGGTGTTGGGTGTTTATGTATATCTCAATTTATGATCTAATGTTGACGGCAAGAGAAAAACAAAAAAAAAAAGGTTTTATTTGCCATGGAAGTGTGCACGATGTATAATGCTCAACTCTTAAGTATTTTTGGGTACAATTTTGCCTCAAAAGTGGGCAAAGTTTGCCACTTACTGTTAAAAACCTCATGTTGACTGTTAAATAGTTGATGATGTTGGTTGATCGTTATTATTCAAAGGTAAAGAGTGAAATTAATATGATACAATTTGCATACTTCTAGGGTAGACATATAATAATACGTGCACACTTTTTGGGAAATTATGACATTTAGCCCTAAATGAATTGATGATTTCAGTCAGCTTCTCTATCTTTTATTTTGGTAGAATTACTTCTGGGCTTTTGACTTCAAAAAAAATAGCTATTATTGTTGCAATAGTGGGTAGTATATATCTAATTATAATTTTAAGAATATTCATCCGATAAGATTTTGAGCTAGTAATACTGCAAAGGTTGATACTTAGTTTGATCTTTTTCTTTGTTATATTAATATTACTTTTCATACATAAGAGAAAAAAATTGATTCGTTATATTAGTATTACTGATCTTTAATCATTGATTCATTTCTATTCGGCAAATAAAATTGGTTTTTTATTCTTAAGGCAAAAAAAAAAATATTGATTCGTTCATTTGTTTTTCTCCGGGATGCTGTTTTATAACCTTTTACCTTTCATTAAAATTAAATTATTTTTTAATGGATGTATATTTATTTTCATGCATAATCCTTATAATTATATTTTTTTGACTGAATTTTTTTAACTGAATAATCCTTATAATTATATCACTCCTAGAAATTAAAATAACCTGATTGAGAAATATAGAGTACTAATAATATTTTGATATGACCATTTAGTTGATAGATACGTGGATGAATTTGAATTGTCAATCCGTGAAGACCAGGGTGTCATAATATTGATTCGGATTAGAATTTATATTCAAATTTAATATTGATTACTTTGACCCTATTGTCCCATGTTTCCTGGGTTTTTCATGCACAAGTCAATGAACCAAATACCTACTTATCTGTGTTGTCTGACCAAGAATGGGATGATAATCATCGAAGCTCCCTGTTCACGTGAATTTATGTTGTAAGAATTAAAAAGTCGGTATGTAAACAACATTTTTATCTCAATTTAAGGTAAAATATCAATGATAAGGTTTTATTCCATTTTGTGAGATTAGCTCTATATATGATCACAAATCATATCTTTTCTTGGCAACGTTGAAGACCATATATTTACAACATCAACAATGTCTTATTTTAATTTGTGGCTCTTAAAAAAGTTAATCCATAGAGCTCACCTATATTTTTAAGTATATTTTTACCGTTAACATGTTATATAACAACTATCTTATAGAGGCTATTTATAAAATATTTAAGGGTTAAATGTCAGACTTTTAAAGTGTGCACGGTGTAACACACACACACACATATATTCTAAAAGTAATTTTCAATCCAATTTGATCTCGGAAATGTGCAAAGTGTATCGTATTCACCCTTTATTCTTAAAACCCCCATGTTGACTATCAACGGTAAAGGGTGAATATACTACACTTTGCAATTTGCACACTTTGGGGAAAAATTGTACCAAAAAATAATTTTGTGGCCGACATGATACTCTCTAGACACTTTTTAGGTCAAATATAACTTTTAACTCAATATTTAATTCTTAAAATATATCACTATATATTTATAAAAAAAAATATCGCTATATAATGTGTTTATCCATATCATTTCACATGCCCTCATTAAGGCTTTGTCCATCTGAAATCATGTGTTTTAAAACAAAAATAAGGCAAGTTATTTTGACTTTTCTGTGTAGACATGAAATAAGGAGTTCCAATTATTATTCGCCCTGCTCATGAACAACCTCATTTTTTAGACGCGATTTATATTTTATGCAACTTCTGTTTGACTTCTAAGATCTTGTACATTGAACCAATGAGCATTTCAGTTGTTGATGGATTATGATAGTCACCGTGTTTTTTTAATATAAAAATTTAGTTTTTGAATTTTCATATTACGTATGTCCGTTTGATTCGTATGAAAGGTGATTTCATATGGTAAAGCTAGCTTATCCTTCATGGTGAACATAATTAATCATAAAGATCTTTCATTGACTTTTTGAGATGGATTAAGATGCATTCAATGACTTAAAGTATTATTTTCATCAGAGCTTGTTTTCATTAACTAATTTGCATTTACCACTCTAAAATATTTTAATAGTAGTATTGATATCTTAAAGTAATTGTTAAGATGCAGTTTTATTCTTTAAGTATGTTTCTCAATGGCGAGTATTATAATAAACTTAGGATATTGGGTATTTCTGTAAAAATACTTTAAATACAAAGTGTCACTGGAAAAATAATTTAATGTACTGGATCTTGGATGCATAAAAAATTAACTTAGAACACCGAGTATTTTTAGAAAGTACTTTAGGGAGTTGAATGCATGTTAACATTTTCCATGTTGTTATTAATCTTGGTCCAGGGTACTCAAAAAGGAAATGGGACCTGTTTTGATGAACTATCTATAGAGTGGAGTTTTTTTTTTTTTGATCAGGATATAGAGAGGAGTTGACTTACTACATTTTATGATACAAGACTTGGATGAATTCATCATATTTTCGCTATCAAGTTCTTTCTTACGTTTGTTTATATTTTTAATAAAGAATTTTTTAGGAACATAAATTTTTTACCTAACTTTAATTTTTCACCCTCATCTAGCCTAATAAAATACAACCAAAGTTAACTTGGTTGATTGGATTGCAAGTTTGGTGTGCATCTTTCTTTGCTTCCCATTAAAAACTGTTTTTTTTTTCCTTTTGAAAAAACCATGAGTAATGATGGGACTGATCTACCTGAGTGTGTTTTGGTCTAAATTAAAGTGTGATTAAAGATAAAGTTTCCTGGTAATGACTTGCAAGCATAGTCATATTGATATCTTGTGATGCTTTACTAAACAGATCATAGTTATATGAGGAAGTAGCTTAATCATTCTATACATTCACCATTAACAATTTTTCAGTCAAAATGGTGAATTACATTTTCATATGTTTCCTTCCACTCAGAGGAGGCTGAAACTGCCATTTATTACCCAAAAAATTTTGTCTGAACACTGGCAAAAGTATATGCTCCATAGCATTTCTTGTTCACATTTATAATTATAATTTCTTTCAATTACTTTTGCATTGAGATATAACCATAAAGATGAAATCATTGAGTATTGTGGGTCTTGGTCTGGGTGTAGCTTTTGGTTGCCTTTTAATACTTCTGGTTGCTGAGATCTGTTACTTTTTGTGTTGGAAAAAGAAAAGTACAAGTCAAACAGATTCAGAAAAAGGCATCAACAATGTTTCTGGGAAACACCTATTTCAAATGTTCAGTGAAGAAAGGGCAGGTTTCAATAATGGTGATGATGATGATCCAGAAGGGCAAGTTCAACCACATACTTGGAGGTATTCTCAGAGTCCAAGATTTTTATTCACAATTGAAGAAGGTATGAAGGAAGGTTCAGAATGTGAGAGTGTGAATAAGTCTAGTTGTAGAGTTAGTCCATGTGATTCTTTCATTGTGGAGACTCCATATTTCACTCCTTTGGCTTCAGCTTCACCTTGTTTGGCTTCTCCTATTATACTCCCTTTGACTTTGAATCATCATCTTGAATCAGCAAAAAATGATGCCGCAGAGCTTAATAGAGTTATGAAGGCTTCAACTCCGCCTTCAAGATTCAAGTTATTGCATCACACACAGGAGAAGAAGCCCAGTTGAAATGGGACACAAAGGTAGGCCATGATGCTCTTTATGAGTTTACACATTTTCAATTTCTACTTGAAATGGCATAAAATGTATAAGATCTTATAGAAAGAAGTACATACAATCAGAATAATGGAGGTTACTTGAATGTATATAACATGTATCCTTGTCATTTACATTATGTGTTTAGCTTCCCTTTTAAATTGCATCAAGACAAAATTCAAGTTTTGTTGCTTTTGGTCATAATGATTCCATTTTCAGAGTAATATTGTACGCGAATATATTTTATACATATTTTAAACATTCCACTTTCATGGGAAAGTATGAGAAATTTCTCTTGGATAAGCCTAGCCATGATAGTTCAGCCAAGTTTTTTCTAATTCTTCTCCTCGTGTGAAATGTTGCAAGTAGCTTTTGTTTGTATCTCTAATAGCCAATTGTTGAACATGTTATAAGGGATTGTTCATAAATATAAAATATCATGAGCCATTTTGGCACCAATCCCTTATGCAATAATTTCCCATGATTTAACATAAGAAAATTATGTTGAGAGAAATTTTGTATTTAAATAGAAATTAAGGAATAAGTTCTCTTGTTTTGTTGTCAGTATCCAGTAAAACATAATCTTCTTGTGATGTTTCTTATGCAACGTGATCTAGGGGTCTAAGTTTACCTACGTTCATATACACGTTAAAATTGGCAAAGTGCACCTTTAGATATATGTTGATTTTCTCAGAAAAGTTAAACAAAATGCTTCAACGGGAAAATTCAGCTTCGCATATTTACGCTTTTAATGGAAAATTTCAGCTACGCAAGGTTCACCTCTAAGGGCGAATTTCAGATTCCAAAATCTCAGCTTTAATCAATTGAAACTTTTACACACTGATAAGTATTATTATACCATGCGGATGAACCAATTAACCAAAATTTTATATCATTAGCATATTATGTGTATTGGGTAGGACCTCAAATTAAAGGATAACAAGGATATTTGATACATGAGACTCAATTTTTTTTATCAGAATATAAGACTCAATTGAATTCTAGCAATTTTTTTCTTTTTGAAACTAAGCCATTCTTTTTGGTCAACACCTTAAAACCAACTAACCATTTTTTTACCTTAAACCAACGAACCATGACACCTATAGACTACAGTCTATAAGTGATATTAACTTTCTACTTCAACAATTCAATGGACACTTGACTAACCAACTAACCATTTTTCTAACTTTCTTCGAAGCATGTATGTGCATCAATTTATGCATCTCAACTCGTATTATGAAATATATATAAAAAGAATCTATTGTTGTTTGTTAAAGAGAGAAAAGAATATTGTTCAAAACAATTAATTGACACTTGAACAACAGGGAATATCCAAGCGTAGAAACTGATGAATTAATCTCCCATTGCAGCACGTCTGGTTATCCCCAGTTCAGGGGAAAGTGGTAATAAATCAGGTTCTTCCAAAAGACTGAAGGCAGTAAATCCATAGTAAGAGTGGTACAGATCTGGAAGCTCTCCAGGGACTTTGCCAAACCCGCCCCACTGGTGAAGAACAAATAAAAGAAGCTAAGTTAGTTGAATACCGCCAAGGGTCAATAAAAGGGCAAAGATGCATAAAGATTTAACATCATCACATCACTATTAGTGCAATCAAGAATTGTAGTTTTTCACTCCCTAGAGAACAAAGGTAATGTGTGGTCCTCGGAGTTCACTTTAAGTTATCATTTCAACAATTTCTACCGAGGATGACCATGATGCAAAATCCAATGGCTTTTGGAATACAAGTATCCTGATTACCAAGAACTTTTAAACTCCTTTGTCCAGACACTAAAACTTGACATTCAGCTCAACATGTAATCCCAAAAAGGCTTAGTTATAGCATGTCCAACTAGCATAATTAACAACCTTGGCATCTACAAGATTCCAGGCTGTAAATTTGATTAATATTTACCAATAGTTGATAAATTCCATAACCATCACAAGAACCATGCATGGTACTAAATCTACACCATATTACCTGTTATTTTATAGTTTATTTATTTATTTATTTGGGAAGGGGTGTTGGGGTAAGGCAAGTTAAGACCGAGATAGAGAATTGGCCAGTATAACGAAGTCGTCCCTCTTGTTCCCTTTTCTCTCCATTGTGAAGCCCTCTCCTTCCGTAAAACAGAAAATATACCAATTTTCTAAACAAAACTTTACGAAAAAACAAAGGTTAACTTAATCACTCTTTTTCTTGCCTTTTCTAAAGATACATATATGCTATCTCATTTCATACTTTCACAACCAAAACACACGGCCTTGTAAATAGAAATAGTGATTACAGTACCTCAGATTGACAAGCAAGCAGAAATCCACGAAGAGCTTCTTTGTCAATGAAGTACTGTCTTCCAAAAATCCTCAAAGATGCTCCAATCCTATATATGCACGTAATTCTGTCAAGGCTATGAAAATTTGTGATGCTGTACCATGGAATTCCCAAAAACATCTAATACCACTTACCAAAATGCATAGCATGTATCACTAACTTTATTGGGTCTACCTTGAAAACCACCATCGGTCCCCAGCCTCTGAGAAATAGAAGAAATGACTAAGATATCTTGATTGAGAAAAAACATTTCAAGCACTAAAAGTTAGCTTTGCCAAAATGTTGATAAAGGATGTTTATCAAACAATTGTTTCAATGTTCAAAAGCATTTGTGGAAAAGGAGCCTGATGGGACCCAAGCCCTTGGAGAGCCCATCCCCAAAAGCTAGCTGTTAGGGAGGGAGAGCCAAGGGCTTAAATACCACACCAAGCATCCCATTCTACCCAATGTAGGACTTCGCCCATACAAAGTCCCCATGTGGTAAAATTAATCCAAGTGTGTGTGGAAGAGCCATGTCATAAGCTTTTAACAACGTTTCTCTAATAAATTAAGAGTATAATTGAGGAAACAATAATCAAGAGACTTGCTTGCATATTAATTTTCCTATAATGAATACTTAGCTTATAAACAAACCTGCACAAGCCAATCCAATAGCAATGGTGCATCTATCAAAGAAGTCATGGCAGAGCTTGAGTGGATATCATCTTCAAGAAATCCCATTAATCGGAGGGATGCAATAGCACAGTATGTTGCACCACCTATTCCATTGAAACAACTAATGTTGATAGATACTATTTGAGAAATCTATCAGCAGGCATGAGCCAAAATCACAATATTCAAGGATGAATTTCTATTGTTGAAACATTTGAAAAAAAAAATTGACGAAAAGAAGAAGAATCGGTGAAACCACACAACGGCAATAGCATGGATCATGGATGTAAGTGCAATCAAGTGGGAGTTGGCCAAAATAGATAACTAACAAGATTGCAACAGCCCGTCTTTCAACATACAATAAAAATATGCTAAATAATGAAAATTATTTTGAACTCACCATGTGATTCCGCACCAGGAACTAATCCAAATCCACCATCATAAGACTGAAAAGGAAAAAAAGGTGAAATAAAGCCCCAAGTTTAATGTATATCCGTATGTCATCATTTGTTTGGACCATGTACTGCCATAACGAATAATATTGGAAATCCCAAGAATAATTTATGACAATCTACAAACCTGACAGTGCAATATGTAATCCTTGGCTTTCTCTTTATCCATGCCACTCCAATCATTCAACATATAAGAGATGGCAGCTGATAGAGTACAGAAGTAATAACGAATGAAATAACATTGTTCGTCAAGTAAATAAGCTAAATAACATCCCAGTTATAACTCTTACCCGCACAATATACGAATCGTAGATCTTTTTCAGCCCCAATAATGATGGGCATAAAGCTATGACAAGAGATGCACAATTTTAATAAGTAATCTGAATTACAATTTACAGAGAACAATTATAAATGGAACAAAGATTGATTTAGCACATCATCATGGCCCTAAATTGCAAACCACACACTGCAAAATGAAGGAATATGGATGCAGTGAATCAATAAGAGTATTACTTAAAAAGGTTCCAGAAATTTAAAAGCATACCTTCCATCAGGCTGCTGAAGATTTCTCATTGATGTCAATAATGGTTCAAAGTCATTGTTGGACAGTTTATAACCAACAATTTTCAATATGGCAAGGGCACAGTAAGTACTTGCCAAGTGACTATTGTTGGGAGGTGAAACCTAGCAGAATTACATTTTGATAAGTTCACTAACATAAAAATATTGTAATAAGAAAATCACAAGAAAAGCCAAAGCACTTGCTCAGCACATCTTTGTAGAAACAATACTACATTGTTTACCACACAAACTTGGAACAAGACGTTTAGCTATTTACATGTTTCTTCATACCCCATCATCAACTGCAGGAAACTGAGAACTCCTGGAACCGAGAAAACCAAAGAATTCTCCTGCAGCAAAAAGATAGCCACATCAACTTGACTTGCCAGTGAGAAAAAATACTAGAGACCATATGTTGCTAAAAGCTGTATACAAATTTCACAGGAATCATCTCTTACCACTGTCTCTATCTGCCTGGTTTCTAGGGAGAACTTGGAAGGACAAAACCCATTTGGCAACAGCATCTTTGTCAACCTATAACATACATTTGGTAGAACAGATATATCATTTAAAAGTTACTCCCTCCGTTCCTTAATATAAGATCACTTTTGAAATTCAATTTGTTCCTAATTATAAGATCACTTCCCAACTTTTCCCAAATTAACCCTACAATGCTTGTCTATAATATCAAGCAAAAGATGGAGGGTGAGGATAAATGTGTATATATAGTTGGGATAAATTGGTAATATCACGTGTAAATAACTAGCTTAACTAACATCCTTAATCTAATCAAATTAGGGAAAATGATCTTATATTTAGGGACGGAGGGAGTAATTCTGATCCTACAATGGCCATCATTGGTATGTTTTCTTCCCCTTGTTTGAGAGTCATTAATAACAATGTGAGAACAGTAATGGATTTTCAGCAAATACCAGCTTCATTCAATTTGTGGGATTTAAAGGTGAAATTTTTAACCAAACAAGGAAATGGGAAAGATACAATTTAACCAAACACAGCCTTATTAAGATACCCAATTGCATTAATAATAGGCTAAACATAACATTGCATGATAAAAATTTGATCTTGAGTAGGTCCACTGTTAAGGGATGGGTGTCCTAAAAAGATAGGTATAGCATAGGGTAGGCTAATGGAAGTGACATATACGTACGTGATGGATGGCACCTAAGATGTCGAGGCCGGAGATGACGAAGTAAGCGAGGGTGAGGCGATTGATTTCTTGAAGCTGATAAGGGGAAGGCAGTAACTGATACATCATCTGAAGAAAAGTGAGGTGGCCATCTTTGGAGAATTCAGCTTCACCTGAGGATTCATCTGATGGATTCTCCATGGAATTCATTCATTCATTCATTCATTCATTCAGTTTATTTATGATAATAATAATGTGAATGAGGGAGGGAGGGAGGGAGGAATCCACAACAATGGACTGCATTTGAAACATCCTTACATTACTTCACATACATGTAGGATCTATATTCTATAATGCTACCTTAACACTTCTAAATATAACATCTCATTCTACTTTCTTTTTTTCTTATTTTTCCCCTCTTTTTATAGGCCCTCTTTAGATGAGAATACAACAACAACTAAACCTTATCTCACTCAAGTGAGGTCGGCTACATGAGTCATACGTCGCCATTTTACACTATCATAAGCCATACCTGGTGATAAACATTTTGCTGAAAGATCTCTTTGAACAACTTCATTAAGAGTTCTCTTTGGTCTCCCTCTTTTTCTTATATATGGATCTTCTACTATCTGATCCACTCTTCTTACTGGCTCATCTAATTCTCTTCTTTGAACATGTCGATACCACCTTAAACGATTTTCTACCATTTTCTCCGAAATTAGTGCTACCCCAACTCTTTCACGAATATAATTATTCTGAATCCTATCTTTTATTGTATACCTACTCATTCATCTCAACATTCTCATTTCTGTCACATCCATCTTATGTTCTTGATGTCTTTTAATTGTCCAACATTCACTACCATATAACTAGGGGTGTAAATGAGCCGGGCCGAGCCAGACTTTATGTAAATAGGTCTGGTCCCGTAATGCAAAAGGAAAATATAGGCCTAGGCTCAGGCTTGGTTGTAGGCTTTTTTCAGAAAAAAGCCTAGGCCTGCGAAAAATATTTCAGGCCTGAAAGCCTTTTTAAAAGCCCACTTACAATGTAAGTCTTAAAAAAACTTCAGGCCTTTTAAAAGTCTACTTCAAATTTAGGCTTTTAAAGGCATACATATCAAGTTTAAAAAGACCATAAATATGACACATATCAAGTACAATAATAAGCACAAAAAACATGTCAGGCCTTTTATTATTACAGCTTGAAAAGGTCTACTTACTAATAATATTATTATTATTTTATTATTACTTATTAGTAGTACTATTAAATAGGCCAGACCTGAAGGCTTTCGAGCCAGACTTTAGTGAAATAGGCCTGACCTTTTTAGTTAAAAAGGCTTTTAAATGGGCCTGAATCTGGCCTGTTTATTAAAAAGGCCGAGCCAGGTCGGGCCCTAAATAGGCCGAGCCATAGGCCGCCTGTTTATGGCCTGACTCATTTACACCCCTACATATAACATTGCCGGTCTAATAGCTGTTCGATAAAATTTTCCTTTTACTTTATCTTGAACCTTATTATCACATATAACTCCAGAAGCATTTCTCCATTTACACCACCCAGCTTGAATTCTATTGTTAACATCACCATCTACTTCACAATCTTCTTGTATAATTGATCCCAAATATCTAAACTTGTTCACCTGTTGTATAACATGATCACCCAATTTAATTTCTATATCCTCATGTACTTGTCTATAGCTAAAACTACAATGCATATATTCCGTATTGCCTCTACTTATTCTGAAACCTTTTGACTCTAGAGTCCTCCTCCATAACTCTAATTTCCAATTAATTTCAACTTTTGAATCCCCTAAAATAACTATATCATCCTCGAAAAGCATACACTTAGGAATTTCTTCATGTATACTTGTAGTTAAGGCATCCAAAACAAGATTAAACAAATATGGACTTAATGCCGAACCTTGGTGCAGTCCAATTCTTATTGGAAAATCAATTGTTTCTCATGGAGGAGTTCTAACCCTAGTCCTTACTCCTTCATACATATCTTTAATTACTCTTATGTACTCAACTTGTACTTCTTTCTTTTCTAAAACTTTTCAAAGTAAATCTCTTGGTACCCTATCATATGCTTTTTCAAGATCAATAAAAATCATATATAAATCCTTACTTCTACTACGATATTTTTCCATTAAACTTCTAATTATATAAATTGCTTCTGTAGTTGACCTACCCGGCATGAAACCAAATTGGTTTTTCGATATGCTAGTTTCTATTTGTAACCTACGCTCAATTACTTTTTCTCATAACTTCATAGTATGACTCATAAGTTTTATTCCTCTATAATTTGCACAATTTTGAATATCTCCTTTATTCTTATAAATAGGAACTAATGTACTCTCCCTCCAATCATCTGGCATTTTCTTAGACCTTAAAATTTCATTAAATAAATTAGTAAGTCACAACACTCCATTTTCTCTCAAACATTTCCAAACTTCCAAACTTCAATAGGAATACCATCAGGTCCTACAACTTTACCACTTTCAATTTTCCTGAGAGCAATCTCAACCTCACTCACTCTAATCTTATTGTTATTATTACCTTTATAGTTGATATTCCTTTCATTAAACCCCAAATCATCTATATTGTAATTCAAAGTTTCAGCACTATCATTAAACAACTTATAGATGAGAATACATTCGTTAAAAAACTTGGAAAAAATCTCTTTTTTTAAAAATAGATTCTAGATAATAGTTTATAAAAAAACTCAAAAAATAATACTACCTCCGGTCCTAAATATAGGACCTAATTGACTTTTTCGGGAAAAATTAAGGTTATGAAATAGGTTATTAAATGATGACATATTTGACAGATTTTTAGATTATCCATTAGTTTATAGGTAA
This sequence comes from Mimosa pudica, assembly GCA_029929735.1. Classification (NCBI taxonomy): domain Eukaryota; kingdom Viridiplantae; phylum Streptophyta; class Magnoliopsida; order Fabales; family Fabaceae; genus Mimosa; species Mimosa pudica. The sequence goes on along the minus strand of JAKELP010000021.1, from coordinate 4,620,377 downwards.
AATAAACTAGTTTAAGGGAAAAAATTAGGTAAATCAATTTATAATTAACTTATTTTGCTTTTTTAAGGATTTTCCAGAAAAAGTCAATTAGGTCTTATATTTAGGAGCGGAGGGAGTAGATTCTAACAAAACTTAGGATTTTAGTTAAAACAGCTATTCTGAAAAAACTTTGAGTGTTTATGTGACTTAAGTGAAACTTAGGTTTTGACATAAAAAACTATACATGAGAGTGTTTGTTTGCCTTGATTTCAAAACCTAGATTTGAGTTGAAAGTTTTAAACCTAGGTTTCAAAGTTTGCCAAACAAGCCTATATCATGGCTCATCTTTCAGGTGTCTTTTTTTTTTGTTAACCAATGTCCAGTATTATCCAAATTCGAGGGTAGGAGTGTTGCCACATAGATAGGTTGTACTCTCTCCCCTAATGAGAGTGTTTTCTTGGATTCAAATGCGTATTTTCATCTTTACAGGGGTTGACTCGTGGTTAAGTAATTAGAGTTGAGACTTTTGGCCCAATCTGTGAGGCTGAACCCAAAAATATACACAAAAATGGGTCATGGTTTAAAATATTAGTTATGTGACTTTCGACCCAAAAATGCCAGTTAGCCCGAAATCTAAACTCTAGCACAAATAAATAGAGAGTAGAGCTGGGAATTCGGGCCGGCCCGCATCGGGTCGGGCCTAAACGGGCCAGGCCCACTTAGGCCCGGTCCCTCTTTTACTCCCCTATTTGCGAAGCCCGGCCCTCATGCCATGGGAAGGGCCTGGCCCACTTTCTTCTTCTTTTTTTTTTTTGAAAAAAATCCTTTTACTAAACTCATTTTTCCTCTTTCCACATTGTTCGCCCTGTAAATTTTATGGTTTTAGCAGAACAAAATCATCTAATAACATCACAAACCCACAATGAACATAGTTATAAGTCATAACATAGTCTGATAAGTGATAACATTACAACATACACTGTAACACTCATAGTGATACACATAATCCACTACAAAAAAACGGGTCATTCCGGCGCAACTTTACCGGCGTTTTGGTCCAAAACGCCTATATGAGACGCATACCAGCGTTTTTACCCAAAGCGCCTATATGAAAACGCCAATAAATTTGGCGCGCGTTTCCCGCCTTTTTTCCCGCGTTTCCATATCAGCGTTTTGGGTATAACAAACGCCGGTATGGTTTTTAAATTTAAAAAAGAGGGGCTGACAGTTTTTTTTTTATTTTTTTATTCAGAAAAACGCATATAAGCGTTTATTCAAAACGCCTATCTGCGATTAAATATTATTTTAATCGCACATAGGCGTTTTGAGAAACGCCTATGTGCATAACGTGCATTTAATATGCACTTTATGCGCATATCGGCGTTTTGCAAAACGTCTATCTGCGCATTAAGTGCATATTAAATGCACTAAATGCATATAGGCGTTTCTCAAAACGCCTATATGCGATTAAAATAATATTTAATCTCATACAGGCGTTTTGAGGAAACGCCTATATGCATTATTTACATTAAAATAATGCATATAGGCGTTTCCGCCAAACGCCTATATGCATAAGAAAGCATATAGGCGTTTCCCTGAAACGCCTATATGCATTATTTTAATGTAAATTATGCATATAGGCGTTTGGCAAAACGCCTATATGCATTATTTAATATTAAAATGCATATGGGCGTTTTCCAAACGCCGGTACGCACCTCCGTTCCCTATAAATAACACCTCCCTCCTTCCGCAAAGTTGCTCATTTTCTCGTTTTCTTCTATTTTTCTTCTCTTCGTCTCTCATTCAATGTTGCTGTTGCTTTGTTTTTTGGCTAGTTTTGCTGATGTTTTTTATTTCGTGTTTTTTGGTGATATTTGATTTTATAATGTTGATATGATCTTATTGCTTTTCTTTTACATATTTCTTGTTGTTTTGATTTTATATATTTGGGTATCATGTTTTATGAATTACTCTTGTTATTGCTTATGTTTATATATATTATTCTTTATGTGTATGTAACTTTGGGATTAACATATTATTCCTTATGTTTTTGAACCTTTTTCTTCCTGGTTCTAAACAATCAGGAAGAAAAATGTTTTTTATTTTTTTTTGGAAAACACATACCGGCGTTTTGCAAAACGCCGGTATGAAATATTATTATTTAATACCGCACATAGGCGTTTTATAAAACGCCTATGTGCATAAATAAAAAAATATTATTTCTGCATACCGACGTTTTGCCCCTCGTCTAGGCGTTTTTCAAAACGCCTAAATGCTGCATTCCCACGGCAAATATTTAGGCGTTTTGCTAAAACGCCGTAGCGCTATTCCGCCGGAAAATTCCGCCGATTCGAGGCCCTATAAAACGCCGATATGAGCCCCGTTTTTTGTAGTGATCCAATAGTCAAAATAAATAACAAAGTCTTCAAATATAAATCTAAATAAACATTAAATAATAACATTCAACGAGTCATCTAAGAGTGCACATCATCATCACTGTCATCAACGACATTTGATTGTGCTTCGCTATGAATTGACTCCTCTCCACTGACAAAATATCAAGTCTTTGCAATTCTTCTTTACCATCATATGCACTATCTCCTCCATCATCTAAGAAAAGAGGAAAAAAATTAATTGTCATTCAAGCATGTATAAAAAAAGAAACAAAAAAATCATAAATTAAATAAAAAATCATATGCAATTTTTTTAAAAAAATAAAACTTGGAAACGGGCCTAAAATACGGGCCGGCCCTAATAGACCCGCTCCCCTATTTTTCCACTAAAACAGCAGGCCCGGTCCTCCTCGGGTTTGCATGAAAACGGGCCGGCCCGACGGGTCAGACCCATATTACCGGCTCTAATAGAGAGGGTGGAAATAAAAGGAGATTTTTTTTATCAAAGAAATAAAAGGAGATGATTTAAAGTGTTTGGTTAACATCATGTTATATGATTTTAAGTAATTTAATTTAACTAGTATTTCAAATATTAATTAAATTAAAATGACATTATATAAAAAGGGAGGGAGATAAAGACCAAATAAATATAAATAGTTAAGGGAAAATCCCATTCGCCCACTCTTCCCGCCGTCCCATTCCCACCTTCTTCTTCTTCTTCTTCTTCTTCAGACTTCAGAGTGCAAGCAAACTTGAAGAAACCATGAAATCCCAAACCTTATCATTTGCTGAGAACTGCAAGGTCCATCTCCTCCTTCTATCCTCATTTCTCACTTTCTACAATTATATTATATTATACTCACTCTTAATATATGTATAATTTGCTTCTTCTCTGCAGAATATATTGGCATCTAACTGGCAAGCTTCTCTCAATACCATCAAAGCTGACGCCAAAGGAAGGTACCCCACCTCCTTTTTTCCCATTATCATATTATATGCATCATCTTTTGCTGCATGCTCTTCATTATGATACTTCATCATTACATAAAGTTGTTATTACCTCCGGTCCTAAATATAGGACCTAATTGACTCTTTTTTGGAGAGATTAAGGTTGAGAAATAGGTTATTAAATGATTACATATTTGATATATTTTTAGATTATCCATTAGTCTATAGGTAAAATAAACTAGTTTAAGGGAAAAAATTAGGTAAATCAATTTATAATTAACTTATTTTTCTTTTTTAAGGATTTTTCAGAAAAAGTCAATTAGGTCTTATATCTAGGACCGGAGCGAGTATTTTTGTTGTTGTTGGGATGTGATTTAATCTAAAACACTTGCTTAAGTGTTTGCTAATGAAGTGGTGTTTTTTTTTTTTTTTGAATTGTTTCAGCCGGGGTACTATCTATACTTCCAAAGTTAAGTACATTATGAGGAGAGGCAAGCCATATATTTGGGTTCCACAAAATGATTTACATAATGTGGTAAGTTTCTTCACATTTTTCTTTGTTCCTTATTTTCTAGTCTATAGTTTTCATCCTTTCATTTTCTAAAGGCAAAAAAATGTTGACTTTAATCATGTCAAGATCATATTTTTCAAATCTGCTTCATGACTAGCTAGAAATTTTCTTGTCTATTAAGAGAGGTTTACTAACTTTAATTGCCTGATTGGCCATGCTTAGTTGAAAGAATTCTTTTTTAATGGGAAAGCTTGATCTAATTTTTATCAATAGGAATATGGTTTTCAAGAATGATAATTAAACTTATAGCAGACTAGTTGGCTGCTTACTAGGAGATAAAATCAGTTTATTCTCCACTCATTTCGATTAAATTTTACATGTGCTTCTGTTAAGAAATTGTGTCTGTATTCTGTATGTTGTTTCACAGTTGTAAGGATGATATGATATATTTTGTATTCTCTTGCAGAATGCAATCATTGATGAGCGTGGTTCTTTTGGTGTGACCACTCCCTTTCCAGGCCCCTTGGGTGGCTTACTTAAATCATTGAAAAGGGTATGGTATCATAACTATTCTATGTTCATTTGAAACTAATTCTATTACAATTATATCCATTTAAAAATCCTTGTCATCCAATCATTATCCTCTGCATGAATTGGGTAACAAAAGGCTCCTTGTACTAACAAATCATAGTTCCATCTTCTTGTATGATTGGAAAAATATGAAGAGGTTGACTAATTGGTTCGTTTATTGATGTGTTATAGTCACCAGCAAGGGTTGCTTTAGTTGGGGATGTTGTTCCACTTAATGAAGATAAGGTAATATCTCCATATGCTCACTCACTTTCAATTTTTTGTGCTCTATATATTTTAATGTCTTTAGCTTGATGTGTTAATTTCCCTTTTATTTATAAATTTTATGGCGTTTTCTGAGGAAGAAAATTTAAGCAAGCTTCACGATTTCTCCTCCCTGGATGTCTTCATTATAATCTATAATATGGCATTAATTGATTTCTCTAAACAGTCAACAGTGATATTCTTAGGATTTAACGGTGGAACTGGTCAAACTGTAATCTTGAAAACACACCAGTATGTAAGAAGTTAGACAAGTGGACTTTCAGATCGGGAGGATCTTGGAAGTTAGAAAGCATGTAATTTCATTGCAAATTAACATTGTGCTTCTGCTTGATGAAATTTTTTAACATCAATTTCTGAAGATGATGAGAAAACTTCATTCACAAATTCCTAATATGACAAAATCCAGATAAAATACAGGCAACATTTTGTCAGCTGCAATTGGAAATCCACTTTGCCTATTAAGATGTTCCTATATCTAAACTTTTTTCTGAAATTTCAATGTGACTTGCAATTAAATTTAGATTATACTGAAAAAGATACACTTTTCTGTTACGTTTGATATTTATAAGTGAAACTGGTAATCTAAAGATTCAATACTACTAAAGCCTCTAGTCAGGCATGGGATGAATATCGGAATGCTGCTAACTTGCTTGAATCTCGGTATAGACTTTGTGAAATTCGTCCTTCACAATAATAAATTAATATTCTTGGTGTAGGCAAAATCTCTTGCAGAAAAACTTGAGCAAATTGTACTGTCTGAGTCAAAAGCAATGAAGGAGTTCAATTATGTTGTTTCTGGAGTACTGAGCTCTAGTGTTAGCCGTACATCACGATGTGGTAATTTTCAAGAAATATTGGATGATGTAGAAAAATACACAGCGTATAAATTTGAAATGAGGTAGGAATTTGGGTGCCTACATTTGCAGTTTGGCTTGTTCGAATTTTTGCATTATGTTTACAAATATCATCATACTGAATTCTAGCATCCTGAACAATTAGTTTGTCCCAATATTGAAATAAGTTTGCTGTGCAAAATATTGTACTAACTGAAAATATGCCTTTCATTTTGCCATGTGTTTTTCATTCTTTACTGTTCACCTCTTACTCTTGCCTACAATTTTAGTTTCTTGAGTTATTTAACTAGACAAATCTCTTTGAATGTGATAAATAAATTTAACCTTGACAAGATTCATATCACAAGAGTGAATGATGTAATAGAATAGGATGGAAGTAAGTTGGAGAGAAATGAGAGAACAGAGTGAAGGGAGAAAGAAACGGGAACCTATTCTTCCATAATGCCAAAACTGCCAAGTGTAATTAATACTCTGCGACCTAAATTTTGTAATAATTAAAGACTTACATAAATTAATAATGATTTTCACAAACAATTATAATCATGATTACCTTGAAGACCTCCTTAGAGTAAATGAAATTGCACCAAATGGATGCTCAAGCCCATGTGTTCATTTGGGAAGCCTTTTGAACTGAGTTGTTGTTTTGAAAATTTGGCTAATAATCAACTGTACTTGATGTCTAATATCCTGCACACCTTTTGCCATGATTAAGTATGATCTGCATAAACTAGAAACGGAATTTTAGAAGTCTCAGATATTAGTTTCATTTAATAGAAGTTTAGCTTGCAGTTCATGCAAATATATTGATGGCCATGGAGGAACTTTTGAAGTGAATGTTGAAGACGTTAACACCACGAAAGCTGATCCATTGGGTAAAAAACTATTTGGAAGCTTGACACTAGTATGTTTGTTTGTGCAACAAATACATCACCTCATATCTGTTTTATGTGTTGCCAGCTTCATTTTCAGCGAAGCTCATTGATGGAATTAACCAAAGTGAAGCTAGGCGTAGAGCTCTCATGCTTTTTTGTTTGGTCAACAAGAATGCTCTTGTAAAGGTAACTTAAATGATTTTTTATTTTTGCTGTAAATCACTATTTTTTGTCCATGAATAATATCTGTCCTATTAGTTTACTCCTTGAGAAATAATGATCCTCAAACTAGTCTGAGCCTTACAAACTGTATGGGAATTTAATCCAGTCTTGCGTTCGGTTGACCTCATGTTGACTTTGTTACTTGCTTGAGTGCTCTCTTATTAAACACTAGGGACTTGGATGCTAACAGTGTACTTCTGCCGCTAACTCCAAAGGAGTACAGTAATCCACAAGAGTAATCCTCTTAAAATTAGGTTAATATATCTCAGGATCACATTAGACTAAACAATGAGAAAAGGAATCTCTTGGGGACAGAACTAAAATATTATTCTTGTAAAGAGCCCAATTAGCCAATTATTAGCTTGTTGATAATACACTGAGACTTCTTCTATGTAGTAATTTGGTTAGCGCTTCTCATTTGCATTTTTATGGCATGTTCAATTTAATTAATGTTCAATAGCATCAGAGGCAGAAAAATAGTGGTGCCAAACTAAATATTCAATTTAAATAATGAGATCACACGTGACCAATCATTTTGCCAAACTTAATAGTAGTGCCTCTATATCTGAAGTTAATTTCTTAAGCTATTTGCTGCTCCTCTGCTATGTCTCACGATTATCATGACATTCTCACTGGATTGTTGAATCCAATTGACTAATATTTCTATTGGTATTTTATGAAGGATGCATATGTACTATCAGTGGATCAAAAGGGATTCGATGTGCTTGGAAAGCTTCCTAATCCTGTTGTGAAGGATGGAGCTGGCCACTACCAATGGAAAGAATACAGGTTCATGTTGAAGGAAGAAGCAAGTGATGTTGAATCATTTTGTCGCCAACTTGTTGAAATGGAAGAGGAGGCTATCAAACAGGTTTCAAGCTTCAGTGGACTAACGTAAACAGAATGGACTTTATCCAACAAAATAGACAAAAGTGGACTGAGTCTTTCATAAATCAGATTCATTTGGTTAAGTTTCTTTCATGCATATGGAAGTCACAAAAGGAGATTGTAAATCTTAAGTTTTGAGGTATATTAAGTATGAATCCTGATGGGCATGTTTTGTTCTGTCATGTATGGTGAATTGAGGTAGAAAATAGGCTTTGATGATGAGGATAATTTTTAGTTCACAAGGTCATTTTCCATCCTCTGCTTAATTTTTTTTTCATCATTTTCTATTGTAAAATTCATGGTAAAGGAATATCTGAAATTCTCCATACATTCGAAATATCCAATATTTACCCTTTAGAGAAATGTTATTGACTAATGTGTGTGTATCAAATCCTAGACTTTCTAGTTATAAACGGGATTTGCCCTCGAAAAATTACGATGCAACTCACCTTAATATCTTATTTCCAGAAAAAAAAATGTCACAGTGACTGTGAGGCATTTTAATTTAGGAATTAAATTTGAACGTAGCTGTGCTAAAAATCATATTTACTTATTTACTATTTAGGCTCTGGCATTCCTCTTTTTAATCAAGAAAATGACAGATTCACATTACTTTTTACTTATTGACCTCCCCTGTGGCTGTGGGCCTGTGGCAATCATACTTTACCTAATAATAAAAATAATCGTGATGGAAAACTTTGTAAATATTAATATTCTCTATTATTCAATAAATTTTATCACCGAAAGATCTTTCATCTTTTGTTTCCTTTCCATATCTTGCTTGAACCAAGAAAAAACCTATGCAAGACAAAAGCAAATTACGCAAACCCGCGTTTAATTTAAACCTAGAGAGCATAATAGCATTCAACTGTTAGTGGTGACAAGTGATAACGATTCGATATTATTTTCACTGTGTGACAAGTTTATTTCATTTTCCATTTGAAAGCAAACCACTACTTTTTCACCCAAAAATATATAACCTAGAGCATAAAGAGCGATGCCATGCCAAAATATATAACCACTATTTTTTCACCCAAAAATAAAAGCCACTACTTTGCAAGCGAATCACGTCAAATCAGATCCAAATTGGTAAAAAATGCTTAAAAAAGCAAAGATGATATTCGCACAAAATACTATTGTATTAAACACTTCATAAATGAAGTTCTCAATCTGTTCGAAGAAATACCAGAAATCAACAGACAAAATACTTTGCTGGAATAAGTCCTAACACATCAAAATCAAAAATCTAAAAATAATAGGGCAGATATAATCCCCCACCAAACAACGACTTTAACTTAGTCGACCTCCTCAATCTTGGGGCCAGGGCCGCTGCTACCACCAGATGGGTGAACATCATCTTCATCCATGCCTCCGGGAACGCCAGCACCATCAGCTCCACCTTGGTACATCTTAGCTATGATTGGATTGCAGATGCTCTCCAGCTCCTTCATCTTGTCTTCAAACTCATCGGCTTCAGCGAGCTGGTTGGCGTCAAGCCATTGAATGGCCTGCTCAATTGCATCCTCAATCTTCTTCTTGTCATCAGCAGAAAGCTTTGAGCTGATCTTCTCATCCTTAATGGTGTTCCTCATGTTGTAAGAGTAGTTTTCAAGAGCGTTCTTGGCCTCCACCTTCTTCTTGTGCTCCTCATCCTCTGCCTTGTACTTCTCTGCTTCCTGAACCATCTTCTCGATCTCATCCTTTGACAGTCTTCCCTTGTCATTTGTGATTGTGATCTTGTTCTTCTGTCCGGTGGTTTTGTCCTCAGCAGAGACATTCAAGATACCGTTGGCATCAATATCGAAGCACACAGTGATCTGGGGAACACCTCTGGGAGCTGGTGGAATTCCTGAGAGCTCAAATTTACCCAACAAGTTGTTGTCCCTGGTTCTTGTTCTCTCACCCTCATAGACTTGAATCAAGACACCAGGTTGGTTATCTGAGTAGGTGGAGAATACTTGCTCCTTCTTGGTAGGAATGGTGGTGTTCCTGGGGATCAATACAGTCATAACTCCTCCAGCAGTCTCCAAACCCAATGAAAGTGGGGTGACATCAAGGAGCAACAAGTCTTGCACCTTCTCGTTACCCTCACCGCTCAAGATGGCGGCTTGGACAGCAGCACCATAGGCAACGGCCTCATCAGGGTTGATGCTCTTGCAGAGATCCTTGCCATTGAAGAAATCCTGCAATAGCTGTTGAACCTTGGGAATTCTGGTGGATCCACCAACAAGGACAACATCATGGATGCTGCTCTTGTCCATCTTGGCATCTCTCAAACACTTCTCAACAGGCTCCATACACTTCCTGAAGAGGTCCATGTTGAGCTCCTCAAATCTAGCACGGGTGATGGTGGAGTAAAAGTCAATACCCTCAAACAAAGAATCAATCTCAATTGTGGTCTGAGCAGTGGAAGAGAGTGTCCTCTTCGCTCTCTCACAAGCAGTTCTCAACCTCCTAAGAGCTCTTGGGTTTCCACTAATGTCCTTCTTGTTCTTCCTCTTGAACTCTTGAACGAAATGGTTCACCATCCTGTTATCAAAATCCTCTCCTCCAAGATGAGTATCTCCAGCAGTGGCCTTGACTTCAAAGATACCCTCCTCAATGGTAAGAAGAGAGACATCAAAAGTACCACCACCAAGGTCAAAGATCAACACATTCTTCTCACCAGAAGAGGTAGCCTTCTTGTCAAGCCCATAAGCAATAGCTGCAGCTGTAGGCTCGTTAATAATACGCATGACATTGAGTCCAGCAATGACACCAGCATCCTTGGTAGCCTGACGCTGAGAGTCATTGAAGTATGCAGGAACTGTGACAACGGCATTCTTGATTGTGGAACCAAGGTAGGCCTCGGCAATCTCACGCATCTTAATCAAAACCATGGATGAGATTTCCTCAGCAGCAAATTGCTTATCCTCCCCCTTGTAATTGACAACAATCATTGGCTTCTCACCAGGGCCGGAAACGACCTTGAATGGCCATAATTTCATGTCACTCTGTACGGATGGGTCGCTGATTCTCCTACCAATCAACCTCTTAGCATCTGCCAAATCGCGATTCACACAGTTACTAATAAGTCATTTAAAAATCTGGACAACTATCATGCACACGCGCTAGACAACACAAACTATACAAAATAAATAAAAATTCTTAATATTCGTACGCTTCATTTAAAAAAATTATCATCCATTACGAACAGATCATAAAAAGTTGAAAATTATTATATCATGACACACTTTTCAACCAAGATTCATAGTCATTTAAAATCAGGACAGACATCATTCAACGTGCTAGACAACACAAACTATACAAAAATCAATTAACATTCTTAATATTCATACATTTCACTTAAAAATTATCATTGAAGGACAGAACATCAAAATTAAGACAGGCTAATATTATGACTCTTCAACCAAGATTCAGTAACAAATCATAAAAATTTTTTGAAAATTTGAAAATTTACATATTCTGACTCTATTCAACCAAGATTCAGATTACACTATAATATAATATATAAGACAGGCTAATATACCAACCGAATTAAGACATTTATTTAGTGGTCACAATAAAATAATCATCAAGATTAATTTAAAAAAATGAATCAAACTATTAAGCAGAAAACACAGATCTAATGTTAAACACATCTAAACACCATAAAATAGCTACAGGACAATAATATACAAAACGTAAACAACGTAGCAAAACATAAAGCAGATTTACAACAAGCTACGACGAAAATAAAGCAGAGCATTATAAGTAAACAACGATTAACCACACAGATCTGATACAAAACGAAAGAATGAACACAAAAAGTTGAGATCTATTACCAAAAACGGTGTTGATTGGATTCATGGCGACTTGATTTTTAGCTGCATCACCGATCAACCTTTCGGTATCAGTGAAAGCAACATAAGAAGGCGTGGTACGATTTCCTTTGATCATTAGCGATAATTTCAACGCGATCATGTTGCCAAACACCGACGCAAGAGTACGTAGTTCCGAGATCGATTCCGATCGCCGGACCTTCTCCTTTTCCGGCCATGAATGACGGCGAAGAAACCGAAAGGAAAGCTAAGAGGAAGAAAATTAGGGTTTGCGAGAGGCAGAATAAGAGGCTGTGAATGAAGGAATGAGAGGGAAAGGAAGGAGAAGAGGGAGTATTTATAGGTTTGAGACAAGAAGGGTCTCTAGAATGTTCGAATGGGAGGTCGGTGATTTGTGACCGTTGAGAAAAGCGCGATGGATGGACGGTGGAGATTTCGCGATGAGGTTCGGTGTAGAATATTTGGCGATTTCTTCGTTCGTACACAACTACTACACAAGGTTCGGAGGTCGGCTACGCGCTATTATTAGGGTTTCTTATTATTCTTATTACAAGAGGCCTTTCTATTTCTATTTCTCTTTTTCTATTGGTGGTGTGGTTGCTTTCATGGAATCTCCCATCTCTTTATTTCTTTCCTTTTTTATTAGCATGCTTATTTTTAAGAATTTCGTTTTTTTTATTTATGATCAAGGTATCCTCTCACTCGACAAGTGAGAGACTAATCCCCCGCTGATTTGTTAGGCACCTCAAAAGGTGGGACATGTGGCCAGAGAGATTTAATGTTTCTCTATACCCAACGCCAGGAATTTCTTTGAAGTGCTAAAAATTTGTGCATCTCATTATATACAAAATTATAATCATGAAATTTAAAGATTACTATAGAGAGACATGTGTCATTAGTGATTATTAAGATTTTTTGATTTGGACAAGTCATTGTTGAGATTGAGTAGAAAATGCTATTTAAATACATCAACTAAATCTAAATTTAGGTTTTACTTTTCAATAAATTTCATACTAGAGGTATATTTGTCTTTTCAATAAATTTATTGAATTTTATTCTCTAAATTTAATGAATTCATCTAACACTTATTTTAATATGGAGATGGGTGGTATACTAATATCATAGTTGTCCTAAGCATGTCCTAGGATTGTTTGTGCTGTTTTGATGATTTCAAACAAGAATTAGAATTTATAATAATGTCTTAAAAAGTGAACAAAATGATTGTTGACCTTTGCTATAATTTTCCTTCAAATTTTTTTATCCATGATCAAGGTATTCCCTCACTCGACAAGTGAGAGACTAATCCCCCGCTGATTTGTAGGCACCTCAAAGAGTGAGACAGCTGGCCTGGGAGATTTAATGCTTCTCCATACTCAACGCCAAGGACCGAACCCCAGACAATTGGTTAAGGGTGAATGAGTCATTGCCACTCAACCACACACCCTAGGTTTTTCCTTCAAATTTTGTTGAGGATCATATTTTATCTATATTGAAGGAGGTGCGGGCCATCTTAGTTTATGGTTGGGATGTTAAGATTGATTTGTGTAGCAAGGATGTTAATGTAGTAGCAGATTGTGTGGCAAAGAGGGTCGTGCAAGTTTCTTTGAGTTGCCTCTGCAAGTTTCTTTGAGTTGTCTCCGGTTTATCTTTTTACCTCAAAACAATTGTCACCAATCACTCACAATTAAAATAACTAAAATATTGACTTTCCATAAATGCTCAGAACAAGAACAATATGGAACATTCCTAAATAGTCTAAATCATTCTGGAACCCTCTAGAATCCTCTAGAACACTTTGGAATCTTCTAGAATTCTCTAGAAAAATGTAGAAGCATCTAGAAGATCCTGAAAGCTTCTGGAACCCTCTAGAAGTTTGTGGAACTTTACGAAGACTCTTGAAGTATTCAGGAAGATTTTAGAATAGTTTAGAATATTGTAAATATTTAGAGAGTTTACTAGAATATTTTAGAAACTCAATTGTAATCGTTAGATCAAATAGATCTTAGCCGTCCATTGAGGAGGTGAAATTAATATAAATAGTCTCTCATTTTCAACAACCAAAGTTTGAGAGCTTTGTAAAATTTTTGAGAGAAAGATTAATAGAAAGTTCTTTTCCTTACAAATTCAAGTTCCTGCATACAAATTAACTTGAATAGAAAGTTAAGAGCTAGTAAGACTTACTAGCATTATAAAGTCAAAAAGCTGCACGCGACAATTGATATTAAAGACCAAGTCTGTGACACAATGCACGGATAAATCAACCCTAACTCAACTTGAGTACATATTTTCTCAATTTCTTATTACACAAAAAGAGCTATATGACAGTAGCAGATTTCAGGCTGAAATCTGTTTATTGAATGAACTGAAGTATTACATTACAATTTAGATATAGATTGATGCAGGGCAGATTTACTCAATTCTTTCCTCAAAATTTTTCCCGTGGCATTTTTTGGTATGAAACTGACAAATAAAATGCGCCTTATTTTCTTGTATGGTGCAACCTACAATAATCAAAAGGAATAATAATTGGTCAGCTTGTCCCTTCTCTTATTAAATGATGTGTTTTAAATTCAAATTTCAAAAGTCATATAGAAATTAAATATGAAAAAGTACCTGTTTAGCAACAAATTCAATCACGTCGGCTTCGCTAAGTGAACTATTAGGTTGTCTCACCACAAAGGCCATAGGCACCTGCCCTGCCTCTTCATCAGGGTAGCTGTTCCACGTTGCAATTATATTTGATTTTAGATGCTCATAAATTAGACTAAGTCCTTGATGCAATATTCATTTAACTATTTTTGGGAGATAAAAAATCAAATAAATTATTTATGACATCTCTAAAACATTATAATCCATCATTAGATTATACATAAATATATAAGTCAAGCAAATGTAATTTGAAAAAAATTATCTACACACCCACATATTTTTTTTGGCCATATACACACGCACATATTTAAAAAGGAAAAATCTTTAAAAAGTAGCTCTTAATTAAATTTGTAAATCTCAGAAGATGTTGACTATTTAAGTAATAATTTTGACTTAATGAATAACCACATTCTTAACTCTACATCACTATATAGGATTTTAACATTCAAGTGATGTTTTTCATTTTGGAATTTACCCATTTTAAAATGGATTATGATGTACCCTCTATTAATTTCTCCAAATAATCAATTGTGCTTTATATTACCTTTAGATTAAGTAACTGAAGATGCTGCGAGTTTATAGGTTGGAATAAACAGTGATGATGTGTTCCCCTGGGCTCGCTAAAGATTAATATGGGCTCGGCCCGATATGAGATGACGGAAGGACGCCGTGACGACTAACCGTAACATACAGAAGCTTGAATTTCGAAATGGGTGTTAGTGGAGCATAAATTTCGGGAGGTGGAAACCTGATTTGGTGAAGCTAAGTCAAGTCAACATAACTGTCCGAAATTCCAGGCGAAGGTCTCGGGCTGACGACCCGGCCCTGCTAATGAATTGGGAGAAGATGAAGAGGCACATAAACGGCTAATTGGCAAGGTGGAAGGTTGGACTGTTAGAAGTGCGCTCAGTCAGTGCAACTGCCCGAGATCATAGGCGGAGATCTCGGGCTGAAGACTCGGCCATGCTAGAGACCTGGCAGCTCAACGACTATTCGAGGTGGACACCTGGCATAACGTCAGGGAGAAATAAGTGGAGCTGCTTAGGCTATATAAGATAGGCCAAACTAGGGTTTAGGGTACGGAATATCTGAGAGCAGGAATAGAATCACTTTTTACTTTCTTGTATTGAGAGATTCCTTGTATTTGGCTATTCAACTTGTACTCTGATTATCCTATTCAATAAAGCTCGCCAAGTTCTATCCATTAATTTCTGTTTATGCTTATTATTCCAGTTTATATTTCATAATATCTCAGTTGTTCTTGATTGCTTTTCATAATTTATCTTATCTCAGATTATCTCTATTATCCCTAATTCATAATCCATATTTACTATGTTTAATTCTTAATATTGCTCATATTATCGAATCCAGCCCACAAGCTTGATTATTCTAGGCCAGGTTTATACCTCGAAATAGATAATCCATATTTTATTCATATATCATGTTAATCAATCGTTATTAGAATTATAATATGCTTATGTTATTAAAGTTATTTAGATTATACGAAATCTAGGTAACACATTTTGGCGCCGACCGTGGGGAAGAAATTAAATTTCTTCTCATCTAACATTCAACCTGAGATTCAACATGTCTGATCATCGAGGCCCTGTTGTTCCAATGGATGAGGATGATCCTCACACCCCGAATGGAGATCCGTTCCAACCCCCTCCTCCAAATGGAAACGATCATGAACAAACAATCCCTGAAGATCACCAGGAGCAAATCCCTGAACCTGAGACACCATCTGAACATCAGGGGGATGAGGGGGAGAACTCACAAGAGGATCACCAAGATGATCATCAAGAGGATCACCAAGATCATCATCAAGATGATCATGAAGAAGGTCGTGAGGAAGATCATGACCAGCAAAATTTCGATCATGAAAATAACCCGGCACAAAACCTGCGTATGTTGTACGAGAAACAAGCTTATCTCACTCGCTTGATCGAGTCCCTGAACAAAGACATACGAGACTATGCTGTTCACACAGCACAAATCCCAAAACGCAATTATAAAGGCAGCTGTAAAACTCGCCTTTTCCAGAGTCCACGAACAAAAATTCCTCACCAAGCAGGTTTCCAGCACCAGCAAAGAAGGCAAGAAACTATGGGCTACAAGGAAGGAGGATACCAGAAGCACAAAACTAAAATTCCTCGTGACCATCACAGACATTCTCATGCACGACATGAGAAGTTCAGACTAAACCCTGGCGGGAGTCAAAACTCCAGCAGTGCTAGCACATCTAACTCGGGTTCCAAATCTCGAAGTTCAGATGGTGCTCACGACCAGAAAAATCCTGAAATGATCAGAATGGAACGTGAGATCGAGGAGCTGAAAAAGATCATTCAACAAGTCCCAGGAGCACCAAAACCAACTCCTAAGTACGCCCAGACGAGTTATGCTGACTCACCTTTTGCAAGGTGGATCACAGAAACTCAACTACCAAAGAGATTCACCTATCCCTCAATGAATCAATATGACGGGACAGGTGACCCAGATGAGCATATGGCTCACTTCAAACAAAGGATGCTAGCAGCTCCTATATCAGACTCAGCCAGAGAGGCTTGCATGTGCAAAGGATTCGGTATGAGCTTGACAGGCCCAGCCATGAAATGGTTCATCAAACTGCCTGTTAGATCCATATCATCCTTTGCTCAACTGCAAGAGCAATTTACTCAGCAGTTTTCCAGCAGCCGTAGGATGCAGAAGACATCAGCTGACTTATACCAGATGCATATGTATCAGGGGGAAACCACTCGTAGTTGGGTTACCCGTTTCAACGCAGAGAGGCTCACTATAGATAAACCTGATGAAGAGACCTTGATCAACGCCTTCCGTAAAGGAATATTTGTAGATTTAGACCTCTACAAAGAACTGACAAAACACCCATGCAATACCTACGCTGGGGTTATGCGCAAAGCTGAAGACCAGATGCGTTGGGAAGAAGACCATGCGGCCAGATATGCCTGCTTTGATCCTGAAGAAGAAGACAAAGATCCTGAATCTCAGGATCACCCTGATCAAGAATCTTCAACATCAGATTCATCCTGATCACAGGTCAATTTACTTGTATTATCTTACATCTTAAATCTACAAATTGTAATCGAATTATTTCAAACAAGACATAATTTATCTAGTTATTTCATTTATACTCTTATTTGATTTATCATGATATATAATTTACCCTGCTATCTAATCTAATTCTGCTATCTAATCTAATCGTGTTATCTAATTTATCATTCTATCTAATATATCCTAATATTTAGCTTATCTTGCTATACAATTTATCCAAATACCAGATAAGTGAATTAGTTCTCAGAAGAGTGTTCCCAAACACTCCTGAATCATCAGAAGGAAAATTCAGCCCTAATTATGAAGGGCCTCACCTGGTAAAAGAAATAGCAGACCCAGATTCTTATCAGCTTCAGGACTCCCAAGGGAATGTCCTACCAAGAAGCTGGAATGCTAAACATCTCAAAAGATACTACCCATAAAGGGTAGGAAAGGGCCAAGTGCCCTAGTCCTTGATAAGACAAATTCTTATCAAGGCAATAAGAGGAAACAACCTCTCCATCTAGTTTCCCAGATTTCTAAAACTTCAAAATTGAGGTTCACCTGGACCGTGAAACCTCACTCAGCATCTCAGTGTGTGCCCTCGTGACGACGAGATCAGCACCTCAGTCCAGAGTGATTCTCGAGAATTTCCAGATCTCAGCTCCCTTTCTCAGAAGGTCCTCCAGAA
This sequence comes from Mimosa pudica, assembly GCA_029929735.1. NCBI lineage: Eukaryota > Viridiplantae > Streptophyta > Magnoliopsida > Fabales > Fabaceae > Mimosa > Mimosa pudica. Next base: position 4,602,643 of record JAKELP010000021.1, on the reverse strand, counting down.
TAAGGGAGATAAGTCTCAGTTTCTCAGGTACTAATTAATCTAAATCTAATTTCTAAGTTTCAAAATAAATCCAGAAAATTCAAATTCTTATCTGTGACTTTACAAAAATCCAGGAAACACAAAGGTCATAATGGATGACATTTAAGTCCAGGTTGACTCCAGATTGCAAATTTAAAAAAGGTAGAAACCTTTACCAATTCAAATTATTCAAAACTAATTACATATTGTATTCAGTCTCTAACCTTTTTAGGGGGAATAAGAATGATGATTCATTCAAAAAAAAAAGAATAAGAATAACATTTTTGTTATTCATTTGTTAACCCCCTTTATGCTAATTACCTCTTTACTTACTTTTATTTCACAGAATTAAAAGCAAAATTACTCCAAAGATTTCAAAGGAAATCCCAGATGATACCCAGATTCAGAATTCAATTACAAAGCCAGAATTTCTAGATATTGTTTCCAGTAACTTCTAACACATATAATCATATTTTCATGACCAAGAAAGTCATTGAGAAGATTACAAATATCAACAAAATTTGGTCTATATACCAACTAATCATATTTCACAAGAAGTCTCAGAATCACCCTATTCATACCTTATTCACAAATTTGGTATTTCAAAAATACCATGTCTACAAATCCTGCAACTCAAGATCATATTCGAATATCTTATGTCTCAATAATATTTTCTTCACAAATCCTCTCTTAGAGGAACATCTTGTCCTAGATCCTAAGAATATCCTGTTCACAAATCCTATGTTCCATAAGCATATTATTCGCAGATCTTATGCCCAAAGAACACCTCATAAGAAACCACCTTTGCAGCAATGGGGGAGTACAAAACTTCTCTAAGCATACGTCCACCGTTTAGAAACTTCCTGCTCTCCTGATCAATTCTCTGATAAAGACCTCAAAATAATATCATAATCTATCGAGTTAGCTCAACCACTACATCCTCATTCAGATCATCAAAGTTTTCTTCAAAACATTCCAGTCAAAGCCCTCAGTTAAAGCATCAAAATCTCAGAAGTCTTACTTTGCGGCTTGATATATCCTTACCATGAATGTTTGAGCATCAAACAAGTGCGACCAACGTTAACTACAGGAACTATTAAAGCTAATCGATCATCTCTTCCAATCGATTTTCTCAAATTCCTGGAAGCTCATTACCTGACTACCTCCCGGAGAATAACATCTTCTCTGATCCCTGAAAACCGCAGATTATTGACTTAGCCCCTGGAGAACGTGCAACACCTGCCCGAAATATCTCAAACCATCGAAGACCGTCCAATAGCCGCTCGCCCAAACCTGAGACACAAAGGAATGCACCTCCCCGAGCCTCACAAAGCTTGACACGTGGAGCTGGGGGAGTAAATGTGTTCCCCTGGGCTCGCTAAAGATTAATATGGGCTCGGCCCGATATGAGATGACGGAAGGACGCCGTGACGACTAACCGTAACATACAGAAGCTTGAATTTCGAAATGGGTGTTAGTGGAGCATAAATTTCGGGAGGTGGAAACCTGATCTGGTGAAGCTAAGTCAAGTCAACATAACTGTCCGAAATTCCAAGCGAAGGTCTCGGGCTGACGACCCGGCCCTGCTAATGAATTGGGAGAAGATGAAGAGGCACATAAACGGCTAATTGGCAAGGTGGAAGGTTGGACTGTTAGAAGTGCGCCCAGTCAGTGCAACTGCCCGAGATCATAGGCGGAGATCTCAGGCTGAAGACTCGGCCATGCTAGAGACCTGGCAGCTCAACGACTATTCGAGGTGGACACCTGGCATAACGTCAGGGAGAAATAAGTGGAGCTGCTTAGGCTATATAAGATAGGTCAAACTAGGGTTTAGGGTACGGAATATCTGAGAGCAGGAATAGAATCACTTTTTACTTTCTTGTATTGAGAGATTCCTTGTATTTGGCTATTCAACTTGTACTCTGATTATCCTATTCAATAAAGCTCGCCAGGTTCTATCCATTAATTTCTGTTTATGCTTATTATTCCAGTTTATATTTCATAATATCTTAGTTGTTCTTGATTGCTTTTCATAATTTATCTTATCTCAGATTATCTCTATTATCCCTAATTCATAATCCATATTTACTATGTTTAATTCTTAATATTGCTCATATTATCGAATCCAGCCCACAAGCTTGATTATTCTAGGCCAGGTTTATACCTCGAAATAGATAATGCATATTTTATTCATATATCATGTTAATCAATCGTTATTAGAATTATAATATGTTTATGTTATTAAAGTTATTTAGATTATACGAAATCTAGGTAACACAGATGAAAAGAGAGTGTTCAAGAGCATTCATCATATATGGTCTTCATTTATGTACAAATTCATGCGCCTGTTGTAGGAGTAGAATTATTTTTTAAAAATTTAAAATATTGTGTTTAATATTTTTGGTGGATAAAATAGAAGAGAGGGAAAATGGAATATTACGGGATGACTGCAGCATCTTGGATCTGGGGATGGGACTGAAGCAAATTTTCCAACTCCGCAGGAGCCACCTGCATTGTCCGTTTTAATATCAAAGTCTAATCATAGTAGTAGTAATAATATAATTTGCGTATAAAGAGTTTATCATCCAGAAAACATTTTATTACTTTCATATAATTTCTAGGATCCTAAATATAAGACTTAATTTATTTTTTAAAAGGTTCAGGTAGAAAAAATAGATTATTTTATATTAAAAAAAATAAGCTATTTAATTATGACATATTTGATATATTTTTAGATTATCCATTAATTTATAGGTCAAATAAATCAGTTGAAGGAAAAAATTGATAAATAAATATATAAGTGATTTATTTTATTTTTTACGATTCAATGGAATTTGATTATTGTATAGGATATGCTTGTGATTAATCCCCTAAAAAATTGATTCTGTTTTTCCTACCAAGTGTATATTTTTGTAGGTGATGACATATTTCTAAGGAATGTATAAAAGATATTGAATTGAATAATCCTAAGTATATTTCTTAAATATATTGTCTATATATTGATTGGTTTGATTTTTTTCAAACCTACTAGCTAATTTATAGAATTTATAAGTTAACATGGTACGTTATGATGATGAAGTACTTAATTTAGCTTCTTTGATATGTTAAGGAATAAATTGAAGCAATATATATTAAGTAATGAATATAATATTTTTTTTTATCCATGATCAAGGTATCTCCTCACTCGACAAGTGGGAGACTAATCCCCCGCTGATTTGTAGGCACCTCAAAGGGTGGGACAGCTGGCCTGGGAGATTTAATGTTTCTCCATACCCAACGCCAAGGATCGAACCTCAGACAATTGGTTAAGGGTGAATGAGTCCTTGCCACTCAACCACACACCTCAGGTTAGTAACGAATATAGTATTACGTGGATTTAGAATACCTGATATCCCTTGTATTTGATCAATTCTTTCAATCTATCAACAACGTAGAGATAACCTTGGTGATCAAAATAGCACAAGTCTCCTGTCCTCAACCACCCACCAACGAAAGTCGACGAGTTTGCCTCTGGATCCCATACGTAACCTGTTCTCTCCCCAACTTTTACATTTTTAACCTCTCCAATCTCTGAAAAAAATAGTTGATTAAATCTGATATCAAAGAATTAAATGGTACAGTACCAACTACCTTTCATTATAGAAGGTCCTTTAAGCCAAAGTTCGCCTTGTTGACCAGGAGACAAGGCTAGACCAGTGAGTGGGTCCACAATTTTGGCCTCAACTCCTGCTATTAGCTTTCCAGTTGTTCCAGCTCTATTGGTTGCCTCTTCTCCCATGGTTCGACAAATCGATGCTGTTGTTTCTGTTAATCCATATCCCTCCATTTTTACAACATTACACACCGTTAGTTTAGACTTCATAGATACTAAAAGACAACAATTCTACTTAGTGATTCGGATTCAAATTTTGGCGTCCATATATTATTTGCTTTCATTTCAATCTCATCACTTAAAATATGTTGTCATGTATTTTTTTTTATTATTTCTTGTTTGTATTTTACCAAAAAATTTATTACTCTATCCGGTTCTAACTATAAGATTAAGTTGGCTTTTTAAGAGGTTAAGAAATCAAGTTACACCATTAAATTATCATATATTAGTTTATAAGTAGAATAATCTAGTTTTTAGGAAATTAAGAAGATAAATACAAACAATTTTTAACTGATGTATTTTGCATCTTTAATTTCTCTAAAAATTCAAAATAATCTTATAATTAAAATAGAAATTAGTGTTAATTAACTAAATAAAATATGGATTTAATGACTCCAAACCATTGTTAAAGGGATTAAGAGGGGAAGAGGAGGGATTTGTGAGTTGAATTTTTAAAAAATTGAAGAAGTTGATATTTTAAAAATTGATAAGATGTAAAAGGACATAATAAAAAATGTTGATTTAAAACTTTTATTCTACTTCTCAATATTTTGTAAATTCAGTCACAAAAAATTATCTATCTACAGCTATTATCAAACTAGACCTATAAATGGAGGGAAAGTATGGGCAATTGTACTTAGATCCCAAGTAAAAGATTTAACGTCAAATGGGTCAATTGACAACTTTTTTCACTTATTAACCAAACTTATTACCTCGATTGATTATGGTCGTAATTAATAACCCATTGAAACCTCTATTAAGGTAAATCTTTTATTTGTGACAGGTTTGATTATCAAAACACATAAATTAATGATCTAAAGAGCATCGAAAATGAAAATTTATGATTAAACTTAGGGATGATTTATATATATTAGATTCATTGTATAAGCTTAAAATACTAAATATCTCACAATGAGGAACATATATAAAAGGTATATGTGAAACAACACTAACCAGAACAAGCATGACTCTAGGAAACTTGGATTTGAAAGACAAAGCAAGGTCGTTTCCAAGGGGAGCTGCCCCACATATGACTACCTCCAACGACGACAAATCATAGTTGTCCGTTACATCTTTCTTCACCATGGCCACGACCACCGGCGGCGCCGCCACAATATGAGTCACCCTTAGCTCTTGCACCGCCGCCAACATCCTCTCCACACCAAACCTCTCCATTAGCACCACTGTTTCTGACAACACCACCGACCTCAAACAGTACGTGAATCCATACACGTGGAAATATGGCACCGTGTACAAAATAACAGTTGGGTTGTTTCTTAGAGAACGAGTTGCATTGTAACTTGCTGATGAGGATATTAGATTACGGTGTGTTAACATTACTCCCTTTACCTTCCCTGTGGTCCCAGATGAGTACAATATTGCTGCTATGTCTGATTGGTTCACCTCTGGGACCCCTGGTTGTTTTGTCTCTATCGTCGTCGTCATGAGTGACTCGAACTCGGGCGAGTCAAGGAGGATGAGCCCGAGTTGGGGAGTGTATGGAAGGTTTTTTGCGGTGGAGGAAGTGGCGAAGGCGATTACCTGTTGGAGAGTTAGATTAGTTAGTTAATCACAAAGTTAGAGTAGCACCTTGTGATTTTGTAATAAATGATCATATTTATTCCGTAAGATTTGTAATACAAAGGGAGGTTAACATATATTTTCTCATTTTATCTTTGTGATGAGGATTGAACATGAATGTTATAGTAATAGGGTTGTTACTTGTTAGCTCATCACCTCGAGTAGAGGTGATCATCAAGTGATTGGGATTTTAACTGGTGGCCTATGTTGGCTGCCTTGCCCCCTCAATTTGATATTCCAATAGCTTTAATTTGTTGTGTTCTATAGTAAAGAGGTGATCAACAAGTGATTGGGGGTGTTAACTAGAATAGAATTTTATTTTAGAATATAAGTTAATGTTCCATTTTGTCTAGTTATTTTATGTTTTTTTTCTAGTTTTGCCTTTTGTTGACTACACTCTCTCATCTTCCCAACCCCTACACACTCTCATTTTTTTCTCGCCCAATAATTATCATCTCACTTATCCTCTTCATAAATAAGGGGTAAAGTTGGGAACAAAATATGTTCCAGACATATTGATTACTTTCAATAACTTTTAACCGTTAATTTTCAATAAATTGGTAGCATGAACTTATATTTTGGGAAGGAAGGAGGGAGTAACATTTTAGACTCCCTCCATTCCTAATTATAAGTCTACTTTGACTTTTTTGTGAAAGTTAAGGAAACAAATTATATCACTAAATTATAACATATAATCAATGTAATTACAATATATGTTGGTTTATAATTAGAATAAACTAGTTTTGAGGAAAAAAGATAATTTTAAACAATTGAAAATGATAAAGTTTGTAACTTGAACTTTTTTAAAGAAGTCAAATTTGACTTATAATTAGAAACGAATGTAGTATTATGAAGAGAAACAGTCATGTTGTTTTCATTTCAATTAATTTTGAAAGGTTTAGATTCCTAAAACGGGGTTACAAATCACAATTTCCAATAACCATTACTAGTAATATTTGAAAAGTAGTCATAGGAGTAATGAATTTAAAACATAACATTTCTTTCAAATAAATAATATTTGAAAAGTCATAGTCATAATAAATTTAAGAGTTAAATGCATGGTTAGATGGTTGCATGAAGTAGACTAGTATTTAATTCATTACCGGAGAGGATAGGTGGAAGAGGGGAAAGATGTCATCGCGCGTGGCGGTGGGATTGGCGGGAGAGATGATTGCACCAAGGGAGAGAAGAGAGAAGTAAAGGATGGGGATGTTGGTGGTATTTGGGGACAGTACAAAGGCAGTGTGGCCTTTGGAGAGGCCATAGATGGTGTGGAGGTTAGAAGAAAGGGTTTGTGAGAAGTGGATGAAGTCGGAGAAGGAGACGCGGTGGCCGGAGACGGAGTCAATGAGGGCAAAATGGGAAAAGGGGTGGTGGTGGTGGAGGGAGAGAGCATAGTGGGAAGCTGAGAGAGGAACATGAGGAGGAGGAAGATGAAGGGGAGGCCTTAGGCTGTGGAAGGTTTTGGAATGTGAGGAGAAACCACTTTTTGAATCAATGGTTTCCATTGGAGAGATAGTGCAGATTAGCTTCAAGAATGAAATCAATGAATGGTTTGAGCTATATAGTACTAGTAGGAATCAATAGCAAGTGGTAAGAGGCTCCACATACATCAATATTTTAATTATTCCAAATTTTAAATCCCATAACCTAGCATCCATCTCAATTTTATCCTCATCAATATTTTAATATTTCCGAAAATCTCCAATCTCCTCCCTTCCCCTCAAATCAAGCACAAGATTTTGTGACTGATGCTAATAATCTTCATATTATTATGTTGTCTACATTTAGCTCAAAAATTGAGATGAGTGATGGACATATGTATCGCAAGAAAAAAGACTCGAGTAAGGTTACCATCAATGGAGTCTCCTCAAGATGTGAGTAAGATTAACAAAAACAGAGTGATGGTTAGTTAATGACTTTGGTTTAATTATTATAGTTAACTCGTAAGAAATTCATTAATTTAGCTATTATTAACAACTTTTATTGACAGGGTAATTCATAAATATCACCTAAGCATTCGAGTACTAACATTTGATACAAGTAATTTGTATGAGGTTGCCATTTTTTCTCCTTTTTTCTTGGTAATTCTCCTTTCTCCCAATTGAAATGTTTCACATGCCATATATACTCGTAAGTTAGGCGTGTGTCTTGAAATTTTGGAACTCTTGAAAGAAATTGGACCAAAGGACCACCGTTGAACAAGATCGGACATAGGTGTTTATGAGTCATGATAAATAAGACTAAAGGAGCACATGTCTTACTCAATCAAGACAATAGGCGCCCCAATAATACACACTCACAACCACACACGTGTGTAATTAATCACAAAAATTTAAATGTACTTTTTTAGACTACACATTTTATGGTTTTGCGTTTAATCAAAGACTTAATTGCTTGAGGGTCCGCCTGATTTAAATATCTGCTCTGAATGACATATTTTGATTAAAAATGGAAATTGCATTGCTATTCTTATTATAAAATACTGATATGTTTGAATGGGTCTTTAGATCAGGTCTTTACATGTCAACGCTTCTTTATTCCAGGGCATCTGTTCGCTTTCGGATGTTTTCGTCTACCTTTAAATTGAATTCAACATTAAGGTCTATCAAAAGAAAGTCTCACCATATGTAACATGAGAAAAAGAATAATTGATTCTCTCTCACTGAGTCGCTACCAACACTATTTTATTACTTAAGTTGTTCTCTTTTATTTCAATTCATCATTTACTTCCTGCTAATCTATAGAATACATTTAATTTAAGAGGCATTATTAGAACTTTGTAATTTCTAGCTAATTAATATCATTTTGTCCTTTCATAAAAAAGAATTAATTGCCTTTTACACATTTTCGTGACAAACTCAATCAAACTTGCATATACTCCTATGATATAAGAGATCAAAATTTAATGTTTATATTTCTCACTTTTAATAATATCATAATAAATGAGGTTAAAATTGGAAAATAAATTAAATAGAGGGTAATAACGGAAATTGTCCCATCCCTCTTGTTTTTCCCATCCTCAGGTCACCACACAATGTTAAGGCGTGCGGCCAGGCCTGCCAGGGCCTGATTAAATTTAGGTCAGACCCAGGCTCAGGCCTTTTTTTAAGGCCTATTATCTAAAACAGGTCAGGTTTAGACTTTTAAAAAACGCCCTTTAAGCCTTCAGGCCGGCCTGTTAAAGGGTCTTAATAAAAAAAAATAGCCCAAATTCATTAGGCCCAAACCCAATTCTCTCACTCACTGTCTCAGACTCAGCCTCTCCCCTCCCTCGCACTCGGCCTCCTTCACTTCCCTTCCCTTCTCTCTCTCTCTCTCTCTCTCTCTCTCTCTCTCTCTCTCTCTACCTTTAAATTCGCGCCCAGAAGAGAAGCCTCCAAAAAAGGTATTGTAAGTTTCAATTTAGGTTTTCTAGTTATATGTATTTTCCTCATCACTGTGCCACCAAATTGTTCTCTTGCTCAGTCCATTTCGAAGATTTCATGCTTTCACACACTTTTCATGTGCATATGCTTTTCCTTTGCGATGAGGATTCTCTTTTTTTGTATAAAATGTTTATCAATTCGTGGGTGTGATTTCTTTCTTACTCTGTTAGAATGTTGAGATTCTTGGATCTAAGACTGCGCATTAGGATTTTTACTTGGCGATTGGTGATCTGCAAGTGTATTTTTCATATTCTTATTTATTTACTCTTCTTTGTTCTTCTATTGGGAAAGTTGATTATTTGGATGGCATGCATACTATGATGATTGATGTACGGTAGATGAAATTAGGTTCTGGAAATTTGTGCTTGTACCTGCACAAAAATGTTTTTTTATTAGGAACGTTGCCATTTTTTTTGAACGAAAATTGCGTTGCCATCTTCTGGGTTTTACGATTTGTGCTTGTTCCTAGGTTTACTATCCAGGCTTATAACAGGCCAAACAGGCCCAGCCTTAACAGGCCAGGCCAGGCCACAGGCCTGAAAATTTTCTTAAAAAAGGCCACAGGCCAGGCCCAAACCTCATTTTAACAATCCCTATTTCCACCCTTAAGAGTCCACAACTGAAGACTGAAGAAGTATCCAAGCTCAGGAAAAAACCCTCTCTCTATTTTCTTCTCGACGGTGATGGTGGTGTTTTCCGTCGAAGAAGCTTTCCGAACTCACATGCAACGTCGGAGCTAATCTGAGGTGAAAGTAAACAATTTTATGATCACCCAATCTCTCATTACTCCAAAAATCTAATCTTTTACATCATATTGTATGTTTTCTTTGATGCTATGGATATGGTAATTTCTACAGCAATTGAAGGACTCTTGAATTTGTATAATTACTTGATTTAATTGTGTTGCAGCTTGCAACAACGTGTTATGTGTGTTTGAGAGAAGTTGAATTATGTGAAAGGTTATTATAAGATGGAAAGTCCCCACTCTGTGAATAGTCCTAGAAGAGTTCTGAGTTTTTCAAGGCAACGTGTGTCTTTTCAAGACCCAGATGACAAAACTGGATTTGGGTTGTCTGGTGAGCATGGACCAAAGCCTTCTGAAGTTTATGGCTTTGTGGGATCCATAACTACTGTTGTTGCTTCAGGTCTGCTTTCATATCATATTATCATCTGTTTGAGGAATATAGCTTTGTTTTGGGTCCCTTTTTATTCTATGGTATTCTTAGAATTCTTTTCTGTTTTCGATCGCCATTGAATGATGGTTCATATTCCTCGATTTTATCTGTGGATGGTGTGAAATTGTCTCTGAATTTGGAAGCTAATAAGTTTATACTTGAATATATCACTGAGTTGTTTATAACACAAAGCCTTGTCCCACTAGAGGGTGCCCAGCTACATGGATTGTACGATGCCATTGTCGTTAATCCATGTTCATAAGATTCAACGGGTTTTACATTGGCTGTAGGGCTTAACCCAACCCTTCTTTATTTTGGGTTCCTTTTGATTTCATGACATTCTTAGGATGCCTTCCTGTTCTCAATTTACATTGAATAATGATATATATAGCTTGATGTTATCTGTGAATGGTATGACATTATCTTGCATGGAGCTGTTTATTTTTAAGAGGTCAGTTGCTTTATGAATTTGAAAGTCAATAGATTTATAATTGAATAGATGATAACTGAGCTGTATATGTTTCTAAAAATGATATTTGGTTCATCAACTGTAGTAGTTCTGATGTGGAATAGGAGGTGGACCTTTCTGTATCACATGAAGTTAACCATTTATACTAAATTGAAGTTTGTTTACTTATTGGGTAGTTCAGGAGGAGTTAAGGGAAAGACTCTTTTGAGTTTGCAATGTATGCTGGTATTTAGTGTCTGTGGCTGTGAGCATGAAATAAATAATGCTGGATTTCATGGGATGAAGTGTTTTAGCTTTGTTGAGAGCTATGAGTTTTTTTTTTTTTTTACTTTTTTCTTAGATGATGATTAGACCACATGGCGTAACATCTGTAATAGAATTGAATCTCAAAACAGTCAGTTAATTTTTATTTTAAGCATTTAATGGGCCAAGAACACTATTTGATGTAGTTTGCTACTTTTGTGTAAATGATCTCATCTCTTGGATTATAGAGGGTGCAAGTTCGTTTAATTATAATTTCTTCTTTATCTCACCTCAACTCATGGTTTTGTCTTGAATGTTCTTGTGATCTTTGTTTGGAATTTTGTGTTTTATAACTTTACAAAAATTTTCCAATTTTCTCCATGGACAGTTATCTTCTTGATATGGGCGTATGTTCCTGAGCATTGGCTACACTCTGTTGGGATCACATACTATCCTAGCAGGTAAGAAAGCCTGATGTATGATATGATTGGAAGCATATATAACTTTCAGGGTTCCCTATGCCATATGTTATAGTAGCTTGGATGGATGTTAAACTAACAAATTCTCTGTGAATAATTTTATACAAAAAACATTTTAAAGGGCTTTATTTTTTTGGTTGTATTAGAGCAAGCTTCGTGAAGCAGGGGTAATCCAGAAATTAACCTTCATTTAGCTGTTTCAAACTTACATGAAGTAGGTTCAGTCCAAAAATAAGAAAAACTTGCATGAAATAGGCCTTTTTGGGTTATTAGGGTACTCAGATCTCTAAATTTTCTCCCTAGGAGTTCTTTTGTAAAGAAATACTACACAAGAAGGCAATGTAAATTCTCCTTTTTTGGATGAAAAATATGCAAAATTTTAATTAATCTTTTGCTTTTTAGATATTGGGCTCTGGCAGTGCCAACATATGTTATGGTTACTATCGTGTTAGGACTTGGATTCTACATTGGCCTCAACTTCATGTCAACACCTTCCCCTGCATCCTTGAACACAATTTATGGTAAGTTCTATGTTAACTTCTTTTGTGATCCAAGCCTTTCTCCACTCACAAGCATTTTGCTCATGTCTGGATTACTCATTTAAGTATCTTGAGCATGTCTTTTTTTTTTCCAAATATCTTGAGCATGTCAATAATCTTGATCTTGACGGTGTATTTTTTCCAATATATATAACAAAATTTGTTTTAAGGCCTTTTGGCAATGGAGTGTTTTATTTTGGATTTTTTTCTTGTGTGATTCATTTATTAAATTTTCATGATAAATTTTGACATTTCTTGTGTCAGATGAATTCAGTAGAGATCCCTCCGGAATCAATTTTTGCGGAGAGGGAGACGAGAAGGCCATTGAGCCCATTTCAGATATTGATATCACTAAAGTCAATGATATCATGTTTAGAGATACAACCTTGTAATTATTGGACCTGCCCTTGTCCTTGATGCTACGGTGGGTTTCACTTTCATGTCATTGGTCTAGCTGCATCTGAACAAAGTATTTGATTTGAGTTTTAATAATATTTGGTGCACCAATTAAACTTTATTGAAATTGGAAACTAAAATGAAAATGAAGGAAGGATAGATAAGTAGCTATCTTCTGTTTCAAGTAATACATCACAAAGGAGTAAAAAGTCCCCAATCATCTCATACAACGTTTTCACGAATTATAATTTATAAGGCAGCATCATAAGACCACCAAAATGTTGTATAAATCCACACAATTAAGGTCATGACGCAAATTTTGATTTCAAAGTCCCTTGGTGCCAGTCTTTCATCTAATCCGAAATGCAACCAAGTTATGAAGGTTTTTTTTCTTTTGCCAAAAGCTATACAGGAAATTAATAATAATTATGGAGTTTATTACTCTTAAAGGAAATTAAATATAAATATTTCTTCTTTCGCTCCTCTCCTTTCATCCTTTCACGGAATAACAGTTAGTAGAATAAATATACAATGATAAAGGAATTTCAAATTCAAATCTCGCTTAATCAATTACCAAATACCATATTTTCAGAGATTCACTTTATTTATTTGAACTTAATTAAATTCTTTTTTATCAAACTTAATTAAAAGTTAAAACACATAACAATAATTTTTTTTTAATGAACTCAACGATAATTAATTGATAAATAGATTCTTTTCAGGTGAGGTGCACGAGAAATATATGAAAGAAAAACTGTTTGGATAACCTAATTTTTTTTTATCAAAATGGATAACCTAAATTTCTATCTTCCTTTATTATATATTTTTTTTCTAAATTATTCCCTTTTTATATTTTTTATTTGGATTAAATTCATTTAATATATTTCATCTTTTTTTAAACTAAAATACTCCTATTTTAATGACTGTGAGTGTGCGCCTATTTATATTATATACCCTAGAACAATAAGAAGAGAGAAAATAGAAAAGAAGTACAAATATACTCATAGATATCGATGGAAGATCCAACTAACAAGCAGATTCATAATTCTTCGAACGTGTGCGAATCAGTTGAAGGTCTAATAACCGATAAGCGGGTACATCCATCCTCAGGTAAGCATGTATACCTAAATTAGTGATGAGAATCACAATGAATAAAGAAGAATCTATGAAGATTTGAAGATCAAAATATTAGGATTTGATGGTTTCAATTAGTATTTGCATTTAGTTTTAATTTTTAGAATATTCTATTTTAACATTAATTTGCAATTCTAAAATATTCTGTCATTAATTCTTATTTTATCTCTTTATCTCATTAATTCTCATAGACTCTTTTATTCTCTTATCATTATGCACCAATTAGCTTCAACATTTAGTTATTTTTCGATTTTCTTAATACTCGTTACATTTTTTTTATGTAGAATATGAAGAAGAACAGAGTGACTCTAAACTAAAAGAGAAATCATTTTCTACAACATTTCCGTGGCTTCCTGCAATAATTTCGTGGCTTTTCACAATAATTTTGTGGCCATCTCATGTTGCATGGGGAGTTTGCAAAATATTCCTCTATAGGCTGGAAGGGGCTTTCACTATAATTTTGAGCTCATTTTGGGCTACATTTGGATATTTCACAACATGCTGCAATAGGCTCATAGGGCTTGGCACAATAATTATTTTATGGCCGTTTCGTTGTACATTTGGAATTTTCACAACATTTCGTCATCGGCTGGAAGATCTTTTACTCATGCCTCAGTATTGGATATTGGACAATCCAAATCCAACCCAAAACTGTACTTATCTATCTCTTCTTTATTTCATTTCAATGCTATTTGGTATGAGAGAATGGGATGAAGTGGAAGTAAAAATATTAAGAGTTGGCTAATTTAAAAAGATTGTAGAAGTGATATTGTAAAGTTTTAATAAAGGGTAAAGGTAACCAATGAATGACAGTCGGTTGAGCTGGTAAGTGGACTACAACCCCGTAAGGATGAGAACACGTGTTCGAATCTCGAGAAGCGCTCTCATTGGGAGGGGAACAACCAACACTCCTACCCTCGAGCCGGGCGGTAATTAACAAAAAAAAAGAATAAATGTAAAAATTAAAAAAAGTTTTAATAAAGGAGATTTAAGGAATAAGTGTAAGAAATATTTATTTAAACTTTTGACCCCACTTGTTTAATTTCCCCCTCCAAATTCAACTAAAACATTTCCCCTCCCATCCAAAACCCTTGTACAAAATAGCCTCTAGAGTCAATGTTTGATTAACAACTCTCCACTATCTTTTTAATATTCTTTTTTGGACAGATGGTGATGGAAGATCACAAACTGATAGAGACTTGAAGATGATGAGTACGTTTACCTTTTGCATATTACTAGCCTTTTTGACAACAGTTTGCAGTTTGATAGATTTTGTAGTGCGGATCACTACATATGGAAAGCATTGGAGATTTAATATGGTAGCAATATGGGGTATTCTCAAAATTACGTTCTCAATCTTTTTAATTGAGATGAGTCTAGTTCCGGTGTGGAATGCTATAAAGCTGTATCTTACATTGAGGCACAAGGAAGTACCAATCAATGCCCAAACCATTTTCTCTTCCTTTAGAAGAGGCATTATCCTCAATATGTTGCCTATAATGCATGCCATTGAACTTTTAAATAGTTAAGAGATTTTTTAGTTTTTAAATTTTTTTGAAAGAACCGGTGAGAAAGGTGATTCCAAGTTGGCACCATGATATCATGTAAGAAGATATTTTGATCAATGATTAATCTTCAAGCATGATTAGTGATGGAACAAAATAGTTGGGATAAAACTTTGTTGTTGTTGTGTAGTACTCCCTCCGTTCCTAAATATAAGATCACTTTGGGGAAGTGGATAAGTTCCTAAATATAAGATCACTTTCTATTTTTTCACAGGTTTTGACCAAATTACCCTTGTACTCTTTTTACAAGGTAACTACTCCCTCCCTCACATGCCTCTCTTGGTTTTAACTTTCAGATTTCATTTCAATTTGGATTCTGCACTCATTAAATTGAATCAGTTCACTGTTGATCTGCTGAATCTCATCAACAGATCTCGAAGGCTAAAACAATTTAATGAACTTGAAACGATTTAAGCAATTAGTTCACCATAGATCCGGCAACGTCGTTTTTCCTGGCGGCGGCTCTTCCGAGCTATCCCGCCGCCGCCCTCTGTCGCCGGTGAAAAGTGAACCTGACAGAGTGAGAGTAGATTAAGAGAGAGAAGAGAAGCGATTGTGGTGTTTGTGGATGAGATGAGATTCTGACGAAGAGGTATGTGGATAAAGAGAGAGAAGAGAAAGAAGAAATTGAAAGGAGAGAGGAAAAGGAAGAGGAAGTAGAAGAGAGTGAGAGTGAGTGGTAGTTTACTTTGAAGGAAACCAGAAGTTGATTAAGTCTGGTAGAGTACCTCTCGCTGGTTTTCTTCTCTCGCTGGCTTTCTTTGTTGAACGGTGGAGGAGCTCGGCTTTATAATCCTCTTCATTTGTATTTAAGTAAGGGTATTTTTGGAACATCATATAATTTAACCACCTTCCTTAATTTCCCCAAATTAAGGAAAGTGATCTTATATTTAGGAACGGAGGGAGTATATATTTATTTATATTTATTTATTGGTGATTGATATTTTTTATCAGAATTTGACATGTTGACTTCACTATCTAAATCATCAAGTAATCCCGTGAATTAGTTTACTCACCTTAAATAGGAGTATATTATATGCATTCATAAAAGCTTGTGAATGTAAAAAGAGAGCTACATAATTGTTGATCAACACAAAAAAGATCTCCATAATTTAACTGTGCCATATGCACAAAAAAGAATATCAATTTCGCCGTTGAACTCCCAATGACCAAGCACAGAAATGCAGCTCCTTAGAGGCATTTGGCCTCAATCTCTTCAAGCGTAAGGCCTTTGGTTTCTGGCACAATAAAGTATATAAAGACAAGAGAGCAAAGGCCTATCACAAAGAATATGTAGAACAACATTCCAGCTCCCAGCAATGCCTGTCATAAAATTCACAGCATCAGAGGTGGCAGATCCCATAGTTCATACATAAATGTTAGAAACAAATCCATATGAATCTTGGAGGCTAAATGTTTTGAATAAACTCATCTTTTTTTCAAAAGAATGCAAATAATTGTAGCAAGTATCAAGTATGTAAGAATTGTTCAAGAAAAAAAGCATAAAATCAGTTATTCCTGTGATTTTGCATTTGCCTAAAATGTGAGACATCTCAATGATAACAAAGCAACTCTAGAGTTATTCACAAGAATAAATCTATCACCTTCAATGGAGAAAAGGCAAAGGCAACGAGAGCATTGGCTCCAAAATTGACAAGTATTGCTATGCTAAGTCCTCTCCCTCTTAGTCGCAAAGGGAAAACCTCCGATATCATAAGCCACCCAATTGGACCAAAGGATATCTGCAAGAATACAATGAGCTATGCCGTCACATGATGTACATAATACATATATTAAATTAACATATGAATCCCATATAACTAACAAGAAATGGGAATTCCAATGCAGTTCAGATTGCCATAAAGATAGAAAAATGATAGAGAGGAATCACATTTCTTAAGTGGTTGATGCAAGTTATAGAGTCTAAGAGCTGTCATTCAATCACTAGGATTTCTGCTTGGAAGGAAAAGACTTAGATGCATCTTTGTTTACAAAATTCATCAATATGATACCTAAACAACTGACAAAACTAGGATGTTGATGGAGACTTGGCAGTATAGGAGACTGAATCCCACATTGAGTAGAATGGGATGCTGAATGGGGTATTTAAGTGGGTTGACACCTCAACAACTAGCTTTTGAAGGAGAGTTCCCCATCCACTCAGGCACCCATCATATGCTTATAGTTACAGAAACACAAGTCCCCCACAAGGCATTGTTATTTTTTTTCTCCCCTGCTACTTGCTAAATATGTTGAGCCCAAGTTAAATATCCTAAGAACAAGTGAAGGGAAATATTTTTTCCTTCACACAAATCTTTTCTGTACCAATGCTAAAAATGAGATCTTCATCATATTCATCCGTTCTAATATCTTAATCTGTAGCACCAAGCCAGCTGCTAACAACTGATTACCATCGATTCCACTCCTCAACATTAATACCTAATGAATGATTCATAATTTTTTTGGGGGTGGGGGGCGCTCAAGATGATGATCCCTGAATTGTGACCACTGGCACTGGATGTTAACTTATATGCAAAAGGATGAGATGTAGTCAAGTAACACAACCTTTCTTAACTAGTTTCCAAACAATTTCCGAGAAACTGGTAGCTATGTTACCATTGAAGTTCTTTTTCAGTATTCTTTATCAACATAGATGCTTCCCTCCATTTCTCATCTTATTTATAATCCATAAGGATGACCCAGAAATTATACAATCCTTGGCTATTAGTCAGTGGTCAGTGATAGCCAGTTAATTACTATTTAATTTTTTTTGTTATCCCAAGAGTACCCCTACCAGTGTGTCAAGTGAGATTAATCTCTTGCTGAGTCCCATATAGGGGGCATACAACTGGCCTATGAGTTTGTTCCATTCACAAGGGTTGAGAATCGAACCCCCAACCAACCACTTGTTTAAGGGACAAGAATACTTGTCACTTACGTCAACCCACCAAACTTAATTACTGCTGAATTAATAAAACTAGCAAACCCCTAACTTCACTTTCTGAACAACAGCCTACTTCTCTCTTGACTACTACTTAAATGATCTCTATCAGATAATGCAAAATGGACTGAAAAAACTGGAAGAAATAGTTGCAACATGAACTCTGCAGCATAGATGCACACATATGCTTACATTCTTACCATTTCTACTTGAAAATTTGCATTTTTCACAATATCTATTTTAGTTGCACCATAATTGCATGTAAAACATCTTTTTTTACTATAACAAATCCAGGAATTCACTGAAAATTTTTTTCCAATGACAACTAACTAGTTGCCATAGATTAACCCCCACGATGTTATAAATCAATACATGCATAATGTCCAAATATGTTGCCAATTTTTGTTTCTTTCCTTTTATTCTGACTCAACCACTCACCTTCCCAAACTCCTATTTTAATCCGTTACCATCGTCATCATCATAATTATACATAGTAGCATTCAAAGAATGAAAAGCTGTAACAGGAATTAAAATGTGAAATTGTGTGCGTGTGTGTGTTTTTAACATTTTTATGTACCTGATAACACCCCACATACAGCAGAAGACCAACTATCGCAATAATCAATGCATCATTTAGGAACAAGTAATATGAACCCAGAAGGAACAAGGCTATAACCTGCCAATCAGCAACACCCATAATGAGTCTCTATAGAAGATTTTAGCCTTGGAACGGCTCATGCATCAATCATTCTAGTTCCCTTTTTATACACAGTAATTGCAACCAAGCATATTGCAATAAATCCACAGAAAGACAATGAAAGTTTTGCAATATCAGTAAATTGTCATTAAAGCTATAAACTTTACCATCCCTGAAACCCCTCCAAGAAGTAAAGGTCTCCTTCCAAGACTATCCACAACGACAACAGCAGCACCAGTCATAATTAACTACATGAACAAATGAAATGGAAACAGATTTAAGTGCCTTTACATGGACATGTGATCATAAACAAATATGAATATCGAAAGGGGTGAAAGAGATAGGAGTCATCCTTTATCATTTCTGTGGTTTACTATATATAGTAAAAAAGTTACACATATTATAACATTAAAAAGAGAGAATAAAAGTAAATGTTGAAAAAATTTATTCCAGCATTCTTTTCTAGTTCTGGTTTTGGAACATGAAGTTTGCATGCACCTCCCCCTGGCCACCACCCACAAAGAACCCAAAAACAAACAAAGAGCGGGTCTAAAACTTATAGGACCTTAAAAGAACTCAACAACAAGTCACATGCATGAAATAGTTTGTACCAACACTTCATATGTTGCTTAATTTAGAATGCTAAAGAAAACTTTGGGTTCAAACTATATGAGACTGTTACCAAAAGCATAAACATTAAATATGATTTAAATTAACAGTATGTCTACCTTTAGTAAGGCAAGGAGAATAGAAACTCGGGTAGCATCGTGGGCTGTAGAGAACCCTGCACTCTACCAGAACCAGGTTGAACTAAATTATGACACATGAATACTACAATGATGACAACGTAAAGATAGTTTCTTGATTTTCATTGAGCCCACTCCAATTAAATTGTCTAGATACCTGAAGGATTGATGCAGCATAATAGAGGACACTTGGTTGTCCAGTGATCTGTCATAAATTCCACTTTGTAAGGACACGGGCTGTAGGCATATCCAATCATTTGAATCCTGTTTACAAAGGAATATAATTACCTGCTGAAACAAGAGCAGTCCTGCTCCAATCACAACAGCTTTGAAGCATTTTCCTTGGAAAACCTCCCTCATCGTGACTTCTTTCTCTTCACCTACAGAATAAAGCTCATCCATAATCTCATCTACCAGTAGAGGAGCTGAGTCACGAATAGCTGGACCCCTAAGACGGTGCAAACAAAGAATTGCAGCCTCTCTTAAATGTTGGCTATTTCCCTTTCCTTGTATAGCACGTAATAGTAGCCATCTAGGAGAATATGGAAGCCAACACATGCCAACTCCCATTATGACAGCTAATGGAGTGCTAGCAGCATACATATAGCGCCAGCCAGAGACAATGTCAACAAGACTACTACCAAACCCAAAGCCAGCCTGCAAAAAATATTCTAGAAAGTTACAAACAAAATGCAATGCAAGCAGATGTATCGGGGGAGTTTTAATGACCAACTTTAACACACTAAAGAAGTGCTGATGCAAACCATCATAAAAGGTCTATGGGCAAATTTCATTATATATTTAGATCAGGAAAAAACTTTGGAGATCAATGGGAAAAGACAAAGAACTTACTAACATTCCAAGAACTATGAAGAATTCTTTTAGAGAAACCAATAATCCTCGTATCTGAGTTGGAGCTGTCTCAGAAATATATATTGGAGCAGCGTGCATGGCCTAAAAGAGATGAAAAATTGCATATCCTGCTTAGAATTACATAGACAGCATTAAAAGATATAAACATGTATCTTTTACTATTTTTCTATATAAAGTTGTTTCAGAACTCGGAAGAGATAAAATTGCATATCATGCTTAGGATATACAATAAGAGATAAAATTGCATATCTCTTACAATTGGTATAAAATAGAAAAGATACTATTTTTTTCTTTTGTGTATGACCCATTAGCATGCAATAGGTAGGAGTAATAAAAGACCTCATATACAAGCACATTATTTGTATTTCTATTTCATCATAACTAAGCAGATATGAGCTTAAAAGAATAATTTGATTCAAGAGAGGCGTACCAGTCCAATCCCCATACCATACACAAAGCGTCCAATCACAAGAATAGGAAAACCAACAGCTAGTGCAGTTATAAGTGCTCCAGCAAGATAGAGAGATGCTGCTACAATCAATTCCCTCTTTCTACCTTCACATCCACTTTTTCACTTAAAACATACTTGGAAAGAAAAATGTGGAAAATGTATGAAGTGTTATTATTAAAATGGTCACATTACCTAAGATGTCAGCAACATTGAAGGCTATCACAGAGCCTATCAAAGCCCCATATAAGGATCCACTAGTCTGCACAAATTACCAAAGAAATTAAGTTTAACATAAGTGTCAATGCCTTTTTCTCAGTTGTACAAAATAAAGTGATGAACAAATATATTGAGTCACAAAAAAGATTAAAGGGGAATCTAGCCATAACAATGGAAAGATAAGCTCAGAGTCAACTTTTAACTTACAACGAGACCTATTTCAACAAAATTCAAGTCATACCATGATGTCCCACTTAAGATTGGTGACTGCAGGAAAATACAAACAATAGTTAGGTGAAAAGTTATAAGATTAATTTGGAATTCACAACAAGGCAATGAAGAAGAAATTTTTTTTTGAATTGATGTGAGTTTTCATTATCTCTATATTATGCCACACTTAAATATTAGTAAGCAAATAACAGAAAACATCAAGTAGTATGATAGCCTATATACTCTAAGCTAAAATATAAAGCTATATTAACATGGATAAAGAGGAAATAATACTTCAACCCATTCAGTATTGCAAGAATAATTCTGATGATTTTCCATCGCCTATTAGCCTATATCTGAAAAAGTGTCTTGGTGAAAGAATAACAAAATAAAACTTTAGTTTACTCTATTCATTTTCCCTGCTGATTTAGCATACAACACGCTGATTTCTTTCACATACATAGATAACAGCAAAAATCTGCTAAATCAGCATGCTTCCAGCCACCACTTGGCGTTTAAATCAGTATGAATATAAAAATAATGGCCAGGTTATATTTTTCATTCTTTCCTTCTGTTTTCTTTTTCTTTTTAATTTTTTTAGAGCAGTACAACCATGGATGATCCTCCTACATCAATGAAAAACAGAGATTTACAGATGATATTTTACCAAATAAATATTGACAGAAAAATTGAATATTCATCAAGTCATGGTAAAAGACCATACCCGGATAGAAATTGTAGCACAAGACGTTGCACCAATATCATAGCCATAAAGTAGCCCTCCCAATGCAGGGAAAAGAAATCTGAGATTTTATAGTAAAACTCTATTAGGAACGCTGGAAAAAGCTTTCTCGAATTCTTTTATTTGCATCTATTCTATGCACTTCACTGCAGCATAAAGCCACAGGATTTCAAGAAATGTTTCTTTTCTAGCTATCTTTCTTTGTGGCATATTTGGTTTTCATGGCATCTCCATGTAGTTTGGCCAAAGGTTATACTCAGGACATTCATATAATCGTGAGATGCAAACATCTGTACCATAAGTTAGGAAATGAAATGCAAACTCTAAATGTAGCCACTACTCTTCATTTGAATTTGGGCGAAAGTGCAAAAATGATACTAAACTTTACCCAAAAGCGCGTATTCACGAGATGCAAAAAGAGTACCTAACTTGTGGTTCACATGCAAATATAGTATTTTCACTTAAGGGAAATAAAATTTAGATATGAAAAGACTCTTGTGCCCCTCATTAAATTATTCTCTTCTTCAAACTCCTTCTCTTCACCTCGGTCGGCGCCGTCCGACCACGACGAGTGGGTGAGGGAGAGGCCGGAAATCGTGGGTGAAGTGAGAGAGGTTGAAGAAAAAAATAATATAATGGTGGGCATAAGAGTCTTTTCGTATCTAAATTTTATTTCACTTAAGTGAAAATACTATATTTGCACCTAAACCACAAGTTAGGTACTCTTTTTGCACCTCACGAAACTTTAGTATTAGAAATGCTCCTAGGGGTAAAGTTTAGTACTCCCTACGTTCCTAATTATAAGCCTACTTTGACTTTTTCGTGAAAGTTAGGGAATCAAATTAAACCACTAAATTATAACATATAACGAATGTAATTATAGTATGTTGGTTTATAACTAGAATAAACTAATTTTGGAAAAAAAAAAGAAAATTTGTAACATTTTAAAATGATAAATTTTGTAACTTTAACTTTTTTAAAAAAGTCAAAGTTGACTTATAATTAGAAACGGAGGGAGTATCATTATACACAGAGTTGATGATAGTCTAATCCATAATTGATCTACACCTAATGATAACATCAAAACTTGATAATTGATACTCCCTCCTGTCCTAAATATAAGACAAAGTTGACTTTTTTGGAAAATCCTAAAAAAGCAAAATACCTAATTTTTTTCCTTAAACTAGTTTATTGAGCCTATAAACTAATGGCTAATCTAAAAACATATCAAATGTTCATAATTTAATAACATATTTTGTAACCTTAACATCTCCAAAACAAAAGTCAAGTAGGTCTTATATTTAGGAGGGGAGGGTGTAGTTGATAATACGTACGGAAGGATTGCAGCATAGGCAGAATAGTGTTCAGGCGCATGATTGTGGTGAAGAAGAGGCTCCTGAGCACCGCCATTATCGTGAGATGATGCAATTTCCTAATCAATAAATCAACTTTGAAGTTCATTTAACAAGAAAACCAAAAGCAAAAGCCTTGACTCATCCAATTTAGTTGTTTAAGAAAATAGAGTGATTGCAATGATGATAGTATAGAATAGTATAGAGGAGGAAGTGAATGAAACCTTGTGAGCAGAGGCAGAGGATGGATTTTGGCGCGTGATTTGAGACGCCATTGATTGGATGTTGTGGTGAGAAGTGAGAAGAAGGAGGCACCGAAATAGGATTATTATAAGGAGGGAGAAAGAGTAAGAACATGATTGTTGTGAACGTACATGACACACACTGAATAGACAACTGGAGTAATTATTGCTCTTGGAAAATTCATAAATTCTCTTTATTCTTTTTCTTTTTATACACTAGTAGAGTATTAGTATATCATTTTATTAAAAAAAATAATAGTAGAGTATATCATAAACAATCTATTGGATTGGAGTACTATTTATTGGAGTACTATTTAGTGCCCACTTATTTTTTATTAAAAAATAGTACTTACTTGAGTTGATTCCGGCCTCACGAGAGCTGCGACAAGCCTTCAACTCAAAGAGCACTTACAGAGGTATTTACATTGGCCAAATTTACAACCTAATGATTATGAGTTAACTCATTTATTAATTGGATCAATATTTGTTGTTGGTAATGAAAACTTATTTTTGTATGAACAATATGATTATTGCGTTTAATTTGTCTAGCATTTCCATGTCGTCTTAAGATAGAAAACTTACAAAAGTTTTGAAAAATTTCCACATGAAATTTGGATTTTTGAGAAGATAAAATTTTTTCATGATAATCAACAAATCAACAATGTATATATGCTTATGAGGATAGTGGAAAAAAAGACAATGAGGAGGTTCTATCTTTAATATAATGTTGCTTGAGGTTAGCAGTTTTTTCAGTTCGATTATGTAAAATTTTGGTTTCAGTTTGGTTATTAAAAAATTAATTCAGTTAAAATTGAAAGATCTAAATTTACATAATATATTAATATTTAATATAAATTATTTTATTGGATATTATAATATAGCTTAAATTAATAGATAGTTTTTATGATGAATATATAGTCTAATATGTTTAATAAACACTATTAAACACAAATGCAGTATTTTGTACATACATAATATAATATTATGGTTGATAAATGAAATAAACATAATGCTGTATTTGATTTTCATTTTCAATTAGGGCAAAAGCGTTGATCTAACAACTAACTATTTTACTTTGGGCAAAAATAATAAATGACTGTTTCGTAGTGCAAAAATAATAACTAACTTTGTGACCCGGTGCAAATGTAACAAAACCGGTGACGGTTGGCTTAACGCCGTTTAAATTTGCCTCATAAAAATCAAACGGAAAATAGCCCACCGTCACCGGTTTTGTTACATTTGCACCGGGTCGCAAAGTTAGTTATTATTTTTGCACCGCGAAACAGTCATTTATTATTTTTGCCCAAAATAAAATAGTTAGTTGTTAGATCAGCACTTTTGCCCTTTCAATTATTTTTATTTTTATCAATTAACTGAATGTTAACCTTGCGAGGTTATATTCATCTAAAATATTCTATGTCTTGCAATTATATAGTATTTAAAAGTAACTTCTTTGCCTAAACTTTTAATCTATCTAAATCAATTATACAAATCCTTTATTAGGAACTAAAAGAAAATGAGCCTTTTTTCTCTGTTTATTTTTTATTATTCGCTTCATTTTATTTTCAAGATAATTCGCATACTCATTATTTCGGTTGGGCATGATTGTAATATCTAGTATATCTTTTAGAGAGACTATTATCCGTATACTTTTTTTTCGATGAATTATTATCCATATATTTTGGTTTATTTAAATCGTAAAATAGTTATAATTGATTGTAGAAATAAAATTTTAAAAGTATTTTAATAATGAAAATAAATTGAAAATTAAACATAAATATTTATATAAGTCTTTAAATCATTTAAATTTAAATTGTAAATAGGATAAAAGGTTGATTTTGATTCCCAGGTAATAGGAATTCATGAATGACAATTAAAAAAATTCTATATATAGCGTAATTCAAAATCAAAGTTTTTTTTAAAAAAAAATTGTATAGAGATCAGTTTATTTTCATATGAAATAATACTATAATAGAGCAAAATATAGGTTATAGACTGTGGTTAGTAGTGAATGAACGGGCTATTTTCCATAATATTTCAAATATCGTATAAATGAACTATTTATTCTCCAGTAATGGATAATCTTAAATTTAAATATTTAATTATTTCAAAATAAGAGCAAGACCATGAATTTAGAACCAAAAAGTAAATCAAGCAATCTCTAAGAAGGAAAAAATAGTGGCCACACAATGAATAGATGAAGGCCGAAGGCAATTTTCATTTTTTGGCACCCTTGTGTGATGTACAGAATATGCTTTCCTGATCAAACTATCACGGAAAAAGACTCATCATAATAATTAATTCAGCACGTGTTGTTTTATGATGAACCACATTCACCTTTTTGACAAACAAAAGAACACCACACCATGGTAATCCCGTCATGTATGGGTTTAATTAGCCAAAGGATTTAATATTTAATGAAGTCATCTTGATAAGAATTTGATTCATGGAAAGTACTATTTGTTTGTGGTCATAGTCATAATGTTTGAATAAACATTGTCACCGTAAAGTAAAGCCAAGTGAAACCTATTTGTATGGTAAAAAATGGACCTTAGTTGTTGTAACATTCTATTACTAATTACTTAATTAACCAATGCTATCAATTTTAGATCTAATAACCTCTTTATTAACTATGATAGAAAAACGATTTCCATATTATCAATGTCCTATCATAGTTAGGAAAGGAATTTCCTAATGATTAAATATTATCCATGATAGAAAAGAATTTCCTAATACAACCTGAACACTATCATGTATAATTAATAACTAACCATGTTAGAAAAGATTTGCCTAACATGGTTATTAAACAAAACTAATTGATATTAAACAATAAATAAATATATATACATGCGGAAGCATATGCAGGCCTATACAAATTGACAATATACAATTCTAAATAAACTATATCACCTCCACTACCTAATTTCCCTTTCCTGAAGCTTGCGTCTGTGCATGAATACCTGCAAAAATGTGAGTAATCGTGGAATGAGACAATTTGTCCCAGTAATCACCGCTTAACTCACTATAACAGTGAGATGTGCGGTAGCGAAGGCGTCTAAGGGGTACCACATTTTAAAATCAGTAATATATACATATATCTGTCAAGCCTTCTTCCATTCATCACTCAAGTCCCTCTGTCACATCCAAATCAACTCAGATTCACCATCTCTACTTTCCACATATCAATCAAATCCCTCAGTCAATTCCACAATAACTAAATATCATCTCCCCAGTCTCCAATCTAATGATACTACCACCGCAACTCTCACACTCACCTATAGATGCATTGTGCCATCACGGGGCATTCAAGCATCTAATCTTCACTATATGATTTGACATTGTGTCCCTCTCCATAATGAGGGGAAATTTCCCTCTCTGACAATCTCCAGAGAGGGAACCCCAATTCTGTTTCCATTACAAAACAGGAACGGTTGGGCTCTTTAATGTCAAACAACCGTAGGTCACTTACTTTCTCTAGTAAGTAAACCCATGATCCCCAGTCTCTAGTCCGAAGAGGATCAGTACAAATAACTGTCGATCGGCCTATCGACAGTTATCATCGCGCGATGGTACATAAATTAATCAGTGTCATGCAATGCTCACAATCCCTATCAATATCACTTCCACAATATTCAATATCTCAATCACAATTTCCATCAATTTTTCAATTTCATTCAATATCTCCATCACTACAATTCAACTCCTTCCGTCAACCTAACTATCACTATCCCTGATAATATACTATACAAATCCCTCTCACCAGTATCTGAACACTATACCTATATTCATTCACACCATTCAAGGTCAGTAACCACCACCGATCAGCATAATCAGCATAATATATATATAATGAGTCAAATTTCTTTATACGAAAATATTCGCGTTTGAAAGGCACCCGATAGCCTATTTTGTATAAAAATAGTTTTTCAAAGATAATATATATATAGAGGGTGAGAAAGGATTTTGCAAATCATAACTAACATCACCCTCAATGTTATAGTCAGTTTAAGTGTGATTACCTGTCGCCCTTTTGCACTTTGTTGCTCTTCCTTACCCTTCCTTACTTGATTCACCTATTATTACATAAAAGTAATAATAAAGGTAAACAACTATCCATAAATCTATATAATCAATAACTCGTCTCTCTCTCAATTCATATTACTACCCATTCCTCGTTTAATTTAATATCTTACAGAATCATTTATGTTATCCACTTCTTTATATCTCAATGTTTCAACAACACTTCTCAAATATTTCTCAATCCAATAATGTTAGCAACCAAATGATCAATCCATTTAAATCCACCATGCCACAAAAACATACATCCTTCTAGCTTGCATTCATCATCCAAACAGGACTCAGAGTCTTACACACAATTCACATGTTTCTTCTATCATACCAATCACATACAACACCAAAAATCAAGGAAGAAGACTCAATTCAACCATTGCAGGACAAGTGAACACAATGAAGCATTCTAACAACTATATATTCAAATAAGAACCAAGATTTCCTTATACTTCCATATTATCAAATAATTCAGATCATAAGACATACTCATCAAGCTTGAGAAAACAAGATTCAAGGAAAAATTATAGCTTAAATCAATGTTTGACAAGCAAGTTACCAAATAATCATACCCCCATATATACTCTTTTATATTTTGAACTTACAAACCACATCATACTAATCAATTCTCAACTCTCAACAAGTAACCAAACAACACTCTTGTCCATTTTAGATTTCTGACTTCATTTCCTTTAACAACACTTCAAAAACTCTCCCTTGAACACCATTTATAAACATATTTTAATACTAAGAGATAATTACAAATCAAAAATCAGATTGTAAAATACCCCCATGGAATCACATTAATCATCACAAACTAATAAACTCAAACTACAAACACAAACAAGTTCATACATATACTCCCTCATAGTTAAACCAAACAAAATATCAGGGGGCATAATAATCCAGCTACAATAAGTCCAAATTAACCAAAATCAAAAGGAAGAAATAAAGATTTCTTGATTTAAAAATTGATTCAGCCATTAAAGAAGAAGCGAGCAGCAACTTATTACCTTCTTTTTGTCAAACCATAACAATGAACAAAATAAGAAATCAAGAAACAAAGAACCAAGATTCCAGGAAAAATTGCAAATACTGCTCAACTTGACATATGTGACCATTCACAATAAATCATCCTTCATTTTCTCAGCACAAGAAAATCCACATATTGGTTCAATCTTACTCTTTTTAATTTAGCTTTGACGTTGTTAAAAGTTCCAATAATCATGCAGTGATTTAAACATGTAAATAACAACAACCCTCTCATCTTTCACCATTTCAAAACACTTCAAGAATCATCAAACTTACAAGATTCGACTTACAAACATAGTCATAGCCTCAATCTTTTGTATATCAAGCTATAATCAATAATTACATACAGCCAAGACCAATATCCCCACCAAAACAGAGAAGTGAAAAGGATTAAAATGTTGGAACACATAGACCCTTCAAAATTTTCATACATACAGTTGTAAGGACCATTTATATTATACTTCACATAAATTCTTTCATACCTATCAATTCCCAAGCCAAACAGAGAAGTTACGACAGCAAAAGAACATATTCCCACTCATGAAACCAATTGAGGGTATAAGCACTCAAATTAGAAATCAAAACAGTAAGAAACAAGTTTTACCTTTGTGTTAGTTCCTTATAATGCCTAGAAACCAAACCCATTTCAGATTTGAAAATCTCAAAGGTTAGGGTTTTACACAACCTTCACAAAACCTTGATCAAACTTCAAATAATCGTTTAGGATACCCTAACTCAAAACTTAAGATGTTACTTAGATGATTTATAGTCCCAAAAATCAAACCCTAATTTCGGACTCCCCTCCTTACACGTGAAAAACGAAGGAACAAGGTAGGAAATCGAAAGAGGAAACTCACCATAACTTGACACCAAGGTGACACGACTAAAAGAAGCTCGTCGTCGGCCAGAAATCACCAGAAAACGACCACCACCCAAAGAAGGACGAACAACAACTAGTTATGGAAGGGAAAATGAGAAACTAACATGGAATAGATACACAAATCGCAAAATACAAGCCAAGGCCGAAACTTTACCTTGTTCCGGCCGTAGTTCGCCGGAGAAACACAGAAAACGAAGGGAAAAGAAGACATGGAAGAAAAGAGAATGGAGGTCGACGGTGAGGGAAAGAAAACACGAAGGGGAAGGGAATCCATGGTGAGCCTGCGGCGGTCGACGCCGCCGCGTGGCCGCTGGAAGCTCGCCTGGGCGACGAACTCGAGTGGGAGGAAGGGAGGGGCAAAATCAAAGGTGGAGGGGAGTGAGCGGCGGCTAGGTCTTGGAGAATGGAAGGAGATGAGTGAAATGAGTATTTATATATATATATATATATATATATATATATATATATATATATATATATATATATATATATATATATTAGCGAAAATTACAACTAACTACCCTATTATTTATTCTTAATTATATTTTTAACCTGGACGTTTGTATATATTATTTTACCTCTCTCTGTCTATCATACTATTATTATCTATGTTTCAAAAATACTTTTCATGGAAGTTTGTAGCTCCTAATGACTCATTTAACTATATATTCTTTAAATTCTAAGGTAGATAAGATAAAGTATTTCAAAATTGCCCAAAATATCCTAAAATTCCTCCCTAAAACTTTTAAATTTCCTAAATGACAACTCAATAATTTCCAATTATCCTTAATAAAAATTTGGGATGTTAGAGTTGTCATGCTAGAGAACCTTCAAAGACAAGTTAAGTGAAGCATGAGTTATGAACTTTGTCTTTATAGTGTGGTTGAGACCATCCCCTTTTATAAAATTTCTCTATAAAAAATGGACACCATGAGAAGAAAACTTTTTTTTTAATATAAATAATGCCACCACTAAACTACTCAACCAACAATAGCTTGGTCATTACAATCATCTTGCAACAAATTAATTGAGAATGTTGGAGCTCAGAATGTGATGATATCCCGGCGCTACACTAACGAGATAGCACTCCCGCGCGTTGCACATGTGGTTTAACTAAACATGGAATACATTGTCAAAAACTAAAAATCTTTCCTTTACAGCAATACAATGCAATCATAGCAGCAACATATATAACAGGGAGTTCAACACAATAGAACAACATATTTCACATAAAACAACACTAAACACTTTAACGTACTACAACGAAAATTGTCACACAAACAAATGCAAACTTGAGGTTGTTCCTGCATTGTTTAGTTGTGAAATGAAATAAAAGCACCAAAGGAAACTACTTATCAGTAGCTTAGCATCACTGTTTTATTACATTTGAGAATACTCCGTGGTATTGTGGTGTTTGTTGCATCATCATGTATGTACTTAACACTAATTTTAGTCCTTCCATACTCCTAATCCTTGACAAAGCAACATACAATTCGCCATGAGTAAAACCAACTCACTATTAGTACATTAGCATGTACAGCTAGGCAATTCACTAGTACATAAAGTGTCCCCGTAATATGTCGCAAATCCAACTCCCAAGGTCTAGTCACTCAGGATTTAAGATCCACAATGATATTATAATCTGCATGTTGTGAGTCGGCATCCGTCTAGACAAGATTAAGAACTGCCAATGCATTATATTCAACAATAACCTTTCATTCCTCTTTCCTAAACAAGTGTAAAGCCACAAAGAATATAATTCCACGCACTAAAAATGCCTAGAGCTTTGAAGTCTTTCTGTTGCTTGCCTCAACCCTTCCTACAATGACCATGCTCTCAACACTAGAGCAGAATTAGTTTCATAAAGTTCCTTCTTTCAGCGGATGATGACCTCTACAAAAAAATTCTATTACGTTTCTCTATAGATTTGCAAGTGGCAATTGCTTAGGTAAGTGGTTTGCCCGCATGGTCTGATTAAGAAGCGTTGAAGTAACATCAGATATCAAAGTAGTATACAATCAGCAAATGAGTGAGAATTGGCCTACTTAATCGCATATTAGCATTATCTACAAGACCTGAAAGCTTTACCTTTCAAAACCTGCAAATGGTGAAGAGGGATCCCCAAATCAGACGCCATTCAAAATCCCAAAGCATTATTGATCTATTTACCTCTATTATGATTCACATTTTAGAGTAAAAGAGTCTTAGTAGCATTCACTTTCAAACCAGATATTTAAGAAAAATCATTTAAACATTATGGAATAATTATCGCTTGCTCAACTTATACTTCTGCAAATAAGATGATAACATCAGCAAAATATATGATGAGAGAAAAGAGTTGGGAGATCTACCGTGCTCAATGAAGATTTGGGCCCTGAGGCCAACACGCCTCACATTTGTTATATAGCAAAAAGGATTACATAGATGGTCCTAGCCTCAGAGTATCAAACAAATAAAACATGACGCATACACACAAACTATCAGCGTTTAATCTGGACATATCTGCATTTATTAAACGTCTCTAAGTAGCAAACTTGCTCTATAAATACCTCTTCCCATCGTTACAATGCACCCCTTCTCTTCTTCTCTCTATTTTTCTCTACTCTTATTTGTCTTCAACTCTTCTATTGTTTTTAATTAGCATGTTTAATTATTCTCTATGATTACAGAGATCTCATTGAAGGTTAGTATGTTCATTAATTATTCCATTTAATTATATGTTTTATTATTTTTTAATTATAAATTTTATATCTAATCCCATTTTGTTTAATTTTTTGGGTGTAGATCGCCTAGTATATATATCTTTGTGCTTCCATATTTTAATTTTTATTCTAATGACACTTTAAAATTATATACTTCTATTTAACATTTTAATTTTTAAAAAATAAATTATATGTACTTAGTGATAGTCCTGAATCACGGCAATTTTTTATAAATTTAATCCACTTATTCTTAATAAGCAAAACATTTAAGACGACATAGTTTTAATAAGTTCAAAACGACATGGTCTTAATAAGTGAAGGATCTGCATATAGTAGGAAAGAAACGTATCTAACCATCCAATCCAAATCCAATAGAGGCGTATGAGTGTTGGCTACAGTCAAGCTGTCCCCTAATCCAACACACTTTCTCATAGCCCACTAGTGGTTCAATCAAATCATTTTTTTTTTTGGACAAAACGGTTCAATCAAATCATCTAGATTCTAGCCATCCTATGGTAAAAAACAAAATCTCTCATTTTATTTCAGAACAGTCCTACTTTCTCAATTCACCAAAACAGAAAGGCAACACGTTACGTTGGGTTCTATTTTCAGGCACGGCGGAAGCAAACTTGAACGTTGATTTGGGAAAGTAGGAGAAGATCGCCGTACTCTCAAAGTTGCAATCTTGGGAATGAATATGAATAATAATAGTAGTAGTAGTAGTAGTAGTAGTAGAAAATTTGGAGGTGGAAGAAAGCCAACAGGGACTCCTTCCATGGCTATGTCCACCCTTGTTGTCATCTTCTCTCTCCTCGCTGGCGCCAGTGTTGTTCATAACATCTACAAGCCCAATCTTGTAACCTCTCTCTCTATGCCCTTTATGTTATTCCATATCATGAATTTTAAGTTACTAAGAATTGTTTTTTCTCAACTGAAATTCTGAATTTCCATGAAAAAACATACCCTTTATCTCATGCTTAAATGTATAGTGAATTTCACATGTTAACAACACATGTCTGTTAGTTTTAGAATGACAGGAAAAGTCCCTTGTTAGAATTATCTGTGAGAAGCCCCTCCCCCTTGCAAACAATTTTATGGTTTAGAGTCTGGTTTGGACATTAAAAATAGATATATGGTGCTGCATGAAGATCAGGACATCAGGTCATGGATGGTATTGTAGTTAATTTTGATTGGGATTCAACAAATTAATATTAATCAAATTGTTTTGTCACATTTTCTAGTTTAATTACCAACTTTGTGATTAAGTCTTGATCGCTTGGCTCAACAGTAAGCTTGCTTGCTGTGGGGTACGAGGTCGTGGGCTTGAATCAGACTCTTTGCAAAAAGTAGGGATAATATTGTCTAGTAAATTCTCTTCTCCAACACCCTCACCAAGTGGAGATTAGAACTGTGTTGACCCTTTTTTTAGGCTAAGTTTAATTTAGGGTTAAGGTGCATTTTTAGTACTCTAGAATATAGCAAAATGCACTTAACATAATACACAATATTGTGGTCCATTTGTGGTAACCAAAAATTATTTTCGTGGCTTATTTAGTAATGACGTTAAATAAGTTAAGTTTGACTGTTATGTGTCAAACATTGACCGTTAAATTGTGGGGTAAAGGAGCATTTTCAGTACTCTAGAATATAGAAGGAGCACTAAACATAATATACAATATTTTGGTCCATTTGTGATAACTAAGAATTATTTTCATTGCTTATCTAGTAATTCATTAGCTAAAACTCACTTTTATAAGATAAAATCTAATGTGACATAATGATGTAATATATGTATATTGAAATGACAATTTAACGAACATTA
Source organism: Mimosa pudica (assembly GCA_029929735.1). Classification (NCBI taxonomy): domain Eukaryota; kingdom Viridiplantae; phylum Streptophyta; class Magnoliopsida; order Fabales; family Fabaceae; genus Mimosa; species Mimosa pudica. The sequence continues at coordinate 4,568,771 of JAKELP010000021.1, read as the reverse complement.
TTTTAAGTTTATAACTACATAATTAGATAGAAGTAACTCTTCTTCTATTACATCATAGGGTCATTAATTTGGGTCACGCCAGTATGACCAACCCGTTTTAATTTGTGTCGAGCCAGTATGACCAACCCATTTTAACTCAGTAATGCCAACCTATTTAGTTTATGATTTTTTGCTTACACTTTTTATATATGTAAAATACTAATGACTTATTAGTTTATACATGCATGATATTAGGATTGTCTATGGATCTTTATAACTTTGTAGTGTTTAATTATTTGACACTTTGAATAATATTGTGACTTAGTTGTTTATGGTGTTTAAATATTGTATATTATGTTTGATGCCCCTTCTATTTTCTAGAGTACTGAAAATGCTCATTTACCGCACAATTTAACGGTCAAAATTTGACACATAACGGTCAAATTTAACTTATTTAACGTCATTACTAAATAAGCCACGAAAATAATTCTTGGTTACCACAAATGGACCACAATATTGTGTATTATGTTAAGTGCACTTTGCTATATTCTAGAGTACTAAAAATGCACCTTAACCCTTTAATTTATCCATATTTTATAATTGATTGTGTCTCCTCAGTGTTGCGAAATTGATATATGGATTAAGAGATTCACTTCTTTTTCTTACTTTGAGATGCTGTTACATCTTTTCAATGTTTACCTGATAACCGAGCATGTTTTACAGTAAGATGAGTTTAGATTGGCAGGTTTCCTGTAATGTTCTCTGAGCGAAAATATATTTTCTGTCCTTTAAGTTTGATGTCAATTTTACAACCTTATCATCCAAATGTTTTTTTTTTGTGTGTGTATTTCATCTTACGTAGTTATAGAACTATTTTGATGCCTTCTGACCTGTCGTATATGTAGCTATTATATTATGTACAAATCGATATTACATTGCCTATATGGATATCTAGCAAAATATCCTATGCAAACACTTTTGTGAAGGAAGAAAGAGACTATGATTAGAAAATTGAAAACAGCACCATTCTAGGTTGTTTTGTTTAATGACACAACTTTAGTCAAGTTCATTAAATCAATTAGGTCCGTTGTTCTAACCAATTTCTACCATGTGTCAATAGTTTACACATAAGCTTTTGGGGTTAAATGCTTATGGGAGAATTTAGTACAGGTGGCAGGATTTGATTGAAACAATGGACTTAATTGTTCTAAGTTTTTTCCATGATTCGATAACCAAACCATGTTTTCATCATCTTAATAGCTAATTGTTTCATAAGTTAGCTAATTGTGCCAACAATTTGATGGAAATACCAATTAGAGAGATATACAATTTTTAATGTGCATTTGAAGGATGATATCAATATGAATAGATGAGGACAAAAGTGAAACTAACCTGAATTCAAGGGATGAAAAATGTATTTTTGCTTTTTGTTGACACCTCTGTGTTGGTTGACAAATGTCAATAACAAATCTTTATGTCATGTTTCTACTTTTTCCTTCTCACTTTGTTCATCTTCCATTTTCCCAACCATGATTTGAGCTCTTGATTTATTCTTTTCTTAGACATTGCCTCCAGTTGATGGAGCTGATGGGACCAAACAGAGAGTTGATGAGAAAGAATGATGTCTTAGTTTTGAAATATTCAACATTGGGAAGGTGATTCGGTCTTGTGTTCCCAAAGGATAATGACAACATATGCAAGGGAGCACGCGATATAAGCTTGAGGACTCATCTCTCCATTATTTTTGGCGGATTTTTTTAATATTTCAGATTTTTTTAGAAGGGACTATAGTGTTAGCATATGCAACAGTAGTTTTGAGAGGCATAATGGGGCATTGTAGAAACATCCAATAGCTTTAAAGTCATTGAAAATACAGGAGAGATATATAGCTTCGTCACCAAATTTAATTTTCTCTCCTAATTGACTATTTGATTTTTATTTATTAAGCACTACATCTTTCCCTGTTTGAACTTGATATTACCTTTAACTAGCTCAGAATAAGATATCTTTGGGTTTATTCTTGACATACAGTTGTAACACTGGTTTATTCTTGAAAACTGTTCAGGTATCTAAGTCCTTTAATGCTTGGAAGTAATTACTAGAATTTACTAGTTTAGCAGTATTTTTCCTCGTAGTCTCAGTAATATGGAATCTAAGTGGTGGCCAACTTTTGTTTGAATTAAAACGACAAGCTCTAATAATCTAAGGTTACTAGCAAGATGGAAACCGCAACCTTACACTTATAGGGGAGCATTTGTGTCACTAAGCTACAAGACTATTGGCAGGTCCAACATTATTTTGGGCAATAGTCACTAGACTAATTTATCATTTTCAGCCTCCACTATTCAGATACCCTCTGTGGGATTTGCTTAAAGATTCATCATAATGTACTATAATATACTTCATCTCTCCATTAGACGGGTGGATCTCATTTTTCCTTGGCAGTTTAATCTAGCATATCCATTACACCACTGTTAAAACTCTGATACACCCTTAGAGATGGGCACATGATGGAAGCTTCTAGATATCTTCCACATATGACTTTACAACTGATTGATTGGACCTTGTTAGTCTGAGACAAGATCCGGGAACAGAACATGTGAGAGGTTTCAGATTGTATAACAGAGGACTTGAGAGGGTATGTTTGTGCCCACATGGCTGCATTATGAATGAGTTGGCCATGTGTTTCATGGGATTGCATCTAAGCCCAAATTTACTGGATCAAATTGGTATTACTCAACCCCCAGTCAGTGTTTTCCACTTTTAGGTCATGTTTGGCTCAAGGGGATAGGGAAGCCTAGTTTTTACTAGGAACTTATAGGTATGGGAAGGAGAGCTTTTAATTATACAGAAGAACATCAGGAGGCACAAACATTCTCACTTTCTCTATTTTCTTTTTTGTCTACTTCTATACACCCAATCTCCAAACACCACCAGCACTAGCCCCCTTCTTAATGTGGTGACCTTTGCATGGTTACATCATTGTTGACAAGATATGTGTAGAAGAAATGCATTTTTTGAAATATTTGTTTGATTATATATGTATATACTGTAGTTGTGGCCTGATTATGTTTTCAATATGATTTTTGATTGTGTTTGTGAGTTAAATGCTTCTAGGAATCAAGTTACTGTAATGGGAAGTTTCAGAGGTTTTACCAGTGGCTAGTGTCATTGATGGTAAAGAGGAAGAGAATGAGGGCACAATGGGAAGTTTCCAAATATTAAGGAAAGTTTGAAACATTTTCAATCTGTGCCTTAGGGAGAGACTTTTAATCACATTATTGATTGAAAGGGTCCTCTCTCATTTGAGAGAGAGTTGCTCTTCCTATGAAAATTCTTTCCCTTGCACCAAACACAAAGAAATCATCTCTCCCTTAACCTCTCCTTCTCCCTACCCTCCTCCTTTCCTTTGTAATGGACCTTATATCCTCTAAGGAAGAGCCATTGGAGAGAGAACAACACAAGCAATTGAGATGACAACGCGTTTGAATTTCAAGAAGTGCACTTGTTTGGAAGTGCAAAAACTTTCTAAGCTCTTAGTTTTGAAAGGGGACACTCTTAATCAAATAAAACAAGGCACAATAGTTGAAGCCATTTAACAGTAGGATCTGCCACTTACATATCATCTAACTACTTGTGCATTCGGTTTGAGTTGCAAATTTAATAAAAATCCTAATTAATGTGAGGATTTTCATATAATTCAATATTTGAATATGGTTGTTGGATCTTGTGATGCAAAACCTTATCAAATTCAAAGTTATGGCAGTTGAAAGTTCTCCTTTCCAGGGATGTTAGGTTAATTTATGGAATTATGGTGAATTTTGGATGGCTCAGTCTCAGTTGATGAGAATAGTCCTTGTTATTATTACCAGTAGGTGATTAATTGCTATAATGGCTTATATGCAATAATGATACCAGCGTTATCATGCTTTTAGTGAAAATAAGAAGTATCGTTTGACTTCATGACGTTGTCTCTATCATCTTTTTTCTGGTGACATTGTTATGTGCTGGCGTGCTGCCTCATTCATAAGTTATTTCACAAAACAACTTTATTAACTATCTAAAAATTATCAGTTCAAAAAAAAAACTATCTAAAAATTAAAGTAGTTTCCTACTCAAGTAAGCCTTTACTCTAGAACTTCAACAATACATTGGGGTAAAAAGGCAATTTTTTACTTCTTTCATTAGGTTAATAATGTAGAGGAGATAGTTGTCTTGGTTGGTTTTAAATATACGTAAATAAATAGAAGGATAGAAAAGCTAACACATTTTTATAAGTGTTGATAAAAATCGTTGGACCTTAAAGTAGACCTTCATGTTGGTTTTTGTGGCTTAAATTAAAAATAAGGGATTTTGATCATTTGAAAGGCAAAACGATCTAGATTTTTATCAACCTATAAGGACCAATACTTCAAGAAAAATAAAATTATGTGAACCCTTTTCACAACAGAAGTCCCCTCCAAGTATCTCTTAGATAAGACATGAGTAGTGTTTTACAGCTTTATGAAAATTGGACTGTGCTTATGCTTAAAGGGAAGTATTATCTGATCAATCAAAAATATATAGCCGTTACCTCAAGTTTACAAGGCAGACCATTTGGATAATGATTCTGAAAGTTAGCATAATACGTTGGATTTAAGTAACATCTAACTTTGACAAAAAAAAGAAGTACTTATTCTCTAACAATAAGGTTGCATTTTTTATTCCACAAAGGTGTTACATAATTTTCTAGTGAGGGAATTAATCATATTAATGATAAGCCTAAAATAAATAGGGAAAATAACAAGTATGCTTCTAGTGAGGGAATTAATCACAACTAGATTTCGAACAATTATTCAAGGGTAAAGGAGCAAATATGGCCCCCAAGTAACCACTAAGGAGCGCTGAGGACCCTAAACTAACCACAGGCCCGGATCTGTACTCCAAGTAACCAAGATGTTAAAAAAATACCCCGGTTGGACGGTCAACTACGTTTGACCGTTACCTTGCTTATTTGGATGCCACGCGAGCTCTTGTTGTGCCACCTCTCATGCCACGTGGCATGTTAGTTTAGGGTACTCAGCGCTCCTTGGTGGTTACTTGGGGGCCAGATTTGCTCCTTTACCCAAATTTTAAATTTGTATCCATCAAATTCTTTTGATAAGTTTCAATTAAATACTTACATATTTAGGAAAGGTAATTAGAATTAGTTAACTTATGATTAAGTTTGGCATTAGATAAAAGATGTTAATTAACACTGTAAATATTATATTACGTTACAACATTCAAATTTCATTTGTACATGCTTTCAGTAGGAAAAAAATTTGAGCGAGAAATGACAAAAGAAAACTTGTTAAATTATTCTTAAAAATAGTTTTATTGCTATAAAACAAGATTTCCCACTTAGTATATCCAATCTATAGCCACTTAATATCAAACCTCATTCGAGTAATTTGAGTAATTACCTACTTTTCTCAACTAGTTATTTGAGATATATGAGTAGTTAATGGGGTTTTGAAATATCTCAAAGTAATGGAAAATTCTAGCAATTAAAAGCGATACTCGAGTAGTTACATATGTTACTAAACTAGTTATATGCGATACATGAGTAGTGAATGGATTTTTTTCATTTCTCCTAAATTTCATTTTAGACAAATTGACGACTATATCTTATTTGTGAAATGAAAAAAATTCATTCACTACTCATGTATCGCATATAACTAGTTTAGTAACATAGGTAACTACTCGAGTATCGCTTTTAATTGCTAGAATTTTCTATTACTTTGAGACATTTCAAAACCCCATTAACTACTCATATATCTCAAATAACTAGTTGAGAAACGTAGGTAATTACTCAAATTACTCGAATGAGGTTTGATATTAAGTGGCTATAGATTGGATATACTAAGTGGGAATTCTTGTTTTATAGCAATAAAACTATTTTTAAGAATAATTTAACAAGTTTTCTTTTGTCATTTCTCGCTCAAATTTTTTTCCCTACTGAAAGCATGTACAAATGAAATTTGAATGTTGTAACATAATATAACATTTATAGTGTTAATTAACATCTTTTATCTAATGCCAAACTTAATCATAAGTTAATTAATTCTAATTACCTTTCCTAAATATGTAAGTATTTAATTGAATCTTATCAAAAGAATTTGATGGATACAAATTTAAAATTTGGGTAAAGGAGCAAATCTGACCCCCAAGTAACCACCAAGGAGCGCTGAGTACCCTAAACTAACATGTCACGTGGCATTAGAGGTGGCACAGCAGGAGCTCGAGTGGCATCCAAATAAGCAAGGTAACGGTCAAACGTAGTTGACCGTCCAACTGGGGTATTTTTTTAACATCTTGGTTACTTGGAGTACAGATCCGGACCTGTGGTTAGTGTAGGGTCCTCAGCGCTCCTTGGTGGTTACTTGGGGGTCAGATTTGCTCCTTTACCCATTATTCAATTACATTGAATTCCCAAAGTACCTGAGTGATATTAAATAAGTTGTCATTGAAAACTCAATAGTTATTAATGCAAACCCCTTGAGTTGTCAAATATAACTAAAATAAGAGCTACATTGACAACTCAATGAGTTGGTCAATGACAAATCAGTTAATGTAACCCATTACCCATGTCACTTGGAACTTTAATGTAATTTAATGATTGTTTGAGGCCTAGTTGTAATTAATTACCTTATAAGGAACTTGATTGTTGCTAGATACTCCCTCCGGTCCTAAATATATAAGACTCATTAACCTAATTTGATTAAATTAAGAATGTTAGTTAAGTTAGTTAAAATAACATAAAATTACCAATATATACTAACTATCCACCTTCACCCCAACCCTCTCTCTTCTTGTCTATTATTAGGAGTATTGACTCAACACTCTATCTCTTCTTGTCTATTATTAGGGAGCATTAATAAGGATATTTTGGTAAAAGTTAGAAAAATGTCTTATATGTAGGATCAAATTCATCACCTCAAATATGTCTTATATTTAGAACCGGAGGGAGTAAGAAATTTGATTTTGAAATTCAATTGCAATCTGGTATTTTTCCTTCTAAAAAGTGCACCAATCCTTGTTCAGACTTTGAATTCCCAGGTGAAATGTCCAAACACTTGCCAATGTGAAGAAAATTGAACCATTCAAAACAAGTCAAAGATTTATATGAACAACGATCTAACCGCTCAGTCCGGTCCGGTTCAATCCTTGTGGGTTCAAATGAAGAGCAAGAGGATGGATCAGCAATGGTCAATGGACCCCTTTACCCTTTTCTTCCCTTCTCTTCCCATTTTCAAAATCTCACACCATCCTCTTCATCATCTAATCCAACGGCCACCATTCATTGTTACATTCCCTATATATATGTTCCCGTGCCTCCATTTTCCCTTCTCGCTCATCCCTTCCCTCTCCTCCTCCTTCATCTTCTCTCTCTGCAAATCGCTCGTCGATCCTTCAGGTCTGCTCCTTCTTCTTCCTCTCTTGCTTTTATTCTCTCACATCATCATTTCGATCTCTTAGATCTGTATTTTCATTTTCATGACCTCTTCTATGCTCATTTTAATTGATTATCATTGTAGAGCCTTTTGCTGCGCGTAATTTTGATTTATGTGATATGTGTGTTTGTAGATTGCTTTGAATTGAACGATCTAGGCTTTAATTGCGATGTAGGTCATTGATTGACTTTTTCTTAGCTTTGAATTGGTTTGATTCGTCGCGTTGTTTGACTTTTTCTGTGTATTTCGTAGATTTCTTGTTCATGTCTTGGATCTATTATGATTATGTGTAGCTACTAGCTAGGAACATTTGCTGTTGGTTGGTTTCTGTCTGATTTCATGGTGTTTAGCTGAATTCTTAAGAGCAGCTGCAGATTTTGTATGTGTTTCACATAATGCCTATCTTTACTTTGTGTAATACATGTTCATGATTGGTTGTCTTGCTGCTTCTGTTTACCTTTAGTGTCTTAGGCATTGAAAATTTGATACTTGAAGCATTTCGTTTATTTTCATGTTATAAAACAAAATTAGTTGCGTTATTGTTTATGTAAATTAGACTTTTGTTGTTGTTTCATCGTCTTTGATCATTCTGGTTTAATGTCAACTTCTAGTTTAAGTGGTTTTGCTGCCTATAGACAGTGACACACGTCTGATTAGTTGTTTATTTAGCAGATAGCAGAAGATGGCAGATGCTGAGGATATTCAACCCCTTGTCTGTGATAATGGGACAGGAATGGTCAAGGTATGATATATGTATTCTATGATCTTCTTTCCTCTGTAAATATGCATAGTTTTGATTTACTTTCCTTTTATTGCCTTGCTTTGTGCTTTAGTAAGTTTAAAATATCTCATTGTAATGTTCAGGCTGGATTTGCTGGAGATGATGCCCCACGTGCAGTGTTTCCCAGCATTGTAGGTCGTCCTCGTCACACCGGTGTGATGGTTGGCATGGGCCAAAAGGATGCATATGTTGGTGATGAGGCACAATCTAAGAGGGGTATTCTGACTCTCAAGTACCCAATTGAGCATGGAATTGTCAGTAACTGGGATGATATGGAAAAGATCTGGCATCATACCTTTTATAATGAGCTCCGTGTTGCCCCAGAAGAACACCCAGTTCTTTTAACTGAGGCCCCACTTAATCCCAAGGCTAATCGTGAGAAGATGACTCAGATTATGTTTGAGACTTTCAACACACCTGCTATGTATGTTGCCATTCAAGCTGTTCTTTCACTATATGCTAGTGGTCGTACGACTGGTAAGCTGCTGGACTTGCTTTGAGGCATTTATTAAACTTATCTCAGGATTTTAATGATTTTATCCTGTGACAGAAGCTTACAATATCTTGAAAGATATACTGTAACAATAATTGTAAGTGTGGGATAGGACTGAAAGTTGTTGCATTATTTTGTATGGTTACAATTGGCTTGTCATATGGACGAGGATCATATTCTTGTAATCAGTTGGGACCATAAGAAATAAGGAAGGGTTTTACCTTTGTTGGCTTGCAATCATATAATGGTTTTTTTTTTCAAATTTGTCAGTTTTCTTTCTGAGGATAACTTAGTTTCTTTCCTTTTGCACAGGTATTGTGTTGGACTCTGGTGATGGTGTCAGCCACACAGTTCCAATCTACGAGGGTTATGCTCTCCCCCATGCCATCCTCCGTCTTGACCTGGCTGGTCGTGACCTCACTGAATACATGATGAAAATTTTGACTGAGCGTGGGTACTCTTTTACCACCTCAGCAGAGCGGGAAATTGTTAGAGATGTGAAGGAAAAGCTCGCTTACATTGCCCTTGACTATGAGCAAGAGTTAGAGACATCCAAAACCAGCTCTGCAGTGGAGAAAAGCTATGAGTTGCCTGATGGTCAGGTCATCACTATTGGTGCTGAACGTTTCAGATGTCCAGAAGTTTTGTACCAACCATCTTTGATTGGAATGGAAGCTGCAGGAATTCATGAGACAACATACAATTCCATCATGAAGTGTGATGTCGATATTAGGAAAGACTTGTATGGTAACATTGTCCTATCAGGAGGTTCAACCATGTTCCCAGGCATTGCTGATAGGATGAGCAAGGAGATCTCTGCATTGGCCCCAAGTAGCATGAAGATCAAGGTGGTTGCACCACCCGAGAGAAAGTACAGTGTCTGGATTGGTGGTTCAATTTTGGCATCTCTGAGCACCTTCCAGCAGGTTTGTACTATTCTATCATTCCCTATTTCCATGAATGTTGTTTTCAAGGGTTTTCATTTGATATCTGATGAGATGCTGTTTTTTCTGTTGAGAGCAGATGTGGATTGCAAAGGCAGAATATGACGAATCTGGACCATCCATCGTGCATAGGAAATGCTTCTAAAATGTGAGAATCTGGTATGTATCCTGAGAAACAGATGCTGCCTGCAGCTTATTCAATGTAGCTTTATTGTCCTTTCATGTGCTTATGCTGGAGTGATGACTGAGAAGGCGGGGATTTTATTTTTTCGCGTTTCCAGAATGGTCCAATTCGTTTTTCGTGTTGTATAATTTGACAAGATTTTGACTGTTAACTCTGTCTGAATTAGTTGGAATATTTTAATACACTTGCTTCCCATGTGCGTCCTTTGCCAAATTATTCGACCCATTGCCTGTTGAAGGCAATTAGCTAATCTGGATAGGGCTATAAGTTTTGCATTGAGGTGATTCACTCAGGCACCTAATGTTGTGGCTCTTCTCCAGTGGTAAATTGCATAGCTCTTGTTTTTCTTTTTGGTGGTATATCACCTTTACTCTGACTACTAAATTGTTAAAAATGGTTAACGTTTATAGTAGTGTCCTCTATAGCCGTTAAAGGTATATAAAATAAACCATTGGAATAAGAAAGTATACTATACTTTTGCTATCTTGTAGATGTTTCATGAGTAAATGATGCCAATGAAAATTATGTTTTTCCAACGCTCGTTAGTAGATCTACTGATAGAGATCAATCTTCTGTATTTGGATGCGAACTTATTCTTGGTCTTTTCTTTCTCACTTTAGATTTTGACATGGAAACCAATAAATTTTTAGCCTTGTGGTATGAAAACCCCTTTTAAATATAACCTTATTCTACTGCTGTGTAAGTGCCTGTGCCTCAAGTATTTTCCTTATTTTTCGAAAGAGCAAAGATGTTAAGCTGGGAAGTGAGGATTAGACAAGATCGAATATAATTGAATATAACTTCAGATTTCTTTTAATATTTTAAATTAAAAGAAACAAATTCAAGTTTAAGGGAAAAAATATCGCACTAGAGTTTGATTATAGCCAAACTTCTTGGTGTTCGTGTTGGTTCCATATATGAGCTAATAGCATCACGTCGGTTTCAATCGAATTTATATATCCTCAAAAGACCCCTTTAAACCCAAATTTATGTTTCGGACGCAGCTTTTGAAGAGATAGACGTTGAGCAAAGCTTTTTTACTTTCAACTGTTCAGATTTATAAAACCTTTTAAAAGTCAAATATTCCAATGTAAATCCCAGTACACATTTTTGCCTACTAATTCCACAATACTTAAATATGATGACCATTTGACTTTACACAAATCCATCACACAGAGTTTATGATGGAAAGAGAATACTTAAACACTGCTCGTTTTCCCTGATAAATAAGTATCAGTCATAGAAAAAAAGCTCAAGTTTCTTGCCTCTTAGAAATAATTTCCAGCATAAAACCAGTGTAACTTTACAAATTCCAGCGACTTCATCTAACTTCAGATTTCATCAAATATCCGAAAGTCTAGTTCATGTATTGAAACGCTAATGAGTAAACCTATGGCAAAAGATTTATGCAGCTCCTTTAATAAACAACTTATACTTCCAAGATCCAAAATAATATTATTGATGGATCAAAACTGGCGAACATCCATACCAAGTGCAGTTATTTAAATTACATATTCATAGGACCAACCTTGGACACAATGGTCTGATTACTGACATCCCACCGTGGGGATCAACTTTACTAGTTAGTTTTGCATATTATAGTCAACGCAATAAAACTCATCTTCATAACTAAATGATACATTTTCCCTGCATGACCATAACAGGAAGATCAAAGAAAACACCTCATTGTACTACCTAGAGAAAACCTGAATGCTTAGCTTATGTCTCTAGAGTGCTTGTTTCCAATCAAATCAATATTTGTAAATTGTTATATATAATTAATTTTATAACAAGCTCCTGTTATTCATACTTTAAAATTCATTTGGTTTTATATGGTTGGACAATAGTCTATTAGACATAAAACTAAGCACCAAAGTCTTCTTACCAAAAATAGGCATCTCGACCCCGTCAACCATCAACAGCTACACCACTTAGACTCCAGGAATTGGATACTGAGTAGTGAGAGCTTCAACTTTTTCACAAAGCTTTGAAATTTTATCTTTCAAAGGAAATTCAGGGGATCCCACAAACTGCATAAAGTCTTGGAGCTTTGTTCCCGGGGTCAATTGTTTGGCTTCAAGTGCTATTTGCACACCCTCATGGATGAAGTCTGCAATAAGAATAAACTCTTTCTCTCCAAGTCCTCTTGTAGTCATCGCAGGTGATCCAATCCGAATGCCTCCGGGAACCAGGGCACTCTTATCACCTGTCACCATTTCACATAAGATCAGGGGGATGAAAACTTGAATGTAAGAAAAAGACGGAGGGTAAATAAACAAGGCTAAGAATGTGGTACACAAGTAAACATGAGTCTCACCAGGCACTGAATTTTTGTTTAGAGTTATTGAGGCCATGTCTAGAATTTTCTCCACCCGAGCACCGTCAATACCCTAGGGGATTTGATGGTAATTATTGTGAGTTACAGATGAAAAGAAGCAAAATTTAAGTTCATAAACACTAAAAAAATATGACATCAAGAAAAGAGTTATGTCAAGTTCATAAATCCATAAAGAATCTAAAATCAATAATCACTTTTCATTAAAAAACAAGGACAAGTACATATTTGGCCCAAAAGTGTCAATAAATACTAAATTACACAGCCAAATGTGAGGAGTAAGAATCTTGTTCCCTAGAACTTTTTTATCTTAGGTCCATTCACTTTTATCTTGCTTAATATGAAATGCAAGAGATTTTTCAAGCAACATCTAAACTTCATTACTTAAATCAACAAAATATTTAGGTTCTACAACAACAGGGAAAATAAATAAATACTGAGATTTTATTGTGAAATTTGATAAAAAAAAAAAGCAATATGCTTACAGATGGCCTTAGATCGACAAGTGCCAGGTGATTATCACTTCCACCAGAAACCAATTTATAGCCGTGTTCAATCAATCGATTAGCTAAAGCTCTACAGTTAGAAACCACCTGCAAGATCGAAGTAATCAGAGAATCTGTCATTGATATGCTTAGGAACATACTTACCAATGGTGGAAAGAAAAATACCTGATTTTGGTAAACCTTAAATTCTGGGGCTTGAGCATATTTTAAACAAACTGCTAGTCCACCAATCGTGTGGTTATGAGGGCCACCCTAAACGAAGGTAGATATATTTACATCTGATTTCACTTTTCATGGGCACAAAAGATACTAGACAAAAAATTCCCAAAAATGAAAGCAAATAGCTAAGCAAAACAAGTATCTTACTTGTAGGCCTGGAAAAACAGCATTGTTGATGGCAGACTCCAGATCAACACCGTGAACAGTATCTTTCTTGAAGAATATCATACCACCTCTTGGACCTCTTAGAGACTGGAGAAACATATATAATCAAATCAAGTCATGGATGTGCAAACATCAACATAGAGAAATATGTAGTAAATATTTTACTTTAACATAAAAGCGAATTCTGCTCCTTTCTCTTTTGAATCAAAAAATGATGCAAAACATTCAGATTCCGAGGAAAACCTTGTGGGTTGTGGTGGTCACAATATCACAGAACTCAAAAGGATCAGCAAGAACCCTAGCAGCAATAAGTCCACTAACATGAGCCATGTCCATCATAAGAAAAGCACCAACTCCATCTGCAATCTTCCCATGCATAAAAGATGTAATTAGCTTTACTAAAAAAAAGAAGAAAAATCACACATCACAGAAGATATTTGATCACAAACAAAATTTTCCAGAAAATACATCAGAACATGACTCACTTTTCTCATCCGTGGATAGTCAATGTCTCGAGGATAAGCACTAGCACCAGCAATGATGAGTTTTGGTCGGAAGAGAGTAGCAGTCTTCTCAAGCATATCGTAATCAATGAGGCCTATTTAAAATTCAAAAACACTTAATAAGCTGAATGTAGTTATCCAATAAATTAGTCACTGTTTAATAACAAAAATACAAGTACCTGTCGATTCATCAAGTCGGTAAGGCATAGATTCAAAATAGATTGATGTGCCTGATACACGCCTTTTAGGAGTCATGAATCCATGAGATAAATGTCCCCCGTGAGGTAAGTCCAAACCCTGCGAAATCACTATTTTATATTAACACAGCCCGGTGATAAACACTATTTGGGAATAACAAAATTGACACAAGTAAAAATTGTTTACCATTATTCGATCATGTGGCTTAAGGATTGCAGTGTAAACCTCAAAATTGGCTGGAGAGCCAGATAAGGGCTGAACGTTTACGCCCCACTCACTCCCATCCAAGTGAAATGCAGCTAATGCTCTCTGTTGGCATAGTATTTCAAGCTCATCAATGTGCTCATTTCCACCATAGTACCTTAAATACAAAATAAGACTCTAATCAATGCAATTACAAAAGTGAAAGATGGAGGAAGCATTAAGTAAAATATTCATTTAGTTAATGAGTGAAAATGTTATGCAATACATAAAATAAGAAAGAGTTAGTTAAGGGGGTAAACATTGGGTAGTTAGTTGATTGGATTTAGAAACTAAGGTCTAAAAATGATGCCAAAAGGGGTTATTATAATCAGGCTTTGGGAAAATTTACCTTTTGCCAGGTAAGCCTTCAGAGTACTTATTTGTGAGGCATGAACCAACAGCCTCCATCACTGCCCTTGATGTAAAATTTTCGGAAGCAATAAGCTCAAGGCTCTTGTACTGCCGGTTCTTTTCCTTGCCAACAATACTATAAACCTCAGGATCAGCTTCACTCAAGCCATAATCCAAAAAGCTGCTTTGACCACCTGATAATACAATTTAAACCAATAGTCTTCATTTATATGTCAAACCCTATGCCAAAGTACCATGAACACTAAACAAAACAAAAGAACAAACCACCAACTATGTCATCACAGATATAAATCTTATACATTATTAGCTAGCCAATCACATGAAATGATTCCAATTTCCAATAAAACGGTACTCACCTCATTCCTAAATATAAGATCACTTTCGAATTTCAATTTGTTCCTAAGATCAATTTCTAATTTTTCCCAACTTTTTTCCCAAATTACCCCTAATAATGCTTATCTATGATACATACAAGCAAGAAAGGGAGAGTGAGGATAAAGGTACATCGTTAATATAAATTGGTAATATCATGTGATAATAACTAATTTAACTGGCATCCTTAATCTAATCAAATTAGGAAAAGTAATCTTATATTTAGGAACGGAGGTAGTATTATTACCTCCAATCTCAGGCACAGAGACTGAGAGAGTAGATTGCCTTCCACTGACCAAACTTCCTTCAACATAAGATGCTCTACAAACCTTCACATTATTCACCTTCACTTGAGGCTTCATTCCATAACTATCACACCCATTAGCAGGAAAATTCATTACCTTATTCCATGCTAATTGTTGCCCAGAGCCCATCATTGAAATTCTCCCACAAACTTGCATCTTCGTTTATGATTTTATCACAATGATGATCACTGCAGAATTCATAATAAAGTACAAATAAGAACCCCATGACATGAAATTCTCAAACTTTAGAACACTTAACTCATCCAAATCAAACATAGAAACAGAAAAACTAATTACTTTGCCCAAAACTCATTAAAAAACACTAAAAATTGCTTTTTTTTCCAAAAGAAGCTTAAAAAACGAATATTTAAACTGATAAAAAGAACCCCACCAGAAATAATCCCTAAACAATCAGAAAAAAAAGAGAGAGAGAAGAAAAAGATGATTGCTTTGGTGAAAAAAGTGAAAAACAAAAGGGACCCACCTGAGAAAAATGGAAACTTGTTGAGTATAAGAGAGTGAGAGATGAGAATAAGGCAAACCCAATTGGCGGCGGCGATGGGCGGAGGAAAGATTAAAGCTTTTTTTGTAAACACCGGCGCGCAAATGAGAGAGGTGGAGGAATAATATATATAGGGACATAAATTTTGAGGCTTCCGATTTTTCCCCCCTAAAAAAGGTCTCATAAATTAAAATCGGAAATCTAAGGAAGGGCATACAAAAATATGGGCATGATTGCAAATATGGAAAAGACATAAATGGGGCAACGAGCCAACGAATATTATTGATGTTGGGTGACCCTGGGATTTAAGGACATTTGATTTCAAAAGGTTAACTTATAAATATGAAATATGTATTACAGATAAATTTATTTGATGTGAGGATCATATTTTTATATAGAATGACTATAAACATTTATATTAAGATAGGTAGATGTAAATATTTTATTGGAATTTAATAATTTTAAGTGTGATCCTCCTGACATTGTTTGATGCTTTTTTATGGAATGAGAAAAGAAAGGGTTTGGCTAAAATTCATTAGCTTGATGTTAGAAAAATAAAACTGATTGTAATAAAAAAAAAGAAAATAATAAAACTGAATAGGTTGCACGGGTATGGGATTTGAAATTTTTTGAAACATTTAATTTGGCTTTTCTTGCAAAATTAGGGTGGTAAATTGTTCAAAACCTACTAATTTATGATTGAAGTTTGGGAAGCTAGTTTTGAATAGCTTGAGTGTAGTTTTCTTGAGGCCAAGAGGGAGGGTATTTTCATGGAGTATTATTGTTGGAAGGGAGGTTTTAATTTTTAAATGGAAATGATGTGAAAATTGAAAGTATAGGAAATCGGTTGGATGCTTGTAGGGAGTATTAAAAAGAAAGTCATGACTCATGAGTCATCCTCTTCAATAAAAGTACTATTGATATATAATAGAAAAATGATAATAAAATCAACAATAAATAAAATAATGATAAGGAAAAAACTTACATCATGTTCATTCTTTCAGGTTCTCAAGTTCTTTCAATATAAAAGTGACACGTGTCCTTTTATAACAATCATTCATTCAATCTAACGGCTAGTAATTGGAGAAATGGAGAACCTGAATGGATGAACTTGACCTAAGTAAGGTCCTAATGATAAATATAAGTAAATCCAAATATCCTAAAAGTATGATGATTGAATTATAAATAAAGTTGTCAAACTTATAAGTTTAAGTAAACACATAAAAAGCTTGAAACGGATGGCAATTCCAATCTTACGCTCACAAGAGTTTACTTTATTAATAAATACATTTTTTAGTATATAATTAAATAAAAATAGATAAAAATAACAATCATTTAACTCGAATATATTTTAAATATAAATACTAATTAATATTAAATATATCAACATTCATTCTTTATCAATCTCAATAAAGAAATTTCTATGAAATTTAATATGACTCATTGATTATAGTAAATAAAAATAATTAAAATAAGTTTATAGCAAGTTAACATGATTTTTCTTAGGGTATAAATGTAAAACAATTTACACATCTTCCTTCTTAATACTAATTAATTAATGTTGAAGTGATAAGCAAACCTAAACAAGAGGAAATCGATATGGGACTATTTCAATTTTCATCTTTGTCCGATCGTTATATAGGATGATAGGGGAAGATGTGTGTTTAGTATAATGAGTTGGAGGACCAAAAGGGAAAATGGATAGAGGGAAAAATTAGAAATCTGAATATACAAAAATTTAGAAAGGTGGAGTTAAACCTTTCAAACTAATTTTTTATTACTTTGTTGTATATCTTATATTTCGGATATATCACTATCAAATTCTTCGAATTTTTTAAATTTTACTAACAAAAATTTGCCCCCTCCCCTCCAAATCTCTTGTATCATATAGCCCCAATTGTCTCATAAGGTTAGAACTTAAAAGTTTTTAGATTTAATTTGGTGAACAGAAGAAGTTGCGTAACATATTTGTGTTTCCCATGCAAAAAGAGTGGAATCTATCTCATCTCTCTCTATTTTTAACTTTTAGGTTCGAAATGTGATGGGTGCAATTGGTTTGGTTTGGATTCTCCTTTAATTTTTTTTTCCTCACTTTATTTCAAGCCGATTCTCTGCTCATGACTGCAAGATTGGCACTTTTTAATCAATTCATGCCATTCTGTATGCCATATCTAACCATTTAGAGGATGTTATTTCTAATTGGTATAATCAAGTGCTAGTCGATCATTGCATTAACAAAAAAGATTTATTACCTAGGTAATTGGCATTATGATTTATGAGGCTTTCTTTGAGAATACATTATATATGCGTCTCATGGTAATTAATTAATTATTAATTAGAAATAATCTATTGTTTGATCCCTAGGAAATCAAATTTGCAAGGTAAAAAACTGGATTGGGTATTGAACCGGCCAAAACACGGGTCAAGGGTTAATGGTTATACCAGAGGTTAACTCGGCGACGAATTGGTTATTGAATATATAATTTTATTGATAATAACATTTGTAATCACTAATATCAAAGTATAAATACCGCCAAACTTTAATGTGATTTTACCCATTAAATTTAAGATTGGTTAAAGTTTCTTTTGAATCTTTTTTATCGATGATCAAGGTATCTCCCACCCAATAAATGGGAGAAAAATCCTATACTAATTTGTAGACATCTCAAAGGGTATGATAGCTGACCCAAGACATTTGATGTTACATCATACCAACGTCAAGGATCGAACCTCAAACAATTGGTTAAGGTTAAAAGAGTCTTTGTCAGTTAAAATGTTGATTATGTTGTTGAATTTTAACAAAATATGCTTAAATTTTAAATTTTCAGTATAATCATTTTTATCATTGCAATGTTGACTTGTCATTTATAGTTAAGTGAAACTAGTTAAAAAAGGAAGAGAAGTGCACTTTTTAAACTTAATAAATTGAAGTAATATTTAATAAAAACTCAAAAGGATAAAAATATATACATAGCATTTCAGAATTTGTTTTACCACAAAATGCTGGTGCATGGGTTTTATAATATTGTTTTAATCGCAATTTCATGGCTAATCACGCTTTGACTTGGACTGTGGCATTCATTCCTCTAGGAAACCTTTGTTTGATATTTGGAATATTCTAAGATACTGTAGCTTTTGTCTAATATTTATCTATTACAAAATGACACCAATTCAATGACAAAAATATTTACAGAGGGATTAAACTTATGCATAAAATTATCTTTCTATTATAAAAAAATTGAAAAATATCCTCTGAATTTTAAATCTCATCCAATATATAAGTTATATTGATGCATAAAGGGATTAAAATCATTCATTAAAATATTTTTCTTGATACATACTCCCTCCGGTCCTAAATATAAGACCTAATTGACTTTTTTGAAAATTCCTAAAAAAAGCAAAATAAGTTAATTATAAATTGATTTACCTAATTTTTTCCCTTAAACTAGTTTATTTTATTTATAAACTAATGGATAATCTAAAAATATATGAAATATGTCATGATTTAATAGACTATTTTGCAACCTTAACCTCTCCAAAAAAAAGTCATCTAGGTCCTATATTTAGGACCGGAGGTAGTATATGAATGTGGTGCCTTAGTCATTGCACCACCCGTAAACATGGCCTCTGTCCGTTGGCTGAATATTCACGTCGCGGTTGAGTGCAAGAGTCCCATTCATTAATACATTCATGGGACGAGATCAGTCTTTGTTAGTGCTTAAATTCCCGCACCAAACGACCTTGCCAACTTTTTGAAATGATCAAGTATAATATGACCAACTTTTTGAAATGATCAAGTATAATATGAGAGATGCATTTGCATTATTGTTGCCAACAACCATTTGGAAGATATGTAGTTTTCTCGATTGCTTGAATGTAATATATTTCATTTCAATTTTAACTCTGTCTATCTAAAGAAATAGGGTTATATTAACAACCAATGTAAAATTCTGTCAAATCTAAAAAAAAAAGAATCAACGACAATGACGTCATACATTCCATATAGTCAACCTCATCTAATGGATCAAAACTTTGTTAATGATGTATTGAGATTCAATTCTCTTCTAGTTCGAGTTTTCCTCTTCCACAAATTCTTTGTAAATTAAAAAATATCTAGCTTATCGACTTAGGCCTAGAAGAATATTAGTTTGAGAGTAACTGTTATTTTCGCTCTAGTCAGTTATAACTGTAACATTTTCTAAACGGAAAAAGACATAATGTTAACAAGTATGGTTAAAACATTTTCCTCCAATTCAACAAATACAATTGTGAATTGTTCAAATTTTCTACCTCGTTCAAAGATTAATATCTTTCTGCCGAAATCTAGAAGTAGAGTCTGAGTATCTAGAAGTAGAGTCTGAGTCTTCAGGTTATGCTATGCTTCCCCTACAAAAATTTAAAATATAGCTGCTGCCCCAAAGACTTTAAAACGAGTTTAAATAATAATGTTAGGTTTTTTTGCAACCTAACACTTTAATATCTGATGCTAAATTACCTTTAATGTACAGCGCATAAGCTTACACAGAAATTCTCCACATACCAGACCTATATCCCACAGACATAAATAGAAGCTCCCATAGCATGTTAGGGATACTCAGTAGATTCACCTTGGATCCTGGAATCTCTGACCAGTTCACAGAAATTTCTGAAACAGGGATTCTAAACCACTTGCATAGGTAAACTAATTCAACATCAAAGCACCACCTGCAGAAAATAAATGCTAGCCCCATTAACAAGAGGCACCAGAAAGTTTGAAAATCCAAGAGATGGACCGTTTCTTAGTCCATAGGAAGTCCAAACATAATCATCATTCCATTGGCTTATTGTTATATTATAGGTGCTAAATTAGGTAATCAGCTGAAAAACCAATTAGAACACGGCAATCACATAAATAATTTGTATTCACCAGCTGCGTTTAACCATAGGCTACATTCATCTTTGATTGCTTAAATAAAAAACAGACAACAACGAAGCCTTTTTTCACTAGGTAGGTCAGTTACATTCATCTTTAATTGCTCAACAGCTAAATATTCTGACATCAACTAGGATAGCTGCACATGTAAGTAGGATTATGGGAAGGAAATCAACCTCAAATTCACCCACATATGCAACCAGCAGACAAATATAAAGGCAATTGGCAGCAGAAAAGAAAAAGCTGTTAAACAGGCCTAATATATCAAATATTTCAAAAGTGGAAGCTTGTATAGAATTTTTCAGACAAAAGAAAGTATAGACATACTCTCTCCGCTCCTAAATATAAAGGCCAGTTGACTTTTTCGAAAATCCTAGAAAGAAAAACCTAAACAAGGTAATTAAAAATTTATTTTCCTAAATTTTTTCTCTAAACTAATTTATTTGACTTATAAGCTAACATATAATCTAATAACATATAAAACGTGTTACGATTAAGTGATTCATTTCACTTTCTTAGGATTCTCCAAAAAACCAACCAGCTCTTATATTTAGGAACAGAGGGAGTACTCTGGATTATAATATGGATCCTTCTTCGGTTCAATGGAAAAGGTAAAAATGAACGGCATTGGCTAAACTACAGCAAGTGAATATTATGGAAACCCTTAGAATACCCATATCAGGTACACATCTCAAATATCACATGCAAAAGAGGCAGTCACAAAAGATTGGATTTTATGGGTAAAAATAACAATCTTTCTATTATTTCTGAATATATTCATTTAAAGTAGTTGAGAAGCTGCTGAGATTGGGCAGTCTTTCACATATTATAAGAGGTGTGCCAAGGGAATTAAGCACGTGGGTAAATGAGAGAGTTTAGAGGGTTGAGTTAACTATGGACAGGGGTATTTATGGAATTACACTTGTTAGTTAGTTAGAGAGGAATAGTATAAAAAGTATGAGAGTCAGAGAGCCTGTTAGGAAATTGTTAGAGTGATTGTGAGGACTGTGGTGCCTATCTCTCAAATGCACTAGGGTTACCAATACCATATATTTGTAATTCTCTAGCAGAACCACTTTTCTAGAGAGATTACCTTTATATAAATCAATACAATTTATTTAAGTTCTCATCAGAAGCTATTGTATTTTGTAGAGATTAGGTGTCATTACCTCCTTAAGCGTACATTTGTAAAAAGCTTTCTGGCTGCAGCCCTAGTAAACATCTTGAAACCACACTGAAAGAGCAAAATCAATCAGTTGAGCAATGAAAACCAATAACATGATAGTGAGGCAAAACGACAGGCATCATACAAGTAAATAAACAATCCTGAAGAAGGTTTTAGAGACTAGATTCTAGATACCGAGAACCATATTAGTGGCATCAGACTGAGGTCAAAAAATAAATGAAGTTACCTGAGTATCACGAATTCCAGGACCAGCAGCCATGAGAACCACAAAATGGAAACCCTTCATCAAAACATTACGGTACCATTTCCTCTGGAAATATAGAAATTAAATAGTTAAGCCAAGATGATCAAGACAAAAGAGATGAAGGTTGAAAGGCAATAAAGGAAGGCAAGACTTAACTGTAGCCAAAGCCTTCTCCTCTAGATGTGCTCTTGAACCAAATGCAGCAATAGGGATGTCAGATACTCTAAAACTTGAATCACTAAAGGCTGAATCCCCGCTCTTAAACTCTTGTTTTGCAACAGCTTGGATCTGAAAGTTAAGACGCAAAACTTAAAACAAGTTGCATATTAACATATTGAAGCAATAAAAATACTCATTCTACGCAAGCCTACTAAAACCACTGATCATAAAAAGAGCGCTGCACCAACCCGATTTTCAAGCTTTTCTAAGTCAGTCACTTTAGTTGCCCCATCAGCATCCAACATTAGAAGTAATTCACCACGTGCATGAAGCATTCCCTGCAGTAATACAATGCTTTCAGAAAGAAGAGATAATAAATTGTCAATGAGCAGAGAATGAAGCGTTGAAATTCATTATGAGGAGAGTTTTCTTAGCTAGTTGAAATTGACTCACTTTTCTGATCGCTTCTCCTTTTCCATGATTTTTTCCAAGAAGAATGACCCTCACATTGTCCACGGTATATTTCTTCACAAAATCAAATGCTACTCTTTTAGTCCCATCAGCACTTCCATCATCAATAATCAAAACCTGCACAAGTATACATTGTTCAATCTGCCCTTCCTTCCATCTATAGCATAAAACTTAAAGGAAACCCAACACACACACACTCTTGAGCTAAATTCCTAAAGGTGAATTTACTGCTCAATGCAGGCGAGTCACAATCTCCTCCAAAGGCCTAAATTGAGCCAAGACAGACTCATCAACATAATGAAAAGGCCTCTATACCATATCCTTAAATCTAATATGCTCACTGAAAATGTCATGAAGAGGCACCAGCACTAGATGCTCTGGTCCATTTCTTGTTTTATAGAAATACTAACCAACTAAACTGGGAAAAATCTCCAACTTATCTAGAATATCTTGAACTTTTAGAATTTAAAGCCTGTGTATGATCTTCAAATTTATCTGTGCAATTCATGATCGCATGTTCAACTTGCTTTCAATCATTCTTAAACATGAAGCCCATAAATATCATGGGATTACATAAGAACTTGTGTATTATAGGAAGGAGTACTGCCAATGTATTGGGAGTGAGATACAGCAACTGGAATAGAAGTTTGCAGTGAGATTTATTTTAAGTTATAATAAATTATGTAAACTCAGTCACTTCAACCTACTAATTCAAAGCTTCAAACAATATATCTAGAAGGTTTTGACAGTAAATCTTCAAGGAAGAACCGAGTGATTGAAATACAAAACTACAATACTTCATTGCTTTACTCCATGGACTACACATCTTCTATTTGTCACCCTATATCTAAACTGTTAAATTAACATAATAAACCAGAATCTAACTAATTTTTTTAGGAAGTATGCAATAAAAAATTCTTATTCTCAACTCAATCAAATGGATATGAAAGAAACTGGCCATACCTCGTATGAAAATGAAGGATCCTTTGAGGCACGTTGTTGAAGATAACTACAAACAAAATTATAAATATCACTATAGCTCTATATAGCAGACCCAAGCAATAGCCAAAAACAAGAGAGCTTATTACTTCCAAGAACAAGGGCCTTAAATAACAAAATACACCATTTTGACAAGCACTAAAATACACAAATACATCATAATAAGCAACCAAGTGTATCAGAGTAGGTATATGAATTAATCGAAAAATAACATAAATTAAATCGTTTTATCTTCTATGAATTCTAAATCTTCCCGTCTGTTTCCTTTGCTCATCTATCTTACTGGTCATTTGGACCTATTCTGACAGAAGGAAGCGAAATAAATGTGTTGCAAATGCCCCAATATGGGACAAGTGAATCAAATTTACATGTGCTGCTCATCACATACTAATTGGCATAGACATCAGCAGACTCACAAGATATGTTGGATTTCACAATGCATACATAACAGGAAAAAAAAATAACCGGAAGACCAACATGGACCAATAAGTTAAAAATAAAATCCAATTACTTTTGTTGAAATCATGTTTTTAATGAAAACACATGCTTTGACTTACTTCATAGCTTCATCAAGAGCTCCAGGAAGCCTATGCTCTTCATTAAAAGCGGGAATTATTAAAGACATATACTTTGTTGCTGGATCAACAATGTGTGGGCAAGGGACCTAAAAATATCGAGCAACAATCAGTAAGAAGACTCAACCAATTCATACATCAAATATTTACAGAAAGTGTTACCTGGAGGTATAGCTAATACAAAGTAAAAACATAAAGTAACGTTGGAAAAAAACGGATAAAACAGCACGAACTACTAACAGAACATTATAGTTAACCAATCACTCAACCGCATTGCTTAAAGCCTTACAATGCCCCAGACACCAAAATGAGATATTGATTTAACACAAAAGAAAATGGTTAACCTGTTTTAATGAATTGGGATCCTCAAAAATGGCCGCTTCTTCAACATGCCTATCGTATTATAAAAGATTACCATGAGAAATAGAGGAAAAAACAGCATGTTTTCAAAATAAATTAATTGCACTTACTCATGGTTATTTCTTCTTCTATGTGCTTCAAAAACTATTGCTGAGATAAATCCTACCACAGCAACCAGAAATAAAATCACAAAATAATCAAAAATTTTCTTTAGAGATTCCATTCTTTTGGGTGCTGTCCAGGTTGCTGCAGTTATTGTTTATATGTAGCTTCTGTTATTTGTGAAGTAAGTTTGCCTACACTGTTGACAATGAACATCATGAATAAGAATCAGTAATGAGGATCCATATGGCATGCACTGTACACATTCAAACACAAAAAAAAAAGTGCATGTAAGCAAATGCATTTAACAACTTCTAAAAATATTCACTGTCAACTTATCAAATTTGCATATGCCCTACAATCTATATATACTAAATCATAATTGGCAAGGGAGGAGATCCACTTCCACTTCCACTTCCAGAACAATCGTCAAGTCAACTTTAGAGTAAGCAATTCACGCAGCTCAAAAGAATAAAAAAGGAAACAAAATTTCACATTTGAACTATCAAGTTACAAACTTCAAGATCACAAAACCATGAAAATCACATAAATTAACGACCCTACCATTCATTCCATAACATGCCAATTGAAAACCTAAGACATGGAACGATCAAGTCACAAAATTCAAAGCACACAACAATAAAAAGCTCATAAAGTTATGATCTCATCATTCATTCCACCATGCGAATTGAAAACATAAGAGTAAATGATCAAGTTGCAAACTTAAAGCACAAAAACACGAAAAGCTCATAAATTTAAGAACATAAGATGTAATATAGCTGGAAACGCATGAATCGAAGAAAATGAACATAAAATTAATTAAATTATGAGAAAAACGTGATGAAAGCATAGAAAAGGAAAGATTTAGAGAATTGAACAGTGGGGGATTGAAATAGTACATTGAATTGTTGGATTGAGGCGAATATGATTGGAAAGGATGGGGAAAATTGAAGAAGTGAAGGCGAAAATTGAAACCCTAACGAAGCTGAATTGCTAAATCTTGACGACTCCTCAAATCGTCTTCACTTTTCTCTCTGTTTTGCTTTTCCTCCATTTAGGTCATTTTTGTGCGTTCTTTTGTATTTTAATTTAATTCAATATTTTAATATACTTGCTACATTAGTACTTTGAAAACTACTATTCAGAAAATTCGGGATTAGTAAAATAATACTACTATTACGGTATATCTTTTTTTTTATTACATATTACAGTATATCTTAATATATCTTCATTTTTATTTTATTAATCGTAATTTTAATTTGTAGGTTTAATTTTTTTTATATGGATTATTGGCCAAAATTTCCTGTCAACCTCTTCCATAAGTAGAAGGTTGAATTGTATATTCCATACTTCTGATTTGTGATACATGAAAAGAATAGATTTCTATTACTACCTGCTATTAAATATAAGAACATTTTTTTAATTTGATTTGATCCTAGAGCATTGTCCAATTTATCTCATATTTATCCTTCCTTCCCAAAGTACCCTCTATGTATAATCACTTTATAAATAAAATACATATTCTACCTAAATATAAAACCACTTTTGATATTTAAGTTAATGATATTTTTAAAATAACAGTTAATATGAATAACTTATTTTACCTTTAAATTAGGAATGAAGGGATTAACTCTCCATTTCTATTATCTTTTCAATTATTTATAATAGCAAGGATGATGTTCTTAGTTAGCTTTCTATAAAGAATTATGGTTTGAAGTTTGCATTGCAATTTAGGGATGAAGATGGCGAATAAAGATTTTTTTGGGTCGACTAGATTTCAAGTATTTAAGTACTAATTACTGGTGGTTAAAGTACTTGTAGGATTCTTTTAGCTTCTAATATTGAAGTAGGTTTGGAAGCAATTTGTGGCCACTACTAGTCAGTTATGGCTTCATCCAATTCTGGGTTAGACTGGATATTGGTCCATTGGGCTTATCAAACTAATTTATCATTGACGAGACTTAATTAATGTATATGGATTGGGACATGAAGTGATACTTATGAGATAGTATTTTTTTTTCAGTCTTCTTTTCTTGGTTTATTATATGGTTAGCAATGTTAATTTCACCTTAGAAAAAATTAAAACAATTTGGCTCAACTCACGGTCCTACCTAGTGTTTTTTTAAAAGAGAGGGGAAATAATTCAGACAAACCGAATAAACGGTCATGAAACTATAAACAATAATAGATACTAAAAATAACAATTATATAGATGTATTGTGAATCTGGATAAAAGATGTATTGTTATTATCATCAATATATTTGAACTTCAAAGTAGTAGATAACTAGGAGGCGATTATGAACAAATGATTCGCTAAAGTTGCTTTGTTAATGAAGCTTGATTAATAAGGCTAATAGGTCTGAAGTATTGTCCACCCTTGTCATTTGGAGTGCAAGAGAGTAATACACAAGGGCAGAGACGAATGATAAAAGGAAAGTAATGAAATGAAAGAGGTAATACTAAAAAGCTGGATCTAGAGGACAGAAGTGTGCACCATACTGGTGAGCCAAAAAGTTTATGGGTCCTTCTCTAAGTTATGATTAAAGGCACAGAGTGGTGGTGGGTGCAACCAAGTGTGTCTTTCTTTTTTCTTCCCCACCCTCTTTTGTAAACCTTACAGCTTTAACACCTTCCACACACTTATTGCCCATTCCTTTGCTTTATTTTCTATCCTCCCAAACACTATTTCCTTATCAATCCACTCAACAATGCGCAGCCCAAAGGTTGAGTGTGCCCTTAAGCTATTTATTTATTATTTATATTACATGAATCGTTTGTATTTTTAAAATTATTAAATTTGAAAAAAGGAATATTGACCATTGCAAAATTAATTGCCAAGAGGAATCTAAAAAAATTGTTAAAACTTTAAACACCTGGGTAAAGTCATATCTAGAAATATGTTAGGCATCATTTCAAATATATGAATCTTTATATACTTCTAGTCAATTAATTTATCATTATGAGCTTTTTCAGAAACTTTTTTATTTGAAACTATTGTATTTCTCTTAATCTAACTAAAATGATATAAATCGCTTAAATCAGATTAAGTTCATTTGCATTTCTGGATAAAATTAAGTAACTTCAAAATTTAAGGAAAATTTGCATGGTTGAAGAAAATATTCATTATATTTTAAAAATAAAAAACCGGCAATTTTTTATTTGGTTTGCAGAACAGTTTTTGGACATTTCGAGAATATTTGGCATTTTGTTTGTTGGATATTCTTTATAAAAAAATAAATACAGACAATTGGAGTTGATCACATGCAGATGCAGTTCTTCACGGGTTAGACCGGTCGCTGCACACTTTACAAGGAAAAAGTGCCATTTGAGAATATTAAATAAAATTAATTATGGCCAGTTTTTCTCCAATTGATGAACTGATTCCCGAACCAAACATTGTTCATTCATGATTTTAAGAAATTAAAAGACATGTTCTAATATCTCGAATAATTAAAGAACATTATGTTCATTTAAAATAAAATAAAAATAAGAATACTCATGTAAAATATGAGTAATTCACTCAGACTTAAAAAAAATGAAAACACAATACGTTTAAGTTATTTTTATAAATAAGCAACTTATAAATTTTCACTCTAAAAGTTCCCATGAGAAACTAGCAAGACTAGCAAGTTTCAAATGAGTAAGATCCCTGCTAAAACTAAAGACGCAACCAGAATGAGTTGTATTAATATGATGATGTCCCATTAATATTCATTATTCATATGCTCAAATTACAATTATACCCCTCCCCAAAAAAAAAGAAAATTCAATACATGAATAAAATTCACCAACAAATAAATAAAAAATTAGTTGCTAGCCTCTGCTAAAAAAACAATAAAAAATAAAAAACAACCCCTTACAAACAGATCGATGAACTTTTAGTTAGTCCTCCATATACTCTAATCATTTCTTCCACCTAATCCATCTATCAATTAACATTTGCAGTTTCACCCCTTCCATGACCAAAATTGTCAATCAAGTCCACTACTATATGGACTTGAATGTTAAAATTGAGGTGCAAATTACCATTATCCAAATAAACACACCACATTCAAGTCCAACAAACAATGTTGCTTTAACACAAAATATAACCAAAGCACTTGCCACAATTCAAATCCTCAACCTTTGCTATGGGACTTCATATCATTCTAGATAACCAACCCTCAAGACAATTTAAAGAAATGGTATTCCATTGCAAATACCAAACAATAAAAGGATCAAATTGAAAAAAAAAAATATACATATCATCATCATATGGGACCAAATTAAAAACCATTACCTATATGATGGGGCCAAAACGAAAATAAAGCTAACCAAGAAAAAATGCTAATACAAGAAGAAGAAGAAGATGACAATGGCGGAAGCTTAGTGAGCCATGGCAACAGGATCCTGATGACGAATACTTCTCTGGTTGGGCATAGCAAGCATAGTAGTATGATCCAAGAAGTCATTAAGATTAACAACAGACTGAAGAATCAACCTAAGATCCTCAGCCGACTTGAAACCAAAGCTGCCAACACTTCTCACAGCATAAACATAGAAAGTAACACAACCCTTTCTAAACTTAAACCTAGCCAGCTCACAACCCTTAAGGCCACGTATCATCTTCTTGTTGACGTCACCAAGTGGGATCTCAGAAGGCCACGTAAGATCATAGGAAGACTTCATGTTATGGGAGTCAAAGACAAAGAGGACAACTTTTGACTTGTTGGTGCCAAGGCCAAGTGTGAGAGTGTGTAGGGTTTGGTGGGCGAGGATGGTGAAGTTGGTGGGGAGGTAGGCGGTGGTGGAAGGGAAGGGGAGGGGTATTTTGGGGTTTTGGTGGAAAGATAGGAGTTTGAGAAGCTGGTGGGGGGTGGATCGGCGGATGGTGAAGGACTTTATGATGAATTGAGTGCCAAATCTTAGGCCTTTTACGTCTGAGGATGGCTTGAAGGAGAAGTCTGAGGTGGGTTTGGGGGAGGATTGAGGATTGGGGTGTTGGTGTTTTGGTTTCTTGTGATTTGTTTTGGTTTTGTCTTTCTCCTTTGCTTCCATGGAAGAAGAAGATGGTGATGAGGGTGGAAGTGTTTTTGGTGGAGAGAGTGGAAATTAGAGGAGAGTAGGTACTTCACTTTCTTTTTTGGGAAGAATTGTGGAGGGTGTGTGAGGCTAGCTATGTGAGTATTGACAACGGCATGTCGTTTTGGTACATCACTTTCCTTTATCCTTTCTCACTAGTTTCCATGTCTCATTAATTTATTTGAAGAAAATTACAGCCTGATCCCTTAAAAGAGAATTAATCATAACTAGGTCCTAAATAATAGTTAAATTATATTGAAAGTACAAGGATGCAGGTTATATTGAATGACTTGTCAATAACAGCTCATTGAGTTGTCAATGCAGTTCTTTAAAAATTTTATTATCGATAACTCAAGTGGTTATTATTGAAACAAGTTATCTTATACCATTCAATTCTCTTGGGCTTCAATGTGATTTGATGATTGTTTGGTATTTAGTCGCGCTTGATTTCTTTGCTACGGATTCAGTTGTGCTTTTCCTATAATTTAATTTAAGTGTAGAAGAGTATAAGTTTTGGTATGTAATGGTGTTAAACATTGTGT
The DNA here is from genome assembly GCA_029929735.1 of Mimosa pudica. Lineage (NCBI taxonomy): Eukaryota > Viridiplantae > Streptophyta > Magnoliopsida > Fabales > Fabaceae > Mimosa > Mimosa pudica. The sequence continues at coordinate 4,538,583 of JAKELP010000021.1, read as the reverse complement.
GGTAAGGGTTATTACTCGAAAGGGTGTTGCCCATTTTGAATACGGGTCAATTTGAGCCTGTTACTACATAAAATTAAAACAGCAAATTAACAATGGAATTCACCTTAAAATAGTTTGTTATTTAAACAAATAGACTCCAGATTCCACATTTAATCACAAAATTTTGTTTTGCAGAATTTGGTAGATCAACTTCATGGCTAATCAACTAGTTTTTTTATAATGTCATGTCTTTTTAGTACATTACTTTCCTTTCTCATTGCTATCATTTTTTTTACCCTCTTTGGTTCTAAAATATAGGACATATTTAATTATTTTGATTAAATTAATGACAATTTATATTATTCCTCCCACGTTCCTTACTTGCTTATTGTTGGAAGAATATCAAATTATCATTCCTGGCCCAAATTCTGATGCCGCTGATTTCCCCGTGGATTAAGGGCATACCCGAGAAAAAACGATGTTGGGAAAACTGTTTTGTGAGACCAAAAAATCTCATTAGTAAGCAAGTATCATCAACTATTGCCATTTGTTTAACAAAAGAAATAAAGAATTGAAAAGTTGGACTTTGGGGTCTCCATGGTATCAATATATGCCTTGAGATTTAAAAGGCATTTATAATTTATAAATATACTTCTAAATCATCCGCCAATAAATTTTTTACTTCAATAGATTTGGACTCATAATCTTATTCTCCGATAATTATTAGATTAACCTTTACTAGCTTATTTGTATTTTATACTTGCATTTTTTTTAATTTCTGGCTTCTGCGTGTGATCTTCTAGTGTATGTGTTCATTCGAGTTCGCTGTGATTGATCTCCCCAAAAATGTATAACTGGAAGTGGGGTCAAAGAAAACATAATTAAACAAAATGATTACAATCCATATGATGTGAGGCTAGAGCTTTTTCTTCTTTTTACTCTTTTGGGTACTATGTAAGAGCGTAAAGGCTAGGTAGCATGGTTTAATTTGTGTTAGAATTGTTTTCCTCTTATGTTACTTTGTATATGCATATTGGCTTGCTTTTATTTATTGAAATAACTTTGTATGCATAAAAAGGAATTTTCTTAACATATTGATACAATGGTATAGTATCTTATTTAATATTGTTAGGTTTCAATAGCGAAGAAAACTTTAACTAACACTTAATCCTATATATTATGAATTTTTACTAATAAAAAAATTCTTTTTTAAAAATTTATCAAGTAGATGTAAATACTTTTTTATTATCCCTTCTTTGGTAGAAATTTTCAGTCAAAAAAATGTTTTTCATTGAAATTATAAGTTTTATCAAACAACAATAACAAAGTCTCTACACTTTTAAGCAAAAGAAATGTGATAAAGAAATCATACATTCTGTATGCCCCAAATCCCTACTAATCCACTTTCCAAACAAGGCATATTGATTGGGTCAATTAATTGTCCAGCCCAAGCCCTCAAATTTGAAATGAAACAGTTGAAGCCACACGTCAGGAGAAGTTATTCCTCTATTTAAATTCAAACTGCATGAGAGACACGTGTAAAAAGGAAAAGGGAGCAGTTGACATGGAGGAGAACGTGGGAGAAGCATGATGAAGATATATATGGAAAAGGAGAACGTGAAGGGGCATCCTGAATAACCAACCACAAATGCACATTGAACATTCTCTCATCATCTCAATATTCAAATCAACACTCATGAACATATTTCTGACTCCCAATTCATCATTCTTATATTATCCACCGAAATCCATCTCTTATTTCCTTAGTATTTCATTATTTTGTATATTTCCTTGTAATTTTCATTCTCTTGTAATCATCTATATTGGTGACTCTTCTTTGTAATTCTCATAAATACTTAATAAAATATCATCTTTCACTTTAATTGTTCTTTTATCAATGTACACCATTTTTGGGCGATACATTTTGGCGCCGACCGTGGGAAAGAAATCAATTTCTCCTCAGCACTACTTAAGAAATCATGAGAGATAATCCACCTTCACTATACATTCTTGAAAATCCCCTTTTACCAGAGAGAAATTCCCTCCTCATTTTATCAAGAAATCTGAAGTCAACAATCAAATTTCTCAAAGAAAAAGTCAAATTTATGGGTTGATCCAATCAAACATGATTGATCTCGTCATACAGGACAGGTCCTGTCAAACAGAACTGATCCTGTTAAAACAGACTGATCATGTCAAACAAAACTGATTCTGTCAAACAAGACTGGTCCAGCGAGAAGACTCACAAAAAATCAAGAAAGGACGACAAACTACATATTAGTAATTGGAAATAATGTACGAATCACTCAAATCTTTGTTTACAAATTCATTTTCTTTTTATTATTCTGCCATACTTATTTATCATTACAAGAACAAAGTTGTGATACACATTTCAAATATATTTTATGAACATCGAATTTTAAGTTATGTGGACTAATAATATCTGAATCTTCTTGTTGAAAATATGTCTCATCACTCTATGTAAAATCTTTATGTCAAACTTGTTAATTCATGTTTCACAATTCAAAATCTTTTAATTTAAATGTCATGCAACTTATGAAAACTCAAGTATTTTACACTTTCATATCATGATATATATGGTAAATACATTATATTCAAACTTAGATTTCCTTAATGTTTCACTAGCGTAAAATTTCAAGCCAAAAAGTTGTAATTTAATCTCATATCTCATAATCATCTTGTTCACGGGATCCTGTATCTAAGATCATCTCAATCATATATCACGTATCTTAAAAGCATTCAAATATCAAATCTTACATCCCAGTATCATCTCGTTAATAATCTTGCATCTCAGATTCATCTCCTTAATAATCATGCATCTCAAATTCATCTCGTTAATAATCTTGCATATCAGAATCATCTCGTTAATAATCATTCATCTCAAATTCATCCCCATCACATTTTCAGAATGTCAAAATCATCTTGTTAATAGATCTTGTAGCTTAAGAACTTCTCAATCACGGATGTTGCATCTCATATACATCTTGTCTACAAATCCTCCATCTCGAGATCATTTCGATCACATATCAAGTATCTTGTAATCACCCTGAACACAAATCTTGTAATTTAAATTTGTCATATTCACATATCCTACCTCAAGAAATATTCCATATCCTCCTAAAATGATCTCAGATCACTGAATATCCTCGTTAAACAAAATATATACTCGCTAGAACAAGAACTTCGCAAAGCCAAGATAGGGCATTGTACACCCAAGAAGATTTCCTAGGTATGTAAGTCCCCTTTCAAGTTATGTCTCTATAGTATATTTTGCTGAATTACATTCTTTGTTTATGGTTTATTTCTAGTATGAGGATAACATGTTACTAGTTAACAAAAAAATAGTCTATGATAACTTAATTTTTTGCTTTCTTATTAGTTATAATTCCACAAATAATCATTCCAAAACGAATGCTACCACAGTGTATAGACTCGTGTCAAACCAAATAACCTTGAATGAGACATTATTCATCCTGATAAGGTATTACACCACTAATCCTATTATCCAATATAATCTTGCTATCTAATCTAATCCCGCTGTCTCATCTAATCTATTATAAAGTTTAATCATGCGATCTAATTTATCATGTTATCTAAATTCTCATGTTGTTTAATTTAATTATCATATTATCTAATTTATTCTGTTAACTAAATTACCATGTTATCTAATATATTTTACAATCTAATTTATCCTGATATCTAATTTATCTTGTTATCTAATTTATCCTGCTATCTAATCTAATCCAATAATCTAATGTAATCTTGCTATCTGATTTAATTCTATCATCTAGTCTAATTGGGCTATTTAAATTATCATATTATCTACTTTATCTTGCTATAAAATTTATCTTACAGTCTAATCTAATCCTACTATCTACTCTAATCATGTTATTTAATTTAATCATATTATCTAATCTAATCCTGTTATCTGACTTAATACTGTTATATAATCTAATAATTTTATCTAATCCTGTTATCTATTCTAATCCTGTTATATAATATAATCCTGTTATCTAATATAATCTTGACATATAATCTAATCATTTTATCTAATTTAATCATGATATCTAATCTAATCCTTTTATCTAATCTGATCCTGTTATCTATTCTAATCCAGCTATCTATTCTAATTATGTTATTTGGTCTAATCATATTATCTAATCTAATCCTGTTATCTCATTTTATCTTGTTATCTGATCTAATTATGTTTTCTAATCTTATCATGTTATATGATCTAATTCTATTATCTGATCTTATATTGTTATCTAATCTGACCATATTATCTGATCTAATCATGTTATCTCATCTGATCCTGTTGTCACATCTAATCTTGTTATCTGATCTGATCCTGTTATTTAATCTAATCATGTTATCTCATAATCTTGTCATTTGATCTGATCCTGTCATCCAATCTAATCCTGTTATTTGATCTAATCATGTTATCTAATCTAATCATATTATCTGATCTAATCCTGTTATCTCATTTTATCCTGTTATCTGATCTAATTATGTTTTCTAATCTTATCCTGTTATATGAACTGATCCTATTATCTGATCTTATCTTGTTATCTAATTTGATCATGTTATCTGATCTAATCATGTTATCTCATCTGATCCTGGTATCTCATTTAATCCTGTTATCACATCTAATCATGTTATCTAATCTGATCTTGTTATCTAATCTGATCCTGTTATCTGATCTGATCCTGTTATCTAATCTGATCCTGTTATCTAATCTAGTCCTGTTATCTAATCTGATCCTATTGTCTGATCTGATCTTGTTATCTGATCTAACCCTATTATCTAATAATCTGATCTTGCTATCTGATCTAACCCTATTATCTAATAATCTAATCTTGTTATTTGATATAATCCTATTATCTTATCTAATCTTGTTATCTAGTCTAATCATGTTATCTAATTTATCATGATATCTAATTTATCTTGCTATATAATTTATTCTGTTATCTAATTGATTTTTGCTATTTGATTCATCTTGTCATTCAATTCAAAATGTAATCTGATTTGCCTTATTCTCAAATTTATCCTATTGTTTGATATATCTTGTTCTTCTCGTTGTCGAAAATAAAGGACACCATACAAAGCCACATTTCAAATTCCCAGATTACTAACGGCAATACAAGAATTGGTCATATATAATTTCATCTCTCAGAATTAAAAAACATTAGAAAAGTCTTCGTAACAAAATATTCTCAAAACTTTGGAACAAACATAATCTATATAAGTCTAAGAATTTCCAAATTCTTGATTAGAGATTGCGAATTTACACGCGATTGAAAGGAATTTCACAAGAAACACACAATGTGTATGAATTCAAAATTCATGAAGCCTGATACTGATGGCCCTGAGCTAAGTATGATGGTTTAACAATAAACTCTCGAAACGTCTAATACTCGGGACATCATCCAATTTTTCACAAACTTACCAGAACATCTTGAACACCCAATGTTATACCGAATTCATAATTTCATAAGTACATCCTGTACATTAGATTTTACATCAAATTCATAGATTCAAAGGTATCCAGTATCACAAGAACATGACATTATAAGAACTTCCAAATTAAATGTGAAAGAAACATATCACAAGAGCCCCCATACCATATAACAAGGATAACTCATGATCTTATTATATGACAGGAACATTTCTCATATTTAATATGATCGAAACGAAAGCATTTAAACTCCTCATACACCAAGAACTATTCACTCAAATACTAATGATTCATGCCTTGAATCGAGTTTGTAGCTGATTCTTCTCTAAAGTACCACTCGTTGGCTTACGAGACTTACCAAAAACTTCCTAAGAAATAACACTTGAAGAAATCCTGCAGACGTATTGTGAAAGAACATAAGTAACTTCCTCCCCTACTCATATTCTCCAAGGGTTCATTTCCCGCAGACTCTCTTGTCATCTTGATTTGAGCATGCTACTTGAATTTCTTCCTAGCATCATCGTCATTGATTGTCATTTCAATCAAATCCTCATCCAACTACTTATTCTCCTTCTTCTTCAAACACTCAATCTTGAGCTATTGAAACTCCAATTCTGCTCTCAGATCCATTACCTCGACATGAGCCTATTGGACCTCGCTCTAAACCCTATCCTCAAATTTCAAGTAGGTATACTCGAACTCAAAAACAAAGGTTCCAATCAAATTTCAGAGATGAAAATTCCAATCTTCTGAAAACTCGTTAGTCCAAAATACTGGAGGATGCACCATAGTATTCAAAAGTTATAATCTTGTATCGCAGATCTCATTTCCTTTCAATTCTTCAATTTGGAAAACTTGATATAAGCTAGCGGGGTAGAAAATGATGAATCATGCCTTACTAGCTCTAAACCATTAGCATTACGAGATTACGTAATGCATAATCTGGTATAGCAATGACCTGAATCTTTGATTCTACCAATCCTCTAACTGAGATTACTACAAATTTCTCTTTGTCTCTTCAAAACCAATTTCATATAAATAAATCCTTATTCACAGATAGAAACACATACCAGGTTCACAAATATAAAACATCTCAAATTCACGTTTAAAAACAAAGTCCTGAACTTCATACATAGATCGATCTCAGATTACAAGTAAACACTGAATCAAAGTACAACAACCACCGGATAATTATAAAATTACAATTGATTCTCACACTCAAAACCATCTTGTCCACCAAATGTTACACTAAATTGACCTATCCTCAATAATGTCATGTACATAAGACGATATGCAGTTATTTCAATTGCAAGAACACACTAAGTGCTCACAATTGCCAAGACACTTAGTATTTCCGGAATGACTATATTGATCAGAACAGTCTTTGTTATCTTAGACAGTCTTTGTTATCTTAGATAACTCATTTCACAACCTGAGCAAGCAGCCTAATGGTCACCTATGTATACGCCATACAAGAACCATTCATGCACTAGGAATACATAGTTCCTGAACTCATCAATATTTTTCCAAAAACCAAAACCTCTTTGCAACACAGGGGGAGTACACAACTTCTCTGAGCAATGTTTCCTCTATTGCGTAAACTTTTAGCTCCCATCATCATGTTCCTCATTCTAAGACTAATCTCCTATAACCTGGAAATCATGAATTTGTTCACACAAGAACCTCTCAAATCTCATAAATAAGGACCTCACCAAGTCGAGAGATTTTCAAATCACAGATACACAAATCCTGATTATTGACAAGTTAACATCATCCCCTATCTTAAGTCAAAGCGTCAAAATTCCTTATAAACAAAATCAAGACTTCATTTACATCTTAGGAGTGACATTCCCAGGCTTAATACTTCACGTCGACTCCAATCTTCACATATATTGTTTAGAAATATCAAAACACCATATAGGACAAATGTCAAGATGTTGTATACATAATTTCCAATCCAGAGACCTAAATCCCAATTTCCTTTCTACGATGTCAAGATGTTGTATACATAATTTCCACTCCAGAGACCTAAATGTCAAGATGTTGTATACATAATTTCCTTTCTACGTAAAGATGCGACATATATGATTGGATGTCCAAAACTAGAACGAGACACAGCTCCAATCCGAACGGGACAAAACTCTACATGTCCAACTTGAGTTAGTCACGTAGAGTGGGGGAGTAAATGTATGCTCCAAATCCCTACTAATCCACTTTCCAAACAAGGCATATTGATTGGGTCAATTAATTGTCCAGCCCAAACCCTCAAATTTGAAATGAAACAGTTGAAGCCACACGTCAGGAGAAGTTATTCCTCTATTTAAATTCAAACTGCATGAGAGACACGTGTAAAAAGGAAAAGGGAGCAGTTGACATGGAGGAGAACGTGGGAGAAGCATGATGAAGATATATATGGAAAAGGAGAACGTGAAGGGGCATCCTGAATAACCAACCACAAATGCACATTGAACATTCTCTCATCATCTCAATATTCAGATCAACACTTATGAACAGATTTCTGACTCCCAATTCATCATTCTTATATTATCCACCGAAATTCATCCCTTATTTCCTTAGTATTTCATTATTTTGTATATTTCCTTGTAATTTTCATTCTCTTGTAATCATCTATATTGGTGACTCTTCTTTGTAATTCTCATAAATACTTAATAAAATATCATCTTTCACTTTAATTGTTCTTTTATCAATGTACACCATTTTTGGGGATACACATTCTATATATTTATAAAGAGTATTTCAACATACAATTTTACGCATAATAAGAAATATAATAAAGAATAAGATGGGAGTTTTTTTATATATTGCCATAAAAGTGATAAAACAACTACATCGAGTATATAATGTAATTATAATAACATGACTTTTGTGTGGGGATTAGGTGAGCTTTCGATTAAAAAGTGATGCATAAGGGTGTGCCTTCGTGTATCTCTATATAAAATCTAGTAAACGATTTAATTTGTATTATTGTAATATACATAAACGGAATAATTACTTAACATTGAGTTTCAACAAAGGTTATAAGAGAATGTATAGTCAAGATATGATATAAAATAAAGGTAAAAGTTGCTATTACACAAACACTTTGGTCAATAGTTTGTTTTATGTATCTTTAGGGGACAAAAAGAAAATATCTAGAATGCATATATGTGATACGTTGTCGACGTTTTACATGTTTGTATATTCTGATGATGCGAATTGAACGTCCAAAAAATTCTGAAATTCAATCATCATTTTTTTAATATATCGTCATTTTTCACAATTAACAGTAAATTAAAAAACGTTGGTATGAATTGGAATGTTGTAAAGCGACGGATAAATATAAAAGAGTGAATTTTTTTAAAGAGAACGACAGATCTCTATGAATAATCCATATTCTTCAAATAGGAAAAATCATAGTAATGTTTGTCAATATATATTGATATATATTTAAGATAAAGATATAAATTAATGACAAACATTATACCAAGAAAAAACATAGTACTCGTTTTATCACATATTAATACAGACAAAGATATATACCTATATCATCAAAGACAAAATAGCACTGAATTTTTAGTAAATTAGGAATGATAGTCGGTGGATCGGTGCATCCTTATCAGTGAACTGTTGCTCTTATCAAGTAAACTATTTATATAAAACAGAATATTTATACACACACATATTCTTTCAGAAATGGATATAAGAGAAAATGAATATATAAAATTGTGTGATTGCTGCTATCTGCAGGATATTGTTTCAGATAACGTATTATTCAAAATCTGGTGGCAGAGAGAAAGAGAGAGAAGTGTGTGTTGTAGTGCAGAAATAGGTGGTAATAAAAAAATAATGCACCGACAAAAGAATTTAGTTATTTTTTAAAAATTGTAGAAATCAATTGAGATTTTTGTAACTATATATTGGTGTTTTAAGGAAAACTTATATTTCTCAAATATTATTTGTTTTTTTTAGCGTGTTTATCCGTGTGTTAATAAAATGTGGGTTCTTTCGAAAAAAAAATGTGGGTTCTGACTTTTGTATAAATATAAATTGTCAAAATAATTTTTTTTTTCAAGATTTGTAATAATAAAAGAAGTTATATTCTTGTAATGTTATTGAGAGAGCTACTACAATTTATTTGGGCAATGTTTGAATTACAATAGCTCTCTTTCTCTATGTGTGTTTATGAGTTTCTAAATTCAACTTTATCATAACATCAAAAGTTAGTCAATACTATTTCAATTTTACTTTTACTTTTTTCCTTCATTAATTATATATTTCTACTTAGATCAAAAGTACTTTTAATATTATTCTAATGACATTATATTAAAATATATTTATTATCGTAATTAGATTTTTGTAAAATAACTTGAATATTTTTCTTTAAAAAATGTCATACTTGATGTGGAGAAATTTGAGCGCTATTTGACTGTTCTTGAGAAGAAAAAAAAGTCTCTCTTAAATGAAAAGCGTTTCATTATTGTCAAACTTACCCCTACATTAAACATATTAGAAAGTTTAAAAATAAGTGTGTAACATACGGCTCAAAAATGGGGAAAAGATAGAATCTACCTTCCAATCTCAAAATCTAAATAATAACTTTAATATAGGCATTAACAATAACAGTATATAGGTATTAATAACCATTAACAACTCAAAATATATATTCAATTTGGAATTTTGAAATTTGAAAGGTATTTTTGTCAATATCCCTTCAAAAATTGTGTATTAGAACTGTTTTATGATTTATCAACCATTCTTTATAATTATAAATGTTTAAATATTTATTATTTAAAAAGGGATATGTAAGTCCAAACTAAGTTTAAAAGTCAAAGTGAACAGTCAACTAATGATTCAGGTTGATAGAGTTAAATTTCAAATATAGGAGGGAGGTTTGTCACATATTTTTTATTTTGAGTCGAGTTTATATATATGTTTCAAATAGAGAGGTGGTTTATGAAATTAAGATAAGATAAGGGAATGTGAGTGCATTTACATTATATTCTATGTGAATACAATAATTATTGGTGAACATTGTGATGCATGGACGATCACGTTACAATATCTTGAAGGGCAGCTAATGACTTCAAAAAAGTATAAATGGTCCTAGATATTATTATTACAACTCAAAAGAAATATTGCCTTTTTTAAAATCCAGGGTGGTAAGAGTAAATACCATTAAATTTTAGAGTTAGGCATGTGATGATCATGGGACTTTGGTCATAAACCCATTATTACACTGCAAAATAAAAAAATTAAGGGGATGGGGACCAAAGGATTGAGTGTGGTGGTGAATTGCGATGATGACCATCTCATGGACAATTGCGATGATGACCATCTCATGGACCTGCTTTAAACCTCAGTTATTTCATTCTTTAATAATAATTCCCATTTTATGTTATTCTTATTATTTATATTTAATTTAATGAACTCATATTAGTTTTCTGGTCATCATTCTGCGTACTAAATGAACAGTGTTAACATATGATATCATGCACGACCTTGTCAGATAACTCAGTCTTTGTTTGTTGAAATATGTGAACCCATCTACAGTCAATGATCAAGGTTGGTGATCCAGGCTTTTCAACAAGCAACAGGCAATAATGTTTATATACTGATATACACTCCTTGTAACAACTCAATTCATTTCATTTTTCGTATTCACAAATTAATTTTTGGGAAAATGAAAAATAAATCCCTCCCAATACTCTGAAGGACAAATGAGGAACTTAAACTTTCAAAAGGACTATGAATGTATCAGGACCTACTTGACATTTCAAAATTGTGCGAAAAGACAAAATTGTCTTCATCTTAAAACACAGTCGTTATTAACATTTGAACCTTCGTCATTAACATTAACATTTATAATCTATCCCATGTATGTTGTGTTGTGTACGAAAAACTGAATGTTTGACTTAAGGAATTGGCCAATCCAAGTTATTTGATCAAATTCAATTGTAAAGGTTGGTTAAAATATCTAAAAGAAGAAAATATAATCTCAAAGTAAAATTCCCATACAGTACTTTTCTTTATTTATGCCTGTCACATTTGAATACTCTTATATCCAATTTATGGTAGATTTTTAAAGACATTTTCTGCCTTAATATGAATTCAAACTCGAAATCTCGTATTTAAGAGGCCAAAACGATAAAAACCTTTCTACTAAAGATCATTGCCTGTGTTTTTCCTACATACTTCTATAGCCACTTTATACATGATGTCATATTAGGTAATAACTGAATCAAATTTGAATTTGATGAGACTCCAAAACATGTAAGATAACTCTTCCTATATATATTGAAAAAATCAACAATATTCTTTTGATGCAAAACAAAACTGTTGTAGATGTGGCTAACTAACAATAAAATGCTTTCCTCAAATGACAACAAAAAAGTGGTAGCAATAAAATGTTGGTAGACGAAGGGACAACTACATTTAATCATTTCGTGAGAGGGAAGACTCACCAAACCTAAAGCTAATTACTTTACCAACGGTCCTACCAAATCAACAGCCAAATTTGTACTAACTAGCTTCTTCCACTCATAATGAATTAAATAAACATCTTATCTTTATTGTTGCTGTTGTTTCTCATAGCAACCAAATTTGTAAATGAACTTAATTATAAACGATGTTGAATACAAAATTCTCCGACTGTAATTTTACCCAGCATGCTTAATGTGCCATATGGGGCACCAAGAAACTCATGCTCATTAATGTTTCTTTTTGTATTTGTTGTAAAAACTTGATGTGTTTGTGCTGAAAGTGCATCATATTCTTTTTAATGTGATACTAAATTCAAGTTTAAGGTTTTGAATTCATCACATCTCCTTAAGAATTGACATTTAAAACAGATAAATGTTAATCGAGTTAGTATAAAGTTGGTTTATCACATATATGGTTGTGAGTTTAAATATTACTGGGGATGGTATAATCTTGTATGTTGGTTGTATTATATGATGAAGTATATTTGCAAACGTTTTTCTAAAATCAAGACACAGTCAGAGCATTATAGTTTTCCACATTTTAAGAGACAAGCTCATTTTATTTCACCCAACTCTTGTTGGGTGTTACATGTTATTAGTAACATTTTATTTGTGATAAAGTCATGTTAACTTTGGTTGAAGGATCTATTTAAGCTAATTCATTCAAACATCTAATTTGATAGATATGTTGACGGATGAGTCTCAACAGAAGAAGCTAAGCCCATGCTTTTGGGATGCTTGTGATGATTTCTAAATTCCCAACTCACAACAAAACTACCACAGGCATGGTTAATAGTGAAGACTTAATTGGCACATCTTTACAGTTTCACCAAACTTTGAATTAGGTCTCAAACTTGCTCTTCTAACATTGGTTTACTTACTACGGACACCACTACTACTCTCAAATTGGCCGGAATATTTTTCTTGCCTCCATAAAAAGACACCATAATCTTTGGTCCGGATCCATCAAGTTCGCTTCATTTTTTTTTTAATTCTGATTCCTTGATCAGTTTCATGAAAAATGTTTTAATTTGGTCCTTAAAATGTATGTCAACATTTTTCAAACCTTTATTTCTATAGTTTAATAGAAGATTGAAATTGCATCATTGAGCCCATTGGATCATTATGCCCTTGAAAAGACGAAAACCAAAATGAGAATAGATACTTAAAGATTATATTAATCATATATGTATATACACACACATATGCGTGTGAGTGAAAAAAGTACATATGTAAGAAGAGGCATGTAAAATCAGTCTATGTACAAAGTTACACAGTTTATAAAAACATGATGTACCTAAAAAATGGAAACTTATGAATAAGATGATATCCATATTTTACAACATGATACTTACAAAGTTCATATTTATCTTATTCCTTTCTTCCCCTTCAAGAATAATCATTAGTTTAGTTAATCTCTTACATTCAATCGATGCATTCACATGTTACAACTGCCATGGCCTGTACAAAATAACAAGAACATGTACTCAGCATGGTCAGTGAAAATAGTATTCATCAAGTATATATAAGAACTAGAAATAATTTTCACAATTACATATCTTAACAACTAAACTATATAGTCCATGATGTCTATGGAAATTAGTTAGATTAGTTTTCTTAATGAACAATGTGCGTTGGTTTTCTTAAAATAACTTTTTAATCATTTAACTGAAACTATTCTTGATGAAAACTTCTAAACATGTTATATATTGGGAAGACAAAGTGAACTTAAATACTTCATTCAGTCCTAAATATAAGATATATTTGAAGAGATAGATTTGGTTCTAAATAAAAGAAATATTTTTTGATTAATTGTTCCCAACTTTTCCCCAAATTATCCACATTAATGTTCCTCAATAATAAATAAATAAATAAATAAGAGAGGGAGAAGAGGGAGGAGGGGAATTAAGGAAGAAGGTGAGATATTAGTAATATCATCATACGATTTTAACTAACTTAACTAACAACCTTAATCTAATCAACTTAGGTAATTAGATTTTATATTTAAGATGAGAGGAAGTATTATATTTATGACCTATGTAAACATCCTAAATAGTTGTTATTACATCTAGCTTCGATGTGAGTATTTATTTGGTTATTGAAAAACACAACCAACTTATTTATGACTTATGAGTCGCATTCAAGGAGTTTTTTATGTTTCTATTATAAATTATTTTATAAATTCTATAGAGCAATTTTTAGTGTTTGGAATATATCATTTGACATGGATTGTGGAATATTTAGTGAAAGATTTGCTCAAGAATTTGCTTGCAATCAAGAGTATATATCAATGGAAACCGTTTCATAAACATCTACGATTTCCCATAATTTTAGTTTTAATTTAATTTTGTACCTATATACTTTTCATTCTTAACTAAATCATTCAACTTTGTCTTGAAAGAATCCATTCAACTATGTTTTGTTAGCATAATCACACAATTCAATAAAGAAAAACACTTATGTATCACATTTTAACAAAAGGAGGAAAAAATTAAGTTAAAGTATACTTTTTATCCTTTATGTTTACATCTTGTATTATTTTAGTCCCTTAACTTTGAAAAGTGCACTTTTATTCCTTTTTTATTAACACCATTAGTTTTATTTAAAGAAAAATGTTAATTTGACAAATTTAAATGATGATTTGTTTATAAATGTTGGCAAAATATGTTTAACCTATAATTTTTACTAGAATTACATTGGAAAATCTTCCTTTAGATTTGTTGAGTCACTATTTTATGTAAGCGAAATTAAACGGTGTTAACAAAAAATAGTTTTTTTTCATATAAAAAATGGGTTAAAAGTGCACTTTACAAAATTAAGAGACCAATGACACTTGATACATACATCATGCCAAAAATATTCTATTTGTATTTCTAGTATAGGTTTAAATAAGAGATAATATAAACTTACTTGGGTTGACATTTGTAAGTTGACCAGAATTAGAGAAGTCGCAGTTGATTTGGGCCGGGCCTTTGGCCTTATAGTAGGCATTCATGGCATAAGCAGCATGGGCCTGGAGAGTATTGGGCTGATAGCAGGCTCCACCGGGCTGAATGGGCCTACAATCCACGCCCTGGCTACAAGCATAATTAATGTTGGCTTGAAGGGCTTGATTGGATACGTGTGGTTTAGGGACACACCAACTTAAACTTCTTCCTCTTCCTTTATGATGTCCCCCTCTTTTATGGTCTCCTCCTCTTATATGATGTCCTCCTCTTTTATGGTGTCCTCCTCTTCTATGATGGCCTACTCTCCTTGGAATTGGTGCAACCTGTTAATAAAATGAATATATTATTATAATTTTCAAAATTACTATAGATATTATCTCTTTCGTTCATAAATATAGGACATATTTAAGGATATGAGTTTCTAAAGGTATCATTATATTTTTCTCAGTTTTACCCAAAATATCCCTATTAATACTCCTCAATAATAAACAAAGAAGTGTGGTTTAAATGTTGTGGTAATATTATGTGATTTTAACTCACTTAATTAACACTATTTACTAATCAAATTAAGTAAATAAATTTTATATTTAGGGATGGAGGGAGCACTACATTATGATAGGTTGAAGTATTCAATTTTTAAGTTTAATGGTATGAGATAAATCTTACATTATATATGATGCAATTTTAAAAATTCATAATAAAGTTTAAACCTTTTAGCGTATGATTGAACTAATACCTTAATTGGATCTAAGAAATTGGTTTAGGCTTGTAGGCTTAACTCATTTAAGGTCGAGGTCTACTCAAACTAGGTTTACAATTTAATTAGATTTACAAACCAGAAATGAGCTTATAAGAAGTAATCTTGATATTTTAAGGGCTCGGAAATGTTACCTTGTTTGGAGTTTGGACTATAGATAGTATTTTATGTTATATAATTTTTAAATCATACACACACTTGATTTTATGCTTTTTGAAAAATTAAAAAATAATTGTTTATGGGCTTATACTCATAGACTCTACTATAGACCCTTGAAGTCAAGGCCTGAACTTTGCCAATTGAGTCCTTTTTACACAAGCAGACTTTATAGGCTCCAAAGGCAAGACCAACCCAAATTTTGACATTATCAATCATGAGAAAACAACAATTAATATGAAAACATACCTGTGCATTGGTCATGACAGCTGAGTTATAGTTTGGTGTCAAATTCGGTTGAAACAAAGCCCAATTCCTCTCAGCGGTCGGACCGGGTTTTTTGTTCTCATTAAACAATGAAAAGATATAAGTCTCAAATTGCCGGTTCGGCATCAAAGGTGTTCCTTTCCTAGATGTAACATGCTTCACAAGTTGGCCATTATATGAAGCTGCATTATCTGCACTACAAATTGCCTTGTTGTCACAATTACTAGGCCAGCCTGTCTCACCCACGGCCACGTCCACATCAGCGTGTCCGACGACCATCATGGCAGCATGAACGGCGTCGAGGAGCACGTCGAATTGGTTGGTATAATGGCGGCGCGTGAAAGGGTCATAAAGGGAAGGACTTGGCTTAAAGATAGCAAAGTTAATCTTCTTAGGATCTAAGCCAAAGTACGGGTAAGGATTGACCATGAAAGGGGATTTGGTTTGCCTCAAGAAATCAAGCATTGGCTTTAATATGGATTTTGAGTATATTGCTTTAAATCTTCCTGCACTTGGCGGTGTCACTTTGTCCATGATAATCATGGAGTGTGCTGTGGTCACCTGATCAGAATCATCACAATCATCAATAAAAGACTTTTGATGTTGAATTAGACATTAGTTTCAATCTTTCATCATATAGGAGTGAGATAATAATTTTGTGGATATTAAGTAAATAAATGTAGTCATTTGTAATAAGTGAGTGTTGATTTTCCTGAGACATATTCTTAAAATATATACATTGACATATTCTTAAAATATATACATTGGAACTACCTAGAAAGGTGTTTGACATATGTAAATTAGACATTGGAACTACCTTAAGATAGACTTCTATGTTCTATATCTAATTAATATTATCATCGATGACTAAATCTAGATTAGTTTAATTAAAAAAAAGCTCCCTTACTTAATCACTCAAATAACACAAATTTACTTGTCGAACTAGGAGTATTTATCAATGAAAATATCGCAAATTACAAATCAAACGATATTGATCATCATTTACTACTTAAACTACACAAATCTATATAGTTAGAAATTTTATTTGAATTTTGTTCTTATAATAGCTTTCCCAATATAACAAAACATTATGCATGTTTCCCTTTCTTTTTTTGCTTTTTATTTAAAACAAATGAATTTGTTACCTTCAATGATAAGCACACAAGCCATTATTACACCCAAAAAAAAGCGTAATTGAGATAGTATATATATGGATTTCTTTTTTTTTTGATCGAAAGTATATATATGGATTTCATACTTCAATATATATGAGTATTTCAATTAAGCCCATTTGGTCCAATGAAAATAAGAAAAAAAAAAGATTAAACAAAAAATTAGCGTTCATGTTATTATATTATTGAAGTGAAAATTGCGTATAACTCACTACGTTATGATTCTTCACTTACCTTAATATCATTGATTCCCTCATCTTGGAGGGCACGATGGAGGGAATTCATGGCAGGTACAAGGTTTTGTAACATCCTTTGATCTCCCCAATGAAGCACTTCACTACCTACAAGAATGTACCTAATCTTTGTTGCTGGACGAAAGGGTTTGATTTTGGTGAGAACCCAAAAGCGTGCATAATCCACATCAGCAAGCGATACAATCTCATCATTAGGGGCTGTTACGCTGACGGAGATATTTGTATTAGCAAAAGCTTTTATGTATTCTGGATTCACGTCAAAGAGCTTAACGGCGTCAATTTTGGTCTTACTCTTGAGAAAATTAGCCACCAATGCTGGTGACGGTAGGTTGTCACCAAGGGTGCCATAATTGACGCCTATGGCATTTGTGGTGGCGATTAGGCATATGAAAAGGAAAGAGGTAAGAAGAAGGCTACGTATAGTCATTGTTTTTTTTCTTCGTTTTGTTGTTTAGTGTTGATTAAGGTAAAGGTCGAAAGTCAACCATTTATATGAGATGATGGACAAGTTTTACGAAGAGTTATTGTCTCAAGCATGAAACAAAGCAATGAGCATATAAATAGAAATATGTGTACTGAAGTTTGCTAAATTGATGGGGGTTAGATAAAAAGTAACGACGAAAATTATCTAAAATTAGAAATTTATCTCGAAAGATAATGTATGCCTTAAAAAGTAGTTCTCTAACTAATTTTAGTATTACTTTTTGCTAATCAATGATAAGCAGGGCTATCATATTCACAAGTTAAAAACGGATAGGACTTTTTTTCCCAGAGAAATTTGTTTGAAGCCCTACAAATGAAGTCTAAAATATAAACAACTCCTGATAACAAGCTCTCATGTAAATAGGTTTTCATACTATCCATTACCAAAATATTCTGCTTTTAAAAAAATTAACCTCATGTATTCTCTGAAAATAAGGGCATTTTGGTAATTGAGTGTGAAAAGACATCTACTTATGAAAGACTTGAGATTTGAGGGGTATTAATGCATTTCATGGGATTGGTTTGTATTAAGATCTATTTGACTTCAAAGTAATTTTCTATTCTTTTTTAATTAATTGGATTTCTTAAGTAATTTAATTTTTGCTCCTGGTGAATTGTCCCACTGGCCTAATTAGGATTGGCCTCCGTGGCCCATTCAAGGTTCAGAACCTAACCTGAATATATTAATTAAAAAATTAAAGGGCTTGGCTATCTTACAGCATATTTTTGGCAGAGATTGCACATCAAAATTACATTTATTATATTCCTTCCGTTGGGCAAAAAAAAATAATTTTTTCCCTCTTTCAAGATTCGCTTAAAGTGTTCCATGATTTCCTTATAAACTTTCAGTGTGCAATTCTCTTAAAAAAAAGCTTTCATAAAAGAACCAAAATTTAGTGTTTGACAATATATATCTGAAAGATTACTAACTTAATAGGCTTGTTAGTCCTGGAAAAAAATCTTTACTATTTCAAAATTGGTGTGTATTAAAACAATCACTTCAAAACTGTAAAAAAGATATTTAAAAAAACTAAGGGTCTGCGGAAGGGACCAAATTTTAACATCATAACGAACATAAGTGATTAAATTCCCACACAAAAGTATCCTCATTCATCCATTCCTTATTTCCTTTGGGTGCCAAAGAGGGCATAGCCCAAGTCATATAATAAAATTTAATCTAAAGGGAAATAAATCTCATATACTCATCTAAGATCTGTAGATGGTGAACATGAACTTAATACCAATGAAATAGATAACTAGTATTGTGCTAAAGGATTTGCAAAACGACTTAATTTGTCCTAGCTATATAGAAACATGTTGCAACAAACTTCAATTCCATAGTGTCATAAACCTCTTAATCTACATAAATAACATATGCCACATAACTTGTACCATTCAAAAGGGTAATAAATACATAAGTTTGTCACATGTTTTGGTGAGGGATGACGCGACAAAGGATAATGAGTGAAAAAGTAAAAAAAAAAATAATTGTTATGGACACTTTTGCCTCAATTTTGAAATTTGATGGGTAGTATTGTTCCAAAAAATTTTACATGGTTATTTTTGCACTTTCTTGATAATTACATGAGTATTTTTGCACTTTTAACCCTTAAAAATTTGAATCAAGTAAATGGAATGGTTATATATTAGCCATGTGTGATTCAACGAAATAAAGTTACATGCTATTCTTAAAACTTAAAACACATCATTACAGGCTTAGAAACTGAATAACAAATATAAATAATAACTCGCGGATCTTTATTTGTCAAAAAACTACTCTTGATTGTACTGGTTAACGGATGGACTTGCCGACTCACTAAACTAATTGTAGTAAAGAATTGAGTGATAATACCATGATATTTCTAAGTGACGTGCTAATAAAGGATCCAAATGGTTAATGATTTATAAATTCATTAACACATAAGACCAATTATTTAAGGGAAAAAAGTAATGCCAAATATTTATAAAGCGAGTATTTATTTTATTAGATACTGCATAATCCTGTATAGATCCTTATACATGTATGTAACTATTTCATTACATTGAACCAACACAAACAGTGGAGACAAAATGTTGAAACACCATCGTCCTTTGAGCTTTAAACATTTGCTGGTGCAAGATTCAGAGACAGAGTCAGACAATGATGTTTACAATCATCGGATGGCTCAACTTCGAATCACATATAACGGGAAGCACAAAGGCACTAGTAAATCTAAGAAGAAAGGCAAAGAAAAGTTGAAATTTGGAGAAGATCATGGGCGAATCATAGAACCTAGAGGACCAGACGTTGATCGAGGTTTGAATTTATATAAACTTAAGAAATGAATTTATAATTGTTTTTAGTTGGTAGCGTTTGATTTAAATTTTTATTAATTACATTCATGATTTCCATCTAATTGATTATTGGTATAATTTGAATTCAAAATATATGAGTGGCAAGGGATTTCATCTTTTTATAAATTATTAATATAATGACAATGATTCATTGGGCAAATAAATTGTAATTTGTGTATAGAATCTATATTTATTCAAAAAAAATATATATGGAGTCTATATTATGAATTGGATTTCGAAACAGTTCCTTCCTCTCTCTCCATCATACTCCATGACACAAAACCTAGATTGGAGTTATATTCGTATTATGTTATGGTATGAAAACTCAATTCAAGTGGACTGATCAAATCAATGAAATAGCAAGTTTCTTGACGAGTAGTCTAATCAAAATGAACTTGTTAGTTTTAGTAAGAAATCTATAGTTAGATGAACCGATTAAATTAGTAAGATGGTGAATAAATCTCTTGACAATAACTTACTTTGATCAAAAGTTTCAGACAAGTTGATTGAGTTGAAATCTATATTTTTTTATTTTTGGTCCTTAAACGTGAAATATTGTTTTTGGTTTAAAAAGAGCAATTCATTATTGTAATAATTATGTTTTTATAACTTTTTTTTGTAGGATTATAAAAAATTGATTTGTTTAAGAATACGTACCATCTACACCATAGTGTATTAGAACGTGCACATTTGTTGTGTTCCTCCTGGTTGCTAGCAATCCACCCAGCATATAATGGATATATTCTAGCCATATCTCCCAGTATGCTTGGAAAACATTCGAGTGTGCATCCCTGCAAATGTTCTCCTCCTCTCTAAAAAGTTTCCTACCCTTGAAACCCATATATCCTAGCAAACATGTTGTGTTTGGATTAGTGGTGCATAGGGTGGTCACTTTTTTCAGCTTGACTCAACAAATTTAGATTGGATAAAAGTTATAGATGAATTTATGTTTAGGAATGTGTTTGGCAGCACCAAAAAGCAAGGTGCCATAGGCACTTTTCAACTTATTTTTACTTTTTACTTATTTTTACTTTTGAACATGTTTGACATGAAGTGAAAAACAAATTGCTTATACATGAAAAGCAAGGTGAAACAAAAGTATCCCATAGTAGCTTTTTTTTTTTTACTTTTGCTTCTTGCTTAATTTTGCTTAAAGACATTGGACATTTATTATCCTATTAACAATTTTCCTCATCCACCTGAAGGTAAATATTTTGTCAACTTCAATTCAATTAATACGCATTAATTCTACTTGAATTTTATTTTCATATTGTTGCTGAATGATCTCTCAATTTATTAGGGAACATTATTTGGTTGATGTTAGATATACCTATGGGTTATATGACTCACACAGATCTCTAAATTATAACAATATTTGGATGTCATATGTACTTATAATAAAATTAATGATTTAATCTAATCTTACTTTTTTCAAAGTAATTATCCAAACATAAATCTAAAAGTCAGATTGAAAAAAAGTAACTTATACCAATTGTACATTCAAACATAAACACAAAACACAATCGGACTTTTTCCCATTCTTACTTCTAAAAAGTCAAATAGGAAAAAGTTACTTTTCCACCGGCAATACAAACACACCCTCATTCGATTAGATTTGTCTTTTTTTCCCACTCGTTGTCCCAAACACAAAGAAATGGCAAAAAGTGACTTATAGGTGTTAGGATGCACTCTTGGGCCCTCATACATGATTCCAAACCCAGCTAGTCAAATAGAGTGCCCCATCAGAGTTTCTTGGTACGGTCCATTCCTGCCTCGTGCTGTATGATACCAAATTCCAATAGACCCATCATGTTCCCTAGCTATAAGGACAAGAAATGATCCCATTCAAAAAATTGGGAAAATCACACTTAGGTCCCACCTAGGACAAAAAATCACATGTAGGTTGCCAAAGAATGATGAAATTAGTTTGAAGTCTCAAGGGATTTGTTGATATTAAATAGTTTATTATTGAGTTATGATAACTAATTTTTGTAAGAGTTACATTGACAACTTAAGGGACTGGTATTAACAACTCAATGACAAGTCATTTCATATCTTTTACATTTTATTCTTGTTATGCTTCTTCAATATCTGAAATTAACATACTTTTTTCACATAATTAATAACGTGTAGGTGCAGAAGCAATATTGGAGAAGGCAAAAGAATACCAAAAGAGAATGAAGAAAACAGCTATTCCAAGAGCTCGTCTATCAAATCTAGTGGTAGTAAATTGGAAGGGACTGGTCAAAACACTAGAGAGATACGGACAGCCAATGCATTATATGACTCACATGATGTGTAAGCAATGGGACCAGGGCAGGTTTGGAGCAGAAGATGATGAGAAGCCATTGGATAGCATTTTGAGTGCAGAGAAAGCTGAAGCTATTTTGTGGGAAGTTGAATCTGTTCATAGGCTCACCACTTCTCATGTTCATCTAGCTTCTCTTTGGCTCAATGATCCTCACTTTAAAGCTTTTGTTGATCAAGTTATTATTGTTCCTCCTCGTTAGATTCTAAATTATGTTACATTGCTTGTTGTTTGTTTGTAGTTTTGAACTTGTTTTGGTATTTGCAAATTTTGTTACGTTAGTACTATATATATGTTGAAAAAAAAATTCGTTTTCTATTTTTTAAATTGTCTAATGTATCAAATGATAGTTTCTATTGTAAATGGATCTTTGACTCATTGACATCAACCCCACCCCTTTACAATTCCTAGTTTGTGGGATCAATTCCTAGTTGGGAATGTGTGTGTTGTGACTTGTGAGTGAGTGCGTTAGTAATCTCTCTTATGGGAGAGTTGAGATAGGGGTATATTTTTTTTTAAAAACAAGAGTGATGGTTTCTTTTAATTAATTAGATTATTACTCCCTTCGGTCCTAAATATAAGACTTAATTGACTTTTTTAGAAAATCCTATAAAAAAGCAAAATAAGTTAATTATAAATTGATTTACTTAAATTTTTCCCTTAGATTAGTTTATTTTACCTATAAACTAATGTATAATCTAAAAATTTATCAAATATGTCATTATTTAATAGCCTATTTCGCAACCTTAACCTCTCCAAAAAAAAGTCAATTAGGTCTTATATTTAGGACCGGAGGTAGTATTACGTTACACGGAATTTGTATTTTGTCTTGTCTAAAAGAATAGTGTGCTTTTGTCATCCAATTGAAGTCACTAAGATGTTTTGTACACTTTCATGAAAGTAAAATTATGGTGTATTTATTTGCAGCTGGTATTATAGGATTATATATATATATATATTGGAAAATTTTTCATTGTTCTTTTGTGAATTGTCTGAAATGTCATGTAATAGTTTCCTTTAATTAATTATATTTTTTGTTAATAAATATCATCTTCTTCAATACTAGCATATGTAACAAAAATGGTACTATTGTCCTGTATAAAATTAAAGGATTTGCGTGTATTTTCATTAATAAAGCTCATAAGATTTTAACTCATCAGTGATGATGCATTCTCAGTGGTTTCTTTCTCTTCTAAAAGCTTCTTTATATAATATTTCTCTTTTATCGTTATAGATTTGAGAGTGCTCTCGTTGATCTCTTTTAAAAGGATTTTATATATCAGAACAAATCTTCAGTTCAAAAAAATATATCAGAACTAATCTAACCTCTTGAGACGTTGGATAAAAAAAATTTTCTGTCATGACATCAAGATAAGTGTTTTAACTTGGCCCAAAGTAGGGAGAAGCCGCTTATTAAGTAAAGAAAAAATGCGCAATTTCTGTGTATACTTCGATTACAGAAGGAAATATTTCTCCATATAAGACTGCAGATGGAGGGTCATCTTCTGACTTTCGAGAATACAATGATGAATGATCTAAAATTTTAATCGCTTGACTATTTAGTCAAGTCAATATTCATAAGGGCATTTTGGGAAGGGTAAAGTACACAATTTTTGTTGAACAGTCAAAATATATATATAAAAAAGCTTTCATCAATGATCCTCTTTTTCCTTTTCTCTTTAATATTTTAAGGCTATTGATTGAATATATAAGTTTGACTAGTCAAACAAATAGTGCCCAGGAAAATTCTTAAAGAAACAGTCAAATTCGAAGTTCTATTAAAATAGTCCATCATAAATATGAAGAAAATTTCATTGCAATATAACCAAACTCAAGTTGGAAGATAGGTAAACTGATGATGATTCAACAACTTGACCAGTCAGATCAAATGTTTTGGATGATTAACCTTATTACATTTTATATTTCCCCCTCTCTTTGTTGAACCTAAAATAGCATTGAGTGAAAGAAATAGCCATTTTTATGTTTTTGTAATTTTTGTTTATTGAGTTATGTGGATAATATCTTACTGTTCCATTTACTAGTGAATTAGTGTCTTTTTGTTCTTGTATTATGATTATTTTAAGGACCATATGTAAATTTTTGTACCTTTACCCAACTTCAAAAATCTGCCTTTGGAATATGGTGGAATTGGTTATGTGGATTACATGTCAACATTAAATATCATGTTCAATAAAAGGATGAGGGATTGCTTTGACAAGTTTTCAGGATCATAACCTGGGAATTCCTCAATGATGGACACAAAGCATCACATCTAATACAAAAACAACTCCCCTAGTTAGGGATCTAAATTCTGCAAGACAAGGGTGGAACCAATCATGAAGGGTCTGCCATATTCATCTCATAAGAAGATACCAAAAGAATAGTATAATAATATCATCACATAACTTAGAAGATTTAATCGTCAAACATCAATACATTGCCTTTGCACATCTGTTAACTACAGAAAACGGAAAGACATGACAGATAACATATAATAGTACCAAAAATTTCCTTGACCACAAAATACAAGGCAAGGAATATTCAAACGGACATTATAAGTATTACAAACTCTAAGAAAAGATAATACAGATGGACCCCGGGACATGGTATAAGGGTTTAGCCGCAGTCCAGAAATGCAGCACCACAGCCAGTCTCCAGGGAACCAAACAAAAACAAACAAGAACTCAAAAAAAGTGTGAAGCATAAAACAAAAATGTACCACCAATATCATGGCTTATTGCAGCTTAAGAAGCCTATATGCAGCTGTTGTTGTAATGTTGTTTGTAAGTCACACTTATTTGGTTTCTGAGGGAAAAAAATATGTTGAAAAAGAAAAAGCCGCAAAATCTTCAATCTCTCTCTTCAAGGCCAAAATCTGTACACCTCAAAGATACTGAAACTTTGAGTGCCTAAATCTGGTAGGCTTCATCATCCTCCATTTATTTTCACTGTTTCTGGGTTTCAACACTCGCTCTGCTTCCATTCCTGGCTGAAGAGAAGCCTGCAGTTTCTTCAAAAGTCCGCAGCACTGCTGGTGGATCAACGAATTATTATCACTGCTTGTGCCATCGCCTTCTAAATGCGTGTTTCTTTGATAAGGTGATTGCCACTTAGCTTGCAAATAAGCTAATGATCTCCAAGGAGGGAGAGGCATAGAGTTCTGCTTCAATGAAGACTTAGCAGCATCCACCATTATTCCAAGAAATTGTTGCATTCTGGAGAAGGAACCCACATAAACAACAGGAAGTGACTTTAATATCTTGTCATATGAGTCAACAGCTCTAGCTATTTCAAAGTGGCTCCGGAAGTCAATGTCAATAATCAAACGCTCAGAGGTGGCTCCAAACTTATCATCAATCACATCAATGTATTCATTATCACCTGTGTAATGATTGGAAAGAGAATACATCAGCTGGAAGCACAATCATGTCAAAAGTTTATTTGAAGCGTACTAATAGTCATTATTTTAATGGTCAAAATTGGGAATGTGTGGTAGACTAGGCGGAAGAAAAATAGAGATTAACAAAATATCATATGAATTGTTAGAGATCACACACCTCCAGGAACCTTGCCAATAGCCTGCCATTTGGATGAACAAACACCAGCATCATAGCCAGCAAGTCTCAGGAGCTTCACAAGATAGAACCTGATACAGCTGCCATAACATGGACTAGAATTGATGGAAAGAAGGTCGTCTTCTTTCATTGACAATAAGAGAGAATGAACTACTGTTTGCAAATCACTCTCAAAGTGAACCGCTGAGCGCTTGCAGATCTATGCCATGAGACATAACTGATAGTCAGTGATGTTGTCAAAAAGCTTTTGGCATGGGTGCCAGGTGAAATTTAAAATTAACAAAACAAAAACAGGGGAAAGGCAATGACATGGGTGTTAGAATCCAAACAGTTTTGAATACTCTTGCTATAGTCATTGAAAACAAACACAAGCAAGCCCAACAAAATCAGTTAAGTACCTGATGTCACATGTTTATGCTCACATGTAAATCCAGCAAAAAAAAAATGAGTTGAAACTTTAAACAATGGACACTGAGAGTAAACACTACTTCAAAAATCGAAAGAGCCCCATGCTCCCAGATCTAACTAAAGCTAAGACAACAAAGTAGGGATTTGATACACATGTAAACACAGACAATCTTCATATGTCCCCTAAAACAAAAAGGCATACAGTATGATTATGAACCAAGATGCAACATATTCAATCAGCCAGAATTTAAAGATTGTCATCAATCCTCGGCCTATAGCTGCATGACACTAGGTGAGATCAAATACATAGATCACATGACACCATTATACTCTATCAGTAGTCATATTAGGTGATATATACACCAGAAAACTAAAGGAAAAAAATGTTGCATGATGATGAAAGTTTCAACAACTTTGTGATACATAGCCAAGTAACAATATTAGACCAAATTCCAAATTGTGATACAATATAACAAATTCAAGGACATAATTACATGATGATGAAAATTGCAACAACTTTGTTTTAACACAACAACAACAACAACAATGCCCTATCCCACTAGCTGCGCCGGCTACAAGGATCATACAACATCAAGGGTGATTACACCAAGCAATTAATCCATGCATAAGATTGCCAATAAATTCATTTCTCTAAGCACAAGGACATATAATTCAAAATCAAAAGCCTAAAAAAGAAAACGTTTCTTTAAAGAAATAAAAGACACTTTTCCCCATATAAAGTAATGATGATGGCATGTTTTTTTACCTGAATTTTTTCTGCAAAGAGAGAAAAATCAGAATGGGCAGAGTCACTGTCACTACTACACCAAGAATCAGCTGGAGCACTTCCATTTTCCAAAAAGTCACTAACCATCATAGCCAAATCATGTTCACTCTCATGGCTAAACCCTCCTCCTCTCTCACTCCTCCCACCAATCCCTCCAATACCCCACAAATTCGCTCCCGATAACACCTTGCAATTCATCCTTCCCTTCCACACTACAAAAAAATTCTTCTTTATCTCACTCAAACCCCAAAAAATTTGCCTTTTTCACACCCCACAAAAAAATCGCACTCAAAAAGAGAAATTTCTCCGTCCTTTAGAATCAAATTAATAAAAAATGAATACCCAGTTGATCAAAATTTCGAATTTCGCTTGTAATTAAGCTGAATTCAAAGAATCCTTCAAGTTGTGTAATGTTATTGTTCTATTAAAAAGAATACGAAAAGAGACTGCAAAATTTTGAATTTTTTGTTTATTAGAGGTTATTAAACATCGATGCGATGGTTTTTGGATCGAAAGGGAAAAAACAAGAGAAGGAATTTGCTGCTTCAGAATCCAAAAAGAAGGAAAGAAAGAGGAAGAAGGAAGCGAAATGGGATGAGAAAGAAAGCGAATAAATAAAAAAACAAAAGCGGTTTGGGGGGAGGGGTGAAATTACGATTTTAACCTCGGAGAAATTTGGTGTAACGGAAAATGGGGAAGGGAATGGATAAGATGGAAAGGTGAGAGAGGTAAAAAGGGCATATTCTTGGGTATTTTTTCTATTTTACGGGAAATATTTAGTTTTTTTATTGTTTTCTGAACTGATTTTTCTTTCTTTTTATTGCGCACCTGAACTGCTTTTTTCTTTAATTTGAATTGAATAAGATAAAACATCCCTGGTGTTTTAATTTTACTCACTAAACTTGTCCGAACCGTTTAACGAAATCGGTTATGAAACGAATTACTGCCTTGTATATGCAACAAAATTTTGTTGGGTTTACATGCCTTATTTACCATAATTAAACCATTTCTTATTTAAAAAAATCGTGTCTTAATATAGTAATTGTATATCATGCAAATATGCAATAGAATAAGACTTTTAGAAAGTCCTTTTTTTCGATGAAACTTTTATAAAATGCTTAATAAACGTTTATCATAATAAAAAGAGAGTTTCTTTACTTCCTTATGTATCAAAAGAAAAAATAAAAGGAGAGTTAATTTTTTTTTCCGAATAACTTGGATTCATGGAAAAAAAATCTTTCTCTAAAATTTACTATTCAAACTTTAAAAGTTACAAATTAGCAAGGGAATAGAATATCCAGATTCATTTGTATATTTTATAAGTTTCAGTTGGAAATCTAAAAACAAATTGACTTGTATATATCAAAATATTAATGTTTCGTATTATTTTATAAAAATAATTATTTCCTTTTACCGGTCTCCTCCAAATGTCACCGGATTATATATGATTCAACATTAGTAAAGTTAGGTGGGTAAAAGGAAGATGATACTCTCATAATCATCTTTCTCATCTTCCTAGTTCTACCTCTATATTTGAAAAATAAATGGTTTAAATGTAATAATAAAAAAATGTACCATAAAATCTAATGATAATTTTTTAACATCTAAATAATAATTTCAAACATTCTGAATTTTATTTTGATTGTATATACTTGTATTGAAAAAAAAAACCCTATTATGAATTAGTTTAACAAATCGTATTATATACCAATCATATTTTTTTATCAAATGGTGAATTTATGGATATAAGTTTGTGATAAGTTAAAGCGAAAATAATACTTATGCGATAAACCTAACATGAGTAAAAAGAATGTACATCTTAGGAATGTTAATGGGACTGAACGGGATCGAGAGAACCTCATCACATTATCATCCCATAAAAAGGCTTAAGATGAGTTTTTTATCTTGTGTTTCGTCTCGTCTCAAATTTGTCTCCTCTCTAATACATTTTAAGAGTAAGTTTTGAGAGTATTTTCACAAAATTACCAAATTTAATTAGTAATATATTTCTTTTGGCAAAATTCATCCCTAAACAATCTCCTCCATCAGAAAAGTTGTTTATATTTGAACGATGATATATGGTTCAATTTGTATCACATTTATAATTTTAAATAAATTTTATGTGCACGTTTTATGTGATGCAAACTAGGTCTAATTTTATAAGATTTACCGATTCATTCAGGAAAAATGTAAGCATTTCATAAAAAAAGTAACCTTATTAAATTGTGTAAGACATTACATAACATTTGAAAACTTTTATATCTTGCAATTAATTATTCTACAGCTACATAATTTTCTTAATAACTAAAAATTTGAAAACTAGGAAACTTGTACTAACTAACTCCTTGATTGTTTTATCAATATTGAAGACATACAAATATCTACGATGACGAATCTTCTCAAAATTCCACAAATATCATGCATTGATTGACATCATTTTTTTTTTCTAAATTACTTAACAGTAAACTGCAATAACCATATATATGTACAATTCCGATTCATTGAATCCAAGTGAAGATTATAATGGTGCAATCTGTGTAGTATGAAGTTCGGTAGGAGAAAAGAAGGAGATGATGACTCGTGACGGCGTTTACAGTGGGACATTAAAATAATACACTTGTCACTTATTAATAGGTAAACTGGTTGTTAAAGCCAATGGTTTATTTAAAAATGAAATGATGATAGGAGGGTAGTATGGTGATTTCAGCTTAACGCGGAGGATGAAGTGCTTTCGTGGGGACCAAGTCACTTCAAATTTTAAAAAGGAAACAAAACGGAAAACTACATTAATGTCAATATAATAAAAAAGCGAAGAGATAATAATGAAGACAAAGTGAGAAACTACGTGAACTATCGGTTACTTCGCACAGCTCATTCACGTGTTTGCCATTGCTGTTTTTCTGCAAGCAAAAGCTTATTAAGACTTAAGAGTAGGATAAGAA
Organism: Mimosa pudica; assembly: GCA_029929735.1. Lineage (NCBI taxonomy): Eukaryota > Viridiplantae > Streptophyta > Magnoliopsida > Fabales > Fabaceae > Mimosa > Mimosa pudica. The sequence goes on along the minus strand of JAKELP010000021.1, from coordinate 4,508,258 downwards.
GACGTATTCCAATCTTTCTTGGAAGCGTCTTTATTGGGAAGATTAAAATCCTATCCATACGAGGTGCACTCTTTATCCTTGAGTAATAAATTAATATGTTGTCAATAGACACCAAATTACTCTCGATAAAAAAAAATAGACACCAAATTACTTGAGGGTATTTAACATAAAAAATTATTGAGTACTTTTCAATTTTATTATTAGGATAAGATACCCAGTGAATTATATGACCATCTGAATCTAGACAAAAATTAATCAGCCCAACCTAAAAAAATGTGAGAAATTTTTCTGGATAAGACCGTACTGATTACTTAGGAGCTGATTTGGGGAGTAGCTTTGTTCCTATATATAGGACTATTTTCTAATTAATCACTTCTTTTCTAAATTGCACTCATGTAAACTCCTACTCGCTCTCACCACATAATTATACAAAGTGACTAGCTTAACCAAAGATCTTCAATTTGTCGTGGGAATGCAACATCTTATAAGTCAGAGACGACACTAATTTTAATGATTTTTGTCATGCATTGATTCATATTATTCTGGGGTCGTTGATGTGTATGAGGTACCCCCAGATTAACTATAGTGACTTTAAACTTCTACACAACACCTACCCATCCCCCTCCCCCACCATTTTTAAATTTCTTATTTTCCTACATTCTTATTTTTAAGGAGTAGAATCGATGAAGATGGATGGATTAAAGAGGAGAAGCAAGAATAAAGTCAATGGAGAAATTGAGATGCAAAAATGGCCAATGAGTGCTTGTTGAATAAGAGATGATGAAAGACATCCAAGAGTTTGTTAAAGAAAAGAAAGGTGAAGATGGAGGTTACGGGCAAGTGAGGAGAAGACCCAATCTTTTATATTTTAAAATAAGGGTATTTTGAGGAAAACATATCAAATTGACTAATTTAACTATATTTTTTAATCTCTCTAAATTAGTTAAATTACTTCTTTACTTAAGAATGGAGGCCTCGGGAGTGTTAGGTAGGATAAGCATAAAAAGAGAAGCGTTCACCCAGCCTAACTCTTACTTGCCTTGTCCAAACTAGTTAGGATACCTACTAGCAGCTAGGAAGGTTGGACTTTGGATTAAAATAAGTTGTATTGTTGTGTTATTAGTAATTTAGTAAGATTATAAATTATATGGTATTTCAGGAGTGTGCAAGCATTTTCTATTGTAAGAATTTTAATATAATGTGACACTTTGAATTTTTGATATTTTCCCTTACACACGAAATAAAACAATTGATGAGACCTTATTTTTCCCCTCATTTCATATTAAATTTTCTGTGATTCTTAATATAATTATAATGCAAGTAAACTGAGTGACCATAAAAAAAATTCAGTTCCATCCTGAGTCGGCCAGGTCTTGCGGATTCTTAAACCATTTTTTCCATATTCAAATTCAATACTATATTTATTCTTTTATTCAACTAGTAGAGCAGACGGTCTAGTCAATTTTCATGAATATTAGTTTTAACTATTTAATATTTCATACTCTTTTTCACTTCAGAATATTTAATACTCTTTGCCTTTCTATTATATATATGGATGATTTTTAGGGTATTCTTGTACTTTTTTAACACAATCTGGATATTTAAAAAGTTTTAAATATTACTTATGTTATTAAACAAAAATCAAATAAAAAAATTTGATCAAAAAAATTAAACAAAAATTAAAAAGAGTGAGAGGTTATTTTCATAAAAAGAGAGTGAAAGGGTAGCAATTTATATGATTTCTATAAAAGTTTAGAAAGTTAATAAAAGTGTTATAAGATATTTGAATTTCATGACAATCTTAAATCAATATTCTTAATTACTTTTATTAATGTGTATCAATTGGTTAAAGTAGCTTAAATTATAATTTCAATCAAAATACTCCTTACATTTATAAATATAAGATGAAATTAACTTTTTTAAAAAATTAAACAAACTAAATGAAGAACTTAATTTTGACATTTTACACACTTACACGCAATTAGATTATAGGATAAATTATGAGTAACATATATTGGTTTTGAGGAAAAAGTAAAAACCATAGATATATAAGAATATTTTGAAATAATTAATTTAGCATCATTTACTCCTCCAAAAAAATTTTAGTTCAATCTTATGAATAGGATAGGAGCGAGGGAGAGTGATTTCCTAAATCATCAACAGCTTGGTCAATGGAACATTAAAGATAAGTCATCCAAAGTTATCAAAAAGAAAAAACAGATAAGTCATCCAAGTGCAGCGAAGCATGGCAACCATTTGGGTTGAATTTGGTGGGAGGGGTAAATTTCTTAGAATTTGTAATGTATATTGATGTTTAAAACGCACAATATCTCAGATATATATAACATAATTCTTTGTAATAAAATAACTATTGCGCATTAAAAAATGGAAATGCGGTACCGACCATATATCTGAAAGATCATCCATTATCAGTTTTGGTACGCGTCCTCACGAGGAATAACGACATGTTGTAAATATTTTTTTGCCATGACATGTTATAAATATTTAAACAAAAGCTTTTTACAAGGTAGCCGAATCATTTCGAGCATAAGGTGTGAATGCATCTAAATAGTTACAAAAGGCACACAACAAGTTGGTACACTAATTGAAAAATAATGTTGTTGGCTTATAATAAGTTATAACCATAAGGCTGTTAAATCAAATTCAATTGATGTAAAAATCTCGTTGATAGATGATATGGAAGTACCTTTATTATCACTTTGAGTTTAGGATATTTCATTAACCTTATTAAATTTCTAACTCGCTTAAACTTTTGTATATAAAGAAACCATACAAATAATTAAATATTAGTAAACAATAGTGAACCATAATTATTGAGGGGTACCCACACTTCTTAATATTTGTATGATTATTATGACATAACTATCTAGTCACTCAAAGAATCTTAATAAAAAAGATTGAATACGCGTACCACTACCAATCAAAAATTTAGCAATGACTCGTACAAAGTGCCTTGGAAAATTATGAATGAAAATGTATGTATGGAATAAAATAATAATAATAAGATGAGAAATTCACTTTGATTACAATCTAAAGCGTATGGTTGATCTTTCCGAACTTCAAATGCATTAGCGTATTAATTCATTCTAAAAAACTAAAGTATATTTTTTGTTCAAATTAATTAAAGAAAGCATCGCGTTAACAGGCACCATATGGGCCCCACGACGGTGACCCTTTTGCATTTCTATTTCTTTTGTTTGTATAGTTAAATATAGGCTTAACATTTGGCCAAAACAAATCAGGTATTTGATTTTTGAATTAATTTCTTACATATCTAGTATAAAGTTATCAATTTTTATTTTTATATTTTTATGATTTCATTCTTCCAATAGAATGAGTACAGAACAGCACTCACCCTTGACTACCGAAATTATTGATTACCTTAGTTTTGATAATACTTTTTTTTTTTAAATGAAAGCAAGATATATTAAACCAACTTAGGCACCCTTCTAATTGTCATTCCCCTCTCCTCGTCCGCTTTAAGGAAGGACAATAAGGCTTTAGCTAAATCAGTTGAGTGTTTGAGCCATAACCCAACTTCTATCCATTTGAATGCAACGTGATTCAAAAGAAATTTGCAAAGAAGATGGAAACATGGTATCTCATATTTTCAGTTGCAAAATTATTATGTTGACCAGGCTTCAATGCTGCATAAAATTATCCATGATGACTTGTGAGTGTTAGCCCTTTTCTCTTTCGTGATGACACATCATTATTTGTAGAATGCTAATGAGTTGACGCGGGTCTGTTTTTGAAGAAAAATCAAGGAAATGACCTCATATATTTTTACAAAAATCCTCGTCTTGTCTACTATGCGTAGTACCCGATAATTGAATCGGCCTTTTCTCTGAATAATTAGGGCCAAATTTTGTATAATTAAACCCAAATCAAAAAGACCTCGTTTAGGCCAGCTAATTAAAATGATGTCAAGCCCAAATATCTATGGTAAAAAGGCTTCGACCCCAAGCTTTTGCCATTAAGTGACCGCTTAGCATGGGAGATGCAATGATTAGAGAATGAGTGACACATCATCCTTTCATGCCTCAAAAATCCACATAGAGCAAAGTCACTTCACATATTTCAAGAAAAAAAATATCTCAAGTAATTTACCTGAGCAGCCCATGAAGGTAGGTAAGTGTTTGATAGGCTTAAGGTCTATTTAGAGTTTAAATTTAGATTTTGAAATTAGACTAGACAAACATTCACAGTTCTAACCTCTAGATAACATTTGTTAGGAGAGTTTGACGTTCGTTAGTTCAAGACATATCACCATATATTCAGATTAATAGCAATTTCAAATATTGGATGGTTTGCAAAAGATTAAGAAAAAGCTAGAATTTTTTTTTGGCCCGAAGAAAAAGCTAGAATTTGATTTAACTTCATATCTGTATGTGTATTGAATTCAGACAAAAAGTTGGAAAGAAAAATAAAATGGGCGGTGGTAAAGTTGAAAGTGAAATGTGCCAAATGGCTAGAATCCCCAAGAAAAATAAACAAATATTGATTTTGAAGGAATAAATATTGAGTTAAATGGTTGATTATTAGTGGATTCAACTACTCTAACTTTTTGGGTATAAAAGTTGGGAAACAAAGCAAAATGCTTTAGGAGAAGCTTCATTATTACTTTATGTCTATAATGGGGTTTGGCTTTTCCATTTCCAATTTAAAACAACCGAATGTGCTTTCTCCTCATCATTTTTTGCCTTTTGGCATTTCCCCCCACCACAATCAAACTAACCGTGTTTTTCCCCTCTAATATGGTTTATTGTTGAATTGACAAGTTACAAATGATGTTGGAGAAAAATTGACGTCTTAACCAATAAAATGCTTTTTTTTTTGTAAAAAAATTGATATCGTTGATTGTTTGTTATCCAAATTAATACTTGTGTAATTATTTGTTAGTAAAAACAATTATTAACCCTTAAAAACTCAAAACAAATTCAGTAACATATATTCTTCTATGAATTCTTGTGAGATAGTTAGTTATGAATTCTTGTGAGATAGTTAGCTGCGTCTTCTAATAAAGTCATGAGAAAATATACATACACTCTCTTCGAATTTAAATGTTCAAACCATACATTTTAGCATTTTGGGTTTAAGAGCATAAGGTCATATTTCCGTTTCTCTCTCGATTTAGTCATCAACCATTTATGAATTCTATATTTTAATGCAATGTAGTAACTATTTGCAGAGGGAGGAGGCATAGAAAAATGTTGTACTTGTGTTATGTGTATAACTCTATTATTACTATATATCACTCACATAGTCACATTTCATCATTTACATAATACATTTGTTACAAATTAATGTAGTGAATCTAAATTAATGTTAATTCATCTAGCTCTAAATTTACTCCCCTGGTCCTAATTATAACACAAATTTTTTGGAGAAATTAATAATAAAAATTTTATATTAAAATGTTTATAACTGTCTTTTTCCCTCAAAAACAATTTGATTTGCTCATAAACTAACTTACAATCTAATCAAATGTGTTATATATACGTATAATATAGTAATTTAATTTACTACTTTAACTTATATAAAAAAATTAAAATGATCTTATTATATTTAAGATGGAGATAATATGACACAAGGTTTATAATGTTAAGACAAAAAGGTAAGCGAAAATTGCATGGAATGTAAGGACAAGATAGTAGAAACAAACTCTAGCAAGTAGAACTGATTTTATATACATTTTGGACATTTTACATTAAATATTATTGTCATATTAGTGGAAATATCATTTTTGATCACATAGTAAAAGTTGATTATCATTTTTGTACTTGGAATTGTTATGTACTATATTTTTGTTCCTTGACCAATAATTATGTATTATTTTTGGGCTTTCGCCCTATATATTATTATCATATTTCACAATAATAAATAATTTAAGGCTTTTTCTATAAAAATATTTTTGATATCATGAGAGTCAAAAGATAGACTAATTGATGACTGATGACTATGCACGTAAATATATAATAATTTGATTGATTAATTAATTAATATGAATGATCATGCTTAGCGGCGGTTAGGTGCCAATGAAAAATTACTTATCTTGACAAAATAAGAACAAAAAATGCATTTACATTTTTGCCTTATTCTGAATCCACAACACTTTTCTTTGGAAGAAGAGAGGATATGTCAAAAAAGGTTGAATACTCTAAATCCAATTCACTTTTCTTTTTCTTTTGATTAATCGTAATTCAAGGAATGTAATGTCAAGTCATGCGTTTATTTGACATGATTTACCTGTTGATATGATCATATTAATTGTACTACCTAATCGTGTTTTTTTATACTTCCAAGTTCCATCACTTATTACTTTACATTCCGTCATTCTTCTCGAGAGATCATTAATAAAGAAAATTAGGGGAAACTTCACTAAAATTAATAATATGTATGTAAATCATATGTATTCCTTTGTCCAAAAGAAAACCATATGTATGTTAGCCCAAAAAAAAGTAAAATCATATGTATTCCTTTGTCCAAAAGGAAAACCATATGTATTCCAACAAAACAGAGATACGAAAACATAAATATGCCGGACTATAGTTCTTAATTCAAAATTATGTTGTTTAAACATGACCAAGAGAAAAAAATAACTTGCTCATCAATCCATCTAAAACTCTTTCATCACTTGACTAATTAGGGACTGATTCACTTGTTTGGCCAACCAATTAATCTGGGTGAAATGTGTGTACTAATCAATACTTGGTCCAAAATATAAAATTTTTTATTTTACTGTTGAAGTTAAAGAAGTATTCGATAAAAAAAAGTTAAAGAAGTAAATTATACTATTAAATTATACTAATTTGCAACATTTAATTAGAATATGTCTTAGTTAATGAGTAAAATAAATTAGTTTAAGGAAAAATATAACGAAAGACGTACAATTATAAGTAATTATTTTTGCATATATCCTTAATTTCTCTAAAAAATTTACAGGAGGTGTTTTATAATTAGGACTAGAAAGAATAGTGATGATCCCCATTTTACATTGATTTAGGACAAATTTAGGATATATTTGGAAAGTTCAGTTAATGCTAATTATAAGTATTTTAAGTGTCCGTTTGGTTGTAAGAAATAAAAGTGGAGAAATGATGAAAAGTAGGGGAAATAATGAAAATAAAGTTTGTGGGACCCAAAAAAGTATGAGATGAGAATAGAAAACATGTGGAGTCCAAGATATATGTAAATTACTAAAAAAACTCTTATTTTCTTCACTTTCCTTTTCCCCTCCCACTTTCCTTGGCCAACCAAATGGGCCCTTAGAGCTTTCAAGAGAAAATTTTTTTTATCAGGAATTCAAGAGAAAATTGGCTAATATGATTTATGATCTTAATTTGATTATTTTTGAGATAAGTATGGCAAATTTGTAGAAAATTTGATTGACTTGTTTCCCTCACATGTAAGTATGATTTTGATAAGTAAAGATGGATGTTTCGGGCAAGGAAGGAGAAGAAGATTGTAGGAAAAGTGTAAAGTATAAAATGTAGGTAGGAGATTAGTTGCTTAAAATTGTCTCTAATGCCATGGTACAACACATGAGTGTCATGACACTATTAAAATCAAAAAGCACAAATATTTATTTCTTACAACATAAAAGGACCTAGGGTACAAAAATTGATTGACATACACTTTCAATCCCTTTTTAATCTTAAAATCCATTGGAGCCATTAGATCATCAGAGCACACAATTTAAAATTAAGGTTTCTCAAAATTTGAGGTTGTGGAGCAAGATTAGAGGAGTTTCTTGATTGCATTAAAATTTTTGACAAAAACTACTGCTTGCATTGGATAGTTAATATAGAGGAAAGCCAAATAGAGATCATGACACTAAATCCTAGATTTGATTCCCATGCATTGTAAAGCAGTTTTTCAAAGTTTGTTTTGTTTATTTCCTATCAATTTTCCCCCAAAGCGTTTTAAGTCTTATTCAATTTAAGTAGAAATATAATTAGATTAATTAATCTGGCATAGATTAGACTTTGTCTCTATGAGAATTATGATATTTTTTCTACTTATAATCCATATACTTGCGGGAAAATATAAACAAATAAACATTAAGAACAACTAACTACAAGCATGATTTCATTAGGTAGGCACTGTCAATTATATGGATCACATGATGTATATTAACAACATTGCCACAACTTTAAATGAAGGGTGAAGGTGCAAAACTAGCCACCGTAAATTTTCAAAAGGACAACTTTGGAACCCGTAAATTGGATGGTGCAAAACCAAATTTAAATGGGGCAAATTTAGCCACGCCGTTAAGTTGAAGCTAATAGACGTTTTGATTTAATGAAGGTGGGCCCCACGCCAACACAAACGTCTGTTAGCTTCAACTTAACGGCGTGGCTAAATTTGTCCCATTTTGATTTATAATGTATTGGTTTTGCACCAACCAATTTACGGGTGCTACTAGTTTTGCACCTTTACCCTTAAATGAATTGTTTACATTAAGATGCACAATAATCCCACCGCGAGATATCTATAACAATAACTTCATCTCAGTTAATAAATTTGGATTAGGTGGCTCAGATTTTATTATCTATGAACGATCATGCATACACACCGAGGCACATACATCCATACAGACGTACTCTTGTTTATATCCTTAAAGCCTAAATTAAAGGATATATGTTCCATCATTATTCAAAGTTCTTGTGCACTACTATATTTAAATTAGAGTAGGACATAAAAAAACGTCGAGATAGGTGATGGATTTTTTTTCTTTCGAAAAAATGGAACTAAATACAATTCTAAACATGGCAATTAACATACACGTAACAATACGTTCAAATCTTTATTATTAGAGAATTATTCTTCTAATCTTCTTAAATATGTGTTTGTCAACAGAGATTTTCCACAATACAGCAACCTTTTTATAATGGTTGACGATGCGAAACTAAACATGCAGTTAATATAAGAATTTATTTCAAAGTTCAAATACAAATTGCTTAATATTTCAAAAAAAAGTTGGATAGATAGATAATGAGATAGAGTGGAGAAAATTTGCTTCATATTGAAAATAAAATAACAACATTGCTTATTGATATATTTTAATATAATTACAAGCATGGAAAAGAAATAAAGTCATCAAAAATAAAATAAAATAAATGAGTCCAAATTATAAATTTTATAAAATTAGATGAAAAAAGGGAAATTCAGGGTTATAAACTCATAAGAAAAAAATTATAAGCCTTCAGATATTTTGATTTTCTTAGGCTAAGCATTTTTAATAATGAACGATATGCAGAGTTCAGTTAACTCGTGCGGTGTCTAAATAATGAAAAATACAATGGCAAAAAAATCATGAAAATATTTAATATTTAATGATAATAATTCCTTGCAACTAGAATAAGTCAAATAAAGAAAGAACCTTTTTATTGTTTAATTGGGACCAATTCTAGGTGATAATAGAGGGAGTGAGTATAACTTTTAGTAGAGCCTTTATTATCTTTAGAAAAACAGAATATGATATCTCTATAGACTACAGCTATAGCTGTAAACAAAGAACCAAATGTGAGATTGAAGTCTCTTAGACCAGATTCAAAAACATAAAGTGAGTAAAGTAATACTCCCTCCGGTCCTAAATATAAGACCTAATTGACTTTTTTAGAAAATCCTATAAAAAAGCAAAATAAATTAATTATAAATTGATTTACCTATTTTTCCCCTTAGATTAGTTTACTTTACCTATAAACTAATGTATAATATAAAAATATATCAAATATGTCATGATTTAATAGCCTATTTCGCAATCTTAACCTCTCCAAAAAAAGTCAATCAGGTCTTATATTTAGGACCGGAGGTAGTATAAATATATAAACCCATTTTTAAGAAATTCATTGCATGCAAAAAACATTTGACAGAAAGAAAATACATGGCGCATAATGTATATTGATTTTTCAGATGTGCGTGTGTAGTGCAAGTGTGCAACGTTTTACTAAATTTTTCATTGACATTAACATTTTACATAAATATATGGTCATTTACCAATATATGTTGATTCAACAGAAAGTGAAAGTTAGGAGAATTAAGCATTAACGATTTGGCATTGAAAATATTCGATTTATTTATTTGTGGTAGGCAGAGAGAATCAAATTCTATATCAGCTATAACCTTCGAAAATGATGTCTACTATTTGAATATATATACTAATAGTTGATGGCTAATGATTACTTAATTTTATTTTAAAAGTTTGATTTGCACTTTTGCGTTTTCCATTTTCCCATAGAATGTCGTATCACAGCCTTTCATTTCCGAGCTTTTTGTTAATTTAAAGTAATTTTTTTTTGAAGAATGATGGCATCAAAATTGGAATTTTAATTTGCACCCAATGATAAAAAGTTATTAGATGCTAAAAAATTTGATCTCGCGCGTAAAATATTGCCATATACTTCCCGTTGATCTAGGAGAAGAAAGTCCTGTAATAAAAAATGGTGACATTAATTGAGACATATTTAATATTTCTGTTAGTTTTCATGCATTTGTGTAGTGATTTGTATTTATAAAAATGGTAATGAATCGATTTGAAACAACAAAAATATTAGAAACCTGAATAGTATTAATTTCATGAAACATTTGATTTTTGCGAGACATCCAACCATTTGTTTATTTAGTTTCATCAATATGGTTCTCACAATGCAAAAGGCAGATTAGTCTTTTTTCCAAATTGATATGCCACTTAAGTCCAACTTTTCTTTTATAAAAAGCAATTATTCTTCTGACTTCACATTAAGATTTGGATTTAGATTTATATTATAGAAATATACATGCAAACAACAAAACAACATTGTAGATTCTGCTGGTTTTAATTTGGTTTCGTAGAAATTAAAATGAATCACATTGTTCATTATTTAAAACAGTTGTTGCACACACATACACGCGTCTCATTCATGCTTTTTGTTGTTCTGTGCATAAAATGAAATCTAAACAAAAAATAGAATTGGAAATTAGAAAAAGTAATTTAGTTATAATTAAACTTTTCTTTTTTATTTTTGTACTAAACATATAATAACTGATGAAAATAAAAATATAATGATGCTGGTCGTTAGATTAAGTGAAAGGGACTTGATCATAAGGCGAGGATTTGAACTTTTCAGCCATGTGGATTTTGAAAAGCAAAACCTTGTGGATGGAAAAAATTACATTGAAACCCGATTAGATTTTAATATCTAATAATGCATGAATATAACCGGGTAATGCAAAATATTAGATAGTTGTAATTAAATAAAAATATAATTAATATTACGCATACCTTATTTAAGAATATTTACATCGTTTTATTATTAGTCCTTTTGCCAATTGTGAGAGACATAAATTAGTTTATCCCCTTTTAATGCCTTATCTAATAATTATTTTGGCAAATAACCCTTATACATATGAATCAATTAAGCATTATTGATGTAAGTACTAGTATAACAATTAAATTACATTCTTTTACTTACTAGTGCTATAAATGTCATCATATTTTATTTGTACGAGACACTTAATTGAATTCTTTCTTAGCTAGAAAGAATTGGAATTCACTTTATAGAATGTATCAGCCTTATGCTACTTTTTTTTTTACCAACCTATCTTATACACGACAACTTGCATCAACGCATTTGTTTATTATCAAAGGAGAATATTATTATTTGGTAAAAAAAAAAGGAGAATATTATTAGAACCCATAGAGTTGAGTTGTATATATGATTGCTCTAATCATTCCTAGCTTCAACCATAAAATTCTAATCAGTTTATCTAATTATTATTATTATATCCGTCTTATAAACTCTAAACAAATGAGTGAATGTTTTATGCTACTTAAGAATAGCACATCCGATCCTATTTCATCTATATGGTAAAGATAACCACTACATTGAGCGGGTAGCTGCATTTGATATAACAGGGTTTAACCATCTAGTGTACTCCCTCCGGTTCACAATTAAAGTCATTTTTTAAAAAAATTCGTTTTATCCATAATTCAAATTACTTAAATAGTCATTAACAATTATTATTTTCACTAGTACGTAATTATTTAATGTATCTCCTTATATTTTTCTCACTCTTTCAAATTCTTACTGAATATTGGCATATATGAGTAAAGTTGAACCATCTTTTAAAAAAAAATAAAATTAAGAGATCAGATCTATTTTTCTTGATTGTGGTGATGACTTAGTTGAAGTTCCTTATATCTATCTCTCTATGGTGTATCAAAGTAAGATCTGTCAAAATTGATAAAGTAAAAAAAAACAAGATGTAAACCAAAAGTTTACATTTTTTACCATAAAAAATATGCATAAAATATAGTAGGGTCACATTATGGAACAAGCATTTACATTATCATCACTGAAGAAGGACATGAATTGCTCCTCTGCCGTGTTAGCCGCCGCCGCCGATGGCTGCACGACGGTGACATTCCGGACATAACCGGCGGGCGCCCTCTTGTCATAGACACCGGAAACATAAGGGAAATGAACCAAATGTTGGGGAACATAAGGCCAAAACTCAGCTCTTTTCTTGCCAGTCCTCCTAATTCTCTTTAATACCTTGTTTGGATCCACGTATCCACTCACTGTCACACGGCTTTCTTTTCTGTTCACCACCACGGATTTCACTCCTACCATACAATAAATTTATATAAACACTTTAATTAGAAATAATGAAGACCTGGAAATAACTAAGTATATATTCACTTGTTCCCTATAGTTTGTTGACTTTTTTTTTTAAAAAATGAATGATAATGTATATTTTATATATTCTAAATCATATGTTAGTATATAAATCAAATAAACTAGTTTTGAGAAAATTCAGAAAATTAAAATCAAATGTTAAATAAACTATTTAACTTTTTTAAGATTTTTCTAAAAAGTTAATTAGTTGTTACATTTAAAAGGGAGAGAGAGGGGGAGTATATATATATGTTTGAACATATAGATGTCTTCTAATTTGCTTACACTAGTTCTACTATTTTGACAATAATCATAATTTACGAGTACATACGTATGAATCATATGTTTACAAAATAATATTATATGCAAATAAAGATCATGCAATAACATATGTACGCACACAGATATATATTAGAAATTGAACCATGTAGTTCAAATTTATTAGCCCTGGCTCCTTTGTTGTCAGTATAGAGACACACAAACACACACCCATATCATATATATACACCTTTCATGTGAGTGACAGCATTTTTGACTCGTCGTTCGCAGCCATCACAGTCCATTTTAACTTTGATCTCAACAGTCTGAAATGAAACGAAACAGAAATTAAAGAAACAGTGTTATATATAATAACCAGTTAAAGAAGAAGTTAGAAGGAGAAGGGGAAGGAGAATTAAGGAGAAGAAGAAATGTATAAAGAACGTAACCTGCATTGGTTTGCGCCTAGACTTGGTGGTTCTAACATCAGTGCAAAAGTGGGACAGGTAATTGAGTGCTCCCATTTTCGCCTTTTCTCTTTTCAACAAAGCCAACGCACGCATACAGCGAGGGGGAGAGAGAGAGAGAGTGTGTGTGTTACATATCACACATTAGTATGGGGGTGTGATCTTTATATAGCACCTCGCCTCATAAAGTTTGGGACACTTGTTTTATTCTTTAACCCACCAAAATATATATATATATATATATATATATATATATATATATATAACTACCCATTAGTATTATTATTATTGTGCTCTTTACTCCTCATCATTCTCTTCTTCAAAATTCAAGTTTAGATTACTTGTTTTATTATACCGTAAACCAATGACAAATTTTAGAACACGTCCCACATACACATACAAGAGGGCGTGGTATGTACTAGAAAATGCTAGCCTTCTTTCCACAGTTATTGTGGGACGAACAGTGTCTGATTGCCAAATGCCGATAGAAATTAATTTTCAAACGTAATTAATTACAATCTACAAGATAAATATATGAGGCAGTTTTGTTACAACAATGAGTGTAAAACACTTTTTCTACTAATTAAAAATAAAAACAGCCAGTAATAGTTGTCGGATTGGCTAGAGAGTACGAATAAATCTTTTAAATCACAGTAAATTAAAAAGGGTTTTTGGTAATAATATTTGGTCGATGGAAGATTAAAAAATGGATTATTTACAATTCATGATTTAGCAGTTAGGTTGCTTATTATGATTATATTCATATACAAAATTTCACGAGCTTACGAACATTTTGTTTGCTTCTCTTTGCCTTGCATTTTCACATAATTCATTAGCAATAATTTCTATTATTTTCTGTAGTTCTCCTAAAGCCAAGAATTTTAAATTAAAAAGTTATATTCCCTGAATGATATTATATGTCCCGTATAAAAACGCACTTTTTTCAAGTGATTCTCAACAACTTCAAAGTCTAATATGAGATTCAAAACCAATTGGTGTTTTATAAAAAGAAAAATTGAAAGGGGTTACGTATTTGTGGGGCAAAAGCAGTATTTGGGGATTTGAATTAATTTGTTTTTTGCCAGCAGGGGATTTAGATTTAGATTTAGAGTAATTATAAAAGCAAAACGATCAATATGCTCCTTGAAGCATGGCAACTTGTTTTGGCTATTGTTGTTACTTGATTATATTAGTATTTCGTCATCTGTATGCATATTAAATTTTTCAAAAGCGTTTTTGTGTTTTCTTTTCATTACGTTCATTGAATAATGGATATCACTTTTTTATGTATAAAAAAATGGATACCACTTTTTTTAATAATTCATTAATATAATAATATGTTTATCGTGGCATGGCCCTGCATTGTCTCTGTTATGTATACATATCCTCAACTAATGAATAGTACTCTATATATCAATATTGGCTATAATTATTGGTTCATAAAATAATGATATTTGTATATGTACTAATTTTTTTAGTAATTAACAATGATTTTGCATATTCAAAAAAATATGTACTACTTTTTTTCAAGTGATTAAAAATTATTTTGCATATTTAAAAAATTCTACAAAAAATTACTGTTGAATCTGGTTTGAAGGGGTTTTTAAATACAAAAAAAATCAGTTTTATGATAAACTCTTGCATATAGAGAAAAAACTCCGAACAATTGATGAAAAGTCTTACTTAAAACTTTTATTGGGTCTATTGCTAAGTATGTTTTTGTAACATTATCCTAGAAAATATTTGAATATTAATTAATAAGTATTTAGAAATTATTGTGAATTTAATTTGATATTTTCTAATTATTATATTTTATATTAATATGTGTTTATGTATATATGTATTTAGACTTGTATAGACAGATGATGTATTAATGAGGTAATAGGATTAGTATCTTAGAAGAGAAGTGAGAATGATAAAATTTGGGTGACATGGAGATCAAGAAGGAATAAATAATAAGATCTAATTTAAGACAAAGGATAAGAGATGATTAATAGATATTAGAAAGATGCTTTAGAGAAGAAGTTAAGAAATTATAGGGAGTAATATTGAGTGACGCACTTAGGGGAGAAGAAAATATAGTGATAAGAAGATATTAAATACATATCTTGGAGGAGAAGAATACAATGAACATATACATTCACAAAGAGTGACAATAAGCAGTATAAATAGGTCCTTTTTGGATGAAAGATGAAATACATCTAAAAAGAAAAGGAAAGAAACAAAAAGTAGTTTTACAAAAGAAAAGAAGGAGATTATAGTATTTATAAACTAGTATTTCTTAATATATATATATATATATATGTGTGTGTGTGTATATATATATATATATATATATATATTCTAAACTATTATTTCTTACTGAGTGATATCTAATTCTTTCTTTCTTATTCTCTTGATTCTACTGGTTTTGAATGTAAGAATTTATTCTTACTAATTTGATTAAATTAAAGTATGTGAGAAAGGCTAAGATGGACTAGACGGGTTAGATTAAACTTCTCATGTGAATTATATATATGAAGATCAGTTAAGAGATGTGGACAAAGAGTTTTCTTTCTAGGAAGTGTAATTTTAGTATTATCTTTTGAGGCTTTAAATCCATGATGAATTAGACCAAAAAAAAAAATCCATGATGAATTAATTTACCTTTTGTATTGAATTGTGAGAATGAATATCAATAGAATAGTTTATTTGATTAAATAAATTGGGGAGTTTTACAGTTTTGACTTTGGACATAGTAAATACCCGTGCTCTACATCTTTTTATTAACAAAAAGTTTCAATATTCGAATTCCAGTCTTTACAATCCATAATGTTTAAAACAAACATGTCACTAAGTTTCTCAACTTTTCATTAATTTCATCAAAATAATTGGTTTGTTTCGATTGATAGAAAAGGAGAACAGAGAGAATGCATAGTAGGTTTTTATGAAAAAATCATTATTCCCATCTCCATATCCTCTACCCCTGACCCATCTACCCCACCATCACCATATACTCCCCTTAATTCCCCTCCCCGTATACCTCCTCCTCCTACCTCCCCTTACCCTGGATCCCCTCCTCCACCACCACCACCACCACCTCCTCCACCATCACCACCTCCACCTCCACCTCCCACTTCCCAGCCTCCAGTTGATGATGCCAACAAGGGGGAGAAGACCTCTAGGAACTCTAGGGATGGTTTGGGCTTGGCAAGATTTGAACCCTCAGGAAAGGAATGTGTTACCTCCTCATTGGAAGAAGATTGTCCTGCCTAGGAGTGTTGTGAATTCTCTCCCTCAGACAGATTTGGTGTTTGCAAGAGACTTGTCTGCCTTCAGAAATGTTGATATTGCAGCACTTCAAGAGCTGGGAGATCCTCTCGCTCATGCACAGTTTCTTTTTGGAGAAGTACAAAATCAAAGCATTCATGATTCCAGAATGGCAGCTGCTTCCTCCAAATCAGAAAAGTCAAGGCTAAGCCCAGAAGAAAATCTGTGGCTCATTTCAGGAGAAAACCTAAAACCAAAGCTCCAATCACTACTCCATCTTCTTCAATTTCTCCAATTGCTGAAGAGCCCGTTAATGATAATCCAAATCCTCTTTCTCCTATCCCTGAAGAGCCTATTAACAACTTTCAGTCTACTACCTCTCCTATTTCTGAGAAAACTGTTGATGAGAATATTAAGACCAACAAAGTATTCTATCAAGAAGTGACTCGAGATGAAGCTGCATTGGTTGAAAAAATTGCAGCTCTGGCCGAGTATGAGGAAAGAAGGAAAATTGAGATTCAGGAAGAAGAGGATAGACGGTTGGCTGAACAGCTATTTGAGGAAGAAAAACAGGAAGCTCTTAGGCAACAGAAGATTTCTGATAAGACTAAGAAAAAGCATGAAGCTTCTAATAGAGGCAGAGGCCATGGAAGAGGAAGAGGCAGAAGCCGTGGTAGGAAGGGTAAACAAGAAGAAGAACCCAGTCAATGTCTACTACTTCTTCGTGAGATGAACAAAAAGTATGATATTAAGAAGAAAAGGACTTATAGAGGACCAAGGATTGGAGATATCAGAAAATCTATGTTCACTGCCCTTGAATGGTTAGGGGAGAAGTATCACCTACTACTGATATTGCTACTGAACCCTCTCTTGCTGAAATGGCTAAGTTGGCTTCTAAATCTTCTCATGCTCCTAAACAGCAGTTAAGGGATAAACCTACTTCTGAGTCCTCTAAGAACAAGAAGAGAAGACTTGTGATTTCTCATTCAGATTCAGACTGATAAACATATATTTTATATTTTATCACACACATCATTTACATATGCATCTTGTACATGTTTTTGAGATTATACTCTTGTCTGATATCATGTAGATTTATATTTGGAATAACAACAGTATATGAGACATTCTTGCGTGAACCCGGTGTACCATGTCATTTGTGTACTAACCAATCACAAGTAGACACATATGGTCTGACGTGTAATTTTTAATTTGATGTGGCACCATAAAAAACTCAATTAACCTCCAAAAATATTTTTATTTACACTATAAAATAAAAAAACATTGAAAACATGATATATTTGATTTTTTTTAGTGGTTAGTTCCTATTTTTAGGTGCCACATTAAATTAAAAATTACACGTCACTTGTGATTGGTTAGACTACAACTAACATTGACATGGTGCACCGGTTCAGGCAAGAATGCTTCACCCAAGAATTTCTCTCTCCACAAGCTCTACCCGTTCCCCCACCCTAACCAATCTCCCTCCTCCTTCCTCTTCATCATCTTCGATCTCCCGGCGAGCTTCCGGCGGCTACACTGCGGCGCTGACCGCCGCAAATTCGTACAGGGAGCTTCTGTTTTTCTTTTTCTTCTTCTATCGTGCTCCTTCTCCAACGAGCCGAGCAGTAGCAGCGGTGTTTGGTTCGATTTGAAGTATGATATTCTCTTCCTATTGCTTCTATTTGAGTATGAGATGATAAGTTGACATCACTTTATTTAGATATTTTCTCTGCTGTAGCTTATTGTGTGTGTTGATCATTGTGAGAGTTCTATGTGCTAAATCCAAGTGTATTGTCATTATTCATGTTTGGTATATGTTGAAGGGAACCATCTTTTCTAATTTTTCCCTTGTTGTTCGTGTGTTCTGTTTAGACAGAATGATGAAAATGAATTAAGGATAAGAGTATTATTAAAAATGTTTTTTTAGGGTTGTTAGCTTTTGTGCTGAATTATATGTGAATTTCAAAGTGCTATGCTTATTTTTCTTTATGGCTGGACTGAAGAGGATTATTACTGGTCACTACATGTTCAGTTTACGCTTGAAATTGAGAATATGATTTTTCTTTTCTACGTTTCATGTTGCTGCCCAATTGAACTTTGCATGGGTGTTAATATATGGTAATTAAAAGCCTTAGGTTGAAGGGTGATTATATAAGTTGCATGATGATTAATAAAGATTTTTGGCATTGTTTGAATGGGTATGGTTGCTGTCCAAGGTGCAAGTTTGTGATTTGAAGTAGCTGTATGAAGCTGGAACTGATTATTTGTTTTGGTGTATCTAAATGACTTGTATGATACTTCGGAGGATCTAAGGAACATGATAACTATTTTCATTTATTGTTGCTGACTGGAGGATGAATAAATAATTGGGTGTTTGATGTTACTTTGAATAAGTTGGAAGTCCCTTCCTAATTCTGTTTGATTTGTGGTATATATATATTCATAGTTGCAATTGTGTCAATATGCTTAATGGCTAGTTTTTATACTTATGAACATTGTGAAGTTTAGTTCAATTTGCATATGCCTTTGGACCATATTTTCAAATTAGCAATGTGTTTTGAAATGAAGTTTGCAGATTTTGTTTTCAATATGTTGGCTTTTGACTTTTGTTTTATTCCAATTTCATGGGATGAATATGCATAGGAATGGAAGTTCGAAAAGCTTTGTAATATGGTGTGTGACTAATATGGGACACAAAAGGTTTTATTGGAATATTTGATAATCTCAATGTTACATGATTGACTGCTTTAAGTATTCTTGGATTTACAATTTCCCCAATTGTGTGATTGTACTAGGCATGGTTTGTATAAATTGTTATTGATAGGTTACATTGATAAATTGTCTATGAACTTTGATTGAGATTGAAATGGATTCCTAGCAGAGCAAATGTCAACAAGGGGTTTAGGGTAGTAACATAGGAATGAGCTAGATGCTATTTAATCTATATTTGAATGGTTATTAACTTACTATTATTACCTTGTGTAATAATAGGAACATTGTGCTAGATATAAATATATATACTTCGCAAGACATGGCTAAGAAAGAGGGAAGTCACGACTTAACTGTTGGGCTACATGTTATCACACTTAACCTTGCTATAACATTGAGGGTGACGTTAGTTGAGGATTTTGTAAATCCTTTCTCACCCTATATATATATATATATATATATATATATATATATATATATTATCTTTGAAAGGTTATTTTTATACAAAACAGGCTATCAGGTGCCTGTCAAATGCGATTATTTTTGTATAAAAGATTTTTATACATTATATATACTATTATCCTGTCTGGTGGTGGCCATTGATCTGGAATGACGTGCAATGTATATAGGGATAGTGTTGGGTAGTGTTTTGAGAGATTATGAGGATAGAAAAGGGAGAGTTATGTCGTGGAAAACTTGAGATATTGCTGGGAATTTCGGGAGTGCGTGATAATGATATGGATATTGTGATATTGAAGGAAATTGTGGTTGAGAAGTCGAATATTGTGGATGAGATATTGACAGGGGTTATTGTGAGGTTTGCATGACACCGATATATTTATGTACCATCACGCGATGATAACTGTTGATAGGTCAATCAACAGTTATTTGTACTGATCCTTTTTCAGATTGATTAGACCGGGGATCATAGGTCAACTTATTGAGAGAAAGTGACCTACGGTTGTTTTGGCATTTGAGAGCCCAACCGTTCCTGTTCTGCAATGTAAACAGAATTGGGGTTCCCTCTCTGGAGATTGTCAGAGAGGGAAATTTTCCCTCTTATTATAGAGAGAGACACAATGTCAAATCATATAGTGAAGATTAGATGCTTGAATGTCCGTGATGGCACAATGCATCTGTAGGTAAGTGTGAGAGTTGTGGTGGTAGTAACGTTAGATTGGGGACTGGGGAGGTGATATTTAGTTTTGTGGAATTGACGGAGAGATTTGAGTGATATGTGGAAAGTAGAGATGATGAATTTCAGTTGATTTGGACGGAGGGACTGGAGTGATGAATGGAAGACTTGACATGTATATATATATATCATTGGTTTTATGTGGTACCCTTTAGACGCCCTCGCTACCGCACATCTCACTGTTATAATGAGTTAAGCGGTGATTAATGGGACAATTTGTCTCATCCCACGATTACTTACATTTTTTCAGGTATTTATGCACATGCGCGAGCATCAGGAAAGAGAATTAGGTAGTAGAAGTTATACCAACTATTTCGAATTGTATATTGCCAATTTTATAGGTCTGCATTCGTTTTCACATATTTTCTATATTGAACAATGGAATCAGGATGATGATTATAGATTGTAATATAAGTAAAATACTTTTTTAACTATGATATTGATAGGTTTGCATTAATAAGGAAAGTCTTTTCTATCATAGTTATGAGGTAATAATGATTATATTTTGTAATATTGGTGAATCGGTGCTAATGACAGGTTACTATATTTTGACGTTAGGGTTTCCTTTTCTAACCATGTTTGGTGAATCTTTTTCTAACATGGTTAGCTGTTAATTATCCATGATAGTATTCGTATTATATTAGGAAATTCTTTTCTATCATGGATAATGTGTAAAATGATCAGTAAACTCTTTTTCTAGCTATGATAGAGATATTAATATTATGGAAATTCCTTTTTCTATCACAATTAGTAAAGAGATTAAGGAATTGAACTAATTATTATTGGTTAATTAGGAAATTAGTAACAGTATGTTACATTCTCAAATTGGATCCACCTCGTTTGCCAAACAATCAATGGTATGATTTGTCAATTGAATTGAAATCTTTTAAAAACCAGAATTAGAATTTAGCTTCATTTAAATTTAAATTATATTCTCTACAGCCTATTTTGATTTGCTCAGCAATAATGAAAATTACATTTTTGTTTTGATGCCTAAGCATCCAATGCTGTTGACTAAAGTATGAAAAAGGTTGACTTTTTTGTTGCTCTATTGTTATGCAGGATGCTTGTGGAAGGTTTGAAGCGTTGTAGGGTTTCTGCAGCCATAGCCCCACGCAAAATTAATGTTCAGAAGTATTCAGAATCTCGAGCTGTTGAGCTTCAAACACTTCACTCTATTATAGCCAATAGAGTGGGCAGTGATTTCAGGGCCCAGAGGAACAAGAGAAGGAGAACAACTGCATATGACAGCCAAAATGGTAGAGCTAGAAGGAAAAGAAGGAAGCTTGGAATGTTTGATAAAAGCCATGCTTCTCCTTTGGAGAAGGTCCACGTGGATAAGCTTCCAAGGCGTGTTAGACGGAGGCTGCAACTTAAAATGAACCCTGAGAGTGGGTTTTGTTGTTCTGGTGATGGAACTAGGAGGCTGAGAACTCATGTGTGGCATGCTAAGCGGTTAACTATGACTAAGCTTTGGGGTTACCACCTTCCTCTTGGTTTGCAAGGCAGGTATTGTTATCCCTGGATTAGGAGCTGAGGGTTGTGACCTTGATTAGTAACTACTAGGAAAGATTATTTATGGTATGGTATACACAAATGAACATGAAGAGGGAAACTTGGAGGCTTAAATTTAGTTAATAAATCTATTCATATTTCATTACTTGGAAGGACTGACTTGGCTCAACATTGAATGGTAAGCTTGCTTGCCGTGGGTTTGAGGTTATGGATTTGAATTAGCCTCTCTGTATGAATCAGAGGTATGACTGCCTTGCCTAGTATATTCGTTCCTCAGTACCTTCACCAATTTAACTTAAGTTGTGTGTCGTGAGTCTGAGGTCGTGGGTTTGAATATGAATATGGAAACTTTAAGACTCAAATTTTGTTAATAAATCTGTTCATATTTCATTACTTAGAACGACCAGTTTGGCTTAGCAGTAAGCCCCGCTTGTCGTGGGGTATGAGGTCATGGGTTCGAACCAGCCTCACCAAGTGGGGTTTAGAATTGAGTTTGTCCTTTATGCTTCATTACTTAGGTTGCTGCACCACGAAAATCTAATGCCGCACATCTGTGGTCGTATAATTCTTCAATTTTTTTTTCTTTTGATGAATGCATGAAGCAGTATTACCCATACTATTTTGGAGGTTTTTACAAGGATTATGTGTGAATTTATGCAGGGGAAGGGGTTCAAGGGCACTTTTGAAAAGGCTTAAACAAGGGACGCTTGTACATGATGCAAGCTATTGTGCTGCCCTCCAATTGGAGGGTTCACAGGTGTGTGCTTGCTTTTTTACTATAAGCATTGATTTTGGCTTTGGTAGGAGCTATCTTCTTTCCATCTCTCTCTATGTGAAATTAAATATCTCTCTTCACTAGCATATTGACTTTTACTCTAAGTGCTGCATTAGTTACTTCATTTTGTTGGAATATTTTTATTGATTATTTCATTTTGCATCTTTTGTTTAGGATTCCTTGATTTCAGCATTAAGAATGGTATTAGTGCCTTCCCCAGATGCAGATGGTGGAATTTATGATGATTCTGTTCTGTCTGGATTCACCTATGGGACTGCTATGGTATGTCACGCTGTTATAGATCCTACTATGCACTGGAGTTATGAATTTATTAAAACAAAAAATAATTTTATTCTTTGACAGCTTTGTGGAGTAGCGGCACCTTCTCATGTGGTTGCTCCTGTGACATATATGTGGCGACCAGTTTTTAGTCAAGAAATGAATTTAAAGCTTGATGGTGTGGATTTAGAGCATAGGGCTACTGCTTCCTTTAGACAGTTATGGGTGTGGATACACGCTTCTGCGTTTGGAGAAGGATATGATGTGCTAAAGCTAGCCTGCCATAAAGAGGTTCACTTCCTTACTTAGATCCTTTGTGATCTTTTCTTGTTTTATTTGTTTTGTGTGTGTGTGTGTGTGATTCTCCTCATAGAGTTGCACACAAATTGAAACTACATGTTATATGATAAACATTCTCTTAGACACACTCTCTCCCCCTCTCATCTATATATACTATTTTTTTATTATTTTCAGATAGAAAAAGGTGGCAGTGAGATTAAGTGTGTTCCTCTTGATGGCCAACTTGGCAAAATAGAATTAATGGGATCACAAGCATTTCAACTTCTTCAAAAGATATTACATCCTGTTACAGGGTTAGTTGTTCATTTCAGCAAAATTGTTCATTTTTATTTCATTTGCCATCTTCATTCAGTCTTATAATGATCGATGGTTTTACAACAGAATTACAACAAAACATTTGGCTACACAGGAGGATAATATTTTTCAGAATAACAAAGCATCTATACTTAAAAGTGAGGAAGGTTTTCCTCATAATGCAATATTATCTCTGAATGTTAAGGATCCTCGATTATTGCCCAAGAAAAGTACCACAGCTCCGATGCAGCCAGCTTTGATTGAGGCACCACAAGGTAAATGTGAGGAGCTTCCTGACTTGGAACTGATAAAAGTAAAGGATGAAGACACACCCTCATGTTCATCAACAAAACTTGAAGGCAACCAGCATGACAAATATGACCTGTGGAGTGCTACCACCAGAGTATTAAAGCCCCCACTTGAAGAGAGTGTTATTTCTAAGGAGAAACATTGCAAACGCATTATCAATTTCTGCCTTGACGATGAAAATTTCAGTGAGGTCACTTTTTCAACCACGGAGCAGTGCTCAAGATCTTGTCCTATTCTGCTCATGAAAAATGATAAGAAGGGATTGGTTATAGGGTAACATTCTTTCTTTTGTTTTTTATTTCTTATTTCTTTTTTGATGTTGTACCATTCTCATGCATGGCATGGCAATGTCAGATGCACTTTACGAATTGTTGAGGTTTGTTGTAAATATGTGTAGTTAGAGTTTAGTTAGTAGTGGGCCTTATTGGGCCTTATTCCACTTGGGCTTCCTAATGCCTATATAATATAATCCTACTTGCTTTATTCAATAAGAAATTATGTTTTATGTCTTCATTTCTCTACACGAATATTGTGTGCTAGATTACTTATTAGTTTATGTTCATTGGTTACTAAAAAATCAGGTAATTCATTTCTTGTTAGTAAAATCCAATAAGCACCAGATACATGTCTGATTTGAAACCAAACTAAATGGTTTATATGATCACCTGCTTAGGATGTTTAAGGAACTAGCAAAAATAGAAATGTTAAGCTTGTATGAATTCTTGTTGATTTAGATTCCATCCTATTTCTGTTGCTTACCTTGCAATAATTGTTTTCTTTGTTTTTTCCCATTATCTTTCAGATGGTCTTTAATACTGCCATTGTGTTGGGTCAAAGCCTTCTGGATCCCTCTCATATCTAATGGGGCACATGCGATAGGTTTGAGAGAGAGGCACTGGATTGCAAATGAAGTAAGTCTTTTTGCCCAAAATAATCAGACCACTTTGGTTTTCATCTTTATTTATTGAATATTACATGTTTTCTCTTCTCAATCTAGATGGGACTACCATGTTTCCCTTACGATTGCCCAGATTGTAAGGCATATTGTTGCTCTATGACAGCTAAAGCTGCTTCACTTGACCTCAAAGCAGAACTTTGCCCCCCCATCCATAAAGCCTTTGAGCGTTCCAATGCCACTCCCATGGGCTATTGTTCGCATGAGTATTAACAAAGAGTCAGCTAAAGCAGAAGTTGCTATAATTTCAACAGGGGAAAATGCATCCAGTGCCACTTCATTACCCAGCTCATGCCCTGGAAGTTTCAGAACTTTTTTATCTGAGTGTGATGGTAACTTTTTTGATGGAATTATAGCACGGACAAGTAGTATGCTGATTAACTTCCTTGATGAAATTAAAGCTGGGCAACTGCTTTTGTTTCCCCATGTTGCACGTGAAAAGGCTAGAGTCTATAGGTCTGTCAAAGGTGACCAGAAGCTTGACCCAAGCCCCAGAAACTTTGATACTTATGACCGTAAGCTATGCTTTCTTAGAGTTCATCTCCGCCCATACAAGGAAGGCACTTTTGAGGAGGGAGCAGTTGTGTGTGCACCTTTACCTTCTGATGTATCTTTGAGGATCTCAAGGTATATAATTTTTTCATATAGAATTCCACCACACTCTTGCTTATTTCACATAACTTGTAATTGAATTTTTTGATAAATAATTATTTGACTTTGCAGTTCTGAGAAAAGTAAGATGGTTGTGTGCGAAAAGGAATGGTACTTCCGGGATCCATCTTCTGGTAATTGGTTATTGCATGTTCCAGATGAATCAGTTTCCAAAGACTCTCATAGGTGGCCTATTGGTTTTGTCACAACACCAACTGTTCAAGGAAGGTGTGTAAATTCTTATATTCTGTTTTCTTCATTCTCAGCTATTTTTTGGCCCCTCTTGCTTTTCCTTTTGAGCATATAATGAGTACGTGATGCATGATGTTATGTTGGATCTTACTTAGTGCAATCGCTTTGCAGCAAGAAGCTTGTTGCACAAGGCTTCTGTGAAGCCGTCTTACTAGCTCTTTTGAGAGAGGAGCAGTGGAAGGAGAAATCTCCCAAGAAAAGGAAAATGGAAATATACGTGTTTGTGAGAAATCCAAGATCTTCAGTGTATCGACTTGCTCTTGCCTCTATTGTGTTGGAGCATCAAGAAAATGATGTTGAATTTTTGTAGAAGTATTTGTTTGTTTGATTTATGTAAGACCCCTAACATTGGGGTAACTATTTACTTGTTTATCATATTTATGTAAGACCCCTAACATTGGGGTAAATGTTTAAGGTTGATATATTTGCTATTGAAATTTTCCGAAATTTAATTTACCATGATTAAATTTACAATAGAGGTTAAAAGAGTAAGTTGCCTGAGAAAAACACATGATTAATTAATTGCCATTGGAACAATAGTAACAGCATTTAATCATACATGATTAAAAATCTTTGCTTTTTTTTTGGGTGAGGAAAATCATTGCTTTTGTGTTGCCATCTTGAAATTTCTGAATTTTTCCAAGGAAACGGAATTGGAAATTAGTTTCTCCACAGGCCCTTATTTTCTGTAACATTTCTGATGACAAATACACCCTCTTTAAAATCTTTAGATTTTATTTTTGATCAACCTTTTATCTTTGGATTTTATACACAAAATGAAAGCAAACTTTTACCATAGAAGCTTAAAGAGTAAACCGCATGAGAAAAAACACATGATTAATCAATTTCCATTGGAACAGTAGTAACAGCATTTAATCATACAGAATTAGTAGAGAGAACAAAACCTTGAATCAAGTAAAACTCAAAAGAATTGGGGTACTAGATAGATAGAACATCATATTAAATCATTGATTTTTTGTGTAAGAAAAATCATTGCTTCTGTATTGCCATCAAATGGCCTCTCTTAATCTCTTTAATTTCTGTCCTCGTAATCCATTCCAGAAAGCATCTGCTCTTACCACCTTTTTTCCTGGAAGCTGAACCTCCAATACCTGATTGTACAACAATCACTAAATTCAGAAAGCATAATGATTTGAAGACACTGTAGAATTTTAAAGCATTTAAGCATTATTAAATACATATCATGCACAACAATCACATGATTCTCAATATCTCACATTTCAAAGCCAAATCAGTTAAGTTTTAATAAAAAGGGTTAAGTGTCAATTTTGCCCCATAATTTTTCTCTCAAGACCGATTTTATCCTAAAAAATTTTTGGGTTCAAACTTACTCTTGAATTTTTAAAACATAGTAATATCACCCTATTTTAAAAAAAACTCGCGATAACTGTTATTAATGTCAACATTGAACATTCAAGTTGTAAAAAACAAATCAAGTTTAGGGACTATCATTCAAATCTTAATCATATAGTCATATAAAAAACAATCCAAATGATTTGCAAAGCTGAGATTACAGACTATCAAAGTTTAGAGCCCGAAATCCTGATTATAAGTGCATGAATTATAAGAGCATAATCAAATATATCATCTCTTAAAATTCAGCCAAAGGTCCTTGAATACCTATTGACATTCACGACTACAATGAATCATGCTATTTGTCTCCGGTTCAGGAGGATAAATACAGAATAATTACAACAATGTTTCTTGGACTTGGTTTGCTGAGGATCTAGGAAAAGTAATTCCTTAAACTTTTTGCAGACATGAGTAAATTTGAAAAAGATGTAATGACATAAATATAGTAACAGACTGAACATATCACAAACTTCAAGATGAATGAAAGATGTGAAGAAAAAAGAACAAACCTCCAGTGCTGTGCCCCCAGCACAAGGAAACACCAAAGCATCCTTGACAAAAGTAATATCATCAGCTTCTTCGGGCAGTGCACTTTTGAGGATGCCAACTCGTGTTAAGATAATTTTAAGTTCCATTGTTTTCTGCTCGCCATTTTTCTCAACTAAAACTTTGGCTCGAGTTCCCGGCCACCCTGCAAAAGCACGAACCTAGAATTGTTCTACGTCATAACTTCACAGTTCAATTAAAATCAGGAAGCTTACCTTATTATGTAGAACCAATGCTTCTTGACCAAAGGATAACCATGACTCCTCTGGGTTTATCTGCATAAAGTACCAATGCTAAGATGTCATTTCTAACAAGAAAGATGTTTCACCAATTGTATACACTAGAAACAACAGAAAGCAATGTAATAGACTCCTAAATTTTGTGCCTGCTTGAACGTTCTGTGGAAGAGGATAAAAATATTCTTTCAGGAGAGGAAATTTTAAGTCTATTTTAACGTGTTTGGTTCGCATGTAAAACTACTTTCCAATGAAAGCTCACTATCGTCAATCTTTACTAGTAATGGAGTACGAAAGGAAAACCTCAAACTGAAACAAAGTTAAATTTATTTTCACCTAATTTCATTCAATACTAAACAAATAAGTAATATGTTCATGTTAATTGGTAAATAACTTTACAAGTGATGATTAACTTTTGTGCCCATAAAAAAAAATGCCTGAAATACATTTTCAGAGACATTAATATCCACTTTAAATCTAAAGCAATATGTAGCAAATTGCAAGAAGCATCTTTAATGGAACTCATATCAAATATCAATAAGAGAGTTCATTTCAATTTCTACACCGAAGGGACACAATTCGAGCCAACTGTACCTTAGGAGCCAATGTAGCCTTACTGTCATCCTGAGGTTGAGCTTTCTCCCTTGCAGATCCATCAAATATAGAAGGAAGCTCACGGACAAGAAGTTTTGATCCTGCCTTATCAGAGAAGACTCAAAAACTCATTAATTTACTGAACGTGAAGCTATGTTAGGCAGAGCTCAATTCATAATGGGAGAAAGAGGAAGAGAAATAACAAAGTAGCCGAGATCATGAGGAAAAGAGAACTATAGAAGGAAATCATACCTTCAGTAAACAGCTGAGAAAGTAAATCAGGTGCCTACATAGATATCTAAAGATTAGTCAGTAGAGTGGAGAAAAGATTATAATATTCATTTTAGATTCACTAACAAGTGCATTGTCAGAAAGTTTGGGAGAGAGAAGTTTATGGTGAAGGCAATTCTTGAGTAAAACACTAGCCAACACGGTGTCCCATATACAAATACAAGAACCAATCTGACTAAAGGATGCAAATATTTTGAACAAATACATTTTCAGTGGAACAAAGAGAAACACAAACCTTAATTTGATCATCAACTTCAAATTGTTCATTAGCGATGATTGGTCCAGCATCAAGTTCACGGACAGTGAATACTAATGACACTCCTGTTTGCTTGACACCATCCTATAGAAAATAGGATCAATAAAATTATTTCTACCAAAAGAAAAATGATAAAATGATTTAAAAAAGCTTTAAGAAAATAAAAACGACAAAAAGGTGAAAAAAACCTGTAATGCCCGTTGAACAGGTGCAGCACCACGATACAATGGTAACAGGCTGGGGTGAATATTGACTGTACCTGAAAAATTTACATGCACGATATAGAATTTGGTAATTAGAGAGGTGGAAATTCAAATGTTAGATAAGACACACATGTATAGGATTTAGATATTAACATTTGAAACACAAGCAGCTTCTCCTTAGGTGGAAGATAAAGGGGGCTGAAGGATTCCAAATGCATATAGTGTTAAAAGCATATAATTCAAAAATGCTAAACAGAAACCCAGATATGGAAGCAATCCAACAAAACTACGGCAAAACAAAACCATGAGGTTTTTATAATTCATTCTGTTTTTTTTTTGTTAGAATTTTATTAGATGTGACATGCATATGAAATGCAAAGAAACAATAATATTCTGGTCGAACTGTGAAGAACCCTTTCATGCCACTGATTCAGTCTATGGTCAAATTTTAACACACTTTAAACTATAAAATCAAAATGATTGGATAAAATCTGCCGCTTAAATTATAGGGAGAGTATAGTCTCTCCTGGATACAGAGGAAGTTTAACTAGGAAACATAAGAGGAATGTCTTTTTGATTTTGAAAGAATAGAATAAAAATGACTAACCCAACGGTGGTATGTTTAAAAACTTGGTGGGCAGTATATTCCCATACGCTGCAGTAATGCACAAGTCAGGTTGCAAACTTCTCAAGTTTGACAAGAAATTGTCCTGCATGAAAAGAAAACATAACATTCATATGTGATTTAATTTGAGCAACCATTAATTATCTACTTATTTTATCAATAAGCCTCATGCACTCATTGAACTTCTATGAATTTACCTTTAAGTTGATGTGTGTTTTATATGAAATTTAGGATTTTAGTCATTGATAAATGCAATTGTAAATACTTTTCTGCCCTTTATTGATCAAAAAAGAAGTTAAGAATTAAATAACATTAGTGCTCAAAGCAATGCAGAGTGAACCATAAAAGAATATTACCCACTCACCACATATAAAAATAACTATAAGCAATTCCCAGGACTACATACACCATAACATTTATCCGGTACTGACAACAAAAAGTTCATTTCACCAATTCTATTTCAGATGAAAAAGCAAACACGTAAGCTGACAGTTACCTCTCCAGCCCGTTCAGGTGTGAATATAAGATCAGAGGAGAAACCTCTATCAAGAGCAAATGTTGCCAAGGGGGAAGGCAGCACCTTTTTCCCTCTATCCCTTCTAGCAGGTGGCTGGGTAACAATAGCTGCAACCTAAATCCTACCAAATTAGTGATTGATGCCTCAATTTCCTGGTCTTTGTCTAAATATATAGATCATGTCTCTTAAACAGTCAAATTACATGCAGGAAAATGAAATCTAAAATTTCCGAAACCACTTGACCATTGTAAATATTGCTTCCTCGCCAAGGGATCAGTGACCTGATGGTTAGAAAAGGAAAGATAAGGCATCTCCCCGCCTTCAAGGTCCTGGGTTCAATACTTGGCGCGCCCTTCCCGGGCAAACTCTGGATTAGTCGGTACTCAAAGAGTGCCGGATACCGGAGGCTCTAAGAAAAAAAAATATTGCTTCCTCCATTCTAAATGTAGGACCTAGTTGACCTTATTGAAGAATGCTAAGAAAGCCAAATGCGATACTCGTAATTTGATTTTGTAGATTTTGTTTCTCTAAACTAGTTCATTTGACTTACTAACATAAAATATGTTATCATGAAGGCTCAATAATTTCTCAAAAAAAAAAAAGGTCTTCTATTTGGGAATGGATGAATAGTAATAACAAAAAATGCAGCACATGGAAGGCGTTTGTCAAAAAGAAAAAGAGAATAAATAATGTGTAATGCTTTGGTATTTGGTAACGCAATATAGCAAAAGGCAGAGGGAACTAAAAATGGAATGAAGCACATGGCAGATATATGAAATAAAGAAAACCCACTTGAATTTGTGCTAAGTAATGCAGCAAAAATTGGGAATTGAAATGTGGGAAGTGGAGAGGAATACCTGAAATGAAGAATCGGAAGCAGTGGAAGCATTGAACAGGGCCTCAAGAACAGTAGTTGAAACCTGCCAAAGAAAGACATTATATTTAGAGATATATATATATATATACATATATATTGAGAGAGGGGGGGGGCCCACCTGAGGGGAGCCCAAGAAGACGAGGGACTTCTTCTTGGAAGAGACAGAGATAGAAGGGGGAGAGGTGGCGCTCTGCAAGCAGCACAATCTTCGAATCATGGATGAAGAAGAGTGTGTGTAAGCTTCAAGAGCTTGGCTCTCAGCAGAGTGGTCGAGTGGGTGTTATTTAAGACAGATAAAATCCCATCAAACATCCTAATACAACTCATATCATTGATTAGTGAAAGAGGCATGTTCAATGATTGAAAATGTACCATTGAGGAGTGAGTCATTACAACTTGTTTGATTTTAATTATTTGTCTATCATTCACTATATTATTAGGAGTTGAACAAAATTATCTATCAGAGAAAAAAAAAATTGGCAGTTTGATGTGAGTGGTAAGTACTTTGTTCTTTTAAACAACTTGTTAGGGGTTTGATCCCTAATTCTTGTTAATGAAGCAAATTTACAGACTAATTGTTTATCGACTTGAGAACAACTAACAATTAGTTCCATTTAGCAAGCATGTGAGTGTATTTTTTACAAGTTTAGCAACATACTGAAATTAAGTGAAGACAAACATTAATGTCATTAGTTATGTGCATGTTAGATAGGACTTAGACAACTATTTTCTGAACACAATATTTTTAAAAAATGTTATGTTAATTAAACCTTGGTGGTTAATATGATGTTTAGTTTGACTAATATTTGGAGAGGTTAAATAGCAAATAAGTCAATCAAATGTTATGTTGTACTTGTACCCCTCCGGTTCTAAATATAAAACTTAATTGAGAGGATGAATTTGACCCTAAATATAAGACATATTTCTAACTTTTACCAACTTTTTCTCAAAATATCCTAATCAATGCCCCTAATAATAGACAATAAGAGAGGGAGAGTGAAGTCAATGTTCCCTAATGATAGACAAGAAGAGAGAGAGAGAGAGTGTGGGGTGAAGGTAGATAGTTAGGGTATATCAGTAATAGTATGTCATTTTAA
Source organism: Mimosa pudica (assembly GCA_029929735.1). NCBI lineage: Eukaryota > Viridiplantae > Streptophyta > Magnoliopsida > Fabales > Fabaceae > Mimosa > Mimosa pudica. Next base: position 4,475,748 of record JAKELP010000021.1, on the reverse strand, counting down.
CTAACATTCTTAATCTAATCAAATTGGGTAAATACTAAATAGTTGAGGAGCGGAGGGAGGGAGGGAATATTATTAATTGTTAATTATTATTATTATTATTATTATTATTATTATTAACTAAATAACAAGTGGTGAATAAGTAATGGAGGGGAAATGGATTAAAGAGTGGGAATGGAAAGTTGGTGAGGGTGTTGGAGAGAAGATAAGGTGATCTTATCTGGAGAAGCATACCATGGCGCTGTGGTTCTCTCAATCTCTTTCTCTTCATCCAAGTCTCGCCTTCTTGTCTCACCCCATTTCTTCACACACCTCTTCTTCCCTCAAGCTCTCAGTCATTCCTTCTTCCCCATTCAACGACAAATCCCGCATTTGCCTCCTCCCAACCAAAACCCACTTCAACCCTCTCCTTTCTCAATACGCTGCTCGCCTTTCAGGTACGTAACCTACTCTTTATATCATTAGGATTGTCCGTCCAAATCGGTCTTTTCAATGAATGATCCCTTTACTAGATTTAGGTAGGCTTGAGCATGACTGTTACTTATCCTTTTTAGAAGTTAATCTAGCTCTATCCATCAATTGAGAAGTTCATATTCTCAAGCATTGCCCCAGTGCTCTTGGAGTTGTCTCTAGTGCTAACTGGATTTGATTTCAAGCCTCAATTTTTAGCTATATTTAGTATTGACTCATAACAAGGTTTTAATCCCCTCACAACAATCCTAGTTAGTTGATTTTATTTTTTTGGGGCCAGAAAATTAACTGTCGCTGTTGATTAGAGGTAGCATCAGAAACATCTGCTTGATAAAATGAATTTGAGATGTAATTATCATAGAACAGCTAACTTCTATTGTCATAGTGAAGATAGATATAGTGAATCACAGTCTCCTTAATACTCTTTGGCTAAATTGTACTATGTTGGTAGTAGAGGATAGAATGCACAGGGAATGCTAGCTGTCCTAATCTGTTAATTTAATCCAACTTTCTCTGAGCATTTGCTATGTGAGATAAAGGAATTCACTGCCCCCCCCCCCCAAAAAAAAAAAAAGTCCACACACAGAGCACTGTGATACACTTGCACATACAGCATACCTCTGTGCAATTATGATCACCTTTGTTCATAAAATTGGGTGTGAGATCCTACTTGCATGATAAATGGAATACAGATATGACTGAGGTGCACAATACCTACTTGAAAAATCTCTGAGAGCATTGGTTTATGGTATTACAGTATACAGGTGCAGGTGTATTTTGTATGCTTTGAACATGTATCAATTTTCTTCTCAGAGATAAATGAATATCTAATGCTGCTGCAGGGAAGGATGAAGAAACCTCGAATGTAGAGACATATGCAGTGGGTCGACATATTCGTATGTCTGCCGATAAGGCTAGACGAGTAATTGATCAAATTCGTGGGCGTTCGTATGAAGAATCTCTCATGATACTTGAACTCATGCCTTATCGAGCATGCGATGTGATTCTTAAGTTGGTGTTTTCTGCAGCAGCAAATGCCAGTCATAACCTGGGTTTAAACAAAGGAAGTTTAGTTATCAGCAGAGCTGAGGTCAATGAAGGTAAAACCTTGAAAAGGGTCAAGCCTGTGGCTCGTGGACGGGCTTATGCTATTAGAAAGAGAACTTGCCACATAACCATAGCCGTGAAAGGCTTACCTAATGAGGCTGAAGTGGAAGCAAGCCCCGCTTAATTTATTCCTTTTTGGTCACTATGTGTATGTATTATGTATGCCTTTGAACTTCTTTCAACCATTACAAGGATGAGAATTTTATGTATTTCGATATTATGTTGTTCATTTTGATAAATGTTTAGGTGCATGGTGATATGGATTTGTACCTTCTTTTTTTTTTTTACTCTTCTCACTCTGGTTATCTTTACATTCATGGTGGCATGACGCAGCACTTGTACCAAATAATGCCTCACGCTCTCTCTTCCCATCAGTAGGATCATAAACATCTTTAACAATATTCAATTTATGTTCCGTTTGGTATGAAGGAATTCCTGATAAAACACGCAAATGAGAAAGTAATAAGCAAATTGTTGTGTTTGTGTAGCTAAAGGAAAATTGTATGCGGTTGACTCAGATCTCAATGATGTGAGGACCTTATTGATGTAAGTGCTTTTTAAGCTCGGAGGCCTGCCTAGCCCTGGTGAGCCCGAGATCCAACTCAACTAAACTTTTTATATACCAAACAAAAAAAACTTTGAATAAATTTCTATGGTTACTAAAACGTCCTATATGTATTTTTAATTAGTAGCCAATATATTGTTGACAAAAAATGAAGTCACTTTTATTCAAAGATACTTCCTCTGGTCCTAAATATAAGACCTAATTGACTTTTTCTGGAAAATCCTTAAAAAGCAAAATAAGTTAATTATAAATTGATTTACCTAATTTTTTCCCTTAAACTAGTTTATTTTACCTATAAACTAATGGATAATCTAAAAATATATCAAATATGTCATCATTTAGTAACCTAATTCGCAACCTTAATCTCTACAAAAAAAAAGTCAATTAGGTCCTACATTTAGGACCGGAGGTAGTACTATATTTGTTTGAGCTAATTAAAAGATAATGTAATATAGCTATAAAGAAACTAGATGTTATTCATGATAAAAGAGAACAAAGCATACATGAGTGTATACCATATTAACAAGAAGCTTTTACTAACCATGAATTGGTTGAGCTGGTAAGTGAGTTGCCCTTGTAAGGATGAGAACGTGTGTTCGAATCCCGGGAAGCGCGCTCTTTGGGAGAGGGGACAACCTTCCCTATATGAGCAACACTCCTACTCCTTGAGTTCGGATTAGTTGATTGTCAACCGGCGGTATTTAACAAAAAAAAAGACCTTTTGCAATAGATATTCTCGTGAAAATCAACAGGTTAAAAAGACAGGAAAGTAGTCTAACATTGTTAGGAGAAAACACATCCCTAATTAATCACAATCAAATTCAATATTCCAAGTGTTTTGAGATTAAACTTCTAATACCAGTTAACTAGTTAAATGTCCAAAATACCTATTACTTAGACCAACCCTTTTTTTCAAGAAATATCAAGTTTATTTCATCATTATTTGTTTCTTTGTCATTACCAAGATTTTATTTTTGGCATACCTACATAGTTCTATTCCTAGGTCGTCTGTTACAGGATTTCAACATAAAATTTTTCATTAACGTACTTTTAAACCCTATTATTTAAAACGGTTTTTAATTATTGGCTGTTTAGTACCACTTACTACAAGTACACTATCATATAAAATCTCCGGCCAAAAAGTCTTATAATATAACATTAAAAAGCAAAAATATCATTTATAAGAAGACCCGGAGTCTATGCTTGATTTAGTTATCTCCTTCAGTCTTTAAAGTTAGTTAAGGTTTAATCAATAATGCTAAAATTAATCATTAGGTTAATTACATCTAAACATAATCAATCTTTAAAGTCTTACAATTTTGTCAGTATATGTGAGACTTTAATCAAGAAATTAAGAAGGACCAATCATCAATAGGGTATGAACATACACTTTAAAGTCCGCGTTTGATAGGTAGTAATAATTAATATTGAATAAAAAACATAAGATCCTCCACGCGGTTCCGTATGTAATTTAGTATTTATGTTAATGGTCCACTTGCATCATCAAATTTCAGATTTGTCAGTTTCTTAATTGAATTATGAAAAATAAACTATTTTGGACAAAACAATACAATAAGTAAAAGTAAAATCACGAAATTCTTATTAACTTCATTTAATATGTCAGAATATATTTTTTTTCTCAACTTTGCCCCTATTTATGAAGAGGATAAGTAGAATGGTGATTGGATGAGAAAAAAATGCATGTGTGAGAGAGTGTGTATGGGGAAGATGAGAAAAAGTGTTGTCAACAACCGGTAAAAATGGGAAAAAATACAATAATTGTTTAGATAAAAAACAACATTAACTTGTAACCAAAAAAAAAAACAACAACATTAACTTATATTTTGGGACAAGTCTCTCTCAAAACATTAGCTTATAGGAGTATATGGGATGGACGGAACTGAGTATCTTAAGACTATGGTCAGTTTATTTATTTTTAATCCAAAACAAACTTTGTGGTGCAAAAGCAAATTGAGGGATTAAGAATGTTGAAAGAAATTTCACCACAAAATTCATTGTCCTCAAGTAGGCAAACATATCTTCTACAAAGTACAATTCTATTTTTATTTAATATAACTTAATTACTTTAACTAGGAGTGCAAAACATACAAAAAACTTTTGCATATAACTGAAAGATATGTTATGAAATACTGAAAAACAGTTACATGCATCTTCTTAAATATCTGAGTTTTAAGGTATACCTTTGAGTAATAAACTTTATACAATATAATGAGAAGCCTTTTCATTAATTTTCCCTCATTACTTAATACTATCTTTTTTGTTTGCAAAACCGTGTATGCATGCATAAATTTTGTCACAATCAAACTATTTAACGTTTTAAAAAAATATCCATTATTATCAATGTCATTTAGCTTTTCTACTAGTTTATACGCGTTACTTAGTGTCCCACATAGTTTATAATTAAGTATATTTATTTAGGACACGCAATCTTCACCTATAAGTATCATTCATCACTCGGTATCATTTCCTCATTCCCACTCATATATAGCTCTTTCCCCTTTTAAGAACCTTACTTAAAACACTCCAAACATACATAGTAAAATCAGTGACAAAAGTCATATAATTGATCTCTCTTTTGTTATTTGTCGTCAATGGAGGCACTCACAACTCTTGTCCCATCACATAGGCTGCCAACACAGTTCATGTCATTGCCTTGCCGGAGAAGCCAGCGCCGCTATGGCGTGGTGGTTGCAAGAGCCGGTGGAGGAAGAGATCGCCAATGGGGAAGACTAGTGGACGAGGACATGATCATGCTAAGACTAAGAATAAGGGCGATGAAGATGATGGAGGGGGGAGTGGAAGAAGAAGATTATGGAATGATGAAGTGGGAAAAAGATTATTACGTAGGAGAATATGGGAATCATGTTTGTGGAGCCCTAGGGTTTTTACAGAATTATTTTATGAATGTAAGGCCAAGTTTGGCAGTGGGGACAATGCTTCTTGTTGCTTTGAGTGTGTTCCTTTCTTCTGGCTTGCTTCTCTCCAACTCCATCAATATGATTAACGCCCTCTTCTCTTCACTCTTTGGTTTAAGTTGAGAGGTATATGAATACACAAGACAACTTTAGCTAATACGATTTCACCATGTTAGCTAATTAAAGAGTATTATTTATGCAGTCAAAATTAGTATATTAGATATCACCATGTTATGTATGCATCCATAAATGATAAAGAATGAAAATGCTCTTTAAACGAAACTATAAAGGAGATCATCAAATTAAGGCATCAGCTGGTCTTATATATTACGTACTAGTCACAATGACAAATTTCTAGATGACAACATTTATGTACAATTTCAGATATACTTGCAGCTTAATTTCAAATGGGTCGCCAATTATTGAAACCATCAGACGTCATTATAATTAGCTTAGCTTGTTAGAAGTTGCAACTTTCGGTTGTCTCCCTCAATTTCCCCCCTGCTCTATCGACAAGGTGAAATGACAGATAACTCTTCTTCGACACACACACACGCACGCACGCTCACTGCTTCATGTTGTCTAAGCCACATATATAATGTGCACTAGGATAGAGTGACATGCACAGAACGAAGCCTCAAGCTATCACTTTTCTCGATGATGTGAACAAGAAAGGAATTTGTACAAAATACTCGATAAGGAAGATGTTGAGTTTAGTATTCCTCTTTATTAATCTCATAATTAGCCCTGAATCTGATGACAAGGTAGGATGGATTATTAGGGGGTGTTAAAAATTTTTCCTTATACACGAGTAATCTTTGTTATGTTTTGTTGTTTTGCTATTTTCATGTACTCAAGTCTCTATCAATATACAAATTCTAATGAAAATTTTATATTTTCATATGAACATGTTCTTGTTTATGCCACACATCTTTTAAGATTATTTTTTTTTGGTAAATTACCGCCCGGTTTAATCCGGACTCGAGGTGTAGGAGTGTTGCTCACATAGGCAAGATTGTCCCCTCTCCCAATGAGAGCGCTTCCCGGGATTCGAACACGCGTTCTCCTCCCTACGGGGGTTGTAGCCCACTTACCAGCTCAACCAACTACCCATTGGTATCTTTTAAGATTATTTGAAAGTTTATTTTATCTGTCTTACACAAATTACTGATACCGAAGGTAATTAAGAACCTTGTTGATCTAAAACAAAGATATATAGTAAGAACTTTGACTTTCTACATGTATGTTCATTCATTCTTACTGTACTGCAATTGAAATTAAAGTTATACAAGAAAGAGTAACTGGCTCGTTTAATGTGCTTATTTGCCAATCCTCTAATCCGAATTATATGACTTATTATTTTGGGAGATGTGCTTGGTTCTAAATATGAGACTATTTTCTAATTGTTCTCAACTTCTTTTCAAACTTCACATGTTAATGCTCCTCAATAATAAACAAGAGTTGGAGGGTTGTGATATAGGTAGATACTTATTATGCATTAGTAATATTATATGATTTTAATTAATTTCACTATAACTTTTATCTAACTAATATTAGTTAAATATGTTTTATATTTATTATTGATGGAGTAGCTAGTTAACAAGTCCAGTACATATCTTAAATAATTTTTATAGAGAAAATTATGGTTATATAGAAGTGTTAGTGACGGTGGACAGTGTCGATGTATATTTAAAAATGTTATGCAACACCAGTGGAATTTATTTGTTAAACGGTCAGGTCAACGTCGGTTGACTTAAAGTAAACAACAAATGAACAAATAGAACTAATTAGGAATATTTATGTATCTCTCTACATCATTCTTTTATTTATAATCATCTTTATATTATTCTCTTTAATGATATGTTAGTTAATTATATACTAAATTGAGTAAATTCTATAAACTCCCCCTAATCTTGGGCTTATATGCATATTACCCATTCAATAATTTAAAGTTTTAACTTAACCCGCCCTTCAAAAGTTTTGTTTTTGTTTTACTCTGGAACACTTGTCATTAAGTTATCATTGACTTATGTATTCAGTCAACATGTCATAGAATAAGACACTTCAAGTTTTAAGTGGAATCATATGTGACATTATGAAAATGGCACAAAATACACCAGTGGAATCATATGTGAATTATGTATTTCAAATGTTAGGTTAATATAACTTTTTGTCATTGATTTTCGGTCAATTTTGGTTTTACTCTCTAAACTTTAAAGTTGATGGTTTTAGTCCTCAAAATTTCAATCAAGTTTGGTTTTGGTACCTGAACTTTGAGATAGATGATTTTGGTCCCTGAGCTTTCGGCAATTTTGTTTTTTATCCCTAAACATAAAAAAATATTGAAAAATTTTAAAGTCTATAGAGTAAGTTTTCAAAATTGACTAAAAGATTAGGGTTGAAAACCAAAATTGACCAAAAGTTGATGAATTAAAACCGTCAATTTAAAAGTTTAGGGATCAAGACTATAATTGACTAGAAGGTGAGGACCATCTATTGTGTATTTTCTACCAATTTCGTATTATTTCATTGCTTTAACTTTTTTAGGTTAATACAATTTTTAGTTAATGAGTTTTCTGAGTTTTCAGTTAATTTTGGATTTAGTCACTCAATTTTAAATTTTAGTCAACTTTATTGAGCTTCTATTATTCTATCAACTTTATTCAAACTAGTCATCCATTACTCTTCCTCTTAAGGATTGTTATTTAATTTAGCCATTTTTATCAACAATTCAAAATCTTTCCTAAGTTAAGTCCTACAATTTTCCAAGTCTAAGTTATACTACCTCCGGTCCTAAATATAAGACCTAATTGATTTTTTTTGGAGAGATTAATGTTGCAAAATAGGTTATTAAATCATGACATATTTGATACTCCCTCCGTTCCTAAATATAGGACCTAGATGACTTTTTTGAAAAATCCTAAAAAAAGCAAAAAATAAGTTAATTATAAATTGATTTACCTAATTTTTTCTCTTAAACTAGTTTATTTTACCTATAAGCTAATGAATAATCTAAAAAGATATCAAATATGTCATCATTTAATAACCTATTTTGCAACCTTAATCTTTCCAAAAAAAAGTTATCTAGGTCTTATATTTAGGAACGGAAGGAGTATCTTTTTAGATTATCCATTAGCTTATAGGCAAAATAAACTAGTGTAAGAGAAAAAATTAGGTAAATCAATTTATAATCAACTTATTTTGCTTTTTTTAGGATTTTTCAAAAAAAGTCAATAAGGTCCTATATTTAGGACTGGAGGGAGTATTTATTTATCGTCAAAATCCTAAATTCTAAAAAATTCTGCCTGTCATCTCTTGCAACACATATCTCTTCCAATTCTGTTGATAACCTTAATAGGATGGCACATAAGATACAATGATGTCTTTTATCAATCTGACACACAGAAATTTCAATCCAAAATATTGGTAAGTTAACGAATTTATGGTGATTAAATCTAAAGTTTGAAACGTTTAAAGGGCTACATGTTAGTGGCCCAATATGTAGATGGATTCTATAGAATTTAGCTTGTTAAATTGTAATGTTAGTTGAGAGAGATAGCCACAACGTTAATTATTTTTGTATACCATTTGAAGAACTTCATACTCCTTCCTAGTTCCTATGCACTAAGGCCCAAATTTATTTGACATAAACCGGTGACAGACCATACGCGGAAAAAGAAAACCGAGTGAAGTGAGCGCGTGGGTGACTATGTTTATCTGTGGGCGCGTGAGCCATTTTGGGGTGTCGTCTTCTTTGAAGCTTGCCTGCAACCTCAACAACACTCAATCTCTTGCTTCCTTTTCCTTTTATGCATCAAATGTCTGCTTAATCAATCAAAAAGGTTTCATCTTTCTTCTCTTTTGGAAAACCCCTTTTCCTTTTCTCCAAGTTTCTTCTTCTTCTTCTTCTTCTTTTCCTCCTTTTCATTCTCTTTTCCCTTTTCATCCTTTCTTTTCAAACCCCTTTTGGCTAACTTTCTGGGTTTTCTATGGGATTCTGAATTATCATCTACCTACATTTGCTTAACTGGTGTTTCCCTTTTTGTGTTGAAACTTTTCTTCCCCAAATTTTGAGCTTTTCTTTGGCTGATAGAGGGTGAGCATTTGCTTTTAAAGTTTTTGTTTTTGTTTATCTGGTTTTGATTTCTTAGCTGACATGCTTTAACTGAAAATTTCCATTTTGTATTGTTTGTGTACTGACTAAAATCAATGTAGCCATAGGATTGTTTTAATCAGGTCTTTACTTACAATGTCAGCATATATGTGACATTTGATATTCATTTTTGACTGTTAGATTTCAATATTTATAGACTTATCTGTCTTCATTTATGTTGGATTGAATGTTCTGTGCCTATTGCAGATCTTTTGCTGTACTTAGTTTTGAATTTCAATTTCAGTAGAGGTATAATGTTATATAATCTGGTTGCTTTTACTATTTAGAAGTTTCTCTGTTTTTTTTACTTACATTTTACTGTCATTGTTTACTAAGCTTGTGAACTTGCAAATGTAGCATCTTTTGAAGGAGATTAAAGTGGAGACTTGCTGCTTCATGGGTGGGTGGAAAATACATTTTTGGTTGAATTGATGAGAATAAAGTGAGCTAGCAGTTTTTTGCTCAAAACCATTTAACTTGGGTTCTCATTAATCACTAAGCACACAAGTTAGTACTCCCTCCAGTCCTAAATAGAAGACCCAGTTTACTTTGTTTTGGAGAAATGGTTGCAAAATAGGTTATTAAATTATGACATGTTTGATAGATTTTTAGATTATCCATTAGTTTATAGGTAAAATAAACTAGTCTAAGGGAAAAAATTAGGAAATTCAGATTATAATTAACTTATTTTGTTATTTTAGGATTTTCCAAAAAAGTCAACCAGTTCTTATATTTAGGACCGGAGGGAGTAGTTGAAATTAACAAAATCTTTGGGTACTTGGTGTCTAGTAGCATAGACATGTCAAATCAACTAATGTGTGATAAGCCCCTCATTTCGTAGGATCAATCTGTGTGTTCACTATATTTTTGGAGACTGAAGTTGAATATGCTTATCAATTTGACGATTAAATAGCTAGTTTACTCGAAGTTCTTTTTTCTATCAATGAACATTGAGTGATCTCTTCATTCTTTTTGTTGATCAGCTACTCGCTGAGTCTACTCTGAATTCTGTTTTTGAAAATGGAAGGAGTTTGTGGTCAGCAAAACCTTGTAAATTAACTTTTTGAGTTTGAAATGGATGGGACAAATGGAGTATCTTCTAACAAATTGGTACAGTGTCGGATATGTCATGATGAAGATGAAGACTCAAATATGGAGTCTCCCTGTTCTTGTAGTGGCAGTTTGAAGGTAAAAAATGATTTTGAAATTCTGGTGAAAGTCTTGAAAGGTCTTTGCAATGCTTTATATTTATTCTAACATCTCATTATTTATAGTTCTGCTATTAATTAATTTGTGGAATATTGCACACAACCTCCATGACCAAAGAATTTGCTGTGACCTCATAATTGTGTTGATGCTTCATATTCTTCAAAATGAAAATCTCCCTGCCTTTAATCAAAATATGCTTCTCTAAGGTATTTGTATTGTTATGTTATATGTCTGCTTATTGCTCCTTGACTGGTTTGGTTTTAAGGGTTTAACTGAACAGGAGTCTGTACTGGTGTTTAGGTGATTGCTACATCTGAGTTTCTTTTTCTTTATCATTTCTGTAGTATGCACATCGAAAATGCGTCCAAAGATGGTGCAATGAGAAAGGTGATACTGTCTGTGAGATTTGCCGACAGGTCTGTCTTCACTGTATTTGATTGCTTCTTTACTAATTGAAGTTATCAATAATTAAAACACATGCTATCTTTAAACTTCTTCATTTGTTTGGGCTTTGGTAACTGTAGCATTTCACGCCTGGTTATACCGCACCGCGTCGACTATTTCATTATGGCAGTTCACCATTAAATTTTAGGTAAAGTCCTTTTTATTCATCAGTAAATTCATAGTCCTTGTATCACTTTTTTTATTTTTGATCAAATGTCTTGGCGTTGTAATCTCAGAGGTAATTGGGAGATTTCCAGAAGAGATCTGCAAAATCATCAGTTCATTGAAATGTTTGCTGCTAATCGTGAATTCTCAGACAGTGGTGCGGAATACTCAGTACCCTCGACAGCTAGTCTGGTCTGCTTTCGCATTGTTGCAATTATTGTAATTTCCTTTGCTACCTTCATTCCTCTTTTACAGGATAGAATTGTCTATGGCTGATTTGAACCAGTCTAGACTATAAAATTTCATTAGAGCAGTCTATATTTCATTGTTTTATTAGTTTGTATTCAATACTCATTTATACAAGTCCTCTATTGAAGAACTGGTTTTTCCTTCATTCTTCATTCTTCCTTTAAATAAAAGGGTACTGAAATCTCTATGAATTTTTCCAAAACTAATAAGTGTATTAGTATAATTAATGATGGGGTTGTTTCTGTGTCCCTTGCAGTTTATCGCTCTTCTTGTTTTACGCCATACCCTCCCAATTATACTCAGTGGAGGAGGGGAATACACTTTGACTCTTTACATGGTAAATTAAGATGGACGGTATATTCACTCATATGATAAAATTTGATGAACTTCTGAGGTAGAGTCATTAATGTAACAGGAAATTTTACTTTTATGAATTGCAGTTGCTGATTATGAGAACAGTTGCAATACTTCTACCTGTATGTGTAATGGTCAAGGCATTTACCATAATCCAAAGGCGACGATACCAGGTTTGTTAATCTAACCATTTTTCTCTTTTAGGTGGGAGACAAACAAAATAACTTATGCATGGAGAAAGATTTAAAAAAGGTGTCCCGTTGCACAAGGCTCCCACAAGGTGGGGCCTAGAAAGGGATAAATACACAGCCTTACCCTGCAACTGGCGAGGTTGCTTTTAGTTTTTGAGCTAATACCTATAGTTTAAATGGCAACAACCTTACTATTGCTCAAGGGCTCACCCTCTGTAAAGAGAAAAGAAAAAATGGTAATTCCAGTTCTAGTCCTCACTTAATGAGGGTGCTGGGGAAGGGAAACTAGGTAGCCTTACCTCTGCTTAAACAAAGAGGTTGATTTAAACCCACGACCTCAGACCCCACAACAAGTGAGCTTTTCTTTAAGCCAAACTGACCCTTCATATAGAGAGAAGAAAAATGAGTGTAAAACATAAGTGTAATGCAGACATAAATATAACCTTAATAATCATGGTAGTTTGATGATAGTGACACATGTCAAGTTTCAAACTAGCTTTGAGAAAGGAGAATGTATTACATTATTCAAGAAAACGTTGTTATGCTTAGCTTGGGTATGTTTGGATTGAGGATAGTGGATGAGATAGGAAAGAACAGTTAGGTTTGATTTATATTTTTGAAATTCATCTTCACATAGTCTAAGTTGTATAACTGTTGTCCTTTAATCCTATCGCATAGTCCTCCATCCAGATATGAAGTTATGATTGTCTAACAATTGTTGAGTGATTTTGTTTATTCGTATTGAAGAACTTGGATTTTTGTGACAATTGATATTGCAAGAACTTGAAACTAAATAAGCCTCATACTACTGTTTGATTTCTGAGTGAAATGAATTTCTGAGGAAAAGTTAGGACAAACTAAATAAGCTTTCCCTTTACATCTCTTGCACAAGTCTACTGCTTTCCAGATTTTTAATTTGATTTTTCTCCCTAGGCTAGAAAACTAAACAGATTTGAATTTAACAGGATCACTACTCCTCTGTTCTGCAACATGAGGATAGTGAGTTGGAACAGCCTCAGTCTCGTGCAATTCATATCTTGTAATCATTTCAGATTCTGGCAATGATCTTAAGGTAATAACTGCTTTCACGTTGAGATTTTTTGATGATATAGTGTCTGATTGGGCTAGATTTGAGTATTGTTGGGTCATACTTGAGGATAGTTCTTGCTAAACTTTTCTGCCTTCGCATGGAGTTGAGCTCAAGATTCCATGCCTCCACTAAATACACCGTCTGTTGGTTGATTTCATGTTGATATTATATCGGTCGCCACGATGTCGAAAGATTTCTGCTTTACTATCCTTATATCGAGAATTTGATAAATGTAGTGACTTGTTTTTTGAACTTTTAGATGATGATTTCACTATTATAAGATGATGTGGATGCAAGAGAAGACTTCTTGATCATTGTTGTCGTTGAGATAAAGAAGTTGTCGTTTGAATATTCAATATGCATTGTTTCATGATTCTGATGCTGAAGATGGCATGAGGAATTGCTGAGTCAATTACTTCGTGGCCTCTCATTTGAATTAAATTATGTCATTTGACTGGATGCAATTGTTGTACATATTAGTTCTCTGGTGATAGTTATAGATGTAAAAAATAATATATTTCACTTCTAAAATGCAAACATTACAATGTATTATCATATGCTTGTATATATATTTTTTTTCCTGAAAATTTAGGTGCAAGTCATTGTGGTATAGTCTTGAACCTGTTATGAGGATAGATTTAACTTTTTGTCATTGACACGAATTCTAGTAATTAAATTTACATCAGGAAATATTATTTATAATAATAGTTTTAGGCATCATACATGCATTCCAAAGACGGATAGCCTCGCATGAAGCTATTTATGAGTGCGACAATAATTTCTCAAACTAGAGACCTTGTAGGTGGGGTTAGGTAACTCTTTCATAGAGAATGGCAGGTTCAACTGGTTAGTGTTTATTGAGAAGAGATTGAACTTGCTAAAAGGTCAACTGGTTAGTGTTCATAGAGTATTAGAGATGATGTAACATGTTTACAATTGGTATTCAACGCTACTAGCAACTAATTAATTCAAATAATAGGTATTGTTTTTCAACATGTATTCGTGACTTTTTAATATTGAATTTCATTCTCAAGCTTAGGTTTATGATAATGATAAAAAAAAGAATATTGAATTCCATTATTTATTAAGGAAAAAGATCATTGGTTAAGAAAATTAAGAAAAAGATTTCTAACAGGGGATGTTACATTAATTTTACTTTGAGGAGTATCATGTCTCAATGGGGCGTGATGATTTAAAAATGACTGATTCTCAATAATAGTAACTTGTAATGGTATAAACTATACACATATTCTGATAAAAAAAAACTATACACATATTTACTTATTCATCATACGTAGGAACACTCTGATGAAATAAATTAAAGATTCGAAATTATTCTTCTAGTATTCCTTTTAAATTAAAGAGTTCGTTTGGTTGCAAGAATATGAAGGAAAATAAATCGTTGAAATGAGAAAAGAAATAAAGGTTGACTCATTTGATTTATGCATGAAAGGAATTGAAATGATCAACTCATTTCTAGAGGGTGTTGGGGAAGGGAATATACTAGACAGTCTAACCTATGTTTTTCGCATAGTAGCTGATTTAGACCCATGAGTCCACGACCTTATAGCTACACAACAATCGAGCTCTATTGAGCTAAGTCAGCCCTTCCATGAAAGGAATTCAATTAAAATGAAAATATTTTTTGTTAGAGACATGTCATATTGTCTTGATTATTTTTTTAATAAAAATTATATTTAAATTTAAAACTAACACTATTATTTTGAAAACAACGAGACAAACATTTAAAATCCAATGTATCTAGCTAAAAAAGAATTAAAATCAAATGTATCTAACTAAAAAAAGAATGTAATTTGTCAAAATCAATTGTTATAGGTTGGAAAGTGGGTTTGGAAACTTAGTAGGTCCAAAAAATTGGAATTCGTAATGCTTTTGTCAACCAAACACACGAACCTAATGGAATTTTAAGATTTCATTGCGATAGGCCTACTTGCAAATCTTAAAATAGACACATCATGAAAATGAACAAACCACCATGTTACAAGGTACTTAAAGAAAAGCACGACAGATATAGGCAAACATGAAAACAAATCATAAAAAGTGAGTCTCATGGAGCCTCAGCCCAGCACGAATCCCAACAGAACAGAGTACGAAAAACAATAAATCACGGTAGCAAAGTTTAGCACACATAGGGCCAGACTAAACCCTTTATTTGAAACTGAAAACACAAATCAACCAAAAGGGAACCAAAAAACAAACTTAAGCACAACGTATTACTCTTCCTCTGATTCTGATTCTGATTCTGCACTCTGAAGCCAATCAATGAAGGGCAGAGCATTCTTCCATATCTTGGAGTCCTTGGAGTCTCCTTTGATACCTTCCACATACCATTGAACTATGTTCTCTTCCTCCAGCACATCAGCATCGTAAAACGCCTTCAAAATTAAGGCAACCTCCTTCAAAGCATTGGCATTGCCCTTGCAACAGAAGTCCTCGATTGCGTGTAGCAGTAGCATCTGCGGTCCTTCTCCCCCAGCAGCGGCAGCAGCAAGGTAGCCCCTATTCTTGACAAGTTCCTTAGCGAAACCTTTCTCAACACTGGCAGTAATGGCCTCAAACACAGCGCTCACTTTCTCCTGAGGAGATGCAGAAAGTGCCGCTAAATGGTGCTGCAGTTCCTTTGCTGAGACGCCTTTCTGCAGATAAGATTTGACTTCCTCCACAAGAGTCCTACACGGCATTGAGCTCCCATTCTCAGACCCACCATTTACCTTGCTGGCTTCTTTTGCTTTCTTCTCAGGCTCATCTGTGGAGAGCATAACCATATCAGCTGTCACTTTATTTAATTGTTCATGGATGCGTTGGCGAGCAGCCTCCAATGATGTATCTGTTTGCCATTGGACATCATCTTCATCATCTTCCTCCGCTTCAACATGAGGTTCCTCAGCAATCTTACCACGAGGAGGCGATACTCGGTCTTCATCAGAGCTGTTGGATTTCTTTTTAGATTTCGTAGTTCCGTCCTTGGAAGAGGAAGAACCCTTCTTTTTGACCTCCTTTTTCAATTTTTTCATTTCCTCATCGGCTGCTTCACCTTCCTTCAGTCTCTCCTTCTCAGCTCTCCTCATCGCCTTCTTGTCTTTAGACCCTTTCTTGGCTTCAGGAGGATTCTTGATTATAAAGGTGGTCAGCTTGTCTCTCATATCCACATCTGACACAAACCCACAGGCAGCACAATTCAACTGGATATTTTGATTCTTGGTGATCAAGATCTCGGTTTCAGGATTCCTACAACCATAGCACTGAACATATTTCTTAATGAAGTTCTCCAGAAGACCAGCAAGTTTTGCAGTATCATGTGCTCCATTAACATGAGAAGTCCCAGTTTTCTCGTCAAACTTGGATTGAGCTCCTAGCTCACAGCCAAAATACTTGGTTGTGTAAGAAGCTGGCCTTGCCAATGCCTTTGCAATATCAACCATATTGACAATGTTGGTTTTGATGCCATTACCTCTGCCCTCAATTTTGGTTATCATTTTGGGCATCTTATACCTGTAGAAGGCATCATCACTGTTTGCAGCTCCAATGTTTTGTAAAGCCATGATGACAAGTAGTGAAATTCCCAACAATGACTGGATATCAAGAACAGCAGATTGAGGAATTCGAAGTACAGTGAGCAGTAATGTCAGCCGCTGAGCCTGCAAGGACTAGTGAAGAGAACTCTCCCGTAACTATGGGAGGTTGCCAACAGAAGCAACCAGTGGACTCAGGGTATTCCTGATATTGCTCGAGATGCATACAGCTGAATTTTTTAGGCAAGGGTCTGTCCTTTTTCCTAGATAAAGGAAAATACTGTCCAAGCAACCCAACTGATCCCAAATAGGTTATGGCCGAATCGGACATAAAAAAGCCTTCAATGCAACACCTTCAACTTGATCTTGCAGAATCCTAAATCAAAGACAGGGAGATTCATTATTAAGATCAAGTTCAAGGTTTAATTGAACAGAAACAAATCTCAAGTGAGAAATACCACTAATCGTCCCATTTATAGCTTAGTATAAAGCAATGACAGATAATTAAAACAAAAGGAACAGTTTAAAACACAATATTCTCCCACATGATAATAATTTTTCAACAAAAAGCATAAATTTTGCAGCATATATTCCAAGAACAAGGGTGTGTCAAAACTCAAAATTTAACTACGTCTGCTAACACATACAAATAATGAAAAACAAACTATAAGTTTAAACTTCGCACAAGATTAATAGTTCCCTAAATCTAAATTGAAATATCTGGAAAACTTAAACTTCACTCCGTCAACAGCATAAATCCATTTTATCCAGAATAGGCGAGCACATCAAGTCTGATTTCAATTAATGGCACCAACGGATTAACGAAAAACAAAAAACAATTTAGATAAAAATAATTCCGCATCACATGCGAACAAACGAAAATCACTCCAAAAAAACTCACATTAACAACGCACACAGTAATATAATACTACAAGCATCAATAAAATTAACAAACATATGTACACCAGTTGTATTTATTACACATTAAACACTCAGATTAATGAAGACCCAATCCCATTGCCCTCTTCAGAAGCAGTATATGAGAACGAATTCTCGAGAGAATTACAAGGAAAAATGTCTATAACGTCTCAAATACTCCGCTTATATTTATAGTCGGTCCCAAGTCCGGATAAAGGAGTAGGGTTGTGTTAGGCTTCAGCAGAGAACGTAAAAATATGTCGAATCTATTGGGCGTGGACACACGCAATAGCGCCGTGTGATCCATGTAGCCGACCCCACTTAGTTGGGATAAGGCTTTGATGATGATGATGATGACTATTTGTAACTTCCTACTAGATAAGATTGACATTATCAGACATTATCAGAGATTAATTAATAATTGAAACACTCAGATTAACAACGCAGACAGTAATATAATACTGCAAGCATCAATGGAATCAACAACAACCTACATAAAACAGTTATAAATTATATATAAATTAAATCTGAAACGGAATCGATTTCCTCTACATCTAACAAAAAACTGAGATTATTAAGCAAAAAACGTTACAGATAATAAAACTCGATATAGATACAACAAAAACAGAAACTGATTATGATCTAAGATTGCTTAAAATAAAAGTCAACAACGATTTAAAAAAAAAAACAGATTTCGAAAACATGAAAATATAATGAGAAAATGAAAAAATCGGATAGTAAAAGTGGTACCTGCCGCGAATCGAGACGAGAGTCGATACGGAAGAGAGCAAGCGAAGGAATTGAAGGAGGATTGAGGGAGGAGGAGAAAACTAGGGTTCGGAAATTAGGGTTTGAAATGAATGCAGATATGAAGAAATGGGGAAGGCGGTGCTTAGATATATAGGAGAGACGAGAAGAAACGAGAAACAGAAAAGATATTACGATTTTCTGGATAAAATTGGATAAATGAATTTTAAAGAAGATACGATAATTAATTAATTAATTTTTTAATTAATCCCAGGGAAATTCACACATCATCATTTTTGTGATCCAATAACAACTAAACATGTTTTAAGTGGAATATTCAATTAAACCCAGAGAATGTTTTTTATTTTCTGATAAAAAAATGTTTTTTTTTTATTTTATGGATTGAAAAAAAATAAGGCTTTGAATGTTTAGTTATTAATGGCTGAAGGTGCACGGGTTCCGCAGGAACTTCTATTAACACAAAATATTAATTGTGTTTTTTCTTACCAAAATTTGTGCATTTTTTTAAACTTTTGAAAATAAGTAATTTTTTCACCAACGAAAATAGGATAATTGCCATTTAAATCCCTCCGAATATACAAAAGGACAATTCAGGAACTCAAACTTCCAAAAGGACCATGAAGGAACTAGGACCTAGTTGACATTTTAAAATTGTGTGAAAAGACAAAATTGCCCTAATCATAAAACAGAAATTACTAACCACCCTTACACCCACCATTTTCGATAGGGTGGTTAGTAATTTCTGTTTTATGATTAGGACAATTTTATCTTTTCACAGTATTTTAAAATGTCAACTAGGTCCTAGTTCTTTCATGGTCCTTTTGGAAGTTTGAGTTCCTGAATTGTCCTTTTGTATATTCGGAGGGATTTAAATGACATTTTCCCACGAAAATAAGTCAGTCAACTATTCAGGCCTTATCTTTTGATTTTTTTTTCCTTGCCTCTTAGTCTTGGGTTGAGACGTGTCGTAACAGAAAACCCAAAGCATAATTATAAAAAAAATTGAAACTTTCTTTGAAATTGTGTTTATTTATTTATTTTGAAACATAGGTTTTACTATCATTTTTTTGGGTAAAAAAAGGGGAAAGTTGTTCATGAAAGGAAAATAAATATTAACAATAGCTTAATTATTGAAAATGTCTTGAACTTTGGCATTGGGTTCAGAGGGTCAATTAAATGTGTTAAATTTAAGTGTCTAAGCGATATTAATCAAGATTGAACAAAATGCTAATTCATATAATTGAAATTGTTTGGATGGAGATTTTGAAAATCACATTCTTACTATAGTGATTTTGTTTTAACTATATAGAATGAGAAGGGGAGATAAGAGAAAGAAGACAAGAATAATATGTTCTTCTATGTATTCAAAAGTCTATCATACACAAAACAAAACTCTCTAAAAATTGTGTCATGGCAGGCCTCTAGGCTCAAAATTACTCACTAAGATCATATTATTCTTGTCTTCCTCACATCGGCGGGATTCAAATTGACAATCACATAATTATAAGTCAAACATCTTTACTAACTGAACTAACTTTTGTTGGTCACACAATGTACTTTTTACCATCTAAAGGTTACGTTCCTAAATGGATTTCACACAAAATCTATGTGAAAATTTATATTTCTACCTTTTTAGGAATTTTGAAATCAACTTAAATAAAAATTATACACCGTTAGCCAAGGCAGAATTTTGACATTTTTTACGTACAACTACTAACCTATTAAAAGAAAAGAAAAAAGAAAAAAACGATGAACCACCCTTATCCAACCCAACTAAAGGCCCATGGGACTGACCCAAAATAAGGAAAGTTCGGCTAAACATCATCTATCCCACATTCCCATAACCCCCTACATACAACTACTTATCCTCGACCAAAGACACCAAGATAGTGTATGAACTTCAATCAGGTAGATATCATAGCGTTACGATTAACGATAAAAGATTAACGCATGAGTAATAGTTACAACATAAAGATAGAAGGCAACACGCTTGAGTCTTGGCCCTAAAAGGGTCCACGAGAAAAAGTTACAAAACACAACATACCAGAGACTATATAGCATAGCTCAACACTCAGAGAGGGCCAACTAAACCCCATTACATTATTTGAGACTCAAGCTATCCAAAGAAAAAGATACAAGCAACCAAATAGAACAAAAAAGAGAAACTTAAGCACAACACATTACTCTTCCTCTGATTCTGATTCTGCACTCTGAAGCACAACGCATTAACCCTTTTCAAAAACATAGCATTGATAGAGAGAGATGATAAATCCTACAAGAAATAGTGAAGTGATAGAAAATTGATTAGCACATTATTTAAAAAATCAGAACTGGTTATATTTTACCTTAATTTTAAATGAGGTTTTTATTATTAGAAATGAATTTCTTCCTTAATGTAGGACCGATTTAACTCCACTATGTTTTATACTTGAGGTTTTTAAAAGCTATAGTTTAAGATTTTTGGATCAATCAATCATGACTCGATTCAAGCAAAATATAGCTATATAAACATAATTCAGAATTGGGTACACTGCAAGAAAATTATTTTTTTTAAAAAAAACAAGTATAATTCAAATCCGTTAAAACTTCAGACCGAGCCCAATTTAGATGAACTCATTTAGAGGTCATCATTGTGTAACTATATTTGGGCCGTTAAACCATCAAGATAACTCGAGCAACTGATTAAGGTTAAGGACCTCTTTATATGATTTTGATATTTGTGAAAATCCTTTTCTTTTTCAATTGAGATGATCGAATTAAGTCAAGTCATATTAAATTCGTAAAAATTTGTTAAGAACAAGAAATGTTGTATTGATTGATGTAATTTAACATACTGTGATGAGATTAGCCGAGTTTTGATGATGTAGCAAAAATATAAATTGAATTCAAAGATAATAGAAGAATATTGTAATAGATTAAAAAATAGTATAAATACTACGTAAGTAATATAAACTCTACATTTAATTTAGAGTGACGAGTTTGAAATTTTTCAAATTTATCGCTCATCCAATTAAGCGTCCAACTTGATGTGTGAAGATCTTCTAAAATTCTTCATTAGTATAAAATTTTCATGTATAGTCAAAATAGATGGTAAGACTAAAAATATAAATATGCATGGCCTTCATTATCTTTTTTCTTTACTTTTCGCTCGCTTTTGTTTAAACTTTTTTCTTACACATCGTAAACACTTTTTATCAACTATTGGAAAATTAATCTAGAAGTCTTTATGATTTGTCATGATTTTTTATTAGAATAGTTTCTTAATTATGATTTTGAATCAGGTTCTCAATCCCGTTTTTATTATCGGGTACTTAACCCTATAAGGTGTATCCTTTAAGATTTTAAACTGTTAAATGTGTGTATTAATTAACTTTTACAACTTTTTACTCTTTTTGATCCTAGTTAAAAGATTATTTTAATTTTTTTGGACAAATTAAGGATGTAAGTTTAATCACTTTAAATTATTTATAATTATTTTTTTCTCATAATTAATTTATTCTATTTATAAATTAACATTTGATATAGTTACATGTGAAATATATTATAATTTAGTGGTCTAATTTGAATTGCTTCATTCACTTTCACAAAAGTCAGAAAGCTCAAAATAAATCATTGCAATGGAAGGAATAGCACTTCAGCAATTCATTTGCTGCGTATAAAGCTAGAAAAACGAGCATATTATATTGAACCAACAGACAAACATGAAACACAAACATAGGAAGCACATAGAAGAAGCCAATAGAAACATGCATGCATGAAATGGCATGAGTACTGTAAAAATGCTTGGAAAGTGGCTGTGAGCACAATGGAATCTCCCATAGGATTTCAAGAAGTGCTTGTCTATGCGTATGTATGTTGTGCTGACAGCTATATATGTGAAACATATCTAATTCAATTCAACTTTTCTTTGGACTTTTTATATGGTATCTTGGGGCAAATCATCTTTCAAACACATCAACAACCTCGGACTAATTTGAATTGAGGCATGATAGGAATCATTAAAGTTGGTGTCTCCGACCTATAAGATGTTGCATTCTCACGTTTTGAAATCAAGACTCGTGATTAAGCTACAACTATCCCAACCAACTAATCTAATCGTCCAGGTTTCAATTCAACTGTTTTAAGTACTCTTTTTTATTGTTAAGAATAAATTATCTGGTTTTTTACAATAAAGAGATGAGGGAATATTGTTTATCAACGAACTCAAATTCACGACAGCTAGAAATCCTTGGGAAGGACACCCATCCTCTCTCTCTCTCACGGTGGTAAATTTTGGTCGTAATCTAATTTTGTATATTTAAATAACTTTTAAAAGATAAATTTATATTTTTCTAAAGAAGTATTCAAAACATCATTTTTAATTTAAGTTGTGATCGATCATAAAAAACTGATTGATTAGATAAAAATAAAATAATTTGTAATCATGAAGTGTTGATGTTCAAATATGACGCTTAGTGCTCTTAGTATGAGCTAAGGCATGCGCAAATACACACATACCTGTTGGGGGCAATGCCAATGTCCTCCTTTTGGTGAGTCTTAATTATTCTTTATTGCCCTCGTTTTATAGTTTATATTTATAAATCATAACCCTCGGTTTCTCAGCATCCTTTAATAGGAAATGATTTAGGATAGTTAAAAAAAAAATCTTTAGGTGATGAATTAGTGAATCGCTATAAATTAATTAGGTATGATATAATAAGCTTGAACCCGACCCTGATTTTTTCTTATAACTATCTCACCTAGTTAGATGGTGTGATTTAAAAAGAAGTTGAGATCAGACTAATTTTTAGACGTAAATATAAAAATGACTACATAATATCTTGTGTACTTGTTAAACAACATTTTATTGTCATTAAAGGAAGAAATTATCATCCTTTATTAAATAGCACATAGACACCATGCAAACAATTAATATAGACGATATTAGAAAAATGTCACGTATTTATTGATATTATCTCTTAGAGCTCGTCCTAACAGAGTTCATCTTATGCATATTCATTATCCGAGTCCAGTGCTTTCATATGCTAAACACTTTTCTTTTAAAAAATAAAACTTAGAAATGAATTATTTTTTTATTCAATGAAAGCACAGTAATGTAATAAAATGGTCAATACTTAGCTTAGAGATGGTCCTAATCTCATTTCATCGATATATTTGAACAAAACAACTATTATGGAGTATATCTAAATCCTAGCTTAATGTCTATGATTCCATACAAAAATACCTTGATGGTTAGAGGGGAAATGACACTTATATGCAAGGTAAATGATGGTTGAAAAATGAAGAACTTAGCTTATAAGATTATTGATATTTGTATTATAATAAATGATTATCTTAAAAAAATAGATGATTTTGGTTCAAAATGAACTTATTACACAGCTAAATAAAAAGGAGAATTATATTATTACAGATAACTCCCGTTGAACAAATAAATGTAGTTACTATTCTAATATCATGCAAAATGTAAACACCACATTTTAACATATTACAATTGAGGCTTATTAGTAATTAAATTTTCAAAAAATTGGTGATAAATCCATATTTGTAAATTAATTAAAACAACATATGTTGAGTATGTGATGTCATGTGCCAGTGTATGTCCAATTTCTCATTTAATTTGTCAAAAGGATTTATCCCCAAACTACCCTACATTTTTTTCTCAGGAGTTTTTATATTATTCTTCTAAAAAAAGGTAAATATATATAATGTATCAAAAAAGGTAAATATATAAATATATTAAATAAAGAATATTTTGTATATTATGACAAGAGTGCCGCTCCACAGTACGTGCGATATGCAGCAATTGTTTTGGTGAACAAATATTTAAGATTTTATTAAGGCGATGTCGGCTTTATCTATCTGTGGATGGACTGGTTGAAAAAAATTCAAATGACCGGCTTAATAGGTTTAATTAATTAAGCTTTGACACTTTGTGCAGTTAGAAAAAAAAATCAAAGTTGCAAATTATGTTTGAATGTTGGATGGCTTCAAGGTTTTAAATAATTTAGTGGGTTGTCGGCTAATAACTTCAACTATTGCTGATTTCAAAAAATAATTGAGATGATTGCGCAGCCATATATAATTAATTTTTTTGGCCAACATATATAATGAATTAAGGGAATAGCTAATTAGTATTTAACATCTGGTAATTATCAATACAAACCCGTGATTTTGTTTTTTTTAACACATTTTCAGACCAAACACAATAGCAAAACCAACTAACGCGGTTTACAAGTGATTTTGTTTTTTTGATTTCACATAACAAACCCGTGATTTTTTGGGACTTAAGTTTTCTATACTTTTCTTCCCCTCCACTTGATCTCTATTTTACATGTTGAAATTCGGATAATATAGATTCAATACATTACTATCAAAAGAATTAAAGATAAAATGTTAAATTATCAAATAAAATTAATAAATTTAATCTGTTAACTTTTAATTAAGAAATGTTTCCAATTTATATAAAAAAGGAAGAGATTTAAGAACATTATTGTTTTTATATAAGAAAATTTAGGTGAGTTGGTTTCGGGACCACCACTTAGAGATGTACTTATAAATCATCCACCAATAATGTCTTTATATTAGAGGGATTCAAATTTGAACCCACAACTACATAACTATAATACAAACCCCTTTATCAACTTGAACAACCTCTGTTGATTAAATTATCTTATAATAATATTAACTTAATCATTCCAACTTAAAATAATAAGGATATAAAGTTCGAAAGAATGTGAAAAAATCCAATCAAATTTTTTTGTCAGAAACCAATCTAATTTAACTATACGAAAAAAAAAAGAAATTTTATAAAATGCCATGTGAAACATCTATTTCAAAACAAGAATGAAGGTTTAATTTTAAGTGTGCCTTAATTCAGTTCAAAAAAAAGTGTGCACTGAGAAAAATGAGTGGAAACACTGTAAAATACTTTTGAATTTTAAAACTTCACATGGGTGATTTTAGAGTCAATATCGTTATTCAAAAAGTAAAAAACTCTTATATGATATTTTGAAATGTAGAAAATATTTTAATGTCATTTCTTAGAACTACTCACATCAAGAACCCAGGGTGTGTGGTTGAGTGACAAAGATTCATTTACCCTTAACCAATTGTATGAGGTTCGATCCTTGTCAGCGTTGGGCATGGAGAAACATTAAATCTCACAAACCAGTTGTCTCACCCTTTGAGGTGCCTACAAATCAGCGGGGGACTAGCCTTTCACTTGTCGAGTGGAGGATACTTTGTTCGTCGTTAAAAAAAGAACTACTCACATAAAAAACAACAAAGTCTTATCCGAATTAGGTGAGGTCGACTACATGAATCACACGACTTTATTGTGCTTGATCAATAGTCATGTTTGGAGTGCGTGCGTCCATGTTCATAATATTCGACATGCTTTTACGTTGGTTGTCGAATCGGCCTAATACAACCATATTTTTTTATCCAAGCTTGTGAGTTGTGACCTACTATGAATATAGGCGGAGTATTCCTAACTACTCACATCAAGAAATATATTTAATGTGACTTGGAAATTCGTAATATGGTAACATCTTAAATTTAATCGATTGATACCAAATTGTAGATAACATATTAAAAATATTAATTTGATACTAATTAAAGAACAACAAAAAAGAATTGGTCCGACTCTCATTAGGGTTCACCGATCCTAATTTGGCATTATCTGCAATTTTTCCAATGTGTATATTAAAATGTAATTTTGTTTGTATGTATGATTAGAATTACGACTCGGAAAATTTTGATCTTAATTCGCACGATTAAAATCTTTTACCTTATCGAAAAACGCGTATATATAAAAATAATGATTTGACGGATTATCTTTTGCTGACACTATTTTTTTTTTATTTTACTCATAAGATATTGCTGTGAAACTAGCAAGAATGCATTTTCAATCCTTCAATTTAATATGTTTTGATTTCAAATTAATCTTTCTTAAGTTATTTTTAAATCTTTTGACAAAACAAATTCTTATTCGAAGTAGTATTAAAAAACGTGTTAGGCATTTAAATTTTAAATATTGACATATTAAAATGAAAGGATCATATTGAAATGGATGAAAATTGTATAGTTTTTCCAAGCATAAAGTCATATATAACTATTGACATAATAAATGTATATTTTAAACGGTTGGTATGAAAAATCGTCACTCAAGATTAGTAAACGTGTTTTTATTTATTTATTTATTTGTATTTGATGTTAATAACTACTGTTTTTTTTTTGTCAAATATGTTAATGACAATTGTTCGTAGTTTATAAAATGACAGGATTATATTGAAATGGATGAGAATGATAAAATTTTGCCAAACATAAAGTCATGTTTCATCTACGTGTGAAACTGTGATCATTATGTTAACAATTTCTGACTATATGAAAACAAAAAACTTGTCAGGATAATTTAAACAAGTGTTACTTTATTTATACAAATGTTTTTTTATAAAATTAAATAAAGAAGTCTTGATGTCTCATTTATTATAAAAAAATAATAAGAGATCATTTTACTTACTGATCAAATTGTTTATACGTTTAACAAGATTATATTATTGTCTTGAAATATTGGTTTACAATTAGTATTTTAGTTTTCATTGATAAAATTATAAGCCAAATTATATAAAAGTTAGAGGATACCTTTAATTAGTTTATATTTGCATCACATTTCAGTTTTCTTCAACAAATTTGAAAAGTATATTTTTATTCATTTTTTTGTTAACATCACGATTAAAGTATACTTTTAATCCTTTGTATTTGCATCAAATATCTTTTAAGTCCTTAAATTTCAAAGTCTACTTTATTTCCTATTTAGTTTTCACTATCACCATTAGTTTTAGTTAATGGAAAAATACTAATTCAACAAATTTATATGGTGTTTGTATAATCAATTGTTGGTAATCATCACTAAATTTTACAATATAAGAATAAATATCTGCTATAAAGAATTTAAATTCAAACATACTTTGTTGTCATTTAAATATAAATCATTGTTCAAATTTATTGGGTTGCATTTCTATTAAACCAACCCAACCATGTTAACACAACAAAATTTAAAAGTTCAAATTTCAAATTTAAGGATTAAAATAAGACTTGATGCACATATACTTAAGACATAATATTTACAAAAATGCTAAAAATGTATTTATACATAAGGATGACTCAACAAATAATGTTAGACTAATTAATATCATTAGTTTCTTTTAACAAAATTGATAACTCAAACAACTCTGAAAAGTGCTTCTATAACTATATACTAATAAAAAAGGCTAAACTTTAAATTACAAAAATCATCATATTAATAGTGATAGACCTGAATTTAGGATTTTGTCAATAATAATCATAATCCAACTCCTCCATTCAGGTGTCAGGTGTCAGGTGTCAGGTGTCATGTTCTATGATGATATATATGAATTAAGTTGAAGGCTCCAAATTAAACATCATTACAAACAAACCTTTATAATATATACACAATCTAATAGTATGTCATCGAATAATAAACTTCAAATCAAACAGACATCTTATAATAAGAACACCCAATTTTGACTCTTGAATGTTTCAACAGTTAGTGGAAGACAGCCTGCTCTCTATTTACATACACACACACGCACACACGCATGAGTATTTATAAAGAACACTTATAGCTAGGTAACAGAAATTAAACGCATAGTAGTGCAGCTAGAATATAATTACATATGGCATCTTATTCTCTTTCTTCTTCGCTATTCTCTGCAAATGGAAGACGTTCTCCATTATTCCTTCAAAACAAATCACCCAAAACTCTCACACTTAGACTGATCACACTCGCTCATAGCTTCCAAGACGAAGGTTTGTTCACACATACATATTATATATTATATCTCCTTTTACATTTATATTCTGCACAGTTTTTCCTTAACTTCTCTTTTCTTAGCATATTCATCGCATATTATTGTTACTTTCGGGTTTAAGGTTTAGTGTCTGGTGGAAAGAGAAAGGACAGATGAGGGCTACCAAATTTTCTCATTCTCACTTGCTACTACAAATTGTCTCATATAACAGCACACATTTACATGCGCTCAGAAAAAACGCATGTACTTTTTCTCCCCATTGGAATTCTTCCGGATTCTCTCTCTTTCTCTCTCCATCTAATGACCTGAATCCTGAGAATCAAAGTAACAATATTGCAAAGTCATTTGTATTTTCTTAACTAAAAAAGTCATTTGTATTTGTATGTTCATGAACAATTAAATAATAATTGTTTGAATTAAAAACGCAGGAAGATCAACGAGTAACAATAATGTTGTGGATGAGAATCTGAAAGTTTTGAAGGAGAGGATGGAGATGGTGAAGGTGAAGGAGAGATTAGAAAGATGTTGCAACTGTGAAATTGGTTGGAATTATTATCAGATTAATGATGAACAACGCGATCAAGACATCTTCAACATTGGAAGAAATCAAACCTTCATCTCCGATTTGATTCAGATTTTTGGTTTGGTTTGTGGCACTGTTGGATCAACTTGTCTTTCTGGCTCACTCCTTCTTTATCTCATTTCCCTAATTGTCCATCATCATTCATTATTATCCTTTCATTAATTAATTACTCTCTACATTGTATATATCATTATGTGCTTATTTATATATTGATCAATATAATTTTTTTTATTCTTATTTGTGTTTTCTTTTTAATTATATTTTTGGAAAAATTGCATTCAATGAGATTGAGTTTTTGAATTTTATCCGCCTTTAACAATTGTTGTAATCTACCGAAGTACATATATACTAGTTCCAGCTGTGAATTAATTAGACCATATATAAAGTGGATAAAGTGGGTTACAATCCTACCCTTGTAAAGATAAAATTATATAATTGGTCTGTGTAAGGTTTCGCTAGATCATTTAATTTAGGTCTCCAATTTGAGTGATAAAGGGATTTATGTGTCAAGAAGGGAAGTAATAAATCTCAAAATTAGAGTAATCAATTGATTGATTGCAAGTTAACATATAAAAAAGGCACAAACATTATGGTCATCGAATTAAATCTTAGAGTAGTAAATTGCTCTAAAGTATCAAATACTAACTTAAAGGGTTATAAAAACATTTTAATTATTCAACTGTTCATCAAGATAAATAGTCTATTATATAGTTTGATGGTTAAGGCACATTGACTTCATGAAAAGGTCACAAGTTCGAATAGGTATAATCACTCATATTTTGCTTGCCGACTTCATGAAAAGGTCACAAGTTAGGTATAAATTATAATCACTCATATTTTGCTTGCCGTTTGATTATGCTTTTCATTGCATTATTATTGGGCGTTCCACTGTACAGTTGTACTTTTGAGTAAAAATATCGTCAAATCTAAACCTTTTAATTACAGTAATTTGATAAAGATACTAATGAATTATTTATCTTCAATCTTTGAGTCTTCTTTTATTAAATTACACACACACACACGTAAATTAATAAAGGTAGGGTCTTTTTTTCACCTATATATCTTATCCTCTCTTCAAACGTATTTTCAACTATCATAGTTTTATAGTACTATGTTATGTTTCCTTTTGCGAAAAGTAATACACATATGACATATCTGATGTTTCTTACAAGTAATTATCATTATTGTTTAACCAAGCAAAATAATGTAATATATAAAAAGGAAAGAAAATGATCATTGACAAAAAAAAAGACTTGTATTTCCACTAAAAAAGTAATAAAATTGACAAGAATATAATAATATTTGCACACCTTATTGTTGATTTTGATAATCAGCATTGACATTTTTCTAAAATTAAGATTTCTTTATATTATTGCTGCATACTCTAATCCACATAGTGGAATAAGGCTTGATTGATGTTGGTGTTAGTTCTGTTTAATCAAACTCTTTTAATTACAATAATTTGATACATGGTTTATAAACTATTCATCTTTATTTTTTGAGTCTTTACATACACACACACAAAATTATCTGAGACAATATAAAGTGTTGGGTTACAAGATTGAAAATATTATTAATAAAATTAAGAGATAAAGCTAAAACCTTTTATAAAAGTGGCGAAACAAAAGTGGATTTTTGGCATTTTCAAAAGAAATCAGAAATCTTTAAGAATTATTGATCGAGGACGGCTATTTACTTTTATTAGTTTGGCCTTCCAAATACATTTATTGCCATTCGATTATATTGTTTACTTGATTCCTTTACCTAATCACGATTTCAGAATCCCGGATTCACCGTATATTTGCACACAATCCAATCAGAAACTCCCAAAATTTCTCACATTTCTTTAATGAAGATTTTTTTTTTGCTTTGTTGCTGACAATAATAATAAACTAGATAATTGTTGAATGTCAACTTTAATTTCCGCAAATGAAATGAGAACCCTAAAATAAACAATGATCCCCGGTAATTGAACAATGAACCATTATCATTTTATTTTCGTGAAAAGAACCAAAATAGGATTAAGTGATTAACATACATATCCACACCACGACTTATCATTATTGTCCAACGTATTAAAAAAGGAGAATAAATTATATATATTTATTAGTAAAAAAATGATATATAGTTATGTCGTTTGTAAGAACTTATTCAAACTTTGTCCTCTATACGTTATGGCCTTTTTGATTCCACAAAGACATTGAAATATAAATAAAAATTTAGCAGGCATGTTTCTTATAAAAAATGGAAAACAGTACTCAACCCATCATTCAACAAGAAATAATTTTGAAAGATTTTAAAACGTGCTTTTGAAGATTTTTATAAGATACTCCATTATTATCACCGATTCAATAAGAAACAAGAAAACATTTGTTCATTCAAAATTTCAACTCTTTATTATTTTAGTAACAACTTGGAGTGGACGCGGTTTTCAACTTGGACTACTTTAAATAGGATTTCCTAATGACAAAAACTTTTATATGATATTGGTAAGGTATATAACCGTGTGTCGAATGAGGCCAAAGTTAGTGTCTTCCATTCAACTTAACCTTATCATATTCAATCTAAATTGTAATCAAATCAAATCATGTAATAAACTATGGCTAATTTTACGTTAACTAAAAATGGTATGATATTCTTATCAAAAAAAAAAAAAAAAATGGTATGATATAAGTGCAACTAATTAATGAATTACATGTTCTGCACAATAACCAAATAACGCCACAGACAAAATAAGAAGGCGAAAAAAAAGAAACGATTAGATTTCGCAGGATCACAACACGTTTGGTTCACTGGAGGAGTGCTCATTTATTTTTCATAGAATTGGAAATATTTCATATCATTTGGTTGGCCTGAAATATTTCATATCATCTGGTTGGCCTGAAAATCATTTTTTATTCAGACAAATAAAATCGTTTCATTACTTACACAATCCAAAGCCATATGCAGTTACAAGCAAGTGGATGACAACCTTATCCCGTAATTTTTTGAAACGGAATTCCTGTCCTAAAAATTTTTGGAACGGAATTTTTTTCCGTCCTATCCCGTGACTTTTTGAAACGGAATTCCTGTCCTAAAATTTTTTGGGATGAGACAAAATTTATTTTTGGGAAGGGACATGGGAATTTTTATTATGAATTAAAAGACAAATAAACCTTGTTTGAGAATATATTGTTAATTACATGTTCTCAAACATAATAAGGTTTTATTGCTCCGATGAACAAGAGGAAGTATACATGTATATAAAGGGTTAAAGATTATTCTGACATATGAACTATTTCTAAAGTTTCAATTCAATTTGCCTAACGGACAATAAATTGTCTCATTATGCCTAATGAAGAATAAAAATATTCATTTTTTTATCATATAAAAATATTCATTTTTATAAGTCATTAGAAAAATACTAAAATATTATTTGGGACATAATTAATATAATTTCTGAATATGTGGGTCCCACATTTAAAAATAAAAAAAATACTCCACCCTACCTTTTCCCACCCTCTCTCCTCCATCCTTTCGTCCGTCCTTCCTTCACCATGCTTCACCTTTCTTTCATTGACAACAACCATGGCTTCCGTTAGTCCTTCCTTCACCATGATTATTTTGAGCCCTACTCTGATTTCGTATGTAATGCTTATCAGATTTTGAGAAAACGAAGATTTTGAGCCGTAATATAACACGATGCTTTTGGAGGAGGAAAATGAATGTTTTCAACCTAATTCTATGGCCTCTTTTCGACTTAGAGCTTGTTTGGATTCAGGTTCTGAGAATAACTTCTGGGAAAATAACTTTTGGAGAATATCTTTTGAGTAGAATAGCTTTTCTGAAAAATAGCTTTTAATAAAATGAGAGTGTTTAGATTAAGAATAACTTTTGAGTAGAATATAACTTTTCTGAAAAATAATTAGGATGAATAGCTTTTCATGTTTCTTTTATTTGAAATAAATGTTTTTCCTAAATGAGAGACTGAAGCTTTGAACTGGAAAAAAAGAAAAATGTATTTTTTCCAGAATAGCTTTTGAAACTCAAACTAGCTTTTCTTCTCAAAATAGTTTATCCAAAAAAAATTGAGTGTTTAGATGTATTTGTGTGAAACCTAGGTTTGAAGCCATAATAGCTTTTGAAAATGTATCCAAACAGACACTTCTATTATCTTCCAAAAGTGATTTACCTTTATACCCCTATAAATCTTGCACCAAAAGCTAAAAGGCATTGTTCAACACGCACCCAAAGTAGCCTCCATTAATTTGGTTTTTAAAAGGAAATTGCATTTGTTGGTTCCTATACTTTTACCTAGTTTTGATATTAGTACCCATGTTTACTTTCATCACATTTAACTATTTAAGTGCTTTATTTTAATTTTTAAACACAATTGACTTCTATCCAAAGGTTAGTTGTGCTAATAGAACAAATGGTTTTTCCATTTTTTTAAACGAACCACTAACGTAAGATTTTCTAGACTGCCATATAATTAATTAATTGAACCAATCCCAAAATCAAAATCTCTAAAAATCATGTGATTTTTTTTAAAAAAATAAAAATCCAAGAACACAAACAAGCAACATCAAAATTTTAAAATCTTCATTCTGACCCAAAAGACAAAATTAAAATCTTCATCAATTTGGGTGTTTACCTAATGACACAGTAGGGAAAAGAGCGTTAAGCGATGCTGCTTGTTTGGGGGGAAAATGGGAGAGGAAGGAAAATGGGGAGGGAAAAGGGGGCAAGGGAGAACATTTTCCCCTGCTTGGTAGGAGAGAAAATGGGAGAGGAAAGAAAATGGGGAAGGAAAATAGTGTGGGCCCCAGCCCCATTTTCCCCCAAACTTTTTCCTCCCAAATTGGGGGGATTTTGGGACAAATTTTTTCTCCGACTCTCTACCCTTGTCATTCCCCCTCTTCTTCTTCTTCTTCTTCGCTCTCACATTCTTCACAACATTCCCCTACTCCTTTCACTCCATTTACAACAGCTTCTCATTTCTTCAATTTCAGGAATCTTTCTTGCGCCCATTCTATCTTTCTTCGCCTGATGGCCAAATAATTCCCTTTTTCTATCTTGCTTGTTTCTTTTTGTTGATTGTTGAACGTTGGAGAACGCTCGGTGTGTGTGTTCTATTCTTTGTTTGTTCAGTATGTGTGTGTGTTTGCTCGTACTGATGATGCAGAGAGGGGGAAGAGGGCTTTCAAGGCAAGCATTATCTTTGTATTCTATTATACATATCTATTTTTTTCTTGTTTATTTCACTTGTGTAATTTCTTTTTTATTGGTTGAAAGTGTGCGTTTTCTTTTATGTTGTAAACCATTATGTTATTTAATGAATGATTGTTCATCTCTAATTCTCTGTGTCTTTTCTTCATATTAATTATTTCTTTTATTTCATTTATATTAAAATTTTCAATTACCAAGCATAATAAATTATATTTATGTTCACTAATAAATTATTATATTTATAGAAATAAAAAAATTTATTATATTTATTCCCTTTTTATGTAATTTCAAGAAATGTTTCATTTGTTTACTTATAGTTTTTTTTACAAAAGTGTTTACAATAGGGGTATTTTTGTCACTTTGACATGTACCCGTTTTCTTTCCTCTATGTTTTCTCTCCTCCATCCAAGCAACATAGGGGATTACATTTTCTTCCCAATTTTCCTTCCTCTCTGTTTTCTTTCCTCCCACTTTCTTTCCTCTCCCATTTTCCTCTCATCCAAGCGGAGCCTAAGCGATTCGTTAACCATTAGTAAAGGGCAAGTAGAAGGGAAACATACACAAAGGGCAGAGTCAGTCAAGGTGAAAGACTATATGAACTCAGCTTGGTTCGAAATAAGAACAATGCACCCCATAATTGCTTCACTTCTATTCTATATGAATTATAACCAAATATCTACGGTTTAATACAAACAACCCACCTACCCACACACAAGAATACTGAGACTACACTTTCAAAACCTGTGCTTAGAAAGGGCAAAAATTCAAGAATGGTGATAGCCAGCTTCAGTTGCGAAGGAACGCAACCGTTGCGACACGGGAGCCAACTACGCCTCCGAACATGAAGGTTGGATATGTGCCGATATGACTTACATATTGAAATGTAACATCTTTTCCTGTCCGCCCATCCTCAGCTGATTCATGCTCCTGCACTGCAGCAATTCTTCTACGGTTGAAACTTTCGATTTCTTGCACCAGTTCATCTTTTGTGCTGTTACATGATGTGATTACCTTCCATGTCAAGAAAACAAAAGGCAGGCATTAAGAGATATGTCTACAACAGAAGTTGGTTCCTTGAAGATGCATAGCAACTACATAAGCACAAGTTGAATACAGAATACAGCTTCAATTAACTCATGAACTAATAGATACTCTTTACAATTTGCAGCTAGCTAGTTCAGTTAATGGATGCTGGCAATTAGGCAATAAAATAAGTCCCAAATTCAGCATCCACATTGAACCAATATAAATATAAAGTACTTACTAGTATTCCACCAGCAGCAACCAAGTTAAACAGAGAGTCCCAATACATCATTCTGAAAATTAGAAAGCCAGAGCACATTTCCTCAGTATTAAACCAACAGATAGTATCAATGTTGAATGACTCAGAAGAATACTTCATAACTGGTAGATCTCTGAACTATTATCAGTTATTGGTAAATTCAAGTCTTTTAACATAATTTGATGAAGACTAAGGAATAGAAAGCATCTTACTAAGAAAAATACATTGTCAAAATAAAACAATGGGGAATGCAACATGTTCTGTTACCTCTTGACAGGACCATCAGGATGCAGTCCAATGGCATCTAAAGTCCCTTTATCCATGACAAGTTGAAACTGTCGTTCCAACTTTGTCTCAAGAACATCGTCAACCTGAATCAGTTAAAAACAAAGATTTATAAATGCAATGCAACCCACACCCATTAGACATACCAATGGCATAAGTCAGGACTTCAAAATCATAACAAGCTAATCAGAAATTGTACAAACACACATTGCAATGAAGAAGGGAGTACATGGCTGCTTGAGCAACCACTGAACAATTTGAATATAACCAAATGAAATATAATTCATAGCATATTTAAAATTTAAACTTACCAAAAATTTGATGTTAGAAAACCCATCACGAGCAGCAAGGCTTTGGGCAAGGCTGATGGCCCCTTCACTATAATCAGTGCCAGTTAAATCAGAGAACCTGAATGTAGACATGTCAAGAGTAAGATTACCAAAGTTTTCACATGAAACAACACACAAAATGACTGAGAACATTATGTACTTACGGCACCAAAATTAAAAAATTCCTAGAAACTAATTTAGAGTTTTAGTATTAAGAAAATTATTTGGCCAATACAAGAAAGTAGTGAACCTCTAATATAATTCCTACGGTGGTTGCGTTAAATGGAACAACTCTATACTCTAACAGCAAGGTCCTAAATTTGAGCATAGTGAAATTTTCTTTAGCAAACCATTAAACTTCACCTAGATTAATGGGGTATAAGAGAAGTCATTCCCAATACTAGAATAACTTTGTAAATCTAAAGTTCATGAATGGAGGAACGTACATGAATTCATACAAATTATGTACTTAATAATACTGAGAGACACATGCAACCAAACAAAAATTCTAGAAATAATATTTAAATTTACTGATTCTAACAAATTATAATTCTCCCTCTTCACTGGGGTGTGAATTTTAGGAGCGCCAAAAAATAGTATCTGTTCTCATTAGGAAGCTCACTCATCTTCCTTTTCTTTACAGAGTGTTTTCTAGATGATGAATAAAATATCTAGAGCATACAACATCATTGGCAAAGGACACTTAAATCCATGATCAATTTTGTAGCTACAAGCGATTCAGCTTTGCATATTTTGATCGTTTAGATTAAGAGGAAGAGAGATTAGCATTTATGCACAATGTAGCAATAAAGAAATTTAACGCAACTTCTGCAACATCTCTAAAAGGCTTAGAGAATTCCATCTTTCTTCTATTTATAGGTCAACGAAAATGCTCTTTGCTTTGAGGTTTTCTTGGTTCAGGATTTAACATGTTATAATTTAGTTCTTGTCAGACCATTTCTAACAGGGTATATCAGTAATCGTCATAAAAGCAAAAGGCCATCAAAGGTTAGAGCCCCACCCCCTAGTCCCCTACAATCTAAGAGTTGTGGAATCTCATTCCACTTCAGAGTAGTTTACAGAAAAGTCTTTCAAATGTGAGCCTCGTTTAGCAGAAGGGATTAACTAGTGCAACCTTATTTCTTTACTAAATTACAAAATTAGTATGCATACCCTTGTTTAGCCAGTTCCTGGAGAAGAACACCGTTGCCAGTTCCAATGTCAAGTACACTCCAACTAGATAAGAACTTATCATCCTCTTTAGTAGGCTCATGCTTGATGTCATCAACATTTTCAGGCACACAACCTTGAGAAATGGCAATGCACAAGGATTTAGTCCACGACACAACCTTTTCCATCACATCAGCTCCAAACCTACACATGACCAAACTGGTCAAATTCATCAAGGAGTTGAAAAGTGGAAGCAAAAGGGCCATACATGCAGCTACTTTCCTCCTAGGTTTCTGTATTGTTACTTTAGGTTACAAAGTATTCTTATCCCCTTAGTTCCCTTGAATTTGTTGAGAAATCCGCTTAGCCTTTTAGTAAAACACACATGTGTGTTCGTGACTCTAATTATGCTAAATGGATAATATGGAGGAACTCAATTAAGCTCATGTGGCAGGGATTTGCACAGTAATATAGTATTTAAGAAAAGGGAGTAATGACTGGCTCTAGAATCTAGATTTATCTATATTCAATAATACATAAACTATAAGGAATAATGACTAAGATAACAAACGTCAGACTGTAGTAAGCACATAATGCAATCTTACCAAACTTCACCAGCATGGCCATGCTCACGAAAATTGGAGAGCTCATCTGCATATGCAGAATCCCAATAACTCTGAAAACCTAGCATTGATGTAACAGCCTCAGTATCAGGTTCATCCTTGTCAGAACTGCACATCAAAAACAAAAATCAAACGATAAACAATCTGTCCAACCAGTAACACGGACTTAACTCTCTTCCCCCAATAAAAAGAACAAAACGAACGAAAGAATCATCACAATTTACACGCACATAGCTAGATCAACAATTGCAATCAACAAGTATATCACATCCATATACTTTAAAAAATGCACAATATCCTGCTTGATCCCATTTCACTTTCTTCAGTACAGTCACTTTCATTCCCAAAAAAACAAGTCAATCAAGATGCAATCAATCGCATCCCAAACATTTCATTCAAAATGCGTCCTAAACACACATTCTTTCTCGATTTATCCACCAGTATTCGGCACTACTACCAACGGAATAATCCAATCCAACTCACAGGAATATAGGTCCACAATGAGGAAAGTAAGTATCGTGACTTCATACCAACAGACTCGAACTCAAGACCACTAATTAATTAAGCTAAAACTACACAAAACAAAACTAGTTGATCTAAATGCTCCATGATTCTACACACACATTCTCAATTTTGAAGACCAATTAAGCGCAGAGCACAGAACTAAATAATTAGAACAATGAAAACATGAGCTGAAAAAAAAAAGAATTAAAAAAAAATCCGCAATCTCATGTTCGGTTCGATCTCCAATCACTTTCTTCAGTACTGTAACTTCGAATACAAGGCAATCAATCACAATGCAATAAACCTAATCCGAAACACTTCATTTAAAATGCATCTCTTAAACCTAAATTAAAATGACCGAAAAAGACATTCACAAATCCTATTCTCTTAAATCCAAATTCCTATATAGTAGTAGTAGCTATTTTTCTTTTCTAGACATATTTGAGAGCAAAATGAAGCGGAGAGAGAGAAAATAAGAGAGAGAGAGAGAGAGAGACCTGTAATCGGAGGCGGCTCTTAAGGAGACATTGGAGAGAGCTTCGGCGCAATCAGCGTGGCGCTGGTCGTCGTCGAGAGTGCTGCCGTAATCGCTCTTTATGGACCACGAGTCGGCGGCGACGGAGCGGTCGTCGTCGGAGACCAGATCGCCTGAGAGAGGCGCACGCGCTTGCTGTGAGCCGTCGGTATCATCAAGATGTACACGAATTCCGGCCATTCAAGAAGAAGAAGAAGAAGGTAAGGGCTTGTGTGTGTGTGTGTGTGTGTGTGTGTGAGTGAGTGTGAAATTACTGAGATCAGAGAGAGGTGTGAGTAATGAGTAATGAGTAATGACTAATGAGATTAAATGTGGAAGATTGTTGATTTGTTTTTAATTTTAGTCTAAACTTGGACTAATTCATCCAAACACTCACAATAATGACATGTGATTACCAGTGAAATAGATTTAACAAGATTGATCCACAAAATGATCTAATGCAAGTGAAGTCCAAAAAAGACTTCTATTTTATAACAAACTTTTAGATTATTCACCATTATTTTTGCTTACAGTCTTCGGTGTCCGGCCCTGTCCGGATTCCCATTTTGGGGGTGACGACTTCCTAAGGGTTCGAGCCCATGACCTGGTGGGTACGCAGTGTCTTATCTTCCCCTTTCTTACTAGCTGGACTACGCTCCATTGGGCATTGACCATTATTTAAGTGTAGAGTCTATATAATTCATGATCTGCCCAAATTATTTTTGTACACATGGAGTCATGGAGATTCTGTCTAGCTTGTGGAAATGTCTCCTAAAGTGACGTTACTAAAACATCACTCGTCTTTAGAATTTTGAATCAGACTTAGTTTGAAGCATGTAATATACTAGTTTGTTATAAAAATTACCGTTTCAATTCTAAATAAAAGACTTCTTAAGGGAACTGAGTCGTGGTGGTTGAGGATATGGAGTTGGAGGTGGCGGTGGTCTTAATGTAAGTGGCGGTGGCGATGACAGTGGTCGTGATGGTGGATATGGGAGTGGTTGTGCTAAGGCCACCACGGTGGGGTCAAGAAGGAAAACCAAGACCCTTATAAAAATTTAGTAAAAGGAATAGATTAGACAAAATTATGCGTGTAACTTGTGTTGTGTTTTAATTTTTCATATGTTTAAATAAAAATATAACTTTGTTGCCTAAAACAAACATGAATCAATCAGATAATAAGTATAAAATCATGTTTAATTTTTTATGCTTCTCATGTTTTATATGGATGTTTACCATATTTCCTTATAAGCGCAAAAACAATTTTTTTGGACAAAAAACGCAAAAACAAATTAAACGAAAAGTAATGGTTGGCCAAAAAAATTAAACGAAAAGTAATGGCCTAACAAAAGAAACAAAATAATTGTAACAATATTTATTAAGAATAGTCAAATTTGGCATAAGTATGCTTTTTGGTACAAAATATTGGTAAACTTGACTTCTTTATCTTGGTAATAATAAATAGGATGATGTTGAATGTTTCTTTTCAATTATGATAATGTGGACGGACTCCTTAGGTTGGAAGAATCTTGATGCTCTGTTTTTTTCTTTTTTTAAAATAAATTAGAATCCATTCCATATTAAAATAAAGAAACCCAAGTTAAGTGTTAAAATAAAGTATCACACAATTATCAAATATACTCTTTTAAATAATTCTAGGGGAAAATCCCAAATAAGTCCCTCCGAAGGACAAGCGAGGAATCTAAACTTCTAAAAGGACCATGAAGGAAACAACACCTATCTGTCATTTTCAAATTTTGTGAAAAGACAAAATTGCCTCCATACTAAAACACAAATTCCTACCTCACCCTAAACTCACCCTAACACCCACCTCTTCTCGCAATTTGTGTTTTAGGATGGGGCAATTTTGTCTTTTCGCAAAATTTTAAAATGACAGATAGGTACTGGTTCCTTCATGGTCCTTTTGGAAGTTTATATTCCTTACTTGTTCTTTTGGGTATTCGGAGGGACTTATTTGGGATTTTCCCTAATTCTAATCTTAACGACAGAGAAATTAAAAGGAAAAGTTAGGTCTTTCTCCATTTTTTCAATATCGTTGAACAGTTTCGTGGAAAAAAAGACACTACCTTTGGTTCTAAATATAAGACCTAATTGACTTTTTTCTAGAGAGATTAAGGTTGCAAAATAGGTTATTAAATCATGAGATATTTGATATCTATTTAGATTATCCATTAGCTTATAGGTAAAATAAACTAGTGTAAAAGAAAAATTAGGTAAATCAATTTATAATTAACTTATTTTGCTTATTTTAGGATTTTTCAAAAAAGTCAACTAGGTCCTATATTTAGGATTGGAGGGAGTATTATTTAACATTTCATTTCATTTCATTCCATTCCATTCGATATAAACTACTAATTGTCGGCTATAGCCTATAGCCCAACTCTTTTTTGTTATAACATGATGAAAATGGGCCTAATACTAACCCAACTCTTTATTTAGTACCCGATATTGTCATAAAATCATGGGCGAAGGTGCAAAATTGATACTAAACTTTACATAAAATTGCATTTCTAATACTAAAGTTTCGTGAGGAGCAAAAATAGTATCCAACTTGGTGTCCGGGTGCAAATATAGTATTTTCACTTGAAAGATATAAAATTTAGATATTGAAAGCCTCTTATATATGTCATTATTCATCCTTCATCAAATTTTTATATAATGAGGGATCGGACATAAGAGTCTTTTCATATCGAAATTTTATTTTCCTAAAGTGAAAATACTATATTTGCACCCGGACCCCAAGTTGGGTACTATTTTTGCTCCTCGCGAAACTTTAGTATTAGAAATGCAATTTTGGGTAAAGTTTAGTATCATTTTTGCACCTTCACCCTAAAATCATTGATGGGAAACTTTGCACCCAACCCTTTTTAAAAAATACTAGGGGAAGCACTGTTCCTTTCCCCTAGCTAATTATATCAATTGCTCAAGAAACAAAAATGTTGTTCAATCATCATTTTTTAAGAAAATTAGTAAGTATACTTACAAGACAGCATATGCTCCTGCATGTAATTTCATTTCATTTCCCCCACTATTTTCCTTTCCATTGTTTTGAATATATCTTCGATTAACAGACGTTCATCATCTGATTTCCATGTTCTCACAAAGTTAAATGAAAAAGATATGATAATACTCCCTCTGTTCCTAAATATAAGATCACTTTGGTTAATTTGGGGAAATTAAGGAAGACAATATAATTACATGATCTTCCCAGAATCCCCTTAATTACTTAACTTTAAAAGGAGGAGGGGTTTTCAATGAAAAGAGGGAGTATAAGGGTAGTTTGGGCAAAACTTGAGATAAAATAGGAAGTGATCTTATATTTAGGAATTTATCCACTTTCCCAGAGTGATCTTATATTTAGGAACGGAGGGAGTATAATATAATAATACTAGTAACAAGAACAATCTTGTTAGCTAAACCCCAATTAATGATTGATTGTCCAATACCGTACGGAATATTCGTGGATTAATATTAAAATTATACTTCCCCTTGCGGGGTAGGAGTATTATCTTTGAAGCTTCATGGCAATAATGTCGATCTTTCTTGATACTCAAAACAGAGCGATCATGTTAATTATTGCTGGCATGAGAGCTCAAAGAAATAAAGAAATCTGATATGAATCGAGCTCAAACAACATTGTTCCTTCAAACTAATTTTGGGATACAACACATCAAAGTGTGACATTTTTTAGAATTAAACGGATATATTAATGTATGATAGGTAATAAAAACTTTTTATACTAAGAATGATGTCTAGTAGAGAAAACTAAATAGATCTAGTTCATCTAGAATATAATTGGATTGTCGATAGATATATGTATGTATATATATATCCCTTTATTTTTCTTAGCGTTTAAATAGTATTATCTCACGTCCTAAATATAAGACTTAATTGAATTTTTTTTTGAGAGGTTAAGGTTAATAGGCTATTAAATCATGACATATTTGATATATTTTTAGATTATACATTAGTTTATAGGTAAAATAAACTAGTTTAAGAGAAAAAAAGTTAGGTAAATCAATTTATAATTAACTTATTTTGCTTTTTTATAGGATTTTCTAAAAAAGCCAACTAGGTTTTATATTTAGGACCGGAGGGAGTAATTTGTACGCATTTATTTTTATTTTTGCCAACTCTGATCTGCTGTTTCTCTTTCACTTTATTGTTTGTTTTGTTACATATTTTTATAAATGTAAAATTGTATGTTGCTTTATTAGTTAAATTGATCATTTATATTTTTCATTTAATTAGTCAAACACAATATGATTAAAAAAAGGAGAAAACTTAGATCAAGTTGATTATAACAAGTTCATCCAGTTGTCCTATTAGAAACTACCATGTGGATTTATTTAACACGTCATCATTTAACGCCGTTACCCTTAGCCAAGAACAAACTCTTCCTTCTGCTTCACCTCTCCCTCTCGCCTCCTCCCTTCTACAACCTTAACGCCTCCTCCTCCGCCACCAACGACGGCTACTCTTTGCGGTCGGCCCCAATCGTGTTACTCCCAGCTCCGCCTTCCCCACTCCGACGTCGTCTGTGATGTACTGATCAAGGGCCAATGAATTGGCTCCTTACAAGATGCCCCTCGAAAATGCCCTAAATCTGCTAGCTTTAACTCATTGTGTTTCCTTCGAAAACGCCTCATCACTGAATGTGATTTTTCAGCAATTTTGGAGTTTTCTTTTTTATTCATCTGCGTTTTGGGTCTGCTTTTTTTAATCAATTTTTCATATTATTCCCAGTAATTTATGGTCAATTATGTGGATTTTGCTTCTGATATGGAGTAAAGTTTGGATTTATTGTGTTGATTCTGAAATATAATCTCCAACACCGACAAAGAAATCTCAGTTGCATGATATCATTGAAAAGCTTTATCAGTAATATTGGATGGAGCTTTAATCCTGTAACATCCTGAAAAATTTAATTCAGGATTAGAGAGTGTTTTGGGAAATTTTGGAATTTTTAGGAATTTTTGGGATATTTTTGGAAATTTTGAGTAATTAATATGCATATAATTAATTAAGAAATGAAGAGTTTGAAATATGAGGGAGTGGTAAAGCTAAAAATATTTTGAAAATTAATGAAATTGGAGACTGGTTTAAGTGGATTTAAATCAAAATAAGTATACTATGGCAAGTTTGGGCTACAAATCATCAGAGAGCCCCTTATTTCAGCAAACCAAACACGCCCCTCCCCTTTTCTTTAAATATCCGAACTCCCTCCATCCTTCTTCATTCTCCGTTCCCCTTCTTCGTCTTCTCCCTCGGAATCCGGCGACGGGCGGCGGCCAAGGCGCGGCGGCGCCAACCCCTCCCACAAGCCCATCATCTTCTTCATCTTCCTTCCTTCTTCTTCCTCACCAAAACCTCACTCCCTCGCGTCTTCTCTCCCCCAAATTTTTCTTCGTTCTCCGACGAGTGTTCACGGCGGACGGCGGCTAGGAGGTTAGTTTATGGTTTCTTCTGGCTTTTTCAAGTCATTCCTTTCCTTTCCAACACCATTTCGTCATCCCTCACTTTCCTTTACTCCCAGCTCGGCCAGCCCCTTGAGAGAATGATTTCCGGTGATTACGGCGGCGGCCGGCGGCAATGACACCATCTTTTCTCATTCTTGAACTCCGTAAGTATTTTTCACACTCTACTTACCTTAGTTTTTGTGATTTCAGCCGTTTGAGAGTGAGGGTTTGGATTGGGATTTTGAGTTTAATCTTCAAATTAACTTAGATAAGATTATAATGAAGTTGATATGTTTATCCCTTCTGGCATATGGCATATACTCATAATGGCTTGAACTGTATTCTGCTGCTATGGGTTGTTC
Source organism: Mimosa pudica (assembly GCA_029929735.1). NCBI lineage: Eukaryota > Viridiplantae > Streptophyta > Magnoliopsida > Fabales > Fabaceae > Mimosa > Mimosa pudica. The sequence goes on along the minus strand of JAKELP010000021.1, from coordinate 4,431,425 downwards.
TCTGCCTCTAGCAGAATATCTCATTTCATTTCCTTTGTTTGAGATTCCGCTATTGTTGCATCTGTTTTAAAATAACTGAATGTTTCTCCAAGACTCTCTCCCAATTATTATGCTATGTGTGTGTTTTCTTTTTATATTGTAGTGTGCCTCTATTGTGTGGTACACTGGTTTTAGCACCCTTGTTGGATGTGCAGATGGGTTTTGATATATGCTTGCATAGTCCTCCTCATACTTAGTTGAGAAGGAAGAACTGATACTTATAAATAAAATGGGATCAAAAATTCTGATTTGAAACTGAAGGGAATGCAAGGCTTTATTCTCTGCTTTGTTGTCATTGTTGGTCATGTATTTTGCTGAATGGACTCTTGCCTAAAGAAGTACTAATACACATCAAAATGATTGCTTGGAAACATGAGGAACTCAATTTGTAAACATTAAATGCTACATGGTTTGGAACATTTACTTGAGTTGTATGATGGATTGTTGTTCTTGCATAAAATCTTTATTTGGGGCCTAATTTAACCTATGCATGTTTGATTTGTGAGCTGGATATTTTATCATTTTGAAATAGGTGAATATAGTAGAAGTATGTCCATGTGAGTTTTCAAAGGGTTGTGCTTCTTTTCACTATAGCTGAATTGATTTTTGGCTTTTCTGTGTCAAATTTTTACTGAATTGTGTGAATAGATGTTGTTAATCTTGCTGGGAACAAAAAGGGATAACTTGGCAGAGTTTTAATTCCTTTTGTTCCTTTAATCCCCGTGGCTGAAAGTGATTTGTGCTAAGGAATGAGTGGAAGTTTTGTCTTATGCTATGGGTAGTATTATTTTAGCCATGATTTAACAGAAGTCCTCCTTTTCTCTGTTTTGACATGGCTTGTATGAATGAATGATTATAACTGTTGTGGATGCATTTGTGAGGAATGAAGGGATGTTGTTGAAGTGATCATTATGGATTCTTCATGAAATTGTAAAGTTGAGAGCTATAAATGGATTAGATAGTAATGCGAAATTTGGATTTTGGCTTAATATAATGATTGCATGGGTATGAGTTAAATGTGTTCTAAAAGTCAGATTTGAAAAGAGAAAGAAACTGTCTTGAATGTATATTGTTATGTTGAAGAATAATGGAGTTAATAAGTATTATGGTTTTAGAATGGATGATGCCAATTAGTAATGATGTTCTGAGTAATTATACTTCGGTGTTTAACTTGTGAATGGATATTTTTGGTGTGACAGAAAGCCTTGTCATAAATTATTTGATTAGGATTTTATATTAGCATGTAATAGGCATGGTTATGCAAACTGGCTGTTGGTTAAGTAATGAAATGGTGTTATGAGTATGCTAGAAATTGATTGTTACTTAAAGGTGTATTTGTTAAGTGGCATATGGTTTTAATGATGCAGGAACTTTAAATGTAATGAGAATAGGATCTTATACTTTGGATGTGGTGTCATGCTTGTGCATTTGGTGTTTAAGAGTTTTGTCCTATGTTTTTACTTAAATCAGGGATTCCTTAAGGATTGAAGGATATTGTGTTTTGAATACAAGAAGACGTTAAATTCTTTCTTTCTAGATGGTTGAGAATGTCATTTGGAGGATATATAAATAAGTATTATGATGAGTATAAATGTAGTGTGAAGTTGGAACATAATTTGGATGCTCTAAATATGCTGGTGAAGTAATGATGAAAATATTGGAATTGTTGTTTACTTAGCCATTGACTATGTTGACTGTGAAAGATGACATTCAATTGTTATGAATGGTGATTGTTTTGATTTAATCTGTGTGTATGAATTGTATGACATGTAATTTTTTAGAAGGGATACTTGAGTTTTATAAAGAAATTTGCTAATCTGAATTAGGTAAACTTGGAAATTAAAATGAGTATATAAGATAAGGATGGGGTAGTAATACGAACGAGAGAGACGTTAGTTAATCCATGACATAGAATGATTATTAACCTACTATTATTACATGATGTAATAATAGGAAAGGAAGTGCTTTATATATTCCTCAAGGCATGGATAAGTAAAGGGAAAAGGCAACAGAGTGCTAAGGGCGACAGGTAATCACACTTACCCTTGCTATAACATTGAGGGTGACGTTAGCTGGGATTTTCAAAATCCCTTTTCACCCTCCATATAAATATTATTTTTGAAAAGGTATTTTTATATAAAACAGGCTATCGGGTGCCTTTCAAACACGATTACTTTCATATAAAGAATTTGACTTATTATATGTAGTATCCTGGCTGGTGGTATTGCTGGATATTATGGAATTGTGTGATATATTTGCAGGTGTTGGATATTGAGAGGTTTTGAGTATAGAAAAGGAATTAGTTGTGAGTTTAGATTTTGGAAAGATATTGTGGATAATAGATTGAAAGGTGATGTTGATGTTGATGTTGTTGTTGATTATTGAGGTTGTGATATTGAAATATTGAATGAGGTTGAGGTTGATGGATATGAATGATGTCATTGTGGATGGGATATTGATGGTTAATGTGAGGTTTGCATGACACTGATATAAATGTACCATCGCGCGATGATAACTGTTCGATAGGCCAATCGACAGTTATTTGTACAGATGATCCTTTTCGGTTTGATTGGATCGGGGTTGATAGGTCAACTTATTGAGAAAAGTGACCTACGGTTATGGGCATTGATTAGAGTCCAACCGCCCCTACGGTTATGGGCATTGATTAGAGTCCAACCGTTCCTATTCTGTAGTGGAAAACAGAATTGGGGTTCTCTCTCTGGAGATTGCCAGAGAGGGAAATTTGCTCCCTCATCAGAGAGGGGCACAGTGTCAAATCATATAGAGAAGATTAGATGCTTGAATGCCCCGGTATGGCACAATGCATCTACAGGTGAGTGTGAGAGTTGTGGGGTGGTGTAGTTGTAACGGAGGTAGAGGTGTTAAAGTACATTGATTTGGAAAATGACAGAGAGACTGGTGTAATACATGGGAAGAAGGTTTGATATATATATATATGTGTATTATTGATTTTATAACTGAGGTACCCGTTAGACGCCCTCGCTACCGCACATCTCACTGTTATAGTGAGTTAAGCGGTGATTACTGGGACAATTTTGTCTCATCCCACGATTACTGACATTTTTGCAGGTATTCATGCACAGACGCAAGCAGCAGGAAAGGGAATTAGGTAGTAGTAGTTATATGGACTATTTTGAATTGTATATTGCCAATTTGTATAGGCCTGCATACGTTTCCGCATATATTTATATGTATTCGATATTATTGAACATTAGGTTGTTTATTTTTCTAACCATGTTAGGTGATTCTTTTCTAACATGGTTAGCTATTAATTATCCATGATAGTATTCAGGTTGTATTAGTTTATTCTTTCCTATCATGGATAAATTATAAAAGGTTTAGAATAATCTTTTCTAACTATGATAGAGATATTAATATTATGGAAATTCCTTTTTCTATCATAGTTAGATTAGAGCTTAATGAATTGAAATAAATATTATTGGTTAATTAGGTAATTAGTAACACAATGTTACAACTTGGTTATCAGTATTTGGTATACGAGAACCTAGGACTGTGCTGCATTGCATATAGATTGGCAATATACATTCTATAGTGTCCCTTCCTTCTGTGCATGATACTCTGCTTTTTGAGAGGATTATCGCTCATCCCGTGCTGGGGAGAGAGTGATAAGAGAAATTGTATAGGTAACGTGGAGAGATTGAGATGAATATAGAAAGAATAACGAAATAATATTGATATTGATAAGAATTTAGGAAGAATTACGAATAAGGATGCTTCTCTGGGGTCTCGAATATAGTTATGTGCCGGCCATAATCATAGTCGAGGCATCATGAGATCCCTTATTGGGTTAAGGGATTAAGGAAATTGGAAAATAACAATTGATAAACAATGTGATATGAAATAAGTTTGGTTGACCATGCTTGAATGTTTAGTTTAGTTGTTAAATTGTTGGCTTAATTGATAGATTGATTTGTCATATTTGATGGTTTTTGAATGAAATCTTATTAAAATTCTTCGTGATTTTATTATTTTTGTGATTTATTAGTATTATGTTGGACAATTTTGATATTTTGAGCCAAATACTATATGTATGGGTGTGTTAATTTGTAAGTACATAATTTGATTGTGTATATTTTAATCAAAGGATGTTTGATGTGAAAAGAGTCCAAACTTGATGCTTTTATACCAGCTTCTAATACAGGTCTTAATCTGTAGTTTAGTTACAATCTGCAGAATTCCTTACATTTGTTTGGTTCAAATTTCACTAAATGTAGTGACATAAATTTATTTTGGTTATGGAGATTCTTTACTGATTAAGCTTGGCCATTTGGCTTGATACTTGTTTCTTTAGTAGTTGGTATATTCTGTTTCCAAGGTTGCTAATTTAATTTTTGTCCATGCTGATCCTTATTAGTATAATAAATTTTGAGAGTTACATACCGATCAAAGAATGAATATGTTTTAAAATGAAAACTTCTTGGAGAGATTTAGTGATTTAAGAAAGGTTTGGTTGAGCTTCGCAAACAAACCCTGAATCATTAGGTGCTTTGAACCCGACATGTTTAAGAATGTATGTAGTTGAAAACTCCAAATTGGCGTAGGAACTAAGATTCTATGTTATGAATTCGTTTTAAATACTTATGGTGATGATCATGCGGCTAAAATGAAGAATTTGATTCCGTGTACTATTTTAAGCTTAGAGTTGGATGTTTTAATATGTAGATGTGTTTTGTTTTGGTGCATGTAATGATATTTGAATAAGGGAGTTATTGATTCTACGTGTTAAGCTTAGAAAAAGTTAAGCAGTGATAAAACATATGAAATAGAGGGTTGTGTAGATTTAATCAATTAGATTGTGTTGAAGGAAGATTGATTTGAATGCTTAGATGATTGAGTGCTTAGAAACGCAGTAACAGGACTTCTTTTGTGTTAAGTGTTGGAAAGTATTGGCGAATGGAGTAGTCCATTATTGTTTTGAAGAGATCTATAGTGATCCTTCATTGCTAATTATGGTGGGTATCTTAGGTAGTTCTTGGATTAATGATTTCATAAGTTTATTGATCATTTTATTTAGTGATGTCAATGTGATTTTAGATGTAAGTAAGGAAAGAGGAGGTAAAAGGATGTGAAATATTAGTGATTAAATGAAGTTTTGACATTTTGAATACTACTTAAGTGTGTACTACTTAGTTGAGGTTGTGTGTGAATTGTAAACTTGCTAATAGATATTATTGATTGGAGGATCAAATAGTTATAAAGTTCTGTAGAAGAGAGTAATAACAAGGTATAGTTTCTGATATTTGGTATTACATGAATTGAAAGAGAGGATGTTTGATTAAAGAAGTTTAGGTTTAGATTAAAGTTGATTAAGGTAAATAGTTGGAATTTAAACTGTATCATGATGACTCAGAATAGTATTTTGGTTATATAGAGAAGACTAAGAAGAATTATTTGCTAAATTCAAGATTCTTAATGTGATAGTAAGGGATATACCTTGTTAATTATGGTTAAGCTAAATGGATTGAGAAACTAATTAAGTTTAATGATGTATGTTAAAGCTCTAGCGGACATTTTAAAGGACCATTGGAATTGAATACAGCTAGGAGTGATGTTGTTAATGAGATTGATCTGGTTGGATAAGTGTTGATTTGGAGTCATAAGGATGAAGTTGATTACATGATGCTTGTTACATGAAAATTCACTTGTATGTATTTTACATTTCCTATGAGTGTTATTTTTAGGACATAGTTAAATCTATAACGATTTTTGGTGCTATTCTGTGTATGCATGATGTTTGAAAATTTTTTTTTCTGGCATACTCACTTGAAATTTTAGTAATGAAAATTTTGTTTTGAGTGAGGATGTTGTACTTGCCATATTTATATGGTTTATTGTGTGGTTATTGATATGTGATCATAGATAAATGTGATTAAACTTCATCAATTCACTGATATGTATAGGGTAATTTATTCTAAGAGTGCATTAGAAGCTTTCTTAAGGTTTTAAAACATGGATACATGCTTGTAGTTCAAGTTTGATAAAGCTTAATAGGATTAGTTTAATGAAGTCAAACAACCTAGAACAAATTTTTGCGTGTTATTGCTCTAAATCTATGTGGACAGCGGGTTGTAGGAAGTAAAACTCTGTGATTTTTTCATTGTTTCCTTGTTGAATCAGTTTTGGCTACGTGCTTTTGGTCACCAATTTTACACTAAAAATTCTTAATTCATAGTCTTGTTTTATAATCAGTAGTTGTGAAATGAGTTGGTATCATTATGTTGCTGGAATGAAATGATTGCTGAAAGTAATGGTGATTGACCTTCGGTTTTTGTAAGTTAGTTGCAGAAGGATGATTGGTATTGTGAAAACCAGGATATTACCTTGTGAATTGCTGGTGGTTTAGCTATGGTAAAGATTGAAAATGTGATCTTGGATGAAAATAAGGGAAGAGGAAGTAAAAAAAAGGGTGTAGAATATTAGTGATTAATTGAATATGGATTGAGAAATTTTGAGAAATCAAAGGAAGTTTCGATTTGAAGTGGTAAGGTGGTTAAAGGTTTGTTACCTATCCTAGGTTATAATTCGATTAAATAAGGGAAAGATAGCTGGATGTGTGTTGCTATTTAAGGAGTTGGACTGTCATATAGGTGATTTGAGGCTTTGGTGGTTAGTAAATGAAGGTTAGTTAGGTGAGGTAGCATGAGAATTTGTGAAGTACTGATGGATTGGCTAAGGACGAATGGTGAAATGATTAGAATTGATATGGAGAGTATAAAGTTGAATTGCATATTTTCTTTGTGTTAAGTGATATGTTTAGTAAATTTTGGGGACAAAATTTCTAAAAGGTGGGGAGAATTGTAACATCCTGAAAAATTTAATTCAGGATTAGAGAGTGTTTTGGGAAATTTTGGAATTTTTAGGAATTTTTGGGATATTTTTGGAAATTTTGAGTAATTAATATGCATATAATTAATTAAGAAATGAAGAGTTTGAAATATGAGGGAGTGGTAAAGCTAAAAATATTTTGAAGATTAATGAAATTGGAGACTGGTTTAAGTGGATTTAAATCAAAATAAGTATACTATGGCAAGTTTGGGCTACAAATCATCAGAGAGCCCCTTATTTCAGCAAACCAAACACGCCCCTCCCCTTTTCTTTAAATATCCGAACTCCCTCCATCCTTCTTCATTCTCCGTTCCCCTTCTTCGTCTTCTCCCTCGGAATCCGGCGACGGGCGGCGGCCAAGGCGCGGCGGCGCCAACCCCTCCCACAAGCCCATCATCTTCTTCATCTTCCTTCCTTCTTCTTCCTCACCAAAACCTCACTCCCTCGCGTCTTCTCTCCCCCAAATTTTTCTTCGTTCTCCGACGAGTGTTCACGGCGGACGGCGGCTAGGAGGTTAGTTTATGGTTTCTTCTGGCTTTTTCAAGTCATTCCTTTCCTTTCCAACACCATTTCGTCATCCCTCACTTTCCTTTACTCCCAGCTCGGCCAGCCCCTTGAGAGAATGATTTCCGGTGATTACGGCGGCGGCCGGCGGCAATGACACCATCTTTTCTCATTCTTGAACTCCGTAAGTATTTTTCACACTCTACTTACCTTAGTTTTTGTGATTTCAGCCGTTTGAGAGTGAGGGTTTGGATTGGGATTTTGAGTTTAATCTTCAAATTAACTTAGATAAGATTATAATGAAGTTGATATGTTTATCCCTTCTGGCATATGGCATATACTCATAATGGCTTGAACTGTATTCTGCTGCTATGGGTTGTTCTCTGCCTCTAGCAGAATATCTCATTTCATTTCCTTTGTTTGAGATTCCGCTATTGTTGCATCTGTTTTAAAATAACTGAATGTTTCTCCAAGACTCTCTCCCAATTATTATGCTATGTGTGTGTTTTCTTTTTATATTGTAGTGTGCCTCTATTGTGTGGTACACTGGTTTTAGCACCCTTGTTGGATGTGCAGATGGGTTTTGATATATGCTTGCATAGTCCTCCTCATACTTAGTTGAGAAGGAAGAACTGATACTTATAAATAAAATGGGATCAAAAATTCTGATTTGAAACTGAAGGGAATGCAAGGCTTTATTCTCTGCTTTGTTGTCATTGTTGGTCATGTATTTTGCTGAATGAACTCTTGCCTAAAGAAGTACTAATACACATCAAAATGATTGCTTGGAAACATGAGGAACTCAATTTGTAAACATTAAATGCTACATGGTTTGGAACATTTACTTGAGTTGTATGATGGATTGTTGTTCTTGCATAAAATCTTTATTTGGGGCCTAATTTAACCTATGCATGTTTGATTTGTGAGCTGGATATTTTATCATTTTGAAATAGGTGAATATAGTAGAAGTATGTCCATGTGAGTTTTCAAAGGGTTGTGCTTCTTTTCACTATAGCTGAATTGATTTTTGGCTTTTCTGTGTCAAATTTTTACTGAATTGTGTGAATAGATGTTGTTAATCTTGCTGGGAACAAAAAGGGATAACTTGGCAGAGTTTTAATTCCTTTTGTTCCTTTAATCCCCGTGGCTGAAAGTGATTTGTGCTAAGGAATGAGTGGAAGTTTTGTCTTATGCTATGGGTAGTATTATTTTAGCCATGATTTAACAGAAGTCCTCCTTTTCTCTGTTTTGACATGGCTTGTATGAATGAATGATTATAACTGTTGTGGATGCATTTGTGAGGAATGAAGGGATGTTGTTGAAGTGATCATTATGGATTCTTCATGAAATTGTAAAGTTGAGAGCTATAAATGGATTAGATAGTAATGCGAAATTTGGATTTTGGCTTAATATAATGATTGCATGGGTATAAGTTAAATGTGTTCTAAAAGTCAGATTTGAAAAGAGAAAGAAACTGTCTTGAATGTATATTGTTATGTTGAAGAATAATGGAGTTAATAAGTATTATGGTTTTAGAATGGATGATGCCAATTAGTAATGATGTTCTGAGTAATTATACTTCGGTGTTTAACTTGTGAATGGATATTTTTGGTGTGACAGAAAGCCTTGTCATAAATTATTTGATTAGGATTTTATATTAGCATGTAATAGGCATGGTTATGCAAACTGGCTGTTGGTTAAGTAATGAAATGGTGTTATGAGTATGCTAGAAATTGATTGTTACTTAAAGGTGTATTTGTTAAGTGGCATATGGTTTTAATGATGCAGGAACTTTAAATGTAATGAGAATAGGATCTTATACTTTGGATGTGGTGTCATGCTTGTGCATTTGGTGTTTAAGAGTTTTGTCCTATGTTTTTACTTAAATCAGGGATTCCTTAAGGATTGAAGGATATTGTGTTTTGAATACAAGAAGACGTTAAATTCTTTCTTTCTAGATGGTTGAGAATGTCATTTGGAGGATATATAAATAAGTATTATGATGAGTATAAATGTAGTGTGAAGTTGGAACATAATTTGGATGCTCTAAATATGCTGGTGAAGTAATGATGAAAATATTGGAATTGTTGTTTACTTAGCCATTGACTATGTTGACTGTGAAAGATGACATTCAATTGTTATGAATGGTGATTGTTTTGATTTAATCTGTGTGTATGAATTGTATGACATGTAATTTTTTAGAAGGGATACTTGAGTTTTATAAAGAAATTTGCTAATCTGAATTAGGTAAACTTGGAAATTAAAATGAGTATATAAGATAAGGATGGGGTAGTAATACGAACGAGAGAGACGTTAGTTAATCCATGACATAGAATGATTATTAACCTACTATTATTACATGATGTAATAATAGGAAAGGAAGTGCTTTATATATTCCTCAAGGCATGGATAAGTAAAGGGAAAAGGCAACAGAGTGCTAAGGGCGACAGGTAATCACACTTACCCTTGCTATAACATTGAGGGTGACGTTAGCTGGGATTTTCAAAATCCCTTTTCACCCTCCATATAAATATTATTTTTGAAAAGGTATTTTTATATAAAACAGGCTATCGGGTGCCTTTCAAACACGATTACTTTCATATAAAGAATTTGACTTATTATATGTAGTATCCTGGCTGGTGGTATTGCTGGATATTATGGAATTGTGTGATATATTTGCAGGTGTTGGATATTGAGAGGTTTTGAGTATAGAAAAGGAATTAGTTGTGAGTTTAGATTTTGGAAAGATATTGTGGATAATAGATTGAAAGGTGATGTTGATGTTGATGTTGTTGTTGATTATTGAGGTTGTGATATTGAAATATTGAATGAGGTTGAGGTTGATGGATATGAATGATGTCATTGTGGATGGGATATTGATGGTTAATGTGAGGTTTGCATGACACTGATATAAATGTACCATCGCGCGATGATAACTGTTCGATAGGCCAATCGACAGTTATTTGTACAGATGATCCTTTTCGGTTTGATTGGATCGGGGTTGATAGGTCAACTTATTGAGAAAAGTGACCTACGGTTATGGGCATTGATTAGAGTCCAACCGCCCCTACGGTTATGGGCATTGATTAGAGTCCAACCGTTCCTATTCTGTAGTGGAAAACAGAATTGAGGTTCTCTCTCTGGAGATTGCCAGAGAGGGAAATTTGCTCCCTCATCAGAGAGGGGCACAGTGTCAAATCATATAGAGAAGATTAGATGCTTGAATGCCCCAGTATGGCACAATGCATCTACAGGTGAGTGTGAGAGTTGTGGGGTGGTGTAGTTGTAACGGAGGTAGAGGTGTTAAAGTACATTGATTTGGAAAATGACAGAGAGACTGGTGTAATACATGGGAAGAAGGTTTGATATATATATATATATATGTGTATTATTGATTTTATAACTGAGGTACCCGTTAGACGCCCTCGCTACCGCACATCTCACTGTTATAGTGAGTTAAGCGGTGATTACTGGGACAATTTTGTCTCATCCCACGATTACTGACATTTTTGCAGGTATTCATGCACAGACGCAAGCAGCAGGAAAGGGAATTAGGTAGTAGTAGTTATATGGACTATTTTGAATTGTATATTGCCAATTTGTATAGGCCTGCATACGTTTCCGCATATATTTATATGTATTCGATATTATTGAACATTAGGTTGTTTATTTTTCTAACCATGTTAGGTGATTCTTTTCTAACATGGTTAGCTATAAATTATCCATGATAGTATTCAGGTTGTATTAGTTTATTCTTTCCTATCATGGATAAATTATAAAAGGTTTAGAATAATCTTTTCTAACTATGATAGAGATATTAATATTATGGAAATTCCTTTTTCTATCATAGTTAGATTAGAGCTTAATGAATTGAAATAAATATTATTGGTTAATTAGGTAATTAGTAACACAATGTTACAAATCCATTTGTCAGTTAGGAGTGTTACGGTTTTCTGCACCAAATTCCATCAAGTAGGGGTGGAGAAAACGGTGATTATTAGGAATTAGGATTTACCCTAAATAAGGAGAAGAAGATGATTGAATTGAATGAGAGAATGAAGCGGACGAGAGCGTTGTTTACAATAGGGTAACAGGGTTAAATGATGGTAAATGATGATGTGTTAAATAAATCCACATGGCTGTTTTTAATAGGACAATTGGATGAACTTGTTATAAGCAACTTGATGTAAGTTTTCTCCTTAAAAATAAGATATTAAGGCTAAATGGGATACAAAGCTACCGAGGTATTTATTGAAGCTTACCTCACCCAATAATTAGGTTTTGTATTTGTTTCTTCTATTTGAATATTATTTGTTATTACTAATCTGTATCTAAAATAAATTTCTATAGTCATTATGTTACCACATAAAACATTATTTATTTATTAAAATTTTAAACTTTATAATATTATTATTAATTAAATCTTTGAAACTATTATTAAAATTTGTTAAATTCATGTCTTACTTTTAATAAATGCATTTCAAACATAATCAAAATTGTCAATATCACCTTTTAAAAAAATACCCAAACAGAAATCACGATTGTCGAGTGTCACTTCTACCATCCCTAATTCAAACGGGCACATATAGTCTCCTCTTTTGCATCAGACTAATTTTTCCTATATTAGAATGAGTCGTATTTGATTGAACTGGACAGGTTATGAACGCCTATAGACACATGGGCTCCATTTATTTTAGAAATGTGCCAATATATAGCTTGCATTGAGGGGTTCGAAGACCGACATACACTACAAAATCATGTGTTACGTTACTAAATTACTACTATAATATTCTGCCAGCCCCAATCTAGCTAGAAAACAAGAACTTTTTTTTTGCGAAAAAATATTTATATAATTTTAGATATATAAGTTATAGCTAGACACCATCTCAGCGTAAATGAGTTAGTATGAAAATGTCATATTGGCCGGTCCTTTGATTGTGTGAAGCTTCGAATGTAATTATAACCAAACACGCGGTCGACCATTATGACATTATTAGTAGTGGCATGGTAATAGAGCTTAAGTGCAATTTTGCCTCGCAATAGCTATCTGAATCTGATTCTGAAGTTTTGTTTAAAACCACTACGCGGCCAAAGCATTAAAAAGTATGCAAAATTATTGTCCTGATGAGCGGTAAACCCTAATGTCTATAGTAAAAAAAGTTATGGCTAACCATTAAGATTTTTAATAGCAAGAGGCAAAACTAACATGGTTTGGTTATTTAAAAGTTATTTCTCATTAAAAAGCTTATAAATCAGTGTTCAAGACAAAAGTGCACCTTAACCCATAATAATAATGATTTATAAAATCTTTTAACAATTTTTTCCTAGTTTTAGTTTCTCAAAATACATTTCATACAATAGATTAGTCCCATAAAATTTACTTAAAATTTAGATCATTTTACTCATACAAAGATAAAACCCTTTTGTTTGAAACTTGAGAAAATAACAAGAAACTAAAGTAGAACGATTTCCACCAATCAAATCACTCAAAACCCTTATGGGTCTACCATATTCTCGCAAATCAAATTAGCTAGTGATTAAATTGAAAAACCCTTAAGAAGAAAATGGGGATAAAGGTGTAAAAACTATATTGATCCACATAATAATAAAAATAAGGGTAAGAGACCTAATCTGCCCCCGAAGTAACCACCAAGGAGCGCTGAGCACCCTAAACTAACAACAAGCCCGTATCTGCACTCCAAGTAACCAAGGTGTTAAAAAACTACCCCGGTTTGACGGTCAACAACGTTTGACCGTTAGTATGCATATGTGGACGCCACGTGGAGACCTGTTTTGCCACCCGGTGCCTTGTCATCGCCACGTAGGATAAGTCAATGTTGGTCCCACATTAAATAAAAAACAAATTCTCCCTCCCCTTCACCTCCCACCCACCGCCCTCCACCCCCCCTTCACCTCCCTTCCCAGCCCCCCACCGCCCGCCCCACCCCTTCACCCCCCTCCCCACTCCCTTCACCTCCCTCCCCAGCCCCCCACCACCCGCCCCATCACCGGCGACGTCGATGAGCCAAGAAGGCCAACCATGTTCAGATTTATCACCTGAAGGATCGAACTGCTTAAGCTTCCGCAACATAGCCGTCGTCGCCGTCGTCGGAGCGGTGCCGGAAAAGTCGCCGGTGTGTCGAGTTTCAAGCTTCTTGTTCTTCTTCTGCCTCTCCTTGCTAACAACAACGACATTACCGCCGTCGGTGACGACAGTGGTTTTGGGGGGGGTGGTGAAGGGAGGGAGGGAGGTGAAGGGGTGGGGCTGGTGGTGAAGGGAGGGAGGGAGGTGTAGGGGGGTGGGGCGGGGTGGTGGGGGGGAGGTGAAGGGGTGGGGCGGGCGGTGGGGGGCTGGGAAGGGAGGTGAAGGGGGGGTGGGGGGGTTGGGTGGGTGGGAGGTGAAGAGGGAGCAGGGGTGAGCATTCGGTTTTCGGTTCGGTTATTCGGTTAAAACCGAAATAACCGAAAACCGAATTGTATATATTATGAAAACCGAACCGAAACCGAATTATTTCGGCAACCGAACCGAAAGAACCGAAATAATTCGGTTCGGTTTCGGTTTTAACCGAAATAACCGAAATTTTTTTATTTTATAATAAATTTGATTTTTTTCATTTTCAATATATAAAAATCAACATTTTATATTGATATATTGCATATCATTTTTAATTTAAAAGAAGAAATAAAAAAACTATAGATTTAAACTCTAAATTTTAATTTATTTAAAGAAAAATATGATAAAATAATATTTTTTATAATTATTTTTTATAATTATTTTTAATTAATTCGGTTATTCGGTTAACCGAATTATTTTTTTAAATAACCGAACCGAAAACCGAATATCGAAATAACCGAATTATACAACCGAATAAGAACCGAAAACCGAAATAACCGAACCGAAATAACCGAATTCAATTCGGTTCGGTTCGGTTTTCGGTTTTCGGTTTGGTTTGCTCACCCCTAAGAGGGAGGGAGATTTTTTTTTATTTAATGTGGGACCCACATTAACTTATCCTACGTGGCGATGACAAGGCACCGGATGGCAAAACAGGTCTCCACGTGGCGTCTACATATGCATACTAACGGTCAAACGTTGTTGACCGTCAAACCGGGGTAGTTTTTTAACACCTTGGTTACTTGGAGTGCAGATATGGGCCTGTTGTTAGTTTAAGGTGCTCAGCGCTCCTTGGTGGTTACTTCGGGGGCAGATTAGGTCCCTTACCCTAAAAATAATGATAATAATAAATTAACATTGCGCAAAGCCCGAGCCTCCCTTTCATGGCTAGAACTAACATTGTATATATGTATATGTAGGTCATCAATCCTTCTTTCTTTCTTGTTTTTTTTTTTAAATGCCAACCATCTTGGGTCAATGTTTGAAAATACATTGAATTCACTCCATATTTTGTGCTCAACCTTCTCAGCCAAATGGAATAATGGTCACGATGCATATATCCCCCAAAGTTCAAACATAATAATTATATTATACACGATATTGAATCAATTATTTAATGGATTGGAAGGTGCCCATGCATTTACATGCACGGATATTAACAAATTAATTATACGAGATTATTGAATATTATGATGATAGTGTTAATCTTGGAGATCTCATTTACTTTATTATATAAGTCATTACGTATCCATTGCTTTCAAATTAAAAAAGAATTATATTATGTGATATGATATAGTGCTTCAAGTCCTAAATAAATAAACATAATACCTAATTTTGAAGAAAACTTTGGTCATAAATATAAGATATATTTTTATTTTTCTCTTAGATTTGAAATTTTTAAAAGATTATTTGCTTAATTTATAAACTAATGAGTAATGACGCATAGAAGCTAAGTATTTTCATGTAAATCATGTCAAATAGTATATTATAATTAAGTAAATCATTCAATTTAATTTCTTTTATTTTTCCAGATTAGAATAAGGAGATTTATAGTTAGCTCCCAAGTGAGTATGATTTTTCAGTCTTGTTGGTTTCAAGCACAATTTCGTTGAAATGATGGGAAATAACAATTATGTTCCAACATTTTATTTGAAAATAGGTTGAAAATCAAATTAAACAGCAATAAATTGAGAGTTGCGCCTTTGAAAATGAAATGTTTTCTCTTTGATAAATATTATTTCTGCTAATAAAATTATTAGAATTGATTTTTTTAGTTCATTGTGTTTGTTATATGTTTTGCAAGAAGTCTAACCTTCAATAAATCTATCTTTCACGATCTAGACGTAATTCTTCATTGGTATTAAAATTTTCAACTTTAAATTAATACTATTTTCCTGATTATATCATTTGTCGACGATAGAGAGATCACTGTCAAGTAACTAAACAATTTAAAGATAAAAATAAAACTGAATTCGGTTGTAGGGGCTTGAATGACAACACAGTTAGGAAAGGAACACCTCTAATAAATTTATTTATAATTTTTTCAACTTAGTTTTTATAGTTTAATTTTGTCTCCATATTTGAACTCACAATTTATCAACTTCAAAGACCATAATAGATAAAGACACATTTTTTTAAAAAAAATATATTTTTATCTGAGTTATTATACTGACTTGTAAGTTGTAATAGAAAGTTCTCAAAAAGTTTTTTTTTTTAATTCTTGTTAATTCTCGATTACATGATTTTTCTCTTGTCTCATATGAGTATACAAAAACGAAATTAATATAAAAACATTTTTTAGATGGAAAGGAAACAAATACAATTTATTAATGATAATAGAAAAAATATATAAAATATATACCTAAATGAATTTCTTCTCCTTTTTTTAATATATTCAAAGCATCATACCAGCATACCACAGAGCTTGATACAAGAAGAAAAACTTAATTATGATAGTCATTCTAATAAATGAAGAAAAACTAAAGGCAGTAAAATAAATGATTATTGATTATTTTAGAATTACTATTGATTTTCAATTATTTTGTATTTAATTCCTCATTTGTTATAAAATATCAATAATATATGCATGGATTATTTTCCCAAGACACAGCGGAAATGGTATTCTGGAGCTTAAAAACCCTGAATGGTATGTTTTATTGTGTACACTTAACCTCAAGGATTCATTCACTAATACTTGCATTGTCCAATTAGGCTATTACATTTGTCAGAAGTTATTTATTTGTTACTTCAGTATCATACGACGTATTTCAAGAATTCTTATATCATGGTAATTCTTCAGTATAATATAAAGCACTATATATAAATGCATAATGCGTTCTTAAGTGCCATAGTTGATCAACTACTTTTTAAAAATCCCTATATAAAAACAGAGAGGACTCATGTGAGCATAATAATATATGCTCTCGCGTCTTTCTGAAAATAATTTTTAATTTTCTTTAACATATCTTAAAAAGCATACAGTCAATGAATAATAATAATTATTTTGGTTATAATTAATTTTATTTATACTCTCATATCCACTAAATAATGCATAATTATAAAAATCGGAACCCACCCATATATTCCACTGTTAGCGGAAGCATGTGGGGTTCATCATGCTCCAAAATTGGGTTAGGAATAGGGTCTAAACAAAATTATTGTTGAGAATCATTATTGTCCAGACTTGATCTATACTAGTAGACATCAACTTTCTGATCATATTGACGATTAATACTCTGTTCTTATAGCAAATATACAACACTTATTATTTTGATAAAAAAAATACAGCACTTATTAAAGTGAAGTTCAAAAGTTGAGATTACATTATGTGATTGTAAAGTAAATTCAATTGCAACTGTTCTCGCAATAAAAGCTCGTCATTTATTGACAGAGTTTGAGGTACTACAATTCCCCATTGTGTTTCTTCAGAAGATATAGTATAAGCAGAGTTTAAGCTTTGTAGGAGTCGATATAGTTAGTGTGCTCTGACATATTTTTATATATGAAAAATAAATAATTTAGGTACTGAGACATACCAACAACGCGTTTTCATAACCATAGTGGGATGTACGTAACAGATCACACAAGCTCATAGGTGAATTATTAAATTGTAGCTTCCTATACTTTTCTTAAGAATATTATCAAAATTAAAAAACAAACCACCTTCCCTTGTTTCTTCTTTCTCATTCCTACGCGGCCTCCAATCACAAATTTGTCAACCTTATTATCACCTTACAACTGTCTCCTAATGAAAATTCCACTTCCAAGACTTTTCCTTTCTTTTTCTCCACCCTCTACATATATAAACACCTACAACACATAACAATATTCTCAATTCACAATCTTCCATTTCAATATTCTCCTTTCCCTTCTTCTCTTCGAATTCTCTAACAACTTACAAAAACAAAAGTTCTTTTCATTATGGGGAATTATGTTTCATGCACATTAGCAGGCCCAGGAAGCAAAAGTTTAAGGGCAATCAAGGTGATATTCCCTGGTGGTGACATCAAGGAGCTTCACTCTCCTATAAAGGCAGCCGAGCTTATGCTCGAAAAGCCAAACTTTTTCGCCGTGAATTCGCGATCCCTCCACATTGGAAAGCGATTCTCCCCTCTAGCTGCCGATGAAGAACTTGAGTTCTCTAACGTGTATGTCATGTTCCCTATGAAGAGGCTCAACTCTATCATCACAGCGGCTGACATGGGCGCGTTGTTGATCACCGCCAACGCCGCCATAAAGAAAGTCGGTGGGGGTAAGGCTAGGGTCTTGCCGGAAGGGTGTGATAATTATTCCATAGACAATAACTTGGGATGCAAGGAAAGTAGTTATTATGATATGAAGGACAATAAGGAAGTAGATGAATTCTCTAAGCCTGAATTTGTGGTGCGTAGATTATCTATGAGCAGGTCTAAGAAGCCAATGTTGGAGACAATAGCAGAAGAGCCTATTGGTTCAAGATGATGATGAAGAAGAATAATCAAATTGGATTAATTTGGATTTGTTTGTGGGTGGCATGTTGCATGGTAATTATGGGGGACACGACATCGTTTTAAGCTTTTTCTTCCCCTTTTTTCCTTTCATCAGCTAAGAATATTCCCTTTTAAACATCTATATTAAATATATAGATGTGTTTTTCCCACCACTTGGGTATCATTTGCTTTGCTGTAAGCAATTTTTCCATGTGGTGTGGGTTCAGGAAAATGGCTGTATGGATCAAAAATGTAATTGTATATGCACTATATTATTTTTTCCTCTTTGGGTGCAATAATGTGTGTATATTAATTTTAATTTAGATCTATTTGGACTGTTGTGCAATTATTGTTTCGGGATATATTCAGGTTTTTTATTTTTCTACACGATACTCTGTTTAGGGATATATTCAGGTTTTTTATTTTTCTACACGATACTCCAGGAATGCTTAGCATTTGATCCTTTGTGTTGCCCTTCAACCACTTATATCAAGTCTTTTACTTCTCCAGCCCTAAATATAAAACTAGTTGACCTTTTTCAGAGAGATTAAGAAAACAAAACAGGTTAATTAATTTTGATATATTCAATATTCTTTTGATTACTTGTTAGTGTATAGGTCAAATAAACTAATTTAAGGAAAAATGAGATAAAAGAATTTATAAGTGACTTATTTTGCTTTATTAGAATTTTCTAAAAAAAAATCAACTAAATCTTATATTCAGAACCATAGGAAGTGATCATTTCCATTTATGTCATAATTATGAAAGATAATCACTAAACCTAACCATTTTTTTTTAAAAAAATATTGCAATACGTGCCTTTAGTTTCAAGTAGAGGACTACCTTCGCTGTTATATGATACCTTGCTCAAACAAACATAAAAAAGTCATTTCCAGTTAAATATCTTTAATATGAATCTCTTCATAATTTCAACAATTGTCTTTTCAATATGAATCTCGCATGTTTAGTGGTTAACTGACACTGTGATATTTTCACCGCGTTTTTTTGATAAAACATCACAAAGCTTAAGTGGCCAAGCTAGTAAGCAACAAATTTTTTGTAGTGGATGTTCGTCATTCATTGCCTTCATTTGTTGTGTAAAACTCTATAGTACGATAACTCCATAATATATTTGATAGAAAAAGAAAAGTACCTTTTTTTGCCAACGCAAAGTAAAAGTACATATATTACGACACATCACAAAAAAAAAATCATACATCATTATATAAAAGCAATATAATAAATCCATTTGTAATTGCCATGTCTTGAGTTAACCGCGTGATGGGTCTGTTACGCTAAGCTGCTAACTGATCTATTTTTATTATTTTATGGTGCTTATTGCAACATTAAATAATTTGGTATGTTATTTGCATCTCAAAATATTACGGGATATTTAATGCACCTTTACTATGATTAAAACATGATAATTGTTTACAGCATAATGAAATAAGTGGAAAATATGGAGATACAACCAAAGGAAGCTGAAATCTGCTTTAAAGGATGTCATCAATTCAATCAATGTCTGGCATTTACCCAAAATTAAATTAAAAACCCAATAAAATTAAGATTAAAGCACCTACGGTTCATTCTATTATAAAATATATAAGGCATTTCTTATATAGGAGTAGTAACTTTAAAAAGAACTGTATGGAATAATTTAGCAACCGCATAATAGGGAGAATCTCCATGACTGTTAATTTAACATATACATTATATAACACAAAACATCATTGTTAATTTAATATATACACAAACAGATACAAAAAGCAGAAGATTGTGCATAAGATATATTGCATTAGATATACATTATATAACACAAAACATCACTGTTAATATAATATATACACAAACAGATACAAAAAGCAGAAGATTGTGCATAAGATATTATGTAACCCAACCTAATCTTCAGCTGCAACATCCATCTTGCGAGTCTGAGAATTGAACATTTCAGCTATATCAGCAGCTGTGCTGCATTCTTCAGGATCCCTGTCCAACACATTGCGAACAAATCTGGGGAATCTGATTGAGATGCCACGAGATGGATGAACCAGACCAATGGCAGCTTGGTGAACTGGGGATACTGTAAATTCTGCACCTCTTATTTCCCAAACAAGTAGTGGACAGAACCACATGTCTGGTACCTCATCTGTTCGGTAATAAGGTGGCTTTTTCAGTAATATCTTGTCCTCAGAAAAGAATTCTTTCATCTGCAGCTCATTATCAAAACATGCCATCATAAGAAAGATGAAGAATATGTTTACTCTAATAAATAGAGCATGGTAAGGAAATGATAATATAATCATCTATGGTAAGGAATTGGATTTTCTATATCCATTCAGTTATTAATTAAGCTTTTGGAAAGAAATGGGTGGCCTTTGGAGTCAAAAGCGTGCTAGAGTGGTAGAAAAAAAGCACATAAAAACGCAATCATTTTTACCTCTATGTAGAAAGCATCTGAGAACCCAGACATCACACGGCATACACTTTGGTACTCCTCCGTTTCAGGATTGTAACATGCCATGAGAAATGGGCTATACCTGCAACAATGGGGCACTCAGATTAAATTAATTGCATGAAAAAACACTTATACCTTCCCAGGATATCCAATATGAAGAAGTGATGGTGAAAAATTCATTCCATTATCAGCCACTCTCTTAAATTTTACACTCTGAACTTCAAAGGTCATAGACTTTATAGGCGCAAGCCCACAAAGGATTACCTCTACTATAAGAGACAAATACCTTCATACAAAAGCAAGATTCTCTTTTCAATATGATTTTTATAATTAGATTCAACCCTTTTTATTTTTTTTATAAAGGTTACTTGCCATGAATGACAAGCACTAATAAGGTGAAGTTGCAAGAAACATCTTATGCAAGCTTCAGCGCACTGCATCAAACAAATCATCTTAGAGAACAGAAATAAAAGAGGATAAATTACCATCCAGCCTTTCTTCCATTTCCATACCAACCACCAATTGGTACTAAATCTAGAGAATCATTTAAACCATCCACATAATCTCGCTTCACCTACAAATGAAACGTTGAAACATTACAAACATATAATATTTGTAATTCTCAAAAAAGAAAAACTATCATAACTCAAGTTAGATAGATAACCTTTAACCATGTGTCTGTACGCTTCGATGGAGAATATCCAGCATCGACGTCCAATGATTTCACCATAATTCCTTCACATGATGAATGGATTGCGCCTTCTAGGAAAGAGTTTATCTTATTTACTGTGGCTTCACAGGTTAATGAAGCATCAGCTGCTTCAATCTACAAGAGAACAGAACTTAAAACCTTAGAAAAACATAAAGATGAGTCCCACTTAAACGATAACTAGCAGCACTTACAGTTGTTTCCTTTGCATATTCAAAATAACCAAGTTTCTCGTCATAAAACAAATCCTTCAGATCTACACATTTTCCAATAAGTACAAATTAAAAATTATGGTATAATAACTGTGTACGGCTCTCTTTGAGTTTCCCATAAATGTAAAAGAAAAACAATATCATAAGTCTAGATGTTTACATTTTCGCCTTTCACGAAGAGGAAAACCCAAAAGCCTGCAATCAAGCACTTAAATGAATCAAGACTTTATAAGAAAAATCAAATACTTAGTAAGGAAATTGCCAAAATTAAATAAACACTACTTAGAAAGATTCACTTTCAGTCTGGCCTTAGAAATAAGGCTCTATCATAAGGAATGAGCTATGATTCCAAGTGATGAGTGGAATAATAAATGCCACAAGCCCACAAATTTATCTAAGCAACCACATTCTTATTTATTCTGGTCTTACATTATCTTATCCACTAACTCAAACATGTTAAAGCTAAATCCCATTATCCTATACTCAGTTGTGATGATTCTACTGCTTGCTGAACAGTCAATGTGTCGACAGCCAATAAATGGAAGCATCAGTCGATGCCTTCATGAGCAATTATAAAATTATTGAAATCAGTCTTTTGCACTTTTGGCAATTTAAGAAGTTTGAGCATTGTAAGTAAAGAAAAGGTTCAAGATAATTACTGCTGTCCATTAGCAAGCATGATATCAAAGACGAAGACGCAAATGTCCACCTGCATGAACAAAAGATAATAGGAAGATGATCCAGCATTCAGAAAAACAAACTAAATAAAAAACAACCAATTAGCAGACCTTCCCCACCCCACCCTCAAAATACAGAACAGAAGAGGAAACATATCATTTGTGAGCACGGAAAATTTACAACAACGTCCATGTTTTTCAACACCCTACAACTTATCCCACATGGAGAGGTGATAACCATCTACTTCAAAAAGTCATATATAAACCCATAACATAGGCAGTTTAGCTCTCCTCTTTTTCCAGTAAATAAGCACCCATGACTCTGTGAGCTTTAATCCATAGTTAATTTCTAAATCCTAATTATTGTGCTACCCTGTTTTCATTTTGTTAGTTGAGGAGCTTCTTGATGGAGCTTTAAACAACCCCATTCCAAACTCTCACTTTCAAGGAAAAATATGTTCTTCAACATATAAAAAAAATATATAATAACAAGGAGACTTTACTAGGAAAGGTAATGCATAAAAGGACATCAAAATGCTACTAACCCATCAATAAATTGACCTCATCATAAGGTGGTTTGCCTATACTTTAAAGTTACTATAAATGCCCAAATGTTTATATCTGTGTTTTTTCTTAAACTTTTGCACAACCATCTTGGCCAAAAAAAAGAGAGAACATTTGCACAACCATCCTTCTTATGTGTTGCACAACAAGGTGGTATTCCCTTTGATCTTAAATATAAGACCTATTTGCCAAATTGGATCATAGTAAGGAAGTTACTTAAATTAGTTAAAATCACATGATATTACCAAATCACCCTACCGATACCTTTATTCCTACCCTCCCTTTCTTGTTTGATTATTATTGAGGAATATGAATAAGGATAATTTGAGAAAAGAATTGATAAAAAAAAATAGAAAAATCTCTTATATTTGAGACAAAACTCATCTCTTCAAATATGCTATTTAGGATTAAAGGGAGTAATATATTTCTGAATCTATGCTGGGCTTACAAGTCATAGTCGAGATGTGTTTGGCCAAACAAGTCATAATAATATTAATTACATAATTTGTGTAAGGAAAAGATAAAAGTTCATCCAGAAGCCTTCCAGCAAGCAATCAATACATCCAGCATAACTTCAGAACCGCATAATTATGGTTTCTACATTTTACACTAAGTTTGAGATTCTACACATACATGCTTTAGAGTTCGATTTTAAGCACTCAAGTTTCAAACCTTTATGCTGTCTGTAGTAACTGAGGCCTCTTTACTTCCTCTCCCACGTGAAGATAACTCTTGGAAAGCCATATACCTATATCCATTCTTCCTATCAATACCCACAATCTGAAAATGAGAAAAAATCAAAGAACATAGAATAAAATGACCTAAGTTGACCGAAAGAATAGGTAATTACATAAAATGTTAACATGCAAGAAAATTATACTTCTGCATCCAGTATAAAAGTCATTGAAGCAGGCTTGCAGAATTCTTTGATTATGTCAACCAAATCTGGAAATTTTAATGTTGTTTCATCTCCATTTCTTGAGAAAACTCGAATTGACCCATCACTTAATTTGTGAATCTGGGCCCGCTGACCATCATATCTGAAATTGCAATACAAATAAGTGAAAAGCAGGGAGTACATCTTCCTATAAGAGAGAGAATAACAAAAACCATGCAAAAATGTTCCTAATAACAATAAAATAAATTACTGTAATCAAGCTATCTCAAAAATTATATAGCTCAAAGCAGAGTCATATTTCTGCGCTCCTAACAAATAAGGTTTTCTTCATTTTATCAATTAAGAAATGAACATTATCAAAATTAAATATCAATCTTCATTTTATTAATTAAGTAATGAACAATATAAAATTTAAAATCCCAGTACATGTCTCACATTCCCAAAAAAAACTTTCTGGCAAAATAATTATCATTTATTATTAAGTTTATTTTCAATATGAAGTTTCACACACCGCATATAATAGAGCAGAGACATTACAAGATTTATCTAATCAATTCAATAAGTAGGCAATCTAGTCACTTTACACTACAACACAACTAAATTACTATATAGGTGAGGAAATTTCGTTGATTCAACCATAACATTGGTAGGCAAATAAATCACAGTGATCACATTTGAAGCCTATTTGCGATATACCTAGACAAAATACTGCTTCATTGCGTGGTTTATTTTATTATATACCATGACCAATAAAAATCATAGAAAATGGAGAGCACACAGAGATAAGGAAATTACACGAGGAATAGGACATACTTATACTCACAAGTGAATGCTTTATTTTGAAATAACTTCAGCACTTGGGGAATGCCATTGATGATCCTACCACAAACAGAGGTTAACACAAACAGAGGTTAAGAATGGAAAGCATTAATTAGTGTTCTAAGAGCCATAAAATCTAATGATAAGTCAAACAGAATGTGTGAAAATGTATACTTTGCAAGCATAGGTTTGATAGGTACTCCTGGAACCATTGACAAACTTGAAGCACAAAAATTAGCGCCTTTGTTCATTAGAGATGGTACTATAAGATCCTGCATGGAGTAAACAGAAAATAACATGAAGCAATTTAGACCATAATTGTATGACAGAAACATGATAGTTTGTATGACAGAAAATATCATGAAGCAATTTAGACCATAATTGTATGCACAAAACAAAACTGCAATTCTCATCTAAAAACAAAACTATATAAGAGCGAGAAAAATTCAGTTTTCCCATATCAGTGCTTACCAAATTTGGAAGCATGTTATATGCCTCAATGATTTCTGCCGAAATGCCCTAAAACAGCAGAGGAAAACAATCAGCATAAAACCAAAACTGGAAGTAAATCAATATTCTTAACCAATGGATGCTTAATGATTTTGACCATCAGGTAATTGCAAGAAAATGAAAAGTTATAAAAGTAAACACTCATTGCAAAACACGCATATCTACACATATATTTCTTCTATAGAAAAGGAGCACAATGTTAGGGTGGAGAAGGGAGGTTGTAAATGAAATAAACAAGGAATGAAATGTAAAGACATGTTTTTCAAAACCTTAAGGATATGCAAATCGTTTAAGATTATTTCAAAAAATTTAATTACTCATAAGTCATAAGTAATGACTAATGAGCAATTAATACTATGTTAATTATCTTTCTTAAATCAAGTTCAAATTATAATACATTCGACCAAAAAAAAAGTTCAAATTATAATATAGAGTATATTATGCATATTATAAGGATATTGCCATAATTTATATTTAAGAAACCCTTATTTTCTAGGGAATTATATAATTTGATATTTTTGCATTTACGATTTGAACAAGGTTAATGGTCAATTTTGCCCTGAAAGTATTCAAATGGAGCAATTTCACCCTTTTCCATTAAAATATTAATGGTCAACATCTACTTTTTAACGGACAATGTGAAGTTTTTAACAGAATAGGGATATGATGATATGTTTTAACTTTTAAAACCTCCAGGACTATTTTGAACCCAAAATCTTTTCAAGGCAAAATCAATCCTGATTGAAAACTTCCAAGACAAAATTGACCCTTACCCATTCAGATATGTATTTTCTAATTCATGATAAGCTTCATGATCTGACAAGTATGCTTGTGCACTATCTAGCTTGCGGATGATTCTCGGCGACCTAAACTAGATATGTTAAGTAATTAAAGGGCTTGTTCTTTTATGTTATTTGTACTTTCATCAATTCTTAAGAGAACTTTACTATGCAACGCAAAAAAATTACTTGACAACAGCAAGCTTATCTGTGAAATTAAGACAAGAGAGCCCCAACAGGATGGCGCATAGTTAATAGCAAATAACTATAGAATAAACCTGAAGCTTCTGCTTCAAATTTTCTGCTGTTCCATCTTGGTGAAATGTAGGACATGAATTCATTATGACAGCATGGGCCAGAGCAGGCAAAACAGTTCTAATCATTGCACCAGTCCGTAAATTCCTGGCCTGCACAGGAAATTAAACTGAAAATTATGGACCAATATTTTTAACAATAAAAAAAGATAGTACCACACATCATAGTTTACAAACAAAAAGTGCATAGCATTTCTAAGAATTAAAGATAGTTACCAAAGTACGGACAAGAAACTTTATCTCCTTCTCCCGACATGAGAACATGAGATTTACAATTATGCTTTTCTTCCGAAGAGTGCTTCCATTGCCTGTTTGTAAGCTGATGAGTGCTTTATGAGTATATTTACTTTAACATTTCATAAATTATCACAACTTCAGGTAAGATAATTAATTAAACACAGAATTTAGAATATTATGCATCATTGAGATCATTCATAATTCATAAGAACCATATCAGAGAAGGAGTCAGCCAAGGCCCAATTAAATACAAGTGATTACATATGATTACCAATGACTTTTCACATATGATTACATTTGTTGGCTAAATTAATGCATATGTATCCCAACTTCCATAATCTTGGTCATTGGCTAAGTATGTGGAAAAACCCTTTAGCTAGTCATAGATAAAACTAAAGTCTGCAATACCCAAAAAGTGAAAAAAAAAAAGACTGCCTATCATACCTTATCTTGTGGAGTGCAGAGAAAACATCTTTAATCAAAAGTGGTGTTGGAGGAGCAAGCAATCTCAGTGTTTGTCGACACTCTTGAGCAACATCACCTTTAAGAACAACAAACTATTCCACAATTATTCCAGCCATCAGAAGAAAAAAAAACTCAGTCTAACACAAAAATCATCAAGGCTATCATCCAACCAAGATCTCCCAATTTGTTATACATCTCCTTTATTTTTGATCGATTAGTTCCACATGCGTCTTCCAATGCTCCAGCAATCAGACTTCCACCAATGTTCAATTCCTACATAAATGGAAAAAAAATGAAAAAAAAATAAGAACTTTCCCAGTGCACTGACTAATTATATGGCAGACTTTGATAGTTGAGATCAATAAGATTTGCATTATGTTTAATACATTTAAAAAATCATCATAGTTTCCTACCCCCAGTTGAACATAATTGATCCGTCAATTGCAGCTTTAAAAGAAAACCCCAAACCCCACAACAAAAATAACAAACCTGAGCAGGAGAAAAGGACAGAAATGCAGTTGAGAAAAATGGAACAGAGTGGCCTACCTTATTTTCATGGTCTGCAGCAATTTTGTTTGTGCATAGATATACAGCAGGAAGTACATCATCAGGAGACAAGGCCAACAAACTGTATGGGGTAAACACCATAAGGACATATCATTCATCAATAACCCATTACAAACAAACACCTCAATGATTCCATAAAATAAAATAAGAAGTTAAATATAGGAACCTTCTGAACATATTGCATAACATTGAAGTAGCCTTTATCTTCCCTTTCTCATCCTCAAGAAGGTTAAAGGTTCGTGCAAGATGTAAGTATGGAGCAGACTCTCCATCTCTCCAACATGCTGTTATGCCAGATTTACACATAATTTTGGGATCATAAATAACATAAAATGGCATCAGTATATAGAAGAATTACTTCTGAATATAAAAATGGGGAGCAAAAAAGAAAAGAAGAGAACAAAGAAACACAAACCATGTTCTTTAGGATTGTATTCTTTAGGTGGTAAAGATATAACAAGAGCTGCATCTAAATTCACTCTTGATAAGTTTTGCACAGATATATCAGGTGTAGGTCTTACTTCCCGTGACACACATTTCTTTTCTGGAGAGCTGTCCATTTTGCACTCAACTTGAACTGATTTTTCATTTTCATTAAAATTGCCAGGATTACAGTAATATATATCCAATGCCTTATTTACATCTCCCTTTGTCTTCTCAATTATTGTGCTAGCATAATTTCTTAATGATTCATTGCCGTTTATTATCTGCAAGAACTGGTTGATCTCATCCTTGTATGCCTTTTCAATATCAAATTGTGGCAAGTCTTCAACTTTAGGGCTTTCATCAGCACCACCTTCAAAATCATCAGGTTGGGTGATGTCAGGCAAGACTTTAGTAAAGAATTTTGTTATAGTGTACTGTTTCGACCCACTAGTTTCTGATTTTGTTTGGACTTTTACTTTCTTGCTTAGCTTTCTTTCACTAATTCTCTTTCTTTTCGCAGGAGAAGTGCTACTTGCCACTGAGGTTCTCAGGGTGGATAGCTTAAAGCCTTGACTTGGTGAAATGTCAACACTCATACAAGTTTCACTACTAACAAAGGGTGGTTTTGAAAGCAAATCACTGTCATTTGATAAGCATGAGGATGAAGAAAATACTTTATCATGAAATTCAGTTTCCCGTTCAAAGAAATTAGAAACAGCTTCAACAACATTTCCCCTTGCATTTCTGATGAGCTCTAGAACTTGTCCTTGAGTCACCCATGCTGGCAAATAACAAGACATCTCTTGACAGATTTTCTCCATTTCCTCCTCCTTTAGAACAATATCTAGATTAATACTCTTATCATCTCCCTTGTCAAAAAACTTCGCTTCTATCTCCATGTTCTGCCCTGGCTTCATGGCATCATTATCAACCTTGTCAAGCTTGCAACCCCCTTCGCCAGATGAGCAATGAAATCCCTTCAAAAACTCCTGCTTGTTGGCTGTCTCATCAACTAACCCCGCAAAATGCTTCATCATTTTCTCCACATGTTTACTGTCAGTTTTATCAACATCCACGCCTACTGTAGGAACAACACGCTTCGGTTTCAAAAACTTCACATATTCCCTAAGCTCATCATAATTAGAATGCTCACTATATGGCACAAGATGAATCTGAAACGAGTCCTTCGACTTCACAGTGAATTTATTACGCTTCACTTCATAAGTCCATCCAGTAGGAACAAAACCCACAACTTTAGAGTACCCTCTCTCAATCATAATCTCCTTCATCCTAACAAAATTCGGCCTAAAGTACGGCCACGTCTCGCCCAACACATTCCACCCAACAACATGAATATTAGTCTCAGACTCATCATTCGTAAACACCCCTCCTTCTCCAAACCCAAGAACCCTCAACACCTCCATTTTCCTAGCATCCACATGCACTTTCCGATTAAACCGACGCGCAAGCTCAAGCAAAATCTTCTCCTTCCCAACAACATAAGTAGCAACAAGAAACAAAACATTCCTACAATCATTCCCATTCTCACTCTCAATCCTCCCTACTACATCAACCACATAATCCACAGACTCATCCTGGCAAGGAAACCTAAACTTAGGATGACAATAAGTAGTATCCAAAAACACAGCATCACAACCAACATAAGAAGCAATCAAAGGCTGAAACATCATTTCCCTACAAAACCGAAAATCGCCAGTATGTACATACCTCTCAACCTTACCATCAAAACCCTTAATTGTGAACAAAAACTGGACAGCCCCAGGGCAGTGGTTGGCATCCACAAGGCCAACCTCACAGCCATCAATCTCAACCGTTTGATCAACCTCCAAAGGCACAACGAAGTTTGGCGAAACCCTGAGGATTTCGATGAGAAGTTTGGCGGTGATGTGGGAGCAATAGATGATGCCTTTGGTCCAGGTGGAGGAGAGGCCGGAGTAGTGGTCGGAGTGGAAGTGGGAGAGGAAGTAGGAGACGGAGAAGTCGCCGGCGTGGCGGAAGGCGTCGACGAGGAAGCGGGTTTTGGGGATGAGCTTGGAGTGGGGGAGAGATGGAGGGAGAGGGAGAGGGGAATGGAGAGAGAGTGAGGGGTTTGGGGATTGGAGAGCGGTTTGGAAGAGATTGAGGGAAATTAGGGTTTGGGATTTGGGCATTTGAGAGAAGGAAGATGAAGAAGCGTCTACGGTGGATTTGAGATTTGAGATTCTACTTTCTTTGCCGCCACACCAATATATATACTCCCTCCCTCCGCGGCTCAAAATTTGAATGGTTTTGCTCCATAATATAAGAGTTCGTATCATATTCTCTCCTCATTTAATGTGTTTTTTCCTAATTTGCCCAAACTCTCTTTCAAATTTATTAATGCTTATGTATTTTTCTCTTTTAAAAGTATCATAATAAATATGGACAATATTGGAAAATAAACATTAACTCCAAACACTCAACTAACATTCACATGTTTTCTTAATAAGCGTGTTTTTGGCTGCTAACTCTTATATTAGGGATCAGAGGGAGTACTACTCGTACTCACTTCTGTGCTTGATAAAAGATCATTTTTGAAATTCAATTTGTTACTAATTATAATATCAATTTCTAACTTTTCCCAACTTTTTCCCAAATTAACCCTACAATTCTTATCTATAATAACAAGTAAAAGAAGGAGAGTGAAGATAAATGTATATAATTGGGATGAATTGGTAATATCTTGTATAAATAACTAACTTAACTAACTTCCTTAATCTACTCAAATTAGGGAAAGTGATCTTATATTTAGGAACAAAGGGAGTATATGAGTTTTGATTCAAAATATATAAGTTCATCATCTCAAGTTATCTTCTCATTATACTACTTTACCTACTCTTTCATATTTATTAATGTTTATGTATTTCTCTCTTTTAAAGTATCATAATAAATATGAGTAATATTGAGAAAAAAAAGTATTAACTCAAGATAACCAATTAAATTTTACATGTTTTCCTAAGAAACATGTTTTGGTGGTTAAACTCTTATATTAGCAACAGAAGATAATATTTCAAAAGGTAAAGTGTAAAGTTGCAAAATGCCCATGCTCCCCATGGTAATTTCGTGGGTGTATTTGTCATCATTTTCTTTTTATGAGCAGGTGTATTTGTCATCATAGTAATTTATAAATGGTGCATCTAAGACAATAGTAATTTCTTTTTTTAATTGGTCATAAATTTGAAGCAATTCAGGGAGAATTAAGAAGAGTAGGAGAGAAGACAATTGATTTTCTGTTATCATTTCCTATATATAAAAATGTTTTGATTTTAAACTTGAAATTGAAGTGAGGAAATAGAGTAAAGATTCAGGAAATAAAGACATGAATTTACTTCACCAGTCACATTATTTTCTAGTGAGGAATGCTAGATATTAGTCATGTTATTAATTAAAAAGTGTGGGAATCAGGTTTAAGTTTACTGTATCTGATCGGAATAATAAGTAGAGTACAAATGTATTTTTGACTTGAAAAATAATTAAAATAGGGTACTTTGTGACGCTACTTTAATTTCGCCATACCCTAGATTTGTAGGAACTTTTCCATATTGTGTGTTGGGTGAGAACACTTATTAATTACCCAAAAATAAATGAATTAAAATAAGCTTGACTTGGTAAAAAAAAAAATGCTTTGGCAAGGGGATTTAATAGCAAATATAAAAAACCTTGGGTTTATTGAAAAACTCCTTGAAAAGTTAATTGCATTTCTTTCCCAAATTGAAGAACCCCAAGATCAGACACAGAAAGCATTTCTTCTCTGCACATCTGCATTTGTCCTTTTCCCTCATTTCTGCTTCAATTCCATCCGGTTTTCATTAATTAATTTATTACTATTTCTCTCTGGTAGATGAAGATTCTAGAACATGCTTTTTCCACCGTATTGTTTTCCTGCCTAAATCTTCATCTTCAACTCTCTTTTTTGTTACCAGTATGGTGTTCTGATTTGAAGCCATGAGTGCCGTCAACATCACCAACGTGACGGTCCTTGATAACCCAGCTTCCTTTTTAACCCCTTTTCAATTTGAGATCTCTTACGAGTGCCTAACTCCTCTCAAGGACGGTAAAAATCTCATCTTTTCTCCCTTTTATTCTCTCTTCAACATTATAGTACTCTTAGGGTTACTGCTTTTTTCAATGCTATCAAATTAGTTCAATTCAAAAATGGGTTCTTTCAGATTTCGTTGTTCTCTTAAACAATTGGTGACTAAGATGGAAATACTCCTTGCCTTTTTGATTGAACGTAGAACCTATATGATTTTTTAATGATTTTTTAGATCCTAAGAAAGTTAAATAAGCTACTTATGTATTGTAATTTGTATTGATGTGTGTGAATTTTTTCTGTTAACTAGTTTATTTGTGTTAGGTAACATGTAATCTAATAAGACATGAAATGTGTTATGATTAGGTGGTTTGTTGGTGTTTTTATTTGTTTTTGTGGCTTGTTTTAGGATCATTTTAGCTAGCTGGTGAATCAATATGTAAATGAATCTTGTGACGGATGAATGTGATTTCTTGCTAATACTTAGTTTAGATTATGAACTGCCAGCTTGGCTCTATGGTAAGCTCGCTTGCCGTGACCTGAGGTTGTCAGGTTGAGTCAGCCTCTTTACATAAAGTAGAGATAAGATTGTCTAGTATATTTCTTCCCCTAGCATCTTCACCAAGTGGTGACTAGAATTGGGTTGACCCTTATTTAGTTGAGAGTATCAACATTGGTGGTTATGAGATGAATCATTTCTGAAAATTTGTTGGATATGAGAAATGTGTGGGAATGGTATTGTAGCTCATAGAATGTTAGTTATTTCTTGAAACTTCATTTCTCAGAAATGATTGATTGTTTTCCCTTTATTGGATTGTGCTAACGCACCTTTAAGTAGAAACTGGATGGTGTAATGACTGTTGAGACATTTTGGTTGTTTGTTGGACGCCTTAGATTCAATCCTTCTAGCTTTTGTGTACTTAAAAAAGAAATGGAGATGGTTTGTCATTACTGTTACGTGTGATCCGTCTATCTTTCATCTGTATGCATTCTGAAAGTATTTTGTGGATGAAAATATAGTTTATATATGATTGGTTACAATGTCAACAGATTCAATAATATAGTTTAGGACTTTAGGAATGTCCAGCATCAAGGGTAAAAGAATTTCCAGCTATCCCTTCCTTTCAATCTATGAAGCACCTTGCAAAATAATCATTGAATTGTCTGTTCTTTTATTTGTTGCATATCCCTGATGAAGTATGTTTTCTGTTCTGATTCACTAGCAAAACATTCATTGACTGGTGTTCCAAATCTTTTGAAGCAATAGTTTTTTTATTGCTTGATTTCCGATGAATTAAATTTCATAGAATGAGGCAATTGCATAGCATGCTTGTGAACCAATTTGAGAAATTTACTGCTATCTTTATCGTTTATAACGTTATTCTCCATAACCAGATTGGTTGTAACAATATGCGTTGAATCACCTTATTACAGATTTGGAATGGAAGCTCATATATGTTGGATCTGCTGAGGATGAAACATATGACCAATTGCTAGAGAGTGTACTTGTTGGCCCTGTCAATGTTGGAAATTATCGCTTTGTATTGCAGGCAAGTATTATGCATGATATAACTTTTGTCTCCCGGAATTTTTTGTTTAGGTGATCATATGGACTCAAATCTTAAGAATTGTTTTGGCATTTTACAGGCAGACCCACCGGACCCATCGAAGATTCGTGAAGAAGATATTATTGGTGTCACAGTGCTCTTGTTGACCTGCTCTTATCTGGGCCAAGAATTCATTAGGGTAGGATACTATGTGAACAATGATTATGATGATGAGCAACTAAGAGAGGAACCACCAACTAAGGTTATAGTGGATAGGGTTCAAAGGAACATTTTATCTGATAAACCTAGGGTCACTAAATTCCCCATTAATTTCCATCCAGAAAACAATCAGAGTGGGGACCAACCCCCGCCACCCGAGCAGAGCAATGAAAATGGAGAAGACCCTATTGCTTGCCCTGATATCGGACCATCAGATGAGAAGGAATCTTGACAAGTTGCTAATATTCAAACTAATCTCATTTTGAACTATGGAATATCTCAGGCTCAGCATATGCTTCAAAATACCAACATCAGGAAGTGTCATGATGAGCTCAAGATTAAGGAAGTTGTTAGATGGGCTCAACCTGCTTGTGCTTTCAAAAAGCCTTTGTAATATAAGAGAGGAAAATGCACATTATTTTCAAGAATTATAATGTTCTCTTAAATTTTAGTTTTCCATCTTGGCTGTTATCTTTATTTGTGCGCCGACTTGAACTATGCTGATTCCAGCATGGATATTCATGAACAACTTCATGAAGCTTGGATTTCATAAACACTTGGTGTAGGATTTATATGCTCCCTTAACTCTTTCAATGTTTAGCCGCCTGTTTCTTGTCTCTTTAAGCTTTGTAGGAAAATCTTAAGTTAGAAATTTCCACCAATTTCATCCTGTTACAGAGATTAGCTAGAAGTGTGCAAATAGAGGTCATTTGCAGTGTCATGTTCCTCGGGAAATTTTAGGTACGCTTGTTAAAGGAATAGTTTTCATGAATAAGGAAATGTGAACTTGTGATGAATGAGACCTTGAAGTTTGCATTTGTTATAACTTATAAAGCCATGGGTCAAAGAAGATAAGTAACTATTTTTTTTTTCAAATCTTGCAATTGAACAAATGGGCATATTGTGTAGATGGGAAAAAAATAAATAATTATGATGGCTAGATAAAGAAGTAAAGATAAATTAAAAGGGCCTGCTAATTAATTGTATAAAACTTAATATTATTAATATGATAATATATAATTTTTAGAACTTTGTTAATTGCAAAAAATAACATGCATTCTTTACAGACAACATTAAGCATTATGAATTGCAATTTGAAGTGACATTGATTTAAACACATTAACGTGACAAAGACAAATATTCTTTGAGATAAAAAAGTCCCTCTTTTGTGAGGTTTCTTTTCTCTCACTGTGAGAGCTGAGTGTACTACCATTAGGGTGGGTGTGAGTACGGTGGTTGCAGCTGCATCTCGCCGTCCCCAAATCGGTTCTCGCTATCCTGTCCGTAGGCGGCCTGGGTTTTTGTGTAGCTATTGCCTTGTGTTAACGTCTCCATGGAGTGTGAAGCGCCAGTGGAGGGGAAACTGAGGTTGAAAACAGTGTGGAAGAGGGAAGATCAGGTGGCGGAGAGTAACATGCTTATAGGGAAAATACTGTCTGAGAAGAACTTTAATAAGAAATCAGTGGTGGCAACCATACGCAAAGGTTGGAACCTGAGTGAGGAAACAGAGATCGTGGATATGACTGGAGAAACTTTTATTTTCACTTTCTCCAAGTTGAAGGATAAGCATCGGCTCCTTAGGGGGAGGCCTTAGACCATTCAAGGGGCGATGATGAACATTCAACCCTGGGATGAGTTCAAGGTGGTGAAGGAGGCCCGTTTTGACACAGCCCCGTTTTGGGTACAGTTTCATAACCTGCCCCTAGGGATTTTGGCGGAGGAGGAGAATATTCCGAACATGTGCAAGTTGGTGGGGGATCTGGTATGGTTCGAAAAACCGAAGTTGAGAGGCAAGTTCACCAGAAGCTTTGTGAGGGCAAGGATTGTCATTGATGTCAACAAGCCGCTCCCTACTTGTTTTTGGATGGATCGGCCTGATGGTTCTGAGGTAAGGATTGACATCCGGTATGAGCGCCTCCAGTCCTTTTGCTACAAGTGTGGTACCATAGGTCATGATTTTCGTGGTTGCAGCAACACCATTGTGGTGGATGAAAGGGGTGAAAGGAAATATGGCGTTTGGCTGGTGGCAGGAGCGGAGAAGGATATTGAGGAGGCGATGGTGAAGTGGTCACCGGAGTGGAATGAGGAGGATAGTCGGTTTGAGTGGGAGGCGCGTGAGTCTCCACCCACATCAGCGCGTGATGCGCCGTCTGAAGGAAGTAGGTGGACAGAAGGGAGGATTAGTGTGTCAGAGAAGTTAGTAGAGCAGAGGGTCAGGTCTGGTCAAGAAGAGGATGTCAGTAGGTCGGCTTCCCCTAAACCCCTAGACATTGTTGCCTTGGATAGGGGGGAAGGGGGGGTGCCCTTCTTCGTGGGACCCAGGAGAAGAGTCCAGTAGCCTTAAGTGGGCCGATAGAAGTGTGCAAAGCCCACTTAGGGGTTGATCTGGAAATACAGGCCAGCACTGGGCCCGTTGTTGCTGAGGGAGAAGGAAGTTTGGCGCTGGGTATGCGAGACTCGATGTTGGGGCTGGATGTTGGGCCTCAACAGGAGTTGCAGCCCAGTGGTAATGAGGCCGTGATACTTTTGTCCCCAATCTCTGATGCAGCTAAGAGGCTATGCACCCTCAAACGTGCAGCAAGCGAGCCCGAATCCCCTGAACCCTCCAAGAAGAGGAAGTTATTCCCTGAGAGCCCAACCCAGGCACAATCCCTCAATAGCTCCTCTCCAAAGCGGAGTGTCAGAAAGACTAAGAAAGATATAAGGGGGAGGAGTGGGAAACCTAGAGTCACGAGGAAGCTGGATGAGGACACAGAAATTGATTTCCCCCCAGAATGGAAGACGCGTCGGGATGAAGAGTCTCCATTGGTGGAGGGTGGTGGTAGCTCGTTGGGTTGTGGTGGCTGTCCCCCAACAGCCACCCAAGCCCCATGAGTCTTCTCTCATGGAACTGCTAAGGATTGGGGGCATCCTTGGCAGTTAGACACCTCAGGGAAGAGGTAAGGTGTAGTAGGCCCCAGCTAGTCTTCCTTATGGAGACTAAGCAACAAAGAAGTTTTTTGGAAAGGCAGAGGCAAGCCTGTAATTTTGCGGAGGCATGGTATGTGGACCCAGTGGGGAAATCTGGTGGTTTGGCATTGTGGTGGAGTGAGAAGGTGGCTGTAAATATTTTGAGTAGTTCGAAGAATGTGTTACATACCAAGGTAGAGTCTGCGTCCTATAACTTTCCGTCTTACATTTCTTTTGTTTATGGCCCACCGGTGGAAGCCGATAGACTGAGGATTTGGGACCAGATAAGGGGTATAGCACAGTTTATGGTTAGCTCGTGGTTATGTGTGGGCGATTTCAATGACATGATGTCCCAGAATGAAAAGTTAGGGGGGAATCCACATGTTCTGAGAAGAGTGCTTAATTTCCAACTTTTTGTATCTGACTGCGATCTGAGTGAGATTGAAGCAAAGGGGGCACGATTCACGTGGTGTAATCAGAGGCTTGGGGAGGACCATGTTAAAGAAAGGCTTGATAGGGCCTTGGGTAACTCAGTGTTTAGGGAGGCTTTCCCTAAAGCTCTCGTGCTGCATAAGGAGCCCCTAGCATCTGACCACCATTTGCTGAGTGTTGTGATGGACTACGTTGACATCAGAACACCACGAGTTTTCAAATTTGAGGTTAATTGGCTGTCGCATCCTGATTTTCGAGAGCTTATGCAACAGTGCTGGTCTCGCGAAGTGACGGGGTCGACTAATGCATTGTGGTTTTGGTGGATAAATTGGATCGGTGCAGAGAAATTTTGTTGATGTGGAGCAAGGCTACGTTCCCCAACAACAGGAAAGCAGTGGCAATGCTAGTCAAGGAAGTTGAGGTTCTCAAGGCATCCATTTATACGGCTGATATTATCACCAAAGTGAACTCCCTTAAGAGTGACATTGAGGAGTTATGGCGCAGAGAGGAGGTTTATTGGTGGCAAAGGGCCAGGGTCCAATGGTTAAAAGCGGGGGACATGAGTTCCAGCTACTTTCACAAGAGGACCATCATGAGGCGGCAACGAAATCTAGTGGTTAAGATGAAAGATCAGGAGGGGCATTGGGTAGACAGTGAGCATGAGGTGGCGGAGTTAATTACGGGTTTCTATAAGAGCCTATTCCAGAGTGAAAATCCCAATCCAGGGCCTGTTCTGACATACGTTGAGCCTCGAATTAGTGAAGAGCAGAACGAATGGCTTACACTACCTGTAACTGAGGAGGAGATCCGAGTTGCTACTTTTGGACTGGGGGCTTTCAAGGCCCTAGGACCGGATGGTTTTAGTGGCATCTTTTTTCAAAGTTCATGGGAAGAGGTGAAGTTAGATGTATGCAATATGGTTCGGGGTTTTTTTGGAGGAGTTGATGAGCAGTTTGACCAGCTCAATGAGACCAATCTTATTCTCATCCCGAAAATAGACCAGCCAGAGACGGTGAGCCACTATCGACCAATTAGCTTGTGTAATTTTGTGTATAAGATTGTTGCTAAGTTGCTGGCTAATCGATTGAAGAGGGTTCTAGATCACTGCGTATCAGAAAGTCAGCGTGCCTTTGTTCCGGATCGCCTTATCCAGGACAATAGTATCATAGTCCATGAAGTTTTCCACTACTTGAAACATAAGAAGTCGGGCAAGAAGTTTGAAGTTGCATTGAAGATGGATATGAACAAGGCCTACAATCGTATTGAATGGGGTTTTCTCGAGGCTGTCTTGCTTAAAATGAATTTTTGTGCGAAGTGGGTTTGCTGGATAATGAAGTGTGTCAGTAGTGTGAGTTTCAATATCCAATTATCGGGGCGGACGATCGCGAGTTTCAAACTCCAAAGGGGTCTCCGTCAGGGTGATCCCTTGTCCCCTTATTTGTTTATTATTGCTTCTGAAGTCCTCTTGGCTATGATCCTAACGCATGAAGTCAATGGTACTCTTAAAGGCATTAAACTAGCCAGAAGTAGCCCGTCCCTTTCCCACTGTATGTTTGCGGATGATACTATAGTGTTCCTAAGGGCAGAGGCTGACAATTGTGACCTGTTTGTCTCTCTTTTGGAGAAGTATTGTGCTGCCTCCGGCCAACAAATCAACCTGGATAAGTCAAGTTTGTTTTTCTCCAGTAATACACCACCGGAGGCCCGCGAGGCAATAGCTTCTAAGCTGAATGTTGCTGCGTGTGACGACCCAGGGCAGTATCTAGGTCTGCCCATTATTTGGGGGTCATCTAAACAGAGAGCACTAGCTTTTGTCCGCGATAGAGTTGGCAAGAAAGTGGCAGGATGGCAGAAACAGTGTCTTTCTTTTGCTGGGAGAGATAATGATTAAAGCGGTGATTAATGCTATTCCCATTTATTCCATGTCTTGCTTTAAGTTCCCCAAGAGCACTTGCCAGGAGTTGGATCGACTTGTGGCGCGGTTTTTTTGGGGCAGTTCCGAGTCTTCCAGGGCTGTGCATTGGAGAAAATGGGATGTCATGATTCATTCTAAACATGATGGGGGCCTCGGTTTCAAGGATTTTCTTGGTTTCAACAATGCCCTTCTTGCTAAGACAGCCTGGAGAATACTACAATTCCCTGAAGCCCGTTGGGTTAAAATCCTCAAGAGTATCTACTTCCCACATTCTTCTTTCTTGAAGGCGAAGAGAGGAGGAAAAGCATCGTGGGGATGGGATAGTATCCTTCATGGGCATGAGTTCCTCAAAGAAGAGTTATGCTGGCAAGTGGGCTCTGGCCATTTTATTGAGGTATGGAGGGACCCATGGCTTCCGGATGGGCCGTCTGCTATGCTCACTAACAGAGGTGGGGAAAATGCTAACAACAATATGCTGGTTTCAGAACTGATAGAGAATAGGTAGTGGAAAATTGATTATATTCTTCCACAGATCAGTTTTGCAGATGCTCAGCGGATAAGTCGGATTCCCCTTCCTGCCAGTGGAGCCCAGGATCGTATCATATGGCAGGGGTGTAATTCGGGGGAATATAGTGTGCGGAAAGCCTACAGATTAGCTCTCCACCGACAAACTCACAAACCGATTGATAATGCCTCATCTTCCCATAGTGTCGATTCTCAGATTTGGCAGTTTATATGGCAGCTTAAGGTGATTCCCCGGGTAAAACATTTCATGTGGCGGACGCTGAATCGTGCACTTGCTACTAAAGAAGCCCTTTACAAGAGGCACTGTGCTCCAAACCCCTTCTGCCCTGTTTGTGATGAGGAAGTGGAGACTGTGGAGCATGCCCTTCTATTATGTCAATGGGTTAGAAGGACCTGGTTTATTTGTAATCTCAATCTCCGGGTAGATGAATTTAATGTTCGGAGTATGGACCGTTGGGTGGATAGCTGTATGAACCTGAATACGCCTGAGGGAGAAGACACACAGGCTTATGTGGCGAATCTCTTGTGGTACATTTGGAAGGCCAGATGCAAGTGGGTGTTTGAGAGGATTGCGCCGGATCCTGAGGGTGTTGTAAGGTCTGCCAACAGAATTCAGGGGGAGATGAGGAAGTGTCGAACGCAGATAAGGGAGTAGCTATTACATCTCCGCGGCGGCAAGATGTTTGTTGGCTTAAACCACAGGGTAGGTGCCTCAAGGTCAATTGCGATGCTTCTTTTTGCAGAGAATCCGGTCGTGGCGGCATGGGCATCATATGCCGTGATGCTGCAGGAAATTTTGTTAAGGGGTGGGCTGGTCGTGTTAGAGCTGGAAGTGCCACCCATGCTGAACTTTTGGCACTAATCCAGACCATTGTGTTTGTAGACAATTGGTGTGACAGGCCGGTAGTGATAGAGACTGATTGTAAGTGCTTGTACCAAGCAATGATCTCCAGGGACCCAAAGTGCGTTGAATGGAAACTTCAAGGACTGGTGACAGATGCCTTTAATCTACTACTTACTCGGAGTCTAATCTCATTCTCTTTTACTCATCGTGAAGGGAATCAAGCCGCGGACTGTTTGGCGGCATTGGCTTCAAGAAAGGTGGGACCTAACGGTCTGATCGATGTATCACCACCTCTCCTAGCACCCATTATTCATCGGGAAGCAGTAGCGAGTCGGCATAGTGACACCCATCCGATTCTAGGGGAAGATCGAGAAGGCATTGGCTAACTAGTCATCTGCTTGCATACTTTTATGCATTTTTGGAGCTGTATAGCTTATATTGTTGTCATTTTTTGGCAGATGTATGGGATTCAATCCCTTCTCTTTTGATTATCTAATATAATGAACCCTTCCTTTGGTCAAAAAAAAAAACGTGACAAAGACATCATCTCTACGAACCTACAAAACTGAAGAGAATGAACCATAAATTAACAAGAACAAAAAATAGGGGCAAAAATTTTCCATTTTGGAGTAATAGGTAAAAAATGCAAGAAAAAAAAAACAAAAAGTGTGCTATTAGTGTTAGATTTGGCAAGACCATGTATAGGTAGGTAAATATTTGCAGCCAACAAAATTGCTCCGCAGATTACATAACATAAAACACAAGTCTCATTTTTTTCTTCTCTTGGCAGGGCTTTCTTTTGACCCCATTTTCCTTCTGTTTGCGTTGTCTCTTTTCTGCCATTCAAATGAATTTATCATCCTTAAGGTATGAAACAAGAAACTACCTTAATAATTAAAGGGTTAAACTGCATTTTGACCAATAAACTATTAGCCCAAGCACATATTGCACAATTTTGTTTAGAAGGGTTCTTATATATCAATAACGTCTTAAATTAGGGCAGTTTGGCCAACACCATTAACAACTTAATGCCATCCGACTATGCTAACACTATGCTAACACGACATGGCACATGTCAGCATATGTGATGATGTGGTGTGACACATGTTAGCTTGTATGATACATTATGCGTCACCTTATGCGATGATGTAGTGAGACACATGTCAGCTGGTGTGCTGACATGGCACGACACATGTTGCTTGGTGCTGCCATGTGCCCATGTCACATCATAATAAACAGAAGCTGTAAGTACTTTCTAACGGCTTTAGCCCATATGCTCTATTTTAAAAATTTATTGTTAAACAAGAACCCTTCAAATCTTAATTGTGACCACAAATACTTTATTGGTTAATATGTACCTTAACCCATAATTGTAAAAATATTGATCTTTACTTTACCTTCTTTCTCAATGTCTTCTTGTTCTGCTTCTGTCCTTTAGGATTCTTTTCCAGGTTACCCTAAAACAAGAATGTAATTTCCCTCATGTATAAAAAAACGAATGAAAAGGGAAATAGCTTGGCTTCTTATTGCATATCATCAGTTTCAAAGAAGTTGGATGGTAAATACTCCCTCAGTTCCAATTACAAGGTCAACTGGACTTTTTATATGGAGGTTAAGGAAGCAAATTAGACTATTAAATTGTAACATTCACTTCATATAATTAGATTATAGTTATTTAATAAGTAAAATATATTAGTTTTAAGGAACAATGATCAACATAAACAATTTAAGCTTATTTATTTTGCATCCTTAATTTCTAAAAAATCAATCAGATTTTATAATTAGAATAGGAGGGAATAGCACAAAGGAAGAAACCAACCGTTGTATCAGCTTGCGTTTCCGAGACCTCCAGGTTCTCCATTTCACCATCACTGTTCAACATGGCCTTCAATCTACCTTCACTGAGTAATTTCTCCGATCGAGCATGCCTCTACAGAAATGCAAAGTCATACAAAATCATCGATAATAGATTATCACAAAATGAATGGTGAGAGAATATCTTGAGCATAGAGCAAAAAGAGAGGACTTTTCATCAATTTTCCGAGCAGAATGTGACTCCAACTTAATTTGATCCCTTTTTTATTGAAAGGGATCATATGTTTGTAACCTTTGATTGTGTGTATGTGTGTGTCCTCTACAGGGATTTAAATTTGCATTAGATAGACGGGAAAGAACATATGTTGGTAACCTTTGATTGTAAATGAACCCTCAAAGTCTCCTCAGACAAACAGATAATCCTAGGACAAATTCTGCACTTGAAAACTGATTTGCACTTTAAGACATGGGATGGAATATCTTCTAGCAAGCCTTTGTTTTCACCGTCAATGTTAGACTTTAACTCTGATGCTTCAGAATCATGTTTGTCAAACAACTCTGTATTAGCAGTAACTTTTCTCCCGTCACTTTTTTCAGCATCATCTTCACTAAACAGCTGACCTATACTTTATGGCAAAAGGATATCAAAATGCAAGCAAATAACAAATAATAAATTCCTAGCAAGAATGTATGAAAACATATTGATGACCTAATGAATTCCAACAATAGAGGGTAAAACACGTGCTATTTGTTTCCAAAATTGAATTAATTCAGTAATTTAAAAACAGATCTTGTATCCTGTATTTAGCTAACATATTTCCCAAGGTCCATAAGGGGTAGGGCACTGAATCACACACATGATTAAAACAGAATGGTGACATGACTTAATCCTAATAAAATGAAAAGGTTCAAACACATAAGATGCAAGAAGTAGACCCAAAGATTACAACTATTATCATAAATGGATTTTGTATTATCTTCTTAACCAGAGGCCACACAGCCTAAATATTCTGCTATTAACAGTACAGTTATAAAATTAATAAGCATACAAACACAATAAATTTGAACGTTCAAACTTGAGTGCAATAGGAAATCAACTTGACACCAAAACATTATCTCGGTCAGTTGACTGCAATGGACTATAACAAAAACATGAGCTGAATCAAAATTTTGTGCTAAAGGAAGTTCAATCAAAGCAGACAACCAAAAAGTGCTACCTGTTGAGTTGACATCAATGTCATTTGCAGAGCTATCCTCACTTTGGTAACCTGAATAGGATGGCATATGTTAAAACAAGAAGAAAAATGAAAAATTGTAATGAAAAATGGTATTGAAAGAAATTTTAAGCCTGAAGATGTGAACTGTGAAGGGTCAAACTAATAATGACATTTAATGAGAACAACATAAAATGACATATCTAGAACCAAATGAGTTTTATTCAACTAAGTTAACAAAGAGAGAAAATGAAATACAATTGGACAGAGAAAAAAATTATCAAAATAACAATCCAGTGACCAGAGGATATGGAGCCAGATTCATTATCCTCATTCACTGCTGGTATTACATGTTCTTCTGAGTCTTCAGTGGCGTCAGCTTCCTGGTCAAAGTCTGAGGATGATGAAGATGAATCTGAGGCATCATCCCGATCTCCATGATCAATCTTGAAGAATCGTCTCTTTATCATTTTTATGTTAAGGTTAACTGCAAGACAGATTTATTTTTTAATACTAAGACATTAAGAGCATACCTTAATTGCAAGGAAATAACAAGTAAAATGCGTCTTTTGGAGCTAAACCTCTAAAATGCTTCAGAAAATGGTTAAAAAAATAGGACATAAAGCTAATAAAAATGTAAATAAATAATTTTTTGAACTATATACCTAATTTAATGAAGAAATATAAGCTTGTAGCAACTTTAGACATGTAAATTAGTTATTTAAACATTATAATATAAGCCATATAGGGTCAAGTGTCCTTCTATCAAACCAACTAACTTCTCATGCTCACTAATTGCATCATGAGTAATAACTTCACAAGGCCACTAAAAATCAAAGTTGGGACAAAAATTGGGAAGCTATAACAACAGAGTTAGCAACTAATAATAGAGCAGCCAAATATAACTGAAACCTTTAAAAATGAAAGCAAAATAGCGCATCCAGAGATACTAGAAAATATATATATATATATATATATATATATATATATATATATATATATGAATGGACCATTCGTTGAAACCATATTGCATACTTTAATATTCATGCTCACCTTTAAATGGTTCGGCATTTCATTTCAGTGATTATATGAACAAACAAAATTTGGCACATTAATACAGCTAAGGGCGAAGAATGAAATGAGATGAAAGAAGTAAGGAGGAGGCTTGCCTATTATATTATATTATGGCCGCCGCCGCCGCCGCCGCCGATGGATCGATGGATGGCCTCTGTTAGGGTTTGGGTGTGTGCGAGTGACTCAATGTGGGCTCAGAAGAAGAGATCTCTGATCTGTGAAAAACGACAGCTTATTGTTTTCGGCTTATGGTATGTGTTGTACTGAAAAAAGGTTATTACTTGCTAGTGTTTGGTACGAGGTATTGGTACGACTTTGGAGACATTCTTGTGTGAATCCGGTGCACTACGTCATTTATGGTTTAACTAATCACAAGTATACACATA
This sequence comes from Mimosa pudica, assembly GCA_029929735.1. Taxonomy (NCBI): domain Eukaryota; kingdom Viridiplantae; phylum Streptophyta; class Magnoliopsida; order Fabales; family Fabaceae; genus Mimosa; species Mimosa pudica. The sequence goes on along the minus strand of JAKELP010000021.1, from coordinate 4,386,528 downwards.
TAATCTGACTTGTAATTTTTAATTTGATGTGGCATACTAAAAAACTCAACTAACCTTTAAAAATATTTTTATTTACAATATAAAATAAAAAAACATTGAAAACATGATATTTAAATTTTTTTGGTGGTTCGTTCCTATGTATCACGTCAAATTAAAAATTACAAGTCAAATCATATGTGTCTACTCGTGATTGGTTAGACCACAAATGACGTGGTGCATCAGGTTCACGCAACAATGCATCTTGGTTACGTGGATAGATGGGTGGTTAGAGCTAGGCTTCTTTTCCAATATTATCTATATTTATTATGATACTTTTTTAAGAGAGAAAAATGCATAAACATTAATAAATATGAAAGAGAGTTAGGTGTAAAGTAGGAAAAAATGCATTAAATGAGGAGAGAATGTGAGATGAGCTCTTATATTAGGACAAAAACATTTACATTTTGGCTTTTATATTAGGGACAGGAGTATACGAAAAGGTAAAAAGAAATAAAAGAAATATTGATTAAAAACTTTTAACAATCCATTTTTTTTAAATCTAACCTAAGAAAATTCTTAAAGCACCCACTTTCATGCTTTTGAGGGAAATGGATCCTCTCTTGTTTCCTCCCTCTCCTTTTCATTGTTTTCCCTTTCACACCATTGTGTCTTTGATCCGATAGTATAGATACAATGTTTTGATAAAAATGAATATAATTGTAATAGTAGTTAATAATCACATAAATAAATTTAATTGTTAGAATTTGGTGTGAATTGTTCAAAACTGTAGGCAAGTGTTATAAAAAAATATTGGTTAAAGATCATATTTACCCCGGAAGTTTTAGGCAAGGATCAAATTTGCCCTTAAAGTTTTTTTGGATCACATTTACCCCTGAAGTTTATAAAATGGATCAAATTTGCCCTCACATCCTACATGTATTGTCACATCATCATCCACATCAGAACTCATGCCATATCATCACCTTCTCTTTCCTTCAATCCTCTGCTTCCTCTCCCTCCCCCACACTCTCTCTCCTCCACCGCCGCCTCTGCTCCTCCCCTTCCTCAACCATATCAACTACGCCTCCAAGTTTTGATGTGATTGTACAAAGTAAATACTACCTCTGGTCCTAAATATAAGACCTAAATGACTTTTGTTTGGATAGATTAAAGTTGCGAAATAGACTATTAAATCATGACATATTTGATATTTTTTAGATTATACATTAGTTTATAGGTAAAATAAATTAATCTAAGGGAAAAAATTAGGTTAATCAATTTATAATTAACTTATTTTGCTTTTTTATAGGATTTTCTAAAAAAGTCAATTAGGTTTTATATTTAAGACCCGAGGGAGTATTTGAATAGTATTACATTTCGAATCATCTTTTTCCCATAGCTTGTGAAATGGTTACAATTTTTTTGAGTAAAAAAACATAAAAGCATTTCTAATTTTTTTTTTAAAAAGAAAGTAAATATTTTTCTCTACCACATACTCCAAGCTTTGATCTGAAACGCAATGCAATGCATGTATCCTGGAGTGTTGAAAGCGAAATTGCAAAGACAAACAAGGATTATTGCTGAACACCGAACATTGCGTCATTTTTCAGGTCACCAAATTTCAGCTCTGACTGTAGATCTTACAATTCCTCTAGAACAGACTCATCTCTTTTTTCTCACTGGCCATCGTTTATCTCTTTAATTTTCACCCAACTACTGAACAATTCATATCACCATTGGATTTTCCATCGCACGCATCACTATATCTGTTCCATGACTTCAGTTCCTGGGAGGAGGGGAGAGGGTGTGGGGGACAGGGGGAGGGAGAGGAAGTAGAGGATTGAAGGAAAGAGAAGGTGATGATGTGGCATGAGGACTGATGTGGATGATGATGTGGCAATACATGTAGGATGTGAGGGCAAATTTGATCCATTTTATATACTTCAGAGGCAAATGTGATCCCAAAAAAACTTTAGGGGCAAATTTGATCGTTGCCTAAAACTTCCGGGACAAATATTATCTTTAACCCAAAAATATTTAACATGAACCATTAGATTATGCAGTTTGGGTTAAACGTGGTCATTTGGGCTGGGCCGACATGATCATGCAGTGTGGAACTTAAGGTGATAAGCATTTTATTATTTGAGTACTAAGAATTATAACATTTACATAGAAAACTAAGGTTGGAATCTTCACTTAAAATGTTGGCCAAAAAAAAAGAATCTTCACTTAAAATAATGTGCCATGTTAATATCTGACTATGTCAAAGATTTTCCAATGAATGATATACATACATGTAATTAAAAAGGAAGGGCTATGGCTAGGTTTAGTCATCAATTAAGAAGGATAAACCACACTATAAAGCAAAGTCTTAGTGAAACCAAAAGTACATTTAGTTTTTCTTTTTGGTTGAAAAAATTTATTTAGATTGGCTTTTAGGTAAATTGAATTTTGAGGGAGAAGTTTTTTGAAGTTGAAACAACTTATGTTATGTTGATTATTGCATATATACAATAGAGAGATTGGCCCATGATAATGATTAGAGCTGTGACTTTTGGCCTGACGCGTTGGGTTAAGTCAGAAAAAGTACTTAGAAAGCGGGTTGAGTTGCCAAAAGTTAAGCTCGATTTAAAACGGTTGAAAGCGAGCTAGACCACTTTTTAGAATGGGTTGGGTTTATTGTTCAAATAAAATGGGTTGGGTTGGTAGGTCCAAAATTTCAACTATGCGCGTAGAACTTGTATTTGGGTTAAGTTGAGCTCGAAAAAGCACAGAAAAAGTTGTTTAAGCTGCAAAAGGTTATATGTGATTAAAACACGTTAAAAGCGTGCTAACATATTTTCAAAGTGGGTTGGGTCGGTATAGCCCGTTTAAATCGGGCTAGCCTAATATCTCAACTCTAATAATGATGTAGGTTATTCTGCTCATACAACAAATTACTCCTAAAATCACTATAAAATTTAAAATTCAAATAATGTAGTTGCAAATAATGTATCTAAAATATAATGCAAGATATTAGGATTTATAAATATTGTTTAATTTATTTTTGTATAACAACATTAAAGTCTTATCTCACTAAGTATGTTTTTCTATATGGATCATACTATGTCATTGTGCTCTATCATTCACATCTATTTTGATATAATATTCAACTCTTATTTATATCAATATTATTTAATTTTTACCCAAACTTTGTAATTAAGTTGGAAAATACTACCGCTTATCCCTAAAGGCGCTAAAATGGAGGTGTCCATCATGATCTATCCATTACTCTCTGCTTGAAAAGTAAACTCATGATTAAATTCTTGTTTGGGATCATGATTCATGTAGAGAGGTACATATACCAAATTGGGAAAATCTCCTCTCATATATTCTGATACTTATATAGTATTATAAATCACGACTGATTGTAATAAAAATAAATAAATCACGACTGAAAAGTTATATTTAAAGGCTTCAATCATCATTCCAAACAATCCATTAAACTATTAGAATAATTATAATATAATTGTCTTCGTTTTTCACAATGCTATCTTTAAAGCTCCAAAGGCAGGCAAAGTTAAGTGCCTGTCATGTTGGGTTTGTAATATTAGGCACAATTTTTTTTATCAAATATTAGGCACAATTGACCAATTCAGAGATATTAAAAGCAATTCCAAGGATGCTAGTTATAATTATAACATATCTTTTCCATAACGAAATTATGTATCATTTATAAGTAAAACAAAATAATTCAGAGAAAAATAACAAAAATATAAGAAATAACATACAATAGAGATTTTAAGATAGCATACCACAACACATGATGATTTGAAATTTCAAGAGATGAAAGATTTTATCATTAAAAAACACATAGTAATATAGATATTTTAATTTGATAAAAAAAGTATAGATATTTAAAATGATTAATTTTACATTTGTTTTTCTTAAAAAAAAGGTTAAAAAGATATGATTAGGGCTTTATGTCTGTTTGGTTGTAGGAAAAAAGTAAATAAATGGAAAGTGAAAGGTTGAAGATGGAAAGTAGAGAAAATGATGAAAGTAAAATTTGTAAGGCATGCTAAGCTTGTTTAGTACTCCCTCTCTTCCTAAATATAAGACACAATTAACTTTTTTTAGAGATGTTAAGGTTACAAAATATGTTATTAAATTATGACATATTTGATAAAGTTTTAGACTAGTCATTAGTTTATAGGTTAAACAAATTAGTTTAAGGGAAAAAATTAAGTAAATCAACTTATAATTGACTTATTTTGATTTTTTAGGATTTTCCAAAAAAGTCAATCATGACTTATATTTAGGACCGGAGGGAGTAGTACATAGCTAAATAATATGAAAAAGTCTGTGGACTCAGAAAAAGTGTAAAATTGAGAGAAAAAATGTTTGTGGACCCCAAAATATGTGTAAATGACAAAAAAAAAATCCCTAACTTTCCCCATTTCCATTTCCTACACACTTTCCCTTCTCAACCAAACAAACAGGAGATGGAGTAACTTTTGAAACAATGACGGAAGCATCTCATATCATAAAATCTCAGTCCTTCACCATCACATCTTTTTACACATCTGTTTAGATCGATACTTCACCATCATATCTAAAATAAAAATAGTCAAATACTAAAGAAGTAATGATAGAGCTTAATCAAAAACAGTCATCACCACGTAGATTAGATGCTACACTACAATTTTATCAAACAAAAAAAAAAGATGCTACTCTACGTTGCTTAATTTGCTACCTACGAATTTACGAGAATCACGAAACAGATTTGATCCAAAAACAAAAAAAGAATCACGAATCAAAGTTTGCTTCTTTGAACTCCCAAGCCGCCATAATCAACAACTCTCCTAAAAAAGCTTCTACCTCCACCGCTTCTTCCATCTCCAAATCCAAACAATAACAGTCACTCAAAACTCCACTATATAAAAAACCCAAATCCCAATTCTCCAAATCATGCTCAATAAGCAATAATCATCAACCCCACTTGCTCAAATCCCATAAAGTTTCCAACTTTTCAGTTGAAATGGCAGATTCAATCGATGGAAACATTCTTGCAGCGAAATCTTTAGCTAAATTTGGCGTCAAACACATGTTTGGTGTTGTGGGTATTCCAGTTACATCACTGGCAAATCGTGCTGTTTCATTAGGTATTCGATTTCTTGCTTTTCATAATGAACAATCTGCTGGCTATTCTGCTTCTGCTTATGGCTATTTGACTGGTCAACCTGGTGTTTTGCTTACTGTTTCTGGTCCTGGTTGTGTTCATGGCCTTGCTGGCCTTTCTAATGCCATGGCCAATGCTTGGCCTATGATTTTGATCTCTGGTTCTTGTGACCAGAAGGATTTTGGTCGTGGTGATTTTCAGGAGCTTGATCAGATTCAAGCAGTGAAACCCTTTTCTAAATTCTCTGTTAGGGTTAGGGATATTACGGAGATTCCCAATTGTGTTGCTCAGGTTCTTCATTGGTCTGCTTCTGGTAGACCTGGTGGTTGCTATTTGGATCTTCCATCTGATGTTTTGCATCAGAAGGTGTCAGAGGAAGAGGCTGAGAATTTGTTGATTGAGGCTGAGAAGGTTAGAGTTAAGGATGTAGAAGGCGTGGAGAGCCTTCAGGTTTCGAAGATTGAGGAAGTGGCTTTGTTGCTTAGGAATGCACAGAGGCCTTTGATTGTGTGTGGAAAAGGTGCGGCGTATGCGCGAGCTGAAGATGAAGTTAGGAAGCTTGTGGAGAGTACTGGCATCCCTTTTCTGCCTACTCCAATGGGGAAAGGTTTGTTGCCGGATACTCATGAGCTTGCGGCTACGGCGGCTAGATCGCTGGCTATTGGTAAATGTGATGTTGCTCTTGTGGTTGGGGCGAGGTTGAATTGGTTGTTGCATTTTGGTGAGCCGCCTAAGTGGTCGAGTGATGTGAAGTTTGTCTTGGTGGATATTAGTAGGGAGGAAATTGAGCTGAGAAAACCCCATGTGGGTTTAGTTGGAGATGCTAGGAAGATTCTGGAGAAGATAAATAGAGAGATTAAGGATGACCCTTTTTGTTTGGGTAAGACTCATCCTTGGGTGGAGGCTATAACAAATAAGGTCAAGGAGAATGTGTCCAAAATGGAGGCTCAGCTTGCGAAGGACGTCGTGCCTTTCAATTTCCTGACGCCAATGAGAATTATTAGAGATGCCATTTTGGCTGTGGGCAGCCCTGCTCCTATAGTTGTTTCTGAAGGTGCCAACACCATGGATGTCGGTCGGTCTGTGTTGATTCAGACGGAGCCGAGGACCAGATTAGATGCAGGGACATGGGGGACAATGGGGGTTGGTCTGGGGTATTGCATTGCAGCTGCAGTGGCTTCTCCTGATCGGCTTGTAGTCGCAGTTGAAGGGGATTCTGGATTCGGGTTCAGCGCCATTGAAGTTGAGGTATAAGAAAAAACTGACTTCTATTTTTATCTAGTATCATTGTTTAAGTAATTACAATTTTCTGCCCTACAAGTTTTTGAGTGTGTTTTTGGGGTACTCTGTGTGTGTGTGTGTGTGTGTGTGTTCTCTCTTTGTTTGCATTGATAGATTAACTATAAAAGTTAGGACACAATGTGACATACATTTTTTCCCTGATGATTTTGAGTGTTTTCCATCTGAATTAGTTTCAAAGAAGCAGATTTGTGGTAATTATTTCACCTATTAATTATTGTAAAGAATGCTGTATACTTTGTTCATTTTTTTCACAATAAAGTGCTAATTCACGAAAACTTTAAAACAAATTGGCTATCCGAAGACTTAAATGAATATCCATTACTGTTAAGAACACTGAAATCCAATGATAATTTGCGCTTAGTTTCTGGCCTTTGACATAAAAAAAGAAGTTGATGTCTATATTTGCTAGTATAATCCAGCAATTCTCAAGGATGATAGAACGCAGTCTGTGGCAGCCTGACGGGCCTTTAATTTGAAATCTTTTTTCTAAGCTATGTAGCATCTCAAGGAGGTTTGTTTTATTTTGGCAGTGTCCCTAGGATTTTGATTTGCTTCCCCAGCCTAAATGTGTGGAAACTTAATTTATCAATAGATTATGAAATGCTCATGCCGTTTTATAATGATCTAAATAAATAAGTTTTGTCTAAACAAAGGGTATCAAAATATGTAAATGTTTTTGAGCTTACTTATTACTCACTCTGAAGCACAAACACTCAAAACCAGCCTGACTATCCACCATATGTTTAACATTCTTGTATTATACACACAATATGTCAAACAAGAAGTGAGAACTTTGGAGTTGTGTCTGTCCTTGCTAATCTCTGCATCATCTCTAACCAATATTCATTATTGAATTGAAGTTTAGGATCAATCATGTTTCAAACATATTGTTGCGTTTTCCCATATCAAGGCATCACACAACTTACTTTTGTTGATGTAGAAGGTTTAGATTTGATCTATTTGTCCTTTTGTTGTTGCAGACGTTGGTTAGGTACCAGCTACCGGTGGTTGTGATAGTTTTCAACAATGGCGGCGTGTATGGTGGTGACCGTCGGATCCCAGAAGAGGTAGATGGACCTTACAAGGATGACCCTGCACCTACTTCATTTGTCCCTAATGCAGGATACCATATTTTGATTGAAGCTTTTGGGGGGAAAGGTTATATTGTGAAGACACCAGAAGAACTCAAGTCTGCTCTTTCAGAAAGTTTCTCTGCTAGGAAACCAGCAGTTATCAATGTGATCATTGATCCTTTTGCCGGTGCAGAAAGTGGCAGGCTACAACACAAGAACTAAGTTAAATATTTGATTATTACGGCCTCTTTCTCTTTTTTACTGCAGTTGATGGAGTTAAGGGCCTGGACGCTTAATAAGAAGTGATGTGAATGGTTTACCCACTTTCCAAAGGTTCAACGTGAATGGGAGTGTTTTTTTTAAAGAAAATTAAACGACTCAAATAAGTAACCTAGAAAATGATGGAAACAAAACCAAGGCACGTATAACCATTTTCCAAAAGTTCACTTTATTCCTATGTGCAAGTCATATCATGTTTTTTAATGTTTTGAACATGTTATAACTTATAACTTGAGAAAAGTGTTGCATCCGAGCACTTGGATATGTTCGCTTTTATGTTATATAAAATTTCATATTTATGTTAATCAATTACGTGGTATCAAACTCGAGTAAAGGAGGAAGAAGAGTTGTGGGGCTTTAATTAAAATTGTGTGGGGCTTGGTTTCTCTCATAGTAATTTTTCCATTATCTTCTCATAATTTTATATCTACCTTTGAATAAAAATATGAACAATTGATATATAATAGTTCATTAAACTTCTATTAATATATTTTAGGGAAAAACTTACATCAAGTTCCTTTCTCCAGGTTCTCAAGTTCTTTTAATATAGGAGTGACAAATGTTCTTTTATAACAATCATTCATTCAATCTAACGGCCAGTAATTGGAGAAATGGAGAGTCTGGATGGAGAAACTTGACCTAAGTAAGGTCCTATATTTTATATTTTATATATTAATTTTTGTTATAATACCAATGTACACAAACAAAAACAAGAAGTTAAGAAGCTAAACTTATTTCTACATTAAAACATTATAAATTTATAATGACATTTTATAAGAAATTATAAATGTGTCAAGCTAAGTTATGATAAGTATGTTATATAACACATAGCAAGGGCATTTCATAATCAGAGAATTTTTTTTTTATATACATAATCAAGGAAATTATAAATGTACCATTCATGTTAAAATCTAAAGATGAGAGAATGGTTATCTAAAGAACATAAGAAATGTGATTAGGAAGGGATCTCTCCGGTAAAGTGATGGGCATGCAACTTATTTGGATTGTTGGCTGGACTATTTTCAAATCCAAAGTTAAAGACATTTGCCTTATGGTAACCATTTTAACATGCACCTTTTCTCTTGCTCATTGCAAAATTTTACACTAATAAGTTACGCATACATTGGATGATTTCTTATAAACCTTATTAAAAAATTAATTTCCTCTTTTTGCGATCAGCCTTGCAATCTCAGATGTGAGACTTAACTCTGATCTTTAATATTTCTAGTCTCTCTCTGCAGTCTCCCTCCCTTAGTCCCTTAATTCCTTTCTATGTTCTACATCAATAGCATTGCGGTCATATAATTTGTGCAATACTATAAAACAACAATATTAAAATATTTATGGAAAAATTCCAAAAATATTTAGACACTGAAAATACATAAAGAATATTTTACACTAATTTCTAAAATAACATAGTCTTAAAGTGGAGTGATATATCCTTTTATAAATTTAAATAAAATAGATAATATATAGTCTACAGTCAGTTTCTGTATTACCTAGATTTTGTATAATCTAAATAACTTTAATTAAATAAACATATAATGAGTCTAATTGCAATTGACTAATATGATATATGAATAACATATGGTTGTAATAACGATTATATAACGTGATAAATGAATAAAACAGAGATTATCTATTTCGAGGTATGAACCTGATCTATTATCATCAAGTATAACGGCTGGATTCGATAATATGAACGATAATAAGAATTAAACGTAATAATCATGGATTAAGAACTGGAAATAATAAAGATAAGCAGAGATGTGACAGGATATGATAAATAATGAGAAACAATCGAGGAATTATGCAATAAGAATTGGAATAGTAAAGCATAGAGTGTAAACAAATATCAATGGATAGAACCTGGCGAGCTTTATTGAATAGGATAATCAGAGTACAAGTTGAATAGCCGGTTACAAGAGATCTCTCAATACAAGAAAGTAAAAAGTGATTGTGTTCTTGCTCTCAGATATTCCGTACCCTAAACCCTAGTTTGGCCTATCCTATATAGCCTAAGCAGCTCCACTTATTTCTCCCTGATGTTATGTCAGGTGTCCACCTCGAAGAGCCGTTGAGCTGCCAGGTCTCTAGCATTGCCGAGTCTTCAGCCCGAGATCGTCGCCTGATTCCTTGGACAGTTAACGTCTCCTTATCTCTTAACGTCAGTTCAATTCCCCACCTTCCGAAATTCCTGCTACACGTGGCCTATCCTCAACTCCCACTTTCTCCATTTAGTCTAGCCTCAGTTGAAACCGTTTCGCCTTCTCTGGGTATTGGGCCTGGCCCAAATTTCTCTTATGCGAGCCCAGAGGGGAATACAGTTTCATAATCAAAGCAAATCTTACATGTCATATGGATAACGGGCCGGGCCGGGTCCCATCAAAAATTATTTTTCTCTTCGCCCTCCTGTGTTTGAGAGAATTCAAACAAACCTTTAATTTTGAAAATTTATACAATGCGAATGTAGAAAGAGGAGGGCAAGGCAAAGAATAGGGTTACTATAACTTTTGATCCCTCAAGTTTCACGCAAGTTTACTTTTGGTCCCTCAAGTTCAAAACCGGTGTTTTTGGTCCTTCAAGTTTAAAACCCGTGCTTTTGATCCCTCAAGTTTGCGGTGTTAATACAGTTAGTCCCTCAACTTTGTTAAATTGTCCTACATGGCACAAACTCTACTAATTATAATGATGTGGCACTTGATTATAAATATGATTGGATATTTAATTAATAAATTAATGAAATGGAAAATTAAAAAAAAAAAACCCAAATATCATCCATCATTCTCCCCCAAATTCCTTCGGCCACCCCACATCCACCAGATCTGTAATCTGACTTCGGAGCCAAAGGTTGATCTCAGGGCCGTCGCGGTGGATGAGGAGGAGGTGTAAGCCGACGCAGGAGAGGAGGACAAGGTCGTTGAAGACGGACTGTTGGGGGAGGGGAATTCATGGCGGCTCCGCCGTACTTGACGACCATGATCTTGCCGCGGAAATTTTCTGGATGATGGAGGTGATTCATAGAGGACGTCCACGTGGAGCTCGTCGCCAGTGAGGGAGATCGGCGGGGGAGACGGCGGCGATGGAGATGAAGAAGACATTTAAGGGGGAGGCATTTTGAGGAGAAGAATGAAGAAAGTTGAAGAAGAGGAAAGAAAATTTGGTACAGTTTTGGGAGGTGGTGATGAACTGATGATGATGTTGATGATAATTGTTAACACCAGATTTCATTTTATTGGGTGATGAAGAAGAAGTCAGATTTGATGGATGTGGCCATGTGGGGTGGCCGACGGAGTTTGGGGGGAAGGGGAATGATGAATGATTTTGGTTTTTTTTTTATTTTCCATTTTATTATTTTATTAATTAAATATCCAGTCATATTTAAAATCAAGTGCCACATCACTATAATTAGTAGAGTTTGTGCCATGTAGGACAATTTAACAAAGTTGAGGGACTAACTGTATTAACACCGCAAACTTGAGGGACCAAAAGCATGGGTTTTAAACTTGAGGGACCAAAAGCAAACTTGGGTGAAACTTGAAGGACCAAAAGCACCGATGTTGAACTTGAGAGACCAAAAGCAAACTTGCGTGAAACTTGAGGAACCAAAAACTATGTTAACCCCAAAGAATATTTAACTAAATATCTCCCCATGCAAATGGGACAGTGAACCGACCTTAATAATACATGAGCCAATTATGCCATGACTGCTCCATCTCAATTGTGGTTGGCCATGTGTTCTTTAATAATTCTACAACTATTTTGTTATGTACTAGACAAGAAAATTTAATTCTTTTTAATTGTTTGATAGAGATTATGTTTTTTTATAACTAAATTTTAGGAAGGGGTTTGGGCTCAACCCAATCTAAGGGCAGGTCACTTAACTCATTATCCACTGAGACCTGTCCCTGTGGGCTCTGGAGCATGACCAACAATCCTTTTATGTTTGTCCACACAGGTAGGTTACTCACAGCTTCACCTAGCTACAGAGATGTCTCCCCAAGCGCAGCGATGGAAACACAACAAAGTGTCACTCTCCATGATCGAACTCGCGACGTGGTAGTCAACTCGACACTCATTGTTCAATCCTTTCGTCATTGAACCCACAGACGATGGGTTGTTTGATAGAGATTATAATTGAAGGCAATCGGTATAAGCATAGGCAAGGTCCCACTTGATCTGGTTCAATTCATGCATGATCTGTTTTCAAAGGATATGTTTCAACAAATGATAGAAACATATGAGAAAAAATTTGCCAATTTTATTTATTTATTAGTCATCACATATTTTAACTTTTATAGAACCTTTCCTTTTCTATATGAAAAAGATTATTGTGCTTAGGAAGGACCATAGGAGTGGAAATAGTTTAGAGATTGAGGTACTTGGGCTAGGACAAGTGAACAAATTGGGCTACAATTTCATATATGGACACTGTCTGAATTTCATATATGAACACTCTCTGAAGTCCGTTTAAAAAATTCTGCCATATCTAATTTACTGATGCCAATACAAAAAAATCATTATTCATGGTTAAACTATAAAACTTCTATAAAATTGAAATAGGAAAATAGCACTTTTTATGTATCCTTAAAAATTTTATGGGTATGACAACACTTGACCTTAAGGTTTTTAGGTATTTAAGACCATTTATTCAATAAAATATTTGTCCAATTGGTAATGAATTATCCCATTAACCACAAGTATAGAGCCGAGAAAATTGATGGGTTACGTGTTACATGGTGCAAGCTGCAAGCTGCGCGGCCCGCACCTTAAAGAGTTACTACTTTAACTCATAGGTTGAGCCCATATTACTGACTCTATCCACAAAGCTTGATTGTAAACATAGAAATCTTTTTGGTAAATGATATATAAATTTAAAGTGAACACTCTGAGTATAAAAGCATGACCTAGCACTAGTTAGTCCTTGAGATCTAATTCATTAGCTTTATGCATAAAAAGAGACGTGTTTAGCTTTCTTGAACCTGACATCAAATTGGACTAGATTCAAACAGCGAATTCGCAGTAAGATGAATATTCTCTGTAAAATAGATTACATTCAAACAAAAGCAAACTCACAACAAGATGAATGCTCTCTCTAAATTGGACTAGATTCAAAGGAGAGACAATTGAGAACAAGATGAATATTGTCTATAAATTAGACTAGATTCAAACAAAGGAGAATTGAAACAAAATGAATAAATTTCTAAAGAAAAAATAGATTTCTAATGCTCATTCCCAAAAGGGCATGTTTTACATGTCATTCCATCCCTTCGTCCATTTAAATGAAACAACACCCACCACTTTTCCGTTGAATGCCATTCCACCTCTCACTGTCTCTTAGCTTGTCCCATGTAAGTTTTTTCAAAAATAAAAAACTCTTTTTTTTCATTGAAAATATAATGAGAATTCTGATACGGGATAAGGATTAGTTTAAAAGAAAATGACAAGGCACCCATCATCACCCTTAAAAAAAGAAAGAAATTAAAGTTTAAGAATGAAAAATCTCTGCGCCAAGTAAAGTAGGACTAAGTTCATGAAAGAACATGTTATCAATAATCATGGTTCGTGAATTTCGCAAGCTTGTCGACGTATTAGTTGGCTTCCCTGAAAACTTGATGGTTCAATCTCGTATAATGAAGAGGTTTCGAATTTTTATGGTATCCAATTATAAAATGTTTTCACTATGTGTTGTAACATATATATTTATTATGACCTAGCTTGGCCGAATTTTTATGGTATAAGCAGTGAGAAGATGATTATAAGAGAATTCTTTTATATGATTAATGAGAATAATTATTTTTATCATTTGTAATTGTATGGAAAAAATTTTGTTGGGACATGCATGCAAAATTCACTTCTACTATTCTTCGTGTTTTTGTAGGACTAATCTCTAGTTAACGGTTGAAGAACCGGATACTAAATGTATTCCGCCAAAAGAAATGGAAGCATGTTCATCGGTTAATTTTTTTATCAGCATTCATCAGTTAATTTAAATTTTAATTTCAACACTAAATCCTTTTTCAGTTCTATGATCGGTATAGAAAATATTGGATTTTTGACGCTGAATATTAACATTAACATTAATGTGAGTAAACATAATGAACATTTAATAACAATAATTGATGGAGAAAATAATCCCATTTAATGGTTTACTATAATAATCCCATTTAGGTCACATTGCTAATTATTTTCATTTCAGGGTGGTATAACCAAACCCCACCCTGGGACTTGAGAGAGGACATATACATGTTATGCTTTCTTGGTGAGAGATAAATTTGGGATCAACTAACAACTTCTAATATAAAATCTAACCAGTCACTCTACTATCATAACAATATGAGAAGTTAAATGAAATAAATGGTAAAATTGGCGAACGATGCATGTATAAGCGTTTGATGGTTATATTTAAGCGAGAGAAGAAGAAGAATGTAACCCCTTTATTATTTTTTTGGTAAAAAATTTATTAAGTTTGTTAATTGACAATGATCGATACATAATTTAAACATTGAAGGGTAAACACGAAATAAAAGCGCATACATATATACATATACTTAAACAACTTTCAGACTACAAACAAAACAATTGGATGAGTTACATTTTAAGGTTAGTTGTCATAATAAACTTTTAAGACGTTATTTTTTATATTAAAATTACATAATTAAATAAATGAAATTAGTATATACAATTAGTTGGATAAAAATAAATTTGTTAGTTAGTATTCTCTTTGATCATGATGATATTACCAGTTGACTTCAGGGATTAAAGCTAAAAAGTTAAACAAATTACTTAAAAGCATTTATATTTAGTGTGTATTAAAACCGATTGATCATACTTAAAAAACAATACCACACATCTCTTAATACCTATTTATCTGAGTTAATATATTAAACTTCATATATTCTTGATAATGTATTATCATATAATTAAAACCAAGAGCAATTTTTAAAATCGATTAAACATAAATGATATGAGAGATTATATATATATATATATATATATATATATATATATATATATATATATATATATATATATATATATTGACCTGAATATGAGAGAGTATATAATCTCAGGATTTGAGACATATTCATATATATGCTCCCTTCAATCCATAAATAAAAGTATTTTTTAGGACCAATAACATATACTACCTCCGGTCCTAAATATAAGACCTAATTGACTTTTTTTGGAGAGGTTAAGGTTGCGGAATATGTTATTAAATCATAACATATTTGATATATTTTTAGATTATACATTAGTTTATAGGTCTAATTAATAAACTAGTTTAAGGGAAAAATTAGGTA
Source organism: Mimosa pudica (assembly GCA_029929735.1). NCBI lineage: Eukaryota > Viridiplantae > Streptophyta > Magnoliopsida > Fabales > Fabaceae > Mimosa > Mimosa pudica. Next base: position 4,371,430 of record JAKELP010000021.1, on the reverse strand, counting down.
AATCAATTTACAATTAACTTATTTTGCTTTTTTATAGGATTTTCTAAAAAAGTCAACTAGGTCTTATATTTAGGACCGGAGGGAGTATCATTCTATTACTCTAAGAAAAAGCGCAAAACTAAACACAAAATAAAAAAGTTCTCAAGAGAAGCCTGAATAGATCGATAGAAACCATAAAAATAATATAATGTTTATATTGGGGGGGGGGTTTAACGCCACCAATAGCCCTACTGTCTTCATCGTTCATTCATAAGTATTCGTGAGTAAAAAATTACCATTAACAATAAAAAGTCATTGAGAGTAATGGATGCTTTGAAGAATCATTTGAAGGATTATCCCAAGAATATAGAGAAATTCTTACGTGAATCCGGTGCACCACATCATTTGTGGTTTGATCAATCACAAGCAGACACATATGGTTTGACGTGGAAATTTTAATATAACGTGACATCCTAAAAAGAGGAACTTATGGATAAAACAAATTTGAATTTCATGTTTTCAATATTTTTTATTTTACAATGTAATGTTTTTTAATATTATTAGTTGAGTTTTTTTAGGATGTCACATCAAATTATAAATTTCACGTCAGACCATAAGTGTGTAATTGTGATTGGTTAGACCACAAATGATGTGGTACACTGGGTTCACGCAAGAATTTCTCAAGAATCTATACATCTTATCACCAACCAATTTGGTTTCGAGAACAATATTGATCTCACATGAACAAAAGAACACATGTATAAAACACAAAAGATGAAGATTAATTGGTTAGAGTACATTCTCATTCTAGTGCGTTCAAACTCCCAAAACCTATTTATTTCCACAAAGACAAGTAACACCACCATAAGATTGGTTAAAGGGGACTGATGTAATTAAGTACAAATGTCTTCATTCCAACCAGAACCTTCAGGGAGGGAGACATGCACTCCTTGAAAAAACACGCAAAAGAAGAGAAGAGTCCCCTTCGTATTAGGGAACCGTTTTACAGGAACTAAGGAGACATATAGAAGAGAAGAGCCATTTAGTTTAGGTAAAATGAATGTGGTTTTTTTTAAATTTTATCATTATCTTATTTATTACACACCCACATATCTCTCTCCTCGTTACATGCATTTAGTATGTAACCGCAAATATGGAAATCAAACATTTATTTTCTTCTTGACATGCATTTACATAGAACCTCTTATAGTGTCAACAAACAAAATTCTCATGTTACATCTTATGGTATCGAATAGAGGAAGTTTATATATATGTTACAATAAAATATTGTTTTTTGGACGATTCATTATATATACTGACTTCTCTAAATAAAGTACTTATAAAGAGTGGATGCGGATCATTTAAAAAATAGGAAATATGGACGAGGAACGTAATGATCGAAAGTGTTTGGTGGTTGGGGGAAAGTATTGGTTCACGAGTAGTGGCACTGACAATGGTGTACATTCTGTTGATCTATTAACAACACTGCTTTTTGGGAACTGACGAATTACACACACGCACATGTATGTGCACATCCACATATGTGCGTAGTGGTTTTCTCTATTATTAAAGTTTGAAGTTGAGATAGATTTGTGTCTAACCAACAACAACGACTAACGACGACCGTAATGATGATAACCTTTTCTCTATTAAGTTCTCAAATTTTTTTCATTCTTTAAATATTTGGGTAAGTCTACAAATATTAACAAAGCTGTGTCTAGTAGTATTGCAAAATTTTGATAGTATATCTGCAGTCAGCATAGTCTGAATCATCTTAACGATTGCAATTGTTAGATTAGTATGCATATCTTGCTTCCACTCATATTCCACTTCGACATTCATTATTGTATCCCGACCTCATGTCATTTTAAAGGGCCAAAGAATCCCTTAGACTTCGGTGGTGATACTAGACTAGACCTAACAGTCGTTTTTCAAATGCACATACTCCCTTTGGTCCTAAATATAAGATTTAATTGACTTTTTTTTAAGATGTTAAGGTTACAAGATATGTTATCAAATTATGACATACTCCCTCCGGTCCTAAATATAAGACCTAATTGACTTTTTTGAAAAATCCTTAAAAAAAGCAAAATAAGTTAATTATAAATTGATTTACCTAATTTTTTCCCTTAAACTAGTTTATTTTACTTATAAACTAATGGATAATCTAAAAATTTATCAAATATGTCATCATTTAATAGACTATTTTGCAACCTTAACCTCTCCAAAAAAAAGTTATCTAGATCCTATATTTAGGACCGGGAGTAGTATTTGATATAGTTTTAGATTAGTCATTATTAGTTTATAAGTTAAATAAACTAGTTTAAGGGGAAAAATTAGGTAAATCAATTTATAATTGACTTATATTTTGCTTTTTTAGTATTTTTCAAAAAATAAATTAAACTATGTCTTATATTTAGGACCGGAGAGAGTATATTATAATCAACCCCCATTATATTTCCTTGCAACTACACAACCTCTAACATCAATTTGTGAAATGTCAAAGTGTTAACATTACTCCCTTGAATTGAAAAATTAAGTGGAATGAATTTAGTTTCACTTGATTAAAATTAAAGATCCAAATATTATTAATAAAATGTGATTTCTAATTAAACATGAGAATATTAGAAATAATGAACAAATATGCATATGAAATAATACTTGTATAAAACGTAATAAAGTCGATACGAAGGTTTGTACATTGTTGAAATAAAAAGTTGTTGTAAATGTGCACGTTTTCTTTTAATGTAGGAGCAGTACAGTGGTGTGCTGTCCTTGTTGAATTGTTTTGCCTGCATCCCTCGGACCACAGCAACAGTAGTCGCAGAAGAAAGTGCTTCTGTGGTCACATAAGAATATTTTGAAGTGTTTAAGATATAAATCACTTTCAACTATTTTATTAAAATAAAACAAAAGTAATTATTTCATTAAATATGTTTTATATTAAAAAAATTCATTTTATTCCTATTGTTGAGATTTCGAAGGAGAGAGAAACTACATTATATTTGAAATTTTAATTTTTAACGACTGGGACAAGTTTCGTAAATAAGTATTAATTATTTTGCAAATGACTTATATAAGGATATTCTAAAAGTGTATCTGTATTGTTACAGAGACTCAGAGAGTATACTCTCAGAATTTTCCCTTTGTTTTTTATTTTAACCTTTTTAATCCAAACTCCGTAAATATTTACCACTAATTTTTATTACTATATGAGATTATCTTTTCTCAAACTTTTAAAATCCTTTTTTCGACCTTCAAATGTCTGAATTTCACACACACACTCATCGCTCACCTTTAACATCATAATTGGTCCCTTCGTTTTTTAAGGTTTTATCTTTGAAATTCCTTCGTGCTTGGATTTAGATAAGGAGCATGCAGGACCACCACTAGGAAAGAAAAGATCTACAATAAGACACGCGGGGGGTGTGTGTAATAGCATTTAAATTAAATTGTACAAACCTGGTGGGTTGGCGTGAGCGTGGTAAGTGCTCTCGTCCCTTAAGTAAGTAATTAGGGGTTTGATTTCTAACTCTTGTGACTGAATGGAGCAAATTCACAGGCAGTTGTATGCAATTGTGATGATTATTTGAAGGTAACGAAATTCCCCATTGTGGGCCTACATTTTCACGATTTGGATTAGTCGGTTGTTAGTAACACCGAATACGATAGATAAATCCAAAAATATATAATTGTACATATAATTGTATTATTAGTTTTGTTTATTTTTAGTTTGCAAATAGCTTCAATTTCCAGGGGTTTAATTTGTCCACATACATACAATAAGCATACAAAAATGAAGCTTGAAGAGATATAATGATGATATATCTGCAATTGAACCAAACCCAAAAGAATACTTTAGAAAAAAGAAAAGAATAGTTTCACGTTTTTCGCCAATATGTGACCACAAAACTAAGCATATGCCCCCATTTACTTTAGCCAAAAGGAAAAAATATTTTTCACGTTTTTCCGCCAATATAGTTTGATTGGCTTTATACCCACACGAAAATAATATTTTCCAAAATGGTCTAATGTTTTCATTTTCGATATATTATTGTTAATAAATAAAATAAAACCAATTCTTCCCTATGAATTTTATTGTAAAATAAACTAAATGAAAAATAAAACTTAGATGACCAACCTTAAAAGAATTGATATAATTGTTTCTTTTTCTTGAGAGAATTTTAAGACTGTGAAATAAAATATTGACATAAAAGTCCCACGAAATTGAGTTTATCACGCTGCCTATTCATGTGACTTCTCAAAGATAAAAATTTCTTGTCAGATTACCATAATTTTTGGTAAACGTAACCTTCCATATTTATCCTCCAAGTTGCGGCTACTAACACTATAATTATCATTACTTATATTCAAAGTTGTTAATAATTATTTTTTTGATCAAAAAAAAAAGTTGTTAATAATTATTTCAGTTCAAAAAAAAGTTGTTACTAATTATATTAAACTTATCATTGAGCTCCAAGTAGCTACTATCCTTTTAAACCGATTTGATTTTCTAGAAAATAGTACTTCCTCGGTTCTTAGGTATAAGTTTTAGTCGACTTTTTTGGAGATATTAGTAGTGTCTTAAAATAATTAATAAGGAGAAAGTGTTTTTTCTATCTTTTAATAATATCATAATAAATACGGTTATTTTTTAAAAAAAATAACTCCAAACCCCCAACTACTTTTACACGTTCTCCAAAAAAAGTGTTTTAACAACTGAACTCTTATATTACTGACCAGAAATTAAGTGAGTTTAACCACCCAATATCTCCACAGCAATGTGTCTGTTTAAATTTAAAAGTGTACATCATTAATAATCTCATTGATTATGAAGGAATCTAACGCTTAAAAGGACGGGTTCACATTCGGTGCCTATCCTATAGATAGGCAAAATTTGCCTATCCCTCAAATGCACTTGTGCACAATTATTGGAATCATTAGTGGAGTTTTAATAATAATTAATTATTTCCAATACAACACAATTTTAGGAACCACTAGTGCACAATTATAGGAACCACTAATGCACTTTTAATACCAATTAACTACATCATTCAATTTTTGATCAATCAAATTCTCTAAAAAATTGAACCAGTTAAATTAAGAAACGAAATCTAAATGGTATGCAAGGAAGCAATTGGTCACAAGTTCACAACTCGCAACAACAGTACAATGATGCAGTAATTCCAACAACATATTTGGAGAATCTAACTTTGATTTTGACAATTAAAATATTCCATACTACACCTAGGATTGTTAATATATGAAGTAGCTAGGTAACTAATTTGTAGGTATTAAAATTTTTTAAATTAAAAAAAATCACTGGTCAAATTGTTCTTTATCGACAGTCTATTATGAAACATATGACAAAAACGCATATTCGATCAATCTCCAGATCCGTAAAAAATTGCGCTCACACCTGCTTACGCTGGGGTTTTAAAAATTTGCTTAACAGAAAATATGGCTTGAATTAATTAAATGGTATTGAAAATGTTATAGTGGTTGTGGTTCCTATAATTCTGCAATGGTAGTTCCTATAATTGTGCAATAGTGGTTCCTATTATTATGCATTTGAGGGATAGGCAAAATTTGTCTATCTATAGGATAGGCACCAAATGTGAACCCTTAGAAGGACACCATCTATACCAATGGTTAGTTGATTGAGCTGGTAAGTGGGCTACAACACCCATAAAGATGAGAACTCATGTTTAAATCCTGGGAAGCGCTCTCATTGGGAGAAGGGACAACCTTGCCTATGTGAGTAACACACTCTTACCCCTCGAGTCTGGATTAAACCGAGCGGTGAATCAGTGATTAATAAAAAAAAAAAGAGGACACCATCTATATTTTACTTTTAGTCTCTGACCTTACCCTATAATATGAAAATAGCGCATACCTTTTTAGTGATAAAACACCGTATACTTGGTTAGTTGAACTATTAACTCCGTGGTTTAAAATTTAAAAACAAACAGTGATCAAATACTAGGGATGGAGCATAAACAGCGTGGGCTCATTAAACATATATAGAAATATTTTAAATTATATATATGTTTAACTTTCTTAAACCAATTTTAATTAATACTCTATCCATTCTTAAATATAAGGTCACTTTAACTTTTTTTTTTTGTAAAAGTTCAGGAAGCAAATTAGACTACTAAATTATAACGTATGGTAAATGTAATTACAATATATAGGTTAGCTTATACGTTATAACTAGAATAAACTATTTTTGTGGAAAAAATAAAATTTTGGATGATTTATTTTTTTTGTTCAAATAATTTTAGATGATTTAAAGAAATCAATTTTGCAACTTTAATTTTTTTTCAAAAAAGTCAAAGTGGTCTTATGTTTGGACGGAATGAGTATCATATACAAAGTAATTAACAAAAAGAATAAGGTTAATAATCATTTTGGTCAACAAAAATTTTTCTAAAATTTTTCATAAAGTTTTGGTAAAATTTCTAAAAATTTTGCAAACAAAAAAGTATGTTATGTTTTAAAATAAAATGCTTTGATAACTTTATTTTGCTATTTATTGGCTGACTTGTTCTTGCATCTTTACTATATTTATTGATACCAAGTTTGTCAAATTTGTAAGTTTAAGAAAATTTATAAAAGAAATGAAATATTAGATCATAAACTCGAATCGAATGTACATTCATAAAAATTTACCTTTATTAATAATAAATATATGTTTCTAGTATGTAATTAAATAAGAAATACAAATAAAATTAATAATTTGAAATGAATATATTTTCAATATAAATACTTGATCAAACTCAATAAAGCAATTTCCATAGAACTTATATAAATTAATTAACTATGGTAAAAAAATAATTAACATGAAATTAAAGCAATTTAACAATTTTCAAAAGATAAAAACACAAAAAGGTAAAAACGAGTCAACTTGCGAGTTTGATAATAATAATTGATATTAGATAATAATATACTTTTTTTAGAATATCATTTATTTCAATGAGTCGGAAGAGATTCGGAAATTTAGTTCAAACTTCCTCACCCAAAGTCAGATTAAATTGGGAAGAAAATTGACAGAAATAACCATGCATGAATCATGATTGTTGAAATGAAAAGCATATCTAAATGAAAATTCAAGATTCACTTAAAGTGAGTGTGAACATATCAAGCGTAGCAAAATGACAAATGTCTACGTGAAAATTTACAATGAAATTTACATTCTAACAACTTATGATACAAAAAGCTGCAAGTGTTTTTATATATTCTTTATAAGTGCACATAGTACAGTTAAATAAATTGATGGTTAAACTTTTATTATTTAGTTATAGAAAAACTGTAATTATTACTAATATTCATAGGAAATTTAGTGTCCTACCTGGACTCGGTTGTCACTACATTTTGTTATCAAAATGAACAGCATGTATATCATAATAATTGATCTATTTTCTATGCATATTCTAAAGATATTGTTCTGTCTTTTTCTGTCTAAATTGTCATATAGCAAAAGTTTTATTTTTATGGATCACTTGTGGGGAAAAGCAGACAGGTTTGTACAATAATTCTGTCCGCGATGAGTTGAGCCAGTGATATACTACTTTTCGACAATAATTGTTCCCGAACAATAAAAACAAATCATTTTCAACTGGCCAGCTGGAACAATAAACCGTTGAGCATGAATTCTTTGATGTTCGATCCAATATGAAAATGAGGTAAAACTAGGAAACGCTTCAAAATCAAAACTTAAAAATAAAAATGGGGCAACATGATTAGGAAATATGCTTACAAACTAAGCTTATTAATGCACACTTTTTATTGGTCATAATAATAATGCGCACTTAAGTATACAGATATAAACACAAATTAGAAGATGGGAGAACGGGTTATAAATAAATTTTAACATTAATTATTAATGGTTTTCCTAATTAGAATATATTAAAAAGGGTCTACTCAGTTGTAGTTCTCACTTAATGAGAGTACTGTGGGAGGAAATATGATAGGCACTCTAACCCTTACTTTTGGCAAAGTGACTGATTCGAAGTCACGAAATCAGATTATACGGCAAACTAGCTTACCGTTGAGCCAAGTTGACTCTTCCCTGATTAGAAAATATTAAATTACATAATTAAATTCAATCTAAAAACTTATATGTCTTACTACCCTCTCCACTCTTCAATTAATTTTTTTGTTCTTTTACATATAATATGATTTTGTGTATATCTTCTTGCTAGGTGGTCCTTCAGAGTTTGATTACCTAGTCTCTTTATATCATGACTTCCTCTTAATTCTAGCCCTTTGAGTTTTCTTTTCTCTTTATTGAATCTGTTTCCATCTAGGTGCATCGGTTTCATGAAGCCACTTGAGTGAGTCAGTTAATTAGGCTCTATGTATTCTGTTAAAAAACGTTGACATCAGGGAATGCCCCAAACTTCAACATTATTTGCGAAAGGAGAAGGTCATTTTCCCCCTCTCTCATAACTTAAGGGCCACATTTGACCCTAAAAAATGGTTAAACTGTAAAAAATAAAAATAGTCACGTAATTGTGAAGAAAGTGCAAATATGACCATGTAAATTTTTTTGGAAGAAAACTGCCTATCAAATTTCAAAATTGGGGCAAATATGGTCATCACATTTAATTTTTTAACTTTTTCACTCATCAGCCTCTGTCGCATCATCATCACACAAGGGCAAATAAATACATAAGTTTGCCACATATTTCAGTGAGAGATGAATCAGAAGAAGATGGTGTATAAAAAAGTTAAAAATATTAATTGTACTAGCCATTTTTGCCCAAATTTTGAAATTCGATAGGTAATTTTGCTCCAAAAATTTTTACATGGACATTTTTGCACATTTGTGACAGTTATATGGTAATTTTTGCACTTTAACCCTTAAAAAGGGCAATGACACAATTTTGCCCTTCAAGTAACCACCATGGACCACTGAGCACCCTAAATTAACAACTGGTACAATTTTATCCTTGAAGTAATCAAAGTGGTCCAATTTTACCCTCAGACGAATCTAATGTTGAAACGTGGACGACACGTGTCAACATTACATTCGCGAGAGGGTAAAATTGAACCACTTTGGTTACTTCAAGGGTGAAATTGTACCCGGTATTAATTTAGGGTGCCCAGTGGTCCAGAGTGGTTACTTGAAGGGCAAAATAGGGTCATTGCCCCTAAAACAATTATAGGGTGGTCGGTGTACCTTGAGGAAAATTTGAGGGTCATTTTTGTACTTTTCCCTAATATCTATTACTCCCTCCGGTCCTAAATATAAGACCTAATTGACTTTTTGGGAAAATCCTAAAAAAGCAAAATAAGTTAAATATAAATTAATGATTTACCTAATTTTTCCCTTAGACTAGTATATTTTACCTATAAACTAATGGATAATTTAAAAATATATCAAATATGTCATAATTTAATAACCTATTTCGCAACCTTAATCTCTCCAAAAAAAGTCATCTAGGTCTTATATTTAGGACCGGAGGTAGTACTTTTTCTATTGGGAGCCACACTATAATTTTTAAATACTCAAATACCCAGGGCCAACACAAAGAGGTAAATATACAAAAATATTAATAAACACAAAATGTATCAAGCACCATTTGATTTTAGAAGTTAAAAAAATACCTGATAGAGTGATAGGTAAAAAACATACCATTTGCAAGACAAATGTGAGAATTTCAAAAGATAATCATGCTTATTTCCAACACACAAAATAATAGTTCGGAGTGCTTTGGAATTCTATATAAAAAACAAGTGTCTTGAGAAAAACTTTTAGAAATATCATACTTTTCTTAAAAAATCTCATATTTTCCTTGCAAATGGTGTATTTATCTAATCACCATTTTTTTGGACTCATTAGTCATTTTAGATATACTTTATTTGTATTGGAAATTTACATATCGATGTAAGCAATTTTCATAGCTTTTCAATGATACAGGGATAATTAAATCATTTGATCCTCAAAACTTTATTTCACATGGTACACCGGTGTGCCAAGCACCTGAAATTTCCCTTGCAACCTTTTATGTAAAAAAAATGAGATTGCTCTTGTGTAAAAAAATGAGATTGCTTCGAAGCTGAACCATGTAATATGGAGTTCAAGAAATTGATAGCGCTATGTAAAGCCTTGGCAAAAAAAAAAAAAAGCTATGTAGCCATGGATGTCTTGTTGACTCGGCTACGCTCCCGTTTACTTTCGTCGCCCTCTGGAACAGGTTTTATCTAAGCCTCTCACACCATGTCTTATCAATCAATTTTTATTCATATCTTCATTTTGGCGCAAGTCACATCATCACATTTTTAATAGTACTATGTTTAATTGTTCCCGCTTTACTCCGTGTTAAACTAAAGTTTATTAATCCTGGTATTCATGTCGGATGAATCCAAACCATATACGCAGATTTACGTATTTATTTGTTTATAACAAGCTTTTTAATCTAATAAATAACAGTATCATTTATTAATAACCCGTCATAGTTTAGCGGTGTTAAAATATTTAGCTAGCAATGTTAACATTTATCTGTGAAACTTGAGAAAAAAATGTGATCATTTGTCGGCATATATTAGCTCGCCATACATATTTAGTTAGTTTACATCTAACTTAATACAAATCGCGATCGAAAAAATATTGTCATAATCTAAACATTTTGAGGAATAGTCAATAAAAAATTTCACATATTTGATACTTTTGACTGAAAACTTTCAAAAGAAAATTTCACCTCAACACCATAATTTTGATAAAGAACGCGTTGAAGAGCTAGATATAAGCCCTCAAAACTTATGAATTAAAACCTATACGATAGAAAGTGCAACTAATAAAGATAAAATTTTGGTGTGATTAGATCTCTCTTAAGCTGATGGTGTGTAACGACGAATTACAATATGAAACCTTTTATTTTACTCCATCTGGTCTGTAATTTAATAGTCCATCCGCCAAAAAACACTTCTTAGGAAAACATATGAATGTTAGTTGGATGTATGAAGTTAATGTTTTTTTATAATATTGCTCATATTTATTATGATACTTTTAAGAGAGATAAATACATAGACAATAATAAATATGAAAAAAAGTTAGGGACAAAGGAGAAAATAATGAATAAACGAGAAGAGAATTTGAGATGAATTCTTTTATATTTTGGACCAAAATCATATTTTTAGTTATTCATTTCCTAGACACATATGACTATTTTCTAAGACTTTTGTGTGTTTTTCTAACATGATTACCGCAATTTTCCATGCCTAAAAAATTGCCAAATCTAACGCAATCCATGTTATATTTCACATGTGTATTTTAAGACACATGTCACACTTTTCCAATATTTTTATGCGTCTCTTTAACATAAGTATGAGTATTTTCAAGTCTCCAGAATCGTCCAATCTAACGCTAATACATGTCATATTTCGCTTATGTATGTCCAAGACATATAAAGAATTTGCAAGACTTTTATAAGTATTTCCAACATGAATGTGATTATTGGATTATTTCCAATTTGTGGAGGTAGAATGATCTTTTGGATAATAGAGTTTACTCCACTTTGCTTCTTAGGATCTTAGTGAATCATGGAGGGAGTATTATTTAATAAGGAAAAAACTTACCTCCAGTGCAGTACAACCAGTACAACCAGTGCACCCATAATTAAATGACACGTGGACCTACACTTTCTCTCTCTCTTTCTCTCTCTCCTTCCTCATCAACCTTCTTCGCCGCCTCATCTTCTCCTTCTCATCTTCAAGACTCATTGGCTCCATCTCCTCTGTTCTTGTGCTCGACGGCCAGTATTGTGACTCCGCCGTCTCCGGTCATTCCAGTCGACGCCGGCGAAGGAAAGTTGGCCGTGAAAGGAAGAGAGAGGGAAGAGAGAGAGGGGGGAGAAAGGGCGAAGGTGATGGGATGAAGTGGGAAGGGAGCGAGGCAAGGAAGACGACGCTGATCATGGTGGGGCTTATGGCGGAGTTGGTGGTCGGCATTGGTTGAAGATGGTGGCAAGTGGAAGTGTGGTGGCTATGGAGATGTGAAGGTTGAGGGAGATTGAAGAAGATGGGGATGTAGATGTGAAGTGGGAATGACGGTGGAGGAAGGTAGATGAGCGGTGGTGGCCGGCGAAGGTGATGGTGGTGAATGGTGATTGTGGGATGAGATGGGTTCGTTCATGGTGGTGGCAGGGAGAGGTGAAGGGGTGAAGAAAGAGAAGGAGGAAAGAGAAATGAAGAGAAAAAAAGTGGTACACGTGTCACTTGATTAGAGGTGCATTGGTTTTACTGGTTGTACTGCACTGGATGTAAGTATGACCCATTTAATAATGGCAAGTTAGTTTATGAAAGTTTTCTTAAAAATAAAAATGGTTTATGAGGTTGCCAAGCTTATATATCATTGGACTATATATCTAGGTCTGTCTCCGATTGGATCATTTGAAAGAGAATCCACCGAATTAGAAAGCAATTTGAGAGAAATTGACAGTTGATTCAATCAATAATTATTGCTGATTGAAATATAAATAATTTCCTTTGAGTGAAATGAAAAAGATCTAATTTATCAAAAAAAGGGAAAAAATATTTCATAATGACTTATTTTTGAGATTAATGGGAGGCAATTATATGATATTTTTCCTTCCTTTCTAGCGTTTATCTAAAACTCTATATAAAAGAGTTTCCTCTATATTCTTATAACCTAGATAGTGTGTAAGTCTTGAAAATCATTTAATTCTTAGCTCCGAAATAATTACTTCATTCTTTCTGTATAATACCGTCCATCAACTTAATTGGTTCAAGTTTGAGCTTTTGTTTGAGTACTTCTTTTTTTTATCGATAATCAAGGTATCCCCCACTCGACAAGTGGGAGACTAATCATCCGCTGATTTATAGGCACCTCAAAGGGTAGGACAGCTGACTTGAGAATTAAATGTTCCTCTATACCCAACTCCAAGGATCGATCCAGAAAATTGGTTAAGGGTAAATAGGTCATTGTCGCTCAACTTCTGATCCAACATCAACATATGTGATAAAAAATATATAAATTTTTGGTTGCTTTATTTTTAAGGGAGAAAGATAAGATTTTTTTTGTCTTTTTATAAGTTGTAAGTTATTATTCGATTTTTATATGAATGTACAATTATACTATTTATATTTTATTCTATAGTGTTCATTATTTTTAATGTATACAGTGTATTAAACTGTAGTACAGTTAAATAGTTCTTAAATCTTAAATTAAAGTTAAAAAAAGTTTGACGTATTTTTTTAACTACTGAACCTATTTCTTTATTTCGGCGACCTATTTTTCAGATGGACACCCAACTTACCCAAATTTTTTATGATAAAGAGAAATAATACTTATAAACAAGACATTTATATGTGACCATACAAATATTATATCCACATATATACCTTCTTCTTCTTTTTTTTTTTGGCCGACGAAGACATATATACTAATACAATTATTTGCTATTATATGAATATGCGTTAAATACTTTAGAAACTAATTGTTTTTTTCTATACCAAAATCCGCCGCAAACAGATAAACACAGAAGCGACGTGTCCAAGTGTCCTTCTTAGTGTAATCTAGGTCCTTCTTAGTGTAATCTAGGTGTGGATTATGGTTTGATAGCCACAATAATTGGCAAGTCAAAAACAGTGTGTTTCCGTAATCTTGATGAATAAAAAAATATTTTTACAATGCCCTTTTCTTATGACGGCATTTGTGTTGTGTAGAGCAGCCTAGTGTTAAATTCTTGTCTTTTGCCAACTGAATCTCGTGTTAATGTTTTATTTATATTGAACCTAGTCTAATGATAGTACGGTAGTCTGTCTAGATTAAATAAGCTATTACTCCGTATAATGATTTTTAACTTCAACTGAATCTCGGCGTGCTTGTTTCGGCTTTGGAACAATTGGAAAATTCAAAATCAACTTTTGAAGTTGGAGTAAAAAATCGTGTTTGTTTAGCATTTGCAGTAAAATAATTTTTCTTTAGTAAGTTGAAATAAAAGCAACTTTTTCTTTTCTATGTTAGATATTTTTTATATTTGAATTGTCATAATTCACAAAAAATACAAAATTTTTAGTATAGCTTTTTGAAACATAATGATGTTGAAGTTCTCTTAATCAAATCAAATTATAAAAAACAGATATTTTAATGAACATACATACGTGGACTTGGTCACGGTCTCACGGACTCCCCAACGAAGGAGTTGAACATGGCAGAGCAATTTCATTATTTCTTTGTTTAGAGGAGACAGAAAATCATAATAATAGGCTAAATAAGTTACTTATTTGCCTGAATTTTTTATCTTAATTAATTTATTTGACATACAGACTAATATTACATTTAGTTTCTTTAGTATCTCCAAATCAAGTTAATTATGTCTTATATTTAGAAATGGACGGAGTACTTTAATTAATTAAGTGTGATCCACTAAGCTATATTTCTATATGGACTTTAGGTCGTTCTTTTTTTTTGGACCGATATGTTAGTTTGTTCAGTCTAATGCAAATATTTAGAATGTAATTTGATTGATTGATTAATATTCTTAATTAAATAGATGTAAGATTGAAAAACATTTATTCTTTTTTTTTTATACATGAAAAACATTTATTCTTAGGCAATGTTAATGAGTTCATCAAATATTTTTTACTGTAATGAAATATAATTACTGGTAACTTAAAAGTTGGGAATTACTTATTATTATCAACTCGAGCTGCTCCAACGAGACAAAGGACTTTTGAAATTCTCTCACATAGAGGTAAGGTTGTGTGAAGACCTAGTGGTCCAGTTCAACTCAAGGTGGTTCAGTCCAAATTCAACCAATCCGTATGTAATTATTAAACAAGTTATCGTATCAATTGCCAGTCTAATCCACACGAATAGTTAAAAACATTTTGTAACCTGGATGTTTCTCTTCATGTTGTTATATTGTTGAAGATTTTAATGTTTCGAAATGAGTTTTGTATGATTATAGGTGTTTTCCATCATCTTAATTGTATTTACACTTTACACATTTGAAATCTTGCTTGAAAAACAAATTGAGGTCTAGGAATATTTGGATTCATCAGTCCAAACTAGACATATAGCCATGACTATTTAATCCGATTTCCTTGTAGACCTATACCTATAAAGATTGATTTACTACCTTCAGTCCTAAGATTCAATTTGGTTTTAATTATAAGGTAAATTTCTAATTGTTTCTAGCTTTTTTCCTTAAATTATCCCTACTAATACTTTTTAATAATAGACAGGAAAGTCAATGAGAGTGAAAATAAAGATATACATGGTGAGAGTGCATTGATAATATCTGTAATGTGAACTTACTTAACTAACATATTTAATCTAATTAAATTAAGTAGTGAAGTGACTTTAATTAAATTCAAAGAGAGAGGGAGACTAAGTCAAACTCTCAATGAACTTATAAAATAAGATCTGTTGGTGAATGATATTCACTAGAGTTGGTGAATGATAGGGTACAATGACATCGTATGATCCGTGTAGTCGATCCCACGCAATGGGATAAGATTTTATTGTTAGAGTAAAAGCGCTGATCTAATAATTAACTATTTCAATTCGGGTAAAAATAATAAATGACTATTTCGCGGTGCATAAATAATAATCAACTTTGTAAACCGGTGCAAAAATAATTAAACCGGTATTAAATGTTAATTTGTAGTTTTGTAAAACTTTTCTGATATTATTTTCTAAAGTAAAAAGGGCAATTGTCCTATTTTGCCCATCAAGTAACCACCCTGGACTAATGGGCACCCTAAACTAACACTGGGTACAATTTTACCCTTGAAGTAACCAAAGTGGTCCAATTTTACCCTCTAACGAATGTGATGTTGACACGTGTCATCCACGTGTCAACATTACATTTGTCAGAGGGTAAAATTGAACCACTTTGGTTACTTCAAGGGTAAAATTGTACTCGTTGTTAGTTTAGGGTGCTCAGTGGTTCAGAGTGGTTACTTGAAGGGCAAAATTTAGTCATTGCCCAAGTAAAAATACTTTTTTACCCCCTCAATTAACACTCAACCCTTCTTCCTTCCGCCCTTCATCTTCTCATGCTAACTAATATCAACAAGGTTTTAATTGGGTGGGGCAAAAAAATATTTTTCACTTTGAAAATAATTTCAGAAAAGTTCCACATAACTACAAATTAACATCCAGAACCGGTTTTATCATTTTTGCACCGGTTCACAAAGTTAGATATTATTTATGCACTACGAAACACTCATTTATTAGTTTTGTCCAAACTGAAATAGTTAATTATCATATCAGCGCTTTTGCCCTTATTGTTATTGTTGAACACTTTATACTTATATTCAGGGTTAGAGGGAGTATAACTTATTGGAGTACGCGTGAATATTCTGGAAGCATATAAGAATTTGAGGAAAAAAGGTGACGATGAAGAAGAGAACAGAGGGTTCAGGTAAAAAGAAAAAAGAGAACAGAGGCCGAGGCCGAGGCCCGCGATGTCATACTGTGATTCTGGCCCTGCCATTCTCTTCTATAAATTTGTGTTTAACTTTTGAGTTAAACCAACTTTTGGTCCCTATAGTTTGATGTGATTTGGGTTTTAGTCCCTAGAGTTTAAAATTGGAGGTTTTAGTCCTTATAGGTTACATGAAGTTTGGTTTTAGTCCTTATACTTTCAAAGAGGAGGTTTTGGTCCTATAAGTTCCATTTTGTTTAAAGAAATGGTCCCTGAAGTTTGATAAGGACTTAATGTATGGAAAAACAAATTATAAATTGTTGCAAGATTACCAAAACGCCCTTCCTTAAATACATCTTCATCCCCAAACATACCAACCTTTCTGAAACCCAAACACATCCATGCACCACCTTCCCTGCAAGTCCACCACCGCGAGAATGCACAAGATGTAAAATTTTAGTCTTCTTCTGCAGAGGCGACGGCGAAAGATGAGAAGGCATGGGAGGAAGTGCTGCCCGTGGAGTACCTCGACCGTGGAGTACGAGGGGCCCCACGTCCCCTTCGACGTCCCCAAGGCCGATCCCCTGCCCTTGCGCCCTGCCCCCGACGTTGCCTCCTCAATTCCCGTTGCCATGCCCATCATCAACCACAGATTCAAGTCCACCCAACCTTTCTGAAACTCAAACAAATTATAAATTAATCTTGTAGTTCCTAAACTTTCAAGTCAATTGTATGCAACCTCTCAAGATTAACCAGTACTCTTAGTTTGTTATAGGTGTAATCTCAATTAACCAGGTAGATTATTAAAAAACAAAAATTTCATTGGAAATCAAATCTGGAGGTGGTGGTAAGGTGGTGCATGGAGGTGTTTGGGTTTCAGAAATGTTGGGGGATGGTGGGTCTCTGATGGGTACGTTTGGGGGATGAAGATGTATTGAAGGAAGGGCATTTTGGTAATCTTGCAACAATTTATAATTTGTTTTTCCATACATTAAGTTATTATCAAACTTCAGGGACCATTTCTTTAAACAAAATGGAACTTAAAGGACCAAAACCTCCTCTTTGAAAGTATAGGGACTAAAACCAAACTTCATGTAAACTATAAGGACTAAAACCTTCACTTTTAAACTCTAGGGACTAAAACCCAAATCACACCAAACTATAGGGACCAAAAGTTGGTTTAACCCTTAACTTTTTAACTCTCTCCCCTATTTTTATTAATTTATTGCTTCTGTACTCGACAAACTCGTGTACCAATATCTATTTTAAGGGAAATTTGCAGTTTAGTCCCTGTTAAGGGAAATTAATACTGGAAGGTTCCAATACATTCCAAAATAATTATAAAGTCCCAGGGGCCCTTTCCTGCAATTGTTTGCTTATCTTCAATGACCATTTTGCCCTCATAAGATGAAAGCATAGTCCCCCTGTAGGGACCAGTGAGATGACAATCATCTTTAATGAGGGCAAAATGGTCATTGAAGTTAAGCAAACAATTGCAGGAAAGGGCCCCTGGGACTTTATAATTATTTTGGAATGTATTGGGATCTTCCAGTATTAATTTCCCTTACCAAGGACTAAACTGTAATTCCCCATATTTAAATACTTCGTCTCTATCCTCCAAAAATACCGCCATGCCATGCACTTTCAGCATGAAATACGTTTGTGATAATGATAATTAAGTATTAAATGGAATATGAAATATGACAAGAATTCCATTTTAACATATTATATTTTAAATCCAAATGATTCCCAACATGTTAGACAGACCGTATGAATTATGAAATCAACAACCAAATAATTCATATGGCATCGCACATGAATCGTAATGACAATGAAAGACAATAAATACCTCATGCCGTGCTCGAAGCCTCTTCTAATTGAATAGTAATAGGCACACAAAGAATTACAAACTTATACTACCTTCTGCCTCCAATCGTTGCTATATATATAATATCACTTTCCTAATTTGATTAGATAAAAGATGTAAGTTAAAATATTTATTAATATATGATATTACCAATTTATCCTAACTATATACCTTTATCTTCACTCTCTCATTCTTGCTTGTTTATAAGATAAGTATTATTAGGACTTATTTAGAAAAAAGTTAAGAAAAGTTAGAAAGTTGCTTATATTTAAAAACAAATTGAAATCTGAAAATAATCTTATAATATTTAGGAACGGAGGGAGTATCTTGAAGCTCTAAAAAGAAACTGTCAAAACCAGTTAGACAACCCCCATACCATTATCTTGTATCTAGGGGTGTTCAAGTATGCCCATACCCAGTAGGCCCGCCCGTATCCACCCACATTTCCCCGTTTAGGCCGCCTATTTAGGGCCCATCATCTTTTTACACGTGTATGGGCATGCCCATACCCGTTTAGCTTACACGGGCATGCCCATACCCATTTAATGCCTCGATTATTATTTTTTTACAATTCTTAAATATATTAATCTTATTTTACCTCATCCCTCCAATTCCATAATTTTTTTTTGGTATTATTGAGTTTGAACAAGATGAAATTCAAAGTTTATTAAAAGTTTAATATTTGCTCTATATTTTATGGGGATTTTTAATTTGTTGATTTTTTGTTATTTTATTTTGGAGTTTATCTTTTATGGGCTGCACATTTAACTTTGTTGTCCTCCCGTTTATTTGACCCCCATTTACAACTCGCCCGTCTGTAGCCCGTTACAGGTATAGGCATGCCTGTAGCCGTTTATGTTACACGAGTATTGTTAGAAAATATATATTGAAGAGTATTGTTAGAAAAGATAATTTGGGGAAAAGTTTGTAAAAATTAGAAAGATGTCATATATGTAGAACTAAACTCAATAATATGTCTTATATTTAAGACGAAAGGGATTATTAAATATTTCCACTTTTCAAACTAAAACACTTTTCAAAATAAAAAGTATGTTATTTAAAATAAGATTGTTAAATAACAAAAATGACTTTCACATGCCTATATTCAAAATAAAAAGTATGTTATTTAAAATAAGATTGTTAAATAACAAAAATGACTTTCACATGCCTATATTAGCATGACATTGGGGTTTCGATACGGTGTTAATCACTCATATTGCTTATCACATTCTCATCATCACAAATACACACAAACAAATAAATAAGCACATGATAGGCCCAATAGAAGAGAGATTTTATGACCCACCATATCCTTATATATTTGTGTTGATGAGAATATAATGAGCATTATGAGTGATGAGCACCAAATCAAAAGCCCAACAGAAGAGTTTATTTTATTTATTTTTTTGTTAATCACCGCCCGGTTTAATCCGAACTCTAGGAGTAGGAGTGTTGCCCACATAGGCAATATTGTCCCCTCTCTCAACGAGAGCCATTCCCGGAATCGAACATGCGTTCTCATCTTACTGAGTTTTAGCTCATTTACCAATTCAACCAACTAAATGCCTGTTTGGATTCAGCTTCTGGAGAATAACTTATGGGAAAATAGTTTTTTGAGAATAGCTTTTGAGTAGAATAGCTTTTCTGAAAAATAGTTTTTGATGAAATAAGAATGTTTGAATAAAACTTTTTGAGAATAGCTTTTTAAGAATAACTTTTGAGTAAAATGTTTTTTTTAAAAAAAAAATAGTTTTGATGAATAGTTTTTCATGTTTATTTTATTTGAATAAGTGTTTTCCTTAAATAAGAGATCGAAACTTCCAGATGGAAAAAGAAAAAAATGTAGTCTTTTCTTAAAATAGCTTTTGGAACCCCAACCTAGTTTTTCTTCTTAAAATAGCTTATCCAAAAAAATTGAGTGTTTGTGTGACTTTGTGTGAAACCTAGGTTTAGAAGACAAAATAGCTTTTGGAAATGTATCCAAACATATAGTAAGTAACACCAGAGATTATTTTATTCACAAATCAGTGTTCCATTCCACGGGCCATTAGCCACCTTTCTTCTATAAATTATCATCCTCCCTCCTTCCCTCAACATCATCAACACTCATCACCCAACAAGAGTTTAGCCAACACAAGAAGCTTCTAGAGAGAGAGAGAGAGAGAATGGGTAAGGAAAATGAAGTGCCATTGCTAGTAAAGAGCAATGAAGTGTCATCATCTTCTTCCTCAGATTACACCACCTTTTACCAAGAACTCAAGACTCTAAGCTCCATGGCAGCTCCAATGGTGGCCGTTACAGTATCTCAGTACCTTCTTCAAGTTGTGTCCATGATGATGGTGGGCCACATTGGTAAGCTTGCCTTCTCTGGCGTTGCCATCGCCACTTCCTTCGCAGAAGTCACTGGATTCAGTGTTCTCGTAAGCTCTTTCTTCATTTCTTCTTGTGGGTTTCTTTTTTTGTGAAGTTTTTTTCGTGGGTTTTGTTTTTTTTTTTTGGTGTGGAGTTGAAATCGATTGACATGATTTTATTTTTCTAGGGACGAAGCCACTTGATGGAAAAAAGTTCGGATTTTGTGCTTATTCCTGTGGCTGTGTCACATGAGATAAAAAAGTATCAATATGATTCACTTTACTTCAAGAGTTGATTTTATTTTATTTTATTTTATTTGGTTTGTTAATGATGATGTGATTGTTTTTCTCATCCTTTGCTCTTGATTTTCAGAGGATCTCTTTTAGCTTAATCCACCTTTTGCCATGATTAAAAATGATCACTTTGGCTTTATTAAAAAAATTTGTGAGCTAAAGTAAGATTCTATGGTTGATTTTATATTTCTTTGCCTGTCACTTTTTGTTTTTTTTTTTTTTTTGGTTTACTGGGGAAATTCTTTCCTGGTCTCTGTTGTTAAGGCACTTGATCTTGTAAAATGTATATTAAACGATCCACGTAATTTTTAAAGGCTAATTCATAATATATTTTAAAGATGATCGTACAATCAGTAAAGGAAAAAATTATTTTTGAGATGAAATCCATAAGACTTAATATGAACCAGATGAAATGTTGTTTGTATATCTTGAAGAGATTTCATCTTTTCTTGAAGATCACAATTAAGTGGCCTTAAAGAGAGGTTAATAAACAGAAGATCATACTGTCTTCAATTGACAAGTACTAATTAATATTTCCTCTCACTTAAGTTTGTGCTCATAAATTTTTCAAGTTTTCCTTTTCAGATGATTTCCCTTAAGTTTTTAGGTGCTTCAGAAGACTTAACACATAATGAGGACATGCTTGCAAGATCCTGATTCCTTATACATTTTGTAAATACATTTTTGCTTCATTCAAACTTAGATCCTCTGGTCACTCTAATATGATATGCACATATCATTCGGTCAGATCATAATCATGAAGCTATGATTGTTCCTGTTTGCTCTAAATTGCATTTAAATGCCACTGTATATCTTGTTCTATGGCTATGCCTGAGTCCATAACTCCATATTATCTCATGTTAGTTTCTAATTTAGTAGATTCTGAATCTAATTTCAGATAGGAATGGCTGGTGCATTGGAAAATCTATGTGGGCAGACTTATGGTGCAGAAGATTTCAAAAAGCTGGGGAACTATACATGCTGTGCAATAATCTCATTGATGTTTGTTTGTGTCCCTATATCTGTGGTGTGGATATTCATGGATAAAATACTTTTACTATTTGGTCAAGACCCTGAAATTTCTCATGTGGCTAGAATATACTGCATATACCTCATCCCGGCGCTGTTTGGCTATGGCATTCTTCAATCGCTGGTTCGCTACTTCCAGACTCAATGTATGATCTATCCCATGGTTTTGAGCTCTATTGTGGTTCTGTGCTTGCATGTTCCTGTGTGTTGGGGTCTAGTGTATGGATTGGGAATGGGACACGTTGGAGCAGCATTAGCCATTGGGATTTCATATTGGTTGAATGTCATAGGGCTTGTGATTTACATGAAGCATTCTAAAGCATTTGAGCGAACAAAACTTGTATTCTCTAGTACTGCTTTAGTAAACATTCCAGAGTTCTTCCAATTTGCAATCCCTTCTGGACTTATGGTTTGGTAAATGGAAAATTGTGGTTTTCTGTTGTTTATGTATTCGTTTGTTCTGTTCTCTTTATTTTTCATGGTATAATTTATCCTCTTCATTTGACTGTTTTGTAGCTTTGAATGGTGGTCCTTTGAGTTACTTACCCTACTTGCTGGGCTTTTGCCTGATCCACAACTTGAAACCTCAATTTTATCGGTCTGGTGAGTTTTCTTTGAATCAATGACTTATCAATTGTGTGGGTATAAACTGTCTTAAATTGCTTCCTCTAATACTTTTTTGGAACCTCTCCAGTTTGAGCATTACAACATTACACTATTTTGTTCCTTATGGTGTTGGAGCAGCTGCAAGGTTTGTTCGAAAACTCTACTCATGATCAGCTCCAATATTCTTGTGATATCTCTAATTTCCCTGAAGTTTCACTTCGGCCAACACTCTGATTTCCAAATTGTGTTGCTGCCTACTCATTTTCCAAAACAATCCGATTTTTGATTACTTGCAAAGAATTAGTACTTCTTCCGGTCCGTAATATAAGAGCTCAGCTGTCAAAATAAGCTTATTAAATAAACATGTAAAAGTTAGTTGAAGATCTAAAGTTAGTGTTTTTTTTCAATATTGCCCATATTTATTATGATATTATTTAGAGAGAAATACATAAACATTAATAAATATGAAAGAGAGTTAGGGGTAAAGTAGGAAAAACCCATTAAATAAAGAGAGAATGTTAGTTGAACTCTTATATTTTGGATTAAAATCATTCAAATTTTGGGCTCTTATATTAGGGGATTGGAGGGGCTAGTTAAGTAGTAAGCAATAGTCAAGATAAATACTATTACTTTAGCTCTATGAATGCATGTGTGTGTTACTAGTGATGCAAGTATATGTTGCACTGAGAAATCCCCCATAATTCCTGCTATGCAGTACCCGCGTTTCAAATGAACTAGGAGCGGATAATCCCACGAAAGCACGTAATGCTGTTAAAGTAGTTCTAGTGATCGGGATTGTAGAAGCAATGATCATTAGTTCGGTCTTCTTCTTATGCCGTCACATACTGGGATATGCTTATAGCAACGATCTAGAAGTGATAAATTATGTTGCTCAAATAGTTCCATTGCTTTGTCTATCTGTAAGTTCAGACAGTCTTGCAGGAATACTATGTGGTAAGTTTCTGTTCATAGATGCCACCACCTACAAATCACATACACTTGGAATAAGAAGTGAGGTACAATGTGAGAATGTCATGTTTTATGTGCAGGAATTGCAAGAGGTGGTGGATTTCAGCGAATAGGAGCATATGTGAATCTTGGTGCATATTATCTGATTGGAACTCCTATTGCTATCTTACTGGGATTTGTACTACATTGGAGAGCCAAGGGACTATGGCTTGGAATTCTAGCAGGATCCATGGTTCAAGCAGTTGTGCTCACTGTTGTCACATCATTTACAGATTGGGAGAATGAGGTTAGTTTAATATGTGTATATCTTTTAAATACAACTTCATTTAAAAGGGAGAACCAACCTAATGACCAATATCAAATAGATATGATGATAACATTGTTAGAGTTAAGTGAATAATTGGTTAGGACAGGGATTTGTACAACTTTAAGGGAAACTGAGTGATGAATGATGACTTAATTAAGTTGTGTGGTTAATGCAGGCAAGGAAGGCAAGGGAAAGACTACAAAAGGAGTCTTCAGACAAACCCAATAACGAATCTGTATGAAGTGTTAGAGAAGTTAATAGATGGATGAACTAACAGCAAGTTTGAGTTGTTCATCTATGTGAGAAGAGTTCAAGTTTTGTTTGTTTTTGAGGAGTGAAGATTATTTTTTTTTATGATTAGGCAGAGAGAGAGAGATAGAAGCTATGTGGAGGGTCTTTGTCGTTTTTTGGAGTCATTACTCATTAGTGTGTGTTGAAGAGTGTCCTTTTTCTTGTGTGCGGTGAATGGAGAACGTGATAGTGTGGGTCTCAAGCTGAGTGGGGCTCACTTGTTTGATGTCGTCTTGACTGACTTCAGTCTCTTTGTGGAGCATCTTGGTGGCGAAAATTAATTTTGATTTGTGTTTGTACATAAAGTGATAATGATAGTATGTCTGATTTTTTGGACAGAACTTGTGGCTTTAATAGACACATGTCACATGTGTAAAACTCTTCTCCAAAAAGTAGAATATGCTTTCTTAGTTTTTTTTGGCCAAGAATATGCTTTCTTAGTTGCATCTTTCACTTTTACCATTTCCCCATTTTGGTACTATACATCTTATACATTTTTATAACAAATTTTGTTTTTGCTCAGACATTGTATGACAAATGAATACTGCAAAATACAAGATGAATGCAGTATCGATTTAAATTAACTATAAATATTGAAAAGTACTGATATGAAATTATAGATAATTTCGGCCAAATATAAAGAAACTGGGTATTCTTGAATCTTGACGCATGCTCCGTTTGCATGGATGATGGATTAAATTACTATAAGGCCTGTTCTCTCTTTTTTTTTGTTAGTTGGAGAGTTGTTGATATTTTCTCCATTTGTCAGACTATGAGGCTTGTTATTTCAAGTTGTTACAGGGAGAGTTGTTATTTTTGTTAGTATTTTGGAAAACAATTACATTTCTCACACATTATATTGTTTTTAAATAATTCATATTACAGCTGGTTTGGCATTGTTTTTTTGAATTATACTGGTTTTGGTAATGAAAATGACTTTGGGGGAACAATAATTTTTACAATATTGGAAATATGTAGTATGATAGGTGGAAGTGCCGTGGAACACATGGTAGTGGTCCAACCAAGGTAGTCAGGCGTGGGAGACTCATTAAAAATTGAAATAATTAGGGGGAAGGGGGTGGGAACTGGGAAGTGGAGGAGGCAAATATGTTTTGACTAAACATGAAAATCGATATTTGTTATAAAAAAAGACATGAAAATCTATATTCACCAATAGAGGTAGTTTCACACTTTCACTGAAGATAATGGGACAGCTCTTAGGTGGGGGAGAGGCTCATATTCCGTGCCAATCAAAACAATATTAGGATAATTTCATTAATTAACCATAATAGAAATCTTATAAGAGTTTAACTGCCAAGGCACGCTTCTTAAAAACATGTAAAATTTAGTTGGGGTGTTTGAATTGAATTTTTTTTCTCCAATATTGCTCATATTTATCATGATACTATTGAAATAAAGAAATATATAAACATCAATAAATATGAAAGAAAGTTAGAGGTAAATTAAAGTAAAAAAAAATATATTAAATAAATAGAGAATGTAAGGTGAATTCATATATTTTTAACCAAAACCATTTAAATTTGAGGTTCTTTTAACTATTTCACTCACACTAAAGAGATTGAGTTATGCCATTAATTTTAATGTACAAAATTGATTTCCAATTTTACCCTTACATAAAAGTGAATATTAATGTAATATTTTATACATCCTCTTCCTACATTTATCAAACTTCCCTATTTTTTTTTTATAAATTCAAACTTCCCTATTTGCAACACATCTAATAAGGTAACATATGGATCACATAAGTTAATATCAAAATGACTTATAAGAAACAAAATTATTCACAAAAATGGATTATAAATAGAAGGGTAAAGGAGCAAAT
The DNA here is from genome assembly GCA_029929735.1 of Mimosa pudica. Classification (NCBI taxonomy): domain Eukaryota; kingdom Viridiplantae; phylum Streptophyta; class Magnoliopsida; order Fabales; family Fabaceae; genus Mimosa; species Mimosa pudica. The sequence continues at coordinate 4,345,491 of JAKELP010000021.1, read as the reverse complement.
CTGGCCCCCAAGTAACCACCAAGGAGCGCTGAGTACCCTAAACTAACCACAGGCCCGGATCTGTACCCCAAGTAACCAAGATGTTAAAAAACTACTCCGGTTGGACGGTCAACAACGTTTGACCGTTAGTATGCCTACGTGGCCGCCACGCGAGCACCGGTTTCGCCATTTGGCGCCACGTAGGATAAGTGTGTGGGTCCCACATTAAATTAAAAAAAAATACTCCTTCCCTCTTCATCAACCCGCCAACCCCCCCTCCCCCCCCACACCCACCACCAGCCCCACCCCTCCACCTCCCCCCACCACACACACCCCACCCCCTTCACCGCCCTCCCTCCCTTCACCTCCCCCCACCACCAGCCCCACCCCTCTACCTCCCCCCACCACACACCCCACCCCCTTCACCGCCCACCTCCCTCCCTTCACCTCCCTTCCCTCCCTTCACCCGCCCCACCCCCTTCACCGCCCACCTCCCTCCCTCTCCACGGCCTCTTCCCCGCCAACTCCCTCTCCCGCCTCCGCCACCTCTGCCTCCTCTCCCTCCGCAACACCTCCCTCACTGGGCCCCTCCCCGACCTCTCCCCCCACTACAAAAAACGGGGCCCATATCGGCGTTTTATAGGGCCTCGTATCGGCGGAATTTTCCGGCGAAATAGCGCTACGGCGTTTTGGCAAAACGCCTATAAATTTGCCGTCGAAATGCGGCATCTCGGCGTTTTGGAAAACGCCTAGACGAGGGGCGAAACGCCGGTATGCGGAAATAATATTTTTTTATTTATGCACATAGGCGTTTTATAAAACGCCTATGTGCGGTATTAAATAATAATATTTCATACCGGCGTTTTGCAAAACGCCGGTATGTGTTTTCAAAAAAAAAAAAACATTTTTCTTCCTGATTGTTTAGAACCAGGAAGAAAAATGTTCAAAAACATAAGGGATAATATGTTAATCCCAAAGTTACATACACATAAAGAATAATATATATAAACATAAGCAATAACAAGAGTAATTCATAAAACATGATACTCAAATATATAAAATCAAAACAACAAGCAATATGTAAAAGAAAAGCAAATACCACCAAAAAACACGAAATAAAAAACATCAGCAAAACTAGCAAAAAAAACAAAGCAACAACAACATTGAATGAGAGACGAAGAGAAGAAAAATAGAAGAAAACGAGAAAATGAGCAACTTTGCGGAAGGAGGGAGGTGCTATTTATAGGGAACGGAGGTGCGTACCGGCGTTTGGAAAACGCCCATATGCATTTTAATATTAAATAATGCATATAGGCGTTTGTTATGCATTATTTACATTAAAATAATGCATATAGGCGTTTCAGGGAAACGCCTATATGCTTTCTAATGCATATAGGCGTTTCAGGGAAACGCCTATATGCATTATTTTAATGTAAATAATGCATATAGGCGTTTCCTCAAAACGCCTGTATGCGATTAAATATTATTTTAATCGCATATAGGCGTTTTGAGAAACGCCTATATGCATTTAGTGCATTTAATATGCACTTAATGCGCAGATAGGCGGTTTTCAAAACGCCGATATGCGCATAAAGTGCATATTAAATGCACGTTATGCACATAGGCGTTTCGCAAAACGCCTATGTGCGATTAAAATAATATTTGATCGCATACAGGCGTTTTGAGGAAACGCCTATATGCGGTTTTCTGAATAAAAAAAAAAAAAACTGTCAGCCCCTCTTTTTTAAATTTAAAAACCATACCGGCGTTTGTTATACCCAAAACGCCGATATGGAAACGCGGGAAAAAAGGCGGGAAGCGCGCGCCAAATTTATTGGCGTTTTCATATAGGCGCTTTGGGTAAAACGCCGGTATGCGTCTCATACAGGCGTTTTGGACCAAAATTGCGCCGGAATGGCCCGTTTTTTTTGTAGTGCCCCTCCTCCGCCTCCACTCCCTCCTCCTCGACCACAACCACTTCTCCGGTTCTTTCCCCGCCTGTCTAACCCTCCTGAACCGCCTCCTCACCCTCCGCCTCGACTTCAACGTTTCCAACAATAACCTCTCTGGTCCTGTTCCCATGCTCCTCACTCGCTTCACGCCACGTCGGAAAGGGAGGTGGGCGGTGAAGGGGGTGGGGCGGGTGAAGGGAGGGAAGGGAGGTGAAGGGGGTGGGGTGTGTGGTGGGGGGAGGTGGAGGGGTGGGGCTGGTGGTGGGGGGAGGTGAAGGGAGGGAGGGCGGTGAACGGGGTGGGGTGTGTGTGGTGGGGGGAGGTGGAGGGGTGGGGCTGGTGGTGGGGGGAGGTGAAGGGAGGGAGGGCGGTGAAGGGGGTGGGGTGTGTGTGGTGGGGGGAGGTGGAGGGGTGGGGCTGGTGGTGGGTGTGGGGGGGGAGGGGGGTTGGCGGGTTGATGAAGAGGGAAGGAGTAATTTTTTTTTATTTAATGTGGGACCCACACACTTATCCTACGCTGCGCCAAGTGGCAAAACCGGTGCTCGCGTGGCGGCCACGTAGGCATACTAACGGTCAAACGTTGTTGACCGTCTAACCGGGGTAGTTTTTTAACATCTTGGTTACTTGGGGTATAGATCCGGGCCTGTGGTTAGTTTATGGTACTCAGCGCTCCTTGGTGGTTACTTGGGGGCCAGATTTGCTCCTTTACCCTAAATAGAAAAAGAATGATATGTTTTTTAAAAAGACCCACTCTGATAACTTTTATCGAAACTATTTAACAGAAAAAACTCCCTTACCATCTGATTAATTACAAGGGGTTTCCTGAAAGTGAATTGACATGATTACACAAGAATAAAAGACTACCGTACTAACTCTTTTGTAGACTAGTATCTACTTAATAATGGAGGAGGGAAATAATAAATATTTTCAAAGGAAAACATATGATGGTGGAGAATTAGCCAGGGCCCGCATGAGTCATGAGTATGGTAATGAAATGAGCCAGAATAGTTTGATGATGGGTTGGGATAACAATTATGCGAGCTGCGTTGGAGGTGTTGTCAAATTATGGAGGAACAATTAGGATTAAGTAAATAAATAATTGAAGGGACATGGTGGAGTGGGCCTGTTTGGGTTGGTCGGTGGGTTCACTTTAGTTTAAGGTAAAGCTGCGGCGGCAAGACTTTGCTAACCGTGATACTGATGGGCTTGAGTTCTCATTTTCTGACCCTATTAATAATTGCCCTTCCCCATTTTCTCATTAATACCCCCATTTCAAGTTTTTTTTTTTAAAAAAAAGGAGAGCAAAAATTTTCCTTTGACAGCTCATAGTTTTAGGGCCACAAAAAATCTTTAAATGAAGATCTTATAATGAAAGCATATTGATAAAATTATTGAAGATACCTAGAGTTTTGATGAGACTTCTAAGTGATTCAATTTATCTTCACTACATGCAACTCTTTATGGCAATGTGTAACATATTCTCAACTGTATGTAAATATTTTCTATTTTACACATAATTTAGGATAGATTGCATATATCTAAACAAGGATTACTGCTCCATATGCGCAATGAAGGATATTTTTGTTAGCTTTAGGAGCACCTTTAATTTTGAAATACAAGTAAGGTACGCAAAACATTTCAGCGTTTATCTAAATGTGAATAACCCTTGCACTATGAGTATTAAATAGTGTGTGGAAGTCCATCACTTTCTCCGTTTATAAATTTTATCCAAGGGATTAACACTCACTATCACTCATCCTATATATATCCCATTCCATTATTTTTGTGACTCATCCACCACTCACATATAGGGATTTTATTGTCAACTCACTATTTTCTACTTAAAAATGATGTAACCTATGTGTAATACTATGCCTACAAATAAGACATGTCATATTTGTGTTGTGAAGTAATGTAAGCAATACAAGGAAGTTTTCACATTTAATTTCTTGTCTCCATCTCGTTTTGATGCATGCTTCACTCCCTTGGCTATAAATAAAAGATACTATTATTTGTAGCTCAATCTCTTTTTCTTATTTCTGATAAAAAAATCTCTAATCCTTATTACAACGAAATAGTATCCATCATTTAACCAAAAAAACTGGGCGGTTTAAAATTAGTTAAAATTTGTTTAAAACAATAAATATGAAAGAAATAAACTATTTTAACCATACCCTTATCAAATGGAGAAACTAAGAAATAGAAATGGAGTAATAGTGAGAAAAATTATGAGAGAAAAGAATAAAGATAGAGAATAAAGAAAATCAATGGCAATGAAGATTATCATCGCATATGTGCAATGCAGTCTAACCAAACGGGCTCTTAGTGCTTGTTTGGTACACCTTCAAACATAATTTATAAAGAACTAATAATTTAAATGAAGAAAGAAGAAAGGGGGTACGTATGGTTTTGGTGACAAAGAAGGAATAGAGTTAAAGGGGTCTGCAGATGGTCAGGGTGAGGAAGAAGTAAGAGGGAAAAGACAGAAAGGGAACATGTTGGTGATGGGAACATGTTGATAATGTGGCATTAAGAATGAGAAATTAAAGGGTAATACGGTGATTTGATTTTATGCATAATTACATCTAAATCCATAAGTCATTAGACAGATACTTCACTTTAATTTGGAAATTTTATAGTAATTTATTTTGATATGTCTCTATTAAAGGACCTCAAATTAATTTCTTTTAATTTTTCGAATTTAAAGGTCAATTTGTTTTAGGTTATAGTATACCACTCCGAAGTTAAAACTAGTAAACCCATTAATTTCCATGTAAAATCAGACATTTTCATTTGTCCTCTTTAAATTACACACTTAAAAAAAATTCCAAGGATTGGTCCACTCATGATCTCATCCACTCAAAACCCAACACTTGTTCTCAATCAAAAACGATATTTAGTTATGGCACGGAGTTATCTCCTTTAGGGGAGTGCTTAAAATTGCGACAAATATACATATAAAGCTTAAAAGAATAACTTCAGATAAGGTTTCTTTTTCGTTTCTGGAAAAAGAAAAAGAGAAGAATCATGATCAGCATTTTATTAAGATTAGGGATGAAGATCTGATGATGCATGTTCCATTATCTATTTCTGGAGATATGGACCACCCTATATGTTTTCAGGCTTTTCAAGCATGGTCTGTAATATTATTATTCATTGATACTTGCATTAATATTCCTACCAACTTGTTACCCCCAATCCATATATATACCCTCCCAACTTGTTGAATGGTCCGAGAAAAGAATTTAATTTGTTCCGAGGAATCTATCTTAGTTCCAGAAGGCGTCACAATACACAAACTGACAGTTGAAGATTTAAAAGTATTACTGCGTCCATCCATCCGTTCCTTAATAAATGCGTCCATTCAATGGATTTTTTTTTAGAAATCAATGATGATAAATAAGCCATTTTTATCAGAATAAATAAGCCATTTAATGATAGTCTAATTAGAGGTAATTAATAAAATTGGGATGTAATATTGGTCAATAAGTGCTTAAATAATAATCTAAACCCTTATATGTGAAAGTAGCATGAAAATAGAATTAAATTCCCATAATTAAAAATCAATTAGCATTAATTGATTTTAGGGCCCTTTAATTCTTATTTGTTGTATATTTTACCTACAGTGTCACCTAAAGGCTAAAGATGGTGGAATTCAGAATGAGTAGAAATCAGAAAAATGGTACAAGAACTTGAAAATTTAAGGGAAAAAAAAGTCAAAATACAAATTTCAGATATACAGAAAAAGGTTTTGGGAATTGCAAAAAAGGTACTCATTGGTTGTGGATCACCACAACGAACGCTACAGTTGGGCTCCATGCGATCCACAGTGAACGAATTGTTTCAGCCCATATGCAACTGCGTTTTTTGATCCAAACTGAGTCATTATACCCGATACCTACTCTTTTGACCTGACTTAGAATCCTATTAGCAGGTCTAATTTGGATGCTCATTTGTGTAGATTTGAAAACCCTAACACATCATTTTCTCATCTTCATCTCTTCCATTCTTTCATTTTCACCTTCTAAATCTCATAGTCTTCACTTTTTTCCTCTTTGTTGGTGATCTTCCCATGAAAAGCAACAACTAAGCTCCTTGTATTCATGGTGATGGCGAGCTCTAAGGATGACCTTGAAGGTTCGAATGGAGTGTTGTTATCCATTCTCTATTCCTTATGTGTATTTCAATTTATCTAAGGTTCTAGGAAATGTTGTCTGCATTTGGATGTAATCTTATTATATATTGGTAAGAGAGTTGTAGAAACAATTTGTTGTGATTTGATCTGTATGGATGCTTGACATTGCAACCATTGATTAGAACAAATTTTATTTTTGTGTTCAACACTTAATATATGCTTTCTTATTAAAATTTTGTGCTAAGTGAGGGTTTTTCTTAGTGGATCATGATGTCAAGTGATTATATTTAGAAATTAGCAAAGTAAATATATTGATTTTTTGAGAAACATTGGGCTTAAAATTAATAATTGTTGAGGCTCCATCAAGAAATTAGAATTAGTAAATTAATCTAGTTGCAAATCAGGTTCCAACGCTAAAATCAATAGTTACTTGAAATTATTATATTTAATTTGACCAAGTGATTAAACAAATGAATTAGAAAGGTTAATATACAGTGTTGTGACATTAATATTAATACTACATACTTGAGAATTGTTTTGTCCACATTCTAAATTTTAAAGCTAAAATATACTATTATAAAAAAAAGCTAAAATATACTTTCGTACTTATTGTAAAAAAATATATTTTTAGTCCTTTATATTTGCATTAAGTTTCAATTTAGTCCTTCATGTTTAAAAAGTACACTTGTAGTTCTTTTTTATTAACACTGTTAGTTTCACTTAACGGAAAATGTTGACTTAACAATTTTAAATGGATGATATAGAATCAAATATTGATAAAATATGTTTAAATTAAAATATTTTAGTGTACTTATTCTTGTATTTTAAAAATTTGTCATTTTTATCCATATTCAATTATAAAATAATCCTTAAGATTTAATAACCAATTGTTCAGCTTTAAGTGAAGTTAATGATGTTGACCAAAAAGAACTAAAAGTTTACTGTCTAAACATAAATTATTATATTGAAACTTTGATGCAAACATAAAAGACTACACGTATACTTTTGCCAAATTTTAATATCAATATTTTATGCAAAATTGTGTTAGGTTTAGTGGATTGAAATAGGGAAAATGACAACTAAATCCCTTCAAATGTCCAAAAGGACAAGTAAGGAACTTAAACTTCCAAAAGGACAATTAAGGAACCAGTTACTTACTTGACATTTGTAATTGTTGTGAAAAGACTTAAATTTCCCCACCCTTATTAACAATTGCAACTTAGCAATTCACGACCGGAGCATACCGATCAACAATTGGGCCATTTGAATTAACTTTCCTGTTAACAAATGTGCATTCTCTATTAACAATTGCAGTGTGCTTATTAACAATTACAACTTACAAATTAACAATTGGAGCATACTCATTGACAATTGGGCTTTTTTTAATATAACTTTCCTATTAACAAATGCACATTTTCTATTAACAATTGCATCGTGCCTATTAATAATTACAACTTACCAATTAACAAGCATATCAATTAACAATTGGGCCATTCAAATTAACATGGGGTGGGGGCATTTAAGTCTTTTTACAACAATTACAAATGTTAAGTAAGTACCTGGTTCTTTAAGGAAAGTTTGAGTTCTTTATTTGTCCTTTGGGCATTTGAAATAATTTATTTTATCATTTTCCCTTGAAAATACATCACTCTTAAAAAAAATGAAACCTTAGTTAAAGGACTAAAGATACAGTTTTACCTACATTTATTAGTAGCTTTAGCTTCATTGGTTAAGATATAGTATAATTGGAAAAATCTTATCTTTTTAACATTAAATATATAATATTTTGTTAATAATGTATTAGATCTCAACCATTGAAAGCAAATTCAATTATAGAAATACTAAGGGGAGAGAAAATATAGATTTCCACAATCCCACATAGACTCCCTCTAATCCATATTTAGGACCCTTCTAGAAGGCTTTCTTGGTCTATGTTACAAAGATCCTTTGCTACTTTCAAGAATCATTATTTCTTTTTTTTTGTATATGCCAATAAGGAGTGTGAGAAAATAGAAATTGACATGGGGTTAGAATGTAGTAAAATTAATAGTGATATAGGAAATCACTTGAATTTTCTAGAAAACTTCACGCTTTTAATAAATAGTATAACGTTATGGGTATATGTGAGGGTCATATAGAAGATCCTATGATATATGGACAAGAGAGATTGTATCTCGAAGCCTAGACACGTCTCATGTGTATGTATTTAACTGTTCATAATTATTTAGGAGAAACTTGGGTTTTCTTTATTTTTTTCGTATTATATGTATTATGTGCATAAATATAAAAATTTCTCCTTGTTGATTGAATTATAACCTTTTACGAAAACCAAGAGTTTAACAAGTTCTGGTGAAATATCACTATCATACCCCTCCCGGACATGAACACACACACACACCTAAGATTGAGATCCGCTCATCTATTTCGACGACCATTTTCATTTTTAATCACGTTCTGAAAAATTCAATTTTATTCTGAATATAGACATGATTTAAATGACAGATTATCACCTACAAAGTTGTTGGTCATGCATATGCATGAAGCTTCGAATTACTATTAGTTAAAAATGCTCTAATTAAGCTAATTACTTGAGCTCAGCCCCACCGATTATTTCGGTTATTAGAAGAATTCACTTATTAATCTCATAAAAAAGGTAAAGTTACACCAGAACACATTCATCAACCAGACACCGAGAAGAAAATTTCCACATAAATGCATGTTATATAGTTTAAGTTACACATCCAATTTCCCCGGTCAAAGTACTATATACAACATCTTTAATATAAGACTTAATTGACTAATTTAAAGAAATTAAAAAGATAAATGAATTGTTCTAAATCAACTCATCTTGTTATGATTAAGACAAGTCTCATGACTACTAAGTACTTAAATACTTTTTGTCAACACCTACAAATAATACTTACACATTACTCGATCATCGACGTCATATATACACGACTAACTACGAACTAGTTAGTATCGCCCTTCATGTAGTCTTTGCGTAATCCATCAAATAACTTGTGCTAGATGAAGAAGAGTTTATATCACCAAGCAAGATATTTTTTTGCCAGCCTGATTTAAGGAACAATAAGTTGTTTACTATCTCCAATATTATCTTCTTCTATTGTTTTTTGGAACATTAATGTTAAATTCAAACCTAAATCTGAGAAAATATAAGAACCCTACTTGAAATTCTAATTTCCCGTTGTCTTGTCTTTAATTCTTCTGAATTTTAAGGCAAAATTAAATCTCCAGCTGTGTAATTAACCCTTGTTTCTGGGTTTTCTGGCCTCCAATTAATATAATCAAACAGAACAACACCACAAATGAATGTAACAATGAATTAACGATAAACGACAAAGTAAGTGATACAGTAAACAAAGCAAATTGAGCATCTCATGCATGTATGATATTATCATATATAAAAATGTTTGTTTTCTTAAAAAATAAAGTCTTAGAAACTATTTAATGAACAATATTTGAGTGTTCGACAAATAAAATTGTTAAACAGTTCTGTGGACAAAGATTTATTAGGAAATTAGGAAAATATGCCTCTGAGACAGATAGATTAATCTATGAAAATGATGTTACAGATAAGAACGGATTCAAAAATAAATTACTATGAGGTATGGACCAAATATATTTTGTCCCTAAATTGATTTCACAAATATAATCAGTCTTTCATTTCTTGAACTAGAGGGAGAGATACTGTATATATGAGGTTACAGTAGTATAATTCAATGATTCAAATAACTAGGATTTTTTGCCATACATCAGTCATTAACTTAAGTGGATCATATGTAATAGTCCAGTGGCAATAAAAATAGATAGTCCCATCTTTGCTAAATATATGACACATTTGGGGAGTTGGTCTTGGTCTTAGTAGAAACAAATTCTAATTTTTTTCAATTTCTTCTAAAATATCCTTTGGTGCTCCAACAATAATCAGGTAAGTGATATATATATATATATATATATATATATATATATATATGAGATGAAATTGGAGATGATTGGAGTGTATTAGCACAACTCACTACTAATACCATTATAATTCTTAATTTAGTCAAAATAATTAAATATGTCGTCCTATATTTTGGATTAGATGGAGTATGTAAACACATGAGATATAACAACACATATGGTGGCAAAATAACAAATGATTATATATTATACAATAAGCTAATATTGTTATGATAGATAATGAGAAATAGGGGAGATGCAGAAGGGTGATGACAGAAGAATAGAGAGCACAAATGAGTGACATGCAACATTGCTTTCATCATCTGTGCTCTCTATCTTCTGTCAACAACATCGCCATCGCCTACTTTCCTCATTATTATCTAATACGAATTCAATCAATTAAATTGATATTTATAAGATAGAGACAACAAGATAAGATGTGTGTGTGAGACAAGAAATTGAATTATTATAAAACATATCTGCTCACCGATCCATCACCTAAACAACCATCATCTTCTATATGTTATATTTCTAAACCTGTAGAAATTATTGAGGATATTTTATAGAGAGGGAGGGAGAATTTAGTAAGAAATAGAGATGAAGAAGTATTTATGAGAAGGGAAGAGAACCCTATTGAGCGTATTTATAGAGGAGAAATAATAGAGAAATACTCCCTCCGGTCCTATTTATAAGTCGCCAACCGCCACTAAATTTTGGTCCATAATATAAGTCGTCAACTGCCACTAACTAACTCATTATTTAAAGTTTTCCTAAATATACCCCTGTCATTGAAAAAAGAGATCTCTGCATTTACTTTTACTTGTCTCATTATGACTCATTTAATAGTTGTGAGGAGGGGCAAAGATGAAAATGAAAAATAAAACAAGACCAATTTAATGATGTAACCGCCACTAACCGTCATTCCTTGGTTTGTACAATATGGGCGGTTGGCGACTTATAAATAGGACCGGAGGGAGTAACATTAATAATGTCTCTGCCCTAAAAGATATGAAAATGAGCCGTTGCCTGCACCTCTTGCCTTTCTTGTGTTCACACTTATTTGGCTAAGAATCGACACGCTTCACTATGCATGTCTGATGGATGTTCTTATCAAGATTGGAAGGACAACTCATTTCCCTGAAGGCATTTCAATTATAAGTAGTTTTTTACAGGTCATACCCAAGGTTTTAAAACCCGAGCCGGACGTCGAGCCGGAAAACTGAGCGGGTCATGGTTGAAATGGTTGAAACGGTTGGACCGTTCGGTCGAACCGGTGACGTAATAATTTAATGAAAATTAAATATATAAATATTGTTAATACTTAATAACTTAATATAATTAGGATGAAGATATTTTTTTAATCAAGTTCATTTTTTTTCTGTTGATATATTTTTTTTTGCAGTTGTCAATTTCTGGCCGGGTCAAAAGCGGGTCAAAAGCGGTTCAACCCGGGTCAACCCCGGGTCAACAGCGGTCGACCCGGGTCAACTCCGGGTCGAACCGGGTCGCACAGTAAAACGGCCCGATCGAGGGGATCGGGCCGTTTTAGCCACCGGCCGACGGTCCGACCGGTCGGACCGTCCGGCTCGGTCCGGCTTTTAAAAGCTTGGTCATACCTCTTACTCACATTTTAATTTATATGTCTAAAGGGGATCGAATTCACAGCCTTATGTTTTTAAAAAACACATTAAAGTAAGTGTTGAGTATTATTGGGTTGCAACAAGCAGACATTTCAATTTTATTATATCATTTTCAATTTTTAATTTATAGGTATAGATAACTATTGATTTATCTTATTTGATTGATCATGAGGAACAAATTTTATGACATATTTCTCCATATTTTGGGAGTGGAAGAAATTTGGGGTATATAGAAGAGGAAGAAGGTGAAAGTGATGTATTATTTAAAGTATTTAAATTTTTTTTGCCTTTTATTTTGATTTATAAGCTAAGATGCTGATGTTTTCATCACCTTTCTTAATTATAAATTTTAAGCTACCTAGTTGTTTTTTACTACTAGCATAAGGTGGAATTGTTATCGTAATTGTTATCAGGAAAAAAAGAAATTGTTATCGTAATATGTAAATTTGACAGCATAAACAAAATATTCTGCCTGGGCCAATAATTGTATATTCTTTCTGGTCTTATGCATAGGAAATTCTTTAGGGATGCTTGCTGTTTATTTATAAAAGACACTAAAACCTGTTTGAAATTTTTAGTATTATTTTTATTTATACCCCCATGAAATATTATTAGTATCACCATTGTATTAAATAACTATTTACACATCCTCTCTCACTTACAGATTTAGTGTCTCACAAATAAGAGTGTTTTTATGAAATAAGTCATATTTTTAAATATTTATTGCATTTAACAAACTATCACCGTACCATTAAAATCTAATAATTCAACTAATCCTATATTTTAGAAGGACGATAGGGAGTGATAATCAACTTGTAGGAGAGCAAGGCATATGCATGCATTAGACTGATTGACCTATTCACTGAGCTAATTAAGTTGAAAAGATTCAATAAGCATTTTGTTGAACTCAACGTTGATCATTGGTTTACTTATTAGTCTCGACTCAGTTGGAATTTAAATTAGTTGAGCCTATATAATTCAATTATTCCTATTTAATAGTATAGAATATGAATGTCATGGCAAGCCAAATAGAATATGAATCTTATTCATGGCAAACAAAATGGAATATGATGAATGTTGAATGTTTAATGTGATGAAACGTTTGGGAAGAATATATATCAAAATGTCGATATCTTGTTTGAGTCAAATAATCTTATTATGCCCCGTGTTCAATTCAGACATCAAAATAAGGAAAGTGGTTATATGAACCAGAACAATGGAAGATGGGACCTAAGGAATCGATTTCTTGAACAAGCTCCTTGCCGTTAATGGACCTTAATTAAGCATAAAAGCTGCAGTATTTATCCCACTTCACTTTATTTCGTCATTTGGAAAATTCTCAAACCAAAAGATAAAAATTTATGGGAAGCATTGAGAGAGAATAAGAATGAGTCTGCTATTGTTCTTCATGAACAGTTATATCAATCAATTACAAATAAGGGTAAAGGAGGAAATTTAACAATGAAGTCACCATACCATAAACTTTGAAGTACTTGAGATGCACATAAACATTGAAAAGCTGAGCATTTTTAACATACAAAAATATAATTAGTAATGAAATTGAATCTTCCAAAAACTTTATTAATTGTGTCTTTATGTGCTATTTTGCATTCCGTGTATCTTACAATAAATGAGTGTCACATGATTTTATTTAGACATTTTAAATCATTACTAATTATGTCTTTTATTTTGTGTTAAAAACACTCCATTTTTTAATGTTTGTGTGCATTTAAGGTTACTAAGAAAATTCATAATGCTAGATGCTCTTGGCAAATTAAAGACTTTATTGTTAAATATGCTTCTTCACCCTACAAATAATTACAATCTCTCAAGACACAAAATGGACTGTATAGGAGCAAGTTCTTGAGTATACTCTAGATTCGCCTAATTAAAGAAAAAAGAATAAACCCTGAGCAATATGCCTATACAGCATTTTATATACACAAGATTTTATGTATGTTGTCTAATTTGCATACGTCCTTTAGTCTTCTAATTAAATATATGAAAGCTACTGAATATTATTTTATGTGACTTGTGTTTTCAAAGCATCTTTTGTAATTAACACTTGTGCGTCTAGTAGAGATGCTACGATGAAAAGTCTTATTTATATATGAATAATAACGATATTCAATTTGTTACCTTTCAAGTTGAATTTATGCGTTATTTACTTTTTGATATTTTATTAAGTCAATTATATTGATTTTTAAATAATTATACTAACTTAATTTGACTGCCTCAATTAACCAAGATGCTTTAATCATATAAGAGGAGCTCTAACTGTTTAAACATCATGTCCTAACTCCAAATCCATGTGAATGCTTAAATTTGATTTTGTCATGTAGCCAATAAAAAAAAATTTAATTCATCAATAATGTCTTTGTTGTCATGCTTATTTTCGAAGAAATGATTATATTATCCCTCAGTGCCTAAATATATAATCTGATTGCTTTTCTTAGATAATCCTTAAAGCTAAGAAAATTGTTTTATGTTTATGTGGGTTACTTAGCTTTCTCAATTTCTTGGAAAAATTTCATATAAGTCTTCTATTAAGTAATTGAGGAAGTAATTTTATCATACAAGTCCATCATCAGATATTTACATTTTTTATATGTCCCTATTTAAGGTCTAGTAAAATTTTTTACCCCATCTTAAGTGAAATTCATAGTTTAAGATTTCTTCGAATTCGTTTTTAAATTTCTTTTTAAATAAAGTTAATGACCTAACAATCTCTTGATTATGGTGATAAGATATAATTATCAAGGCCTATAAATTTTGTCTTTAAAAAAATTAAAAAGGTTGTACTTATTTTATGTTATATCGGATGTGATAAAAGGAAATATTTTCTTGGGAGAGGCGAAGAGGGATCAAGTACAGCTGTTTATAATTGGGTTCGAATTGTCATATGTCAGCAAAAGAATATGGTAGCCAATACCTAGACTTATCCCTTTCTGGTGCACAGCTTTCTGCACATTATTACTGTACCTTGCCCATTTTGGCAGGCACGTATATCGAAAAGAGGGATCTTTTAATATTTGAACGATGAAGATATATAAAAAAAGGGAAAATTAATTATAGGTCCTGGTAGTGGTAAGGGACATATATGGAAAAATTCTCAAAAATTGAAAAAATTAAAGTAGAATCTAAATTTTTCAAAATAATTAAAGTAGAGTCCCAAGGGATTCTACTTTAATTATTTTGAAAATGCGGGCCCACATGCATGAAGAAGAAGAAGAAGGAGGAGGTGGAGGAGGGGAGAGAGAAGAGAGGAGAGAGGGTGAGATTATTTTATTATTTATTGTGGAGCCCGCATTTTCAAAATAATTAAAGTAGAGTCCCTTGGGACTCTACTTTAATTATTTTGAAAAGTTGGGACTTTACTTTAATTTTTTCAATTTTTAGGACCTTTTATATATTATGTCCCTTACAAGGGACCTATAATTAATTTTCCCTAAATAAAATCAATCAAACTCAACCTCTAACTAACTTATAAGAAAATTAACAATAACTGTTAAAAAAAGCTAACATGTCATGATAATAGAGAGATTTATGATTTAAGTGTTTGGAATACGTACTTCTCTCTATGAAACAAATAAAAAACGTATATCGAAAAAATTGTTGTAGATTTCATTATCTACATACAGAGAACATATGGTTTTTCATTAATTTATTAACATTTACATTATAGAGAACATATTGTGAAAGTCGGCATATATTTATGTAAGAAATAAACTTAATTATATCTATGTTGATAAACTCCATAATTGCACACACATTTCATCTGAATTTCCTGATTTATCGCATGTTTTTGGTAAATAAATAGATAGAAATATAGCAATACTCATATGGTAAAGAAACAATGATAAGAAATACATGTGCGTGAGATTATGAGTTGAAATTGCTTAATTTTTTATATATATGTGTTGAGGAGCTCATCATCTCTTTCTAGTTAATGTGAGTAGGAACAAATGGACAAACATAGATACATCAAAAGAATGAAAGCAATAAAAAAAGAAGAGAAAAAGGGAAGAAAAGGTTCGCTGGAAGTTAGCCCTCAGCGAACAAACCGCGAATCTACTCCAAAATGCACATTTTCTGCCAATTTCTTCGCTTGAGGTTCGCATTTAGCGAACTAACAACCAATCTGCCAAAAAGTAGTTCGCTGGACGTTAGCACCCAGCGAACGAACAGCGAACCTGCGGAAAAAATGAAACTCTGCGTTTTACACCATTCTCACTCGAAAATTAGGGTTTAAAAGAGGGAAAACAGAGGGAGCTCGACATTCTTCACTTTTTGGGCATTTTGGGAGCTAGAGCTTGACTTTTGGAGGAATGGGTGTCAATGGATTGAAGTCTAGAAGAGATTTTGGCTTCAAATCTTGGTTTTTCTTCTCCATTTTCCTTTCCCTCTCTCTTGTTCTATGATTGTGCTATCATATGTATATATTCTTTTGGATTTCATGAACATGCATGTGGAGCTAAAGCTTTGATTCTAGGATTATTTGGAACCCTTGTATGGATTAACTCTTAATTCCTCCTCTTATTTTGTGATTAATGTTATATATGTGTTTATTTTACTCTTTACCTAATGCTTCTAAGTGCTTGATCATCATTCAGATGTTGTGTTCACTTGATTGATGCTTGAGAGGGCTAGGTTGAGTGTAGAACTTGGGGTAAAATAGTGTGAGAACTTGAAGTTTGCATGACAAATGGATGATTTTGTTGATAAGATAGACATATACTTATTGACCTCACATAGCCACATTAGGGTTGAAACTTAGAAATTGGGTTTTATTGATTGTGACAAGAGATTGCATGATTAATAAAATTAAACACTTGTTCTTGACTTGACGGAGTGTTTACAACTATTCTAGAACCTTAGGTTAGCAAATATATAGTCATTGAAAGCAATTGTTAGAGGGAGCTCTTTAAGTTTATGAAATACAAGGGGGGAAAATAATCTTAGGACCCATTTTATCCTTGAAGTTAAGAATCACTTGTTTATAGTTTTTCTTATTTATTTTTATAGTTACCCTTCACATCTTAACATTTGAATCACTCAAATTGAGCGAGAGTGCGATAATCTCTACTTGACCGGGTTTTGGAACCAAATCCTCGTGGGAACGACACTTTTCTTATCACTTTATTACTTGGCGCGACCCGTGCACTTGCGGTGCGAACATATGTGCTTATAAAAAACAACCAAGCATTATTCCAACCGCTCATTTATATAGGTTACTTGTTTCCAGTAAAAGCATGACAAGTCAGCACAAAAAACATAGTTGTTGTTACAAATATTAACATGTTTGTGTCAAGAAAATAAGGGAGAAGCACATTTAGGTCCTAAATAAGGGAATTAATCCCAATCATACCTCAGAGATGTCGAAGTAGCTCAATGGATTGTCAACCGTGGTGGTTTCAGTTGTAACAGAATTTGATTATTATTAATTCCCATATCCAGTATTTAGTTATAAATTTCACCAAAAAAAAAAAAGAATCCCTCTAATATTACTAGAAATTTTTTATTGAAGACATGCAGTTCAAGAATGCATGTCTTTCTAAATAAAGGAATTTATGTTGATTCATATTGAATTTAGCAAAAGATTATGACTTTTTGATTGAAGAAGTTTAGAGCCTCAAGACTCAAGAGGCATCACTTCAAAGCATTGATTCCTCACCATCACTCAATTTGAAGAGAATAGATAGGTATGACGATATATCGTCTCTTAGTTCTTTTATCTTTTGTAAGTTCACTCACCATTGTTCTTATATTCTTATATGAAGGGTTATTCATTTAGTTTTTAATTTGGGAGTACCTCTTTCAAATCGATTGAGAGTAAGGCAAAATAATTCTTCATAGAGGTGGCTTCGAGCATGAATCAAGATTAATATTTTATTGATTTTTGTAGGCTTCAAGGATAATTAACTCGTTAAATATATGTATTGAATTGAATTCTTTTTTTTTTGTCAAGGATTGAATTGAATTCTTTTCAACTTTATATGTTAATGAGGTTTAGAAAATAGAGAGGAACATAAAATAAGCTACATTGAATTACTAATTATATAGGGTAAAATTTGTAAATAATCATTAATTATTTTGGAAGTTAAAGATCAGTAACAGGGTCAAATTGATATATAAGTATTGATTATTTAATATGATTTATAACACAGGAAAAACAATCGTTTTGGAAGCAACTTGTATAGGGAATTAATTGGGAGAACAACGTACTTTTCAAATGAGTATGGCACATTTTCCAAATTATACTTAAGATACCGTTATTGCACAAATTTTTTACATTTTCTTATTTATTATATGTCCATCTCAGACATTCTTTTGAATAATTTTGTCTCTTACCCACCTTTCCTATATATCAGGGTATTTATTTTTTAAAAAAGTACTGCTCTAGTCTTATCTATAGATCACATAGAGAATACTTTATTTTGTAGTATTTATAGGCCTTATTAATAAATTTTCATGTGTTTCATATATTATTTTACACCATACACTGTAAACATAATGTATGTGATGATGACTTCACTTTTATGTGATATAATAATGTATATTAAATATGTGTAAAGTATAACATTTGATAAATTTTTAAGGCATAACAAATAATGTTTGATTTGAGTTTTTCCATGCTTTGTGTGAAAATATTGGAATTGCCCCCTAAAATACTTTGGAGTAAATCCAGATGAGTAACTATAAATGTAGTTTACCTTAAACCGTTTGTAACAAAATAATTATTCATCAAAAAAGGCCCGGACGGTGTAGTATTGGAGGGATCGTTGAAGAATATGATTTGAATTTCGAAAGGATGAAGAATTTTGCAGGAAGTGTTTTGAAGCATCAAGTTGGCTTTGATTGAGTTAGCTTTATTCCAGAAACGTCGCTTTACTTTGGATAATATCATTAACTATTTTATTGGTCTGCTTTATTATATTCAATCTACGCAAATATATCATATCTCTGACCCGGTGAACCCTTTTCTTCACTACTTTTGACTGTCTTTCATTTTATTGCTCTTGTGATGACCTTGTAACTTGCATGTGTTTAGTCACGTCGCTTCCTCTGTTCTTGTATTTTGTTTTGGTTTTGTTTAGGGCACACTGCCCCACACATAATAATGGAATGAATATCTTTTTATTCTAAACGTATTTATACATAGTGGAATGGCTGTGTTCCCTATTCCAATAATATTATAGTAGAACTTCAAAAAAGTGTTCTTTTCCAAAATGGTGAATAGTTGGCCAGTTTGGTATGGTAGACATGAAAGGGGAAATGGAATTGAAAGAGGGAAATAAAAGTAATTTCCATATATATCGGACCTACAAGCTTTCTCTCTCTATCTCACACTTTTTCTGGGTCCCACAAACTTTTATATTTTATCATTAGCTAATTTACCTCTACTTTTCATCTTTACCCCATATACTCAATTCTATTTCCATTTCCATTACACGCTTTCAGTCCAACCAAACGGGCCATTAGAACTACCATACTTCAATAATATTATTGGGGAAATGCTAGTAAAATAGCTTCTGAATGTCAAAATCCTAAGTATTTTATAGATTTTGATATTGTTATTCATATAATTAAAATCTTTTATCTATGTTTTTGAATTCAGAAGGTATTTTACTATCATTTAATTTTCTCTAATATGTAAAGAAATAAATGGTATTCTTATATCTAGCATACTTCATTTTTATTTTCTTTTCATAAATAGAGAGTGAAGATGCATGGTCGATGAACTCAAGAAAGGCTACAGGTTTAATTTTTTTGGTCAAATAATAACATAATATTTCATTAAATTGGGGGATATTGAGATACAAATAGAGCATATAACAAAAGGTCTGCAAAAATGAAAACATGAAAATAAAAGCATACCATTATAAAATATAGACGTCTCCTTCTTTAGTTCCGATCAAGGAAGGAGCGAGACACTTTGAAAAAAACAAAAGGGAAAATTAATTTGAGGTCTCCCACAAGGGATTTAATACTAGAAAAGTCTCAAAAGTTAGGAAAATTAATGTAGGGTTCCAAGGGACCCCTCACTTTAATATACTTGAAAAGTGAAAAGACAGTTTTGCCCCTAGCCTATTAACACTTGTCACATGTGCTCAGTAACTTGTCAAGGTGTAATAACTTACTGGGCAAGTTTGACAACTCTTTGGACAAACCTTGACAAGTTATTGGGCACATGTGACAACTAATTGGGCATGCGTAACAACTTAATGGCCAATACTCTTTAAGTTAATGGGCAGGGCAAAATGACAAGTTACTGGGAATGCTTGACAACTCTTTGGGCAAACCTTGATAAGTTACTGGGCACATGTGAAAATTAGTTGGGTACGTGTAACAAGTTAATGATCAATACTCTTTAAGTTAATGGGCAGGGCAAAATGACAAGTTACTGGGCACCTTGATAACTCTTTGGGCAACCCTTCACAAGTTACTGGACACATGTGACAATGCAAGTGTTAATAGGTTAGGGGCAAAACTGTCTTTTCACTTTTCAAATATATTAAAGTGAGGTCCTTTGGGACTCTACATTAATTTTCCTAACTTTTAGGACTTTTCTAGAATTAAGTCCCTTGTGGGGACCTCAAATTAATTTTCCCAAAACAAAATTTGCACAATAGTAAGAGTTGAGCTCCCACAAATTTAAAATTCAAAGAAAAAGGGGAGAGATAGGCTAGAGTCGACCCTAGCCTGAATTTTGACGTCAAAGACTATTATTGGTTCAATAATTGTTTTTTAATACTTCCACATTGCCATCAACGCAATACATAGTATATATTTTCTTTTTGAATAATCCCGTCATATTTATAATATACACTTAAAGTAAAGTATACATGAAAATTGAACAAATGCTTTTTTTAAAAAAAAAAATATTTGACCCATTAATTACATGTTATATTTATGTATAAATTATCTTGAACCAACCTCTATTTCTAACTTATTATTCCTCTCACACAATCTCTCCCTCCCATAAATATAGGTATTTTAGAATAACATATTCAGTTCAAAAGAAAGTAAAATAAAATGCATTTTTAATTTACACATTTATTGCCTTAAATAAATTTTAAATAATATATTTCGGTTTTCTACATTTTACGTCCATACTAACAAAGGATGGATTAAAAGGCTTCGAAAGAAACTTATTTTTATTTTGAATATCGCTGAACTTAAGAAAATATTACACGGTTTCTAGATGTCCAGTCGACAGCTACGCATCAACACAATTCGGGAAGAATCAGCTAGCTCTAGGTTCAAGTGAATTTCACTCTTGAGATTCTTTCTGTGGCAAACGATATATATATATATATATATATATAGAGAGAGAGAGAGAGAGAGAGAGAGAGAGAGAGAGAGAGAGAGAATAAGGTCATTCTCTATGTTGGCCTGGTTGAAAGCCTTAAATTTCATTGTTCATATAATTTACTTCGATTACTAATAGTTTATGTTTATAATGTATGTACAAATAACTGACTAGCTAAGCATAGCTAATATATACACTTTGAAAAAAACAGTAAGAGTTGAGCTCCCACGAATTTAAAATTCAGAGAAAAAGGGGAGAGATAGGCTAGGGCCGACCCTAGCCTGAATTTTGATGTCAAAGACTATTGGTTCAATAATTGTTTTTTAACACTTCCACATTATATTGCCATTAGCGCAAAACATGGTATACATTTTCTTTTGATATACACTTAAAGTTTACATGAAGATGGTGAGAGGAAGATGGTGAGAGAATATGTGTGGTGGCTGTTAGACTTTTCCTTTATGTGGTCTGTATATGTTATTTACAGTTTTGGTTCATGGTATTTTAATTATGACCATTATATATTTTTATATATTTGGTTTGATGAGAATTAAACAGAAATGAAAGGTCATAATAAGCAGTAACAGTCATGAAGATGAAAAGACATGTACTTGCTTATATAAAGGGTTCCCTGAGCTATTATTGGGTAATCTGAAAAAGTTCCATCAACTATGCCTAAGAAATAGCCAGAAGAATCCTTTCAGTTTCCTCTGTCTCTTTTCTCTTCTCTATGTCTCATGTGTTCAAAGGGGGCGCTTCAAGAAAGCTTCTTGTTCATGGATTCTTCATATGGATCAAATGGCAATGGCGAGAGGTATGATCTAAGTCTTCCGCTGTTTATTCTGTAATTGGTAGAAATTCTGTATGCATGATTTTGCTTAAAGTTTAGGATTTCTCCAACATGTGGCATCAGAGCATTGTTTTATTCTCTGCCTTGCTTATTTGATACATGAAATTCATTTCTGTGTTGTAATTTCATGTAGATCTGTTTGTGTGTTCTAATTTTTGATTCCATATATATTATGTTCGTTCAAATGTATATATGTGATGGTGAGAAAGAACAATTTTGGGTTCGGATGACGCAAAAAAAAGAACATTTTAAGATTCATGTATTGGTTTTGCTTGAATCATGTATGTATATGTTTCGACTTGTGTTTATTAATTACCCATGAGAGAAATTGTTTTCTTGCCAGTCTTGATGTTTTTGTGATTTTTCCATTTCTGGAAAATTTTGGATGAAAAGTTTCAATTTTTCATATATCCTGGACATTTTTTTTTGGGTTTGAAAGGTTCGATTTTTCATGATGAATCATCAAGTAAATCAATAAATATGAGTTTATTGAGAAATTTGAGAAAGAAACCGAGTTTTTCCGACCATAACGGCGCCGGAATCGAGTTCCAAACCGCCGGTCATGGTGGCTGGGAGACTCGCCGGCGAACAGGGAGGAAGAAGACGCGAGTGTCCGGTTAAAGGATATAACGGTTGTACGAAGGAATGAAAAGAGGTGTCTGACGGAGTGGTCGGGGATGACGCTTGGGTTTCCGCATGTATTTGGTGTTGCAAGTTCGATGGAAAAAACTTACCTCAAGTATTTGACCTCAATTACATCCAGTAAGCCAATAAGAATTAGACACATGTCCAACTAACCCACACCATTTTCTCCTTATTTTCTCTCTCCTCCATGTGTTAGTTGTGTATGGGTTAGTTGGACATGTGTCTAATTCTTATTGGAAAATGGTGTGGGTTAGTTGGACATGTGTCTAATTCTTATTGGGTAATGGATGTAATTGAGGTCAAGTACTTGAGGTAAGTTTTTTCCAAGTTCGATTCCAGTAGCGGCCAAACGTGCGTTTTTATTTTGTTAATTAAAACGAAAACGAAGGAAGCACACTGGCCACGTGACAGTTCGAACTCGCGTCATGCGCATAACTGTGCAATCCTCCAACCGCTCTTACAATGATCGTCATCTTATAAGCTTGGTTTCTAGGCCTTTAAAACAACACAATGTTTACCTTGCAGTGCATTATTTTCTGGAATTTTATTTTCGGTTTCAGAAATAGAAATTTTTTAGCCATTTATGTTTTAATTGCAGAAAGTATATAGGCTAAATATATGGAATTTTAGTGATTATTTTAATCATCCATGTAATATATTTAGCATGTGTGTTTAGTTTAGCATCATTTTGAGATTGTTACATTTAGGAATAATGGTTGATTTGTTGAACAATATTTTGGATGCTAAAATTAGTGGGAGAAGTTATTAAATTAAATCGTGGTTAAGTTAATTTAATAATTCTCATTAAATTTTTGTGTGTGTTATTTTGGTTGTTTAAATTGAGGAAAATTAATATTTTGTTCTTTTCACATTTAGAAAATTTGCAAATTTTTGGGCTATTATTTAATTGTCCAATTCAAGATAATTTAATTTTGGACAATTATTTAAGCATTTTTGCTTTGCAAATTTATTTAGTGTGAAATATTATGAATATTAATTATTTAAACATTTTTGGATGCACCAAATAGTGGGAGAATTTGATATCTGGTTATTTAGTCACTTTTGTTGATTAGATCAAACTATTAAATTCTCATTAAAGTGTGTGCATATATAGAATTTAAATGCACAAAGTTGATATTCGTGATTAGCATACAATTTTTGAGAAGTAGCCACAACATTCTCTATGGTGTATGCATAATCAATCACATGTGGATTCCAAAATATCAACTCAAATAAGTATTTTAATTTAATCAAAGTGGGAGAATTTATTTTGTTTTGTTTAATAACTTATGTTGATTAAATTAAATGGTTGAGTTCTCCATTAAGTTGTGCACATCAAGAGTGAAATGCACATAGTGAGAGGTGAATAATTTTAATTTTATTCACATCAAGGATTACTTGATTAAATTATAAGGTACTTATTGATATTGTGTCTAATATGGACTTTGTTTGTACGTAAATGATATTGGTGACTTGTATACATGCCGTGTTTAGGAGTAGCACAACATCCTTATACATGTGCAGTGTGCAAATCTTATCACATATAGGGGTAAAATATCAATTATGTTAAACGTACATTCATTATACACAATTATGATGTTCTTGTGATGAGCATGTGGAGTAGAGAAGTAGCACATCATTCTAAATCACATGCATTTTAATTTGTTTTAGCAAGTTAATCATCACCTAAGTATTTAAAGACATCAGTTGTACTTAAATATATGGTTATAGTTATTCTTTACCCTCAGGGTAGATAATTATAATCCATATATTTAAGTACGGTAACATAGAGAATTTCAGTTGTTTAGTCACTACTATTGTATGTTGATTAAATAAATTGTTCTAAATTCTCATTAAGTGATTTAGTGCATTTTTATTAAATGCACATGATATTTGTGATTTGCATGCAAGGTTTAGTGAAATAGAATTGCCTTATATTTTCTAAGTAGCTCAGAGGTATTAGAAAAATATAAATGCATTCTAATTTCACTATTTCAAGACAGATATATTATATGCTAATATCTTAACTTGCGAGTGGATATTAGTGATTTATATTCATAATTGCAAGCTAATTTTAATCACATGTAGAATTACAAAAATATCAATTGTAATTATATATGTTATTATAGTATATCAGGCCCACAGGGTAGATAAATTATAACTTACATATTTAATTAGGGTAGAATAGAATGGTGTTATATTTTCTTTAGGTATCCCACAGGTACTAAAGGAATATAAATGCATTCTAGTTTTACTATTGAGTTGAAGTTGCGTTATGTTTCCTTAGGTAGCCCACAGGTACTAAGGGGATATAAATGCACTCTAGTCTTTCCATTGGATTGAAGTTAAGTTGTCTTATGTTTTCTTAGGGGCCACAAGTCATAAGGGAATATAAATGCACTTTTACCATTGGTTTGAACATAAATTTATGCTATGCTAAGTTCTTTGCCCACAGGTAGATCGTAGTGATACGAAATTTATGATTGTATGATTTACATTGGTAAACATACATCTAAGTATGATGGATAAATTGTCTCATATAATTGTTTATGCATGATATATGTTTGTTTTAACTTTGCAGCATTATTGTTATTATATTTTTGTTTTTGGATAGAGATAACTGTTGAGCCTTAAAAGAGGTAAAACTCTTTTATTTAAGTCGACTTGACATTAAGAAGTCTAGTACATATTGGTACTGTTATGAGATAATGTTATATCATTTGAATGACATTGATCTCTATTAAGTGTCAGTTACCATATGTACATAAAGAATTGACTAAGTCAACGTCGAGTTAGGCTATAGGACAAATTTTAGAATTCTCATTAAGGTCATTGTTTTATTTGCTGACTATAAGGTGATTTCCCATTGAATGTTATGATAATATGTCCTTACTACATTTTGGTAGATCTTTGATTTATTATCTCATTGATATGAGTTATTATACATTTTCATGGATATTAAAATTCATGAAATTGTATACTAAATGTTTGACTCAATTACGGAAAAGAATGAGATTTAAATTAGAGATCATTAGTACACCAACTCCGAACCATAAAAGGAAAAGGTATATAGAAGATAACATGCCTATATAAAAAAAAGGTGTTAGTGGAGTTTGTAGTAGTGGAGGTATTCTTATCGCTATGAAGACATTTGAAATATCATTTTGTACAAACATTTTATTAGAAGTATTTCCTTAAGATATGTGGTATAGGAGAATATTGAGTATCTCCTATAATTGAGTCATAAAGTTAATAAAGGATGAGATTGAAAAAGTCTCTTAACTTCATTGACTCTACTTTGCGTATGATTTACATTAAGAAGTTAGTGAATCAACGCATCACTTCAAGGAATTTGAGGAATCATAATTTGTTAGAGATTTGAATGCATTATTTTTTATGTTCTAAATTGATGAAGTTGTTCAACTCTCCATTAGGTGGATCTTCACAACACTGAACACTATTTGCTTTATAATCAGGAAATGTCTTTTGACATTAATATATAAAGTTATATAGTGGGTGGTTAATCTAATCAGATTAATATAAGTGAAGTCAAGTTGGAAGATATGGATGACATAAGGAAATATGAGGAAAAATATTTCTAAATGACTGATATTGCATATTTTAATAAGATGTACTAAGGTCTTTAGAATTCAAATGTGTTTTCATCAAACTTTTGTGAAGTATTGTAGTGTTACTAAATGCCAAAATTTTTTAGGAATGTCATGATTAGTGGGAGTGGTCAAACTCAATGAGATTGATCACATAGAGGTTATAACTACTAATTATGATGGTTTGTTGGTTTTACATTTAACTCAATATTTGAGATAAATGTAGAATATAATGAAGTTATAATGTTTCCATTTACAAATGTGAAACATGAAGAAGTTATAACCTTTTGGAATTGGTCATATTAGAATTTAGGAGCATCAAATTAAGGTTTCTATCAATTATTTATTGAATAATGATAGATTTATATGTGATGTTCTTATTTTGCAAATTCAATTAATAAATTGATTGAGTTGAGACCAATGGAAGTCTAATTTTGGCATTACCTAACTACTACTTATTGAGTAGAACATAAATATTAAGGGTGTTATCTTTCCATTTGGACATAAGGAAAGATTTATGTGAATCAATGATATGAATCATTTTGGATAAAGGGATTTAGTTAGCAAAATTAACAATTTTTCTTCATGATCACATCTCACTGTAGTGATAATCAAGCTGTTATGATGTAGTCACATATATGTTCAAGCTGATAACATCATAATATTGGTTATATCACTGGATTAGTGAGAGTTAAATTATCTATATAGAATAAAGGATAATTCATTGTGCACATGAAGTGATATCTGTTCAAAGTTGTGATATAACAGTTTTGGGTGTGATATTGTTCAATGTTACATGAAGGGATTGTTCTCAAAATATTTGAGAATATCATAAGTAACCCAAAATCACAAATTGAATATTCATGTACAGATGCTACTTGTTATAAGTAGTACCTATTGAGAGAATGTTGTTAGGATTGTCCAAATCTCTAATGTCATCGTCATAAGGAAAAGGATGATGATGAACACTCATTTTAGATTAATTCCAAGGTATTGGCTTGCCTACAAGTGCGCACAAACGGGCATAGTCATTGCGAGAGAATTATATAAGGATAGTCAAGCGACATTTTTTGCTTGGATGATGATTGAAAGCTGCAAGTTATGAAGTACATTAAAAAAATGTACATTGAGTTTTCATGCTTTACTTTAAAGAAATTAAGTGTTTGGAATGATTTTTTTTTGTTAAGTTCAGTGAGATGGGTTAACATAGAGTTAACATAATGAAACATCATTTCATGACTGAACTAGTTAATCGTTCTTAGAGGCAAGTGAGAAGATTATTAAGGGAATTTCATTGTGGGATATTGAAATTATTAAGTTGATTCATATCCATTAAGTGTGTTTTATAATCATAAAGGCAATTGGTTATAAAGCAATAAAGTATATATCCTTTATTGAAGAGCATGCTTTTAGAGGAATTAAAGGATTAATATCTCGTCTGGGATAGATCACATTTAGTGATTTAGATGAGAGGTTATCATGAGATGAAATTCAAGTTGTGTTTGTGGTCTCGATTTTCTGGTACCTAATTTATGTGAGACCAATAGCAAACATTTAAGTTGGAACCGGAATAAACATTTGGGTTTATTCATAAAAGTTTTGACCATTAAAGTAAGAATACTACTTGTGATACATGGAAGATAATACTCAAATATAGAGGACTTATCGCCATGATTCTTGTAGTATTGCTTAATTGAACCAAACTACAGCAAATAACATTAAAGAGCAGACCAAGTGGGAGAATGTTAGACTTTTCCTTTATGTGGTCTGCATATGTTATTTACAGTTTTGGTTCAGGGTATTTTAATTATGACCATTATATATTTTTATTTGGTTTGATGGGAATTAAATAGAAATGAAAGGTCATAATAAGCAGTAACAGTCATGAAGATGAAAAGACATGTACTTGCTTATATAAAGGGTTCCCTGAGCTATTATTGGGTAATCTGAAAAAGTTCCATCAACTATGCCTAAGAAATAGCCAGAAGAATCCTTTCAGTTTCCTCTGTTTCTTTTCTTTTCTCTATGTCTCATGTGTTCAAAGGGGGCGCTTCAAGAAAGCTTCTTGTTCATGGATTCTTCATATGGATCAAATAGCAATGGCGAGAGGTATGATCTAAGTCTTCCGCTGTTTATTCTGTAATTGGTAGAAATTCTGTATGCATGATTTTGCTTAAAGTTTAGGATTTCTCCAACAGTGGCTACATTTTCTCATCTTAATGCAGGGTTTCATCACAAAAAATGTGAGAGCTTAGAAAAATATAGACTTAAAGATTGATATATGGTAATTATGGTCTCTTTTGCTCTAAAATAAGGAATCTAATTTTTGGTCTTTAAATTTTTGCAAGATCCAGATTCAAGGACGATGCATTATTCCAAATTAATGAGAAAAATTAAAAGCCCATGTGTAATGTGTTCAAACATTTCGTCTTTGAGGCACTACATTAATTGCCTGCCTTCTTTTTACCTATTCTCTTTTCAATACATATTTTTGAAAAGCAGATTTTTGCCTTTGTTGTTCGTCACTATAGTGGCAATATTGTAGCAGCTTGCTTGATCTTGAAATTGTGGCAATATTGTGCTGATGAACAACGTAACCAATTGAATTCTGATATGAAATGTATGTTTGCCATTTGTTTAATCTGCTGCAACTATATATGATATAAGAAAGAACAGAGATCTGATTGTGTTCTTTGAGATTCTTGTGTGTGTTTATTTATTTGTGGGTTTTCTTTTTGTAGATGCATTTGTAATTGTAGGGATTGATTATGCCGGTACAAAATTTTTGAAGATATTTGTCCTCAGCGCTTCCACTTCACTAAATTTGGTGTTTACTTAAAGAATGGTGTCGTAAGATTTTGATCCAAGCAATTTTGAATACAGCTTTAAGTTCTTTGTGATTTCTTGTTATTCGTTACCGCCCAAAGTTGATTCTCCCTTGGATATACTTAATTATCAATCGTCATATATATATGGTCATTATATTGCCTTGTTCTCTTCTACTTACACACTTTTCTTGTTGGTCTCATGGCCGGTCTACTTGTCCATTAATGAAACATTTGCTGAACTTTTCATTGACTATATTATTTAAAATGTCCAATTATGTAGGTGATGAGCATGGTTTGATTTCTGTGGTTAAGTTTGAGGAAGGAGAAACCTCTAGGTCACCATATCACATGCGTCAGCAAAATCTCGTGAAGGTCCTCCAAGGTTTTAGAATTCCGGAACGTCAAAAACTGATTGAATTGGTGAAAAATTGTTTTCTATTGTTTTTTAGTTGGTTCATGTTTTACAGTGAAGTTAATGGCATATTGATATATATTGTAATCTATTTTATACTTAATCATGAAACTATGAAAGAGTATATAATGTTGTGAATGATACCAAAGAATTCTCTTAAAATCCCAAATTTTTAAAGAGGTTAGGATATTTAGATTGTTACGAAGGTTATAATTTTATTTTATTTTTTGTTTTTGTTTTATTATTGGAATAATATCAATATCAATGTATGATAGTATTTTTAATTAATTAATAATAATAATTTGTAGAAATTATGTGATTTGTTTGATAGAGAAGTAAGGAGATACCATATATTCAAATAAATGAAAATTTAATGTAGGCTACTTATGATGCAGGGGTGGGGCTATATTTGTAAAAATTATCTGTTAAAAGAATAAATCCTTACACCAGCGCTTTAAGAGGGGTATTATCTGTGTAATATCCTGTACTGGCGCTTAACGCACCTTGGTAAGCTACTATTAAATATCCTGTAAAGCGCCGGTATACAATATTAAATTTTACTATATAAAAACATTCTATACCGGGGCATAAAGCGCTGGTAAAGGTTCAGTATTTCATTGGAAAAGGTGCTTTTAGGTGGAGTATATTGGCGTTCCAAACCCCGGTAATATGTGAACCATACCCGTGTCCGATAAGCTTCCGTTTAATAATAAAAAAAAGGTTAAA
This sequence comes from Mimosa pudica, assembly GCA_029929735.1. Taxonomy (NCBI): domain Eukaryota; kingdom Viridiplantae; phylum Streptophyta; class Magnoliopsida; order Fabales; family Fabaceae; genus Mimosa; species Mimosa pudica. The sequence goes on along the minus strand of JAKELP010000021.1, from coordinate 4,315,440 downwards.
TATCATTCTGACCAATAAACTATTTTGTAAGGGTCATTTTAGCCAAGGATCAATAAAACGACTTATTCTGACCAAAGAACAATAAAAATGTGTCATTTTGACCAATGAGCTAATGGAAAATACTAAAATGCCCTCTGGGACTTAATTAATATATTTTTTAATGTGTGAGTCCCACCTTTAAAAATAAAAAATTATCTCTCTTTCTCTCCTCCTCCCTCCTTCCTTCACCACATACCGACACACTTCTCTCTCTCTCCCCACCCCAACTCACCCATCTCCCCCCTCAGCCAGGCAGCCACCACAACCAGACCCACCGTCCATCATGATTCTTTGTATAAGCATAAGCCCAATGATCCCTCATGGCACAGTATAGATAGAGTAACTTGGGTGGCCGACAGAGATTGCCCCTGTGCGGTTGCACCGTCATCATCCTTGCTTTCATTACATTCAACGGCGTCGTCATGACCGTCGTGCAGCCGGCACATATAGCCCCACCTGCCACCGTCTCCCATGTCTCAGATCCCGCCCCACTAATTATTTCTGCATAACCTTCCACAACAACATGCACATGTACATACATATACATAGGTGTGGTAAGTGAACCATGTTCTACTAAGTACTCCCTCCGGTCCCTAATGTAAGAGCCCAAAATTTGAATGGTTTTGGTCCCTAATGTAAGAGCTCACCTCATATTCTCTCCTCATTTAATGCATTTTTTCCTACTTTACCTCTAACTCTCTTTCATATTTATTAATGCTCATGTATTTCTCTCTCTTAAAAGTACCATAATAAATATGGGCAATTTTGGAAAAGAAACATTAACTCCAAACACCCAACTAACATTCACATGTTTTCTTAAAAAACGTTTTTTTTACGGCTAGCTCTTACATTAGGGACCGAGGGAATACATGTTAAAATAGAGCCTATTACAATACTTCATCTAATCAATATACAGTACATATGAAAGAACAAAGGACAGCGCATTGAAGGAGGGAGGGAGGAGGAGAGAGAGGGATACATTTTTTATTTTTTAAGATGGGGCCCACACTTTAAAAAATATATTAATTATATTCCTGAGGGCTTTTTAGTATTTTCCCATTAGCTTATTGGCCAAAATGACTCATTTTTATTGTTCTTTGGCCAGAATGAACCATTTTATTGTTCTTTGGCCAATTTAACCCTTTGAAAATAGTTTATTGGCTAGAATGATATTTAACCTTAAAAAAAAGCTTCAGTTTATTGTATGTCTATACCAGCACGCTCATAAAGCGCCGGTATATGTTAATATAGCGTCAATAATCATTCTGTGATAGTTTTAGAAGCAGGAGTATATGAATAGATAAATTATTTGTATTAATTTATATTTAGAAGCAAAACTATATGAATAGATAAATCATTATATGATAGTTTTAGAAGCATAAGTAATCATTCTGTCAAAAACTGATTGAATTGGTGAAAATTTGTTTCCTATTGTTTTTTAGTTGGTTCATGTTTTACAGTGATGTTAATGGCATATTGATATATTGTTATCTATTTTATACTTAATCATGAAACTATGAAAGAGTATATATATTGTTGTGAATGCTACCAAAAAATTCTCTCAAAATCCCAAAATTTTAAAGAGGTTAGGAATTAGGATGTTTAGATATGTTAGGAAGCTTATAATTTATCTATAAAAAAAGTATACAAATTTAACTTCGTCCAGAGTCCCTTGTCGTTATGCTATCATATATGTTGGTTATTAGCTTTCTTATGTTTTATTTGATTTTCTCTAGCATGTCTTATATTCGGTGTATAACAAAATAGACTAGTCACATTTTTTTTAAAAAAAATCTGTCTTGGAGTAGAACTAACGGTAGTTAAGAGAGAATCTATATATCTTATTTCATGTGCATGTTGAGGGGCACATTGCGCAGGACAGAATCAGAACAAGTAAGAAAGAAACTTGAGATCTGTGCTCGCGATCAAATCTGCACAATATATTAATTAATTATTTGACAAATTAATTTCTACACATAGACAGTATAATTTTCGTCAGCAATAAAAAAGTTAAGAGCTATTTATGGCGCGACAATGAATTCACAAAATGAGCTACGTATCAAAAACATTGTTGGGCACAATAATGTCGCCTGGATATTATTAAAATGAGATTAGTGGCGTTCTACTCTTTAAACAATACTCCCTCCGGTCCCTAATGTAAGAGCTAGCCGTCAAAAAAACGCTTCTTAAGAAAACATGTAAATGTTAGTTGGGTGTCTGGTGTTAATGCTTCTTTTTCAAAATTACCCATATTTATTATGGTACTTTTAAGAGAGAGAAATACATAAACATTAATAAATATGAAAGAGAGTTAGGGGTAAAGTAGGAAAAAATGCATTAAATGAGGAGAGAATATGGGGTGAACTCTTACATTAGGGACCAAAACCATTCAAATTTTGGGCTCTTACATTAGGGACCGGAGGGAATACTCCATATAATGTTACACCCTCCAATCATGGATATATGACTTATTTAAAAACTTAATGTTGATCCTAGGTACATAATCTATTTTTAAGTTTTGTCAAACTTTCCCATATTACTCTTATAAGAACTCCTTAAACAATAATGCAATGAAAGGAAGGAGGGAGAGGATTAAGATATCTGGTTAGGTTGTATTAAAAAATTATAACGTATTAACTAACATGACAAACCTAATTAAATCAGGTATATAAGTCCTACAATTAGGACTAGCTAGAGGGAGTAGAATATAATGTTCATTGTTAAACAATTTTTTAGAAAACAAATTGGGAAAATTGATTTATAGTCCCTCACTAGGGACTTAATAGTAGAAAAGTTTCATAAATTCCACATATACTTAAAATGCAAAAAGATCAAATTGCCCCTCCTTATGAGTCTGTGACAAGGTCATGGGCAGAGAATGACAAGGTCATGTGCACGTATAACAAGATCATGTGCAACTCTAACAAGGTTCATGGCCCACCTGTGACAAGTTAATAAACAAACATTGACAAGGTCATTGGCAGAAATGACAAGATTATGCGCACATGAGCAGGGAAGAAGGGGCAATATGATCTTTTTGTATTTGAAGTATATTAAAGTAAGGTCCCTAGAGACTCTACTTTAATATGTGGAGTTTATGAGACTTTTATACTATTAAGTAACTTGTGAGAGACTACAAATTAATTTTTCCAAACAAATTTCGATGGCCTAAAATCTAAATATCATTTTCCAACACGTAACAATAATAATCCTTAATTAACAGAAAGGCGGGAATACAGCCAAACGGAAAATAAATAAAATTTTATGTCACAACTAAGAAAAGAAAGAAGCAGAGAAAAAGGAGAAAGTAGAAAATAATGGAAACGAAGGGACTATGACTAGAGATTACCAGTGGGGTGGGAATTAAATCATCAAAGTGGAGTTGAAAGGAGCGAAGGGAAAGGGAGGAAGAACTAGAAATCATCGGAATGGGCGGCTTTGGGAAGCAAAAGAGAAAGAAAGAATTTTCCAAAAGAAAACTTATTCCATCTATCTCATCACTATATATCCTTCTTCCCAAACAGCCCATTCCTACAATTTCTAGCTCCTTTCATTCTCTCATTCCCTGCTCCCTTTCTCAAACTTAGTTTCTCTTCTGCGCACTGACCCAAACCACTGCCTAGCTTCTCCTCTATATATAGAGCCACGGAGAGAGAAATACCAATAAAGATGGTTTAATTAATCATGTGTAAATTTTCATGTTCATTGGGGGCAAAAAGGTCAGTAATGAGCACATCCTGATATGGGCAGAATTCACATAAACATAATTAAATCATATCCTGCCATTATATATCATGCATGTTATGAAGTTAACTTACTCAAAATAACCATTACCAAAAAAGCAAATCACTCTAAATCAAAAGAGTTCAATTAATTCAAATTCAATTCAGGTGATTCTAATGTAGTTGTACTTGTTTTCTATTTTCCTATTCAGAGTAATTTTGTTTTAAACCACTAAAAAACTAAATATAAAACAGTATCTATCTCTCAAAATAATTCAAACTTTAGTTTGTTACATTGTAAAAGATCAAAACCATTCTAATTGTTGTCATAATCAGATGGGCACTAGCCAACCTTTCTGCGAGCCCGTATAAGTGAAGGTAATAAGATGCTTATTCACCATAAAAACAAAAGGTTATAAAGATACTTTGCGTGTATTAAACGAGGAATGCCAACGTGGGGTCGGGGAATAAACAAAAGCCACCTTTCGGTATTAAAAAACAAAACCAAAAGCCACTTTCCTTAAGAATCACACGAATGCTCGCAAGAAATTGGCTAAAGTTAATCATATTCTACTCGTATCATCTACCCTTTATTTTTTTTTTACTTTTAAATATTTTTATTTTCTTTTGATGGGAATAATATCTTGTGGACGTGAGAAGTCTCCACTCCTCGTCGTGCATCACAATCTCACCAATTTAAACTTGTGTTTAGTGAAAGAAATTTAATATTCTCTAACTTAAATTTTATATCAAATTTAGTGAACGAAACCAAAGAAAAAATTGCACTTTAAAAATGTTAGTACATGATTTGATTATTCATGTCCTTAACAATTTTTTTACAAATAATATTATATATTCATATTTAAAAAACTCTTGACACCACAACTCCACTGGATAAACTTGTCTTGCTAGCCCGGTTGTTTCTGACATTGGCAAAACGATGGGCCGAGTCCATGAAAATGGGCAGCACAAGATTTGTAATGGGCTAATTGGCCTCATATTGATATTGCCTCATATTTCGTAATCCATTGTTCAAGCTCAAATAAGATTGGGTGTTCATGGGGCCTAATAGGCCACTTACCTCATATTTCCTAAAGTAACTTCTACAATCAGCTTTTGTATCTGGCTTTAAGCATACCATTCTAGATAAACCATTTACTATCTCCCACTCATAGTTCTTAAAAAAGCTTTAAACTTTTTACCAAACATTCCTTCATGAATCTTTTCATCTTCCATGTACGTAAGGCAAAACCAATATAACGAAATAAACTCTAAACCTTTCATTAAAGAGACCCTTCTGCATGAGTATTCTAGGAGTACTGACAATACATGTTCTTATCTGCAGTTTCAAATGGCAGACTTTTTCTTCAATTTTAATCATATTCTAGATTTTTTTTCGACCCTCTACTCATATTCTAGAATATTTGTTGAGTGATTCAAATTTTTCAAAAGACTGTCACTGTCAACAGAACAATGTGCTCTTGGCAACCAATGTTGATTATTCAATCCAAATATAATTTTTTGAGTGAAATTAACAAAGAGATATAAAATAATTAACCATCTATCAAATTTCAAAGACTGTTCAATACTATTGACTGTTGAGGCATTCTTGCTTGCTACGGAAAAATAGAAAAATATGATGTATAATATCTAGAAAAGAAAGAATATAATGTATATAATGTAATGACTATTAGCCGTACTCCATCCATTTTAATTCGTAGATAGACCATGTAAATAAATTATTTCTTACTTTAAAATTAAAAATAAATGAGATTTAAAAAGGAAAATATGCCCACGATGGACAACAATGCAGTATATATAGTTGCTGCTGCGGTTGAAATGTGTGGCAACTGGAAAAGGGTAATGAAGAAGGATATCTTAGTATTTTGATAAAAAATACGCACATTGATTTATAACATCTTGTACCAACTTGATATAAAAAAGATTGAAAGATTGGATAGGTAGCCGAGCTACATAAACAGCACTACTCTACATCTTAAAACTGATTAGTTACCATAAAAAACTACAACAACGCACTTAATTAGTATGGTAATATAAAAGAATATAATACATAAGAGATGTTATTTCTCACATAAAAATTAAAGTACAAATTTCAAAAATATTTATAAAAACATTCAAGAAAAAAAGAGGAAATAAAATTAGAAATAATTTTATAAAAAAATCATGAAACAATGAAGTCACAAACAATTTTTTTTTTTGCAATGGAACAAACAAAACTACTACACACACATGATGTAACATAACATATACTCCTATATTACTTGGGATATAATTCATTAGAAGCAACAAGGATTTTAGAAATCTCAAGCATGAGCCTAGCTTCAAATTCATCTCCAGAATAAACCTTAGACGCTTGACGAGCCTTTGGAATTCGTTTTCTTCCAAACTCATTTTTATTATTTAAAGATCCCACAGTTCCAGTCAATTTCACCATTAAGTTCTCATAAGCGTTTCTGAGCTTAGATAAGAGTTTAAACGGTGTCTTCACTTTCAAACTCATCAGCCTAAGCCTTGATTTCATCCTCCAAACCCTACGTTGCTTTCCTCCCAACCATATCACCTCCTTTTTCCCAGCAATCACACTGCCATATTGCTCGTGTGCTCGACTTCCCCGCCGGTGCCTTGTTGGTGAATATGGCTGCTTGAGTTCCATGTTTTGATGAAGAGATTAAGTTTAAGAGATGTGAGAGGATGTAAGCTGATTTTTTCTCTTTATATAATGTGCGTGCGGAATGAAGTCAAAAAATTATGATTGTGCTCATTGGTGGGAAAACAAGGAATTTTATTTAGGTTTTGCTTTGAATGAAACTATTAGAATAATATTTCTTTGACCTGAATGGGAATGAGAAGCCGATTCAAGCAATCAATTTTTTTTTTAAAAAAATAGTGTATATTATGAGAGGTTAAATTTGTGTACTTGTTCGTGCAGGCTTTTCATAATAAATATATAGTAACGGTAAATGTGAAAGAAATGTGATTCAAATAATTTAATATTGTGTATGATGATTGTTATTGTTGCATTGGTTCGTCTTTTCCTCTTTATACATATGTAACTTCAATTGCACTCATTTCATATTCCTGAGAAAATGCATTACAATATTTTAAAAGAAAAATTGATGAATATTAGAAATAAATCATATGCTTATAGAACCAAGACTAGTTCTCCAGCTGAGTCTTACATTAATTAAGACTGGAGTAATATTAGTATATGCAAAGATCTCATTTCCTTAAAATCTTTGAATAATTTTTTATGAATTAATAAAATATTCATTTCATCAAGTTGTCCATTCATATTAAATTGTGGTCGGGGTACTAGTTTATTAAGCCTTATTATATTTACAAACATCACCAAAATAATAAATTGTAGATTAATTTTCTTATCAAACATTCGTGACTAATATATAAAATAAGCTTTAATGATTAAATAGAGTTATCAATAAATCATAAAATACAAACAAACTAAAGGGAAAACGATCTGATGAGATAGTTTTTTGTCGTTGAAAATGAAAAAGAAAAACGCTTCCAGTGGGCTTTTTTTATTAACACTAGCCTATATCCATTATGGATCACTGCCATTTCTCATGCATCATCAAATGCTCCCCCTGCTGTAAGACCACATTTGGGGAGATTGATTTATTTCTAAATATAAGACCTATATCTAATTTTCACCAACTTTTTCTCAAATTATTCTTATTAATACTTATCAATAGTAGACAAATAAGAGATAACAGGAGAGTGAGGGTAAGGGTATATAGTTATGATATATTAGTAATATCATGTGTTTTTAACTAACTTAACTAGCATATTTAATCTAATCAAATTAGATGAATAGATATTATATTTAGAATCAAAACGAGGGAGTACTATGTGTTTATATTTATGATCACCAAAATGTTATGTAGGTCCAAGGAAGCCCATTAATCAGAAGCATTAGCCTAGACATATATGACACGTGGAATTCCCATTATCTCCTTCACTATCCCCCTTGGTCCTTAGTAATAGTTATTACTATAAGGCTTTAACTAACAAATTCATTTGTTCCTTTTATAAAACACTTAGTTCTTAAGAAGTTATTAATTATGTTTTCCCATCATGTCCATAGGTAGTAGACTGTAGAAGAGATTAATGATTAATAAACTACTCCTGGTCTCTAATATAAGAGCCCAAAATTTGAATGGTTTTGGTCCATAATATAAGAGTTCATTTAATATTCTCTCCTCATTTAATGTGTTTTTTCCTATTTCACCCCTAACTTTCTTTCATATTTATTAATAGGGTAAATGTGCAAAAATGATACTGAACTTTACCCAAAATTGCATTTCTAATACTTAAGTTTCGCGATGTGCAAAAATAGTACTCAACTTGGGGCCCAAGTGCAAATATAGTATTTTCACTTTAGAGTAATAAAATTTAGATATGAAAAGACTCTTATATCCCTCATTAAATTTTATTTAATGAGAGAGGAATGGGGCATAGAGTATTTTCATATCTAAATTTTATTTTCCTCAAGTGAAAATACTATATTTGCACTTGAACCCTCAGCTGGGTACTCTTTTTGCACCTCGCGAAACTTTAGTATTAGAAACACAATTTTGAGTAAAGTTTAGTATCATTTTTGCACCTTTGCCCTTATTAATACTTATGTATTTCTCTCTCTTAAAAGTATCATAATAAATATGGGCAATATTGGAAAAGAAACATTAACTCCAGACACCCAACTAACATTCACATGTTTTATTAAGAAGCGTTTTTTGACGGCTAACTTTTATATTAGGGAACAGAGGGAGTATTTGAGTTTATAGTAATAAGCATGAGCAATATTGAAAATCATTTAAATTTTAAGACAAATTTGATACTTTTAAGTTTTAACCAATTTTATTGGTATGTGAGATTTGTTAGTTGATGTTTTGTAACAAGGATATATGAAGAAGTATAAAGAGTGCCATGTTTGGTGTCATTTTCTTTCTTTTGCGACAGTGTTTGGAATTTGGTGTCACTTGTCAGTTTGCCTATAAGGCTCTCACAATTAATCACTATTATAACAACCTTAAAAAGAAAGCCAAACTCTATCTATACACACACACTATTGACCAGTACTATTCTTAATATTGACTTTCCTTAAATTGTCATTTCTCAGATTTATTTTATCTCTTCATATTGCATATATCGTCTAGTCTTAGTATAGTTCATTGCTACAAAGATGACTTTTAATGATGGTAAAAACAATATCTTAAAACTCATTAATCATATCTTAGATTTTGACAATAACTTTCCACCTCAACGGCCGCCCTATTTAAACCTACTTCATCATAAAAATGAAGTTAACACACAACAACCAGTGAATGATAATATAATATTATATACATGACTTGTAAATACTCCTTCTCCGGTCTCATATATATATATATATATATATATATATATATATATATATATATATAAGAGTTCAAAATTTGAATATTTTGGTCCCTAGTGTAAGAGCTCATCCCATAGTCTCTCCTCATTTGATGCGTTTTTTCCTACTTTACCCCTAACTCTCTTTCATATTTATTAATGCTTATGTATTTCTCTCTCATAAAGTATCACAATAAATATGAACAATATTGTAAAAGAAGCATTAACTCTAAACATTCAACTAACATTCACATGTTTTCTTAAAAAACGTTTTTTTTCCGACTAACTCTTATATCAGGGACTAGGAGGAAGGGAGTAAGACCCTGTAAAACTTTATCCAGAGTAAGCCACAACTTGACCTGCCATTCCAATGACGTGGCACATGCCCATGCATCTAATTAATGAACTCATCCTTAAAATATATACTTACCCCATGTGCCTCTTCTCACCATCCTCCCACTTTTCCCTCCACCTTAACTAGCCAACCTCGAATATCACACTTCCATCGATCCCCCACATTCATGGAACCCAACGCACCTTCTTCCACCGCCACCGCCACCGCCTGCCCCAAGCTCCGTCTTATGTGCAGCCACGGCGGCCACATAGTCCCACGTCCAACAACTACTACTGCTAATTACAGTCCCAACCACCATAACACCAAGTCCTTCTTCTACGTCGGCGGTGACAACCGCATAGTCTCCGTTGACCGCCACACCGTCACCACCATTGACTCCTTCGTATCTCACCTCGCCGCCGCCCTCTCCATCGCTTTCTCCTTCACTTTAAAATACCAACTTCCCCATGTTGACCATACCTCTCTTATTTCTCTAACTTCCAATGAAGATTTCCATGTCTTCATTGATGAGTATGACAGACTATGTTCTTCCCATGCACCTTCACGTATTAGAGTTTTTCTCTTTAGAATGGATCCGGGTTCGGGTCGGCCCGTTATTCGGCACCCGAAAACTGAGGCTTGGTTCTTTGATGCGCTTAGGAATGCTAGGATTGTTGGTGAGTGTAATAATGGGTTTTTGTGTTCGGGGCAGGAGAGTATGGTTTTGGAGACAAGTTCGTCTTTTGGGTCAACTTCTTCTTCGTCTTCGTTGACTAATTTGGCATGGAAGTGTCAGGGTTATGAAGATAGTAATGAGTTTGTTGTGCAGGATAGTATGGCTAAGTTGATGCAGAACAGCTCTGTTCCAAGGTACTCACTCTTATACGTATTTTTTTTTTTATGTTAGAACAAGTATGATGATTTTTATGTTGAACAAAAGAAGTTAAGATGATTTCAATGATTAGTTTGTTTATTTACTAATCTTTAAGGCTAAAATTAAACACTTGGGATAATTTTATTATTGATGAAGCGAATTGATGTTACTTTGGTCCCTAACTCTATATTCTCTGATTCATGAATCCAAATTTATATCAGTCAATTTCTCTGCCTAATAAGTTGATGCAGTGTCCTTTTTTTTTTACATTTTTTAAAGTAAAAATGATTTTTTGGTTTTTTTAGTTTTGACTTATTTGTACTTGAGTAACCTAAATTTGAAGTCAATGCAACTAAATGCTTATAGTTTTGACTTGATTGTTGTTCATTCTCAAACTAGCGACTAAATATAGAAGGTTCTATAATTTTAACCCTTTAAAATATTATTCTTACTTTTAGAAAATAAAACTACTCCCTCCGGTCCTATTTATAAGTCGCCAACCACCTAAATTGTACATATCAAGGAATGAAGGTTAATGAAAGTTGCATCATTAAATTGGTCTTATTTTTTTGTCTTTTCCATTTTTGCCCCTTCCACCTTTATCACTATGACCCACTACCTTTTCTCTCTCTTCATTAATCCTCTATCTATTAAAGTGTTTTTTTCATCTTCTCTCTCTTCTCATCTTCCAATGTTCATTTTCCAATGTAAGGGTATATTAGGAAAATTTTAATAAATGAGTTAGTTAGTGGTAGTTAGTGACTTATATTAAGGACCAAAATTTAGAGGCGGTTGGCGACTTATAAATAGGACCGAAGGAGTATATATGAGTAATTCGTGAAACTTAATGAGACTAAGCCCGTGAAAAATGTGCAAATGTACACTTGACATAATAAAGTTCACTTATGTATGTTACTCTTTAGGGGTCCTATGTATAAAAGTAATGGATGATAGGTTATATTATCTCGCGACATTTGTCTAATAGTTCATGGGTTGATTTGTATATCTACCAAAGGTCGAAAAAAAAAATTTGTATATCTACCTGAATTTTAAATGGTTAAAAATATAGTGGCTGAGCTGTAATTAGTTTAAGTTTAAGAACTGACTATAAAGATTAAATTGTATAAGGTGAATATTTAGAGACTGAATTATATCAGGTCAAAAATCAAGGATTGAGTTGTATGGGGTGAAAAATATGTAACAAAAGATTAATTTAATTTTCCAATTGTCACTTAATAGCTGAGTTTATGAAATTGCTGTTATTTTAGATCTAACATTAGTTTTGTAAATGGTTCTTCTTTATTTTGCTTTTCAGCGAGAACTCTGTTCCAAACATTGTGCCCCGCCAACATCAGAACATAACATACCATGACCCCGTTATTGTTCAAGCTCCTTCTTCTGTGGAGGTCAAAGTAGCTAACTACAGAACTGGAACCATCATTACATCAGAAAGTGCAAATAGCACCAACATGTTGGAAATGGGAAGTAACACTTCATTATTTCCACACCAGAATCATCTAGCAGTTCAAACTCGTCAACATTTTCATCAGTTCGTACCATTACAACATATGACATCTCATCAACCAAATCATCATGCACACCCAACATACCTCGTACCTAATTATGCTCAAATAATACCATACGACGGTGCTTTGCCTACAACAACAGCTTCCAATCATTCTTATTTCATGGCTTCTCAGAATTATTATCATAGAGCAGCCAGTTCTTCAGCAACTGCATCATCATATAATGGAAATAAGCAACAAGTGGGAATTGATGTGTCTCCAATGTATGTTCAGTCTCAGAATGTTGCACTGACTAATAATAACACAGAATCTCTTGATGAGCATTGTGGTGGTGCTGGTGGTGTTAGTGGTCATGATCTGATTTACAAATCTCAGCCTCCACCCCCGTTTGCCTAATTCTAGTTCTCTGATCTGTAACAAAAGATAGATGTTTTCCGAGGATCTTGCTTATGATCAAGACTCCCGATGATCGTAGAACTTTTTTAGTCAAAAAAAATTTATTATTAGGTTCTTCAGGATGGACCACAAATCTGTAATGTGACCAGAATGTGAGTCACTGCTTTTTTTGGTACATTGACTTCTGAGTATGGTTGCACTAGTATTCAATAAAATAGAATTGGGCTAGACATTTTACAAATCTCCGGGCTTGTCTTTTTTTTCTGATATATGGCCCAGTCTTGTTTGACCTTGGGCCACGTTCGACCAGGATATGTCCTCCCCAAAGTACGAAAATAAAGAATGGTTAGGAAATAATGAAAGAAATATGAAAAAAACGTTTATTGAGAAAGAAAAAGTTACTAATTCTGTCATTGTTTGATTAAACTGGACGGAAGTGTTCTAAAACTTATTCTCGATCCAGCCTATTGGGTTCTTGGTTGAATATGCTGCCCACTTTTAAAGCTAAAAAAAAAAATACAAATTTTAGATTCCTTGTCATTTTTTAGTTGTTTTAAATTTACTTTTCAATATATCAGGTCAATAAGATTTTGTTAAACTAGGGTTTTTGAACATATGAACAAATATTTTATCTCAGCTTCAATTTATGAAAAATTGTCATGCAAATTTAAACAAGTAGAAGATAATATGCACAAACCAAAGGAAAATAAATAGTTAGTAGTAGCTTTGTTCTTTAGTTATTCAATTCGAGGAAGTAAATAATTACAATAACCAAGCTAGCCGTTTTTGGATAGAAAAAAAAGCAAGATAAGTAAGTATACAACATATTGCATGATATTTTAGAAAACTTATTTGCATAATTAAAAAATATATATTAATTTATAGGGAAAACAAGTAATTCACCCAGTGCGTTGCACGTGGGACAAATGAACGTCAACAAAAATGATGTAGTTGCTATATTATTATTTGCAAAGAATATGGTTGGACTTGATATTTTAGTATATAGTTATCAAAGTAATTATGTATGAATGACTTGATGCTAGTTGGTTAAATATAGTTGACGAAAACAAATCCTGTCTATGAACAATAAAACGACCAAATTTATGAAAAGTAGTATATTACATAGCTACCAAATTTCAAACATGCATATATTAAAACTAAGTCTTAAATATGCATATAAATAATTAAAGCTACTTAAGTTTGATTGCAAACAAAATAACCATGAAATATTAATTCACATCTCCATGAACATTTTGGAATGCCTCCAAGTAAACGACATTTGTTGTGACATTAGTTGGCTTCTTGTCTTTGTCAACTATGAGAACTTTCAGCCCATCTATAGTCTTAACTCTAGACATAGCAACATAGAGCTGTCCATGGGAGAATACTGGGTTTGACAAGTATAACCCAACATTTGCCATTGATTGTCCTTGACTCTTGTTGATGGTCATTGCAAAGGACAAAATGATTGGAAACTGTCTTCTATTCATCCTGAAGGGAAGCTTTGTATCAGAAGGATTCATATCCATGCGGTGTATCAACACTTCCTCCCCAACACTTTTGCCATTCAAAGCAATACCTTTTATGAAATGTTTTCCCAACACTGTTATACGCAAACTTGTCCCGTTGCATAAACCTGCTGCCTGATCAATATTTCTAATTAACATGATAGGAACCCCCACCTTCAGCACAAGTTTATGATTTGGTAATCCTGAACATTTAATGGTATTGAGGAATTCTGTGTCATAAAGATCTTTTGTTGCTTTACCTTCTGCATCAGATTTGGAAAGAATCTGAGCTATAATAGTCAACAGATTGTCCATCTACGAGAGTCAACATATATTCATTGATTTGATCAAACACATCCATTGTAGGAGCTAAAATTGCTCAACATATACTTATGAAAAATTGTCATGCAAATTTAAACAAGTAGAAGATAATATGCACAGGCCAAAGGAAAATAAATAGTTAGTAGTAGCTTTGTTCTTTAGTTATTCAATTTGAGGAAGTAAATAATTACAATAACCAAGCTAGCCGTTTTTGGATAGAAAAAAAAAGCAAGATAAGTATACAACATATTGTATGATATTTTAGAAAACTTATTTGCATAATTAAAAAATATATATATTAATTTATAGGGAAAATGTTCATTTTTAAGATATCACTATTGCCCAAGGATCAACAATATTATATAATTATTTCAAAGTTCACCAACGATGCCAACTTTTACCATGTATCAAAAATGACATTTTCCTTAATATGACAATAAGATCAAATGTGAAAAGTCCAAAATAGACTATTGTCATAGTACCCAACTTGTTAATTTTATTTATTTATAAGGGCATTTCAGAATTTCACATTTAAATCTTATTGTCATATTAAGAAAATTCTCATTGTTTATCTTATGATAAAAGTTAGGTATCATTTGTAAACCTTGAAATAATTATGTACTATTGTTGATCATCGGGAAATAGTTATGTATTAAAAATAGGCATTCACAATAATTTAGAAATCACACTAATTAATTTAATAAAATGATTAATATACGTGTTAAAATATAAAAATCACTATAATTGAGCTAAAAGCTGAAGCCAATTTATTAATTACCAACTTTAGCGTTTATTACAGTAAACGGTGGGATAGATTGTGGCGCCTTTCATACTCGCTTTTTACAACACCTGTTGCAGAGCGCTTTTTAAGACAAAGGGCCGCCATTGCCCATTGATTGAAAAATGCTCGCAGCGAGCAACGAAAAGAGGCGTTTAGTTTAAATAAGCGCTATTGTTGTTCCAAAAGTAGGGACATTTAGCAGCGCTTCTTTTTCAAAAGCGCTATCGCAGTTACATATCTAGCTTGAAATATCATCCTATTTCATCTTATGAAAATATATCTTTCATAACAAAAAACTATTAACAACCTCTAAGCTGTGTGTAACAACATTATGACCATGCTTAATCTTTGAGCACTGGTCACAGGTTTCATTTGTTTAATGTAGTATTTTTGCACAAGTATAATGCAATAAAATCACTTTCACCACCGCCCCTAAGCAACCTAATATTTATGCTTTCAGCTCTCCTTTTAAAAATAAGGAACAAACAATTCATTAGTACCCTACTTTAATTTGGTCATTTAGGAGGACCTTCTCTTTATTATGTGTGTTGGGTGGAAGCTCAAATTAATTTTCCCTTTTATATTAAAAAAAAGTTAGAAAGTAGTAGTAATTTTTGAAAAGATTAATTATTTTTTTATAGAAAGACAAAATGATATTAATTAACAAAAATTATTACATAGTTATAATAATGTCTTTAACAAGGAAAGTTAAAAGCGGAACACAGATTGACAGGAAGTAAATGAATGGAAATATAGGAGAAAGGTTGTAGCAATAATGTTGTGTCAGTAGCAATTGTGTGCTTCACTGAGGGTGCCCATCTGGAGAAGTCAATTGTACGTTTTCCCACATTCTATATGATAAGACTTTGCTTCGGATAGTCTGAATGATGAATCAGTTCAAAGCCAAAAGAAAACATCCCAAAGTAGACAAACGACCAGGAATTAAGAAGCGCTATCATGTGAAAACCTGAGCTCCTACCCATTTCGACATATCATTATCCTACAATAAGATTGATGATGCAATTTCCATTTTTTAACCAAAACATGCCACTGAGAAGATACTTCCTTAGTCTGCAGAGCTAAAAGTGAGAAAAAGAGAGTAGAATTACAATCCCTAATAATGTCTTGTGGGTTAGGAATGCTTCCATCATGAGTAGACAAATTTCGTTTCCTCCAAATCTCATTCAAAAAAACAATAGTGCCTTTCAAGAGATTTTCACCATCTTTTAAGGAGAAAAAAAGTAGATTTTAACCAAGTAAGCAAATCATTTGTTTGATAGTGCAGAGGTGGGCTAAAAGAGAAGCTTCCAAACCATCCATGTTGATTAATTAATTATATTTGATTATATTAAGAAACTTAAATGGAAAGTCAACTAAGAAGAAGGGTGTCATTACATTTACATGACGCCAGACCATTGCCGATCGGATCTCGCACCCACTTTTCACTTTTCCCTTTTCCCTTCTTCAACATACATATACACATCATATCATAACACATCCCTTTCTTCTTCAGGTCTTTTCCCCGTAAAAAAAAAAAAAACTTTTTTTTCCGGTCGCATTCTCATCGCTTTCTCCGCGTACCACTCGAACATAACCCCAACATCACTGAATGCGACCACCCCAATTAACAACATGTCACGTGTCACTTCCTATCAATCCATAAATGCATTATTTTAGATGATACTATTAGATTTTTGATCTGGGATTTCTTTTTCTTCTTCCATTATGCCATTGGGTTTTTGATCAGAGAGAAAAAAAAATAATGGATGTGGGGAGGTCTTCTTTGTGTAATTGCGTTGTGAATTTTCTTTTGGAGGAGAATTATTTGCTCACGGCTTTTGAGCTTCTTCATGAGCTTCTTGATGATGGCCGTGATGATCAGGCTATTCGCCTCAAAGACTTCTTCTCTGATCCCTCTAGATTCCCTCCTGATCACATTTCTCGCTTCAATTCTCTCCCAGGTTTGTTCAACATTTTACCATTTTGTTCTATTATTTTGTTGCTTTTTCGGATTTATGAGTTTTTGAGATGACCCATGTTGTTATTTATCAGAAATTTGTCATTTTTAATGGTTGAATACTTGAATGTTATGTGTTCTTTGTTTCCGTTGACTTAGTCAACTTTAAAGTTGGGATTTTTTTGTGGTTGATTGGGTTGATAATATGAGTTTGGTGTAGTTAAGCTGAAGCATGTATCATTGATGAGTGTGATGTGTTTTTTGAAGATATGTGGATGGAGGCTTCATTTAAGCTGAAGATATGTATTTCAATGCTGTTGCCTTGTTGTATATTCATTATGATGTGTAATAGCTTAGTCGTTCAGATTAGATACTGTTGTGCTGAATTTATAATTTTTGCTGCGTTTTGTTTTCTGGTGGGAGGCATTCAATTTCTTTTTAAGTTGTCAGCTTGCCCCTTTTTACAGAAAAATGGATAATTATGCTTGTTGGAGTTAGAATGAGTTATAATTTCAATAAGGTTAAGTATATTCATATGAACTATGTTAGGAACCTGGATTCCCTCTCAATTGTTTCAATGAAAGCAAAGTGGTAGAAATGCTACAAGGAAACGTAAGAAAACTCCTAGCTCTTTGATTCTGCGTTATCCTTCCACAAGAGTACATTTTTCTTCTTTCTCTCAGCCCTCTGTATTTTCCTGACAAGCTTGTTGTGGTCAAACAGCTACAATAGACATGTAATATTGAAAGAAAAACAAATGAACTCCTAGCTCTACCTGGAGCTTGGTTGTTCTGCAAGAATACCCAACTCTCTGTCCCCTTTCCCTTTTCTAGCTCCTTTGTGTGTTCAATTTCCTAAAAACTTCCCATTTAATTTCCCTAGAACTTTTTTCATCCACTTACCAGCTATTAAGTATGCACAATGGAATGAAATAGGAAAATACCAAAATATAAGACTTGATTTATGGGTAAAAAATGCTATGAGGGGCGCCCTTCAGATTAGCATGTTCCTGCTCATTCTCCACTCTTCTGATTGGCCTCCCACAAAACATTGCAAGTTTTCCTTTAGTATGGTGTGGAACTTGCATCTGTCCCTGGAATACAATCTGGGGCAATGTCTTGGTTTGATTCCAACAAAGTTTTGCAGAATTATGAAAATACACAGTTTGTGGGTCTTATCATGTTTTCCTTTTATTTTTTTTTTGTGCAAAGCAGTGGCAGATCCTCAAAGTTTGCTTGAAGAGAAAGAAGCAGCGGAAGAAAAGTTAGCCATAAGTGATTATGAGCTACGGTTGGCTCAAGAAGACATCTTGAAACTTAAAAGTGAATTGCAGAAGAAGACTGATAGACTTGACGTACTGAATGGTACTTTTTATTGTTCTCAATACATCTGGCCTCTCTTTTTTTGAGACCCATAATTGTTTATCTGGCACCCTATTTTATCAAGCACTCACATATTTGGGTAAAATTGTTTAGAGCTGAGTTTTGAATATTTTGATCAACTTAGTACTGGTCCTGGTTTTTTTTTTGGGTTCAAAGACATTGTGGTTCTGTAGTCACATATATGCTTTAGTAATATTTTCATCAAGCTGGAAGAATTATGATGTGACAATGTCCTTTCTCTTTCCCTAATGACATTACTTTTATGTTGGTGACACAACAACAACAACATAGCCTTACTCCACTAGGTGATGTCGTCATTGATCTATATTCATAAGATTCGATGGGGTTTTATGTTGCTGACACCTGTATTCTAAATTGGTTTTTCAAACGGATACTCTTTTTTCCTTTTTTTATTATTAGTTAGTGAGGAATTTGAGAGAAAACATTAATGAACAGGCAGAGACATTACAATATATAGATGAGGAGAGAGAGGTGAAAGGGCAAATTATAATCAGCTTACAATCCGGGCATAAATTGCTTAGAAAATTCTAGACATCTGATTTCATGAAATAAGAAACAGTAACCAGAGTTTGATTCTCCCCAATCATGTAATTATGGCTCATATCCTAACAACTAGATATCTTACCTCATATTGTTTGTGCACCCATAAATGTCTATCTGGTGATAAAACGTATATTGAGGATGATGCCTAATCCATACATCCTTTAAAAATTTTGCTAATTATCCAAATTAGTGCTACTTATCAATCTTCGTTACCTTCATGCTATGATTTTTAATCTAACACGCATTTGTTTTGGATACAGCTGCTATGTCTAGTAAAGATACCTCCATAAATGATGCACCTAAAATTCAACAACAGAAAAGGACCTCCTTCACTGATTTGGGCCCACTGAAGGATCAGGAACGCCGGGATCTTAACTGTGCCGTGAAGGAATATTTGCTTCAAGCAGGTTACCGTCTTACTGCAATGACATTCTATGAAGAGGTAAAATTTTGCTTTCCCCCTTTCCAGACAGACATGTCTACTTCTTTGGTCTTCTTAGATTATTAATAATTATCATTTTTTGGTGACTATTTTCATTTATTTTTATCTGATGGAAATGTTTCATTTTTGATAGAATTATATTTCTGTTGTATAATTGATGAAATACACAGTAACATCAAGAAACTCAAACTTGAGATGTCATGTTGCATAAAATGCTAATTTTATGATTATTTTGATGATTATTTTGTGTCTTCTATTAGGGAATAATTATCTGTTCTAGATATCTGAAATGCTTATCTTGATGTCTGAGTTCCTGAATTGTTATATATAACAGCCTTTTGTGTTTGCATTGCAAATGCATGATGAATCATCTAAGGACATTATCTGTTGGATATATTTTATCTTACAAATTACTGTTGTGCAATGTGCATTGTCTTTTTTGGCTCTTTATGCTAGACAACCATTCATCTGTTCCTGTAGGTTACAGATCAGAACTTGGACACTTGGCAGAATACACCTGCATGTGTACCAGATGCCTTGCGTCATTATTACTATGAGTTTCTTTCATCAACTTCAGAGGCAGCTGAGGTAACCACTGAGCTGATGGTATTGACAAGTTTCTCACTGATGTGTGCCAAATAAATGCCTGAAAACAATCATTGTCATAGTAACATTTGAAATGATACATATATTTTACTTACTTTATATTCTTTTACAGTTGCTCGCTTGCTTCTCAAGCCATATAATGTTTGGTGATGCCATTTTGTTGATAAAAGTTATATATCAGTTTTGACAGTGTGCATGTATTATTATTATTTTTTTTTGACAAAGAGCAGCTTTTGTCGAGCAATCCATGAATCCATATTGCTGACCCCTCCTAGTGGTACTAGGTTTGTCATATTTTTAATTGCATGTAATAAGTTAATTTTAAAATATATTGGCAAAACAAAGTCAAAATATGTCGAGAATAAAAAATTGAAAAAAATACTACTCTGTCTCATGGAAGAGAGTTAATCACAATTAGGACCCTTGAAATCATCAAATTACTCTCAAATCCCAAAGGACCTAGCTGTAATTAATTTGAATAGTCAAATGACAACTTGGCCCCTGTTTAATTTTAAAACTAAAATAAAGGGCTCATGGGTAGTCTGGAAAATTTAAATACAAAGAGGCAAAATTGCCATTCAACCTTTGAGTTAATTACAGCCATGTGCTTAGAGAGTTGTGTGGAATTTGGTGGTTTCAAGGTGCTTAGTTGTGATTGATTCTTTTCCATGGAATTTTGTTGTAATTTTCCTTGAAAATAACACATGATTTCACATTAAAAGGCTTAAGTAAACATTTGGTCATTCAACTTTACATAATGTATTGATGGAAGCTAGTTAAGTTAAAAAGGAAATTTTTTTTGTTAAGAATTTATATTGCTAAATGCAAGGAATTATTTTTCTTATTGAGGATAAATTGGCTGCCTTTTTGAAATTATTGTGAACATCAACTGGCTCTTTTGCTGAATCAGTCATGAATGTTGGTCCAGGAAAAAATTACATTACTTTGTGGAAATGAGGCATTGTTGCAAGAAAATAAGAGGTTAATGGATGAAATGGAGAACTTGGTGAAGAATAAAGAATTGATGGATGGCCAAATGAATGCGTTAACTAAATCCTTAGAAGGTTTGCAGAAAGATCTTGAAACCAAGGAGAACCTGGTAGTTCCATCTTTATTTTGAAGGACTCTGTCAATCAGTTAATATATTTAATAATGTACTAATTATTACAGTTTTCAGGTTCAAGCTTTGAAGCAGTCTCTTGAGCAGCAAAGACAGGAACTTGATGGTTGCAGGGCTGAGATCAGATCACTAAAAATGCATATCGAAGGGTCTCGATCTGTAAAGAATTTGGCAGTCCTTTACAGTGATGATGCGCTATCAATGTCTTCAGAAAACTATAAGGAAGAAATAAAAAAATTACTGATGGAAGTTGAATATTTGAAAGCAAAGAAAGTAATAGCTCCTGAATCTGAAAATTTGGCTAGTCCTGAAAATGAAATTGTTCAGACAGAAGACAAGATTATTGAGATACATGAGGACAAAAGTTCAGTTTCTTGTCCTGTTGAAGTGGCCTTGGGAGCTGTACACAATGAAGGCAGCCAATCCTTCAATTCCCACAGTCATAATGAATGTATAGATAAACGTGAAGATGGATTGCATGACTCACTGAATCCTCCAAATGCTAACAGTGCTTTAGGAAATGGGGAAACTGTCTTGGAACACAATGGTGGGATGCAAGCAGAGAATAGCAGCTTGTTTGTTAAATCAGATGATGTAAATGATGAAGCAGTGTCTGAAAAGATGGCAAGTCCTTTTGCCTCCTTTCTTACTGGTTTCATGTTTCTTGATTCAAAAATGGCATGCTAGTGTTCTAATGACTGGTCTTCATTGTCAGTGATGTAGTGCTTATTTCATATCCGACGAGCAATAACCAAACCTTAAAAGATAATAAAGGGTTAAGGTACAAATTTTCCCACAAGTTGACTCAATATGCTTTTTGCTATGGAAGTTTTTGTGTTCAAAATTGCTTTGGAAGTTTTAAAACGCAGCAAATTGGCCCTTTGCTGCTAAAATATTGTTGACTATTTTATAATAGACATTAAATGTTAATATTTTAATGGTAAAAGGGTGAAATTACCATGTTTTAAAACTTAATATGCAATTTTTAATCTAAAAAAAACTTCCAGGGCAAAATAACTTGAGGGAAAACTTTCTGGTCAAATTTCCACCTTAACCCAATGGTAAAAGTTGTAATGGAATAAGGGAATACAGAACGACAATTTAAGCATTAAAAATATTTGCTGAATTAATATAATATCATTATTAATATCATTTTATATGTTTACAACAGGGATTAGGAACCATTCAAATACTTGCGGATGCTTTGCCTAAAATCGTTCCTTATGTGTTGATCAACCATCGTGAGGTAGGTTCACTAATTACGATTTACTTCATTTATGCTTGTAGAATATTCTACACTGCATTTTTAAATTGCTTGCTTGCAGGAGCTCCTTCCCTTAATAATGTGTGCAATAGAGCGTCACCCTGATAGTGGCACCCGAGATTCTTTGACCCACACATTGTTTAATTTGATCAAACGTCCTGATGAACAACAAAGGCAAATAATAATGGATGTAAGTGTTTGTTTTTGTTTTTTATTAGAATTTTATCGATTTCTTTCACCATCTTCAATGATCACGGTTTTGAAAAAAAATGTAACAAGGGTTGCCTTGTCATCATTCCAGGCATGTGTAAATCTTGCAAAGAGTGTTGGAGAGATGAGAACAGAGACAGAATTGCTTCCTCAATGTTGGGAACAAGTAAAATTTTGTCTAAAGCTTGACTTCTGCACTTTTCCGCTTTACCTGTAGAAACAGTTTTATAGACTTTTGGTTTTATGGATTTTTAGATAAATCACGTGTATGAGGAGCGTAGGCTGCTTGTTGCTCAATCATGTGGAGAGCTTGCCGAGTTTGTTCGACCTGAGATTCGCGATTCTCTGATCTTGTCGATCGTGCAACAACTAGTAGAAGATGCTGCCACTGTTGTTCGAGAGGCTGCGGCTCATAATTTGGCTTTGCTGCTCCCACTTTTCCCAAACACAGATAAATATTTCAAGGTCAGCCTCACTATATATGCTTCGAGGCAATCATGGAGAAGATTTCTGACTTGAGAGAATTTGCTACAATGTAAGCTCTAGAACAGGTTGATCAGACATGGTCTAGGGAATGGCGCCTTTTGCCCTTACAAAATATAACAACTTTTAAGGGAAAAGAAGAGTGAAGATGGGAAGTTATTACAACTTTTTCGTTTTTTGTGTTGACAGGTGGAGGAGTTGATGTTCCAATTGATCTGTGACCCCTCGGGAGTGGTGGTGGACGTTACTCTCAATGAATTGGTTCCTGCAATTTTAAAGTGGGGAAACAAATTAGACCATGTTTTAAAAGTTTTATTATCTCATATGTTAAGCTCTGCTCAGGTATATATGTTTCTTTTGCACTGTTTCTTTTATGACTGAGATCATCATCATCGAGATGTTTTTACTCAATGGATTTTGTCAATCATTGCAGCGGTGTCCACCACTTTCTGGTGTTGAAGGGTCTGTAGAGTCAAATCTCCGTGTTTTGGGTGAAAGAGAGCGCTGGAATATAGATGTTTTATTGAGACTGTTAATATCATTACTTCCTTCTGTGCACCAGAAAGCAATAGAGACATGCCCCTTTTCTACCACTGCAGAAACTACACAAGCTCTGTTATCCACCTCAATGCTAGAATTATATGCTAGGTAGGCCTTTCAAATAGTCTGGATGCTGAAATATTTTATTTTGACATTTGTTATGCGTTATCACTTGCTTTGGGGTCACAATGTTACTTCCTTTTACTCTTTAAAGGCCCATTCATTAGAAGGTGAAAAGTGGAAAGGGACCAGAACAGTCTGCTCCCTTGTCCCCTCCCAATCTCATCTAGTCTTCTTTTCCCTCTCTCTTGATTAAACTATACAAAAGAGTGGTGATGATTGCTCCTGCAAGTTAATGGGATTGGTGTAGTAAAAATCTGAGATTATAAGTACAAGGAAGTTACACTTTTTTTCTAATCCAGATTACTAATAACCTGAGAAAATGAGTTCAAGTAATGTGTAGAAAATATAAGAAATAAAAATAGCAATCACGATTTAATTTGAGTAGAACACAATCACTTCAAAGTGTTTGGGGTTTAATTTTTAAACTATACGTCCCTAGTCTCTACCTTTTGAATTGACTCATAAGTAATCATATTGACAACTATTTTTAAAGTGTCCAACTAATGTCCCAAGTCATTAGTCTGTATTCAGTTAGAGTAAAATTGCTCCCACAATACCCAAATAACTAATTAAATCATTGGTAAAAAACATATGCAATGATGGGCACCCAAGTGGGATGATGAGTGTTTCCCCAAAAGCTAACTGTTCTTGTGAGACTTAGGCACTCGAGTTGTATGGAAAACTCTTTTGATGCTGGAGAAACAAATTTTGTTAAAATTCCATTTAGCTTTTTATATCACTCTATTTGGGATGTAGGCATTTTGTACCATCAAAGTCTCTGTAATGCATGTACTTCACCACATTACCAAACCTTGCTACTTATCTAGTGGTTTCCGTTGTTGCCAGTGGACGTGTTCAATGGGCTGCATTTGAATGGATGCATGTTGAGTGCTTTCCTAATTTGATTCATTTGGCTTGTATGTTATCACATAAAGAAGACAATTTACGGAGCAGAATTGCCAAGGTTACTCTATGTACCTTTTCACCTCTTTTGATTGGCTTTAGTCTGATCTGGAGTTCCTGGATTTGAATTGTGTTTAATGAATATTATGTGGATGCAGTTTCTGCTAGCCGTTTCTGGAAAGTTTGGGGATTCCTACCTAACATGCATAATGCTGCCTGTATTCTTAATAGCAGTTGGGGATGATGCGGATTTGACTTTTTTTCCTACTGCCATTCATTCAAGAATTAAAGGTATTTATCAAGAAGAACGCTATGTATGCTTGTTTTTACATTCCTCTCACTGTATTCCCAAGGAACCTCTGTAATTTCAAAATTTATATTTTCCAAGTTCGTTCTCTCAGTAACCATACGTCATAGGAGAATAGACTGAAAAATAATGTCAATCATCATGAGAAGGGAGTATATGCTTAATAAACATCTGGTCAATGATATAATAACTGCAATCACTGATATTATTATGACATTGTTGCGTTATATTTTTTGATGGTTGCTTACAGGTTTAAGACCAAGATCTGCTGTTGCTGAGAGGCTGTCTACCATGTGTGTCCTTCCACTTTTGTTGGCTGGTGTTTTGGGTGCTCCAGCCAAACATGAACAACTGTTAGGGTACTTGAGGATGTTGCTTGTAGAAGACATTTCCAATGAACAACGGTCAACCAGGCACACTCCTGAAATTATTGAAGCTGTTCGCTTCCTTTGGTATGCCTATCATTAGTTTAAGTGCCACATATCTTACAATGGTTGTCTACCTCCTATGTTTTAATCTCAAGATTTTTATTTAATGCAGTATATATGAAGAAAATCATGGAATGATTATTAATCTACTTTGGGAAATGGTTGTCGTCTCTAACATTAACATGAAAATAAGTGCGGCCAAGCTGCTGAAAATTATTGTAAGATTACTGTTTACTCTGTATCTAGTTCATCTGATGTAGATGCCAAAGCTCATTTATCTGTCTGCCTGTCTTCATTAATAGGTGCCATATATTGATGCAAAAGTTGCCTCCACGCAAGTTTTGCCTGCCTTAGTTACTTTTGGATCTGATCAGAATTTAAATGTGAAGTATGCCAGTATAGATGCCTTTGGAGCTGTGGCTCAACACTTCAAAAATGAGATGGTATGATCAACTGATATTACTCACTGTTGCTTGTAAAGTTACATTATTTTAGGTGATGAACCACTTCAAACTTCCTTATTATTCGGCATGTTCTAGATTGTTGATAAGATTCGCATTCAAATGGATGCTTTTCTCGAAGATGGATCTCATGAAGCTACAGTTGCTGTTATCCGTGCCTTGGTGGTTGCAGTACCCCATACAACAGAAAAACTAAGAGATTATATCCTTTAACCTATTTTTGGTGGAAAGATTATTTCAAATGTTTTAAATTTCCTGAAGTTGATGTTTCATTATATTGAAGATACAGTTTTAGCAGGCAATATGCATTTGTTTCTTTAACATCACATACATCTTTTGTCCAAGCTTTTCCAGCTGACAACCATGCCAACTTCTACAACTGATTTGATGCGTCGACGGGAGCGATCCAATGCATTCTGTGAAGCTATCCGTGCTCTGGATGCCTCAGGTTTGTTCTTTTAAAGCTTCTCACTGGTACTTTCATTGCTCTTCTGTAGGGCAGGCATGTGTATAAGCCAAACTTGTGTTTTAGTCATAAGTTTTTTCAATTGAAAGGGGCAGGCACTAATGACCTTAGGTTACATGTACAGTGGAAGTTTACATGTTACTAGGTTTCACTGCTTAGTCCATTGGCCAAGTCAAACTTTTTAGTTCAACAGTGTTGTTCAGTTTCTGTTCACATCCAAAATATTCATGAGTTCAACACCTAAAAAAACATCTGAAAGAAATGAATGTCCATCAGTCATCTAGTTGACTGTACACTTCCTCCCTTGTCACCAAATTTTCATGATGGTGAGTAAATTTACTGCTCATACTCGGTCTTCATGCTCTTGTTGGACAAATTTGCTGGTGATACTCCTAGAATTCACTCTTAAGGAAGGAATTTATTGTCTCAGCTTCCTTTTTGTTCAATTTAATCTGTCAACAGTTTTGAAAGTTACAAACCTGATTCCCTAGTATAAGTAGTAGCTATGTCATATAATATGTTTACATTTTCACTTCATTTCTTATTCATGAAATGTTGTTAGTTCTTCAAAGTGCAGTTATACCCCAAATAGTGACAAATCCATTGTAAATTCCATTTTTATGCCTTGAGTATTTTAAATAGCATTCCTCTTCTAGTTATAAGGATGCTTCATTGTGCAATGAATACTATTTGGTATGCAATTATTTTCTTAATATTGTCATGATTATAAAGTAGGGATATTATAAAGGTCATTGTTGTTCTCAAAGCTTACTTCCCCCTTTTATTTGTTTCATTCCCCCTTTATTTTCTTATAGAGACTTGATATTTTGCTAATGTCATGGCATATATTTCTTCCACAACATATTTGTAATTCCTCAATATCTCCTACAGATATTCCTGCGGCCAGTGTCCAGAACTTCCTCCTCCCTGCCATACAGAACCTGTTAAAGGACTTGGATGCATTGGATCCAGCACACAAAGAAGCCCTTGAAATTATTTTGAAGGAAAGATCAGGGGGAGCTTTTGATGCTATAAGTAAGGTGATGGGTGCTCATATTGGAATTTCATCAGGACTTTCTTCAGTGAGCAGCTTCTTTGGTGAGGGTGGATTACTTGGAAAGAAAGAAACTACAGAAACAGCTACAGAAGTCCCTGCATCTCCTAGGGTCGTCCCACCCGCCGCGGCGGCAGCAGAGGACACGAGATTCCGGCGCATCATGCTTGGAAACTTCGGCGATATGCTTCGTGGCAAAGCCAAAACCCAGGAAGATTCTCAGACCCAATAGGATTCATCCCTGCATCATCATTTCCTGCCAATTCTTTTGACTCAAGGTGAAGGTAGATATTTTCTCTTGTCAAAACTTATTGGGAAACTGAAGAAACATTTTTTTATTTATTTGTTATTTGTTATACAGTTATTCATCTTATAGTGTAGATAAAATAGAATGACGTTGAAAGATAGAAAGAGAGAAAATGTATTCAAATTTTGTTTTTGCAATGGATATGTATGATGTACTCCATCAGTAGTTTAATCGTTTAATTGAATTACAAAATCTTTTGTAACTTCCACAACATATTTGTAATTCCTCACAAAATCTTGAATCGTTTAATCGAAGTACAAAAATACTGATGGATCGGGTCATCATTAGGGAGCCATATGTTGAGGCAAATGGAATTAGGTATCGTTTTATCCATTAAATGTGAGGGATAACATATGGTATTTGGATGGACATGAAGTAAAGGAATGTATAGTACAATTTGCGCACAATTGGGAATATTTTACTCCCTTAAAATCTACCATAATTTTCAAAAGGCAAAAGTCCACTTTTGGTGCTTTAAATTTGCATAACATCACTGTATAATCATTTGAATTTAAAATATCATTCTTATCCTATAACTCTAACAGTATCAATATGAAACATTGATTTTCTGAAACGATAATCTTTTTTAAGAAAAATGAAATTAATTCGATACTAGTTGACAATTTCAAGCCCATATTACTAATTTTATTGTCTGGCATTTCTTCAAACAACATAAGAAGTGAATAATAAAAAGACACCTTATAAAATCATGGCACGGAAATGAAATTTAATGTACTAAAGTGCCCTCTTGCTCATCTTTAAAATTTTGTATTTGATTATTGGTGTTGTTGATTACTGATATAAGATCTCATTCAATAGGGGGATTTGCAGTTTAGTCCCTGGTAAGGGAAATTAATACTGGAAGGTCCCAATACATTCCAAAATAATTATAAAGTCCCAGGAGCCCTTTCCTGCAATTGTTTGCTTATCTTCAATGACCATTTTGTCCTCATAAGATGAAAGCATAGTCCCCCTGTAAAATGATGGCAACCATCTTTAATGAGGGCAAAATGATCATTGAAGTTAAGCAAATAATTGCAGGAAAGGACCCCTGGGACTTTATAATTATTTTGGAATGTATTGGGACCTTCCAGTATTAATTTCCCTTACCAGGGACTAAACTGCAAATACCCCCATTCAATAACCTCAAATGCAAGGTGTTACATTTTACTTCCAAATTCATGCATACATTCATAAATATAAGATATAGTAAAACTTTATTTGGAGAAGTTAGAAACTAAATGAGTCTTTTAATTATAACATATTTTGTGTATTATTAGATTACTCCTATTCTTGCAAGCAGACACCGAGAAGAGAATTGATGCAGACCAATACTAAACACTGTAAGCTGTCCCGCCTATTTTGGCTCTCGTCTGTGCATCGAGGAAAGCCTTCGTGAGCCTTTTCATGCATTGCTTTCAGATGTGGCTATTTTAAGTTAAAAGTCAAATCAATTGATTTAGAGAAAAATTAAGGAAAATAAATTTATAAGTAGCTTATCAAAATTCTAAAAAAAAGTTAGGCAAGAAATACTAGATTCTAAGGTGGGCAAATGGTTTTTCAGTTCAAAACCGATTCAAAAACCGAAAATTGTGTAAAATGAAAACGGAAACCTAAACTCATTTGGTTCGATGTGCTTTTCAATTTAATTTGTCCACCTCTACTACTAGATCCTATATTTATATTTAGTTAGTAAGGGGATAGTTTTGGATATCATTAATGGCACAGTTGCTACGATCGATAGTGAAGGACAAAACACACATGTCAGTGTTAACTAATTACCATCTCTATCATCTCCATGTGGGGTAGTAACTACCTTACTTTACTCCTCCATTACTTTAACTTACCCTCAAGACCCAACTCTACCAAACCACCAAAATTCATTCCCTCTCCTTCTATAAATTACTTCTCAATTCCCTCTCCTCAAATCACACCATAACTAGTATTATATTTAGTTGCTCTCAGACTTGAAAAAAAAATCAATATGATGAAGAAGGTTTCTGCTTGTTTGGTTGTGATGTTAGGAATTGTAATGCTTCTTGCTGAGGCTCCAAATATGGCTCAGGGTGTCACTTGCAACCCCCTTGACTTGAGCTCTTGCCTCGGCTCCATCACTTCACCTTCTCCACCTTCCAACACTTGTTGCCAAAAGGTATGCTCCATATAATCTGTGTTGCACTAAGCGCGCACACACACATATACTCCCTCCGGTCCTAAATACAAGCCTTAATTGACTTTTTCTGAAAAATCCTTAAAAAAGTAAAAATAAGTTAATTATAAATTGATTAACCTAATTTTTCCCTTAAACTAGTTTATTTTACCCATAAACTAATGGATAATCTAAAAATATATCAAATATGTCATCATTTAACAACCTATTTCGCAACTTTAATCTCTCCAAAAAAAGTCAATTGGGCCTTATATTTATATATATATACAATTTATTTTGTGTGTGCGCGCGCGCGCATATATATATATATATATATATATATATATATATATATATATATATATATATATATATATATATATATATATATATATATATATATATATATATATACACACAATTTCAATTTGCAAAGTAATCTCTCCAAAAAATTACTTTATATATATATATATATATATATATATATATATATATATATATATATATAAAGTAATTTTTGTCCCAATTTCAATTTGCAAAGTCAGATGGGATACAAGTCACTCTTGACAACAATAATTCAAAAAATATCCATTATTAATCAATTGAAGCAAGCAATTGTGTCTTATGTGTATATTTTGTTTTACCCAGCTGAAGGAGCAGAGTCCATGTCTGTGTCAATATCTGCGAAACCCAAATCTGAGGCAATATGTGAACAGTCCTGGTGCCAGAAGAGTTGCTACTGCTTGTGGAGTTCCCTATCCAACATGTTAATTTAATGCAAGTATACTATACATGCATCCTGCAATTTATAAGTGTATTAATAAGGTGTGTAATGTATAACAGTCATTCTATGTAACACCATGTCACCTGCCACACTAAAATCTAATTAAGGTTATATTTGCTTATCATTTCTACTCTATTATACCCTAATTCTTTTTGTTTACTTTCGCTTTATTTTCATTATTTTACGTGTTTTATTACTCACTTTATTTGAAAGATTGAAATTTATACTATATATCTTGATATTTACCTAATTATATTAAAAATATATTGTTCAGCACATATAATTAAAGGTGGGAAAGGGTCTTAAATACCCTTAAACGTTGAAATCAAGAGCTGTCATACCCATAAATTTGTTTAGATATCTTACCCATGAAGTAAAAGTAATACTACTATTTCATAGTTAACTTCAACACAACTCACAGCATCCCACATCTCAACTCTTAAATACCCATTAACTTCTAGGCTAAGAAGTGTCATACCCATAAATTTTTTGTTCCCTTTAATTGCCCATATACTAATATGTAAAGAGCTGCTAAACACCTGATGTGCGTGGCATGACTAGTATCTGTTTGTCCAACGGTGACACTTAAACAGCGTTTAGAGGCCACCCTTAAATATGTTGGATTTAGCTATAATATTATTTCGTGGGAAAAAATTTATGGTGCGACATCTCCTTACTTGTAAGTTTATAGGTATTCAAAACACTTTATCCATTAAAAATTGATGATATTACTCTCAACAATCTTGTGACCTTTTGTGGCATTGGGAAGGTCTTTGTTTTAGACTGTGAACGAAAGTGACCGGTTGAATCACACTTGATAACTTGATCCGTAAAGTAATACTATCATTATGACAATGCATGTGAAAGGTGAAGACTGGAGGAGTAAACTACCAATAACTTCTTCACCTGTTGGCCAAAAAATAACTTCTTCACCTTTTGTGGCACAATTTAGTGTACACGTAATTACACATGCACACGTGAATAGCCCAACTATCACAACCAAAACCAACCCGGCCCCTCCCATTTATACACACATTCCCTGTTCCTCCTGAATATAATACTCCCTCTGGTCCCTAATGTAAGAGCCCAAAATTTGAATGGTTTTGGTCCCTAATATAAGAGCTCACCCCATATTCTCTCCTCATTTAATGCATTTTTCCTACTTTACCCCTAACTCTCTTTCATATTTATTAATGCTTATGTATTTCTCTCTCTTAAAAGTACCATAATAAATAATTAAATATGGGCAATTTTGGAAAATAAGCATTAACTCCAGACACTCAACTAACATTCACATGTTTTCTTAAGAAGCGTTTTTTTTTACGGCTAGCTCTTACATTAGGGACTGGAGGGAGTACTACTTTATATTTTTCCCAACTTTTTTCTAAATTAACCCTAATAATGTTTATGTACAATAAATAAGAAAGAGAGAAAGAGTGGGGGTAATTAAAGATGTATGGTTAGAGTTAATAAGTTATATCATGTGCTAATAACTAACTTAACTAACTTTCTTAATTTAATCAAACTTGAAATAGTGATCTTATATTTAGGAATGAAGGGAGTATATATATAAAACAAATAAAGTTGAGTCAGTAAGACTAAATTTCTACCTTTTTTTCAATTTTATCCTTAATTAATATTGAAAGTATATTTTATGTGTTGTGTTTCAACTTTCAACTATTTATTATCTCTACATTTATTAACAAACATACAATTTAAACACTCACATTAATTGCACCCAGATCGAAATTTTAATAAGAAAAAATTTAGTTAATACGATATGCTTATTATATAAAATTTCATAATCATCTTCCCTGGTAGTCTCTGTCATTCTCTTACCTAAGTTAATGTCGAAAGAATAATATCAATATTTTAATATAGGAAAAATTGACAAGAATTAAAATTATAGCATTTTACGAATTTTTTTATGGTTTAAAATATAGCATATGCTTAATATCAATATCAATAATTATGTTTTGACCAAACAAAGTATCAACAATTATGTTTCTATATAAATGACTAGAGGATAGGGGTATTCTAGATAGGATCAGGATAGCCCTATCCCAATAATGTCTAAAAAAAGGCTTAAGATGAGGTTTCTGTTAGGTGTCACATCCAATCATGAACTTTGTCTCGACTCCGATTGATTGGAACGGGACGGGAAAATCCCAAATTTTTTTTGAAATATTTTTAACAAAAATAATTATCTGCAAATAATAGTCTGGGTTTGCAACAAACAAATAAATATGATAAATATTGCTCTTACAATACATCATATACAATATAACAAGTTAAAAATTTATTACGATCGCAGTTTTCATAAAATATGTCATATACTCATACAAGATATAAATTATACATGTATTTTTGTAAAAACAATTATATAAAAAAACACACACACACACATGTTCGAGGCGGGATGGGATGGGGACAACCATTCCATCTTAAGGTAAATATATCGTCCCGTCACAAACCGGCACGGATTGAAACGTGAAAATGTTGATGAACACTCTGCTTGAGGAAGTAGTATTTACTCATGTGAAATAAAAGATCGTTTTTTAAGTAATACGTATTGGTGATATTTAAAAACAAAAACTAAGGTTGTGACATACTGGTATGTGAAGGTAAAAGAAAAAAGATGTGCTTAAAACTGCTATGTATATTAACTAAATTTATTCATAACTCATAAGCACAACCAACAAAAATGTCTGGGTGGTGTAGTTGGTTATCACGCTAGTCTCACACACTAGAGGTCCCCGGTTCGAACCCGGGCTCAGACACATGCTCCCAGTTTATTGGTTCCCTTTATTAATGGATCCCTTATTTTCCCCCCCTGATGTCCCTTTTGTGTTTCTGTATAAAAAGCTTAACGGGCCTGGACAAAAAATCTAAAACAATTGATCTTTGAATATTAATTAGTGTAGTTTCAAATAGGTGGAATCCTTGTGTCCAGATAAAAAAATAGGTTGAATCCTAATTAAATCTAGAGTGTGAAAATTTTTTCCGTCCCATCCATCACGTGCCGTCATATGGCTTTTTGGGATAAGAAATTTTGGGCAGAACAAAATTCATCTTTAGGATGAGATGAGACACAAGATGGGGTCATCACAATTCCGTCTCGTCCCGAATATATGTACACATTTTTATATACTATTTTTGAGAAAATGCATTTGTCATCTGTATTATGTATGAGTATATATAACATTTTTTATAAAAATATGATCCTAATAATTTGTTAGCTTATTATATAATATAAGATGTATTGCAGAAACAATATTGAACTAATTTCTTCCTTTGATATAAACCTAAGTATTATATTCTTTTCTTACAAATAGATAATTTTAATAAAAATATTAAAAAAAATTCATCATTTTCGCATCTCGTCTTAATCCCTATTGGGATGGGACAAGATAGGACTTAGGACAAGAGTTTCTTAATCCCGTCTCGTCTTATGAACACCCATATTTAAATCCGTACGAAATAACAAATCAAATTGGAACCCACACACTTAACAAATTTCTAATAAGGCAATGAGACCTCATTAAGAATTTTATAATGTTGTAAAAATACCATAATACCCCAAATAAATCTGAAAATTAAAATGGAGTTTTTTTTACTATAAATTCTCATATAATTTTAAATTTAACACCCAAATAAACGCTTCTTTGAAACATTTGGATATTAACTTTAGTTGAATTGCAACAACATTGAATGTTTAAAAAAAATATTGAGTGTAATTAAGTTTTACAGATTTCTCTTTAGACTTAATATGGATTGTACGTGGAAAGATTATTAAAAGTAAAAAATCAGTTTGTTATTGCTTATAGTAGCTAGAAAAACTTGTCTTCTACTCCCCCATTTATAAATATAAGATCATTTTAACTTTTTTGTGCAAGTTAAGAAAATAAATTGGAACATTAAATTACAACGTATGTCACATGTAATTGGATTATAGTTTAGGTTATAAGTAGAATAACTAGTTTCTGAGGAAAAAGATAATCATAGACATTTTACGGTGATTAATATTGCATCATTAATTTTCTCCGAAAAAAAGTCAAAGTGATTTTATTATTAGAGTGGGATGGAGTGCACTTATTACAAAAACAACTACACATACAAATTGCTGCACACATTGAAGTAGAGCATGAACAATACTAATCAAACCATGCAAACTTGTAAAATATATTGTCTGGATACAGAGATCATCAACATATGCGTTCAACATTAGGGGAAGCCTCGCAAAGCTCTTGCACTGGGTATTTGATTTCACAATCAAACAAAAATTTATCATTTCCTCCTCTCATAAGTAACTTATCTTAGATCTACTATTGAATGCCCACACGATCTATATTTTTATTTCATTTATTGTATCAACTATATGATGATTATCATCATAGTCTTCATAACATATATTCAAAATCCCTGATTAGGGTCATGAGATCTCATTAAGATTTTGTCAAAAGTAATTTGCCCAAATTTGAATTTTGGTATTTCCAAAGTTTTGTGATTGAGATTTTCCCTTTCAAATAAGAATCTTAGTATTTACATTCATATCTGAAGTCTTCTTGTCGGAGATAATCTCAAAGCTTTTTTCTTGGTCTTCATATAGAGTCATAAGTCATTAACTCATTATCACACTCACCACCCTGCTTTGATTTCTCTGTAGAGAATTCCTGCCGTCAAAGTAAAATGAAGTACTCACATACATATATTATAGTACCCCAGGTCCTAAATATAAGACCTATTTGATTTTTTTGGAGAGATTAAGGTTGCGAAATATATTATTAAATTATGACATTTTTGATATATTTTTAAATTATTCATTAGTTTATAGTTTATAGGTTAAATAAACTAGTCTAAGGGAAAACATTAAATTAATCAATTTATAATTAACTTATTTTGTTTTTTTAAGATTTTCCAAAAAAAATCAACTTGGTCTTATATTTAGTACCGGAGGGAGTATCTTTTATTTATGTCTAATAATATGGTAAACAAGATTGATTAATACTACATCGACCTAATGTATAAATAAATAGTATATCGATAGAAATCTTTATTTTGCAACTTCGAAGTGCATAAAATTAGCACATTATCATACTTTCTTCAGCATGGCGCCTGCTGTGTATCTATAGAATGTGTGAATGATAAAATTTTTTTCTTTCTTTTTTTTAGAACTTCTTATTCTTTTTTTGGATTTAAAGGGG
Organism: Mimosa pudica; assembly: GCA_029929735.1. Lineage (NCBI taxonomy): Eukaryota > Viridiplantae > Streptophyta > Magnoliopsida > Fabales > Fabaceae > Mimosa > Mimosa pudica. Next base: position 4,279,770 of record JAKELP010000021.1, on the reverse strand, counting down.
CAAGCACTAACGGCTTGAGGTTACAAGCGGGATCGAACCCGCAACCTCCCACCTAAAGGGGAGATGTCATACCACTGGGCTACAAGGCCCTTGGTAGAACTTCTTATTCAATTAGTGATAGTTTGATATCATGAATTTTATAATTAATTAGTGACCAAAATGGATCAGGATATAGCGTTGGCAGTGACATGGAGAAGTGGCGGCTTAGCAAAGAGAGAATGCATTAAACTTAAAATTATATTCCAGTTGATTCTTATTAATAAGACATCAAATTAAGTTTTTTTTTTTAGTTTTTGTTTGTAAGAGATAGTAGGAGTACTTGTTAGTTTCCAATGTATATTAATTTTTTTTTTAGTTACATACCCATATTTGATAGGGATATTCAAAGAGAATGATTAATTAATTCTTATTACAAGACACCAATTATTAACATGTTTTCTTGATCTTTTTTGTAAGATAGTCCATCCCTTCCCTAAATATAAGATGAAATAATAACTTTAATGTATTTGAGAAAACCGTTAAAAGTAGTTAAAAAAGTTAATGTCTCTCAAATATGTTTCATCTTCCAACTTTACCCCAATTGATGAGGAAGAGAGTGTATGACAAAAATAAGATGAGAGTGTGTATTAAAAAAGAAAGAGAACAAATAATTAATTGCAATATAATCAACAAAGGGCAAAAATAAAAAAAATACATTAAATACAGGAAATGCACCTTATATTTTAGGACACATCTATTTATTCCATAACTTCACCTTATATTTGGGGACGGAGCTATTCGCACTTGTTTGTTTTTCAATGTATTTTAATTTTTTTCTTATTACATAGCTAGTTACATACCCCAATTTATTTACTAGGGATATTAGGAGAGATTAATATTAATAAAAAATATATATAGTAGTTGAGTTTTGTGTGTCATGGTGAGAATAATATTGGAAGTTACATAGATTTTAAAAACAAATTTAATACTTTTAAGTTTTGACCAAAGTAGGAATTGTTAGTTGGGACCTCTTTATTAATAAAGAGTGGAAGGAGTAGATTATGGCAAAAAAAAAAGGAAGGAGTAGATTAAACACAAAAAAATAAATAAATGAAATTAAACTGATACTACATTATATTATTTTATTATTTTATCATGTTTCATTAATTTACTTTCCCTAGTCAAACTATTGATGACGAAGCAAACGTTTTCTTTTTTTGGAAATGACAAAGCAAGAAATGGATAAGTTTTCCAAACACCGACGCCTTCATCCACCACTTTGACAACTACTACTCGTCAGGTCCACTGTTTTATCATACTCCAATCTTATTTTGATAAAATATGATGTGCATGTAGACATTCATTATTGTTATGATATCAGCATTTAAAAACTAAGTATCAGTATTATCTGATCTATTATTTCAGTGAAAAAAATTATCTGATATATATACTTGTGTAGTCATCAGCAACTTTATTTTGAATTAGACTGGGAAACGTGTAATATTATATTGATTAAAATTAATAAATGCATGGAACATACGTTGGATATTCCATCACATTAATCCATTATACTTAAATATTGTAAATCACAACTATTTCATTAACATATATATACAATAATCTAAAAATAATTAACGGCTGGAACATACGTTGTATATTCCCTCCCATTAGTCCATTACACATAAATATAGTAAATTACAACTGCTATTTAGTCAAATTGAAAAAAAAAACAAATGTTGATTTATTAATTTTAACTTTTAAATTTTAAATACCAAAATTACCCCTATTCAAATACGTTTCACTTTTAAGTTTCAACATTATATTATCCTTCGGGTTTAAAAAACATTATGTTATCCTCTTTTCGGATATCCAATAAACATTATATAAGGAAAAACTTTAAAAAATGGCAACTAACGAATTATGTAATTAAAAATGATAAGGGAGTGATTAAGAAATCAAACCTCCATATAAACATAACACACACGTGGTAGTCATTAATGTAACATTATAACTTAACCAAAAAAATAAAATAAATATAGTGTCTATCCATTCGGTAGGTCAATGAAGCTAATCCTTTCAATTCCTTGAAGTCCGCGGCGATACGACGTCGTAAACACACATATTATATTTATATTATATACACTCCTTTCCATATAAATAAGGAATAATCCTTCACTTGTGATCTACTCGTATTAGCTATAGCCTATAGCTTTCCATTTATCAAGCAACGTGATTTAAATCCCATATATATAGCTTCTTCTTCTTCTTCAAACCCATTATCGATCACTATTCTCATTTCATTCACAGGAAGCTTCATCAGATCACAATAAGCATGCACGTCGATCTCTCAGTTATCCTACCTCGTGTTCTTATTGTCTCTAGGCGAACTGTTCGCAAGAACAAGTTTGTTGATTTTGTAGGTAAAGTTTTCTTCTAAAAATCTCTTAATCTATCATGCATATAAAATGTTCTTCGTGTTTTGGTTCTGTATGAAATAAGTCGTCATCGTCATCATCAAAGTCTTATCCCAACTAAGTGGGGTTGGCTACATGATCACACGGCGCCATTGAATGCGTGTATCCATGCTCAAAAGATTCGACATATTTTTACATTGGCTGCCGAAGCCTAACACAACTCTACTCATTTATCCGGGCTTTTCTGTATGAAATAAGTCATATCCTCAAATCTTACTACAAAAAATGATGTATGGTGAAGTTACCGAGTATTAATTAAACATTTGGAAAATTATAAAAATTCAAATTTTTATCATTTTATGTAGAATTTAATCATCAAAAGGAATAACAAAAAAGCAACAGTGTTCATATATATGAATGATTAAATTTATTATTTTATGTTTTTTTTTTAAATTTTATTGTAGGAGAATATCATCTAGATCTTATAGTAGGATATGGAGCAGTACCAGTTATTGTTCCACGTGTTAATGGGGTCCACATGCTATTAGACAGCTTTGAGCCAATTCATGGTGTTCTTCTATGCGAAGGAGAAGACATAGATCCTTCTCTTTATGGATCAGAAGCTTCGGGTTTATCACAAGAAGAGCTAGAAGAAATCAGAAAGCTTCATGTAAGTGACACTTCCATTGACAAAGAGAAAGATTCAATTGAACTACGCCTAGCTAAGCTATGCCTTGAAAGGAACATTCCCTATCTAGGAATCTGTAGGGGGTCACAGGTTTTGAATGTTGCTTGTGGAGGTACTTTATATCAGGACATAGAGAAGGAGGTATCAAATAAGTGTGAGATGAAGGTAAATCATATAAACTATGATGACTATGATGGGCATAGGCATGAAGTGAAGGTGGTGGAGAATACACCATTACATCAATGGTTTAAGGAGTCATTGATGGAGGAAGAAGATGGGGGAGTGATGAAGATTAGAGTTAATAGTTATCATCATCAAGGAGTTCAGAGATTGGCCCAGAGATTTGTTCCAATGGCTTTTGCACCTGATGGTTTGATTGAAGGGTTTTATGATCCAGATGCTTATAATCCTGAAGAGGGTAAGTTCATCATGGGATTGCAGTTTCATCCTGAGAGGATGAGGAAGCCTGATTCTGATGATTTTGATTACCCAGGATGTCCCTTTGCTTACAAGGTACCACACATACACACATATATATAATGCTAAGTTTCTTTCTTTTTTCCAGGAAAATTTGAAGTTGAAATTGGACCCAAATTTGAAGGGAGAGCCCAATCTTACAAAATTAGTGTAGAGTGCAAGTCATATCTGCATTTCCCCAATCAAAATCCTATTTGGTATCCTTTTTGTGAATATAAGTCTAAAGGGGAAGTTTAATCATACAAGATCACTAGCCTTTTGAAAGGGAGAGCTCTTAAATTTAGAAGTTACGTTTTACTTTTGATGTTTCCTTACGTGAAACTAGTAACATTCTAATGAAAAGTTTTGCCGTGTAGGAATTTGTTAAGGCTGTAATTGCATATCAGAAGAAGCTGAATGCTGCAACATCTATTGAGAAGCCTCTTAAGCTTAACAAGGAAATGGAGAACAAAAGGAAGATCATAGTAAGAAGCTTTTCAGTGGCTAAAAGTCTTTATGATTCTGGCAGGGGAATGAATCCTTCCAATGATTCTGTACTTGAAGCTGGGGCAGAATTTCTTGAGGTAATTTACAGATTCAAATTGGAAATCTTAGTGAAACTAATATAAATAACCTTTAGATCAGAACTTAGCTCTAAAATGTATCACTAAAATGTTCTCCACAAGTGAACAATATGGGATGATAACAGGTCCATGCTACTCACTTGTAATTAGCATCTTTTGGTTATTATATTATTTCATTGGTAACGTCACGGTAATTTTGCTTAATATGATTAAATTTTGGTCTTTTGTTGTCTGTGTGTAGTCAAACACTGCATTGAGTGTGCAGCAAGAAAAAAGGCTAAAGCAGATGGGAGCGACAGTAAGGAATGGAGGGTCATACATGGAGAGATTGAAGATGGACGAGGAGAGAAAGAGAATGACAAGAAAAATAATGGCCAAAATGCCAGTGGAACAATTATCTGAGCTCTTGTCTTTCTATCATGCCATGGAGCAGATTTGTTCTGAAATGTTGCAGAAAAATATTCATAATGGCCTTGTCAATGACCTCAGTTAATTATTGCTGTGCTTTTATTTCAGAGAGTTATTGTAATACTTCAGGTTGAATGTTATATATATGTGCGCCCTCTCATTAAATTTGTGCTATGTTGTTTGTGATTTTGCTGAAAAAGTGAAATAGTGATAGACTGATAGATAAATTATGTCTCATTTTCTTTCTCCATGTATATCTCTTGAACTGTACTATATCTCTTGAAATAGTGGCGGAATTGAAATTTATAATTCGATTACTTTCAGGCGATAAGGTCATTTGTGACTACACTAAGATTAAAGGAACTATTGGTGACTACACTAATGTTACGTTGTAATTAAATCTGACCACTTAATGTTAGGGACATCAATCATGTGCGTTGTAATCACCTCAGATGAGGGAGAAATTGAATAGTACTAGTATTTATTTACCTTGTTTGGTGTGAAGCACCGACTTTCTCACAAATCAAATTCTATGATTTGGTTTCCCAAGTCCTACCACATCCTCAAGGGAATACAATTTTTTGGTAATGCGGTTGGCTGCCAAACTTGCGCCCTTATATTTCTTTGAATATCTCTTATCCAAACAAATATTATAATAAGACCATCATTTTGCTTTCTATTAATTCAATTCATAAAAAAATTTGTGAACAAAATTGGTCCAATTAATTATATCGATCTAGCATAGAACATATATACTAAATGCCACATTTCTTTGTCATATGATAACTTTGTTAATAGTGATATATAAATACTTATTAAACAATCTTTTAGTTTGAAGGATATCCTCAAGTTGGTAAACTTTTTAGATCCAATTCTTTAAAACCTTTTCATAGCCTCCATTTGTTCCTAAATATATCAGGTAGACAATTAGGTCCGCCTCAATTTTAAATACAAGATTCAAATCAATTTTGCTTCTCAAACTTGCAACTTTTTAGCCTAAAGTATTTATATATTTTTTTTGACAGAACCTATTTATCAATTTTTAAAAGCAGGACTGGACAATGAGCTGGAAATGCCAACGGGTCATAGTTGAAACGGTTGGATAGGTCAAATCGTTTGGTTGGACCAATGACCGTTTGGTTGGACCAATGACATAATTAATTAAAAAATATTTCATAACTTTAATAAAATTTTAAAATTAAAAGACAAGAAATTAAGTAATACTTGTTGGCGGGTGAAGACAACTATTCTTCTATGACATTCGATTTTTGTTTGGCCGCTCCGATTTCCAGGCTTAAATCTGGTTCCTGGCTTAAAAGTGGGTTATTGGCGGCTGAAAGTGGCTATTCTTCTATGATGGCCAAGAGGGATATAATAAGAGGCTTGGTATTTATATTGATATTGCATAATAAGAGGCTTCAAATAAAGAAGTACTATATATATATATATGTTCGTTGATCTTGGAACATGGGTGAACTCAAATTTCCTAGAGTCTAGCAAGTTAGAATTTCACCTCTTGAATAACGATGCTGACTCGTTTTGATTGACGAGATGTAAGACCTCCAAAGCATTTGTCTCGATGATTACCCTACAAATTAACGTCCTCAGGACACCACCATATCATCAACTCACAAAGGTTTTTTCCCGCTACTACTAAACTCATTAGCGTAGCCATATAATAGGAGCCAACATAAGGTTGTGAACAAATCAAATTAAGCCAACTACTCTCACCATAATAAAGTTGAAAAAATAAAATTATGACGGGAAGAATGCTTAACCATATATAAATTCCTCGTTTCTTTGCAATTTCTAAGGATAAGTAAAGAGTGGGATCACCCACATGGCACAAGAGGCTACATTACACAATCCCCTTATGGTTCTATTCTCATTAGTCAGTAGTTAAATTTCTTTTTAACTGCTAATTGGTAATTACATAAACAATTTGCACTTTTGAATAGTATGAAGCTTCCAAATATATTGCCATATTCAATACAGATATAAGTTCTCCTTCGATTGCTTTGTATTCATCATAAGCAGACTTGTAACTATAAAGACACCGCTACGAACTTGTCTTCATAGAACAACGTTCTGTGATTAGTCCAGGTCATTAAAATCATTGATATAGTCCCAAGATTCCTTATAATACCTGACCAAGTAGTAGAAGCTTGCTTCTCTTTATCAATATTATCCAATTAATCACCTCCAAAATTATGTGCAAATGGGATGAACATGTAAGGGAATGAATTGTGGAAATGAAAAATGGAAGAAAATCAGAGAAGTAGAGGAGAAATAAGAGTGGGAAAAATATTTCATGGTGTATATAACATTTTAATGTATTTCTTTAAAGATCTATTCTATACCCGAAAACAATTTTTGGTGCATCTAACACTGCTGTATAAAAAAATAATTGAAGCTATTGGATATATTTGTCAAAAAAATTTCACGGAGTTCAATACTTTCTATATGTCCCTTCTTTTACTTCCAAAATTTTTTGGGACACAAACTTAGCTCCCGAATAAGGGATTTAATTTCAAATAGGTTTTAAGGAATTGTTACCACTTGTTAATGAAGGTTATTGCACTTGTTAATGGTAGTCATTAACAATTCCTTGAAACTTCTTTGAAATTAAGTCTCTTATTTGGGATCTAACTGTAATTGTCCCTAAATTTTCCCCCCACTATCTGTTAGGCCCAACTAACTTTTTTCCCTGTTTTTTTGCCAAAAGCCTGAAATCCAACAAAACTGATAAAGGCCTTCTTAGATCGCATAATATGAATAATACTACCTCCAGTCCTAAATATAGGACCTAATTGAATTTTTTTTGGAGAGATTAAAGTTGCGAAATAGGTTATTGAATGATGACATATTTGATATATTTTTAGATTATCCATTAGTTTATAGGTAAAATAAACTAGTTTAAGGAAAAAAATTAGGTAAATCAATTTATAATTAACTTATTTTGCTTTTTAAGGATTATTTAGAAAAAGTCAATTAGGTCTTATATTTAGTACCGGAGGGAGTATATGTCTATCATTGGGCAAACCATAAACAAATGGTACTGTAATATGTATAAACGTTTTTTTTTCTCTTCGTCAGAGTCAGTTTCTCTTTGCTTTTAGCCATTGTATATGCTGTGGCAACATGAAATTAACTAATTAAGATATAAATAAAGTTAAACGCATTGATGACCAAAATAAAAGACTAGTTGTTCAACTTATTGAACAATTCAAAATTTCTACAGTTAAAATAATCACTCAAAATGGGCATAAGTCCAATTCTGCCACAGAAGTAACCCCTAATACTATCAAGTGCCCTAAATTGATAAATGGAGTGTATTTACCCTAGAAATAATACATGTATAGCTATTTCACCGTCTAGTGAGTGTATTGTTGTCACATGGATAATACCCATTGATAGCTCCGTCTAGTAAGGGTGAAATAGTTATTCCTGTTACGTCCAGTAAAAATATGCTCCCAAAATACTTGATGGTTTTAGCGGTTACTTTTGGGGCAAAATTTTGGACCATTGCCCATTCAAAATTAAGGTGGTTATTTTATAAATATTATTATCTGGCTAAATCATAAAACATTATCGGGCCTAATTAGTAATTAGTAAAGGTAACTGTTCTAAAAAGTGTTCCTTTTAGTAAGACACAATCTAACTTTATATAAACGGCTAAAAATCTTTTATTAGATTAACACGATTGGTTTATGTGGCTATCTTTATAGAACCTAACAACTCATGAAGAAAGCGGGTTCAGCAATAATTTGGACATATACCTAACCTGCTATCTCTCTGCTCTGAGTATAAATTACATGCCCATCTTGCAGGAGATTTGAAAATGTAGAAGACTTCTAATAACAAATTCATAATTCTGTTTTAAATAAAAATATAAACGGACTACAGTTTTGCTATATGTACAATTAAAAAATTTAACTGTTGAATTTATAAACCATAAAAAATAATAAAAAATATATGGTTCAAATATGATATATTCCTCCATTAATCAATACACTTCAATTCTCAAAACTCAGACAAAAAAGAAGTTCTCAGGTCAACCAATGTGTTCCCAATGAGATTTCTCAATATAAACTCCCACACACGTTTACAAAATTAATTAATTACATGAAAGTTAAAGAAATAAATTAGATATCTAAATTATAACATGTGTTACATGTAATTAGATGACGTGTTAGTTAATAACAAACAAACAACAACAAAACCTTATCTCAACTAAGTGAGGTCGGCAAATAAGTCAAAGTGGTTTTATAATTAGTACTGAACGAGTATATCAATATAAACACTTTTTTGCTCAAACAATTCTAAACACTTAAAAATGAGCTTAAATTGCTTTCTGTTTAAACAAAAATCCCTAACTGATATCTTGTATTTAAATTTATATGCCACCTAATTTGCATATTGATATATGACTTTTAATTTCGTTACCAAATTTTTTATGGAGAAATTTCGTTACCATTTTTCTTGTTTATATTTGTTGGTAGGTCGTCCTACACATATGATATTGTTATGCTTCTTAATTCTTGACTTCCAAAGTTTTGACTCTAAGAGACCCCGTCTATAATAAAATTGCAGTATACTCAATCTGATTAATAGATACCGTCACATTTCACAAATTTACAAAATCCAAATAATGCAATTAACATATTTAAGTTTCCTCAAATCAATAAAATCTTTAATAATAAGGTTTTTGGAGCAGAAAGAATTACAAAAAGTTATAATATTTAAAAAATAATTGTAAAAAAGTTGGCAAACGAACATTTATATATATTTTTTTAAAAAAAATCTTTATAAATGTTCGTTGTTTTCTCATACTCTCTCTCGTTGCTCTTTTATTCTTCTCTTATTTTTCCTAATAGTTATAAAGTCATACTTAAAAATATAAATTTATTTCGAAACTATTTACTAATTTTAATCAATTAAAAACCACATAATTTAACTATCACTCAAATAAAAAGTAAAGTATCAACTATATAATTGATTGAAAAAAATATCTAAATGGGATGACATCAAAGGCGTACAAAAATGTCAATGAATTAGTCTTGACGCCACTGCAAGAAATTAATTAAAAAGTCTTGTAAGGAAATTGAATGGTTCCTTCACATAATTCACCTTGTCACTTGTGTATGACTCAGTCCTGCTTCTCGAACCTCATTTATGGTACATTGGCATCACATCTACCCACTTCTCCACAATCCTTATGTGTGAATGATGGAAATTTTAAGGTCTAATTCAATTGAACTTGTCATCACATTGCTTAATATCTTCCCAGAATTTCTTAACTTGAAATTTTCAAATATGACAAATTGTAATATAGTGACAAAGACATATGCTTAGTATATACACATATTTCTCCCAACATAACTTCAGATTCATTATTCATCACTCTCACACCCCTTTCAATTTTTCCTCACCAAAATATGAATTCTTCTGATCATTTTCTCCATTGTTTAATCTTCTTCCTTTTGCTCCTACTTTTCTTTATAACTGTTTGTGCCTATGATGATAACTTCAAAAACTGCAGTAGCTTCTTCAATTGTGGAACAGTCAATAACGTTGGCTATCCATTTTGGGGAGATAACAGAGCTGAATATTGTGGTCAACCTGGTTTCCAACTTACTTGCCAAGACAATATACCAAAGTTGATGGTAAACTCTGTCACTTATAGGATTCTGGGTCTGAGCCTCAATGGTCAGAATCTCACAGTGGCTAGGGATGACTATTGGGATGATTTATGTCCTGATCAATACAAAAATAATAGTTTTGATTCCACCTTGTTCAAGCTTGATGATGGACTTCAAGACATGGCCTTTCTATATGATTGCATAAGCACTTTTAATCAATTAGGTGGTCTTTTCAAGCCTTCATCTACAGAGTGCTCCTTCACTAGCGGTTCGAATAAAAAAGTATACTATGGGATCATATCTGATTCCAGTGTGGATTTGACAGGAGTTTGCAAGGTGGTTGTTATTCCTATACTGGATGCCTCAATTGGTTTGGTAATGTCAGATAAAAAAGCGATTCAAGATGCATTAGAGGAAGGTTTTGGAATGAGATGGAATGTAAATAATGAAGAGTGCAACAAGTGTGTTAAGTCTGGGGGGAAGTGTGGGTATATGAATCAGGAGTTCACATGTTTCTGCATAGACGGGCGTCAAGGAGCTACTTGTTCTTCTGGTAGGTTTAAAGGGTGATCTCTCTCCCTTGTACTCAAAAAACAACAATTAGGAAATTAACATCTTTATCAGTCTAATCAAATTAAATTAGGAAAAATGGATATATCATGTGCTAATAACTAATATAACTAACATTCCTAATCTAATCAAATTAGGAGAAGTTGTCTTATCTTTAGGAAGAGAGAGTAGATTGTTATCATTGTGTGTGGGTGTGTCAAAAGAAAGAGTCCTTCCAATCTGCCCTTTTCTCTTGTGGACATACGCCCTTTTTTGAGGTGTGTATCACGCCCATCCATGACTAAGTGTTGGTTGAAGGGAAAATAACAATCACTATTGAGATTTTTTGATCCTATGATATATTCTTTCTCTTCCCGTTGAGTCCATTGCTTGTTTATGTTATTTTTCTCTAGGTGAAATGATTTTCACCTATCCAAATTGATACAAAATAAGCTTGATATATATTAAGTGATTTTTATGTTATGTTATACTCCCTAGGAGTTTGGATAGATTAACCTATTTTTAGTTATGTTATACTCTCTCCATCCCATATTATAAGGTTTTTTTTATAATAATATTGTCTCAAATTATAAGGTGATTTGAGTTAGTAGGATAATAAATGCATTTCTTCAATTTTGCCCTTAGTTAATAACATTGTTCCATATATTCTCTTTCCTCATTTTTATCATTGTTGTATTTCTCATTCTTCCATAAATAAGGGTATTCTAAAAAAAAAATTGTGTCTCATACATATTTGTTGATTTTTTACTATTTCTAATTCTTCCATAAATAAGGGTAAAAACATCTTATAATATAGGATGGAGGGAGTATTTGTTAGAGTTGTCTTGTAAAGTGTAAAAACCTCTTTTTATTGATTCCTAAACAGAGAGTTCATTCTGATAAAAAAAAATAAACAGAGAGTTCATGATAAAAACCAGGAGTGAAACTTGCCTTAGTTAGCCCAATAAGTTTTGAATCTGATCTATAAAAGCTGATTACCTGTTAATATTTCTTTTATGTTCTTACATTATGCCAGTTTTTTTACATCTCAATGTAATGTGCTTTTTACAGGCAAACGTTCTAACAAGGCAGTTGCAATAGGTAACCTACATTCTATTCTATTATGAACACTGTCTTGATCAGGAAGATTCAGATTTATGAAATTTCTGACAAATGAAGTTGACATAAGAAAATTTACTCATTATTTGCTTGGTACTTAGGTGCTGGTGTTGGAGTTGGAGCCTTATGTGGGGTTCTTATTTTATGTTTTATGTTTTTCTTCATCAAACGAAGGAAGAGAAAAGTTGAACAAATGAGAAGCAATAAGAACCTCTTGTCGCCATCTTTAAGCATTATTAATGAAGATGTAACAACAAACTCTGCAACAACAACTATTATAGCTCAAAGTGCTCCTTTTTACCCTTCCACCAAGTTTGACGCTGTGCCAGTTCAAAAAAAGTTTAGCTCTATGCAGAAGAGTTTTTACTTTGGTGTCCAAGTTTTTAGCTATGATGAACTTCAAGAAGCTACCAAAAATTTTGACCCTTCCATGGAACTTGGTGATGGAGGCTTTGGGACTGTTTACTATGGTAACAAGAATATCATTTCTCAAGATATGCTCCTTTAAACAATATAACTAATATTTATAAATTAAAAAAATAGTAAACTTATTTGAAAAAAAAGGTTTGGTTATTTCCTAAAAAACCCTTTTTAATCATTTGTATTAGATATTGTCTTTATTGAAAAACACCTATAATATGTGAAATCAATAGGGAGAATAAGGAGAAATTATGCGAATTTAGAAGACAAAGTAGATAAAGATCTTGTATTTATGAACAAAGCAAATCCTTCTACTAGAGCTAATATTAAGACCGTAGGTAGTATATGTTTACCACTTTCCTCATACAATGTAGGATGTGAGTTCTAGTGAAACATGAATGTCCAGAAGAGAAGCTTGATGCTATAACACTCAGTATTAAATATAAGTGTTAGACGATGGAGTTAGTTTGGTACTAAATATAATACGCCATTCCATTTTGCCTCTCAAATTTAAAATTTTTCATTAGATATTCTTATTGATTGTACAATGAGGGTTTTCGATCATAGGAGAATTATCCAGCATGATTATTAAAACGAGTTTTGTAGGAAAATCAAAATATATTTCTCACAAATAACACATTATTATTATACTGTCCGTAAATTATTTATCCATAATCCTATATTAAGAAGAGTAGGGAGGGAAGGATATAACATATCACTAATGCTATCTTTTGAACTTTCTTCAGGGACTCTAAAAGATGGACGAGTAGTTGCAGTAAAACGCCATTATGAAACCAATGCAAAACGTGTGGATCAATACATGAATGAGGTGGAGATTCTAGCTCGACTACGACATGACAACCTTGTAGCTCTTTATGGATGCACATCAAGACACAGTCGAGAACTTATCCTTGTCTATGAATATATTCCTAATGGAACAGTTGCTGACCACCTTCATGGCAAAAGATCTCAATCATCTGTGCTTTCTTGGACTACACGTCTGAATATTGCAGTAGAAACAGCTGAAGCCTTAGCTTACCTTCACAAATCCGATGTCATACACCGTGATGTCAAGACCAACAACATCCTCCTCGATGAAAATTTTCGAGTTAAGGTTGCTGATTTTGGCCTCTCACGTTTGTTTCCTAACCATGTCACACATGTTTCGACTGCTCCACAAGGGACACCTGGTTATGTTGATCCCGAGTATTACCAGTGCTTCCAATTGACCGATAAGAGTGATGTTTATAGCTTTGGAGTAGTTTTGATCGAGATCATATCGTCATTAGAAGCTGTGGATATTTCGAGGAGTCATCGTGACATAAACTTGGCCAACATGGCGGTTGATAAGATTCAGAGCAATGCATTGCATGAGCTGGTTGATCCATATTTAGGGTTTGAAAGGGATGATTCTGTGAGGAAGATGATTATAGGAGTAGCAGAATTAGGCTTCAGGTGTTTGCAGAAGGAGAGAGACATGAGACCTTCCATGAAAGAGGTGGTTGAGGTGTTGAAGGAGATTCGGGGTGATAAGGAGCATGATAATGTGAAGAAAAACAATAGTAATAATAATAATAATAAAGAAGTGGTGATGATGATGGATAAGGCAGAAGAAATGGTGCTTTTGAGAAATAGTAGTGCACCGGTTTCACCAAATTCAGTTTCTGATAAATGGGTTAGCTTCTCTTCTGCATCTGGTTCTTCACAGAACCTGTTGTCTCCCTTTTCTGTTGGCAGAGCTTAGATTAGGCAGTATATTTAGTGAACTCACAGTTCAGAGTTTCACATACTCTTTTACTTAACATTATAGGGATGCATATAATGTAGGGTTAGTAGGTGTGAAAGTTAAATTAATGGATTTGTATAGCTAGATAAGCAGTGAGAGAGACACTTGGCATTATATACACTGCTTTGTATATAGAAACCTCATTTTGATGTATTAGTGTTTCATTTGGATTACACACGCATACATATACGATTAGGGAGAACTTCTATTAGATATAAAGAAAAAAATTGATCTCTAAAAAGTTTTATGAGTAAACAGTACGTAATTACAGTTTCTGATGTAAAAAGTAACAAGTCTTTGATGTATCCACAATAATAGGACTAATTAACTACTACCTTATTTTTTTGGTAAGAACTAGTACTACATTTAGCTACTCATTGTAACTTTCTAAGATATATTTTATATTGTGTATGTATATAGTTCTGGCTTGGCTGATTTGATTGAATAGGATCTGGCTTGACTGGTATGACAGAAATTGAAGTTCCTTCATGTTCTTATCAGTATTCAGGATTAGTGGGTTGAATCTGAGTTATGGGAGCTTGCTCTCTTTGACCAATGTAAGGTTCATACATGGGGAAGAGTCGCTAAGAGACTCACTCTCTAATGTGTATGTAATGTTACAATCTCACAAATGTTTCTTTCATTTGTTTTATAATCATTACATTCTATATAAAATGAATAACATTTTAATATTTTTGCGGGTGTATGCAGTTTTTGAATTTTTCTTATTTTGTTTAAAAAATAAATCAAACTATACATTTTTCGAATCATTTTTTTACAAAAAATTGTAAAGAATTCAAAATTACATCATTTTAAATTCACGAGACATCAAAATATTTGGGAAGTTGCGCTATGCCCTCTCATATCATTATGTTTAGTTTGATTTAAACTTCCCATATTTTTTTCTCTTTCTATTTCTCTTATGAACGTATTGTATACATTTGATTCTGTGAATGTGTAGAATCCATGTCAAGAGGTTTGACATGATTCTGAATTTAATTGTCCCTCTCTGTAGTATTTTGATTTTGTTAATCATAAAAGGAGATTTTGGTCAAAAAAAGGTAATGAAAGAAGATAAAGTGTTAAACATCATGAGCTTCAGCTTTCAAACAATGGCCACTTTGGTGTATACATATTGCATCTTTTGCTCTTAAAGTTTATATAGACAATCTAATTAATATTTTATATAAAATAGTATGTAATGATTATTTATACAAAGTAATTCTGTATAAACATAATGAAAATAGTTTGAGATTACAGTTTTGATCAGAGTTTTGAGAATCAATTTTTCTACCTGCATTAGCCTCGTGTCTCCAGGGGACATTACAGCAACTTTATCGTACTTCACCCTTAATAACTATTTTTCCTGGTTAATTAATTGTAGTAGGATAGATATGTACCCGCATCAAATCAAATAAATATTAAATGTACAGCTAGGATAACAAAGATTTTAGGAATGACAGACAGCTTAAATAACTACCAAAACAAAATGATATAGATCAAGCAGTTTGTTTTACAAAACTACAGATCTAGCATATTATTTTCACACAGCACAATTCGTGACCTAGTAAAAGAAACCGGAAATTCTTACACAATTTCTTTGAATATAAATTGGTATTGTTTCTTGAACCGTGGTTTAGAATACATATTGTACATTTACAGAAGAGATTAAAAAGGTAACAGATGTAAGATGAAATATAAGTCTTGTACAGATATTTTTTTTATTGTGAATATTTAAGATCTAATTTAGTGTCAATGAGATGATCCTTGAAGATTAGTTGCTGTGGGGGCTGTTTGAGCAAGAAACTACCAAATTATTCCCTTTCTTCTCCTAAACCTATCAACAAGGTCAGTGCTCATCCTAGACTTTTCAGGCTTGTTTGTCTTTCTAGATTTCTCGAGGCGACTATCTAAACTGTTTCTAGAGGCTTCTGGAGGCACTGTACCCAATACAGATGCAGAATCAGAAGTTCCACTCTCAGATGCTTCTTTACTAGTTTTACCTTGACTATCAGTTTGTACAGAATCGTCCTTGCTGGAACCATTAGTACATGTTGCTTTAGCTTCTTTGACTTTAGGTTTGGCAATTGTTTGTACAAATTTCTTAAGATGTTTGATGAATTCTGGGTAAAGCTCAAGATTACAATGACCACCACCTTTTACCCATAAAGGTTCATACTTTACCTTGCAAAGCTCCCAAAGCTTCTTTCCATGGGAGCAATGAACAACTTCATCTGCTGTTCCCTGTGCATTGAGAAACACATCAATCCCTAGGGAAGGCCAAAATTAAAAAAGAAAAATAGATATTCCCTATCATAAAAGAATACTACTAGAATGGCTTTGTAGCCTAGTCATATGAACCCCTCCAACAAGTGGGGAGTTCACAGGTTCAATCCAGCTAGTAAGATCGGGATACGAGTGCATGAGTTTAAAAAACACAAGAGTAGAGAAACAGTCACTTACATGGATAACCAAAACAGGACAGTTCACCAAGCATATTTTATCAATATTCTGTGTAAAGATAAGAAAAGAAACCACATCAATCCCCCAGTCAGGAAGGGAATAGATTTTTTCAATGGGTCCCACTGAGGTCCCAAGAAAAGAATGTTTATAATCAAACGGATGAAGTTGCAAAAATACTATGGTAAATTGGCAAACATACATCTAGCATCAATAAAACCTCAGGTGCATGTATACCTATAGTAAATTTAAAAGTGTGCAAAAAAATTTTCATCAAAATGAGTTAACACTTCTTAAGTTGCATTGGGTCCCACAAAATCCTCCCATAAAATCTCCATATAGTCATTTTAACGGAAAAACAATTTTCTTCAAATTTAATATAGGTATTTTTGCACTTGAGGCTTTATTATAGTGCCAAATGCACATTTGCCAATTCATCATAGGTAGTTGTGCACCTTTACCCTAACCCAATAGACTCGATAATAAGTGAGCCACATAGACATGTTATCATTTCCAATAATAGAACTTATGCTCATTTACTGCAAAACTTTTTGATGATTACATTTCTTCCTTGATACATTATAGTGATTTTCCTTGATTCACATGAGCAATAAAGCTTTTGACCAAAAAAATGATAAATAAAGCTCAACCTTGTAAATATCAAACCAATATGTCCGTTTTACAGGATATAGTACTCTCATCCCTGACAAAAGTGGACTGTGCAACACGACGCCTCTCAATTCTGGTACTCTTGAAGCAAGATCAAGCGTCGGACCACTACCAACAGATTGACCATATAATATTAATTGATCATCTTTCACCCCATATTGCTCTTTAAGGCATTTATATGCAGCATTAATATCTGCATATGTATTAGATTCAGTTGGCTGTTTCAACAGAGGAAAAAGTGGTGTGCGTTAAGTTAGAGGCAAAAAGTAGCTCCAGATCCATTAGCAAAAAAATACATGAATAGCACAAACAGTGTTGGCATTCCATCAGACAAATGAAAAAATGTCCTAAAAAAAGTAGATTATCCGTAAAACTATCTAAACACATAAATATTGTGTTCATTTTATCTTCAGTTCAATATGAAACTCTAAAAATAGAAACTGAAAAATAAAACCGTTAATGAAAGTCAAACAATAGAAAATTCCTACAACTACTCTTCAGTGATATTTAAAAAATGACCAATGAAAAAAAACTACAATGGTCTGACAGGCTCCTACAATAGGATTGCAGTATTTTGACATTGAAAGCAGAGCCAATCAGTGTTTTCCTCCAATTCTTCTAACATATGAAGCTGATGAGGATATTGTTATAACAGAAGGAGAACGGTGCAAAACAGATTTAAATCTTCACTACTAGCATGGTTTTGAAAATGGAATGTGCATATAAGAGAATGTGGGCTAAAGACACAGAAGAAGCCAGCTCCATTCGTGGGTTAAAATAGATGCATCTTGTCCTTGTTGGCTACGTTAGATAGTTAGCATTGTTAATTCAACCATCTGTCAATAAGATGGTTATGGCCTTCCACTTCTTTCCCTCTGGTGTCTGCCTGCTGAAAGTGTTCTTTGGATAATAGAACTACTCTTCATAAAAGTCCCTAAATCCAAGAGATCATCTCCTACTATCATGTCTTAGTAAATTAATTCTATAGTATTCAAGGATGAATGTAGGATATTTTGACCATTTTAAATACGACGATATGAAGATTATCTGTTAAAACTGTAAACAAGTAAAGAGGAACTCAAAATTGGGCAACTAACCTTCCCTGTCGACTGTCCATAGCCAGAGTAATCATAACTGCAGAACATAATAAGATAAAGGCGAGCCATTAAAATAATCCCAAAGAACAGAAAAGCATAGTGCCAGAAAAAGCCATCTCAGAAAACACAGAATCACTCAAAATACAACACTTGAAAATAACTAAATCATTCCTAAACATAACATTTAAAGAAAATCAAGCTGCAATTCACTTATGATGCAGCACCAAAGCAGATCCCCAAACTCCCAAACTGTTCACAACGTAATCAAATTCAATACTCTTAAGGTAGGCACTAAAATTATAAAACTCAAAATGGGTTGCCACAGTTTTGCATCTCTGGATTCTGAACCTAGCTGGACTGCAGAAGAACAGTGACACATCATAACTGCGGGAGGCCAGGTAGGTCACTTCATAAAAGTTGGTTTGTGTTTCAATACTTAAAAATCTTCCAACAGTGTAAAGCAGTAAAGCAATAGTGATTAGTAGGCCTATATCATATCTGAAACATTTCTAAAGACAAGGACTAACAGCTTATATATAGGCAAGTAAAGGCCCAAATTCCCAAAATGTGATTATACGAAAAAGCCACAACACAAAAAAGAACTTCAAATAAAAACCCTAGTTAAGAAATGAGAAATTCATTGGCACTTCACAACATGACCATTTTCCAGAAATGGCATGTCAAGAAACTTTCTGTTCTTGGAAATTATGGACTAAAAACAGAAAGAAACCAAAACAACACTGCATAAAAAAAAAAAAAAGATCTTTACTACACTAACAAATTAGGAAATTAATAATTAGGCATCATTATTATTACTAACCAACAAACAACCTATGAAACTGAATTAAAGAGAGAAAAGAAGCATACCCCAAGACATTAATGCGAAGTCTGTTACTCAATTCAAGAAAAAGGTCAAACATTTGACCCAAATCAGCGGCATTGCCATGAGAGTAAAGCAAGGTACAGGTGGCCTTGTGATGCTTAACGTAGAGCGCAGCGATTTGGTTACCTCGGCGAGTGCGAAGTTTGAGGACGTCAACGTTGTCCTTCATGGGCAGCTCGGGAATAGAGAAGAGAGATGGTCGAGATTTGTGGGGGATGATAGTGTAGGAAGGTGGGTTGGGAGGAAAGAAGGCAAATTTGGCGGCGATGGAAGAAGTCACTCCCCCCATGTTATTATTATTGTGATCCAAAGAGAAACTTAGGATTTCATGAAAGGTGAAATCTTTTTGGATCAAAATTGGATTTGATTTGAGATTTCAACTTTTTTGAACGTTGATGGATTAAGAGGGAGTGGGGAGTGAGGAAGGGGAAAGGGAAGGAGTTGAATGAGGGAATGTGGGATTTACTCTATTTAGGGGGCACTGCCTAATGGGGTTGTCTCATTATAGTACTATCACTTTGAGAAATTAAATCAACAGCTGAAACCTAACCTAGCTTACCATCTTATTTGTAATCTCTCAAGAATTATGAAATTTCTGTCCTGCACTTTCTGTTATATAATAACGTGGCAAATTTTTCCATCTTAATTTGTCCTGCACTTTCTGTCCCTCCCCGTGGCATTTTAGGATAGGAAATTTCTGTCTTGAAAATTTTCGGGATTTTCTGTTCAGTCCTGATCACCTACAGTTCTTGATCGGGAAGGGACACATGACAGAAACCATGTCCCAGTACTTTTTCGGAATGAGACACGGGATATGAGTATCTTGATCTCGTCGCATCCCGTGAACACTCCTATTGAATATAATGTGAATATGAATATTTTATTTTAATCTGTCTGCACAAAAATGATTTTGTGCATCTTAACTTTGAAAGTTAGAAAAAATAAATTTAAGTGATAGCTCATTTAGAAAAAATAAATTTATATGCTAGCTCATTGTTTTAGGGCGTCTAGGCATATTGAAATATCCATATGAGACTTGTGTATTTATTTGTGATTTGGGAAATAAAAAATGTTGATCTAACAATTTTTCCATTTTTTCACCTACAAGATAATAAAATATTGCTATTGTAATCTAAAATTTAATAGTATTAAAAGACAAATAACATTTGAAAAATACCCTTAATTTGTGGTGAAAGTTGGCAACTTTTCTTTGTGATGTTTAAGAAGCAAAGGAGAAAAACGAAGGCGGTGAGTAGACTTTGCGAGGAAGATGAGGGTAAGACTTTCAAATGTAAAATCTAATAGAATTAAATGACAAATAACATTTGAAAAATACCCTTAATTTAATTTGTGTTGAAAATTGGGAACTTTTTTTTTAGTGATGTTTAAGCAACAAAGGGAGAAAAATGAAGGGGTCTGTGGACTTTGCGTGGAAGATGGGGATAAGACTTTTAAGTGTATCATTGGACAGGAATACTTGCATACCCTCATAATCGCCATATACCCTGAGAGGCACTATGTCATCTGAACTACTATAATAAATCAAAACACAACAATCTTACCAAATGGAACTCACAATTTACTCATTTACCATCCTTTCACATAGGCGACAACCAAAAGGCTCAATCAACAACAATTTTGAAATTTCAATTATAGAGGTAAAGTTCTACCAAGTTCACTTTTAGTGTGGTCGTGAAAGACTCCGCCTAATTTAGGAATTTCCAGTTTTGCATATGGTACTCTCAATAATTTCAATTGCAATCTAGCTATGATAAAATTCTCAATAATGCATATAGAAAACCATGCATATATTAGGACTTGTCATTACTCATTCAGCTAGTCAAGGCTCAAATGCTAATGTGAAACCTCGAAAGCTTATAGTCTCTACCTCTTCACTTGAAACCAGGCCGTAGAGTTTGAAATTGGGATCTAGACACATTTTACTCCTATATTTTCTTTGATTTGATCTCTCACACTCTTGATCCTCACTCTATGTCTTCCAAAATTTGGAAAAATGATTTGATCATGGAATCCAAACAATCCAACAAAAGGAAAAAAATTAAAAAGTGAAGAACTCATTATCAAAGCTATAATGTGCAATTATTTTTGTCAGATGTCTTTAGCACAAATCTATTGTTAAAATTGCACCCAAATCCAAAATTTAATCCAAACAATGATTCTAAATAATCCTTGAATGGTGTGTTTATCTATTCACTATCATACATCGGCTACAAATTCAAAGATTACAGCTATAATGAAAAAAAAATAAGAGAAGAGAGGGAGAAAAGAACGAAAATGGAACACATTCAACCAATGGGTAGTGTTGGTTGAGCTGGTAAGTGGCTACAATTCCCGTAAGGATGAAAACACGTGTTCGAATCCCATGAAGTCCTCTCATTGGGAGAGAGGACAACCTTATCTATGTGGGCAACACTCCTACCCCTCGAGTCCGGATTAGTCGGTTGTCAATAGGCTCTGGAATAACGAGCGGTGTTTAACAAAAAAAAATGGAAATCATCCAAATCTCAATACCTTCCTTTAACCTCTTTAAGAGTCCAAACACTACAACCCAATGTTCAAAAAGCCCAGCAAGTTTAAACATATTAAACACCGACCCTTTCTAAAATTCAAAAGATACACTCTCAAACTCTTCTATCCAAAATATTGTTCATTCATATATTCAACGCTTAGGCGCTAATTTGAGAACATAAATGCCAAAAGTCTTCGGCTCTTCACTTGAAGTTATGGTCAATGCTCTATAATTAAGCTCTTAACGTATTTTGTCTTAGATTTGTTCTCCCATGAACCATAACCTTTTCATGGCTTCCGAGGTTTGGAAAAATGGTTGCGACTTGATCATTGAATCAAAATAATTCTGAAAAAAATAGGTAACATTAAAAACACTGTAAATTTGTGATTAAAACACAAACATTATTTGAGTTCAGTTCTAAAAAAACACAAACATTTGAGCAATGA
Organism: Mimosa pudica; assembly: GCA_029929735.1. Classification (NCBI taxonomy): domain Eukaryota; kingdom Viridiplantae; phylum Streptophyta; class Magnoliopsida; order Fabales; family Fabaceae; genus Mimosa; species Mimosa pudica. The sequence goes on along the minus strand of JAKELP010000021.1, from coordinate 4,257,640 downwards.
TGTACAACGAAAAATCAAATACATATTTTGGTTTCTTAAGCACTCAATATATTACACAAATATAATATATCAATTAGTACATATACAACTTAATTAAGCAAAATATGCTTAAATGCCATGAAATTCGAGAGGTCAACTATTGTGTCTAATGATATTAATCATTTCCCCATATTTAAGCTCACATTGAATTAGTGGCCTTCTATATTTAAATTACTCATTTTTTTATATAAAAAGAAACAAAATCATACAAAAATAAAACTAATAACCAACTACATCCTTGATAAGATGCACCGGATCAGTTTTAGGCACGACGTGAATGCCTAAGCCATAGTTGAAACTGCTCCTTGTCAAAAAATCTGCAGCTACATTATCCTCTCGGCTAATCACCTGAATCTCTACGATCCACTGTTGTTGCATTAATTCACCAACCTCGGCAAATAAATCAGCATTCTCATGCAAGTCATAAACGCCATGCTCCAGCCCCTCCACCACTGAAACAACATTACAAAATAAAGATACCCGTTGAAATCCAGAATCTCATACTCGCCTCAAACCCCATAAGCAACCCCATAACTCTGCCTCAACACTTGAAGATCCATAAATTGAATACATGAAGGCTTCCAAAACATTCCCCTCCAAGTCATGAATCAGACCTCCACAACCAACAACTGATGAGCCTGGGGAGAATGCACCATCAACAAAAACTTCCACACCTGACTCAACAATTTGGCTTAACTGACAATGTCTGGGAAAACTTCCAAGATCACCTAGAAAACTTCCATACACCTAACAATACTCATAGCCTCCGCCACGCTGTAATCAACACTAGAACAAGATCCATGATGTACAACTTCATTCCTCCACCTCCAAATTAACCAACAACCCACACAAAAAATAGCCTTCCAATTTTCTATATCTGCCCTGCGAGAGAGTTTCAAATTATTCTCCAACCACGTATGCACATCACTCTCCCAAAAGTCTAGATCATGAATAGAAACCCCTAGCTTAAGCCAAAACTCACGAGCCTTAACACAATTACGAAATGCATTGCACAAATTCTCAACACTAGTTTTACACAACCTACAAACACCATCAGGATGGAGGTTACGATCACATAAAGACTCATTCGTGAGCAATCTATCATGCAAAGAGACCCACATATGAACTTTACATCTTTGAGGAATATTAATCTTCCAAATAGTTTGCCAACTTCTTCCCTCCTGACCATCTTTGGCAATAGAATTGTAAGCAGATTTTACAGAAAAACACCACTTTTATTCAGCTTCCATCTAGCTTTATACTCCCCATTCCTGTGAACAACCTCAATCTCATCCCTAACATTCTCCCAAACAGCTTTAATTCCACTCCACACTCTTGACCCTGACTTCTTTGCTTGCTCGAATATTAGGGATCAAATCTTGACCACAATTATATTTACTTCTAATTACTCGAACCCACAATGCATCCTTGTTATTCACCAACCTTCATCCCACTTTCATCATAAAAGCTTTATTCTGAAGAGAAGCATGACGAAGGCCCAATCCACCATACACTTTCGGAGAACAAACTTTGTCTCATGCCACCAAATGAACCTTTTTCTTATCACTTGTTGAACCCCATAGAAAATTCCGGGCATTCCTCTCAATCTCATCGCAACAAACAACAGGAATAATAGACGTTTGCATCACATGATTAGGAATAGACAAAGCCACTGAATTGATAAGAGTATTCCTCCCTGCCAGAGACAAAGAATGACACTTCCAGCTAGCCAATCTTTGTTTTAAATTACTCATTTTTAGGGCCTTGATAGTTTTTTTAATCCGTGTTTTGAACTGTTTAATCCTTCAAACTTCGCAAGAAAAATATTATCTTCAGTTTTGTTACTTAATTAGTCAATCCTTCGTTATTGATATATATACCCTTTGTCATTCAAGTCTTCATCTCTGAGCGAAGACTATTTATTTGGACCGTTTCTACTTGAAACATTAAAATGGTATTATAAATTAAACAAGGAGAACTTAGAGTGAAAACTTGAAGATATTTTATTATTTGTTAATAATAAATATTAATTTTTTTATTTAGAACAAGTAATATTATATCAATAATTTTTTTTGAAAATGAAAAAAAAGGTTATATCTGTTCTGTATTTAAAATTTGTGGCAAGAAAAAAACCCTCTTTTATTGTTTCCTTTGGGAAAAAAAGAGGGTTTAAAAGAGGGGTTTTTTCTTGCAACAATTTTTAAAAGGTGATGTTCAAGCTTTAGTATGCTTTTAAGCATCTTAACCCCCAAACATCTTGAGTAGATGCTGATAGAATACACTAATTAAATTGAAATGTCACTTTAATCAGAGCTTCCCAGAAATTCCAAGGCCCATTGTTGACGTGAGTTCAGGTTCAAAGAAAAAAGTCTAACATGATGGATGAGACACTTATCTTCCAACCTAATGGGTTTTAGGTTCCTTTCTGATATGGAGAAGGGTCCAATTATTCTAGTCGAAAATTGCATCTTGTTTGAGAGAGAAGAAATAAAGAGATTTTTGCATCTTCACAAACCAGTACCGGTAATTGATTAGTTGCACATTCGTTGACCGTTTGATCAGGTCGAAGTTCAGTCAACAGATTTTCAAATCTCAATGCACCATTCTGAATGGTATGACTATTGACTGCTGATCCAATGTCTAATATGTGAGATATTGATTTCATACTAAGCTCTGTTTTTCAGTGATTTCCAACTTTTTTTATATTCTCTAATGTAAGCTTTTAGATTTAGTTGTTTAGCTGGTTGCTTGCATGGGCTTGGCATGTGATTAAAACTCGCATGCATATTCATTATTTTATACGTTAATAATTCTGGTGTATGTCTCTTGAACTGTATGATTTTTCTCATATATATTGTTTATTTATTTCATCTGAAACTCTTAAAAGTAATAAGAAGAATTTTCCGACCAAAAAAATAAGAAGAATTAGTATCCATTGCCCCATTTTCTTTTTAATACATTATTCGTGCAGTTTCATTGGAGTCATTCCCATTTTTTCCATCTTCCTATCCTTTTATCTTCACCATTCATTTCTATTACTTCTCTTTCGACCTCCCAAGTTGCACGTCAAAATTGGAGTCATTCCCAAAAGTGTTTTTTCTTCATTTTTATCATATTATAATTTTTATATAAAATGAATTACATTTCGATATTTAAATACAAAATATGTTGGTTTTGTTAATTCTTTTACTATTTTTCAAAAATTGAATACAATAAAATTGTGCAGTGTGATTTTAATGTAGAGTCTCACTAGGACAGTGGTCAAAGTTTCATTACAAAGACACCCCATCTCTTTCTCGTCACTAACACATCTTTGGTACGGACACGCTTTTGTTCCATTATTCCTTATCACTCTCAAACCCCTTTATTTTCTTTTCACAAAATAATGGATCCTTCTGATCATCTTCTCCACCGTTGCAGCTTCATCTTCCTTCTGCTCCTACTTTTCTTTATAACTGTTTGTGCCTATGATGATAACTCCAAAAACTGCAGTAGCCTCTTCAATTGTGGAACCATAAAAAACGTTGGCTATCCATTTTGGGGAGATAACAGAGCTGAATATTGTGGTCAACCCGGTTTCCAACTTACTTGCCAAGACAATACACCAAAGTTGATGGTAAACAATATCACTTATCGGATTCTTGGTTTGAGCCTCAATGATCAGAATCTCACAGTGGCTAGGGATGACTATTGGGATGATTTATGTCCTGATCAATACAAAAACAATAGTTTTGATTCCACCTTGTTCAAGCTTGATGATGGACTTCAAGACATGGCCTTTCTATATGATTGCATAAGCACTTTTAATCAATTAGGTGGTCTTTTCAAGCCTTCATCTACAGAGTGCTCCTTCACTAGCGGTTCGAATAAAAAAGTATACTATGGGATCATATCTGATTCCAGTGTGGATTTGACAGGAGTTTGCAAGGTGGTTGTTATTCCTATACTGGATGCCTCAATTGGTTTGGTAATGTCAGATAAAAAAGCGATTCAAGATGCATTAGAGGAAGGTTTTGGAATGAGATGGAATGTAAATAATGAAGAGTGCAACAAGTGTGTTAAGTCTGGGGGGAAGTGTGGGTATATGAATCAGGAGTTCACATGTTTCTGCATAGACGGGCGTCAAGGAGCTATTTGTTCTGGTATGTTCCTCACAGTCGTCAGTCTTATTGGGTGTTTGATAATTTGTACTCCCTCCTTTCCTAAATATAAGATCACTTTGGCTAATTTGAGGAGATTAAGGAAGACAATAAAATTACATGATCTTCCCAAAATACCTCTCAATTACTAAATTTTAAAAGGATGAGGGGTTTTCAATGAAAAGAGAGAGTATAAGGGTAGTTTGGGTAAAACTTGAGATAAAATGGGAAGTGATCTTATATTTAGGAACTTATCCACTTCCCCAAAGTGATCTTATATTTAGGAACAGAAGGAGTATTTAGAACTATTATTGTAAAAAGTTAGAGCTCAAAAGCTATCTAGTAGCACGGGATAGGAACCTCTCCTCTTTTTTCCCAAAGGTATTCCACCTATGTGTGAGACTAAATTCTCCCAGTTTAGAAATCTCATATAGGGAATATACAATTAACATGTGAATTCTTCATTCACAAAGAACCTCTTACTACTTTCTTAAGAGATGAAAATACTTATCACTCACAAAAATTCGTCAAGTTAGAAACATCTTCTCTTTGATTAACATTTTTTAGCTCTTACTTTAAATAGTTATAACCTCAACTTTTAAAGGTTCGAAATAATCTATTATAATAATATTATCAAAAACATTGAATTGATTGTGCAAATTAATTAATCATATACCCCTAAATTTTGATATGAATAATTCAATACTATAACAAGAAATTTAATGTGTGTGTGCAACACTAATGTGAAATACCATATATGGTTATAAACGTGAAGAGTTGGGAAGAGGGTGGTGATCAAGAAGATTAGAGGTTCTTCTTCCATCTAATGGATCATCTAACCGTCAATAAAGATAGGTTGACTGGTCAGCAAGTTCGACTCATTCAGCCTATTACTTTAATATGTTGGACTCATTCTTCACTTAATAATTTTATTAGAATTCTTAAAATTTATTTGACTTTTACTAACAAGTAAGTCAATACAATAGTACAAATATATATATATATATATATATATATATATATATATAGAATTTAAAATGGAACAAAATTAAATTGTCATGACTAGTCAATTGATAAACACTTGCCTTTAACTAGGGGTGATGACCATTAATTTTGGCTTTAAGAAAATGCTCAAAATTTTAAAATCAAAACTGAATGTGATTTATTTTGGTAACCAAACCAAATTAATCAAGATAATTTAGTCCATTTTTGGTTCATATCCTCCAAAAAACCTGAAATTTTCCTTTATTACTAATTCTTTTGGATTTCCAATAAGTAAAAATCAACATAAATTATAAATCTAACAACCTCAATATTAAATCCAAAATTAAGACTATACAATATGTAAACTATAAACACAATATAAGATTTCTAGGAAATATAAAATACAAATAAAGTAAATGTACCCTACATAATTTCATCTAAAAAAAGCATTATAAATATTTAAAAAACCAAAAGTGGAACCATTTTCAAATTAAAATAAAAAACAAAAAGTACAGTTTTAACTTTTAAATTTTAAAACTTAAATGTATTAAAAGATTAATATGAAAATGATAATTTATTTTTAAAATTTTTAATATTTCATTTTCCGTTTATAACCAGATTATTTTTCAAAATACTGAAATGAAAACCGAATACTGGAAAACTGAATATACAACGAAAGCCTAAAAAACAAAATTTAATTTGATTCAGTTCGATTCTTGGCTTCGGTTTTATTTTACTCACCCAGCCTTTAACAAACAATGCATACGCTTCACAGTGTTTTCACCCAAAATTCATGTCCAGTGCTATGCATTGCGCAACAACACAAATGGCTGGCTACACGTCCTAGGTGTTGAAGCTTGCCCTCCACACTAACCTCAACCGCCATTATGTTCTTTAATTTCTTTGTAGTTAATGGTTTTATACCTTAGAGCTAAGGAACTGCAGATTAGGTCACTGTCATCATAAATCATCCAAGTTGTAGAAGGAGATCGATGAATTTCAGATGAAAAAGATAAGGTTTATGCAACACAACTTTTAGCCATTACTTATTATTGTGGCCGCCAAAAATCAATTGTTTTTTTTGTTAATCATCGTCTGGTAATTCGGTGTTTATTGACAACCGACTAATTTGTACTCGAGGGATAGAAGTGTTGCTCATATAAGCAAAGTTGTCTCATCTCCCAATGAGAGCGCTTCCCGGAATTCAAACTCGCATTACCATCCTTACAGGGTTGTAGCCTACTTACCAGCTTGCAAATTGTTAAAACAATTTATGTACAAATGTTTTGTAGCGTCAGAAAAATAATAAATACAAACCCTTATTAGGATGACTTAAAGCATGAACTACAACTTGGACCAAATTAACCATTTACATATCCTTAAGCAAGTGGTTTGAAGTTTGATCCCCAATTTTCGTGAATGGAGCAAACTCAAAGACCAACTGTATATCCCTTATATGGGACTTCACATTAGAAAAAGATTAGTCTCACTTGAAACACTATCTTATTCATTTGAACTTGCCTTAAGATCTTTATCTTTCAATCCTTATCTATTCTCTTCTTGATTCATTCGCAAGTAACCTAGATCCATCTTATCTATTTGAACTTCTCTTTCAAGTCGCTAAAGATGTTATTTAAGACATCAATTTTATCCTGTCTTCATGTATCAAATTAAAATATACAAGCATATATATGTGTGTATTAATTTATAGGCTAAAGTATGTTTTTGGTCCCTTAAGTTTGCACAAAGTCATGTTTTGGTCCCTTAACTTTGAAAAGTGTGTTTTTGGTCCCTTTAATTTTGGAGAAAGTGTGTTTTTTGTCCCTTAACTTTGAAAAGTATGTTTTTTTGTCATTTAACTTTGGATAAAGTAATGTTTTTAGTCTTTTGAAAAAAGGATAAAAATGTTTTTAGTCCATTCCTTTTCAAAACTAAGGGACTAAAACATGACTTTTTGCAAACTTAATAGACCAAGAACATACCTAAATCGAATTTAAAAGTACTAAAAACACACTTTACAAAGTTTAAGGACTAAAAAAATGACTTGTCCAAAATTAAGGGACCAAAAACACACTTTTCAAAGTTAAGGGACCAAAACATGATTTTCTCCAAAGTTTGTATATTAGGATGTTACAGTCAAGGATATGAATATGTGCATGCCCAATCCTTTTAAGTCGGTAAATTAATATTGCAGGAAAATCTTCAAACCAAAATGTTGTTATTGCAATTGCATCTATCGGTGGCGCTGGGATAGTGATAGTCTTGATTGTGATAGTTTGTTATCGTAGTAGAAGTTTTATATTAGGAGAAAAGATTTCCAAGGAAAGGACATACCACGGTCACCGCCATGTTGAGACATTCATGGAAACTTTTGGCACTTTGGCACCCAGAAAATACACCTATTCAGAAGTGAGAAGAATTACAAAGTCATTCACAACAAAAGTTGGTCAAGGTGGTTATGGAACTGTGTACAAAGCGACTTTGCCCGATGGCCGTCTTGTGGCAGTAAAACTTCTAAATGAGTCCAAGGGCAATGGAGAAGAATTCATAAATGAAGTTGCAAGTATTAGTAGAACATCACATGTAAATATAGTCTCTTTATTGGGATTTTGTTATGAGAAGAAAAAAAGAGCATTGATATATGAATTCATGCCCAATGGCTCATTAGACAAGTTTATCTATAAGGGAGAATATTCCTTAAACCCAATGTGCGATTTTGAATGGACAAGATTATATCAAATTTCAATTGGTATTGCTCGAGGACTAGAGTACCTGCATCAAGGATGCAACACAAGGATTCTACATCTTGATATCAAACCACAAAATATCTTGTTAGATGACGATTTTTGTCCCAAAATATCAGATTTTGGGTTAGCCAAGATATGCCAGAAAAAGGAGAGTATTGTATCAATATTGGGTATGAGAGGCACTATAGGATACATTGCACCCGAAGTTTTCAGCCGAATATATGGTGGAGTTTCTTACAAATCTGATGTTTATAGTTATGGCATGTTAATCCTTGAAATGATTGGAGGAAGAAAAAACTTTGAGAGTGGAGGGTCATATACTAATAGTAATACATACTTTCCCAATTGAATTTATGAAGAACTTGAGCAATCCATTGCTATTGCAAAAGATGTGCCCATCATTGAAGAGGAAAATGAAGTGGTAAAAAAGCTAACTTTGGTTGGTTTATGGTGTATTCAGACAAATCCAGTAAATAGACCATCAATGAGTAAAGTGGTTGAGATGTTAGAAGGAGCAAGTAAATCATTGGCAATACCACCTAAACCTTCTTTCTTCTCTCCGTCAAGGACATTATTACCTCTTCAATCCTCAGATGTCTCTTCCAGCATGACGCTTGATTTCAATTCCAATCCTATTCCAATGGAAATTGAACAAGTTCATGAACCTTGAAAGGTGTATGCACTGTTTTAATTAATTTGTTTTGGACTAATAGTTAAGTGTTTTTACTCATGTTCTGGATCCTCCTTTTGGTTCGTCTTCCACAGGGCATGACAGGAAAGAGTCATAAAGTTTATGTATGGGGCTACATTATAGGACAAATTGTTACCATAGAAGTGATTGTATCAACTTGTTGCATTTACATCTAATTTTTGCACATAACTATCGGATGTTACAAGTATATTCCTGTAGCCAGTATCATCTCTCATCATCGTCTCTTTTGGTGATTGTTTGTTCTTATTATGGTATCAAGATTGCATCTTTTGACTCTCAATCAGAGATGCCCTCTTATGACTACAATACATTATTTTTTAATGGGTTAAACCAACTTTTGGTCCCTATAGTTTGATGTGATTTGGGTTTTAGTCCCTGAAGTTTAAAAGTGGAAGTTTTGGTCCTTGTAGTTTACATCCATTTTGGTTTTAGTCCCTATACTTTAAAAGGATAGGTTTTAGTCCTTCAAGTTTCATTTTCTTTCAACAAATGGTCCCTATATGTGACATGTCAGCCTTAACTATAATGATGTGGTTAGATGAGCAAGCTTACATGGAAAAAACTATAAATATAAAATCATCTAATTAATCCTTTTTTTAAAATAAATAAACTCCTTTTATTTCCCTCTGAAGTCCTTATTTTACCCTTCCTCCCTAATCTTCCTTCCCCTTTCCAGATTCACCACCATCATCTTCCTCACCTCTCATCATTTGCAACATCCTCCACACAATACTGCGCCGCCTCCTACTCTGCTGCCACTTCCACCGTTTCTCTCAAAACTCTGACCAAGCTCTCCACAACATTTGCATCCAACATCGATCTCCCCTCATTCGCATCCACCGCTTTTTTTCTTTTTCAAATTTCTGTTTTATTTTCTGAAAAACCATATTATTGTCATACAGATTTCCAAAAGTTTTAAACTTTATTCATGAACACAAAAGCTCTCTCTTGAAATTTTCAAAAAAGAAATATCAAGAACAAAAAAGCATATTTTTTGTTTATTTTTTAAACCTATGTCGGTCCTTGAATTTTCTCTGCATGAATTGTTTATAGTTAACTGAAGAGTCATTGAAGTTCTGCAATTGCTTAATGTAAAATAGTAGCTGAGTAATATGATTTTGCTATGAATATTAATTCTGAAGTTTTTGAAACACTAATTCAAATGTAGCATGTTAGTTTTAATATGGAAGTACAATATTTTAATGATTTTGGTATCTGAATTGGAAGATTGGTCACGGAAAGGACGAGGGAGAAAGCAAGGAAGATGTTGTAGATGATGAGAGGTGAGGAAGACGATGGTGATGGATGGGAAGAGATTTGATTAAGGAGGAAGGGTAAAATAGGGAGTTCAATAGGAAATATAAGGAGTTTATTTATTTTAAAAAGAGGATTAATTAAAAGATTTTATATTTATAATTTTTTCCATGTAAGCTTGCTCATCTAACCACATCATCATAGTTAGGGCTGACATGTCACATATAGGGACCATTTGTTGGAACAAAATGAAATTTGAAGGACTAAAACCTCTCCTTTTAAAGTATAGGGACTAAAACCAAAATGGATGTGAACTACAAGGACCAAAACCTCCACTTTTAAAGTATAGGGACTAAAACCAAAATGGATGTGAACTACAAGGACCAAAACCTCCACTTTTAAACTTCAGGGACTATAACCCAAATCACACCAAACTATAGGGACCAAAAGTAGGTTTAACCCTTTTTTAATTGGAGGCACTTTGGGTTGGATAAGTATTTAAGCTAAATATTTGTCATACCTTTTAAGGTTGTTAAATGGGATTACTTTGAGCAAACGAAGGGCCAATTTCCACTTAATGTCTTAATCTAACTGGATTTAATGCTCATCATCGTACTGTTTGGAGTTCATGGCTTGTTCATGGCTTACCAATGAAATAATATATTACAGATTTACAGTGTATTGGAAAACATATTGGTACTTATGAACCCTTATCTCCTCTTCTCATTTGGAGTAAAAGATCTCCCACCATGAGTTCACCATTTAAAAGTAGACGGTTGACCATGAAATGCTCTCCACCCCCAAAAGTAGGATTCAAACCCCTAACACTTAGTTAAGTGACCTAGTGAAGAACCACTAGACCACAATTACATATTTAAACCCATATCTCCTTTAATAATGACTCAATGGAATGGTTATAGTTTAAGTGTTCCCATCATTCTTTCTGAATATAGTCAAAATTCTGACTCAAAAAAAAGAATATAGTAAAAATTCCATCAACCTTCACTATCTTCCTTTACTTGATGGTCAAAGTAGCTAGGTGTCACCATTTTGAGAATAAGTGGGAAGATTCAGACTTGAGAAGCAGCACTATTAGGACATGATAGGAGAGAATCAAGTTTAAATACAAAAAGAAATGGACAAGAACGTTCTTGAGCCATCATGACAAATAACGTTAACTTCTTTATCCTTTACTTGGAAAAAAGAGCTGCTCAACAATACAGCTAAAATACACTGAAGTGAAAGAACTTGCCATCATTTTACATGGATTTACCTTCATCCAGCAGAGGGTCGCGAAGTGTCCCAAACATCCAATCCATCCATATGGTGAAATGGCCATAGTTATGCCTATACGTGGTATGGTGAATGGTGTGGTAGCCAGCCCCCATGACAGGCCACAAGTTAGCATGAATACAGTCATGAATATTTGCAGTCCAAATGCCTTCTATGAATACCATCGCTAAGTGTGCTGTGAAATGTGTAGGGATAATAAACAGAGCAATAGAGTGTGGCAATGCTTGAAGAATGCCATCAAGAGGGTGAAAGGCCAAACCTGAGATGTGGGAGAAAACAAGAACGAACAAACAAGGAAAAATTAGTCCAACTTTATATCAGAGTGCTGATGTAAAATCAACAATTCTGGAGGATGTTAAAGAGACGGTGCATATACTGAAGGTTTGTGATACGAAGAAGCGACTGACATATTTCAATAGGGCAATGACCCTATTTTGCCGTTCAAGTAACAACGCAGGACCACTGGACACCCTAAACTAACATTGGGCACAATTTTACCCTTGAAGTAACCAAAGTGGTCAAATTTTACCCTCTACCGAATGTAATGTTGACACGTGTCGTCCACGTGTCAACATTACATTCGGTAGAGGGTAAAATTTGACCACTTTGGTTACTTCAAAGGTAAAATTGTACCCATTGTTAGTTTAGGGTGCTCAGTGGTCCAGGGTGGTTGCTTGAAGGGCAAAATTGAGCCATTGCCCTATTTCAATATTCATGTGCTTACATGTTTAATTATAATTCCTTGGCACTTAAGATGGGCTAAAATGTAGTAGTTATGGTTCAAATATGTCCAAGATTTGTGTTGAAATTTAAGTGGTAAAATGACTAAATTTAACCACATTTAAGTCCCTAGTGCAGTAACCTCTTGAGGATACATGAGTTACCCAATACATATCATGAAATTGAATCTTGACATAAAAGAAGTTGATTGAGCATTATAAATGAAACTTCTAATAAAGTTTAACATGAAGTCCTTTTTCCTTGAATTGAAATCTGAGTATATGGATCATTAAACAAGCAAATATACTAATTATAAGCTTCTTAATGAAGAAGAAAACAGCAAAGGCAATCATGTGACTGTCAAAGTGAAAGTCTTGCAAATGTGTGTAAAATGAATTCAATTCAATAAAATAAACTACCAGTCATGACGCAGTCAATGAAAAATACTACTATTTCAATTCCTGTAAATGAGAGCCTCAGTATAACTAACCAAAGATCATTTAGAAAAAGGGAAGGGGTGGGAGAACTTGGTATCTTGTTTTCTTTTTTGGTCCAAGACATAATTTTTTCATGGATTAATAATACCACCCCCAATCAATAAAAACAAGAGATTTAATACCTTAGCCAGATGATAATACCGTCCAATTAATAGTTTACTCTCAAGAAATCATGAATAAGCATCACAAAAGGCATATCAGCAATCATCAGAGTATGTGATTGTCACCCTTTTCACTTAGTTCCTTCATTTTTTTTTTGTTCATAAACTTAGTTCCTTCATTTTAAAGTTTGACTAATTGTATTTAAGTATCATGTTCACGGCAACTCCTGTTTCTTCACCATATTTCTTTGGGGGTTTGTGTATGCGTGACTGTCACTTGTGATGGTGCAAATAACTGTTTACTTGAAAGTTAGAGTTTATCTCAACTACAACAGTGTTGACGTTTCATCATATTATCAAATTTCCATTCATAATAATAATGAGGCAAGAAAATCATAATATGCACTGCTTTGCTAGGAAAAACACACATAAAGGTGATCTCATCACACCCCTAAAAATATCCCTTTCAATCAGTAACACCGGTTACAGCAAACGAATGCAAAGTGCAAACATCAAATGACCCAGGACAGAAATGAAATCCCATTTGATATTCATCCCAACAAACATTCTTTTGAAATAACAACCACCATTCTTGTAATAGAAGATATGAAAACAGAAGCAACATATTTAGTTGAGTAGATAATGTACTCACCAGCAAATGGGGACAGGGTATTCTGTTTGTTGTAGATATGATGAGTAGCATGAAGATATTTATAAAGAGGTTTTATGTCATGCAACTCCCTGTGCATCCAATAAATGCCAAACTCCACCATAACAAGGTAAATTGCTATATACACAAGGTAAGCAGGTAAACTGACATGACTTGCTCTTGGAAAACACTTAGTCCACCCATTTTCTGTCAAATACTCATTAATAGTTGGAAGCAAAGTATACCAAGGCATTGCCTTCATTGCAACATATATTTGCAGGAGCATGGCTCTACGAGAGGGGATCGCATCTACAATCGAATATCTCAAAAGGTCACGCAAAACAAAATGAGGAACAGCTCTATATTACATAAAGATACTTTCTTGCCAGGAAAATCTCAAACCAAAGATGCAACTAATTGAAGTTTTATAAATGCACCAATTCAGCAACCTTCTAGGACCCATTAAACATGAATGAAACCAACTAAAAGTCCACTTAACTGAGGCTGAGAAATAGAACACTCAATTCAATAGTCAGAGTAGTTGTGGGTACAGAAACATAATTAGTAACTCTGAGCTGTGGAAGAAAAATTATAACTTGAAGAAAGCAGCTAAGTAACCACCAACGGGTAGTATATTGATCTGGTAAGTGAGCTACAACCCCTAAGGATGAGAACACGTGTTCAAATCCCAGAAAGCGCTCTCATTTGCAGAGGAAACAACCTTGTCTATGTGTGAAACACTCCTACCTCTCGAGTCCAGATTAGTCGGTTGCCAATAGACTCCAGATTACTAGCCCGTGTTCAACCAAAAAAAAAATGCGAGAAAGCAGCCAAGTAACAGTGACAACTGAGAAGAAATACAAGTAACATTTCAACAAAAAAATTGAATGGCAATGTGTGAAACAGCTAATGACACCATGATTGGACTCTAAACCAATGTTAAATAAACCATACCATACAAAATTCAGTACCAAACATATGAAATAGGCACAAAATTAAATGAGTGGAGATCTAGCACCAATAAATGCAAAAGCACACAACCAATCCTTATATGTGGTTAGATTGAAACATCCCAAAAGATCAAATCAACAAGATCAATGACCCCACATAAAAAAATTAAAAATTTTGAAGAAAAAAAGTGAGAAGACAGATCCAACGTAAAGGAAACAGAGTGTATGAGTGAAAAGACGGAAATGACCTTTGGGGAGGTAGACGTTGCGCTTGAGGTGGTAGATATAGAGGGACCAGAGGAGGCCGGAGATGAGGTAGAGGAGGGTGCCGCCGAGGAAGTTGCGGAGCCAAGTCTGGAGGAAGTGGGGGAGTGGGGCCCACAGGGAGTGGGGTAGTAGGGACCCCAGTACAATGTGGTTGTACCAGCCTGCATCCTCCACGAACACATGCAGCAGATACGAGGTTGATGTTGAGTTTGAGTTTGAGTTCGAGTTTGACATCATATTCATCCCTCACTCACTCTCTACAGTCCACACAACCAAGAGACAGAGAGATTCTAGAGAGAGAGAGAGAGAGAGAGAGAGAGGTGGAGGGAGTTTGTGTGTGGAGAAAACTGTGGGCATTTTTTTCACCAAAAAAAAAAAACTGTGGGCATTTTGTACGTTTTCGTTTTAGTTGGGGAATCTTTAATATAAAATGCACCCAAATGAGGAAATAACTAATAAATGTCAAATTTCACGGACATGATTTCTGGCATGGTCCGGTTGATAAAAAAGTTTGGCTCATAACTATGTTGTTGTGAGTTTGAATCTCGTTAATGTGAGGAACTTGTTAGTGAGCAATCTGTATGTACATTTGATAAAAGAAGTTTCCGTCAAATGACCAGACAAAAGTAGTTTCACTCAAAGTATTTCTTCGTTCATTTATATGTTCTTGGGAAAAAGACATATAAAATTCTTCAAATATGTAAAAGAATAATCAAGTTCACTAAATTTCCAAAAAGACAATATCAAGGTAACAGGCACTAGTTGTCCTCAATTAATGTTAAGGTCACTCTATCATACGCATGATGTTTTCTTCATTTCTTTACCATCTTCTAAAAGAAAAAATAATTACAACAACATAAAATTCTATCTCATAAATGTAGTCAACTATATAGATTTTTACGATGTCATTGTTTTTAATTCATATTCATGAGAATCAACATGCCGTTTTAGATTGATTGTTGGACTTTATATATACAACCTTGTGATTTAAAATAGGCGGAATTTAAAAGAAAAAATATTAAAACGAAATAAATTATTATTATATAATCATACGCAAATGAAAATGAACAAAACAACATGTAGTATATAGTGTTGTATACCATTTCGTTCAATTTTAGTCTTAATCCTGAACTTTCGGTTAATTTTGATATTGGTTTATAAACTTTGAAATCGATAACTTTAATCCCTGAACTTTCGTTCAATTTTAATCTTAATTAATCCTGAACTTCCGTTCAATTTCAATCTTGGTCAATTTTAATCTTAATTTATTAAAATCACCGATCTCAAAATTTAGAATAAACGGAATTGACCGAAAATACAATTATCAGAATTACCTAATAAAGTTCAGGGAGCAAAACCAAAAATTGACTTAAACCTTTAATTATCAAAAGTTGTATTAACCCAAAGGCTAAAGTATACTTTTGGTCCCTTATGTTTGCATCAAGTTTCAATTTAGTCCTTTATGTTTGGAAAGTACACTTTTAGTCCTTTTTTGTTAACACCGTTAGTTTAACTTAACAAAAAATGCTAACTTAACAATTTTAAGTGATTATTAAATACTGAAAAAATGTTTAGATTAAAATATTTGACTATGAATATTCTTATATTTTCAAAATTTATCATTTTTGGTCCAATTTCATTATAAAATAATCATTTAAAATTGTTAAGTTAGCATTTTCCGTTAAGTTAAACTAACGGTGTTAACAAAAAAGGACTAAAAGTGTACTTTCCAAACATAAAGGACTAAATTGAAACTTGATGCAAACATAAGGTACCAAAAGTATACTTTAGCCTAACCCAAATAAAAATATTTACGGTCATGAAAAAAAATAGTTACAATGTATGATAGAATTAGAAAAAAAATAAATTGCATCACTTCACGCATTGTGTATATATACTTGTGAATTAAGACAGGACAAGGGGAATATAATCACTGTGGGATGCTGACGGCCGGATGCTAAACAACAAAATCACAGCTAATTAAGGTTGTCTTGTTACCGTGGGACTCTTGACTTAGAGGTGGGTTCCATGATTACTCTTATCATATGGCTTTCTTATGGTTTGTTTGATTTTTTTTCTTATTTCAGATTGTATTATAAAACGTTGTCATTGTATTTGTGATATATACCCGTCAACATCCATATCCCAATTGATGGCTATTGTGATGTTTAAGAAGGTCTGATGCTCTCGGCGGCCTGCACCTACGCCGAGCGGCCACAACAATGGCCATTTAAATTTAAATTAATCTAAAAGCTCACAAACCATCATATGATAATATGATATTGTTTATGATAGTGGTGAAAACAAGTTAGACCAATCCAGGCCTTAACCTTAAGAGTGACTCGTGTGATTAAAATGAAGTTGTTTTTAGGCTTGAGTCTAGGCTATTAAGAATTGACTTACTAAATAGCTTATCAAAAGACATGTTAATAAATTTATTTTCTTTATGGATCTCTTTTTTTTTATGCAACAAAATTTTATTATAATTATTAGTAAAAGTGTGTAATTTTACTAGCGAACTATTATAATTATTAATAAAAAATTGTTAAGTGCATGACAAAACATACTTTGTTGCTCTCTAACTGATTTATCATATTTGACAGAATTTGAGAATAGTCAAGTATATTCTAATAAACACATGAATTTACCTTGCAAGTGAGATAATGATAATTATAGAGATTTAAACAAAGAAATAACATTGTCAAAAACATATAATATCAAGATATACGGTGCAACAAATAACCAAAATGTGACAGAATGATGCAAATGATTATTCATGAAGATTTCTACTTCTCTAAAGATTAATATGATATTGACTGGCTTGTTGGCCAAAAAAAAAAATATGATATTGACTGGCTCGGCCCCTCATCCCCATCTCCAAGCTCATAAGAGACCAAACTTGAATAGTTTTTGTGCCTAATATAAGAGATCATTTCACAATCTCTCCTCAATTGATGCGTCTTTTTTCTAACTTTGCCCATAACTTTCTATCATATATATTAATGCTTATGTATTTCTCTCTCTTAAAAGTATCACAATAAATATGGGTAATATTGAAAAAAAAAATATTAACTTCAGACATTCAACTAACATTCACATGTTTTCTTAAGAAGTTTTTTTTTTGCGGCTGACGGAAGTAATAAACTTAGGACCTCCAGAATGAAGAATTGCAACTGAACTGCAGCCCAAAAATTTGATCTATATCTCGTTTTGCCTCTATGAAGAAGGTGAGTTGCGGCCCTAAAAAGATAAGTTGTGACTTAGTTTGTCTCCTTGAAGAAAATGCGTTGGGGCTCAGAAAACAGTGTTACAAGTTACAACTCAGTTTACATTTAGAAAATCGATTTTTTTTCTATTGTAATGAAAAGTAAACGCTTGTAGAGTATTTATTGCATTTTTATAATATATATGTATTGGCAATCACTGTCTTGACTCTCGTGTGGCCAAAACCAACTGGGCATATGACTTCGTGAGTGTATAACTTAGCTTGAAGGAGAGCGGTGGAAGGGAGATGGATGGAGAAGAATGTGAATATGTCGGTTCACTTAATTTTGAAATTTTAAATTAAGAATTTAAGATGATTGACTGGATTTAGAATTATTTGTATTTTAATATGCATTTTGTCCCAGATATTTAGATCAAGTTCCATGAACCCATATCACCAAGTTTTCCAATTATTGATATTTTACTATGAATTTACATGAAAGATTTTGGATGTATGATGTGGTCATGAATTTTACTTTTGAAATCTTCTTTGGAAGAAGATTTTACTATGTATTAGGTGATATAACATTTTCATTTTGTCAAAAGGCTTTTTTATATGTTTTTTGTAATTTTCATGTAATTTATTTTATATAATTTTGTGGGGGAACCATTGTAGGATCTTTGGGCTTTGCGATGAACGAATAAAATAGGCCCGAGACAAAAGATAAGCCCAACTATTCTATTGTGGTTGGGCATTTAAAATTTTTAATGGACTTTCGTCTATTTTTTTGTTCATTACATTTCATTTCAATGAAGAATTGGGTGTCATGTTTATACCACTCTTCCTTGTAACTTGCTAGGTCGTCAATCCTTACGGACGTTTATAGAGGGCCCCGAACATTTAAATCTCAGAAACTTAGCTTGGTGATCAATTTGAAAACTTTACTTATCAAGAAAGAATAGAGTTGCATGGAAGATATAAAACTAATTTGTTGACGAGGATGTCCACAGGAAATGTAATTAAGGTTTAAAGCCAAGCAAAAGAGGAGCCACTCTTAACAAAGGCTCCAATGCATTTGGATGAAACTTTCTAGCAAAAAGGAAGCACACATTGGTGACATTTCCATTATAAGTACAATTCCCTCCAAACCTAATTTGGTTCAAGAACTCATCTGAAATATCAGGCCAACCAAACTTTCTCGGGTGTGGGCCACCCCTTGACCAATCGACCCATGTAATACTACGATTTGAGTTTAGTTCATTGTATTTCATATGCACCAATGTTGGTATATATTGCTCATCCACGTAACATGGTGGAGGACAATGTTCATGAAAGATGGGGTAATAAGTGGAATCAGAGATGAGTTTGATCGCGAGATCTCTATGGAGTTCAAACCATTGAGATCCTTTGCGCCAGTCGGTGATGTTGATCATTGGTGACATTTTAGGATTGTACCGTCCGCGACCTCCCTTTCCAGGGTCATCATAACAGCTTAGGAAGGAGTGAGATGAGTTTATGAGGTAGTTATAGATTGAGTTGAAGTTGAAAAGAGGGATGCATGATTCTGATAGAAGAACAAATCGTTGATTGGAATTGTCGTCTAAGAGTGCATTTGCTATGAGACGTCTTTCTGCATCTATCATTGATGAAGTTCCCCAATAAACCGGCTGTGAATTCACTAAAACATCAATTTCCATTTTCGTTTTCATAAGAAATAAATAATAAAAATGTAAATCAACTGTTAACTAATAATATATATAGTAAAATTATGCAAGCATTAAAATAATATAGTGAGACTAACTAATAATTAGGGAGGGCAAAAATAAAAAATGATACTTTTAAATTCTTCATATAAGGGTAATATTATTTATTTGGGTATACTAAGGAAATGAAATAATAATTTTTATATACTTTCCCATTCCTAAATATATATGAACTGTTTAGGAAGGTAAATTTGTTTCTAAATAAAATATTTCTTTTTAATTTATTTTTTTCAATTTTCATAAAATTACAATCATCCTTATTGATGTTCATCAATGATGAACAAATAAGAACTGAGTATGCAAATAAAGCTAAAGTATAATTATGGTGCTTTGGTTATTATGTTATTTTAACTAAGTTAAATTAAATAACTTATTCAATCTAATCAAATTAAATGAGGTATAATTATATCGTATATTTAGGAATGAAAGGAGTATAAGATAATCCATAATCCATATATATACTTTGAATATCTCCTCACTGCGTGTGTTGTATATAATACATGCATGTCACTCAAGATACCCACAACACAGGAGAATATAATATAGCAAAATAGAGTTTATTGGGTTCTCCACATTTTCCTTCATTCGAATATGTGTATATATATACGGGGAAATAAGTTCAATATGTTTATTATAATGATGTAAATGCGTTACTAAAATCTACACGTAAATATCTTAAGTAATTGTATTGTATACACAACTAACCTGGCTAGGGATTCTTCTGCCAAAGAAGACAGAATCTCGAGGCACTGTTTCATTGAAAGAAGGATGCTGATGCAAGTAGATAGTGTAAAGTCCTTCATGGCCTTTGAAAAATCTCTCCCATAAGGGTCCCAATGGCAATGGACCATTTGCTAAGAACATGAAAGCCACTTTATTAGGGCTTTTCTTGTTCGAAACACCAACAATTCCTCGTACCTTAATTGCCTCCAAAAACAACTCTTGGTCTGTCATATTGTGCATGAGAGACACCTTATCACTTGTACTTCTGATCATAGTTGTGTTGTTGTTGGACAATAATAATGGGATGTGTTCGGGTTTTGCCGGTGGGGCTGGTGGCGGAGCTGGCTGTGGTTGGTATATTTGGTATAGTGGTTGTGAAGAGGAGTCTGGATTTGCATGGTAAAGAAAATATTGTAAATGAAAAGAGAAGGTTTTGAGGTATAAAGTGGCTACTGTTCCTAGTGAGACACCAAAAATGAAGAAGACAAAGTGATGAAAATAGCTTATGTTTAGATGTACATGAAGAATATTGGAAGGTTTGGGAATCCTGAGAACTGAGTTTTTCTCCATTATTGATTGGTAACTGTATTTTAATTTCTTTGATCACTCACAAATGGGAATAGAAAAGCAGACAATGCGATTCTTATATAAAGTCTTAAAAAGTGATTTTGAGAACACTTGGAGCTGAAGTTATGGAGGATCCCAGGATTTTTAATTTTAATTTACCATTCGTCTCAATTCAAGCAGACTTTTTTCTGCTTAGCTTCATCATTATTGTTCTGGTCAAAGAAGCCAATATAGAGAAAGAAACTATTAATATATAGCAACTTGTGTCATATTCTTTCTAATTATAATGATGCTTATTTAAGAAAACGAAGTCAATTCTTTGAAATATTTCTTGCACTTTTATAATATTATTTTATTAGTTATCTTTTAAAAATTAAATTAAAATTTTAGGGAAAAAGATAAATAAAGTCTTTCCAATTGGTAAAAGGACAATTGAGGTTGTTAAATTGTAAAAAGGACAAGTTGAGTCATATAACACCTAATACACATTAATAAATTTGGGCAAATGACTCAAATGCCCTTAAAAAACACACTTACCCCACTTTCACAAAACACATCATTCGATTCTCACCCCACCCTCTCCAACCTCAAATTTTTCAGGGGTACTTGAGTCTTTTCTCACAAATTATTAATGTGTATTAGGTGCATTTGACCCAACTTGTCCTTTTTACAATTTAACAACCTCAATTGTCCTTTAACCAATTGGGAAGACTTTATTTGTCTTTTTCCCAAAATTTTAACCTACATATAAAAAGGATAGGGAGAAAATTAGGGTGGAAAATAAATTAACCTCCCTTAAAAAGGTAGAAGGTTTTTTACAGTTTTGGGAAGTTTTTTATTCTTGGTATTACCCATCTTTCCCTCACTTTTCTTACCGTCCAAACATGTTGATCTCATCCTATTATAATTATTAAATTAAAGTGTATGAAGGGGTTAGTGGCCTGGGTTACATACTGCTTATTGATAAAAAAAAGTTTACATACGACTTACACACACAATTGTTTTTTAAAAATATGAGTGATCACTAGATTACACAAGAACATTTAATAAAAATCATAAAAAGGTTAAAAAATCATTAAATTACATTGAAGTAGTCCTTAAAGTCTAAAGATTTAAGCGATATCAAATTGGTTATTATTGACTCAATGAATTATGAATGCAGCTTTTTATCAAATGATCTAAGTTTTTAAAGAGGTATATTGACAAACAAGACATTTAATATCACATAGGTCTCTTGGGTTTTTAATGTAATTTGATTATTTTATCAGACTCTATTTATGATTAATTCTTTTATTTGTACTCTGTTGTGATTCTCCCAATATTATATATATATATATATATATATATATATATATATATATTAAAATGATGAGTTAAAGCCAACGAATATACTAGGCAGGTAGGAACTAGGAATTTAAAGTCCCTAACTATTGAAATGCCTAATTGACTCGACTTGTATCCGAAAAATCGGAGCTAATTACTTAATGTCACGTGGTAGTTCCTATAATTACGGTTTGAATCATCCAAAGAGTGATGCAATTCGAATGTGCAAATTTCATATTTGTCTATTATTCTTTAACTTACGCTAACGCTTTTGAATTGCTTCTCCCTAGCCATTGAAATTGAATGAATTTCTTGCATGTGTATTCCTTGAGTTTTGAAGCACCCTTCTTTCTCCTCCCAATATGTATTCCTTGTTGACTATACAAAATGTCTTCTATAGTTCTACTCACCCTGCTTGTACGCGAAGAGTTCATTTAATCCCTCCGCAACTTCTTTTACTGGTAGTTGCATAATACTCCTTCCGTCCTAAATATAAGACTTAATTGATTTTTTCCAAAACAAATCCTTAAAAAAGTAAAATAAGTTAATTATAAATTGATTTACCTATTTTTTTCCCTTAAACTAGTTTATTTTACCTATAAACTAATGGATAATCTAAAAATATATCAAATATGTCATTATTTAATAACCTATTTCACAACATTAATCTCTCCAAAAAAAAGTCAATTAGGTCCTATATTTAGGACCGGATGTATTAGCTTTTAAAGATGGTGCCCTTGAAAGTGTGACTCAAAATATACATTTTTTAGTTGTATGTGTTGCTGCCAGTGCCACCCTGATATATTTTTTACATATCAATGAATGGACGTAAGCTAGATGATGAACGAAAGTACAACAATTTACGTGGTGACACCAATAGCATATAAACAATATTTGTCACTTTTTTTTTATCCATGATCAAGGTATCCACTCACTCGACAAGTGAGAGACTAATCCCCCGCTGATTTGTAGGTACCTCAAAGGGTGAGACAGCTGGCCTGGGAGATTTAATGCTTCTCCATACCCAACGCCAAGGATCGAACCCCAGACAATTGGTTAAGGGTGAATGAGTCTTTGTCACTCAACCACACACCCCAGGTTACAATATTTGTCACTTTGCATATACTAGAGTTTCATTATATTCCTTAAATTGTTATAAGGCATTAAAGCTTTTGGGTGATTAGATCCCTTCTTGGGATCTTATAGTAACTCCACCAAAATTTCTATTAATATTATGAATTTGTTCACATTTCCATAATTATTA
This sequence comes from Mimosa pudica, assembly GCA_029929735.1. Taxonomy (NCBI): domain Eukaryota; kingdom Viridiplantae; phylum Streptophyta; class Magnoliopsida; order Fabales; family Fabaceae; genus Mimosa; species Mimosa pudica. The sequence goes on along the minus strand of JAKELP010000021.1, from coordinate 4,234,443 downwards.
TTTTTTAATAATAGGTTAATAGATTTTAATAGCTACTAGTATATACTAGTACCTACTAATAATTTTAATGTATTAACATTATTAAGTGAAGATATATTCAGTAATAAATAAATACACGTATAATTTAATAAAATTATAAGCATATTGAATTATAATTTCGTTTTTAATCATAATTATTTATTAAAAATTGTTTAAACATGTGCATGAGTTGCATATTTTAAATAAAAGATATCATATAATAAACAAAAATGAAGAGAGCAATAGGGTAGATAAGAGGAATTAGAGATGGGCAAGTGTGTAAAGTTAGGCATGGTAATATTTAAAAAGAGCATATGGCAGGCACTGTTGTAAATTTAAATATGCAAAATTAACACTTGTAACTTAAAATGATGCAAAATTAACACATTTAATTTAAAATGGGGCAAAATTAATACTTATAACTTAAAAATACATTCCAAAACACATACAAAACTTATAATGTCCTAAAGCACTTAATCACCGCAAAATAAGTCATCCCAAACATACATTAAAGGACTTGAGGTGAAACTACCACGACTAATAATTTAATTTTCCATATATATATATATATATACATTATACTCTATTGGTCTTCAATTGGCCTAATTTTATTTAAAGCTGACTTTGTTGGGTCGTCCAAAACTCTTAATTCACAAGAAATTTGACTTGACTCTACATAGAGCCACAAAATTAAACCACACGTAACTATATTATAGTACGTAGTTTTATAATGTATTAATTGTATGAGAAGCTGTGTTCATCATCATCTTGTAATCTTCAAAAGTAAGGCATTGTTTGCTCAATTAGGAACAAGACAAAAAAATGTGATTGACAGCTAGGTAGCCCCGTTAAGGAAGAAGCAATGCGAGGGAAAATGAAAACGTGAAACTGGGGAGGGGGGAGAGAACAATAATAATATTCCCTAATATCTAATTAGCGGCCTATTTTCCTCCATTTTCCTTTTGTTAAATAACGTTGAGTATAATCCAGTGCTTGTTGGCAATCTACTGGACTGGATCGGAGGGTAGAAATACTAATAACTACATAGGTAAAGTTGTTCCTTCTTCCAATAACAACGCTTCTCAGTATTTGAGCAAAAAGTCTCATTCTTACACTGATATTTTCTTCTCTTTTTAAATTTGTATGTAGGGTTGTACAAAAAAAAATTGGCGGCCAAACAGCCCGTAACCAATTTGATTCGAGGACATATTAGCTTGTAATCTTAACAATCATGACAGGACTAAACCCTTCCTTCAGATGCGAGAGGATAAGGGCATATGTTGTAAAACCAATGGCCCGATCCATTCAAAAAAAAAACAATGGCCAGATCCGGTCTAGAGATACTACTACTTTTTATTAAAACAAATATTTTATTATATTATCCAATTTAAAATATATACATTCTATAATAATTAATACTTAGTATACAATATAAAAAATATATGAATATGATTAATTATTTTACCCTATTTCTTTTACTTTTTCATTTATGTCATTATTTTTATATATTTTTTTCAATTTTCCCATCATTTGTTTTTATGATTTAAATGAATTAGGACCAGTAAAACATGTTCGATCAATGTCCTAGAGGGCATGTTTCGCCTAATTTTGTAGGATGAGACTCAGGTATTTGTGTATGGCTCAGCCCGGTTTTTGTGGAGCCTTATTCTCTTTGTATAAAGCCTTGTTGATTCCAGTAGAAATTTTTCTATTAAAAAGAAAGGAAGTGTGCATGTGTCATTGCTAATTGTTGACCACAGACAAAATGTCGTTACTGTTATTAGTAGCAGCATCTGCCAAATACATCCAAACTATGACCTAACAATCCACAAAGATAGTTACTACCGACTAATGAATAAGAGACATGAAATATTGGATGCCAAGAAGTATCTTTGTTTTCAACACATACATGTCAAGAAATATCTTTACACTCATATACTCCTCCGATTTTAGGTATAAAATTAAATTATTTTTTTAATAAATTAGGAATATAGAATAAACTACTTCAACTTATTTATATTTGACTTTTTCTTTAAAATCAATTCACCTATTTAATTTATAAATTAACGTATAATCTAACTTCATATAACATGTTAAAATTTAGTAGCCCATTTCATCTCCTTAATAAAAAAAATCAAGTTGATACAGGGTATTGGTGAGAGTATTGTGATCCTATATGTATCCCAATGGCAAATACATGATCCCAAAATTGATTCGTGTATTGTAACCACTAAGATTCGGAAATTTTACTGAAGATAGCCTCTCTTCAAAGACTTCATGAAGAAAGAAGCTCACATCGAGTGTTGAGGGTGCCGGATTCAATTTTTCTTGGCATATATGGTCACATTGTTTGAGGACATGGTCCAAGTCTCTAACAGTATGCTCCAAGGAATGCATTTGACTAAGACTAGGATACGTTTTTCGGTTATGTAGTCTTCATCTTTTTTAATCATTCAAAAGGTGCCATTACCTCACTACCGTAGGCTGCTCATAAATCTGCCAACCATGTTAATTGGGGAATTTGCACTTTAGTCCCTGATAAGGGAAATTAATACTGGAAGGTCCCTACACATTCCAAAATAATTATAAAGTCTCAGGGGCCCTTTCCTGCAATTGTTTGCTTATCTTCAATGACCATTTTGCCCTCATTAAAGATGATTGTCATCTCATTGGTCCCTACAGGGGACTATGCTTTCATCTTATGAAAGCAAAATGGTCATTGAAGATAAGCAAACAATTGCAGAAAAGGGCCCCTGGCACTTTATAATTATTTTGGAATGTATTGGGACCTTCCAGTATTAATTTCTCTTACCATGGACTACAGTGCAAATTCCTCATGTTAATTTCACCCGACTCAGTCGTAACACAGGTCATACAGTGGTGAATTTATTTATTTCCCCATTTTTTATTATAATGGTGAACTGTTTAGACCAAATGTTTGACAAAAGAAATTTATTCATTTGATTTTAAATATTACTCCCTCCGGTCCTAAATATAAGACCTAATTGACTTTTTCTAGAAAATCCTTAAAAAAGCAAAATAAGCTAATTATAAATTGATTTACCTAATTTTTTCCTTAAACTAGTTTATTTACCTATAAACTAATGAATAATCTAAAAATATATCAAATATGTCATCATTTAATAACCTATTTCGCAACCTTAATCTCTCCCAAAAAAAGTCAATTAGGTCCTATATTTAGGACCGGAGGTAGTATTATAATAATATTCTTTTTAACAAAATTATTTAATTTAGACCATTGGATCTTTGAGCCAATGGTGAGGTTGGGAAAAAGATGGAAAGAGAGGGAGGGAGAAAATGTGAAGATCTAAATCGTCCAACTCGTCCTAGTCCAACTGACCTGGTCTTTGTCTTGGGTTACCTCTGGGCTAAGACCAGTTCATGGGTTCATATCAAACCAAGCCTTGGATTGAAAGTCAACCTGATCTTTATTCACCCTTAACCAGTTGATAAATTAAAGTTATTAATTAAATGATTGTTGTCATTGATATTTGTAAAAAAATTGACTAAAATTTGGCCAAAATGCTCCTAACTCCTTGAACTTTAACCTTATACATGTGACTTTCAAAAACCACACCCTCAACTATCCTGCTTTGATATCTAACCACCTGCCTTTAAAATAGCTGTTAAATCTCACTGGATCTATACCACATCAGATCCCTTAGAATGTTAAAATTTTGCCTTCACAAAAAATTCCTCGGTCAATGGATTTCTGGAAGGCACCATTACTATTATTTACCATTGAGACATTTCCATCTTCGGTGGCCATTGTAATTTCTTTCACATACCACCTTTATTCGTTATGTATGAGACTTATTGAGACCTTTGTTTGAGAACTCCCTGACTATAAAATCTCCTCATAACTCAAACTTTTTATATCTTAATGCATATATATCGACTGTTCCTTCATTCTCTTTAATTCGTCCTCATAACTATTACTTTTCATCCAAATGCAGAAAGGTGATTTTTTGAACGAAGAATCGAAGATCATGGTTAGAAGATGAAGCAATAACGGAGCTTGAAGATGTATATATGGCTGGAGTGGCAGAGATTATTACAAGTTAAATCATCAAAAGGCCATTTTGTCGATAAAAACATGCAAAATGACATGTCATTGTCATCCTCCAAATCATTTTGAGAGATGCAAAATGGCATGCATGTGGTTAGCTGTCAAAATAGGATAGTTAAACGTGTGATTTTTGAACTTTTTAAAGGGATGGGGATTATATACAAGAGGGCCAAAAGTTCAGGGGGATTATGACTATTTTGGCCATAAAATTATTGTCTTTGTTGTGGTTTATTATTACCATCTCATTTTGCTCAAATTATGAGTGCTACTTGATTCCCACCACGAAATTCAATCCGGATTGAGATTTGACATTTTTTTTTTACTAAAAAGATTTGACATTGATTAGACCATTTCATAGTTACGTTCTATAGTTTTTTTTAAAGCAAAAAAATACATGTATTAGGACATAATAAATATAGCATGCCATTTACCGCATAACCTTTCTTGCTTTAAGCTTTGTAGTTCTTCCTCTACTAGACTTGGGCAGAATAACAAAAACACACTAAGTATTAATAATATGGCAAAAATGCCTTCCATGTAATTAATACTCTTTTTTTTTTATATATGTAATTAATACTCCCTCATTTCTAAATATAAGATCAATTTCAAATTTCAATTTGTTCCTAAATATAAGCAACTTTTTTAATTTTTCTCAACTTTTTTCCAAATAAATCCCAATAACCCTTATATATAATAAACAATCCAAATAAATCCCAATAATCCTTATATATAATAAACAAGCAAGAGAAGTAGAGTGAGAATAAAGGTATATGATTAAGGTAGATTAGTAATATCAAGTGTTAATAACTAGTTTAACTAGCATCCTTATTCTAATCAAATTAGGAAAGTAATCTTATATTTAGTAACATACATAATATATGTTTGCTCATGCTGATTGTAGCCTCTTGTAAGAATTGATGACCGTGTCAAAGGTGCATTGTTAGTACTAATTAATGCGTTTGTGAATTATAAATTGATTATTCTAAAATGACCCCAGACTGTGGAACAAAAATTCACCCCAGACCTAAGTCGAGGTATTGACAACTCTCAAAACCGCAAGGGTAGTTTTTTTGGGTCTCTCTCTCTTATCTTCCCCCTTATGCCACAGAAGTCGTGAACACTGTTTAAGTGTCCATTTTAAAAGATACTTCAAAGATGAAGGACATGTGATTAATATCAGGCTCCAAAACGGAGAACTCAATGTCTAATAGTTTTAACCCTCCCCCAAAATACTAAATAAAAAGGGGTTAATAATTTTTTAAGTGAAGAGGCATGATATATGCTCTTACTTTTTTCTTCCATGTAAATGTTCAATTATTTTCAAAGCCACAATGCTCTTATTATTACAAAGGGTAAATCACACATACATGATTATAATTCACAACCTGCAAGCAGGATATTCTAGTTGTTCAATCTGCCAATAGAAATTAGTGATTTCGCAATTTCGCTAGCTAATACTATTCAACATAAACATATGACAATTATCAAAGATGCTGACCAAAGCTGAAAATGGAATGCTTCTATTATTTGCACGAGCAAAATTGTGGCATGATCTTGAGTTAGCATCTGGAAAATCACTATTGGCAGATCAATGACTATCCTGCAGAGCAAAAGGGAGAGTAGCTAGAAAAAGTCCCATGTGCAACATCTATATTCTGCTGAGATGAAAATCTGGGGATGTTTTTAAACTGATGGATTAAGAGCTCGTTCTATTTCTTCGAGTGACCTTCCCTTTGTTTCGACAACATTACCGGCTATGTACAGGACAGCAAGAACACAAACGGCTGCAAACCCCAAGTATACAGAGCTGATACCGAATTTGTTCACGACACTCAAGAAAAAGAGGCCAATGGCAAAGTTGGAAATCTGATAAGATAAGAAATTGAATTTTAAGGTTAACAAAATTATTAGGATAGCGATATAATCCGTGTAAGAGTAAAATTCATGCCACTCACCCAATGCATGCCGAATGACAAGGCAACTGCTTTTGCTCTAATTCTAGAAGCAAATATTTCAGGGAGAAGAAGGCCAGGCACGGGACCGGCACCAAGAGAGAAGGATAAGACATAGCTGTTTAAAATTCATAGACCTCAGTCAAAGGAAATGAACTGTATAAAAAATGTAATAAAATACTACAAAATACCATTGTTGACAAAAATAAATAACTTACAGAACAGTTCCAAGGACAGCAAGTGTGCCGGAGTATGCTGCAAGGGCTTTCCAAGTAAAAGACACAGAAAGGAGCAACATAGAAGCAGCCTGATATGGATTAGATGTTTTCTTTTAGGTCCTTGTTGTTAAGTCTATCTTATTTAACAGAGGAACCAAGTGATTTCAAGATTTCAATTCAAAACATGTACTAATACAACAGAAATTATCTCATGTTCGTCTTCTTTTGATCTAAGATTTATGTTGAAACTTAAAATTACCATTCCACCAAAGCTTGTCATAAGAAGACTTTTCCTTCCTTGCTTGTCCATCAACGATGAAGCAACAGCTGTGCCTGCAATGAAATCAAACGCCGATCATAAAAACTCAAATGGGAGCATATTGTGTAGTGATCATATTATTTAAGAAAATCTATACTAACCAAAAACATTTGCAGCACCAACCAGAGCGCTGGCTGCTACATCAGAAGCAATTCCAGCACTCCGGAAAACAGAAGTCGAATAATATACAACAGCATTGATTCCAGCCAACTGTTGGAACAAGAAAAGTGCCGCCCCAACACTGACAACTGCATCCAGACGTTTAAGCAATGAACCAATGTATCTTAGGAGCACAGATCAAGGTAGTATAAATCAACATAAAGTAGGAAATTGATAATTAACCATGTAGACCATGTTGAAATTGAAGTTAATATATAACTCCTTGACTGGAGACAGGCTCTTATAACAGAAAAAGTAAAAGGCCCCATAGGGTATTGATTTTAAAGCGCTGGCTAAGTTGGAACAAGCGTATTAACTCATAAACTACAAGTCAGTAAAATTGTCATAAGAACAAAATGCTAATTCATATTATAGCATCCACCTTATAAACATTCTTCAGACAAGCAAAGCATATGATCATGTATTTGACATATCAATAATCAAGATGCCTAGTGGCATCTGTTGTACTTAAAACTGTAGGTTGACACCAATTCCAGTGTTATTTTGTATCACCCAAAAAACCAAGGAGCCCTTACATGAAACATCCTTTAATTTTGTCCACTTTTATAATAGCCAGTTGTATCCTTTCTATGAAAATGTTTGATCATCACTTGGAAATCTTAAAATACCACAATATCCAAGAGACCAAGGAAAGTGAGATAAGGGTGCGAAATAACAAGTCAAGAATACCTTTCCAATATCGGCTAGAAAAGAGATCAAACCATCCTGCCTCAGGTTCAGAGGAACCTTGACTTCCAGCTCTTAAGTCATGCATAACAACAGAAACTCTTTCTTTTCCATACAGTGTTTCAATGGCCTTTTCAGATTCAGCAATTTTTCCTTGCTGGAAATTAATAAATGTAATTAGTCACCTAAAAAATTAATAAATGTAATTTGTTCAAAATTTTGTTGGCAGAACAAAATCTAAAAGAGATGATAGCATAAAATCCTTATCGGAAATACATAAAAGTTTACAGTCATGCATGTACACATAATCTGTCGGATAGGACTAAAATATCACACCATAATGATATTACATGAGCACAACTTTGATGTACCTTATATGAAATACATCCCAATCCTTGTATAAGAAGATATAGACTATAAAGAATACCAACATAAAACATTGCAATTTAATGCTGGATTTGTAAATTGAACAAATTATATAAGGTGTCATGATGGGTTTGCAATAGCAACTTTTGAACAGTTATCTCTGCATATACAGTTTTCTCCTCGTGTAATATATTTCCTTCATAAAAGACCATAAAATGTAAGAGGAAAAACCTGGAAAAGCCAACGAGGACTCTCTGGAGAAAATCCCATTCCTAGTGCCAACAGAATAGATGGGACGGCTGCAATGCCAAACATTGTCCTCCACCTGACAGGATAATACATTTTTACAATGATGATGGGAATGAATGAGCCGAGGAGGCAATTAAGAATCTTTCATGGAAGGTCAATACAGGAAACCCAAAATATTTTCATAATGAAAGACAGAATGCAAGTTTGTTTCATTCTCCACTAAAATAGAGACATTATAGGTGGATAAATGCAATAGCTGAATACCAGATGGGATTTCCAGCGAGAGGCAATCCAGCCACCAGTGCTGCAAGAATTCCAACACATATAAAAAGTTGATTAACAGATCCAAGTGCGCCACGAATTTCGGTTGGTGAAATCTGCCATTAAAATGTCTAGCCACAGGATCAATATGGAATGTTAACATGGCCGCAATTTTATAAAAGGTCACTAATTTGTAAAGGCACCACCTCAGATATGTATAGTGGCACAATAGCAGATGTAACACCAATCCCTATACCAGCAAGCAAGCGGCCAATGATCATTGTCTCAACACTCTGGGCCGTGGCACTGTAAATACATCATAGTTCATGATAGCAATTTTTTATATCTTTCATATGCATATAAATCAGTAAATTTAGTCCTAAAGGACAATTGACAGACCAAAGAAATGCTCCAATTGTTAGAGGGATTGCATCTAACTGGAAAGTCCTAGTTCTGCCAAATTTGTCGGCTAATGTCCCACCCGTAAATGAACCAACAGTGGCACCAGCAAGTAGTGTGCTAACAACCCATCCTATCAGAATTTACACTCAAGAAAATAAGAGAACAATCGATGGATCATATTCTGGATCTTAGAGGGAAGAAAAAAATAGTGACAAAAAAATTTCAGCTCAAGCCATAAAGATGAAAAGCATTTTGTTCAATATTACAGTAATATATCCCTTTGTACCTAATCAAAAGACAAAGACTTTACCTTGTAATGCAGTATTTTCAGCAATTCCAAGATCCTTGGCTAAGTACTCGAGGGCGCCATTTACCACCCTACACCAGAATGACCAACATCAGAATTTCCTAGATAGGGTACTATTCCATTAAAATCTGTAGAGTAACAAGGATAAGTCTACGAAAGACACCAATAAGTTCTGCAGCCAATAACTCAGACACATGTAATAGCTGCTCATGTCATTTATAGTGCTTAGGCTTCCGGGTAAACATGATCATTTTTAACTATAGATCCAATGTAAAAAAATATGTGATCATTCTTTTTTATATCCAACGCATGGTAGATAGAAATAGGATATTCATACCCAAGATGGTAACCAAACAAAATAGCTCCAAGACAAGCAACCCCAACATATGGTAAAACAGTTCCAGAAGATTTTCCCTGAGGGTTTGCAACAACATTCTCAATATCTCCATCTGCAACTCAATTTTACTTGCTGTTGTAAGAGCATCTAAATAGGTGAAGCAGCAGCAGTACTAGAAGCAGTGTGTGTGTGTGTGTGTGTGTGTGAGTAGCAAAAACTATTATATATATATATATATATATATATATATATATATATATATAATTGAATATACAACATATTGTGAATTTGCGATTGAAGAATTGTATATATTGGTAGATAAATAGGAAAACTTTTGTGGTAAATGCTAGAAAATAAATCTTCTAGTCTCACTTGAGCAAGAATCTCGCTCAAATAAAGAACTTATAGCAGACAAGGAGAATCTCTAACAATGAAACCTCTAACTAACAGACTCAGAAAATAACAACCTGAAAAATTTATTGAGAATGAAATACTAGACTCATAACTGACTTCACTACCTCTTAACTTATTCAGAACGCACGACTAATGCTGTTGAACAATAAAAAGTTCTCAACAACAGAATTCAGACTCACTCAACTAATAACAGACCAATACAATCAGCCCTTATTCACTCAAATAGTTCCCAGACACTGTAATTTTCAACTTACAAGAGCATTCATGCATCAAATGGATTGTTAATAGCACTTAGATCTACATTATGCTAGATTACATCACAGTTTTGAACCATTTCCGATTAATCATGAAATTTTTTCCAGCCTTGTTTAATTTAAACATTTTTTACCTGAGACACTTCTCTAACTCAACAACCACAACAGTAAAAAACCAGAAGTGCAGAAATTAATAGATTGAATAAGCCATGCAGAGCATCAAACAAACTAAATATAGCCTCAAGAAGCAATTCTAATCTATTCCTACACATAATTACTCCATTTTCAATATATAAGACAGTTGCCACTCCAAAATTATAAAAATCAAAAGGCAAAGATGTCAAGTAGTAAGTCAAACTCAGCATAGAAATCAGGAGAATCAGACAAACCAGAAGCCTGAACTCTGATGAATCTGGGTTTTGCAGATGAGCCAAAGATGCTTCTAACACTGCCTCTTATGTTAGCCATTTCTGCTTCCATGGTAACCAAACCAACCCTCAAACCAAAACAATTCCTCCTATTCGACATGCATAAGGTTGTGGGCTTCACAGTAGTACTTCTACTTCTTACAAAGCTTGCCTTTTGAACCCTCAAAGTGTTCCCTTTAATTACCAATGAAGACGCCTCCATAACAATTCTATATAGTTGAAAATTCCAACACTTAAGAAAGTCAAACACACAAATTATGACACTTTAAGTAAAATAATTAAAAGGGGTCCATCAAAATGGAAAATTTAAATGAACCCAGTAAACAGAACAACAAACTATGAATCCATTCAGAACTTTGAGAAAAATCCACCACAAAAAGAAAAAAAGATTATTTTTTTCTTCAATGTTTACCTCTTAAAAGGTCAGTGAATAAGAGAATCCTATGAGTTTCTTGGAGTAATGTTAGGAAATGAAATTGTGAAATGCTTTGTATGAGTGTGTTGTGATTGGAGCTTTGAAAAGACCGATAGGGGATGAACCCAACAGAAGAAAAAGGACGAATTTGGCGAAGAAATCAATTTTTGTTATTTTTCATTCATAAAGTTGTTTTCATTTTGGGAATCTTTAACTTACTGTGATCATGTTCAGGGGGAAATATTTGGAAACATGGGATTTTTTGAGTGAATGGAAATATATGGAATATTATTAGAGTGATTTTTGGGGGATGATTACGCAAGATTTGCGTTTTTTAATATTGGATAGATTCTGATGATTCAATTGCACGTGGGGGGCACATGAATTGTATAACATTGTGCAATTTCTTCTACAAATTTTTGAATGAAATGACAAGCTCATGGGCAAGAAATGATGAGGTCATGTGCACGTATAACAACAAAATCATAGGCAACTCTAACAAGGTCATGGTCCACCCTGTGACAAGTTAATGGGCAAGCATTGACGAGGTCATGTGCAAGAATAACAAGGTCATGCGCATGTATAATAAGTTCATGGGCAGGAAAGAAGGGGCAATCTAGTCTTTTTGTATTTGAAGTATATTAAAATAAGGTCCATAGGACTCTAATTTAATATAAAAAGTTTATGGGACTTTTCTAAACAAGGGACTTCATATTAATTTTCCCAAGATTTACAAATTCATTCTTTGGTTTGTCACACACATTATTTCACTTGGAAATGTTGATGTAATCGAACCCACTTAAAAATAATCTACTAATGTAAACATCTTATTTTGTCCAGACCCTACTAAATTTAAAAAAACATAAAAAGTAAAAAATAAAAAAAATAAAAAATAATAAAATAGTAAAAAAAGTAAAGATATGCTCTCTTGATTCTTTCTTGTGAGGCAAGCACAAGTCAAATTGTGTAAGGGTCAAACAAAGATTGGCAACTAAGTGAGGAAATTGGAAATAATTGTGGTGATTTGATTGTGTCATAAAAGAATGATTCCCCATCAATTAGAATTTGATTTGAATAAGTTAGGAAACTTTTGAAGGGAATTTGAGTAAAAAGGAAAAATTTTTTATTGGCCAATCAAGTTTCATAATGGAATTGATACATGTGCAACCATCATAAAAAGGAAAAAGGAAATTAACATGATATGGAGAGAATGATTGGAATTTGGTGCGTGTGTCAAAAGAATGAAAAGGCAACTATCATTTCTGTGCCTTGCAAAACGTGAGTATAAATCAAAAAATAATAATAAACGGGTATTTAAGATGAAACCCTAGAGTTGGTGGCCTATATAAGTGAGAGCAAGAGAGCATATGAAAAAAAAAGATTTGAGAGAAAAGACTAGGTTTTGAGAGCAAAGAAAAGAGTGTATTAGAAAAGGTAGACATTATCTATCTTAACATATTTCTTATATTTCTTGGGGAAGCATAGAGAGAAGGTGAGTGAAGAGTGATTTGTTGTGAGACTCCTTCTACTTCTTCTTCTTCTTCTCACCTTTCTTTTCTTATGCCGATGAAAGTCTATTGTGAGACAGAGGCATTCATAATCTCTATAATCTCATTTAGGCATAGGTGATATAATCTTCTAAGACAATTTGATTGTCTCTTCACCTAGTCAATGATTTGAGATAAGTGAGGATTATTTTTGTACATTATTTTTTCTTTAAAATTTTTTTATATATATGTATATATTTTTTTACAAATCCACTCACATTCAAATTTTTCATGATTTTAATTTGAAATTCTTTTGCAAAGAAGCCGAATCATATTTTTATCATTCATCCATCATGTTATTAAAATCCAATATTTTATCTTTGTTTGATATATGATTTATTATCTTTGTTTTGATTTTATTTTAAAATTGTGAAATCTTTTTCATAAATAAAAAAATAATAAAATGAAATAGCTTTTATAAAAGAGGAAAATGAGTTGAATGATTTTCATACCGTGAAAGATTAAATTATCTTCTCAGGTTGGAAGTCGATTGTTTCTCCGAGGAGATTATCTCCTCAGGCGATTCAATCAAAATTGTGAAGTGTTTCCTCTTAAAAAATAAATAAATATGCATTTTTCATAATAATAAAAAAAACAAACCAAAAATATTTTTTTAAATTTTAAATAAATGATTTCTTAAAAAACACAAACCAAGTGACATACATTTCTACCTGAACTACGTGGGCTTTGATCCCTTAAGGGTACGTAGGTCCTAGGTTAAATCCTAGGTCAAGTTCAAATATGTAAAAATTATTTTTTTTTCCTTTTTTTGTTTTATTGTTATTTTTTATTTGTATATATTGATTTCTCTTGGTAATTTAAAATAAAATTAAAATTAAGGTCATATTTATTTTTAAATAAGTAACTTAGGGTAACCGTTCTCTTGAACTGGTGCTGTGGGTGCCTAACACCTTCCCCACTCACAATCGACTCCCGAACCCTATTTTTATTTTTTATTATTTTTAAAGGTTTTCCAAAATATCCTTTTTTTAAAAAAAATTTGGTGGCGGCTCCATTTTTCCACTTAATTTAAATAATTTTTCGGACGCTACAAAGTAGATAAAAAAATTTAATCTTCTCTTTTTTATGTTTTCTTAATTTTGCAATATTAAGAAAACATAAAAAAGAGTTTAACTATAATTTAGTTTGACTCAATCATGACTCAATCATGACTCAATTCCTTTTTTATTATAACGTTATCCTTGAAAATTACAACTCATATTGGGTGATCGTATGTGGCAAAAATAGGAGTAAATTGTCACCAAGTCAGCTCCAAGCAAGCAAGGGAGTGAATGAGTCATCCTCTTATTCTTCTCACTATTTTTTTTAAATAATATTTTTCTCACTCTGAATATGGCCACTAAACCAGAGCAAGCTAGAGAACATGAGGTGATCTTCAGAGAAAAGGGATTGAATGAACAACTAAGCTCATGCTCTTTGGTTTCGGGAGTATAGCTGGGATGAAGGTTTAACATGGATGATTATTTAATTTCGTTCCTTTTCATATATCTCTACATGGTTTCTCGAGTCTAGATGATTGATTAAATCTTTTTGTCGCCTAAAAGAGTTAAGCAAATAAAAACTAGAATTAACTACAATAGTTAGTAGCAAGTCCTAGGTCAATTTTACAATTTGGTTAATTCTCTTGTTTAGGTCAAATAATCACAAATTAACAAAGTTGTTGAGGTTGATTTGATTTTTTCTTAACTACAAATTAAATTTAACAAAAACAACAACTAGCCGAATTAAAATGTAAAAGTATGAGATGAGAGGTCACCTCCTTCTCCAAGTACTTAGTGCTTTGATGAATTAGACTTCATACACTTGTTCCACTTAATATAAACTAGTTAAATCCTTAAGACCTCTTTAATCAAAGAAATCTACAAGCATTTAACTAATTTAATCAAGCCTAAAGCTCTTTCAAGCCAAGAACATACCTGAGCAACATTAAGCACTAGATCTAGTACTTAAGAAACACATTCATTCCATAAATGCAAGAGGAGCTAATCGCACACACATATAAGTATGAAACTACACAAACTAAGCTTCGGTTTTCATGTCCTTAACATAAAAGAGAGATTTCAAGCCACAATGAAGTAAAACACCTAAAATAAAGGTGTTCTAACCTATACAAGCCTAAATCAAGGACATACATAGGCAAAAATATACATCTAGCTTGAAACCTAAAAGAGCAAATTATAAGCATATGAAGCCAAATGTTGAGTTCTTCAAGCACTTTTCCTTGGAGAAGAAGGAGAGGCGATCTAGCCGGACATGGAGATGGTGGAAGGATGAAGGTTTGCGTGAGAAATCATGGTGGAATGGTGAAAATGGAAGGAGACCGAGAGGTAGGAGAAGAGAGAAGTTGAGAGAAAAGTTAGAAGAGAGAGAAAGTGAAAGTGAAGGATTGTCACAAATGAAGTTAGTTGAGATTAAGTAAGTGGGTTAGTTGGATGATGAGTTGGCAAAGGGGTCTAATGAGCTGTCAATTGGGGATTATGAGTTGTCAAAAGATATTTTGATGGTGGTTTAAGGGGTAAAGGCCGAGAGGTGTAAGGTTAATGGAATGAGGGGTATTTTCGGAATTGTGGTGGCAAATGTGAATGAATGTGGACTTGATGTGGGCTAAATGTATTCCCAAAGGTCTCTCCTTTTTCTCCAATTGATTGTGCTCCCAAAAATGCCCTTAATGAGGCCTCCAAATTTGAATTTGAAGTTGGAGCCAATTTTGCCTCTTTTGGAAAGATTCTCCAAAAATGTCTTTTTCTTCCTTTTACCAAAAATGGTAAAGTTGCTTTATGTCACATGTCTTGTCATCTAGCCTCCTCCTTGCCACATAAGCTCCACCAAGGGTGTGTGGGGCCCACGTGGGACCCCCTACAATAAAATGTCACTAAATAGTCAAAATGACCAAAATACCCTTGGTTTCTTAAAATGCAAGAAATAAGGCTAATATTCTCCAATAAATTCCAATAAGCATGCGCAAATAATTAAACCAATAATGATCAAATATATCAATTAAATCACACTAATTAAGCTCAATTGCACATGCTTAAGGATATAAATTTCGGTCCAATCAAATCCCCCACACTTAATCTTTGCACTCCGGGCAAAGTCATATAAAAAGACTAACTTAATCATTAAGCATAGTGAAGGCAATTGGAATTATCATAGAGTACAAGTTGACCTTTTTAAACCTTTCCCTTGAGCTTCGCATGGGCCAAATCTAAGAATACAAAGTGAATGCAAGTTTAGCAAGCAACTAGAATTAAGGAGGAGTGTCAATTGAGATTTTTCCTCACCGGATAAAGTGTTTACACTCATTCACTCAAGTTAGGAAAAATGTCTAACTAAGGACTTGTGATCACTCTTTGGCTCAATGCACTTAACTTCACCATAAGCTTGTAGTAACTATAAGTTCTCCACCCACTTTTATGCATGGCACAATTGAATCTAGGAGATTTTAGGGGTTGAATGGAAGGCTAATCATGAATGGTGAATAATGGATAGTAGTCAATGACCAAGATTATAAACAAGTAGCCACCACATATACTTGCAATGCAATAAATTCAATTCCCACAAAGCATGCTACATCTCTTTTTTCAAGCACTTTGTGCTTCTCTCATTTATTTATTTATTTTTTTTCACTCTTATGCCTTTGGCATACTCAAGCACTTTGTGCTTTCATTTTTTTATTCTAGGCCTTCAGCCTTATTATTTCTTTTCTTTCTCTTGGCCTTTGGCCACTTCTCTTTTCTTTTCCTCTCTAATACCTCTCGGCCATATATTTTTTACTCATGTAGCATGCTTTTCACAAGATACAACAATACAACACTAATATAAATGCAAGCATATACTATAGTCACTTATTCACACATTGGTCAAGGTGATAAAAAAGAAAAGTGAATGGCCCAAAGGGGTTAAATCAAAGGATAATATTTGGTTGGCTTAGTGTTTGGGTCATGAGGGTTTAGAAAGAAATGCCCCTTTCATTTTCAATCATACCATGCATTGTGATCTTGAACAAGAGCTAGGACAAGTTCTAGGAGGTCAAGTAGACTATTGGCTCACTCAATTCGGTTGAAGGCTTCTCACTTTTATGGCTTACTCTAATTAGTCACTTCCTCCCTAAGAAAAGTTAAATGAGAAACTAACACCCTCTTTATACCTTAAAACTGCCTCATGCAATGCCCTAAGTAATCATTCCAAAAATTCTACTTGAACACTAGAGGACAATTCCATTTACTTTCAAGAGTCATGATCAAGTTAAATTTTCAAGAAAATTATGCCAAATAAGTCCAAAAATCAAGTGTAAAAGCTTTGAATTAGACCACTTTTAAGCATACAATACACCCCCTCACACTTAAAGATGCATTGTCCTCAATGGACCAAGAAAATCAAGTAGGAAGATGCATTTCAAAGGCAAGGCAGCAACATAAATGGTCGGGCAGTCCAAGCATACAAATGGCCAATGCATGTATTATTCACAAACAAACACTAAACACAACTTAACACAAGTTTATATATATATTAAAGATTTTTTTTTTAATTTTTTTATGCTTGATTTTTTATGCTTGTGCTTAGGAAGCCCAACTGGATTTAGATTCTTAGTGAAGTCTCTATCGGAAGCAAAAATGCTATCGGAAGCAAAATTGCTACCGGAAGCAAAAATGCTATCGGAAGCAAAATTGCAACCGGAAGCAAAAATGCTATCGGAAGACTAACTGGATGTAGATTCTAGGTTAAGTCCCTATCGGTTGCAAAAATGCTATCGGAAGCCCTACTGGATTTAGATTCTAAGTTAAATCTCTATCGGAGCATGATTCTTCTTCACACATTTTTTTTAACAACCTAAAACAACCTACTAAAACATAAACCTAAACACAATCCTATTTTTTTTAACAAATATCTTCCCCCACACTTAAGATATTAGACTAAACAAAACAAGTGAGGAAAGGATAGAAACAACCTTATGGAGGCTTGAAGTTCTCTTTGAAGAATTTCTTGTTGTGGCTTTTGAAGAGGTTGATTCGGCCACCAACAAGTTGGTTGACTTGGAGCTTCCCTTTCACATCATGCTCCTTGCACAATTCGGCCATCTTGTCAATTGGAAGCTTCCAAGTTGAATTCTCCTTGCTTCTTCTTTTCCTTTGGCTTCCTAGCCCTCCAATGTGCTTGAAGCTTCATGAGAAACTTTTGCACTCTCCTTTTGAGAACATCAAGTAGCATAGGATCACAAATGTCATTTTTCAAGTCCTTTCCTTTCAACCCAATGTTCCTTTGAAGCATCTTCAAACGAACTAAAAGCCTTATTAAGTTCTTCTTTGTGAGCGTTCCATTGAAGTAGTCTAGTTCCTCTTTTGATGACTCATGCTCCAAGCTTCTCTTTAGGTACCGTTCGGCCTTCAACAAATCCAAGTTGGCTTTCTCCAACTTAGGAATTTCCCCAAACTCAACCGTGGCCTTCTTTTCCCAATAATCCTTGTGCATCCTAAAAGATCCTACAACATAAAACAAACTTCCCTTTTGCAAGGGGTTGTAGGATGACAAAGAGATACTCAATGAAACACAAGGATAATCAAGATGCACATGATTAGGTAAAACAATATCATGAAATATGGTGATCAAATTAGGCACTTTAAACATAACAAAATTTTGCCCCTTCAAAGCATCAAACCAAGGATCACCATTCGGCCTCCAAATGGAAGTTGTGGCATCCAAAGTAGGCTCAAGCATAACATTGTTGGAATACTCTACTTGCAAATCATGTTCTTCATGCATGTTCCTCAACTGGCTCCCCCAATCCAAAATTGTATATGATGTACAGAAATGCAAGTCTTCTTTCAATTGTACTCCGGCCTCCATCATGAGATCAAACACCCCTTCCAACCTAGCTTTTTCCACAAAATTGAACAAGGGCGAAGGGGCAAAAATAGCCACCGTAATTTTCAAAATGGACAACTTTGGCACCCGTAATTTCGATGGTGCAAAACCGTTCATTATAAACCAAAATGGGACAAATTTAGCACTCTTAAATAGAGGTGTTAAGTTTGACCGTTAGTTGACTGGGAATAGTGATTTAGCATGATGACATGGCGAAATAAGGAATTATGTGTCACATTGCATATGATATGGCAAAAAAATAAAGATAAACATGTCATATTGGGGCCCATGCGAATACATATGTTAACTAAAAATAAAAAAAATAACTTGATGCCCCAAAAACAAAACACACTATCATGTCCCAACAAAACACAAACATAACACACTCAAAGTGCCAACATGTTTGAACCCTAGCAACCATCGGACCCAAACCCATACCCTAGCCACCAACATTGAAACCCCAGCCACCATCGGACCCACGCGAACCCAAGAGAAGCCACGCGAGCCATCGGACCACTAGACCCAGGTGACCACTCGCCCTAGCGAAGCACTCCCACCAGCGGACCACTCGAACCCATTGGAGACTTTGTATGGGGTATGGGTTTCACGCAGGAAAGCAAATGGAGGTGTGGATGGTGATTTCAGCGACAAATTCGAAGGTGAGTATGGTGAGGATGTAGGAGCGATTTGGAGATTAGAGTTTTGTGCTTCAATTTGGGGATTTGGTGATGTGTAAGGGCTTCCCAACGTGGTTTCACTTTACTTGCTGACTGTCATGCCACGTAGATTAATGAATGTGGGCCCCACGCAGAAATACACGTCTGTTAGCTTCAACTTAACAGCGTGGCTAGATTTGTCCCATTTTGGTTTATAATGAACGGTTTTACACCATCGAAATTACGGGTGCCAAAGTTGTCCATTTGGAGAATTACGGTGGCTATTTTTGCCCCTTCGCCCATTGAACAAACATCCCTTTTCCAAGGGGTTGTAGCTAGACAAGGAGTATGTAAATGTACCAACATCATCAAGATCACAATTATCATGCTTGGGACTAGTAACATTAAGAGGCATGCTCACAATACTAGAATCATCATCAAGAGAATTCATGCAAGCATCATTAACATTCACCAAGCAAGAATCAAATGAACCTAAAGATGTGTGTACAACCTCATGTGAAAGCAAGCTCAAGGGACTTACATGTTGTTCTACCATATTTTCAATCAACAATGTATGTTGCCTACATGCTTCCTTATATATGCAAAGATTATATGAAGGCTTAGCATAAGTAGGAAGTGGCTCAAGAACAACAAGCAATGGCACATTAAATTCCAACATAGAAAACAAATCAAGCATCATTCTTTGGATGATGTCATAATAGTACTTCTTCCCTAAGTTAAATGAACTAGGAAAGGGAACAAGTGTAGAGTCAAGAATTATACCTTTGGAAGTGTTCTCTCCACTTGAATGTTTGATTTGAGAAGTAGAGAGAGATTCTAGCTCTTGTGTCAAATGCTCTCCAACCTTGCATTCCTCTTGTAAAACTTCATGCTCTTCTTCAAGAGGACCTTGGCTCTTGGCCTCTTTGCATTCTCCACCCAAGTGAAGGGTAGTCTCGGTCTCCTTACCATCATCACCATCCTCATGGTTTTCTAGGGTATGTGAGTGATGTTGAACATGTATATCATCCCTAGAAATGGCCTCATCCATTGTGTCATTACTCAAAACAACATCATCACTGGTTTGATGCAATGCTTTCAAATTTTTCCTCCACCATGCCATGAGATGAGAAGATTTACCCTCATAACAATCAACACAAATGCTCAACTCATCACATGAACAAGGCATAGAATCATTAAGATCATCAGTAGGATAAGCACTAGGCAAGACACCATTAGACTCAAAGGTGCTAGGTGAATTTGCAACATTCATCTCAATCCTAGGATTAACCTCTTGGCACTCTCGAGGTTCATGCTCTTCTTCAACAAGGTAAGGAATTGATTCAACTTGAACCCCTCCTTCCAAATTCATGTCATTCAAAGAAGTATGATTTTCAACCATATTGGAAGGTAGGTCACCTTTCATTGCCTTTTCCTCGGCCCTGTTATTCAGCCATTGAAAAGCAAATGAACAAATGTTCTCTTGGTGTTAGAAGATTATTAAGAAATAATTATAGTATTAGGAAATACTTAGAGAATAAGAATATTATGCTTTTATTAGGTAATAATATTAGGTAAACTTGTAGGAGAAGTTTACTGTCTTTTAGGAAACTTTTATATTATAAGTATGTAAGCACATCAATGAAATAATAAGAAGACTTCTATTTTTGTGAAACCCTTTTAGTTTTCAACATGGTATCAGAGCAGAGGCTCTCTTTCTGACCTCCCTAGTTCGTTTCTGGTCTTGTCGGTTAGGAGTACTGTTCACGTGAACAGTACCAAAGTTGTCTCAGCAGATCTATGCATCTCCGGACCCCCCCTCGTGCCACGCGCCGGTCCTTTAGGTTCGCACAGTGACGGCGAGAAAAACCCAGTCAAGCCGATCTCCATCCGCCTTCGCACGCGCCGCCACGCGCCCCCACCGTACCTCCACGCGCCGCCACCGTCGTCCACGCGCCGCCGCACGCGCCGCCGGAATTTTCAGGTTTTCGCCCGCGAATGTTCGCCTGTCGTTTTTGACCCTGATCTGGTCGTTTGTAGCTCCTAATGAAGTTATTTGGTTGTCTTTTTGTATTCAATGGCGAAAAAAAAAGAAAAAAAGAAAAAAAAAGTGTTCTTGGATCTTGTGGTTCTAAATTCTAGTTGTTTCAGATTTTTGGGTGTGATCTTGATGCGATTTCCATTGCGATTTGGAGTTTTGTAATTCGGAGTTTAGTTTGAACTTCGTGATTTGGAGTTGTCATCCCGTTCCGGTGGATCTCAGTGGTGATTGCATTCAGGTTTGTGTTGGGACGAGCTCTAGTTTGGAGTTGTCATCCCGTTCCGGTGGATCATAGTGGAGATTGCATTCGGGTTTGTGTTGGGATGAGCTCCTGTTTGGTGCCAGTTTGGCATGTTTTGGTTGCTCTGTGTTGAGCATGTTTGGATTTCAGATTTCAGTTTTGGTTTTGCATCAAGTTCACTGATTTGTTGCTCATGGAAGTGTTGAGTTTTGTTTGTTATTGGGATTATCTTTGTAACAAGTTGGATGCTCCAACTTGAGGGGGAGTGTTAGAAGATTATTAGGAAATAATTATAGTATTAGGAAATACTTAGAGAATAAGAATATTATATTTTTATTAGGTAATCATATTAGGTAAACTTGTAGGAGAAGTTTACTGTCTTTTAGGAAACTTTTATATTATAAGTATGTAAGCACATCAATGAAATAATAAGAAGACTTCTATTTTTGTGAAACCCTTTTAGTTTTCAACACTTCTTAAGACTCTCTTCAAATCCATTCATCTTCTCCATAATTGATGCACACATTTGCATCATCAAGTCATTTGTACTAGAAGAGAAGGAAGAATCTTCTCTTGGAGGAGCATACTCATTTGGCACTTGAGCATGAAAGAAGTCATTTTGCTCCATGTGTGTAGAAACAAAGCTTTGTAGAGGCGCTTGATGATCATAAAAATTTTGCCCATAACCATAAGGAGGTGGATTAGGCTCACATTGCGAAGCTTCTTGATAAGCATACAAATCCGGACTTTGAGCACAAGAAGAATTAAACCTCATTTGGCAAGGGTCATAATCTTGACATTGAGGAGCATACCCTTGTTGATCTTCAAAAGCATGTGAAGGAGTAGCATAACCTCCTCCCCCCCACTGGAAGCTTGGATGGTCCATCCATCCTTGATGATATGTGTTGGTGGAAGGGTTATGCTCTTGGAAAGGAGGTGAGAATGAGGCACATGACCTTGAAAATTCCCTCATTGGCTGATGAGGTGTGAACAAACCTCAATGAAGCAAGAATAGTATTTCATGACCTACAAAACAAATCAACAACCACCTGCCAGCACAAATATACCAAGCAGTCCAATCCAGAAAATCCAGACAAAGTCAACGATGCACAATTGTTGCAATTTAGGACCAAAACACAAGCAATTCAACTCCAAAAATTCAGCACGATATATCAATGAAAAGCTAGTGACAAACTGTGCAAAACTAGCCAAGAATCAGCAAAAACAGCGCAGGGCAAGAGCAAACAGTTTGCAAGCAAAAACAATGTTACCGATGAACACTCACTAAAAACAGGGCAATTGGAAAAATTCACCCTGGACAGTAGGCAACGAATTTCTGGGCAAATGATATATCAAATGAAAGCTTACAACCTGTAGTATGTCCAGTTAAAACAGTTTCCAGAAATTTGTTGTGAGTCAATACCAGTTTTGAAAACAAATTCGCTGAAAGTACAGTGTTGTCCAGACAGTTTCCAGCACACAGGCAGATTTCAAAAATTAATTCCAGACAATATAGAATGAGTCTAGCAACAAGTAATATGTTCCTGGAAAGCTTAAAATGTGTAGTTTAACCACAAGAAACAGTGTGGTCAAATTCCAGCTACACAATTTACAGTCGCAACAGCAAGGAAACTGGTCACACAGTGACTTTCCAGCAAACAGTCTAACTTCACCGAATTGTTCCAGGCAGTATACAACTTAGTTTTAAACAAATAATATGTCCAAAGAAAGCTCAAATCTTGTATATTTTCCAGGTAAAACAGTTTGAATTATTGCGCAGTAGATTGTTCCCAGTTTTAAAAACAAGGAACCTGAATTTCCAGTACCTTCAGACAAAAATTCCAGCAAACTTTCTCAACAACTTCCTAGCAATATTTTGGCTAACTAGAGCAGCCAAGTACCACTAAACAAGCACAAATATGTCCAGAATACAAAGTAGCAATGTCCAAAAGTTACAAAATCAGATTTAAGCACAAAGGTCCAGAGTAACCGAATTAAAAACTAACAACAAAAACTAAGAAAATGCAACTAAAAACCTAAGACAAGAAAGAAATCAACCAAACCGGCAACGGCGCCAATTTGGTTAACTCTTTTTGTCGCCTAAAAGAGCTAAGCAAACAAAAACTAGAATTAACTATAATAGTTAGTAGCAAGTCCTAGGTCAATTTCACAATTTGGTTAATTCTCTTGCTTAGGTCAAATAATCACAAATTAACAAAGTTGTTGAGGTTGATTTGATTTTTTCTTAACTACAAATTAAATCTAACAAAAACAACAACTAGCCGAATTAAAATGTAAAAGTATGAGATGAGAGATCACCTCCTTCTCCAAGTACTTAGTGCTTTGATGAATTAGACTTCATACACTTGTTCCACTTAATATAAACTAGATAAATCCTTAAGACCTCTTTAATCAAAGAAATCTACAAGCATTTAACTAATTTAATCAAGTCTAAAGCTCTTTCAAGCCAAGAACATACCTGAGCAACATTAAGCACTAGATCTAGTACTTAAGAAACACATTCATTCCATAAATGCAAGAGGAGTTAATCGCACACACATACAAGTATGAAACTACACAAACTAAGCTTCGGTTTTCATGTCCTTAACATAAAAGAGAGATTTCAAGCCACAATGAAGTAAAACACCTAAAATAAAGGTGTTCTAACCTATACAAGCCTAAATCAAGGACATACATAGGCAAAAATATATATCTAGCTTGAAACCTAAAAGAGCGAATTACAAGCATATGAAGTCAAATGTTGAGTTCTTCAAGCATTTTTCCTTGGAGAAGAAGGAGAGGCGATCTAGCCGGACATGGAGATGGTGGAAGGATGAAGGTTTGCGTGAGAAATCATGGTGGAATGGTGAAAATGGAAGGAGGCCGAGAGGTAGGAGAAGAGAGAAGTTGAGAGAAAAGTTAGAAGAGAGAGAAACTGAAAGTGAAGGATTGTGTGTTTAATTTTTATATGTGAGACTACAAATGATGTGTTGAATCATTTCGCCTAAGACTTTCTTAATTCTTTTCAAGTAAACACGCGGAAAAATAAAAAATAGCTTGGGGATCAAGGAAAATAGAGAAATGCTTATAGAGCCAAGAGAAGAAAAAAAGTGGTTCCGAAACTGCATGTGCAGGCTTCTATTGCTATGCAACAATGGAGAAGGATAGCATTTTGTGCCCATATGTTTGAATTTTAATGTTGGGTAAAAAGCTCGATCGCATGTTATATGGGATACTGGGATCAGACACGTCCAGCAGAGCAAAGCAACATCCCGTTCTTTTTTGGCGGCATAATATTTTCATGTGTCCCTATATAATTAATTTATAACTCAGTGCTTTCATTCACTCTTTCTTTTTGCCACGGCACTATATTGATGTAATTATCCGTATATGAAGAAACTAGTTCTTCAGTAATATATGTGCAAAGTCTTCTTTTCCGAAGAAAATATAATGTAAGGTTTTAAAAGCTGGGGTGGAAGTTATGCCGGAAAAGTAGTGAGTAAGTTCTGGTCCAAAGGATTGGAATGGTTAGGCCTTTTGAACCGGAGATGTTTTAATTATTTTATTTGACCCTCTTTTAAGATAAAAATTAACAAATTTCAAGTATTAAAATAATAATTAGTATATATTGGTTGAGCCAATAAGTGATAAAAGTACATGTTCCAATCTCAGAAAACACTCTCAGATAAATGAGGTCAACCCCCAGAAGGATGAACATATGTTCAAATCTCGGAAACACTCTCATTAGGAGAGGGAAGAACCATGTCTATATGCATGGACAGCACTCCTACTTCTTGAGTTTAGTTTAAATTAGTCGATTGTCATTAGCAACCAGGAGATGTTTAACCAAAAACAAAACTCAAGTATCAGAAGCGCTTACACCCTCTTACGCAAGGGAAGATTGTAAATCCAAAACGTAGAAGTTTTTACACGACTTAAAACTAAATGGAAACAAATAAATAACACAATTAAAAACTCAACGGCGAGACACATTCATAATATTTCAGATTGATTCACAAACAATTATTATCCAATCCTGGTTCTCATCAGTCCTCCTCCTAGCTATTTATTCAATTAGAAGGATCTGGGAGGAATTGAGGCACTTCGTAACGTACAAGACCACATATAGAGAGTAGATCACCTTTCAACTTCGAAGAATTCAACTTCTAGTACTAATGATTAACTTAAGCATATGTGAAAAGCACAAGTATATCGATGAACGAAACCGAAAGATCGATACAGGCTACTAAAATTTTTATTTCCAAAGCCATATTATTATTAGCCGATTAAGTCAAGCTTGAAATCAGTGAAAGAGGTGGTGGTGCTTCTTTCCATGAGCCTCTTCATCTTCTTTCTTTGTTTCTTTCTTCATGTGATGCTCATGAAACGCATATCCACCAGCTCCAACAGCCACAGTTGCTGCAATTTCCTCCTCTATCTTGTGCCTATGTGCATTTTCAGGATCTTTCTTGGCCTTATGTTTTTCATGCTGCATAAAAACACTTCCATTATTGTGTATCAAATCAATCATAATTCTAAACAATATTCACTGAATACATATACCCTTCTTCTGGTCTTAAATTTTGAATTTCGGATATTTATTAACCTTATTTGATTAGATTATTAGAGTTGTTAGTTAATTTAATTAATATCAAATAACTTTTCTAAAATACCCATCCTATGGTCCATAATTTCTATACTCCCTGCTCTTAATTACTTGATTTTTGCTACGGGAGCGAGTATCAATACTTACAGGAGTTTTGCTAAAGATTGACAAAACTAATAAATATATATTGTATATTTAAGATCAAGATAAGCTCCCTAAATACAACCTATTTTATTCATAAAAAAATACTCCTACAACTTATATTGAAGACTGGACTAATTATAAACATACCAGTGAGAAGGCTCCAGCAGCAACCGCTCCTAGCTCTCCTAGCTGTTCCATATGTTTGTGGTGCTTCTCCTCCTTCCTATAATCAATCTCGCCGGTTGGAGTTTCTTGGTTGTGGTGGTGATGGTGGTGGTGGTGGTGGTGGCCTTCTTCTGACATGGTTTTTAAAATATGAAGATGTGGTTGGAGACTGATGGTATATATATAGGCTTAATGGATATTGTTCGTGTTGACGATTTATGTTGTAAGCTTCTAAGCTCGCTACTTATAATTCCATTCTTTTTTTTCGATAAAACTTATAATTCCATTCTTGTTCATGATTTCTTAGCGATTAAGGCCACGCGAAATAGTAAAAGGACAAAATAATAAAATATATAAACCTGTTTATTGATCAAAAGCCGCGTCTAATTTGTAAAAAAATACCAAAATATAAATATATACTTGAAAGTTATGGTACATATTGAAAGATTAATTAATTAATTAATTGAAACAAAGTCATATGGGGACATGTACACGCGTCTAATAATTTTGTAATTACAAGGACAACTATTGAAGTTACAAGGTTAAGAGAAAGATAGTGGGAAAAGTGTCTCCCTTCCTCATTTTCTGGGTTCTCACGGAGCTCATGTCAAAGAGCTCCATAGTTGAGGATAATATATATCTCTAATGCTTTAGTTCATATGCAACCACTTGGAGATATTTCTTGCAGTGATGCTTCCTACTAGTTATGAACTAAATAATACTATGATTAAGTTCGTCTATTTATGTTTGTTGTGTCTTATTTAATTTTGGTTTATATTTCGGTTTATCTTTAGGATCTTGCGACCTCTAGTCAGCCTTACTCTCCAGCATTATTGTCTCAAGGACTCAGGCACCTTCTGCAAATAAAGGGCTTGTTTGTCCTATATATCCTCTTTATCAATAAGGTCGACCCCTTTTGATAACTTCAAAGCTATATATAGACGTCGTGGATTAATTACCATTGTAAATTGGTAGTTGGTGGTGGTGTAATGTCATGTCCCTTATGTAGTAGATATTGCCGAGTAATAACAACTCCTCTCTTATTTATGTTTGTTGTGTCTTATTTTGGTTTGTATTTGGGTTTATCTTTGGGATCTTGCGATCATTGGCCAGCCTTCCTCTCCAGCATTAATTATTGCCTCAAGGACTCAGACACCTTCTGCAAATAAAGGGCTTGTTTGTCCTATCTTCTTTATTAACAAGGTCGTCCTAAGACCCCTTTTGATAACTTCAAAGCTATATATAGAAGTCGTTGCTTGGATTGATTATCATTGTAAATTGGTAGTCTGTGGTGGCGTAATGTAATGTTCCTTATGTAGTGCTATTGCTGAGTAGTAACAACTCCTTTATGGGACCTTGAGAAGTATTTGACTTAGGGCATCATTGTTTGTTTGAGATAGGACTCAAACTTTAGCGTGTCTATGAAGCATTGATTATATGCTAGATTTCACATATAGACACAGAAATACGTGTCGAAATTTTACATATGAAGGAATTAGTATAAATGAGATCCATTGACAAATTAAGATTATATTTTGTCTAACTTATTATTTTATCTATATAATATTGCCATATTATAATTAGTGGGTACATTGTCTAGCCTGTTTATCACTGGGGAAGTTATTACTGGGGAAATAAATGGTTACTTCATAAATTGATTTATTATTTAATATACTATGTGAACAAATATATACGCGACGCGGCTGCCAAAAAAGTCCACAGTTGACAGCTATTTCTATATATCTAGAGTAAATGAGAGAATTATAGGAAAGAGAGAGAATTGTGGCGCGGAGCAAAATGAATTTCGATGTCAAAAATCAAAATATCTTTAACATATTCACATACATACTGAACTCCTTATCCTATTCATAGTGTTCTACATACCATTTCCTCCAAGATAACATTTCCTCATATAGACAAAATGTATGGGTTCCCATTCGACTCTAAGCACTAGTGAAACATTTGTTTCTCATCACCAAAACATGATCTGAACCATTATTGGTGGAAAATCAATCCAGATAATTGAATCAACTAAAGACAGCAAATTACAAATCAACTCAACCCTCTCTCCCCCGTGACGGTGCTCCCGTAAATTGCATAGAACAACAGTAACTACAAATTATGGTTCCTTCCTTTATATAATCAAAATAGTAACAACAATAAACATTGCATGAAGACAAGTTTATGTATAGATATGAATGAAGAAGTAGTTGCAAGAGAGATAAGAGTGAGTATCAATTTGGTGATAAATTGACATAATGGGAGAGACAAACGAAATAATTCGTAGTAATTTTTAAATACAGTATTATAGATATCTGCCCGAACTTTTAATATTGGGCTTGGGCCTATTCATCAGGGTAGATCGGACCAATTTTAATTTCAACAATTTCATTATCAATGTAAAGAGGATCATCACTTCCAGCCACTCGTTCATGTATGATAATAATATTAACGCGCCTCTTTTCACTAAAGCTGAAGAATCCTCCTTTTATAAGGTTACCCAGGTATTAGAGGGCTATAATTCTCTTTCGGGTCAGAGTGTCAATACCTCTAAATCTATGAAGGTGTTTTTTTACATGTCAAATAAAAAAGAACCTCGCTAAGCTTATTGGCACTGACTTTGCTACTAAATTTCACAAATACCTAGGATTATATATATGTGGCTAATTATGGTGACGAATTTTGAAATCTAGGTTTGAGCTCAGATCTAGATTTTAAAGTCAGAGTATACAAACACCCTAAATTTTTCCGAAATACTTTTTCATTGTTACAGCATGGGTTTCAATTAAGCCCTAGCTTTTTTTCATATAGCTTGTTTACCTGAAAACCTTAATTAAGGTATAAAGCATAGGTTTTTGCCTAAAGTTATTTTTTCTAAAATCTCATAAGCTATTTTTTAGAATTTAATCTATAAAAGCACTTTTTCATCTTTTTTTATCTTAAAATCTAATTTCCATAAGCTAAATCAAATAGGCCTTATATATGTTTGATGAATGGAGGAACAAGAAGGTGGTCTTTGATGATAGTGTTTCTGGATTGGACACTAAATTCGCATCTTGGAAAATATCATTACTATCTCAACAAGGCAGCCTTAAGATATGATCTTGGCAAACGTTTTTTATATGATATTGGCAAACTTCTTCATGGAATGATTTGAAAAATCGCATGAACATGCTTAACTACTGGGATCAAATAAATCTGTTTATCCAAGGAGTTAGATGGATTATGAATAATGGATCTGACAAATCATTGGATTTGTATTATTTTATATGCTTAATTTGAGGCTCTAAACATATTTAAGATGCAATTTGGGTCTTTCATATGCTAAAATAAAATGCATGTTTTTGAGTGAGAGTTGACTTGGGAATTAAATCAATTGGTCTCGAAAACACATTATGTTTGGTAATTAAGTTTTTGGCCATTTGATCTACCTTTCTTCTTTCATTTTTAGAACAGTCACATGTCTAGTGATTGGAGTTATTGGAGTTGATGTCAAATGCAATGAAATTGAGTTTTGGGCTGAGAAGAATGATTTTGGGCTGAAACTACTTAAACAAAAAGAAAAAGAGGGCTGGACTGAGAGGAATGGAAGGCCAGAAAAGCAAATGAAGAAATATGTTGGGCTAGCCCAAGAGGACAAGCCACGCAAGAAAGGGAAAAGAAGAAAGGAGGAGGGGGCTGCGCAGGAGACGATCATCATCTTCATCTCCACATTTTTGGAGGCAATAGACGCACGGAGAACGCGAGGAAGCAGAAGAAAAAGAAAGGAATAAAGGGAGGGGGGCGGCGCTGAACAGACCCCCTCTCCTCTTTATTTTATTTTCTTGACCATTTCACTCATTCCTCTCCCATCATCCCTCAAATTACTCCATTCTTCTCTCCATGAGAAACCATTAATCCCTAATTCTTAATGGTGGGAGCAAGTAAAGAAGGAGCTTGAATCTTCATTAGGGGAGTTTGTAGTTCTAACCCCTCTTCCTTTCTTACATTTATGCTTTTCTAGGGTTCTAGGAGTATACTTGTGATGTTTGGTTGAATACTTCATATGGTCTATGTTGTACTAGGGATTGAAACTACTTCTATGTTGTTATTGTCATTTTGTTCTTGTTAAATACTTGACTTGGTGCTATTTAACTTTGAGATGAATGAAATTTATGGGTTCATGATTTTGTTTTCTCTTGGTGAATATTTTGGGCTAGTACAAGGTGTCTTGGCTAGTGGAATTGTGAGTCAAGTTATTTGCATTCATGAAATGATAATAGGATTTATTGATTATGTTGTGGCATTGGACATAAACCTTGACTAGCTTCAATTTATTATTTGGGTGGTCATTAATAAATTGAAGCTACAAGGTTAATTTAGAGCAATTGTGGGGTGGCCCAAGTTGTGGATTACAAGTCCTTCATAATTAATTAATCCTTTGGCTTAGAGCTTAATCAACTTAGATTAATTTAACTAATGTTTGAGGTTCCGACATTAATTAAGTTAATCTAAGTCTAGCCTAGAGGGGTCCCTCTAAGGTCTAATTTGGAAGCCAACAACATTAAAACCCCCCGAAAAACATTTTGAAGTGAGGATTTCTTAAGCACCCATCCATCAAGAATAATATTATCCATTTCACTTTCATTCCACCCTTTTATCTAAAAATACCAAAAATATTTATTTGTTTTGCATCCTTCATTCCATCATTAAAAAATCAACAAAACATATTTTCTTTACTCAAATCCATCTTGCATTGCATTTAATTTACTAGGATAGTTTAATTAAACAAGGCTCCTCCGAGAACGATAACCGGGGTAACTTCCGCTTACCTTGAGGTTCTAAAATATTCTTGAAGGACAAGACCCAAGGCACACTACACCTACCACTAAATCGGTGTCCTTCAGGATCGGATGTGTATCATATTACCAAAGTATTGATTGTTAAAGGAGAATGGCGTTTTTCATGCACACGCACATTCTCTATTTGCAAAAAGTGTGAAGACCCAAGTATTTCTTTAGATAGGTAGTATAGTGGATATATATGCAACCTTATGATACCATGGGGTGCGTAGCCCCACCTATAAAAAGATTCTAAAAAACTCTCCATAAATGAACAAGAGATTTTCTTCCTAAAATCTGCCGACGGTGGAGAGAAAATGGGGCGTGGCACACTGCTCCAACCTTATTTTCTCTCCAACTTTTCTTTCCTCTCATTTTTCTTCTCTCATCCACCCAAGGTGTTGGCCAAAAAAAAAAAAAAAAAAAAACCACCCAAGGTGAAACACACTTATATGTTATCTTTCCATTTTCTTTTTTAGTTTATCTTCCACCCTTATTTTCTCTCCATCCAAGAAAACCCTCTAAATAATTTAAAATGCACTGTGAGTTGATAAAAATATATATATAAAGGAAATTAAGTGCTCATATAAAATTGCATTTCCCTCATTATTCTTTATTTTAATATAGTCAAAGTACATTAAAAATGTTGAAATATTTCTAAGAAAATTATATTATCAATGTATTTTTGGTATAATTTTATTTTTACCTATAACTTAATATAATATGATTATCTTACTCCAGTTCCACATTCTATTCTACAAATATATAAAAAAATCACCATAGTTCTAGCTTAATGCACTTAAACTTAAAAAATCCATCATATTTGTTTCAAAATTGAAATTGTGTGTCTCATTCTTTCGCCTAATAAAGTAGGTGACATATCACGTTAGTGCAAATATTCAGTCCATTTATTGTTTTCTTTTAAAGTTAGTGAACAAATTTTTGGGAGAGTTACACAGCCAAAATCGTTACATATTTGAATCGGAAAATTTAAAATATCATTGGTCCACTAAATCGAGATAATCCTCCCAAATATTGAATTCAACAATGTTGACAAAAATGGTGCAAAATAATTACATTTAAATTGTTAAAGAAGTACAGAAGTACCGATAGCAGATATAGAATGAAGGATATGCACGTCATAATTAAAATTTTATTTGAATAAAGAAAAATAATCAATTCAATAATGATATTTATCATGGAGTAGTATTTAGATATTAGTACAAGATGAAAGAATGAAAGCCTGGCCTTTGAATTTAATTGCCACTGGTTGCTATCATTTAATTAGATAGTGGATATTTTGCTTGACACATTTCAGTTGCATCAACAATGAGCTGTTCCCACCATGCAGAAATACGGTTAACGATCTGGATTCATAAGATATTTATTATTTGTCTAGCACATAGACATTTGATAATCACGTGAAATCAAGTTTCGTGTGAAGCAAGAGACTGGTATTCTAATTATGATTGATGTAATATAAATTTATAATGACATCACCTGTGCGCCACTGTGTGTAGTAGACCCGGGAATTCAGGTCGGTCCTCCAGCTTGAGCTTTAATTTTCGGGCTAAAATAGGAAGCGGGTTTAAACAGACTATCCCTTCGGCCTGTGAGCTTAGATGGAACCAAAGAAGAACATTTAACTCGTTAAATTTATTTTGGATTATGCTAAATTATGCTTTTATTCTTTTATGTTTGCATAAAATTATATTTCAATCATTTATGATTGTAAATTACACTTTTAGTAATTTCTTAGTAAAACCGTTATTTTCTTTTGATGAATCATGATAAGTCATCAAATTTAAATAATGGTGGTTTTATCATAAAATGTGGATAAAAATGATTAATTTTTAAAATATACTTTTAAAATAATAATGATAATAATGTTCGAATTTAAAACATATTTTTTCAACAATTAATCATTTGATCACCCTCTAGATTTTTCTTTGATCAAAGATCACCCTATAGATTTAAAAAAAAATTGTTATCGTTTAATCTCTTAATTTTTAATAAGAGATCATTGACCAAGAAAAAGTATAGTCATTAGAAACTTAGGAAAAAATCATTTTTTCACTGCCTATGTAAAAAAGCAGAATAAATAATATTTTTCTAGTAAAATACTAAACAATAACACATATGACAGTAATAAATATTTAAGATTAAATAATAAAATAAACAATAATATACATTATAAGAGGAATGAATGCTTAACAAATTTGGAATTTGCGATTTGATCTCTTTTCTGTTAAAAAAATATTGGATTTGGGCTGGTCGGTTCAATCGTACTGGTTCCCGGCCCAAAATGGCCCAACACCATTAAAATGCAAAAACAGTTATTCCATGAGCTAAATCACGGTAAGGGTGGGTACAGGTCAAACCGTCTGACTCGGTTCGGCTCTAACAACACTTGTTGGAGCCGAATCCACCAATTGGTGTGTATGTCACCTTTTCTTTTTTATTTGGGGGAAGGTTCTCACTTATAAATTCAAGCACTTATTATTTATCTTTTAATTAAATTAAAAATAAAAGTTAAAGGTGAATCGTTGAATCCTGAGGTGCCGTACGAAAGGAATTGTTGATATACGAAGGGAATTGTTGATATTTAAGTTGTTTGTTAGAAGTTGGAACTCCAATAATTTCTTATTAATATTTAACTGTCAAAATTAATGCTTAGTAAGCTTTTCGGTCAAATATTAATGTTTAGAAAGTTTAGTGCCCCATAAATAATCCGCCTATACAGAATTTTGTTCCAATCAAACACAGTACAAAATGAGTGTTTGGAGAAAGACTTACAACTACTTTTTATTTCTATTTATAAGTCTATTTTATTAAATTGTCACATATCAACTAGGGGTGGAAATGAGCAAGGTCGAGTCAGGCTTTGCCCAAATAGGTCTGGGCCCGTAATGCAATAAGAAGACTTAAGCCTAGGCCTAGGTCTGATTGTAGGCTTTTTTCAGAAAAATTCCTAGGCCTACGAAAAATAGTAAAGGTTTGAAAGTCTTTTTAAAAGCATACTTACAATGTAAACCTTTAAAAATCTTCGGGTCTTTTAAAAGTCTACTTCGAATTTAGGCTTTTAAAGCCTTTTAAAAGGTTTTAAGCCTTTTAAAGGCCCACATATCAAACTTAAAAGGACCATAAATATGACACATTGTGATAGTTGAGAGGGCAAGCCCACAAGATGTTAGGGTACAGATTGTGTAAATGAATGTTGTAACTTTTATTAATATTATTATTTTATTATTAGTAAAGTAATATTAAACGGGCCATGTCTGAAGACTTTCGAGCCAGACTTTTCTAAAATAGGTCATTTTTAGGTAAAAAAACTTGTAAATAAGTCTGAGCCTGACCTTTTTATTAAAAAATGTCAGACCAAGCCAGACCCTAAATAGGCCGCATCGTAGGCCGCCCGTTTACGGTCTGACTCATTTCCACCCCTAGTTACAACTCCATTTTTTAATTTTAAGTCCACTTTAAAATAATGATTTAATTCAACTTTTAGCTCTTAAATTTTCATTTAATTTTAATTTGGTTCAGTCATTGAACTTCTAAAGTGGTTTTGGTACTTGATCAATCAATTGTGGTTTGAATTCTTGAACTTTAAAATCAATAATAATTTTGGTTCTTGATTTTTGATCAAATTTGATTTTAGCTTTTAAAATTTGCTCACTTTTAATTTCAGTCCCTGAACTTAAAAAAACTTAAAAATGAGAAGACTAATGGTTATGAATGACATAAAATTGATCAAAATAAAGTTTAAAGATTAAAATTGCTTATATTAAAGTCGAAATCTTAAAACAAAAATTGAGTGAAAGTTCAAGGACAAAAAATTGTATTAACCCTTAATAAATGATTATGACACACTAATAAGGAGTTAAAGTTGTAGGCTTGTAGCGTTGAATAATGTGCTCTTTTCTTTTATAAATCTTTTCAATATTTCCCTTATTTTAGAATGTGAATCAAAATTATATTATTAATTGTTTGCTATTTCTTTGTTAGATTTAATGGGGAAAAAAACAATCTCGCCATTATTTGATCTCAAACTCAACCAGTATAAGGAAAATAATTTTTTGGGGAAGTTGGACTTATAAATATGAACAAAGTGGATCCATAATAAAACTTTTTCCGCAGAATACACTTGTAAATATTAACTGAGTATCTTGGAATTAAACCAACTTTTCCATCCATTCAATAGCGAATCCTCCATCTCATGCTATTTTATTCAAGGTGTCGCCCTACTTATAATTTTTCACTAATTTATTATCATTTTTTAAGAAATAAATTTTTAAGATTTTGTATAATTTCCTGTGCTACCCCTTTATTCTTTCTGCAATTCTCATCTCTCTCCACAGGGTCTCCTCTATGGCGAGGAAGGGATTGTCAGAGTATGTGATGTCCTTCAACTCTCCTCTTCTTCTTGGGCATCAGTGATGGTGATGGAGGTAGATGTGAAGAAGATCAATAATAATGGCCTTCAATTGTTTCTCTTTCTCTTCATTTTTATGTATTCTCAATCATCGAGTACCATGGAAAATTTAGTGGGTACCTATTGGGTTCTGCATCAAAACCTTTTACTTCTTCGATTGAGATCTTAGGAATTAATATGTAAATCTTGCTGAAAATCAGATTAAACATCGTTGATGGAGGGAGAGGGAGAGTCTAAGAAAGAGCAGAGATAAGGGTATGTTTTTTTTTTACCTTGAGATAGGGGATATGTTAAGAGATTACAAAATCCAAGACATTTAAATTTCATAAAATTTAAAAAAATAGAAAAATTAATAGACCGACCCTTGAATTAAAATACTCGCTAGTATAGGTGGGGGATTTTCATTGCACAGAATATAAATGAGCTGATACTCCACATTTAGATCAACTTAATTATATAAGTTGTTCTGTCCGGCCAATAGTCGGTCTGGAGTTTGAGTTTTGGATATTGGACTGCAATAACTTGGGGTATAACAATGTTCTTTTTTGCGGATTTACATTCCCACGAAGTTAATTAGTTATTTATTAGTTGACTAAGGTGAAAAAATAACATATGATTATGGTTAAGGTGTAGAAATACCCATGTGATTTTTTTGGAGCAAAAAAGTAACCATAACATTTCAAAAGAATGACTACTTTTACCTCTGTTTTGAAATGTTATGGGTATTTTGCCCCTGTTTTAAAATGCTATTATGGTTACCTTTACTTCAAAAAAATCATGTGTATTTTTATACCTTGTCACAATTATATGAGTATTTTTGCACCTTATCCCTTCATTAGTGGTGTCATCAACTAATAAATAAAATCACAAAAATTAAGTATCTTGCCGTTTGAAAACAACAAGAACTACTAATAATTGATCAACTAATATTTCCGAAAATCCGAAAACTAAGTGATTAATGATTATAGCCTTTGATGCTTGATAAGAAGATTACAGTTATAATCATGCATGCATGTGAGTCATTGATTAGCAACACACAATATCATATGGGCATTAATGTCCTTATTAATAATGTTGTCCGGTAATGATTGGCTTCAGACATGGGAGCAGTTGAACAGTAGTGATACGTTAAAGATAACAATTAGAACCTGGTTTTCCTGATGACTTTTGTCTCGCACTCTCAACAAGGGAGATTTGTATAGTATATATTCAATTGTTTTATATATTTTATTATAATTAAAAAGTGTTCGAAATAATAATTTTTATACACGTTAACGTGTATAGTTAAATAATAAATATTTTAACGTTTTGTCCAAAAAAAATATTTCAACTTTTGAAATAATATCTATAAGATTATTTTTATTTGAAATATTGTACCCTTTAGAAAAAAATATTTTTGGGGTTTGTATCACTATATTCTTATTTATAAGTTTATTTTATGAAAAAAAGTTTTGTTCCTTAATAGCAATTAATTTAAGAAATACAATTTTTCTCCTAATATGAAAATTGATAAAAGTAGAAAGACAATGTAATACTCATTCACAAATGAAGGTAAAACGGGAAAAATTAATCAATTGTTGACATGGTTAATGGCATAACTACATTTCTTTATTATTGTTGGATCTATCCTCTCCTCCCTTTCTCTTGGGTGATGAGAGTTCTTCTCTCCTAATCGCACGTGTTTTTTTTGCAGCGTCTCCCTCGTCAATTCCAGTTGGGGAAGGAGACATATGTATTTTGCAACGGTCTTCTTTTAAGTTATATTTGGTTTGATTGCTTGGCCATGCAGAAATTAATTGGTTTTGAGGTTTATACGACATTGAGAATTTTTCTAACAAATCTTCATCTTTTGTATTGGTTATGTGGGTTCTTTATTTTCTTTGAGATTTACTGATGAAGATTTTTCAAAAATCAAATTAATTGGTTTATGCCAAGTAAGGTGCATGAATCCTTTTAAATGATTATTTGTTCAACGACTATTAAATGGTTTTTCTGCGATGACAGTTTTTTTATTCACAACTTCACTTAAAGGAATGATGAAGGTGGTAGAATTCCGACGAGAGTGACAACTCCCTACTACCATTTGTTTAGGCTCTTTTATTTATTTTTATTTTTGCTTTTGTTGAGATTTAAATTCTCTTTTTACATACCTGATTTGCATCACACTTTTCCACTTCAATTAATTATCGAGATAATCTGTTATTTTGCAAAAAAACTTAATATAAAATTATAAATGGCAACGCTACTTTGTATGTGTTATTTTAGGCATTGTTTGTTGATCACCAAGATTCTCATACTCTATATTAATTACAATTATAAAGATTGATTGCACTCAGATAATTGTCAATGAAACTGTCCGTCAGTAAGTTTCTTTCACAAGTGGTTCTAAGTTGATTGTCTTCAAAGCTAATGTGCTTTAGGGTAATCTAAACAGATTTTACAGCACTTCCTAAAGCATCGGAAATAAAAAAAAAATTATGGGATATACACTGAGAAAGGTCGTAGGAAGTTGAATATATCATCAAATGGGATGGAGCTACGTACACAAACATTTTTCTAACAAGCTTGATATGGAAATTTAGCGTGTGTTTGGGAAAAGTGGTGGAGAAATTTTTTTTTCAATATGGTTTTTTAAAAGTTGATTTGGGTAAAAGTTGGTTTGCGAGAAATGATTTATGTTTGGATCCGTAGTTGCAGAAGTGTTTTTTTCAAACTAACTTTTACAAACATGTTTGGATGGTGATTTTGAGAAACCAATTTAGATAGGAACATGATATTTATTGATTAATACACAATTAAAATATTCATACTTTTTCAATAATTTAAAATTAAAAAATTTAATAGATTAAATTGCATAAGGTTTTCAATAATTGAAAATAAGAAAAATTTAATACATTAAAATGCATATAAATTAGAGGTCATGTCTATCTACATTACATTTGGATGATTGAATTACATTAATTAGTTGTGTAACTCAATTATCGTTATTATAAGTCACCAACTACCAATTTTTCTTGGTCCATTTTATAAGTCACTTCATGATTTTGATGACAATTATTTTCATCTATCAAACTTCCATTTTCTTCAGTTTCTTTAAAATCAGTGTCAGATCGAAAATTTCTTCTGATAAAGTTCTGTATAACGCGTCATGCACATAACAATTGAACCAGTGTTGAAAACTTATAGTTATACATTTTGTATAAGATTTCAAATCTATTTTTCCACGTACTAAAAGTCTTATGTATACTTCACCTCAAACTTGAATGGTAAAAGTTAAATGTTTTATTGTCATTTTCAAATAATTCTTGCAATACCCTATTATTCCCTAATATCCTTATTATAAGTTACCAACTACCAATTTTTCTTGGTCCATTTTATAAGTCACTTCATGGTTTCCAATGTGCATTAATTATTTGTCCATATATACTTATATTTAATAGAGGTAGTAGTAGAGAGTAATAATTAATAGTTTTGGAAGACCCAAACATATACTAAAAAAGATGCTCATAAACCATTTCAAATAAGCTGGTTGGTGCCACCAAAAGCTCTAAATTGGAGTTTCTCAAAAACCAGTTTCTCAAACTGATTTATCCAAATAAGTTGGTCAGAAATAAACAGGACCCAAACATGACCAAAAACCAAAAAATTGTTTATGTAGCTCCAACCAGCTTATTAGGGTCCATAAACGGTTCCAAACACACCCTTAACATGCATGAGAACGACTTCACACTTGTTTTGGTAAGAGCATAGAGACCCCATTTACACTTTAAGTAGGTTGAAAACTTAAAGCTGATAAAGAGATTTAATAAGTTTGCTCAACGTGACCCACCAACAAAGAAATATCGCGATCTGACTCCATTTCAGTCGCCATTATTGTATGATCCAATATTTTCAGAAACTATATATTTTCAGAAACCATATCATACAGTTAACCGTATAAACTAACGGAATTAAACACATCCGTCACTGAATATAAGCCCATTTTTTAATTCAATTTCTCCCTAATTATAACACCATTTTTTATTTTATCTTATATATTTATTCATCTTTAATAAACTTGTCCCATTATATATTTGTATATTTGTTTAAGGGTAAAAGATCAAATTTGCCCCGGAAATTTTAGGCAATGATCAAATTTGCCCCTGAACTTTTTTTGGGATCATATTTGCCCCTAAAGTAACCAAAATGGGTCAAATCTGCCCCCACCTCCTACATGGCTACCAACTCATCATCCATGTCAAGGCTTTTGAGACACCTCATCATCTTCTTCCTCCCTCCCACAGTAATCTCTCTCTCCAAATTCTTCCACCAACTTCTCTCCTCCACTCCTCTCCCTCCACCACCCCCGGCCCTTTCTATCTCCTCGCCAAGTCTGCCACACATCGATGAGCAGCAGAAATGGTCATGAGAACATGAATCAACAACCCCACCGCCAAGTCTGTCACGTTATCGGCAAACACTCCGGCAACGTTGACAACCCGGACGTTGAGTAGGCGGCACTCGGACATGTCAATGTGGTGACAACGAGGCCGAGGGATGACAAAGATCAGAGGATATCACCGAAGAATTTGGAGAGAGAGAGTGCTGTGGGAGGGAGGAAGAAGATGATGAGGTGTCTCAAAAGCCTTGACATGGATGATGAGTTGGCAGCCATGTAGGAGGTGGGGGCAGATTTGACCCATTTTGGTTACTTTAGGGGCAAATATGATCCCAAAAAAAGTTCAGGGGCAAATTTAATCCTTGCTTAAAACTTCCAGGGCAAATTTGATCTTTTAACCATTTTTTTAACAAACAAATTTTACTTGGGAGAAAGCATAAAGAGTGGCATTATTGTAAGAACACATGAAATTGACGTCACTATGAACTGTTTACTAGCTGTTACAATTTGGACAAATCTTTTACCCAAGGGTTTTCCACCAACACTTCTTCAGTATCTCGATCTCATCATAAAGGATATCATCACCAAGAACAGATGTCCCCAACTGTTCATAGTGTTGGAAATTATTGGCCGTAAGAAACCAACGTCTCTTTTCAGAAGCATCCCCAACCGTTGATGGCATTTTGAACCAAATCGGAGCCAATTGTTTCCCACTTTGTTTCCCACTCACTGAACACCTTTTTATCTTTTTCGAATTCATGTACAGATAGGTAATACTCCCTCCGTTCCTAAATGTAAGTTCACTTTGATTAATTTGGGGAGATTAAGGAAGATAATAAAATTACATGATCTTCCCAAAATCCCCTCAATTACTTGACTTTGAAAGGAGGAAGAATTTTCAATGAAAAGAGTGAGTATAAGGGTAGTTTGGGCAAAACTTGAGATAAAATAGGAAGTGATGTTATATTTAAGAACTTATTCACTTCCCCAAAGTGATCTTATATTTGAGAATGGAGGGAGTAGAAAATAGGGAATAGCTTAAGTTCAGCTTTGTAGATTCGGCAATGAGCCTGACAGATAGGACTCATACCTCTTATTTCAAATAGACTTCTTTACCCTGGGCCATGCCCGGGGCAGTCACTCAAAGGACACAAACAACAACTAAATGAAAAAAGGAAGTTAAGTTATGAGTCAAAGGATTTTTATTATTAGTAGATATTTTGTATTTTTCTGTATGACTGACGAGACTGTTTCATGGTCACATTACTCTAGACTATTCATTCATTTAAGAGAAATTATTGCATGAACCCTATTTACCACGTCATTTGTGATATGACTAATAACAACTAATCATATAAGGTCTTACTTGTAATTTTTAATCTGATGTGATGTTATAAAAATATTAAAAACTAATAACAATATTTTTTAAAATAAAAAACATCGAAAACATCTCATTCAATATTTTTTGATGTGTTAGTTAAATTTTTTAGGATACCAAATCAAATTGGATGTTACAAATAAGGATTCAAATGTTTAGTTGTTATTGGTTAGATCAAAAAATAATGTGTGCACTGGGTTTACGACTTTACGTAAAAATTAAGAGTGGGAAGAGATGGTTTACAACTTTCTTTTGGGAGAGAAGAACCAATAAAAAATATGGATTAATTTAATTCAATCAAATAAATTAAGTTATAGAGGAAGGAAGATGCAATTAAATAAAGGAAAATATTGGGAGAAATAAACAAAACGCTACAGATTCGGCTAATGTGAACAAGAAAAGCAGAGAGAGCCAATGCATAAGCCATTAAGCCGAATGGGAGAGAAGCTGAAAAGAATAAATACATAAATACAATACTAAATAAATACATGGGAAAATGTCATTTAAATCCCTCCGAATATACAAAAGGACAATTCAGGAACTCAAACTTCCAAAAGGACCATGAAGAAACTAGGACCTAGTTGATATTTTAAAATTGTGTGAAAAGACAAAATTGCGCTAATCATAAAACAGAAATTACTAATCACCTTATTGAAAATGGTGGGTGAAAGGGTGGTTAGTAATTTCTGTTTTATGATTAGGGCAATTTTGTCTTTTCACACAATTTTAAAATGTCAACTAGGTCCTAGTTCCTTCATGGTCCTTTTGGAAGTTTGAGTTCCTGAATTGTCCTTTTGTATATTCAGAGGGATTTAAATGACATTTCCCCTAAATATATTCCATCAGTGTAAAAAAGTAAAATACATGCCATCTTTTGCACGGCATAAGATATTAAATAATAATTATATTGTTCTATTTTAACTAATCTCAATTATCACATTTCAAGAAATAGCATTAAAGTCATTAAATATGTCCTAACTTAATAACGGTAAATAAATTAAAAACATCCATTAATAATTCTTTAATGGACTTAATTATTATACTCTTCTAGTATAAAGAAGTGCATATGGAAAGGGAAACTTAACAAGGACCAAAGCGATAGCACTTTTAAATGGTAAAAAAGTGTTAGTACGTATTATTACAGTATGACATTATTTGCGTAAATACATTTTTTTCCAAATAAAAAATTATTCCTTTATTAACAAAAAATAAACGAAGTAGTTTGAATGTCATTATCATCAATCAAGGTCAAATCAGGGCTACTTCGTACAGATCATCATATTCCCAAAAACTTGGGCATATATAAATAGGCAACTGTAAACACCCGACCTTATTATACACAGCTAGTGACCTAACCGACATATAATATCTTCTCTCGAAACCCTCAAGAAAATATGGCGACGAACCCAGGCATTCTGACCAACTGGCCTTGGAAGCCTCTCGGGGATTATAAGGTTTCTTACGTTATTCATTTCCATGCAGGAATATAATGTTGCCTCTGCATGTGTGTGTGTGTGTTTGTTATATGTGGCTGATATATATTATTTGATTGAATGAAGTGGTTGATATTGGCACCGTGGGTGGCACATAGCACATATAAAATGATAATGAAGGAGGGAAAGGAGAGAGACGTTGGATACTTTCTCGTATTTCCATACATGATAGTGAGAATGCTTCATGATCAGATTTGGGTATCTTTTTCTCGTTATCAAACTTCCAAAGGCAAAAAAAGAATCCTTGACAGGAGCCTGGATTTCAATCAAGTTGATAGAGAAACCAACTGGTAAATATTCTACTACATCATATCACTATAATAATTAAATGCTTGTGCATGATTATTGAGATTTTAAGCTTTTTCTAAATTGACAATGATATATATACTCGGTTCAAAAAACATTAGTCCAATAAAGATAACAATTTAATAAATTTTAAATATAATTAGTGATCACGTATTCAATTTAAGTTGTTGCTAACTTGAAAATTGAAGATGATTTAAATCTTTTATACACACACTAACCTGACTGTTGATTTGCAAAGTAATTAGTTATTATATGAGATATGGTATTCTAATGAATGTTATTGTTGATTTCTTTAGGGATGACCAAATCGTGTTCAATGCTCTTTTGTTTTACATTGGATATATGGTAGTACCAGAGGGTTCAAATCTACCATTTTGGAGAACAGATGGAGTGATTATTACAGCACTTTTGCATGCAGGACCGGTGGAGTTTCTTTATTATTGGTTGCACAGAGCTCTTCATCACCATTTTCTCTACTCTCGCTACCATTCTCACCACCATTCCTCCATCATCACTGAACCCATCACTTGTGTGTTCTTATCTCATCTTTTCTCACATCTAGTTTACTTTCATATATAAATTCTTATGTTGACTCATATAGACCACTCAAGGGCATGATGACTTTGAATCCAACTAACTATCTTGACCCTAATGAATTCCTCAACCTAACTTGTCATTTAAAGTTTAAATTGAACCTTTTCGTATTAAAGTTAAAAGATACAACCTTATTTTCGGCGACATCTTTAAATATATTGGCCCGTATATATGTATACTTATGCAGTTATGTGGCTTCATTTATAAACATAACTTTCATGTTTGAATGAAATTTAAAAAATCTATATTATTTTAAAATATAATAAATATCCAAATTTACATGTATTTAATATGTATAGTCTTCACTTTTCATAAAAAAGTAACAATTTACACAATAATAGGTGAAGGGTAGACATAACACAACAAAAATCTCCTCTCCGATTATAGATAGAACCAAAGGTATGATACAGAGAGATGAGGATAGTTTTTTTGTGCATAGATGATGAGGACATTTTTTGGTTACTGATATAATTCACAATATTGAATTTATTATATGAATGTACATATTTGCTCTTTATATTTTGTTCTTCACACAAATTTTCTTGAAATTTTTATCAAATCATATGTACTCATAAGAGTGAAGGCAGTTATTAAAATTTTCTTGAACTTCTTATATCATCTTTTATCACATTTATTTCATTATCGAAAAAGCTATGCTAATTCATTCACCACTAGAGGGAAAGTGTTAAAATTCAACTATCTTGGTCCTAATAATGAATTTCTGGACCTAACTTATAATCTCATCTTGGGTAATGACCTTATTTTGCCCTTCTAGTAAACCATTTT
Organism: Mimosa pudica; assembly: GCA_029929735.1. NCBI lineage: Eukaryota > Viridiplantae > Streptophyta > Magnoliopsida > Fabales > Fabaceae > Mimosa > Mimosa pudica. Next base: position 4,190,097 of record JAKELP010000021.1, on the reverse strand, counting down.
GGACCACTGGACACCCTAAATTAACACCGGATACAATTTCACTCTTAAAGTAACACTACAAAAAAACGGTACTTTCCGGCGTACACCTTCCGGCGTTTTCAACAAAAACGCCGGAAACGGCTTGCCTTCCGGCGTTTTCTAAAAAACGCCTAAAAGAAACACCGCAAAATTTGGAGCGTGTTTTCCGCCTTCTTTCCCGCGCACACATACTGGCGTTTGTGGACACAAAAAACACTGGTATGTATATTTTAATAAAAAAAATTGTTGCTTGCTTTTCTTTTTCTTTTTTTTGAAAAAATATTAAATAATACTACCTCCGGTCCTAAATATAAGACTTAATTGACTTTTTTTGGAGAGGTTAAGGTTGCGAAATAGGTTATTAAATCATGACATATTTGATATATTTTTAGATTATACATTAGTTTATAGGTAAAATAACTAGTTTAAGGGAAAAAATTAGGTAAATCAATTTATAATTAACTTATTTTGCTTTTTTATAGGATTTTCTAAAAAAGTCAATTAAATTTTATATTTAGGACCGGAGGGAGTATTTTTTTAAAAAAAACCATGCATACCGGCGTTTCCTAAAAACGCCGATAGGCGTAGGAAAAACGCCGTAAGTATTAAATAATATTTTTTTAAAAAAAATCATGCATACCGACATTTCCTAAAAACGCCGATAAGCACAGGAAAAACGCCGGTAAGTATTAAATAATATTTTTTTAAAAAACCATGCATACTGACATTTCAGGAAAACGCCGGTAAGCATTAAATAATTAAAAAAAGACTACGTATCAGCATTTCACAAAACGCCAATACGTATTATTTTAATATTTAAATGCGTCTTCGCATATCGGCGTGCCGGTAAAATAATAATACAATATCACTTTCTGGCGTTCCCATTATAAATGCCGGTATGCTCCACCTTCCCTATAAATAGCGATGCTCCCCCCTCATTTTCCCTTGCTCCTTACTCATTCGTTTCTTGCTCCTTCCTACTTCTTTCTATTCGTTTCTCAGTGATCATTATAAATAGCGGTGCTCCCCCTCATTGCACGTTTGGTGGTTGCTTATTGTCATATCTCTTTTTATTTATATTTGCTTCATTTTTGTTTATTTTTATATCATTGTTAATTTACATATTTGATATACTTTAGTTGCCCTTATAGACATTATTTTCTTTTAATGTGTGTAATATGATTTTTTTGTCGTTATTATTTATTAATATTTTTTATTTATATCTAAAATAATAAATTTTCGTCCCAATTTAATGTTAAATTGAGACGAAAATTTTATTTTTTTAATAATTTTTAAACACTTTTCGGTCTTCAAACGTCGAAAAAGTTCATATTAAATAATAGCATACCGGCGTTTTCCCAAAACGAGGTATGTCAATTATTAAAATAATGGACGTTTAATATGAACTTTAATATGAACGAAGATGTAGGCCCTTTTTGTAAGTAGTTTGCTACCGCTTTTCATTTAAACCTATCATTGACGATATGTAGGCCCTTTTTGTAAGTTATTATTCACAAATTACTGTTATGTTTCGATGAAATTAAATAAAACTTAAACCTTTATTTTAAAATTTATGAATTTTTCAACTTTACCTCTATTAAATATGTATACATGTAATATTTTTCATAAATTTATATCTTTTGATGAAGTTTCTTTTCTTTGATGAAGTTTTTCATAAATTATATTAGTTTTTACTCAATTGTAAACGAACGACAAACTGGTACACCACCAAAATCATCTTCTCTCCAACTTAGAAATAGAACCAGAAGAGGTAATAATATAGAATAAGAAAGCATTTTTTGTTTTTAATATAAGTCACCTCATTAAATTTATTATATATGAATGGACAAGTTTACCTTTAATTTTTTGTTTTACAGATAATATTTTATTGCATATCTTATCACATTATATATATTTCAATAAAGGTAGAGTTAGAAAATTATTAAGCTTGAAGACAAAATTAATGGGGTCTTAGATTTAATTTTTCTTGATTCTAGTTAAATATGTTGGAGATACTTTATAAATAGAATAAGAGGAATTAAATGTTTCGTAGCTCAATGATATAACATCTCTCCATGAGATGGGACGTTGCGAATTCAATCTCATTTGTAATATCAAGTCATTTGTGCTCTCTCCGTTCAATTAAAAAAAGAGAGATAGAATAAGATTAACATGTCTATGTGTTAGTTTAAACTTTAAAAGTCATAATTAAGATTTTTAATTCAATTATTTTTTTATGTTTGGACAGCTGTAATACATCCATTTGCAGAGCACATAGCATACTTTATTCTATTTGCAATCCCAGTGTATACTACGGTGATAACGAGGACGGCATCAATAGCATCATTCGCAGGCTATCTGGCATACATTGACTTCATGAACAACTTGGGCCATTGCAACTTGGAGCTCATTCCGAACTGTCTTTTCTCCATCTTCCCCTCCTTAAAGTATATTTTGTACACCCCGTCGTAAGTAGCTTCATTACCATCTCTATATATATAACCACAATTGTTCTTGCAATTCGATATATGAAAATGTTAATATAAAATAATGATTAATTCATTCATTTATATGTGTGCGTGTTGAAAAGGTTTAAACATGAAGGGGCCATTGTTATAGCTTGAATGATGGGAAGATGACATAAAACCCCCTCCCAAATTTTAAAATCGAAGTAACTATTAACAAATTTATAGGTATCAACAATTCAAAATGACGAATTTTAGGTTTTGAAAGTTAGAAGGAATTTTTTTTTTCCATTTTCCTTATAGAGATAAAGTATATCTCTCATATATTCGAATCTTAGACGTCCAAAGCCACGTTATCAGAGTATGAATCCCCAATTATATAGTTTTATTTTTCAGATCAAAATTGTTAACTAACAGCTGGGTAGGGCATGTTTGTCCTTGAGATATTGAACATATGTCTTGCCATAATTATTACTACGCTAGCTCCTTTTGGACAACTTTCAGCTACTCTCACAAATGAGACACCTAATCATGTACTCTACATACATCCCCATCGCAACATATTTCTTATTTGTATTAAATGATAGGTACTTTTAAAAAAGTGTTACATATTCGGATTTGGTTTCAAGTTCGTGGAGTTACTATCAACATGTGGCATGAATATGTTGATTCAAAGTCAACACTTGGGAATGATACTTTTCACTATGGAAAAATCGATGAAAAGTCATTGTTTAAAATTAATTGACTTGAAGGATCAAAATTTGAAACTACATTGATTAAAATCAAACTATGATCAAACTTCATATAAAGGCTAAATATAATATTATACTCTCTCCTTTCCTAAATATAAGATCACTATGGCTAATTTGGAGAGATTAAGAGAGTTTTTCCAATGAATTAGGATTATATGATCTTCCCAAAATACCCCTTACTTAAATTTAAAAGTCAAATAGGGATTTGGGAGAGAAGTGAGGGAGTTAAGAAGTATAAGGGTAATTTGGACCAAAATTGAGATAAAATAGAAAGTGATCTTATATTTAGAAACTTATTCACTTTCCTAAAGTGATCTTATATTTAGGAACGAAGAGAGTATATTATATGTTTGTTATTTTTCATCATGAATGAATTTATTTAAATAATTCACCTTTCCAAATTGTTTGTGTATGTAGGTTCCATTCCCTGCACCATACTCAATTTCGGACCAATTATTCTCTTTTCATGCCTATGTATGACTACGTCTATGGAACTGTGGACAAATCCACAGAAACTACATATGAAACATCTTTGAAGAGATTAGAAACCTCACCAGATGTTGTGCATCTAACGCATCTCACATCTCCAGATTCAATCTATCATCTTCGTTTGGGGTTTGCTTCTATAGCCTCGCAACCCCAAACTTCAAAATGGTATTTCTTCTTGATGTGGCCTGTTACTCTTTGGTCTTCTCTCATGACTCTCTTTTATGGTCAAACCTTTGTTCTAGAGAGCAACAAATTCCAAAATCTCACCATGCAAACGTGGATCATACCAAGATTCTTTGTCCAAGTATGCATCGTTATTATTAATTTAGTTATCTTAGAAAATAAATTAAAATAATTTGATTTGATTAATTAATAATGTTTTTTTTTGTTTTAATTTGTAAGAAAACACTTTTGCATGCAGTATATTTCCAAGTGCCAGAAAGAAACATTGAACCAGTTGATAGAAGAAGCAATACTAGAGGCAGAGTTAAGTGGGGTTAAGGTCTTGAGTCTTGGTCTTCTAAATCAGGCAAGTTTGAATATTTAATTGTTTAATCATTTAACCTCTATAATTTTGCTTCGAGTACAACATAATATCTAATTTTAATTTGATATAACCCTATAATCCCTATAGTTTTGATATGGTTGAAATTCACTCTTTGAACTTTAACTCGTTTAAATTCTCATAACTTCATTGACTTGAATATTTGCGTGAATGAAGGGAGACGAGCTTAATAAACGTGGAGAGATTTATATACAAAGGTACCCACAACTGAAGGTGAAGATTGTGGATGGAAGTAGCTTAGTGATGGCTATAGTTCTTAATAGCATTCCAAAGCAAACAACACAAGTCGTCCTTTGTGGTTCCTATACCAAGGTTTCTCATGCTATTGCAAGTGCTTTATGTCAAAGAAATATTAAGGTACTGTATATACGTTTTTTTACCAAAAGGTACTATATGATTGGTTCACTTATAATTGTCAACATATTTTTGTGTGCACTGTTTATTTGAGGAAGATTCAATAATTTACTATATTGGTGAAAGCTTCAATTACTGCGAGCAATAATGACGATCTGAAATTCCTCATATCATTGCTAAATTTGAACTCAAGATATAATATAATGAGATTCCAAAATCACTTAGTTCGTTCCTGCAGGTAATAACAATGTGTAAAGACAGCTATGAGAATCATCAATTAAGGATAAGCCTTGAGTTGAGAAAGAATTTGGTTCATTCAACATGCCACAATGCAAAGGTACAAATCCTCATTTGTCCGTTAAGCTTTTAGTATATATAACTTTAGCTTACACATAAACTTAATAATTTGTCCCCTCAACTGATTGATTCAGATATGGTTAGTGGGAGAGAAATGGAAGGCAGACCAACAAATGACGGCACCAAAAGGATCATTGTTCATACCATTGACTCAATTCCCTCCAAAGAAATTACGCAATGACTGTTATTATCTCACAACACCATCTATGACAGCTCCCTCTTCTTTTCAGAATTTGCACTCTTGCGAGGTCAGTTATATATAAATATTAATACTACCTCCGGTCCTAAATATAGGACCTAATTGAGTTTTTTTTGGGAGAGATTAAAGTTGTGAAATAAGTTATTAAATGATGACATATTTGATATATTTTTAGATAATCCATTAGTTTATAGGTAAAATAAGCTAGTTTAAGGGAAAAAATTAGGTAAATTAATTTATAATTAATATATTTTGCTTTTTCTAAGAATTTTCTAGAAAAATCAATTAAGTCCTATATTTAGGACCGAAGGGAGTATAATTTATGGGATAAGGGACAAAAATGCCCCGCAAATATTTATTTACAAAGGGACATTTATTTAGTATTGGAAGCTTTTTAAGGGGTAAAAATGTCTTAGAAGTAATGAAAATGGGGGAATTTTGCCGTCGCCATTAAAAATGTTAAATTTGGCAGTTAATGCTGACTAATTTTGACACATGGCACTGCATATGCATACATTCCACTTCATCTCTGCCATCATCACTCTATATCCACCGATTCATTTTCACTCCCTTCTTTCCAACACTATGTCGTCACTCTCCTCTCCCCTTCGCTTAAGCTTTTTCCTCCGACAACTCTAGTTATCCTGTGCACGGCCATCAACCCATATCTCAATCAAGCAACAAATCTGACTAAATCATTGGTGATCAAGCGAACCTTAAGGTTCCAAATCTTTTTTTTTTGTCAAGAATTCTCCACATATGAATCATGTAAAATATCTCAATATATACTTTCAGATTGTTTTAAAGTATATATTGAGATATACTTTCAAACAATCTGAAAGGGAAGAGATTTTAAAAGACTTAGGAATGTGCATCTGTTTTTTGTTCATTCTCACTCTTGATTGAAGAAACAATCTTTGTTTACTATTGGTTCCAAAAAAGATATCAATAGGGAAGGATATTTTTGCTCTTGTCAATGGAGGAGGATGAGATGAAAGTGAAATAAAATCTTATATATGTGGCAATGTCATCTTGGCAATTTTTTCCAACTAAACAGTTGACTATTAGTATATTTAAAAGAAGACATTTTGACCTCTTTTTTACAACGTTTGGGACATTTTTACTCTTTGAAAAAATTTCAGAAAGCCAATGCCCCTTGGTGGAATCTTTCAGAGCATTTTTAGCCCTTATCCCTTAATTTATTACACACACAACAAGAAAACTTTCTATTTCTGCATATAATAATACAATACTGTCTCTAAGGCAGTGAAGTTTCATTATATGACAGAACTGGTTACCAAGAAGGGTGATAAGTGCATGGCGTATTGCTGGAATATTGCATGGCTTGAAGGATTGGAATGCTAATGAATGTGGAGAAGTCATGTTTGGCGTTGAAAAAATATGGCAGGCCAGTCTTGAACTAGGGTTTCGCCCCCACAAGATTCCGTCCATTGATTTCTAATATACTTAAGTACATGAGCTTTGTTAGTAGTATAGACATACATGGGCTTATTGGGCCTAAACGTGTGTGGTTTGATTATGTTGTATTGGGCTTTATACTGCATATTGTATTCTGCAGAAACTCATATATAATAAACCCTACGGTATCTTGTAAACTCAGTTGAGTTACAAGAGAGAAATTCATCTTGTCTTTACTCTCAACTTCTCTTGTACTCTGTTGAAATAAGCTTCTCTAGGAAATTATGGTCATGATCTATACTTTGCTTTCTATGGCTTAAATTTAATAGAAATTTATCCATCGCTTTATTGTATTTTGTTCCGTGTTATGATATAAGTCTTCATGGTCTAATTTTTCGTCGTTTACTTTGTATTTGAACTCTTAAAGTGTATGTGTGTGTATGTGGTAATATAGGTAAAATTACTAATAATTATAATTATATTCATGTATGTTGGGGATCAACTCTGCTATTTTTTGCTACTTACGGGTTGAAGATATCTTGAGGAGTCTAAAATGAAAATAGAATCCTAGAAACTAGATGTCTACTTGTTTGAATTGGGTAAAAACCAAACTATACTTTGTTTGATGTTAGTAGTTGTTTAATCTAATCTACTGTTAGTTTTTTATTAATAAATTATAGTAAGCCACTAGAACGCAGTCTAATGACAAATTTACTCGTAATACCCCAACACATGAAATGTGGCTATTGTATCAAATTAAATGTGAGCATCATTATTACCAAGTGCTTTGGATCAATTATTATATCTCACCTACACGATTAGCTCGTTTTTGTTTTTTTTTTTCAAAATTTTCAGATCTAACATTTGAGTCAATTGAGACATGGGGTAACACATATTTTTTTGGCTAAGGGGTAACACATATTTTGACATTTTAGTCTGACAGTTCCATGCATAGAGAGGAAATTAGTATAGGACAAACGTAAACATAGAATGTCTTTTCCAGGGCTCCACTTATAAGTTTACTTAGGGACATATTTTAGCACATTTCGACTAATTTCAAGCATGGTCTGTCCAATTTTTGTCAAACTGTAAACTTTCATCAAATCGGAAGGCAAAGCAAACCGACAGCCCAAAGTGATATTAAGTTGAGAAATGAGAACCCCACATAATATACATAAAAAGTTTCAAATAGGATCTAATTGATGATCGATCATTATATTTTGTCAATGAATTCTTTGAGATTTTGTTAGTTACTAATTTTCATGTCATTACGAGTAATGAAAGTGGAGAATATCAGTTGAGTCCAACTGTAAATAAACATTATTACACGTTAGTTTCAGTTCAAAAATAATTAAATGTTAGTTGAAACCAAACAGTATATGTTTGGGAACATTATTAATTAATTCAAGCTCGGATTAACTTATTTCTAATATTTGTACTCATATTTCATGGGAAATAAATTGACAAGCAAAAGAGGACCAATACAGAAATTCAGTTTCTAATAAGTCTTAGTTTTTTAAACAATAAACAAAGGTGAAGTAAAGCAAAGTCCTTATGCACTATTATGTATAGGAAAGGCAAAGACTTCCAATATCTTATAGGGACAAGGCCTTGTAGGCTTATTAATATTTACTGTTTAGCCCTATTAATTATTCAAACTACGTAGTGTGAGAAGGGAGTTATTAAACTATAGTTTGCTAGATACATGCCTCTTTAGCTCTTAAAAACAAATATGAAAAGTAATAATCAATTTTTTTTTTCATTTAGTGAAAGGTTGCGTTGTTTTGAGACAACCACTTACATTATAAAGACTCTTCATATAAAAGACACCACTTAATGATATCATTTCATAATCTATATGAACACCCATTGCCATCATTCTATTCACCCAAACACATTACAATTCATTATTTTGCTTTTATGTGCATTAGGGACAAAGTTAAATGAGCACTTTTCATAATATTGGTTTATATATTGAGAATGTAACACTAATTCAATCGTAACAATTTAGTATTCCAATTTTCTTAAAATGTAGAAGAGTTGACTTTCATTTTAATTGGCATGAAAATATTAAATTAATACAAATAATGGTTAATTATATAGTAGTACTTTTTTGGCTTTAATTTAATGTATATATTGTTCACTGGATTTTATTGTATAATTAAGAAGGAACATAAAAATATAAAGCCGACAGAAAACTTGAAGCAACAAAAGGAACCCTTAGAAGCAACTAGCTAGCATGAATCAGCTAATACATGAAGAGAAATCCTGTGAAGCAAGTGGAAGTTGATGATAAAATAAATGCGTGTAGAGATACATTGAACTTTAATATCAGGTGATGGAAGTTAGTAGGATGCGAAAAGATATTGTCTTAATAATTAGTGTCCAACTTAACGTCAATCACGCAGACATGCTTTAAACTGATTTTTTTGGACCGTATGCGTTATACAGATTTGAATAGCAACATCTTATCAATCCTTTAAAAATTAAAATCATGTCCCACTTCTTTCTATCTATTATATCTCTCTTTGAATATATATATTAAAGAGAAAATTAATTTGAAGTACTATAAAAGTCTCATAAACTCTTCAAATTAAAGTAGGGTCCCAAGGGACCTCACTTTAATATATTCTAAATGTGAAAAACTGTTTTGCTCCTCCACCGATTAATTTGTATTTCTAATTTTCTCATTTTTACTAGATTACCCTTATTGATTCTTGACAAATCTTATAATTTGTATGTTTTTATTAGGTTAAATTGAAGTTATTAACATTTTAAAGATGCAATATTGAATTAAAAAGCATTGATTATAATAGAATTGAATTAAAAATGATTATGTGTGAAAAGGGGCAAAAAAGGGCATAATCATCACATCTAATTGTTTATCTTGAGTGATTAATTTTTGGGATGAAAGGTATTATATTGTTGTGAATTTTCCCTTGCAGAAAATGAAGAAAATGAGCTGAAATTGCTATTCTGAGCATTTGGAGAAAATTACAGAATCGGCCCAGAATCCTGAAAATGCTTCAGAACAGTCCTGGGAAAATTACAGAAGTTGACCCAAAACGTTCAGAAGTTGCAAACAGGTCCCTGTCGCGAACAGCAGCTTCCAGGCTCGGTTTTTACTGGTTTTTTGGATATTTTGACCCCAATTTGGACCCAAACTCAAACCCAATGATCAAGCCCAAGTTCCTATTGATATTAAGTGAAAAACTAGGCTTAGAAACACAAGTTTTGGGGGTTGGGTGCTCCCCAAAACCCTAGTTCCCTCCATTCCCTTCATCATCTTCTCTTCACTTCTCATCCCATTTCTTCAATCTTCCACCTTCCTTCCTCCATTCGCGCCTCAATAAAGTTCCTCCTTGCTCTTGGAGTTGATGGGAAGTGGCTTGAGCTATGATTCTTCAAAGGGGAGTCCCAATTCCTTTCCTTTCTCTTTATATTTTTGATTGTCTAGGTTTAGGTTAGCATTTATGTTTTGAGATTGGACTGGATTTGGTTGTTATTGGGAGTTTGATTTGTGGTTTTGACTTGTAATGAGGAATTTGGACTCAACAATATGTATGGTCATACATATGTTCTTTATAATTCATTAAATATTTCTATTTACTCATGGTATTGGTAGATAGTTTGTTGAATTGAATTGAATTGTAATTGAACCTAATGCATTGCAATCAATAATCATACTCTAGGGTAATTAATAATGTCTATTTGAATGGGTTCATGAGACTAGGCATTAGACTTACCTGTTTGTGAGGTTTGGTATTTTAGGAAACTTAGAGAAAACTCAAAGGTACTAAAGAGCTTAACAATGCCTAATTGGATGAGGTTTCAATAACTAGGTATTGGACTCATGGGTTCATGAGGTTTGGTAAATTAGGAAATTAGTGCATCAAACTCCCCAAAAATATTTAGAAAGCTATGATAGCCATTGAAAATCATTTCTAAGAGCACTTCACTTCCACTACACCCTTTTATTAAAAATACCAAAAATATTTATTTATTTTGCATCCTTCAATCCTTCATTAAAAAATCAACAAAATATATTTTCTTCACCCAAATCCATCTTACATTGCATTTAATTTACTAGGATAGTTAGATTAAACAAGGCTCCTTGAGAACGATACCCGGGGTAGCTTCCGCTTACCTTGAGGTTCTAAAATTTCTTGAAGGATTAGACCCAAAGCACACTACACCGACCGCTAAATCGGTGTCCTTCAAGTGGCGCCGTTGCCGGGGAGTCATTAATTTGACTCCCTAGTAAATTTGTGTCATTCTTCAAGATTGATTTGGGTCAAAGTGAGCCATTAGGTTGCATTTAGTTTAGGTGCATTTTAGGATAGTTCACTTTGCATTTAATCTTTGTTTTGATTTTTTTAGTTACTTGCATTTGCATATTGAGATTGTTTGATTGTAATTGTCATGTCTATACCTTATAATTATGAACATTTGTCTTCCATTTCAAGTGTTGATAAACATGATGATTTGAGCTTCTTTGAATCTATTGAATATGATGAAGAATTCATTTCACCTTCCTCCCCTTTCATTAACACATGTGATTGTGATGAGTCTTGTGCTATTTGTATGAAAATTGATAATTGGCTTTACACTTCACATGATGCTACATCTTCATCTAGTTTAATTGATAAAATGACACATGCTACACTTGATGATAGACATGAAAATTGCATATCTTTTGATCTTAATTCTTTCCATTCTTTAGGTAGGTCAAATATGGAAGATTCTCATGTTTTAAATGATAAAATTGTGAAAAAAGATAAATTCTTCCATTTAATTTTGTCTTGTGACCTACCTCCCGATTTAGGAATGCATTCATCTTCCATATTGCATAAATCATCTTCTTCTTCCACTCTTATACCTCCCACCTCTTGTGATTGCAAATTCGATGTGGTGTACCTCAACACCAAGTTGGGTTCCTCACCTTTCCGATTGCAAGCACAAGAGGACTTAAAAAATAAAATTGTTTCTTTCACTCCTACAAAAGGGAATAATGTTGATTTTCTTGGTTGTGATTCATACTTGGATAGTTTTAATTTTAAAATGCTTAAAGTATACTCTAACCCTCTCCAAGTTTGTTCCTTTGGATTTGGTATTTCTCTTGGCTTGTTTTCTTTGCATGGACACCTTTGTAGGAGCCATATGAGGTATCGACTTCAAACACCACCAAGAAAGATCAACAAAGGAGAAGTTGGAGCTCTAAAGTCCAACATGATCATCATCAAGGATGAGAACTTCTCCTTCAAGCATTTGAAGATACCATAACCAAGGTTGTCTCTTTCCTCACTCATTTTCCTTCTTGTTCTTCATGTAATTGGCTTAATTATTGATTGAGGAATATAAGTGTGGGGGAGAGACACAAACTAGTAGTAAAAGGTAGCTTTAGTTGTTTTTCTCATTTCTAGGATTAAAATAAAGTGCTTAGTGCTAACACCACCACCACACTTGATTTCCATATGCTTTGAAATTTAATTGGAATTTTCCATGATTTTGCTACATTGAGGACAATGTAGGAATTAAGTGTGGGGGAGGGGTTATAGTTGGGTTAAGTTTTGGGTTATTGCATCTTAGACATGTTTCTAGCTTCAAATTGGCTAAATTTTGAAAAAAAAATTGAACTTTCCCTCACTTTTACATTTGTTAACCTTGGACATGACATATTTTTGGACTTTTGTAAATTTTGAGAATTTATTTTTATGCTTTTGATTTGCAATCTTGTGAATGGAATTGATGCCCTATGGTTAATCTTGATTGTCTTGAATATTTGTGAGTTTAGGAGAATTAGTCATATATTGTGAGGTTTATTTGAGTCTAATTCTTCATTCTTGAGCGAAATCCACTTGATTATCATTCTCTAGAACTTGTTTGCATTCTTGGTCAAAGCTTGTTGCATATAGTGTAGTATAGTATGATAAAGGCCTTTATTTCATACCCTTTTATCCCAAACACCAACCCTAAACACTATACTCTTTTGCTACCCATTTGAGCCATTCACTTGATGTTATTGCATTGTTTAGTAAATATGAGAAAAATTGCATAATTGCTTTGTTCAAAATGAAAAAAAAATGTCATTGTTATGTTTCAAAGAAGCATGTTATATATAGAAAAGAAAAAAAAAACATACAAGAAGAAGAAAAAAATAAGAGAAAAGAGAAACAAAAGAGAGAAAAAAGGTCAAAAAGTGAAAAATAAGACATGCATAGTCGTTTAGCAATGTGCAATTGGTACTTCAAGTTGTAAATGAGTGGCTAAACATGCATAACATCAATTCTTTTCATTTTCATTCTCATTCCATCATTTGGCCTATCCATCACCACAACCCTCAAAAGTCCTTTTGATGCATTGCACTTATGTTTTAGTGGAGACCCTAGAATTCTCACAAGCATATGGTAGAATGTGTGCCAAAGTGGATGTTGAGAGTATAAATGAACCCAAAATGGTGAGATGTGTGTAAACACTTATCCTTGAGTGATTTTCTTCTCTACTCATACTCTTCCCATTCATTACAATCATTGTTAATCATTGTTAGCATTATTCCATTTCACATTATTTGTTGGAATTCTCATAATTGTCTTGCTTATCATTGTACTTCAAAGCTTTATAAACTTGTCTTTGTCCTGGAGTACAAAGGTTTAAGTGTGGAGGAGTTGACAAATCTTATAATTTGTATGTTTTTATTAGGTTAAATTGAAGTTATTAACATTTTAAAGATGCAATATTGAATTAAAAAGCATTGATTATAATAGAATTGAATTAAAAATGATTATGTGTGAAAAGGGGCAAAAAAGGGCATAATCATCACATCTAATTGTTTATCTTGAGTGATTAATTTTTGGGATGAAAGGTATTATATTGTTGTGAATTTTCCCTTGCAGAAAATGAAGAAAATGAGCTGAAATTGCTATTCTGAGCATTTGGAGAAAATTACAGAATCGGCCCAGAATCCTGAAAATGCTTCAGAACAGTCCTGGGAAAATTACAGAAGTTGACCCAAAACGTTCAGAAGTTGCAAACAGGTCCCTGTCGCGAACAGCAGCTTCCAGGCTCGGTTTTTACTGGTTTTTTGGATATTTTGACCCCAATTTGGACCCAAACTCAAACCCAATGATCAAGCCCAAGTTCCTATTGATATTAAGTGAAAAACTAGGCTTAGAAACACAAGTTTTGGGGGTTGGGTGCTCCCCAAAACCCTAGTTCCCTCCATTCCCTTCATCATCTTCTCTTCACTTCTCATCCCATTTCTTCAATCTTCCACCTTCCTTCCTCCATTCGCGCCTCAATAAAGTTCCTCCTTGCTCTTGGAGTTGATGGGAAGTGGCTTGAGCTATGATTCTTCAAAGGGGAGTCCCAATTCCTTTCCTTTCTCTTTATATTTTTGATTGTCTAGGTTTAGGTTAGCATTTATGTTTTGAGATTGGACTGGATTTGGTTGTTATTGGGAGTTTGATTTGTGGTTTTGACTTGTAATGAGGAATTTGGACTCAACAATATGTATGGTCATACATATGTTCTTTATAATTCATTAAATATTTCTATTTACTCATGGTATTGGTAGATAGTTTGTTGAATTGAATTGAATTGTAATTGAACCTAATGCATTGCAATCAATAATCATACTCTAGGGTAATTAATAATGTCTATTTGAATGGGTTCATGAGACTAGGCATTAGACTTACCTGTTTGTGAGGTTTGGTATTTTAGGAAACTTAGAGAAAACTCAAAGGTACTAAAGAGCTTAACAATGCCTAATTGGATGAGGTTTCAACAACTAGGTATTGGACTCATGGGTCCATGAAGTTTGGTAAATTAGGAAATTAGTGCATCAAACTCCCCAAAAATATTTAGAAAGCTATGATAGCCATTGAAAATCATTTCTAAGAGCACTTCACTTCCACTACACCCTTTTATTAAAAATACCAAAAATATTTATTTATTTTGCATCCTTCAATCCTTCATTAAAAAATCAACAAAATATATTTTCTTCACTCAAATTCATCTTACATTGCATTTAATTTACTAGGATAGTTAGATTAAACAAGGCTCCTTGAGAACGATACCCGGGGTAGCTTCCGCTTACCTTGAGGTTCTAAAATTTCTTGAAGGATTAGACCCAAGGCACACTACACCGACCGCTAAATCGGTGTCCTTCAATTCTTCCCAATAATAAATAAACAAGAGAGATGGTGAGAATGAAGGTAAGTTACGTTGTTATGGACTTATGATACATCGATAATATCATGTATATTTAATTAACTTAACTAATAACCTTAATTAAATCAAATTAATCAATCGGGTCTTATAAATAGAACTGGAGGGAGTATATAAAATGTATAAGATCATCATCATGAATAGTATAAATCATATGAAGTTTTGTGAAAATCAGAAAGGGCATTGAAAATTAATTAACTGACAAGTCCTCAATTCACCATGATTTCAAATCAAAACAGGTCCCTACATATAGTCTATTTTGTTAGAAGAGGGCTTTTATAATTTTCTCTGACAGTATTCATTCTTGAATGTGAAAAATATTAATCATAATTTATAGAATTTCATTCGTTTCATTTAATAAACAATAATTAAGGTTTTAGTCAAACAAAATTAACAATAGAGACCTAATTTAATTCTATCGGGAAAAAGAGACCTAATTTAATTTAAAATTGAGGTAAATGATAACAACCTGTACATTAATATATGATCATCATTTAAACTATTTACCCAAAATTTTATAGGTTTTTTGAGCCACAATATATTTATGGGGAAATGATAGAAAAATAGCATATGAATCTCAAATTTTCCAAAAGAGAATTTTCAATACTAAATGTTTCTATTTAACTAATTAAAATAATTTTGAACTTCAAATAAGATAAGGTATTGAATTGGGATTTCCCCTATTTTTATTCATTCTATATTTCTCCTCATATTTTATTATGAAGGTTAGATATTATATTTCAAACCCATAGCATTATCATACTAAATAAATAGTCAATATTAATTACGTAATGTACTAACTTGCACCATACACAATTGGTTTTCAACGTCACTTTCGATGTGCTCTGTTAAATACGACAATATATACTCAGATTCATGGTATAAGATCTGATCCACGACTTGTTTCCTATCTTCTTTTTTGTTTACCAATGACAACTTTCCTTTATGTCCCACAAATGATTATGCTTTCTTGTATCTGAACATGCACTCAACTTCTTTCTCTTCTATAAAATTCGGGCTCGCCTATTGATCATTAACTCACTTTGATGACATAAATTTTGCTTCCCAGTTTCAAATCCCAAGATCAATCCAACTCCTAAGTTAATTTCTAATCATCTCCCTCTCTCTCTCACACACACACTCACATAGTAGAGATTATTGATTACCATACCCAAAAACCCATGGATACAATTACTCCCACCACAACATCTCTGAAGCTCTTTGGCATTAAAATTCACAAAGTTTCAGAATCCGATCATGGTGGTAGCGACAGTGGCAATGATAACAGGAAATACGAGTGCCAATATTGTTGTCGTGAGTTTTCCAATTCACAAGCACTGGGAGGCCATCAAAACGCACACAAGAAAGAAAGACAACTTCTAAAGCGAGCTCAAATGCAAGCTGCTCGTAATGCTTTTGCTTCTGCTTCTCATCATCATAGTTATATTCATCATAATTACCCTTTCATTTTGCCTTCACCGGATATCTTCACCGGACCGCCTCCTTCTCCACCACTACAGAGGTCTACATGGCCACACACCGCGTCATATAATCCACCATACGGTGGCTTATTGGTGGAGATGGTGGTGAACGAGGCTTATGTTTGGATTTGCAACTTGGTCTATGAGTAAGCAAATTAAATTAAATATATTGATAATGAGATCTAAGATACGACAAGATAGAAAACATCACAACACAATAAGGTTATATATGTGAAGCTTGAAGTTTCTTGTTGTAGATAGTAGTATAGTGTTTTATTTTTTGGGCACCTGTGATTTAAAATAGCATTTGCTTGGTTGAGATCCAATTGTCTTTTCGGGAATTGATGTAAATCTTGGTCTTAATTATGAATCTGAAGCGGGTGATGTATTTAAGCTATTTTCCACACGACCAAATTAAAATGTTTTTCATTTTTAATTTTCACGTATTAATTCCTCCATATAAGATGTAGAATTGTAGATCACAAATTTTTGGACTTCAAAAAATTATTTTCTCTACTAATTTGCGACAAATGAGCTTTGATTTTTCTTAAAAATATCATTTTCAAATATATACATAGGGACACCGAAATTTCCCAGCCTACTCTGCTACCTTAATTATCATTTAAACATTTCTTGAACCCTCTCTTATGCCCGCCGGAAACAGAACCAAACAGAGGTAGGAATTAGGAATGTCAGAAATTCCTCTAAACTCAACAAGTGCAATCAAACATATCAGGCCTATATTACTATTAACAATGTTTAATCAAGATTTAGTTCAGTTCCTACTCAAATTCGAGCCCCAATCAGCGCCAGTGAATAATAACGTTAGATGACATGCAAGCTTGATTTCTTTAAGAAAAGTTTCGATCAAGGCTTAATCTCTGCTTTAATCAATTAAACCTCTTCAAATAACCCAACCCCAAATTGAGCCTCGCCCTAAAATCTGTAAAATCAAAAGAAAATGGTACAAATGAGAAGTGGGTAGTCACTCTAGTAGTGATCATATGTATTCATTAGCTCATTAGCATTAAGGTGTGAGTTCAAATCCTATCAATGTGAATACCTAATTGGTGGACGATCTCTAAGTCCTTCTATAGACACTTCAACTTTGGATGGACGATTACTATCAGTATAGTGTCAATATGTTGAAAGTGTTTTTCAAATAGCTAGGATTAGAGGAATTTATTTTGATCGAAATCTATAAGCATTTTAAGTTTGAGGCTTAATGTGACAACCTTGGCGGAGTATGATCTTATGGGATAGTCGCAAGCACTAGATATAGCATAATGTAAAATGAAGATTTTGGTTGTGAAAATGCAACATAGGGGTGGAAGAAGAGGGAGAAGTGAAAAGTTGACTTAGTGCTATGTAGGGTTGACAAATATGTCAAATTTTTTTACATAAACTAGATATCGGGATACTTAGGCATTCACGTGGTATTCAAAGTTGATGCGGTGCATCTTCTTAAGATATAGTTGATTCATAATATTTTTTTAGTCTTATTTTTTTTATATAAAAAAAAAGAAAAAAAAGAAAACTATCGGGATTGATCAGCGACTAGTCAAATAACAAACTATAAATTGCAAAGTCCGTGAAACTAGAAAGATTTAATAATAAATTTGACCTTCTCAAGTTGATTTTGTCCCTCTTTACAAAAAATAGAAATCTTGACATTGAAATTAAAGGGAAATAATATATGAAAAATGTGTTTTTTTCCTTTTTCAATGATCTTTATTTAATTTATAGAGAACGCGCAAGGGATCGGGTAAAAAAATGTGAGCAAAAATGAAAAGTTTTTTGTTGGAATTTCATATATCATATAACTATATCTTATCAATAGACAATATTCGACCAAAAACTATATCTTTATTGAATTTGAGATGTGCATATTATTCCTGGTGAGAGTACTACTAGAATATTATGGGCAATCAGGGTTTCTACCGGGACCCCCAAAAAAGAAGAGGCCGCGGACTTGCCGAATATTGTAGCATTTGGAACGATCAACAGTGGTAAGAATATTATTAGGAGCCCCCAATTGATTACGGTCATTGACAACATTAATTCTACTGAAGTAGCTGGCTTTTCCAAAGCCTTCTTCAGGAAAATGTCCACTTCCCATCTGTGTTGTTGTACTTTGTCCAGCAGGTTGTGTGTTAACGACTTGACCACCCCACTGAACCACTGTTGCATTCAAGAGTTCATTGAACAAACCAGGTGGCCAATATCCTACCACATTATCTCCATATTTCAACCACCAGTTTCCGTTTTTAATATCCTGCTCATTCAGTATCACAATTAATATAATACTCTCGAATATAAACATACGAGATAGTGAACTAATTATATTGATTGCACCAATTTTTCCACTCACCAAAAAGATGAGTGGAGAGAGCTAACTATATGTATATTTCGACAATCTAAATGAGAGTTAGGTGGTCTAATTATACTTAGGACTCCCCACTCATCCTTTTTATAACTAGGGAAACCAGTTTTGAGATTGATTTGTATGAGTAAGGATTTTAGAGTCTAGTTATATTAGGAATTTCAGAGATAAGGTGAATTTGAATATTACAATAAATATAAAAAAACAGTCTAAACGTCTATATTAACTCTTTTGTTTATCCATGTTAAAGTGCATTTTTTATCCTACAAATTAAAATAAAAGAGCAGAATAACACGTTATTTATGTTTAAATCAAATTTCATCCCAGTATTCATTATGCTTACTAAAACAGAACACATGATCATTTGAAATTTCAACTGAATAAAATTAAAGAACATTTAATCTTGATTCAAAACTTTAAGTCACAAATTTATGAGTCATATCATGTTATTATAAATCAAAAGTTATATAAGAGACAGGTGCCGGAGACTTTAGACATCAACTCAAATTAATCCATTCACAATTTGATCAATTTTGTTGTAGAAATTGGAGATACACACACATCACACACACACACACACAGGTAGGTAGGAAGATAGATAATCCTTCCCGTCTTATACCACTCTGACTTTTTGTATAAATTAAGAATGCAAAATTACTCACTTGAAAATGTTTATAATTAAATTTTTCTCAAAACTAATTTATTCTACTTATAAACTAATATGTGACATTTGTTATAATTTAGTGGTTCAGTCTAATTTGATTCTTTAACATCCATGAAAAAAGTCAGGTAATCTTATATTGGGGGTGAGAGAGAGGGAGAGGGAGACCTTCCATATCATGACGTTTATATCAAATTGACTACTTCCGTAGGTAGATAACGGTGTGATGACTCCTCCCAAGGTCATGCGAGAACCAGTTTGAATAAATCCGGAACAAAGAAGATCATAGCATCCAGTATCGTTGTATCCCTATCATACCCGAATTAAGGAAAAACAAAATCAACCAAGACAATGATTCCAAGAATAAGCTTATTGAGAAATAGTTGAACTCACTGTCCAATGTGTGAAAAGTCTGGTCCTATAATCCCCATATAGCTGTGGATGCACCTGATTGTCCCCGAAAATAAAAATAGACAAACAGAGAATAAGATAAATGGTTAATTAGATAGTAACATTAATTATCGGGAGATATATGAACATCTTGAAGCAGAAGCCACCGGTCCCAAATATCAGGCACCTACTCAAAACAAAATCTCGGTACATGATATAGTTCATTTAGAGGATACCTGCCAACCAACTTCAAGGCTATTTGTATTTTCTTTATCGCCACTATTATAAATCCAAATTTGAGAGGTAGTATATTCACCAGACCGAACATAAGGACTCCATGCGTTTATGGTTGCTTTGGCTCCATAGAATCGTTTTCCTCGTACATACGCTGTGGCAAGCTACAAGATGCTCCAAAGCCATCAAAATTATGTCCAAAAAACAAATAACAAAATAAATAAAGATTAAATACATTAAATTAACAAAATGAGAGACAAACTAAAGCTTCTAATTAATTTTGGATAGATCGAGCACCAACATTACTACCTCTGGGAATGCTCTAATATCTTTCTTCCCAAATTGTTGGATAGAGTTTGCCCTCAAAATGTCTTCTTCTTTTATTCTTCTTATAGGGATGGTTCCTTTTGGGCAGCTTCCACTATGATGCCATGCATGTGGTTGAACAACTGTCTTTGATTTTGAAGCCACATCAAGATTTTCTAGCATAGCACCATCTGGGTAAGAACTTGGCCTCATCTTGAATCAAATTGAAAAAAGTTTAGCAGCTAGCTTTAGGGCCAACATCATGAGTAGATCAGGAGTAGAATTAATGAAACCTCATCAAGAAAGAAAAGTGTTCGTTTCATCACCTCAATTTTGTGGTTTTTGAGTTTTGGATGGTCAAGAGCTGGTTGATTATGAATAGAAACACAATCGATTACATCGCCATCGGGACTCTGTTTTATTAACACAAATAAAGGATCATTAATGCTGAAATTATGTCTGACCAAAAAAAATTGCTGAAATTATGAGTTTAGTTAGTAAGACCCAAAATGAAAAATATACAAGCAATTTTTTTACAAGTTATCATCAGTAGTATAGTTCATGAGACCTCAAATTTAAGGCAGGATCATTTTAGTTTGATTCTTGATAAACATTCATCCTCAAATTTAAAAATCATTAATTTTTCACCCATTTTAATTGTTCATTGGTACATTTGCACCAAGAAAGACTTTTCTGTGCCAATGCTCTTGGTAAAAGTTTTTTGGTAAAATTGAAATTTTTCCCTTTAATTTATCAATTTTTTTGGAGTTATAAAAATTTTATTTAACATCATTTTAATACTCATGTATTTCGGTAAATGAACTTTTATAAAGGTAATGCATATGAGTAGAAATGTAGAAATAAGCCAAAAATACAAAATGATTTAAATCTCTTTGCTGGTTCAAGGATCTTGAGTAATCTATAAGTACTTCACTGAACACTCTTTCAGTTCCAAGGTATGTTGAGGATCTCTTGAGCTCCCCAAACCCAACCCATCTAAAGTCCTAAACTTTGAATTTATTAATAAAAAAATAGAATTAATGGATCAAACAATGTGAGCCGTAATTCATCAAAATAAAGACAAAATTCAAAATTGAGATAAACCATAGAAACGATTAGTTTTCCCTCATATAACAGTCAAACATATGAAAATGAATTTGTATACCGTGAAAAAAATCAATTTGTGTACCTTGATAGACTTAACGGCTGGTTTATTCAACTTCTTCAACAGTACCTCAAGTTTTTGGTTAAAACTATGGTCCTTGTGATTTGCGCTTGTCACTTGAACATAAATCAATAGGAAACAGAACAACATACTGGCCACGAAAGTCTTGTCAATTCCTAAATTGTGTGCCATTATTGACTGAGGACATGAAATGAGTCAGTTCAAGACAAAAAGGCTGGATTATCAAGCAATATATATAGGTAGGTGATAATTTTCCTTCTTGGATACATACAAGATCATTGCTTTCAATCTCGTAAGTAAGTTGACTCTCCAAATTTAATGTTTTTAAGTCTTTAACTAACTAAAAGTATAATGAATTACTTAAATTTATATTACCTTTAAACTTGATAAAATTTACGAGTTTACATATCAAATTCACCGTTTTATGTCTTTACCTTATTGAAAATTGTGTCAACTACATCTAAAAATCATTTTAATTGATTTTAGTTGAATTTATTCAATATGTTTATATATACATTTGATTGAAATATCTTTATTGAGGTTGATAAAGTAGGAAACAAGTATATTCAATATAAATTATTTACAATTAAAATATATCAAATTCAAATTATTGTTAGTAAAAGTAAACTCTAATAATTTTACGATTTGATTTTACATTATTCTCACAAATTTACTTAAACTCATGAATTTAATAATTTTGTTAAAAATTATTCCTTAGAAAAATAAACCTTTTTGTCAACTTTTTGAAAAATATGTATAGAAACAACGATAATAAAGCATTTCTTAAAAATACTGTAATACTCATTATATGTATTGCAAACGTAACAATGTCAACAGTTTACTCTCTTATGTTAAAGTTTCTACGACTCTATCTAATCAGAGTCACGAGTTAATCAAATTTATGCTGCCTATAAACTCAGTAAAATTTCATGTGTAACACATGCTGAATTACTGTGTTTTTCGTTTCTACCTTACAAAACATCATGTTAACTTGATGTAAAACTAATTTTAATTACGCCAATCGAATACATAACTTAATGGTTGGAGCATATTGACTTCATAAAGAGGTCACGTGTTCGAGTCGGCATCACTCAAAACTAATTTTAATTACTTTTATTTGACCGTATATTCAATAAATTCATATGAAAATTTCAAAGAAATTTGTTTATTGAGGTTGATAAAGTGAATGTAGATAGATTTAATACCAAAAATTTATATTATGAATATATATATATATATATATATATATATATATATATATATATATATATATATATATATATATATATATATATATATATATATATATATATATATATATATATATATATATATATAAGTCAAGTTATTGTTTTGTATTTTTTATTTGATTATAAACTAGAAAGTAGAAAGTAGAAACACATATTTATTAATTTGTGTTTATGATTCGATTTTACATTCTTGAAGAGTTTAATTTTCCATAACCTTGCATGGATTATCATTAAATACAAGAAAATTCGTTTGAGGTCAAATACTGCATCAAATAAGTTTTTTTATTCCCAAAAATGGGATGCAATGATGTACAAGAAATTTCTATAACGTCCAAAAAGAAAAATAAATGTATATTTTATAATTATAATCTTTCATGAGATTTATTTTTTCCACAAACAAAATTGTTATTAGAGTCCAAAAAAAATTATTAGAAACAGAGAAAAAATAATATTAGAGCAAATGAGCAATTTTATCAAAAAAACAGGGCACAAAAAATGTTTATTGGTGTAAATTTATTAGTAAACAATAAAAATTTGTGCAATTTTACTAAAACCGTCAAAATCATCGACATTGACAGTCAAAAGTTAACATTCTAGGTAACTAAATATTTTATTGGTCAATGTCCTTAATAGATTTAAGAGCTGGTTTATTCAACTTTTTCAACATTTTCTCAACCTCAAGTTTCTGGTTAACACCATAGTCCTTATGATTTTCATTTGTCACTTGAACAGAAATAAAAGATTTGAATTACAATGTCAATTAACTTTATGTATATAAAAAAAACATCAATTAACTATCCAATCTAGACTTTATTGTATGGATGGATTATCTTCCATTCACGAATCCAAATCATTAAATGCAAGAAAATTCGTTAGAGAGGGGTCAAATATTGCATAAAATAAGGTTTTTTATTCACATAAATGAGATGCAATAATGGACATAAAATTTCTATAACGTCCAAAAAACATTAAATGTATATTTTTTTATTATCATCTTTCAAGTAATTTATTATTTTTTCCAGAAACAAAATTGTTAATGGAGTCATAGTTAAATTGAATTATCCAAATAAAAATTATGACAAACGTTGAAAAATAAACAAGACCAATAATTTTCGGGTAAAAGTGCAATTTTATTAAAAGACTTTTATCGAAAGAGCATTGGAAAAAAAGAGCATTCTAGATAACTTTAACTAAAATGGGTCATCATAAACACGTGTTTCTCTCATATAAATAAATAAAAATAAAAAGAACAAAAATTTAACTTTAATATATTTTAGATATAAATAGTTGATATTAAATATTCAACATTCTTACTTTATTAGTTTATTTACCTCAATAGAGCCTCTTGTACAAAATTTATGTACAAAATCATTGAATCGGTCAAATAAAAATAATTAATATGAGTTTAAAATCTACTTAACCCAAATTTTATATAAGGTATAAACAGAATTTACAAACACTGAGGATTAAGGTGGTAAAATCGGAGTGTCAACTCGCGAGTTTAAAAACAATTGTGGACCCACAACCTCTTATGAGCATATTGATGTCATAATTGTCAAACTCGCGAGTTGACACTCCAATTTTATTATTTTTAGGCATATCAAACCAAAATGTGTCTTCACAAGTCACTCAAATTTTTAGTACTTGTAAACTCTGAAGAACCTCATGAATATACATGTCGAATTGACCATTTTTACGTTTTTACCTTACAAAAAGCCATGATCACTTTCTCTAAAATTCTTTTCAATTTATTTAATATGACTTTATAAAACAACTTACATATAACTTTTTTAGAAATATCTTTAGTGTGGTTAATAAAATATAAATATTGATATATTTAATATCAACTATTTATATTTTAAATATATTAAAGTCAAATTATTGTTTTACTTTTTTATTTAATTATATAGTGAAAACACCTTGGCGGATGCCTTAACCAATTGTGTTCTAAACACCTTTGTAACATTATTTTGAAAATTTTATAGTTATAATATTTAAACTCCCACTAATATAGTTATATTTGGTCCTATATGTACTTTATATTATATTTAAGTTAATATATTATGAAAATCTTTAATCATTAATATATAATTTATATATTAAAATTGTCTTGCTATGTTTAAGTTGTATCAGAATTGGTCTTTAATAAACTGTACAGGTAAAGTGAGCAATGCAAAAATTTGAGTGTTACGATTAAAGAAATTGAAAAGGGTAATAGTTTGAAGTTATCAAAATCTAAAAGTAGTACTTAGATTTATTTTATTTTTTAAAACTATGGTAATATGACATATTATGAACTCTTAGATAAATTTCAATTGACAAAATGAGGCCATAGAGGGATGAGGAGAGGAGGGGAAGCCGTGGAGGTAATCCGGACCCTTTGTTTATACATTGTCGAATATCATGAATGCACTGGGTTAATATGTATTTTGAATCTTACATAATATTTTATAATTTTGATCCCTTAATAGTGAACTATGGGATCTGAGTTTATAAAAGTAACGTGATCTTGACTCTTGTGGATGTAAAATTCACCGAACCAAAATACTTCGGTTCGGTTACCTAACTCTATTTGGTTGCGGTTTGGTTATCTAAATAAGCTTAATTTGATATTCAGTTTTTCAATTTTAACTTAAACTGAATCTTAAAACCGATAGCACTACCCTAATTGAAAGTCTTGAGTCTTCACTATGTGCCTGCCGCCCAGGCACATATTATAGCAACAAGTCCTCTTGCTTCTTGACCTTTCTTTTGTGGCCAACTTACTTTGACTTTCTTCTAAACTAACGCTATAGAATCAAATACATATCATACATACACGGGTAAAGGTGCAAAAATAGCCACCGTAAATTTTAAAATGGGCAACTATAACTCTGGTAAATTGAAGGGGGCAAAATTGTACACTGTAAACTAAAATAGGACAAAACCATACATTGTAAACCAAAATGAGGCAAGAGTAATCTCTCTGTTAGGCGGAGTTAAACAGACATTTTCCAGACGTGGGCTCCACCATCAGTAAATGACATGTCAATTCCAAAATCTAACGTGAAAGCTAAAATGCATACAGTTGAACCCTAAATCACTAAAAACGAACTCTAAACCCCCAAATCATTTCGATAAGAAACCAAATAGAACCCAAATCATGTGAAATTCACCGTACTTCTACGTAATCATCTGAAAAAATAAAGTCTGATCAAAAAATTAAAGTCTCATCAACATATTGCACCCTTAAATGTATGACACATCGATCATTTACTGATGGTGGGGCCACGTCTGGAAAACGTACGTTTAAATTTACGATGACTATTTTTGCACATTTGCCCAATTTTGCCCCATTTTGATTTACAGTGTACAATTTTGCCCCTTTCAATTTACCAGAGTTATAGTTGCACATTTTTAAATTTACAATGACTATTTTTGCACATTTGCCCTACATATACTCCAATTTATTATTCTCTTGCATGTTCTTTACTTCATACATTCGTTTTCTCCTTTTGTAATTTGTACAGCGTTGTATTGAAGGACACCGATTTAGCGGTCGGTGTAGTGTGCCTTGGGCCTAATCCTTCAAGAAATTTTAGGACCTCAAGGTAAGCGAAAGTTAACCCGAGTATCGTTCTCAAGGAGCCTTGTTTAATTCAACTATCCTAGTAAATTAAATGCAATGCAAGATTAAATTTGGATAAAGAAAATATATATTTTTTTATTTTTAAATATGAGAATGAAGGGTGCAAAACAAATAAATATTTTTTTTGTATTTTTAGTAAAAGGGATGAAGTGGAAGTGAAGTGCTCTTGGAAATGAATTTCAATGGCTATCATAGTTTTCTAAGGATTTTTGGGGTGTTTAATGCACTAATTTCCTAATTTACCAAACCTCATGAACTCATAAGTTCAGATTACCTAATAAGTGGAACCCCAACTAACTAGAAATTGTTAAGCTTTTTAGCACATTTGAGTTTTCTCTAGGTTTCCTAAAGTACCAAACCTCACCAACCCGGTAAGTCTAATACCTAGTCTCATGAACCCATTCAAATAGGCATTATTAATTACCCTACAGTGTGATTAGTGATTTGTAATGCATTAGTTTCAATTATAATTCAATTTAATCAAACTATCTACCAATACCATGAATAAATAGAAAGATATCCAATGAACCATAAAGAACATATACATGACCATGTATATTGATGAGTACAAATCCCTCATTACAAACCAAAATCACAAATACCCATAATAACAACCAAGTCCAATCCAATCTCAAAACATAAATGATAAATCTAAACCTAGACAATCAAAAATATAAGAGAAAGGAAAGGTATTGGGACTCCCCTTTGTAGAACCAAAGCTCAAGCCACTTCCCATCAACTCCAAGAGTAAGGAGGAACTTTATTGAGACATGGAAGGAGGAAGGAAGGTGGAAGGTGAATGGAAAATGTGAGAAAAATGGGAGTGGGATGGAGGAAGAGATGGAGAGGGCTAGGGTCTTGGGGAACACCCAATCCCCAAAACTTGTGTTTCTAAACCTAATTCTTCAATTAAATATCAAATGGAAGTTGGGTAAATGATTGGTTTCAATTTGGGTCCAAATTGGTGAGCAAAACAGTAAAAAACCAGCAAAAAAACCAGTTTTGGACGCAGCAGTTCGCAGGAGGGACCCGAACATAATTTCCGAAATGCGAGGACCAAACTGTAATTATGTTACTGGGACTAAACTGAAATTTTTGAAATTCGAGGTCTTTTTCTGTAATATTACAAATATGTCCAGCATCTTCATTTTCCAGCTTTTTCCCATTTTTCCTTGTTTTTTCCCATCTAAGCTCCTCCATATTTAGTCCTTGAACGACCCTACAAGTGAAATAAGGGAAGGAAATAGATCAACTAACTCTCTAAAATCAATTAACACATTAAATTCATAAGTTAGGCCAATTAATTCATTTCCTAAACTAATTTCTACTTGAAATTAAAAGTATAGATATTCAATTAGGTATAAATAAATCAATATTGCATCTTTGACATGTTAATAACCTCAAGTTAACACATTAAAAACATACAAATTCAAGGATTTGTGATGTATCTAAAAGACTTCTTCACAAAAAGGTCTCTTTTCATTTCTCTATTTAGATATTCATTTTAACGTTACAAAAAATCCAATTTCTACTTATAAAGCAGTGACAAGTGAAGAACCCAAGAGGCAAAGCGATATTCACTGCCTTGGGATATTCATTGCCCTCGTTAATTCTTGCACATTAACTTGTTTACTTAGGTTGAGGGGCAAAACAGTCTTTTTATATTTAGAATATATTAAAGTGAGGTCCCTTGGGACCTGACTTTAATTTGAAGAGTTCATTGGACTTTTCTAGTATTGAGTCCCTTGTGAGGGACTTCAAATTAATTTTGTCAAAAAAAATTTACATAATCATTTTTATTCCTTCGTAACTATTACATGACCCTTCTTTAGAGCTTTTACTTTTTTTTGTTGTCCTTTATCTACCAAGTTGCCATTCAGGATTTCTTCTCCTTTTTTATAGCTGTCAAAACGGGTCGGCCCGGCTCTTGAGGGTCAAGCCCTTAATGGTTTGGGCTAAACAGGCCAAGCCCATCAGAGTTTTTTTTTAAAAAAACCTATGTTTTCTAAAGTCCGGCCCTAGAGCAACCGGGTCAGGGTCGACTCTTAGGAATTCAACCTTTATTAAAAAATTTAAAATTTCAACCACATACTATACAAGTTTTAACTTTTTATACACAAGAATACTACATAAAACTCAAGTATTAATATAAATAAAACACAACATCAAAAAGGAAGTAAAAAACATTCAAATACTAATAATCCACAAGACGCAATTAAAATTCATAGAAAGAAAATCTCAATAAATATCATTATACGACATTTGATTGTGCTTGGCTATGAGTTGCCTCCTCCTCTTCTCCACTGACAAAAATATCAAGTTTTTTCATTTCTTCTTTACCGTCATAAGCATTATCACCTCCATAATTTGCAAAAAAAAAAGTAGCAAATAATAAATTGTCCTTCAAGCATATTTGAATCAATTAACAAATAATTTTGTCCTTCAAGCATATTTGAAAAAAACACATAATCATATTTAAATTCATGCAACCAATTCCTTGTGCAAATAAGAGCCTGAACATTGGAAGGATGGAACCAATTTCATTTGGCACATTTAGCCCATTACACTTTTACAGACTTATGAGACTAAGGACTCTGAGAGTGAACACCTCTATTTTTTTTATTTTTTTAGTTTAAGAAAAATGGTTGGGCCTAACAGGGTTGGCCCTCAACCTGACCCTCAAAAGCCCTAGCCCTTAAGGGCCGGCCCTTAAAGGCCCACACCCCTATTTTTCCCTCTAAATCTCAAGCCCAGCCCTACTCACTACAAGAATATTTGAGTTTGCTCGCGTTTACTTTCGTAAAGATTGTGGCGTGAAAAATTGCGAAAACAACACATTCTGTCGGTTTTGATAAACGGGAAAAAATGCTGTGTGAAAATATGTTTTTAACTATTTTTCGCGGGTTCCGAGAGAATGTGCATGTGTGTTCTCGCGCCTTGGTGCGAGAACATGTTCTCGCACCATGACGCTAGAACATGCTGCCAAGCACCATGTCCTCCCACCATGGCGCGAGAACACGTTCTCGCACATGGCGTGAGAACACGTTCTCGCACCATGGCGCGAGAACTTGCTGCCGAAGCACGTTCTCGCGAAGAGAATGGTGAGAGAACCTGTTCTCTCACCATGGTGCGAGAACGTCACTTGTTCTGGCAGCATTACGCCAGGAAATGACTACTTATATGTCTAAACAAATCAGGCTATTTGTGAGGCAGGTCACAATTAGCCTGCAATTTCTAATGAATCAGCGTTAAAATGACTACTTCTACCAAAGTGAAGTTGAAGAAAAATAAGATAAAATCAAATTCAAACCAACCTCTTTCTAGCTCATTAGAACTAACAAGGGAGAGATTCAATGACAAAGAGTTGAGGCGTTCAAATTATGGATCATCATATTTCAAAACAAAGTTGTAAATTGGACAAATTAATTAACTAAAGATAAACTATACCAAAATTAAATTCATAAGAAGAATTTCACTGCATTTTTGGTGAGCACAATATGTACAAATGAGTGGAAATGAAAGAAAGACAAAAAATAGAAGAATGTATTACCGAGCGAGGTGAATGAGAACTTCACTTCATTTGTTTTATAAGTCACAATCAAGTTGACATCTTGAGATACTTTTTCTGCAAAGATAGAGAAACAATAAATACATAAACAAGCATCAACTCTTAAAGTTGTCCTTAAATAACATTATAATAAGACACATTGAGTTAAGTACTTCAAAAGTAAGATAAAAAACAAGAGTAAGGTTGAAATAATAAAATATATTAGGAAAATGATTACAAGAGTGATGACAATACAAAATGGAGAGAGAGAGAGGAAGTGATAATAAAAAAATAGAGTAAGAGAAAATAGAAGATAAAAAATAGAAGAATGTGTTACAGTGAGAGTGAGATGAATGAGAACTTCACTTCATTTGTTTTATAAATGACAATCAAGTTGACATCTTGAGATACTTTTTCTGCAAATATAGAGAAACAATTAGTACATAAACAAGCATCAACTCTTAAAGTTGTCCTTAAACACATTGAATTCAATACTTCAAAAGTAAGTAAGATATATAAAAAAGCAAGAGTAAGTAAGGTTGAAATAATAAAAAATATTAGGAAAATGATTACAAGAGTGATGAAAATTCAAAATGGACAGAGAGAGAGAGGAAGTGATAATATTTGTAGGAGAAAATATTTGTAGGTAGAGAAAACAATACAAAATGGGGAGAGAGAGAGGAAGTGATGACAATACAAAATGGAGAGAGAGGAAGAAAAAATATTTGAGCGGGAGACGAATTGGAAGGAAGGAAGATATATATAGGAAAAAAATGTGATATGACATATTTTGGCACCATGGTGCGAAAACATGCATTCTACATGTTTTAGCAGCATGGTGCGAAAACATGCATTCTACATGTTTTCGCACCATGGTGCGAAAAGTTGTCATACCCTCACAAATTTTCACTCGTCTTCCTCCTTTGGTTTTACTCGTTTCATTTTTCACTCGTCTTTCTCATTTGTTTCCTCTGGTGTTGCTTTCAATGGATAAATCATGGATGAATTTCCCTCGCACAACGTGTACTTATTTAGATGGGTTAGAGGTTTTTTTAAATTTTGCAACAATGCATGGCGCTGATTGTTATGGAAACATCATATGTCCCTGTCCTAAATGTAATTTGAGGAAGTGGCAACCTCGACAAACTGTTAAGGAACATCTAGTTTTGCGGGCTTTTCCTAAGGATTATATATTTTGGCATCTACTCCCTTGGTGAAAGCTCACATGTAAGGAGGGTCCAATTAGCAGGTTCTGATGATGATGATAATGATGATGACCCGATTGTTGATGCCATCCATGATGCTTTTGGAGTTCATGGGCTTGACGAGAACCTAGAAGAGGTAGGAGCCGAGTCAGTGCCCAACATGAGTGATACAACTCGTGATAAATTCAAGGAGCTGATGGAAGAATCAGATAAGCCTCTTTATCCTAACTGTAAACGTTACTCTAAATTGTCTTTTTTAGCTAGATTTTATCATATAAAGTGTTTACATAATATGAGTGATGTTGGTATATCTATGATACTTGAATTGTTGCATGATGCTTTCCCCGAAGCCGAGATCACTCCATCTTTTTATGAAGCAAAAAAACTTATACGTAAGTTTGGGTTGGACTGTGAAAAAATTGATGTATGCCCAAATGATTGTATGTTGTATTGGGGAAAAGATGCTGAGAGGGATAAATGTAAGCGTTGTCCTCTTTCTAGATACAAGAAAATGCCAGAGGGAAAAAAAAACAGTCAGCCAAGATTCTTCGATATTTTCCTTTAAAGCCTAGATTACAGAGATTTTTCATGTCTTCTATGACGGCTGAGCACATGCGGTGGCATGCCGATGACAAGTACCAGGATGGCAAGTTAAGACATCCACGTGACGGAAAAGCATGGAAAGAGTTTGACCATCAGTTTCCCTCATTTTCAGCTGATTCAAGGAATGTCCGACTAGGTCTATCTTCCGATGGTTTCAATCCATATGGAAATCAGAACTCAAAACATAGTATTTGGCCGGTTGTCTTGATTCCATACAACCTACCTCCATGGATGTGTATGAAGCAAAGCTCTTTTATTTTGTCGATGATTATCCCAGGTAAAAAGTCACCAGGTAATGACATCGACGTTTATCTCCAACCCCTAATTTCTGAGTTGTTGGAGCTTTGGAACGAAGGCGTGAAGACATATGACTCGTTTAGTCAGAGTTTCTTCACTTTGCGTGCAGCTTTGATGTGGACGATCAGTGATTTTCTAGGCTTAGGTTCATTATCTGGTTGGAATACTTATACTGCCCTTGCTTGCCCGAAATGCAATTTTGACACAGAACCATTATACCTAAAGCACTCGAGGAAAAACTGTTTTATGGGTCATCGACGCTTTCTAGAGTTAGAACACAAGTACCGATTGCAACGTAAACGATTTGATGGGAAGAAAGAGAAAAGACCGCCTCCTAAATTTTTATCAGGTTCAGACATTTTAGATCAGCTTGTTGATGTTCCAAATGAATTTGGGAAGCCTTTTGACCCTTTAACTGGTGAAAGAGTGAAGAAGTCGGCAACATCTGAGACACGACAATGGCGTAAGGTTAGCATATTTTTTTGTCTCCCTTATTGGAAAATCAATCTGTTACGTCACAGTCTCGACGTCATGCATATCGAGAAAAATGTGTGTGACAATGTTTTGTATACACTGCTCAATGAGCCGGGGAAATCAAAAGATAATCTGCAGGCAAGGAAAGATTTACGTGAAATGGGAATTCGTCAAGATGCATGGCCAGATGAAAATGATAAATTTCAACCTGCTAAATTCACACTCACGAAACAAAACAAGGATGTCTTTCTAGCAACCTTGAAGAATGTTAAGGTCCCTGATGGTCATTCAAGCAACATTTCTAATTGTATTGATATGGAAGACCGAAAAATCTCTGGGTTGAAGAGTCATGATTGTCATATCATGATGCAACAACTACTACCATTGGCAATTAAAAATACACTCCCTCAAGATGTATCTGTTGCGTTGATTGGTCTATGCAGTTTCTTCCAACAATTGTGTTCGAAAGTTTTAGATATCACTGAGCTAGATGAGCTGCAACAAAAGATTATCCTAACACTCTGCCATTTGGAGATGATCTTCCCACCGTCCTTCTTCACCTCAATGGTTCATGTAACTGTTCATCTTGTTGAAGAAACAAAGTTAGCTGGTCCAGTACATTACCGTTGGATGTATCCTATAGAAAGGTACATGATTACCTAAATTTGGTTTACTATATAAACTTTATCCTTATTTTTAGAATCACTAATTTACTAATTTTGTTATGATTTGATAGATTTCTTGGCAAGTTCAAATCTTACGTAAGAAATCAAGCAAGGCCAGAAGGTTGTATAGCTGAATGTTATTTGATGGATGAAGCAATGTATTATTGCTCTCGATACATGAAAGACATAGAGACGTCCTTTAACCGGCCACCTAGGGTAGATGATCATCCTGAATCAGGTATTTCGCGTGAGAATGCTTTGATCCCACTTTGTGGGAAGGAAGTTGGAGGGAGCACCACATTTAAATTAAGTGAGTTGGAGAAGCTACAAGCACACCGACATATTTTGGTAAATTGCAGCAAAGTAGACCCATTCCTAAAGTATGATTACTACATCTCTCATTTTACATGTTACCTAGTATAATATTATATAGGAATACACTCATTCTAACTTATAGTAAAAATGTTTTTTTTGTAGAGAATATAGAAGTATTGTCAAGCAAAACCTAAGGGTTCAGAGTGACACATCAACAGAGGTCGATAGGAAAGTCCACAGAGACTTTCCACAATGGTTCACGCGCCGAATATTGAATGACAATCTCCAACACCTTTACCATCCTGACTTTATAGCTCTTGCATCTGGTCCCCTAGATCATGCGAGGAGATTTACAGCATACAATGTCAATGGTTTTAAGTTTCGCACAGTTTTTCGTGATGGAAACCATTCGACGCAAAACTCAGGTGTTTTCGGGACATATGGTGGGATTCTTTACTATGGAAGAATTGTTGCTATAATTGAGCTTAACTATCGAGGTCTTTTCCAGCGATACTGTTCAAGTGTTTGTGGGCAAATCCAAGTGGCGTGAAAAAAGACGAATTAGGAATTACATCTGTTAATTTCTCTAGACTAGTTCACACAGGTCAATCGGGTGATGATGAGCCATATATACTAGCATCAGAGGCGCAACAAGTTTACTATATTGCTGACGAAAAACGTATGGGTTGGCATATGGTGGTTCACCTTAAACCTCGAGATTTATATGACATGGGCGTTGTTGAATAATATTTTTTGGGGGTAAAATTGGTTGAGCCAATTCTGATCATTTGTTGGGGGTAAAATTGGGGGTAAAATTTTATTGCTTTGTCGTGTAAAAATGTCTCGTGATAAGGTAGGTAAGTGAAACATAATAAAAGAATTGATGATGTGGAGGCATTTTTAATTTTTGATTTTAAGAAAGAAAAGAAAAGTGAGAAAAGTGGGCATGTTGGATTTTTTACTTAATGTGATAGTATTGTACATATCCATATATAATAGCCACATATATACATTTATCATTATTGGCACAACCATTATAAAAATATAAAATAATCTTGAGAGAAGAACTAATATAAAAATAGTAATAATATAATGATCCATCACTTTTTTCCTTGATTGTGGCCGTAACTCTCTTGCTATAAATAAGTGGGGCCTAATTTTGTCTTAGAAAAGAGTTGGATATAGACCAAGTTGTACACAGACCAAGACTACCTACTAGTGAAACAAAAAAGTGCACCAAAATCAAAGGAAGCCAAATGTCAAGTCCTAGACCAGTCATAACTATTAAACCTACAATGTAGAAATTCTTTCAATCAAAGGAAGTTCAACAATGCATAATACCAATATAAAACATACTAGTCGTCACTTTCATCGCCATCCTCATCACTGTCGTCCCCATCGTCACTCTTCCCATCATCATCGTTATCTTCATCACATTCACTTTCATCATCGTCATCATCAGCTACATCACGATATACATTACGGTTATGAGGAGGGGCTCTCTGGGGTTCTCGACCCCGGGACGATGTACTAGGAACATTTGGGGCGTGAGGGAATTGTTGATACACAAGTGCATTACTAAAAAAAGGATTTAAATGATATTGTTGTCGCATATATGTTTGCATTATCTCCTGCACTTGTGTATGCACCATCAATTGCATTTTTTGTTGCCATAAAGCTTGTTGGTTCTCTAATTCAGCTTGTCGCCGCTCTACTTCATCTTGCTTTCGCTGTAGTTCAGCCTGTTGTTGCTGTAATTCGGCCCGCAATGCTTCAAGTTCAACTTGTTGATTTGCAAATTTAGTTCTCCTATATTGGGAATATTGTGAAGATGCACCCTCAGAATAAGAACCACCGTAAACTTTACTAGGCGTGGCTCCTAACCCCATTCCACGACATCGACCAGGGTGATCAGGAGCGTCGAACGATGAGCGAAAGACTGACAATGGATCCGCTGACCCCTCTGATGATTCTTGATGTTGAGTCATAACCTCTTCCATGTGTTTCTTCAAAAATAATATTAAAACAGAATAATGAATTTCAAGGAAATAAGTTAGATTTATGTTGCTTCAAAAATAGAAGAGAACAGAACTAACCAAACCAAACTAATAATTAACTCAGAGATCTATATGACGAATTAATCTTATTTGGCAAATAGCAAATGACAAAGTAATTATGACAGTAATTATGACACATACAAAAAAACTCATGTAGTAGATGTCAAATGTTAAAAATCGTGTCTCATTGTACACAATTAAACATAGATAAAAAATGTGATACCACCAAATAATTAATTATACTCACAATTTGACGTTCAGCAGCTTCCGAGATAGCACTGCCATCCATGTGTCTGTGAGTTACTTTGTACAACTCAAGAATGTTGGTTTGTCTTCCTTCTTCTTGTGCCTCTGTTAACTGTATAAAAATGAAATTGTCACACTCTATACATGTAAAAAGCATGTATAAGGCAATGGATTTATTGTTTATTGTATCCAAGGGCATATGTTGTAAAAAGCACTATATTTTACCCACCATATCATCGTATCTAATTGCCATAGAAGTGCCCCCACATGTGTGATCGATGTCTTGGGCGGCACGGCTATCCCTACCCCGCTGCTCAGCCACCTTTATCAAAAAAATGGAATAAAAGTAATAAATCAATGTGAGCTAATCTCCTTTTGGGACTAATTCACATGTTAAGAGAATTTGCATATTTATCTAAGCTATTCTAATATATTGCTATTCTAATATATTGCACATGTTAAGAGAGTTTGCATATATAAAAAACAAGTACCAGTATTAAATTAATGGTCTATAAACAAGTATTAAATAGACACACATATCTACTCTCATTTACTTACATCTATAACCTATTGTCACAGTGCCATTAATTTAGACTAACAAAATAATTTAATTCAATAAATATAAAGTTTAAAATTTACTAACCCTTCCTTCGGCTGATCTTTTATATTTGACAAATTGAGCCCAATTTTCGGGATCTTGAACTCCAGTTGGCATAGAGTTTATTAATTCATCAATTGTTTTAGTGCCATCTCCTTTAGCACTATCCCACAATTTCCTTTTGTAAGTTTTCCACCCTTGACACATTTTTTGTAGGGCGTACTCCTTGACAACCTCCTCATTGAGGTCTTCTCCTTCAATCATAAATTTTCTCTATAAAATAAAAAAACATTATCCTGCTATATTCATACTAACACGCCTTAATCCATTCATAAAAAGACTAAACAATCCTAAATGTCAACAAAGATAACTACAATTACAAAATCAGTACGCACGACAATTCATTAAGTCAAAGGAAAAGAAACAAACACAAATCCCTATAACGCACACAATTGCTAAAACTACAATCATAAATTGTTAAAATCAATTAACATCTTGATTCTTACAAATTCTGCGAAACTACAATCACAAGTTAAATTTAGATTTTTTTTTTAAAGAACATTAAGATATTCAATGCAATAATCTAATATCTATCTATTATGGAATAACAATAACAGAGAACCACACTATTCACGAACACATATCCCTATAACACAAATCCCACCTGGGATATGGGATCCAACAAAAAAATAACAAGATTCGACGGAATAGCAAAATTTAAATATGGGACCCTCACATTCACAAGGATTTATTAGGTATGTTAGTTAATTTATGATATTAAAATAACAAGATCCAACAAAAAAATTTCAATAAGTGATATTAAAATTCTTACTTTGACTTGTTGCTCCCAAACATAGTTTTTATCATTCTCTTTCATCTTTTTCCACGACTTGTGTAGAGGAAAATACACCAATTGTTTGCCAGCTTTGGCACAGAACTTATTGAACACATTGCCACCATTGCGAATGGGTTGTCCATGCTCATTGAAATGGGCAATTATTTTGAGGCCTTCCTCTAGCTGCCACGTGGTATTAGCATTCATTTTCTTAGTCCTAATAGAGCCATCAGAAGCTGCAAATACAAAACTTAGTCAACAATAAATTAAAACCAATTCAAATATTATAAGTTAAGCTCCAAATGTTACAATAGGACCTTGAATATCAACAAGATATTTTTTTTCCTTCAGGAAGTTGATGATTTACGACGAGCTTGTGGTGGTGTGTCTTGATGGTGCTCTTCTGGTTGGTGGTGTGTCTCATCTTGTGGTGGTGTGTCTTGATGATGCTCCTCCGCATTTCTTCGGTTCCTCATATCATCAAAGTTAAAAAAAGTGTTGTCGTTGAAAGAAGTATTTATACAATAATCAGGAAGGACAGGAGATATTGGTGGTAGATTTTCAAACGGCCGGTCAAGTTCTTCATAAGTGTAACTCACAGGCTCTAGAATATAGCAAGATTGTGCACTGATTTGCTCTTTTTGTTGTCGTCCACTTCTACTACTTCTGTGAGCTTTCCTTGAGTTAGCTCGTTGTGAAGACATGTTGAATGAAGTGAAAATATATATAAACAAAAAAGTTAAAAAAAAGAATACATGTTACAGGAGAAGAAGAAAAATGACAATAATGTGATAAGGACAGACATGTTAAAGAAGAAGAAGACGAAGACATGTTAAAGAAGAAGAAGACGAAGAAGTAGAATGAGCGAAGAATATGTATATGGATAGCAAAATCCTTAGCTTTTTGCTAAGTTTTCGCGGTTTCCGCGAAAACTTAGCAAAAAGCTAAGGGCTGTCAGCTTTGTCAGCTGAGGGACGTGACGTCCCTCATGGTTTCCGCGGAAACCGCGAAAGCTTCAGCTTTCCGCGGTTTCCGCGAAAACATGCATCACAGGTTTCCGCGCCAACCGCGGAAACCTGTGATGTATTTTTTTTTTAAAAAAAATTTTAATTGTGTAGTTTAATAGTTTTTTAAAAAATAACAAAATATTGCATATTTTGGCGCTTTTATTATGCGCCAAAAGTTGACCGCGAGAATGACCCACTTTTCTTGTAGTGACTAAGGTTTAAGTAAAAACGGGCCGGCCCTACAGGCTCGACCCATATTGACAGCTCTACCTTTTTTTTCGCCAAAATAAAAATCGGTTTCGTGAATCGTCAAGAAGAGACAGCTAAACAAAATATTCTGACCATACGGCATGATATTTCAAGCTACAATAATCAGTCAACCACAAGTTGTGCCGTATCCCTACTGCTGACATAAGAAGTTGAATTTTCTTTCCTAAGTAATAGATCCAACGTCATTTAATAATAATAAAAATTTATTAATAAGTTTAATTTTTTATATTTAAAAATAAATAACACTTATTTTTTCCAATTTTTATTTTGACAAATCTAAATGGACAAATCAGCGCAAAATGACCAAACTGTCCAAAGACAAATTAAAAGGAAAACAAACAACACTTATTTATTTTAATTTTAAAATCAAAGTGACTATAATGATTAATTTTACCCTTTTCTGTTTAATTTGTACTACTAATTTTAATAATAAGTTCGAAGTAAACAATCCCCCCTAAGTTCAATACTTCCGAAAATTTGAAGATTTTTTGTAAATTAGAAAGAAGGAATGTTTCATAATTTGATCATTTAATGATTGAATTACGCTCCTACAATTCAACTGAACTATCCATGTGTAGTCTCATCTAGGGTAGATTTCTTTCTCTCCTTCTCTCTAGCTTTTGGGACTGTAGGAGCTCTTCTTTGATCTTTGTGCAAGTTTTTCCCATGGTATCTTCCTCCCCATTTTCGGTCAAGGAACCAAATGTCTGTATGTTTCATTGATTTGCTTTTATTTTCATGTCTCTTATGGTTGCTTTGGGTGTATTGCTTGTCTCCGTCAAAATGAAATGGTTTAAGGGTTTAGACAACATTGAGAATTTCTTCCATTCAATCTTCATTTTTGGTTTGTAGGTTATTATGTTTCTATCATATATGTTGAAGGAATTTCTTCAAAAATCGGTGTGATTGGTTTAGTGCTAATAAAAATTGTGGGTCCTTTGAATGATTATTCGAAGAACTACTACTTATTATAAATTTATTGCTGGTAACAATTTTTTCTACCCACAAAGATAACGGAATATATGAAGACGTCAGCCCTTCCTTACCTATGTTAAGCTACGTTATTTTTAGTGTTTATATTGTTATTTTGGTTTGTTGACCAAAAAAAAATATTGTTATTTTGGTTTTTTTATTCAAAACTTTTATTTTATGCCATGCATTCTACTTTTCTCTACCTTGATGAAATTATAAATGTTATTTGACAAAAAATATTTGAGCGAATGTTATAAAAAAAATATATTTGAGCGAAGTATCTGCATTGTGAAAAAAGTGATAAAGTACATCGATGTAGTAAAAGTATGCCATATTCTACTTTTTTTTGGAAATTATTTGATTTAAAAGAAGAAAATTGAAATACTTTTGTGAATATGAATGGTCAAATTCGTAGCTTTAAGCAGCGGGTGGGTGGATACGAACAATATTATGACACTTCCTTGACTCACTTCAGTCTCAGACGACAACTCTTCCCCACAATCAGATTTAGCCCTACATCAAAAGAAAGTTTGTGTACAAATTTTCTGATATTTTGTTTTATTATGAATATCATAGATATATAATAGATGACCAAAAAATATCATCTTTTTTTTTCGATAAAGACCAAAAAATATCATCGATATAAAACGTATAATCAATATGAGTAGCATCCATTTTTATGTATGCAAAATTTTATTTCATTTTCTTTTAACGAATTTCATTATATTAATACAATTCTTTTTAAATTAATTTATTTTTTTATGATTTATATATTATATATTAGAAAATTTAAGAAATACAAATTTTAGAAAATTAAAATCACAAATTTAGTCATTGAATAATAATAATAATATTAGAGCACAAGATACACCACTTATGATTATGAATAGTAATGTCATGAAAAAATAAAAATTTCTTTCCAAATCTATCCATTCAATTTCAGTCACACACACACATTGCGCAGATCAGTGAGGCCTGGTATGTTTTTTTTTTCTTTGACCTATAGCACTAGTATGTTTTTTGAGATGATTTCGCACTCGAGGTTGTTTTTTGGAAAAATGCCATTTAAATCCCTCCGAATATAAGGGTGGTTAGTAATTTCTGTTTTATGATTAGGGCAATTTTGTCTTTTCACACAATTTTAAAATGTCAACTAGGTCCTAGTTCCTTCATGGTCCTTTTGGAAGTTTGAGTTCCTGAATTATCCTTTTGTATATTCGGAGGTATTTAAATGGCATTTTCCGTTTTTTCAATTTAAAACCCCAAAAATCAACAAAATAAAGATTTTTTTTAATTTTTTTTCGAAAGATATTCGCATGGTTATGATCATTATAAGCAATTTAACTGAAGTCTATGGAAATAGTTCATTAAATAGGAGATAAACTTTTTTGCCATATCTTGAATATTTTAATAGCAAAAAGTCAAATTAGAGAATTTAACATTTCTAGTAAAAAATAAATTATTTTCCCTTCTTTTCTCATTTCTTGCTTCAATAATGTTTTATTTCAAATGTTGAATACGAGACTAATCTGTACTGTAACTATATAGGGCCGCTTGAATAACTGAAAATTGCATCATATAATTGGAAAATCCACACTTTTTTTTGGTATATTGGTATCTGGCCCTTGGCGATCGAGCAACTATAAATGGAATTATATTTTTAATGGGAAAGAAATTTTCATTCGAATAACGGAATTTAGGTACCCACTAGATTGATATTTCCCATTAAATTTCGTTTTAACAACGTTCTAGGAGCTCAAATTTGTGAGCCAAAACTGTGATGTTTCATTGTGGAAGAAAGGACACTGCAAGGGTCTCGATCGTTTTCCACCACAAGGATGACGATGTGACTCAGCATATAAAGAGGTGGATTTTTAAGTTGAATCTGCAAAATTTATTTGATTTTGCTTCTCAATTTCTTTGTGCGTATTTTCTTTTGATTATTAGGTCTATACGGAGTAGTGGCTAATTAATGACTAAAGAGTAATATCTATATATTACCTCCGGTCCTAAATATAAGACCTAATTGACATTTTTTTAGAGGTTAAGATTGCGAAATAGACTATTAAATCATGACATATTTGATATATTTTTAGATTATACATTAGTTTATAGGTAAAATAAACTAATCTAATAGAAAAAATTAGGTAAATCAATTTATAATTAACTTATTTTGCTTTTTTATAGGATTTTCTAAAAAAGTCAATTAGGTCTTATATTTAGGACCGGAGGGAGTATCTATTAGTAACCATGTATCATTATCATTTTGGAAGAAAGTGAAGTTTTTACCAACAGATGCGTGATTAACCATGAGATTAATTTGAACAAATTTGTAACTATTTCTATATTTGATCTTGTTCAGGTGATAGTCAACTCATAGTTGAATTGAACAAATTTGTAATATTTCTATATTTGACCTTGTTCAGGTGAGAGTTAACTCATAGTTGCAAATTATTTTTCCAAAAGATAACTTGATCATGTGTGGTACCATCTCTTGCATCCAGTAAAATTCACTCGCTCTCTCTCCAGAATTTTACACGTGATACCGTCCCCCTCTTGGGATTTTTTATACTAAAAAAATATG
Organism: Mimosa pudica; assembly: GCA_029929735.1. Lineage (NCBI taxonomy): Eukaryota > Viridiplantae > Streptophyta > Magnoliopsida > Fabales > Fabaceae > Mimosa > Mimosa pudica. The sequence goes on along the minus strand of JAKELP010000021.1, from coordinate 4,148,059 downwards.
GAACCAACATAGTTGCCGTTCACTCCTTTGTTGCCTTATTCATCTCTGTTGGTAAGAGTAACAATTTACTACGTTGTTACTTTATATTGCCTCTGATCCTTATTATAAAAACTCAAATTTTTTTTTGGTAAAAAAAAACTCAAATTTTGAATCGATCAAACTGTTCGATCGTTTTATACACTTTTTCCTATTTTTCTACAAATAAATTTAAAGTATTGCATTAAAAAATGACGAGTGATATATATATATATGAGGGGAGAGAGGGAGTAATGTTTTAAGTAAGAGGAGAGGATAGCAAAATACAAATAAAGGTGATGGGGGAAAAGTTCCATTCAATTCACATTTATAATTTTTACCCAACCGTTAATAAGTTAATAAAGGGTTAATGTGCAAATCACCCCTCAAAGTATACCAAAACGTGCATATTCACCCCTAACATATTTTTTGATGCAATTATACCCTGGAAGTAACAATCTTGTGCAATTTAACCCTTCTGTTAGCCAATAAGTTTAACACCGTTAATTTTAATACATGTGGCAGATAAACTACCACTCTAGCGCTTACATGGATGCCACATAATAAAAAGAAATAAGATTAAAAAAACAAATTAAAAAAAAAAAAGAAAAGAAAAATCACTCCCCCACCCCCACCACACCCCTCCCTCCAAGGATACGCAGATAAACACCGTTAATTCTAATATGCCCTGATACGCAGATAGACATTTATATATATTTTTGTCTATTTTCTAATCATTTTCACTACGAAACACAAAGTCTCCTATAAACTCGTTTTCACTCATGTGCATATTAGACTTCTTTGAGAGAAAATATCTTTCATTTTATTTCATTTCTTTCTATATCATTAAATTTTTTTAATCAAGGTTGGTTATGCGTGTTATTATTCTGAAGCATCCCGAAACATTGAGATACTCATTGAAACATTGAGATACTCATTCCCTTGAATCATTTGTCTAAAAAACGTTGACTCCTAACCAATTATAGGACACATATGACTTCTGAACTTACAGCAGTGCTCCCATTGCAATTCAGGTCATTGACCACGTCTTCAAGTTTTGTCCGCTAGGTGCTGAAGTTTGGCGCAAAGTCCTCCCCGAAGCCATGCACAAAAAACTCAATGGTACATTTTGTTGTTTGGCTCAAGGACATTATTGTTCAAAGTAGATGACCAACAGCCCAAGGGGGCCTAGACCAGCTGGTAAGAAAGGGGAAGGTAAGGCACCGCGTACCCACCAGGTCATGAGTTCGAACCCTTGGGAAGTCGTCACCCCCAAAATGGAGAATCCCGGCGGCGACTTCGGATTAGTCGGTTCCCGAAGGGGGCGGACACCGAAGGCTCTAAGCAAAAAAAAAAGTAGATGACCAACATCATGGCGTGTGGGAGTCATGGTGACATTTTGGAAGCTATGACATAGAAATCACTAATTTTTCTAAAACCCACCACAATGTGGATGATATTCTTAATCAAATTAGGTCTATTGTCCTACACTCAATTAATTGTTTCTTGAATTCCTCTCCATTATGCAGATCACACTAAGCATTTGGTAGGTCTTATACATAGTAGTGGTTACATTGGTACATCATAAGTAATTATATATTTAGATGTTGTAATTACATATTTACATGTTGAATGAATATACCCCTTTTCATTAAAAAAAACGTTCCCTGTAATCAGATTAATCAATTGATATTAATCAATTGCTAATTGTTAATTATGCTACCTAGTGGATAAATGAAAAAAATCCTCCTAGATTAAGTTCAAGATAGAGATCATGGTTAATTACCAAAAAAAGATTCGAAACTTTTCTGGAATTAACCATGAATAATTTCCCATTTCCATCCCACTGTAACATAACACACATGATGAAGTGAACATATCAAGCTCTTCTGGAATTCAACTGTACTATCACCATATATGCATCAATATTTTATCTCAAGCTGATCAAACAGAAAAAGAATAAGCAATAAATGAGTACATAAATAGCACAAAACAGAGCAACAAAAGAATATGCAAAGATAGAGAAATACAAGGCTCAGTTTCTCATCACTTGCCTCAATTGTACTATGAACTCTCTATTCACAACCATGAATATCCTTTTTCCTTCAATCACACAACTTTTACCCATACCTCAAATTCATAATCACAAGGCACAACCAAAAAAGGTAAAACGAAAAAAACAAGTTGCGTTCTTTACAAGAAATATTAGTGGAGGACCATACTGGACAGTTCACTAGTCTATCTAAAGGATCAGACTAAACAACTTAAATATAACTCAGAATGAAATAGAATTTTCAGTACTTCTTCTTTGACTTGTCTTTACTTTTGGAGAAGATTGAAGCAAACCCAAAAAGATTAGCAGATGGGACATTAAGAATAACTGGGACACCACCATTACCATAAAATGCTTGAGACTTCTTCAGCGAAGGTTTGGTATAACATGAAGAAAACCTTGAAGAAGTATGATGTTTCTGGGCACTGTTATTACTAATTTTAGCTTCTTTAGACACAAACATGTTCTTCTTAACACTTGAAGTAGAGCCAGTTGAATAGCTTCTAGATAAAAGTGGCAAAGGACATAAGCTTCTTACATACCCATGGCTCTTACTCCTCTTGAATCTCCAAAAAGACTTATGATTCTGACCATGCTTTTCTCCATATGCTTCGTCTTTGAGCCTATCTAGTTTTGAAATTTTAGTGGCTGAAGTGTTTTCTCTAACAGTTTCTGAGGGTGTAGAAGTCAGAAACTGAAACTGATCTGTTTGTTTCTTGCTTTTGTTCTTGTTCTTCTTGATTTCTGAGGGAAGGAGCCTCCCATCTGAGAAAAGCTCATCAGCTGAAGAAGATTCATGAGCAAAGTTTTCATGAAAACAGATGTCAAAATCGAAAGATGGGTTATTAAAACCAGAGGAATTTGATGGAGGAAGGTTTTGCTCAACTGGGATTGCATTATAATGACAAAAATCATAGGAAAATGAGATTCTAGGACTCATAACGGGGTCCTCACAATTTCCAGAGAAAAACTCAATGGCCATTAGAGAGAAAACTAGAACAAAAAGCTAAAAGCTTGTAGAAGAAGAAGAAGAAAGTAAGTGTGGCGGTGAGGATGTGTGAACACTAGTAACTATTTAATGGAATTTCATGGACCTAAAAAGACGGGAATTTAAAAAATGAGAGGGAAAGGGGAAATTAAATTAAAGTAAGACAATGAAAATAAATGAAGGGAGTAGGAATGAGTCGTAAGAGGGGTGACATTTGTGATTTGTGACTTGTGATTGCTGACAGGGTTGAAAAGGGAGAACAAGCTAGCAGAGATGAATGAGTGGGGACAGAGATGAATTTATGGGAAATGAGAAAAACAAAAAGAAGAAGACTTTTTGGGAACAAGTTGGAGGGGAGAGGGACGTGAAGTGAGGAAAGGGCTTCACTCATCAGAAAGTAGTCATCATAATTCATATCCTATCTGCATGGGAAAAAGAAAGGTTTTATTTCGTTGAACAATTCACAAGATAGCATTCAGTTTTTTAGTTAATTAGCATTTTTCTTCCCCTATTATTAGGACAGATGGAGTACTATATGTAGTATAATAGTCCCGCTGGTCCTAATATAGGAGTCAACCGAAAAAAAAAACATTTCTGAAGAAGACATATGAATGTTAGTTGGGTATCTCACATCTGGAGTTAAAATTTCTTTTCCAATATTGTCCATATTTATTATGATACATTTAAAAGAGATAAATGCATAAATATTAATAAGTATGAAAGAGAGTTGGATAAAGTAGGAAAAAACTAATTAAATGAGGAGAAAATGTGAGATGAGTTCTTATATTTTAGACAAAAATTATTTCAATTTTGACTTCTTATATTAGAGATAGGAGGGAGTATCTTTTAAAAATTTATTTGCTTACTTTTCATTGATCCATTTTTTGGTTGACTTCTATTTGTGGTGCACTGTTCGCAGACTCGGCTCATATGGTTGAATCCATCTCCTTTAGTCCAATATCTCTCTTTCTTCGCCAAAATATCCCCGTATGGCCGTATGCATTACTCTGCTTTCAAATTTCCTCTTATTTTATCTATTCCTATTCCTATCTCTCATTATCCATAGTATGCAAAAGTTGTTTATGAACAAAAAAAGGCCTTTGCTCTTATTTTGGGCTTGTGAAACTTATGATTACCCATAGGATAGATATGCCGCATTCTTTATACTCCTTTTAAAGATAGAAGCTATTTAATTCACATTTTGGGGCTTGGCGTTTTAATATGATGCATGCAAATCTATGATCGTCCAGTTCCTTATTTTGTGGGATTGCTGAAGAAAAATCTGTGATTATTTTATTGTAAAAATTTTGACAGGTTCCCAGTGTTAGAGGTATGATGATGATGTTGATTATTTGGCTGCTTAATTTCTGTTCTTTCATTAAGCATTATTTTTTGCCTTTAGCTTTTATTGATGGAGTATGCTTTTTTAGGAATAACTAATGTGTCATTCTTCAATACTAAAGTTGTTGGCATGCTAAACATTCAAATAAGTTGTCGAAATGACAAAACTGGTTAAGCCCTTTGATTGCATGACTAAGTTTAATCTAGAAGGCTTAAACAAAAATAGCCTCAAATATGGTTCACAAGTCCTTATTGAAGTTGTAACCATGATGTGACATTAATCTAATTCTGCAACATGCATTTCTATAAAAAAAAATGTAGCAATTATGGGTAATCAAACGAAGCTATTTCTTACTAAGTACCTCTATCCAACTTATTGTTATTGAATAATAGTAAAGCTTAGAACAAAGATAAATGACATAACTCATTAATATTTCAGTGACTTGTCTAGTTTACGCAAAGAAGATCTAAAAACGACATAGAGTAGTCGGCTTTGAATTATGCCTTATTTGTTCAAATTGTATATTAATTAAAGGTGTAGTTCATTTAATTTAACATGGTTGTAAACTTCATTAATTTTAAATAAATTTATTAGAAACGTTTTCTGATCGTACCATTGTATAGAGTTTAATAAGCGAATCTAATTTTTATATATAATTTATAGATAGTGTTACATACTCTAAAATGAGCTTCATATATATAACTTAGCAACATTTCCCATCAAACATTTGAAATAGAAATGAAGCCCTATTCTAATGCATGTGAGATAGAGAGTATCAAGTATCCTAAAAATTAGTTTTAACATTTCACACTAAATAATTAAATATGACAAATTTACCCTATTGACATGATTATTGTAAGACATGTGATAAAGGTATCTTGCCTGCTCATTTTGACCTATGAACATCATAGAATCATGATAAATTTCCTTTTAATTACTCAATAAATACCATTGAAAATGTGAGATTTCTTTTTTTTTTTTATACATGATCAAGGTATCCCCTCACTCGACAAGTGAGAGACTAATCCCCCTCTGATTTGTAGGCACCTCAAAGGATGGGACAGCTGGCCTGAGAGATTTAATGTTTCTCCATACCCAATGTCAGGGATCGAACCTCAGACAATTGGTTAAGGGTGAATGAGTCTTTGTCACTCAACCACACACCCCAGGTTGAAAAGGTGAGATTTCTCATTCCCCTACATTTAAACTTTTGTGCGCCGGGTGAATCCTCATTTTTATTTTATTTGATATATTTTGAGTATATTAAGAGTCATTGAAGCTAAATTAAGAAGGATTTAGTTTAGAATTTGATAGGATAATAAATTGGTACTTACTATATTTAGGGATTTCATTGTAAATATATGTCTTTTGAATAATTGGTTAGTCATTAGGGAGAAGAATAAATAAATTAGAAATTAAACATAGCAAAAAAAAACAGAGAGAAAGAGGTGTTATAATCAACATCATCATTATTATATACTTTACCTTTTTAACTTTGGCAAGTCAATTATACTGGCGAATCACTGTGAAGCAGCAGAGTTAAATTGAAAAATCAAAGAGAAGACACAAAATGACAAAAAGTAGAGATTAGAAATGGGCCGAAGTAACTAATAACAAAAGCAGTTCAAGCGTTCGACTACATATAGAGGAGGCGCAACTCAGAACTACTATTATCCATCATCCTCACTCACACCTTCAGTAACCCGAGGAAAACAGAGTAGAGATTGAAGAATCAAAGGAAGAGAGAACTTGGGAGAAGATCTGACTTGGAAAAGAGAAATACTTAGAGATTTTAAGATTATTTTTTGGTTTTTCTCTTTTTGATTCTCATTTCTCTTTAATTTATCTGGTATATGAATTCTGAAATTTGTGGTATTTCTATGATGATCTTGTTTTTATCATGAGTAGTAGTTAATTTATACTAAGATTATTTTAAGTCATTGCATATATATGTATTGAAAAATAATTATTACTTTCTATCGATGTTATGAATACAATTTATGTGTTGATTTTATATTGTTTTTTCTTTTACAAGTGTTTGATTATCAATTGATTTATTAAATGAAATATGGTTTGAGAAAGTGTATTTTGTTGGGTAAAAAATCATTTTCATCCATGAAGTATAGCGCAAATATTATCTCATCATATATATTAATAAATGGTCTCTTACATATAAAAGAGCTTTCGAAAATTGGAATATTTGTCCGAAAATTGGAATATTTGTCTAAACTGTTAAATCTATGGTATGTAATAGCCATTAACCCCTTGATACATTAGCGGGAAATTTAAAAATTCATCATTACACAATTGAAGCAATTTAAAAACTTCAAATAAAAACATAAAAATTAAAACAAGTAGATGTCTATTTAAAAAACTTTAAATAAAAATGTAGAAAAAAAATGACAATCAAAGAGTAAAAGCCATAATTGTGAACACACCCTAAGTTAGATGAAAATGTAACACGAGGGATAGAGAAGGCCTCTAACAATGACAATGGAACCTTAAACCTTTGATGACCAAGATCGACGAGGTAGGGAAGACAAAGAACGAGCTTAATTGAGGGAGGAAACAAAGAACAAAGAACTAGAGAGGAAACAAAGAAACGAAGAACTCTATGACTATACGGTAGGTAAATATTCCATTGTCATCGTCCATTCAACTTGTAACTTGTTTTCCCTACTTTGTCTATCTTTGTTATCTAAGGTTAGGTTTCCATTGTCACCATAAAACCCTTCTCTATCTCTCACCTCCCATTTTTTCTATCTTAACTGTGGGTTCATTCACGATTGAAATGAGTTCTACTCCCTAATTATTTCTTGTTTTGATTATTTTAAGTTCGTATATTTTGATTTTACGTTTTTCAAATTAACATTTGATTGTTTTAGTATAGTTTTTATGTTTTCATTTCAAGTTTTTTAAATTACCTCTACTTTCTAATGATAAACTTTCTTATGAGCCCATTTACTTTCACTTAAGTGACGTGGCTACTGACTACTGAGGTGATGCTTATATGTCAAGGGATTAATATCTGTTACAATAGATTTAACAATTTAGATAAATTTGTTCACTTTTCAAAATTCTTTGGTATATAAAAGATGGCCATTTATTAATATATGTGTCGGTGATACTTACACCATAGTTCATAAGCGAAAATGATCATTTGCCTAGAGTTCTCTGATATATAAGAGACTTTTTATTAATATGTTTGTATGTATGTATGTGTATATATATGTGTATGTGTGTGGAGGGTGATATTTGGACTGTAATTCATAGGATAAAATGATCCTTTACACAATTTTGTTTTAGGACATGAATAAAATCATGTCGGGATTGAAGTTTATGGTTTTAATGGACAATCGTCGGTAACATAGATATATAGTTACTAGCCTTACATGGTCACGAGATTGTTGATTTTGGATAATTACTTGTATTTATTGTGACAAAAGGTTGCAATCAATACAAGTAGAAATTTGATATTAGCTTAAGAAAGCATTTGCATTTTCAAATGTTCATAAACCTTAGACAAATACATAATTTCATTTTCTTCCTAATTGACACACTTGTAATTAAGTTTCATGAAATGCAATTGTAATGAATAATCTTATACCTCTCTTTTCTTGAATTACATTTTTAATTTAGTCATTTTTGAGTATTTTTGCGTTAGGTACTTCAGAATTTTAGGACACAAATATTTCCACTATTTAATTAATAAAATAGTTATAATAACTTATCTACTTTTACCTTAGTTCTGGTTGGAAACGACAACATTTTTAGTACTACTTTTGACAACTTGTGTGCTTGCGGATATGTCAAAACTCAGATAAGTCAACAACTTCACAAACAACAAAGGAATTTTCAAAACTCTAATGGCCTTTAAACACATTCAAAGTCTTATGGTTGTATACTTGTATGATTGTTTTGGAAAGAAAATGACTGTATGCGCATTATTAGTATCTTTCGATTTTTTTTAACTGAAATAGTATCTTTCGATTCAATATATGAATAATGCAAAGTTTTATAAATTTTACATTGAATAATTTTGTGCTGAATATTGGCATTTACTGAAAGTAAGAACCTTGATATAGATAAAATCTATGACGCTGGAGAAATCGATTTCCGAAAACGGATCCCCACATCAATTCTGTGGCTAATTAGGGGCAAGTATTATATTACTAACCCTTTAAGTAAATAGAAACGGTTCGCTGTACGGGTAGTGTTGTTGTCATATTACTGGTGATTAATTATTGCAGTGATTAATAACCCATTGGTTCCTGTGAATATTCATCTTAATTAACCTTCTATCACTTCTTTAATAGTTCAATGTGTTAACTCAGATTTGCATAAATGTTTATATACATGCAAATTTGAGTTAGTTAATAATTTCTATAATAGTATTATCTATGATACATATCAATAATAACATTTTTGTTGAAAGTTTTCTTTAATTGGTCACATACATCTCTCATGTGCTTGTTAGATTCTAAATAATACTTCATTTTGTAAGGAGTTGAGTCATGAACTAAAATATCGTGGATTCAAATTTCCTGTCAATTCAAAGATTATATTTGTGGTTAATATGTTCTTTGAGACTGTATGCATATTTTGTCTATAGTTAATTCTAAGACTCCACTAACCTAAATATTTATTACCTAATAATTAATAATAAATCATTGAAGAATCAAGGGTCAAAAAGTATCTAACACACTAAAGTTTGTTTTAGATGTATTGAGCACCCAAATATTTTATTTTTTATGCAATTTGAATATAACAAATTACATAAGATGCAACTCAAAAATAATTTACGATGCAGAATGAGCTTAAAATATTTATTGATGTGGAAGCCCTAAAAAAAGATTCAATGAACACGATTATGAAAGAATCTAACTCTTAATATAAGTTTCGGTTTATCGGTCAAAAGAAAAAATAAGTTTTGGTCAAAAAAACTCTTCATATAAGTTACTAATAATTCGTCTCGAGCACTATATTGAGGAACTTAGAAGTTTAACTTTTCATTACATTTATTTTTTTAATTTTATTAATTATTTTATTTTCGTATTTCAAAGGAACGCAGAGGATAATGCTAAGGAGTAAGGACAAATCTTTACAAGGACTTTCCTTAATCAACCTTATTTAAAAAAGGAAAAGAAGTAAATGCTATGTTTTTTCCTTTTATATCTGTTGCTCAATTTTAAGTACGTACATTGAATAATCGTAAACTTCGACCAAACAAAAAAAACATAATCGTAAACAATTAATGTGGAGGTACTAGTGCATGTATAAATATATGCCTACACAGAAGGATTTAACACATACTTTGGAGGTCTCTTCCTCGTCTCAACATTTCATCTGAAGTTTTCGAGGTGCTTAGTCCTATCCATCATAATATTCTTTCTGCATAACCCATATGTTTAACTTTTTTACCTTCAGTTTTATATATCAAAATCCAACTAAGAAAACTACTTACTAGAATTCTGGGTTTTTTTTGTGTATAGCATTAAAAAAAGTCTACACAAGTCAGATCATCGGATCAAGATCTAGCTTAAACAAATAATATTTTTTTATTATATGTATTATATGTATCCTAGTATATACATATTCACTTGCGATGCTCATCATTTTTATAGGTAAATAGCGCCCGTCATCTTTAGAAACACTGTTTTATCAAACAAAATCAGATCTCGACCATCAACTAAAAATTCATCTTAAACGGACTTCAAGTCATGTTAGGATGAGAATGTGTGTTGGGTGTTTAACAAGAAAAAATAAAAATTGATCATATCATTCATTTATTTTCTTTTTCTTTTCAAAAAAACCATCACTCATGAATTTTTAGTGGATAACTAAGATCATTGTTTAATGTAACAATATTCCTAAAGACAACGAATTAACGTTTTTCACCTATCAAAACGATGTTCAGCCAAGTGAATCCTAGTATATACACTATGTATTATTATTGAATCAACTTTGATTCTGTTGTCAATTATTTTTTTTTCAAGGTTAAAACATTATCAAATGGCTGTGGGTTGCAACAAGGAGAAGGTTGTGTTCATCATGGGATCAACAGGCTCAGGCAAAACCAAGCTTTCAATCGAGTTAGGCTCACTTTTCCCTTCTGAAATCATCAACGCTGACAAGATTCAAGTTTACAAAGGCCTCGACATAATCACAAACAAGATTCCTGAATCCGAGCGACGTGGAATCCCCCACCACCTTCTTGGAATCATTGAAGATCCTGAATTTGACTTCACGGTCAACCATTTCTGCGACCATGTCATCTCTGCAGTGGAACATATCATTCAACAAGGAAACCTCCCCATCATCGTTGGAGGCTCAAACACATACCTGCGTGTCCTTCTCGAAGATCCCTCCTTGGACTTCCGTTCCAAATTTGATTGCTGCTTCATATGGCTTGACGTGTCCCTTGATGTCCTTTTCCCTTATTTGGACAAAAGAATTGATGACATGTTGCATGCAGGTTTTGTGGATGAGACTAGGGAGTTTTTCCAACCTGGGGCTGATTATTCTAATGGAATAAGAAGAGCCATTGGTGCTCCTGAACTGGACAAGTATTTCATGGTTGAGAAGGATCCTAATATCGATGAGGATCACAAGCAAGAGTTGCTTAAGGAAGCTATCCAGAGAATGAAGTCCAACACTCAAATACTCGCTCAGGGGCAACTTACAAAGATACAACGCATCAATAAGGAGCTTGCTTGGGGACTGAATCGTATTGATTCTACTAAGGTATTTGAGGCTGTTTTGTCTGGAAGTGAGTATCGACGCTTATGGGAAGATACGGTTTTCAATCCGAGCAAGGAGATTGTTCAAAGCTTCCTTCAATCCCAAAACAATGTGACAGAGGGAAAAGCTACTGAATAGTCATCTAAAATGTCGTGTTTAAATTTTCGTGTCCTCCTCATATCCTTTAATTATAAATAAGAGGATATAATGTAATCGGAGTTTTATCTTTCATGAAATAATAATGCTATTTCCGTTATGTTACATGCATACATATTTCAATTTTTCAATTGTAAAATTCAAAAATACCATGTGCTCATTCCCCTCAACTTTAAAAAAGAATCGTTAATATCCTTTCATATGTATATCTCACATAGTAATTATTAACTCTCCAAGTTATTATAACCTCCATCACTACTAGTCATTGAACTGTGCTTATTCGCCATTGAGAATTGTATAATAATCTTGTTTGGTTGAAATTTTGATTTGTAAATTTTGTGGTATAATGGAATTTAGAGCTGGTTTGATTGAGGTTTAATCATTTGCTTCATTAAAGTGAGTTTTGTATTATAAACGAAGTTTCATGATAAATGTGCTTGCTTTTGTTTTACAACTAAATTACCCGGTTCCAGATTATTTTTGGCCGATCAAAAGGAAAAATTGGTCAATGAACTCTTTGGGAAAAACTCCGTGAACTCAGAATTGTTATGCTTGAACATTTTTATTATTTGAGACATAATGTTTTTTTTAATTCCACCTATATTTATAACTGGTCTCAAACCCGAGTAAATGAAACTGGTTGTGTTAGACTATATATATGGAGCTAACGTTAAAACCCGGTTAAATCTACATAAACATATAGATAAATTAAATGACAATATATAGCTTCTTAGATCAATGTAACCAACTCCGCCTACCTAATTAGAGAAAACTGTTTTTGTTGTTGTAGTTTGATTTTCCTCTTATTTTTATTGAATGTATGAACTCTTGATATGGATAAACTTAAACTTAAGAAAAGGACCAAATTTACCATTGTTGAGTAAACTCGTTGAATTTAAAGTAATGACTAAAAACAGATTATTTTGGAAAAGAAAAATAAATGACTACTATGTGCATAGTAATAATATCTTTAAATTCAACGCACACAAAACTGCTTACTTTTTTTAAACAATTCATGGTTTTTGAGAAGAATGAACTGCCCTACGGACACTACTTTTGAATAATGCAAACTATTACGCCAGTTGATATATATAGAAAATAATGCGAACTATTATAAATTTTACAGAAAATATTAATATCGATATTTTGTGTTAGGGCAATGACTCTATTTTGCCTTTTAAGTAATCACCTTTGACTACTGGACACCCTAAAATAACAACTGGTATAATTTTACCTTTAAAGTAACCAAAGTGGTCCAATTTTACCCTCTGGCGAATGTAATGTTGACACGTGTATGACACGTGTCAACATTACATTCATCAGATGGTAAAATTGGGCCACTTTAGTTAATTCAAGGGTAAAATTGTACCCGGTGTTAGTTTAGCGTGCCTAGTGGTCTAAAGTAGTTACTTGAAGGGCAAAATAGGGTCACTGCTCTTTGTGTTAAATATTGATGTTTACTTAAATAAAGGAGCATTGCAATAGAGGAAATCCATCTCAATGTAGTAGCTAGAAACATATTTAGCAAATTAAAACAAATTTCCCTATAAATTTTGTGGCTAATCGGTGGCAAGAAATATGTTAGTGGTACATACTAACTCTGCCTCGATCATACAAATAGTAATAATTTAGGTAGGTAATAAAGAGGGTACACATTTTGTGTTGTTGCCATAATGGTGATGACTAGTACTACTAAAGTTGCATGTATCTAGCAAGATATCCGGCCCAAATCCTAATATTAATGTGTGCATGCACTAGTTTGTAAATTGTGAACATAATCATAACCTTTTGTCAGTAAAATCAGATTTGCCAAGTGACTACCCCAATTTAAATTGGCAGCTTGCAAACGAAAAAAGGAAGACACGCTGCGTTTTGGGTTGGGCTGATTGAAGACGTAAAATCATAAGGCTACGGGGAGGATATATATGTGTATGTGTGCGCGCGAGCAAGCGGTTCGCATTTTTACACCATTGTCTCTATCATTCTTACATCTTCACGGCTAGCAAGTAGAGGTGAATCAGTGAAGGAAGTGGGGCTACTACAGTCTTTCATCGATCTTCCACAGAGCAGAGAATCGCTATTCTCTTTTCTTTTCTTTAATTTTGTGGATGTAGGAAAATGTTTCAATGTTGAATCTTGAATTTCTTTCCAACACGTGTATGGCTAAATTTTTTTAAACTTATATGAATCGATGCCTAAACTCTATTTTTTTGTTAATTAAATATGTTATGTTTTGGGTTTAATTTGTACTCAGATTCATGTTTTCTATGTGGTAGCCAACATTCATAATACTGTATACTATTGGAATGACGCTCATCTCACTACTTTATTATTAACATTTCTGTAAACACTATTGAAGAGACAATTAATAATCAAATTCACTCTAACATGATTAAATGGGTCTAATAGGTATATTCCTATCCTATTGGGAAATTAGAATAAATTCTAACCACATTACTTAATCCTTGATCCAGTTCAGATCCCTCTCCCAAGGATACTCAAAATTCTTCTAATTCATACTAAGTAGTAATCAAACACTTGGTAGAAAATTAACACAAGATTCAGTATATTAAACAAAACTAAAATCAAACACAAATAATAGATTCAAACAAGCTCTAATCCTTAAAGTAGTTCATACTTACTCTAGATCCAAACTAAAATTAGCTACACATACTACAAATCCAAGCCACCACAGCCACACAAATTTCAGAATAAGAGGGAAATAATTAATAGGACAAAACAATTAAATTCTTCCCCTCTTTCTCCATTGTGAATGACGTTGATGAAGCTCCAATAATGGCGGTGATGGTGGGAGCTGGCTGTGCTAGTCTTATTATAGATGAAGAGAACGTAAGATGAAGGGTAGTGTGGTCGCTAATGTAGGAGAAGATTGAATGGTAAATGATGATGTGAATGGCTGTGACTGAATAGTATATGTATGCATGTGTGCGCCTCTGCTTCCTCTCGCCTTCTTCCTATTAGCTTTATCATTCTCATTTTTCACCAATTCAAAACGGTGCCTTCAAATGCTAGCAGTGTCTGTAGGCAAAGTGAATAAAACGATCAATCTAGAATCAAAGAAAATTATATAGAAATAAATTCAAGGCTTTACCAAATGCACCCACGGTTTAGGAGGAATGTTAAATGTCTTGTTCTTTTTTTATTATTTTGTCCTAACTCTAACTATTTCTAGTTTTATTTAAAGTTGAGATATTTACACTAAATGCTAGCAATGCCTCATGAATGAAGATGATGAAGGAATATAATCTCAGATTCAAAGTAGTGAAAGGTAGATCCGTGGTAGAGACTTTATATTTAACCAATATGACGGCGATAGTGATGGAAGCGGGGTTATAGTTGAAGATAAGGGTGGGCTTCATCTTTGGTGAGGCGAACAGTGGAAGAAGCTAAGGAAGCAACCTTGTTTTACTTGTTTTTCTCATAAAGAGTGAATGAGAAAGGAGAATGGAGTGAAGGCAAAATGACATTAGATAAGGTTTATTACATAGTGACTATGTAATAAATAAGTATTGAAAGGAAAAAACTAATAGAAATCAAATACATCATTGGATGAGAGTTACAAAGAAGCTCCTGTAATCCCCCAATAGCTATTTGAGGGCTCTGTGAACAGAAGATGTTGCGTTCTCTTAGATTGTTGCAAGTTGATCATTAAGCTTAGCAACACAGGAAATGTGAGAAGAGCATTTTGTCATTTTTGTGTCTGGGAGAGAAGCCCACATGATTTGATCCATTAAGGCCAGTACGAAGACAAGCTAACACAAAAAGGTCTTAACCCGTTTGGTTGTCCAAGGAAAGTGAGAGGGAAAGAAAAAGTGAGCAAATTGAGGGACTTTTGGTAATTTACATATATTCTGAGGCCCACGAGCTTTTTCTCTCCATCTCTTACACTTTTCTGAGCCTCTTAAACCTTATTTTCATAATTTACTCTACTTTCCATCTTTACCCTTTCGCTTTCCATTTCTTCAATTTCCTTTCCTACAATCAAATGACTGCAATCGGCGGAAAGTTCTTAATATAGGTTGTCATGTAAGAAATCAGGTCAACATTAATAGTCAACAGTAATAATGGTTAAAAAGGGCATCACTGCTACGAGAATTTACTTTTGGGGTGACATGGAGGCATCAAATACTTTAAAGTGTAATGTTGAAATTATTTAATACCTCCAAGCTACTTCACCTTAACCCAATATCAAGACTCAAGAAAAAATCCATTAAACCCTCTAAATCAAATTAATATCATATTTTCCCTCAAAATTTCTGGAACTTCACCGCACCCTAAAGGTGAAAGTGAAAATGAATTTTATGGGTAAAATATTACCTATGGGCAATTCACATAAGGGACACAAAATTTAAAAGTAAAATAAAATAATTAAGAACATAGATATGGGGAATTCACCACTAAAATATAAGAGTCACATTTTAATATTATAAAGGGTTAAATGTATTGCTGTAAATTCTGTTACGTGCCTTGCATTTTCATTTTCTGTCTCTTGTAAATGGTGTAAGTGTTATTATTTGTGGGATTATGAGAAATATAGTCAGATATTTTTACCTTCAAATTGTCCACATTATTACTCTATTTTCCTGTAACTAATAAAAGTGTGTCCAGTTGAAAATGTCATTATGTGTCTTGTATATTGCCTTATTATTATTGTTATAAATTCTTATTACTGCATGTTTAAGTGAGCTATGGAAAAAATATAAAATATTAAGACTAAAAAAATTTTATGTTAAGGAAACCTTAAATTGCGTATTTTTAGAAGAATTAAAGTTGCTACAGGATTTTATGAGATTTATATATTATTATATCTTATCTTAAATATAAGATTTAGTTTATAGCATGAAATTAGATACTATTCATTAAGGATGGGTGATATTTAATTATAACCATACTCTAACTTCATAGAGGTGGTTGACATTAAGGATAGGTTTCTTGCGTTTGAGTTTACTCCCGTGCTTCCTCTTAATTATGATAAGACTTCCAAATTATTATAGAAGGCTCAAAAGGAGGCAATTCAGGTACTAGCAATAGCAGCAAGCCAGCAACAACAGAATTTAAAGTGGTTTTGGTTGACTGTGGAAGACGTCGAAGCTCTAGCTGTTATTGTAGATCCCTTGCAATAACCAGCATCTCCGATCCCTTGGTTTGGAATTTTCATCCTTTTCTTTTTTTTTATATATTTTTAAAATTTTCCCATTCTAGTTTTTCGCAATTTGGAAATTTTAAAGTGGTATTTTAGTTTCAAATAAATAAAACTAGAAAATGGCCAATAAAACAAATATCTAACAAGCTAGAAAGAACAAGAATAATCGAAGACATAATTAAAGACTATATATAACACGCATGCACATATTCATCACATATTTAAAACATCTACGTGCAATATTCAAAATTGTAAATTTAAATGGATATAATATTAGTATATAAATATATTTTATTTATTACCTACATTTATATACGCGCCGCCCATAGTTATAAATATATTGTAGGGGAGCATATTTAAACATTTATTTGATAAAATTATTTAATCGATTTGATAAAACTTTATCTGATGATATAATTAGATATGATTTTAATTCTTGTTTCTTAATTAGTTAAACATTTTTAATTATATTTTAATAAACTATAGTTAAATCTCCAAATCATATAGCTTTTTCAACTCTATGAATTTCTGATCTCTATCAAAATATTGTAGTGATTTTAAGAATTGAAATAAACTTATATTCAGTTAATTGAAAACTTATAAAGATATTGAAAATAAATGAAAAATATAATAGATTCAATTTTTAAACTTAAAAACTTAAAAACAAAATTTCTATATAACTTTTGATGGCTACAATTAAAGTGGACACTAGTTAGAGCTATGAGATATTATAGCAATATATCCTTGACGCTCTTGTGAGAAATTTCCGTTCATAAGTCAAATTATCTCGTTTCCTTCAAAATTAATGTTTACGGAATTTCAAACTACTAGAGGTCATCAAAACTAATCATCTTTTTGCATAAATATATAAATCTTAATTGTAAATTAGTAGCCATAAAATTGCAAATAACGGAATATATAAGTATCAAACTATGCAATATCATAGCTTTACCTTAATTTATAAAATAAAAAGGTGATGAATTTTTAGAAAATGGCAAATGCAGGTCCAAGTGATACCTACTTTCTCCTCAAATAAAGATGATGATTCAAATAAGTTTATAAAACAAGTTGTTAATATAATTCAAGGTGGGAATCTTCGTGAAATTTTATTAAAAATCCTCGTCCTCAATAGATACCTACTCGGCTACCTCCACATTGTCCCGACACATAGCACTCTCTGAATTGGATGCCAACCCTCATGTCGGTAGGTAATCCTTTTCTTCCTCAAAAGTTACAAAAGTTACGAGGAAACGCTCACCCGAATTATCAGGGAAAAAGACAAATAAAGTTTTCCCAATTGGTAAAAGGACAATTGAGGTTGCTAAATTGTAAAAAGGACAACTTGGGTCATAAGCACCTAATACACATTATCAAATTTGTGAGAAAAGACTCAAATGCCCTTAACAATTTGAGATTCGAGAGGGTGGAGTGAGAATCGAATAGTGTGTTTTGTGAGGGTGGAGTAAGTGTGTGTTTTTAAGGGTATTTGAGTCATTTGCCCAAATTTGTTAATGTGTATTAGGTGTTTATGACCCAACTTGTCTTTTTACAATTTAGCAACCCTAATTGTCCTTTTACCAATTGGGAAAACTTTATTTGTCTTTTTCCCAATTATCAATGTAGCAATTTATAAACTACTAAATTTCTCACAAGCCCTACTAGAATATTAAATTTTCAGTAGAATTGCTATAATATCCCAAAAATATAAGTATAATTGTCAGAACGAAAGTTCAAGTAATTAACAAGCATCTATCAAGGAAATATTGCCATTTTTTAAGTTAAAACTTGACATTGTGTGTAGCTGACTTGTTTGGTAATTTGTGATTAAATTCCATAACTACATTAGGACCTAATAGACTCCAAGCTGAGTGATCTAAGAAAAAAAGAGGAAGAGAATTCAAATCGGGTTATTAGGAGCAACAGAAATGTCTTTTGAGGGAATATTCTAAACAAGAATTTCATCTAATGCTTTTAGACAATTTGTTCGCGAGTTATTCAACTTTTCTTCTCAAGTGTAAGTCATTTAATGATGGCATAATAAACAAATATTTTTTATAATAAAGCATAAGTGATCAGTCTAATTATCTTATATGAGTGGGTTTGATGAGTTAATTGTTCTTCCCAGGTGAACCATGTTATCCACATTTAAATCTCAACGCACCATATGTAATGTAGAAGCATTGTAATGTTTATAATGGAACTTTAGGCCTAACAAATATAGTGTGAACCACAGTACTCTTACCCAACATGATCTCTAGCTTTGTTAAATGCTTTGGAGAGACAAATGTTGATGGCTCTTAAAGCATTCATATTCAACTGCATGTGACTGAGTTGTTGCTGCCATTATGACATCAGTTTTTTTCTAAATCTTCCTCAAGTTTCAAATTGCCGTTCCTTTTTTGACTAACTGGTTTTTCATCAACCAACATTGGTTCTTTAGTCTTTTATTGTGGTCAGCTAAACACAGCATTATAATGAAACAGTATCATATCCCACCACAAAGAAAAACATGTTTAGCTTTTTATATTTTTCAATCGCTTAGCATTATAATTTTAGTGAGTTAAATGCACCAGTATTATAAAACCTATCTTATTTTTATGATGAAAAAGGTTAGGTGAGTTGGGTCTTAAGAGGCTCAACAAGGTCAAGACAAACTTTTAGGCGCATAGAGCACTCAAAGATACCTATAAATTATTCACCTGCAATATCCTCATGTCAAAATAGAATTACAACTCATAATCTTATAGTTATGAGTTAATAAGTTATAGATTAAGACAGATCGGTTGTACTTCGTATGATGCTATAATACATTTTTTACCGCTTCAGCTCTTCATCAACAGATGTCGTAATAAATATAATTACGACATCATGTCCATTATAACTGAAATCATAATAGTTTATTTTCTGCTGCACTTATTTCTACCACATCCTCTTTGGTGTAGTCAAAATGTCATTTTAACTTATGCCAAATATGTTGGAAATATTGAGTGAGTGTGTTATATGAACAAGTCCCATATTGTTTGGGATTGTGAGATTCCAAATTATAAGTGAATTTGGAATACTATATTGGAGAAGAGGAAAAGTTTACTCATACAATGATAGGCCATAAGAGGTTAAATCCGGCTATATTCCCCACTTATTTGTATGAGTTAAAATGTAAATTAAGCACCTTTTATTAGGCTATATTTGTGAAAGCTGAAATTAATGTTTTTGTAAACAAATAAGTTAGCAAATCATTAATTTAGATTTGTACCTTGGAGGAAATCAAAAGCTGATTTCATAAAGTCATTTATTACTAATTATTTTCTCTTCATTACACACATTTCAGAAGTATTTAACTTGGCTTATAATTTTGGTTTTTTCATCAAAATTTAATTAGTAATGAATGTATTCATTTGTATATTTCATACGTTCAGAGCATTGAAATTGACTTTATAGCTTCATTCTTCAACGTACTAAAACTGCAAGAATTAAAATTCATTCATGTACATTGACACTCATTTAACGTGAGGCTTTATAAGAGAAATATGTATTTTATATATGCCTATGAAACTTGTGCATGTGGTGTGGTGGTGTATGTCATATGAGTGACTCTTGGCTCTTGTGTTAGAGCGTTTTCTTCCCCATCCTCTTCCATATGCCTTACTGAGTAAATAATCTTTCGTAGTTTTGTTGATCCTTGCTACTTAGTAAGAAGGATCTGTTTAATCTTGGGGAGAGCTGCTTCCTAAGCTTGCCGGTGGTCGCGGAATACCTCTAAAGGACAATGTCCCTTGAGGACGCGACTCAGATCATTTCTATTATTGTGTGTTCATTGTTTGCAGGCAAGTTGTGATTGGATATATTAGCATTGGGGGAGTTAGAAGATATCCATTGAATATTTGATGATTTGGGAGCAGATGCCAACAAAATATACTTTTTTGCACTAGTGATTTACCAAAAATTTAAGTTTTGTTGATTCTATTATGAAATAAGAAAAAAAATTAAGAACATAAGAAGAAAGATGAAGAGAATATATGCAAGACTAGAAGAGGGAGGAATAGAGCATTTCTCATTCACATATTTCTTGGTACAAAATGTCTTGTACTTAACCTCTATTTATAGGCCTTCACACATTAAAGCCTAGAGCTATGATTATAAGAATTAAAGAAGGACATAATGACTTATAATTATAAGAAACCCCCATAAGTCATTCATGGGGAGGTTATAAGAAAATGAATTCTAAGAGTTGTAGAATCACATGGACATCCACTCATACAACAATATGTCAATATTCATAACACTTCCCCTTGGATGTCCATAACAAATATTATTGTGCCTCATTAAAACCTTACTAAGAAAAACTCATTGGGATAAAAACTCAGTGAAGGAAAAAGAGTACACAATAATTATCAATGTTGCCTCGTTAAAAACCTTACCAGGAAAGGACCACTTTTACTTTCTCACATAACAAGATCAATTTTACTCCCCGTAGTAACAACATCCCTTTTGTCTCAATTGAGTATATCAATTTTCCAATCATATTCCTTCCAATGCTATTTGAGTAGATCTTCATGTCGCATTGCATCATCAAATATCCTGTTAAAATATATTCCTCTAATATATCTTCATGATATATTTTACATCCACATATTTATTCAAAGTCATTGTCAATTTTTGAACCTGCAACAACTGAATTCTTCTACAAAATTGTGATATGTAATAGCAATAAAATGAACAAATATTTAAGAATCCTTTGTTTATGACCAAAAATGATTATAGAATTTAATAACTTGATCTATATGTCAAGTAATATGTAAAATCATATATTTTCTAAATGATAAAATATTTTATCTAAATTTCTAATATAGGCATTTCTCAATATATGCTTCTGGCATTTTTCAATAATTCAAGAACACTCATGTAAATTCCATCATCAAGTTGGATATATATACAAGTATTGATACACTTTTTCTTTTCATATATTGTCAGACAAATAATATTTGTAGCATACTTGTATCTACCACAAAATAATACGTCTTATCACATACTTGTATCCACCACAAAATAATACGTCTTATCACAATCTTTATAAGCTTTGTTATAAGCTATAATTCACACAAATCATTATTATTCAAAACATGGTATTATAATTCACACAAATCCATATATTCAAATCATTATCTAAATTCTTTTTATTATTCATATATTCAATCATTATTGGATAAAAATCCATGATATATTATAATGTCACTTTATCCAATGGCTTGAAGCCATGACACTCCCAAATTTGATTTATAAGATGACTTAAAGTTTCATCGCTTTGATAAAGCTTGTTGGTATAAGACCATAATATGGTCTTATACCAACAAGCTTTATCAAAGCGATGAAACTTTAAGTCATCTTATAAATCAAATTTGGGAGTGTCATGGCTTCAAGCCATTGGATAAAGTGACATTATAATATATCATGGATTTTTATCCAATAATGATTGAATATATGAATAATAAAAATTATAATAATATAAGAGTAAATAATATAACAAATTATATTATAACTAGAATAATATGAATCCCAATATAAATATAAAAGACATAAATAACAAAATAATAAATGACAAAATAAAGGGAAATAATGAATGACATAATATAAACAAAATAAAATACATAATATAAAATGAAAAATAATAATAAATAAATGTGAATATTAAATGGCATAATATTGTAATAATACTATATATATATATATAATTTATATTATATATATGAATTACAGGCGGTGAACCGACCAATCGAATTCATATATATAAATGCAAAACATTAAAATTAAATATGCACAACGGGAATTTTCGTGAGAGATTAAAGGGCGTATGAATTACAGGCGGTGAATCGACCATTCGAATTCATTGTGACAGCCTCTCTAACCCTCCGAAAGGGGTATGGATATGATGCGAGGAAACAAATAAATAAATAAATAAATAAACATAAATAGTATTATATATATATATAATAATAATAATAAATGGCATAGTAAAAATAAATGACATTATATTATAATAATACTATATATATATTGAGTAGTATTATATATGTGTGTGAGTATAAGTGTGTGTATTATCAACATGTGTTAGTAATATATAAGAGTATATAAGTAATATAATATATGAGTAGTATGTGTGTGTATTATCAACAATACTAAAAACAAATGTAAAGAACATACCTTAATATTTTGGAGCAAACTCGTGCTGATAACGTGTTATGAAATAAGAAGAAAAATTAAGAACATAAGAAGAAAGATGAAGAGAATATATGCAAGACTAGAAGAGGGAGGAATAGAGCATTTCTCATTCACATATTTCTTGGTACAAAATGTCTTGTACTTAACCTATATTTATAGGCCTTCACACATTAAAACCTAGAGCTATGGTTATAAGAATTAAAAAAGGACATAATGACTTATAATTATAAGAAACCTCCATAAGCCATTCATGGGGAGGTTATAAGAAAATGAATTCTAAGAGTTGTGGAATCACATGGACATCCACTCATACAACAATATGTCAATATTCATAACAGATTCCTTTTTTTTGCCAGTAAGTTTTGTTGATTCATTGCATATATAAAGTTATAATTCTATGAACTAAAAAATATGAAAAGTTTTGAAAACGTTTGAACCAATAGAAACATTTTGAAAAATAATTTGATGTAAAAACAAACGAATAATCATGTCAATAAATTATATGAAAATGGTGAAAAATTCATTTTTAAGGATCATATTGATTAGAATTACCTCAATTTCAATATAATATTTTATATTTAAATTTTATAGCAAAACGGTACTTGATGTACATAAAAGTATCTCAAATTTTGCTTGTCAATAAACATTCGAATAAATATATTTCACCCATGTTTAAAATTTTTTAAAATCATTACATTTAAAAATTAATTTTATCTTTATAATGAAAAAGTCAAATCACATAACAATTAAAGTGTTTTCTTTTCATTTTTTTCCAAGTATTGGGAGCAGTTGAAATTAAAAGCTTTTATTTTTTTGACAGTAAAGCTTTCGCTTTGAAACATGTGAAATAAAAGAACCGAACGCCGGAAAAAGACATCAAGTACGCCGGAAAAAGACATCAAGTAGGCCCAATTCTCATTATCATGTGTCCATTCTTCACCCATTATGTCCGTACAACGGTTCTAGATATTATATTAAGCATAAATGGACTGATATTGCATTTTTACTATATTATAAACATCACTTAGGCATGCAAAATATATAAAACTATGGGGATTAATTTGTTAGCTTTAATTTTCTTTTAATTTTAAAGGTGTAAGTTAAATGACACATATGTGTGATGAGGTTGATTATTGGGTGCACTGTTGGGTGACATTTCATTAAACAATCAAATTTAACATTGAATATTGCTCTGGACAATGTTTCTACATTTGGATACTTCATAATCCTGAACAATTTTGAATGCACAATGTACTTGTGATTACTTTAAGGGTACAAATGGACCTTTAAATGATGACATGTGTAAGGTGACAGAGCCACATAACATTGTTGAGTTAAAAAAGAGAATTTATCAATTAAAATTATCTTTTAAATTAGTAAGGATAAACACAATAATTTAGACACTTTCAAGACCAAACTTTTCCAAGAAAAAAAAACCTATCGGATAATAGCACTCATTTATGGTTATTTCTGGGGTAAAAATTTACTTTAATCCTTTATATAACACATCAAACCAACATAGTTGTTATACAAGTGTTGTTTTCCTTACTTCAACAAGTGACATCTTCATTTCTTCAATTAGAAAAAAATGATGAAAAATCACATTAAAATTTTCATTGGTGATTGAAGGATTTGTCAGTTAAAAAAAAAGGTAATGGACCTAATCTACCCTCCAAGTAACCACCCAGGAGTACTGGGCACCCTGAATTAACAACAGGCCCTTATTTGTACTTGAAGTAACCAAAGTGGTTAAAAAATACCCCGAGTGGACGGTCAATCACGTTTGACCGTTAATCTGCCCATGTGGCCGCCACGTGGGTTAAATTTTTGCCACGTAGGATAAGGGTAATGGACCTAACCTACCCTCCAAGTAACCACCCAAGAGCATTGGGCACCCTAAACTAACAGCAGACCCATATTTGCACTCGAAGTAACCAAAGTGGTTAAAAAATCCCCTCAGTGGACGGTCAATCACTTTTGACCGTTAATTTGCTCATGTGACAGCCACGTGATTTAAATTTTTGCCACGTAGGATATGTCATGTGGGGCCCACATATAGAGAGAGAGAATTGTATTTTTATTATATGTGGGCCTCACTTGACAAATCTTACATTGAAAAAATTTAACTCACGTGGCGGCCACATGGAAAGATTAACGGTCAAACGTGATTGACCGTCCATTAAGGGTATTTTTTTAACCACTTTGGTTACTTCGAGTGTAAATATGAGCATGTTGTTAGTTTAGGGTGCCTAATACTCTTGGGTGGTTACTTAGAGGGTAGATTAGGTTCATTACCCTTATCCTACGTGGCAAAACTTTAACTCACGTGGCGGCCACATGGGCAGATTAACGGTCAAACGTGATTGACCATGCACTCGGGGTATTTTTTAACCACTTTGGTTACTTGGAGTACAAATAAGGGTCTGTTGTTAGTTCAGGGTGCCCACTGCTCCTGAGTGGTTACTTGGAGGGTAGATTAAGTCCATTACCCAAAAAAAAAAAGATTGAAGGATTTGACAAGTTTTACATAGACGCACAAAAATACCAATAGTCTGCAACTTTTATACACATAATACTCCAATTTCGATTATTTTCTTTAATAAACTTTTAACGGGTGGTTTTTCTTAGTTTATCTTCTGACACAACAACAGCTCTTTACCCAAGAACACAATACACTTTATTCATTGTCATATATTATTTCTATTATGCCAAAGCCCGGTCCGCCTATGATGACATTAGTTAGTTTGTTATTCGTTAAGCATGACTTTGAACTCAGAATAAGTATATAGAGTATTTTTTAGGGTTAAACTAAGTTTTGGTCTCTATAATTTTCCCCAATTTTTTAGGGTTAAACCTTAGCTTTGAAACTATAGGGACCAAAACCCAAATTGGGGGAAACTATAGAGACCAAAACTTGGTTTAACCCTATTTTTTATCAGAACTTAAAATAAGTATATTAACAACACAATGATCTCATATTTTTTTAATTTCCCACAACGTTTTTCAAAAATCAACTATCTTAATTCTTAAGTTGGAAATGTTTTTTTTGGTCGAGAATCTTAAGTTGGTAATCGAATATGTAGAAGAACAGACATCACCGTAATCACGGATAATAATTTTAGAGCATCGACAAGCCAAATCATCGCAGTGGATTAGGGAAAAAAATTGGGATCCATAGAGAATAGAATTAGATTAGAACACATATATTCCAAGCGAAACAGGTTAAAGTGGTTTTGGATTAATGCTTGAATCATTCCAAAAGATTAATTTATTCCTTTTTATAACGTAACGATCAAAGCGTGATTGATTAGTTCAGAAGACAAGGATTTTTCCGTCGTGCTTTCGGTTAGATTCCATGCAGTAAAGTTCTTAATAATTACTCCTATGTTCAATGACTTACTCCTTTTTTATGTTGGAATATAAGATTATAATAAAACTAACGGCTAAAATATATTTTTGGTCCCTCATGTTTGCATTAAGTTTTAATTTAGTCCTTTATGTTTTGGAAGTACACTTTTAGTCTTTTTTTTTGTTAACACTGTGTTAGTTTAACTTAACGGAAAATATTAACTTAAAAATTTTAAATAGTTATTAAATACTGAAAAAATGTTCTGATTAAAATATTTGAGTGTAAATATTCTTACATTTTCAAAATTTATCATTTTTGGTCCAATTTCATTATAAAATAATCATTTAAAATTGTTAACTTAGCATTTTCCGTTAAGTTAAACTAACGGTGTTAACAAAAAAGGACTAAAAGTGTATTTTCTAAACATAAAGGACGAAATTGAAACTTGATGCAAACATAAGGGACTAAAAGTATACTTTAGCCTAAAACTAACTATACATGCACTCTTACGTTACTTTTAAATATAAGGAATTTTCTGGAAAATATTCTATTTTTATGTGTGACATTTGATAGTTTGAAATATATAGTATAAAAAAATTCCTTTCATATATACATACCTATATAAGAGAGAAAAACTTTCGTCAAAAAATATAGAAGAGAGAAAATATAAAATATATAATATGATGCTATGGTTTAATTATTATAATCAAGAACATTAATATTGAAAATCAAATGAGTTTTATAACAAATTTATATTTCTTTAAACTCTTTTTATGTGTAGGTGAGTTAGGAATAACTTACACTGTTTCTTCGGATTTATAATAAGTCATTTCAATTAATTCATCAAAACCTGGAAGTGATAGTTCATTTCTTTCAATGTTTTGCACTTAAATTTCTTAACTTTACCCAAACTGAATCAAGTTTTGAATAAGATATAAAAATAAAAATTCATATTTATACATTGATTTCAAGGGAAAATGATAATAAATAAGTAATAATTACTCAACAAATGACTCATATTATACAACAAATTAAAGATATTCTAACCAACACATAGTTGGTCTGGTGATGTAAGGATGCGCTAGATCATTTTAGGTCTCAAATTTGAATTTTAAATGAGACATTTGTGTTAGAAAAACTCTGAAACTTGAGTAGTCAATTGCTAAAATACATAGTAATAGGGTCAAAAAAGACGTTAATTGTTGGTTGATATATAAAATAAGCAAAGATATTCTTCTCAATGTGATTTATTTTGGATATCAAAGACATATATATTTATTATCAAAGGCATATAACCATTTTAAGCATTTTTTTCCTATATTAAGATTTCGGTTGAGTTTAAATTTTATACTATATGGGTATGGAGAATCATCATTATTGTTTTATAGAAAAAGAGAGTCAACATTATTATTGTTGAAGCTTACAGATTTGCGTCGCAATTCAAATTAGTCCAGGTAACACACACTCGGTTTTTTATCTGAAAATATTTATAGCTTTTGATAAACTCACACACAGACATACACACACAAGATCTATATATTCATTATGTTGAAATCTTTTTTGCGTTCATAGTTACTTAGCTTAAGGCCGTTGTGCATGCATGTGATGGTTGAAATGCATTTACGGGAGAATTCTTGAAGTTTGACTATTATTCTCTATGCTCTATATGTTCAATCTAATTCAAATGATCTGAATGTCCTTTTAAAAGTTATTAAAGGTTATTCGTTCTTATATATTTTTATATTAAAAGTCAACATTCTCTCTTCAAAGTTTGTGTACCTGTGTCTTATATTCTACAAACGCCCAAAATTAGTTGTCATTATAAAGTAGTCTTTCCGAAAAAAAGGTTAACAATATCTTTCACTTTATTTGTTTGTTTAACACCGCATGATAATTAGGTGTCTATTAACAACTGTCATAATATTAAGAGTGTTGCCCACATATATAAGTTTGTCCTCTCTCCCAATGAGAGTGTTTCCCAAGATTCGAGCACACATTTTAATCCTACCCATTGGTTTATGGTATTTAACTTTAACTGAAATATTTTTAGTCTTTGGTAGAATAATCAACACTTGAATTTCTTTTGTAATTTAATATATAATACCTAATGATGCTTTCAATTGATGTTGAATGGATCTTTAAGGGCATTGGAAACGAAAGGGAAAATGAATTAGCAACGGATAAATTAAAATTAAATCTGCCATTTAAAGAAGAGAAGAAATTTTAGTGCAAAGCTGGTGCTGATAGGACATTTTCTACGCCATTTGTTAAGTCGGTGTAGAAAATCTAACAATTTTGACAGCACTTTTTATATTACCGGGTTATATGGCCACCGGAAAAAAAAAAATTTATACCAAAAATGGTTAAATGGAAAACAAATTCATCATTAAAAAGTTACATTGTTTAATTATAAACCATATACAACTTTCTCTAAAATTTCATATCACACACGAAGCCCACATTTAGTTTCATATTTAAAATAGCGAAATTCCATTGGTTTAGTAGTGAAGTCATGATATCATCAAATCGATATTGTGTGAATTTATTCAGTCACTATCAAAATTAAACTTTCCGCCATACCAAACACTGTTTTTCTAATCACATGATTCTCTTGTACCATAGGAGACGAGCTAGCTAATTCGCAGCAATAATTTACTCTGCGTAGGCATATTTCTCAAGACAAATCATAGATAGAATAGCGGAAATATAGCTAACAAATTACTCATGCATGCATATCTGATGAAACTGATTCGATGCATATAGGGGTGTAAATGAGCCAAGCCATAAACAGGCGGCCTATGACTCGGCCTATTTAGGGCCCGACCTGGCTCGGCCTTTTTAATAAATAGGCCAGATTCAGGCCCATTTAAAAGCTTTTTTAACTAAAAAGGCCAGACCTATTTCACTAAAGCCTGGCTCGAAAGCCTTTAGGTCTGGCCTATTTAATAGTACTACTAATAAGTAATAATAAAATAATAATAATATTATTAGTAGTAGGCCTTTTTAAGCTATAATAATAAAAGGTCTGACATGTTTTTTGTGCTTATTATTGTACTTGATATGTATGTCTTTAAAAGCCTAAATTTGAAGTAGGCTTTTAAAAGGCCTGAAGTTTTTTTAAGACTTACATTGTAAGTGGGCTTTTAAAAAGGCTTTCAGGCCTGTAATATTTTTCGCAGGCCTAGGCTTTTTTCTGAAAAAAAGTCTACAACCAGGCCTGGGCCTAAGCCTATGTTTTCCTTTTGCATTACGGGCCCAGGCCTATTTACGTAAAGTCTGGCTCGGCCCGACTCATTTACACCCCTAGATGCATATATAGATCAGAAAGCAAAAACAAAAAAAAAAACTCTTTTTTCTAGATAACTACCCACTTTTGTACATAATGTTAAATTTGATTAATATTGATGAGTCAATTTCACACACATAAAAGCCCAATAAAGTCCAAAGGGGCTTCATCATTATCTATAAACATAGTCTTTTGGCGGAAAGGTATGGCCTAAAGAAGATCACAGAGTTGACACACTATTCAGTCTTTGATTCCTAGTTTTCGCTAGCTTTAATTTCAATCAATTAAAATCCCAAGGCTTTTAATTTGATTCTTGTCCCCTCCAGATTTTCAAATTCATACTTGTGCACGTAAACACACAATCGTGGCTGCATTGTTTTCAATATAATTTTATCATTTCATGAAAATTAAATTTCAATTCAGCTTAAGTATTAATTTTTTCCATTTGCAAGCGCTTGGCAGAACAAGAAATTCCGTCAGTCTCTCTAGTAATTTGTTCATATTAGGAATGTAGCTTTTTCTTTTGAAAACGAAATGGTTTTGATGCTTTGAGGGATGTATATATTGTTTACCTGGGAACGTCTGTAGGATTCACATTTAAATTAATCAATGTCATGTGGAAACAGAGAAAAATGCGTCGAGAAACTTCATCGGATTAAGTTACTAGAATCAACTATAATCAATGCAAGAGTGAAATGAAGTGTTACACTGTTTCACTCATACGTACTGTACATAAAAATCATAAAACCAATTCTCATAAGCTAGCTAGTTAGGGTCATCTGAGCTAAGCTCGCTATAAATAAATCATAAAAGTCAAACTGTAGAAACTATATATATATATATATATATATATATATATATATATATATATATATATATATATATAGAAGTATATATATTAGGTTCCTTTTTTAAAAACAATCAGGATTTTTTATCATTAGTTTCATTGAAATGATTGCTCAAGTATATATAGTCCAAATTAATAATAACTAATCCAAAGTAATAAATATCACTGAGTCTTACTAAAAAGTTTAAATATTATTAAATCTCTCTTCCTTTTTTTGGCCAATATTAAATCTCTTTTCCTGCTTGTTAGAGTTGATGTTGTTGCTATATGAAGTGCAGAGCTTGCTAGTTTAGACGGCTACATAACATATTCACTGGAGAATCCTAATTGTTCTTAGGTGAGGTAGGCCGGCACAAAAATCCTCTCCAAATAAGACAAATAAACCGAAATACACACAGTTGATCAGGAATAGTTTCTACAGTTTAATTTTTATCATATTTATTAAATAAATCGCGCCCCTGTAAATGCAGAAACTAGGGTTCATTACAAACGCGCGCGCACTCTGTATTTGCATCATACTTCAAAAGAAACAACTAAACATACTTTCACATGCAATATGAAATTTAAAAATAAGTGTAATATCACAGTGTCTCTATCTCAAAATTATCTGTTTTGGGGATGCCCGAGCCGATGCGGAGAAACATACTTTACACTTGGGGCAATGAAGCGTTTTAAACCAGTGAGAGGTGAAAATTCTCTAAAGCGGACAATTTCGAGAGCGATACACTAAGATGTTACAATGAACAATAAGCAATGTTTGTAGTGTCAACCTTGTATTATGCCTCCCTCTTCGGTTAAAAATACTCCCCCAACTCCTTGTTATTAAGTGTCAACTATACATTCTCACAAATTGATAAGGTAGTTAAAATCATTGAATATATTTTAAAAATCAAGTGATTTACCATATTGTCCTTATCAACTGTACTAAATTCCAATACCATAATAATAATCACCTGTCACTACCCTTATTAAAAATGGGCACGCAACAAAAATATAATTAATGCTCATTGAAAACTATCAAGTATCTTGTAAAAATTAAAACTGACCAAGAAAAAGTGGGTAGTTGTAGTGCATTAAAATAGGGACTAAATGGAGTTATAGGGTGCTATATAGGTTTTATTTTTCTATTACCCTGGTGTTTGCGAGGGAAACACCACAACTAATTTTATGAAATAATTCCCTCTTATATATATGGCATACAATTTTTTTCAAATAAGTTAATCTAAACCCTTTACAAAGATACTAAGTACTCAAGATATTTGTCTAGAGTGATGGATGTACGATTCTTTCATTTTGTTTTCATCTTAAATTTGCTCCCTCCAATCCATAATGTAAGAGCATTACATTTGAACGATTTTGCTCTAAAATATAAGAGCTCAACTTACATTCTCTCTTCATTTAATGTGTTTTTTCATATTTTTCCCTTAATTCTTTTTTATATTTATTAATGGTTGTGTATCTATATCTCTTAATTTTATCATAATAAAAACTGGCAATATTAATAAAAAAATTAACTTTAGATGCCAAGTTAATTTTTATATACTAACTTGTATTTTTTTTTTGATAAATAACTTGTATTTATTTTCATAAGAAGTGTAGGTTTGGTTTTCACGATGAGCTATCATTACATATAGTAGGAGTGTGTAGATTTAGAAATTGAAAGAGGTGAGTCCTGTGTTACTTTCCTGTCAGTTCTTATAAGTCATAACTGATAACTGACAACTACACAAAAATCATTTGTTGAGTTTTTATGTTTAGCTATAACGTCAGAACTTAAATGAGCATTCTGATTTTAAGTGTCTGAGTTCTGAGACTGAAATCTGCTAGTAGAAGAGTAAAATGAATATCTCTCTCTCTCTCTCTCTCTCTCTCTCTCTGTTTACGGGTAAGTTGCAACTGGCAAGCTTCTATGATTGGATGCAAATGACGGCAGAAAACACTGTTCTATGAGGAAAATCAAGGCTTTGCCTCCGGAAATTTTTTTAAAATACTATAATTACTGTTATATTGTGTTTTATTACCAGAAATTTGATCATTAACTAATTACTCCAGTTTTGGTTTAACGATTTCTCTTCCGACATACACATATATTTTAGGATTTTAACTCAATACCTCGAGGTATTTGGCTACGCTTTACTCTATCAATTCAACTAGCTAGTATGTGTTTATTACTACTTGAACTTTTATTGGAGCAAATCATAATTTAAAATGCCAGGCACATATACTTTTGTTTCATACTTATAGCGATGGTTGTGGATGATTGCTGGGTAGAGATTTTCTTAGCGGCCTTTCCTCCTCATCTCTCAAAACCTTTGCATCCTCACATTCAACTCATCCAAATGCATATCATTTGGCATTTAAAAACACCTCTGAACCATTGATGTGGGATTCTTATGTTTCACACACTAGCAGCAGAGAGAATCCAGACCCCATGATAGTCTCATTCTGACCTCTCTAGCTATAAGAAACACTAGACCCCTTTTTTGGCCAAATATACGAAATACTGGACTGAACAACGTAAATAAGATAAAAAAAATTAGATGTAGACAATGAATATGTGAAACTGTAACATTATTCTTCACAAAAATTTTTTTAATTATTGGAAGAAATGGTCCAAGAGAGAGAATGAAATAATATTTATTACACTGAATAGGATCGGATAGTGGAAAAGAGCGGTTGGTAGTGGAAAAGAGCGGTTGGGGACCCTTCTTTTTCTTTCTCCTTTTCTTTCCTCTACGTTTTTCTCCGCTTCCTCACATCTCTGCCGTCTAAGTAATCCAATGTTTTACACCTCTCTCACACCCCACATCCCACTCACACCATATAATTCCCCCTTCCCCAATATTACCTCCTCATCAACCCCCAAATCTCTAGCATTAATAACAAATTTTATTTTAAATAATAATATATGATATAGTAACCTTTTTTTTGGAATATATTGCTTTAATTTATAGAATAAAGTACTTTTCAAGAATTTCATCAAAAAAATTATCAATGTTGCCTCATCGAGCTATAATGCAAGAATAAAATTGATAGTATAAATTAATAAATAGACAAATTGATAAAATTGATAGTATAATATTGATATGTATGAATATCGATATTATACGTACCTTTGAAGAATTTAATCATAAAATTACTTGTTAATAAATAAATAATTGCATTACTTATTTGCATTATAGTGGCTAAAAAACAAAAATATCACTTGATAATTTGTATATGGATAATCAAAAGGAACAAAAACCATTATATATTATATAATAACAACAAATAACCTAAGGCAACTTAGGATAGTAGTGAACCAACCATATCACAATAAGCGGGAGGATAGATGTTTGATTTCGTTCCCGTTTTTTTATGAATTAGATTTTGATTTTCCTCCTTCTTAAAAGAAGACCGATAAGGAAAATATCTTGGTCATAAATACTTGATTTGAATTAATCATTTACTCAAACATCTGATAATAATATCTACAACACGCGTAGGATTACAATGACTCAAATGCTTACAAAAAAGATAGTAACAAATAATTTTTTTTGATGAAATTCTTGAAAAGTATGTTTATTCTATAAATTAAGGCAATACATTCCAAAAAAAGGTTACTATATCATATATTATTATTTAAAATAAAGTGTGTTATTAATGCTAGAGATTTGGGGGTTGATGAGGAGGAAATCATGGGGAAGGGGGAATTATATGGTGTGAGTGGGATGTAGGGGTGTGAGAGAGGTGTGAAACATTGTATTACTTGGACGATAGAGATGAGGGGAAGCAGGGGGAAATGTAGAGAAAAGAAAAGGAGGGGTCCCGAACCAGGAAAAGTAATTCCACCTTATCATCTTCTCCATTCTTCTCTCTCTCTCCTCAGTACCCTCCTGCACCGTCCCTCCCCTCTCTCTCTCTCCTCCTTCCATGTCGGCAAAAATCAACCCCTCCTTCCCCCTCCGACGACTTCCCCGTCAATCTCACCCTCTCCCTTTGTCACCATTCCCTTTCCAACAAGCTGTTTTTGTCTCCCAAATATCCTTCCACATGGGTTACGTTGAACCGAAGAAGGAGGCCAATTCTGTCCTTCAACATTTTCTCCAACATGTCAAGCTTGGACCCACCCCTTCCTTTGGAAAGGAATGGTGTGCAGATCCTTGATCGATGCACAATGCACCATAAACATGGTCCAATACATAATGAAGAATTCCCAGATTAACTGTCACCATTTTCCACAACCCCAATTCGTAAAGTTTCAAACTTTATTGTGAAATCCAAGTGGGGTGATGATATATGGACGTAAAGTTTCAAACTTTATAGAAACAAAAGAGTGTGTTAAGTTATGGGTGTGAGCTGATTGATAAAAAAAGGACTCTGATTCGTAAACGTGAAATAAGTGAATGGAAAGAAGATAGAACTGACTAGTAGTGTTCGCAACACAGATCTGGGGAGGGAGGGAATGGTGATAAAGGGATCTGGGGAAAGGGTGAGATTGACGGGGAAGCCGTCGGAGGGGGAAGGAGGGGTTGATTTTTGGTCGACATGGAAGGAGGAGAGAGAGAGGGGAGGGACGGTGCAGGAGGGGTATTGAGGAGAGAGAGAAAAGAATGGAGAAGATGATGAGGTGGAATTACTTTTGACATGGAGGCTGATGTGACAGTACATGTAGGATGTGAGGGTAAATGTGATCCATTTTGTAAACTTCAGGGGTAAATTTGATCTCAAAAGAAGTTCAGGGGCAAATATGATCCTTGCCTATATAAACGCGCATATATAGCAGAGGTCTTATTGAGGACTTGATTGTTATGTTAATAAAAATTTAATATGATGGATTTTTCATCGGAATGCTTCATATAAGAATCATAGATTCCTTTTCTATTTTAAACATTTGAATTTGAAAACTTTCAAAATAAGTAATATATATATATATATATACACACTAAAATATCTTAATCACTTATCTTTAGTTCCGACTTCTCACATGTTCGATCTCTTGTTTATTTATTATTAAGGAGTATTGATAGAAATAATGATATGCTCTTTGAAAGTACTCAGGGACATGAGAATCTCTTCTTCTCTAATGTATTAAAAATATAGTCTTTGTAATATTTTCGCCTTTTATTATGTCTCAAGCTTATTATAACTCATGTGGCTTCCAAACATCAACAAAGGCATCAAAACTTTTATTTAACAATATCGGTGTAAATGTCATGAAATTTAACTTTGGGTGCTCTAAAAAATTTGGAGTGCGTGGCATTTCTCTTTTGTTCAGTCGGGCGTTATTTTCACATTGGTTTATGCATGTTCTTCTTTGCCTCATCCATACTAGATATGAACAAGAACAACTCTCTCAGAAGGAGAAGTCCCTCCTTGTTTGTTCACATTGAGCCTGATGAATTTTGTCCTCCATTGCAATGTGGAGTGTTCTTGAGTTGAGAGGAAATTAGGACGACAACCATGCCGGCTTAAAAAGGATGAGTTATATATGATTTAGGGCTGATAATATGGATTCAACCTGCCATCTCACGTGTTCAAACAGGGGTTAGGGTTGGCATTTTAAATAGCAGCTCGCCAAAATGCAGGTTGCACTAACCTAGCTAATTCATATTATGTGGAATGGGAATATATGTGTGTGTAAAAGATATATATGTAATTGTTGAGTTCATAATTTTGTGGTATTTGAGGTATTATGATTTAGTTAATGCACATTTAATATATTTTTAGTTTGTTTACACGAAATTTAATATATTATATTTTGTTATTTGTTTAAGCGAAAACTTTTTTAAAAAAAAAACTTAAAAAGTTGGTGGGCTGACCTGTTAACTCGCCATTATGGTTAAGGTTGTTGTTTTTAAAGATTAGGCTAAAGTATGTTTTTGGTCCCTTAACTTTGGAGAAAATCATGTTTTGGTCCCTTAACTTTGAAAAGTGTGTTTTTGGTCCCTTAATTTTGGACAAAGTCATCTTTTTAGTCCTTTAACTTTGTAAAGTGTGTTTTTAGTCCTTTTGAATTTCGGTTTAAGTATGTTTTCGGTGCTTTAAGTTTGCAAAAAGTCATGTTTTAGTCCCTTAATTTTGAAAAGGAAGGGACTAAAAACATTTTTATCCTTTTTTCAAAGGACTAAAAACATTACTTTATCCAAAGTTAAAGGACCAAAAATACATTTTTCAAAGCTAAGGACCAAAAACACACTTTCTCCAAAATTAAGGGACCAAAAACACACTTTTCAAAGTTAAGGGACCAAAACATGACTTTGTGCAAACTTAAGGGACCAAAAACATACTTTAGCCTAAAGATTATTAATAATGTGCAAACTGCACAAGCCCAGCCCACTGATGGCCCATATTAATTACCATTACTAACACAGGGACATGAACAAGATGTTTAAGACGACCTTTATAAAGTGTGTTTAATTTAAGGGGAGCAGAGGCAGGGAATATGAGTATTTTTGGAATCGGGAGGTGAGACCCTATAAACTTTCCCTTTACTTCCTATCAACATTTTGAATTCATTCACTCCAAAATTACTATATTCTCTTAAATACTTTGATATTCCAAGAATAACCTCATTCTCTCCCTACCCTCAAACCTAACACAAACCAGTGATTCAACTTTTATGCATCAATTGTGGCTGGCTTCCTCTATGGCAAATACGTGGACATAAAATGATATAGTTTCATTTATCGATCCAAAATAACATCGTTCTAATAATTTTATTCACAAATAATTATGG
The DNA here is from genome assembly GCA_029929735.1 of Mimosa pudica. NCBI lineage: Eukaryota > Viridiplantae > Streptophyta > Magnoliopsida > Fabales > Fabaceae > Mimosa > Mimosa pudica. The sequence goes on along the minus strand of JAKELP010000021.1, from coordinate 4,111,184 downwards.
CCCATTTCGACTCACAAACAGTTGCAATATGAATCAAATACTATTTAGTGGCATTTAAGTCCTAGCTAAAGAGGATATACTAACCAATGGGTAGTTGGTTGCTGGTAAGTTGGCTACTAACCCCGTAAGGATAATAATATGTGTTCAAATCTTGGGAAGTGCACTCATTGAGAGAGAGGATAACCTTGTCAATGTTAGCAACACTCCTTCCCCTCGAGTTCGAATTAGTTGGTAGCCAATAGGAGACCGAATTACCTGAGTGATTAACAAATAAAGAATAAAGAGGATATACTAGGGAGGTATGAGGTCAAAATACGAAGTAAGAGAGTAAATATTTTCTCTCTTACTATATACTAGGATGAGATGAAACTTATCAAATGTCCTCGATTAAATGTATGAAAGAAAGATAAGAAATTGAGACAAAATTAGGAGTTGAGACCTGTACAACCAACACAAACTACAATTACATTATAACTTATGACTCGTTACTCTTTATTGTTTAGCTACAATCCTTGTAGTTGTCAAATCTTTAGATCTTTAATCTCCTTTAACACTTGATTTCTTCTTCAATGTGGTTCAAATGTGCGGATTTCACATGGTTAAATAGAGAGTGAGAGTGTTCATGTATTACTCCGATTATGAGTTTCCCTTTCCCTTCTTTTTTTGAAGGAATAGAAGACTCTTCCTTGTCGAAAGAGTGATTACTCATTTGTTTGTAAGTGACATCCTTATCAATGGACACTAATCCCTTATTGGTCTTATTCTCTCACATTAATTAACATCGAGTTAACTAAATTAAATATTTAATATTTATTAATGTAAATTATGGACAAAAGACCTCATATATAGGCCCTACCTAACTTTCTTTAAATACTCCATTTACCTATTATTATAAGAGCCTAAAATTTGAATAATTTATTTTATCTTATTATAAGAGACTGCATATGGTTGTTAATATATTTAATGACTTATTTTCTGTTTTGCACGTATTATTTTTAAATATCTTATGACAACTCTGGTTATTATTAGTCTATCTTTTTTATATATATACCTCATCATAAATAAGGACAAATTTGGGGAAACAATTTATTCTAGGCATATTTATCTCTCAACTATTTTCTTAAAATATGTGATTGTGTCTTGTAAGTTTTTATAATAAAGTAGAGAGGGAATACTTCTAAATGAATTTCTTTTTTCTTTTTTGGCAACAAGCTAATAATTAATAATCTTGTGTGAATACATAATTATATTAGCTAATTTAAACAAAAACTAACGACTTGTAGTCAAGATAATAAACGCAAACGATTTAGCTTTATAGCCTAATGACATGAAAACTTATCTATATACAAAAGGTCATCATAAACTTATTCAATATGGGTTATACCATCTTTTCGTTCATGTCCCAAATTAAAAAATGGATGCACCTGAAACAAAAACACTCACTTATTGAAGAATATACCAATTGCTGATAATTCCTTCAATATTGAACATTTTTTTTTTTGAACTGAATTTCAATATTGAACATTGCTATACATAGTTACATACTCTGTATTTCTCTCCCTAAATTTAATATTTCGGTTTCACTTTAATTGAGTTTCCTTTTATAAAACCCCGAATTCATGAAAACCACGTTTTGCCTCCCGAGAATGTTAATATCATAATCTCCTCCACTCATGGTTCTCCACCTTTGTTTCAAGTTTCATCCGACGGCTAAAAAAAAAAAAAAACTCTGGTCACCAAATTTCCAATCAATCCATTTCCACTTATTCTAAACTCTGGTCTTCTTCTTCCCCTCTCTGCCTATATATACACATCAAAGCTCATTCCACCATCAAATTATATTCTTCCATAACCATAACCCCCCTTCTCTCTCTCTCTCTCAGTTACAGATCTGTGAGGTTGAATTGAGATTCGACCATGCCTATGATGATGGTTTTTGTGGTGACTTTTCTAGTGATTCTTGTGACCATGTTACTTAAAATTGCGTATGAAACTGTGGCATGTTATCTCCTCACTCCAATGCGTATTCAACGCATCATGGAAAAGCAAGGTGTGCGTGGCCCCAAACGCCGCCTCCTCACAGGCAACATCTCAGAAATGCTGGCCCTTCACTCCTCCGCCACTTCTGAACCCATGAAATCCATCAGCCATGACGTCGTCGCCCGCCTTGCCCCCCATTTCGCTGCCTGGTACCCCAAATACGGTACTAAACCAAATCACATGTACTTCTTTATTTTCTTATAACAAAAAGTTTCGGTGAGTTGTGTCTCGGGCTCACCACCAGACAGGCCTCCGAACTTAAAGAACACTTACAGAGATAGTCACGTACCACTCACCAACAATAAGGTCTTCACATCATCGGCATCAGCATGATTCAAACCCACAACTATACGATTATTAGTCAAACTTCTTTACTAATTGGACTGAACTTTGTTGCCTATACCTCTTCTTTCTTCTATCTGCATGCCTGGTCAAATTCAAGCGTTATTATGTTTAATTGAAAGTAACTTTCTTTAACCATTTTCTCGATTCACGTGAACTTGAATTTGAGACTTTATATTCAAGTGGTCAAAGCCCGTTTTACTTTACTAACTATCAAACCTAACCACTCTTTCTTCTCCTTGTTTTTCTTTTGCATGTTTACTAGAACTCAAGATCTCATGTTTAAGCAGTAAAACAATCGCCCCAGTTTTCTTCGTCTACTTGATATGCATGAATTTGTGTAAAGTTTGAAACGTTTTGAGGGTTTGATTTATTTCAGGGAAGAGATTTCTGTTCTGGAACGGGATAGAATCGAGGTTGTGTTTGACGGAAACAGATTTGATAAAGGAGTTCTTGGCGAAATACAACTCTGTTTCTGGGAGGTCATGGCAACAAAGGCAAGGTTCAAAGCATTTCATAGGAGAAGGATTGTTAATGGCTAATGGAGAAGAATGGTACCATCAACGTCACATCGTTGCCCCTGCATTTACAGGGGAAAGACTTAAGGTATTGATACTGATTCACTTTGTTTTTTTATGTTTTCTTTCTCTCTTTTTGATCTTTTTCCTTTTGGAATTTGTGTGAAAAAGACTATGTTTTTCCCTTTGATTTGGTCATATATGGTTGGTTGTTGAAACAGGAGTATGCTGGGCATATGGTAGAATGCACTAAGGAGATGCTTCAAACACTGAAAAATGCATACGAATCAGGAAACAGAGAGATTGAGATAAGTGAGTGTATGACTAGGCTTGCTGCTGATATCATCTCTAGAACTGAGTTTGGAACGAGTTATGAGAAGGGAAAGCAATTATTCGATCTCCTTACTAAACTCCAAGCCCATTCTGCCCAAGCAAGTCGCCACCTCTGGTTCCCCGGAAGCCGGTAAGCCCGGCTGATTCTCTAAAATCACACGTCCTATCAATTGCCATAACAATTAAAATAATATACTTGCTCAATTCTTTGATATAAGAGTCCGATTACTTTTCATTTTCAAGACTAAAATCGTGACAAATTTTACTTATTATTTTATTACATATTAACTTTTAAGTTAAATTAAAAGCAAGAGCCTTTTTTTTTTGGGAAAATGCCATTTAAATCCCTCCGAATATACAAAAGAACAATTCAGGAACTCAAACTTCCAAAAGGACCATGAAGGAACTAGGACCTAGTTGACATTTTAAAATTGTGTGAAAAGATAAAATTGCCCTAATCACAAAATAGAAATTACTAATCACCCTTACACCCACCATGTTCAATAGGGTGGTTAGTAATTTCTGTTTTGTGATTAGGGCAATTTTGTCTTTTCACACAATTTTAAAATGTCAACTAGGTCCTAGTTCCTTCATGGTCATTTTGGAAGTTTGAGTTCCTGAATTGTCCTTTTGTATATTCGGAGGGATTTAAATGACATTTTCCCTTTTTTTTTTGGAGTAATCACCTTCGACTATTCAGCATTCTGAACTCACAACTGGTACATTTCAGTCTGAGAGTAATGTGTCAATTTCCCCCAGACTAGACGGACTCACCAATGGACGTTGTCCACCTGTCAGCATTACATGCATTACATTCACTAAATGGTCAAATTGGCCTACTTTGATTACTTTCAGAGTGGAAATGTGCAGGTGTTAGTTTATAGTGTTCAGTGATTCAGAATGTTTACTTTAGGGACAAATAAGGGTCCCCTTTGTCTTTAAATAAATTAGTTTTGAGGAAAATTCAGGTAAATCATTTTGTATTTTTAAATTTTTTTGAAAAAAAATCAATTGTATCTTATATTAAGCAAAATATGAAATCATATTAATAAATTTGAACACTTCCTGAGTTTTAGATGTATCATGTCTATCTTCACCTTACTATAATTTTCTCAATTTTGCAGGTATTTTCCTAGCAAGTATAATAGGGATACAAAGGCAATGAAGACAAAAGTGGATAGGATGTTGATGGAAATAATAGAGAGTAGGAAGGACTGTGTTGAAATTGGAAGGACAAATTCATATGGGAATGATTTGTTGGGCATATTGTTGGATGAGATGAGGATGATGAAGGAGAAAAAGAAGAGTAATAATGGATTTAACTTGAATTTGCAATTGATCATGGATGAATGTAAAACTTTCTTCTTCGCCGGCCATGAGACGACGGCGTTGTTGCTGACGTGGACGCTGATGTTGCTCGCCAGCAACCCAACATGGCAAGAGAAGGTTAGAGAAGAGGTGAAGGAGGTCTGTAACAATGGTGGAATTCCCTCTTATGAACATCTCTCAAAGCTCACTATCGTAAGTTCATGTTTCTTTATGCTCTTATTTTAATGCAAGTTTCTTTAAAAAAGATCTAAAAACACATAATTAATTATTATTATTATTTTGTGTAGCGCTTCTTTGCATTTAAAAGCTGAAAAATTATTTCTCGAATATTTTTAATCACATGGGTAATACTCCTTGCCCTTCTTAACATGGGTCATTTTGTGGAACAAATTTCATTTATAATAGTCACTTAGAGAACTATTAATATTCATGCTTTAATTTTAAACTGATTTACTAGTAGTAAACAGACATCACACATCGATTGATGAAAAAGAAAAGATAAGTAAAACAATTTTCACAGGGGGTAGACTTGAGGATTTGTTTTACTTTAAATAATTAAAAACCAAAAATTAACCATGATTGAACATAAATTTATTTTAAATTATAAGGACTTTATGACATTACCGGTGGAATAAACAACCTCTGAGTGTTGTTAATGGTTTTAGGACACAGATTGTCTAAAGATAGACTTGAAAATATAAAAGAAAAATCAATTTTTTTTAGAAAATTACGGCTCATTATGTTTATTTAAAGAATTAGATAGTTTTGATAGTCTTAGTAATGAATAGGGCCGGGTAAGTATATAGCCACATATCAATCTTTTGGTGATGACATAACCACCTGATTTAGATATAAAAATAATAAGTTTTAAAATTGCATTTTTCACAAATATGATTTTGAGTGGGTCTTTATTTGTCTTTTGCAATTTTTAGTGGAATCTTGGCTTTTGAGCCTTTTTTTATGATAGATAAAATCAAGAAAAAGATACGAGGTTAATTACATAGAGCCATCCTTCTCTGTCTCTATATTTTTGTTAATATTCTCATTAAGAAAAACTATTGAATGGGTGCATGAATTATTTTTTCCATCAGGTGCGTGAATTTACATAAACGGAAAAGTTATACAGCTAATAATTTTTTCGCAATCATTCACCTAGGTTTGTTTGGAAAATAATAATTTAGATCCAGCTATGTTTGAAAAAAAAAATTAGATATAGCCAGCTATTTTTAGATTAAAAGTTTTATGAAAATTACAGTTAATAGTTCCTAAAATTATAAAAGATAATTTCTTATAAAAATATAACTTAAGTTGTATAAAACTGTCAAAATGTTATGGTTTTTTTTTCGTCAAAATTTTATCTTAATAACAATTAGAACTTAAAAAAGTCAATGATTTCTTAAATAAATCCATTTATAATTATCTAATATTCACACATATTTTTTGCCAGTTGCAATTCAGAAAACATTATTCAAACAAAAATAAAATGGACTATTCTGTATCTTAGAGATTCGTTGGCGAATTGCAGGATCGAGTCTAGAGATCCTAGATTTGTTGTGAAAAGAATTTAATTGTAAAGAAGACAACGTAGGTACTGAAAAAAGACAAAAAAATGAAAAGATGAAAAAGAAAAGGTTGAATGATTTATAAATTAGAAAAATATGTATAAGCACTCGTGCGCCGGTGGAATGGCGTATTTGGTTGCAAGAATTATAAAAATGAGAATAGGGGCATCTTTAAGAAGTAGTGGTCAAAAGTGGATCAACACTCTTAACGTTTATTATTCTATTTTTGTTTTTCTAAGGGGAAAAAAATAAGGGGAAAAACCTCCAAAAAGGGAAAGATCATGGGCCCTCCACCCCTCTGGTGGTGGCCACATACTTTCCAAATTTTAATTTACATTATCGTTTTAAATTACTACAGCAGTACAATTATTATGTTATTTAATTATTGAAATGTGTAGTATTACAATTTTTCAGTTAAACCAGTGAACTCGTTCTTTATCATTCTGATCAAGAGTTTTTGACAAGTCGATTGTCTGTTTTTTTTTTTTGGCTTTCCTTGCTAAGCATGCTTTTCACATAATATTTTCCTGTTGAGACATAATTCGATTTTCATAAATTTCTTGAATTCTAGAAAAAAGAAAGGATTTCTACACACATATATATCATCCAAGACAATGATTTTCATTTGCTTGTATAATAATATATTTTTATAAAAATACTACATTTTTCAAGATTATATGTGATTATTTTTATCTACTAATTTAATTATATTATTTCAATTCTGATTGTGTTAATCCCTATTCAAGGATAATTAGACCTTTAGATTAGGAGCTTAGTTCTTTTATTGTTCTTTTATCTTACAACTTCAAATGAATTGTTTGTTTACTTTGTTATTACTTTAAAATCTATTGTTATTTTTTGCAGATAAATCTATCGAAAGCTATTATTGAAGAACTTATTATTTGGTGAATTTTGCAGTTGCAAATGGTAATAAACGAAACAATTAGGCTATACCCACCAGCAATGGTACTTCCAAGAATGGCGTTTGAAGATATAAAGCTAGGAGACCTTCTTATTCCTAAAGGAGTATCTATTTGGGTCCCAGTGTTAGCTATCCATCATAGCAAAAAGCTATGGGGTGAGGATGCGGATGAGTTTAACCCGAACCGGTTCACCACAAAAGCGTTCTCATCCGGCCGGTTCATTCCCTTCGCGGTCGGACCGCGAAACTGTATTGGACAAGCTTTTGCTCTCTTGGAAGCTAAGATCATATTGGCAATGTTCATCTCTAAATTCAGATTCACTATTTCTGATACTTATCGTCATGCTCCTGAGGTGGTTCTTACTATTAAGCCCAAGTATGGAGTTCAAGTTTGTTTGGAGCCCTTGGATAACTAGCTAAATCATCACAAGAGACATCTACTTGTTCTAAACCGGACTAGTGGAGGAGTTAGGAATGAGACTTGAGATGAGAGTAATCTTTTTATGCGGAGGGATATATGCATATATATTAATTATATTATCTCTGGTTTTATTTTATGAGGAAAAAAATAAGTTGACCCGTGTCCAATCAGTCCATTTCACCTTTCTATTGATTGTACATGAGAAGATATGTTTTGCGAAAAACCATAGCATATATATTTTGAAAAAGGGAGAATTTCAACTAAGGACTAAATTTAGGAATTAATTTCTGTGAAAGACCAAAACATTCTGAAAATTCTGCGAAGGACCTAGGTCCTTAGCTGAAGTAAAATGTACATTTGAAAAGACTAAAAAGCCCTTAAATGAAGGAGGCTTTCATATAAGAACATATCTTTCCTTATCCTCCCTCCCTCTCTCCACAATCTCCCTTCTTCTCCTCTCGTCAGATTCCTCCCCACCTTCCTTCTTCATCTTTTTCTTGTCTCATGCTCATTTCTTCATATCTCTAATCATCTATCATCTTTTTAACATTAGTAAATTCAGTGTTTTCCTTTTCATTTGACTCAACAATAAATGAAGAAATAAGCAATGAAGGTTTTTTATTCAAGAGTTAAATTAAAAGCCCAGCAAAGCTTTTGCTGATTAGAGGCTTCATGGGCATGGCATGGGTTTTCAATTTGTGGATGGAGACGAGTAACAAGTCGCGGGTGTTCAATTTGTGGGTTGTAGAAGAAATTCCAATCAATTCTTTCCCATTTCTTTGCTTGTTTTCACTGTTGTTGTTTTTTCTTTTGCTAAGCATTATTGTTTTTCACTCTTATATACTTCTTCATTTAGACTTGGACTTGTAAAGGAAATTCCAACTTCTTGTTCTACATCTTTGATCTTACATTAATATCCGAGCAATAATCAGGGGTCGATAATTAACATTTTATTTACTTCTTCCTTAGATGGGTTATATGGGTTATTTCAAGGGGTTATTTGGGATAATTAGCATGAGTAGGTTTATCTTGTTGAAAACTTATATTTGAATAAGCAAGCATTTAATTTGTCATACACTTTTACATGAGACTCTCAACAAGTGAAAAGACATTCTCAACAATTAAAGTCTTGTTTGAACAAGAAAAACTTATATTTGAACAAGCAAACATTTAATTGGTTATACATTGTTGCATCAGACCCTCAACAAGTGAAAGAGCATTCTCAACAATTGACCCACGCGTTTAAACGAGTAAAATGACATTTTAAACAAGCAACCATTTTAAAGGATATTAACCATTACTAGTTTAAATGGTCATTTCACCTGTTCAAAACTGGATTTCACTTGTTGAAAATTGTTTTTCACTTGTTGAAACCCTTATGCATGTTTTTTAAGAACATAAATCATTACTCGTTCAAACAGTCATTTCACATGTTCAAAACTGGGTTTCACTTGTTGAAACTTGTTTTTCACTTGTTGAAACTCTTATGCATGTTTTTAGAAGACATTAACCTTTACTCGTTGAAATGACTAATTCACCTATTCAAAACTGGGTTTCACATGATGAAAACCGTTTTTCACTTGTTGAAGCTTTTATGCATGCTTTTAAAGGATATTAACCATCACTCATTCAAATGGTCATTTCACATGTTCAAACCTGAGTTTCACTTGTTGAAAACTGCTTTTCACTTGTTGGGACTCTGACACATGTTTTTAGAAGACATTAACCATTACTCGTTCAAATGATCATTTCACCTGTTCAAAAATGAGTTTCACTTGTTGAAGCTCTTGTGCATTTTTTTAAGGACATTAATTGTTACTCTTTCAAATGGCCTATTCGTTGATGAAATATCAATATGTTGAATGTTTGTCCATTACATGAAACACAAAATGTTGCAAAAATATGAAAAATAAATTTCATCTCATCTTTGTTATACAGTCAACACATTTTCAATGACAATTATGTCAATTATCCACAAAAAACAAATACATTCAAAACATTTTAATTCCTAAGTCTTTCTACCCCCTCCTTCAATTCTTCCAGCTCTTGCAATATTGTGTCCTTTGCAGCATTCTTCTTTTGGTTCACTAGCCACCACACCAAATAGGCCACATGTCCATCTTCATTCCTTGTAGTGAACACCTTGTGTTGAAGGGAGGAGTGTATTTTTTTCTCCATTTTCTTGCTTGTGGACTGCCCTGAAACCAAACAAATGAATGATGTAAAAAGATCTGTGTGCAAATCCTTTTTTAATAGCAGTGTTCAAATGTAGAAAAACAAATTCTTTACAATACATGATACAATATATGAACGGATGAAACAGATTCACCACTCCCAGTGACACACTTGTCCTTGCTTCATGAGTTAGCTGAAAATGCCTCAGGTCCATAATTAGGAGTGGTCTAAAAAGTGCCCAACATCAAAAAGCAGGAGGAAAAAAGAGGTCTTTTTTTAAGCACTTATGTTTTCTGTGAGCTCAGCTTAAGAGTTGATAGTCTTCTTCTTGACTTACAACAAAGAAGTGCAATATCCCTCCATGAATGAAACACAGATGAATGTTTCTATTACAGGCATGAATTACAAGCACAATCACGTATTTATCACTGAAGTTTGTAATACAATCAACATGAAACATATATAGGAAAGAAGAAATATACGCTAATAATAATAAAACAAATCCACCAAGCAGGAGTATCTTAGCCCTATGAAATGAACTATATTGCATTCAAAATTCAAAACAATAGTGCAAGAAGATTAATATGATAAATAAATTTGGCATATATTTGAATAAATATAATTAGATTAGAATGAGTAAAATCAGTGGGTACCAATGGAATCTAGTCATTTTTCACATTCCTGCATAATCAAGACATCCTACCAAACACGCAATAGATCAAGGATCTTGTAACCACAACAACTTTCTCTTGTGTTGCCCCTCACTGTAGGATGTAATTCCCAACAGATTCCCTTCAATCCCTAACATTTTTTTTGAAGTAATATGCCATATGAAGCATCTTATTAAATTACTCATTTGCTACCCCTTCAATTCACAACAGATTATTCATGTTCCTTGAATCTTTTTTCTTTTAGAACAGCACAGTGTGATATCACTTCTCCACTGGAATCATGATTGCAAGTTGTGTATTTTAGCTCTCATTCAAAAATAGTATAACTAATAAAAGAAAGAACCAAAATTTAATTAACATATTGAACGAGTTGAGGAGAGGAGAAAGAGAATACCTTAAACTTCAGACTTCAAGTTCCCCTTAGAAAAAAACAGAGCAATACAGTGTTCTTGAGGTTGAGTGAGGGGAGTCACCTGCGGTGGAGGTTTCGATTTTCGCCTGAATGAGGGAAGCTATACGAGACTCAGTCGACAAAGAGTGACTGAGGAAAACGAGCCGAGTGTTTTGGTGAGGAGCGACGGAGGGAGCGGCTGAGGTAAGTGAAATTAGGGCTGCGATGGTGATCACTGATGAGGCAAAGCTCTCACAATGATATGAAACAAATAAGGGCATTTTAGTCTTTAGCCTTCCTGATTTAATTTCAGTTTGCCCCCAAGGTCCTCATCTGATGTTTCAATTTTATTTGGTCCTACTTTTTAATTAATTCTCAAATTTGGTCCTTAGGTGAAATTCTCCCTTTGAAAAATGCGTATAACACCATTAACCTGTTTTTTCTATATAAAAATAGCATTTCCTTCATAAAAAACAACACATTCGCATGCTCAAGCTGGATTGTGTAATTAAACCGAATGGCATGGAACAAACATAATTTTATAAAAAATGAAAAGAAGGATGTAAAAAAAAGATCTTGAGAATCCAAAGATGCCACACTGTGTCTTATGGCATTATGGCTTTTCCTGATGTTTCATACTATCAGATTATTCATATTCCTTCTTTTTACAGTGACTCAATGCAAATACATCCAAACTATGGTTGACCAAAAGAAAATCCTTGGTGAGGGTGTGAACTTTATTAAAATAATTATTTAAAACACAATAATTTGGGGCCTAGTCACAAAAGTGAATGAGTTTGCCTCAACTAATGAAAATGGTATTTTTGACCCATTTTCAGTAGTCCATGGCACTTTTGCACTGGAAGAAAGTTTATGGTGTTGCACATTTTTTTGGAACTACGTATTTTTTTTTATTACAATTGGCAAACTAGAGCTAAAATGACTCTGTTAACATTTGGAACAAAGTATTTTTGCTTATTCACTCACAAAAATATACACAGATTTGCAACTAAATGCGTAAATGATAAGAGAACGAGTTGCACTATTTTATTTAAAACTTTCTGCATTAGTTTTCTTTATATAAGACCATTTTATAGTTACATCTGTTTTCGTTCGGTTTTTAATTAAGTAGTAATTATTTTATTATATTTTAAGATTTGATTAAATTTTAATATTTATGTTTTATTTATACAAATCAATTAGCCCCTGCAAACTAAAGAAACTAATGAAGTTAACAAAGCATAATTACGGCAACTAGTAATTCTAATAGAGTATGATTAAAGGATATATCAGGAGATAACAACACATAAATATCTAAAGACACCTAGTTAGCGTGAACAAAATTAACCAAATCAAATTTATTTATTCGAGAATGGCCAAACAATATGGTGTTTGGAAATTTGCTAAAATTCAAAGTCGATAGAATAAAATAAATAAATAAATTTTATGAAACACTACTGATACGATAAGTTTGAAACCCAATAGAAATATACCTCCTTTAATATATATATATATATATATATATACACACACACACACACACACTTTGAAAAACTAGAAAATTACAGTTTAAATCAAGAATATAAACATTGTATTGTTCTAAAAAAACTTGTACTCTCTCCTGTCTTTAATTTAAAACATACCTGGGGAATTGATGTATAGATAGATCATAAATATATGATATACTCTAAATTTCTTTTATTTTTTAAATTATTTTTTGTTGATTCCTTATTAGTAATCAAATAAGAAAGAAAAATAACGAATAAATGAAGAAAATTAAGGAATTTTATCAAAGCTAGAACAAAATAAGAAACATATAGAAACTCCACTCTGAAGCCTGAAATTCATGCATCTTCGCCTATATTCAAGAGTTGAAAATCCTAGCCTCTCATAGCATCGGTAATAACCCCCAAAATTTTATGCCATAGAGCTTGAGTGTGGAAGAAAGTGGTGAAGAATGAAAGGAAGATGAAAATGGAATGAGAGGAATGAGAGACAAGATGGAGATAGGGGGTTTTAGGGTTAAATAGTTGAAATTGGGATGGATAGAATGAAGGAAATGATCAATTCGATCAAAAAATATGCTAGAAAACCAAGTATAGGTCACTTTGGGCCGAGTTGGATGAGCTAGTACCCATAAACCCAAAACCATCGATCATCGTGTTCTCTTTCTAGCTGCAGCCAACACTTTTGTTCGTTACAACCAGCTAGTCCCATGCTCTCCGCCTATCTCGTTGTAGTAGCACTTTTGCTTGCTACAACTAGCTAGTTAGAAATTTGGGATTGAATTTCATGCTTTTGCCTGCATCCTTCTTTGCACCTCGCTCCTCAACTATAAATAAAATTGCAATAAACAAGGATTAAAAAGCCTTAGTAACTAACTAGTAAAAACTTATCTCCAATAATGGCTAATTAACATCATTTTGATGTTAATTCCACTTAAAGGGTCTATGATGTTCGATAAGTATAATTGGACCAAATAAAGCTGCATCTTACATATATGTTAAAATCTTCAATTTTAGCATCAACCATACAAATTCAAGATTTGTCAGAATAAGTCCAAAAGACATACCTCTTCATTATGCTATTTTCCTTCGGTCTTTTAATTAAGGTGCCAGCAATAGGAATTAGACATGCATTAAAATTATCAATTATCCTACAAAAATTAATGACAGATGATTACCCACCAACCAATAACAATTCTACCATATTATGCCTTATGTTAATGTAATGACCAGAGGTATGCTATATGCTCAATTCAACCTATACGTGCAAAGTAATCATGGTAAAATCCTTATAATATCTAAATAAAAATACAAATAAATGAGATTTGTCACCAGTCTCAACATTTTTATATATTTATAAAAATTCCAACAGACATATTTTTCAACCTACCTCAGAATAAAAAGTTTAAATAGAGCAGTCAAGAAACTTTTTTGGCATTGAGAATACGTAGCGTCTTACTATACAAACTAAAAAAAATGAACGATACATATTGCTCCCTTGTTTTGTAGTAGTGGATAGATTTACTTTGATTATGGGTTTAGTTCCTAACAATCAAATAAGTTTTGGCGAGAGGTGACTATGTTGAAATTCTTTATGCATGCTTGTATCGTGTATGTAAACCAATTATCTGAGGTAAAATATGCATATACTTCGTAAAGAAACTGTGATATGGTTTGATGAAGTAGTATCATAAAATCTGCATCTTGAGCGTAGTTTAAAATAAGTACTATTATTCTTATCAAAAAAAAAATTAAGTACTATTATTAGTCAAGTCATGTCACCATTAAATAAAATTTCATGATTCAGATTTGATAATTTGAAAAAATATTAAATAATCTGCAGCATCAAAGTTTGACCTAAATGACAGTAAACTGCACTATAAAACATGATAAAGCTAAGCGCAGGCAATATTTATAGAGAAACCGGAAGCTAAGTGCTTAAAGATTGCGGATTGTATAATTGATCAGTACCTTTCTGACTCTCCCATTTAAGATCAAGTTAAAAGAGAGCTTTAATTTCCTATAAGTTTTCGGGTAAAGGTGCAAAAATGGGTCTAAACAATTACGCCATGAGCACATAGGGGTAAGAAGTATTTTCAGTCTCAATTCTGGGTTTGAAGAATAAATATTGGTGCAATATAGGGTACGCCGTTAATGTTGACCGACGTTGACCGTTAAACGCTGACATGGCGGGGGAAATAAGATTTTAGGCTGACGTGGCAATATTTTTCTGAGTGTGTGGGGCCCACATAATTTAAATTAATAAAAAAATAAAAAAACATCCCTGCCACTATTTTTACTTTTTTATTTTTTTATTAATTTAAATTATGTGGGCCCCACACACTCAGAAAAATATTGCCACATAAGCATGCCACGTCAGCAAAAAATCTTATTTCCCCTGCCACGTCAGCATTTAACGGTCAACGTCGGTCAACATTAACGGTGTACCCTATATTGCACCAATATTTATTCTTCTGACCCAGAATTGAACCCAAAAATACTTCTTCCCCCTATGTGCTCCTGGCGTAATTGTTTAGACCCATTTTTGCACCTTGACCCTAAGTTTTCATGTTCACCAACAAATAACTGAGAACAATTATTTTAATTGAGCAAATCATTATCTCTAGATAAATTAAGCTGATTTAACTAAATAATTAATCAGTGCTCAACTTTCCACGAGGACAAAACAAGACAACTTGTGCGTGATATATAAACTTGAGGTAGGGTCAGTATCTATCTACCCATTTAGGAACTTTTAATTAAATTAAAGTGTAATTCTATCAGCCACCTTATCATCTTTATCCACAAGTCTCCCATTGATTCTGCTTCTCCCACTTACTCAATTTTTATCATATTTTTAAAGGCATAGCCATCATTACTTTTAGGTTTCCTTCTGCGATAGAGACTGTTTACAATCACTTCTCACGCAATTGAATTGTGGAAGATAATGTATTGAAGCATGCGGAAATAAAAATGAATCTTCAAAATGATCAAGAGCCATAATTTTTCTGTATGTGTACTTTGATTATATATAGAGGTGTGTGTGTGTGTGTGTTAAAACTAAGGTTAGCTCTTCTGTAGCGAGCAATTGAAGGAGTTGTGCTGAAATATGACTTAATTGTATATACATGTTATGTTTGTCTTTCTATTTATTAAAATTTTAGTCAATGTAAGATGACCCCAACACTAATTAATAGATGAATTAATAGTATATATAATATAGATGAATATCATCTCAGTTTGGCTTAAACTTGTGTAATAGAAAGACAAATCTAACATATATGTATTCATCAATTCGTATTTCAGCAAGGTGTATAATTCAGTTGGCAAACCCGTTCAAAGTGACTCGATAGTGATTGTGTGCTAAAGGGCGTTTGAAAGTATAAAATTGGTTAATTTTAGTAATTGAATACTTCTGCTGAAACGCTATTATCTTTTTAAGAAAAATATTACCTCCGGTCCTAAATATAAGACCTAATTGACTTTTCTGGAAAATCCTTAAAAAAGCAAAATAAGTTAATTATAAAGTGATTTACCTAATTTTTTCCCTTAGACTAGTTTATTTTACTTATAAACTAATGAATAATCTAAAAATATATCAAATATGTCATCATTTAATAACCTATTTCGCAACCTTAATCTCTCCAAAAAAAAGTCAATTAGGTCCTATATTTAGGATCGGAGGTAGTATTAAACAGACGTTTTGCTGGCCCAATAACCTTGTAGGCAGCCACTATAGATTGTCCACGTACGGGTAAGAAGACTTACCAACAGCTCGATTTAAACTAAGAATATATTCTCATGGTTGGAGTCAGGTTGGAACAGAGTCAGCATTGAGACAAAAACCGAAGTTAGCTAAATTATCAAGCAGAATGAATTATAGAAATCTGGAATTTTTTTTGGGTCTCAAGGAAAAAAGCTAAAAAAAAATTTAAAAAGTTAAATGTGCATATAACTGAAATGATAAGATCCATTATTAAGATTATAAATGGAGGGAATTGACTGTACTATAAAGTTTATTATCACAAGATTAAAAAATAAAATATCTTACGAGGTAGGCGGTTGCCCACCATGTCTTTCACCAATTAAGCCCCTCACAGTTTTCTGTTTAAAAAAGGTAATTTGGCCGCTTGCGGATTAGCATTTAAATAAAAGAGATTAGCATATATCTTATAATGATTAGATTTTGATGTGAACCTTTTGGACCACTACTTTCTTTTTATGCTTCCATGGATGGCTTTTCAGTGACTCAAAATGACAGTTTTAGATCTTTATTTTTCGATTGTCTCATGATTTTTATGAATATTCTGACTTTTGGAATAAACTATATTGAAAAAAGAAGGGAAAATGCCATTTAAATCCCTCCGAATATACAAAAGGACAATTCAGGAACTCAAACTTCCAAAAGGACCATGAAGGAAGTAGGACCTAGTTGACATTTTAAAATTGTGTGAAAAGACAAAATTGCCCTAATCATAAAACAGAAATTACTAACCACCCTATTGAAAATGGTGGGTGTAAGGGTGGTTAGTAATTTCTGTTTTATGATTAGGGCAATTTTGTCTTTTCACACAATTTTAAAATGTCAACTAGGTACTAGTTCCTTCATGGTCCTTTTGGAAGTTTGAGTTCCTGAATTGTCCTTTTGTATATTCGGAGGGATTTAAATGGCATTTTCCCTTGAAAGAATATGAAGGTGTACATTTTAAATATTGATGTAATCAAAATTCTAACCATCTTATTTATCAAAAAACAAATTCTAACCATCTTTCGTGACTTTGATTTTAAAAAATAGGCTTTTCTATTTTTTGTTCATTCACCATATAATTGCATGCGCAAAAAAGTATTGCTGTACAATATATATACCGTATAACTTTTCTCTTTTGATTTTATTAACTTCTGTGATTTAGCATTTTACTTTGATTTCTGTATCCCATATTGATTGAGTGTATTCTACGGTAGATTTAAATTATTGTGCCTCAATGCAAGCTTATAATTTTCTCCCATTTTCTCTATATACAATAATCACCACATATATACTAATTGACAATATCTATCGTGTTAAGTCCATTTTGGAATTGGCAAACTGTATATTACTTATACTATACATACAAAAGCTTGTAAATATACTGCTTCCTCCGGTCCTAAATATAAGACTTAATTGACTTTTTTTTTGGAGAGATTAAGGTTGCAAAATAAGTTATTAAATCATGACATATTTAACATACCCCAAACAAACAAATAAAGGGTTCTCTTATCTTTATATTAGGAGAAAATATACCCTTATATATTAATTTAGTCTCGGAATAACTGAGTATTGATTTGATAAGATACAATCCCTATAATTCTTAATCTACATATATTATTTGAATTGAGTTGTAATAAGTCAAAATTCAAAGAATAATCAATAATTAAGAGAAATTTGAACAAGTAAACAAATTATTAAAAAATTAGTTAGAAGTATCTATCTGAAAATTTTACTAGTCACGGGACGTTATATGTTTTCATACCCAAGTGTGTATTAATTATTTTAAAGATTTCATATACAAATGTACTGCTACCTAAATTCTGATACTTATGACCAATATAATTTTAAAACAGGTAATTTTCACAAAGTTTCTAGTTATAATATCCCTGTGTTAAATTATTGAGACGATAATAAGCCAGCGCTTATAAATATTGATTCAGTTATTTAATGTGATTTTTTATGGTCAAATTGCCATAAAACGTCAAATCATGCCCCACCATTCATATTAATCCTCCACCACCTCTTCCCTACCACTCTCAATACCACAAAACCTTACATGAAATTACAGAATAATAATAATGAAACACACTCTGTACTGAGACCATCAAGTGCCTCACAGTTCAAAAGGGACTCACTAAAGCGACCAATATATTGTATATCTTTTCTGAATCAAACTCTCTGGCGTCCTTTTTCCCACGATCGACACTTGATTGTGTGATTCAGTGGGATGCCATTATTATTTAATGAATGCCTTCTTTGCTACCACTTTGTCTCTTTCAACATATATATAGTCCCTACCTTAAACATTCTTTTAGGCAATTATTGAGTGATTCAAATTATGATTTCACTTTGGTTTTAAGCTTCGAAATGGAAACAAAGGATAATATATATTTTACACATGGTCATGTGCTCTCTGACTTCTATTTTGACCTCTTTCTGAAATGGAGTAATGAACTAGCAACAAACAATATATTCGCGCGCGCGCACAGACATATATATAAAATTCATTAGAAAGTGTTAAATATAAGTTTTGATTTTAATCATTGTCATAACATTGGATTATTATATCATTGTCAGTTTAATTTGCTCCCCCCCCCCCCCTTCTCACACTCACACGCACGCACACTATGATCCACATATAATGATGGGATTTGAGCATTTGATCACCTTGAACATGAATTAGGATATCATATATATAATGATTGTGTAGAAGTGCTACTGTATTATATGTGTCTTTGAGCTTAATAGTTATAAGGTGTACTGTGTCTCCCAACCACAACGCATCAAACATAAAGTGCGGATACAGAGACTTACAATATATATGAACCACTTGTATATATGATTAGGTTTACGCATGTAATTGCAGACCCTTGTTAATTGAATAGATATAATAGATTATTATATTGTCAATTTGTTATTGATCATGACAAGATGTACTATTATTTTAGATCAAGAACTTATCTTCCATTCTTTCTCAATTATTTTTATATTTCTTAAAGTTATTTTAATTCTGTATATCTTACTACTTCCAATGGAAAAAAAGGTATCAGTTGATGTTTTCCTTGCTGTTATGTTATCATTTTGCTTTGTCTTCTATTTTTCCAATATTATAGATATTTTTTCCTTTTGAGCGCCATTCCATCTTTGTTTGATATGTTTTTCCTTTAAAAATGTTTGACGAAACTAATTTTTGTTTTCGGCCAAAACAGTTTCTCAATTTTATTGTAAAAAATATTTGAATGAAGCAAGTAAAAACCCCAATATATGACTTTTCATAGATTCCATAAATGATCTAATTAAACCAACAAACATTGCTCGTAAAATGGGCAATGGCAACTATTCGCACCAAAAATGCACGGGTCGCATCAAGTAATAAAGTGAAAGTAGAGATCATTCCCATGAGAATTGGGATACAAATCCGGTCAAACAAGCTGACTTAATGATAAAATTAAGTTGAGCTTACAATAATAGTGATTTGATGATTAAATGAGTAAAAACTATTTTTTAAAATTAAAATTGGACAATGATGACAAATTGCTCTTTTTCAAGGATTAGTTGGCACCTAGTATTATTTATTCCCCTTGTATCTTGTAACCTTTAATCAACTCCTTTCCATATTGCTTATATGTGTATATATGTGTTAACCTAGGGTTCTAAAATACTTGTAAACGCTCCGTCGAGTCAAGAACAAGTGTTTAATTCCATTAATCGCGCAATCTCTTGTCACAATTAGTAAAACCCAATTTCTAAGTTTCAACTCTAATGTAGCTATGTGAGACTAATAAGTATATGTCTATCTTATTAACAAAACCATTCATTTGTCATGCAAACTTCATGTTCTCACACTATTTTACCCAAGTTCTACACTTAACCTAGCTCTCTCAAGTCATAAGTCAAATGAACAAACCAACTAAATGGTGATCAAGCATTTAGAAATATTAGGGCTAGAGTAAAATAAACGCATATATATACATTCACAAAAGGAGAAGAGTTTTAAAGAGTTACTCCATACAAGGGTTCAAAATAATCCTAGGAAAATAGGTTTAGCTACTCATGATCAAATATAAACTACAACCCCAAAAGAATACATAGTCATAAATGCTTACAAACAAGGAGAGATGAAGAAGGAACCAAGAAGAGGAAGTTTTAAATGTCTTTAATGCTTCCAACAACCTCCCAAATTCCAATCTTCAAGCCCTAGCTCACCCAATGCCAAGAGACCCAAAGAAGAGAGTGTTTGTGTGCCCTAGAATAGCCCAAGTTGAGTCCCAAATCGAAGAGCTCCCCTTTGAGTGTAACTTTGGGTCTATTTATATCTGATTTTTTGAGATGAATTTTGCCACAAATTTTATCAATGCGTTGGCTGTAGCCAAGAAAGTCTGTTTGTTTTCTTGGCTGTAGCTAGATCCATTCTGACATGTGTTAGCTGCAGCCAGCCATTTTTGCCTGAGATTCTTGGTTGTAGCCAGGTGCATTTTCAACTTCCTTTAGCTCCTTTTCCATTTTTATCCTTCCACTTCAAGTCTTCTCCAAATGCAACTCAAATGTGGCCCACTTGTTTAGCATCAACAACCTACATAACAGTAAGATCTATACCAAGCCAAAGTTGAAAAGTAGATGGTCAAATATTCACATGTAAATCAATAATTCCATGATTTTACTCCAATGTCAACTTGACACATTTTCCTATTATGTGTACTTCAAAACAAATATGAGTTTATCCAAAATATGTAGGAAGTATAGGAAAATGTGTTAAAATGACATGAATTTCATGAGGTTAACAGCAACTTAATAAAATGGATATATAAAGATCTTAGCAAGTAATTTAGGTGTGGGATTGTAGATTATTCCCCACCAGATAGAGAGATTATGTGCCCTCATAATTTGGGTCTTTGTTTATCTATCAAAGTTTCGTCTTCTTTCTTTATCATTGTTAACATGTAGAAACCAAAGAAAGCAGAATTGCTCTCAATTGACTCTGATATTGTTATACTCTAACTCAATACCTCAGGAGATGTCAAATATCTAGACACAAATTCTTTAATTAAATTAAAATGATATATATCTATATATATATATATATATATATATATATATATATATAAAAATATTGTAATTTATGATGGCATAACCTTAGATTTCATGCAAAACGTCTGTATGAAATAACTTAAAGCATGCGTTGATCATTTCCCAATGGTAAGTTCTTTTTCATTTTTAACTTTTTTTTGTAAAATAAAATAAAAAGTTGAAATAAGCCTTGTTCCCTGGCCTATATAAGTCAGCTTTAGATTTGGAGGTCAAATATTGATGATAATGGGGCAGAAAAATTAAATGCACTTAATTAAACAGGTCATTATAAAAATGGAAGCGAACAAGTTGGCATCCCATCAGATCTTGAGAAGAGTTCCAGAACTTAGAAAGTCTAAAGAAATTGATAGTGATGCGCAAATTATATATACTGAAGACTTGAAAATCCAAAAGGTAATTTGATATCTTGTTTGACTCGTGTCAGAGACAATCCCAGCAAAATCTAGCCAACCAATCCGTTAGAGTTGAACAATTTTGATATGAAATGTCTTTGATTTTTTGTTTAATGATTTTAGCATGTTTTAATGCATTTTGTGGGATGTTGACAAATCAATCAGAAGTGACGATTATGCACGCATTTTCAAAGGAATATATAAAAGTATATTATTGTGGTATTTATATTTTGTGTGTATATCAATATTTTTATTGTTAAAATTATTGATTAATAAGTTTTTATTGAAGGCTTATAAGAAAGTTAAAATTAACTTTTAAGAAAATGTTGTTTAACATCTATTTTTGTTAAATTAAGTAATAACTTAAGTGTTTAAAAATCATTGTGTTGTTATTTAATTTTTTTTAAAGATATGGCTGTTCGTTTTTTCCAACTGACCTCATGAGTAATGGACACTAATGTAATAATGTGCATCATATGATCCTTTTTCTGAAAGTTGGGTACAACTGTATATGTGATCAATCTTCGAATTTGAATATGTTTTGAATGGTAAATTGAGGTTTTTAGCATGTATGTAGTAAAAATTTTGTCTAATTAATACTTATTAATCTCTTAATTGAAGTAGATGTTGAGTCCAGTATTGTTGGCTACTGAACTCACCATGTTGGGCACCTCAGGGTCAGCTCTCGCATTTTCCCCGGTATTGGCAAGCCCAACTCAGGTATTGTAGGGAGGCCCAAGGCTCTATCGAGTCCACGATCTAATGCTGCAGCATTCCTGGGATAAAGCCTTGTCATTGGCCCTCCCAGGGATCGAAGTCAAAATCTCCCACTTTATAGGCATTCTAGATGCCTCGCTTGTCACCACTTAAGCTGCGAGGCATCTAGAATGCCTATAAAATGGGAGGTTTTGACTTCGATCCCTGGGAGGGCCAATGACAAGGCTTTATCCGAGGAATGCTGCAGTATTAGATCGTGGACTCGAGAGAGCCTTGAGTCTCCCTACAATACCTGAGTTGGGCTTGCTAATACCGGGGAAAATGCGAGAGCTGACCCTGGGGTGCCCAACATGGTGGGTTCATTAGCCGACAATGCTGGACTCAACAAAAAGGCGCTTTTTGAGGAGAGCATGCCAGTATAACGAACTCCCCAAATGGCCCCTGCCGATACAGTACTAGGCCCCGCATTACTTGAAGTCGAAGGCTCCGTCGAGACCTCGTTCCCCAGGCTACAGCCCTGGTGGGATTCGATATCGCGACTTCGAGCTATCACCCCCTTAAGCCGACACTTAAGGGAGTGGCCTTCACCACTTGAGCTGCAGCTCAAGTGGTAATAAGCGAGACATTTAGAATGCCTATAAAGTGGGAGGTCTCGACTTCGATCCCTGGGATGACCAATGACAAGGTTTTATCCCAGGAATGCTGTAGCATTAGATCGTGGACTTGAGAGAGCATTGAGCCTCCCTACAATACCTGAGTTGGGCCTGCCAACACCGGGGAAAATGTGAGAGCTGACCCTGGGGTGTCCAACATGGTGGCTTCAGTAGGCGACAATGTTGAACTCAACAGTAGATGTTGGAACCCTACTAACTTCATCTTCAACTCCATTTTTTTTCAACTCTCTGCATACCAATTCAATCCTCCACCAAAATTTCCATTGGTTCTATATCTTGACCTCTTATTAATGCTTACTCCATGGGGTGCAACAGCTAGAGAGTAGCATTATTGGTGATGGAACACTACTACAGAATAACCCCTTTACATGCGCTCATTTTGGCCTTTACATGCGCTTAAAAAACGCTGGCAATGGCCTCGCCGGGAAAGGATTTACATGCGCTTGTAAAAGCGCATGTATTAGATCACCTATACATGCGCTTGTTTTAAAGAAAGTGCATGTATAGGCACCACTATACATGCGTTTGTGTAAGAAATGCGCATGTATAGCTACCTCTATACATGCGTTTGTTTAAGGAAAGCGCATGTAAACGGCTCGTAAAGCGCATGTAAAAGGGTGTATTTGGTTATAGCTATACATGCGCTTCGAGCGCATGTAAAGAGCCAACTCCTTTTAATTAAAATATTTATATTCCTGATGAATCTATTCAGCAGTACTGTTTTTTTTATACACATCCACCTAGCATATAAACTAACAAACTCCAAAAATCAAACTTACAACTAAACAAGTAGAGTATCAAAATAGATAGACCAACCAAAGAACCTTAAATAAGCACAAAAAATACTATGAAGTCACAGTTGCTCAAATGCATAAGTCCAAACTAACTCATTTAGTGATTAAAATTATTAAACACCAAAAACTATATGATCAAATAAAAGCTGGGTGCTAAACCCATTGAATAAAGTTAAAAAAACAACTTCCACATCTGATCAAGTTCCACTAAGCCAATATTTGCAACCATATCCAATGGAGAAGCTAATACTAATATAGGAATAAATCAGAAAAGTTAAATCATGGAATCATAAGCATTTTTCCCTGCATGAAGCTTATTGGCAGCCTAGATAATATGCAACCACCAAGCATTTTTATCAATAAAGAGAACATATGAGCTGACACTAAAGGTATAATTACACCACTTAGTTTAGATAGTAGTCAATGCATATCTGCCTAGCCGAACAATTGTTTTCAACCAGAAAAACTTGTGACAAGAAAAGAATTACCCCATCAAGAGGCTTCTCAAATTGAAGATATGCACACTCTCAGCATGGGCTCACATAATAGAAACTATAGGTATGCCGAAAACTAATCAGTGAGATCTTACCAACTCGATAATGTCAACAGAGCCAAGGCAACAACCGTGGGAACAAATATACTTGCTACCTGCCAGTATGAAGAATGGTACAATAGTTAATATATAAATAACATATATCTAATAAACAATATCATGATTGATAAGTGACGTCAACTTCAAAACTTTACCTGCATAAAAATGAAACTTCTTCAATTCTAAACTTTAAATAACTGAATTCACATAATCCAACTTTAAGACTGATTTGTAGAAGAAACTTCAGTGATTGGGAGTCAAAAGCCTTCAAAATTTTGGTTCACAGCATCATGTTTCACCGGACTAAATAGAAAAACCTTTAACACCGCCTCCTTGCTAATCAATATATATTTAATTAGATGAGTTATGCCAAAGTCCAAAAACCTAGCAATAATGAGATGTATCAACAACCAGTGTATGTTTTCTGTCCATCACCTACCAATTTTCATCATCCCTCCCATGTAAAGCCATGTAATGTAAATCATAGCATAGCTAATTAAAGATTGAAAATGTCAATATCCTTAATGTTATTTTAAAATAAATGAAACTGGGTGTGATGAAGGGAAATCTTTAAGAGTTAAAATGTCTATGAACTACTATAAAAAAAATCCTGAACCACAAGCCTGACATGGAACAAAAAGACCCAAGTAGGCCAAAATTGTGGACCAAATGAATGTGATGTTATTGTCATATATTAAATGCAAATTCTGTAAAAAAGGATGCTTTGAGATGATCGGCATCATCAACTCAGGTGTCAAACAGCAGAGCAAGCAGAAACATGAAACCATTCATAACTATTTCGCAAGCTCAAGTTTTTTCAAGACATAAGCAAAGAAAAATACATCATTCAATCTAATGCATTGAGCATTGAAGCAACAACAACCATAATAGTTCCCAAAATGTGACATAATCAAACAAAACCATGACAAGAATACTTACATAATCAACAAATTTCTGAATGGGGGGCCTTTGACATCTGAGCTGTCTCAACCAAGCTAATTATTATCTGACTCAAGACACCATCCGATCGTACTTCCGTAGCTTCAATGAGAAGAATTTCATGTAAATTTATTGTACCTCCAATAAACACACAAACCACATGTAGTCAGCCATAACAATAAAATATGTAAATGCCTATATTAGACACTTTCACACCAAACTTTATTTACAACAATCTAAATTATCATTCCAGATTGATATCAAGCATCACTTGTATTGTTTACAAGTTGAGTTTCATATATTCCCAAGCAATCATTTTGATGTTTATAGTACTTCTTTAGCTCATATTCGAATCACACAATGCATGACCAACTATGGCAGCAAAACAAAGAATTAAAGCCTTTAACCAATTCATTTAATTCAGCCCTTTAATAAATGCATAACCGCTCGGCCAGAGGAAGAAAATTGTCATTTCTTGGCCTTTTATTTCAAATTCAGACTTAAGGATGATTGTATAACGCATATCTCAACCAAAACAATGAAATTGTTGAATCTCATAAAGAATCAACTCAAAAAATTAGAAAGAGGATCAAGAGTACTCAAGTTGTATCTTTAATAAACATTGGGATAACACTAAAAACATAAATTCTTTGAAATCAAATATATGACTTAACTAATATTGAGGTATACATTTCACTTAGACCCATTTGGCTCCTCTTAACAACTACCATCAATCAGTCAAAGAGGAGGAAGAGAATAAGACTTAGTATCATACTTTAATCTTATGCTCAAGCATAGAAAGACTACTTGTCACATGAAAAATAAATAGCCCAACAACACTTGGATTTCCAGCTTTATCTAGCAAACAAATTCTCAAAACATAAAGAACTTTTTCAGCTAAAACAAAATCATCAACCAAAAAAATAATGAGCCGAAATATGCAGGAAAACTATGGCTGTCATATTAAAGTTTTCATGTCTATAAAGTATATTAATTAAACATGTAAGAACACCCTTTTCTTTTCCAATTCTTGCATTCATTACACTATAATGCTCAACCCATAGAAATGAAGGATTAATAATAAAATCTGTTTGGCCAATAAAAGAAGAGAACAACAAGCTTCACTGTATAAAACCTCAAGTGGTTTATCAATTCATTAAACAGCACAAACAAAAACTATTATTTAATCTATAATCATCTACACCTGGACAATTTAATATAACTACAAAGAAATCAAACTATCATGAGTGATTCTATCTTATACAATTATATCTAAACACAATTGACTATCTCAGGTGATAGCCTTACTAACTGTATACAACACAAGCTAATTGCCTGTTACAAGATTTTGATCTAAAAAAATCTAAACCTGAACTCCGGTAACTTCTAAGCACATACGGGTATACACAATTTATTAAAATTACCAATTCACACCAGCAGCATCTCAAGAGTAGAAGAGTAACAGTTTTTCAACTAAATTAGTCCAGCTCTTAATATATAACAAACAAAAGACTTTAACATACACATGCATTAACAGGAACAGCCCCACTTATTCACATAACACATACTAGTCACCATTTTAATCAGCTAAATATCAAATTCAAACACCCATAGCAGACATCTATTCAGCCAATATATGAAATGAACACAAAACATCTCAAATCAACATTTAAGCACCAAACATACATTAATATACTTCGAAATCAGAACTGACCATTACTACATTCAGCAAAACAAGCAAATCAATCAAAAATAGAGATGTAAGAAGCTTCCTAACAATTACCCGCAAGTTTAAACATCTATCATACATAGAGTTTAAGTTGTAAATTAGACATACATCCACCAATTCAATTAAATCAACCATACCATACACCAAATCAGCTCTATAATATTCCTACATGATTTAATTAGAAGATTTGACACAAAAATATTTAAAATTAGTCAGATTTAAAAATCCCCAAAAGTTAGGGTTTTGCTCAAACTTCACAAAACCTTAATTAAGCTTCAAATAATCACTTAGGACATCCTAACTTCAAACTTAAGATGTTATTTAGATGATTCATTACTCCGAAACTCAAGCCCCCAATCTCAGCCTCTCACATAACTCGCACAAAACGAGAGAAAAAGGAGTGAAAATAGATAAAAGAGACTCACCAGAGCTTAGAACCGGTGTTCCATGTCAGATTAGACCCCGCCGTCGCCGAAAACCACCGGGTTCGCCGGATTTTGAAAAGAAACGAAGGGAGTGAGAAATGGTGAAATGAAAGGAAGAAAAAAGAATACATGAGAGGATGTTTACCCAACCCATAGCTCCACCGTCGTGTGCCTTGGGCCGCCAGAGCCGTCGTCGGCGAAGGAGAATCGAAGGAGGAAGACCGGAAGAGAGGGCAAGGAGGGCGCAGGTTTTTCAGAGAGAGAGAGAGAGTAGCTTCGGTGAAGGAGAAGGAAATGAATGTTAAATGGGATAGAAATTAAGCATTGTATATGGTTTGCCTAATGCATTTGACCATTCAGCCCCTCCCTTCTACTTTATTTTTTTTTTTGATCAAAATCCCTTCTACTTTATTCACATTCTTATTTTCTACTTAATTAAAGATGAATAATAGAATTGAACCCTTTCATAAACCCATATATTTTCTTCCTCCAAATAATGTTTAGACTTCAAAATATTTGCCACAATTTATAATTTAAAACTCAAACTAAAACTATTTTTTTTTAATTTCCAAAGAAAATAGACATATTATTTCTTTAAAAATATATTTATTTTCATTTACCCATTTACAATGCTTTTTAATTGTTACTGATGTTCTATTACCTTAATTAACTCTAGTTCAAATTTTGGGATGTTACAAGAGGGAGAGCTCGTGTGTGAGGGAAGAATGAAGAGAATAAGTGTATTTGATAGTGATGAAGATGAGGAATAAAATGTGTATTTGTATAATTACTATTTTGCCCATACCCTTATCATTTTATTTACATTCTATTACTTTTTTTTAAGTTCAATTTAATTCCGGCATATAATCTTTTACAACAATTCAAAATGTTTTTCTACCATAATTTTATTTAAGTTCTGAATCATCTTTATGAAAATTTTATTAGAAAATTTTACTTCCTAACTATTTTTCTTTAATTTCTAAAGAAATAAGCATAATAATCTCTTAAAAATATAATTATCCTCATTTACTTAGTTACAATGTTTTTTAAATAACTAATGAAACCTATACATGCGCTTTCTGGGTTAAAGCGCATGTAAAGAGGTTCAAGCGCTTAAAGCGCGTGTATAGACCACAAAACATATACATGCGCAGTTTCTCAAGGAGCGCATGTAAAGAGGCATCATATACATGCGCTTACAGCGCATGTATAGGTTTAAGTCCTATACATGCGCTCTGTTTTATAAAGCGCATGTATTAATATACTATATATATGCGCTTTATGCTGTTCTTCTTGGAAGCGCATGTATAGGTGTAAATTACCAGCGCTTTTCTTGAAGCGCATGTAAAGGTGCGCTGGTATAGGTTTATTCTGTAGTAGTGGAAATGGAGACGTGAGTTTTGTGTTTCTTTAAGGGAGTTTTGTTCTCCCACTCTCTCTTCTTCCTAATGCTTAAACTTGTTTTCGTGGGACCTAAGAGCATTTTAGTGCATTTGGTGGTAATCTTTCATTTGTATATCTTTTATGAGAGTGGTTGAAGCATTCTTTATTATTTTTCCATTTGTTCATGCATAACATTGTACTTCATTGCTTAACATTGTTTAGAAATGTATTGATTCATCGTTTGAATGAATGTTTTAGTGAAAAATATGTTATAATTGGGGATCTTCAATTAGTGGCCAAAATGTTGTAATTGCATTTGGTAAAAAGTAAGTGACCTTGTTAGTTGCATGAGAGATATTGGACTTCTTCAATCCTCTAGTCTCAATTCATTGGATGAGATACCATCAATGAATTAGGACTTTAGGATTTATCAAGTGAAAATTCAAGATACTGGTTGTTGTTTGATTTAAAATCTCTTACAAATCAACAAGTCTATTATATTGAGGTTAAATTCTTTATCAACTTTGTTTGAAAGAATCAATATAGGAGATTCCGGTTTATTTGACCTTGCCCTATTGCTCTTTAGGGTCAAATGCAAAATATATCAATGCTCAAGGAGTTTTTATTTGTTCCTAAGTGACATAAATAATGTCATGAAATACAATATGGACATGGTGAAATAATTTTTGGTTTTTCCTATAAAAGATGTGTGGATGCAAGAATAATTTTTTGTTTGTGGTATTTTTCATAACAATAATGATAGGGGATAGAAAATGGATGAAATAAATCTCTAAGTAAGAGATTTAATTTCAGACAAGTCTATTAACAACTTGTTTAATTATTAACAAAGACTATTACAATTGTTAATAGTCGTCAATAACAACTCTGTGAGATCTCATTGAAATTAAATCTCTTATTTGAGATTAGTACGTGTGTAATTGTCCCTTGTTTTTCTTACTCTTTCCTTGTGGAAAACCACATTTTGACAAAACCAACTACAAAAAAATTTTACCCGTTTTCACATTTTTAACATATTTAATAGGATTAGATGTATTAGGCTTCTCGAGCATGATAATCTTTGAATAGGATACACCACTACCCCTTTGATTCAAAATTCTTAAAGAGCGTAGCCAATGGAGCTACATTATGTAAACGGAACACTCCAATATGCTGCTAATTTTTCGGCTTTACCATTAGGTCATACAGACATAAAAATAGAAGTGACTAATAGAAAAACTTGTTTCAGTTATTAGTTAATAACTGATTTATGGTTATTTTGAGGAAAAAAGGTATCCTTTATGTATGCGTGTTTTTTAATCAATACCATAAAATTCCTTATGAGTTTGAATCTAATTAAAATCCACACTTAAACTTGTACATATATTCATACATATTAATATATTATGGTTTTCAAATAAATTAATTTACGAAAAAAAACTGGTTAATATAAGACAATTTGATCATCATCACCATCAAACTTGATCATTAATTTTATCTGTACAGTGTATATGACTAAGCAAATCGATGAGTACTGTTCCTGATTAACTATGTCTGTACTCTATAAGACAATGATCCCTACACTGCGGATATATAACTCATAATGCGAAATATTAACTCTCATTTCAACGTCCTTCTCATCCAAATGAATTTTATGTTTGAATCTAACAAAAATGAGGTCTTTAATTAGAGAATTCACCAAAAGAATTATTCCATGTATTTTTCACCCAAATAAAGGGGACTGGGAGCGAAAAGAATATGTATATATACTATAACTAGATTCAAGTTTTCTTACACTGGATATTTCATCCAAAGCATATCAATCTCAAACTTAATATCATTTTTCTATACAAAATTAATAATCAGTAAAACTATATAATAGGTCAAGTTTGAATAAATAAATTTAACACGATAGTCAGTAAGGCACTCAAATAAGAGAAAACTTTGGAATGAACTTAGTAAAGTGTAAGCAAGTGGCGCAATTGACACAGTCTAAAGGAATTGAACATGACAATTCAGAGAGTTTTGCCGACAATGCATACATAACTACTAAAGGTGTCTGTGTTTTCTGTTTGTTTGGATCCAAAACGATATTACACAATCGGTTCAAGTTGTCTATTGACTATTGCTACTTTATAATTAACACGTTTTAGATCAGATGACGCACTAGTGAATATTTCTTATGCAATTTGTGGCCAATTTGTGCATGTTTTGTCCTCCATCATCTTGGTCTCATAACATTTCTTTTGACTTCATTTCATTTTGTTATTAATTTCGCCTTTCTCAACCGTCCATTTCCCTCCATGTGCTTTCCTTTTCTCTTTTCATCATTCTTAGGATCCCTTTATGTCATTATGTTTGTATTTGTTGGATTATTTTTAGTCCATCTTGCATGAATTAGGGGTAGTTCGGTATGTGGTATTTGGAAGGGAGGGGGAACTTTATGAGTTGAATATTGTTTTTTAACCTTTATGAGTTGAATGTTAAAAACTCGTAAAAGTGATAAAGTTTCATAATAATTTTTCATACTATGAGTTTTCCATGCGTATCGGCTTACTCGGGTTAAGCCTAAGTTGCATCTTGGGTCTCACCCCAATTCCAAGTTAGAGACATTCCAGAACCAGTTGCACGGTTGGGACATATCGGGTTCTAGGCCAACCTTGTACGTAAGGGTTAGTTCACCATAATTTCATCTTATATATTTTCTTTATAAAAAAATGCAAACGGTTAAATCTACCTATATACACCTATGAAAAGTTCAACTAACACTATTTTAAAAAAAAAGTGTTTCAAAAATACATGTATACATTACGAAATAATGGTTCAAAGTTATCTACTACCTCCTGTCCTAAATATAGGACCTAATTGACTTTTTTTTGGAGAGATTAAGGTTACGAAATAGGTTATTAAATAATGACATATTTGATATATTTTTAGATTATCCATTAGTTTATAAGTAAAATAAATTAGTTTAAAGGAAAAAAATTAGGTAAATCAATTTATAATTAACTTATTTTGTTTTAAGGATTTTTCAAAAAAAAGTCAATTTAGGACCGGAGGGAGTATTACATTACAAAATAGCATTAATTGGCAGGCCCGTTAAATCATCCAAATCTGGAGTAGTCATTATAACTTTGTCGGCGACATGTATGTGAAGGACACCGATTTGAAGGTCAGTGTAGTGTGCCTTGGGCCTAATCCTTCAAGAAATTTTAGGACCTCAAGGTAAGCGAAAGTTATCCCGGGTATCGTTCTCAAGGAGCCTTGTTTAATTCAACTATCCTAGTAAACTAAATGCAATGCATGATGAAGTTTAGTAAATAAAATATATTTTGTTGATTTTTTATATGAAAATGATGGGTGCAAAACAAATAAATATTTTTGGTATTTTTAATAAAAGGGTGTAGTGGAAGTGAAGTGCTCTTGGAAATGAATTTTGAATGGCTATCATAGCTTTCTAAGGATTTTTGGGGAGTTTAATGCACTAATTTTCTAATTTACCAAACCTCATGAACCCATGAGTCCAATTACCTAATTAGTGGAACCCCAACTAACTAGAAATTGTTAAACCCTTTAGCACCTTTGAGTTTTCTCTAGGTTTCCTAAAGTACCAAACCTCATCAACTGGTAAGTCTAATGCCTAGTCTCATGAACCCATTTAAATAGGCATTATTAATTACTTTAGAGTGTGATTGTTGATTGCAATGCATTAGGTTCAATTACAATTCAATTCAACAAACTATCTACCAATACCATGAGTAAATAGAAATATCTAATGAATTATAAAGAACATATGTATGACCATACATATTGTTGAGTCCAAATTCCTCATTACTAGTCAAAACCACAAATCAAACTCACAATAACAACCAAATCCAGTTCAATCTCAAAATATAAATGGTAACCTAAACCTAAGCAATCAAAAATTTAAAAAGAAAGGAAAGGAATTAGGACTTCCCCTCGAAGAACCAAAGCTCAAGCTATCTTCAAATCATCCCCAAGAGCAAGGAGGGTATTTTAGTCACTCATAAAGAAGAGCTTAGAAATCCCAAGCTCCAATTTATGAATACTCATGGTGGGTAGATGGAGGAAAAATAGAGAGAATGGAGGTGAAATGAGGGAGATTTGAGCGAGTGTGAGAGTGGGTTATGTTGTATCTTCCATTTTCAGCACCTCCCTCCAAAGCTTCACTCCTCTTCTTTCCTTTCTCCCTTTCAGATCTGCGCAACTCCTCCTTCGTGCCTCCAGCCCCCCCAGCTCGCGTCACAGCTCCCTCCTCTCTTTCTTATTTTTTTCTTGTGTGGCTCCTTTCCCTCCTTGTTGCTCCTTCCAAAGCCACGTGGCTCCCCTTTTCAGCCCTCCAAAATTCATTCATTTCTCTTTTCTTTTTCTATTCAAGCCCAAACAGCACATGGGCTTAAATTCAAGCCTAATCACATGTTGTTAACCTGAACAAAAAAGAGAACATGCTGTAATTTCTTTTCCATTTCTTTCTTTTTTCAGTTTTTCAATCTATTATTATTTATTTAATGATTTTTTTCCAAATAAAACCCCTTTGTCTTAATTCTAAAAATAAGCATAAGTGGAATAAAAATTGCATTTTTAATATGTTAGTAACCTCAATTTTCACATAATAAAATCATACAAATCTCATCATTTGTCAGTATGTTAGCGAGAGAAAACATATATATATCATGTGATGTGGAGGAATGGATGAGAAAGAGGTTGATGGTGGAGGAGTGGGTGTGGTTGGAATTTTGAGTGGGGTCCACTACTCAAATTTAATAGCAATTTGGATTTAACGGGTCTAGCATATAAGATCTATTTCGTAAAATATTCAAGAATCTTTGAACTATTTTATAATGTATATAGATATATTTGGACTTTTTTTAATATGGTGTCAAGTGAACTTTTTAAAAATTACCTGAGTAGATTTGACCTTTCACCCTTATAAAAGTTCAATTTATAGCCTAACTTTATTTTATAATTCTTGTATAAATTTAATTCAATACATACAATTTTAGCTACCCTTCCAAATTAAATACCCAAAGTGTAGCTCATTATAAGTAGGGTTTGATAAAAAAAATAAGGGGAA
Organism: Mimosa pudica; assembly: GCA_029929735.1. NCBI lineage: Eukaryota > Viridiplantae > Streptophyta > Magnoliopsida > Fabales > Fabaceae > Mimosa > Mimosa pudica. Next base: position 4,077,402 of record JAKELP010000021.1, on the reverse strand, counting down.
GTATTGTTTAGTTCATTGTGGAGGAAACTTTTGTTATAAATATGAGTATATTTACAGGATTATTGACTTTTTTTTCCAATTTTACCTTTATTTAATCTAATCTTGTCAAGCTTTGGTCCATCAAGGAGTTTAAGGGTCTTGTATTTGCCATTAAATTAAGTGCCATCAATTAGGGTGTTGCACACCACAAGTAACATCAGATACCCTATCTATACTATACTAACAATTAATAAGGTCAAGATGTTAGATTCTACTTCATTCCTTATTTTACGGTAATCTTGCCAACAATTGCGTATGACACAAGTTAAGTAGCTGAAATATACATATCAAAGTTCATGTAAGGTCCACTATCTATTACTCGCCATAATGGCTATCATTGGAGATTTGGAGGCTTATTAAGGGATCTATATCATCATCAATTCAGGTAATGACAAATAAACAGTGAAGCATGTGGCGTGATTTTTTTCCTCCATGAGGTGCTGCATTAATGGAGAAGAATTTGTAAACTTTATCTTTTTTAAAAAAAATAATTATTATATTATACAGTTGATGTATCTTTTATCATTACTCGTTGAAATTGAAGTATTTTATAGTCTTTATTGTTAGAGGTTTACACTAGTCTATAGTCGGTCAGGTGATGTTTTAACCAAATTGAGCCAAGTCAGGACACTCCAAGACAAAAACATTTTTATGGGTTTTATTGTAAATTCTTTTAAAGCCCATTTTTTTGCTAATAGTCATACAAAATACAAATTTCAGATTGAACTAATTAAATTTAATCAATCTGTTACGCAAATGAATTAATATACAATAAAAAAATATGAAACCAGCACACTACTATATTCTGCGGATTTTGGTCTCTATATATACTATAGCAAATTATTGAAGATTGTGGAGATGTTTCAAACAGTTTTGATAAACAAAACAATATTCTTACATTCTAATTGACAAAGTTTCTAATATATGGGTGTGTCTTCTACCAATACAAAATTAACTAAAATTAACTTCGTAAGAAGAACAAGCATAGAATCTACTCTCTTCGGTCCTAAATATAAGAGGTTACTTTGAATTTTTTGAGAAAAAAATGAAAATTGCAAAATTAATCACTTTAAATTGTCTAAAATTATCTTTTTTCTTCAAAACTAGTGTATTTTACGTATAAACTAATATAAACTTTAATTACATGTAAAATATATTATAATTCAATTGTCTAATTTTTTTCACAACAATTTAATGATCTAGTTTGGATCCTTAACTTCCGTAAAAAAATTAAAATAAAGTACCTTAAATTTAAGGCTGAGGGAATATTTTACTTGTCATAACATCACTGAAAGTTATGAATAATCAATTTAGTATGAGTGTGACACACATATAAGCCCATAATTTTTATTGTACTCTCTCCAACGAACAATCATTCAAATATCAATTCACATAACGAACAACAAACGGTGTCAATTTTGTCTAAGAACAATTAAAAAGTATCATTTTGGTCAACATGTACCGTCAAATTTCGTTTAACTGCCGTTAAATTAGCCAATGACTTGTAAACACATGACAACTGAAAAATTTGACGGTTTCGGCCAAAATAATACTACCTCTGGTCCTAAATATGGGACCTAGATAACTTTTTTTTGGAGAGATTAAGATTGCAAAATATGTTATTAAATGATGACATATTTAATATATATTTTTAGATAATCCATTAGTTTATAGGTAAAATAAACTAGTTTAAGGGAAAAAATTAGGTAAATCAATTTATAATTAACTTATTTTTTGTTTTTTTATGATTTTTCAAAAAAGTCATCTAGGTCTTATATTTAATTAGGACCAGAGGGAGTACTTTTTAACTATTTTTAGGCAAAGTTGATATTGTTTATTGTTAATTGTGTGAATTGATACTTGTGTAATTTTCATTGGCCAAAAATGATATTAAACCCTACACAAAATATGTTATGATTAAGTGACTCATATAGTTTCCTCTATCTGTAAAAAAAACAATTGAACCATATATGTTTAGAAATGAAGTAATAAAGCCGAGCTAAAAGCAAGGCATTTCTTTGGCCAACCTGGCTTGGTAGAGAAATGAAGTACTTATAAATATGAATTTCATTTTAAATCACTACATGTAATGTGTGGAACAAAATATTAAGGAGTGTTTGAAAACGCTTTTTTGATCTATGACAGCTTTTTTATGGCATATTTACCCACATATTAACACGACATAAAATCATTTAAAATAAACTATTCCAAACACTTACTTGCGAAAAATATTATCAAGACAATTTTCTTTTTTAAATCAATAACTTCATAAAAGAATATAATCTATATATGTAAATATAAGAAGCCATAAATTTTATTGAAATAAAAAAAAAAGCCATAAATTTTAAACAAAACATTAACATACAAAATTTGTTGTAGTGGTGAAGGAGTCAAATTGGATTGCTTGTGAGAGTTGGAGCACTTAAGATTCTGGAAATGACAGCTAAAGGAACAAGGATAGATATCACACTGATGAGTGTATATAAGATAAAGTGTATTATTATTATTATTATTACACGATGAAATAATATATTGAAATGACAAGCCATTACATTACATTGCCCAAAAACCTAGTGATCCCCCCAATATCCTTCTTTTGGATAAAAAGAAAAACTTGCCTGAAAATCAATATACTCAGAATTATTTATCTATTTATAATTTTCGTTAAATAAATATCAACCATATATCCCTATACAAGAAATAATCAGAAGTCACATTCACTTACACAGTACTTGTCACCAATTTTGCTTTTGAGTGGGCAAGTGGGCACTACACTTCTTGTTGCAGTTTACCCCAGTCGATCATTTTTTCTTAACAATATATCTTATAATCTGGATTTTCATTGACGATATTTGTTATAGCTAGATTGATCACCGAGTGAATTTATATTGCTGTGTAAGTTTAATTTTTTTCGGTGGGGGGAAGAATATACAAGTGCATGGCTGAGTTGAACCCTTAATTGACAAGCACATTAAGAAGGGGTTGTACTTTTGTAGGGACAATTAAGAGCGGTCTAAGGTTGTATATGATGTTCCAAGTCAACGTAATGTCACCAACTTATAAAGCTAACTTTATCATTATGTGTCACATCCTTTTGATACTATCTAAGATATCGTACTGACTTATTGTCCATGTGGCTTTAATTTGTGCCACTGCCCACAGACCACGAACAATATATATCTGTATAAGAATACACTATACGATCGATTCCTTGTACTTATTTTCTTTTGGAAAGTATTCATCCATGATAAAGCTGGTCCACTTTCAACAAAACAAAAGAGTGATTCCTATTGATTTAAATGTTTACCAAAAGCTATTTGTAGGACACTTGAAAATGGTCGAAATTGGAACTAGAAACTGAAGAAAAAAGTCAAAATATTGATTATTCCAATCCAAACCTAACTTATAAAGATTTTCCCTAAGAATAATTTGTTAATTACACTACAAAAAATCCGCGTCTCGCCAGCGTCCACGTTGCTGCGTTTTTAAAAAAACCGCCGGAAAGTGTTTCGCGTTCCGGCGGTTGTTCCCCAACGCAGGAAAGCGGCGCAGCAAACGCCGCCACGGGGTTTATAAACGTCGGAAAGTAGTGAAATCCATCCGCTGGCATGACCCATGTCTTTTGTAGTGTTAATTGAGAAATTCTCATTATCCTAGTGGATCAACGATTGCACCTAATCCATTTTCAAGAGATTTATATGTCATCCATCTTCCACCATTGCAAATCACACATTTTATCTTGCATTAATGTAGCAATGCGGGGTGCCTGGTTGATCAGCTGAAGTGGTAAAGGTCTTACCAATGTCTAATTTTATTGGGTTTCTAATAATAATAATTAGGCATTGAACTCATTGGTTAATAAGATTTGATATTTTAGTGGTAGTGCTTTCAACTTCCCATATACTTAACTAAGTTAGGATAGCAATTGAAAATCAATTTCCAAGACCATCATCATTTTGTAAAAACCACGCTTTCTTTACACTCTTAAGTCCAAAAACACAAAAAGTGAGCGTTCCATGATTGCAAATCACACAATTCATCTTGCATTAATGTATTTATAATAGGTAGTTTTATTTAATATTATCTCCTTAAGAGCGACTTATATTGTACCATTATTAATACACATTGTATTCTAATTTATAATATCTTTACATTTGATCTAAGGGAACATGACGATGGTCAAATCATCCCTCCCTGCTTGTTTATCCTTAAGGAGCAACAAAAGGGATAATTTGAGAGAAATTGAGAAAATTTGGGAAAATGTCTCATATTTAAGAATAAACACAACTTTTTCAAATAGACTATATATTTAAGAACAAAGGGTACAATGAGATTTTCTTCACTTTCACCAAATGTTTTAAAGTACTAAGACCCCAATTTATCCGTTCACGCCCACTGACACATGTGATAACTATAGGCCCAGTTAATTCTAAACAAGTTTACAAGGCCCAAAATAAGGTGTAAACATAGATTGGAAATATCAACTCTAGAACAGAATGCAAAGAGAAGAAAATATACACACACAGATATATAAAATGTAAATGTAATATTTACCGGGTATATCTGCAACCTTACTTTAGTACAAATCAAAGAAAAGTTCAATCAATGCAAGCCAAAAAAATCCATATATAATGGAAAAAAACTCAATGCTCTACGTATTGATTAGACAATCGATCACTTGGAGTTGGTAAATCAAATATAATGAAGAAAGCAAAATAAGCAGAGAAAGACGAGATTTTTAGAAAAGCTATAGGCTTAGGTTGTAGCAAAATAAGCAGAGAAAGACGAGATTTTTAGAAAGTTGAAGCAAAATACGTGAACATTTTGATGTTTGGTGCTGTTGTTTCGTTGTAGAGGGTCGTCGAAGACGGAGTTGAAAAGAAAAAAATATCGTCAAACGGTCAACTGTTAAATTAGTTGAGTAGAAACCATTATAGAAGAAATTGACTTGTATCTTTAATAGCATGGATTAATATAAGTCTCAATTCCACTTCTGATCGATCTCCTTTGTCACAATGAGTATTTAATGATCTCATGATGATGATATCACCTGCCATGAGTATTTAATGATGTCATTTAACTTCTTTTTACTAATTGTTACATGATTGGCTAAGGATATGACCTAACCCTTCATCAACTCAACCTTATTGGTAAGGATATTTATTTGTTGCATCTTCAACATTCATTAAAAATGCATGGGCCGAATTGTATAGCTTCACGTTTAGCCCAACAAGTTGAACAAGGGTGTATAAATGTTTTCTCTCAAAAGCAAAAGGTAGTAAAGTACATTATTTGAAGGCTTAATCGAGAACTAATTAATTGGATTTAGTTTCTTAAATAATAAACATATTGCTTGGAGAGTTGGAGCTGATCCAATAAGGGAAAAGGGAAAATTTGCACTCATATCTCAACCAAAACAATTTATTGTAACTAGGTCCTTTAATTTTCCAAATTAAATTACTTTTTTTGTCAAACCAAATCAAATTTACTAGAATCCGAATGATTTAAAGGGTAAAAGTTTTTCAAATTAAGCTAATGTGAGAACTTTGTTGGTGTACAATTTGTAAGTATAAACACTCTTTGAGCCTGAAGGGCAGCCCTGACTCAAGTGAGTTTTCGAGACGTAACTCACCTAGATTTTTTGTAATAAAAAGGGTAAAAGTTTACATTGTAAAATGATGTTATTTCCTCCATTTAATTGTTATCAATTGTCCTTGTCATTGTTATAACACTCGTTCAGTTGTAAACACGTGGAGGTAATTTTGTTTTGGCTAACAAGTTAAAGAGTGTGTACTATCAAGAAATAAAGGGCCCGTTTGGTTCAATTGCATGAGAGTTTTGAAGTGCAATGCAATGTAATGCAATGGATGGTAATGCAATATTTATTACCATGTGTATGTTTGGTAAGTTTGAAAAGTCATGAGATTGCAATCATTATTTTAAATATAAAAAATTATGCAATCGCTATTTTGCCCCTTTCCTAAAAAAATCTTCTTTCAAACTATTTATCTCTTCTCTCCCTTTCCTCCTTAGCATCAGGTGCCAAACAAAATAATTCATTTGAAATTCCTATCCTCTTTTTAGCAGACTTACCAAATACTTCTCGTACAAAAAATAATAAACTACAATCCTTCAATTTCACAATTTTGGGCTGTTATTGATGCATGAAATTATAATTTCACAATTTTGATTAAAATGAGGAGAAGTTGGGAAGCTTTGGGGAGACGAGACTAATACACTGTCAGTCATGTGAGGTTTCATTCAGATTTGAAGTTGAGAAGAGACGGCTTTAGATGGAATTGAAGAATGGTGAAGGGAGAGAAGTTGCGTGGGATCGAGATGCATAGAGGAGGGAGAGAAGTTGAAGTAGGTCAAAGTAAGGAGAGAGAGAGGGGGAGGGGGAGGAGGTAGATGGAAAGAAGAGAGATGGTATTGATTTAAATTGAAGGTATTTAATGTCATTTCATTTTAGTTAATGAGGGCAAAATAGACTTTTGAAGAATTACAATGGATGGTAATGCACATTCATAGGGGGGGAGCTATGAATGTTGATTACCAATTTTTTGGTAATCATCATTGCAATTGTAATCCATATTACCACACTAAAGAGCAACCAAACACTACATTTATGGTAATGTAATCTTGATTACCATTACAGGCATGCAATGTAATTGAACCAAACGGGCCCAAAGTGTCAATGTAAGGACGTTTAATGGCATATGAATAAGAGATAGTTGTGATGCATCATAAATGTGTCCTTTTATTTGGAATCTTTTACCCTCAAGTCCCTTAAGACTGCCCAGTAATTTAGTGATTTCGATTTATATACTTGTAGTAAATTTCCTTATTTAGGACGTGAGTTCAATCTTTTACTAGAATTGCTGATAAAAAAAATCTTTTACTAGAAAGATGGATGCTGAATTTGCCATGCAAAATACAATGTATAGAACATTTTTCAATGGAAAATTGAACTCACCTCTACACAAAAACTTATTAAATTTAGTTTATTTTTATCTTGTCTTTAGAATTCACGTTCAATTTTAATATTTTCGTGATGCAGTTTTCCTTTTGAATGTATACTTATGGTTAGTGTTAGTGGACTGTTTTATTTCAGTTTGTCAGGCATTTCAATTTGGACCGAATAAATTTATGTCGTGGGCCATTTCTGATCGGGTTCTGTTCTCTAACTGGCCCTTAGGTTCACTTTTACTCTGGACTATAGATTGTTTTTGTTTCTCTTAAGAATCTAGGATTCTAGATCACTATTTTTATTTGTCATATTCCGTTCATTCATTTTATTTCTCCAAAAAATATTGTGACAAGTGCTACATTTAGCAGCAAATGAGAAAATAGAATTATGGAATACCCATAAAATCATCTCAATGTGTGCCGTCTCGGTGTCTCCCACCATTTTTTCCATCAAATTCCATCTTCAAATTCATTTTCTGATGTGTTAGCTGATATAAGTTTTTACGTAAATAATCCAAAAATAAACTTTTTTTTTTCAAAGTCCACTTGAATATTTGACAATAGCGCATCTTTCTCTACAGAGACTATGGTTTGATTGAAAGACGTTTATACCTATTAATACCTAATTTCAATAAATTTTTAACATGGTGATTAATTATCTGTATTCTGAAGCAAATTAGATGCCGATGAGTCATGAGTAACTCTATGTGTCGCATAAACATCCGTGTGTTTGGAGCCACTTTTTGACAGACCTAATGTGACTAAATAATGAAAGAAGTATAATTAGATTTTGCTCTGATATTTGATAAACCTTTACCCCATTTAACTTATAGAGCATTAAATGAATCTGTAAATTTGCTTTATTTGCCCTTTGTCTTATTTATCAGTGGCTCTTACACTATCTATCTTCCATTTTCAATTTTCATGTCCTTTTAAGTCATGATCATTATAAATTTGCTTATAAAATTAAGCATCCAATTCCAAACATATTTATCAAGTTATATATTGAAAATAAATCACTATATAGTATCACTGTCAATTCAAACATAAATGTAATTAAAAAAGTTACTTTTTATCAAAAATTACGTGTATATAGAAAAGAAATCAATTCTAGAAACTAAAATCCAAATACACAGTAGTGTGAATTCCAATCAACTTGCTAGCTCTTTAATTTTATTTATTTGATGTAAGCTATGTCTTGCTCAGATGGAGAGTGTAAATTTCATGCTTAACTGAGGTTTCTGGTACCGAAATCCTCAAAGAAAAGATACTCCTATATATCCCTCATCATTTTATTAATTGATATGTACGACCCATAAGAGAAAAATAATCCCTCCATTTCTAAACATAAATTTCGTTAATTTGATTTTGGTTAAGTTAGTGTCAGAATGATTTTAAAACACCGTAATAATCTTCTTCAATTCTCTTCTATTCTCTCTTACTCAATTATAGTTATAAAACATCATTAAGGGTGATTTAAGAAAATTTTGACAAAATGGTATAAATACAGAATCAATTTTAATAAACATGAAAGAATATATATGATTTGTGTGAAAATGTATATCATCATACTCCCTCCGGTCCTAAATATAAAACCTAGTTTACTTTTTTGAAAAATCCTAAAAAAGCAAAATATAAGTCAATTATAAATTGATTTACCTAATTTTTCCTCTTAAACTAGTTTATTTAACCTATAAACTAATGAATAATCTAAAAATATATCAAATATGTCATAATTTAATAACATATTTTGTAACCTTAATATCTCAAAAAAAAAGTCAATTAGGTATATTTAGGATCAGAGGGAGTATAAAACACCTCTTTACCTTCAAATAATTACCCTACACATGCATATTCAACACTCTAACAGTATAACTTAATTAAGGTTAAGTTGGAATAACACCTAATGATTCAAACGCTTTATTCATGCAATTTTGAGGGAGATATTCAAAATGAAAATGTTATCTTACCATTCACCAAAAAATTATTGGTTATACAAGTTGTCAACTTTTCTCGGCCAACAGTTGTTCGTGTACTTAATTTTGGACAACATGATTTTATTGAGGAGGCATGGCCGAGTTCAATATACCATAATATTTTAAGTTTCATTTTCAATTCAATTGAATAGGATTTGGTCATCATGCACGCTGATTCCATCCACAGTAATAACCAATCAATGTCCAAATAATATAAAATTCACTATCCATATAGAGTAGTTGTTATTAAAAGATCATTTTCAAACAACACTTATCGTCAGTTATTTACGAATAGTTTACAATCTTTTATTTCAGTACTCTTTAATTTAATTTCATAATTTATATAAAGTTTTCAGCAATTCCTTTAATTAGTCGTATTCTATTGATGCACTTAAAACTTCTTCAAGGGGAGAACAACAGTTACGTTGCCGACCACAGAATCATCGATTACCTAAAGCACGAAATGCTAACTATTCCATCAAGGGGAATGAATTGTCTTGCTGAAGCATGTAAATCGCCAAGCTGACAATGCGCTGACCTTCTTGCCAGCCTTTGAGTTCTTATATATAATGGTGCTTTCGTTGTTTCATCAGGCAGTAACAATTTAAATTATAGATATGTTGAATGAAGTGTACGTTGAGTGGTATGTCTCTCCATATACACTATGTCACTTCACACACCAAATTAAACAACTCCTTATAATTCGATTTTTTTTCCTTTCCTCGCTTCTTCAACAACCTGTAATTCATGTTTTGAAATATGCCATAATTCATGGGTATGAATGTGTAAATTTTAAAAATTATTTTAACTAAATTTTATAAATTAACCTCTTGTCTCGAATTTTAGTACTGGAGGCATGACTGCCAGCGGTAAGCTAACTCATTGAGTTCAACAAGGTATCATTTTTCACTCAATAAAATCAATGATTTTGTATGCTTTCCTGACTCGAGCTAATTAACTCACCACTTACTATGTACAAATTGGTTGGCATGGTGTCTTTTAGATCGAGTGAGTTTCGATAGGATACAACCAAACGCATAAATCTAAACGTAAGTTAACTGAAAGTCTGACAACCATTATAAATATCATGATAAGTGGTGGATAATAAAATCAGTTAGAGGCATATGATATAATTGAAATTCTTTGATTTTTCAACTCTTAGAAATACTACTTTGATGATCCTATGTATAGGATATAGAGAGAAAATAATATTTGATCCCATATTTAAAGGCTATTTCATTAAATTTTTCACGAGAAATTATAATTTTTCCTTAAATTTATTATGTGTTAATTTTATTTTTATTTGTTTAGTTGATATTAAGTAACGCTTGAAAAGTTGTCAATATTCCAGGCATAATTATTAATTAGGCTTGAAATTTTTATGTGGAACAAATTACAAATGCATACATATATGATTCGTTTGAGATTCAAAAGTCAAGCCAACTTAGTAATATATTTAGTATCCAACAAATCACTATTAAATTTTCAATTTACAACTAGTGGTAGACACTTATTAAAAATATTGGAGCCTTGGAGGCTTCACCTTCACTGTATATGTCTCCTCCTTAACTCCGTAAGACCTCATGATCGCATATACGCAATTCCTAAAAGGTAAAGATTAATTTGCCAGGACTTAGTGAATGGGAGCACTAAATTGATAATCATATTTTATCAATATAAATTAACATCCAGATCAACATCAACATTAACAATAGTTAATAAATATGGATAACTTTGTTAAAAAAAAACATATTAGCCAGCTTCCTTTTTATTCATATCATGCATACTTTCTAAAACCTCCCTCCTCCCTCAGTAACACAGTAGAAAAACGACACCGCGTTACATTACAGGACAACAAAATATTTCAATTTCAATTCAGTCCCTCTTCCACTTACCAGTTACCACTATCCTTCCCTTTTTTTCTCTCTACATAACCATCATCTTTGTACAACATGAAATTCACAGGGCCCAAAACCAAAACAAAAACGCAAATTACCTTTTTTCTCTTCTCTAAAAATAAACACACTGAAAAGCCGATTTAAGACAAAACTGGACTACTAACAAATTATATTTTTTTTAATACAAGCCTAGAACTCAAGTCCTAAGTCCATTTTGCACGATGATGACCACTTCTCACTATCTTTGACCTCAATCTTCCTCTTCTTCACTGGTACCACGTGGTTCGCACGTGACACCGGTTCAAACCCTAGTGTTAACTCAAGGCCAATATCCGCCCTCTCCTCCGTGGTCCCCACCAAACCGGCCCTCCCGGCCAACTCTGTCTCGCCCCGGAAGAGGACCGACGTCTCAGCCGTCTCCACAGATATCATACTCTCATCTTCTTTACTTTCGTTCCCCGCCTCAGCCGATTGATGACTCAATGATGACTCATGGCTCCCGGACCGGTTCACATCCGGTTTAGACGGTACCGAACCACCCGACCGTTTGTTGTCTCCAGCGTTGAAGCGCTTGAACCGGGACCGGGTTTTGACGGCTCGCTGAAGATTGTTGTTTGGCGTGGCGATGGTGTCATCCTTTGACACGTGGCGGATGTCGTACGCCTTGAGTGGTGGGCCCCTCCCGTTAGCAGCAGCCTCGGTGGTGATAGGAGTGATAGGAGCTCCCTTCAAGACGGCCTCCACGGCCGCCTGACATAACTGCCAACTTCCAGACCATAACAACCCAACCGATCCATAAATCGGATTCACTATCCTCCCACATGCTTCATATAACAACGACCGAAAAATCGCTGCAACAAAAAAAAAATAACCCAGATCAAAAACAATAATCAAAGTTTACTATAAGGCCATGTATGTTTCTATTTATAATAAAAAAAGTTCACGTAACTTATATGTATGTCATCGATCAGATCATGTAACTTATTGTTATGTAATATGTCATCTCCCTATAAGTGTAGAAGAGTATATGTTGTGGGATGGATCCTAGTTATAATCACATGTTATTGATGTTTATCTTATAATTTATTGAAATGAACTAAATTAAAGTTGGATTGGGAGCTTACCAGGACGAAGGTGTTCTGGACCGGCGTTGATTAGGTTCATGAGGCCGGCTCGGCCATAAAACTTGGCAAGGAACACTGTAGCGTTTGCCTGAGATTCTGGGCTTTTAATCCACTGCAAACATGGCCTTATACTGCAATTCTCACTGCATCCTTTTCTTAAAACCCTGCATCCATTACAACTCATCCGCATTTTTTAACAAGCTTGAAGTCAAAGAAATCAAGAGGAACAAGAAGAAGAGATTTTGGTTGAGTATGGTAGAAGAAGGATGAGGTGGTAGAGAAAGTTTGTGAAATTGTGAGATGTGGAGGGTGTGGGTAAGGTTATATATTTTCAGGTGATGTGGAAGCAGTTTATTTTTTTATTATTTTTATTTTTTTAATTGAATTAAGTAAAACCACAAACAATGGGTTTCCACATTCAAGGAGATTTAAGGCAGCAAGAAAACAGGGGAGAAAAAAGTCCCACTCTCACTTATGGCGCGTGTGTTCAACTCCCAATCATAGGGACTTGCATCCCTTTCTTATTGGGACGTACATGACGTGGGAAACCTCATAGAACACTCTGTTTGAACGTTTAGTGTGAAATCAGAAAACCGATACGACCGCCAGGTTGGCTTTGTTATGTTCTAAAGTTGCCTTCGTTAAGATTTGAAAATTACGGAATCTACCATGCTTGAGGTTGACGATGGGAAGGGTATAAGGGTATTTTTAGCTGACCAGGGGACAGTAGGAGTACATGCAAATGGGTACAAAATTTAAGAAGGAAATAAGGAGGCGCGTGGCAGGCACGGTGAGGTGTCAGAGTGCGGTCGAATCGCCACATATTGAGGAATAAGGCCCACTACTTATACAGTTTTTTTCTAATTTTATTGGGGATTATATTATCTAATTTCCCTAAGTTTAACGCTATTTTAACTTTGGTCCCTCATGTTTGTCTTTCCTTCTCTAATCTACTCATTGTGACATTGTCCTCTTCCCTTCTTCTCCACGTCCCTATTCCTTTATATTGAAATTGAAATAATATAGATCTAATATTTTGTAAAATTTCTATTGATACTTAATTTGAATTTTGATAATTTAAAAACATCAACCAAATAATACTTAAATTATAATGTTTACAAAACTTTAAATTTCGATAGTTCAAATTTCAATCAAATCAAATGGTAGGGATGCATGAGCAAATAAGAGAGAGTACAATATTTAGCAAGACTTATGAAAAAATGATTTATTTTTAAGTCAATTTAAAAGTAAGTCAGATTGTATAATGATATTTATGTTTGAATTAACTATGAAAAAAGTGACTTATAAGTGACTTATTTTCTAATAAGTCATAATGTTTATGTCTGGATTAGTTGTGATTGGATATATAAAATAAGTTAGAATTTGTTGGGTCTCCATCATAAGCTACTTATAAGTTGAATAAGCTACTTCTTTCTACTTATGAAATAAAGTAATAAACTACTTATTTCAAATAGGTAAGTTCAAAAATAAGTCCAACCAAATATCTTAAAAACACAATCTCCTTGAAATAAGCTACTTTTTCAAAATAAGTAGCTTATTGGGTAAAATAAGTCTAGTCAAACGCACATAATAACGACATAGAAAGAAAGCCATGTTCGGATCAGACAATATAGTTAGACATCAAATAAAAGGTTTTTAGTCCTTCAAGTTTTGTAAAACATCTGTCTATCTTTATATGTTACAGCATCATCATATATATGTTCCTAAATATTTCTCGTTTTGATTAAAATATCACTTTAATTTTTTTAATTAAGGATGCAAAAATAATCACTTTAAATTATTTATAATTATCTTTTTTCTCAAAACTAGTTTATTCTACTTATAAACTATTACATACTCTAATTACATGAAGTATATTGTAATTTAGTAATTTAATTAACTTCATTAACTTTAAAAAGTCCAAAGCTATCTTATAATTAGAACTGGAGAAAGTATATGGCTTAAATTGGGGGTTAATGAATATGATATTGATTTCCGTTTAAGTGATGAAAGACAATGGCTAGTTGGCAATATTAAATTATCTCACAAAAATGAGATAGAGAATTAGAGGTTTTTGTTTTGTGTGACTTGTTGGTTGATTTGGAGGTGGAGGAATGAAGTTATTCACAATAATTCTTGTCCTTGTTTTGATGAAGGCGTGACTGAGATAAGAGACATAACTTGTTGCATGTTAAATGTCAGAGAGTTGTTAGAGGGTTCGGGAAGTGTGCGCTTTCTATCATTGAGCATGGATGCAGCCATGCAGGTTCAGGCTCATACAGGACGACGTAGTTAAACTTTGGTTTTGTTTTAACTTACTTTTAGTTTTATTTCTTTACTTCCTTATGTATAAACAAAAGTAGTGGAGAAAGTATAAAACATACTTGTTCACTTTTTTGAAGAAATTAAGAAAAAAATGAGTTGTGTTTCATATATATATATATATATATATATATATATATATATATTATTAGATTATATATTGGCTAATAAATTAACTAAATTTCTTTAGAGTAAATTTCGGTCAAATAAATTTATAAGTAATCTAATTAGTATTATTAAAATTTTACAAAAAAGAATCAACTAAATCTATTTAATTTTGGAGGAGTAATTGCTCTCTTATAAGGATCAAAGCCTGTTTTTTTAAACTTGAGTGACAAAAACTAAAATTAACATAAAATTCAGTACCCAAAATCATATTAACACTCCTTCATTTTTTTTAAAATTGAAAAAGGAAGAGATAGGAGAGAGAAAGCTCCTGGTTTTCGGGAAATGGTGGTGTGTGGTGTGAAGGAAAAAAAGAAGAAAGCGGCTTAAGAGAAAACCGAAGAACGGTTTCCGGTTTTAGGTATGGGACTATGGGCGGAATGAGAAGGAAGAAATACTGTGAGCCAATGGTTTTTGGTGGGGCTGCTCTTATTTATTTAGGTATAAATTTTTGTACTACAAAATTAAGAATCTATATTTTGGGTTGCTTATCACATAATAAGGACAACAACGTTGCCCAACTAGGAATTGTTTTAGTGACTCAAGCTTTGTTAAATATCATTACATTGCACTATTAATTATTAATTGATTAAAAAGATAGCAAGCTCCAGGTGAATACACGTGTTTTCCCATTCATTTGGTATTCTTTTTCATTTCCTTTTATGCTCAAATAAAATTTGCTAGCTAGTTTTACTTAATAATTAATATGATATTTTGTCCTGCATGTAAATCAATATATATATAATGTATAGTTAGGACTAATTTATTCGATAGACTTTTTAGTCATAAGGTATACTATGTTTTGGCAAAAAAAAACACGGTATAGTGTCTACTCTATCATGTCTTAATTATAAGATTACTTTAAATTTTTTAAAAAAAATTAGGGATGTAAGGCTAATCACTTTAAAATATTTATAGTTATCTCTTTTTCTCAAAACTAAAATTATCATTTTCCTCAAAAATTGATAAAAAATATGGAAGAAATTAATGAACATGTAAAATAAGTAAAAAGTATGTTGGGGTAATGAATTTGGAGTTCCATGGAAGAAATATAATATAAGAAAGGGGATGATTAGCCTTAGGTAATAAAAGTATGTTTGGGACTTAGGAGTGTGAGGTGGGATGTTGTTGAAGGGGATGATTTGTTGAAGAACAATGAGCAGGGAGGAAGAGGAGGAGATGATTGATTTTTATGGAGATTGTCAAAACTGTAACTTGATTTGGGAAAATGACAAAAAAATGACACTTGAATTTGAATTAGATAAAGTGGGTCTCCAATTTCAACTTGGACAAATAAGATATAGCTCCAATTTGTCCTAAATTAAGTTTGTGACTTTGTGGCAAAAGAGTAGTTACTGTCGTTTCTCAAGTAGTTATCAGCGATACATGAGTAGTTACTAAGAACGATAGTTAACAGCGATACAAGGATAGTTAACTGTTATACATGAGTAGTTACCTTAGTAACTAGTCATGTATCGCGATAACTGCTTGAGAATCAGTAGTAACTACTTTTTTTCCACAAAACACAAACTTCATTTTGGACGAATTGGGGACTATCTCTTATTTGTCCAAGTTGAAATTAAAGACTCCATTTTGTCCAACTCAAGTTCAAGTGTCATTTTTTTATTTTCCCATTTGATTTTGGACAATAATAAAAGTATTTTGGAAACCTACTTTACTTTTTGCATTTAATGGCACCTTTATTATATTATGTCTTCTCAATGGACTTCAAATTAATTAGTCCAGTATAATTATTCCTCAAACAAGCTTGAACAAAATATTATGAAATGAGATATTTTTATGGATATACGAATGAAGTGCTTCCATGTTGGAAGGACTTAAGATAAGGTGATAGAGTAGTTGTTAATGCCCTAAACTTATCTTTTAGTAATTCAACCGCACTTTAAAAAATGTAAATATTGCCTCGGATTCATATTAAAATAGGTTATAGGGTTACTTAAAAAATTAGTTACATAATCTCTTTTTTATACAATATTACATAATCTCTTATTTGACAATAAAATTTTGTCTTAATTAATTAATAGAGTTCAAGTCAATGATTTTTTCATTGTTTTTAGTGATTAATTTTGCATTATTAATTTATCAAAAAAAAAATTAGAGTGAACTTGTTTTTAGAATTAGATAGCACTCGCTTAGTTCTTAAATATAAGATTATTTTAGATTTCAATTTATTTCTAAATATAAGACCACTTTTTGATTGTTTCCAACATTTTTCCCAAATTATTAACCCTACTAATACTTATCAAGAATAAACAAACAAGAGGATGAGGGTGAGGGTGAGATGAAGATAATATATACTCTGAGTGAGTTGATAATATTGTTAGAATCTTAAGTTTTGATGGTGACTAAGGTATGATATGGTCTAGTACTTAAGAGAACATAATCAACACTTAGGAAGGATTAGATGACATGGTTAGAATCCTGAGTTAGATCACTTGAGAATGCAAGATCACTTCCGGAAGTATTAGCACTAGCGCTCGCTGATGAATGTCTCATCCCCCAGCGACAGCAAGCACTTCACTTAGTCATAACTTAGTCCATGAGCATTAGGTATACAAAACCTTAAGACTAAGCTATGTTTCAACCGGAAGTGAAATTGCCTCCTGTTAGATTTAGACTGGCGCAGGTTGATAAATTAGATATAATCCCAAGCGTCAGTGAAAATGCAACGTCAAGTGAAGTTGCTTCCTGATAGACTTTGACTGGCGCAGACTGATCAAATAGAATAACCCCAAGCGTCAGTGAATCAGCCTCGTCAAGTGAAATTGCTTCCTGTTAAATTTAGACTGACGCAGACTGATAGAATAGATATAACCCCAAGCGTCAGTGAATCAGCCTCGTCAAGTGAAATTGCTTCCTGTTAGATTTAGACTGACGCAGGCTGATAGAAGAGATATAACCCTAAGCGTCAGTGAAAAAGCAACGTCAAGTGAAAGTGCTTCCGATAGCTTAGTGACTAGCGCTGACTGTTGGATTGAGGGACACTGAGCGAGAGTGAGTAATAGTGAACAAAATCCTTCATCCAGTGGTTTCACTTCCGGATGTAGAAGTGCTTCCGAATACATCATAGACTAAGAGGACTAACGTTCAAAGTATACAATACACTGAGTCAGAACATAGTCTAAGTAAGACTACTCCCCATAGCAAACAAGCTTCCCACTGCATGTATAGTTCTTACTATATTTGATTATATATATTGCTATGTTGGACTAACCAGTATGTGCAGAACTTAGTCACACTTCCGGATGCAGATGAGCTTCCGGATGCAAAGACTCTTGGCATTGGGATTCAGAGATTAACACTTGCAGAGCAAGATTGCCACTTCCGGATGAACGATGATCATCCGTCAGCAAGAGTACAAGAGTAAACGTCACATACTCAGAAGTCAGAATGCTTTTGTCAGAGCAGAGGTGTCAGGACTAATTTTCAGAGATAAAGCAAGTCAACCCTGCTAAGCTTTAATGGAGCGTTTAAGAAGATGAGCTTCCAACGGTAACAAGAGGTTAACAGATATTCGAACAACATTGTTACCTACCAAGCATGAGGAGTATGAGAGATAAGGAGAACATTATCTGAAGATTCACTACCTACAAGAGTCAGAGTCCATAAGAGAGCTTCTGATAGCTAGCAAGAGAGCATCCAATAGCAAAGCGCTCTTATCATTCATGGACAAGTGCTTGGAAGACAAAGTTCCTCTATGTGATAGCAAGCAGAATGTTAGAGTCCACGAGCTTCACTTCAGATAGCAAGAGAGCTTCCGATAGTAAGTCTCTTAGCATCCTGGACTTATGCTTGAGGAACGAAGTCCTCATCTGACAACAAGCAAGAGTCAGACCGTACAGTGTATAGATGTCAGAACGACTTTTGCCAGAACAGTGTTGTCAGAACAGTGTTGACAGAACAGCTGGTCAAAGCACCTTTTCAGATAAAGCAAAGTCAACCCTGTTGTGCATTAATGAGGACAACGTAAACAAGGCCCCAACGGCTATATTCAAACGGCCTTATTACCTCTCCAACGGTTGGATATTCAGAGGCTGGTATAAAAGGAGATATTCTTCATTTCTGAAGAGAGCTTCATGAGTTTGATAAGCAAGAGAAATAGAATGAAGAAGCTCAAGCCTACTATCTGAAATATCATTCTCATCTTCTACTCTCTGATTATGAAGTTTTAATACTCTTAGAGAAAATGAGTGGAGAACGATCAATTGTACTTAAGTGAGTAACATCATCTACTCTTAGAGAGAGTCATTTGTACTTAAGTGTTTATCAAAATCAGTTCATAGAGTGAACATATCATTAAATCCTCTAATTGATAGAGGCTGTTCTAAAGCTTGTGCTTGAAGAACATAATTGTTATCTTACAATTGTAAGGGGGAGTATTTAGAGGTTTTCTAAATCTCCATAGGTTGCAAGTTAGCCCGCAAAACTTGTGGTTGTAAAGGTTTGCAGGTGAACCCGTTGTAAAACCTGTGGGTTGTTAGGTGAACCCGTGTTCGTAAAACCTAAAGTGTAAAGGCTTCTCTTGTGCCCGATTTAAACAAGAATAGTGGATTGGAAATCTCAGGTGTAGCCTGGGGACTAGATGTAGGTCTGGGTGACCGAACCAGGATAAATTTATGTGTGCATAAATTTACATTTAAACATTTTATTTTGCATCACAAAACATACTGACTTGTGCATACCATTATTTATTAACATCATCACCAAGCACAAGCAGTCTTTGAAAAAGAGCTAAAGTTTTTATTCCTTCACCCAATTCACCCCCCCCTCTTGGGTGACAGCCACACATTTCAAATATTATGTAATAATAACAAACTTAACTGAAATTTTTAATTTAAACAAAATTAGGTAAAATAGTCTTATATTTAGGGACTGAGGGAATAATTTATTAATGGTTAGATAAAAAGTATTTAGTTTATTTTAATGTAGCTTGATTCAAAACTCTCCAATACAAATAGTGCCAGATTGATAAATAAATATGCCCCTTGTTTAAAATAAGGTGCATAAACAGCAAATTTGACCCAAGGGGTATGTCTTGAATTACCTATCAAAAGCTTAGCAAGATTGTTTTTTCCTTATGCTAAGGGGGAAAGAAATAACAAAATTTACTAATTTCGGCACTGTAATCAATTTTTATATAAAATTTATCTAGGGTTTAGCTGCTATTATTAAGATCTGTTTATAATATTTAAGTGCTATATTTATTTCATTGAGGCAAAGACTTGTTCGCTTGTTATTCCTTTGCTCCTAAACATAAGAGGTAATGTGGCATATTTTTACTATCCAAAATATAAGAGGTAATATGTAAATGTCTATAAGTAATAACTATTTATTTTCATGTCTACCCTGGTATATTAGTTAATGCAAGGAGGTTAGAGAAATTACTATACTATGTAAAACAAATGGGTGGGGGTAAAAATGAAAAACTTATCACTAAACCTACCCATAATAAATACTGAGTACTTTCAATATGTTTCTACTGGTATGTGTAAAAATGTTGACTACCTCTTACTATAATAGATACTACTGGAAGAAGTATTATACATCATTATTTATGAATTTAAAAAACCTAAGAAAAGCAGATTTAATTTATTTTGCAATACATAATTATGTGAGATTTATATAAAGCTCTCATAATTATGTGACGTGTGATGGTATACATCTTTACCTTACAATTGGAAATGTTACTTCCTTGATAATTTACATGTATTATAAATTATTAATTATAAATTGTATAAACTGAAAAATCTTTCATTACAAAGTTTATCATCACTCAGAGGTAATTAGAGACCCAAATTTTTAAGTGTTGACATATGCAACATCTTCATCTACGTATAAATGTTTCCCCTTTTGTATATTAAGTTACACGTAGTTAGAAAAGAGGTGCAAGTGCTTAATATAAGTTGTACATGATTCTTTAAACCAATTTCAAATACTTAAATAATCTTATGAAATAAGTTTTTAGCAATTTTTCCAAAAATAAACATATGCAATAAAAAGTTAGAGGACAATGATAATAGCCCTAGGTGAGTGGAATGGTGAGCGTGGCGGCCAGAGATTTTTGTTATGTAGAAGGACAAAACTGAATCAGCAGTTGACAAAGTTAAACGTTGCATAAAAAATCATAGTGGAATTGAAGTAGCTTGCCAGCCGGCCAACTACTAAGAGTTCCATGAATTTGACTTCCTATATTACCAATGAACAGCTTTTCCCCCATAGATTTCTACGTTCTTCTATCATAGTTGTAAATTTTAATCAAACATCCTCGATGAATTAGGAACGTTGAACATAACCCTCAATTTATGCCAAACTCTTCACCAGCTTCCAATGGACCACTTTGAGCAAATCGAATATATGCATGCATTTGAGCTAGTAAGGTTTGTGTGTTGTCCACGAGTCCTGGCATATAAAACCCTAGCCCACGTAATGTTTTTTAGGGGGAGTTACTATATTCTTCCTCTGATCCATAATATAAGAGCACAACTGTCAAAACATATTTCTTAAAAAACCGTGAAAGTTAATTAAGTGTTCAAAAATAATTCTGTTTTCCAATATTGTTTATATTTATCATGATACTATTTAGTGAAAGAAATGCATAAACATTAATAAATATGAAAAGCTAGTGGCAAAGTAAGAAAAAATCATCAAAATAAGAGAAAATGTAAAATGAGCTCTTATATTTTGTACTAAAATCATTCAAATTTTAGAGTCTTATATTATGGACTGGAGGGAGTAAAAGGTTAGAAGGAAGATATCTCAGCTTTCAAACCTCTGAATATAACTTAAGAAAATAGAACTCATTTATATTTTGATTTATTTAATTAGTTGATTCATTTTTCCTGGATTTCATCATGACAATTCTTCTATGTATTTTTTTAATAATTACGTCGTGCTTCAATGAATATTGAACAAATTAAATAGATAAAAAAATGTATGTTGCATTAGGACGTACAATTTGAACATTATTGTTCATGTAAAAACTTTATTTGTATGTACATTTATATGTTCTTCTTTTGGGATTGAGGCATGACTTCTACAGACTTAATTATCTAAAATATTATGGAACGATAATTTTTTTATTTGGAAAAAAGGACTTCAAAGAGACTTTAAATATGTTTGAGTTTATCTCTTTTGCACTAATTATAGTTTGGCAAAGTTTGTTTTATACGATTATCAATGGTTCGAAGTATTTTGAGAGAATTAATAATTAGGTATATTTCTAATTTGGGTTTGCGTTTGATTGCGTAATTTAGTTTGTTTCCTAGCTAGTTTATCAGATTTGGTAAAAGAGATAGACTGTTTCGTACATATTCGATGGTTGATGAGAATGAGGAAACCATCCTTAAAAATATGACTTTTTTCTTTTTGTTACTAAAGTCATGTGTTTTGATTTGACCTTGAAATAAGACAGGTAAATTAACATGCCCACATCTCAAAGCCAACAGCCCAAAACTTTTCTCTTAATTATTTATTACAAACAGTTACTTCATTGTCTTTCCATTATTTCTTCTATCTTTTTTTTTATCTGATTACTTCAATGTGAATTGAACTCTCATTTTTCTTCTTTTTATTGATCCATTGAAATTGATATTTGGTAAACAATAATAGACCTCTGTTTGCTGATCCAAGAGATCATGCATTCATCAACGCCATGTGAATGTATAAACTTTAACATATATAATTGTTTTAAAGTAAGGTAAATGCCAGGTAAATATAATGTGGATGAAAGGATATAAACAAGTATTAAGTTTTTATATGAATATTTAATTTTATTATACTAAATTTATATATTACCATTATCATGTATACGATCATATACTATTAGTGTCCCTTATCCTCAAAAAATGAAGATAAATATTATTCATTATCAATTTATCATAGTTAGTTGTTTGGCTCAAATGACACACTAAGTATCTCTTCAGATCTTAGTTTTAACCAAGAGGTTATGATGAGTTTGATCTGGTTATAGTAATTCTTTTCATTGGCTGAAAGTTGATAAAAAAAAGGAAGATTACTTTTGATAGCTGAAGTTATAATAAAGAAATATTGCTTGGTTGACATTCACTATCTATGAGAAATTGGGGAGACCATCATAAAAATATTGTAACATATTAATTTCTTATATTCCAGCCGATAAACATTACTGAAAAATCTCACATTATAAATCCTATTACTCCAAAATAATGAAATTTATTTAAAAATTCATGTGTGATCAATCTGTACTGAATGCAACTTTTTTTAATTATGTACAAAGTAAATGATATTTCCATATAGTCCAGCATATGCATGTTATACCCATTGAATGAGTAACGCTTACTCAAAAACTTGAATACAGTAGGTAGTATATCTTTAATTTGAGCAATAGGACAAGTAGATGAGAGTGACAAATAGGGAAAAATTGTAATTTGAAAAGTAGGCAAGTTGGGAATGTACATGCAGAAGCAGCCAAACGACAGCATGCAAATTCAGTCACGTAAGTGTGTGTACAGCCCCATAAAATGCCACGCGTTACCGTAAACAACACCTTGACATTCAAATACAACACCTTTATTTATCTGACCTCGGATGCTCCTCCTTCGGAATCCAGATATATCCAAGACATACAATTATTAACACAAAGCTGCATCAAGCTATAGAATTCGAACACTTCCCATTAGGTATGTGTGTGTGTGTGGTCACGGTTTTTTTTATTTTACTATTTAATTGTTTTTTAAAAAATTATATGTTTTAGTTGATCAAGGTATCTCAAAGACATTTTGAACTTTTAAGACCATTCAAAGATACTCACAACCAGGGTGGATATAGCACAGACCGACTTATCAGTGACTTATGACTTGGACCATTAAGGTCTTGGATTGACCTCTTTATATCTAGGTCAGACCCAAACTTTTTCTTTTGGAATGTTTTGCTTAACAACCAGTCTTAGGTTTAAAAAAAGCTTATTAATTAGTCTATCATGCTGGCCTATTAAGAAGTTAAATAATATTTATTTAAATAAGAAATCATATTAATTACTATATTATTTTATGTTATTTGTTACTAATTTCTAATATAAAATCACAATTATATCATCCTCTATTTTAAAGTCTCTATTACCTCTCATTCTCTAAACATTCATTCAGAAGATGTCACCCATCATTCACCTTTCTAAACCTCTTATTATAGTATGTTTAATTTATCAGGCCTCCTAATAATAGGCTAATAGTCAGGTCAGTCCAGACTACATATACTAGGCTCAGACTTGAAACAATTGTCTCTAATAGGCCACAGACCAGGCTCAGGTCGATGAATTACGCCACTGGTCGAGTCATTAGTCTGTTAGAAGACCTGATAAATTAAACATAGTACAATAAGAGATTTAGAGAGGTGAATAATAAGTGACATTATTTCAATAAAGATTTTAAAAAAATTATATAGGTGATATATAAAACCTATAATAGAGGATATAATTGTAATTTTATATAAAAAAATTAGCAACAAATAACATCAACTAATTATAATAATATAATTTCTTATTTAAAGAATAGTATTAAAATGCTTAATAGGCTAGACTGATAAGTTAATAGGCTTTTTCCTCAAGCCTAACCATAGCCTGTTAAGCAAAACAAACCAACAGAAAAAGTCTGGGTCTGGCCTGACCTGGAAATAAAGAAATCAGTCCAAGATTTCAACGATCCAAGTCATAGGCCCTTAATAGCCTGACTAAACTATTTTCACCCCTACCTTAGCTTTCCTAATAAACAGTCACGGCCCATAGAAAAGGATATCGGGTGAAATGGGAATTGGCCGAAAGCCTTAATCACCCAAGTTCAAAAGAGAAAAATAATGCTCACGCCTGACCTAACGAATATCTAATTGTAACTTAGAAAAACATTTTGTAGAGCATTGTCTCATTTCTACAATCCAAACAGTGATATATCAACAAATCTAAATGGACTTTGTTTTCTTACATTCATGCATTTTATTTCATTTTCCATTATTCTTATCTCGTGGCACGCCAGACCAGTATAGTAGCATGTGAGGTTTGAGTAGGATAGCTAGGTCATTTCAGCCCAAAAGGAGGAAAAAACTTTTTAGGTCAAACTGATCTTAAAAAGTAAATGGTTGTGAACTAATTGAACTCCCTAAATTATAAACTAATTAGAATCCCTTATTCCAAAACATACATATGCATAACCTAACTTGTCTCAATTTTTAAATGAAGATTAATTTACTTTAACACGTCTAGGTGCATGCATGTGGCTGTTGTAGACCTTAATTTAATTTGGTCTCACTCAACAAATGATAAGAATCAAAAGCAATATTAATATAATATAATAATTCTCCTTGTGATGATAGTGGACTTCACATGCTTCCCAATCACTAAATTGTTTTACTCTTGCTCGCCTCAACCATCACATATATATAAATATATACACGTACACAAACCACAAAGTGCGTGTGTAAGGACAGATAAGATATAAGATAAGGACAATATATATGAGCAACTTGGATTAACTTAATATCTTAGCTTAGATCAGACAGGTAATCCAAAAATACGCAAACTCTATTGATACAAGTGTGGTTACATGAATAATGACAATCCAAAAATAGGCTATTAAAGGAAAAAGTACAGTGGAGCGAACACACCACGAGCTTGTGTCTCCACAATTTTCTACTTTCTTTAGTTAAAATTCATTCGGCTGTACATTAGTTTTATAATCTCCTTATGATCGTGTTTGTTAAAAAATTCACACACACACATCATTGTAATTATTCGGAATTACGTGTACATGTCCCCTGCTTTACTTTTGATATTGAAATTTCTACAAACAATATTCACTTACTAAATTAACGCATAAACATGTTATACTTTATGCTTTTGTGTCATTCGTAAATATTATTTAAAATTTATGACTTACATTTTTCAAAATCACTTATATATGTTACTTAGTATAATAATTTGTAAATGATTGTGTACTTATATATTTAAAATTTTAGTGGGGGATGTCCCATTTCAAATTTTGAATGCCATGGCTCTATATCTCAGGGAGTTCTGTTTTTTTTCCCTAGCTAATATATTAAAAAGAAACCGATTGAGTCACATGTTTAAGCATTGGATGTAAAAAAATTAACATAAGAGAATCATTAAGTCTTGAAAAATAATTGAAAGAAGAGGAATTAAGGGGCGATAGGTTAGTTAGGAAAAATAATATTGGGTTTTCTTCCATTAGAGAAGGCCTTTTCTTTGAGCAGAGAGATGATCTTTTATTCTTTATATCTTTTGCATAAATAATATTTAGTCATTTTAAAAGGAGTAGATGAAGATTGAGGAAAATACTTAATGAAATTATTAAGCATCCCTTATTAATTAATAATATGTGATATTTGGGTGTTGATAGAGCATAACAATATCATGCATGCTATTTATATAATTGACTTGAACTCTTTTTTTTTTGGGGGGGGGGGGGGGGGGAGGGGACATATACTTATTGTTGATGTTGTGTGCGTATGGTTTAACTTTTTTACATATATGAGAAATTAATATGAAATACAAAACCTATAGATGGCATATTTTCAAAGCTTCAATTAGTTTGATTAATTTTATATATAATGATATAGAAAACTAATTTTCTAGTAAGTATTCTCTCCGATCCTTTTTATAGTTTTTTACAATATTCTTTTAGTATCATTTGTGAATAGATAGTGATAACCTCATGTATGAAATATTGATTAATTTTTTAATATTTTTATTATTAAAAATGACTACTCAATTTACTTATGATATTAATAATTGAAAATTAATAATCATTTTTTAATTTGAATATATTCGAAAGATATTATATTTTAAACATATTTATTAATAGAAAAATAGGGGGAATTCCCTACTAAAAAATTAAGACGGAATGACTTGATAAATATTTGTACACATCAGATAAATTTTTTATGGCGAAGTACTAGTTTTCCCCATTTTCTATTTAATTTTTTTCGTTTGGTTCTATGTTTTTGTTTGTGAATTTGTCTTTATCAATTTAACTAATTAACTTCAATACATTTATTTAAATCTTGGAAATTGAGTTTAGTCTATTAAAAGTAACAGTAGGGAATACAATACAATTTAGTAAACTACTTTATGCAAACAGTTCAATTTAAACAATATTAATAAATTAGAGGGACAACTACATGCTAGTTCTAAGTAAGAGATTTAGTTTCAAAGAGGTACCAATGAGTTGTCAATAACTATACTATTAACAATTGCAATAGCCTATTTCATTAACAAGTGAAGGTATTGTCAATTGACTTATCTAAAATTAAACTTTTTATTTGAGACCTAGATGTAATTTTACTTAAATTAGATTATGAACCTGTGTTGGCCCTTTAAGATTATGAACTTGATGTATTTAAATTGTTGTATTTGGGTTGGTTTGGTCTTTTCACCCGCAACTTATCTAAAGACTAAAGCCTCCCCTGGCCTGACCTATTCTCTATGCTCAACTTGCTTGAATTATATAATGGTTGCTTCAATTTTAATTTCACAAGGAGCCGCGAATCTAGTAGCCTCTAATTCCCATGCTCATTTCATACCTTAACTCTTTTGTTCCTCGGTTTTGTTCTATTTGTCTCTCACATCGATGATTAGTTAAACCCGTAAGAAGTATTTTACCTAATCTGTAGATCTATAGTACTAATCAATCAATTAATCAATTAATTAATCAAGAAATCACAGTAACACACACACACACACACATATATATATATAAACAGTAACTACTTACTGTCGTTAATTAGTACCGTTCACGCCACATGCATCTGACGAAAATCACAATTAAGAGCAGAATTTTCCACAGATACTGCCATCAATTCAAAATGTAAGAAGTGTTTTATACCTGATCTACATAATGTTAAAAAGAAATTTAAATTTTTTATTTATAATTAAAGTGTATATAACACACGTGTGTTATGAATCTGATGAAATAGTTTTCTTAAAATGCTCTTCTAGCTCATTGATCAGACTATTTACCTTTTATAATTTCAATTGAAATCTAAACTTTTAACAAAAGAAGAAAATGACGCATTAAGTTCTCAGAAAAAACATGTCGAATGTAAGGAAAATTAGATGAAAACCTCAAATTGAAAATTTTATATACACACACTAGCCAAAATAATTTGACAAATTTTTATTCATTGTAATAATTGTAGTCTATAGTACTGTTGATCTGTTTTAGATCATTTTCATCAATAAAATTATTCAAGTGCACACACACTTTTTATCAATTTTCTTTTCATGTAACGGATAATTTTTTTAAAATAAGTATAAGGTGTTATATATACATCAACTAACCAACAAACTAACCAACATTTTCTATAAGACCCCTGTATTTTGGACTAGAGAGTATAGGAAACGTTTTTACAAAATGCTAATTAAACACTCCTTTTGATAACTACTCGTCTTATTTTTTCCATTTTTGTGAACGATAAATACCAGAAAAAAGCGACTCAAAAAACAAGATCGTGGATGTTAGGAGATTTGCTAATCTCTACGATCTAAAGTATGATACAACGAATTTTCTAGCAAAACAAAAGTACAACGAAATTAGGAAATGTGAAAAGTCAAATTGATTGCATGTGAAAAGGTTACTACGCATTCTTTGCTAGTCACGAGGATTAACTCATCCAGATAAAGATGATAACATCCAAATTAACAATAAACTCTGATTAGGCTAATAATATGAATTGATTTTTCGAAGTATATTTATCATTTATGTGTAGAAATCAAGTACTGTGCAAAGGAGAATCAGCGTTGATTGCAAAGAGGGCATAAAATAGGACAATATATAAATTACTCTTATCTTAATCAAAATCCAAGACACTTTTACTAATTCCTTGTATCAAGCAAAATTAATTACGTAAATGTTGTATAGAAATCGTTTTAGTTTTCATCCTTTTCTTAGAATTAATGTGGTATAAGTTATTTATTTGGTAATTCGAGATTATTATCCTTTCGATGTATAGATATTACTGAATTAAAAATTTCCTTTCATAAATAAGTCCTTTCTATGCATATGGCCTAATTATACTGTGAAATTGCGTTTTAAGATCTAATTTTCCACTAACTTTTGGACTAGAGGGAGTATATATTTACCTTAAACAATGTAAAATTGTTTAAAATAAGCTAATAAAAAACTCATAATAGACATATATATATATATATATATATATATATATATAGTGAGGATTTGTGAACATATTTTTCATTATTTTAATATAAAAATTTAAAATGAAATCTTCAATAAATCTTCAGTTTAATAATCATTCTAGCTAGCAATAATCAATTATGGAAGTATCTTTTTAAGGCATAAGCAATAAACATTACAATTTTAGCCAAT
Organism: Mimosa pudica; assembly: GCA_029929735.1. Classification (NCBI taxonomy): domain Eukaryota; kingdom Viridiplantae; phylum Streptophyta; class Magnoliopsida; order Fabales; family Fabaceae; genus Mimosa; species Mimosa pudica. Next base: position 4,048,522 of record JAKELP010000021.1, on the reverse strand, counting down.
AAACAATAAAAAAGACTTATTTTAATCAACGTCATCAACAAACTCAGGTTGCAAAAAAACTAAGATGTTAATGCATGGGTGGTGAACCATATTGGCCAAAATGAGACTTTTTTATTGATTAAATGATATCATTTATTATTTATTAATCAAATTGATAATTTATTAATTATTTGTTGACTAGAATTAACCATAAATCTCAAACAAAGTGGGGGATAAAGATGATAACTCATGTAGGAAATTGGAGAAATGAAAAGTGAAAGATTAAAGATGGAAAATAGAGGTAATGATGAGAAAATAAAATTTGTGACAAAAAAAAGTGTGAGATTGAAAGAGAAAATTTGTGGTCCTAGATACATGTAAATTACAAAAAAAATTCCAACTTTCTCCATTTTCCCTTTCCTTTTTAAGCGCAACCAAACGGGCATGAGAAGAATGGGAAAGAAAGTAGATGGGAGAAGGAGAAAAGACGAAGAATATATGAGAGCGCGTGGATGTGAGAAAGGCGGCCTTAATCCCACTTATTAAAGTATTTATTATTATTATTATTATTATTATTATTATTATTATTATTATTATTACTTTTTTTATTATACTTCCCAATATCGTTGGAATCCCCACGTCATCATTCCACTTTGGTAGCTCCTGGTTTTTGGAATCTGTGTTTCCCAATTTTCATTTAATGTTTATTTATTTGTTTCCTTCGTCTTGCTCGATTCTGGTTTTGGAAAAACTAACAAACGGTTCCTGGTTTTAGCCTCCCAGCATAGCTTCTCAAGTACGGTCCTTATTTTATCATATAAATATATATAATTCATTATTTTAAATTTATTTCCCATTCCATCTATCTTACTCAAATATATAGTACTTTAATCAACAATTATCTAAAAAATTATATTCATTATTCATTAGCTCATCTGGCTCCTTGTGGTGGTGTGATTTTAATTTGTTAGAAGAATTATATATATTTTTCATTGAAAATTTAACCTGATCAAAATTGCAAATTAATTGATAATGTTAAATGGCAAGTCATTTCCCTCAATAAATTTTATTAGCTCATCACTTGGGGTGAGGGATAATCTGTTCACGTTTGCGAAACATGTTGTCATGATTTTCATTGCCAAATCTATTTCCCACAACTAGATGAAAATTTCTTTGAAAACTATTCACTTAAGTGCAACTTATCTTTAATATATTCAACCGAATTTTTTTCAGTTGAATTACAATCTATCTTGAAATATGCATAGAATGGAAGAAATTAATTTACTCCTCCTTCTGTCACTTGTATAAGTTATAACAATTTATATATAATGTAAATTTACACAAAAAAGTAGTTGAGAAAGATAAATATATATGAAATCAATTTATTTTTTTAAAATTTGTCTTTATTTATGACGAGGTGTATAAGAGAGATATAAATAAAGTATTAATAATAGGTGATAGCATAAAATATTAAAAATAATGAGGGTCAAAATGGAAAAACAATTAAATATTTGACATCTTTGTGGATGTGATAGCACGTTTGGCTCCTCTAAATTTCATATCAAATATATAATCGATGAAATTGGGTGTCAAGATCGTAAATTGACGTGGTAAAATGTTTTACATCAAATAATTTTAAAAATGAGAGGTGGCTCGTTAATTTATAGGCTTAATAGTACTCCTATGTTATAGGTAAGATGGAAATTTTTTTTATTACGGTATAAAAGGCTTAATATGTTAAATTAAGATGTATGGTTATTTTCGGACCAAAGAAAGATGTATATATGGTTCAATCCAATGCATGTATAAATGGTCAAAAAATCCAATGCATGTATATATGGTAGCCAACATAAAATAAAATAAAATTTTATTTTATTTTATTTTAAAAATTAAAGGAAAAATATCTAAAAATGTCTCCCAATACAACAGTTTTAATTTGCCAAAAAAATTGTTATAATTTTATACGTTTTTAAGGACTCCGAGCAATTATAAATGTTCAGTGGATGTATAAAAAATATATGTTCAGTGGGAATAATCCATCCTAATTCCTAACTAATGTACAAAATAGTAGAAGATCATACTGTATACCACATAGACTAACAACAGATGTTGACCTATACGGTGAATGTTGGACATATAATGAACATCACGATCAAAGTTTCTCTTCTCTTCCATATTTGATTTTTTTTAAAAAAAATAATTAGACATCTTATACATATATTGAAGATATGTCATGCAAAATTAGAAAGAGTTTCATGATGCATGGTCAGTAAAAAAAAGTGTTTCATGATAACAAAAGATGTACGTGTCTTTGAATAATAGGATATTTCGAATGAGTGATTTTTAATTGTTTTTCCAAGTTTATCTTCGTGTATTATTACTTGATGATGTTTATTTAGGACGCACATACAGAAGACTCGAATCCTAAATGCTGTGGGCAGTAGGCACTAGGCACTAGGCACTAGGCACATTACCTTCGTATAGCGTTAAGTAATTTAAAGCCAACAGGTTTGTGTGGGTCCTATTTACACCGACACTGATCTATCAGTTTGACAATTCCTCTTGTATTTGTTAAATCTTTAATCTTTAATTATTCGTAATCTAAGGAGGCACTATTTAGTATTTATATTAGTTTGAAAGAAATAATTAGTTACAGTTTAATAATTAGATGCGCCACGTGTATTCAAGCAAACACTCCCACCATGCCTGCGGAATCTTCCGTTTGATAAAATGACTGTTGTATATTCAACTTTGTACTCAACCTATATCTGCCTTATTAACAATTTTTAACCAATAAAATACTTGATTTAACTTTTTCGATAAGGTCGGAATCTTCAATCATCTAAAATGTTATCATGATTGCTGAACTGGAGGGTCTCATTGCTGGCGAAAAAAAAATTTTAATTTTCATATCCAATTTAATAGGAAAATTTTATATCTGAGTATTAAATTTTGAGCATAGAAGGAATAATTTTTAAGAGTCACAACTTTCACGCATTTACTTGATTTAATTAGATTAACAATGATGTTAAATTAGTTCTACTTGATTATTATAGGGAGAATCTTATTATAAGAAGTGTGGAAAAATTGACAAAAAATAGAACTATATGTTATATTTAAGACTAAAAGTAACTTGAGCTCTAAGCTTAGTCATTAATATTGAAATCACGTGTGTGTATACACACAAATTCAATTCTAAATTTTAAACATAAAGGAGGTGTAGTCATTTGTTTTGCCGCAAGATTAATTATGTTTTGTGCTAATAAGGTTGGTGTAATAATTGATCAAAGAGTTGTGCATTACCAAAATGTTTTGTGTTTGAATCTCACAAATCTATAGATATTGTTAGTGAAAAATCTGTAAATACCTATATAAGCATTCTTTGTGATGGTTTTCCCTATCAATAATTATCCTTTCAGACTCAACTCACCTATACTTTTAATTACTCGCTTCATTCCTAAATATAAGTTTCACTTTTTTAAAGGTGTGTCGTCCCAAAATATAAGCTTAATTTTTCTTGTTTCATCATTTATTGTGTTGTTTTGTTTCAACATTTATTTTGTTTCAGAATTGGATTGCATCAAGGATCGACCTTAGGTCCATATTTGTTCAATCTTATTTTGGATGCCCTAATTGCTAGTATTCAAGACGAAATTCCTAAGTGTGTGCTTTTTGCGGATAATATAGTCCTTTTAGGGGACTCAAAAGATGAAATTAATCAGAAACTAGAGCTATGGAGGTTGACTCTAGAGTCAAAAGTTTCCGACTAAGTAGGGGCAAGACATAATATATGCATTGTAACTTTGGTAATATACAAACTCATGAGGATATAGAAATTACTTTGAGAGATTATGCTATAAAACAGGTAGACAAGTTTAAATATTTAGGATCGATTATGCAAGAAGGTTGTGAAGTTAATAACGATGTTAATAATAGAATTCAGGCTGGTTGATTTAAGTGGAGAAAATCTATTGGGGTTATATGTGATCGTAAGATTTAAGACAAGGTAAAAGGGAAATTTTATCGGACAACCATTAGACCAACAATGTTATATGATAGTGAATGTTTGTACAAGAAGGTTGTAAAGTTGATAACGATGTTAACAATAGAATTCAGGCTGGTTGGTTTAAGTGGAGAAAAGCTATTGGGGTTATATGTGATCGTAAGGTTTAAGACAAGGTAAAAGGGAAATTTTACCGAACAACCATTAGACCAACAATGTTATATGGTAGTGAATGTTTAACACTCAAAAGACAACATGAACATAAGATGGAGATGACAGAGATGAGAATGTTGAGATGAATGTGTGGTCATCTTCTCCCATAGGTTACTATTTTTTAAAAAAATTATATTGCATTTAACTATTTTTAAAAAAACACTTATGTACTCCCTCCGGTCCTTAATGTAAGAGCTAGCCGTAAAAAAACGCTTCTTAAGAAAACATGTGAATGTTAGTTGGGTGTCTGGAGCTAATGCTTCTTTTCCAAAATTGCCCATATTTATTATGGTACTTTTAAGAGAGAGAAATACATAAGCATTAATAAATATGAAAGAGAGTTAGGGTTAAAGTAGGAAAAAATGCATTAAATGAGGAGAGAATATGGGGTGAGCTCTTACATTAGGGACCAAAACCATTCAAAATTTGGGATTAGGGACCGGAGGGAGTAACTCATATCTCTAAACTTTTAATTAATCCGTGGCATGGTTCCTTTGATAAATCCATGTATTTGTATGTTTTTAATGTGCTAATTTGAAGTTATTAACATTTCAAAGATGTAATATTGAATTAAAATGCATTGATTATAATTTAATTGGATTAAAAATGATTTTGAGTAAAAAGGGTCAAATAAGGGCAAAATCGTCACATTTAATTGTTTATCTTAAATGATTAATTTTTGAGATCCTTATATCTTTTTACATATTATTATCTGTATTAGGTAGAACTTATAAAGGGTCATCTTATTTGGCCAAAAAAAATTATGAGCCATCTTATGTATTTGACAATAATAGGTAATAAATAATTTGGCTAAAGTATACTTTTGGTCCCTTATGTTTGCATCAAGTTTCAATTTAGTAGACCGTTAGTTTAACTTAATGGAAAATGCTACCTTAACAATTTTAAATGATTTTTTTATAATGAAATTGAACCAAAAATGATACATTTTGAAAATATAAGAATATTTACACTCAAATATTTTAATCTGAACATTTTTTCAATATTTAACAACCATTTAAAATTGTTAAGTTAACATTTTCCGTTAAGTTACACTAACGTTGTTAACAAAAAGGGACTAAAAGTGTACTTTCCAAACATAAAAGACTAAACTAAAACTTAATATAAACATAAGAGACCAAAAGTATACTTTAGCCTAAATAATTTCGAATTCATCTTTACATAATAGAGCTATATAGGGACTAGAGGAGGAATTCTCATATACTTATCTCTGATTGCGTAGTGCTAACATGCAAATAATTTGATTATCTATTACTTTTATATAAGAAGACAACTCAAAATGATACGTATTACCACAAAAACTATTTGCCCACACAGGCTTACTCCACTTGCGTCGATATAATAACTAGCATCAATATAGGCCAAATTCATACACGGGCGCCTGAAAAGCCAGAATACTCCATTTACAGGCATATTTGTGAATGAAACATGAAGCCTATATTGGCAATTAAAGCATTAGTATTGGCAATTAAAGCATTAGCTATTACAAACTATTTTCTTTTTATATAAAAGCGTTGGAATACATCGATAACGAGCTATTTCGAATAAATGTAATAATGTATAGCATATATGAGCACTTATTTTAGGCTTATGCCAATGCACTATGGGAGAAGATATAGCCAGTGTAGTATAGACCAAATTCATACACCGGCGCTTTATACCCCATATACGGATATGATAGCCAGTGTGGTATAGACTAAAAATTTTTCCCCCTTTTTAATTACTTTTATTTTTGGAACTACACAGAATTGATTAAACAAAAGTGAAAAAACTATAATATGACCTCAGAAAAATAAAAAAAGAAACCAACAAACTGATTGAAAATTAGGTATGTCAAGACTTGTAGGTTATTTTCTGTAGACAATATCATAAAATGATTTATGTTTAGGAGAAGCTTCAAATAGAATAACGAAATGAAGATATACTATTTGAACAGTTTAAAGTTTAAACTAGTTGAATAACAAGATGGGAGATAATCTAGAATTCCATTTGTAGTTGTTATAAAAAAAAGAATTCCATTTTTAGTGAACTGCTTGACTTCTTCATGCAAGCATATATATCCCCATCAAGTAATTAAAATTATTCCCTACAGTATTTAATATAATTGACTTTTCAAAAAAAAAAGTGGTTAACTAACCTGAAGCAACTTGCATGAATCAGCCAATAGAATTGAAAAGCTGGTTCAATACGGATGACATATCAAACTAAACTTAAACTCCATTATTTAGATGATTCTATAAAGAGATTGTTTCTCCCATCTTTCATGGAATACATAGCAGTATAGCTACATATATATGATGTCACTGGTACAGCTAAATTCATAAAGGCTATATTGAATAGTGAGAAAAACATGGGTCTTCTTGGGAAAAGCTTGGGCTCCAAGTTTAAAGACTTAAGTAAACAAGCTGTTTCGAGGATTGCTATGTTAAAGAACAAGTATCAAGTACGAGGATCATACGCTCGCTCTGATGTTGTTCAATTCTTGAACCTGGGTTGCCATGATAGGGCACTTTTTCGAGTAAGCTTTCATTGTCTTCTCAGATTTCCTCTAAGTTTTTTAATTAGAGAGGTAGACATCACCCACTTGAGAAATTTTGTTAAACCAATGACCTCCTAATTTCATACAAGTCTTCATGTTACTAGGCTAAAAGGCCATTGACTCTTTTATACTCTTTTATTCTATATAGACTTTATAAATATATGCATGTTGCATATGCTTAGAGCATGTCATCTATTTTTTGTTAATCACCGCCCAGTTAAATGAGAGCTCTTTCCCTCTCCTAATGAGTGCACTTTCCCGGGATTCGAACAAGTGTTCGCATCCTTATGGGGTTGTAGCACACTTACCAGTTCAACCAACTATCCATTGGTTAGAGCATGTCTTCTTATAACCACACAAGTGTGGCTTAATAGTTGTACACTTGGTCTTTTAATCACACGGTGGGAGTTCCAATTCCATCCTTGGATATGGAGAGCATCTTGTGGCTAGCTAGCTATTTACCCTTAAGGGGAGAGAACCCACATCGGGAGGATTAGTAACTGCAACTGGTGATTGATACCCTGAGTCTACTTAAAAAATGAGCATGTCTTCTCATATAATTGAATTTGAGTTGTGATCTTCGAGTTGTAATGAACAAGTGGAGCAATTAATAAGAGAAGAAAACATGGTGGATGTATTTTTTATGATAGAAAACTACTGCAACTTTATGAGAGGAAAATCTAAACTTGTTCAAAAGAACAGGTTAGCCTCCTCTCTCATTTCCTTTCCTGTTTATATCTTATTCTTGAATTATCTGTGTTCTCAAATCAAAGGTTTGAAACAGTCAGTTTCCTGAGGAGATCAAAGAAGCAATATCAAGCCTTATCTTTGCATCATCCAGATGTGGAGAGTTTCCAGAGCTCCAAAAGATTCGTGAGATTTTGAATTTCATATTTGGGAAAGAATTTGCTGCTCGTGCTGTTGGATTACACGTTATAATAGAGTGAACTCCAATGTAAAAGATCATACCTTGCACATTTTTTATACAATAATTTAGCTAGATGCAATTTCACCCTTAAAAGTATTTTCTTCGCAGCAATAACCACCTTAAACGAAGATTTATTGTGCTAAAAGATACTACCTCCGGTCCTAAATATAAGACCTAATTGACTTTTTTTTTGAGAGATTGAGGTTGCAAAATAGGTTATTAAATCATGACATATTTGGTATCTGTTTAGATTATCCATTAGCTTATAGGTAAAATAAACTAGTCTAAGAGAAAAAATTAGGTAAATCAATTTATAATTAACTTATTTTGTTTTCTTTTTAGGATTTTTCAAAAAAGTCAACTAGGTCCTATATTTAGGACTGGAGGGAGTATATTTTAGGGTGCTAAATGCAAAAAAAAAAAATTAATGGAAAAATATTTTAAGGTTACTGAGTGGTTCTGAAAAAATATTTTAAATTGCTGGATGAAACTCAATAGTTTATGATGATGAGTGCTACTAGAAAAATGCTTCAAAGTACTAGATAGAAGTAATTTAACACATCTTTACATTCAATAACTTAAGTTATGCTTTTATGTCAGATGATACAGAAGCTTTCAAATAGACGGCCAGCCATGGAAATCAAACTGAAAGTGCTCAAGGACATTGCTGCAGAAATCGGAGTTACTTTGCAATTGAAGAACGAGTCCGAGGAAGAAGAGAATGAAAAGAAACGAGAGTAGCATGGCATAATATATTATGCTTGCTTAAAACAACCAACAGTTTTCTGCACATATAGTTCCCCATGTACATTAATCAGACTCAGATTTTGCAGAGTAGTGACAGACGATTTAATTTGAAGAACTGGGAAATCCACATTCTACATTCTGAACCACTTTGACTTCAAATAAATAACTTCTAACTAATTCACATGAATAAATAAAAATAGTTAAAAATATTAAATTTGCAAAAAAAATTAAGTAATTTCCAACATCTGCCTTGTTAACTCTACTAAACTATAACATCATATTAGTTTCTATTTTCTCTCGGTATACTTATTACATTAGGTATATGATGAACACAAAATCAATGTGATCTTTATTCAATCAAAGTCTCTCCTCAATTGAGGGTTACAGATACAGTGGGTATACTTATTACAATTGAGGGTGAAATGTAGGAAACTGTGCTTTAATGACTTCAGCAGATTCCCACGTATTGTCTTCTTCTGATAAGTCTGCCCACTTCACTAATACCTCCATACTTCCATCAGTCAACTTCCTCCATTGCCTGATATCCTCGGGTATCACTTTTAATTCCATATCTTCAGTTAACATAGGTGGAAAACTTCTCACCACGTCAAAAGAAGGCACTGCTTTCTTAAGTTGAGAAATATGGAAAACTGGATGTATTCGTGCTCCCTCCGGTAAATCCAATTTATAGGCCACAGTTCCTACCTTATCAACAACCGTATATGGCCCATAAAATCTCGGACATAACTTCTCATTAACCCTCACTGCCAATGACTTATTTCTATAAGGTTGTAAACGCAAATATACCTCATCACCCTTCTTAAATTCCACTTCTCTTCTCTTCCTATCAGCAAATTCCTTCATAACTTGATGAGCTTTCTCCAAATTCCTCTTTAACTCATCCAAAATCCCATTTCTTTCCTCCATCAAACTCACAACAGCATCAACAGCAGATAAAGGCTCTTGGAAACGAAATAAGGTAGGAGGATCTCGGCCATATAAAGCCCTGAAAGGAGACATGCCTGCTGATCTATTATAGTTAGTATTGAACCAATACTCAGCCCAACATAACCACTTACTCCAAGTTGAAGGTTTTGTTCCACAAAAGCACCGAAGATAAACCTCCAAGCTTCTATTTACCACCTCAGTCTGTCCATCACTCTGAGGATGATAACTAGTACTTCTACACAATTGAGTTCCAGCCATACGCATCAATTCTTCCCAAAAATGGCTTACAAAAACTCTATCTCTATCCGATACTACTGATCTTGGAAACCCATGTAAACGTACCACTTCCCTAACAAAAACCTCAGCAACTTTCACTGCAGAATAAGGATGCCGCAATGGCATAAAATGAGCAAACTTTGTCAACCTGTCCACTACTACAAAAATAGTATCATATGAACCTGAACGTGGCAATCCCAATATGAAATCCATCGAAATATCCTCCCAAACAGCATTTGGGATAGGTAGGGGCTGTAATAATCTTGCTGGACTCATAGCCAAACTTTTATTTCTCTGACAAACATCACAAGCGGCCACAAACTTCTGCACATCACGCCTTATTCCCTTCCAATAAAACAAACCAGTTAACCGCTTGTATGTCCTCAAATATTCTGAATGCCCACCAATAGGAGAAGCATGAAACTCCTGTAACAGCACGGGAATCAGCGAAGAAGTCTTGGGCAACACCAAACTTCCTTTAAACAACAAGTGTCCCCCCTTCACTGAGAAACCAGGATATTTAGTACTGCCAATCATCACCTCCTGCAAAATAGTGGTTAAATGTCCATCTTTCCTAACCTCCTCATCAAAAATGGACATATCCACCCCTCCAACTACACACATAGCAGTCAACAACAATTTTTCCTCCTTTCTTGACAGTGCATCTGCGGCAGAATTTAAGGATCCTGGCTTATATTGAATCTCAAAAGAATACCCCATCAATTTAGTCACCCAATTCTGTTGATTCTCATCCAAAATCCTTTGCTCTAAGAGAAATTTTAGAGCTTTTTGATCAGTTCTAATCACAAATGAACGGCCTAGCAGATAATACCTCCACTTCCTCACCACAAACACTATGGCCATCAATTCCCGCTCAAAAACTGAACAACTTCGCTTCCTTTTACACAAAGAGTGACTAAAATATGCGATAGGCCTTCCTTCTTGCATCAACACCGCCCCCAAACCAGTACCCGATGCATCCGTTTCCACTACAAAAAGTTTTGAGAAATCAGGTAAAGCTAACACCGGAGTGGTGGTCATAGCTTTCTTGAGCTCCTCAAAAGCTTTTTGTGCTTCTTTAGACCACACAAAAGCCTCCTTTTTCAACAAAGCAGTCAAAGGAGCAGCTAAAACTCCATACCCTCTCACAAACCGCCTATAGTATCCAGTCAACCCCAAAAAACCCCTTAAACTCTTCACATTATTGGGAATTGACCAATCAACCATATCTTGAATTTTCCTCGGATCAGCATTCACTCCATCCCTAGAAATGATGTGACCCAAATATTCTAATTGTGCTTGAGCAAAAACACATTTCTTAACGTTCAGAACTAAAGCATTCTGCTGCAGCAACGAGAAAGTGAGTTCTAAATGCTTTAAATGTGTCTCCTTATCTCTACTATATACTAGGATGTCATCAAAAAATACCAACACAAACTTCCTTAAGTACTTTCTAAAGACTTCATTCATCAACGATTGAAAAGTAGAAGGAGCATTTTTAAGTCCAAAAGGCATTAACAGAAACTCATAGTGCCCATCGTGAGTACGAAATGCCGTTTTCATCTCTTCCCCCTGCTTCATCCTTATCTGATGGTAACCGGACTTAAGGTCAAGCTTGGAAAAAACTTGTGCTCCTCCCAATTCATCCAGTAGCTCTTCAATGGCAGGAATTGGAAATTTATCCTGTATGGTAATATTGTTCAAAGCCCTATAATCTACACAGAATCTCCAACTTCCATCCTTCTTTTTAACAAGAAGTACCGGGCTTGAAAAAAGACTTTTACTTGGTCTAATTATTCCAGCCTCCAACATCTCCCTTACCATCTTTTCAATCTCATTTTTCTGATAATAGGGATACCTATATGGCCTAATATTAGGAGGTATGGCTCCAGGCCGTAAGTCAATAGCATGATCCACCTCATGTGAAGGTGGTAGGCCTGAAACTGCCTTATGTACATCAGGATACATCTTAAACAACTCCTGAATATCATCCTCCATAGGCTTCTCCACACAATCCATAACCTTCATTTCAGCCAGCTCTACAAAGTACACTTCATCCCCACACTTCGTTGATCTACATATAGCATCTAAAGACATGGAAGTTTTGTGTAAAGTTTGATTCCCTTGCAAACAGAACCAATTTCCCCCCATATCAATCTTCAGTGTAGATTTCTTCCAATTCACTAACACTTCCCCCAACGACTCCAACCAATCCGCCCCTAAAATCACATCCGTCCCTCCCAATTGAAAGGGATATAAAGTGTGAGTAACTACCAATCCTTAGAGCTTCATATCCACATCTCTACATAATCCTTTCCCTTCAACATTCCTCGTGTCACCTAATTGTACCACAAAACTCACCCTATCATCCATTGGAAGGCTCAATTTCTGCACTAAATCCCGTTGAATGAAGCTATGTGTTGCGCCACAATCGATTAACACCAACACAGCCTGATTCATAATTTCACCTTCCAACTTAATGGTACGCCCTCCATTAAACCCTGCTAATGCATTCAAGGACAAGGACATGAGTTGTGAAGACTGCCCCTCCTTATACTCTTCATCATCTCTTCCTATTTGTTCCTCTCCTTCTGCTATCTCTTCTGTATCCGGTGGTTTCTCCTCTAATTTGCTTTCTTCCGACAAAATTAGGACCTGCAATTGCTTCTTCTTACAACGATGCCCAGGCCTGTATCTCTCATCACATTTGAAACACAAGCCTTGTTCACGGCGTCTTTCAATTTCTGCATCCGTGAATCTTCTAGGCACAAACCGATTCGTGTTAGCCCCAACCACAATCTCATTCTTCGTTTCTTCCCCCTTCGCAAACTCGCCTGTTGACCCTGAGGCAAATTGTGACCCAGCCGTCGACACTCTCGTCCCTTCCGCCTTACTACTCATTCTATTAGGGTTTGAGTACGAAAACCCTCTCTGGCTCCCTCCTGAATTATCTGACCAGTATCGCGTTGGTCCTACTCCCTTATTGCCCCCCGTTTGAGCCTTAATCGAGTCCCTTTCTTCGATTCTTAAAGCCATATCCATGAGTTCTGCCAAACTCGGCAACTTCAACAATCTCAAATCAGCCTTAATGTTGATCTTGAGTCCATTCATAAATGCTCCCTTCAACATCTCTTCATCGCACGACCCAATCGCCGCCGATATAAGCTCAAATCTCTCTATATATTCTGCGACACTAGAGGTTTGGTTCAATGACATCAACATTTCGTAAGCACTACCGTTCTGAGAAGGATGGAAACGATTCACCATCTCTCGTTTGAATTCCTCCCATTCTCGAATCGGAACCCTAATTTCTCTCCATTGAAACCAATTGAGAGCTCTTCCTTCCAAACTCAACACCACCGTATCCAGTTTTTCGTTCTCTTCCACATGATTAACCTTGAAATACCTTTCAATTCGAAAAATCCAACCTAATGGATCATCGCCATCGAAAATTGGTAAATCAATTTTCCGAAGGTGCGAATTGTCTCCTGCACTCTTCGCTTCATCAAATTCTTTCGTATGCTCTTCCATTTTCTTCGAATCCTCCGTCTTCTTCTCCGCCTTCATCTCGGACATGAATTCCGATAACATCGACTTCAAAGAGGCCACTTCTAATCCCAATCTTTCAATGCTCTGTTCGTTCTGAACTAAACGTGTATCGCAATTCTCCATTCTTGCTTCCATCTTCCTATTATTGACCATTCCCTAATCGAACTGCTCTGATACCTTTGATGAACACAAAATCAATGTGATCTTTATTCAATCAAAGTCTCTCCTCAATTGAGGGTTACAGATACAGAAAATAGGGCCTAAAGTGCATAAGAGACACTCACTCTCCAAGAAATCCCAAAATACAAGTCTGAGCTCTCAACTAACCAACTCTCCCTATTTAAGTATCAACAACAGCCTAACTAACTCTGCCACCTCATCAACCGCCTAACTAACTCTGCCACCTCAGCAACTAACTCCAACTAACTCTGCCACATCAGTCACTACACTAGCAGCCTTCTACTTGCTGCTTCCTAATCCAACTAACTAACATCTGGGCCTACGTTTATAATAGGCCCAACATGGACCAGACCCAACAGTATACAACAACAACAACAACCATCACCCTTATTGCATATAGGTATACAACAACAAAAACAAAAGTTTTATCCCACTAAGTGAGGTCACCTACATAGATCACACAATGTTATTTGGCTCTATCAACAGCAATGTTTCATGATAAATTAAATATGGGTATACATTAAAAAATATTTAGCACTCCTTAAAACTATCAGATGCCTAATAAAGAAGACAAAAATGCCCTGTAGAAGGCGCCCTATAGTAGCATAAAAAAATGGTCCGTGCCACAGTGAACTTTAAAGTAAATGAAAACAATAAACTTGATTAAGATCAGGTGGGAAAGCAGCTGTTTCAATTAATTTTAACTACGGTTTAACTCTTTAATGAGGTATACCAGTTGAGTTTCTCCTGGAAAGGTGAAAGAGGGAAATCTGATTATGATATCAACTCTGCTGAATCTCATTTAAAGCCAAGCAAAATAATCAGAGGACAGAGTCAATTTTCAGAAAATACATAGAACAGATGGACAATACAAGTGATGAGTTGGGCTCTACAGTAAGGTTCTGAATGATTAAGCAAGAAAACAAACAGTTTGATGCAGCTGCAGAAAATCAACACTTCAATGTGGAACTCATCTTCCTTATCAATGTGACAATCTCCAAATAGAATCTACAGAAGCCTCAATCTGACCGCATTATGAACCCTATAAAAGTGATGATAAGAAGACATGATAAGTAAATATGCACTAGAATGTATAAAAAAATGCACCAGAAGATAAGATCAGAATGTACCAAACAAGCACAAAAGAAGCCAAAAATACGGTGTAGTTTATTAAGATAACAGTATTTTACGCCAAAAATATGTGCTCAACATTCAACACCAAATGATCACTGACAAACAAAGCACGTTTTCAGCCATGAAATGCTAATTGTTCTTTTACTATCGTTTGTGGCAATGCTCAAAAGTCAAAAGTCAACCATAATTTTTTTAACAAATAAACTCAAAACCATGATGATTTATGTAAAATGAGAAAAAGTTCAAGCATTTTCTCTCATAAAAAATTAAGGATATGAGGAAATATAAGGACCAGTCCAGGATTTCAATGGCAGAAAGGCAATCCTACTATCATGCCTGGTCCAGATCAAAATTAATACCAGTAGAACAATTATAAAAGGGTCATCTCAATTCTAGTCCCCACTTGGTGAGAGTGTTGTGGAAAGGAATATACTAGGCAGTCTTCCCCTACTTTTTTGCAGAGAGTCTGATTCGAACCCACAGACCCCACGACAAGTAAGCTTACTGTTGAGCCAAGTCGGCCCTTCACCAGTAGAACAATTTATATTCCCTTAAATTTGCAGTCTTTGCGTCCTTAAATTTGAAACCAGAAATGTCACATATGGATCCAGAAGTTACTAAAGGTTAAAAGAGAATTATCTGAGAAACAAGTCCTCGTTTGTTTGAACTCTAAGAAAAGACATCTCACATTAATCAGTAAGAGTTAAGTCTATCTTTACCAAACACTAATCCCATATAAAATGTTAAATCAAATGAGTCAAACGATTTAATTTGGCCTAACAAGTTTAACACTCATTAACTGACAACCACATAAATACCAGGACTGAATGTGGTCTAAACATTCGATTGGAATCACTTAAATCTCACAGACTAATCCTCTGGAAGCAAAGTGATTGAATTCAGTCAAATCTCACAGACCATTCCTTCGGAGGTGAAAAGACTACAAGACATAACACAAGGGAGAAGAGTTTGATATAGTTTCTTCATATGAGATTCTCCCATAAAAATGACATTTTCATCAAGGAATTTAGCAGTAAATACATATATGAAGCTCATATGTTTTCCCACATCACTCCCAATGAGAAAAACATTAAAAAGTGCTTTTAAAGTCACATTAAAAAAAGCATTTAAAATACCATACATTTTAAGATTACACTAAGTTTCCACCACTCTGCTGCCACAAGTTGATGATATCAGTGGCTTGGTTGAGAAGGATGATCATTTGCTTTTGAGAAATCCAAGGCTTGCTCTCCAGCAACTCCTTGAGCTCTTCCCAGGCATCTTTCCTAGGCCAAAAGTAGTAAGGGCTGAGAGGAATAGTTCCATGCCCAGGAATCATTTGGTCAAGCGCAATACCAATGTTTTTCTCCATCCAAATGAACTTCAACACAAGCCTTGGCTTATCACTTGGCTTCACCACCACTCCAAGCTTCTAAAACATTCACAATCAACAACAGTCACAAGAACATGAGACAATATCCTGTGTTTAATAAATGAAGGATTTTTTCAAACATAAAAGAAAGGATTTTGATATGAAATAAGCATCACATTTCGGCACAAAGATATCTACATCTATAAGTTTATAATGATAGACTAAGATTTACTACCCATGATATGAAAGGATAAGAACATGAACAACATATAATGCAGTAAAGGGTTACAATATTAAGCAAAAATCATTTTTTTTTGTGTGAAAGAAATGAAAAAATGATGGGGCCCACAAAAAGACCTGAGTTTGTGCAGGGAGAGTATCCCAATCTGTGTCAACATCAGGAGATTGTTGGGCTGTGGCTGAGGCAGAAAGCTGAGAAAAGTTGTAAGGTCTTGAAGTGAGGAAGATATTGGAAGAGAAAGGCTTGTGCTTTGTGAAAAAGGAAGAAGATGAAAATGAAAGAGGGTTGAGAGAAGAGGAAGCTTGGAGCGCCATGGATAACATGATGAAGATGGATGCTTCTGACTGAAACTGGTAAAAGCAGCCAAATGTAGAAGATAAGATGAAACAATTCAGTTTATAGTATTTGTTAGTGCAGACTGCAGAGACAATTATAACAGTAACACCTAAATATAAAACCTGACAATTTGGATTATTAAATTATAATATATTTTTTTCAGTGTAATTGAAATATAAGTTAGTATGTAAATAAAATAATTAATTTTAAAGAAAAATATAACTATAGACAATTTAAAATGGTTAATGTTGTATACTTAATTTTTTCAAGAAAAAAAATTATAATAAAGACATGAGAGAATATGATTTAAAATAAAAACAACACAGTTATTAAGGAAATATTTAGTCTCTTGCGAACTATTCGCTCAGTTGTAATTTTAAGACTCAGTTGATTTTTTTAAATTAAATATGCATAAAAGATCAATGAATTTTAGAATATTTTATATGTAATTAGATTATACTATTGGTTTATGAGTAAAATTAATTGGTATTGAAGAAAAAGGAAAATATCAAAATTTAAAATTGGTATTTTTTGTATCCTTAATATTTTTCAGAAAAAAGGTTAACTGACTCTTACAAGGAGTACAAGACCTAATGACATTTTTAAAAAATTTTAAGATAACTAAATAAGTTGCTTATAAATAATTTATTATTTTTTTGAACTAGTTCATTGGACTTATAATTATCATATAATTTAATAATACACAAAATGTGATGTGATTGAGTGACTTAGCTTTCTTAATCTCACCAAAATAAAAATCATATTCGATATACTTCATCAATTTCTAAATATAAGATTTAGTTAACATTTTTGGAGAAATTAAAAAAAGTGAAATGAGTCATTAACATATTTTTCTACTAATAGATGATATATTATTTTATAAGTAAAAAAACTACTGTAATGAAAAATTTAGTCAATTCAATTTATAAGTAAGTTTTATTTTGCTTTTTATATAATTTAGGAATAATATTAATCAAGTGCTGTATTTACTATTTAACAACAAAGGGAGTAGCATTTAGAACCGTGGGAGTATGTAGTATTTAATTGGATATTTCTTTTAAATCATTGGAAAAAGAACTAAACGTGACCTTTTTAGTCAGATATCTAACAATAGCATAATGCTTAATTGTTGTTTTGAAAGATTATATAATGCAATATACGTAGTTTTTATAAAAAAAAATTAAGATTAATTGATGGTAATAAAATGTGAAAATATATAATCCCTTATAGAGGTCAAGAGGAAGTAAATCTTGATAGTTTTGTATGACAACCATACAGACTTTCTAAAACTAGTTTAGCTATAATATGGTTTAATACGATGTTAGGTGCTTATATGTTTTCATTTTAGTTTTGATACATATATTATTTTAATTTAATTAAAATGGATATGTAGTCAAAAGGCTATATGTAAAAAGCCAATACATGAAGGTTTCAATAGTGTGTTTATTCCCTATTTTCTTTAACAGGTCAAGCCCAATCTTTTCAAAAGTTTTATGGACATACCCATGAATGATTTACTTTGGAAGTTTGGCTACACGTTAACACTTGTAACATCTTCTTAAAGAATATAATTTAATCACCAAAACCTCCTCTTAATGTCATTTAAATCAAGTTTAATAGCCTACACAATCTTCTCTTAACTATAGACTCATCCAAAGAATGAACCGCGTAAACATATTTGATTGGTCTTCTTCTAAGACCATGCCTCAATATGATATTTACCACTCCTTTCTAAAGACCTAAACCATCTCAAAGCAGCATCCTTTGTTACCCCACTTTCTTTACATACAATTTCCTCCAAAGCTGCTGATACATCTGCTGGCATTTTGGTTGAAGAACCAGCTATATATATAGCAGCCCCCTCAGCTATTAGATTCCAGATCCTTTGGCTTTGTTCAAGCATCTTATGCTGAACATAAACCTTTTGTGGTTGGTCTCTTGAGAAAGCAACATAGAAACCACCACCTTTCGTTTCCGAAAGCACACCATCGTCTTGTGAATGAGACAACCAGAAATCTTGGTACAGAAAGTCGCCATCTTCGTTTCGACAACCAAAGAAGAAAATAATTGGCGCGGTTGAACTTGCTCTGCTTTGTAACTCTCTTTCCTCCACAAATCCACGAAACGGCGCACAACCAGTTCCAGGTCCAATAAGTACAAGTGGAAGTGATGGTGATGGGGGAGGAAGAGAACCTTTATGAATCCAACCTGGGATACAGATGGCTGCATAAAAGGAAAATAGTTAAGAACAAGAATAATCTGCATGATGTGATTTTTTCTTTACATTTATTTTACCCTTTTTTGTGCTTTTACCATCTTTAGGATCTATTGAAGCAAGCCATGTTGAGCATAGGCCTTTCCTCGTCCTTTTGTAAGGTGTTTTCCAAGACACCACATTCACAGTCAAGTGCACTTGATTGGGATGAGCTGATTGGGAAGAAGATATGGAGAAAGGTCTTGTTTTCAGTGGAGGAACCAACTGAACAAGCCATTCAAATGGCATTTGTACTGAAGGAAAATCCTCCAAGACCTGATTATTTTAGAAAAGTACGAATACCAAATTATCAGTTAAAGTAGGATGATCACATATGCAATTTTCGCTCTATTCTGAAGACAGCTCTCGCACATACTTTTATAACAAACAAATATGCAACGATGCAAAAAAGAAAAATATCATATGAAAGTTATATAGAAAAAAAAGGAAAGGAACAAATGAAATCCGGTTCGAAAATTGGGGCAATAAACAAGTGAAAACACAATAGGAATCATATATTATGAATTAGTTTTACCTCAAGAACAGTTCTCCGCTCCATCTGGTTATATTGATAGAGGTCTTCTCTTCCTTCAGGAGAAGAAAAATACTTGAGTCGTTCCCTCTCATGTTCCGCCTCAGCGAAAAAACTCATGACCTTGAATTATTAATAAATGATTGATATGTAAGTACTTTCGAAAGAAAGTTCCTTCATATGCATAAATAAAGTATAAGTTAACTCAATTATATGAAGAAGCAAAGCTGTAATCAAGAAAGCATTAAGTAAAATAGACATGTCCCTGGAGGGATAAAAATTCAAAAACAGGGTAAAATGGCTTGCTTGCAAAATTATTAACATTTTCTAGAAAACGTGAAGGTTTCTTTGTTGCTTGGGTGAAAAGAAAAGCCTGCCAAGGGCATTACATATCTCTTTCATTTGCTCAAACATATATTCATTTGTACTTCATCATGAGCCATAAAGCTAAAAAAACAATAAAATGGAGACAAAACTATGAGTATAGTGAAATGTTAAACACTACAGCATAGTGGGCAATGCTATCTACATGGGCAATACATTAATGGTTCAAAAGCATAGTGGATCTTGCCTCAAAGAAGTATCGCCGAGGGGAAGCTGAAGATACATCCATGGTCAATTCAATGAAAGTCTTTAACTTTATCGGGATTACAGAGGCGTGTGCACCATGGTTATTCATTTCTCTAGAATTAACCTGAAATTGATGAAATTGCGCATAAGAAAATAGCAGAACCATGTATATTCACATAATTGTTGCCGGATGTATGCATTGAATTGCACAATTATGCAGAGACTTCACAGAAAGAATTATGATTTTGTCAGGAAATACCAAAAAGCTAGAAATGAAGCCAGTACAAAATTAAACACACTAGCTTATTTTAATATTCCCAATAAATTGAACATTTCACAAGGTACTCAACAAATACTTTGATCTTTTAGTTCATAAACACGAACAACCAAATTAATCATTGGAAAACCTTATAGTATTCCTCTCTTAAAAAAATAGTGCACCCATGAAAGTTTATTGTAGCTGATCAATCATACCAACTGTCTGTCACCAAAAAAAAAATATGTCCACTGTCTGATGTTATCATTGAAGGATGTATTCGTGAAAATTCTAGTACACATGAGGCAACTTAGTATGAATACACAGCAAATAATTAAGAATCTTGTGTAGAAAAATTAAAATATTATCTAAAGTAACATAAAACACTCACAGTAATAAATGCATCAGGATTTAATTTACAGTGATGTATAAAAGCGTCAACTGCAGCTGGATCTTGACTGGGAAGAATTTCAAGGACATCACCAATGTCATATTCAATAACCTAAGGAAAATCATAAATGCACCCTTTAATTCAAACAAGGAAGTTGAATAACCTTGGAGTTATTTATCATATGAAGTAAAGAACAATTTGAAGTAGAAATAAGCAGTGCACCAAGGTAGAAAAGATGGATAGATAAATAAATTAAATAAATAATACATAAATGTGGTAAGAGAAATCCAGTTTCGATGTTATACAATTATAAACAAGGTTATAAAAAACATGACAGCTTACATGCAATTATAAACAAGGTTATAAAAAACATGACAGCTTACATGCGAAACAAATTCAAATTCAATGTGACGGACATCTTTTCCGCTGTTTGATTTCGTCAAAGGAAGATTCTTTACCTACACAATCAGAATTAGATATATGATAAAGTACAAGGGACAAAAAATATATTGGCAGAGAAATTTAAATAGAAATGGCTAAATTCTACTCGTAGCAGTTATTCCATCTAATGTGTTTCAAATCCAATACCATCTTAAGGAAACAGCCAGGCCTACTTCTGTCAGGATGGGATGTGCCAGGATGCATTGAACGGGCGCCTTCAAGTTGAATCTCATTATACTTTAAATCTGGGGATAGACAACAAATATACATTATCAAATATAATTAGCACATCCAAAATTCCCAAAAAAGCTGTAGCTCAAAATAAACCAATCACAATTGCATCTCTGTTATGATAGCATCATTTTTCTAATAAAAAATGAAAACGCATCAGCAGGAAATATACCAATGTGGACGGTAACGTATTGCCCTAAATAAACAGAAATCACATGACAGTGTAAAAGCTCATGTGATGAAGAGTTTATACTATTTATGTTTCTTAGACTATCACGCCCTTATCTTAAATTGCTCATCAAATCAAGCTTAACTATCAAGTGAAAAATGCAAGTCAACAAAGAATTTGATAACATGTTACCTGAGGCAGTAGAAACTTGTGACTCCACAATGTCAGTGTTATGATAAGTGATTTGGACTTTTGGCTGATCAATTAATGTATCATTTGGAATCATGACATCGGCACCATTGGGGAAGAATTCAGGTTTTATGACACTTAACACTCTCCATAGAGATAACATCCAAGGATCCAGAGCACCTTCATAGCTGCAAGTAAGTACAACACTAGAAAAATAAATAATCAACTAATTTCTAAAGTTTTCTTATTAGAAAACATGGCTAACATTCAAACAGAGTTATACAATATCCAATTGGAAGTTCAAGCTCCCTTCATCATTCACAAGCACAAAGGAAATTGTTTCACTATTTTCAAACTTTTCATGTTTTCCAATTACAAAGGTATCTGTTTCAACCAAATCGAACGTAATTTTCAGAATTGACGGCATATTATATCATCTTACCCTGAAGGGTGTTGATCATCTCCCAAACCTTTTTCTAAAATAGTTCTTCCACCAAGGTCAATTAATCTTTTGTCAAGCTTCTTTGCAACAAACTGAAAATATACACTTTTTTCAGAAGATAAAAATTAAATTTCAAAACATATCAACCAAGATCAATAACAATCAAATTGCAGTACTAGAATTACTCAAATGAAGTGATTTTCACAACCAAAAGATATCTGTTTGTTAGAAATAATGAAAATAAGTAATATTTCCTATTGTGTATTATGTAGACTATTTATATATCTTAGTCATTATTGTGAATTATATTATTAGGAAATATTTAGAGTAGAAGAATATTATGTTATTATTAGGGAATTATATTAGGTAAACTTGTAGAATAAGTTTACTATCTTTTAGAAAACTTTTGTATTATAAATATGTAATCATATCAATGAAATAATCATCAGACTATTTACCCATCCTTTCTTCCCACACTGTTAAAGAACAAATTCGCATAATTAAGACGCACACTTAATTAGAACCAAGCAAAACTTTTAAGTCTTAAGAGATGAATTACGACACTATGCCAATAGTAACATGCACAAAAAAATTATTTAGATTGGCAAATCAATGTCCATACATTGAATTTCTGATAACCTGAATAACCCAAACCAAACACGGCATAAGGAACGCCATTCAGCCAATGGTTGGTCAGGTTTTTCTGCAAAAGGAACCTCCAAAACGCCTGCATAGTCAAAATAAATAAATAGCCCAATGGGAAAAAGATAATTAATTCCTGGCTCCACCATATCACTTCAATGCCACTGAAATAAAAAAGAAGTAAAAGATACTTTCATTTAACCTTCATGGAATCTGGTGGGTCCCCCTGGCCAGTGGTTGAAACCACAAAAATCACGGCCTCCTCCTTTGGTAATGAGTTCTGTGAACATATATTTTTGAGTCAGATAAAATGTATTAAAAATCAAGAGACATATGAAAAAGAGAGACCAGTTTCCCTCCCAAAGAAAATGACAATAACATAGAGAAACATAATCTTCAATGCATAACTGCCATTCAATCCTTTAGCATAAACTACAGGAAAGCCATTTAAGAAACTCTAAACTGAAACTAGATAGAGATCACAAACATAATCTGATCATACAAGTTGCCCATCTAAAAGCAACAAAACAGCCTCAATGTTGCAGGCATTCTAAACCAAATGCACCAAACTATTGCTAAGAGAACACAAAACCTTGTGATCCTTTTTATCCATTCTAAAAAAACAAGCCAGACCAACGTTTCTCAAATTAATTCCACCATGCATTATATGCATTGAACATAAAAGACGACGACAACAACATCAACAAAGCCTTATCCCAACTAGGTGGGGTCGGCTACATGGATCACACGACCTCATTTTGTTCAATCGATAGTCATGCTTGGAGACAAATCATTGATTAAAAGGTCTCGTTGAATAATTTCGTGAAGAGTTCTCTTTGCTTTCCCTCTCCCTCTTTTGTAACGACTCCATACCATTGATCAACTATTCTTACTGACTCATCTAGTTCATGACAGTTAAAAAGAAAAACCTACAAGACACTAAACTTCAATCAATAACTAATGCCATATTTAATCAATAACTTTATGTTGAGGCCAACAAAAAAGGCAAATAAAAACTGAAATTTCATCTAATGAATAGAAACAGATAAAGCAACTGACTGACAGGATCATAATCATCCAAAGATTGAAGCTTGACAGGGCAGCCTCTTCGTTCAGCTTCACGACCAAGCTGCTCAGCTGCATCCAATGCATTTCCAGTCTGAGTAGCATACAGAATCAGCAGCTTCCACTTGTCTTCCATGGCAAAGAACAAATCCTCCACACCCCACAAAAATTAAAACAAAAAAATTGAAACTTTTGTATGCTGAACTGTTACAAACTTGGTGAGAGAAATAAAAAAGGTTGAAACTTTTGATGTGGGTAGTGACTGAAATATAGATTCAGCATAACCCAGATGGAAAAGAATGAAAGGGGTGAATTTGGAGGGAAAAAGATGGAGTATTTAAAATTATGAATTGTGGAGAGTATTATTCAATGAATGAATGAGGGATTCAATAAAAAGGGGTCATAATAAATTGGAAGAAGATGAAGATTGGGTTGGGTTGGGTTGGGTTGGGTTTATATTATTTTGGCCGCCGTCGCCGACTGAGTCGTACGGCACTTTGCATTTGATGCCAACAATGGGAGAGAAGAAGTGATGAGAAGGACAGAAGGTTTTGTAAGATGACGTGGATGATGAGGTGGATTTATATTTAATGCCACGTCATTTGCCACTTTGAATTTAAGAGTCAAAATCTGTTAAGTTAATAATTAAAGTTACAGTCCCGTGGGATCTCTTAGTCCCACATCGACCATGAATGTGTGTGTAAGTATATAAGTAGGACATTCGCACTTCAGCTTGCCAACCGCGTTAGTTGGTTTTGCTGTTGTGTTTGGTCCAAAAATGTGTTCAAAAAAATAATTAAAGTTAGAGAGCAGATTGGGTGACATGGAAATTAACACAATAGCTACTATATTTGTTGGGACAAGAATTTAATGTGCAACATCACTAAAAACCTCTAACCTATTACTAAAAGCTTAGATCAATTTGTTGGGTTGTTAGAACTTAACTTGAAGTCTCAAGTTTAAACCCCTGAGTATGAAGCTGTGACAATTACTTGGAGGTAGCGAGGTTGCCCTATTGTTAGTATACGATTCCGTGAATCAGATTAGCCAGTTGCTGGTAGCGAATGAAACTGATGAATGAATAAAGAAACAGTGCTAACATGTTGAACCCCAATCCCCATGAAGAGTGAGATTACACTTGAATGGTATGGTTCTTTATTGGCATATGGAGGTAGTGGTTGTGTGTGAACTTTAGAGCCATTGATATACGGTGAAGCCTGTGTGAGCTATCTAAACCGTTAAGTTTGAACTTGTTTTAGGGTCCGATCAAGCCCCATATTAAAATAAGTGTTTGTGGTCCAAATCCACAAGCTTGTGGGTTAACCCGCCAAAACCCGTGGGTAACTCGAACCCGTTCCCCTAGTCTATTTAAAAATAAAAAAAATGCCTTTAAAAGTGAGTACAACATAAATTAGAATTTTTATGAACCACATTACAACATCAATCAATTTTTCAATTCTCTCTTCAATAAAACTCTTCCACCGTTTGGTTCTAAACGTTTGTGCTGGGTGTCGTTTTCTTCACATTTTTACTGTAGCGAATGTTGTGTCACTGTTTACAGATCTGGCCCCACGTTGGACAAGTGGAAGTTACCGTATTGATTACTTTTTCTGCTGGACGAATAGGCTATTAATATTGTTTTATGTTTCTTTGTTCTTGGTTTTTTTTAGGTTTATTATATTATAGTTGTTGTTATCGTGGCAATAAATTTTCTCCACTCAAATGAGTGACCATTTCTTCCCCTGTTTCATTATTTTTATTTATATATTAACTAGCAGTAACCCCCGCGGCCAGCGCGGGTAGCAAAATCAAAGGAAATATGGCCTATTGCAAAAAGAGAATATAAGGGGCATAACATATACATAGTCATGAAATAACAACAATGACATTATGTTAAAACAAACCGCCAATCAAAGTCATCCAAAAAATACAGACAATGTAAATATACAAAGAAGATTAAATATGTCAAAAAAGATAAATATGCATTCATATATGTCAGCTACGCATTTGATCAGATCCGTTACAAACAAAATATAATCGATTAGTTTAGTTAAGAAACATTGTTGTTGACAGTGCACTACATCAAGTAGGAATGTTTATAAACACTTCTTTGCAAACAACATTCTTTGTGGTTCCTTTTGAACCATCTTCATGGAATATAAATTTTTAAACTATCCATACTTCACACACGTGAAAATGCAATGTATAATTGCCCATGGGTGAAGACAAATTGTTGAAGATACACGCCAACCCTTTTCAAGGACTGTCCTTGACTTTTATTGATAGTCATTTCAAAACTTATAATCACTAGAAACATGATCTAATGACAACACTGAATGCACATCTGGACCTCCTTTAGCAAACCACTTTCAGGGAGAATGGAAGTTGAAAAAAGAAAGTAGGGAAGAAGATACACTTGGTAGTCATTCTTAAAAATAGTTCAATGTTTGATAATTTTAATTAGCCTTATTTGTCAATTCAAACCATGTTTAAAGATTGTTTTTTTTAACTGAAATGTTTAAGGATTGTTCATGCATGTAAATTTCACTCATTATCATTAATTGTATCATATTATGCTTATTTTATCAAGAACACCTTAATTTAATTAGTGAAGCCTAATAAAATTGACAAAATTTTGAATGACAATATTTTTCTAGTGTTACCCAACATTAGGGATGGGAATAGGCCAGGCTGGCCTGTTAAGGCCTGCAGCCTGGCCTGCTAAGGCCTGGTCTGGCCTGATTAAAATTAGGCCAAGCTCAGGCTCAGGCCTTTTTTTAGGCCTGTTTTAATTAACAGGCCAGGCTCAGGCTATAAAAAAAAGCCTGTTAATCTAACAGGCCGGCCTGTTAAGTAGAGTAGCCCAAGATAAAGCCGAATAGTCTCACTGTCACTCTCATTTCACGTGTGTGTCTTTTGATTCTTGAGTCTCTCACCTACCTCACCTACCAGTCAAACTAAACCAACCCACTCAACCATCAAATAAAAAAAAATGTCTCTCATTTTGCATGCTCGAGTCTCTCACCTCCCACTGATTGAAAAAGTCTCTCACCTCATCAATCATGTTTCAATTCATCACTGAACCAACCATCTTTCTTCTTCCCCATTTTTCTTCTTCTTCTTTTATTTGCAAAGAGCCTCACTACTAGTCCCTCACTGAGTTCGTCAGTCCGCCACCATTAAAGAAGACGAAAATGAAGAGTTTTGAGCTTAAGATTTTAGAAGGCGAGGAAGACAAAAGTTTTGTAAAGATGAAGAAGATGAAGTCAAAAATCTTTACGGAAATTCTTGTTATAAGCTGAAGCAAGGTGAAAATTTTGTTCCATCCCATTCCTATATCCTTTTCTAGTTTTTTTTTTATTTCTTACCATTCCTCTTTTTTAGTGGGATGCTGAGATAAAGTGTAATGAGATTAGCTATTAATATGGAAATGAATGGATTTTTTTTAAGGGAGATTGATTTTATTTGAGTTAGTGATATGAAAAGTTGGTGGCTGAGAATAAAATTAGGGTTTGTTGATTTCTTGGTATATATTGATGGTTTTAGAATGTTTACATGTATGTTCCTATTTCTGGCGTTTTTTCTCTCTTGGTTTCGGCCTGTTAGGCCTGTTTAATTTCCAGGCTAAGCCTTAACAGGCCCAGGCCAGGCCACAGGCCTGAAAAATGTGCCATAACAGGCCACAGGCCAGGCTTGAATTTCATCTTGATAACTCAGGCCAGGCCTATTTGGGGTGTTGCCTGGCCTGGCCTGGCCTATTTCCATCCCTACCCAATATCTCGTGTTGTAATGTACTCTCTTTGGTCCTCTATATAAGTCACCAACTTCCAATTTTTCTTAATCCTTTATATAAGTCACTTCATGATTTCCAATCTGCATTAATTATTTTTTTTCCATATATACTCACATTTATTAGGGGTATAGGAGAGGGTAATAATTAATAATTTTGGAAATAAGTGTAATTATTGGCGGTAGAATTGAAAACTATCTGAATTTTAGGACAAAATAAATGCATTTAACCAATTTTCTTGGTATATGAAAAAGGTAGTTGGTGACTTATACTCCCTCCGGTCCTTATTATAAGTCGTCAACTACCTCTAATTTTTGGTCCTTAATATAAGTAACTAACCGCCGCATTAAATGCTTTTTTCCTACTTTACCCCTATCATTAATGAAGATTCAAAGTTGAAAATGTGAAACATATCATTTAATGAAGGGTGAAGTTGGAAAAAGTAGAAAAGTAAACATGAATTTTAACACCCAACTACCATTCCTTGGTATGTGAGAAATGGGTAGTTAGTGACTTATAATTAGGACCGGAGAGAGTAATAGGGATCAGAGGGAGTATAGATTATTATTTTTGGATCAAATAGAAAATTTGGATTGTAAACAATTGGTGTTTTTATGTCTACAACATTAATTTTTCCACATAAAATACTTGTGATGTAAGCAAGAGATAAATACGCCTCACAAGAGACAGTAAATTCATTTCAAAGCAGTGTTTCATTGATAACTTCAAATACAACTTCGACATCTAACGATAGTAACAAATAGAAAACTTACATAGAACCTCATATGAAACATTATCAAATTCAATAACCATGAAAACATCAATAAGACCCATTGCAAAAAAAAAAACTTTATAAGAAACTGGGCTTGCTAGACATGAAAACAACCAAAAGAACCCATGATAATGTCCCACACTCTCACTGCAAAAAATCACTTTCAGCTACACTTCTTCAAAAGGCCCCTCTGAATTGCTAGTACCTCGCATATGGTTGGATTCCATATAGTCTAGGCATAACAATAGTTTTGGGGAGATGACACACCTATGATATTAAAAAAAAGTAGGAATCAAAATAGTTTCTAGATGTCCAAGATGTTTACAATAAAATGTGGATGCTATATCAAATACAACTCCAACACAAACATGACAAACTCACGTGAAGAAGAAAAAAACTGGAAAGATATAGAGGATCATCTTTTGAAGAAAATCACACAAAATCAGGAGCTTTTGCAGAACATTGGATTTGATGGCTTTCATAGACTTGTTATATATCATACTATTAAAAGACATGGTAAAAGAACTTCTAAGTAAGAGTCTTATCATTATGGCAAAAAAAAAGTAAAAGTCTTATCACAATAGACTCAATGGGATATCTTGCAATTTAAAAAATGGCTCCTCCACCATTAAAACGAACATACATACTTTAAGATCTTCTATCGAAAAATGACTTAATAATTGAGAATCCTACACATTGTTATATTATATAAAATCTAAAATATATAGATATCCTTCTTCAATATAAAGATTTTGTTATATGTCAAATCACTTTCAAATTCACACATCACATTCAGCATATAGAAGAAATAGCAATGGAAGATTCCAAATCAACATAGGAGAACAAATCAAAGAAAATATACACATAACAACTATCCATTAAATCAACAGTAACTTAAACTAAAAATAGAAGATTGACAAGTATTTAATAGAGCAAAATAAAAGATTGAAGTTCTGAAAAGGAGAAAGCACAAGATATATTGATTACCTTCCTATATTTGTACATCTAACAATGTTCATTAGCTTTTCCCCTCTTTGATGATGCCAGGCTTTAATAGAAGGAATTGATTTATTATTAATGCCACCACTTTTCCCTTATGTTGCTAAGGTTTGGTAATCAAAATATGTATTTAGGGACACCATAGAATGGAGAAAATCCTGGTGTGTAAGCTTGATTTGGAGGTATGTATCTTCAAATCATGTATGGACATTGACACCTTGTTCAAAAGTTTTGGAGAATATCCCTTTCTAGTAAGTGATTTTTTTTATTCTATCTTCATGGACACTCACACCTTCTTCTCATATGACTTTTTCATAGAGCAGATAATAATCCACATTAGACCTAAAACTTGAGAAGGAATTGGAATATTTGAAAATTGCATGCCATTAATTTACACAGAATTAGAGATGATGCCTCAAATAGGAACCACAATAGGCCACCAAACTTGAATAATTTAGATTAAATGTATAAACAATGTGACACATCTAACCAATGGATAATGATAACATAAATGGTTTGCATACCAGTCCCATGTTTGCAGGAAAAAAGTAATGACTTTGATGATTTCTTTTTCCATCATCAAACTGAGCTGTCAATCAATGAAAGTTCTTTTGTTTATGCATTACATACGGCATATGCCAAATCTTATAAATGAAGGATCCTAAAAATTTGTGAATGTAAAACGCTTGATGAAGCTAACATATATATATGAAAACATCAAGTATGCACAAATATCAGTCAAAATTTTCCATTTAACAAATATAAAGTCATGGACAACTATATAACAATCATCAATAGAGTAATTATGAAGCGAAGTGGCCCCTAATATTGCCTAAATCTGTGGGATTTTCAGCTCCATATCTTATCAAATCTCCTAACTTGTGAAATCCCATAAATCAGGGAACCAATCATTCATATACTCAAAAGTCATTTTATAAATAGATATGAAAAATGACATAAAAGCTGGAAAACACATTGACTAAAACCTGCAAAACCAACAACTTAACAGTTTTTCCTGAAAAAATGTATTCTATTGAAAAAATCACCCTGCAACATTCATTGTCCACAGTGTGATAAAAGATTACCTAAAATAAGATACATAAATCCCCTAACAATCTTCACAATTACTTGATCAACCATATTTGAAATTTGAACTGAATATTCTCTCCTATTCTCCTAATAGCATCATGAGATTCAAACCATAACAATGATCCATTAGATCAATAATTAATAATACATAATTATCACAAATTTTATGATATGGCAGATTATCCACAAATTCACACCTCACATACCTTGGTTCTTGTAGTACAATACTTGTTAAATTACTCTCATAATATACCATCAAATCAAATAATTTATATCATTCCACCTGCAAACAAATAAAGAAAAAATCATGAAAATACCTTGAAGTGATAGGCAATAAACAATAATAAGCATTATTGCTTATTGCTTACTAAAGTAGTAATTGAAGATTCAAATTGGGGAGGGGAGGGGAACAAAACAATCATCCAACACTAAATCAATGGTTACCCAATTCAAAATAAAATCAATATTTCAACAGAGAAAACAACTATACTGAAGCCGTGAAAAAAAAAGCATTGAAATTAGAATGACACACCCCTTCAACAGAGATTTCCCCTTATTTTACAGAAGAATAGTGTTTTTAAGATTTTAATCCATGTTTCATTGAGCATGGTTTATTGGCATATCCTCTTTAGTGAATCAGCCTTTCTTGAAAACTCATTGATGATAGATTTCTTAACTTCTCCTCTTCCCCTGTTACACAAAAAGAAAACAATAGGATCAAATGGACTACTAAGAACACATTAAGAATGTAAAATCTCCAAAGAATTATTTTATTTCTCAACTATTTTTTATCATTCTCATCTAAATCATACTTTTTTGCATTAATAGTTTAGAGAAAAAGGAATGATAAAGAATAAAAATCGCATTGACATGAATATATTAATGCAAAAACAACCCTTTATACCTCTCACTCTCCCACAAATTCACCATTCCAAGTTCCTTCTTAGAAAACCCTGCTATGTTCTTCCCCACAGACATCTATGCTTCCATTATCAGCGGGTAATTTCAAGACACTTGTTTATAAACTGAAATTCTCAATGGTATTATAGTGCAGACAAATCACTTGCTTATAACGGTGGGAAGAAGTCCCAGAAAAATCCCATGTTACAAATGAAAACAGAAATCGAACACTTAATACCTACATAAACCATGTTAAGATTAAAATAAACAAAGTAGAAGTGAAAGGGGAGACTCACAACAATATGTTACTTCAATGCTTTGGATCCATAATTTGGGCAGTGATCTTAGGAGGCTCGAAGGAAAAATCGGGTGATGGATTGGCAAGCAATATTGAAATCCAGTGTGAGATTAAAGTGCACAAAGAAGGTAAAGGGCAAAGACTCACATGAAGCGCTTGAGATTGAGAAGAAATAGAGCATCATCTCCAACAAAGCATTCATGAAGCACCAAATTAAAGAAAAGAGAAATCGGAGGAAATCACCTCCAGATTGTGGCTTCAACATAGAATGAGCTAAAGAAGACGATTTTAAATAGCAAAACACAGCCCAGTCAAGGAATCATAAACCCACCAGTTTCTAAAATGAACCAACGGATAATGGTGAAAAACCTGAATACCATCATGACAATACACTATGGTGGAACACGCAATATCCATCCTCTTGCCAGAATATAAGAACACATGGGACCACATTTAAATTTAAAATTGATAGAAAATGGAAATGAATCCTCAACTTTTGAAACCACACAAAAAGCAACATATTAGAAGTGGGTCCGCTACTCGCTACAGTGTTTGCAAATTCTCTACAGTAAATAAACAAAGAAAACGACTGAGAGCAAGTACGTTTTGAGCAAAGAAGTGGAAGAGATTTATTGAAGATATTGCACTTTAATCTCCACTTAATGTCAAGGCAGCACACTCTTTGTCTTTCTCCAAATATATATATATGGCTTTAGTTTTTCATTCACTATTATTATTAATTAGGAATTAGTGATTTACTAAATAGTAACTTGCTTAAGTAAAATTTTCCCATAAGATCTAGGAATATTAGTGTTCTTGATTGTTATTATATTTGTATATTAGTGTATTTAGATTGTTTTTAAAAATATGTTGCACATTTTGCGTTGCGTGTAAGACACACAATAGGTAGCTTCCTGCTATATTATGCTCTATCAGTATTTGAAGTTTATCCAGGGGATACTTTCCAAATCCTTTGGTTAGAACCACACTAAACAGTTGGTTTCCATATATTTAAACACATGTTGTTATACATCTTCTGAACCTCTCTCATTTTCCTTCCGTCTTCATTTGTTTCAAAAATTCATTTGCCATGGAGGGCGGTCTGGACGTTCATGCAACTTTGTCCCAGAATCATGTCTCAATACCTGATCTATTTGTATGTGTTGACAACTTGCATGTGAAGATTGAGAAGGTTATTCTCAAGCAAGTTTTGTGATATGCGCTTGGCAAGCTTGGACCCGTGCAGGCGAATGAACAGCTTCATCTAGTGGTTTTTGGTAAGACTGTATTTTTTAACCGTTATTTCTGTGCTTTTTTCATTCTTGTATTATTTTGATTGAGCGTGTTCTCTAATTTTTCTCCCCCACCGCTCAGTTCCGGCGTCGCCTGTTGGTGGTTGACAATGATCGGGTTCTGTCCATGTTTTGTTCATATTTCGGTGAAGAGCAAACTCTCTGTATCAGTCATTGCATTGTTTGTAGGATACCGGATTTTGATGGTTCAAGGATTTTCCTCAAGCTTCAATTAAATAGCATTGTTGACAGGCCGGTCTTACCACTGCCACGTAACTGCTTTAATATTGTTACCATTCCTCATGTGGCAGCTGGGTACACCGACGGTTGTGGTCTCTTTGGTATGATTTTTTCCTTGCATTTATGTTTTTGATCTACTGTCTTATTATGGTGCTCAGATTTAGTGGTTTTATTGAAATATCAATCATTATTTTATTTTGAATTGGGCAACCATAGATTTAATGTTGGATGATTGTTTTGTGTTCCCCCAAATAAAATTTGTTGTCCATTCTTGATTTGGAATCTTCAATTGCCACTTCTTCAGTAGGAAGTAATGCTTTTTATTGTCTATTTCCTATGACTCCAAGGTATTTTCATGATTTTTTCTTTCATGTGTTTGCAGGCAGAATGATATAAATTATTTGATCGATGGAATATTAGGAGAGTAATTTAACAAGTGTTGTACTATAAGAACCCAAGGTACGTGAGGTGTGAATTTGTAGATGATGTGCCATGTAAAAACATTTGTGATAATTATGTACTCCAGGAACGCTATTACGTTTTTGGTTTTTTCAGGTTGTAGTCAATATGTTTTCCAGGCTTCCAGCTTTTATGATAAACATTTTGTTATCTATTTATAAAACACACTTTTGAGTATATAATTGATTGGTTCCTTAATTTATGGGATTTGACAAGTTAGGAGATTTGATAAGATTTGGAGCTGAACATCACATAGATTTAGGCAATATGGTTGCTCTATGGTTGTCCATGAGTTTATATATGTTAAATGAAGTTGTCCATGAGTTTATATATGTTAAATGAAAAATTTAGATGATATTTGTGCCTACTTCATGTTTTAATATATATGATAACTTCATCAAGCGTTTTACATTCACCAATTTTTAGGGCAAGACGTGGAGGATCCTTCATTAATGGGATTTGACATATGCTCTAAGTGATACATAAGAATGATATATTTTCACAATGAATGATATATTTTAATAAAGAAGAATGATATATTTTCACAAAAAGTTTTTAATACACAAAACAAAGACTATTATTTAGCCGTCACTACTTAAAAAATAAAAAACCGTTTACAAAATAACCTTTTTTCAAAGCATTCCAATTTTATCCTTTATAATAAACAAGGAAAGATAAACATATCAAGATTACAGGAATCCCTCTTATAATGCTCCCCCCGTAACGTGGGGGATAAAAGTTAATATGATGTTTAGAGATACTCAATAATCATGTATCCATGTGGCACTCCTCCTATTTCAATATGGACATTGAAATACATGAGTGAAATGCACAACAGCTCATGACTTTACTCATTGAGAGCAAGTGACGGCTAATAGCCACCAAAGCTCATGTAATCAAATGTCAACTACAAATGCAATCCCTTGAATTCACTAATTGAGAGCACTCAAAGAACTTAATTCATACTTTTGCACTTGCAATAGTTTGTTTTGTCCCTATAATACGGTTTTCTTCCAATTTCATAAATTCAAAACTTCCCTTTTTCCATTGTATGATAATATTGATTCATCTTGAGTTATTCGTGACCCAAATTACTTTTGATTGTGAAAGCATCAAGAGACCAAACTTTATAAAACACTCAGTACATGATATTTCACTTCTTTACATTTTGTGATCATCACACCTTGTATAGTGAAAAATATTTTTGAAACATAATTCAGGCAAGAAAGATGTGTTCATGTCTGAACTCTACAACTTTTTTTTAAATTTATTGTCCAATATGATTGGATTATAAACTGGTATAACAAATAACATATGGACAAAAAGGTTTTTAAAAAGTTGCATGTTTGATGTTGC
The DNA here is from genome assembly GCA_029929735.1 of Mimosa pudica. NCBI lineage: Eukaryota > Viridiplantae > Streptophyta > Magnoliopsida > Fabales > Fabaceae > Mimosa > Mimosa pudica. The sequence continues at coordinate 4,013,682 of JAKELP010000021.1, read as the reverse complement.
TGGTTCTTTGTATAGTCTTTGCAAAACATGTGTTAATGACAACTTAATTAACATCATTGTTATTGGGTTATTTCGTATTATACTGTATCTGTGTTGTCTATATATGACATATAAAGTGTCATAACAACATAACAACAATATTAAATAATGCTACCCGCGCTGGCCGCTGGGGCCTAAATGCTAGTTAAACATACAAATGTACTCTTTACTATTAAAATTTGAAAATAATACATGAGGTTTAACATGTATTTAGTCGGATAAAAAAATGTTAGAAATGTTTTATAAATAAGAAAAAAAAAGAACAATTAGCTCAAAATGCTTCAATTAGCTAGACCCAACCCAACCCCAGTAGAAAACACATCAATGAACAAGCTAATAAAGCAGGGAATTCACCAATGAATTTCAAACACTCACAATATACATGATTGAAATGTAATGGTAACACCAACATAAAAAAATATTACATTGAAAAACTTACCATACACAGGTGATAAAAATAGCTACAAAATCTTGTAAGCCTAAATTGAAGTATCCTATATGCTCTGTGGTGTCCAGTAATTAGCAAGTCATTCTTATTTCGGACTATTTTCATTTTCTACAAGACTATCACCCTCATTCTGTGCACAGGCCTTGTTTTCAGTTATATCATTTTCCTTGGCTTCCTGGGATTACTTGATCTGTCCATTGTTATCAGATTCACTTGAACTATGTTTGAGTACGGCAGAATCTGATAATTCTTGCTCGAGTGAATGTTCTACATGAGGAAGATTGGCTCCTAATTCCTCTTCAACTGTTCCTTCAGTTTCTCTGTCAGACAAATGATCACCAGAAACCGGTTCAGTGCCTGAGATTGATGCTTTCTTATCATGAACCTCATAAACTTCAGCTTCTGATTTATCTTCAGGTTCACTAGATACTCTGGTTTCTTTATCAGCCAGGTCATCAACAGAAACCAATTCAGTAACTGGGATTGATGCATCCTTATCATGAACCTCATGAATTTCAGCTTCTAATTCCCCTTCAAGTTTACCAGAAACTTTGGCTTCTTTATCAAGCAGGTGATCGCCAGAAACCAATTCAGTAGCTGGGGTTGACGGATCCTTATCTTGAATGTCATGAATTTCAGCTTCTGATTCCCATTCAAGTTCACCAGATACTTTGGTTTCTTTATCAGACAGGTGATCACCAGAAACCAATTCAGTACCTGAGGTGGTTGATTCAACCTTATCATAAACCTCATGAATTTCTACTAGTCCTCCTCCTCTAGGCTCAGTATCTTGGGGCTCATCAGTACAATCATCGGTTGGAATATCACGCTGCTCTGTCTTTGATTCATGAGATGTAGGTTGACTCTGTGGAGATATCTCTATATCAGCAGTATTAGATACCACTTCCTCTTTAATTTCCTCTGGATTTTCAGTATTGATCACAGATTTGGATTTAGGATGTTCTTGACTCCCAACATCGTCACTGTCAAAAGAGCCTTCTGTATGGGATACTTCAACCAGGTTAGGGTCCTCAGTAGCATCCTCAGTTTTTGATTCATCACCAGCATCATTTGCAGATACAGGAAATGACTGAAAAGCATCCCAATCGTCTTCACCAAAATCATCATCATCTTCTTCTTCCACAATATTCTCTTCCGTCTTCACTGTAGCAGTAGGCGCAGAAGGTTTCTCTTCACTCTGTGCCACCGGCTTAGGTATTTTCACATCAAAAACTGGTAATTTTAGTTCCGCTGCATTTTTATCAGGCGTTACAGAAGCTCGAATTATCTCCTGAACATAGACATCATGTACAAGCACGTCATTAAAAAGCAGATACTACTAAAGCAGAAAAAATATAAGAAATTTCCCATTTTCGACAATATAATTTTCATCAGTTATCACTCTAACTTGACATCTTTCTGGTGATTGTTCAAGGTACATAATGGATATGCTAATGGAACAAGACGAGTTCAATATCCAATCTACAGAAGATATATCTTCATGGAAAAAGATACCTGAAGTTGCTGGCGGTGTAGTGGAGGCATTGATAGCAAAGCATCCTTGAAATGAACTGCTGATGAAGGAATTTGAGCAAGGCGAGAAACAAGCTTAATGGCTGTGCTTCTTAAATCATTGACTTCCTGCAATTGTTTGCGTGATCAAAAAAATAAATTAATAACCCTGAAAGAGGAAGAAGATCAATGTTTATATATTTGAGAGAATTAATTAGAGGTTCCATGGAAGAAATAATTAAGATGACATCCCTTAAGTTGTAATCAGTAGGTCAAAAGTTGTTAATATCTGGCCAGAAGTTATTTACAACTCTGTGGAACCTCATTTTAAATTTATTTCTTCCATGAGACCTCTCTGATTAATTCTACCTAGATTTTTTATTTTACAATACCTGAGAGAATCTATCTCCAGTTGACAAGAAAACCATAACAATGGCCTCTAGAAGTATATTCATATAACCTCTTTGGCAATCCATCCCTCTTGATGTTGTTTGTAACAGTACCATGAGACTTAAGCACTCGCTAGAAATGGTTACTGATTCTTTAGTTATAGGATTCTGCTGGTGTAAGAAACGGAAGTGTCTTTCAGAATAATACTTGAAATATGGCATGACCAAAATATAAATTGCGGCTAATATTTTTATAAGTCAAGAGAGATGCATATGCTGCTAGTACCTTCACCATTCTTTGAATCAAGGTGAAAATATCGGTCATAAGTTCCCCAAACAAAAACATTAAGAAGCTGGAGTCTTCTGTATTAGCACCTTTTTGAACCCTGACCTTTAGAACTTGCAAACATATCACTCGAACCTAGTAAGAAGAAATATCTATCATATCATTTTTTCTTTCAAGGTATCAATCAAAATCTATCATATATTGATATACCTGAGTATTAGAATCATTAAGTACGGTTTGAAGACATCTGATGCAATGTCTTAGTGTGCTATCAAAGGTGGAGTTGCTTCCTTCGCGATCTTCAAGGCATTCAACTTCAAGAACCAGTTTAGCAATTGATATCATTTGTTCAAGACAAAATGCTAGCTTCATTTGCAATAGTTTTCCCTTGTTGAATTGTTTAACGTCCAGCAGATGAAACCCTTCAATATAGTCCTTCACCAGAGAAGCCACCACACTTAAACAGGTTCTCAATATTTCTCTTATAGATAGGATACTTTCATTAAGCTTAGACTCATCTGTAATAAAAAAAGGAGCAAAGATTTATTTATTATCACAGCTTTATAAATCAAAGTTGAGCCTACACTTCAATAGTTAGCTTAAATTCAATTCAAGCATAAGGAATCAGACAGGACAAAATTTATTGTGCACATAGAACGCCCTGAATTACATGCATGAAACAAACACTAGTAACAATCACCAGGGGGAAAATCAAGAAGCAAATTGGAGTATATGTATCTTATAAACAAGCATTATTAAGATAGCAAACATATGTAAGCCAAATCATTTTCAACTAAAATTTATAAAACTTACCATCAACGACCTTTTTCAACAAAGGGCATGCACAATTGACCACATCAATTGCTTCAGACAAGTAGAATTCAGTGGAAGCCTCCTTAATACACCTGTAGCCACTTAAAATAAATCCCAGCACAACTGATTTTGGTTGCTTTTGCATCTGAAGTAACAATGATACAAGATCAAATCAACATTAAGGATACAATGTATCACCAAATGCAGACGAGACTAATTTGACTAATTTAAGACAAGTATATGATGCAAAAAGTGCATCGTCTATGATGATTGAAGAACAATTGGCTCAGATACTCAAAACTAGTAACTGACATACCTTGGTTTCAACATGGTGCATAACAACTTTAGTCGTGCTACATAGTGTTCGTATCACATTTTCCTCCCACAATGGATGACCCACAGAATGTGACTCGGTACTGTATAATAGAAAAGTAGATTTAACAAAGCAGAGTATCTTTTACTAAAACAATTTCAATGAAAATTTTAAGAAACAATTGAGACGACATCAAAGTCTTAAGTATCCAAAGATTATGTTACCTTTGAAATACTTGAAAAAGGTAATCAAAGCAAAGCTCCACTGCTAAATAAGAAAAATTTTCATCATCAAAAAATTCTTGCGGACTGTTCTGCACAACCTGTACGAAAAAATATGTTAAACTCTTTAATAATTTGACCAAGCAGCAAACAAGTCGCTAGATTAATATGCCAGTAAAGAACAATCATGATTTACCATGAATTTTGTTATTTAAATGTGTTATGGATCAATAAAAAATCTTTCATGAACTTTTGCTTAAATGGTTGAGCTTTTGAGCTGACGTGCTCCTTGACAACCTCTTATTCAACAGCAACACAAGAGAGGAGATAAAATAAAATGACGAAAGATATAATTGAGGTTCTCCAGAAATAGTCAAAATGTCTACCTGTGACAAAACAGATATTGCATGACTATTCCATGAACTATCCAAATAGGTGGAATATGAGAGCATCTGCAAAAATTTGAACAAAACAAGGTAAGAATTTATTTTGATCCAAAAGGAAGAGAGTTATCAAGACTAAAGAGGGCAAAAGAAGTTCACTATTCAGCACGCCAACCCCCCAGAAAATCATATCTAGTAGTTGACTTGCAGTGATTTCTTGATGTAGAGCACAAATAAGATATGATTTTTCCCTTCTACAAATAAATATTATACTTTGAACCAAAAAGAGAGAATTATTTCTTTGTTGGGAGAATTTATAAGATTCAGGTTCCATAAAAATTCAAATATACCCATATGGCTTCATAACAGATCACTGTTTCAAATGCATATAAACAGCATACATGGACAGGGCACTAAGAAGTGATATCGGTTTTCTCTACCATATCACCAACGTATATGTTGCATTCAACAGACAACAAGTCAAACATCTAGCAATATTTCAAGTTCAACAAAATGAATTTAATAGACTAAGAGAAATTCATTAATATATTCAAGCAAAATTATTTTAAACAAGCAAATAAATCTATCATCTAAGGTAAAGACATACTGTCATCAAAGGACTCAGTAACAAGGATCCTAACTCTTGGACATTACAGAACCTAGTATGAAATAAAATGTGGCAGCTGAATAATGAAATTCATTCACAAATTTAAGTTAGATGGAAAAGGATTAAAAATATAACCACCTGCAGCAGTTCTCGGCAGATATCCATGGTAAGGAATCCCCCTCTAGAAAATCTCTCAGTTAGGAGAAACTGAAAAACCAGTAAAACAATTTCATATAACTTCAGCCCTGAAGGATTCTCATCATAAGTTGGTAAATCTCGTCCATGACTAGCTTTGAAAGAAGCCAGTCTTATAATTGGCTTGTGAAGAGAAGTATCTTTTGACTGAAATAAACTTAGAAGAGAAAACCCCCATAGGAACTGGAAATCCTCCCTAGTCAATTCAACCATGCTATATTCAGATGCAAATCTATTCTTTTGGGTGGTTTCAGTTGAGGGTTTGGTACACTCATTCCCTTCAAGGCCCACAGGAACTGCATCAAGCGCAAGTGCTTGCAATATTACAGGCCAAGATTCTTCCAAGCATGGCTGCAACTTTGAAGATCCAACAGGTGATTGTAGTCCATCAAGGAACAGATTTAACTGGGGAGAAAACAAATGTCCAGCTAGAATGAGAATGCAACCATGAAGAAATTAGAAGTTTCACAGTATTTTAGGATTCATCTCGAGAATGAAAAGTGGATTCAGGGAATTGTATTAAGTTCATATTCAGGCTTACCTTTCTTTTTGGACTCAAGCACAAACACATAAAACTATAGTCCTTCAATGTACGGATCCAGTACTTGCCAAGAATACTTGAGCTCTTCTGGAACATCGGTAATAAAGCCAGGTACTCTTCTTGAATTACATCTCCGTGCTTCCTCATAGATGCATATATATAACACTTGAGCGAAGCATGGGCAGCCAGAAGTCGTATTTTAATCTAAACAAAATTTTCCCAGGAAGGGGTAAGATGTCAAACTATCTAAATCGAAATAATTTGAAGCAGGATATACCAAGTATGGCATTGAGACAGTTTAAAATTGCACAATAGTTGGAGTCACCATACCTTGCTTGTAACCCATTCTGCAAATGAAGGATAATAAATGTTCTCAAAGTCATGCAGTGGACGAGAAATTAATGAGAATAAGCGCTTGACCACTGCTTGATCTCCACTAATTATTCCACTTGTCAGTATCTGAAATTTTTACATATTGTAATGTTAATCTTATGTGTATAACATAAAGAATATGTCTGAGAACCTCCCATAAATAATTAAATACTTTTGGATCCAACAAAAGTAACTCAACCTGCAGAGGTCTAAAATTACTTTTAGGATGCCAAAAGAACATGCATTTAGGAGAGTATGACCAAGGTTATATAATTAAAGAAAATAAATCATGCAAACATAGACCTTTGTAGCCAAGTGCAGGCCTGCCTCCAGTAAACTAGGACTGGAAGATGTGTCCAAGGTAGTACGAACTGCAGAAACCAATTGGGCCTACATATAGCACAGCTTCAATTAACACAAGTGATTCAAGAAGTGAAATAAAATCAAGATCATAAACACTAAACAAAAGTCCTTATCAGCAATACACAAGCATACAGGAATTAAGGCATATTTTATTAATCGGGAGAGGGGGATTTAAGTTCTGCTATAGAAAACAAAGGAAGAGAGTGGCGGGGGTTTAAAGGCTTGTGATTGCATACCTGATACTGTTCTAGCAGAAGATGTCCAGGAAGCTCCGGGTCGGCTACATTTTCAAACTGTTGTTCCAAATTCATAAATGGCCCATAAGCAAGACGACTTTGGCTGGTTGGGAGATTTCAAATAAAATAGAAAAAGACTTGTCCAAAACAAAAAAAAAATAGATATGTTCCTGCACAACCAAGAGGAGGAAAGAGTTACCCAATCAAGTATCAGACAGAAATGTTACCTTGTCGACGATGGTTCCAAGGAGACTAACACCAACAGGCTGCATGTTCTCGAATTGGTTAGTGCTTATCTGATGAAGGACAAATCAGAGAGGTGGCAAAAATTATTTACAGTTATCCAGAATTCATCAGAATGCACTAAACTTTGTGGCATATTGAGAACTCCAATTTCTAAAACGGTTCAACTGTAAGAAAAAAACGATGAGCATTTAACACATACTAATGACTTTAAAGAAGTACCTGATAAGCTAATGATATCAACTCTTGTAAGTGCAGAACTAGCCAATCACTGGAGGCCTGGTCATTCACACATTTCCTTGCCAAAGAGAGGTCAAAATGAGCAGGATTTCTTCCTACAGCATCAGGTAGATGGCTCAAACACCTACAAGATTATTATTATTAATGACTTAAATATACACACAAAGCACAGTGACTTAACTCCAATTCAAAATGAAAATCCTATTGCAACTCTGAGAACTCAAAAGGATTATTGATCCATTTTGCGAAATCTATTTGCAACTACAGAATATCAAACTATAAGAAATGAAAGTTGAAGATTGATTATGTAGATTTTTAAAATAAGTTTATGTACTTTCACAAAAAACATGCGCGCGCGCGCGCACACTAAGAAATGCATACTCTGCAGCAAAAAGTCTGGTACGATATCTAAGATGCCTTTCCCTATTAGCAGGGCCAATGGAAACTTCAAATTTGTAACCCTGGTTATTGCTAGAACTGGAAACCATATTTTCATCATCCCCATAGTTCAAACTTGCATCAGCATCTGAGTTGTCATGTCCAGCCTTATTGTTACTTTCAATGTTTCTCATTGATGTTGCAAGGACCTGTGAAAACCCATTAAATCAATATAAATTTTCCTTACGACATTCATTAAAGGAACTTAGGATGGGCCTTGAATAAATGTATAATATCCATGGTTATGCACAATAAACCAAACCAATATTTGATCAAACATTTTAATCTGTCCAAACACACTTTTAAGACAAGAGCTTACCACTTTGCGAAATATCAATATCCAATGAGATGGAGAGGAAGGGCAGGATGCAAAAAGTAATCGCATAATTGTCGTCTGTACCAAGTTAACAATTCTGCATAGACGAAAGGAGGATAAGTTTGATGAAGAAAACACATCATTTATAGTTGACCAGAGCCAACTTTTAGTGATGATGAAGAATTAAGCCCTGCATAGGAAGTGCACTGTCTCAAACCCAACATTATTAAAATCAACAAAATGAAAAAGAAACTATATTACAATTACAAAGATTTCATACAGCAAGGCATCTGTCACTTTTGTCCATACATTTACCTTTAAAGCCTCTCCTATTACTTGAAGGAGTTGTATCTTTATATATATAAATGAGAGGCTGCTCTCTCTTTTATCACCTATACACACACACACACACACACACACATGTACACTAATCAATTCAATAAATCTAAGTTCAGAACACCATGAACCGTACATAAGTACTTTTGTAAATATCCAATACTCCCTGCCATAGTAATCCATTATACTTCATTGCTAAAATGTTATATTGCAACTAAAGCGAAATAAATGAACCAAAATCATTAATCAACACAAACAGTGAAAATATTAAAAAAAAATATTGGTCCAGATATACCCAAGAGAAAATAAAGAAAAAGATGAACAATTTTGCTATACATACTCAGAGTCAGTTTCCTCATCCAGCATAATGAACAAGTTATCCTCAATATGTTCAACAATGACAGAATCCTGTAATAATCAACAATTCTAAAGATGAAAATTTTATAAGGTAATCACTCTAAATTGGAAATATTTATAAAATGGGCAACATACTGGATCTTTCTCAATAAGATGCCTTAGAGTTGAGATAGCAAGATGCCGTAATGTTGGCTGCATCAAAAAAGCACAAGTAAGAAAATTTGTATATATGTTTCAAAGGAAAGTGAATACATCTGTTTGGGGAAACCTGTCTTGATGACAAGGTAGAAAGAAGAGTTTGCACATGGGAGTGCACAGAAACAGCTTGCGGGGCAAAAAGAACAAGTTGCTGGGTAAAGCGTGCACTCCTGCAAGAGAGAAAACCTCCCATAATAATCAATAAATGTTTAATAAAAGATCCCAGCATTCTAAAACAAAAGACTATATCATCACGTGAAAAGAATTAAGTAGAGATAGATGAAATTGATCATACTCAAGCATTGTTGCAGTTTCTTGGTGGCAGCTTATCTCTGCAACAACAGACTAGAAAGAGAAACATAGAGGAAAGCATATGTGAAATTCAAATCAAATGACTGTAGAAAGTCAGCAAGACTAATACTATTTGTAGACTCGAATCAAAATATGCCACATGGTGTAACATCCAAAATTTTCCCTCTCTTATGTTAATTATGTAGGCTGTGACTATAAAAGGTGGTAGAGATTTCAGAATGAATTCTGTGATTTGTTTTGAGTCAAAAGTGACTATTGATGAAAAGTTGGGCTGAGCCCATTTCTACACGATTTCCTAACTGGTGGAATGCAAGCGATCTGGTAAATCACTTTGCAAATGTATGTATGCCTAGGCTTCAAAGTGCCATAAGTTAAAATGTATATGTTTTAGATCCCATTAGTTATCCTGACCATGTTTTTTTAAAATGATTTGAAGTATACAAGTTGAATGGAAAAGGGTCTTACACAGCAGCAGACTTCCAACAGTGTTCTATCAAAAAAGGAAGCGAATGGTGTAAAGCACTACCTTGCAGCGTGAAAAAAAGATGCTGTCTGGTGCAAGTTCAGGACCAAGAACAGCAACAATAGCATTTATAAGGCGGGCAACTCCTTGCTGAATGTCAACTAATCCTCTTTCATCTGATAGAAGAATGTCCATAGCAAGGCCAAGGGTTTCCTGTGAAGATAATTAGGAAGAACTGCATAAGGGTTTGCAGATTTTAGCAGAATACACAGAATATGAACTCTCAAATTTTAATTCTTTTTCTAATGTACAAGAGAGCAAGAAAACGGAGAAAAGGATAGTAAAAAACTATATTGAACACATTAACCAATCAAGAATGACCTCAATGAAAGACTTAATTTGGTTGGTTAACAGTGATTTTTTGAATGAAAGAACCACCCTTCACATTGAAACTTAAATCAAAATATATTGATCACAAGATTATAGCATCTGAAACTGAATACCTGCACATGAGAAACATAGGACAAGCCAGCAGCTTCAATAGTCAGAAGAAGCCCATGCATAGACCAGATCTGTAGATTAGCAACTGAACTTTTAGCCAACGATGAGATTAAGCTCACTGTTCCAGGCACTAAAGTTGACAGTGCGATCCCTCCTGCACTGCATTCAAGATGTATAAGATAAAGATAGACGTGAAATCTAAGGAGATATGAAAGGGCATCAACAGTTAAGATTTTGTATTTTATTTAGAAAGATATGTACTAACTCCATTATATCAGCCTAGAAGCCGATAAACATGAGAATATGCCTCAGAATAAGGAACATTTCCCACACCAAAAACTTCCATCGTCCAACCTGGCGGGTTGGCGTGAGTGGTAAGCACTCTCGTCCCTTAAGCAAGTGGTTGGGGGTTCGATCCCTAGCCCTTGTGAATGGAGCAAATTCACAGGTCCACTGTCTACCTCCTATATGGGACTTCAGAACAGTGAGGGATTAGTCTCACTTGACACATAGGTGGGGTACCCTTGGGAAACCAAAAAAAAAACTTCCATCCTCCTATTTTTCAGCTGGTACCCAATTCAAAAACATTTGACAGATTTTATAGCTAGCTTGCAGAAGAACTATGCTTAAAATCACGAACACAATTTTAATTGATTGAATTCTACCAGTGAATTGAAAGAAACTGATGAAACCAAAGAGGATAAAACCTAAAAAACTTCACACAGACCGACACAAATGTATAAAAATGAAGAAACTTCCAAATAGACTTCTTTTTTGTATAAACATCATAAACATCAACTTGTATTTCAATAATGAACCTGTGATGAATGCAACCAAGTGCAAAAGCAACCGATCCAGAATAATTGGAATCGCTTGCACCATTCAGGTCTCCGAGTAGTGATCGAGTCTGCTAGCCAGCATGAAATAAAAAACACAGTTACAACAAATAACAGCTGTGCTTCCAGTCACGAAACAATATCACCATTTAAGCATGCTTGATAAATCAAGTTTAGAACTAATAGGTCATCAAGAGAAACCATTATAATGAGTTAATTTGTTGCAAAAAGTGAGTCTTAAAGAAATCAGTTAAGTTTCAATAAAACATCTAAATATGTCAATGCATAAAAAGTAACTAGAACAAAAAGATTGAAAGGTGAAAAACCTTACCATTCTTGCAGTGAAAACATCATTTCCAAGTCGAGCTAAATAACCAAGACCTTCTGCTGATGCTCTACGCTGTGATGCACAGATGTCTCCCTCTGCCAGGATGCCCTTAAATTGGATTTGACAAAAACAAAAGTTAAAAACAACAAAAGGAAATAACAAAGGCAATCATCCTAACAAATAATTTGACCAGCCGAATATATATTTATCAATGACTTGTTACCTGAAAAACAGAATGTGCCGATCCCAGAATATCTTGCCCTAACGTTTGTGGCCTTGAAAGTAAGGACTAAAACACAAAATCATTACTTAAGGTCATGTTATAAGTTCAACAACCTACTAAGGTAATGCCAAAAGATCAATCAATAGCACCTTGAAGCCTGCAAGTAACCCCACGCAAACATTGGTGACATTTGTAGCATGCCAGTGATACTTTTTCCCAGCTTTCAGACACTGATCCATAATTCCAAGGAGCGACAGCATTCCACCACTATTCTGAGATAAAAGTAGCAAATAATGTAAACAAACCACACTGTTTTCACAATTCTTCTACAATACACCTAGGAAGACTAAATTAATTGTGCCTACCTGAGAAGCAAACATAGTGCCAAAAAAGAGAAGCATCTGATTCACCAAAGTCTTGCTTATTGTCTCCGGCTTCATGGTTAATATCAAGTTAGTTGAGAACAATTACATAACAAAAAGAACAAGGTACTAAGACAGCAAAGAAAAGGCAACAAAAAAGCAATAAAATAAACCTCCAATCATTTTTAGAGCCTAAGACATGTGTTTGCCCTAGTATGTAATGCTAAAAGCTATACAATGTTCAATATATATTATAGAGAGAGAGAGAGGGCTAAGGATTATTTATATCTGTCAAAAAGATCACACTTCATTTGTCCCCCCGGATATTATATGGAATTCAAGTTCAACCTAAACATTTATTCATTGTTAGGCATACAATCATTTTCAGATCAACCTGCTCAGGGCTCCAGGTGAACATTGAGTGTGTGTGCCCTTCCAATTTAGAGCCGCTACTCATGGCATGTCTCAAGATATTAGGCTGGCATAAAAGTTCTGAGATTTTATGACTAATTCAAGCTCATTAGCGTATAATTGGTTTGATTGAAGAAAACCATGTATTTTCAATAAGGACCTTTTTTCTTGTCTGTCTTCGATTGGACAGAAGGGAAGGGAAATTCAAACAATCGTGGTCAAGCAGTCCTCTCAAAAGAAAGAATAAAATGAAGAAGATGCCCACAACAACCACAGAATTGTCATAAGGATCAAGAAATAAAAGAATAATACCTGAGGAAAGCTAGAAAGTTCATTCTCCCAAACACAGGGCATAAGTCCATCTTCCCCACCTTGAAAAGCCCGAAGCTCATCTTCAAACCAATCCCTATTAACATGTAATCAAAGAGTAAGATAAGTCAGCGAAACAAAGCCAGCCACCAGCTAATAACAATTGCATTATTAGGGAACCTTTTGCTGATGTTTAGTAAAATCAAAAGAATCCTAACTTACATAAAACAATCACACCCCTTAATTTAGCTTTTTGTACAACATTAGTAACCCCTCTTTTGATTGTCCTCATAGAGAGGAAATTAATGATATCATCACATTTTATTCTTCTAGCTACACCCTTAATCAGTAATAAATGAACATTGATGGTCCTTTTGCAAGAATGATATATCTTTTACATTGGTGCCTTTATAGTGGCCAAGGAGTTGCCCTGGCCATTGGTGGTCACAGTGAACTGATGACCACTTTTGATGCTGAGGAGGAGAGACAGCAGAACAAAGAAAACGGAATAAGCAAGACAGACAGGAATCATCACTTTACACAATTCTCCTTAGTTGAATGAAACAAGTAGAATGGCGTCATGGCGAAAGGTTTCACAGATTCAAGAACCTCCCATTAATGTGCTATTATTGGTGTTTACTTTCAGAAACATAGGTGATATTTCTAGTATGAGTAGGCTATGAATTAATGTAAAAGTTCAAAGTATTCTAAATGGCTTGAAAGGATACATTGATCCACTGTGAAACCCCCTGTAGTCCTTAATATAGGATCTAATTTAGGGGTTGATCTCAATCCTAAATATAGGGCCTATATTTTAATTTCTATCAATCTTTTCTTAATTACCCTTATCGATGATCCAATAATCAAGAGAGGAAGTGGGAAATCAATATAGTTAGGGTGCTTTAGAAAAATATCAAATTAGATAAAAAAGTCTTATATTTAGGGCTGAAGCAAGTACATCAATTCAACACTAATAAGGGTTTTGAAGTCATGAAAAGGTCGTCTCATTTAAAAGGAGGATGTAATTGAGTAATTGACTATTAAACAGAGAAGCAACAGCGGCAGTCAGACACAGAACTGAGCTACGAAAATCAAGACTCTCAGTTCAACAGCAGCAGGGCACCAGACAACAGCAATAACATAATAAATCCAGCACCAACCCTGTAATTTTGCTTGGCTTCTTTCAATTTCCAAAAAGCCCAAGCCCAACAAATTTAGTGGTAAATTAATACAAGCAAAGTGATCGTCTCAATCCCAGAAAATCAAGTTAGCATCCCAAGGGAGCCATTGAAATTGATGCTAAGATATTTTTTTATGAAGAGATCCAATGGTGATTAAATGAAGGAGAGACTAAAGCGTAGCTAATTTATTTAAAGGATTTTCTCATATTGTAAACAAGCCTTGTAAATTGACAAAATGAAACGCAAAGTATGTATGATGTAGAAATAGAACAGCCAGTTAGAGACCTTCCAGGAATCCATGGACCCAACCATGCATCTCTCTTGTCCAACAGCAACCTCAAGCAAGAACTCTCTTCACATCCTGAGGCAAACCTTATTAAAAAAAAAAGATATAGCAACCATTCAAGTTAGTCGAACAAGTACAAGCAGTTGAAATTGTCAAGGACATGAGAAGAAAATACATTAGTCATCATTTGAGATTTGACTATTTTTAGAACAAGATTTTACTATAGTACAAAAGTTTAAAAAAAACCCTCAATTAAAAAAAACTGTTCTCTTTTTGTTTTTTAACAGAATATTCAACCTCAGAAAACAAAATGAAATTAAAAAATGCAAAGAAAAGAGTACCTGAATGGAGTTGTGCATAGTTTAATAATTTGTGGGTGGTCACTTATATATGACCCAGGATCAGGAAGAGATTGGTAGGCTATTAATGTTCTGATGGTAAAAATGTCCAATGCTGTCTTCACGTTAGGCAGTTCCTTAGCTCTTAAAAATATCACATATGATAACGCCCTGTGAGTAATACATTCAAAATTTACTGCCTGGGTCAATAGGAAGATACAGTTTAAAGGAAGAAAAATGAAAAAGAGCAAGAACAAGATTTTGCACCATGATAGAATTTAACGTCAAAAGCAGGAGATAACAATCTTAAACAAACATACCTACTGAGGTACACAAGAATTGGTTGAAGTAATACTCCGCCATTCACATTACAGGACAAAAAGCATTTTATGAATGTTGTAAGAGCATTAACAGCTGCAGACCAGACACTACAAAATGCAACAAGTGAGAACAGGGGTCCATGAAAATTATATCATAAAAATTTGACAGAGAAAAAAATCTCGTTATCAACTTTGACTTTATTTTGAAAACTCCGATCATAAAAAACTCAGAATACTATTCAGATAAAAAAAAAACTTGGAATGCTGAGTGTACATTAATTTGATCGATTCTATTTTTATCCCATGAACCTTGAAGGATACGAAGTTAATAGTAGAGTAGTTCAGATATCTTAAACACATGCAGTTTGGTTAGAGTAGAAATTAAGAGTAGAAAAATAAACGAAAATTCTTGGAATGCTCTGGCATAGTGTGACAAGCAGTGAATTGGAGTTCATTAGAATGATAGTGAATTGGTCCACAATATTACAAAACCGACTGGCAAAGAATATTGCTTAGCAACATAAAATGGTGTCCTATGTGGGGAAATGAAAAGCTCTAATTTCAAAAAAAAAAATTATGGAACTAAACATTACATTTATCTATCTGGTTCCAGTGGTCCAGAATGTTACAATATCCACTGGCAAAGAATATGACCTCAACATTAATATACCAGGAGACTAATTGTTTCATATACACAATGGGCCCTAATACTATCAAATGAATGGACAACATAAAGGATCACAATGAGGATTTTATGACCCATAAAAATAGACAATACTTCAAGATATACTCACTTTATTCTTGACACTAAATCCCCAGTTTGCCTAGCTTCACTTTCTGGATTCCCAGTAAAAAGGGTAGCCCATAAGGAAAGAATATCAAAAACTTCATCTTCAAGCTCCTGCAAAGGAGGAAAGATCCATGAAATGTAACATATTAGAACAGTTTGATACATTTACACAGATTTGCACGCTCTGAGCTAGGTAGCTGCTATGTTTCATTTATGTTCTTTCATTACCAAAACCATAAATCCCAAACATGCAACCCAAACAGCAACTTTACAGCCACTTTAGCTTCCTTCTTTTGCACAATTTTTTATTTACTTTGGGCTACTATTCATTGAATTTTCTCGTTATATGAGGTTGCTCAAAAGAACTTGCAACATAGTTATGGATCTCAGACACATTTTTTTTCACTCATAAAAATAGCAAAAAGAAAATTATCACAAGGGCTATTCAGCAGGCATTTGTTAATATAACATCATGTGCTGCAATGTGAAACTATGTAAAACTAGCAGTTTCTTATCTTCTAGCCACAATCCAGATAAACCTTGGATTATTTCATTCAATTTCATCTCCTCCCATACAGACACCAAGGATCTGTACTTGGGTTTTTTCTAAGTGAACCAGTAGGCCCCTTATATTAGGTGAGACTGATGAAAACCTCTCTCTCCCAAACCCATATAAAAGAGGAGGGTTGTTAAGTCCAAGTAGCCAATGTAAAACATCGTCAAATCTTATATGACAGGTACACAAGAATTTTATTTTATTGTTGAGGAAGATGTCTTCATTTCGTTATATATACCAGTTAGATTCCATTGATAAATTTATTCACCCATGGAAAAAGAGGGTTTACATTGATTTTGAAGAACATATTTTAAAAGCTCTAAACTCCATAAATCCTCTTTCCATTCAAAATAAATAAATAAATAATAGAAAATTAGATGCCATGTACCTCCTTGCTTAAAGAAGACAATAAAGATGACAAAAGCAACCACCCAGCTTCTTTTTCAACAATGGCTGCCACAGGATTTCGACTGGGTTCTGTCAACATTCTCTTTGAAACATCAAGCACTGATCTGGGTAACCTGCTTAAAGCACAGCATTGCTTATTAATTTGGCATAACAAAAAAGGACAATCATTCTGTCATTATCCAAATAAATGACCGTGGTGAAAGTCAAACTGCAAAAAAGTAGGAGTGGCGCCACAACGATAAGCATCCGCAGAGAAATTAATTCAGCCAACAAAAGTTAGACAAGAAGGCCATCGAGTAGCCTTAATTGAGATACCATAACATCCTTCCATGAATAAAACATTGTGTGGAAGTACTAATAAGACATAAAGGAAGCAAAAATAATACAAATCATGCTATCAAATGAAAACAGAACCACCACCACAAACTGTTCATGACTATTAATCTTCTTCAGCTGTTAAACGGCATCTTAAAATCTGAATGAATACATAGTAATAGAAGGATACAAGCAGAAAGGCAGATCATTTTGAAATTACTTTGAAATTGTAAATTGTGTAATTTAAATAAGACAGAAAAGGCAGTACAGGAGAGCAGGATAAGTTACCTAGCGGGGTAACCTAAAGGCAACCTTGGTGAAATGGTTACCAAAGCTGCCAAGACAATAGCCTGGCCATGCAAAGAATCAAGCTCAAACTGCAAACGACTTCCCTGCAGACAATGTGGCAAAACTAATTGAAGCAAGCTGCATGCTGAAGGTGCCCCCCCCCCCCCAAAAAAAAAAAAAAATCTTCCTGTGTCCTCCAATAAAGTCAGAATTTAACTAAGGTATTTGCAGAAAAGCGCATTCATGATTAGATAAACAACAATGATTAGCTGGCAGAATGTTGAGCATGTAGCAGAAGCATGTACTTGCCTCATAATAAGTTTTATTGAAAATGATGGGGGAATGCAAAACAAAGAACAGGAGATCCTTTTCAAACAAAAGAATTGCCATATAAGCTAATACATTACAGAACTAATCACACAATACTGATCCAAATCATTCATTCACATGCGCATTCATCTCCTTATCAATACAAATGGCCAATGGGGATACAGATAAAACTCCTACTCAGTAAACAGCCTATCAGATATCTATTTTTTTTGGTACAATGAATTACTAATTCGCATTAACATAATAACACATTTTTAGAGGATAAAGAATTCAAACTACATAATCAAATCACATGAACTCAAAATAAAATATATTACCTTTTCAAAAGATACATTTTCCCTTAAAGCAGTAAGAGTAGTAACGCCATAAGAAGTTAACCCACCAACACAAGTTGGATCAACTTCAGCCAATGCACGCAATGTCAAAGCAGCCTCTATCCGAACCTAACAATATATTTCAAATAAATGTCACGAGAAAACATGAAATAAAAGCTTAAATATAAAAATACTTCAATGACACCACCTTGAGAACAATTAATTAGAAACCTAAGTGCAACAGTTTCAACTATAAGCTTCCTCAATACAAGAAAGTTTTGCTGAAATCACAGGGACACAGAAATAACCCAAATTCTTACAAAAAACTGTCTAATCATGGGCATAGACAAGCTTTAGTTCCAAAACAAATAGAGTTGAAGTTATGTACAAAGCCATGCATAATGCCAAAAGCTTCCCAAAAAAATCCCATAGACTAATAGTGTCAACAAAGCCAAGGAACGCCACAACCATGTGCTTAGACTTTAAATGAAAATAAAGGAGGCAATGAGTAACCCATTATATTCATCTTGACCCCAAAGTGTCTAATACCATGTAAAAAGATAGGCATCATAAAAGCTTCCGGTGTACCTATGTGCCAAAAACTATGTATCTTAGAAGACCATTTGATTCGACCACCAAATAGAAATTGTTTAAAGGGAAAAGGTGCAAAAATATACATGATAAATTGTAAAAAGGGCACCCAGCATCATGGTAATTTTGAGGGTACAAAAATATGCATGGTAAACCAAAATGGGGCAAAAATATACATGGTAAGTTGTAAAAGATGCAAAAATATACATGGTAAATTGTAAAAGGGCCACCCAACACCATAGGACTGAAGAACAAAGATGGGTGATGTGCCCCATTTTGGTTTACCATGTATATTTTTGCACCTCAAAATTACCATGATACTGGGTGCCCCTTTTACAATTTACCATGTATATTTTTGCACATTTACCCTTGTTTAAATGCTTGTGTAGCTCCCAATGCTCTTGCTTTACCCAGAATATCATATGGTTATAAGATAGGCATAGAAAATCCTTCAAGGACATCCCAACGAAAGCCACTGATTTTTTTAATAATAGGGGAAACAAACACTTAAAATGGCATAAAAATTAAATTTTAAAGACCTCAAAATTGGGAACAGATCCACTAGTGCCTGCAGGCTACGCAATCACACAAATGTGACAGTAGAAAAATGTCCTTTGCCGTAAGGACAATAAAATATGATTTTTTAGACAAATTTTATGTGGAAAAATTTTCAACCAAAATGAAATCCTTAAATTGTGAAAGGAACAATAGTGAAGTAAACTTGTATTGAAAACGACACTATCAAATGAAGGGACCGCTGGCCAAAAAAAAAAATGAAGGGACCAAAATAAAATTTTGTACAAAATAAAAGGTCCACAGGTACACTTTTCCCCAAAAAATCACACTAACAATTTTAATTATAATGACAAACATTTTAGAACCACTAAATCACTAAAACTATTTCAAAATAAAAGATTCTTCACACTAAAATGGATATTGGATTCAATAAAATTTGTCCTCACTGTTAAAAGTATTTTATTATGAATTTTTCAAACAATATAAGGTTCAAGTTTAAGGTTAAAAGTTTTAGGTCACACGATTAACATTTTTTATCTTAATAATTAGGTGTTTTCAAATTTTTATATGAGAATTACATGGACTAGTTACTCAAGCATGCAACAGCACTCCCAGCTAGGGATCCATTCCCCGCCAAAACAGTGTTAATATTTATTTACCTTAAAATTTTTATTAAATTAGTGATCTGCTTCTACAGCAAGAAACATGAAAGATAATGTCTAAAACCAAAACACTCATAGGAATATCTAATACTACCTCCGTTCCTAAATATAAGACCTAGATAACTTTTTTTTGGAAAGATTAAGGTTGCGAAATAGGTTATTAAATCATGACATATTTGATATCTTTTTAGATTATCCATTAGCTTATAGGTAACATAAACTAGCCTAAGAGAAAAAATTAGGTAAATCAATTTATAATTAACTTATTTTTTGCTTTTTTTAGGATTTTTCAAAAAAGTCATCTAGGTCCTATATTTAGGAACGGAGGGAGTACCTTATTATTTATTAGTATATAAAAGAAACAAAAGTAAGGCTCACCAGCTTTGACGAATCAGACACTGCTGCAACCACAGTATTGTCAAGAACTTCCTTAAATTCCATTGGAACCTACAAATTAACAAGAATTAAGTTATGATAAGTCTCATACAAAGCAATAAATAACCATTCCATACATCCCCAGCATTATGATGATAGAAACAAGCCATTTCAAATAATATTCTCATAAAAAACATTTAGTTATGCTACCTCTCCCAGTGTTTTCAAAGTGTATGAAATAGTACGTAATGCAGCCACCTTCACAGAAGCACCTGCCTCAGGGGATTGAAGCTGCAGGTTCCAGAGCAAAGTAGAAAAGTTTTATACACATATATTAAAGATCACATCAAATCTGAAACACACAACAGATGCAGAGTCATGGTGGCTCATGATTTAAGTAACTTTAACACACCTTCATTCCGAGGAAAACCAGAAAGTTCCGTTGAGTAGGTTCTGTCATTTGATCCGTTACACCAACACGAAGGATATAAAGTACGCAAGCCTGCATTTGCAACAAGGTGTGCACAATCAAAACTAAAACCTGCCAAAGCCTCTGATACAAATGACAGACATGACATGTTCTGGACAAGCACCATTCTTATTACACTTGAACTAATATTATGATAAGAGGGAATCAATTCTTACAATATGTGTGTCTTTTTTCGTTTTTTGCCTCTTTATCTTTACTAGTGTGGCTCAACGGTAAGCTCGCTTATCGTGGGGTCTGAGGTCGTGGGTTCAAATCAGTCTCTCTGCATAAAGCGTAAGATAAGACTACCTAATATATTCTCTTCCCTAGTACCCTCACCAAGTGGGGACTAGAACTGGGTTGACCCTTTTTATCTTTAATATGTTTTCATTCAACATATACAAATACAATCCAACTAAATGTGGTTCTGATACCACTTGACAGTGAAACGGGAAAAAAGAGGAGGACAAATATGAGAACATAGAGAGAATGAAGGATACACAAGCGTAACAATTATAATGACTTATCTGACCACTTACTAATTGTCTTGACAATAAGTCAACAAGAAGCCTTGTCACTTAATTAGGATATCTCATCTAGCAGAGTTAACTAACTTCCCAACTATTTCTACCTAACACTATTTAGCATGCACTGTATACCATTGCTAAAAATGGTAAAATAAAAAATATTACTGAGAATCCTTTGTCACATAATTAGGATATCTAATGAAAAAAACATCACGAGCCATCTATAGCAAGGGTAACCAATCAAATTCAGGCCCTCAATGGAAGACCTAGAGCTGATGTTTGAATAGATCAGTACTGTTTTTATACCCTGCCTTTTTCATTCCTTCACTCTCCTCAAATAGAAAGTCTCCTTCTAAGAACGTCTACACAAAGGCAAAGCACATCCATTCAAGCCCTCAATGAAAGGTCCACACTAAATCACCCCGTGATAAACCAGCAATTAATGTACCAGATCTCAATATTACTCTACATTTCCTTACTTAAAAGACCATCTTCCTTTATCTACTAGTAAAATAGAATAAAACACTGCCAATCCAGGACTAGATGTTAACTTTACTTTCATATGCTAAAGAAAGCAGAAGAGCATAGTAGAACTTGGAATTGAAATTTGAACAAGAACTATAAGAAAAAGGGGGAAAATACATTGAGATTTGAGAACATACCAGTTTATGAGCATCAACTGAAGCATCAGCATCAAGCATTTCCATAACTTGTGATGCAAAGTTTTGGAGTTCACTGTCTGGATGCAGGTATTTTATACGAATGGCCTGCATGAGAGAATTAACTAAGAACGAAACTAAACCAAATCAGACACATTTCTATCAGATGCTTTGACTTAAAAGCTAGTCTACACACCACAAAGTCAAAAGAATGGAGGATAAAAATTACATGTATGTAAGTGTGCACATTCCCCCGCACGCCCTTAAAAAATTTATGTAAGTAAAAAGTGTATAAAAATTGTTTTTAAAAAAATGAATTCAAGCCAATAAACAAGAAGTACTGGAGCAAAAATAAATATAAAACAGCAGCTTGAATACATTAGAAGACCAACTAGTTTTTTTCTAATTTATACTACCATTCAACTTTGCAAAAAATGCACACAATTAAATCTTTCAATCTTTATTCTGTTAAGGGGCTAAGAATAGCTCTAGTTTATCTTTCCTCTTAACGTGCCATTCAGTACATCTTTTCAACAAAAAAAATCGGTTTTTTGAAAAAATAACCAAATGATCATTTGTAGAATGTTTTTCTAAGTTTCTAAAAATAATCAGAAACTAAAAGAAACAGATTTATGGTAATTTTAAGAAGCAACTTCTGAAAATTATCAAATACCAAAGAGAATATTGATGACAATACAAAGATTAAAAAAATGTCTTCAGATCTAAAAATCATTTAAATACAAATATTGGTTATAATTGTAGAAGGGTCGGCTTGGCTCAACGGTAAGCTCGTTTGTCATGGGTCTGAGGTTGTAGGTTCGAATCAACCAATCTGCAAAAAGCAGGGGTTAAGCTGCCTAGTATATTCCCCTCCCCAGCACCCTCACCAAGTGGAGACTAAAACTGGGTTGGCCCTTATTGGTTATATTGTAATCAAATGCAAAATAATTTC
The DNA here is from genome assembly GCA_029929735.1 of Mimosa pudica. Lineage (NCBI taxonomy): Eukaryota > Viridiplantae > Streptophyta > Magnoliopsida > Fabales > Fabaceae > Mimosa > Mimosa pudica. The sequence goes on along the minus strand of JAKELP010000021.1, from coordinate 3,991,214 downwards.
CACTTTTCAAAGAATTTTCAGACATTCCAATTTGTTCCCTCCTTCACGAAAATATAATTCTTTTATAATAAGTAAATTGGCAAACAGCTTGTATCCATCTGTTGTAGATGGCCTCATCAGCAACAAGAGGAAGTTCAAAAGAAAGGAGAGAACAAGAGCAGATTCTAAAGAAATTTTTTATATTCACCTGTAAAAAGAATACCCAAGATAATGTTAGTCCAACACGAACATTTCTACAATGTACTCCACTTGCTGCAACAAAACACGTGCATGTTAGAACTAATAAATATAAGGAAATGAGATGGCTGTTTTATTATAACATGTAATCTATCCACATAACAAATCCCAAGCAGCATATGGGGAACATATTATATTTCATCCTGAGAAATATACATCTTCTAGTGATATACAAAACCATCAAAAGCAGCAAATTAAATAACTAACAAAACACCCATTAAATTCAATAGACCTCGTTCACCAAAAAAATCAATAGACCTCTCTTTGCAAGCAAGCAAAAGCTCAAGTTTATTATATACATGATGCCATTTGCATGGCATTATCTTGCTTTGAACTCCCTAAATGTAAAGTTAGAAATTCCAACAAGTATATGATTATAAAACACTAGCAACCAGAACATACAATGTGATCACCAGTGTTTCAGTAGAAAAACCTGGCATTCAAGTGGTTTCTCTTTATCTATACATAAAAGAGCTGCATTAAAAGAACTCAGCGCATACAGAAGCAGAACTGTTGAAGATGTTATTAAAACCAATCCTGGGGAATCATCTAATGACATAAGCTTTTGGAATAAATTGTTTTAAGACATGAGAGCTTCTATAACCAACTACTAGTCAAGAATTTAATCCATTCTAACCTCATTTTCTTAATCAAATTAATGGCAGTACAAGGTAGAGTGTGCCAATACTTCATCAATGCTTCTAGACCAAAGGGCTTTCACAAGGAAGGAGAGTGCTAAAGGATTAATATATGATCTTTGAGTCTATTGGGATCAGTTAGTCCTTGATGGTTATCAGCAAAAAGCAGTGTTATAAAGCAAAACTGTGGTGATCCAGTAAAGAAATACCTTTCTTGAAAGCTAAAATCAAATGCTTCTGCAATCCACCTTCTAATTTCTTTGCTGGAGGAGACGGACCCTTTCCTCTTGGCTGGACCTACTCAGATGTAGAAAAATGTTGAGAAAGGTGTTGAGATCAAGTAACAAACAGAGAACTAATGTGTAGAAACCTGTGCCTCAGGATTCATTCCAAGAGCAAGCAAAGAACCCAAAGCTTCAGAAAACGCATCTCTGACAGAGGGCATGGGATCCTCAAGGGCCTATTAGAAGCAGCAGCACAAAGATGAAAGCAGTGATTTAGATTCAAACAGAGACACATTACGCTTATAAAAACAAAATTAAGAAATAGAACACCTGCCTTGACACAATAAGAGGCTGAATTTTCAAGCTCAACGACCCCTAATCCTGGACCTCCAATGTTTGCAAATGCATTCAGACATCTGGCCGCAGCTATTCTCACAGAAAATGACTTATCTCCCATTGCAGATCGCAGAATGATACGATATGCCTCTGAATAAGCTGATGAAGCAGCATTGCCACCAGAGCCTTCTAAAGCATTCTGAAGCATATGTAAAGCTTCATGTCTCACAAAATCCTAAATGTTTTGGGACAAAGAAGATTTATTATGGAAACAAAGATGACTGAATAGTCCGATGGTAATTTCATTGATAGGATATCATATTTATAATGCAAAAAAAATCCTAAAAGAAAATAATCTTCTCCTACAAGTATTACCTAAAACTGCTTCCTAATACCATAATTGATAATGACGACTAAGATACTACTAATATTCTAATAATACAAAATAGGGAATAATAATATTAATTTTATAATTCTAACATTTATTATACAGGCGAAAGAATGGTCGAAACTATGATAAAGGTGTTTATACCAGAGAACCAACCAAGCTTAATATAATATTTTGAACAGCACCCCACACCCAAAGTCAATTTGAGCATCAATTGATTGAATTCTTCAATAAAAGGTAGCAGCAAAAAAGCTATCACAATTTTGTATTTTCCACTTTTTCATAAAAATAAAGCCACATGCATAATTCAGTACAGAGAAACTGTACAGGGTGAAATACTAATCTAGCAATGAAAATAAATTAGTACTACCACCTGTTCTAAATGTACGACTTAGTTTGTAGCGAAATTGCAATACAAACTAGGTCCTACATTTAGAACTGGTGGAGTACAGGAGAGGCTAAAATCTTCTGAAGTCTAGAAACTGAAGAAAATATGCTCTACAGGCCACAGTATAAAGTAAGACAATTTTTTTTCTTACATTAGGAGGGTCTGAATCATTGACCAGTACACATACCCCACATATTTCACCTAAGCTAGCCTCAAGCAGTTACAATTGCAGGATTTCAATAAAGATATTTTTTACAGAGCTGGAAGCCCAAATGTGTCCACTTAAAAGATACAACCGACCAGACATGTTCCGTGTCTCAATGCAGCATACATGACTGACAATCAAAATGCCGCATAAAGCACGAGTCTAGCAAAGGAGATCATGATCCCCCAAGATTAACAAATTTTCATTCTTACGTAATGATCATTGGCCAACTAAAGTGTAACTTAATAGAACTCTACTGGAAAAAACGATAGATGGAAGTAAAAACCTGAGCACATATGTTAGAAAAATGAACAGATCAAGCACCTAAACAAGGGAAAATGTATCATCACCCGCTCCAACTTCAGTCCAATACACATTGGAATCCTCCAAAAACATAAAGGCTAGGGAAACAAATATGATGTTTCGAGGTTAGATTACGGCATGCTGAAACCCTCCCCATTAAAGAGTATATCTTTCTACTCAGGTTATGGTCTGTGTTTCCTGATAATGGAAGGGACTTAAAGAATACAGTTGTAATCATTTGAAATTATATAAGGAAGAAAAACAGATTCAAACAAATCAAAGAATACTTATTTATCCTTCAAATCAATGTCCTAGAACAGAAGAAAACAAGTTTTCATAAAATAAGAACAATATTGAACAGGACCAATATTTTCTCCGCCTTGTGATTATGTCTGTACATTTTCTGCATATAAGAATTCAAGTTGAAAACAGAGATGCCAGCTAAAAGGAAATACCTCATTAAATTTTAAAAGTTTGGATGCTATGATTGTAGTTTCTAGTACACCTGAAGTTATTCGTCTGCCAAAATGCTTATACAATTCTCCCAAGCACTGTGCAGCACCTACCGAATCAAATTCGGAAAAAAGGTAAAGAAATGAAAAGACACTGACAAAATTCTAAATGCACACTATAATGAGAGGATCAAAACACTACAGAAAAATATGTGCCATAACATTTAAGATAAATCATACCAAAAAGTATAACATGTTTCTTCGTTTGATATATTTCTTCTACTCTTATAATCAAATATCATGTACGAACATTATCCTAGCAATAAAATGTGGATTAACTAGTATTTTGCTTTTTGTGCTTGTGTTTCATATATGCCTCAATCTGCAGCCAACTATGAAAAAATGTTAAATAAATCTAAAAAACTGAAAGGAGGCAAGTTTTGGCTTCATTAAAGCTCTAGATGTCCTCTATTAAATTATATCAGCTATACTTTCTAATAGATACCAACCAATTGATTGATTAATATGACTCTAATTTCCTTATGTAAATGCAGACTGAAGGTGAACAGAAACAAATACCTGAGTCAGAAGAAAAAATAATACTCCACTCCTAAATATATAAGAAGAGTTCTTATATTGAGAATAAGAAGAGTACTAAACAAGCAATGCATAACATGAAAAAGATAGGAATTCTAGAATCCTAGAGGCAAAGCAGGATCCTCAAGAAATCAAACCAAAGGAAATGAAGAGGTGCCCGTTACCATCTTCCTCTTGTTTGAACTTTTTAAATGTAAAGCACCATCTGAATTAAACCATCGAAATGTAAAGCTCAAAAATTAGGTTCAATGTGTGGGAAATGCCATTCACACTACACAATCGCCATAAAGAGATGCCAATATTAGATGTTAAAAGGGCAACAGCTAGCTTTCCCATCAGAATTAAACAAGTACCTTAATGTATGTATAGCTATTACTGGAAAATATCCTCAAGTTATATTTAAATTTTAAACCAAAAAATTTTATTTGAAAATGAAAGTAGCCCTTGTAAGCTGATGATAACAAAAAGTTGAGAAGATTTACATGCACCATGCATATGTCCAAAAGTCCACAGCACTCTTCATGGTCAAATTAGGAAGATAAGCTATACTTTACATGCACCATGCATGATCACAACAAAAACACCTTGCCAACTCAATGAAAAGTAATCTCAACATTAGCAATGGACACCTGCACTTGCTCAGTACAGAACTTGAAGGTCCCTCTGGTATAAAAGAAAGGAGATTTTCCTCCCTTCCTTTTTCTAACAATATCTATTATGTTTAATATTCATTAGTCAACAGCTTCTATCCCATAGAATGAAGGTCAGTTTTCACCCTTAGTATCATTTTCCCACTGAATTTCTCATTTCATTCCATTATGTACACCAAAGAAATCCTAAGGGTGCAAAATAGATAAAATGGGTGATGATCACTTGATGTAAAATATGGACAACTTGTACAATTCAAAGGAAAATGGTGCAGCCACAAGCTTGATTGGACAATCACCACATCAATGTTCTGTTGCAATCAGACATTTATATGGAGGAGAATCATATAGGGGAACAAACTTATTAGCTTTTATATAGTCATTTATATATGTCAAATGAGCCAATCATGAATAATTCAGAACTTCAGTAGCTATCTAAAAGTTCAGGAATTCTTTGGTTTGACAAACCAGCAACTCTCTGAGGTTCACTTCTTTTCACATCAGAAAGGAATCCCTGAAGACTACTTGCTCTAGAGTAAATCGATATCCCATCTCCCTTTGATATGATCTTTGCCATTGCTACTGATGCCAAGTGACGTATAGGCCGTCGTGCACCTATAACAAGAAGGGAATATAGTGCATCTTCACATCTCCTTTGCCACAACAAAATGGAGTCCTGAAAATAAGTTGTTTCAGCATCAGGCATCCACAAGGCCGATAGACTGTCTACTTTGGATTTTAAATGTACAACAATACCATAAATTCTAGTAACACCATGCATACTCAAAATTCAAGTAAATGCAAAGTCAAACGACCAAGAATAAAAAACCCTCTCAGAGCTTTACAAGTACTTCTTGAATGCTAAAACTTCTCATTACATCTTCACTAACTTCACAAATTTAGTCCCACATATTTTTTTTCCTCTATTTACCAGAAAATACAATCTGGAAATGCGCAAACTATCTATTCCACATCACGCAGCTGAAGGTAAAACTTCATCACAGGCAACAAAAAAGTCAAATATTGAAGAAAACCAAGAAAATATTAAAATGTATTATCATAACTAGCCTGATTACTAGATAGTAACAAAATTCGAAATATATCTTCCAATACCAAGAAAACATCAAAATGTAATATCATAACTAGCCTGATTACTAGATAGTAACAAAATTCAAAATATATCTTCCAATACCAAGAAAACATCAAAATGTATTATCATAACTAGCGTGATTACTAGATAGTCACAGAATCCAAAACATATGTTCCAATACCAGTACATTACTAATTCAATAAACTAATAGTAAAGATTCACTGACGAAAAGGGACACATAATAACAGAATCCTGTGGTATTAAAATAACTCGCCTCATTACTGAATAATCATGAAAAATCGCTTTGAGAAACTAATATATTAGTGATTGAGCTAAATCACATTACAGTCACTGACGAAAAGGAACGCATAATAACAGAACTGTGTGGTATACTGAATAATCATGAAAATATGAAACACATACTAGCACATTACAGCTTTGAGAAACGAATATAATAACGATTGAGCTAAATCAAAATACAGTGAGTGATTGAGAAAAGTAAGGCATAGTAATGGAAGTGTACGGAAAATGAGATCTGAGGAAGTGTGGTGAGGAGTGATGAGAGAATGACCTTGGTGCCGTCGTCGATGGCGGAAATGAGATCGGAGAGGAGATCGAAGCATAGGAGAGGATCGGGAGGTTGCTGAGCAGCAGAAGCGGCGATGGATTCGAGCTGAGCAGCGAGAACGCCGAATCGCGAGAGAGGGACGTTGTCTCGCATTACATTCTTCGCCATTGAAGAAGAAGAAGCCATGGCAGAAGAAGAAGAAGAAGAAGAAGAAGAAGAAGAAGAAGGCGTTAATTACGAGATGTATGTGCCATTAGAGTATGGTGGCACTAATGAGAATCGTAGCAAACAAGACTACAAGAGGTTATTTTTCTAAAGTTGACGTTTTATGATTTGGACAAAAATCCGACTTTTGCGAGCAGGTAAAATGCTAAAAATGTAATGTAAATACACAATTGCACATCAGGGAAATTATTTTGATTTTTTTTTACAAAAGAAAATTCTTTTTTTTTTTGCTTAGAGCCTTTGGTGTCTGGCTCCTCTTCGAGGAACCGACTAATCCGAAGTCGCCGCAGAGATTCCCCATTTGGGGGTGACGACTTCCCAAGGGTTCGAGCCCATGACCTGGTGGGTACGCGGTGTCTTACCTTCCCCTTTCTTACCAGCTGGACTATGCCCCTTGAGCACCACAGGAAATTCTTTAGATTTGAGATTTGTTGGTGTAGAGATTTTAATATGATTAGACTCCCTCAAAAAAAAATACTAGCTCCCAACATATGAGTGTTGACAACTAAAGTGTGGTTAAAAAAAATTGTGTAAATCTATAATGTGTTTTTATTATTGGGTTTAAGTGTAAATCTATTAATAGTCTTCTTGAATACTCAAATGATACCATTAAGTTTTTTTTTAATACAAAAATAGACATGCATATTTTAAAATGGTGCAAAAATGTCATGGCTATATTAATGTCTACTAATTTTTATGTGGAACCCATTGTTGTCCAAGTGTAAATGTCATGGCTATATTGACGCTTTTGACATTTTAAGATGGTGTTGAGACATTCAAAACTTCATTATGGTGTTATGTATGTATTCACAGACTTATGTGTATATTTGTAACGCTTTGCCTCTTCACTCACCGAAAAAAATAAACTTATGTGTATATTTGTATCATAAACCTTTTTATTTGTTTCAGTTCAAAAAACCTTCTTATTTGTTAAAAAGGATACAATTAAATTTAGTAGATCCATCCGTAAGAAAAAGAATCAAAGAATAAGACTACTTGGACATCATAATGTCACTGAATTGTGCTTAGATGGACCCTTGGAACCACAAGGTATAGAAGAAGATATGCCTGTTTCTAGTAAACTCAAACCTTCTTTTCCAAAAACAAACCTTCTTAACTGTTATATGCGCACTACTTCCTAATTGGTCCAACACAACTTCTTTCCCCTCTTTGCTCTCTTTCTCTCTTTAAAAGTTGGTCAAAGATTGAACAAAGATGCAATTGCTTGCATACATGGACCACTTCATCTACATACATCCCTATCTACATCTCCATTCCGAAAGACCTTTCACGTGGATCTGCCAATAACTTGCCATCACTTCTGTTTGTCCCTCTTGTCTTTTTGGCCAATTGTCTGTCCCTCTTGTCTGCACAATACTAGTATCTATCTATCTATACTTGTCATGATTCATCGTTAACATTCATCCCTTTAGAGACATCCAATAAATTCGGAACAATACAGGGAAGATTAAGGCTGATCTTCATGTAGTTCATATTAATAAGAATCTCATTAATATATATTTGGAAAAAGAAAAGTGAAAAGGAATACCATATGCTGAAATATAATAAGGGTATGTTATCAAATTTATATTCAATTTGGATCTATCTCATTCTTTGGAGCATTAGTTTCATGGCGAATTATTCAGTAAAAATTAAGGAAAACTTTTCATTTAACATTTAAGCGACGAAAAAGATTTAAATAATAGTTATTCAACAATATGGAGTTCAATTAAAAGAAAAAGAGAGAGACCAAGATGAACACTCGATAAATTTACAAAAACAAGATTTATTGGTGAGTATTAAATAATATATCCAAAGAATTTGTTACTGATAGAGTATTCAACTTTATGTAGTAGGATGCACCTTTATTGTAAATCATCGATACTTTCTCTTTATTAAACTTTATCGCGTCTTTCTCGCCCTTAAAATTTTAAATAGAAAGACTCGTCTTGGGTTTGTGTGTATGTGTTCATCTTCATTGTGATTTGAATCAATTGTACGGAAATATTTGATTAACTAAAACTAATAGTTTTTTGCAGGGGAGAAAGCACATCATTTTTAGTGAAATTCATGAACGTGTACACCCACAAATGACCAGAAAGTCAATGAAATATGGAGATGACAAAGGCGAAGTTGGAATTTGAAACTCAAATCATAAGGAATACTTAATATTTTTATTTTGTGCCTAAACTAAAGTTAAAACCACCTGATACAAACAGTCACCTCCTATAGACTCTACCCTCTAGATCAGTGTACAGATCTGGAAGACTATGGCGCGCACACACATATATATAGACACACATACTATTGGCTGATGAAGTTCTTGATATGATTGATCATTTCCTGGGCATGAGACTGTGAAAGATGAGAGTTACTTAAAATCTGAAAAGCATGTCCCACACCTTTGAACATCACAGTCTCTACCTTCTTCCCTGCTCTAACCAAAGCATCAGAAAATCCCATGTTTCTATCCTTCAATATATCCAATTCTGATACACAAACCATGACACCAGAAACCCTCAAATCTCTGATCTTGGAGGACAAGACATTATTAGCAAGAGGGTTACAATAATGGTGGTCACGGTTTGCTCCAATAGGAAGTGATAATCTCCAATAAGTATCTGAAGCTGATAGACTAAGAAACTGACTTGAACAATATTGCTTCTCTGAAATGGTCCTTTCTTCTCCACCAAAGAAGGGTTGGATCAAGATTATACCTTTGAGTGATAAAGATGTGTTTGATGAAAGCCGTGAAGCAACATTGAAGGCTATGTTGGCTCCTGCACTATCACCTGCAAGATAAAGAGAAGTTGATATGTTGGTATGGTTAAGCCACCATTTTTGGCCACTTGAATTGTTCAAAGATTCTTGTTTCAACCACATGATAGTGTTGAAACCGTCTTCATATGCAGCAGGAAGACGATTCTCAGGTGCTAAATGGTATTCCACAGAGAGGATGATACAGTTTGATTTGGAAGCTAGATTGGTTAAGAACTCGTGGTAGCAGCTCCAAGAGGCAGAACCAACACAGAATCCACCACCATGGAAGTAAACCAGCAAAGGAAGAATTGACTTAGAGGTTGTTGATGGGACATATAGACGTGCCCATAAGTTTGTGTCTTTGTTGATGAAGATGTCTCTGGAAGTCACTGAACGTGATGATGATGATGAGCAGGAAACACAAGGGACAATGGGAGGTCTTTCTACAAAGCCATCTCTGTGAACTTTAATGAGGCCCTGGATTTCTTCAGAGATGGCTCCTTTCTGCTGGTAAGTGTTGTTGACATGTGGGTTTTGTCTGTAGGATATGGCTGCCATTGTTTAAGAAGGACTTAAATTTGTATTTGGTATTTGGAACTCTCTCTTTGTGATCCCAATTTGCTAAACAAGTGCTCTGAGTTTCTGGTTTTATAGAGGGAGCTCATTAAGCAGAGATACTCCTAGAGAGTCAAAAGCTTCTTCAAGTTGGAAGATGCCCCGTCATGAAGAATCTTACAAGGGGTTGGAAAATTTAATATACTCTTCATTGTATTTTTGGAGATGCACCAAAAACATGTTAATTTCGAGGGTGCATGTAACATTATAGTAACTTAAAATAGCGCAAATTTGTGGATCTCACCTCATCCTTTCCCAATAAAAAAACTATCAAATTTAACTTCAATAGATTTAAAAAATTATCATGATACTAAGTGCACCTTTTAAAGTTTTCATGATGTTAAGTGCACCCTCAAAATTACTATATTGTTGAGTGCACCTTTTTAAATTTATTATCATATTGTTGGATTCACCTTTACTCTTATTCTTAAGTAATTTTTGATACATCCAACACTTAAAATTATCTTTCCAGTAGCATTTAGTATTTGGAAACAATATAGGGTGCATCTAAAGTTCTTTTTTGTTTAACTAATATTCTAATTTAGAATGCTCATTGTTAAGGGTAAAGTTGTACTAAATGGTTTTTTTTTTTAAAAAAAATATGGGCTACTACTTGATAACAGTTTAGATTACTGGATGCACAAAAATTTACTTTAGAATGTTGAGTACTAAAGGAAAAATGTTTCAAAGTATTAGATTTTCATTAACCATATATTCTTTCTTTCTGATCCTAAATATAAGATAAGACCCCTTTGACATTTTTTATGAAAATTGAGGAAGAAAAATAAACCACTAAATTTCAACATTTGTCACATGTAATGAGAATAAAATTTGGTTTATAAGTAGAACGAATTAGTTTTGAGGAAAAGTATAACTTTAGACAAAGTAAAGTTATTAATTTTGCATTTTTAATTTCTTCAAAAAAAGTTAGAGGGTCTTATAATGAAGACTAGAAGGTGTAATTTTGACCCTTTTGAGATTTGCACACCTTTTATACGTGCTATAAATCATGAATAGGCAGAGCGTATGATTTAATCCATAGACACTGAGTATGAACCAATAATGGGAATCTGATGGTGATGGGGAATGAGGATAAGCTTTATTCTTACCTGATGGATGGAGGTGAGTGAATCATACTAACATTTCGTGTAGACTTTTTTGTATTGAACATGCGTGACAAATTAGAACAGCTATCTATCAACTACATATGTGATTATGAGTTTTTTGTTTTTTGTGAGCTAATTTATGTTTAAAGAAGGCTATTGCAAGCATCAGTGAGTAGGATAAATCAGAGAGTATGGAGCATTTAAAATGATAAAGGACAACTGAATAAAACTTTTGTCAAGAACATTTATTAACATTTTGTCTAAATAATTTGCTGTTTATACTTGGTAGAGCTCAATAAGCTCAATATGTAGTCACCTATACATAGTATAGTTGTAGCGCCCGAAAAATTAGGTTAAATTAAGATTAAAATGGAGCCGCCACCAAAATTTTTTAAAAAGGATATTTTGGAAAACCTTTTAAAATAAAAAAAAATAGGGTTCGAGAGTCGATTGTGCGTGGGGAAGGTGTTAGGCACCCCACAGCACCCGTTCAAGAAAACGGTTACCCTAAGTTACTTATTTAAAAATAAATATGACCTTAATTTTAATTTTATTTTAAATTACCAAGAGAAATTAATATATACAAATAAAAATAAAAATAAAACAAAAAAAGGAAAAAAAATAATTTTTACATTTTTGGACTTGACCTAGGATTTGACCTAGGGCCTACGTACCCTTAAGGGATCAAAGCCCACGTAGTTCGGGTAGAAATGTGTGTCACTTGGTTTGTGTTTTTTAAGAAAAACATTTGCTTAGATTTAAGAAGAAAAAAAAATATTATTTTGGTTTGTTTTTTTTATATTATGAAAATGCATATTTATTTATTTTTTTTAAGAGGAAACACTTCACAATTTTGATTAAATCGCCTGAGGAGATAATCTCTCTCGAAGAAACAATCGACTTTCAACCTGAGAAGATAATTCAATCTTTCTCGGATGAAAATCATTCAACCCATTTTCCTCTTTTATGAAAACCATTTCATTTTATTTTTTTATTTAAAAAATAAAATCAAAACAAAATCATATATCAAGCAAAGATAAAATATTGTAAAAAAATATATACATATATATACAAAAAAAAATTATTTTCAAATAAAAAAAAATAACTAAGAATAATCCTCTCTTATCTCAAATCATTGGATAGGTGAAGAGACAATCAAATTGTCTTAAAGGGTTATACACCTTTGCCTAAATGAGATTAGAGAGAGATTATGAATGTCTCCGTCTACAATGGACTTTCATCGGTATAAGAAAACTAAGGTAAGAAAAAGAAGAAGAAGAAGAAGAAGAGGAAGAAGAAGGGATCTCACATCAAATCATTCTCCACTACTCACCTTCTCTCTATTTTTCCCTAAGAAATATAAGAAGTATGTTATAGATGTATACCTTTCTAATACACCTCCTTTCTTTACTCTCCAAACCCTAGCCTTTTTCTCTCCTTCTCAAAAACTCCTCCCAAAAAAATGATCATCACTAAACCTAGCATCTCCAAAGAAAAAACCCCCCCTATATGCTCTTTTGCTCTCACTTATATAGGCCACCAACTATAGGGTTTCATCTTAAATGCCCATTTATTATTTTATTTATGCTCACCAATCATTCTCTACATTTCCTTTTTCTATTTATGATGGTTGCACATGTATCAATTCCATTATGAAACTTGATTGGCCAACAAAAATTTTCCTTTTTACTCAAATTCCCTTCAAAAGTTTCCTAACTTATTCAAATCAAATTCTAATTATTTCCAATTTCCTCACTTAATTGCCAATCTTTGTTTGACCCTTACACAATTTGACTTGTGCTTGCCTCACAAGAAAGAATCAAGAGAGCATATCTTGTTTTATTATATTTTTTTGTTTTTATATTTTTTATTTTTTTAATTATTTTTTTATTTTAATTTGGTGGGCCTGGACAAAATAGGGTGTTTACAGTTGCCCCTCTTTACTTGCTCGTAGCTAAGAAGAGTGAGCTTCTTGTCTATGAAGCAAGTAAAGATATGAACACTTATTTTGTCCAGCTCGACAACAGACGCAAGTAAGACCAGGATGCCTTTGAAAAAAATGGTGTCTGCCGCTACAGAGCTTTTAAAGAATTGTGCCAGCCGTTACTGGGCTTTGAAAAGAATTTTGTCTGCCGCTACAGGGCTTTGAAAAGAATTGTACCAGCCATTACTGGGCTTTGAAAAAAATGGTGTCTGCCGCTACAGAGCTTTGAAAAGAATTGTGCCAGACGTTACTGGGCTTTGAAAAGAATGGTGCCTGCCGCTACAGGGCTTTGAAAAGAATTGTGCCAGCCGTTACTGGGCTTTGAAAAGAATGGTGTCTGCCGCTACAGGGCTTTGAAAAGAATTGTGCCAGCCGTTACTGGGCTTTAAAAAGAAGGTGCCTGCCGCTACAGGGCTTTGAAGGGTGTCTGCCGCTACAGGGCTTTAAAGGGTGCCAGCCGTTACTGGGCTTTGGAATGCCTGCCGCTACAGGGCTTTAAAGGGGTGCCAGCCGTTACTGGGCTTTGGGTTGCCTGCCGCTACAGGGCTTTGAAGGGGTGTCAGCCGTTACTGGGCTTTAAAGGGGTGTCAGCCGTTATTGGGCTTTGGGGTGCCTGCCGCTACAGGGCTTTGAGGGAGTGTCAGCCGTTACTGGGCTTTGGGGTGTCTGCCGCTACAGGGCTTTAAAGGAGTTGCAGCCGTTACTGGGCTTTGGGGTGCCTGCCGGTACAGGGCTTTAAAGGAGTGCCAGCCGTTACTGGGCTTTGGGGTGTCTGCCGCTACAGGGCTTGAAAGGGGTGCCAGCCGTTACTGGGCTTTGGGGTGCCTGCCGCTACAGGGCTTGAAAGGGGTGCCAGCCGTTACTGGGCTTTGGGGTGCCTGCCGATACAGGGCTTTGAAGGGATGATAACGAGGACTTTGTTCTGCCCCCTGATGTTGATAAAGTGCTGATGCATATGATGACACTTGAGATGAAAGTGATAATGATCATGAACGATGATAACATGTCGTGAATGATAATGATGTAGAAGGCTGAACATGTCATGAATGATGATGACAATGCTGGAGCCCTAAACAGGATGTATGACAACAAAGGTATAGTGGTGTGACATTAAACACACATTGCCCCAGTATAAAGTGCTGATGCACGCATGTGATGACACTTAACATGAAAGTGATAATGATGATGAACGATGATGAATAGAAGGTTGAGTACATCATGAATGAAGATAATGTATATGGCTGAACATGTCATGAATGATGATGATAATGATGTTTGACAACAAAGGTATGGTGGCGTGGCATTAAACACACATTGCCCCAGTATAAAGTGCTGATGCACGCATATGATAGCACTTGAGAAGTGATAATGATGATGAACGATGATGATATAGAAGGTTAAGTGCATCATGAATGATGATGATGTAGAAGACTAAATATGTCATGAATGATGATGACAAAGATGGAGCCCTAAACAGGATGTATGACAACAAAGGTATAATGGTGTAACATTAAACACACATTGCCCCAGATGATGGGTGCAAGCACTTCGATGAGCATGCTAAAAATGCCCCCAATATGAAGTCCAAATGAAGGTGATGAATATTTGTGACCCTAAGCACATGATGACTCAAAAATGCAAACCAATGACGATAAGTCTTAAACAATGAAGAAGATATTGACCAAATGATGACGCTGATTGTCATGTAATGTTATGTATGTGGCGGTCTTCCAAAATGAGACCGAAGATGGTGATGAGATGCTAATGAGGATGAACATGAAATGACGATGGGATGATGATGAGTAGACTTACCAGCGATGTTGCTTTCTTAGTCAATGAACAAGATATCAACCAAATAATGACATTAATGGTGATGTAATGCTAAGTATGTGGTGGTCTGCCAGAATGAGACCGAAGATAGTAATGGTGAGGATGATGTGATGTGACCTAATAAGGATGAGCATGAAGTGATGCATGAGAATAATGATCAGTAACATACCTGCAATGTTGCTTTCTCCTTGGACTTTCCCTTAAACAGAAACTCATCAGTTCAATTAAGACATCATTAAGGTTGTTGACCCTAAAGAAACGAGATTTCAAGCGTGATTCTCATAGTCTTAATAGCTTTTGCATTTGCCCTAGCCTAACAAAAGTCCTTGAAAGTTCTTACTGAGGCGATGTATGATATGATCACAATATAAGCCTGAAACTTTCCCCCTAATATTTGAAATGACTCACAAAATATTTCCAGGAGGATGATAGTATATGACTTTACAGTTACAATTTCTTTCTTGTTAAATTCATTGTCAAGAATGACAATATTTCTCTTTTCGCTCTATCTTCATTTATAATGCTTGCATAGTTCAAATATTTTTTTTTTGGACTTCATTTAACAATGTCAATGTTGTCCAATAAAGTGGATGCATGTCAATAGAACTGGAGAGAATCCCCAAGTTCTAATTTGGTTGTCTTTACTGAATAAAAGGCATGTATTGTTCGGCCTATATGAGAAGTACTATGAAAGAATCATATGCCATG
Source organism: Mimosa pudica (assembly GCA_029929735.1). NCBI lineage: Eukaryota > Viridiplantae > Streptophyta > Magnoliopsida > Fabales > Fabaceae > Mimosa > Mimosa pudica. The sequence goes on along the minus strand of JAKELP010000021.1, from coordinate 3,975,913 downwards.
TGAAATGAAGAGTAGGATCGAAATGAGATATTTCCCTGTTGTGAAATGTTTGGGGAACAATGTGTGAGTATAGTGAAAACTTTGAGATTTTAACACACAAGTCACATGAATAGAGGATCAAAATTGCTATTAAAATCATTTTATGCACCTTGAGTTAGATAGCATCTAGGTAAAGAGTTTAACAAGAATGCAATGCCCCAATGATTTTCCTCACAAGGTATAATGTTTACTCTCATCACTCAGTGTTTGAAGGTTATTGTTTGCTCTCAATATCCAGGTTATCCAATTCCTTTCCATAGGCTTGGCAATAATCTAATTTCTTCATCAACCTAAGATTCAAATGCATATATAGATCACAAGAACTTTCAATAGGTTAAGATATGGGAATAAGATACAAGGAGAAGATGACGAATGAAACTGAGGTGAATATTCAAGATGAATATAAAGTAAATGAAGATTCGAGCAAGTGTACACTCCAAAAACTTAGTACATAGGAGGATCTTGGAGAGCTTTATTTCTTTTCTTTTCTTAGCTCTAACTTTTGCCTAAGCTGACCTCTTAGGTTGTCAACTTAGCGAGCTTTTTTGTGCCCTCTCTCTTTTTAAGTTTTAATTTTTTGCCTAAGTCGCCCATTTGGTTTTTTTTTTTTAAACTTTTGCCTGAGCCGCCCTTTCAGGTTTTCGGCTCAGTGAGCTTCTCATCTCTTTTTTTTTGGCTCTAACTTTTGCCTGAGTCGCCCTTTCGGGTTTTCGGCTCAGCGAGCTTTTCTCCTTTTTTTCTTTTCTTTTTTTTCGGCTCTAACTTTTGTCTGAGCCGCCCTTTTGGGTTTTCGGCTCAGCGAGCTTCTCTCCGTTTTTTTTTTGCTCTAACTTTTGCCTGAGCCGCCCTTTCGGGTTTTCGGCTCAGCAAGCTTTTCTCCTTTTTTCTTTCTTTTTTTTTCGACTCTAACTTTTGCCTGAGCCGCCCTTTTGGGTTTTCGACTCAGCGAGCTTCTCTCCTTTTTTTTTGCTCTAACTTTTGCCTGAGCCGCCCTTTCGGGATTTCGGCTCAGTGAGCTTCTCTCCTTCTTAGCTCTTCTTCTTCTTCTTCTTCTTCTTCTACAACTTTGTGAAGTCTAAACTTTTTAAAAGAGAGTATTCTTACAAAATGACCTCCATGATAGGTAGAAATGTGCATGTGCACCATCACCAAGAAAATTGAGTGATTGTAAGGGTAAAATGTACCCCAGAATGTAAGGAAGATATTTGGTGAATGGATACGAAAGGAATGTCATAAAGCTGAAAATAGATGAAAATGTGGCTCTTAGATTTGATGGGAAAATGAAAGTTTTGATCTTTTCTATATCAAGCAAATTCACCCTTAAGTTGTAGTTTGAAAAAGATACATGTCAAGTTCTAGATTGGTAAGGGATAAGTGGAACACACATTAAAATGAAATAATATTTGTAGGCTCAAATCCTCACATGGCTTATGTAATCATCATTGCATTGCACTGAAGTTAAACAATTTACCCTTTTACTAGCCTCATCAAAGTGAGATTCAATTTTTCTTTTTTTTTTTTAAAAAAAAATCCATTTCCACAGTATGCTATCACCTCTATGCATGCAACTTATGAATCAATTTTTGGATTTGACATCTTGGAAAGACAACCATTTAAGGGCGAAGGGTGAAGAAGATAGGATGACATTGACAAATGTCAAATGAAGTCATTAAAGGAGAAATAATATATCAAACATTATTGAATAATGATTTAGCATCTTATTTCTTTTATTATTGCTTTTCTTTTTTCATATGGGGATGTCTTTTAGACCAATTAAAATCTCTCTAATTATTAAAGACTTCATATCCTCAAGATGTCTATTACATGAAAGTAACAATGACTTGAGAGGATTACCATTCCCTCCTCAAAATATTCATTACATCATAGGGAAATAGAAGTGATAGTCTCCCATCTTGAGAATGATTAGTTTCACCCAAACCAGTAGTCATGTGTTATACAGATGCGTTGGAGGTACTTGATCAGGATGCTTAGACTGGGCAATATTGTATTACCTTATGAGCGTCCTCGAGATTCCTCAAGGAATTTATTATCCCATAGGGAGATCAAGAGTTGATCATTAAGCCATATGGATATCACATCCTATTTGGCTTAAGACCTTTCAATGAGTGATGTTTCGCCTCCAGACTCCTCAAGGAATTTATTATCCCATAGGGAGATCAAGAGTTGATCGTTAAGCCATATGGATATCACATCCTATTTGGCTTAAGACCTTTCAATGAGTGATGCTTCGGGCTTAAGAACCTCTAATTCCTCAGAGAATTTAATATTCTTCAGGGAGTTTTAGAATTGATCATTAGGCAATACATATTTTAACCTAAGACCTTTCTCGAATGAGGCTTTGGGCGTAAGATACTCTAATTCCTCAGAGAGTTTAGTACTCTTCAGGGATTTCTCAGAGAATTTAATATTCTTCAGGGAGTTTTAGAGTTGACCATTAGATTGGGATGATCTTGAATCATCTATCCTGACTTATGATCTCACTGTTGATATGTTTAACTCATGTACATGTAACCACTAGCATCCTCAGAGAATTGAATATTCTTCAGGGAGTGTTAGAGTTGACCAATACATTGGAATGATCTCGAATCATCTCCTAACCTATGATCTCATTGTTGATATGCGTACATGTAACCATTAGCCTCCTCAGAGAATTTAATATTCTTCAGGGAGTGTTAGAGTTGACCATTAGATTGTAATGATCTTGAATCATCTCCTAACCTATGATTTCACTGTTGATATGCTTAACTCATGTACATGTAACCACTAGCCTCCTCAGAGAATTTAATATTCTTCAGGGAGTGTTAGAGTTGATCATTAGATTGGAATGATCTCGAATCATCTCCTGACCTATGATCTCACTATTGATATGCTTAACTCATGTACATGTAACCACTAGTCTCCTCAGAGAATTTAATATTCTTCAGGGAGATTAAGAGTTGATCCTTAGAAAAGAAGAAAATTGAATTATTCTATTTATGATCTTATAAGAGTACATATCGAAAGAATATGCATTTTATTTATTGAATGAGAATGATTACGAAAAAATAAATAAATAAATAAATAAATAAATGCCCTCTAGTGTCCTATCTTGGGAATAACCTTAGGGTGGATCATGTACCCTATAAAGGAAAGTGCTAACTTATTGGGTAGGCTTCTAAATTCCTTCTAATAAGTGAAATAGTTTTAGGTTGTCCTAATCCTCACAAGGTCTCCTAGTTGCCCTCATCATGATGATGAAGACCCCACTAACAAAAATTAACCTTCAGGGAGTAATGAAAACCCCTCAGAGATTAATATTGTCGCATGGGTAACAATTAGGATGAAATCTTCACAGTAACCTCAGGGTTGTAAAACCTCTGGGAAACCGCTAGAAACTTCCTCTCACTAAGGTACTCTCGACCCGGGTATAGGGTCAAATAATGTGTGTGTGATAGTGTAAGTGGAAGTGTGTGAAGAGTGCATAAAAACCTGAGATATATACAAATAATATGAAGAAAAAATATTAAACAAAATAAATGACAGTAAAAAAAAAGTAATAAATAAATAAATAAAAGAATAACATAAATAAAATAAAGTTAATATTAAGGTCATAGTTATTTTTAAACAAATAAACTTAAATGGGCTTGACTCTCAAAAAAAATTAAAATGTCCCCAGTGGAGTCGCCAAACTGTAGCACCCGAAAAATTAGGTTAAAATTAAGTGGAAAAATGGAGCCGCCACCAAAATTTTTCAAAAAGGATATTTTGGAAAACCTTTTAAAATAAAAAAAATAGGGTTCGAGAGTCGATTGTGCGTGGGGAAGGTGTTAGGCACCCCACAGCACTCGTTCAAGAAAACGGTTACCCTAAGTTACTTATTTAAAAATAAATATGACCTTAATTTTAATTTTATTTTAAATTACCAAGAGAAATTAATATATACAAATAAAAATAAAAATAAAACAAAAAAAGGAAAAAAAATAATTTTTACATTTTTGGACTTGACCTAGGCTTTGACCTAGGGCCTACGTACCCTTAAGGGATCAAAACCCACGTAGTTCGGGTAGAAATGTGTGTCACTTGGTTTGTGTTTTTTAAGAAAAACATTTGCTTAGATTTAAGAAGAAAAAAAAATATTATTTTTGGTTTGTTTTTTTTATATTATGAAAATGCATATTTATTTATTTTTTTTTAAGAGGAAACACTTCACAATTTTGAATGAATCGCCTGAGGAGATAATCTCTCTCGGAGAAACAATCGACTTTCAACCTGAGAAGATAATTCAATCTTTCTCGGATGAAAATCATTCAACCCATTTTCCTCTTTTATGAAAACCATTTCATTTTATTTTTTTATTTATAAAATAAAATCAAAACAAAATCATATATCAAGCAAAGATAAAATATTGTAAAAAAATATATGCATATATACAAAAAAAATTATTTTCAAATAAAAAATAAATAACTAAGAATAATCTTCTCTTATCTCAAATCATTGGATAGGTGAAGAGACAATCAAATTGTCTTAGAGGGTTATACACCTTTGCCTAAATGAGATTAGAGAGAGATTATGAATGCCTCCGTCTACAATGGACTTTCATCGGCATAAGAAAACTAAGGTAAAAAAAAGAAGAAGAAGAAGAGGAAGAAGAAGGGATCTCACATCAAATCACTCTCCACTACTCACCTTCTCTATTTTTCCCTAAGAAATATAAGAAGTATGTTATAGATGTATACCTTTCTAATACACCTCCTTTCTTTACTCTCCAAACCCTAGCCTTTTTCTCTCCTTCTCAAAAACTCCTCCCAAAAAAATGATCATCACTAAACCTAGCCTCTCCAAAGAAAAAGCCCCCCTATATGCTCTCTTGCTCTCACTTATATAGGCCATCAACTCTAGGGTTTCATCTTAAATGCCCATTTATTATTTTATTTATGCTCACCAATCATTCTCTACATTTCCTTTTTCTATTTATGATGGTTTCACATGTATCAATTCCATTATGAAACTTGATTGGCCAACAAAAATTTTCCTTTTTACTCAAATTCCCTTCAAAAGTTTCCTAACTTATTCAAATCAAATTCTAATTATTTCCAATTTCCTCACTTAATTGCCAATCTTTGTTTGACCCTTACACAATTTGACTTGTGCTTGCCTCACAAGAAAGACTCAAGAGAGCATATCTTGTTTTATTATATTTTTTGTTTTTATATTTTTATTTTTTTAATTATTTTTTTATTTTAATTTGGTGGGCCCGGACAAAATAGGGTGTTTACAACAGTAGTATAATATGACTTGTTCATCCATGCGATCAGATCAGCATTTATTAAAGTAATGAGAAAACACTTTATTATTGTTGAGGTATAATGTAGACCCCCAAAATTTGATTCTTAACAAATGGCCATTTTTGGATTCTCCCGATTAAATTAAAATTTTAAAATGGCAATTTCTCACTGATGCCATTTTAACAAATGTCAATTATAAAATTTACTTTATTTTTATTTTGTATCTATTAAAATAAAAAAAAAATATTAAAATTAAGTTAAATAAATGTGGATCTATGAAATAAATTTCAATAGTACAGATTGTGATGAAAAGTTGATTGTATATGTTTGTGATAAACATGAATGTAAACCCATGCCATAGGCATATCTCTTTCGTATTTACATAAATCCGTACAAAGACGTGATAGGCTTCATGCGGTGTCTTCATATTATCCTCACAAGACTCCCTTTCCCCCCGTTTTGTCCTTTTTCTTTTAGCAGATGATTTCAATTATGCTCTCCAACTCCAACTAGATATGACAATGAGGCTCATGCACCCAATTATTGTTGATTTATAAACAGTGCGACGTTATGATAAAGTCGTGTATGTATATAATCCATGATTAATGAATCTCTACAATAACTTAACACTCATTTTGTAATTGTTGGTTTTGATCAAAAACATGTTTTGACTAAAATTCACTTCCATATTTTTTGTGTGGTTTTGATTATCATAATCAAACAGTACCAAACGTATGCTTATTGATTAAAATAAGAACTATCTATTTCTTCTGGGATGTCTTATAATAAGGTTTAGATTGATACTAATAACTAACAAAAAAAATTGACTGAAAAGAAGATATTCACTGTAAATGTTCAATTGTTGAGTCCACATATTGAACCAAATGTTGATAATAGTTTCTCTTGAGTTTAAAGTTAATTATTGGGGTTGGATTGGATATGCACATAATAAATATAATATCACAATATATTTTTTCTCTTTTGTATAACAATTTTCGAAGGTAATTATTTAACTTACAAACTTATACCTGATATAATGTTACAATGCATTTTTAAATGATTGGGTAATATTTATTCGGGTTAAGTTCAATTTTACCTCAAAGATTGTCATTTAAGAGTTAATGTCTCCTATCTAAGATTTTCTTAAAAGTAATGCTGTCAAAAGTTCCAAGATTATAGCAGTTTTGCCCTAAATATTATCTAAACTAAGTTTGACGTGTTCGTTGGTTAACCAAATATATATTGTAAGTCCACATGTCAATTTTGTTAAGGTGCATATTTACCCGGTAGTTCTCAAATGGTAGTAACTAGTGCGACTTAAACTTTGGATTATTTACAAAGGCGATAGCAAATATTATAATTGGTTATAATTAAGAAAAGAGTATATATATGGTTATGGAATATATATCAACCATATAGATATTTGATAAATATTGTTTGATGTGTATCATTTCATAAAAATTTAATGGTTATTGAATATAGTGGAGAAAGAGTAGGGAGACCTGATAGAAGAAATAAAATAGTAGAAGATAGAAATTATAGTGTTTAAACAAATAATCTGCACAAGAAAATAAAAGACTATTATTTAAGTTTAAGAATAATGAAAGAACAATTGTATAGAGATGGCTAAGTAACATCAACTTTTACTTATGTTTGTTGAAGTAAAATAAGTTGTATCTATTGTGAGTACAATGAGAGTAGAGAAGGAGGAAAATTGATTTCAGAATGAGATATGATCGAGAAGGAGTGTGGAGTTTATATAGAGAAAAAAAAAGACATCGGTTTTTACTCCAAAAAACCTATATCACGTTGCGCAACATGACACATGTTTTTAATTTTTTAAAAACTTATAAAAAAATTATGTCGGGTCCATAGATTTTTAGCTGATTAAATGGATATTTTAATGTCACGTCAAGTGGGGCTATATCTTATATTTTCCGTTATTATTATATATCACGTCTCTGTAGCTCACACCCAATTTTTTAAAAAATAAAATTAACATTTTTATTGTTATTGTGCGTTACTATGGCGTGACATTATAGCAGTTAAACCGTAGCATTGATTTTATATACGGAAAATATAAAAACAATAGAATAGAATGTCATGTTTCTATTTTGTGCAACTAAGAAGGCGAGACTACGGGTTAAATCTCTTGTAGTGTATATATGAACAAATGCTCTGTTAAAGATATATCTTTTGGAAATTTGATCAACGTTATAATAATGTGAGACTTTTTACTCAAATTAATTTCTTTATTCTCTACAAGCTATGTGTAGATTGCAGATGCCCAAATCTCGTGTAATTTTTTTCTTTTAATGAAAATCGCTAAACAGATTTGTCCATTGACCTAAGAATGGTCCAAACCGAAATTGGAGGAAAAGAAAGAACATTCCGGACCTAATTCCATGTACATGCATGCAAATTGAACAGTATTAACTTTATTCCCCAAATATACCATAACATCTCTTCACAAATAATATTATGCTTTCCACTGATTCTACATACAAAGCTGGTTATTCAAAATTATTGTCTCTTTCTCTTGGATATGGGAAATCAACTAACTTGCTCTTGGGTTTGACAAATGAACAGAAATCAAATACAAAGGTGAATATGAATTGCATTGGATTTTATTCTCTCATTCTCTGTATTACTTGCATTTTCAAGTCTCTTCTTTTCTTCTTCTTCTTCATATTTCTATTCTCTGGCCTATACGTCTCAACTTTCTATTCTCAACTTTCTGTGCTTCAAACAGCAGGTGGATAAATATAATATATGGTACTGATGATTCTAAGAGGCGTGTGAAACTGGAAATTGATTCTGCTCGGATTCAATTCTCTAAAGGGTTTTCTTTTTATCTGGTAGCACCACATTCGATTTTATGTTGTAAACTATGAAAACCATGGACTTATCCTCTCAATGTAATACTAAGTACATAAGTTAAGCTGAACCTTTCTCTGGGAAGCTTCTTAAGCCCAGTATTGAAACATGCTAAAGGTCAACATTAATTTTACAAAGATAAATTTGTTTTAAATATTAGAGAATATTGCTGTGTTTTTAAATTCTCAGAGCGATACCCAATTTTTAGGCCCCATTACAAATTTTACATATTGCACTTATATGTGTGTGTGTGCGCGCATAATGTAAAAGGTCCAAGTTTAAAATGGAAGAGTTAGTTGATTTTTTTTTTTAATTTGTAATTTGATCAATACACTTTGACAATTACTTCTGTAATTCTCTTAGGGCCCGTTTGGTTCAATTGCAAGTCCTTTTGGTAATGCAATGTAATGTGTTGTAATGAATTGCAATGTAGTAATGATTACCATCAATGTGTTTGGTTGGTTATTATCAAGATGTAAAGAGTTTATTTTTTATATTTAATTATAATTATGAAAGGTCCATAATGCCCCTAAACAAAAAAAACCTTGCTATCCCCAATTTCCCATTCATCTCCTACCTCTTCGGCCGGCCCTGCAATTCAACGAGTATATTTAACTTTCTCATGTTTTGTTAACTAGGTTTGTTTTCTGCAAAATTTGTCCATTATCAGCAAATTCATATCATATATAGTGTACTCAGTTTCATTCATAGATATATGAACCAAGAAAATACATCCTTCGAGTTTCTTCTTATGGATAGAAAAGCTAATGGCAGTAGGAAAGAAAAACATAATTTGATTTTGAAGTGAGAAGTTAGCGTATGAAACTACAAATGATAAAAATCATATTTTTCCCCCTCAAACACTCATCAAACCTGTAGATATTAGAACTAAGCTCCCTGAGAAAGATCTCAGGAAACCTTAAAGTTTTCAACTATACAAAAAACTCTAACCCCACAATTTGTTGCAATCACAGAAGTTTCTATGAGGGATTTAAAATTTTGAAGTTTCCCAAAGATGGGAACTTTATCAGAGAAAAGTTTGGGGTTTGTAAGAGTCAACGGTGGCGCGCGGTGTGGTAAGGATTGCAGTCAACAATGAACGGGGGATGGTGAACTCGTCTTCTTCTTCTCCAGAGAAAATACCTTTGACTAGGTTAGTGGTGTAAATTCAATGCTTGGTTTTAATTTGAAGAGATGAGAATGAAGAGGAAGAAATTCGGACGCACAGAATTGATCGATTTTGAAAGTGATGAATGTAAAATCTGATAGGAATTTTTGATGAGGGTAAATGATGTCTTTTTATTAAAATATGAGGATAATATTGACATTTTACATAATATTACAAGGCTGCAATGAGGATTCATAGGGGACCCCTATGAAAGAAGATTACCAAAAAATATGCAATCTATTTTACAATTGTAATCAACATTACCATTACCAAATCCAACCAAACAAGCCACATATGGTAATGTAACCAAGATTACCATTGCATGTGTGCAATGTTTTTGAACCAAACGACCCTTAAGCTTTTTATATTAGGTGCACTCAAGGGTTTTCCTTGGCAAAACCAGTTTTTTATGTGAATAATTAAAATAGGAAATTTAAAAAAAATAGACAGTGTGTTATAAATAATTAGAAAAATTAATTTTCCGAGAATACGTACAAACTAATTTTCTCACTCTTAAGAGCCCGATAGAATTTTGTTGGTCAAGTTATATAGTCTTGAGCTCATGCATATTTTTTGGGAAAATTAGTATGAGCTGAGGGTTCTGAAAAAGAAATGTAATCACAAGGGAAGAGCATAATACACTATCATTTCTTGCATCTAAACATCTTATTGCATTTTGGGCATTTGATTTGGCACTTGTAAATTTTTTTTATCCAATTCATTCTTTGGACCTCAATGATTTTATCTAATTTACCCCTTTAACTTTTTTTTATCAGAAATTTACCCCTTTAACATGTATTATTGAATATTACAATTAGAGTGGGAAATAAAATTATAGTACATATTGACTATTTCACTAAAATGTTATCGTTAGTGTGTCAATGGCATATTTTAACGAAACATTTTTCGTTAATCGAACTTACGTGTACTTAATATTATTTAACAAAAATACAGTTTTGGTGATGAGCACATTAGAAAATACAGTTTTGGTGATTATTTTTTTCTTTTTTCGGCCAAAATAATTGCCATTTTGTAAGAATATTTCCCAAATATAGTTAGAAATCATCAGTTTAAAGCGTAATTTGTCATTTTTGGAAATGCGACAAAGGATTAAAAGCAAAAGAAAAAATCGAAGTTTGGATAAAAGATGAGTCTCGCGTCTTGTACGATTTTGTTCGATGGCCCAGAAGAATATCGACTATATCAAATGGAGTAGTAAATAAGAATATGGATGCCTCTATTAGTCGTTTTTACGCGTCTGCGCTTGTCTTCCCTGTTCCTCCTTTCGGCTTTGAAATCAAATCATGATATTTAGTACTAACTCCAGTCGTAAATATAGGACTTAATTGATTTTTTTTTTGAGAAATTAAGGTTGCGAAATAAGTTATTAAATGATTACATATTTGATATATTTTTAGATTATTCATTAGTTTATAGGTAAAATAAACTAGTTTAAGGGAAAAAATTAGGTAAATAAATTTATAATTAACTTATTTTGCTTTTTTAAGGATTTTCTAGAAAAAGTCAATTATGTCTCATATTTAGGACCGGAGGGAGTATTTACATACACAAGTTCTTATTGGGCATTACGTTGTTGGTAATTTACACAAGAATCTCACATTTATACATGTTTATATGATATACATCAATAATTTTAATTAATTTTCTTGGAATATTTTGAAAACTCACTAGTCTTAAGTATAATTTTAGTTCAAGGGCGAAGGTGCAAAAATGATACTGAACTTTACTCAAAAGGGTTAATATGTAAATTCACCCCTGAAGTATACTAGAAGGTGCAAATCTCCCCCTTACATATATTTTCATATGCAATTTTAATCTGGAAGTAACAATTCGATCATGACAATTTTACTTTAGTTAAAACTAAGAAATTCTTATGTGAATATGGTGCACCAACTCATCTGTGGTCTGACGAATTATAATATGACACGTCAATTAAAATTAATCCTAATCATTAATTATAATGACATGACATGATATTAAATTAAAAATTTCTCAATTAATCCTTTTTTGCCCTATTTTCATTCATAACTACTCCTCCCCAAAATTGGGAACCACGTTTCTGATCTTCTCCCCCAACAGGGAAATACAACCGCTTCTCCCCTAAAATCATCAGTCTTGCCACGTTCCTTCTTCATGGCAGGACAACGGCGGCGGCCGGCGACAGTGTTGGATGACGTCATCGCCTTTCTCTTTTCCCCAAAAACTTCTTCATCACCGTCTTCATTTCTTTGTCTCTGCCCTCTCTATCTTCTTCTTCGTCCTCCTTCATTTTTGGCAAACCAACAACGATTCAAGGCAGAGCAGACCTGCAGTCGTCTATGCAATCACTGATTCAAGTTCTGCGGAGGAGATTCTTGGTCGTGAAGAAGATTTTTCACAGAGATCTGGGGAGGCTGCCTTCTCTTTCACGAAGGAATAAAGAGATTAGGTTAGGGAAGGGAGAAATTATTAATTATTTGAGAAATTTTTAATTTAATATCATGCCACGACATTATAATGATTAGGATTAATTTTAATTGATGTCATATTATAATTGGTCAAACCACAGATGAGTTGATGCATCAGGTTCACACCAGAATTTCTCGTAAAACTGTTTATTTTGGTGCAAAATGACCCAAATGTCCTTTCATTATATTCTCTCTTCTTTTTAATCCTCCCACCCCAAACCCCAACCACTACCACCACCACCACCTCCACCCCAACCACCGTGGTCGCCCCAACCACCCCAATCCTCCCCTAGCCACTATTTTAATCCTCCCGTGCAAAATGACTTGTTTAAATTCTGCTCAATATTTTCTTATATGTTTTTTTGAGCAAAATGCTTTCTTTGTATCTTGTAAATTATTTCCCTGTTAGCTTTTTTCTAAATGTTGTCATTCTTCTGCGTCTTATGTTGGGCTCATTTATTACAGCAATTGGCCCATATGAACCTGCGAAGCGTAGGGATGGTCGATGGGAGTGGGCTATTGCCCCTGGTGTTTCACCATTTCCAAGATATCAGCATGCAGCGGTGGGGTTTGGTTTCTTTTATTCGGTTAACCTTAATTGCCGAGGAATTTTCAAAGTTGCCAAGGAAGATAACGAAAAACATTCCTGAAAGTTTTGGTGGTGATGGTGGTTTGGGTGGGGGGTGGTTGTGACGGGGTAAGGGTTGGGGCGGTGGTAGTGGTGGTTGGAGAAACGACGGTAGTTAAGGCGAAGGTGGTGGTGGTGGGTGGTCATGGTGATGTTTGGGGTTAAGGGTGAGAGGATTGAAGAGAAGAGAAAATATAATGAGGGTGGTGGTGGTGGTGGTGGTGGTGGTGGTTGGAGAAACGACGGTAGTTGGGGCGAAGGTGGTGGTGGTGGTGGGTGGTCATGGTAGTGTTTGGGGTTAAGGGTGAGAGGGTTGAAGAGAAGAGAAAATATAATGAGGGGACATTTAAGTCATTTTGCACCAAAATAAACATCTTGGATCGACAGAAGGGTAAAATTGTACTGAATTATTATTTCCAGGTTGAAATTACATATGAAAATATGTTAGGGGGAGATCTGCAACTTTGGATATACTTCAGGGGTGAATTTGCATATTAACCCTACCCAAAATTGTGTTTTTAATACTTGTTTCACGGGTGAAAAATAATACCAACTTGGGTCTATGTGCAAATATAGTATTTTCACTTGGAAAATAAAATTTCGATATGAAAAAACTCTTATGGGGTGGAACTTGTGTGTCAATAGTCAACAACAGTATTTTCACCCAGCGCCTTGGAAATTCCACGTGGATTATATATGTGGGTCCGCATAATAATAAACAATTTCAACTCTTCCTCTCCTTTCTCCCTCCCTGCATCCAACGTTCAGCCCCCATCCCTCATATAATACACTTAATGATCCTAAATGATCATTTTCTCTAATTTGAGTAGATTAAGAAAGTTAGTTAAGTTAGTTATTTACAGATGATATTACCAATTTATCCCAAGTATATACCTTTATCCTCTCTCCCCCCCTCTCTTACCTGTTATTTTAGATAAACATGATAGGGTTAATTTGGAAAATAGTTAAGAAAAGTTAGAAAGTGTTCTTATAATTAAGAATAAATTGAATTTCAAAAGTGATCTTATATTTAGGAACAGAGAGAGTAATAAAATTTAGATATGAAAAGACTCTTATGGTGGTTGGAGGAGATACTAGCAGATAATCAACGACGGTATTTTTCACGCCAGTGTTTCCTTTGATTTTTAATTTTGTACTTGTGTGTTTTTCATTCCTCATATAGAAGTCTATAATTTTACTATGTTCATAAACAGCTTCTGCACAAGGTCTAACAATACTAGCAGATAAAGTTATGTAAGTGGTTAACTACATATATATGCCTAAAAAAGTATTTCTTTTTTATTTAGAAGGGATAGTATTAACAATTTAATGTCTCTGGTAAAAAAAAATTAACAATTTAATGTCACAAACTGAATTAAATAGGCAATTTCCCACTTGCCTGAAAGTTGTTATGGGCCTGGAACACAAGTTTGATCAAGGATTGAAGAGGAGAGGTGGAAGAAAAGGTTCGGGACCACTGATAGTAGCCGCCATTGATTATCTGTCAAGAAATTAAATCCAAAACTTCGATTTACTATTTAAGTTATGGTTGCACCGTGAAATTAACAATACATTTTTGGAGTACAATGGAAAGGGGTATATCTCATGAGCAGATGAAAGAGTAAGCCTTATATTGGCCAAGCACAAGGTTTCATGTCCATAAAAACAATATTCTTTCCCATTTTCAGACTTTAAATTTAAATATTTGAGCCTGTCATGTTTTTAAGAGGGCACGTTGATATGCAAAAGGCAAAGGGTGTTGCCTTTTCTTTAAACTATATTCTTCTCCCTTTTTGACCAATATAATATAAGGAAAATTGGCAAAAAGTCCTCCTCAAAATTTGAAGGAATTGCTTTTAGGCCAAAAAAAGAATAAATATTGAATACGTATCATAATTTTGCCAATAACTAATTAAAGTGCTATCATTAACAAATGAAAAGTGTCATTAACGAGTCATCTAGGACTTGTTTGACATTTATATGTTTTTTGGGTCTTATATGCAATTCTCACTTAAAATTTTCATTAGTAAGATGAAATCTAAATCAAAATATTGGTACCTTTGTATACAAAATTCACAGAATATTAATACTGTATTTGAAAAAGTTTTCATATTATTCTTATCAATAAAATTTATTATTAACATGAAAATTTTCTCTTATTCTCCCAATAAAACACACAAAGTGATCCGATTCTTCCTAATATGTGTGTGTAATAATAACAAGGGAAACAGGAAAATCAGAGAAAGGGGTCCATCTTTTACTTGATTCGCAAGAAAAGCTAGAACAAAACTAAATGCTACAAACAAAATATTTTAACACCATAATTACAAAAGACATTCTCGTATGAAGTACAAACCCAATATAGCATGTCATTTGTTATATATCTAACAATTATAAGTAAACACCCCAAACATATTTTAACAAGATGCTGCACTTAAATAAAAGAAAAAAAATTAAAATATGACGTAACCTAATGTTACGAGAGAAAAAATTCACTTATAAAAAAATAAATGGTCCATTAATCTTCCCTCCCCTCCCAAAAGAATCAAAACTTCCAAGTATATTATGGAAAAAAAACCTTATAAATATGACGGCAGATCACAATATGTCTGAGTTATTTGGTTTATGATGAGTCAGATCACACAACAAGCGATGGACATATACTATTAACACCAAAAACTTGTAGTCCAATAGTATAACATTTTTAGGTGGATGTTACAGGTTTGATCATATATAAAAGGGTGAAGGCCCAAAAATGATATTCCCTCTGTTCCTAAACATAAGATCACTTTGGGGAAGTGGATAAGTTCCTATATATAAGATCACTTCCTATTTTATCTCAAGTTTTGCCCAAACTACCCTTATACCCCATCTTTTCATTGAAAACCCCTCCTCCTTTTAAAGTTAAGTAATTGAGGGGATTTTGGGAAGATCAAGTAATTTTATTGTCTTCCTTAATCTCCCCAAATTAATCAAAGTGATCTTATATTTAGGAACGGAGGGAGTACATAACTATTGACTAAGGAACAAAAATAGTACATAACTATTTCGAGGTATAAAAATGATACCAAACTTTTACCATGGGATCAAAAATGATATTTTCACTAATATGACAATAATATTAGACATGAAGTGTACAAAATGCCCTTGTAATTAAATAAACTTTTATCGGACGACGATTAATTTATAAGGGCATTTTGGACTTTTCATGTCTAATATTATTGTCATATTAGTGAAAATATCATTTTTGATCACATGGTAAAATTGGGTATCATTTTTGTACTTTGGAATTGTAATGTATTATTTTTGTTCCTTGACCAATAGTTATGTATCATTTTTGAGCCTCCGCCCTATATATAACCTCAAATAGTTAGTCGATGCTGTTTTGATTAAAAAAAGTAAAGGGACAATTGCACTTAAGTCTTAAATAAGAGATTTGATTTTAGATAGGTCCATTGACAACTCCTTATTAATGGATTTGGGACCTCTTCATAATTTTTTTTTGGCCAGTGGAACCTCTTCATAATTAAATCTCTTATTTTTTTTTGGCCAGTAATTAAATCTCTTATTTGTAATTAATGTACAAATGTCCAAAAAATAAACCATTCACATTTTCACACACAAAAAACAAACTTTTGTTTTGTCTTCTCACAAAAAAAACACTCTTGTTTTGTCTAATTTTACAAAGGAAAAACTTACATCAAGTTCATTTCTCCAGGTTCTCAAATTCTTTTAATATAGGAGTGACACATGTCCTTTTATAATAACCATTCATTCAATCTAAGGGAGAACTTGAGAACTTGGATGAAGGAACTTGACCTAAGTAATCTTCTTTTACAAACAAGTTTTAGGTAGAAAAAGAAAATGAAGAGCGTGAATATTGAGAGAGAAAACCGTAATTCCACTAGCCCATAACATAACTGTGACCATTTCTACACAACAAAACTAAAACCCTCCTTTCTCTTCTATTCTCGCTTCTTCTCACTAGGGTTTGTTTCTTCTTCTTCTTCTTCTTCTTCTTCGCCTGAAACAAAACAAAAACGACATGTCGCTTCGAGTTCTGAACCCTAATGCCGAAGTTCTCAACAAATCGGCGGCTCTGCACATGAACATCAATGCCGCCAAGGGCTTACAAGATGTCCTCAAGACCAATCTCGGCCCCAAGGGAACCATCAAGATGTATGTATTTTTTCTATTCTGTTCTCTCACATTTTTTCATTTCTCTTTATTTTTCTCTCTTTTTTTGTTTATCACTTTGTTTGTGTTTCTTCTATTAGGTTGGTTGGTGGCGCTGGTGACATTAAGCTCACTAAAGATGGCAACACTCTCTTGAGGGAAATGGTGGGTTCTGTTTCATGTTACATGTTACTTTTTAATGTGTTTGTGTTTTGATATGATGCTATGAGGATGTGGTTGTGTGTTGATCTGTTTTTGGTGTTTTTGAAATTGATTTGGAAATGTTAACTGCTTGTTTGATGAATAATTGTTGGTTCTGTAAGACATTATATTATTATGAGGATGGACATTGATGTCATATGGAAGTTTAATTTTTTTTTGTGTCTCTTACAAACATCCTTTTATGATTTCCTTTTGCTTGTTGATTGTTGGAGATCTGATTGGATGACTTTTTGTTTGCACCTTTTAGTGTGGTTTATTTCTTACGGTTGGATATTGGCCTTATCATTGATTTTTTATGACTGTTTGATCCACTGATGCGGTTTGGAGTTGTGTGCTCAATCTTGGGAATTTTCAAATATTGTATATTTATTGGATGGATATCTTTTAGATTGACTGGCCACCCCTTGTTGGTAGGGTTCTAAACATTGATAATACTGAAACAAATGCATTATGCAACATGGACATAAAAAGGATAAAATTGAACGTGCTTTTTTACATCATGTATGTGTGATTTAAAGGTTTTGTTCTAATTTAAGGGTCTGAGTGCTCTTTACTTTATAGATTGAGAAGGAATGTGAATAGTTCTTGTTGCTGGAAAGTTATATGGAAGTGGGAAATGGAAAAGCTGTTGTAACTTAATTTTCCTCTTAGTAGATATCTACTAAGCATGGCTGAAGTGTTTTTACATGTTACTGAATTCTTCATTCACTGTTACAGCAAATTCAAAACCCGACAGCAGTCATGATTGCTAGGACAGCTGTTGCTCAAGATGACATCAGTGGGGATGGCACAACTTCTACTGTGATATTTATTGGTGAACTTATGAAACAATCAGAGCGTTACATTGATGAAGGTGAGTGGTCATTTGCCTCTATTTTAACTGCTTAGTCGCAAAGATGTATGAGTAATTAAGTGATGATCTACTACTCTAGTTCAAGCTTTTTTCTCCCTACCTTTTTCCTCTGTCCATGCTAGTCTAGCAGTTGCAACCTCACGTTGTGTTTTTACTGCTCTGCTAAAAAGAAGTGTCTTCATATTCTGGGTTCTTGTATCTTTACTTCCTGCTGAAGGCAAGGTTTCATGAAACTTTTATGTAAACAATTGATATTGTGGAGTGGTCTAGAATTCTTGATATTTTAGTGCTGACTGCTAGTAGTCAAATATTTCACATTCATTAGCGGGTAAAACATCAACAGATGAAAACCTTTTAAAAAAGACATTTGATTATTAGTCTGGCATTCTGGCTTTCATGATAGTTTTTCTCTGTCAGCCCTGCTTTGGATAGGAATGGCCGCTTGATTTTCCAATTGTCTAAGTAAATGATGAACGGCTTAACTGTATGCTTTAGATAGCCAAATATGATTATATGCATGAGATATATGATTATTCCAGGTATGCATCCACGTGTTTTGGTTGATGGTTTTGAGATTGCGAAAAGAGCAACTCTACAATTTCTTGAAAAATTTAAGACGCCTGTTGTGATGGGTAATGAGCCTGACAAAGAGATTCTCAAGATGGTTGCAAGAACAACCCTTAGGACAAAGGTATCTAATTTAATTTTAGTTCATTGTGAAAACTGATTGTACTGCAGTATCATTGACAGAGTGAACAATCAATTGCTGGAAAAATGATTTGCTAAGCTTGATTTTCTATGGTATTTTTGCAGTTATATGAGGCACTAGCTGATCAATTGACTGATATAGTTGTTAATTCGGTGAGTTTTATTAGAGGTAGTGACATATGTGGTGCCTTTTACAAATTGCAATATGTTGTGGCATGACGTTTCTTTTGGCACTGCAGGTTTTGTGCATCCGGAAGCCTGAGGAATCAATTGATTTGTTTATGGTGGAGATCATGCACATGAGGCACAAGTTTGATGTAGACACACGTTTGGTATGTTAAGTATATTCATTCATTTGTACAGAGGTTTTTTTTTAAAAAAATGAGTGTGTCGTTTGGATTTGCTGAGGGAATGAGAGACTGACTTGTAAGAAAGTATGGAGAAAGAGAAAGAATGGGGAAGAGAAGAGAGAAGAATAGATAGGTTAGGAGTGAAAACAGAATTCACTGATATAGTAGTTCAAATATAAACAAATAATAATGACTACTAGCCTTATTTATAAGGCTTGAGAAATCCTCATCCTACTTAATATATATATCCTGATAAGTTAAATAATATAAATTACGCAAAACCTGTCATAACCAGATCCTAATAAAATTATAATAATCCTAATAATACCAACATAATAGTAATCTAGTAATAATCCTTATAATATCGGAAGTACCCCAACAATTAATTATTTATATTACATTTCACTGGCGCTGCTTTTCTGCCTGTTCAACATTCTCTCTAATTTTTTAATTTTTAATCCCTGTACTTTCTCAAGAATTATTTATCTTTCAAAGAAATAAACCCTTGGTATCACTTGGTTTTGCACACTTTTCCTTGGTATCATTTATGAAGTTTGTGTTGCAGACATTGAGTACTCTTAATCCTTGTATTTTGATTATTTAGTTCGGTGATGGTTTTTGTAGGTTGAAGGTCTTGTTCTTGATCATGGTTCTAGGCATCCTGATATGAAGCGGCGTGCAGAGAATTGTTATATATTAACATGCAATGTCTCTCTGGAGTACGATAAAAGGTAATTAGTGCAATCTAGTTGATGTATTTTTCCATTCAAATTTCCCTATGGTCGCCTTATATTGTGCACATTATAGTCAAAGTGTCAGTGGTTTTGGCTCTCTTGGCCTGTCATCTCATGCTTTTAATCTATGCATTATATATTAACCTATTAATGATAGGTGATAATTTCTGTCTGATTTTTTCAAAAAGAATTGTGAACTTATCTACCAGCCATTACTCTCTATTTCTATTTATGTTATAATATGTTTTGAATAAAAGATTGACAATATGAAAATACTCTGAAGAGCTTATTTATTAGCTCCAAACTATGGTTGTAGTAGTTGTACTAAATGGGCCCTAGTCAGATTTTACAACAGTAAAAGCGAATACAAAAACTCAATCATTGGAGAATGATATGCTGAGATGCTATAGAGAGTGATTTGTCGGGCACCTAATCTAGAAATTAGCGAATCAACAAAACAATTTTTTTTTGAATTTATATTTTTGTTTTCTTTACAATGTTTATAAGTTTAATTACATAAATTATAATTATGCTTCATCAAAAATTATTGTGATCATAATTTTAGTATATTTAAAGTTATTCATTCAAATATTATTTTGATTGAAAAGTTAAATCTATGAAACTCGTTTTTTCAGTCGTTTGGCGACAGTAATATTTGATTGTAGCAGGCAAAAACTGCTTTTTCCATGTCATTTTCACCAAAGTCCATCCAAAAATGTGCTACTTTAAAATAAGTGGAAATCTCCACTGATCACAAACAGTTTTATTATATATTCTTTATCTGGAAAAGTTTGTTAGCATGAATATAGTTGGTATATATTTGTTGTAAGATATTTCACATTTTATCAGACCCTTGTGAGCTTATTACATCTTTTGTATATAGTTTGGCAGTATAATGATGTTGGAACATTTTCCTTTCAGTGAAATAAATGCAGGTTTTTTCTACTCAAATGCTGAACAAAGAGAGGCTATGGTTGCAGCTGAAAGGCGTCAGGTTGATGATAGAGTTAGAAAAATTATTGAACTGAAGAACAAGGTAGATAAAATATTTTAAGGATCATCATTGTACACTTTACCCGCTGATAGTTGTATGCTGTTTTGTTATGTGCAGTGCAAAATAGTAATTTTATCTCTCTACCTATCTCACTGTCTTTATACTCCATGAGTGTAGGTATGCTCTGGTGATGATAGCAACTTTGTTGTCATCAATCAGAAAGGCATTGATCCTCCATCACTGGACCTTCTTGCCAGGGCAGGGGTATGCAACATACAATTATTTTTTCTATTATATCATTTCTTTCATAGTCACGTGCAAAAGAAAGTGCACTACATGTGTAACTTGCTTTTAAAAGACAAACATGCATTGTATGTATAGTTTGATTCTTAATGTTCTTTGTTTGATGGGTTTCTTTAGATAATTGCCCTTCGGAGGGCTAAGAGGAGAAACATGGAGAGATTGGTGTTAGCTTGTGGAGGAGAGGCTGTAAACTCTGTTGATGATTTGACTCCTGAATGTCTTGGCTGGGCAGGATTGGTGTATGAGCATGTCCTTGGTGAAGAAAAATATACATTTGTAGAGAATGTGAAAAATCCTTTTTCATGCACAATCTTGATTAAAGGTAAATACTGAATAGTAACTATATTTTGTTTTTATTACCAAATTAGGTTCTTAGTATTATTTAGCTTTTAAAGTCACATATTTAATTGGTAATCAGTTTGATTAGCCTGGTCAACTGCTTTTGTTATGATTTACCTCTCTGCTTGAGAACTTGTCAACAAAGGGGCCTGTTAAACCATCTCACTTTGAAATTGTCACTATTATATTCCAAGATCACCATCCAGGACAAGCTTAGTTGGATGTTGGACAAACTTGGGAATTTTGGATCTGTGTAAATTGGCAGAGATTTTGAAGTTTCGGAGATATGGATGATAGAGATGGCCTGCCCCTTTTCCTAGTGAGGATTATGAAGACCAATAAACTTTAATGAATGCTTGTGTTGAATTAGAATGAACAGTAATCTAAAGTGTAAAATTTTAATCTATCTTTTTAAAAGAAAAACCATATTAAATATACTTTGGTTATTGACTGTTTATCTCTGAACCATGATCCTCATTTCCTATTGAGCCATGATTTTTAACATTCTTTTAGAATGATATTTGCTGTGAATTGCGTACTTTATTGCTTCATTCATTTTGGTTGGTTTACTGATGAGATGATCTCTGCTATTGTAATATGCAGGTCCCAATGACCATACTATTGCTCAGATTAAAGATGCTGTTCGTGATGGTTTGAGAGCAGTGAAGAATACAATAGAAGATGAATCTGTTGTTTTAGTGAGTTATTTGCTTCTAAGTTTATGATTTAGAATTATTGCGAAAGCATCTTATGCATTTCTGTTGTTGGATGCTTGTTCCTGTTGTTGTATCAAGTGACTTCAGTATTTGTGCTAATTTACTAGTGAGTGCACCATCGTAAGCTGCGGACTATTGGTGTAACCATGGTTCATGTAGGGTGAGTTATCCAAAAGATGAAGATTTAAATAAACATGAGATTTTGGAACATTTTTTCTGCGATTTAAAGGGCTTGTGCTTATTACAAATCTGATCTTAGGAGTGTCTGGAATCAAAAGCTGGCGTATTCTCAGCTGAGTTTTAGGCATAACAGAAAATGGATTAAAAGGAATGTTCTGGTTTTATTGAGATGGATTTAAACTTGTTCAAATTGTTTAATAATGTGTCATTGCTAGAGTTGAAGTACTAGAGTGGTGCTGGATCAGATCCATTTGCCTGGTATATAGAAGTCACAAGTTTATACTGGAAATACCGCCCCTACTGCTAGCTTTTTTATTAGTGTTTTTTTATATTTTCTCGATTTATACCTCCTCAATCAGAACCTTGGCCTGCACCTTTTACTGTTATGGTGTTACTGAGAGTTGCATATGTTTTTCTTGCCCATGTTTAGGGGGCTGGTGCGTTTGAAGTTGCTGCTAGGCAACATCTAGTGAATGAAGTCAAGAAAACAGTTAAAGGGGTAACAGAACATTTTTAATTTGTTTAGCTGTTTATCTTTAATTTTCTATTATCTATCCTAAGAAAGATGTTTACAAAACATGTAACAGCGTGCACAACTTGGCGTTGAGGCTTTTGCTGATGCCCTTCTTGTGGTGCCTAAAACTCTTGCTGACAACTCTGGGCTTGACACGCAAGATGTGATCATTGCTCTTACGGTATGCAGTAATGCACTTCATTGCACAAATTGCACAACATAATGGTGTTGCTATATGATTGCTGAATGTTTTTACAGGGAGTGCATGACAGAGGAAATGTGGTGGGACTGAACCAACACACAGGAGAGCCAATAGACCCCCAAATGGAGGGCATTTTCGACAACTACTCTGTGAAGCGCCAAATTATAAACTCAGGGTATGTCTGGGCCTAAAACTGTCTGACAAGCAATGCTTTATCCCTTTCTCTATATTTACACATTAGCACCAGGGGAAGAAAGATCTGTAGAACTTTGCTACTTGTTAATTTGATCAGAGTCAGTTGTAACATTCATTTGCCCTCGACTTTTTTTCAACTCTTTGATAGGATGTGTTATCCACATCATCATCTTACATTGTAATCCTCAAATTCAATTAGGAAGGGCAATTATCTTCTTGTGATTGTTTTGTGACGTTTTTTTTTGGTCATGATCTACAGGCCAGTGATTGCTTCTCAATTACTATTGGTGGATGAGGTGATTAGAGCTGGCCGCAATATGAGGAAGCCTACTTAGGCATCAATTTGCTTTGGTACTTGCCCAGAAAATGAACCGGACCACTTTTTCTTCCTCTCATTAATTTATCTTTGCCCTTTGCTTTTTAATCCCTCATGGACGTGGTGATATATGGATGTGTTGTAGGTGAATTTTTGTTCATTGTGCTTTTTAGCAACATTTGAACAATGATTTTGTAGAATGTGTAGTTACAGCTTTATAAATGTTCACTTAGTTAAAAATGGATTCAATGGTTGAACTCAGCACGATGTTCAAGCGAGCTCATGTGCTGAGGGAGGGTGAATTTATTAACTTCAATGTTCAGGTGCTTCTCTTTTTTTCGAGGTACCATATTAATCTTGGGTCTGTGATACCACCATTGTGGGCGTTTATTTGGTATTTTTTTTCTTTTAATATAATTTAACGAGATATTCCACCCTGCCCTTTTACAATACCATTTTGTCTACGTTCTTAATTTGAAGTTTTAACGACTATTTTGAAATTCTTATGATCGGTAGTAGTATTGTTTATTATGGCGAAAGAGATAATGGAAGAGTCGTTCAAATGACATTTCTGAAAAATAGTTTGGAATGTTTTATACTTTTATCAGAATTGACAAGTCTTGCGTACTTGCGTTAAAAACAAATCAGATGTCAAGTGGATTCTGGGTGCTACAACAAAACCATTCTATATCAAACTATAAAGAGGGTAACACCAAATTTGATTAGTGTTGGAATATAGGTGAATGAGTACTCTGAAATTGTAAACTTAAGCTCTGATGAAGCCTTCATTTAGCCTCAATGAGGTTTTTAATAGTCTCTAGAAAATGTTGCTACAATTGTCATAAGCATTATATTGTGCCTTAACATTTTGCAATGATGCGCTATCCAGTACGAGTCTGACAAATTAATCAAATTATATTATGGAAACGGTAAACCCCTTGGGGTTTCTCTCTTTTTTTTAATGATGAAACACCATGGGGAAAGTCATCCTTATTTTCACAACCTACTCATTATCACAACTAGGATCAAACCAAAATGGATCACAATCTTTGATGTCTACGCAACAAGCTTGCATTAAAGGAATATTAAACGTGAAAAATGCAATAATACAATCTGAGCAGAGAAACAAGGATCTTGTTATCCATTATCAAATAACACCAAATAGAATTCCTCAAGTCTTTTGTAAGTACAAAATTCACACCATAAATCATCAAAATTCGTACAAGTTTTTCTTCAGTTACACTATTCTAAACAAAACTAGAGGTGTCTGCCAAGCTTATGGATCCACAGATATGATGAGAGGCTCATTCTAGATTTCTAAAGGGCTAGCATGTAAAAGTGATCCAAAGGACAACACGTTTTTGGCGGATGCTTTGGGGAATTGTTAAAACAGTTGCTCATGATCAGGCCAATCTTCAACAAAATCAAATCTATATGCTTGCAGAGTCTTCACCAGGTTGCTGTAGAATGTATTCTTTCTTCATTTCCTCTAACACAGCATCATTAGTGCTGAGAAAATAGAACAAAACAAATTAGAGAAAGAAAGAAAGAAAAAGGTTATCAATTCCACATCTAAAGTCATCATGAATCATTGTACTGTTGACGAAAGCAATTGACAAGAAAAGCAGCTTCAAGAGAGAAAAAAATGCCTAGTACTATATTTCTGATTTATTGGTTATTATTTCACCTTCTTGGTTGAACATATAATAACTCTGAAACAATTTAGTCTTTCTAGTATATATGACAATCTTTTCTCAATCTAGCATTCAATTGAGTGCTGCACAGCGGATTCAGGAGTTAGTTGGGAGGTTTATTATCAGAGACTGATGTAGGAAAATATATCTAAAAACATTTTCTTGACTGGCATTTCACTTTAGAATATAATTTTGCATCAGGCTATTAAGACTATCATCTGCATCCGAAAGTGTAGGATGTTAATCTTTGCAAGTTTGGTTACTCATTCTAGTCCATAGAAAATTAGATCTGAAATAAAAAAGCGATATAACAATGAGATCAATAATCTCGATATTTCAAATAAATGAGAAATAAGTAGCAATGATACTTAATTTGAGGCTTGATCTTCCATGAAAGAAACTATGTTTATTGGGATATATAAGGCATTCAATGGATTGCCAAAAGAAAGTTGCGAAAGCAAATATAGAGTCAACATGTTAAGTTGAAACAAAATGTGGGAGCAGAAATACTGAAAACTTATAAATGGACCTACCTAAATTTTGCAACTACGTGGGTAAATCTAGCTATGAGGTCTTTTCATTAGCCTTTGTTTAATTTTTTGCACTAAAAGTTCTGAGAAATATGATATGTGATACAAAGTGAGAGAAGGTATATATAACATGTCCCACCTACAGAATATTCAAAATCTGACAGGATGGATCCCTTGAAAAGACCAAGAGTGGAAGAAGAAGAAAAGTTATGGATCCAATTCATCCCACAGAAGCAGTACAGAAAACAAAGATCCTTTAAGATAAATCCATTCCTCCTCGTAAACCAATCACAAAACCACCCGTACAAAAACCACAACTATAATTTTTCTCAGTGTTAGAAGTTTAATCAGCTAAAACACAACTAATCATCAATGTCAATTTGAAACACAATTAATCAGCTAAAACACAACTAATCATCAATGTCAATTTGAAACACCCCATTACAAATTTCATTAGCACATCAAATTTTATCAACTTGCCTTCCAAAATTGGATTTCATTTTCCAATAACCTGTTTCTGTTGAAAAAAATTCAAGCTTTAAGGAGAAGTCTAATGAACATGATAACATAACTTACAATTGGTGAAGACAATCATTCAATTCTTTAGCTTGTTTTCTGCATTTCCAAACAACAGAAATTGTTCTCCCTGAAGCACATTGAGCATATTTCTCAGTGTAATAATCACATTCCTTCAATGCCTTCTGCTTCATTTTGCTACGTAAAGCTGGCAAATTGTCCATACATCAAATCATCAACACCCTTATCAGTAATAACCAAAAATCACAACTTCACATCCATTAGGGGTTTCTATTTCTCACTTGCCATCTCATATCCCAACAATTTAAACTCAAAATAATAAAAAAAAAATAAAACTTTCGATGATTACATGCAAGAACAGTGTAAAATATGAAAAACCCAGAATTTGTTCCTCTCAAAATTCGTAAATTAATGACAGGTTTCTCAGTTAATAGATAATGGTTTAAGGTTTAAGAAAAGAGACTAGATGAGTAATGAGTAATGAGTAATGGTTACCTTCTTCTACTTTTTTCTTGACGTGATTATCACGCGCCTCTTGTACAAGACCCATTGAGCTAGAGAGAACAATCTGAGAGCTTGACCCGATTGATTCTTCACAACTCTTCAGGCTCAGTGAAGAAATGAACAATTTACTATGTAATTAATTTTTTTATGGTTAGTTGTTTTTGGTCAAATAAATAGTGTTATGGTTAGCACAAAAAAAACCCCCAATTTTTAATGGGTCACAGAATTTGGTAAATGAATAATAATTCACTATGGATCATCGAAGTTGACACTTGAGATTAGTGTGTTTGTTACTAATTCATGGAGATCGAAATGTAATTGTTCTTTAAGTGAGCCCTATATATGATGATTCAGTTAATAAAGTTTGTTCATAGATTGTAAAGTAACTTTTGTTTCCTTGATCAACCTCATCTATGTTCATGCTGATGAGGGGTTTGGCATTGAATCTTCGTGATATTTGATTTCTTTTGAGGGAAAGAATTTTAGTTTATTACTAAGAAAAAAATCAAGTGAAATTATCTCCATGCTTGTAGCTTATCTAGTATTTTAGTCTAGTGGCATAAAAGATTTAGTGTCTATGAGAAGTTGTAGGTATATAATTTTTTCCAATGGTGCTTTTTGATGAAAAATGATGCTTAAGGCTAAGGGAGAATATGTTCAACTGGAAGTGAGTGGCAGGATGGCTCAATAATAGATGATGTGAGGAGTCATTTGAAATATTTAGAAAAGGTTGTTGTAGGTAAACATGAATAGCATTGTGATAACTTCACTTAGTCATTTAGTCGCTAAATTAAGGGTTTCAAAATGCAGCATGTCCCTTAGCCAATATTCAACCTTTTAAGTGGAAGTCTAGTAATGTCCATATAGATTAGTATAGGTTTATTGAGTTACCGTGCTGTACGAGTTAACCTAGGATATCAAATCAAAAACTAAAAAAAAAAGAGTTAGGTATGTCATTAATCATTATTATTGCAAACACACAATGATTCTTCAATGCTATTAATATTAATATAAGGAATTGTTAGAAATTAAACGAAAATCAAATGTAAAGCTCACAATGTAATCTATTATTTCTTAATATATACAAGTGAAATAAACCATTTAACATAACATTATGTATTATCAAATTACATGATAACTCCCGAGTCAAATAATTAGTTTGTTAAAAAATTAGAAATATCAATAATAAATAGTTTATTTGTCTTTATTAATACTCACTACTGTGCTAAATGATATAAGATGACATATATTTATATTATTACATTATACGAGTATATTTGTAGCTTATAAATCAAATAAACGAATTTGAGAGAAAAAATTCACACAAATCAATTCATAAATAATGACCTTTTATTGTGAAAATAAATAATGACCTTGTTAGCTAATTTTCATCCAAACATGTTGATAAGTGAGTCACCTTCTTCTTAGAAAATCAATCACTTAATTAAATTGGAGTGGTAGAGTTTTTTTTTTTAATTAAAAGGAGAAAAACGTGGGCTTGACCTTTTATTGACATGTCTGTGACTGCGACAGTGACTGAAAGATCAAACGACATCGTTTGAGGTTGACACACACATTCATTCCTCTTCTCCACTTCACGCATTCTTCACTTTCTTCATCTCCCTGTCTCTCTCATTCATGGATTCCAATTCTGTAATCATTGCCTGGTAGTATCCCTGTACTTGTAGTAGTAATAGTATGAAGCTTAACATTTATTTATTTATTTATATTTATTTAGTTATTGTTTTGGTTTGTTTAAGGGGTTCTGGGGAAGATGGGCAACTAGGAATTGGGACCAATGAAGAGAAAGAATGGGTTTGTGTTGTTGATGCTCTTCAATCCCATAAGCTCAACTCTGTTGTTGCTGGTAGCAGAAACTCTTTGGCCATATGTGATGATGGAAAGGTTTCATCTTTTTCATCTTTACTTTTCTTCTTCCATCAATCTTTCACACGTGGCATGTGATCAGATTATATAATACTCGCTCCGGTACCTAGTTGACTTTTTTTTTTGGAGAGGTTAAGGTTGCGAAATATGCTATTAAATTATAACACAGTTGATATTTTTTAGAGTATCCATTAGTTTATAGGTAAAATAAGCTAGTCTAAGGGAAAAAATTAGGTAAATCAATTTATAATTAACTTATTTTCCTTTTCTAGGATTTTCCAAAAAAGTCAACTAGGTCTTATATTTAGGACCAGAGGGAGTATGATACTAACTCCGTTCCTAAATATAGGATCACTTTCCCTAATTTGATTAGATTAAGGATGTTAGTTAAGTTAGTTATTAACACATGATATTACCAATTTATCCTAACTATATACCTTTATCCTCACTCTCCCTCTCTTACTTGTTTATTATAGAAAAATATTATTAGGGGTAATTTGAGAAAACGTTGGGAAAAACTAGAAAATAATCTATATATAGGAACAAATTGAAATTCGAAAGTGATAATATATTTAGGAACGGAGGGAGTACTTAGTTTATAAGTAAATTAAATTAGTTTTGAGGGCAATTTAAAGTGATCCATTATGCATCTTTAATCTCTTAAAATATGTCAACTTATTTTAATGATTGGAATGAGTACATAGTTTGATTGCATTTGAGATTGTGTTTATGGAAGTTTGTTAGTGGGGTGTATGGTTTTGGTTTGTTGAAAGTGTGTGTATTTGATTTGGTGTAGTTATTTACGTGGGGTTGGAATCAGAGGGGAACTCTTGGACATCCTCCTGAAACCAAAACTGAGAATATTCCCAGCCAGGTTAAAGCGCTTGCAAGTGTTAAGATTGTTCAGGTATTTTGTTATTAGCATTACCTTGTTTTGGTTATCTGGATGTTTGAACTTTGTGTAGTGGTATTTTACTATTTGTATTGGTGTTATTGACTTGTGGTTTCTTTTTCAATGCTAGGCGGCAATTGGTGGCTGGCACTGTCTAGCCGTTGATGATCAAGGCCGAGCTTACGCTTGGGGTATTCAATATCATCAATATTTTTTGTTTTCTCTTTTTTGTTATTTGGGGGGCTTAATTTTGTAATCCATGGATCTATGTGATAGAAAGTTTCATTTATTGTAATCCATGATTGTGTGTTAAACAAAAGTTCTTTGAAATCTAAAAAAACATGGTACAAATTTGAAGATGGGAAAATACTTATTGTTGTTTTGCTTTTAGCTTTTCAAGACTAAGAAAGTGTCAATGAAGTTTTATGTATGGGGTATGGTGATCATCGAACTCAGTGTTGGTTTTGGTCAAAAACAAAACAAATCAGCTGTTTATTATTCTCAGCAAGTACTGCAAGCTGCTCACTTCTGGCAAGTACAATTTGGTGGTTATTTTTTCAAATACAGCAATTGCATAAAAAAAAAAAAAAACGGAAGCACTTCCAGATTACGTCAGTGAAGAAAGTAGGACTTGTGCTTGATAGACCACTGCCTTTTGTCCTGTGTCTTCTCCCCTCAATTGGTCCAAATCAATTTATCAGTTCCCTGGTTCACTCATTTACTGAACATTATCATTATTTCTTCCGTTTAATCTCCTCTCTGACTATAAAATTACCCACTATAGAGTTCATGGCACTGGCACTTTACAAATTGGATCTATGTGCATCTATATGATAGAATTAGACATCTGTATATGACATAATGCAATGCTTTAAGTTTCAATTGGACACTTTGAATTTTGTTTCAACGAGGTGTATGTATATATATTATGTGCTGTATCTGCATCAATGTCTATGTTTTTATCCTTTTATATTATGCATATAATATATTGAATACCAATGATTTCAGGTGGAAATGAATATGGGCAATGTGGTGAAGAACCTGAACGGAAGGATGACACTGGTAGACCTTTGAGGAGAGATATAGTGATCCCTCAGCGCTGTGCCAATAAACTTGTTGTTCGCCAGGTAACTTGGACATGTCAATGCCATTGGTGTAGGCCTCCTATACTGAAATGAATGGTACTCTTTGATTCTTAGAGTAGTGTAGTTCTGTGTATTGCATTTCTAAGTTAATATTAATGTATATACAATTCCAATGCATTATCCTAGATTACCTGGCTTAATACTATTATATTTCTTTGATGTTTGAGTCACTCATTGTTTAACACATTGAAATAATTTATTTGTTTTCTTAACAACACTGAAAGTTTAGTCATTTTTGTCATGAGGTTTCAAACTGATGTTTTCTTACCTTTTTTGGGATTGGCTCTGTAAAATGACTGATATTATCTGTTGATCTTGAATAATTGCTTACATGTCTCACACTCTCACCTGTGTAACTATAAGCAAAACCGTACATTGTCAGTATAATCTTTGTATGATATGACTTTAAACTTCTGTAATTGCCAGCTATAAGCTCTTTTAAGAAAAGTTGGTTCTTGTGTATGGTTGAAGGGTCAGCCTGTCAGGTTTGCTGAGGAACTTCATATTTATCTTTAATAGCACACCGTTTACATATATTGCATCCCGGCCCTTGCTAGACTGGTAACTGATGTTATACTTAATTGCCTGAGGTGCAGGTAGCTGCAGGAGGAACTCACTCAGTTGTACTTACAAAAGATGGGCATGTTTGGACCTGGGGCCAGCCATGGCCTCCTGGTGACATGTAAGTATTCTATGAAACACAACTCAATATATTTTTTTTTACTTTTGCTTCACTTATTTCTCTGCAGTTTCTGTGATTGATAGTCTATCTAGTAACTTCTAAATCTTTTGCTTAATCTTATAGTAAACAGATTTCTGTACCGGTTCGGGTGCAAGGCCTTGAAAATGTTAGGCTCATTGCTGTAGGGGCATTTCATAATTTGGCTCTTCAAGAGGATAACACGTTATGGGCTTGGGGCAACAATGAATACGGACAACTTGGTATTGGAGATACCCAACCGAGATCACAACCTATTCCTGTCAAAGGGCTTTCTGGACTTACTCTGGTTTGTGTTTCACCCTGAAAAATCTTTTTGTCTTTATATATTTTCTTACTACTAACTGGTAAGATAACAGAGTAATATGTTTATATTCTATTACATATCGGTGATGGCGTTCGAAAGGTGATATTCACTTAGGCATATAGATTTAGAATTCATTGTTTATCTTACCTTGTTACAATTTTTTCTCTTTAAAAACAAACTTTTGTGAAATTGTTGTTTTCAATCTTTTAATTTTATTTGGACGGTTAATTTTTGCAAAAACTGCAAACACTTATATAGTGGAAGATTGTTGGTCCTTTATAAATGGTGGTACTGCTCTCAACAATTGGTAAAGCTAAAGCAATATGATAATCTGCACTAGTTATTGAAATGTAGGATTGAAATATGATATCTACTTGAAACGTCAAAAGTACTATGATGTTTTTCTTCAATAATCTGCACTAGTTATGCATACATCAATGTTATGATGTGTGGCATTGGAAATCAATGCGGGAAAATTATTACTACGGTGTTTTTGTTAAATGCAAAATGATCTATATGGCTCTTTCTTTAGCTGAATACACTACCTGCCCATTGCTGGCATTGGAATATTTACTTACTTTTATTCATCATTCAGGTTTTAAAACATCTTACTAATTGTTTTGTATGGTTGCAATCTTAGGTAGATATTGCTGCTGGTGGATGGCATTCAACTGCATTGACAAATGAAGGAGAGGTGATCCTTGCTTTGACTTCTCTGGAAGTTATTAGGTTTAGTTTTTCAGTTACCAAAAGACCTGATATGACATTGAATTGCTACAAACATTAAAGGAAAAGAGAGCATGCTTAAAACATCTATTCTTTTATTGTTTTTACTTTTTATCATGAAATAGTATGCATGCTGTTGGAGTCACATAATGCATGGCTTGGAAATGCGCACTATTTGAAAATCATGTGCTAAAGCGGATATTGTTGTAATTAGGAAACCAATGACAATAACCTGGGGTGTGTGGTTGAGTAGCAATGACTCATTCACCCTTAACCAATTGTCTGGGGTTCAATCTTTGGCGTTGGGTATGGAGAAACATTAAATCTCCCAGGCCAGCTGTTCCACCCTTTGAGGTGCCTACAAATCAGTGGGGGATTAGTCTCTCACTTGTCGAGTGAGCGGGATACCTTGATCATGGATAAAAAAAAAGGGAAACCAATTACAATAAATTCTAAGATTTCGTTATTCTCTAATGCAGGTATATGGCTGGGGAAGGGGGGAACATGGTAGGCTTGGATTAAGTGATAACGACAAGAGCAGTAAAATGGTGCCCCAAAAGGTTTATCTTTTGGATTTAGAAGATATTGTACAGGTATTATTTGGATGACCATTATGTAAATCTTGTTTGCTGGTAGGTAGGGGACATTGTATAATAATGCTCCTGTCCCTGCTCCATAGACTTCAAAGTCTTCACCAATTCATGTAAATCTTCATTTGCACTCTTTCAGTTTAGAATGATCCTAGGTTGACAGGCTGCTTGTCTAGCCTCTTCATATGCAACCTCCTGGCCGTTTGTCTAATCCATGCTCCAGCATGTTCATGATAGAACAACGGAAACTTTGGGCTGTTTGTTTAACCTCTTTCATGTGCTTAGTTAATAGTTCTGCCCATGTCTTTCTAAACCTGAGCAGAGTTGGCTTCATCCTATTGGCCATTAACCAAATTCTGAGTCATTCCTTTATCTTTCTTTATGGAATGATATACATCACTGTGATCCGTATTGATGAAATCATGATTTGTACAATTTTAAAAGGCACCGTGTACCAGTTACTCGGGTTATATGTCCTTGCAATGTGAAATGAAATTTGATTTGGTTTGTGGGTCAGGTATCTTGTGGAGGGACTCATTCAGTTGCTCTAACCCGTGATGGGAGAATATATTCTGTAAGTATCATTGTGAATAACTTGATATGATTATGATCTATTTTCAAAAACCTTCTTAAGAGCATTGTTAATACTTTTAATAGCTCAAGTTCTTGTGTTATTGGTCTTAACTCTTAACTCTTGACTACATGTAGTTTGGTCGTGGCGACCATGGCCGTCTCGGTTATGGGAGGAAAGTGACTACTGGTCAACCAATGGAGGTACCCATTGAGGTTCCACCCCCAAAATATTTAAGTGAAAATGCAGCTGAAGGACGGTGGATTGCCAAACTTGTTGCTTGTGGTGGTCGTCATACTTTGGCAATCGTGGAATGGAAAGGAGACGAATCCACCACATCCACTGAATGACTGAAAACCACCAATGGCAAGTAGACATAGTTGAAAAAATCAAATAGATACAATGCTCTAATGCCAAAATTTTATGTGCTTGAAATTGAACATGTCTCTGGTTAACTTGAACTTTCAGCCTGAACGGGTTATTCATCAAAATAGGAAGGACAATCTGGATTGACTTTCACATGTGATAATAATATAATAATATAAAAGCTCTCTCTGTAGTTCCATTTTATAGTATGCTTGCTTATTCTGTTTTTTTTTTTTATTTTTTGTGTTTGGTTTAAGATACGTTCATTTGTTCACTAATTCAATCTTCCATTTAATGAGAGAATGCTATGCAAGTGATTAGATGTAGGTTTTACATCTTATGCGTGTCTTGTTTGTAATATTTTTAATCATTAAATGGTTTCTCTTCATGATGTTTGAAAAATATAATAGTTTAAGATCAATTTTTGTAGAGTATTATATTTTATATTTGAGACCTCAACTTTTGTGTTTTTTGAGTGAGTAATGATTCTGAAAGAGGCTCCCCGTGTTCCTTCATATAGCATACCAGTGCTTGAAATGGATTTCCTAGAATTACACAGCATCAAACGTTAAGAAACATTTCCTCAAGGTTGAGGCAAAAGAGTCTATTATATTCAAGTGATAAACTCATTTAGTCCCTAATTGAATTGTGATTGTGAGATGTATGTTAAATAAGTGACTTTATATTAAGGATGAGATTTGGATTGTTAGAAGCTGAAGAGATTAGTATTTTTTTTTATATAAAAAGAAACAAAATTATACAAAAATAAAACTAACAACCAACTACATCCTTGATAAGATGCACCACATCAGCTTTAGGCACGACGTGAATGCCTAAGCCATAGTTGAAACTGCTCTTTGCCAAAAAATCTGCAGCTACATTATCCTCTCGGCTAATCACCCGAATCTCTACGATCCACTGTTGTCGCATTAATTCACCAACCTCGGCAAACAAATCAGCATTCTCATGCAAGTTGGAAACGCCATGCTCCAGCTCCTCCACCACTGAAAAAGCATCAAAAAATAAAGATACCCGTCGAAATCCAGAATCCCATGCTCGCCTCACACCCCATAAGCAACCACATAACTCTGCCTCAACACTTGAAGATCCATAAATTGAATACATGAAGGCTTCCAAAACATTCCCCTCCAAGTCATGAATCACACCTCCACAACCAACAACTGATGAGCCCCGGGAGAATGCACCATCAACAAAAACTTTCACACCTGACTCAACAACTTGTCTTAACTGATAATTCCTGGGAAAACTTTCAAGATCACCTAAAAATTTCTTTGCTCGCACCATACACCTAACAATACCCATAGCCTCCGCCACACCGTCATCAACACTAGAACAAGATCCATAATGTACAACTTCATTCCTCCGCCTCCAAATTAACCAACAACCCACACAAAATATAGTCTTCCAATTTTCTATATCTGCCCTGCGAGAGAGTTTCAAATTATTCTCCAACCACGTATGCACATCACTCTCCCAAAAGTCTACATCATGAATAGAAACCCCTAGTTTAAGTCAAAACTCACGAGCCTTAACACAATTACGAAATGCAAGACCCAAATTCTCAACACTAGTTTTACACAACCAATAAACACCATCAGGATGGAGGTGACGATCATGTAAAGACTCATTCGTGAGCAATTTATCATGCAAAGAGACCCACATATGAACTTTACATCTTTGAGGAATATTAATCTTCCAAAAAGTTTGCCAACTACTTCCCTCCTGACCATCTTTGGCAATAGAATTGTAAGCAGATTTTACAGAAAAAACACCACTTTTATCCAGCTTCCATCTAGCTTTATACTCCTCATTCTTGTGAACAACCTCAATCTCATCTCTAACATTCTCCCAAACAGCTTTAATTTCACTCCACACTCTTGACCCTGGCTTCTTTGCTCGAATATTAGGGATCAAATCTTGACCACAATTATATTTACTTCTAATTACTCGAACCCACAATGCATCCTTGTTATTCACCAACCTTCATCCCACTTTCATCATAAAAGCTTTATTCTGAAGAGAAGCATGACGAAGGCCTAATCCACCACACACTTTCGGAGAACAAACTTTGTCCCATGCCACCAAATGAACCTTTTTCTTATCACTTGTTGAACCCCATAAAAAATTCCGAGCATTCCTCTCAATCTCCTCACAACAAGCAACAAGAATAATAGACATTTGCATCACATGATTAGGAATAGACAAAGCCACTGAATTAATAAGAGTATTCCTCCCTGCCAGAGACAAAGAATGACACTTCCAGCTAGCCAATCTTTGTTTTACCTTATCCACCGTAAATTGATACATTGACTTTGAAACCCTCTCATGATGAAGAGAAACCCCAAGATATCTACCCAAATGAAGGAAAACCTTTGTCTTTCCTTCATTTACCTTTTGACCCGAAGTATCACAAAACACATTAAGACAATCTTTAATCACTTGTACCTGGTCTAAACGAGCTTCAGCAAAAATAATCAAATCATCAGCAAAAAAGAAATGAGATAATGGTGGTCCCCCTTTATTGAGACGAATTGGTCTCCAGTTTCCAGAAGAAATATTTGACTGAATCAAATGAGCCAACTTCTCCATACAAATCACAAATAAAAACGGAGACAAAGGATCACCTTGTCTAATACCTCGGGAAGGATTAAAAACATTTGACTTACTACCATTCCACAATAGTTGCATAGAGGGAGAAGATATACACTCCTGAATCAAGAAGATCAAGCTCTCCGGAATTCCCACCTCCCTAAACAATTAATAGCGAATTCCCAATTAATTCTATCATACGCCTTCTCCAAATCAATTTTTACAGCTATAAAACCTTTTTTTCCCTTAATAGTTTTCATGGTATGGATCACCTCTTGAGCAACAATAATATTCTCGGAGCTCAAACGTCCCGGAACAAAACTACACTGATTAGGGGAAATAATAGTTGACATAATATGCTTAATCCGATTAGCTATGATTTTCGTTATCAATTTATAAATCACATTACAAAGGCTCGGACGAAAATCTCTCATAAATTCTGGGTTTGGGACTTTAGGAATAAGGACAAGAAAAGTCTGATTAACCTCCCTAATCAAACAAGGATTCTCAAACACCTTTCGCACAAAATCAATAATATTTCCACTAACCTATTTCAATTGAGCTTGAAAGAATAGAGGATTAAGACCATCAGGACCTGGAGCTTTAAGAGGGCCCATACTTTTCAAAGCAGTTTCAACTTCCAACTCTTTCACATCAATATTCAAATTACTAATAAAACTCTCCGGAAGCACAGGATAAGATACATCAACATTCAACACATCCCTAATCACACAATCTTCAGAAAAAAGCATATGATAAAAATTTACAGCCACATTCTTTATTTGATCTACATCAAACATCCACTCTTCATCCTCACCCTTCAGAGCTTCAATACGATTTACCCTCCTCCTTGCATTCGCCCTTCGATGAAAATATTTTGAATTTTTATCCCCTAAATAAAACCACTCACACCTTACCTTTTGAGCCCACATAATATCTTCCTGCAAGTTTAGTGTCTCAAGCTCTTGCCATAATTCTTTCTGAAGCTGAAAGAGAGAAGACCAAGAACCTTGATTATTTAAACATCTACTAATACCATCAAGTCTAGCAAGAATTTGCTTCTTTCTTCTTTCCACATGACCATATACCTCCGAAGAGATCAGTATTAAGTAACAATAATTGAGAAGAGAGTTAATGGTCAAATCCAAATTGACTATACACACGCATGACACATACTACATTTGACATTCAAGGCACAAAATATGTGGACATAAATAAAAGATAATTATTGTATTTTTTGGACAAGAT
Source organism: Mimosa pudica (assembly GCA_029929735.1). Taxonomy (NCBI): domain Eukaryota; kingdom Viridiplantae; phylum Streptophyta; class Magnoliopsida; order Fabales; family Fabaceae; genus Mimosa; species Mimosa pudica. The sequence continues at coordinate 3,938,321 of JAKELP010000021.1, read as the reverse complement.
TAATAAAAAAGACACTATCAAATATTAAATAATCATACAATGATACAAAAATTTTACAAATAAAATTATATCATACTCCTGCTATATGCATTCATTGCTCTCAATTTTGATTTCATTTTTAAAACTGTATGATATTTAATACTACCTTCGGTCCTAAATATAAGATCTAGTTAACTTTTTTTTGAAACATCCTAAGAAAGTAAATAAGTCACTTATAAATTTATTTATATAATTATTTCCCTTAAACTAGTTTATTTAATCTATAAACTAATAGGTAATCTAAAAAAATATCAAATATGCCAGTTAATGAACCTATTTTGCTTCCTTAATATCTCCAAAATAATCAACTAGCTCTTATATTTAGGACCGGAGGGAGTATCATCTATTAATTTAAGTTCAAGTATAAGTGTAGCTCTCATAATATAATCTTTCCTTATCAATAAATCGAAAACCTAATAATTTACCAAAGAGATATTAAGTTTTTTTCCTCATCCGCCAGTCTCCCCTGGGCCTTGGCATTGTACAGTGGGCCACAACCGGCCTAAAACAAGAAGGTGGACAACAGATTGGGCCACTCTATAACAGCGAGGCCCAACCCAAACATAAAAGGCACACGGTGTCTGTCTTCCACAAAAACCCTAATCGCCTCCATTATACCATACCACCTTCACTCAGCTCATATCTCTCTCTCTCTCTCTCTCTCTCTCTCTCTCTCTCTCTCTAGCTGCATCAGCTCTCATTCTCTCTCCTCCACAATGGTTGCCGCCAAGAAGACCGTTAGTTTTCCTTTCCTTTCTTCTCACTTCGTATTTCAAATTTCGTTTTTTCTTCAGATTTATATTTTCCTTTCTAGAGTTTTGTAGTTGATGTTTTCTTGTTTTTTTTTTCAGAAGAAGACACATGAGAGCATTAACAACAGGCTCGCTCTTGTCATGAAGAGCGGCAAGTACACTCTCGGTTACAAGACCGTCCTCAAATCTCTTCGTAACTCTAAAGGTTTCTTTATTAAATTCGGATTAATTTTTTTTCTGATTTGGATTCTTTTTAATTAAATGCGATTGCTTTAGGAATTGCGTTGTTGGTGGCATTGTTGATAGTTTTGGTTGCATAGGGAAATTTCATGTTTGGTTCGCTGTATTCTGATTCTTTTTTTTTTTATTTGAGGATCTTTGAGATTTGTTTTTTTATATTGAAATGAATTTATATCTGAACTGTGAAGGTGGAGAACGTTAATTGTGATTTTATAATACTACCTCCGGTCCTAAATATAAGACCTAGATGACTTTTTTTTGGAGAGATTAAGGTTGTGAAATTGGTTATTAAATTATGACATATTTGATATATTTTTAGATTATCCATTAGTTTGTAGGCAAAATATACTAGTCTAAGGGAAATTAGGTAAACCATCAATTTATAATGAACTTATTTTGCTTTTTTAGGATTTTCTAAAAAAGTCAATTAGGTCTTATATTTAGGACCAGAGGGAGTATTAGTTTCTCTGTGGTGGTGGATGTTGCTGTTGTCTGTAGTGCATTGCTACCTATGTGTGCTGTTTATGTGTGGATAGTTAATGAGGTTAATTTTTTTCCGTCTTGGCAGGAAAATTGATTATCATTGCCAACAATTGTCCTCCTTTGAGAAAGTCAGAAATTGAGTACTATGCTATGTTGGCTAAAGTTGGAGTTCACCATTACAATGGAAGTAAGTTCTCAATTGCCAAGCTTTTATCCCATACTTGTGTGCATATTGTATGTTTTGATGGTGTTGCCGTTTTTTCTATTTTATAGTCCTTAAATTTAGTACTGGATGCTAGGGGTAGTTTAAGAATGTCCTAGGAACCATTTGTTAATCTTCCACCTTTCCAACAGAGGGTGAATTTTGATGAAGAACCCTAGTTTGTAATCGATGACTGTAACTTTTGGAGTAATTTGATTTCAGCTTTTATTCAAATAAAAATAACAATAACCATTGTAATACAGATAGATATGCATGAAGTTATAGCAAGTGTCTAAGGTTTTGAATCAAAGGCCCATTCATTGCCATTGCCCTTTGGTTGTGTGTTTGTATTATAATATTTTTCACAATTAACTATGTGGCCTATTATGTCTTTGGGCTCACCATTGTGCTTTGTTTTCATCCCTAGTTCACATGACTATCCTACTTGACCATATTGATTTAATAATAGCCGGCTGTTCTTATTTCTTCTACTCCAATGGATTATTAACCATGTGTTATAGCGTTGTATGTCCCTGTGAATTCTGATGCTCTTGCACAGTGATTTAAAAAGGCTGGCTTGAATTTACTGTGGCTGGAAATAAGAACTAACATTATTCAGGATTCTCTCAACTAAAGGGATCCATATTTGGTTTTGGACCCATTCTGAGACGAGTAAACAGCAAGGCACCTCTTAAGTGGAGATAAAAAGAAATAGAGAAGGGTGTGAATGAAATGTGGAAGATATTTTCTATATTATTCGTTTGTAGTGTGTATTATCTTCACTTGGAATGCACTTTAATGTCTGCTGAACAGAAGGAATCCAAATTCTTCAAATTTGATGTCTTTTCACATTTGTGCTGTTTAGTTTTTACTGTGGTGTCAAATGTATTGACATGATATTATTAGCACGACTGATTCTGCCCCAGTTAAACATGTCTAATGAGGGTTTTTCTGTTTATGACAGACAACGTGGATTTGGGCACAGCATGCGGGAAATATTTCAGAGTGTGCTGCCTCAGCATTATTGATCCTGGTACGTATAGTATTTGCAGATCTAACATTAATCAGAAGTTGAACTTGTCATTTTCACGGTGTTAATTGTATTATATTTGTGTTTTCAGGTGATTCGGATATTATCAAGACAATGCCTGGCGAGCAGTAAGTGTTGACTGTTTTGTTTGGGTACGGGTCACTAAAGATGAGTGCTAGGCAAGAGTAGAAATTTCCAAGTTTTTATGTATTAATTTAATTTTGTTTACATATTTTGGGAGTTTCCGTGTTCCAATACAATGCCTATATATTGGCATCGCAATGACTTTTATGGCAGGCTGAATTTGTGGTTTTGTTCTTTTTGGGAATTTGATATCGCTCAATTGGAACCTTTTCTCTGAAGTCTTGTTCCCCCTTTCTAACGTTTATTGTCGATTGGTCCTTCATTTAGTATCGTAAGGAGCAATTGCAAGATAAAATAACAGATTAATTATGATGATTGTGAAGCTTATGAAATATGTTCAGTTAAAAAAAAAAGCTTATGAAATATGAATGCATTGTTTTTGATATATCATAACTTTAACTCCTTAATTTATGTAAAATAATTTGAAGGTCGCGAAGAGAAGCAGAAGATTGCTGAAATTCCATAAATAAATTGTGTAGATGGTTCTTGAGAGTACATTTATGTAGCTCTTGAAAGAAAAGTGTTTGCACGTTAGAGTAACTTTTACAAGACATCCATCTAATCGATTTTTTATTCTAACAAAACATTTGAGGTTGATATTCGAATTATTCAATTTTATCTTTTGAATTATCGTAGTTAGCTTATCTTAGTTTAACGTTTTCCCTTTTATTAAATAAACTACGGTTTCTGAATCCAACAAGTAAAATGGTGAACAAACATGCCACTCACAACCCCATCAATGCATGTCTCCTTTAAAGTTACTTGCCCTTTTATTTGATATAACTTCTTCTATGCTAAAACACTCCCTGCTTGAATTTCTCATAACACCCTCATCCAAATGCCCATTTCCAATATACGCTCTATTCCCTTCACCCTCAACAACTGAAGTAGGAAATCTTTCCAAGTCAAGGCCAATTTCATTAAGCACCTCTGCCTCATTCCAACCATCTCGACTCCTCAAATACCACAACTTATTCACTTATGGTGATAAAGGAGACGTTTCTTTGTGGGAGGGAAGGGTTGAAAATGAAGGTTTTGGTTATGCCAGCGTCATTGATGGCAGCTATAGTTGGTTGATGGAGGGATCCTATGAAGAATTGTTGGGCTAGTGGGTAGAGATTTGGGAATTGGTAAAGGATTATCGGGGATTTGCATCAAAGAAAAGAGAAGAAGCCAAGAATAATGAGATGCTTTTGGTGAGGAAGATGGTGAAAACGTGGATGGATAATGACATGATGAGATCAAGGTTATGTGAGATCTAGTAGAATGTGTTATGGATGTTATTAGTCCATTGCATTTCATTATGTTTGCTAGAGGATTTTTTTATGTAAAATTTGCCTTCAAGGTCGTAGATGGTTTCTTGTCAAACGAGCTTCAGCTTTGGTTTCTTGTTGAACAGGTTCTACTCCACTGGTTTCTTGCCTCATAATCTTCTTCAGAAACACTTTTTATTTTCCTTTTTTTCCCCTTTGACCTCTAGCACTCTGGTCCATGTAACTTATATGTTTGCTGATCAGATAGGCACACAAACAGATATTTAGTTCTAGTTTCGTACATATATTTTTGTGTATGCATTCTAGTTTAACGATAAAATTTTGCTGGAGAGAATAAAAATACTTATGACTTGACATAGCAACCAGATATAATTCACAATATAGTAATAGCTAATAGAGATAAGTGAGACATATGGATGTGTTTGGTTGAACTTATAGAAAAATGACTTATTTTTAAGTCAGATTAAAAATAAGTCAGATTGTGTTATGGAATTTATATTTGGATTAGCTGTGAAAAAATGATTTATTTTCCATAAGTCAAATTGTGTGTGTTTGGATAAGTTGTGATTGAATATGTAAAATGAGTAAGAATATGTGAGGTCCACATCATAAACTACTTATAAGGTAAAAATAAACTATTTTTCTCTACTTTGCAATAAACTACTTATTTTAAATAAGTCAGTTGAAAAGTAAGTCCAATCAAACATACCAAAAATCCAGTCTGCTTAAAATAAGTTATTTTTCAAATCCTGTTAGTCTCTACGGATACAATTAATCTAGTATTCATCAACCTTATCTTTTAAGAGATGTTTGTTATAGAACTAGATGTTATTCCCGGGCATCAGCCCGGGTAGCATTAACTTTTGAGGGACAAACTATACTTAATCTAGGAGGGGAAACAGTAATTGGAAGAGTAGTTAGAGTTAATTTATGCATGGTAAGAAAGAGTAGTAAAACTGCGAATTTTCAAGATGAGGGAATGTACATGTAATTGGAAGGCAGATGATTAAGTAAATGAAAGGAAAACACAACATATACATTGATATGCTAAAGGAAAAGCAAAGTACAATGGAAAATGATATATTAAATGCTAACATTCCAAAAAAATTCTGCGAAAGCCAGTTGGAGGTAAAGTAAAAAAATGCATTAAACGATGAAAGAATGTAAGGGTGAATTCTTATATATTGGAAAATACTCCCTCCGGTCCTAAATATAGGACCTAATTCACTTTCTCTGGAAAATCCTTAAAAAAACAAAATAGGTTAATTATAAATTGATTTACTTAATTTTTCCCTTAAACTAGTTTATTTTAGGACCTTACTTAGGTCAAGTTTCTCCATCCAGGTTCTCCATTTCTCCAATTACTGGCCGTTAGATTGAATGGATACACTACAAAAAAAGGGACCATTTCAGCGTGTGTAACACCGAGCACACCCGCGGTTTCAACCGCTGAAATGACGCTACAGCGCGCCCAACAACCGCTAAAATTCAGTGCGTTGAAAACACCACATTAGCGGGCGAACGCGACCGCTGTAGCGTTGGTCAAACCGCTGTTTTGGGGAAGCACGTTATCATCCTCCCCATCATCCTCATTGTTCCTCTCCTCATCATTCTCAATGTTGTCCCTATCATCAGCATCATTTCTACTCCCATGTCCCTCCATATACTCATCATATTCTTCTTCATTATCATGCCCCGCCATATTCCTTTCAGCATCAGCAAACACAGAATCTATTGGAACATCATCATTTGTGCGGTTGATCGGGGGTGAAAATAATCCTGGAACAACAGGCACCTCGTAATTAAACTTGCTATCCTCACTACTACTGCCAGACATATATATAGTGGAAGAAACACGTTTGAAAAACTCGAAGGAAAGAAAACACGCTGAAAAGAAGAGAAATGCACGCTTGAAACACGCTGAAAATTAAACGCGTCGCTCTATTTATAAACAACTGAAAGCCATATCAGCGGTTTTAACCGCTGAGATGCACATTTAATGCCATTTATGCACTTCAAAGTTTCGAGGCAGGCTGGGGACGCAACGGTCTGATTCTAACGGTCACATGCATCTCCGCGGTTTCAAGCTGCAGTTCAGCGCGTGGGAACCGCTGATGTGTCATTTATTTTAATATTAAAATCCTGCCATGGTGAGATGCATTTACTGTTATGGCAGGATTTGAAAGGTCCCAGCACGTTAGCGGTTTCAACCGCTGATGTGAAACGTGCATTTACTTTTTGTTTTTAGAAATAATTATTTAGCTTTTTTTTCTGAAAATAATGAAGTCACACGTGCACTTCAGCGGTTCTAAACGCGCATATGCCCTGTTTTGTCTGAAAAAAAAAAGTTGTTGACCGTCATTTTCGTTTCAGCGGCCAGCCAAACAACCGCGGAGATGAGTGACCACCTCAGCGGTTTTTGCCCAACCGCTGAAGTGCAAGCGTCCACTTTACCCCTTTTTTTAGTAGTGCGATGGTTGTTATAAAAGGATACATGTCACTCATATATTAAAAGAACTTGAGAACCTGGAGAAATGATAAGTTTTTCCCTTTAATTTACTTATAAACTAATGGATAATCGAAAAATATATCAAATATGTCATCATTTAATAACCTATTTCACAACATTAAGGTCTAAAAAAAAAGTCAATTAAGTCCTATATTTAGGACCAGAGGTAGTATTTATTTAAATTTTTGGCTCTTACATTACGGATCAGATGAAGTACTATTCTTTAATGATAACGATAATAATACTACGTTCTTTGTCCTTAAATATAATGTGAAAACAACCACTTTGTTTTATTCGAAAAAACTATTAAAAATTAAAAATAGATAAAACATTTATTTGTCTCAAATATATTTAATTTTCCAACTTTATCTCTATTGATAAGATAAAATGTATAAGCAAAATAGATAGAGTGTATAGCAAAAAAGAGAAAAAACAAAAGCCTAATTGTAATATGTAAAGTCAATAAAGTGCAAAAATGCAAAAAGAAAACATATTAAATTGTGTTGGACATAAAATCAGAGGCAAATCATAATTTTTTTAAAAAAAAGACTATTTTATTAAAAAAATATTTTAATTAATTTTTAGAATTTATATTTGAAATTTCCTATATATATAATATAAATATAATATATACTCCCTCCGTTCCTAAATATAGGACCTAAATGACTTTTTTGAAAAATCTTAAAAAAAGCAAAAAATAAGTTAATTATAAATTGATTTACCTAATTTTTTCTCTTAAACTAGTTTATTTTACCTATAAGCTAATGAATAATCTAAAAAGATATCAAATATGTCATCATTTAATAACCTATTTCGCAACCTTAATCTTTCCCAAAAAAAGTTATCTAGATCTTATATTTAGGAACGGAGAGAGTAATATATAAGGGGAGGGGATGTGTAGAAGCACTATTAAATGAACAGTGCTTCTCACCACTCCCTTTGTATATATAGGATTGTATAAGAATAGGGTCAATGCTTCCTATATGGTTAGAATAAATAATTATATCCCTATGTACCTTAGAACGACAAAAGTAAAGATCATTTATGGTCCCAATCAATTTTAAATAGCTGGAAAAACCAATATGAGTTTTATATAATGTGGTTGAGTTTTTTTTTCTCCATTGTCTTATTTCTTCGACGCCTTCCTGGAATTCATTTTTACTCCATCAACTTCATTTCTTTTTCATACTATTCATATCTTTCTCTTAAATCCTATCGAGGTTGTATTTATTTAATCAAAGATGAAAATCAATTTTTTTCGATCTCAAGGACTTCATGTAAATTATCAGCTTGAAGGACCTGCAGAATGTTATTAAGCCATATACGAAAAGAAGAAAAATTAAACTAGTCAGCCCTTATATTAAGACGACACCCTCAGAGAGCTTGTGCTTTGTGGCATTGAAAAACACATGGGCTAGAGATTCAGGGTGGTCACAGCATACAGTAAAACAACTGGGACATTATGTCGTGTGAGCACTTCACTCTTTTTTTTGATAAAGAGAGCACTTCACTCTTTATAATTGAATGTGATTAAAAACGAAAGAATTTCCAAAACATAAATGATTATACTAAATAAATTGAATTTAAACATATTTTTGCCAATATTTAAAACCAAAGCCACCTCTTCGGATATGTTGATTGGCTTACATAAAAAAGTTGTTAAATTTTTTATAAGGGAAATAAGTTGTTAAATTAACATTTTTTTTATTAAGTGAAACTCAACATTAAGAAGAAATTACTAAAAATTCAATTTTTTTTATCAAAAACTAAAAATTCACCTTTTAAACTTAAGAGAACATAATAATTGAAGGATAAAAAATTAAAAGGCATACATAACTTAGACTGTAACTTAATAGAATAATTAATCATTTTCCCCATAAATCATTAATTTAATTTTATATAAAACCTCATAATAGAACAAAAAGATATAGTTTGATCAAAAGCTTGATCATATCTTAGCAATGTAACAATTAATATCTAACTTTGTTTACATCTTACCAACATAACGTAACAATTGATATCAAACCTTGATCACATATTAGCAACATAACCTCAGAATTGGTATCAAACTTTGATCATTTCTTAATAACATAACGTAATAATTGGTATCAAAATTCGAGCATATTTTAGTCAACTACTTAATAATTAACATAATAATTGATCATTTCTTAAGAAGAAGGAAGTGGTGTAGTGTGTATTCTTATTTATATAGGCAGCTTCCAGTCCACTCTCAAACTAATCGAACAGTCGGAGTTTTGTTAGTTTTTGTTTTCAACGGTAAAGAGATCCATTTACACTTTGCGACGACTTGTTTCTATTTTTCAAACCATCCTCTCTCTCCCTCTCTCTAGTATTTTAGTATTTTTGTTTTTGTTAGTATTTTTGTTTTACGGAACTAGAATCAATTATTTTAGGAATTAATCCTTACGTAATCTATATATTATATTTAGTTAATGAAATATATGAGATTTTAATAATTTTTATTTTATCGATATTTTAAGAATATATTAGATTATTGAATTAATCACTTCCTGTACTTTGTTTACTGCTCATCCTCTCTCTATATAAATAATCACTTTGTGCCCATACATTTCTTCAATAGCATTGGTTTCTTGTTGAATAGGTTCTACTCCACTAGTTTCTTGCCTCATAATTCTCTTCAGGAATACTTTTTATTTTCCTTATTTTCCCCTTCGACCTCGAACACTGAAGCCATGTAACTTATATACTTGCTGATCAGATTACTACACACAGAAATTTAGTTATATTCTCCTTTCTTTAGTTTCGTACATTTATTTTGCACATGTATTCTCATTTAACAATAAAATTTTGCCGGAAAGAACAAAAATACTTATAACTTGACATAGCAGCCGGGTAATTCACCATATAGTAACAGTTAATTGAGATAAATGAGATGTTGGTCTATGAGACCGAGGTAGGCCCCACTCATGTGTCTCTAATTCTTCACCATACACATATAGTGGAGGTCTAGCTTCCCAAATAAAACTCTACCATACCCCTTACCTAAAACGTAGAATGAGATCAAGGATATAAAAAATTGCATTTTCATACTGTTGAGAGAACTTAATATAGTACTAGCAACTAACAAAGGTTATATAGTCTTTATGAGTATGGTTAAGCAAAACCTGTTAGTCTCTATGATACAATTAATCAAGTATTCATCAACATTATCTATAGCATTTTTAAATAATAGGGTTGATTCTTGGGAAAATCCCAAATAAATCCCTCTGAATACCCAAAAGGACAAGTGAAGAACCTAAACTTTCAAAAGGACCATGAAGAAACCAGCACCTACCTGTCATTTTAAAATTTTGCAAAAAGACAAAATTGTCCACATCCTAAAACACAAATTCCCACCCCACGCTAAACCAACCCTTACACCCACCCTCTTCTCGAAAATTTGTGTTTTAGGATGGGTAATTTTGTCTTTTCGCAAAATTTTAAAATGACAAATAGGTGTTGGTTCCTTCATGGTCCTTTTGAAAGTTTAGGTTTCTCACTTGTCCTTTTAGATATTCTGAGGGATTTATTTGGGATTTTCCCTTGATTCTCCCTATATAAATAATCTGTTATTGCTAAACTATAAATTTATATTGATAGTTTTTACTCGAGAGTGATTTTAACTTAATTTTTGTTTTCAAAATTACCTCAAAAGTTTCGGAATGTAGTAATACCTTATGGCGTTAAATAACAATGAATGTCAATTTTGTTATCAGTCAACATTTTGATGTTTTGATAATAAATGGTATAATTATTATTTTTAAATTTCTTGGTACACTCTTGAATCTAAAAAAGTTTAGAGAAAAATGGTTACAAGACGAAAAATTCTTAGACAAATTTGTGATAGTTGTGTCACGAGTCTCAACCCAAACCTGCAGGAAGTAGTTGAAATGCTTAGTTAAATTTTTTAGTGGATGTTCAAGATATAATTTATGGCCCATTTAATTAATGAGTCTCTAAAACGTTGATATAATGGTGCTTATGTGGTATGGTAGGTGGCTTATGATTGTTACTAGGGGTGTTCAACAGGCGGGTTCGGGCCGCCCGAGGGTATGCCCATACCCGTGCCCGTGTAACATAAATAGGCGGGCTAAATATTGATAAATGGGCGGACCATAAATAGGCGGGTTATAAATGGGCGCAGAATAAACGGGCGAACAACAAAGTTAAATGGGCGGCCCATGTAAGATAAACTTAGAAAAAAATTTAAAAAGATCCAACAAAAATTCCCCCAAAGAGTAGAGCAAGCATTAAATTTTTAATAAACTCTGAATTTCATCTTGTTCTAACTAAGCAATACCAACAAAATAAAATTAGTTACAAGGAAGAAGTGATGTAAAACAAGATTAATATATAAAAAAAGTTTTAAAAAATAATAAATGGGCATATAAACGGGTATGGACATGCCCGTAGGTATGCCCATACCCGTACCCGTGTAAGATAAACGGGTATGGGCATGCCCATACCCATGTAAAAATGTGACGGGCCCTAAATGGGCGGGCCTAAACGGGGAAAATGCGGGCGGGTATGAGCGGGCTCAACGGGTATAGGCATAGTTGAACACCCCTAATTGTTACGGCATTAAATAACGTTTTAAAATATGGTCAAGAAAAAAGTAACGTTTTAAACTTTCTGGACTTTTTTTTTTGGTCGAATAACTTTCTGGAGTCTGGACTTTAATAAGATTTATATCATTTCAATTATTTTCAATTTGAACTTTCATATTAAAAGAATCATCCAAACACGTGATAGAACATTCTAATTGTTTATTCGTTTCATTATTAGAACATTCTAATTGTAAAGCGCACTATATTATACTTTTTTTTAACTTCAACGTTTTTCCACAACTTAAACCCAAACTTAAATTAACAAAATCCCCAAACCAAATACACACTCTATTTGATTTTCCCTACCTTAATTGACCTTCTCCCTTTCTTTCTTAATCAACCACAGCTTTTGAAGCCTCCAAATATAGATTAAAACCAATCCCATCCCAATCAAACCAAACACCCTCCAAATTTGATTATAACTTTCACTTTCATCCCTCTTTGATCTCACTTCCTCAATCCTAAATATCTGCCTCCCTGAAATTCCCATCATAGCCTCCTCCACATGCCCATACACCACATACGTCCTGCCCCCTTCCCCAACAGCCAACGAAGTAGGAAACCCTTTCACATCAAGGGCAATTTCGTCATACACTCTCCCCTCACCCCAACCATCCTCACTCATCAAAAACCACAGCTTATTCAAAGGCGAAACAACCAAAACGACACCATCACTCCCCAAAACGACATCATCCGCCAACAACAAATCCTCCTTCATATTCACCAACCTCGCTGAACCGTCCGTTGCATTGACCCTAAACACCTTGCCCGTATTGGATTGCACCACCAAAAAATACCCCTCGCTGACGTAAGCAATCCCATTGATCCCACAGAAATTATACGGTGTGTCGCGCCCCACCGCATGCGCCGTGAACTCCGGCGACCTCGAGAATATCGACGCCTCTCCTCCGCCGTCCACCTTCCATATGAAGTTCTCGCCGGAGTTCGTGACGTAAGCATTCCCGTCGCCGTCGACGGTGACGGCGTTCGCCGTCGGCCGGACGGCGCCGGCGCCGCCGTCAGGTAGGACGGAGAGGAAGAGCTGCCGCCGGGAAGTGAGGTCGTAGGCTGCGAGGGCGTTGAATGGAGGGAGTGTGTCCATGGTGGTGACCGCCGCGAGGAGGCGGCGGTTGACTGGGTCAACGGTGAGGCCTAGGAATGTTGCGTTTTCCGGGAGGGAATGGTCGTAGATGAAGGTTTGGGCGTCTCCGGCGGCGGTGACGGCGGCGATGGTCCGGCGGCGGAGAGATCCGAGGAGGAATTGGCGGGTGAGTGGGTCCCAGGTAAGGCCTTCAGGGTAGAGATTTGGGAAATGGAAATGGATTTTATGGGGTTTTGTATCATGGAGTAGAGAAGTGGGAAAGAACAATGAGAGAGCAAAGAAGAGGAGGAAAGTGATGATGAGAGTAGTGATTGACATGTTGGGATGGTGGGTTTGATTTTGATGATGGTGGGTTTGATTTTGATCAGAGTTGGTGTTGAAGGGTTTTTATGTGAAATTTGGGGATGATGTGGTTATGGTTTCTTGTCAAAGGGGTTTCATTCACCTATGGGGATTGTGTAATTGTGGTTTCTTGTCAAAGGGGCTTCATTCACTTATGGGGTTTTGTCAACATTGTTCTACTCATGATTTCTTGTCAAGGAGTTTTGTTCACTGATAATTTTGTGTTGCAATATTATATTTGTTTGAGAACTGAAAATGATGGAGTATATTACAATTTGCTCATATTTAGGATAATGTGCCCTGAATATTTTAATATAGCACAATTTAAGTGTGTCATATTTTTGTGGTTTTTGGTTGTTTTGAATTATAGACTCTATCATTTTTTTAACATTTGTCTATTTACATGATCAATTTGGTTTGGACTTTTATCTATCATATTTTTTCGCAACTTCAACAGTTGGTTTCAACAAATTTTTTTTGGGATTTGTGAACCTTTTAGATTATGTAATGTTAATTTTAAGGTGCTAACTAAAGTTGTTGCTCATAAAATCAAGATAATTGAGTAATATCTGATAACCAACGTAATTTTTCTGATTTTGTCTCAGAAAAATTGAGCTTTGACAGTGTTATTGTGGCATAGGAAGTGATAAACTTAATGAGAAATAAGAAAGGCGGTAGAGACTTTATGATCAAAAAGCTAAATTTAGGTTTAAGACTGAATTAATTGGAACTTTCTCAAAAGTTGTTTATCAGAGCTTGGTTTACACAACATTTAGTTAATACTATAATTCACCATTCAGTTTTGACACTCTTTTGAGTTGTTGTGGAATGGATATCTAGCTTAGAAGTTTTATACTTGAGGAGAATTAAGTAAGAGAACCCTCTCTGTCTTTATTTATTAGTTATTTACGTGGAGAAATTGGTTCATCTCAAGCTAAGATAGGAGGGGGAGGGGGTGGATTCCCATAAATCTTTCTAACTTCAGTTCTCCTGTAACTCATTTATTCTTTGATGATGATGTGACTATATTCTTGGAAGCTTCTATGTCACAAGTTGGGGCAATTAAGAAATATCTCTTGAAAAAAGAGAGTAATATGTTGGTTAGATTATTTAACCAAACCAACATATTACTTTTTCTTGCCAAACAAACCAATTTATTAACTTTTTTTTTCCCAAGGGTATCCCCCTACCCGCATGTCAAGCAGGGTTAATCTCTCGCTGTTCTGAAGTTCCATATAGGGGTGGACAGTTCACCTGTGAATTTGCTCCATTCATAAGGGTTAGGATTGAACCCACAATCATTGTTTAAGGGACGATAGTATTTATCACTCACACCAACCTGTTAGGTTATTACAAACTCTATTACTTATTGCCAATTAGACCATTAAATGGTGTTTCAAACTTTTTAGCAATTGGACTTTCAATTCTCTCATTGTGTCGGTGATTTGTATATGTTGCCATTCAACTTTACTTGGCTAAATACAAAAATCCTAGATAATAGACTATTGAATTTTAAAATTATTTTAATTAATTGAATAAAAATCAAAGGGAAATTGTAAAAGGGAAAAGGTGTCATTTGATAACATGGTGAAAGTGATGGGAAGCTTCGAGAAGTTATCGATGTTATGCCATAGTCAAGCTTCATATTTTCTCGAGAAAAGAAGCATGTTAATCCAAAAGCTCACGTTGATGATGATGTTTGGTGGCGGTGGTTGTGGTGGGGCGGTTGGGGCGCTCAGTGGTGGTTGTGGTGGGGGGTGGGTTGGGGTGGTGGTGCGGAGGTGGTGGTGGTGGTGGGGTGGTGGTTGGGGTTTGGGGTGGGAGGGTGGAAGAAAAGAGAAAATATAATGGGGAGGGCATTTGGGTCATTTTGCACCAAAATAAACAGCTTTAATTGACAGAAGGGTAAAATTGCACTGAATTGTTACTTCCAGGTTAAAATTGCATCTGAAAATATGTCAAGGGTGAATTTGCACCTTTTGTATACTTCCGGGGTGGATTTGCATATTAACCTTCCAAGATATATACTACCTCCAGTCCTAAATATAGGACCTAGATAACTTTTTTTTTGAGATGTTAAGGTTAGGGCTGTTCAAGAAAACCGAAACCCGATCAGCCCGACCCGGTCCGATCTTGCCCGGTCCAGTCCAACGAGTGCAAACACAGGCCCGATCACATTCGGGCAAGACCAAAGTCTGACCCGACATTCGGGCGTATCCGGGTCTCGGGCTAGCTGTTTGGACCAATAAGCCCGGTCCTGTCCGTATAGCTGGGAATACGGGCCGGCCCGGCCCTAATGGGCCGGCCCGCATAGGGCCGGGCCTAAACGGGCCGGGCCCATTTAGGCCCGCTTCCCTTTTTATACACCTATTTACAAGGCCCGGCCCTCATGCCATCGAGCCGGGCCTAGCCCGTAGGGCCTGGCCCATTTCCATTTTTTTAAAAAAAACTAAATTTTTTTTCCTAAATCCACTTTTTCCTCTTTCAACCTTATTCTCTCTGTACATTTTATGGTTTTAGCAAAATAAAATCATCTAATAACATCACAATAAACATAATCATAAGTCATAACATAGTCTGATAAAGTGATAAGTGATAACATAACAACATACACTAATACATATAATCTAACAGTCAAAATAAACAACAAATTCTTCAAACAAAAATATAAATAAACATTAAACACTGGCCTGTAAATGTAATCTAATCAACCATTTTTTGTTTTTTTCTTAAAAAGGAAGCGGGCCTATAAATACGGGCCGGCCCGCGGGCCGGCCCGCATGGGCCCGAGGCCCTAAAGGGCCGGCCCTTATAGGCCCGCTTCCCATTTTTTCCATCATAATAAGCAAGCCCGGCCCTCCTCGGGTTTGCATGAAAATGGGCCGGCCCGACGGACCAGGCCCATATTACCGGCTCTACCTGCCCGGTAGATAGATATACATGCATTGCTTTTTTCATCTTTTGCTCACATGTGCTGTATATGCTAAAAAAGTGATATAGAAAATAACTTAAAAAAATAAGCTCCTGCGTGGGAGTACAATGAGAGCCACTCATGTACTTGGATATTTTCCCAACTCACGTGATGCCCAATGCTCACAATCTCACATCACCTTCACCTCGTCCTTTCTTCTCTGAAGCTCTGAAGTTCACTGTTCGGCCTCATCTTCTTCACTTCACGAGGACCATATATTCTTTTGAGTTTTATCTCTTTTCTCATGTAAACACCCATAGGATTTCTTCTCCATCTTTCAACATTTCATTTCATTATCGCACACGTCTGACGAAGATGAAGAGTTTGAAGTTCACAACAAAATCCCAATATCCTCATATCTATTCCTCATTTCCACTAATTACTTCATCAAGATGCCTGTAGTCGTTATGTTTGTGATGGGTCGTCCCTCATTCTTGTCTCATCTAGCTGCTTCGTCCTTCTTCTTCCCTCACTGTATCAATGCTCCATCTTCTCTTTTTTTGGTTTGGTTGAACATTTTTTTTATCTCTTAATTCACCATACATTTCGGCTAGCTGGACCACAAACCCGGTCCAGCCTGGTCTGGTCTGTCCAACCCGACCATCATCGGGTTTTTCTCCGGGCAAGACCGGGTCTCGGGCTGGAAAAGGCAACCCGAAGTGATTTCAGACCAGACCTCGGGCTGGGGGTAAGCCCGGTCTCCCCCGGTCCATGAACAGCTTAAATCATGACATATTTGATATATTTTTAGATTATCGATTAGTTTATAAGTAAAATAATCTAGTTTAAGAGAAAAAATTAGGTAAATCAATTTATAATTAACTTATTTTGCTGTTTTTTAGAATTTTTCAAAAAAGTCAATTAGGTCTTATATTTAGGACCGGAGGGAGTATAATACAAGAAGGGAAAAACTTACATCAAGTTATTTTCTCCACGTTCTCAAGTTCTTTCAATATAAGAGTGACACGTGTCCTTTTATAACAATCATTCATTCAATTAGTTGTTATAAAAGGACACGTGTCACTCCTATATTGAAAGAACTTGAGAACCTGGAGAAAGAAACTTGACCTGAGTAAGATCCAATACAAGAAATCTCAATCTATCCCATGATTGTAGGGATTTGAATGATACAGAATATAAAAACAAATTCTATCTTGATTCTATTATCATTTATTTTTGCTAATACTCTTTTTTTTATCAACATTTATTTTTCCTAATCAAATCATATAATTTCCTAATTCTTATAATTCATAATTATGACTAAGATTCTATTAATACAAAATATGAAATATTAATATTAATTCTATAATTCTAACCAAAATTAATATAACATGTAGAAATATAGAAATTAATAAATGATAATAACTCCAATCCTAAATATAAGACTTAGTTAACTTTTTTTGTAAAAAAAGACTGCACTAGTTCTTGGGTGTTTACCCACAATCTGCTCCGCCGACTCCACACATAAGAATAAGAATGGCCTCTTTCCGTCGCCACCCACCGCCCTCTGCTCCTTCTCTTAACCTTGCCGGACCCAATATGGTTTCCATTCTTTAGATTTTCTCTAACATTTTTTTTCTTATCTACATCCCCCTATTTAAAACTAATGTCAACTTTTCTTGATGTGTCTTACAAAAATTGGAAATTTGTAATGTTATTTTTTAATAAAATCATTTTCCCTTATTATTCAAAATAAATACCAATGAACAGTCAGTCATTTAAACATGTATGTGAGCTCACCCCATGAAGATAGAGAAATTCTGGTACATTATGTTAAAAAGTCATGTTTGAAGGCTAGATAGTGGCCTTAGGAACCTACTTGGATTGTGGTATACGTCATTTTCGGTGGGATCAATTTAATGTAAACACATAAGGTGCAACGTGTAATTTTCAATTTGACAAAGTAAATTAAAATAATTTACTAGCAAATAACAAAAAATTAAATATCATGTTTTCAAATGTTTTTTTATTCTACAAGTCCAATAAAAAATTATTAGTTCGTTGCAATTTTTTAGGGTGCTAAGTCAAATTGAAAATGTCACATCAAATCTTACATGTTTACTTACATGGTTGGTCACCACAAATATCATGGTGCACCAAGTAAATCTTTTCACTAGAAAAAGGGGCAACCCTACCTTTAAAATAGCACTTTTTCCAACAAAATATTCCCTAAAATTCTCACCATACACTCCTCCTTATGCCTGTAAACCACCTAACCTAACATAAGAAAACTTTTTTTATTACAACATAAGTAAACTTTAGCATAAATATAAACCTATATTTTATAAAAAAAAACTAAAACCACTAAAAGTATATTTTCCAAACATAGAGGATTTCTGATAAAAAAAACATAGAAGATTAAAATAAAAATTGATAAAAAAATAAATGACCAAAACCATACTTTACTTGAGAATTTATTGTTATTGGACCATTTTTCATGTTTCTTTTATATATAGAAAATTAATATTTCTTATAATGAAAATGATAATTTTAATTTAGGAAATAAGTTTATCTATGTTTTAAAATACTCCTAATCTAATCCTAATCCTATTTTGAAAAGGTAAGCGAGTAATTTGGTAATTTTTCGGGCTGAAGTCGGCAAAACCTAGCTATAAATATTAAATAACCCCCTCTCGCTTTTTACCATCATCTCATTCTAAAGCATCACTCACATATTTCTCTCAAATTCTCTCCAGAAGTATTCTCATATTTCTCTCCAATCCAAGGTATATTTCCCAAATTATAATTATAATTATTAGGCTTATTTTCTTATCTTACTACTTATTGGATTTCGTTTAATTGATCATTTGTTTGTTTGGTTTTTCTTTGTGTATTGTATTGTATTGATCGGTTCTTCCTTATTGACGATTTTCCCCAAAACTTAATTATTAAGGTTCTTATCTTAGTTATTGATCTCTTTTTGTTTGTTTGTTTATTCCTCATGTTTTCGATCTTTAAATTTCACCTGAATTATAATAATTAGGGTTTTTTTTTATCTTATTGATTATTGGATTCTTTTCGTTCGCTTGTTTCATGATTCGCTCTTAATCATAATTAGGTTCTTTTCGTTATCTATCAGTTGATATCTTTGTTTATGCCTCATGTGTTGATATTTTTAATTTTCGAATTCCGGTTTGATTTTCATTATTTGATGAATTAGGGTTTATTTGATCCTCAATTTTGGTTCCTTTTTGTGTGATTTGATTGAACAGATGCAAATCTTTGTGAAAACTTTAACCGGGAAATCTATCACCCTTGAGGTGGAAAGTTCTGATACAATTGACAATGTCAAAACTAAGATTCAGGATAAGGAAGGCATCCCTCCTGACCAGCAGAGGTTGATCTTTGCCGGTAAACAGCTCGAAGATGGCCGAACTTTGGCTGACTACAATATCCAGAAGGAGTCGACCCTCCACCTTGTGCTCCGTCTCAGGGGTGGCATGCAAATTTTTGTCAAGACTCTTACTGGGAAGACCATCACATTGGAAGTGGAAAGTTCTGATACAATTGATAATGTCAAGACTAAGATTCAGGATAAGGAGGGTATTGCTCCTGACCAACAAAGACTTATCTTTGCTGGTAAACAGCTTGAGGATGGACGCACTTTGGCTGATTACAACATTCAGAAAGAATCCACCCTGCACTTGGTTCTGCGTCTTCGTGGTGGGATGCAAATTTTTGTGAAGACCCTGACCGGAAAGACCATAACCTTGGAAGTTGAAAGTTCTGACACTATTGATAATGTTAAGTCTAAGATTCAGGACAAGGAGGGTATTAATCCTGACCAGCAGAGGCTTATTTTTGCTGGAAAACAATTGGAGGATGGACGGACTCTTGCTGATTATAACATTCAAAAGGAATCCACACTGCACTTGGTTTTGCGACTCCGTGGGGGTATGCAAATTTTTGTGAAGACTCTTACAGGGAAGACAATTACTTTGGAAGTTGAAAGTTCTGATACAATTGATAATGTTAAGACCAAGATACAGGACAAAGAAGGTATCCCTCCTGATCAGCAGAGGCTTATCTTTGCTGGAAAGCAGTTAGAAGATGGTCGCACCCTTGCTGATTACAACATTCAGAAGGAGTCTACCCTTCACCTGGTTCTGCGTCTGCGTGGTGGCATGCAAATTTTTGTGAAGACTCTGACAGGTAAGACTATTACCTTGGAAGTTGAAAGCTCAGACACAATTGATAATGTTAAAGCTAAGATCCAGGACAAGGAAGGTATCCCTCCTGATCAGCAGAGGCTTATTTTTGCTGGTAAACAACTTGAGGATGGGCGTACACTTGCTGATTATAACATTCAAAAGGAGTCCACGCTGCACTTGGTTTTGAGGCTTCGTGGTGGTATGCAAATATTTGTGAAGACTTTGACAGGGAAGACCATAACTTTGGAAGTTGAAAGTTCTGACACCATAGATAATGTTAAGACCAAGATACAGGACAAGGAAGGTATCCCTCCCGACCAGCAGAGGCTCATCTTTGCTGGAAAACAACTTGAGGATGGTCGCACCCTTGCTGATTACAACATTCAAAAAGAATCCACCCTTCATTTGGTTCTGAGACTTCGTGGTGGTATGCAGATATTTGTGAAGACTCTGACAGGAAAGACAATAACATTGGAAGTTGAAAGCTCTGACACAATCGATAATGTGAAGGCTAAGATTCAGGATAAGGAAGGTATCTCTCCTGATCAGCAGAGGCTTATCTTTGCTGGAAAACAACTAGAGGATGGTCGCACTCTTGCTGATTACAACATTCAGAAGGAATCCACACTGCACTTGGTTCTCCGTCTCCGCGGTGGGATGCAAATTTTTGTGAAGACTCTTACTGGGAAGACGATTACATTGGAGGTTGAAAGTTCAGACACAATTGATAATGTTAAAACCAAGATTCAGGACAAGGAGGGGATTGCCCCAGATCAACAAAGGCTTATTTTTGCTGGAAAGCAATTGGAAGGTGGTCGGACTTTGGCTGACTACAACATTCAGAAGGAATCTACTCTCCATCTTGTCCTCCGTCTTCGTGGTGGCTTCTAAGCCTTGTTTTCCTGTTCTTGTTGGTCTTATTTCTTTAGTTTGCCTTAGTATTTTTACTGCTTTGATGTACTTGGTTATGTTTCCGAATATTTGAACTCTGTCATCCTAGAGCCCTGTAATGGCTTTGTCTCTTTTAATCCATAATAATTTCCTCAGCATTGCTTTCTGTGGAAGCTCTTGGTTAATGGATGTTATGTTTCTGAATGTTTGAGCACGATTGCTTTGGTTATTTAATCAATGGTAATTGTCCTAGTTCGATTCTGGTTATTTTTGAATAGCAGTTAATTTAATAGCGAATATTTTGCAGTGCAGTTTATGCCAACTTTACCTCTTAATGTTGGAATCTGATTACTTTTGGCTAATGTGTCGACTAAATTTGTGATCTTTCTTCTGCTTGCCATAATGGGCCAGAGATCTTTCTCCCCTCGTCTTCGGGGAAGGGTTATTAATTCTATTTAGGGACTTGTTATTCTTTTCAACTATTATCATGTCTTGTTTACTTTTGATTATCCTGCGTTCTCTTTAATTTTCCATAAAATAGGGATAATCCTTACGAAATGTAATCAATGCTTAAGAAATCTTTTCAACTATCATCATGTCTTTACGTATGAGTATACGAGGTTCTCCTTAATTTTCAATAAAATAGGGTAATTCTCCAGAAATGTCATTAATATTAATAGTGTAATATACTAATTAATCGCTGCAATATCTCATGGTAAATTGGCTCGCGGCTTTTATCTTTTTTTAAGTGTATGGATGGGAGGTGGTATGTGTATCCATAATAAGTTTAGCCTGTGGAGCTCGGTAGTGGGAATTCCCAGCCTGAAACTGATACAATTTATAGGGTTCTTTGTTGCTCGTGAGGTTCACGCAAGAGCAAGTTGTCTCAGGAGGCTAGAAGGAATTATGTTGTTTCTGAAGATTTTATGTAACAAGTATGCTCCAACCATGATCGAAATGAAGTTTGATGGTTAATTAACCTGATATGTTGAGTTGACAAGTCCATATGTTCTTGTCATTTTATTTAGTGTCAAGCTGTAACTTAACCAAAAGTATCCTAAGCTACATATGGAGTATATTTGGAGTAATTATATCTTCTGAAATACTCATGCCTTCATAATGTATTTCCTTGACTCATTTTTGTAAGTTTCATTTTAACTTGATATATATTGTTCTTGTATCCAAAATTTGACTCTTTCCTCTTTCTTCTTTCCGTGTTAAATACAAAGAGTAATTTGACTAGATTAAAGATATTGTTTAACTCAATTAAAATCATATGATATTAAAAACATCATAAGTATCTACATTCAATTGGCTGAATACATACAAGTAGTAGAAGTTGAACATTTCATATCTTTCATGTTTTATAAAGTCCATGCATACAACAGATGGCATATATATGTAGTGAAACTAGAGGTAGTGTGGTGTTACTTGGTTGCACGCACTCGATTTGCAAAACGTTAGCACACAACAAATACAAAAATAGGAAAAATGATGAACATATTTATATTATTTTGCCAATAACCAAAATATCATTAGCTAACAATGTCAAACCATACAAAATCTGTCAGAATACAAGAAACATTAGCGTAAACATTAAATCGAAGCAAATACATCATAAGAAAACACGCCCAACAGAAAGTTAGTCATTATCATGACTAAATGAAGCTGCAGGCTGCAGCATCCCTTTCCAATATTAATTGTAAATAAGGAGGTCTTGCACTCCAATTTTGAGGACACGCCGACCAAGTACCAACCAAAGATTTAGCTACCTAGTCGGCAGCTAAATTTGCTTCCCTCATAATTAATTTGAAACAAGGATTCCTTATTTGAGAGTCAAAATCAAGGATTTTATCAATCAATAAAGAACACCTTTATTTAGCGTCATGTCTTCTTTCGAAAAACATGAAATCATATTCAAATTACCTATGGCTTGTTTGGTTGGTAGGGAAAATGCTAAAGAATTAGAAAGTTTAGAAAGTGTAGGTTTTTGTGTAATTTACATATATCTTAGGGCCCACAAGTTTTCTCTCTCCATCTCACACTTTTTTTGGGCCCCCACACACTTTATTTTCCATCATTACTTAATTTACCCCTACTTTCCATCTTTACCCCTTTCACTTTCTAATTCTTCACTTTCCTTCCCACAACCAAACGGACCCCTAATTCAAAGATTACATTAGAGATTTCATTTTCTACAGCAAAAGACACGACATCCAGCATAGTCCAACAATCTGCTTCTAGAATTGAATTAGATTTTATCATTCTGTAACCTCCATCTAGCAGCCATCCTGATTCATCTTGACCACAAAAGCCACCACAACTTTCCCATTATTGTCTTTGAAAGCAACAATCATATTTTTAAGTCTTTTAGGAGGAGTAGACCAGACTCCTTTTCCCTTTCTTTCATGGCCAGACTCTAGATTCCTGGTGATATGTTCTTCCATCTTTGCGCCTTCCAAAATTCTTTTACACTTAAAAATGATAGACATACATATTAATGAGGTATCCGTATCCTTCACTCACTCGAAAACAACAACAACAAAAAAGTTTTATCCTATTAGGTGGCATTGGATAAATGAATTACATGACGACACTGTACTCTATAAATAATCATGTTTTGAGATCATTCTTAATTCAATTGATTTTTTCAAAATTTAATAGGCATTTAATTCATGTTAATAAATTAAATACTTTTTTTGAAAAAATAATAGCTAAAGTATTCTTTTAATCCTTTATCTTAAAATCAATTTTCCTTTTAGTCTCTTATGATTGAAAATGTGAACTTTTAGTCCTTTTTTGTTAATAGTTCTACCTCAATGAATAGTGTACTAAATTCCTTGATCCATTTTATGATCTTTCCCAAATGGAAAAATTTTAAATAAGAGATAGATGAATTTCAAAATCATTTTAACTAGTTGAACATCAGGATTAACTAGTAGAGTAACGATATTTACTACTCAAAATTCCTTTTTAAAATTTTGAAATTTAATTGTCATTTATTTGCAATTCTCCCTTCCCATACTAGAAGTTTTCTTTTTATAATTAAGAGAAACCTTCTACACAAAATTACAATTTTACCCTCCTTATTAGGGGTTCTCGAAGTCTCAAAAGATACGCAGTAGACCCCACAAGACAAGACACAACAAGTACAATAAAAAACTCTTGAAACTCCCAAATCAAACACTTCCCAATTCCAAAATCTCATTTCAGTCCTTCCCGCCCAATCCTCCATTGAAGGAGGGAACTTTGAGCGTTGAAATTTCAACCCCACTTCCTAAAATTTCAAATTTCACATTCTCTAATCTACCTCCCTCCCATTCTCTCCTAACCAAAAACCCATACTCCTCTCACTCCCACATTTGTAGAAGACACACACTTCCTTGTCTTCTTCACTTTCAACTCTCTTTCTTCTCTTTCAAACTTCAAACCCATTCTGGATTTTTCTCCATCATGCAAGTCTTACCTCCTCTTGAACAGACCACCCAAGTCAAAAAACGAACTCAATGCCCAGGAATTCGTATCGTTGGTGGAAGAATCTATGATTCAGAAAATGGGGTTTGCTGTCACCAGGTATATCACTTAAAAGATTTGATCTTTACTCATTTTCCGTACTCATTTCTTTAATTAGTCTTGTGGGTTGTTTTAGTTTTGTACCTTTAGTCTAATTATTGAAATGGGTGTTCTTGATATTTGTTTTCCATGTTGAAGTGTCGTCAAAAGACAAGAGATTTTGCTGCTTGGTGTAAGAATTTGAAAGGGGATGACAAGATTTGTACAATTAAGTTTTGCCATAAATGTCTTATGAACAGGTTAGCTTTGTTGGTGACGTAAAAAAGTGTGTTTTTTTAGAGTTTTTTTTTTTTTTGGATTTTCTTTAGAGTGCGATTGTAAAAGAACTTTGTATGATCTTTCAAGATGAGATTTTTGGCTTTGTGTTGAATCAGATATGGAGAGAATGCAGAAGAGGTGAATGTGTTGAATGATTGGAAATGTCCCAAGTGTAGAGGCATCTGCAATTGTAGCCAATGCATGTAAGATACTTATGGCTTGTTGCTTGCTTTACCTTTGGTGAATTGATTTTTCTATTGCACAAATTCTACTCATTTTGATATATAAAACTTAGCTGAATTTTTTAAAAAAATGCTGATAAAACTAAATAAATTACTTATTGATGTGTTTGAATTTTTCTCTAAACTACTAGATTATTTGACTTATAATCTAACATATAATATAATGAAACACAAAATATGTTATGATTATTAAGGGCTCATTCAGCTTCTTTAATACTCCCCCATTCCTAAATATAAGAGCTAGTTGACTTTTGTATAAAATCCTAAGAAAGTAAAATGAACCACTTACTCATAACATAATTTGTATATTATTAGATCATATGTTAGCTTATAATTCAAATAAACTCGTTTTTAATTACCTCATTTAGCTTTCTTAGTATTTTTCAAAAAAGTCAATTAGCTCTTATATATAGGAACGACAGTAGTATTGCTAAAAAGTCAATTGTATCTTATATTTAGAAACAAATGAAGTATACTTTATGGATTGAAATTCTGAGGGGAGAGTGATATTCCAGGAAAAAAAGGGGACATCAACCTACTGGTCAGTTAGTGAAAACAGCCAAAGCATCGGGTTTTTCTTCTGTGTCAGAAATGCTTCATGTTAAAGGTCCAAGCAATATAACACCTGCCAATATTCAAAACATTGCTGTTTTACCTATGAAGGCTGTTTCTCCCAAAAAGGTGTGCTATGTTCATCTCATTGCTGTTATCAACTGTGGTGTAGCTGCCAAAACTACGCACTTAATTGTTCATTGAGCTAATAGTTGCTCATATGATTTATACTTATCGCAGGAACTGACCATTGATCTTAATATTTCTAATTGTGATATGGAAGTTAAGAGTAATGCTGTAACTTCTGAAATTTCCGGTGACTCCATAAAGGTTTGATGGCTATTATTTGTTGTGATTCTTAGATGCATCATAGAGATAGCTTATATTCTTTCTTGCATATTTGGGTTGATTTTGTTTTTATTTTTGTTGTGGGTTCTGTAGGAGCTTGTGCTTGATCTATCAGTGAGGCATGGCAAGGAAAACTCTTTAGACAGTAGTAGTGGTTTGAACTCTGACTCTCAGAAGGCATCCCTTGATTCTAAGGAAAGACCTAAAAAAACAAAGCGGGAAGGGCTAAAGGAAATATGTAATGGCAGCCGAGTAGATGATGCATGCCAAAATGGTAGCCCAAAAAGGGTTAAAATTTGTAATGAAGTTCCATTTGAGGAAGTAAAACAAAAGGCAACTGATGATATCATTCAAGCAGGGAAGAAAGGCAAGAAAATGCAAAAGAAAATGAAGGCTTCCAGGACTTCAAATGATAATTTCTTGAATGCTGATGAGAAAGATGTAAATGAAGAAGCAGATAAACATAATTGCAGAGACACTTTCAACACTGAGAATAAGGAAATGAACATTGTCATTCCTTTGCCACTGGGCTCTGTTTTAACAAGTATACATGATCTTGAATTCCCACCCGAAGATTTTGGTCATGCATTGCAGTTTTTGGAGTTTTGCACCGCTTTTGAGACGGTATTTTGTATTTGATTTTGTCAACTTTTGGGGTAGATAGTACTTGTTGCCTTTATAATTGCAATGTAACAACATGATGAAAATATATCTTGTAGGTAGTCCAATAATCAAATACAGCCGGTTAGACAGGCCTTTCAATTCTCTAGCCGTATCCAACCACATTGGGACAGTTTTCTGTGATTAATCAAATAGTTTATGAGTCAAATGTCAGGTTTAACTTTGGTGGATGTTTCTTAAATGTGCTGAAAGCATTGATCACATTCCTTTCTGACACATTTTGTTGAATATTTAATGTTTAAGATAAAATATTCATTTCTTAAACATGTAATTAATGGTGCAAATGATTCTTAACATGTAATTGTGTTTAGCTAAAAAAATGTTATTTTTGAAGAAATCATTTCTTTTTGACATATTTTCTGAATATTTCCTGTGGCATACCATCAGATTCTTGATATGAAGAAAGGAGAAGCTAGAGCCATACTGGAAGAATTAATACACATACAAAAGGCTCCTAGTAGTAGACAGAAGACTTTAATAGCTCACCTCCATATCAGACTTTTGACTATAATATTAAGTGAATCGGGAGATGGGTATGGGTGTATTTATTGAAGCTTTTCTGGGATACTTCTACTCTCTTATTAGCTGTGATGACATTTTATTGTCTCAATCTCTTTGTTGAAGGTCTCCATCCTCAAAATCATTGAAAGGAAGACATTCATGGTGGAAAGCTCTCAGAAATATGGTATCTGAATCTAAGTTTGCGCCAAAAGAATTGCAGCTAGATGGTCTACAAGAAGATGTTGATGAGTACTATAATTTGAATTTATCTATGAAGCTTAAATTACTGTGTGTTCTTTGTGATGAAGCTTTGGCCACAGAGTAAGTAATGAGCTAAAAATCTGAGACAATTATGTCATGATTTTATTTTCCCCTTTTCTACTCCCTTTGTCCTTATTGACATGATTTTCTTTGGAATTCTTTGTAATTTACAAAATTTCTTCAGGACTGTAAGGAGTTTTATTGATGAGCAACAACAGAAATCAGCTGAAAGTGCAAAACTAGCCAAAAGAAAAGTCGACTCAGCCAAGAAGAGGGTAATGATATTCGTGATAAAACATCTTTTATGAATGCATCATACTACTTTATAAGTTGCCTTCATAATTTGTGGATTTACTTATCTTCAGGAAAGAAGTCTCAAGCAAAAAATGAAGGATGAAGTGGCTAAAGCTGTTATTGAAAATCATGGCGCTCCCTTGTCAATTTCAGCACATGTAGATCTTGTTAAAGAGATAAAAAGTGAGGTAGCTCTTGCTCATGCTAAGATGGTTGAAGCAAAGGGCCTGGTTTCTAAAGGTATCCTGTGTTTCTTAAGAGTTTATGTTCATACCATTTTGTAAACTTCATGCTCACCTAAAGATCTCACGCTTTCATTATTGGTCAAATTTGGTTCTAGAATTTTGAGTTCGTTTAAGGTATAAAATGTTAATAGTTATCTCAAACAAATAAAGAAAATTCTAACTTCAACTAATGATGTGTGACTAGCATCTATTGATGTTTCACCATACAATCTTAGTCTTCAATTCGCAACTAGTTTTCTCCTTAGTTTTTTTCCCCCCAAGTAAAACGATTTTTGGTCATAACAAGTGGTTTCCAAAACATTTTCAGTGATTAAGGCATGAAGGAAAATGTTGTGGTAATGATTTTCTCAGATTTCTATATTATCGGAAATGTGATTAAAACATAAACCCTATTTTTAACCATTTTTAGTGGGCTAAGTTTAGCAAGTTAATGATGTGCTTGAAAGAGGCAAAAAGAGAGAAATGCATATGAATAAAACCTTTTGTCTTGCTAGAGAATAAACACGGTAAATGATAATTTCTCTGATTTTGATTGTGATGACTGATTGTTTTTGTCTGCAATTACACAGTTGATAATATATCTGATGCTGTCAGAACAGCGCCAGTGCTGCTGGATGATTGTGGCCGGGCATTTTGGAGACTAAAATGTTATACTGATGAATATACTGTTTTATTGCAAGGTGAATTTTTTATGTGTGAAGTTAAATCATTTGCATTAGTCATTTTGATTTGACATTTAGCAAACCTAAAAAAATTTGGCATGGATAGAAATCAAATTTCAGGATGATGCAGCAGCAGCAGCAGCAGCAGCAGCAGCAGATGAAAGGTGGTTTGTTTATGGCACTGAACAGAAACATGATGTTGAGGCCTACATTTCTTCAAGGTGAGCCCTTTTTTTATTTGAAAATTATCCTTAATCCTAATTGCTTAGTACTCGATGCTAGGAAAATTATATGATTGTAATCACTACCATATGATAGGCCGAGCATAATGCATATGATTTTTGCCATTGGTTGTAGGGCCAAAAGACTCAGAATTTGAGACTTCTGTTGCATTCTTCCAAGTGAGAAGTGAAGCCAATATGCAGTTTTTTTGTTTGGTTGGTAATACTCTGATCTCGATTTTGCTGCCACCATCTGATATTCATCGCAATTTCTTTTTGTTCAAAGTATATCCATCTCGCAAAAGGTTGAACTAGGACTGCTAGCCAGTCATTTTAACTGGTAAATTGCGTCATTAAGTGTTAAGCTAGGACAGTCTAATTGAATCATAGGTAGATTTTCTATTTCCTTATTAGATTATTGGATGTCTCCAAAGAGACTTCCATTTACATTTCTTGAGGTGTACAAGGGGTATGGATTCTTCATTTCTTTTTTTTAACAATTCATTTGGTTAAAATTAGCTAACATTATTCATTAAACTATCATAAAGCAGTATGATTATATTGTATTCACAAGCATACTAGTGATAAAAAGTATATTGTATTCACAAGCATGGTAGTGATGAAAAGTAAAAGCATAGCCAATAAATCAAATGGACGGATGTCTGAATCGATTTTTGATATGGACAAAAAAAGAGAATTTATTTTCAAATATAACTTAATTTTTGGAGATTTTTTTTCTCTTCATGTAACCAGTGTATATGTAATATAAATGGATGGCTATGCTTTAGAAAGAGGCTTAAGTGATTATTCTTGGATTTACTGTTCGTGATAATTAATGATGAAGCTAGTACTGAAGTTACATTTTATTTTTTCTCCAGTGGAGCGAGAAGCCAGGATGATTTTGAAGAATATGGTTTCTCATGTATTGTGAGCTCAATTAATGTGTAACCTATGTAGGTATACCTTTTGGAATGTAATTTCTTTTGGCCGCAACCTTTTGAAATGTAATCACAAGTTAGTGTTTTTGATACCATCTTGTGATTATATAATTGCAGCCATTTAACGGATCATTAATTCCTTGTAGCTATAAATTGCATCCGTCTGCTTGAATCTATATGGCTTCATATAGATCATTTTGTTTTTTTGTATGAACTAAGTTTAAGGAATGAGTCGCACAATAGTTAACTAATTTATTATTATTGATGGGCCAATGTCTCTGAATTTGCCAATTATTCAATACTTTGCATTTATAACTCTTCCATTTTGTGAGACCAAGTATGCTTGGAATATCGTCAGTGCAAAAAAAAAAGTATACTTGGAATATCAGGTCAAGATTCTCGGAGACATGTAGTAATAGAGGATTTATAATTAAGCTTAATTCTAAAATAAATACAGTAATTTACTCCAAAAAAGGCGTGGAAAATAAATTAGAAAAGTTTGAGCAATTAATTCTGTGAATTAATGAATTACAATTGACTATAAATTGAATCTTTTATATATATATCCTTTAATTAATATAAGGTTTAATTGACTTTTTTAGAAAGATCAATATAGCTAAATAAATTACTTATGAACTAATTTATCTGAATTTTTCTTTAAACTAATTTGTTTGACTTATAAGGTTTAATTGACTTTTTTAGAAAGATCAATATAGCTAAATAAATTACTTATGAACTAATTTATCTGAATTTTTCTTTAAACTAATTTGTTTGACTTAGAAGTTAATGTATATTTTAATAATACACATTATATGTGATGATTTAGTGAATTACTAATTAATGTATATTTCGTTTCCTTAATTTCTCTGAAAAGATAATTATTTTATATTTATGAAGGTAGGAAGTGACAAAATTCTCAAACTGTCTATAAGCCTTTCAATAAAACAAACAAATTTGAAAAGTGATATTTGAGTATACGTTTTGATACACAGTTATACACCCAAGTGCAAAGGATAGTACTGTAGAACTTAATGGTTTCACATTCAATCGCTGCAATTACTCTAAATAACAACTTAATGAGATGAATATAACTTACAACCAACAATTAGATGAAAATAATGTCGAGCCAAAAACGCAAAATTGATGATCATCACCAGTACGACATAAATCAGTGGAATATATTATCATAAATCCTCATACTAGCATAACCAAAGATTCATCAATAATTTGGTGAAGATGCATATGGCACTAATTTCACTTGAAAAAAAGTAATGCACACACAAGGCATGATTTATATCTAAATATATAGTGTAAGGACAAAACACAGTCTATTTTTATTGCAAGTATATTGAGAAGAAGATATAAGAGATAGATGTAAAATAAATGAAAGAACCGATTACCTTTTAGTTTAATGGCATAAAAATTTACTTATAAATAAGAGGTTATGGACTTATGGTTACAATACTACATATAGGGAGGTGCCAAGAGTGGTAGACAGAGGCAAAAAGAGAAAAAACAGCAGCAAAGAGTGAAATACTTGAAAGTTGAACCAAATTTAAACTAAAAAAACTGCATTAATTTTTAATTTTCGAAAACATTTTTATTAACTTAATATGATCTAGATTGGGACATGGGCTAAAAAGGAAGCCCTAATCGTTCGTAGCTAAACTCACAACGTTCTAACTTGTAAACATTCCTATTTCTTTCTTATACAGTTGTACATCGCCTTCTGCGTTCTGCTTCACAACAAGAGAAAAATTTGCAGAGTGTATCTGATACAAAATGTAGCAATTCAGGTAAAAGGAAAAACTTAGTATTCATGTTGATTAAGAATGTGCCAATCCAGGTAAAAGGAAAAACTTAGTATTCATGTTAATTAAGAAATCGTAAATATTATTTGATAATTTTTTTTTAAAAGCAAAAATAAGAGGGAGACATCAAATATCATATCACATCCAAAGGCAAAAACAAAAATTAGATCACGGGAAGCCCAAGCTGCCACCTAAGTTTCACCACAATCAAACAAACTTACATCAAATGATTCACTCTCTCTCTCTCTCTCTCTCTCTCTCTCTCTCTCTCTATTGACCTAAACAACTTGAAACAAAACTCTCATATTTTTCTCTCATATTTTCCCCATCATAAAGCACCACCACCCCCACTACAAGCTAAGAGAGAGAATCTGATCTCTTGATGATATTTTGGTCATTTTATTTTTCAAACCAAGTGGGTTTTGTTTAACAAGGTTTAAAATGATATTTTGTGGGTTTGTCTGTCTTATTACGATGGTCATGATTTCTGAGGAATCTAGTGGTCATGCAGGTCCATGAGAAGCAGCCCCCTTGTTGCTTCCTTTTGCTGCAAACTTTCTCTTCCTTTTCTTCATCTCTCTCATGTGCTGTTGTGACTGTGACTATCTTTGTCTTTTCTCTCTCTTTCACTTTCTCTTCTTCAACCTGCATGCATGCATTCATTCACATATTTGTCATTATTGTGCTTCTTCAATTTGAATTTTGCACATAATGATTCTTGAATTTTGAATATTTCTCATTAGCATTTCAATTCGAAAATCACCTGCCTTGATACTATCATCTGAATCCTATTACTAGGAACCCGACTAAACATAGAGACTGACACAATTTAGATTCCTTTGAAGAAAGTAGTATTGATCTCATAGCAAGGGTTTTTTATACCCAATAATAATTATACTTGATAGTTCTGACGAATAGGTCAAAGTACATATCACCTAGACCAAAGTCAAAGTTAGTTGTTCCTCTTAATTTTTCAGTTGTATGACATTTATACCTATGGTACTAAATAGTGAGTGAAATTAAACTTTTAATTTAGCTAGGGTCTAACGTTTCAAAAATTGTTAAGGTCTTGTATCTTAGCATAATATAGAAACAAACCAACCGGCCATTAATATAGTTCACGTCAGATTTTTACTAATTCGATTCAACTGAGTCATAAGGTTAATTGAATGTACATAAATGGGCTATCTATTGTTCATATTAATAACTATTCTATGCGGTGCTAATGAATTTTTTATAGGCTTAAAAGTGTTTCCTATCTATCATCTGAAATTAGAGTGTAAGAAGTGTACTAGCACGTACGTAGCTTTCTCAAACATATCTGATGTATACATGTATACTTGAACCTGAGTCATCATGATTTATTGAAATTAAATTCTTGTTAGGCCAACTTCAACTCAAATGAGCAAAGTGTACCAATCCTTAAAATTTCGATATTATTCTTTTATTTAATTAATTATAAATTATAATAGTGTTGAAAAATATTACACACACATAAAAGTTTTGTGCTCACATCAAAATCAACAAAAGAGTATGGACCATAAGTGATTGTCTCATCACTTTCAACTTCGTCATTTGGAAATTTAGACCGAATTACAAATAGGCCGACAAGATAAAAATCCTTAAATTACCATACAATATACATATTATACGTAAAACGAGCAAATGTACACTAAATAACTACACATCTATATCTTAAATTTATAAAAACCACCCTTCACATATTTCATCATTTTCAAAAAATCTAGATTAAATCCTATATGTTGAGCCTTCCTCGTGATATGTGTTTCATGTTTAAATATGTAGAATAATACAGTTATAAGAAACTTAGAAAAATCAAAGTTTCTGGAACTTAAATATTCATTTCATAATAGATGGAAGAGCTAGCTGACATTGTACCTATACCAATGGGATTTATATGAAAATAATATAATACAAATAATGAGAAGGGTATTTTGTAGAAATTAACACACATTCTCTTTCCACATAGCTAACATATATAACTTTTTTTTGGATAAGAGTGAGTTATTTAACTCTTAAAATAAACACACACAAAAACATATGACACGCATGCATCCTAAAATGTATGCTAGCACATGGATAAATTGAAGGCAGTAAAATTTTGAAGAAGATGCAATAATTGAGAAATAGTAAATATTCCAAAAGAAGAAACAGTAGAACGACAGTGTATAGGCATTTTCAGTTGTACCCCCAAATAGACAAATACATACACATGTACTACTTTACTTTATCTCAGACACATGAGACAAAATCACAGATAAAATGAAAAGCTGTATTATTATGCTGTTTTCAAATTATGTACAATTTCCTTTCCTTCACTGTTTGTGTATAATAAACTACTTAAAAGCATGCTTATAGATCACAAAAAGTGCAAGTTTTAGTCTCAAATAGTTTTATATTTGTTGAAATCCTAAAAACTCTCATTATTGACATATTAATGAAAGAGAACACTTCCATGGCCGATCTTATAGTATATACTTGTTCCATCTACATGGATATGACTGTTTCAGGGAAACAAGTTATTTGAGATTTTTATTGAGTTTTTTTCATCATCATAAAAATACATACAAAATATAGTAATTTTATTAGTCTATTTTATTTTTTTGATAGATTAGTCTATTTTATTTATTCCATCTACATGTGCATGTATATAACTTGCCATTTTACATGCATAGATCGCTTAACAAAATCATTCGTGCTTTCCTTCTATGAAGGCTTGACTCAAGTCGTATTACAATACAAGTCAAAAAAGGTCCAAAAAATTTTGAGACAAAAAAATTGTTTAGAAAGTTATATTTAATATTTTTTCCTAACACTATACTACTACCTAATCATAATGGTAATTTATTTCCTGCTATTCCTCTCCTAATTTTAAATTAATGTATTATTCAAAACATTCTTTATTGCTCCAAAACTGGATGATTTTTATTTTTTGTGTGTTCATTAAATGTAGTAGTTAGTTGAGAGATATATTTTGATCCTAAATTCGTACCTCAAGTCCTCAACCCAGCCACATGAAAGTTTTTTTTGATACAATATTAAATGAGGGTTCACATTTTCAAGGCAAATTATTGAAAGTTACTTTTCTTAAGAAGCGTTTTTTTTACGGTTAGCTCTTAAATTAGGGACCGGAGGGAGTATTTTTTATGGGAACCAACTTATAAACTTTTTCATCAATAACTAATTTAACATGTTTTCTTAACATCCTTAAATTACTTAATTCTTCCCGTCTATTTTATAAAAGCCTCGTAACCAAATCATCATGTAGTTTTCTAAATCATTTAAAATTAGCTAAAAATCATATGTAAATAATTTTTCCCAGGCTTAGTATGCCTTTTTAAAGGGGCAAATAATTAAAAGATAAAAAAAATTCAGAATGTGATATGAGAAAATTAGGAGAAATAACATAGAATGATTAAGGATCAAATAGGAAAAAACATATTAAACAATTATACAATCCTATCCTAACTGAAATATTGTAAAAAGAATTAAGACAATTTAAATATCATCTTGAGTTTGAGGAAAGAACGGACGGTGACAAGAGGGACCATGTGCACATGTAAAGAGAGGGACCAATATATATATATGTCTACAAGTACCACATTTGGAAGGCAACAATCAGTCATTTATTGTCTTCTCATTTTTGGCTCTCTCTATAAATTGGGAAATGCAAATACATCTCAACACTTCCTTCCTCTTTCTTAATTTCTCTTGTTCCTCTCTTTCCTTCTTTTAAATCTCTCACACACGTTAATTTTTGTATTATGCTTTTTTGGATGCTTCCTCACATATGGTTCAAATTCAAAACTTGCCCATGTTTCAAAATAATATGTTTCATTATTCTCTCCAATAATAATTCAATACTGTCATGCATTAATGGCAAAGACAGACATCTTTCCTCTAACACATGAAATTTTGGTTTAAGATTCCCCACTCGTGAGCCAATCAAGAAATACTATCTCTGTCTTGCTATACAACACTTTTAACTAATTGCTGTAGATAAACATGATTATAGTTAACTCATTAAACAAATCTTGATAATATTTTTTTTATTTTCCCTTGTTAATACTGTTTCAAATGAGACAAAAGTATAAATAGTCGTCACAATAATGAAGTAGTATTAATTATTGGGGCAAAATTGGCAAATAAACATCAATAACACTTCAAAGTGAATATATTATGTATCAAACACTCCCTCCCGATATATATATATATATATATATATATATATATATATATATATATATATATATATATATATATATATATATATATATATATATATATATCAAACACTCCCTCACGATATAGATATATATATATATATATATATATATATATATATATATATATATATATATATATATATATATATATATATATAAAAGGGCTCAACTAGTCTAATCACTCAAATTTAGAAAGTTGTTGAAAAAGGTAAATATCTCCAAGTTTTTTTTGTTTATTAAATTTGGTTTTATTTATGATTGAGTATATAAACGAAAAGAGATAAGTGTGTTATTAAGTTATAAATGAGCATGAAAAAATGTGAATATAAAGAATAATGATGCATAAAGTGGCGAAAAATTCATTAAATGATTGAACAAATTTACTCGAACTCTTATAAGAAGAGACAAGTCCATCCAATATTTGCGCTCTTATATATAATAAGGAGGGAGGGAGTAAATTTTAAGAAAACGCCCTATAGTAACGGCATGAAGGATCGGAGTACACTCACTGGTCATAAATGTTGTTTAAGAAAAAAAGTCAATTAACAAAAGGATGGTATATAATTAAAACACTACACACATATATACATACATACCTGATCATCCTCATCAGATTTGGTTTTAGAAATGGAAACGGGTGATGTTTCTCCAACTCTCTTGATTGATCTCTCCATAATGGAAGGTGTTGAAGCTGGACTTGGACTGCTTGAACTCACATATGGTGGAGTACTCTGAGTTCCCACATCTCTTGTCCTTCCCTCCTTCTTCTTCTCCTCTTCTACACATATTACATACATATATAAACAGTGATTTATAACAAGAAAAGAAAAAAAATTGTTACACTACCTCTCTCCAACCCTTAATACAAGACCCGATTAACTAATTAATTTGGGGAGATTAAGAAAGCTATGTACATAAATTACAATCTCCCAAATTAGTCATTTGAGTCTTATATTGAGGATCAGATAGAGGTAGTGTATATATATGATGATGGTGAAGATGAACCTTGTGGAAGAGGGATTTGCAGGGTAGGAGATGAAAATGGCTTATTGGAAGAGGAGAAAACAAGAGGAGCAGACATGGTGATTCTGTTGGAGGAGGAAGAATAGTATCTAAAGGATCTTGCAGTTAGAGATTTTGAAGACAAACATTCCAATGGGAATTTTCCAGAAAGAGGATTGCATATATATTTCTCAGCTTCATTCCACTTTGAATTCAGAGCAAACCCTTCTCTTGATGTTAATGATATTGGAGATGATGATGAACACTCCCAACTATTATTGTGATAGTACCCAGATCTTGCTTGCAATGCTGCATAATTTATAATTAATTAATTATCTTCAATTATAATAAATTGTTAACTTTCGGCAAAAAAAAGTAAATTGTTAACAAATTAATTAATTAATTAATTATGTGACATTACCTTTAAGAGCAGTGGAGAAACAATAGGTTGAGGGGTCAATTTCATCTGGTGAATCAACCAAAATTAGTGACGAAAATCAGTGAGAAAATTTACGAATGATGAAAATAAATGAATATATATATATATATATATATATATATATATATATATATATATATATCCAATGTATGTGTGTGTGTATATATATACCTTTGAAAGTGTAGCCAGGAGAAGAAGCAGTGCTGGAGATGGTAAAGTTTGAGGAAGGGAAAAATCTTCTGGACATAGTGTTATGTCGAGAGATACGAGGATTGTTATTATTCCATTCTGATGAGAGGTATTTATTCAACTCAGAATTATGTTCTTCTCTGATGAGCTTTGAAGACTCCATTATTGGAGCTTGGTATGTTGAAGGAGAAGAGAATGAAGAGAAAGTGAAAGTTGGTCTAAAGTAATAAGAGGAGAGGCATGCCTTACACTTCTGCAAAGTTGTTTGTGTATGTGTCTCTAGCTACCAATTTTTTCTCGCTCTTTTCGCTTTTAAATCTTCTTTTTATCTTCATTATATTCGTTTTGTTTTCTTTTTGGTGACATTCTTTATGTTCTTTTTTGTAACATTAAATTTTATCATCATCATCAAGTTATTAATTTCCAATCTTTAGATCATAATAATCTAACCCACTCAGTGTTCTTAACACTCATGGCTATGGTGTGGAAACTGCACAGTTAAAAATTTCAAACTAGATAATCATCTAACCCGGCCCACTCAACGTTCTTAATACTGATTTCTACTCGAATGAACTACTTTTTATGGGTTAAGGTTTAATTTACCCCAAAAGCTTTTGTTGAGAACCAATTTTGTTTAAGAGTTTTTTATGTTTAAAATTGTCCTATATATTTTAAAATGTGGTGATATTACTCTATTTTATTAAAAATCTCACGTTGAGGGTTAAAAAGTAGATATTAATCGTTAATATTTTAATGCTAAAAAGTGACATTAATTATGTTAATACTTTTAATGCAAAACTAGACTAAAATATGCTTTCGAGATAAAATTACTTTTGAAATAACACTTCCAGGGTAAAATCAACAAATTAACTCTTTTTTCATAATCTAACAGTTAAATATTATCTATATATCATATTATTTACCCATTAAAATAATTCTTAAAAAGAAAAGTAAAAAAGAATTACCATAAATCATTCAGATGTAGATGTGATTTTTTTAATTCTAACTAATACCCTATTAACTTTCCAAAGCTGACTGTCATGTAAAAATATGTTATATTTATTGCTTTACTAAAATTGGAAAAATAGGTAAAAGTTACCAGAAACATATTTATAAATTACGAATGTGCAGTTAGTATTTTAGCTCCTAACCAAAAACAACTCTCTGTCCCTCTCACACACAAATATTGTTTAGATAATACATTAATGAGTTGATTAAGAGTTCAAATTGAAACAATGTTGACACATAAAGGGGACCATCTAAATCTTTTCAAGATTCGCCTGGTTCAACTGTAAAAATTGTTTCAACTTTTTAAGTTCTTACCTTGGAAATTTTGTAAAGCTTGATAAATCAGTGCATGCATATATTTCTCTCTAATTCTTGTTCTTTTTTCCCCCAATATTTTCTGTGCTAACCGTTTTATTTATTTATTTCTTTACTTTATTCGAACGATACATACAGATTTAGTGGGCCACTCACACAAATGAAATTTTCTTGTATCATGACTCCAAGAGCGCTTCACTTTGAATGATGGAATCAATATATTCTTTTCATTTTAGGGGAAAAATAGTTTAGGTTTGTCTTGGAGGCTTAATATAATGACATATATAGTTTCAGTGTTCAAAATACTACATATGAATTATATCCTCATACCAACAAGAATTAAATCGAAATTACTACAAAATATATATAAACCGCTTTTTTTACTACATACTTTCATTTGTTTTCTCTGCATATTTTTTATGGTTAGAATCAATGTGATTGACATACTCTTCTGCAATTATTTATAGGACAAAAATAAGTTATGTTCCCTATTTATTAGTCACATATTAATTTTTTTACGTAGCGATACAATTTTATCTTCAACTTCTTATTTTTTTAAAGATGTATTCTTTTGGTTTATAGAATTTATTGCATAAAATTGCCCCCATCGTAAAACACAAATTACTACCCCACCTTAAACACATCCTAACACCCACACTCTTCTCGCAATTTGTGTTTTAGGATGGAGGCAATTTTGTTTTTTCGCAAAATTTTAAAATGACAGGTAGGTGCTGGTTCATTCATATTTCTTTTGAAAGTTTAGGTTCCTCACTTGTCCTTTTGGGTATTGGGAGAAATTTATTTAGGATTTTCTCTTAAAAAAATTAACTAATTATAATTACTACGAAAAATATTTGATACTCATTGAAATTATAAAAAATGCTTCATGAAGAAGGATCGAAATCCCTTTTATCAGTTCAAAAAATTCCCTTTAATCACACATTTTATAAAATCGACGGGGGAGTAAATATCCTCAGCCTTTACATGCCTAATGCGCAAGGTCAAAGTGTCCTCATTTTGTTTGGAGCAATTTGATGCTCAATCATCCGCTAACTTGTTTTTATTTTTTTTTTCTCAAGGTTATCATCAACCCGCGTGTCAAGTGAAACTAATTCATCGCTCTTCT
The DNA here is from genome assembly GCA_029929735.1 of Mimosa pudica. Lineage (NCBI taxonomy): Eukaryota > Viridiplantae > Streptophyta > Magnoliopsida > Fabales > Fabaceae > Mimosa > Mimosa pudica. Next base: position 3,898,650 of record JAKELP010000021.1, on the reverse strand, counting down.
GAAGTGTCATATAGGGACATACAATTAACCTGTGAGTTTGTTCTATTTACAAGAGTTGGTTAACTCCAACCACTTGTTTAAGGGACGAGAATACTTATCACTCACGTCAACTTGCCAAGTTGATAACTTTATTTTTATTCAAATCGCAATTAGGCTACTATAATAGTGTGCGTGGTCAGAAGTTCCTCTGAGTCAACCAAAATTAATATAGTTGGTAAGAATCAAATTATGATATTTCTGTAATAAGGATTATATAATTATAAGTGAACTATATATATAAGTATCTTGAGAGGAGTGGCAGAACCTAGTCATTATGAGCCTCCAGATATCCTAACTTTTAAACTTTCTTTGTACCCAAAATAGTTTTCTCACGTTTTGGCGAAAATAGTACTAATAAATATATTGAATTTTTACATCATGCCTTATTGGCATTGTGAAAACAACTATAGTCGAGATTTTTTGATTTAAGATTTATCCTAATTACTCTGATGTTTTGATCTACTTTGAAATTGATGCTCCCATAAAAAATGATATCTTTTTTAATTTTTTTATCAGAAGATTATGGTATCTATTGTTTATGAATATTGAGCATTTTTATACATTTTAATTATATGCTGGAATTAACTTAAAAAATATGTTATCACATGATGAATTATTTGTAGAGGTGGGAGAGAGAAGGCAGGGGTAAGGTTTGACATTGATAGCTCACTCTTTTTTGAAGTCTTCCTTCTGAAAAAGGTAACATTAATTAGACTTTAATGATACCTATATTGTTCAAACATTTTACACTATTTTGATTGTCAAAAAATGTAGTTGTGACTCATAACTAATGCATTTTGTATTAATTATATGTGTATGTACATATTCATATTATCTAATTTTATTTTCCACATAATTATATTCAATGGTTACTTACATGTAAAATTTTCTTCAAAATCTAAAATATTATCGTATATACTCAAGTCAATTCATAAATATTTACTTATGTAACATATTTGAAGAAAACCAGAAGGTGTTAATAAACAATATAATCTAAGGTAAAAAGTATAATGCAAATTTAAGTGAAGTAAATAGTTTTTCGATGTTGCGTGATGTAGGACGACACTCGAAGCATTAAGGGCCAAATAAAGTGATTTTTGTAATAAAAGTTAGAATATCTGAAATGGGGTCAAACATTATATAATTATATAAATATGTTCTGATAAAAAATTTCCTTGTTTCACTTTCAAATATTCTTGCATTGTCTTTGCCACATGATACATATCTTAAGTAGTTGTAACATATGTTGGAAATATTGAGTGTGTGTGTCATAAGGAACAAGTCTCACATTGTTTGGGATTGTGAGTTTCCAAATTATAAGTAAATTTGGATTACTATATGAGTCAAGAGGAGGAAAGAACTTGCATAAGAAAAGGTCACTAAGTGAAAAACCGGCTAATATTCTCCACTCTTTTTATGCAAGTTAAATGTAGACTATGTACCTTTTTATTAGAGGTTTTTGAGAATAGATAAAATTATTTTCTACTAATAAAAGTTATTACCATTTTATGCCATTATGATTGCACTTTATTGTTGAAACTGAAAGTTTAATAGGTGTACAGTTTCTCAAAAATTAATTTGTACAATTATGGCATTATTTATAACTATTAAGTCTATAAAATGAAAACTGTTTCGGTCAATACAATTTATGAATTGAAACGTTCAGAAAGGGAATTTATTTTCATTAAGGAGATAATGAGATATAATTACATCATTGAGACATTATATTTAATCACGTTAATGTGATTATTTGGTGTAGAAAAAAGCTACGTTTGTTTCATATAAAACGGTACATGAGTATTGGTCTAGGAGGGACTTTGCTCTTTGAGTGAGAGCATTCTTCTTTCTCCTCCTCTTGAATATTTTATACCTTACTGAGTAAAAGATCTTCTGTAGTTGTGTTGCTCCTTGCTACTTAGCAAGATGAATCTGTTTAATCCTGGGAGAGCCACGTCCTATCTTGCTGCCGGTGGTAGCGGAATACCTCTAAAAGACAGAGTTCCATAAGGGAAGCGACTCAGATCACTATTTATTTTACATGCAGCACTGTGTTTTCATTGTTTACAGATATAGTTGCTGAATGGATATATCAGTGTTGGAGAGGAGCAAGAAGACATCCAACAAATTATTTGATGATTTGGGAGCAGACGCCAACAACATATGCATGTAACTTGGACATTTTTCTTTTCCATTGTTAAAGCTTTTTTTTAGTGTACGAATTGAATATAATTTTTTCCTTATCAATGAAAATTGCACGCAAGTTCTTCACTTTGTTTTGGTATGTTTCCATCAACCTCCTAACGCATACAACATCTCTTTTGTTGCCCATAACATATATCACTCATATAAATTTAAATTAATTATTAGAATTTAGAGATATAAACGTGCACCTTCTTAACATATGGTCAAAGAATTAGTAAATGGTATTTATATTTAGAAAAACAGAGAAGTATAATTAAACAAATGATATTACAACCATTTGTGATATTTATGTATATATACAAATAGATATAGAGAAAGGTAGCTAGGTAGGTGTGACAATGATAGCTCATTCCTTTTGTAGCGTTGCTTCTAAAAAGGGTAGCAATGGACTTTATTTTTGCCTCTCTTTCAATTTTTTTTTCCTGAAGAATTGTTCAGACATGCTTTGACCAACTTCATGTTATCTGTGATTTTATGTTATCAATTATAATATGGACTTTCTTAATTAAGTAATTTGTTACTCTTATCTAATAAATGAAGACGAATACATGTTTGTTCTTCTAAATTACATCAAATTTAAGTTTAATCTCTTTAAATGTATAAATTATTCTGTATTTGTTTAATTTTGATATTGTAAGTCTCATTTAATAAAAAATACTAACTAATCACATTTAAATGACAGCCTCACCATTCAACTATATATATAATATAATGCTTAATTCCAATTATTTAATTTAATTTAACCATTTTCATTTATTAAAATTGAATTATGTTACAATGTGTGGTTAGCATGTAGTAGGAGATTTGTCACTTCGATCAGTTTGTAAAATCAATATTTTTCATCAAATGAGATCACGAAACTATATTTTCTAATAAAAAAATCAATACACTATATGAATTTCAGGGATTAAATAAATACTTAATGTAAAGTTAAAGAATAAAATTTATAGTTTAGCCATAAGCAATTTTTAAAATACATAATTATATTAAATATAAAATATTATGAAAATGATATTCATCTGATTAAAAGTAACTTGTATTTAATATAAACAATTAAAAGGACTAAATTATATTTTAGTAAAGTCGAATATTAAACCATTTCAATATACAAAATCGCATTAAAAGTTTAGAATAGCTAACTTAATTAAGTAAAAAGTGATAATATTTAAATTTTAGCTCATAGTATTCTATAGGGTGAAGGTGCAAAAATGATACTAAACTTTACCTAAAATTGCATTTCTAATACTAAAGTTTCGCGATGAGCAAAAATAGTACTCAACTTGGGGTCCAGGTGCAAATATAGTATTTTCACTTTTGGGAAATAAAATTTAGATATGAAAAGACTTTTATGCCCCTCATTTTATAAAACTTTGATGAAGGAGGAATAGAGGCATAAGAGTCTTTTCATATCTAAATTTTATTTCCCTCAAGTGAAAATATTATATTTGCATCTGAACATCAAGTTGGGTACTCTTTTTGCACCTCGCGAAACTTTAGTATTAAAAACGCAATTTTAAGTAAAACTTAGTATCATTTTTGCACCTTCGTCATATTCTATATCATATAATTACATAAATATTTCACGAGTTCAATACTTTATTTCGATAAAATCAAATTATCAACCCATCTAACTAATGTTCATAGATCGGGTGGATATATATATATAGAGTTGCATCGGGCAGGACTGAGCTAGGTATATCCAAATCTATGTTCAGAAAATCTTTGAACTAGCCTTTTTGATATAATTATAAGCTAGCGGCCCGATTTTGTTCGGCTTCAAACCTAGACAGGGTCAAATTAGAACATGTCCTCCAAATGACAAGATATGCCTTATTGGTCCTTGAGTTTTCTTTGGCAAAGGAAAAAACGCTATATTAAACAAAATAGGGAAAGAAAAAAACTTAATAAATTTATAAATGTGTTATTATTCATTCTAACCGACAAACAATTTACAAAGTCTCAATTTGACCAACAAACAATAAAAAGTCTCATTTTGGCCAATAAACAAAAAATAATTCCCATTTTGGCCAATGAACTATTGGAAAATTCTAATATACCCTTTATAAAAATTTATTCGGAAGGAATATTTTTATTTTATAAAGGGTATATTAGTATAATCCAATAGTCCAATGGACAAAATGGAACCTATCTTTTTTATATTGCCCAAAATGATACTTTTTATTGTTTGTTGACAAAATTAAGATTTTGTAAATTATTTGTTGGTTAGAATGAATATTAACACTTTATAAATTGATTGAAGCATAAAAACTACAAATATTTTTATATGATATATTAAAAAGGAAATATTTTTTATAAATAATAACAATATATTTCGGGCCAAACTAATCCTATGGTCCAAATGCCTATTCTTTTGTCCTGTCGTGTCTGATGGTTAAGTTGGTCATGTCCTATTTTTTTTTTATGGTTTCAGGCCAATTATTTTAGGAACCCATTTGTTATGAGCAGGCCACAAGGGCTCAGTGGGTTACTATGCAACCCTAGAAAAATCGTGTTGGGTGAATTTTTACCACAATAGATTTCTAATTTTTACATAGGCAAAGTGGCAAAACTAACCACCGTAAATTTTCAAATGTACAACTCTGACACCTGTAAATTGAATGGGGCAAAACCGTACATTATAAATCAAAATGGGGCAATTGTAACATTCTCAACTAAAGGTGTTAAGTTTGACCATTAGTTGACTGAGAATACTGATGGGGCTTGTTGACATGGCAATATGTGTCATTTTTTCGTGTAGGCAGCCCCCTGTCCAACGTCGGCAAGCAGCCGCCGGCGACCGGAATCCGGCCACTGACCCTTTGTGGCTCCGACTTCAAAATCGGCTCCATTTGAAGCTCCAAATCCCCCAATCTAACCCCTGTCACTTGCTGCACCATCTGCCGGAAGTTCGCCGGATCTGCTATTATGTACGACGTCTACGAAACCTTTCCCCAAGCTTCGAAGCACGTGACTTTCGCTCCGTAACCTTCCCTCCTGAAACCGGAGGAACCGAGTTCCGTTTCCGATTCACCACCGGCATAGGGAGGGGTGTCAGAGAGGAGGTGGGTGTGAAGCTGTGGAGGGTGTGGAGGGAGGAGATGGAGGTGGGTGTGGAGGGAGGCAATGGAAGTGGGGAGGTGGAAGAGTTTTGGGAAAGAGGGAATGAACATGGGGCCATCGGCGTTGGACACGTCGGCGTTCTGTTTGGGTGGTGGAGTGCACGAAGAAGAGGAAGAAGATGGGGAGTAGAGAGGAGAAAGGAGGGGGTGGGGAGGGTGGAATTTTTTAATATTTACTATGGGCCCACATCCTCAAAATTAATTTTTTTTTTGAATGAAATGGATGTTTTATTCAGCTGTGACGTGAATGGCACGCCTCCATTACATTCAGGCTATAATCTCTGTGAAGATTTACAAAAGAGAAGATAAAGGAAAAAAGCTATTAAGCGAGGTAACAAGAGTGGATCGAATGTGAGATAGTAAGCTATGCACCGTGGGGTGACTCGTGGTGAAGATCCGCAGGTTGCGTGATTCCCATATCTTCCAGCATGCTATGAAGCCGCCAATCTGCCAAGAAAGATGGCAGCTTGGACGAGTTAATAAGGTAAGGAGCCAAGTTCTCAGATCAGAGGCCACGAATTGTTGGTGAACAGTAGGTGGCAAAAGCTCCTTCCAAACATGAGCAGCTAGGGGGCAGTGTTTCAAAGCATGGTCTAGGTCTTCAAGGATACCGCCACAAAGGCCGCATTGTTCAGTCATTGTCATCTTCCGCCGAAAACGTTCTGCATTGGTTAAAAGTTTGCCTTTGAAGAGGAGCCAGGCGAATGTTTTAACTCGTTGAGGCATAGGTAGTTTTCAAAGGGAAAACCAGTGTTTATCAGCATTCGCCCAGTTAATTGATTCAAAGGATTTGTAGGCAGAACGGGTGGAGAACTGACCATTCGCGCTGAAGTTCCAGCGGCAGGCCGGTGGAGTACCAGGTGGCTGAACAGTAATGGCCATGATGGCATCCACTAAGTGGGACGGAAGGAGACCCCGGAACAGCTCTTCTTTCCAAGTGGCATCGTCATTTACATACTCGTGGACAGTGGAAGGTAAAGATAGCTCGCCAACAGGGGCATAAGACAGGTGTTTAAGTGGTCCTTGGTCTCCCACCCAAAAGTCATCCCAAAATTGTGTATGTGAGCCGTCACCAGGAAGCCATTTAATGTGGAGGTTGGTGTCGGTCCATACACGAGCTATGTTCTTCCAGAAGGCCGAGGAGGAGGAGGGAAACCGGAGCGCGCCGGCAGCCGAGCCATATTTGCCTCTTATCACCCGGGACCATAACGATGTGGAGTGAGATTAATTAATTAAAGTATAGTCCCAAGGGACTCTACTTTAATTTCCCAAGGTAGTGAGACTTTTCTAATATTGAGTCCCTACTCAACATATTGCCACGTCAAAAAAAATGCCACATATTGTCACGTCAACAAGCCCATCAGCATTCCTAGTCAACTAACGGTCAAACTTAACACCATTAGTTGAGAATGTTATATTTGCCCCATTTTGATTTACAATGTACGGTTTTACCCCATTCAATTTACTGGTGCCAGAGTTGTCTTTTTGAAAATTTACGGTGGCTAGTTTTGCCCCTTCGCCCTTTTTACATATCTATATCCAGTCTCCAGGTGCATTAAAACCTTGTAATTTGATCGAATGAAATAAAAGGACTCAATTTTTTTCAACAAACTTCCATGTTATGAAACAAGAATATATTATTGGGAAATTTAATTAGAGGTCTTGTGTAATTAGAAAGATAATTAAAGTGAGGTCCCATGTTGTAATTACAACTTCTACAACTAGCAATGACATCTTATTGACCTTACATAACAACTCGTAGGAACTCACATTAATTATGTTTATTACATGAGAGTTGTAATTAATTTTCCCATTGAATTATCTAAAGTATTTTAATTAAAAGATTACATTTTCAGAAGATGTATTATTTTCGTGAAAGTAAAGTGACAAACACACTTATATTACCAAAAAAAGGGTGCACTTAAATTAAGATACTCACACATATATGTATGTATGTATATAAATTTTAAACTTGTGATTGTGACAACAGCATTTCTCCATCTGAAAAAGCTCACGAGAATAATGAAGTTTTCAAACTGATTTTATATCTGTATATGTATAAAGTAAAATTCACAGTAAAATATGAGCTTAGATCTACTTTCACTAGTGGGGTGAGGGTGAATTTTAATGGGAGAAACACACTGCAAGACCATGTAAACAATTCAATAAGAGAAATAAGGATTGCGTGAATAGTATGTTCTGATCAAATTTTCGTGTATAGAATAATAACAGTTTGTCTATTGTTTATATGATGATGTGAAACTTTCTAATGATTAGATTGTCAATCGCAACTTCGAAATAATTTGGTTAAATTCGATCCAGTTTAAGTAATTTGGAGATTAATCAATTATTTATCGACTTTGTTCATGTTTTTAACGTTTTAAATGTAGCTCATCTTATATGTTATTCCCATTCAAAACTTTATATAATAACTGTTAAGTTAAAACAATAACAATATAATAACAAATATTTCGCTTGACAACTTCACTAGTTGTCAGTCTCAGTGTTCCTCTTCCTATTTTATAGACTGCGTGACCCACCCTTCTCGCTGCCAGGTTTAATAGTCTTTTTCTTCGGTCAGGTTTAAACCACCACAAACAATTTTTACCATTTTTGATTAATATGTGCACTCCAATTCATTCACTTATATGATTGTTTCAAATACTATCATTCACTATATGATAAAACATCCATTTCAACATTTTTTTTGGACTACCCGATTTTATATCATGCTGTCCCTTCCTCAACACTCACCGCTACACACAGACACATTAATCATTCTTCCTTGATTTAATAAGGTGGTTGATCGAAAATAAGTCATATTTTGGGCTGAAGAAAGTGTCTGCATGTTTGAGGAAGGGCAAACCCTCTTAGAATCCTTTATCTCTCACAATCCCATCTCCACTGTTATATTAGAAAATATATGGTTTAAATTTAAATTGAACTATTAGTTTTAAAACTAATACTTCAATTTTTATCCTATTCTATAAATTCATTATATATACACACACACCGTATAACTATGAACAATCTAAATAAAATATTAGCAGTATAAATTTATCTTTACATAATCTTACAGTAATATGTTATCAAATAATATTAAATAAGCACTTATATTGTTTTTTAATCTAAGGTTAAGATAAGATTTTGACTGAAAAATGAGAGAGAGGATATATGGATCCATGTGTGTGCTCCACTCTTATATTAGAAAATAGATGGTTCAAAACTAATACTTCAATTTTCACAACTATTTTTATCCTGTTCTATAGATTACACACACACACTACAAACTTTGAACAATCTAAATCAAATATTAGCAGTTTAAATAATTTATCTTGACGTAATATTACATACAGTACTATGTTATGAAATGGTTTTAAATAATCACTTATATTGTTTTTATAAGTTTTTTTTTTACCATAATTTTTAATCTAAGTTGAAGATAAGGTTTTGAGTGAAAAATGAGAGAGAAGATATGGATCCATGTGTGTGTTGAAGTTGATATAGCTCAAAATTTAGGGTCCACGTTCTCTCCCTTTCTTTCTCTCCTTTTCTCTCATTTTCCCTTTCATAAATCATTGGATGAAATATCTAGTGGTTCAAATTCAACGTTTTTACAGCAATAATGTAATTATGATAATATTTTAAAATGTAATAAATAAATTTAATCTGTCAAAATTTTATGTAAATTGTCTAAAACTGTATTAAACTGTTCAGAACTGTAGAGTACTATTATAATTAAAATTTATTTTTTAATATTGTCATGAATTATTCACACCAAATTTTGACTGATTAAATTTATTTATTATATTTTTAAATGTATTTTAGTATTGAGAAAACATTAAAAATATGAACCATTGGATCTGTATCAAAAGGAAAAGGAGGGAAAAGGAGAGAGAGGAAGAGGAGAAAACCCTCTCCCCAAAATTTATCGATTGCCAAACGTAAAATGAATTTCTAGATCTAATTTAATAGAGAGATAAAAGTGTGTTGGTAAGTTACACATTTTTTCCCCGAAAAAAGGTACACATTTTTCTTTTGTACATTTCTTCGATATGAAAGGATACATTTATTGTACTTTTATTGATAAAAACCAATGGAAGTCTGATAAAACGATACAAACAAGTTGAGCCCCTATTTATCAAGAGATAAAGCTAACATTGCGACGAGACCCAACACGCCAAAAGGAGGACAAAAACATACAAACATGAAAACCATGTAATATAAACCAGTGACACGTATTTAATTATTTTGAAAAAAAATGTATAGCGTATATTCTATTTAAAGTACATAATAAAATTTTAAAGGTTAATTAAAATTCGATTCCCGAATATGTTTTAATTTAATTATGGATGTATAGTGTTTGAAGCCAAAACTTTGAAGCATGCACGATTACTTGTTTTCTCTAAAAGGATTCAAGGGTATCATCTAATCACTTTTCTGCATGAGACTAACACGTTTCAAGATTTAGAGAGCAAAATGTTTTCAGTTCTCTCAACAAATGAGCTTTCCAAGATTTAAAATTGCGTCTTCTTTCTTTGACCAAGATGGCTTACCATCTTAACACAACGTGGTATGTTATGTTTTGAATCCCAATTTAGTTTAATCACAACAAACAAAGAAACATACTACTCCCTTTAATCTTAAATATAAGATTTAATTGACTTTTTTATGAGAGATTAAGAAAACAAAATAGGTTAGTTAATTTTGATATATTTAATATTATTTTTTAGATTACATATAGTTTATAGATCAAATAAATTAGTTTAAAGGGGAAAATAAGGTGAATTAATTTATAAGTGGTTTATTTTAATTTTTAATTTTTTTTTTTAAAATGGTTAACTAAATCTTATATTTAGGATTAGAAGAGGTATTACAAAACAATCATAAATTGAACATAAGATCCAAGGATAAGCACAATCATGAGCCCATATCGGTAATGACTATGCCAGCTTATAATGACTGATATAGTCAAGACGTGTATATCCCTTAAGAGTATTTGATAAAAACATATAATGAAACAAACCAGAGACAAAAAGCTCCATGTTAATGTCAAGCAACAACTAGAGGCCTTGGTTTTTGACGTTGAAGCTGGTAAATAATCGCAATTTCCATCATTATTTGTTAGTTAGAATTAATTTCTACAAAATCAAGCCTTTTCTCAATATTATGAACTATTTCCGCATGTTGAACTCCTTTTTCAGGAAACATGGAATGGCAATAAATAGCAGGTTGTTTAATTCTTTATAATTCACTCTCCAAAAAAATATTGTTTTTTAACTGTTAGTTAAATGTCTATTTTATCTTGGAAGTGTTTTTAAAAGTTATTAATAAGATATTACTTCTTTAGATCCTAAATATAAGATCTAGTTTATGACTTTTTTGGAAAATCCTAAAAAAGCAAAATAAGTCATTTATATACTGAGTTAGATGAATTTTTCTCAAAATTAGTTTATTTCTTATAAACTAATGCATAATTCAACAATATATCAAATATGTTATGATTAACAAACCTTTTTCGCTTCATTAATTTCCCCAAACAAAGTCAACCATGTCTTGATTATATCTAAGACTAGTGCGAGTAATGGTCAATTCAACCTTTTTTTAAAAGTCAACATGAATTTTTCAACTGAATAAAGTAGTATTAATAATAATATATGTTTTGAAACGTTATAGGATTATTTTAAACTAAAAAATCTTCTTAAACAGAAAAAAAAACTCATGGAATGAAACTCTGAAACTAAAGTAAATCCTTAGCCTTATTTAGAATGAACATTCAATATTATATTGTACACAGTCCCTCATCCTTATCCACCGACAGAGGAGTGGTCAAATATTCGAAAAGGGTTCTCCATACTACGGGAGAATTTAGCTAGGTAGTCTATATGAACAATAATGAAGTCTCTAGCTAGAACTATGAGACAAAAGGAACTGTCAATCACTATGCAACATAAGTCCAACATCGTAACAATCCCTTCCTGTTAATTGCCTATTATCTCCGTACTTAAATGAAACGAGACAACAACTATCAAACAGGAAAAGAAAAATTATTTGTCATACTCTAATACACACACACGCACACCTTGAATGATTTGAGTTACAAGTCATGTCTTTTAAATTGTGAGCCTTTATTAAGAAAAACAATTGATTGCCTCCTCTCACCTAGAATACATGCATTTTTCATGACAACCACAAAACTAAACATACAAACAACAAGAAATGGTAACCATAATTTATTGCCTGTTGATTCATTTAGCGAAAAATGTTGAACAACTAAATAAATACTCAATTTCGGGGAATATCACTTAGTTGTTGTTCTAGTCGCAACATTTAGAGAAAAGTCTACCTATATAACTAAGTGATGTTAGATAGAATTTTTCTACATGGGTGAAAAGAAAGAACTTGGTTATCATTCTCCAGAGCTCATTGAGTTAAGAACTCTATCATTAAAAACTCTATCATTAGATCGTGGGTAAGTCAAACTCAATTCATAAAATTTATATAACACAAAACAAAAAAGAAAAAAAACAACCATAAACAAACACATCCCAAAAGAAAAATGAGATTCGGTAGCCTAACTTAGAAAATTAAATAGCGAGCACGACACTATTTATCCATTAAGTATCCTTATAATGCAGATTTAAATCCGTGTGTATTGAGGAATCTAAATAGGAAGTTGAAAGTGGAAGTCACATGTTTGTGGGAATGTGTGATCGAAGAGAGGCCAGATGGAGAGGGATGGAGGTCCTCCTATTATGGGAGTAGATAGGCCCCATTTACGTACATCATCATCATATCTATATAGCTCTCATCTTTGTCTCATCTTGTGATATGTTTCTATCATTATCCCACTTTCCTTAAACTCCCCATTTTTCTTTTCTTGTATTTACCCCACCCACATATTATTAGTTGTAAGTTTGTCATCCATCGTGTATTTTTCTCTCATAACACTACTGGAAATAAGGCTTTTCACGACCACAATATTGGGCTTTTCACGACCACAAAGAGGTGGTCGTGGAATCCCGCGTCGTAAAAAAGTGTGTTTTTCACGACCACATGTTTGTGGTCGTGATAGATAGGACCTATCACGTCCACACTTGGATAAAAATGGACGTGGTAGCCTCTTAGGAGGCACCATTTTTGGTGCCTCCTAAGAGGCTACCACGTCCACACTTATCCAAGTGTGGACGTGGTAGGTGGACGTGATACCCTATCACGTCCACGCTTAGGAAGTGTGGACGTGATAGGGGGGACCTATCACGTCCACACCTTATAAAGAAAAGATAATGTGGACGTGGAAGGGGACCCTTCCACGTCCACACTCACTATGAGTGTGGACGTGAAAGGGGTCTCCCCTTCCACGACCACATAACCAAATGTGGTCGTGAAAGATCTTCGCCTGGACAGTTATTTACATGTTATGCCACCGCGTTTTTCATCAACGACCAACATTGGCTTTTTAGTCGTTAATTATGGTCGTGAAAGGCCTATTTTCTAGTAGTGTAAAAATACTTTATATTGTGTTAAGTGTTTTTATTTTTCCTAACTCATCGTTCCTCTTCAAATTTTTAACACACAATCTCTCTAATCCTGAATATTTGATGCATTATTTTGTGAAGTTAATTTTGTTTCTGAATATATTTGTTGTCTCTTCCTAAATATAAGATTTATTCAAAATTTTTAAAAATACTAAGAAAACTAAATAAAACATTTATATATTGATTTAACTGAAGTATTTTGAAATTATTTTGTTTAACTTATAAATTAATACCAAAGAAGAGACATGTCATATATAGATATATTTATTTCCTAAATACCACAATATATTAGTTGCTCTAATTCTAAACATAAGTTACTTAATCATATCATATATGTTATGACTAAGTAATTTATTCGTTTTTTTTTGTTAAAACAACTAACCTATTATTTTCCTACTTCATTTCTCTTAAAAAGTCATCTCTTATATTAAAAAAAGATAGAATATCCTATTTATAATTTCAGTCAATATTTTTCAAAATTACTCTTAATAATAAATTATCAACAGTAATCAAATAAAATTAAGAGAAATGATTAGGGTGCTTGAGAAATAATACTATATTAATTAGTTTATCAAATTAAGTAAATAAAACATATATTTATCATATTTATCATCGAACACATCATCATAAAGCTAAATCCCTCCCATCAAAATAATTAGCATAAAACCAAGTTGATGGATATATAATTTAATTTTAAATGTCAAAGTTTGATTTTTTTAACATTTAACATTTTCTAGCATCCTTATTAATTTCACAATTTTCCCCTTTTCTTTGTCTTTCACATTCAATAACCTCATTAAAATTTGTAGCCAAACAGAATTTTTATTCAACAGTAACAAATAACTAGCTTAATTAAAAGTAATATAGTTTTTTTCATCTACAATATTGTCCCCTCGACCTTACCTAAATTAGAAATAATTTAAGTAAGAAATGGCATTAGTGTAATTATATTTTTCTTGATTTCTTTTCCCACATTGAGCAAACAAACCTTGTTAGGCAACATGATTAGGTTGGATATAAGTTCAAAATAATATAATGCAACACAAGAATAGAAGAAATGTACTGTACAATACACACACAGTGCGCACACAGTTTTAAAGAAATATTTTTTGGTAAAACTATAAGATATATTTATCTAATTTAATTATATTAATTTGTGTTATTCAAGTTAATTAAAATCACATAATATTATTATATCACCCTAAACACTCAACTTTGATTTTTATCCTCCATTTATTGCTTGTTTATTATTCCTCCTAAATATAAAGTCTAGTTGGTTTTTCTTAAAGACTAAAGGAAGCTAAATGAGCTACTTCTTTCTTTTTTATCAGAAAAATGAGCTACTTCATCACAATGTATTTTGTATATTATTGACTTATATGTTACCATATAAGTCAAATAAATTAGTGTAGAGGAAAAATTCAGGATAAATAATTTATAAATAACTTATTTAATTTTCTTAGATTTTTCAAAAAGTAAAACTCTACTAGGTGTTATGCATAGGAACACAAAGAATTTAAGAGTGTCAATGGGATAACAGATAACTTGGGGGGAAAGTGAATAAAGCTAGAAATGAGTATTATATTTCTGAACAAACTCAGCTCCTCAAGTAAGTCCTGTGCTTAGGAATTGACATAGGAGTTCATCTAATTTTAAAACTGACTCAACCAATAAAGATTAAACTAACAAGATCGATTAAGACAAATTCAACAGACTAAAAGTTTTACATGGAAGGTTTGCATATATATAATTGTGTGCTCCATTTGGTCTTAAATATAAGACTTATTTATGAAATTAGTCTTGACCATAAATATAAGACCGCACATTTTGATTTGTCAACTTTATCTTAAATTTCTTTACTGGTGCAACTCCAACAATATATTAATAAGTAATACTGAAGGGAATAAAAAAAAGATTGATGTGTTTTAGTATAAACACATCATATAGACATAATTAACATTCTCGATTTAATCAAATTAATTATATCGAGGGAATATTAGTTTCTGACTATTAACCATATCATCAATACTTCAAACATCATTCCCTGAAACATCTCTCGTCATTTTTCATCTTTTCTATTCCCAGCCTTGCAAGTGCAACTACACAAAGAATAAATCTATGCAGCATCAAAATGAGAAACAAGCTCAAAATAAAACTCAAACATCAGTTTAAGAGAATAGTGAGTTAATCAGCTACATTATTATCCAGCTACAAGTATTTATCAACAAACCTTCGCGAAAAAGCAAAAAGGAAAAAGAAAGGAAGGATCATAATGCTTCTTAGACAAGAACTACAATGAAATTTACCCCAAAAAAAGCAGAATGACCAAAAGACAAGACTCTTTGGAATCAGAAATTAACCCAGCTGGCCAAAGATTGATATGAGCCTTCTCTGATGAACTCTGTTTCAGAACTCTGGCAGGCAGACACCCAATAACTTCAGTCAACATCATCCATACAAAATGGGTTTAAATGTAAACAGTTCAACATGTTACACGCATGCACTCCTAGTCCTGCAGGTTACCATAACAGGGCTTCAATTCAAGATACTTGGTCCTACCGACCAGGCCGTGAGCTGTCAAGTGACTCCGAGCTCCCCAACTCAGAACTCCGCATATATCTAATCAAGTCCAGGGTCGTTTTGTCAAATAACAAGCCAAGAATATAAAACAAAATAGCTGGGATGACAATGCTGCAGCGAAACTATGCAACTATACATTGCAAGAGTTCAATCACTCTTTAAATCTCTATTT
Source organism: Mimosa pudica (assembly GCA_029929735.1). Taxonomy (NCBI): domain Eukaryota; kingdom Viridiplantae; phylum Streptophyta; class Magnoliopsida; order Fabales; family Fabaceae; genus Mimosa; species Mimosa pudica. The sequence continues at coordinate 3,883,000 of JAKELP010000021.1, read as the reverse complement.
GGATGTTCAAATTTTCAGCCAAAATATTTTCCTTTTGGTCATCATGACTCAGTATATTACAACAAAAAAATCTAGGACTGCTAAAAGTACACAACTTATCAAAATATACCTTCATGAACTCCAGTATCTTGAGAATGCACTGTTAGTTGAGGCAACCGGAGCTCCTGACTCAATAATGCAATGACACGCAGTGTTAACCAAATAAACCACAGTGGTAAGTAAAGTTCAGAAATACACATTCGTCAAAAAGTACTAACCATGGAAGATAGCATTTTCACAGCAGAAACCAACTTAAGTTGGCATTAGATTGTAAGTAGAACCAGGGATATTGCTTTCCTGCAAAACGATATTTCATCAAAACTTTGAACAGGCAAGACTCAGTTCACAAATTACAAGGGAATAATTATCCAAAAGGGTAAAAAGTATACAAGATAAATCGTGATTTCTTACCAATGAAAAATATAAAAATCCCAAATGACTTCAGGAAATTGCATATACATATAAGCTTCCTGCTAATCATAGACACCATTTACAGGGGAGTAAGCAATAAGAAATGGCCGAGCACAAAAGGTGGTAATCAAAACAAAGGATCAGTTAAAAGTTGTTTTACTTATAAATATGAGACTACAAGGTAGACCAATTTTTGTTTATCCGAACAATAAAAATCATGATACATTTCCAACTGAATTGCACTTATATTCATCACTGCAGGAATTGGGTCCAAGCTTTCCCCAGCCTCTTATCATCAATGGACTATTCCTACCTCTATCTATTTCTGAGATGTTTGGATTTTCCATAGATCAAACACTTGCATATCATGATTATAGATCTTTTCTTTAAAAAAATACAATTTCTCATTCACTGAAGACACACGATAATTTGGCATTAGACTTAACTATGACAAGCCATTAGAAATTGTATAGAATTGTCAAATGAGTGAGAAGAAAAACCGGAATGAATAGTCAATCAAATGATAATTTCACAGAAATATAAATGTTACCTTGTCCAACCAGCATAATAGCATTTGAAGCAAAAGCAATGACATCTTGGATCCTTTCGGCAGAGAAAATAACTTGAACAACTGAGAGATAAGAAATGGTCCATGTTAATTGGGGAAGTATATAGATAAAGAAATCAACCAACGATGTTCTGAAATTAATTAACTAGTGTTGTATGAAAGGGGGAAATTATGACCAAGCAGAAAACACCTATATGATTACAGGAGGTAGGTGACCTCAATATGGACTGAAAAATTCCAAAGTCATGAGAGCTTCCATATCCCAGTAAAAAAAGACAAATATTGAGAGAACATTAAATGAAATTATAGTAGAACGCTAGAGCTTCATTTGCAAGCAAAAAATAATTGTATCAAAGAGAGTATTCTCTATTCATTAAGCCATTAACAAATTAAAAAAAAAATAGAAATATTTTTATACAAATTTTGTGGATATCATGCATAGAAAATATAAATCTTAAAATGAACAGGAAACCATGAACCAAGAAAATATAACAAAACCAAATAAATAAACCTTCAATTCTCAATCACAAGTCAAAACACCAAAGAAGAGGGCATTACCTGGAAGACATGGTAGTTTGTCATCCCCATCATTGTCAATCGCATTTAAAGCATTTTCCAAGTCAATTGCCAGCACATGCACAGTATGATGTCCATCAGATATCCAGAGAGTCTGAGAAACTGCAAGATTAAAAGAGTAATAGTATAAAGAAACATAAAGTTAAAAAGTGACATGGTTTGCTAAAAGGGCATATAACTTTAAACTATTTATCCTGGCAATACTGTGTTCTGTTACCCAAGTATTCCACACATTCTGATGTTTGAATCAACAAATACTTTTTTATGGTCTTTCAATGACCTGTCATTCTACATGTAGATGTTCAAGCTTCAGTATTCTCTAAACTTGCTTTTATTAAATTGCACTATGTACATGAATAGAAGATAAAAGAGCATACTCCTCCAATTAAAAGATATAACCATAAAAACTGCATAACTTTTGATGAAAACAGAAAATTAATCTGTCTTATTGTATAAAAAAGAAATCACTCAAAGCTAATTCTAAATACATAGAAATGTCATCAAAAAAATAAATACAAACAAATAAGCCTCAATTGAAAAATGGAGTACTTCAACATTCATGTAGATCATAGTGTCTAAATGGTCCCAGACCCGGTAAGTTACCGTTCCAGAAATTCAGGGAGCAGCAAATCCAGGACCAGGAAAAACTCTCATCGATCAGTTTAAAATTATTCTGTCAATGAAATCACTTAAAAGAGGAGACTGCCTCAGACTCATGACCATTAAACTGTTGAACAATTTTCAGTTAAGGCATTTTTCACCAAAATAAATAAATAAATGAGATATATTGTCAGATTCCATTTATTGCTGGTTTCTTAAATGATAGAAAGATAAGCTATACTTGTTGAAAAATACAATATTTGTAGCAGACAGCAGTGACATGATTGTCATAAATGCACTATTACTCTATTAGTTTAAGGATTACAGTGGAATTTTTCACCCCACAAAATCGTAGAAAATGAGGGACAAAAAGGAGGTGCTTACTCTTAGAGACATCTGTAAGAACAGCCATACTCTGCACTTTCATTGTCCGAGGCAACTGCCTCAAATTAGCAGAAATGTTTTCTCCCATGACAGAATTAGAAAGACATAGCAAGTGTAAATCTCCAGCTGAGTCCAAGACCAGGAACTTTCTTTGGGACAGAGCCTGAATAGAAACTGCTTTTGTGGAAATCGACACCTTGGCTGAGGATTTTGTTTCCACATCATATCCCTTCAATGCCACAAAACAGGCGCACCACTCTTTGTCATCTTTTCTAACTTTAGCATTCATCTGCTTCACTAAAAGAAAAACAACAAATATCAGATGCAAGAATGAAAAGTGGAAACATTTTCCGATGAAACTTAGAAACAAGTGATTAGGCATGAGATTCCTACAACAAATCAATACAATTAAGGCCATATTCATGCTGCAAGCTAAGACTACATTTGTAAGACAATAATTCAAGAATGAAGGCACAGGAGAGGTGGTGTTAATTCCAACATATTCCTTACATACATAAAGAGGCATTTTTATGTTGTTAGACCAACAACAGTACCTTGCATTGCACCTGATTAAAAAAGAATAACAAGAGCACTTTTGCGAGAAATTATGTAAGGAAGAACAACAGCAGGACATTGGCAAAATAATCGTTAGAAAAACCAAAAAGCAATTCATTCAGAACCCATTTTTATAAACACGCTATATATTCTTACAAGGTGATTTCTAGATTTCATCGAAAAGATACATCTCTTATTTTTTATATGGGTTTCATATGTCTTATTACTTTCATCCAGATGAATTGACTCAATACTGATGATGAATATGGTGGCTGCTTGGACCTCCGGCATACGTAATAGATAAACACAATATATTCCACGATGAAAATAATGATTGTAAAGAAAAGATTTGGCAAATGACTTGAGGATTAAGAAACAGGTTAGCGTTGAATGAAGTAACCTCCCACCATATGCCATTGACATGCAGAAGCACTCAACTTATATTCCTGTGGTCTGTATGGAAGTACCTTCTACTCATAATTGGTATGAGACACGACTAAAGATTGTTCCGTTTAATCTATACTTTCCATCAATATTCATCATCAACAATGCACTCCTACAACCTTCTGAAAATACCCTTCCATACTAATGGTAACAAAATAATACCTGCCTGCTAATCCAAAATTAACTAGAATATTTCCAAACAAGGCCATTAACTACCATCCTTTGAACCTGACTTTCAGATAAGAAGGTCAGCACAATAAATATTTAATAGCACCCATCACAAGTTGAGGTTCCAATTTTCATATAAAACAATATAAGAAGAAAGTATGAGGCAACATCATAAACCATCACTGGATGTACAATATCACACGGGGCAAAGAAGAAAATTGTGGTCAGAGGAAAGAAAGCTCCATAAAACACAAAAAGTGCACAACAAATATAATTACAAAATTTTTCCAGCCAAACAAAATTTGCATTCAAATTCCTTGTCTTCCAATCAATCCTTCCATGATAACTCCATGAAACCTCAAGAATAAGTACTTTAAACCAAGAATTCAACAAGAATGAAAAAGCTTGACATTTGCCGGTAAAATTAAACAAGGCAACAACATCAATAATTACACAAATACTCACCAGGTGCACGATGTTTTCCAACTTTACCCTCCACATCACCATTGCAAATTACCTCTGAATGCCCCTCATCACTGTGATCCCTACCAATGACTCCATTGGATAAAGAAGATGATCCTCTACCATCTAACCTCAAATTCTTACCTTTCTTACCCCTCCCTTTCACCAACCTCCTAAGACTAAAAACCCTAACCCCATTGTCCTCCCCCAAAATCAAAAACCCAAAAGAAACACTAATACACCAAACAGGCCTACAACACTCAATCACAGCACACCTAAACAATTTCACCACAACACCATCCTCATCACCACCATCCCCATCCATCTTAACCCCAAAAACCCAAATCCTCGAGCTAGAAACAGAGTACATGGCAAAGTAATTAACAGACCCAGATAATTTAACGGAAACCCCATGTTTAAAATCAACCAAAACCCCAATATTTGGCAAAAAGTTAAGATCTTTCTGCGTACAAACAACTTGGGCTTTCGAAAAAACATTGCTTTTGCGGAGAAGATAGAACCTTAAAAGAATCGAAGAGGAAGAGGGGGATTTATAAGGGGAAGAGACGATGAAGAGGACTTTGGGGTTAGGATTTTGGAGGAGGAGGAAGGTGGAGGAAGAGGAAGGGGAGGGGATTGAAGTGTGGAGAGAGGGGAAGGAGGAGTTTTGGAGAGAGAAGGAAGGGTAGAGAGAGAGGGAGGAGTCGGAGTGGGTGAGGGCGAGGGAGAGGGAGGTGGGCTCGAAGAGGAGGGAGGTTATGTTGGGAGAGAAGAGGGAGGGGTTTGGGAGAGAGAGCTTGGAAGCTTGGGTGACGACCATTACAAGAGGAAGAAGAAGAAGTGGGGAAGATCTCTGTGAAGGTGAAGAAGATTCATTGATGTTGTGGACTCGTGGAGTTTGGTGCGGTTGCTTTAAAGATTTAATTTTTTAAAGATATAAAAAATAAATAGTATAGACCTATTTTTTATATCTACAAAAAACAAAAACAAAGTCATAGGCAACCAGACAAACATACAGGGAGGGAACAATGCACAAAACTTAAGTCTTATAATTAACGTAAGATAAATGGACTCATGACATATTACTCATTAAATATCCCCCCATCCAAGTAGTACGATGCAAGAGCAATCATAGTACTTAGGTGGCTGATTAGTCGGTTTCCTGAAGGGAGGCCGGATACAGAAAGCTCTAAGCAAAAAAAATTAGTGCTTAGGTGGAGTTAACCACCTAATTTAAGAAATTGTGCTAGTTGACTTATGATTCACTTCCTCCGGTCCCAAACTCAATTCACTCCACAGTTCATTCCATATATAACTTTAGTGCTGGAGAGGTCAAGTGCCTTTGCATCTTGTTCCAACACAACTTTGAAGTTTCAGCTATCATCTTTGATTCCTCAAACTCTTTCAGAATCTTCGTCCTTTCTTTCACAATATTGTTGAGTCAATTAAAAATAAGAACTTGGCAGAGCCTCTGAATCGAAGTCACACGTTTAATGAACTCGGACTCAAACACTTTTACCTTCCAATTCCAGTCTTCCAATTTGTCTTTACCCTTTCTCCCTTTGCCCATCGAAGACTCCGCCTCAAGCTAGTGAAAACTGTTATACATCATTAGTATCTCACTAACCCCAAAGAAGACCCAAATGAAGACATATACTAGAAAGACACCACTCTCAAGATGGCAAAACCGAACCCATAGTTGAAGGAGAAAACTCGCCCTAGAGACGAGAGAAACCATAGTGGCGTGCGCGCGATACACGTTCCTAGGGTTGAGAATGAGATCTACCACAACCCAAGGTTCTCAAACTCGTGAGTTTAAATAAACTCGTGGAGATTAGGTACACTCGGATCGGTAGACTCGAATCGTAAACACGTAAGAGTTTACATTTATCAAAAAACATGTATTTCTTTTATATAATTAAATAAGAATACAAACAATAATAATAAATTAACTTGAATTTATTTTAAATACAGACAGTAGATTTAAATATATGAATATTCATATTATATCAACCTCAATAAATAAATTTCTATGAAATTCATATTTAAATTCATTGAATTTTTTCAATTAAAAATAATTAAAATGAGTTTAGTAGCAAGTTAACACAATTTTCTATAAGGTAGAAACGTAAAAACGGTGAATTCACAATGTAAATACGTAAGTTTCTACCGAATTTTTAAAGACTGAAAATTTAGGTGACTCGTGACACGTTTTGTTTAGGTAGTGTCGTAAAAACGGTAAAATCGGAGAGTCAACTCGTGAGTTTGACAACAATGCCACAACCTGTTGATCCAAACATTTGAAATTAAAGGAATTAATGTATGTAAACATATAATTCAACTTTTTAGATATGTGGCCTGAATAATGGCCCTTCACAAATTTCAACTAATGAAGGAGATTAATGCAATCATCTCACTTCTTTGTTATTTAATATGTGTCAGCGTAAATTCAAGACATGTAGTATAAGAACATTGATAATGTATTGTTTCTGTGTCTGTGTAATGTAATGCATGATATATAGTAGATCATGTATTGTTTGGCACAATCCGTTATTCATTTAAGAGTGGCTTATGAAAAAATGCTATTGTTAATATTATGTATATTTAGGATACTACTGGACATGTGTTTACATAAGCTGTGACAAAACTCATTCCATATATATATGTAACTTGTTTTTCCTCGATCATGTTGGAAAAGCATCTTCTACCGTCAATCCAAAAAAGCATTATTGTTGATTTAAATCAAATATGCAATTCACATGGATAATTGTGAATTTATGATAGAAAAGTGTGAGACCTTTAACTCATGAAAAGGATTATACAAGGCCGTCAAAAGGATTTATTTAATTTTATGACATACATTTAAATAGTGAGTCTATGTCAACTACTCCCTCCGGTCTCTAATATAAGAGCTAACCGCCAAAAAAACGGTTCTTACTAAAACATGTGAATGTTAGTTTGGTGTCTGGAGTTAATGTTTCTTTTCCAATATTGCCCATATTTATTATGATACTTTTAAGAGAGAAAAATACATAAGCATTAATAAATATGAAAGAGAGTTAAAGATAAAGTATGAAAAAACACATTAAATGAGGAGAGAATGCGAAATGAGCTCTTATATTAAAAATTAAAATCATTCAATTTTTGGGTTGACCGGCGGAGGGAGTAGTTACTACTTGGTCATGATTGTCATGACTTTCATATCAATTATACAGTAGCTAGTGACTAGTGAGGTTGCTCAAATGCGTTCTGAAGTTCAAAAAGTTGTTTTTTTGTTTTTTTTTTTACCCAAGGCGACGAAAAGTTCAAACATTAAAAGTCCGAGCGCAAGTCAAATCTTATAAATGTGAGTGTATGTCAACTATGAATGAATAAGTGGTGTAGTGCATGTCAAAGGGGTGAAGAAACTTAGACTCAACACACAACCAGATTTGGTTGGTTGGTTGAAACATGAATGAGTCAATTGAGGAGGGAGAAGATTAAAAGAAGCATGGTGTAATACTGTAATGTGAATGAGTTATCGATTAAAAATAATGGGTCAAAGAGTGGAATAATCATATTCATTTCAGAGCCATAAGGGGAAAGAACTAATAAGCAAGTATAGCTGGACTCAGCTACGCGTAAGGTTAGTTTACTACTGGTTTGTTCAACATGGCACCGTCACCGTCACCGTCATCCACACCTAATCCTGCACCTCCATCTGCTCCAAACGCGTCGTTTTGCATAAAATGTCTCTCTTCTCTTCTTCATTCAACGAGCAAAGTCTCCCGTGCGATGCACGGGGAGATTAACCTATTTTATAGTAGTTTTTAATATGACACTTTTTTTAAGTTCATTAAAAGGGGCTTGAGGTGCAAAAAAAAAAGTGTGGACATTTCATTTTATTTTTTAAACTAACCCACCAAAATCGTTAGGATATCACAAATCGTGTGTCATGGAAGACATTAGTAAGATGTTATATCTTGGTTTCCCGCGCTTCGCGCGGTTTATTCATGAAGATGGATTGAGTTAACAATTTTAACAAAATCATTATTTATAATGATTACTAATCATACATTTAGACAAGTAATGAACATTGCTGTAAAAAAATCAATAACATTTGTTTCTAATGCAATGTCATACTACTCTATATTTAAAGTATCCTACCACACATAACTTGAAAATGTGAAGGAATAAGATGTTAGCACATATTTTTAAGAAACATCAAACTGTCTATAAAATAATAAGAATTAAAACCAAACCATTTGGTTCAACAAAATAGGAAATATAATATAATTTGCCATTGAAACCAAAGTTTTAGCATTCTAAACTAAAAAAACATCTATATCTTATGTATAATACTGACATAATCAAATACCTGAACAACCTTATGATGTGTCCATGCCAAATCATGCCTATCATATAAGACTAAACTTGGTACAACACTATTTTAGTGTATACAATTGTTTTGGAGAGTGTTCTTGTGTTGCCATCTTGAAATTTCTGAATTTTCCATCTTGAAATTCAGAAATTGTGTTGTGGAGAGTGTTCTTGTGTTTGCGCTTCACTCACGGGTAAGGAAAATCATTGCTTTTGTGTTGCCATCTTGAAATTTCTGAATTTTTCCAAGGAAACGGAATTGGAAATTAGTTTCTCCACAGGCCCTTATTTTCTGTAACATTTCTGATGTCAAATACACCCTCTTTAAAATCTTTAGATTTTATTTTTGATCAACCTTTTATCTTTAGATTTTATACACAAAATGAAAGCAAACTTTTACTATAGAAGCTTAAAGAGTAAACCGCATGAGAAAAAACACATGATTAATCAATTTCCATTGGAACAGCAGTAACAGAATTTAATCATACGGAATTAGTAGAGAGAACAAAACCTTGAATCAAGTAAAACTCAAAAGAATTGGGGTGCTAGATAGATAGAACATCATATTAAATCATTGATTTTGTGTAAGAAAAATCATTGCTTCTGTATTGCCATCAAATGGCCTCTCTTAATCTCTTTAATTTCTGACCTCGTAATCCATTCCAGAAAGCATCTACTCTTAATTACCACCTTTTTTCCTGGAAGCTGAACCTCCAAAACCTGATTGTACAACAATCACTAAATTCAGAAAGCATAATGATTTGAAGACACTGTAGAATAATAAAGCATTTAAGCATTAAATAAATATCATTCACAACAATCACATGATTCTCCATATCTCACATTTCAAAGCCAAATCAGTTGAGTTATAATAAAAAGGGTTAAGTGTCAATTTTGCCCCATATTTTTTCTCTCAAGACCGGTTTTATCCTAAAAGTTTTTTGGGTTCAAACTTACTCTTAAATTTTAAAAACATAGTAATATCACCCGATTTTGTTAGAAAAAACTCGAAATAACTGTTATTAATGTCAACATTGAACATCCAAATTGTAACTAAAAAGGACAACATAAGGTAGTCCTAGCAGAATGAGCTTTGGATGAAGATGTCCCAGGAAAAAAAACAACTATAATATTCCCCAAGGAACCAACATAAGTTAGTCCTAGCAGAATGAGCTTTGGATGATTATGCGTGAAATCTTGACCTAAAGTCTCCATGAATGCAGAAAATGTCTTTTGGAGAGCTATTCCCAGTTGCGCCCAACATTAACAATGCTCAAATCTTAATCATATAATCATATAAAAAACAATCCAAATTATTTGCAAAGTTGAGATTACATACTATCATTCAAGTTTAGAACCCGAAATCCTGATTATAAGTGTATAAACTATAAGAGCATAATCAAAAATATCATCTCTTAAAATTCAGCCAAAGGTCCTTGAATACCTGCTGTCATTCACGACTACAATGAATCATGCTATTTGTCTCCGATTCAGGAGGATAAATACAGAATGATTACAACAATGTTTCTAGGACTTGGTTTGCTGAGGATCTAGGAAAAGTAATTCCTTAGACTTTGGCAGACATGAGTTAATTTGAAACGGATGTAATGACATAAATATAGTAACAGACTGAACATACCACAAAGTTGAAGATTAATGAAAAATGTGAAGATAAAAGAACAAACCTCCAGTGCTGTGCCCCCAGCACAAGGAAACACTAAAGCATCCTTGACAAAAGTAATATCATCAGCTTCTTCAGGCAGTACACTTTTGAGGATGCCAACACGTATTGTGATAATTTTAAGATCCATTGTTTTCTGCTCGCCATTTTCCTGGCCACCCTGCAAAAGCACGAACCTAGAATTATTCTACGTCATAACTTCACAGTTCAAGTAAATTCAGGAAGCTTACCTTATTATGTAGAACCAATGCTTCTTGACCAAAGGATAAACATGACTCCTCCGGGTTTATCTGTATAAACTATAAAGTACCAATGCTAAGATGTCATTCCTGATAAGGAAGATGTTTCACCAATTGTATACACTGGAAACAACACTATCATTAGAAAAATTTCAGTACTAACTCAAGTCTTATTTCACTTCCCAACTCTCTAAAAAAGCTATCTATATATATAATACACATATCCATCCAAATTAAGCATACCCCATATGCACAAAGGGCTCCAATGTAAATTACAAAGTTCTCAAGAAGATGCTGAGACAGGAATTATAAAGATTTGCAAAATCATATATTCAACATGTATACCTTTGAGGCTACCATGTCACGTCCACTAACACTGTTGTATTCCCTAATAGATGCGCCTTTGTAGTGTGAATCTGAAAAATTAAGGCAACTTTTAGGGATAGCAGCACAGAAACAATTAAGCATTTCAGAGGGGGTGCAATGAATTTTTGCTTCAAAAGATAGAAAATATCACAAAACTTAGTACTTACATATATAAGGGGCTGCAAATCAGAGGCAAAATAAAAACATTGAAGAAAATATCTAGGGAGAGATAAGGCCGGAAAAATCAAACAGTTGCAATCAACATCCTATTTTTAAAAAGTACAAGAAGCTTGACCTTTAAAAAAATGCTTACTGTCAAGTATGTGGCAAATAACACCAAGGCAGCAACATAAGCAACCTCAATCACCTGTGAAATGTCTTCTTAACCATTACTTGGCTACAACATCTTCGACTGGCGTGGCTGAAAAAAGTTAAAAGTATGAGAATAAGCAAAGAATGGAACCGTGAAAACATGGAGGTAGAAGAAGGAAGGTGAGAGATCTAACCGTACAAAGATTCAACCTTTGCAAAAGAGGCTCAAATAAAAAGGAAATCCAAAAGCCAACAGAAGGAGAAAGCGAGCAGATTTCTTGAAACATGCAAGTAGAAGAAGGGAAAAAGATAATAAAGCTTGGATCTTTCGCGAGAGATACTCAAATGAACAAAAAATAACCCAGAAATTTGAAAGGAGAAAGCTTTCCTTGGTAGAGTGTGGATTTAAGGGACTGGGGAAGTGAGAAAGCTGACAGGGATGATAGAACCAAGAAGAGAGAAGAGGTCATGGATGGAGAACTTGGGTAGTGGATCCTTCTATGCTGAGAACTTGTTCAGAGTTTGAGTGTGAATATATCTTTTGTCAGCAAGTCAAATCTGCTTACCAGAGGGCCCCACTATCAACAAAAGCAAAAAGGACCCAAAAGTGTTAGACAAGATGACTTAGTCTGCCCAACTAATACAATGGGCAGTGCATACATGGCAGCGAAAAAGGGAGAATGAGTGTAGCTAGTGGGGCCACAAATGTCAAGAAGATGACACCTGGATAAAAAATGACACATGGCTCCCCTGTGTAATGAACAGTAAAATGGCCAATAGCAAATGGCCATTTTTCCTTTAGTGTTTAATAAATTCAAATACTTCACTTCTCAGTTCTCACACTTACTATACACAAGAAATTTTTTTCATATGAAAATTGGTATCTCAATTTCTATGATACTTATTCAAATGAAATGTACGAGTATAACTCTTAATGAGAATTCAAACATTTATTCAACATGTTTAAACGGATTGATTCTTTATGTTATTAGGCCCACCATGGTTGGTGATACAAACATCTACATCCTCATATATACTCTCTCCGCTCCTATTTATAAGTCGCTATCTGCCACTAAATTTTGGTCCTTAATATAAGTCGTCAACTACCATTAACTAACTCATTAATTAAAGTTTTCCAAATATGCCCCTGTCATTGAAAAAAAAAATCTCTGCATTTAATTTTACTTGCCTCATTATGACTCATTTAATAATTGTGAGGAGGGGTAAAGATGGAAATGAAAAATAAAACAAGACCAATTTAATGATGTAACCGCCACTAACCGACATTCCTTGGTTTGTACAATATGGGCGGTTGGTGACTTATAAAATAGGACCGGAGGGAGTACTACTTCAATACTTGGTTTATAATGCATATTCTAAAATGTTTTTAATTATGGAAACAAATTAAATATAAGTCATTTTTGTAAAAAAGTTTGACATTATTAAATTATTTTTTCAGATTAAACCCCTATTTACTAATGTATTTTTGAGAGATTATGATGTGAGAAAGGAATTAAAAGTAACTTCAGATAAATTGCTTTTAATTCAAGGGTAATCTTGAAATATAGTAGCAATAAGTTTCTATACTTGTTTACAATTTTTTATCATTTTAAAGGAGAAAAAGGTTGTTCAACATTATTATAAATTATACAACATTATTCATCTTTTGGCCAAAAAAACTACAACATCATATTTATTATTTATTTAATGATAAAAAAGCAAGTGGAAATTCCATGCTGCCTCATTGACAGCACGTAGGCACTAAAGTGAGTGTAGTTACTTGGAAGCTCCCTCTCGTACTTACTATATATAAACATGCAAATCCTCTCCACTCTTCACTACTTCCTCACTCTTTCCTCCTCCATCAATGCAACCACTCACCACCACTACCACCACCACCTCTTCCTCCTCCACAACTCCCGCCACCTACCACGGTGTTCGCATGCGAAAATGGGGCAAATGGGTATCCGAAATCCGAGAACCCGGCAAGAAAACCCGGATATGGCTAGGGAGCTATGACACACCAGAGATGGCTGCAGCCGCATATGACGTGGCAGCATTTCACTTCCGGGGCCAAGCCGCCCGGCTCAACTTCCCGGAGCTAGTCGGAAGCCTTCCCCGGCCGGCGAGTTCCCGACCGGAGGATGTCCAGTTGGCAGCACATCAGGCAGCATTGAAGTCAAAGAGACCGTTGACCAGAAGACCCTCCTTGGAGACAGGTGGCGGTGCCACGGTGGCGGGCCTACCGGTGACGGTGGGGCTGTCACCGAGTCAAATTCAGGCTATAAATGAGTCACCATTGGATTCTCCAAAGATGTGGATGCAAATGGCTGCTGAAGCTGCTCTTATACTTGGGTTTGATGATCATATGATGTGTAATAATGATGATGAGGATGATTATGATGAAGAGTTAGAAGAAAATCAGCCTCATGAATCTATGTTATGGGACTTCTAAGTCATTAAGCTTCATTTTTTTTTCCGGGGGATTTGGTTTATTGATTAATGTGAGTTGATATTGTTTTTTTTTTTTTGATCAAAAGGTGAGTTGATATTGTTGACACCCTGCATATATAATTGATATTTCATGAGTTAAAAAGGAAAGTTCACTTTAATGAACAAATTTTCAACTTTTCTGGTGTTTAATATAAATCATAGTTTACTAATTTGGGAGAATAAAAAGGATATATAAATTATCTAATTCTATAACATATATTTCTTTACCATGATTTCTGAAAACAAAAATATTAGATTATATACCAGCTTATTATATGTAAGATAAATTAGTTTGTTGAAAAAATATACATATAAAAAATAGAATGAAAACGGCCTTATTTTATTTACAGTCAAAAGTCAATATATAAACTAATCTCTATATTTAGGATTGCACGTAATAATTATGAGCTAGTTGAACGATTTACACCTGAAATAGAATATCTTAATCCAATTATTTGCCAGTGAGTCTACATATTAAATAAATTTTTATCAATAAGGATAATTATTAAAGATTTAAAGCGGTATACTACTTGGAAATTATCATATGAGTATCATTTTTAACTATCTTATTAACTATTTTTTTCATATTTGCATTAGTGAATTCTATAGAATCTTATATATTTACGATAAGAAGTTCCATGATTTCCTGTCCCTTTTTCTCTCTTAGAGGAAGAACCGTAGAAGAGCAATTGAATATCTCTGAGACAAGATAGAAAGATAGCTAGAAGTGTCAAACTTTTGACCATGGTCCATGGCACAACCTATCCAATAATTCTGCAAGATAAGATGACAGTACCTTGTTTTTTCTCCTATTGCAGGATAAAAAGATGACGATCAGGATAAATAACTAGCTATTTAATTTCTATTGCATGATAAAAAAATTTGTTTACAAAAGGCAAGTTACTATTTTCTTATCTTCCACAGTACGTTCCACATTTTCTAGCTATAGGAGAATATTTTATTTTATTTTTTTCATACAACATATAAAATTAGTGTTAGTGGAAATTTTCGGGTATAATTTTATTTATAGCTTAACAAAAATAATATCAATATTATTAACACTTAAACTTCATCAGCGTATCATATTACACAAAGTAGCTGTTAAACTTAATCTGGCTAATGGTTGAAACTTTCAAAACAAAATTACACTAAAAGAAATTCAGAAAAATATTGAGATTTCGTGGCAACTTCTAGACAAATTTAAAACATAAACCTATATAATATAATATTAATTTTGCATTATATTATATAATTATAAAATAATATAATTTTTCTTATTTTTTTTGTAAAGTATACAGAAACTATGTCTAAAATAACTGGGATATAAACATAAAAACATACGGGCCACTGATTAGTTCCATTAATATTTTCATCAAACATAATATTGATAGTAAGTCTCCTACATTTTCCTCTCAATACATTATTTCAGGAAATAAAATAAACAGTATTCAATCTCAAATTTCATAGAATAAAATGGCAATTTAAAATATACGTGACGAGACATTTTTTATTTATAGTTCATTTTAATATTAAATATGACCAGGAAAAATCGATGTAATGATGAAACCTTTGGATAATAGTATATCTCAAATATAATTAATTGTATAATGACACGACTGTACAAGATTCAATTTATTCATGTATATCAAGCCTTTTTCTTTGGTAGGAATTATCAAGCATGCTTTGTTAAGTTAGTCAAGCTTTTCATACAAACTAATCAATTTAATTCAAAAATAAAATGTCCTGCAAATTTTTTATTTATCTTAATTTTCATCTATTATGAATTTCATTTTAGCAGAAGCCTATTTGTACCTACAAGTAAAGACTTTGGAGGTACTTAATATGATATCAGATACTTTATTATTGAGAGGCCTGCCATGGAGGTACAAGAATCTTTTGAAAAAGGCATGGCACATGCCGTTTACTAATTTACTTTACAACATGACTTTTCTTTTTGTTAGAAACTTGAGGAACATTTTGTATTAGAAATTGTTAAGGAATTCAAACAAAAACTACTACCTCCTATTCCTAATATTATATTAGACTGGATTAAAGGTTATATTTACCCCAAAACGTTTTATCTAAGAATCAGTTTTGCCTAAAAGTTTTTCATGGATCAATTTTGCCACAGAAACTTACAAATTGTGTCAATTTTGACCCAACATTATTAGGTGATGTTAAATTTGACCGTTAGCTTAGACAAATATTTCACGTGACATACTTACTTACGTGTTATCAACCTCAATCTTTTATTCCATGTCATATTTTTTAAATGAATAAATTTGAAAAGAAAAATCAATCACTTTCTCTCGTCTCTTCTCTTCATCTCCGATCCCATCTTCAATCCCTCTCCCCCAATATGTCCCAACCCTCCTCCCTCCCCTGTTCCCCGAAAGCAAATATCAAAGATATTCACCCAATGCTCAATTCAGTTCAGCATATGTCTTAAAGAGAGAATGGCAAAAGCTCATTTGAGACAATTCGAATATACATGTTAGAGGAGACTGTTAGAACCTAGAAGCATTAATTAAAGTAGATAGGACTACAGAGTCCTTTAAAGAGATATAGAGAAATATCAAAAAGAAAATTCAAGAAAATTATTGAACGAAGCTTTTATTAAAGTCAGGTTAACAGCTCATCCAAGAATTTTTTTTTTATAAATAGGGTATACGATTTCATGTTATCTATGTTAGCAGCAACAATATTTAATTTCATTTAATTTAAGGTCATTCCTTTCTAAAGAGTACAAACCAATGGGCCTCAGGTATTTTTTGAGGAAAAAAACTTTCTATGAGGGATTATACGTTATTTGCTTTTGTGAGTTTGACGTCTTACTATTCAACACATTGAAACTATACCAATTAATTGTTGGTTGAGAATTGAGATAGTAAAGGAGCCCTTTCCATTAATGGAGAAACACAAGTTCAAGCAAACATTGAGAAACCCATTTGTTAAATGTATAAACCCTTAACACAAAAAAGGTCTCAAAAAAGGTCAGACATTGGGGGCTCTCACGCAAAAAAAAAGTCTCTAGATATTAGGATCATGTCCAAGGTGACTTGGAAAACACTTTTAAATCTTGGAAATAAAATTCAAATTGTCTTTTAAAATTGTACATATTGAATTTAAAGGCATCTGATATATTTAGATTTTATAATGTCCAGGTTAATATAATATTTGGTACATGAACTTTAAAATTAGTAGTTTCAGTCCTTGAACTTTTGGTCAATTTTAGTCTTATCGTTAAACTATAAAATTGATGATTTTGATCTCTCAACATTCGTTAATTTTGATCTTGATCCCTAAATTTTGTGTCATTTATAACTAATAGTATATGATATTTCGATTTTTTTAAAAAAAGTTTACAGAGAAAGATCAAAATTGGCTGATAGTCTAAGGACTAAAACTGGCGATTTTAAAGTTCAAGTATTAAAATCAAAATTGGCCGAAAGTTCAAGTATACAATCACATATTCTAAAGTTCGGAGAGCAAAACCGAAATTGAATGAAAATGTAAGGACTAAAAATTATATTAACTCATAATTTTACCAACTTGTTTTTCATACATAAGATGAAATAAGTCAAAGCTATAAAATACTCTCGAGACCCAAGTATAGTATAATTTGGACCACAAATTTGGTCATATATTTAAGAGAGATAATGACACTACAAGAACTTGGCTCCAAATTTGGTAGTATATTTAAGAGAGATAACGTCTCTATAAGAACTTAGCAACTTTTTTATTAGTAACGGGGGAATCACACTAGAAATTGTGTTCATGGAGTGTACATGTTCAATTTGCTAATTCCATGTAGTTGTTGCATATGACTGTCAGTCGAAGTTGTTGATGCTAGAGCTATTGGGATAACTTCAAAGTTCAAACATCAATCAAGATGTAAACGTAGTGAATTGCTGGATTTCTCTAGTGATTCGTGGTGGCAAGCTTTTCGGGATTGCAAAATGTTGGTTCATTATCATTTTTTATTTAGAGCAATGACGAGTATTATGGTCCTAAAAGTGAGCCTTGGCTTGCTTTCTAGCTGTCATGCTAATAGGCCTTCTAATATGATCTTCGTTTGATCAAGAATGGAATGTTGATTGTCCTGCATTTGTTTCTGAACAACATAGAGACTCTGTTTCTGAAGGAATTAAACGCATTTTCTCATACATTTATAACTGAGTCATATTATCCATGGCCTACAAATAATACAGATTATCATAGATGTGACAAACCTAATAGTTTCGAGTAACCCTACAAAAAAGATGGTCAAAATTTTTATTTTTTTTTCTTGTTACCTTTTTATGAAGCATGCGCCAGAAAGTAATAAAGAGAAGCAACAAATACTTTTAAAACTACAACAACGACATGAGTTGCATGGCATTTCACGAAAGAGCGCCTACAAATAGAAAGATTTGGTTCATCTCAATTTGGGTTCAATATTAAACAGCAAATGCAACACATTTATGTTGCATATTCTACCTTGATTTGGATTTTGTACAGACACATGCACTAAAAGCACAAGCATGCCAAGCTAGCCAGCTTAATATTCAAGGCATGTTGGCAAACAAAAAAGATATAATAACAAAAATTGTTAAGAATATTTCACTCTACAAGAGATAAATAAATCAAGTCAATCACGAATAAACTTGACAAGTCAGAAGAACTAAGTCCAAAAAAATAGACTTAATCCTTCGAAATTTTTAAAGCAAACAAATATCATGAATTGCAGAAGAAAAATGATAAATATGAGGACAGCTAATTCTCTTATTTCTTACATATAAACTCCAAATTAATTGTGTTCTCAAATGCTTCCAAATCTTCAAGAGCTAATATTCTAAATATACATACATGTTCCTTTCATATGCTTGGTATGGTTTGCATCTTTTCTGTAAATCAAATATTTCATTATTTTGACAAGAATATGTATCACAAAAAAATATTTTTGACTAGACAATATTTCTCCTGTTTATAAAGCTTGTAAAATGGATCCATAAAATTACACGCTTACCTATATAATTTTCACCCATCCAACCACAAGCAACACAAACCCATCATGATCAAAAGCATAGTTAGATGTCGGGTGCCTTCTCTCAAACTTCCAAGTATTTTTTGCCACACCACATTCTCTCATCATGTTCAAAGAACATGCAAAATCTTGCATCCAGATTGTTCCCCTCCTCAATTACTACTACCTCCGGTACTAAATATAAGACCTAGATAACTTTTTTTTTAAAAGATTAAGGTTGCGAAATAGGTTATTAAATCATGACATATTTGATATGTTTTTGGATTATCCATTAGCTTATAGGTAAAATAAACTAGTCTAAGAGAAAAATTAGGTAAATCAATTTATAATTAACTTATTTTTTGCTTTTTTTATGATTTTAAAAAAAGTCATCTAGGTCCTATATTTAGGACCGGAGGGAGTATTATGGTAAAGCAAACTTCAACTGAATATCTTGAACTCTAAGGATGTCAATAATCCTTGGTTATTGATGACAGAAGACAATATCAGCTGTATGTTAATAGCAGCAGCAACTGAAGCAAAAAATGGAAGTTGAAGTTATTTTTTAAGAAAACTTTTCAAGCGAAAACAATGTACCCGTAACTAAAAACTTCTTTTCATCTCCTAGAGGATGCAAGTTAACTGTCTGTAGTAGGTGCTGATAAGTCAAATTATAACATATATAATTGCTTGCCACCATTAATCCTGTCATGGTAAATATCAGTAGCCTATAGTCCTCCCACAATTTCTAAATTAGAAAGGAGGACGACTGGAAATATGCCCCTCCAACTTTAGCCTTCAGATTGTTTTCAAACATTTTTTTTAAAGGGGGGTAAACGTAAACACACCCATTCAACTTAAGGTCGCTTGCAGACGCCTCTTTACATCCTGAAAAACTGAAAATTGGGCCATTTCAGGAGTACTGCAAAGGTAGGGAGACAAAACAGCATACAGAAGGAGATCAAAAGGAAATCAACCTCATTACCAGCAATCAGTACCCATTCTGAAAAGCAGATATATGATTAACTGGTCAAAACTTGTCCACTTGAGAATTACAAGGGACATGTTGAGCATTTAGCAAAACCTCTCAAGAAAATTCAGCATTTGCATTTATTTCTCTATAATGCTCCAGTATCTACTCATTAATTCCGACTGCATTACTGATGTGTTTGACTTCTCAAGACGCTTACTTACCGACTGGCAAACCCGAAAATTAGGTTTGAGGCCCTTATCCATCATCTCGTGAAGAATCTTGGAGGCCTGCAGCACACTGCCTTTCCTCAAATAAAGGGCTGCAAGCAAACTGTAGTTTGCATTGCTTGAATACCTCTGCTTTGTAACAGAATCAACCACAAACTTGTGTGCTTCCTCAAATTGTTTTGATCTGAAGTAAGCCTTAATTATTGCAGCATTAGATTCAATAGAAGGTTCAATACCCCTCCCAATCATTCTATCAAGAAATTCCAATACTAAATCAAAATTACTATGTTTACATAGATAATTAATAAATATATCACATGTACTTGCATCTGGTAAGCCATAGTCTTTTTCTATAGCCTCAAGCATTTGGGTAGCTTCCGAAAATCTTTCATTTGTGCATAAACAACTCATCACCATATTATAGCTAGTAATATTTGGATCACAACCGTTTTGCTTCATCTCTTTCAACAATTTCCACGCCCTTTCACAATCCCTTCTTCTACAAAACTCCCTGATCAACACATTATAATGATTCACATTCCTCCCTGCTGTCTCTATCACAAACTCAGCCATATCAAACGAACCAGAAACACAAAACATTTCTATCAACGACCAGATACCCGAATTTCGACACGACCCTCCGACCTCATTCAACACAGACATTACTCTCTTGGTACATTCCATGAGAGAAGCCTCACAATTATTCGAATCCAGCAAAAACCCAAACGCTTTCTTTTCCAAGCGCACACATTCAAGGTTAAATTTTTTCAACACGCAAAGCATCGCCTCATAATTCCCCATTCTCCCACAATTATCAATAACCATGCTACATACAAGCGAATCATGACCAAATCCAGCATGAAAAACCCTCAGCCAATCAAAAAACCGCAATGCCGACACTTTTTCGCAGGACAACATCTGAAAAATTCTAACACATAATGGTATAGATAAATTCACATTCTTCCCATTCAACTTGGAGTTCAAATCAATGTCACCCTTTCTCAACAAGTCAACAATTTCTGACACTTGCTTAGCAGAAGCAAACTGTGTATTCTTATCAAAAGAAGCAAAGTAGGGCCTAAAATGCCTACAAAAACTAAGTCTATAATACAAATCAATCTTCAAGTATATACCTTTAGCATCAATTTGTACGGAGGGGGTGAAAATTGAGGACTTTAAGGAGGTTGAGGAGTGAAGAAGGCTAAATCTGATGAAAATATGTGAAGGGGTTGTTGAGGAAGATAATGTAGTGTGAAAAAATGGTGGGAATAAAAGGAATTTAGAGGAGAGAGATTTGAAGGAGTACCTGATAGTATTGTAGCAGAAGTTTCGGATTTCCATACGAACTTTTGAGCTCGCATTTTACATAGTGGAAAAAACCCTAATTGGAGCTACGTTGAAGTCGCACAATTTCTTTGTCAACTTCGTTCAATCTTAGGTTTTTCTACTCTCTTCAGTTTCATGTCTAAGTTAGGTTTTTTCGGTGACACATGGTGGGAACTAAAAATAGGTTGTCTGAATTCTTGTTCTTTACTATTTTCCTTTTTCTTTATTTTTCTTCTTCACATTTAAAGTTAAGTTGAGCTGAGTTGGGTCCCGAAGCTCACCATGGCCAGGGCAGACCTCCAGACTTAAAGAAACGCTTACAGAGGTACTTACAGATTGTCCACCAATAAGGTATTCACATCAATGAAATTCGAACACACAACAACATAGTTATGAGTCAAACCTTTTTATCAAGTGGACCAACTTTTGTTGATTTTTTTTTATTTTAGTTACACACGTAATAAAAATGTGCTAACTTTTAATCAAGTAATCCAAATTCAATTGAAGTCATCTACATTTAATGATAGAGGTAAAAAAATCCACATTTAATGACAATACGTAACAAAAATGTTCTTAGGATAAAATTTAGCACATTTTTTATTAGAAAAGATTAAGATGTCCTTCTAAAAAAATTAAGAAATCTCTTATCTTATCATCTTCATCTTCTGATTTGTAAATTTCAAATCTTTCCTCCTATATCAATCAATGTAACTAATGTTCTTTGCTATAATTCTTCACTTTAATCAATTTCAGATTCTCATAAACCTAATATCTCATTAAACCAAACATGAAGCAACAATTTTATGCTCAACACTCATCCATTAAGTTCACAAACCAAATCACATAGAAAGAAAGCCAAATTTTCGTTTTAGTTATATAACATGTTATATTTTCCTTTTTGTTCTTTTTTTTTTTTTTTGAGTGGAAAGAGATGTGTGTGTGTATATTCACAGCCAAAGGCTAGTCAAAATTTACAAGCACTAATTCGTCATTGAAGAGCTTTCATGAGCTCATTTACTCTTGCTGTATCTGTGTGATTTACAAAAGAGGAAATAGAGATGATGATGCTTTCAGGTGTCATTGATTCATTTGCCAAATGGGCAAAAGAGCTAATCTAGTAATTAAGTATTTCACTTTGGGCAAAAATAATAAATGACTGTTTCGCGGTGCATAAATAATAACCAACTTTGTGACCCGGTGCAAAAATAATAAAACCGGTACTAAATGTTAATTTGTTGTTTTGTGGAACCTTTCTGATATTATTTTCTAAAGTAAAAATATCATTTTACCCTCTCACAATTAAAATTTAACCCTTCTTTCTACCACCCTTCATCTATCTATGCTAACTAGTATCAGCAATGTTTTAATTGGGAGGGGGAAATATATTTTTCACTTTCAAAATAATATCAGAAAGGTCTCACATTGTATCAGAAAGGTTCGCGAATCTTTGTCAACAAAATGCGTAGGTAATGTAATTCCCCTGAGTTATGTGTGAAAAACTAAGAATGTTGTATACAATGAAGTGTTTGTAAACATAGCCACATGATTTGGATTACGTGAGAATATTTTGTTTAGTACTAATTATTTTTGTTTGTCTCTTGCGTTAAGCCTTTTTTTCGTTGCACACTACTATTATGTTTATTTATTTTAATTTTCAATTTAGTGTATCTAATATCAGAATATATACATCATCTGTGCTCATAACTATGTTTTGAAAGTTCCATTTATTTATGTTCTATGAATATTTATTGCGATATATTTGACCAGCATAATGACACTTTGCATACTTCACTATTTATTACTCCCTCCGGTCCCTAATGTAAGAGCTAGCCGCCAAAAAAACGCTTCTTAAGAAAACATGTGAATGTTAGTTGAATGTCTGGAATTAATGCTTCTTTTCCAAAATTGCTCATATTTATTATGGTGCTTTTAAGATAGAGAAATACATAAACATTAATAAATATGAAAGAGAGTTAGGGGTAAAGTAGGAAAAAATGCATTAAATGAGGAGAGAATGTGGGGTGAGCTCTTACATTAGAGAACAAAACCATTCAAAATTTGGGCTCTTACATTAGGGACCGGAGGGAGTATTACATTAACTTTAATTTCACTTCATTTTTTTTATTCAACATTTGATTATTTTTTTTTCTACCCGCACTGGCCGCTGGGGGTTACTGCTAGTTAACATTCAGAACCGGTTTTATCATTTTTGCACCGGGTCACAAAGTTAAATATTATGCACCACGAAATAGTCATTTATTAGTTTTGCCCAAACCGAAAGAGTTAATTATTAGATCAGCACTTTTGCCTTTGCAAATATACTCTTGTTCCTGTTGTCCCAAAAACGCCAACAAAGAGTTCCAAAAAACAATCTCCAGTGAGTCCCCATACATCGTGGGTTAAGATTCCATAGGATCCAGTGAGGGAACGGCTTGGAGAAGAGGCTTTGAGTCTGATCAGCTTGAATAATTTTCCTCCAGCATTGTGCGGCCGTGGTGCAATGTCGCAGCACATGGTCTATACTTTCCGGATTACCATTGCATATGCTGCAGGTATCATTGTTTGTCATCTGTCTACGGGTTCGTTCCACATTAGTGAGAAGTTTGCCATTATATGCTAACCAAAGGAACAAGCGAGTGCGTTCTATGCCTGGCCATTTCCAAAACAATTGCCAAGTGGTGCTTGTTTCAGCTAAGTCTGAATTTCTAATGGCCTGATAGGCTGAGGAAACAGTGAAGGCACCATTAGCTGATAAGTTCCAGTAGCATGAATCCTCTGCCTCATGAGTACTCGGGGGGTTGGTGGCCAGAATTTGAAAGGTAAGATTGGATGGTAAGAGGTGTTGGAAGCGGTGTAGCTGCCATTGACCTACTTCATCCACATATTCGCACAAGGTTAAGTCAGATTCTGTCCCGGCAACATCTGCATAAGAGAGGTGTTGTAGAGGGCCCATATCCCCAACCCAATCATCTTTCCAAAATCGGATAATATTCCCACTCCTTTTTGTTCTTCACTCCTCTCCTCCACTCGATCTCCTTATTGTTACATCTAACAAGTTTAATTCAATTGTGCCTATATAAATACTATAATCTCGAAAGACTAATTTATCATAGCTTCAACGATAAAAGTAATAGAAAAAATCTACTTTATATAAAATCTTTTTTAGACATGTGTGTGTTTATAGATATATACGCATTTTAATAGGTTTGAAGGGCAATATATGTAATTACATGTGTAGACTTTTAAACCTATTTATTTTAAATAGGTTTAGATATAATTTCAGCCCTTATCATACCTTTTGAGGCTCATGCATATAAAAAAAAAAAGCTTACATACAAGCATAGGGGCATAGACTCAAGCTTAGATTTTACATTTTTAATCAGATTCATGCTTATATAGTTAAGGTCTACATACACCTAACTTATTTCTACCCTTATTCGATCACAAGTATTTATATAAGCATTACCAACATTTTCATTAAATTTTACTAGCATTCACTTACCAAGTAACAAATCTATACTTTCACATTATTCAAAAGTTTTGTCAATTTATAATGGAAAAAAATTAGAGTCGTGAATTGTTTACATGCATGAACTTGAAAATCGTTGTGATCAAGTTCAAAGTCGCTTCTAGAGGCATTCTTGTCGCTTTGTAAGATATAGAAATTTCATATTCCTCCCTAGATATGATTTGAGACTCCCAAACTTTAAGGAGTTGTTTTGTCATTTAATTTCCCCCATTTTTGAAAGGGTTTTGTGAGAATTTCTTATAAAATTTTTAAATAGAAAATCTTTTATTTATTTTATTTCTGATGATTCTAATGAAAGCCAATGAAGTTGCCAAATATTGGGCTTTGGGTGTTTTTCTTTTACATAATAAAGAGGTTTTTTGTACCATTTATTTAGGCTAGATGTTCAACACTGTCATCACTTAAAAGGAGCCGTTCAAAGCGCTCCCCTTGGTATTCACTCCCCTAGTCCCCTTGTTTTTAGGATAATGCTGGACTTCCGCCTAAAAATTTTGCAAAACCAAATTCAATGGAATGTGGTATCACTTTCCTCCTGCAGCATTATCAATATGGAGTATTTTTGAAACATTTTACCAAACAACTGGTTGGTCTACGTGTCCCATCCATCGCAAATTATACCTCCTGCCAAACAACCGATTGGTCCACGTGTCATAACAAATTCTTCACAAAACTATCTTATTAGTCCACATGCAATGATATCATTGACCATGTGTTACTATTTTATTTTAGGACTTCATATATTACGTCTAATTATTGCAAATTTACCCACCCATAGCTCACCCAATTTACACGCATGGCTTCAGTGAGAATAACATATAAAGTGGGATTAAAATGGCATATCTATTTGAAACATACTACTCCCTCCGGTCCTAAATATAGGATCTAGATGACTTTTTTGAAAAATCTAAAAAAAGCAAAAAATAAGTTAATTATAAATTTATTTACTTAATTTTTTCTCTTAGATTAGTTTATTTTACCTATAAGCTAATGGATAATCTAAAAAGATATCAAATATGTCATGATCTAATAACCTATTTCGCAACCTTAATCTTTCCAAAAAAAAGTTATCTAGGTCTTAAATTTAGGACCGGAGGTAATATATCATAAATATTTATTTGCTTTTTTTGAAGGAATTGAGTACAAAGTAATGAAATACAAATACAACAATGAAATAGGAATAAACAAGACATCTAGAAACCAAATATGGCATGCTTATAGAAATCATAGAGTGAAGGGAACAAAATTATTTTGTTTCTTCGTCAATGTTTGCTCGAGAAACCAATTTATTTTGTTTGATCAATATGGCATATTTGTTTGCTCTACACGTGAACTAACTAAAATTTTTAGTTTATTACATTGGTGCATCAAACCGGGGATACTTCTCAGTTGTTGTATTTCAAGTATTATGAAGTTGGGTTTATACAAATGAACCATAGAGAGTGAAGGAAAGATGATCGGCCGAAGGAGTTCTCTAGTTGATATCAGATTTATATCCACGTGAAATCATTTTTTGTTGCTTTTCAAATATCTAATAAACACACACACACACACACACTTTTTAATAACTCAATAATTTTGCAATCAAGCCTTTATAAAGTAATTAATATATTACATTTTATCAAAATAATTACAATCAATAATTTAAATCACATATATCATCATGTAATGAACTTTGGTTGTCGTTTTCAAGTGACTTTTTTAATCACAAAATAGTTTAAAAAATTTGTTCCTTAGTTGTTTTTTTCATCACACGGTAGAGAAAAAACACGTTTTATTTATGTTTACTTCTGTGTATTGGACCAAGCAGAGAAATAATTAATCACAAAATAGTTTCCTGAGCTAAACTAATATATATTTTGCCGGAATGGCACTAATATATTTGTAACTGTTATAAATATTGTGATTATATGGATGTCCTCCATAAACTCTTGACTTTTCCTTTCCTCAATAACCTCTCTAATGAAGTGTCTTTAAGAGTTGTTATTGTCATAATTCAAGGGTTACAATATTGACACTTTATGAGGATTGAATTTGACATTTACTTTCTTGTAACTTAGTTGAGGTTGGTGGCTTATAAATAAGAGACATTGTACTACATGTGATGTACCTCATAGAAAAATAAAATATTCTCCTCTTTCTCTCCAATCTCTCTTGTCCTTCTTGTTTATCATCTTCTTATTCTTTTCATCTCAATATTCTTCTATACTTCCATTGTTTTATAACACGTTATCAGCACGAGTTTGCTCCAAAATATTAAGCTATGTTCTTTACATTTATTTTTTTAGTGTTGTTGATAATACACACACATATACTACTCATATATTATATTACTTGTAAACTCTTATATTATTATATTATTTGTTATTATTCACATATTCAATCATTATGGGATAAATATCCATGGTATATTATAATGTCACTTTATCCAATGGCTTGAAGTCATGACACTCCCAAATTTGTTTTATTAGATGACTTAAAAATTTCATCGCTTTGATAAAGTTTGTTGGTATAAGACCATATTATGATTTTTCATTTAAAAAGGGGCATGAAAAAAAGGAGTGAAAATTTGATGCTCAAAATATTATCATCTAGCCTTGAAGGCCAATGAGAAATGACTTAAATGACAAATGACTTAAGTATCAAGTGACATAAAATAGCTTTATATCTTTGGAAGATATTTGATGTGGTCTTGAAGACAAATATTATGAGAAAATATGAATATATGACAAGAAGTCATATAGAAAAGAGAAAATTTTACAAAATAATGAGATGTCATAAGAATAAGTATATGACCAGAAGTCATATGAAAAATTTACATAATGACTAGATGACATATGAATAAGTATGTATTAATTTATGATTATGATACAAATAAATGAAATATTGATAACCCCTGAAGGGTCATTGTTGTAAAGCATAAAAAAATATTGATAACCCCTGAAGGGTCATTGTTGTAAGACATAAGAAAAATTGATAACCCCCGAATAGTCATTGATGTTTATTTTCAGTTATAATTTAATGTTGATATTTATTTCATTATTTATGTAAATTAATTATCTTGTTATTTCATATATATAAGGATATTTACATATTACATATATAATTTGATGACATTATATCCAATATTATATTTTCTTAATATGTTCATTTGATGACACTATTATTGTTATTTCATTTGATATGATTAATTTGTGGGAGAAATACGTTAAAAAAAGTCCTGAAGACTGATTAGCATATTTTGCTATAATCACACATGAGAATGACCAATGTTGTGAATTAAGGACACCAACATTTGGTGATATAAAAATATAAGATTTTGATGGTAAGTCTATATGACTAAGAAGTTATAGTCAATAACACAATGGTATGGTCCTGAAAACCAATCAATATTTGGAATATTAATAATATGAAAAATGAATGTGAGAAATATAGTGATAATGATTTGTGGATTTCCAATAAGAATGTTCTTTACTACTATTGTTTAAATTTATTGTTGTTGAAATTTATTGTGATTAATTTGTGAAAGAGAAATTACTATAATTATTATTTGATATTGTTATAGTAATAAGTGTGAAAAATTATATATGAAATCAAATACCAAAAATAATAATTGAGTTTGCATTGGAGATAAGCGATTCTATAGGAGACCTTTTCCACTACAATTTATTGACTAGGTTTGGAGAATTTTATTACTTATTTTTCAATGGCGTATGATTAATAAAGTGTTCAATTTTATTATTGAATTTCTCCAACAATTCTACCCATATTACTTTCATATGAATTTCTTGCATTTGAATATCTATGATTTCTTTCTACCTTATTGTTTAAGGGCATGAAAATTATTTTAAGAAATTTGGATGTTAATATGACTCATTGACAATAAAAAAAAGAAATTATATGTTATCAAGTGTGTTAAATTTTACTAAAAAATAATTATATGGTGTGAATAATACTATTGTAAGTTTTATACATTTAATCATGATGTTGATATGAATATTAGAATAATTTGATTTTATGTGAAATTTTGTAGGTAAAATTTATATGATTGTCTCATATTGTAATTGAGAGAATAAAAATTCGTTTGATTTATGCAAAAATTCACTAAGAAAGGTGGTGGTGATATTGGTTTATGTGATGAAAGTAGAACTTATGGGTGCTTAATAGAAATATGGGTATTTAATACCCATTGATTCTTTAGCATTATAATCTGTTTTTGTTGAATTAATGTTATTTATTCTATTATAACCCTTCATTTTTGTGATCATTATGTGTTTCGATTAGATCTCTTCATATTTCTTTATATAGAGAAAATTTTTGAACAATTCATACTTTAACCATCAAATCAAGCAATTTGAAGAAAATTATTGATTAGATCTCTTCATGAAATATAGATGAATGCAATAATTTCATGTAGTTCTTGGATAGTTTTTTATGAAAATCAAGATTCATATTTTGATACTAGCTTAGGACTTTAGTCCATATGCATACGAGAAAAAGAAAAAGAATTTTGGTGGATATGAAAGAGAAATAAATTTCAATTGGATTGAAATCCAAATTTATATGTGAGTAAGTAAATTTGTTATCTTCCACATGAAATGTAGGTTATTATATTATTAAAGTTGTCTTTGAATTACATGAATATGTTGTTTATCGGTATAACTACCCACACTTGAGGGGGAGATTATTGGAATATAAATGTGAGTTAAATGTTCAACACTTACATAGGCAAATCTCTCAAAATATGGAACAATGGATGTCATATATTATGATACTCTATAATATGAAAGTTGAAAAGTTCAATGTTGGTTAAGAAATATGATACAGTAAACCAGAAGTTTGTTGATCTGAATAAATTTATTGTTGACTTGACTTGTTTGATCATCCAAGTCAAATATATGAACTATTAAATTATTCATATCAAATTTTGACATCCATAGAAGAACCAGAAGATTATTCCGAAAGAGTTATGTTGTGCTGCTTGTTCTCAAAGATTTATATTGAAAATATCATTGGTTGTGATTTGGAATAGATCTATATTTCTGGAAATATATCATACTGATGGTCCCATCCAAATAACATGTAAACCAAATAAGTATACATACAATAAATTTGATAGATGCATCTACAAGATGGTTACATGTGACATTATATATCAGCTTGCAACATGGAGTTTGCAGTATTGTCTAAATAAGATATTGTGTTGAGTGCACAATTTCCAGTTATATGATTAAGAAATCGTAGTTTAAAGCCTCCATGAATAACTACATCAATGATTATGAGAACATTGTTATTATTTCATTATTATGTTGCAGCACTTATTAACTTTAAGCCAACAAAATTCTCCCAATAAAATCGGCTTTTAGTCAGGAGCCAGATAATTTCCATCTAAATTGTTTGAATGTGCACTTTAAATGCATAATAATCCACCACGATGTCACATGTCATGTGCATAGATGGACAATTATACAAAGTTGATAAAATTGTCGGATAAGTGACTCCTTCATGTTTCTAAATGAAAACAAAATGATGTTTCAAATAGAAACAAATCGAATAGGAGACTTATACCACATGATTATTTGTTATTCAACATTTAACGAAAGTTATGCAAATATGAGGGGGAGAAACTATGTAGCTGGAAAGAAAACTCATTGAATGCATTATGATTATAAAATGTAGATCCTCAAATGTAGTAGTATGAACCAGAAGTTCATCAAATTTTGCATTCCTAAAATATTACAAAGTGTATGAACCAGAAGTTCATCAGATTTTGAATTCCTAAAATATTACAAAGTGTATGAACCAGAAGTTCATCAGATTTTGAATTTATGAAATACAAAGTGTGTGCCAGGTATGTATTACTGACCTAAATGAGAATTATTGAATCTCATATTCCAGCTAAAAATGCTCCTATAAATGTGACATGCCTGAAGCATGATAAAATCAATCGATTCCAAATGTAAATATTTTATATAAATAGGAGTCTATAAGTATGATGATCATATTGGAGAGGCAAATACTCCAAAAGAGTGCCAAGACATAACTAATTGAAAAACCTAAAAGGGGGTATAGATACCTAGAAAAACAAGGAGATCTCAATAAGTTATGTCAGAAATGGAATCGAAAGGAATAAAGTAGTCGACGAGAATTTTGATAATGATATCATGTGATTAAATGAGGATCTTACACATAGATATGTCATGAGAAGTAGACATAAACATAATTGACCAAAAGAAAATGGAAAGAAGTGAACATTTGAATATGTTTCAAAATATGAAAATTATGGGTCGGAAGTTCCAAATTCAGAAATATATAAAGTTATTATGGGACATAAATACTTGTGTGAATTATAGCTTATAACAAAGCTTATAAAGATTGTGATAAGACATATTATTTTGTGGTGGATATAAGAATGCTACAAATATTATAAGTCTGGCAATATATGAAAAGAAAAAGTGCATCAATACTTGTATATATCCCAGTTAATGATGGAATTTACATGAGTGTTCTTGAATTATTTAAAAATATCAGAAGCATATATTGAAAAATGCCAGAAGCATATATTGAAAAATGCTAGTAGCATATATTAGATATTTAGATAAAATATTTTATCATTTAGAAAATATATGATTTTGCATATTACTTGACATATGGATCAAGTTATTAAATTCTATAATCATTTTTTGTCATAAATAGAGGACTCATAAATATTTGTTAATTTTATTGCTTATACATATCACAATTTTGTAGAAGAATTCAGTTGTTGCAGGTTCAAAAATTGACAATGACTTTGAATAAATATGTGAATGTAAAATATATTATGAAGATATATTAGAGGAATATATTTTAACAGGATATTTGATGATGATGTGATTCGACATGAAGATCTGCTCAAATAGCATTGGAGGGAATATGATTGGAAAATTAATTGAGACAAAAGGGATGTAGTCATTAGGGGGAGTAACACTGATGTTGTTATGTAAGAAAGTAAAAGTAGTCTTTCAGGGGGAGATAATATCATGTTGTACTCTTTTTTCCCTTAACCAAGGATTTGTCCCACTAGGTTTTTCTGGTAAGGTTTTTAACGAGGCAACATTGATAATTATTGTGTACTCTTTTTCCTTCACTGGGTTTTGTCCCAATGGGTTTTTCTATTAAGGTTTTAATGAGGCACAATAATGTTTCTTTATGGACATTCAAGGGGGAGTGTTATAAATATTGTGATTATATGGATGTCCTCCAAAAACTCTTGGTTTTTCCTTTCCTCAATAACTTCTCCAATGAAGTGTCTTTAAGAGTTGTTATTGTCATAATTCAAGGGTTACAATATTGACACTTTATGAGGATTGAATTTGACATTTACTTTCTTGTAATTTAGTTAAGGTTGGTGGCCTATAAATAAGAGGCATTGTACTACATGTGATGTACCTCATAGATGAATAAAATATTCTCCTCTTTCTCTCCAATCTCTCTTGTCCTTCTTATTTATCATCTTCTTATTCTTTTCATCTCAATATTCTTCTATACTTCCATTGTTTTATAACAATAACCATATTATTATGATTTTTTTTGCCACCAAGCATATTATGATATTTGTATCAATCATTTATACTTTATAAACATAAGGATATGACTATAATTGTACAGTATATAAAAAAACAAATTATATACTGTTTCGGCAATTATACGTTATATAAAAAACAATTTCCAAACTGTTTGGTCATTTTTCACGCAATCAACATCCGTACTAAATATTATCCTAATATTATTGGAACCGAAAAAAAAAAGATAACCATGGTATATTTGTTGTGAGTGTTGTCATATCATATATGTTTCATCTAAATAAAATTAAGAGTTATCAACACTAATACCATTAGCGCATCATTATTGAGGATATACTTGGGGGCAAACAATTTTTTTTTTTGAGAAAATGAAATGCAAAGTATTATTTATGTTTTGATTTTTCAAATTATTTATTAACATAATTGGAAAAATCCCAAATAAATCTCTCCCAATATCCAAAAGGACAAGTGAGGAACCTAAACTTCCAAAAGGACTATGAAGGAACCAACACCTACCTGTCATTTTAAAATTTGGCGAAAAGACAAAATTGCCTCCATCATAAAACACAAATTACTACCCACCCTAACACTCAACTCTTCTCACAATTTGTATTTTATGATGGGGCAATTTTGTCTTTTCGCCAAATTTTAAAATGACAGGTAGATGCTGGTTCTTTCATAGTTCTTTTGGAAGTTTAGGTTCCTCACTTGTCCTTTTGGGTATTGGGAGAGATTTATTTGAGATTTTCCTTAAATAATAACATTACGAAAATATAAGGTAAGGAACAAACTGAGGAATTAACTCAAAAATCCAGATATTAGAAGGTTGGGGAAGAGAGGAAAAAACAGAGCTGTCTTTCTCGAGAGTCTCTTTTTATAGTCTCATAAGTTGCCGACACGACATCTCATTTGGGCTGTTAAGTTTTTTATGTCTCTATAAAATGTTTGTGCCAAAAGGATGTAATATATAGCAAATATTACATCCTATAGCCCAAAGTCGGTTAATACTTATACGGTTATACCCTCATGATTTGCAATTTTATAATTATTTTCAAAATATATAACTTTTTTTAAAAATAAAGGATATTAATTTATCGTTGCAAACGTGCAATTATTTAAAAGAGTTGCTAACAAAATTTGCTCTAGCTTAAACATTTTTTAATGTGAAATCAAGCTGAAATTTCCTGTGCGCACAAATTATAGGGTACAAATGTCATGATCCATAATACATTTATTTATTATAATTATTATGAAAATAATTTTTTTTTTTTTTTTTTGATAAGATTATGAAAATAATTTATGCTTGCTGCATAACTTACAAAAATTACTTATCT
Organism: Mimosa pudica; assembly: GCA_029929735.1. NCBI lineage: Eukaryota > Viridiplantae > Streptophyta > Magnoliopsida > Fabales > Fabaceae > Mimosa > Mimosa pudica. The sequence goes on along the minus strand of JAKELP010000021.1, from coordinate 3,849,390 downwards.
ATAAAAAAATTATATGCTTTGACACTATATTCTTTTAGAATAGCAAAATAGGATGTATCCAAAAAAAGATAATAGTAATGTGAAAAAAAAAGATAATAATAATGTAAGAACACAAGGAAACCTCTTTTAAAATTTAAAAGACTCATAATTGCAAAAATTAAATACTATTACGAAGTACTCACAATTAAGAATATAAGAAACGGACTTAGATGAAAATATTAAAACAATAACCTTTTTAATAATAATTAAACATAAAGTTAATAAATTAATAAAAAAGATATGAAAATACGGATAATTAATTAGAGGACTCATGCAAGAAATGTAATTAAAATGAGTTTTAACTTTTTAATCATCATACCAAAAGTTGTTATTGTTAAGTAAGAAGTTGTTATTTATAACACTGTGAGACCTTATCTTAATTATATTTTTTTCTATGAGATGTCTAATAATTAATTCACTCAAAAAGATAACTTAGTAAAATTAATATATAGTATACAAAAATAAAAATAAACAAAATAAAAATAAACAAACTAGCTAGTTATCTATGTCTTTTTTTTATCAGAAGCTAGTTATATGTGTCGGCAAAAACTTGATCAGCATGTCCATTACACGGTAGCAGAACCAAACATGATTTGTAAGCAAATTAATGTGATCACAACAAGATGTTTTGTTGATAAATTTTTTATGAAATTATTTTTCTTTAAATTATGAGTTAATCAATTGAATGATATTAATTTATTATCATAATTTAATTGAATAAACAATTCAAAGTGATTAATTTGTATCATAAATTTCTCCAAAAAAAAGTTAAAGTTGATCTTATAATTCATAGTTAGAGTTCCCAACTTTTGCCTATTTTTGTTTAACAATTAACGTACTAATAATCACTTCTCTCTATTATAATTTCATAAAGCCAGGGTTTGAACTCCATTGTCATTATGATTCACAATTTAAATTCGAGATTGCCAACAATGTCATAGAGTTTGCTTACCTTAGATTACAAATTGGCTAATCACTTCCACCAATTCTGTACTAACCTTACAAGATCACGATTCAAAATTCCCTGTCACTACCATTATTTATAACTTCAAACTAATGCTTGCCACTTTTAACGTTGGGTTTGCCTACTTCAATTTAACAGTACTCCATGTTCGAAAATGACTGATCAAGCCCCATAATTTCCAAAAAAAAAAAATATAATCAAAGAGTATACTCGAAAAAACGACCTCGCTATAAAGGGGACTTGCAGGGGGGAGGAGCGACGTGTAGTTGTGACACCAAATTAAAGGATGAGAAGATGAAAAAGGCTTTGCACATGCCACTGATATGAAAGGAATGAGGGGAAAGAGATAAGGGAGAGAGCAAACAGGTAGGGAAGGCATATAGTAACTCCATAACATTTCGAAATCCCGCATTCAAATGTTTTGAGATTGTTGTAATTTCTTCCCAACTTGTAAGATCAGCCTTAACATTTTTAGAGAAATTTATGTGTTATATAATTTTTATCACTAAAGTATGCACTATTTCTATCACTAAAGTATTTTTTGGCCCAAATTTTCCCTGAAAATATACACAAAAAATCATATTTATCATTGAAGTATATATGAAGGGTCATATATGTTCCACAAGTATGCATACAAAATCATATTTTTACAGAATCATATTTGACCCTAAAATATGAACGAAAATCATATTTACCCGTTAAAATTTTAACTGTAAATGAAATATATGATCTCCTGCATATTTTAGGGGTAAATATGGGCAAAAAATACTTTAAAAACATATATGATCCTTCATGTATATACTTCAGGGTATATATCCATGTTCGCTCTATTATCTTTATTTGTAAAGGGACCCTTTTTTGTTTGTTATACTTAACACTCGCACATCAATTATAACTAACACCAAAATTTTCCGTCACGTCTTTCTAAAGTGAAAGCACACACCACAACACGTCATCCCTACGGTTTTTCATTTCAATTTTCTGATCTCCTTTTTATATTGATATTCTTGATCCACTGAAGTAAAATATTCCGTTCTATCTGGTCAAAGTTGATTTTTTATTTTAAATATAGTTCTTTATATTTATATCTAAATTTGTGAATTGATGTATAATCTAAATATGTATATAATATTTTAGAAATATTATATAACATATATTACGAATATTAATTCATTTATTTTTTTATTTCTGCAAATTATAATTTATATTATATTAATGACTAAAGGTGGTAAGAATAAGAAAAACCTGAAAGACATGAATTCTTAATTAGAAACTCCAGTTTAATCTAAACATTACGAATTCACTTGAAAACTGGGTTTTGAATTAATACTTTACACAATGGATATATGCGATTATTTTTGTAATTAAAAATAATTTTTACCTCATAAAATCACAATAACATGATTAATTAGACTCAACCTTTTGTTCAATGATCACTTCAACAGATTAATCAAGTACTCTGACTTTCTAGAACCACTGTCACTTAAATAACGACAGCCAATTCCGCACAATAGACACACACACACACACAAATTAGTTTACAAGTGTTGATGACTTGATGGGTAAAAATAGTCCCTGAGAGAAACACTTTGAGTTTTCATAATGGTTAGACCATTTTAGTATCCTAATTAAGTTGGGAGTCACATAAAAGATTTCTTCCATTTAGCTAATGTATATACCCTATATCCTAATTATAAAAGCATTTTAATTTTTTAGGAAAACAAATTAATATTGCAAAATTAATAATTTTAGATTACTTATTATTCTACTTATAAACTAACTTATTCTACTTATAAACTAATTATTCTAAACTAACTTAGAATCTAATCACATATAACATACATTATAATTTAGTTATCTAATTTGCTTCCTTAACAATTTCCACAAAAAGTTTAAAGTGATCTAATATTTGGAACTAGAGGGAGTATCAGTTGTAAGAATATTATTATTAGGTTAGATATTTATTTATTAAGATTTAATAAAATTAATTCTTCCAAAATAAGTTTTATTCTTTTTAGAGATTTTAAATCATGGGTATTTATTTTCATATACTTTTTTTTTCTCTGCCATATTGCATTTGATCTAATGAAATGATAGTTTTCTGTTTATGTAGTAGTGAGAGTTATGCGCGCGCGCGCCCGCTTAAGAAATGAACAACACTAATGATATGGTTTGATAAAGAAAAACTGTTAAATATTTCACTTGATGATTGATGACTAGCTTAATTTCCTATAAACATTATATAAGGGATATACAGAATAATAAAAACAAAGTTTGCACATGCATAATTTCACATAATGGTAAATAATAGTAATTATTATTTTAATTTTTATATATTTTTTTTGATAAAAAGTTTTTTATATATTAACATACATACATAATCATGTGAAATTTGAAATATTTTTTCTTCTTCGGAATAGTTTACGTAATTTAAGGAGCCACTTTAGAATTTTAGAACTTATAAATAATATATAAGTTATTGTATATTTTATTTCGATAAATATTTATAAATTTAAATTAATTAGAAATTTGTAAATTTTATAAATTTATCTTTCTACTTTGGTATATACCCCTACACACACACACACATTTTTATGTACATTATATTATTATTCATATCTATTTATGAACCCGATATCTAATTCTGTGCATTATATGATATTGCAGAGTGAACAGTGTCATAATTAAGCCATAAATATTGATGTGAATCCTATATATCATATATGAATGAATAATGATGGTTTGATTTGACATATTCTAATTAAATTAACCTCTATATTTATTCCCTTTTCAAATTGATTTAAAAAGTTTTTCACAAATATAAATTTGAAATTTATAAACTATTGATTTTTATTAATTGAGTAAATTTATTTATCACTGATACTACGACATTTTATAAGTATCTGCAACTCTGTTAAACTATTTTCTTATTCGAAGGTTTTAAGAATAATTAATTATTTTCAAAATTGATCCTTATGAAGGATTTTTACCATATGAATTTTCAATTAAATCTTTTGTTTTTTTTCTAATAAAATGTGTGTGTGTGTGTGTATTAATCTATTAGTTTTTCAGCTCAAGGCTGGAGAGCAATTTTGGGGGGAAATGGTTTTGATGCTCATCAACGGTGAGGAACTTCTTGAGTTCGGAATTAAATTTAGAATGAGACCTAAAACTTAAACTTCCACATTCATTTATTTTTAAGTTGTTGTATTTTTCAAAAGCTTTTAATACTGTACATGGAACAATATCATAATATAAAATAAACATATTTTATCAACCATCACATTTTTCAGTTAACAATTTAAAATTTTGAACTACAGTGCGCAACAATGAGAACTATTCTGAATTGGTGGTTCTCTCGCAGAAAGATGGGCTATCCATGTCTATGAGTTTGTATTTTATTTAATATGTCTACTTCTATGTTTTTAAAAATTGTTCTGAGAGGTGTGTGTGTGTATAAATTTTAAATAAAGATAAGTAAAAGTGTAAAATACTGTATCTTTACAGTGGTACAAATATCGTTTACTTCCAAGTCATTATTTTTGTCTTAAGAGTTGGACCCCATATATGACGCACGAAGTCTGCATTGTTTCCCTATATATACACAAAAAATCGCAGTTCAGAGCACTTGCTCAAAAGAGCTGTACATGTGTGAGTGTGAGTGTGAGTGTGGGTGTGGGTGTGGGTGTGGGTGTGGGTGTGGGTGTGGGTGTGATACTTATTGTGTAGTTGAGTGACATCTAAAAGAAATATTAGAGAGATCATGAGCATAAATTATAGTCATGAGTCCACGAGATTTGCTTCAAGCATCAACAAGAAGAAGATGAAGGCTTGCTTCCCAAAGTTTCGACGCTTTCTCTCACACCAGAAAGCTAAATTCTACATCATCAAAACTTGTCTTCTTCTTCTTCTCTCTCCTGATGACTCTTACTAATTTTCTTCGAATCCATCACCCTGGCTGAGGATTTGCATCTTCCTGTTGCTCAAAATTTATATCAATAGGTTAACGCATATATATAGATTATAAGCGGGAGAAAAATGCTATTAAACTGATTGCTTCATTTAGGTCCTGGCTTTTTTCTGTCCATGCAAACCAAGAAGATGATATGGGGTGTGTGGGCGGATAAAAATATATTTTTGGTGATCATCTCACACATACAACTAACATTTTATGAGTAAAATATGGTATAATTTTTTTTTATTTTTCGGAGATTTAATACTCTAAAACATTTAGTTTTGTTTTAATTTAAAGTATTAAATCCTTGAAAATTTGAGAGCATCATATTTCACTCATAGATATCAAAATATTAATAATTAATTATGCAAAGTTAGGGGCGCAGCTGAGGTGAGGAGGTTAAAGTCTCTCTCACTTTCTCTATCGATACGATATTGAATTTGAGCAACAGGTACATGGCATGGGGATCAGATGAAGTGTGTGTTTATATTTGTATATTCGAGTCGATGTTTCAGTCTTTTACTTGATTCATCCAATGAGTAAGTCCCTGCTGAATGTGTGTGTGCATATATTGTAGAGAGGAAAAAAAAACAAAAGTGTGTGTGTGTATGTATGGCTAGTGTTTTCTTCGTCAATTTTCATTCTCCATGACGTCTAGCTATAAAATTATAATTTTCTGCTCTCTCTCTCTCTCTCTCTCTCTCTCTCTCTATATATATATATATATATATATATATATATATATATATATATATATATAGACACACATACACGCATACATACTCATATGATCTTATTTAATTTTTAAGTTATTATTACCAGCATATTACACATAAAATTTAAAAAAAGTTTCTAGTATTATAATTATATAATGTCAACACAAAACATATTAAGAATGAAATTGTACATATTCACACAAAAATATGCTATAAAATTTGATAACTATGATGTTGCATGATCCATGTATAGCTGAATTTAACTAATGGGGTAAGTTTTAATTGTAGTTATACACAAAAAGTTTAGGGCGAAGGCCCAAAAATGATACATAACTATTGGCCAAGGAACAGAAGTAGTACATAACTATTTCGAGGTACAAAAATGATACTCAACTTTTCCATGTGATCAAAAATGACATTTTCACTAATATGACAATAATATTAGACATGAAATGTCCAAAATGCCCTTATAATTAAATAAACTTTTACCGGCCGGCGATTAATTTAGGGCGAAGGCCCAAAAATGATATATAACTATTGGCCAAGGAACAAAAATGATACATAACTATTGCAAGGTACACCAATGGTACCCAACTTTTAACATGAAATCAAAAATGATATTTTCACTAATATGACAATAAGATTACACATGAAAAGTCCAAAATGGGCTTATAAATTAAATAAATTTTCTTTCCTCACCCTCCCCTTCCTTAGCTTCTTTCTTCTACTAACACTTCCTCCAATAAATAACTCGTCCACCGGCGGCTTCAACTCTCAGCAACTCGTTAGGGCGATCAGGATGCAAAAACATGAAAACAGAGAAGTTAATCACCCACACTTACACATCTTAAAGCACATCATTTCATTTCATTTTACTACACGCACCGCTCTTTTGCTCTCATTTAACTTCTCTATTGTAATGAAATGATGTGCTTTAAGATGTGTAAGTGTGGGTGATTAACTTCTCTGTTTGCAACCTGATCGCCCTAACGAGTTGCTGAGAGTTGAAGCCGCCGGTGGACGAGTTATTTATTGAAGGAAGTATTGGTAGAAGAAAGAAGCTAAGGAAGGAAAGGGTGGGGAAGAAAATTTATTTAATTTATAAGCGCATTTTGAACTTTTCATGTGTAATGTTATTGTCATATTAGTGAAAATATCATTTTTGATTCCATGTTAAAAGTTTGGTACCATTGGTGTACCTTGCAATAGTTATGTATCATTTTTGTTCCTTGGCCAATAGTTATGTATTATTTTTGGGCCTCCGCCCTAAATTAACTGTCGGGCGGTAAAAGTTTATTTAATTATCAGGGCATTTTGGACATTTCATGTCTAATATTATTGTCATATTAGTGAAAATATCATTTTTGATCACATGGAAAAGTTGGGTATCATTTTTGTACCTCGAAATAGTTATGTACTACTTCTGTTCCTTGGCCAATAGTTATGTATCATTTTTGGGCCTTCTCCCAAAAGTTTAATAGCGGGACTTCTAATTAAATAGTACGGTAACAAATAATTTCCTCTTTTCTGATTGCAATTGCCAATTCGGGAGTACGCACATGTATATTTGTATCTCACATATTTAATTAATTTAATAATTCCCAGGCAAAAAAAACTACTTCAATAATTTCTTATCAATATTGCTAATAATATGCATATTCTTGGAGCTATATAGAGAAATATATGCATCAATTATTTATATTTTAAAAAGGGATTATTTTAAAGTGTAAAATAAATATAATCTCTTATCTATCATTTTGTTTTTCAAAAACTGATTTTCTTACTCAAAAGGCCTCCCATAAGGTAAAGATTGTAGGTCTGATCCTCACTAAAATTTCATATTGTTAGAACTTTCCCTTTAAATTTAATTAAGAAATCATTTTTACCCAATGTAAACTAATAATAGCAGATAAAATTTTATTGTTTGAACTGTGTTTTCTTTCTTTAAATGCATGTGAACCTGACCATTTTAATAAAAAGAATTAAGTTGTTTTGACCAAATATATTCTTATGGCTATTTAAGATAAAAATACATCAAAATCCCTTATAAATGGGCAAAATATCTCATGCCCCCTTTAATCTCAATTATAAGTCACTTTTACTTGCTTGCTTACTGCCTTTGTTGCAAGCTCTCTTTGAAGATTACGTAATTTTGCCACTTCGAGGCATGATACTTATTCACACATTCAAAATAAGTCGCTTTTACCCATTTAACCACGGAAATGAAACAAGAGATTTATTTTGTAATAAAAACAAAAGAGAGAAGTTAACTGATCACTAAAATATATCATAAAATTTTCAGAAAAATATGGATAGAGTAGAATTATGGAGAAAGCAGGTATGACATTCAAGTGCCATATAATATTTAATATTCGATATATAAGTCGATCTAAATCTATAAACCCATGAAATCAACATCAATATAGAAACATATATATAAATCATATAATTGTATATTCATATTTAATTTTTTTTATACGTAACACTTTGCACTATACCATTTTTAGTTTCTGTGTGAGAAGCTCAATCAATAACAACAACGTAACCTTAACACAATAGTATGTTTAATTAATCGTCTCTAAAGATTATATACGACAAAAAAATTGTATAACCCTATATCTATCCAATTGAGTTAACACACGCATATATTGCGGGTAGAAAGAAATTAAAATAATGGAAGAATCTACAAATTATTGATTTCAAAGTAAGGATATATATAATATGTCAAAAAAATAGTGGATATGTGTGTGTGTGTGTGTGAGAGAGAGAGAGAGAGAGAGAGAGAGAGAGAGAGAGAGAGAGAGAGTAAAAAAATTGTTTGTGGATATTAATTTGCTACGTAAGCGCAAGAGAATGAATAGGAGGGACCAGCATGCTAGAGGTTATAAATAGGAGGGGGCACATAAGGGCATATATAAGAAGCTGCCAATTTATAAGGGCCATTGCGTTAAGTATCTTTCATTTCCTTTTTATCTTCAGTAGTACACCTTTCTGTTTGAGCTGCTCTTTTTCTTCTTTAAAAATAGCAATTTTCCTGTTTGTTTGATTCTATGATTTGTCATATTGTATGTTACTAGATTGAGAAACGAATCCCTCCAAAGTTGGCAAAAAGAGCCAGCCCCAAAGTTGGCAAAAAGAGCCAGCCAGGCCCCGCTCATCACAAGCCTGACAATATACAAGACGGGTCGTCGGTTATGGTTGACCCATAATTTATTATTAGAGAGGACTTCAATTTAATAATATTAATTATCCAATAATTGTTCAATTTATTCAATTGTAATAAAGAGATGAATTCTAGCCGGTTATATACGTAAATGTAAATGGAAATATTATATTTATGCTTGTAACTAAAAATACCAATGTTGAGATTGATAATAAAGATGATAAGATTGAGATTGATGTATAGTCATACAAGAAAATATAATATTTTCTAAGAATAAATACTGAGAATAATTGGAGTGACATGCGTTAAAGAGAAAATTATTGAACAAAATCTTATAAGGGAGTTTTGAACATGTACAACTAAAGTCAGTAAAAAAAACATGTACAAATAAAGTTATTATTAGATGCCTCAGTTTAAAAATTATAGTAGATTAAGTAATATATAGTCACTCCTCCAAAAATAGGAATAAGAACACTAAAAAGAAAATACTCATTAAAATTATTGAGCGAAACCCGTTAACTATCAGTTTATAAATTATTAAATTTGGTAGTTACAAGGTTACACTTGATAGAGTGCAATATATCGCATATAATTGATGCAGACGACTCATTTAGTTTAAATAAATTGATTACTTTAGACAACTTATTATAAGATAATAATATCTCTTAATTTAATAGAGATTATGATTTTAAAATCTCACCAACGGGTGTTTTAGTTATTGGAACAATCGTAAAGATTTCCTTTGAACCCAGACAAAAATGCCCAAGGAAATTTTGAGCGGGAAATCACAAAGAACTGTGGAAATTATTTACCCTTGCCATTTCATTAAAGTTGTTAACTTTGGCAACTTGCGTTGAGACTTATACTATTCGGGTACATATTCTATCAGTTATATCTGGTCCAGCCAGCATTGATGTTTTATGTCTCCTGATATTTTCCGTGATTTTGATGTTTCAACCAGTTTGTGTGCTTTGGCTCTTGATTTTAATTTGATCAATGTAAAACAACAGCGCTATTTTTATCCAATATGAAAAAATAATAGTTAGTTTCCCTTTATCCATTAAAAAGATCATATTTTGGAGACCTAAGTTATGTGATGAAATACACAATATATTGTGTTATATATTTTAACAAGTTAGATTTTGCATTAATATTAACATAAATTACTCTCATCTAATTTTAAGTAGTGTATGAGCTAGTCATTTAGGGATATGTTTGCTGATATATCAACTAGTAATAATTGTCTTTTCTTAATCTTATTGCAGGTATTTGAACAACTTATTATTTAGTTTCGGAGTTCGTAGTTTCCTACTAATTCATGTGTCTCTTCTGAATAATTTGAACTCGATGAAGACCTCAAGGGATCTAACGTGTCTTACACAATTGCATGAATTGTGTGTCCGTGAAATATGTTTTATTTTTATTATAAATATAAGACTTTAAATTATTTTACCTTTCAAATTTATAATTGTTTCCCAAAATATCTCCATTGGTAGCATATATATATTAAAATGGCGGGAGTTTAATTTGTTTCAACATTGGTGTAGTGAATAGGTATTTTAGAAACCAAAATAAATTTACTTCAATTAACTATCTTAATTAAATGATTGTCTTTTAATTCAAAACATTAAATGACTGTCTTAATTTGTGTGTAGGGATTAATTATCTTATAATTCGACATACATTTGAAATAGGATGGGATATGGAAAATCTCTTCCTTCTTTCTAAATCAGACCTGGGGGAAGAAATTAAAAGATTGGGAGAGCCTTCTCGGAAGTTCTCTCTTTAGGAAAGCTTGTCTCGCTTTCTTGGTAGCATCTGGTCGTTTGTTTAATTGTTCCACCTTTGTTCATATTCACCTGATTTTTTTACGAAATATAAGTTTAGCTGATTTGGGTCTCGGGAGTTCACGTAGGACAGGGCAAACCTCCGGGCTCAAATAGCTTTTACATAAGTACTTACAGATTGCCCATGCACCAACAAGGTCCTTACATCAAATGCAAACATAGAATTGAAACTTAAAGACTGATAACATAACTGGAATAGATACTCTAAAGCAACACCCAGAATTAGACTAGGACAAAAACTTAATCATACTCATGGAGGCTGGTGTTTGCATTTGAGAAGTCAACTTATAATTCACCATGTTCATTGGAGAGAGCAATAGAGGGTAGTTGTCCAAAACTACTCTCTTTAATTAGTCCACTTTCCTTGATCATAATGCTGCAAAAGCAGCTTCAAACACACTTCCTTTATTAGGAGGGTGAACAACCATTGGAGTTTAAAAACAAACACCAAGAAAGAGAAATGATAGCCAACTTTTAACACATGCAAGATAAACCCACATGAGAAGGCATCCACATGACCAACAAAACAGATTCATAACAAAAAAATGCACAAAACTTAAGCTTATCAACTACTAGGAGTAACAAAGACACCAAAGATACTACCAAAGACCCCCTCAAATAAATACCTGGTAATACCACACAAGAACAATCATGGTCATGGTGCATTGGTGCTTGGATGGTTAGTGAGTCATCCACCGCAATTCAGAGATATCAACATACGGTTCACTTTCTCTGGCTCCAAACCCAGTCCATAATACAACTCTAGTACCATAGTACCATAGAGATGCAATCTAACATAAAATAAACCCAGCCATAAGCTTCGACTCCAACTTTCTCATAACCTTTAACCTTTATCCATTATCCTTCAATTTCATCTTTCCTCTTTTTCCTTTTGCAGACTGAAGCCCCCGCAAACCATGATATTTGCCGCGCACCATGAACTTATCTTGCAAAGGAGAACACCCAAGAGGCCATCTCTTGATGAGGGGAAAAAACTCGCCGAGATGGCGAGAGAAGAAAGCAAGCAGCGACCAACGGAACCCTAGCATCACCTGATTGTTTTAAAGCTAGGAGCGCTGTCAACTTTCAACAACATTCTCAGATATATTGTGGGAGACAAACAATACCTAGTGCCTTGCAAACATGTGTGGGTAGAGAAGATTATTGGGCTTTACCTATATCAGATTTGTGAAAACACTTCTCACAACTCAACTGGGTCTATGAGTTTGGTTTCTTTTACAGTTGGTAGTGAGAGTTAAGTATTTCTATATCATTTAGATATCATTCAAATGGTTTAAAAATTAGGGAGAATTAATTAGAGGTCTCTTGTAAGAAATATATTTAAAATGAGGTCCCACGAGTTGTAATCATCATGTCATAAGTTGTTATTGTAAGACCAAAAAGTTGTAATTTACAACTTGTAGGATCTCATCTTAATTATCTTTTTTATATAGGACCTCTAATTAATTCTCCCTTTAAATTATTTATTTTTTAAAATGTAAGGACCTTTTTTAAAAACTATTTTGATGATTGCATAATAAAAGATATATGTAATCTCTCAAGTATCGTTTGTGGGAAAATGACACCATTATTAATTTTTTTTAAGAAAAAATCAATGTAGATTATCCAAAAGGAATATATTTATCTAGATATGTTTAATTTAAATATACTGGCAAATATTTTTGTGAGTAGGAAGGAGGTTCCAACTTCCAAGTCAAACTATAATTATAAAGAGATAGTATTACTATTAAGAGGCATGAAACCTAAAACTAGGAAAAAGTTGAAGCATGGAATTGATTTGTCTGGGAACTGTGTTGCTGCATATAGGTCTTGTAAGCAGTCAGGAACTCAGGATTGATGAACTTCCTTTTCAGGCAATAAATTCCCGGAGTTTGTTTGGTAATTGATGATGTGAGATCCACCAAATAATAGTCATACAAAGACATGCTTGATGGATAATCAATATATTGTAAACAAAACACGAACGAGGGATGGTGATATTATTAATCCAAAAATCAAAATTTATTAAAGCATAAAGAATCAACCTTTCTCTTGCTAATTTATCCTGAACGTTTATTAGGGGACTCATACCTTAATTAACCTTTTCTTAGCAAATTCACTAGTTTTGGGAGATTTAAAAAAGTTAAATAAATTACTCAAGTATACCTAATTTATAAACTAGTATATACTAATACTTGTAATAGAATGACATGAAATATATTCCGAGCAAATCGTTAGTTTTCTCTACTTCTTCCCCCTTTCTTTCTTCGCGTGGCTACATCGAACAGTGAAGTCTCAAATGCGTGAGCGATTTCTATGTGATGCTTCGCTTTAAGTTTGTTTATTTAGGATGTAATAATCTGCATAATAACAAATCGAAATACTGTCTTGAAGAAATGATTATACCCATTCATTGATAAAACCATGCCATCTCCGTCCAAGGGGTGGTAGCCAGCAAGGGAGTGGTGGAGGGGTTGACCCTATCAATATCAATGTGAGAAGGGTATTTTAGTATTTTCCAGTAATTCATTGACTAAAATGGGTCATTTTTTGTTCATGTGCCAAAATGAGATTTTTATTGTTCATTGACCCAAATTGATACCTGCAAAATAGTTTATTGGCTAGAATGATATTTAATCTATAATTATATGATGTTGATTTTCCTTCAGTAGGCAATTTGAACTTGGGAAATTTGCATTCTAGTCCCTGGGAAGGGAAATTATTACTTAAAGGTCCCTACACATTCCAAAATAATTATCAAGTCCCTTGGGCCTTTCCTGCAATTATTTGCTTATGTGCAATGACCATTTTGCCCTTATGAAAGCATGAAAACCCAAAACATGCACAAGATAAAAGTCAGGGACTTGCTACCGCGGGTGTGCCTACTTGCTACCGCAGACTTGGAGACTTGCTACTGAGACGTTAAGTGACCAACATTCCCTCCCAAGTGTCATTCATATCTGAGGGCCCTTTAATAAAGCCAGTGACCACTTTTTGTTATTCCCCTAATATGTGTCACACCATATGTTTTTCAAAAACCATTTTATTCACATGGGATGAGAGGGACTAGTCAGGGATGTAAGTGAAATTCTACATGAATGATTAATTTATGTCAAGTGTGAGTATTTGCATTTCATCATTTCTAAAGGGAGATTGGTACTACACATCAGCTGACATGTTACTGCAGACAGGTCTGGACCCAGTTAATGCAGGTTTGCTGATCTGTAAACACAGTAACAAGTCCCCATGCCTGCGGTAGCAAGTAGGCACACCCGCGGTAGCAAGTCTCTGACTAGTCCCTCCCATCCCATGTGAATAAAATGGTTTTTGAAAAACATGGTGTGACACATATCGGGGGAATAACAAAAAGTGGTCACTGGCTTTATTAAAGGGCCCTCAGATATGAATGACACTTGGGAGGGAATGTTGGTCACTTAACGTCTCAGTAGCAAGTCCCCAAGCCTGCGGTAGCAAGTAGGCACACCCGCGGTAGCAAGTCCCTGAATTTTATCTTGTGCATGTTTTGGGTTTTCATGCTTTCATAAGGGCAAAATGGTCATTGCACATAAGCAAATAATTGCAGGAAAGACCCAAGGGACTTGATAATTATTTTGGAATGTGTAGAGACCTTCAAGTAATAATTTCCCTTCCCAGGGACTAGAATGCGAATTTCCCTTTAAACTTTAGTGATCCATCCAATTGGGCTAATAATTATATGCATAAACACTATGGATTGTGTTGTCAATTTTGACAAGATAGATATCAAGTCCTCGTGTGTTTAAAGGTTGTTGGACGACAAATAGTAGTGTCATTTAAAAGTATGAGCTATTCCATCGTCAAATAGTTTGTTTTTAATATAGTGAGTCAACAATTCATCTAACACACGTGCGAGTGTAACATTTTTTCTCTTCAAAAGGATATTCCAACGAAAAATAACTTTTTTTATTAGTACACATTAATATCATTTTTAATTGTCAATATCTCATCATCTAAAGATTATTTATACACTCAATAACGAAAAATTAAAAAAAAACTAAAGAATGTGTATTTGAGTACTATCCATATAAGATACCCCATATCTCTCCTCATTTAATGCATTTTTTACTACTTTACCCCTAACTCTCTTTCATATTTATTAATGCCTATGCATTTCTCTCTCTTAAAAGTACCATAATAAATATGGGCAATTTTGGAAAAGAAGCATTAACTCCAGACACCCAACTAACATTCACATGTTTTCTTAAGAAGCGTTTTTTTGACGGCTAGCTCTTACATTAGGGACCGGAGGGAGTAATTAGGATTGGAGGGAGTACATCAACTCTCCCTTTTTTACATTCATCATGCAAGGATAAAAATTGAAATCAAACATTTACTATATTGACGTGCACTTGTTATGTCTTATATTTTGGACATGAGGGAGTATATGCTATGCTTTTCAGAGTTTAATGTATTCCTTGTTGCTTTGGCTTTGTTGTACGTGGGAATTCACGTGCTCCAGAGAGATTCACGGTGGTATCTTATAACATACTGGCAGATAGAAATGCTTATAAACACGGTTTTAATGAGCCCTTAGACTCAATTTACCTAAACATATAACAAAAACAAATGGTGAAATAATCCTTTGTGCATGTATTGTAAGTCAATTTATTAATTATAATTAGCACATGAAGGTATATAAGATTATAATAATATATGCGGATGTTTTCCTTGAATATAATTTCTAATTATTAATATGCCATGTATGAAAAGTGAAAACCTCGTTCATGTGTGTAATCGATATGCACAATAATTTTCCAGAAATTATAAATTTCAATTGGATCAAGATATTATATTTATAGTAGTAACATAGCGGTGACTGGTGAGGAATAATGATTGAGCTAAAATATCTAAACAAAGTTGCCACATTTTCCCATAGTTCCCATCTCAACAACGT
The DNA here is from genome assembly GCA_029929735.1 of Mimosa pudica. Lineage (NCBI taxonomy): Eukaryota > Viridiplantae > Streptophyta > Magnoliopsida > Fabales > Fabaceae > Mimosa > Mimosa pudica. The sequence goes on along the minus strand of JAKELP010000021.1, from coordinate 3,833,773 downwards.
TGTTTAGAGCTTGTTTAGTAGCCGACAACTCATCTGGGGTGCTCTTGCACCAATAAGTGTTGGTGCCAGATGGATATAGCCAATATTTTAAAACCCGGACCGAGCCGGACGGTCCGACCGGTCGGACCGTCGGCCGGTGGGTAAAACGGTCCGATTGCTCTATTGGGCCGTTTTTACTGTGCAACCCGTTTTGGCCCGGGGTTGACCCGGGGTGACCCGGGTTAACCGTTTTTGACCCGGGGTTGACCCGGGTTGGCCCGCTTTTGACCCGGCCAGAAATTGACAACTGCAGAAAAAAAATATATCAACAGAAAAAAAATGAACTTGATTAAAAAAATATCTTCATCCTAATTATATTAAGTTATTAAGTATTAACAATATTTATATATTTAATTTTCATTAAATTATTACGTCACCGGTTCGACCGAACGGTCCAACCGTTTCAACCGTTTCAACCATGACCCGCTCAGTTTTCCGGCTCGACGTCCGGCTCGGGTTTTAAAACCTTGGATATAGCACATTCTGCATTTCCGATAATTGCCTCGAAATTTGATAACGGTTAATAAGTTGTACCCTATTTTTTAATTATATGATGTATTTTTACCATTCTAAATAAAAGATCCATTTGACTTTTTTAGAAAGATTAAAGAAATAAAATATATTATTTAATTATGACAAATATGATTTATTTTTAGATTACTTATTAGTTTATAGGTCAAACAAATTAGTTTAACAAAAAAAAATTAGGCAAACTAGTTTATAAGTGACTTATTTTGTTATCTATAGATTTTAAAAAAAAGTCAATTGAGTTTTATATTTAGGACTAAATGAAGTATTTATATAACAATGTAAAATATTTTCAACAGCACACACCATCTTAAAATTATACTAACTGTTACATTTAGGTACCTAATGCATTTCATGAGTATATAGTATCAAAAAAGTACTTTATGAAATTGATGAGTGTTATTAAAATATATTGTAACCTTTTCGAAGTTAATACTCCCTCCGTTCCTAAATATAAGATCACTTTGGGGAAGTGGATAAGTTCCTAAATATAAGATCACTTCCTAATTTACCTCAAGTTTTACCCAAACTACCCTTATACTCTCTCTTTTCATTGAAAACTCCTCCTCCTTTTAAAATTAAGTAATTGAGGGGATTTTGGGAAGATCATGTAATTTTATTGTCTTCCTTAATCTCCTCAAATTAACCAAAGTGATCTTATATTTAGGAACGGAGGGAGTAATTAATATTATTAAATATATTCTAAACTATTGTGGTTTTTAACATGTTTATAATAATTTTGTCTGAATATAAAAGGCATAATGTATTGTATCTTTGAGAGTAGTTTAATTTCAAATATAAAATGTTGTTGAGCCTAATTAATTAAGATAATACTCATGGTGATTGTTTTTACTCTAAACTTTATTTGTTTAAAGGAAATTACGCACCCTACATTCAACCCAACTGTCATTGTTACATGTCTCAGTAAGTTAATTCATTCAATAAGAATTTTTTTTTGAAAAATAGACACTACAAGAAAATCGCTACATGCCGGCGTTTGCGTTCCGGCGGTTCTAAAAAAAACGCAGGTGTGTGTTTGGCGTTCCGGCGATCTCACACCAACGCAGGAACGCGTCGCCACAAACGCCGCTACGCGCGATGATTTCATTTTTTTATTTTTTTTTATTTTCCAGATCGCGTTCCGGCAGTTGGAAGCGCCGGTACGTTGCACTGTTTTTGATTTTTTTTCCCGTCACTTCACCGGCGGTTCGAAGCGCGCCAATGAGTTTGGTATTTTTTAAAAATTAATAACATGCCCGCGGTTTAAGACGTCGGCACGTTTGCAATTAATGTGGTCGTTACGTTCCGGCGGCCGGAACCGCCGCTATGCTGAAATAATAATAGATAAATTTGCCGCGTTTAGAAACGCCGCAGAGTAGCGAACTTTACCTATAAATACTGGCATTCCCTTAGTTCATTCTCGCCCCTTTCCATCTTGTCTCTTCTTCTTTCTCTCTACTCGTTTTTTTAATGTTTTAGTTTTCTTTTATATTTTTGTTTCTGTCATTGAAACTTTAATGATAAACTGTTAGTAACTATATTTAGCCATAGAAATAGTCTTTTTATTTTTGAACTGTTTTTTGGTTTTGTTAATATAAAAAATTTGGATTTATTATAATAAAAGAACTCATATTGATTTTATGGTTCAATATTTTTATTGTTATTTTACATTTCTTATTATTTTGTTATTTATCATTTCTTATTCTCGCATTAATTTTAACCATTATTTATAATGGTTAAATTAATATTTTTTTTTAAATATGAAGCTCAACATGCCGGCGGTTCCAACCGCCGGCATGTAAATATTAAAATAGCATACACATAGCCGCGATTGTTAACGCGGGAAAGCTGAAAATTTCAAAAAACCCGCCAATTGCGTTTCGACGGTTGCTAAAACGTTCCCGCGGTTTTAGAAACGCAACTACGTAACTTTCCGACGCTCAATTCGCCTGCGTTTGTGATAAACGCTGTAGAGTCATGCCGGCGGTTAGAACCGCCGGAATGTAGCGAAATTCTTCCACCGGCATGACCCGTGTCTTTTGTAGTGAGAAATTGGAAAGCTAGCAATATATTGTTAATTTAAATTAATAAAAACAAAAATAACAACTTATACTCTTAATCAGAAACTTTGAAAATGTCATGCCTATTAAAATAATGAAATGACTTGATTAGACAAGTGTTTTTTTTTTGTTCAAATATTAGATCAAGTGTTAGAGGCATAAGAAAAATACCCATCAATTTTCCCAAAAGTGTATATGGAATTAAAAGCAATTTTTTTGATGAAAAGACACCCTTAAACTTCTGTGAATGAGGCGAAAATATGGACATTTTTTAACTAACTTTTCTAAAATGTGCATTTGACACTATAAACCTTTTAAGCAAAGCTCCAACATCTACTTTTTAGAAACCTTGTGTCATAAATAGGCCATGGTATTATATCATAATTTTAAGCAAAAGGTTTAACCTTTTCTTAAAACAGATGCAAAAACTAAAAGTTTAATTTTGTTGACCGAGGTCTCCTTTCTTATACAGAGATGAAATCTTTTTTCAAATCAATTTTAAAAGAACGGACATGGAAAGTACGACTTTTCAAGCATGAAAATGTTTTCCTAACCTTTCTTAGCTTTTTTTTAAAAAATCACACTTTTAAACGAGATTACCGGAACAAAATCCTATTTCGCTAAATTTCACTGTACTTGCTGCCCAAATCCCGTCGCTTCAGACTTCATCTAGTAATCTTCGAGTTTTGATTAGATGAAAATCCAATGTTTCTAAGCCTTATTGCGACTAAGAAGAAGAGAACGGCCAGGAGGAGTTTTGATCTTGTTTTTCTGTCTATTGTTTTGTTTAGATATGAGAATCATATAAGCTTCGTATGCCTCGTAACTGTTTGCGCGTTTCTTGTTTTTTGTGTCTCCTTTGTCCGGATTATTTCCCATCGGTATTTTAATTTCATGCTCATCTCATCAACTTCTCATTACCACAAATACACACAAACAAATAAGCACATGGTGGACCCCACTAGGAGAGAGGTTATGAGACCCACCATGTACTTATATTTTTGTGTTTATTTGTGGTGATGAGAAGATGATGAGTAACACCCATCGTTCGTTGGTTCAGTGGCGAAGGGATTGAACAATGAGCGTCGGGTTGACCACCGCGACGCCTGTATGGACAGACATAAAGGGCTTGCTGGTCATGCTCCATAGCCCGTCACATGGACAGACCCCAGTGGATCATGAGTTAGGTGTCATGCCCTTGGATTGGGTTGAGTCCAAACCCCTTCCTAAAATTTTACTATAAAAAAAGATGATGAGTAACATAGGTGATGAACATGGATATATATGTATTGAGCTGTATCATCACCTTCCATAAGGCCCATCATCTGCGGGTTCAATGGCGAGAGGATTAGACTTAAAGTGCCCTAACTGTCCACTTTGACACGATTTTGATTTCTGGGGGTGACATTAGATTAGGTTGAATCCAAACCCCTTCCAAAAAAATTTAAACAAAAAAAGGTAGAGGCCTACTTTAAAGAAAAAACACGGGAGAGGCATAGCAGGGTTCCCACCATCAATTCACTCCTCTGTACTTTTTCTCATTCCCCTTCCTCGTCCTTATCTATTATTGTCTGGAAAATTCACTATTACAGGCACTAAGATATTTATGTGTTCTTCTGGCAGCAATATTATTTCTGTGGTATTTATGCAATAAAAGAACAGTTTTCGCCATGTGATTTAAGAAAAAATGGTTCAAAAATGTGTCTATCATTCTAAAAAACAGGAAGTATACAGAGTCTAATAAAAATTATTTTCATCATCACCTAATGATTAATGGGATAGACTCAAACTTGATAGGTGATGAAATATATTCTAATAACATTAATACTATATTTTTATAGTTATATACTGTATACTCCTATTAGGGGTAATTATTGTGTTCATTGCTTGGTGTTAATTTGGGCACATGTCCCTTTGCATTAAATAATGATGAGAAAATGTAAGGGTGAACTCTTATATTTGAATCAGAACCATTCAAATTTTAGGTTTTTATATAATGGACTAGAGGGAGTAATCCCTTCGGTGTTTAAAGAGAAGGATGACCTACTGATGAAGTTGATCCTAATTCTAAGTGCATTATCGATTTCTAAATTTTGTCATTTTTAAATATCTTTATTAATGTTCCTCAATAATAATCAAGTAAGAAAGAGATAGAAAGAATTCCGGAATATAATCAAAATATGTTAGAAAAAAATCATATTAACTACCTCAAGTAACAACATTAACCTAATAGAAAATAAAATCAAATTAGATAAATATATCAAATGTTTATAGGGTAAAAAGAAATAATATTATTGTATATATAATTGATTTCCCTTTACATATGAAAAAGTAGGGGTGTTCACGGGACAGAATCAGAACATCTCCATCTTGTGTCCCGTCCCGAAAAAGGACTAGAACGAGGTTTTCGTCTCATGTCCCGTCCCAAACTTTTCTCCGTTCCAATAAATAGTATTATTTCTTTTTGAACCTAAGATAATTATGTAATAAAAGAACAGTTTTCGCCATGTGATATAAGAAATAATCATTCAAAAATGTGTTTATCATTTGAAAAAACAGGAAGTACAGAGTCTAATAACAATTATTTTCATCACGACGTAATGATTCATAGGATACAGCCAAACTTGATAGATGATGGAAAATATTGCAATATTATATTTTTATAGATATATGTATACGTATACTCCTGTTAGAGATAATTTTTGTGTTCAATGCTTGGTTTTAATTTGAGAACATTTCCCTCTACGTTAAATGATAAAACAAATGTAAGAGTGAACTCTTATATTCGGACCGAAACAATTCAAATTTTGGACTCTTATATAATAGATCGGGGAGAATAATCTTAAACACTTTTTAAAGAGAATGACCTATTAATGAAGTTGATCTTTATTCTAAGTGTATGATCTATTTCTAGATTTTGTCATTTTGTAAATATCTTTATTAATGCTCCTCAATAATAATCAAGTAAGGAATAGGTGGAAAAAATTTAGGAAGATAATCAAAATATGTTAGAAAAAAATCATATTAGCTACCTCAATTAACAACATTAACCTAATAGAAAATCAAATCAAATTAGATAAATATATCGTATATTTATAGGTTAAAAAGAAGTAATATAATTTTATAATTGATTTCCTTTGCTTATGAAAAGTATACCATATCTCTTTTGACTAAAACTTTTAAAGATGGACCTTAGGGGTCGTTTGGTTCGCTGGAAGAGGTTTTGATGGAAGTGGAAGTGGAAGTGGAGGTGGATGTAGGAGTGGAAGTGGAGGTGGAAGTGAGGTTTTAATGTGTCTTTGGTGTGAGGTAAGTGTATATAGAAGTGAAGTATTTTTTTAATATTTATATATGTAAATAAAATGGGAAATTCCCAAAATGCCCATAAATTAAAAAAAAAGTTCATCATCTTCTTCATTATCCACCGAACTCATTATCACTACACCTACCACCACCATACCCACCACCACCATGAAACCCACGGCCACCACCCACCACCACCATCACCGACGAACCCTCTTCTACCGCCGCCACCACCGAACTCGCCGCCGCCACCTTGAACCCACCACCACCACCATACACACTACCATCACACCCACCACCACCAATGAACCCACACCCACCACCCACCACCACCACCACCGACGAACTCGCCGCCACCACCATGAACCCACCACCACCGACGAACTCACCGCCCCCCACCACCACCACACCAACTACCACTACACCGAACCCACCGCCACCTCATCCACTACCAACCTCATCTCTCACTTCAACTTTTGATCAACGCTGCTGGAGTCGTCGCCGGAGAATATGGAAGTTTGAGGAGTTTGAGGCTTCGTCTTCTTCATCTTTTCACCGGTGGTGGTGGAGTGTCGGACCGTCGCCGGCGTGGTGGTGGAGTGTCGGACCGTCGCCGGCGTGGTGGTGGAGTGCCGGACCATCGCCGGCATGGTGGTGGAGTGTCGGGCCCGTCGCCGACGTGGTGGTGAAGAAGGTTGGTGAAGAGTTGAGAATGGGGTGGCATTGAGATTGATGTTTGAGTGAGAGGGGTAGAGTTGACAATAAACAAGACTTATAAGGATATATTTGTCAACAAAATTGGGCTCCCAAGAAGTGAAATAGGTTCCATAGGTTTTGGGGTGGAACCCATTTTGGGGTTTTTGATGGAAGTGGAAGTGGAAGTGGAAGCCACTTTCCACCACACCAAAGACACCAAATGGTGATTTCCACTTCCACTTCCACTTCTCTACCCCCAGTTCCAGTGAACCAAACGACCCCTTAGTTTTTATCAAATATAGTTTTCCATGATAAAATTCAGAAAGCCCGTGCACATATTTGCTTCAACAGTCATATTAACAATCATATACATGGGTCCCACATTGGAGCTGTATAAGAAGGAACGAGTGAGAGGGGACTAAAAACCAGTTATCCCCAGCTGGTTTATGAAAGTTGAAAGCTTAATTATAGCTCTCAATACGGAATCAAATTATAGAAAGGAGGTAACGCGAATAATAAATTCATCGATGGAGATGATGATGATGAACAAAATGGCCAAAAGAAATGAATCCACCTTGAGAGCTTCTTCAAACAACAATCACAAGAAGAAGGTAAGCTTCCAGAAGCTTGGACGTTTTCTCTCCCAGCAGAAAGCAAAACTCTACATTATCAAAGCTTGTCTTGTCATGCTTCTTTCTCCAGACCCTTACTAACTCTCTCTCTCTCCTTTGTCTCTTTCTACTTTCTAGTTCCCCCCTGTATATACCAATATATCTATCCTTTATGAGCCGTCAGCAGTGTTTAAGTGTGCTCCAAGCTCGATGATTTTGATTTTGATTTTTTTCTTGGATCCATTTTAGTTAAGGATTATATATATTAGTGTGTGTGTGATGAAAGCTTTTTACTACAAGTTTTCAGAGGAGAAAATTATTGTTAAATGATACTCCGCTCCTAAATATAAGACTTAGATGACTTTTTTTTGGAGATGTTAAGGTTAAAAAATATGTTATTAAATTATGACATATTTGATATATATTTAGATTTGTCATTAGTTTATAGGTTAAGTAAACTAGTTTAAGGGGAAAAATTAGGTAAATCAATTTATAATTGATTTATATTTTGCTTTTTTAGGATTTTTCAAAAAAGTAAACTAGGTCTTATATTTAGGACCGGATGGAGTACATAATAGAAATATTTTTTAATTAAGGTAATTGAAATTTGTCTAGAATCTCAAACGGGTGTAACTGATCATCTTCAACTTGTGTATTCAATTGTCAATATCTTTCATTTTAAAGAATTCTGTGTATAATTTAAATACGTTGTACTTTACGTCTGCTAAAAATTAAATAAGTTGCTTATATTTGTTTTAAGAATTTTAAGAAGAGACACTAGCAAATAATTGAAGAACGTGTGTCTGATTATGAAAACAGGTCTTTGAACAAATTTAGTAACTACTCCCTCCGGTCCTATTTATAAGTCGTCAACCGCCCAAATTGCACATACCAAGGAATGAAGGTTAATGGAAGTTGAGTCATTAAATTGGTCTTATTTTTTTTGTCTTTTCCATTTTTGCCTCTATCACTTTTATTACTATGGCCCACCATCTCTTTCATCTTTATAAGTATACATGTGACTTTTTCATCTTTTCCCTCTTCTCATCTTCCAATGTCCATTTTCCAATGCTAAGGGTATATTAGGAAAGTTATAATAAATGAGTTAGTTAATGTTAGTTGGTGACTTATATTAAGGACCAAAATTTAGTGGCGGTTGGCGACTTATAAATAGGACCGGAGGGAGTAATATTTAATGAGGGAATTTAGGTTATTTACCATTTTCCAATAAAATCCAAGTACTTATTTGGTTTTTTATTGAAAAAGAACTTTTGTAGTTTAAAAAAAAAACAAAATTGTTTATATATTACTACCTCCGGTCCCTAATGTAAGAGTCAGCCGCCAAAAAAACGCTTCTTAAGAAAACATGTGAATGTTAGTTGGATGTCTGGAGTTAATGCTTCTTAACCAAAATTGCCCATATTTATTATGATACTTTTAAGAGAGAGAAATACATAACCATTAATAAATATGAAAGAGAGTTAGGGGTAAAGTAGGAAAAAATGCATTAAATGAGGAGAGAATGTGGGGTGAGCTCTTACATTAGGACCAAAACCATTCAAATTTTGGACTCTTACATTAGGGATCGGAGAGAGTATATGTTTTGACAAAGATGAACCGAAGGGTTTCAAAAAAGTTCTGTGGTTTCACCCCGGCTGGTTTACAGCTTTATAGTACTTTATTTTGTCCATGCACAAAAATTTGAAGCAACGGGCTGTAATAAATGAAATAAGTACTTCTTCCAATTTGATAATTATTTTGTATATTCCTTTCATTGCGCTTTTAACATGGCAATTAAATTAGTTCAGGGGTTTGTTTTTTTTTTCTAATATATTAGGGATAAGGGCTAAATATGCTCCAAAAGCATCTACAAATGGGGCAAATGGGTTTGTTTTTGTTCTAATGTCTGAAAGGTTTTTTAAAAGGTAATATTGCTCTGGGAGTTACAAAATGAGGTAAAATCGCCCTGACATCCATGTCACCTTTTCTTAAGATCAGATTATTAAGGATTTGTTTTTTGAAAATTCCTTAAAAATAAGATTTCATTGTGATATACTCCCTCCGGTCCCTAATGTAAAAGCCCAAAATTTGAATGATTTTGGTCCCTAATGTAAGAGCTCACCCCACATTCTCTCCTCATTTAATGCATTTTTTCCTACTTTACCGCTAACTCTCTTTCATATTTATTAATGCTTATATATTTCTCTCTCTTATAAGTACCACAATAAATATGGGCAATTTTGGAAGAGAAGCATTAACTCCAGATATCCAACTAACATTCACATGTTTTCTTAAGAAGCGTTTTTTTGACGGCTAGCTCTTACATTAGGGATCGGGGGAGTATCATATTTGTTAACAAGGAGGGAAATTGATTTTCTGGAAAAATATTCCTAAAAAAAATTGATCCAAAAAAGTTGATGTGGATGCCATGTATGAATGCCACATATGCATATTAATTATTAACATGGTTGGCTGTTAGAGTTCGTTAATGGAGGGGCAATATTTGCCCAATTTTTCTGACTTTTGAGGTAATATTGTTCCCCAAAAATCTTCTAAACAACAAGTGTTCATTCATCAATATGATAGTACTTTCTTGAAACCAGCTAGGCATGCTCGTTACCTGCATTTTTTATCCATTTAAAGCCCTCCAATTAAGACCCTAATCAATTGGCAGGTTCAAACCCAAGGCATTTAAAAGTTAAATAGGTGGGCAATGGGCACACCTTTGGGTTGTCTTTACCCGCCCTTTTTTATACTCCCTCCGGTCCCTAATATAAGAGCTAGCCGCAAACAAAATGCTTCCTAAGAAAACATATGAATGTTAGTTGGGTGTCTGGAGTTAATGCTTATTTTCCAATATTGCCCATATTTATTATGAGATTTTTAAGAGAGAGAAACAAATAAGCACTAATAAATATGAAAGAGAATTGAGGGTAAAGTAGGAAAAATTGCATTAAATGATGAGAGAATGTGAGATGAGCTCTTACATTAGGGACCAAAATCATTCATATTTTGGGCTCTTATATTAGGGACCGGGGGGAGTATTTCTTTTAGTTTCCTCCAATCTTCATCTATAAATTTCTCTCTAATATTATTTTTTTAATTGCCTCATGTTGTAATGTTTTTTTTGAATGAAAAATCATGTTGTAATGGTTTAGTTTGAAGTTTGAACATTAAAATAATGTAGTTACTGTATTTTGTACAATAGCTCTTTTACCTAAGCTATGATGTGAGCATACATGGGTGCAGAACATACATGGGTGCAGAACATTTAAGCCCTGCTTGGCTGGATGGAAAATGGGAGAGGAAAGAAAATGAGAGGAGAGAAAATGGAGAGGAAAGAAAATGGGAGAGAAAATGTTATCCTTCATCATGCTTGGATGGATGAGAGAAAATAGAAAGGAAGGAAAATGGGTGGGTGATGTGTGACATGGTCATTGGACAATGTTGTGCAACTTTTTTCTCTCTTATAATCCCCCCATTTTGGGAGGAAAAATTTGGGAGGAAAATGGGGCATGTGGCCCACCCACTTTTCCTCTCCCCTTTTCTTTCCTCTCCCATTTTCTCCTCATCCAAGCAAGGGAAAATACTTCCCCTCACCCCATTTTCCTCTCCCATTTTCTTTCCTCTCCCATTTTCCCTCTATCCAAGCACACCCTTAATGTAAACTTGTTGAATATATATATAGATAGACACACAAATTTCTGTCTTGGACATTGCATAAGTCAACAAATTCCTTGAATTGAATGTTTCATTGCTTGTAAGGGCTTTGTGCATTTATATTGAGTTTGACTGTTGGAGATAACCTATATACTCCCACGACTTTAAATATTTCTTTATTTCTAAATATAAGATCATTTTCCCGATTTAATTAGATTAACATATGATTTTTATGAAAGTTAAGGAATAAATTAAACCACTAAATATGACCATATAATTAGATTATATGTTAGTTATAAGTAGAATAAATTAGTTTTGAGGGAAAATTTAAAAGATAATTATAGACAATTTAAAGTGATTAATTTTACACTCTTAATTTCTCTCAAAATAGTCAAAATGGTCATATGATTAGGACCAGCAAGAGTACTAATATATATATATGATGGGTTTTTCCGTTTCATGGATGAAGAAACTCTCACATTCAAAGTAATAGAAATTAAAGGTGCTGAGAAGGAATTTCTTGCCCTTAAAATCACATTAATTAATTTTTATATGAATATACAATTTCACTCTTTATGTGATGTTGTGTTAAGTTTAATTTCATAGGTTTTAATGTAAATTGGGGGTAGTTGGTTATGACTAATTTTATCATCATATATATTCAATCATGTAAATGTGATGAACTGATAAAAGTATCACTTATAAGTCATAATCAAGGGCTCACTTTTATATATGCCCGTGAATCATAATAGGGCGCATAAATCTGACTTTACATGATTGTGTATATTGGTATTGATACAACGTTATTTTCTTAGGCACTCAACTTAATGCATGCCAATAAATGTTGTATAGTGAAAAGAGATAAGTAGTGGCCTTTTTCTACAATGATCTGATGTCGATGATCCCTCCAAAAAAATGCACTAAAGGGAGCCTAGACCCCTCCTCCACATACCTTTTGGGGCCCTTTGGGTCCTCTTTGAGCTTACTTTATAGTGCCTTGTCTTTGTCGTTTGATTCTATATCTTGTCGTTTTAGAAGAAATGAAATAAAAAAAATAGTTAAACATTGACATATGAATACTTATAATTGTAACCCACTTTTAATATGTTGCTGTAATTGTTTTTCACTTTTTGTAAGGTCATATTATACTTTCCTTTATTATAGGTATAAATTTGTAAGATAGTTTACGTAAATATAGCTAGTGACACATCTGAATTATTCACTGCACTTCCCCTCAACTTTGCGACACATCATTAAAAGACCTTGAAAATAGAAAAAGGACAAAGAGGAACTCCCAATTTTAATGTCTCTATAAGATACCATGGTAGGTCCTTTTCAAAGTTTTAAAGAAGTTACTTAAATGCCTTTCAATCAAATATTACTATTATTTTTTTTAAAAAATTAACATCTTCTCAACCGCTAGCAGCAAGGGACTTCAATGGCTGGCGATGAGGAAGTGAGGAACCCATCAGCGCTAGAGTTAGAATTGCCAGTTGTATCACAAAAGAGCTAAAATTTCCTGAGTACCTGCTAGGTTTTGCGTTTGAACATTGGGAAGTCCCAACAATGGGGCGACTCCGGATTAGTCTGCATCCAACAATTAACAAAGGGTGTGAGATACCGGGAGCTCTATGCAAAAAAAAAAAGAGCTAAAATTTCCAGAGCGGCTGATTATCAAAGCTTTAGCATTAATAATTCGTGAGTCTTTTGTTTTGTAAGAAAAACTAATGTCAAAGTGAAAGTGTTGGGGTGACAAATGCTTTTAATATATAAAATACAAAATAAAATATAAATGCACTTTCTGGATTAATTTAACAAGAAACTCTAACATAATTTTTAGGCCTTTTAATTTATTTAAAGGTTTGCATGTCGTAAACTTTTTTTAGGCCATGAAATTAAATTTTGTCTCTTTAGTTTTATCATAGAAACTATCAAAGACTAATATAGAGTTGGGTACTGTGTATGAATACTAAGTTTTTAAACTTAGAATTGAAGCTAATCTGATATAGATATAAATAATTTATACAACTTATTTTTCATTAAATATCATAAGATATAATGTTTTTTGAAAAGATAAATAGGCCAAACCTGTAGGCTAATAAGTTTGGCCTTCTGAAAAAAAATATGGCCTACTTACTCAATTAGGTCTAACAAGTTTGACAAAGAATCTGACCTAATTACTAAAAAGATTAGGCTAAAGCCTAAACTAAGATGCTATATGTAACACCCTCCAAAATCATATACAATTTATAATAAAATTATATTTACACTCCCAAAAATCCAAGTCGTAGTGACAAATTTTAATAAAAAATAAAACATTTTAAAGTCTTAGGTCCATGACAAAATAAATATAACTCAACTTGCTTACTCCTCAAGTGTCTTCTCTTGCTTATTGATAGATCATCCACCTAAAATTGTTAATACTGGAGTGAGATCGACATCTCAATAACTACTGAAAACATCTAACATACACTAACAAATGATGTACAATTATTTTACAAATAATTATATTCCACAAAATAATTTGTGGCCTCTAAATACATCAATATTACATTACTCATACATTTAGATAAATATAGTTTGTTCATGAATGAATGTATCATGCATGCCTCCCTTATATCGCCTCCGCCCTTATTCCGCTGACAGGAGCCATAGGCTAACACACAGTCCAAACAGAAACAGATCCAATTAACTAGATTGTCTCAAGCTCACCATACTTGAGATATACCCTGCCAAAGGTATAGAGCTCAAGCATGGACTATGGCTCTCCTCCTTAAAGAGCAAATATAAGGAGTTGTCACATGTCCCAAAACTTCCATGCAATCCCTGGCAAAGGAAGGCATAGAAGAAAGGGCCCTGACAAGTACCACTACCAACCACTGTGCACAGAGTGGTGGCATACCACGTGGTAATAAAATTCACCATACAGATCTTCTCCCCTCTAAATTCTATCCCATTGCCATGAATGCAAATGTTATGACAATTATATCCAATTTCAAAACCATATCAAATTCCAATTCATAATACCATAATCACGTTACAATTCCATGATCACTCATAACATATATAATCATGCTTCACATAGGTTTAACTGACAAGTAAACTGTATCAATGCATATAAGCATGCTTGAAAAGGAACAAACCAGCATACATCTCACATAATATAGATAAAAAGCAAGCATGCTTAAAAAGATTATACCTCACATAATTTAAACAAATTATAATTATTTATAATATAACTATACACATATTTGCAAGTATCCATCAGAATTTTCCAGAGTTACCTGTTACTCAGAATCATACAATAACAACTCTCCGAAGCTCTTAGTGAGTCTACAATATCACCAACATAACATCTATTAATATATGACTCAACTCTACCTAGCTAAAAGGTATTCTAATATAGCTATACCATATACCCCATAAACACACATACATTTATTTTATTCTAGGACTGAATATTATTAAATATTCCCTTTTTATTAAATATATTTTTTTTATAGGCAATACATTCCTGAGCAATTGAAAGCATACCATTTTCGGTCAACAAAAGAAAACATAATATTGGAAGGAATATAAGTCAAATTTGTTGATGATATATATAAAAGAGAGAGAGGAATGAATTATTGGAAAGAATTTTGTATATACACTATGTTTGGAAACTTAAAGGGAAAATTAGTTAGACAATAAGAGTGAAAGTGGAAAGTAGTAAATTATATAACACATTTGATGATAATGAGTTTAATATAATATAATATATAATTCCAATTTCAATAATTAAATAAAGAAAGTTAAAAAACGCATGGAGTAAAAACAAATGGGAATTGTTTCAAAATCAGCCATGAAAAGTCAGCACACATTTCCACTGAAAGTTAATTAGTTTGAAAATCAAAATTTGGTGTTAAGAGAAGAAAACAGAGTTATGAAGGTAATAATAATAATAATAATATATTACACTAAAATAAAACTGAAATAGTTGTGTTTATATATATAAACACATTTATATATATAAAGAACGTTAACTATGTAAAACCGTATAACAAAATATTTATATTTATATTTTTGTATAGGAGGATACATAAACATAAGAAAATGAAATAGATGTGAAAATCTACACATACGGAAAAGCTACAAAGGTACACATATATAAATTATTTTCTTCTTTTAATAGGTGAAATAAATAGAGAAATGTGTGGAAAGACTTGTTTAGAAAAATAAGGAGTTTTTAAAATAATAAAATCAACATGACCAAGAGAAAGAAAAAAAAATAATAAAATGAATACAAATTTTCAAACCCAGAATACACGGTACATTTCAAAATAAGAGAAGAAACAAAACGAAACAATAGTAGGAAGGGAAAATATTGCACCTTGTATTGTTTGGGGATGAGAAGAGAGGCTCCATGTGAGGAGAGATGAGAAAAAGGGAATTATATATATGTGGTGGTTTAGGGTTTTCACGTGGGCCATTTAGAATTTGGGCTCTTATTAAATAAAAGAGTATGCACATCTTTTGTATGTGTGTATTAATTTCATTTTAATTATTTCCCATTCTTGATATAATAGTCATTCACAAATTAAAATATTATTAGCATTTAAAGTTTTGAAACCATTTTAATATATCTTGCTACTCCAATCTTAAATAAATATTTAAATATCTCTAAGACAATCAATTTCTATGTAATAAAAATATGGGATGTTACACTATAGGCCTCCGATAAAAGCCTATCTTATTTCCATTTCTAATTTAACCCTACTTTTTATTTATATTATGTTTTATTTTTTCAGTGAGAAAGGTCGTTTACAGCTGATAATTCATTTCTCACCCATTATATATATATATATAGCCAAAATTAATTTTTCCACAATCTGAGAAATAAAATCAAAACCAACAAAAAATACATACTACCTACCGATAGATGCAAGGAGACTGTTTTGAACATAGTAATTGTTTTAAAGTTATATTGGCGATCAATTAATTTTATCTCATCTTTTAATAGTATGTTTTAAACTATTTTCACACAATTTAAGGACAAATATGTTATTTTATCGTTGTTGCTCTTTATTATGAGGAATTCATAGAATTTTAAGTTCATAATTATTTAATTTTTTGTTGTTGGTCATTTGTTTGTCTTGTATTCTGCTGTGTGTGTGTGTGTGTGTGTGTGTGTGTGTGTGTGTGTATATGACAATTGTATCCTTGATTATTATCTGATGGAACTTTACATAAGGCCTGAACTTGATTTCTTGGATTTTTTTCCCTTCATGCAGCGCTTTATTTTACTATCAGTTTTAGGGGGTGAGCTATGTAAATGATCAAGGGTTGTATTTCATTATCAAAGGCCTAGGATTTTGAGAAGAAAATGAACTTAACAATTGAGGCGGACATCCTCCTTACCCTAAAGCGATGGGTGGATTACTATTCAAAAAACAGTACCACCTTTTACAATTTTTTTATCCATCTTCTCTATTGTATATACCTCCGGACACCTTCTGATGATGTGTATGCAGTTGTGTGGGTCCCATGTATTATTAAAATGAGTAACTTCTTATTTTCTTTCTACTTTTAACTCTTTTCCCTTTACAGTAAAAGGTTAAATTAAACATTTTATTAATTACCCCCACCTTTTTTGCGTTTTGCGTGATAGCTATCATCCATACCCAAGATTTTGAATTTCAAACATCCCTCCACTTAACCCTTACCCTGTAGAAACCTCTCTCACTCTTTGTCTTCATCATCGCATTCCTTTCTCTGAGTTAAGTGTTGACCCATTTTTTCTTTCGCCTTCGAGTTTTCTCCTCTTGCCCTACCATGGGTACTTTTATGGGGCCTCCTGTTAGTATTGATTCTTTGACCGAAGGACGGTGTCAAGGCGTTTTGCTATTCAAGGTGGATCGAGTTTATTTCCCAGAAACTGTGCACTTTGTTGTTGGGGGTAAAAGATTGAGGGAGACGTTGTCCGTAGATTTAATCGTCTTCGACAGATCCGTAAGTATTTTTTCCATAGTTCTATTGGTTTTCTGTTTTTGGTGTTGTTGTGCAAGATTATTCGATGATCATTTTTTTTGAAATTTGTAGGGAAAGAGAGTTGATGTGGCGATGGAGGACTCTTCTGCAATAGCGGCTCACAGATCCGTTTTCTTACCGGAAAAGTGCTATAGGGCCACAAATTTTGTGGTGAGGCGTGGTGGGAAAGGGATTCATCGCGCATTCCATATTGTATTGCTCGCTTCCACAATTGTGGAGGTTGTCTGGGAATTGTTGCCGATGCATTCGTTCCACCTAATTACTGTTTCAGCATTTGCAAATTGTTGTCCTTGGGGGCTTGGGTTGTTTGGTAAGTCAGTGTCGCCCTAAAATTTCGTTTTTTGGTTTATTATTTATGGTTTGTGATGTAGTTTAGTTTTTTTTTTCTGTAGATGTGTGCGGAACACTTGTGACGATGTACGAGGAAGGGTTGGATGATATTGATGGATGTTATGGGAGGAAGTTGATCTTAAAGTTGGAAGATAAGGGTTTGCCCTTGCTATGGTATGTGTTTAGTTGCTTTGTGCTTTGATAAAATCATTCAGTGTTGTTGGCTTTGTGCTTTATACTTTAACTGCTTATCATAAACATAGTTTATTCAAAACCAGGGGGGCTGAGGCTGTTACTTGTCGGTTACATGGTCCATGTGTTGGGGAAACCCTGTGTTCTTATGCCAAATTGACTGAGCCTGAGGGTGTATTTGTCATTGTTCAGTTCGTTCGCCCTGTTATTGCCCTTGATGGAGGTAAATATTCCTTTATTATTGTGGTTTAAGTAAATTGCCTGACAGCTGCAAGTTGGATTGGTTCTTAGCCTGAGACTGAAATTTTGCCTTTGTATTTGGTTTTATGAATTGATATTTGCTTTAATGGCCATGATTATGATTAAGGATCTTTTTGTTTAACCATGGTAGGGCATCCCCTGCTAGCCTCTTTTTGTGATGCCACGAGAGTGCTGTTTGATCCTACTTTTCCGGAGGTTCTTCAATATAGATCTGACATGCTTGGTGAAAGGTATTTGCCATGTTCTGAGGCGGCTTCACATGAGTCAGTTGCGTGAGAGAGGTTGACAATGGTGTTATGAATTGTGTGCTTTTAATTATATGCTTTCTATTTTAGTTGATGTCTTTAGTGGTCAACTTTGCTAATTGTCTAATATATGTTCAGTGTTTTATGTCTCTATGTTGAAGTGAATTAGGTTGTTGGTAATGGCATTCGTGTAAGATGGCAGTATGTTGTGACATATGGATTGCTCCTTCAAGTTTTTTTTTTCTTAATTATTATGATGTAATGTTGTTTATATATAAAGTTTTATTGTGTGCTGTATGTAACATAACGTTACTAATTTCCTGATAAATTCAACAATATCGTTACTAACTATGATAGAAAAATGATTTCCATAATATCAATGAATCTATCATAGTTAGAAAAAGAATCTCCTAATAATAATCATTATCCATGATAGAAAAGAATTTTCTAATATAACCTGAACACACTATTATGGATAATGAACAGCTAACCATGTTAGAAAAGAATCACCTAACATGGTTAGAAAAAGGAGCAACCTACTACAATTCTCCAAATAATCCAATAGTATCAATACCAATAAAAATATATGCGGAAGCGAATGCAGACCTATACATTTTTGGCAATATACACGTCTAAATAAATAAAACAACCTTTTAACTCAATTCCCTTTCCTGTTGCTCGCGCCTGTGCATGATCACCTGCAAAAATGTAAGTAATCGTGGGGTGAGACAACTTGTCTCAGTAATCTACTACTCAACTCACTATAACAGTGAGATGTACGGTAGTGAGGGCGTCTAAAGGGTACCACATTTCAAAAACAGTATATATATATATATATAGCCAAGTTTCCTTCCATTAATCACTCTGGTCCCTCTGTCATGTCCAATTTAAATCAAGTTCATCCTTTCTACTTTCCAAACATCACTCAAAACCTCTCAACCAATTTTTCACGTCAATAAACTTCACCATCCAATCTCCAAATCTATGCAGTCATTACTGTAAAACTCATTCATACCCTTCTCAAATCCAATTTCTCGGCGTACATTCATGTACAACACCTGGTGCTCTATTCATGCCATCCCGGAGGCACTACACTCGAGCTCTATATATATTCTAAATGAGTTGACACTGTGCCCCTCTCAAAATGAGGGGGCAATTTCCTTCTCTGGTAACCCCATGAGAAGGAAACCTCAATCTGTCTCCAATCAGAAAGGGAGCAGTCTCTGTCTCCAATCAGATAACTGCTGGTCACAGTCTCCAATCTGTTGACCAATGGTCACAGTCTCCAATCTGTCGACCCGTACAAATAACCGTTGATTGGCCTATCAACCGGTTATCATCGCGTGATGGTACATAACTCAGTGTCATGCAATGATCACAACATCCTATCAAATCTCATCCACAACCTCAACATTTCCATTCTCATTCCATTCTCAATTCTCTCAAGAGCACACTCATAATTCAGTTTCCTTCCATTAATCACTCTGGTCCCTCTGTCATGTCCAATTTAAATCAAGTTCATCCTTTCTACTTTCCAAACATCACTCAAAACCTCTCAACCAATTTTTCACGTCAATAAACTTCACCATCCAATCTCCAAATCTATGCAGTCATTACTGTAAAACTCATTCATACCCTTCTCAAATCCAATTTCTCGGCGTACATTCATGTACAACACCTGGTGCTCTATTCATGCCATCCCGGAGGCACTACACTCGAGCTCTATATATATTCTAAATGAGTTGACACTGTGCCCCTCTCAAAATGAGGGGGCAATTTCCTTCTCTGGTAACCCCATGAGAAGGAAACCTCAATCTGTCTCCAATCAGAAAGGGAGCAGTCTCTGTCTCCAATCAGATAACTGCTGGTCACAGTCTCCAATCTGTTGACCAATGGTCACAGTCTCCAATCTGTCGACCCGTACAAATAACCGTTGATTGGCCTATCAACCGGTTATCATCGCGCGATGGTACATAACTCAGTGTCATGCAATGATCACAACATCCTATCAAATCTCATCCACAACCTCAACATTTCCATTCTCATTCCATTCTCAATTCTCTCAAGAGCACACTCATTGACAATTGACAATTCTTACTACAAAACAAAGATTATTCTTAAACCTTTTAGATCCTGCCATTGACAATTCTCAATCTTCCACAATTTAACCATCCATATCATCTTAAGACTATTACAACAATTGTTGAGGATGAGTACTTCCTTAGTTATTATCAAATCCAAAAAGTCCCAATATATTCCCATCTCTTCCAATTTCCATAATTTTATATTCTTTCACTAACATCAACAATTGTGATAACAAAATCCATTCCAAAATATCATTATCATATTACTTCTATGGTAACACTCAATTCAACCTTCCTATGTTTAACATGCAATCCCTCCTTCCTTAACAACTAATGTTCAACCCATTAATATTCCATGGTTTCACAATTTTACCTAGCACCATAATCCTATGAAATCGTCAACTTCTAAGAATTGAATAGCAACTTTCAAAATCCTTACGAAACTCAACCTAAACATGTTTAAAAATCCACAAGATCTCATATGTAATCAAATTTATTAAACTCAAACCATTACAAGTTCATAATGACTTAAAATCTCTAAACAAAATACTTAAAACAAGGTTCAACTTGTTCCAAAACTCCTCCAACTTCAAAGTCTATAACTTTTTACCAACTTCGATAAACATTAGAATCACAAATTGATTCATGGTCCATTCTAATCCCACGAAATGCAAATTTCATTTCTTTTTGACCTACCACTTCTAATAGTTAATCAAATTCTTTCTTTACCCTCATGAATCAAGATTCTCTTCAATAACATTACAATATAACTAACGGTCTTTATCTGCTCATATACATTATCATTCCATACTCAATAAAGCTAACTCACAACATTCTACTTCTCCAATCACCTAAAGATCCCAACTCTTCTTCCCATTGTTGGCTAAGCCAACCAAGTCCAATAGCATTCTCAATAACTCTATAGTCATCCCAAAACCATAAATCAAGTTTAGCAACCCCTACTTAAGGATTCCCAATCATTTATTACTTTAATCATCAATTATCCATATTCAATATCAACAACAAATACTCACTTCATTCTAATTGACATTCTACAAGTCATTCATCAAATCCAACATGTCAACCTTAATCAAATAATTAATTCATGAATATTTTCCTATAACATCAACCACTTCAATCTCATCATTATTAATTCTAGTATAATATGACTTCTCCAAACCTATTTGTTATCCTCCAACATTCTCCTCATACCATTACATAACCAATTCCAACATTTCAATAACACCATATAAACTCAGTAATCCTCTACAAATCATCCATTCAGTCATCAAATCACATATCACAAAATTACTAAATCAATTTCTTAATTATCCTACACTTTATTCACCAATCTCCTTTCTAACCACTAATCCACTTAATTCCACCATTCCAATGTCATTGTATAGCCTTAACAAGCATTACCTAACCACCAATTCAATCAAAACATCTTTCATGAACAAACCCTAACCTCAAAGAACCCTAAATTGTTCCCCAAGATTCTAAAATAATTTCCACTTCAAACAAAATCAAATGAGTGCACAATATTTTCAATTAATCACTTATTATTCATTGTTGTAACTTGAAAATTCCAAAAATCCCAAATCTACCCAAAATCCTCACTTCAAAGAGGCAACTTTATCTCAAAATCTACATCACAAAGGGGTAGAAAAGGCTTACGGAAGCTCATACGCGAGGAGAAGTGTATCACCACCGTCGGCCGCCATGCTCCTCGCCGGAAAATCGGCCCTTAAAGTGGCTCCCAAAACATAACAGCAAAAAGGAAAAGAAAATGAGGAAAAGAAAAAAAAATGAAGTTGGGGAGAGAAACTAGCTTGGAGAACCAAAGGAAAATGCTAACGCACCTCCCAAAACCGCCAGCCGCCGCCGGAACGAACCATCCGCCGGAAAAACGAGCTCGGCGCCGGAGAAAATGGAGGATGAAGGGAGGCACAGATCTAAGAAAAAGAGAAGAGAGGATAACGAAATGTGCAAGCTTTTGGAGAGGAGAGGCCGAATGAGTATGAGGTGAGGAAGAAGAAATGGAAATGGTGTTGAAAGGGGGAGGAGGCCGACGAGTTTTATGAGATTTGGGGGGGGGCGGTCCGTTTTTTGATGAAGCATAAAGGGAAGGACATGTTTGGTTTTGGTGAAATAAGGTTGGTTCCAAATAATTTGTAGCAAAAGTTTACCATAATGTACTCTTTTAATTTAAATTCACTTAAACCAGCCTCCAATTTCCTTAAACTTCAAAATATTTTTAGCTTTACCACTCCCTCATATTTCAAACTCTTCATTTCTTAATTAATTATATGCATATTAATTACTCAAAATTTCCAAAAATATCCCAAAAATTCCAAAATCTCCCAAAACACTCTCTAATCCTGAATTAAATTTTTCAGGATGTTACACTGTACTTGTGAAAATAGTGCTTATTTAGCTAATATGTAAGTGGGTGTAAATTGAGATGGAAGAAAACAAAATGATGTACAAACCAAAACTGAAAAATATGGCCGATGGAAGGGGTGTATGGTTCCAAGGTTCTAAAATTAAATAAAAAACATTATAAATAAACAACATACATTTAAGGGCCAGATTATACTTAACAAACAAGATTAAAAAAACACAAAGGGAAACAACAGATATTTAAGAAGTAGATTAATCCTAATTAAGCTGGTACTAAGAAAATATTAAGGACAACACCATCTCTATTTGACGTTACTTTTTACCATTTCTTCATCTTGCTTACATTATAAATTGGGCCTTATGCTAGCCATCCAACCTTTGGCCCATATTAGTTCAGAAGAAGCCCATTGCTGCAAAACTTTGTTCCATCGCTTGCATTTCCTCTTCAAGTTCTTCGTTGGCTGCATTTCCCTCTGTGACAACTTCTTCGTTATTACCTTGGATGCCTGATTCGAAAGGTGCTTCTGTGGGTGGGTTGATAGTGATGTTGGTCTCCTGCAGATAGAATTGGATGACACTAAAATATTTTGGTTGTCCATGTCTATCACAGTTAGTGGTTCGTTGCTAGCCTGTGGCAGGTGCATGAAGAGGTTGTATTTGTGTCTCCTAAGCTTTTTCTTGTATTGACGGCTGGTGTTTAACATTTCCCACTCAGCCCATTTTTGGTTTGTAAATCCTTCTTCTTCAAATAATTTGTACAAGTAGCGCATGATGTTGTATCTTTTTGTTTTCCACCTTCGACATCCAACCCGTTCAGAAACACCCATCGTAATCTCCCAGCCCAGAAGAGTTGTGACTTCCTCATTTTGTGCATCATCCAAACTTGGTAGCATGGTAGATGAGACATGACAATAAATTTCTCCACACCAAATGCGCATTATGTATTCATTTCCGCATGCTCTGTCAGATAGAAAACTTCTCAGTTCATTTTCGTTGAAAGGCCTTGGTATAATGTGTGTTGCCATCATGATGAGGAAAGGTTATTTTGGGTGTTTCAGGGAGTTCTCTTTGGTTTGTTCAGTTCTGGTGTTATGGAGATGATGGGGGGTTTATATAGACGCATGGTAACTTTGTACCTTATTTGTTTACTTATTGTTTATTCCTAATACATACTAATATTTTATTTTACTCTATCTTGGCAAGTGGTTTATTATGCTTTGTCAATTGTCATTGCCATCATTTTTGGGTCAGCTGATTTGATTGAGGGTTCTTGAGTATTCACTTTGCTTGGAGCTGGACATTTTATTTTTTTTCCCTTTTTTATTGGTGTACTGTGTATGCATGCCAATTTATAGATGGATGTAAGCTGTAGATTAATTTTTGCCAAATATATGTTTTATTCTGTATGAATTGAACGTTAAGTTCAGATTTGAGTTTTTATCAGCTGTGATGAATATGTAATGCCTAACATATGTATTGGTTGTGCTTTGGTGTGAATTTTGTTGCGTCAGTTTGAAACTCTGTTGAAGTTAAATTGTTTCAGCTTAGTTTTTTTTTATGGAGTCTCGGCAGCTCTGTTTTGTTTTATTGTGGATGTGGATTCAAATTTCAAAATTCAAATCACGTAAGGCTTCTCTATTCTCCATCATTACCAATGTTGTTCTAGCTGTCTATCAAGGTAAGCTCAGGTTTCAGGCAAATAATTGCCCTATATTCTGTATTTTGCGTAGGGTGGCTATCCTATGAAGGTCACTTTGTGATCCAGTTTGAATTTCAAAGTTGTGATAAGCCAGATTTGGTTTGGTTAAGTTTGATTTAGTAGTGATGTGACAGTTTAGTTATGCTTCTTTAGGTTTTAAGTGTTATGGTATTCTTTGTTTCAAGTAGCGTCAGTTGCTGCCTGAATATAGTTGATATGTATGACCCAAAGAAGAAACTAAATAGATCGACTGGGCTTTCCTAAATAGTTAGTCATGTTTTATTATCCTATAATTTTATTAAAATAATAAATTTATAATCTGGTTGAATTTTTTATTTTGAATTGTATGAAAAATCTGTAATTTTATATTGATTTGGCTTTAAACTTTTTGGTTTGTACGATATGTTGGCTTTCTTTGTTTTCATGATCTATCATTTATTCATCTTCAAGTTTAGTTAATTGGTATTGAAATGTTATGTCACATGTTTAATTTGTTTATTACAACATATATGTAAGTAGGAAACTTTTAAATTTTTTAATTCTTTATTAGTTTTGTAATTAGTTTTCTGGTTGTATAATTTCTTAATTTATTAATAGTTATACAATTGGCATAATTGATTAGTAATTGTAGCGTAGTAGACAATGTGCATCTTGTAATTGATATATATGTTTTTTGTTGATTATTACTAAACTGAACTTTTTTGAGTTAAATATGTTATAATTAACATTTAGTATATATCTTTTTAAGCTTTTTAAAATGGCAAACCTTACTTGTATCACGAATGGGATTTCCTCACTTGTGAATTTTGGCAAACTTAAATGTACATATATTAAAAAATTAATTAATATATGTAAGTAATATTTTTATCATTAAGCTACCTTAACTTATATTTTTATATGTGTTTGTGTGTGTGTGTGTGTGGGTGGGTGTGTGTTGCTAGGCTTAACACTAATCGGTGTTCTGTTCATGACTAGCCCAAACATTAATTTTTTTAAAAAAAATTTCCAAAAAAGGAATTTTTTTTCCTTTTAAATCTTCTATCTCCTGAGTGCTATTTGGTTAACAATTTTTTATTCAGAAATTTAAATTTTTTGTTACTGTGCACTTTTATTTATACTATTTGAATTAGGCTGTGCATATTTCCTCTTGAATAAGTTTGGGTCTGTTTTCTGGCATTATCATATAATGAGTCTTTCGTGGAATATTTTATTCTAAAGTGGGGTTAAACTACAAATTAAAGAACTTTTGGCCAGAATGTTTAATTTAAGCTAAATTTATAACCTTTGCTCATCTATAAATATATAGCTCCCACCCTTAGTTTGTCTGCAAGTAGTCTGGTGTGTGTATTCCTTTCTCTGCTGAGTTACAATCTTAGTCAAGTCAAATTCAAATTTGAAATGTCTCGGGTTACTCCTCTCAGTGACCTCAATACTTCTACTGATAGATGGTGTATTGAGGTTCAGGTTATTAGGAAATGGAATGTTTTCCAGAAATCCCTCCCCTCAAGGCTTGTGTGCATAGCTATGTTGATGGTTGATCGCCAGGTGAGTCATTGTTATGAGATTGGTCGTGTGTTTTTAGATTTCGCAGCCCAAAAAATGTTTCAGGCATGACATGTGTGCTTTTGTTTTGTGTAGGGAACATAAATCCAGGGCAGTGTTGTTGGAAAGGACATGATTGAGGACTATAAATCTCGTGTTGTTGAGGGTCATACATACAGAATGGCCAACTTCGTGGTAACTGCAAATGAAGGATTATACAGAGCTACCAATAATCCTTTCAAACTCTTGATTACACCTAGAACTTATGTCACGGAAAGGGAAAACTTTTTCATTGATTTTCCAATCAAATTGTGGACTCTTGGTGATGTTCTGCGCGTTAATAAAGATAATAACATTGATTATCTTATTGGTAATTACTCCTCTCATTACTAATAATGTGGTATTTGATGGTTTTTTTCATTATTATGTCACATTTCGGATTTCTATGCTTAATCTCCTCATTTTGTGGCTCACTATTTTGTTTGATTTAATTTATGTAGATGTTATTGCCTTTGTCAGTGAGATGGGGAACTTGGATGAATATATGAAGGATAATGAGACCAAATATCGTATTGGTCTTACATTATGTGATACTGAGTAAGTTTTATTCATTGTAGTTGTTAAAAGATTTATTTGTTGATCTTTTAGCTTAGGTCTATGCGAGAAATGTCTAAAAATTTTAAGTAACCAAATTTCTTTTGTTTCTCCAGTGGAAATAGCGTCGAGTGCGTGTTATTTGATGATTGTGCCTATGATGCTTACATGTGCCAGCTGGAGAATATTGAGCAACCTGTTGTTGTTGTCTTAAACCTTGCTAGGATATCGTTTACACTTGATGGTATTTTTTCAGAAACTTAACAATATAATAGAATCAATGTTTAAAGTGCTGAAATGAGTTATTTATTTATGTTTTATTTTTAGAAATAATATTGACCATTTGTAAATGCACTCATGATTATACCATATGTAGGCAAGCCTCAGATTCTTAATTCATTCAATGCTACTAAGGTTTCTTTCAACCCTGCTATAAAGGAAGTGAAGGAGCTGCTCGACAAGTATGATACTGAGATTTCTTAGTTTATAGCCTTGTATTTTTAGCCCGGATCATTAGTTGTTACTAGATATTTATATGGTTACTATTTGTCTGCTAAACCAGGTCGAAAGAGCTGAATTGTTCAATCACAATGAGGCTTAACCGCACCCAAAACAAAGATGGCCTTGAGTTGTTCCAGACGCCAACTTTTGAAAAGAGGAAGAGAGTGCTTATTTCTGATATTTCTGATCAGCCCATTGTGAGTAACATTACTATTGTTTAACTGTCTTATTTTCCTTTTATTTTCCTTATTTCCGAACAAATTGACAGGGAGAAACTTTTCTAATTCATGGTGTGATATACAAACTACAAACCATGCATGGATGGGTTTATAATGGTTGCGGGAAATGTGGAACTAAACCTCGAGTGGAGGACACTCGAATGATATGTACTGGATGTAAGAAGATACCCGAGACCATTGAACCAAAGTATGTAATATTTTCAGTAACATTCTTATATAAATTTTTATCGTTTGTTACCTTTTAGGAATTAATTGAAATGCTTTTTATTTGTTTAGGATGAAGTTGCATTATATTATCAAAGATGAGAGTGGAGTGACATCTGTGACCTTTTGGGACAAGCACTCCAACCAATTGATAGGGAAATCTGCCGCGGAGTTGAAATTACAGCTGTGCCAGGTAGCTTAACATTTTCTGTTTTTAAAACATGGGTTCATATCTAGAGATTTTTATCTGAAGTTATTGTTAATGCATGAGGATAGAGAATATGATTTTCCTGATGAACTTGATAGCATTGTCGGCAAGAGAATGATGTTGCGGTTGAAATTGAATGAGTACAACAAGAAATTCCCACATGCGAGCATTAGTGTGGTGAGTTTTATGATGTGTGAGAATCTACTTGACAAGTTCGATGAGGTTGATGATCAGGTACTTGTAATTTTTGTAATTCAAATTAGGTTTACTGTCAATGTATTTGGTGATTACAGTTTGTATTGACATTTTTCAATTCTTTGTATTTGAAGCAAAATTCTGTTGTTGATTTGTGTGGAGAGGTATGCAATGTTATAGGTTTTGTTAATGTAAAATTGTCTGGTTTGAGCTTTTATGCATTGGGTTACTTGATTATAATTTCTGTATTTTTGTGTGTAGGCTGTTGATGTTCCTGGTAGCAGTAAAGCTAATGACAATCCTTCTCAAAGTCTCTCAAGTACTTCACAAACAACTATTAGTTCACCTATTGGAACTAAGCCATGGCAACCAATTCATGTTACAGATGGTATTGTTGCTGCTTCACCTGAGACAAAAGATATGGCTGGTAATCTGAGTTGTCCTGGGCTTAGTTCACTTATCCTTTCTTCTTCTAATGTGATTGAAGATTCAATCATCTCCATCAGTCCTTCAAGAAATGTCCAGCCGCATATGGATGAAGAGACAGACACAGATGCCAAGTTGGGAGGTCATTTTGAAAGTCCCGTAATCGTGGCAACTTCTGGAAGAGTTAAGGGTAAGGGAACTGTGAGGAGGCGGAATAGTAGACAAGAGGCAGAAACACTTAAGGAAATATCAGGAAATATTCCTGGAATGGGAAAAACCTCTAAGATTATTAAGCAGGAAAAATGAATCAGTTGCATGGCAGAGACATCGTTGGCTTCATGTGTCATATAATATAGTATATGTTATGATGGCAATTATGGTTTATATGTTTTACCAATAAGTGTCTATTGTGTGTGTTGCCCAATGGGCTTATTAATGGTTTAGTGTTATACATTTTAAACCATTATAACCTTGATAATGGTTTATCTTGTATTACATATGGCTGAACGTTTAAGGTATGTGTCCTGTGTTGTAGTTGTAATTCGTATGAATTGAATGTCTTGTAACGTTGTTATGTAAGTATGTTTTAGTGAGTGTATTTCCTTTAAGTTGAAGAAGTGTGTACTTATGTCAAAATTTATAAATATGATTATGTTTAATGTATTTTCGTTACTTAATAGTTTTGTCTAGCTTGGTACCTATATTTCATCTCTTGGATATTGTAATTTATTTTAAAGTATTCTAGGTAATGAATTAGTGGTAGTTAAAGTGCCTTTACCCAAAAATTGAAACTTATTCAGAATAGTCATTTGACCATTAATTATGTTTGAAGAAATATATTTGTTGACATGTTTTGTGGTATTTTTAATCATTTGGTTTTATATTGGTATTAGTTATTTTAGGAATTTGATATTTATTATTCAATTTCCTTATTGATGTAGTGATGCTATTTTTTTGGGCTTGTGGTAGTAGATAGTCTGTATAGTTTAATAAATTTTATTTTATCTAATGTAAGCCTTTTTAATTGTTACTCCCTCCAGTCCTCAATGTAAGAGCCCAAAATTTGAATGGTTTTTGTCCCCTATATAAGAGCTCACCCCATATTCTCTCCTTATTTAATGCATTTTTTCCTTCTTAACCCCTAATCCTCTTTCATATTTATTAATGCTTATGTATTTATCTCCCGCAGAAATATCATAATAGATATGGGTGATTAATGGAAAAGAAGTATTAACTTTAGACAGTCAATTAACATTAACATGTCATCTTAAGAAGTGTTTTTTTGACGGCTAGCTCTTATACCTAGTCATATTTCATTTTGAGCTTGCCATTGTAGATTTTATTTTATATATCATAATTTTTAATGTAGTTTGTCTTTTTAAATATTTTATCAATTGAACTTAAGTAACTCTTACACATAGTTTACAACATTAGTTAATAGTTTATTTTCTACCGTTTTTAACATTATAACCCATATATATTTAAAATGGATCTTATTTATTGAACTTAATATTTTCCTGTTTGCAGACATTGATTAATAGTAGATTGAAAATACACCACCAGATAAAATTGATTTGAAATTCAGTTTTCCATTGATTTATTAGGATACTTTAAATTAATTATATACTGAATTTCTCTGAATAACAATAAGTAAAGTAGATTGAAAATAAAGGTGTGTAGGTAAATAAAAGTGGATACATCATTTGTCAATCAGGAAAATATGGTAGAGTAATTATATGAATAAATATTTTAGTTCCATGATAAAAACAATTTGGAAAGATGATTTTATATCTAAGAATTGATTAATGAATAAGCTTTATGCTTTGACTTTATTCAAATATGTTTGTTTGTTAGAAATAATAATGTTTATACCAAATTCGTTCCTATTTAAAGAATTATGTTATTTTGTATAAAATGATATGAAAAATAGTCTAATATTCTCTTTATACAATTTTTTAATTATTGGTTTTCATTAGTTGTCTTATTTTATCTATAAACTAATAGGTGATTCAAAAATATGTTCGAACATGTCATCATTTAACAGTATGTTTCATCTTATGAACGTCCCTTACTAAAAGTTAACTATGTCTTTTAGTTAGGAACAAATATAGTACTCCTTCTGGTCCTAAATATAGGATCTAAATAACTTTTTTGGGGGAGATTAAGGAAGGCTTAATTATAGATGTCTTTCCAATAATACCTCTCCTTAATTAGTTTAGTTACTTAGTAGCCCTTTCTCCCCTATCAAAGGAGTTGTTAAGACGAAGAAGGGTAATTTAGGAAAAATGTGATAAAAAATGTATCTAGGTCTTATATTTAGGACCAAAATGAAGTCTTTATCTAGGTCTTATATTTAGGACCGGAGGGAGTATTAAATTAGTCAAAATTAATTTAGTGTTTGTTTGGCTCGACATATTTTTGAGATATAAGTTAGTTTATGTTGGATGTTTTATGCCAAAAAAAAACAAGTTAGTATTAAATTAATCTAAATTAAACATGCTGATAGTGGTTATAACTGATCATGGTTAGTTTTTTGTACCATATGTTAACCCCACATTAGTTTTATAGCTAAGGGAGTTTTTTCTTCATCTTTTCATTTTGTTATCTCTTCTTCTTTTTCTGTTGAGCTAAGGTCTGGTGTTCAAACACAAGTTACTGCCGTGTTGACTGTTGCAAGTTTATTCAAGTGTAGGTGAACCAATTCTCCCTTCTGATATTTTGGGCTGATGAATTTGTGGTTCCCGATTCAAATTTGTTTGTGTTTGTGTTCTTGGATACGCAATGCCAAAGTACACTACTGGGAGAAAACAGCGCACTTTGAAAAAATCAGATATTGGTATGTTATTTGTTTTTCCCCTTATATTCATTGAGAGATTTTAGTTAATTGTTAAGTGTTATTTTTTTAGTGTAATTCAAGTAGTTGAAAGTAATGTGGTGAGACTAGCTGATGTAATATTATACTTATATGGTAGGTATAGATAGTTATGATGGTGTGTCTCCACTTAGCAGTCCACGTTTTAGGCGTCTTCAAGGTTTTGATGCAGACCACAGAAGAACTGAAGACACACCGAGACAAGATTATTATGATGACATGTTATTCAATAGGTGGTTCTGCTAACGCTGAGGTTGCTTCTTCATCACAATCATCAAATCCTCTCGCTGACAAGGAAAGTTATTATCGGACAATTCAATTTGATTATGGAAACAACTTTGTCGATGATGAACTTGATGGTAAAATATAATGGTTTTATAAAGTTATTGCTGATTCAAGTTGCAGACTAAGAAAAATAGTTTAATATTTGCTAATTTTTTTAATTCTAATTCTGATTAGGTGAGTCATACATTGGCCAAGGTACTGATCCTAATGCTGGTAGGAGAAAACAGCCAAACTTGCGAACTAATGTGTTGGAAGGTTAGTATTTGCTTGCATCTGCAAGTAACTATTGTTTGAGGAATCACATCATTTGAATTAGCTTTGAAGTATTTTGTTATTGCATAAGCAGAATCTCTGGAATACATTGATGAAGGTGATGTATCCTATGAATGCATTTACTGTGGTGCACTACTTTGGTATAATGAGAGATGTAAGAATGAAAATATAAGTGGTGTTGCCAAAATATTTTCTCTGTGTTGTATGAAAGGTAAAGTTAAGTTACCTCATTTTAGACCTCCACCACCTAATTTGCGTTCCTTATTTTTCGACAAACATTTACCGATTTCTAAAAGATTCCATGAGAACATACGTCAGTACAATAATATGTTCTCATTTACCTCAATGGGAGGTAAGATTGACCATAGCAAAAATTCAGGCAGTGCTCCTTATTCGTTTGTATTATCTAGAGTTAATTATCATCACATAGGGAGTTTATTGCCTTCCTGAGGGGAACAAGCTGTTTTTTCACAATTATACATCTATGATACTGCAAATGAGGTGGAAAACAGAATTTCAGCAGTATGGTATGCAGTTCACATATTGCTCTTAGCTATTTTATTTACCAAACAAATTATTCACTGGAAAAAATACCATTTCCCTTTGCCGCAAACATTCAACAAAGGCTTCAATTGATCCAGATATTGTTAACTTGATCAAGTCTGAGTTGGACTCTTGTAATCCTTATGTTAAGCAGTATCGCAATGCATCATCTATGATTAGTTCTACAAGGCATGCCCCTCTAAAGTTATGTTTGCTAGGTTCAAGAAACAATGATGGGCGTATATATAATGTTCCGAGTGAGTCAGAAGTTGCAGCTCTAATTGTTGGGGATTTTGATAATTCTCTTTCTGTGCGTGATATTGTGATTGAAGAAATTGGGGGTAAAGTCAAGAGAATTAGTGAATTGCATGCAGCATATCTTCCTCTCCAATATCCTATTCTATTTTGTTATGGTGAAGATGACTATAGAGATGATGTTCCTTATAGAGAAGAATTTCAGAGTTCGACTTAACATACAAAAATGGTTAGCATGCGAGAATTTTTCTGCTATAGACTAATGACTCGTATTACTGAATGTTCTATAATACTTCATTCATCTCGATTGTTGCATCAATTCATTGTTGATGCATACACAATGATTGAGTCTCAACGTTTGGCTTGGATTAAAACGCATCAGAAAGAACTTAGAGTTGACAAATATAAGAATCTGTCGAAGGCAGCAGAAATGGGAGAGAATGATGCTGCCTTTGTTGGGAAAAGAGTTATCCTTCCTTCATCATTCACTGAGTTATCCTTATAAATATCTGCAAAACTACCAGGATGCTATGGCAATTTGTCGTGTAATGGGTTATCCAGATTTATTTATAACATTCACATGCAATTCTAGCTGTCCAGAAGTACAACGATTTTCAAAGAAACACAATGTTGTGGCAGCAAATCGAACATATATGCTTTGTAGATTGTTCAAGCTGAAGTTAGATTGTCTAATGCATTTTTTGAAAGAACAAAAACTCTTTGGCCCAATCCGTGCAGGTATATTTTTGTAATTTACCGAATATTGTTTAACTATTAAAATAAAGTATTTCCTTGCCCTTATTTATGTGCTAATGTAATTCTAAATGACAGTTCTTGTATTTATATGTTTTGCAGATATTTATACAATAGAGTTTCAAAAAAGGGGTCTTCCTCATGCTCACATTCTTTTATGGTTGGAAGTCTCTGGAAAAATGAAATTTCTAGCAGATATTGATAAGTATATTTGTGCTGAGATTCCAGATGAAAAATTTGAGCCAAAACTTCATGGATTAGTCAAAAAAATGTATGATCCATGGTCCTTGTGGTGCTTATAATCCTAATGCTAATTGTATGCTAGGGCGGGTACGATGTGGGAAAAAATTCCCAAGGTCATTCAGATCGCATACAACTATTGATGATGAAGGCTTTCCTATCTATCGTAGGCGTGATTCCGGTAGCATTGTTACTTTAAAAGGGGTTCCTTTAGACAATCGGTACGTAGTTCCGTATAATCCAACTTTGCTTTTGTTGTTTCAAGCACACATAAATGTGGAAAAATGCAACCATTCATCTGCCATAAAGTATTTGTTTAAGTATATTAGCAAAGGGCATGATAGAGCAATTGCGGCTATACTTAGGCCTCATGATGGTAATGTGAAGAAATTTGATGTTGATGAAGTCAAACAATTTTATAATTGTCGGTATATTTCATCTTGTGAAGCTTCTTGGAGAATATTTGCCTTTCATATCCATAAACAGCACCCAGCAGTTCAGCGTCTTAGTTTTCACCTGCCTAACGATCAATCAGTTGTTTATTGCACTAATGATGAAATTGATGAGATATTAGATAAACCACGAGTTTGTGAGTCACAATTCTTAGCATGGTTTGACTTAAATAAGATTGATCCATTGGCAAAGTCATTAGCTTATGTTGAGCTTCCTAAACATTTTGTTTTTGATCGAAGAAGCCGTTGTTGGAAATCACGAGAGTCTGGCAAAACTATTGGTCGTATAGCTCATGTATCACCTTCATGTGGGGAATTATACTTTCTCCGAATTCTGCTTAATAAAGTGAAAGGCCCAACATGCTTTGATGATATAAAAACTTTTGATGGAACAATTTATGATACATTTAGAGAAGTTTGTGTTGCAAGGTTTGCTTGACGATGACATGGAATACATAATTGCAGTTAAAGAAGCATCTTTTTGGTCTTTGGGACGCAGTTTGAGAAATTTATTTGCAAGTATGCTGCTTTGTGCTTGCTTATCTGATCCTCTACGCGTTTGGAATGAGACAAAAGATCTATTATCAGAAGATTTATTTTATCAACCTTCCTCACATGATGGATCACGTAAGAGATTTTTATAAAGGAAGATTTCTTTTTTTTTGTTTTGAAATTATGGAACTGTTGTAATGTTGTGTACTAATATATTTGTTGTATTTCCAGGTCATTCCATTTCTGCAGATATCAAGGAAGATGCTGCTTTAAAAGAAATAGATTGTGTTCTCAAGGAAAATGGAAGAACATTGCATGATTTCCCTTCACTTCCACAACCAGTTTATTCCTCTGATATCAATCTTCAGAATGAACTAATTTTTCAGGAATTAAATTATGATCGCATTGAACAGTCTTCGGAGGCATCTCAATTAGTTTCTCTATTTAATCCTGAGCAACGACAGATTTATGAAGAAATAATGTCTTCACTGAATGAAGACTGTGGAGGGTTTTATTTTGTTTATGGATATGGTGGTACTGGGAAAACGTTTTTGTGGAAGGCTCTTATTGCCTCTGTTCGTGCTTCTGGCCATATTGTTCTTCCCGTTGCTTCGAGTGGGATTGCCGCTACATTGCTGCCTTCTGGCCGAATAGCACATTCTAGATTTTTAATACCTATTCAGATTACAGAGTCTTCAGTTTGTTCTATTACTCAAAATTCACCTGTAGCAGAACTTTTGATTGCAACAAAACTTATTATTTGGGATGAAGCACCAATGGTTCAACGATACTGTGTTGAAGCCTTAGATCGCTCGCTGAGCGATATAATGCAGTTTGACAGACCTTTTGGTGGAAAGTGTGTTGTAATGGGTGGTGATTTTCGGCAGATTTTACCTGTTATACCCAGAGGTTCTCGAGGTCAGATAGTTGATGCATGCATTAACTCTTCATTTTTATGGGAGTTCTGCAAAGTATTTACTTTGACACAAAACATGCGGTTGGGAGTATCTACTGGTGTTGATGATAATGATAATATTGCTTCTTTTGCTAATTGGATTCTTGATATTGGGAATGGAGTTGTCGGTGATTGTAGCGATGGAATAAATGAAATTTAAGTACCTTCTTCATTCTTTCTGCAAGATTCACAAGATCCTATCTACGAAATAGTTCATGCTACATATCCTTCTTTATTAGCACATCTTGATGACA
Source organism: Mimosa pudica (assembly GCA_029929735.1). Taxonomy (NCBI): domain Eukaryota; kingdom Viridiplantae; phylum Streptophyta; class Magnoliopsida; order Fabales; family Fabaceae; genus Mimosa; species Mimosa pudica. The sequence continues at coordinate 3,798,352 of JAKELP010000021.1, read as the reverse complement.
ATGAATACTTTAACGAAAGGGCAATACTCGCTCCTACACTTGATTTGGTGGGTGAAATCAATAATTTCATGTGTTCTATGCTACCAGGGGAGGAATTTGTATTTACAAGTAGTGACTCTGTTTCAAAATCAGATGATGCATTTGACATGGATGAAGAATTATGTGATGTTGATTTCTTGAATAATTTTAATTGTTCAGGCTTGGCACCCCATCGATTGATTTTAAAAAAAGGTACTCCGGTAATGTTGCTACGCAATATCGATCAATCTTTACGACTATGCAATGGTACCAGGCTTCGAATAACACATTTGACAAAAGCAGTTATTGGAGCTGTCACATTAAATGGATCTCATCCTAATCAGAATGTGCTTATTCCAAGGATTAACATGAATCCTTCTGAGAATCGATTGCCATTTCAAATGCAACGTCATCAATTCCCTATCATTGTATCATTTGCAATGACCATTAACAAGAGTCAGGGGCAGTCGTTAAAACAAGTGGGCTTATTTCTATGTAAACCAGTTTTTTCTCATGGACAACTTTATGTTGGATTATCTAGGGTTAAAAGTAGAGATGGACTCAAAATTGTTATTCCACGTCAGGAATTTAGCACAAAAAATCTTACTTTAAATGTTGTTTATAGAGAGGTGTTTCGTAATGTTGTAGGATAATTTGTAATTTAAGTCTAATTGTGTATGTTGGTTAAAGAACATAGTTTAATTTAGCCAGTTTCTTTGTGTATATTTTGTTTATCCCTGATAAATATATGCATATAATACATGTTACCCGGGCAACGCCCGGGACAGTATTGCTAGTTATTAAATGTAGATGCAGGGATGTGTCTTTGACTAAATAACTAAGATAAAGATGATGTTGCATGCCTATTGATGTAAGTTTAGAATAAAACCAACAATCCAACATTGACAAGACTTTGTACGTCTGCTCTCTACATAAAAACTATAAATGACGGTGTATCTACTTTTTTATGGTTTTATATATTTATAATTATAATGGGGGGTGTGTGTGTGGAGTATATAGACTAATTTCAAAAGGTGTGATTCAAAAAAGATGAAAAAACGAAACAAAATATCGGATGTACGGGGCACTGCATAATGTGTTTTTCACGATAAACACTGATCAGTGTTTATCGATCTGTGTCTAGATGCTTAATTTGCTGCATGAATTAATCTGTTTATGTGGCCGGTTTGCTGTTGACGTTTTCTGCTTTGCCTCCAGATATTTTCCTGATGTGAAGTTTCAGACAGTTTCTTAATTTTGTCTCTACCATTTTATAAATAAAGACATCATATTTTTTATAATCCATTAATAATCCCACGCAAAAATCATACTACTAGTTGTTGATTATTGTTGTTATATGTGTGAGCATGAGTAATGAAACATAAACTAATAAATTTATGATATTCTACAGCATTCATAAATGTCAAAACTAAATTATTCATTCCTCGTTTAGTACAATGCATTTGATTTTCTTTTACTTTTTTTTTATATTAAATGACTCGTAATTTAGTGAATATGTGTTTGTTTGAATTATCTTATTTTACTTTAAGTAATATTTTGAGTTGCATGAAATAAATATGTAAGGAAAATAATATCATAAAGCATAAAAGTGCTTTTAATTAGATAAAATATCTGACATAAAGATTGACAGGTTGTGATTTTTCTTATTTATAGGGATACTGGAATAAGTGAGAAATGAAATTTTGTTTGAATTGAACAAGCTAAGTTGATGAAAATTAATTATCTGTTAGTTTTGTTTGAATGTCTTTTCAAGGTGATGATCAGGATTTTAATAACACGTGTTCATATCTCCTAAGGATATACTCCCTCCGGTCCCTAATGTAAGAGCTAGCCGCCAAAAAAACGCTTCTTAAGAAAACATGTGAATGTTAGTTGGATGTCTGGAGTTAATGTTTCTTTTCCAAAATTGCCCATATTTATTAGGTACTTTTAAGAGAGAGAAATACAAAACCATTAATAAATATGAAAGAGAGTTAGGGGTAAAGTAGGAAAAAATGCATTAAATGAAGAGAGAATGTGGGGTGAGCTCTTACATTAGGGACCAAAACCATTCAAATTTTGGGCTCTTACATTAGGGACCGGAGGTAATATTTTAATTTCTGCATTTTGCAAGAACTTGAATTTCATTTCTTTCGAGTCAAAGTTTATCATATTACTAACACGTGTTGATCCTTTCTCCCTCATTCGGTTGCAGTGACTTTTCATATTGTTTTGGGGTTGGCTAAAATAAATTCCCGCCTATAGGGGTTTTAATGAAATTTTCCCTTCTTGTCAGGTATTGTATTTTCCTGAAGCTTCATTCTCTTTTTCTACCAACAAGAACTAGATCAGTAGTTATCTTGGATTGGGAATCTCCCCACTTAAATCCCCTCTTCTTTCTCTATTTAGTTTAAAACTCCGTTTTATATACTAGTATAAAAAAAATAATGATCCTACAATTTTTCAAAAATCGTTTTTTCTGTTTTGAAGTTAAAATGATGTAGTTTTAATCAAATAGAAGTGAGTGGAGAAAAATTAAATGGATAGCTGCCAAATCGGTTGGTTATCTTATGTCTTCAACATGAGAATGCATCAAACTTTCTTTCCTTCACCATAAAAGGTGTCACATGGCAAGATTCAAGGTTCGACCGTTAGTTTTAACTTAATGTGGTTTCAAGATGGCCGCTCTTAGTTTGGGAGAGGGTCCTCTCCACTTCCCTCGAAAAAATTATTGGGGACACATTTATTTTGTTTGATTTTACCATTACATTCTACATAATATTGGTGACATTTTGGTACCTTATCCATAACAAATGATTCTATTTTCAATTTTATTTTCAAAGATTCATTCATAAAATGATACTTTTTATCCATTAGATATCAAAGTGTCCCAATTTTATTTAGAATCTAATATAAAGGTATAATAAAAAAAAATCTGACCCTTCATATAAATCTTTTAAGTGGAGGGACGTAGAGAGAAGAAAACTAGAGAGTCAACTGAGGTTGGGTAGTTGAGAGATAAAAACTCATTCACCTTTAATCAAATGTCTGAGGTTCGATCTTTGACGTTGGGTATGGAGAATCATTAAATCTCACAGGCCAGCTGTCTCATCCTTTGAGATGTCTACAAATCAGCGGGGTAGTCTCTCACTTGTTGAGTGAAAGGATAACTTGATATACATAGTGGATTAAAAAAGAAAAAAAGAAAAGCAGAGAGCCTCTCTTAGTTCACCTCTATTCCTATGTTTCGGCCTTCTCATATTCAACAATCCGTGGCAGTACTATATTTTTTGAACTGAAGGCAGTATTATTGATTGGACTGGTTTTGTGCATAAAAGAATTGTTGGATCATGGGACTTGCTCGTTATAGCTTGCCTTGGGCCCAATATTACTAGTGACGTTCCTTTACTTGTACATGGATTAGCTTAAGCATCCAAATGTAAACATTATACTCAACCTCTATCATTTACTATACCTTTAGTCCTTTCCGGTTTTTGAATAAGTTCAAACCCATTTCATGTCATTGTATCAAGCAAAAATGGGTTAAAAGAAATAAAATGTGACCAACAAATTTATGCTAATCCAATTTTTTTGCCATGATGTTAATCCAATTTGATATCTAATAATTGAGTTTATGCAGGAAATTATTGGAAAATCAATTTTATCCTACATGGATTTGCTTAATCATCCATATGTAAACATCATAGTCAATCTCCCTAACATTTCTGGTTATTATCAGAAACTTTTTTGCTCTTCAGGAGAACGGAGAATGGAGCAAGTCCTGAATTATATTGATTCTCGTATTACGCCTGAAATGAATCAGACTTTAATGCTTCCTATCACAAGAGATGAAATCCGTTCTGCAGTTTTTAGCTTTGACGGCAATAAAGCTCCCGGACCGGACGGGTTTTCAGGTACATTCTACCAAGCTGCTTGGTCAGAAATAGGTAATCAAGTTTGTGATATGGTTCTTGAATTTTTCTCTGGCAAATCTGATATTTCTGTGATCAATGATACTAATGTGGTACTCATTCCCAAAATTGATAAACCAGAACATGTATCACACTTTAGACCAATAGGACTCTGCAATTTCTGTTACAAAATAATTTCAAAGATCATAGCACTTCGCACGAAACCATTTTTAGAATGCTGCATATCTCAAAATCAAAGTGCTTTCTTACCAGGCAGATTAATTCATGATATCATTATTGCCCATGAAGTATACCATTACTTAAGGAGGAAAAAATCAAGCTTTAAATATGAATTTGCCCTTAAGATGGATATGAGTAAGGCCTATGATAGAGTTGAATGTGATTTCTTAAAACAAGTTCTCTTGAAATTTGGCTTTTGCATAGATTGGGTAGCATTTGTTATGAAATGTATAAGTTCTGTGCAGTTGCATTTGTGTGTTTCAGGGGACAAGATTGACTCCTTCATTCCTGGTCGAGGATTAAGACAAGGAGATCCCCTCTCTCCATATCTATTCATCATTGTTGCGGAAGTCCTTTCAACCATGATTCACAAGAATGTCCAGAACAAAACTCTCAAGGGGATTAAGCTGAGCAATACTTGTCCTGAGTTATCTCATAGCTTCTTTGCTGATGATGCTCTCTTCTTTATGAATGCTAGCAGATCAAACTCTATCAATCTGGCTAGAATTATTAAGATTTACTGTGAGGCTTCAGGCCAATCTCCCAATTTAGACAAATCTACCATTGTCTTCTCAAGCAACACCACTCCGGAAGTCAAAAATGAAATATGCCAAATTCTTTGCATCCCAGCAGCAGCAGACCAAGGAAAATATCTCGGCATCCCTAGTATTTGGGGGAAAACTAAGAATCAGGCCCTTTCTTATATTCGAGAGAGAGTGAAATCTAAAATGCAGGGATGGACCCAGAAATCTTTATCATATGCCGGGAGAGAAGTTATGATCAAAGCAGTTGTCAATGCAATTCCTATTTATCCGATGAACTGCTTCAAATTCCCATCAAAAACTTGTAAAGAATTGAACAGCCTTATTTCAAATTTTTGGTGGGATGGCTCATCTGAAGGAGGAGGGACTCATTGGAAAGCATGGGATTACCTCTCTGAATCAAAGCTAAATGGGGGAATGGGCTTTCGAGACTTCACCACTATGAATGAAGCTCTTCTCGCTAAAACTGCATGGAGAATTTTTCAACAGCCGCAAGAACTATGGGTTCAAGTTCTTAAAAGTATATACTTCCCCAAGGGAGATTTTATTGATGCAGGGATTGGGTATAAAGCCTCATGGTGTTGGAGCAGCATTCTTAGTGGAAGAGACTTTCTAAAGAAAAATCTCTTGTGGGATTTAGGTGACGGTACTTCAATCCATATTTGGAGTGATCCATGGATCCCAGATGTTAATTTCCCTCCAAAGCCACAAAATTGCAATGAATATATTGTCAATGAGGGCAGAGTTTCAGATTTAATTGTAGACGGTCAGTGGAATCTAAACCCCATTTGTCACCTCCTTCCCCAGAATATTCTTGACCGAATTTCCCAAATCAGCATACCTCATATCCCTCTCCCAGACAAACTTGTGTGGACGCCTGCAACAAACGGAACTTATACAGTGAAGCAGGGTTATAACCATGGAAAAAATCAATCTCAGTTCCATTGCAATAAAGCTTCCTCATCGATCAACCTTTCTAGAGCTGATTGGCAAAGAGTTTGGAAGATTAGAGTTATCCCTCGCATCCAAAATTTCATATGGAGAGCACTCTCAAATGCTATAGCAACAAAAGCAGGTCTGTACAAGCGCCGAAGAGCTACTTCTGAAATTTGTCCAATATGTGAGACTCAAAATGAAACGATAGAACACTTGTTCTTTGAATGCTGCTGGACAAAATGGGTGTGGTTTGGATGTCCTTTTGGGGTTCGAATCGATGCCCTTCATACTAATAGCTTTGTGGCATGGTGGCTTCAAATAACAACAGGAACAAATGCTTTATCCAGCAATGATCTACCGCTGATTTGTCACATTCTCTGGAATATTTGGAAGCAAAGAAATGAGTGGGTATTTAATCATTTCCCACCTGACCCGTATATTGTCATTCAAAGGAGTGTTCAAGCGAATAATGAGTTTTGGAAGGTTAATGAATGTATTCAGCATCTAACGAATCTTATCTCACCTCACCAACCAAATGTTAGATGGGTGAAGCCGCCAACCAACTTCCTCAAAATTAATTGTGATGGCTCCTTCAAGGACCAAATGTCTGAAGCTGGAATTGGAGCAATCTGCCGAGACTTTCAAGGTAACTTCAAATGGGGTTTTGTGGACAAGATTAAATCTCTCTCTGCCTTTATGACTGAGGCGCTTGCACTCAAGAGAGCCTTGCTACTTGCTATTGATCTAGGCCATGATAAGGTGATATTTGAAACAGATTGCCTACTTTTAAAAGACTGTGTGGCACTGAACAAGCCTGAATCTCATGAGTGGAAATGCAGAAGTATAGTTCAGGAAATCATCAATCTCTTCTCATCTAAGGCTGGGTTTTCTATCTCCTTCACTCTTCGGAGTGGAAATTTAGCAGCTGATCATCTTGCAGCTATTGCTTGTAAGGATGTGTGCCCAATAGGGTGGGTTTACCAACCAACACTTCCTTTGTCTTCCCTTCTAGCTTTGGATGCCTCTGAGGAAGTTGAAGCCTCTGAATCATCATCTACTACACCTCATGACTCGGGTGGAGTTCTTCTACCTTCTTCTCCACCATTACAATGTTCTGGCATAGGCTAAAAAAGACACTGGTCATAGTCTCTGTTATGTTATGCTTATGTTTTCTTTTGCTCTTTTTAATTTGTATTCCGGAACTTGAATGTTGCTTACTCATTAATAATAGAAGGAAATTTTCAGTTCAAAAAAAAAAATCTCCCTATCATTTATAACATCTTTATGTTACTGTTTATAGAGGGTTAAAACTCATTTCAAGTCAATATTTTTCAAATGAAAATAGGATAAAGAAATTTATTGTAACTAACGAAATTGACTTTTGAGAGCAGAAAAAACCGTTTTTAAGAATAAAATTTCATTTCTAACAATTGAATTTTTGCAGAAAAAACAAGAAAACTGCTTTTATCTTACATAGATCTGTTTAAGGGAAAATCCCAAATAAATCCCTCCCAATACTCAAAATGACAAATGAGGAACCTAAATTTCCAAAAGGACTATGAAGGAACCAGCAGTTACCTGTCATTTTAAAATTTTGCGAAAAGAAAAAATTGATACAAATTACTACCCCACCCTAAACTCACCCCTAACACCCACTCTCTTCTCGCAATTTGTGTTTTAGGATGAAGCAATTTTGTTGGATTACAACCCTCGTAAGAATGAGAACACATGTTCGAATCCCGGGAAACGATCTTATTGGAAGAAAAGACAACCTTGCCTATGTGAGCAACACTCCTACCCCTCGAATCCAGGTTAAAGGTTGCCAATAGGCGCTAGTTTAACAGACCGTGTTTAGCGAAACAAAACCAAATGAAAACTACAGCCACAATCAAAATCACAAATCCCTAAAAGCTTAAGTACATGGTTAAGGAATTACTTAATCAAACCAATCAATCAATGGTTAATAAAAAAAAAAAAGATTTTTCTCTAGCCATTACTTGGGCCCCACTCCCACTCCCACACAACACACAAACACACACACAACGATTGCTTCTCCCTCCTCTCTTCCCCACTTCCCCTCATTCCCTCAACCCCTCACTGCAAAAACCGAATCTTTCGATCCCAATCCCAAAAATCTCCTTCCTTTCCCACAAAATCAACAATACCCACTTCAAAAAAACAATACCCACTTCATCTTCACCCTCAAAATTCCTTTTTTACCCTTCTCCATGGATTCCCGTCGTGCCCCTCGTGCAGTAATCGACCCAAAGGTCCGTCAAGTAGGGTTTTTCGCTCCGGGGGCCCCACCGGAGCGATCCCGGTCGAGTCCACCGGACCCCACTTTTCTCAAAACCTCATCTTCCCAACTCGCCTCCCAGAATTCCCTCTCGCCGGTCATGATTCCGCCGCCACGTCACGCCTCCGACAACCTCCTCCTCCACGCGCGCCACGCGCCGTTCCCTCCCGCCGCCTCAAATCTCCGTGGTGACTCCGTGTTGACCGCCGCCAGCTATAATAGCTCCTCGTCGGAGTTTTTTCCGGCGCCGATGTCGCCGGGCGTGTCTCCGTATTCGAATAGGGTGGTTGTGGGGGAGGGATTAGGGGATTCAAGTAGGGGTAATAATGGAATTAGTAATAGTAATAGTTTTGGTGGTGGTGGGAAGGTTGCTTCTTCGTTTCCTCGTGGTGGGTTTGATTTGACTACTGCTGTAATGAATGCTGTTTCTGTTGCTGGTGGGTATTTTTGTCTTTTTGGGTTTTGAGTGGATGTGATGATTATTGTGTGGATTGATTGTTTTTTTGTTTTAGCTTTTGATTTGAAGTTTACTATTGAGTAGGTTGAAGTTTGAAATTGCTATCACTCTTATGTTTGCATGTGGGATGATTTTATTTGCATCTTTGTGGATTTTGAATAGGTGTGCTATCTGTTGTGTGGATTGACAGATTTGTCTGAGGAGTCAATCTGAAAGTTTTTCTCTTGAGTAGTTTGAAGTTTGAGGCTGCATTCACTCTTATGTCTGCTTAGAGAAGGGAGTAGTGCTAATTTATGGGCTACATGATAGATATGGAAAAGCTGGTTATTTATCTGCATAGTCATATGATGTGAATATTAAGTGAGTTGAAAGTATATTGCTTTGAGTAATGTGATAGGATTAGTGGATGGACTAGAAGAACGTTTTTTATAGTCAAATCATGAATTAATCCCAGAGTCCTTTTGGGAGTGCTATGGTGATAATGGAATAATAATACACATAAGTTCAGATTCAATGTTTTGAAGTTGAGATTAGTGCGAGTTTTTATTTGAGCATGTCTAATTTATTATTGTCCTTAAACATGGCCGCTGCGACATGCTTTTTTCTTAGATAGTCGCATGTTTTAAAGCTTATTTACTGTGTATCTTTAGATAATGGCTTGTAGCTATTGATTGAATAGCACTGAAAGTCACATCGTATATTTTACATGATACCCTCATTATGAGCCTCAAGGGGAAAAGCCTCTTGATCTTTATTGAAAGGATGCACTGAATAGTATTGTTAATGATTTGGAGATGGTATTAATTAGGATATTGTGGTTTTATTAAATGTGGTGTTTGGATTTTTTAAATTAAGCCAAAGATTTACTTCAAACTTTGTATGATTTGATCAAAGAAATGTGCATCTTATTTTTGTTAGATTAATGTTGAGTTTGGCATGCTTTGATCTCATGGCTTTGCTTCTTGCAAGTGAATGCAGTGATTTTTCTTGGTGAATCCATTTTTACTGCTTTGAATTGGCCCGATTCGTTTTTTGAAACTCGAAACGCATGAAATGCCATCACATAAACACAATCATTTCCCTCCATGTATTAACCTTTTGATGTAGTCTTGCACATTCAGATTGTGATTTAGGAATTGAAGCATTTTAAATTTTTAACCTATTTACTGCCCCCTTCTTCAATTCTGATTAGAGAAAGAAAAAGCTGACAAAGGAGGAGGATTGACAGTAGATGCAAAAGAACAGCCATCAAGTTCAAAACCGCAGAAGGAAAAACCCACAAAAGCTGAAAGACGTGCTATTCAAGAAGCTCAACGAGCAGCAAAGGCTGCTGCTAAAGGTTTGTTTATGTTGTATTGATTTCCTTTTTTATTGGGCTTTTAGATGGTCAGTCCAATTTGCAGCCATTTATTTGATGGTTACTTTTGTGTGGTTCCAAAATGTCTATGGGCATGATAATTGTTCCGTTATGCCTGCTGCTGAGTAAATCTGCCATGCATCAATATTCGTCCTTTCAAGCCTAAATTTTGGATGTTAAATATGCTAGCACGGATATTCCTTTCTAAAAGACCCACTCTGAACCTAAAAACTTTGATGTCAATTTATATAATGTGTCAGCTGAAGGAGGCAAGGCATCTGGAACAGCAGCATCAGCAAATGCAAAACCTAAAGTTGCAAAGCCTTCTCAAAAGGTTGATACTGCTTCAGTTGTTGCCTCTGAGAAAAAGGGAAGTGATCGCCCATCAGAAAAAGATAGAAAGAAAGATGTTCCTCAACCACGCATGCAGTATGATGACCAGAGTAGAGTGGAGAAAGCAAAACGGCGTGCTGTGGTAAAGCAAACTGAAGCTAGAAATAGAGTTGAGTTGTTCAGGCATTTGCCTCAATATGAACATGGGAGTCAGTTGCCAGATCTTGTGGCAAAGTTTTTTCACCTTGATCCCATGCATCCTGCTGTCTATAAGGTGTCTAATTTAATTCTGTATTACTTGTTACAATTTTTTTTTTGTTTTCTGGTTCCTAAATTCATCATTTTGTGCTGTATGACTGTTTTTGTGGCGTAGAATCTTTTTCATTGTCTTTGTTCTTGTTTAGTGGTGGGCAAATGAGGGTGTCTAGGCCTTCTGTTGAACTTTAACTGGCATATGATGTATCCTCTACTAGGAGTAGATTTAGTTTTTTGGTCCACACTCAATTTATAATGGGACTTGTGATTTATTTTTCTGGTAACAACAATGTTTATGTTGAGATGATTGCTCTTAAAATGTTATTCTTAACCTGAAAATAGTCATGGCTAGATTCAATCAATCTTCCATATCTCTGAATGTTGAATTAAATGATGCTTGATAAAGGAATTTCGTATGTGCTGCATAATAATGAGTGCTTAGTACTAATTAATAATATAGGTCATATTTAGATTTCATGCTGTATTTACCTTTATACTGATGCATTATCTGATCTTCATAACCTTATATGGTGGCTGTTAGGTGGGAATGCAGTATCTGTCCGGTGATATATCTGGTGGCAATGCTCGATGTATTGCAATGCTCCAAGCACTTCAAGAAGTCATCAAAGACTACAAAGTTCCCCCTGAGAAAGTCCTTGCGAGAGACCTAACAGCAAAAATAAGTAGTTACGTTTCATTTCTTATTGAGTGCCGGCCTCTTTCAATCAGTATGGGAAATGCAATTAGATTTCTCAAGAGTCGAATTGCTGACCTGCCTTTGAATTTATCAGAGGCAGAAGCCAAATCTTCTCTCAAATCAGATATTGATCGTTTCATAAGTGAGAAGATTATCCTTGCCAATAAGGTGATAACTAAACATGCTGTTACTAAAATAAGAGATGGCGATGTCCTCCTTGTTTGTGGGTCATCGTCTGCCATTGAGATGATACTGCTACACGCGCATGAATTAGGGATACAATTTCGTGTTGTAGTAGTTGACTCTCGTCCAAAGCTTAGTGGGCAGCTCTTACTTAGAAGGCTGGTGGCTAAAGGTCTAAGCTGCACTTACACTCATATTCTTGCAGTTTCCTACATAATGCATGAAGTTACTCGAGTTTTTCTCGGTGCTTCAGCTGTATTGTCTAACGGTACAGTTTACTCTAGAGTTGGGACTGCGGCTGTTGCAATGGTTGCTCATGAATTCCGTGTACCTGTCTTGGTGTGTTGCGAGGCATATAAATTTCATGAAAGGGTACAGCTTGATTCAATATGCTCAAATGAACTCGGTATGTCTATGACTCTATGTTTAACTCTCCATTGGGGTTCTTTTTTTCCCTTGAGTGTGGAAAGTTTGACATTCCCCATAAAACATTCTTGCAGGCGATCCCGATGTCGTTTCAAAAGTTGGAGGTAGAGAGGATGTTAACTACTTGGATGGTTGGGCTAACATAGAAAATCTGCAACTTCTTAATCTCATGTAAGAATTTTGTGTCTAGAAGTATGATACAACCCAAAAAGTGTCATTTTCTTACTCTGACCTAGCATTTCTTAATTTTTCAGTTATGATGCCACACCTTCTGATTATGTTTCAATGATAGTAACAGATTATGGCATGGTAAGTCATTTTCTTATTTTGACCTAGCATTTGCTTTTTTTGCTGTTGAAGATACATGTTGAGACTACTAGTGATCTAGGCCCTTTAATTGCTGAATTGAACACATAATTTATCTTATCGCTCATTTTTGGGAAAATGTAAAAATAAATGAGTAGCATGAGCCCTAACACTAAAATACAATGAAACAACTAAGCAAACATTTTAAATCATCTTCATTCACACGTCCATGGACACGCCTGCATTTGTGCGCAGAGTAGATGCATATTGCATGACGGTTTATTCATTTTCTGCAGGTCCCACCCACAAGTGTCCCAGTAATTGTTAGAGAATATAGGAGAGAACAACTATGGATATAAATGATGAAATGTGGATCATCACAATTTTGCATACATGCCAAATCTCAATTTATCAGCGGAGTCGAAATAAGATTGGAGAAATGTGTGATGCATCTTTTTGGTATTGCTTTTTTCATGCCATACTGGAAATGGGAATAATGTGTAATGAGCCATTTTGATATTGGGAAATTTTTGGACCTTCATGATTCATCTGTATCAGTCTGCCTCAGGGAAGAGTGCGAATTTTCGCCTCTCCAGGCATTGTTTAACCCATGCATTCTCACCTGTAACTGTAATGGATGTTGTTCTAGGGTGGTTCAAATTTTGGATGGTGGTATATCTGTCACAATTTTAGATTTTGTTCCAAGTTATTCTTACTTTCTTGGCCTGTTTCTTTGGTAATTAGTTTTTGGTTACATTACATTTACATTTCTACATTTTTTGCCTTGTTATTTAGCCCTGCTCTAGTGTTTTAATGCATGTCATTTAATTTTTGGAATTTCTGTATGGGGCATTGGGGCATTTTTAATTTTAACCAAGAAGTTTAATGCCAGGGGCACTGGGCACTCTAAAGTTTTCGCAGGGCTGAAACTTATAAGTCTAGAATCACTTGAAATTATCTCCCTCATTAACAAATCCATAGACGGTGATTAGTATTAAAAATGAAATAAAAGTATAGGAGTGAATGGAGTTGTCAAAAGCTGATTGTTGAACTGGTAATCCATTTCGTTGAGAACTTTAGTTTGAATATCAAGAAGAATTAAGGGAAAACTATTTGCATTTTAAGTTTTAAAATAAATTAAAATTTTAACTCAAGATCAACGTGATTTGGTGATATCCTTGATTGTATAATAGAAATGTATGAAATAAGATTTCAAGATTGAATCTCTTAAGCGCATTTGTCAGAAGAGACGAACACCTATTGTGTTTTAGGTCTCAAAATGAATTAATCTCAAGTTTTGGGATGTCCTTGATTCCATAAAAAGATAATGAACTAAAAGAAAATTAGGGAATTAGCGGAAAGTTATTGATAGTGTGTATAAAAATATGAAATGTCATTGTTAATTGCTACTTTTAGCATGATTAATATAATGAAGAATTATATTCCTCTATTCGAATTCTTATTTCAAAAGTAATAAGTCGAATAATATAGTGGTTTTAGGGATTACGAATAACACATTTGTAGTCCACTTTAGCCTTTAAGTATAGCACAAAACGCAAAACACACTTATATGATAATTCGACCAACACCAACGATATTACAATAGCCATACCAATGGAGTTTATTTACATAAAATTCAATCAAGTTCATATTTGGCGCGTCAAATAAATCATGATTACTGAATTCGTTTCAAGAAAACAAATAGTTGTGGACATAGGTCTGAAAAATAAAATCACTAATGAAAATCCGCATGTTTATGATTGATGAATAAACTAGACAAAACTACTCATCTTGGTTACCATACCTATAAACTAAAGATAGACCAATAGACTCTTTCGATGTTACTTTTGATGTAAGCTTATTATGAGATAATATCATGCAGTTTTTCATTGAAAATAAAAGGATAGACAATATTTACAAGTATTAGACATCGTGGAAGGCGTTATATTTTCCTTCTACTTAATAACTTCCAAGCTATTTGGGCATGAACTAAAAGCCAACAGCCTAACACTATAACTTGTAAATGGTAAACAAATCTTGCATCGTCAAACTCGTCGGGGATTGACAAAAATAAATCAATTCATTGATACAAGTAAACCAACATAACAACAAACCTGTGTATATAGAAATAAATTCAATTAATACATCATGTGAACTGTGGGGTAGGGACTAACACACAAATGGTTAATTCTTTTTTGATAGTACACAAATGGTCAATTCTTACATAACTGTGAATTGATAATTGAAGCTTGGTCATTTCATTTCCTCATGAGGTATTCGCTTTTTCATTAGGTGGTGCAACAGTTCCAAGAATAACAAGGCCGCCTAAAATTACAATCAAAATGCCCATGGAATTGACCAACATTGCTTCACTGGAATAACGTGATATTACCTTGTTTGTTTGTAGGAAAGTAACCTTTTCTAAAATACCAGTAGTTGCCGCAGCTATAGCCAGGGCATATATAAAAATTCCAAAGAAGACATGCCATGGCATTAGGGTTGCTCTACTATTTCTTGACCCTCCTGGATACCAAAAAGTAATAAACCCAGCAGCCCACTGCAAAATGTTACAGTGAGACGTCAGAAAAATACCGCAACAGAGTCAAAGTTATGAGCTAGAACAAAGTAAACGATGAAGATGAACAGAATAATGAAGGCACCTGAATGAAGAATAAAAGAAGACAAGCCAGACCCAGCCATGAATGCAGGCTGTAGAAATTGTCAATGCCCTTATCATTGTGAAACTTCCAAGCAGCCCAGAGACCAATCAAGCTTAAAATGAAAGAAAGAAATTGTAGTGTGAGATGCACTACTTTCTTAAAGCTCTTTGTCCCTGATATCGTTTTATATGCAAGCATCCCTGCACAATGCCATAAACAGGGGGATATATGTTATTGGGAAGGAACACTGACTCGAAAACAAATATTGCAAAGTGATGTAAGATACTATTAAGTTTTTTCCACATTCTTGGTGGGATCAAAGACTTGACACTAACTTTTCCAGCAGCCAATTTCTATCAACAGATACCAAAAATAAAATCATCTTAAAAAAATAAAGTGATTGGAAAAACACAATGCGTTAGAGAATATACATCATTAGAAAACAACTTATGAGATGAATAGACTCCTAACCAATTGACATGTATGATAGATTTCACAGTCAAATCTTTTCATCAGAAGGGGTTCAAGAAAATGCATGTTTCTTCTTCTTTTTTTGTTTGGATGAAAAAGAATGCATGTTTCTAACAGTGCAGTGAGATGAAAAGCTTTAAGCATCCTAGTATTTCACAGCCTTATGAACACTGGCCATTCAATTGCAGTCAGAAGAAAATGGTTACATCAAGCATGGCTTAATCAACTGATGAATGTGTCAGACAATCAATACAAGAAAAAGGTCACAAGTTATTTTAATGGCAAAGAAAGATCCTGAACTGAGTCAGACTTCATCTAGCAGTCAGCATAATAAGCATATACATACATTTATAAATATAGAAATCTGGCATAGATGAAGCACATAAGCAATAATCGAAAGAAGTTCATGTAAAGCTGAATAATTTTGTTAAAAAGGCTAGGGAATCAACACGAGGAAATAAAATTTAACATGTAGAATCCCGTTGTACTACCCAGAAAATTTAAAAGTTAGTAAATAAACAAGTAAGGTTGACAAGCATGAAAAGCAAGAGATTTACATTTTTTCAGAGGGAACGGTATGAAGAATTAACCAAAGAATGAATCATTGTTAGCTTATCTAATCCTATAACTGTAAGTCAATAGCCATGAGCCCGTGTCATTTCATTCTTAGTGAGTTCACAGCATTTGATTCTTTTTCCTCTTCCCTATTGCCACCTAGCATTTCCATTATGTTTCTCATCAACGATTCATCTTGCCAAAAACAATGTTATTAGGTCTAATTAAAATTAAAAATTCAATAGTAGCCACAAGATCATACTCTGTGGAACAAACAATCTTTCCAGAATGGCAGTGAAAAGTTGCACTAAACCGCTGATATGCTGGAAACAAAGCATTTCCACTTTGTCCCTTCCAAAAGAAAAAGACAGATCCTTTACCTTCTCCATTGATTAGAATAAGTCCAATCACCATCAACACCGGATGCACCTGTCAAATGTATGATAAGAAACATAAAAAATCAAATCATCAAATGCAAATGCATGCATATCTTATTAAAGTGACTCCTTCTGGGCTCTGGAATCGTCAAAAGTTATAACAGCTATAAATATGTCTAGAATAATTATTTTCCAATATTACCCTTATTTATAATGGGAGTACTCTTATATTTTGTACCAAAACCAAAACAATTCAAATTAATTTGAGCTGTTATAATGAGTGAAGGAGTGAGGGAGTAATATTGTATAGAGTACACAAAAAGTTACAATTAAATTGAAAAATTAAGAAAAACATTTGTCAGCTCTTATAAATCGCAATGTAATTAGTCAAGCAAAGCAACACAATGATGTGATTGGAAGGTACCAGTGAAGTAAAAAAACTCCGTCAAGATCAATCAAAAAGAAACAATCAGGCAAATCAAACACTAAAAAAGACTTAACAGCCTAAGGATTGAACATAAAAAGGAGTAAGAGAGGAAAGAAATACATTAAAAATGAGATCTTTATTGTCGGAAACAAGAGCGAGGCCTCCTCTGTAACGTTGAGCCCAGACGAAGAGAAGAAGAGTGACGAAAATGCCCACAACTCTCACCGCCACGAAGATCGGAAATCTCACCGCCGGAGGAGACGCCATTTCTGACTTCACTTCTTCAATTGACCAGAGAGAGAGAGAGAGAGAGAGAGAGAGAGAGAGTTTCTGTTTTGAAAGACTAAAAAATGTGAGTGTTGTTACAGAGAAGTTTTTTTTTGACCATGTTGTTACAGAGAAGTTAGACTTTAGAAAAGGGAAGATGGAATCAATTTTAATGAATGAATATTGAATAGTATACATGACATATTGCTTCCTTCACGGAAAGAATTGAATTCAATTGAATAGTAGTATATAAAACATACTCACTACGTTCTTAAATATAAGAGAACTTTGACTTTTTTGGATAATTCTAAAAAAACTAAATAGGGTAATTAAAAATTGATTTTCCCAAATTTTTTCGCTAAACTAATTTATTTGACTTATGAACTTACATATGATCTAATAATATTTAAAATATGTTATGATTTAATTGTTCATTTTGCTTTCTTAGGATTCTCCAAAAAAGTCAAAGTGCTCTTATATTTAGGAACGGAGGGAGTAACATATTGCTATTTTTATGAAAGAAAATTTGGGGTGAGCTGGCTCAGACCTCAAGGGCTCGTTTGGTTGGAGGGAATGATTTTGAGGGAATGAGAATGAGATTGGGAATGGGAGTGGGAGTGAGTTTGGGATAGGATTCAATTTTTAAAATTAAGTTTGGTGTGAGGGAATATTTTGAGGGATTAGTTAAATTAATTTTTTTTAAAATTAGTTATAAATTATAAAATGACATTAATGACCCTCACAATAAATAAAAAGATATATCATTATCTATTTAAATTAATCCTTCCATTTCAGTTAAAAAAAAGTAATTCTTCCATAATTCTTTTTTTTTTTTTGCCAATTCCATAACATCTACTTCTTTCTAACAAATCGTCATTCTAAATAACAACACGAATATATAACTGGTTCTCATATGTTTTTTTATTAGAAACTGATTCTCATAACAAATCATCCTCACATTCTCATATGACCGGTTCTCATATATCTTATTATTAATGCCATCAACAACGAAAAATAAAAAATGAAATTCATCAATACACCGAAAAATAAGAAATGATATTCATTAATATCATCAATAGACCGAAAATAAGTAATGCAATTCATCAACATGAATAAAATGAAAAATAAGAAATGAAATTCATGAATAAAAAATTAAAGTAACTATGCTATCATCTGACGAACTACAAGAGCTCTCCCTTCAATAGGTGCAGCATAGAATGCAATCAAGTAATTCTCATCAGAAATTATTTTGACATAAGCTGAATACTTCTCTTTATCTGAAAGTCCTTCGATTTGCATGATATCATTATAAATAGAGCTCTTCATATCTTCCAAACGCTTCTCACGTTCAACCAAACGTTTTTCAGATTCGTCACTATTCATTATAATTGCCAATTGCTCACTTGCCTCTTTGAAGCTTCCATTCTCTCCATTCCTTGGAGTAGAAAGTCATCACATTCGACGCCGCTTCTCTTTTGTTTCTTTGACCCTGACCCACTATCAGATATGGTATGCTCCTTTGGAGTATTATCAAACTGCTCCTCTTGTTGCAAATTGCATCCAAGAAATTTGAAACCTTTTCTTGATAAAAAAAAATAAATTTGAAACCTTTGTTAGCAAGGAACACCCTCTTTTATTGCTAAAATTGTGGGAAAAGTAATCTTGTGTGCTATTCCATGAATGTATCTTATATTTATAAGTTTTACTATTTTTTGAAATACACCCAGTTATAAAAAAGAGAAGAATCATCATCTATATAAACAACAATCATAATCAAATAAGAATTGAATTTCAATAAAAAAATATCAAATAAGAATAAAAGATGGGATATTGATGTGTGGGTATGAAGAAAGATGAGATTTTTTAATTGAGAAGAACTAGAGATGAGAGAAAATCATGTACCTGTAAATAAGGGTTGAGAAGAAAAAGAGATGAGAGACTTGAGATAGAAGAGATTTTTTCACTGATATGTGAGAAGAGATGAAAATGTAAAATATATTGTTTTAATTTTAATTGATATGGTTAATAGGTCGATAAAAAAAATAAATATGATTAATAGGTGTAATAAAAAAATATATAAAAAAGGTATGATTAGGGTTATTTTTGTAATTTAAGTAATCATTCCTACTAATGGATAGCCAATACCAGGGGGTGAGGTGGGATTGGGTGATTCCCACTTAAGTGGGATTGGGAATCCCACTTAAGTGGAATATCACCAACCAAACCATGGATTAAGATTGAATCTCAATCCCAATCCCATTCCCTCACCCTCATTCCCACCAACCAAACGGGGCCCAAGGGTCAGAGAGCACTTACAAATGTAATTGTAGATCGTCCACCAATAACGTCTTCCAACAACCACATAGTTATGAGTCAAAACATTTTACTAGCTAGATGAACTTTTGTTGGCTTTGACATATTGCTTTTTACCATTATTGTGAGTTGGGAATAGTGTAGGCTTGGTTTGTGGTCATAAAATGGTCTGGTATGTGGTATAATTTATCGGTTTGAGCTTGGTCTGATTATTACTCTGTTAGGAGACTTGATAAATTAAACAGACTACAATATGAGGTTTAGAAAGGTAAATGTCAGATGACATCATTTGAATAAATGTTTAGAGAATAAAGGAGAATAAAGACCCTAGAATAGAGAGAATAGAGAATTTTATAATTTCAATGAATGAATATAGAAGTAGTATATGTGACATTCTGGCAAAAGAAATGTGACATATTGCTTACTTCACGGAAAGAATTGAATTACTAAAGTGCTTCTCTAGTACCAATATTAGTGGTTTGATTAAATTTTAATTTTGAAATTGGAGGTTCCAAATGGTGTGTGTGTGTCTGTTTCAGACATATGTTTCACTATGTGTAAAAAGCGGTGGAATATTACTATTGCATAAAACAATTACAGAGTAACATAATAAATTGGACAAAAATCAAAGGGGTTAGGGTCAAAATATACACCTAAGGGTCTGTTTGGTATGGGGGGAGGGGAGGGAAGGGGAAGGGATTTGGATGATTTTACTCCCCTCCTCTTGTTTGGCTCGCATAATCTTGATGGAGGGGAGGAATTTTTTTTTAAAATTTCCCCTCCCCTTCCCTTAAAACCCCACCCTCCAAAAGTGGGGGGATTTGGATGGGATGTGACCTTATTTTCATTGTGCTGACTATTGTACCCCTGATTTTTTCAATTATTTACATTTCACCCATCAGTTTCACCAAAACCCTAATTCCTCCTTTTCTTTTTGCGTTCGTTCCAGATTGCGTTCATCTTCTTAGTTCTATCTAATTTCTTTTCGGCTTCATCGATCAATTTCTTTGTTCATCTTCTTCGATCGATTTCTTGTTTTATCTACATCGATCTTCTTCAATTGTGTCTCCTTACTTCGCAGGTAATTTCTGAATCGATCTATTATTTATACTCTCGATTAGGTTTACTTGCGATTCGTACGTCTTCGATCGATTTCTTGGTTCATCTTCATCCAATTTCTGAATCGTGTCTTGTCGTATGCCTTTCACTTATTATGTATCTTGTTCCAATAGCGTGCTTGAATCTACTTGTCCTTTACCATATAATGAATCACTATGTCATCTATTCTTCATTTATTAGAGTGTTTGTGAATTTTGTGGTTAGATTTCGAAATCCTCTATATGTAGGTTTACTTGTGCTTGTTGTTTTGTACTTCTATTTACTTTGTGTGGAACTAGGGTTTTAATATATCTCAATATTCTTCTCCAATCTAGGTGACTGATTTCTAGTACATATTGGCAATAACGGCTCATAGATTTTAGTATTTATTGTGATGCTTGTAGATCTTTGTGTTTTATTATTCTTATTTTACTTCCTGCCACTGATACGTTTTATTCTACAAGGTTTTGTCTAATGTTTTTGTTACAAGGAGGCCATGTTATTTTAATAGGGGCTTGATTTCGATAGATTTGGGGAAGTGGAGTTGCAGAAAGTTAAGAGGATTTATGAATTGGGTTCATTGCCACCATTTTTGCTTGTGCTTGCTGGGGATGTTGAACCTATTGAATATAGGTAGAATCAACATGAGTATGTTGCATTGTAGTGGCAAATGCAAGTCATGGGCTAGGCTTGCTGGTACAAGTATGTTCATTGCCACCATTTTTGCTTGTGTTTGCTAGTACAAGTCATGGGCTAAGATTTATGGTGATTTGAATATTGTACACTTTTATTATATCTCCCATCAAACTTATGTGCTTTATAATAACTTGCGTGTGTGGAATTGTAGTGAAGTACTTTATAATCTTATGTGCTTTATAATCTTGCCTATTATTAGTATGGCCCCAAAGGTGTCAATTGTTGCAAACGCTTCATGTAAAGATAAGATCATTGGTGATGAGATCATTGCTGTCACAACATCAGAGGATAAGAGCACTAGTAGTAAGAATAAAATTGAGAAGAACACAACTGAGAAGAGCTTGATTTGGAGTGTCAAGATGGATGATTCATTACTTGATGCTTTCATGCATGAACTTAATATTGGCAACAAAATTGGTGGATCATTCACAACTACAGCTTATGACAATATAACAAAATCCTTGAGTGCCCTTTTTGGATTCAAAGTAGATAAAGACAAAGTCAAAAATCGTTGGAAGACTTTGAAGAGGAATTTTAGTGAAATATATGACATCTTCAGGGGGGGGTATGAGTGGGTTTTCATGGAACTCATCCGATAATAGATGGGAAGCAGAGGAAGAAGTATGAGATCAATTGATTGAGGTAAGATGTAATACATATATTGCTATTAATATTTTAAATCCTTTCTTTCAATCTGTTACCATCAACATTTTATTACTGTTAACCAAAATTGGTTTTGGTACTACCAAAACTGCAATTCTCTTGGCTCATATTTATTTATTTTCTTGTGACTACATTTTATAATAAGGCTACATGTTTCAATTATAATAAGTCAATATTTTGTTAGTTTGCTTGTGATTTCATTAATATCATGCTTGGTTACTGATAGGATTATATTTGCTGAGCACACATACCAAAGGACTAGGAAGCATCAGAACATGGGGACAAATCTTCTAAGGAATACTAGGATAGGACATTAAGGGGCTGTAGGAGGCCATAGGTCACTGTAGCTGTATGGGTTGTTTATTTTGGGGAACTGTGTCCTGTATGAGTATTTTAGGGACTTACTGCCTTAAGGGAAGATAGAACGTTTTTTTGTATTAGAAAGAGTGAGGAGAGGCTGGTCTCAAAAATATCGGGGAGATTAAGTGAGATTCTGATTGTTGAAGTGTGCTTGTTAATGTATTGAGGGAGGTTTGTCCAGGATCATTGTGAAGTTTTTTGTAACTTTGATCCTGAGTTCCTTTTGAGTAATATCAAACCTCAGTTATATTCTACAGTATTTCCTTGTTGTTAGTTTTCATTTGAGCAGGGTTATATCAGTTACCTATGGTAGTGATTTCTGTTTCTCATACTTTCAGGTTAAACCAAAGGCAGCCCATTGGAAAAACAAATCGATACCCAATTATGAGAAGATGTTAGCTCTTTATGGAAAAGATAGAGCTAATGGAGATGAGGGTGACACTACTTCAAATATGAAGAAACGGAAGCATGTGAATTCTGAAGAATCTATCGAAGTTGATCTAGATTATGATAAAGATACTGCTTCAAATATGGATAAAAGCGTGCATGATGGTGACTCTATAGGTGATAGTGGTAGGGCCAAAAGGATTGCTACTAAGGACAAAGATCCTTTTCAAATTCAGCTACTGGCAGAAAAAATGGATACAATTGCAAGCGTTTTAAGTGAAGCAAACCGAATTTTTCAAGCAAGATATGCCCCTGAAATTTCAGGAGAAGAAACTCTTAAGATGATTCAAGAGTGTGGGTGTGAGGAAGATAAAATACCAAGAATATACAACTTCCTTATGCATGATGTAGCAAAGTTGAGGGCTGTAATTCAATGTCCACTTATCCTGCGCAAAAGCGTGATCATGGACATGGTGTTTGGTAATTACTAGGTTAGTTAATTTTTTTGTTGAATTCTTTTGCTTTTGTTTTTTTATGGATTTTTAATTTAAGTTGACTTTGATGTTCTTTTGTTGTTAGGTACTAATATTCAGACCAATGAAGAGGTTGCAATTATGCTTGTGAGTACTGTGACCAACTTTTCTGATCAATATGCTCATTCTTGTTAGTAGCTAGCTGTCAATAAGTTTTTTTACTAAAAATTTGGCATCATAATGGTCAAAAGTTTCAGTCTTTTTGCTGGGATTAAACTCATTCTCTTTGATTTGTTACTTTGAGGTTTCTGGGGTGTTTGTTACTTTGATGGTTTGATGCTTGTTAGTATATTTGGAGTATAGTTTTGGACCTATAATTCTCTTTGGCCATATGGGATTTCTCTGCTATACAATGTAGCTTATTGAATCTTGCTTTTCCTACTATATCTCATTTGTTCAATAAGTTTTTAACCTCTGTGGTATGCTACTGCATGGTAAGATTTTCTCTGTTTTGTTATTTTAGTATAGTACATTGTAGCTTCTTGCCAATGCTGGTCACATTGGATGCTTCTATTTATAAATGAAGTTTCAATGTGGATGCATTCATGTGTATGCTTTGTTCATTAGACTCGCATTTGCTCTTTAAATGTAGTTGCAATTAAATCAGTTGTTTTTTTACTGAAAATGGCAGATGGATTTTTCTATATGATGTTTCTGATTGTAATAGGCTTTTGATTGATTTTTTATCAGGGAGAAGGAGTAAAGACTGTGATACTTGTGAAGATGGTGATGGTGATGGTGTTTGTGATTGATGACTTCCAGCAAATTTAACATTTGTGGCTGATGTTAGTTAGTGGCGTAAAGTGTTGCTGCTAGGCTAGGATCTATTTTTTGTTGTTTAAGCAGAAGAAGCTCTATCTTCTGAGCTTCTAATCAATTGTATGACAATCACTTCTATTTGGAGATTAGTTATAAGTACTCATATCACTACAAAAAAAACGGGCCATTCCGGCGCAACCTTACCGGCGTTTTGGTCCAAAACGCCTGTATGAGACCCATACCGGCGTTTTTACCCAAAGCGCCTATATGAAAACGCCAATAAATTTGGCTCGCGCTTCCCGCCTTTTTTCCCGCGTTTCCATATCGGCGTTTTGGGTATAACCAACGCCGGTATGGTTTTTAAATTTAAAAAAGAGGGGCTGACAGTTTTTTTTTTTTATTCAGAAAACCGCATATAGGCGTTTCCTCAAAACGCCTGTATGCGATTAAATATTATTTTAATCGCACATAGGCATTTTGAGAAACGCCTATGTGCATAACGTGCATTTAATATGCACTTTATGCGCATATCGGCGTTTTGAAAAACGCCTATCTGCGCATTAAGTGCATATTAAATGCACTAAATGCATATAGGCGTTTCTCAAAACGCCTATATGCGATTAAAATAATATTTAATCGTATACAGGCGTTTTGAGGAAACACCTATATGCATTATTTAATATTAAAATGCATATGGGCGTTTTCCAAACGCCGGTACGCACCTCCGTTCCCTATAAATAACACCTTCCTCCTTCCGCAAAGTTGCTCATTTTCTCGTTTTCTTCTATTTTTCTTCTCTTCGTCTCTCATTCAATGTTGCTGTTGCTTTGTTTTTTTTGCTAGTTTTGCTGATGTTTTTTATTTCGTGTTTTTTAGTGGTATTTGCTTTTCTTTTACATATTGCTTGTTGTTTTGATTTTATATATTTGGGTATCATGTTTTATGAATTACTCTTGTTATTGCTTATGTTTATATATATTATTCTTTATGTGTATGTAACTTTGGGATTAACATATTATTCCTTATGTTTTTGAACATTTTTCTTCCTGGTTCTAAACAATCAGGAAGAAAAATGTTTTTTATTTTTTTTTTGAAAACACATACCGGCGTTTTGCAAAACGCCGGTATGAAATATTATTATTTAATACCGCACATAGGCGTTTTATAAAACGCCTATGTGCATAAATAAAAAAATATTATTTCCGCATACCGGCGTTTTGCCCCTCGTCTAGGCGTTTTCCAAAACGCCGAGATGCCGCATTTCGACGGCAAATTTATAGGCGTTTTGCCAAAACGCCGTAGCGCTATTTCGCCGGAAAATTCCGCCGATGCGAGGCCCTATAAAACGCCGATATGGGCCCCGTTTTTTGTAGTGTATATTTGTCTATGGCTTTTTGTTGATTACATTATTTTGATGGAATAGTACCTTTCTTTCTCTGTTTTGAAATTAAGTACTCATATATTTTAAGCATGTGTTTCTATAATACTAGTGTGTTTAAGGAGTGAATTTTACGTCTATACTAACAAATGAAATCATTGAGGTCCCTATAAAGGAATGTAATCACTTCAAGATTCTACAAAAGTGATGAGCAGTGTAGACATGTCATTTCCTATGCTAGATTTTGTCATTGTATGGCAGCTTAATCATTTCTTTCTTGAGACCTCAATATGAATTTCCCTTCTATAACCTAATCTACTAAATATATCATGTATGTATTTGACAAATCCTTGGATTTGTATGATATATATGTTAAATTCGAGTATTTAACAATTTTTTTTATATAACAGTATTTAACAATTCTAAGATGTAATATCCCTTATTTTTAACTAAACTCAGTCATTAGAGATGAAAACAAATAAATTATAAAATTAAACAAGAAAAAAAAGGAAGAAAGCTGACTTTATTGTTTTTACCTGACTTTATCACCTTTTTCACTTTCAGATTAAAGAAAAATGTGAGTTTTGTGAGAATAAAATGACTAAAATTAATTTAATATTAAATATGGATTTCATACTTTTGTGAGAATAGAGTGACTAAATTTAATTGAATATATTAAATGGTAAATATTAAAAAGGGATATAGATACTAAAAATAATTGAATATTTTAAATGGTAAAAAAGCCTCAAATGAGGTGAGGGTCAAAATTGACCAAACCAAAATATTTTCCCTCCCCTCCCCTCTCATACCAAACAAGGTGAGGTGAAAATCCCTCCCATTCCCTTCCCTCCTAACAACCCAAACAAGGGAAAACCAGAATCTCTCCCATCCCATCCCATTCCCTTCCTCTCATTAAAATCCCTTCCCTCCCATTCCCTCCCCGCGTACCAAACAAACCCTAAATGTAAAGATGTTGATAAAACGAAAACAGAACTCATTTACAACCTTAACACACTCGGCTTGTTAAATGCAACGTCTAGAATGTGTTTGACAAAGACAATGCATAGTTATGCAACTTCCATTGTTAATCAAATTTCAAAACATCAAATAATATCAAACCACAATTGACAAAATTACAAATATCATGAACTTTATTAAGTGTGTTTATGTTAACTTATGGAAATGCGATTTATTGTCAATTTAACTTATTTTTCAAGTCAAATTAAAAATAAATTAGATTATGTAATGAGCTTTATGTTTAGATTAATAATGAAAAAAAGTAGTTTATTTTCCATAAAATAGATTATATATGTTTAGATAATTGTATTGAATGTGTAAAATAAGTAAGAATTTGATGGACCCACATCAATAGCTACTTATAAGCTAAAAATAAGCCACTTAATTTTAATAAGTCAGTTAAAAAATGAGCACAATCAAACATCTCAAAAACACAATCGACATACAATAAACTACTTTTTCAAAATACGTAGCTTACTTGAACAAAATAATCCCATCCAAACACACAATATCTTAAAACAAGGACTAAGTCCTAATAAAAATTATAATACTACAAAATTACTGAACAATTTTCTAACGCCAAATTTCAGACGGACTCTGAACTCTCGAGACCAAGCTGCAAATGCTAGCAGCTAAAAGAGTTATTATCAAACACACAAGAAAATGTTACATCTAGTATATGCAAAATTATTCTGGCCAAAAAAAAACATAGTATATGCAAAATTAGGGATTGAGGGGAAATGCGTCTCCCTTTCATAATGGAGCTAACAAATAATATTGGGTCAGTAACATATCAAAATCATTTAAGCCAGTATGAATGGATAATGCCCCAAACCTGCCACTTCTCTAGAACTCTGTACAGACCCTAATCCTAATTTGCAAGGAATAGAGGTAACTACAACTTGTAATTAGATGAAAATGCATCCCCACTAACTACCATTAATATAACTTTCACCTCCAACTGCGATAGTGGCGGTCTTCTGATAAATCCCTTGTTCGATAGCGACCTGGATCTCGGTCATTAAGGCTTTGTGTCGAATAATTAGGCCTGCTTAAATCATAATCATGAGATGAAAGAAGCCTCTCTGGGCGTGCGTAGTGAGAGTAGTGAAAGGAATGGAAGGAGTCTGGGTTTGGGCGTCCTTCATCATGCAAAGGACTTCTCCAGTTTCTGTCTGATAGAGACCTCCCAAAGTTGGGGCTTCCTGCATCATCATACCTACCATACCTTGGATGAAAACTAAAGGTTGGTGAGCCATATCCAGGGTCCCCAGGAGGACCTTCATCCCTTAAATCCATTGATGACCTCTGCTCCCGATAATGTCCTCTGCTGATTTGAACTGCACTATTGTTCGATGATCTGTGCTGAGGCCGGTTTCTGAGAGTATCGGAGCTTGAAGGTCTAGCAGCACCAGCATCCCACATTCTTTCATTTGCATTTGCTGGAATGGGGGCATTTATTCCTGGAAATTTAACCGTCATTTTTCTCTTTAACCTTGAATGATCTACCTCCATAATTTCCCCATCCTCCTGTTCTTTGGTTTCTTCATCACCAAATATGGTGATGCCTGATGGCTGATCCTCATCATCAACATCTAAAATTCCAGAACATTAATTAGATGTAAAACAACGACAGGAGGCTTAGGGTTATAGAAAACCCATAAAATACAAATTCATCCTACTAAGAATAGAAGACAGAAGTCTACAAAATGTGGTAATTCACCTAAATATCCAGGTGGGTATCCAATTTCTCGCATTCTGTTAAGCCAAGGTGGAGGATCAAGTTCCTGCATAAAAGTAAAAGAAAATCCCTAGGACCACCAAAAAAACTTAACGAAATATGCCACGACCTTAAAAATTTCCCATCCAACAGATTTGACAACATATTGCTGGAAAAGGTAATCACAATTTGCATTTTAGCTTCCAAAATCCAAAGGAACATCAGAAAACATTAAAACCAACATCACAGCTTATTGTTAAAACCCTCGAGCCAACTGCAATCAGTAAAATGATACCAGAAAATGCGATTACCCCTGTAGCATGGCTGTCAAAAATAAAAAAAACATAATAATGCTTATAGCCACTTCAAAACATTATTTTTAATAATCCCTCCATTCTTAAATATAAGATCACTTTTCAATTTCAATTTGTTTCTAAATATAATCATTTTCTAATTTTCCCCATTTTTTCCCAAATTAAACCTTATAATGTTTATCTATGAATATAATAACAAACAAGAGCGGGAGAGTGGATATAAAGGTGTATGGTTAGGATAAATTGGTAATATCATTTATTAATAACTAACTTAACTAACATACTTAATCTAATCAAAATAGGGAAAGTGATCTTATATTAAGGAGTGGAGGGAGTATAAACTGCTCTTACCCCCAAACCCAAGAGTTGCCGTGTTTCAGCATCTAGAGCGCCTGGCCTCAAACCATTATATTTTCCAGGAGGAGAATCCTGATAATATCGAGTTGGATTCTGGGAAGCAGAATTCTGGTTTTTCTTCAACTTGTGTTCCTTACGAGCAACATTGACAGCAGCATTATCACGGGGCCGTTGGCATTCTCTCAAAGAATGATCATAGGCACCACAATTAAAACACCGGGGAGCAGTACGAATGATCTCTTGACCCCTTAAAATTTCCAAAAGAATCAGATAAAATAAGGAAACTTTTTACGGGAAAGAGGAAATCCATTTGGAAAGAGTATTGAAAATACTTAATTAATTGGCAGTATATACAATTATGAAAATTGAAAGAGCACGGTCTTTACAATAAGCAATGAAGAAAGGCAAAACGTTAAACATACAAGTGCAACAAAAGGTCTAGGAAATCCTATCCTATTATAAAAGATTTAGAGAAGAGTCCACGCCCCTTTAATTTCCAACCTTGACACTCAATTTTCCCACTGCTATCCTGATTCTTTCATGCCGTGTTCATTGTTGGGAACTTGTTAGAATCAGAAATATGATTTCTGATTATTATTTCCTATTTTGTTCATCAGATTCATAGGGCTTAAATACCTTAATTGGAGGTTGATTGTATTTTGTTTTATTTCCTTTTCTCCTCCCTCTTCTCTTCTATATAATGTTACCTCAGTGATCATTCCTTACATCAACAAAAGAGTAATATTTCTCAGAACTGTGGTTAACATAGGTATTATTCTTGAAGATTTCTCAGAACTATGGTTAACATGGACATTATTCTTAAACACTAGATCCTTTTCCAATGATAACAAACAGAAGGTTTGGGGGAAAATATCCATACGGGTATAGCACTTTCATGGTGAGAAGTGTAAACCTACAACCCTTTTGAAAAGCACCCAAAATACAATCTTGACAGATTTTGGGCCAAATTCCTTCCAAGTTGGGAGAGGATATGGTTATATGTAACACATCTCAATGACTTTAGCTGAGGGAAAGTGTGGAAACAAAGGAGAATGGGGTAAAAGTCTGATATATTGATCTGATTATTAGCTTCCATTTTATAGTACAAGAGACCCCAATCTATCCCTTGATTGTGGGGATTTGAGTGATACATAAAATAAATAAGATTCTACCCTAATTCTATCAAATCATATCATTTCCTTATTCTTATAATCTATAATTATGACTTAGATTCTACTAATATAAAATAGGAAAATTCTAATATTAATTTTATAATTCTAACACTCCCCCTCAAGTTGGACTATGGACCAACTTGCCAACAAATCTTCATTCTTCATGTGGGGAATGCTCAACACTGCCAATCATCTTCATTCTTCAAAACTTCATTTTTTTCAACGGATCAACTAGCCCTCCAATGGTGAAACTTGAAGGAACAACGAACATAGTCACTGGATGAACATAAACAACAGAATCTCTACATGGGAAATGACCGTCCCATCGCAAATCTTCAACCAGATTTTTTTTTTAATTACGTGGGGAATGACCGTCCCATCGCAAACAATGTGAGGAATGACCATCTCACTTAAAACACATGCGTAGGGAATGACCGTCCCATCGCAAACAATGTGAGGAATGACCATCTCACTTAAAACACATGCGTGGGGAATGACCGTCCCATCGCAAACAATGTGAGGAATGACCATCTCACTTAAAACACATGCGTAGGGAATGACCGTCCCATCGCAATTTACATACGCATGTACGTGGGGAATGACCATCCCATCGTAATATGCTCTTCAACATATTGAGCTAATTGCTCATCAACAATAATTGGAGCACCAAGTCCATAATAATTTTTTTTTTCTCTCCCTTTTTTTTACTACTTTTATTTTACTTTTTTTTATTTATTATTTTTTTTTTTGATTTTTTTTCTCTCTTTTTAATACAACACTTTTCCTAAATTACAGAAACAACAACGAAAGAAAAATAATTAAACAACAACGAAAAAGAAAATACAAGGACTCAAATAAACAAAAAACAAACACAAGCAACAACAAACAAAAAGCGATGATGATGATGATGACGGCTGAAACTTCAAACAGATCCTCTGGGCAGCAACTCAGGTGACTCAACCTTCGATTTCTGATGGTGGTGACCTGGATCCGATGATGACAGTGGCTGGACTTAAGGATTCGAACTCGGACAGAAGCACCAGACTCCACTTTGAACTTGAAACTCATCTGGAACTCAAACTGCGTTCGAATCTGGACTAAAGCAGCGGATTCAGCCATCAAATTCTGGGCTTTCTTTGGATAGCAATGGTGGTTCATATTTGGATGGGAGAAGAGGAACCCTTTTAGGGTTTTTAACTACAAAGGTAACTTTAATGGTTTACCTAGGGATCAGACCTAAACCTAAGCTCTGGTACCATGTGGAAACAAAGGAGAATGGGGTAAAAGTCTGATATATTGATCTGATTATTAGCTTCCATTTTATAGTACAAGAGACCCCAATCTATCCCTTGATTGTGGGGATTTGAGTGATACATAAAATAAAAAAGATTCTACCCTAATTCTATCAAATCATATTATTTCCTTATTCTTATAATCTATAATTATGACTTAGATTCTACTAATATAAAATAGGAAAATTCTAATATTAATTTTATAATTCTAACAGAAAGTGATTATTGTGTTTAAGGGAAGACTGTAGAAAAAAATAGCACAGAAAATCAAATTTCGGAGTAATTCTTTACATGCATTCGAATGTCCCAGAGATTTAAAGGTGTCAATTTCCATTTCCTCATACCATTTTGTTGAGTATAGACATTAGAATTTTGATGGAAAGTATCTCTACAAGGAACAGCACCACACATTATTTAAAATAACAAAAAGCATGAGTATGGAAAATACCCCTCAACATTACTGGAACCATCTGCTGAAGACAAACCTAGAGCAAACCCTCGATCATACAGTGGCACATAATTACCATCTACAGGAGTGTAACACATATTCTGCTCTTTTGTTGTATGGTTATCCAACCAAAATGACTGCAATCAAAGGGGAAGGGAATAATATCTCTGAAATTGATAACACCGAACATATAAGAAATATAGTCTCACCACAATATATCTTAAATCCTTGTTATGAAACAGAGACAAGAAAGGAGAACGTGGCAAAAGGCGTCACTAATACAAGAATTAAAAAAAACGGGGAAAAAAATGAAACTCTCATTAATAGAATACGAACATAAAATTTCAATAGCAAAACTCCTCATAAAATATCAGAGACAAATTCATAACATTAATCATATGACTGTTTAATTTCAATGGTAGTGCGCTGGTCCTAAATATGAGACATTCAAGGAGTTAGTTTTGATCTAAATATATGGCATTGCCCATTTTACATATCATATTTATCTTTACATACAAACTAATTTATCTAATTTGTAAATTGATATATTATTTAACATTACATATAGGTATTGGATGTATTTTAAGGACATAATGTATTGGTTTTGACAAGATGGATTGACAAGATGCTGCAGTAAATGTTCAGCAAACAACAATTGAAGATAACAAGGAAAGCCAATTCTGGAAACACCATCAAGAATTTGACAACGGAAGAAACCAAACAATCCATAATCAACTCAAAACACACAAACTGACATCTCTCAATCTGAAAATTTGCAAATTCCTCTGCACAAACTTATGAAACTCACCACTGCAGATGCCTTTTCCATGCCAATCTGTAGAGCAGGAAAGAATGTCTCCTCACCGCATTCTAACATTTCATCAGGATCCTGAACAGAGAGACATAGTAAGCTTCTAATAATTTGTTGGTAAATCTGAATAGGAAGAACTGCATTTGTTAACTGCAAAATATAGCATTTTTCCCACAAGAGCTTTCACTTACAAGCTCCAGAGAAAGAGAACTACAAGGAAAATCTATGCAGGAATTAATCAACACATTCAATCAAAAAGAAGAAATCTAAACCTAGGAAGAAAACCATTTATTTTCTGATAAAAGAAGACAAATTATCAGGAAAGAATGGAAGATAATGGCCATCGAACAAGACCAGGGGATGAGATACAGTCCTAGTAAAAGCTAAAACAAAAGGTCAAGTACATCAATTCAGCAGAGCTAGCCAGTCAAACTAAATGTCTCTCAAAAGACCATCAGCAGAGCACAAAATGAGAAAAAAAATACAGTTTCGAAAAATAAAATATATTAGCTTCTCATATCCCTGCCAGTACACCAAAGTTCAAGGATCCTCCCATTTACAGATCAAAGAGGTTATTGAAAAGTTCAATTTTCACAGAAATTTCAGATCCATGAAGCCATATCTAAATCCATTAATGAACTTTTGGCCCCGTAGTCTTTTCTGATTTGTCCAACATGCAAAGAGGATGAAACAATTACAC
The DNA here is from genome assembly GCA_029929735.1 of Mimosa pudica. Taxonomy (NCBI): domain Eukaryota; kingdom Viridiplantae; phylum Streptophyta; class Magnoliopsida; order Fabales; family Fabaceae; genus Mimosa; species Mimosa pudica. Next base: position 3,765,620 of record JAKELP010000021.1, on the reverse strand, counting down.
CTTGAACACAAATAGGAGTAGGTCTTGGCAGATCAGATCCTTTTCTTACCCCACCAAGACCAATTTAGGTTGAAGTTGTTACATGAACAATTTATCTCCTAAATTCGAAAGGTAACTTTTCGTTAGATTGTTGCATTCCTTTAGGGTTTTGTATCTGAAGACCAACAAACATTAATCAATACTTGTAACTCAAATCCAAACAAGCTTCAAGCATGATTTGTAAAAGCACTCTCACCAAAAGAGGCCCTACAGTCTCAAAAGAAGTGTCAGCCTCAATTAGAATTATGTTCATCTTTAAGGGCAACATAATCATTGTTTGAACTTTGGATTTCTGCACTACCACGCATATATACAAACTCCAAGCCCCTATCATACATCTCCCCTTTGACTTAAAAACCCATATTCCCTTTTCTTCTAGTTTTCTTGTACACTACTTACATCCTCCCGATATTCATGATTGTCAGCACCATTCTTGTTCCCTTAAAAAAGAAACCCATACCTTTGATAAAGAAACATGCTGAGAATGCCATTGTGACCATTGCTGCAGCAGTCCTTCAAGCTTTCGTCTACTAGCTCTGAAAGCAGTACACAAAATAACAAAATATCAAAATATAAACTTTGTAGATCTGAATATTAACTAAAATAAGTAGCATGCATCATCATACGTTTTGCCAGAATAAATCACTCACTGTAAATCTGTCTATATTTCTTTGTTATACTGGCAAAAGCATGATTCATGTCACATTGACATTTTAAAGAACTCTACTTAACAGTTCAAAGAAAAGAGTAACACTAACCTTGTCAAGGAATTATAGATAATGTGCACTGAAGGTTCAGAAGGTTCATTTTCATCAACAGTGACACGGGCTCTTTTAGTACCCACTTGGGCTGAATGACATAAAGGAGAACACTTTGACATGTATAATCGTGAACAAGCAGAAAAAATTCTAATAAGCTAAGACAGAAAAACTACATATACAGTAATAAGTTTAATAAAATTTAAACAATAAAACTTAAAACAATAATCTAGAAGCTATCACAAAAATTATTATTTGAAACCGAATTTTGAAAAGTTAGAAGAAAACTTCACATTTTGAAAAGGAAAAAAAACTGACACTTGTCCACTAAGTACATCATCTCACTTAACAAAAACTTTTAAATGTTTCCTCCCGCAAAGAAATTCAATTTATTATCTCATACTATATCATATGGGTCTTATCTGAGGCACATATATAAGCACAAATAGTATTTTTGACACCCTCCCTCATCCCACTAAAAACTGAGAAAGCATTCATTATGCAGAATTTTCTCTGTTATTTGTAATTACAGTCCACGCAGTGTGTTTATGATTTCAATCCAACGAATTTCAAGGAGAAATTGAACCCAGGTTGTTAAAGATAGATTGTGTCCTATCTGACACACTAAGTTAACCCATTTGAATAAGCAAAGGACACTGTAGGAATCAGTTTGCAACCTATAAAGCCATACAGGCTGGAAGAAAGTACAGAAAACAACAATCCTAAGATGCTGAATTCAAAGAAGGATACAAATTCTAAAATTGCTTCTACTGGGACTTCCATCCCTGGGAGCTTGGCAACCATTTTCAGTAATTGCTCCTGAGTTTGAACATTTCTGTTCTTCAGAGACCAAAACAGTTTCAGTCAACTGAAAATTCACCTGCAAGCTGGATTGACCATCTTCTAATTCCTTATCAAGCTCAATGAAATTCTCAGTCTGGCACAATTTTACATTTCCCACGTCATTCTGTTCATCCATAATATCACCAGGTTGAGCGTCCACATTGCTAAGCTTTTCTTTGTTCTCATTCTCACAGCCAGTATTAATTGATACAGAAGTTTTAGTTGAATCGCCATCTTCCATATCTAACTGATATAAGAATTCTATTTGGCAGCAACTTCACCAGAGAAACCACAGAAACAGTTTCAGTAGCAACTTTGACAGGTGACACACACATAAGGAACTGCACAAAAAGACCAACATTTAGTGAAATGAGACTAGTAAGTCAAAAGAGAAAAGATGTCTACAAAGAAGGTTCCAGTAAAACAAAACTGCAAAAGTAAATACTCCCTCCATTACTAAATACTTCCTCTAGTCCTAAATATAAGACCTAGTCGACTTTTCTAGAAAATCCTAAAAAAACAAAATAAGTTAATTATAAATTGATTTACTTAATTTTCTTTTCTCTTAAGCTAGTTTGTTTAACCTATAAACTCATGGATAATATAAAAATATATCAAATATATCATAATTCAATAACCTATTTTGCAAACTTAATCTCTCCAAAAAAAAGTCAACTAGGTCTTATATTTAAGGCCAGGGGAAGTATAAGGCCTAATAACCTGACTTGATTAGATTAAGAAAGTTAGTTAAGTTGACATGATATTTACAAAATGCCCCAACCATCTACATTTATTTATTCTCAGCCTCCCTTTCTTGCTTGTTAATAGTTGAGGATCGTCAATAGGGATAATTTGGGGAAAATACGAGGAAAACTAGACACCTCCCCAAATAAGTCCTATCAAAACATGAAGCAAAGAATATAAAATTCTGGCCCAACATGATAATACTCACAAGGTTGGTAGTTCATACATATTTTGAGAATTAAAAATACTCCAAAACTTCAAACTTCAAAAGGGACGTGATTTAAACTCTACTTGAGAGAAGTAAGGTCCTAGATACTAATATTATCAAAGAAGCAATAAACTATACCACTAGCATTTGAATCAAGTATTTGAGCCGAAACAAAAATGATTCATTGCGAGAGTATTATAAATTATCGAATTCAAAAAAGTACTTGATAAAGAAAAAAAAAGAAAAGTGAGAAAATGAAAAGAGAAAACGATGGGAAGAGCAAAATGGAATACCCGGCGAGGATTGGATTTGGAATGCCGGACAGTGTAGGACGAGAGAGAAAGGAAACCCTAAAAACGGAATTGGGGTTTGGTTCACCAGATTTGATTTGGGTGTACTGTGATGTGTCACCAAAAGGGGTGGCGTATGGTCATGAGTTATGAATTGTGAGTGTAAATGTACATTAAATATTTGTCCTCTGTGAGAGAAATGCTTGTTATGAAATGCTTGTTATAGCTTGAACCAATGTAAATGACCTTATCTTACCTTTAACCAATGTTGTAAAATTCGGATTGGAAGGCGAGACGAAAAAGTCTTCGGGTCATGGTTCAACACAGTTGAACCGTTCAAAGTTCAAACTGATGGTTGGACTTGATAATGTTGAGGCGTAATGTGAAGCGGTCGTCGGTTGGACCGGTCCGGTTCTTACAACACCGCTTTTAAGTAACCACTTTAAATCATTAAACACCATAAACTAACATTAGGTACAATTTTACCCTTAAAATAACGAAAGTGGTTAGATTTCACCCTTTGACGAAAGCGAATATAATGTTGACACGTGTCATCTACGTGTGAACATTACATTCGTTAGAGGGTAAAATTAGACCATTTTAATTAAATTACTTTAAGGGTAAAATTACACCTAGTGTTAGTTTAGGGTGTTCAATGGTCCTCATTGGTCCAAGTTAGTTACTTGAAGGGTAAAATAAGGTTATTACCCTTTAACCAATCAAAAGTTAACAATTTTGTTTATTTTAATTTATGTTTCATAGCTCATTTTGTTTTTAAGAAAAATAACTATTTTAATGGGAATCAAATGTTTACCTTGAAATTGGAATAAAATGTCTCGATAAAAAAAAATGGAATAAAATGTGAATTGTTTCACATGATCATTATCCAACTAATGTTAATGGTGAAGAAAAGATTAGCCAACTTATGTTGAAATCAGCTTACACTATATTGTAATTGGTTTAGAACGAGCATGTGATTCCCGGGTCGTTGCCTGAGGAGCATGCACTTGTTGACATCTTTTTCGGGAACATTTGTCCGTAAGGCAATACCAACAAGAATATGTAAATACATTAAATAACAATTTATGCTAAATTACGTAAAGTTAAACAAATACAAGGGTAAAAGATTACAAAATATTGAAGAGATAAAACCACGAAAAATTGAAAAATGATCATATAGTTTTTTCCCATTTTAGGGGATATTAGTGCATATACATTAAAGTCTTAAATATTTTTATGCAACATGTCTCCATCTCCATCTGTGACCGCATCACAAAGGGAACATCAAACTTTACATCTCGCATTACCTATATGTGAGAATGAAAAAATCATTATCATTAACGCATATACAACTCAAAACATTAAAAGGGAGAATAGACTTTTGAAACCAAATGTCAAAAGCTGTATAATAATGTCTCTAAATCCAAATGTGTTCCACTCATGGAACTAACGATGAGTGCATAAAATGATAAAATTGAAGACCACATCCTCCATAAGAATCCCATGTTGATTCATCAAACATTCCCACTGCAGAAGCAACATGTGCTCTCTACCGCTCAAACTACCAATTCATTATAAAAACCACAAACTCATCAGTACTTATATGTAAGAGCATCATGAGAATTAATCACCAAGTCATGTACAAATGTATAATTTGATTTACTAATGTTGTGCCTTGTGAGTTCACAATTCTGGGGACATTGGAAATCCAAGCAATCACAAGTCTCGTGTCATAATAACTTGTGAGTTCTTCAAGGGTGCCACATACATCATTTATATCATCAACAGCACAAGTAACCGCAACTAATTTATCCACTTTTGTCCTTCCAATTACATACTGAGGCTCATAATATACACACAAGGGCCAGAAGTATGATTCAACTGCTCTGTCCTTGGCATATGATACCTTGATCATAGAGTCCAACTTTTTCCACCACCTGCAAAGTAACACATGGTAAGCTTTCTACTTCTTTTTAATATGATATCTGACTATATAGATATGGATGATTCAGAAAGTTGGCCATACTCAATGACATGTTGCAGTTCATCTTTATGCTGAGCCTGTAGAATATGAAAGTCTAGAAGGGCCAATTTTATAAGTTGGTCATTTTGAGTAGATTCAGCAGAGTACATGGAAATGTCATTTCGCGATTCCAGTCTCGGTATTCCTCTGCGAACAGAATAGTTCAAAGCATGACTCATTTTTCATTCAAGGTTTGGGCTCATGTCCACAAAATTACTTTCGAATGAAAAATGAGATGCCCCTCGAATTCTCAAGATGATCAAATTAGATAAAAAAAGTCTTAGAATGTGAATTAGAATGAGTATCCTATAATGATAATTCATGATCAACATTTGTTAGAGAAAGCAATAACTTGAACTAATAACAACCATCAATCTGAGCTTAATGACAAAACTAAACAAATGCAATCAGTATGAAACAAAAAGCCCCTTTACGGCTAATAAATGGCACAATCAATCATATCTAACCTCACCACATCCATGTAATAAGTTCTTCCGCATTTCAGGATGCACCTTATATATGGTAAGTAACGACAACAGAGAGTTTATTACAAATACCAAACCCGTGAGGCTAACTTTTCTTATCCATTCCCTGTCTAAAAGCACTTCTAATATTTAAGTTAGCATATAAGTTTGAGTGGCATAGTAAATACCTTTACAGTAATGCACAGACCAATCACTTGACAATCCCCAATGCAAAAATGAGGCCATCTTATAATTGAAAAGTAGATGCAATTGGTAAAAGCCCTTTACATAAATGCAAGATTATCTATCCTTTCTAATCTCACCATATCACTGCAATAAGTCCTGTGAGCACCTATATAAATATGAATAGGCACAGAGTGAATATCAATGTTTAACGAAATAGAACTGATGGCAGCAAAAGAGGGTAGTATTATTGAAGGAGCAGTTTCACATATACTACACACAGCTTGTAATGACAAATCAACCCACCAATGAAGAAGACTGCAAACAAGTCAAAATGGAAATAAAGCTATGGACAAGACTAGTTAGGAAACCAGTTGGGACCGAAGATAGACGGTGCCAATTTGTTGCGGCTCAATATCTCATAGGTTGGACCTTGCCTGTGCTCGTTGGTTGTGTTCTTCATTGCATTATTTTTGGATGCCGCCAGGAAATAGCCTAAAAGAATGCCACCAGCCAACATTATAGGAGCCCAAACACATTTCAGTCTTCCACAAGCCATATTCCCCCAGCCATCATTACTAGAATGAGCACCACCGCCATTACTGCCATCATCCTCACTTTCACCATTATTATTATTATTATTATTATTATTATTATTATTATTAGGATCATACTCATGAGCATCGTCATCACCATTGCCATCATTATCATCGCCGCCGCCGCCGCCGCCACCACCACCACCATTATCATCATCAATTTGCTTCATTTTGTACATGTAACCAGTGGAAATGTCAAACAGTAATATCCTCTCCACAATATTAACATCATCACTCCTAAGTGATGCTCCCCCATAAGATTCGTTGCCACCGGGATTGGCTCTGGCACTTGGAAATGGCCTCTTGGCTTTCTCCCTATGGATGGCCACTATAAGCCCACTGTGGCTGCTGATGGTAAGGGTAAGGGGCTTGTGTTTGAAGTGAAGATCATCAAAACATGAGAAAGAATATAAAAGTGAGGGTGTTTGAGCGTTTGCTGCAGACTCTTCAATAGCTTTGCGAGCTTGAGCTATGTTACTATCCTTATCAGTAGTTAAAGAGAGTTGACAACGCCCAATCTTGAACTGAAATCACATAAGAAGATTCCATTAGCCACATGCAGGAGCTTAGTTGAAAGCACAAAATAACAACAACCCATAAATTGAAAAGTGAAAAGGGAAGAACTTGCCTTAGCAAGAGGAGGAGCAGGCACGTGCATTACAGGTGGGAGGCAAGCTCTTTCTGGATAAGACAAAGAGGCCATTGTTATTGTTAATTGAAAAGTGTGGGATCGGAGATTGTGGGCAAATATTTATGACATCTCAGGTGTAATCATAGTACTCAAGGCATCTTCCATCCTTACCCAAACAAACACACTTTAATGATTTACAGAGAAAAATGATTCAATTTTCTATAATATTTCAAAGATTCAATACTTTTTTACATTCCAATCTCATACCAAACTGGTGAGGCTAAGTTTTCTCATCCATTATTCCCTTTCTAAGAAGGACTTATAATATCAAAGTTAGCATATTGGTTTGAGGGGGCATAATAAAATGCACAGAATTATCACATGACAATCCATCCACAGTGAAAAAATGAGGCACCCTTGTAATTGAAAAGTAGATGGAACTGGTAAAAGGGCTTTATATAAATGAAGAACTAATCATATCATACCATGAAATCCCCAGGAAGATGGCTGGCTGGCCGCTACATATGCAGATGAAGGTCGAAGGTTGTGGCTGCTGATGGTAAGGGGCAAAGCCTTGGGCTTTTTGGAGTGAAGAGCATCCAAGGATATGAAAGAAGGTGCACATTCAAGTCCTTTCATCTTGGTCCAAAACTCAAGGAAGGAAGGTGGGGGTTTTTGGGAGCAAATGTGAATTTGAGCCTCATCATTAGCGCTTTTATAGGCACACTTATACCTTGTACGACCTACCTTTTCACTGTTTGACTAGGGATGCACTGCTGTATTCCATATAAAGTCACTTTGACTTTTTTTTTTGTTACAACACTTAAAGCCACGTGACATCTCACGTGTAATAATAGTTATAGTTAAACTTAGAATTAGAATTAGAATAGGAGTGGCTTCCTCTACTACTTCCCATCATCTTCCATCCTCTGCCCGAAAATAGTTTATTTTGATCAAATTTTATTTGTTTTTTTATCATTATGTTCTATATAAAATTAATTAGCTTAGTAACTTATGGGGGAAAGTTTATTCAATTTTCAATTTTATATAGTTTTAAAAGATTCTATGTTAAAAATTTTGTCACACTTTAAAAATGATATAAGATTGAAAATCGAGTCATTTTTCCCGCATAATATATTAAAATGCCATTAATTTTACAGGGAGTGTAATGATAAAATAAAAAATTGACTTTTTTTTGGAAGAGGATAGGAAGTGGAAGAGGAGGGAAGCCAAGGAATTTCGGTTGTTTGTCATTTGAGCTGTTCATGGGCCAAGACAACAATTCTATTGGGCTGGCACACCCAGTTAGCTAAGATATTCATTTATATCCAGGCTTGGCCCACCCAAAAAGAAAGTTGAAAGTTTAAACAAATGTTAGGCTCTAATAGCTAGGTGTAAATTGTTTTTCCCTTGCAACAAAACTGATGATGCTAATGGAAGGTGGATGACATTAATCAAAATGAGAGATTTTTTGTTTATTGGCCCAAATAATAGTATTTATTGTTCGTTAGCCAAATTAATACTTTGTTAATTGTTTGTTAGTCAGAATGAATGTTAACTCGAGATTTTAAGTATATTTTATTGTTCACTTTTCTTTGGTCTTGTATCTCTTAAAATATCATAATCAAACTTTTTCAATTTTTTTTAAAAATTAGTTCACAAATATTTTCCTATCCTTAGCTCCCCTCTCCAAATCTCTCATACCAAACACACATTTGTAACTTTTGAACATACAAAAAATAGGGGGGAAAGAAGAAAAACGAAAAAAATCACCTTTCTCATCCTACACTTCATAACCACCCTAATGAAAACCGAAACCTGTTATAAATATTATCCATACATGAATGTCCAAAAACCTTTCAACTATAAACCTTTCTCATCCTACACTCCATAACCACCTTAATGAATTTTTTTTTTAATTAAAGAGGCAAACACTAACGGATTGGGTAACAAGCGGGATCAAATCCGCAACCTCCCACTTAAAGGGGAGATGTCATACCATTGGGCTACGTGGCCCTTGGTCTTAATGAATTTGATTGGTCAATTCACCACTGTAAGGAAAATTATCCACAAATTTAGCCAAAAGACCCCACCTAGCATATGTAAACAATACGCTCACTGTAAAGTAGATTGTTGTATGTACAATGATTGTGACTTTAAATTGTTTGAATAAAAAGATGTAGTAAAATTGGTGATCTACAAAATAAAAGATAGCAGCAACATTGGCTTCTTACATAAATGTTAAACTTACAAACTTATAAAGAATGCAATTCATCGAATTGATCCAGCAAGAAAATTTTCTAATCTGCAGGCTCACTAATGAATGTTAGATCAACTGAACTCATGTTCATTGGCATATATATGCATACATGTGATGTGAAACTATTGTTAGGAAAAAAATTTAAATATGACCTACAGGCTGTGAAGTCAAATCAAGATGGATTGACAAGATGCTGCAGTAACTGTTCCGCCAACAACAATTGAAGATGACAAGGAAAGCCAATTCTGGAAACACCATCAAGAATTTGAAAATGAAAGAAACCAAACAATCCATAATTAACTCAAAACGCACAAACTGAGATCTCTCAATCAGCAAATTTGCATATTCCTCTTCACAAACTCATGAAACTCAACACTGCAGATGCCTTTTCCATGCCAATCTGCAGAGCAGGAAAGAATGTCTCCCCACCGCATTCTAACATTTCATCAGGATCTTGATCAGAGAGACAAAGTAAGCTTCTAATAATTTGTTGGAAAATCTGACTAGGAAGAACTGCTTTTGTTAACTGCAGCATATAGCATTTTTTTCACAAGAGCTTTCACTTACAAGCTCCAGATCGAGGAAGAGAACTACAAGGAAAATCTAAGCAGGATTTAATCAAGACATTTTCAATCAAAAAGAAGAAATCTAACCCTAGGAAGAAAACCATTTATTATCTGATGAAAGAATAAATATTATCAGGAAAGAATGGAAGATAATGACCATACAACAAGACCAGGGGATGAGATACAGTCCTAGTAAAAGCTAACATAAAAGGTCAAGTACATCAATTCAGCAGAGCTAGCCAGTAAAACTAAATATCTCTTAAAAGACCATCAGCAGAGTGTCAAAATGAGAAATATACAGTTTCAGATGCAGATAACGGAGATAAAATATATTAGCTTCTCATATCCCTGCCAGTACACCAAAGATTCAAGGATCCTCCCAAATACAGATCATAGAGGTGATTGAAAAGGTCAATTTCCAAAGAAATTTCAGATCCATGAGGCCATACTGAGGCTCATAATATACACCCAAGGGCCTGAAGTATGATTCAACTGCTCTGTCCCTGGCATATGGCACCTTGATCACAAAGTCCAACTTTTTCCACCACCTGCAAAGTACCACATGGTAAGCTTTCTCCTTCTTTTTAATATGATATCTGACTGTATAGATATGGATGATTCAGAAAATTGGTCATACTCAATGACATGTTGCACTTCGTCTTTATGCTAGCCTGTAGAATATGAAAGTCTAGAAGGGCCAATTCTATATAACTGGGTCATTTTGAGTAAACACAGCAGAGTACATGGAAATGTCATATCTGCATTCCAGTCTTGGTATTCCTTTGCGAACAGAATAGTTCAAAGCATGACTCATTTTTCGTTCAAGGTTTGGGCTCATGCCCACCCAATTTTGACTTGAGATTATAGGAAGTGAAGTTTATGGCTTGGTCAAGAACATCTTCTCCATGCACACCAAAATGTGAGGCCTCGTGTAAGCTTAGCATTCCCACCGCATCCTCCACCAGTGACATCTTGACATCTTGAAATCAACAATGGCAAAAATAGTGGGAAAACTATGATCAAATAGCTCATGTAGCCAACCACAGATTTGAGTTTCAGGCAAAATTTGGTATTATATTTATAGATATGCTCATCATGCAATAATTTCTTACTAATAATGATGATAAATTACCTAAAAAGTAGATGTCAAATAAATTATATACTGAAGTCATAGGGATATTCCATCTTTTCTACACATTGAAGGCAGTCCACGGAGGCTCCATGATCTACTCAAATAAAAGAAGAACAGAAACACTGAGAACTAAAAATTTACAATGTCATGGATGATGGAACAAAGAACCTAGCAGCTTGAGATTAACAATTAACTCACATCATCCGCAGAGATCCTAATTTGCAATTTGTGTTTGCAATCTGGACAGCTCAATTTACCCTGTATTTGTATCAGCAAATTTGACACTTGAAAATCGAAAGATTACATTGCAATCATCCATAGGAAAATTCACAGCTTCAATCAAATACAAGCAGCAGGGGTCATGTGGAACTTACCACAATCACAAATCACAGCATCAACATAGAGCAAGCTAATCCAGGTATATAAGCATGTCTCCAGCATCAAAGACTCAAAGTAAATAACCTGGCGGGTTGACACGAGTGATAAGTACTCTCGTCCCTTAAGAAGGGCGAGGGGTTAGTCCCACTTTACAAGTGGGTGGGGATACCCTTGGGAAATTAATAAAAAGACTCAAAGTAAATGCACATACCTTGCTGCATTTGGTGCATGGAAAGGTCCATCTCAGAAAGAAAAAAGGGCAAAAGAAAAGTTATACTGCATTACAAAGTGAGAATGAGAATGGGCTTTTTTCAAGAAGGCCCCTTTCCCACTACTTATTCCCACCTTTTATCTCAATCCAAACCCATAAGGCCAACTTTTTCTTCACCATTCTCATTCAGAGAAGGACTTCCCCTTATATCAAAGGTAACATAATGGTTTTAAAGGCATAACAAAAACAATTACACTTCCACAAAATTACACTCCATGACTCAGTGAAAAAATGAGATACCCCTCCAATCCTGGAGATAACCAAATTAGATCAAGAAGTCTTAGAATAAGGATTAGAATGAGTGCCGTATAATGATAATTCAAAATCAATATTAGTTAGATAAAGCAATAACTTAAACCCATAACATCCATCAATCTAAGCTTAATGACAAAACTAAACGAACACAATTAGTATGAAACAAAAAGCCCCAGTAAGATTTCTGCGGCGGTCGGAAAGGGCGTGTTTGGTTGGGCCTCATCAGTTTGCAGCGAAGAAATGATAAAGAAGAAGATGAAGGAGGAGCGGTAGGAAAGTGATTGGGTTTGCTAACATTGTGAAAAGATGAAAGTGAGAGTTTTTCAGCTAAATGTGGGCTAATGGTAAGAGATGGTAGCAGCTGCTCACTCCCCATTTCCATTTCCATTTCCATTTCCATTTCCATTTCGGTTCGAAATTCAGGAGACAAGGTGGGCTTTGCATTGACATACACAAGGTATTCCAAGGAAGGAAGGAAGGAATTACATTATTATTGTTGTTGTAAAAACATTAAATCTGAACCTCTAGATTTAAGTGATTTCCTCTACCATATCCCATCATCTTCCATCTTACCCAAAAATAGTTTATTTTGATCAAAATTTTATTTGTTTTTGTTTTATCATTAGATTCTATATAAATTTAACTTAGTGACTTGTGGGAAAAAATGAATCAATTTTCAATTTTGTATAATTTTTCAAGATTCAATGTGTAAAATTTTGTATATTTTTAGTGAATCTTTTTCCCTCATGATATATTAAAAATATCACTTCTTTTATAGAGAGTGTAATGATAAAATAAAAAGATAGACTCTTTCTTGGGGAAGAGGATAGGAAGTGGAAGAGGAGGGAAGCCAACTAAATTTAGAAAGCAAAATACTTGGAATTTTAGTTGATTGTCATTCGGGTTGTTCATGGGCCAAGCCAGGAATTCCATTGGGCTGACACACCCAGTAAGCCTAGATATTCATTTATATCATGACTTGGCCCACCCAAAAAGAAAGTTGAAACTTTAAATAACTGTTTGGGTCAAATAGCTAGGTGCAGATGTGAACGTCTGAGTCATCATTAGGGCTTATCATGACTTGATCTAGTATGTGTACAGGCCTCCCATTTCTGAGACCTTTTCTCAACCTTTCATCTTATAACAAGATCATCTTCGTAATTATGGACATTAAAACAATTTTGCACTAATAACTTGCTAATACAATGATTATCGGAATCACATGTAACATACAAATAACATATATACTGCCTCTCCCCCCATTTGGGAGGTGAGTATGTTCTTGAATAAATTAGAAGACTTATTTTTTGCTCAACTTTTCACAAAATTATCCATAATGATACCCCAAATAATTAACAAATAAGAGAGGGAATGTGAGATTAGTTAGAGTATTTGGTAATATCATGTGATTTTAACAAACTTAACTTACAACACTCGTCTAATCAAATTAGATAAAAGAGATCTTATATTTAGAAGCAAAGATGTATAATATTCCTATTGTGTATGGCTTTTATATTGTCTCTGTCACATTAATAATATGATGTCTAAATATGGCTACACATATATCACAATTTTTTTCAAATCAACAAGGGAGATACAGTAAATAAATGAAGATAAAAAAATCTTGACTTCAGTTTAGAAAAACCATAAAAAAGGTTAAAACACTTTGGGGTTAATAATCACTAGCCAATAAACAATTATGAAAGGCCAAATTAATACTTTATTAATTGTTTATTAGCCAGAATGAATATTAATTCAAGATTTTAATTAATATTTTATTGTTCACTTTTCTTTCATCTTATATCTCTTAAAATATCATAATCAAACTTTTTCAGTTTTTTTAAAAATTAGTTCACAAATATTTTCCTTTCCCTAGCTCCCCTCCATCGAAACCTCTCATACTAAACACATATTTGTAACTTTTGAGCATACAATATGTAGGTAAAAGAGTCATGAAAAATATAGGGGAACGAAAGAAGAAACAGGCAAAAATCATTACTGAAAAACCTGAATCTTAATTTTGAAATATATAACATATGAATAATAGGCAAGCACAGTCAACCCATAAGTGCACTGTGCACTCCAAGCCTAGTGATCCTCTACACACACAAATTCAGAACTCATGACCCTTACACATGAACTTTAATCCATTTCTCACTAGCAAAAAAAATGCCTGTATAAACTCTCAACCATGTAATTCTCAAAATTTGGACCATTGACACATGAACCCACAAACCATGAATCAGTATTATTTAAAAACTAATATATATGTCTCAGGCTTTAGGGACTTTAGGGTTTGGAGCAGCATCACCATTTTTATTAGGACAATGTTGGTGGTGGCCATGGTGATCATCATCAAATGCCCAAAGGTCGTCAATGACCCAATCATTGTTCTCCTCATAATTCATGGAGGAGAAATCCCACTCTGGCCAATTTCCCAATCCTCCTTCTTCCAATAACTCAGCTGCCGAGGTTAAGTTGTCCATCATGTTCATGTCCTCCAACTCCCACCACATGTCACCATTCATAATGTCACCATTGCTAATGCTATCAATGTTGTTATTAATAATGTTGTCGTTCTGTCCACCATTCTCTGCATTAACATTATTTGGCATTACATCTTCTGATGATGATGGTGTATTGTTTTTTTGTGTGTTATTCATCACCTTCTCTTGATCTGATTGATGGTTCATCTCTTCTTGCTCCAGCTTAGTCTTCACGTTAGCCATTTTGAGAGCTAGCTAGAAGGAGGAAGAGGAAGAAATTAAATAAGGAAGAAGGTGGGATTTTGACTTGGTGAAGTGGTGGGAGTGTTGTGAGAGTGGGAGACTGTTTATATATATACACACACACTCACACTATACATGCATGAGGCATCTTGTAACATGTGAGGTTTCGTGCAAGTTCTTATTTCATCACTTTTTCTCTGGGTTGGGTTTTCTTCACCATTTTCTCTATAAAAGTTTGCTTATAATTTCCTCCACCATACAAGAGATTTTGGGGATAGATCCACGAGTTAACTACTAACAAGATATTCACATTAATAACGAGATTTAATCTCATGACCTTATGTAAATTATGAGTCAATTTCTTACCAATTTACATTTTATACATATCCCATGAAATTAACTTTTTTTTTTGCTTTTAACAAATGAAATTACATCTCAAAATCTCGAAATATATGTGTATATTCATTAGGTGACGGTAAATTGGTAACTGAAGAGAAATTGAAGAGATAATAAATGAAGAATAGATAGTGTGGAAATTGTTTGATTGAAAATGGGTACACATTCCATGTTGTCTTATCACTATTGCGATGAAATATAGACTATTCAAGTTTTCATTTCAATTATAGCTCGAATTTAAAATTTTAAATATGTTTATTTTAAAATGATTAACTCATTTGCATGAGAAGTAGTAATTATGAGATTAACTTTATTTGACATTTTGCGTATATTAAAATAAAAATTTTACTTGAGAAAAAATTAAATATAGATATATAAGATTAACTTTCTCATCATAATGATGAGTATATATGGAATGTGAATCTAACAGAAAACGTGAGAGAGACATGTATACACGACAGGCTGGCCCATGGAACCCACTAAAGAAATTAAGGTTAAAGAGAGTTAAATGTGTGTAGGTTTAGATAAAATATGGAAGTGTTATTGTTAGTATAATGATCACATTTCAACAATGCAGTGTTGTGTAATGTGCATGCAAAGACACACACACACGACCCACCCACCTATACTACGTAAATGATGGATCATGTGTGTTTTTTGCTTTTCCTTCTGGCTTTTGTTTTTAACTTTAGGAACTGTTTTTTTTAATGGGCCAAGTTAGTGAACAATTTAGTCTGGTTTAATTAATGAACAAGTTTTGATTTTACTTTGTAATTAGAGTCTCTATAGATATTTGTATTTAATCAATATATTACTAAATTGAATTTTAATACTTGCACGATTAATTAATTGAATGAGCGATGAGATACATTAGTCAACTAATAAGGTAAGAGTTTATTTGGTTGTAGGAAAGAAACTGAAGAAATGGAAAGTAAAAAAATGGAAAGTGAAAGAGGGAAAATGGAAAGTATAGAAAATTATGAAAGTAAAATTTGTGTGGCCCAAAAAATGAGATAGAGAGAGAAAACTTGTGAGCCCTAAAATAAATGTAAGTGACTAAAAAGCCCTCAACTTTCCTCACTTTCCCTTTCATACTCACTTTCCTTTGTCAACCAAACAAGCCCTTAAATTAGATCAAATTACTCTAGGTTTTCCTGGAAGGAGGACAACTTGATAAATCTTTCGTTCTTTGCTGTTTTGGGTTTGCATTTCTGGTCAGTCAAAAGCTCGATTTGTTCTTTATTTGGGCAACTGGCGATAGGCCCAAAATGTTGCATGAGTTCAATTTCTAGCAGAAAAAACTTTAACAAAAAAAAATCAATTAAAACATTAGTTACAAGAGTGCACCTTACTAGTGTTATAAAAAAAAAGAGTGCACCTTACTAGACACCTTGTATTTCGATTAATTTGTAATATTATACTATTAAGATTTGATATGTTATTATAAGATTGAAATATAGTTATCAAATATATCTATCAAACAACTTTTACTAGAATAGAAATTTTCCATTCTATCCAAACACAAATACAGAGGAAATAAGAATTGAACAAATAAAAATAGAGATTGATAATTCACCAGATAACAAATAGGGGTGACAAAGACTTAAAAATATACAACCAATAATCCTCAATCTCAATAGTACAACACAAGAATAACCACGACACTTCAGAAATAGTGTTCCTCCCCCTTTAAAATTAGTCCTTTTCATAACTTAAGTGTGATTCAAGTCATGTTGCATCTTGTTCCAAATCAACATTAAGAGTTCCAAATATAATTAGTTTCAATAAGTGGCAAGAATGAGTTATGAAATCTAAAAGATTATTTCATAAGTAAATGAAGGTAATGATAAATTTTTAAATTTAAGAATAATTACGCTAACAAATTTTTTTTTGATGGAAATTACGCTAACAAATTTTAATTTATGCATATTTTGTCAATATTTGAACTTGTATTAACTATTGAAAACTTTTTTGTTAAGTAAAACTAGCGGTAATAACAAAAAAAGGATTAAAATTGTAATTTTTAAACATATAAAAGCAAAACCAAAACTTGATGCAAACATAAGAAACCAAAAATATACTTTAGCCTTTACTTTATCTTTTACATTATAATATATCCCATTTATTCTTATCAATTTCACATACTAAATACTTTCCGTCAAAAATAGTTGTGGCACTTCACAATCAAAACAAGAGTCCTTCTGATTAAGATTATAAAATAAATTGTGTTTAGAAGAATGTTTTGTTCCCCAAATATATTAAGAACTCAATTCAACTACAATAAGTTAAAAACAGTTTTTCTAGATTTTTTTTAAAAAAACCCACAGTGCAAATCAAGCTTTCACACAACAATCAATTCAAATGAATCTCACCGTCTACAATCATATAATCTTATAAAATATACAAATATATCATGGTCCACTCACATGAGACATTATTATGTTCCTCCAGCTCATATCTTTGCCTCCATCACACACATTTGCCTCATTCTTCGGATCCTATCTCTTACCATCAATCATAAACTAAAAGTCAATCCCACGTCATGCCTTTGAAACTCTCAAAGCTATTCACATGCACACGCCACCACACCCTTCTTTCCCATGGTAA
This sequence comes from Mimosa pudica, assembly GCA_029929735.1. Taxonomy (NCBI): domain Eukaryota; kingdom Viridiplantae; phylum Streptophyta; class Magnoliopsida; order Fabales; family Fabaceae; genus Mimosa; species Mimosa pudica. Next base: position 3,748,247 of record JAKELP010000021.1, on the reverse strand, counting down.
CTCCATCATCATCATCATCATATTATATTCCATAAGCTTGCCATTCACACCAACATTTCTCCTGTTAAAAAACTTGTCCATAAACAAACTTAGCAAAGTTTGGTTCTGTGCCTGAATATAATTCTGGTGTTTTTGCATGCATGGTTTGTAGAGTTATTTAGGTGTAACGTTTGTTCGCAAAGTCAGAGGAAACAATCATTGGTTCAGAGAATGAGGCTACGTGGAGTTGACGATGAGTTGCAGAGGATTTTGGATGCTAATATGGATGAAGCTCCCGCCAGAAGGCGCGCACGTGAGGCCTTCAAGCATGTTCAGCTTGGGATTGACCATGTCTTGTTTAAGGTATTATGTCTATTTAGTTTATGTGCTTGTTTTGAATATTGCAGGATTTAGTATATCTTAGTTAATGTTTGGTATGCTTTGGTTTTGTTTGATTAAATATGGAGATTTATAATTTGTTTTTACTTTGATTTTCCTTTCTGGGGTTGATATGGGTTTTTCTGTTTCTAGGCAGACCAGATCTAGCAGACCAATTATTTTTTTGGGGTTCTTTTCATTCAAAAGTAATGAGGACATTAATGATATCCTATGTGGTAGTTGAGACTTTTTGTGTTTTTGTTTTCTGGTCATTATAGTCTGTGGTATAGTTTGAGGAGTATATTCTTTTATGTTGGTTGATGCATTTATGATTTTCATTCTAGCATCCTACAAGGAGAAGTCAAATTTTGGGAATATGAGATACTAAATGATTTTACCTTGCTTCTCTCTTGTTTAATAAAAATTAATGCATTATAATCTCTTGTTTGACTGTAGATAATCTTGATAATTAATTAAATCCTTTGGGTAGTTGAAATCTTGTGTTTGTGTCTAACTAAACTACTTTGAGATTTTGGTCTGCTATTCAACTTATTGGTCGTTCTCTTTTCATCTATGCTTGTAGAACTCTTTGGACTTGTACCTTGAGCATTATCTGTTTCCCTCTCCCAGTAACATAAGCACAGTAATGTTAAGTTTGCAATACTATTGATTACTTATACTCTTTTTCATTTCTCCTCTCCATGAACATTCAAATCCTTCAATTTGTGGCATTGACATATTATCACATTAGTTAAGCGTTAGAGAAGCTTTATGTTGTCAAAATTTTAATGTGCATTCCTTTCTTCTTGATTATGTTGTGCAGACTCCTTGTGATGGACTGAAGATGACGGAGGTATGAAATCTGTAAACTGAAGAACTTGTAAATTTTAGTAGCTTCATTGTTCAGGAATTAAGTACTATGCAATAAGTATATGTTGTCATTTTCCCCATTCTAGTTTTGTTATCTATTTGAATTTTTATTGAGTTAAATTCTAAATTTTAGATGAAAATCCTTTATTATAAAAAATGGCTATGCTCAAAAACAATGATTTCCTCATTTGGGCCTTACAATGCTCAGATCTGATCCAGTGCACCAAATGTAAAATATAACACACACACACACACACACACACCACAAAAATGGCAGATGGTAGAATAAACATGTACCCTTATACTTCCCTCTTTGTTTTGATTTCTCCTATGATTACAGTCATATGATGTGAACTCAAGGGGTATTGAAATATTTACCAAAAGCTGGCTTCCTGAAACTTCTAAGCCCAAAGCAGCAGTGTTTTACTGTCATGGATATGGAGACACTTGTACTTTCTTCTTTGAAGGCATGTGGTTGGTATTAAGAACTCTGTTACGAGTAACTTTGTATAGTTACATATACATTGTTGATTACTCCAACTCAGCTATATTATGGATATATCTTCAGGAATAGCTAGAAAGCTGGTATCATCTGGATATGGAGTTTTTGCCATGGATTATCCAGGATTTGGTCTTTCAGAAGGTCTCCATTGTTACATTCCAAGTTTTGATACACTTGTTGATGATGTGATTGAGCAATATTCCAAAGTTAGAGGTACTTAAACCACCATGAAACCTGTCTTAATGTTTATCATCTGGTCAGATTTTGAATGAGAAATTTTTTTGAGTTGCATGAATTTCATTAAGTGGGGATAGCCAAAGAGTGCGGGGATATTGTGCTAATAAATGTCTTTTTTAGTTTTTATTACTCTTCCATAGTTAATCCTTCTCATGGTGATCATGTTGATATTACTGGAAATATGATATAAGGATTTGAGAACAGGAAAGGAAATGTTTTGATTGGTGAAACCATTTTGTTAGGAAAATACTAACGCATATATCACTTAATATTCCAAGAAAGGTCTGACTCTAATTTTTTCTTTTTCTGTACTTTAAAATATGACTCGTAGGTTAGAAATGAGAACATCAAGGAGCACATACTTTGTAAACTGTACAATTTCATAGTTTACAAAGCGAGCAACAAGTTAAACCCGGGTATTTCCCAAGGAAGACATGTTTTTCACGTAACAAAACAAAATTTCATCCATTGTATTGCAAAAAAGATAAAATGTTGTGGGAGTGAGGATTTTGACAACTTCAATATTCATGGCTTCATGCAAACATTTTTACTTATTCCATGACAGAAAACCCGGCGATCCAATCCCTTCCATGCTTCTTTTTTGGACAGTCTATGGGTGGAGCTGTTGCCTTAAAGATGCACCTAAAACAACCCAAGGCATGGGATGGAGCCATTCTTGTTGCGCCAATGTGTAAGGTACACATCCTAAACTTGGATAAGCTGAAGTATATGTTTGAATTATAGAGTAGAAGAGAAGGGAAATGAACTTGTAATCTGAACAGTTTTGCCTGCATTGCTCTTCAATTATTTGAAATTCAAACATATTCTTTGAGTTTTATCCTCAACTCAAAAGAGTTATGGCATATGTTTCTTTGTCCTCCTTTTGACTTTTGAGCTCTATTTAGATTGCAGATGATATGACCCCACCGTGGGTGCTCACTCAAATTTTGATTGGTGTAGCCAATGTTCTTCCAAAGAAGAAGTTAGTTCCACAAAAAGATTTAGCTGAGGCTGCATTCAGAGAAATAAAGAAGAGGGAACTGGTTTGTGTTTTCTTTTCTACCTGACTGAGTCTCTATTCTGCCTTCCAATCTGTGCATTATATTGACTTAGAGGTGTCATAGCTTCTTACTCTTCCAGTTCTTCTCTTTCAGCTTAAAGTCTTTATTTTTCTAGCAATCTGTGCTTAACATCTTTCAATGCCTCTTTGCAGACAGCCTATAATGTTGTAGCTTACAAGGATAAACCTCGGTTAATGACAGCCGTAGAAATGCTTAAAACTACTCAAGAAATAGAGCGGCGATTGGAAGAAGTATGCTGATTTCTAACCTCAAATATTTATTTTGTTTTCTTGTAGAAACAAAAGGAATAGTAATAAACTACAACTTAATGAACAATCTACTAAACTGGTATAGCAGATACCTCAAATGCAATTTCCACTAAGATCCAATATTTATGATCTTAGCAAACTATTTCTACCTTTAGTTCTTTATCTTTATAATCTGTCATTCAATGAATTCTGAAAATATTTATCTGAATTGTGACTTTTGTTGGGTCATAGGCACAGACTAAATGGTCAATATTCATTCCATAGCCTAAAAATACTGTAATTAGCTAAAGTAGCATGCCTTTTGGTTTGGAAATCTTGTTTTTTTGGGTTTATTTTATTATTATAGAATCCTTATTTGGAATATAAAATTATTATATCTTCTCCAAGAGGATTTTGTCCTGTAAACATTGAGAAATAAAATTTAATAGGCTGACATTTATCCAAAGGGCCAGAGTACATAAAATTTAATAAGCTGACATTTATCCAAAGGGCCAGCGTACATCAATCTAAATGTGGTCCTCTCCAAATGGCAAAAGAAGATAAAAAATAGCACTAGATAAAGTTACTAAATTGGATCCTTGGGTCAACAATTTATCTGAAGAGTTGGTTGTTGATAAAACACAATGATTACATGATCCATATTATCGTCCGAACCTATTTAGTGAGATAAGGCTTATCAGTTTTGTAACATTTTTGGTTATGATTTGCAGATTTCCCTACCATTGTTAATCCTTCATGGGGATTGTGATACTGTAACAGATCCTTCTGTAAGCAAACTGTTGCACCAGAAGGCAAGCAGTTCAGAGAAGAAGCTAAGACTTTACAAGCATGCTTACCACTCTCTCCTTGAGGGTGAGCCTGATGAAGTAATACTTGAAGTTTTAAATGATATTATTGCTTGGCTTGATGATCACAGCTCAAAACACAATTCATCTCCCACTTGATAAACTTTAATGATATTGTTTTCATGGGAATTTAAAGTAAAGTTGTCGTTACTTCTTCAATGAAATGGAGCATCCAATTTTGAAGATACATTTGTTTGTGACAATTTAAGTCATTTGTTAGAGATCATGTCTATATATTAGGTCATGTTGTATTCTTATAAATAATTGTGGTGATTCGGAAAGAAAATAAAATTCTAGAGTTTGACTTGATGACTTATATCTATCACATTATTTTATTAAATATTTTATTGATTTTGATTCTCTTGTTTGATGTTAGTTGTTATGTTTTATCATTATAGTTTGGGAACTAAATGACAATCATAAACATTTTTTTTATCGAAGTTAAGTTAAGGATTTACAATGAAAACTTGAATATGGTTCACGAGTCAAATTGGTAGTATAAAATTGAAGGAGAGGGGAAATCCTTGAGAAAGACTCTTAAAATATGTTAATTACACTAAGGTGCTTTTAATTTCTGGAATGTTGGATAATTGACGTTATCTTTTTATAAATTTACAAATAATCTACTTTAAGTGTGGTTTAGTAAAGGGAGCAATTTTACCCTTTGTTATTATTATTGTTGTCAAGCGTGTGAGATGACTCTTCAATTTTACCGTTTTTCTAGCTAATATTTACCAAATTGTGTTACAAGTCACTTAAAATCGTATTTAATGCAAACTAGTAAACTTGGTAAAAACTTATGAGTTTATGCGCTGAATTTCTTGTTTTAACATTCTACTTTACAAAAATTGTACTCCCTCCGGTCCTAAATATAGGACCTAGATGACTTTTTTTTGAAAAATCCTAGAAAAAGCAAAAATAAGTTAATTATAAATTGATTTACCAAATTTTTTCTCTTAGACTAGTTTATTTTACTTATAAGCTAATGAATAATCTAAAAAGATATCAAATATGTCATGATTTAATGATCTATTTCGCAACCTTAATCTTTCCAAAAAAAATTTATCTAGGTCTTATATTTAAGGCCAGAGGTAATATTAAATAAAACTCATTTTTTATTTAACGTATTTATTATGTTTTAACATTCATTTTTGTTTTAACATTCTTGTTTTAACTATATTTAATAATTTATTATGGTTGATAAGGTATGAATGTTGATATATGTAATATCAACTATTTATATTTAAAATTTATGCAAGTAAAATAATTGTTATTTTATGTATTTTTGTTTGGAGATGAAACATGTGTGTATTAATAATAGTAAACTCTTAAAAGTCTATAATTCAAGTTTATGATCTGATTTTACATTTTTTCATAAGTTTATTTATAGTTACGAGAGTTTAGCAACATGTCACTAAATTTTATGATCAATGATTCAATGTCATCTATTTAAGCTATCAATATGAATTTTTCCAATAGAATATCAATATGGTAATATAATCATTTCCAAACTTTCAAAACTGAAAACTTTACTAAGTAAAAATAACCCACAAAGTTTGGCCCCTTGATTAAAGGATTGAGTCAAGCTTGATTAAAGGATTGAGTCACGTGAGTTCTTTGTTGTTCTGTAAACATCATATAACCACATTTTGAGCTTGAAAACCTACAAATATCTAGTGGGGCTCTCAAGTACAACTCACATCTAAACTTTTTAAACAAATACCCCCTCCAATCGGTAAACAAAAAATTTAAATAATGTAGACATAAAATATAAGAATTCATCGTTACATTTTCTTATCATTTAACGTGATTTTTGCTGCATTTCTCCAAAGCTCTCTTTCACATCTATTGATTGTCACACATTTCTCTCTCTAATAATATTACTCCTACATCTAACTAACTTTGGCATATTTTCTATATGGATTAACATAACTTTTGGTCTCTATAGTTTGATGTCATTTTGGTTTTAGTCCCTGATGTTTCAAAAGGAAGATTTTAGTTCCTCAAGTTTTCTCAGTTAATAATAGTAGTCCCTGGTGTTAAAAAAGGATCTGATGGTGTTAAATTTTGCTGATATATCAACCAACATTGCTTATAAGTTACTCCCTCCGGTCCTATTTATAAGTCGCCAACCGCCCAAGTTGCACATACCAAGGAATGAAGGTTAATGGAAGTTGAGTCATTAAATTGGTCTTATTTTTTTGTTGTCTTTTCCATTTTTGCCCCTCTCACCTTTATTACTATGACACACTATCTCTTGCATCTTTATAAGTATACATGTGACTTTTTCATCTTCTCTCTCTTATCATCTTCCAATGTTCATTTTCCAATGCTAAAGATATATTAGTAATGTTATAATAAATGAGTTAGTTAATGTTAGTTGGTGACTTGTACTCCCTCCGGTCCTAAATATAAGACCTAGATAGAGACTTCATTTTGGTCCTAAATATAAGACCTAGATACACTTTTGGTCACTTTTTTTCTAAATTACCCTTCTTCTTCTTAACAACTCCTTTGGTAGGGGAGAAATGACTACTAAGTAACTAAACTAATTAAGAAGAGGTATTATTGAAAAGACATCTAAAATTAAGTCTTCCTTAATCTCCCAAAAAAAAGTTATCTAGTTCCTATATTTAGGACCGAAGGGAGTATTAAGGACCAAAATTTAGTGGCGGTTGACGACTTATAAATAGGACCGGAGGAGTATAAGAGATCTGACTGGACTTAAACTTTTAATTTTAAATTTTAAATTGAAAAACATCCTCTTCAACCTCAAGTACCCTTATTTCATCGTTGGTTGCTACTTGCTTGCCTTCACTCTGTTGAAGCCGAAAAGAATCCAACATTCAACATGCTTTCTTCTTCTGCCAGGTACTACTTCTTCAACAAATTCCTTTCATTTCCTTCTTTCTCTCCCAATTCCTACTTCCATTCCCATTCCCCAAATCCCGAAACCCTAGCTCATGCTCTCTCTTCTCTCAATCGCATGCTCAACACGCGCCCTCTCCCACCCACGCGCCTCATTAACAAGACTTTAGGCTCCTTAGGGTCTGTTTGGTTTGAGGGAAGGGAAGGGGAGGGGAGGGAAAATGAGCCCCTCCCCTTGCATGGTTTAAAAATTAGGAGGGGAGGGAGCCCAAAATATTCCCTTCCTTCCCATTCCCTTCCCTCATTTTAGCTCCCTCCAAATTGGGGGGTTTTGGAGGGGAGCCAAATATCTTGACTAAAATGCACTCATTCATTCTACATTCCTCACTTTTAAAGTCTGAAGGCCTCAATCCCTCACTTTCTTCTTTCACTCCCAAGCCTATGATATTCTCATGGATGCTCCAGCAAAGAAAAATAAATTGGGGATTTGGAGGAATGACAAAAATGTTGACTTGCCAAGTTTATGATATTACCATGGATGCTCTAGCAAAAAAATAAATAAATAAAATGCTCATAATAATCGTTCTCTTCGTTTTCTTCTTTGTTTGTACTTGCCAAACCCACACCACTGATGGACCAAGAGAAGGATGATTGTTGATTGATGAGTTGGTGTAATTATTTTAGCGTGTGTGCAATCTGGAAAACATATTTATTTTATTTCATCGAAAACACATTTATTTACTCCTACTATTTTTTCATCTACTTTGATAACACTGTTTCTACATCCTCCCATCCATGATCGAATTTACAACTTGTTTTTTTAATTAGCTAGCTGCTATTGAATTTGAATTTGTTGAAGGAATACTTAAATACAAAACAAGTAATATAATAAACACAATTATGAGTTAATATATAACTATAAGGATAAAATGGTAAATTAATCATTATCACTCTCCCCTTCCCTCCTTAACCAAACAAATTATCATTAAACCCTCTCCCTCCCTTCCATTCCCTTCCCTCATTTTTATCAGACCAAACAAAGTACTATTAAACCTTCCCTCTCCCTTCCCTCCCCTTCCCTCCCCTCCCCTCAAACCAAACAGGCCCTTAGGGAAGATGAAACATTATCCCCTTGTTATCTCACTTCTTTCAGAGACCCACTCTAAAGGCTTCACTCCTGATTTCGTTGGCCTCAACATCTTAATCAACTCTTACTGCCACCTGGCTCACATGGACTTTGCTTTCTCTGTATTGGCCAAAGTCTTCAAGATGGGTTTTCAACCAAACGCTGTCACTTTTACTACACTCCTCAAAGGTCTCTGCTTTAACCGACATGTTGTTGAAGCTCTGGATTTCTTTGATGACATAGTGGCCAAAGGTTTTAAGTTGAATGAAGTTACTTATGGCACATTAATCAATGGGTTATGTAAGATTGGCAAAACACAATCTGCTCTTAGATTGCTTAAAAATGGATAGCCACACTGTTAAGCCCAATTCGGTTATGTACAGCACAATCATTGATGCTCTTTGTAAAGATGGCCTTCTCAATCATGCACGAAACTTGTGCTTTCAAATGATTGGTCGTGGGGTCTCCCCAGATGTTGTTACGTATAATAGTCTAATCCATGGCTACTGCTGCATGAATCTCTGGCAAGAAGCCACTCTTGTACTCAGTGAAATGGTATACAATGGCATCTACCCAGATGTTTGTACCTTTAACATTCTCGTTGGTGCCTTATCAAAAGATGGAAGGATCATTGAAGCTCAAGCTGTATTTGCTAGAATGCTTAAGAGTGATCAGAGACCCAATGTCGTTACATACAGTAGTTTAATGAATGGTCATTGTATGTCTAATGACATCATTGAGGCTAAGGAAATTTTCAATAGGATGATCAAAAATGGTTTGGCACCTAGCCTTATTAGTTATAATATTTTGATCAATTCATGCTTTAAGATGAAAATGGTGGATGATGCCATGGATCTCTTTAAGGAATTGCATTCAAGATATTTGGTTCCCAATGTTGTAACTTATAACTCTGTTATTGATGGCTTGCTCAAATCACATAGGATTTCATGCGCGCAAGATGTTATTTATGAGATGCACAATAGGGGTCTTCGCCCCGATTTCATCACTTACAACATCTTGTTAGATGCATTTTGTAAACAGGGACATCTTGAGAAGGCAACTACATTATTTAAGCAAATTGTCAGCCAAGGATTTCAGCCATCAGTGGAGACCTATACCATACTTATTGATGGTTTGTGCAAAGGTGGCAGGTTGAATGATGCGTGGGAGATTTTTCAGTATCTTTTGGGCAAAGGTTACCAACTAAATGTGCACACATATACTGCTATGATTCATGGATTTTGCAAGGAAGGTCTTCTTGATGAAGCAATTTCCCTGCTTGATAAAATGGAAGAGAATGGTTGTGCCCCTAATTTTGTAACTTTCGAAGTTGTTCTTCATCAATGTCTTCTTGAAAAGAATGAGAATGTTAGGACTGAGAAGCTTCTTCATGAAATAATTACTAGAGGCTTGTTGAAGAAGTAATACGAGGTGAGATATAAAGTGTTTGTTCCATTTACATGTGTGCTTTATTGCAATTCACTGTTTGTAAAGGCTTGCATATTTTCGCTTTAGAATGCACAAGTAAGGCATGTGGTTGGTATTAAGTGCTCTGTTTCCAGTAATTTTGTATAGTTACAGATACATTTTTGATTTCTCCAACTTAGCTATATGATGGATATATCTTCAGGTATAGCTAGAAAGCTGGTATCATCTGGATATGGAGTTTTTGCCAAGGATTATCCAGGATTTGGTCTTTCAAAAGGCCTCCATTGTTACATTCCTTGTTTTGATACTCCTGTTGATGATGTGATTGAGCAATATTCCAAAGTCAGATATACTTTAACCACCATGATAACTCTCTTAATGTTTATCATCTGGTCAGATTTTGAATGAGAAATTTGAGTTGCATGAATTTTGTTTAGTGGGGATAGCCAAAGAGTTTGGAGATATTGCGCTAATGAATGTCGTTTTTAGTTTTTATTACTCTTCCATTGTTATCCTTCTGATGGTAATCATGTTGATATTACTGGAAATATGATATAAGGATTTGAGAACACGAAAGAAAATGTTTTGAATGGTGAAAACCCTTTGTTAGGAAAATACTAACGCATATATCACTTTGTATTCAAAGAAAGGTCTGATTCTAATTTTTTCTGTACTTCAAAATATGACTCTTAAGGCTAGAAATAAGAACTGTTGCTTCATCAAGGAGCACATACTTTGTAACCTATACAATTTCATAGTCTACAATGCAAGCAACTAGTTAAGCCCGTGTATTTCCCAAGGAAGACATGTTTTTCATGTAAAAAACATAATTTCCTTCATTGTATTGCAAAAAAATAAAATGTTTTGGGAGATAGGTTTTTGATAATTTTAATATTCATGGCTTCATGCAAACATTTTTACTGATTCCATTACAGAAAACCCGAAGATCTAATCCCTTCCATGCTTCCTTTTTGGACAGTCTATGGGTGGAGCTATTGCCTTAAAGATGCACCTAAAACAACCCAAGGCATGGGATGGTGCCATTCTTGTTGCGCCAATGTGTAAAGTATACATCCTAAACTTGGATTGGCTCAAGTATACGTTTGAATTATAGAGTAAAAGAGAAAAGAAGTGAACTTGTAGTCTGAACAGTTTTTCCTTCACCTCTCTTCTATTATTTTAAATTCAAACACATTCTTTATGTTTTATCCTCAATTCAAAAGAGTTGTGGCATATATTTTGATTGCAGATGATATGACCCCACCATGGGTGCTCACTCAAATTTTGATTGGTGTAGCCAATGTTCTTCCAAAGAAAAAGTTAGTTCCACAAAAAGATTTAGCTGAGGCTGCATTCAGAGAAATAAAGAAGAGGGAATTGGTTTGTGTTTTATTTTTTACCTGAGTCTTCATTCTGCCTTCCAATCTGTGCATTATATTGACTTAGACTTAGAGGTGTCATAGCTTTTTACTCTTCCAGTTCTTCTCTTTCAGCTTAAAGTCTTTTTTTTCCCTACCAATCTGTGCTTGACATCTTTCTAATGCCTCTTTGCAGACAGCCTATAATGTTGTAGCTTACAAGGATAAACCTCGGTTAATGACAGCCGTAGAAATGCTTAGAACTACTCAAGAAATAGAGCGGCGATTGGAAGAAGTATACTGATTTCTGACCTTAACTATTTATTTTGGTTTTTTGTAGAAACAAAAGGAATAGTAATAAACTAGTATAACTTAATGAACAATCTACTAAACTGGTATAGCAGATACCTCAAATACAATTTCCACTAAGATCCAACATTTTCTATCTTTGCAAACTATTTCTACCTTTAGTTCTTTATCTGTATAATCTGTCATTTAATGAATTTTGAAAATATTTATCTGAATTGTGTCTTTTGTTGGGTCATAGGCTCAAACAAAATGGTCAATATTCATTCCATAGAGTAAAATACTGTAATTAGCTAAAGTAACATGCCCATTGGTTTGGAAATCTTGTTTTTTTTGGTGTATTTTATTATTATATAATCCTTATTTGGAATATAAAATTATTATATCTTCTTCTCCAAGAGGATTTTGTCCTGTTAACATTGAGAAATAAAATTTAATAGGCTGACATTTATCCAAAGGGCCAGAGTTCATCAATCCAAATGGAGTCCTCTCCAAATGCAAAAGAAGATAAAAGAGAGCACTAGATAAAGTCACTAAATTGGATCCTTGGGTCAACAATTTATCTGAATAGTTGGTTGTTGATAAAACACAATGATTACATGATTTATATTATTGTCCGAACCTATTTTGTGAGATAAGGCTTATCATTTTTGTAACATTTTTGGTTATGATTTGCAGATTTCCCTACCATTGTTAATCCTTCATGGGGATTGTGATACTGTAACAGATCCTTCTGTAAGCAAACTGTTGCACCAGAAGGCAAGCAGTTCAGAGGAGAAGCTAAGACTTTACAAGCATGCTTACCAATCTCTTCTTGAGGGTGAGCCTGATGAAGTAATACTTGAAGTTTTAAATGATATTATTGCTTGGCTTGATGATCACAGCTCAAAACACAATTCATCTCCCACTTGATAAACTTTAGTGATATTGTTTTCATGGGAATTTAAAGTAAAGCTGTTTTACTTCTTCAATGAAATGGAGCATCCAATTTGGAAGATACATTTGTTTGTGATAATTTAAGTCATTTGTTAGAGATCATGTCTATATATTAGGTCATGTTGTATTCTCATAAATAATTGTGGTGATTCGGAAAGAAAATAAAATTCTAGAGTTTGACTTGATGACTTATTTCTATCACATTATTTTATTAAATATTTTATTGATTTTGATTCTCTTGTTTGATGTTAGTTGTTATGTTTTATCATTGTAGTTTGGGAACTAAATGACAATCATAAACATTTTTTTTATCGAAGTTAAGTTAAGGATTTACAATGAAAACTTGAATAAGGTTCACGAGTTAAATTGGTAATTTTAAATTGAAGGAGAAGGGAAATCCTAGAAAAAGACTCTTAAAATATGTTAATTACACTAATGTGCTTTTAATTTCTGGATTGAATGATAATTGACGTTATCTTTTTATAAATGTACAAATAATCTACTTTAGGTGTGTTTTAGTAAAGGGAGCAATTTTACCCTTTGTTATTATTATTATTGTTGTCAAACATGTGAGTGGACTCTTCAATTCTACCATTTTTCTAGCTAATCTTTACCAAATGTGTTACAAGTCACTTAAAATCGTATTTAATGTAAACTAGTAAATTTGGTAAAAACTTACGAGTTTGTGCGCTGAATTTCTTGTTTTAACATTATACTTTAAAAAATTGTATTAAACAAAACTCATTTTTTATTAAACGTATTTATTATGTTTTAACATTCATCTTTTAACTATATTTGATAATTTATTATGGTTGATATGGTATGAATGTTGATATATGTAATATCAACTATTTATATTTAAAATTTATGCAAGTAAAATTATTGTTATTTTATGTATTTTTATTTAGAGAAGAAACATGTGTCTATTAATAATAGTAAACTCTTAAAAGTCTATAATTCAAGTTTATGATCTGATTTTACATTTTTTTTTCATAAGTTTATTTATAGCTACGAGAGTTTGACAACATGTCACTAAATTTTATGATCAATGATTCAATGTCATTTATTTAAGCTATCAATATGAATTTTTCCAATAGAATATGCATATGGTAATATAATCATTTCCAAACTTTCAAAACTGAAAACTTTACTAAGTAAAAATAACCCACAAAGTTTGGCCCCCTTGATTAAAGGATTGAGTGACGTGAGTTCCTTGTTGTTCTGTAAACATCATTCAACCACATTTTGAGCTGGAAAACCTACAATTATCTAGTGGAGCTCTCAAGTACAACTCATATCTAAATTTTTTAAACAAACACTACGTCCCACCAATCCGTAAACAAAAAATTTAAATAATTTAGACATAAAATATAAGAATTCATCCTTATATTTTCTTATAATTTAACGTGATTTTTGCTACATTTCTCCACACAGCCCTCTTTCACATCTATTGATTGTCACACATTTCTCTCTCTAATAATATTATATTAAATAGAAAACCTCTATACATCTAACTAACTTTGGCATATTTTATATATGGATTAACATAACTTTTGGTCCCTATAATTTGAAGTCATTTCGGTTGTAGTCGTTAATGTTTCAAAGGGCATGTTTTGTTCCCTCAAGTTTTCTCATTTAATAACATTAGTCCCTGGAGTTTAAAAAGGACTTGATGTTATTAAATTTTGCTGATGTGTCAACTAACACCATTAATGTTTTTTATGTGGCATCTTAAACTTCAAATTTTAAATTTTAAAATTGAAAATCATCTTCTTCAACCTCATCTTCATCCACCCAACACATAAAAAATCTACATGGACCCAAAAAACTTCGACATATTTTCTATATTTTCTGAAGTAACATGTTTTAACTGACCGTATTTCGTGAGCTAGAGGTAGAGGGGAAGTGGGGCAGCTAATACTCTAAACCCAAGTAAGTACCCTTATTTCATCGTTGGTTGCTCTACATGCTCGGCTTCATTCTTTTGAAGCCCAAAAGAATCCAACATTCATATCACATTCCAATTTCAACATGCTTTCTTCTTCTTCTTCTTCTTCCTCTTTTGGTGCAAGGTACTGTTTCTCTCTCTTTCTCAAATCTCACTTTCATTCCCATTCCCCAAACACCAAAGCCCTCAATCACGCCGTCTCCTCTCTCAATCGCATGCTCGACACGCGTCCTCTCCCACCTCCACGCCATATCTCCAAGACTTTAGGCTCCATAGTTAAGATGAAACAATATCCCCTTTTTATCTCCCTTCTTACGCAGGCCCACTTCAAGGGTTTCACTCCTGATTTGTTTGACCTCAGCATGCTGATCAATTGTTACTGCCACGTGGGTCATATGCATTATGCTTTCTCTACATTGGCCAAAGTTTACAAGATGGGTTTTCAACCCGACGCTGTCACGTTGACTACACTGCTCAAAGGTCTCTGCTTTAACCATCATGTCGGCAAAGCTCTCGATTTCTATGATGACATCATGGCGAAAGGTTATCAGTTAAATGAAGTTACTTATAGCACATCAGCAAATGGGTTATGTAAGATAGGCAAAACAGCTTCTGCTCTTTGATTGCTTAAATTAATGGAGAGCCACACTGTTAGGCCGAATACAGTTATGTACAACACAATCATTGATGGCCTCTGTAAAGATGGGCTTATCAATGATGCACACAGCTTGTATTTCGAAATGATTGGTCGTGGGGTATCTCCAGATGTTGTTACGTATAATAGTTTAATCCATGGCTGCTGCTACATGAATCTCTGGGCAGAAGCAAATCATGTACTCAGTGAAATGATATCCAAAGGAATCCACCCAAATGTTTTTACCTTTAGCATTCTAGTTGATGTCTTATCGAAAGATGGAAGGATCATTGAGGCTCAAGCTGTATTTGCTAGAATGCTCAAGAGTGATCAGAGACCCAATGCAGTTACCTACAATAGTTTAATCCATGGTCAATGCATGTCTAATAACATCATTGAGGCTAAGGAAGCTTTCAATAGGATGATAAAAAATGGTTTGACACCTAGCCTTTATAGTTATAATATTTTGATCGATGCCTACTTTAAGATGAAAATGGTGGATGATGCCATGGATCTCTTTAAGGAGTTGCATTCAAGAAAGTTGGTTCCCGATGTTGTAACTTATAACTCTGTTATTGATGGCTTGCTCAAATCACATAGAATTTCATGCGCGCAAGATGTTATTTATGAGATGCACAATAGGGGTCTTTGCCCTGATTTCATCACTTACAACATCTTGTTAGATGCATTTTTTAAACAGGGACATCTTGAGAAGGCAACTACATTATTTAAGCAAATTGTCAGCCAAGGATTTCAGCCATCAGTGGGACCTACGCCATACTTATTGATGGTTTGTGCAAAGGTGGTAGGTTGAATGATGCGTGGGAGATTTTTCAGTATCTTTTGGGCAAAGGTTATCAACTAAATCTGCACACATATACTGCTATGATTCATGGATTTTGCAAGCAAGGTCTGCTTGATGAAGCAATTTCCCTGCTTGATAAACTGGAAGAGAATGGTTGTGCCCCTAATTTTGTAACTTTCAAAGTTGTTCTTCATCGATGTCTTCTTCAAAAGAATGAGAATGTTAGGGCTGAGAAGCTTCTTCATGAAATGATTGCTAGAGGCTTGTTTGTTGGAAATTAAAGAACAAAAGAATGACGAGAGAAAATGAGAGGGGGGTAGCCACGTAAATAATACTGGCCACACTTTATTAATAATAATGAGCCTATTTATAGGCGTTTACAACGGAACTAGTCAAATAACAACTTCCTAAAAACATGACGAGAAAATCGCAACGAACAGATTTTCCTAATTATTTAATAAAAACAAATATGCTAAACAATAAAACAATTGACTAAGTCAGTGTTGAATTAGTCTTCCAACACTCCCCCATAATTCAAAACTGACTTTCAAAACAAGACTTCATCATTCTTCTTGTAATCAGCATCTGTGAAATCTCTTCCTTCAAAATCAGCATCTGTGAACTCGCCTTTTGCGTTCTTCATGTTCTTCAGAAAAATCAACACTTGTGTGCTCTTCATGATCTTCTCAAAAATCACTATTCACCAAGTAGTTCTTCATCTTCTAAAACAATTCTTTTCACACACTTAAAAGAAATTGTCCCATAAAGGATTTGCTCATTAAGAGCCAAGAAGAGCAAACAACAAATTGTCACTCTCCAACGAAAAAGCAAAACATTTGTTTGCTCTATCACCAAAAGGAGTCGTGCTCACTCCAACAAAAATAGAGCAAATAAATGCTCATACACCAAAAAGAGCAAAGAAAAACGATTTCTTTAACTCAAAAAATGTTTCACACAACACTATGAAACCAACAAATATTCTCTGCGGCTTGTACTCTTTTCCGAGTCTCAGAGGCCGATCTGCATGACTTGTACTCCTTTTTGAGTCTCAGAGGTCTGCAATACCCTCAATATTCTCCACGGCTTGTACTCTTTAAGAGTCTCAGAGGCCTGCAACACCCTCAATATTTTCTCTCATCACCCATAGGATCTTTCAACCTGAAGCTCGGATACCATGTTGGAAATTAAAGAACAAAAGAATGACGAGAGAAAATGAGAGGGGGGTAGCCACGTAAATAATACTGGCCACACTTTATTAATAATAATGAGCCTATTTATAGGCGTTTACAACGGAACTAGTCAAATAACAACTTCCTAAAAACATGACGAGAAAATCGCAACGAACAGATTTTCCTAATTATTTAATAAAAACAAATATGCTAAACAATAAAACAATTGACTAAGTCAGTGTTGAATTAGTCTTCCAACATTGTTGATGATGTAGCACAAGGTGAGATATAAATTGTTTGTTTCATGCACATGTATGCTTTATTGCAATTCACTGTTTGTAAATGCTTGCATATTTCGTTTTAGGCTGCACAAGAAAGGTGATTTGTGAAATTTCTTACAAGGAAAGAGAATTTGGATGGTAAAGCATATTGAGATGTAACGGTGTTAATATCCAAGAACAATCCACCAAGAACAGGAATATATGAAGAGATAAAACTCTTAAAATTGATTCACTTCAATATAGTTCTACGCTTTTCATACACAAACTGGAAAGACAATTAAAAAGGTCCGACAGAAAAACAAGTATAAGATGGCAACAGAATTCTCCAAGATGGAGAAATTACAGAGAGAACTGCGGAAGAAATTTCAGAGAATTATAGAAAGGAAAGAGACAGAAAGTGCCAGAAGGAAGTAGAGAATGTTTCAGAGGAAAAAAGTAAAGACAACCATATTCTTCAATGCCTTTTCCTTGCTCTCTTACTCATCTATATACCCTAGTGTTTTCTTCCATATCAGCTCATTTGCTCCAAGCCCAATAATCATGTCATTCGGCCCATTCATAATAATTCCATCTGTTACATAGCTCACCCCATGAAAATTGACCTTGTCCTTAAGGTCAAAGAATTGCAGAGCATTACAAAGATGACGTGTTTGCCCTTAGGAGGGATTAAAGAAGCCTTAACAGACGCATGAATCCCATTGATGTATTTTGATAATAATGTATCGAAAATTTTATATACAATGTGCTTATCACAACATGTTGACATCATGTATCATGTATCATAATATTCTGATTTTGCGTTTTGTAAGGCTGTTGACAGATATGTTGGTGCTGATTCTGCAGTTGGAATGGTCGTAGCAGCTGATGTTAGTGTCAGCAGCCTTATCAATACTCATTTTCCTGAGAAACTAATGTAGGTCTCATGCATTATATAAATTCTGAGAAACGAATTGTATTCTTTATTGCTTATGTGAATTATGCCCCCGCTATATACTTCTATTTTGATTTCATGGTTCCAAATCCAGGAAAGAGAATCAGTATTTTGCGTTGCCAACTTGTTAATGTTCACAAACTTGTTTTGCAAATATTGTCTCATTAACTGCATGAATATTTTACACTTACTGGTTGGTGTCATTGTTTCTGGTCTTTGCTGCAGTGTTTACCTTAGATTTTCTACTAGGGGTTTCTCTAAAACCATATATGACGAGGCACATGCCGCCATTAGGAGGGTATAAGGTTGATTGTTGTTTTTTCCTCAAAGTAACAACAGCGTTTTCTCTCTGCTTTTTACTGTTCATTAGCCAGAAAAGTCAATGAGGTGGCTCATTTGTTGCAATAAATGCATTAGGCTATGATATGTAACTTTCATAGGAACTTATTGCAAAAGTGGTCACATGCTATTTTTCTTCGTCAAAGGCCAAACCATAACAGGTGTTCAAATGTTGGAATATGAGAAAGTTCAGTTGCCATTTTCGTTACTGTTTTTTAGTTTGGCGAAGTGGTTGTTAGTTCTCCCACCTGGCTCCAGAGCTAGAGCCAAATGTGAAACTCAGTCCGTCCATGTGGTTTTCTTGGATCTGAAGGTATGACTTCCAATAATTTTCCCTATATACTGTTTTCTTGAATGCTGCATAATGTTAAAGATTTACATATGTTTGACAGGGCAATGCCATGCTTGGATCATTTAGGCATGTAGTAGTGATGGAATGTTACTGTGGAGGCTTTGTCAGAATGAACGCTACAACATAACTGGGTTTGACGTTACACATGAAGGTAGGCTGTCCAACTGTGAGATCTGTCGTTAATGCCACAAGGGTACAGGTTGATCCGCCTTATGATGTGGTGCAGAGGATGAATATGGTGATGATTTCTCAGCAGTTAACTTTAGTGGTTGTTTTTTAGGGTTAAGTGTCATATTTAAGTTAACTTCAGTGGTTGTTTTTTTTTAGTGTGCTTTTTAGTAGTGATAGAATTTATTTCTTTTGATTTCTCAGCAGTTAACTTTAGCTTTTTTAACTAAATGGGTTCAAAACACATTCATTACCTTAATAAAATTGTATGCTAAGCAAATTGTCAGTCAAGGATTTCAACTTAAATTTAAGACCTACACTATTTTTTATTTCATGTTCGATGCAAAGTTGATGCGTGGGCTCTTTTTTTCAGCATCTTTTGGCTAAAGGTAATAATAATATGAATTTCATACATATACTGCTATGATTCATGGATTTTGTAAAGTGGGTTAGCTTGATAAGCCAAGTCCTTGCTTGATGTAATGGAAGATCACAATTGCCTCCCTTATTATGTAACTTAAAAATTATTATTCAATATCTTTTCGTAAACAAAGAGAATGACAAGGCAATCAGGCTTCTTCGTAGAATGATTGATAGAGGTCTGTTGAAGAAAGAATTAAAAGGTTAGATACAATAGCTCAAATTCACATTCCACGATTATTCATGATTAGCTATCACAAAAGGTTTGGTAAAGACTTGTACATCTTGTGGTAAGCATACCACAACACTTGCACGTCTTTTTCAATTAGTTGACTGTTTGTATAAGCATGTAGCTCAATATACAATTTTAAAGAAAAAAAATTCACAATAGTACCACTTAACTTCCACGAGACAATTGTAATTTAAAGAGAAATAAAGAAAACATGAGAGGATGGAGGAGTAGTAAACTAGTAATAGAAAATTGTAATTGATCCAAACCGACGACCTCAGATCCCACAACAAGCGAGTTTACCGTTGAGTTAAGTCAGCCTTTTTGATCTGTAATATAAGAGATAAAAATTTAATTAGTTTAGATATAAAATACTTCCTCCAGTCCTAAATATAAGACCTAGTTGACTTTTTTGGAAAATCCTAAAAAAGCAAAAAATACGTTAATTATAAATTGATTTACCTAATTTTTTCCCCTTAGACTAGTTTATTTTATCTATAAACTAATGGATTATCTAAAAATATATTAAATATGTCATCATTCAATAACATATTTCGCAACCTTAATCTCTCCAAAAAAAGTTAACTAGTCCTATATTTAGGACCGGAGGTAGTATAAGAGTTCATCCTTACATTCTCTCATCGTTTAATGCATTTTTCCTACTATTCCCCAACTCTCTTTCATAACTACACATGCTTACATATATTTCTCCCCTAATAATATTATAATAAATAGAGGAAAATAAGAATAATAGAGAGAAAATGAGAGAGGAAATAAAATAGGAGAGGAAAATGGGGGAAGAGAAAGCATTTTCCCATGCTTGGATGAGAGAAGAAAGAAAAGAGAGAAAGCATTTTCCCATGCTTGGATGAGAGAAGAAAGAAAAGTATAGGGGTGCACAAAAGCCCGGCAGCCCGGTTGGCCCGTCATGACCCGATCCGGTCCTATGACAAAAATGGTCTGTCACGAAGTGGCCCGAGACCAGCCCGATTAGGACATGATCGACCCGGCTATCGGGTAGGACAGGACCAGAGCATATGCTCCATGACCAACAGGACGGTCCGGCCCGATAATTTTATTATTTTTAGTAAAAATATTTTGATTAATTAACACAATTATCAAACTATTTCATAATTAATTAATTACTTATTTAATTTAAAAATAGTTGATTATAATTCTTTATTTTTACTACATAATACATCAATTTATTTAATGGTTGAAAAGTGGAAGTTTTTTATTTAATTGGACAAAAAAAAAATTTGGGACCAACATGGTCCGTCATGTGGCCCGGTGGTCATGTTCGGCCCGATCTCGGTGTCGGGCCAAACAGGACATGACTGGGTCTCGGGCCAAAAATTCAGGCCCGACAATTATTTAGGACATGACTAAGGCATATAGGTGGCCCGGTCATGTCCGTCATTTGTGCATTTTCCTCCCATGTTTTCCTTCATAAAATGAAAAAATCATGAGAGAAAAAAATGTTGTCCATTATTATCCAATGTCCATGCCCCAAACAGGTAAAAAAAAAGTCCATGTCCCAACTCATTTCCCCATTTTCTTTCCTCTCCATTTTCTCTCTTCTATCCAAACATGATACTCCCTCCGATCCTAAATATAAGACCTAATTGACTTTTTCTGGAAAATCCTTAAAAAAGCAAAATAAGTTAATCATAAATTGATTTACCTAATTTTTTCCCTTAAACTAGTTTATTTTACCCATAAACTAATGGATAATCTAAAAATATATCAAATATATCATCATTTAATAACCTATTTCGCAACTTTAATCTCTTTACAAAAAGTCAATTAGGTCCTATATTTAGGACAGGAGGTAGTAGCTAATAATTTTTCTCTCTATTTTACTTCCCTCTCCATTTTCTATGCTCTCATTATCTTTTGGTACAAAGTCACAAACTTCATTCATGACAAATTGGGGACTATCCCTTATTTGTCCAAGTTGAAATTGGAGACCTCATTTTGTTCAACTCAAATTCAAGAGTCTTTTTTTTGTCATTTTCTCATTATCTTCCGTCTCTCATTTTCCCTCCATGCAACTATACCATATCCATAACTTTGACATATACTTAAGGGTCAGTTTGGATCATAGGAAAGTTGGAAGGGAAATTAAAAAAGTCATTTTCATATATACTGGGACCCACAAACTCTCTCTCTCCATCTCACACTTTTCCTGGGCCCCACAAACTTTACATCTCATCACTACCTAATTTACCTCAATTTTCCATTTTAACCCCTTTACACTCATTTCCATTTCCATTTCCATTACACACTTTCCTGTCAACCAAACAGGCCCTTCAAATGTGTTTTAGGTGTTTTAGCAATGGGCTTGGAAAAGAGGGAGTATCTGGGCAGCTAAACCTTTAAGCCCTTCAAACCCAAGACTACCCTTCTTTCGTCACTCCTGGGCATCCAACATTCATATCACGTTCCAATATGCTTTCTTCTTCTTCTTCTGCCAGGTACTCCTTCTTCAACAAATTCCTTTTCTACCCTTCTTTCTCTCCCAAATCATACTTCCATTCCCATTCCCCAAACCCCAAATCCCTCAACGATGCTGTCTCCTCTCTCAATCGCATGCTCAACACGCGCCCTCTTCCACCTACGCGCCACATCTCCAACACTCTAGCCTCTATAGTTAAAATGAAACACTATGCCCTTTTTATCTCCCTTCTTTCTGTCACGGACTTGGTTTTAATACCAATTTGTCACGTGCGGCACTAGCAAACTTCTCGCTCTAGAATGCTAGTCAGCCTTACTCTTAACTTTCAAAAGAAGTTAAGTAATATGAAGGAACTTTGATTTACAAGGAAAGGAACTTTCTATTAATTTCTCTCAAAGGTCTTTACAAAGTTCTCTAACTTTGGTTGGTTGAAAATGAGAGGTGGTGAGGCCTATATATACTAATTCCACCTCCTCAATGGACGGCTAAGATCTATTTGATCTAACGGTTACAATTGATTCTCTAGAATATTCTACCAATCTCTTTAACTATTTACAATATTCTAAACTATTCTAGAATATTCCTGAATACTCCAAGATTCTCCATAAAGCTCTACAAGCTTCCACAGAGTTCCAGAAGCTTCCAGGATCTTCCAGATGCTTCCACTTTCTTCTAGAGAATTCTAGAAGATTCCAGAGTGTTCTAGAGCATTCCAGAGGGTTCTAGAATGATCTAGACTATCCGAACTGTTTCGGATAATTCTGGGCATCTCTGGAAATAATTTTGAGTGGTTCGTGACATTCTCCCCCACTCAATGTGGCGACGTCCTCGGCGCATCACTCCGTCATGCATCTTCTTTGTATCGGCCCATTTCTTCCTCTTCTTGGCTGCCTTGACCAAGTAAGCTTTTGCCAAGTCAGTCTTCTCATACTGTCCTTTAGCAAACTTGAATGTTGTAGGTGTCGGGCCTTTGTAACCACTGGCTAAGGTATATGGGGTCATTGGTTGTTTCCTTGTAGCCAACTTCCCAAATTTTGGAGGCGCCATGTGGTATGGTATCGCCGTTGGCGAGGTTGCATGAATTACCAACTTAATCTTAGAATCCACCTTTCTCTTAGGTGGTAACCTCTTTGGTAACTTTGGTGGCATCGCATCCTTGAAATCTTCAAGGATATGTCCAACATTTTTGGGGACATCCTCCATGTATGGGACATCTGTTACTTCCTTCAAGGCTGCGAGGTAGGTTGGCTGCTTCCCTGTGGTTCCCTTGGAGAGTTTCATCGCTGATATATGATTCTCTTGAGGTCGGGCTTCACGCTCTAAAGGTACTACACAGATGTTGCCTTCCTCCAAGATGCACATTGTGTTTGCAAATGGGATGGGAACTGCTTTGACTTTATCGATGAATTCCATACCCAAGATAATTGGATGATCGTCCATAGTGACAACCGAGAAATCCATGAGACCGATCCAATCTCCTAAGCATACCTTCACATCCTTTGCAACTCCAAATGTGGCCTTCGGCTCCGAATTCACAGACTTGAGCCATCCTTGTTTCCTCTCATAAGGAATTCCCATCTTCTTTGCCTCTTCTTCCCGGAGAAAATTGTTGGAAGCTCCTGTGTCCACAAGTGCTTTCACGGTACGACCTCTAATCTTGGCTTTCACGAACAAGCGTCCCTTTTCTCCGGACTTGGGCACCTCTCCTTTAGCCTTGATAGCACTAAGAAGTTGTAATGATCCTACCCTCTTTTCTTCTTGTTCCTGCTCCTCCCTTTTAATTAGAGCAGAGAGCATGTCCTTCTTTGGGCAATCCCTTGCCCTGTGTGGACCTTCGCAAAGGAAGCACTTGAGAGGTGGGTGTTCCCCACTCTTATACCCCTTAGCACCCTTGGGCTTATAGTTTGATTCTTTTCCCCGATGGTACTCTCCCCCACTCTTTTCCTTGTCGTCCTCATCTCTTGCCTTTGTCCTTTCAGGCTTCTTGAATTCGATAAGGGACTCGGCAATGGAAATAGCGGTGGTTAAATCTTGAGCACCACGTCTTTGTATCTCCAATTTTGCCCAAGTTTGTAAACCATCCATAAAACTAAAGAAAGCTTCTTTATCTGGATAGTCAGGGATTTCAAGGAGTACCTCTGTGAATTCCTTCACGTATTCCCGTATACATCCCTTATGTTGAAGACGTCGTAGCTTCGCTCTAGCCTCCTCTTCAACATTATTAGGATAGAACATCCTCCTGATTTCTCTCTTGAAATCATCCCATGTATCCATGGTGCATGTACCCTTCTCTATATCTCCTTGTCTCCTCCTCCACCATACCATCGCGGTGTCTTCAAGGTAGAGACTTGTCATATCAATCTTCATGGCGTCATCCTTTATGACGAGTGCCCTAAATTGTTGCTCCATGCTCCATAGAAAATTATCAAGTTTCTTCGCATTCCTCGATCCTTTAAAGGATTTGGGTCGTGGAACATCAACCCTAGAGGGAGTAGTCCTTACCTCAGACGTTGATGGAACATCATGTGCAAGTGCCTTCTTGCACAACGCGAGCTCCTCCTTGACCTCACTGAGTTCCACACGAAGCGAAGAAACTTCAGCCCTATGAGACTCCTCCATGGAATCTACCCGATCCTGACATTGGGCGAGTACTTTGTTGATGGCGGTTAGCACCTCCTCACGGAACTCCTCCATGTTCCGTCCAACCTCCTCAAACCTTTCCTCCCCATCAACTATGGCCAACTCCACCTTGGCTAGCCGTGTCTCGAATCCTTCCATGGGTTCCCTCGAACGAGATCTCTGGCTCTTTTGTTTCTTCTCGACTACCTTCTCCACCTGAGAAGTGTTGCTCCCGGTTTCCATTTCCCTCTTTGTTCCAACGAACCTTTAACCTTGCGCTCTGATACCAACTGTCACGGACTTGGTTTTAATACCAATTTGTCACGTGCGGCACTAGCAAACTTCTCGCTCTAGAATGCTAGTCAGCCTTACTCTTAACTTTCAAAAGAAGTTAAGTAATATGAAGGAACTTTGATTTACAAGGAAAGGAACTTTCTATTAATTTCTCTCAAAGGTCTTTACAAAGTTCTCTAACTTTGGTTGGTTGAAAATGAGAGGTGGTGAGGCCTATATATACTAATTCCACCTCCTCAATGGACGGCTAAGATCTATTTGATCTAACGGTTACAATTGATTCTCCAGAATATTCTACCAATCTCTTTAACTATTTACAATATTCTAAACTATTCTAGAATATTCCTGAATACTCCAAGATTCTCCATAAAGCTCTACAAGCTTCCACAGAGTTCCAGAAGCTTCCAGGATCTTCCAGATGCTTCCACTTTCTTCTAGAGAATTCTAGAAGATTCCAGAGTGTTCTAGAGCATTCCAGAGGGTTCTAGAATGATCTAGACTATCCGAACTGTTTCGGATAATTCTGGGCATCTCTGGAAATAATTTTGAGTGGTTCGTGACATTTCGCACGCACACTCCAAAGGCTTCACGCCTCATTTGGTTGACCTCAACATCTTAATCAACTCTTACTGCCACCTGGCTCGTATGGAATTCGCTTTCTCTACATTGGCCAAAGTTTTCAAGATGGGTTTTCAACCAACCACTGTCACTTTCAATACACTCCTCAAAGGTCTCTGCTTTAACCATCATGTTGGCAACGCTCTTGATTTCTTTGATGACTTGGTGGCAAAAGGTTTTGTGTTGGATCAAGTTACTTATAACACGTTAGCAAATGGGTTGTGTAAGATAGGCAAAACACAATCTGCTCTTAGATTGCTTAAATTGATGGATAGGCACGCTGTTAAGCCAGATACGGTTACTTACACCACAATCATTGATGCTCTTTGTAAAGATGGACTTCTTAATGGCGCACGAAACTTGTGCTTTCAAATGATTGCTCGTGGGGTCTCCCCAGATGTTTTTACGTATAATAGTCTAATCCATGGCTACTGCTACATGCATCTCTGGCCAGAAGCAAATCAGCTACTCAGTGAAATGATATCCACAGGTATCCACCCAGATGTTTGTACCTTTAACATCCTAGTTGATGCCTTATCCAAAGATGGAAGGATCATTGAAGCTCAAGCTGTATTTGCTAGAATACTTAAGAGTGATCAGAGACCCGATGTTGTTACCTACAATAGTTTAATCGATGGTCATTGTATGTCTAATAACATCATTGAGGCTAAGGAAGCTTTCAATGGGATGATCAAAAATGGTTTGACACCTGACATTGTTAGTTATAATATTTTGATCAATGCATACTTTAAGATGAATATGGTGGATGATGCCATGGATCTCTTCAAGGAGTTGCATTCAAGAAAGTTGGTTCCCAATGTTGTAAGTTATAACTGTGTCATTGCTGGCTTGCTCAAATCACAAAGAATTTCATGCGCGCAAAATGTTATTTATGAGATGCACAATAGGGGTCTTTGCCCTAATCTCATCACTTACAACATCTTGTTAGATGCATTTTGTAAACAAGGACATCTTGAGAAGGCAACTACATTATTTAGGCAAATTGTCAGCCAAGGATTTCATCCATCAGTGGAGACCTACACTATACTTATTGATGGTTTGTGCAAAGGTGGTAGATTGAATGATGCGTGGGAGATTTTTCAGTATCTTTTGGGCAAAGGTTACCAACTAAGTGTGCACACATATACTGCTATGATTCATGGATTTTGCAAGGAAGATCTGCTTGATGAAGCAATCTCCTTGCTTGATAAAATGGAAGAGAATGGTTGTGCCCCTAATTTTGTAACTTTCAAAGTTGTTCTTCATCGATGTCTTCTTGATGAGAATGAGAATGTTAGGACTGAGAAACTTCTTCATGAAATGATTGCTAGAGGCTTGTTGATGAAGTAGCACAAGGTGAGATATAAATTGTTTGTTCCATGCACTTGTATGCTTTATTCCAATTCACTGTTTGTAAATGCTTGCATATTTCGTTTTAGGCTGGCGTTAATATCTAAGACCAATCCACCAAGGACACGAATATATGAAGAGATAAAATTCTTAAAATTGATTCACTTCAATAGTGTTCTACGCTTTTCTACTTGACAGAAAAACAAGTATAAGATGGAGAAATTACAGAGAGAACTGCGGAAGAAATTTCAGAGAATTATAGAAAGGAAGGAGACAGAAAGTGCCATAAAGTAGAGAATGTTTCAGACGAAAAAAGTAAAGACAACCATATTCTTTAATGCCTTTTCCTTGCTCTCTTACTCATCTATATACCCTAGTGTTTTCTTCCATATGAGCTGGGAGGGATTAAAGAAGCCTTAACAGGCGCAGTAATCCCATTGAAGTATTTTGATAATCATGTACAAATATTTTTTTGACAATGTGCTCATGACAACATGTTGACATCATGTATCATGGTATCATAATATTCTGATTTCACGTTTTGTAAGGCAGTTGACAGATATGTAGATGCTGGTTCTGCTGTTGGAATGGCCGTAGCAGCTGATGTTGGTGTCAGCAGCCTTATCAACACTCATTTTCCTGAGAACCTAATGTAGGTCTCATGCATTATATAAAGTCTGAGAAATGAATTGTATTCTTATGAATTATGCCCCCTGTTATATACTTCTATTTTAATTTCATGGTTCCAAATCCAGGAAAGAGAATTAGTATTTTTCTTTGCCAACTTGTTAATGTTCACAAATTTGTTTTGCAAATATTGTCTCATTAACTGCATGAATATTTCACACTCATTGGTTAGTGTCATTGTTTCTGATCTTTGCTGCAGTGTTTACCTTAGATTTTCTGCTAGGGGTTTCTCTAAAACCATATATGACGAGGCACATGCCGCCATTAGAAGGGTATAAGGCTGATTGTTGTTTATTCCTCAAAGGGTTACCTTCCCTGCAGTTCCAGGTCCTTGCATCTTTTTTGGTAGTGATAACTGGATCAATCAAAGGATTTATGGTCAGGGCTGGGGGGAATGTTTTCTTTGCTGCCATCAACACTGAAAATCACATTACGAGTGCCTCCAAATTGCATCTGTATTGGACTGGTGGTAACTGCAGATTTTTTACAATCCAAGTTCCTGGGCACGACCATGAAGTATTTGATTGGGTAACTAATGAAGCCTGCTATGTATAGTTGTATTATTAGCAGCTGCAGTTTGGTTTATATTGAAGGGTTCAGATAGTATGTTTATATTGAAGGGTTCAGATAGTATGTAGTAATAAATAAGAGAAGAGATACATGCATAATAATAGTATGTTTAGTTAGTGACAAGTTTGTTTTTAGTTGCTTTTTATATGTTTCCGTTTTATATCATATACTTCACTATTAGGGAGTCCAATGCCTATATATATTTAATCATTAGATACTCCTTATGTACATAATATAAGAATAATTGACCTTTTTAATAGAATAAGGAAGCAAAATAATTTAGTTATGGTGAAGTATATGTTATATGATGTATTATTAGATTATAGTCAAGTGTATAAGTCAAAAAATCTAGTTAGGATGAAAATTATAAGTCTACTTTTATTTTTCTAACAGTAAATTATTTTTAGTAATAATAATTTTAGTCTAAACTTCCTTTTAAGAATAATCACCCAAACATATTCCTAAAAGTATAATTAAAACAGAACTCACATCAAAAGAAGAAATTGGAGAAAATAGTCATTTCTCTTTACATAAATCCAAACAAATCGTATATTAAGTAATTACGTAATTTAACTCTTATCCAATGGTATGAGTTGTGAAAGAGTGAGAGTCAAATTAAAAGTCACTCCTAAATCATTAATAGAAGCATAGTCCAATAACAATATTTAGGTGTATGCATGGGACCACGACACCTAAATCCTGTGTCCCGTTCCGATTAAGACCGGACGAGAAAATCCTGAAAATTGTTTGAAATTTTTGTTGTTAAGAATATCTATTTGTTATAAAAATTACGACATTTTGTGTTTGCAGTAAATAAATAAATATTACTATTACAATACATATTGTAAAATATAATGCGAAAAAATTTGGGAAAATGATAAAAAAATGACACTTAAATTTGAGTTGGACAAAATGAGCTCCAATTCTAATTTGGACAAGATAGTCCCCCCAATTTGTCCTAAATAAAGTTTGTGACTTTGTACCAAAAAAGTAGTTAATAGCGATACAATGTAGTTAACTACGATAAATGAGTAATTATCGAGTAACTGCTCATATATCGCAGTTAACTATTCTTGTATTGCTATTAACTACCCTTATTATTATTTAATTATGTATCACAGTTAACTACCATTGTATCACTATTAATTACTACTCCCCCCGGTCCTAAATATAAGACCTAGTTGATTTTTTTGAAAAATCCTAAAAAAAGTGAAAATAAGTTAATTATAAATTGATTTATCTAATTTTTTCTATAAGCTAATGGATAATGTAAAAAGATATCAAATGTGTCATGATTTAATAACCTATTTTGCAACCTTAATCTCTCCAAAAAAAAGTCAATTAAGTCTTATATTTGGGACTGGAGGTAGCATTTTGGTACAAAGTCAAAATCTTCAGTTAGGACAAATTGGAGGCTATTCCTTATTTATGCAAGTTGGAATTGGAGACCCCATTTTGTCCAATTTAAATTCAAGCGTCATGTTTTTTGTTATTTTCCCAAAAAAAAATTTTATTAGATTGTATTTTAAGTAAAAAATGTTATGTATAATCATATATTCATGATAGGATTTTATATTAGAACAAACCTGTCTCGTGTCACATATCGCCCCAAAGATAAATTTTGCCACGTCTTGAAAATTTTTATGACGGGAATTACACATCCTGAAAAGCCACGGACGGGACAAAATTGGAAATATTTGCATACCCCTAAATCCTAATGTTGTCCCTTGTCTTTTTATTCCACACTAATTTATGTTCTTTCCCGTTATTTGACCTCAAATGACCAAACAGTCCTGCCGGAAAGCTCGGATTCAAGTCTCTTCCGTCAAGTGCTGGCTTCACTTCATCACACTCATTCGCTGAACTCAAATGAAGAAGAAGCATTGAAATTGAAGCATCATCGCATGTTCCATTATGCTTCCTCCTCCTCCTCCTCCTGCTTCTTCTTCTTCAAGGTACTTCTCCCTCTCTTTCTCTCTTTCCCTTCCACCAAATCTCACTTTCATTCCCATTCCCCAAACCCCAAATCCCTCAATGCTCTCTATCGCATGCTCGACACGTGTCCTCTCCCAATCACGGTTATGTACAACACAATCATTGATGCTCTTTGTAAAGATGGACTTTTCAATGACGCACGAAACTTGTGCTTTCAAATGATTGGTCGTGGGGTCTCCCCAGATGTTGTTACGTATAATAGTCTAATCCATGGCTACTGCTGCATGAATCTCTGGCAAGAAGCCACTCTTGTACTCATTTGAGGATGAAATCCTCAAATGACCACTCTTGTTAGATGCATTTTGTAAACAAGGACATCTTGAGAAGGCAACTACATTATTTAGGCAAATTGTCAGCCAAGGATTTCATCCATCAGTGGAGACCTACATTATACTTATTGATGGTTTGTGCAAAGGTGGTAGATTGAATGATGCGTGGGAGATTTTTCAGTATCTTTTGGGCAAAGGTTACCAACTAAGTGTGCACACATATACTGCTATGATTCATGGATTTTGCAAGAAAGGTCTGCTTGATGAAGCAATTTCCCTGCTTGATAAAATGGAAGAGAATGGTTGTGCCCCTAATTTTGTAACTTTCAAAGTTGTTCTTCATCGATGTCTTCTTGAAGATAATGAGAATGTTAGGACTGAGAAGCTTCTTCATGAAATGATTGCTAGAGGCTTCTTGAAGATAATGAGAATGTTAGGACTGAGAAACTTTCAAAGTCCCATGCACATGTATGCTTTATTCCAATTCACTTTCTGTAAATGCTTGCATATTTCGTTTTAGGCTGGCATTAATATATAAGAACAATCCACCAAGGACACGAATATATGAAGAGATAAAACTCTTAAAATTGATTCACTTCAATAGTGTTGTACGCTTTTCTACTTGACAGAAAAACAAGTATAAGATGGAGAAATTATAGAGAGAACTGCAGAAGAAATTTCAGAGATTTATATAAAGGAAAGAGACAGAAAGTGCCAGAAGGAAGTAGAGAATGTTTCAGAGGAAAAAAGTAAAGACAACCATATTCTTCACTGCCTTTTCCTTGCTCTCTTACTCATCTATATACCCTAGTGTTTTCTTCTATATCAGCTCATTTGCTCCAAGCCCAATAATCATGTCATTCTGCCCATTCATAATAATTCCATCTGTTACATAGCTCACTCCATGAAAATTGACCTTGTCCTTAAGGTCAAAGAATTGCAGAGCATTACAAAGATGTGGTGTTTGCCCTTAGGAGGGATTAAAGAGGCCTTAACAGATGCATTAATCCCATTGAAGTATTTTGATAATTATGTACTGATATTTTATTTACAATGCGCTTATGACATCATGTTGACATCATGTATCAAGTATCATAATATTCTGATTTTACGTTTTGTAAGGCAGTTGACAGATATGTTGGTGCTGGTTCTGCTGTTGGAATGGCCGTAGCAGCTGATGTTGGTGTCAGCAGCCCTATCCATACTCATTTTCCTGAGAAACTAATGTAGGTCTCATGCATTATATAAAGTCTGAGAAATGAATTGTATTCTTTATTGCTTATGAATTATGCCCCCTGTTATATACTTCTATTTTGATTTCATGGTTCCAAATCCAGGAAAGAGAATCAGTATTTTGCATTGCCAACTTGTTAATGTTCACAAATTTGTTTTGCAAATATTGTCTAATTAACTGCATGAATGAATATTTTACACTCATTGGTTTGTCTCATAGTTTCTGGTCTTTGCTGTAGTGTTTACCTTAGATTTTCTGCTAGGGGTTTCTCTAAAACCATGTATGACGAGGCACATGCAGCCATTAGAAGGGTATAAGGTTGATTGTTGTTTTTTCTTCAAAGGGAAATGATGACCTTCCCTGCAGTCCCAGGTCCTTGCATCTTTTTGGTAGTGAGAACCCGGATCAATCTATGGATTTATAGTCAAGGCTGGGAGGAATGTTTTCTTTGCTGCCATCAACACTGAAATTCTTGTCCCAACATAGTATCTAGTGGCGTGCAAGTGCTGCTTTAAATTAGCTTGATCATCATAATTGATAGCCTATTCACTGAATATCTTACGAATTTGAAATTTCATTTAATACTTGTTTCCTGGAAATGAACATGCTGTTCTTGGTCTAATTGTTCTAGGTGTTTTCTTTTTTACATTTGAATATGAGGGTGTTGCCAGCAATTGTTTCGTACTGTTAGATGCTGTAGTTAATGTGCTTTGTCTAGTTGTCCCTTTTCATTGGTAAATGTTCTTTTGTTAAAAAGGGAGTTTGTAAAGATTCATTCGTTAGTGAATAAATATGTTTTGTTTTTGAGAAATTATAGGTGTGTGTTCCAAGTTTTTTTAGGATGTAAGAACATAGATACCTTTTATGAAAAATTTTCTCAATTTCTTTTGTTATAGAGTTTGACAATGTAGATGTAGGCATCTGGAAAACTTGCTTGTATTTTTTTACCATGCTTTTCTAAATCAGAAGTTAGCTGCCCATAGTGGTTTAACCGAAGCATCATAGGAGGAATTGAACAAAAGTGAACTAGTAGATTTTTTTATACTAAATCAGTGTTTTTCCAGGTTGATTTGATATCTTAATGTAATATGCAGTGTATTGATTTGATATCTTACTGTTCATTAGCCAGAACAGTCAATGAGGTGGCTCATTTTTAGTCGGACTGGTTGCAATAAATGCATTAGTCTATGATATGTAACTTCCATGGGAAGATATTGCAGAAGTGGTCACATGCTACTTCTCTTCTTCAAAGGCCAAACCATAATAGGTGTTTAAATGTTGGAATATGAGAAAGTCCAGTTGCCATTTTCGTTACAGTTTTTTAAGTTTGGTGAAGTGGTTGTCAGTTCTCCCACCTGGCTCCAGAGAAAGAGCCGAATGTGAAAACACAGTCGGTCGACGTGGTTTTCTTGGACCTGAAGGTATGACTTCCAATAATTTCCCCTATATATTGTTTTCTTGAATGCTACATAAAGTTAAAGATTTGTATATGTTTGACAGGGTGATGCCATGCTTGGTTCATTTAGGAATGTCGTAGTGATGGAATGCTACTGTGGAGGCTTTGTCAGAATGAAGGCTACAACATAACTGAGTTTGAGGTTACACATGGAGGTAGGCTGTCCAACTGTGAGATCTGTCACTGATGCCACAAGGGTACAGGTTGATCCGGCTTATGATGTGGTGAAGAGGATGAAGATGGTGATGATTTCTCAGCGGTTAACTTTAGTGGTTGTTTTTTAGGGTTGAGTGTCATGCTTAAGTTGACTTTAGTGGTTGCTTTTTAGTGTGTTTTAAGTAGCAATTAACTTTAGTTTAGTAGTGATGGATTTATTTCTTTTAATTTCTCAGCAGTTAACTTTGGCCTTTTAACTAAATGGGTTCAAAACGCATTCTTTTTTTTTTTTGCCAATAAAATGCTTCATTGCTTTCACTAAACAAAGTCTGTTACAAAATGCTAAAAAACAATCATGATAGTCCACAAAAAGCCAAAAAGTACAATAAGATAAATAAAACTGAAAATAAAAGCAATAGAGCTATGAAGCAGAACAATCTTTATCTAGCAGCATTTGCAGCTGTGGTGGTGGTCTCCAAACCCAGTCAGGAGGGCATGACTCACGCATAGAAGCTTGGGCAATCCAATGAGCTACTCCGTTTGCTTCCCTGGGAATCCATCTGCAAGATTGGATTCTACATAAGTTCCTTATAAAAAGGATGTTCTCAACTATGGCATAGCAATTCCATTCTACTAAATCTTGCTTGCCATTCAATGCCTCAATCAGCACTTTGTTATCTGATTCAATGCTCACACCTGCCAACTTATGATCATTAACATATTGAAAGGCCCACAATACAGCTAAGCATTCCCCCATAAAAGCTGAATTAACACTTTGAAGTTTTGTTGCTCCATCCACTATCATGCCATCTTTATTCCTTATGACCATGGATAGAGCAGCTTTTTTTGTGTTCTTGTTAAAAGCACAGTCAGCAGCATTCATTACGTCAATAAAATTGTATGCTATTAAAAGCAAATTGTCAGTCAAGGATTTCAATCTAACGTTAAGACCTACACTATAATTATTGATGGTTGGTGCAAAGGTGATACGTGGGAGATTTTTCAGTGTCTTTTGGCCAAGGGTAATCATTTGAATGTTCATACATATACTGCTATTTTTTGAACTGTACATATACTGCTATGATTCATGGATTTTGTAAAGAGGATTTGATCAAGAAGCCAAGTCCTTGCTTGATGTAATGGAAGAACACAATTGCCTCCCTTATTATGTAACACTCAAAAATTATTATTCAATATCTTCTCGCAAACAATGACAATGACAAGGCAATCAGGCTTTATGTAGAATGAATGATAGAGGTCTGTTGAAGAAAGAATTAAAAGGTGAGTTACAATAGCTCAAACTCACATTCTACAATTATTCATGATTAGCTACGGCGAAAGGTTTGGTAAAGACTTGTACATCTTGTGGTAAGCTTACCACAAGACTTGTACGTCTTTTTCAATTAGTTGACTGTCTGTAGTCTGTACACGCTTGTAGCTCAATATATGATTTTTTTTAACAAGTTCAATTCATATTTTATGAGTTGTGGTTTAATATATGATGCTGAAGAAAATCCCACAATACTAATATTTCACTAACTTCAGCTTTCTCAATTTAATTGAGAATTAGGCCTTTACAAAAAAAAAAATCCCACAATACTACCATTTTCATGAATTTATTTATAAAACTCTCCAAACAGCTTCCAATTATTAAATTACCACTATTTCTTAATCAAATTTTTGGGGTGTTACACAGCTCAAAGTCGTGCTAACACACATTTAACACGTTCAAATTCATATCACTGTTAAGAACTTCTGATACTTAATTACAATCAATTAACTTCGACAGGACAATTGGATATGAGGTGTAGTAAACTAGTAATGGAGAAAAAAGTAATTAAAGCACTTCATGAAAATTGGGGCAACCAATAGGAATAAACAGAGAAAAGGTTGAAAATCCAAAAGGAAGTAAGAGACAAAAGATAGTGCAAGCATGATATGATGATAATAATACTAATTATGAACGTTTCTTCCTTCCTTCCCTCTTTTCTTCTTCCACTTCCAAGTGCAATACTTTACGTCACTCATTCATTGCTTTCTTCCTTCTTTCCTGGGCGGTGCATTATTCTATATATGAAGCACTCATTCTTGTTCAATCTCACATTGCATCAACCATGTTTTTCTCCTCTTCCTGCATTTCTCATTCTCCTATGTTGGCATTAAAGGTACAGTTTTTCTGCTACCCTTTTCTCTTTTTCTTCTTTTTAGTTCATATTTCTCTTTTGGGTGTCTGAATTTCTTGTTTTTTTTCCAAGTTCAGCTCTTTTTTTTATTAATGGGGATTTTTTTTCATTGAATATTCTAACTGATTGAGGTTTTGGGTGTATGTATTAGTGAGATGTGTGTGCAATCTTTTCTTCCTGATTTAGTGGATCTGAGATTGGTGTTTTTGGCATTTTATGGATCTGCTTGAGATGTATCTTGATGGTGTAAAAATTTCAAAAGGAGTGTATTATGTCAAAGTTGGTGTTTTCTTGTTTTTGTCTGTGTATTCTTGCTGCCTCTAAGTTCATGCAGTATTGGAAGTGCTTCTTGTTATTCAGTTATTGCTGTTTAGTTGATTCTGTGTTTCATTGCTTACTTGGGAGTGATAAGCTTTACAGTTGATCTGAGATAGCTGCAACTAGCAGCTTATATAGGCAACACTGGTTTACTGAACAGGAAGTAGCTTTCATTCAAACTAAATAACTGAATGACTTGTCATTTTTTTCTTAAAAAGATGTTTTCTTGTAATGGAAGATAGCAAGTCAATCTTGTATTTTGTTCATCGGTGTGTGTGTGTGTGTGTGTATGAACAACATGATGCATATTTTGTGGCTTGAGAAGATTGCTTATGATTGAGTTTCTGTTGCTTACTGATTGATCACTTATGGCAGACTATAAAACCTCACAATGGAAGGGGGCAGACGTTTCCTATTCTCACTCGAAGAAATGATGCTGGGCTTTCTAAAGTAGGAACTGTGACAAATATGGTTAACTTAAGCGGAGACTGGAGTTTCATAGGAGGATCAAGACTAACTATTAAACCAAAAGTTGTGAGAACTCGATATTTAAAAAGCAGTGAAACATATGCTTCATGTAATTCCTTTTTATACTATTCATGTTGTGTTCTTTGGTTATTAAGTACATGTTTCATTGTAAAATGCAACATTATCGATTTGGTCCATATGATGCTTTTTGTTGCGCCCCTATAATTTTTCAACCATTTAAGAGTGGTTTTAATAGTTTAAAAAGTGTTGGGAAAATGAGAACATTCCACTTGTGGAAAAAAGTGCTTGAGTTTTGGACTTCTTTGTGATTATGAAACTAAAACTGGCTGTAAAATGGTCATTGCCCCTAAACTGTTTTGAAGACTTCTTTTCTATTGTTATGAAAATATAGGGATGTGATTGATAATTATCAAACTATTAGGACCAATTCACTGAGAAAAGGTCTATGGACCAAAACTTCATTTTCCCTTTATTACTTAATGCATAATGCCAAACTTGTGTTGTAATTTCTTAGCAGAAGCATAACCATGTGTTAATTTTCTTAGTTTCCTTGTTATTTCTCTAATCCATTTATTTTATAAAATCGAGATGACCAGGCAATTCCTTGTCTTCATTCCTCTCTATGTTGCAGGGCTATCTGGCTCTCAACTTGCTAGCAGTGTCTTTACCCTGGGAACGGTAGCAGTACTCCCGTTTTACACTCTAATGGTTCTTGCTCCAAAATCTGAGTTAGTATGTTTCTCACTATGACTGGGAAAATTTCTTAATTCAATTTGTCTTTTACTATGAGGTCCATGGAAACATTGTTTTACAAGCGTAGATAATCGATAACTCTTCTGTTTCCTGTAAACAATGTGGATGCTTAGGTAGCTAAGTTTAGTCTCCAATATAATTTCAAACTGTTTCTCTATGGTCCTAAATTCTTGGTTTGGTAAATTGTAATGTTCTTCTGATTGATTTCATGTCAAGTGCTGTTTGAGTCTGTGCTCAATTTATCTAATGCACTCTCCAAAACGCAAAATGCAGACAAAAAGGTCCATGGAGAGTAGCGTGCCGTACCTTGTGCTTGGAGTTTTGTATGCCTATCTGCTGTACCTTTCCTGGACCCCCGAGACTGTTCGGCTGATATTTGCAAGCAAATACTTGCTACCGGAGGTGTGTGTTCACTCATGAATTAAAGTTCTCACTTTACAAAACTGTTCCTCTCCAACTTTGTGCTTTTCCCCTCTTCTCTCTCCCTCCTTTTTGATATACTTGATGCAGCTGACTAGTATAGGAAAAATGTTCGGCAATGAGATGACCTTGGCCTCAGCCTGGATTCACTTGCTCGCTGTTGATCTTTTTGCCGCAAGGTCCACTTTTCTTGTCCCACTCCTTGCTTTTGAGATTTAAGTCTTCAGTTTCCTGGAAAAAAAAGGAAGATGACAACATTAAAAAAGGGATTTTAATAAAATGTGAAAAATTAGCTTCAGTTGTAGAGTTCATTTCAGTGGATTCCACTATGTGAGTCACACAGTAGGTGTATCTAGTTTTCTCTGAAATTGATGTCATCAAATTTTGGACAAATTAAAAGAATCTAAATATGGTTCTACGTTCGGTCACATTCCTTGTGCCTTTCATTCTTTAACAAGTTATCTGATAAATGTAAATGTTGGTGATGAAATTCAGGCAGGTGTTTCATGATGGGATGGAGAATCAAATAGAGACTAGACATTCGGTGTCTCTTTGCCTTTTCTTTTGCCCCATTGGGATTCTTACTCATATTATCACAAAAGGATTGGCCAGAGCTACAAGTGAAAAGGAGCATCATCACTTCTAGAAGGCAGCTGCTCATGCAAGACCAGAATTAAGTACCTCTTTGTTGAAAGTCAAAAGTTGAAAATGTTAGGATTTAATTTCATGATTTATAAATTTCCCTTCTAGTTTTCATTTTCATCTTTTGATTGATTATCCTATCCCAAATGTATTTATTACAATATTACTCTTGAGAGGATTTCAATTGGAAATCTACAACAAAATGAAGGCCAGGCCATTCTTGTTGTTGGAAGTTGGCACATTGTATTGTGTCAGTCGAGATATTTGTTTGGATTTCCATTGGAGACTCCAAACCTTTATAAAACTCGGGATCTCAAACCTTGACTTCTCAATATGAATAAAATACTGAAGAAAATTAAGTAAAATACTGATTTTTTCACATCATTTTTTAAACAGTTTTCCAAACATGCTGCACAAGCATATAACTAGTCATGGATACCAATCGATGGACCCAGCTACAATTGGACATCCCAATGATTTTGAGGACAAAGTTATGTTAAACACTCACCGTCCCAAACTAATTTTTGAATGCATTTAGGATCCTACTAAAGGATTTTTTTCCCCAGTGGCACTGATAGAATATATGGAAAGAACTAGGGAAAAATGATGTCTTTTAAGTAGTTAATCTTACAAGATTGTAACTAAGTCTTCATAATAGAAAATATTCTATTATTATATTCAGAATTTTTTTCTCTTCTAGTATATAAATAAATTCCGATATCTTGTCACCTCACCATCTGTTGTGGAAATAAAGAAATAGAGACCATTATAGATGACTAGATTGATTTTACATCGCTACTCAGTTTGGTGGAAATGTCATTAAGATTTAGATGCCTCTTGAATCTTAGAGGGTGAATTTCAACATCAAGACCCCACCTTGCTAGAAGCATTTTCAGTAACACTAAGTTATTTTGGCGCCTGAGCAAAAACTGGTTTTTAACTTGAATCCAAAGATCTAAACAAAATGTCTATAATTCCGTAATAATAAAAAAAATCCATAAAAGTAGGTGAACACTAAAAAAGAAAGAAAACGTAAAAAGTAACAAGCTTTTAACTTGAACAAATGTTAGCTAGGATTGAACATAATTAAAATGTTAGTACATTACACGTAACTACAACAAAATAATGATCCTGTACAACAAATTAGAATGAATTTTTGGATTAAAAGTGCGCTTAAATCTCCTAAACGATCAGATAAATCATGGAGAACTTA
Source organism: Mimosa pudica (assembly GCA_029929735.1). Classification (NCBI taxonomy): domain Eukaryota; kingdom Viridiplantae; phylum Streptophyta; class Magnoliopsida; order Fabales; family Fabaceae; genus Mimosa; species Mimosa pudica. Next base: position 3,709,084 of record JAKELP010000021.1, on the reverse strand, counting down.
GAGAATCCTTTGTTATTCCAACTAGCTCCGCAATGGAAGTTGCCATAATGGTCGATAACACACGTGCAGCCTAGGATTATGAAAGAGTTTAACAGCTTCTCAGCAATAGGAGCCACGGACTGAAATTAATGGTGACAAAGAACAACTCAATGATATCAAGAGACTTCAAGCTTTAGGTCAGCAGTTCATCATGTTTGTGAGCGCAACAAATGACCTGGTAAAAGGTAAGAGGCAATCTTAATATAGTGAGAATATTCTCTATATTTGGCACAAGAAAATGGAAATGTCATGTAGGACAAATTTGACATTTTATCCATTTGCAAGCATCATAAAATGTGCACTCAGCATCTGGAGAGTTTGCTTTTCAATCAGCATCTGGAGAGGTTGCACTCAGCATCATAAAAGGAATAACTCTGTAATTTGAGCATCTCTCAAGGGAACCCCTTTTATATCTGTCTACATTATTATTGCTAACGCAAGTATCAATAGCACCTTGAAAAAACTGGCTAGAATCCCATCATACGATAAACTTAGTTCTAACATACTCATGTTCAAATCCAAAGTTGCTGTCAATAGGATGTTTCCAACTATAGACCAAAAGCTTCCAACACAAACAATAATGAACCACTGAAGAAAATAATTAAAAGAAATAGATCCAACATTAAAAATGATTACTTGAGAAATGATAGGAGAAATATACGCACATCAAGTGGGTAATGGAGACATCTGCATTGGTTCCAAATCCAAAGATTCTCCATTTGATAAATCTGACTTTCCTAAAGAATCTCTTCTACCTCGTTCGACAGCAGTTGCTTCATATATCCCTACATAATTTAATTACAACCATAATGAATTGCTCATATTAACTAATCAACATAACTAAATCATACAAGATGGGCTGAAAATTGCAAATTATCACTATATTAAGATGAGTTTCAACTTTCAACAATGTTATCCATTTCCAGAACTGGAAAAACTGATCAAACTGTGAAATAGCAATGCAAGATTTGCTGTTTGTGATGTTCAACTCATAGCTTAATTTTCTATTAGTATTGCAAATAAACCTTGTTCCCACGAGTGGTAAAGGGGATGAGTAAGGCCCTCTTCCAACATAATAAGGGATACCAATGAGAGTAGGAAATATACTTTCTCTTAGGATGAACGCTATGCTCCCAGATCTCATCCCATCCACTCTACAGGGCACGTTTCCAATGACTAAACCATTATTTTGCAGCCTTGTAAGGTAAGGTGGCTATCACATTTCATTTTGTTTTTCTGATTATCTAATTTGTAAAGGTGTTCTTTCTGATGAATTCATGGTGACAGGCTGACAGCCTACTTTTTGGCTCAGATTTATTATTATTGAACTGTTCACCTCAAGATGCAATCCATGAACATAAAAATTTGAGTAATGACATTCAACAGCAATAAACTCAGGGCATACCAAAGCCTAGTATCAAACAGCAAACCATGAAGCCAACAAGAGAAAAGTCCATCTTGTAGACAACCTCCATCACAATGATGCATGCACCAGCTACCATCAAATGCCGTGGCGAGGAGAAAACTATGTGCAATCTACAAATCAAAATAAAATAAAATGACAGGGCCAAAACTTTTACACAGCTTCAAAACTAATCAAAAGTGCTCTACGAAAATGACATTTCAATGTTTTTAATTAAAAAAGCTATTAATTAATAAAAAGAAAGTTCTTAGACTTGGAGAATAAGAAAACCTCAGACAAATGAATAGTATCTCAACTAAAGTATTACCTAACATAAAAGAATTTCAACCATCATCAAACGTTTGTGAATTCAGTTGTGACCAAAATTGTTTTGAGCAAGTGTGATGTCTTCTTTTTGGACGGAGGACAAGTGTAATGTCAGACAACAATAAAGTGAAAAATACCTGGACAGTGACTCTAACTTTACAAAAACTGATACATAAATCCATCTATCCAATTAGGATGAACAAAAAAAAATATTATTTGTTGAAGGGAAATTAATGATCATGCTGAGTTTTGTTTAATTGTCAAAATGGAAAGAAATCAACTATATTGAATATGCAAATAAACCATCCTTTCACTTAATTATTACTACAAGAAGATATTATAGCATACCTCTCCTCTGCAATACTATCAGCATAGAATATTAATATATTTCCAAAAAGAATAGTGCTAAGAAAGGCCCATGTTGAGAATGGCAATCTTCCACCACTGTCAGGAGGTGATCCCTAAAGAACTCCATGGGGAGGAAGGAAATGAATATAAGTTAGAGAAATCAACAAACATCAATCAAACCAAAACCACAATATGTGCAGGCATACATAGAGCGAGAATCATAAACATTTGACATAGCATAAATTAACAAAACTTTTGTGAATGGCATTATAGAACTCACAATGATAATATCCCACATGGCAATAGGAAACATGAAACATGTTGCAGAAGCAATAGTTATAGCATGAAGTCGCCTTTTAAGTTGATTCTGAAGACACAAGATGTTCAGAGTCAGAACTAAGATACAAACAAAGCAACTAACACCCAAAAAGTACACATCACTTTCAGTCACCATAATTACCTTGATTGAAACACGTCTCGCAATCACCCTTCTAAATGCTGACAAAATTCCAGCGATGATAGGAACCAACATTTGTTTCAACCCCAAACTTTGTTCAGTTTGATCCCCAGAATCATCTCTATCTTCCCATGGTAACATTCAGTTAAGTTTAAATAACATTGACATGAAAAATCCTCGGAAACACTGACAAATGCAAAGAGGAATAAATAGAAGAAAAGATATTCAAATGTTAGACACTTTGGGCATTGAGAAAAGAACTCTTCGTGTATAAGGATATAGAACGGAGAATATGTTGCTGTGGCCCACCCTTCTGACAACAAGTAAAATGATGCTAACATTGCAACTAAGCCACCTATCTGGTTGAAAATAATGAGAAAAAAATATCTCAATAGAGATGAAATTATTTTATAAACACACACATTAGTCATAACAGAAAACACATCACACTAACAGCAGGTAAAAAGATCTAAACATGGCGATTGGGCCATTTATCTGGTTGGAAATAAGAAATTTTCATCTTATTAGAGAATATATAGTCTTTCAAAGACATGAATCAGTCATAACAATGATTGAAAACTGTCATTAACACAAAACTAAAGCAAAACTTGGACATAGTTTCTTTCTCCATTATTTGGAAAAAAATATTTATAACTAACAACAAACATATTTACATCCTTAACCATGGTATTTTGAAGTACAAGACAAAAACCAGATTTTGATTGGCCACAGGAAAACAATCAATATGTAGCACCATCAAAGAATAAGATAATTATATAGAATTTACTCGGAGCATGGGGTATCATGGATGGTGAATATGGCAAAATACAAGTGTTACCTTTTTCCATAAATGACCTCTCCTGCCATACAACACTGCAGACAGTACTCCAAGGACAGCGCCAGAATACTCAGCCAATATTGATCTAATTGGATTAAGGGGGGAAAACAAAGCAAAATATACATATATTCAGTACACAATGAAGTATGGCCACAGAGAATTATTAACGAAGACATATATATAATTATGGGCAGAAAAAATTATGTTATAGTGGTAAATAACAAATTGTTCTTATCACAAGACTAATAGGATATTGGGGCTCAAAATGCTGAGCTTTTGTCAGAGTATCATGTGGCTCAAATAAAAAATTAGTCAATTGATTTTTATCCCCAAAAACTCTACTTATATTTAAAATTGATACTTAACTTTTTGGCAAAAAAAAATATTACTATACAATCAGATGCATTAGTTAGGAGAGTTGATCAAATAGTGTGGAGCCCTTCCAAAAGAGAGGTTGATCAAATAGAACTCTTAACGAAGTTATCAAACGAAATTTTTTGACCAATAACTTATCAAAAAATATAGTGTTCAATAGAGCATAATGACATTAAATGATCCATGTAGCCGACCCCACATAGTCGGATAATACTCTGTTATTGTTGTTGTCGTCGTTGTATCCATCACTTTGTACTGTGTTTCAACTAAAATATGTACTACATGCTCAAATTCTCTCAAAAAATAAAATGTGCCCAACAAATTGAAATATGCCCCTCAAAAAGATGATATCGCACACAAAGAATAAAATGCATAGAAATAAATATAAAAACTTAAATAGCAAGACCAAGCACCTGAAACAATATATTATAATGTGAGAATTATTTACAAGCATATCAAAACCAACCTAACTGGTCCACATGACTTCAGTCCCTTTCCCCATAAGATCAGAAACAAAGCTGTTATACCACCATTTATTATGCATGGCACAACCTGCACAATAACAGGAAGTAATTATGATAAAAATACTTGTCTCCTTTATCACCCAAAAAAACATGCGTATATGCTTTAGTGTTTTAAAATCAATTTTCAGGAGGAAATAAAAATTTCATTTACCTGCGTATTAGAAAGTGGCCTACCCTTCCAAGGCTTTTGCAAAATCAAAAAGACAATAGATGATGGAGCCAGGCAAGTAAATAGAAAAAGAACAACAGAAGCCCCAGTCTGAGACATGTAGCGGTACATGGAGTATATTGACCATATTCTCAGGAAATTCGCAATGATATGAATTATCTGCAAGGGCATGTGCCTCCATAAAAAAATAATATACCATCAGCATAACATGAACGAATCAAGTTATGAAACATAAAACCTTCACCAAGAAGCTATGCTAACGAAAAAAAGAAGAAAACCAAAGCATACAACCCAGCAAACAAGTAATGTGAAGGCACAAGACTACTAATAAGAAATTCAGTCCTTGAAATGCCTTCTACTATTCCAAAAAGTGATCCAAGGACTTCCAAAAGCACTTGAAAATCCAAAATGAAACTTTATCAACACAGCTATAAGGATATACCAAATAAACTCGTTCAACATCAAATACTCCCTCCAGTCCTAAATATAGAACATATTCGGGGGAAGGTGAGCTTTTTCCTAAACATAAGAGCTCTTTCTAATTTTTCTCAACTTTTTCCAAGTCATCCCTATTGATGCTGATTATATGGCGTTTTCCCAATATAATGTGATCTCAACTAAATTAACTAACAAATTAAGTAATTAGGTACATTTCAACAGACCAATACAACAATCAGGTAAAAGCACATTAACCATACCAGTTCATTGAAACTAAAAATGCACTTGAAAATCCAAACTGAAACTTTATGAGTCAAAGCTATAATGATATACCAACAAAACTTGTTCAATATCAACTACATTCTAACACATCAATTGAAACTATGCTGACATTCAAGAGAGAACTTACCAGCATTAAATGGAAGAAATCATCACTTCTATTAAACTAGATCAATCAACTAAACAACTAAAAGTCGCATACCAATGAAACTCGAAAAATGATTTGATTACACTAATTCACGCTCTTAAACAAAATTAATGAAATTAGAAACAAGTTTTTGTACTTGTATTACCTGAAATGAGGAGGCGACGCTCGATCATCAGAGAGTTTATTTGGAGTCATCATTTTGGGAAATACAAGAAATTAAGCCAATGACTATGAACACACAAAATTAATACGTTGAAATTTTGAAGGGAAAAATAGATGATGTTCAGAATCAGATTTTGCGTCTTCGTTGAAATGTCTTCAGGTTATGGAGGTTTAACGTTCTTCGTTAAGTCTGGTTTGAAGCTTCATAGTTCAGAGAATTTTTTTTTTTTTTGGAACGAAGCTGGCAGATATGCTTCTTCTTCCAGTGAATTGAGGCTCAGTTTTGTTATGGGCTTTTATTTGGGCTCTTTGGTTCACAAGTCTCCTGGGCATGGGCTTTTATTTGGGCTCTTTGGTTCACAAGTCTCCTGGGCTTGGCTTCATTGATTAAAGAATAATAGTAGTACTCCCTCCATTCCTAAATATAAGAGCACTTTGACTTTTTTGGAGAATTCTAAGAAAACTAAATAGGGTAATTAAAAATTGATTTTCCCAAATTTTTTCACTAAACTAGTTTATTTGACTTATGAACTTACATATGATCTAATAATATTTAAAATATGTTATGATTAAATTGTTCATTTTGCTTTCTTAGGATTCTCCAAAAAAGTCAAAGTGCGCTTATATTTAGGAATGGAGGGAGTAGTATTTATTTTATTTATTAAAAAAAGTGGGAGAATTTATAAGGGTAATTAATTTGAGGTTTTACCCAACAATCATAATATAAAAAATGTTCCACAAAATAGATAAATTAAAGTAGGGTTTAAAAGACCATACTATATCTTTCAAGTTAAGAAGACATTTTTGCTCTACTTTTGTTATTCATAAGATAACAAGTGTTTCGGCATTGAATAACAACATTTTAACTGTGTGTAATAATTCATTGGGCGTCAGTCATATGACCTTACATTTTAACTAATAAGTTAATGGATGTCAGTCATCAGGGTTTACATTTTAATTTTAAAAAAGTATTTGGATGTGAACAACATACTTATCATGCATAACAAGTTATTTTGCACTAGTCACAACATTTCTTAAGACATTTTCTATATTATGTGCGTTGAGTGAGATTTAATTACCCCAAATTTTTATATTTACTTACCATTTTGTTTCCTTTTTCATTTTTTGCAACGTTTCACTATATATATATAAATCTTTTATAAAGGAGTTTAGAATAGAAATTACATGTGTTTTGCTCCAAAGGCCACTCAATACCAAATACACATGTGTATTTAACCAAATGTTTGGTGCTAGGTGACTCTTAAAGTGGAACACATGTGTATTTTTGACTTGGAAAAAAACTTATATTTTTTAATCTTAACCCTTGTATAAATATAAATAGAGATTAAAAGAAAATTTGGGAAAACGTCAAGTAAAAAAATTATATTAATCGTATCTATAATATATAATTCAAAGTGAGTTTAATTTATTTATTCATGAGTTATGGCATGTTTCTAAGCCAATGTCCTGTTATACACCGTTATACCTTAATGGGCTTGGGCCTCAACAGAGGCCCAATAAAGTGTTAGACACCTTTAGGGCGTCGAAGATAACATCACTAGCGACAGTAGAAGTCTAAAAGCAAGCTGGACGCCCTATGAGCGTCTATGACAATATCACCAACGGCAATAAAGCAGATTGACTTGGTCGCCCACCTTTTTCGGAGCAGTCGCCCACCTTTTTCGGAGCACGTGCAACGTCTCTTATCCATAACGGCCGCCTATGATTTCGCAACTACCAGGGCTGAGCTTCAACTATAAGAAGGCCACTAACCCACTCAGAAGCACACAATCAATTCTCTGCGATCTCTCTCTCTCTCTCTTTCTTTGTATTCTTCTCTCTGATTATCATTGTACTCTGAATTAAGTCTTTGTGATCAAGGCATTTACGCCCATATTTGTAACCACCGTTGCCGGTGACCCCTTTCATTGTATTCAATCATATTATTAATAAAGTGCTTCGATTATTCATTCATATTCAATAGTTCCCCTATATTGTGCATCAACATTTTGGCGCCGTCTGTGGGGACTCCGGCAACATTATCTCTAAAAGCTTCACGTTCTCTGAGCGAGCCGATTGAACTTTAAGATGGAACAGCAACCAAAGCCTGTTCCCAAGCCAACTAGCTCTTCCACTGACCTCCAAAAAGTCCTAGAAGCCTTGACCTCTCAGTCTGAACAAATGAAGCGTCTCGAACAATCCGCAGGAGTTCAATCTGAGAGGATGAAACGTTTGGAGGAAGAAAACAATGAATTGAAATTGCACTTAGCAGGTTTAGAGTCCAGGAAAAACAAAAGGAGGCAGAGCGGACCTGAAAGGGAGATTCGCCAAGTGCCAAACCCAAATGACCATGAACGGAATCCTAATGGTGAAAAAGGTAATAAAGGTAAGAATACTGACAATAATGATATTCCTAATGATGAAACAGGTAGAGACTACGAAGAGGGATACGACGATTCCCAGTCTTATGATAGTCGAGAACAAGGTGAGCAGTCCGCTCAGAAGTCGCAGGCAAGGATCCCTCAAAATCATCCGCAAGGAGGACAAAGGAGGGAAGATGAAATTCTCTCTTTTGCCCTTCGAATGGAGAAGGAGGTGGCTGAGATAAAGAAAAAGATGTACTCAATTCCAGGTGTTCAAAAGCCACTAGATGCAGCCCGTTTAGGGAGTTATTCAGAATCGCCCTTCGTAGACGACATCGCGTTTGCCGATCTACCTGAAAGATTTGCTTTTCCAACTATGCCAAAGTATGATGGCAAGTCGGACCCAGACCAACACTTGGCCCAATATAGGCAGATCATGTTGGCAGCAGTCCTCCCAGCCGACAAACGACATGCAGCTATGTGTCTTGGATTTGGTATAAGTTTGATTGGCCCAGCCCTGATGTGGTGGACCAATCTCCCTCAAGGTAAAATAACTTCATTTAGTCATTTAACTGACATTTTTGTTGAACAATTTGCAAGCAGCAGAGTCATGGTTAAGACGTCAGACGACTTGTATCGAATTGTTATGAGGCCGGACGAGTCATACAGAGACCTCCTGAAAAGGTTTACGGCAGAAATGGTAAACATTCCAAATTGTGATCCTAACATTGCTGTGCAGGCATTTAAGAGAGCATTACCACCCTCTTGCGGCCTCTATCAAGAATTGGTCTTGAAACGGGTGACAACTTGGCCGGAAGTCCAATCATACGTGTGGTCCCATATTAATCTTCAAGAGGACGACGCCAGTAGAAATCATGCCCTTAAAATGAATCGGGGACTGGCGACAACCAGTCTCCCCGCTAATTCAGTGATTGCCACAAACGCGGAAAAGACAGCTAATCAACAACAAAATAATTTGGGATCCACAGACCGCCGTTCGAAACGGCAACGAGGTAGAAATTTTCGTTTTCACCCTTATACTAACAATAATGAGCAGGGCGACAAATAGAAGAGGGATCCACCCCCTCCTAGATATGAAGAGTTCAACATGTCCATTGGACCAGCTGAAATGGTAAGTGCATTTGAAAAGATGGATAGGGTGAAATGGCCTAAACCTATGACGACGCCTGTCAATGAGAGAGACACCACTAGATACTGTGACTACCACAAAGACGTCGGCCATCGAACAGAGGATTGTTGGAGGTTCAGAAAAGAAGTAGCCTTCCAACTTAAACATGGTAACTTACAACATCTCCTTAAGAATAATACTACTAACAATGCAGGTAGAGATCAAAGGCAAAACGCCCCAGCTCAACCACCGCAGGCCGTCAGAACAATTAACACAATAATTGGGGGGTCGGCGATAAGTGGGATGTCTTACTCCGCTGCAAAGCGACATGCAAGGTCTTTGCCAAAAGAATTGGAGTGTGTTAATGGTAATATGAGTAACGATCAGGTGGTTGAAGGTCCAATAACCTTCAACGACGCTGATATTCAGAACGTTCAGATGCACGACGACGCTCTGGTAATATCTTTACTAGTAGCTAATTGTTTGACTAAAAGAATATTAGTTGATGCAGGTAGTTCCGTTAATATTATTTATTTGCAAACTGTCAAAGAATTACAATTAGAATCCCAAATAATTAAGGCTCCAACTATCTTAGTATTTGGAAATGGAACACCAGATAGGACGATTGGAGAAATATCTTTGATGACTTTTGCTGCTGGAATTAATGCTTTAGTCAAGTTTCAGGTAATGGATTGCCCGACCACTTACAATGCTTTATTAGGACGTCCGTGGATTCATCAGATGAAGGCAGTCCCTTCGACGTTACATCAATCAATTAAGTTCTCTACACCTTGGGGTGTGAGAGAGATCAAAGGCGACCAGAGGATGGCAAGAGAATGTTACCAAGCAGCATTGAAAGGCTTGGAACAGTCTCCCCCATCGGCATAGCAACTACAGGCGTTCATTCCTATGGATAGGGCGACAAAGGAGGAAGACGATAACTTAGAAAAAATAATTCTAGATTATGAAAACCCTGATAAGTTTTTATCCATAGGAATGGACCTAGTTCCTGAGGTAAGAAGGGAATTAATTTCTTTTCTAACAAGTAACTTAGATTGTTTTGCTTGGTCCTATGATGATATGACAGGTATAAGCCCAGACGTCATTGAACATCAGTTGAACGTCGACCCTACATTCAAGCCGGTCAGACAGAAAAGGCGGAAATTTGCACCAGAGAGGAATAGAATTGTTAACGAGGAAGTTCAGAAATTATTGAAAATTGGGTCTATTCGAGAAGTGGAATACCCTGATTGGTTAGCTAATGTTGTAGTCGTCCCAAAGAAAAATGGTAAGCATAGAGTGTGTATCGATTTCACAGACCTGAACAAAGCCTGCCCAAAGGATTCCTTTCCTTTGCCACACATTGACAGCCTAGTAGACGCAACATCTGGACACGAACTATTGAGTTTTATGGACGCCTTTTCTGGGTACAATCAAATTTTGATGCATCCTAACGACCAGGAAAAGACTTCTTTTATCACAGATCGTGGAACTTATTGTTATAAGGTAATGCCTTTTGGATTGAAAAACGCTGGTGCAACATACCAAAGGTTAGTCAATCGCATGTTCGCCGCCCAACTTGGGAAGACGATGGAAGTTTACATAGACGACATGTTAGTCAAATCTTTGAAAGCGGAAGACCATATTAACCATTTGCAGCAGACGTTCGATCTTCTGAGGAAGTATAACATGAAACTCAACCCCGAAAAATGCACTTTTGGGGTGCAGTCTGGTAAGTTTTTAGGATATTTGGTGTCGAAAAGAGGGATAGAAGCAAATCCATCACAAATCAAAGCCGTGTTGGACATCCCATCACCCAAATGTGTGAAGGACGTCCAGCGTTTGACGGGTAAGATAGCTGCTTTAACCAGATTTATATCTAAATCTTCCGAAAGGTGCCAACCATTCTTTGATATATTGAAGAAGAATAAGGAGTTTGTATGGAACGACGCCGCTGAAAAGGCGCTTCAAGATTTGAAAGAATATCTCACGAGCCCCCCTTTGCTTTCTAAGCCAAGTCCAGGTGAAACCTTGTATCTATACTTGTCTGTCGCCTCTAATGCTGTGAGTTCAGTTCTTGTTAGGGAAGAAGATAGGCGACAGAGCCCAGTATATTACGTTAGCAGAGCCTTGATAGATACGGAGACGCGATATTCAATGATGGAAAAACTCGCTTTGGCTTTAGTAACATCTGCAAAGAAGTTGAGGCCGTATTTTCAGTGCCACCCAATCGTGGTCGTCTCGACCTATCCCTTACGGAACGTCCTCCATAAGCCTGATTTATCTGGGAGATTGGTGAAGTGGGCGATTGAGCTGAGTGAATTTGATATCTCTTATGCCCCAAGAACAGCTATCAAATCTCAAATCCTAGCAGATTTTTTGGCGGAATTCAGTCCCAACCTTCATGTAACAGCTAATAATGAGTCATTTTCTATTAAGAAACAGGTGAACTTGTCGCCTTGGACCCTCCATGTAGACGGATCTTCCAATGTAAAAGGAAGTGGACTGGGTATCGCGCTTGAAACCCCCGATGGTGAACAAATTGTCCAAGCAATTAGATGTGGTTTTAAGGCAACGAACAATGAAGCTGAGTATGAAGCCCTGATAGCTGGACTTAAGTTAGCATCAGAATTGGGTGCAAAAGTTTTGGAAGTGAAGAGTGATTCACAGTTAGTTTCGAAACAAATCAATGGTTCTTATCAGGCAAAAGACCAAAGAATGAAGAAATATCTGGATGTAGTGTCTGATTTGACCACGCGATTTGACGCTATGAAGATTACCCAAATAGGTAGGGAAGACAACCGGAAGGCAGACGCCCTTGCCAATATTGGGTCGTCTATAGAAGTTGTGGAGACAAAACAAATCCCACTGTTTTATCTGAAAACACCGGCAATTGAGGTAAATAATCGAATTGTGTTAAATAACAGTTTGACATGGGATTGGCGATCCCCTTTGCTTTCATATCTGTTGCAGGGTAAATTACCTTCAGATAAGAACGAAGCGCGACGAATAGTTGTTAGAGCTGCCAGATTCACCACCATAGGCGATGATCTTTATAGACGTACATTCACCGGTGGACCTTTGCTGAAATGTGTCTCTCCGTCTGAGGCAAATTACGTGTTAAGAGAAATTCATGAAGGTGAATGTGGAGACCATAGTGGAAGTCGATCATTGATAAGAAAGGTGACTAGAGCAGGATATTTTTGGCCGACTTTGCAGAAAGATGCATTAAGTTTGGTGAATAAGTGTGAACGTTGCCAAAAATTTTGCACCGTGGCAAGACAACCCCCTGAACAATTGCATGTGATAGTGCCTTCGTGGCCTTTCCTTAAATGGGGAATGGATATTGTAGGCAAGTTTACTCCAGCACCTGGACGACTAGTTTTCTTGTTGGTCGCCACAGATTACTTCACCAAATGGGTAGAGGCCGTCGCCTTGAGCCAGGTACAAGAACCCCAGGTAATTGATTTTGTTTGGAAAAATATAGTATGTAGATTTGGTCTGCCCCAGGAAATTGTATGTGATAATGGATCTCAATTTATAGGAAGAAAGTTTAGAAAATTTTGTGATAAGTGGCATATTAAACTTAAGTTTTCCACCCCTAGAAATCCACAATCGAACGGGCAGGCTGAAGCTAGTAACAAAACCATAGTGACGTCTTTAAAAAAGAGGCTAGATAAAGCTAAAGGTAGGTGGGCTGAAGAACTGCCCGCCGTCTTGTGGGCGTACCGAACGACGTCTAGGACGTCGACTGGTGAAACGCCTTTCTCTCTAGTTTATGGATCTGAAGCAATGATACCAGTAGAGGTAGGAATGCCATCTTTAAGAAGACAGTGGACTAGAGAAGAATCTAATAATGAACACTTAGCCCAAGATTTAGATTTATTAGATGAACGTAGAGAACAAGCTCTTATTAGAGTCGCCGCCTATCAGCAAAGGGCGACGAAATTTTGGAACAAAGGTGTTAAGGAGCGCCATTTCCAAGTAGGAGATTGGGTTCTTCGAAAAATCTTTCCTAATACACCTGAGCATAAAGATGGAAAGTTAAATGCTTCATATGAAGGCCCCTACAAAGTGGTAGAAATCACTGGTCCTGGAGCTTATAAGTTGGTCGACGTCCATGGTAAAGACGTCCCAAGGAGTTGGAACGCCATCCACCTAAAGAGGTATTATTTCTAAGTTATTTGATTATTTGATTTAGAGAACGATGATACTGACACGATTATTTGAGAAAGAATGCAAATGATGAGAAACGCCTGTAGGCGACGAGCCCAGCTAAAAGACCTAGTGTCTGAATATTAATTTAGCTGTGGACGTGATAATCTGATGCAATTTAACCCTACCTTTTGAGATGTTTTGTTGTGAGATGTCATTTCCCAGATAATGTGATGAATTGACACAAAGAATTTGACAATAAGATGATGTCGAGATGACATGATTACACGACGCCCTGAGAGGCTGACAATAAGTCGATTTGAAAAAGGTATATATATTACCCGAGTTATATTGAGTGATTTTTATTCGATTAATTGATAGTCGACGTTTAGACTGATGATTGATAATTCCTTGGCAGGGTCATCAACGTTTGATTAAGGATGTCACCCACACCCGTTGGAAGTGTGGGTGTTTAACGAAGAAAATAAATGAAGAGATGCAAAGAGAATTGAATATGAAGATGAAAGACAAGGTTTGCATTAAAGAAACAGTGCAATGAATACGATGTATTGAATACAATTTATAATAGTGAAACAAAATTTTTTACAAGTAAAAGATTTAGGCGTTGCCGCCGCCTTGCCCTTGGCTGGTCTGATTGTCGTCGCCACCACCATGCTCTTTGCCAGCCTGGCCGCCGTCATTAAGGTCGCCCTTTCCCTGGTTGACAGCCTGAGCCCTCATATCATTGATCGTCAGATCATCCTCTTGAGATGGATTGGAGTCAGGTTCATCTTCAGGAAAGAGCTGGTAATAATCGTCGATGACGTCGTCGGGCTTCCAGTTGACGTGCTCGCCACTCTTGTATTCCTTCATGAGTTCCATTCGAGCGCGAGCATCGACTTCTAAGATATGAGTCTCATAATTTTCAGACATCTGACTCATATCCTCCTCCAACTGATGATAGGCGACTTCCCACTTTTTATTGGCCGACTTGAGAGCCTCGATCTCTTTGTCTCTAGCCGACGACTCAGCTCTGGCCTGGTTGACGTAATCCTTAAGATTTTCAACGTCCTTGAAGTGCTCAGCCTTTAACTTCTCTATGGTGGCTTTGAGCTCTTCTTGTTTGGCGTCAGAGCGTTTCATTATTTCTTCAGCCCTCCTTCTATCTTCATGGGCTTGCTTCTTGAAGGCCAGGGCCGACTTTAGATCGGCCATCAATTGCTCTCTGTCGGCTAGAGCGGCGTTCCTCTGGGCGACGAGCGTCGCCTTTTCATCGTCATTCTCCTCAGCATGATGGAGAAGAACTTGTAGGGACTGAGAATAAAAAGAATGAAAATAATTAGAGACATTCAATGTTAAAAAGATAGAACAAAGTTAATGAATGATTAATTGATAATACCTTCATTTGGTGACGAACGGCCTTCTTGAAAGCCTCTTTCCTCCCAAGAGATTCTATGGCAGCCTTGTCGTACTCGAATTCCAGCTTATTCAATTCAGAGTAGACGTCGTCCCATCCCTCTTTATTCCTGACAGATGAGTTGGGAGGAAAAGATAGAGTGACTTCGCCAGAGTCTTCTTTGCCGCCCTTGACCTTGGCAGATTTTGAGGACTTAGAAGTCCTAGACTTTTTGGCGACAGGCTCTTTGGTGGGCACCTCTGCAGGTCTCTTACCCAGTGAGACAGTTTCTTTGGGCGCAGGAGAGACAGGCTTATTATTTTTCGGCTGACGAGGTTGAGGAGAAGGAGCTGTAGTGGATTCAGGATTTGGGGGAGGGGCGCCACGAGGGTCTTGTCCTTCTTTTCTTGCCTCGGCTTCATACTCCCCCCTCTTCGCTTTGAGCTTCTCCAGACGCTCAGCCCTGGCTTTAAGAAGAGCCTCCTTGTTTATTTTTTGCTCCGATGCTTTGGGAATGATTTTCTTTCCTGGTTGACATAAAGAAAATGAAGTAAGATAATGGAGACGAAGTCACTTGAATTAAAAGCAGAATATGAGCGACGAGAAACTTACTTTCCATCATGACTTTGAAATTACGTTGGTCAGCTGGAATTTGAAGGATTTTCTTTATTTTCTTTTTGGTGTCGTCGTTGAAACGCGGAGAGATCCTCAACTCGTACGCACCTACAAAAAAATGTAAAATATTATAAATCAGATAACAAGTGCAATGGGAAAAATATTATTGAGACGACGACTTACTTAAACGACGCCACATTGGAGACACATAATCTTCCTGGGCGACAGATTGGAAGGGCACCATTACAAATCTTGCATCCCATTGACGATCATTGGGCAATGACCCATGCGTCCAAGTTGGGAGCCCTTCCTTGGCTTGGATGAAAGAGTAGACGCCCATCCTAATTTCTTGGAGTTTATAGGAGCCGAATAGATCAAACATATCTAAGTCGACTCCTATCTCATGATACATTAACTCAGCCATGGCGATGAGACGCCAGGCGTGAGGGGAAAGTTGAGAGGGAGAAATTTCATAGAAAACACATAATTCTAAAGCTATGTTAGGCAAAGGAAAGGGATTGACATAGCGAAAACTTTCAAAACTTAAAGAAATGGTATCGCTAGACCATGAATCAAGAGCTTCCCCAACTTCAGGCAACCTAAAGGGTACTCTAGGGTCAAAATAATAGAGTGATGGCATTTTCGAGATTTCTAAGACCCTAAGATGTGTTTCTTTGACATCATTAAGGATGTTGGCCCTAGATGTCGGTAAGCCCCCAGTTTTGCAAGCATATGGGGCGTTTATGATTTGGGGGTTGGATTTCCTCCCAGAACTAGTTGAGGGCGATGAACCAGCATCAACCCACTCTTGATAACGACTATCATAAACCTTTAGATATTTACCAGATGCAGCAGATTTTTTACTACGCAATGGTTTTTTCCCTTTGGAGGGATCTGTAAAGGGAATGATATCTAAAGGATTGCTACCAGAAACTTCCGTCTCTTCTAAATCTATTACGTTATCTGGGTTCCTAGAAGATGAAGAGACGCTAGAATGGGAATTTTCGCTAATGTAAACTTGGTCAGAAGCAGTTTTTTCAGAATCAGAAGGCGACGACATAACTACGAATTTACTCATGATAATAGTAAAAAGACAAGTTTTTTGTAAGAAGATACCTTCGCAGAAAGTAGGATGACGCGTTGATGCAAGCAAATGAACAAAGTTTCGATTTTTCTAAGTGTTGGAGAAATAGAGAAGAAGAGCGTCTGCGAAGTGAAATAGGAAAATGAACAGTCGAAATCGAGTATATGCAAACCGTTCGACGTCGTTAAGTTACGGTGTTAATTTGGTAAAACCATCCAGATCGTTGGTTTAAGAGGGAAAAAATAAGCGAAGATCTGGGCCGTTGGACGTGGGATATCCTCTACTTCCCAATACTTTCTGACGCCAGCATTGAGAAGTGGGGGGACTAATGTTATACACCGTTATACCTTAATGGGCTTGGGCCTCAACAGAGGCCCAATAAAGTGTTAGACACCTTTAGGGCGTCGAAGATAACATCACTAGCCACAGTAGAAGTCTAAAAGCAAGCTGGACGCCCTATGAGCGTCTATGACAATATCACCAACGGCAATAAAGCAGATTGACTTGGTCGCCCACCTTTTTCGGAGCAGTCGCCCACCTTTTTCGGAGCACGTGCAACGTCTCTTATCTATAACGGCCGCCTATGATTTCGCAACTACCAGGGCTGAGCTTCAACTATAAGAAGGCCACTAACCCACTCAGAAGCACACAATCAATTCTCTGCGATCTCTCTCTCTCTCTCTTTCTTTGTATTCTTCTCTCTGATTATCATTGTACTCTGAATTAAGTCTTTGTGATCAAGGCATTTACGCCCATATTTGTAACCACCGTTGCCGGTGACCCCTTTCATTGTATTCAATCATATTATTAATAAAGTGCTTCGATTATTCATTCATATTCAATAATTCCCCTATATTATGCATCAACATGTCCAATTCAATGCATTGTATAAAAGTAGGAGTATAATAATAAACCAATCTAGAGAGACCTCAATCTTATGAAGGGTTGGAGACTGGGAGTGAAAATTTGACCTGCATACATTTGTGCAATGGCTTCACTTCTGTGTACTTTTGGAGCCCATTCTCTTTGTGGGTCCTACATGTCATCTCCAAGGATGCCACTAAGAGCAAAGCCTGGAGCTATTCTTAGCATGTCCATCCATATGCAGGTGGCATACAATCTGAAGCAGGGGCAATCTCGTATTTTCCACCAGCTTCCCTCTGGGTTGAGCATGGAGGCCATTGTGCAAAAGGGTGTTGCTGCAGAAGATGTGGGAATGAGAAAGTTGTCACCTTTGGTGTTTGTTCATGGAAGCTACCATGCTGCTTGGTGCTGGGCTGAGCATTGGTTGCCTTTCTTTTCTGCTTCTGGGTTTGATTGTTATGCTGTCAGCCTATTAGGACAGGTTAGTAACACTCTTAAGAGACATGTTTGTATTAAGACTCTCAGACTGCAATCTTTTCATTTTTGGATAAAGTCTTGTTTTTTATGCTTTTTTCTTTAAAAATTGAGGAAGCAATGACAATTTAGAGCTAGTTGACCTTTTTACTGGTTAAGATAGTTAAATAAGTCACTTCTTTACAACATATATTTTTGGTAAGATTATATGTTAGGACCATAAGTGAAATAAACTAGGAAGATCAATTTACAAGTAACTCATTAAACTTTTTTTTAGGATTTTCGAAAAACATTAACTAGTTTTTATATTAAGAACGAAACTGAATTTGTTTGGTGTCATCACTTGGGATTAAAAGGTTAGAGTTAAATGGAATGTTTCCTTTGTTATTCTATGTAGCATTTCAAATTTTGTCTTTTTAAGGGAGTTGCTTGGTTGTAGTAAGACTCTTAGACGCATACTTGTCTGTATGTTATACATTGCTGACTCGAGGCCTAAAGATCACTATAAGTTGGTTTTAAATTAAGAAACCCAGACTTATGATCATTCCATTTCATGGCTTCTAAGTGAAATGTCTCAACATTATCTTTGTGACAGTATACGTTGAACCTTTTGTCAGTTACAAATCTTTGCCTCATCAAAATAAGACTAAATTGAGCCAATTGCAGAATGAGACTTAAGATGAAATTCAAGATCTGTAATTGAGTCGATGATCGTTATCAAATCCTAGTACTAAATTGAGCAATTGGACTCTTTAGCTAATGGAATGTCATTAGTGAATGGTGATATACTAGTTTTTCTTGTTTGAAGACTCACCTATTCTATGGGCCAAAAAAATGAGCATCGTGTCTAGGCATCTAGCTAGGGTACATATAATTTTAATACTTACATTACATATACCTGCACAAAATTCGTGTGAAAGAAATATCTTAGAATCCACTAAAAGTGATGAATAAGTCTTGATGTGATATTATGACAAACATTTGCTGCCATTTGTTATGTAGAGTTCAGCATGAGCTGTACATGAACATTTTTGTCTTAAAAAACTGTGCAGAATCTCATAGTTTACGGGTTCCTATTAAATGCCGTCGAAGTAGAGCAGTGTCAAATTTCTCATCTCTCTTCCTCATGTCATAATGCAGTTTTGTTGCTCCCAAAGTACTTATAATTGCATGTAGGAAATTTAATGCACATGATAGTGCCAACTCAAAAATGGCCAAACATACAGTTCAATCCAATAAAAATTATCATTGATGGAACTTAATGGTGTCAAGCAATCCATGTAGCTGACCCCACATAATGAGATAAGGTTTTTTTTTTTGTTGTAAAACTTGTGTTGTCATTACTGGTTGATCTTTCCATTTAGACGGGTGAGACACCATTAACCTTTATATATTAGGTTACAGAATTGCAATTTTTATATTTTACCTCTAGAAGTCTCACACCAAACCTTTAGCCTCTGAATCTGTT
Source organism: Mimosa pudica (assembly GCA_029929735.1). Classification (NCBI taxonomy): domain Eukaryota; kingdom Viridiplantae; phylum Streptophyta; class Magnoliopsida; order Fabales; family Fabaceae; genus Mimosa; species Mimosa pudica. The sequence goes on along the minus strand of JAKELP010000021.1, from coordinate 3,690,030 downwards.
ATGAAGCATATTCTCCATTGTCAGGGGGAAAGTGATACACCTTCTGGTTCAATTGCTGGTACACTTCAGGTATGATAAGTTTCTAACATATTTGATGTTACTTTAATTGACGGGAAAATTTTCAAATATAGATGATGTTCTCAGGATGACATGTTTGCTCCAAATTCTGCAGTAGACACATGCAATGGACATTGCAGATTTCATCAATAAAAATGTCACGTCACCACCTGTATTACTTGGGCATTCTTTTGGAGGGCTTATAATCCAATATTATCTTGCCACACTAGGCAGTGACCAACTTAAAGGTATTTCTTGACTTTTGAGTTTTGACCCATATAGCATTAAAAACAAATACAGAATGAGACCCCAACATCACAATTCTTATTTCTTGCAATATAGCTACAATACAGACAGTTATTTCTTTATGACCAAGAGCAACTCATTTCATATATACCCAATCCTTAAACTCAGATTTTGGGAAATCAATGCATACGCAGTAGATGCCATTTATGGGAGTATATATTATAGATATCTTATATGTATCCTCAATATTTCGGTATCATGTGTGAGCTTAGATATTTTTTCTGGATGTATTATTAAAGTTGACAGTACTTTTTCCTAAGTGTGTTGCTTTTCAGTTATTTTTCTAATTCTGGTTGGGCTTCATGCTAGAAGTGAAAAACTTGTGCCCAGAGCTTCGCGGAGCTGTCCTCATTTGTTCTGTGCCTCCTTCTGGTAATAGGTGACTAACTAAACTCTCAATCTTTGAGATTGTTTTTAGAGATACAGAGAGAAAGAGAATGGTTACATGTAATTGCTCTGACAGATATTTTTTTCTTTGCATTCTTCAGTGGGCTAGTCTGGCGGTATCTCTTTTCCAAACCAATTGCTGCATTTAAGGTACACTAACTGGCTTTTCTTTTAAAAAAATGAGTTTTCTATAATTTGATTATATAAAATATATAAGCCCTTTGCTCAATATAAAATGTATTTATATGTCTAACTGGGCAGGTCACGCGCAGTTTGGCAGCAAAAGCCTTTCAAAACTCTCTTTCTCTTTGTCGAGAGACATTTTTCTCTGCAACTATGGAGGACCATGTTGTTAAAAGGTTTGCTTTTCTGGAAAAAATCTCTCACTGGCCCAGATTGTAATTCTTTTAAAATAAAGGCATATCTGGATTAATTTAACTGCAAATGTCCTGACTGTTTCAAAGTGGTTATTTGTTGTGACACATCGCCAGTAGTATTAGTATCTAGTTGACATTTGACACTGCTGCTTTGAAAGCTACAAGTTCCAACTAATTCTATTTGTTTGGTTGCTCATGGCCTTAAGTTTTACATATAAAGATTGTGGTTTGATTGTATACTATAGGCGCATTATGCATTATCATCATTATATATATGTAAGAACATCCATCATTATAATTGCACATCACTTTCTGAATATCTAGTCTCCACTGTGTATTTCCCGGCACAAAAAGTGTACAAATTTAAGAAATAGTGAGTGCACAGAGTAAATGTGTGTGTGTGTGTGTGTGTGTGTTTCAGAGTTCAGACACCATAACTTTTGGTTTCCATTATTGTTTATTACCGTTTCAGGTATCAAGGGCTTATGAAAGAAAGTTCAAGGATGCCATTGTTCGATTTAAGAAAGCTGAATGCATCACTTCCCGTTTCTAAAGTGCCGGATGGCTTTCTTGATATTCTTGTTTTGGGTGCAAGTGATGACTTCATTGTGGTAAGCGCTATATTCAATATATAAATAGGTTATTATGATTATATAGTTATATTCCATCTGCCATAACAGACTGGCTAATTTCTAAGTACTTAGAAATTTAATATCTTACACTTCCTCTGGCCCTTTCAGTGGTTAAAACAAGGAAACACGTTCTCTGGTCCTTGATGTATGATCTTGGACCCATTGATACTCCCTCAATTACTATAAATCAGTAAGTGTAAGAAATAGGAGGGAATTAAGGAAGATAATTAGGGTGTATTCATATTAACCGTCTTAACTAACATCCATAATTTAATCAAATAAGGTCATTTAGGACCTAAGAGCGTATTACATTATTTTAATAAAAAAACATATGGAACCAAAACAAAAGTCAATATTTGTATTTTTTTAAAAAAAAAAAAAAATAGGATGCATACTGTGTGTAAATATTAGAACTTATATATAGTTACTCAACTGCTACATTTTAACAAGTTCTTGAGTACTTTAAAAAAGTGACTTACCTAAATACTTAACATCTACCTTGATTGACCAAAAAAAAACGCCTACCTTGAAACTCATGAGCATAAAAAGTTCAAAGGATATATGAACCGATACTAGAATTTCCCACATATAATGATAATGTCCCATTTATTAATGCATTATTCTTTAGTAAAATCTGTTGCATAAAACTGACAGTTATTTGGCCTTGAAATAGAAATGGTTCAGCCTAAGCTTCCATGTTTGATTGGTTTCAGGATGCTGAGGGGCTGAAAGAAACAGCAAATTTTTATAGTGTGCCACCAGTGCTTGTTGAAGCTGTAGCCCATGACATGATGTTGGACATTTCATGGGACAAGGGTGCAAAAGTCATCCTTTCATGGCTGAACAATTTAGGAAAGAAGGATGCATGAAATTGCAAAAATCATCACAGACTCAAAAGCAGATGATCTACCTGTTTAGTGCTGAAGATTTTTATTGTTAGCTGTTAATTTCCTTTGTATTAAAAATTAAACAATGAGGTGCACGCGGAATGATTTTTTTTTTTTCATCCAATCCTTCCCACTTTGGAAAATTCAAAATTCAATTCATCAAACTTTTTCCTTTGTATTAGTACACATTCAACGAATAATTTTAAATAATATTTTTGAAAAATTACTTTTTGTATATCACACAGGGAATTTCTAGTTATTTTCCTAAAATCAGGAAAAATTAAGGATTACATGGAATTACATAGGATTGTAGAAAACTGAAAATTTGTTATTCTCATTAATAGTAATGAAATACATAGATTCGATTTTTCAAACAATCAATAGATAATGGACGAAAAATGTCATGTTATTAGTATATAACAAAAAGGTATTTCATAATCAAATCAAAAAAGATAATGGACGAAAAATCCGAGAATTAATATTATTATTGATTTTGATTATTAATCATTATCATTGATTGATAGATGAGCATGGTATGAGGACCCTTGATGTATTTGCATCTAATGTGTTAGATAAATCTAGGAAAATCAAACGTGAAACTGGTGACGACGTGGTGATATTTTGAGACAAAAATCATTAATGTCCAAAATAACTTATTTCTATGTTACACATACATCTACACGGCTACCGGTCAAATTTGTGATATCCACGTGACTAAAAATTCTGAATACTCCCTCCGGTCCTAAATATAGACTTAGAGACTTCATTTTGGTACCTAATTACATTTTTGTTATCTTTTTCCTAAATTACCCTTCTTCTTAACAACTCCTTAATAAGACAATGTTTGGTGTTTTTATTTTGGTCTTTATAAATGTATTTAGTCAAATTTTATGTTTACATCATTAAATAAGCCATCTCAGTCAATTAAAAAGATGCTAGTTCATTTTCTTGATCGTATTACTGATGAAATCACCATGTTTCCGAAAAAAAATCATCACTAACAAAATTTATAACGTACATGACACAACTGAGTCTAACTACTTTCCTTGGAGGCTGGAGCCAATGGAGATGATAACACACCATGTATTGGAAGTTGAAACATTAATGTTATGGGATTAAAGAACAGGGCGCTGTGGTAATTTTTTGTTGAAATAATAATTAAAAGAATAAGAGAGAATTTCAATATTAAAGAACATATATGTTTGATGTATTTTTCATGCAACGGTTATGAGATTTTGCTGCACTCTTTTTTTTTTTTATCAAAATGCTGCACTATCAGACAAGGCACAACTAATACTAACCGCAATTCTTTGGACCCAATGATACCATGTATTGAAACATTAATGTTGAACGAGATTAAAGAAATAAGGCGCTGTGATCATTTTTTGTTAAAATAATAACTAAAATAATAAGAGAGAATTTCAATATTAAAGAACATATTTGTTTGATGTATTTTGTATGCAATAATTATGAGATTTTGCTGCACTATCATACAAGACACAATTAACACTAACCACTGCCAGTAGGAATCTATTTATCTGGTGTTTCGTTAGTACTTGGTATTTTTTTTCACCTTGAATTGTTAGTAGTCTCTTATACAAAGCTTGCCAGTAATAAAAATATGCTTAAGAATGTTAAACCTTCCCAAAGCAATCTGGAACAGTAAACAATGACATCATAACCAATGAGTACAACAAATTCATGATACTAATGATACAATATTTGCAAAACAAATTTGTGTACATGAGCAATTTGGTGAAGTATTAACAGCTGGTCCGCCGTTGAATTGGCAAAACTGCCCTCATCAGTAATACAGCTGGTTCATCTTTCAGGGATTTGGAACCTCAAAATCAAAATAAAAGCATAAAGCAAAATAAAAGCACAAAACAAGAGGCATCATTAGAAAGCCATAAAGAATACCACCCATTTCTCAAACTGCATTCATGTATGAGATCAAGTGATTTACACTAGTTTCTTAGAAAAATGAATGCTGACACCAACATTAGCAGGGTGCTGCCTTTCCAAATGCACAACAGTTCCACCATATATATCAACTGCCTTCACCATGCAAATTTGGAATATTATGGTATTGAATGCAAATTGGTCATGATGTCAAAATGTTACCATTAACACATAATCAGTACAATAAATATATATAATCTCCATTTTATAAGGAGATTAATGCATCTGATAGGCAATCTCAGCTAGGATTTTAAGTTACTTTAACCCCCTATATATCTGTAATGCACAGTATGGAGGAATGGAAGGAATGGAAGGAAGGAGTTAACCTGAATATTTCCATTGTCCACTTGACCACTTTCAGATAACAACAGACAAAACTTTGGCAAACTTCTGGTCCTCTCTATAGAACACATGATGTCAAAAATAACAAAGGTATGCATATTTGCTTTCACAAAATTGGCTATAGCTTCCAGTTGATTTTATGAAATAAAGTATACCACCAAAGAGTCTATGGTATATACCAACCTGACTTTCCTTATGCAAACGCTTTTCAATCTTTACACTGCTTCAATCAGTTTCTCTTTACTCTCAGACACATGTTTGTTGACAACTTCATGTTGAAACAGCTTTCATTTTCGCTTCACCGATTGATGACCAGCTTATAACACCAAGCTTGTACCTGGAGTGTGAACTATTTCCACAACTCAAGGAGCAGTATGGAGCACATTCATTCCCTCCAGATTAGAACAGACAGATACTGTTCATTTGCTCCAGGTAAATGACATAGTATCTTAGATCACACAGGTTATTATTTAACTCCAATTTTACAATTCAAAAGGGTTATATGAACCAACATGAGCCAAATAAAAAGTAGGAGCCATCAAATCTTTCAATTAACATAGTAACTTAGACCACAGAGGTTATTATTAAATAAAAAAATTAACCAAACAAGCTTAGGCTTCCTTTGCTCTCTGACATTTTTTTAAGCACAATTGTCCCAAATGAGGATTTTTATTCTGTTCTATTATATCATTTTTCTTAAAATATGTTTAAATAGCCTGATTTTCTCTCTTCCCAAATTTTTTCAAAAAAACAATTATCAACCTATTTTAAGAACAAGAAAATCAAGAGCAGAGTCAAAACAAGACCTTTAATTTTGGCTAGTAGAAGGCTATGATATGAAATGGCAAGTCCATTCAACCTGTTTTATCTACCAACCTTGTAAGAAAGTTCACAAATCACACTTCTGATTCAAAATAAATAACTTAAAAATTGGTAAACCCATTGTGCACTCTAACGAAATATGCAAGTATTCACAAATTACAATAAAGCATACAAGTACATGGTACAAAAAATGTTATATATCACCTTTTGTTACTTCTTCAACAAGCCTCTAGCAATTATTTCATGAAGAAGCTTCTCAGCCCTAGCATTCTCATTTTTTTCAACAAGAAATCGAAGTAGAACTACATGAAAAGTAACAAAATCAGGGGCACAACCATTCTCTTCCATTTTATCAAGCAAGGACATTGCTTCATCAAGCAGACCTTCCTTGCAAAATCCATGAATCATAGCAGTATATGTGTGCACATTTAGTTGGTAACCTTGGCCCAAAAGATACTGAAAAATCTCCCACGCATCATTTAACCTACCACCTTTGCACAAACCATCAATAAGTATAGTGTAGGTCTGCACTGATGGCTGAAATCCTTGGCTGACAATTTGCTTAAATAATGTAGTTGCCTTGTCAAGATGTCCCTGTTTACAAAATGCATCTAACAAGATGGTGTAAGTGATTAAATCAGGGCGAAGACCCCTATTGTGCATCTCATAAATAACATCTTGCGCCCATGAAATTCTATGTGATTTGAGCAAGCCATCAATAACAGAGTTATAAGTAACAACATTGGGAACCAACTTTCTAGAGTGCAATTCCTTAAAGAGATCCATGGCGTCATCCACCATTTTTATCTTAAAGCACGAATCGATCAAAATATTATAACTAAAAAGGCTAGGTGCCAAACCATTTTTGATCATCCTATTGAAAACTTCCTTAGCCTCAATGATGTTATTGGACATACAAAGACCATTCATTAAACTATTGTAGGTAACCACATCGGGTGTCTGATCACTCTTAAGCATTCTAGCAAATAGAGCTTGAGCTACAATGATCCTTCCATCTCTGGATAAGGCATCAATCAGGATGTTAAAGGTAAAAACATCTGGGTGGATGCGTTTGGAGAACATTTCACTGAGTACTTGATTTGCTTCTTGCCAATGATTCATGGAGCAATAACCATGGATTAGACTATTATATGTAACAACAGTTGGAACCACCCCATGAGCAATCATTTCCGAATACAAGTTGTGTGCATCATTGAGGAGTCCATCTTTACAGAGTGCATCAATGATTGTGCTGTACATAACTGTATTGGGCTTAACATTGTGTCTTTCCATTAATTTAAACAATCTAAGAGCGGATGTTGTTTGGCCAATCTTACATAAGCCATTGATTAATGTGCCATAAGTAACTTCATCCAATTGATAACCTTTGGCCACGATGTCATCATAGAAATCGAGAGCATTGCCAACATGACGGTTAAAGCAGAGACCTTTGAGGAGTGTAGTGAAAGTGACAGCGCTTGGTTGAAAACCCATCTTGAAAACTTTGGCCAATGTGGAGAAAGCAAAGTCCATGTGAGCCACGTGGCAGTAACAGTTGATCAAAATGGTGAGGGTAAATAAGTCAGGAGTGAATCCCTTGAAGTGGGCCCGCGTAAGAAGTGAGATAGCGATGGGATAGTGTTTCATCTTCACTATAGAGGCTAGAGTGTTGTTGATGTGGCGTGTAGGTGGGAGAGGACACGTGTCGAGCATGTGGTTGAGAGAAGAGATGGCTTCATTGAGGGTTGTGGGGTTTGGGGAATGGGAATGGAAGTGAGATTTGAGAAAGAAGAAGAAGTACCTTGAAGTTGAAGGAGAAAGCATGATTGTGAGAGAGATGCGATGCTGAGATTGAAGAAGGAAGAGTGTGAAGTGTGAAGTGTGGAGGGGTTATCTCTGTTTGCTGAAAGCCTGAATTCTGAAACTAATTTGGGGTTGCTCTTTTGTCAGGGAAAAGGGATCATTTTAATAATTTTGTAAATTATATTATTTTAAAAGTTGAATAAGATTTTTAGAGTAATGATATATCAATTTTCATGTCTCGACCAAAAAGTTATACTACTGTCAACTTTTTGTGGCTTTTAACAAACAATTTAATTTGAATCAAAATGTAAGTTATTTTATACTCCCTCCGCTCATATAGTCATCAACCGCCTAAATTGTATATACCAAGGAAGAGAGGTTAATGGAAGTTGCATCATTAAATTGTTCTTGTCTTTTTTATCTTTTCCATTTTCGCCCCTCCCACTTTTATCACTATGGCTTACTACCTTTTTTTTCTCTTCATTAATCCTCTATCTTTATGAGTATACATGTGTCATTTTCATCTTCTCTCTCTTCTTATTTTTCAATGTTCATTTTCCAATGACAAGTGTATATTGAGAAAATTTTAATAAATGAATTAGTTAATGGTAGTTGTGACTTATATTAAGGACCAAAATTTAGAGGCGGTTGGTGACTCATAATAAGGACCGGAGGGAGTATGATAGACAATTATAAATGAACATATAAGGATAAAATGATAAATTAATTATTATCACCATCCTCTTCCCTAGGATCAAATAAATGATCATTAATATTAGTTTCTCTTTTTTTATACAAAATACTCCCTCCGGTCCTAATTATAAGTCGCCTTTGACTTTTTTTGGAGATGTTAAGGTTACAAAATATGTTATTAAATTATGACATATTTGATAAATTTTTATATTAGTCATTAGTTTATAGGTTGAACAAACTAGTTTAAGAGAAAAAATTAGTTACATCAATTTATGATTGACTTATTTTGCTTATTTAGGATTTTTCAAAAAAGTCAAAGGCGATTTATAATTAGGACAGGAGGGAGTATTAGTTTCTCTTACCCCATTTGTCAAAACAAAAAAAATAATATTGAATCCCCTTCTTGTCTTTCCTTCCCTCAAACCAAACAAGGGTGATTGTCCAAGTGAGGAAACATGTTCTAAGTAAAAATAACAAAATAGATAGTTTAATACCCCTTCTCTAATTTTTATAATATATACTTGTTAAAATGATTAATTCACTTATGAGGGCTTAATTGTATTTCCCAAATAAAAGGTGATAATGTGAAAGTTGGTCTAGTGTTGTAAGCTCTTATATAGATCCATTGGAAGGATGTGCTTGTGCCCGGAGTGGAAGTCATAGACGCCAAAACTTGAGCAATTGATTGCTCCTATACCTAATATAGGATTGAGAAAATGCAATATTTTTGGGTTGATATACACTACCTACATTCCATAGTATGAGCTCATTTTTTTAGTGATGTTGTCTCTTAGTGAGTTATAAATGTTTTTTTTTTCGCCATGCATTAATTTCCTCACACATTTTCTTTCATCTTTTCATAATTACCCTCTCACTCTTAGTCACTCATAATGCAGTTTTTGATAAGAAATCATTCATAATTCATACCTATGCACTTTTTGGAGAAAAGAGGACATTTCCAATGCATTTATTGTTTTTAGCTAACTTTAACTTGATGGGGAAAAAATTAACTTTAACTAATATTTTATGAAACCACAACTTAATTAAAAAAAAAAACCTTATATGTTGGGACGAAAGAAATGTATATAAAAAAAAGAGCTAATTTACATTTATGTCTCAAATAAGAGAATCATTAATTAATGAAATGTATCTCGCGTACAAGTGATTTTATTTTTGTAAAAGTAAATCACGATAAAATAGATTCAAAACTTTCTAATGTGTACAATAGCACAAGGCTAGAATTGGATCCAATTAATTGGAGCATATTCATGTAAGTTGAACAAAATTTAAGACAACATCCTACTAAAAATAGAAAGCAACATACATTGAAAACTAGGTTCGGCTTGTAGGATTTTTCAAGGATTCAATTGAATGATCAAATACTCCTTTCGTGTTTTCAAGACAATTTTTGATTTTGACAAAAAAAAAAAAGAGACAATTTTCGGTGTTTTTATATTGGTCTTCTTTATAAATGTGTTTATTTAAATTTTATCGTTTACGTCATTATCAGTAAATAAGCCATCTCAGTCAATCCAAAAGAAGCAAGTTAATTTTCTTCACCGTATTATTGATGAAATCACAATGTTTCTGAAAATGAAATCATATCACTAACAAAATTTATAAGACACAACTGAGTATAATACTTTCCTTTGAGCCAATGATGATGATGATAACACACCATCACCATGTATTGAAACATTAATGTTGCATGGGATTAAAGAAACAAGGCGCTGTGATCATTTTTTGTTAAAATAATAACCAAAATAATAAGAGTGAATTTCAAAATTAAAGAATATATTTGTCTGATGTATTTTGTATGCATCAGTTATGAGATTAACCACTCACACTTGTCAAGTCACGAGTTCGAATCCGCAAAACTACCCTCATCATCAGTAATACTAATACATCATCATCAGTAATACTAATACATATAGTTCCTCTTTCAGGAATTTGGAACCTCAAAATCAAAATAAAAGCATAACGCAAGAGGCCTCATTAATAAGCCATAAAGAATACCACCCATTTCTCAAACTTCATATCATGCAAGAGATCAAGTGATTTACACTAGTTTCTTAGGAAAATGAATGCTGACACCAACATCAGCAGGGTGCTGCCTTTCCAACTGCACAACAGTTCCTCCATGTATATCAACTGCCTTCACCCATGCAAATTTAGAATATTATGGTATTGAATGCAAATTGGTCATAATGTCAACATATTGCCATAACCACATAATCAGTAAAATAAATATATACAATCTTCACACTATAAAGAGATTAATGCATCTGATAGGCAATCTCAGCTAGATTTTAAAGCTACTTTAACCCCCTATATCTGTAATGTCCAATACGGAGGAAAGGAAGGAAGGAGTTAACCTGAATGTTTCCATTATCAACGTGGCCAATTTCAGATAATAACAGACAAAACTGCGGAAAACTTCTGGTCCTCTCTATAGAATACATGATGTCAAAAATAACAAGCTTTCACAAAATTGGCTATAGCTTCCAGTTGATTTTATGGGATAAAGTATAACGCCAAAGAGACTATGGTCTATACCAACCTGACTTTCCTTATGCAGACGACTTTTCAATCTTTACACTGCTTCAATCAGTTTCTCTTTACTCTCAGACTTGAGTTTGTTGACAACCTCATGTAAAAAAGCTTTCGTTTTCGACCGGCTTATAACACCAGGCTTGTACCTGCAGTGTGAACTAGCTAATTCCACAACTTAAGGAACAGTATGGAGCACATTCATTCCCTCCTGATTAGAACAGACAGATACAGTACACTTGCTCCAAGTGAATAACATCACAAGTATGTATCGAAAAAAGTTTGGTAAAATGTATGCATGTTTAGCATAAGAAAACTAAAGCCCAGAAAAAAAAAGAGACACTAATCTGTGGCATATATAAATATATGGTGTTCATTGTTTATTGGCATGGACATTAACCTCCATTTGTAATATTCAATGGGTGGTATAAAGCATCATCAGCCAAATAAAAAGTAGGATCTACAAAATGTTTCAATTCTTTCAAGTATCGCTGTTTCAAATGAGGTTTTTTATTATTTTCCAAGATATCATTTTTCAGAATAATCATTCAGATAGTTATTTTTTCTTCCCAAGAATGTTTTTAAATGATAACTTCATAAGCTTAGTGTAAGAAAAAGAAGATCAAGAGCAGAATTAGCAAGGTCTTCAGATATTTGGCAGATGAAAAGATATAAAGGCAGCACCATATAAACCTAGTCTATCGTCTAACCATGCTTGGAAAAGAGTTCAAAAATCACACTTCTGAAGTAAAATAAATGGCAGAAAAAATGGTAACCTATTGTGCACTCTAAAACGAAATATGCAAGCATTCACAAATCACAATAAAGAATACAAGTACATGGAACAAAGTTTTATCTCACCTTGTTTTACTTCTTCAACAAGCCTCTAGCATTCATTTCATGAAGAAGCTTCTCAGCCTTAGCATTCTCATTCTTTTCAAGAAGAAATCGATGAAGAACAACTTTAAAAGTTACAAAATTAGGCTCACAACCATTCTCTTCCATTTGATCAAGCAGGGATATTGCTTCATCAAGGAAGCCTTCCATGCAAAACCCATGAATCATGGAAGTATATGCCTGCGCATCTAATTGATAACCTTTGGCCAAAAGATACTGAAAAATCTCCCACGCATCATTTAACCGACCACCTTTGCATAACCCATCAATAAGTATATTGTAGGTCTTCACGTCAGGAAGAAACCCTTTATTGACAATTTGCTTAAATAATGCAGTTGCCTTGTCAAGATGTCCCTGTTTACAAAATGCGTCTAACAAGATATTGTAAGTGATTAAATCAGGGCGAAGACCCCTATTGTGCATCTCATAAATAACATCTTGCGCCCATGAAATTCTATGTGATTTGAGCAAGCCATCAATAACAGAGTTATGAGTTACTACATTGGGAACCAACTTTCTGGAATGCAATTCCTTAAAGAGATCCATGGCCTCACCCACCATTTTCATCTTAAAGTATGCATTGATCAAAATATTATAACTAAAAATGTCAGGTGTCAAACCATTTTGGATCATCCTATTAAAAGCTTCCTTAGCCTCAATGATGTTATTCGACATACAATGACCATTGATCAAACTATTGTAGCTAACAACATTAGGTCTCTGATCACTCTTAAGCATTCTAGCAAATACAGCTTGAGCTTCAATAATCCTTCCATCTTTCAATAAGGCATCAATTAGGATGCTTAAGGTAAAAACATTTGGGTGGATGCCTTTGGATATCATTTCAGTGAGTAGTTGATTTGCTTCTGGCCAGAGATCCATGCAGCAGTAGCCATGGACGAGACTACTATATGTAACAACACTTGGAGATATCCCACAACCAATCATTTCGTAATACAAGTTGTGTGCATCACCGACAAGTCTATCTTTACAGAGTGCGCCAATGATTGTGTTGTACATAACTGTATTTGGCTTAATAGTGCGCCTATCCATTAATTTAAGCAATCTAAGAGCAGACTCTATTTTGCCAATCTTACATAACCCATTGATTAATGTGCCATAAGTAACTTCATTCAACTGATAACCTTTGGCCATGATGTCATCATAGAAATCAAGAGCTTCACCAACATGACGGTTAAAGCAGAGACCTTTGAGGAGTGTAGTGAAAGTGACAGTGTTTGGTTGAAAACCCATCTTGAAAACTTTGGCCAATGTAGAGAAAGCAAAGTCCATGTGAGCCACGTGGCAGTAAGAGTTGATTAAGATGGTGAGGTTAAATAAGTCAGGAGTGAATCCCTTGAAGTGGGCCCGCGTAAGAAGTGAGATAGCAATGGGATAATGTTTCATCTTAACTATAGAGGCTAAACTGTTGTTGATGTGGCGTGTAGGTGGGAGAGGACACGTGTCGAGCATGCGATTGAGAGAAGAGAGAGCTTCATTGAGGGTTTTGGGGTTTGGGGAATGGGAATGAAAGTGAGATTTGAGAATGAAGAGAGAAAGCATGATGGTAAGTGAGAAGCGATGCTGAGATTGAAGAAGGAAGAGAGTGTGAAGGGTTGTTGAGCATGAAATGGGTGTCATATGTTTTTCAACTCGCTTTCTTAAACTCACCTACTGATTTCTGGTGTATTCTTTGCTGAGTTGTTTCTCACTGTAAAAATAAGTTACTCTCTAAAAACATGTGTTTCCCATCCTAAATATAATATTTTTTTTAAAAGTTAACTAAATTAAAATATATCACATGTAATTAGATTATAGGTTGTGTTATGTTTTGGCAGTCAACGTAAAAAGCTTGTCGAATCTTATGGACATGGATTAAAGCATTTGTTACTTATAACAATAGGTCATTACTTGGTAGTGTATTTATCTCCAAGCATGACTATTGATCAAACAAAATAACTTCGTATGATCCATGTAGTTGACCCCACCTAGTGGGATAAGGCTTTATTGTTGTTGTTGCAATTAGATTATATGTTAACTTATTATAAGTAGAATAAAATAATATTGAGGGAAGAAATAATTAGAGACAATTTAAACTTTAGTGATTAATTTTAAAAATTTAATTTTTAATAAAATCAAAATAGTCTTATAATTGAGATAGAAGGGAGTCCATCAAATAATCTATTATGATAGAAAACCCATTCAACTCAACATAAGAAGTTCCTAAGGTACCTGCAAGAATGCAAGATTAGGAAATTGGTTCTTACCAAAGAATTTCGTAATAGCCTCTGTTACACTATTACCAATTACATCCCATGCATATTTGTAAAGACCTAAATCATACAATCCAGTCTTGATTTTTGAGGGTTCATGAGCTTACATCTCAGATTAACTTTTATAAGTAAGAAACAATTGGTAGAGAAAAAAAATATAAAAAGGAAACATGAAATAAAAACAGCAAAAATACAATTCTTTTAAAAATAATCCCATGCATGCAAAACAGCTGAAAACAAACTTGTCATTAAACATACTATGATCTCGTAACCCTTCAATATTCACCAAACTACAGCTGCTGGTACTAATGTACTATAGTCCAAATTCACTATAACAACACATAACTGGATAACCCACAAGGCAGGTTTGGACGGTGCTTATTACTTTGCTTCATAGACAAGGTTCATTTATGATCCTTCAAAAGTTCTGGTGTTTGATCCTGTAATTTACCATTCTAGCAACTTATACTCATGCTCAATTCTTCACAATGTTTTCATTGTTTCAACGGACGTAGAAGGGGTCTTTGGCACTATTGTGACTGTTCCAAGATCTTCATTGGCTATAATTTTGCTTTTGTTACCTTATAGTGTAAATGCCTCTGTTAATAAGATGGAGGTGGTGTATATGGTTCATGTTTGTGCTAGTCCTCCTAGTATTTGACTTTGACAACAAAGTCCATTTGCGTGGGGGAGGTAATACAATTGATGGATGTAATGGTTGGGAATATAAGAAAGCAATGGAAAGAGGTAATACATTATATGCTTCAAAATTGTTCATTTCCCATCAATGGCTCTATTCTGTACTTATTTTTTTATCCAGGAATTCCTAAGGTTGCTTGTTTCTGGAGATATGGCATCTTTTTATTAATGCTGGTGACATATTAATTACATCCACCATTATGCAACCATCTCTTGCTTTTGGCGACTGTTTTGGTAGTTTGATGGCATCTATTACAGATGGGAAACTGGTTTTGTGGCCATGTGCTCTTCAACATGCTGTTGGTATGGATGTTTCATTTTCTTATATTTTTATACAATAGCCGAGTGATGTGAAGTGCATATACCATGTTCATGTTGGTTGCCTTGCTTATTTTTACTTTGATGTTATTACTGAACAATCATTGAAATCAGCTTTCTTCAGTCTTGATTCTATTTTTCCAATATGATTAGGTGGTGGACTTGATTTCGACATTCTTAACACTGCTTCACTGTTGTTGCAGTTTGGGTCAGTAGAACCAATTGATTTATTGCCATTATGCATGACTCTTACTTCATTTGGTTGTTCCATCATCAAACACTTTTGCACCGCCTTTATGAATGATAAGCTTTTTTATTTTGCAAGAACACACGCCACTATGCTAGCTGCATTACTATTTGCATGTGATAGTATGAAAATTAACAAGGCAACTACAAATTATTTGGAATTATTCTGGCATGAGCCCTTTGACTTGATGACTGACAAGGCATCCAGCAACAATTCGGTGGTCAACAACTATGGTTTACAGGGATTCATCACATCTGCACTTATCAAAGTAACTCATGGCACTATGAAGATTTTTGCACCAGATTTGCAAGCTACTTTTATTCTAGCCTCTTATTTCAACGTGATTAATGATCCTTCTTCTTGTCCACATTGTGATATTATACACTAGGAATCATTTAGGTATATTATTCCCTGGTCTTGTCACTCTTTTAATTGTGGTTGGCAAAAATTGTTACTAGCACACACTTGACTTACTCTTAATCAATGCATAGATGGGCATATCAATTCAAAATATTGGAACGTATGATTGGTCACGACCTCATTTTTACCCTTGCTGCCATTCATGAAGGTCAGTACTCTATAAATTCAAATGGTTTCAAGATCAGTGTTGTGTTATCTCTCCTAATTATCTACGATGGTGTTACCACTCTTACGTCAATGCCAAATTCATTTGGCACGCTTAAATTTTTATTTCTTAGAATGATGATTTGGGTCCCCATCTACTTGGATTCTACTCATTGACAAGTCAAGGTTTCAAGACTTTACAAACTAGTAGGATCTTGTTGCCCTGCAATTCTTTGACCATGCAGACAAGGTCAATTTTCAAGGGGTGGGCAATGTAACAAATATTGAATTATTATGAATGGGCTTAATGAAATAATTATTTTGCTTGGGGAAAATGGAAGGAAATACTTGGGTATATATGTGTGAAAGAGGAATGAAAGGCAGTAAAGACTAAAGAATATGGTTGTCTTCACTCTTCACAATGGTTGTTGCAATTTTTTCTCTGAAACTCTCTCTACTTCCTTCTAACACTTTCTGTCTCTTTCCTTTTTGTATTTCTCTAAAATTTCTTTTGCAATTCACTTTGTACTTTCTCCATCTTGGAGAATTCTGTCGCTATCTTATACTTGTTTTGTGTCAAACCTTTTTGATTATCTTTTCAGTTTGTGCATGTAATAAAGTGTAGAACGCTGTTGTAGTGAATCAATTTTAAGAGTTTTATCTCTTCATATATTTGTGTTCTTGCTGGATTGTTCTTAGATATTACCGCCATTACATCTCAATCTGCTTTATCATCCAACATTTCCTTTCTTGTAAGAAATTTCACAAATCACCTCTAAGCGAAATATGCAAGCATTTACAAGCAGTGAACTGCAATAAAGCATACATGTACATGGAACAGACACATAAGCATATAAAATAATGACATATTCCTCACAAATTCATACAATGCATGATATCTGCACTTTGTTTCTTTAAAAAGAAGTATTGATATGTCTAGAAATGTGCAGATTTTGACCCCTGGTCCTGACAAGGGATTTTTTTTAAGAGATAATGTAAGATGAGCTCTTATATTTTGGATCAAAACCATTCAAATTTTGGGTTCTTATGTTATAAACCAGAGGGAGTAGATGATTAGAGTATATATATAGTATCAAGTAATTGGAGAAATGGAGAACCTGGATGGAGGAACTTGACCGAAGTAAGGTCCTTTTAACGGTCAAAGGATGTTGACCTTTAAGAAATAATATGTGGAATAAACTTATGCTGATATGGACTTATTGTGCTGACCTGGCCTACTAACTTCTGCATCACATTAACATCCCAGCAAGTTTGTCATAACCTCAATCATAAAATCAGGTTTTTATTTGTCAACACAAGCAAGATATTTGGGGATAGATAAAGCTACATCTTGATTTTATTGGTTAGATAAAAAGGTCATCTCAAGTACACCATTATAAACAAACAAGAAACAAATCGTAAGGGGAAAAAAGAAGAAAAAAGAACTAATATCATAAAACATCTAAAAGAGAACCATATAAAAAAAACAACTATGTTTCTTTCTATAACAAACATGTCACCCAATATACTATGATCTCATACACCAAACTGCAGCTACTAGTACTATAGTCCAAATTCACTGTGACATATGGCATAAACCATGAGGCAGGCTTTACCAGTTCCCCCAAGAATAAACTATATGGCCGAGCATTGGAACTTAGGAAGCTTGTAAAAATCTGTTGTATGTTAACACCAGTCCTATACAGATGCAACTTAGATGCACTGGTAATGCGAAGCTCAGTGTTCGCAGCCACAAAGAAAACATTCCCTTTAGTGACTACAAGTCCCTTGATGGATTCGGCACACATCAGACCTTCCCTGTCATAACCAAAAACATGGACGGACCACCAACTGCAGGGAAGTTCACTGTTCCCCCTTGAGGAAGAATACAGCAATCTCAAATGGTGGTATGTACCTAGTCACATAAGGATTTAGAGGAACCCCTTGCAAAATCTCAGGAGAACCCTGCAGGGAATATAGATTTTTCTTAAAAACAAGGGCGTCAACCAATGAGCACAACAAATTCATGCCACAAATGAGACATTTTTCTTAGAACTAATTTGAGAGCATGAGCAAATTGGTAAAATAAACAACAGGTCCGCCTTTTAGGGATTTGAAAGCTAAAAATCAATGCAAAACGTATATATAACAAGGCGCATCATCCATATGCTATATAAAATAATTTGACGCGCTTCTCAGAAATTCATACAATGCATGATATTTGCATTTTTTTTCTTTAAAAATAAGTATTGATATGTCTAGAAATGTGCAAATTTTGACCCCTGGTCCTGACTGGGGATCATCTATCCAGGAGACTCTAGATGGCTTTCAACATGGAATGGCCAATGAGAATATAGATAGTGGTTATCACTTATTGGCGACAAGTCATCGACATTAAACTCCAATTTTACAATCCAAAGGGTTTCATGAGCCAAATAAAAAGTAGGAGCTATCAAATCTAGCATCTTAGATCACAGAAGATATAATTAAATTAAAAAATTAACCAGACAAACTTAGGCTTCCATTTTTTTCTATGACGTTATTTTAAGCACAATTGTTTCACATGAGGTTTTTTATTCTTTTCTAAGATATCATTTTTCAGAATAATTGTTTAAGTAGCTTGATTTTCTTTCTTCCCAAATTTTTTCCAAAAACAATTATCCACCTACTTTAAGAACAAGAAAATCAAGAGCAGAGTTAAACAAGGCCTTTAATTTTGGCTAGTATAAGGCTATGAATTGGAAAGTCCATTTCAACCTGTCCTATCATCCAACCATGCTTGCAAGAAAGTTCAAAAATCACACTTCTAAAGTAAAATAAATGACTGAAAAAATGGTAAACCCATTCTGCAGTTTGAAATGAAATATGCAAGCACTCACAAATTACAATAAAGCATACATGTACATGGAACAAACACTATATCTCACCTTGTATTACTTCTTCAACAAGCCTCTAGCAATCATTTCATGAAGAAGCTTCTCAGCCCTAGCATTATCATTCTTTTCAAGAAGAAATCGACGTAGAACTACATGAAAAGTAACAAAATTAGGGGCACAACCATTCTCTTCCATTTGATCAAACAAGGAGATTGCTTCATCAAGCAGACCTTGATTGCAAAATCCATGAATCATAACATTATATGTGTGCCCATTTAGTTGGTAACCTTGGCCCAAAAGATACTGAAAAATCTCCCACGCATCATTTAACCTACCACCTTTGCACAAACCATCAATAAGTATAGTGTAGGTCTGCACTGATGGCTGAAATCCTTGGCTGACAATTTGCTCAAATAATGTAGTTGCCTTGTCAAGATGTCCCTGTTTACAAAATGCATCTAACAAGATGCTGTAAGTGATTAAATCAGGGCGAAAACCCCTATTGTGCATCTCATAAATAACATCTTGCGCGCATGAAATTCTATGTGATTTGAGCAAGCCATCAATAACAGAATTATAAGTTACAACATTGGGAACCAACTTTCTGGAGTGCAATTCATTAAAGAGATCCATGGCCTCACCCACCATTTTCATCTTAAAGTATGCATTGATCAAAATACTATAACTAAAAATGTCAGGTGTCAAACCATTTTTTATCATCCTATTGAATGCTTCCTCAGCCTCAATGATGTTATTAGACATACAATGACCATTCATCAAACTATTGTAGGTAACAACATCGGGCCTCTGATCACTCTTAAGCATTCTAGCAAACACAGCTTGAGCTTCAATGATCCTTCCATCTTTTGACAAGGCATCAACAAGGATGTTAAAGGTAACAACATTTGGGTGGATGCCTTTGGATATCATTTCACTGAGTACTTGATTTGCTGCGGGCCAGTTATTGATACAGCAGTAGCCATGGATTAGACTAGTATATGTAACAACATCTAGAGATACCCCATTACCAATCATTTCCAAATACAAGTTGTGTGCATCATTGATAAGCCCATCTTTACAGAGTGCATCAATGATTGTGTTGTACATAACGGTATTGGGCTTAACAGTGTGCCTATCCATTAATTTAAGCAATCTAAGAGCAGATTGTGTTTTGCCTATCTTACATAACCCATTTGCTAATGTGTTATAAGTAACTTCATCTAACAGAAAACCTTTGGCCATAATGTCATCATAGAAATCAAGAGCGTTGCCAACATGATGGTTAAAGCAGAGACCTTTGAGCAGTGTAGTCAACGTGACAGCGTCTGGTTGAAAACCCATCTTGAAAACTTTGGCCAATGTAGAGAAAGCAAAATCCATATGACCCACGTGGCAGTAACAATTGATCAAAATGCTGAGGTTGAATAAGTCAGGAGTGAATCCCTTCAACTGGGCCTGCGTAAGAAGTGATATAACAATGGGATATTGTTTCATCTTAACTATGGAGCCTAAAGTCTTGGAGATATGGCGTGGAGGTGGGAGAGGACGCGTGTTGAGCATGCGATTGAGAGAGGAGACGGCGTGATTGAGGGCTTTGGTGTTTGGGGAATGGGAATGAAAGTGAGATTTGAGAAAGAGAGAGAAACAGTACCTTGCACCAAAAGAGGAAGAAGAAGAAAAAAGCATACTGATATTGTTGGATGCTGCTTCTACTTCACTTCACCTCAGCAAATGAATAAAATTGAAGAGTGAAGGGAGTGTGGGTAGTGTACGAGGTTGAGGAAGAAGTGAGTAACTGAGAAAGTACACAAGCTTTGCTAACAAAACTAAGCTCAACAAACCAACACAGAAGTCAAAAGTGAAGGATTTTTGTCCACGTATACATGGTTAAGTTAGAATAATAGTGGGATCTATTCAGATAGATAAATTCGGTCTATTTCTAATAGGTTAATTGACTATGACATGTTTTGATATTACCTCGGATCCCAAATATAGGACCTAATTGACTTTTTTTGGGGAGATTAAAGTTGCAAAATAGGTTGTTAAATGATGACATATTTGATATATTTTTAGATTATCCATTAATTCATAGCTAAAATAAACTAGTTTAATGGAAAAAATTAGGTAAATCAATTTATAATTAACTTATTTTGCTTTTTTAAGGATTTTTTTAGAAAAGTCAATTAGGTCTTATATTTAGGACCGGAGGGAGTATTAATTTTAGATTACCTATTACTTTATAGGTTAAACAAACTAGTTTAAGGGAAAAAAATTAAGTGAATCAATTTACAAGTGACTTATTTTACTTTTTTAGGATTCTCCAAAAACGTTAATTAGGTCTTATATTTAAGATCGGAGATAGTATATAAACAAGAGAGGAAGAGTGGGGGTGTTCATAATATAAAAGTTTAGCTACTAAAACACAAAACATGTGAAAGTTAGTTGATTATGCTTTCTTTCCAATATTTCATTATGATTTCAGTTCAAAAAAAATATTTCATTATGATATAAAACTTCATCTTACATTTTCTCTTCATTCAATGCAGATTTTCATACTTTTTTTATAATTATAAAAAAAGTATGAAAATCTGCATTGAATGAAGAGAAAATGTAAGATGAAGTTTTATATTTTAGATCAAAATCATTTAAATTTTGATCTCTTATATTATAAACTAGAGGGAGTAGATGATTAGAGTATATTTATAGTAAAAATTAATTTTTACTAAATTAATTAACATCTTTAATCTAATCAAATTAGTTAAATAGATCTTATATATAAAATCGGAAAGATTAATAGTCAAGTATATTGAGGAGGAGATACTCCTGATTAACTATAAAAAAAGGAGCTACTACTAAGAAACGCAAGAATGTTCGAATTTTCTGAGGAAAAAAAAATGTTCGAATTTAATACATCTTATTAGACGTGTAAAAAATGCTCACGAATGTTTCCTACCCCTAACTAGTTTGGACTAACAAATAGGTTTTTTTTTTTTTTTTACCTTTTTACCAACTGTTTGTAAACTGAATAATCCAATGACCATTACCACTTATCTTTTTTCTTTTTTTTTGTCAGATAGGAGTATTACTTATCAATTTACTTCAACCATTTATTAATCACATATCTAGCGGTCCTATTGTTCCTGATTAATACTACCTTCGATCCTAAATATAAGATCTAATTGACTTCTTTTTGGAGAGATTAAGGTTGCGAAATAGGTTATTAAATGATGACATGTTTGGACAGCACATCAAAATGAGGAAGAATGTGTTCTACTCTATGATCCCCATCCAGGATGTCGTGGCCAGTTGGAACGGGATAAATGATGACATGTTTGATATATTTTTAGATTATCCATTAGTTTATAGTTAAAAAAACTAGTTTAAGAAAAAAATTAGGTAAATCAATTTATAATTAACTTATTTTTTCTTTTGAAGAAGCTTCTCAGCCCTAACATTCTCATTCTTTTGAAGAAGACATCGATGAAGAACAACTTTGAAAGTTACAAAATTAGGGGCACAACCATTCTCTTCCAGTTTATCAAGCAGGGAAATTGCTTCATCAAGCAGACCTTGCTTGCAAAATCCATGAATCATAGCAGTATATGTGTGCAGATTTAGTTGATAACCTTTGCCCAAAAGATACTGAAAAATCTCCCACGCATCATTCAACCTACCACCTTTGCACAAACCATCAATAAGTATGGCGTAGGTCCCACTGATGGCTGAAATCCTTGGCTGACAATTTGCTTAAATAATGTAGTTGCCTTCTCAAGATGTCCCTGTTTAAAAAATGCATCTAACAAGATGTTGTAAGTGATGAAATCAGGGCAAAGACCCCTATTGTGCATCTCATAAATAACATCTTGCGCGCATGAAATTCTATGTGATTTGAGCAAGCCATCAATAACAGAGTTATAAGTTACAACATCGGGAACCAACTTTCTTGAATGCAACTCCTTAAAGAGATCCATGGCATCATCCACCATTTTCATCTTAAAGTAGGCATCGATCAAAATATTATAACTATAAAGGCTAGGTGTCAAACCATTTTTTATCATCCTATTGAAAGCTTCCTTAGCCTCAATGATGTTATTAGACATGCATTGACCATGGATTAAACTATTGTAGGTAACTGCATTGGGTCTCTGATCACTCTTGAGCATTCTAGCAAATACAGCTTGAGCCTCAATGATCCTTCCATCTTTCGATAAGACATCAACTAGAATGCTAAAGGTAAAAACATTTGGGTGGATTCCTTTGGATATCATTTCACTGAGTACATGATTTGCTTCTGCCCAGAGATTCATGTAGCAGCAGCCATGGATTAAACTATTATACGTAACAACATCTGGAGATACCCCACGACCAATCATTTCGAAATACAAGCTGTGTGCATCATTGATAAGCCCATCTTTACAGAGGCCATCAATGATTGTGTTGTACATAACTGTATTCGGCCTAACAGTGTGGCTCTCCATTAATTTAAGCAATCAAAGAGCAGAAGCTGTTTTGCCTATCTTACATAACCCATTTGCTGATGTGCTATAAGTAACTTCATTTAACTGATAACCTTTCGCCATGATGTCATCATAGAAATCGAGAGCTTTGCCGACATGATGGTTAAAGCAGAGACCTTTGAGCAGTGTAGTCAACGTGACAGCGTCGGGTTGAAAACCCATCTTGTAAACTTTGGCCAATGTAGAGAAAGCATAATGCATATGACCCACGTGGCAGTAACAATTGATCAGCATGCTGAGGTCAAACAAATCAGGAGTGAAACCCTTGAAGTGGGCCTGCGTAAGAAGGGAGATAAAAAGGGGATATTGTTTCATCTTAACTATGGAGCCTAAAGTCTTGGAGATATGGCGTGGAGGTGGGAGAGGACGCGTGTCGAGCATGCGATTGAGAGAGGAGACGGCGTGATTGAGGGCTTTGGTGTTTGGGGAATGGGAATGAAAGTGAGATTTGAGAAAGAGAGAGAAACAGTACCTTGCACCAAAAGAGGAAGAAGAGGAAGAAGAAAGCATACTGATATTGTTGGATGCTGCTTCTGCTTCTAATGAATAAAATTGAAGAGTGAAGGGAGTGTGGGTAGTGTACGAGGTTGAGGGAAGAAGCTTTGCTAGCAAAACTAAGCTTCAGGACAGAAACCAACACACAAGTCAAAAGGGAAGGACTTTTGTCCACGTGTACATGGTTAAGTTAGAATAACATGGACCTATTCATATAGATAACTTTATAATTTTAACAATTTTTTCACTCATTATCCTTATCAATACTCACACTAATAGAAAAATAAGAGAGAAAGAGAGGGGTGGTTGTAAATTGTAACATAACAGTTCAGCCGTCAAAACAAAAAAAGAATATGTGAATGTTAATTGAATGTGTTTTCTTTCCAATTATGCTCATATTCATTATGATACTGTTAAGAAATAGTAGAAATATATAAGCATTAATAACTATGTAAGAGGGATAGAAGCAAAGTAGGAAAAAATTTGTATCTTTAATTTCTTTAAAAAAGTCAAATTGGTCTTACAAATATAATTAGTATCTAAAAGAATACTATTCATACATTTAACCTAGAATATGCCAGCTTTTTTAAAATCAAGCCCACAATATTTTTCAATTCTTGCTTTATTCTAAAGATTAATTTGTTGATATAAACACCAACACCCAGCAATTCATATAACCAACTCCACCTTTAACAAGAGCTCTTAGTGTTACTACCATCGCTTTATTTTCGTGTTGACAGAATATGGTTTTCCCTTTCTTGGAAAATTAATATGAGGTCTCTCAAATGGTATTTAATACTAGAAAGGTACTATAAACTCCTCATATTAAAGTAAGATACCTATGGACCTTACTTTAATATATTCTAAATGCTTAAAGACCATTTTGTCCCTCATACTATAAACATACAAAAGTAACAAATAACGAGTTGATGAACAACAAATAATGAAGTAATGAGCTAGTTTGTGAAAGGATCCTGGAATAGCATCAAGTGCACAATTATTGATCAAGTGCACAATTCAACTACTTAAGAAATTTACTTAAGAAATTTACACTTGTAAAAGGATCAAGTGCACAATTATTCAAAAGTCATACACTTGCAGAGGAAATTATTGATCAAGTGCACAATTCAATTACTTAAGAAATTTACACTTGTAAAAGGATCCTGGAATAGCATCAATAACCTCATCACCAATAACAAACTGGCAAGTTTGTGAAAACCTCAATCATAAAATCAAGCTTTCATTTGTGAGCACAAGTAAGATATTTGGTTACATAGAAAAGTCATCTCAGGTACACTTTTATAAACAAGAGACAAATCAGAGCGGAGCATAAGGGGGAAAAGGAAGAAAAAAGAACTATTATCATAAAACGTTTAAAAGAGAACCATATAAAAAAACACCTATCTTTCTGTCTAAAACGAACTTGTCACCCAACATACTATGATCTCATTACCCTTTAATATACACCAAACTGCAGCTACTAGTACTATAGTCCAAATTCACCGATACAACACATATTGCATGAAGCATGAGGCAGGCTTCACCAGTTCAACAAGCATAAACTATATGACTGAACATTGGAACTTAGGAAGCTTGTAAAAATCTGCTTTTAGAACGAATCCTATACAGATGCAACTCAGATGCACTGGTAATACGAGGCTCAGTGTTCGCAGCCGCAAAGAGAACATTCCCTTTAGTGACTACAAGTCCCTTGATTGATCCTGCACTTATCAATCCTTCCCCTGTCATAACCAAAAATATGGATGGACCACCGACTGCAGGGAAGTTCACTGTTCCCCCTTGAGGAAGAATTCATCAATCCACTTCAAACTCGTCAAATGGTGGTATATACCTAGTCACATGGATTTAGAGGAACCCCTTGCAGAATCTCAGGATAACCCAGCAGGGAATATAGATACCAGAAACAATGGCATCAACCAATGAGCACAACAAATTCATGCCACCAATGAGACATTATTCTTAGAACTAATTTGAGTACATGAGCAAATTGGTAAAATAAACAGCAGGTCAACCTTTCAGGGACTTGAAAGCTAAAAATCAATACAAAGTATATATATAACAAGGCGCATCATCCATAAGCTATATGAAATAATTTGACGTGTTTCTGAGAAATTCATACAATGCATAATATCTGCATTTTTTTTTCTTTAAAAATAAGTATTGATATGTCTAGAAATGTGCAAATTTTGACCCCTGGTCCTGACTGGGGATCAATCCAGGAGACTCTAAATGGCTTACAACATGGAATGGCCAATGAGAATATTTATAGAGTGGTTATCATTTATTGACGACAATTCATCGGCATTAAACTCCAATCTTTTCTAAGATATCATTTTTCAGAATATTTGTTTAAATAGCTTGATTTTCTTTCTTCCCATAAAAAAAAATTCATCCAACTACTTTAAGAACAAGAAAATCAAGAGCAGAGTTAAACAAGGCCTTTAATTTTGGCTAGTATAAGGCTATGAATTGGAAAGTCTATTTCAACCTGTCCTATCATCCAACCATGCTTGCACGAAAGTTCAAAAATCATACTTCTAAAGTAAAATAAATGAATAAAAAAATGGTCAACCCATTGTGCAGTTTGAAATGAAATATGCAAGCACTCACAAATTACATTA
This sequence comes from Mimosa pudica, assembly GCA_029929735.1. Classification (NCBI taxonomy): domain Eukaryota; kingdom Viridiplantae; phylum Streptophyta; class Magnoliopsida; order Fabales; family Fabaceae; genus Mimosa; species Mimosa pudica. Next base: position 3,663,684 of record JAKELP010000021.1, on the reverse strand, counting down.
AACCATACATGTACATGGAACAAACACTTAATATCTCACCTTGTATTACTTCTTCAACAAGCCTCTAGCAATTATTTCATGAAGAAGCTTCTCAGCCCTAGCATTCTCATTTTTTTCAAGAAGAAATCGAAGTAGAACTACATGAAAAGTAACAAAATCAGGGGCACAACCATTCTCTTCCATTTTATCAAACAAGGAGATTGCTTCATCAAGCAGACCTTCCTTGCAAAATCCATGAATCATAGCAGTATATGTGTGCACATTTAGTTGGTAACCTTGGCCCAAAAGATACTGAAAAATCTCCCACGCATCATTCAATCTACCACCTTTGCACAAACCATCAATAAGTATAGTGTAGGTCTCCACTGATGGATGAAATCCTTGGCTGACAATTTGCCTAAATAATGTAGTTGCCTTCTCAAGATGTCCTTGTTTACAAAATGCATCTAACAAGATGTTGTAAGTGATGAGATTAGGGCAAAGACCCCTATTGTGCATCTCATAAATAACATTTTGCGCGCATGAAATTCTTTGTGATTTGAGCAAGCCAGCAATGACACAGTTATAACTTACAACATTGGGAACCAACTTTCTTGAATGCAACTCCTTGAAGAGATCCATGGCATCATCCACCATATTCATCTTAAAGTATGCATTGATCAAAATATTATAACTAACAATGTCAGGTGTCAAACCATTTTTGATCATCCCATTGAAAGCTTCCTTAGCCTCAATGATGTTATTAGACATACAATGACCATCGATTAAACTATTGTAGGTAACAACATCGGGTCTCTGATCACTCTTAAGTATTCTAGCAAATACAGCTTGAGCTTCAATGATCCTTCCATCTTTTGATAAGGCACCAATGAGAATGTTAAAGGTACAAACATCTGGGTAGATGCCATTGTATACCATTTCACTGAGTACAAGAGTGGCTTCTTGCCAGAGATTCATGCAGCAGTAGCCATGGATTAGACTATTATACGTAACAACATCTGGGGAGACCCCACGACCAATCATTTGAAAGCACAAGTTTCGTGCATCATTGAGAAGGCCATCTTTACAAAGAGCATCAATGATTGTGTTGTACATAACGGTATCGGGCTGAACAGCGCGCCTCTCCATCAATTTAAGCAATGTAAGAGCGGATGCTGTTTTTCCCATCTTACATAACCCATTTGCTAATGTGTTATAAGTAACTTCATCTAACTGAAAGCCTTTGGCCATGATTTCATCATAGAAATCAAGAGCTTCGCCAACACGACGGTTAAAGCAGTGTCCTTTGAGCATTGTATTGAAAGTGACAGTGGTTGGTTGAAAACCCATCTTGAAAACTTTTCCCAATGTAGAGAAAGCAAATTCCATATGAGCCACGTGGCAGTAAGAGTTGATTAAGATGTTGAGGCCAACGAAATCAGGAGTGAAGCCTTTAGAGTGGGCGCGTGAGAGAAGGGAGATAACAAGGGGATAATGTTTCATCTTAACTATGGACCCTAAGGTCTTGTTAATAAGGCGTTTAGGTGGAAGAGGGCGCGTGTCGAGCATGCGATTGAGAGAAGAGACGGCGTGATTGAGGGCTTTGGTGTTTGGGGAATGGGAATGAAAGTGAGATTTGAGAAAGAGAGAGAAAGAGCACCTTGCAGCAAGAGAGGAAGAGGAAGAAGAAGAAGAAGAAAGCATATTGTAGGATGCTTCTTCTGCTTCAGCGAAGGAATCAGAGTGTAAGAGTGACGAGTAGTGCAGAGAGTTGGGGGACCAGATCACTAGGACTAGTTTTTTGTATTTAATGTTAACTATTCCGTGGTAACAAATTTTTTTTTAAGTCTTCTTTCTTTTTCTTTTTTTTTTCCAAAAGTCTTATACTCCCTCCTGTCTTAAATATAAGACCTAATTGATTTTTCTAGAAAATTTTATAAAAAAGCACAATAAATTAATTATAAATTGATTTACCTAATTTTTTCCCTTAGATTAATTTATTTTACCTATAAACTAATGTATAATCTAAAAATATATTAAATATGTCATCATTTAATAGCCTATTTCGCAACTTTAACCTTTCCAAAAGAGGTCAATTAAGTCTTATATTTAGGAACGAATGTAGTATTTCTTATTTCGTACATTTGTGACTAACTAGACTATTTTAAATTTTGTCATCCCGTCTTTTGTAAGTAGAGTCTTTTATGCAAAGCAAGCCAAGTGACAAAACTAAGCTAAAGAAACCAATATAGAAGTCCAAAGTGAAGGGAGTTTTGTTCACATACACATGATTAAGTTAGAATGAATATGCTCCCTCCATTCCTCCTCAATATAAAACTTATTTAGGGAGATAAATTTTGTTTTAAATATAGGACTTATTTCTAATTTTTATCAATTTTTCCCTAAATTATCCTTATTAATACTCCAAATAATAGAAAAACAAGACAAGAACAATATATTTGTAGTAGTAATTTTAACTAATTTAACTTATATCATTAATTAATTTTAACTAATTTAACTAATATCATTAATTCAATCAAAGTATTCCCCCCATTTGTAAATATAAGATCAGGTTCACATTTCAATTTTCCTATATATATAAGATCTCTAATATTTTCTATCTAGTTTTTCTCAATTTTTTCCCAAATTAACCTCACACTTATTATCAATAATAAACAATCAAGAGATGAAGAGTAGGGTTGAAATTGTATGGTTTGGGCTAATTGGTAAATAGCATGTGATAATAACTAACTTAACTAACATCCTTAATCTAATCAAATCAAATTAGGGAAAGTAATTTTATATCTAAGAATGGAGGTAGTATAAAAAAAAGGGCTGCCACTACATACTAAAACCCAAGAATGTTCAAATCTAATCCATCTAATTAGCCGTCTAAAAAAATGCTTAGGAAAGTTGTCTTCCCCGACTAGTTTGGATTGACAAATAGGTTCCTCATTAGTTTTTACCTTTTACCAGCATTTCATAAATTGAATAATTCAATGACCATTATCACTTATTTTTCTTTTTTGCCAACCATCACTTACAGGTTGACTGCAACTATTTATTATTCACATATCCAGCGGTCCTATTGTTCTTGATGGTTATTGTAATGCCCAAAAATATCTTCTTAAAGCAATACTAATTAAATGAAGAACAATTCAATAACAATGAAAGGTAATCTGGAAATTACTTCTTAATATTAATTAAAAGAGAGAGAGTTTACAAGATGTACTTCTTGAACAGAGAATACAACATGCCCCAATCTGAATACAAGATCTCCTATTTAAACTAGATTACATTCAAGATAACTGTCATGCCACGTCTTGGGATCATGCCTCACATTGCTCCACAAGATCCGTCCACGTGTCAAAATTGATGCTTCCCACTCCTCATGATCTTATCTCCAGTCACGCGGAAATAACTTCCCACTAAACTAGTGGTGGCTTTTGGCTCTGGTGCGAGTCCGGGTTACACTTTCTGGGCCATATGAGTCGGGTTTGGCTCTGGTATACGCGTTGATGAGGGTGCGGGTGGACAGCTGTACAGGATCAACTAAATAATCTGATTCATTTTAACATTGCCACGTGTCAACACAATTTGAAATTCAAATCAAGAGAGAGAAGGGGAGGAGTGTAACGGGTCACCACATTAACTCCCCCACAGCGACACGTGTCTGGCTCGGGTTGACGCGGGTAGATGTGATTGTTCCCATCCGTTGAGATCCTTCCCAAATAGCCGTTGGATTTGGGGTTCCTCTCTTCAGACATCTCATGAGTTCTATAAATCTGTCTTCTTCGCAACCTCTCGTACTTTCGCTTTCGATTCGAAGTTTCCAAGCATTCTGATCTACTTGAGAGATCTGGTCCACATTCCTGTATTATCGACAACACATTGCACTTTCTGGTAAGCATTAGTTAGTCTGATATATTCGTCTGGTTATGTCTGTTTCATTTTTGCCGTTTCATTTCGCTCATTCTGGTATGCTAGTGTATAGGCGATATTAATAATTTTCTCATCGAGTAGGAAAAGAAATCATGTCAAAGGCTGGAGATGTTGCGTCTTCTGGTACCAAGAGAGTTGTGGTTAAAGGCTTTGATCTCATTCCTGCCGAGTTGATGGAAGAACTGCGAGATGGGAAGTTGATGGAAAAGAAGAATAATGACGAGGCCCCTGTGATTTCGGAGATCGATGTGGCTGCCCTCCCTGACGAGTTGGGCCTTGACCGGTCGTTGTTGATTCGGGCACCTAAGCCTGAGGAACGTCTGGATTGGGGAAGCGACAATTGGACTACTCTGGGGTTTGATTATTTGAAGTTGTTTCCATGCATCCCGCTCCCTCCCCTGATTCTGGAGATCTGCCGTTTTTATGATCTGGCACCATCCCAATTGATGCCGATGGTATGGTCAGTGGCCCTTAGTCTCGAAGTGGTTACTAAGGACTGGGATAAGAAGATTTCTTTGGCGGAGTTGCTCACAAGTTATAGTTTTGGTAGAAAATCTAGTGGGTTGTTCACCCTCTCTCGGTTGGACGGGAATCCTTTGATCATCACTCCTTGGGACTCTGTCAGGCGCTGGAAACGTAGGTTCGTGGTTGTGCACAAGAAGTGCCTCGTCCCGGATGGCGGCCCTCTCAGGACGGAGTGGAACAACCTGTGTAAGTATATATCTTCGTTTCTGGTTCTGGTCTCTGGTGTTTGGGTCATATGAGTTATATCCTGGTTGGCTTCCTGTGCAGTCAAGGCCGAGGAGAAGAAAGTTCCTCTGTGTCCGGATTCTGAGGAATTGATAGCAGCGATCATGGCTCTTCCGGTTGACAAGCGTACTTACATCAAGATCTTCAAGATAGGTACAGTTGTCTATTTCCTAAGTCGTTTTGTCCAGGATGTTCTGTTGTTATAGTTTGTGTAAATTTCTGGTTTCTGGTGTTAGGTGAGTCTGAAGTGCCCAAGTTGAAGTTGAAGGTGGTCGATGCTGGAAAGAAGAAGAGGGGGAGCACAGAAAGTGGGTCAAGTAGTGATGTTGCTTCTGAAACAGTGGCATCCAGGATGAAGAGGACCAGGCGTGCTGCTGCTACTGTGACCCCAAAGGGGCCCATTAATCTGGATCCTATTGAGGAGGAGGTTGATAAGCCGAAAGAGGCTGGAGCTCTTGCAGCGATCCCGGAGCCCACAATCATGGATTTGGATGCAATCCCCGAAGTAGGTCAAGGGGGAGGCGAGATATCTAAGGCTCTTAGTAACACTGGTGGGCAAGATTTGCTGGTTTCGTTGACCACTAGCTCTCTCAAGGTTTGTGGTGTGATTTTTAGTTTGGTCTTTGGTTACAGGATGTGATCCTGCACATATTGTTCTTGTGGGCTTGTTACCAAGGTTTCTGGTTTTGACAGGTCAACCAAGTGGCTGAGGTTGTGCGTAAGCGTTTCTGGGATCTGGAGAGGTCAACTGAAGTGCTTCGTGTAGAGTACGATACCTTGGTAAAGCGTGTGAAGAATTTGGAATGGTTTGATCGGGAAATGAGGAAGAAACAAAGGGAGTTGGAAGCTGCGCATAAGCTATATAGGACCAAGGCGGAAGCGAAGTTCCGTGAGCTCGAGCGAGATCTTGAGATTGCTAGAGGTGAAACTATGGATGCTCGAGAAGAAGTGAAGCTTTCTGACATCACCATTGAGGGGTTGAATGCTACAATTGGGGACCTGAGAAAGCAGCTGGTTGATTTAGAGGAGGAGAAGGGCAAGAGTGAGAAGAAGGTTGAGGCCTTGGTCGAGAGGGAAAGGAGGGAGGTCTCAAAGTTCATGTTGTTTGAGCGCATCCGCATGGTGAAGGAGTTCCAGGCAGGGGGAGGTGTTAACTGGGATTTGAAGGAGCTGGAACAGGAGTTCCAAGACGAGGGTTACTCCATGCCTTCATCTGGTGATAGTGATGAGGAGTCGGGTGGCGAGGAAGAAGTTAACTCTCTTCCTGAGATGCCTGGTTCAGACAAGAACCAAGCTCCGGATAAGGAGGAAGGAACTGGAGACTCCCATGAGGTGGGTGGAGACAAAGCCAGCGGGAAGGATGCTTAGGGGGAGGACTGTTTTTAGGTGTAATGTTTTATTGTGTTTTATGTTCTGGACGTATTTATCTAGTGAATGTTGTTTTTTGCTTAGCTAATGTTGACTAGTTATGTTCTAGTACTTTTAGACGTTTATGCTTAACTAGTGTTAACTAGTTGTGTTCTTCGAAATTGTAATAGTTCAGAGGACCAATATTGGATATTTATAAAGTACTAGTTTTGTATACTTACTTGTGCATTCTTCTGGTATTTTGATTTGATATCCAGTGAGCGCTTTGTAGATGCATCTTTCTGGTTGAGCGATCTGGTTAGACAAACACGATCAGGTTATGTTAGAAGGATTAGGATTAAAATGGGTGTTACTTAGAGTCTGGGGTTCGTGCAAGCCTAATTAGAGTTTGGTATACCTTAGAAATTGGAATCAGGTTGCTCGGGGATGTGGTGGATCGTCATCCATACATCTTTCAGGGTTCAGGATGGTCTATAAGTTATGTATCGGGTTAGTAGCTACTATGTACTTAGAATTTGTAGGGGACTTACAGCAACAAATGAATAAACAAATGAAGTAATTTAGGAAGAATAAATTTAAAACATAAGTATTATGTACCTTTGGCTCCGGGAAGTTGTACCAAGTGAGATGCATTCAGTTGGTGGAACTTGTGTTTGAAGTTGATTTCTTAACTCTGGGATTCCATTCGAGAAGATTGGATTTGTTTATTGCCTGAGTGTTGGATCCGGGAAGTTATATCATCAGGAAAGTATTCCTGTTGATAGAACTTAGTTCTGGGCTATGCCTGATGGTTGGCGCCGGGAAGTTATATCATCAGGAAAGTATTCCTGTTGATAGAACTTAGTTCTGGGCTATGCCTGATGGTTGGCTCCGGGAAGTTATAGTTCTATAGTATTAGAGGAAAAGATATTTAGATACTATGGGAAATACCTTTTTAGATGGATTGCGTTCCAACTTCTGGGGAGCAATTTTCCTTTAGAGTCTCGTAATTGGTAAGAACCTGGACCTGTGATGTTTTCAATCTGGTAAGGGCCTTCCCAGTTGGGGCTGAGCTTTCCGTCTCTGGATTCTGGTGTATTTGGGAAGACTTTTCGCAGAACCAACTCCCCTACTTGGAAGCGTCGTTCTTTGACATGTTTGTTGTATTGACGGGCTATCTGCTGTTGATAGGATGCCATCCGGATTAGAGCCTGTTCCCGTTTGAGATCTAGTAGATCCAGTTCGTAGTTCAGGTTAATGTTGTTAATCTCTTCGTTTGTCCATTTGTATCTTAGACTTGGTAGCCCATACTCGATGGGGATCATTGCTTCTGATCCATACGTCAAGGAGAAGGGTGTCTCTCCGGTTGGGGTTCTTGCTGTAGTCCGGTAAGCCCAAAGTACTGCTGGGAGTTCATCTGCCCATTTTCCTTTGGCTTTTTCTAGTCGTTTCTTCAAGGAAGACACAATTGTCTTGTTACTGGCTTCTGCTTGGCCATTGGACTGGGGATTCCGGGGAGTGGAGAATTTCAACTTGATGTTCCATTTGGTGCAGAACTTCTTGAATTTTGATCCGATGAATTGGGACCCGTTATCGCATACTATCTCATATGGTAGTCCAAACCTGCAAACAACATTCTTCCAGATAAAGTCAATGACTTCTGGTTCTTTGACTTGTTGAAATGCTCCTGCCTCTATCCATTTGGTAAAGTAATCAGTCACCATCAACAAGAACACGCGTTTTCCTGGTGCTGGTGGTAACTTCCCGACTATGTCCATCCCCCACCTCATGAAAGGCCATACTGGAGTCAAGGAGTGTAGGAATTCTGGGTGTTGCTGGAGTGCGGGCGCAAATCTTTGGCACTTGTCGCATTTGGAAACAAGTTTCTGGGCATCTTGTTGCATTTTAGGCCAAAAGTATCCCGCTCTCAGGAGATTCCTGACCAAACTTCTGGAACCAGAATGATTACCACACTCTCCTTCATGTGTTTCTCTTAGTGCATATTCAGAATCATGTGGGCCAAGACATTTCTGGTAGATGCCTGCAAAAGACCACTTGTAGAGTTCGTTCCTGAATATCCGGTATCTGGATGCCCGTTGTTTGATTCTTCTGGCCTCACTTTGATCATCCGGGAGTACACCTGTGTCCAGGTATCTGTAGATTGGGATCTCCAATCGTTTGGTCTGTAATTGGCCTGGACATGGTGGACAGGTGTGGTGGTTAGTACTGAGTCTTGTAATCGTATGATTGGGATGGCTCGGGTTCTGGAGCTTGGGATTGTGGATCCCAAGTTTGCTAATGTGTCAGCATGTTTGTTGCTATCTCTGGGTATCTGCGTCAATTTGAATTCCCTGAATGATTTTGATATCGAAGTGGCCATAGTATAATATTTTTGCATTCGGGAATCCTTTACCTGGTATTCTCTTTGGACTTGTTTTGATACAAGTTGGGAATCGCATCGTACTTCAACGTCCTGCGCTCCAAGTTCCACTAGTAGGCGCATTCCGATGATTAATGCCTCGTATTCAGCTTCATTGTTGGTTGCTCTGAAAGTACACTGGAAAGACTGTTCCATGGTATCTCCGGTTGGTGACTGGATGACCACTCCGAGCCCAGTACCTTTTGAGTGTGTTGAGCCATCGACATACAAGATCCAAGTATCTGGGATTAATTCATTGCTCATGCAAATCAAACTTCTAGCCACACCTATCTGGATTTCAGGTGCGAATTCAGCAGTGAAATCCGCTAGTACCTGAGACTTTATTGCAGTTCTTGGGACGTATGATATATCATATTGACCCAGTTCGATCGACCACTTGACTAGTCTGCCCGATAAGTCTGGTTTCTGGAATATGGCTCTGAGCGGGTGAGATGTCACAACCTGGATGGGGTGGCTCTGGAAATATGGTCTCAACTTTCGGGATGCTACGACTAGGGCTAGTGCTAGCGTTTCGATAGGCGAGTACCTGGTTTCAGCGTCTAGGAGAGTTTTGCTTACATAGTATACTGGATACTGTATTCCTGGATCTTCGCGTATGAGTACAGCACTTACAGCATGCCCAAATACAGACAAGTACAACTGAAGTAACTCATCGGGTTTCGGTTTGGAGAGGAGTGGCGGCTTGGACAGGTATTCCTTGAGGTCTTGCAAGGCTGCTTCGCATTCCGGACTCCACTCAAAAGTTTTGTTCTTTCTGAGCGTTTTGAAGAAAGGATGGCACTTGTCTGAAGAACGGGAGATGAACCTGTTCAGAGCTGCAATCATTCCTGTTAGCTTTTGCACATCTTTTGCTCGTCTGGGAGAGCAGATGTTCTGGATGGCTGTTATTTGGGTGGGATGAGCTTCAATGCCTCTATTTGAGACCAGATATCCAAGGAACTTCCCGGACTTGACCCCGAAGGAGCATTTTTCTGGATTAAGCTTCATATTGTATTGCTTCAGGATTCTGAATGCTTCTTGTAGGTTCGAGATGTGTTCTTCTTTGGACTGAGATTTAACAAGCATGTCATCCACGTAGACTTCCATGGATTTTCCGATTTGGTTTTCAAACATTTTGTTGACCAACCTTTGATAGGTAGCTCCTGCATTCTTTAGGCCGAAAGGCATTACTTGGTAGCAGAATGTCCCTCTGTCCGTGATGAAAGAGGTCTTTTCTTGATCTGGAGGATACATCCGGATCTGGTTGTATCCGGAGAAAGCATCCATGAAGCTTAGCATCTGGTGTCCAGAAGTGGCATCTACCATCATGTCAATGTGTGGTAATGGGAAAAAATCCTTGGGGCAGGCTTTATTCAAGTCTGTGAAATCTACACAAACACGATGTTTTCCGTTCTTCTTGGCCACTACTACAACATTTGCTAGCCACTCTGGGTAAGTCACCTCCCTTATTGACTTGACTGCCAATAGTTTCTGGACTTCTTCCCGGATGATTTGGTTTCTGTCCGTACCGAACTTCCGACGCTTTTGTCGGATAGGCTTGTGTTTAGGATCCACATTCAATCTATGGATACTAATCTGGGGATCGATTCCGGTCATGTCAGAATAGGACCAAGCGAAACAATCTTGATTTTGTATCAAGAATGCTATCAGCTGGCTCTTCAAGTCTGGGCTGAGATCATTTCCGATGAAGAGTTTCTTGTCTGGCTGGTTTGGGTCGATCTGGATGGTTTCGAGTCCGGTGGATGATTCATCCTTGGTCTGAGGTCTCAAGGATGATCCCTGTAATTGCTATGCTGGTAGTTTTTCGGACCTCTTCAGGGAAGTCTGGTAACATTCTCGAGATGTTTTCTGGTCTCCCCTGATCTGGCGTACTCCCCAAGGGGTATAGAATTTAACTCGTTGGTGCAAGGTGGACGGTACAGCCTTCATCTGGTGGAGCCATGGTCGTCCTAGGATGGCGTTGTATGGAGAAGGACAATCCATAACATGGTAAGTAAATGTTTGATTAATTCCGGCAGCATATGCTGCTAGATTAATCACAGCCATTGACTTGTCAGCAGCGCCATTGCCGAATATCAGGGTGGTTGGATAGTATGACATGGCCGATTCCATGTTCATTTCCTTAACCGTATTCAAGTAAATAATATTGACAGAGCTACCTGGATCTATGAGGACCCTCTTGACTTCGCAGTTGGCTAGGTAGATTGAGATGACAAGAGCATCATCATGGTTCTGGTCGTTGATCTCATGGTCAAAGAATGCTAATGGTCCTTCTTGTGCCTCTAAGTCTTCACCACCTATAGTCAGGGATTCTATCTGGTCGGTTAAGGTCCTGATGTGTCTCTTGGCAGCAGAATAACTGATTCCCATAACACAAGATCCGCCATTGACAAAGTTTATCATCTTGGTTGGAATCAGCGGGTTTACAGGAGTGGGTTGTGCATTGCTTGTCGTCTTGTTTATCTGGTTCTGCTTCTTTGATCCTTCGAGCAAATGCTCTAGGTAGCCTCTTTTCAAGAGCTCTGAGACTTGGAAGCGCAGGGATATGCAATCATCGGTCTTGTGTCCGTGATCTTGGTGGAAGTCACACCATTTGGATTTGTCTCGCTGCTCTGGGGGCACCTTTATTTTTCCCGGCCATCGCACTTGATCCCCCATTTTTCCTAGTTCTTTAACTAGTTCTTTCGCGGATAACTGCAAGCCTTGCTCTTCTATTCGGGGAGCCGGTGGTCTGCTTGGTCTGGTTGATCTCCCGGATCGTTCCGGTGCCTTTTTAGCATTAGAGTAGGACTCTGCTCTGGGTGGCTTTTCTGGTCGCTCCTTTCGTTTCTTGCTTTTGCCTGCATGACTAGACTCGGATTCAGGTGAGTCATAGTCTCGGTTCATCCGGTCTTCTTCTAGCCTGACTTCGGCCAATACCCTTCGCATGACCTCTGTCCATGTCTTAGGTTGGCATTTGGTCAACTCTTCATACAAGGGCATCCAGGTCCATAATCCCTTCCTGAAGGCGTTTATACATGTCATTTCATCCGGGTGATCTATCTCCAGCCTTTCCTTGTTGAATCTGGTAACAAAGCTGCGCAAGGTTTCCCCTCGTTTGATATGAAGCCTATACAAGTCGTCAGCGGTTTTTTCCAACCGTTTGCTACTTGCGAATTGACTCACGAAGGAGTCATGTAGTTCAGCAAATGTGGCGATGGATCCTACTTCAAGATGCATATACCATTTGAGAGCGGGTCCTGTGAGAGTCATCCCGAATCCCCTGCACATACATGCTTCGCGCACTTTCTCGGGGACTGTGATGGCGAACATGCGTTGCTTGTAATGTGCCATATGATGATCCGGGTCTGTTGAACCATCGTAAGGTGTAATGGCCGGATAAACCAACCTGGAAGGTAGCTTTGCTCTGGATATGGCCTCAACGAATGGTGAATCTGCGTAACTAGAAGGATCATTTTTCTCGAAGGGGATCGGGGCTCCTGGAAGTTGGAACATGGTTGCTTTCAGGTCATCTAACTCCCGTTGCATCCGCTTAATTTCTGGGTAGGTTCTCCTCATTTTTCGCATTCTAGGGGTTGAGTTTCTGGGAACGGTTATTTTGGATGCCAGGTGCCTTCGTGGCTTCTTGGGAGGGTCTGGTTTGTCAAGTGTGTCGTTGGAACTTCCAACTCCTTCCTCATCCTCGTCAGAAAGTTCGACTCTGTTGTTGTAATCCGGGTCCTCATATTCAGTGTTCTGGTATCGATCATCCATTCTGGTATCCCGCAGTTTAGTTTCTGGGTTCTGGTGTTTGTTTCTTCTTCTAGTTTGACGGTGCTTGTGTTTTGGATCTCCAAGCCTTTCCTCTGGTGCTGCACGTTCAGGAATTCGGTGATCATCTCGCACTTCTGTATGTTGAGGTCGATGTTCATGTAGGTCTTCGTCAGGCTGGCATTGTTCTGGGTTCTGGTATTCAGGGTCTGCGTTCTGGTGATACATGCTTTCGGAAATCACTCTTGGAACAGGTTGTTCCTCTTCCATATTGTCTTCTGGTATATGGAGTCGGGCCATCCTTAATTCGGTGATTTCAAGTTTCAGGTTCCTGTTCTCGCTCGATAGCTTCTTTAGCATCGCAAAGTGTTCTCGCTGTTGCTCTTGTAACCGTTGTACGGTGAGCAGCAGCGGATCATTTTCTGGAAAGTTACGGGGGGCATCCTGGGTGTTCCCTCCAGGATGTCCAGCAGAGGAAATCTCTTGGATATTCAAATGTGCTGGCGCGTCAGGGTTGAGAGGCGACATCGCGTCGTCTTCCATGGTCTGGGGTTTCAAGAGAACGAGAAGAAAAAATGAATTTGTCCCCACGGTCGGCGCCAAATGTAATGCCCAAAAATATCTTCTTAAAGCAATACTAATTAAATGAAGAACAATTCAATAACAATGAAAGGTAATCTGGAAATTACTTCTTAATATTAATTAAAAGAGAGAGAGTTTACAAGATGTACTTCTTGAACAGAGAATACAACATGCCCCAATCTGAATACAAGATCTCCTATTTAAACTAGATTACATTCAAGATAACTGTCATGCCACGTCTTGGGATCATGCCTCACATTGCTCCACAAGATCCGTCCACGTGTCAAAATTGATGCTTCCCACTCCTCATGATCTTATCTCCAGTCACGCGGAAATAACTTCCCACTAAACTAGTGGTGGCTTTTGGCTCTGGTGCGAGTCCGGGTTACACTTTCTGGGCCATATGAGTCGGGTTTGGCTCTGGTATACGCGTTGATGAGGGTGCGGGTGGACAGCTGTACAGGATCAACTAAATAATCTGATTCATTTTAACATTGCCACGTGTCAACACAATTTGAAATTCAAATCAAGAGAGAAAAGGGGAGGAGTGTAACGGGTCACCACAGTTATGATTTTCCTCTAATACCAACTAACACCATAAAGTATGATTTTCCTCTAATACCAACTAACATTAAAAAGGAAAGAATAATTCTAAAAAACTTGATTTTTTTAAGTAAATACTCTCTTCAATCCTAAATACAAGAGCAATTTGACTTTTTTGTTGAAGTTAAGGAAACAAATTCGACCACTAAATTATAATATATTTGACATATAATTAAAATATAAGTTAATTTATGTGTAAGTTACATTAGTTTTTTGTGTGTGTGTGTATGTATATATATATATATATATCTAAAAATTCTTAAATTGATTAATTTTTTGCCTTTAATTTTTCGAATCATTCCCTCTATATAGAAATAGGAATAAGGTTATCTAGTATATTTCTTTTCTCAACACCCACCATATTTCTTTTCTCAACACCCCACCGTTGGGGACTCTAAATAAAACTGGCCTTATAATTATAATCATCCAAAAGAATACTATTCATACATTTAACCAAGAGCAAACCCGCTTTTTTCAATAAAACTTGCAATATTTTTCAATTCTTGCTTTATTCTAGAGATTTATTTGTTGATATATACACTTGCAGAGGAGATTAGTGATCAAGTGTACAATTCGATTGCTTAGGAAAAAACACTTGTGAAAGGATCCCAGAATAGCATCAATAACCTCATCACCATTAACATCCCAATCAGTTAATCAAAACCTCAGTCATAAAATCAGGTTTTTATTTCTCAGCAGAAGCAATATATTTAGGGATAGATAAAGCTAAATCTTCATTTTATTGTGTGGGAATTGAGACTAGAAATGAGAGAAAACTTGTATATTCTCATTACTCATAAGAAATGTGTACAAGGAAGAGCTATATTTATAGTCTAGAGTAGTAGACAATATAATAAATGCTAATAATGCCTAATAACAGAAAATAATTACATAATATTCTCACATTAATTACATAATATTCTCACACTCCCCCTCAAGTTGGATCATAGATGCTTATCATGTCCAACTTGCTTATACAACTCTCAAATGCAGGTTTAAGTAAAGCCTTTGTCAGTACATCTGCAGCTTGGAGATGTGTCGGTAGAAAAGTCAGACATATAGTTCCTTCTTCAACTTTTTCTCTGATAAAATGTCTATCTATTTCTACATGCTTCGATCTTTCATGCTGAACAGGATTTAAGGCCATGCTTATAGCTGCCTTATTATCACAATAAAGTTTGAGTGGCAATTCTACACCAACATGTATCTCACAAAGGACACGTTTCAGCCATATTTGCTCCATTATTCCTTGAGCCAGTGCCCTCAGTTCAGCTTCAGCACTGCTTTTAGAAACAACTCTTTGTTTTTGACTTTTCCAAGTTACTAGATTACCCCATACAAATGAGCAATAACCAGAAATAGATCTTTGGTTAGGATGTGTTCCTCCCCAACTAGCATCCGTGTATACTTCAATTGTCCTTTGTTCATGCTTCTGAAAGAGCAATCCTTTCCCTGGAGTACCTTTTAAGTATCTCAAGATCCTGTAGGCAGCATCCATTTGCCTTCTCCTTGGATCACTCATGTACTGGCTAGCAACACTTACTGCAAACGCTATATCGGGTCTTGTATGGGCAAGATAGATTAGCTTCCCAACAAGCCTTTGATATCTTTCTTTATCCACTGCTTCTTCTTGCTCTTTATCTTCTTCATCTTCATCATCACCAAGTTCATCATCCTCTTCTGACTCCCTTTCTTCTCTAGGCTTTTTCTTCTTTTTCTTAGGAGGAGGTATGATAGGAGTTGGTTCAGGACTACACCCCAACATACCTGTTTCTTCAAGGAGATCCAATATGTACTTTCTTTGAGACACATAGATCCCTTTCTTTGACCTTGCAACTTCCATCCCAAGAAAGTATTTCAAATTTCCTAAATCCTTAACTTCAAATTCCCTGCCAAGTGCAAGTTTAAACCTTGACATTTCATCAACATGATCTCCTGTAAGAATGATGTCATCAACATATACAATGAGGATACATTTTCTCTGTCCCTCTGTTTTTACAAACATTGTATGATCTGACAATGCCTGTTTGTAGCCTTCAGATTTCAGAACTTTAGAAAACCTATCAAATCAAGCTCTAGGAAACTGTTTCAGGCCATAGAGAGACTTCTTCAACTTACATACCTTATCACACCTTCCCTTCTCGAAACCAGGAGGTAGTGTCATGTAAACTTCTTCTTTAAGCTCTCCGTTCAAGAAAGCATTCTTAATGTCCAGCTGATGAAGTGGCCAATCTAAATTGGCTGCCACAGACAATAAGACTCTAATAGTATTCACTTTCGCCACTGGTGCAAATGTATCTTGATAGTCGAGACTATAAGTTTGAGTGAAACCCCTTGCTACCAGTCGTGCTTTTAACTTGTCAAGAGTACCATCAGCCATATACTTAGGAGTGAATACCCATTTGCAACTAACAAGCTTCTTATGTCTTGGTTTTTCAACAACAGTCCAAGTTTCATTCTTCTCTAAAGCCTTCATTTCCTCCATAACAGCAATTCTCCATTCAGGTATCTCAAGAGCCTCCTGTATGTTCTTAGGAATATGCACCTTATCCAAACTAGTGACAAATGCCCGATAGCTAGAGGAAAGAGCATTATAGGACATATACTTCTGGATTGGATGTAAGGTACATGATCTAGGCTGTTTCCTGTGAGCAATTGGCAGATCAAGATCAGTATCCTCATTAATATTTACCTGCATTTCCTGAGAAACCTCTGCATCAATATCCTCAGGAACTATCACCACTTCAGCCTCCTTTGGTTCTTCAGGAGCTATCACTGGTTCTGATTGCTTGGGTGCTTCAGATGTAAGTTTCTTTCCTCCCTTAGACCATTGCCTTCGTGAGTACACCATCATATCTTTGTTTCCTGCATTCAAACTTTTATTTGTGATTGGCACAAGAGATGGTTGGGTTAAGGGAGGTCTTATTTGTGATGGCTCTGTTTGTATTTGTGGTGGATGTGATGGCTCTATTTGTGGTGGAGGTGACGACTCTATTTGTGGTGGAGGTGACGACTCTGTTTGTGTTGGCTCTGTCAATTGTTCAAGGAAGATGTATTCTTGTATGGGTTCAGGCACCAAAGTCTGAGATTCACTCGTTCTCTCCCCCTGAATTGAAGACTTAGGATAGAAGGGAGTATCTTCATGAAAGGTAACATCAAAGCTTACAAACAGATGTTTCGAGACAGGATCAAAACATTTGTACCCCTTTTGAGTTGGAGAATACCCAAGAAAAATACATTTCACTGCACGGGAATCAAGTTTGTTATTTGGATACATATGAACAAAAACAGTACAACCAAAGACACACAATGGAAGATTTGATTCAAGGTGAGTGGTGGGAAAAACACTTTGTAACATTTTAAGTGGAGTTTCAAAAGATATTACCTTATTTGGCATTCGATTGATGAGGTAAGTTGCACTTAAAATGGCATCCCCCCAATAGAACTTTGGTACATTACAGGTGATCATAAGAGCCCTAGTAACCTCCAGGATATGTCTATTTTTCCTTTCAGCAATGCCATTTTGTTGAGGGGTGTGAACACATGAACTTTTATGGATAATACCATGGGTCTGGAGGAAATTGCTCAAAGTTCGATTAAAGTACTCAGTACCATTATCAGAATGCAAAACTTTGATGCTTGTATTGAACTGATTTTTAATCATAGCAAAGAAGTTCATGAAAGCATTTGGTGCCTCAGACTTGTCCTTTAAGAGATAAACCCAACAACAACAAGTGTGGTCATCTATGAATGTAATAAATCCTGTAGATTTGGTACGGTTTGGGTTACGTGAAGGTCCCCATAGATCGCTATGGATGGTAGTAAATGGCTTGGAAGGAGTATATGGAGCTCTAGGATATGTTGAACGATGGTGTTTGGCTAATTCACATACTTCACACTTCATATCATGGTTTGAGGATGGACAAAGGGTTGGAAACATACGGGATAAATACTGGAAATTAGGGTGACCCATTCTCTTATGCCATAACATAGAATCTGCAATTTTTGATATAGAATTACCTTGACTTGTAATGGATTGGTGACTCACTCTGGCATCGTCAAGGAAGTAGAGTCCCTCACATTCTTTAGCACGACCAATTACCATCCCCGATGATAGATCCTGAAACACACAATGAGTGGACAAAAAATTAGCTGAGCAATTTGATTGCTTTGTCAACTGGCTAACAGACAGTAAGCTGCATGCTAATTTTGGCACATGTAAGACAGATTCCAGAGTGATACTCTCTGAAATTTTAATACTTCCTTTCCCGGTAATGGAAGTGAGTGAGCCATCAGCAATTTTTACTTTCATTTTGCCGGCACACGGGATGTAGGTAGTGAATAATTTATGATTGTCAGTCATGTGATCGGAGGCTCCAGAATCAACAATCCACACCTGTCGATCCTGTGAGGTTTTTAGGGCTTGAAGAAAGTTACCACGCTTTGCCACAAACGTTAAGGATACTGTCTCCATAGCAACAGTTGTTTCAGTTGATGAATGAGTCACCTTCCTTACTACCAATCTTACGAAATAAGTGGCAGCATTGACTAAAAGGCTTGAAGTCATCATCTTTACCATTACTGAAACTCCAAATGCACATAAACCTCCGAGATAGGTACAAACCAAGAACCACAATATCAGGGCAGCAACAATATGCTTGAGAAGTCGCATACCCAAATCTGTAACTAACAGAAAACATGTCTCAATGCCTCTACACATTATTTTAGTGACATTGAAAGGTACCCCACAACCTTCAAAGGTAAACACATGAACAAACAATGCCAAAACAACACTGCTTGATCTGGAAACTTGAACACCCGACCTCGGATCCAACATCTGAGATCGGAACATGGCCGGAAATGAAGCGGCGAGTGCAGCGGTGGAACTCGCCGCCGGAAACTCCTTTTCACGCGCCCTCAATTTTTGAACTTTTGAAAGTCCCGCTCTGATACCATGTGGGAATTGAGACTAGAAATGAGAGAAAACTTGTATATTCTCATTACTCATAAGAAATGTGTACAAGGAAGAGCTATATTTATAGTCTAGAGTAGTAGACAATATAATAAATGCTAATAATGCCTAATAACAGAAAATAATTACATAATATTCTCACATTAATTACATAATATTCTCACATATTGGTTACATAGAAAATCATCACAGATACACTTTCATAAACAAGAAATAAATTGGACCGGAGCACAAGCGAAAAAGGAAGAAAAAAAGAACTGATATCATAAAACATTTAAAAGAGAACCCAATAGAAAAACACATATCTTTCTTTCTACAATGAAATTGTCACCCAATATACTATGATCGCACAACATTGTCTGAAGTTGCCTGCATTCAATGAACTCACCTCATAAGTATGCATGAGGTTCATTTGCACCAAGATATAACGCTTCACCGGGATTGAGTTTTACATGGTTAAGAAAGAAGGCTACTACGACAACAAAACATCAGCTTGGTACAGTCTTTCCAACTTCAGAACCAGCTTCTCCTTATCAGTCAATTGCCTCACCTAATGCAAAATAAGAATTTAAAACATATGGTCATGAAAAATATGTTATCAATCAGGCCTTATCCCAAAAGGTGTAGTCAGCTAGATGTTAAAGCTGCTTAGTCGCCCTACATGTGTGTGTGTGTGTGTACAAAATAAAAATTTAGGGAGATTTTTTGTGTTTTAAGTTTGGGTATTTACTATCCAGTGATATGCTTTGAAAGAGTATAAACATCTCACATTCCACACTTTTCTACAAGGACAGAGCAGATACTTGATTCTGTACAACCATTTAACTGAACTTAGATTCTAAATTGAATACTTTAGTTGTCAAGTAACCAATCTTGCTTATCTTATTTAATACTACCTCCGGTCCTAAATATAGGACCTAATTGATTTTTTTTGGAGAGATTAAGGTTGCAAAATAGGTTATTAAATTATGACATATTTGACATATTTTTAGATTATCCATTAGTTTATAGGTAAAATAAACTAGTTTAAGGGGAAAAAATTAGGTAAATCAATTTATAATTAACTTATTTTGCTTTTTAAAAATTTCCAGAGAAAGTCAATTAGGTCTTATATTTAGGACCGGAGGGAGTAGATCACAGCAGAAATTATACACTGTCAAATAACTCTTTTGAAAATCCTCCAAGCTGCCAGTGACAACCATTTTATACATAAAAATCAACCAACCCTCACTGGAAGAGGATTCCACATTTAAGAAAAAGATTACTTCCAATAGGAGTGCAACAAAAAAACAGGAGACATAAATGATGGACTAGGCCAACCATTATAACTTACATACATCATCAAAGAAAGAACACCATAAAAACTCCGTCCAATAGGATCTGCAAGAAAAAGCAACCTAAAAGTCTGATGCCCTGATGTGCTCACATAAACAGATCTACAGCTCATGGAAAAATGTCCGCTTTATGAACTGTACTTGACTCTTATAAGTTATATCAAATTATTAACCCAAACTTTTGTGACTTAACATGTTCACAAGAGGTTCTAACTGTCTTGTTTGGTTGGCTATCAAAGGTTACACCAGAAAAGATCATGCAAACTAGTGTTGTGTGATTAACACATTAATGTTAAGGAATAAAGATGATCCAGTAGCGTCAGCATGGGAAATTGAGATTGCTGTCTTCTAATCACCTAAAGTTCAAACCATTTCAAAGTCAACTTCACATCAAGAATTCTGATTTGCCGAAACACCATCCTCATCAAAACTATGAAAACAGAACTTGCATGCAACATTTTCATACAGAAACAGTAGTTCAGAATGATATCATATTTCATTCTAAGCACAATTGAAGAATTGTTTATCGAAATGTCAATCTAAAACTTATTGGATGAAATCACACCTTGTATATGAAATAAAAAATAAGATAAATATTGCGCATATTAAATAACCTTAAGAGTGATAAAGCCACACAGGGCCTGAAAGTCTGTCATTGCCAGAACCATCCCAGGTTTGTGATTTCCATCTTTATAAACATCAGGCTGCAACTTGTGCAAAGACCAGGCCAACTCTTTGTCTGGATGAGCCTGTATCGACAGCGGCTTTGACACTGAAAGTACCAATCACACCCACACAAACACACACGCAGAGTCAAACAAGGCCTTTCATTTTGGGTAGTAGAAGGATATGAAATGGCAAGTCCATTTCAACCTGTTCTATCATCCAACATGCTTGCAAGAAAGTTCAAAAATCACACTTCTAAAGTAAAATAAAAGAATGAAAAAATGGTAAACCCATTGTATGAGCAGTTTGAAATGACATATGCAACGCAAGCACTCACAAAATACAATAAAGCATACAACTACATGTATTAAAACTTTATATCTCACCTTGTATTACTTCTTCAACAAGCCTCTAGCAATCATTTAATGAAGGAGCTTCTCAGTCCTAGCATTCTCATTCTTTTCAAGAAGAAATCGACGTAGAACTACATCAAAAGTAACAAAATTCGGGGCACAACCATTTTCTTCCATTTTATCAAGCAGGGAGATTGCTTCATCAAGCAAACCTGCCCTGCAAAATCCATGAATCATAACAGTATATGTATGCACATCTACTTGAAAACCTTTCGCCAAAAGATATTGAAAAATCTCCCAGGCATCATTCAATCTACCACCTTTGCACAAACCATCAATAAGTATAGTGTAGGTTTTAATGTTAGGCTGAAATCCTTGACTGACAATTTGCTTAAATAATGTGATTGCCTTGCCAAGATGCCCCCATTTGCAAAATGCATCTAACAAGATATCGTAAGTGATTATGTTAGGGGTAAGGCCTTTACTATGCATCTCATAAATAACATCTTGCGCGCATGAAATTCTTTGTGATTTGAGCAAGCCATCAATAACACAATTATAAGTTACATCATCGAGAACCAACTCTTTGGAATGCAATTCCTTGAAGAGATCCATGGCATCATCCACCATATTCATCTTAAAGCATGAATCAATCAAAATATTATAACTAAAAAGGCTAGGAGCCAAACCATTTTTTATCATGCTATTGAAAGTTTCCTTAGCCTCAATGATTTTATTAGATATACAAAGACCATTCATCAAACTATTGTAGGTAACAACATTGGGTTTCTGATCATTCTTAAGCATTCTAGCAAATACTCCTTGAGTTTCTATGATCCTTCCATCTTTCGATAAGGCATCGACTAGAATGTTAAAGGTAACAACATTTGGGTGGATGCTTTGGATATCATTTCACCGAGCACTCGATTTGCTGCTGGCCAGTGATTCATGCAGCAGTAGCCATGGATTAGACTAGTATATGTAACAACATTTGGAGATACCCCATGACCAATCATTTCCAAATACAAGCTGTGTGCATCATTGAGAAGCCCATCTTTACAGAGTGCATCAATGATTGTGTTGTACATAACTGTATTTGGCTTAACAGTGAGCCTATCCATTAATTTAAGCAATCTAAGAGCAGAGGCTGTTTTGCCTATCTTGCATAACCCATTTGCTAATGTGTTATAAGTAACTTGATCCAATACAAAACCCTTTGCCACCAAGTCATCATAGAAATCAAGAGCTTTACCAACATGATGGTTAAAGCACAGACCTTTGACTAGTGTATTGAAAGTGACAGTGGTTGGTTGAAAACCCATCTTGAAAACTTTGGCCAATATAGAGAAAGCAAAATCCATATGAGCAAGATGGCAGTAAGAGTTGATTAAGATGTTGAGGCCAACCAAATCAGGAGTGAAGCCTTTGGAGTGGGCCTGTGAAAGAAGGGAGATAACAAGGGCATAGTGTTTCATCTTAACTATAGAGCCTAAAGTCTTGTTAAAAAGGCGTTTAGGTGGGAGAGGACACGTGTTGAGCATGAGATTGAGAGAAGAGAGAGCATGATTGAGGGGTTGTGGGATATGGGGAATGAGAATGAAAGCAACATTTGACAAAGAGAGAGAAAGAGTACCTTGGACCAAAAGAAGAAGAAGAAAGCATATTGATATTGTTTGGATGCTGCTTATGCTTCTACTTCAGTTTACCGAACGAATCAAATTGAAGAGTGAAGGAGTGTGGGTACGAGGTTGAGAGAATGAGTCATATGAGGTCTGTTTGTTTAAACTAGAAGTCCTATGTTCAGTGTGTACAAGTGTGTACAACAGCCCTCCAGGTTTAAAGAGGGTAATGAGGTACTTACATAGCCTCAAATTATGATTTTCCTCTAATACCAACTAACATCAACAAAAAGGAAAGAATAATTCCACAAAACTTGATTTTTTTAAAGTAATTACTCCATTCAATCCTAAATACAAAGTCAATTTAACTTTTTTTTTTGAAGTTAAAAAAATAAATTAGACCACTGAATTATAACATATGTCGCATATAATTAAATTATAAGTTAGTTTATGTGTAAGTTAAACTAATTTTGAGTAAAAAAGGATATCTAAAAACATTTTAAAGGATTAATTTTGTGACTTTAATTTTTAGAATCAGCATGTATCCATAAAAGTAGGGATAAGGTTGTTTAGTATATTCTCTTCCCTAACACCACACCAATGAGGGATTCAAAATAAAACTCAATTTTTGTATCCTTAGTTTCTTTAGGCTCTGTTTGGTTGGGGAGTTTTGGAGGGGAGGTGAGGGGAGGGATGAAAGGCAAGATACCTTGTTTGGTTGAAAAAAGTGGAGGGGAGGGGGAAAAATTTGTCATTATCTGGCCCCTTGCTTTCTCTCTCCTCACCCCCAAAAGTGTGGTTTTTTGGAGGGGTGAGAATATCTAGACCAATTTGTCCATATAATATTTCCAATATTCCAAGCATACCCCCATCAATCAAACCTCATTCTGACGCCGCCACCCTTGCAACTTCCTCACTTCTCGTCTTTTGCCCCCAACTCTCCCTTCTTCAATTCGCTCCTTACCTTCATTCCTTTCTTGCTTCAGTCACGTCTCCTCCTTCCTTTCTTCTCTTTTCGTCTTTTTCTTCTTTCCTTTTAATAATCAATCCCTCTTCATTTCTTCTTTCGCAGCAGCACTATCATGACTTCTTCATCATCATCATCATCATCATCATCATAATAATAATAATAATAATAATTCACTTTTTGTTTCTTTTAAATTTAGACTATAGACTCTCAAGATATACTTAAAATATGTATTTAATCTTAGAAAAATTAGGGAGTCATCAAGAGTATAATTGCATTTCAAATACGTTAAAATCCTTATTCTAAGCATTCAAAAACATGTAAATCTTAGGACTTGACTGTGTATTTGATGTTGTAGACTTTTATTAATTAAATATGAAAACTTTTGTTGCTAGAAAAATATTCATTATTTGGTTAATGAAATATTTTTAACAATAAATAATAATGAAAGATTGAGGGGTATAATTGTCAACTAATAAATTACCTCCTTCCCTCCCCTTCTAAACCAAACAAGAAATTGACATCCCCTCCCCTCACCTCACTTTAATGAACCTCCCCTCACCTCCCCTCACCTCCCTTTAATGAACCTCCCCTCCCCTCCCCTCCTTTGAACCAAACATAGCCTTAAATAAATTCAAAGCGGTATTATTGTTATTATACTCCCTCCGTTCCTAAATATAAGATCACTTTAGCAAATTTAAAGAGATTAAAGAAGACATTCTAATGAGTTAAGATTGAAATTTCCAAAATACCCCTCACCTAAGTTTTAAAAATACCCTTTCACCTTCTTTAAACCACTATTTTTTGAGTGAAATTAGTATAGGGGTAATTTGGGGAAAACTTGAATTAAATTAGAAAGTGATTTTATATTTATGAATAAACTTTCCTCCCTAAAGTGATCTTATATTTAGGAACGGAGCGAGTAATTAGTATGGGAAAGAATACTATTCGTACATTTAACCAAGAGCATGGTAGCCTTTTTGAAATAAAGCCCACAATATTTTTCAATTCTTATTTTATTCTAGAGATTTATTCGTTCTTATAACACAACACCCAACATACTAGCATCGCTTTATTTTAATGTTGACTGAATATGGTTTTTTCTTGAACAGATATCATCCCAATTCGATAATGTATCATAATGACCAGGGACTGATTTTCCCTCAAATGAGTTTTCATCAATTTTTCGGTTGTAATAATGTGATGACATATTAAAACGTTTTCTACTATGGTCCTTCCCAAGAATAAAAAACTCCCATGACATAAACTTCATTCCATAAAGCACATAAGTTATTTCATGAAGGGTTATCATACACTTAGCTTGCAGAGAAGATTAGTGATAAAGTGTACATTTCAATTGCTTAGGAAATTTGCACTTGTGAAATGATCCCGGAATAGCATCAATAACCTCACCATTATGATGGGAATCACAAAAGAATTATCTTATTCTCTCTCTATATTTCTCTAATTCTCATACAACATCTCTATTCTCTCACCCCTTCTGCATCACATTAACATCCCAGCAAGTTTGTCATAACCTCAATCATAAAATCAGGTTTTTACTTGTCAACACAAGCAAGATATTTGGGGATAGATAAAGCTACATCTTGATTGTATTGGTTAGATAGAAAGGTCATCTCAGGTACACCTTAATAAACAAGAAACAAATCGTAAGGGGAAAAAAAGAAGAAAAAAGAACTAATATCATATAACATCTTAAAGAGAACCATATAAAAAAACGCCTATCTTTTTTTCTAGGGCGAAGGGGCAAAACTAGTCACCGTAAATTTCCAAATGGACAACTCTGGCACCCGTAAATTGGACAGTGCAAAACTGTACATTATAAATCAAAATGGGACAAATTCAGTCACGCCGTTAAGTTGAAGCTAACAGACGTTTGTGTTGATGTGGGGCCCGCCTTCATTAAATCAAAACGTCTGTTAGCTTCAACATAACGGCGTGGCTAAATTTGTCCCATTTTGATTTATAATGTACGGTTTTGCACCCTCCAATTTACGGGTGTCAAAGTTGTCCATTTGAAAATTTACGGTGGCTAGTTTTGCCCCTTTACCCTTCTTTCTATAATGAACTTGTCACCCTATATACTATGATCTCATACACCAAACTGCAGCTACTAGTACTATAGTCCAAACTCACTGTGACAACACATACAGCATAAAGCATGAGGCAGGCTTTACCAGTTCCCCCAAGAATAAACTATATGGCCGAGCATTGGAACTTACGAAGCTTGTAAAAATCTGTTGTTAACACCAGTCCTATACAGATGCAACTCAGATGCACTGGTAATGCGAAGCTCAGTGTTTGCAGAATCTCAGGAGAACCCTGCAGGGAATATAGATACCAGAAACAAGGGCATCAACTAATGAGGACAACAAATTCAAGCTACTAATGAGACATTATTCTTAGAACTAATTTGAGTAAATGAGCAAATCGGTAAAATAAACAGCAGGTCCACCTTTCAGGGATTTTTTTTTTTTTTGACCATCACCTTTCAGGGATTTGAAAGCTCAAAATCAATACAAAAGGTATATATAGCAAGGCGCATCATCCATAAGCTATATAAAATTATTTGACGCCTTTCTCACAAATTCATAGAATGCATGATATCTGCATTTTGTTTCTTTAAAAATAAGTATTGGTATGTCTAGAAATGTGCAAATTTTGACCCCTGGTCCTGACTGGGGATCATATATCCTAGAGACTCTAGATGGCTTTCAACATGGAATGGCCAATGAGAATATATATAGTGTTTATCATTTATTGGCGACAAGTCATCTGACATTAAACTCCAAGTTTACAATCCAAAGGGTTTTATGAACCAACATGAGCCAAATAAAAAATAGGAGCTATCAAATCTTTCAATTAACATAGCATCTTAGATCACAGAAGTTATAATTAAATTAAAAAATTAACCAGACAAACTTAGGCTTCCATATTTTTCTCTGACGTTATTTTAAGCACAATTATTTCACATGAGGTTTTTTATTCTTTTCTAAGATATCATTTTTCAGAATAATTGTTTAAATATCTTGATTTTCTTTCTTCCCAAATTTTTTCCAAAAAAAAAAAAAATTATCCACCTACTTTAAGAACAAGAAAATCAAGATCAGAGTTAAACAAGGCCTTTAATTTTAGCTAGTATAAGGCTATGAATTGGAAAGTCCATTTCAACCTGTCCTATCATCCAACCATGCTTGCAAGAAAGTTCAAAAATCACACTTCTGATCTGATGTAAAATAAATGACTGAAAACATGGTAAACCCATTTGTGCAGTTTGAAATGAAATATGCAAGCATTTTGAAAATTACAATAAAGCATACAAGTACATGTAATTAAAACTTTATATCTCACCTTGTATTACTTCTTCAACAAGCCTCTGGCAATCATTTCATGAAGGAGCTTCTTAACCCTAGCATTCTCATTCTTTTGAAGAAGAAATCGACGTAGAACTACATTAAAAGTAACAAAATCAGGGACAAAACCATTCTCTTCCATTTCATCAAGCAGGGAGATTGCTTCATTAAGTAAACCTTCCGTGCAAAATCCGGGAAGCATAACAGTATATGTATGCGCATCTACTTGAAAACCTTTGGCCAAAAGATATTGAAAAATCTCCCAGGCATCATTCAATCTACCACCTTTGCACAAACCATCAATAAGTATAGTGTATGTCTTAACGTTAGGCCGAAATCCTTGATTGACAATTTGCTTAAATAATGTAATTGCCTTGCCAAGATGTCCCTGTTTGCAAAATGCATCTAACAAGATGGTGTAAGAGATTAAATTAGGGCGAATACCCCTATTGTGCATCTCATAAATAACATCTTGCGCACATGAAATTCTTTGTGATTTGAGCTAGCCATCAATTACACAATTATAAGTTACATCATCAAGAATCAACTCTCTGGAATGCAATTCCTTAAAGAAATCCATGGCATCATCCACCATTTTCATCTTAAAGCATGAATCAATCAAAATATTATAACTAAAAAGGCTAGGTGTCAAACCACTTTTGATCATCCTATTGAAAATTTCCTTAGCCTCAATGATGTTATTAGACATACAATGACCATTCATCAAACTATTGTAGGTAACAACATTGAGTGTCTGATCACTCTTAAGCATCCAAACAAATACAGCTTGAGCTTCAATGATCCTTCCATCTTTTGATAAGGCATCAATGAGAATGTTAAAGGTACAAACATCTGGGTGAATGCCTTTGGATTTCATTTCACCAAGTAGTTGATTTGCTTCTAGCCAGAGATTCATGTCGCAGTAGCCATGGATCAAAGTATTATATGTAACAACACTTGGAGATACCCCACGAGCAATCATTTGAAAGCACAAGTTTCGCACGTCATGGACAAGTCCATCTTTACAAAGAGCATCAATGATTGTGTTGTACATAACCGTATTGGGCTTAACAGTGTGGCTATCCATTAATTTAAGCAATCTAAGAGCAGATTTTGTTTTGCCTATCTTACATAACCCATTTCATCAAGGCTAAGAGCTACATTTTTCATAAATTTGCACTACTGTGATATTTCTTTTATATCCATTCAGTAAATATCTCCCTTGCATGTTGGGACACATTTTATTCTTAAAATCACTTAATATATTTTTGCAATAGGGGAATTTGCATAATTTTGCCATCATAACATCCATTCTTATGTAAGGCTAATCTCTTACAAAAAGTTCATATTTTTCAAAGTTGGAAAAGAAGGAGAAGAAAAAAAAGAAAAAAACATTTCAAAAGAAACATAATTGAAAGAAAAGTTGAAAAAGAGCATAAAGAAAGATTCATAAGCTACTTATGCAGAAATTATACTTTAAAGAAACAAAAAACAGCTTGTCAACTCAGAAAGTCATCTAAGTCAAAAATTAGAACTAATAGCTCTTGCTAAGTTCCTTCTATGCATAAAATTTTTGGGATGTCCACTTGCCCGACTCTTCATTTATGTCCTATTCATGTATCAATCATCTTTTCTTTGGACCTTTTTTCCATGTCCTATCCGATTAAAAGTTCTTGTGATCATGCATACACTTTTGGGTCAATAGAAAAATTAGAGTTTAAAATTAAATCATTGGGGCATTGCATTCTTGTTAAGCTCGTCACCTTGATACTATAACATGATTTTAATAATTATTTTCATTTGTGACTTTCATTTTAAAATATCAAAGATTTCATGATTATGATTCTTGAGTTATACTCACACATTGTCCTCAAACCTTTTTTTTTTGCAAAAAAAAATCTCATTTTGATCCTATTCTTTATTTCACGCATGTGACCCTTTCCTAGTCATATCACCTCAAATTTAGGACAACACATGTTTTTTTTAGTAAAGACAACCAAACTAGAATTTGAGAATCCTCCTCAATTTTATTGTCACGCGTCCACTTCTTTGGAAAACATTGACATTGTTAGGTGAAGTCTAAAAAAAATTCTTTTTTTGACTATGCAAGCATTATAAATGAAGATTAAGGCTGTCATCCTCCATAATTTAAGTCTAAGATTATATGGCCGAATATTCAAAATTTGATACTAAATTTCATAAGAAATAAATTGCAATATATATAGTGCAAAACTTTAGAACCATTACTATCACCCTCCTTGAAATGAATTGCAATCAATTTCACATACTTGGGGGCACGTTTAAGGCCTATATTCGATCGTATTATACATCACCTCAATAGGAACTTTCAAAAAAACTTTTTTTTTTGACTGAGGAGAAAACGATATCACTGGTAAGTCTACTCATCATCATCCTCATGCATCACTTCATGCTCATCCTCATTAGGATCACATCACCTTTTAGAAGACCAACATATACTTAGTATTATATAACCATTAGTGTCATTATTTGGTCGATGTCTTGTTCATTGATGAACAAAAGAATATTGTTGGTAAGCCTACTCATCATCATCCTCATGCATCACTTCATGCTCATCCTCATTTAGGATCATATCACTATTACTATCTTCTCATTTTAGAAGAGCATCACATACTTAGCATTATCAACATTATTATCATCTTTTAATTTGACTAAGACTCATTGTCATTGGGTTCCCTTCCTATTGCTTAAGGTCACCAATATTCATCATCAATAGACTTCATATCATGAGCATTTTTGACGTGTTCATTGTTGTGTTTTCACCTCATCAATGTGGCAATGTGTGTTTAATGTCACACCACAACACTTTTAGTATCATACATCCTATATTTAGGACCTTATCATTGTCATCATCATTCATAACATACTCTACATAATCATCATTGTGATCATTATCACTCTCATCTCAAGTGTAAACATCATTTGAGGCAATGTGTGTTTCATGCCACGCCAATACACTTTTTCTGTCATACATCATATTTAGGACTTCATCATTGTCATCATCATTCATGACTTACTCAATACTCTACATCATCATCATTGTGATCATTATCACCTTCATCTCAAGTGCATGATATGTATAAGCATCTTATTAATTCTTTCACCCCATCATTTGGGGCAATGTATGTTGCATGCCACAGTAGTACACTTTTATTTATTGTCATACATCATATTTAGGACGTCATCATTCATGACATTGTAATCATTCATCATTGTGATCATTCATGACATACTTAGCATTCTACATCAACATCATTGTGATCATTATCATTCTCATCACAGGTGCATGATATGTATCAGCATCTTATCAATATCATAAGTAAGGGGCAAAACAAATTCCATGTCTTGACCCCCTCCTCAAAAGCCCAGTAGCGGCTGGCACTCGTCATAAGCCCTGTAACGGTAGACACTCGTCGTAAGCCCTGTAACGGCAGACACTCGTCGTAAGCCCTGTAACGGCAGACACTTGTCGTAAGTCCTGTAACGGCAGTCACTCGTCGTAAGTCCTGTAACGGCAGACATTCAAAAGCCCAGTAACGGCTGGCACTCGTCGTAAGCCCTGTAACGGCAGACACTCGTCGTAAGCCCTGTAATGGCAAACACTCGTCGTAAGCCCTGTAACGGCAGACATTCAAAAGCCTAGTAACGCTGGCACTCGTCGTAAGCCCTGTAACGGCAGACACTAGTCGTGAGTCCTGTAATGGCAGACATTCAAAAGCCCAGTAACGATTGGCACCCAAATAAAAGCCCTGTAATAGCAGGCACTCGTCGTAAGCCCTGTAACGGCAGACATTCCTAAAGCCCAGTATCGGCTAGCATGATTCTTTCAAAACCCTGTAGCGGCAGGCGCTAGTCTTTTCAAACCCTGTTTCGACAGACGTCTTTACTTTAAAAATAACCTTGACTACTTTTTGTGGTCTCGCTTTCTCTTCTTTGAATCAAGTAAAGAGGGGCATGTGCACTTTATTTTGCCAAAACCATCTTGGTTCTATTTTCTTGTATTCTTGTTGGCCGGACAAAATAAGTGTTCTTGTCTTTACTTGCTTCATAGACGAGAAGCTCACTCCTCTCAGCTACGAACAAGTAAAGAGGGGCAACTGTAAACACCCTATTTTGTCCGGGCCCCACAAAATAATTAAAAATAAAAAAACATAAAAATATTGTCAAAAAAATAAAAATGATAAAAAAATGAAAAATGAAAGAAAACACAAATTTGAAGTTGGTCATGGAGACATGCAATAGGCATCTTTGAGAAATTAGGGAAAATAACCATTGGAATATTTCAAAATGTTGTTTAAGTGTAGTAAATGTCTTGGATTGAAAAGTTGATTGCAATATTTGATTCTGATAGTGCTAGGTTCCTTTTGATTGCCACATGTTTGAATTAAAAGTGAAATTAGAAGACTATTTGGTGATCGGTGATATACTCTTATATATTAAAGCCACAAATGAAATACGGATTGGAGGGATATTTGTTGATACTTTGCCCCATATCTGAATCAAAATTAAAAGACATTCATTGATTTGCTTCATGGACATTAACAAAGCTTACATATTAATTCACATTTTGAATTTGGATAGGGATAAATTGTGTTGATTCAACATGAGAAGAGGAGTTAAAATTGGAAGCATCTGAATCTCATCCCATGTGATTATTTGAATAAAAATTAGAATATGGGAGGGATGTCCACTTATGTCTTTCTTTAGTCTAAATTGAAATGTGCTCATTTCCCATTTTGCTTTATGGACATTATTTTCTATAAATTGTTCACATGGAATGAGATGGAAGCCTTATCTTTTGAACTTAAATATAAAGTCATGTTTGATAAAAATGAAAAGGGAATGGAGTTATTTGGATTTTTATTCCATGCATATGTCAAAGTGAAAGAAGCTAAATTAGAGACATTTGAATTGGAATGGGAGGAATTTCTCTGATTTTGATACATGGGCTGCCCTATTGTTTGAATTCAAATAGGTATAAGTTATGCATGTTTGTACATGGCTATATGTTTGAAATATGTCCCGATTCAGGTAAAAAAAAATATGTGTTGATGTGCAAATAGGTATACTTGCCTTTCATGTTTCTACAACGGTCTTACCATGAAATAAAAAAGGAAAAGGCCAATGTAAATCTAAAATGGAATGATTGTGGATGCATTGCAATTTGCAACGGCCAAATAATTGTCAAAAAGGAGGTTTTATTTCAATTTTAATTCTTCTTGATTTATTCACCAAAATCAAGGATAATGAAGATTGGCATTTGAATTAACAAAGGCAACCCCTAGTATAGGATGTCTATATAAAGGAGTAGTTTGGAGAAAAAAAAAGAAAAGAGGAGTTGAGAGCAAGAGAAAAAAAATGTGAGGGAACTTTAGAGGGGGAATCATTTTTTGGAGAGCATTAGCTTGAGAGGTTTTTTTTTTGAGAGAGCTCATTTGAGAGAATATTGTTTTAGAGGATCATTTTTCATAGGTTAGTTATCATTCTTGGTGAGATTGTTTAGAGAGAGAGAGAGAGAGAGAGAGAGAGTCCTATATAGACAGCCTTACAAAATAACCTTCACTAAAGCGTATCATGTGTCTCCCTCTCTTTAATTTTCATCTCATTGTTCATCAACCTACGTAAGTTCTTAGGACTAATACTTGCATGCATCTTCAGGTATGAATTCTCCCTATCTCTTTCTTCTACCATGAACATATTTTGATATTAGATTATTGCTTGGTAGATTTATTGTGAATAATTTTTTTTTCTAAAATAAATTAAACTCAAATAAAAGTAAAACATTTGTTAAAAAAATAAATAAGTTGTTTCCCAAATGGTAGTCATGTTATGTGAAGGTTTATAACAACCTCCTCAATCATGATTGATTATTCTTCCGTGAGAGATATTAAATCTCCACAGGAAGTTTAATCCAGCGTTTTTTATAAAAATATATTTTCTAATAAAATAGGTGTTTTTCTTGAATAAAAAACACAAACCTAATATAAAATTTTATTTCAAAAATCAAATAATCATTTTCCTAAAAAACACTAACCAAGTAATATTATTACTTTAAAAGGTTTTCCAAAATATCCTTTTTAAAAATTTTGGTGGCGGCTCCATTGTTTCCAATTTTCAAAATATAATTGTTATTTTTTTCGGGCACTACAGCATCACTGAGGGTGTTGGGGTTTGGGGAATGGGAATGAAAGTGAGATTTGAGAAAGAGAGAGAAACAGTACCTCGCAGCAAAAGAGGAAGAAGAAGAAAGCATGTTGATATTGTTGGATGCTGCTTCTGCTTCTGCTTCACTTCGCTGAATGAATAAAATTGAAGAGTGAAGGGAGTGTGGGCAGTCTACGAGGTTGAGGGAAGAAGTGAGTAACTGAACAAATACACAAGCTTTGCTAACAACAGTGGGCGAGAAATTGGGATGATATAAATGTAAATGGAAATAGAAATGAAAATGGAAATTAGTGTAAGGGGTTAAAGATAGAATGAAGAGGAAATGATTAAAGTAAAGTTTTTGAGGCAAGGAAAAGTGTGAGGTGGAGAAAGAAATCTTGTGTTTTTGGATGAACTTTGAAAAATGTGGTTTATTTTCTCATTTGACTTTTTTTAAAAAAAAAAATGGGCTTACTTTTAAGTCATGTAGAAAAATAAGCTGTTTTATTTTCTGAAATAAGTTACCTTGAATTAGAGCCTGGAAAACAGGCTAGCCCGCTTTAAACGGGCTAACCCGACCCGACCCACATTAGAAGCGGGCTAGCCCGACCCAACCCGATTCTAATGCGGGTTGAAATATCTTAATCCGACCCATATATACTAATAGGCGGGCTAGCCCGACCCGACCCGAATTGTAAGCTATATTATTTTTTAAAAAATTAAAATTGAACATTAAAATAGTAAAGTAAGCACAAAAATTTTGTTCCAACATCATTTACCAACAAAGTAAATGAATAATTTTATTTGTCTTTTTTTAATAAAACTGGATACCACTATATATTACATGATATAATATGTACAAATTTCAAGTGGCTCGATCAAGATCCACCCATTCAAAGTTAGGTGTTATCTGTTTTGAAAGTCATAAACTATTTTGAATTTGTTCACATTATTGTTTTGAAATTTATCTGTCTAAATTTTAAAACTATAATGTGAACAAATTCAAAATATTTTATGATTTTCAAAGATCCATAACATATGTCATTATTTTCTAATCAGCAAACTATATATTTTTTAATCTCCAACTTTTTCTTTTTTGTTGTTGCCCAACAACAAAGCTAAAATATCTATAACATATTACAATGTCAAAAGACTTTTTTTGCATTCCTTTACGTAAGAGCATATATCCATGATTTCGGCGATACTTTCTTCCTCATATGTTTAATATATACTTAAACTCATATATTCACGTTACACACTCGAAAACAAAAATTTGAAACCTCACACACATAAAAAAAAGCCTAAAAACATTGAAATTGAAAATGAAAAGAAAGAAGACGTGAAAGAATGAAAGAAGGAATATGAGTTTTAGAAGAAAAAACAGATAATTTTCATTACCCAAAAAAAGGCAGATATTTGTTTTTTTTAAAAAAAAGTAAGCTGGCTAGCCCGCCAACCCGACTGGTTGGCCCGACCCAACCCGATATAAGTGGGTTAGAAACCCGACCCGATATAAGCGGGTTCCAATTTCTTTGGCCCGACCCGCATTTTTTAAGGCGGGTTGGGTTGAGCCCGGCGGGCTGGGTTGAAGATTCCCAGCTTTACCTTGAGTGGCTTATAAATAAGCTGGCTGGGTGAAAAAAAAGTTCAGCCAAACATAGAAAAAAGTTACACACCCAAAATAAGTTGGCTTATTCAAAATAAGCTGGTTCATTTCTCAAAATAAGCCGAGTCAAACACACTCCAAAAAGGAAAGAATAATTCCACAAAACTTGGTTTTTTTAGGTAAATACTCCATTCAATCCTTTTTTATAACAATACTCATTCAATTCTAAATACAAAGTTAATTTGACTTTTTTGTTGAACTTAAAACAAAAAATTAGAATAATAAATTATAACATATGTCGCATATAATTAAATTATAAGTTAGCTTATGTGTAAGTTAAACTAATTTTGAGTACAAAAAGGATATCTAAAAACAATTTAAAGGGACTAATTTTGTGACTTTAATTTTTAGAATCAGCATGTATACATAAAAGTAGGATAAGGTTGTCTAGTATATTTCCTTCCCCAACACCATACCAATTAGGGACTCACAATAAAACTCAAAATTTTGTATCCTTAATTTCTTTAAATAAGTTCAAAGTGGTATTATTATTATAATTAGTATGGGAAAGAATACTATTCGTATATTTAACCAAGAGCATGGTAGCTTTTTGAAATAAAGCCCACAATATCTTTAAATTCTTATTTTATTCTAGAGATTTATTTGTTGTTATAAACACAACAGACAACACCCAACATACTACCATATCTTTATTTTCATGTTGACGGAATATGGTTTTTTTCTTGCCCAGATATAATCCCAATTCGATAAAGTTACTGTATGACTAAGGACCAATTTTCCCACAAAGGAGTTTTCATCAAAATTTTCAGTTGTAATAATGTGATGCCATATTAAAACGTTTTCTGCTATGGTCCTTCCCAAGGAAAAAAAGCTCTCATGAGATGAACTTCATTCCATAAAGCACATAAGTGATTTCCTGAGGGGTTATCACACACATAAAGAGAAGTTTAGTGATAAAGTGTACATTTCAATCAATTGCTTAGGAAATTTGCACTTGTCAAATGATCTCGGAATAGCATAACATCACCTTTAACATCCCGGCAACTTTGTCAAAACCTCAATCATAAAATCAGGTTTTTATTTGTCAGCACAAGCAAGATACTTGGGGATAGATAAAACTACATCTTGATTTTATTGGTTACATGGAAAAGTCATCTCAGTTACACTTTTATAAACAACAAACAAATCAAAGCAGAGCATAAGCGGGAAAAAAAAGAACTAATATCATAAAACATCTAAAAGAGAACCCAATAAAAAAAACGCCCATCTTTTTTTCTATAACAAACTTGTCACCCAATATACTATGATCTCATACACCAAACGGCTACAAGTACTATAGTCCAAATTCACCGTGACAACACATACTACATAAAGCATCAAGCTGATTTTACCAGTTCCCCAAGCATAAACTATATGGCTGAGTATTGGAACTTAGGAAGCTTGTAAAACTCTGCTGTTAACACCAGTCCTATACAGATGCAACTCAGATGCAGTGGTAATGCGAAGCTCAGTGTTTGCAGCCGCAAAGAGAACATTCCCTTTAGTAACGACAAGTCCCTTGATTGACCCGGCATCAGTCATTCCCCTGTCATAACCAAAAAGATGGATGGACCACCAATTGCAGGGAAGTTCACTGTTTACCCTTGAGGAAGAATACAGAAATCCACTTCCAACTCCTCAAATGGGTGTATATACCTAGTCAAATATGGATTTAGAGGAACCCCTTGAAAAATCTCAGGAGAAACCTGCAGAGAATATAGACACCAGAAACAATGGCATCAATTAATAAGTACAACATATTCATGCCACTAATGAGACATTATTCTCAGAACTAACCTGAGTACATGAGCAATTTGTTAAAATTAAGAGCAGGTCCACCTTTCAGGGATTTGAAAGCTCACAGGTATAGGCACATCATCCATAAGCTATATAAAATTATTCAATACATTTCCCAGAAATTCATATAATGCATGACAACTGCATGTTGTTTCTTTAAACTGTTTCGCCTTGAGGAAGAATGCAACAATCCACTTCAAACTCGTCAAATGGAAGTATATACCTAGTCACGTATGGATTTAGAGGGACCCCTTGCAAAATCTCAGGAGAACCCTACAGGGAATATAGACACCAGAAACAATGGCATCAATTAATAAGTACAACATATTCATGCCACTAATGAGACACTATTCTTAGAACTAATTTGAGTACATGAGCAAATTGGTAAAATAAACATCAGGTCCGCCTTTCAGGTATTTGAAAGATCATAATCAACACAAAAAGTATATATAACAAGGCGTATCATCCATAAGCTATATAAAATAGTTCAACACATTTCTCACAAATTCATATAATGCATGTTATCTGCAATTTGTCTCTTTAAACATAATCATTGATATGTCTTGATTTTCTTTCTTCACAAATTTTTTCAAGAAAAAATTATCAACCTACCTTAAGAACAAGAAAATCATGAGCAGAGTCAAACAATGCCTTTAATTTTAATTAGTAGAAGGCTATGAAATGGCAAGTCCATTTCATCCCGTTCTATCCTCCAACCTTGCTTGTAAGAAAGTTCAAAAATCACACTAATGAAGTAAAATAAATGACTGAAAAAATGGTAAGCACATTATGCATTTTGAAATGAAATATGCAAGCATTGACAAATTACAACAAAGCATACACGCAAATGTAATTAAAACTTTATAGCTCACCTTGTTTTACTTCTTCAACAAGCCTCTAGCAATCATTTCATGAAGAAGCTTCTCAGTCATAGCATTCTCATTCTTTTCAAGAAGAAATCGACGTAGAACTACATCAAAAGTAACAAAATTAGGGGCACAACCATTCTCTTCCATTTTATCAAGCAGGGAAATTGCTTCATCAAGCAGACCTTCCTTGCAAAATCCATGAATCATAGCAGTATATGTGTGGACATTTAGTTGGAAACCTTTGGCCAAAAGATACTGAAAATTTTCCCACGCATCGTTTAACCTACTACCTTTGCACAAACCATCAATAAGTACTGTGTAGGTCTTCACTGATGGCTGAAATCCTTGGCTGACAATTTGCTGAAATAATGTAGTTGCCTTGTCAAGATGTCCCTGTTTAAAAAATGCATCTAACAAGATGGTGTAAGTGATTAAATCAGGGTGAAGACCCCTGTTGTGCATCTCATGAATAACATTTTGCGCACATGAAATTCTTTGTGATTTTAGCAAACCATCTATAACACAGCTATAAATTACAACATCAGGAACCAAATATCTTGAATGCAATTCCTTAAAGAGATCCATTGCGTCATCCACCATTTTCATCTTAAAGCATGAATCAATCAAAATATTATAACTAAAAAGATCAGGTGTCAAACCATTTTTGATCATCCTAATGAAAGCTTCCTTAGCCTCAATGATGTTATTAGACATACAATGACCATTCATCAAACTATTGTAGGTAACAACATCGGGACTCTGATCTCTCTTAAGCATTCTAGCAAATAGAGCTTGAGCTTCGATGATCATTCCATCTTTACAGAGTGCATCAATGATTGTGCTGTATATAACTACATTGGGCTTAACAGTGTGGCTATCCATTAATTTAAGCAATCTAAGAGCAGATTGTGTTTTGCCAATCTTACATAACCCATTTATTAATGTGCCATAAGTAACTTCATTCAACTGAAAACCTTTAGCCATAATGTCATCAAAGAAATCAAGAGCTTTTCCAACATGATGGTTAAAGCAGAGTCCTTTCACCAGTGTAGTGAAAGTGACAGCGTCGGGTTGAAAACCCATCTTGTAAACTTTGGCCAATGTAGAGAAAGCAAATTCCATATGAGCCACGTGGCAGTAACAATTGATCAACATGGTGAGGGTAACTAAATCAGGAGTGAGCCCCTTGAAGTGGGCCCGCGTAAGAAGTGAGATAGCAATGGGATAATGTTTCATCTTCACGATAGAGCCTAACATCTTGTTCAGAAGGCGTGTAGGTGGGAGAGGACGCGTGTTGAGCATGCGATTGAGAGAGGAGACAGCGTCATTGAGGGTTTTGGTGTTTGGAGAATGAGAATGAAAGTGAGATCTGAGAAAGAGAGAGAAAGAGTACCTTGCAGCAAAAGAGGAAGAAGAAGAAGAAGAAGAAAGCATATTGTTAGATACTGCTTCTGCTTCTGCTTCTGCTTCTGCTTCTGCTTCACTTCAGCGAATGAATCAAACTGAAGGGTGAAGGGAGTGTAGGTAGTGTACGAGGTTGAGGGAAGAAGTTAGTAACTGAGCAAATACACAAGCTTTGCTAACAAAACTAAGCTCAAGAAACCAACACGGAGGTCAAAAGTGAAGGAGTTTTGTCCACGTATACATGGTATACATGGTTAGGTTAAAATAATACTCACTCCTGTCCTAAATATAAGACCTAATTGACTTTTTTGAAAAATCATAAAAAATAGTAAAATAAGTTAATTATAAATTGATTTACCTAATTTTTTCCCTTAAACTAGTTTATTTTACTTATAAACTAATGGATAATATAAAAATATATCAAATATGACATGATTTAATAGACTATTTTGTAACCTTAACCTCTCCAAAAAAAAGTTATCTAGGTCCTATATTTAGAACCGAAGGTAGTAACATTGACTTATTATTCAACTGTACTCCCTCCCTCACCTAGGTTTTAAAAGTATCACCTTCTTCAAACCACTATTTTTTGGGTGAAGGGAGTATAGGGGTAATTTTGGGAAAACTTGAGTCAAATTAGAAAGTGATCTTATATTTAGGAACAAGTTCTCCTTCCTAAAGTGATCTTATATTTAGGAACAAGTTCTCCTTCCTAAAGTGATTTAGAAAGAATAAGTGAGTGATTAGATGCCTTTAATTTCCTAGTGATCCTTAATGATCTTTATTCATATAGTACCACTCATTTTTGGTTTAAAAGTACCACTTCTCCGTACAAAACAGCCAAAAAGTAAAGACATAAAGTATCAATCAATCATCAGACATCTGCTACTAAAAGTTGTAGCTGATCATTAATCAGTCCTAGTAATCATCCTACTTAGCAACATTAGCATAAAACTATTGACAGTTACAATGGACATCGGCCATGTCATGATGCACGTCATTCAACTGAATGAAAAAAACTAATGGACTGCCATGTGAAGAGGTTTTCCCTTACTTCAGAAAATTTGCCAACTCTTTGACCAATGAATGAGGCTGGAAGAAGTTCTATTCATTGCTCACATTATTACCAAGAGTTTCATTAATTATAAATTCATGCTGACTTTAGTAGCTTAAATGATCCCAACCAAAAACAAAGTAGCTTAAATGGAAACAAAAATTGCAAGCATCATAATTAAAGCTGATCTTGTTTTTTAATTTTTTTTAAACAACGCATAATTCTTGCGTGAATCTGGTGTGTCACGTCATTTGTTGTCTGACCAATTACAGGAATAATACAATGTGACGTGTAATTTTTCATTTGACGTGACACCCTAAAAATAAGGACTAACCGCTAAAAAATTTAAATCTCATGTTTTTTTTTTCAATGTTCTTTATTTTAGAGTGTAAATAAAATTTTTTTTAAAGTTAGCTTAACTTTGTTTAGGGTGCTCGTCAAATTAAAAATTACACGTCACACCGTATGTGTCTACTTATGACTCAGTGTACCACGACATTTGTAGTCTGACCAATCTCAAGAAGACACCTGTGGTCTAAAATGTAATTTTTAATTTGATGTGACACCCTAAAAAACCTCAACTAAGTGTGAAAAACATTTTTATTTACACTATAAGATAAAAAATCCTGAGTCAAGTTCTCCTTCCAAAACCAAAGGAGGGAGGCCACTGGGAACACATTACAGAAGGATTTCTATTAGTTACTTTGAAGAACTTATTCAACTAGAGTGTCACCATCAACACCGACTAAAAAATAAGAGTTAAAATCATTTTAAAAGGACTTCTAGAGGGGAAAAAAGAATAGAAAAACAAAATTCCCCCTTCAGGTACGAATAGGATAGCAGGATAGAAGTTCCTGATGCAGAAGTTTAAAACGGGCAACCATAAAGAAAATTTACACAATCAAGGCATAATACTCTTTCTGAGATTAAGGCATAATAATTCCTCCGTTCCTAAATATAAGATCACTTTGGCTAATTTGGGGAGATTAAGGAAGACAATAAAATTACATGATCTTCCCAAAATACCCTCAATTAGTTAACTTTAAAAGGAGGATGAGTTTTCAATGAAAAGAGGGCGTATAAGGGTAGTTTGGGCAAAACTTGAGATAAAATAGGAAGTGATCTTATATTTAGGAACTTATCCACTTCCCTAAAGTGATCTTATATTTAGGAACGGAGGGAGTAAGATTTAATCTGAAACATTTAACATGGACTTCAGGAAAAAAAAACAAAATATAATGTGATTAACAGATTGTAATGTACGATGAATGTAAGACGGGTAGAAGAGCCTCACTCTGACAGTAATATAAGCAGCAGGAATAAGACCAATCAATGTTGCTGAAAAGAAGACATGAAATGGTATAACAACAATTGGAGATGCCAAATTAATGAAAAGGTTTGGCAAAGTCGGGGTTATCCTCAGAAAAAGCATGTAATTCAGGAGTGTATCCCTGCGCTTTGATATCTGATTGATGAAAAGAAAATCAGGTTAACAATGTAGTCACCATGAGTGTCTAATGGTTTGTCTGGTCAATATTGAAGAATGAGATAAGCACACCTCAGCTTGGAAAAATCTTAACTTGTGAGGCCACAACCAAGAAACTAAAGGCCTCCCAATCACCTTTGACAAAAAGAAGCAGGATGATGCTCCAGCAGTGGCATTGAAAACAACTAATAGAAGTCCTTGGAAAACCCCAAACAGGGCTCCAGCTAACAAGGACATGGAACGAAAATTTTATATATCACCTTGTGTTACTTCTTCAACAAGCCTCTAGCAATCATTTCATGAAGAAGCTTCTCAGCTCTAGCATTCTCATTTTTTTCAAGAAGAAATCGATGAAGAACAACTTTAAAAGTTACAAAATTAGGCGCACAACCATTCTCTTCCATTTGATCAAGCAGGGAGATTGCTTCATCAAGCAAACCTTCCCTGCAAAAACCATTAATCATGGCAGTATATGCATGCACATCTAATTGATATCCTTTGGCCAAAAGATATTGAAAAATCTCCCAGGCATCATTTAACCTACCGCCTTTGCATAACCGATCAATAAGTATATTGTAGGTCTTCATGTCAGGCTGAAACCCTTTATTGACAATTTGCTTAAATAAAGTGATTGCCTTGTCAAGATGTCCCTGTTTACAAAATGTGTCTAACAAGATGTTGTAAGTGATGATATTAGGGCGAAGACCCCTATTGTGCATCTCATAAATAACATCTTGCGCGCATGAAATTCTTTGTGATTTGAGCAAGCCATCAATAACAGAGTTATAAATTATAGCATTAGGAACCAACTTTCTGAAATGCAATTGCTTAAAGAGATCCATGGCCTCATCCACCATTTTCATCTTAAAGTATGCATTGATCAAAATATTATAACTAAAATTACGAGGTTGCCAACCATATTTTATCATCCTATTGAAAGCTTCCTTAGCCTCAACGATGTTATTAGACATACAATGACCATTCATTAAACTATTGAAGGTAACAACATCAGGTCTCTGATCACTCTTAAGCATTCTAGCAAATACACCTTGAGCTTCAATGACCCTTCCATCTTTGGATAAGGCATCAACTAGGATGTTAAAGGTAAAAACATCTGGGTGGATGCCTTTGGATATCATTTCACTGAGTACTTGATTTGCTTGTTGCCAATGATTCAAGGAGCAATAACCATGCATTAGACTATTATATGTAACAACATCTGGAAATACCCCGCGACCTATCATTTGAAAGCACAAGTTTCGTGCGTCATTGAAAAGTCCATCTTTACAAAGAGCATCAATGATTGTGTTGTACATAACCGTATTGGGCATAACAGTGTGGCTATCCATTAATTTAAGCAATCTAAGAGCCGATTGTGTCTTGCCTATCTTACACAACCCATTTGCTAATGTGTTATAAGTAACTTGATCCAATACAAAACCTTTGGCCACTAAGTCATCAAAGAAATCAAGAGCTTTGCCGACATGATGGTTAAAGCAGAGACCTTTGAGCAGTGTAGTCAACGTGACAATGCTTGGTTGAAAACCCATCTTGTAAACTTTGGCCAATGTAGAGAAAGCATAATGCATATGACCCACGTGGCAGTAACAATTGATCAGCATGCTGAGGTCAAACAAATCAGGAGTGAAACCCTTGAAGTGGGCCTGCGTAAGAAGGGAGATAAAAAGGGGATATTGTTTCATCTTAACTATGGAGCCTAAAGTCTTGGAGATATGGCGTGGAGGTGGGAGAGGACGCGTGTCGAGCATGCGATTGAGAGAGGAGACGGCGTGATTGAGGGCTTTGGTGTTTGGGGAATGGGAATGAAAGTGAGATTTGAGAAAGAGAGAGAAACAGTACCTTGCACCAAAAGAGGAAGAAGAAGAAGAAGAAGAAAGCATATTGTTGGATTATAGTATTCTGCTTCTACTTCACTTCAGCTAATGAATCAAATTGAAGAGTGAAGGGAGTGTGGGTACGAGGTTGAGGTAAGAAGTCAGTAACTGAGCAAATACACAAACACAAGCTTTGCTAACAAAACTAAGCTCAAGAAACCAACACGGAGGTCAAAAGTGAAGGAGTTTTGTCCACGTATACATGGTATACATGGTTAGGTTAAAATAAGGAGAAGACTTACCTCCAGTACTT
The DNA here is from genome assembly GCA_029929735.1 of Mimosa pudica. Classification (NCBI taxonomy): domain Eukaryota; kingdom Viridiplantae; phylum Streptophyta; class Magnoliopsida; order Fabales; family Fabaceae; genus Mimosa; species Mimosa pudica. Next base: position 3,620,399 of record JAKELP010000021.1, on the reverse strand, counting down.
GACCTTCATTACCTCCAGTGTACCAATTAAAAGTTGACACATATACAATATGTCACATCAGCCCTACATCTCATCATTCCCAAATAAAAACAAATCATTCTCCCTCCTCCCCACTTCATCATCTTCCCCAACCTTCTTCATACCCCTCCACCACCCACCGGCGCCTCCCACCGCCGCCGCCACCGCCCCCACCGGCGTCGTCTCCTCCACCGGCGCATCCCGCCGCCTCCACCGGAGCATCCGCCGCCGCTGCCTCCCACCGGCGTCGCCCCCTCCACCGGCGCATCTCGCCGCCTCCGCCTCCGCCGGCGTCGTCCCCTCCACTGGCGCATCCCACTGTCGCCGTCTTCGCCGCCGCCGCAGCCCCCACCGGCGCCTTCCCACCATCGTCGTCTCCTCCACCGGCGCCTGCACCGCCGACGCCGTCTCCTCCACCGTCGCCGTCTCCCCACCGCCGGCGGCGGCGGGAGGCGCCGGCGGGAGGCGCCGGTGGAGGTGGCGGCGGCGGTTGTGGCAGACGCCGGTGGAGGTGGGTGGTGGAGGGGTATGAAGAATGTTGGGGAAGAAGATGAAGTGGGAAGGAGAGAGGGAAATTTTTTTATTTGGGAATGATGAGATGTAGGGCTGATGTGGCTTGTTGTATATGTGTCAACTTTTCATTGGTACACTGGAGGGAATGAAGGTCAAGTACTGGAGATAAGTTTTTCCCTTAAAATAATACTCACTCATGTCCTAAATATAAGACCTAATTGACTTTTTTGAAAAATCATAAAAAATAGTAAAATAAGTTAATTATAAATTGATTTACCTAATTTTTTCCCTTAAACTAGTTTATTTTACTTATAAACTAATGGATAATATAAAAATATATCAAATATGACATGATTTAATAGACTATTTTGTAACCTTAACCTCTCCAAAAAAAAGTTATCTAGGTCCTATATTTAGGACCGAAGGTAGTAACATTGACTTATTATTCAACTGTACTCCCTCCCTCACCTAGGTTTTAAAAGTATCACCTTCTTCAAACCACTATTTTTTGGGTGAAGGGAGTATAGGGGTAATTTTGGGAAAACTTGAGTCAAATTAGAAAGTGATCTTATATTTAGGAACAAGTTCTCCTTTCTAAAGTGATTTTATATTTAGAAACGGAGGGAGTAATAGATACCAAGGGCCTTGTAGCCATGTGGTATGATGTAACATCCTAAAAAAAAGTAATAAATAAAAATATAATGATAATGATTAATAGAGCTTAATTTTTATTTAGAATTTTAATATGGAATTTATGAAAATTGTTAGGAGTGGAGATTAAATTGGGTTTTAGGATTTAATTTGAATATGAGGGTTTATTAGAAGTTGTTAATTAATTTGAGTATTTTTACGATTAACTAGAGAAATATATGGTGATAGTGGATAATTATTAAAAAAAGGTAGGGTTTTAGAAACCCTAATTTCCTCCCTTCTCCTATTTAAACACGTCATCTTAGTCTTGTTAGGCATATTTCTGAATAGGTTAGTCGTCAAGTCTTCATCTCCTCTACTTCTCCAAAATTTAGGGTTACATTAAAATGATGAGTACGACTTCGTTCACCGTTGGATTCTCTTCAAACTTAGGCATCCTGTTAGAAACATCACACAAGTAAATGTGAACGGTTAGATTGGTGATTGGATCTTTGGTGTGGCCTAAATAAGACGTAGAAGAGGAGTGTTTTCCATTTCGCAGGAAACAGAAACCTAGTTATTAGATTTCATGTTTCTACCTTTCCCGCCGTTGGATCATTGCAAACATTGGTCAGGTTGTTCTACAGACCAAGTTCGTCGTTTAGACCGTATGGATCAAGGTTGTAAGCAATAGGTTAGGAGTATTCAAAGAGACATTAGTAAGGGGAAAACTACGTTGTTGTGAGATTGGTGCGAATTATTAAGTAACTATAATTATTTGTTTGCGTGTGTGTGTGGGTTAGAAAGTTTTTCAAAATTATATTTTGAAAAAATATCTACGCACACATGTTTGAATTATATTTATTATAAAATTGTTTGGTAGAGTATGTTATTTTGAAAGGCATAAAGGTGTGTATTTCATGTTTTGAAATTATTATACATTAACGATTTATTTCATGTACGTTTTATGAAAGTTTGATGGTTTTGTGTCATACGATTTTGGGTGATGCATACGTTGGTTGATGTGGTTTGTGTGTGTGACACTGGTATATTGGATATATGTCATCCATGGATGAGGTACCCTGCAAGATCTACAGGGACTAAATGAGAAAGAATGAAATATAGAAATACGAATTGGGGGAGAACGCCCCCGGGAAATGAAATATAGAAATACGAATTGGGGGAGAAATATAGAAATATGAATTGGGGGAGAACGCCCCCCGGAAATGAAATATAGAAATACGAATTGGGGGAGAACGCCCCCGGTATTACCGGTATTTGTGTGTTTTACTTGTGATTGCAAAGTTTTTGATATTGATATTTCAAAAGATTGAACAGTTTATATATGGATTGTCATTATGCTTCTAATTGTTACATGTCATATGTTTTAAATCTATATTATATGTAATGCTCCATTGAACACCTTGTTAGCGCACACATGCACGTAGGCAAGTAGTTATAGTTGCAATTGAGTCTACCCCAGTTTTTATTAGGATTTCATATATTCATGTTTGCATTTATTAGGATTTCTATATTTCTTTAATTCGACGAATTATTGTTATTAGTATTTTCATTATTTCCTTGAGAATTCATTTGTATTTAGCAGGCAGAGTTATGCCGGATTATTTGAATAATTGAACTTCTAAGTATGGACTATGTTTTTCTTGATTACCCGGAGTGAGTTTTTTTTAGAATTTAGTTTAATTTTTTCTAACCATGATAGGGGTAGTTTACATAAATTAGATATTTAAATTTTTCTATCATGGTTAGGTAGTAAATAGCAATTTAGGAAATAAGTATTATTCTTTCTAACTATGTTAGCTGTTTAATCAAGATAATTTTTTTTCTAACATAGTTAGCACCATAATTATTTTAATGAATCAAGTTAAGTTCTTTTTCTAACTATGTTAGACATTTAATCAAGTTAATTTCTTTTTCTAACATAGTTAGCACCATAATTATTTTAGTGAATTAAGTTGAGTTCTTTTTCTAACTATGTTAGGCCTTTAATCAAGTTAAACTCTTTTTCTAACATAGTTAGTATAAGTAAAAAAAAATTAAATTATGTGAAAAATTAGGGGAAAATTGGGGATGTTACATATGACATCTCCCCTTTAGGTAGGAGGTTGCAGGTTCGATCCCGCTTGCCCCTTTAAATAAAAAAAATTCTAATAGATAAACAGGTGTTTGTAAATTGTAATATAACAATATAACCGTCAAAACAAAAAAAATATGTGAAAGTTAATTGAATGTGTTTTATTTCCAATTATGCTCATATTCATTATAATATTATTAAGAAAGGGAAATATATAAGCATTAGTAAATATGAAAGAGAGGTAGAGGCAAAGTAGGAAAATGTATTGAATAAATAGAGAATGTAAAATGAACTCTTATAATTTTGGATCAAAACCATCCAAATTTTATGTTTTTAGATTACAAACTAGAGGGAGTAGATGATTAGAATATATTTGTAGTATCAAGTAATTTTAAATAACTTAATTTACATCCTTAATCTAACCAAATCAGGTAAATAGAGCTTATATATAGGATCAGAAAGATTAATACTCAAGTGTCTTGAGGAGGAGTAACTCGTAACTAATTATAAGAATGGAGCTACCACTGATAAACCCAAGAATATTCGAATCTAATCCATCTTATTAACCGCGTAAAAGAAAATGCTTAAGCATGTTGCCTTCCCCTAACTATTCATACATGTAGCCAAGAGAATGCCAGCTTTTTTGAAATCAAGCCCACGATATTTTTCAATTCTTGCTTTATTCTGAAGATTTATTTGTTGATATAAACACCAACACCCTACAATTCATATAACCAACTCCACCTTTAACAAGAGTTGTTAGTGTTACTACCATCACTTTATTTTCATGTTGACAGAATATGGTTTACAAGGGGGCTATGAGATGAATTTCATTCCACAAAGCACCTAAGTGATTTCAAGAGGGGCTATCATACACTTGCAGAGATGAATTTCATTACATAAAGCACCTTAGTCATTTCAAGAGGGGCTATCATACACTTGCAGAGGAAATTAGTGATCAAGTGTACAATTCAATTGCTTAGGAAATTTACACTTGTAAAAGGATCCTGGAATAGCATCAATAACCTCATCAACATTAACATCTCGGCAAGTTTGTGAAAACCTCAATCATAAAAGCAAGTTTTCATTTGTGAACACAAGCAACATATTTGGGGATCAATAAAGCTACATCTTGATTTTATTGGTTAATAGAAAAGTCATCTCAGGTACACTTTTATAAACAAGAGACAAATCGGAGAGGAGCGTAACGGGAAAAAAGAAGAAAAAAGAACTAATATCATAAAACATCTAAAAGAGAACCATATAAAAAAAACACCTATCTTTCTTTCTATAACGAACTTGTAACCCAACATACTATGATCTCATTACCCTTGAATATACACCAAACTGCAGCTACTAGTACTATAGTTCAAATTCACCGAGACAACACATATTGCATGAAGCATGAGGCAGGCTTCACCAGTTCAACAAGCATAAACTATATGACTGAACATGGAACTTAGGAAGCTTGTAAAAATCTGCTGTTAACACCAGTCCTATACAGATGCAATTCAGATGCACTGGTAATACGAAGCTCAGTGTTTGCAGCCACAAAGAGAACATTCCCTTCAGTGACTACAAGTCCCTTGAATGATCCGGCACTCATCAGTCCTTCGCCTGTCATAACCAAAAAGATGGAAGGACCTCCGATTGCAGGGAATACCACTGTTTCGCCTTGAGGAAGAATGCAACAATCCACTTCAAACTCGTCAAATGGAGGTATATACCTAGTCACGTATGGATTTAGAGGGACCCCTTGCAAAATCTCAGGAGAACCCTGCAGGGAAAATAGACACCAGAAACAATGGCATCAATTAATAAGTACAACATATTCATGCCACTAATGAGACATTATTCTCAGAACTAATCTGAGTACATGAGCAATTTGGTAAAATAAACACCAGGTCCACCTTTCAGGGATTTGAAAGCTCACAGGTATAGGCGCATCATCCATAAGCTATATAAAATAATTCAATACATATCCTAGAAATTCATATAATGCATGACAACTGCATGTTGTTTCTTTAAAAATGTATTGATTGATATGTTTAGAAATGTTCAAATTTTGACCCCTGGTCCTGACTGGGGATCTTTTTATATAAAAAATTACATCATCTTTCCAGGATGGTCTAAGAAATGTCTAAGAAAACTGATTTCCAACCTGCATCTCCAATAGCCAGGAAAAGGAAAGGGAGCATTTAGAACATACAGCTTGACATTGTCTAATAAAATTAAAGAACTGAATAGTCTGTATATTCCTCAGACCAGAGACACATATGATCAATCTCTAGCACGTTAAATGTATCATCCTACCAGCGGTAAGGCTAGGTTACACGGTTAACAAGCAATTCTCAATGTCAAAGGAAAATATTACCACCAATCATGATGAAATCTTACAAGGAAATTGTCTGAACTTACTACGGAAAAACTCAAATAACAAGGCGTGGGTCTATCACTTGCCTGTTTGTATGTGAGCATGGAGCACAAAGTCTTAACATCAATGTATTTTGGGGTAAGGCCAGCTCGCACAACATTGTCTGAAGTTGCCATGCATTCAATGCACTCACCACATAAGTATGCATGAGGTTCATTTGCACCGAGGTATAACGCTTCACCGGGATTGAGTTTTACATGGTTAAGAAAGAAGGCTGCTATGACACCAACATCAGCTGGGTACTGCCTTTCCAACTTCAGAACCAGCTTCTCCTTATCAGTCAATTGCCTCACCTAATGCAAAATAAGAATTTAAAACATATGGTCATGAAAAATATGTTATCAATCAGGCCTTATCCCACAAGGTGTAGTCAGCTAGATGTTAAAGCTGCTTAGTCACCCTAAAAATATGTAGTGCACAATATGGAGGAATGGAAGTAATGAGTTCAGCCTGATCGTTCCAAAATCAATGGGACATCTTTCAGATAACAAAAGATAAGGCTGAAAACTTCTGATCCTCTCTAAAGAGAAATAAAGTCAACAATGCTAAGGGTAAACATTTTTGTTTCCACGTAATCAGCTGTAACGTCCCACTAATTCAATAGAATATAGTGCAATGATTGAAAGATTAACTTTACAAATAAGCTGAATCTGCAAATTGTAACAACAAAAGAGTATGGTATCAACCAACCTGACTTTCCTTATGCAGACGACTTTTCAATCTATTTACTGCTTCAGTCACTTTCTCTTTACTCTCCGACATGAATTTGGTGAAAACTTCTTGTAAAACAGCTTTTATTTTCTCTTCACCATCCTGATCACTAACTTTTAACACCAAGCTTGCACCTGCAGTGCCAACTAATTCCACAACCTCAGGAACAGTATGAAGCACAGCCTTTAGCTCCTGGATAGAAAAATACATATATTGTTCACTTGATTTAAGTAAATAACACCATATGTATTAAAAGAAGTTAACAGTATGTTTGCATTTTTGCCTCAAGAAAATTGTCACCCAAAAAATAAAAAGATAATATGGCACATAAAATATATGGAGATTACTGTTTATTCGCATGCACATTGGACACTGTTTTGCTCTATTCAATGGATGATATGAACCGACCTGAGCTAAAAATATAAAGTAGGAATTTTCAAATGATTGTAAAATTCAAAACATGGTATCTTGGATCACAAAGGTTATAATTAAATACGAAAATAATTAAACCAACAGAGGCTTAGCAAACACATTTTAAACCTGAATCATCAAGGTTTTTCAAAAACATGTAAAGATATTGCGAAGGTTATACAACAACTGAACATGCCACAACATTACCACACTTTTGTACAACAGCTCTTTCACTGATAGAGACCCATTGAACAGCCTGTTACATATTTACTACAGAACCAACTAACCATGGAATAAATACAAAATAAAAATTTAGGGAGGTTTTTTGTGTTTTAAGTTTGGGTATTTACTATTTAGTGATATGCTTAGGAAGACTATAAGCATCTCACGTACCACACTTTTCTACAAAGAGAGAGCATATATTTGATTCTGTACAAACATTAGACTGAACTCAGATTCTAAATTGAATATGTTAGTTCTCAAGCAACCAACTAAAGCTTAGCACTAATCTTGCTTATTTTATTTAAAAGATCATGGCAGAAGTCATACACTGTCAAGTAACTCGTTTGAAAATCCTCCAAGCTGCCAGTGACAATACCTTTTTGTACATAAAAATCAACCAACCCTCACTGGAAGAGGAGGCCACATTTAAGAACAGGATTACTTCCAATAGGCGGGCAACAAAAAAGCATGAGACATAAATGGTGGTCTAGGTCAACCATTATAATTTATATACACCATCAAAGAAAGAACTCCATAAAAAACCCCATCCAATAGGAACTGCAAGAAAAAAGAACCTAAAAGTCTGATGCCCTGATGCGCTCACATGAACAGATCTACAGCTCATGGAAAAATTCCACTTTATGAACTGTACTAGACCAATAAGTTATATCAAGTTATTAACCCAAACTTTTGTGACTTAATATGTTCACAAGATGTTCTAACTGCCTTGTGTGGCTATCAAAGGTTAGATCAGAAAAGACCATGCGAACTAGTGTTGTGTGATTAACACATTAATGAAAAGATTTTAAGGAAGAAAGATGACCCAGTAGCGTAAGCATGGGAAATTGAGATCACTGCCCTCTAATTACCTAAAGTTCAAACCATTTAAAAGTCAACTTCACATAATTTCTCCAGAGGCTCATCAAGAACTCTGATTTGCAGAGACAGTATCCGCATCAAAACTGTGAAAACAGAACTCACATGCCACATTTTTATACAGGAACCGTAGTTCAGAATGATATCATATTTCATTCTGAGCATAATTGGAGAATTTTCTATAGAAATGTCAATCTAAAACTTATTGAATGAAATCACACATTGTATATGAAATAAAAAAAATAGATAAATATTGCCCATATTAAATAACCTTAAGAGTGATAAAGCCACACAGGGCCTGAAAGTCTGTCATTGCAAGAGCCATCTCAGGTTTGTGATTTCCATCTTTATAAACATCAGGCAGCAACTTGTGCAAAGTCCAGGCCAACTCCTTGTCAGGATGAGCCTGTATTGACAGCGGCTTTGACACTGAAAGTACCTATAACACACACACACAGAGAACCTATTATCACAGAATCCAAACAAAGCTTGACCATAATTTGAAGCTGCTCAGTATCTGTTTTTTTCTGATCCCCTCTCAATTCTAGTCCAGAACACAGAAAATTGATGAGAGAAATTCAACTCAATATCAAGCAGGAGTTTAGGCCAAACAAAAATAAGGGCCATATCATAAATAACCCAAAAAACAAAAACACAGTACCAAGTATTCATCTATATCTAGTCTCCTTTACAATCAGTGACTTAGTGATACATATATAACCCAAAAACAAGAACACAATACCAAGCATCCATCTCTTGTCTCCTCTCTAATTAGTAATGAAACAGAAATAACCCAAAAACAAAAACACAGTACCAAGCATTCATCTCTGATCTCCTTTACAATCAGTGACTTAGTAACACATATATAGTCCAAAAACAAGAACACAATGCTAAACATCCATCTCTTATCAACTCTCTAATTAGTAATGACACAGATATAACCCAAAAACAAGAACACAATACCAAGCATTCATCTCTTATCTCCTGTCTAATTAGTAATGAAACAGAAATAACCCAAAAACAAAAGCACAATGTCAAGCATTCATGTCTAACTAGTGACACACATAAGATACAAAATCATACCTTGAACAAGAAAGGTAGATCACAGCCCCACTTTTTCAAAACCTTATCACCAAGAACATATGGGTTCCTTAACAACCAAGACTTAAGAGTCACATCATGAGAGCCATGAGGAAGCAAGAAAGAGGGCCCTGAATCATGAGTACCCATCCAAAGCTCAGCATAAGGCTTATCAGGAACAAATGCAGAGCCAGAATTCAAAGAAAAGAGCCTAGCAACTTGAGAATCTCGTCCCAATATACCCCAGTCGTAATTCTGAACAGAACATTGAAGCCTCTGAAGCTTCTCCTCACGTGGGTCCCCCATGAAACCAACAAAAAGAAGCTCCTTTAATGGTTGTTGTGAGGAAATTGAGGAAATGAAGGAGAATGAGAATGTGGGTATGTGTTGTTCATTGCTTTGAACGTGTTGGAAGAAGAAAAGGAGGAAACTTTATAGTGATGGATGAAATTATGAATGGTGGGTTTGAAAGAGAAAGATATGATTGTTTTGACAGTTTCAGTTTCTCTTGTTTATCATCAATTATCAATCTTGGATTGCTCGATAGGGAGATTTCTGTCCAAACAAGTTGAAAACCTCTTTTTTTCGCTAAAAAATATGGATTAGACTTATGTAAGTTTAAGCTTCTTCTCTCTCCGGACACCACGGAGATCCCAGATTAAGAATTAAGAAATTAAATAATGTGATGTGGAATTAAATTAAACAAGTTTAAAAAAGTTATTGATGGTTAATAATGTTCTTATAATCCAATATTATTTGATCAAAAAAAATAACCCAGTGATATTGTACAGTTATCATAAATATGATATTGGAAATATTTGGAAAGTTGATAATGATGTATAAGGCTTTTTTTATTTGTTTTCTTAAATTTTTTTTATCCATGATCAAGGTATCCTCTCACTCGACAAGTGAAAGACTAATCTCGTTGATTTGTAAGCACCTCAAAGGGTGGAACAGCTGGCATGAGAAATTTAATGATAAATTATTATTGTCATTAGTAATCGCTTAATAATAAATAAATAAATAAGAGGGAGTAAGAGTAAAACTATATGAATAAATTTTTTTATTAATATTATGTCATTTTAATTAACTTATCTTATTTCTTCAATCTAATTTAATCAAATAGATATGTTTATATCTAAGATTAGAGATAGTAGTATAAGAACTTCTACCATATAGAAGGTTGTGGGTTCAAGTCAAATATGATGTGGAAAAATACTAATACACTTTAAGAGTACCATATTATCTTAACTTAAGGCCAATGAAGACACAACAACTCAATACACATAAAATCTAGTTGCTTGAGCATATGGCGATCTTGGACAATTCATATTTTATTTTTTTCTTAGTAATAAAATAAAATGTAATTTGTTTGTGTGGGTGATCAACTAGTTATAATAAAAATAAGTCAGAGTTTTTATACTCTGATTCGTTTGAAGCTCAAATAATGTGGTGCACTTAAAATCTATACATATTTCTCATTACACATTTTAGTTCGCATAGCTCATAATTTTAGTGTCCATTCTTAAAGTTGATATGCATTCGGGAAATGCATTTTCCCAAAATCTTTTTGCTATAAAACAAGTTTCAAATGCATCCCACGTTTTACTTATTAAATTATTCATCAGTAATATGCCCTGATAATTTTTTTATTATACATTATATTAAGCAATAACTATTGACCAAAAATATGTGGTAATTGATGTATAGACTTCTTTGTCAAGATGAAAAAGAAAAAAGAGTAGTGTTAGTTAAGAAAAGAGACAAATGAATTCAATCCATCTTCTTCCAATAGAGTTCGGTTAAGAAAAAGCGGCAAAGAGACAGCCACGTCCGATGATGACGGCATGTGAATTACAATTATCTCGCGCTAAATTCACAAAGCATTCTCATTTTCTCGTGAGACAACGACGTCGTTTGATTGGATCGTAGCGTTCTTAATCTACAGCGTCGGTGGCAAATTCAGTGTGTGGCAAGTAAAGACCGAGCATGGGCCCCACAACCGACTCTTCCCTTCAACTTTCCAAATTCCACGTTTATTTTGCCTTATTAAAATACTCCCTTAGTCTTAAATATAAGACTTGACTTTTTTTTTTAGAGATTAAAGAAGTAAAATAGATTAGTTAACTATGACATGTTTGATATTTTTTAAGTTACTTATTAGTTTAAAGGTCAAATAAAATAGTTTGAGAGAAAAATTAGGTGAATCAATTTTTTTAGTTAAATGTCGCTTGGTAATCTGACGCCTATTGGCAACCGGCTAATTCGGACATGATAGGTAGGAGTGTTATTCATATAGATAAGGTTATCTCCTCTCCTAATGAGAGCGTTTTCTGGGAAGCAAACACGCGTTCTCATCCTAACGTGGTTGTAGTCCACTTACCAGCTCAAACAACTACTCATTGGTTAGACAAATCAATTTACAAATTACTTATTTTAGTTTTTTAGGACCTAGTCCCTTGTAAATTGATTCACCTAATTTTTTCCCTTAAACTAGTTTATGTAACCTATAAACTAATAGACAGTCTAAAAAATATCAAATATATCATAGTTAACTAACTTATTTTGCTTCCTTAACTTCTCCAAAAAAAAGTCAACTAGGTCTTATATTTAGGACCGGAGGGAGTATGATTAACAACCAATTAATTAATTTGAACTCAAATGATAAGAGTGTTGTCCACATATATAGATAAAGTTGTCCACTTTTCTAATGAGAAAATTTTTCAGGATTCGAACACACTTTATTATCCTTACGGGGTTAAAATTCAATTACTAGTCTAACCAATTACCTATGATGAAGATCATGTTATGGACAATGATAGGATGGAAAATCAACATGCTAAAAGATCCAAGAAATGTGGTCACATTATTAGAAGCCCAACAAGAAGATGTCTAAGGCCCATGTGGTGTCCATATTGAAGAAATTATTCATTTGGAGGATATGCAAGAGTGACTTGTTGGCCAAGTTAATAAGCATCAAATATGATTGCATTTAATTTTAGTCTTTTTATTTTATTTCCATAAAATAAGGCATTAAGTCATTGAATGTATTAGATTTTCTTTTTTATGTTTTTCCTATTTTGAAAAGCTGACTTTTCCTTTAAGAAAGAGTCATCTTGTTTTTTTAGGAAGGTGCAATTCAAATTGTCAATTATCATTAATGCACCAATTATTAGGTTTTTTTTTCTAGAGTATTCTATTGTTGCCTATAAATAGGCTTTACCTTGTACTACAATAAGAAGAACATAATGGAATAAATTGAGAATTTTGTTTCTCTCGTGTGAGCTCTGCTCGCATGTATTCTCTCGGGAATACTAGACTTATCAAGGGTTAATCATCCTTGTGGCGTCTTGTGGCTAGACTTATCAAGGGTTGATCATCCTTGTGGCGTCTTAGGGTTGTAAGAGACGGGTACTCTTCTTCCCATCGATCATCGACTTATCAAGGGTTGATCACCCTTGTGGCGTCTTGTGGCTAGGGTTGTAAGAGACAGGTACTCTTCTTCCCATCGATCATCCGGTTACTATTCACTTGTCTTCTAGCCGATCCGGTCACGCAATTCTATCATTTGGTATCAGAGCAATAGGTTGCTAGATTTCAAGTTCTATCTTCTCTTGTTTTTTTCATTTTTTTTCCTTCTGCCACCATTGTAAAAAAAAGTGCAAAAAAAAGATACTGAAAAAAAAAAGAAAAGAAAAAAAAAGTGAGATACAAAAAAAAAGAGGCAAAAAAAATTGGTGATTCGAGGACGAATCCTTTTGAGCAGAGAGGGAATGATGAAGATCATGTCATGGACAATGATAGGATGGAAAATCAACATGCTAAAAGATCCAAGAAATGTGGTCACATTATTAGAAGTCCAACAAGAAGATGTCTAAGGCCCATGTGGTGTCCATATTGAAGAAATTACTCATTTGGAGGATATGCAAGAGTGACTTGTTGGCCAAGTTAATAAGCATCAAATATGATTGCATTTAATTTTAGTCTTTTTATTTTATTTCCATAAAATAAGGCATTAAGTCATTGAATGTATTAGATTTTCTTTTTTATGTTTTTCCTATTTTGAAAAGCTGACTTTTCCTTTAAGAAAGAGTCATCTTGTTTTTTTAGGAAGGTGCAATTCAAATTGTCAATTATCATTAATGCACCAATTATTAGGTTTTTTTTTCTAGAGTATTTTATTGTTGTCTATAAATAGGCTTTACCTTGTACTACAATAAGAAGAACATAATGGAATAAATTGAGAATTTTGTTTCTCTTGTGTGAGCTCTGCTCGCATGATTCTCTCGAGAATACTAGACTTATCAAGGGTTAATCATCCTTGTGGCGTCTTGTGGCTAGACTTATCAAGGGTTGATCATCCTTGTGGCGTCTTAGGGTTGTAAGAGACAGGTACTCTTCTTCCCATCGATCATCGACTTATCAAGGGTTGATCACCCTTGTGGCGTCTTGTGGCTAGGGTTGTAAGAGACGGGTACTCTTCTTCCCATCGATCATCCGGTTACTATTCACTTGTCTTCTAGCCGATCCGGTCAAGTCCTTTCTATCACTATTGGTAGTGCCAATTCACACCTTAGTCCTCGAGAACGATGGTATACGTGTACAAACTTTGGTTTGGTAAGATGGTGAAAGTTAAATTGGAAAATAGATGTCTTCTAATCCCATACCATACTTCTTCATACGGACTGTCAATTAAGTGAAGTGAAATCTTTTTTTTTTTTTTTGGAACGAAAAAGTGAAGTGAAATCTTTAAAATCACAGAAAATGTACGTAAAATTCAAATGCAATTCACTTTCACATTATGACCAAACAGGTGATGAGTAATATCAATATACATGGAATCAAAAAATAAATAATTATCAGAAGTCGAATATCATAATAGTGTTCAAAAGCCTCCATAATCATAAGATCAATTGTCATTCTCGGGCCATTATTCATCCATTCATTTATCAAAATGAAGAAAGCGTAAAAAATTGATAAAGAAATAAGCTTGTATCCGATAGTCACTGAACTCAAATTAAATCATTTTTCAAATATAAATTTTTATGTGAACTAGCTTCATCATGGCTTTACATACACACGAGAAGCTAATAAAAGGTACAGAGATTCAATCATTGGGCAAGGTGGGTGAGAGATTCTGATAGAATTTCACCCTGATAGCGATAGTCAGAGGGTCAACTTAATTTGACTCATCATTAGTGATTACTAGTTATAGGTATGAGGTGCTAATCACCTAGGAATCAACTAGGAGAACATGTATGTGAGTAGGTGAAAGAAAAGTGTAGGAAAAGTTATGCAAATTAAAAGAAAAATGATAAAATAGATTAGAGTGTAAATTAAAGTGTGAAATCAACAACGTTTGTCATTGTAATTGTAGGATACATAATTCTGATTTCGTACATAACAGAATTAATCATGTAAAATTTCTAACAACACAGTTTAATAAATATAGTTATATTTTATTTTTGTTATGTATATGGTTAAAACACATTAAGGTGACGAGAGGCAAAATCTTGATAAAATATCTACGAGTATGCTCTCCCATCTAAAAAACAGAGGGTTTTATACTACATGAGTGAGAAGAGCTCTATGCTATTATTAATAATAGAGTTCAATACAACAATTGGCAGATTGTTTAATTGGTAGATTGTTGGGTCTCTTAGACATAATGCTCATCAATTCAAACCTACCCGTGCATGTAAAAGATTTTGTTGGGAGAGGCAAAAACCCACTTTTTGTTCATGTTAGTCATTAAATCAAGTCTTTCAATAGCACAAGATGATATATAATACTTTTTATATTTTTTATAATCATTTTATAATATTTAAAAGGTTAATGCTAATTTTGGTCCTTTAATTTTCAGTAGATTTGGGTTTTAACCCTGAAATTTGAATTAAGCGATTTTGATCTTTGGACTTTTATTAAATTTTGATTTTGATTCCTGAACTCGAATTTGTGATTTCAGTCATTTCATTTTGTATTATTTATAACTATTGATCCTTAATATCCAAGTTTTTTTTAAAAGTTGAGGGATAAATAGTTATAAAAGACATTTTACGTTCAAGGGACCAAAATTAAAACTGAGTGAAAAATTTAAAGCCAATAGCACTAATATTAAATTTCAAAGACCAAAATCAAAATTAAATGAAAATGCAATTACTAAAAGTTGCATAAAGCCTATTTTAAAAATAATAGACATGATTATGTATATTGAAAAATTGAAATAATGGATGAAAGAAAATTTATCAAGTATCTCTTATGATGAAAATTTTGCCAATTGCTAATACAACTTGTTATTTATTAAGAAAAATTATTGATTTGAACAATGATGCAATTGTTAATTCATCTCAATTATTTTTAAGTTGAGGATCAATGGTTATAAAAAACATTTTGAGTTCAAGAACCATAACCAAAATTGAGTGAAGACTCTTAGGCCAATATCACTACCTAAGATAAAATTTCAAAGACCAAAACCAAAATTGAGTGAAAATTTAAAAATTAAACTAAAAATTTTAAAGTTGAAGGAAAAAAATCAAAATTAAATGAAAGTTCAATTATTATAGTTGTATTAAACCTCATCTTAAAAATAAGATTCATACATGATCATGTGTAATTGAAGAATTGAAATAATAATGGGTGAAAGAAAACTGATCTAATTATATCTTATGATGTAAGTTTTGACATTTGCTAATACAACTTGTTATTTTATTAAAGAAACGATTGACTTGAATAATGATGCAATTGTTGATTCATCATTAGCATTACTCCCCACTTCCCACACAAAAAAACACCTTACCCGCACGCACACAAAAGAAAGGGAAGGCATACTGAAGACTAATACATATTCCAATTTGTTTTGGTGAAGAGAAAGTAAGGTTAAGTTGACGCTTCTTATTGAGGAAGTGAAAGCCCCCCTTGAACATTCAAAGCCAACATGAAGCATTTTTCGGCCTAGCTGACAGGCTCGTTTCCCACTACCTTAAGAGTTGAAACCTTAGATTGAAAAATAGAAATAACTCATATACTTTACCAAAGGAAGATTTGCTCAAATCGTAAGTATTTTAATTCATAGTTATAAGGTAGCGTGTTCAAACCTCAAATATGTGAAAGTTTTATTGAAAAATTAGACATGCTTAGAGCATAAGAAAGTGATCGGTTCTAAAAGAAGCCAATTGGGCAAATAATCAAGATGATCATATTAAGGGGGCTAGACTTAAGACATAATCATTTGTAATACCTAGAAGGGTACACATACTTGAAAGAAAGTAGAGATCTCAATAAGTTATGTCACAAGAAAAGGATTGAGAAAAGGATAGTGTCAACAATGATGTGATGATAATATCACGTTACCAATGAAAATCTTATATAAATATGTCTTGAGATATAAACATAAATGACTAGCTAGCAGAAAAGAAAATACGAACTTGAAATATGATAATATGAATATGTGTATCTATATGCTTAGAAGCCGAAGTGCATTATGTGCTAAGCACTTGAAGTGCATTGTTAGCATTATGTAAATGAGAACTTTTATGCCAAAGAGGAAGAGAAATATAGTCTCGTTGATTTTTGCAAAAGTTAAATGTTAATATATTTTGTTCTGTGGTGGATCAAATTTGATGTCTTATCAACTGAGAAGTTTGACTATATATGAAATTTTGATATGCATCTACAGAACTTGACCATAACTTATGAATCACTGTATTTTGAATCATAGCTTAATCCTATAAGCATTTATAATACTAGAAGTATTATCTAGTAAGATGTTTATGAAATCCCTTGTCCAAACATACTTTTTATCATTATCAAATATTTATGGATATAGGTTTTTTTTACCTTGGAATATAGGTTAAAAAATTTTTTGGATGGGTTGAAAATCTTGAAAGGTTTTCTAGAAGTATATGATTCCAATTTTGATATGCATTTTAATGAATGTTATTAAAATTCTAGATGGGTTTAGATATATTGGGGGAGCTCTTGAAGAGTTTTCGAAATTTGAATATTTCTTAAACTTCTAGATTTAGATTTGATGCACATATTAGAATATCACAAACAAATTACCTATTCACTTGAGGTGGTACAACGATCTCATGGAGATCCATGAAACAAACTATATCAACCACATCATCTAACCATGCAGAAATTTTTGTAATGCATGAAGCAAATAGAGAGACATGGTTGTGTGTTTGGTTGATACTAGTAATACACTTGCGGTTTATCTTCTAGTAAAATGAGTATGACATTATAATATTGGATGTATCTCTCAACTCATAGAAGATTACATTAAGTAAAGATGGTGTTCTCATTATGTAGTCAACTAAAGATTTAGCAAATATGTTCACCATGTCATTTCCTACTCAGACATTTGAGAATCTTACTTATAACATCGTACTTAGTAGAATCAAAGATATCAACTCAAGTGGTCAAGAGGAGGAGATAATACATGTTATACTCTTTTCCCCTTGTCCATGATTTTTTCCACTAGCTTTTCTAGCAAAGTTTTTAATGAAGTGTATCACTAAACATTGCACTCTTTTTTCTTCTACTAAGTTTTTTTCTCACTGAATTTTACTTGGAGTTTTTTTAGCACGAAAAACGACTAATCCAAACTCGAGGGGTATATGAGTGTTGTCCAAACAGACAAGTTTGTCCCCTCTCTCAATAAGTGCGCTTCCCGGGATTTGAACACATGTCCTCATCCTTACTAGGTTTACTTGAAGTTTTTTTTTAATAAAACATGTGTATAGTTTTGGACATTCATCCTATTATTTCTCCACTATGTTTTAACGCTAAATCAACTTACTATTGTGTCCCCATTTCCACATCCTTTTGTGTAACGAGAGTGAAGTATTGTTGGAAAAAAAAAAAAAAAAACGAGAGTGAAGTATTGAGATTGAGATTGAGATTTTTAAAACAAATCATCCTCTTCCCTCTTCTTGTCTCGTAACTTAGATAAGGATCCTAGGATTTCGAACAGTGAGCCCTCTTCTTCTGAGCCCAGCCCACTCTCTCACACTCACCCAAACCCTAACACCGCCACACTCTCCATCCATCCATCGGCGACAACCACAACATAATACAATACAATAGGCAAGCTTCCTTATTCCTTCAATTCATTCAATAATATACATTTAGGGTTTTTAGGGTACAAATGAAAGTAATGCATTTTTGCTCTATTGCAAAATTAAACGATGATTGGATCACTGTATGTGTATTTATGATAGGGTTTGCTATGGAGGGTGCATTTGGAGATTTAAATTTTTCTTTTTGGCCATTTGATGATTGAAAAATTGAAACTTTGGTTTATGTGATAGGGTTTGCTGTGGAGGGTGCATGATATGATGAGTAGAGATAGATGAGCAAAAATGAGTAGGTTGTCTTTTAGGCCTCGGCCCCTTGATATTCATAAGAAGCTTCCTATAGTGAAGTCCTTGAAGGATTTTGAAGATGATGAGACGCCTGCTTCTACGCGGAATTCACAATTGTTTCGGCTTGCTCCGGAGGTGGAAGCTGAGGTATGAATGAATTAAATGCACTGTAGTATTTGGTTTGTGTTGAGTTTAGGCATTTTGAATTGCTTGTATTGTTGCTCTTTTGTTTGTTTTGTGCTTACTGGATTATTAGCATCGAGAGGGTGCGCGATGTATGTTTGTAATTTTGATAGAAATGGGGTGATCAAATAGAGAGGAAATAGGGAAGATGTGAGAATCAGAGGAGGTGGAGGAAGAAGACAATAGAGTAGAGCAAATGAGGAGAGAAAACCATATTGTCCTTTTATATCAATTACACATCAATAGGTTTCATTCTATAACTCATTAGAAATTGTAAATCCTCTTAATGCATATGTGTGAGATCATATTCAACATTTTACCCTGCAACCAATCCGATCAGTTATTCAGGATTACTATGTTGTTGATGTGTCAGTAGAGTATGAAATAAACTATTAGAATATCCTGTGCTGAAGTCCTGATTGAGTAGGATTTCAATTTCAAGTAATAAGAAATTGATCACAGATAAACCTGCTCCTTTACAGATAGATGAAAAATGGGTAGCAAATCATATGTGATTCCACAGAATAGCTATCTGAAGGGTTATCATTTTGACTGTTGTTTATTCATTTTAAATCAAAATAGTCAATTTATGTCTGAACTTCTATAATGCAGTGTTCTGTGATTAGGACACTGTAATAGTTTATTTATATGCCAAAAGTCATCACATTATTCATATTGAACTCTAAGAATGCTAGTTATGAGTTCCTCGTTGCATTGTTTTAAAGCAGCAGCTATCTGATATCAGGTATTTACCCAGTAACTCTATTGATTACATCCAAATATATATATTTTGTAGCCACAACAAGTTCCCACCAGGAGATTAGCTGCTGAAATACCTACTCCTCAGTTTGTTATTGTGGATACATATGAACGGGATTATTCTTGTACTTTCAATCAACCTACTTCATACTTGCGGGCTAGGGGAGGTACTGCCACATGATCACTAGTTATGCTTTCCATTGATATTGCAATAATTTTAAAGGATCTTTTAAACTTTCTGACTATTGTAATGAAATTATTCCACTTTTTTGCAGCTCGTTCTGAGCTTGGGGAGTTTACTGAGTATGACTTGGACAATGAAGATGAGGATTGGATTTCAGAGTTTAACAAAGACCAGATGAATTTGGCACCGGAAATGTAACTTTTTAGCTTGCATTGCGAACTCATTAATTTCAATTTGGTTATTCATTTTTTGTTGCTAGTAGCTACTTTATCTTGCATCTTTACAAGCTCATGTTCTTTCAATTATTTTGTTTGGTGGTGACTTGTTTAAGATTTGGATAAATTCGTATTGCATCATTGAACATAGTTTTGCATAAGTAGGTTGCTATCATGTACTCCCTTTGGCTAAGATCAAGTTGACTTTTTTTGGAGAGATTTGGTTATTTGTATCATTTAAAGGGTCAGCTTGGCTTAACGATAAGCTCGCTTGCTGTGGGGTCCGAGGCTGTGGGTTCGAATTAGCCTCTCTACATAAAGCAAGGGTAGGGCTGCCTAATATATTCCCTTCCCCACTACCCTCACCAAGTGGGGACTAGAATTGGTTCGACCTTTTTTACCATTTTTCTCAAAACTAATTTACCTTATTTATATATTACCTAATTACATATAACATATATTATAATTGATTTTTCTATTCAGTTTCTTTAATCTTCATAAAAAAAGTCAACTTCATCTTATATAGTTTGAAGGTAGCATGTCACATTAACCAGATACTAAGGAATAGATACCATGAAAGACATATAAGTTGAATTCTGTTCCCTTTTCTTTTGGACAAGAAAATGTCACTAAACTTTGAACTTCTAATGAGGACTGCAGTATTTTTAAAGAAAACCATGCTGGGTGGAATTGTGAACCCTGCTCCATGACTGGGTTGTATAAGTCATTGTACAAACTAGTCCTATCAATTTGTAAGTTGTCTTAGGAATGTGATTGGTTATCAGTGGGACGTGGCTGATGAGAAGGATGAGTGAAAGATATTGATGGGCAGTTTGATACATTGCATTGCATTAATGTCAATTAGGTGGTAACAAGGGGCACTCCGTTGGTTTAATCTATCTAACCTCTCCTAATCAATTAGGTAGTTTTAGCAATTCAATTCACTAAGCATGCAAAATCCCTTGAGAAATACCTCACTCCCATGACTATACTCCTACTATTGGGACATTTGGATGTAATGTATCCCTGTGCTTGGCATTTAAACGTTTGATATCATTACTTCTTGAGTTTTGAGGAATGGGCATGAATTCAACTTTAATTGAAATTGACTCTTTGGCTTTGGCGTTCGGTTTTGTATTGAGTATTACACCCCTTTGGTTCCCCCTAGATTTCCATGAAGGTGCAGTGGGATTCAGTCCCATCCATGTTCCCTTTCATCTCCTTGTAGTATATCTCCACAGTTCACATATTTGCTTCCTTGAGTGAGCCTTTACAACCGTTGCACAACTCTCGTAATGGCTGTGCACAAACCACATGTGCAAAGGATCCGATTCCTCAAATAGTTCTCATCAATTTACATTTGGGCTATATTTGTATGTTGGATCGTTAGCTATGATAGTGAACAAGGAATGAGAAAGTGAATATAATTGATGGGAAACGACTCTCATACCCTTAACTTAAAAGGTAAGAACAAGGGACAGATAATGATAACAAAGACATGATAAATTTTGCATAAACTAAAATTTCTTATTTGTTGCGTTACTCTACCTTCTCTGAGAAGGAATAATCTTTTCTTCT
Organism: Mimosa pudica; assembly: GCA_029929735.1. Taxonomy (NCBI): domain Eukaryota; kingdom Viridiplantae; phylum Streptophyta; class Magnoliopsida; order Fabales; family Fabaceae; genus Mimosa; species Mimosa pudica. The sequence goes on along the minus strand of JAKELP010000021.1, from coordinate 3,599,122 downwards.
ATTCAACTTTTGGTCGTTTGCTACTGTGATAATATATCTGGGTTAAAAACAGGATCATATATGCATAACATAATTAAATAATGATAACACAGGGCTGACACTATAAAATGATTATAACATTGGTAAAATAGACATTTATATGAACTGAATTTCCTTGTTTTTGTACATTTTCATTCTCCCTAGAAGGTATACTTTTTTGTTCTATTTTATTTTTGGTCATTTGACACTATTGTTTAACATCTAAAAAAGTTGTAAATGTTTAACATTTCTATCTTGTTGTAATGTAAATTTCATGTTGGATAGGTTTGAGTGCCTTCTATTCAAGTTGGAGGTATTGGATCATAAAGCTCGGGAAAGAGCTGGAGTTATAACACCTCTTGGATCACCGATTTCTGTGCATTTAAGAGAGGATGCAGCTATAGAGGTGAACTTGTGTCTAGTGGATTCTTGTAAATTTTCGTACTAATCACTTACTACAATACACATGATATTATCCACCCCCCTTTAACATATTTGTATCTATGTGAGTTTAGTGATTTGATTCTAATATATCTAGTTTTAATAAGAAGAGATATTTGTTCTCTCTGTATTGATGATTAACTATTAGTTAGTAAAGATGTAGTTTATCTGGAATGGGTCCTTGATACACTATGTGAAGAAATCATTCAATTTCGATGTCTTGGGACTACAACATTGGTGAAGTTAATTGAACCTGTCAAAAGAATCTTTTGTGAGCAAGAGCATATTACAACTGCATAGTTACAAATACAACTGTTCTTAAGCACTAGTAGGTTTTCTGTATTTCAACCGAGGTATGGCAAATTGTAAATAAATCTTGAATTTAATATTTTTGTGGTTACTTCAATTTTGCATTTCGTATTTCAAACTTAATCATATAGAAAAGAATTTAGAATAATATTGGGATGATCGTTATTATAAGTAAAAAAGCAAATTCTTCATGTTAGGAAATGTAAAACAATGATAGGATTAGATTGAAAGAATTTCAACTGGATGCATTAGTTGTTTTTATCAAGTCCATGTCTTGCCGACCCTACTTAACGTGTTAAGGTTCTGTTGTCGTTGAAGTCTGTGTATTAGTGTAGTTACATCTGATATCAGTATACCACAATGCAGTTGTTGTTTTGCTGGTGATGTGTATATATTTCTTTTCAGGCTCATCAAATGTTTTTTTGTTGTTAATTTCTAGGCCCTACAATCCCTGCCTATCAAATATGGAGTTGTTCATTCTGTTTATGATTATTGGAAAGAGAAGGTATGGAGTCAATCTCAAAATATTACCCCTAAGGGGCATGTCTCCCCTTGTCTGTCAGTTTTGTTTTCTCAACAAATTGTTATATTGCTAGATTTATGAGATCTGTAAATTATACTAATTAATATTTAGTGTAAGTCAGCCTGCATATTGACGGATGTTGTTTGCTGTTGGGTAAATGGATGTATTCAATCTACTCTGATAAATAGTTTAATTTTTCTCTCATTATTACTTGTGTATGATGGTTTAATAAATGAACTGAATTGAAACTTGTCTGTCTATCGGTTACATTGATGTTTACTTGGGTTTTGATTATCATTACAAGATTGAATGCTATCTTATATCATAAAGTAATGATACTAGGAATGGTGTTTGAATCAAGCCTGTTGACATGCTCAGGGCACTTTGTTGATAAAGCCTTTATTTAAAATTTGATTATATTTACTCTTACATAGGGCTCAGTATTGAGCTGAGCTCACCTATTCTGATGAGCCATTTTGGTTAACTCTATAACTGTTTTATTTTATATTTTTAGTTTTATCAGATTCAATTAAAACTGAAGAACTTGTAAATTTAAATATAATGGGCTTTCATTCAAATTGAGTCTAGTCAAAAGTCAAGCTTAAATGTTTAACCGTGTCAAGCCTGAACCTTGGATTTCAAAACTCTATTAGCTCAACTTGGATTTGAACGATATCTTTGTGTGTTTTTCCTCCATTGAACTTGGATTTCTTTGTGTGTTTTGTGAAGCGGTTGTTTCAGCTCCTAGTCTTTATATCTGACACTTTTTTGTACTCTTTTCCGTGACATTTTTTTGGGGCAGCGCGAAAGGTGGCAAAAGCCAATTTTGAGACGTTTACAGGTTAGTGGTTTTGCTGTTACTGTATATTAATATGTAGTTGATGCTTTGATATATTGGTGCTTGCATTTTTCTTGCGTTGTTAACAATTAGATTTGGTTTGCATATCGGTTTGCATATCCAAGTTTCATTGTAATCTTACATTGAGTCACAATATTTTAATGTTCCCACATTCAATTTCTTTTCCAGCTTTCTATTCTTCTCCACATAACTAGCAATGACATTCAGCTTTGACCTGTGACTGTACTTATATCCATTCTTTCTTCTTTACTGATTTATCTTGCCATTTTCTTTTCATGTTTGTTACCAATTTTTTCTCAGTTCTTGGAGTGCAAGCTTTTTGTGACTCATGGCACTTTCTCATAATCTATATTTTCCATTGCAATGTTTTTCTTTGTATCTTTTCTCTAGCTATGTGTCAAATTGGCTTTTGTGCTTAAGTAAGACTTCATCATAAGAGGTTTAGCAGTTAGAGTTATCTGTTTGCATAAAGCTGTATGTGCTAATAGCAAGCTATTGAAGAGTATTTGAGCTGAATCGTATTGTCTCCAGCCACCTACACCTGTCAATGATACCAATCCCTATAATGTCTTTCGGCCCAGGGAGAAGACCCACAGGCTTCACACAAGAAGGGTAAGTGTAAAACAGAGCTTTTTATACATTTCTATTATGGGTAAATAGTGCCTCTGCCAATGCATCCTTTCATAGTTGCTAATGTTGATTCTGCTAGATTAACTTCGTTCTGATTTTCTCCACAGATGCAGAGGAGAGAAAACAATGTACAGTCTTTTGAAAAGCTTCGCCAGGTCAGCTATTTTTCATTCTCTCTTAATCAAATCAAAAGTTCTTATGATTTGATTGAATTTGTTTAGTTCTTAAATTTAAGTTTCAACTTTAAAAACTCGGATGCTCATGATAGTTGTATGAATTACATGGTTTTGTTTTTAGGGTGTTCAAATTTATTCTGCCAGAAGTTGTTCATATCCATGGATGGATTATTTCTTGTGAAATGCATTTTTTGAAATGTTATCAAGTTTTTTCTCTTCAAACAGGTGAGGCGCAACCTTGACCAAGCTAAGAGCTTGTTGGAGGCCTTGATAAAGGTGAATTTCTAGTTGGCTTGAGTGGTTTTTCTTTTCTTTTTTTGTTTTTTCCTATTTTTATAATTTTTTATTCACATTAATTTGTGTTCATATACAATCTTAAACAGAGGGAGGAGAAAAAACGAGATGTAATGGAGAGTGAAGTTACACTTCAGAGGATGCAAATAAAGTATAAGGTACAGATATGGATTTGAATATCAAGCAGTTTTTTAGATATTTTATAGGTTTAAGCTATACATAGGCTGATATTTATTTTCTCTATGGGACCGCAGCATGAAACTGAATTCTTGGAGGATAGCTTGGCACTCTCTGGATATTTGCCATTTTCTTCCCGGTTTGGTTCGAGTGAGGAGGAATTTTTTGATTCTGATGATGTCATGACTAGCCGTCCTCCACGTTCACGGTCTGCTCAAGCGCCGAATCTTCATCCCTATGATGCCACCCTTCCCATGACACCTGCAGTTAGTACCAGGCAAGAGTTAAAGAGGCGATATGCTCCGCATGGATGGCCTCATAGACTGGTACTTAGCAAGCTTAAATCCCTTCTTCCATTTTTTTATATCTTAATTTTAAATTGGTGCTACAATATTGAGTATCGTTGTTGGTTAATTGTGCTGGAATATGCAGGATCCACTTGAACCTGTTTTACTGTTCACAAAACCTTTAATTCCAGAAAAGCTGGCTATGGTGGGCATTATACCACCATCAGATTCTTTCACAAAAAATGGAGAGTCATCACCGCAGTATAAATTCCGTGGGAGAATTGGTAGGGGAGGCCGTATAATATTTGATCGATGGAATCCACTTGTGCAAACGCCAATTGACTGTGGTAACACGTACTATATGCCACCAAAACCTCGACCTTCTTGTAATTAATCTGGTTTATTTTACTGCAGTTATATTTTTTTTAGTGTCCCGTACTGCAGATTTAATGAAATTCCTGCTGGAAAGGGATTGCATTTAATCATTAGGAGATGGTATAGGGTAGCTAGGAAAATTGCAGATGAGAAACATAATTAGGCCTAGAAATTAACAGAATCTCATTTGTTAAAGGTAGGAATTCAGATGTATTGTATTATTTTGTATGTTTAAATATATTCTTCTGCCATTCTTTCTCATAGAATGGTTTCCAAGTGTCAATATGTTTTTCTTGGTTATTAAACAATTTGTTGAAGGTCTAGAATCTATACGATGCCACAGCAGGTTCAAGTGCCTCTATCCTCCCTTCTTCACCCCATTTTGAGCTCCATCTCTACTTTTTAATTTGTGTGGTAGTAAGCAGGCTGCGATAATATTTTTGTAAGCTTTGGCTATGGATAAGCATAGATTAAAAGTGCTCATTATGGTTAGTTCAGTTGATATGATTAAATTACTTGGCGTGAAGTTTTTCACAATATGATGTGATGAAATTATAGCTGTATTTACTTATTTTTCACTGAGCATAGTTCAAGAGATGGATACTCTTAATTATACATTTGTAATATGTCATGTTCAGTTAGGACGTGAGGATTTCGAGGAAGTACAAAAACTGGAATTTTAGAGAATGTGCGGAGGGAGATCAACTTGGTATGAACTTACTTATCATCAAGAAGAGTAAAAAATGTTTCCTGGATGATCAATTTGGTTTAGATAAAAGAAATTGTTCGGTGGATTAAATTAAAACTTTTGTGAATTTAAAGTTAAGCTGCACTGAGGATGGGTCATCTTTCAAGGAATGGATTAAAATATTTTTTACTAAATAGCACAGGGGTATTTGCAGTTTAGTCCCTGGTAAGGGAAATTAAAAATGGAAGGTCCCAATACATTCCAAAATAATTATAAAGTCTCAGGGTCCTTTCCTGCAATTGTTTGCTTAACTTCAATGACCATTTTACTCTCATTAAAGATGGTTGTCATCTCACTGGTCCCTACAGGGGGACTATGCTTTCATCTTATGAGGGCAAAATGGTCATTGAAGATAAACAAACAATTGCAGGAAAGGGCTCCTGGGACTTTATAATTATTTTGGAATGTATTGGGACCTTCCAGTATTAATTTCCCTTACCAGGGACTAAACTGTAAATCCCCCAATAGCATAATCTATTTTCGTTGCTTATTATATAACCAAAGAGGATGACCCGACTCAAAGGCCTGTATGGTACGAGGTATGGTACGAGGGGAGGGGTAGGAAAATGGGCGGAGCGAAAATTTTTGTGACATGATTTTATAGGAATTTGAGAAGTGAGGTTGAAAATTCTAAATTAATATATAAAACTCTTATATTTTACAATTTATCTAAATTAAAATATTACAACCCCACTTCAATTTTTAAAAATGCATCTTACAAAAATTTCCCTTCCTTCTCCCCTCTCCCCCAAATCCCTCATACCAAACAGACCTTAGTGATATCTTGTCCAGAAAATAATAGGTAATTGTTTTTATTCTTTGAACAACCTTTTTAATCAAATAACTCTATTGGATTTGTACAATTGAATTTAACTTAAGAATAAGAGGGAAATTTACAATTTTGCATGATTTATTACATTTATGGAATGTGAAATATTGTTTCACTAGATAATAAGTGAATGATCTTTGTGTGTAAATAATACGGTGAAATCAAATTTTGAAGTTGATTTATGTAATTTTTAATCATAGTAATTTATTCATCTTTCATCTAGTGTATAAATTTAAAGACAGTCCGATAGCTTCATAAACAGTTGAGTTTGAGTTTGAGTTTGTCATCCACTTCAAGTATAAGGGCTAAACTTAAAACTCGTTTAAAGTATAAGATTAAAACTATAACGTATTTTTTGGCATAAAATGATCAATTAACTATAAGTAAACAAATAATACAATTTGGAAGAGTATGGTTTATGATTTATCAAAAAAAATAGAAAGAAAGAAAGAGTATGATTTATGGAATGGAGAGTTAAATTTACATCAATTTTGAACATTTATGTAAAGAGTGACTTGCAAAATATTTTGAATTTGTATTATTTTCAGGGGTGCCTTCAAAATGAGTGTGGATCATACCATTGAACAAGTTTTTCTCATACAAAACAATATTGATATGGCTCAAGGAGGCAGGAAGTGTTTGTGCTACTTGGATAATCCAGCGTAGCATTGGTTTTATGCAAGAGTTATAAGGTAACTTTACCCATTCGAAACCTCGAACTCCATCACGGTCCAAGAAAATAAATAGCAAAGCAAGTGGTGTGCCTTCTTATTTCCATCTTTCTCATGATAATTGTCTAATCTTGAACTGATATGAGAATGTTGCAAATATCACTAATAGGTAAGGAAGTGATAGGTGATGAAGTTAGGAATTGTAATATAGACTTTGCCAATTACAAATCAAAGTAGTTTAAGATAAAGGAGTCTGGCAATAATTTGTTAAAAAATATAAACAAACGAATTCTCATGCTTTCCAAGAAAATAGAGAAAGCAAAGCTTCTCATTCTAAAAAAACTAAGCCTTTTCATTTAAACTATTTAGTCAAGAGATTTTAGATACTTACTGAATTTGCACTTAAAATATATTAACCTCACTTGTGAACTCCCCTATGTCAAAGCTAGACTAGATAGTTAGTAATTAAAAATAAAACTACTGAATAAACACTAGGTGCCTATGAAATTTGAACGTTATATATAACCCATAAATATTATATGTTAAAAGTAATCTCACTCGTGGAAACTTGCCAATTTAAGACTTGAACTAAATTATTGTTGATAATTGAAAATAACACTACTAAAAAGTAAGTGTAAAATATCCATGAAACATTGTCCCAACAAAAAATTCTCCATGAAACAAGTACAAGTACTTGAGAGAACAACACTATTAATACTATTCGTTAGATTTGAGCGACCAAGACCTTATAAAGCTCTTCTTACAAGGAAATCATTTAATGTGAGACTTGCAATATTTATCGTCTATAAAATTTGTGTGACCCTAGCAAAACTCCAAATAGCACCATAGATTAAGCTTTTAATAAAATTACTCATGGTAAAGTTATAATTACTTATAAACCAATATCTTAAAATTCTTAGAGTTTGTTTTTAATAAACATTGTTACAATATTCTGGCAAAAAGACAATGGTTGGAATAAAGAGTAATACTACATCCGAACCTAGTTGACTTTTTTGGAAAATCCTTAAAAAGCAAAATATAAGTCAATTATAAATTAATTTACCTAATTTTTTTCTTAAACTAGTTTATTTAACCTATAAACTAATGACTAATCTAAAAATATATCAAATATGTTATAATTTAATAACATATTTGTAACCTTAACATCTCCAAAAAAAAGTCAACTAGGTTTTATATTTAGGAACGGAGGGAGTATAACTAAATTATACGTATAATGATGAATTTAGGTAGATTTAATATTACTTAAGCCAAGAGAAATAATTTTTCGGTCATACATTTCTATGCATGACTTATATAATTTTTTTATATGAATACATAATTGCATCATGTATTCATTATTATGTAGATTATATTGCGAAGAGTTATGGTGTATACATTAATGCTTTTTTCTCCTCAAACATGTCCAAAGTTACAAACTAAGTTAGAGTTAGAGTTAGAGTTAGAGTTTAGGCAATTATGAAACAAGTTTTTTTCTTGGTTAACAAGAACTCACCTACATTCAATAAATACAAACACTACCCACACGCATACAAAATTACAAGTAACTAATTTACAACCTAAAATAAAGCTTATTTCACTTATTATGCAAGAAAGTTCAAACCATAGACTAAAAACAACCCTAAATGAAAATGTGAGCACAACTTTAAGAACTCTCCTCCGGCGAACTCTGTCTTCTCCGTTTCCGGCCACACCGATTCGGGATCGGGTCGGGTCCACCAGCCTCGAGAGGAAAGTTCAAAATTGCCCTCCGACCCCTCATTTTAAAAGCAGCACAATCATAAGCCTTAGCTGCATCAATCTCGCTATCAAATGTACCCAACCAAACCCGACTCCCTTTCCGGGTCGGGTCACGGATCTCCGCCGCAAACTTCCCCCACGGCCTCCTCCTCACTCCCCTATACCTCCTCCCCACCGCCGCCATCACCGCCGGCGCCGGCGCCGGAATTTTCTCCGGCGAGGAACCCAAATCCTCCATATCCTCAAAATCAAAACTTTCCACACAAGAAGTGAAAATTTGCGGCGGAGGACTTGGTTTCCGATCAGTCTCCGGCGAAGAATGTTCAAGCTTTACAGGGAAGAGATTGGATATGAAGAAGGATTCTTGTGATGGTGAGGAAAAGTCAGCACCAAGAAGATGATTGCGAATCCATTCCAAATCTGAGAAGTCATCTGAAGTTGCTTCCATTTTGTGTTACAAGTAAGGATAAGAAAAGGAAAGTGAAGATTATTATATTATGAGTTGCAAAAGCAAGCATGGAGATATTTATATATATAGGGATGAGTGTGGGGCCCATAAGGATTTATTGTTATGGATGTCACAGTGAATCAGAACCAAGTTGCATATGACTATGAGTAGTATATTTATATTTAATTTATAGGATAGGATGAGTCTCTCCCACACGGGTTGTACATAGAGAGGAGAGACATTTTTGCAAGTGGGAGATTGTTCATTGTAACTTTGTAAGTAGAATCAGAGAGTAGCTGTTGTGTGTACTTGGAAGCAATGAACGTAGTCAAGTTATTTATTGTGATCAGAATTAAATGAAGATATGTGTAAGAGAGAAAGATGTCTTCTCCGTTGTGCCACCTCAACATCCATGGATTTATTATATAGTAAACGACAATAGTATATGCAGACCAAAAAAAAAAACGACAATAGTACATGTGTGAATTAAATTTACAAAGGTGTACTTATCTCATTTCTCCGTTTTTGTTATAATGATCTCATTTCTACTTTAACTTAATCTAACTGAGGAGGAGAATGAAAATGGTTTGATAAGTATGTTATCGGTGTCATGCCGTAGATACTTGATATTTTGAAGGATGAATGGGATGCATTGAATGTGTGTGTGTATTGAATGTAAATATATATGTGTGCCCGCGCAACCCATTGTCTAGTTTCACCCTTCAATCAACCTGTGTCATTTTCTGGGTGGACTTGGGTGGGATTTCCTACTAAATGGTCACACCCTAATCATTAAGAAAGCATCTAAAACTGATTTCATGAATACGATAATAGGTTAATGGATGAATCTCTTTTTAATCAACAAAGTTTATCTCTCTAACACATGCTTTTATCTAAGTTCAACATCAACATATCCTCTCTTGAGTCGATAAATTATTGTTGAACAAATAAAGTGTTGATCAGACACTTTTTAGAAACAGATGCAAGGGGAAAACAAGGTAGAATTGCATTAAACAACCAATAGAAAGGAAATTAACAAAAGCAATCCATATAAAGGTTCAAAGACACCTACACTAGATGTTTAATTACTCCTAAATAGAATAAAGTGGCAAATTGCAATTCTAAATAGAAATCATGTCCAATTCAAGAAAATAGCAAACATTTGAAGAAAACAAGAAAAGTCTACTACTAAGGGCAAGAAACTCCTCTGATTTCGCTTCATGCTTCCAAATTTGCGAAATCTTAGCTCCAAATTGTATCCTCATATGAGTTTAATGGCTCCTACGGATTTCAGAATGAAAAGGGGATAAGAGTTTATGGAATTTGGCACCATGAGTCTTTTATATGATAGCTAGAAAATAATGTAGGACGTTTCTAATATTTTTACGCAATGTCATAGCACTCAAGTGCTGTGCCATGACACCACAGACAATTTTTCAGCAATTTCAGCAATTAAGTTTCAACTTCCTCCACTCTTTTCCTTTAATCTTCCCCTTTATTTCCTAGAATATCCATCTCTACCAATTAGAATCATGCATATAAGTGAGGGAATATGTCAAGCAAATTTTCTGCCAAATTATCATACTTATCTAAAAATTAATTCACTTAAGCTCATATGTCATATTAGCACAATTTTCTTTTAAACGCTTTGAAAATTCCTTTAATTAATATTGATGACTCCTCAAATATGTCATAAATCAATGTAAAATGTGGAGTGGTTAGCAAGCAGGGCAGCATATTTTGTTCAATATCTATCCCTGAAAAAATGTTTCATTTTTCTGTGGGCCATTTTGTTTTGGCAAGGCTGAATTGAACATATTTTTTATGAATATTTTGAGAGATGAAATGTTCAAATTGGGAAAGCAAGTGGGAGCTTGGACTTTTGTAGAGGTGTAGCTGTTGTGTGTACTTGGAAAAATGAATGGGGGTCAAGTCTCAAGTATTAAGAAAAAAAATAAGGATAAGAGGAAAATGTCTTGTAGTGATAGGATGCGACATCTAAAAACATGGATTTATAACAAGGGAGAAGGACATATGTCAAATAATTTTAAACTGCCACCTCAGGAAACTTCAAAGTTCTTGATTTATCATTTCTGAAATAATTTTTACTTATTTTTTCTTATGTCAATCCAAGCAGACACTTTTTTTAAGTAAAAGCTATCGTGTCATTGCCGTTGGATTTTTGTTTTTTATGCCAAAAAACTTTAATTGCAGCCGCCGAAGCTTCCATGGCCATGAGTCCATGACTACTAATAGAGCATGCTATATTGTGTGGGGAAGTTTTTTTATTACTAAAAAGACAAATTTCATTAATAAATAAAAATATTACAACATACTTTTAAATGGTAATACAATTATAATAAGAAAAATTAATTTTGGGTCTCACCAAGACACATAATATTGGAAAAGTCCTATCAATTAACTAATTAAAATATAGTTCCAAGAGACTTTACTTTCATTATGTTACACCATAAGAAATTCTTATATCTTTTTTATCAATAGGGCATAAGAGTCTTTTTGTATTATAATATAATTAAAGTTAGATTCTTTGGGACCTTACTTTAATTTGACCAATTAATGATACCTTTTTAATTATGTGTGTTGAGTTGTACCTAAAATTATTTTTCAGGTTAAAACTGAAAAAAAAAGAGAGAGGAAAACCATAATAGAAACAAGGTTAAAAAGTTCTTAATCCTTAATAAAGAACCAATAACAAAACTAAATGTATGGTTGTGATATCACACTGTGAAATGTATTACCATTACTTCCCTATGTGAGGGTAATTAAGTTGTTTAATAAAGAAACTTAATTTATTGAAAGCTCTTAAAACTTTATAAATAGCAAGACATTTCAATATATTTTTAAATTTTCTTATACATTTCCCTCCTATAACGTCACTTAATTAATCTAAGCAGGAGAGTGGAAATTAACATTAAACAAATTTAGTTATTTATTGAAATTTTGATTCTAACTTATTGAATTGATCTTATTCTCCCCCTATAAACACAATATCCAAGCACTGATGGGGTTGAATCTAAGTAAAATGAGATATTCCTTAGTGGATCAAAGTTTATTCTGACTGGAAGAGACATTCACGTCTAGTAGTATTCAATAATATCTTGAACACATAGGCTTCAATATTAGGATAAATGTGCATATAAATTTGGCTTTTTTCCGAATTATTAATTTATCTATGATATTAAAAAATAATAATTGAACTTGTTTAAATCAGCAACTGGATCTTGATAAAAAAACAGCAAACCATGGTCAGCAACTGGTTTTCGCCTATCACTTTCGCTGTCTCTTCCTTGATTAGGTGTGTCAAGTTGTGAGAGAAACATTTAATGCGAAAGGGCTTGCGTTGAAATTATATGAAGTCTACTACATGATGAGAGATAGGATCTGCAGATTTCAATCATATCAAGTCTCCTCATGCCAAAAGGTACAACCCACGTCACCATAAAAATCTTGAGTTGAGCTGGAGTTTATCTGCTAAACAAATCATTGATTCACATTAGATCGTTACTTCCATTGTCTAAGGTTAGGCCTTTTTTCACAACAAATTGTGTATTACTTCCTTCAATCATTTTTCATAATAGATAAATAACCAAATTATGAGAATAATGAAGTTAGTTTAAATTAATATATAGTATTAGTAAATAAAATTATATGGGGCAAGGGTTGTCTCATCTTTCATTTTCTAAATGTACAACCAATATTTCAGCAGCTCAGATTCAGTTTGTACAAAATACTTTTTTATTTTTATATTTTTTAGTATTGATGCGTATAATTAATTAGTTTTTTAATAATTTAACATTTCTAATTAAATCTTATAGGAAATTAGATTTCAACCATTCATTTTGGTTGCATGTGTTAAAGATATATATTAAGGTAATTAGTTGGTTTATGGCCCTAATTTATGTAAAGGGTCATAATACACTGGTTTAGATGAGAAAGGATATTGATCCTCATTGAAGAGAGAGAGGAGTCTCTCCCCACAGGAAAAATAACTTGGGTTTTCCTTATGATTCTCTAAAGTTTGGGGAATTTTTTCATCACCCAAAAGTAAGGGATGATTAGTGTAAACTTATGTGGATTACAATGGTTGTATGAGTGTATTGTTCTTCAAGAATTAAATAATACAGTTAATTTTGAACCTTTTTAATATTATTTTTACCATAGTTCCGTTCGGTTGAAGTATGATTAGAATATAGAAGAAAGGAGGGAAGATAATGAAAGTGAAGATGACATGTTGCTCTCTATGGATAATTAATGCAAACGAAATATGAAAAATTAATAAGGAAAAAAAGTAAAAAAATTATAAAAATCAAACAAATAATAAATATCTATGGTAAATAGTATTCCCTACTAATTAATATGAAAATATTTTATATAAGATGAGAGGGAGAATTTAAGAAATGTGTATGTCCTTAGCACCATTTAAAAAAATCCCTCTTGTTTAAAACGTTCTCTAAAATTCACAATTATTTAGCCAAATAAGAAATAATCTTTTTAGATTTTCCTTGAAAATATAGTTTTTTTCTTGAAATTTAATCTTTTCGTTATAGTTTTTTTCTTGAAATTTAATCTTTCTAGATTTTCTTTGAAAATATAAAATTTATTTTATTATATCCAGTAAGCACATAAATAAATTTTATTGTAGTAAAACACTCCATTAAGGGTAGGAAGTAAGAAAATAAAATACATTAAACTTAAATTGAAGGCTTGATACATCTGTTTTGGTGAACCAACTCATGGGCCATATATCCATTATTTAACTGGTTGGTCTCTATTGAGCCCATCTACATCTGCGTGCCAATGGCTGACTTATAAACAATGGCAACTTGCAGAAATTAAAAAACTTTGCCGCATATAATAATATCAATTTTTTGTTCAAAAGAGAAACAAATTTTAACCCTTAACATATAAAATTTTAAATCTTATAAGAGTAAAATCTATATAATGTGCCGAGGCCTTGTATCTCAATGATGTCAACAACCTCCTCCTACATTTTTCTTAATGAGAGTTCAAAATTTCAATGAAAGGAGTTGTTAAAACATCGGATGGGTAGGTTCCATGGACTTAAGGCATTGATCAAGAAATGTTTAACTGAATTGCTCAAATCTTAGTAATGAAGGGATAGAGTGAATGCCCACTGGATGTGGTGCGTATCACGTTGGTGGAGGTTGACTCCTGAAGTCAAGTCATAGATCAAATTTAAACTCTCATAGGCTCAGGAGTAAAATATATTAGGGTTTATAAAATCTTTGATCACTAAAAATTGCATTTATTTGGTTTGAATCCCTCAAATTTTAAAGTCAAAGCTGATTCGGTCATTCTAAGGATAAAATGGTTCATAATTTTATTGACGTATAAGGACCAATGTTTTCAACAAAATAAACTTAAAAATGAAAATGGAGATAAACTTCAAGACTATGGCCACCATAATTTATAGAGATTATTTTTTAAAAAAATTATTTGCAAGAAAATATATTTCTTTTGCTAAACCATTTTATTTACTCATTCACATTAAAAATTACCTTCTTAATAAAAACTGTATAACTAGAGAAGGCATTACACATATAAGACAAACAAATTTAATTTAGGGTGAAGGTGCAAAACTAGCCACCGTAAATTTTCAAATGGACAACTTTGGAACCCGTAAATTGGATGGTGCAAAACCGTACATTATAAATTAAAATGGGGCAAATTTAGCCACACCGTTAAGTTGAAGCTAACAGACGTTTTGATTTAATGAAGGTGGGCCCCACGCCAACACAAACGTCTGTTAGCTTCAACTTAACGGCGTGACTAAATTTGTCCCATTTTGATTTATAATGTACGGTTTTGCACCATCCAATTTACGGGTGCTAAAGTTGTCCATTTGGAAATTTACGGTGGCTAGTTTTGCACCTTTACCCTTTAATTTATTTATAAAGCTGTCGCGAGTGGATTTCCTTAACATCATTTCCTTTCACAGTATTTTTTTTTTATCCATGATCAAGGTATCCCCTCACTCGATGAGTGAGAGACTAATCCCCGCTGATTTGTACCTTAAAGGGTGGGACAACTGGCCTGAGAGATTCAATGTTCCTCCATACCCAACGCCAATGATCAAACCCCAGACAATTGGTTAAGGGTGTGAATGAGTCATTGTCACTCAACCACACACTCCAGGTTTCCTCTCACAGTATTCTTTAGAAGCAATAAATTTAAACCATCGATTGATGCAATAAATTTTATGAAACTTGATCTTCACAATATTGGCAAATTTTAAAAAGTTATATTATGTCTTTTTTTATCATTTAGCAATCTCATTCATACATATCCCTTCTATGCTATTCCATTGACATATATCCCTTTCATCACTAGTTAAAGCACAATAAATAAAGAAGAGAGTCTGGCGGTAACAATAGACTTTTAGAAAGTTCAATCTTTAAAAAATAGTGAGACCTATTTGTCATACTCCATAACCCACAAGGACAAGCCGGATCATGAGTTAAAAGACTTGCTTCTTAGATTATGAGTGAGTCTAACCCTTTGTTTTAGAATTTGAGTATTAAAAAAAAGTAAATGTTGCCTTAGTATATCAAAGTATCAAACCATGCTATTGAACCCTATTAACCATAAATTTTTTTAAAGTTATTCATCAAAAGGTCTCACTTAATAATCTTATTATGTGTCTTTCCAATTTTTATCTATCATTACTTTTTAACCCGATTCTACACTATTTAATCTACTCTTATATCAATGGTGAATCTAATCTTTTTTCACGCATCCAAACCATCAACATTTTTCATCATCAGTACACTTCAACTTTTTTTTTTCACGCACGGTCCTTAGCCATCTTATCTTCTTTTTATTTTTATTTGTATGCACACATTGAACTCATCCACTATTGTGATAAATAAATTTCATGTATAAAACTAAGATCGGATAATGAAAAAGACAGCTAGGATTATTTGAATATTTCAATAATTCAGACAAATCTTCGTATAATTAATTACCAAATGCCTTATTTTTTTGTGCTTATAGGAGAATTGAAGTTGAAAAAAAATTGTGTTTGCATTGTGATTTATGAGGTTTTAGCATTCCATTTTCGAGAACTCGCATATTTTCTTCACTACAATTTGAATAAATAATACTGATAATTCCTGTAAGTACTTGAGGTTGCCGACTTTTGGGGAACGTCAAAGTCAGTGGCGTTCATTAGCTTTTATAAGAGAGACGATTTCTAAGACAAATTGTTTTACTTCCTGAAGTGGGAAGAGAAGTATTTATAAATTGAAGTTATTGCTTTTTTTACTATAACGTATGCCACATGTGTTCTATATGTGACTAGCTTTGAATTCTCCAAGAACAAGTTAACTAGCAGATTATATATGAAAATTTCTCTCCCTGTACTTGTTATTGATTAGAGAAGATATATACATTGATATTCCATCATACAATGCTATCAAGTTGTGATGGAAAGCCTTGTTCGTCTATGCAGATCCCAAAGGAAGTGTGGAACTAACGCAGTATGTAATTTCACAATATTAGGTAGAGCCAAAATTAAGACACTTTCATTAGGAGCAACATAATTGCTTCACAAGCATTATATATTCATTTCAAGTTTCTCTTTGGACAATTTATAAAAGTTAGATTGCCGTTGAGACAATTGTTGTGGTTTGGTTTCCCTTCTTCAATGAGAAGTTTGATCACTATTTTAAGTTTGTTGGTTTGAGGATGGAAAACATGGTGAACTTGTATGTGTGAGAATGTCATATATAGACTCATTCAGAGGGTAGAATGATATGTTTATAAGCATACTTTTCTATTGGTCAAATATCAAAAGTCATGTCTTACATCTAATATTTTATAAGCATACATTTAAGAATTCGACCTACTCATCATCATCATTATATATTTAGAAGAGATCAAAGTTTGTTAACTACTCCCTCCGGTCCTAAATATAGGACCTAGATAGAGACTTCATTTTGGTCCTAAATATAAGACCTAAATACATTTTTGGTCACCTTTTTCCTAAATTACCTTCTTCTTCTTAACAAGAAATTTGATAGGGAAGGAAGGGCTACTAAGTAATTAAACTAATTAAGGAGGGGTATTATTGGAAAGACATCTAAAATTAAGTCTTCCTTAATCTCCCCAAAAAAAAGTTATCTAGGTCCTATATTTAGGACCGGAGGGAGTATAATTCATTAGAAGGGCTGATACTTTGATGTAGTGTCAAACCTAAGACAATTTTATAACTATCCAAATACAATCCTTTATATTGTGCGGATTAATTATGAAAAACAAACATTTCAAGAAACTTATCTGCTAAAAAAATCAAAAATTCAAAATAACGCATTAGAGTTTAATGGCATCATATGAGGAAAACATTTATTTGCTACACGGACAATCGGACATACAGCTGCATGCACTCAAAACTTTGTTGAGAGGGTTTTGCCACTATTGTTGAAGTAACTGACTTGATCTAAATTAGATTGAGTCCTATGTAACTAATTTTTCATTTTTTGGTGGTTTAATACTCAAACACATGGTCATATGGTTGTGATTCTAGCGTTGCTTGCTCTCCTCTATATCAACTCAAAGTTTGAAATCGAAGACCTAAAATATTGTAATTTTTCCGTGGTTATGGCTGACTAATAGTGATACTACTCACATATTTTTGCATTTATGACTCTAAGGAAGATGGGCGCATGTGGCCATGAGGAGGGCAAAAAGAGAAAAATATTACTCCACTACAAAAAAAACGGGTCATTCCGGCGCAACCATACCGGCGTTTTGTTCAAAAACGCCTATATGAGACGCATATCGGCGTTTGGGGACAAAACGCCTACATGAAAACGCCAATAAATTTGGCGCGCACTTCCCGCTTTTTTTCCCGCGTTTTCATATCGGCGTTTTGGGGACACCAAACGCCGATATGTTTTTTGAATTAAAAAAATAGGGGCTTGACAGTTTTTCTTTTTTTTATGGAGAAAAAAGCACATAGGCGTTTCTGTCAAAATGCCTATAGGCGATTAAATAATTAATCGCCAATAGGCATTTTGCAAAATGCCTATTGGCATTAAGTGCATTTAATATGCACTTAATGCGCATATCGGCGCATATTAAACGATGAAGGTACACATCGATATCGTTTCCAGGAGATGTCGGCCCTGTAATAATTGTTGATAGAATGAACGTGCTGGACTTCATGCACAACCATGAGGGGAGGTTATATGGCATCAAAACAACTGGCCACACGCTGTAATGTTGGTTGAAGGAGCCGAATGGGTTGAAACCATCAGAAGCGAGGCCTAGCCTGACATTTCTTGGCTCCGAGGCGAAATCAGGGAATGCGCCGTCAAAAGCTTTCCACGCATCACCGTCTCGAGGATGCCTCATCTTGCAGTCTGGGTTTGCTTCTGTCGCGTGCCACCGCATTTGCTCAGCCATCTTCAGGGACATGAATAGCCTTTGAAGCCTTGGACAGAGTGAAAAATATCTCATGCTCTTAATGGCACGTCGCCTCTTCTTCTTATTATGCCCTTCACCCTCCACCTTGTATCGGGCAGTGCCACATCGTCTGCATTTATCTAACGCTGCGTCAGGGCCCCAAAACAACATGCAGTCATACAGGCACGCATCGATTTTAATGTACTCTAACCCCATCTTTGTGACTGTTTTCTTTGCCTCGTAGAATGACGACGGTAGCTCGGCTCCAATGTTATAAAAGGTGTCTGAAAGCAGCTCAATCACGTCCGACATGGTCACATCAGATGCGCTACGTTTACACTTAATACTGTACAACTTGGTCAAAAACGACAGTTAAGAGTATCTTTCATTCCCTGTGCAAACACATCGTTTGTCATCGTACGTACATAATATACGAACTTCATCGCAGAGATACTGAGTCGCTTAAACAGTTAGAATAGATAAAACATTTATACATACCTGGGTACAACGGTTTGTCACCTTCCGTCATGAGCTCGAAGAAATCTCTCGCCACCTCAGTGCGTAAGTACTCCGCGACTGGTCCGTCCACCACTTTATCCCCGCCAGCGCCTGCTTCCTGCATACCAAATGCTTCCCTCACAGTGTTGTTACCCGGATTAGTTGGTTGGCCGCCTCCGTCGCCGTCATCGTCACTGTCTTCGCCTTGCATTCGGCCAACGTTAGAACTCGAACCGACTTCTAGATCACCGGTAGTGTCGTGTAGTCCATCCTCTCCATGAAATGCCCAAGTGACATAATATCTGGGAAACTGCTTATCTAGACAATGAACAACTATCTCCTCTCGAGTCTTCCATTTGTCGAACTTACACTTTTCACACGGACACCGTATCTTACCCCGAACACTACCGTGCATAAAAGCATAATCCAGAAATTGATTCAACCCCACCAAGTATTGCGGAGACGATCTGGGTAAAGAGATCCACGATTTATCCAACATTATTGCTTTCGCTATTTCACAACAAAACAACAGATATATGAAAGAATGAGAGGTTTGAGAAAGAATGTGGCAACTGACTAATATAACCAATATATCTGACTTTTCCGCGTTTAAGAAATGTAGGTTGTCTGAGGGGTTTTTTTAAAAAAAAGCCTTACCGGCGTTTTGCCAAACGCCCATATGTATTTTAATATTAAATAATACATATAGGCGTTTTTCCAAAAGCCGATATGCATTTTTACATTAAAATAATGCCTCTCGGCTTTTCAGCCAAACGCCTATATGCATTATTATGCATATCTGCGTTTGGCAGAAATGCCGAGAGGCATTATTTTAAAGTAAAAATGCATATCGGCGTTTGGCAAAACGCCTATATGGATTATTTAATATTAAAATACATATGGGCGTTTGCCAAACGCCGGTACGCACCTCTGTTCCCTATAAATAGCACCTCCCTCCTTCAGCAAAGTTGCTCATCATTTTCTCGTTTTCTTCTATTTTTCTTCTCTTTCGTCTCTCCTTCAATGTTGCTGTTGTTTTCATTTTTTGGCGAGTTTTGCTGTTGTTTTTTATTTCTTGGTTCTTGATGTTATTTTATTTTATAATGTTGATCTCTTTTTGATCTTATGGTTTTTCTTTTACAAATTGCTTGTTGTTTGATTTTATATATTTGTGTATAATGTACTATGAATTATGCTTGTTAATGCTTATGTTTATATATATTATTCTTTATGTGTATGTAACTTTGGGATTAATATATTATTCCTTATGTTTTTGAACATTTTTCTTCCTGGTTTTAAACAATCAGGACGAAAAATGTTTTTTTATTTTTTTTTGGAAAACACGTACCAGCGTTTTGCAAAACGCCGGTTTATAAATTATTATTTTATACCGCACATAGGCGTTTCAGAAAACGCCTATATGTGTGAATAAAATAATATTATTTCCATATCGCACATAGGCGTTTGGCAAACGCCGGTATGCGTGAAAAAAAAAATAACGCAGCTAATCTCATACCAGCGTTTGGCCAAACGCCGGTTGAAGATAATAATTAAATATTCCGCGTATAGGCGTTTTACTTTCCGCCTACACGAGGTAATAATAAAATAATATGCACATAGGCGTTTCCCCAAAACGCCGATGTGCGATTAATATATTATTTTGTTTGGATTCTCGTTCCGGCGTTTGCACCCTCGTGTAGGCGTTTTGAAAAACCCCGATCTGCCGCATTCCCACGGCAAATATTTAGGCGTTTTGCCAAAACGCCGTAGCGTCATTCCGCCTTAAAATTCCGCCGATGCGAGGCCCAATAAAACGCCGATATGGGCCCCGTTTTTTGTAGTGCTCCCTCATCGGGGTTAAGGGGGAAAAATACTCCAGAAGTTTGCATGAAAGAGTGTAGAGTGTTTTTTAGAAATTTTGTTAGAGAGCAATTTTACCCTTAAAGCTACAAAATGAGACAAATTTACCTTTGTTAAAAGCTCAAATGGTTAACAGTTTGTTTGATCAATTATGTTGAGTCCAATGCATATGTGGCATACCATTTTGTTTTCAAGTCAAAATTTTAAAATGTTTAGTGTGAGAAAATTAAAAAAAATCTCCCACAATCTCATTATATTGCCGATAGTGAAGGAGGTGAAGGATTCCGACAATGGAGGTGAGAATAAACTTCCGTGCTTAGTTATAACCAAGAGAAGCATGGAAGTGAATCACAATTCACAAGTAGGGAAATCTAAAAGTCAAGCAAAAATCAAAGATCACTTCAAATCTGGGAATTCTAAAATCAGAATGAATCATCATGTAATTGAAACACATGGCTATAAGAATATCATACTAATACAAAACGCATGAAGGATGAGCATGGTGAAGCTAGAATTCAAACAAAACATTCTATCTCATCAAGATCGAACAAGAAAATTACAAGGGCTATAGGGGAAGATTTTTAGCAGGAGGAGGAGATTGAATCAAAATCATAAAATATTATGAACAGTGAGCCAAAAATTGGCACCAATAATCTGATTCAAAACCAAATAAGTGGTGAAACAAAATCAAAATAAACTCCTTGTATGATTAAGGGTTGAGGGTAAAATTGCCCCCATTTTATAACTTCCAAGGTAAATTTTCCACTTCCGAGGTATTTTTGCCTCTCAACCCTTAATCATAAGACTAGTTTGACTTTTTTATAAAGTTAAGATACAAAATTAATACTTAGCTTTAAATTGCATATAGTTAAGCCAACAAAGAGATTTGACTTATAACTATGCGGTTGTGAGTTTAAATCTCGCCGCTGTAAGGACCTTGTTGGTGAGTAATCTGTAAGTACCTCTGTAAACGCTCTTTGAGCTTGGAGACCTATCCTGGCCCTGGTGAACCCTCAAGACTCAACTCACCTAAACTATTTGTTATAAAAAATTGCATATAGTGAATTCTTTAATTCAAAACTAATGTATTCTACTTATAAACTAATTTATTATCTAATTATATATGACATACATATGGTATAATTTAGTGATATTATTTAGTGATCTTATTTGTTTCATTGATTTCCACAAAACATTAGTCATCGAAAGGAATATAAACAAGACTTTGTGGGTTAAAATATCAAAACTGGTCTCCAACGCGGGTTCAGTGGCGAAGGGATTGAACAATGAGCGTCGGGTTGTCCACCACGTCGCGAGTTCGATCTTGGGGAGTGACACTTTGTTGTGTCTCCATCGCGGCACTTGGGGAGGCATCTCCGTAGCTAAGTGAAGTTGGGAGTAACCTACCTATGTGGACAGAAATAAAGGGCTTGCTGGTCATGCTCCAGAGCCCACAGGAACAGGCCCCAGTGGATCATGAGTTAGGTGTCCTGCCCTTGGATTGGGTTGAGCCCAAACCCCTTTCTAAAATTTACTATCAAAAAAAAAAATATCAAAACTGGTCTAGTCTTTTTTTTTTGCCAATAAAACTGGTCTAGTCAAAAATGGAAAACTTCACCTGCCTTGTATGCATTAATAGCCACCCACCATTAGCTTGGAAGTCTGGCGCGACTCATAACCAGCATTCTTCCCCCGTTTTTTTTATAAACTTTACATTGAATAATTACACTAGAGCTCTAGAATATAAGAAAGAGAACAAGACTTAGATAAACTGTCAATACATTAGAGATGACTATAGAAATATGGGTTGGTGCTGACAACATCGCAATTCCTTGCAATGAGCTGTATATGATACCATCGTTGGAGGCCAATAGTTAGAGGAAATTAATGGTGATGGTGCAGGAACACTAGGTTGGCATGTGACAAAACATTATCCTTGCCAAATTTCCAGCACAAACCAACCACTGTTACTGAATTGTTGTCCAATTTGATGACATCTACGATGTAGTTATTCTATGAATTATTATTATTTATGATTTTACATTACAACAATTAATACTTTTTCAACAATAATCAAGTAATAGATATAGATATATACTTTTTCAACAATAATCAAGTAATAGATATAGATATAGGGAATTTAGGAAGATATAGAGTGGTTTTAAAAAAGTGACATATTAAATAACTTAACTAACAACATAATCTAATTAAATTAGGTAAATGTATCATGTATTTAGAATATAAACTAATATTTCTGTTTTGATGCAATCTTTAACTGTCTATACTTTTTAGTATTGATATTGTTTATCTCTTGTTCAGTTGTTGATTGGGGTTTTTTTTTTACCAAGGTTGATGGGGAAATCCTAGATAAGGGCAGTTGAATTTAAAATCATTTTAACTAATTGAATAGAAGATAGCGACATCAACTATTCAATATCCCCTTTTTGAGATTTTGAAATTTCACTGTCATTTATCTTAGATTTCCCCATTGATTGGGGTATTTGGCTAGGTGCCATTGTTAATAACTTAATATTTGTAATTTCCATTTAAAAATATTGGGAGCATTTCTATGTTTTCAATTTTCTTTTCTTATTGACGATTCATTATTTAATTTTTTTTTAAACTTCTTGTGCAAGTGGAACTTTCATCATATTTTATTGTATCAAATTGGTAAAACCATTTTATGATTTTATTGTTAATTAACAATATTTCTAAAGCAGAATATATGATAACTTATGATTAAATATGGTATAAATAACGCATATAAAGAACTGAGCTTAAATATTTTTTGAAAGGACATAATACATTTTTGTTTGTCAAATTGCATTCCTTTTAAACATTAAGACATTAGTAAATCTAATTTATTAAAAATCTAGATATTCCACTAGAGCAAAACTCAATACTTGAAATTTCAGAAATCAAAATTTAAATGGGGGCAAACCATGGACAGTGATCCGTCCAGAATTGAGATGATAAGTTGTCTTACCTGAATTATAGAAAACACATTTTTCTATAGAAGAGATCGATTAGCCCATCAAAATTATGCACTCTAACTCTATTAAATGGTGATAATTTTGAAAACCAAAAAAAAAATAAAACAAGCCAAAGTTCATCAACCAAAGACTGCATTCACCCTTTCTTAAAACTTTAGTTGAAAAGTCGAGAGAAGATGAAAATTAAAAGCTGAAAAGTAGATTCATCCCATGGCTGGAAAGAAAAAGTAAACATAAGTTTGATAGAGTCAAACTCACACCCATGAAGGACCATCAGCAAAAGAAAATCGCTCCAAAAGCAACACCAAACCAATAGTTGAAAAACTCAAAATTCAACATTATGATATCACACTTTTGTCCAAAAAACAAAAACACTATGATATCACAAGAAACACAACTGATATTTTCAGAAACCCCAAATTCTCAAACCCAAAAAACCCTCTAAACCAAACTTCCATATTCAAGTCAAAGTCATCTTCTCCCACTAACACATATTTCACATTCACTATATGAACAACCAAACAATCAAATTCAATCCATTTCTCAAATGGGTTTCCTAAAGATCCAATTTTTAACCTTCTCCGCCGTCTTCCTCGCCGTCTCCACCGCCGTCGCCGGCGATATTTCTCCCGGAGCTACTCTCTTAGCTTCAAACACAAACCAAAGATGGTCTTCTCAGAACAACACATTCTCTCTCCATTTCCTTCCTTCAGATCCTCAAACCTCTCCTCCTTCCTTCTCCGCCGCCATCACCTACTCCGGCGGCTCCCCCGCCGTGTGGTCCGCCGGAAACGGCCTTACCGTTGACTCCGGCGGCTCCTTTCAGTTTCTCTCCGATGGAAACCTCCGCCTTGTAAATGGGTCCAATTCAATCATTTGGGAATCAAAAAGTTCAAATCTTGGTGTCTCTTCAGCCACTTTAGGAGATGATGGTAATCTTGTGTTGTCAAATGGTACGGTCAACGTGTGGTCAACGTTTGAGAATCCAACTGATACTATTGTTCCTTCTCAGAATTTCACTGTTGGTATGGTTTTGAGATCTGGGTTGTATTCATTTAGTCTTATCTCTAGTGGGAATTTGACCCTTAGGTGGAATGATAGTATAGTGTATTGGAATCAAGGTTTGAATGCTTCTGTGAATGCTAAGTTGAATTCTCCTGTGTTGAGGTTGCAATCTATAGGGCTTTTGCAATTGTATGATGCTAATTTGTCAGCTCCTGCTGTTATTGCTTATAGTAGTGATTATGCTGAGGGTAGTGATGTGTTGAGGACTTTGAAGATTGATAGTGATGGGAATTTGAGGATTTATAGTTCTGCTAGGGGTAGTGGGAGTGTGAATTCTAGGTGGGCTGCTGTTGATCAGTGTGAGGTTTTTGGGTACTGTGGGAGCTATGGGATTTGTAGTTATAATGAGTCGGATCCCATCTGCGGGTGCCCGTCGCAGAATTTCGAGATGATTGATCCGAGTGATAGCCGGAAGGGGTGTAAGAGGAAGGTGGATCTTGTTGATTGTCCTGGAAGTGCTACTATGTTGCAATTGGACCATGCTCAGTTCCTGACCTATCCACCTGAGCTGAATTCACAAATCTTTTTCATTGGTATATCAGCTTGTAGAGGCAATTGTCTTGCAGGTTCAACCTGCTTTGCTTCTACTTCGTTATCGGATGGCACGGGACAGTGTTACATAAAGTCATCAGGTTTTATAAGTGGATATCAAACCCTGCTCTGCCTAGCACATCTTATGTGAAAGTTTGTGGACCAGTGGCTCCAAACCCTCCGGCTTCGTTGGGTGGAGCTGACAAGAAGAATCATGGGAGGGTACCGGCTTGGATTGTGGTGATAGTAGTTTTGGGTACCCTCTTAGCTTTGATTGCCTTAGAAGGTGGTTTATGGTTCTGGTGTTGCAGGAATAGAACAATATTGGGTGGCTTATCTGCACAATATGCTCTTCTTGAGTATGCTTCTGGCGCGCCAGTTCAGTTCTCATACAAGGATCTCCAGCGGGCGACGAAGGGTTTAAAGAGAAGCTAGGGGCTGGGGGTTTTGGTGCTGTGTATAGAGGAGTTCTTGCTAATAAAACTGTTGTTGCAGTGAAGCAACTTGAGGGAATTGAGCAAGGTGAAAAACAGTTCAGGATGGAAGTAGCTACTATAAGCAGCACTCATCATCTCAATTTGGTGAGGCTGATTGGTTTCTGCTCCGAAGGGCGGCACAGGCTTTTGGTGTATGAGTTCATGAAGAATAGCTCACTTGATAATCTCTTGTTTGTGACAGAAGATCAGTCAGGGAAATTGTTGAATTGGGAGTATCGGTTCAACATCGCCCTTGGAACTGCGAGGGGAATCACGTATCTTCATGAGGAGTGCCGAGACTGCATTGTCCATTGTGATATAAAACCTGAAAACATCCTCTTGAACGAGAATTACATCGCTAAAGTCTCAGATTTCGGCCTTGCCAAGCTCATAAATCCGAAAGATCACAGGCGAACTCTGACTAGCGTGAGGGGAACACGAGGATATTTAGCACCTGAATGGCTAGCTAATCTTCCCATAACTTCCAAATCTGATGTGTACAGCTATGGTATGGTTTTGTTGGAGATTGTGAGTGGAAGGAGGAATTTTGAAGTGGTGGATGAAAGAAACAGAAAGAAGTTCTCTGATTGGGCTTATGAAGAGCTTGAGAAAGGCAATATCATGGGAATACTTGATAAAAGACTGAAAGATCAAGAAGTTGATATGGATCAAGTTCAACGGGCAATTCAAGTAAGCTTCTGGTGCATCCAAGAGCATCCATCTCATAGGCCAACAATGGGTCGAGTTGTGCAAATGCTTGAAGGGATAACCGAGATCGAGAAGCCGCCCGCACCGAAATCCTCCATTGAAGGTTCTGTTGGTGCAACAAGTACTTACTTGAGCAGCAATGCTAGTGCCTTTTCTACAGTTGCAGCCTCAGCCCCAGGTACTGCTTCATCATCCTCATTCCATAACAGTGGTGTTTCAAGTTTGACTTCAGGGAAAAATACTGAGAAGGCAA
The DNA here is from genome assembly GCA_029929735.1 of Mimosa pudica. NCBI lineage: Eukaryota > Viridiplantae > Streptophyta > Magnoliopsida > Fabales > Fabaceae > Mimosa > Mimosa pudica. Next base: position 3,572,748 of record JAKELP010000021.1, on the reverse strand, counting down.
CTTCCTCTCTTCTACAAGAAGACCAATTATGAACAAAAAAATACAAAATCTTTCCACTTGATTAATTGATGCTAGAACAGCAAAAATGAAGCTTCTTCAGCTGGCAAAATTGTCATCAAGTTATAGATTTAGGTACTGTACTTAATTATATTACTTTTTTTTAATCATGGTATTTGGATTATGAGATAAATGTACAAATTACACTATAGAGTAAATATCTTTGCCGAGTTATTGAACTTTAGTCCTAATGTGATAAAAGATAAATTTTATTGCTGGATTACTGCATATGGTTGCAGTTTTTCAACTATTTCTGTAAACAAGCTCGTACTGCAGAAATTTAGTTTTGCTTCACTGCTTATTGTGATCTTTTGTGCTTTATTTGTGATGAAAAGATTTCTACAGTTCATAATGGAAGACCATCTATGTAAACCAGCTTTTAATCTTGCTATATAATTTTGTAATTTGGATCCTATCACTATCTGCCTGTAAAAAATTCTCATGCCTGTTGGTATCTAAAAGACTATCGTCTATCCAGTGAAATCTAATCTTACATTTAATTGCTATGCCGAGAGGAAATAAAAGTCATTTTTAAAAGCTCCAAAGTAAACTTTGATGCAAAAAATTATGTTGGGATTGGCACATGAGCTAAATGATAATTTTTTCACCAACTTAAACTAAAGGGAAAATTTTGGTTTTTTTCGGATTATATTATTCAAATGGGTTAACATATACTCCTTCTGTTCCTAAATATAATAAGATCACTTTCAAATTTCAATTTGTTCTTAAATATAAACAATTTTCTAATTTTTCTCATTTTTTTCCAAAACAAAGCCTAATAATGCTTATCTATATCTATAGTAAACAAACTATAGATATGGTTAGGGTATATCTATAGAGTGGGAGAATGAGAATAAAGGTATATGGTTAGGGTATATTAGTAATATCATGTGCTAATAACTACCTTAACTAGCATCATTAATTTAATCAAATTAGAAAAGTGATCTTATATTTAGAAATAGAGGGAGTATTGAAATACACTAATTGAATTTTATCTCAATTTTATTTGCAACATGTAGCTGGGATAAGTTTGTTTTGAAGACCTTTGCAAGTGTTAATTCAAACATGTCTATTATGAACAAAGGATACCCGTGAACTTGATTGAAAAAGTAAAAAATTTGTATGATTAATGAAAATTAATATTTTTAAATTCAGTAACATCAAAATCAAACCACGCGTTTCCTTTTTACTGCATATTAAATTTTCAATCAACTTCAGAAAAAAAAATCATCAGTCTTCAATTCACATGTTTAAATATTGAAATGCATAGCCAGGCACACCCTACGTTTTTTGTAAAGGGTTGGCCTGTTTTGTTTTGTAACTAGTTACACATGTATTAATACAACATTCCTTTCCATTCAAAAATATTGAAATGCATAAATCTGCCATTTTGTTTGTATGGGCTTTTTTGGTTGGGGAAAGATGGAGTAAGAAAGAGTATAAAAATCTGATTGCTTATAGATGTCTAGAAATATGGGTAACCAAACAAAGACGCCATTGATGCAAAGCACAAGTCAAATAAGTCGCTTAAAAATAACATAAAAATTGAGAAATGACAATGTTAGAGCCCTAAAAGTCATACAACAAAAACTGTATATTTCCTATCCATTGACCTCCTGTTCCAAAAAAAAAAAAAAATCCAGTGACCTCCAGCTGTGGAGAAAACGACAAATCCCTTTTGCATGTTTACATTATATAAATTACATCTAAGTGGTATTTTTGGTAAAAGAAGAATAAACTTCAATAAATTAATTAAATTGCCCTTATACTAAGCTAAACAGGGGTTAAGAGAAATATGACTATATTTTGGATATTAAATTGATCAAATTTATGGTCAAATCCCTATTTGCACCCTTAGAATATATGGTAACTTTATGGATATTTTAATGTAATAGATTAAAATCCAAACATTTTATATGTCTCTTGAATCTCCAACAATTTATTTAATTTCCGGTTGTTCAGCCTTCTATGTCATGTAAAAAAGGTTTGGGATTAATTAGATTCTTTTTTAGCGTCATAGACATTGGTATGGAAGTGTATGTGTAAAACTGGTTACAGCCTTATAGGGTATTACTGTTATATGATTGTTAGAATAATTAATAGGTAGGGCTTAGACTTAAAAACACCTTAATATTTGACTAATGAAAACATTCTGTCCTTCTCTTTTCTCTTTTCTATCTCTTTCATCCTTATCCCATTCTTCAACTATTCTTCCTATTTCTCTACAATATCCCTAACACAAGTATCATAGCCAGGTGTTTGTTCAGCCATTCCATTGCATTTTCAAGAAATAAGGAAGACACTTCACAGTTTAATTAATTATTTACATATTCTAGAACTAATGCTACTTATAAGTGAGTTAAGCCGTTCTTTTGATGGGAAAATATGTATTCATATACCAAAGAGATTTTGTGTGATAGGTGGATGGATGATACTAATGAGTATTCAGGATTACTTCAACCTTTGCCTATTCCAAGTAAAATTTGATTAAGCATTGGAAGAGACTTTATTCAAGTTTACCGAGCAAATGGAATTAAGCCAACAGCAATTAAACGAATAGACTTGAAAAGTTCTGCAATATCTTTGGATTTAATGCTATGTACTATCGGAGTCCATCCCAAAAAATCAATCAGTCGCTTCTGAACGTTATCTTTAACAATGAATCCAACTTAAAATCAATAGAAACCAAATGAGACTGAAGAGAGGACCTGGAACATAATGTCGTTGTTAAGATAAAGTTTGAAGTAGACTCTCAGCATAACTAATGAAAATGAGGCAATGCAAAGAACATTAAATCTCTGTTACCTGACAATTAAATTCCATGGACTAAAAGGTTTACTGGAGATAGCATACTAGAATTGGCTAAATGGTGGGGTTATGAATTAGATGAGAAAACCATTGAGGAGAAGAATACTATAGACTAAGAGTCTTTGATGATATGTTGAGGTTGAGGAATCTTTCCGTGATGAACTGCATGATTGCACTTCAACCAAATGACATTTAGGAGGGAAATTACTCCTTTCACACTCTGTCATTAACAGGTAATTAGTTTCAGAGAGAAAAAATTATATCTGGAGATTGAGCTTGTACAGTTTCTTTGCATCTTTGAACTTTCGTGGTTTTAGTTATCTAAGTATCCTAAATTAGTTATCTATATCTTGAACCTAAAGTTTGAATGCTTTTAGTTTGAAATATAAGAGTCTCTTTTATATTTTCTCATCATTCAATATGTTTTTTTCTTACTTTATTCATAATTCTTTTTCATATATTTAATAATATTTACATATTTCTCTCTCTAATATCGGGCAAAATTGTAAACAGAAAATTAATTTCAGACACTTAAAATAGTTTTAAGCGTGGATGCACCTGATGATGTGTGGTTTCATATTTGTTCTAAGTCATAAAAAAAATTCATTACTTTTTAAATTTCTGAAACTTTAAATTTAGGGTAATGGACCTAATCTGCCCCCAAGTAACCACCAAGGAGCGCTGAGCACCCTGAACTAACAACAGACCTTCTGCACTCAAAGTAACCAATGTGTTTAAAAACTACCCGGGTGGACGGTCAATGACGTTTGACAGTTACTATGCCTATGTGGCCACCACGTGAAGGCCTTGTTTGTCACCTGGCGCCTTGTCATCGCCACGTAAGATATGTTCATGTGGGTCTCACCTATAATAATAAACAATTTCTCTCTCCCTCTTCATCACCATCAACACAGCCCCCAACAACCACCACCCTCACCCACACCACCCCCTCAAACGTGGCAAGCAGAGGTGGCGTGGGTGGGGGCTGTGGAGGTGAGACAGTGGGGGCTGGGGAGGTGAGGGGGTGGCGTGGGTGGAGGTGGTGGGTGTTGGGGGGCTGTAGTGATGGTGATGAAGAGGGAGAGAGAAATTATTTATTATTATAGGTGGGACCCACATGAACATATCTTATGTGGCGATGACAAGGTGCCGGGTGACAAACAAGGCCTTCACGTGGCGGCCACATAGGCATAGTAACGGTCAAACGTCATTGGCCGTCCACCCAAGGTAGTTTTTAAACACCTTGGTTACTTAGAGTCCAGATACGGGCCTGTTGTTAGTTCAAGGTGCTCAGCGCTCCTTGGTGGTTACTTGGGGCGCAGATTAGGTCCATTTAAAATACACACGTGACAAGCAAAGGTGGCAAAGCAAGTGCTCGCGTGGCAGCCACATAGGCATAGTAACAGTCAAACGTTGTTGACCGTCCAACCGGGTAGTTTTTAAACACCTTGGTTACTTGGAGTCCAGATATGGGCCTGTTGTTAGTTCAGGGTGCTCAGCGCTCCTTAGTGGTTACTTGAGGGCAGATTAGGTCCATTACCCAAATTCATGAAACTTAAAATAATTCAATACTATCTAGGCTTCGGCCATTAATTGTATTAACGGGCCGAATCTTCGGGCATTATGTCTTGGCATTTACAGTTTTGGCCCACCCGTTAACATTACTGTACTCTTCTTTTCCTTCGTGGTAACTAACAACCAAATCTAACTTCTATCTTAGATGCTCATCAAATATAGAAAAATAGTTTCAGTTATGTTTACTTTAACCATTCAAGAAATTCAATTTGAAATAATTTTATTCACTTCAAAAATTAATTATCTTATAGTGTATTTTGAAATTCATCTTAAATTCTTAATCATATGTTTTGTTCCATGAGTTTGAATATTTGATTTTATTTTTTTTTTCTTTTTTAGAACTGTTAGTTTAATTTTATTAAACAGAAAAAGATATGATCCAAAAAATTTAAACAATGAATCTTAATTAAAAATGTCCAGAATATGATTAAATTTGAATTCATTGATATGATCATTTTTAATTAATCATGCTTTATCAGCATTCAATTGAAGAATTAAGTTAAAATTGGGTGATTATTAAGTCAATATTTTCCAGTAAATGAAACGAAAGAAGTTAAGATCGAATAAAGGACTTAAACGTAAGTTTTGAACTTATTGGATCAAATATATACTTTGGCTTTCCATTCTTTTTCAGGTAACTATGCAAAAATATCTGTTTTTTTTGTCTGAATATCTGGTTTTATATTACCAAACCAGAGGAAGAATAAAGATCAGCAGAAAAATTACAACAAATATCCTAAGGAAAAAAGGAAGCTGATAAGGATCAACCGTATGTCACTTCTTGCATTTGCATTACTTCCTAATTCTTAGATGGTGTTAATACTTAATAGTGATGAATGAGCAAGCAAAATATCGGTTAAAGGAGAAGATGCTTTATTTATCCATGCTTTCAGGCTGTTACCAAGAGGAGAATTAATTAATTTTATGTTATGGGGAATGAATAAGTGGGAGAGCTTTTGTCTTTGTAAAACGTAAAAATAGTTAATTACAACTGTTACAGGATTTAGGGAGTGAGGACAGATGTTAAGAGGGAGTGGGTTAACTTTGTAAGAGAGGAAACTGAAGGGTAGGATAGTAGTAGAAATCTGATTGTGATGATATTGTAATGAGTTTCTTTTATTCTTTCTGACAGAGTGAGGATAGAGTGATACTGGTTTATGTGTATTTGATGATATTAACAAAAAAAAAGGAACGGTGATTTTTGGGGATATCTACACAGGCACTGGCTAAGTAATAAACGTATTTTTGTTTGTTGGAAATTCGGAATGTTTTTGGGGATATCTACAATATTCGCAAGCGATGCATGCATTGACTTCCATTGTTGGGCTCCATCAGTCACACATGTTATTGCCAGAGATGTAACCTCTCTGATTCGTCCTTTTAATTTGATTTCTATCTTTTTGGTTTCAGATGAATGGTTGGCTGCTATTCCTTTTATTTTCCATGATATTGTAAAGACCATGTAATCCTTTTTAATTAATATCATTTTGTCTTTTTATCAAAAAAAAATGACACATTGACAAAAAAAATCATGGACGACACGTGTTAACATTACATTCGTTAGATGGTAAAATTGGATCACTTTGGTTACTTCAATGGTAAAATTATACTCGGTGTTAGTTTAGGATGCCCAGTGGTCCAGGGTGGTTACTTGAAAGACAAAATAAGGTCATTGCCCATAAATATTTATTTTATGACTACTATCAAATAAATATCAATTATTATTAAATGAACTTATGCTACCATATATAAATCAAATAATTCTTCTGTCTAAGGGAAGGAGTGATGAAAGAGCCCATGAATTATTTGCCTCTTATGGAGACACATTCATGAACATGCTATATAATTGCGTGCAAGCACGCACTACACACATACAGCGGCATGATAGGTTTGTAAAATTGAAGAGCACAAGAAAGAGGGAAGCACGTGACGATGAGGGGACATTAATATTTTGTCAATGATTTTTTTTTACGGAAATGTCAAATATTTGTTTTTGGGGTTAGCGAGTGTTGTGAAACCATACAATAATGTTATACTTGTTCCATGACATCGCTACAGAAATAATATTGATCAGGTGTTGCGAGATCCTATGTTGGCCCCATTTCATTCATATATATAATGATGGATAATAGCTTGTGAGTGGCATGCCATTAACTAGTTTGATAGTGATGCCGTGGAGATAGGGAAGAAGGTTAATTCTATAGATGATTAAATCTAATGGCCATGGGAGGAAATAATCTTGCCTCGTAAGAGGTGTGAGAATGTGGGATCACCTATAATTGTGATGTACTATGCGGCCTTCCCTCCCCTATTAGTTTCCCCAATCACATATAAATACTAAGCTTCTTCTATATTTAGTTTCCTAATCAAATTCAATTAAATTCCACCTCCTTTTTTTCTGTCTATGTTTTCAAATAAAATTTAAAGTATGTTATTTTATTTAAAGTCTGTTAACAATTCTAGAGTGATTTAGTCAGATATGGGCATATATGGATCTTATAATACATTCAACAAACCTACATCTTTCCAAATTTAGTTTTATCTTTTAATTTTCAATCGTTCCATGCATCTATTTCATTTTTCGTAACTAGTGTGCATGTAGTTTATACATAATTATATCAATTAATATTAATGATTTTCTAATTTGTTATTTATTACATATTGACCTATCAGTTTGGAGAATTTATGGGTTTTGTTATGATACTAAGAAAATCCTATTGGCTATGAATAATTTCTTCTTCATTTGTTTTTAATTTATTTTTTGGGTTAGCATGCATCATCGATAATCTCTACGTCATATTGAACATAAAACGTGAGTGGTTTTGGTTTGGAAGGGAGTCTTAAACCAACAGAAACTTTTGCCTTGGTGGATGAAGTTTTGCTTGTTTGAGCATGATGAGATTCAAGTATGAGCACATATTAATGTAGAAAATATGGTTAGGTGTAATATAAAAAAAAAAGAAAATATTGTTAGGATAGTTGTCCCTAATTTAACCAAGGACACACAGTCTTATTGAAAAATAATAATATCGATGTGATCGATGCCACACTTTTAATAAGGTTTTTCTTACTATACTGGTGACCTTTACCTTGGAATGGTTATTATGAAGTTGTTTGTATCACCATAAGCATTTTTCTTTCCTGGCCTCGAACATTAATTCACCTATATATGAGGGAAAAGTTCTTTCTATAGTAAACCTAATCTCCGTTGGTATGTTATTGAAGTCATGAAGATATAATTAATAGTTCTTTGCCTATAAGGCTATAACTTCAAATTAATCAAAGTTTTGATAATTTAGCTTCTAATTTCTATTAGGGCATGCAGTAGAAAGCTTGGCAGATTATATAATACTAGCATAAGCCAACATTGTGGATCTGATTCATTCCTCTAGTATTGTACAAATATAACAACGTAAAAAAACTTCACATCTAATAGTAATCTCAGCATCACTTAATTTTATTAATTAGTTTTAGAAGAGAGATTTAGGGGAATTTTTTGTTCAGATAAAATAATTAAAAATGTAATCTCATTCAAAAATTCAACTCAGGTACAAAATTCCAATATATTTAATAGATAATAAAAACACATATATGAAATCAAAAAAATAAAAACACATATTAAAGGCCTAATGCACTAACGAGAATGTGCAAATTAAAAGTGCTTTTCAGCATGTGCTTAACACAATGACTAGGTAGCTAGTGGGATTTTCAAAATTAAAGTCACGCTTGTAATATTATATATTTAAAAACATAGGAAAATATATATAGGTTGGTCCTATCACTACTATATAGATCAACAGATAAATTAATTACGACAATTAAAATAAGAACAAATTTTATTTGGGGTGTGTGTGTTTGTGACGATCACATCTGTCTAGTCACATCTTTACATGGATATCAATAGTATATAATAAATGAGTAATAGTGATGATGATAGTAGAGTAATAACGAAAAGCCTATGATCGATTATTAATCTTTAAAATGTCGACAATGCGGATATATATAGCTTTTGCTTTTAGCTCTTTTGATGAATTAAATTTGGAACCCACTTTGTGTTTTTATTAAATATCTTTGGATTGGATTGTCTAAGCATAAGTTGATTAAGTTCTCTACATACCTAACTAAGCTGTCATCTTTATACGTAGTACTGATTAATTAAACCTCATTATTTAACGAATCGATGCTTAGATTATACTAACTCTTTTAGGGAATCTTTCTTGTTGTAGCAAAATTTCAAAGAAAAAATAAAAATTATTATATTTATATCTGTTCAATAATGGACATGCCACTTTCTGTCTGTGTGAAATACTAAGGAACTCCGGTACAAGGACAACTCACATACCCTTGTACATTATTTTCATTTCTTCTTTTTTCCTCCAATTATTTATTAAAATTTTTAGAATTTGTTTTTTTGTCTTTTTAATCAATTTTCGATACATTTTAACTTAATTTTTTAATTTACTTTTCGAAATGTTTTTAAAATTCGAGTACAACCTAACTAAATTGGTGTGTGTGTGTGTGTGTATATATATATATATATATATATATATATATATTAAAGCACAATCGACCTGCTATACTTATTAAAATTAGAAGTTGCTATAGGTAGCTTAAAGGTTTTACTTTGTAAGTTGTAACTTTTTGTGATTAACAACGAGAAGTGAGTTGTGGATATAGTTTTAATGATTGATTAAGGTTTGTTATTATTATTAAGTATCATATATAGTCCACGTTTATAATTATTAAGTATTTTTATACTAGTTTATTGAGAATAAGTTTTAATATGCGATGTAGTTATTATTAGCGTGTTGCATGGTGCTCATCTGCGGTATATATGCACTATTTGAATACAATGTTAATAGTGCATTCTTATATTTGAGGTCCAACACACAATGATATACTTAAAAAAATATTGTCCTGAAATTTTATGGAGGAGGGTCACATGATTATATCATATTATTGGCGTAAACCTCCCGCCAATAAACACAAGAGTTTTATGGATATTACTTTAGGAATCTAGTAGTAGCAGCATGAAGAGTTTGTTTGTTTGTTTGATCATATTACTTCCTAATATTTTATTCTTCACTTATTGTACGCATAAAATCAAATATAATGCAAGTGTACACGTACATATATCACTTGAATAAAAAAATAATGAAATCAAATGTGTGTTCAACAGTGATGTGTTCAACACTACAACGTGATGATGCAATAGAATCAAACAAATAAAAAAATCAGATCTTTATTAATGATTGGCACAATAAATAAATAAATGGCCAGCCGGAACATAATATATATTCACTCACTGAGATTATAGGTGAGCTTTTCCTCTTTTATTTTCTTCTTTATTTCTTTTATTTTGTATTTATCATCGTACGTGAAAATTAGAATATAAATGTTAGTTGAACATATGTATTGAATGCTCATGCAATTAAGATTACTAATCTTGTCGTTCTACACACACACACAGACTCACAATGTAAAATCACGATCAATATATATAATAATTCAAAATAAAAACAAATATAGATAATACTCCCTCCGGTCCTAAATATAGGACCTAGATGACTTTTTTTGAAAAATCCTAAAAAAACAAAAAATAAGTTAATTATAAATTGATTTATCTAATTTTTCTCTTAAACTAGTTTATTTTACCTATAAGCTAATGGATAATCTAAAATGATAATCAAATATATCATGATTTAATAACCTATTTCGCAACCTTAATCTTTCCAAAAAAAAGTTATTTAGGTCTTATATTTAGGACCGGAGGTAGTACAATGGTAACTACTACCTCTGGTCTTAATTATAATGATGAAGGATAACATTTTCTCTCCACTTTTTTTTCCTCTCCATTTTCTCTCCACTTTTTTTTCCTCTCCATTTTCTCTCTTCCCATTTTCTTTCCTCTCTCATTTTCCCTCCATCCAAGCACAGCATTAATAAAAGAGGCATTTAAAGCTAACAATATATTTTTTTGCATAACCTAAAATTTGTAAAAAAATAAACACATTTCATAATTTATCAATAACGTAACTTTACTTTATTTTGTTTTATTTATTTTATATACATGATAAAGGTCCACAGTAATCTAGCTGCAAATAAGACCCACAAACAAATGGCTTCTAGTTTGCAAGGTTACCAATCGGTGAAAATGTGATCATGACATTTTCCATATGCATAGATAAATTAACTTTTTCTTCTAAAAGATAAGAAAGAATTATTATTTAAATGGGGCAAAAGGAAGGCAATGAGCATCTAATTATTCCAATAATTTGTGTCAAAAGGAACTTTTATCTTCCTTTTACAACTGTTTCTTGATAAATAACAGCTACTTACTTCTTAGCCTTTAATTACTATTTTTAACTCAAAATGTGCAGTTAAGAACGGCCTGAATGTGTAACTAAAATAGGCCAAGAAACTATTAGGCTGAGCTTTTTAGGATTAGTACTAAAATCATATAAAAATATTCACAATATACAAATGCAAACATTTAAGTTAAGAAAATTACATGTTTTAAAAGTAAATATTATATAATTATAGATTTATAGTACATTTCTTTTTATATGATATAATATTAAAAATAAACGTGAGATTTCAAATAAAATTGAGGAATAAATATTTGAAATTTTAAAAGGATTCGATGTTAATTATGTAACTAATTTATCATATACTAACTATCAAGAAAAATCATATAAATGATCAAAGTATAATATTCTAGAAAATAATAAAATTAGAAAAAATATATATGTATTAGGAATCCATCAATTTATTCAATTTTTATTATCTCTATTAAGGATATAAACAAATAATAGCTTATTTTTTGTTTTACAAGTAAAAGATAACAACTTTGTTTTACAAATTGTAGTAAATCTAAAGTCAAAACTTACCTAAAGGATAACAACTTTGTTTTGACCGGACGATCACACTTTTTAAACTCTTTATTAATAACAACTTTTGACCCAATGATAGCAATTTTCGATTAGACAATGACACCTTCATAAAATTTTATTTAATCAGGAGATTGTTTGGGACCTATCTTAATTTAATTCATTCAATGGACTTATAATTATTTTTCCCAAATAACTATATTACTATACCATACCGAGAAAGATAGAGTCCTTTTATCGAATGGACACTTAACTAGTGGCCAAGGTGGGGCCATAAAAATAAAAAGAGCACTAACTAGCTTTGGAATACATCAATCTATTATTTATGGTAAGAATTAATCAAGGTCTAGAAATTTATTATACCAGTAGATAAACTATTCATGTGTACATTATCATTCTCATATAAATATAAAAATTATGAAAAGAATGTGATAAAAAAATTATGAAAAGAAAATTTACATTATCAACAATTTATAAAGTTATGCGCACATTTATATTTTTTTAACTTCACACGATGTTTGAACTTAAATCCTTTAAATTTGCAAAGCACAATTTCTTAGTCTTTTACTCATAAAATCACGGCCGGAGAAATATTTTTCACCTTGTTCTCTCTCTTATTGATATGAACATTACTTGATTTCTTTCTTGTCAAATAGAATATAATATTTTATAACTGAAAAAGTGGGACACAAAACATGTATGAAAATGAAAATTTAAATGACAATAAATAGAAAACCTAAAAAATAAACATAGGTAGGAGGGAGTCGTTGGCACCGCAAGAGCCCTATCATCTTCATAATTCCTCATGAAAATTTATGTGTAGAAAAAAGTTCTCAGTGACAGAAAAGTCATTGAGTAGTGGTTGTTCAAAGAACTATTCAAAAAAAATCCACACATATTATTGGAGTAAACCAATCAATTTGATTTTTGAAAAATCTCCATGAACATATCTCATAGAAGCAAATGAACCCTGGCTTTAGATATGGACAAACATTAAATCTCCCAGGTCAGCTGTCCCACCCTTTGAGGTGCCTACAAATTAGCGGGGGATTAATCTTTCACTTGTCGAGTGAGGGGATACCTTGATCATGGATAAAAAAAAGAAGCAAATGAACCCACAAAACCAACACGAAAGATGAATATTTGGTAGAAGAAATTTCCATTGTTATTTAAATTTCTAAACCGATTTATTTCCACATAGATAAACCACCAAGCCATATGAAAGGAAAGAAACTTAAAAGAAGACCAATGAAAAATGTGAACCTTTCCTTCCCTGATCAAAACTGTGAAAGGAGATGCCGAAAAAAAAAACCATATACAGACGAGAGAAAATTTCCCACCACCCATAATGTCAATGAGGATAGGTAGAGAGGGTTGAACTTCACTTAATTTCAAAGCATACAAATAGTAATACTAATTGCTTGTGAAAACATTACTTATTCCATCACCAACATACCACTCCAACACTTGACATTATCAAAGAACACTATTACAATAGCTAGGGCCAAATCTATCTTTCCCCTTTCTCTCTAACTTTTAGGGTTGTGGGAGCTCTTTCTCTAATTGTTATGTGAGATTTTTTTTTCCACGGCGTCTGCCTCCTTGAGTTCTACCCGATCGGAATTTTGCAATAGTTTGCTTTTATTTTCTTGTTTTGTTTTGGAATTCTAAGTTTAAAGGGTTTAGGCGTTAATGACTCATAATATTTCATGTTTTGATTTTGTGCTTGTGTGTTATTTTATCCCCGGAAGATATATACTCATGGAGATTTTTCAATCAATTTGGTTGGTTTATTACAAATAAAAGGAGTAGTGGATCATCTGGGACGATTCTTCGAACAAATACTACACATGATAGCTTTGTTGTTGGTGATGACATTTTCTACTGACAAACTATGATGGTAGAATGATGAAGATGGAAGAGTTCTTAGCAGTGATGGCTTTCCTCCTACATATGTTAGGTTATGCTATTTTAAGGGTTTATGCTTTGTAATATTTTCTAATTTAATAAATAATATATGTTATTTGCATAAAAATCAAAGAACATAATAATGATATTTGAAACAATGAAAATAAATTTTTAAATGCCAACATATTAAGTTTAATTTCAATGCAACAGTTGTTGTTAAAAAAGATCTAACTTTTATAAATAAAATAATATGTGGATGTTCATAATCAAAAGGACTCTTAGGATTGTCTCTCATGATAATATTATGCTATATAACTCTCATATTGAAGGGTTTTAAGTGTATTGTTCTATTATCTCCAATTATACTATTATATTATTTAATTATCTTCTTTATGTGTTTGTAACGGTGGTTGAGGTGCTTGGAGACATATAAATTGACTATGTATTAAGTATTGTGACATGCAATTGATAAGATATCCTCCTATTTATTGTCAGTTTTCTATCTTGTCATTCTTGTTCATAAATTTCTTCTTCTTTTTTTTGTTCTTTATATATATATATATATATATATATATATATATATATATATACTCTACCCTCTATATTTCCTTTATTTTCATAGCTCCAACTATGTTAAGATTTAATACTTTTTTGATCGAAAGCTAAGATTAAATATGTTTTTTGACCAAACGTTAAGATTGAATACTTAAAACCATGTTTTTAAATTAAGAGATCAACCTAAAATTAAGTAAAGTTAAAAGACCATGTATGTATAAACTTTATTTAACGGTTAAAGTCTAATTCTCTTTATGCAAATCTACTACTCCACAAAATCGCTAAATGATCGGAGAGTAAATCAAAAACAAAAAATCATTGAATCAGAAAATTTTCCATCACACACACATATATGGATTGAATCATTGAATCTCTAAGTGGCTCGATAATAAGGTGGTTATCATTTATTGTATGTCTTTTGTTTAACATTCTGTGATGGGCTCTCGTAGAATTTCATTTTTCTTGTTTATAGAAGTCGATTATATATTTCGTGTATAGTTTTATCTTAATAGAATAATTTGACTACTTATTAAGAAAAAAAGAAGATGCGGTGTCATGCACATATGAATAATAATGTCAAGAAAGCTACAACAAAAATATATGAATAATATGCGTTGAGAATATTTGTTCTCGTCGACGATTTTATTGCAAAGGAACAATATTTTATTTTGAGGGAAAAAAATCATTACACTATGATGCGCACTAGTGAAAAAAAATAACTCAAATGTTACTTTAAGAAAGAATGAATATTGAAGCATATATAATGAGATAACTACACTAATTACTTTATGACACTTAATTTAGCTGAAAGATACTTCCTGTGTTGAATGCACCTTAAGAATTTTAGATTTAAGCATTTTTGTTTAAAATATTTTTATTTTAGTCCACACCTTTATTATATTTTGTCAATATTTTTTCACGCATTTAATCTCAAATTGTTATTTATACACATACTTCGATTCTTACATAAATCACATATAAAAATTCGAATGTCCAATGGTTAAGTTAATTACATCAATAAAGTTTAAGAGAATATAATAGAATTTTCGTTTAATTGATTAAAAATATATACATTTTAAAACACCCTCATTTTTTTTTTGAAATATTTTTTTCCGAATTACATAAATCTCTTTCTATCTTTTTGCCTATGGAGAATCATTGAGATACCAAATATGCTTTTCTTTTTATTAAAAAAACATATGTCTATTTGACCATGCTAGGGATTCTTCATAGAAAAATTATTAACGAATCAATATATTTTAAAATGATTTATGATTTTAATTTGAATATTCACAAATGTTGCAATAATATGACATGTTTTGATTGACGAATGTTATAAACTCACCATATTGTGGGTGAGAATGAGAAAAAATTGTAAAGTTTGCAAAAAGAATAATGCACTTTAAGCGATTAATTTAGGCATATCGATTAATCCTGTTTAAAATCTTTCTCGTAAGGAAAATATTCTGTTCTAGAATGTATCAAAAATATTCAGTTCTAGAAAAAAAAATTAGACCAATGGTCACATCATTTTTTTATTAAAAAATGTCGCCATTTGCCAGCTGTCAACTATTGGGCATAAGGCATCAATTAAAACAGTTGTGTTGAACTGTGTTTAATTGTTTATTAATTCAGTACAAAAAACTGTATTTATTAATTGGTTTGGGTATTTACTAATTAAATACTCTTTTCAATTCTAAATACATTAGCACATCGCATATAAACACGGAGATACATATTATCTTGGCTAAGTACGCTTAATTTCTTTTGGCAAATTCCTCAACCTTATAACGAACATTGATCACAAATAAAACAATCCCTTATATCCTCAACTACACTACACTCAAGGACATAGATACATGTGATTCTTGTTAGACACGTTTCTTCTACAAATTTATAATATTCTTCCACTCCCTCTTCTTGATATTCTTCATTATTTCTCGGTGCATGCATTCAACTAATGTCATTTGCAACAAATTAGTCAAGTTTTAACTCACTATTTTATGAAGAAATATACATTCTACACACTTAAATTAATTTAATGAAATTCTTTTAGAAAATTAGGTAGAGTTTTCCCATGTAACGTCCAAAAAAATATTTCAACAAATGAAATATACATTCTACACACTTTTTTTTTTATAAAAGGCAAAATGACATGAAATATATATTCTACACACTTAATAGGGTTCAACTCACAATAACAAATAAAAAAGTTATAAAAAAGTGTTTGGGGTAAAATTAGAGTGCATAACCTCCTTCATTAGTTTTTTGGAAACAACATAAAAATACTCTAAATTATAAAATTATATATAGATAAGTGATTTGTAATTGCTAATGACTATACTCAACTAGTTAATACCATCATTTCTCAATTAGTTAAAATATCCTATATAAGATTTTAAAATCCATAAACTATTTTTCTGTCATTTCTTTTATTTCTTATTTAATACTTGATATTTGTTGTCGTATTTATTACTTCCTCAACGTTATAAATGTATTAATATAATAATTTATAAATTCAAATTTAATTATTTTACCTTTATACTGTAGTTTTTTTATATACATGATTTTAATATTTTAATTATATTGACTTAAATTTATTACAATAATTTTTATTAAACAACAAATCCAAAACAGATCTAGGAGAGAAAACGAGAAAATGAATAGGGAAAATAAACCAACCTGGTTGAAGGATTAATACATAATAACAATTAGTGAGGAATTAAATATTTTTCAACAATAAACAGAAAACGCTACTAGTTTCTTAGTTAGGTAATACTCCCTCTGCTCCATAATATAAGAGCCTAAAATTTAAATATTTTTGTCCCAAAACATAAGAGCTTATCTCACATTCTCTCCTCATTCAATGCATTTTTCCTACTTTACCCCTAAGTCTCTTTCATATTTATTAATGCTTATACATTTCTCTCTCTTAAAAGTATCATAATAAATATGGGAAATATTGGAAAACAAGTATTATCTCAAGACACCCAAGTAACTTGTACATGTTTTGTTAAGAAGCATTTTTTGGCGGTTTGACTCTTATATTACAGACCGGAGAGAGTATTTATTTATAACTTGTGTTCATTCTTATGTTTGAAATAATTTATGAAATATACCACATACTATATTACTACTTTGTTATATATTAGTATCAACAAGAAATATAAAATATTAACTAATTTCTTTAATAGACAGCTTATAATTTTCCCTTGAACTTCCATATTTATATTTTATGTTAAATCATAGTATATTGATTATAAGCTAATTAAGTTTTCTTAGTAATATTATAAATGTCATATATTAAATTGATCATGAGCAACTTTTAAATGAACTGCTACCATTTTTTTCCAGAAATTAACTTCTACCAATATTAGTATTGAATAAGTATTATTTTAACACATGTTGTATATATATACCTTCGAAATTATATACAAGCTCCCTCGCCCTTTATGTTTTTTTATTTACAAACTGATACTCTTTTATTTTGACGTAGGAGTTAGGAAAATAATTTCAGGTGTCAAGAAAATTAATTTAATTGATTAGTTGTAAAAAATATGTGTTGATTCACCTAAAATATCCTCATTAATGATTTATATTAGAACTCCTCCCCTGGTCTTTAACATCGGATTCGGGGAGCTGATTTTAATCTTAAATGTAGATAATATTTCTCTTTGTTGTCTATATTTCCCAAATTACCTCTGTTAGGTCTTTCTTACAACAATTAAGAAACAAACCAAGAAAATTAAGGAAGATTATCTGATGTTTTTAGACAAAGTGTATCGTAATTAGCAACTAAACTATCATTATAATGAGTAATATATGTAAATGTTCGTATATTTTTGGAACAAAAAATCCGATAATATATGTATTTTTTGTTGGATAAGAAAAGTGGAAATCATTAAAATATCAACTAAAAAATTCAACGCACAGAAAAAAGGCTTGGTTATTTTAACCGCACAAATATATGTTTTGCTCTTTTAATACTTTTAGTGATTTGTTTTGTTTACATGTTGTATGTGTGTTTTATAATATTTTGCAAATTGATTTTTCAAAGTTTAAAAGATATGCAGTGTCATATATCTATAACAAAATTCAACCGTTTTCTGATTTAAATTTATATATAGGTGTGTTATCAAATATTTTATTAAAAAATGTTGCCAATACTATAAATTGATGATAACAAAAAAAAAATTTATCTTAGAAAAGGTATTAAAATTGGAATATAAGCTCTTTGTTACTTCAAATTGTTTTTTTTAATCTTCATAAGAGTATTAGTGGTTTATATCAGGAAATTCAGAATATATATTTTTCAAATAAATGGGAGGTTTGTGCAATTGAGTCAGTGTATAAGGGAGGCTATATTTTTTTTTACTTATCTCTATATTGTGGATCGTAAGTGATTTTTACAAGTTATTGTGCTTGATTAATAATCATAATGCAATATTTAGAAAGTAGAATGGATCATAGAAAGGAGTTCATGTGTACTTACAAATGGACACATTTGCAACAATCTATTAGTGAAATATTTGAGTCTAATAGAGTAAAAATGATTAAAGTTTGTTCAAATGTTACGTTTAGGTAAACTGAAAGAATTTATTAGACAAAAGCTTCGACTTCATCTTAATATTGTGACAAATCTAGTGTATAGATATTCTACTTTCATAAAACTACCACGATATCAAAAACGTAATTTAGAAGTAAAACAATTGCTACAAGTGGCTTGAAGATAGTCGACACAATCAACATGAATTACTTCCCTATGATGGCACCACAACCATTAGTGTATCCAAATTCAGATTTAAATATTTAATCTACTCAATTAGCTCCTTGTTGGGTTTTAGGTATGCTAAATTTACCTATTAGCTACAAACTATTTGACATTCACTTATATCGTTATATTTATAGAAATTTTAACATTATTTTTTGTGATAATAGATAATAAAATGTGAAATAAAACCCTCACTCAATAGTTATGACTTTGCTCAGATATAGATGTCTCATGGATACAATGATTGATCATAAGATAGTTTGGCGGGCATACAAATCTCTCAAACTACACAAATAGAAAGTAGAATATTGATCAACAAAACCTGTAATTGAGCTTGCTTAAAGTCCGCTTAGTTACTTCAATATTAAGGAGTTGAATCAATCTAACCTTGCAGTATGAGTGTATGACAGTTTAGTCGCCAACATACAACCAATTAATACACACTTAGTCACTTAGGAAATCATCACACAATTCAATTTTGGGGTTGATTATTAACAAATTTTATTATCAATACTTGACTTTTACCACTTAGGCATGACATAGATGGTCACATGCTATTGTTAATGATGCTCTAATGGTTCTTGATGAACTTGTCCAAACATCTCATCAATATAATTTCCCTTGATTTAATTTGAATATGTCAAACTTTCACCTAAATAATACTCTTCAATCTCAACAAAATGACATAAAAGAACAATTTTTAGTTTTTATAAGATTGGTATTTTTTTTATTGATATGACATTCACTACCACAGATTACCCCATTTACATGCGCTTATATAATTAGTTGTCTAGTAGTAAAAGGGTGAAGATAATTAGAGAAAAATGTGTGGATGAATAGAGTTGAATATTGGTGGTTATATTGGGAAATAAT
The DNA here is from genome assembly GCA_029929735.1 of Mimosa pudica. Classification (NCBI taxonomy): domain Eukaryota; kingdom Viridiplantae; phylum Streptophyta; class Magnoliopsida; order Fabales; family Fabaceae; genus Mimosa; species Mimosa pudica. The sequence goes on along the minus strand of JAKELP010000021.1, from coordinate 3,553,311 downwards.
GTAAATTTATAATAATTTTTTTTTTTAAAAAAAACATTCTATACATGCGCTTAAAGCGCATGTAAAGGGGCAACCTGTACATATATTATCATTCATCATTCAATAATTAATATGAGTCATAATATCGCATTTACACAACATAAGAAATTTGCAATTGAAAAGTGTGTAAGAACAGTATATACACTACACATAATTAACAAATAAACCCTGTTTATCATATAGTAGACGTGGAAGGGTTGTGTCAGTCACTGTATGAAAGACAGATAAATCCTTAATCAACCTCACAAGTTACAATTAATTCTTGAGCAGTAGAGACATGAGATATAGCATGTAAGTTGGTGAGATTCACATGCAGACAATTTAATAATTCAATTTCTCGGAGGAGGAGCCAGTAAACATTAGTTGGTGTACTTTAAACTTGAAGAAGGGTGAGATAAATTAATGAACAAATCATCACCAAGAAGTTACACTACTACAGATTTACCCTTTACCAGCGCACCTTCACATGCGCTCAAAACAAACGCAGGTATTGATATACTAATACATGCGCTTTATATGAAAGCGCATGTAAAGAGAAGACTTATACATGCGCTTTCAAAAACGCGCATGTAAAGATAAAACCGATACATGCGCTTTATATGAAAGCGCATGTAAAGAGAAGCCTATACATGCGTGTTTTAAGCGCATGTAAAGAGAAGTATTTACATGCGCTTAAAACGCATGCATATGGTTCTTTTTTAATTAAAAGAATAAGGTAACCCCACACATTAATCATAAAACCTCACTTCCTCTCATCAAACCCTAACCCTCACCCAACAAACCCGACATCTCCCTCACTTTCTTCATCTTCTCCATTCGTCCTCCCGCTCCCCTCCGCCCTCTTTGATTTTCGAAGCGTTCTCCGGCCACTCTCAGTTGTCGTAGGCCCTCTCTCTTCTTCCTCCGCCCTCTCCCGAGCTCGCCGACGGCAACGAGGTAGAGATCGACTTCGTCCCCTCCCTCCGTTTTCTTTGTCTTACGGCGAGCAGCGGCGTCGACGGCAAGGATGTAAGCTTTCTCTTTTCTTTTGCTCCTCAAGTTGTCTCTTTCTTTCCAAAAGTCGATCCCTCATTTTCTTTTCCTCCCAAATGCAAGCCCTTCCTCTGTTCCTTCAAGATCCGGCGGGTTCCTTTGTTTTCCGGCTCCGGCGAAGCTGTGATGAGGCAAAGGAGGTCAAAAACGAGTCTAGGTAACTTCTTTTCTTCCGCTTCTACCCCTTTCATTTCATTTTGGACGAGTTCAGTGATGTTTCCTATTTTGTGAGATTAATGGCCGACGGGTTTATGCGAGTTTTGGGCTGAACTCCTTAACTAATCAACAATAAAACATTTTGAGTTTGATTTTGGGCACTACTGAGTTAATTTGGCTTGAGTATTGTGTTTTACAGCTTTGATTTTTGTTTCCTTTGGATGTGAGTTATTATGAATGGGGTCTCGGAATTCTGTTTACTCTTGGCTGGGTTTGAGTGATACAAAGAGAACTGACATTGAAATGACCTATGTGATTTGGGAATTTAAATGTGATTTCTATGTTATGGGTTCAAGTTTGATTTGTAAATTGTAATGCTTAAACTTAGAATGAGGCTTAAACTCTGATTTGTCAGCCTTTTAGAGGATTAGAAGGTTAAATTTAAAGTTTTACAAGTTTAGATAGACAGATCTTTTCCCAGGGTGTTTCCTTCGTTGTTTAGGACAAACAGGTGTTTGTCCTTTTGCATTTTCTTAATTATCATTTTGAAGTTTGTTATATATTTGGTGTGAAATTGCAAAAAAGTCTCTGGTATGTGTTTGGGAGTTGGTCTCATTTTTGGCTCAAAATCCTTAATAAATCAATAAAAAAAACTTGTTTCGGTTTGATTATTGCACTGCTTGTTTGATTTGGCTTCAGTTTAGTTGTTGCACAGGTTGAGTTTTTGGAAGAAGATGAAGATAGATTTGTCAAGAAGGTTTTGAATGGCTTCATTGATGCTCCAAATGCTGCCCACTTTATTCTGGACAAGTAAGTGAAGTAAATGTAGCATTGTGGTATTTTATTGTAATGTATTAATCTATTGTGGAAAATGTTTCTGAATTCTGTGTTACATGTAGTTTATTGGAAATCAAAGGGAAATGCCAAAATAAAAAGTTTTGTCTGGTTAAATTGTTTAATTTGGAAAGTACAGAGTTGTTTCTAACAGTTATGCCTTTGGATCTCTATGGTGCTCAAGTACATAACATATTATAGAAGTTCGACATGCATAATTTATTTGACTACTAAAATTTTGACACTAAGTGACAAATAATCATATTATGGCACATGAAGCAAATACACCTTATGCATCCAGTGTTTCTTATTTTAATACAAACCACTACTATGGTGTGATTGGATAACTTAATCTTCTGTTCAATGGATTGTTCAAAGTTATTAAATGGATATTTCAAAGTTTCTCTTCTGTTCATACTGTCCACTTCTTAACAACTTAATTTTTACATAAGATTGAAATATCTAACATATAAGTCTGTCATAAAGATGATAGAAGCTAAGTTGCATTGTAGATGAACGAAATTTCATTTGCTTTTACTAAATGCAATACACAATTCTAAGTTCATTAGTTGCTTTGTTTTTTGTGTCTATGATAGTTTTGATGATAAATCCTTGCAAGTAGCTGAGTTACTATTTAACAATGGATTCAAGGAGGCCTATGCAATTAGAACCTCGCAAGGGTGGATGATATGTGCATCTTTTATTCTTCCTACTACTGTCTGATGTTATTCACCGCTCATCTTTTATGGTGTCACACAAATGATTATATGTGCTAATTTGGGAGTTGCATCACTGCTTCTTTTTTAAGGCCGCACATGTTGGTGAAGCTGTTTTCATGGAAGCACGAGCTAGGTTTCTGATGTTGGGGATGCAGAAACACTCGAACTACCTTTTGATGAAGGTTTTTAATAGGAAAGAATTATGCTTACAGTGATTTTGATCTTTATTTGTTGTGTATGCCTTGCACTAGCTTGCTTGAAATTTGTAATCATACTGTCTAGCTTTGTTGTTGAAAAGGGGAAAGAGTGCAATTAGACTCAGGATTCTAATGCCTTTTCTCAATGCCATAGAATTTTCATCCAAGTTGGCTAGCTCCTTCTCTGATGCAGCATGGCAGAGCAATGAGTTAGATGTTTATGGAAGAAAGTTGAGATGGGTTCAGAAGTACTTCATGATCTATTGTAAATTTGTAATGCTCTTAAGTGTTTCCCACTAAATTTTGGTGGGTTATCTCATATCTACTAAATTTTGGTCAAAGATTACATTTTTAATCTCAAATTAGTATAAAGAAGATTATTTATCTCAAATCTACTATATATTGTTGTTTTGCAGCTTAATGTGAAATGGAAGGCATTGTGATGAACAGTCTTCAGCTATGGAAGAAGAAGGAAAGGCACTCTGATGGTAATTATAATCCATTTTCATTCTCACTCCCACATTTCCCCCTCATTTCCTACTATATACTCTGATTCATATAATCTTCTACTTCTTTCATTTTCTTCCTTTCCCATCAGACCATCTCTTTTCCATGTTCACGTTGAAATAATCCATTGGCACATTTTATTAAATCACATCCTTTGCCGTTTAATTTTTATAATGTGACGCAGATGTCTACAATAAATACATCAGATGGTGAGATTCATTTGTTACAAAGCTATGGGGAAATCTCAGCTGAAGAGGTGTGATTCTATTTTATACCCTTTCTCCTTTTCAAGACATCATGTGTTTGATCTATTGAAGTACAGTATCAATCAATCGATGTTTTATTTTGAATTGGGTAATCTTTGATTTGATGATGGATTTGTGTTTCTTCCAATCACTTCTTCATTGTTGATTTGGAATATATGGCAGTTATGTATTATTGACTATTGACTATTGACTTATTCCATTATTATTGTGGTTAGAATCCCAGACTGTTTTTTTTTGGCAAATAAATAGAATATCAGGCTACTAGGAGAGATTTAGTGTTTCAAAATCAGTATAACTGCTGTTTCAAAATGGTTCTTTTCTTTGTTTTTGTGATTATTGAGGATTATTAAGCTGATTTCGTTCCAATATTGTGTTCTCTCTTTCTATCATAAGCTTTACATGTTCCATTTTTTTTTTCAATTGTTCTCCTCCTAACTTCAAACATAATTATGCTTTTGGTGTGCACATGAATTTTATTACATGTTTAAAGGCTGGATGAAGCTTATTGTCTCATTTATTATATCTGCAGGATTGAAGATTGGTGCACATTAATTAAAGTGATTTCAGTTGTGCTTTAGCCTGGAAGGAAGACACATACAACATTCTTGTGTGTGTGTGTGTGTGTGTATATATATATATATATTTCATTTATAGAAGGTTAGTTTTTTTGAGTTTATGGAGAGCTTTAAATTTTTGGTTATTCCTCTTGTTTTTGCTGATTTTTGTTTGGAAGGGGAATTGAGAATCATTAATGATTATTGTTTCTATGTTTTGATTTGGGCTGATTGTTTCATTTATTGAGCTTTGAGAGTGATGATATTTTATTTTCTCTGGCTATACTTGTTATGTATGATTCTCACTGGCAGTGATGTAATGATTTCTATGTAATTCTTTAGGTCCTGTTGTATGTTAACACGGGGGTTAATGGTGTCCCACTAAAGGTGAGTGTATAGTCACAGTGAGTATGTTCTTCAAATTCAGATTTATTTTCTGTTTGGAAAATTAGAATTAACTTTTTTTTTGTCATAGAAGGCTATTTATACCTATTATAGGAGTATTACTTCAAAATCAGGGATATTTGTTTTATTCCATCATCAATGTAATGATTTCTATGTAATGTGCTATGTATTTACAGCCTTTACTGATATTACTTTTGGTGATACATTAATTGGATTGCATGTTGGTTGGTGTATGTATTACCCCTAAATAGTGTAGGGAGAAATGTAAATTTATAAAAAACATAAAAAAAATCTATACATGCGCTTAAAGCGCGTGTATAGGTGAACCCGTACATGCGCTTAAAGCGCATGTATGCATTTAAATAGAGTTTGTGTATAACCTATACATGCGCTTTAATCACATGTAAATGTATATATACATGCGTTTTTTAGAAGAAAACGCATGTATAGGTGTACCTATACATGCGCTTTGAAAGCGCATGTAAAGCCTTTCCCAGCAAGGCCATTGCCAGCGTTTTTTAAGCCCGTGTAAATGCCAAAATGAGCGCATGTAAAGGGGTTATTCTGTAGTAGTGTTATGAATGAGCAAAAATTAAACACCCTTCACACAAAGTGGGGAAAAATCAATTTCTGAATTTCATTAGATGCTAAAAACTCAAAATCACATTTATGAAGGTGATATACATACTTTTTTTGAGCATACACACGGGAGTAACCATGTATGTAGAGCTCCCTCCTCAATTCATCCTCCAAAGCCCACTTGTCTGAAATGAAAAAAAAAACACTTTTACTTCAAGCATACAAACTTTTACTATCTCACCCTCCTCAGTTCATGATCATTTTTGAATCAACACACTTTTAGTGGCATAAAATTAAACTAACCTCTTCTTTTACATAAGGTTTCTTCTCAAATAAGAAAAATTCTTTATAAAAATAAGACTAGAGGAGGGAATATGTGTTCCATTACCTGCTGGTCATAGACAACAAAATCAACGAAACTATATTCTTTATAGATCGTAAGGCATTATAATGCATGACATCACATGAAAAAGGGCGGTCTATCTTCACAAATGCAAATACAACACAGAGCTTTGAAATCCTGGAGAGGCAAACACCAATGAATGTTAATTAATCAAGCTTAGCATCACACACAAAAAGCAACACTACCATTTCTTTCCAAAACCAATTCAGCAGTAGTGATATTAACATCAAGAAAACTAGTAACACCATAACTAACATCTGTTCAGCCATGATTATTATTTAAACACATGCATCAACATTCATATTATACAAACACAAATACCAAAGAAACCACAATAAACATATACACAAAACACAGTCCACACAAGTAATCAAATGAAAAGGCAGAGGATGAACATTGTTTTCACCTTGAATTGAATTAGCTTTGACAAGCTGAGCACAGTCTTCAAGCACACCTTCGCTTATATCATCAATAGTCTGACCTTTATGTGCAGTCTAAGATAGACATGGGCAGAAGACATTTTATCCACATGGAACCTACAAGGCACACACATTAACATTCTCATTACAGCCTCACATTCTCAACAAAAGGTTTCTAGCTTGTTTCATATAAGGTGGATTATTGAATCCCAAAAATCCAGAAATTTGACAAAAACAAAGCACCCATGAAAAAAACCAAGCAGGTAATAGAGAGGAAATAACCAATAGAAATTTAATTCAAACCAAACTAAGGAATCAACAATAAGTTAAGTTATACATCTAAGAAAATATCTTCCAATATAATAGCTCATATCATAGGTCTGTGCAGCTCACCTAAGCTAATTAAAAGCCATACCTTTAACCATACTTTCTCTGGTAAGCAATTTCCATCATTTTTTCTTGCTGACTCAATCTCCCTGCGCACTACAATCTTCGTTTCAGAAAATTAACTACACATAATATAACTGGAATCAAACATGAAGCAATGCATCGGGAAGAAAGTTACCTATGAATCGATTGCAACAGATCGGTGAGTCGTTCTCCTTCATAGCAGCTGTTAGAGAATGACACCACAAGCAGAAAAACAATAAATAAATATTATAAATGAAGCAAACTGCTAATGTCATAGTAGAAAATTACACTAAAAAATGTGTGCATACTCTTTATCTGCAGAAGGAAAGCCTAAAGTTGAGTCATATAATGGCTTGTTTGGAGGTAGGGTACTAGTTTTACGAGGCATACTCTATTTTATTCTCCACGCTTCCTTCCTAATCCAAGGTTAAGCACAAGACCAAAATAAATCAAAACCATTTAGTGAATAGCTTGTTTCATTTAAGGTGGATTATTGAATCCCAAAAATCCAGAAATTTGACAAAAACAAAGCACCCATGACCAAAACCAAGCAGGTAATAGAGAGGAAATAACCAATAGAAATTTAATTCAAACCAAACTCATCAAATCAAATATACAGTACAAGCAATCAGTTTTATTATAATCTTACCTTTGTTAATTTGAAGATTATAATAACACATTTTAGTTGACCTAATCACTAATTAAAAGATTTAACCCATAGGCCTTAAATACCCAAATTTAAGGTTTTACCTAAACTACAACAAACATCAATAAAGGTTAAAACTTTCATTCAAAACAACCAAAATAAAGTTCAGGCTTCCCATATTGACTGATTAACCATACTAAAAACCCCTTAACACAAACCCCAAACTCATAACCTCTCACAAACAGTGGAAACATGAACGAACAAGGAAGGAAATAGAGGAAAGAGCCTCATCGGAGTTTGAGAACAATAGAAGAGACCCAGCAGCCATCGGCCGCCGCTGGTTCGCCTGAAAATGGCCACTGAAGTGGCGGACCGAACAGACCAGCAAAAAGGAGAAGGAAAAATGAGAAATTGACATGGAAAGAAGCATAACTCGCGAAAGACAAGCCAAGGCTAAAGCTTACCTTTACCTCGCCGTCGTTCGACATCGAGTTCGCCGGAATCCGAAGGAAACGAAAGAAAATGAAGGCTGCTCGTTGGAGAGGAAGAAGAATGCGATTAAAGAGGAAGATGATAGTTGTTTCATCAGCCTTCAGCAGCTGTCACCGTCGTGCGTGGCCGGCCGAGTTCGCCAGCGACGATTCTGGATCATCGGAGAAGTGGAGAGGAAGGGCGAAGGGACTGAGGTTTGGGAAAGGAGGGAGCCGATGGTTTGGGTTGAGAAGGGAGGCTAGGGTTTTCATTTAAGTATATATATACATTGATTGGGGAAAATTTCAATTACTACCCTAATGTTTATTCTTAATTATATTTCTAACCCTACAATTTGTATATATTACTTTATCTCCTTCTTTTCATCCTAACATGATTTACATTCTAATTTACTTTTCAAGGAAGTTTCTATCCCCAATCAATTCTTTTAATAATATTAATTAAATTTTCCAAGCTAAATAAGATTTAATATTCATAATTTGCCCAAAATATCCTAAAATTCCTTCCTAAAACTTTATATTTCCTAAATGGCCATCAATAATTTCCCATTATTTTTAATTTGAAATTTGGGATGTTACATGTTACAAGAAAGCTCACCAACAAAGTTGAACCCGAGTTTGCAGGTCCCAAAAGAGCTCATCGTCGCCGAAAAACTCGCCAGAAAATGCCATAGCAGTGGTGGGCCGAAAAGAAAGCAAGAGGAAAAAGGAAAATAAGAAAACGAAATCAAAAGAAGAACAACTGAATATGTGTGTATATATAAATTGAATAACCTGATTAATCAGGTAAATCAAGCACTGAGTAATATAATGTTTTAAAACTTAATTATCTAAGCATTATCAAGTTTTTCATCATTTTATAAATTGAATCAACTTTTTTCTTCAATATTATTTTATAAATTTCATTTTATAAATTCCATTTTATACCCCTCAAGGTATAAACACCCTTTACATGGGCTTAAAGCGCATGTAAATGGTGTTTCTACCTCTACATGCGCTTAAAGCGCATGTAGAGTTAGAAACAGCGTTTACATGCGCTTAAAGCGCATGTAAAGGGTGTTTCTACCTCTACATGCGCTTAAAGCGCATGTAGAGGTAGAAACAGCGTTTACATGCGCTTAAAGCGCATGTAAAGGGTGTTTCTACCTCTACATGCGATTTAAGAGCATGTAAAGGGTGTTTCACCAATTCCATAGCACCCAAAAGTGGTAATGGAGCCTTGAAACACTAAGTCCACAAGCATGAACACCTTATGAGGTCTGAGGAGGACCTCTTATGCATGACTCCATGTTTTTCACTTCAGTAGTGCCTTTACATGCGCTTAAAGCATATGTAAAGGGTGTTTGAACATTTTCATAGCACCCAAAAGTGATAATGGAGATTTTAATCACTAATTCCACAAGCAGGAACACCTTTTGAGGTCTGAGGAGGACCTCTTATGCATGACTCCATGTTTTGCACTTCAGTAGTGCCTTTACATGCGCTTAAAGCGCATGTAAAGGGTGTTTGTGCCTTTACATGCGCTTAAAGCGCATGTAAAGGGTGTTTCTACCTCTACATGCTCTTTAAGCGCATGTAAAGGGTGTTTCACCAATTCCATAGCACCCAAAAGTGGTAATGGAGCCTTGAAACACTAAGTCCACAAGCATGAACACCTTATGAGGTCTGAGGAGGACCTCTTATGCATGACTCCATGTTTTGCACTTCAGTAGTGCCTTTACATGCGCTTAAAGCGCATGTAAAGGGTGTTTGAACATTTTCATAGCACCCAAAAGTGATAATGGAGATTTTAAACACTAATTCCACAAGCAGGAACACCTTATGAGGTCTAAGGAGGACCTCTTATGCATGACTCCATGTTTTGCACTTCAGTGGTGCCTTTACATGCGCTTAAAGCGCATGTAAAGGGTGTTTGTGTCTTTAAATGCGCTTTAAGCGCATGTAAAGGGTGTTTCAATATGATTTTGAGCTCTTCACCTAAGTTCATTTTATATTTTATCTCTAAATACTTAAATCCTTTTCTAGTCATTGTTTTAGTGAATTTTAATTGATGCACATTTCTATACATGCGCTTAAAGCGCATGTAAAGGACTCTCAATACATGCGTTTCTTCTAAGCGCATGTAAAGGTGCGCTGGTAGAGGGACAATTTGTAGTAGTGATTTCAAATTTATACTAATAAACAATTACTCAAAATCATAATTATTGTAATGCTGAGTGTTTTTTTTTTTTTTTTTGCATTTCCTCTTTTAAATAACAAAAAAAGTAAGTCCATAATTGATAAGCAATTAGCTAGGCAATTGGTTTTCAACAAGTCAACCACATCCCACATACAATTAGCTAGAGAGATAAAAAAAACGTTTAATATCATTTCTGGACAATTGTAATCTCACTATAGTAAATTAGTAATAAATTGAAGGTCATTATAGGAAAGTTCACATTCTTTTCCAAAAATATTAAATCAAGTTAAGTAAATCGATTATGGATATTTGATTTTATGTTGGAAACTCCCAAAAATCATTATCATAATTCATAATTATAAACAAAAGAGGTAATTGGTTACTTCCAACCTGGACACTAAATATTCTTTTACAACCACAAAAGCAATCCTTATAAAAATAAATGTCATAAAAGCAATAGAATTCATTTCCAGATGGCAATGAAGATATATTTAGGCTATATATTTAATACCAGTATCAATTTCCCAAATAAAAATTATAGTATTTAGGATCATAGGGAGTAGTAACATTAAAACTTTTTCAAAAGGGAGAAATGATGAGTTTGATTACACTTGCAATTTCAAGAGTTAAGTGTATGCTCTTCTTACAATTGATTGGAGTATAAACTTGTGAGAGTCTTTTCGTCCGATAAGTAATAACTACTCATGCACTTACTACTTTATGCAATGCATTCACGGGTTCATAATCTCACATTCTAAAATTCTTTAAAAGATAAACAAGCTTTTGATTTAACTGATAAGTGATATATCACCTTAGAAGTTAGAGAATACACATTTGAACATCGAGAAACATCTTTGCTCAGAGAAGAAAAAACTCTAAGATATCTGAATCTTGAAAAGAGAAACTCGCTCTTTAACAATCAAAATATCATATTGAGCAATACCGTCTAACAATAAAAGATTTCAACAAGTTTAATAAGAAAAGAGCTTCGAATAATGTAAATGCACAATATCTATAGGGTCGCGTTGACTTTTGAGGGAAGACAATGGCAAAATAAATCAGTGAAGACAATAAGAAGAGTTTGAATAACAACGGTTTTGCTAATAAGAGGAGTTTGAATAACAACGGTTTTGCTTCAGATTTTCCCCTTGGCACATTTGAAAATTGCTCCTTCCAACCAACAAGTTACTGACTTTACATGCTCTCACCAAAACTCCCGTGATAATCATCCACTCATTTTTCTTCCTCTTCTTGTGTTTAATTGGAAAATCCCTAGTTTCATGCGTCACATTGATTTTTCTGTTGTCCAATTCTTTACATGCTCTTACCAATTACGGTGCTTCTTGTTACGTCTTTCTTATCTTTTCTTCATCTGTTTTCTTTTCATCTTCTAAATTTGTGAATATATCAGCTTATTCTACCTCGTGTTTAAGAATGAGGGTAAGGTGTTTTATATTGGACTCTTTGAACAATACAGTCTAATCGAGCTGGTTTGCTGGATATTGTAGAGAGAACGAGGAGGAAAGAAGAAGAAGAAGTGCCCGTGGACTCACTTTTTCTACGCCATGTTATCATCATGTGATGATATTTGATCAATAAAAAAAGACCAGTCAAATGTACACATGACAATCTTTGTAATGACAATATTTGTAATGAAGTGGCTACTAACTAAGGGTGTTAGAAGGTCTTAGAAATAATTAATTTGTCTCAAATATATATTATTTTTCAATAGGTTAAAGATCATTTCTGGCCACATATTATTACACACTCTCTATTTCCTTTACGGTCTAAAAAGAGAGCAAGACCGTTTGTTGTTTATATGTTAAACTGATACTTTGAAAATAATAGTGACCCGAATGATCTTTTACCCCTTTTCAATTCTACCCTTATTGAAAAGAGAGAGTGTGTAATTGTGTATGTGGAAATTAAGATGACAATATATAGTAAATAAGAGATCGAGAATAAATAATTAATCTTCAGTCCTTATTATAAGGACTAACTACTCATTTCTCACAAACTAAGAAATGATAGTTGAGTTTTAAAATTTATGTTAACTTCACCCTTCATTAAATAACATTTTTCACATTTTCAATTTTTGATCTCCATTAATGACAGAGGTAAAGTGGGAAAAGAACATTTAATGCAGCAGTTGATGTCTTATATTAAGGACCAAATATTGTAGGTGGTTGGTGCTTTATGATAAGAACTAGAGGGAATATTTGCAATTATATACTTATAATCAACAAAGGGCACAAATAGAAAAAAACACAATAAATGCAGAAACAACGAAAAATGCTCTTTATATTTTGGGACACATCTTTGCACAACTTTTCACCTTATATTTAAGGACGGAAGTACCTTTTTATTGTTTATTGACTAAATTGATACTCCCTCTGCTATGTAATCTAAGATATCAAAATTTGAATGATTTTGGTTTAAAATATATGAGATCATCTCACATTCTCTCCTTATGTGATGTGTGTTTTCTTACTATACACCCCAGTCTCTTTCATATATTTATTAATGTTGATGTATTTTTCTTTCTTAAAAAGAATTTTAATAAATATGAGCAATATTGAAAAAAACAATAGTTTCAAACATCCAACTAACTTTCACATGTTTTCTTAAGAAATATGTTTTGGCGGCTGAACTCTTTTATTACGTACCAGAGGGAGTAGTATCATAACAAATAGAGCAAAATTGAAAAAAAAAAGAATTATCTTCATACTTCCAACTAACTTTTACACGTTTTTTTAAGAAACACGTTTTAGTGGTTGTGCTCTTATATTATGGAAAGAATGGAATATCATTCGTTCCTCTTCCAAATTGGCACTTGCTTTGTTATTTATTGTCCAAAAATTGTTATTTACCTCTAAATTTTTCTTTGATAAAAAACAGAAATTCACTTACAAACAATTTGTAACCAACCAGACAGCTAATTGGTTTACAAGAGTCCAAATGGAACTAGATAGGGAGGCAGAAAAAAAGGAACGTTTCATTCATAATCCTTGCAATGACCAATCCCACCTTAACCGACCCTTCTCTCTGTAAAGCCATTTTCTTTTTATCTTCCCAAAACCCTCCCCTTTTCCTGTTACACATTAAATGAAAAAGTTTTGAACCCATCTGTATTCTCCCTCTCTTCCAGTCCCTTTCCCATCTCCACACTTCATCCCATCCATCACTTTCCTCCCTCTCTCTCCCCACGCCGCCACTACCTCCAACTTCCCTCCTTTCTCTGTTCTCCTCTGCTTCTCCTCTGCCATTTCCTCCTTTTCTAGTTCCCTCCTATATGCTCCACACACATCCATCGTTTTGTGGGGTTTGAAAGCAATCTAACCCTGCCTTTCACTCTGTATTTTCTCTTTTGAAAATCCCTTTTCTTGTTCTAGCAGGACAAGCAGAAAAAGAAGCCAAACTCACTCTTTCATCACAATATATATGTCCATTGTCATAGCTCTGTGAAAAAGCCAAAACAAAAAAAAATCTTTTTTTCCTCTCATCATCTTCTTCTTCCCTTCACTGTTTGATTCAGTTCTCAATCATGGAAGCCCCGGATTTTAATTCCCACAAGTTTCCAACCATGTCACAGGTATGTTCTGTTTTTTTTTTTAAATTCCCCTGTTCATTCATTCATCATCATCATCAAGTTCTGCTTTTTTTTTATGAACAGATAGTGGAGGAAATGAAAGAGCTATTCAGCATGTTATTTCCTATAACAGCAATGAACATGCTGGTGTTCATAAGAGCAGTGGTGTCAGTTTTATTCCTGGGTCAACTAGGGAAGCTAGAGCTTGCAGGAGGAGCACTATCAATAGGCTTCACAAACATAACAGGGTACTCTGTTTTGGCCGGTCTAGCTTCAGGCCTTGAACCGGTCTGCTCACAAGCCTATGGTAGCAAAAAGTGGGACCTACTTTCCCTGTCCCTCCAACGCATGGTCTTGATCCTCCTCATGGCAATCATACCCATAAGCCTCCTGTGGTTAAACCTAGAGAACATAATGAATTTCATGGGACAAGATAGGGACATAACAAGAATGGCAGGGGTGTACTGTTTTTACTCCCTACCTGACCTATTGACAAATGTTCTGTTACAACCTTTGAGGGTGTACCTAAGGTCACAAAAGGTGGCGAAACCTATGATGTTTTGTTCATTGATTGCTGTGGTGTTTCATGTGCCGTTGAATTATTGGTTTGTTGGGTGGTGGGGGGTGGCCGGGGTGGCGGCGGCTTCGGTGGTGACGAATATGAACATGGTGGTGATGATGGTGGGGTATGTGGTGGTGTGGAGGAGGATGAAGGTGGTGTGGGGGTGGGAGGTGGTGGAGGGGTGGTGGGAATTGTTGAAGGTGGCTGTGCCTAGTTGCTTAGGGATGTGTTTGGAGTGGTGGTGGTATGAGATTGTCACTGTCTTGGCTGGCTACTTGAATGATCCTACAGTTGCTGTGGCTGCTACTGGGATTTTGATCCAGACTACTAGTTTTATGTATACTGTTCCCATGGCTCTTGCTGGATGTGTATCTGCCAGGGTATGTGTTTTCTTCTGTGTTGTTATGATTCCGTACTCATCACCTTTTCATATAAATAAATACACACAAATACAAATACAAACCTGACGGGTTGACGTAAGTGGTAACTACTCCCGTTCCTTAAGTAAGTGGTTCAGAGTTCGATCCCTATCACTTGTGAATGATCAAATTCACAGGTCAACTGTCTATCCATATATAGTACCTCAGAACCACGAGGGATTAGTCTCACTTGATACGTGGGTCAATAACCTTAGAAAAAAATTCACACAAAAATATAAACACATGAAGGCCCCGAAACCTCTTTCTCACTGGGGCTTATGTACTTGTGTATATATATTTATAGTGATGAGAAGGTGATTATATTGATTAGCATTAAATCAAAACCCTTTCTTCTCTCACTTACTTTCCGTTTTTTCTATTATTTGTTTGTAGTTATTATCATTCCCTTCCTTTTTTCTTTATTCTCTCTGCCAAATGCCAGGTTATTCCTTCTCCATAAATGATATAGTAATGAGTGAATGAACTAATCATGCGCAATGGGAGGTGACTGGAAAGCAATTTTCTACTCATATGAGAAAGGAACAATTGTATTGGGAGTCGTATATAAGGGGATTAATGGTATCATACTAGTGCCAATGAGTTGTTAATGGTTTGATTTGGAAACAGTGGCATTTTCTCTCAATGTTCTCATTAACAGCTCATTGCCGTTTGTTTGATATGGATTCTCTTATTTTGTAGTACTACCTCAGTACAAGTGTTCCTAAAAAGTAAGTAAGAAAACTATTAATATATCTTTTTTTTTATCATAAACTATTAATATATCTCAATCTTCTATATTTGGATTTATAGAAATAAAAATTAAAATAAAATCAAACCAAATCCAAGCCATCTAAGATGAAATTTAGACATTCTATATATGTTTATCTCTCTTTTGTTGTTTTTGAGTAGGTCGGTTTCACTTCAGTGGGTGGGGTATATTTGTTTTAGGAAAAATACCATTTTAAGAGAGTAATATTAATTACATCTCACAGTACTCGAATTTTGTTGCATGATGTCATGTAATATAAAATTATTTATTAAATCATGAGAAATTATTGTTTAAGATTTTTTGCCATAAATACTTGAATTTGGGTGCTAGCATACACCGAAAATTCTTCTGGCCATTAAACTTTTCCTAAAAATGATTATAGAAGAGTGTAGTGAGGGTGACAAACATGCATTGGTCACAATGAAAGTTTATAAATAAAACTATCTTGGGGAAGATTTTCTCTATTTACATCTGACAATACTTAAATATGGTTAAGTTAGAATCATATAGTATCATATAGTCTTTGTTAAAGGGGGTGATGTAGTGAGATTGTGATTAAATATGTTTTGTTTATTCATGTACTGGTAGTACGTGTTGCAACTTGGGTTTGTAGTTGTATATTACATCAACTCTGTAATAAACTTGAGATAAAGAGATAAAAAAAAATACATGTACAAATTATAGCTTCAATAATTGGAAAGAATTTAAAGACTCTTGTTATTTTGGATATTCAGATTCAGATTAAAGAGATTAGATTGAATGAAGGCGACTCTCCCTAATACAAAATATCTAAATTAACCCATCTGTGGAGGACAAGGTTTTTGTGTAACTATAAGATTTTTTTTTTATCAATCTCTGATTGATTTTTGGAGTTTGAACTTGAAAGTTGAAAAGATTAAAAAAAAAATTTGTATGTTGAAAGATTTTTGAAGAAGTGCTTAAAATGTAATTTTGCCCCTTTTCTGTGACCCATGACGCATTTTTTAAACTCTTGTTAGTCCCGGGACTGATTTTGAATCAGTTAAAACTTGAAAGTGACTTGTGATTGAGTGGTAAGCTAATTGTGGCTTAACATATTTCACTGTTTTGGATAAAATGAACATTTCTCTTTGTAATTGTTTTGATTGGTTTGATTTAGATGTAATGTTACGTGTGGAAATTTACTAGTTCCTTTTTGGCCCAAAATCCTGATGTTTTTATCTTTTCGTCCTTGTTTTGAGTCTAGCCAAAGTCATTTTGGCTTTAATTGCTGATGATGTGTGAATTTGTTATATGATTGCGTCAAGTATAGGGACCCACTTGGCTCACGCTTGTAGTATAACTCCAAGTGACCACAAATTTGATCACTTTAGCAATATATGCCTAGGCCCATCGATTTTCCCAAAATCTTTTATTCATCATATTGGTCAAGCATGCCATTGGGCCCCACCGGCATACTTTGATACCATATCTCCATTTTCATCTTAGAAAATATTAATACTTGTTTTTGCAT
The DNA here is from genome assembly GCA_029929735.1 of Mimosa pudica. Taxonomy (NCBI): domain Eukaryota; kingdom Viridiplantae; phylum Streptophyta; class Magnoliopsida; order Fabales; family Fabaceae; genus Mimosa; species Mimosa pudica. Next base: position 3,536,643 of record JAKELP010000021.1, on the reverse strand, counting down.
TCTTGTAGGTGGGGAATGAGCTTGGAGCTGGTAAGCCCTACAAGGCCAAGCTTGCAGCAATGGTTGCATTAGGATGTGCATTTGTGATGGGATTTATTAATGTGACGTGGACGGTGATCCTTAGAAAGTTATGGGCAGGGTTTTTCACTAAGGACGAGTTTGTCAAAGCATTGGTTGCCTCAGTGATGCCAATCATGGGTCTATGTGAGCTTGGAAATTGCCCTCAAACCACTGGTTGTGGCATTCTTCGTGGCACTGCTAGGCCTGTCATTGGTGCCCACATCAACCTTGGTGCGTTCTATTTTGTGGGCACCCCAGTGGCTGTGAGCTTAGCCTTTTGGTTCAACATCGGGTTCAGTGGGCTCTGGATCGGGCTTTTGTCTGCACAAGTGGCATGCGCATTGTCAATTCTATATGTTGTCATATCAAGAACAGATTGGGAAGCAGAGGCACTAAGGGCTGAGAAGCTCACTAGAGTCAAGATAGGTAGTGGCAGTGGGCTCAAGCCATATGAACTTGAGCTTAGGGCTAAAGATATGAATGATGATAAAGATGAAGAAACCAAACATTTTCTGGTGAAAGGGAATGGGAATAATAAAGAAGAGATGTGTTAGAGGAGAAGGGGGTAGGATTTGTTTCTCTAGTTAGCTTTGGTTGATGTTGTTGAATGGGGAATGAAGGGGTGTATTTGGTTGGTTGGAAAGTGCCAAGATCCTGTATGAAAAGTGTTGAATCTTGACCTGTTTTTAGACTTGTGAGAGTTGGTCCTAAATTTTGGTTCTTAAAAAGTGGCTTTTGCTTGTTGGGACATGAGATGATGAGAGGGAAAGCAAAACATATTGGGTGACGGGGCAAAGCTAGCCACCGTAATTTTTCAAATGGACAATTTTGACACCTGTAAATTGGATGGTGCAAAACCGGACATTATAAAGTAAAATAGGACAAATTTAGTCACGCCATTAAGTTGAAGCTAGAGGTTAATGAAGGTGGGCCCCATTTTGCTTTATAATGTCCGGTTTTACACCATTCAATTTATGGGTGCCAAAATTGTCCATTTTGAAAATTACGGTGGCTAGTTTTGCCCCTTCACCCAAACATATTTGTGAGGAGAATGTAGGTCTTATCTAATGTGCAAAAATTTAAATAAGTTTTTCACAGATCTCAACAATGCATTTACAAAAGCTGTCACTGCACCTAAACCAATGCATTATCCTCTTGCACACACTGTCTTTTGTGTTTAAAGTTTAAATAGCACATGGCTTGATCATGATTCACTCGTGATAAAATTATAAAAAAAATAGTTTGTTCGAAATACAATAGAGGGAATCAATTCTATCAGGAAGATAATTGAATTGAATTCTATTTTTAGTTGGATATTCTCAAAAGGGTGTACAATACTTGTTTTGCTGTAAAAACATGATTAATTCTAACCATAAGGGAGAATTGGATTTCAATAATTGCAAGCATTTGCTTAGAGTTGTTAGTTTGTTCGAAATACAATTGAGGGAATCAATTCTATCACTTTTATGGAAGATAATTGTATTGAATTCTATTTTTAGTTGGATATTCTCAAAAGGGTGTACAATACTCGTTTTGCTATAAAAACATGAATAATTCTAATGATAAGGGAGAATTAAATCTCAATAATTGCAAGCCATTTGCTTGAAGTTGTTTATCATAATTCATAAATTCACAGTATTTTCATACATGTTAAGACAATTTCTCTTATACTTGTCACCATAAATTATTATTAAAAGCTGCTTTTAAAAGTTTCAATCATCATTATAAAAAAGTTTCAATCACCATTCGAGATAATTATTAATCAAAAGGCCAGAAAGCACAAGAAAAATGCATTGTAGATGTTTCTAAGAACATGGAAGAGCCTCACGTAATGTCTCTAATAAAATTAATGGGTAATTTTTTTTATCACAAATTAATGGGTTATTTAATCCAAAAAATTGGTAATAAAATTTATAATTTATTGTACACAATTAAATAAATATTTACTATTAAAATCACATATTATAAATCAAAGAATGTTCCACATTAATTTTGTTCAAATGAGTATTACATTTTGTGCAGCAGGCTTCAAGATCAAATCAACAATTACATTTTAGTCTAAAATTAGGACTATATGTATCTTGTGCTATCTTTGGTTATTACATCATACTGACTAAAATAATAGATATCCTTAATTTAATCAAATCATTTATATTGATCTTATATTTAAGAAGAGAGAGTCTTTTTTTTTATTTCTCAAGAGTATCCCACCCGCGTGTCAAGTGGGACTAATCCTTCGCTGTTCTGAAGTCCCATGTAGGGGGTAGACAGCTGACCTGTGAATTTGCTCCATTCGCAAGGGCTGGGGATCGAACCCCCAACCACTTGTGTAAGGGACGAGAGTACTTACCACTCACGTCAACCCGCCAGGTTAAGAAGAGAGAGTCTTTTCATTCTAAATATATTAGCTAATTTTTTTAAAAAAAAATTATTAAAACCTATTAATAAATCTAAATTAGTGGACTTACTCTAAAACATCCCAATCATCTTCCCTTATTTCCTATCTCATCCCCATTAGGAAGCTTTCTTTTTAATCAAGTCACGTTGATTTCTTATATGTATGGTGTGGTTCAATTTGTCTCCCCTCAATTTCTTAAAATTTAAGTCACCTTTTTTATCTATCAAACATAATGAAACTTTTCTATGTCCGATCTGTCTGGGAGAAAAAAAGATTACTGCTTTATATGCCAAACACATCTTTAATGTATGATTTGCAAGGATTTGTCTTTTGGATTTGTGTAAACCTTGAGACACTCCCTCTCCCATCAATTAAAAAGGAAAAAAGGGAGCACGTTGCATTAACCACTATTAATAAGTACTTTTTAGCATTACTCAATGTTCTAAGATAGAGTACTTTTTTATGCATTTAACAATATAAAGCAATTGTTAGTAACATAGAGATTGTAAAACTAATTTTAAGTGTACATTTACTCTTAGAATATTTTCTGAATAACAACAGCCAGCACTTAAAATTTAAAATACTAAGTGCTATCAGTATATGGTTAATGATGTAATAGAAATTGTATTTTGGACTATTATTAAGCAATATTTCAAGACAATAATTATACCAAAAATTACTTTAAACATATGATATGTTATAAGCCAAAAGAAAGTTAGGAATCCCCACATGGAATGCATGAGGAGAGAAAGGGAGGTCCCACACAAGCAAGTGGTTGGTGATAAGGAGACAAAGTGCCAAAAAACAGGGTTTGTGTGAGAGAGAAAGAACCATTTTACAAGATTTCAGATATTCCCTTTCTGCAAATACCTTTCACTTTCTCTCATTCTTGGTATTTTTTGATTTTCCGCTAATCCTCATTTCCTTACCTCCATATTAAAATATCAGAAAATCTCAAATAAAATACTCCAAAATATCATGGGAAAATCTCAAATAAAATACTCCAAAATATGTCGAAGGATAATAAAGACAGTCAAATTTACATAAGAACTAATTGTGTGACGAAGGTGGAAAGGAGGGTGAGGGTTGCGAGCGGAGGGTGGAGTGCACGAGTTGGGTATGAAAGGAAGAAGTGACGGTTTCCTCTTCCTTAGTACCTCCTCTAGTGAGTGAGGGTTTCTAACGCCTTGGTGCGTGGGTGGTGTACGGACACAGCCGTCAACATCGATGGAAGTGACGGCGAGGGCTGCGAGCGGAGGGTGGAGTGCACGAGTTGGGTATGAAAGGAAGAAGCTTTCCGACGCCGGTGAAGGACGTGGTCGAGGGTGGGTCTTTGACCGCTGGAATCGACGATTTCCGGCGTGGGTATGGTGGTCACCGGAGATGAATGACGTGGCACTGAGGAAAGGCTGTCCAGATCTGAGCAATGGTGGGGAAGGGCCGATGCGAGGCTGGATCTTTGAAGGCTGGAGTCAAAGTGTGAAGGAGGGGAAAGAGGAGCTGCTTGAATATGGGATCCTGATGCTGACCTTTGTGGGTACAGGAAGGTTAGTCTTCCTAACTGGAGGAACTTTGCTCCTTACTTTGTGTGGCAGCGCAAGAAGGGGTAAGCTCAAGGATGAAAAGGAGGATGAGATGGTGGAGTCTAAGCTTGGGAAGGCGCTCTGGAAGATCCTTTTTCTGAAATTTGGTGGCTGGACCACAGCCACCAAGATGCCATGAAGTCTAAACTCTTGTGCTACCTTGATGTTGGGGGATCTATGGTAGTGCATCTTGTGTCTTGTTTACCCCTATTAGGAAGTAGTAGTAGGAGTTTTAAGTATGTACTGTTAATGAATTTATGCCTTTCCATGTGGGTTTATTTTGTATGTCTTGGGTACTGGTTTAATTTCCTCATGATCTGTTCTCCAATGAAGTTTGTTCACAAGCTTCAAAGGTTTCTTCACCTCTTAGGAGGTGAGGGTGAAGCTGCTTATGATTGCAGCATTTGCATCAAGGGGGGTGGGCTCGGGAGAGCACGTTCTAGGACAACCACCCTCTATTGCGTTATCTTGATCATGATGGATTGGAAGCTTAGAATCCTGACAATCAACCTGCATTGGCTGGGTGTCGGCAAGTATTTTGATGTTGATCTTATTTTGTTCTGTCGCTAGTGTCGTTCGTGTCAGATGAAGCAATTTGGGTGTTGTTCTTGCAGCATGGCATCTGTGTTTCCTTTGTGTCTTTAAGTTATTGTTAGAGTCTGTATTCAGTCTTTCATATTAATGAAATATATATTCCGGCCAAAAAAAAAAGGACGAAGGTGGAAAGGAAGGAGGGCTCTGTGTGAGTGTTGGGGATGTTTGTGATAGGGGCATTTGAATAATTCACCAACATTTCATGATCTTAAATCAGTTTCTAGTATATGACTTGTCCTTATGCAAATTTAAGTACCTTTACTGTTCTTTTATATATTCAGAGTACTTTATTTGAGATTTTTTCCAAATACCTTCTTTCATTTCTATTCACTTTATATCTAAACCTTTCGTCTTTCATATATCTTCCTCTTCCTCCTCCTCCTCCTTTTTTAAGTTAGAAAAAGAAATAATTTCCAAGTTTAATTTGAAAAGAAAAGGCTGCATCGTCATTTTATGATAATATACTTTTTTTGCCAAAAATACTATTATTAATTTGAGCGTCTTCAATGTTTGGAAACTCAGCAAACAAAATTGACAGACATAATTTATCCTTTTAGATTTTTAATCAATTGATTTAGTTTTTGAAAATTTGAGGCTACCAAATTCAATGTCTAGTAATATTGACCCAAAAACTGTTAGTGGGTGTTATTATTTTTTTTACCACATAATGGGTGTTAGTCTAGTGGGCTTTTAAATTTGGTTATCTTTATGAATCTATTGTTGCGTGGTTATTTTGGAGTGATCTGAAATCTACCAAAAGCAGAAGAAGAAATTAGGCCTAACTAAACTAGTAAACTACTATCAAAATAACACTAGGGCGAAATGATGTAAAAATAATTTAAAATGCATAATTGTTAAGTATCTACAAGTTTGAAAGGATGTTACTTTTGATTCCACTAACTTTTTAAGGAAATGCATTTGTACAAGGTGAAATATACTACTCCTTCCGGTCCCTAATGTAAGAGCTAGCAGCCAAAAAACGCTTCTTAAGAAAACATGTGAATGTTAGTTGAGTGTCTGGAGTTAATGCTTCTTTTCCAAAAATGTCCATATTTATTATAGTACTTTTAAGAGAGAGAAATGCATAAGCATTAATGAATATGAAAGAGAGTTAGGGGTAAAGTAGGAAAAAATGCATTAAATGAGGAGAGAATATGGGGTGAGCTCTTACATTAGGGACCAAAACCATTCAAATTTTGGGCTCTTACATTAGGGACCAGAGGGAGTATTGATTAATAATATAATTAATTCTTTATTTGTAAAAAATTAAAATATTTCTTAAATACTAAGCTGACCCTATCCTAGTGCTGCTTCAGTCTTTGTAGGGTAGGCACTGAATGATAAGCAAGCAAGCTTTGTTATGGACAATACTTTTCCACTCTCGAATCATTTGTGAACAAACACTAAGGTACATGGAAGTTTTTTTTTTTATAACGGGTGCATGGGAGTTTTTTTTTTTATAACAGGTACATGGGATTTTTATTACATCACTATATTATAATCCATGTATGATATATGGTAGTGGATGTTGGGATAATCAAGAAAATGTGATGTATGTTATGTGTAGTTATAAAGGAAAAGATAAGATTTGTAATGGATGAATACACTGAATATGTAATATCAACTTAATGGTAATAAATATAAATGGATATAATTTATAGTTAGACATAACCTTAATGAATTATGAATAATACAACTTGTTTATTAATTTTTGTCCATCACAAATGAAATTGGTTACTTTCATATAATACATTTTCTTAGCTCACGTGGGCACGTATTCTTCAGGTTCTCAGAGGCGAAATCATACTTCTCATCCTCTAATTTGATCAGATTTCAATTTGATCACGTAATTTTACAATGGTAGAGCTATATATATAATTTTATCCTTCTCATATATATAAATAATGATGTTGAGATTAAAATACCCAGTAGCACTAGTGGGCTGTTTCGATTTTTGGTCATCATTATCAAAATCCACTTCCAAAAAAGAGCAGATTTGGTGGGAGGCTCCAACGCGTACGGAAGCATGAAAGCCTCTTTACAAGAAGACAAACCATATTGTCATTTTCAATCTTCCCAAACATGTAAAAAGCATAGTGTAATTGTTTGTTGGCACTAGTTAGTTGATTCTTCCTCAACCTTTTTTATCTAAAAAAATAGTGGTGATGCAGTTTTCAGATTTTGCTTTAGTCTAGTCCTTTTTCAAAAGGATCTTCTTTTAGCTTTAATACGATGCTCTTTAAAAAATACACCCACTTTCCTTGATTTTCTAGGCAAATAAAAAGATAGGGTAAATGAGCATTTTTAGTACTATAAAACATAGCAGTGTAGCACTAAACATAAAACACAATATTTTTGTGCGTTTGCAATAATCAAAAATTAAATTGGTAGCTTATGTAGTAACTCCGAAGGGTGTGGGACACCGGGGGAAGCAATTCAAAACAAAATAACAAGTGACTTAGCCAATCGTCAAAATTCTCAGCCACCCCAGCGATGGTGCCTCCGATTGCCTCACCAACTCCACTAATGCTTCTTATATTGCTGCTTCCAATGTCAAATTCGTTGAATCTGTTGGTGTTAGAGTTATTCCCTTTTCTACACCACCCTCCCAAAATACTTCTCAAGCTTTTATTATTATTGACCAATTTAATTCTTTACTATTCCAAGGAATTAGAGTGAATTTTTTGACTGTTAGTGTAGAATAGTGGAGATAATGTTACTGATTGATGAGTGCTTAGTAGAGCTTGATTGGCTATTATTACTCTCTCTGCAGAAGCTTGATTTGGTGAATGTAGTGCTATTTACTGGTGGATGGACTTAATAGTGGATTGTATTTTGAGAGTGTTAAAACTACATTCAAGGTATTTATTCTTGTTTGTACTTTACCAATTCTAACTAATGGACTTTTGGGAACATTTGAGTGACGTGGGAAGGGAAAGTTCTTGAGGGGTGGTGGTGTGGATGATGGTGGAGATGGAGTTGGAGATGGAAGGTGGCTTTTGGGGATTGGGGAGGGTTTATTATCTTGTTGTCGTGTCACAACTTAGTGGTCAAAATTATTCTAATTAATAGAATTACTACATAAACTACCAAATTAATTCTTGATTACCACGTTTTTTGTTTGGTGCTACTTAATATATTTTAGTGTACTAATATTTTAGGGTAAAAAAATGCAATTTTACCCTAAAAAGATACTCCCTCTGGTCCTAAATATAAGACCTAATTGACTTTTTTGGAAAATCCGAAAAAAAGCAAAATAAGTCAATTATAAATTGATTTACTTAATTTTTCCCCTTTAACTAGTTTATTTAACCAATAGACTAATGACTAATATAGAAATATATCAAATATATAATAATTAAATAATATATTTTGTAACCTAAACATCTCCAAAAAAAAGTTAACTAGGTTTTATATTTAGGACTGAGGGAGTATATTGCCTAGGCCTCTAATAATTCACTTTCATTTTGATTTTGGTCATTACAGTTTTAAACCATATGTTTTGGTCTTTAAATTGCTTTATGTCTAAAATATTAGTCCTCTATACATAAAAACTTAAAACATTATGCCCCTGAGGAATTAAAATTTATAATTTTAAACTATAAGAATGAAAACCAAAATGATAGAAAACTAAACAGACCAAACCTCATATTGACCCAAAAAAAAGATCATGGTAACAAATATAAAACAGAAGACAGACAAAACAAGATATCCCAATAAGTACAACCTGGCATTCATCTTATATTCTTATCCAAATCCATTAGCCAACTCCAAGTCCCTATTCCATTTCAATGTCACAAAATGAATAGCACTATCTTGAACAGTTGACAGTTCCTAACAAGCCAACTTGTGCATTTTTTAGCGTCTCTATAAATCTAATAATCCAGAATGATTATTCCACAAAGACCCAAACTTTGGTGCAAAAAGAAATTTTAAGGGATCCCTATGCCATGGATGGGATTTCATTTGCTGCACAATTATATAGATGCAGGGCCAAAAATATATGTATATAAATTCTCAGTGAGATTATTCACTGTGAAGGGTAAAGTTCCATATGGATGCAATCTTCGAGAACCTGGGACAGAAATACATACATGATACGTACAATTATACAAATATATAAACAGTTGGGGGTTTGACAAATATATCTTCTTGCACTACTAATATTGTTCAATTACATGAAATACACAACAGAATAGGCAAAACTAATCTCTCTACTTGCAAGAAGCCAAGAACAGTAAATCATCTGTTACTTCTCATAGCATCAAATGAATTTGTTCAACATCAATACACGTCATCAGTAGTATTCCCACTATTCCTTCAAAATGCCGCAACTAGAATTTATAATGACGACACTGCATATGCACTAACTATTTAAGATAAATCATTTTACAAAATTCTGATATCTGCAATGTTCATTTCCTGGGCTTAACTACCCACACCATCAGAAACATATCCCAGTAGATGAATAAAAAAAGTGAAGAGCTAAATAACGATGGAGGCTACACTACTTGTGAATGAATAAATTACTCAAATTACCAGTTCACCTGACAAGAGAGAAACTCTGGTAATATTTGGCATCTTTTGGCCCACTCATTTCTCTCCTAAAACTCTCGAGTGGTAAAGATTTTATCATAATCTTCCTCCTCCTTACTTCAGACAAAAAAAACCCTGAGCAGTAACCAATTCTTTCCCTAGCAATAAGTCTTGTATTTTACCCATAAAAGAAGTTGAGCACAATGGCACTTTGTAATCCATCCAATCGACCCCACCGAGTTGGATAATGCTTGTTATTGTTGTTGTAACTTCTACTCTTAGTACATGTCTATTAGTGCATTTAAGTTATCCACACCTGTTCCAGATTGATTAGGAAGGAATTCACAAATATGAATAAGTGATTCACCGAAATTTAATCTCCTAAAACAGGTTACAGAAAATAAATCTATCACTATTCTCACTGAGTTTATTTTCTAATGATATAAGATAAGTTATTGATGAGAATGGAGAGAAAACAACGCAAACAGAGAACATAGATACTACCCAACTCAAATAAGAAATAAAAGAAAAAACCAAGACTTTTCCATTGCGTGTATTTGAAGATCCAAAGGTTTATTCCCCTAGAACGACCGATAGCTAAGTGGCCAAAAGAAAAAAAAATATTTCCCTCCAAAGGAGTGAAGAATAAACTTTCAAGTTCCACTGAAAATCAATCTCCACTTATTAAGCCCAGAAAAAAAATCAAAAGATGTGCTTCTTTACGAGAAATATGAATAAAAGCTGCTATTATTTAAGAGAAAATAAGTGTACCTAAACATAAACTTTTGCCATTGTACTGTGAATATGATCAACAGCAGGTTTATATAGTTCAGGAAAGGATTTGATATACCAAAAAGATCAAATAGTAAGACATTATAATCTTTAAGGCAAGCCTCAAAATTTACAACAGAAGGGGAATCAATGGCAAGAATGCTAACCTGCATATGTGTTTGTTTCCTGGAACTGACTTTTTTTACTAAATAGGGGCTTTCTTGCTAGAAAACCTCGCCCTACTTGTAGGTGATCTTGATCTCTGTTGTAAACTCTTAACATCTTCATGTCTACCATTTGTTTTCCCTCTTCTTGAAACTTCTGTTGGGGCTCTTTCCAAGGTTTTAAGTTGAATATGTCCAAGTGAACTTTCCCCTCGAGAGTTCCTCAATGGTTTCTTCTTGGCATCTAACTTGACTTTGTCGATAATTCCAGCTCTGTAATTGGCTGAGGTTCTACGATTTACCCTATGAGACCGCTCCTTATCATCAGCATCAGTGTCACTATCCTCTTCAAATTTGGCATTAGCCGGCTCACATTTCTCCCCTTTATGCTCCTCCCCGTTGTTTGAGACAAGATCTGCTTTCGAATCAACCTTTTTCCCCTTCGATTCATGTTGGGTGCTTTTGCCTTGCCCCCTAGCTGTATCGCTATCAGTGGCATTTAGGAGGTGAACATACTGACTTCTCAAAGTCATCAACGGATGATTCTCAATCAAAAAACCCCTCTTGTACCCCTCTCTTAAAACCACAGTGTAGGCTCCAATTTTATGTGACAAATAGAATATACCAGGATGTTGAAGCAATGCTCTCTTAAATCTCGATCTGAGACCCAAGTACTCCCCAAGAAGCAGTAAATTATCCTTCCCAGTCTTCTTCGGAACCAAAATATGAAGAATCTCATGCAAAACAGATACAGCCCACTTATCCGATTCATCACTCTTAGACAACAAATGAGATGCATTTTCATATGGCGATATATACGGCAACTTCTGCCATTCATCCAACCACTTCTTATACTTCTTATCCATCTCAAATCCATTAGAGAATTGCAAAGGGAATGCCATTGGCTTCTTCTCCCCATTCACAACCTTCTTCTCCATAACCGAAACCGCCAATTCATCGCTCCAGCAAACCAGCTCTAAAGTCTTATTCTCCAAACCAAAGACGCAATCTTTCTCACCTACAATCCTAAAATAATCAGGAAACTCAGGAATTACACTCTCAACATAATCCTCTGGAAGACCCAGATCCCATTTCAAGCGATCAACAATCGATAACGGAATTTTATGAATCCTACATAACATCAACAACTTCAAAAGCCTATCAGCAACCTGTTTCTTATAACTATCACTCTGATACATCAAAATCTCATCAGAATCAACATTTAAAACTTGAGGGGTAAGTTTAACATGAGGATGAATCCCAATTCCACCGGGCGAAAATTCCTCGAAAAAGGAAGGGTATTTTCGTACAAATTCAATTGGGCGATATGGGATTTTGAGATTGTCTTTGTTGTCAACTATGACTGAAATGGGAAGTGATTTTGAAGGCTCACCTTTGATGAAATTCTTGAGATTTATGAGGGGTAAGAGGTCTTTTTCCTTCTCTACGGCATGGTCTAGACCTCGGTCTCGGATTAATTTGATGGAGTTCGTGAAATCTACGAAGTTTCTGAGCTGATTTAGGTGGACTTTCGATATGGGGTTTTGTTGTCTGAGAATGGAGTTGGACTGTGAGGAGAGACAGATGAACCACATTGCACGTAGTAATGGTGATTGGTGAGTTACAGATTCAGGTTGTACAGTGAGGAAGAATGGAGTTCGTTGTAGACTGAAGAGGGTTTTGGGTACAAAGTTTAGGGTTTAAGCTTCAAAGAGACAAAGACATTAGGGAAAATTAATTCGAGGTTCCCCACAAGGGACTTAATACTAGAAAAGTCCCAAAAGTTGGGAAAATTAATGTAGTCTCAAGGGACCTCACTTTAATATACTTGAAAAGTGAAAAGACTATTTTGCCCCGAATCTATTAACACTTGTCACATGTGCCCAGTAACTTGTCAAGGTTTACCCAAAAAGTTGTCAAGCGTGCCCAGTAACTTGTCATTTTGCCCTGCCCATTAACTTAAAGAGTATTGGCCATTAAGTTGTTACACATGCCCAACTAGTTGTCACATGTGCCCAGTAACTTGTCAAGGTTTGCCCAAAGAGTTGTCAAGCGTGCCCAGTAAGTTGTTACACCTTGACAAGTTACTAGGCACATGTGACAAGTGTTAATAGGCTAAGGGCAAAACTGTCTTTTCACTTTTCAAGTATATTAAAGTGAGGTCCCTTGGGACCCTACATTAATTTTCCCAACTTTTGGGACTTTTCTAGTATTAAGTCCCTTGTGGAGGACCTCAAATTAATTTTCCCAAGACATTATAATTTTTTTTATATACATAATGAATGAATGATGTAAACACCTAGATTTTCTACTACTATATTAAAAGATTTAATTGAATTATAACCACTTGAATAACTTATTTTAAGAAAACATGTGCTAAAAAAAACTGAATGAATTAAAACTTTTCTTTAAAAAGGGTTTTTAACAAGCATTTCATCCAAAAGGAACTTCAAATGTCAAGTGGGAATATAACAAGTGGTTATAAAACAATTAAAACCAAACACATACTAATTGCTAAGGTCACTTACAACTATAATAGCATATCTAAGACTAGGTTGAGTTATAACATAGGTTTAAATAGAATAACAAGGGCAAATAATTATGTTTACTACTTAAGGTAAAGATAGGATGTTTCTTTACCTAATACAAAATACTATCAATGTATCTTCAAAATATACTACTAAGTTACCCTAATTCTACCCTACTCAAAAATTAGGGAAGCTTTCAAAAATATAAGCTTCCAAAATACAACTTCAAGCATAACAGTCAGACAAGCGTTCCCGTCTTTTCTCCACCACTACCTTTCCAAAATATGATCGTCCAACTACCTGAAACCAAAGAGTACATTGCAGTTTACTTCTATACAGGCAGTAATAATTTTTAATATAAAAGTATAATCATGATAATATCCTCCTCTTTCCAATCTCTTATTGGAACCTGCCTCTTTCCAACCTCTTATTGGAACCTGCCTCACTAAACCAACCATTTTTAACGATATGTTCGTTAATTAATGGAGGTATTCTTTACCTGCAGGGTTTCTGTAAAAATTTGGCATAGGGGGTGCGACCCTCCTAATGCCTAGAGTACTCTACTTTCTTATTTATCTATCTGAGATAAATATCCTTCCTCCTCTTGGATAAACATTATCATGTTTTGAAAAATAAATACTACAATATACATGCGGATATAACAACTTTTATTTATAATATGAAGTAAACTGCTACCTGTACTTCGATCACTACTTATCCTTCCTTTCTTGCTCACGACCTTGCTGCCTAGCACGAGCGCCACTGGACTCTCCTATGAGCACATCATGTAAGAGTGAGATTAAGTAGTTACATTATGTAGTAACCTATTGCTTTCCTCTTAGTCCTAATAATACTACCCTATGACTTTTCTTAATTATAATACTAAATAGGAATTCTATTGTTTCACTAGCCTAGTATCAATCACAAGTATTCACATAATTAAATCACCAATCAAAACAATAAATGAACAGCTCTTTAGGTAAATAATTAGGTCTATGAAGAAAAAGAAGACAAAACTTATTTTGACTCCAACATACAACTTGCATACCTTCATTACAAACCTAATACTACTAGTCACTTCATACAAATCACCAATACAATTATGCACACAAAATCCCTTTTTAACATTTTCTAAAACAATACATGTATGAAGCAAAAGAACACTTCACTTCCAAATTCATATGCAATCACACCATTCAACTAATGCAAAAACTACAATCATTGAAATTCTACATACTCAAGTATTCATACAATATGTAAGTCAATTTAATAATTTAAAACATGTAACACTTTCAACCAAAGAAACAAAGAAATCCTTGAATCATTTCAACAGTGCATAAACAAAAATAAAAATTTGTGAGCTAAAATCAATTTTTAACTCTACTAGGCATTTTATCAAACACCTTGAGTGCATTGATATACCCACATTAGTTATTAGATTACCCTTCATCAATATTCTAACCTATGTACCATTTCAGCAGCACCCATTATTAAAACACACATGCATGACCATTTGAGTTCATTCCATATCCAAGACAGTAACAAGAAATCAAATCAAAGAAGCCACAATATCTATTTACCCAAATGACCCCAAAATCAACTTAATCTTTTATACATGGTTGACATATTAATTGATTACTAACATGCATGTATAGAAACAAACTCAAATAGTCCTATTAACACTTAAATTTTCGTTCATCTCAACTCCCCAAACCAAAACTCATGCGGCCAAACAGAAAAATGAGAAAGATAGGAAAATGCCAACCTTTACAAATCAACAAAATCCACACTATAAATGGAAACTTAAAATAGTTGTTAACCTCTTCACAAACCCAGAAAAACCAATCTCTTTTCTTCAATGTTCAGTCCCCAAACCCCTCACCAAAACGCAGAAAAATTACATGGGAAGATAAGAAATTGACACCTGAATCTATAGCACTAATTGCATGTAAGTTTTTGAGTAAAATCGGATGAAATTTTGGCCAAAGTTTGAGCTGGAGTGTTGGGAGATTAAGGAACCAAGGGAGAGATGGAAAAGAGTGACATAAAGTGAATTAGAGTGAAGTAGGTGTAAGTGTGTATGTGTGTGCGTGAGTTTATGTGTGTGTATACATTTTTTTTATTAAAAGAGGGGTATTTGTGTGCATGCAAAATTAATGAAGGGAGGGACATTTTTGTCTTCTACTCTCTTTTTCTCTTAATCACATAACATTTTCTATCCTTAAATAAACATATAGAATGCCCATCCATCCATTTATAAAGTCCTATTTATTTTCCTAACCTCTTTCAACAAAGATCAATTTATTTTTCTTTCTCATTCCCCTTAATTAATTTATATACCTAATTTCTAAAATTCCTGATTTATAATTATAATCCCCATTTAAATTTTTGGGGTGTTACAAATGACATTATAATTACATGGGTTAATAACAATCAAATTTTATGTCACCTTATCATTCAATTATTCAATTCTTATTTGTATGTATGTCTGTGATATTTTGAAGTTATTCTAAAGTTAAATTCCAAAGTAAAAATTATTAGTATTAAAATTTAGCCATCAAAACTAAAATTGAGCAAAAGTTTAAGAATAAATATCACCAATTTTAAAAGTTAAGGACACAAGCTCTATTAAGTATTAACTAGACTTAGAATTGTTATAATTATAATATATTATTACAAATAGTTCTAAATTATTGGCAAATGGGGAGTTTTTTTACTGGAATATAAATGAGGAGTTTTTAGTTAATCCGCACTTAAGAAATTTAGTTACAAACAATCTTAGTCTCATAATAAAATGCGAGTACAATTTTGAGGGGTACTAATTGTCAGAAATATAAATAGTTATAAAGCTTACTCAAAATGTTGTGATAAATAAAAAGCTACCACCTTATAACAAAACATTCAAGCATTAATATAAAATTATGTTCAAAAAGAGAATTTGATATACTCCGTCTCCCCAATTCTAAGTCTTGTTTATTTATTTTTGAAAAAGAATAAAGATGTAAAACTAATCATTGTAATTATACTCCATTTATTTCTCAAAACTAACTGATTATAGTTATAAACTAACTAATAATATGTTTGTTAACCACCACCTGATTTGATCTAGACTTGAGGGTTAGGAGTGTTGCCTACATAGACAAGTTTGTTCTTCCCTAGTAAGAGAGCATTTCCAAATAATGAATTATATATCCAACGAACTACCAACCGGTACCTATAATAATGAATGAATTAATGTGGCATGACAAAAACTAGTGTATTGTTTAGTCATGAATGATGATAATATAAAGCGGAGAGTCTGACCCAAAATAACTGAAATAGTATTCCCTCCATATCTATCCGATCGATTGAACTGGGGAATCTCAAGTCCACTCGCTCCCGCCCCCGCACCCGCACCCGCACCAGATCCTCCCCCATGTCTGCTTCCTCATCTGGAAATTCCATTTCTACCCCTCCTTCCCTCGAATTCTCCGCCGATGCCCCCGCCAGAATCGCCCTCACTCCCGATCAGCTCCACCACTGTTCCCACGCGCTCTCCCTCTTCAAACAAAAGCTTCTCTCCGACTCCATCATCCTCCAAGAGTTCCATCACTTGCAGGTAACTTACTACTACCTTCCTTCCTACTTCAACTCCTATTATAATCGCATCATATTACCAAAACACCCTCACTATTTACTTGTTTACTAGTATTAAAATAAAATGCATCACTATTCACTAGGATACTTTGTGGAAAATTTGAGAGAAATTGGAAACAAACTTTATATTAATTCAATGCACTTCCATTATATTCCCTCCCTTCCTAAGCATAAGAGCTAGTTGATTGGCAAGATAAGTAAGCTAATTAAAAATTGACTTTCCTAAAATTTTTTCACACATGTGATTTAATAATATACAAGATATGTTATGATTAAGTAGTTTATTTCGCTTTCTTAGGTTTCTCAACAAAAAATCAACTGACTCTTATATTTAGTAACGGATGAGATGATGGAGTGTATTTTTAGCTCTAAGCTTGACTCCCTTACTTTTTTGGCTTTGATTGCTGAATATTTGGTTTCAGGCCAATAGGATGACGTCGAGTGAGATGAGGAGAAGATGCCTTGTGGCTATAAATGATGTGAATAAGACCAAAAATCGGTATACAGATGTCTTACCATGTAAATATCACTTTCTTTACAATCACAGCATCTGTTTTTGAAGAGTTCTATATAGATGCTCTTGAGTGCTTATTTTTTTCCCCTCATTTCAGATGACAATAACAGAGTAGTTCTTGAATCCAGTCCAGATTATAGACCTGAAGCCAAGGGATACATCAATGCCAGCTTCATTTCGGTATGGAAATTACTATGATCACTCGATAATTGTTCGGAATTACTATTTCATGTTCAAAAAAGGTTAATAGATGCGCCGGTGAGGAGAGTGAACCAAACAACTTGGAGTCCAATTAAAATAGGAAGAAGGGGATGAGACGAATACTCGGGGAATTTATAGAACGTGACCTATTAGTGAATAATATTCCAAAATAGTTGGTGAATGATACAGCACAATGACATCGTATGATCTATGTAGTCAACCCCACATAGTGGGATAAGACTTTGTTGTTGTTGTTGTACTATTGCAAGATCTCAATATTATCTTCTTGGTTTGAAAACCTCTGAATTCCTCATGTGCAGACCTCTTCCTCCGGAAATGTTTCCCAGTTTATAGCTACACAGGGTCCACTACCACATACTTATGAGGATTTCTGGGAAATGGTGATCCAATATCGCTGCCCTGCTATTGTCATGCTCACGAGGCTTACCGACCAATATAGGGACAAGGTACTTCACTGTATAGGCTTCTAGGTATTGTTTGTTGTTGCATGTCAGTGATTTTAAATTTCTGGTTTGGTGGTTTTCACGTGTGTTTGTAGTTTGTGATTTGGCTATTGTTATCCAGATCTATATAATTTCTCTCTCTTTCAATGTCACTATATTCTTTTTGTTTTCAGTGAAGGCTTGCATGTAGTTGTTTTTTCTAGCTAGATATAGTTAAAAGTTCTAGTGGGAGATGTTATTCCTATCCTCCTCTTATAGTGACAAAATTCATATTTTCTTGAACTTTTTTGCTTTCATGATATGATGCAAGGGGGACAAGCCAAATTACAAAATTTTTGGAGATTACGAGGAAGGAGTCTGCTTTAGGTTTTTTTATTGTCATAGAAATTAGTGACCTTTGTTGTTTACCGCGAGGATACCCCTTTTATTGATGGTTTCTCTGTTCAATTTTCACCAAACTGCAAATGGTGTATTTTAAAACACATTCTCGCACAGATTATACCCATTTCGGTTTGAGATGCTGCATGTATTTTATCAGCTTTTTTCTCAGTCTTATAGGTAGTTTGAATGAAGTAAACTATGTCTTTGATGGTCTTTTCTTATATCATTGTATTGTAGTTTTACTTGTAATTTAGACTTGCTTTTCATAATCTATTTTCTCCCTCAAACTGTTTTCCTCTTTGTGAGCTGAAATAGCATATGGTCAAATGTGGAGAATATTTTCAAGCTGAAAATGGACCCAGAGAGTTAGGTAATATCTCCATCAACGGCAAGTGGATGGAAACTACTGAAACATCACTGATACTACGTCATTTGGAGGTGAAGCATAGAGAGGTGAGCTTGTTGGAATGTAAACGTTGAATGGTGTGTCTCAAGCAGTTTATTATTTAATTGCTTTCCTGTCTATTAGTATTTTATTGTTAAAAAATGAAAATTTTATTTATCTAGTTTGATTTGTTTTATTTTATCCTTTAAGGTATCAAGATAGATTTGGCCTAAATCATTATCGTATTTCGGCAGGCTTGTTTCCTCAACTATGTCCTCAATTTATGGTGCCCATGTCTTTTGTTTCATTATATAAATGTAGCAAGACGGACTCTTTTTCATCAAACAACTACCTCTTATTTTAGTAATATATAATTGGTCTTCATATTATAAACATATTTCTACTTTCTATTGATTCTTCTAAGTGCATTTCCATTAACACTGAAGTGGCAGGCTTGACAACCCACCCATCCCACGTGTATGTTTTCCTTCTAATAAATAACCTTCTTCCCCTGGGTATGTGGCTCTAGGGGAAAATCCCTTAACACCTATCTGATAGAACCTATCAAATTTATAATTTTTGGACTTAGTCGCTAAGATCTAGATCCTAGTATTGATCCTTAACCATCTTAGTCTGTGCTCAGTGATGCATTGAATTAATGTCCTTGTAGTTCAGACCTTGCTTATTCACTTGAGTTTATTTTTTTAAACATAATTATTGCATTGTAGTTAATGTTTTTAATTATTCTTTCTACTTGCAGGAAGAAGAGCCGCCCTTGTCTGTCTTGCACATTCAATATCCTGAATGGCCTGATCATGGGGTTCCCAGAGATACATATGCTGTGCGTGAAATTTTGAAAAGATTGTATCATTTACCACCAAACTTTGGCCCAATAGTTGTGCACTGCAGGTTAGCTCGTCAGTTATATTCATACAAACAATAATGATAGTAAATAATATGATTATTTGTCTGAGAAATCTCTGATTTCAGTGCAGGTATTGGCAGAACTGGAACATACTGTGCAATCCACAACACAATTCAGAGAATCCTTGCTGGTGATATGTCTGCCTTGGATCTTGGTAATACCATAGCTGTCTTCAGGTCACAGCGTATTGGAATGGTTCAGACACAGGTAGGTGGCATTGCTATATAAATTTGGTCAATCTTGAACATATTGGTTGTGAATGGAAAAGCATTGGCTTTGTCGGATGACATAATAAGTTACTTTACCAAGCTCAGTAATGTGTTGTTAAGCATCATAAGTGTGTTGTTATTTCCCATGCAAGTTTTTTTTTTTTATGTAACCTTCTTTAATATTTGATATATTTGATCATTTTATCAAAAAAGAAAGTTTATAATTGACCTCTGTTTGTGAATCTACCGTAAGATCTCTTATCTATGTCTCAAGAACTAATGGGCTCAAAAAACCAGTTTAAGCAAAACTTCAGGTTTCAATTTATTCCCTAGAATTGATTGAGGTCTAGTCATTCTTGATTATGTTTTATGATGTTCGAAATGGATATGCTAATTTTAACCAGGCATCGTTTGTGTCTCTATGTGATTTTAAGTTAGCTTTTCCATCATAATTTCAATGACTAACATCCTTATTTGGTTGGTATATCTCTCCATGTGCTTTTTTTTTTGGATAACAACCATGTGCTTTGTTTTTCAAATTTTGATTTCTTAATGTTTTTTCTTTTTACCCCTCACATCATTTCAGGATCAGTATTTTTTCTGCTACAAAGCTATCGTTGAGGAACTGGAAGACCTTGTTTCTCATCAGCAATGAGGAGGGTATGTTATAAACTTCTGTCCACTTCTGTTTTTGCCAAGATCCTGCAGTACACTGTTGTGCTCTTGAAAGTCTATTTGATAACAACTTATTTCTCATCCCCATTTTTTGTCATCTATTCGTTCTGTACTATTTTTTGTTAACTCAAACTGCTCGCGTGGTAGCATGGTAAATTGGCTGTCACGTTTGATGTGAGTAGTATCTTATAGTGATTGTAGAAAGATAGGTGAAAGAGATAATAGAGATTGAATAGAAAACCAAAGTAGAATTATACTGAATAATGTAATAAATCAAATATAAGAGAATAAGACTGAGGACTGCCCTTATTAATAAGTCACAAGTAATCCTAATTCTGCGATGTATAATCCAAATCCTTACAAGGTAAATATTTAATATAAATCCTTATCTTAATAAGATAAACGTCTAACCAAACCTAATGACTTAACAACCACAACTTTTTATTTACAAATCACATATCAACAATCTGAACCATCATATGAAGTGAGGTTGTGATGAGATTGGCCATCATGTACATATTATCGAAAGTGGAGGAATGACGTGAGGGGTAGTATGGGTATTATAGAAATAGTAGTAATAATTCTGTTAGTGTGTATAGCTGGCATGTTAGTGTGTATAGCTGGCATGGGCAAGTTAGTTAGCTGCTCATTGTAACAGAATAGTATAAATAGAAAGTTAGGCTGAGAGCAAGGGGTTATGTGAGAATTGGAGTCTTTGGGAGGGTGGTGTTCTCTAATACACCTTTGGGAGGGTGGTGTTCTCTAATACACCAATTGTAGCTTTTGTTGATACTTTGTTGAAATTCAATAATACATCAGTGTTGTTTTCATCCGGTTGCTTGCTCCATTTTGAACTAATGTTTACCGTAACATTCCTCTTTTGGTCTGGCAATACTAACGCACGCTACATGCAGCTGATTTGAATCGGGAGAGCTTGCTTTGAGTTTTACTGAATTCATATTCTCAATCTTTCAGGTAAAATTGGAGGCATGGTAACCTCACATGGGCATCCTTCTGATTATAGACATTTAACTAAAACCTATATGGAAACCAAATGATATTTTAGGAAGATGATAATTTGAATACTTTTTCTTTATTTCTGCCCCTCCCCCTTTTCCTCCTTCTCTTCTTTCCCCATTTTGGACGGTGAACTTGTTGGGCCTTTCAGTGCTTTAAGCTTATAAAAGCATCTCACCTGATCCAAGTATTCTTAGAGTTGTTGCCGCATAATATCCGATGCTGATGAGAGGATGATCATTTATAAATATCTCTCTTCCCTTTTATCAAGCATATTATCCTGTTATTATGGGTATCTAAAGATTTCGTTATCAAAAATGTATATTGACATCTTATGGTTTATGTGGTTGACCCCACCCTGTGGCAATCAGTGAGAGGTGTATGGGAGTTGTGGAAGAGAACGATGGATTCAGAGAAAGGGGATATACTTTCTCCTTGTATGAATCAAAGTTCTTGGAGAAACTTGAACAGGAGCAAAATTATGCAAGCAATATTACCCGTATTTTACCAATGAGTAGTTGGTTGAGCTGGTAAGTGGGCTACAACCCCTATAAGGAGGAGAACGCGTGTTCGAATCCCGGGAAGCGCTCTCTCATTGGGAGAGGGAACAACATTGCCTATGTGGACAATACTCCTACCCATCGAGTCCGAATTTAACCGGGCGGTAATTTACAAAAAAAAATTACTCGTATTTTTCTTTTTACCGCTGTCTGGATAATACTCCCTCTAGATTTTCATGGAAAACGTGTAAAAGGTGTCTAAACAGTCGTTAATAATAGTTTGATACGCCTTTTCTCTCTTATACTTGAAGTAAAATATATTAAAGAAATTAAAAGATTTGGGACATGTGCCCAAAAACTTGTTACGCATTGTCACAGACTTATTGCACATGGTTTAAAGATTCCTAATAGTGAAAATCCAACACCTGAAAAATGTCTAAAGACTTACTAATAATAGTTGAAAAAATTATTTATAGTCCAAAAGTTGTACTGATGTAACGAATGCCCAAAAGAGTGAAATTGTTATTTGAGTTTGAATGATAAAAGAGAAAATGTTCTTTTGAACCTTACTTTAATTTGGCATGTAATGAGACTTTTCTAATATTGTGTCTACTCCATGGGAGCCCTAATCAATCTTCCCACTTTTTATTAAAAAAAACTGGCCAAACTTAGGTTAAATTATTTACATATATTATTTTAAGTTTTTCCATCACACATGATTGCATGTTTCTATTATGAATTTTATTAATATATTATTTGTTAAACAATATGGAAACTCTATTTTTAAAAAAATAAAAAACATATTTTTTTAAAATAGATAATTATTAGCACAGAAATTCCTTAGTAAAATTTCTAACACAATTTCTGTTGATATTATTTTAAAATGTGATAATAAACTAGTCACATAAATTACATTATAAAATTTACTCATAGAATTACATTGATAACTTTTATCAAAAAAAAAAAAGAATTACATTGATAATTTACTAATGGAATTTCGTCGGTAATTCCATGGCTAAATTTTTCCAACTGAAATTCGTCTAAAATTGTAGACGGGTTCATTCAATCGGTGAATTCCGTTGGATATAGCTTGTTTTTTGTTGTAATGTCTCAAGATTCAACATAAAATTATTATAATTTAATTGTATTCAAATAGTAATTAAAGTATCAATTCAAACATAATAATAACATTCAATTACATATTTGATTTTAGATCCTATCAATCCAGTTAGCTAGATCAATTAAACAACTATTAAAATTAATATGGAGAATTAATTAGTGATGTTACTAGAGAAAAATATTTAAAGTGAGATCGTACGAGTTGTAAATTACAACTTAATTCTTGACCTTATAATAATAATAACCTATGACCAACTAATTATAAGTCGTACGACCTCATTTTAATCATGTTTTTTAAATGGGCTCTAATTAATTCTCCCAAATTAATAAGATGCATGAACATGTATGTTTGACAAACAAGTAATGGAGAAATACATATACATGTATGAATTAAAATGCCATGTTATCATATCAAGTAAAGTTTTGTACAACATTCTTATCAATTCAAACATTGAAGATCATTGGACTAAATTACTATCACACTCACTCGCCAATTTTAGATTTAATACTGCGCCTATGGGTTTGATCACATTTTCGTCTCTTTTGAGTTATTATTTCAAGCTTTATTTCTTATTCTATCTATCTTTACATTTGTAATACCAATTCATCTTAATGAAGTTGACTTTATATAAAAAATTACAAAATTCTAATTATCAATAAACTTAAACAGAATATTGTATCCTTCTAATTAAAAGAATTTTTTATAATAAAAACATTGTATAGTTGAGACTCGAGGGTGAAATTAGTTTATTTTCAAATTTTTTAGGCAGAATATAAAAAAAGGTCAACTACATCTGGCCTAAGGTGAGCATGCACGTGGCAAGTGGCAAGTGGCAAGTGAACATGAACGTGGCGAGTAGTGATTGGTGAGTTAAGAAAGTAGGACCCACCAAAAAGTACATCCTCCACTTAATATTCAACTCCATCATCATCATCCACTTCTCTCTGTTACTTCTTGCTAAAGGAAGACTTGGATTCCATCAGAGAGATTAAATCCGACATGGAAGCTTCACTTTCTTCTACTCCTCCGTCGATTTCTCTCACCCCTCATCAGCTCAACCTCTGTGCTGAAGCTCTTTCCAGCTTCAAGCAGACAACGCCGGAGATTATCCATCAACAGTTCACCCACTTGGAGGTAACATATATACATTCTCTCTTGTCACTTTTGTCGTTTGGAATGGAATTCTATGTATTGTTTCCCATTTTTGCATAGTTTTGTTTTTGTCAAATCATTTTCATATCGTTGAACAAGATGGGAAAGGAACTATTCATCTCATATAACTCCCTCCAGTTCTAAGTAATAAGATTAATCCTAATTACTATGGCCACACACACACACACACAAATCATTTGAATGTATGAGCTTGTGTTTAATTCATTATGTGTTGATTTTATTTTCATGCATTTTGATATCGATTACAGGTACAGATGAAAGTTTGTTAGATTTTAATGGAAAGTTAACGGATTTTGATGATTTCCCTGATATTTTTGGAACATGGTGTAACATAATTTACATGAAATTTAAGTTTCTTACTTGTCCTTTTTGGACATATTCTTATATATTTCCCAACCAAATAAGTATTTAATCAAAGAATTGACTCTCAATAGTATACAAAGAATTGACTCTCATTTTACCTATGCTTTGTTTCCGTGGATTATCAATTTCTTTAGTGATCTTTTTTTGGCACAACAATTTCCCTAGTGATTAAACTTTCATTATTTTGTTTATGCTTGCTTCACTTACAAGTTTGTCTTCTTTCCCCGTGAATGTTTGACTGCAGGCCAATGTGATACCACCTGATGAGCTCAGGAGAAAATGCAGCGTAGCTCTAAATGAAGTAAATCTGTTCAAAAATCGGTATCCGGAATTTGTCCTCCCATGTAAATATGACATTCTCAATTAATTCTGTTCAACCAGAACATGTATTCTTTCAACATTTCATTTTATTCATTTAGTTGCTTATTTGTTCATTATTTCAGTTGACGATAACAGGGTTGTTCTGGAATCAAGTTCAGATGATAGACCCATGGCCATGGGATACATCAATGCAAGCTTTCTCTCGGTACAAATACTTAACTAAATTACATTTAAGAAGTGAAATAAGCCACTAAATAATAATAACAACAACATATTTTGTGTATTAATGGATTAAAAAGTTTTTATATAAACTAGTTCATTTTTTTAAAAAAAAAGTGGTTTAGATAGAAAAATTCAGTCAGATCAATATATAAGTAATTTACTTAACTTTTTTATGATATTGAAAAGCAATCAACTAAATACTACGATAAGGAAGGGAGGATTAAGTAGTATAAGTATTTGATACTATTTCTATTTTTGGTTTCAAGCCTTGTGGATTGCTTTTATGTGCAGATCTCTTCCTCTGAGAGTGTGTCTCAGTTTATAGCAACACAAGGGCCACTTCCACACACATGCGAGGATTTCTGGGAAATGATAATCCAATGCCATTGTCCTGTCATTGTGAATCTCACTGCGCTTGTTGAACATGACAAGGTACTTGGCAAGTGCAAATCCCCCCCCCCCCCCCAAAAAAAACACACTGTATTAAGAATGCTTATTGTTAATTAAATAAGAAATTATTGATAAGAAAAAATAATCAAGAAAATATATTTGATGCATGAAACATGTGAACGCAAGTTTTTATTAAATTATATCAGTGTTAAAAGAATTTTAATTAATATTAACTCTTCTATGATAGCAACTGGTGAAATTCATTATCCTCGTGATGCATGTCGAATTTTTTCTAAATTAATTGCAAAAATATCGATATTGTTGCATTGAAATAATTTTTTGTTGTTCAATTAGGATATAATGTGGATTAAAGTTTATTTTTAAAAAATGCATTGCTCTTAAGATTATTTTTATTATATGTATTGCTTTGCAATTTCGTAAAATCTGGGAAAAACAATGTTATACTTTTTCATTGAAAATATCTATATGCAGTTATATATAAAATTAAATTGAAAATCTAACATTTAAAATATAACATTAGAAAGTGAAATTATTATTTATATATATAATATGTATTATAAATGTTAAGAAACTTGGATTATTAATATATCTTTACCAAAAATTCCTTCCCCTGTTCCAGAACAAGAAAATTTATAAGTATGTTTCTTACTACATTATATTGCATGAAAACGCAATCGCCTGCTTATTCCTATTTACTTTCTCAAGCTTCATGAAGATATTATTGCCAAAGCAATTACATGCTTGCGTTGGTTGATTATTTTTAACAGCATTGCATTGTTGTGCTTGTAAAATAGATTTTTGTCTCTCTTTCTGAACTGCAGATTGTGAAATGTGACGATTATTTTCAAGCTGAGGGTGGACCTATGAAGTTTGGTAGTATCACTGTTGTTTGTGAATGGATAAAAACTGTTGAGTACTCATTGGTTTTGCGCCAGTTGAAGGTGCATAAAAAGGTGAAACCTGTTGGAATGTAATTTTGCTCATTTCATAGTGTCTATTAGCTTGGCTCCTATCCCTTATTGTTGCGTTACGATGTCGCCTGTTTGGATGTAGCTTTTGAAGAATAGCTTTTGGGATAAAAGTTGAAAAAAAACTATTTTGAAGAATAGATTATAGAGAATAGCTTCTGAAAAAACTGGAAAAAAAATTACTTTTGGCAAAGACCTAGATTTTTAGGTAAAAAAACTATTCTAAAAAAAGTTGTGAGTGTTTGTCTTACTTATGTGAAACTTAAGTTTTGACCGAAAAAAGCTATACTGAAAAGGCTGAAAGTATTTGTTTACCCATTATTCTGAAACCTAACCTAGGTTTGGCTAGTTTGGCAAGCAGGCACCATGTAATCAATAGAAAATAATTGGTAACTGAGTATTCAATGGCTTGCATTGTAATAAATATGAAGCCGTATTTAGGCCAGAATTGACTTACTACATTTCATCCAAGGGTATTCTTTAGTTATTTCTTTGTTGAACCTATTCAATGTTGCTATCAGATATTAAAACCTTACCATGTCGTTTTACTGTAGCCTCCTCTGAGAAGTCTCAGAGGCATTGCTTATATTACCACCCCAATTAATGATGTCTTTGATTTCTTTTTGGCACAGTCCATATTCCCTTTTTGAGTTTCGATTGGTTGGATCATTGACTTTTCAATAGAACACTATGTAGTTATCTTTTTACCCCCATGGTCTAATGTTCATATCTTATATGGTCAATCAGCACCCCTGTTTTCTGTCTGTTTTGCTGTTAGACTTCTACCCTTGCTCAATTAACAATTAATAACATTATTTATTTTATATATGTTATTACTGTGTTCTTGATCTTCATACTGTAAACAATTTTCCATAAATGCTACCAAATATAAAATATAACTCAGTCAAGGTCGTTCGCTCAACTGAGATCAAAGGCATCCTTAACACTTTTTTGAGCATGAGGGCACTGAATTGCTAACATCTAGACCAATGATTCAGAACCTCTTTTAGCCTCAACATTTGTTGACTAGTTTGTAATCAGTATTGTACTTAATGAATATACTTGAAGTTTATGACTTGCATATTTACACAAAGTATTTCTTTCCATTTTGAAACAAAATTGTTGCATTGTGGTTTATTTACTTTTATCATGGGTTGTTCTTTTTGCAGGAAGATCCTCCCTTCTCTGTTTTGCACATTCATTATCCTGAGTGGCCTGACTATGGAGTTCCCGACAATACACATGCTGTGCGTGCAATTTTTAAGAGATTGTATCATGTACCACCAAACCTTGGCCCAATAGTGGTGCACTGCAGGTTAGCTCTCATTCATTTATTGGTTGTAAGCTCACACTTATTATTTGTTGCTTAATGTTAATAAGTCATGCATATTTGTTTGAGAAATCTATGATTTTCAGTGCAGGTATTGGAAGAACTGGAGCATACTGTGCTGTTCACAATACAATTCAAAGAATCCTTGTTGGGGATAAGTCTTCCTTGGATCTTTGTAATACCATACTTGTCTTCAGGTCACAGCGGTTTGGAATGGCTCAGAAACAGGTAATTATTTTGATTATGGATGGAATCGCATTTGTTTGGCCAAGAAAAAAAAGGAATTGATTTAATTGAGTTGCGTCTTACTTAAGTTACCATCCTAAACTTAGTAAATGGCCAAGCAATTTTTGAAATATTGTAACAAACATGACTTTTGATTCCTCAGATGGTTTGATGGTAATGTGGCTAATTTCTGTCGAGGTATTAGATGATATAAAAAGGTTCACAAAGTCTCTTTCCTACCCTAGATGAAGACTAGAATATTTGTTAGCGTAGTTTAAGTGATTTTACATGGTATTCCTCCCCGGTCCTAAATATAAGACTTGATTGACTTTTTTGAAAAATACTAAGAAAGCAAAATAAGTCATTTATGAATGATTTACCTAATTTTTCCACAAACTAGTTTATTTGAATATAAACTAATAGCTAATCTAAAAAACTATTAAATATAAATTAATTAAACTATTTCGTTTCCTTAATCTCTAAAAAAGTCAACTGAGTTTTATATTTAGAACATGAGGGAGTACAAGGTAAATTCTAGAATATTTGTTAGCATTTTGTTTTTGAAAAAAATTGATTATAGGGTTTTTCCACAACTCAGCTTGCTGTTGAAATTTATTTGTGGATCATTTCCATTTCTATGTTTGATCCAATTTCCAATGTTACATTCTTCGCTTCCCTCTGTTTTTTCAACTTTTAGACATCTCATTTTTTTAATTTTATTCTGTTTTTATGCATATTATCAGAGCCAGTACAGGTTCTGCTATGAAGCTATTGTAGAGTTATTGGATGAACTTGTTTCAAATTATCATCATCAGGAATGAGGAGGGTATGTTCTTTACTTCTATTTTTGCAAATATTCCTCATATTGTACAGTTCTGCTCTTGAAAGTCTTTGTGAGCAACCAATCTTTTTGTCCCTTTTTCTTCACCCATCAGTTCTGCAGCATCTTTGTTGATTCAATCGTTCTTCTCATCCATATTTTCATATTTTCTTTTTCTTTTTTTGGTCTAGCACTACCTGCAGCTAATTTTGATTGATTTTCATAATACTTTCAGATTTTTCAGGTACACTTTTCATATTAGCTTGAAGAAAATCCCTTTGGCATCCTCTATATTATTATTATAACACTTTAACTTACGTCTATGTGAAAACTTTGACCAAGAAAATGTCTATGGGAGAACAAAATAGTTTTAGCTAGGTTCATAATAATTTCGAGGGATAAGTGTAGTTTTGTTTTAGAAGTAACCGCTCATAAACAGAATGTTCAAGGAATTTTTTAGGTACAGCTTTGCCCTTGGAATGTTTAAAATGGAGGTGATGTTGTCAACATTTTTTAACAGTAAGGGGCAAAAGTGCTATGGTTTAGTTACTTCTAGGACAAGTCAAATTTGATTGTTAGAAACTTCCAAATGCCTATTATTTCTGAGTGGTTATTTCTGGTGTGAAATTGTTCATAAACGCTAATTTAAACTATTGCATTATACATTAGGGGTGTGGGAGCACTATTTTAATCCTCTCTCAACCCTTTATTTTTTTATTTGAGATAGAATGATTTCGCAGTCTCACATTAGTATCAATGAGTAGCATGTCATAATAAAACCCAGTATAAGGCATGATAAGGTGTCATGGCTTATTGATATTTCCATGCATGGGTTCAATGGTGATTAAAATTTTTTTCAGTTCAAAATATATAGTGATTAAACTTTTTATGTGGGACTACATATAGTAATTTTCTATCTTTTGGGTGGTGAATTAGCTATGCAATTTCAATGCATGGAACAGTAGCCTATTCTTCTTGCACCTTCTTTCATTGAGTACGTTGTCACAACTTTTTCCTGTCTTTTTTTTATAGAAAATAAGTTTTTCTTGTCAGTTAAAAAGAAAAGGTTTTTCTTGTAGGGAGTGTGAGTCGGAGGAGAGCATCGTCAATAACAATATTAAATATAAAAATATAAAATATTGTAAGAGATTGCTTGACTTCTGACTCAGTCTAAATCCAAATGGAACTAGATATATTTTTTATGCAAGTCCAAATTCAAAATGACTCAGTGAGAGGATTATATATTTATATTTAAATGTCCTTGTACTGAATATTGGCAGCTAATAATTTATTTCACAACATTCGTTTTAATTTACAAAAAAGAAATTGTTTACCTATCTCAATTTTTAAAAAATTGCGTATGACTTTCGCCGGCTTATAAGAAAAAACAAGGTCTTCGCCTTTACTTTTAATAGGGGACAATCATAAGTTTGACTTCAAATTTAACTTTTTTCTATGACAAATTTTACTTTAAAAAGGGTGGGGGAACAATTGAATACTTCTACATGTGAGAGAGAAATGGAGTATTAAGTGGTTGTTGGGGGTTACTCAATATTCCTGCTTTTTTTTAACTGAAATACTCAATATTCCTGCTTATGACAATAAGATTGATGCTCCTCTTACGGTTTGAATTAAAAGAAAACCCTTAATTTCACATGATAAACCTTAAAAAAACACACGCAACGAGAAATTAGCCCATTTAACATGGGGATGGAGACAACGTTGAAAACAAAAGGAAAGAATCTCTCTATCTTGGTAAGAGATTTATTAAAATTAAAGGTCAAAATTTAGATATAGATAATTTAATCGGTTTAAATTAAATATTTCTTTTCTAAAAAATCAAACTTGGGGCTTCTTCACGCAAAAACCCAATAAATCCAATTAACTAAGTATTTACTATTTACTACTACAATGAAAGGGGAGGAGAAGGCAAGGATCCTTAACGCAAATTATGTAAATCAATGTAATAAAAAATTATGTAAATCAATTAGAAAATTACCACTAATAGTTTTAGTCAACTTAAAACTGACACAACTTTCTAACGCAACAAATCTGAAACAATGGATAAACACCATTATTTTTTGGGAAATACCCACAAAAAATGAATTAGTTATCGGAAATTCTTGGAAAGTAAACTTTGCTGAAATGATACTTTTTTTAGAAAAAGAATAAATTTGTCCTAACCATTAATCACTAACAAAAAGGTAAATACATTTTGGCCACTTCTTAGTAATTTTTTTTTATTCCTAATAAAATTTTTTAATTAAAAAAACTTTCCAATAACCAATACATTTCGTCAACTTAAAAATAAGACGACTTTTTGACATAACTAAAATAAGAAAAATGGTTAGATTCCATTATTTTTTGGGGAAATAATCACAAAAATCCTAGTTACTTGGATACATTTCAAAGAGGAATTATGCTAAGTAGGAGTATTAAAAAATGAGTAAATTTGTCAAAAAAATATTAATTTATCAAAAATAAATGAGTAAATTTGTCCTAACCTTTTCACACTAACCATTATTATAAAAGGCTCAATATTACTTCCCATTATTCGCAAAAAATTGTGTTTTACTTTGTGAATCGGAAATGGAGAAAAGGAAAGAAAAATGGAAAAATGAATCTTCTCTTAGAAAAATTAATCTTGGTGCATGTTCATGAAGAAAGCCTAATAAATCTAATTAAACAAGTGAGTATTTACTGGTATAACGAAGAGTAGAAAGCCGGATTTTACGTCACAGAGTATATCAATCAATTGGGTAGGGATTTTCTCAATGGCCTCCCCCTCGTCTCTTAGAACCCCTGCATCGCATCCCCACCATCCAACCCATCCAAATGCACGTCATTGAGCATTTAAAAACACATCTGAACCATTGATGTGAGATTTTGAGGGCTACAGACACTCTCGCCGTATAGAGAATCCAGACCCAATCAATTAGAGAACCGGTCACAGTTTTAGTCAACCTAAAAACGATGCAACTTTAAAATGCAACAAAAAGTACAATGATCATTCAAAGAATATGTTAATTAAAAACAGAATTTAGCTCTATATACATATAATAGAATAAAAAAGAATAAAAGATGACTACGTTTTTTATGACTTCCAAATAAAACTAGTCAATTGAAAAACTTTTCTATAGTCAATACACTCTCCTGATTTACTTAGATATATACAAAATGAAGGAGAGAAAAAGGAAAGAAAGAAAAATAGAAAATTTGGTGAAAAAGACAGTAAAAATTAACGTTATTCCCCTGTTGACTCTCTCTCTCTCTCTCTCTCTCTCTCTCTCAGAGACGAAAGAAGAAAAGAGTGTTGTGTTGTGTGTCCTTTTGTTTTGCGTCTGCCTCCATCACTCACTCCAACTTCTTCTTCTTCTTCCACCGCCTCTCAGATCTCTCCTTCTTCTCTTCTCTTCTCTTCTCTTCTGGTACTCTCTCTCTCTCTCTCTCTTTCTCATCAACTATTATTATTATTACTTCATAATATCACTCCCTTTTTGTTTTGATCCATTTCTCTATTCTGGGTTTCCTCTTTTCTTCACTTATTATATCTCACTCTCTTCACTTACTGGGTTTAGTTTACTATTGTGTTGTGGGTATCCTTTTTTTAATGAAAAAAATGTTTTTTTTTTGGGTTTTAGAGATACTGGTGTTTCTTCCTCTTTTTTTGTTCTATAATTCATTTTTTGGAATTGCGTATGTGGTTTTTTTGTGTTTTTTCCATAAAGTTTGTTGCTTTTTTGATTTTGGTGACATGGTTATTGTGTTTATTTTATTGGTTTCTTGTTTCAGATTTGGTGAACTAGAAGGAATTCATGGACTGGAGCTGTAAAGGTGATCAGAATTGATACTGTGTTACTTTTTCTGGATTGCCCTTCAATAATCTAAATCTCTGCAATGAGTGTAGCATTATTCCTGTTCAGTAAAGGCTATATCTGAATGACTTCACTTATCATTAGTTAATTTAGTTTTACATTTTACCTTCCCGGCTTCTAAGCAAGAATGGAGTAAACATATAGGATTGCATTGTGCTTAGAGACTGAACTTTAGTCTCCAGGATTTGAACAAATTATGGGCAGTATTTGTTCAAAGTCAAAGAATTCTGTCTTAGGTGGTGCGGTTGTTGTAGATAATGGTGGTGTTAGTGAACGATCCAGACAAGCTAATGGACATTGTAGTGATGTGTCTGGAGTGAATTATCAGTCTCAGGACATTCCAGGAAAGGTTAAGAGTGACCATGTCCTGTCGTCTGTTGATGATAATGATGATGATGTGGATAGGCAGGTACGAGAATCGTTTTCGTTTCCCGAGAGGGAGGTTTCACATGTGGCAAGTGTAGATGATATCAATGATGGGATCCCTCACCTGTCCAGGGTTTTATCTTATAAGTCTAGATCTTCTAAGTCTAAGCAAGCTGCTGCTACTAAGGTATGTTTCATCGCTTGTTTGATCTTTGTATTCCTTTTCTTATCTTTCGTTGTACTTTACTCTTTGGCTATTGGATTGTGGATAACCTCTCCCACTCTGTCCGGAGAGAGGTTGGTTGCCGTGAGTGAATTATGCGTGACTTCGAACAAGTATTATTGCCAATTAATTCTCCATTGTAAAAATGGCTTTTTCAACGATTTTTAATGTTTAGAATGTTTACTGTTACCTATTCCAAAAGATCCCAGTCAAACAAGTTATGAAATTCTCATTGGCCTTTTGGATCAAGCAGGCTGACCAAACATTTCTTAAAAGAGTAATAGTGTAGGTTATGGTTACCTATTCTCGTTACTATTTGTTCACTAGTAAGGACATATGCCTTGTCAACTATTTCTCCTTCTTGAGTTAGGGCTTCTTTAGCTAAAGCTGTGCCCATTAACTCATAATAAAGCTTGAAACTCCTAAGCCTTTAAACTAAGAAGTGTGTCCAGTAAATTCTATTGCGAATGTTACCATTAAAGGGGGAGATTCTGTATTTAATTTTCTGTTCTTCATGTGCTATGCTAGTAAAGAATACTAGTTCACTGCTCTAACTTGCTCTCTAGATTTTTGGTGCAAGACTGTTAGAGATAAGCAATCGATATTGATACTATGAGTAATATCTATGCCAAAAGATACGCATTCCCTCTAATCCTAAATATATGACCTATTTTACCTAATTTGATTGGATTAAGGATGCTAATTAAGTTTGTTAAAAGTACATGCTATCACTAAAATATCCTAGCCACATCCCTTTATTCCCACCCTCCATATCTTATTCATTATTTAAGAAGATGAATAGGGATAATATAGAGAAAAGGTGAAAAAAAAATGGAAAACAATTTTATATTTAGGAACAAATTCCCTCCTCATATAGGTCTTATATGCAGTAACAAAGGGAGTAGTTTGTTAGAAAGCATTTACATCTATGAAAATCTTGTGTTTCCGATATTTTTATTAGTTCATTCTGTTTTCGTTGTGGTATAGGTTTCAGAAGTGAGTTCTATTTTGGGAAGAGCTGGTACAGCTGGCCTTGGCAAGGCAGTAGAAGTTTTGGATACATTAGGAAGCAGTATGACAAATTTGAACCTGAATAGCGGTTTCACATCTGGAGTGACAACTAAAGGAAATAAAATTTCAATTTTGTCCTTTGAAGTTGCAAACACAATTGTTAAGGGTTGCAATTTGATGCAATCTCTTTCAAAGGAGAACATTAGACATTTAAAAGAAGTTGTTTTACCATCTGAAGGAGTGCAGAATTTGATATCAAGAGATATGGAAGAACTCCTCAGGATTGCTGCAGCTGACAAGAGGTTTGTATGTACAAATTGATTCATTCTCTTTGTATTGTTCTATCTTGAATATGAGGTCTATTTTTTTACTGATTATGAAATGCCTTATGCCTTAGCTATGTACTACACAAGCTTGGCTGAGGTCTATTTCTTTAGTTCCTACATGAATTTTAATTCAAGTTTTGACTATCTTATTTATTGTGACAGAGAAGAACTGAAAATATTTTCTGGTGAGGTTGTGCGGTTTGGAAATCGTTGCAAAGATCCTCAATGGCATAATCTCAATCGCTATTTTGAGAAGTAATTATTATTGAATTGATTTCAATTTATTTTGAATTTTTTTTTCTTGTAACATCCAAAATAGTCTTTTAGTCATGGTTTTCTTCATATCTTTTGATATTTAGGTTAGGATCAGAGCTTATACCACAAAAGCAATTGAAAGATGAGGCAGAAATGGTGATGCAGCAATTAATGACCTATGTTCAGTACACAGCTGTGAGTATACATGTTTTCAGTGACGGAGAATACAACTAATTTTGAGTTCAAGTTTCTATTCTAACATCATGACTCTATATCATCTCCATTGGTGTGTGGAAATCTCATATAATTCATATGTTAAGGAAGGTAGACATTCTATCGATTTATGCTATCTTGAAAAAGTGGGGAATTAAATGAGGAATTTTTGTAATTAAGGATAAAACCCCCCTTGCTAACATCATGATCCTCTATTAGTTCCTTTTCAAAAAAGCTTCAATTCTTTTTTACTATTTCTCTCCTCAATCAATCACCATTAATCGCAGTCAAAGCTTCATACCGCCTTCACACCTCTCTGTTAGTTTCTTTCTATTATTTTTCATCTCACACCTCTTTGTAAGTTCCTTAATACCACCTTCACAATCAATCCTTCATTTTACTTTTTATTGACATTGTGAATGATACCTCCACGGCCCCCGAGCATGATTTTACTGTCTTCGTTAACCGCTTGCCCATCGAACAACCAATTGATGCTTTTTCCTGTTCTTATTTTCTTCTCTGTCAAATGCTTCCTGTAAAATCCCTTTCTTTCTTTTCTTCTACTTGCCTTGCTTCACCAACTTTCTTATCTGTTTCTTTTAAGTGTAAAATCCTGGTACCAGTCCTGGGGTTCCCTGGTACCAAAGGGTCCGGGACTTAGTCTTAGTCCCCAGCCTTCATCTGGGACAGGATCTGGGAATGCCCATTCCTGGTCCCAGGTTTGGACACCCCTATTTAATGACACATCACTCCCTAGGTATAAATTTGATGTAAAATTTTTCTATTAAGTTAAAAGAGAAGAACTGTAGTTAACGGAAAAAATGGGAAAACCTGATTCTCCCCTTCATTGTAAATTCTCTATATTGCACCTGGCTCTGGGAAAAACTTATCAGGATTTTAATATGGTTGTGATCTTTGCTAGTGTTAGTGCATTTTGATTGAAATTAAAATGCCTATTGATTTTTCTATCTGCGGCCTGCCTATAATAAAAGCGAGCAACCTAATGAAAGTTGATTAAAAAGTTGTGGTTGACATAAGTGGCCAAAGTCATTTGTTAGAATTGATATAAGGTTTCAAATATTAAAACCTTGGTTCGATCCCTTTCCATTTTCCTGTAATATGCAGTAATAAATGACAGATCTTGTTGTTCCTTGTTCCTTGATGTTTTAATTATGTGTTTTTTATGAACAACTTCAAGAACAGAACTTGGATTGCAGGAATTATATCATGAATTGCATGCCTTGGACAGATTTGATCAAGATTATCGGCGTAAGCTTCAAGAAGAGGACAATACAAATGCCACACAAAGAGGTAAAAACACATTAGGATTTCCCTATACGAATGTCATTCAGTCCTGTCTACTTGAATTCTTAAAAAAATTCCTTTGAGGATAATGTTTTTGATAATCTAAAAAGACTCTCACCCATCCTCAACTAGTTAACCTTGGCCTAATAGACTTCCTGAAAGTATGACTATATCTAAATCATACTAAAATAAATAAATGCAATATGAATAAATGCTAAAATAGTAAGATTATATTTAAATCTAATGCCTTAAAGAATAAAGGGTCAACCTAGTTCTAGTCCCCACTTGGTGAGGGTGCTGGGGAAAGGAATTTACTAGGAAGCCTTACCTATTCTTTATGCATAGAGACTGATTCGAACCTATGATCTTAGACCCCAAGGCAAGCGAGCTTACATTTGAGTTAAACCGGCCCTTCATATTAAAAGAGTTGTGTCGTATTAAAACATTTATTGGAAAATAGTGGGAAATCATTTTTCTCTTTTATGTGGAACTATTTTTAAGGTACACAATAATTTTGGGGTGCATGGTCAGTTTGCAGATGTATGTTCAAAACATTATTTTGGTGATCATTGGTTATTATATTTGTAGGAGACAGCCTTGCAATTTTAAGAGCAGAATTGAAGAGTCAAAAGAAGCATGTAAAAAATTTAAAGAAAAAATCACTATGGTCGAGGATACTGGAAGAGGTAAGACAGCATGGTTTCATTTATATTTTATGTTTGGATATGAGAGATATCAATATAATAGAAAATTTGCTTTATAACATGGCAATTTAATACCTGACTTGGAATCGCTACTACTCGTCTTTTTTTGTAGTCAGTTTATTTTTATTCTTTCAAGCTTTTGAGTGATTTTTTTTTAGTTGTTCTAATCTGGTTTCTGAATTTCCAGGTCATGGAGAAGCTCGTTGACATTGTTCATTTTCTACATTTAGAGATACATGAAGCTTTTGGTAGTGCTGGTAAGCATCAACTCTACTTCATCTATTGTTCCATTTCACTGATTATTCATAGTTTTAATGTCTACTTTCATTCATTGTCTGCATACAATAAACATGGTCTAGTTCTGGTGTTCGTTTTCAAGAGTTTAATGTGTGCTGATGGATAGGGCTTTCTGGTGTTATTTGGATATAAATTAATTCTGACAAAGGACGATAGGGTTTGTTCTATGCCTTAAGACGAGAACAAATTATGCTTTCAGTTTTTGACATTAAGTTGTGTGAATAAATGTGAGCAAAATAAATTTGCAACAACAAAGAGTCTTATCCCACTACGTGCTCTATTATTTGCATCTTAGTATTTTTTTTTCCGTTGCAGTAAACTTCTATTTGTAAATGAGTGTTCTGACCTGTTAACCTTGATGTAAATTCCTGTTTTTTGTTCTTTGTGATCTTAAACAGATTTATCTCATTTCCTTTTCCTTTTATGGTGGAGATTTTCACTTCTTTCTTTCCTTCTATTCTTCTTTTCTTGGAAAATATTGCAGATCCAATTTTGTATCACTTTTACTAATTCACTGTTCAACCTTGCAGACTCTATTAGTCAAGTAAAAGATTCTCCAGGAAGCCATAAGAAGTTGGGTTCTGCTGGCCTTGCATTGCACTACGCAAATATTATTACTCAAATTGATACTCTTGTAAGTGAAAGTTTTACTTTAATTCCAAGATCCAAGATATATTGTTGGCTTGCAAATTCATTGACCGCTCTTCTTTTAAAAGGTTCTTTCAATATTGTGTCATCGCGTGTCTGTGTGTTGTTGGAGGGGGGAGGGGGTAATAAGAAACAAAAAAAGAAAAAAGGCAAAACAGTGAAGGGAAGGAGCACATGTTGAAGGAATTTTCTAAAAAAGAACTTTTAATCATGTCACAACCATGGTGGTTTTGATTTTGGCTTTTCTCTTGCAAATTCATCCAAATCGCGACTTACCAAAAGAATAGAAAATTTAAAAGTTATCTAACACTTCACTTGTCTTATGCGTCGCCCTTTTATCTTTTTTTTTTCAAGATTTCTCTCAGGATTTCTCAATAGGAAATTTAAGTAGTTAATTCTTGGAGGGTTGCTGTTTTTTTTAGTCTTCAAAACTACTAATCCAGTTATGCTGAGGAGAAGAATTTCTCTGAAATTGATCTTCAGTAGTCAGCTTAATCCTAGATCTGCTACCGGGGATCAAACCTGCTCCTCCTCTGTGTCTACAACTAACATTTTCTTGCTTTTCGATATACAGACAAAGTTCAACCTTCTAGCTGCCACTTCAAAAATAAATTTATCTTTTAAAAACATTAGAAGTTAAAAACCTTTTAATGTGCTGTCCGAATCAGATTTAGACAGTCTAAATCTCAGCCAAGTGATGGACACCAAATCTTGACTCACGAGACTTGCTGGAGAATGAGGGAATTATTGTTCATGTTGACTATGTTTCAAGGTGAAACTTATTGAAATGAGATAGGAAATTGTAAGGTGGTATAACAGAAATGTCAGCTTGGGACTTTCTGGTTACGTTCTTGCTTTTTGTTGAAGAAAAGTGCTCATGAGAATATGATATCACATATCCTGATTAATTGTCATTTTATGCCTTAAAAGCATGTCAATTTGATCCTCTGGGGTGACAAAATATAGGGAAATATAGGGAAATATAGGGAAGTGAGTATCTTTAATTCTTCCCATAATAGCTTGATTTGTCAAGAAGCTATTAAAGCAAGGGACGCCCAAATCCCAATGTGGAGCTATGATGTTGATGTGATTTTGTTTCTAGGTGTTGTTTGTGTCTGTTGCAATCTGTTATTTCATCTATTGCTAATGATGAAACGACTTGGTGGCTGCATGTATTTAAATGATCACAATCTCCAATTCACAAGTTGACTACATTCAGGTGTCGCGCTCAAGTTCTGTGCCTCCTAATACAAGGGATGCTTTATATCAAGGGCTGCCTCCTAATATTAAGTCAGCATTGCGCTCAAGGATACAGTCATTTCAACCCAACGAAGAGGTGCTTATCCCATGCCTTTTTTATTCCTTTTAGTACATGAGCATGTGGTGTTTGTGCATCCAATTAGGCAAGTTTCATCATTCATTTCACAGATTGTTGTGAGCTGCACCATTTGTGACTTATAGTAGCACGGCTTACCATGAAGTTAATTGGAATTTCATTTCATAGTAGCATTTTGATTAACTCATCGTAGTTATAAAAGGTTGGAGAAATGTTTGTTGTTACTATATTCATTGTCATCAGTATTTAAACCCCAAATAATATATGCATTTATTTTGGGTCCCAAACATATAAAACCCTATCGGAATTCATGAACATGGATCAATGATAATAACGTTGTACAATTCATGTAGCCAACCCCATTTAGTGTGATTAGGCTTTGTCGTTGTTTTTGTTGTTGGTATTTGGAATTTATAGAATTTATAAGTTTGTGGATACTGATAAATATCGCCTATTCTCTGTGTGTTGCTCTTTTAATGAAACCTTTCTTATTCCACTGCAGTTGAGTTTGTGATCCATTTGCCTGTAAACATTTTCTTAGATCTAATCTGATAATAGAGTAACATTTCTGCAGCTTACAGTCCAGCAAATCAAAGCTGAAATGGAGAAAACTTTGCAGTGGCTTGTTCCTATTGCTGCCAACACGACAAAGTAAATTTGCATTATCTTGCGCTACAATTGTTTACACCTTTTCTATTTTTTGTACTACAATTCGGCACATTACCTTTTCACTATGGCCAAGTGATCTTCATTTGTGCGGAAAGAAATTCTGGTTGTTTGACTAATCCAATATTTAGATGTGAATTTGATCTGCCTTAGACTTATTTCTTGTGTTTGATTGTCTAATTATGTTTCATTTGGGTGAATTCAGAGCACATCATGGCTTTGGATGGGTTGGAGAATGGGCAAATACAGGGTGAGTTTGAAATTTTAGAGTTGTTTCTTGGGGGCAACCTCTCTATATACACCTTAAACTTATGCTTAGTGATCAATTTTATACCGGCGTATTCTTGTTCCACTTATATTCACTAATCTTGTTTAGGTCTGAGGTCAACCGCAAACCTACTGGGGAGACGGACTTGTTAAGAATAGAAACACTTCACCATGCTGATAAGGACAGAACAGAATCTTATATTCTTGAACTTGTGGTGTGGCTTCATCATCTAGTCAGTCTAGCAAGAAGTAGCAATGGAGGAATAAGGTCTCCTGTCAAATCTCCAATCCGTTCCCCTAATAAAAAAACAGTTCAATTATTTGCAGAGAAGGCATGCTCTACTTCTCCTGTGTTAACAGTTGAAGA
The DNA here is from genome assembly GCA_029929735.1 of Mimosa pudica. Taxonomy (NCBI): domain Eukaryota; kingdom Viridiplantae; phylum Streptophyta; class Magnoliopsida; order Fabales; family Fabaceae; genus Mimosa; species Mimosa pudica. The sequence continues at coordinate 3,496,290 of JAKELP010000021.1, read as the reverse complement.
TCAACAAATGCTTCGAGACGTCAGCAAGAGGAAGCTGACGCCTGGAATTAGCAAGAGCCAAGAATTCGACACTGCCAAGACTCGGTTGAGCAAACATCATAGGCTGAGCAAGAGTAGTAGTCATTCCCCAATCAGTGAAAGTAAAAACATGTTCTCCATAAGAAGGCCATCTATTCCGGTCATTGACTTCGATAATGATCGAAATAAGGCCATGGATGTGATTGATCGGGTGGATACCATCAGAAGTTCATAATGTGAAGACATCTTTAGAGATTTTGAAGATAAGGAAGCCACGCTAGAATTATTGTCAATGTGCTGCCTCCAAGTTTGAGTGCTTCCCTTAGATTATGGTGAGCTGTGAGAGAGATTTTTGTTGGTTTTCTAGCCACTGAGCAATGCAATGTAGGCTAGTTTTTTTTAACAGTACAGAGATGATCATGGAGGAGTGGGAGGGCAGGGTGCTACGACTTAGATCTTAAGTCGTATATGTACAGATTATGTTCTCATCATATAATAATCTTTCATTGTTTTGCTTTTTCGTCTCTTGAATAAATTTCATCTATACTTGGAAAAGATGGAATTTTACCATTTCATATATCGAATATATCTTGTAAAGAGCATAAAAGGAAGAGGTAGCGTTGCATGATTATATAGAGGTCCTCGTTGTCTTTGCAAAAGGCAATTTGAGTTATGTATGTAGTATTAGTTTCTTAAATTTATATTGACCTGTTTGGTATTATGAGGAATCGACATGAGGCTTGTTAATAGATCTTTAACAGCGGATTCAAACTGAACTTTTTGGGTTAAGGTGCAGATTTGTTCAGGACATTCTCACTTGGGAGCGGTGTTCGTGTGGAAAATTTGTTAGGAACAATATTGTACTGGAAGTATACACATTCAATAATTTTGCATCTACTATTAACTAAGTTAACATTAATTGTCAGGTCCTCCCAAATATACTAATCAATCAGTCCTATGTTTCAACTAAATATTCTCTTTCCTCTTCCCAAGTATACACATTGATCTTTGAAAACAAATAAAAGGTACATCAATTCTAAATTTCAAAAGATGCATCTAAAATTTGGTTTGGCTTTTAAAATGATCATTTTTGGAAGAGTATTTTAATTTGTTGAAACAAAAGACAACGTGGTGTGATCGAACTTTTTTAGATGCTGAAATGCTAACTTAATCAGGATCTTATCAAGTGTATAACCTCAACAAAATACCCTTCCAACAAGCATATGCAACATTTCCATTATAATGTTCTTCCAAGATCAGAATTTGGATTATTAGTCGTTCTTTCAAGAAAATGTATGAGAAATATAGTACTTGCTTCTTAATTTTCTCCACTGAAATTGTCCAATCATTGAAATTAGATGGCTTCTCATACAGAAAATGAAACTTCCAAAGTTAATTAGTATTGGGAACAAATTGTTGATAATGAAACCATGGAGTTAAAAGAGTAAGCCTATTTAATCTGAATGATCAATTTACGAGGGAGAGGATTGCAACCTCTGTGCACAATGTTGCTTCTCATCATCCAAGGGTTGTTGATTGAAAGAAGGATTTTTCCAGTGTCTCAAGCTGGTTATCTTTTTTAACAAAGACAGTTGTTCTCCATCTAAAAGATAGAAAGGAAATCCTCCCAAACTGATTTGATGTCCAACAAGTTAAACCAAACTGTTCCAGCAAATGGGCATTGGAAGTAAATGTTTTTTCAATAATTCTTGACATTCACAATCAAAAACACATGAAGTACTAACTTATAAATGATGAGAATACAATATATCGCCAGATGGTATACCTTTTGAGATAAGCTTCCATATATGAATAAGGGATTTTCCACCATAAGACATATATATAGACCATAGGAACCTACGAAATGGATCTCTGTGGTTGTTGTGTGTGGATTGTATAAGCAATTATGCATTGAGTAACCTATCTTGACTTAGTATGATGCAGGGGGACTACATTTCCTGATCAGATGATCGTTGACATTTGTGAAATAGATGGATAAAGATAAGATTCTTTGTGTAACATGAGGATGGCATAGTTGATGGTTTTTTTGTGAAATATTTGTATACAATGATTTTGACTTTGCTGATAGGGGTTACTTATAACCATATCTTGATTGTATTGGTTATTACACATGATGGTTGATTGGGATACTAGAACTATTAACTACCCTCTATTCCAGATTGTTTGTGCTAGAATCTTCACTCTTTAATGACCCTTTTTCCAATCCATGCAGGATTGTGAGGATTTTTAACAATATCCTTCGTGGAAGAGTGTCAATATATTTGTTCTGTAGAGTGTGAGCCAACCGGAGAATTTAGATGAGCTAAAGTAATTCTCTACATCTGATTATTAGTTAGAAGAGGCACGTTAACCTTGTTGATCTTATGCCTAAACCATCTTCTGTTCAGGAAGAAACACAGTATTTTTCTTGAGTTAAATGAATTTGTTTACTTAGATTGGAGAAGATGAAGTTGATGGGGGACAATGGACTAATTGATGGAGGAATAGGCGGAAAATGGGTGAAGAGTGAAGTAATTACGTGGAGACTATATATTAGGCATGAGTTTGATGATCAGGTGGCATTATAGCACAAAGTCATCCAATAAGTTGAATTTGGGTTAGTCAATAGTGAAAATCAATTTTGTTAATGGTAAGGCAAAATTGTTACGTTCTTTCATATTTTTTGGGTAACATCACTCCTTAAAAAACCTTCACAAATCCACCGCTCATGAATAACAACTTACAGGCTTCTAGTACAAATTTTTACTTGAACCATTTTTTTTACTTGACTACGAATGATTTCGTACATGGGATGGGATCATGAGTTACGCTTTTTCTTATTATTTTTACAGGTCGTCAGGTCCTATCTCTATGTAGTAGTGATAGATACCACCATTTCGTAACGCTATATATGTGAGACATTGTCAGATTGCTCTCGTAATCCCAAGTTATTTTGTGCATGCCATTGTGATTCACTGATTCATAGATAAAGCATCATAACTATAAAGTTCTTTCAAGAATTGTTTCTTGGATCTAATTGTTATGCTTGTTCGTTGGGCTAGCCATAGTCCACTTTTTTATTTGTCGAAATATATAATATGGTTGGGCTGAACGGTGTTACCAACATGTTGGACTATAATATACTATATATTGACATTATAAGGTATTGGTTCCTATTATTTCTTTGAGAGCCTTGTCAAGTTAAATATTGCATTCGTTGAGGCAACATAACTCGCAGGTATTTTATAAACTAATGACCCTATTTTACCCTTCAAGTAATCACTATGGACTACTGGGCACCCTAAACTAACATCGGGTACAATTTTACCCTTGAAGTAACAATAGTGGTCCAATTTTACCCTCTAGTCAATGTAATGTTGACATGTGGAATGTAATGTTGACATGTGGACGACACGTGTCAAAAATACATTGGTCAGAGGGTAAAATTGGACCACTTTGGTTACTTCAAGGGTAAAATTATACCCAGTGTTAGTTTATGGTGCCCAGTGGTCCAGGGTGGTTACTTGAAGGGCAAAATAGAGTCATTGTCCTATTTTATATCCTATCTTAAATTAAGTTAGGCCTATTTGCACTAATATCCTAACTTAACTTCATAACTATCCAGTACATTAGAAATTACCATGTCACTTACCATAGTCTTCTATATAATCATATGATGCATAAGTGAACAATCTAAAAAAAATAACAAGTCCTGGCAAAAAAAAATTCGAAACAGTAAAACATTTCCAGATGTGTTCTAGGTTTCTAATGTTTTCTGTTTTGGTAAGCCGGGTTTCTAATGTTATATACATAGGAGATCACAGTTTGAAAGAAATAAAGGTTTTTCCATGGTTCGTTTTGAGGCCATTTACCCATCATTGGCCCGTCTTGTTTCCATTTTCAAACAAATTAGATCAACTATATTTGTATATATAATTTTTAATTAAATTATAACATCACCCCAACCAAATGGCAACATTGAATCAACCGTTTAAACCTCATCTTTCCAGCTCATCTGATTTCAGGTTTCAAAACCTTGAGTTTTTCATGTTAGAAATGATAAGCATATGTATCCCAGAGAATTAACATAAGACAATTCCCCATAATTAAAATAGTGTTTTTTACATGTTAATGCTTACATTAACAATTCATTGAGACTTAGCTTGTCTGATATTAATTATCACTCGGAACTTAAAAGATAATTATCTCTTCAAAGATACTACCTCTGGTTCTAAATATAAGATCCACTTGAAGGACACCGATTTAGTGGTCGATGTAGTGTGCCTTGGGTCTAGTCCTTCAAGAAATTTTAGACCTCAAGGTAAGCGAAAGTTACCCCGAGTATCGTTCTCAAGGGAGCCTTGTTTAATTAAACTAACCTAGTAAATTTAATGCAATGCAAGATGAATTTAGGTAAAGAAAATATGTTTTGTTGATTTTTTAAAGATGGAATGAAGGATGCGAAACAAATAAATATTTTTGGTAATTTTGGATAAAAGGGTGAAATGGGAGTGAGTTGCTCTTGGAAATGAATTTCAATGGCTATCATAGCTTTCTAAGGATTTTTGGGAGTGTAATGCACTAATTTCCTAATTTACCAAACCTCATGGACCCATGAGTCCAATACCTAGTTTTTGAAACCTCATCCAATTAGGCATTGTTAAGCTCTTTAGTACCTTTGAGTTTTCTCTAAGTTTCCTAAAATAACAAACCTCACCATTCGGTAAGTCTAATGCCTAGTCTCATGAACCCATTCAAATAGACATTATTAATTAGCCTAGAGTGTGATTATTGATTGCAATGCATTAGGTTCAATTACAATTCAATTCAACAAACTATCTACCAATACCATGAGTAAATAGAAATATTTAATAAATTATAAAGAACATATGTATGACCATACATATTGTTGAGTCCAAATTCCTCATTACAAGTCAAAACCACAAATCAAACTCACAATAACAACCAAATCCAGTCCAATCTCAAAACATAAATGGTAACCTAAACCTAGGCAATCAAAAATATAAAAAGAAAGGAAAGGAATTAGGACTCCCATTTGAAGAACCAAAGCTCAAGCTATCTTCAAATCATCCCCAAGAGCAAGGAGAGTATTTTAGCTACTCATAAAGAAGAGCTTAGAGACCCAAACTCTAATTTATAAACAACCATGGTGGGTGTATGGAGGGAAAGAGAGAAAATAAAATGTGGGAGAGGGGATTGGGGATACAGTGTTCGCCGCCCCTCTCTCTTTTCTTTTTTCCTGTTCGCGTCCCACCTCAGCCCCTCACTGTATGCCTCTTATTTTTTTCCTCCCCAGATCTCTCTTTTTCTTTTTCTCCTCTGCTCTGTAGCTCCCAAAACCAAACGTGGCCCTTTCCTTTTTTTTTCCTTTTCTTTTCTTAATTTTCCCTCTTAGCCCACAATCCGCAAGTTCCTTATGCTTTCTTCCAATGACACTCCTTGGCCCAAAATGAAATCTTAGTTTGGTCTTTCTCTCTTGTAGTCACATGTCTACTTCTTCCGTTCTTAAAAGTGTGGGCCTGGGTCAAGTATAAAAAGGAACACTTACACAAGTTACAATATATGTTAGCACATGATGCACCAATTTTGACATTTTTGTTTTTCTTCCTATTTAAATTCATAAATTTCTTATCCTATTCAACCAAAGCCAAGACATCATTTTCAAGAACAAACCACTTTAATTCTCTATCAATGACTTCCCAAATATAACTAAAATATATGTCAAATATAATTAAAAATGGGAGTCATCACACATAAGAGCTTTATATATTAGTCAAGCACAATTGGATAAATATTGCATCTCAATCATATTAATTGCCTCAAATTAAGCATATAAAACCATGCAAATCCAAGGATTTGTCAACCTAGTTGACTATTTTTTGAAGAGGTTAAGACTGCGAAATAGACTGTTAAATAAATCATGACACATTTGATATATTTTTAGATTATCCATTAGTTTATAGGTAAAATAAACTACTCTAGGGGAAAAATTAGGTAAATCAATTTATAATTATCTTATTTTGCTTTTTAGGATTTTCCAAAAAAGTCAACTAGGTCTTATATTTAGAACCGCATGGGAGTATATTCTTCAATAAATAGGGTGTGTGATTTGCATATGTTTAGGTTTGTTTTTGGAAGATAAACAAGGATATTAGAAATTATTGTTATATATGCACTCTATTTTGAGGGATGTATCTATCCTAGATTTATTTGTTGGATGTACTGACTACTTAACAAGTATGTAAAATACAGGATTTCCAATTAGAGCAGGAAAAGGAGGAAAATAGATATTCAATTTCAAGTGAGCAAATAGAATTCCATACTCGATCTCACATAGATAAATGTAGAATTCTGTGAAGACATTAGTTGACGACAGTGGAATAATTTGTATGAACAAATTAAGTTTAAAGCTGTTAATTAATTCCCTTTGGCACTGGCAGATAAAGGCTAGATTATTCCATGGTGAAATAACAGCTGATGAATATCGAGATAAATATGGATTTAGATATGTAGACTTAACTCTTAAGAAAAGAGAGAATTACACTGAAAAGATTTCATGTAGAAGGAAGGCATCCAGCTAAACAATGTGTGAATATGGGGGTAGAAGAACCAGATACCCAGAAACAAACAAAACCCAGAAAAAGATTATAAATAATAAATAAATGAGTCAAATTTGGTGAATAGGGAATAATTGGATAATGAGATAATATTTGGATAATTTGGAGACCATATTTGTTATATGGACAAGTTGCAGAGAGCATCCGAACCAACTGATGAGATTGAGTTTTGATCAGACACTTCATGTCAGTGTGACAATTATTGGATGTAAATCATATATGATATGATGTTTACAATATTAATATGCTCGAACACTACCATGTGAAGCTGTTTTCTTAAGGTTCTTCCTAACATCTTTCTTGTCTCACCATGACTCTGACCTCCCTCCCCCTCTCTCTCTAACACACACTTGAAGCCTGCAGATCATGTTGTGTGTTTCTGGCTTCCCCAACTTTAACACTTTCTATATTCTTAAAGCTGTCTTGTTTCACGTCAACCTCTCAATTAAGCTATATATTCATCAAACAAGGAAAAGGATTTATCATAATATGTGTGTATGCATATGTATATATTCTTATCGATTCAACTCTCGACATTTGACATCACTTGAAAATTCATTCAATAAAATAATATATGTTCGTTATGCGTTTTTTGATGTGCAATTATTTGGGGTGTGTATGTATGATATTATTGGAGAAACATTAAACATAGTTTGTAAGCACTTAAAATTAAAACGAATGTTTTGGTGTTCTACGTAACAAAACTTGAATGACTTATTTGTTTTGTACAACTTAAAATCACTTAAACAGTGACTTCTTTGCATTTACGTTTAAAAAACTAGCTAACTTTTAATATATCTTAACTTTTAATAACTGAAGTTGGGATAAAATGAGATGGTGTAGTTACGTGCTTTAGTTTTAATAAACTTTTATGAAACAATGACAAAGCATTCAATTAGTAAGTAGTGAAAAATAAATTTTGATAAATTAATAAAATATACTTAACTAAACCTTTAAAACATCTGGAAGTATATATTTTTTAAACACAAAAGATTTAAGTGAGTTCGGTGCCAGCAGCTCTCCTCTAATTTAGAGAAATTATAGAGCAACTTGAATTCAAGACTTTGTAAGTAGTGTGTAAACTTATCACCAATTAGGCTAACTTTTGCTTACCATTCAAATATCAGGAAGCTTTAGTTTTAGACAAATCAAGAACTACAATAACGTAAAAGTGCAATAATAACCTTTTGCCTCCGACATTCTGATTTTAAATGGCGCTTTAGCATGAAATCTTTGGAAAGAAAAAGAAAAGAAGAAGCTTTATTCCAATGAACTTTATGTATATAGTTTTAACTTAACTTGATCTGTTGTCACCTTTGCAACACTCATCTCTCTTGGCTAATTATATACTCCCTCCGTTCCTAAATATAAGATCACTTTGGGGAAGTAGATAAGTTCCTAAATATAAGATCACTTCCTATTTTATATCAAGTTTTGCCCAAACTACCCTTATACTTCATCTTTTCATTGAAAACCCCTCCTCCTTTTAAAGTTAAGTAATTGAGGGGATTTTGAGAAAATCATGTAATTTTATTGTCTTCCTTAATCTCCTCAAATTAACCAAAGTGATCTTATATTTAGGAACGGAGGGAGTACCATTTTAGTTAATTAGAAAACTCGAGGATAAAATTAAAAGATCATTTATCATGTTATTCCTACTCGTTTTAACAAATAACCTGTTGAAAGTGTTGTAAAAATGATAAACTTAGTAAAAGGTATATATTTGATAATATTTTGTAAACTGAGCTAAAGGGTGAAGTTATTTACCTATTTTAAATTTAAATTTTTATTTTATGTTAATCCAACCAAATACAAAAACAAAATTATATCCTTATTCTTCCTTATGTCATATCAAATATAACCAACAATAATACAAGATTTTCTATTCATTTCATACCAAAATTAATTATTATATCATATCCAAAAGCTTTTCCATTATATATATATATATATATATATATATATATATATATATATATATATTCTTTTTTTACTTTTCTTCTAGCATCGGATTTTACTAGCATTCAATTATTAGTCCAATTTATGGATTTAAACCTCCAACACCGAAACCTCTTTTTCGAAGTAATTAAACTTAGAATTCTTACACAAAATCCTTGATTTTTTTTTATGAACACAAAACCCCTGATTAAAATAAAATAGTTCGCAACAAGTTTATCCAAGGATTTGATGATGATTAAAATTCTACTTTAATATAATTGTATGTGTCTATATATATCTAACATATGGGAGCCAAACTGCAAATTGCTTGAATATTCTCTTTATAGTGGGACTTAGAAATTATTTAGTATGCTGCAATTTGCAAGAATGATTAGGGTACATAAGGTCACCTAAAGTCGTTATATATGATTTATTTGTTCCTTTAAAGAGATGCTATATAGTTGCTCATTATTCAATGTTACTTTATTCACCTATTATATCGTCAGAAATTTAATTTGTCTTTTTGCATATTTTCCTTGTACATAAAAAATCAAATATCTTTTTGCTATATTCTTTCCACATACTGCGAATCTTATTAAATCGTATTTAAAGAATAACATTTTTTTTTAAAAAAAATCTTATCAATATCTATGTTAGGCCGGTTGACAATTTCAATCGTTAATCTATTTTATAAACGAAAGCTGAGAATTTAGCAATTCCAACGATTTTCTTGAATCATTATTCTTTGTGCTTACTCTAAATTAGATAACTTTTGTAGAAAATCTTTTTTTTCCTTTCCAATTAGCTTCGTATTGGTTATTCAATTCATGAATTCACAATAAAACTCATCGATCCTTAATTTTGATATGATTATAGATTCAAGGAATTATATGAAAGAGTGAGATTGTATGTTTAATTAATTTTCTCTGATGACTATTTTTGTTTTTCTTTGAAAGTACTACCTCCGGTCCTAAATATAGGACCTAATTGACTTTTTTTTGGAAAGATTAAAGTTGCGAAATAGGTTATTAAATGATGAAATATTTGATATATTTTTATATTATCCATTAGTTTAGAGGTAAAATAAACTAGTTTAAGGGAAAAAATTAGGTAAATTAATTTATAGTTAACTTATTTTGCTTCTTTAAGTATATCTAGAAAAAGTCAATTAGGTCTTATAAGGATTTCATAAAATTAATTAATAATTTTGTTAATAAATTCTTCAGCTTTAACCTGTTCTTACCTGTTATATATACCAGATAATATGAGAACTATATTCCTCCTTATCTAATATGAATTTTGCTTCTTGATACTTCAGAGTGGACCGTTATCTTTTGCAACCATACGGACATTTTCAATATTGATTTTATCCCTAATCATTGCCCTGTAAATTGAACAATATTATTTATCTAAGTCTTTCGAACTAAACATATAAGGACTTTGGAGCTGAAAATTATCTGCCTCGATAGATTAATATTCTTATATTCAGTGATTAAATGATTGATCAATCATAATTTCATTTTCACGTTTTGTCCATGAAAAATCGGTGTTAATACTATTATTTTAAGTTTGGTGCATGCATGCATAAGCCAGTATATATGAGGATATTTTGAAAACATTTTAGGAAAAGGGAATATATTTTATATTTCACTAACTTGAGTAGTAAATGGGAAGGAATCAATTAAGATATTTTATTAATTAAAGATTAATTTAAAAGTTTTAAAACTGTTATAGCTTATTCTCATATATCTCTAGTGCTTTTTTGACCAAAGATATCTCGAGTACATTCAGAACTATCATATGTGCAGGCTATATGTACATGTATATCATAGGGTAGTGTGATGAAACAACTGTTCGTCATCCATCTCAATATATAGTACACCAGTATTTTTAAAATACGGACACACATATAAAATTTAACACAATATTCAAAAGTGAATATAACAAATTTTATTCATACATGTAAGGACGAACTACCTAATTATCTAAACTATCATATTAAAAACACAGTAAACCCCTTCGGTAATAGAGTACCCCTATATGTAACTTAAAAGATCACATCCGTTTTATTTCCCCACTACCACAGATTACCCCATTTACATGCGCTTATTTTGGCCTCTACATGCGCTTTTAAAGCGCATGTAGAGGGGGGCGCTAGTAAAGGCTCTACATGCGCTTTTAAAAAGCGCATGTAGAGTGGGGGGCTATACATGCGCTTAAAGCGCATGTATAGGTATGTACCTCTACATGCGCTTTAAGCGCATGTAGATGTGCCTCTACATGCTCTTAAAGCGCATGTAGAGGTACATACCTCTACATGCGCTTTAAGCGCATGTACAGGTGGCCCCTTTACATACGCTTTAAGCGCATGTATAGAATGTTTTTTTTTAAAAAAAAAAAGTATTATAAATTTACATTATTTCCTATTATAACCACCAATACTAGTTGTAGTTCATAGAACCAACTAGCATTATATCAAAAGAATTTTCTCATAACCACGGCTTTGTAGATTTACAACCTACAATCAAACAATTTCATTTATACCAGTTACGTGTAAACTCATGTACTATGAGAATAGATATAAGAGCAATAAAAAATTTCAGTAAATAACATAGGAGTGTAAATTTAATGATCATCAGATAGTGAAAGTGAACTCCGGTATGAGAAAACTGATGGAACATTATGTTTTAGACGAATGATTTAGAGATTTACCAATCAAAACTTCTCAGCAAAATTCTAATAAAATTCTGCAACTTCATTAAAGTTTTGGAACCCCAAAATCCTAACAAAATACTATGTATCCAACAGATCCTTCATTTTATTTCATCCAAATGCACATTCATTCGAAACTTCAGGTGTCCAATACAGAAATCTCCAAGGAATCAAACATGAAATACCAATATGATTCGGCCAACATAATGAAGAACAAAAATTCACAAAACAAGTCACTATTAAGCTTTATTATTATACAACCACATGCTAATATCATTGGACATCCCGTTTCCTTTATTGTACTATGCTGATTTAAAAACAGAGAAGAGAAAGAAAGGCAAGAGATCAATAAATCCAACAAAGCAACAAACAAGGCTCCATTACAACTTCACTAAGCATAATCTAGACCTTTGACCAAATGAGTGTGCTCCACATCACCTGACAAACATCAATAAAGCAAAATCCAAATTTTCCCCTGTTAATTGCATACATAAGGAAGGCTATCAATGGCCAGGCTACGGTAGAAACTGTTCACATTAATATTGACTTATCCATAGCAGGCTAGAAATGTCATTAACAAGTCAAAAGACCTGAGTATTCCCCTGAATCAGACATCTACCCAAATCTATATTTTAGAAATCAACAAATCTTATGCACCTTTTATGGTTCAAAAGCTAGCAACGCTGATTAGTAAAAACGTGAGGGAAATAACTTTATATCAGCTTCTTTTCTGATGAATCTAAACCTTATCTCTGGAGGGGGGTTTTTCCAAGACAAAATTAAAATACACACCTCCAAGGTACTTGCTCTTCTCAATTGACAACTTGTGGGCATCAGCTGACCTACAACAAGTGGTCACATTATCATAGAAGCCATGCAATGGCAAAGTGTAAGCAACCACAAGATATTCTACATTTCAGGGTCTATTCTGAGGGGAGAAAGGGGAGCCAAACTAGAAAGGCATTAATACATATTATCACATATACAACAGATAATGAAACAAGCCTTACCTTATATCTACAGTACCAGGAGGAGCAACAGCATGAAGTCCCAAATCAGTTGTTTCATAGTCAGGATTTAGATCTTCTCTTCGCTCTTTGGCCCGGTCTCTATATTTTGGCGTTTCCGGCTCTTCAGGCTTCTCATCCCTATGGTATTTCCAACATCAAAATCACATATAAAGATCACACACCATTCAAATACCCAACATACCCATCCAAAACAAATATATCCGCCCCTTGTTTTACCCCCTTACTAAACAAACCACAATCATACAATCTATAATCATGAGTTCATTCAAAGTTACAATTTTTTCATATTCAGTTCAGGAAACCAATTGCTTCAAAATAAACTAAGTTGGAATAAGTTCCTGCAGCATCAGAACTCAAATGTCATGGTTAATGATATCATAAGCAGAGTAATTAATTGTTAATAAAGAGGCAATAAAAATGATATCTTTCCAATAACAAAAACAAAAGTACAAAGTTTGAGCTCAATCATATCATGGTAGCTAACATAACAACCTAATACCTTAACATTGAAAGTGTGCCATGAGAAAAATAAGGTTGAACGCAAAATTGAATATGACTTACTTGCGAAGGAGAGCTTTCTCTTTGTAATTTTTCTTGGGAGCAGTCATATGGAGAAACAGAAGTATATGTGTGTTTTTGTAGAATGACGAAATGAGAGGTGAATTTTCGAATTGAAGACGAAAATCTGATTAGGGCTTTGTGCTCCACAACGTGAAGAAGGAGAACCACCTGGAGAAGAAGAAGATTAGGAACTAAAATCGAAGCCCAGAAACATTGAAGCCCAGAAACTTGCAGGTTAGATGGCGGTCGGCTCGGCCGTGATTCTTCGTCGAGCGCCGATTAAGCATAACGGAACAAAGGGAGGCCGATGCAAAGAAGGAAAAGAAAGGAAATGAAAATGAGAAATCAATATGATAAAGCATCCCGGCTTGAGGAATACAAGAAAAGGCTGAGACTTACCCATCACTTACTCTCGGCCTCCGCTGCTCGCCGGAAAAACGAAGAACCCGAAGGAGAAAGCATGGAGAACGTTGAAGACGAGCAGAACAAGGGAGGATGAAGGAGAACAATGAAAAAGAAGGGGGATCCGAGGGTTAGCTTCCGGCGGTGGACGCTGTTGTGTGGCGGCCGGAAGCTCGCCGTCGCCGGAGGGGAAAAGATCGGAGCTTGAGAGAGGGAGGGAGGAGGAGGACGAAGGGTTTGAGAGTGAGGGAGGGGTGGAGGCCGTGTTTTGGTGTTATAAGGGAGGAGAGGGCTTTGTTTGGTTTGGTGAAATAAGGGTGGCATATGATAATTTGTAGCCCAAACTTGCCATAGTGTACTATTTTAAATTAAATCCACTTAAACTAGCCTCCAATCTCCTTAACCTTCAAAATATTTTGGGTTTCACCATTCCCTCATATTTCAAATTCTTGAATTGCTTAGTTAATTATTTGCACATTCATTACTCAAAATTTCCAAAATATCCCAAAAATCACCAAACATTCGTAAAAATTCCAAAATTTCAAATTTCTCCGTTTATTATTTCCCAAAACACTCTCTAATCTTAAATTAAATTTTTCAGGATGTTACATTACATATTAACTTTCCTTTGTTATTTTAATATTTTATCCCTCTACATGCGTTTAAAGCGCATGTAAAGACCAATGTACATTTAATTATATGGATATTCATATGATTTGGTGGTTTTCAACTAAATTGTTTCAATACTTCATCTCAAAATGCTCAAATCTTGTGCTTGACAATGTTATAGTAAATTCTATTGAAGAACAAGCCTTTACATGCGCTTTAAGCGCATGTAGAGGGGTAGAAACACCCTTTACATGCGCTTAAAGCGCATGTAGAGGTAGAAACACCCTTTACATGCGCTTAAAGCGCATGTAGAGGCTCTACATGCGATTAAAGCGCATGTAGAGGCTCTACATGCGATTAAAGCGCATGTAGAGGTAGAAACACCCTTTACATGCGCTTAAAGCGCATGTAGAGGCTCTACATGCGATTAAAGCGCATGTAGAGGCTCTACATGCGATTAAAGCGCATGTAGAGGTAGAAACACCCTTTACATGCGCTTAAAGCGCATGTAGAGGCTCTACATGCGATTAAAGCGCATGTAGAGGTAGAAACAGCCGTTACATGCGCTTAAAGCGCATGTAAAGGGTGTTTCTACCTCTACATGCGCTTAAAAGCGCATGTAAAGGGTGTTTCACCAATTCCATAGCACCCAAAAGTGGTAATGGAGCCTTGAAACACTAAGTCCACAAGCAGGAACACCTTATGAGGTCTGAGGAGGACCTCTTATGCATGACTCCATGTTTTGCACTTCAGTAGTGCCTTTACATGAGCTTAAAACGCATGTAAAGGGTGTTTGAACATTTTCATAGCAGCCAAAAGTGGTAATGGAGCTTTGAAACACTAATTCCACAAGCAGGAACACCTTATGAGGTATGAGGAGGACCTCTTATGCTTGACTCCATGTTTTGCACTTCATAGTGCCTTTACATGTTCTTAAAGTGCATGTAAAGGTTGTTTGTGCCTTAGGGTGTTTCCATATAATTTTGAGCTCTTCACCTAAGTTCATTTATATTTTATCTCTAAATACTTAAATCCTTTTCTAGTCATTGTTTTGGTGAATTTTAATTGATGCACATTTCTATACATGCGCTTAAAGCGCATGTAGAGATAAGGCCTCTACATGCGCTTTAAGCGCATGTATAGATTCTTACCTGTACATGCGCTTAAAGCGCATGTAAAGGACCCTCTATACATGCGTTTCTTCTAAGCGCATGTAAAGGTACGCTGGTAGAGGGACAATTTGTAGTAGTGCCCTGTAATTGCTATTTTAGCATTCAATGAAATATCAATTATATTCGTACCTTTTGATTAATTCATCCGTTTTGAATAAAAAAATGCTAGGTGAGTATTTAAAAATATAATGTTGAAAATAAGAAAAGCATTCACATGGAAATACTATAACTATATATAATAGTAGTTTATTCGACCTCGAGGAATCATTCTATTTTCTTTTTTATTTTTGGACCGAAGGAATAATTTTTCTTTGCAATGAAAAGCATCATCTTGAAGTAGAAGATTAAATATTTTCACTAATAAAAAGATGTAGCTGAAATCAAAAGTAGTGTTTTCTGGAAATAAAAAAAACACGTGTAAACTAATCATACTTTTCTTCAACTAAACAAACTAATTGGTCAAAAGAATAGATTGACAAATCATTAATTGCATACAAGCTAAGGCATACAGTCACAGATGCATTATCCATTGGACTCTTCTACTAGTTTATGATTTTGATTATATTATGCTTGAGGGTTTGTATTTAATTTATAGTCAAACTGGGAATTCTCGTTTCACATTAATAAGAAAAGATGGGTTATTGAAGAGATGATTAAAATTAAAGAAACTCACACTTATATAGTATTCATAATGTATATGGGAATGTTTTTCTTTGGGGTGGAGTTGTGATTCTCTATTTTATTGTCTCTTTGGTTTACTTCATGTGATGAGTATTGTTTTCCTTAAGAGTTTACCTGTCTCAAGGATCTTGATCAGGAACCATTTAAGAATATGTGTTTCCATGGAAGTAGATTTGGCAACCGGGTGGATTGCCAAAGCTTCATTAGAAGAGTCTTACCCATTGGATTGAGTTTCTCGACCTCCATTACAATAGCAAAACTTTTTAGAGCATGGATTTGAGCAAGCTTCTCTATATGTTGTCTCAACTAAACTGTAATTAACCTGTATGGAAGAATTTTATAGGTTTTAAGTTTGATTGCTGTTTTGTTTTCGTAGTTTATGTTAGTCTTTTACTAGGCTGTGATCTGATGTAAGACTTTGTATCTCTATTTCATTGTAATAATATTATTGTGGGCAAAAAAATAATAATATAGTATTCATAATACTGATGAAGAATTTAAAAAGCTTGAAATCTTTATCTAGAATTCTTTGTGGAAAAAGATAATTGCCAGCGATGTTTCGGATAATTAATTCGTGCGTCTTTAATTTATAGTTCAAATGGTTCTTAATAAAGTAGTTAACTACTATATAAGGCATATATATAGATAAGCTTCATTGTTTTAAAAAGCTATAAATCATGCTTTTTATTTATTACAACCTCGAAAGATCATATATTATTTATTGTAAACGCATTGAGACATTATTATGAACTTATATAAAATTATCTAATAGTAAGTTATAATTTTATGACGTAATCATCAAATCATTATTTTTGTCTAAAATCCAAATAAATTCATAATTTACTCATATGTCAATAACTTTAAATCAGGGATGAAATTGTTTTTTTTCAAAAAAACCTTTATTAATACCCGATTGAACATCTCATAAAAAATGTTGTCCATAAAACTTCTCTAAAATTTGTATAGTAGGATAGAAGTACCTTCAATAATTTATTTTATTCTTTTTTATCTGGAAAGGGTTTTTAGTAAATTATTTCTGTGTTTGCTAAATTCTTGGAGATTAAACCTTTCTTGGGAAAACCTCGAAGGTTTAATTTAACTCTCCTCCAATACATTAACGAGAGTACATGAGTCATTAAAAAAAGAACAATAACATGTCATATTCATTTTTGTTTTAATAAATTGGTAATGCACTGGCAGTAATATCTAGAACCAGAAACCCTACTCGACTGAAAAACCTAAATGCACTAGGAATAATTTCCAACACTTAGGTTTGAAAAGCCAAATTCATTTCGTAAATTGATTATCTATATCCTCAATGATAGATTAATTAACAACATAAACAAGGGTAGAATTTGGTTTAATTATATTAGTTAAAAGTGTCCACCGAATGCTTGACTTTTTAGGCAAAATCATGATCTGTAAAGTAAATACAAAATTACAAACCATCTTAGAGAGACACAAAACAACCAAAAATGTCCAGAAACCGACAAATTAAAAGAGATTATTTATTAAGTTACTCGCATCTTATCCATATTGTCATAGCTTGCCGACCATTCTCAAAGAGGGTGAGGTGTTATTAGTTTTAAGACAATGAGGATATGTTGGAAGTGAAGGAAACATGGAATTATCCAAAGACGATGACTAACTTCGAAATTTAGAGAAATACTTTTTGAAAACTAAATTTAACTGTCATCAACATACACAATTAAATCTTTACATTAAATGTCGGGTTTTTCTCTAAGATCTGAACACTTGGCTTCTTCCTGTTTGTTTCCCATTTTCTCTCTATGAGACTTCCAACATTCGTCATGTTCGTTACAGATAGTTGGTTTGTGTTGTTGGTGTCCCATCTTATAATGTGGTTCGAATGCGTTTCCTTGTCTTAATCATTTTTGAAACTGAGAGAAATGAAAATGAAAGAACAAAATTGATAAATAACAGCTTAGTAAATGATTCGGACACGTTTGTACTTGGTAATAAATATTTTTCACGAAAATTAAATTCTAAGTTTTGAAACATGAAGAATTTGATTTCGTACGTACGCTAAACGGTGTTTTGATTACTGATTTTGATAAAATGATCATATACATTCAACACGTAGAATCTTCTCTGTTACTAGTGAATGGGGGCATTAACTTGAGATTAAAGCAATGCATCTTAATCTAAAATCAATACTTTCTGATAAAAAAAAAATCAATACTCGTACATTCAGGCATGGCATTGATGAAAAAGATTAAATAACCTAAACTTATGCGGTTACATACTAATTAATGTGTATAGTTATCCAATCTATTTACTATATAGTATAATTTTTTTTGGACAAATATTTACTATATATAATTCACTTCTAATATATTTCACCATAACAAGAAAAGTTTTAAACTATTTTCATGTGTCTTAAAAGTTAATAACTTTTAAATTTTATCCCTTTTTAGTATCTGAAAAGCCAAGAAAATAACCATCCACATTAAAGTAAATGAGAGATAAATTTGCAGAAGTGGGGAAAGTTAGAGAGAGAATGTCCTTCTTCTCTCTAAAAGATTGTCCTCTTTTCAGTACCTCTTCTGGGGAGGTTGAGTCACACCTTGTGTGTGTGTGGTGTACGGCGTCGATGGCAGCGAGCGGTGGCCGGAGCGCGTGGGATGGTGGCGATCGGAAGCTGTCCGACGCCGGCGACGGTCGTGGCAGAGGATGGGTCTTTGACAGGTCGGGCCGTGGTCTTCCGCCTTGGAGAGGCTGCTCAGCGGTGGGTAAGGTGGCGGCAGTTAAGGAGCACGTGAGCTCAGATCTGGTGGAGGTGATGGCGGTGACGACCTCGGCGGTGACGGACTTTGCGACCTCGGATCTGTCCGAGGTGGTGGTGGCTCCAGATCTGCTTGGGGTCGGAAGAGATGGTGAAGATCATGGTGGTGGTGGTTTCCCGTTTCTTGGTGGCTGGCCCATAGGTCCGGAGGTTTGCAAAGCGGGTGGCTTGATGAAGATGAAGGTTGGTGGCTGGCCTACAGCCACCAAAAATCCATGAGCCTTAAGCTTAAGCATTACCCAAGTTTTGGGGTATCTTTGGTGGTGCTTTTAGTGTCTTGGTCACCCCTACTAGTAATTAGGATTAGGATATGTATCTTGTTTCTGAAATTCCTTTTGCGGTTGTCTTGCATGGTCTATCTTAGCTTAATCTTGCAGGTTAATTTTGTTTTGTGTGGAAGCTGGCTACCTGTCACCATGAGCTGTACTCTAATGGAGTTTGATCTCAAATTCCAACAGTTTCGTCACCTCTTAGGAGGTGATTGTGGAGCTGCATTTAATTGGCAGCATTTGCATCAAGGAGGTTGGGCTCGAGAGAACACGTCTTTAGACAACCACCCTCTATTGCTTTACCCATGGCTCATGACAGATTGGAAGCTTAGTTTCTTTACTATCTACCTGCAATGGTTAGGAATCGGCATCTCTTTCTGTGTCTGGTGTGTGTCTTATCTTGTTAATCTTTTGTTGTTAGTAGTTATGGTTGAATTTCAGGTCATATGGGTCTGTAATTTAGTTGTTCTGCTATGGTGTCTTCTGTGTAATCTGGTGTTTTCCGTCCAGGTCTTAGTAGAGCTTGTAATGCTCTGTTTAAGTGTCTTATTAGTGTATGTACTCTAAATTTTCATTAATGAAAAACATCCTTTCGGCCAAAAAAAAAATGAGAGATAAATTTGTTCATTCAATTCATATATTAATTGGATGAAGCGACTTTTTTAATTTGGACTGAAACGAAGTGACTTTTTTAAAGAACCAAAAAATTATTATCAATCTTTTGTCCAACAAATAGGACCTCCGGTTCTAAATATAAGACCTAATTCACTTTCTCTGAAAAATCCTTAAAAAAACAAAATAAGTTAATTATAAATTGATTTACCTAATTTTTTTCCTTAAATTAGTTTATTTTACCTATAAACTAATGGATAATTTAAAAATATATCAAATATGTCATCATTTAATAACCTATTTCGCAACCTTAATCTCTAAAAAAAAAGTCAATTAGGTCCTATATTTAGGACCGGAGGTTGTATTTTTTTATTACAAGGACCATTAATAACATTACGTGTCAGTAATAGGATTCTCATCAATCAAATCCCTTCTGTATATTGAGTACATTTTTCGTTGTTGCAATTCTTAATTTGAGCTGACTAAACTCCATTCCACTTATCACTTATAATATGTACTCCTATTTCTTTGAAAAATATTATATAACGTTGCTTATTGTTTGTGCGGCGATTATGTCAGCTCTATGTACATATTACGATTAAATGAATTAAAATTTTCAAAATAATGTAAATGAAACAGTAATATAAACAAATATATGCACTATATAAATAAAGAAGGTAAAGTATGGGCTTTCAATTGGGATTATTAGATGCACATTTATCATCCAATAAGGTGGTGATCGATGTATGGTCATGATGAATATATATTATTTGTTAGGTAACACACCATCTCCACATCTATCTACTTCTCTCGTATTATTGGTTGCTTAATCCCCTGGAGACACGCTGACATACCCATCTAATAATAAAATTCTACTTCACGTAACATTCCAAGTTTAAGTGACAAAAACCTAAAGATCAATGTGACATATATAATATAGAAATATAAATTATTAGTGACAAAAGCCTAAAAATAAATAAAATAACACCCTTAATTTTGGAACTTTTACAATAAATTCTCTTAACTACTGTACTCTTATATTTGCATATAACTCCCGTATGACTAACTTTCTGTTACTTACATGTATTAAGCTATTGGTAAGTTAATCGAAGTTTGAAGAGGGTTATATACACAATTAAAAATAGAGCTAGAGTATATAATTAAAAGTTTAGATGAGTTCATTATTAAGTTTTATAGGATAAGGGGTTATTTGTTAATAAGCAAAATTTATGTATGTTTTGAGAATTAAATCTTATTTTTAACCATCAAATCAACCGAAACTGAAGTTATAGAATTAATGTTACAAAAATTCATAAACATACACGGTGGTGTAATTTACTCTTTTGCGTGGACAATTGGAGATTAATATTATTTTTAAGGGTTAACATAACTTTTGGTCCTTCAAGTTTCACCCAGTTTTGCTTTTAGTCCCTCAAGTTTAAAAGGCGTGGTTTTAGTTCCTCAAGTTTGCAATGTTAGTACAGTTAATCCCTCAAGTTTGAAAAGGACCTTAACACCGTTAAGTTGTCCTACATGGCGTTAACTCTGTTAATTTATAGTGACGTGACAATATGATTGGATATTTAATTAATAAAATGAAATTAAAAAAAAAATCAAATCAAGCACCATCCCCTCTACATCAGATCTGATTGACTGGATATTTTTCTCAGAGCCACCCCTCCACCATCTTCGATACACACCACATCCCTTCTTAACTTCGGCCGGCCACCGCCGCTCCTTCCACCCTCCACCTCTCATCCAAACATTTGTTCATCATACCACTCACCGAACCTCCTTCTTTCCTCTTCTTCATAAAAAACTCACCTTTCCATTTTCTTCCTTCTATTTATGGCTCCCTTCGTCATTTCCTTTATCCCCAGTGTCATTTCCCTTTTCTCATTATTCATTTACTCCATCCTCAGTGTCATTTCCCTCCCTCATTATTCTCAGTCTCATCGAGACAACACTCCCTTACAAAAATTACTCACACATACAAAAAGCAAAAAAACAAACACTTTCAGATTCACAAAATTTTCTTCACTCCCATAAAAAACCCCTTTCAATTCTTGAATTTCAGGTCGCCCCACTTCAAAATTTTGAAGCTTTCTTGTAATGGGATAGATCCCATTATAGCATTAGCTCAGAATGCAGATTCAATAGTGTTCCTTTTAAAAAATACGCATGTGAGGAGGGGAAGGTGGCGGCGCCGGCGGTCTTGGCGGTTGATTGGGGCTGTGAGACGAAACACAAAATCTTCATGAGGTAATACTCCCTCCGTTCCTAAATATAGGACCTAGATGACTTTTTTTAAAAATCCTAAAAAAAGCAAAAAATAAGTTAATTATAAATTGATTTACCTAATTTTTTCTCTTAAACTAGTTTATTTTACCTATAAGCTAATGGATAATTTAAAAAGATATCAAATATGTCATCATTTAATAACCTATTTCGCAACCTTAATCTTTCCAAAAAAAAATTATCTAGGTCTTATATTTAGGAACGGAGGGAGTATTAGATAAGGAGAAGATGGATGTTTGGGTTTGGATGAGAGGTGGAGGGTGGAAGGAGCGCGGTGGCCGGCCGAAGTTAAGAAGGGATGTGGTGTGTATCGAAGATGGTGGAGGGGTGGCTCTGAGAAGAATATCCAGTCAGTCAGATCTGATGTGGAGGGGATGGTGCTTGATTTGAGTTTTTTTTTAATTTCATTTTATTAATTAAATATCCAATCACATTGCCACGTCACTATAAATTAACAGAGTTAAAGCCATGTAGGACAACTTAACGGTGTTAAGGTCCTTTTCAAACTCTAGGGACTAACTGTACTAACATCGCAAACTTGAGGGACTAAAACCACGCCTTTTAAACTTGAGGGACTAAAAGCAAAACTGAGTGAAACTTGAGTGACCAAAAGTTATGTTAACCCTATTTTTAATACTACCTCCGGTCCTAAATATAAGACCTAATTGACTTTTTTTGGAGAGGTTAAGGTTGCAAAATAGACTATTAAATCATGACATATTTGATATATTTTTAGATTATACATTAGTTTATAGGTAAAATAAACTAATCTAAGGGAAACATTAGGCAAATCAATTTATAATTAATTTATTTTGCTTTTTTATAGGATTTTCTAAAAAAGTCAATTAAGTCTTATATTTAGGACCGGAGGGAGTAATATTAAAGATAGCTTCATATCCACATCAATTAACGACTAACGAGGAGGAAGAAAAATATTGTACATTGGGCCTAAAATATGAAAATATTAGGGGAACCCCCGAAAAAGTGTGAAAGAGAAGGGGGAGGGTGGCAAAAAAAATAAGGTAAGGGGTCAAACACTCAAACCGTCAAAAGTATAACTAACGCTTTGGACCAATGAGATGGTTACACGTCAAGCATCACCGACCAAAACGCAAAATCCGAATCTTGTGTGGGACCTTTGCCACGTACTCTCACACTCATTCTGACGTGGCAGCTTCTAATGGGTCCCTTTGTAATCTCACCCACAAAGCAACACGTTGATTCACCAACTCCCACCCACTTCATTTACCACCTTTTTCTTTAATTTCTCATTTCTTTTTTCAATGCTAATATTTTTTATTTTTTTAAATATTCCAACAAAAAAAGGTAAGTTGAGTGACACTTACTACTTGTTGGCCCATAAAAAAGAGAGACACTTGCTAGTTCGAATTCAAAAGTTTTTTGAGTGATATTTCGATTTTTTTTTTTTTTGCCAAAGTGATATTTCGAATTCAAACTTGCTTCATTACATCATTTTGTATGTTTTTATGGTACTTCTTTTACTATGTACTCTATATTATGGTGTTTAATAAAATAATCGAATTCCGTATTACATTGTATCATACGATACTGAATTATATTCAGATTTCTTGTATGTTGATAGTATTGAGGAAGTTTAATAAACATGTAAAATCATACCTAACCTTTTCCATTTTTATTTTTCATTCTCATAATGATTTGCTTCGAATGATAGTGGCAGATTGATTATGATTTTCCAGAAGCTTCTAATGGAAGTGTGAGTAGGCTTTATGATTTGTGGGCTCATCATCATTTACAATAGATTACAACTTTGTTTTATTAGCTTGTATTAAAATTTTGTATTTTTTAAATCCTCATTTTCAAAAATAATTAAAAAGGTATATTATATGTACTTTAACATACATGGCCCTCTTTTTTGCCAGGGATATATGACTCTTTTACTAAAATGTGTTTTATTTATTTAAACAGACATATACTATATAAGAACATGAAACAAATAACCAATTGGCTTCCTCCATTTGTAAGATATGGAAGAGAAATATATGAGTTGAGATCATATATAAACTAAACTCCCATTATATGATAAAAATTGTGTGAAGGTAAAAGGTCAGATTGGAACAATAAATAAAGCATGAAATAATAAAGATTTATATGAAAATTAAAAGAGAAGAATTTTAGACTCGCATTGCCAAAGTGACACGACTACAGGCACACACAATTAACGCTAACTCTCACTTGTTAAATTGTGTAACTAGTTTAAAGTGTGTTGAAAAATACAAACAATCATACATTTTACTATCAATGATGAAGCAAATTTAATTACATATAGCAACTCAAAAAATTAAGGACAACAATACGATGAGGATGAAGATGTTAGGTCAATAAATAGGTCCAAATTTAAAGGATATAAATTATATAAGTTTAAATTAAATTTTCACACGATTTTTTATTTCAAAAAATAAGTGTATATTAATAAATGATAGACCATACACAATTTTCTAGATTTTATTACTGTATATTATAATTTTTAATATTCTCAAGTTTGTTCCTGTTTTCTGTAGTTTTATTACAATATAGGTCAGAATAAATTTCATATATTTTAAAAAAGAATAAACTCTATATATATTGAAAAGATGACACTGATCTACCAGATAATACTTATTAGGTTAGAGAGAGAATATAGACATATAAGAGAATATAATAAGAGAGTACATATGGAAAATAAGATCCCACAATTACACAATATAATGAGCCTGGAGATACGAAACCTCAATTTAATTTACACAAATAAATGGGTTTCAGTTTGGTCTATTTATCAATCGATTTTTTGTACGTCGTTGATATCAATAGAAGCAGTCCTTTTTCATAAATTTTATTTTTTAAAATTTAAAACTTGGTCTAAAAAATGAAATGCTACGGTTAGCACCAAAATATTTTATTCTATAACTTCACTAATTATGGAATTTCTTATCTTCACAATTGTTATATTTTTGGCTAATAACTAAATTTCATTCATTCGAATTCAAGTCTAGATACAAAATGCGATTTCAGCCAACTTTGTTTAATGATGAACATTAATATTATATTATCGCATTGTAGGGTGTTATATATACTACGAAGTCAGAGTAATTTATCAGATTTTTTAAATGTTTTTTCCAATCATGAAATAAGTGTTATTAAAACTTAAGATGTATGGTGAAGCACTGCATCAATAAATTAGAGAATTAAACAAGATTATACAAGTTTTCAGTTTACCTAGATAATTAAGCAACAAACTTAAAGTATGACGACGAATGGTAAAATAATCTCTAATAATATCTCAAAAGTAATTTTTAAAAAAATTTAAACGAAAAACAGCGTTTATATTGTTGGCTTAATCAATAGACATAGTATTTATAAAAAATAGAAATAGAAAATATTGAAATTATCATTTTTTAGATTATTGACTCCCTATATATATTTGGCAGAATAGTTAGTTATTAAGAAAAACTCCCATTTTTTGGTTATTGACTCCCTATTTGGCAGAATAGTTAATAACCTATTTGGCAGAATAGTTAATAAGGAGGAAGGAGACTCGAGAAAACTTTATTTCACATTTTTATGATACAAGAGAATTCGAGAGGTTTAAGGGTTAAGACGTAAACTCAGCTCCCATGGACGACACATGAATGAATAATTAATATTTTTGTACACTTTTTTTATACATTTCAAAGCCAACTAACATGTGATAGACAAGGAGCTTCCAAACTATTCTATATCAAATAACTCCCGATTGATTTAAGTTGGGAAGATCCGCGAAGAAATCTACATTTAGAAATTTAATTGATTAGAAAGACTTGAAAATTTTGGTATACAAATTTAATTGAGTACGTACTCGTGTATAATACATAGTCAAAAATTTAAAATACTAATATTCTACAAAATTTCATACATAGAAAAGTATACCGATATTTAGATTCATCCATAATCCACATCTGATTGATGATCACCAATACTCAAATTCTTGCTCTTTTGCTAAAATTGTAAAGTAAAAAAAAGCTCGTAATTGAGATTAGAGTCTAATTCCATATACCCCCACCCCGTAATTGAGAAAAAGCTCTTTTATTTATGAGACTTACACTTTAAATTAATATTAAGAGGTTCAGAATCTCTTGAGAAAATTTGTTTCTTAAACTTTACCGAACTTATCATCACTCAAATCATACTCACTGAAGTTTGATTTTATTTTTTCAAAAAAGAAGCATATTCAATTGTGGAGGGGGCCCACCCAATAAGTGTAGTAATATATATAGTTGCAAGTAGTAGGGTACATATACCTTCCCCGATGCATATGAATTCTCTAACTTTTCTCTCCATGAATAAGACTGGTGCGGTTCTCTTCAATGATTGTGTTTTGTTTTCTCATCATTTTCTTAGTCGTTTTACTTTTCAAATATCGTAAAAAAAACTCCAAAATTTAAGGCCATGTATATGCGTGTGGTGTGGATCTACCTGGGAGACTTTTCTTCTTGACTCTTTAAATATTACATCATGATGAAGAATTTAACAATATGAACTGTACGTGGACAAATACTAGACTTAAACCTAACTGATGAATCTACAGTTAATTCCAGTTTAGTTACCAAAAAGGAATATTGATTAACAAGTTGTGTTGTGCAAACCTAATCCTCAAAATCTGCATCATTTCAAAGCCAATTTTGAATTGTCTAACTTAACATGTCGGGCGCGTTATATATCCCGTTTTCAAAGTGAATTAGACTTTTCATGTATTTTATTCATTAATATTATCTATATCTTTTTGTGAATATTTTATAAATATTTGATGTATATACACTTGTGTAAATGATAAGAATCTCATCTGGCTAGATTGTATTAATACTTTTGCATGTGACAAAAGCCACGTACAATGAATATATGTGTATAAAGTATCAAAAGATATAAATTTAGACAAAATGAATTGCACCTAGCTTGGTGGGGAAAAAGGTAATAAAAAGATAAAATATTGTTTTTACCCCATCCATCAATTATACCGATCGAAGATATATGGCCATAGTAGTAATTTATAGTCATGCGTGAAGTATGAGAACCACACACACACACACATGTGGTTGAGGTCAATGCATGTGAGTTTTTTTTGTCGTAATTTGTGGAAAAAGAAGAGGAAGAGTGAGCTTCAAAGTCTTTGATATCAAGGGCAACAAAGTAAGAAACAAAAACGAAATGGGACTTACCCCGAAATAGGAGCTAGGGGGGGGGGGGGGGGGGGGGGGGGGAAAGGTCAACAAAAGAATGATTATGAGAGACATAGAGGTGGTGGGGATATGGTGGGAAGAATCCAGAGATTAATCAATTAGTACCATTTGGACATTTGGATTTTTTTGGTCAGTAATAACATTTGGATTAGAGAAACGGTAGTAATACAAATATTATGAATTAAATGCTGTACAATCAATGTATGGACCAATTGGAGTTAAATTATTTGACCAATTGGAGTTAAATTATTTGAGACTCCCAGCAGGCCAAAGTTGGAGAATGGAATAATATGGAAGGTATATATATGCCCCTATGACAGCCTCACAGGTATCCATATCTCTCACGAGTCTACAATTATATGTATAAGTGTATATACACTGTATATTAGTTCTCTCTCCACTAATATATAATTCAATTTTAACTTGAACTGAAAACATCTGTCCGTGTATTAAGATTCCTTACTTCTCTTCACTATCTCGATAAAAAATAGACCCCAAACACAGATTCCATACATAACACATGCATACTCTCTAAACTTTGTGATGTAACTCCTAAAATTAAATTCAAGTATAGATAGGTGGGTATCGAAAGGTATGGAAAAGAATTATTAATCAATTAATAGTAGTTACTTGAACAGTATATTCAACTGTTACTTCTGCCCTATGTCTACCTTCTACCTTCTACGTAATCAATAATATTCATATCACTCAATTATTGATACGTTGAGTTTTATATATATAATAGTATTACGTCGACAAAAGATCATTTTTAAAACTTTTTACAAGAGAAAAAGAGAAATAAAGTGTCAATGAATTGGATGCTTCTACAAGAAGTGCCCAATCATGAGATTCTATACTTCGTATTTTATTCTTTGATGTCATTGTTGAATTATTGTATGCAGGAGAAAATAATAACTATGAGGAGAACCAACTTACATATCCAAAAGATCACAGATTTGAAAAAAGAAGTATTCTTTCCAATTTTTTATTGGGAATCAAAATTCTAAAACAAAATTACTTTGCGGGCTATCCATAGTCCATATATGGCAGCAAACATATATGCCTTCAGATTATTTCAGAAATGACAAGACTACCACTTCCATGACTATTTATTTTTTATCATTATATATTATCCTTTTCTCCTTCAATTTTTTTGGCCAACATCTTTTCCTACCTCTCAATTAGGTACCTAAAATAAATCCAAACAGAAAATAGAAAGTCCAGCAATTATATATATAACACAACTAAACTGCATGAGGTTAAATGCCATGGCATATGATGGTGGATCACAAACTCAGTACAGTATGTGTAGCAGAAAGAACCATAAAAAAATTATTTTTATTCTTACAATTTTACTTAGCTCTTAATTTATTATATATATTTAAAGTATGCCATATATATATTGCTCATTGGACCTTATAATTACTAATAAGTATTGGAAAGGTAATTATGAAAAAAATACAACTTAAAGTAATACCTAACCAAAATACATTCTCAACTCTTTTTAGAATCTTTGAGTACACATACATTTTTTTCGATAATAAGGCAAAATGATATTAATTAGTAAAAAGGTTACAGGTTCTAATAATGTCTCTAAAATGAAAGTTGAAAGCATTACATTGATTAGTAAGAAGTAAATAAATGGAAATAAGGGAGAAAGACTTCAATAACAATGTAGTGTCTCGCTAGCAACCGTGTGCTTCACAGAGGGAGCTCAACTAGAGAAACCAACTAATTTTTTACCCACATTCCATATACAGACACATTGCTTTGGAAAATCTGAATGATAAATCCAATTCAAAACTAAATATACAAGATATTCCAAAAATCATTTATGTAAAAAAAACCCCTTAATGTAAAGGTAAAGAACATTAATTTAGACTAATGAAAATCAACTTCAATGTAAATATAATAGAGTATGAGAAAATCTCGATCAAGTACAAAAACAAAAGTGCAGTCAACAAATCAAAACAGCATATGGTCAAGCTTAAAATAGAGATAAAAATGGCTGAAATATACTGAAACCACCATAATCTGAACGGCGAACTCAAACTCTCAACTATGCGACAATATATATCGATGATAAAACTATTGAAAAGGATCAAAACCAGTTGCTTCAAACTTGCTAACCATATGTTAGATCGAGCCAACAGTTAATAATGAATGTTAGAACTCAAATTACACTACTGGAAATAAGGTATTTCACGACCAAAATATTAGGCTTTTCACGACCACAAATATGTGGTCGTGGAATCGAGCGTCATAAAAAAGTGTGTTTTCACGACCACAAATTTGTGGTCGTGATAGGTAGCACCTATCATGACCACAGTTAGCTGTGGTCATGATAGGTGTTTAGGAGGCACCTAAATAGGTGCCTCCCAAAGACCTATCACCACCACAGTTTAGTAACTATGGTGGTGATAGGTCACCTATCACGACCACAGTTTGAGATAGGTCACACCTTTCATGACCACAGTTTTACAACTGTGGTCATGATCAGTGTTTAGGACCTATCACCACCACAGTTTAAAACTATCACGACCACATGTTCGAAAGTATGGTCGTGAAATGTGTTTTTTTTATTTTGTGATTAAATTTGTATAGCCATCTGCTTGTTGCAGATCATTTACAAATCACTTTGAAGACTACTGCACACTATAGAATACCAGAGCTATTTCAAAAAGTATCTCATCTATGTATCCCATAATATCTTACTATACTTACACAACAAAATACAAAAGGCATCATCTAAGTTCTATAACTTTGGCTTACTAGTAATAAGGTCAACATTTAACTACAACGAAGTGCTAAAAGGTACAATATAAGCCAAGACAAGCACAAGTCTATACTAAGATAACTGTTTAAACAAGTATTACAAGCCTATACAAGTTCTGCCTCACATAGTGATTAAAAATTCTGCAAGTAGGTTTCGTACCAAGTCAATATCCGCATCTTTACTAAACGGGTTGGTACTAAGTCCATACAGTCCCTCCAAAAGCTGCAACATAATTAAACAATATTAAAAAAAAAGACAAGTACCACTTACAATTATAAATCACTATTTTTTTGGAGATATATGTTAGAAGCATACCGGTTGGAATTTCCTCCCAAATTTAATTTCATCTCGATATAGTATGTCAAGCATGTACTTGTAGACATAATAGCCACACTCTGTTGTGCCCCGCTGTCTTGGACACTAATAAATCACAAATAATATCAGCAATATCATAATAGTTCGGGTATGACTAAAAGCAATATAAATGAAAATGAATATAAAAATTGCTTTTACCTTGATGTTTATATCACGAATTGGAGTATGGCTAGCTGTGAGAGCATCAGTGTTTTCTCGGCACATTTCTTTTGGCAAATTTAATAAACTCTTCCACCCCCTTTTGATACTCTTCACTAGTTCGCAAAGCATCCATCCAAGCACGATCCATTGCAGAAATGTGTATAATATATACACTTGTTTTCATTACAAAGAATAGAAGACAATTGAACCAATAAGCCAACCATATGGCTAAAAGCTTTGGTTACTTATTAACATTTGAATAAATACAAGAACAATCATTCCTAATTCCATATTCCCAAAAATAGTAATAACTTCAACAGTATAATACTTCCTAACCATATGGCAAAAAGTTTCATACCAACGAACCCTTCTTTTACAGAATCTAACTAAAATACTTCATATCAACTAAAGAAAGAAGATATTACATACTCTTCAAGGTGTCTTATAATCAGGGCACCCATTTAAAATTTGCCAAATCTTTAAAGTTCAATAAAAACCCAATTTCTCAAAGCTATATACTAGCTAGTTCTAAACCAATCATAACAGTATCATCACAAGGTAACACCTCAATAGTTAAACAAAACACACCAAAAGTATCAAACAAGAGAGAAACCGGGAAGGACAGCAATTGTAAACACACCACTAAAACTATTAGTTTAATACTTCCTAAAAAAACACTCTTTCATACAAGTATAAGCTTTGTTATTACTAGTTTATCAAACCCAAACCCCAAATCAGATATCTACCCTCTCAAATCTCGTCCAAATAGCAGTAAGACAGGAAAGAACTAGGTAGAAACTAGGTAGATATCTACCCTCTCAAACCCCAAATCAGATATCTAACCTAAATTTTCCAAATCTCCATCAAAACATCCATACAATGCAGAATAATACCAAGACAACCATAAAATGCAACACCACCTGCTAATACCATCAAGAAATCATCAACCATGAAGTTAATTAGAAACACCAAAATTAAGGTTTTTGAGGAATTACAACCAAAACTCAATTGAACACTAAAATCTTTCCTAAAACTTCAAAATCAAAAATCTAAACATGATATTCAGTGAATTATTGAACCCAAATCAGAAACCCATTTTCGGCCTTCACTCATATCTCGCCCAAAACTCAAGGAAAAGAGGGGTAAAACGGAAAGGAACCTCACCTAAGTTGAACCGAGGCTGTCGCCGTCGCCGGTGAATGAGCATAGAACGCTGTCGGAGCTTGAAGAAACAGAGGGAGGCCGAATCACAACAAAGAAAGAAAGGAAGAGAAACAAATGACCATGAGAAATAAACATGATAAAGAAACTTCACCTTAGTTTGGTGTTATTCCTCGCCGAGAAACACGTGTTGAGGAAGGTGGGAGAGGCGAAGGGTTTGAGGAGGCGGTGGCGGAGGCGGACACGTACGTGGGAGAGGCGAAGGGTGTTTGAGGAGTTGGCGGAGGGAAGGACACGTATTGTTGGAGAGGCGGCGGCGGAGGGAAGGAGGCGGTGGCGAAGGCGAAGAAGAGATGAGAGGTGAGAGGCGGAGGGAGGAGACGAGTGGGTGTTGTTGAGAGAGTAAGTGAGACTTTAGGTTTAGGAGGGAAATAAAATGGGTGTTGGCGCGAAGACAATTTTGTTGATTCACAGACTTTCCACAACCACACTTTTGTAATTGTGGTGGTGGAAATGACACTTTCCACGACCACACTTTCAAAAGTGTGGTGGTGGAAAGTGCCACACCTTCCACGACCACACTTAACAAAGTGTGGAAGTGGAAAGTGCTCCGCATGGACAGTTATTTACATTTTCTGCCACCGCGTTTTTATCAACGATCAAAGTTCGGTTTTTAGTCGTTAATCATGGTCGTGAAAAACCTTTTTTCTAGTAGTGTTACTGCAACTACCATTGTAAAGATATAAAAAGCATCTTCTCTTTCCCCTTCGATTTCAGTTTTCAATAAAACATCTCACTCTTGCAATGATCCCTCACCAATAATAAGTGAAACACAAATAAACTTCAAATATTGTGCTTTTGTAACATACAAAATGAGCTTGAACCCAACAGCTAAACATATACTCTCCACAGCCCTAAATATAAGTGGAACCTTTACATAAATTAAAAGAACATTTTATCATTTGGTTACTTGTTGAAAAATATGTGTTAATTTCCTTAAATTATTCCCCTTGGTCCATATTATTGGACCAATTGTAGAAGGTTTTTTGGGTTTATATTATAAGAGCTTTTAATAGTTTGAATGAGCCACGGCAAAAAAAGTTTGATGATGAGCATTAAAATTTTTTCATAGTATTCAATCTATATTCAATAAGAGTAGTGAGAGAATAGAACTTAATATGGGGGTTGAAATTCACTAAATAGTCAATGCCGTTGATATTAAAAATCACTTAAATTTTCTAACAATTTAATGGTTTTAACTAGTTTTATTATATATATTTGGACTTAATTGGCTTATCTCCTCTACTTATTCAGTTCTCTCTTCAATCCTTACCCTGGAATTAGAATGTTATGGGTTCAATTTTTTTGTTTGATTTCATCATTATATTCTACATAAAAATAGTAACATTTTGATACCTTAATAAATAATAATTAATGAGAAATAGTTTAATTTTCAATCTTATATGATATTTTAGAAATTTAATGATTTTTATAAAGAAATTTAATGATTTAACTAGGAGAAAATACAGGATTTTAAGATAGAATAGGATCAGAAATGTAGAGAGAATTCAACACCTAAATATATGGATCATGCGGAGTACTCTCTTAATTATTTGCATTAGAAAGTAGTCATTGACAAAAATAACCTTAACAAATTTAATTAATAGGAATAGTTTAAACATATAGAAAAAATATTCAGGAACGTTTAGAAAGAAAAGTTCAAATTAGGAAACATAGAGTTGGTTAATTAATTTGTTACTTTTAGGGTGAAAATACACTTTTTCACTTGCTTTTATATTTAAGTCTAATTTAAAATCAAGCACTATGTAGACATGAAAATCATGGCTAAATTATAGAAAATGTCCACGAACCCTTTATGTAAGGGAGAACTCCCTTACCGTTAAAATTCCGTTAAATTTAACAACTTCCATATCATCCAATTTTTTATATTTTGTTTTGTATAATATGTCATCAAAAAGTAATACTTTTCATTTGATATAATATTATTCAAAAAAGACATGATCAAATAAATATTGTACATAATTTTTAGGCATTTTAATTTTTCAGACATTCCATATATAAAGTGCATAGTAAAAAAAAATTTAAATATGTAAGGATATTTAAAATTAAATGTCAGATTGGAATCAGAGGCCAATGACTTGGAACGTTAAGAGTTAGGGGTGAGAATAATTCAGATTGGAATCAGAGACCCATGACTTGGACCATTGAACATTTGGACAGACCTCTTTATTTTAGGCTAGGCTCAGGCGTAAGTTTTTTCGTTTGACTTGTTTTATTTAACAGGTCATGTTAGACTAGAAAAAAAAAAGTTTATTATCCAGCCTATTGAGTAGTTAAATAATATTTTTCTAAAATCAGATTACATTATTATAATTAGTTGATCTTATTTGTTGGTAATTCTTAACATAAAATTATAATTATATCCTTTATTCTAGGGTCTGTTACCTCTCATTTCCTAAACATTTTCATTCAAACAATGTCACCAACCATTCACCCTCTAAATCTCTTATTGTAATCTTTTTAATTTATCAAACCTTCTAATAAACTTATAGTTAGACTAGTTCAGACCAAAGGCTAGATTGAGCCCAGAAAAATGGTCTTTAATAGACCATAGGTCAGACTCTAACCTCCTCTCAACAACATAAGTCAAGTCAATTATGGTACGTACTTGGATATGCCTAGGCTATTCCTATCCTATTAAGATTCAAAACATGAAATTTTAGAGGTTCTTATATTAGATATTTGAAGGTCAACAAGGTTAAGAGGGGTTCTGTATAATTTAGTCTAAAATCATTATACTTCTTCTGTTCCTAAATATAAGATCACTTCCCCTAATTTGATTAGATTAAGAATGTTAGTTAAGTTAATGAGTTATTAACGCATGATATTACCAATGTATCCTAACTATATACATTTATCCCACCCTCCATCTCTCACTTATTATTATAGATAAGTATTGTTAGAGTTAATTTGGGAAATTATAGAATGATCTTATATTTAGAAATAAATTGAAATTTAAAAGTAATCAGAGGAGTAGTATTTCAAGGGTGTAATTATGAGGCCTTTGGGTGTGCGGGGATGTGGACAAAAAACAAACAAATAGAGAACATTTAAAGTGGGAATGAATGTGAATTGAGTTCTTCATTTGTCATATATCTTTAGTCTTTTCATGTAACCTTTCTCTATAGTTTATCACTTAAATTCCTGTACCTGATCACTTCATATATGTAGTTTGTTGGATTCATAATAATCTGGTAGTGCGTGCTTCATTATATTCCTCAATCTTTTCCCCCTTTTTACATGATGTAAGCAGTTAAACTATTTCTATGAAAATTACAAATATATCAATTTAATATCAAAATTGGATTCTACCTTATCTATATTTCTCCTTTTCCAAATATATTCTTCGCAATTAATGTTTGGTACTTTCGGTGAGATTTATTTACATACTCCCATATTGATGAATGGGAGAAACCCCACTTTCAAATTAAATCCTTGGCTTCTAGAAGATGCATTGAATTCTGATCTGGAATAATTGAGGTGGGCAAACAAAATTCTCTTTTTAAAATTAGGTCAGGGTTAATCTCTAAAAAATGTGTTGAACCTCGATCAGTTTTGATCATATTGAGTGGATATATTAACATATAAATAAACCCATCTAAATTTCGTTTGAAACCAAAAGCTCAAAATTTGACTTAGCAGAAACTGGTTAATTAGGAGATTTTATTCGTTATAGATGTAAAATTTTATTTAAAAGCTCAATAGATAAAATCTAAATTTTATTTTTTTATATTATTAAGTTTTATTTGATCCCTTGGATGTGCACTTTTACCCCTCTTTAGTAACATTATTAGTTTTATTTTCATTTAACCAAAAATGTTATATAACATATTTAAACTATAATTCTGAAGTTAAATGCTACTGAATATACTTAAATATTAATGCTTTAAAGCTTAGCCATTTTATGGGTATTGAATTCTAGAATTACTCAGTTCAAAAAAAATTCTAGAATTACCATTTAAATTTGTTAGGTCACTATTTTTCATTAAATGAAATTGACAATGTTAATCAAAGAAATCTAAAAGTGCACTTTACAATTTTTAAAGAACCAAACTGAAACTTACTGGGAATATAAAGAAATAAAATTATATTTTAGCCAATTTCAATTTACTTTATTATCTCATTTTTTAAAAATATATTTACTCCTGTTGATTACACGTTCTAAAAATTTTCATTGAGGGTGGTTTCTTACACGACCGATTGGATGAGCTATTTCAGAAAACTTAATTAACTCACATATTTTACAAAAATAATTAAATTAGCTAATTTACTTAGTTTTAGAAAATTAGTTAGTTAACCCAGTCTTAGTACTAGATTGAGGGATTGTTTTAGCATCACATCAAAATATACTCCCTCTAATCCTAAATATAAAACCTATGCCTCATTTTGGTCCTAATTACATGACTTATTTCAAATTATTATCAATGTTCTCCTAGATTATTTCTATGTTTTTATTCTCTCAACAATAATCAAATAAGAGGGGTTATTATCAAGAATGATAATTAGATAAGTCTATTTTAAAAAATCATATATATCATATATACTAACTACTTTACTAAACCAAACATCTCTAATAATTTAATTGAATTATATCAATAAATCTTAAATTTAAAATTGGAGGAAGTATAGTTACTTACTTTTTAAAAGGAAAGTTGCATTAATGGAGGAAAAGTTTGCCACCTTGATGGAAAAAATGCAAGTGAATTCTAATATTGTTCCTCCTCATTTTTTCTAGTTAATGCCCTTTAGTCTGGTCAAATGACTTACTATCTTTAAGTTGTTGATCCTTAGCTTGTTTTGTGTAACATCCTAGCTTTTTCAACCATATTTGTAGCAATATAATCAATTAATAACCACTTTTCTAGTGTTGGAAGCCCAAAATACGAATGAATTAAATTTTTTTTTAGAAGATTAGGTAAAACATCTTTCTCCGTAAATTGAGCTTCTAAACACCTTGTAAAAATTATTTGTCAATTACAATCTCAAGTGGTTCATTAATTCATTACACAACTCTAACAGAAACTAATTTTTAATTTGTAATCCTCTACACCTGAACAACTTAATATAACTACCAAGAAATCAAACTATCATGAATAGTTCTATCTTATACAATTATATAAACACAATTGTCTATCTCAGGTGATAGCTTCACTAACTGTGTACAACACAAGCAAATTGCCTGTTACAGTATTTTGATCTAAAAATATCTAAACCTGAACTCCGGTAACTTCTAAGCACCTACGGGCCTAGCAAGCATCCTTCCTACCTTCCTAGAGCTTCCCTCAGAATTTACTTCTCCTTGCTTATCTGTAAAACATTTTGAAAAACAGTGAGATTCAAAGAATCCCAATAACAGTTTATTTCAATAGTTTACCTTTAAATCATGATAATACTCTCCTCTTTCCATCCTCTTGTTGGAACCTGCCTCTTTCCAATCTCTTATTGGAACCTGCCTCCCTCTTTAAACCAACCATTTTTAACTATATATTCGTTAATTAATGGAGGTATTCTGTACCTGCAGGGTTTCTGTAAATGTTTGGCATAGGGGGAGCGACCCACCTGATGCCTAGAGTACTCTACTTTCTTATTTATCTATCTGAGATAAATATACCTCATTCCTCTTGGATAAACATTATCATGCTTTAAAAACAAAATATTCATGCGCGCTTATTACTATTGAATTAAACTGTTACCTGTCATCCTGCTATCTTCTCTTCACTATGCTTCCAAGTACTTCTTTGCCAGACTCTCCTATTATTACCTAAAGTAATAATAGATATAAGTAACTATTTTGTACAAAACATCTCTATCGAACCTATAATACTACCCGATTCCCTTTTAAGCCTTTCATTTAAACATCCTTTCAAATCAGATTTCATATGCACACACACATACATGTATCTTAAACACTTTGCAAAGGGAATTATAGACTTTCAACACATACATGCACCAAGTAGTAACAATCTGTTTTTAAGCTTTTAAATTCCAATTGATCCTTTGGTTAGAGCAGAAAAGAGAAACAAGGATTACAAAATAAATCAATTTATTGTTAGTAATAATCAAACATGCAGCGTGAATCTATGTTTCATTCTCAATTCAATACCATTCAATCATTGAAGAAAAGAAATATTTCTTCAAACACTATGCTAGAATCATTTTTTTATACATTATTCCTTAATAAATTTACTAACCTAACCCAACCATCTTCATCACAATCTCATTACTATAATCACTTAATACAAATCACCAAGAACCTAGTGACACCTTAATTTCACAAGTTGAAAGAGAAAATCAAGTTGGTAAATGACATTATAAAGTCAGAATTTTTAATGCACATACATAAAAATTATCATGCAAGAGATTCACAATTTCTACTTTAAAAACCTAGTCACTTAACTTTTATGTTTCAGCCCTTCTTTGTATTAGAATTCAATTATTTATTCCTCCTATATCAGTTCAAAAATTCTGCAGCAGAAGAAAAGACATAGAACTTGGCATACATGCACATTAATCTTGCAAACACCAACACAAAGTTTTTCCATCCTAATTAAAATATAAATTCGGTCAATGTTGATTTATGAACAAAAATAAGTTTTGAACATCCATTTAACACCTCTTATCTCCTACTCCAACAACCATTTTTGGTTTATGTACAACAAACAATGATTCATTATAAATCAACCTACAACCAATTTCAACAATTAACAATTCCCCAACAACATCATCATCCTACAAATTATTTTCCAAGTTCACATGCAAGCACTCAACATCATTAGACAACTTCACAATTCATACACACATGCATTACAATTCATGTAATTTCTACACTTTCCAATGATAACTAAAAACAAAGAAGAAAAATCTTTGTAACAAAAATTTGGTGAACTTAAAATCAATTTATTTACTCTACTAGGCATTTTGACAAACACCTTGAGTGCATGGTAAATACACCTTAGTTATTAAACTTCCCATCATCAAAACTCTAATCCATACATCATTTAAACTACAATCATTACTAAAACACATATGTATGACAATTTAAATCCATTTCCATATTCATGAAAGCAACAAAACATAACATAGTAGCATTGTAATTTGTTTAATCCATCAAACGCCAAAATCATGCTTAATCCTTCACACATTGTTGACATGTCACTTGATTACTAACATGCATGTACAAAAACTAACTTAAATAGTCTTAGGAACCCTTCTTAATTTCGTTCATAACCAAACCCACAAATTGAAATCTCTCAAATCCTCACCAAAACTAAGAAAAACTATATGGGGAAGTGAGGAAATTCCAACCTGGAGCTATATCACCCATTGCATGTGAGATTGAACCAAGTTTTGCTAGGTTTGTGGCTGGAAAATGTGATGTATATGGAGGGGGAGCAGTGAGGACGAAAATAAAAAGAGAAAGATGAAGAAATAGATTTTGAGAAGTGAAAGACAAAAATGAGAAGAGGAAAAAGGCAATGGGTTTGTGTATATGTGTTTAAGGAAGGGAGGGTATTATAGTCAATTCCCTTTTTTAATGACACACCCTTTATGCCCTTTAAATTAAACAAACAAAATGTCTATTTCTTTTCTTATCTTCTCCTAATAAGATTAATTTATTTTCACTAATTCCCCTTAATTTATTTTGTAAGAGTTTTTATCTGGTGATTAAATTCCTTATTCTTATGTATCTAATTATTTTAGTCTAAGATTTTTGGGGTGTTACATTTTGAATATTATGTATCAGATTATTTTAAGACTGCAATATAATTGATTTCATTAGTGTAACGTATTGTTGTTGCCCATCTTTTTATATTTTTAAGTGGTGTATTAATTAGTTTGTTTATAGATTATAAATTTAATGAATCAACATTTATCAAGTTACCGATAAAGGTGAGAGGCTTTCGCATCAGCAACAATTGGTCACCACTAAAAGTGAAGACTTTTTCATTGACTAATGTCGCTGCTAAAGGTTTACTAAGTCGTGGCAACTGTCCCCTTTTCAGTTTGGCCGTGATGACTTTTTTTGTTACTTAAGGGTATCCGATCCCCACAACTCCACGTGTGTAAAGTGAGACTAATCTCTCATGTTCTAAAGTCTTATATAGGGGGTAGACAGTTGGTCATGATGACTTTAAGCATGGTAAATAGTCACCACAAATGCTACACGTTTGGCCGCGATTTTTATGGTCCCCACTAATAGTAAATGCATCAGTCACATAGGTGGTGACATTTTGTCATGTGAAAAAACTTTAAGGGCAATTTTAAGAAAGTTACTACCGATAAAAGCCTTTTTGTAGTGATTAATGTTCCAAACAAGATGATTGATATAAGACAAGTCTCAATGAGTTGTTAGAAACAATATTGACAAATGAAAATGCCAATAACAATTGAAAAACACCATTGGAAACTTATAAATTAAATACTTATCCCATACTAATTAATTTTTTTTTGCTCAAGTTTTAATGTAATTGTTCCTTCCTTAAAACCATATCTCTCTCTCCTATCAGATATTGATTGAATGAATAAGACCTTATCCAATGGTATATTAACAAGGTTCAAATTGTATGGAGTCTATTTCTCATCTATATAACTATATACTACCTCCGGTCTTAAATATAAGACCTAATTGACTTTTTTTTGGAGAAGTTAAGGTTGTGTAATAGACTTTTAAATCATGACATATTTGATATATTTTTAGATTATACATTAGTTTATAGGTAAAATAAACTAATCTAAGGAAAAAAATTAGGTAAATCAATTTATAATTAACTTATTTTACTTTTTATAGGATTTTCTAAAAAAGTCAATTAGGTCTTATATTTAGGACCGGAGGGAGTATTAAACTAGCAAAGGCGACAAATTTTAAATCGGGAAATTTTAATTAAGAAAAACATTCATATATATAGGAGTACTCTATAACTTTCGACATGAATGAAAGATTATTGTTTCCAAACACAATAAAAAGCCAAGTTCAATTGGTAGCTAGTAGCGAAGTCCCACTTAGAGACGAAATTTTAGTGTGCAAGTCAATACACATGGGAATACATCATAATAATGAGAGAGACGAAATACGTTGCTCACGAAGAATAGTAATGTGAAAGACATCGGATCACCAAGTGTCATTGTACGATGTGGTCATCGATCAATTATGTAAGAATTCCCTTGTAATATTGACCTCTCATGGTTTCCCAATGGTCCCTCCCTTTGATTCATAGCATCATAAGCAAGCATGCTTGTGATATATACTTATTTGTGTGTGAACCTCTCTTCATCTTTCTATTTGGCTCCTTCGTCACCTCTCATAGTGCACATACCTGACCTACACACATGCACGCAATTAAGTTTTGTGTGATATACCAAACATGCATGTCCAAACAAGACACAAGATTACGTACACATCATTGATCATCACCGAATGAACTCGCACTAGACAGACCAGTTTTAATGGAATAAATGTGTCGTTGTGAAAATGTATGCTGCCACTAACAAACATAAGTATTGTGTCTCTTGATAAGTTTATTGAATTGTCTCTTGGGGTTTAATTAATTTGAATAATAAAGATTTTTTTTGGGGGGGGGGGGGTTGTGAGAGAGAGATCGACCAAATTTGTATCATTACACGTTTTCTTGTTGTTTGAGCAATTAACAAGAACATTTTGTGTCTTGGAGGATCAAACTCCATCTTCATTTGCTTGCAAAGTCATGCGAACGAAGCTGGGGTCTCTGATGTAGACCATATAGTTATATTGTGGTTATTTTTGTACTTGTTATTAATTGTTCTTTCCATTTCATTTTTTTATCTTTTTTCTGTATATGTTTGTAAGTATAGGTGATTCATGTTCACCAGAGTTTTTCAAGGGATCGATACTTAGTATGTACGATAAGAACAAAATCTAGTTGCAGATCTAGAAATGAAAAATCTATTCAACCTTCATTGAAATTTTGTTGTTAGCTATGGCAGAATTTTTAACGGCAGCAGTGCATTGACACTTGTCAATCAGTGCTCATTGTAGTTGAGATGAAGTATGGACTATCTAAAATTTAATATGGATATATCAAATTTAAATTTTTAAATGATTATTTTTCAAAATTAAAACTAATTTTTAACAAATAATAGTTACAAGATTAACTTTATTTTTGATTTTGTATCCATCAACTTAAAAGTTAACTAAAAATATTAAAATGAATTTTAATAAATCTTGACCCCACACACACACATATTAAGGACATAGATTAAGATGAGGAAATATTTGCTCATCTTTATGATAGACATTGAATGTCAATCCTCGTGTACAATTAGAATAAAATGTAATAATAGTCCATTATTTAGAAAAAATAAGAAAAATTCACTAGCTATAAAATCTCAAATGATATAAGCAAAGACGCATTAAAAAGTTTTTTTGTTTTACTAAGCATTATTATGATAACAAGTTCACATAGGAGATGATAATAGATTCTTATTATATTACTCACCTGTTGTAAGACTTTTCATTAATTACATTAATTTCTCTTTTGGAATGTTATAATTATTTTCTTATAAATTTGCTCAACTAGAATTATAATTTTTCCTAGCATCGATACTTCATATGTTTTGTACGGTCCGAATAAAATGCCCAACTCTAAATATCGAATTGACTGCTGTCAGCCCGTGCATAAAATGCACGGATATTAATCCACGCACATTATCGTATCTGTTCGATATTGATTCCCTCAAAATTAATTAAATAATATTTTCATCGTTATAGAACAATTATATTTCTTTCATATCAGATGTACTAGCTACCTGTAAATATTAAAATTTGACATGTAAATATTCAAAATTTACCTGACAATCTGATTAGTGATTATATTTGGCCAAAAAAAAAGTGATACACTTTCCTATTTTTTTTTATTGTTCCAATCGCATGGGAATTGGGAATGAAGTACAACTGCAAAAATATGAACAAGTGTGATTATTGAACATTAATTTTTTTTTTAAAAAAACAACTCAATGTTAAAAGAACACCTCAGTGTTATTTTCTAGATGAAAAAACAATTTCTTATATACAGACACATGGCAAGTTGACTATTGTCGTAATAAGAACAAAATAAGTTCACATGTCAAGTGGTTTTGGTCAATAAAACCCATAGAATACGCGATAAAAAATTCAATCATTCATTATAAAAATCATTCAAGCATGTATTCGTCCCAAGTAAAATATGCATAACAATACTTGTATATATATATATAGAGTACAAACAACATTCCAGGATTAAAATGTTGTCAGAGGATTTTAATAATCACAATGATTGAAGTGTTTCATTCACAAATTTATGTCGCGATCTTCTTCCTAGTAGTAAAAAAATCATTAGATTTATCTAAACTCAAATGATGTTGAAGTAATCAAATAAATAACATGGGTCACGGATGAGACCCCATCCCTATGCGTAAACGATTAATATTAGGGTTGCTCAGAGAATCCACTTAAACTAATATACTTATTACACAAATTTCAATCCAGGAATCTGGTTAGATCTTTTTTCCCTTACTGAATAATTTAATGTGTTCCTTAAGAAAGATAATATAAACCAAACCTAAATATTTACCTTGTACATTGTATAAATAATAAAAAAATTGGTCAAAAGTATCTATTCAATAAATGTTATAGTTATAAGGACATGACACGCTTTTATATATACTTTTTCCGATCCTAAATATAAGCCATAATTAATTTTTTTAGAGAATTAACATGTTTTATCTATTATTAGATCATATGTTAGCTTATAAGTCAAATAAACTAGTTTAGAGAAAAATTTAGGAAAATCAATTTTTAATTATTTTGTTTAGCTTTCTTAGGATTCTACAAAAAAAATCAACTGGGTCTTATATTTAGGATCAGAGGAATAGAAAGTACCAATATTTTTTTTATAAAAAAATATTTCAATGGAAAATGATAAAAAATATCTTTTGAATTTTAAAATTACATAAAGGTAATTTGCAGTTATTAACATCGTTATACAATCAGTGAATACTACTGTATTACTCAACAACTTTTTTTTTTTAACTGATATTACTCAACAACTTAAAATCTCCTATATGAAATCTTAAAATTTAGAAGGTATTTTTTATCATTTCCTCACATTTGAAATGATTTCATGCACACAAAAATATCAATATTCCAATTCATGCCCATATGATCAATAATATTTTCAATTATTTACTTTTCATCACCAATTTTCCCAAGTAATATAAATATACAATTCTGCAATGGACGGTTATTATATGTTCAGGTACGTGTGTACAGACTGATATTCCACTAAATATCTTCTCTTGATAATTTTAGGGCAAGTTGCATTTAGTTATCTTTATTCTTTGTCTCCAATTGTGTTGTCATCTTGAATCTTGAATAATTGCAACTAATACACTCCTAATTCAGAGTTCAATCATTTATCTTCATCATTTGACTGCATCTATCTTATTTGTTGTTTCTTTTAGTCCCGTGAGTTTTATTTGGACAAGTGAACTTTAAGAATATAACATTTTATCTAATTTAATTTCCAATGGCATTCTAGAGTACATTGGAATTATAGTTAGATCATATGCAGAGAACACTGCAGTAATACATATGGGAGAAAACGATAAGTAATATCAAATGTCTGTAATATATAATGACATAAAAGCTCCATGGTAAGTGGGATTTTTCATATTTGATCCTAATTAAAACTTTATTAAGTGATTATGATATCTTTAATTAAAAATAGAAATATATGAATATATAGTATTTTCTTAATTCATATTTATATACATTTTTCTCTTTTATTGTTTATATCTTTGTTGAAGTGTTTGCCGTAATCACAGGTACTGTTAAATATCTTTAGAGGAAAAAGGCAAAAACATCCTGAAAGTGTGCGCTTAGGGCAAAAATATCCCAAAAGTTTTATAAGGGGCAAAACTACCCTAGAAGGCTAGAACTTAGAAAAATGGGGCAAAATGCTTTACACAAACGGATCCTATTTTTTTATGTTAAGTATGTGTATGTGACATGAATTGTCTTTATAATAAAATGGGGCCACATGGACAAATATGTGGCAGCTTCCTTATTTTTATTCCATTTTTAAAAACTGTTGTGTACCTTTTTACTGTTTTTCTCAATGAAA
Source organism: Mimosa pudica (assembly GCA_029929735.1). Lineage (NCBI taxonomy): Eukaryota > Viridiplantae > Streptophyta > Magnoliopsida > Fabales > Fabaceae > Mimosa > Mimosa pudica. Next base: position 3,451,642 of record JAKELP010000021.1, on the reverse strand, counting down.
AAAACATGAAATATAATCTAACTTCCTTATAACAATGCGTATACTAAATATCCCCATCCCAACCTGAAAATGGATCAGAGCGAGTTTAAGGAAGTGATCTAAATCTAAGAGAACGGGAAGCTTCATATGGCGCCTAACATAAATATTTTGTAATATATGCAAATATTAATTAAGTATATGTTAATTCGACAGAAATTAATGGTGTCTAACATCAATTTTTAGTTTTATAATTGAATATAAATTAGTGACTATTAGTATCATTAATAAACTAAGTACAGTATATGGATAAATTAAATCTGTCTGAGAGTTTAGCATGATTGAGCCTAATTATATGTTACTGATCACATTACTTGAATTTCTTTTCATTTAAAAATCTTACAAATTCTTGAATTTTTTAAGACATACACTTCCTCCAACTCCCTTTGATCCATTTTCGTTTTTTTTTTCAGGCTGGGGATGGGGATATTTAGCATACACCATGGTCTAAGGAGATTATATTATATTTCATTTTATAATTCAAAAAACAGTAAAAAGCTGCACAGCGTTTTTTTAGAAAAATTGAAAAACAAAATAAGGGATTACCACATATTTGTTCACATGGCCTCAAATTATTATACAGACATTGTCATATATATATGCACTTTTACAGAAAAAATTGATCCGTTTGTGTAGGGCATTTCTAACCCATATTTCTGACTTTCTGGGCATTTTTACCCCTCAATATTTCAAGGTATTTTTGCCCACATGTGTATACTTCTACAGTATCTTTACCCTTTTTTCAAATATCTTTACGGTATCTCAACTTTGATGAATAGTCAAAACTTCTATTTTGAAAGAGCGGATTTCAATCATGCATATGTATGATTGTTTGTGTGTGTGTTTGCTTGTTTTTTCTGGTCGCCTTGAGTATTCTTGATTTTGCTTCATTAAATTGAATTAGACAAGCGATGATAAAAAATACTCCCTCCGTTCCTAAATATAAGATCACTTTAGTAAATTTGGAGAGATTAAGGAAAACATTCCAATGAGTTAGGATTACATGAAATTTTCAAAATTATCGTCGCTTAAGTTTTAAAAATATCACATTATTCAAACCATTATTTTTTGGGTGAAGGGACTATAGGGGTAACTTGGGGAAAATTAGAGTCAAATTAGAAAGTGATCTTATATTTAGGAACAAGCTCTCATCCCCAAAGTGATCTTATATTTAAGAGCGGAGGGAGTATTAAAATATATTTATTTTCTATATAGACCATATTATAGTCTTGTCCTAATTTTTTAAATAAATTATTAACAAATTAGATATTACATTAGAAAATATAGGGAAAATCACAACCAAGACCCTCACGAGAGAATTAATCATAACTAGATCCCAGAAAATCATCAAATTACATTGAAGTCATAAGGAAACTGGGTTATACTCCATGTGTCTCTTATTAAGAAAATGGTTGAGAGAGATAAATGTGCTTAGAATAATTTTGTTTTCTCAATTTTGCCCTTTTTGTAATTGAGCATATAAGAAAGAGAAAAATATGATAATAGTATTATAAATAATGAGTGTGAATAAAGAGAATAATGATGAATAAAGTGGAAAAAACTCATTAAATGTTTTAACAAATTTATGGAGAATATTAAATGGCTTATTATTGATAAGTAAAGATACTATTGACAACTAAGATATTTGATATGTTAAAGACCCCGGACTTCAATATAATTTGATGATTTTTTGGGACTTGATTGTGATTAATTCCCTTATATAAACGACCTAATTGTGATTTCCACAAAAAAGTAAATCCAAAAAATTGAATCAAAATAATCTATTAGCTAAGGACTAAAATAGTTATCTAGTACTCTCTCTGTCCCAAAATATAAACTTCAAATAATTACTTTACTTTATTCTAAAAACTAATTAATTAATTAAAACATTAATTAAGTGAGAAATCTAATTTATTTTTTACTTTATTCTTATTATTAAAGATAAAAGAGAATGAAAACTAATGGATGGTATAGATGAATTAGAGTATATGAGAAAAGATAAGATATGGGTAAAATTTAAAAATGCAATAAATGCTTTAGCAACAATAAAATAAAGCTTACATCTTAAAACAAATTCATTCATAAATATGAAGTTAATACTTTTTTTGGGTGGATGGAGTAACTAATATAATAACTAATATAAGCAAGAAATCAACATATCATATGAAAAAAATGGTGTTTAGTTCGGCGGACGCTAATTAATCGGCTGTGAAAGAAAAAACATGAAAGAATTGTAGTTACAACTTATAAAGAATGCCAATCCATAAGACTCTATTCATTTCAAAATAATTAATCTTTTTGGGTTGAAAATACTTCTCATATTACAATTTTAATAAATGCTAATATTTCAAAAACATGTAAGCACTCTTTGAGCTCGAAGGTCTGCCCTGACCCTGGTGACCCACTAAGACCCAAGTCACCTAACCTTTTTGTTATAAAAAATAATAGGAGGAAAAGTCATGACCACCAAAACTTGAGTTATCTAATACTCAAATACTTGGTAATATACTAATATGATTCACATGAGGTGTTGATCATCGCCAATATCTAAAAGATAGTAGAAGGAGGATTATGTATAAATATGATTAATATTTGAAGGTAAATATAACTTTAGATTCTTGATATTTCTCACAATTTTGGATTCACATGAACTTCAAGATTAATATTTTTGGTACTTCAACTTTTGGTCAGTTTTGATTTTGATACTTGAACTTTAGAATTATTTTGTCCTTGAACTTGACACTATTTATAATTGTTGGTCCTAGATTTTATAAGTTCTATTGGAATTTAAGAAAGATTAAAATTAACTGAAAGTTGAACAATCAAGACCAAAATTGCCTGAAAGTTCAGGGACTAAAACTACTGATTTTGAAGTGAAGGGAGGACCAACATTAAAATTGAGTGAACATTCAAAGACCAAAAGTTGTATTGGTCCTATATTTTAACATAATTTAAACTAAACATCAACAAATTTAGCATAAATTAATTCATTTAGTAAATTTTAACATAATATAATGTATTTCTCTATATGTCTTACTCCCTTACATTTACGTTGATACTAATAAATGGAAGGGAGTAAGACATGTATAAATATACATTCATATCTACAAATCTCTCCCAAGCTGACGTTATTACTGTGAAGTACTCCCTCCGTTCCTAAATGTAAGATCACTTTGGGGATATGGATAAGTTCCTAAATGTAAGAACATTTTCTCTTTTTTCCCAAGTTTTACCCAAAATACCCCCATAATCCTTTTACAATTGAGTTGTGGGGTTGAGTTGGAAGCATGAAGGGGTATATTTGTGTTTTCAATTTAATTGAAGGGTATTTTTGGAACATCAGGTAATTTGACCATCTTCCTTAATCTCCCCAAATTATGGAAAGTGATCTTACATTTAGGAACGGAGGGAGTATCTAGAACTAATATGAGATTAAATTTAGTAAAAGAACTACTTTCTTATATAATACTCCTTCACGATATCAAAACAACTAACTACACCCAACAAAGGTTGATTCAGTTAGTAAAGGAATTAATTTATAACAATAAGTTTGTGGATTCAAATCTTGTAGATGTGAAAACATTATTTGTGAAAGATCTATAAGTGCATGTGCAAATGCTCTATAAGTCTAAAGACTTACTATGGACCTGTTAATCTATCCCCTAAAATCCAATACAGTTAATTTGAAAAAAAAAAGTGATGGAAATCAAAGAGTGCAAGTGGAAGAAGATGAAATATGACAGTCTTTCAAGTCAATTGGAGGGGAAAGTTGCAGCCACATGCTTAGCATCTCTCCTCCTGAGCCGCGCTCACGCAAAAACTATAACCACACTTCCAAATTATAATATGCCTCCCCTTTTAATACGCATGTGGTTGTGTGTAAATTATGTAATGTTTTTAAGCATTTTCTTATATTGAAATTTTGTGATCATGCATGTTCGTTACATTTGTATTAGTATCAGGTGAGGCACCATTTACAAAGGTCTAATTTTCATTTTTGAATACTACAAACATACACTAACAACATGAAATTGTAAATTGGATTAACCAAGACTTCCCGGCTTTAAAGGCTTTAATCCAGCTGGGATCAGGTTTGCTTAATGAGGTTTGGAAGATCAATTTTCATAACAGAAATAAGATATTCGTATGGAAACTGATCAAAGGAATTCTTCCTACAACAATGTTTCTGAAGCAGCGACATATGATGAACAAAGAGTTCTGTTATTTTTGTATGGATGATACTGAATCACTGGAACACTTGTTTCTTTATTGTCCATTTGTTAGAGCTTGTTGGTTTGATTCATTCTTATCTCTGAAAACTGATCTTTAGCCCCATTGGACTTTAAATCAATGGATTGAGATGTGGCTCTCATACAGGAAAAATGATTCCATTTTTACATTTCTCTATCCTTTTAATTTGTTACATGCAATCTGGTATGCACGAAACCAATTCTGTTTTGCAGGGAAAATATGCTCTCCTGAACAGGTTATTGAATCAGCAAAGGCGCACACCAACATAGATATGACTCATTACTTGACTCTCGAGAGGGAGATTTCGCAGAGGCATATTGCAAACCCATCTTCAACACAGCTTCCTCTGAATCTACTGCATCGAATATCGCGTCAGACAGATCACTTCTATCATTGGACCATAACCTTCAAGATGAAGAAACAACGGGACTCAACAACAAATATGAATATACTGATACTGTTTCATGGTCAAGTCTTCAACCTATGGTGTTTCAATCCACATACACATATGGGTGTTTTACAATGCCAGCTCACTTCACTACGTGACACATTGAAGTTCATAACTACTCAATCAGCAGTAGATTGCCCTACTCAGTTTCCTTTGTTTTTGGTCATTGCAAGATTATCACATGTAAAAATAATACACAACCACTATAAGATCCACTGGAGTTTTAATTTCCTACTAGAGGAAATTAGAACTATACTACACTCCTTTGTATGTTACTATTATGTTAATTAATGCGAAATACTTTTACATAAAAAAAAAATGTATACTCCTTCAATTCCTTTTGATTAGTGGGTTTCATTTTCTAAATGAACTTTTTTTATTTCTCTACATTTCTCTCTTACTCGCTACCTTACAGATAATTGCGTACAACTATCAGGCTAAAATATTTCTCTTACATACTTATCAATTTTAACTCATTTTTTTAAATCAGAAGGAGCATTTATTATTATTTGGGGGTGGATATGAAATGTATAAAAACGCAGGCGTTAGAATTAATTATTAAGAGTAGCACAGGCCACAGGGCGAGATTATGTGAAAGCGTGAGGCATTCTCATATTTATCCAAAACCCTCCAATCCTCTTCTTTTCCTCTCTATCTTTCACTCTGAGTCAATGACCTCCTATTTTTAAATCTACGTTTTGAAATTTTATTCAACAAAGCACGCGTTCAAATATGGATTAAGCTACCGCCAACCTTCTTCTTTATCGTCAACCCCACATGGTACACTCCCGACCTAATTATTCCCTCATCCTTCATTTAAAGAAAATTTTCAGGCAAAATTTTCAATCATGCGGGATTTCTGGTTTACTCAATTAATATTAGTATTTGAGTTTTCATGTTTTTAATTTCCACAAATATCCCCCTTCCCCTTATATCTTTTTTATTTTTCCTTCGGTATCATATGACTAACTATCTTTCATGCACTGCAACGGCTCTAGACTAATATTAATCATTGATTGTTGTTATCTCAATATGTGAAACAACTAGCTAAGAGTTTTAACGTGTTCCATACCCTAACAAAAATGACACCTATAACTTTGGTTGGATGGATCCCTTACCACTTCCCCTTATTTATTAGCCTCTGGGATGCAAACTTCGATTGAACTCTCGGTATCTATTTATTAACCTTTTAAATTATAACTCCACAATTTCTAAAAAAAATAATCAACCCACAATAAGATAGTGATACCATGTGATGAGAATTACTCCCTCTGGTCCTTATTAATTATAATGTACTACTAACTACCTACAGTATTTGGTCATCATTAATATAAGACACTACCAACCACATTAAATATTTTTTTCTCACTTTACTCTTCTCATTAATGGATATTAAAAATTGAAAACGAGAAACATATCATTTAATGAAGGATTAAGTTGGAAAAAATGATAAATTTAACATAAATTTTAAAACTTATTTATCATTCCTTGATTTGTGAGAAATGGATACTTGGTATACCTTATAATAAGTACTAAAGGGAGTACATTGATATAGGTGCATTTCTTTCAGTTAAAAAAAATTCAGTTAAAAAAAATATAGGTGAATTTTTATTTACCCACAGATGTAATAAATGCTTATATTTATTACGCATTTAATGATTTTAACTTTACAATGAAAATCTCATGCATTCATTTCAAGTTGAAACATTTAAATGATGTTATTCACTTATTCATAAAACAATAGAGTATCGCACAAATATAAGTTTGCATTAACCAGAATATGTAAAGAAAAAGTTATTAAGTTGGTTATTCACTATTACTTTATAAAATGTCCTCATTTACTTAATATACTTATGGAAAGTTGACTATGAGATAAAAATTGCACGTGAATAAAATTTTTCAAGGATAAAATAATATGGTTAAATACTTTCAAGTGGTCAATGTGTTTAAAAAATATTTTAAAATACAAATGTTATATAAATTTTAACCCTTAAAATAAATCATTCAATGTAACGTAACCTTATATTTAAGGTTAAAAATACTCCCTTTATTCCTAAATATAAGATCACTTTAGAAAATTTGGAGAGATTAAGGAAGACATTCCAATGAGTTAGGACTACATGAAATTTTCAAAATACCCCTCACCTAAGTTTTAAAAATATCACCTTCTTCAAACCACTATTTTTTGGGTGAAGGGAGTATAGGGGTAATTTGGGGAAAATTTGAGTCAAATTAGAAAGTGATCTTATATTTAGAAACAATCTCTCCTCCCTAAAGTGATCTTATATTTAGGAACGGAGGGATTAAGTACTCCCTCCGGTCCCTAATGTAAGAGCCCAAAATTTGAATGGTTTTGGTCCCTAATGTAATAGCTCATCCCATATTCTCTCCTCATTTAATGCATTTTTTCCTACTTTACCCCTAACTCTCTTTCATATTTATTAATACTTATGTATTTCTCTCTCTTAAAAGTACCATAATAAATATGGGCAATTTTGGAAAAGAAGCATTAACTCCAGACACCCAACTAACATTCACATGTTTTCTTAAGAAACGTTTTTTTTGACGGCTAGCTCTTACATTAGGGATCAGATGGAGTATTTTAGTACTCATTACTCTTCCTAACTTAAACGGTGTTGCTTTTCACAACAAATAAGAAGTATTTATAAGGATAAAAATACATGTTAGACATGTAGGCAATCTAAATTATGTGCATGGGAAGAAGCATGATGCATATTAAATGAAAGTGTATATAATACAGGGAAATATATAAGCGTATAAATGAAATTAATAAATTAATTTGAAATGAAAAGGCATGCGCGTTGTCCGTTGGTGGACAGTTTTAGCGTAAGAGTTAGACTATCTGTGAAGGATGACTCAATGACGTCAATACGTCGTCGTCGCATTAGGCCTTCAATTCTGTCGGTCGCTGGGTCCCACCTTAGTCAACGCGTTACTTCTTCACTTTTCTCTTCCTAGTCCCTATTTTCCTCTTCTCCTTTTTCCACACACAACACACCTGCCGTTTAATTTTTAATTTTATTTTTATTAAGCAAAATATCAAAATTTAATGGGAAATTTAATTAGAGGTCCCTCACAAGGGAGTTAATACTGGAAAAATCCCAAAAGTTGAAAATATTAATGTAGGGTCCCAAGGGACCTCACATTAATATATTTGAAAAGTGAAAAGACAGTTTTGCCCCTAGCCTTAAAAAAAATTTACCTCCTCCCCTCCTCCTCCCCCACCCTCCCCCCTCCCCCTCCAGCCACCCCCCACCCTCCCCCTTCCCCTCCAGCCGCCCCCCACCCTCCCCCTACCCTTTAGCCGCCCCCACACCCTCCCCCCTCCCCCTCCAGCCGCCCCCACCCTCCCCCCTCCCCTCCAGCCGCCCCCCACCCTCCCCCCTCCCTCTTGAGCCCGCCCCCCCACCCCCTCCCCCATCGAGCCCGCCCCCCCACCCCCAACCTCCCCCCTCGAGCTGGAGGGGAGGGGGGAGGGTGGGGGGCGGCTGGAGGGGGAGGGGGGGAGGGTGTGGGGGCGGCTGGAGGGGAGGGGGGAGGGTGGATGGGGGGAGGGGGGAGGGTGGGGGGCGGCTGGAGGGGGGAGGGGGGAGGGTGGGGGAGGAGGTAAATTTTTTTTAAGGTTAGGGGCAAAACTGTCTTTTCACTTTTCAAATATATTAATGTGAGGTCTCTTGGGACCCTACATTAATATTTTCAACTTTTGGGATTTTTCCAGTATTAACTCCCTTGTGGGGGACCTCTAATTAATTACCCCAAATTTAATTATTCCATTTTTCTACAAATTTTCCCTACCATATTTCCTTAATTCTTCTTGATAGAGCTACATATAGGTTAATTCATTGAATTTTCAAAATAAAGATTACTCACCACATTATTTTTATATTTTAATAATAATTTATTTTTTGAGCTTGATTTTTCAACTATTTTGAATGATTGTTGTATTTTTTATTGTTATACACGATTAATTATAGAATATTTCTCTGATCTAGATCTCTAGTATACTAGAGATCTCTAGTATACTTTTTTCTACTCATCCTTTTTTAAGTCTCTATCAATTATCATCTCCGAAAGTTATTATGATTTGAAAAAATAAGTTGCAATTTTAACAAGGTGACACATAAATAATTTTATGTGATACCGTGAAAGTCTTACGATTGTGAAATTTAAGAATGGAATTCAAAACAGATAAATGAATAAAAAAAGTCTAGTTGAAAATAAAACAAAGATTAAAGTTACTTTAAAATCCCCCCATAATATGAGAATACAACTTTTTTTTTATAGTTGTTTAATTTTAAATAACATAAAGGATCGAATATTAACACTTTAGAAGCGGTTAATTGGTATGGATATAATGCTACATGTCAAATTCCTACTTTGGAATATTTTATGAGTATTTAGGATTGGCAATGCTTACTTTTTCCACACTCCCTATATATTTAAAAAAAAACATTCTGACGTGGATTACAGACATCAGTTAATGCCTTGTTAAATAAGACTTTTCTAATTTATCAAAAAAAAGACTTTTCTAATTTTCTTTTAAATAGTTAATTATCCATAAACACTATCTTTGTGGATTGATTGAACAAGTGATTTATTTTATATATTATATATCAAGACACTGATAATCACTCCAATCCTTATTATAAGGTAAAAACTACCTATTTATCACAAATTAATGAATAATAGTTGCGTCTTAATATTTATGTTAAATCTGTCACTTTTTTCAACCTCACCCTTCATTAAGTGACATGTTTTACATTTTCAATTTTTACTCTCCATTAATGACAGGGTAAAGTGGGAAAATAACATTTAATGCAGTGATTAATGTCTTATATTAAAGACCAAATATTGTAAGTAGTTGGTGACTTATAATAAGGACCGGAAGGGAGTATATAGCTAATATTGAATGTACTAATTAGTTCAAAGTTTGAGTCATACACATATCCCAAGCAAACGTTCATACTTAAGCACATTTTCTAATTATGTGGTCAAATACTGCTGGGATGGATAAGAATGATAAATCAAACGTAGATTACACTTAAAGGTTCTGCCTAGCTATACCAAAAATTTCTATTTTTCTGAAAGTAATTGGATTTTGTTTTACTATCCTTTCAAGAAAACACACTCACCTGCTTCAATCGAGTCGCCATCATCAGTATATAGAAGATTAAAGAACATGAGTGAATCTGTTGAACAAGATTTGGATTTGGAAAACTGGTCAAAGGAATAGGAAAATTGAAGTCTAACGTAGAATACTTAATTGTTTGAGTTGAATTATGAGTAAGATCTTAATTATTTACTCCGTATTATTTGAATTTTGTTGAAATCAGAACAACTAATTAATGGATGATTTTTAAATTTCCAAGATCCTTTGACATAAGACCTCTTCATTATGTTCCCTTTTCTTGCACTCAAAACCAAACTACACACACTCACGTAGTCACCTTATCTAAAAGCTTATCCGATTCAAAAAAACATTGGTTCAACTAACTGAGCTTGTAGTATTTACTCTTTCTGACTTTTTTTATTTTGTTGTTCGATCAGATTCGAAACAAATTAAGTGGCACTGGTATATGCTAATACTCCCTCCGGTCCCTAATGTAAGAGCTAACCGTCAAAAAAACGCTTCTTAAGAAAACATGTGAATGTTAGTTGGGTGTCTGGAGTTAATGCTTCTTTTCCAAAATTGCCCATATTTATTATGGTACTTTTAAGAGAGAGAAATACATAAGCATTAATAAATATGAAAGAGAGTTAGGGGTAAAGTAGGAAAAATGCATTAAATGAGGAGAGAATATGAGGTGAGTTCTTACATTAGGGACCAAAACCATTCAAATTTTGGGTTCTTACATTAGGGACCGGAGGGAGTATTTAAAGACAATAAATGTATTTTCATTAATTCGATTGAATTAAATTTGATGGATGACAATTAAATGAATACAGCCTAGCTACCTGAGCTGAGAACCAGTGGCCCCTCATCCTTTCTCTGAGTTGTTATGGAAGTTTGTGTTATTCAAGGAGAGAAAAAATCCATTGTTGTTTTATTTTTGTATGAAAGTCAAATGTTACAATAAATGATTCGTTACTACATTTTTCAAAAAAAAGTAGCTCATACTTATCCATACCACTACTAACTCCCTCTCTATAGATATATTGAGTGATGCGCCTTCTAAAAAGTGTTCTTGATCATTCTTATAAGTAATATACCTGATTCCACATTCCTCAATGGAGTATAACAAGAAATATGAAGGTAAAAGTATTTTGTCCATGTTAGTATTAAGTGTGATATAAAAATGTCAAGATAATAAATGTTTAATTTTCATTTTTATTATTTAGAAGTTTTAAATGTAAAAAGGAGAGAGGGGTACGTAAATAATAATTTACAGAAAGTTAAAAAAAAAAAGAAAATTGCTTCTTTTATATTACTTGTGTAATTTGATTGATTACCTTTTTTTATAACTTGTGCAAGGTGTAGTTTACTATAAAATTACATATATCTTTCGATTATTTCAGCTATTTGATTGACGACATCTTTTATCTTTCATAATGTGTATGAGGATTTATACAATTTTTAGTCCTCAAACTTCTGGTTAATTTTAGTTTTGGTCTATGGACTTTTTATTGATGGTTTTGATCAAATAGTTCAAGGAACTTTGTGTTATTTACGAAAATTGGTACTTAATTTTTGTAAGTTTTTCTTGATAGCTCAAGGATTAAGACTATAACTGTTTTTAATTTCAAGGACTAAGCTCATCAAGTTTAAAATTTATAGAAAACCTAAAAGTAATTAAATGTTTAAGGATCAAAAGTCGTAAATATTCCTATATTTATATTTATATTAAAAAAGAGTAAGAGATTAGATAAATTAATGTTATATTTGAATACTATTGAATTTAATAAACGCAATATTGGAAAGATAAATTAAATATTTTATTGTATTTAATTATTATTATGTGCAAGTTAAATTAATGATGATTGACTTATGTTTGAGAGCAATACTGATTTGTGCCAAAAACAAATAATAATGACTTGATCCATTAAAATGCTTAATTCCACGTAAAATAAGGGAATAACGTAGGGTATAAGGGGAAAAACATGAGCTTTCGTATTAAGCACCAAATTCAGAAGTTGAACTCAACATATTTTTCCACATTCAAATCTAGTGTGTATGATTTTTTTTTATTACATAGTATGTATGAGTGAGATTGTTCTTTTGAACATTATTTTAATAGTTGTTAAAAAATATTATATTTTTGGTCGAGAGTTAAAAAATATTATTTTAATAGAACGAAATATAAAATAAATATATTCTTATAATAATCATACTTCAAAATGGATCTTTTACACAAAAGAAAAGGTTATTGTAATGGTATGAAACATTAAAGATATTCTCACATCCTGGTTTCCAAAACCTAATTTCTTCGAAACTAAGACTATCACAATTAAATTTTGGATAACTATATACAATCATATTAATCCAAGCACAATTATTTAATAATCAATCATAAAAGTCAAATTTAAGAGTTACCCCCTACTAATTCAGAAAATCAACTACACACTAAAATAAGATAATTTCCTTTTCATCTTTTCCCTTGCACAATCCCCTTAATTACCAGTTAGTAATAATAAATTGATCCTCGTCCCTCGACCGCCAAAACATAAAATAGTTAAACTATCCATGCATTTTAATCCTAAACTAAAACAGAAAAACAATCTTCTCTTCGCTCTACATACCCCCCCTCCCCCGGTCACTCAACATTAAATCATTAAATAAAACTTAAGTACGAGCTAGCACTAATGAATTGATCCTCAACGGCCAAAAAACTAAAAAGCATAATTCCTCACAGAAAAATGAGGATGGAAAGAGTAATGAGTTAAGCGACAAGTCAGGTCAGTTTCCATGTAAAGTACCAATGGTGAATTATATTGATGATATATCATATATGGATTAGATTTGACATTTTTTTAAAAGAAATACTGTATGTTATGACATGAAAAATAAAGATATTCTCCTAATCATCATATTTTCAAAATCTAATTTGATATTTAATTTTATCGAAAAGATTATTTTACAATGTTATAAAATATAAAATAAATATAATCTCCAAATAAATAACCACCAGATTTTCAAGAACTATCTTTATTTTTTTCAAAAAAAAAGATCATTTACATTGTCTAAATTAAAATATGAAATAAATATATCTTTTTCGCAGAGATGAAATAAAGATATCCCGACATTGTTACTTACTTTTCTCCCCGCAAAATAATAATAACCTTTTTTAAAAATATAATCAAATCCTAATATATGTCTTAAAACAGGTGTCTTTTTCCTCTACCCGAAAAACACGGTAATAAAACAGATACTGTAATAAAAAAACAAAAGATACGGTAATAATTAAAAAAATACCCCTAAATCCTAATCCTAACGCATTTAAACTCCCTCCCTCCATCTATAAATAAACCACCCTTCCCTCCCTAACTTCACCATAATCCATTCAAACCAACTCACATAAACAGTTAAACACTCTCTTCTCTTCACTCTACTTGTCTCTTCTCTCTCTCTCTCTCTCCCATGGCTACCAAGCCTCCTACCAAACCTTCTTCACTTCAAGTGGAGACCACTCCATCTTCCTCCCCGGAGGAGGCAGCCGCCAGCCCCTTCCGGAAAATCGCCGCCGTGGCCTCCATCGCGGCGGGGATCCAGTTCGGGTGGGCCCTACAGCTCTCCCTCCTCACCCCTTATGTGCAACTTCTAGGAATCCCTCACACATGGGCCGCCTTCATCTGGCTGTGCGGCCCAATCTCCGGCATGCTGGTCCAGCCCATCGTCGGCTACCACAGCGACCGCTGCACCTCCCGCTTCGGCCGCCGCCGCCCCTTCATCGCCGCCGGCGCCGCCGCCGTCGCCCTCGCCGTCTTCCTCATCGGCTACGCCGCCGACCTCGGCCACGCCTTCGGCGACAACCTCCTCCACTCCACGCGCCCACGCGCCATCGCCATCTTCGTGGTCGGCTTCTGGATCCTCGACGTCGCCAACAACATGCTCCAAGGCCCCTGCCGTGCCCTCCTCGCCGACCTCGCCGCCGGCGACCAACGTAAAACACGAACAGCCAACTCCTTCTTCTCCTTCTTCATGGCCGTCGGTAACGTCCTAGGTTACGCCGCAGGGTCATATAGTAAACTCCATAACATGTTCCCTTTCACTAAGACAAAAGCATGTGACGTGTATTGTGCGAACCTTAAGAGTTGTTTTTTCTTGTCTATTGGGTTGTTGGCGGTTTTGACGGTTGGTGCTTTAATTTACGTGAAGGAAAGGAAGTATGAGAGGGAGGGAAAAAGTGAGGGTGATTCGGTGGGGGAGGGTGCAGGTGGGTTTCAGTGTTTCTCACAAATGGTGGGGGCATTCCGTGAGTTGAAGAGGCCGATGTGGATTTTACTACTGGTGACGTGTCTTAATTGGATTGCGTGGTTTCCGTTTTTGTTGTTTGATACGGATTGGATGGGGAAAGAGGTGTATGGGGGAAGGGTTGGGAGTAAGGCGTATGATAAGGGTGTGCGCGCGGGTGCGTTGGGGCTTATGTTGAATTCTGTGGTGTTGGGTGTGGTTTCTTTGGGGGTTGAGTTTATGGCTCGTGTGGTTGGTGGCCCTAAGAGATTGTGGGGGATTGTTAATTTTATTCTTTCTATTTGCTTGGCCTTGACCGTGTTAATTACTAAAATGGCCGAACATTCCCGCCGGTTCGCCCCCGGTTCGACCGACCCCCTCCCGCCCCCAGCCGGAGTTAGGGATGGTGCTTTGGCCCTCTTTTCTGTTCTTGGAATCCCTCTCGCGGTGAGTATTTAGCTTGTTTACGTTCATTTTGCCTTTCATTAGCATGGTTGTTGGTTTTTGATGTTTGGTTCTTTTAGGGGCAAAACGGTCCAATATTTGTTATACTATATAGTACTCCCTCCAGTCCTAAATATAAGACCTAGTTGATTTTTTTAGAAAATCCTATAAAAAAGTAAAATAAGTTAATTATAATTGATTTACCTAAATTTTTTCCCTTAGATTAGTTTATTTTACCTATAAACTAATGTATAATATAAAAATAAATCATATATGTCATGATTTAATAGCTTATTTCGCAACCTTAACCTCTAAAAAAAAGTCAATTAGGTCTTATATTTAGGTGCGTAGGTAGTATTATTTAAGGTTCATTTAGGGATTAAATGGTCCAATTTTTGCTATATTATGTTATTAAAGTTTTAAGAAAAACAAAGTTGAAGTAACAGAGCTTCTTTTTTGGGAACTAAAGATTATATTAAATCCTGTTTTTTTTAATAGGGTGATTTACTGTGGGAAAAAGGGAAGTTTGACATGTGATTTAGGAACAGAGGAGATTGTTGTTTTTTTCTTTTACATGCATGCATGAGGGAGGGGGCAAGGGGCATGTGAGTGGTGGTGGCAAGAGATTTTTGAAACTTCTTGTTTTGTAGTTTTATGGGTTTGATTGGAGAGATTTTCTGGAAAAAATAAAAAGAAAAATTTGGATGTTGGCATGAACATCTGCATATCCCAGCAAAGTTGCTTGGTTTTTTCTTGCAGAATTGTTTTTTTTTTAAAGAAAGTTAATAGCTGGGTTGGTCTGTTTGGATTGACGTAGAGGCCAACTTGCAGGCAATAAAAAATAACAAATACCACATGAAAAAATAGTGATTGTTAACTGTTTTGTTAAGAATTGATAGGTTGATTAGGTGTGTGCTACTATTAAATTAATAAATTATGGTATGAAAACAACATGATATTCTGTCAGAAGCTGTAACAATAGTAGTAATTAAAGTTTGAAAGCTTTCTCTTAGCATGTGGTAGATATATATATACTAAAAGTGAGGTGATCATATATTTGTTTTGCAGATTACTTACAGTATCCCTTTTGCACTGGCATCAATATTCTCCAACTCTTCAGGGGCAGGCCAAGGTAAAAAAAAAACCATTTATTCAATTTACCATTTAGAATTGACGTCAATCAATTAAATAATCGAACTAACCCATTTCATTTCCAACTTTTAACTTTTCAGGGTTATCTTTGGGTGTTCTTAATATGTCAATTTGCATCCCTCAGATGTTTGTCTCTGTGGTGAGTGGAAAGTGGGACGATCTTTTCGGTGGTGGCAACCTACCGGCGTTCGTGGTGGGCGCGATCTCCGCCGCCCTCAGTGGTATATTATCATTCGTGTTGTTGCCGTCTCCACCACCAGAATTGGCAAAGAATATGAACACTGGAGGAGGCTTCCATTAGAGAGAAGCAATGAATTACTTTTTCTTTTTTCCTTTTTTGGGTTTTGCTTTTTTCTTTTATTTTCTTTTGTAGATGTGGGGTCCCTAGTCTTTAGTATGATTTCAAAGCCTCTCAATGATGTGTCATAATCCAACAAACGCTTGAATTTAAAACTGCCATCTTTGTGGCAGTAAGCAACGTTAAGGATGACTCTAAGAAGGGTCATTTTTATTGTAAAGGGTGTGATGAAGAATATAATGTGTAATTAGGAGGACTTCAAAAAGGGCCTTGTTTATTTTTTAAGAATTGGGTCCATTTTGGGGTCTTCTGTACTTCAGACAGAGGGGTAGGGAGAGAGAGGAAAGTTTAAAGCCTAGAACTTGAAATTATTACTATGTATAGGTGTGGGGTAGGATTGTTTAAACCGGACAAGGCTAATGAACCGGTTTTTCCTACTTTTCTGCCTTCCATCTTTGTTGTTGCTGGCTTCTAATAAAACAGTCTCTTTCTCTCATCATCTTCCATAATCAACCAACTTGTTGTGTTTTCTGTTTTTCTTTTATGAGTTCTTTTGCTTTCCACTTGGTTATATTGAAGCAATACTTAAAGCGTTTTGTTTTGGCTCATATTTTTGCCTTAAGGAGAGGGGACAAATATTCGATATGATTATAAAAGGAAATTAAGAAATTTTTAATTGTAAAACATATAGTCTCACTTAATTAATGGTTTTAATATTTTAAAGGAAAAGTGGAGTTAGTATCGTGTCAAACATAACACAAATATAATTCTTGTTTGCGAATACCGAATGATCAAAATATGATACGTGAAAACTTGTCTTACCCTCAAAGAAAGGATTTAAATAATCTTGAAGCCACCTAAATTCCCAGTCAGTGAACATTTTCTCCCTAAGACCCCCAAGACTAGTGTCCCAGTTGCAACCACCCAATTTAAAAAGAATTGAAAATTAAAATTTTCACAAACTAATATAGATAAAAGGTAACATAATTCATGAGCTGAAGAGACTGAACTAAAAAAATTAAGAAAAAGTAAATGTTATTAAATAATGATGATAATGAAGGTAAAAATTTGAGACAGGGATGAAAATATCATTTACAAAAAAGATCAGTCGAATGGTGGGAATTGTTTTATTATTTTCTTTTCCTATAAAATGATTTATTTAACGCTGAGATTTCTTTTGTGCCTGGATTTTCCCCAAATAACAAAGGTAGCTAAAATTGGGCTGCTCAAATGTAATAAGGCCCAAATATAATCTTGTTCTTTGCCAAAACCTACGAACAAGCACATGATAGTAAAATAGTGACAAAAATCAATTGCATTTAACGGAAGAAATTAATGTCAATTTAAAATTTGAAGTCCCACCAGAAAACAAGCCAACATTTAGTACCGACAGTGCTTTAAACAAAATTGCATCCACTAGGGGAATACATATGTTTAAAGAAAAAGAATCCGGAAAGAGGAGAGGGATTCAATATCAAAGCTTCAACAAGTAATTATGAAATAGAGATGTTTTGATCATGATATATTGTCATGGTGATACGGGTATTTTAGTTAGTTTTTTTGAACTGAAGGTATTTTAGTTATTCACATATTCAATTTGTTCAATTTCTTTCCTCCATTGTTTCTCTCATTCGTTAGAAATTAAAATAAATTTATGATTATATCAAAAAAAAAAGTTTATGTTACGTTCTCTACAATTTTCTCTACTCCTTTTTCTCAACTTTCATTTTATTCCTCCCAATTTCCTATATTCAAGCAAGTGGAGGGTGAAATGAAGGGATGACTCAATATAGTGGCCTCAAATAATAATTATGAAATAGGATATGCAAAGTTTCTGAAACAAAATGTACTATTAGCCAATTAAGGCGTAGCACAATTAGGTAACTGAGAGAACATTGATCAGAACCCATTAAAGATCTCACTTTTCTTCACGTAAAATACTCCCACAATTTCCATATGATTTAGCAATTTCAGGCACAAGCAGGAGTAAAGACATAAAATTCCTTGGTTTCAAATCAAAGCATAAAAGTCAACTTTTATTTAACATCTTATGCAAACCTAAAATTTTGAACAAACCTGAATAAATGCAAGAGCGGTGGCAACTGGCAACAGTTTCTAATAGCACCTGGGGCCGCATCATTTTAGAAGAGCACTGTGCATTGATGATAACAAAACAGAAAATTAGTGCAGAATCTCAAAACCTAGACAAAGAAAATCTGACAATAACTTGTGATGATAAGTGATAAGTATACATCAAAACCGACACAATGTAATATAAAAAAGTAGATATTTTGGCATGAGAAAAAGAGCCATAAAAATTAATACTGGATCCATGGACGTCCAAAAATCCTGTTTATGATTCCCACAATTTCACTTTAATGCAATGAAAAGCAGGATCAATTCAAAACTTTAGGCCCCATTTTCACATCACTCATTGCATTAATCCTTAGCGAAGCTCATCTAAAGTAGAGAAAAACCATGTCTTATGATGCAACGCCAAGTATAGGAGTAAAAAATTCCATCTTACAAAGCATACTCAATGAGTCAATGTATTGCAGACTTTTCAGTAAACTCTTGTGAAACTGAAACTCAACAAAATGAACATAGCAAAATTTTGGACGTCATCATCAACTATAATACAGATAAGAAGTCATGGCCTCTGATTATAAAGTATCAACTCTTGAATAGAATTAATTAGTCATGAGAAATTAATCAATAATGGAGGAAGCAGAGGAGATTTGAAGCTGAACTTTCAGAACACTCACTCCTCAACTCAACCAAATATAAGTCAATATAACAATTTTATACCATTGAAAAAGAACAGCGCATAACCATTTTTTGGTTGAATGAAATGAACATATTATTGTATTTCAGTGTATATAGGCAGAGACTTGGAGATGGGACAGGGCTATGATTATATTTATAATTGATACGAAGGGAAGTTTATCTTACATTATATACCATATTATGCAACAAAACATAACCATAATTTGTTAAAAAAACTGCATGAACCTAAGAATATTACATCTTAGCAATTTTAAGAAGTGCAGAATTTCAGCTTGGCAAAGGCCAAGTAAAAAATAAAATAAGACAAAGAACATTCTGTTCCTTAAGTATCAATCAGCACCAACACAACATAACATAAAGACAATATATGATGGTAAGAAGATTAACCATCGAAACTCTAACACCATAGAAGTAGATAGAATTGACATCTCAAAGAGCATAGTCACAGCTTGATCTTATCCAGACTAGATAAAACCTACGAACAGTTGAAACAATGTGATGCAACAAAACTATAGGAGTTGAAACTTGAAAGTCTGTTCTATACAAAGCATGCCCAAAGGCTGCACAAAGTTTACTTAATAGCTTCTTATGAGAACTTAGAAATATCAACATCATCATGCAAATATAGAGAAGAGCTCAAAACTCAAAATGGCAAGGGCCATATCTGATTTAGTATTAATTGTTTAAGATATAAAGTCATGAGAAGAAGTTTCCTTAGCAAGCAAAGGAGTGATAACACAGGCACAAACATGAAAGTCCATGACAAAAGTGCACAGAATGAGATGATTTACCCCATAACTCACTTCATGTCATCCGACCCAAAAGCAACGGGCATAGTTTTATGGAAGTCTGTATTGAAGAAGAGAAAGATCCATAAAATTTGTTTTCGTTGACAAAAGGAAGATAATAAAAGCCTAAATATAAACAACAGAACAGAGCAGGGGGAGCAGCACATAAAAAACCGGAATGAGTGGTGGAGTTTCCAACGCTAAAAAATTACAGTGAAATTTAAATGCTGGGACAAAGCATCTATTTATCCTTGATATTTATCCATGCGAATCTATATATAAAAAAAGAAAATAGAAAAAGGGAAAATTGCATCTCAAGTAAGGAAAATATTGCTATAAAGTCCCTTAAAGTTTCAAATTTATTGATAGGTCCCTAAGAAAAACATTTACAAGTTAGAGTATTTTCATTGACCTTAAAAAAAGGAAGTAGAAGAGTAACAGTACTTTCATTAAAAACAAGAGTCAAGGTGCTTTGACTGAACACTAATTATAAATAAGTAACGTGGATTTCTAAATATATGACATATTTGTTTAATTTGATTTTATTAAGGATATTATATAAAATAGTTAAGATCACATAATATTATCAATGTACCTTGACTTTATATCTATATATTCCTACCCTCCCCCTCTTGCTTATATTTTGTTCAACTATGTGTCAAATCCACTCTTGATGAGCCATGTTATTATTCGAAAGAGATCTGATGAGTGAGGGATGCCGAGAGGGAACAGTAGAAATTGAGTCAATTAACAATAAATATTTATGGAATTCAAATTCTTTCATTTTATATAAAGGAGAAAATATGTTATTATCTGTGATTGACTGTATTTATGAGGATCGTTTCTTCCATTTTAGTATTCGCAAGAAGCATTATCGATAAATGTCCCTTCCAGTTTTAAATATAAGATTTATTTATCTAATTCAATTATATTTAAAATATAATTTAAATTAATTAAAATAACATGATATTACTAATTCACACCTGTATTATATTTTTATCTCTACCTCTCTTTTTTGCTTATATATTGTTGGTTCGAGTTTGGGTCCACCCTTGTTGGGTCGGGTTATTTGAAAGAAATATAATAGATAAGAGCATCCTATAAAAAATGGATAAGTTGACTCAATCAACAATAAATGCAAATTGAAGTCAATTGTTTTCCTTTTATGTAGATAGAAAATAGAAAATACATTATTATAACTTATTGTTGACAGTATTTATGAAGAGACATTTATGAATATGTTTTTTCCATTCTAGTATTCATCCTGAGTAATATAAAGAGGACATCTCCTTTACTAAATCTTCACCTTAGCCAAGACTTCTCAAGCCTTTTCTCCCCCTCTTTCCTTATTCTGGTGATATCATTGTTAGGCTATTGTAGCGTAACATATTGCAAGTTTGGAAGAATCGGCTCTGACAGGTAAGTATTCTATTTCAATTAGAAATATGTCTTATAATTAGAATAAGATGGATAATTGTAATAAAAAAAGAATAAGATGGATAATATATTTAATACACTTTCATTAGCAACTAAATAAAATCAGTATTATCTTACGCATTTGTTCCCTACCTGCTAATAATCTTGAGATTTTAACTATTAATTTAATTTGTTTTATTTAAACCCTCAAAGCAATATTTTAATAAAAACAAAAAAATCACAATGAGGTCCCATAAAAATAGATAAATAATTTAAAAGTCCCATGTGAAAAATAGTTTAAATAATTTATTTTATTTACATATTTTTATTAAGTTATCCTCGTTAAACTACTTTCAAACTCATATGTAATTTGCCCCATCTTTTATTGTAATTTGCCCACTTTCACTCTCATAAGTACTTGGCTATTTTTTTTTCATTTGAAATCATTTAAACATCTCATGGGGGACTTCTTAGCTATTATTTCTCTTCCATAAATCCACTATTGTTACAAAAGAAAATTACTTAAACAATCAAATCCACAACAATCAATGCAATGCTATAAATTACAATTTACAAGTTAGATATGACTGTTAAAAACAAAACTGTGAGTATGTCCTTAAATTATATGCCATTTAGATAAGGAACTTACCCACTTTTGTTCTGTTCTTGTGTTGCCCACCAGTGCCCACTTCTGCAGATTCTAATTCCCCACACACACACACAGTTGCATACTTCTGCATGCAAACTTGCAAAACCAACCCTTATAAATCCCCTCCCTCCCTTCCCCCCAAACTTCATCACTAAATCACTAAACTAAACCAATCCTCTGTCAAACATGGCCACTAAGCCAAACAACACCACCACAACAAAACCCCCTAACAATCCCATGGGCCTTGAACAACAACAATCCTCCCCACCAACACCAAGCCCTCTCCGGAAAATCATCGTCGTCGCCTCGATCGCGGCCGGCATCAACTTCGGGTGGGCCCTACAGCTCTCCCTCCTCACCCCCTATGTCCAACTCCTAGGCACCCCCCACTTTTGGGCCTCCTTCATCTGGCTATGTGGGCCGGTATCGGGCCTCCTGGTCCAGCCCATCGTCGGCTACCACAGCGACCGCTGCACCTCCCGCTTCGGCCGCCGCCGCCCCTTCATCGCCGCCGGCGCCGGCGCCGTCGCCGTCGCCGTCATCCTCATCGGCTACTCCGCCGACTTCGGCCACCGCATCGGCGACTCCCTCACCGGCAAAACCCGCCCCCGCTCCATCGGAATCTTCGTCTTCGGCTTCTGGATCCTCGACGTCGCCAACAACATGCTCCAGGGCCCCTGCCGCGCCCTCCTCGCCGACCTCGCCGCCGACGACAGCCGCAAAACCCGCACCGCCAACGGCTTCTTCTCCTTCTTCATGGCCGTCGGCAACGTCCTCGGCTACGCCGCCGGCGCCGACGGAAGGCTATACAAGTCTTTTCCCTTCACCAAAACCGAAGCATGCAACGAATATTGCGCCAATTTGAAGAGCTGCTTCTTCATTTCCATCGCTCTCCTTCTCTTCCTCACCACCATAGCTTTGGTCTACGTGAAGGAGAAGCCGTTGGAGGTTAAAAATGGCGGGAACGGGAATGATTCGGTGGGGGAGGGTGCAGGGGAGATACCGTGTATGGGACAAATGGTGGGGGCATTCCGTGAGTTGAAGAGGCCGATGTGGATTTTACTACTGGTGACGTGTCTTAATTGGATTGCGTGGTTTCCGTTTTTGATGTTTGATACGGATTGGATGGCGAAGGAGGTGTATGGGGGAAAGGTTGGGGAAGGGAGGGCGTATGATAAGGGGGTGCACGCGGGTCGTTGGGGCTTATGTTGAATTCTGTGGTGTTGGGTGTGGTCTCTTTGGGGGTTGAGTTTATGGCACGTGCGGTGGGTGGGGTCAAGAGGCTTTGGGGGATTGTTAATATTTTGCTTGCTATTTGTTTGGCTTCTACTGTTTTGATCACTAAGATGGCTGAGCATACCCGGCGGTTCCCTCCCGGCTCCACCGATCCTCTCCCGCCCACCGCCGCCGTTAACGGCGCCGCTCTATCCCTCTTCGCCCTTCTCGGCATCCCCCTTGCGGTGAGTGAATCTTAATTTTATTAAGTTTGACTTATATTGACTTACGCTGAATCTTAATTTCATTAGTTTGACTTGTATTGACTTATATTAAATATTCTTTTTAATAAACATACCAATATATTGATTTATACTAAATATACTAGTTAGTTGACGTATGCAAAATGAATCGTATAATCATAACAATTTTTTCATATTATCAGAGCATATGTTAACTTATAAATCAAATAAACTAGTTTAGTAAAAATTTAGGAAAATCAAATTTTCATAACCTTAATTATCTTTCTTGATTCTCAAAAAAAGTGAACTAAATGTTATATATAAAAACAGAGAGAGTATGATGCTATTCACAGTATCTATAAGGAACTAATGCTTGGTATGCGGTTGAATAAGTAAAGTATAGCTAAGAAAGATAAAATTATGAGTTCTTCAACTCCTATTGATATTATGGCTTTGTTGATGGATGACTACTTTTGTAAATATTATTTGAATCTGAAAACAAATTTAAATTTTGATGAGTCATCTGAAGTCTATACATCTAATTAAATTAAATTTTGTTGATGAAAATATAAAATGAATAAATCAAACGTATGATGTGATTGGTTATTTGTTTCGAACATGTCATGCTTGAACGTGATAGTTACATGTTTATGTGAGCTCGTGTTTTGCAAAAAGTAAAAGAAAACGAACAGAAAAATATAAGGGCTACTATTGTGATTATGTGATCTTTAAAATAGAAATTTATTTTTTCATTTCATTTTTGTGTTGTTTTTTTTGTGTGTTTCAAGTTAATACAGCAAAAAATATTTTTATTATGCATAATTGAGCTCATGAGTTGGATGGTGCAAGTTGTTAGTACTTGATATGGCCAGCTGTGAGAGTTAGGCATGATTTTCCCAAAAAAAGAATTCTTGGATGTTTTTGGTAAAAGAATCCGGTATTTTTGTTTGGGCCAAAAAATGTTGTGGTAGGCATAATAAACTTGAAAGCATGGTGTCTTAGTTGGATTTAAGAAAGCAGAACAAGTTGGGAGAGCAAAGTGGATTTTAGATTTGGGCTGATTTTCAAGCAACTTGTTAACCTTTAATTAAATATGTCATTATCTGACCAAAAAAAAAATTAAATATGTCATTATTTTATGGGCTAATAAGGTGATCTTTTTTTATTTTTTGCAGATCACTTACAGTATTCCTTTCGCCTTGGCGTCCATTTTCTCCAACACATCTGGCGCAGGCCAGGGTAAATAAATATTAAACCTTTTTTCCCAATAAAATAAAAACCCACCTGCCTTATGATTGACTTTAATTGATTCATGTATCTCACTCCATTTGAACATAAGTTTGTACATGTTTATTAATTCTTTTGTTTGCCTCAAAATTTTCAGGGTTGTCTTTAGCAGTTCTCAACCTTGCAATTGTCATACCACAGGTAATTAATTCATAATTTATTATTCCCTGAAAGAAATATATGAATTTCCCCCAATTTTAATTATACCTATTAATAATCTATTTTTTTCTTTGAAAAATACAGATGTTTGTATCTGTTGTTAATGGACCATGGGATGCAATCTTTGGTGGCGGGAACTTGCCAGCGTTTGTTGCGGGTGCCGTGGCAGCGGCGGCTAGTGGCATATTATCGATGATCTTGTTGCCATCTCCACCACCGGACTTCAAGCCAGCCGCCGGAGGAGGATTTCATTGATGAAAATAAACAACAAAATTTTCTTTTGAAGTGGATCTGAGCTTTTAATATATATGCATGTATGTATAGTAAATTTAAGCCTCATGTCTGTGAGACTCTAAAACAAGGCTGCCAATTTTATGGTAGCTAGCAAAGTGAACAATGAGCTAGTTTGCTTAAGAAATGTTTTTTTTGGTGTAAATTTTGGGCCATCATGGTTATGGATATGTGTAATTAGGTGGACCCCAAAAGGCCAAATAAAATTTAAAATGAAAAATTTGGTTTCATTTTGGGTGTCTTCAAATGTTGAAGTAGAGATGATGCTAGATAATGAGCCGTTGTGCTTTAATGGGTAATAAAATAATGTGTAAGGTTGGGGGGGAGGTAGAGTGGTTTATATGAACCAAACCGGTCATGACTTGGACCCGGTTCTCCCCACTTTTTTCCTCACACTTCAATTTTTAATGTTGCTATTAATAAAATATTTCCTCTTTTTTTTCTCACACTTGTTTAAAGTCTTGTGCCTTCTTGCTCAATTTTTTCCCAATCCATATATTGCTATTCTCACTATTCAAGTTCATTTACTCAATAACTTGTTCAATCTTTCTCTCCTTGGAGAGAACATTTTATGACTTATCATGCCTGATAGAGGAAAGAAAATAGAGAGGAAAGAAAATGCCTAAATAACAAAAAAGTGAAGTGAGACATAATGGACATTGGGCAATAATGAGCAACATTTTTCTCTCTTATAATAATTCAATTCCACGACTCAGAAGGGAAAACTTGAAAGGAAAATGGGATTGTCCACCCACTTTTTCTTTCAACTTTTCTTTACTCTCTCATTTTCTCCTCATCCAAGTATGCGAAAATACTCTCACCCTTTCCTCTCCCATTCCCCCCCCCCCCCAATTTCCCTCCATTCAAGCATATCCTAATATATGGGAAAATTGATAAATACCAGGGATAAAATAGATGGGTATACTATATTATTTAGGACCAAAACTAACTTATATGTGTGCGCGCCAGACTATAGGAGTTTAATTTAAAAATTTATGAACAAAAGCATTGATTACTACATTTTCAATTATAACGGTATTTTTATTAATTTAACTATGGATACAGATAAAAAAAATTAATTTAACTATGGATAAAGAGATGCAATTAGAAAGAAAATAGATAAAACAAATTAAGGACATATTAGAAAGATATTGAAAAAATATACGACAAATTCATTATATTTCTTAATGTGTGTGGGGGAAGAATCTTAGACCGGTCACTTTGACAGGTTGCTTTAGTCCATGCTTCCGATGCTGCTTAGTTTGCTCATTTTTCTCTTTGTTTATAGTAATCCTTGTTATGATTTTCTCACCTTATAGAGATATGGCTCGAAAACTGAAATTGTCCTTCTCTAAAATTGTTTAAGACGATCTTGATGGTCATCTACTTCTATGTATATTTTCAATGCATGGCTAGGCAGCACTGGCCTGGTTACCTAAAATGTTCGTTTGTGTGTATATATGTTGCAGTTGAACACTCGTATTAATGGAGTATTATATTTGTTTTTATATTGGTTGGGGCCTTGGGCCTTTTTATTACGTCCTTACATTTCACTTAGCTTGTGTTATGTTCTTGAACTTCTTGGTTACTTAACTGCTGTCAGAAATTTTTTTCTGCATATGTTTTAACTGATGTAATAAAATCAGTTTAAACTAATAATAAGAGTGATGTCAGTTTAAAGAATTTGTTTTCATCATAACTATAAAAATTTGTTTTCATCTCATACAAGGTAGTTAATCAGTTTAAAGAATTTGTTTTCATCATAACTATAAGAATTTAATCTATTCCGCATATTCTAAAGGGAGTTCAAAATAAATAAGAAAAATGATTAAATGAGGTATTTAGTACATGCATGTGCATATGTTATACATTATGAACCAAAATAAACTTTTTACACTAATAATAAAGTTTTATAACTCCCACAATTTTTTATTGGAGGGAATATAATTATATAAAATGAGAAAATGGGTGGGAAAGCTAATTAAGTATATGCTTCTCACAATGGACGTGGTGATGGTTGTTGGGTCAAACGAAGGCATGCAATTGGGTGGTGATCACAAAACGATCAATGGAAATTCATTCTTATTTTTATGGCCAATCATAATGTGACTGCATGCATGTACTTTTTTTTCAGGTAAGAGTTAGGCATTAATTTATGCACCCCACGACAAATTTCTTGCTCGATCTTTTGCACCATAATAATTTGTTCCTGATCAATTGCCATAAACTTCAAAGCATGGTTTCAATAGGATGGATAAAAAAAGAATAACAAGTTGTAAGATTAAAGCAGGTTTGGTTTTCTGGACAAGTTGTTACTGATGAATAAAATTTCAGGAAAATGGTTGCTTTCAGGTTTGTGGCCGAAAAAGGTTAATTAATTTATTTGTTCTTTATAAGAATATTGTGTTGGTTATTAATAATTGCATGGGGATCAATTATGTAGCAACATTTTGAGGGCACAAGAGACCAACAAATGATGCTTTGTTGTCTGTCATGAAGCTCATGGCCCTTCAAGTAAACTTGCAATTGGTTAAAAGAAAAACACCACCTTCAATCACCTCTGAATAAACTAATAATAAGAGTGATGTCCAACTTAACTCAAGTTTTGTGTTGAGTATGGACCTGTAGTATTTAATCCTCAAATCTCAATAATAAGGGTGTCACTTAAAATGATCTTACATATCCTAAATCCACATTAATTTAGATTCATTGGGTTTCTAGTGATATAAACGCTGGTTTGAAATATTGGATGCATACACACATAAAAGAACCATTTTGATTTCTATCAAGAGCGAATTGCAACTCATTCTTACATACTCCCTCCGCTCCTATTTATAAGTCGCTAACCGCCTAAATTGTACATACCAAGGAATAGAGGTTAATGGAAGTTGCATCATTAAATTGGTCTTATTTTTTTTGTCTTTTCCATTTTTGCCCCTTCCACCTTTATCACTATTACCCACTACCTTTTCTCTCTCTTCATTAATCCTCTATGATAAAAGTGCATTTTTCATCTTCTCTCTCTTATCATTTTCCAATGTAAGGGTATATTAGGAAAAATTTAATAAATGAGTTAGTTAGTGTTAGTTGGTGACTTATATTAAGGACCAAAATTTTAGAGGCGGTTGGCTACTTATAAATAGGAACGGAGGGAGTATAAGGAAATAACAACTAAATCATTAAATACATGTTTAAGTTCATATATATGAAGTTTTTCAAATTTGTCATTATTAGATTTTCTCTATATATTAACACATTTACAAACATTCATTTCTTCTCCCCCCCCTTAATCTCTTTTAAATATGAATAAAAAATTAGTAAAGTTCAAAAATACCATTAATAATTCTTGGGAAATTTAATTAGAGGTCCCTCACAAGGGAGTTAATACTGGAAAAATCCCAAAAGTTAAAAATATTAATGTAGGGTCCCAAGGGACCTCACATTAATATATTTGAAAAGTGAAAAGACAATTTTGCCCCTAGCCTTAAAAAAAATTTACCTCCTCCCCCTACCCACCCCCTCCCCCCTCCTCCTCCTCCCTCACCCACCCACCACCCTCCCCCTCCCCTCCAGCCGCCCCCCACCCCTCCCCCTCCCCTCCAGCCGCCCCCCACCCTCCCCCTCCCCTCCAGCCGCCCCCTACCCCTCCCCCTCCCCTCCAGCCCGCCCCCCAACCCTCCCCCTCCCCTCCAGCCGCCCCCAAACTCCCCCTCCCCTCTAGCCGCCCCCCCCACCCCTCCCCCTCCCCTCCAGCCCGCCCCCCACCCTCAACCTCCCCTCCAGCCGCCCCCAAACTCCCCCTCCCCTCCAGCCGCCCCCCCACCCCTCCCCTCCAGCCCGCCCCCCCACCCTCCCCCTCCCCTCCAGCCCGCCCCCCACCCTCCCCCTCCCCTCCAGCCGCCCCCAAACTCCCCCTCCCCTCCAGCCGCCCCCCCACCCCTCCCCTCCAGCCCGCCCCCCCACCCCCACCCTCCCCCCTCGAGCCCGCCCCCACCCTTACCCTCCTCCCTCCACGCCCCCCACCCCCACTCCAGCTCCTCCCTCCACGCCCCCCACCCCCACTCCAGCTCGCGAGCTGGAGTGGGGGTGGGGGGCGTGGAGGGAGGAGGGTAAGGGTGGGGGCGGGCTCGAGGGGGGAGGGTGGGGGTGGGGGGCGGGCTGGAGGGGAGGGGGAGGGTGGGGGGCTGGCTGGAGGGGAGGGGTGGGGGGGGGCGGCAGGAGGGGAGGGCGAGTTTGGGGGCGGCTGGAGAGGAGGGGGAGTTTGGGGGCGGCTGGAGGGGAGGGGGAGGGTGGGGGGGCGGGGTGGGGGGGCGGCTTGAGGGGAGGGGGAGTTTGGGGGCGGCTGGAGGGGAGGGGGAGGGTGGGGGGGCGGGCTGGAGGGGAGGGGTGGGGGGGCGGCTTGAGGGGAGGGGGAGTTTGGGGGCGGCTGGAGGGGAGGGGGAGGATGGGGGGCGGGCTGGAAGGGAGGGGGAGGGGTGAGGGGGGCGGCTGGAGGGGAGGGGGAGGATGGGGGGCGGGCTGGAAGGGAGGGGGAGGGGTGAGGGGGGCGGCTGGAGGGGAGGGGGACGGTGGAGGGCGGCTGGAGGGGAGGGGGAGGGGTAGGGGGGCGGCTGGAGGGGAGGGGGGAGGGTGGGGGGCGGCTGAAGGGGAGGGGGAGGGGTGGGGGGCGGCTGGAGGGGTGGGGGGGCAGCTGGAGAGGGGAGGGGGGAGGGTGGGGGTGGGGGGGCGGGCTGGAGGGGAGGGGGGAGGGTGGGGGGCGGGCTGGAGGGGAGGGGTGGGGGGGTGGCTGGAGGGGAGGGGGAGTTTGGGGGCGGCTGGAGGGGAGGGGGAGGGTGGGGGGCGGGCTGGAGGGGAGGGGAGGGGGGGCGGCTGGAGGGGAGGGGGAGTTTGGGGGCGGCTGGAGGGGAGGGGGAGGGTGGGGGGGAGGGGGAGGGGTAGGGGGGCGGCTGGAGGGGAGGGGGAAGGGTGGGGGGCGGCTGGAGGGGAGGGGGAGGGTGGGGGTGGGTGAGGGAGGAGGAGGGGGGAGGGGGTGGGTGGGTGGAGGAGGTAAATTTTTTTTAAGGCTAGGAGCAAAATTGTCTTTTCACTTTTCAAATATATTAATGTGAGGTCCCTTGGGACCCTACATTAATATTTTCAACTTTTGGGATTTTTCCAGTATTAACTCCCTTGTGAGGGACCTCTAATTAATTATCCCATAATTCTTTAAGTGACTTATCTTTGAGACCAAATTATTTTTATTGTATACTACAAGTGGCTTGTGAGAAATACATGAGTGGTGCGGAAAAAAAAACATCATTCGCAATGTGTACATAATGTGTTGCACCCTTATTCCCCAACACGGGTTCACAAGTCTACAAACATAACACTGCGTAAAATTATACCCTTCAATTCATTTCACTTCGCAATATAATGTAAACTAGCAAATTGTTCAGCATGTGACATTATATTGTGACCAATTGCCACTAATAAATAATCCCTTTCAATTATTTCATCCATCTCAGTTCACAATTATTAGATGTACACGGAATCAGATTATTATTGGATTGAATAATGCATGAGGGTGTTATGATAATTGGAGAAACCATACCACAATAAACAAAGAAAGTGATAAACGATGAACCATATATTTCTATGCTAAATATGCACAGATATCCTAAACCAAGTCAAAGTACAAGATATCCTAAACCAAGTCAAAGTACAGAGTAATATATCAAACGTCAAACATCAAGTGTCCGTCCTGAATCTCACACATGAATTTTGAATTTTGAGAGTAAACAAAAAAAAACCATGTCAGAAATAATGTTAGATTATTATGACTCAAAAGTCAAAACTACCTTATTTCATTACAATGTTGTTCGAGGCGATTAGCGATATGAATAAGCTATGTGGATCTGCAAATGCAATTTCTCACCTTCTTTATGCTGACGACTCCCTTCTCTTTATTGAGACATCCTCTAATGGTTTTGAGGTTGTTAAAAATGTCCTCAAGGAATATAGCAACCTCTCCGGTCAGATCATCAATACCCAGAAATCAAGTACTCCCTCCGTTCCTAAATATAAGACCTAGATAACTTTTTTTTGGAAAGATTAAGGTTGCGAAATAGGTTATTAAATCATGATATAATTGATATCTTTTCAGATTATCCATTAGCTTATAGGTAAAATAAACTAGTTTAAGAGAAAAAATTAGGTAAATCAATTAATAATTAACTTATTTTTTGCTTTTTTTAGGATTTTTCAAAAAAGTCATCTAGGTCCTATATTTAGGAACGGAGGGAGTATCATTTTTAGACCAAATGTTCCTCATGTTGATAAGCTGTGGTTATCAAGGATAATGAATATTCCTTTTGCTGGGAGACTAGGAAAATATCTGGGTACTTGGGTAGACCCTGGTAGAAACAAATCCATTGTTTACCAGCAGGTTCTTAGTGCTATTGACTCTAGAACGGCTTCATGGAAATCAAAATTACTCTCTCAAGCAAGTCGCTTTACTCTTCTGAAGTCTGTTTTAGCTGCAGTTAACATCCATATTCTCTCCTGTTTTAAGCTCCTGGTATATGTTTGTGAGAAGATTGATAGTACCTGCCTTAACTTCTTTTGGGGCATGGATGACACATCAAAAAGAATGCATCTATCCAATAGGTATAATCTCTTTCTTTCAGTAAATCAAGGGGGATTAGGACTCAGACCCATGAAGTTAGTCAACAAATCCCTTTTAACAAAACAGGTATGAAGAGTTATCTCAGCTGATCATTCTTCCATTCTTGCATCTACCTTGGGGAGGAAGTATATTGACTGGTCTAAGGAACAATGACTGAGAAAGCCGTATAATTCTTCTTGGCTCTAGAATGACATCCTCGAGTGCAGCTCCTTCATTACCAATAATCTTCAATGGAGAGTTGGTAATGCTTCATCTATCCCTATCAACCACCCATTATGGTGGCATGTGCAAGGCTCTGTTGGAAACTCTTCCAGCCCTCAGCTGGTTTCTGACCTGCTTACGCACTCCTCATCTTCTTGGAACTCTACTCGTTGGAACATTCCTTTAGTTAGAAGTTTATATCCTAGCACATCAGCCAATAATATCTTATCTATCCCAGTCTCATTTTTTGGTGGCCAAGACACTCTTGTATGGACTAAAGGTTCGTTAGGCTCCTACTCAGCAAAGGCAGGCTATGCTCTTTTATTTAATGAAAGATTTCCAAACCAGCCAGTCATTGATCCTTTTTGGAAATTCCTCTGGTCTATTTCTCTACCCCAGAAACAGTTGCTGTTTGTTTGGAAACTCCTTCACAAAGCAATCCCCTCGAATGACGTTTTGAAGGAGCATCATCTTATGGTTGGTAACTCATGTCATTTTGGGTGTTCTGAAGAAGAGTCAATTTATCACCTTTTCTTCTCATGTTCCCCCGTTAAAGCAGCTTGGTTTGGACATTTCTCTTTCAGTCCTCCTCTTTATCTCCAAACTAATGAGTTGCTTAGCTGGTTAAAATCCACCCTTTTCTCCTTTAAGGATAATGAGAATCTCTTGAAAGGTGTCTTTATTTTTCTAAATGAGATCTGGAGGAAACGTAACTATTCTGCTCATGGAGGGAGAGTTCCTAGTCCCCAAGATATCATTAGAGATTGTAATTCTACTCTGTCTTTCTCACTTTTGGCTCTAAGGACTAAGGAAATCTCTTCCTCATCACTCTCTCCTCCTAGTTGTCTGGAAGTGAACATCTCTTCCTAATGACATGTGTTAGTAAAAAGATGGAAATTGCACCGTCTGTCATACTGTAGGATATTGATATGTTTGAATGGGTTCCTCGCTCAGGTCTTTACATGGCAACACACCTTCACTCCTGGACATCTGTTTGCTTTGGGATGCTTCCGTTTAGCTTTGAATTGGATCCATCATTCAAATTTTCAAAGCAAAGTCTCTCCATTTGGAACATGGGTAAACGATCTGTTGATTTCTCTTGTTGGGCTCCCTCTGTGAAGAACGCAATAGCTAGCGACACCGCGATGCTGTTAAAGTCTTTCTCCCTCATTTCTGTTTATTTACTCTCTACTGATCAATGTGATGTTTTCAACTTTCCTTTTAGAGACATTATTAGAACCTTGTAACTTATTTGCTAATTAATGTCATTTTGCCTTTTATAAAAAAAAATACTTTCTGTTGGGCCTAGTAGTCATTTGGGCTCAATGAAAACGCGGGAGCTAATAATGTAGTCTCATTATGCAAAATCTCGTCTATTTATTTGACATACCACTCACTTTGGGCTTCAATGCTGACTGGGCTTACATATCTGAACTGGGGGAGCATTTTTTTTTGTTTTTGGATATACCTTTTGTGCAACGAACCTTAGAAAGATATATAGGCTTGTTTGGGTTTTATTTGCAAAACTCATTTTTATCCAATTGTATTTTTGGAAACTGAAACTGAGAAAAGGATAATTAAAATAAAGTTCATATGTGAAAATATTTGATATGTTTCAACTTTTAAGTAGTATTTCAGCAAAAAAATTCCTAAAAACATATCAAACATTATTTTAACCTAAGTTGACTTTCAGTCAAGTTTGTGATACCCAAACACATTGAATTTATTAACTCAGTTTTTTAAATATAACATCAAGTTTAAGGTTTAAGCTAGACTCGGATTTGAATTACTTTTTGGTCCCCCTAAAGTCAATATTAAAGAAAAACATAAATTTCAATATACTCCTACTGTCCTACAAATTACTAAACCCGCTTGATGTATGAATGGGCATTTCATGTCATACTTGAAAACAGAAGAAAATGGGATATCTCATTGCAGAAAAGATACAAATTTCATAAATAAGAGACAAACAAATTTTGTAAACAAAATGCAAGGAAAAGAGAATAAATTTCTCCATAATTCTATTTACTATATCACATATGCACATTAGAAATGACAGAGTCATCCTTCAAATCTCAACCCTTCAATTCCTTCAGATATGATCAAAACCAAAAGCCTCTCCCTCTCTCTAATCAAACTATATCAATCAAGATAACCACAAAAAGAACAGAAAAATCTCATTCACATACCCCAAATCCCAGTTCCAAATAATTAATTACAAAACTAATTAAGTCTAAATCAATCTCTTTCTGGGTTTCTTCTGAGAATTACTAACAGAGAACAGTTTCTTCAGAACCTTCACAAGAACCACCATGCCAGGCTTATTATTACTACTATCATTCCTATTCTTGTTACTTCCATTATTCATGGAAGGAAGAATCATAGCAGTACTATTATTCCTTCTCTTTACCACTGTTTTTCTGAACTCAACAACTTCTTCTCTTGTAGAAGAAGATGTTGATGATGCAATAGCTCTTGAAGAAGACAATTCCTCATTGAAATCTTCCCATAACAAATCCATCTTCTGCTTCTCTTCATCTTCTTGTTCTTCTTCTTCATTCCTCACTAGCCTTCCAATCTCTATACATGAGAAGCTCTTTCTTTGGCCTTCTCTGATGAGACCTCCATAAGGGTTAGGGGAAGTTGCAGGAGAGAGATTCCAAAGAGGAGGAGAATCAATGGAGAAAGAATAAGAATCATTAATGGTGGGGAAACTGAACTCTTGATCTGTTGTAGCCATGTGAACAAGAAAGAGAGTAATAATAATTAATAATTAAATTAATAACAAGCCTGTGAAATAAATGGAGACTGATATGAATGATGAGTTTTTGGGTTTGGTTTGGTTTGGTGGGGACCTATATAAGGTGGTTGTGTTTATGAGGAAAAAATGGTATAGTTCAACTGCTGCAGAAATAAAGAAGGGGGTGATCTAATGTGGCTTCTCATGTGTAAGACAAAATCTCTTGTGAAAAGAAGAAGAAAAAAGAAGAATCAGACATCACCACTAATCAAGCTCTCATCTATACTTCATCATTACTCATCAGCAAACAATAGTGCTTCTCAAAAGGACAAGAAAAATCCTGCCCATACCCCAAAAGAGAGATCAAGTTCTAAAATAACGTACTGTTTTGTTTATATATAGCCCCTCATTGGGTCCTGCTCTCTGAAAAAGTCATTTCTAGCTCACTCATGCGTACTCAAGTAAAACAATTATATATTTCTCATGAAATTAGAGTTCAATAATATATTTATCATCTACATTAAACTCCAACATCACGCACCCTCCAATTTAAAATATATAGTCACTTTTAATCGCCAGACTGGAATCAAGGAAGGGCATTCATCAAGTCTATATACAAATGATATTTTCTTGTAAATTTATCCCATATTAAATAAGCGACTTTTAATCATTAATTTACAGTGCAAATTGACAACAAGAATCAATTTTTTTTTTGGTCGAGACAAAAAGAATCAATTACTCTCCAAGTAACTTATCCGATTTTGAAATGTCCTTACTATGTGCTACAACATGCATACATATCATAACTTAGCTTGACTCCAAGTAACTTATATTATGGATTAAAAAATCTTTCTAAAAAGTGATGACCTATATTTTTGATCAAATTGAGTATTAATTTTTACTTTTTTTTTTCACTGCCCTTAAATATAAACTAGTATAAAAATTATTGACTACTTGTTTAGTGATAAAATTAGTAAATGATTTGTAAAAATAACCAACGTCAACTTTCTAGAAGGCTCAATAATATATTAGGAACAACGCCTTCCTAAAAGGCTCAATATAATTGGAACGAGGGAGCATACAACACATGATATAGTAATAGTAAGGTAGATGAAGAGCAATGATGTTGCATGAATTATAGAAGAAGATGAGGTGTAATCAAAATATGATGCTTATCATCGGCGGATTGAGTGGAGGAAGTGATGTGAAAGATAGTTAAATTTCCATTACAATGGTTGACCTAAGGACTCACATGAAAGTGATATATATTTGCACAACTAATACAGCCTCCCTCTTAAATTACTCTCCCTCTCCTTCTCTCTCTCTCTCTCTCTCTCTCTCTCTCTCTCTCTCTCTCGCAATTTCCAATATGACACGTTTCTGCTAGATAGTGATCTTTGGGGACACGCCTTTCACCAAAATATTTAAATACTTATTATTATTTTTGGGTAGAGACAAGAAGAAATTAAGAGTGTTGAAGTCAACGTAGAGTCTAGACCAAGTAATATGCATATGTGTTTACGCGTTTGGTTTGGTGCCAACTGGATTTTGCTAATAAGCAAGTGAGAGTTTTGGTGTGTCTCACCCTAATTAGAATGAAGAGAGGACAAAAGTCGGGCGGATTTGGCTTATTTTTTACGTTTAAAGGGAACGGCTAGCATTAAGGTCGGATTGATGATTTGGCTTTTGTCGAATTTATTGCAGGGAACAGAAGTAACACTTTGTTGGATTGAAATTGGACGCGACCTGTTTGTAGATCAATCTGGTTTTCACTTTTCACCAAACCCAAAAACATGTCATCTATCTTTTTGTTTGTATCCACGCTCTTTATGTAATTTAGTGTTGGTTTGGTTCAAAAAAATCAACGGGAATGTTACTATTATTTAACTTCAAATAATGGCAAGGAATGCAACGAAAATGAATCACGTGTTCGAGATATACTATCATGAAACCGTGAAATTAAATCCATATTTTATCAAGACAAAACACGATAAATGTAAAATGATCTTTTAGCACTACCAATTATAAACGTTGACTCATGAAGGATATAAATATTTATATATGTTGATTCACGCAAGTTGGAATTCATATCATACAGCCAAAGCTATATATAATGGGGATTATATTATTTGTTGGAGTATATGTTGTATCCATAGATCATGATCGATGACTATGTTAGTTATGTTAATTGTCAATCAAAACATCCTTAATCGTAGAATGTATCAGAATTATAAATAAATATAATCATTATATATAATTAAACCAAGTGTGTGTGTGTGTGTGTGTGTGTGTGTTGTATGGCTATTATAGTTACCATGTTGTTTTGCTTTGTATGGTTGCTCATGTAACAATGTGTTTTGAGTTGACGAAACAAAATCAACTCGTAACTCACAATAATAACCGATTCATGAGGAAACAAGGAATAAAGTAGCTCAGCAAAAATGTATGATATTCGTACACCATCATAAGACAACAAACATGACGAAACAAAACAACCCTCTTAATTAGCTTGCCTCCACTTTCAGTAATGATGTCAATACGCAAACACCTATGAATACGATCATTCACATCTCTATAAGATCCTACTTGACATAAGCTTCATAGAACAAATGTGCCTTGACGCTAGCTCTACAGGGCAAATATTGACACACCTTGAACCTGGCATAAATTAGTTTAATAAAGAATGAATAATGGAAACGGTAAGAAAATACAGACACGTGATTGGAATGCCTGCGACGTTGCTAATAAAACAAAGATCATCTTAATATATACTGCCTAAAAACGCAGTCTGTAAATTAAAAGTGATTCAATCTCTTAATCCTTTCATGTGAGTTGTGATGATTCAATGTGACAAAACTTGCAGAAGGTAATATTGATGATAGCAATAAGGAAAAAGAGGAAGGGAGAGTGAATTACCCATTTACCCGTGTATAATGCATATGCAAGGGGGAATTAATGAGTTCCAAATGAATTTTCTTTAGGTTGCTCATTGTTATGCGTGTGGCCCATAAAGTTCCTCTTAAGCTCTTAGCCCATGTTGCTTGCCCATCATAATATGTTATATTTAGACATGTACCCCACATTATTTCATTTGACACACCAACTAACATAATGATATTTTTAATTTTTTAGAACAAAAAGCTACGTACACATGAAACCAAAAACTTTAGATTGGAATACAATGCCATGCCTTTGTACATAAATCCCCATTGTAGTCCACCATTTTATTTGACTTGAAGAAACCACAACCAACTACATTCAATATATAATGAGTTCAATCAAACAGAATACTCTACCAAACAAGGTGGCAGTTGATGAACTTCATGAACAAAGGATATTTTGTGCTAAACTTTAATTTCTAACAACTGAAGCAGCGTTTTTATATTTTGTGCTAAAATCTAATTTAAAATAGATTTTCCCAAAGTTAAAATTAAATCATGCAGCGCCATTCAATGTGCACTTGCGAAGGATGGTCAGAATCTACTAGAAGATGTGATTAGATTGCAAAATCTGCATCGAGTGTTATACTCCGTTGCGGATTTAATATAATTTCTTGTTGCTCTTGTTTCATCTGCTACTATCAAGAGTTGAGAGATGAGGGAAAAGGATTCTGGTGTGAGAATGGTGAAAATGTTTATTTTATATTGTCTCACAATGTGATGGAAAAAAAGTAGAGCCAAATGCATGGATTGATGGACATGCCACTTCATTATAGTTTGGTCAACTTTTAGTTGACTATTAGATGTGCTAGATTTATGGTGACATTACACCGATTTTAGAAGATTTGGGGTAACATTTCTCTTCAAAAATTACAAAGCAAAATCGTCACTAACGAAGTACTTCGCCAAAATGGTATCTATCTCACTCTTTGTATGAACTTTTTGGGGAAGGGATTATTGTTATGGTATGTGAAAGATGTTGTTAAATAACACTGAACCTACACATACTTAATCGAAATGGAAATGAAATATTAAAATGGGACCTCCAATTCTATCGATTAAGAAATTGTTCATACATGTATTGTAAAGATTACATTTCAAGATTCCAGTCTCTATTTCCCGCGGATTTTGATGTCTAGTTAAAATGAAGCAAGGTAAATATTATGTTACGTTCATCAATCATAACAATTTTTTAGAAGGTGGATAGCTATATACCCCATTTCTTCTTTGATATATATAAGATCTATTTTATTCTATAGAGGTGAATTTGTTCTTAAATATAAGATTTTAATATATTTCTTCTCACATTACCTTTAAATTATCCCTATAAATACCCATCAAAATAATAAACAAGTAAAGGACAGTAATAACATAATGTGGTTAGAGCGTTTTAGTAATATCACGTAAATTTAAGTTTTAACTAATTTAATTAACACCACTAATTTACTCAACATAATTAATCTAATATATTCCCCTCATTCCTAAATATAAGATCATTTTGGTTAATTTAGGGAGATTCACTACAAAAAACGGGGCCCATATTGGCGTTTTATAGGGCCTCGAATCGGCGGAATTTTCCGGTGAAATCGCGCTACGGCGTTTTGGCAAAACGCCTAAAAATGTGCCGTGGGAATGCTACATTTCGGCGTTTAGCAAAACGCCTAGGCGATGGGAGAAACGCCGGTATGAGTGTTAAAACAAATAATATAATATTACCTCATACCGGCGTTTCGCAAAACGCCTATGCGCGTATTATTTTATTATTACCTCATATAGGCGGATACTAAAACGCCTATACGCGGAATATTTAATTTTTTTTTAGTCACACACACCGGCGTTTGTCAAAACGCCTATGTGCGACATAGAAAAACTTTTTTTAATTCATGCACATTGACGTTCTGTCGAAACGCCGGTAAAAAAATAATATTATTTATTATACCGCACATCGGCGTTTTCTAAAACGCCTTTGTGCGGTATTATAAAATAATATTTCATACCGGCGCTTTACAAAACACCGGTATGAGTATTCCAAAAAAAAATAAAAAACATTTTTCTTCCTGATTGTTTAGAACCAGGAAGAAAAATGTTCATATATAAGGAATAATATGATAATCCCAAACTTACGTACACATATAGAATATTATATATAAAATAACAAAAGTAATTCATAAAACAAGATACCCAAATATATAAAATCAAAACAATAAGCAATATGTGAAAGACAATAAAATCATGTTAACATTATAAAATCAAATATCACCATAAAACACGAAATAAAAAACAAGATCAGCAATACTAGGCAAAAAAACAAAGCAACAAGGCAAATAAACAAAGCAACAGCAACATGAAAGAGAGACGAAGAGAAGAAAAATAGAAGAAAACGAGAAAATGAGCAATTTCGCTGAAGGAGGGAGGTGCTATTTATAGGGAACAAAGGTGCATATAGGCGTTTTAGAAAACGCTTATATGCAATAATTATATTAAAATAACGCATATAGGCAGTTGTGTTCAAGGGTGTTGGACAGACAAGAGCTCGACGAGCTACAGGCCAAAGTTGTTCTAATGCTATGTCATATGGAGATGATATTC
This sequence comes from Mimosa pudica, assembly GCA_029929735.1. Taxonomy (NCBI): domain Eukaryota; kingdom Viridiplantae; phylum Streptophyta; class Magnoliopsida; order Fabales; family Fabaceae; genus Mimosa; species Mimosa pudica. Next base: position 3,411,637 of record JAKELP010000021.1, on the reverse strand, counting down.
CCTCCATCATTTTTCACCTCACAGGTCCACCTCATTGTCCACCTAGTTGAAGAAGCAAAGATGGGTGGGCTGGTGCACTATCGTTGGATGTATCCCATAGAAAGGTACGCTAACTAATTTCATCGTGTACTTCAGTATATAATTAATTTTGGCAGTGGCGGCGGAATAGAATGGCAGCATCCGTTGTTGGCTGCCTGGTGGTGCTGTAATATGGCAGCTCAATCTTCTCATTCGGCGGAAGCGCATGCGCCTGCTTCGCCGTCAGCCTCCTCCTGATGACAGTGCCAGTGGTATCTGTAGGTAAGAAAAATATATTAGATAATATATATTGTAGAAATTAAATTTGTAACTATTAATTAATATCAAATTCAATTACCTCTGACATCCACTAGTTGACCAGTACTCGAAGACTTCCTCCCGCGCTGCATTTTGATCATAATTTCCGGCACCGGGATGTCCCCCTCGCCACCCGCACCGCCACCGCCGGTGCCCTCCTCCCACTCCGCCCTCTCTCCCTCTCCGCCCTCTCCCTATCCTCATTCAAAATCTGCTGCATCTCTTCGTAGCTGATGTGGACGTTCAAGTCTCTCCAGAGCTCGTCCTGCGTGACTTCTGGGTTACCACCAAACCCGAAAGGAGTCCAAGGTGGAGCCTGAAGAGGGCTCACAACAGGCGGGGGGCTGGCGTACTGCAACACCTCTGGCGGATTAGACTGCTGCTCAATCTGTAACCGGCGCTCTTCTATACGTCTGGCTTCTGCTTCGTCCCACAATCGCTGTTGTTCATCTCGCAATCGCTGATGCTCTTCGGGGTCTATTGGAGCTTTACCGGTACGACGAGACATGATCTATCGAAGAGGAATATTTATAGGAAAAGATAAAGAAAAAAGATAATTTCTGTGGGACCCTTACACTTTTTCACGTTTCGAAAACGCCAAAATGAACATTGGCGGTTCTTTTATAGGCGTTCACATATCGGCGTTTTGGGAAACGTCTGTATGCGATTAAAGTATTAATTTAATCGCATACAGACGTTTGGCAAAACGCCTATCTGCGGTTAAATGATATTTTAATCGCATATAGGCGTTTTGCAAAACGCCGGTCTGCGCATTAAGTGCATTTTTAATGCACGTTACGCACATAGGCGTTTTGCCAAACGCCTATGTGCGATTAAAATATTATTTTTAATCGCACATAGGCGTTTTCCCAACCGCCGATGTGCGGTTTTTTTGAAAAAAAAAAAAAAACCAGCCAGCCCCTTTTTTTATATTTAAAAACCATACCGGCGTTTGCTATACCCCAAAACGCCGATATGGAAACGCGGGAAATATGGCGGGAAGCGCGCGCCAAATTTATCGGCGTTTGCGTATAGGCGTTTTGGTCCAAAACGCCGGTATGCGTCTCATATAGGCGTTTGGGACCAAAACGCCGGTAAGCGTGCGCCGGAAAGACCCGTTTTTTTTGTAGTGATTAAAGAAGACAATAAAATTACTTGATCTTCCCAAAATCCCCTCAATTACTTAACTTTAAAAGGAGAATGGTTTTCAATGAAAAGAGAGAGTATAAGGGTAGTTTGGGTAAAACTTGAGATAAAATAGGAAGTGATCTTATATTTAGGAACGGAGGGAGTAGTACATATACCATTCACTGCATATAGAACAGCCTTGACCGGAGTTAGTTAGCATTGGCACTTTTGAATCCAATCTTGTTGTGCCTTTTTTATTTTTTAGTTGTTTTTCTTAATTCTTGCTTTTCCTGTATGCACTATAATATTAGACTCTCTTTTTTTACTTCTTCCAGTCTTATAATTAAAAACCTAGTTAATTTTTTTGGAAACCCTAAAAAAAGCAAAATATAAGTCAATTTGAAATTTTTTTACCTAATTTTTTTTCTTTAAACAAATTTATTTGACTTATAAATTAATGGATAATCTAACAATATATCAAATGTGTCATAATTTAATAACCTGTTTTGCAACCTTAATCTCTCAAAAAAAGTCAACTATACCTTATATTTAGGACCGAATGAAGTACTATTTAAGTGAGTCTTATTAGCTTATAACCATCTTACTTATAATCAAATTGTCGTTTTATAAAAAAAATTACGTAGATACAACTTACGAACATATTTTATTTGGTACTACCTCCGGTCCTAAATTTAAGATCTCGTTGACTTTTTTGGGAAATCCTAAAAAAGAGAAATAAGTTAATTATGAATTGATCTACCTAATTTTTTTCTCTTAGATTAGTTTATTTTATCTATAAACTAATCGATAATCTAAAAATATATCAAATGCATAATTTAATAACTTATTTCGTAACCTTAACATCTCCAAAAATAAGTCAACTAGGTCTTATAGATAGGACGGGAGGTAGCATGAACTTCTTAAAACATGACAAAATACTGTTAGTAACGAACTACGTACTTGCAGAGGATAATGGCACTCTAGCTGATGCTTTGTCTCAGAATATGCAGTTAACACATTCATAATCTTCCTCTACATTTACATTATCTTCTTCTTCCTCGTAAGCCCATTTCCGCCATGAAAACACTGACTTTATCTTTTTCCCCTCCCACTTATACTTATCCTCAACCTTCTCTCCCCTTCCATATTTCTCTTTCTCAAAAGTCTTCACCCCAATTCGCCATTAACAAAACTGAACCTCGTCGTAAGGTGCATACTGGAGTTTTAGGTGATGGGTCCTTACATAATACACACGTTCACCAATCAGTGTTGGAAAGTGAGTGTCTTGATAAGAGGGTTGGCAAGAAAAGAGTGTTCTTTTTAGATGTTAATCCTCTTTGCTATGACGGAAATACCCCCAGCTTGTTCTCTTTTGCTCGTTGGCTCTCTCTCTTTCTCTCTCAAGTCTCTCTCAACCACCCTGTTATTGCTGTAATATCTCCTTCCATTTATTCTTATTCTTTTGTTATAAAGCATGCAAATTAAGGAAGCACAATGAACAATGTATTGTATATTACTCCATAATTTAGCAAGTCAAATAAACAATATATATTAAAGAAATTAATTTTATGTAACTTATTGGTATTATATTTAGAAATGGGGGTGTGTCCCTTTACTGACTTAACACAGTTTGATCTCTCAGTTTGTTTCTGGACTTGTTGTAGGAGTCGTCCATTGATTTATGATAGTAGTATTTAATTCAGTTATCATGTAGTTCCCCTTTTGTAGGGACTTTGGTTTTGTGAGGCATATGATAGTTAGTTTCAATGATTATGTAGTTGGAGATAAGAATTGGTAATTGCAATTTAAACTGAAATCATGCTTATATATTGTTGAAAGTTTTTGGTGCTCACTCAAGTTGAACTATTAGCTAAACCGTCCGGTCATATCTTTAAGAAAACATTTGCGGTCACAAGGGATTGCTTTTGGTAATGGAGTATGTATCCTCTGAGCTATTATAGAGTAATGTGATTTGGATGATTGAGATTTCTTTCTGCCAAAAAAAGTATGTTGAAATGGTGGAACCCAATTTTTGGGAGATAAAGTATATCTTATGATTTTCGACGGCAGGAGCAATGAAGTAGAGTGAGTAATGAGGATAGGATAGTAAAATTTGAGGAATGTGGTTCCAACTCTTCTTGATCACATTATCTTGGCAAAATATGGCTGCTTCACGGTCTATATCTGTTGTTCGAAACTTTGCTAAACAAAGTATGATACATAAACTTTGAGCAGCTGAGTTTTGGTTTTGAAACCCTATAAGTTGAGCTTTAAAAAAAATTCCGTATATAAGGTAGTAGATCTTGTGTGATAAAATTGATTCCATTGTGGCTAATATCACCCTGCCAAATTTGGAGCATATAAAACAAGAGAAAGGTTCAACTATATTTTCATCTAAAGACATGAAAGATAGTTCTTCTTGAAAAAGAGAGAAAAAGTAATTCTGGTGCGCTTGAGCTGTTGAGAATGAATAAATGTTGCTGTATCCAATTTTAAATTGATTATCATGTTAACTTTCCACTATATAAGTGTTACTGTCAAGTACTCTGGCAGCGTATTGTCTTGGTTTGTTCTTGGGGAATGGAATGCAATAGTTTTTAATCATAAATTTCCTAGTTGCACCTTATTTTGGAGAGATTCATTTTTCATGGCTTCGTTGAGGGTTATCAGTGGTGAATTCATAAAGACACTGGAGACCTACTTTGAACCAATACTTGTATTTTTCATTTCTTTGTTTTGGGAAGGATATTTTTCTTTCATTTTTATCCAGTTGTTGTACTTCCATTCTTTCGTTATTAAGAAGTTATTTTTTTAATAAAAAAATTCCTCATAAATGAATCTATCTGTACATAGTCTTATCTTTTCTCTGCTTTGTTTTTGGGCTTCTATTTATTCTTTAGTAGAATGAAACAGGTTTTTGATGGAGAAAAGGGTAGTGAGCATCGGAGACATATATTACCTTCATACAAAGCCCATAGGAAAAAGTTCTTACGGCACTCATCATCTTCACAAAGATTTTCTAGAGGTCATGTTGGGAGGTCCCATGAAGTGATCACTGATGTTCTTAGAAAATGCAATGTTCCAGTGAGTGATTCTATTTCAACACTTGTCATTGCATTTGCTGCCAGTCATCAATATACAGTTGCTTCCCTGATTTCAGTTGCCTTAATTCATTTTTTGTTCCATATGAGGATGATAAGATCCTAATTGTGGATCAGTACAAGTGACATAGCTGATATTAGTTACTTCTCAAATATTTTCAATAAAAGAACTTGAAAGTAGTTGATGTAAATTGTTGATGTGATACTTTTAATTTTTACTACATTAGTCACATTGGTGAATTGATGAAAATTTTCAGTTCATAAAAGTTGATGGCTATGAAGCTGATGATGTTGTTGCCACACTCGTTGGACAAGTTCTCAATAGAGGTTTTCGTGTTGTGATTGCCTCTCCTGATAAGGATTTTAAACAGCTCATTTCTGAAGATGTGCAACTTGTTATGCCTTTGCCAGAGTTGGAAAGGTGGTCCTTCTACACCTTGAGGCACTACAGAGCACAATATAACTGTGACCCACAATCTGATCTGAGCCTTAGTGAGTATTAATAATTTTTCTTGTATGATAATACGATGCTATTAACATCTTATTCAAGACATGGTGGCAATCAACAATGTAACACAATAACAGTTCTGTCAGCTCACTAATTTATAAATTCTATATTTTAAAATCCATTGTAAATTCGAAGGTGCAAAACTAATACTTGTAACTTAAAATGGGGCAATTGTGAGATTCCCTTTGAATAGCCCTAATTCGTTAGCCTTAACGGTTGGGTCCACCATTTTAAGTAGGCAGATATTAGTCACATCATAAAAAATGGTGGGCACCACAGTTAAGGCTAACCAACATTAGGCCTATCTAATAAGAATCTCACATTTGCCCCATTTTAAGTTACAAGTGTTAGTTTTGCATCCTCAAATTTACAATGGTGTCAGCTGCACTTAATATATTGACATGTGTAGTTTTGCACCTTTATCCTTAATGGGATTAGATGCCTTCAAATGGGCTGTTATCTGATTCAACCCTCATAGCTTGAGGGATAAGTTATAGTTACAGAGATATAACTGAAAATGAGGAAGACATACAACCTTCGTCTTTGTAATTGATTTCTTGTTAATCCCTTCTAAATTTATGAACACTATATTTCTGTTAATGTATTCAGCCGCTACCTTGATTATTGTAGGATGCATTTTAGGTGATGAAGTTGATGGAGTTCCTGGTATCCAACAAGTGGTCCCTGATTTTGGTCGGAAGACTGCTCTGAAACTTATTAAAAAGCATGGTACATTGGAGACTTTGTTAAATGCAGCTGCAGTACGGACTGTGGGTAGGCCATATGCCCAGGAAGCCCTTACAAAATATGCTGATTACCTTCGAAGAAACTATGAAGTTTTGGCCTTAAAACGGTAATGGTGTTTCTTCTATCTACAATTTTCTCCTCATCTTTGACTGATGTGCTTTGCTTTTGTTGTTTTTAGCTTTAATTGATTGAAAATGCTTCCGTTTCTACCCAAAATTTCTTCTTGTTTTTCCATGCCTTTACTCAAATCTTACAGTATTATTTCTTCATCACATTTTTGATAGGGATGTAGATATCCAACTTCATGAGGATTGGTTAGTTGAGAGAGACACACAAAATGATACAACTACTCTCTCTAACTTCTTCAAACATTTAGAACAGACGAGGGAAGTCACCAATAATTATAGATCTCACTCCTCTAATGGATTGAACCCCAGCAGGTGAGTGCTATAAAAAATGTTTGATACTATGATTCTTATGTATGACTCACAATTCCTGGTTTCAAGTTTTAAAAGTGTGCTAATGAATTTTCTCCGTAGTTTATGCTGCTCATCATTACTTAAAAATTTGATTACTAACAAGAACTAATACCCTTGATGCTCCAAATGACATTCTTCTATTGCGTAGACTATTACACTGTGATGTCTACCTTCTGTTTCAAGCAAGAAAATTCTTGTTTATTATTAAACGGTATGTTACAGGGAAATAAAATTTTATATTCTACTTATTGCTTGAGGGAGATAGGAGGTGCGATCTAGTGGGAGGATTTGAGGAAGAAACCTCAATATGTTTTTCTATTTGAAAAATTGTTTTGCTGGTAAGATATTGGTTGTGATGATAGTGTGGAGAGGGGATGATTTTCCTCTCTGCAGAAGGAAGTTGAAGTGAGGCCGAATGACAAAATGAGAAGTCATAAATCTAAAACTGTAGTTAGATTATCTCCTCTCATGTGACAAAAGGCAAAAATTATGTGTTTAGATTATCTCCTCTCATGCTTTCTATTTGTTTTGCCAATACCATCCTTTTGTAATTTTAATTTATTTTCTTATGCTTAGTTGGTTTATATGCTAGACTCTTTGCTGTAAACTAAGTCAAGATTTATTCTTGTGTAGGAAATGAAGACATGCTAAAGTTGACAACACATGGAACTCACTAACCAAAATATATGCAAGGATTTCTGCTTGCTTCACATCTTGCTGATTCATGATTTGTAACTACATAAAGGAAGCTAGCTTTTTCTAACTGATCTACATTCATATAATGTTACTGTGAAGGTATAGACCCGCTTATCATCATCATAACTCTCAGCTAAATACTCTGCACATGAATTAGCATAGTCAATAATAAAATCAAGCATTTTAAGAATATATTGTCAGATTACTACAAAAGATACTGATGAAGTTACACATAGAGTAGTCACTATTAGCTGTTAGTGCACTAAATTGTCGGGTTGTCCCCATCTAGAAGCTGAGTCTCAAGGGAAATTCAGTCATGCTTTGCTTAGGCCTTTATGAGGTGCAACTAATTAAGTGTTAAAGTCAAAACTTAAAAGCAGTTTTTGATGGTTCTTTTCTATCTGGCTCTCCAGTTCAATGCAGAGGAAAGAAAATTTTCAAACTTCCCAATCATTGAAGTGTTCGCAATGTTGTCCTTCCATTTTATTCTCATCAACAATAAAATGTGAGAGTCAATAATATGTTGACTTAGATCTTTTTTGTCAGATTTCCTCCATTAATATAAATGGAAAGAAATGATCCATCATTCACGGAGTCTCTCAATGTCTCAAGGATCAGAATAAGGTTTTTGCCCCAGAAAAGAGGATATGTTAATTAAAAAATTTTAATGCTCAACATCATATGATTAAGGCACTCAATTTTCCACTGAATGTCACGGTTTTACTAATTGATAAGATAGTTATACTTCAACTCATCCAAAAATTTTCCAACAATTTAAAGTAGTCTGCCATTCATCTGTTCTCTGTAGACACGTCACAGTGTCTGCTGTTAATTTATCGTTTGGATTTATTTCTTGTGCAGTTGTAAGGAGGTAAGCATTCAAGTATATAGTAAGTACTACAAGGCACTTCCTTATGGAGCCAAACACCATTCTCTAATTGAGATTATTGCTAGCTATGTCGAGTAAGGCTTCAGCGTTTATGAGCTCAATATTCAGTGACATGATGTTTTATGTTTCTTATACCTTATTCCAACATGTAAGTGGAAGTTGTGGTAGCCTGGATTAAATTAAGAAATAGGGAAAAACAATTATAATATCTTGTAAGAGCCTGAGTGGATTTCCACTGATTTTATTAGTCATTTTCTTATCCCAATGACGTCTTTTCTTACAAGGTTATGAATTCCTGAAGACAATTTTGATATCTACAAAGATTTCTTACCAGTTACATCAATTTTGTTTGGGAAAATGAATATTTATGTACATGAAAAAAAATGTAAAGTGTTCCTTTGTCTTGCTTTAATCAATCAATGTATCGATGTTTGTAAAATACAGTACATGACAGCTACTTGCCATAAGCCTCTATTATTTTTATGAATGTCTTTTTATTTATCTTTGATGTAAACCCTCAGAAGACTATTGTTTCCTTTTACTTTTTATGATCACCTTGTCCAAATTCATATAATCATTATTTTCATCAATCTATTCACATTTCTACTAAACAGTTTCATCCTATCAATCTCTCTCAGCGTTGCTTTATTTTGTAATCTGCCAAAAAGCAAAGTAAGCACTTACTCTTATCCCATTCCTCATACTTGTCTCATACACTGTAAGTGTCCTTATTGTCTGATCCTTTAATGGTTGTTTCATTTCTCACCATATGTTCCATATCATCGGTACCTCACCACTTGACCTGTCAATTTATAGATTTTTATCTGGAGAAAATTTGTGCAATCCTCCACAGGAAATTACATTATCAAGAAGTCTTTTGAGTTGCAATATGCTATTATCTGTTGTTATTGTTGACGCTAGATCTTGTTAATGCATATTTCTCACTCGTAAAACCTTTTAGTGATTATGTTACTTGTGTAGGATTGCTAGTGATTTCCCATTTTATCTTAGAATTGCTAAGTTGTGTATGATTGTATACTATCCCATTCTGTGTATTACTTACTGTAGGGGAGATTGCTGTACCATTAGCTTTGTCAATAAAAAACCAAATCAAAACACCAAGATTGTTAAGGGAACTTTTTTTTTTCTTCTATGCATTTGAAAATTCAGGATGCTTCAATATGAAAATAAAGAGAGCCACACTTGAGTCTTGTATGAAATTAGAGCAAAGGTAAAGATGAAGATGCAATTTTTGTCTATAATATAAAAACTCCTATAAACGGTGTTGTCATTGAAGGATACATTAATACATTAATCATGCACACTAGGAACTTAAAAACTGAGTAAATAGCTTATTTTATGGGGCTTCGCGGGAAGATAGAAGCACATGGTCTCAGTTTCTTACAACTTTCGTGTAGTATGGTTCAAAGAATGAGTTTTATAAAAATGTTGCCTTGAGAATGCTCTACCAGATCCAAAAACTCACAAATATGTTCATCTTTCAAGTACCATAACATGACATTTCAGATCTCCATGTTCTTTTTCTTTTTTAAAAAAATATTTTCTGCGTTCAGATTTGGACCATTTAGATTTTATTATTGTTTAAACATTGAAATAATGTTTCGTTGTCATGCGTAGATTAGCATAGTTGAACTAATTACTCAATCCTAAATATTAGATCACTTTGACTTTTATTGTGGAAGTTAATTAAACAAATTATACCATTAAATTCTTTTTTTTTACATAGACCACTAAATTCTAACGTTTATAACATGAAAGCAGATTATTATTGGTTAATTTATCAACAACAACAAAACTTTAATCTCACCTAATTGGGGTCGGCTACATGGATCACACGTCGTCATTCTGATCGATCAATAGTCATGCTTAGAGATAAATCATTGATCGAAAGATCTCGTTGAATAATTTCGTGAAGAGTTCTCTTTAGTCTTCCCCTCCCTCTTTTGTAACGACTTCATAGTTCATACCATTTGATCTATTATTCTTACTGGCTCACCTAATTCTCTTCTTTGAACATGCACAAACCATCTCAAGCGACTTTCTACTAATTTCTCTACAATTGATGCTACCTCAACTCTTTCTCGAATATACTCACTGTGGATCCTATCTTTTATTGTATGACCACACATGCATCATTAATATCATTGGAAAATTAACTTGAAATTAAATTTAAAGAAACACTTATGATCCAAATCATAAGTAAAGTTAGGAAGGTTACTGAATTCATTGAATGATCCACTCTCATCTCATATAGTTCATATCACATTTTTACTCTCTTTCTTATAAATAAAAAATATAAAAAAAACATAGTAGTTTATATAGTTTAGTAACTTAAGTAATCACAAAAACTCCTTGTTTTATTGTTTTCTTCCATTCACTTAGTTAATTTAGGTGGTTAGTTAAAAACTTCGTAGAGAGAGGATCCCAGATAATACACTTGCTACAATCCTTAGTTATATTTGCATTTGAAGCCCAATGTCAAAATGATGAATGTTTAACTTTCCTTTATAAACATAATTATACCACTGTAATTCACTTTATTATTAATGTCATTTTGTCCTTTAATTAAAAAAATCATTTACTCCAGCCAGCCCTATGTATAGTGTTTTCAACTAAATACACAGCCTATGAAAGTTAGATAGATGATTAAAATATCTATTAGATAATCACTAATTTCAAAAGTATAACTAGAAATGAGTTGCTCTATCACAATATGATAATTTCATATTTAAGTACTTGTTGAGACATATGCCGTATTAAATGTTGAACAGTATCTCGAACATGATAATTTAATTGCTTCCAATAAAATAATGCATGCATGTACAACAAAAAGTATATTACTCCTTCTAACCATTGAATAGAAAACAAAGCCCCTTAAAATAAAAAATGAAAACAAAATCATTGTGAAGTGAATAAAATTAATCATAAAATAATCATGCCCTAAATTTTTTTTTGAACACATTTTCGGACCAAACACAACAGCAAAACCAACTAACGCGATTGGCAAGCTGAAGTGCGAATGTCTTACTTATATACTCACACACACACATTCTTGGTCGATGTGGGACTAAGAGATCCCACAGGAACCCCCCAGTATGGCGCAAGCGCCACCCACACCAACATACGAAAGGCACATGCCATTTTTTAACACATTTTTGGACCAAACACAACAGCAAAACCAACTAATGCGGTTGGCAAGCTGAAGTGCTGAAGTGCAATCATGCTCTAAATGACTAGGATGGAATTGTTGTTATTTCCATACTCATTATTATTGCATGTTACTACTCTCTTCTCATAAAATGTTTTTAGATTCACTCAAAAAAAATGTTTTTAGATTAATGAATTTATTCTTTCTTTAGGACATCACAAGAATTCCGCCATTAAAAAATTTTCCAAAGGGGGCTCCAGAAAACGCATAAAGAGTAGTCACCACAAAGGTGTCTTTGATGTTTAGGCGAATGATAGATTTATGAGAGCAACTAGTGAATTTGGACACGTTGGGGTCACTTTCATATCGATGCTCCCTTCTTTCTATTCTCCTTTCGTCATTGCTTACCACATCTTTTTTGGACTCTAAAATCACTCATTATTTATCCCACTCTTGTACATTTTTTTTTCAAAATGTTTTATGACCTTAAATAAAGGTCTCTTATAATTAAACCTATAAATAAATTTATTTTTTTATATAAATATCTTTTTTATTTTTTTTTTTGCTTAGAGCATCCGGTATTCGACAGTCTTTGAGTGCCGACTATCCGGAGTTTGCCCGGGTAGGACGCGCCAAGTATTGAAGGCTGGGAGATGTCTTATCTCACCTTTCTAACCATCAAGTCCTCACTGGTCCCTTGGCCACAAATATCTTTTTTAATTAAACAGTGAAAAACATTGTTGATAGAGTATCTATAGATATGTTTTACAAGCAGTCTTCATACTCAAAGACATACAAAAAAGTACTCAAAGACATGTCATAATCATAGAGAACCGTGAACATTTTTCAATAGAAAACTGAATGTCATTTACTCATAAAAAGATTACAATCAAGATAACTTCCAGCCAAGGATTTCGCCATCATTCATCAATCCAGAATCACGAACTTTGATTTACAGTTGAAGGTGGCTTTCAAGTTTTTTTTGGGTTCCTTAATTAATACTCCCTCCGATCCTTAATATAAGAGCTAGCCGACAAAAAAATGTTTCTTAAGAAAACATGTGAATGTTAGTTGGGTGTATGGAGTTAATGCTTCTTTTCTAATATTGCTCATATTAATTATGATACTTTTACGAGAGAAAATACATAAACATTAATAAATATGAAAAAGAGATAAGGGCAAAGTAGGGAAAACACATTAAATGAAGAGAGAATATGAGATGAGTTCTTATATTATTGATCAAAATTATTCAAATTTTGGGCTCTTATATTAGGTATTCCACTTTTATAAAGTAATGTAACTAGCATGTAGGGTTTAGGGTGGGTGAAAATAGTGTTTCTTTTTAGCCATGTAAACGTTTTCACCTCGTAGGAGAAGGGACCACACACACCTATTTCTATTGGTGATATGAGGTATAGAACGCATAGCTCTTTTTCCCCATTAGAAGATGCATGGGTTTACAATTGATTAAAATTTTGGTTCTAAATACAGTGTCTATTTAATTAATTTGCTTTACTTAATGATATTAGTTAATATGATGTGTTTTTTTTAGATTATCTTAATTTTTTTCCTTATCTCATCTAATATCTGTCACTTGGTCATTGTTGGAGGAGCACTAATAGGGGTAAATTAAGAAAATGTAACAAAAATTGGAAATACGTCTTATATTTAAGATTAAGAACAACTTCCAACTTCAAAAATTAAATTTATATTTAGAACCGGAAAAAGTATTAGTTATTTGTACATGGAAAAATGTTTATTCTAGTCCTCTTAAAAGAAATCAGCCGTCTCTACTATTAGTGTTTTTCATAAAGACAAAATGATTCTCCCTCCGTCATTGGTGAAACTTGAAAGAAGTGGTAGACTAGTAGTTAAATGGGTGCAATAAATATGTAAAAAATAAATTTTACTGTCCAAAAATTTTCTCATTTATGTAGAATAATATGTAGTAATAAAATAACATGAGAGAGAGAGAACAATATATGCAATAATGGTAAGTAGATTTTTTAATTAAGTACGAGTGAAATAGAAAATTGGCAAACCTTTTCAAACATCGTCTAATCCTACAAGGAGAACAAGAAATAGTGAAATACTCTCTCCGTTCCTAAATATAAGATCACTTTGGCTAATTTGGAGAGATTAAGAAAGACTTTCCAATGAATTAGGACTACATGATCTTCCCAAAATACCCCTCACTTAAATTAAAAAGACAAATAGGGATTTGAGAGAGAAGTGAGGGAGCTAAGAAGTATAAGGGTATTTGGACCAAAATTGAGACAAAATAGAAAGTGATATTATATTTAGGAACTTATCCACTTCCTTAAAGTGATCTTATATTTAGGAACGGAGGGAGTACTATTATATAAATATAGTTATAAATGTGAATGAAGCGAGTAATAATAAGTCAAAGTTTGCAAGGTCGTAATCACATATAGATCATAAATAACCTATACAAAGCTGTTAAAAGTAAATAAAGAAATAATTATAAAAAAAATAAAGAAATAACCTAAAGTCAACTCTTTGAATAATTAAAGAACAAAGACAAAATCTCCTGCCACATAACATCAAGAATAGGCGAAGGATATTTTTAGGAAGAGATATGAAACACTTAATAACACATAATTGTGAGTTACGTTGGTGACTCCCAATGCTGCCGATCCTATCCAAGAGAGAGGAGCTCTGATGCATTTTGATTAAAATCACTTGGTGTTTTGGTCGTCCCAGATTTCATTGAATTTACCTTAGTGCAAACCAAGTCACATTTCTTGAAGCACTTAGTATCTGAGACGCCTTCTGGTAAAAAAATAGCTGAGACGCCAATGGAAACATCATCGCAAAATAAACTAGATAGGAGATATCCTTGAAGCACTTATTAAAATTAAACCAGTAAAAGAGGATGACTGAAGTTTGACATCGAAATGGCTAGACCACAAGATCCTAGTAATTAAAGGGACATATTATAAACAAATAATGCTATATATAATGATTCCTCCACATCACAATCAAACTGACATGTTATGTTTGTTGGAAAATTTTGCTTGGTTACAATGTCTCTTGATGGCAGAGTATAATAACTTCAATATGAAAAGAATGTACTTGTAAGGAAGCATTAATTTCCAAATTATATTCTACTACATAATAAGGTACATGTTGGGATCCTTCACAATAAAGATCTCCTGGTAATTCATAGTCCATTATAATTTATTAGGGGAATCAATAATGGAAATCTTGTGTACATGATAATGTTGACAACAGATGGAGAGCATAAAAAACTCAGAAGACATAAACTCAAAAGACAAAAAACTCATACCTTCTGTAGTGACTCCGCTAAAGGTGGAACTTTCAGCGATGACAAAAAAAAAAAAGTCGCCACCAAAAGGCATACCTTTTCAAGTGCTATATTATTTTTTCTATATAATTTAGGTATCTACAACCAATAACCGTGATAAATCCCCTCATTGCGGGTCTTAAAGGTTAATGACTGACCATAAAATGCTTTCCATGCCCAAGGGTAAATTTAAAACTCCCAACCATTTGGCTAAAGAACTAAATATAGAAATATTAGGCCACACTTACTTGGTTTCAAGTGCTGTATTTTACTAGGATCATAAATATTTATGTAAAATATACATGCTCCTATAATTTTTTTGGCCTACACATACATGCTCCTATAATTAACATACATAACCTCCAAATATTTTATATATCCTACATTTTGTGTATATGTATATTTATTCTTCTGTTGTAACCTTAGAAATGTAATTTAAGGAGTTATGATCAATGAATGGTGGTGGACATGTATTAAGTGATTGAAAAGTTGAAGTGAATGAGATTCATACTAGTCTCCTCCAATTTTTTTCTATCTTATCCATTTCCCTTGTCTCAGTGTCTTGTCTTGTATTTTTTTTCTTATTTTTATGACATACAAAATCAATTTTTTTCACCTGGAGTATATATAGAAGGTCTCCGCCTTATTCTTCTATCACTATAAAATGCGTGTATATGATCTTTGTTCCCGTTGTTCACCTTTTTTAACTTTTATCTTTTAATTAATTAGAGTCATCATTTTTGTTTTGCAATTGACCATTGTTTTTTAGTTGAAAAAAGACACTAATGTTCATTTAGTAATCTAACAACAACAACTACTTCTTAATAAACTGGACTGTCAACTTTGGTAAGATGGCGATTCAAGGAAAGAATTGGTTCATGACCGATCGATCCAATAAAAAAACTAACTCAATTTTGATAAAGAACCAAATCTTATAATAGTTGTTTAATCAACAAATGGTTCCTTAATTAGGATAAGAATTTCAACCTTAATTTAATCTAGTTAATTGAACATTTACATACATATCAAAATCGATCGTGATAATAAGAAACTATATATGGTCGATTCATAAGTTAACAACATTTCTAAAAATAACAAAATCAATTATGAATCGAATACCAAACTTATCTCATAAAGTTACTAATAAGGTTTAAGGGTATTACCTTCTTTTCAATTATTTTTCTAAAAATGTATCCAAACACCCTTTTTTCGATTTTTAACTAATTACGCTTATAAATTAATTTATAAGCTTTATTTCACCCACACTCACCTAAATGTACCTATAGCCTGTGGTATACGTTCTCATTATAGTATGACGAACATGATTGATATGGTATTATAATTAACTTTAATCAAAATTTTAGTATATATTTAGTTGAAGGTCTAATAATTGATCGATTTTATCAAATTATGATGTAATCAAAAGTATGAATGATTTTGATGGGAATTACCAAAATAAAGTTTTAGATAGATTATCGATTTATTTTCTTCACCTTGATTCAAAACTTGCTCATAATTTCTGTGGTAAGTAACTTATTATTTTATTCTTTTTACCATGTCAGTAACTTATTATCAATCAACAAGGAAGTCGTCATAATGAGGAAAAAGAAGGCCAGGTTGGTCCTAAGAAAAATTCAAAATGTGTCGCCTCAATATAAGAAATGTAGCACACGCATTTGCTTTAAATTGCCGACACAAAAATGATACTCCCTCCGTTCCTAAATATAGGACCTAGATGACTTTTTTTAAAAATCCTAAAAAATGCAAAAAATAAGTTAATTATAAATTGATTTACCTAATTTTTCTCTTAAACTAGTTTATTTTACCTATAAGCTAATGAATAATCTAAAAAGATATCAAATATGTCATCATTTAATAACCTATTTCGCAACCTTAATCTTTCCAAAAAAAAGTTATCTAGGTTTTATATTTAGGAACGGAGGGAGTATAAAGTTTATAATTAATCATGTTATTAGCATATGAGAATCAAAGTTGTTCATCAAGTTTTTTTTTTTAATTTAATCACTTGAAAGATTCTCACCATCCATTCAATGCATGGCGGAATTGTTGGAGAATCGGTAGGGTCCATTTAGTTGTTTTTAAATTTTAAATATTGTTTAGTACGCATTAAACTTCTTATAAAAATTTATATTGGACACCAAGTTGTATGCAACAATTTTAAGTATATTTTCAATTTCAATAGTATTAGTTTTTCTAAATTAAGAATGTTAATTAATGCGAAGAAAATATTCTGACAACAAAATTACATCCAAAAATTGCTATAAAAAATATATATCAAATGCTGAATAAACCAAACATTATCTCAGGATATTGATTGCTGTGAAACAATATTTTAGAATGTTTTTACTGATCATCATGTATCTCACGGTAGCTATCTTTTTATGCATAACAATAGCCCCATATTAACCTTGATCGCACCAAAAACCTTTACAAACTTAAGGGCAAACTGTTAACTAAAGGGTAACTCCATTCACATGGTTCAAACTCAAAATCCTTGATTAAGTTGCGAAGTAGGTTACCACTATCTTAACCACAGTTATATTTAATTTGGCAATAATGAACAAATGTAGCTCATCTATGTATTTATTGTTTCAAAGCTTAGAAAAAAATTCATAAAATATGTCCATATAAATTTTACCTGTCTATATATATATATATAATAATAATAATAACGTTAGTGGATAATTTGTAATTATACTTGCTCTTAATAAGTATATAAGGTTGAGAAATCAAATACTGCTTTCGGTCCTAAATATAGTACCTAGTTGACTTTTTTTTAAGAGATTAAGGTTGCGAAATAGGTTATTAAATGATGACATATTTGATATATTTTTAGATTATCTATTAGTTTATAGGTAAAATAAACTAGTTTAAGGGGAAAAAATTAGGTAAATCAATTTATAATTAACCTGTTTTGCTTTTTTAAGGATTTTCTAGAAAAAATCAATTACGTCTTATATTTAGGATCTGAGGGAGTATTTAATAAAAACTAGGGCAGAAAATGACTAAAGGTCAATGTAAATTGGAGCACGTGTAAATAGAACAAGTTGTATGGGTGGGTGCATGAACATGAAAAGAACCCAACAACCCAATACGTTATACGTAGCTTCCTGGAACATAAATGCTTTCTTCCCTCCACCAGTTCTTTCTTCCCCATAACATTGCTTCCTTTTCCCACTTACGTAGATCGAACACCCTTTTCTTTTTAATTGTCCTCTATTATATTTTATCTTCAAGTAATAATTTTACATTATCACAAATAATAATTCCTATTTTCCATTTTTTTCATCTCCGATCCACCCCTGTTATCCAGACAACCTAAGCATGAAGCCAAAGAGTGTGTGGGACCCTCTTCCAATATTCAATCAAAACTTCAGTCTCTTGTCTCTTTCTTCCTCTCTCTCTCTCTCTCTCTCTAATCTTTCCATTTTTATTCTTCTCTACCCAAAAAAATTATACATTCTAATCAACACCCTCTCACAGGCCTATGGCTATTATTGATTCACCCCACAAGCTCATAAGAAAATGATTCCTATCTAGATAAAACTAGTTTTGATTTTAGTTACCTACTTAAACAATTTATCTTTTTTACTAAATCTAACCACACTATTAATTAATAGAACCTTTCCACTTGATTGTAGCAGTTAATGGGCAGTAAAATCATCGGGTTCTCGGTGCTCATCACCCATATTGTTCATCACCTTCTCATCACCACAAAATACACACAAATACACAGGCACATGGTGGACTCCAAAACCTCTCCCCTATTCGGCCCACCATGTGTTTATATATCTGTGTGTATTTGTAGTTATGAGAAAGTGATGAACAATGTGGATGATGAACACTAAATCAAAACCCGAAATCATATAACTTTTTTTTTTATAAAATTATTGTCTAAATTGACCAAAGTAAATAATTCATTGGTGGCGTTGACCAAGTGGGATTTTAACTTTTACTGTGTAGGACAGAGAAAAGAGAGAAAGGAAGGATCTTAGTTCACAAGCTATGCTTATTTAAGCATTCAGTTCAGTTTCTCTGCTTTTTTCTTTCTCATTCATTATTTTGTTCTGTGTTCTTGTGTTAATCTGTTATAAAAGTAGGCAAGCATAACTATATTCAGCTTTGGATTTGTAAGTTTCTCTTTCTCTCTCTTTTATCAGTTTCATGGAATCTGGATTTTTTATCTGTTAATTATAGGGTTTGTAATTTTTCTTGCTTTTTTTAGCATCTTTTTAAGGTGAACATTGAATTGATTGATTAATGGGGTTTCTCTAAATTGATTTCTAACTACATCTGATTTGAAAAAAGGTGATTTTTTTGGCTTTGATGCTATATATTAAAGATTCTGTTGATTTTTTGCCATCTGAGAAGAAATTTGGTGCTTTAGATCTCTCTTGAAGTAAGATTGGCTTGTACAGTTTCACATTGATTGACTGGTTGGAATTTCGTTTGTGTGGTGATGATAGTATATTTGTTCATAGTGAATAAGGAATATTGAAAAACCTTGTTGTTTAATCTGAAAGTGAAACTGAGTGAAGATATTCTCTGAAGTGAATATTCAGTTTGGTATACCAGATACATGTTGGCTTCATGAACTTCATGTCATTAGTAATTCTTGAAAACTACTGTCTTCATGGATGCTTGTTGTACAGATTTCTACAGAATTTGTACAGAATTTGTTTGATCTTCATGGCTGTTTCCTTATTTGTTGTAGATTTGATTTGGCCAGAAAGCCATCTGGACAACTCTCCCCCTCAGAATTATCAAATGCAGGCGAAAATTTCCCCTAATCTACCCTCTTTTCCAGATTTTAGTTTGCAGAATATTTGTCAACAGAGGTTGGAAGATCCCTCTTTGTCAAATTATGGTATGAGGATGGAAGCCATATTTAAAGAATTCAGCCAAGCCTGTGGAACCCAGTCCTTGCTTCCATCTGGCACCAACAACGAGATCAAAATCCCGAATCAAGAAAATTGTCAGATGGGCGATACATCATCAAGAGCCAGTAAACTTCAAGATTGGGATCCCAACATAATGCTGGAAAATCTTTCTTTCCTTGAAGATAAGATCCATCAGCTCCAGGGTCTATTGCATTTGATTGTTGATCAGAAAGGTCAACACTTTGGACAGCCTGATGAATTTATAACTCAAGAGAAGCAGCTGGTCACGGCCAATCTGACATCGATCATCGTTCAATTGATTTCGACAGCGGGAAGTCTTCTTCCATCTGTCAGGCTTGCCACTTCGAACACCAATCCATCTGTTGGACAACATGGACTGATTCCTGGGAACTCTTTTCCGTCTGGATTAGATCCAAGTAGCGGCAGTGTCCAACCACCAAATGATATCAGAGATAAAGTATCTGATCAATCCAACCAGATTGATCTTACTAATATGTGTGAAATGGAGCAAAACCATGTGGAAGAACACGAATTGAAGGACGAAGAGGATATGGATGAGGGTGAGAACCTCCCACCGGGTTCCTTTGAGATTTTGCAGCTAGAAAAAGAAGAAATTCTTGCTCCTCACACGCATTTCTGTACAATATGTGGGAAAGGGTTCAAGAGAGATGCGAATCTTCGGATGCATATGAGAGGCCATGGAGATGAGTACAAAACCCCGGAAGCGCTTGCAAAACCCAACAAAGAATCTGTGCCTGAACCAAAGCTCATCAAGAGATATTCTTGTCCCTACCCCGGCTGTAAGCGCAATAAGGACCACAAGAAATTTCAGCCATTGAAGACTATTCTGTGTGTGAAAAACCATTACAAAAGAAGTCATTGTGACAAGAGTTACATTTGCAGCAGGTGCCACACGAAGAAATTCTCAGTCATGGCGGATCTTAAAACTCATGAAAAGCACTGTGGTAGGGATAAATGGCTTTGCTCCTGTGGCACAACATTTTCAAGGAAAGACAAGCTTTTTGGACACATTGCTCTGTTTCAAGGCCATACACCAGCAATACCCTTTGATGAATCAAAAGCACCAGCTGGACAAGTTGATATGGAAATCAATGAGAACAATAATAATATTAATAATAAGGGAGGAAGCATTAACTTGAGCTTTGGTGGATCAAATGCTTGTTGTGAAAATGGGATTCAAAACATTATGGATGTGAAAGGTATTACTGATGATCCTATCAGTTACCTCTCCTCATTGAACTTTGAAACTTGTAACTTTGCTGAGTTCAACGATTTTCCTCGACCTCCATTTGAAGATGATGCCGAAGGTTTGTTCCCATTTCTCATGTCTGGGGGAGAAACAAGTTCTGACAATCTGTTGTGAATCTTGTTGTGATATATGATGATGATGATGATAAAAATGAGCTAGTTTCTCATTGTGAAGGGATTTACTATACTGATTTCATTGGAAATTTGTAAAGGATGATAGTAATCTCATGTACTTGCAATTCCTTAATAATATAGATAGATATATTTCCTGAAATTTCATATTCTTTATTCAATCCACTCACAATGTACAACGACTTTGTTAGCCAGTTTAATCTGGCATATTTCCATGAAATATAGCTTATGATTGTGTACAAGTCGTCACATGTACTTTCTCTTAATTTTTCATTTGGTATCTATATGCTTTTCTCCCTTAATTATATTCTTTGATTTTTCTATGTAAACAGAGTTAATCTTCATCACTTTACTTCGCATGCCAATTTATGCTAACAACGCAAAGTTAAAATCAATAAAGAACCAACTCAGTTTTAGTCCTCACTTGGTGAGGGTCTCTCATTGATAATCATAGGATCATTTCCACATTCCCATTTACTA
Organism: Mimosa pudica; assembly: GCA_029929735.1. Classification (NCBI taxonomy): domain Eukaryota; kingdom Viridiplantae; phylum Streptophyta; class Magnoliopsida; order Fabales; family Fabaceae; genus Mimosa; species Mimosa pudica. Next base: position 3,390,453 of record JAKELP010000021.1, on the reverse strand, counting down.
GAAGCTTATGTGTTAAACATATTCATTCATGAACAGCAACCGGACACAACATTTAGGATCAAAGTACAATATTATAATTTTTCATAGGAAATGAACTATAAAAAGGCTAAAACAAGCTGTTTAGCGGGCAGAATTGAGTCTGCCATAGCGAGAATTGTGAAGCAGAATAAGCTTCAGACCCTTAGCTGATGATAATTTCCTGGAAGGTGAACGACAATATTTCTCCCTCAAAACGACATCATCCTGGCAAGACCATGTCTGTCCTCTTGGTGAACTGTTGGCCCACATGAACCTCTCAGAGAATGGATTCACTAGACTTTCACGAAATTCCTCAACTGTCTCACATGTCAATCCCTGCAGCACCAGAAGCTTATCAACATTTTAAAATAAAATATCTTTCTTCTGAGGTGCTAACTTCAAAATATGAGTGTGTGTCTGTGTGGCACACTACACTACAAAACTATGCACGTGAATCTCATCATGTGCTTCTATTTTGAGTAAATGTTGTAGCACAATACAGTTTAAATGGAACTATACAAGAAAATGTGGATCTTTTTTTTTTGAGTAAAAAAATGGATCTTTTTAGTTATAAGAGGTGACATGAAAATTTTTTTGATCCTGGATTTCCATTTTCACTATTCATATAAATGTAGAGACAGGAGAGTGTCAAAATCATATTAATTTTACCCATAACAAATAACTCCATCATGTTTCATTGGTTTGTGTAAAATGGTTGAAAAGAGGAAGTGCTTTATTTTGGTTATCTTTCCTGCTATTTAAGTCAAAATGGGCTCTCATAGATGTTCAGTGCATGACCAAGCAAGAAAAAATAAATCTTTATTTTTGCTGCTTCTTTGATGGAAAAATAAGAGTAAATGCTGTTGCAAAAATGTAGAAAAGTTCTCTACCTCTGCCATGGACTTGATTTTCAAAGTGACATCTTCACTAAGAAGGACAAGCTGTCCATCCTTCTGTTTTCTTCTAATATTGAGGACAAAATCAAAGATGTGATCCTCAGCTGTTGGTGAAAGAATTTCCATTGAACTTTTGAGGGATGAAAGGTAAGAACTCCAACCCTCTTCACTTAATTGAGTTAGTGGAGTGGCAGGTGGTGTGGGAGCAACCAACATTCCCTCCTCTATTGAGCTTTGGACATGAATCCACCAATCTGTCTTCTCCATACATTCCTCAATCCATTCCAATGCCAAAGAAGCCTCTGATATTCTTCTAAAGAAACTAAATTGTCCCTTCACGCTTTCCAGTTCTTTTATAACTGCACATACAGAGTGACTAAGAACCATATTTTGTATAATATAGTAACATTGTTTTATATACATACTCCCGGTCCTAATTATTGGGCAGAGAGAGAAGGTTTTATGTGGTCTTATTTCTAAAGCATATCACTAAATTCTGTGTATGAATGTACAATTTCGCCCTCAAATGATAGATTATTGACTTTGCTCTCATGTGGATAAGTATATACTAAAATAAGGTAAAGTTATGAAGTTTTCAAATTTCAAGGTAAAATTTATGAGGTTTAAGATTTTATTTGGTCTTTATGAAACGAGTTAGTAGTGCCTTATAAATAAGAGGGATGAGTGTAGTGTGTGAGTGTGTTATTAATTCTATTACCTATCCTTGGAATGATTAAACGAGTGCCCTTGAGACCTTGCAAAAGCATCAGAGCTTTCCTAGACTCCTTGTTCAGAAGAGATGCAGTGTCAACAATCATATTCCAGCTCCTCTCAGTAACATGCTGCGAATAAAATCACATGTAAATCATCACATAAGCTAAACGAATGCTTGAATTGTTCACAAACAACCTTAATAATATATTCAACTTACAGAAGGGTTATAGCTCATATCCAAATTTTGTGCATAAGTAATGGCACTGATGTTATCTGCTGCAAGAACTGAAGGAGATGGGTCTGGCCTGCTTTTGCCTCCAGAGTTTGAATATAATGATTGTAAGGGCAACCTTTCTAAACTGTTTTCTTGTGCCAAAGAATCTTGGTCTTGGTCTTGGTCTTGGTCTTGATCCAACACAATGCACTTGCCAAAGGCTCTTCTTTTTGACTTCTGGTGCATAGTAACTTTTGAAGACTGGTTCTCTTTTCCTGAAGTGGTGTTGGGGCTGCTAAATTTAGCTTTTGACCTGTGTGATTTTCTTGACTTGGATTGTGTAAGTTCTTCTACATCTAGCTTACCCTTCTTTTCCAGTGACATCAATTGAAGGGTGTGTGGGCTAAAATTTTCCTTATCTAGAGTATGGTATTCTTCTTCTTCATCATCCAATTCGGCTAAAAGATTTTTGGAAACTGTTTTATCTGAGATATCCTTCTGATTGCTCATATCTTTTGCATTCTGCTCCAACTTAATATAACTGCCAAATGGCCTCCTTGCTGACTTATTTTCACGGACAACTTTTAGAGTTTGGTTCTCTTTATCTGACATGGAGATCTCTCCCAGATAGGTCTCAGGACTCGAGTGATTCTCAGAATTGCGTGACCTTTGTCGTGACTTGTTATGTTTAATTTCTGACAGCTTACCCTTCTTCTGAAACCGCAATTGAAGAGTATGTGGGCTGAAGTTTTCCTTATCTGGAGTGAAGATTTCTTCTTCGATGTCTGAAGCTGCAGACAAAAGATCTTTGGCTTCCATTTTTTCTTCTATATCCTTCTGATAACTCATTTCAACTTCATCATCATCAACATTAGTTGTGTTCTTAATTTGACTATTGCTAGTTTGAATCTGAGGGGCACTTGTAGCTTTACCTCTTCTTGACCAAATATTATTACACATGGAATTTGTTTCAATTGATTCTATACAATTTTCAAGAATTTTCTTCTCAGATAATCCTGCCATAGCATCAAGAGATTGCAGAGTCTGGTTCTCTCTGTCACTTGAAATCTCCATGATAGATTCCTCAGACAATGAGATAATAGAGGATTCATCTGGAAGAGGCATGAGAGATATATTATTGTTGCACTTTTCTTCAACATCTTGAACTATTCCATCTATTGAATGACCTTGTTCATTGCAAGGAATAGAATTCTGGTGTGGCCCGAAGATTGATTTGTGATTTTCGCAGCAAACTTCACTGCCAGATACAGAGTCCAAAGCAAGATCAATTGTTTGAAATTGGGTATCTTGAGTAGCTTCTTCAACCGGTAAGAAAGATTTTATAGCTGCACTTGTTGATTCTGCTGGAAAATAAATGAGAGGGATGTTATTGTTGCACTTGCCTTCAACATTTTGAACTATTCCATCCATGGAGTGCCCTTGTTCATAACAAGGGATAGAATTCTTGTATGGCTGGAAGTCTGACTGGTGATCTTGGCAGCAATCAATTTGTTTTCCACAATCAGATGTTAAGTCCAAAGCAACTTCAAAAGGTTGAAATTTGGTTTCTTCAGTAGCTTCTTCATCCGGCAAGATAGTATTCTCAATTGTGAGATTCTCATCTCCAGTTGTTATAATGTCTATTTCCCTATCGTTATCTATCAGTGTGCATCCAGACCCAGTTTCTTGAGACATTTCAGCCGCCACAGCTGCACCTGTTACATTGAAAGATGCATGATCTGAATTTATTAGGTCGTTGGACCTATGCTTTTCAAAGAGAACCTTATTTACAACAAGTGGTAATAGTAAAGTAAATTTACCGAATGGAGCATTTTGCTGAACATCTTTTTGCTGGATTTTGGTCACTTGAACAGCTTCAACAACTGGCAAACAAATGCTTTCTCTCAAATATTCACCCAAGGTGCTTAAAATGTTGGTCTCCTCTGGAACCTCTACTCCAGAAATAGCATTCAGATTACTGCATTCAAATTCTGATTCTACAGGAGGTGGTGACAGAACTTGTAAACCTGTGTCACTCCCTTTGTTTTCAATCAGAGAGTTAGTAAGCAAAAATGATGTTTCAGTTCCAAAGAGGCCACTTGTAGTGTTCTCTTTGGGTTGAACATCAGTTGGGCAATTTTCTTTTTCATCACAGTACAAAGAAATGCAATCTTCTGAAGGAATTTCTTTTTTCCCAAAGAACTCTAAATTCTCATCAGTGAACAAACGATTGAAATACTCCACTATTGAATCCACTGATTGGACTTCTTCACTATCTGCTGGACAAAAGCTTGCATTCTGCAGCAAAAAAGAGAAAAACAAAGCCAGGATTTAGAATGACATTCATTGTTTACAAACAACCCTTGATACAAGCATAATACTCAAATCCAAGCTAGATACCTAAAGTCCAAAAACACCTAGAGTTTCTATAAAGAGATGCACAATTTAATGACATTGAAATCTATCATCCTATGGTGAATCACTATTGATTTATGCAACTCACATGAACAGATTTTTCATTCTGCTTAATTCATATGTTTCTATTTTGCCTCAATAATACATACTTAAGATGTCAATGACAAAAATTCAATTGCAAGGCTAAAAAAGACATTTTTAGATATATAATACTCAAATACAAACTTTTAGAATCAAAATCAAATTAAAAATTCAGTTAAGCATAAAAGAATAACACTAAAGATTGAACTCATACCTTGGCCATCTCTTTCTCTTCTTCTTCTTCTTCTTCTTCAAGCAATGCTTCTTCCTCCTCTCTTTTTTCTTCTTCAACAATCATATCCAAATCAGTCACAAAGGGATTTTCCAAATCATAGGCACGACTCAATGGAATCCAATGCAGCCTATAAGCTCTACTAGAAGCCCCAATTCTCAAAGTGTCACCTTCCTTCATTTCCACACTCATACCAGCCTCAACCTTCACTCCAGATACCCAAGTCCCATGCACTTCCCAAAATCAAGAACACAAAAACAAAAAATCAGTACCCAAAAGGCCCAAAAGCAAAAAAAAAGAATCTTTTTTGAAAAAAAACAAAGAAAGAAACCATATTACCAGAAGATAAGTCGACCACAATGAGCTTCTGAGAAGAAGGGTTGGATCGAATTTGGAGGTGAAATCTGCTAATACTTGGATGAGTAAGCATGATATTGCAATCTGGGTGTCTTCCAACGATCAAGATGTGATCTTGAATGGAAGAAAGTTGGGATTTTGGATCTGGGTATTGGTTGACTATGAAGATGTTCTTGAGGATTGACCCATTCTTGATCACTGTGAAAACTGGGACCTTTAATTCTGACATTGTTCAAGGAAGGTGAAGAAGAAGGCTTGTGATTTGTGATGCAATAATCTTGAGTGTCTCTCAGAGAGAATCTGAGAGGAGAGAAAGAAAATTAATTGTGAATGAGGATTTTGGAATCTTGTTTTGAATAATCTCTGAAATTGAAAAAGTTGACCGTTGCAATTTGCAGGGGCAACGGCTATTATGTTATTATTATTATTATATGACTATGTTTCCTAATTTGCTATGGAGTTACATTCTTATTTCATAATGGATATGCAAAATAACAGCTGTTTCCTTTTTTAATTCAATGTATATTAGTTTTTGAAATTTGGGGCGAATTTTATGAAATGAGTGATTAACTTTTTCAAAGAATGTTTACTTTTTTTTAGATGAAAATATATGTCTGGTGCAAAAATTTATATTTTGATTTTTAAGCAATCTTCTGATTGGCGAACTTTTTCACAATCTTATTTTGTATTGTTGAAAATAAATATTGGCATATTATGAGAGTGTCGATGAGATGTGTGAGTGTTTCAGTTAAAAAAATGTGTGCGTGGGAATTTTCTAATTAAATAAAAAGAGAATTATGTAAAGTAATACATCTACTACACTAATTTTGTTATTATTATTAAATGTTAAATATTGTCAGGTGATTTAGCATTATTTTCCAAATTTTGAACACATGTTCTCATTCTTATAGGGGAAAGTCCACCTAACAGATTGACTAGCTACCTATTAGTTATTATTACTATCTAACGAGACATAATTTTCTAATTGATGCCCAATTTAAATTATCATGATAAATAAACATGATGTTTTTTAAATGAATTAATAAACATGATTGAGATCACTAGAATAATAACTTCAATCGGTGTGTAACTAACGCAATTAAAAAATAACAAGTTGTCTCTTTTAATATCATTTGGAGCAACAAAACAAAATAAAATGTTTATTTCACCTTCAATTGATGAAAATGGAGTAGTTATCAAATTTTGAGATTTTAGTGCCAAAAAATAATATTTTGAGATTGAAGACATCAAATTAAATGGCTTACACCAAAAGTTACAAGGGTCAAATTGGCTTAAGATGATCACACTTTGAAGATCTAAGTTGATTGCATTTTATTAATTGTATTGGTGCAAAAATTAACAGTTTAGTTGTAGATTGACTTTTAGATTCCCAAATTTATTTAATTATCTATTTTATATTTTATTATTTTATGTATTAAGTCTGTAGGTTGCATTGCATTTAATACAAATTAGGTCATACATTTTTAAAACCAAATTATGTCATATTAGAATGTAGAATGTAGGGCAAAGGCCCTTTTCTTGGCTGGGAAATAATCACCTTTGAGCATTGGGTGTCATAAACTAATAAAGGGAACATATTTACTCCGAAATGTAACACATGTGTAGCTATTTCACCCTCTATGATGATACGTGGACGACGCCATTAGATAATTTATCTAGTCGGGGGCAAATTGGCCCACACATGATGCTTCTAAGGCGAAAACGCACTAGTTGTTAGTTTATGAAACCAAATGTTCTTAGGTAGTTACTTCAAGGGAAAAATGGCTCTTACCTATAATACATCTCTTTAAATACCTTGTATCTATTATTTTGTAAACCAATATTTATATTTGAGAAATTAAAAGTTGCATTTTACTTTTTATACACTGAGAGCGGATTGTCTTTTAAGTTTTTTTGTCTTTTAAGTTTTTCATAGAACTAATAGACTTATAAGGGTTTGATCAAATTGTGGCATATTCCAACACTTCATATGCTTGTTCTTTCATGTCTAAGGGCAAGTTTGGATCACAAGAAAGTTGAAATGGAATTGTGTAAAGGAAATGAAAAATGTAATTTTCCTATATCCCGGGGCCCACAAACTTTTACATCTTATCATTATCTAATTTACCTTTACTTTCCATTTTTACCTCTACACTCAATTCCATTTTCATTTCCGTTTCCATTACATACTTTCAGTCCAACCAAACGGACTCAGGGTTCAAGAGGATAATTCAATAGTTTGTTAAGCTTTTTGGGGTGGATATATTTCAAGTTGGTTGTAGAATCATGAGATCTTTTTCTTAAAGTACTTCTTTATATATTGCATTTGTTGTTCTATTCCTTGGAGTAGCCCGTTTGGTTTACAAAATATATTTTGACTGAAAAGAAAAGGGAAAATTAATTTGAGGTCCCCCACAAGGGACTTAATACTAGAAAAGTCCCAAAAGTTGAAATAATTAATGTAGGGTCCCAAAGGACCTCACCTTAATATATTTGAAAATTGAAAAGACACTTTTGCCCCTGCCCTTTATTGATGGGAAAAACCTGACAACTTAATGGGCAGCCGTGACAACTCGATGGACATAACTTGACAACTGAATGGGCAAATGTGACAACTTATTGGACATGTATGTGTTTTAAGTTAATTGCCCAAACTCTGTTAAGTTAATGGAATTTAAATTAATTGCCCAAACTCTGTTAAGTTAATGGAAAAAACGTTGTCACATTTGCCCATTCAGTTGTCAAGTTATGTCCATCGAGTTGTCACGGCTGCCCATTAAGTTGTCAGGTTTTTCTCATTAACTTAACTGAGTTTGGGCAATTAACTTAAAGCACATGTCCAACACGTTGTCACATTTGCCCATTCAGTTGTCAAGTTATGCCCATCGAGTTGTCACGGCTGCCCATTAAGTTGTCAGGTTTTTCCCATCAATAAAAGGGCAGGGGCAAAAGTGTCTTTTCAATTTTCAAATATATTAAGGTGAGGTCCCTTGGGACCCTACATTAATTATTTCAACTTTTGGGACTTTTCTAGTATTAAGTCCCTTGTGGGGGACCTCAAATTAATTTTCCCAAAAGAAAAGATGGGAGTGGTATAATAGAAAGGAAAGTCGACACGTTTGGAAAGAAAAATAATATGGCCTCTATCCAAAAAAAAACCAAGCAAATAGTATGGCCCATTAAGGGCAAACCAAATCCAAATTTCAAAAAAAATGTTAAGCCCAAGCAACTTCGATCCAAGATGACATATTGTACGTTGACAACTCACTCCAATTATAGATATAGTGTAATTAAGGACTATTTAATAATTTTAAATTGAACTATAATATAAGGTTTGGTTTCCACTTGTCTTCCATATTCTTCATTATTTTTTTCTCATAAGTATTAGGACATTTTTTATATTTCATTAAATGTTTAAATAGTTCTTAAAATGTGGCAAATTATATATACTGATTATACAGTTTTTGTCTCAATTTTTTCTAATTAAAGGATAAATACTACCAATATTTCACTTAGGCCATAAGACCATTGAAATGAATTATTCTCTTTAACCTTTTTTATGTTATGAATTAGGTGAATATGGTAATTTTTTTGTTCCATATTAGAACTTAAAAGTCAATCCTTCTTCTGACAATGTCCTTCGAAACAAAAAGAGGTAGCTAATTCGTTAATTTTATCTAACAATTTTTTTTTTCAATTTTGACCATATTTAAAAATTTGAAAACAATACATTGATTTCAAATTTATTAATGAATTGAATAGAAATAATATTCGAAAAAATTTATTAATGACTTACTTATATTATATGATCGAGCACTCAATCAAACTTTAAAAAATTACCATTAACAAAAAAAATCAAACTTCAAAAAGATAAATAAATTCATATATTTTCGAATGCGCTGGAAACATTCGCGAAAATAAATATGAATTTTATGATATGTTATTAATTGGGATGTCAATTCGAACACCAATGACTTATTTTGCAACTTTTGAAACATAATTAGATATTACATGCTTATTTTTTCAAATAAAATTCATATTCTTATTAGTTGGGATTTTAATACGCAGCAACTCATTATCATTGAAATTGTTGCATGACATCTATTCAATGTCAATCTATTTATAATTTGGTTTATTATAATTAAAATATCTTATCTTGAACTCCTTTATCACTATATAAATGCTTATAAAGATTACTGTTTACAGCGATGATATTACCATCCTATATATTTATTTATATTTATTATTTTTATATTGGTCGAAAGATTGATAGAGTTAGATAGACAAACTAATTAACTAAATGTATATTTTTAAAAACAAACATTTAATACAATTACCGAGGTAATTGCAATCAATGTTGCTTTCCACGGTAGTACAATTTGATTTTTTGGGGCTGCTACTGTGCCTGCCTTCCAAAATTAGGTTTTTGCAGTACACAAATGCATTGCCGAAACAAGTAGCTGCAATTTCTCCATAACAATGAAAGTAACGAATTATTTACGGGATATTCCTAGCTACCCTGCTGCTGCTACAATTATTATTTCTGCCAATTAAGTAATTAATATTAATATTCATCAGTATATAGCTCAAACTGGGGCACATAGGATTTCTCTCCTGAGAACCAGAGGCGGAATATTATGCCTAGGATAAGGGTACAGATGTAGAGGAAAAAAGTTACAAATTATCTGAAAAACTCATCAACTAATAATTTAAATAAGGTGTACTCATGACTCATCCGGGGACAAATGATTCTAATCCTCGAATTAACGATTCAACAATATTGTCACATATATGTTGTGTACTAATTAACATTAGCTTTAATTATGATTTATCCACTTTGATAAAAAAAGAGTTATGATTTATCCACCAATGGCCTTGTAACTAATGATATACTCCCTCCGTTCCTAAATATAATATCACTTTGGTTAATTTGGGGAGATTAAGGAAGACAATAAAATTACATGATCTTCCAAAAATCCCCTCAATCACTTAACTATAAAAGGAATAAGAGTTTTCAATGAAAAGAATGAGTCTAAGGGTAGTTTGGACAAAACTTCAGATAAAATAGGAAGTGATCTTATATTTAGGAACTTATTCACTTCCCCAAAGTGATTTTATATTTAGGAACGGAGGGAGTACTATATAGTGGGAGTGTGGACAACAGTGGACCTTTCATGGAATCAAATTTATCGCCTGGGTGAGAGGGAACATAATTTTTTACAGGTGGAAATTCAGTTATATGTTTTTAATGAATATAATTTGTAATCATCTTTTATCCTACTTAACTGTGATTAGTAAATAAAGTATTAATTTTATTTTTTCGTGCATTTTAGGGCATTCTCGAAATATTTTACCTTTGCTAAAATTTTATATAATTTCATTTTATTTATTCAGTTCTCTTAAATACAACTCAAGAAAACTTTCCCTAAAACTTTCCCTTCCCGTCCCTTCATACCAGAGCTTTAGGGTTTGTTTGGTTCCAAGAATTGAAAGAAAGTGGGTAGTAAATAATTGAAAAGTTTAGGGGTAATATGGTCATTTACATATATCATGGGGCCCACAAATTTTCTTTCTCCATCTCACACTTATCGTGGGGCCCACAAACTTTACTCTCTCATCATTACCTCTACTTTCCATCTCTTACCCTTTCCAATTCTAATTCTTTACTTTCTTTCTACCTACCAAACACACTCTTAAGGATTGCCGCATTCAGAGTTGAGATCAAACTAATCTGCATTAATTTAAGCCCAATTAAGATTAGCATAATGTTTTATTGCAGTTGAAAAGAAGCATCAAGTCAACGGAAATCGAAGCATATCAAACTTAAGCTTGTCTTAGATTAGCTAGAAGAAACACGATTATATATATATTGTTAATTAGATTTCGAAATTATGTATGAGCTTTGAAGCATATGCATTTTACAGTACACTATTTGTTGGCAAAACCTGACATGATAAATAGTTAGCTCTTAGTCTAATGCCAACTTCTTTTTAATCCAACGAATTACGAAAGTTCCAAACATGCTATTCTTTTAAACTCATTGTCGCATTGAAGCAAACTATTAACTCTTTTATAATCCTACGATGAGTTTAACGCTCTTCACGCAAATATATTAGTACATAGTCTTACAAAAGTATATGCTCCAAGGTGGTTTTTATTCATCTAAGAAAGCACAAAACAATGTTCAATATGGTTCAACATTTTCCAATTCGGTAGTCTCTGCAGAAGGTTCGTTCATATTTAATCAAAGATTCTCCTTTTGGCCATAAAATAAAGTATATGTTCTTTTGGTGACAAAAATAATGAAGCAGACCTATTCCCTTAGCTTGTGTGAACATGATGATAACATATAATTAAGTGATGGAAGACAAAATTAGGTGGATCAAATCAAGTTATTTTAATCCTCACATTCTTTTATAATTATATTTTGAAAATGTGCTAATCCTCACTCCTGTTATATTAAACCCCCCACATTACACACATAATTAATCACTTGATAAACATTATTACATTGTTGACTATTTTCAGATAAATTAATATTGCTGATATAATTGCATTTGCATATTAAAAAATCATCTATTATTTCCACAGTTTTTTATCACTTTCAAACTAGTTTCTTCACATAATTCTCTTGATGAAAACTTTTCTTATATAGTCATCTGATTGGGTCAGATATGAGTACTAATTAAACTCAATTGAAGCTACTCTCTTCACAATATTTTTTTATTCACATATATACTCAATCTAAGATGATTAAGCAATCAAATACCCTTCTACTAGCTAGTTAGGATTGCAGCTCAATGGCTCTTGAGAAATCTAGCTTCAGAATCTCTGCTTCCACGCATTCTTCTATTTCACACAATCTATATACTACCCCTTTTCCGTAGAAAAACTTGAAGACAAATGAAATGAACTATTTCTTGATTTATTCGATGGACTCCATCATCATAACAAAACATACCCGAACATACATATATTAAATACCATACAAGAATAAATCTATCGAATAATAAGATTAAGGCTCTTCATTTACCGGCCGGTCTAAAACAGAAACTAGCTAGGGTTCTTCCCATCGTGTTAAAAGTTAAAACCCTTTTTGAGAGAAGGCGGCACAGGTAATCGAAGACACTATGAACTAAATAAGACATATACATATCTAAATATATGCGTCATCTATTAATTATAACTCAAATATATACTTCAGCAATAGTCTACGATCTAGCTAGCTAACTAAGCTAGTAGGTAATACCACTGATCATAAAAACCTCTACAAACAACAGAACAAGAAAGGATCATGTAGCTAACAACAAATAGTCAAAACAAAGAAAAATAATAATAATAATAAGTTAAAATCATTAAAAACTCCATCATCATCATCATCATTTTGATTTGTAGATTTCATCAAAATGATAGATGAACATAGGTCAGGGAATATTATTATCATCTTCATCACACTACACTGTCTGCCATGCTGAGACTGTAAGAAGAAACCTATTTTGCCATCCCAAAGAAATGGCTCTTCCTTCATCTCTCTCCGACACTCGAAAACCACCACCTCCACCGCCACCATCGTCTTCACATTGAAGCGGTGAAGAATAATGAGTCCTCATCTTTAAAAGCAACTTAGCCTGAATCAAAGCCTTAGAACTAACCAAAGTCCCAACAAAACCATGACTTTCCATCCTGGCTTTCCATGTCTCCATCCTCTCATACTTGGGACAATCCACACCGTCAACATCATAATAATTCAACATAGCCTTAATTTCTTTACCTAAAAGCTTCTTCTCTATCCTCAACCTCTCATTACTCTCCATAGGCAAACAATCATCAAGAGAATCAAACATAGCTGCAAAATAATGCAAGGAATCAGTAAACCTAGACAAAAACATCCTTGGATTGTTATTATGATTATGAGTATTCCTGCTTCCTTCTTGCTCCACAAGAACAACAATGGATGGATTAAGGGAATGGACAAATCCCAACGTGTCAGAAATCTTCATGAAGCTACTCAAACTATTAAGGTAGCAAACCAAATTCACACAAACTGTTTCATTCTTCTTCTTCCTTAGGTTAACCACCCGGGACCCACGAAGCAATCCTTGAAATTCAAACACAAGGTTAGTGAAACCCTTTGAGAAGCTTGTCAACCTTGATTCTGTCTCCTGAAGATTTTTCAGATTCTTACCAAAGGCTGTGATCCTTAGTGAGATTCTGTTCCCAGTGGTGGCCTTCTCAGATAGTGATTGGATCAAAGAAGGCCATTGGAAACCATAGGAGACATCAAAATCAATCACATGTAAGGAACGATTGTTCTTGTGTTCTTCATTCTCAAAAGCTTCAAGGATGGCTTGGTTGGCTGTGAAATGAGCGAATTGGTAGTATGGTGAGACTCTATAGAGATCAGTAAAGGCCAAGAACTCTTCTTCACTTGTTGGTTCTTCCATTAACATGTCATAGAAAGGTGACTTCCTTGTGATAAGTCTAGCGGCTAGGCCATCGGCAAAGTAGGCCACGACACGTTGGACCGAGTCACCGGTGAGGGAGACAGTGGAGTAGAGGTGAGTGAGGTTGTCTAGGGCTGAGTTTATGTTTGTGTCATCAATATAGGTGGCTGTAGTGAGAAGTAGATGAATAAGAGGGAGGCCATTGTTGTTATTGTTGTTGGAATCATCATGGACATTGTAGTAGTTGTTGTTGTAGTTTCTCATTGTGATGTGATGATGATAGTCTTGGCGGAGCATTTGTTCTCTGGTTTGGAGGAGGATGAAGATTTTTCCTTCAAACAAGCCTGGTTGTTCGTACTGGTGATGGTGATGGTGATGGTGATGGTGATGATGATCTCTAGTGGCAGTACTATTCAACATCATCATCTTGCCTTTCTTTTTTCTTTCTGAGGATCTACCTGTTGAGACTGAGAGGCTGAGATTTAGGAGCTCTTCTTCCTCTGGATCTTCCATTGATGAGGAGAGAGAGGGTGAGGGTGAGGGGGAGAAAGTGTAAATCTAGAAACCAAAAAGACACTGGGTTTTTATGTGTTTTATATATATATTTATATATCTATGGTATGAGGGAGGGATTGAGAAGGAATATGTGTAATGGGTGTGTATATATAAAAGGGCTAACAAAATTCCTTTGTGTCATGACATGGTATATAAAGGACCATGAAATCCAAGGCAAATGTATCCACTAGATGATATCTGAATTAATATTGCTGGTTGTTTATCTTTTGACTAATGACGATATCGATTAGCAAAATAAAAGTTGGTGGTCATTATAATTGCTGGTTGTGTAAAAATGTGTACTGATTTTCTAAAACATCCTCTTAAATCATTTGTATTGAAATTATCTTATGCTACAAATTCTTTAAGCGCGAACAATCAATAGAAATAATTTAAAGAAAATTAAGGCTTCAAAATAGATTGGAAATCTAATTCTCAATGAACCCTTACATTTATTTAAGGTGGAGATATGATTATTATTAAAATAGAGGTGGTTTTCGAATAGGACGGAGAGATTAAGAAGGGTATCTTTTGGTGCTTAAAGAATCGATGAAGAGTGGGAAGTGGAAGAGTGTGTCTTGGGTCAGGGAAAGCACAGATGTTTTCATTTATCAATTAATAATTAGAAAATGGGAAACTAAGAATATAATATTGAAGAGGGACTGCTTTTCAAATCTATGAAAGGTGCTGTTTTGGGTGGCTTTATGTAACACTCTTTTTTTCCCTTTGGTAGTTGAGAAGGCTTGGAAGATGCCATATGCATTGGACAAGAGACAGCGGTGTCAATGGGGAATCAAACGTACCGTCCTTTAAACAATTGTCTTCTTCATCATTTTCCTCCTCCCTCTATTCTCCTATTCCTTTTCCCTTTCATCATAATTATATATTTATAGGACCATTATGTTGTATACAATCCTATAACTATGTCAACAACAGAAATGTGAGAAATCTCTTTTAAAAGAACTACCTTCAATTAGGTCTGATGGTGCTAAAATATAAATCGATCAGTTAACCTTATATACTAATATCTATACACACACATGTAACATGAAATTATTGTGCAGTCACGCATATATATAATATAATCATTAAACAGTCTCATAATAACATGTGAGAATAGGAGTGCATAGTAATTATTCTCCCTCATTTATAATCCATACTATCGGTTAAAAATATCTTTCATCTATATATCTACATTTGTGGTGCATGTGGCTAGGGATAGTCATAGATGAGAATTATGGTTTGAAAATATGAGGGTTCTGGATGGGAATTACAAAGAGGCAAATGAGATTCCTTGTATATATTCTTCTAAAGATGGATATGATTGGCAGATATGAGAGTTTCTTACAAGAATTTTTGGCTTTGTTTTAGCCATACATTCCTTTTTAAGTACATAGGGATCCTGCAAGGAGACTTTTTGACACTTTCTCATATATCATAAATATGCCAGGACAAATAGAAGCTAACAAAAACTTAAAAAAGGGTAACCCGATTTAATTACTTCTCTGAAGGAATAGTTGATTTTTCTGATGCCAACTATTACTATATCCTCTTATATTCAAATCGGATATTTTTTTTCTTGTTTCCTTTATGCTAGTGATTGGTATAGAAGCCAAACTAGGTTAACTTTTTTATTATTATTATTTTTATATTACAGAGCATCTGATATGATCTGCATATAAGAAAGAATCTTTGAGATCATCAGCACACAGGGTATTATATATTTCTACTTTCTCACCTAAATATGCTGCAAGAACATGCTTTTGAAAGGCATATTTGCGTTCCTTTTTCAACAAAAGTCAATAATAGGTTTTTCAAGGCTCTTTAATTTTTTAAATTACCTTTTGTTTTCTGAAATATCTAATTATACTGACACAGTAGTGTTGCACCGCAAATATGAAAAATTAGATGAAGATGATGATGACATTGGAATTTGTGTATGAAATGGTCCATGGGAAGAAGTGAAGGAGGATGATCCTGAAAAGGTCACATCAAAACATGGAAGAGCGCTAAATTTTTTATTGTCTTGTTAAGGGACGACACAATATCAATATGTAGACATATAATATGAATAAAACTTGTTATAATAACAATAAATAATATTGGACACTAATTAATATGGTCCAAATAGAGCACATTATTAATATGCTTCCCCATGCAATCTCAAACTGACAAATGGCAGCTTCTTGAATATGCATTAAACTACATTATCTATGTATGTGGGTCTCTAACATCTGGTAACAGTATCATCAGAAGAAAGAAACAAGAATCACCCATGAACACATATATATATATAAGTAACCCTAGCCACCCCTACCTAGTATACCTAGCTCCTGCCACTCTCTCTCTCTCTCTAACACACACACACATATCATATGAATAAGTAAAATGTAAAATTGAAAACAAAAGAAATAGTTGTTCAGTGTAAGAGACGAAAACCAAAATGCAAGAAACCTCACGGTGTCAAGTTGATGAATAGAGAGAGAGACGGGAAAGACGGAAAAGGAAAGGGTGGGAGGGGAAGTGGTAAGGTAGAAAAACATGCTTGGTGTCAGACACACCCACGTGAGGTTCTTTCTCTCTTCTTGTTTCTCATATATTCTCAAAGACAAACAAAGCAGACACACCCAAATTCCCTTTTTTTCTCACCCTTTGCGTGCTAAAATCAACCACAGAAATAAAATGACACTTTCATTAGCCTCCCTTGGGTAAAAAAAGTTATTATATTATAATATTACTTAAATGTAATAACCATCAACAAGTCAAGGTTATTTAATATTTAGTTAGATAATCAATTCATCTCCATCATGTCATGTTTAAGGTTAGATGTGTGTGTGTACGTACAGTTGCACTATGCTTGCTTAATTTGAAGTGATTCTAGAATTAGAAGACTAAAAATGCAGAGAATAAACTTAACATAGAAGAATTGAGAGATAGTAAATATGAAGAAAATGAAAGAAACAAGAGGGCATGGGCATGGGGACGTACTATATATATATGAAGTATTATAGGTGTATAGTAGGGTTGAGGAGGGTGGTGGATATAATGAAGATGAAGATGAGAGAGGGGGGAGGGTAAAAATGGTGTCAGTGGGAAAGAAGGGAAGAGGGGGAGTAGGGCAATCTGATAAGTGTCACTCAGCTAAGAGATGATGAGGGGAAAATAGTAGGAGAGTGTCAGACAACCCCACGTGAGGGATTAGTAATTTGGTCTTTACCAATATATACAAGGGGTTAACTTATGGAGTAGTATTAATTTGTAAAAGCTAAGTACTCTATATTTAAGTAGGTACGTATAAGCATGGTAAACAATTTTTGATAGATTCAGTATTTAAAATAAACTTTTTTAAGTACTAAGTTTAGATACTAGTTGACTTTTTTGGAGAATCATAAGAAAACTAAATATTTTAATTAAAAATAGATTTTTTAGATTTTTCTTCAAACTAGTTTATTTGACTTATAATCTAACATATGGACTAATAATATACAAAATATGTTATTAATAATAATGGTTCATTTAAAAAAGTTAATCAACTCTTATATTTAAAAAGAATGAATGTGACACTCAATAATTTCTTATAATTCTGAAGTTAATTGAGATTCCTCACCATAAAGTTGTTATTAAAATTTTGCCTTTAAGATATTTTTTCAGAAATATTCAACAACCTAAACTGAGGATACTGAATTTGATAGTAGCATTGAATATTCATTGAAAAGTTATTTTAACTTAGCAAGTAAAAAATATCTGAAAGCAACTTAACAATGTACTATGAAAACACACACGCACACAGATATAAATATGTTAAATGGAATTTTGTGGGCTCAATTGTCGAGAAGCAGAGGGGGATGTTGCATCCAAATCCATGAAGTGTTTTGGCCTTTGCGTGCGAGATCCCTTTGCGTGAGAGAATGAAAAAGAAGGAAGAGAATAAGTTAAAGGGTTTATATACACACACATGAATATATATATATATATATATATATATATATATATATATATATATATATATATATATATATTCTTGATTACATTAACTTACTCACACATATGCTTCTGAGGGAGCAATCGTGTCAGTCATCAAAAAGAAAAATTGATAGATAGGGAAAGCGAAGTTGAGCAAGTAAGTCATCGTCCACACACCAAATAGTTTTTTCAATATTCCCATTATTATTAATCTTCCACATTTTTCTTAAAAAAATCACTCTTTTTTTCCCGTTATAACCTGAAGATTCCTATCATCATTCACCATATCTACACTAATCAAGTATTTACAGATTGAGTTTTTCTTTGACTCAAGGCTTTGATAGTTGCTTGTAATAAATAAGTTTGGTTTCGAAGAAGCCATTTGTGTGTGTAGTCACTCCTTGTCCTTTTAGAGTTTTTGAGTTTGATTATGTGTTTATATGTTACTATAAATCAAGATAATATGTGCTTATTATTATACGTCTTTGTGAATTAGTGAGGATCCAAGATGGACTACCTGTTTTCAATTCTCAAACATTGAAGAGAATTGAAGAAACAAAGATTATACTCCATCTTATCATAAATATAAATAAGAGTCAAATTGGGATATATTTTATCGTATCTCAAATTTATAAACATTTTTCAAATTATTCTTATTAAGTGGGCATAGTAAGTGGTTCTTAAATATTAATTTTGATGAAAACCATGATTAAAGATTGTATTTATAAGAAAAAAATACAATTTTCTTACTGTGTACAAATTAATTATGTAGTTTGAAGTAGTATTTTTCATGTTGATGAAGTAAAACAAAAATTTAATTAATTAGAAAAAGTATATTGGAAATATATAGAGGCATATATTTACAGGTACATGACATGATCCGTAAAATCATGGGACTATGTATATATATTTCTTGAGGATTGGGAAACCCATTTCTTTTATATAATATTTATTATTTAAAGATTGATAAATTTATGATGGAGGAGCAGCAGAAACAGCAGCAGCACCCAGATGTTGGTTGTCTTCATCCTAAGACGCAAACCATTTGGTTCACCACAGCTATTGTCTTCCTTAAATAAATCCTTTAATAATTATTTATTTGTAATAATACAATTGATTAACTATCAATTAATATGATTAATTCTCATGGGTGTCATCATGAACTCTCGTACTACAACATACTTAGAGGATCTTCCTGATCTTATGATTTTTTGCACCCCAACGTTTTCCCTTTCACATTTATTTTTTTTATTGGTATTGCCGTGAGGGCTCTTTGGTTTTTTTTAATTTTTTTTTTTGGCCGGACTTTGGTTTTTTTTAATCTTGTTCGATCTTAAAATACTCTTTATTCTTTCATAACTTTTTGAAAGATACCGTTTCCATCAAATAAATATATGGTGATGAGTTATAGAAAGTTAAGTAAAAGCGGCTAAGGTTTTTTATGCTTTTATTTAGAAAACACATCTCCTCGGTAAAGAACATATTTTTTTTATCTAGCATGTAGTGCTTTCCATCACACTTACACTCAAGAAACCAAATTTTGTGAAAGAAAAATTGAAGATAAATTGAATAAAAATGAAAAATGTCAAAAATATATTATACTTAAATTTTCAAGATATCCTTATGTATGGGGAGAAATAATGTATGTAGTAGTATATGTAGGTAATCTTGAGAAATAAATGAAAGAATATTGGTTAAAGTTTTATATTTGTTTAAGTTTATACTTTCTCTATTCCTAATTATAATATCAAGTTTACTATTTGGAGAGATTAAAAGAAACAAAAATAACCACTTGAAATAGTTATATCTATCATTTTTTCAAAAATATAGTTATAAGAAGGATTACATTTACCAAAAAACTGTATCTTATGGTAATACATGATAGGAGCGAGCATGTTTAATGGGAGATTAATGCTTCTTATTGAATTAACTCGGACTTTCAGAAATTAAAGGAAAATATAATATGAAAGGTGTATATTTGCTTGGTAAATACGCTTGAGTGGTGTTAAAAGAGATATATGCATGGTTCGTTGACTTTGTCATATATAACGTGATCTACTTTGAAGAGTGGGCATAGATGGCAACATGTTTCTGGTTTGAAGTTTGATTCTGAAATTAGAGGAGAACATGCCAATAATAATTAGTGTTGGTGTGGTGAAAATTAATCTAGAGTTAGGCATCCCTAGGCAACTTAATGCAATTGTAATTGGGAAGAGTTGTGATCCCCAAAGAAATTCATTACCTTGGTATGTGCCTTCAAACAACTAACAAATTAAATATATATAGGAATCAGTTTAAAAGTACATGAAAAATAAATATAGGAGTAGTAGTTAGGCATCCCTAGGAAACTTATTGAAATTGTAATTGCGAAGAGTTCATCTAATTGTTAAAACTTAAAAGCATGGATTTACAGTTCGCGATTCGTATCTAAAACTTTGATTAAAAAAATAAATAGAAACAATATGATCCTCTTGATAACCTTTTATAGTAATGAATCTTACTGAATTTTGTGATACACAGTATAATCAATCGTGAAAGCAAACAATTCACCATACGCTTTGATATATCTTTATCCCCATGCCAGAAAATTTTATTCTTTTAAATTATGTTTGTTTCAATGTTATGGTGTTTACTCTTTAAATGATAGATTTATAAAATATAAAGTGTAATTTGTAATTAAAATGTTAACATATGCAAATATTTCATGTTTTCTTATTGAAAAATTACAATGATAACATTTTTAATCAGTGATCAAGTATCCTATGATACACGATACGATTTAATTCATGATTCTAAAAAATAAGATTTTCGATTCACATATCCGGATTTGATAACCATCGTTAAAAAAGTACACTGTATTAATGCATACTAGCTAATTATCAGGACCACTATCATTATAGGAGTACAAGTTAGACACACAAAAAGTTCTTACTCAACAATTTAGATATGGATGTGGAAAGCTTTATAAAATAATTAACGTTGATAGTAATATGGAAGTTCAAGGCACTATTGTGAGATGCTTTATTGAACTTTCAACTTCATCCCATTATTGTTTTCTAAATCATTCTTAGCTTCCACTTGATTAATTATAATATTCTAATTATATCCAAAGGCATCTTTGCAACAGAATATAACACTTTACATCTCTGTTAGTCAAAGGTCAAGAGGGACTAACGAAAGATAAAGACATTTATATACACAATAAGTATAATAATATAGAGTACAAAGCAAGAAATAAACCAAACAAATTAAAATAGTTAATTAGTATGCACATTGGACAGAGGCTGAGAAAACAAGGAGATCCTAAGGTGAAGGGTTTATGCTTTGTTTTATTAATTAATTATTCTCTCCAGTCCTGGGCATAAATATTTTAAAAATTACTTAAATTGATTTGTTAAAATGTGTATGTTAGCTACCTGAAAATACCCTTTTTAAGAAATAGGTTAACGTCAACAATATAAACCGACTTTGTAAAAGAAAACTTATATATTTGACTAAGTTTCTACATTTATAATATGAAAGAATATTTAATTAATAACAAATGTAGGATTGATGATGAATAATCTGAGAAGGGTAGCGAGAGTATATAGGTAAAGAAAGTTCTATTCCTTTACCTCAAATTTCTTATTTATACTTGGACGTCACATTTGTCTTCCTCTGATTTGATTCCTTATATCAAATACGTCATTTGTCTTACCAAAACCTTTTGTCCAGAATCAAAAGCCCCAACGCACATTTGATATCCTACATATGTCATGCTTCCCTAAGCAATTCCAGTGGGAAAACAGTAAAATAAAAAAAAAATAAAGTTTGGAATTTTGATGGGAAACCCTAATGAAAATAGCACTTGAATTTCAAAATTTCATTTAGGTGATGTAGAGTTGTCAATGGTTACTCATTTACTTAAAATGATTGTTTAATTTGAATAGTAAACAAATCTTAAAATCTATGAAGGATTTTGGAATTCAAGTGCTTTTTTCTTATTTTTTTAATGATCATTTACTTTCACTGTACTGAAATCATGTTCAGAACCACTTTAGTTTATGTGAATTCATGTACAGACAAGTTCATTGTCAATATTTTTAATAAAGGAAAGATGTTGTCTAATATAACTTACTTTCAAGTTTAATCGTTTATTTACTTTTTTAAACACGAAAGAGGTATTACGGTTTGAAGTTTGAACCTAGAACTTCTAGCTAGTAACTTATGCAGATTTCTATCTTTCACTTACTTGATAGATTTTAAAAAAGCAAATACTCTAGTCCATTGTGCAATGTGAACTATAACAATATAAGATAGTTACTTTCCAGAAGTTATTATTAAAAGCTTTTTTCTTTATTTATTTTTCGTTAACCTTTTGACCTATACAGCATCACAAGTTTTTTTTTGACCTACAACAGCACAAGTTTACAGCAAGCGTAAACTAAACTAATCTTATTTAATAATTTTTTATTTTTATTCTATATAACAAATGTAACTGGGGTTTAACGTGTACATTTTTGGAAAGGAAAATGTTGAAGGGAAGTTCTTCATATAGGTAGAAGTTTTCAATAAGAATATGTATATACGTGATATGTGTGTGTTTTTGTGATTGCGTTGCGTGTGTGCATATGAGTACATTACATACATTTTTCTACTATTTAATTTCACATGTCGATAAAATATAGGTAGAAGTTTTTAAGGATAAAATACATTTTTATTCTTAAAAATTGTATACTTCAACCTCCTAAATTTTGTGATACAAGAGAATCATTCAATTCTCAAATTGATTTGACGTCTTAAACTGTATGCCTGAGAATTATAAAATATATTAAACAATAATTGATTTTTGAATCTTCAATAAATATAGTTCAATGTCACTTGTTAATCCTCACTATTACATATGGTTTTGTTTTAATCCTCACTATTACATATGATTTTGTTTTTCTGAAGATCTTTTTGGATAACATATATTCGAATATGTATGCGGAATTTATTATTTTGTTTTCACATGAAAATGAAAACGAAGTTAAATTAATGGCCAACAAAAATGCATGTGTGCATGTGTGTATATTTGATATATAGCAATCTACCAAATATCTCAATTATATGTGTTTATACATACTTTCTATTGTCCTATTTTTTTTTTTAAAAAAAAGCACATACATACAAATTGTCAAATCTCATGAACATTAATTATTGCATAATGGTGTTGTACAATACATGCAATGAACTCTTCTTAAGGGGATAAGCCTTTATTATTGTTGTATATACATGCAATTTATTATCACGAGAATTTCAATACATGACATTGTTTGAACTAATGAATGTACCATTCTTGAGGACCTTATCCAATGGCCACAATATAAGTTGATAGTTTTTCATGGGAATAGTTGGATAAGAGACTTAAGGATAAAATTCTACATAATCTCTTCAAAACATGAATAACATTTTCTTTAGACTTTGTTCGCGCACATCTTAAATACATTGTGCATGACTTTCTTCTTCATCTCTAATCTTATACTTTTCAAAGAACAATTCACACCAACATTGGTGAGTATGCCTCTTCAAAAAAGACTTATTTTTATAACAAGGCAGTAACAACTAGAAAATTGGTGGTATGAAAATATAGTAAAAGTCACTTAACTCTTTAGAATTTGAGCAGTAATAAATTTACATTTACTTGACTGAAAATATTGTAGTCTTATTTCTTGTCCCTGACGCTCTGAGTCCTTCTAATTATAAGGTCCTCACTCTTAAGTGTGGCCTATAAATGTAATCCTCCCTCTATTATTCATTTTCTGATTCTACTTATACCTTGGGGAGGTAGATGTGGACTACAAACAAGGCAGATAAAAAGAGTATAAAACACCAGATATCTACCCATATATCAAACAGAAAAATGAGAAGTTAAATTATATGATATCATCTTTTAAGAAATCCACCTGTTAAGGTACCCTTTGACTTTTTTCTAAACACAACACGGAGTGCTGAACCCACCAGAGGCCAACTTGTGGTAATAGCAATATAAAGAAGCAACCAGATGGACCATCGACTTTGCCGAGTTAACTGACCAAAATACCTCTTGAAAGGTGCTATAACATCACCGGGTATGGCATCACCCTGCTGAGATGACCGAGTTTGTGCGATGCTAGGGGAGGCATCAACACAGTTTGCATCAGCTCTGGGCACTTTAACTTGTTCTTCCCTGATCATTTCATTATTAGTTTGATGCTGATCAGATGGTATCGCTTGTGGCTCTTCCTCATTCTGTGTTGTTTGCTCAGACGCTGCCACCATTCCATTTTCGGTAAGATTTACGTAAGGTCCCTGATCGATTGGCGTGTCCCATGGCGTGTGTGGTTTAGAAATCTGCATGAATCAATAGTTACACAGAACAAAATGGTTTCAGCTTGAAGAAACAGTCTACAAGTTGCTGCAAAACCTCAATGTGCATCTTTTATAGGGTGTACCAGAACATGCATGAAACGATCAAATGTATGAAGTTAGAATCTGATGGGCCTGTGATTTTTGGGAGGGTGAGGGGGAAGGCCTATGCCTATGGGAAGAAAATAAAGACAAGATAGTACAAGATGGCTGGGCATGGGTGCGGTGAGTGGAAGAGAGAAAATGCATGCATAAGGTGGGCACTAGATAGGTTTATTAAGGGGTTGAACCGATTGAGAGGCAAGGAAAGAAATTGGTACTCAGTGAAGAGAGAGCCCAAGCCTCTTGATAGCTTGGGCAGTGCCCACTTGTTTTCTTACCTACAAATTACTGCTACTTTGTTCTGTGTGTCTATAGACTTGTGTTACTATTTAATTGAGCTATAAATATTTATTAAAAATGGTGTTTCAGTTTAATTTTGGTCCTTTCGATAAAAAAAAGTTTTATTTTGGTCCGGATTCCATCAGAATCAAATTGTAGCTTATCAGTAAATAAGCAAAACATCATCAGTAGCAATACATTACCTCTTTCTGTTCATGCATATATTTGCTAGTGTGTAGCACATCAAGAAATTCATTTGCAGCTCTTACCCACCTGCAAGAGAGGAAAATTTGATATTTATTATACTATTAAGCTTATGATGCAATTGATGTACTTGGTGCAATCTGAACCAGCCAATAAAAAATGATTATTAATGATATCATTAAACTGCAATGATTTCAAAAGGTACTCCATATTTAGCCATCTCTTAAGAGAGCCAGAAACAGTTTCATAGTCAACTTAAGTCAAGTAACACCAAGAATTATATTATGAAGATGCTGGTGAAATCATTTTTAGCCAACAGCAAATACACCTAGCCAGCACATAGAATGCTTCTCCCCAGATGTCAATACTTTAGCTCCAAAGAAGCTAATTGAGTGTAATTATTGGATCCAATATATTGAATATAAGACATGCGAGGACAGGCCAGCAAGATCAATACAGCATTCGTTTCAGGGTTTTGCTCATACTTAAGCTCCAAGAAAATTACTTGAATAAGATTGCTGAATTTAACATGTTAAAGAGCAAACATATGCACACGTAAAATACCAAAGGCTAGATGCAGTTATTCCCTCAAAGAACGCTAAATGTCCTCCATGCTTGGTAGTAGCCAGCACAACATTTTTATTTGCCCTGTAGGAAAACAAATGTTATATTTGATACTAAAGAAACAGCAAATTAATAGGAAATAAGGAATGCAATGAAGGCATGCAACCTGCATTCATCCCAGGGAATGGCTTCCCTGGTACAGACTGGATCGTCCAAAGCACTAACACAGAGAAGTGGAACAGCTACAGATTGTATATAAATTGAACTGCTACAACGCCTATAGTAGGTATCAACAGTCTAAGGAAAGATTGACTTGAGGTTACTAATAATGGGTTGGCAAAGATAATAAAACCAAAAACAATTGCGCATCATAAGCTAGATAATAGTACCTCATATTTCCCAACAACACGAGTTGCATGGTGATCAAAATCTCGAATGGAGAGTGACTAGAAAAGTAGACATATATAGTAAAACAACATAACATTTGTCAGCATAAAACAATCACAAGAATTGCAAAACATTGACAAAATATCATCGGTGATAATTTATAAGATGTAACAATAATTGCAAATTTTTGTTGAGATCTCATTCAAAATTCAACTACTAAAACATGCAAGAAAATAGCCAAAAACAAAGCATGCTAGTTGTTTGCTATCTTGATGAGGAAATCCAACAAGATCTTTTCAATAATTTGGTGGATACTCAACTGGGGTCAGGTGTATTCCGTCAAATGCTAGCTATTTGAGGAGGCTACCTATAACTAGCTGTTGACAATTTGCAAGGGCGAATGGAGAATTTTTTTTATAAGTGAGATAGCCAAGTAAATGTCAGAGTTAAGTTGCGCACAGTGAAGTTGTTGAGATGTCAATTCTCCAAGGAAAGCTAACTGATAGAGACTAAGGTAGTATGATGTAAAAATCTTCAGATTACTTAGCATTAATATGATTTTTTTTTATTTCCTTTTTCCTTTACCTTATTAATGTGAATAGTCTAAGGTAAGATTTTTTTTCTATCCCTAGTTTTTAGGCATGATAAGTGTACTACCTCAGTATATTCAATAAACTCAATATTGACCAATGAGAATCAGAACATATTTTAATCTCCCTGCTCATATATGGAATGCCTAAACCCTAAATTGACTAGTAATGAATGGCTCTATGCAAGCTTGAATCTTGAGCACATCCCCCTCCCCTCCCATCCCACTGGGATGCCCATAACAACTTTTATGGTTACTTGTTGAGAGTTAAGCTGTTCAAATTTCAAAAGGGCATATTTCCTAATTCCTATTAAGCAATTTGAATAGCAAATGAGTCTAAAATGCTTTGTCAAAGAAATTGATACATTTATGCCACAAACACCTAGATAATATATTATATGTAACTAAAATAGCAGCTGCCAGCCTGCCACGTGGCAGAAAACCAGATAACTAAATATCACAAATCCTAATTCATTCACGCCTTTACTTCTACATATACTCCCTTCTTTAGCTAATAGAAGTGTCAAATGAGTTTCCTACATGTCACAGCAGCTTCAGGGTTAGAATACATATAGAAAGCTCACATCTGCTGACATACAAAAAGTTGGGAGTTTAATGAACTACATCTTCATGACCAACATTTTAATAGACATGTATCGATATGAGTGCAAAAACTTCATTCCTACTGATCAATAGATAATAAATCAATAGAAAATAGGCATCAGATATCATATGAGCATAAAATTAGAAGGCCCACATTTGAAAATAGCATATAAAACTACTTCAATCATTATCCTCATCCTAACAATACAGTAGATGTAGTAAAATAGTATTATAATTCTTGTGAAGAAAGATACCTTTTCAATTCCTTCCCAATTCGCTAGACGAGTGAAGTGAGGTTGGTGCCTGCAATTGTGATCAATTCAAAAGAACTTAAATAAGCATGCAGATTGGAGTTGATATCTGCAAATATAGTACTTTACCAACTAGACACAGAAAGTTATTGTAACTCGGAAATATAAAATAAACAGGAAAGGTAGCAAAGGCATACATTTTGGCATAGCCTTGAAGTCCAATTGCAAGAGCTCTATCATAAAACTTTTGGACAAGCCTACGGCTTATAAACCTATCTCCTATCTGCAAAGAATACAAACACCATAAATTCCAGTCGAAATGCAATAATAGGAAAAACCATGAACGGTGCGACGATTCATTATTTAGTAATATCAAATAGGCACTGAAACTCAGTGAAGCATAATGTTTCAAGGCAAATTATTCAATACAAAATAGAATTTCAAATATGAATGACATATAACTAAGATGTTGAAGTTTTACCTGGGACCTTCTAACTTTCAAATAACTACTATCATGTTTTTAGGTTTCTGAATTGAAATATGCACAGAAATATTCTGCCATGATTTCTAAAAATTGCAATTAACACACTTAAAGAGCTGACCCAGTTAATGAAGAAATCTAAATCGTTGAAAGGACAATATGAAAACCTCACGGAGCATATAAAGGGTTTTGGCGGACAATGAAGACATTAAAGAAGCTAGAGACTAAGAGACATGTAATTTAATCAACAATAATCATATATGTAGAATGCATAGTTTAGGTGACAATATAATTATCTTTGCTAAGTTCATACATCAGACTAATTCCTCTGTATTTGAAATGCCAAATTAAGATGCGGTTACTTTTAAAATAAAAGACTAACCAAGAGATCCCATGGACAGCAAATAGCTACAGCCCCAGCCACGGGAATGTTTTCACCCTCCTCACCAAGATACTTTACCTGCATATATAGTCAAATTCAAACTATGTAGGCTAACAATGATAGAACATGAGAACAATAACCATGTACAAATCCTAATTTGCAAGCAGTTTAGAGACTAAATGAAGTAGGAGTATATTATAATGGTCATGACTAACTATTGTGATCAAATTAAAGTGTTGCTTGGTACCTCAATGGGATGAGAAACCCTACTCAAAAAGCAAATTGTTAAGGTGGGAGAACCAATATATTTAAATATCCCACTGAGCATCCCATTCAACTCAATGCGGAACTTAGTATCCCATACTAGACAGTATCCACCAAGTATAAACATAAAGCAGCCAAAACTTGTAAATTCTCAAAATCTAAAAAGGTGATTTTTTTTTATTGTCAGCAAACAACATACCACTAAGCTGTGTAAATGTCTTTTTTTTAAAGCAGCAATAGACAGTCAGAGAAATGTCGATCATTAATAACAATATTCAAGTAAGAAAGATGTAAATGATCGAATTACCATGTGATAAATTGAGATATGTACTTTATTACAAAACTGCAGAGAAAATTGTTTGAGCAGGTAGAGAAGCATGATATTAAGAAACAAACTTCCATGAGCTGAGATAAATCATGCATATAATCTCTTAATCTATCAGTAAAAAACAGGATTTTTTTGTTTTTGAAGTTAATTTCTCCTCGTAAAAATGTTTCCATCACAAAGAAGTGAGATCAAAAGCTTCCAAACTTAATTGTAAACGTTTTGAGAATTCAAATTCATATGGTTATATGTAAACATAAACATTTTGAACAAACACTCTAACATGAGAAGTTAAGACATAATAACACTTGAGCTGTGAAACTTACAAGAACATTGGCACCAATACTAGTTCCGATAACAAATAGGGGAGCCTTAGGGTACTCTTCATGCAGATATTTAATCACTGCACGGACATCCTCAGTCCACCCCGCATTGTAGAAACAATCAGACTACAGAGGTTGGAAAGAGAAGGCGTTAATAGAGAAAAACAAATGCATTTTTACATCAAAACATTGATAAGATAAAAGTATCCACACAAAAAAAAAAAATCCAAATTGAATGTCCACTCTCATAAAGCGCTGACCTCAACTTTAATTATCCATCCATTATTTTATTTACAAGTGTTAGGAAAATGATCGACAGTCCATGGATATTTCTTCCCAAATAAATGGAAGAATAAGCCAGTGGGAATAGAATATTATGATTAGACTATCGTCTCCTAGATCTATAAGTTCAAAACCATAAACTAATTTACCATCTGAAAGTTTTATAAACATATTCATCACTGTCTCAAGGAGTTGTCATCCCTTTAGAGCATGCACTACAGCATTGAGGTCAGATTTATTCAGTTTAGTTACTACATAAAACAGGACCGTGTGTGCATGCGAGAGTCCACCAATGACATCTTTGTTTTAACAATTTATTAAAAATACAAGAAAGAAAAGAACATTCCTCCCCTTTAAACTAAAGTAAAATAGTGGATAAAAAATTAACATAATGCAGGATGGGAGTTAATGATCGAAAGAAAGCTTATTATTACAGTGAATGACAGATCAAATCATTTCCACATTATATGCTTACCAATATTTCAACTATTCTTCGATTTTATTAGTGTTAAGATTACTTAAAGAAACCTCTTATATCAAGTTAGCATAAGTGACATTGATGAAACCCCTACAATTATTCATAAACTTTCTAAAAATCTAGTACAGTCATCTTGATCTTAATCACAGTAGACTTAAAGATCTTTGTCACACATGGGATGATTTGATGGCTTACAGATCAATGACTTAAGATATATATTATATATATAAAATAATACATTCACTGCAGATTAGCCAGCTTCAAACTAGCTAATTGATCTGGTTTCATCAATCCATTCAGTATCACTTCACTTTCTCGAATTCTTTATTAAAACTTCACAGGAAAGCAGGAGGATAACCCTGCTTCATGGTTCACTTGAGGCTAAACGAAAGACTAACCGTAATTGAAACACCTCCAAGTCCTCGGTGATTACTAATAACCACATTCCATCCTCGCTTTGCTGTACAGAATGCAAGATGTTTGAGATACTACAGACAAACCACCACAAGATGTCTCTTTAGTATAAAAAGAGTATCATGTTCTAAAATAAAAAGAATCAACAAAAAAGTTTAAGCATTTTAAATGGGAAGAGAGAGGGGATTTACACAATAACACAATACATAACATCACTTACAGCAGATGAAGAGTCACTTGTTAGTCCAGGAATTACAACAACAAGAGGAGTGGGGTCATCTTTAGGAACAGTATAATCCCCATGGACAGTCCCATGAGACACTGCAAAGCAATCATATAAAAAAAATGTGTGAAAGAAACAAAAGTTATAAGTTAACATAAACATAACATTAACTCAAGAATGAACAAATATCGAATAACATGCCATATGACGAAAAAAATGGTAAAGCTGTCAGACATTAATCAACCCAAGATAATGTAAGAAAGCTATGGACGTATAGATACTATGCATAAACAAAAAAAACGTGTACATTCAATATAAGACATAACTCAGCTGACTAAGTATTTAATACATACCATCAGAGCTCCTTAACCAGTCCAAAGCAATAGTTCCGCCATCAGAGGTTTTATACAATTGTCTGTAAGATAATAAGAGTGATTGTCACATGAAACCAACAACAAACTATTGAGACATTACCAGACAACTAATACATATTAACATAGACACAAGAGATGGCCCAATAAATATATTATGATGGAAGAATCACAATATATGGCATGTATATCAGAGTTCAAGGAGATGGCCTGATAAACTGTTGTTGTTGGAAGAATCATTCATGTTTCAATGCACTTTAAAGTGTTGTGCCACATGTGGCATGCATATCAGACACATACCCAACACCATAAGACTTTGTTTTCACTTTTCAATCTATACGTTTTCATTTCTACATTGCTACTTACAACTATTTCTCTTAATTTATCTTAACTTTACAAGTTTGCTAACAGCCACATGTCAGAAACTTAGGATAACAATGCATGTATCAAATTCTTCCATATTACAAGCAGTACAAGAATGAGAATAAACATATAGACAAACCAAGGCTGCAAGGGAATGCTTTCAGTATAAGTTAACATATGATCTAATAATATATAAAATATGTCATGAGTAAGCAGTTTATTTTGCTTTATTAGAATTCTTCAAAAAAAAAGTCAACTATCTCTTATGTTTAGTAGGAGTACCTTACAATGAACATCATATACAAATCTACCATACACAATATTCCAAAATTATCTATCATTCTCTGCAATAGCACATTGACAGAATCAGAACTGAAAGGGAAGTAAAAAAATTGAAACCTTCTATACTTGAAAGCAGGTGGCCTCCCAAAAAAGTTCAAAAAACAAGTCTGCACATGAGGGCTTGAAAGCCAAAACGTGGCCAAATACCTAAACAATAACAATACATAGCAAATCAACAAAAAAAAATCACTAAAACTCTTCAAAATTCAAACACCCCAGAAGATCAAGAAATAAAAAGAGATAAAACAAATAAAGACAAGCTTATCCTTACCTCCCATGAAGAAGGGAACACTTAGAAACAACACCATCATAGATTTGAGAGGAAGAGTTATAGGTTAACCCCACAGAGGATCCTCTAAAAAAGGAGAGAAAATCTTGAAGGAAATGAAACTCCAAGAAATTGTAAACAAATACAACAAAAGCAATGGAAGCAGCAATGAGATAATGCCATAAGGGAATCAAAGAGAGGGAAGTGAGGAGAAGAAAGTAGGCATCAGAAGGGGAGGAATTGAAGGATGAGCAATCCATTAAGGGGGAAAAAATTGAAACTTTGGAAATTTGGAAGAAACCCTTTTGAGTAGATTGGGAAATGGATGGATGGGAATGTGAAAGGTGAGATTTTTGGGGTTAGGGAGTGATGGGCATGGTGGATGAATGAATGAAGAAAGACAAAGATGTCAGCAAAATTTCTGAGCTTTACAATGGCGGTGGGGCCATTCACATAAAGAGACAAAGAAAGATCTCCTCATTATTGTGAAAAGTGCCCATAATTTTGGAATTTGAATATAATCATTAATATCGGTCCTAATATAGGAGTCACACGCCAAAAACATGTGAATGTTAGATGAATGTCTATAGTTAATGTTTCATTTCTAATATTGCTCATATTTATTATGATACTTTTAAGAGAGAGAAATAAATCAACATTAATAGAGTTAGGAGTGTGAGATGAGCTCTGATATTTTGAAATAAAATCATTCAAATTTTGGATACGTGGAACGCGAGTAACTCGCGTTGGCAAGCCACAGGTTATTGGATTTACCATTCACCTTGTTCTGGTGTTAACAACTGAAGTGTTAATTAATGTATGTATTTAGTGATTAAATGACAGTGCGTATAAATATTTTGCTAACATTTATGATGTATGTACTTTTTTATTTTATTAGTAAGAATAAGAATATTTATCGATTAGTGATTTTAGTTTCATTCAATGGTGGATCGATAGTCAAATTTCAATATGGCAAAGTCAATCTAAATTAGTTAGAAATAAGAGAAGTTTAAACTAGTAAATTACAATAATGTTTTGCATTTGATGCTATGAAGACTGAAGAGAATCTAAATTATTTTTAAATTTGTTATTCTCATCCATCTGACCTGAATTGACTCCCATTAGACTCACTTACCCTTAGGCTATCATTAGTGTCCCTTTTCAATACCATGGTTATTTGTAAAAATAAATGTATGTTAATTTTTAAAATATTATTGTAAGTGTGATCATTATTTTTAGGGTAAAGGTGCAAAACTAGCCACCGTAAATTTCCAAATGGACAACTTTAGCACCCGTAAATTGGATGGTGCAAAACCGTACATTATAAATTAAAATGGGACAAATTTAGCCACGCCGTTAAGTTGAAGCTAACAGACGTTTGTGTTGGCGTGGGGCCCACCTTCATTAAATCAAAATGTCTGTTACCTTCAACTTAACGGCGTGGCTAAATTTGTCCCATTTTAATTTATAATGTACGGTTTTGCACCATCCAATTTACGGGTTCCAAAGTTGTTCATTTGAAAATTTACGGTGGCTAGTTTTGCACCTTCACCCTTATTTTTATAATTGGTATTCCGTTCATTCATATACATAAGAGCCCATTATTTGTATGATTTTGTGATTTTGTCCATTTTATAAGAGTTTGGTTGAATTTGTCAGAGGTTTTGAATGGGAATAAGCAAGATCTTTTGCAAAAAAAAAAAAAACACTTTATGAGAGAATGAGAAAAAGATAAGATTGTTGAAGTATTTGAAACTTGGTTCTAAAACTTTTATAATGAGTTTCACCTCATTTCATTTACAGAGTTTATAAACTCTTTTTTGTTTTAGATTTATGGGTGTGCTCCAATCCCATCACCTTTACTCTTCCTTTTCAAGTTATCATTTGCCTTTTGCCTTTTCTTTAGTCATTTCTCTTTTCATTTTTTACATAATTTTTCCGTAAAATGGAAATTGTATTCATATAATTTTTTTACATAATTTCTTACTTTAAGAGTAACATTATGTTTTCTTTATCTCTAGTTTATATGGTAGTGTATTTAGTATCCTTTAGAAAAATCAAGTTCTATTCCATAACAATCATCTCTGCTTATTGACAATTTAAGGAATTGTTAGTGACAACTATCAAATTGTCAATAATAAGACATTTGATTTTACCCAAGTGCCATTGAACTTCAATGTAATTTTATAATTGTTTAGGAGATAGTTAATTATGATTGGTTTCTTTATGAGGGACCTGATTGTGATTTTCCCTATTATTTTTCTTTTGATTTACCCTTCAAATAGCTTTTTGTTTTACCTCACCTCTTGGAAAACAATGACATTTTCTCAAAATACTCATAATATAATAGCATGATTAGACCAAATTTCATACCTTTAAGCATGTGCATTTGAGCTTAATTAGTGTGGTTTATTTGTTATATTTGATCATTATTGGTACATTTTCATGCGCATGCTTATGTGTAAATATTTGAAGAATAATAACCTTATTACTTGCATTTTATGAAACCAAGGGTATTTTGGTCATTTTAACTATGTGACGTGTTTTTCATGTAGGGGGTCCCAAGTGGGCCCCATACACCCTTGGTGGAGCTTCAGCAGAGATAACTTGGCAAGAAGGAAGGCTAGATGACAAGTACTCAAAGTCACATCCGGATGCAGGTTCACATCCGGAAGCATACTCACATTAGGATGCAAGTTCACATCCGGAAGCAAAGTTACATCCGGAAGCTGAGCCACTTGAAGAAGGGAACTTACATCCGGAAGTGGATTTGCATCCGGTAGTGAATGTGCTGGCGCTGGCGGACAGTCTTTACATCCAGAAGCTCAAGTCCATCCGTCAGCGAGTACAAGAGCCAGACTGCACAATGATCAGAAATGTCAGCTACTTTTCAGAAGTCTTTTGTGCAGAGTTAATTAAAGTCAGCCCTGCAGCCTGAAGGTACTTGGGAAGCATCTTTCCAAATGAGGCAAAATTGGCGCCAATGTCAAAATTCAAATATGGAGGACTCATTAAGGGCAAAAAGGGAAGCACAATCACTTGGAGAAAAAAGAGGAACCTTTAGAAATGCATGGAGATGAGATCTAGTCCACATTCATCCCCACCTTTCACCAAATACCAAAAATACCCTTTGAGCGATAATCCCAAAGTTACTCACCACTATAAAAGCCCAAATGTCACAACTCTAACTAACTTTTACCATTTTCCACTTTCACTTTCTCTCTCCTCTAACAAACTCTCTCAACTCCATCTTCATCTTCTTCATCTCCTCCACTTCGAAACCTCCGCCATGTCCAGAACCTCTAACCTACCTTCATCCGCCTTCATCTCCATGTCAGGCTAGATCGCCTAACCTTCTTCTCCAAGGAAATGTGCTTGTAGAATCAACATATGGCTTCATATGTTTGTAATTTTCTCTTTTAGGTTTCAAGCTATATGTAAATTTTTGCCTATGTATGTCTAGATCTAGGCTTATATAGGTTAGAGCATCTGTAATTTAGGTGTTCTACTTTATGTTAGCTTGAAATCTCTCTTTTACGTTAAAGACATGAAAACCGAGGCTTAATTCTTGTAGTTTCATACATGTATGTGTGTGCGATTAGCTCCTCTTGCATTTATGGAATGAATTTGTTTCTTAAGTACTAGATTTAGTGCTTAATGTTGTTGTAGGTATGTTTATGGGTTGAAAGAGCCTTAGGCTTAATTAAATTAGTTAAACTCTTGTAGATTTCTTTGATTAAAGAGTTCTCAAGGATTTAACTAGTTTATATTAAGTGAAACAAGTATATGAAGTCCGATTAAACAAAAGCACTAAGTACTTGGAGAAGGAGATACATCTCATCCATACTTTCACACTTTCAATTCTGTAGTTATAGTTTTTACTAGTTTCAGTTAGTCTTAGATATAAAGCCTGCACTCAACCTGTTTGATAATTTGCTTAACTTGTGATTATTTGACCTAAGCAAGAGATAAAACCGAACTGTGAATTGACCTAGGACTTGCTGCTAACTACTGTAGTTTAATTCTAGTTTTATTTGTTTTAGCTCTTTTTAGACGACGAAAAAGAGTTAAATCATAGGACTAAATCAATTTTATATATAGGAGTTTTCGCACAATCAGTTTATATTTACCAGCAATTACTTTTTATTATATTTTTGCCAGCAACATATTTACTAGCAATTCCTCATATCATCGCAGTTAATAATGGTATGTACTTACATTATTTGCATGTGTTATTCCTTTTTTTTTATGTTGCTATAATATTCATGGGATTTCTGACATAAAGTTGGATCATAATCCCTTTCTTTCAAACCCTTTTAGGGTAGATGTCTGTTCCTCCTTTGTGAGTGAACATAGTGGCATAACCTTCATCAACTTGATGTTGATGACCTCTTCTATAAGCAACATTGTATTGCAAGAATTTTTCATTAGATATACTACTTGTTTATGCTCTTGCATTGGAATGGTCAGTTTCTATTTGTGTTTCAATGTTTCTGTTCACAAATGTATTGTTAATGTCTTTATGTAATTGTGACTTGAATTAATATAATTGTCATTTTATCAAAAAAAAAAAAGGAAAAGGCGTCACCTAAACCTATTAATGATCTGGAAAGGATGAAGACTATGGAAAACAAACAAAGAGTTGGGACATGTTCGCAAAAATAGAGTTAGGCATACATCACATATTCACATCTCTGTTTTCACATGGACTAAAGTAACTACCTCGTGTATTGGCCAAAAAAAATAAGTAACTACCTCGTGTCAGTAAAATTAGAATTAGATCACTAATTGACAAAATTTGGTTTGGTCAAACAACTAATTTAAAAATATCAAATACACTAAATTAGTTCATTTGGTTAATGATAACAAATTTGTGTTAACGTTTTTATAATACCTTCCATGGTCATGTGTTTTAAAACTAGTCATTGGTGAATAAACCTTCACTTTGAGCAACTAATAAAGGATATTTTGAGGTAAACTTTATATTTAAGACGAAATCAAACTTCTTTTGTAACCCATATTTAAAGATTGGGTAGTATATTTTTCATGGAGATGATCGTTGCCTCTTTAAGTGAAAGTGTAACTTTTATTCGAAAGTTTCCTTTTAACCTAGCCGTTTTGGATCCCTTGAAAAGAAGGCGTGCATTCACTTCCATACACCCACATGGAATTTGATCCTAACCTCTCTCTCTCTCTCTCTCTCTCTCTCTCTCTCTCTCTCTCTCTCTCTCTCTTCAATACGCTTGTTTTCTCCTTTTTTTTCATTTTCTTGAAACTCTTTTCCCTTTTCACCTAACATAGACCTAAGAATATGAACTCGTATATTTTTGGCAAAAAAAAGAGAGAGATTGTATTGAAAGCAAAAAAAGAAACTACAACATCTCAATACAACAAACAAAACAACCAACAACATAAAATACAAAACTGATACAAAACAGCATAAATCAGATATATATAGAAAAAAAAAGCATCTAAAAGACTAAAACATTTTAGATGTAGCTAGAAAGAACTGTAAACTGAACCAAAAAGAGCCTCGTAATCTATTCCACAGCTGTGTCAAAGGTCAAGAAACCCACTTCAAAGAGTTAGACCCATCTAGTGAAACTTTGACAACACGATTTTCTTTCCATGGGAACCCATATGTAAGGATGGTTACTAAATAAGTTGCTCATTAAAACAAATATATTCGTAAGAGGAACAACATCAAAGGTAAGAGTACAGAAAACACAACCAAACTTAATGTCAATTGCATTATCGAATCCATCTTTGGCATACTTTGCCATCTCCAATTCTCATCGGAAATTTCATAAAACCATACATGGGCCTATATAAATATTGTCCTTTGAACATGTAGTCAGTCGAATAGAATATGGACAAATTCTCCCTCCATTTTTAAATATAAGATTGCTTTCTCTAATTTGATTAGATTAAAGATGTTAGTTAAGTTGGTTATTAGGATATGACATTACTAATATACCCTAACCATATATCATTATTCTCATTCTCCCTCTCTTACTTGTTCAACATATAGATAAACATTATTAGGGTTTATTTGGGAAAAGATTTCGAAAAATTAGAAACTTTTTTATATTTAAGAACAAATTGAAATTTAAAATTAATCTTATATTTAGAAACGGAGGAGTACTTTCTATGCACCTGTATAAATACTCTTTGAAAACAAGTCTGGCATATTTTCCTCAAAAACCAATCAATATGTAAAAAAAGTTAGGGAAAATCCCAAATAAATCCCCCCGAATACGTAAAAGGACAATTAAGGAATCTAAACTTCCAAAAGGACCATGAAGGAACCAGCACCTATATGTCATTTTAAAACTTTGCGAAAAGACAAATGGTCTCCATCCTAAAACACAAATTCCTACCTCACCCTAAACTCACCCTAACACCCACCCTCTACTCACAATTTGTGTTTTAAGATGGAGGCAATTTTGTCTTTTCGCAAAATTTTAAAATGACATATAGGTGCTGGTTCCTTAATTGTCCTTTTGAAAGTTTAGGTTCCTTAATTGTCCTTTTGGGTATTCGGAGGGACTTATTTGGGATTTTCCCAAAAAGTTATCAAACAATTTCAACCATTGGGCCTGGCCTATAAAAGAATTCAATTTAAGTACTTAGGACTTAATGAAAAAAATCTTCCTCGATGTCACTATGTCAGTTTTGTGCCAAGGACTGTGGGTTCCTCTGTTTTGTACTTGTCCTTTTGGGAACTAACCAGTTGAAGAGGTATTACAGAATAAATACTGACTCATATATTTTACTCGTATATTATAATGTTATTTATGTAGAACCAATTTAATTGAAAGTTTTTTGCTGGAGAAATTTAGCAACATGGTATTGATGTTTCATCTAGAAATTGTTAATGGAGCACGATCAATGTTTTTTGCAGCATATGATCTGATGGAAAGGTTTTATTAATCAAGTGAGAAAGTTTTATATTGTGGGATTCCAGTTTCATCTTGAGTAAGAATGAGGAAATCTGATTCTGATTAATTTGATACCAGGATACACATAATCCTCATTTGATTAATTCCAAGATTTGAATCCCTATTTCAAGCTCCACATAAAAAAACATCATAAGAGCTATAAATAAGTGCAAGATCTCTCCTTCTCAATGGGTTTTTTTTTCAGAGTTAGGTTTTATTTTTAGATGTGAATTCATGATATACGTGTTTTTATTGATAGGTCAATTCTCACCGACTTTCCTTCCAATAAACTGGTATTGAGAATTAGGCTCTCCTTTTATATTTAAATTTGTGTTCATAACAATCTAATAATCTAATTGTCACTTACTGCAAAACCAATTAAAAGCTTGAATTATGGTGGACAAAAAAAGTTTATAGCAGAATCAGCAGAAGTTGAACAATGTCACCTGTGGTAAAGGACTATGAAGCTTAATATGAAAACTTGTATACTTTATAGTTTTATTCTTCTCAATTTCAAGACCACAACCTTTAACAATACAATATATAGTGTGTTTGGCTCGACTTATTTTGAGAAATAAGCCAGCTTATTTTGGGTTTTTGGCCTTGAAAATCCAAAATAAGCTGGCTTATTTCTTAAAATAAGTCGAGCCAAACACGCTAATATATGTATCATGCTGCTAATGAACTAGAATCCTAAACCTCATGTTTATTCACCAGTGAATTCTCAAATTCAAACTCTGTGGTTCATGTTATGATTATTATTTGTAAAACTCAATGACTCCAAGAGCAGAGAAGACAGAAGCAGCAATCTTATAGCCAGAAAATCCAGAACGTTTACACAAATCTGCAAATTCTTTCTCAGTTCTTTCCTTTCCACCAGCTTGAAGAAACATGACATTGTCAAGAATGGTCACATACTTATCACCATCACTTGCTTTTGGGATTTCTGGCATAATCAAGTCCATTAAAATCACTTTCCCTCCTTTCTTCAGTGATTTATGGCAGTTCTTCAGAACTTGTACACACTTTTCATCACTCCAGTTATGTGTTGCGGCCTGCAAAATTAGAAAACATTCAACTTATTAATTAACTTAATTCATATTCATAGATTGAATAATAAACCATTTATTCATTCAAGTAAGGAATCAAATCAATCAATTCATTACCTTGATCATTATTGCATCGCCTTCTGGGACACTTTTGAACATATCACCTCCAATATGCGTAACTCCTTTGAAAAATAAAGCAACACAAGATTTAATGGAGAAGTTATGAGTAACTGATGGGTAATTAATGTCCTAGTTCATGAAGTTTTAACTTAATTATGATTTTCGGTACTTGAATTTTTTTCTTTTCATCAAAGTCGTCCATATTATATTTTTATCTATTATTACTGGAATTTCTGTAGTATTTTCTTCTTCTTCTTATCATGTCCTTATAAATTTCACTCCATTTTATTTAGATTAAGTGAAAAAAAATATAGGGGCTTATTTAAAAAATGTGAAACTATAAAAGACCTCTAAAATAATTATAGAGACAAGATTAAAAATAGTTATAAGTAAGATTTATAAGGATCTCATATAAAAAAAACTACAAGGACCATATTAAAAGCAGGTAAAACTATAAGTACCTAGTAAAAAATTTCTACTAACACACATGCTATATGTACCTGGGTATGAAGGGGCATGTTGGACCACTTGGGGCAAGTCAAAGTTGATGCCTTTAATAGAGGGGTACTTGGAAGTGATCATTTTGAGGCTTTGGCCAACACCACCAGCCACATCAACAAGTGTTGATATGCCTTCAAAACCATTGTAAGTTTCCAAAATCTTCTTCATATGCATTGCAGAAATATCAGCCATTGCTTTGTGGAACAAAGGTTTGAATGTTGGATCTGTTTCGCTATACTCAAACAATGACATCCCATGCACCTTCTTAAACAAGTCATCTTCCTCCACCTCAATTACTCTCTTGAAGTCTTGCCTAAAATAAAAAACAATTCAATCTTTCAAATAATCAAATGAAAATTTTTGAAAACTTTAAGGTTCTCCCTAGGGACACAAAAATCTATATGAAAGCTCACAGGTCTAAAGGGAGAGCTCATTAAAAAAAAATACTAGCTCATTAAGTGGAAGAACCACTTAACCTCATAAATTTCACTTTAGGCTTCAGATGTAAAAATTAATAAATTAAGAGTCACATGTTGGTTAATTATAAATATGGGCAAAGGTGAATGATATTAAGAGGAATTATCATTGATATATAGAGAGACAAACATAATGTATGCTCTCCTTATCCTTTTTATATGACCCTATTAATCAAATTACAAGGTTTAAGTAATCAGTTAAAACAATTTTAAAATAATAAATATGTAAGAAGTGAACTTTTATCAAGTATCCCTTATTTATAAGAAGGCAAGCAAGAGAGAGAAGCAATAATAAAAAGTAGAAAGAGACATAATTATGAGGAAAAAGATGATAAAAGATAAGAATTAATTAGGGGTAAAATTAGTGAAAATACATTCAATATTCAGAAAACCTCAAACGAAATCTTTCAAAAATCATCAAACCAATCAAAAAAATGAAAATATTAAAAAGACAAGTATACTTACCAAACAGAGACATAAGCAGGGTGACAACAGAGTTTAGAGAGAGAAGCAAAGGAAGCTCCATCATCATCAGCAATTAAGTATCTCCCAGTAGGAGAAAGACTATACAATCTCTCAACTCCTTCTTCCTCCTCCTCCTTCTTGATCAATCTTTTAGACCATGTGAGAAGAGAGTGGCTAGCAAGCAAAAACAACATGCGATCAAGTCTCTGGGGAGTGTCTGGATGTTGATGATGATTTGGGAGCTTACAAGCAATTTCTGAAGCAGACATTCCCTCAGAGTTTCCTTCTCCAATGATTTCAAATAGATTTAGTTCAATTGCAGCATTCAAAACTGCAGGGTACACTTGACCACATGATAGCCATAGTGCATCTAGACAAGCAACATCATTGCTATTGATGTTCCTATCACTCGCAACCATCTTTGTATGTTTTTTTTTTTGTATTTGGTTACTTTCAGATGATGAAGAAACTAAATACTTTGGTTTCTACGAATTTGATGTTTTGAAGTATGGCTATGAGCGTGGTATTTATAATCTGATTATACTTGATAAGAGAAAGACTTGTATTACTCCCTTTTCATTTTTTTAATTTTTTTAATAAATTATCCATCTGGGCTTATTAAAAAAACTAATTCATTAGAACCAATGAATACGTTAAGACGATTGCGTTAATGTAAAGACAAATAACTTACTCCTATTTGAATGAGTTATGCCCGAAATTATAAGGTATAGTTAGGATTAGTTGGAAATTCGAAATGAATAAGCATAGTATAATATGATACCACTATTTGTCCTATTCCATTGTGAAAAAACAAAACTGTGCGAAATATACATCGCTTCATCTAACTCATCAGAAGTATGAAAATTTAAAACGCCATCATTGAATCATTGACTTCTTTTTTTGATAAAAATAATCACTGACTTCTTTTTAAATAGTTGATCTCGTTAATAATCTCAATCTATAAACGTACGAGTTGGAGAAATTTACTTAAATCCTACATATTAAAGCAATTTTCGTTAAACTATTCGCACATATTAAGGGGAGTAGTCCGAATACAAACTATCAAAGAAGGCGCTATAGGAAAGTTACACATGGTTTTGTGCAAATAACCAATTTTTAATATTAAACATATTTAAATTAGTTATCTAATCTCTATATAAATAAAAGGGAGTACTTCTTTTTAACAAGGGTAAAAAGAAATTACGTTTCACATTGTATCTTATTAAAATGATCATAAGATCCTTTCTAAGATTCTCTTATCAAAAATCTTGAGGTAATATATAGGGCTAACGTGTTAGAAATAAATTTAGAAAAAAATATGTCAGAAATAAAATTTAACTTGTAAATTGCAAAACAACAAAGCAGGTTTTTGCCTACAATATAAATAAAGAATTGACTGTATATATACTTGATAATCAGCACACAACTCATGTTATGTCAAATTCATATTAATTTGAGATATTGCTTTTTCATATTCTTATTATATACTCCCTCCAATCCTAAATATAAGAGCACTTTGACGTTTTTGGAGAATCCTAAGAAAGCAAAATATGGTAATTAAAAATTGATTTTCCCAAATTTTTTCA
Organism: Mimosa pudica; assembly: GCA_029929735.1. Classification (NCBI taxonomy): domain Eukaryota; kingdom Viridiplantae; phylum Streptophyta; class Magnoliopsida; order Fabales; family Fabaceae; genus Mimosa; species Mimosa pudica. The sequence goes on along the minus strand of JAKELP010000021.1, from coordinate 3,347,565 downwards.
CTAAACTAGTTTATTTGATTTATGAACTTACATATGATCTAATAATATTTAAAATATGCTATGATTAAATTGTTCATTTTGCTTTCTTAGGATTATCCAAAAAAGTCAAAGTGCTCTTATATTTAGGAACGGAAGGAGTATTATGCCATTTTTCCTAATGTGTGTGTGTGTAATGTTTGTATGAAATGGTAGATATGAGTTTTGAATTGTTTGCTGTACTACATTATATAATCCAAGTAGAGAGAACAAGAACTAAGACTGATGGGGGCGTCTCAATCTGTTTAATTAACTAATATGGGTGAATCAAATTAACGACTATTGTATAGAAGTATATGGATCTGTATGCCATTTTGACTTGGTATGTGTGCCATTGAAGAAGTCATGTTCGTGAGAAGTCATCGGTCAATGGTCTACGAATTAGCTAAGAAATACGAATAAAGGAATTGTGGCAAATTTTCTAACACATGAGATCATAACTTTTAATTAGTGATCATTTAAGCCGACTAAGAGTATAATTAAAGAATGACGTAAGAAGAAATCTTAATTGGTATAATTTTAAAAAGTTAATTAGTTTGTGTGTGTGTGTGTGTATGATCATCTTTGAAACAAGACATATAATAAAAATCATCAGAACATGACTTGAACAAACGAAATCTTTCCTTGAAATTGGCTAGACTTTTCTTTCACAATCCTAGAGTGTTTTTTTAACATATATCTATAATGACATATTTTGTTAGTCTACATGACCTACGAAAAATACAAAGATTAAAAACTCTCTTAAATCTTGATAATCTCTCTCCATTCCTAATTAATGTAATAGTTATAACTTATAGGACTTAAATCTCCTTTAATTTTGCATTTTCAATTTATAATTTTGTTAGTTTCAAATTATCCTACCGATTGCATTAATTAAGTCACACTAAATAAAAAAAGTGTGAAAACAGCGATTATGAAGGCACGAGTGTTCAGTTCAAAAAAAAAGGCGCGAGTGTTGAATTTTTTTTTTATAATATTCAATGATGGAGGAACGAGGGAAAATAAATTACTAACTAAGAGTTTATTTTTTAGTGAAGTTCAGACAATTCATAATATGTAATACAATGGTAGTCAGATTTGGTTGGCTCTAGCATTATAACTTAATATTATACAAGTATATCAATATGCCACGACAATAGCAAGTCGCCTAAAATTTTAAAACTTCTGATGTGGATACATTTAAAATGATGATGATGGTCAATATGAAGTTTTCTTATCACACTGATTCATTTACAATTTTACATACAAAAAGTCAAAATTTGAAAAGAAAACTTGAGTTGTGGTAAGGCAAATTGTCTTGTACTAAAAAAAATTCTTTTAATTATGAAATTTCTATATCAGGTATATGAATATTAGGTTTATTATATTTATTTTAGTAATATATGCGCTAATAACCACATATTTTATGGATAGCTATACAATGGTCTAAATTTAATGCTTGAATTGTATAAAAAACATAATTCTTGAAATATATTGCCACTACTTGCTAAAAAAAATTCGATGTAGATTATTTAATTACATCATAAGTCTTTAAATCGATGTAGATTATTTAAATACATAAGTCTTTAGACTTGATGACTCTTACAGTTATTCTACACTTGATCTTAGCCAAAAGGCCGAGAAAGGTATGACTCTTACAGTTATTCTAGGCTAACTAGCAAGTAGCCCCGCGGCCCGCGCGGGTAGAATTATTCTCAAAAATAGTTTAATATTTGATTATTTTAATTAACTTTGTATGTCAATTCAAACCATGTTTAAGGATTGTTCACGTATGTCGATATTAATTTTAAAAACATTTATAAAAAATAAGGGGGGAAAAAGAGATGTTAGAAAAGTAAAACAAAAACGTTGCCATCAAATTCAGATACAATTACATATTTGTTGAAATTAAGGGTTTAAAGATAGAATCACTAATCATACAACAACATTACATGCTACATAATAAGTTAATTTAAATACTTCTCCAGGGAACAGTTATGATATGAAAAACAATAAGTTGACATCTAAGTGCAGTTATTATGGCCGCCTACAGTATCAAAGCATTCAAATAAAGATATTGTTAAAACAACTCTATTGTGAGAACACACATGATGAACTAATGCAATTCCGGCTTGCATGAGTTGAGGAAATGAAGGGTTAAAGAACACCCTTGTTGCGACCCCTCGAGGACATACGATAAATTGGAACAATATAGAAAAGATTAGCATGACCCCTGCGCAAAGATGACACGCACAAAGAACACCCTTGTTGCATCATGGAAAGAATGAAACATGGGAACACCTACAACAAAGATTAGCATCGCCAAGTATTTTTAATTATTAAATAATAAAATAATCACTAAATTTTTTTTGCTAACATTAACTAATTAACTAATAACTAAACAACTAATAATTTAGTACATAGTAAATAGTCATAAAAATGCATAGTCAAAATGTAGCACATTTTGCCGAAAGGGAATACATATAAATATATATTTTTATATATATAAATATATTTATATATATAGTATGAAATTATTTAAAAGAATATTTATTTAATAAAGGGCGAAGGCCCAAAAATGATACATAACTATTGGCCAAGGAACAGAAGTAGTACATAACTATTTCGAGGTACAAAAATGATACCCAACTTTTCCATGTGATCAAAAATGATATTTTCACTAATATGACAATAATATTAGACATGAAATGTCCAAAATGCCCTGATAATTAAATAAACTTTTACCGACCGACGGTTAATTTAGGGCGGAGGCCCAAAAATAATACATGACTATTGGCCAAGGAACAAAAATGATACATAACTATTGCAAGGTACACCAATGGTACCCAACTTTTAACATGGAATCAAAAATGATATTTTCACTAATATGACAATAATATTACACATGAAAAGTCCAAAATGCGCTTATAAATTAAATAAATTTTCTTCCCCACCCTCTCCTTCCTTAACTTCTTTCTTCTACCAATACTTCCTTCAATAAATAACTTGTCCACCAGCGGCTTCAACTCTCAGCAACTCGTTAGGGCGATCAGGTTGCAAAAACATGAAAACAGAGAAGTTAATCACCCACACTTACACATGTTAAAGCACATCATTTCATTCCATTTCATTACAACAGAGAAGTTAAATGAGAGCAAAAGAGCGGTGCGTGTAGCAAAATGAAATGAAATGATGTGCTTTAAGATGTGTAAGTGTGGGTGGTTAACTTCTCTGTTTTCATGTTTTTGCAACCTGATCGCCCTAACGAGTTGCTGAGAGTTGAAGCCGCCGGTGGACGAGTTATATATTGGAGGAAGTGTTAGTAGAAGAAAGAAGTTAAGGAAGGGGAGGGTGAGGAAAGAAAATTTATTTAATTTATAAGCGCATTTTGGACTTTTCATGCGTAATCTTATTGTCATATTAGTGAAAATATCATTTTTGATTTCATGTTAAAAGTTGGGTACCATTGGTGTACCTTGCAATAGTTATGTATCATTTTTGTTCCTTGGTCAATATTTATGTATCATTTTTGTGCCTTCGCCCTAAATTAATCGTCGGCCGGTAAAAGTTTATTTAATTATCAGGGCATTTTGAACATTTCATGTCTAATATTATTGTCATATTAGTGAAAATATCATTTTTGATTACATGGAAAAGTTGGGTATCATTTTTGTACCTCGAAATAGTTATGTACTACTTCTATTCCTTGGCCAATAGTTATGTATCATTTTTGGGCCTTCGCCCTTTAATAAATGTAAAAAGTCATGGAGAAACATAAAGAAATATAAAAGTGTAAAAAATACTAATACAATACCAAACTGTAATGAATTAGAAAATATATGTATGTGGAAATTAATTAATTACTATGAGTAAATATTACATATTAACTAATATAAACTAAGAACAGCTAAAAAGATACACATACCTACATACATACATAGATATAGAAATATATACTGCACTGAACACATAACTTCTTGTTTATAAAAAAAAAAGAACACACAAGGCTTATTCCTTTGAACACGCAATGCTACATGAACGCCACGTCTACAGAGTGAGGCCAGAGCTGTCTACAGTAATTCACCACTTGCTACAGGAGAGACATGAAGAAAACGACAATGGGAACCCGCGTATGGAGCAACTTGGTGGAAGAGATTTATTAGATAGAATTAAGTATATCCATATCCCTGTGATGTTATAGAGAAAATTCCATTGAATTAACGGTCATTAAATTATTAATTAGTCTAGAATTCTATATTGGTACAATGCATGATATCAGTACTATAGAAAAGAAACATATGTTTACGTCAAACAGCGAAGGTCAGATTAACAGCTATAAGAAAATATTCAACCTTATTTTCTTCGTTCCACGGTAATTGGATAGATAGATACAAGACTTTTGTAAAATCTATATATTTTATTTTTTATTGATTGACACTTTCATTTGCTAAATACATGCTACTCCTCATGAACTACTTAATTATTTTGCGAAAATTAAAATAGGTGAATAAATTATTTAATTAAGATAAATGTGATACGATCTCCATGAAATAATATTATAATACATGTGGTAATATATTATTTACAAGTTACGTAAATTAGTGATCTGAAGAAAAAAGTATCTATGAGATAATATGGAGTATATAAAGTCATATACTTTGTATTAAGACTATATCCTGACAAGATTATTTATTTAATTAGGATTGGAAGAGTATGTTATAAAACAATGTTAAGTGCAAAATGTAAATTATTTTGTAATACTCTTAAAATCTCATGTGTGTGTAATTAAATACTGACATTATTCAAATTAGGGAAAAACTTATATCAAGTTCATCCTTCCAGGTTCTCAAGTTCTTTTAATATAGGAGTGACATGTGTCCTTTTATAACAATCATCCATTCAATCTAACGGCCAGTAATTGGAGAAATGGAGAACCTGGATGGATGAACTTGACCTAAGTAAGGTCCTTCAAATTACAACGTACTTTTTCTTTGCCTGCCGAATTATAAGCTACTTATCAAAATGTATATCTCAATTATTAATATTTGTTTCTTACTAGTATTCTTTTTTTTTTTTTGATAAGAGTTACTAGTATTCTTTTTAAATCAACATATATCAAAGGGTTTCTAGAAAATACTCTCTCAATTTCTAAACATAAAAGTTAGTTAAATTTTTTGAAGAAACTAATGAAGCGAAATGAACCACTCAATCATAACGTATTTTATATATTATTATATTATACTTTGTTAGTTTATTAATCAAATAAACTAATGTTAAGAAAAATTTAGGAATAACGATTTTTCAGTTATCTATTTGACTTTCTTACAATTCTTTGAAAAGTGAATTAGTTCTTATATTTAGTAATAGAAAGAGTAATATTAATGTGACAAATTTATTAATGAGTTATCTGCTTAATTTATTAAGGACAATTAATTTAATGGTGAACTTTTCAATCATCAAATGAAAGGGCTTTCAAAAAAATATATATCTGTGTTAAATTTAATAATAACTTTAACTTTTTTTAATTCATAGTAACTAAGGTAGGTAAGGTCGATCGATAAAGCATATATAGGAGTATATATTTACAGCATTTACAAATCAGAAACGTTTAAGGCATTGTACGTAATTAAAGAAAAGACACTTTAATAAATTTTATGTAAGTATACACTAACAACAACAAAACATTATCCCACCAAATGTAACTGACCATATGAATTGTACTTATTTTATTAATCTATATTGATGAAATTTGACAGAATGTTATGTTAACTAATAGAGTTTAATAACATAATCTTTCTCATTTACCCGGATTTAACACCAATTAAAAACATGCACATAGTTAATTAAAATATACAACAACAACAAAGTCTTACCCCAACTAGATGGGGTCGATTACACAGATCACACAACGTTATTATACTCGATCAATAGTCATGCTTTGAGATAAATTTTTGATCATAAGATTTCATTGAATAATTTCGTCAAGAGTTCTCTTCGGTCTCCCCCTCCATCTTTTATAAGGACTCTATACTATTTGACCAACTATTTTTACTGACTCATCTAAATCTCTTCTTTGGACATGTCAAAATCACCTTAAGCGACTTTCTACCATTTTATCTGCAACTGAAGCTACCTCAACTCTTTCTCTAATATTATGATAATTTAAATTTAGATAATCTTTTAGTTGTGTGCTAATCTGTACATTTGAAAGTGAAAAGTTATTAAATCAGGAATAATATTAATTAATTTGTTTTTCAACTTCACTTTGTATCGTTTCATTCTATCCTCAAGAAAACGTGTCGGAGTTTGACCGAGTTGGTGTCTTTCCTTATTATGGTGTTTTTCACTTTTTCCGTTTTTTTGCCATCGTGGTGTTTTTCCCTTTTCTTGTTTTTTTAATCTATTGATTGTTTGTATTTTTTTCAAGGGAAAATCCCATTTAAATACCTCCGAATATACAAAAGGACAATTCAGGAACTCAAACTTCCAAAAGGACCAACAAGGAACTAGGACCTAGGGGGCATTTCAAATTTGTGTGAAAGGACAAAATTGCCCTTTCAAAAACAAAAGCAACAAAATGCTTTCATTGCTAAAGTGAGCAACTTGGAGGCTCACATTCACGTACTGGAAAACCCTCTCCCCCCCAACTGGAAAATGTGAACTCATGTGCTCCAAACGTTGACGACGACGGCGTTAGGTAACGGTGACGTGGCAACGGTGGTGACGTGGGTGACGCAAGAGGAGGTGTTTTTTAGGTTAGTATAACTTGTTTTCTTTCATCCATATTCTTTGTTGGGTTGTGGAACAAGTTCTTAATGATTAAAAGGGAAAGTAATACAAGATGAGTAGAGAAAATATCACTCCCTTCAAGTGGCTTTGGTCATTGTTTCATATATATGGGGAAATAAAAAACTAGTGTTAACCCTAAATAGTCACTATATGTGAAATTCATGTGAGGAACTAAGAAAAACTTGTTGTGTTATTTTGTCCTACCCTTAGTGTTGTAGATGGTGTCATGCTGTATATTTGACATTGTCTTGTTAATAGCTATGTTGAAAATGTTAAATCGTATGTTGCACTTGTTAATATTGATGTTACAGTTGTTATTCGCATTGTACAGGTTAAAATGGCAAGTGATGGTGGATCAATGAAACTTAAACAGTTGTGTTGTTATTTCCATGTTGGAGGTAATTTTAAAAGTAACCCTGAAGGAATAGCTCAATACATTGGAGGCTATGTAAAGATGAGAAACATCAAAGAGGGGATAAAACTTGAAAGTTTGAGGGAGATGATTGCATCATGGCTTGAGGTGGATGGGAATAATTGTGATATAAAATATACCATTATGTATGATGAGAAAGTGTTGATAGACCTTGATAATGAGGAGGAAGTTGTGAACTTGTTTGCTCACAATGATAAGATTGGCCACATCTATATTGGACCAAAAGAAAATGAAAACACATCTCCCATAATGAATGTAGACATGTAAGTTTGTGTGCTCTGTTTTCTCGAATTGTTATTACTTATGCTGGTGTTGTTAACAATTAATGCTATTGCTGTTAATACATTAACTTAGAATGTTAATGTATTGTTCACAGATGTTCAAGACCATCACAAACAAGGTCAGAGTTGACTCAAAGGGCTGTGGAAAGTGTTGTGGAACCCATTTCTATGGAATATGCTGGCGGCTTAACACAATTGAGCATTCTACTGCTGGACAGTCTCTCAATGCTGTAATTATTAGCAATAGGCATTTGTGAAGGGTATTATTTTGGGTACAGGGTATATATTTTGAGCATTCTACAACTGCTGGACAATTTCTCAATGCTGTAGTTATTATGCTGTTAATCGTTATGTTCTTAATGTTAATTTTTGAAGTTCCATTGTTTCTATTGGAAGTTCAATTGTTAACAGATGCCATGTAAATGTTGACACCAACGTTGTTATTAATGAAAGCATATGTTTATGAGGAAGTTCCCTTGTTAATGACCATAATGTTAAGCTTCAAGTTCAAGTGTTAACATGTGCGGCTAAATGCTAACACCAATGTCATGTTGTTAATATTAGTGTGCCCGTTGTTAAAGTGTATAGTTCTATCGTTAATTACCTAAGTTCAACTGTTAATATGGGCGGTGTAAATGCTTTAATACTAGTGTTGTTAACGCACAAGTTAAGTTAATACTAGTGTGCCCGTTGTTAAAGTGTATAGTTCTGTCGTTAATTACCTAAGTTCAACTGTTAATATTGTCGGTGTATTTGCTTTAATACCGTGATGTCAACGCATAAGTTAAGTTAATACTAGTGTGCCCGTTGTTAAAGTGTATAGTTCTGTCGTTAATTACCTAAGTTCAACTGTTAAATGAATGGTTTCCTAGTTAAATCACTCTCTGTTAGTATTTGTGTGTTTTGTTATCTATGTATCATCAAAAGGAGTGTGAACTATAAGGAAATAGAGATAAAATGTGTGAAATTATGGAGTTTATCATTAAAGCATAAGTTAAGTTAATACTAATGTCCCCGTTGTTAAAGTATATAGTTCTGTCGTTAATTACCTAAGTTCAACTGTTAATATTGTCGGTGTATTTGCTTTAATACTGTGATGTCAAGGCATAAGTTAACACTTATGTTCACATTGTTAAAGCCCGAAGTTCTGTCGTTATTGCTAGAAGTTCAAATGTTAATGCGTCCTATGTAAATGTTAATCTTCCCCGTGTAAATGTTAATAGGTCCTGTATAAATGTTAATAGGCACAATGAAAATGTAAGTAATATACATGCTGGGCAGCAAATAAGGTTCAAATATAACATTAATTGAGAAGAAAATATTGATTGTTACACAAAACATGTGCCCCAAAACACAAAACACAACTCCATGTTTCTATCCTAACATATACCCAAACTAACAATCCTTTTTATCCAATCATACAATTCTCGCTCTCTTTGGCTGCACATGGTCATCTAGAAGCGCCAAAGCCTTATCCTTCACAATATTCTGAGGATGTGAGAAAAGCCACCACATCAGATTGGACCTAAATATTGCAACATCGGCGTCTGTGTATGTTAGTCTGGCTCTTGGAGACCATTGTAACAACCAAATAAGGACATGAACGCCGCAATCGTACAAGTTTCCCGAGACAGGTACAGAATCTCTAATAATTCTACCAAGGGGCTTCTCGCAAAATTCAGCAGGATTGATGACCTCCAGTTTTTTGCTTCTATATGAGTACAAGAACAAAATCAAAGCTTAAGCTGCTATTACATAGACAATATCCAAAGAAGGCTTGGCACGCAAAGGAATTAAGAACATTAACCTATAACTATTAGTGGGAAGTCCATGGTGAAAACTAACAAATGGGAATTTAGACTATTTCCAAAGTGTAAAGACAGATTCAGATGCAAATTGCCAATAAACGTTTTATGCAAGTGTGGATGATAGCAGTGATTTTAACAGATTAGACCGGCTTGCAAGGAGTCAAAGGTCAAATGCCAATCAGCATCATCATATTTTTTGTTGACACCCTTGCTCATCATTGCAGCAATCAAAATATGCACTCTCACCTGCTCCAGAACAGAAATAAGTTCCAACGCAGTGGCTTTAAATTGGCGAGATAACAGAATGAAATCAGGGTCTTGCTCCACTTGTTCCATATCTATAATAGAAAAATGGAGCAACTCAACATATTTGAATATAATGAATAGAATCTGATCAGGACCATGTCAAAGAAAACTGTTTAAAAACTTATTCTGTTTTAGGAAAATAATAAAGCAACTTTAACATGCTGAAAAAGTGTTAGTATGAAGAAGAGCGCAAGCGCTTGAAAGATGAAACGACTTAAAAGCCTTGCAAAAGCCCATACTTTTAGCTACTACTGTTTCCTCATATGTGAAATTTAAATGATCTAAGCAATGCAACTCCAAAAAATGGCATATTATTGGCATTCTATCACAGCTTTATTATCTAGCTTATGATGTCCTAATTTTCACCCCAATGGCCTGACATTTTTTGGGGGGGGGGGGGGGGGGGATGGGAGGGCACTTGGAGACTGAAAAATATGTTTCCTTCGTACACTAAGACAAACACCTTACCACTCTTGGTCATCTCAAGGGAAGCAATCCTAGCGGTATGGTATGTTCCTCTTGTGCTAAGTTCTTGAACACTGTATCTGCACAGACCTTCAAGAACAACTATGTATGTAACTCTTCCACTTGGTTTCTCCACTCCCCGTGACAAATGTAGTGCTCGAGCAGCAACTCCCCTGTAATAAAAGATCTATTAAATCCATCTCAATTTGCAAGTTTTCCAAAGAATTAAAGATATGCATCTTATCCACTCTTCTACATAAAAATGATATAAAAGAAAACGAAAACGGAAAACATCCAATTAGGAAAAATCCAGAGCTCTTGTTCCACTAATTTTACACTTAATTTCAAACCCAATGAACAAAACCACACAATTGAATTCAGTATCATCTTCAAAAACCCAATGAACAAAACCACACAAATACATCTCAAAGTTTCCACATTTCATTTCTAGGAAAAAATACATCATACCCAATGAACAAAACCACACAAATACATCATACTCACTGCCTAAAAAATAACACATTAGCAGAATCACACCAAAAAATCACCACCTAGGTCAAAAAGAACAAAAAAAGTTGAAACCTTTAATACTCGAATCACAGCAGAGAATGAAAAAAATGATGATGGGTTTGAAAAAAATCACCACCAACAAGATCGAAACAAATCACAGCAGAGAATGAAAAAAAAAAGCCAAGAAGAGTGTCAAACCTAGGACTCCTCGCTAATACTCGTACAAGATCGAAAAATGATGATGGGTTTGATGACCCCCAACAAAACGAAGCCGCAGAACGGAGGAGACGCAACCGGGTTTCAAGATTTGGGTGGTGGTGTGAGAGAAACCGAGAACGTGAGGGAGAGAAGAGAGGAGCCGCGCAAGTGTTAGGGTTCAGAGAGAAGATTTGGTGGCAATGGTGGTATTAGGCGCAGAGAAGAGGCAATGATGGTGTAATGGTGTTTGGTAATTTCTAATTTATGATAAGGGCAATTTTGTCCTTTCACACAAATTTGAAATGCCCCCTAGGTCCGAGTTCCTTGTTGGTCCTTTTGGAAGTTTGAGTTCCTGAATTGTCCTTTTGTATATTCGGAGGTATTTAAATGGGATTTTCCCTTTTTTCAATTATAGCTAAAATTTTCTGACAAAAAATATTAACCTTTCTTTTCCCATGGTGAATAAAATTAATTTTTTCTTATAATAATGTTTAAATTAAATAAATTTACCCACTTACTTATATTTTAGAAGACAGAAGGGAGTAGTATATTTTTAAACTTCACAAATCAAGATAAATTTAAAAATAAGCAAAACTGTTTTTTTATTAAATGATATTTTATCCAATACTATTATAATATAGTTGAGTATTGTCAATTCTAACTAAATCATCTCGACCAAAAAAAACCTAACTAAATCACAAGTTTTCATCAAATGAGTTAATAATTCTATTGATTTAACAATGTAGTATCAATTATCAAAATGCAATGCTTTCTGCAAGGAGGGCGGTCAAATATTAATGACTAATAAAGAATTTATTTTCGCCAATTCAAGCGGTTCTTTATTTCCATTGCCCCAATGTTGAGATTGTCAAGTATACTGAATAAATTAATATTTATTTTTTTGCCATGGAAAAAATTACTATTTAAGAAATAAAAGTTCTTGATTCATGATCTTACATACCATCAGCAAACATAGAGAAATGAGAACATTTTGAAGTCTTTTCACAGAAGTCAAAGGACAACTACAATGACTGGTCAAGAAAGTAAGGAGGAATTGGCAAGTCTATAGAATTTGTGATCTGGTTATTATTAGTGTTCTTTTCTAAAATAATGCGTGTCCAACTGTTGAAAACATAAAAACCACAATTCAACAAAACGTGGGGGAAATTTTTACAATATGGAAAATTTGAGAAATTTTCATTTATTAATAAACATTTTATTAGCGAGAGAGGGTACTCCATAAATTCTTGTACACAAGTAAATTTCCAAGGGGAAGAGGATTTTACCCAATTTTTCAAAGAATTAAATGACTGAGAGAGTGTTGAAAGAGGGTCGAGGGAGTATGGATTTGTACCCAAAATTTTCCAAGTCTTTCAAATTACGTATGGATTCTGGAAGCTCGAACGAACTAATAAGAAGATTTTCTCCCTCTGGAAAAAGAAAAAAAAAGGTTTTAATTTCTCCCATCACCTACAAACAAAATGCTTTTCATTTTAAAACCATAATACCTTTTTTTATGATTTTAAAACATAATACTACTAACTGATCAAGGCTCAACTTTTTATTAGTAAAAAGGCACAATTAGTAAATATATTAGGAAAAGTTTTTCTTTGAAAAAAAATTGAAAATAATACATCAATCCTTAAATTTAAATTTGAGAAATATACACTACGTACCTAAGCAGGAATGTGAGATTTCTATAAAGACCCAATTAAAAATGGGCAAGGTACTTAAATACCCACAACCTTATATGTCAGGAGCTTCCATACCCATAAATTTTTTTTGTGCAAAAATATATACCCCTAAACTTTATAAAATGGAGCAATAATACCATTTACATTACTTTTAAGTATGTGGGACCCACATACCGGGGTGAGAGAAAAAGTAACGGATGTTCATATGACTTAATAGAATTGCTATTTTTGCTCCGTTTTGTATAGTTAAGGGGGTATTTTTGCACCAAAAAAAGTTAATGAGTATGTAAATTAAATTCTTGACATTATTTAAGTTTGAGGTATTTAAGTACATTTGCCCGTTTAAAAATTTATATGAAGTTAGACCACTAAATGTTAGCAATGACTTTTAATTATTGATATTTAAAAGTCCGTGTTATATGTGAAAATTACAATAAATTAGTGAATAAATTTGATAGTTTCCCCACTAAAAGAATTGTCAAATTTTCAATCAACTAAACGGAATAAGGAAAAATTATAAAATCTTGTTGATACTCTGAAACTGATAGAAACTACTAGCTTTATTTTATTCGTTAGCAGAAGGAAGAAGCAGATGCTTTGGCAAGAAGAGTTATTCAATATTGAGTTGGCATTCATGTATGACCTGAGGAGACTACTAGAAGCATTTTCTGGAGCAGATGGGCAACACTTAGGAAAATAGTTTTAAATGTTGTTTTGTTGCATATTTTTCTAAGCATATTAAAAAAATTAGAACGAAGAAAAGGGGGAGAAAGCTGGGCCGCAATTCGTTTGTTACGCTCTTTCTTTTGGATGTTCCCCCAAATTCATATTTGTTGATTGAGGAGGAGGAGGAGGTGAGAAATTCATGCAAGTTAATATATTGTTTTTTCTTCTTTTTTTGGGGGCGGGGGATATAAAAGGAAAGATAAAAGGCTAGCAGATATATTTGGGAAGATTCAGAGTTTCTTTGTATCTAAATATACTCTTTTTTATACATAATGTAAATGATACTCTTACCATTATATAATATAAGTAATTTCAATTAATCAATCATACTAGAAAATGGAATTTAAGTCATTAGATTTGTCTAAAATTATAATATTTTAAAACTGTTAGTATTAATTGCTCTAATGATTTAGGCCAAAGAGATCAGACTTATAATATATAACATGAATTAGAATTCATGTTTTTTTTTCTGATAAAAAAACATGAATTAGATAAAACAGACAATAAGTCAAGAAAAAAAAACGTTGCCTTTTCATTTTTTCTCATAACATTATTGCAATAGAAATTAGTACATACAGGATCTGCAGTTCTAACATTGTAAGTACATAACCCCGACTCCTTGGTACCCAAGTTTTATTCAACTATTTATTTAACACTTTTTAGAATAAAATTGCTGAAGAAACTCCTATTTAAAATATCTAAGGTGCCTAAAATTTGTTTTAGAACTCAGCTGTCTCTCATCTTCATTAGATATATCAATACTAGTTGTATGTAAACTATCTTAAACCAAGTGTAAAATTAAACGAGACATTTGTACTAGCAGAAATATGAAAATACATATTATACACCGATAAAGCTGAGTTCCACCTGCTGATGAGTGATCTGGGTAATCCTTCCTCTATTGATACCTTAGGCAATAAATTTTGCAATAATAGGAACATTTTCAGCAATTCGTTTCTCCTTTCAGCCAGTTTATTATTGGTACTTTGGCTTCATTATTTTGATAACTAGATAACTATACTAATAACTAATCCTTGTAAAACTCCATGACACCTAAAATGGAGAGGACATGAGAAGCAAGTCGAAACCCAGAAAAGCCAGCTTTTTTGCCCAAATCTTCAAACTGTTTCAGAGTTCTTTCAAGCCCTCCTCCTTGAGAGAACATAACTATGTCAAGAATGGCCACATTCTTGGCAGCACTACTTATCTCTGGTTCTTGTTGCTTTATCAAGTCTATCACTATCACTTTCCCACCTTTTTCTAATACCTCGTAGCAGTTCTTCAATATCTTCACACATTTTTCATCTGACCAGTTATGAGTTGTCCCCTGTAATTTTACAACAACACCACCTATTATATTAAGGGCAGAGTTCAAAACTTAATAATAATGCATACAGTTTTGTATCGCAAATCGATACTCAGAATTTTAAGGTACTATAGTATAGAAGCCCACTAATTAAGAAATTGGAATCATGCCTAGAAAACTCAACAATATAATGTTTTTTTCATATTCAACTCTCAAAATAGCATGGATAAAAGGGTATTTATAGGAAAATAAAGACAACGGACTAGACTATAAACGCACATTATTAAAATTTAGAATTCATTACTTATTCAAAAATCCATACATCTATAGTGCATGGATATATAGTACTCCCTCCGGTCCTAAATATAAGACCTAATTCACTTTCTCTGGAAAATCCTTAAAAAAGCAAAATATGTTAATTATAAATTGATTTACCTAATTTTTTCCCTTAAACTAGTTTATTTTACCTATAAACTAATGGATAATCTAAAAATATATCAAATATGTCATGATTTAATAACCTATTTCGCAACCTTAATCTCTCAAAAAAAAGTCAATTAGATTCTAAATTTAGGACCGGAAGTAGTATAAAATAATGAATGGTATCTAAAGAATATGACTTGATCACCATGGGACATGAACTTGGATGCCATGTTGAAGGATACATCTATTGGATACCACTTTGAACGCCACAGAGGATCATAATTCTTTTCAGTAATGATATATGACTTTATGAGACATGGCATACCTTTTAGAAAATATTGATACCACTTTATATTCCAACGCTTATACATGACGTACTCTTTTAGAAAATATTGATCATGCACATACCTTCATCATTATAGCATCTCCGCTTGGAACACTCTTGAACATGTCTCCCCCAACATGCTTTATTCCTGAACATACAATAATAGTTTATAAGATTATAGAGTTTTCATTATATTTTATTAAAATAAAGCACAAATTAAAAAACCTGGATAGGTTGGGGCATCTTGAATGACATGGGGCAAATCAAAGTTAGTGCCTTTAATGGAAGGGTACTTGGATATGATCATATTGAGGGAGTGGCCAATACCACCAGCTACATCAACAAGTGTGGATAATCGCTCAAAGCCCATGTACATCTCTAGAATTTTCTCCATATGTAAAGCAGATTGATCTGCCATTGTTCTTTGGAACTTTATTTTCAGTGCAAGATCTGTTTCCATGTACTCGTAAGTACTTTTCCCATGCACTATCTTGCTTAGGTCTTCTCCCTCATTCAGCTTAAGCACACCTTCCTTCAAGTTCAGACTGAAAAAATAAAAATTATATATCACCTTGTTAACTTAATTATTAATGATCTATATATGCTTTAATAAGAGGAATATAATTAAGTTCGAAGGAAATAAAATGGATAGAAATAAAATATGAGTGAAGATAGAAATACAACAACAATATTATCATCCCTTCTCTTTGAATGTAGGATAAAAAAAAGTGAAGGAAAGAAAATGGACATATTTCATAAGAACTAGTATATCATCATTATTATACTGTTAAAGCCCCCTTTAGTTTTGAATCATTATATTGATTTTTTTGGGTTAATAGAATTTTTTGTCCTTGAAATTTCAATAAATTTTGATTTTGGTCCTGAATTTTAAAATCGGTGCTTTGGGTAGTTGAACTTTCAATATTGATCTTAATTCCTGAACTTTAAAATTGATAGTGTTGACTTTTGATCTTTAAGTTAATTTTGGTCATAGTTCGTGAGTTTCAAGTTCTTAATTCTCAAATTTCTTTAAAACTTAGGGACCAATAATCGAAATCAAATGAAAGTTTGGGGGTTAAAACTACTAATTTATTTTAAATTTTAGGATCAAGACCGTACCAAAATTGACTACAAGTTCAATGATTAAAACCACCGATTTAAAAGTTTATGATGGAAACAAAAAAAAAATTCCTAAAAGTTAGGAACCAAAAGTTGATTAACTCTTGTTCTCTCTTGCATTATACTCCCTCCGTTCCTAAATATAAGACCTAGACAACTTTTTTTTTTGAAAAGATTAAAGTTGCAAAATAGGTTATTAAATCATGATATATTTGATATCTTTTTAAATTATCCATTAGCTTATAGCTAAAATAAACTAGTTTAAGAGAAAAAATTAGGTAAATTAATTTATAATTAACTTATTTTTTGCTTTTTTTAGGATTTTTCAAAAAAGTCATCTAGGTCCTATATTTAGGAACGGAGGGAGTATGTTTGATAATAAATTAGTTGATTAACTCTTGTTCTCTCTTGCATTATATGTTTGATAATAGATTAGACTAAGGTTTTGAATTAAGTGATTGGAATACTTACAAAATTTCAGAAAGGTGAGGATGATAGGATATGCTAGGAAACAAAGAAGGCCAAGAAGGACCATCTTGTTTAGAGACAAAGTATTGGCCGGCGTGAGAAATGGCGTAGAGCCGGTGAGAGCCACCGTCCCCAGTGGTTCTCACGGAGGAGATGAGAAGCGAGTGAGCCACAAGCAACCGGAGCACCCGGTCAAGCCGGTCGGAGATTATGGCGATGTTATTCTTCTGAGAGGTGAGCCTAGAGGCTATATCAGTGGGTGATACATAACCATCTTCTCCTTTTAATTGTGATATAATGTCAAAGAGCTTTAGTTCTAGTGCTGCGTTCAAAACGGCGGCGTTCACCTGACCAGCACTTAGAATCATAGCTTGAAGGCAAGCATCTTGTCCATTACTAATGAAGTTCATGTTTTCTTATGAGGTTTTGTTGGCTCTCTTTCTATTGAACTCTTTCACTAATTTGTAGTTGGATGTATGTGGGGTGTGTCTATATATACACTTATGCACACCTCTACCACCCCCATTCATTAGTTGATAGAATTCTTAGTCTTCAAAAGTCCATTATACTGGATTATCAAATTCTTAGTCTTCATAAATTATTAATTATACTCCCTCCGTTTATAAATATAAAAGTTAATTATCTAATTTGATAAGATTAAATATAGTTAGTTGAGTTAATTAAAACCATGTGACATATATTAGAGGGAGGGAGTCTAACATTTTTTTATTTGGGTAAGAAATATTATAAATTTAAGGCACCTATACTAATTTCACTATTATCGATACTCCTTCCAATCTTATATATATAACATGTTTTGTATATATTTGGATCATATGTTATCTTATATAAATCAAACAAATTAGTTTAAAAATTTCAGGAAATTCGATTTTTAAGCAACTTATTTAACATTGTTATGATTTTCCAGAAAAAAGTCAACTAGTTCCTATATTTTAGAATGGAGGAAGTAATATGTGAAAATTAATAAAAATTTATTTATAAGAAGCACCCAAACGATACATTATTTGGGCTTACTTTTTCAATACAATGATTTACTCATTATCTGATTAATATTTTTTTTTCAAAAATAAAAAAGAAAAATACTTTTCCATCTTGTCCCAAAAATTCAACACTCTTAATCTATTCCCAAGTATCAATAAAAAGGTTCAAAACATTACATTTGTGATAATAAAATTCAAATGATTTCCAATGTTTCTATATGATTAAATAAATTTCAATATTATATTAATTTATAACATCTTATTATTCTTGCTTATGTACAGATATGGACGAAATATTTAATACTCATTAAACATATAAATAGCTTTTATAAATAAACAAAAATCTTCTTAAAGTTTGCATATATATGAGACCGGGGAGAGTGTAGCTTCATTACTACATATTATCCCTCCATACCTCTTGATGATTAACAACATTAAGGGACCTTTTTTATACAACAACATTAATGGACTTTGTTCATCCTTGCAATTGTTACAATTGTTTTTTACTTTATTAAGTTAGCACCATTAATTTTACACACACGACACTATATATATATATATATATATATATATATATATATATATATATATTCACATTTTCAATAATTACTGAGAGTATTTAAGAAATCAAAACTCAAAACTCATTTATCAATCTTAAATGCACTCCTTTTTGTGTGAAAGTATTGTTGTTTTTCAACGCATGCATTGTGGTGGCTAGTTTGAATACAATGCTCGGGGTGCCAATTTAGTTTGGATTGAAAGAAGATCACCCATACAACGCACGAGATGTCAGTTTAGTTTGGATTGAATAGAATATGAAAGCATTCTTGAAATGGTGCACATATATTGCTACAGATGTGAACCATATCTTACTTAGCTTCAAGAATCATCAGTCTGCTTTGCTAAAATAATTTTCAAAGTTAAGACATTCCGTGCATGTATGCTTCATCATTTTGACCCATCGACATGCCAGAATCAAAATTCAGATACGTGCCACCGAAAACTAATATAAAAAATTGAAAATTTGGTGTAAATTAATTTTAGGTCTATATTTATGTCCCCTCCCAATATGTTCTTGTTTATCATGTACTCCCTCCATTCCTAAATATAAGATCACTTTGGGGAAGTGGATAAGTTCCTAAATATCAGATCACTTCTTATTTTATCTCAAGTTTTGCCCAAACTACCCTTATACTCCGTCTTTTCATTGAAAACCCCTCCTCTTTAATTGATGGAATTTTGGGAAGATCATGTAATTTTATTGTATTCCTTAATCTCCCCAAATTAACCAAAGTGATCTTATATTTAGGAACGGAAGGAGTAGTTTAGTGTGGGAGTCATCTCCATAACTGATTGAAGTTGCGTGTGGAATACAAAAGGTTTGCTTGTCATGCTCCAGACCCACAAGAAAAGACCCCAATAAATCATGAGTTAATAGTTATGCCTTTGGATTGTGAGTGGATCAAACTTTTTTCCTAAAATTAAACAATAAAAAAGAAACTACAAATCCACAAATGATTTTGTTAGAGTTAACACATCATCTTAGTTATATAGAGTCTTTAGTCAACATGTTGATATAGATCCTTATGATCTCTTATGTCTATTCCAAAAATTTAGGGTAAGCCGCCTTTAAAAGTGGTGATTACTTTTCTTACAAAATTTTTTTATTTGACTAATGAAAAATATTCTTTTTTTATTATCTTTGTTTACTTTACAAATTTGAATTGTATTCTGTGTGGCAATGATAGTGATCATTTCTGTGTGGCAATGATAGTGATCATACATTTAATCAATGCAAGTTTGGCAAAATTATTATGAACCTAATCTACAGATTCATTAGTATTAAAAGAGCTTCAAATTTATCAGTTAAGTTAAAAAATTTTGGTTAAATAAGCTACGAGTATTCATCATTAACATAAAATAAATTTATAGCTGAAAAGATATATGTAATAATATTTATCACCAAAGGCAATGCAAATTTATTATATTATACTGCTATAGTATTTCTCCCATATATATATATATATATATATATATATATATATATATATATATATATATATATATACTCCCTCCGTTCCTAAATATAAGAGCACTTTGACTTTTTTGGAGAATCTTAAGAAAGCAAAATATGGTAATTAAAAATTGATTTTCCCAAATTTTTTCAATAAACTAGTTTATTTGACTTATGAACTTATATATGATCTAATAATATTTAAAATATGTTATGATTAAATTGTTCATTTTGCTTTCTTAGGATTCTCCAAAAAAGTCAAAGTGCTCTTATATTTAGGAACGGAGGGAGTATATGTGAATGTGGCCCTCAACCATAATTCCTTCCACTTGTTTTTCTAACGGTATGGTAATGCTATATTGCATTCCAACTGCAGTCTCTCGATTCAATTAATGTAAAATTTAATTAATCTCGGGCAAGCCTCATAGTTTAGATAATGTGACGTATAGCATGATATAATACGCTTTATTATTATGATAAACATCCGGAGAATTTTTTTAACTGAAAACATTTTTAACTGAAAACATCCGGAGAATTTGACGTCTTATAAAATTTATTGTTAGACGGCTCACTGTAATAATAAAATTGAAATATAGACATGTATCACGCATCTTTCAAACTCTCCTCAAAATTATTTTTGTAAGAATATTCTCAAAAAAAATTGTGCTAAAAAAGAATATTCTCAAAAAATAATTTTTTATAGAATGCGCAAGCTAAGATAAGTTTTTTCAACCTTTTTTTGAGTTATTAGAGATTTCTGATGTCGTAATCTTACATTACCCGAACCACACTAATTTAGTATTACCTTCGATCCTAAATATAAGACCTAGTTGACTTTTTTTGGAGAGATTAAGGTTGCGAAATATGTTATTAAATTATGACATATTTGATATATATTTAGATTATCCATGAGTTTATAAGTAAAATAAAGTAGTCTGAGGGAAAAATTTAGGTAAATCAATTTATAATTAACTTATTTTGGTTATTTAGAATTTTCCAAAAAAGTCAACTAGATCTTACATTTAGGACTGGAGGGAGTATAATATTGGATGGATGTCAATAGATTAATAAAAAATAGTTGAAAAGTAAAATATTGTTTTTAAGTATCTTGACCAAAAAAGTACAGTTTTACTTCACTGATGATGACTTTATCAGATTAGTCAAATGTTTTTAAAAATAAAACCATCTTCATATCAATCAAATTCAAAGAAAACAAGATTTCAAACCCTACAAGAAACTGCTAGTTATGATATGAGTTATCACCTCCCCAGAGGAGTATTATGATTTTTGTTGCCTAGTAAAATTAACTTGTTCACAAATTCATAAGCAACATCATATGCGAACAGACTTTTAATTTATGTATATTCAACAGTAACAGTTGCTCAAAAACAAAACAATTATTAGATGAGACATAAAAAAGTTAAAGTATACTTTTAGTTTCTTATCTTTACATTATACTTACTTTTGATTCCTTAAATTTGAAAAGTGCACTTTTTAAATTTAAGGGCTCAATTGTACACTTGATGCAAAAATAAGGGATCTAAAGTATACTATAGCAAAAAAATAATAGCATGTTTGTATGCTTTGGCAACCATAATGTCTCTCTAATATGGTTTGAATATCAAACATAATGTCTCTCTCTAATAATGACATTAAAGTTACTGTTAATTCGTTGTTTTTTGTGGTCACAAGTGTCCTCAATTCTTTGTTTTTCTTCGGCCTAGATACACACATGCATAATAGTGCTCATGCGCATGCACATATGTATATTGCACATAGTCTTCTCCATTACTAAACCCTGAACAAAGAGCCAAATAAATCAAGAGGCCTGGGAAGATGATGTCTTCCTATATGTAAAAGGTATTCTGTGTTAGAAAAAAGGAAATCTAAAACGCTTGCCATATGTTATATGCACAATTGAGTTGAATGCTCAAATTTATTGACCATAAGTTCATGACTCAAATATGTTGAGTCACTAAATTTATTCAATAAATCATCGAAATTTAATATGATATAAAAAAATAATGATTATTATTGTAGGCCTTATTTAGTAAGTGGTACTAACTTTTTGATAGATTGGGAATGAGATTAGATTTAGGATCGAGAATGAGAAGGTGTCTGGGAATAGGTTTTTAAAATTATGTTTGGTATGAAACAATGTATGATGTTTCGATTAATTTAGTCTATAACAATAACAAGGCTATTAAAGGAATATACTACCCTTCATATTAAAGGTTTTTTTTTTTTGTTTTGAAAAGGCCTTCTTCCTCATCTTCATCTCTCTTCATCGTGTCATGTAGATAAAAGATAAATCCCATTTGTCGAAGCTTCCCACTACTAAAGCTCATGAAAATTTATAATGTAAAATAAATTATTTTAAATTATATTCATTTTCCCTTAAAACTAATTTATTTTACTTATAAACTAATCTATAATTGAATTATATATATGTAAACAAAACAAAACAATATTGCTAAACAAATAGGTAAGTTGTACAAGTATCAAATAAACACACAGAAGAAACATAATAATATATTGGATTATTACAAAATAAATGATCATGAGAGTAAAATGTGTACGTTTAGGAATTGGCACTATAGCCTTATTTCTATATGTGCTCTCATGCATGTTGGTGTTGCTAGCTTAGCTAATAACTGGTATAAGTTTCATCATTTATGGAATTCCATGACTCCCAAAGCAGAGAAGGCACGAGAAGCAACATGGAAGGAAGAGAAGCCAGAAAGATTAGACAAATTGTGGAACTGTTTCCCAGTTCTTTCCCTTCCACCAACAGTAATGAACATGAGATTGTCCAAAGTTGAAACTAACTTTGAGGCTTCAGTTGGTTCTGGTGATTCTGGCAATATGAACTCCACCACTATCACTTTTCCTTTTTCTGGCAATGCTTCCTTACACTTCCTCAGAATTTCTATGCATTTATCATCCGACCAGTTATGCAACACAGCCTACATTGTAACATAATAGAAACATTATAACACGTCTGAGAATATTTGTTATGTATGTGTCAGCGAGTTAGCGAATTATCGGGCGCAATCACTGTTTCTTTTGGTGTTAAATCTAGCTATAAGCTAGATAATTAATATTTATTAATATTATAAAGGAAATGAGTTATGCGTCCGTTATGTGTAATAATTTGGTAAAGGTTTTACCAGAGTACTGATTATGTATATTTGATGGAAATCTTTATTGTGTGTGTATGTGTGTATAAATACAATAAAGATATTTCAGATTTTAAAATCAAAGTATGATCTGGTCGTTAATAATATAAGAACTAATTAACTAAACCTTTTTAGATTAAGAAAGGAAGATTAGTTAGTTGAGTATAATAAATATAACTTCATCTATCTAAGATACCCATACATACCAATTTAAAATAATTAAGTTATCCAAATTATTTTAAGAAAAAATAAAATCAATATTAGAAATAAAAATTAAACTCTTATATTTATGATCAAACCAACATTCAAACTAAATTTTATGTTAAGAATTGAAGGAGTAATAATTATGTGAGAGATAAAGTGGACTAATGTCATCTATTTAAAATCAAAGTAAAATCCTTATTTAGCTTTAATGAAGACGCGATAGAGTATAAGATCCTTAACTTTTAAGGGGATTTTTTTATGATATTCAATAACGGATTACTCCACACAAATTATTTTTCAAGGAATGTGTGGTCATGTTTATTATGCAATCCTTCTAGTGTATGATATACGTCATGTCACGTTTATTTGAAGAGTTATTTTTTGTTTTAAATATAATTAAAACATATTCCTTATTTTTTTTCAATGGTTTTCCGAAATCACTTCTTACTATAGTCCCTCAACTATTACTGAGGAAAAAAGACAGTGAAATTTTTTTATGGTGAATTATAGGATATTTTAGAAAAAAATAATTTCAAATCAACTAACTTAATTGACAATAATTATCTTGATTATCAGTGTGAGACTATTAGTTAACCTTTAATATAATGGCATCACCCTTGGGAACTTTGGCAAACATATCTCCTCCAATATGCTCGATCCCTGTAATGAAAAATCAACCGAATTTGAAGGAAAAACAGAGAATAACGAAACACACACACACACACAATTGAATTTTATATACCAGAAATTGGGGGTGCATGTTGGATGACTTGGGGGAGATCGAAGTTGATGGCATTTGTAATGGAAGGATATTTGGAAATGATGAGTTTGAGGTTTTTCCCATTTCCACCTCCAACATCCACCAAACTTGTGATTCCCTCAAAACCATTGTAGACTTGAAGAATCCTATTCATCTCTGTTGCACACACATCGGACATTGCTTTGTTGAAGATGTGATTCAGCTTTGGATCTGTGGCGTAGTACTCATAACTCGTCTTCCCATGCACCTTCTTGAATAGGTCCACTTCGGGGTCCACCACTGCTTCCTTGAAGTTCATCCTTTATTATATATAATCCGAACATATCACATCCCAACAAACCAAAAAAAGATCGTCAAGACCAAGGTTTTAAAACCCGAGCCGGACGTCGAGCCGGAAAACTGAGCGGGTCATGGTTGAAACGGTTGAAACGGTTGGACCGTTCGGTCGAACCGGTGACGTAATAATTTAATGAAAATTAAATATATAAATATTGTTAATACTTAATAACTTAATATAATTAGGATGAAGATATTTTTTTAATCAAGTTCATTTTTTTTCTGTTGATATATTTTTTTTCTGCAGTTGTCAATTTCTGGCCGGGTCAAAAGCGGGCCAACCCGGGTCAACCCCGGGTCAAAAACGGTTAACCCGGGTCAACCCGGGTCAACCCCGGGCCAAAACGGGTTGCACAGTAAAAGCGGCCCAATAGAGCAATCGGGCCGTTTTACCCACCGGCCGACGGTCCGACCGGTCGGACCGTCCGGCTCGGTCCGGGTTTTAAAATATTGGTCAAGACTTTACAACAAGACAATTGACATCTAGTTTGAAGATGGAAGAGTCATCTGTTTGGATTTTTGATTAGTCACTTTTTATTAACCATATGTTTGAGTGACTTGTGTCTCGATAGCTTAAGGGTCAAGATATATGTCGGCTCGCTTCCGAATTCTAAATTGCCTACCAGTAAGATCTCTGATTTTAACTTAATATGATCAGTTATAAGCCAATAAAATTTTTTGGCTATGCGATAACATTTTAAGTCTTGAAATCTATATATACTTTAACATATAAACTTTAACCATTACAAATAAACAAAATACTACTCTACTTGATCTTAAATTTAATTAAGTGTTGTATCTATAAATATTTGTTTTCATTCTAAATATATTACTAAGTACTCCACTCCTCTAAATTTTAACTTAACACGGTTGATCTAGCTACTACTTTATCACATGCATGTAACTAGTTTCCCTACTCATAAAAAAGAGAGTACTGAGAGTTAGTCATAACTACACCATCTGTAACTCATATAGATGGTTTAGGTTGTGTAATATCTTAAAATATATACATAAACATAGTCTAAATCAAATATGAACTGTAGAGGTATGATCTAACAATCTAGATTTGACTAGCTCTCCTTGCTCATTTTTGTGGTTAAACATCGCTCTTTTATATAGTGCTTATTGACAACCCACTAATCTGAACTCGAGGGACATGAGTGCTGCCCACATACATAGTGATGTCTCCTCTCCCAATTACACATTCTCATCCTTACAGGGGTTGAAACCCACTTATCAACTCAACCAACTACTCATTAATACTTGCTCATCTTTTTATGAGAATGGACTGGAAACCGGATATTTAACTCATTAAATTTATTTTGGGATGATTTGCTCGAGCTTTGACTTTTCTTTGTTGAATAAAAAAAGTAATAATACTACGTGAGTAGTACTCCCTCCGGTCCCTAATGCAAGAGCCCAAAATTTGAATGGTTTTGGTCCCTAATGTAAGAGCTCACCCCATATTCTCTCCTCATTTAATGCATTTTTTCCTACTTTGCCCCTAACTCTCTTTCATATTTATTAATACTTATGTATTTCTCTCTCTTAAAAGTACCATAATAAATATGGGCAATTTTGGAAAAGAAGCATTAACTCCAGACACCTAACTAACATTCACATGTTTTCTTAAGAAGCGTTTTTTTTTACGGCTAGCTCTTACATTAGGGATCGGAGGTAGTATGAAATAAGAAGTGACATGTATAGTTAATTATATAGATAGACATACCAAATTTTGAGGAGGGCTTCGTAACATAGGAAAGAGGTGAAGGAAGCCAAGTAGCCACCGTTTTCATTGGGGACACAATATCTGCCAACGGGAGAGAGGCCATAAACACTGACCGTGGAGGAGCCACCATGGTGGTCAGGGTTGTCACGTGAGGAGCACGTGAGGAGGGTGTAACTGGCAAGCAACCGGAGCATGCGGTCAAGGCGGTCCGGCATGTCTGGGTGGTTGGACGGGAGGTGGGCGGCAATCTCCGCGGCGGACATGGGGGTGCCAGGTGGCGACCCCTTATTGGCTAGTATGCCGAACAGGTTAAGATCAATGGCTGCATTTAGGACAGCTGGATACACCTGATTGGTCGTCAGGAACATGGCTGAGAGGCATGCCTCATCTTCTGTTTGGGAACAAGGATCATGCAATGCAGAAGTGGAACCCATCTTGTTTGGGAACCAAGATAACGAAGCACTCTTTTAGTTTTATTTGTAATTGGTTTGCTTCCGTTTGGTTGTTACTACCATGCATATGTACTCCCTATTTATAGCCAAAATGGATGTTAAATAAAATATGCATTAACTAGCTTTATGCCAATTAGTCAAATTGGAACAAATGTTTCAATGGATTGGGCATGCGCAGTGGCATTCTTAAAAAAGACAAAGATCTTAGGTTGTGGAATTTTTAAGTACTCCATTAAGTTCTTAATATAGCATCTAGTTGTCTTTTGTAGGGAGATAAAAAAAAACAAAAAAAAATATTTAATCATAACACATGTGCCGGATAAACTAGTTCAAACATAAATATAAATATAAATATATAAGTGACATTTATTTAATTTTTCTAAGAAATCTTTAAAAGCTTCAACTATATTCTATATTAAGTAAGAGACTACAAACCCCTCGTCCGTTGGATCAACTAGCGAAAGGGTTAGACATTTAACCATCTTGACAAACGTTCAATTCCTGAGGCGTACTGTTTAGTTATGGTTTTAGTTGCGGTGCTTAGAGATACTTCTCCACAAATAAGTGAAATTGCGGGAGAAACTTTCATGTGTGAACAGGAAAAAAAGGTTTGCTTGTCAAGGACCCTTTGCTAAAATTTTAGTTAACATCATGTGTTAGTTAACATTATTTACCTTGAAAAGAGATTTAGAGCCTAGTTTCCATTCCACATGCTCCTTTGTTACCCAATTCATCAGATCATATAATTAATAATTCTAGCTTACAAGTTCAGCTATTTAACTTTTATACTGGTACTTTCTAAGATAACTGAATCTCGACACATAACTTCATGCTAATCGTTATTTATAGAAGGAATGTGTACATGATTTCTTTGTAAGCACGAAGCGAGGCAGACTAAATGGGCTATCCTATTGTCTCATTTGCGCCACATTTTGCATTCTATAAGTAAGCAACAATGTATTTCCAGTCCATTCAATTATAGCATCGGTATTCATACTGAAGATTAGAAGGAAGGTGTTATTATAAAAAGATAATTCATTATCTACTTCTGTTCATTTAATTTTAGAAGACTGTATCGGTATTTTTGAATAGGTTTGCTAAGTTTACATTAGTATGTAGTCAAATGTATGTAATTGTAAGATAATACTTATCTTTTTTAAATGTATAATCATCAAAACGAAAAGGGAAAGTATATACTCCATTCCACAAATATATACCATTTCAACTAATTAATCAAAACTAAAAATGATAATGAAACCATTATTAATTATATTTTAATTGAAACTTTAATAACTAAATTACTCATTTAGTTCTTAAATATAAGACTTATTTACTTAATTTTATTTGATTAAGGATGTTATTAAAATTTGTTGAATCACACAATATTATCGAAATATCATATTCATCTGCCTTTTTTCCTTCCCTCCTTCTCTTTCTTATTAAATGATGAATAGTATCAATATGGATAATTTTGGGGAATGTTGAAAATTAATAATAAAAAGGTCTTACGTTTAGAAATAAGATTTCCTTTCCAAATAAAATAGGTCATAATATATTTAAGAACAGAGGAAATAATATTTAATTAGGTTTTTAAAGAGAAGAAAGCATTTAATTGAGAATAAACAATTTTGTAGGTTATTTTAAGAATTAATTTTATATTTAAAATCGACAATTTTTATGTAACTTGTATCATAATGGATAGATGTCCATATTCATGAATAAACTATTGCCAAAGATAC
The DNA here is from genome assembly GCA_029929735.1 of Mimosa pudica. NCBI lineage: Eukaryota > Viridiplantae > Streptophyta > Magnoliopsida > Fabales > Fabaceae > Mimosa > Mimosa pudica. Next base: position 3,319,285 of record JAKELP010000021.1, on the reverse strand, counting down.
ATCAAATATAATAATATTTCATAAGGTGTAAATATGATCATAATGAAATAAAAATAATGCAAATATGACAAGCCGGTTAAACTTTCCAAACTTGCATTTAACATCTTCGCAGGCCCCCTACTATGTAAAAATTAGCCGGTCGTTAGGGCAAGTTAATACACTTATTACTATATCTATAACTTTTTATTTTATTCTTATCATGCATATTACACCTCAAAAACTTGTTATTTTTGGTGCACCTCATACAGAAGTTTACACTAAATAACGAGCTTTACCTTGTTATAGATAAGAACATTACTGGGGATATGAGTAAACAATAAAAGGGAAAGGTCACAGATGGAGTGCGCTACATTCCACCAATGGCCATATGTGGGGCCCAGGCTGCCACATACACTTGCTATTGATCGAGTATCAACCTCATCAGTCATCACCACCTACTCTTTCATCCCTTCAATAAGTGTGTGCATATAACTAGTCAGCTACAATGATATCTCTAATAGACACTCTCAAGTCATCATTTTTATGCCAAAAATTCTTCAGTCAAAGTTTGAGAGCTGTATTTAGTCTGGAATTTGATTTTTCAGGCGGAGGGTAAAGTGGGAGTAGAAAATTCTAAACGGAAAGGCTTGAAACCCAAAAGAAAAATCCCGTCAATAAACCATATGGGAACATCTTGTCCAGTAATTTTTCTAACTTAAAAATCGTGTTTTCAAAGAAAATGTTGTCAAACCACCAATTATGATTGTAGGTTCTCCATCTTGACTATTGATTTTTTTTATTACTTAGAGGTAGCAATATCCCTAAAGCTTACACTTAAGCATATAAAACTCGGTATAATTGCTACTAATAACTACTTATAACCATGGATAAATGAAAATAAAAAACTTTAAACCCTACAAAACTTGAAGAGATTAGAAGTGTTTTTTGGCCATTGATTAGAAATTGTTTGAGAACCAACACATAGTTAGTCTACTGGTATAATATTTTACTAGATCCCTTTGAGATCTCGAGTTTGAGTCATAGATGTTACTATGGTGTCGAGAGAAAATGTTACGAACCTCAAAAATTAGAGTACTCAATTCTTTAAATACCTAGTAATAGGATTTAAACTATGTGCTAATCGTCTATGTGTGTGTGTATATAATGAAGTTATTTGAGAAAAGCATGCCTCTCAAACTATTCTTTTACTATGAAAGGTATGTTTTCCGTCTTCTTTCATTTTTGGTATAAATTCAAAGTATTATTTGAGAGACATGATTTTCTTCTTGATTTCTTTTTATTATAAATTTAAAGTTTTCTTGATTTCTTTTAGATTTGCACATCAAGAAATTCAAACTTGTGCTTTGTGACTTTTCGCCATTTTAACTAACAATCAGTTGGTTTTCTGGGAGATTTTCTTTTGTCCTAATATAAGATACCAATATATTTTATAACCCAAATTTATAATTTTTCCAATATTTACATCAAGTGCATTTGCATATATCAAATTAGATTTCCATTGATGTGGTGATGATTAAATAAAGGAAATAATGAGATAAAGAGCACATATATATTTATTGCAAACAATTAACCTCATTTCACTTCTTAATACCCGTAAATTATCTACTATTGTTTTTTTTTTTAAATAAATTATCTACTATTTCAACTACTCTATTTAAGGTTAAAAGCAATTGATTGTATAGACTAACCAGTCATAGCAAAGTAAAATTAATCATAAGTTCATAACTTTACTTGGAGAAGTACTCACATTTGGTATCAAGAGTACATTCAACAGGATCACTTCTTACAGAAAAAGTAAAGTTTTATCTGCCAAACAGGGTAAATTTAATAACACGGACATTAAGATTGTCCTCCTAAATTACCTATTTGAAGTTTTATCATACTCCCTCGGATCCTAAATATAAGACCTAGATGACTTTTTTTTGGAGATGTTAAGGTTACAAAATATGTTATTAAATTATGACATATTTAATATATTTTTATATTAGTCATTAGTTTATAGGTTAAATAAACTAGTTTAAGGGGGAAAATTAGGTAAATCAATTTATAATTGACTTATATTTTGCTTTTTTAGGATTTTTCAAAACAGTAAACTAGGTCTTATATTTAGGACCGAAAGGAGTATCAACTATCACATTTTCATTTCAAACTATTGTTTTGTTGTCGTTGTGATGTTGTACAGTTAACCACGATACATGAGTAATATCTTGTGTAGATTATAGGAGTATTTCATAAGGTATTTCTCTAATATAATCATTTGAGATAATGATATGTACTTTCATAGTGAACAAGGCCTCAATTGCAAATGGGAGATAAATCTTTAATTTACACTTTTAAAATGTATCAAGGCTTATCTTATTAATTTATGTTCACTTTCAAATATATTCTGCCAGTTTACAATGAACCAACATTAAAATTAGTTTTTGTACCAATAAGTAAGAAGTTGAATTGATCAAATTAACGAAAAGCATGAACATTATTCGCATATAAATGAAGCCACCTCTAATTCTTTTCAATTTTCAGTGCACCTATAATATATAAGGTTGTATTTCAATTTCAAAGCTCTGGAGCATACTTAAAGGGAAAAATACCTTTTGATCGGAAGTTGGGAACAAATAAGATCTCAGTCAAATAGACAAATATTTACATGCTCTAAGAGTATTATACCATCTAAACTCTACCTAATAGTAACATAACAATTCAAATAATTTTAATCTTAATTCAGTGATGGCTTGCATCTGAAACATTCTACATTTTTTATTTCAAGAGAATTGGCATCTAATTCCTATGACTTTTTGGGTTTTTCTTAAGATGAGAGGCAGCAATATAAAAAAATGAGAAGCAGCATCATATCAAAACAAGCTATTTCTTTGTATCAAAAACAGGCCCAATTATGAAGGACCAAAGTCCTCATTCTCCTCAACTATTGGGCCCATTACAGCCATGTTGTTTTAATTGTTTCCAGGGCGAGAGCACCCATACTTCGATTTAGGTCTTTCTCAAGAATAAAATTTTGAATGGAGATTTCACTAAAACGATTGTGATGGTTAGCTAGCTTATGCAGGGCGAGAATGAAGGTTCCAGATTAGACAACATTCATGATTGTCATTCCTCGCAATACTTCCAAGTTCCAACCATGCACAAGTCACATAAGAGGGAATCCAAACCCAGAGGAACAAATTAATCTTTATAACTCAACCATGAAAATATAAAGAATAATAATAATCAAGCGATAAATCAATGAGAAAAGAATCATCAAGTCTGATTTCTGACAAGAGGATGAATGACCTATCATATCAAAATTTTCTACATACAACGAAGCAATCCCAGAATCATGAACGAAAAAATGACTAGGAGCTGCTGTAGGTGTTGATGGCCAGGTCATTTTGAGGTTCTCTTTACTTCCCAGAGGAAGAAATGAATTAACTGCAATGAATTGATACAGAATATATATATATATATAAGCAAACAGAAGAACTCTGATAATCGTGTGATATGGCTACCAACAGTTAGCTCCTCTTGAAAACACCTGTGCTGTTGTATCACTGGGTCACTGAATTATGAGGCTGAAACATCAGCGTATAGGCACAGCATGAGATCTTTTAATATTAACAGGGATTGAGGAGACAGGCCAAGCACATCATATCAAGGTCAAAATAAGCATGTTATCGCCCGATTTACTCCGTGGCTTTTTGTCGATTCTTCTCATCCACCCTGTGGCGGAATAGTTTGGCACTCTGTCTTCTTTCACAGTCCTGGGGGCAAGAAACCACTGAATCACTTAGAAACAACTGTGCTTGATTAAAAGTTGATCCAACTATACAACCACACGCACATGTACTAAATTTAGATTACAAAATATTTTTGAGTAAAGCATATTTATTCATATTTACTTTTTATTATCAATTATATGCTACAAAGAACATTGTCATCTCATGAAAAATTAAGATCAATTACTGCAGAACAGATTAGACCAATCTAGTTCAGTTACCCTTTGGCTCATGCAGCAATTCAACTGCCTGGTCAATTCAGTTCAATTACAGAGAAAAGCCTAAATGTTAGAACCAGACGGATTTGATGTCATTTCACTGATTGGTTAGGACATAATCCTAAAGCTATAACTGTCTGAGAGCATCAATTATCTTCTACACAGCATGCAATATTCACATAATATGCTCTTTACCTTAAACATGTGTAGATGAAAAGGTTTATCCGGGTTCATCCTTCTCAGCTTCTGATAAGTGTAAGCGAAACTTAGCTGATCACGAGGAGTAAACCGGTCAACCTCATTGAACCAGAGACAGGAGAACAAATTAGACATTGGAGTGTGTGCCCTGACGATAAAGGAACCTTCAGGTACATCTGTTATGAAGCAAATTATGTTTGAACAATTAGGGAAAAAGATTTGAGTTAAGGCTTCAAAGAATTGACAAAAGAGAAGATTCTCAGAACATACTGCTCGGGAGAAGCTTGTTTGGATCAGATGCATCAAATCTTTGCAGTCCATCAGCTCGATAAAAAGCAAATTGTTCATCTATCATCGTATGATTGTACTTGTTCAATTTCTTGTTTCGTGCAACCTCTTCCCAAACACAATGCCGATCATAGTGATTGGATATACCAAATTCGTAACCCTTTCTCCACAAAAAGTACTCCAAGATAAGCAAAGGGTCAAGCTGGAGGCGCAATTTGCTGTCCAACCAGATTGAATACCTGAAGGTTTGCAGCAAAAACAAAAGCACAAATCACAAACAATTTTGCTCTGAATAAAAATTTTGGGACCTCTGGTACTCTGAAGCTTGACAACAGAATAAAAAGACAAGTCCAACATTAGATACCCAACAAAGTTATAGAATTAATCCTAGAATCTTGTCTTTTATTAGATAACAACAACAAAGCCTAATACCATAAGGTGAGGTCGGCTACATGAATTATACAACGACATTGTCATTGATTCATGTTAATGAGATTTGACATAGTTTTACGCCGGTTATTAGGGCTTAACACAACCCTCCTTCTACTGTACTCATGCCCCTATAATAAGGACTTAACTGTTCTGAAAATTAAGTTTTCAGGGTCAAATGTTGCACCAAGAATCACACACTGAAAATTAATATAGATTAAAAATGTAAGGGATTCCAAACACAAAACTTTGGCCATGATATTAGATCAATAAATTAAAAAGATGCTCTGATAAAAAAAACATTGGGTGGACAGACCTGACCAAACCAAAACACTTAATTACCATTAAAACAAAGGCCTATTTGGTTTCATTTGCCCACTTGTCAGTCAAACTTCAATATTCAACCTTTTCCCATTGCTTAACTCTACCCAAGATGCATTCAACAGTAAACTTATGGCAAAATATTTTATTTATCAATTTGCATACATGTTTGTATCTTCCTTCAGTTTCCTGCTTTACCTTCCAACACCCACCCCAATGCTTGTGTCGATAATGCATATTAAAAATCCATGTTAAAACAAAGCGTTGCCTCCTCTAATTGTTTATGAATGAATTAAAAAGATATAGGGAACAGAAACACTCAATTATAAGTTTCCCTTAAACAATTCAGTACCAAAACTCAAAGCCCATTGCCTATAAAACAAGTTCATTTCCATCACAACAGACTTGAAAACACTAACTCATGTAATATGTTTCAATGACATTGTGATTGGATAAGTCTTTCAACTTGAAAAATGTCATTTAATGCAGCCAAAAGGTAATAGGCTTTGAAAACGGTTAAATACAAGGGGGCTCATTCTCACCTAGCAGAAGGAAAAAGCCGATGTGGCAACATTTTAGGTATTTTTCCCACTCTCCGCATGTCATCATATGGCAGATTCTTCACTACAATTAATTTCCAGAATCCAATAAAACCCATTCTGTCAGGCTCATGACCATCAGACACGAGTGTTCGTAGTGTAAGTTCATCAATGAACATTACAAAGCAGACATTCTTCTTCGAGATACGTGTGACCTAAAATCAAAATGACCACATGTTAATATTACAATAGTTGCAATGCAGTAATTGCATCGACTATTTTTTATATGACGTCAACTGTTAATAACAACCACATATAAATAGCCTTAATCAGTAATTAAGTTTCACACAGTAACCCAAAACCACTCACTTAAACAGGCGAAATATTGAATGCATGCAACTCTGTAATCAGTGATTAAGTTGGTTGGTGCGGCTTGAAATATTTCAAAAATTATATAATCTCCCTATAAATGTAGCCAAACAACTGATATTAAATTTACACGAGTACATCCATTTTCTTTTGTGCAAGTTAAATATTATCTATATTTTGTGCCTCCCCGTTGCTTTTAATAATGATAACAAGCCAATCCAAATTTCCAACTAAATGCTTGTAATATTATTGTTGAAGCATCCTGCTTTTTTTATTTTGATCTTATAATCAGCTTCCTACACATAGACTGAGGTATGCTGTTAGTAACTTCACAAGTTCAACCTCAATCTCAGGAAACACAAAAAATCTTGTATCATTTTGAATCTCAAGATACTCCACTAATAAGATGAACTCCAGGCCAAACATGTTGAAACAAAAAAAATCAGGCAAGCATTATATTCGTTGTAAGGCGTTTTGACCATATTATTATCAAAATGCATAAGTTGGATGCAAATAAGAATAATCACAGATCAAGCATATTGCTTTAAAGTAAATAACACATTGTTTTCATAAAAGTATAGGACTTAGCGTTATAACATGATTTTCTTTCACGTACGCAATTCATTCTTCTTGAACTAGTCAAAATTTCATGAACCTAAAAGAATGAAATCAAAGATAAAGCATATCTGGTACCGATTTAGTAGGTGGTGACCTCAAGCGGTCAGAATTTCCAAAAATGCACGAAATAACTGCAACATGGCATCTGCTAATGTAACTTGCATCATCTTCTGACAAATCAAATCCAGTGCTTGGTGAACCTTCTGGACCTTTAACAAATCCACACTTAATATTTTGATCCTGAGCCAAAAACGACTTTTCCCTCTCTTCTAAACTTTGGTGCCCTGCAAATCTAGGCACCCATTGTTCATCTCCTAAAGTCTTCTCTTCTGTTTCTGTATATTGCAAGTTAAATCTGATGAATTTTCGACTTTCCAAAGGCTCGACAAGTTGTGATGTTGAGTTTAACAACTTCATCTCACAAGATCCTGAAGCATAGTCACAATAAAAGTCAAGTTATGGAGAGAAAAAAAAAACCCAGGCAACATAACTTTTACTTGTTAAACATAATGATGTCTGGCAAACCAAAGAAATCTTCCAAACATTAGAAACAAAATCCAACAGATAAACCTAGATAAAGTTGAACCACTTCAGACCCTTCACCTGCGACATGGCACGCCCACATTGATTTACCATCTAGACAATACAAGAAAAACTGGAGCAAATACAAGCTAATATAAATCCTCAAGTGATGATATAGTTCATAAGGCCCCTTTCCAATTAGAGAGTGGTCTGAGGTGTTTCCAAATGACCCATGAGAGATGGCGGCAGCAACAGCAAGTGTGTACATATAAAATACATGAAATGTGGATGCTTATTGGTCAAGGGAAAAAATTATATTCATGACACTTATAATAACCTAAATTTCTCCAAAGAATTATGTTAAGTATGACCGCCTGGTCATGTATCATCATTTCAGTTAACTTAACAAATCATTAGAAAATCCCATGTCTAGGAAACGAAAATGAGAAAACACATTTGATACGTATGACAAGTATTTTAACTACTTTCATAATTAGATTAAGCCAAGGTATTCCTTTGCCCAAGCCTATAGGAAAGCCTCATCTTTGCACAGTTCCTGTATCCAGCTTTTCAAATGGATAAGGCAAGGCTCTACCTTTAATCCATGAATCAACCAAATTGCAACAAGATAAACAACTATTTTTGCCAAGGTACAGATTCAGTAGGATAAAATGTCTAATTGATGATAACCAAGAAACAAAGGCAAACAGATGTTCCTGTAAAAACAGATAACTAGGAAAACCCATGAAATCACCATTAGCAATCATAAGCATTACCTGAAAATTTGCGCTTTTTGCGTTTCTTCTTTGTTTCTGAATTTGATTTTTTCATCAATTGTCCATCTTCATGACTGACTTGTTGAGAACTTCCTTTTGCAGAATGGGAGGTTTTCCTGTTTAAGGAAACATTTCCCACAGCATCATCAGAAACAAGATCATAAGAATGAAGTGACGCTCCAAGAAATTCATTGTCCAATTTTAGTATCTTGGAATTAGACTGCTTAACCCCATTATTTCTACTGTCCCCATAGTCTCCCATTCTAGCATCCCGAGAATCAGAAAAGTCGTCATACTCATCATCGGCGTCAATTAATGCATTTGCCTTATCTTCTTGATGAGCGTCATAAGACATTTTGTCATGATTCTCAGTTACATTTATTGCATTCTTCAAAGAGGCCTCATATTCTGCTTCGTACTTTTTCAATTCATGACGCCCTGCTTCATTATACAAGCCAACACCCTTTTTATTACCCTTGCGAGAATCATCATTTGAAGACCTTTTATTGTCATTCAACTTGTCAGAAGCACCTCTTCTATCAACACTTTCACCCTTGCTGCTTTGCTCCACCACATCTTCATTGTAATCCCCATCCCTTCGCCTATCATCCCTATCCCAATACCTTGAATCCCGGCCATGGCCCACTGAAACATTCCCAAACTCAAGTACTCTTCCCCTCTCTATTCGTGGCACATTGGTAAGAAAATCAGATTCATTCTTCAAATCATCACTCTCGTCACTATCTTTGTTCAGCTCTGTAAACACAGTTAAATCACTGAGAACTCACACTCATAATATCCAGAACAAGTGAACAACAGCATTATCTTAGCGGAAAATGTTCAGGAAAAAAACATATCTGAAATCATCAATTGTACCCTTTGGCTGAAATATGTCAAACAAAAGAACACAAATATTGATATCACATTCCTATTTCCCACTCTACAGTAATCTGGCCAGCGACAACAATGCAAACATTCACCAATCATACTAAACGCTAAATGCAAAACCCAGATTCTAACACATTCCAATTGAAACAAACATCATCATCATCATCATCATCCAAAGCTTAATACTACATTCCTTCCTAAATTTAAGATAACGCCAACAATGCAAACATTCACCAATCATACTAAACGCTAAATGCAAAACCCAGATTCTAACACATTCCAATTGAAACAAACATCATCATCATCATCATCATCCAAAGCTTAATACTACATTCCTTCCTAAATTTAAGATAACGCCAACAATGCAAACATTCACCAATCATACTAAACGCTAAATGCAAAACCCAGATTCTAACACATTCCAATTGAAACAAACATCATCATCATCATCGTCATCATCCAAAGCTTAATACTACCTTCCTTCCTAAATATAAGATCACTTTCAATAATATGATTAGATTAAGGATGTTAGTTAAGTTAGTTATTAGCACATGATATTACAAATCTACCCTAACCACATACCTTTATTCTCACTCTACCTCTCTTGCTTGTTAATTATAGATAAGCATTATTAGGGTTTATTTGGGAAAAAGTTGGGAAAAAATTGAAATTTGAAAATGATCCTATATTTAGGAATATAGGGAGTATTTACCAATCATACTAAAAAAACATTCCAACCAGCTCAGAATCAAGTGCATTACAATTGAAACAAACACCATCACTATCATCAACATCAAGCTAAATATTCACCAATCATATCACACTAAATAGTAGTCATACAAAGCGCAATCCACTATACCAGACCAAGCAAAAAAAAATAAAAAAAAAATTCCAACCAGCTCAGAATCAAACACATTATAGTTACAAGTGAACAAACACTATCACTATGATTGTAATCAACGCTTCATCTTCACCAATCATACTAAAGAAAACTCCATCCAGCTCAGAATCAAACACATTATAATTATAAGTAAATAAACATCATCACTATGATTGAAATCACAGCATAATATTTACCAATCACACTAAAGAAAATTCAACAGCTCAGAATGAAACACATTATAATTGAAAGAAACAACAACATAATAATAATAATAATAATGAGTATGTATGGTTAGTTACCATCATGTAGAGAAAGGTGATAATAGGCAACGGCAGTGACACAGAGAGCGAGAAAGAGCAAAGCGAAAATAATGGCCGGCGAGAATCTCCTCGTCCAATCGGATCGTCCAGATCGCCGGACACGTGGCAGCTTGTGAGACGACGGCGGCGCATTAACTCCAACACTCACGTGATCCGCCGTACCGTTGCCTCTGCTGAGCCATACGCTCATTGTAAGCACACACCGATTTCAATTTCACTATCACTTCACAACTCCAGAGTGTGTGTGTGTGTGTGTATAATTAAATATATCTATGTGTCTGTATGTGTGTGTGTGTGTGTGATTAATTGGGAGGAGAGAGAATGATATAAGCGGCCGGAGAGATTTGTGACGGCGATGGATGGCCGGAAAAGAAATGTGACGGTTAACAGATAGATATAGCTGTGTGTGTGTGTTATATAAGTTGTGTACAGCTTCACAATTCACATGCTGATGTTGGTTTGACATAACGCGGATTTTTGTTTTCGAATTTTTTGGTTGATTTGTTATTTTTTTTTTCGAGTAAAGGAATTATATTATAACCAACAGCTTTGTACAACTGAGTGGGCAATACTGTCTACAACAAGTCAAAAATTCTACCTATCTCTAAGGCTAAACTTTAAGTGCCCCTGTAAAACTCTCGAAAAATATAAGTGGGGGCTATGAAAAGACTAATTTCAAAGGCTAAACTTTACAAGAAAGTATTCAAAAAGAAGAAGGCGCTAGTTGTGTGCTTGACAGTAGCTCTAATCTGATGAAATAGACAGTTCTCAGTAGTGAAAGTGGCATTGAAAATACGATTGTTCCGCGCAGCCCACAACTTCCAGCAAGTGACTAGGAAGCCAACCTTCCATGAGCTAGGCAGTGCGGTCAATAAACTTTGCTGGAGCCAAGAGATGATATCTGAAGATAGAAAGACACTCCTCATATCAGCAGGCAGAATTTTCTCCCATGTGGACACAGCCAGGGGGCAAAGCTTAAAAACATGATCAATGTCTTCAATATTACCATTGCATAATTGACATGTAGGATCATCAGTCATCTTCCTACGGTACCGTTCAGAGTTGGTAAGAAGCCGCCCTTTAAGAAGTAACCACCCAAAGGTTTTAACTCTCTGAGCCATAGGCAGTCGCCAAAGCTCATGCCAATAATTCTTGGGTTCAGGCCAATCAAGAGAGTTCCATGAATGATAAACAGATTGAACAGTGAAGCCACCATGGCTAGTGAGGTTCCAAGAACAACTTCGAGTTACCTGATTTGGATTGATGCTAGACTTGAGGATTGCGTTTGTCACATCGTGGGGAAGTTTGTCCTCAAAGAGATGACGGCGCCAAACCCCGTCCGCCGAGAGATAATGCGAGATTGGCTTGTGTAGGTCGTCGGGAGGGATATCTACACAAGACAACAGCCTCAGGGGGCCACTATCCCCGACCCAAAAGTCAGACCAGAACTTGGTCTTGGAACCATCACCGATGTCCCATTTAATATGATAATCCACCTCATTCCATATTTTGCCTAAGTTTCTCCAGAAGGAAGAAGATATTCTGGGGAAACTTACCTCCTCCCCAATATTATACTTTCCTTTCAAGACCTGAACCCACAGGCTATCCGGTTGGGAGTGAAACCGATAAACAAGTTTAGCCATGAAGGCTCTATTCTGTTGTTCAAGCCTAAGGAGGCCGCAGCCACCGTGCTTAAGGGGTTGGCAAAGATCCTTCCATTTGATTAGGCTGATCCCCTTGGTTCCTTGGGGCTTTCCCCATATAAAATTCCTAATAATCTTCTCAATATCACGACAATAGGAAGCAGAGAACATAGTACTTTGCATAGTATAAAGGGGAATAGAAGTGAGCACTGATCGAGCTAGGGTAATTCGGCCGGCAAGAGAAAGAGAGGCACGTTTCCAGCCAGCAAGTTTTGATTGGATCCGCTCCAAGATATACTTATAGGTCAGCGAGTTAGGCCGACCTGAGAGTAGAGGGACCCCTAAATATCTTCCTAAGCCATCCGCCTGTTGGAAGCCAAGATGATGAGAGAGGGTGCGGCGGAGGTTAGGTTCAGTGTTCTTAGAAAAGAAGACCTTGGTCTTGGCAGCACTCACTTTTAAACCTGAAGCGGAGCAGTAGTCTTTAAGGATAGAAGCAATTATGTGAGCTTGTGAGACTGCTGCCCTGCTAAACAAAATCAAATCATCCGCAAAAAAGAGATGAGATAGTGGAACGCCCTGACGGCCCATCTTAAGTGGTTTCCAATCCCCCCCTTTAACAGCTACTTGAATCATCTGAGAAAGTCTTTCCATACAAAGAATGAAGATATAAGGGGACAGGGGGTCGCCCTGTCTTATGCCCCGTTGAGGGGAGAAAGGAGCAGAGGGCTTCCCATTCCAGAGCACTTGCATTGAAGCGGAGGTAACACAAGCCATAATCAACTGCCTTATTTGTTGGGGGAGGCCGATATCATGCAAAGTGTCTTCGATGAATTCCCACCTAAGCCGGTCAAAAGCTTTCTCCAGATCGATTTTTATTGCCATCCAACCTCCTTTTCCTTGCTTCACCCTCATAGAATGTACAACCTCTTGAGCTATAATGATGTTATCAATGATACTACGGCCCTGAATGAAGCTTGTTTGATGAGGACTTATCAAAGTGGGCAGCAGATTCTTAAGCCGGTTAGCGATGATTTTAGTGACAAGTTTATAGATTACAGAACAAAGGCTTATAGGCCGGAAGTCCTTGAGGAGGAGGGGACATGGAACCTTTGGAATAAGGGTGATAAGGGTTCTATTAAAGAACGGATCCAGAGCTTCACCATGCCAGAGATTTTTAATGTAGGAGACCAGAGAGGGACCGACGATGCTCCACTGACTTTGAAAGAACATAGCATGAAACCCATCTGGACCTGGAGACTTGAGTGGCTTCATATCAAAAATGGTCGTTTTAACCTCGTCCGCAGATATCTCTTGGTTGAGGAGGTCATATGAAGAAGACAGTAATTCAGGGAAAGCCTTTCTCAAGAGAAGGTGAGGAAGAGGGTCATCATCCACTGAGTAAAGATTAAGGAAGTACTCTCGTGCCATATCGGATAACTGAGTTTCATCTTCCACCCAAGTGTCGTCTCCAGTTTTAAGTTTGGAGATCCTATTGCGACGCTTCCTAAGAAGAGCTCTGGTGTGATAGTAAGAAGTGTTCTTATCGCCAAGACATAACCATTCAGAGGAGGATTTTTGCACCCATAAAAGTTCTTCCTGGAAGCTAGCTTCCTCAAAATCATCACGAAGCTCCTTTTCTAAATGAAGCAAAAATTCAGAGAAGGGGTTTATCTCCAAACTTTGCTGAACTCCTTGCAGCCTTGCCAGAGCACGCCTTTTCCGCTGACCAATTTTCCCAAAAACTGTTTTGTTCCAATGCTGGGCAGCTTGGGAGAAGGATTGGATGTTTGCAGTAACGGATCTGGACGGCTTCCATTGCTCAGATACAAATTTACTGAAATCCGGGTGGGATAACCATGCAGCCAAAAACCTAAAGGGAGGCTCCAAACCGTGATGGCCAGTGTGCTTCCTCATCAAAATGTGAATAGGTTTATGATCCGAGAGCACCCTGGGAAGATGGTGGACTTGGACACCAGGGAAGAGATTAATCCAAGCTTGGTTAGAGAGGGCTCTATCAAGGCGGACCAAAGTTGTCCCTCTGCGCCAAGTGAATGAGGAGTCATGGCAACCCAAATCAAGAAGACCATGAACATTAACAAAAGCCTTGAAGAGATTACATCCACTATTATGTCTACCTGCTCCCCCTTTCCTCTCACCGGGTCTAAGCGTCGCATTAAAGTCCCCAGAAAGGAGCCAAGGGATGGAAGGATCCGGAGCAGCAATGGAAAGATCATTCCATAGCATCTTACGAGTACTAGGTTGAGGACTCCCATAAATAGCAGTGAAGATGAAGCTGACCCCACTATCAAGATAAGTGAGTGTCATGGTAACAAACTGAAAGTGATCCTGAATGATATCAATCCTCACGTTGTCAGACCATAAAACCCATATTCCACCTGCAAAACCATCCGCTTCAACACGGTGAGAATTGTGGTAGGAAAGTTTCCTAATAACATGATCAGCTTTAGAACCAGAGATCCTTGGTTCAAATAAAACAAAAACATCAGGCCTGTAATTATAAACAAGAGATTTAAAAACAGAGGGGAACCGCTTATCAAGGGCACCCTGACAATTCCAAGTTATTATAGAAACCATAAAAAAGAAAATTCTATTGAGAAGGATCAGAGTTAAAATCAACTCCCTCCACCAACATCTGAACTTCAGCATCTGTCAATCCATGATGGGCTTCACGAGCCAATGCCTTGAGGGCCTTGACTGATGTGAAAGCAACACCGTGAGATGGTCGTGGGCTAACACCGGGAATGGTCAAGCTACTAGAGAGGCGGACGCCCTTCCCTAAGAATTTGGGGTCAGGCGGTTTGGGTTGGGGAGGTGAGGTAGAGTGGGAAGAGCGGTGAGAGGGAAGGTCATCAGCTTGGGCTGCTGAAGGTTGACCCTGTTCCAAGGGGATAAAGGATACTTTTTGTCTTGGTTGGCCACGAGGAACTGAGATAGCGGAGTGAGAGGAGGCTTTTCCCTTGTTTTTGAAAGCATGAGAGTGAAAAATGCTCTCAGAATGATCTGAAACACCAACCTTACTTTTAAATTTGAGACTCCCCTCAAGCTTCTTAGGGGTTTTAGGCTCCTTGTGCTTGTGGGACATATCCTCAGAGGGGCGGGTGGAGTCAGAGTGGGGATGATCTGAAATAACAGGCGGGGTTTGGTGCTGCAGGACGGCAAAGCGCGAACCCGTCGAAAGGGATCGATGACTGTCATCTTTTTTGGCTCTTCTGTCCTCAAATCTGTTCCTCCTAGGAACCACCATCCATTCCCCAAACTCGTTATCCTCCGCTAGCTTTGCCATTGTCTCCTCAGAATGCTTATCACTAGCTGTTGTATCTTCCAGAGGAACAGCCTGGGTAGTGGGACATGATTCTCTGAGATGCCCATACCGTCCGCATTGAAAGCATATATTGGGAAGCCCCTCATATTCAACCAGAATCATCTGCCCATCTACTTGAATTTTGGAGACGAGGGGCTTGGAGAGGTCAAGATATACCGCTAAACGGGCAAACTTACCCCTATCACCAGATTCAGTGTTATAATCAACCTTAATAACCTCACCAAAAGAACTTCCTATAGTTCGGATGACAGCCTTGTTATAGTATTTTGCCGAGAGCTTTGGGAGACGGATCCAAACAGGGATTGCATTGATCGAATGATTGTGGGGGTTAAAAGAAGGGGACCAAGGCTGAACAGAGAGATAATGGCCAAAAATAACCCATGGCCCATTACTGAGAGCAGCTTGGTAGTCAAGGTCATTTTTAAATCTCACCAAAAAACAATCCTCCTCAAGATCAGTAAGTTGGAAAGCTCCATGAGGCTTCCAAATACGAATCAGCTGAGATCTGAGCTGATTATACCCAATGGTACAGCCTAGCAACTTAATCACTACTGCAGACCCCATCCTCTTGTTGAGGATCTCGTGCACATGATCAGAAAAATCCACAGTTGGAATGTTACCTTGCATGCCGAACTGGACGTCACCGCTTCGGAGGATGAGCTCATCTTCCTCCACAGGCTCCTCATGACCAGAGTTAAGGAGCATATCCTTGAAAGAAGGACCCGACTTAGACTTAGGCTGGCCGGGGGGTTCCAGAGGAGAGGCTAAAACTTCGCCGGATTCGAGAGGTGACTCGGGCACGGATTCCAAGGTCTCCAAATCCAAGGGAACGCCATCAGCTTGGATGCCATGGATCTTGGCTTTCTTACTGAAACGGTCAGCTTCTGGAAGAGAAGGGGGAGTGGGCGTCGGGGGGCAAGAGGTTGAAGGAGGGAGAGGTTGCATAATGGAGAAGACGAAGTGCACGGGGTTCAAAGGGGGGGGGAAGGGTTCTCTCGCTACATATTTTCGTTGCTCCTGATCCAAACACTAAAACCCTAGGCTTTGTAAAGGTTGATTTGTTATTTTTGATTGATGGAATAATAATAGGGGATTTAGTTTCGATTTTTATGTAAATATAATTGCATTTTTTTTATAAAAAAAAGATAATTGCACTTTTTTTTTCCTTATTTATCTATAGGAAACAACTCGTGACATTCAAGTGGTTGTTGCTTGTGTAATTTTGTGTAACGGCCCTTTATAAAGATGAATGGTTTGATGCCTTGATGGTGATGATTTTCTTCAGTGTAAAGCGATACCATCAAAGTTACTACCTCCGCTCCTAAATATAGGATCTAATTGACTTTTTTTGGAGAGATTAAGGTTGTGAAATAAGTTATTAAATGATGACATATTTGATATATTTTTAGATTATCTATTAGTTTATAAGTAAAATAAACTAGTTTAAGGAAAAAAATTAGGTAAATCAATTTATAATTAATTTATTTTGTTTTTTTAAGAATTTTCTAGAAAAAATCAATTAGGTCTTATATTTAGAACCGGGAGGGAGTAAAATTTATACAGTGATTCAGTTGTCTATTGGCGAAATTTATCTGAATTTGTAACTCGATACAATACATTGTAGTAAAAAAATAGTGAAACATATAACTCATGCATCACTAGTTTTTATTTAAAAAAGTATATAGAGCTCACTTAATATGAGTTTGTTTATCTGAATATATTAGTTAGATATTCAGGCCCGGTCCACCGAATAATGTGGGTTAGTTAATGGTTTACCAAAATGACAACTTATATGTCAACACTCAACAAATATTCATCAGTTGATAGGATATGACCCTTCTTCTACTTCTCTCTTTTTCCCTCATTTGTTCTATAATTTATTATAATAATATTAATATTTAAGGTCCTCATAAATAATTTATTTTTTCAAAATTTACTCTAAGTTGTTCACACTATGCAAAATATTATGGTTATATGGAGTATTCATGAGATCTTTAAGTATTATTATGATTATATTTATTTTATAAAGCATTTAATATGAAAAATTGGAATTTATAAAAAAATTTGAAAAAAATCTAATGGTGTGAGAGGAAAAGATAATAACTCATACCCCTCATAGGTATTTTGGGTAAACACAAAATCTCATTAACTCTGAATTTAGAGATCAACATTCAAAAAAAAAAAACGAAGAATTTAAAAATCCATATCCAATGAGGATTATATTGATAGGTGGTCTATATTTATCTCTTTAAGAACTTTTCGAACCTTGAGGTATGCTATGAGCTCTTAAAAACCCATATCTCTTAGGGATGGACAGTTTTACCCATCTTGTTTAGGCTTTACATTAGCACAAATTTTACATATAGAGTATATCATAAACTTTATTTCTTACTTTTTTATTGATTTATCATATAAAAAATAGATCATATGTTTATAGTTACAAGTTTTAAGATTAATTTAATTCTATAAGTGTATAAAATATAAAAAACGAATATAATCTACAATGTTTATAAGTTAATTTAAAAATAATAAAATTCTAAATTATAAATTATAAATATTAAAAAAAAGGAGAAAAGTGCGAGCGGTTAAATTGGAATTTTTCTATTCTGTTAGAAGGTGTGTTACCTTTTTCTGGGGTAACTTTATTACTGCCTCAGTGCCTCATTGTATGCAATGTGTGAGTGTGTGTGTGTGTGTGAATATAGTATAGTTTTTGATATATCATGCAATGTTACATCACACCAACATCTTCTATTTAACATTGAACACCTCATCACTCAAAGTCTCAAACGTTCACATGCAATATTCAAACATGTAACTGTGTAAAGGCAAGAACAGTATTAAAAGAATAAGACTTGTCACGATTTGTAATTTAACTTCTATTATGTATAATGTGTTCTGAAAGCAACTTATCAATACCTACCACTATTAGTTTGGTTAAGGTACTTTGTCTTCTGATAATAAAGGGTACTTGTGTCAAGTTTTTCAATTACCTAAGACATCTATTCTTTTCCAGGAGATTTATAACTAAGCCCTAAATAAGAGAATTAATCATGATCAAGTCCCAAAAATGGTTAAATTACATTGAAGTTCAAACCAATTGTAATTAGTTCCCTTAACTAGAAGGGGAACGTTTAAAGTGAATTTATTTTATTCTCAAAATAACTACTTATAGAGCACGAATAACTAATATTATAGTGCATATAACTACTTCTGTTTCGTAACAAGTTAAAATGAAGTCTTTTTCTTTTACACTACATTAATTACTTCAGTAACTCAGGAGACTACTAATGAAAAACAAATAACTACTCATGTGCCTTATTAACTACTTCCGTTTTTTCATTACTTAGAAGATGACTTGTTTTCTGAAACTACATTAATTACTTTGTTAATGCAAGTAACTACTCGTGCAGCACGCGAATAACTAGCACATTTATACTAAATAAGGAACAATATTTCTTTTGTCTTTTTACAAATTTGTGTCCCCTAATTTTCTTATTCATATTCAATTGTTATTTTATTGAAATTTTCCCTGCTTATAAACCAATTTATAATATGTGGCATACATTAATATTAAATATCTATTTCACTTCCTTAATTTAAAAAAGTAGGGGGGCAGTACCACGCTTACATGACCATGATCATTAAACCAACACCTGAACAGAAAAGCGAATATTCGAATTTCCATTTCCACAAATCACAAATAGTAATATAGAATTCTGATAAAAAAAACAGTAATATAGAAAACATTTTGGCGTGAACTGAAATTTTGTGCACCACCAAAAAATGTCAGTCCAACTCCAACCCACCCCAACAAATACAAACAATAACCCATCAAACAAATTGTGGCTGAAAAAGTCTCAGGTTCTCTGCTTTCTTTTTTTGTACCTCGTCCGCTAACTTCATTCTTTTCGCCCCACAAGTTAATTCACAATATTTTCATAGATTTATTCTTAAATTTGCTTCATTTACATGTTTGTGTTATGTTCTCACAGTCCAGACATGCTGGGCAGACCGTTGACCTTGCCTGCACAATCTTGC
Source organism: Mimosa pudica (assembly GCA_029929735.1). Taxonomy (NCBI): domain Eukaryota; kingdom Viridiplantae; phylum Streptophyta; class Magnoliopsida; order Fabales; family Fabaceae; genus Mimosa; species Mimosa pudica. Next base: position 3,300,116 of record JAKELP010000021.1, on the reverse strand, counting down.
TTTTACACGGTAAGTCAGTAACTTTTTTATACTACCTCTGGTGCTAAATATAAGACCTAATTGACTTTTTTTTTTGGAGAGGTTAAGGTTGAGAAATAGACTATTAAATCATGACATATTTGATATATTTTTAGACATTAGTTTATAGGTAAAATAAACTAATCTAAGGAAAAAATTTAGGTAAATAAATTTATAATTAACTTATTTTCCTTTTTTATAGGATTTTCTAAAAAAGTCAATTAGGTCTTATATTTAGGAGCGGAGGGAGTATTTTTTTACTATAATTCCAACACTGAAGTTAAAAATATCGAATTATAAATGGTAGTGTAGTGCTTACTGCTTAGTTCTATTCTTTATAAGGAGGAAAGAGTATAAAGTTATGGATTTGATTTTGGATTCTACTGTGGCATTGAGTTATTTGTACTGCTATCATTAATATGTTCATGTATGATCTTTACTTTTTTATGTTGGGGCAAATCAATGTAATAACAGCAAAATTCTTGGACATAAAGGAGTCAACATGTGATTGGCAGGCAGTAGCATTTAATTGTAAGGAGTGCAATAAATATTTTTCAACAGTTCCCACAGGTTTCTCTTGTGCTGTCAGAAACAGTACATTTAAATGGTGCCTTTTTTATAATGGGGAGGGCGGTGGGATGCTTGGGGTAAAGTTATTCTGATCTAGTGGTTAACCAAAGGTTGTTGTCAGCAAGTCAAAAGAGTAAATTGGACTGTCTATTAATTGGTAGGATTATGTCAACCATTTTGTTGATGGTACAGCAGGCTAAATAATCAATGTTAGTTAAGGACTTTCAGATTGTAAATGTAATGAATGATGTGTATTGATGTGTGTGCCTCATAGGTCCTTGTTGTTCTCCTGTTTTGGATTCACTTAGCTGCAACATTTCCTTAGGAAGCTCCTTAAGTAAAACTTTTTTGATATTTATGAAGATTTTGTACTGTGGTTGAAGAGGGGCCGGTTAACAGTAAACTCGTTTGCCATGGGGTATGAGGTCATGAATTTGAATCAGCCTCTCTACATAAAGTAGAGGCAAGACTGCCTAGTATATTCCCTTCCCTAACATTCTCACCAAGTGGGGACTAGAATTGGGTTGACCCTTTTTTTGTACTTTGGTTGAACATGCTTATATGGCATGCTTTGTAGTCCTGAAGTTCCTGGTCTACTGGTTTTGTGTGCTAAAGCTTTGGTTGAAATTACCATCCTTCTGGTTACTGACACTAAAAATATTAATTTTCTGGAGGGCAGCTCCTAGATTTTGCTTTGAAGACCTATTGGAATTTTTAAGGGGGAAGCTTGGAATATCTGCAAGTAGTGCTTTAATACATTTTAAGAGTGTACTTATCCTTTCCCTTCAAGTGTCTTTGAGAGAGAACAGACCCTTTAATGTATAGGAGTATTACAAAAACATGGACAACCTCGATTTTCTTGAGAGGTGATGGCATAACTTATGGTAGGTGACTTAGTCGCTATGGTAGGTGACTTAGTCGCTATAATACTCAAATTACTTAACATTTAATATTTTTCAAGTAAAGTGGGTAAGAGCTATTGTAAAACACACCTAAGGCCAGAAACAGCTGCTTGAAAAAACCATATATCCCATGAAAGCAATATGCGTCTTGATTGAAACTGTTCTCATCTGAGTGTATGATATGTTAAGCTGAGTTAGTTATAGTCCTTTAATTTTGTTGGACCTGTTACTCTTACTTCCAAAGGCTGAGATTAGCCATGGTCTAATTTAAATTTGCCTCTCAACCTTAAGAAAAGTAATTTTTTTCCACTAAAATAATTTCATGGCACAACAAAATGTTGTCTGAATGAATATCAACTTATCGCAATTTTAGAGTCCATATACGGCTTATCTTTTCTATGGTTGGGTTTATTCATGGCATAGGTTGCCTTGGAGATTTAAGTGAGAATGGTTTAACTGTTGATGAGAAATTTAAGCAGTTGAAGTCTGCAAATCTTTACATTGCTATCGAAGCTGCTTGCACTTTGTTGTAAAATTTGAATTGCTGATATTGTTCTTGATTGTAGTATTGTACATTTAGGGATCCTTTTCTAATCTCTATGGTGTATCTATGTTACATATATTTGTTGCTTGACTCTCAAGATGCAAAATAAAAGAAAGGCCTATAATAATTCTACATGATTATACAGGTTGATCTCACTGCTCCTCCACCGAGTTTCATACCATCAAATACAAGTTTTTCGAGAACACTTTTACCAAGTGTGACCAAAGCAGCATGGGCACCAAACGTTTCTATGAAGAAATGGACAATACATTCTGTACAGATAGATGATATGATAACAAGCAAAGAAGGTCAGAGTATGTGGGAAGCCTGCAGGCAAGCTCTTTCGACTTTTGATTTTAGCGATGAAGAGAAGGACAAGATACTTGGAAAAGCATTCGGGCTCGTTAACTCACCATATTGGGGAGAGGAACGGGAGAAAGAAGTTCCCAAATTGGAGACAGTGAATGGAGTATTAGAGTATCTGCGGAGTTTAAGTCTTTCTGAAGATGATTTGACCAAGCTGCTCAAGAAATTCCCTGAGGTTCTTGGATGCAGTTTAGAGGATGAGCTGAAAACTAATGTGAAGATCCTGGAAAATGAATGGGGTATTAAAGGAAAGTCTCTTCGAAATGTGCTCCTTCGAAATCCAAAAGTATTGGGTTACAATATAGATTGTAAGGGAGACTGTATGGCACAATGCACTCGATGCTGGGCTCGTTTTTAGACAACCACCCTTTGTCCTTTTGTTCTCTAATAGTGAGGGTAAGTCAAGGCATAATGGTAAGATTGCTGATATATGACCTGGATTTGACGGGTACAAATTTTAGTTCAAGTTCAAAAAACAATCTCTTCACTTACAGAAGTTGTTCCCAGACTCCACATATTGAGAGCCTTGTGCAGTAGGCTAACATTTTTCAAGTTCTCCAATATACACATTACATGTAGATATTTTTCTACAACTTAGCATCCCATCATTGATTCATCAAATAAAGTTCTCTATGTGATTCTATTAGAAGATGTAATAGAAGACACAAAAATTGCATCTGATTTTTCCCTTTAATTCAACATGAGGAAGCATTTCATTTGGATGTATTATGGTGTTGATTTAATTGTATATCTTATCCATGAATAGTAATATCTTCGCTACAGTCATCATGTTTTCATGTTCTTCCATATACAGAACTTAATATGGAAGATAGAACAATTCAATGGCAATGCGTTGATTTTCATGCCTTCTAATTCTCCCATGTATTTGAGATTTGAAGTGGTCATCAATTCTATTGGACAAAATATCAAGGTATTAAAAACCGGACCGGTGCTCGACCCGGCTAAGACAGAGTCAAGGGTTAAAGGTTCAATCGAGGGTCAACCAGTGGTTCGACCAGCCACATTAAAATAATTAAAAAATATATTAATTAATAACAACAAACCAACATTAATATTAATTATAAAGTATTCAACAAAAATTTAAATTTTTCAAAAGCATAGTACATCTAAATGGAGAATGTTCATCAATAATTCTTAACAATCCTTCAATCAATACAATAAAAATAATTCATAATATTAAGATAAAGTATAGAGTGAAATTACATGTTTCACAAATAATTTTAACACAAAACTCTGATATTAAATATTGAAACATACAATTATTTTATTTATTTTTTGACCAAACAAATAAAATACACAACTCTGATATAACATTAAAAAAAAGACTGCAAAGAAGAAGAAAAAGGCTAAAAAGAAGATAAAAAGGCTAAGGCATTGTTTGGTTGGGAGGGGTTTATAGGGGAGGTGGGTTTTAGCATCCATCGCACTGTTTTACTCACTCCACTGTTCAAATCCCATGTAGCATGAGTCCCACATCGAGCAGGCAAAGAAACGGTAGAGCTGAGAGGGTGTATAAAAGGGCATCACCCATTTGTTTTCTACTGCAAAAAGAAGCCGGGTCGCGGTTCCGGATAACGGTTCCCGGTTTGTCCGGTAGGGTCGACCTCGGAATATTCCGGTTTGAACCTTGGCCGGGCTATTCTCCTTCCGGACCGCTCTCTCCTCCGGTTCCCAAGTTTTCTAGTTCAACCGGGCGGGCCGGGCCGGTTTTTAAAAACATTGCAAAATATAATTCAAACGTTTTTTGTGAACGTTTTCATATTCATAATTGATTAAAACTGGAAATTACTCACCACCCAGAGCACTTTAACCCACAAATCATAATTTTTTGCCAATTTTTTCTTTTTTGCCAACACCCACAAATCTTGTTTGCCCGAACTGCATAATTTCCTCAGGCTTCTGCACCTGATTTACTGAAACACCGTTTCATACATAGAGAAACCCAATCCAATTTTAACTTGAAAATGGTACTCCCTTCATCAGTCAGCGTGAAACTTAGAAGTTCTTATTATCATGCGCTTTTTCATATTTTACTTTAATTCGTCATTGATTAATTGATAATTGATTAAGAGATACCACAAAAATTAAAACTGATATGGGGAGGGGCCGCGCGAACGCAGGCCCCCACGGCAACAAATTATGACGTAAGCTCTCCCACATGAGGAGACCTTGGAGTAGCACCCCTCCCAAGTGCAATGGAGGTCACTACTCCAGGCCATGGGCCTTCTTGATCACCCAACGACCCCGTCCAGGTAAGTAATTTGCTCCGTACCATCCTCCTCCTATTTATAGCCAACCCTTCCGTTCCTCCCCTTAACTTTTCCCGATGTGGGACTACATAAAACTGCTAATCAAGCACTTTCGGTACACAACAATGTTTCATTTCCACGTAAGACCATAATTTTGATATGCCTTTTAGCCTTAAAGTTTTGGACTCTCCACTCAATTCAACAACATTAGTTTCTCACAACTTCCCCTTTTCTATTAATCAAAGCATTAATCAAAGCTTAAAACCATCGATTAGCTATGTTTGGCATTGAGCTATGCATGACTTGTAACCCCATCCTTTATTTAGGCCATGCGTTAATAGTCAATGGATGGAAAATTTTCGCAATTTAACGTAGATATGAAAGGAGATATTTACGTAAAACAGAATGGTTTGTTCCTCAAACAGAACCTTCTTGCTTCTCCTATAAATCTTTTTGGTCATTGACACTTTTTTTTCTTAAATAAATAAAAAGATTTCTTTTCTCAATAAGCAAGCAGCAAGAAGTAATAATGGCCTCATTCACCAGAAACACCATTGCCTTGGCTCTTCTCTGCGTCCTCCTGATCCACCAGGTAGTCAAAACTGACTTCATTAATCAAAGGCTTCTCTCATTACTCTAATTTTTTAATTTACCAGAAACTATTCTTGCTTATTTTATATCTAATAAAAATCTATCTTCCCTTTTACTATACTGGTCTTTTTCAATTTTAGTGACAAATTTGACTTTATAATAATATATATATGGTGCTCACAATCTTTTTTTCCCTCTATTTTGTTCCTTTCAGTTGGAAATCTATGGCATGGTTGAGGCCAAAAGACTAAGTAAGTTTGCCTTCACAGTAATGTAGTCTGTGTTGTTTTTACGTGTCACACGTGCATTTTCTAAAATAAACCAGTACATTGTGCATTATAATTAATTGGGTCAAATATAGCATTATCAGGCTTAATTTGGCGTAGATCTCTCAAAAGTGTTTTCTACATTCATATGGATATAAACTCAAGATCTTATGTTTAAATGTTCAAAATTTTAACATATCCACTACGATTGACGCCTATTTGTCTTGCAACAGCTTTGATAGATATATTGTTAATTACTGAAATTAATCTTGCAGATTGCATGAAAAGGTGTGAGTACAGGTGCAGCAAATCATGGAAACATAAGATGTGCATGAGGGCATGCAACACTTGCTGCCAGAGGTGCAACTGTGTCCCAAATGGCCCCACTGCGAGCCGTGATGTGTGTGCGTGCTACTCAAGGATGAAGACTCATGGTGGAAAGTACAAGTGCCCTTGAATAATCCACTTCTTCATCTATAAAAACCTCCCTTAGCTTGCTTTTATTCATTACTCTTGCATAGGAGAAGTGTTAGCAGCTCACAAGTTTGTATGCAAGGGAAGAAGATTTTCTGTCTGTAATTACCTTATTATTACTTCTTTCTTTCTGTATGTAATTTGTTTCGTTGATGCATAACAATTAGCATCAACGTTTCTTCATGTAAGTACCATTCATTCTTTCTATTGTCGCTTATCAAATCATCCAAGTTCCATAACATTTCTCAGAACTTGTGTTTAATTAACATTATCTGACATGTTTTGTTTCGATAAAAGATTTTTATATTATGTTCAAATTAAAGCTACGGTGTATAGAACAAGAAAAATTAAAAGGGAAAGGGAAATTGCGAACACATATGACAGCAGTAATATTAACAATATGCAGAAAATACCAAAATAGTGAGGAGGGAGCTATAAAATGATTAGTGCACAAGCATAGATATCCAAAGGATCTTATTCCAGTTCGATTCCTATTATGGTTTCTAAAGGATTTTCTAATGCTTTCAATTATCTAATAGTAGTTTTTTCGTACTTGTAATAAGTTGGAACAAACATGAGTTTTTAACACGGTCATCAAATACCCTTAAGATGGGATTTTTCATTATGAACATAAAACACACGTTATATTCGCAAGAAATGTAGACTATTTTTTGTAAAGATAGACGGAATAAATGTAATATTTCCTTTTGCTTAAATATATGACCTATTTGAGAAAATGGTTTAGGATCTAAATATATGACTTCTTTAAATTTTTTTATAAATTTTCCCCCCAAAATTATTCTCATCGATGCTCCCTCAATTAAGTTATATGATTGTGATGTTTTAGGAAAATATCACATTAATCCTTAATCCAATTAACTTATGTAAATAAATCTTATAGAGTATTTAGGTTATATATTTATATAATTGAAACTCATTCATTTGAAGTTTCCACTTTCCAGAGAGAACTAACTTTAGATTGTTGATTTTGATGTATGCTGTATGCTGTATGCTAGCTGATGCTTCTTCATATGCCACACAAAGCACAAGAGTTTTCGTATATCCTTTGCCCCTAAATTGGGAAATGTCATCAGGCCTATATCTTGTATTATCTTGTCCTCACATTTTTACTCATACTTTATTGATATGTCCTAGACTCCTAGTTTATATTTTTTCATACCCACATATTTATATCCCTCCTCATCCAACAATTAAGCAACACGGTGAATCCTCTCTGTAACGGACATACCTCTTGGTTATATCTGTCTCAACTCTCAGGTGTAACTAAATTCCACTATTTGAATAATCTAGATCTAGATGTACTCATGTACGATTAATATCACCAAATATTTTACATAAGCGCATCTGTTTTCAGCAAAACAAGTTTCATTGGCTTTCTGTGCAATAGCATAGTACTACCTCCGGTCCTAAATATAGGACCTAATTGACTTTTTTTTGGAGAGATTAAGGTTGTGAAATAGGTTATTAAATGATGACATATTTGATAGATTTTTAGATTATCCATTAGTTTATAGGTAAAATAAACTAGTTAAAGGGAAAAAAGTAGGTAAATCAATTTATAATTAACTTATTTTGCTTTTTTAAGGGTTTTTCAGAAAAAGTCAATTAAGTCTTATATTTAGGACCGGAGGGAGTAATATTTACTATTGCACACACATTCATTTAAAGTTTACTCTGCTTGCCCGGAGCGGCTAGATATCAAAATTAAAAATATATGATATATATCGGCAAAGATTAAAATTGGAAACTAGAAAGCATATAAAATATATAAATTGGGGGCATACAAATTCTGGGCAGACGTTTTGAAACCCCATTAACCTGAATCTTTTGAAGTTTAGATAATTATTAAAATAACATATTAAAAGCACAACACTATTTGTTTTTATGTATAGACCTATTTGTTTGCACAATGACCTGCCCAGCCAGAAGCAAAACCAAAAGCAAATATTAATAAGAGCAGCTGCTGCTAGTTCATGGCAAATTTCTGAGTCCAAGAACGGGCAGTGTTCTCATACTTAGCTCTGTCAGTCTTGTACATGTGAGCAATCTCAGGCACCAAAGGATCATCTGGGTTTGGATCTGTCAGCAGTGAGCATATTGACAGCAGCACCTGCCATAAATTACAGTATTAGATTACACAAACACAAACAGCCTCAAGGCTCTTGATAAATGAGCATAAGGGCATATATGGGCCTCGTGCAAGGCTCCTTTCAATTGAGGTCTAGGGAGGGATAAATGCACGCAAGATTGCCCCCAAAAACTGACAAGTTGTTTCCATTATTCAAACCAAATACCCTCGGTCACATGGCAGCAAACTTGCCACTTTCATATTTGTGAAAGAAAATATTTCAAAAATATCAAAATTTAGATGATGTTTTAAATGCATTCATTATCAAGCTCTTTCATGTGCGGCAAAATTTTAAAAGAAAGCCAAGCAAGAACTGCTAATTAGTGATTAGTAAAACTCATTCACTTGTTTGCGCAATCCTTCCATTTGTCTCATTGAGTAACCTGATGGTAAAGGTATAAGACACCGCATATATTCTTGTTTTCAGAGAAAAAATCCAATTGTAAGATATTGAACACTACAATTGCAGAATCAAAAAGCAAGTTCATAGAAATTATAAGATTCTTTCCTTACCAAAACAATTTTCACATTTATTTCATATTGAAGTTCTAAAGTAAATTTATTTCATATTGAAGTTCTAAAGTAAAAAACAAAAGATTGATAAAACTTCATACCTTTGAAACTGTAAGAGCGGGGCTCCACTGCTCTTTCAGAATATCGAGACAGATACTTCCATTGCTGTTGATGTTAGGATGAAATACTTTTGTTCGGAAAGCAACCTGGCCATACAGAAGATATTACATTATCCACATAACAGATATATAGCCAAACTTTTAAATAGTTGATAAAAAACCTAAAGATATGATCAACCATTGAAACAGTAACAAATGGCTCAACATACAAAATAATAGAATGGAATGAAAGTAAAAATAGAAAAGAAAAAAAATTGTAGATGAAAAATGAGCCTCATGTCATAATAACTAAAATAATAAAAAGGGATGAATAGTGTTGAATAATGATGATAATAGAAAAATAGACATTTTGAAAAAGACATGGTGATGGATTTCCTTTCTATCACCACGTCACCGGCAGCAAGAGTTTGCAGGGTTTATCCATTGCCTGTGACATGGATTAAAATATTTTCCAACACCAGACAGATGACATCAAGAAATTGATGTCCACAACATCAAGGTTAGACAGGAAATTAGGGTTAGGGGTTAATGAGACAATGAAAAGGTCTGTTCAATGTCATAGCCGCACATATAGCAAGGAAAACTCTGATAGGAACTTGAGCAAAGGTGAGAAACTTTTAGGACCCCTTCATTAAAGACTTCCAAATCTTCACTGTATTAAGAAAAACTTAAACTTGATGATACATTTAAGAGCCCAAACACTTTACCATCAGAAACAAATACTATTTTGATAATTACAGACAAAAAGGGAGTAAAACTTCAGATTACCACACAATAGAAACAACAAATAAAGGATACAAATCACCACCAACAGACACTACTATAGACTCCACAGAGCTGGAAAGTTTTACCAAACTTCGGAGAGATTAGCACTCTCAACCCAAAAGCCAAAGCCACACTTCAAAATTCTTCTCTGCCTCTCCCCTGGGCCAGAGTGAAGATTTAAAGACCCAACTCCCACAGGCCCTTTCAATTTTCATAGACTTTGACGAAAGTGACCCTATAGTTTACCCTACTTTTATTGAAGTTCTGACTTACAATAGCAATTTTCCCTTTTCATTGTCCTAAGATGCCAAAAATGATCTGAACAAAGACCCAACCTCAAAACAAGCTTGTAAGGGGGAAGAAACACACATGTCAACCAATTAAATTCGTCTCCCCAGCATGAAAACTCTATTATACCCTAAAATGGACAGATTCAACAGAAACACAATGGCAAATATCTTCGCCAACACCTCAGCTTTCAAAAACATTTATGCAAATATAGCTACCTTTGGTGGCTTGAAAGGATAATCAGGAGGGAAGTGAATGGTCACCAAGAAGACACCACCAGCATAAGGGCTATCGGCAGGGCCCATAATTGTGGCTTGCCAATGAAACATGTCTTCACCAACAGGGCCTGAAATTCATAATAGAAACATAGCATTCACTTATCCAAGATATGCCCTCAGACATTAACATCATTCATTATGAATTGATCATGCTAGTTCACAATAATGTCAGCACAGAATAAGATAGTTCACAATACATATGCATACAATGATCCAACGAAAGGGAAAAGAAACGAGAGAAGATAATTGAAAACAAACCAGCACTGCAGGAAACAGGAGGGTCTTTCTGTAGGTCCTTCAACTCCTTAGTAATGCGTTTTGAAGCCATCACCAGAATACGAAATTGAAGAACTATTTAAAGCTTCTCGATCCTAACAATTCATAGCAAAATCATGAATCTGCTAAAGATAAAGCTTTAATCATCACTAACATTAAGAGAACAGATTTCACCAATTTATTATCTATCACAGAAAAAAGATAAAATTATAGTTTGAAAGTTAAAAAGAGAAAAAAAAAATCTCCCCAGCCCTTAGTCACCCCAAGAAGACTAAATACTCAATTCATTGACCAACCGAAGCAAGTACAGTAAGAAAAACAAGCAATTATTTTTCCAGTTGTTTTCTTACAAGGGAATAAAAGTATTCGCCCTTAGTATACTGTAAACAGAAAGAAAACAGAACCAAGGGAAGATTGGTCACTAGAATCTTGATTTCAAATAAAAAACATGATATAAAAGTTTGCAACAAAGATTACTATTTGTAGTAAAAAAAGGTCAAATAGTTTCAATTGAAATTCGTAGGTCCAACAGGAAGGCCCTTAAAACATCACTGAAGTAAGATGATACCACAAAATAGCTCAAAACAAGAGGAACATAGACATATTTGGGCACCCAAATAAAAATAAATAAAATCACTAGCAGAACACATAGAACATGGAAATACAACAATACCCAATAATCCAAACCCATATAGAAAGAGGGGAAACAATCAAACACGCATTAGAACTCACAAAAAACCATTTAAAACAAAAACCCACCAAATTTTTTTCAAAAAAATCGCACCTTTTTTAGCTGGTGAAGAAACACAGGAAGGAAAAGAGAGAAATAAAAGGAAAAAACAAATGGGTAAGTGAAAAATTGGGAATCGAAGGAGAAAGAAAAGAAAAGGAGAGATATTTGATATTTCAGACCTTGAAGTACTGTGAGGGTTTGGAATAGAGAATGGAGAAGAAGAAGAAGTCCTAAGAGTGTTTGGTGAGAATAGAGAAGAGAAGAGGAAAGGCGTTATATATAGAGAGAGAGACTTTGTTGGACCAGTAAATGCTTGCCATGCACGCGACCTTTGTCCAATCCAATCACATCTTTTCTTTTTTCCTGTCTTTTTTTCTTCTTTTTGAAAAAAAAAATAATCCTTTTTGTAAGAATTACCCAATTATTAAGATAAGTTCCTACGAGTTGTACTCATCAAGTCAAAATTTGTTGTTATAAGGAATAGAAGTTGTAATTTTCTTTTTTTTTTATGGAACCTCTAATTAATTCTCTCTAAAATTTTGTTATTATTGTTTTTCAATTCTTAATAAAAGTCTACTTGCCTAAAAATATAAATAGTGTGATAATGTTTCCCTAAAATACATTCCTTCTTAAATAATAAGACATCTTTCCATTTTTTTCTAAAATTTTCTTATTAATGATAATCAATAACAAACAAATAAGAAAGTAATTGTGAGTGCTAGGATGTTTTATTAATATAATGTAATTCTAATTCACTTGACATCATTAATCTAATTAGATTAGGAAAAATAAGTTTTATATTTAAAATTCAAGGAAGTATCTTTTTGGTATGGAATGAAATGTTCTTTTGCTATTTATGAAAAATAATAATCAAATTTGGTAAATTTTCCCGTTTCTTATTTTTTATGATTGTAAAATCATTTCTCTTGTCTGAGCAAAAAAAATCATTTCTCCTGGGGATTGCTCTTATGTTTGATCAAAATTAAACCCATTTAATTTCTTTTTTGTTCTAATAAAGATTAAAACAATTCTCTAAGATTATAAGATTTAATTTGTCATGGGAAATTACTTCAAAATCATCAGCCGGTTACCTTAATAATTGTATTTTATTTTAATACTTACAATACTACATATAACACTATTTCGTTGTAATATAGATAATGCATAGGAGTATTGAAAAAAATTGGGAGAGTCATGGATCAAAGAATGAATGTGACATAAGTCCCATTGCATTATGTAGATATTTTTTTATGAACGTAGAGTGCCACATCAGTTATTCTATATTAAATATATTCAATCAGAATACACCAGTTAATTGTAATAAAAAAAAGAATACACCAGTTAATATAATTAAATACCCTCGTAAACTTTATGTCATTAGCAAACTAGTCTAACCATTTTTCTCTCCTTGAACTTAATCTCTCCACTCTCCAATCAAATTTCTCTTATAAATAGAATATCAAATATGAAGTGAATTTTGTATTTTAATTGGGAAGACCATAAACAGCATAACAATCCTTGTTGAAAAGAAATACTGTAATACTCCATGTGCATTTTTTTAGGAACGGAGGGAGTATTACATATTATAAGAACTAATCAATGGCTATATTATATTTTCTTGACACCTTATAATTAAGGGAAAATGTCGTGAAAATGCAGCTTAAAATATTAATAATTATATTGGCAATTTCGACAATTCGTTATTTTTAATTATAGGGACATATACTAATAGTCCAATATAATGTTATACCTAGAATTGGACCCATAGCCACTCATTTATTGGGATGATGTACAAGGTTATTGAGTTATAGTGTTGACTAAATTGGAGATCACATAGACCACTCAACATACATATATATTACCTAATCTATAATTAATACATTTAAATTATATTTTTCTGAAATTTCTCAAATATTTCATCTGTTCATAAATATAAGATATCACTTTCAAATTTCAATTAGTTCTTAAATATAAATAACTTTCTATTTTTTTTTAACTTTTTCCATATAATCCTTAATACTACCTCCGGTCCTAAATATAGGACCTAATTGACTTTTTTTTGGGAGATTAAGGTTGCGAAATAGGCTATTAAATGATGACATATTTGATATATTTTTAGATTATCCATTAGTTTATAATTAAAATAAACTAGTTTAAGGGAAAAAATTAGGTAAATCAATTTATAATTAACTTATTTTGCTTTTTTAAGGATTTTCTAGAAAAAGTCAATTAGGTTTTATAATTAGGACCGGAGGGAGTAATACTTATCTATAATAAACAAGTAAGAGTGGGAGAGTGATGATAAATGTATATAGTTAAGATAAATTGGTAATATCATGTGTTAATAACTATCTTAACTTACATCCTTAATCTAATCAAATTAGGAAAGTGATCTTATATTTAGAAACAGGTGTAGTAATTATTCTCCTTGAAGTTTCCCTTAGTTGTAAATAAATATTATAACATGAGGGATTAAGGACTGATATCGTGGGATAAATCACCTTTATTAGTTTTTGCATGCCATCCTTAGAAGCACTATACGATGTGTATGAGAGAGAGGGGGTGGAGAGAAAGGCATGCGTTCAAAGAGTTAATGAGGGAATTATTGGTCTTAAGTCTTAACCATTGATGATGTGATGTACTGATTCCAATTTACTGACTTTACCGTTCACTAATGTTAATGGTCAATTTTGTCTAAAATATTTTTACTCAAGATTAATTTTACCCCATATATTTATTTAAGTTCAAATTTGCCTTAGAAGTTTCCAAACATAGCAACATCAATCTATCATGATAAAAATTTTGCTAATGAGCATTGAAATTTTGATAGAAAATAGAAAATTTTCTCTTTTATAAAACTTTTGAGTTGAAGTTAAACTAAAAGTAATTTTGAGACAAAATTGGCGGGCAAAACTGACTGTTAACCTAGTTTTTATCTTAAACATAAGATATACGAGTACTTAACAATTTAGTTTTAATTTTTTGATGGGTGTGTTTAGAGACATTTTTGGCGACACAAACATGGGTACATCTCAAAAGCATGATTGGATTTCTTTTTTTTAGAAAGTTTTTAGCCCATTTGACTTATTAGCCCATCTGCAAGTGTCTTAATGTAACCTTTCTTTTTACTTAATATAATTGTCTTTTATTAAAAAAAACAAATTTTTTTTTACCCATTGGCTAAAAGCAGCTTAAAATTTTAAACTTTGTGGGACTGGTTATGACGTGGTAAATTGCTTATTTCAAATGAGGCTTTAAACTTTTTACCAATACGTGTTTCCCTTGTTCGTTTGTTTTATCTAAACTTGCTTATATAGGATCTCTGTCTGTTCATACTGTTGTATATTAATTAATGATATTTTGATTTTTTGAAACTATATATGTGCACATATTTTCACTGCTAAGTTTGGAAAGTTATCAGGAAAAGAATTGTTAATTTTTTTTTATTACGGAAAAGAATTGTTAATACATCAATGACAAATAAAAATTACAATTCAGTTGTTTACTTTTGGAAAATTATTTAATCTTTTCTTTTTGTCGGAGAAGAAATTAAAAATTTTGTAATCAAACTTTTAAATTGGAAAAATTATTAATTGTATATCTTATGGAAGGTATTTAATTAATTATGAGATTTTAAAGGGTATTGGTCTTAATTAAATCCCTTCCATGAGACATATATACAACTATAATGTTCTCATTGTAAACTTAGTTGTTTACATTTTAAGAGGCAATATTTTTAAGACTAATTCATTTTAGTAACACATTATTGAATATTTACCAATATTACTTTACTGAAATTCAAATTTAAAGGTTGATGTTGGCTCTGATTCTAACAGATTTTTTTAAAAAATATGAAACATTAAGACATCACTAAAAAATATCTACATTTTTATTGTTCAATTCAGTGACTGCTTGATAGAACTTATTTTTAACTAATTTATATGTATCAATAAAAAAGTTGAAAAATTAATTTTGTCGTGAAATTTATCAAATGATATATATTATTATATGTATCAACTACTACTAAACGTCAACATCATATTAATTTTTACCCCTTATTTTCCTAATCAAATATATGGCTATATTATATATGCATATTTAATGCGCACGCTTAAAATTATTAAATAATTACGGTAAAATGTGTCAACTAATAAAGAGTATTATTTCATTATACAAAACAGTGAAGCAAGCATGAAGTGGGGGAAGAGAAACTTTATAGGTAACATTATCATTTAGATTATTACTTGATACATTGTATGTGAATCTTGGGGAGACAACATGGCCCCTTAATTAGCCAGAGGTGCGTGCTGATAATTGGTGGGAAATTACATAAAATGAATATAAATAATTCGTATTTCTGGTTTTATGGTTTGAAATTGTATTCATATATTTATTGGACACAAAGTCAAGTTCTAATTGTTGGAAAAGTATGCTTGTAATAATTTCACATAAGTGGTATTTTGTCTTGTCTTCTGTTTTTTTAAGTTAATTAATTATCTATAAATATATTAGTGCTTAATAATCAGGTACCACATGAAATGACTATTTTCAATCGATCATTTGGTTTATGCAACATTGTAATTTATATGTTTATTGTGGGTTATTACATCTATAGTCTGTCTTTGATGAAAAAATTAACTAATTATCCTCAGCGTGTAAGGGGTTTAGCCGTTTAGGGCTCCAAGCCCATTGGTTGAATACAAATCAGGAAAAAAAACAGAAATAGAGTCACTAGGAGGCCCTATGAAATGGATCACCAAAAGGCATAACGAGGTCCATTTCCTTTGTTATTAAATATAAAATTTATTAAGAGTTGGACTTATTCCGAAAACTAAGACTGTTATATTAGAGGTTATTAAATCTAATCTGTCTTTGATTAAAAAAATATCTAATTATCCTCAGCATATTAACAAGTCACTAGGATAATAAAAGAATCTATAGGAGACCCTAAGAAATGTACAACCAAAAAGCCGTAATAACGAAGTATACTCAAACCCCTATAGTTAATTGAATATAAAATAAATTGAAACCTTATTATAATATATTTCGATTTCAAACAATCACTCACAGTTTATAGACGGCTTTTGTATGGGAGTTGATTGAATAGATGGAAGTCAATTTGATGGATCGTGATTTATAATGATCTCTAAAGAACTCACTCTTCCTACTCTCAAAATAAGTGTTCTCTCTTCCATTTATCATTTACCGGTGTTTTTATTGTGTCATATAATTGGATGTTGATGACCAGCCAATCCGGGCGGAACTCTTCCTTTGGTCATCTACTTCTCTCCTCTCATTGTCAACTTAATTGATCCTAACCCTCTACAAAAATATAATAATTAAAACTATATAAAACATAATAATCTAATTACGCCTTTTGACAACTGACTCATCCAGACTAGAGGGGTCAAGGTACGTACTGTCATATAGATAGAGTTGTTCTCTCTCCCAATGAGAGCACTTCCCAAAATTTGAGCACACATTTTCAACTATCTATCTATTGGTTACAGTGTTAAAACACATCAGATTGATTGTTTACCAGATTCAAATTTCACAGCTTTTCATAATGGACTAAACTAGGGAGACTCAGTTAAGCAAAAAAAAATATTGTTAATTTTTACTCTAACAAAAAAATATAAGAAAAGAAATAAGAACAAACCATTCATTGCATTGTATGCATACAAGTACAAAGTGAATTTACATTTAGGACTGACACAAACAGGCTACAAGTACAAAGTGAATTTGTTTTTTTAAAAAATCATAAACTTCCTATTTCAACCTTCATCAACAGATGGAAGGGGATAAATTGGGTCACTTTTCAAGTCACTAATAGCAATTAAGTTTTTCCTGATAGCCATTTAGAAGGCTTCCAATATATATATTCTCTCTCAAATATACTTCTAAATCATCGCATATGGAGAGAACAGAAACACAAGATGAGTGAATAATGTGGTCAACTATTTATGTCATAATAATATAATGAATATAGCTAGTCAGCCATATCACCATAACCAATTATATAATGGCTTAGGCAGTTAAATTTTATTGTTGGCACTGAGTAATGAAAGATAATCAAAGCCTAGAAAAAAAAAAACGCACGACTCTATGAAGAATCAGGAAAGCACAATCCTAGGGCATGGCTTGCTTGATTGTGATGAGGTAAGATCATATTCATGGGGAAGTTATTGGAGTGAGCAAAGAAAGAAGTATCAGAAACAGAAGTTGATGTATCTGTCAGATTTGAAGCAAACAATTGGTCCAAGCTTTCCACGTCATCACTGTAATATTCTTCCCCAATATGATTAATATTATTGGTTTGGCCATAATTATTATCTGGTGATGGTCTCATTCCCAAACTAGGGCTATCTAGTTGAGGAAGATCAATAAGTTGTTGATGCTGATGCTGATGCTGATCCGAGCTGATTAAGGATTGGTGGTGGTGATGATGATGATGATGATGAGAGTTATTGTTGTTCAGAAAATGATGGGTTTGATTTAGAACCTCAGAAAATGAAGAGATAGAAGGCCTTCCATGACTGATCTCATGATCTCTGAAATAGCACTGTGCTGCTTCATAACCTGGCCTCATATGACTAGGACTTGGCTTTTTGAATGCTCTGCACACTACCCATCCTTCTTCCTGCATTAGCAATGTGTTCAATCAATCAGCACAAAAACAACACGAGTTTATCTCATTATATATGGAGCCGGTTGTGCATGTGAATGACAGGTTGCTATTGTTATCTATTAGTAGTAAAGTCTTGTGCGATATGTGCAAATATATCAAAAATAAATATATAAAAGTCTACTAACATAAAAATTAATTTTAAGGAGTAAATTTATTACCAAGGGACAATATTTTTTGTGTAAAATTACCAAAAATTTTAGTTACTCATAGACGGAATTCAACATATGCACATGTGGTGGGTCACACCGACACAAATTGACTTATTCTTAAAAAATGTCACGTCATCCTTATGGGTCCCACCATTTCTCTCTAATTATTTTTCTTAGCTCTCTCACTTCTTCAATATATCATATGAGTTTTAATTTACACACCTCATACTTCATTTTGAAGTCTGTAGAGGCTTCAAAGATAATGTCACATCATTAAGATTTACTATTCAAAGATGACATGTCACACCACATATGCATATGATGATTTTCATTTATGAGTAACTAAATTCATGGCAAATTTACACAAAAAATATTATCCCTGGGCAAATGTGTACCACAAATATTGTCCATTGGCAAATTTACACAAAACTATTGTCCTTTGTTAAATTTGCATTCAAAATTTATTTTGCGCCACATAATTGCACTTTGCCCTAAAATCTTTTCATAAATTGCCAATCAACATATCATGCTTATAGCATATATCATCAGCATAAGTTGCTAGCACAGGTCATATATATGCAGCATAACTCTCCCAAAAGTGAAGAGAATGTTTCTAGAACAACAACTTTCATCATTATTACAAGGTACTCTCAGCCTCTTAATAATATATCAGTAATTACAAAAATAATTGTGTTTGTGATTGAAGACGCATAAATATATATTATTTTGGTGTGAAAATAAATGGAAAATGAGCAAAACACATTGACGATATAGGTGAGTCTGGGAAACTAGCTAGCTCTCGCAAAAATGTCACATGCATAACAGGTAATATGGAAAAAGTACAAGCAATATTCTGACTTGTGATTTGCACTTTGCCTCTTTGCTTTTCTAAAGGACATAAAAGTAGCTTTTAAGAAAAGTGGACATGCATGTTTTGTGTTGCATGCTTGAAACTTAAGTATTTATGCATATATAATTAAGTTTTGTTTTTAATATACTGCACATAATATTTTTCCGGTGAATAATAGGCCTAATATATAATTGTGAATATAAAATGGTGGGACTATATGTGGGAAAAAGTTATATAATTTTTTTTATTGATGTTATATTTTTATTTGATTATCCTCTCTCAACATTTAAGTAGAAGTAGTAGATATACGTACTAACATAATCAAAAATACTTTTGGTAACAGCTAGTTACAATTGAATTAAAAAAAACAGACCTTTTCATTGGAAGGTATTAGTTACAAAGTTCAATGTTTCACTTTGGACGATACTCATGCACAATGTCTTATGACTAAAGTACGAGCATAAAAAATAATTATGCGTTTTTGACCTTCTAAAAGGAAACAAGTGTGATAAAACTCTGGCTTTTAAAGTTCTTATTGTACATAAAGTTTTTTCTCACTTCTTTTAATTTGATAAAACTCTAACTAACCGTAAAGAATTCGAAAGCAAGCTTCAAAAAATTCAATTGAAATGGAGTTTTTGAAGACTAATGAGCTAGCATGCTATATTTCATCATTATAGGGTTGAACTTGAGAACGATAAACATTTGAAAAGGTTTGTTATTACTGGTGTGTGTGTGTAAATCTCACCGACTTTTTTTATAGCCCCCTCAAATATATATAAGCGCACATTTATGCACAAAACTCTAATTAGAATATATACATAGCAATAAAGGGGGACATATATTTTGTAAGGTCATTATAACTGAAATTAGTGCATGCACGCGTACGTTTAAGCACCTTCTCTTTTGTTTTTCTGACCACTACTTCTTCTAGATCTCTGTTTTGCTTATTTCTGAAAGTAGGATTAAAGCTGGCCATGCTTAATTAACATGTCAATTTTATAGTCACGTCATGTGATGTAAGCCACTAATTAACTCATATATTGTGTCTACTTATAATTATAAATCTATTTGTTTTCAATAACTAATATAATAAGTAAATATTTATGAAAACCATTTTATTGAATTAAACTACCAATACAGAATGTTTGTTTAAAAAATAGACATGCATCCAGTGTTCTTCATGAGTATATGACAATGACTTGAAACCTATTGGCTTCAATTATTAATATTTAAAATCAACAATACCCCAAGATTGGAAGAGAAGATAATAACACCTTTATTTAAGCATATTATGTAAAGACCCATTGCATATACATATTACTTGAAATAATATTCATAGCTAAAAAGAGTAGTTAACTTTGGAATGATGATGTCTAAGGAAAATTCTTGAAAGGAAAAGAAAAGACAGATGAATGATGATGAAGATGTAAAGACTTGCCTGAGGAGGGGCGTGTTCAGACGATTGGAGGCGATATTCATGCATGATCCAATCAGATTTTCTGCCGTTAGGAGCACGTCCCTGGTAGAACACAAGAGTCTTCCTCATACCTATGATCTTGTTCTTAGACATCACTGCCTTGTCTCTCCCCGTTGCTTTCCAGAATCCTGCTGTTGTTGCTCTATTCGTCCTTGTCCCCGTTGGATACTTCTTGTCCTTGTGGCTGAAAAAATACCACTCCTTCTGCTCTTCATATCCTAGCTTGCATCTATCTGTAGTGTGTGTATCAATATGCATTCATTCATATTAGATACTCATATACTCCCTTTAATTTGTATTAAATGTGGAAGTTATATAAATAGTTTGTATAGATTAAAAAAATTATAAGTTAGCTAGTTATTTTTAAGGATTTGTTTATTGGCAGAGCACCATGACATATTGTAATCTATGTGGTTGGCCTTATTTATGTGAAATAATAAGGTATAGCGTTTGAAATAAGAGCTTTGTCGTCTGTCATAAAATATCTCTTTTAATATTTTGTACTAGAAACTGACTTCTTTGGTGGAAAACCCCTTATGATGTGTAATTAATTAATAGGGGGTAGTCTTGGAAACAAGTAAAAATGTGAGATAATAAAATGAATGGGGTATGATATTTATGACCGCAGGAAGGGAAAATTATTGTGTTATCTCTTAGCTTGAAATTATTCTTTGGAAATACATAGTGTACCTTCTATGTCCCATGGTTCAATTTTGTAGAGATCTAGTTCACCAATGACATCTAGGTTGATTTTGAGTGAGTTGATCTTCCTCTCGAGGTAATATCCAACAAGTTCTTCCTCTGTTGGATGGAATCTAAATCCTGGTGGTACACATGATTCCATGTCTGCCATTGAAGATCTCTGCTGAAGACACAAATTCGAGTGTATATTAGAGGGAGGCACATTAGAGGCCTTAAGAGTCAATGCCAAATATTTATAAGTTTGCAAACTCTCTTAATTATTTATTGTCTTTTTCTTTCCTCCAATAAACGATATGGTGGGGATGAAAGACATTTGAGGATATATAAATCCAAAATACATGTGGTCTAGAATTTATGTGACCAACAACGACGATGGATTCAACTCCACTTAATTAGCTTTTGCTTATTGTTGAAAAAACAAAAATCAAACCTCACAATTCAAAAGTGGCTAGTACATAGCTAGCTAGGGCTAATTAAGATATTTACACAGTATTATAGATAGTGATGATGGTGACAATGATGATGCAACTTATCAATTGGACCCAGTTTTCCTAACACATGTGCGTTCACAAAAAATGGCAGACCATGTGTGGATCCCACCAACCAAAGAATATTAACTAACAAGAGACACATATATGAAGACTTACACACATACACACATCAATATATTAGTTTCAAGAAGTAGTTTTGCATGAAAAAGGCTATATATAAATAAATATATGGGTATATATTTTATATATAAAGTACTAGCAAATATATGTGCCGAAAAGCTTGACTTTGGTAGCAGAAGCATGTCTCGATCGTGTCTTTGAGTGAAGTGCACTTTCATCAACTCGTGGTCTGATCACCACTACTACTAGCTGGTGTGGTGGAGAAAGACCTGTCTATATGCGGATTGTTTTTTTGGACTATTAATTAAGCATGCCAGACAAAAAAAGGTTTTGTTTTTTTCCTTATTTCGGAGAGAATCTATCTAGTTTTCAGACTTAGTATTGGACGACATCATCACTACCTACCTTGACTCTAAATTTAAACCCTGTTAATATTATTATTATTATAAGCTAATTTGGACAAACATTAATTTGACAACCTTAAAATTACAAGGCGCTTGGATTTCCTCACATCATCACCTAGTAATAATTAACATATCGTTATACTATTTACCTCTTTAATTCTATATCTAGACCTATGAGGTTTGCTCTATCTTACACAGTCCAATGGAAACTAACAAAGAAAGTTCAAAGAAAGAAAATAGAACACATACACACATCTATATGACATTGATGAAAAACTTTAAAGTTCTGAAGAAGTTTTGTAGAGAAACTATATGTATGAAAGGTGAAATGGATGGTAACTCACAGATAGCTGATGGGATGATGTCATGCTTGTTGGGATATCTTGAGCAAATTAAGAGACTGATCAATGATGGATCGAAGGATAAGAAAGAAAGAAGATGAGAAAGAGAAAGAGTCGTTTGTGACTTGGAAGAAAAAGAGGAGGAGGAGAAGAATATGTTAGGAGGAGAGAAAGAGAGGTATTTATATAAGGGAGAGGATGTATCTAGAGGGATTAATTTGTATTATGTGGGATGTGCGTTTGTTGCTCAGAAAAGAAACAGAAAAAATAATAAATATATTTATTTGTTTATTGTGTGTGTGTGATAAATAGAGAAACATAAATAAGGACATGTTGAAGGAGAAGTTATTGATTGCGCGTGGGGTGGCAGATAGATGGAATGGTGTTTTTGTTTGGACGGCGTGACACCGATATTTCACGCCACCACCTCCCACCCCCTCCCACTTCCACCACTTTTTTAATTTTACCACCCTCAACATTGCACTCTATTTTTTTTAATACAAAAAAGTTTAGGTGAGTTGAGCTCCGGGAGCTTACCAGGGCTAAGGCAGACCTCCGGCTCAAAAAGCGCTTATAGAAGTACTTACAGATCGCTCACCAATAAGGTTAATTCTCACATTGGCGGGATTCAAACTCACAACTACATAGTTATGAGTCAAAACCTCTTTACCAAGTGGACCAACCTTTGTTAACACTACTCTCTACCTTCTCCCCTTTATGTTGTAGTTTTTGTTCGGTTAAAAAATGAACATAAGTCAAAATATTTTCTTATTAATTTAAGAAAGACAAATATTTTGAATGACACACGCATAAATTTAAAAGGAAGTAAATAGCATTTTTAGCCAAAACAAAAATAAATAGCTACCCAAAATTTTTCATTCGTAAAAAAATACTAGAATATTTTAGGAAAGAAAAGATAAAATCCAGATATGAAAATTGATGAGTTGTACAATATTTATTTTTTGGAGATGATCAAAGTGATGTATGTAAACAAGCAAAGTAAAACTAACTACATATGCGTATATGTTATTGTCTATTCTTGAAGTAAATGTCTAGCTATTTTTACTTTGCACTATATATGACAAGCTAAGTTGACAACCCCCACAATCTAGGGTTTCACTTTGTCTTGTTTGTTTGGTGTGCCGTCCCTCGACATTTGGCACCACTACCATGTTGACACCTGGAACTTGTCACTTTTCATACCTGTTATTATCAAAGGTTTCATCATTTTCTTTTTATCTGTGTTTTGGTGTTTTCTTTTCTTATGCATTAATTCATATGCTTGCCACTAGCGCTCCACCATGTAGAGTATTATCACCTTTTTTTCCTTTCTCGTTCTAGCCACACACACACACACAAAATATTCGTCAGCCTTAGCTTCTGTTTTGTTAATCGGGTGTATAACATGCATGTTCCAGCCAAAACTTATCATTTAGCAATTAATAAAATCATAAGCATCAATTAATTAAGGTGAAAATGCGCAGTGTCAAAATTGATTGTGGGATATTATCAACATTGAGATTAATTATTTATATTGATGTAAGCAGATATTTGTATAGAATTGATTGTGGCATTTGTTTTTATGTGTGCGTGTATTGTGTTATTCATCCTCTATATATGGCTTTTAATATCAGTAGTGTCAAGTCATCAACCAAATTTGATAGTTCAAGTTAGAAGAGACCTTTTGTGTTAATCCTAAACAAAACTTAGTGATCAATGACTTATATGAGAAAGAAACTACAACGAAAAGTATATATCCGTTCCGAAAAGTATTAATACTTAATACTCAATAAGGTTTCTTTGAGAGCAATGCACTCTTTTGCTATTATAAAATGTGATAGTTAGTGACCATACGTGGAACCAAAAGACCTTCTATGGATTTATTATATATAGTCTGAATATGTTTTGAATATAAAAGGACAGTACCTACACACTTCGTATTATAGAATATTAGTGTCCTGAGCTATACACCATATTTTATTTCATGAGAAATTATTTAGTTGAAGGTTTCAGACAAGGACATTGAATACCAAAAGTACCCAAAAAATTAATTTATAAATATTATAACAGACATGAAATTACAACAATTTATAGGCATCCTATTATTGAGAATATAGGGGTGGTTGGTTTTTTGTTTCTTGAAAACAGTTTTTGAAAATACTCCCTCCGGTCCCTAATGTAAGAGTTAGCCGTCAAAAAAACTCTTCTTAAGAAAACATGTGAATGTTAGTTGGGTGTCTGGAGTTAATGCTTCTTTTCCAAAATTGCCTATATTTATTATGGTACTTTTAAGAAAGAGAAATACATAAGCATTAATAAATATGAAAGAGATGGGGGTAAAGTAGGAAAAAATGCATTAAATGAAGAGAGAATATAGGGTGAGCGCGCTCTTACATTAGGGACCAAAATCATTCAAATTTTGGGCTCTTACATTAGGGATCAGAGGGAGTAGTTATTAAAAAAATTTGAAAACAAGAAAATACAAAAAAACACGTTTCGTTATGTTAATTGTTTCCTATCAACGTAACAGCGTAATTGTTTTGAAAAGAAGACAGAAAACTTCTATTTTGTAATAGTTTTGAAAACAAGAGAGAAAAACATGTTTTGAAAAACTAAACAAAGTAATCCATTTCGGAAATCGTTTTTAAAATTTTAATTAAAATAGTTGCTTGTAATAATTTTATGGCAATAAACGGCTAGATATGCTGTCTTTGTGAAAACCTCTCTTTAAAGTTTCCATGATGTAGTTGTCAGTTTGAGACATGGTATTATTACTTAATACGTATATAAAATATAAGTATATCCTTTGATTCCTCAGATTCAAAAATATATAAGATGTTTTCTAGAATGATAGGAGTATCATTTATTCACAATGCAAACGACCTTGAAAATTTATTAATTATTATTTTTTTCTTTTTCTCTCATTTATTTATTTATAATTATAATACACATTGGACATTGAGATTTGAGAATGAGCTGGGAGGTGGGACAAGTTTGAATAATAAAGACAAAGTTGATAATTTTTTAATTTGAGATAGATCTAATTAATATATATAAATTAAAAAAGCTAAGTATGTTAATTGTTAAGTATAAAACTTTTGTTGAGGCATGAGGGCTTCAGTTTGGTCCTTATTTTTTGGTTAAACACTGCCTAATAATCTAACATTTATTTGCAATAGACTAATATGGACTCAAGAAATGAGTATATTATATGTACACATGTATATATTCACCTTCTCAATACAACTTTAGACAGTAGCAATATTAACTAGCTACAACTTGTCATTGCATTGAAGTAATATAAAATTAATTCCTCAATTGTGTATTCTGACAATGACGTCATTTTGCCCCAATATATACCTGTATCCAATTATCCATGTACACAAACACATAAAAAATATAGGCTAATAGTTTCAATTCTTCATCATTCATGGCATCTAATCTCTTTTCGGAAAATGTTGACTAAATAAAGTTGAATAAAAATTTTATAACTAAATATTAACAAAAATGGCCAAATTTGTAAATATAAAAATATTTTACGAAATAATTAAATAGTTAAACATATTTTTGTTAGTATATAACTATAAAATCATCCTTTGATTTTTTAAGTCATCACTTTAATTTTTATTAAATGAAATTAAAAGGCGTTAGTGAAAAAGGATCGAAGATACACTTTTCAAAGTTAAGGGAATAAAAGAAGACTTAATGCAAATATAATTACTTAAATTATAAAATCATTTTGACTTTTTAAATGAAATTAAGGATTTTTTTGCCATGGAAATCAAGGATATAAAATTAACTATTTAAATTCTTAATTTAAATGCTTAATTAAGGATATCAAATTAATCTATAATCTAATTTCTTGTACATGTGTTATAATTTTGTGACTTGATCTAGTTTACTTCCTTATTAGTTCTTCCATTAAAGGTCAAAATAATCTTATATTTAAGACCAAGCGACAAGTATATCTCAAAGTTTCACACGGTAGGTAGCTCACATTTAATTTGATGCGAATTTTGTAATACTCAGTTATCAAAGGCAATTTGCTTTTCATTTCACTTAGATGTTAATGCATTTCGATTGGTACATTATGATAAATCAAACTAAATTAATGATTTCTTTTGGACTGAAAAAATAAATTAATGACTCAATCTAGTCCAACAATAACTTTGAGGTAAACAATAATACCATCCATGATAGATGTATATGAAATAATTTTTGGAATTATTTTAAAAAGAAATAATTTCTTAAGTCACATATACATGCATATTTCAAGAGTTGAACTTTAGCTAGTGATTGGTATTATTACGGAAAACTTGACTAAAAGTTAACATTAAATATAATTAAGCCACTAATTTCTTCTCACATCTATATTCCCGTGATACTATAGACGTTATTCTAAAATTTGGTACATTATAGTCACAAATCCCACACTTGTAAGCTAATCATTATTAAGGTCGGTTAATTACAAGTTTGTGCATGTGTGTTTATATGTGTGAATGTGTAAACAAAACCATCAGGCGGGGTTTATAAATAAATTGATCTAAGCTGACAAGATAATTTATATTTTTAACATTGCATTTATAGCTAGACAATATATATAGTATTATCTGCACATTAACAAAAAGATTTGATTATACTAATTAAAGATGATTACAATTAAGTATGAATTATTATTTTTAGGTCCAAAATATATACATATTTGTTTTATTTAATTTCTTCACCGTTGCTTACATCCACATTTAAATATATTATCATTACCTGAGCCTCCATATGAAAAAGGAAGTTTGAAATTGGATGCAAATGCTGGGAGTGTGAAGTTTCTCATGATGATTTCAATCCTATGGATATATTTAAGAAAAAGCTTAGAAGAATATAATAACGATAAAATTAATTCATATTTCAAACTGAATAATCAAGAAAATAAACAATTGATCAAAATGTCTATGATAAGTTTCGAATTAAAAATGCATGGGAAATGCTCCCGTTTTTGTAAGAAAAATATTTTCCGTTATGGAAAGGATAAAAGGACTGATTATAAGTGACAAAACTACTACGAACCTAGTAGTTACAGGTATCAAATCACAACCTGTTGTTGAATAATCTATTAACAAATTATTTTTTAAATAGATTATTTGATCTAGTGTTCGTACCGCAAGTGCACGGGTCGCGCCAAGTAATAAAGTGATAAGTAGAGTATCATTCCCACGAGGATTTGGTTCCAAAACCCGGTCAAGTAATGATTATCACACTCTCGCTCAATTTGAGTGATCCAAATGTTGAGAGTGAAGTGTAACTATGTAAAAAATAAGAAAAACTATAAACAAGTGATTCTCCAACTTCAAGGATAAATTGGGACTTAAGATTATTTATCCTCCTTGTATTTCCTAACCTTAAAATGGTCTCCTCTCACAATTGCTTTTAATAGCTATATAATTGCTAACCTAGGGTTCTAGAATACTTGTAAACGCTCCGTCGAGTCAAGAACAAGTGTTTAATTCCATTAATCATGCAATCTCTTGTCACAATTAATAAAACCAAATTTCTAAGTTTCAACCCTAATGTGACTATGTGAGGCTAATAAGTATATGTCTATCTTATTAACAAAACCATTCATTTATCACGCAAACTTCAAGTTCTCACACTACTCCACTCAAGTTCTACACTTAACCTAGCTCTCTCAAGTCATAAGTCAAATGAACAAATCAACTAAATGGTGATCAATCATTTAGAAGCATTAGGGTTAGAGTGAAATAAATATATATATATATAACATTAATCACAAAAGGAGAGGAAGAATCAAGAGTTAATCCATACAAGGGTTCAAAATAATCCTAAAACAAAGTGTTTAGCTACTCATGTTCAACAAACCCAAAGGAAAATATACAATAATAATCATAAACATTGAACAAAAGTAAGGGAAGGAGAATGGAGAAGAAGAACCAAGATGTGAAGTTCAAATCTCTTCAAAACTTCAAACACCAACTCAAACTTCACCAAGATTCATGCCCTAGCACACCACAAAGCTCCCCAATAAGTCCAAGAAGTCAAGAATGACGAGCTCCCTCTGTTTTGCCTCTTTTAAACCCTAAATTTCGAGTGAGAATGGTGTAAAACGCAAAGTTTCATTTTTTCGCAGGTTCGCTGTTCGTTCGCTGATGGCTAACGTTTAGCGAACCCCATTTTCACAGGTTCGCTATGCCTTCGCGAAATGCGAACCTCCAGCGAAGAATTTGGCAGAGAGGGTGCATTTTTGGATCGATTCGCTGTCCGTTCGCTGAGAGCTAATGTCCAACGAACCCTGTTTTCCTTTTCTCTTCTTCTCTTCTTCATTGCTTCCATTCTTTTGGTGTTCATATGCATGTCCATTTGTTCCTACTCACATTAACTAGATAGGGGTGGTGAGTTCCTCAACACATTATCAAAAATTAAGCAATTTCAACTCATAATCTCGCACACAAGTATTTCATATCATTTTCTTTACCCTATGAGTATTGCTATGTTTCTATCTATTTATTTACCAAAAACATGTGATAAATGAAAAAATTCAGATGAAATATGTGTGCAATTATGAAGGTTATCATCTAGTTTTATCACTTAGCTTATACATTCAATAACTTTTTTTTTATATATGTGTATGAACTACCTCAAATGATTTTCAGTTAATTAACCCACGTTATCCTCGATCCTATTATACCCTCAAGCACAGCTCTACTTAAAATATATTTTGAGAAAAAATATAATTGTTAAGAAATTATGAAGACTAATAATTGTTAGATTTAATCAGTGAAGATAATTCAATCTTCAATAAGGTTCTAAGTCTTATAAATGAAAATTTATATTAAGACAGTCACTTATTGTTTGGAGTCCGAAGAAATACTAAAGCTTTGAATTGAAAAAAAAAAAGAAATATACTGAAGCTAAATTAGACACAAGTGGCTCAATACCGGATGGTTCGCAAAGGAAAATAAAATAGAATTGAGTTTATTAGGTTAAGGTGTTAGTTGTGGTTTTTAAAGAAAGAAGCATTAATTAATTAATACAGTACATGCGCTAAAAGGAAAACTAGAGCAAAGACCATCAACATCTCTCCTAAGGGAAAAATTAATTGAATGCGAAAAAGTATTCTTTGCTTCTAATTCTTTCTCAATTTATGAATATGTGTATATTTTATTTTGTGGTGTTGATCAATTGCTTGTTTGCAAGCCCTTGTGTGGAGTTGTTCTATGTGGTTTTTGCTAGCTTACAAATTACTACAAATCGATCTAGCCAGAATTGCAGCTTTCGTCTTAACATAAAAAACCAGCCACAAGCTCGAACTGCACATTTAATATATTATTTCTGAAGTTTTTCTGTAACTTCTTAATGAGAATTATTTTAATGAACTTTCTCTGCTATCAGTAGCGTGTGTGAACTATTTTTCAATATATAAATCTCATCCACAACAATTGCATCCGGCATACCATGATTCAGCGGGCGAAAATGTTAGACATTTAATCATCCTGATGAGTTTTCGATTCTCCTATAATGTACTAATTAATTATAGGTTAAGTCACATTACTTGGGGCAATACATGTTAAATGAAACTTGGCAAAATTACATGTGTAAATATAAAAAATAGTGTACTTATCATGTTCTAGAGCTCACGGTATATATAGAGGGATATACCTTAATGGATCATGAGTTAGTAACATTGTCCTTAGATCGTAAAAGAGCACAACCCATTTCCTTAAACTTTTTGTATATAAAAAAAAATTTCTTGTCGCATATTTTGACGTCACAAATCGCTATATATCTGTCACAAATTGCTATATCTCTCTGTGTGTATAACTGTATAGGATGAATATGTACACAAACACATGCATTTGTTTACTATGAGATTAATTATTTCATATTCTCATTACTAATTATTAAAATATATAATTGCACTTAATTAATGGTTAGTAAGACCAAAAGCTATTGAAGAGAAAACGGTCAAAAATCATTTTAATTCAAGCACGCACAAAGAAAATATATTGGATGTATCAAAAAAGAGATAGATCAAGTAGTAAGGAGTAATATGAAAATAAGTTGGGGAAATTAAATTGAATAGAAAATTAAATAATTTTTTTTATCTCAGGACCTCTTATTATTCAAAAATTTATTATATGTAAAGTTTTGATCACTGCAAAAACATATAATTACATTAGATAACTCATTAAGTGACCATGTTTAACATTTAATAGGATAATATAATATTCTCGTCTTAAATATACCACTGATTTACCTAATTTGATTATATTAAGAATATTAGTTAAAATAATTATTATCAAATGAAATTACCATTTCATTCTAACCATCTCTATATATATCTTTATCCACACCCTCCATTTTTTGCTTGTTTATTATTGATGTGCATTGTTAAGTTTAATTTAAAGAAACATTGAAAATAATTAGAAAGAGATCATATATTTAAGACAAAATAAATCTCCCTAATTAAAAATGACTTAAATTTAAGACCAGAATCCTTGTTATTGTTATTGGTTAAAGACTTGAGACTATTTCTAGACCAAACTTTAAAGACTGCGCCAAGAAGATTGACTAAAAATTACGCACGATCTATAAACAAGTCTCGACGAATTCATGCAACAAAAATGATGATTAACTTGCCAAATGAGAGAGGGGCTGGGGAGACAATAATTAATCGCTCAATTTGAGATCCATGCCGGTCAATAGTACCCTCCTCTTCTCCATCCATCATGGAGGTAGGAGAGGTTTCACAGGTCCCACTTCTTTATTCATTTTCATGTGTTTAACTTACCAAACTGGAATGAAATCATTAATATTAATTAAAAAAATGCATTTCGATGTTGAACATCTTGGACCATATGTATACAGATGATCAGCTTTATATCCAACCTCAGTCAAATTCAAATTATCACTTTAAATTACAATTATTTTTATTATGTCGTTACTTACAGGCATTACATATAGGAAATTCTTGAACTTATTTGATTTCTTTTTCTATGTATGGGATATGATGTTCAAGATTTACAAACAATTTGTTTCATAACATATCTTTTTCATAATTTGTTTCCAAAAAAAGAGAAGTTATCATGCATAACACAGTGTTCAACTGTTCATTCTTTAATTTGCTGGGTTGCAATATAAAAGTGAACAAAGGGAAAGTGAATGAATATACATATTCTTCCGAATTTCCATATGGTATATGAAAATAAAATCAAAATGAAAAGTGATTTAAATCAAGAATGTTGATATATAATATCTTTCACATATATACATAGTTACCATCATTGACTATAAACACATCAAGTTAATTAATCTTGGGCAAGATAGCATGTTAAAGAAGTCTATTTAAACTATTGTTCGCACCGCAAGTGCACGGGTCGCGCCATGTAATAAAGTGGAAGTAAAGTATCGTTCCTACGAGGATTAGGTTCCAAAACCCGGTCAAATAATGATTATCGCACTCTCGCTCAATTTGAGTGATTCAAATGTTAAGATGTGAAGGGTAACTATAAAAATAAATAAGAAAAACTATAAACAAGTGATTCTTCAACTTAAGGATAAAAAGGGTCCTAAGATTATTTTCCCCCCTTGTATTTCATAAACTTAAAGAGCCTCCTCTCACTATTGCTTTCAATGACCATATATTTGCTAACCTAGGGTTCTAGAATACTTGTAAACGCTCCGTCGAGTCAAGAACAAGTGTTTAATTTTATTAATCATGCAATCTCTTGTCACAATTAATAAAACCCAATTTCTAAGTTTCATCCCTAATGTGGCTATGTGAGGTCAATAAGTATATGTCTATCTTATCAACAAAACCATCCATTTGTCATGCAAACTTCAAATTCTCACACTATTTTACCCAAGTTCTACACTCAACCTAGCCCTCTCAAGCATCAATCAAGTGAACACAACATCTAAATGGTGATCAAACACGTAGAAGTATTAGGTAAAGAGTAAAATAAATACATATATAACATTAATCACAAAATAAGAGGAGGAATTAAGAGTTAATCCATACAAGGGTTCCAAATAATCCTAGAATCAAAGCTTTAGCCCCACATGTTCATGAAATCCAAAAGAATATATACATGTGATAGCACAATCATAGAACAAGAGAGAGGG
Source organism: Mimosa pudica (assembly GCA_029929735.1). Lineage (NCBI taxonomy): Eukaryota > Viridiplantae > Streptophyta > Magnoliopsida > Fabales > Fabaceae > Mimosa > Mimosa pudica. The sequence goes on along the minus strand of JAKELP010000021.1, from coordinate 3,267,635 downwards.
AAATGAGAATGGAGAAGAAAAACCAAGATTTGAAGCTAAAATCTCTTCTAGACTTCAATACAATGACACCCACTCCTCCAATTGCCAAACCCTAGCTCCCAAAATGCCCAAGAAGTGAAGAATGCCCTTTTGAGTGTGTTTTTGGTCTATTTATATATGAAATTCGAGCTGATTTTCACTGCCTTTCTTTTCACTGCGTTGGCTGTAGCCAAGGAACTCTGTTTGTTGTCTTGGCTGTAGCGAGGTCCATTCTGACATGTGTTGGCTGCAGCCAACCATTTTTGCTTGCGATAGCCAGGTGCATTTTCAGCTTCCTTTTACTCCTTTTCCATTTTTATCCTTCTACCTCAAATCTCCTCCAAATGCAACTCAAATGTGGCCCACTTGTTTAGCATCAACCACCTACATAACAATAAGATCTATACCAAGCCAAAGTTGACAAGTAGATGGTCAAATATTCACATGCAAATCAATAATTCCATGATTTTACCCCAACTTGACACATTTTCCTATTATATGCACTTCAAAACAAGTATGAGTTTATCCAAAATATGTAGGAAGTATAGGAAAATGTGCTAAAATGACATGAATTTCATGAAGTTAACAACTATATATATGCGCTTGGATAAACTGATTGTATGTTGTTACAAAGTAATCAGTGGTCTCGAGTTTAAGCTTTATGTATTCAGCTGCTTTAATTACTTGGAAGTAGCCAATTCCCTTCATTGAGAACCTATATTCCTGCGAATCTATTAGTCGATTGTTAGTAGCACTGGATACTAATTAATAAATAATAAATTGTATATTTAATTAATTTCATATCCTACAGAGTTAGTTACTAGGCGAAAAGATAAACCTGACGTAAACATTATGTTAATTTGCAAAAATTTCAAAGTTTTATTTTTAATTATTATAAATTGTGTTAATTAATTATTATTTCAGTAATTTTTTCCATCTTCGCTAAGAAATAAATACTAAATTAAACATGTGTCCATCTTCACGGGAAATCATGAGCCCAATATCTAAGAAAAATCATCACAAACAGATATGATCTACCGACTTTTAAATTTTCAATAATATATTTTAATGTAATATAATTATTGCCATAAACTAGATCTCCCACTTCTCTGATTGGCCATTTCACTATCAAAGTTAGGTTAATTAAACAAATAATTAAGAGCAAGTTTGAATTCTGCTCTCTCCTTAATCATATCGGACATGTATATAATATCTCTAATTTTTTAGCAAAAAACGTGTATATAATATCAAGTCTGCCAATTATTACTGTAATACTACATACGACCAAGACGATATTAAAACAAAAGAAGCAATTATAAGTACATGGCACGTAATTACAAGCTTGCAGAGAAGAGAAACAAAGCAAAATAAAACAAAGGTTATTATTGTTATGGGCGCGTGTGAAAAAGATTGTGTTCAAACCTATATATGTGAGGATTTTGTGATAGATTCGGCTGGTGAAGTGTTGTTGAACTCAGATCAAAGCTGTCTGAAAGTGAATGATGCAGCATTTGCTTAAAAGTGCATATTTTGTACAATTGGGTGGGGCCAATACTCAATGCTATTTCTCTATGTCAGATGCAATTTTAACTTGTTACTGAAGCTTAGTTACTATGTTACATTCCAATACCACTAGTGTATGTATGTGTCTATATATATTAACTCAGACATTGCATGTGCAAAACTATTATGTTTTTTGTTTTCCAATTATTCAATATACTTATGTTTGAGGACCAGATTGTAGGGCTTATTCTATACTTTTCATGCAGTGAAAGTAAATGATCTATTATAAATGCTAAATAATTTTTTTACCGATATAATATCTGATGATGCATCATAGCCCAAACTTTTCTATCTTATTGCTTCATTTATTAAATTTATATCCTAATTAATAACCCACGAAAATAATTGAGTCAAGTCAAAAGGGGTTGGCTTGATTATCGTTTGATTAAGGATGAATATTTGGACCTTTATTAATGAGAAAAAAATCATGCCACAGTTACCCCACTATCACAAGGTGTGAGCTATGGTCATATACATAGCCAACATTAAGAATTAAGAACTTTGCAATAACAACCATGTATAAGCATTTTGAGTAGTCCAACATTAAGGTTTGAAGGTGAACCTAATTAGATTAACGAAAAGCTATAGTGTCTTTTGAAATAGAAGTCATGAGTTCAAATCCTTAAAATATTTTCTTCACTTGCAGAGTCAATATATAAAATTATTATAACCTTATGTATCAAGCCGCGTCCAAATACACACATATTATATAGAGACTGAATTTCGGATGATTTGAACTGGAAATGAGACCAAGAATTTAAGCTAGTTATGTTAATACATACATGCTTAATTAAATGGTCTAGTTAATTTACTTAATTTGTATCCACAAATAACATACTAAAGTCCATTGCATATAAACCAACAGGTAGAGCTATCATGAAGGCCATATTAAGAAAATACAAAAGTATGCAAAAGGACCACCACTAGATATTTTTTCTGTGAAAAGAAACTGGATGATGAACATAGGTTTCAGTGCAAGCATGTATAAAGGCTTGTGTGTGAACAACAAGCATTTTATTGGCTGGGAGGGGGAAAGGCACATTAATTATTAGGTTAGCATGCAACATAAGCAAGAAATGAAGGAAGATAAGTAATGATGATGATAAATATCTTGTTCGCTGATTTTATTCAATCCAAACCAGGACAATCAATTAATGTTTCTCTCTCTCTTTTGTGGTTTCTTTCTTATTTTGCTTCCTCTAATTTTTTCTGGCATTACATGTCACTGTCATCTAGCTCACTCTATATATTTCCTTCTACAATTGATTCCCAAAACAATGCAATTTTCTAACTACTTTTTTTCACTACCCGCAGATTATTATTTTGAAATGCTTTATATGACTTTGGTAAACAAAAAAATAATGTAACTATATTAATTTTTCTCTACAAATTTTGTACACACACAAAATACCGGTGTTTTGATTTCATTCTCACTAATAAAATTTTCAATAGGAGACACCCCCCAATTTTGCCATATTTGTATTCACATTGAATAAACCCTTGATCACACTCCTTAATTAAAATATAATATTAAAGAAAAATAATATAATTTCAACAGTTAGTTATATCTAGGAAATTCTATGCAATATTATGTACTCTCTCCGGTCCCTAATGTAAGAGCTAGCCGCCAAAAAAACGCTTCTTAAGAAAACATGTGAATGTTAGTTGGATGTTTGGAGTTAATGCTTCTTTTCCAAAATTGTCCATATTTATTATGATACTTTTAAGAGAGAGAAATACATAAACATTAATAAATATGAAAGAGAGTTATGGGTAAAGTAGGAAAAAATGCATTAAATAAGGAGAGAATGTGGGTGAGCTCTTACATTAGGGATCAAAACCTTTCAAATTTTGGGCTCTTACATTAGGGATCAGAAGGAGTAGTTGATAACAAGCTGATATTATTGTATTGGCATGTTCTGCCCCCGCCTCTCTGAAGACTCGAATGGAATAACTAAAAACCTTTCACTGGATTCACCTCAAATAATTTGAACCGAGCATTGATTTTCCCAAATCAAACAAAACAAAACAAACTCTAAGTCAAACTATGATTAGTAATTTACCGCGATTGTGTTTACGTAGTTAGTCAACTTATCGGAGTGGCATTAATTGGCCTTAATTGAGAAAAAACTTCAAATAATTAAGTGCAAGTGATGGGATTGATCATGAATAAAATTTTGTCACTATCATGGGCGGTCACCAACTTGTGTCAAGGGAGGTGGCTTTGCACCACTTATATGCACCCATTGTGAGCTTCAATAGGAACTTGCTGTACTAACCAACATTTTGCCTTCAACCCACATATTTTTTTGGGAATTTTCACTAATGAGATTTTGGACCAAATATCACTTGGGAAATAATTGTGCTTGATATGATGATATCCTTATATGGGGTTACCATTAATTGGCACAGACCCAAAACAATTAATGCCATTACAATATTAAAGTCAAGTTTTATGTTATTGCATTTCCAACTCCAGATGAGGATATATGTACATTTTGATCTTGTTGGAGAAAAGTGTGATCATTAGTTTAGACTTCATGTGGAGTACTAAGAGTAATCCAATAAATAGCCTTGTAGCAGTGTGAAAGTTTTTTCTTAAAATTAGAGAAGTTCAAGTGTTTAATTTGATCCAACTTGAAACCTCAAAATATCTGCTTCTTTGAAATTAAAACATGATAAGAGTATGATGGACGTGAAACAGTATCCTTGATCATCCCACCTTTATAAAAAAGAGAGAAATCAAGTTGGTCACTTAACGAATTTTTTTATCTCCTCTTTTTTGGCAAAACAAGAACTATTTGATAATGCTATCATATATATATATATATATATATATATATATATATATATATATATATTCAGGACCATTGCAAGTAATCATGAAGTAAATTTTTTTTAAAAAAAATTAAAAGGCAATCCCTTTACGTGAGTTTTACTATAAAGAAGAATCACAAAAAAGTTTCACATATATAGCTAAAGACAAAACATGAGCCTAACTAAGTAGTAAAGTCCTTATTAAGGAGAATCTTTGATTTTTTACCCTCTTTTCCTTTTGTTCTATATATATATAATAGTGGTAGTTATATCGATGCAAATAAAAAAGAATGAAGAATCTAAGGTTATAGGGTACTAATTATTTAGGTGAGTGATCCCTTTTATGATAGGAAAAGAACAGGGGGAATGGATATACATTATTAATCAATAGATTTATGGGAACGCAGCCGCAGCAAGGAAACTATTGGAAGGCCGTCACTACTTGAGATGATGATCATGATGGTGATGATGATAATGATATATAATGGATATATATGTGTGTGTGTATAAGTATAATTTATGGACCCTACTGTTAGAAGGGTAATAATTAATAATATTGGATTTTCGTCATTATTTTTGGTGTGGTGGGGTTGCTTCATCCAACAAGAAATAGTGCAGATCAAGCAAGTTTAGTCTTTTATGTACCCTTTTGGGGCGGTTTGTGGGACTGCTTCCAGGTAGGTCTGCTTCGTCCCACATATATTTTCATTTATGTTTTAAACTCTATATGATACATAGAGTTCTAATCCTTCAGTAGGGGTAGGGTTTGATTATTTCCTATTCTTGTGTAGATAGAGAGGATCGGTTGTATGGATCTTGTCCATTGAACTCTTGATTTCATATAATTCAAACCAAAAAGTTGTTTTTATGAAGATGCAATTAAGATAGATAATTATCACAAAAAAACAAGTTTTGCTTTGTTATACACCATATATTACCACGTTAACATCATTTTTAATTTGGATTAAGCTAACTATTATTTGAATGTAAATTTTGTTTCCACGCTTCAAAATTCTTGTTTAGTAAGTACAATTCTTTCCATAACTATCATGACTAGATTATATTCAAGTATTATATTTCCAATCCAATAGCTATAGTTCATAAAAGTGAGAGATTTATATGATAAAAGACTATCAATTAAAGTAAGAGTGAAAGAGACAATTACAAAAAAAAAAAAACAATTACCGGATGGAGTGTATTGGAGTATTATTCTAAAAATATGTTATTATTGCATATATTTCATTACATTTTACGGAAGACTCTCATGTTAAAAATCAACATATAAGATCTTTTCTTTTTCGATTCAACAAATAAGACCTTATAGATATGATGTGTGTGAAGTAGTATATCCATTATTTAATAGATAGAAAATACAAGATATACTCATCTTGTGATATGATTAAGAAGTGAATATTGGTCAGTTTTTTTCATTTTAATCATCTTTTATATTTATCATTTTTTTGAACTAATTTATTTGACTTATAAAATGATATACAATCTAATGTAACATACACATAAGTATTTAAGAACGAGCATATCACATGTTATAATAACTATTTTATTCAACTTCTTTGATCTTCTTATTTGCTTTTATAAGATAAAATAAATAAGCTTTGAGATCTCTGAGGATTACTAATACCGAGATACCAAGTTAACACGAGTATTGATTGTAAGTACTCCCTCCGATCCCTAATATAAGAGCTAGCCGCAAAAAAACGCTTCTTAAGAAAACATGTGAATGTTAGTTGCGTGTCTGAAGTTAATGCTTATTTTCCAATATTGCCCATATTTATTATGATACTTTTAAGAGAGAGAAATACATAAGCATTAATAAATATGAAAGAGAGCTAGGGGCAAAGTAGGAAAAAATACATTAAATGAGGAGAGAATGTGAGATGAGCTCTTATATTAGGGACCAAAACCATTCAAATTTTAGGTTCTTATATTAGGGACTGGAGGGAGTATTAATTAAATTTGACATTCCCTCACACAGTTAGTGATACTGGAAATTATTTTATATTTTCTAATAGCCACTTTTGAATTCTCTGCATCCACAAATGGATATATGTATGTGCTTTTTTTAATTAGCATAAGTAATCCTTCTAGAAGTTTTGGGACTAAAATTAATTAACATGGTAAACATGATAACGACATGGCTTCTGTCGCAACCAACGTTGTTGCAGCTTTTTTGTTGTTTAAATTATTGGATGTGAACGAAGAATGTGAGGTGATGGATGGATGATCACTGTGGGCGATTATACCTTTTGTCTCCTACCTCTTGTCGCATGCCTCTTTAAGAGTATTATTTAATAACTCAAGACAAATTCTTTATGGATGATCACTGGACTGAGAGAGTGAAAGTGGATGAAGAGAAAGAAGAGAAAAGAAGGGATGTGATTGTGGACGGAGAGAAATCAGGAAAGCAGTTTTTTTTTTTTAAATTTATTTAGGCTAACCAGCCAACCCAACGGGTTAGCCTGAAACAGCCCGATCATATCATAAGGATCTTACAGCTCCAAAATCTTTAGCCCAACCCGTTTTTTTAGCGAGTTGGGCTGGACCCGGCGGGCCAAGCTGAAAAGTGCAAACTCTAGTTACGTGTATGTATGTGTTTGGGAGGAGCTTTTGGACCCAAATAAGCTGGTTTATACTGGATAAACTGTTTTCAGCTTTTTTTCTATGTTTGGGTCTTACTTATTTTTCACTTGACTTTTGGGCCAAACTAGCTTATCAAAAGAAGCTCCAAATTGTAGCTTATTGGGAGTTGGTGACTGGCTTATGTGTATTTGTATTAATAAAATATTTAATAACGTTTGAAAAGGTCAAGTTGAAATATTTTAGTTGTGTAATATTCAATAACGTTTGAAAAAGTCAAGTTAAAAAAAGCCTGCAACTAGATATTTGCATCAATAAAATATTTAAATACGTTTGAAAAAGTCAAGTTGAAATATTTTAATTGTGTAATATTCAATAACGTTTGAAAAAGTCAAAGTTAAAAAAAGCCAATACTGCAACTAAAGATCCAAACATAAATCCATTCACACAAACTGGCTTTTATCCAAACTAACGTTTGAAGAAGTCAAGTTGAAAAAAAGGCGTTTCTCCACCGAATTTCCCAAACACACTTGCTGCATGTTGAATTTATAAATTCTTGATCACTTGATTGAAAACCTGTATGCAATTATGTAACTCATCACTTTAAAGCATCAAAGAAAAATTCTGCAGCATGCATAACTTTCTGCTGTCTTAGCTCTGTATTCTTATTAAGCTTCGAAATATCAAGCATGAAGCTGGTAAAGTTTCTATAAACATGAAGCTGGTAAAGTTTCTATAGTACATGTACAGCACCAGTTATAACAAAACAATTTCAAAGAATGCCAATGCACTTGTGAAACAGAGATATTAATGATCCTGCAAATCGAAAGCTTCTCAGTCAAGCACACATAATTGTGTCCATTCAAACAAGGGAACTTCCCTTGGGCACATAAATTTAATCAAAATGTTGACATCTTCAGTGCTTAATACACAGAAAGGCATATAATTAATATATAAAAAAAACAGTTTAACATAGAAAGCACAAGAATTACATCATATCCCAAACATTGTTGGGTGATTGAATCGGGTGAAGAAAATGAAACCTGACTGGGAAAATTACAATTTCAGACTTCGGGCCTAAAAACTCATAAACTCTGAAATTTCAACTTCATGGTTGGCCTTTGACTTATCACTTATCAGGCCAAACTCATCAACACTTGCCTGCAGCCAATGGTTGCTCAGACAGCAACCATTGTTGGGTGATTGAATCGGGTGAAGAATTACATCATATCCCAAACATTGTTGGGTGATTGAATCGGGTGAAGAAAATGAAACCTGACTGGGAAAATTACAATTTCAGACTTCGGGCCTAAAAAGTAAAAACTCATAAACTCTGAAATTTCAACTTCATGGTTGGCCTTTGACTTATCACTTATCAGGCCAAACTCATCAACACTTGCCTGCAGCCAATGGTTGCTCAGACAGCAGAGATATCAGCTAGGACATTCAAACATAACAGCAACAAAAAAGTTCATGCCATCAGGTAATTTCCATTCACCTTTTATCTTTATGATATCATTCAAACACTGTGTATCGCAGAATGGTTCTACAAGTCTCACAAGACCACAAAGGTTGCAAATAGTTGAAAGAACAGCGAATATTGCAGCTGCAAGACCTAGAAACCTTTGTCTTGCAAGTTCTAGTGAGATAAAACCCGATATAGACATTTGGGGAAAAACCCCCCATATGCTAGTTCATGAGATTGAAGACCCTAAGGTTGCACAAATCCCACATCCCTAAATTTCACACGTTTGAACCCTGATATGAAACTTTCAAGTCACATACCCAACAAAGTGACTACAGGGATTCCAGAACATACAATTGCTTGATCAAGAAAGCTTGTTAAGGCCATGAAAGAAACGATGTTTTCGCCTCTTTGAGTGTCTATGAGATTCTTTTGTCATGACATAGGGTACAAAATGTACCTGCATAAGCACAATTTACCATTAATTTATTAAAAGAGACTGCTCCACTCTAGTTCTTCGTGAGGAATAATACAATTCAAGCAAACAAACAAAAGTGATGTAACTTCAATGAATTAAAAGTACTCAAAATTACACCTTAAAGTTACAAATATAATATCTTCAAAAAGAAAAAATTCATACAAAACTTACATTATAAAGGAAGAAAAAGTGAAAAAAGAAAATGAAACCACCACAATGAATATTGATTATGCAACCCCATAAATGATGGTTTTATTGAGTTTAATCGGTATGCACTTCAATACAAGACACGGAACATAACTATTCAAAATGCATGCCCCTATTTTCTAACAGAATGTGATATGAAAATAAATCAAAACAGTTTTGTAAGACAGAAAGCATATATGAAATTTCCATTATGTTTTGTGCCCTCAAATATGAGAATGGGCACAACTCCATTCTACAATAGTAATTCTTTCAAGAGTTTAATGAAATTAGAAGTTTGAATGCGCAAAATAAGATAATGCCAAAAGGAACAAAGTTATTAGAAAAAAAAAAGCTTTTCCTGCACAAAGTTTGTGAGGCAAACCTGAGAATTATTTCGAATACCAAAACTCTGAAGCAAAGATTCATCATCAAGGAGCTTTTCATTATGGTGTGATAGACAATAATTTGCCCAGACGTGCTTCCTGTGATTTGATCATTTTTACAGGAGAAAGGAAATTAAAGTGTTAACATTTTACTCTCCTTTTCATTTCTTAACTACCCAGAAACTAAACATTTTCTAATAGAGTTACCCAAAACTTGATCTCTAAATATTAGACTTTTCTAACAAATTTCCAACAACGCTTACAAAGTATAAGAAAATAACCTATATCTCACCAAGATATCTGGCGGTGACCCATCTTGGACTGTTCCATATCATTTACTTTCTTCTTAATCACAAGTTTCAAATTCTTGACTGTAGCTGAGTTCATCACTGCTACATCTTCACCACCGTAATCAAAAGATTGAAACCAAGTGAGCATTAAATCTTTCCATTTCCCCATTCATTTTGCAGGGAGACAATGTGAACAGGCAGATTAAGAAAGCTTTCAGAAAAACCATGGTGTATGATGAAAGATAAGTATTACCAAATGATGTTCCATCTAGTTTGAGAACATTAATTCGCATAGCACTTCCCAACTCAAGGTTGATGAGAGTGTCTACATCAGCCAGTGATGGCCTCTTAGGGACATCAGCCAGTATGGGATCTTCTAGCAGGGCATTGAGCATTGATTGCAGTTTTGCCTTCTTCACACTGCTTTTGCTATATTCCTCCATGAACTCTTGTACTTACTTATACTACAAGTGTCTGCATTCATGATGGAGGAGAAGATTATCAGTGATAAAACTTCACCATAATTTCTAGATCAAAGCATTACACCTCAATTCTATCATATTCACAAACAACAAAATTTGAAATATCAGTTTGATTGTACATCAGATGTTATGTTCTTCGAGTCATCTCACTGAAACTATTCAGTCTCAACTCTATGGTCTCTCTTTTTGCTCTCACAAATTTAGGAATTCGTGTGTTGCTCATTTTCCTTCCCAATCCACATCAAATGTAACAACATTCAACTTTTAACAATCATAAAGGCAAAGCATAGAGCAACATGGAAGATCATTATCCAAACGACCAAACACCAATGTTGTTTAAAAAGTCAAGCATTAAACCAATGTTGTTTGCCCATTGAATAAGTAGCCTTAAACCAGATCTTTAATGTGTTAATGAAAACTTAAAACTCAAATTGTCTCTCAAACAAGAGGTAGGGAACTTACTATGTTGTAATCAATCACAACAATTCCAGTAACACTCACAATGTGAATACCAAAGGCATTGTCTAACCTATGAATTATAACTGCTATATGGAGTGTCATCTTTTTGGGATAAAAGGAAGCATGTTTTGTCCTTTCCTGATATGAAAAGTTGAGCACTTTGTTTCAAAGGTAGGAGTATATAAATATGGAAGAATTAAATGAATGAAAGAAGTAAGGAAGCTTGCCTATTATATTTATTATATTATGGTTGCCGCCGGCCGATCGATCGCCTATGTCGCCGCCGTGTTAGGGTTTGTGTGTGCGCGAGTGTGAGAAGAACTGTCCTCTGCTCACTGAAAAATGAGTGCTACGTAATATGTGTGTGAATGTGTGTATGTGTATATATATGTGTGTGTGTGGGCGCGCGCATTATTTTTTCCCTCCACGCTAACTTATGAAAGATATTTACTACTCCCTCCGGTCCCTAATATAAGAGCTAGTCGTTAAAAAAACGTTTCTTAAAAAAACATGTGAATGTTAGTTGGGTGTCTAGAGTTAATGTTTTTTTTTCAAAAAATGTCCATATTTATTATGGTACTTTTAAGAGAGAGAAATGTATAAGTATTAATAAATATGAAAGAGAGTTAGGGGTAAAGTAGGAAAAAATGCATTAAATGAGAAGAGAATATAGGGTGAGCTCTTACATTAGAGACAAAAACCATTCAAATTTTGGGCTCTTACATTAGGGACTGGAGGGAGTATTATTTAACCTATTTCAGACAAAAAAAAGAAAAATATTTAACTAACAGTTTTCAGTCACCAACTATATCTATTGCTTACATTGAGTATTAAAATTCATATTAAATTTTGATAAAAAAAAATTCATATTGAATTTACCACTTTTTCAACTTCACCCTTTATTAAATAATGTATTTTATATTTTCAATTTTGAATCTCCATTAATAATAGAGTAAAGTGGGGAAAAACATTTATTGCAGTAATTGATGTCCAATATTAAGAACAAAAAATTATAAGTAGTTGATGACTTATAATAAGAATAAGAGGGAGCATGAAATAGTTAACTAGTTTATTTAATGTTAGTACTTTCTTAAAATCAGTTAATAGTCAGTTATTTTGGCAAAAAAAGGTCAATAGTCATTTGGACCTTATATTCTTCAATTAAAAAAAGTTGGCCCTATATTCCTTATTGACACTGTACTCCATCAATTATCCCATCCTCTTCTTTCATTCTTTGACTTCCACAATAAACAACCTCTCTTCTCTCACATTTTTCTTGGTGATTAGTGAGCTGATATATCAATTACCAAGAAAATATGTGTTCTCTCTACACGTTATTGTTATCTTCATTTCTGAGATAGTTAAAGAGAATAATGGATCATTTAGCCTTCCCTTCCAAGCAACCATGGAGAGGTGGAAGATGAAGATTTATTATAAGTTCAGTTTGAGGATTCAGCGGAGTATGTGGGAGTTTGAAGGAGAAAGAGATCAGCTTAGGGGTGGAGCAGATCCTCTTTTGTTTTGTTGTTGATGAGTTATTATTGAGTTTGTATTAGTGGGTTGTTAGTAGCGCTGAGTCGCTTGTATGACATCAATTAGATTCTTTAAAATTATTTTCCACCAATAAGTTGGATTGTCTAAATTATTGTCTTTTATTTATTTTAAATTTTTAATTTCTTAATAAAAGTCTAACTCATCTTATAAATAGGGCAGGAGGAATATCATCTTTTATAATTTATATCTCTCCTATGTATATTATATCCCCCTCCAAACTAATTTCAACAACTTATAAAAGTTATTTCATATAATGATGCATAAGCTCTTTTTGATAATATCTTAAAATTAGTCTGTTAGTGTTAGCTTAATTATTTTTCTTAATCCATTCAAATAAGTAAATAAAATCTAAAAAATCGCGAATCTTAAAGTGAATCATTAACAAGTGAGGACACTTCCTAAAATCTATTCTTCCTGCCTAAAACATCAATCCCATTTTTCCAAAAAAAAAATTAAAGATGTAGCATAAAATTGTTAAGAAGTGGCAAACAAAAAAATAAAAGCTAAATGAACAAAATGAACCAAATCACTTTTTGCCTCAACAAAAGGCAATAGCCTCACTTACCAGTCACCACCCCATTCACTTTCCTCTTCATTCTACTTTCCTTCCTCCTTCTCCAGCTGAACGCTTCTCTTCCTTCAGAATCCTAATAAAGCTCAACTCTTTAACCTCATCCACCTCCAAAACCTCAACTTTTTCCACCCCATTACATTATTTCAACCAAAAATCTTCCTTCATCATCATCTTCATCATTTTGACTGGTTGGTATATTTCTTCAACAGATTTTTCATCACAACATCCATAATACAATACCCTTTTCCTGTTATGATCTCCAAACATTTCTGGGTTTTCCTTTCTTATCACTAGTCCGTACAGCCATGGCGGCACAGAGAAATGTGATTGGAGATTGTGGGAGGTTGTTGAGTGATGAAGAGACTGCCACTGATGATGATGATGATGATGATGATTATCCATTAGGGAAGAAACCCAAGTTGCAAAAGTTTCCTTTGAATACTTGGGAACTTTCTGCTGCTCTTGGTGTCTTCTTTGTTTTCTCTGCTGGTTTGTTTTGTGTTTACTTCACAATGCCTGCTTCAGATTATGGCAAGATTATGCTTCCTCGTACTGTTTCAGATCTTCGGATTCTCAAGTATGTTTCATGAAAATGGTGTTTTTTTATTGTTGTTATCTGATCTGTGTGTCTTAATTGATGTTTTTGTTGTTGGTTGGTTACTTTCTGGTTTTTGGTAGATGGATCCAGTTATGGACATATAAAGTGGAATTGTTTTTTTTTTTCAAGAAACTTACTGTGCATTCCTGAGTTCAGCTGTATTAGAATGCTTGATTGGTCACTTTTTGCTTCTATTATTAGAAAACCTTGCTAAAGGGGAACATCATAAATGTTTTGATGATATTATTGTTTGTTCACGGATCTGTGTAACACTGTCTTTGGTGAATTTGTGAGAGAAAAGTTTATTCTGTTTCAATTAACTAACGTTAAAGTCTAGTTTTTCACCTGTGAAATCAGTTAAAGTCTAGTTTTTCACCTGTGAAATCAAATAGCCATTTGATGAAGGATCATTTCGATGAATAATTACATTATTACAATTTTATGTTTATATTTTTGAACAACTTTTTTTGTTTAAAGTAAATGAGGTCACTGGACCATAAGAAATTGTCAAATGTTGAGTTTTAATCCATAACTGCTCAGTGGTTTTAGTTTAACATCTACTACATCTACCTTGTCAATATATGTCTGTTACCCACTTACCCCACATTACATTCTTAATTCTTAGAATTTTTCTGCAGAGATAATTTTGCGGCATATGCAGAATATCATCCTGCTCGATTCATTCTTGGTTATTGTTCCACCTACATTTTCATGCAGACATTCATGATTCCAGGAACTATTTTCATGTCCTTGTTAGCTGGAGCCCTGTTTGGGGTTTTCCAAGGACTTCTTTTAGTTGTTTTCAATGCCACTGCTGGAGCATCATCTTGCTTCTTTTTGTCAAAGTTAATTGGGAGGCCTTTAGTTTCTTGGTTGTGGCCAGACAAGTTAAGATTTTTCCAAGCTGAGGTGTGCTTATCTCATTCTTCAATATTGACCAGACAAACCATTAGACACTCATGGTGACTACATTGTTAACCTGATTTTCTTTTCATCAATCAGATATCAAGGCGCAGGGATACACTCCTGAATTACATGCTTTTTCTGAGGATTACCCCGACTTTGCCAAACCTTTTCATCAATTTGGCATCTCCAATTGTTGATATACCATTTCAAGTCTTCTTTTTAGCAACATTGATTGGTCTTATTCCTGCTGCTTATATTACTGTCAGAGTAAGGCTCTTCTACCCGTCTTATATTTATTGTACATTACAATCTGTTAACCACATTATATATTGTTTTTTCCTGAAGTCCATGTTAGATGTTTCAGATTATATCGTATGCCTTAATCTCCGAAAGAGTATTATGCCTTGATAATGTAAATTTTCTTTATGGTTGCCCTTTTCAAACTTCTGCATCAGGAACTGATATCCTGCTATCCTGTTCTTACCTGAAGGGGGAAATTCTGTTTTTTATTTTCTTTTCCCCCTCTACAAGTCCTTTTAAAATGATTTCAACTCTTATTTTTTAGCCGGTGTTGATGGTGAGACTTTAGTTGAGTAAGTTCTTCAATGTAAGACTCATAGAAATCCTTCTGTGATGTGTTCCCAGTTGGCTTCCTCCTTTGTTTTTGGTCCTTGACAAACAGTGTGTCCCACATATTTTGCCGAAAACTAAATAAGAAAAAGTCTTCAAATTTCCTACATTAAGAGGCTAATCAGATTATTTCAATTGTTCTATAGTAATTCTTTACTACATTTACTAGCTATTCCTCATTTCTATGATATAGGCCGGCCTTGCTCTTGGGGATCTTAAATCAGTGAAGGATCTATATGATTTGAAGACATTATCAGTGCTCTTCCTTATTGGTTTAGTCTCCATATTTCCTGCACTGCTAAAAAGGAAGCGAATCTACGAATGAAAAGTTTGATTTTATCCCACTTCTCTTATTGAAGGCAAGCTACCTAATCAAATGACTAGATCTGTGAATTATAGTGGATCATGTACAATGATGATGGTGTCTGCACCATTTTATATTCTTTCATGTAGGCTCAGAATAATCAGTATGTTTTGTGTTCTTTCATGTAGGCTCAGAATAATCAGTATGTTTTGTGTTCTTTCAAGTAGGCTCAGAACTATTTGTATGTTTTGTAGCTGAGGGATTCATTTATTTTCATCTGTTTTATCATTAGTCGGCTGAAAAGGGATGAGATAATTCTGTCATGTCAATGTATTCATCTTCAACTCTATGTAGATTCCCGTTTGAGTAATATATTGTTGAGCTTCATGAACTGAATGTTCACTCACCTGTCTTGCTGTGGGAACACTGCCTCTAATTATCAGTTGATACAAGGTAAAAGCTTCAAACAATAAATGAAGAATACAATAAAGAAATATCATTCATATGCTTTTTTGCTTTATTTGCATCCTGGAATTATACGTTTAAATTTTAAATCCCTAATCACTCTTTACCTTAAATTTAATAATTGCTCTGAACACTCATCTCATGCAACAATTAAATTGCACTACATGATTGCAAAGTGCTGCGTTTAGCTATCAGAATACTATACTATCGTGTTTATAACGTCATACTCATCGGTCTTTAATGCAAGGTCTTCATCACATGATATAAATCATCAATTCACCAAACGCTGATTAATGGGATGTAACTAATAGCGTAGGAGCTAATTTTGTTGTTGCCAAATGCCAACCTTGTTTTTCACTCAAGCACAATACATGTTTCAAGGTTGTTAAACTTATGAATTTAAATAAACTTGGGGAAAAGGTGAAATTGGATAGTAGAATTCAATAGTAAACTTACAAAAGTTTATGTTTATTAATCTAACGTGTGTCTCTCGATATTATTAAAAAATTAAAAATAACAATAATTTGATTAAAATATATTTTAAATATTAATGGTTAATATTAAATATATAACATTAATGTTTTATCAACCTGGAGAAATTTCTATGAAATATCTATGTAAATTTATTGAATTCGATCAAATAGAAATAATTAAAATGGGTTTTAATAGAAAGGTGACACGATTTTCTATAAATCAAAAACGATGAATTCATATGTAAACACGTAAGTTTCTATCAATCTTACAATAGCTGAGAATTTAGTTTAACTCATGACACGTTTTAGTTAGTTAGAATACTAAAAACGATAAAATCAGAGTGCGAACTCGCTAGTTTGACAGAAATGCATATAGCTCTTGATCATCATGTTGTACCTGATAAAGTTATTGCTAAATAAATTAAGGTTGTTATTTTTTCTTCTAACAACCAACTTCTAAGTGTATCCCATTCCACCGGTTTTATATATAATATCACTTTGACTTTCTTTTTGCAAGTGAAGGAAGAAAATAGAGCACTAAATTGAGTGAATTGAGTAATGGAGACGGGGAGGAGTATAGATATAGAGTACACAAGAAATAAATATATATGAGTTGGTGATAATTTTTTAGTTGACAGTTATACTCTCACTCTTATAATCTTGTATTATAATATACCTTTCTATGATTCTACCAAAAAAATCTAAACTACACTATTTTACATAAATATGATTGATTTACAAGTGCTTCCCAAGTTCAATTTTGTTTTGACAAAGCAATGAAAAAGCAAAAAAAAAAAACAATGACTTTTTACATTCAATAAACTCATCAATTGCTAAATAAAAAAGGTCTCATTTTTAAATCAAGAAACGATGAATAGGATATTTCCAAACAAGCAAACAAGAAAGGATGAATAACATATCAATTTTACGAATATATATAATATAATATGGAAAAAACTTATATCAAGTTGCTTATATCAAGTTTGTCCAATTCACCTATAAGATATTGCCACTTGTTCAGTTTTTCCACGTCAACAAGGAGATGTTTGTTGCCTTAAAGTACTCAATCCAAAAACCAAATAATAAAGAAAAAAATTATGAAACCTATGTTTTCTACAACCAAGAATAGCAAAATAGGAATCAACATCGACTTCTCAGAATTGGAATTGGCCCTTCATCCACACTAGTCCACCCTTCTTCTTCATTCTCCAAAAATCAAATATGACATCTTCTTCTCTTCTCTCTCAACTTCACTAAAACCCCATAATCTCCACCACTCATTCCACCATGGCCGCCTCTCAACCTCCGTAACCGCTCCCCTCACAGTTTTCTAAACCATAAACCCTCTCCGTCTTTCCATTATCACTTCCTCCTACCTTCTTCTTCCTCCTCTCTCTTCCTTATGCACCGAACCCAAAATCCATCCCTCACCCATCATTGTCTCCGTGAATGAGATGGTGGAGCAATGAAGGCAGAGAGAGAGAGAGTCACATTAATCACCCATCACCATCAGTTTATCACCGTTTTTTTTCTTTTTTACCTTATTTGAATATTTCCTTTTTTTATATCTTTTATGTTTTGAGATTTGTGAGACAACAAACACCTCCTTGTTGACGTGGAAAAAATGAACAATTATTTCCTTTTTCTATCTCTTTTATGTTTTGAGATTTGTGAGACAACAAACACCTCCTTGTTGACGTGGAAAAAATGAACAAGTGACAATATCTTATAGGTGAACTTGACAAAATTGATATAAGCAACTTGATATAAGTTTTTTCCATATAATATACTCCCTCCGTTCCTAAATATAAGAGCACTTTGACTTTTTTGGAGAATCCTATCCTAAGAAAGCAAAATGAACAATTAATCATAACATATTTTAAATATTATTAGATCATATGTAAGTTCATAAGTCAAATAAACTAGTTTAGTGAAAAAAATTGGGAAAATCAATTTTTAATTACCCTATTTTGCTTTCTTAGGATTCTTCAAAAAAGTCAAAGTGCTCTTATATTTAGGAATGGAGGGAGTATGCCTTTGGCTCCTTTTTAAAACAGAAAATATGCTCTCTTTTATAAAACATAAAAATCTTCTCCTCCAACAGATCTACGCACACTCCAAACAGATTTTAATAATCTCAGCATTAAACCCATTAGACACCAATTTCACGCTCAACAACACTTCACACATCCTCCTCTTCTTCAATCTCAGCATCGCATCTCACTTACCATCATGCTTTCTCCTTCAACTTCATCTTCAACTTCAACTTCAAGGTACTTCTTCTTCTTTCTCAAATCTCACTTCCATTCCCATTCCCCAAACCCCACAACCCTCAATCATGCCCTCTCCTCTCTCAATCTCATGTTCAACACTCGTCCTCTTCCACCTAGACGCCACATCAACAACACTCTAGCCTCTATGGTTAAGATGAAACACTATCCCATTGTTATATCACTTCTTACCCGGGCCCACTTCAAGGGATTCACTCCTGACTTATTTAACCTCACCATCTTAATCAACTCTTACTGCCACGTGGCTCACATGGACTTTGCTTTCTCTACATTGGCCAAAGTTTTCAAGATGGGTTTTCAACCAAACACTGTCACTTTCACTACACTCCTCAAAGGTCTCTGCTTTAACCGTCATGTTGGTGAAGCTCTTGATTTCTATGATGACATCATGGCCAAAGGTTATCAGTTGAATGAAGTTGCTTATGGCACATTAATCAATGGGTTGTGTAAGATAGGCAAAACAGCCTCTGCTCTTAGATTGCTTGAATTAATGGAGAGGCGCACTGTTAAGCCAGATACGGTTATGTACAACATAATCATTGATGCTCTTTGTAAAGATGGACTTCTCAATGACGCACGAAACTTGTGCTTTCAAATGATAGGTCGCGGGGTATCTCCAGATGTTGTTACATATAATAGTCTAATTCATGGTTATTGCTCCATGAATCATTGGCAACAAGCAAATCAACTACTTAGTGAAATGATATCCAAAGGCATCCACCCACATGTTTTTACCTTTAACATCCTAGTTGATGCCTTTTCCAAAGATGGAAGGATCATTACAGCTCAAGGTGTGTTTGCTAGAATGCTTAAGAGTGATCAGAGACCAGATGTTGTTACCTACAATAGTTTAATGAATGGTCATTGTATGTTTAATAATATCATTGAGGCTAAGGAAGCTTTCAATAGGATGATCAAAAATGGTTTGACCCCTAACCTTTTTAGTTATAATATTTTGATCAATGCATACTTTAAGATGAAAATGGTGGATGAGGCCATGGATCTCTTTAAGGAATTGCATTCAAGATATTTGGTTCCCAATGTTGTAATTTTCAGCTGTGTTATAGATGGCTTGCTAAAATCACAAAGAATTTCATGTGCGCAAAATGTTATTAATGAGATGCACAATAGAGGTCTTCGCCCTAATCTCATCACTTACAACATCTTGTTAGATGCATTCTGTAAACAGGGACATCTTGATAAGGCAACTACATTATTTAGGAAAATTGTCAGCCTAGGATTTCAGCCATCAGTGCAGACCTACACTGTACTTATTGATGGTTTGTGCAAAGGTGGTAGGTTAAACGATGCGTGGGAGATTTTTCAATATCTTTTGGGCCAAGGTTACCAACTAAGTGTGCACACATATACTGCTATGATTCAAGGATTTTGCAAGGAAGGTCTGCTTGATGAAGCAATTTCCCTGCTTGATAAAATGAAAGAGAATGGTTGTTCCCCTAATTTTGTTACTTTTCATGTAGTTCTACGTCGATTTCTTCTTGAAAAGAATGAGAATGCTAGGGCTGAGAAGCTCCTTCATGAAATGATTTCTAGAGGCTTGTTGAAGAAGTAATACAAGGTGAGATATAAAGTTTTAATTACACGTGCATGTATGCTTTATTGTAATTTTTGAATGCTTGCATATTTCATTTGAGAGTGCACAATGGGTTTACCATTTTTGCAGTCATTTATTTTACTTCAGAAGTGAGGTTTTTGAACTTTCTTGCAAGCATGGTTGGACGATAGAACAGGTTTATATGGAGCTGCCATTACATCTTTTTATCTGCCAAATCTGAAGAACAAGTTGGTATATACCATAGTCTCTTTGGTGTTACAATTTATCCCATAGAATCAACTGGATGCTATAGCCAAATTTGTGAAAGCAAATATGCTTACCTTTAATATTTTTGACATCATGTTCTCTATAAAGAGGACCAGAAGTTTGCGGCAGTTTTTCTGTTGTTATATGAAATTGCTCACATTAATAATGGAAACATTCAGGTTCAACTCCTTGATTCCATTCCTCCATTGTGCAATACAGAGATATTGGGGGGGGGTGAGTGGTATAGGAGCTTTAAAATCTAGCTGACATTGCCTATCAGATGCATTGATCACTTTAGAGTATGAAAAATATATATTGTTATTTTATTGATAATGTTCTATGGCAATATGTTGACATCACGCCAATTTGTATGCCATACCATAATATTCAGCATGGGTGAAGGCTGTTGGCAGATATGGAGGAGATGGTTATGCAGTTGGAAAGGCAGCACCTGAGAAATTAAATAGCTATTTGATTAAGGATCGTTTTGATGAATGATTACAATATTATTAATTTTATGTTTGTATTTTTGAAAAACTGTTTTGTTTAAATTAAATGAGGTCACTGGACCATAAGTTGTCAAATGTTGAGTTGTAATCCATAACTGCTCGGTGGTTTTAGTTTAACATCAACTACATCGACCTCATTTATATATGTCTATTACCCCACTACATTCTCAATTCTTAATATTTTTCTGCAGAGATAATTTTGCGGCATATGCAGAAGATCATCCTGCTCAATTCATTCTTGGTTATTGTTCCACCTACATTTTCATGCATACATTTATGATTCCAGGAACTATTTTCATGTCCTTGTTAGCTGGAGCTCTTTTCGGGGTTTTCAAGGACTTCTATTAGTTGTTTTCAATGCCACTGCTGGAGCATCATCCTGCTTCTTTTTGTCAAAGTTAATTGGGAGGCCCTTAGTTTCTTGGTTGTGGCCAGACAAGTTAAGATTTTTCCAAGCTGAGGTGTGCTTATCTCATTCTTCAATATTGACCAGACAAACCATTAGACACTCATGGACTACATTGTTAACCTGATTTTCTTTTCATCAATCAGATATCAAAAGCGCAGGGATACACTCCTGAATTACATGCTTTTTCTGAGGATAACCCCCACTTTGCCAAACCTTTTCATCAATTTGGCACCTCCAATTGTTGATATACCATTCCAAGTCTTCTTTTCAGCAACATTGATTGGTCTTATTCCTGCTGCTTATATTACTGTCAGAGTGAGGCTCTTCTACCCGTCTTCTATATCATTTTTTCCTGAAGTCCATGTTGGATTTTTCAGATTATATCTTATGCCTTAATCTCAAAAAGAGTATTATGCCTTGATTATGTAAATTTCCTTTATGGTTGCCCTTTTCAAATTTCTGCATCAAGAACTTCTATCCTGCTATCCTGTTCTTACCTGAAGGGGGAAATTTTGTTTTTTTATACATTTTCCCCTCTAGAAGTCCTTTTAAAATGATTTCAACTCTTATTTTTTAGTCAGTGTTGATGGTGAAACTCTCGTTTAAGTTCTTGGAAGTAAGACTAATAGAAATCTTCTGTAATGTGTTCCCACTTGCCTTCCTCCTTTATTTTTGGTCCTTGACAAACAATGTGTTCCACGTATTTCACCGAAAACTAAACTAATTAAGAAAAAGTCGTAAAATTTCCTACATGAAGAGGCTAATCAGATTATTTCCATTGTTCTATAGCAATTCTTTACTACATTTACTTTACTAGCTATTCCTCTGCATTTCTTTGATTTACGCCGGTCTTGCTCTTGGGGATCTCAAATCAGTGAAGGATCGATATGATTTTGAAGACATTATCAGTGCTCTTCCTTATTGGTTTAGTCTCCATATTTCCTGCACTGCTGAAAAGGAAGAGAATCTACGAATGATAAGTTTGATTTTATCCCACTTCTCTTATTGAAGGCAAGCTACCTAATCAAATGACTAGATCTGTGAATTATAGTGGATCATGTACAATGATGATGGTGTCTACACCATTTTATATTCTTTCATGTAGGCTCAGAATTATCAGCATGTTTTATGTTCTTTCAAGTAGGCTCAGAATTATTTGTATGTTTTGTAGCTGAGGAAATCATTTATTTTCCTCTGTATTATGGTTAGTCTGCTGAAAAGGGATGAGGAAATATCATTCATATGCTTTTTTCCTTTATTTGCATCCTGGAATTGTACATTTAAATCCCTAATCACTCTTTACCTTAAATTTACCAGTTATCCTGAACACTCATCTCATGCATCAATTAAGTTGCACTACATGATTGCAAAGTGCTCCGTTTAGCTATCAGAATACTGTACTATCGTGTTGATAACGTTATGCGCATTCTTCTTTAATGCAAGGTCTTCATCCCATGATTTAAGTCATCAATTCACCAAACGCTAATTAATGGGATGTAACTAATAGCATAGGAGCTAATTATGTTGCTGCCAACCTTGTTTTTTTCACTCAAGCACAATACATGTAGTCAAGCTTGTTAAACTTATGAATTTAAATGAACTCGAGGAAAAACAGGTGAAATCGGATTGTAGAGTTCAACAGTAAACTCCCAAGAGTTTTTATTAATCAATGTGTTTGTCTTATATTATAAAAAAATTAAAAATAACAATAATTTGATTTGAATATATTTTGAATATTAATGGTTAATCTTAAATATTAACATTAATATTTTATCATCCTCTGTAGGGAAATTTATTTGAAATATCTATATAAATTTATTGAATTTGTTAATTAAAATGAGTTTTAAGAGCAAGTTAAAATGATACGCAGAAACGTAAAAATCGTGAATTCGTATGTAAAAGTTTCTGTCAATTTTACAATAACTGAGAATTTAATTAAATCATGACACGTTTTAGTTAGTTAGAATACTAAAAAAAATAAAATCAAAGTGTGAACTCGCTAGTTTGACAAAAATGCATATAGCTCTTGATCATCATTTTTTATGTGATAAAGTTATTGCTAAATAAATTAAGGTTGTTATTTTTTCTTCTAATGACCTCTAAGTGTATCCCCACTCCACCGGTTTTATATATAATATCACTTTGACTTTCTTTTTGCAAGTGAAGGAAGAAAATTAGAGCACTAAATTGAGTGAATTGAGTGAATTGAGTAATGGAGAAGAGGAGTACAGATATTGAATACACAAGAAATAAATATAAATGAGTTGGTGGCAATTTATTAGTTGACAATCATACTCTCACTCTTATAATCTTGTATTATAATATACCTTTCTATAATTCTACCAAAAAATGTAAACCACACTATTGATTTGCAAGTGCTTCCCAAGTTCACTTTTGTTTTGACAAAGCAATGAAAAAACAAAAAAAAAAAACAATGACTTTTTTAGTTTTTACATTCAATAAACTCATCATTTGCTAAATAAAAAAGGTCTCATTTTTAAAACAAGAAACGATGAATAGGATATTTCCAAACAAGCAAACAAGTAAGGTTGAACATATCAATTTTCGAATATACTCCCTACGGTTACTAATATAAAAACTCAAAATTTGAATGATTTTGGTTTTAATATAAGAGCTCATCTCACACTCTCTCCTCATTTAATGCGTTTTTCCCTACTTTACCCCTAATTATCTATCATATTTATCAATGCTTGTGTAATTCTCTCTCTTAAAAGTATCATAATAAATATGAGTAATATTAGAAAAGAAGCATTAATTCCATACACTCAACTAACATTCATATGTTTTCTTATGAAACATTTTTTTAAAGCAAGCTCTTATATTAGAGACTAGAGGGAGCATTACAATTTACAAACACCCCCACTCTTCCTCTCTTGTTTATCTATTATTGAGAGTATTTATAAGGATAACATGAGACAAAATTGTTAAAAATTATAAATAATAGGTCCATGTTTTGCTAACTTAATCATGTATACATGGACAAAACTCCTTCACTTTTGACCAAGGTTCTGAAACCCGGCCCGACCCGGACGGTCGGACCGTCGCCCGGTGGGAAAAAGGCCCGTCTGCCTCTGTTGAGCCGTTTTGATAGTCAGCCCGCTTTAGGCCGCTGTTGACCCGGGAGCCGGAGTTGGGCCGTGAACCGGAACGAGCCGGACCGGTCAGAAATTGAAGACTGCAAAAAAAAAAATATCAGCAGAAAAAAAAATGAACTTGATTAAAAAAAAATGAACTTAATTAAAAAAATATCTTAATCCTAATTATATTAAGTTATTAAGTATTAACAATATTTATATATTTAATTTTCATTAAATTATTACGTCACCGGTTCGACCGAACGGTCCAACCGTTTCAACCGTTTCAACCATGACCCGCTCAGTTGTTCGGCTCAACGTCCGGCTCGGGTTTTAAAACCTTGCTTTTGACTTTTGTGTTGGTTTCTTGAGCTTAGTTTTGTTAGCAAAGCTTGTGTATTTGCTCAGTTACTCTCTTCTTCCCTCAACCTCGTACCCACACTCCCTTTGCTCTTCAATTTGATTCATTAGCTGAAGTGAAGTAGAAGCAGAATACTATAATCCAACAATATGCTTTCTTCTTCTTCCTCTTCTTCCTCTTTTGGTGCAAGGTACTGTTTCTCTCTCTTTCTCAAATCTCACTTTCATTCCCATTCCCCAAACACCAAAGCCCTCAATCACGCCGTCTCCTCTCTCAATCGCATGCTCGACACGCGTCCTCTCCCACCTCCACGCCATATCTCCAAGACTTTAGGCTCCATAGTTAAGATGAAACAATATCCCCTTTTTATCTCCCTTCTTACGCAGGCCCACTTCAAGGGTTTCACTCCTGATTTGTTTGACCTCAGCATGCTGATCAATTGTTACTGCCACGTGGGTCATATGCATTATGCTTTCTCTACATTGGCCAAAGTTTACAAGATGGGTTTTCAACCAAGCATTGTCACGTTGACTACACTGCTCAAAGGTCTCTGCTTTAACCATCATGTCGGCAAAGCTCTTGATTTCTTTGATGACTTAGTGGCCAAAGGTTTTGTATTGGATCAAGTTACTTATAACACATTAGCAAATGGGTTGTGTAAGATAGGCAAGACACAATCGGCTCTTAGATTGCTTAAATTAATGGATAGCCACACTGTTATGCCCAATACGGTTATGTACAACACAATCATTGATGCTCTTTGTAAAGATGGACTTTTCAATGACGCACGAAACTTGTGCTTTCAAATGATAGGTCGCGGGGTATTTCCAGATGTTGTTACATATAATAGTCTAATGCATGGTTATTGCTCCTTGAATCATTGGCAACAAGCAAATCAAGTACTTAGTGAAATGATATCCAAAGGCATCCACCCAGATGTTTTTACCTTTAACATCCTAGTTGATGCCTTATCCAAAGATGGAAGGGTCATTGCAGCTCAAGGTGTATTTGCTAGAATGCTTAAGAGTGATCAGGGACCTGATGTTGTTACCTTCAATAGTTTAATGAATAGTCATTGTATGTCTAATAATATCGTTGAGGCTAAGGAAGCTTTCAATAGGATGATAAAATATGGTTGGCAACCTGACAATTTTAGTTATAATATTTTGATCAATGCATACTTTAAGATGAAAATGGTGGATGAGGCCATGGATCTCTTTAAGCTATTGCATTTCAGAAAGTTGGTTCCTAATGCTATAATTTATAACTCTGTTATTGATGGCTTGCTCAAATCACAAAGAATTTCATGCGCGCAAGATGTTATTTATGAGATGCACAATAGGGGTCTTCGCCCTAATATCATCACTTACAACATCTTGTTAGACACATTTTGTAAACAGGGACATCTTGACAAGGCAATCACTTTATTTAAGCAAATTGTCAATAAAGGGTTTCAGCCTGACATGAAGACCTACAATATACTTATTGATGGGTTATGCAAAGGCGGTAGGTTAAATGATGCCTGGGAGATTTTTCAATATCTTTTGGCCAAAGGTTATCAATTAGATGTGCATGCATATACTGCCATGATTAATGGTTTTTGCAGGGAAGGTTTGCTTGATGAAGCAATCTCCCTGCTTGATCAAATGGAAGAGAATGGTTGTGCGCCTAATTTTGTAACTTTTAAAGTTGTTCTTCATCGATTTCTTCTTGAAAAAAATGAGAATGCTAGAGCTGAGAAGCTTCTTCATGAAATGATTGCTAGAGGCTTGTTGAAGAAGTAACACAAGGTGATATATAAAATTTTCGTTCCATGTCCTTGTTAGCTGGAGCCCTGTTTGGGGTTTTCCAAGGACTTCTATTAGATGTTTTCAATGCCACTGCTGGAGCATCATCCTGCTTCTTTTTGTCAAAGGTGATTGGGAGGCCTTTAGTTTCTTGGTTGTGGCCTCACAAGTTAAGATTTTTCCAAGCTGAGGTGTGCTTATCTTATTCTTCAATACTGACCAGACAAACCATTGGACAATCATGGTGACTACATTGTTAACCTGATTTTCTTTTCATCAATCAGATATCAAAGTGCAGGGATACACTCCTGAATTACATGCTTTTTCTGAGGATAACCCGGACTTTGCCAAACCTTTTCATCAATTTGGCATCTCCAATTGTTGATATACCATTTCATGTCTTCTTTTCAGCAACGTTGATTGGTCTTATTCCTGCTGCTTATATTACTGTCAGAGTGAGGCTCTTCTACCCGTCTTACATTTATCGTACATTACAATCTGTTAATCACATTATATTTTGTTTTTTTTTTCCTGAAGTCCATGTTAAATGTTTCAGATTAAATCTTACTCCCTCCGTTCCTAAATATAAGATCACTTTAGGGAAGTGGATGAGTTCCTAAATATAAGATCACTTCCTATTTTATCTCAAGTTTTGCCCAAACTACCCTTATACGCCCTCTTTTCATTGAAAACTCATCCTCCTTTTAAAGTTAATTAATTGAGGGTATTTTGGGAAGATCATGTAATTTTATTGTCTTCCTTAATCTCCCCAAATTAGCCAAAGTGATCTTATATTTAGGAACGGAGGAATTATTATGCCTTAATCTCAGAAAGAGTATTATGCCTTGATTGTGTAAATTTTCTTTATGGTTGCCCGTTTTAAACTTCTGCATCAGGAACTTCTATCCTGCTATCCTATTCGTACCTGAAGGGGGAATTTTGTTTTTCTATTCTTTTTTCCCCTCTAGAAGTCCTTTTAAAATGATTTTAACTCTTATTTTTTAGTCGGTGTTGATGGTGACACTCTAGTTGAATAAGTTCTTCAAAGTAACTAATAGAAATCCTTCTGTAATGTGTTCCCAGTGGCCTCCCTCCTTTGGTTTTGGTCCTTGACAAACAGTGTCTCCCACGTATTTCACCAAAAACTAAATAAGAAAAAGTCTTAAAATGTCCTACATGAAGAGGCTAATCAGATTATTTCCATTGTTCTTTAGTAATTCTTTACTACATTTACTAGCTATTCCTCAGCATTTCTTTGATATAGGCCGGCCTTGCTCTTGGGGATCTTAAATCAGTGAAGGATCTATATGATTTGAAGACATTATCAGTGCTCTTCCTTGTTGGTTTAGTCTCCATATTTCCTGCACTGCTGAGAAGGAAGAGAATCTACGAATGAATAGTTTGTTTTTATCCCACTTCTCTTATTGAAGGCAAGCTACCTAATCAATTGACTAGAATTGTGAATCACAGTGGATCATTTACAATGATGATGGCTCAGAATTGTCAGTATGTTTTATGTTCTTTCAAGTAGGCTCAGAATTATTTGTTTGTTTTGTAGCAGAGGAAATAATTTATTTTCCTCTGTATTATCATGAGTCTGCTGAAAAGGGATGAGATAATTCTGCTCATGTCAATGTATTCAACTTCAACTCTATGTAGACTCCCGTTTGAGTAATATATTGTTGAGCTTCATGGACTGAAGGTTCTGTTAGTACTAGGCAAAAGCATCAAACATAAATGAAGTATACAATAAAGAAATACTATCATTCATATGTTTTTTTCCCTTTATTTGCATCCTGGAATTATACATTTTTAAATCCCTATTCCCTAATCACTCTTTACCTTAAATTTACTAATTACTCTGAACACTCATCTCATGCAACAATTAAAATGCACTACATGCTTGCAAAGTGCTGCGTTTAGCTATCAGAATACTCTACTATCGTGTTTATAACGTTATGCTCATTCTTCTTTAATGTAGGTCTTCATCCCATGATTTAAGTCATCAATTCACCAAACGTTAATTAATGGGATGTAACTAATAGCATAGGAGCTAACTATGTTGCTGCCAACCTTGTTTTTTTCACTCAAGCACAATACATGTAGTGAAGACTGTTAAACTTATGAGTTTAAATAAACTCGAGGAAAAACAAAAACAGGTGAAATCGGATTTTAGAATTCAACAGTAAACTCCCAAGAGTTTACGTTTATTAATCAATGTGTTTGTCTTATATTACTAAAAATTTAAAAATAACAATAATTTGATTTGAATATATTTTAAATATTAATGGTTAATGTTAAATATTAACATTAATATTTTACCAACCTTTGTAGAGAAATTTATTTGAAATATCTATATAAATTTATTGAATTTGTTAATTAAAATGAGTTTTAAGAGCAAGTTAAAATGATAAGTAGAAACGTAAAAATGGTGAATTCGTATGTAAACACGTAAGTTTCTATCAATTTTACAATAATTGAGAATTTAATTAACTCATTACACCTTTTAGTTAGTTAGAATACTAAAAATGATAAAGTTAAAGTGTGAACTCGTTAGTTTGACAAAAATGCATATAGCTCTTGATCATCATATTGTACGTGATAAAGTTATTGCTAAATAAATTGAGGTTGTTATTTTTTCTTCTAATGACCAACTTCTAAGTGTACCCCACTCTACCAGTTTTATATATAATACTCCCCCGTTTCTAAATATAAGATCACTTTAGGGAGGAGAGATCGTTCCTAAATATAATATCACTTTCTAATTTGACTCAAGTTTTCCACATATTACCCCTATACTCCCTTCACCCAAAAAATAGTGGTTTGACGAAAGTGAAAGATATTTTGGAAATTTTACCAATGGGTAATTGGTTGAGCTGGTAAGTGAGTTACAAAGGATGAGAACGCGTGTTCGAATCCCGGGAAGCGCTCCCATTCGGAGAGGGGACAACCTTACCTATGTGGGCAATACTCCTACCTCTCGAGTTTAGAACCTAACTGATTGAATTATCTTTTTTACTTTTTTTTTTTTGAAGCGAAGGAAGAAAATTAGAGCACTAATTGAGTTAAGTTAGTAATGGAGAATTGATCAAAAAAGTTAGTAATGGAGAAGAGGAGGGGTACGGATATGGAATACATTATTTAGGAAATTGAGCAGAAAAACATAGGAACCAATTTCACGCTCAACAACACTTCACATTCTCTTCCTTCTTCAATCTCAGCATCGCTTCTCACTTACCATCATGCTTTCTCCTTCAACTTCAAGGTACTTCCTTTTCTTTCTCAGATCTCACTTTCATTCCCATTCCCCAAACCCCACAACTCTCAATGACGCCGTCTCTTCTCTCAATCACATGCTCGACACGTGTCCTCTCCCACCTACACGCCACATCAACAACACTCTAGTCTCTATAGTTAAGATGAAACACTATCCCATTGCTATCTCACTTCTTACGCGGGCCCACTTCAAGGGATTCACTCCTGATATATGTAACCTCACCATCTTAATCAATTGTTACTGCCACCTTGGTCACATGCATTTTGCTTTCTCTACATTTGCCAAAGTTTTCAAGATGGGTTTTCAACCAAACACTGTCACTTTCACTACACTCCTCAAAGGTCTCTGCTTTAACCGTCATGTTGGTAAAGCTCTTGATTTCTTTGATGACTTAGTGGCCAAAGGTTTTGTATTGGATCAAGTTACTTATAACACATTAGCAAATGGGTTGTGTAAGATAGGCAAAACAAAGTCTGCTCTTAGATTGCTTAAATTGATGGATAGGCACGCTGTTAAGCCAGATACGGTTATGTACAACACAATCATTGATGCTCTTTGTAAAGATGGACTTATCAATGACGCACGAAACTTGTGCTTTCAAATGATTGGTCGCGGGTTATCTCCAGATGTTGTTACATATAATAGTCTAATCCATGGTTATTGCTCCATGAATCATTGGCAACAAGCAAATCAAGTACTTAGTGAAATGATATCCAAAGGCATCCACCCAAATGTTTGTACCTTTAACATCCTAGTTGATGCCTTTTCCAAAGATGGAAGGATCATTGCAGCTCAAGGTGTGTTTGCTAGAATACTTAAGAGTGATCAGAGACCTGATGTTATTACCTACAATAGTTTAATAAATGGGTATTGTTTGTCTAATAACATCATTGAGGCTAAGGAAGTCTTCAATGGGATGCTTAAGAGTGATTAGAGACCTAATGTTATTACCTACAATAGTTTAATAAATGGGTATTGTTTGTCTAATAACATCATTGAGGCTAAGGAAGTTTTCAATGGGATGCTTAAGAGTGATCAGAGACCTAATGTTATTACCTACAATAGTTTAATGAATGGATATTGTCTGTCTAATAATATCGTTGAGGCTAAGGAAGTTTTCAATAGGATGATAAACAATGGTTTGGCCCCTAACCTTTTTAGTTATACTATTTTGATCGATGCATACTTTAAGATGAAAATGGTGGATGAGGCCATGGATCTCTTTAAGAAATTGCATTCCAGAAAGTTGGTTCCCAATGTTGTAACTTATAATTCTGTTATTGATGGCTTGCTCAAATCACAAAGAATCTCATGCACGCAAGATGTTATATATGAGATGCATAATAAGGGCCTTGTTTTTAACGTAATCACTTACAATATCTTGTTAGATGCATTTTGCAAACAGGGACATCTTGACAAGGCAACTACATTATTTAAGCAAATTGTCAGCCAAGGATTTCAGCCATCAGTGGGGACCTACACCATACTTATTGATGGTTTGTGCAAAGGTGGTAGGTTGAATGATGCGTGGGAGATTTTTCAGTATCTTTTGGGCAAAGGTTACCAACTAAATGTACACACATATACTGCTGTGATTCATGGATTTTGCAAGGAAGGTCTGCTTGATGAAGCAATTTCCCTGCTTGATAAAATGGAAGAGAATGGTTGTGCCCCTAATTTTGTTACTTTTGATGTAGTTCTACGTCAATTTCTTCTTAAAAAGAATGAGAATGCTATGACTGAGAAGCTCCTTCATGAAATGATTGCTAGAGGCTTGTTGAAGAAGTAGAACAAGGGAAGATATAAAGTTTTAACTTTATGTACTTGTATGCTTTATTGTAATTCGGTGTTTGTGAATGCTTGCATATTTTGTTTCAGGTTGCACAATGGGTTTATCATTTTTCAGCCATTTAATTTACTTCATAAATGTGATATGTTAACTTTCTTACAAGGTTGGATAATAGAACAGGTTGAAATGGACCCTGATATTATAGTTTTTTATCAGCTGAAATTGAAGACCTACTTTGACTCACCCCTCAGTTTTCTTGTTCATAAAGTAGGTTTATAAAATTATTTAAATTATTTTTTGGGAAGAGACACAACCTATTCGAATGATTATCTTGAAAAGTGATATCTTTGAAAAGAATAAAAAACCTCATTTGTAACAACAACAAAGCTTTCATTTGAAACAGTTGTAATTAAAATAATTTCCAAGAAAAAATGGAAGCCTAAGCTAGTTTGGTAATGTTTTTATGACATCGTGTTTAAAACATGATAATTTTGTATTATATACTGAAATCTTCTGAATTTGCATTCTAGAGGTTGATCATATGTGTCTCTAGGCTGAGGAATACACAGACTATTCGGTTCTTTAATTTTATTAGACAATGTCAAGCTGTATGTTCTGAATGCTTCCTTTCCTTTTCCTGGCTATTGGAGATGCAGGTTGGAAATCAGTTTTCTTAGACATTTCTTGTTGTTTTACTTTATCAAAAGAGTTTGTTTGCAGTATTTCATTTTTGTTGAATTGTACAATTCAATGAAACGGCGGGCTTAGCTCAACGGTAAGCTCGCTTGCCGTGTGGGTATGAGGTCATAGGTTCGAATCAGTCATTGTACAAAAAAGTATAGGTTAGGCTACCTAGTATATTTCATTCCCCAGCACCCTCACCAAATGGGGACTAGAACTGAGTTGGCCTTTTTTTTGTACAATTCAATGGTCAATGAAGCCTTTTCCAGTATTGTATGAATGGATGGATTAGTATGGTTCTAAAAGTTGTTTATAAAGATTTCACTCCTGTAAGGGACAAGGCAAGTTGGAATATTTACATCATAAGAGTTGACCATGAGAAAAATGGGAAAAATGATGATCTATATATTTTCTCATTGGCCATTCCATGTTAAAAGCCATCTAGACTTTCCTGGATAGATGATGTAGTTTTTGATATAAAAAAAATCCCCAGTCAGGACCAGGGGTCAAAATTTGAACATTTCTAGACATATCTACTTATTTTTAAAGAAACCGAATGCAAGTATCATGCATTATATGAATTTCTGAGAAATGTGTCGAAATATTTTGTATGGCTTATGGATGATGCACTTTGTTATATATACCTTTTTTATTGATTTTGAGCTCTGAAATCCCTGAAAGGTGGACCTGCTGTTTATTTTACCAATTCGCACATGTACTCAAATTAGTTCTAAGAATAATGTCTCATTAGTGGCATGAATATGTTGTTCTTATTGATTGATGCCATAATTTCTGGTATCTATGTTCCCTGCAGGGTTCTCCTGAGATTTTGTAAGGGGTTCCTCTAAATCCATATGTGATGAGGTACATACCTCCATTTGACAAGTTTAAGTGGATTGCTGTATTTTTCCTCAATGGGAAACAGTGAAATTCCCTGCAATCGGTGGTCCTTCTATCTTTTTGGTTATGACAGGCGAAGGACTGATGATTGCTGGATCATTCAAGGGACATGTAGTCACTGAAGGGAATGTTCTCTTTGCGGCTGCAAACACTGGAGATTCACATTACCAGTGCATCCAAATTGCATCTGAATAGGACTGGTGTTAAACAGCAGATTTTTACAAGCTTCCTAAGTTCCAATGCTCGGCCATATAGAGTATGCTTGGGGGAAGTGCCACTGGGAAAGCCTGCCTCATGCTTCACGCAGTATGTGTTGTTGCAGTGACTTTGGACTATAGTACTGCTAGTTGCAGTTTGGTGTATATTCAAGGGTAATGAGATCATAGTATATTGGGTGACAAGTTCGTTATTGGGTGCAGTTTGTTTATAAAAGTGTACCTGAAATGACTTTTCTATGTAACCAATAAAATCAAGATGTAGCTTTATCTATACCCAAATATCTTGCTTGTGCTGACAAATAAAAACTTGATTTTATGATTGAAGATTTTACAAACTTGTCGGGATGTTTATGGTGATGATGTTATTGATGGTATTCCGGGATTCTTTCACAAGTGTAAATTTCCTAAGCAATTGAATTCTTGTCACTAATCTTCTCTGCAAGTGCGTGATAACCCCTCACGAAATCACTTATATGCTTTATGGAATGAAGTTCATCTAATATGAGCTTTTGATCCTTGGAAGGACCAATGCAGAAAACGTTTTAATTTGCCATCACATTATTACAACTGATGAATTTGATGAAAACTCCTTTGAGTGAAAATTGGTCACTGGCCATTCAATAACATTAGCAAATTGGGATGATATCTGTGCAAGAAATAAACATATTCTGTCAAAACCAATGGGTAGTTGGTTGACCTGGTAAGTGGGCTACAACCCCCGTAAGGATGAGAACGCATGTTCGATTCTCGGGAAGCGCTCTCATTGGAAAAGGGGACAACCTTGCCTATGTGGGCAACACTCCTACTCCTCGAGTCCGGATTAAACCAGGCGGTTATTAACAAAAAAAAATAAAATAAAGCAATGTTAGTATGTAAGGTGTTCTTGTGTTTATATCAACAAATAAATCTCTAGAATAAAGCGAGAATTGAAAAATATTGAGGGCTATATTCAAAAAAGATGGCATGCTCTTGGTTAAATGTATGAATAGCATTCTTTTCTATATTGACTATAATTATAAGACCACTTTAAATTTTTTAAAGAAATTAAGAATATAAAATAGGGCTAAATTGCGAAAATGCCCATGTAATTGTCACAAAGGTGCAAATATACTCATGTAAAATTTTTTGGAGCAAAATTGCAAAGCAAATGTCAAAACTGGGGCAAAAGTGTCTGTCACAGCTAATTTTTTTAACTTTTTGACGCATCATTTTCTGTCAATTCATCTCTCACTAAAACATGTGGAAAGTTTATGTATTTATTTGCCCATATATGATGATGACGGACAGAATATGATGATTGAGAAAGTATAAAAATTAATTGTGATGGACATTTTTGCCCCAGTTCTGAAATTTGATGGACAGTTTTGCTTCAAAAAATTTCATGTGGCCATTTTTGCCCTTTTGTGACAATTACATGGACATTTTGCACTTCAACCCTATAAAATATTTTGGGTTTTATTTCGAGTCCTCAAGTGTTGAAGTGTTGGGGAAAGGAATATACTAGGCAACCTTATCTCCACTTTTATGCAAAGAGTTTCATTAGAAAATTTAATAGCACAAAATTAATTACTATACATTATTTTAGATATCTTTTTTTATACTCAAAACTAATTTAACTTACGTATAAACTAACTTATAATTTAATTATATGCGACATATGTTATAATTTAACCACAACAAAATAGTTAAATTGATTTCCTATTGAAGAGAGTATTTACTTTAAAAAATCAAGTTTTCTGGAATTATTCTTTCCTTTCCGATCTTAATTGGTATTAGAGAAAAATCATAAGGTTTTATATTTAGGACTAGAATGAGTATATTTATTCTAACTTAACCATGTATATGTATATGTGGACAAAACTCCCTTCAATTTAGATTTCTGTATTGGTATCTTTTAAGCTGAGTTTTGTAATCAAAGCCTTTGTATTTGCTCAGCTACTTCCGTTTGGTTGTCAAAGAAAGTGAACGAGAGAAAGAAAGTTATGTTTTTTTAGTAATTTAACCGTAGACCCACAAGTTTTTTCTCTCGATCTCACACTTTTATTGGGCTCATAAACTTTATTTTCCCATCATTACCTCTACTTTACATCTCCACCCTTTCACTTTCTTTTTTTCTCGGTTACAGAATTTTAGGAATGGATTTAGGCTCAACTCAATCCAAGGGAAGGACACTTAGTCAGACTATCTATTCGAGTGAGAATAGAGCCAACTATTAACTCCCCGTCAAACTCACCTAAATCAATGGAGATGTCTCTCCAAGCACCGTGCCAGAGACACAACAACATGTCACTCCTAGGAATCAAACTCATATAGTAGTGGACAACTAGGCACTTTAAATCCTACCCCCTCACCGCTAAACCAATGAACCATGAATTGACCCTTTCATTTTCTATTTCTGCAGTTTCTTTTCTTACCCTTACTTCTTCCCTCAACCTCGTACCCATACTCCCTCCACTCTTCAATTTGAGTCATTCGGCGAAGCATAAGCTGAAGCAGCATCCAACAATATCAATATGCTTTCTTCTTCTTCTTCTTCCTCTTTTGCTGCAAGGTACTCTTCCTCTCTCTTCCTCAAATCTCACTTTCATTCCCATTCCCCAAATCCCAAAACACTCAATGAAGCTGTCTCCTCTCTCAATCTCATGCTCAACACGTGTCCTCTCCCACCTACACGCCACATCAACAACAATTTAGGGCCCGTTTGGTTCAAACCCAATATGCAATGTAATGGTGTGTAATGCAATGTAATGGTAATGTAATGCAATCTTAATTACAATGATTGTGTTTGGTTCGTCTTTAATGGGAAGATGCAATCAATATTTTATTTAAAATTATAATATAACACAAAGTCCAATTTACCCTCTACCCCATTTGTTATATATACTTTCAGAAATTATATTTCCAGAAATTCAAACATATATTTCCAGCAAGTAATGAAACCATTCCGTTAATGATGAAATCATTCCCTTACGCAAATCACAGTGTATTTCATACATGAATTCATACATGTATTAAGTCCCTTACGCAAATCCCAACAAGTAATATTTCCATACCAAAGAAGAGAAATTCCGTACATGAATTTGTGTTATACACAGAATTCCCTTACGCAAATCCCAGCAATTTGTGTTACGCAAATCCCAGAAATCTTACAGAGAATTTGTGTTACCCAGAATCTAAAGAGGCCCTAAAACTTGTTGGATGTTCTTACCTGGTGGCTATAGGATTTGTGGCCGTCGTTTCCTTCAAATGATGCAGATTGAAATCGAAAACAAACCCCTGGCTTTATAGAATCGATTATGATATCTCAAAGATGTTAGGGCTTTGAATATGAATGATTTCTTTCATTGAATTTTGGCTTATGATTGATTCTGATTTCAAACAAAATTTGATGTGTTTTGATGATGAGTGATTTCTTTTCCAGAATGAATGTGAAGAACAATCATGGAAATTTTTTTGATCAGAAAGAATCATGGAATTGACATGATGATTGATTTGTTTGTATGAGGGCAAATGTGGTCATTTTGTAAAAGTAATAAGGATAAAATTGACATTTCCAATAACATTACATGGTTGCAATGAAGATTCATAGGGGGACCCCTATGAAAGAAGATTACCAAAAAATATGCAATGTTGATTACAATTGTAATCAACATTACCATTACCAAGTCCAACCAAACAAGCCACATATGGTAATGTAATCAAGATTACCATTGCATGTGTGCAATGTAATTGAACCAAACCGGCCCTTAGCCTCTATGGTTAAGATGAAACACTATCCCATTGTTATATCACTTCTTACCCGGGCCCACTTCAAGGGATTCACTCCTGACTTATTTAGCCTCGCCATTTTGATCAATTGTTACTGCCACGTGGCTCATATGCATTTTGCTTTCTCTACATTGGGAAAAGTTTTCAAGATGGGTTTTCAACCAACCACTGTCACTTTCACTACAATACTCAAAGGACTCTGCTTTAACCATCATGTTTGCAAGGCTCTTGATTTCTATGATGACATCATGGCCAAAGGTTTTCAATTGGATGAAGTTACTTATGGCACATTAGCAAATGGGTTATGCAAGATAGGCAAAACAGCCTCTGCTCTTAGATTGCTTAAATTAATGGATAGGCACACTGTTAAGCCAAATACAGTTATGTACAACACAATCATTGATGCACTCTGTAAAGATGGACTTGTCAATGATGCACGCAACTTGTATTACGAAATGATTGGTCGTGGGGTATCTCCAGATGTTGTTACATATACTAGTCTAATCCATGGCTACTGCTGTATGAATAACTGGCCCGCAGCAAATCAAGTACTCAGTGAAATGATATCCAAAGGCATCCACCCAGATGTTGTTACCTTTAGCATCCTAGTTGATGCCTTGTCAAAAGATGGAAGGATCATTGAAGCTAGAGCTGTGTTTGCTAGAATGCTTAAGAGTGATCAGAGGCCCGATGTTGTTACATACAATAGTTTGATGAATGCTCATTGTATGTCTAATAACATCATTGAGGCTAAGGAAGCATTCAATAGGACGATAAAAAATGGTTTGACACCTGACATTTTTAGTTATAGTGTTTTGATCAATGCATACTTTAAGATGAAAATGGTGGGTGAGGCCATGGATCTCTTTAAGGAATTGCACTCCAGAAAGTTGGTTCCCAATGTTGTAACTTATAATTCTGTTATTGATGGCTTGCTCAAATCACATAGAATTTCATGCGCGCAAGATGTTATTTATGAGATGCACAATAGGGGTCTTCGCCCTGATTTAATCACTTACACCATCTTGATAGATGCATTTTGTAAACAGGGACATCTTGACAAGGCAACTACATTATTTAAGCAAATTGTCAGCCAAGGATTTCAGCCATCAGTTGAGACCTACACTATACTTATTGATGGTTTGTGCAAAGGTGGTAGGTTAAATGATGCGTGGGAGATTTTTCAGTATCTTTTGGCCAAAGGTTTTCAAGTAGATGCGCAAACATATACTGTTATGGTTCATGGATTTTGCACGGAAGGTTTACTTGATGAAGCGATCGCCCTGCTTGATAAAATGGAAGAGAATGGTCTTGTCCCTGATTTTGTTACTTTTAATGTAGTTCTACGTCGATTTCTTCTTGAAAAGAATGAGAATGCTAGGGCTGAGAAGCTACTTCATGAAATGATTGCTAGAGGCTTGTTAAAGAAGTAATACAAGGTGAGATATAAAGTTTTAATTACATGTACTTGTATGTTTTATTGTGATTCAGTGTTTGCGAATGCTTGCATATTTTGATTCAGGTTGCACGATGGGTTTATCATCTATTCAATCATTAATTTTACTTCATAAGTGTGATATGTGAACTTTCTTACAAGCAAGGTTGGATGATAGAACAGGTTGAAATGGACCCTGACATTATAGCTTTTTATCAGCTGAAGTTAAAGACTTACTTTGACTCTCCCCTCGGTTTTCTTGTTCATAAAGTAGGTTTATAAAATTACTTAAAGTATGTTTCATGAAAAAAGAATACCAGCCTATTTGTATGATTATTTTGAAAAATGATATCTTAGAGAAGAATAAAAAATCTCATTTGTAACAACAAACTTACATTTGAAAAAGTTGTAATTAAAATAATTTTGGAGAAAAAATGGAAGCCGAAGTTATGACGTCTTGTTGAAAACATAACAATTTTGTATTATATACTAAAATATTCTGAATTTGCACGAGTGATGGCAGTTGAAAGGTATGGAGAAGCTGGTTGTACAGTTGGAAAGGTAGCACCTAGCTATTGTTGGTGTCAGCAAACTTATCAATACTCAGTTTCCTAGGAAACTAATGTAGGTCTCATGCATTATATGAAGTGTGAGAAATGAGTCCTATTCTTTATGGCCTATGAATGATGCCTCCTGTTATATACTTTTATTTTGATTTTGAGGTTCCAAAACCATGAAATAGAGGTCGGTGTTTTACTTTATCAATTTGTTCCTGTTCACAAATTTGTTTTACAAATATTGTCTCATTAATTGCAGGAATATTTTGGTCCCTAAAAAACAACTTGCATGAATATCTTGTACGCATTGGTTGGTGCCATTGTTTCTGGTCTTTGCTGCAGGGTTCACCTGGATTTCTCATGGAGATCCTCTAAATCCATATATGGACGAGTTTGACATTGATTGCTGTATTCTTCCTAAAGGGGAAACGTTGACCTTCCCTGTAATCTCAAGTCCTTTAATCTTTTTGGCTGTGTCATGGGAAGGACTAATGGTGCCTGATTAATTGGACTTATAATCACTGGAGGGAATGTTCTCTTTGATGCAGCCAATACCAAGGTTTGCATTACCTGTGCCTCCAAATTGCATCTGTATAGGACTTATATGTTTATAAAGATGGAAATCACAAACCTGAGAT
Organism: Mimosa pudica; assembly: GCA_029929735.1. Lineage (NCBI taxonomy): Eukaryota > Viridiplantae > Streptophyta > Magnoliopsida > Fabales > Fabaceae > Mimosa > Mimosa pudica. The sequence continues at coordinate 3,227,858 of JAKELP010000021.1, read as the reverse complement.
GGCTTTGACATTGACTGACTTTCAGGCCTTGTGTCCGTTTTATCACTTTTAGGGTGATTTAACGTGTTGAATATTTATCTAGTTTTATGATTTCATATACAAAGTGTGATTGTATCCAATAAGTGTTCGATTGGCATTGCAATAAACTACTTTGCAATTATGCTCAGAACAAAATATGATAAATACCATTATGAATTGTGGTTTCTGTATCAAAAGATGCATGTGAGTTCTGTTTCCACAGTTTTGATGCGGATGGTGTCTTTGCAAATCAGAGTTCTTATGGAATCCTGGAGAAATTATGTGAAGTTGACTTTAAAATGGTTTGTACTTCAGGTGATTAGAAGACAACGATTTCAATCTACCATTATGATGCTACTGGGTCATCTTTATTCTTTAAACTTTTTCATGAATGTGTCAATAACTCATTACCAGTTCTTATGGTCTTTTTTTATGTAATTTTTGATATCCAACCAAACAAGGCAGTCTGAACATCTCGCGAACATATTAAGTCACAAAAGTTTGAGTTAATAACTTGATATAACTTATTTAAGTCAAGTACAATTCATAAACTGGAAATTTTGACATGAGCTGTACATATGTTTATGTGAGCGCATTAGACTATTAGATTGCTTTTTCTTGCTGAAACTATTGGATGGCATGTATTATGGGTTCTTTCCTTGATGACATATTTATGTTATAATGGTTGACCCTGACCACCTTTTTTGTCCCCTGCTTTTTTGTTGCACACCTATTGGAAGCATTCTTGTTATTAAATGTGGGCTACTCTTCTAGTAGGGGTTCAAATTTGAGTTGACCATGTTATGATGAACCAGCCCTTTCTGTGACTTTACCCAGTTGGTTGGTTGATTTTTATCTACAAAATGGTTTTATCACTGGCAGCATGAAGAATTTGTTCAAAAGAGTTACTTGACAGTGCATAACTTCTGCTGTGATCCATTATTTAAAATAAGTGAGATTGGTGCTAAGCTTTAGTTGGTTGATTGAGAGCTAAAATATTCAATTTATAATCTGATATCAGTTTAAAATTTATACAGAATCATGTATCTGCTCAGTCCTCAAAGACAAGTGTGGCATGTGAGTTAGCAATAACAACCTTGGAGTATGTTGTTACATCTCGCTTCACATGGTCGAGATCGAGTTTCAATATTCATCCTGCCAATTTAGAGTGGGGGGCATATGTGCAGTTTAGCATATAAACCCAACACCATAATACCAATATAAAGGCCCAATCCGATACCAGAGTAGAGAACATAGCAACACTATGATCATTCTCTTTTATTATTTGTCTTCTATGCTTAAGATATCTGATCTTATGTGAGTGTGACATAACATACTCTCTCGTGTCTTTATTATATTATCAAATTCACAAAATTAAGTAATTAAAATAAGTTACTTAAAAGTTTTATATATATTATTTTTCTTTTAGACTCAGACAAGACAAATCAATATATAATTGTATAAGTCTAATCATACGTGATATATATGTTATAAGTATTTTTCAATTTCTTAATATAAGAATTAGTTGTTTTTTTTTGGAGAAATTAAGAAAATGAAACGAGACACTTAATTTTATATTCCCTTCGGTCCTTAATGTAAGACTTAGTTGACTTTTTGGAGAGATTATGGTTACAAAATAACATTAAATTATGACATATTTGATATAATTTTAAAATATACATTTACTTAAAAGTCAAAAAATTAGTTTAAGGCACTTATTTTGGTTGGTTAGGATTTTCCAAAAAGTTAACTAGTTCTTATATTTAGGACCGGAGAAAGTAACGTTTGTGTACTATTAAATTATTTGTTAGCTTATATAAGTTGAATAAACTAGTTTAAAAAAATATGAGGCAAATTAATTTATAAGTAACTTGGTCGGTTTTCTTCAATAAAGCCAACTTGCATTGTTCATATATTTAGGAATCTGACATAGTAATTTATTTGGCTTCTATGATGTTACTAAATACTAAATAGGATGACATAAATAACATTAAAGATGAAAGGGATAAAAAATTAAGCTGGTTTGGCGCCAATAATAATGCATATCATATAAAGAAAAAGTGGTAGTAACATTATAACCAAAACCTAAGTACAAATAAGGAATGAAACAAAAAAAATGCTGGCCCTGGCCAGCTGAGTATATGAAACAAAGCTGCTGTTTTCAGCAGCTTTGTGGTCAGTGGTGACAACAAACACGGATGATCCTACAACAATTAACAACACAATACATACGTAACTAAACATATATACTGAATTTATTTGCTGACGTTTTATATATTTCATTATTTATTGTTTTTGTTCCCAATCTACATAGTACCAGCAATCGATCTCGGGAAATCTTAGCCAACATATAAAGGATACAATCTTGGGCCATGACTCATGAGGGCCAGACTAATTTATATCCTTTTTTTTTTTACCAGAACTAATTTATATCCTGAAATCTTAAAAATTAGACAAGCTCACCGCACACCAACAAATGTCCTTTATCGTATTTTGTTTTTTTGTTTTGCCTATGTTGTCTACTTCTTTTGCTAGATGATGAGGAAAGCCCAGGTGATAGGAGAGGTGTCGCTGAACAATGAATTTGAAAGCAATGACCGACAAACATGAAGCTGGAGGTCGAAGATAGAGACAATGAAGAATTTAATTAGGCTCTAATTAAGCATGAATGAACACAAACAAGAGTAAGTAGGTGAGGTGGAGCAACCACCTACAGCTTTCATGTTAATAATATGGTTAGTGAGCTAGTTTTCAACTTATGACTTGTTTAGTTTCCGAAGTTATTTAAGATCCAAAATTATCCTAGAAGCTGCAAAATTTAGTTATATAGTCATATTCTGTTTATAATCGTACGTTTATTATGGTTTAAAAGTTGAAGTTAATTATTGATATTTTAATGGTAAATGGAAGAATCACTTGATTTTAACATTTTGGGAGCAAAATTAGACCTGAAAATACTTCCAAGATATATAAATACTCATAATAAAAAACTTTCCAAACAAAATTGTCCTAAATCCTTAATAATATCTGTTTGGCCGCTGTATAAAGTTGCTCCACCTCTCTCCATTTCAGATCCTTAATGTTAAAAAAAAATTATATGGGTTGAGGAGCGCTTTCTTCCCATATTTTACAAGTCATATCATATTTATAGTATATTAAATTTGGGTAAAATGAGTTCAAATATGCAGAAGAAGATTGAGGAGCTTTTCTCCCATATTTTACAAGTCTATCTTATAGTATATAAAATCTTAGTAAAATGAGTTCAAATATATGCAAAAAAGAACAAGAAGAAAATTTAGAGAGAGAAACATCTCTAATATAAAGTATAAGCTTTCAGAAGGAAAAAAATATTTTTCAATTATATAATATTTTAAAAAATAATACTATTTCTAAATACACTACAAAAAAAACGGCGCTTTCCGGCGTATACCTTCCGGCGTTTTCTAAAAAACGCCTAAAAGAAACGCCGCAAAATTTGGCGCGCGCTTCCCGCCTTCTTTCCCGCGCACACATACCGGCGTTTGTGGACACAAAAACGCCGGTATGTATATTTTAATCAAAAAATTTGTTATTTGCTTTTCTTTTTCTTTTTTTTTTGGAAAAAAATAACACATATCGGCGTTTTTCATTCTTAAAAACGCCGGTACGTATTAAATAATATTTTTTTGAAAAAACCATGCATACCGGCGTTTTCGGGAAATGCCGATAAGCGTAAGAAAAACGCCGGTAAGTATTAAATAATATTTTTTTGAAAAAACCATGCATACCGGCGTTTCCTGGAAATGCCGATAAGCGAAAGAAAACGCCGGTAAATATTAAATAATATTTTTTAAAAAAAACATGCATACCGGCGTTTCCTGGAAATGCCGTTAAGCGTACGAAAAACGCCGGTAAGTATTAAATATTATTTTTTTTAAAAACATGCATACCGGCGTTTCCGGAAAACGCCGCTAAGCGTATGCAAAACGCCGGTAAGTATTAAATATTATTTTTTTTTAAAAAAAACATGCATACCGGCGTTTCCTGAAAACGCCGCGAAGTGTATGAAAAACGCCGGTAAGTATTAAATATTATTTTTTTAAAAAAAACATGCATATCGGCGTTTGCGAAATCGCCGGTAAAATAATAATACAATATCACTTTCCGGCGTTCCCATCATAAACGCCGGTATGCTCCACCTTCCCTATAAATAGCGATGCTCCCCCCTCATTTTCCCTTGCTCATTCGTTTCTTACTCCTTCCTACTTCTTTCTATTTGTTTCTCAGCGATCATTATAAATAGTGGTGCTCCCCCCTCATTGCACATTTGGTGGTTGCTTATTTTCATATCTCTTTTTATTTATATTTGCTTCATTTTTGTTTATTTTTATGTAATTGTTAATTTTTATATTTGATATACTTTAGTTGCTCTTATAGGTATTATTTTCTTTTAATATGTGTAATATGATTTTTCTATCATTATTATTTATTAATATTTTTTATTTATATCTATAATACTAAATTTTCGTCCCAATTTAATGTTAAATTGGGACGAAAATTATTTTTTTTAATAATTTTTAAACACTTTTCGGCGTTTCTGCAAACGCCGAAAAAGTTTATATTAAATAATAGCATACCGGCGTTTCATCAAAACGCCGGTATGTCAATTATTAAAATAATGGACATACCGGCGTTTCCCGAAACGCCGGTAAGTCTGAATATTATATTATTTTCTGCATCCCGCGTTTCAGCGTTTGTGGGTATCCTACGGCGTTTGTAAAAACGCCGATGTGCTACTTTTCCACGTTTTTTTTTCGGCGATTTGCAAAAACGCCGTAGAGTTGTTTCGCCGGAAAAAACGACGGAAAGAGGCAAAAATAAACCCCGGTAAGCGGCAAGTGTTTTGTAGTGATATGAGAGGCTCGTGGCTATCATTTCACGGGTGGTTCAATTATCATTGTCAACTTGTATTCCTACATCCAGGGTATATATGTACAAATATAGGGTCCATAATCAATGAAAATGATTTTTAAAAAAGTATATTTAATTGTTTTTTAGTTTTTTGTCAACATATTTCTTTAATAGCATTTGTTTAGTTGCATCTTGATCAACTACCTCGTCAATTCTTTTTTTTGGTCAAATCCATCTCGTGAATTCTTCTAGCATAATGAGTTGAAGACATTCTTCAATTTGCCCTCAGTGATGAAAACTTTATTTTGTGAACTTTTCACTCTTAGGACACATTTATTAATTATTAACTGTTAGCATTTTTTATTTTTATATTAATTTGTTTTATGCTTCCATCTCGTTTAGTCGTTTTCTTGTTGACTTATATTCAATGCCTTTATTCAGTTAAAAAAAAATCAATGCCTTTAAGAAAAATCGACATTGACCCGTTCAAAATATGGAAACTTTGTTGGCTTTTTTCTCTCTCTGGATTTCCTATTTTTTTTTTCTTTTCATCCTTCATGAGGAAAGAACATGCGCTGTCAAAATATGTGTTGATTTTTTTTTCATGTACGCCAACATCTTAAAGAACTTTACGGTAATGATGTAGCTAGTGATACTATATAACATCAAATATCAAAATTAAATCTTCACTAAGGTCCACATTTACACTGATCCTCTAGAACCATACAACTTACGGTAGATATCACTCTCAAATATCTGAGTTTCAAAAAATTAGAACTCTTTTGAGTGAGGATTTGGCAACCTTCTTTGTTGTTAAGCAGACTTTTTGGCACAATTTTTAACCTTATTTTGCTTGTAGTTTTAGTTTTTTGGCATTTTCTCAAGCCAAGTCTTAGGCTTGCCTCTAGTATTACTAAAAATTGAACAGCTTGTTTAATTTTGAGTACGTGATAGCATAGCTCAACGAATCTCTAACAAAAGAATGTATACAATTTCAAGATTCCAATATTTCTAGCTCTTATTAGCCAAAGCATACTCACATGTGTCATTGGCATAAAAAAGAGGATGAGCTATGAGTTCACTCCTTCAAGACCAGCCATAGCTTGCAATTCTTAAAAAAAAACGGGATCTGCTATTTTTTTATGCTATAGTAGTTTTTGTGTCTATAATCTATATTATAGTCTCCACTCACAGGCCCACACATCTCTCTCTGGTTAGTAATACAATTACCATACCACTATTTGTTAATGTGCCCAATATATGTGGCATGTGCTATGTAATTATCATTTAATCTTAATATATTGTCTTCATGTTAAACAAAGTGAGCATTGAGGGTGGAGGTGCAACCTGCATTCTTGTGTGACATAAGTGTGCCTCTCAGTCAAGAGGCCACTGGCATTCATTTGTGCCTATTCGATCATACTCATTTTCACATCCATCATATTGCAGTGTTGGTATACAAAATTTGTCCCTTTTTCTACCTCCATTTTGTAGTTGTTGTTTGCTTGTTTTACATGTCGTCGTATGCTTTGTTCCTATTTGTGGTTTATATTAGAGCATTTACGTACATGTTTGGGGGATTTATAAGTTTTCAAACTACCCACCATGGTACTATGCTCTATTGGTCTAGCAGCTTCAAGGTAGCTTTTATGGCGCATAATTCGAAAATTTATCCCTTCCAAGTTTTATGTCACATTAAGTGATATTTCAATGCCTACGAAAACCCTTCAGGAATAATTGATTTCCAATTATTTTAGATATGCAATTCAACCAACCCTTCTATTACATTCTTTGTTGTTGACTTGAATGTGTATCTCTTTTACGCGCACACACACACACACAATGTGCATCTTTTTTTTTGGTTACTACACAATGTGCATCTTTAATTCAATGATGTGTATATGATTTTTCCATCTTCAATTTAGTTGCTAACTGTGTTGATGTAATTTTTGTTGTGTCATGATTAACCCCTGATAATCTATCTGGTAAATATTAAGCTACTCAAATCTAACAACTATAGAGAGTGCAGGAAAATAGATAAGACTTGACGACCTATCTTTTTAAGGCAACTTTTGGGGATTGGGGATTCTCCCCTAACTGAAGTGGGGGCAAAAGTTGCCTTCCCCATTTTTTTTGGATAAATTGTTTTTATCTTCTTATATTATTTTTGAGGATTAGATCTAGTAAAATGGGATGCTCCCTCACAATATAGTGAATTTACTTTTGATTTCTTACTTAGAAGAGGTGTTTATCATATATTAATACTTGAAAATATCTACTAAAATGTTAGAACACATTTATAAAAAATATTCTAAATTTTTTTTTTTGATAATAGACAAAATGACATTAGATAAATTCTAGCTATTACATAGGTTTACTAATATCCAAAGCATATAAAACATAATTAAAATCAAACCATAAGCTGGAAATTGAAATAGATAAAAAAATTCTAAATGGTGAATGATGAAAAATAAAGATAATCAAGAATTTGATTGGTGATTTAGTTGAAACCTTTTATATCCCTATAATGTTGTTAAACCACCATAAATACAAATTCATGCACTCACCAGTCACCACTTAAGGAATGAATAATTTTGATGAGAATGAAGGAATAGGTTAAATAAGTATGAACCAATCACATATTTGCATGCTACAAGATTTATAGGTATATATTTGAAGTAACTAGTAACTAGTAAGTGGAAATTAAGTGTCAGAAAGTTATTTTCTTCATATTAGAAAATAGAAAATATTGTATAAATTATAATTTTAAATTTAAATTATTTTAAATTTTCGTTATAAATCATTTATCATTTTGAAAAATATATGGGAGAATTAAAATGAGGTCCCATGTAAGATACATAATTAAAATGGAGTCCCACGACGCAAGTTGTAAATTGCAACTTCTAATTAATGGCCTCACATACAACTCGTGCGACCTCATTTTAATTTTGTTCCTTCTTCCATGAGATCTCTAATTAAGTCTCCTAAATATATAATCGTCAATTTTTCTCACATAATACTCTGTGATCAAATAGTATGTGCGATTCCGTGGCCATTAATTCACCAGTCGTTCAATTATCGTTTGTCAACCTTTCTTTGGGGACAAACATTATCATAATTGTCAACTTGGCTACTACTTACTAGTACTTCCTAATAGGCTAATACATACATCCAAGATACCCACAAAGTAAGTTTTAATATATATACATCGCAAAAGTTTTAATATATTATCTTTGAATTATCTCTTCGTTCTTTTACTTTCACTCGACCACCTCGTCAATTATCAATTCTTCGAGTAAAGTGACAGTTGAAGACATTTTTCTTCACTTCTTTACCCTCAATGATGCTTTTTTTTTTCAATTAAAAATGTTGAAAACTGTTTTCATTCGAAAAAAATGAAACTTTTATTATTATATTTGTCAACTACCTTTCACTTTTCCATCACATTTGTTAATTATTACTTGAGTAATTATTATAAGGGGCAGTTGTGTAAAGGTCTCAACTAAGATACTTAATTTTAAAGAGGTCTCAAGAAGTTGTTACCACTTGTTATTGGAGGTTAATGCAGTCATTAATATTAATCATTAACAACTCCCTGAGAGCTCTTTTAAATTATTATAACTGTTATCACTGTCATATACCCATATTACAGTTGTTTAATGCTTAAAAAATCTAATTTATTGTTAAGGTATATTCAATGTCTTAGTTGATAAAAAAAATATTCAATGTCTTTCAAAATATCAATATTATTTGTGTACTTTGTCGTTGTAAGCAAATATTTACTAATTCAATAAAACTGTTAAAAGTTGTTGAAAGTAATCAATATGTTTAAAACACATTTTTTCTCAACTTTACCCCTATTTGTGAAGAGGATTGGTGGAATGGTGATTGGATGAGGAAATACGAAAGAGAATATTTATAGAAAAGATGAGAGAGAGTGTTGTCAACAAAAGATAAAAGTGGAAAAAACAAAATAAATGCTTAGACAATTCCCACATTAGCTTATATTATGACATAATCATCTACCACCACATTAACTTATATGAGGGAATATAACATAAAATATTTTCACTAATATTTTTCGGGAAAAACTTACATCAACTTATTTTCTCCAGGTTCTTTTAATATAGGAGTGACACGTGTCCTTTTATAACAAATTAGTTGTTATAAAAGGACACGTGTCACTCCTATATTAAAAGAACTTGAGAACCTGGAGAAAGTAACTTGACCTAAGTAACGTCCATATTTTTCCTTTGAAAAATAGGAAGCGTGAGAAGAAAGCTCACACTAGAAAAAGAAAAAGAAAAGAAAAGCCAACAAATTCGGAATCTCTGAACAGAATTTTCCAATACTAAAAAGAGGCAAGCTTCTCGGCCTTCTAGAACACGAATTAGAACGAAAGTGGAGGGAAGCAACGCTACATGATCATAAAATCATATTAATTACATTACATATTTTTTGACCAAATTAATTACATTATATTGAAATCTTTAAAACTCACATATTATATTTTGAATCGCATATTGTAGTTTTTTCTTTCGAAAATTGCATAAAAGTTGTACTTTGTATCCCATAAAAAAATCCTTGGACTTCAATTTAACTTCATATTGGTTTAGGTATTTAAATTTTAAAATCGATGATTTTTATCCACGAATTTTTGCTCAATTCGACTTTCATCTATGAACTCATGGCGGTTTTGATCTACCAACTTTATTGATGTTCCTTAAAGATAAACAAAAGTTAGAGGTGTACGAGTAAGGATAGATGATTGTGATTGCCCATCACTTGATCCAACTAGTTAGGAGTTAAAGTAGTGTAATCAAGGAAATTAGAGGAAACAATAAATTAGAGGTAATAATATTAAACCTAGAATAGAAGATATAATTGTAATTTTATATTAAAAATTGGATTTTGTTTAGATAAAGTTTTTCCATCCAGGTTCTCCATTTCTCCAATTAAAAAGGGACAGCTGGTCGTTAGATTGAATGAATGGTTGTTATAAAAGGACACATGTCACTCCTATATTAAAAGAACTTCAGAACCTGGAGAAAGGAACTTGATTTAAGTTTTTCCCTAAAAATTAGTAGCAAATAACATCAACTAATTATTATAAGACTAAAGTATGTTTTTAGTCTCTTAACTTTGGAGAAAGTCATGTTTTGGTCTCTTAACTTTAAAAAGTGTGTTTTTGGTCCCTTTAATTTTGAGAAAGTGTGTTTTTGGTCTTAGCTTTGAAAAGTGTGTTTTTTGTCCTTAATTTTTGACAAAGTAATGTTTTTAGTCCTTTCAAAAAATGATAAAGTATGTTTTTAGTCTCTTCCTTTTCAAAATTAAGGGATTAAAACATAATTAAACTGAATTTAAAATGACTAAAAACACACTTTCCAAAGTTAAAAGACTAAAAGATGACTTTCTCCAAATTAAGGGATCAAAAACACACTTTTCAAAGTTAAGGGACCAAAACATGACTTTTTCCAAAGTTAAGACCAAAAACATACTTTAGCCTTATTATAATAATATACTTTTTTTAAAAAAAAAATACCACTCCTAGCTCCGTGTTACGTGGCAATGTTTAAGAAACAAAATAAATATATTTGTAAGCTTACCCGTTTGCCACATTTCATATTTTTAAAAAGTGGGAATCCAAAAGGGAAAGTCCAAAATACAGACTATTGCTTGGCTGGCGACTTCCTCAACGGCAATATGGCCTTCTGAATGTGACTCCTTCCTCTCAAGAGTCAATATCGCCGCCCTCAATCCTTCCCTTTTTTAAACTCTCCTCCTTTTTTGGCCCCAACCCATTTTCCCTTTCTCCTTTCTCCTTTCTCTCCCATATTCTTCCATCTCTCACACCATTACCTTTCAAAGGTTCGATTTTTATTCCCTTCTCACAAAAACATTCACTTTTCGCAATTGGGTTTGGGAATTCAAATCTGTGTGTGAATTCCTTTTTTTTCTGTTCTGGGTATCATTCATATGTGATTGTAATCTTAATGAATGTCCTTTCATGCTCATTTGATTTTGTAAGATCTGGGAATGTTGTTGTGTGATGTATGAAAACGATTATGCTTGGCTTCTATTTATCGTGTGTGTTGTAGAGAAAGTAGATTTTTTTTGCACCATTTTTGTAGAGAAAGTTTACCCTTATTGGCATTTTCCAAGTTTTGTGATTGCCTCTAGTATCAATAAAAAAAAATTGAACTTGGCTATATGGATACAAGCAAAGGGTCTTTTTAGTTGGTTTTATGAATCTAATGTAGAGAGTATCATATTGTGATGATATTACTTTTGTTTTAGGAAAATATCTAATGAGATGAATTCTACTTTTTGAGCAGGAAATATGGCAGAGAATAATAAACCAGATACACCATTGATTCCACCATCATCAGCATCATCATCATCAAGGAACCTTCCTGATTTTAAAAAATCTGTTAAATTAAAGTATGTTAAGCTTGGTTATCATTACCTTATCACCCATGGGATGTACCTCTTTGTTTCCCCTCTTGTGGTGCTTATTGCAGCACAGCTCTCCACTTTCTCCCTCCAAGACCTTTATGATCTTTGGGAGCATCTACAGTATAATTTAGTGTCTGTCATTATTTGCTCAACACTCCTTGTTTTCCTGTCTACCCTTTACTTTATGACCCGCCCTCGACCGGTTTATCTTGTCAATTTCTCGTGTTACAAGCCCGATGAGTCTCGAAGATGCACGAAAAGGATGTTTGTGGATCAATCCCAGATGACTGGTTCTTTTACTGAGGAAAATCTTGCATTCCAGCGTAAGATTCTGGAGAGATCTGGTCTTGGTGAGAACACATACCTTCCAGAGGCTGTCCTCAACATTCCTCCTAACCCCTCAATGGCGGAGGCCAGAAAAGAGGCCGAGGCTGTGATGTTTGGTGCTATTGATGAGCTATTTGCCAAGACCTCTGTGAAGCCTAAGGACATAGGGATTCTGATTGTGAATTGCAGTCTTTTTAACCCGACTCCATCGCTCTCTGCGATGGTTGTCAACCATTATAAGTTACGAGGGAATATAAGGAGCTACAATCTTGGTGGGATGGGTTGTAGTGCAGGATTGATCTCAATTGATATTGCCAAAGATCTTCTCCAAGTCCATCCCAACTCATATGCACTGGTCATTGGCATGGAGAACATCACACTGAACTGGTATTTTGGCAATGACCGCTCAAAGCTTGTCTCGAATTGCTTGTTCCGGATGGGAGGAGCTGCTGTTCTTCTTTCAAACAAATCCTCTGACAAGAGAAGGTCCAAATACCAGTTGGTTCATACTGTTCGGACTAACAAGGCTGCTGATGACAAGTGCTTCTCATGTGTTACTCAAGAAGAAGATGCTGATGGCAAGATTGGTGTCACTTTGTCAAAGGATCTCATGGCTGTTGCAGGTGATGCTTTAAAAACCAACATCACCACATTGGGACCTCTTGTCCTTCCAACATCAGAGCAGTTGCTATTCTTTGCAACTTTAGTTGGGAAGAAGCTTTTCAAGATGAAGATCAAACCTTACATTCCAGATTTCAAGCTAGCTTTTGAACACTTCTGTATCCATGCTGGAGGCAGAGCTGTGCTTGATGAACTAGAGAAGAATTTGCAGCTGTCTCCTTGGCATATGGAACCTTCAAGGATGACACTTTATCGGTTCGGAAACACATCTAGCAGTTCGCTGTGGTACGAATTGGCTTACACAGAAGGCAAAGGGAGGATAAGGAAGGGAGACAGAACATGGCAGATAGCCTTTGGTTCTGGATTCAAGTGTAACAGTGCAGTTTGGAAGGCACTCAGAACCATCAAGCCTGAGAAGGAGAAGAACCCTTGGATGAATGAGATTCACAACTTCCCTGTTGATGTTCCCAGGGTGGCAACCATCTAAACGATAATCTGGTGGAGCACGTGTTTTAATTCGATGCAAGTTGAAGAACCCAACCACTATTAATGCGCTTCATGCCATGAATCCTTTTAATGGTGGTTATTTTTCCTTGTTGAATAATCTTATTTGGGTTTTTCTCATATGTTCATGATGAGTGATTTCAGAGATAAGATATAGGAGTTGTTTGTGAGAGTGGTGGATAGGTTCTAGTTGTGGTGGCTTTTATTTATGGATATGGCTGTTATTGCCATGATTAGACCGTAGGATTTGTCTCAATCTTTTTGTTAGCCTTGAATTGTTTAATTGTTTAATTGTAAAATGCTTGATGCATCCAAGCAAGGTTCAAATCCTAAATAGCAGCTTCCATTGCTTGAAGATTTTTTCTATCATGTTGTCTCAATAGGGAAATCAATCCTATTTGGAATGCACGAGCAAACCGTTTTTTAAACAATTTGTTTAGTATATTCTTATAATTATTGTACATCTTTACCAGTTAAGAAGTGTCGGCTTAGCTCAACGGTGTAAGTTCGCTTGTTGTGGGGTTTGAGATTATGAGTTTGAATCAGTCTCTCTACATAAAGGAGTAAGATTGCATAATATAGTCCTTTTTTCACCATCATCACTAAGTGGAGACTAGAACTGAGTTCCATTTTCCTTTTACCATTATACCAAATAGAAGACTCCAATTGAGATTAAAGAAGGGCAAATGGATCATATCACACGTTCTACTTGCTTGGTTCTTCCTTATTATAATTGTTAAAATATTCCATCAGCTTCAGTTAAATTCATCACCCTATCACATCGACCATCACAATCATACATCATACATTCATACATTCATACCCACAGTAAAAAACCATGATCACTTTCAAGTCGAACCTAATGGGAAAACAACGGTGCATAAGCATTGCCTCAAACCTATATTACCACCAATGAGAACTTGTGTCTTCCTTGTTGAGGTAAGAAAGCTTACCCTTTCATCTAACCATTTGTTGGATCACCAATGTGAACTTTGTCATCAGGCAAGAGGCATGATTCCATTGTATGATTGGGAAAGAAATTGTACGAATATTGAATTTGTCCAATGTACCAAATAGCTATCCCAAGATTGAAATGAAAATCAAACTCAATATCCACAATAGATAAGTTAATACATGATAAATGATAACTGTAGGTTTCTTTGACCCGCTATTTAAATTTAAAGAGGTACAACAACAAAGGCACAGTTAGCAAAGAGAGAATATTTAATCAAACAGCTCCTTTGTAATTTACTCCTTGGAAGACTTGTTGATAAGAGATTTGTGAATATGAGGAATAACACCTCCTCCAGCAATTGTTCCTTTTATCAATGTATCAAGTTCTTCATCACCCCGGATCGCGAGTTGTAGATGTCTGGGAGTGATACGCTTAACCTTGAGATCCTTACTGGCATTCCCAGCCAGCTCCAAAACTTCAGCTGTTAAATACTCCAAAATGGCAGCAGAGTACACAGCAGCTGTGGCTCCTACTCTACCATGGGCTGTAGTCCTTGACTTCAATAGCCTATGGATACGTCCAACTGGAAACTGCAAATTTTGCACACAGAAGAAACAAGCATAAGACAAGAATTAGAAGTTTGCATGTCACTTATTACACTCAACAAGAACTAGAAGCTTCTAGAACACCTAAAGAATGTGAAGTAATCACAGACATTTTCTGGCGATGAGTTCGACCGGGAGATCATAACATCATGTAATATGTCTCTCTATCTGTCTTTAAAATTTAAGTGAAGGGTATTTTGGGAAGTTCAAGTAATTTAAATGTCTTTCTTAATCTCTCCAAATTAGCCAAAGTGATCTTATATTTAGGAACAGAGGAAGTACATTACAATAGAAACACTACTAATATTGCTTTTTCAATATCTTTAAGAACACTAAATAAGGACACTCTACTTCCTATTAGGCCCCCTCCCTTAATCAAAATGAAGCCAACTTTCTCAGTATTGCAAATATCACTAAAAACCGAAGACACTTATTGGCTATAAAAGTCTTACCAAAGACTAATATATGAGGGACACTCATCAGACAACACACTTCCAAACAATAAATAAAGCATAAAACCTTCGATTCATTTACAAATCACAGTCACTTAGTCTGAGTCCCTATCTCTTACAAAACACTGAACTCAAAAAGCTTATTGCATAATGGGAAAGAGATTTATTATCTCACAAAAAAATTAGAAATAGTATTCATGATACCTAGCCTCCACTAAATCAGCAAGCAGGAAAGGACTAAATTCAAAATCAATGGAGCTGCAATGTAGCTCAAGCTAACACCCTGCCACCACTAGCCCTTTCTTTCCAACCCGCAATAATACCGAAACATGGGGTGTACAATTTTTTCCAGGCTGATTAATTTGCATATTAAGCATAACAACACATAGATTAATTCACCAAATTAACTGTCTACCTACCCAACCATCATCCATTCCAAAATAAAATCAAAGGCATACCATTTTCAGAAGAAATAGGAAAATTAACGCCCAACTTTAAAACTGTAGCCAACTGCCAAGAACATATGTTTGTGGTAACAACGATTCAATTTTCAGTGCAGTAGTAAAACTGCCACCCAATTCAAGAACGTCCAACAATTCAAGTAACAATGACAATCTTGAACAGATCAATCCATTTCCCATATTATCTATCCACCTACCCAACCACTCCAACATAAAAAAAAAATCAGCACCTTTACATATCCAGATTCAATCAAAACATTAACTAATCCTATTCAATATTGAAGGCCAACAACAAACACTCAAAAAAAAAAAAATACAATACAAAAGATTGAATCCAAGAAAAGCTGCCACCCACCCAGCTGCATACACATATTTCAACAACAACAACAACAACAAAAAAGCCTTATCCCACTACGTGCCACAACGCTCTATTATTCACCAACTCTTTTGGTATATTATTCAGCAATAAAGCATACACATATTTCAACAATCAAACACAAAAGAAATCAGATAAACAAAGAAAACCCATCAACTATCTAAGCAAGTTTAACACAAATGTGAGTTGAGTTACAGAAAGCAAAGACAAAAAGCAGCTAAATTTGTTTCCTGCCTTGTAGAAGGGAGAATGGGATGTATTGAGTGAAGGGTATGAAGATAATGAAGTAAAGATAAAGAAAAAGAGAGAGATCTAAAGAGAGAGAGAGAGAGACCTGAAGGCCAGCACGAGAAGAACGAGAAATGGGTTTCTTTTTGTTGTCTTTGTCTTTGTTGGCGGCTGGGGTTTTGCCTGTTGTGATCAAACCCTTTGCTCCTTTTCCTGACATCTTCTTCACAAAGAGAACTGCTTTGAGATTGAGAGATTGAGAGAAGAGAAGAGAAGAAGAAGATGAAGATGGTCGGCTTTGAACTCAAGACAGATGCACCAAGATTAGATTTTTTTGAGATTTGAGATGAGCATGACTTTTTTTACACTCTTGTTGACTCTTTTTGTTTTGGCCCCTCATTACACTGGAATTACAGAACCACCCCCCAAATTCTTTTTTATCTGAAACTCCTTCTATTTTGTCTAAATTGCTCTTCTTGCCCAATACACTGGTATGGGACTGGGAGACAGGAAGAGATAAAGAAAATTCTGCTCACCTTGGATTGAGCGGAGATTACACAAAATATCTCTCATGAGGGTGATTTTGAGTTGTTATATATGTATACTCAACTAGTGTATATATACACATTTAGTATATACTCAACTAGTTAATGTTAATGTTGTTACACTTTCTGTATCTCATGTTGATTCAAAGAACCTGTGACCATGTGAGAGCAACATTTTCACTCGAATGTTAATTGGTTAATATTGTTACTTCATTAGTTAAAATCTCCTATATGAGATTTGGATTTTAACCTTCAAAAGTCAAGTGAGTTAATCAAATGATATTTTGCTGGTTAAAAAAATATAAAAAAAAACTATAGAGAAGTTTTATATTTAGAAGTAAAAATATGTTCCAAGTACACACACATATTCTAAAAAAAAAAAAGTAAAATCCATGCTTATAATCCTCAATAGTGCTGGTGAAAATCTCAAACTCTACCTCCAAAAGCTTAAATCAATTGACTAGGGTTGTTTTTAACTTAATCAATGGTCTCAAGTTCGAGCCTTGGGTATGCAGTAATGACTCACTATACGTAACTTTCATTTTATCTTAATATATATTGTCTTTTAATAAAAAAGAAGGAAGTACCATATTTTAATCCCATGAAGTTTAAGGTTTGTGATATTTAACCCCTTCTACTTTTCTTTTTGGACATATATTTAACCCCTTATACAATTGTCATATTTGTGCTGTTATTTTCTTTTGATAAATTTTGCTAAATGCGCTTTGTTTAGATGCTTGAGCACTAATAATACGAGGATATAAGCATGATCCAACTTACAATATTCCAACATCTTTAGGATGTTTTTTTTGCCATTTTCCTATTAGGTCCTTATGTAAAATTAGATTTTATAACAAATTAATTCATTAAAATCAATATAGTATTGTTTTTATACATATATATAGTATTCTTTTTTATATGGGAACAATTTAATTTTTTTACATATTTAGTTCTGTAACTTCCTGTTGACTATTATTTTCTATGTATGGTAGTTAAATCAAGTTTCTGTTGACAAATGGAGTATCTCTTCATGCGTGCATTATAAAATATAGTCATCAATTTTACATAAAGCAAAGAAATATAATGGAATCATGCACTATAGGTTAAATACTTAAATTAATGTGATTTTCTAATTTTACTATTTATGTGTGGATTTAGATTGGTAGTGTATTATAAAAAAAAGATTGACAGTGGAATGAAAGTGAAATATCGGAAAGGCAGAGGAGGAAATATAATCTTGGAACTAGTCTTAGAAGTCGGTTCCAAGGGATAAGTGATGAAATGGAACTCACTTCCAACTTTTTTATGGAAGTGGGTTCCATTAAGAACATGCTTCACCAAACCAAACAATCAAAGAAGAGAATCTCACTTTCACTTACACCAAACAAGCAAAGAGGAGAGTCTAACTTTCTTTCTTTTTATATAAAAACAATATATTAAGATAAATTGAAAATTACATAGTAACTACTCTATGTTAAACTCATCAACTCAAAAAGAACACGAATATTATAATACAAACCATAAAAGATTGGTTCAAAAAACTTTAAGATACATAAGAGAAACATAAATATATAAAGGTCGATCAATCCAAAATTTGTCATTCCAACTTCAAAAGAAAAAAACTCATAGTCCATCCAACAAGAACATACTTGTAGTTAGAAGAAAAGCTCGTAGATTACAATATTTAAAGTGGCACCTCCACAAAAAACTAACATTGTTGAACTCTTTTCAACATCTACACTCTGACGAGTGTTTGATGCAAACTCTTTTCATACACCCACTTACATGCAATGCAGCCAAATGGGCCCTTGAAGTATAGTAGCGAAAATGGGAAGTAAACATATCATTTTTGCATTTAGTTGTCAATTTACTAAAAACAAATTCATTAACAAGGTTCAATTGAGTCTTCTTACAAAATGGCAAGTAAAATGTACCAATGGAGAATGTTGAACTTTCCCAAAAAAAAAAAGAAAAAAGAAATTGAAGATCACTTGACAAATGATCATATGTCAATTTAGTCACTTAGGTCAGCAGTGAAATTCCAAAATATTTTAGACCTTTTCTGTGTTTATGGCACTAGTGGCCCTTGTCAAAATTCTCATAGCTATTTATCTAACTTCGATGTTTAGAACTAAAAAGAGGTTATTTATCAAAAAAGAAATAAAATGAGGTATCATTTGGATTGGATATATATTATTATGATTTGACTTAACTTGATGGGAGATGTATATATTAGAATAATTCTTTAAGTCCAGTCACTAATCAAATGAATTAAAGGAAAATTAAGAAATAAGAAATAGCTGGAGTCATAGGTTCAAGCAAAAAAAAGGAAATCATTTTATCATCAATTAAACAATAAATAAATGCATCACAGTTTTGTTACCCTAACAGCAAAATGACAGTTATATGCATCAAAACTACCTTTGATCATTGTGTTTTATACTGACAAAATACTTCACAAAAATCAAATTTGGACATGATGAAGTAGGAAATAGGTCAGATAAAACTTTCAACAACATCACTATTTAAAGAAAATTTAAAATGTAACATTGACAAAGATACAAACATTGGGAAAGTGGAGATTGGAATCTATCCTAAGAGTTGAGAGAATCCAGGGTAACTGCTGGGTAGTCCTCATAGCCTGAGATGCTATTTATCCTTATGCGTGTGTTTGGCTGTAACAATGAGATGAAAACCAAATCAAACATCATGTAAAGAATTAAGCATTTGGTTTATCAACAATACAAACAACATTCAAAATCCTGCCCATATGTGCACCTAAATCAAGTTACACCCAGATTAGATAAAGGGACGTGAATTAGGATTCAGAAAGAGATTTTTATATCAGGATGGGGAACTGATTATCATCAGCACAAACTTATTTAAAAAGATGACTTTATGTCTCTAACCCCGAATTCCAGAAGACAAGGAAAAAAGTGATGTTCAAAACACAAGGCGAGGATTTCCTTAAAGAGGAATTTGGAAAGCTCAGCCGGTCCATATATCCAGATTCTACCCCAATAGAGAAAATACATAGTACTGTGTTCTGTCATTTTAATATAGAGAGAAATGCTCTAACATGCAGTGCAAATGCCCATCCTTGGTTGTCCTTTCCTATTTCTTGTACAAATTTTAGAAATCAAAATTTGCAAACAATGTGTGTGTGTGTGTGTGTGTAATAATAGAAGCACTACCGCAGAAAGCATAACAAGGTGCATAAATTGTCATCCTTGGTTGATATAATCAAGAATAACAACTTTATAATAACAAAGCAAGAGAACGAAAATCAATACCAAAGATTAGAGATGATAGAAGCATGATGCATACATAAAAAATAGTTGCAAGCATGCATCTTCATAGCTTATTGCTATGGACTAGTTTTGGCTAAAAGCACAATCCCTACCCCTAACAGTAATACACACTTGAAAATTCCACAAGTCTCTCAAAATCTTTGACATGTGAGAGTAAAGACTGAAATTACCATGAAGCCACTTGA
This sequence comes from Mimosa pudica, assembly GCA_029929735.1. Classification (NCBI taxonomy): domain Eukaryota; kingdom Viridiplantae; phylum Streptophyta; class Magnoliopsida; order Fabales; family Fabaceae; genus Mimosa; species Mimosa pudica. The sequence goes on along the minus strand of JAKELP010000021.1, from coordinate 3,207,924 downwards.
GATGGCCCTACTTAATTGCTTAAGTCTTTTCATTACCAACTTAATTGCAAGAAGCAGAGTAAAGACAGCAATACCTGTCGGTGACCAATATTTCTTCTATATTTCTTCTTCTTTTTATACTTAAAGACAATCACTTTATCATCTAAACCCTGCAATCAAATTATATAAATGAAGTTAGATAAATATGTTTTATCTTTTGCAAGAGCAGGAGTGAGAGAGATGTACCTGCTCCTCAACAGTGGCATGAACAACAGCATTTGTTACGACTGGTTTACCAATATAGGTAGTTGTCTTTGTGCCAACCAGTAACACCTTATTCAAAGTGATCTGCACAAGAGCTAGTTCAAATTAACAGCGCAGAAAATAAAGTTTGAATATCAAAGGAATACATGCATATAGTATCGTTGTTCTAAGTTCTAACAGGGGCTGCAGACTGACAAATCAAACATATATTAGTCTGCAAGATTCTAAGTCCATATACCTGGTGAATGGTTTTTTTATTTTTGAGTCCGATAGAAAATCAGAAAAGTCTTAAGCTACTAGCGGCCTGGTCATGAGGTCTAAATTATACATTAAGAAAGATGAAGAATATAGTCTAAGGCAGACCTTTACAATAATCAATTTCTAACAATTTTATGGAGCGCAGTTGCTGTCATTGGGGGATTCATCATTTCATGAACCATATCAAGTCATCATCCAGTTCATAAAACAATGTAAAGCAGTTGAAAAAGTTTCGAATTCTTAGAAGCATCCACAATGGTCATTGATATGCAGACAAGAATAACAGCAATATAAGTATGTATTCATGAGAAGGGCAATGGTACTTGTCGTGGGTTTGAGGTCGTGCTTTTGAATTAACTTACATGTATAAAGCATAGGTAAGACTACCTACTACTATAAAGTAAAGTGAGGACTAGAACTGGGTTGACGCTATACCCTTTTTATAGGTAAGCGTGTGCATTTATTTTATTAATAATTGCACCAGGCTATGGTATGGTGATTACATTAAGAGAATGGGAGCATGAAGTTAAAGAATTTCATAAGTAGGGAATTGGTATGAATAATTGAAGGCAAAATATATAAATAGATAGATAGTGGTACCTGATCATTAACGTTGGCACCTTTGAGGCGCTGAGTGAAGATGAAACGGCCAGGGAAAACGATATATTGGCGAGAGCCAATCTAAGCAAAAAGCAAAAGGAGATGATTAGGAGAAAGCAAGAGACGATAAGATATGAGTTATGAGTTAAGGTGTAGCTAATATACAGACCATGACAACAGCAAAGATTTGTTCACGCTGGGGAGGAGGAGGAGGGTCTTGAGGCTCTTGAGCGATGGCGGTGTCAGATTGGGATGCTTTAAGGAAGGGAAGGGGAAGGCGGGAAGAGGAGGAAATGAGGTTGAGAGAGAGAGTTGGAGGAAGGCGAGAGAAGAGAGAAGGAGAAGGAAAAGAAGAGTGTTGCTTGTGGGAGAGGCTGAGGTTGGAGGCTAATGAAGTGCACAGTGAAAGAGAAGAAGCAGAGGAAGCCATTGTTATTGTTATTGTTATTGTTATTGTGAGAGTCAAGACCTTCGTCTTCGTCTTCCCTTTCTCTTCTTTACCTTATCCTATCCGATATCATATCCTATCTCTTTCCCTCCCAAACGCCAAAACACACGTCTGCCCTTCCCTACCTTATGCAACTATGTTAAGTTTTTGACTTTTTTTAGTACTTCCCCCCTCCCTAACATAAGAGCCAGCCGCAACAAAAAAAAAGTTTCTTAACAAAACATGTGAATGTTAGTTGTGTGTGCTTCTTTTCTAATATCTTCCATATTTATTATTAGGAGTACTAAACTTTACACGAATTAGAACATTGACATTTTTTTTATTGATATGAGTTTTGAAATACATATCTAGGTTTTGGGGTTTTTTTTCATAAAATGTAATCCATTCATAGCAAGTTAAGACATTAAATCACACTAACTTCCTTAATTTGGAGATTGATCAAGGATGCAAGAAGGGCTAGAACTAGAGGGAATGCAAACATTAGCCCTAAACATGTTAATCTAATGTTCTCCACAATAGTATCTCAAAAAGGATGGTCTAACTGACTATCACATCCCCTTGTACACAAATCAAATCAATAGCTACCAGACATTAAAAATAAATAACAACGTTGTGGAACCCTTTATTCCAACATAAGCATAAGCCATTCATTATCGCTAAGAGCTTCGCGACACATATCAACGTTTAAAAACAAGTAGCGTGGTACTCCCTCCGTTCCTAAATATAAGACCTAGATAACTTTTTTTAAAAGATTAAGGTTGCGAAATAGGTTATTAAATCATGATATATTTGATATCTTTTTAGATTATCCATTAGCTTATAGGTAAAATAAACTAGTTTAAGAGAAAAAATTAGGTAAATCAATTTATAATTAACTTATTTTTTGCTTTTTTTAGGATTTTTCAAAAAAGTCATCTAGGTTCTATATTTAGGAACGGAGGGAGTATTATTTTTAGTACAATTAAGCATATGATAGATAAGTCAAGAAAAAAGCAAACATCTAGGAAAAATAAATGATTTTGGTTGTTTCGCTCTGTTTTTAACATATATATAGATATTTTGACACTATTAAAAACATATTTATGTTATATGCTCCCTCGGCACAAACTAATGTATTTGCTAAATTATAAATACTATATAAGATTATATACATATGTGTATTTTTGTCTACTTGACTAGACTGATTTTCTAGCAGTTCAATAATATTAGAATTGGCTATACATGATTTCTTATTTTAAATTTTAATTATATGTTGATATGGTGGTAATGTGGTATATGGATGATATGGATATGTTGATTGTTATTATTGTTTTTATCATGTATTAACGACATAACCTTATTTCATTAAGTGTAGTCGGCTATATAGAATGACGCGATTGTGTGTTTTCAAATAATTTGGTCTTCTATATTTTTGATAAAATTTAATCGAAACGCCCCAAGTTATTTAGACCAATATACATACAATACCTCTTAGGTTCTTGCATTTTTACTTGTTCTATATAAATATTTATTCATTTTTACTATGTCTGAAAGCATACTGTATCTCTTTTTGTTGAATGATGAATTGTCAAATCACAAAATTATTTCTACTTTATTTGTAAATATTCAAACTACGGAAAAATACACAAAAATTCTTCTAAAAATGCAAATCCCAATTCAATATCTGGAAATCAATAGCCCCATGAAGTTGAATTAGTTTGGAAATAAATTTTTTAACAAAATGCACTAATTCTGTTTTTAAAATGACAAATAAAAACTTTAATTTCTCATATGACAGAACAATTAAGACAAGGGCAACCAAATTTACTAAAGACAAGTGGGTTATTTTGCGATATTTAAGAATAAACAAATTTCATCAATCTTTTGTAAATTGAGATAGTAGTTGAGAACTCCTTTCATGCATGTTCATCCAATATGGGATTTTCATATGGCCAAAAGAACACACACACAAATTTAATTTCTTATCTTTTATATATTCATAAAAGTAAAAGTGTTTTACAACCATCTCAAAAATGGGGGAAAACATGATGTATGGCACTCAATATATACCATAACTACTTGATAATTACACTGGTCAGTGATCAGCCATGGGAAGAGGTTTATGAGGTGATGAGTGGAGTAACTACCAAATGTATAAAATCACTCAACTGAGCTTAGGAAAGGAAGAAAGAAAATAAAACATTCCATAACATAAAACTTGGAATTTGTTAAGAGTGACTGACTTCTCATCCGCAGTCATTGCTTACTAGTTGAACAAAAAGTGAGGTCCATGTTATTTATTAGGATGATGAGTCTTTTACTCCAAAGGCATCTGCTATATTGAAGTTTAAGTTGCCTCGCATGCTCCTGCTCCTACCAATATCATTATCACTTTGCCTCATCATAGCACAGAATTCTTTAAAATCAATTCTCCCATCCTGTAAATATATAACACATAGATGAATTGAAAATGTAAACCCCATTAAAACTATCTGCACTAAGTAACAATAAATATAACAAAAATTAAAAGTTTCTAATGTTTTCTTGCAATATTGAAAAGGTCAGAGTGGATAAAAAAGCTCTAAATTCGTAGTTCAGACTAATGTTGTTGATGATTTATAGAGATGAAGCACAAGGAAATTTACTTAGACAACTTACATTATCTAGATCAATCTCTTTGATGGTTTCATCTAGATTTAAGTCGGTCAGGCCAAACTCTTTGCAAGCCTGTTGAAGCTCATCAATGGTGATGTAACCACTGCCATCTTTGTCAAAATAGGAAAAGGCTGCAACCAAATTCTCCTCTCTTTCCATCTTATTCAAGTGCAATGTGGCTGCAATAAATTCACCATAATCTATCGTTCCACTGTTGTCTATATCGGCCTGCAAAAATTTGAGAGGGAAGGCAATCAAGGGTCAAAAGTCAAAATATAAAAGACAGGCAATGGAAAACAGATTGAGTTATTTGTATTAGTATATAAGAAAAAAGCCCTTCCTTTTTAACTACTTCTTTAAATTATCTTCATACCGCATCCATAAGAGATTTAATCTCAGTTTCTGTCAGATTAGAACCGACTCTCTTGAGACCTTCTTTGAGTTCCTCAAATGTTATTGATCCACTGTTGTCTGTGTCAATCATTTTGAACAACTCTCTTAAACCACCGATTTCCTCTTCTGAAAGTCTTTCTGCTATGACCTGAGATATTTTTTTATGTAAAATATTAGCACATCATTTGGATCCTCTAGAATATAAAAATATGGACAGAGTAAATATATCACACAAAAGCCATAAGAGCTTGATTGAAGGATGGAATGACCAGAATGTTCAAAAGAAACCAAGTACTTTACCATGGTCAAACTTCAAACCACACAAGTGAATACTCTTTTTTTTACCAGAAATGAATACTCGTATTTAACTCATGGTATACTTCAAAGTAGGGGGGAAAACAAAGAAAACTGACTGACCATACTGCTTCAGACAATTCCATTAACTGATGAAGATTTTATCTATTTTGATAGGTTAAGCATTATAAAGCTTATGGATAATATACTAAATCATTACCCATATCCATCAAAACTAAAAAAACCAGCCAAGAATGAACAGCATTATAACATAACATACACGTCGCGCCATCTTCTTAAGTTTATTCATTTCTGAGAACTTCTTCAGCCGTGACAAAACTGCAGAATCCAAAGGCTTGTCAGGTGCAACTGTATCGTCCACAATCCAAGGATGACCTGAATACATAAATTCCATGGTCATTAGATTTATAAAGAGATGTGATATGCTAGAATTCCTTGGCCAGCTGAACCAAGGCAAGAAACTCACATAAAACTTCATGAGCTGAGATTCGTTTCTTGGGATCCCTCTCAAGCATCTTCTTTACCAAATCTTTAGCACTTTCTGAGATGCTTGGCCATGGTGCAGACTCAAGATCTAACTTTCCATGTAAAATCTGTCTGAAAATTGCTGCGTCAGTTTCTGCAAATGATAAGAAAAAGTAAATGCAGCTGAGGGATAAGATCATAAAACCACAAATGAGAATCTATATGGACAAAAATAATCTCATAGATACAGATTAAATTCATTACCAGCCCAAAAGGGTGGGACTCCACTCAGTAAGATGTATAAGATAACACCAGCACTCCACACATCGGCTTCATGACCATAATGCTTCCGCAGCACCTCAGGGGCAACATAATAGGCACTTCCAACCAACTCTGAAAAGGATTGTCCTGGAGGGAGAAGAGAAACAAGGAAAAGGTGATGACAGGTCGTGAAAAACTAAATCCTGATGAGGAAAGAAGATTAAATGTTGATGAAATGCTGTTACCATTAATGATTTCCAAAGCAGCTGCAACAATAACAAGAAAAAGCCTTATCCCACTAAGTAAAGTTGGCTCTATAAATCCCAATATACCATTACATTCTATCAACCAAATATTTGGTCCTTAATCCTGGTAACCAAAAGTATCAAGTTAATAATTTTCTTTCACAACTTACGGGCAGGCATTGGAATCAGTGGAAGGGGCTTAGGCTAAGTAAGAACAAGGCCTTAAGTTTCTGTTATAGTTTGTGAGAATGCAAGAAATGCATTTGGGAGAGTTTCTTCTAATTGGTTCTTTTAATACTTGAATTTAACCTTGTCACTTGTCAGGTAGCCATATAAAAAACAAAACGAAATCTTCTGTTGGAAACATTAACCTCTCAGCCCAAACTGAATGTGATAATTAAGGCACATGCATTTGAGAGAAACACCTAAATTCATGCATATAGAAAACTAACATAAATACAAATGAATCAAACAATGGAATTAAAAAAATGAGACTTCTATGTGATAAATTGTCACAAACCACTATTCATTTGTTTAAGGGATATTCCCCATATTAGTGCCAATATTCAAATCCATCAGCTAGCCTAGCTTGAAAGAACATTTTCAAAATATTAAAAAAAAAGAAAGAAAATTTAAAACCACAATGATGAGACCCCAGCTCGGATAGAGACAATTCAAGAAAAAAAGAAGCTGTGTATATTAGAAGGCACAGGACAGTGTTCTTAACATGAGAAACGGCCATCAAAATAATGGGAAACCAAGGATCTCCTATTGAATAAACAGGAACATAAAAATCCATAGATTCTCCTAATGATCAGAACAATCATAACAACAATCACAATAAATCAAATAAACAATGTCCAAAATTAACCTGGCTTGTAGAAAGTAGACAACCCAAAATCCGTAGCCTTCATCTTGGCATCTTCATCTTTACTTTCAAACAAGAAATTCTCAGGCTTAAGATCCCTATGCACCACCCCAAGAGAGTGACAGGCTTCCACAACACCAACAATGGTAGATATCAACTTAACAGCCTCTTTCTCACTATAATTCCCCTTCTTAATGATCCTATCAAAAAGCTCACCCCCAGCACAAAGCTCCATAACAATGTGCAAAAACACAGGATCCTCATAAGTCCCTTGAATCTGCACCACATTAGGATGTTCTGACAAATGATGCATAATCTGAATCTCCCTCCATGCATCCTCATAATCCTCCTCACACACAAGCTTCCTTTTAGGGATGGATTTGCAAGCATATTGCTTCCCTGTGGATTTGTGTGTGCAGAGATAGATGGTGCCAAATTGGCCTTGACCAAGTTTCTTGCCAAGCACGTAATGATCTCTGAGCCTAAGCGTTTTATATGGCAAGACAGAAGGGGAAGAGGAAGAAGATTTTGATAGAGTTATGTTCTTATTCTCCATATTTCAATCTCAATCTCAATTATAAGAAGTAAAGATGGGATTTTTCCAAAAGGGGTTGTTGAAAAGATTGATATTTTTTATGATCACCTTCTTTCTTCCCTCTATCTATCTCTCATATGGTTTTTTGTGTGGAATGGATATGTGTTGAAATTCTGTTTTCTCTAATATGTTAAGACTTAAGAAATCTCATTTGCTTTTTTTGTGTGAGGATTGATTGGATGAGAAGTTGCGCATGAAAAGGTCGTCAACGTCAGGTGCGAAATGGGAAATGAAGGACAAGTGATCATATGATAGCTGTTGTACACCATGTCCCTATCTTCCCGGGTCCACATCATGACAAGAAGATAAAGTGGGGCCCATCGTTGTCAGTTGTCAATGTCATGTTTTTTCACACCTCTTGAGATATTAGAAGAGGTTCATCATGTTTTTTTTTTTTTTAATTTTAAATTCTAACACAGTTTTCATCCTTTTTGAATTTGGAAAAAACTTACCTCAAGTACTTGACCTCAATTACATCCATTACCCAATAAGAATTAGACACATGTCCAACTAACCCCATACACAACTAACACATGGAGGAGAGAGAAAAAAAGGAGAAAGTGGTGTGGGTTAGTTGGACATGTGTCTGATTCTTATTGGCTTACTAGATGTAATTGAGGTCAAGTACTTGAGGTAAGTTTTTTCCTTTGAATTTATACATTATCTAATACTCTCTCCCTCTCTCTTTAAATATACGAAGAGTTATTTAAATCTTATTAGAGAAATAAATGAAACGAAATGAATCACTTAATTATCTAAAGCTTTCTCTATTAATAACTCAGTTTAACAAATCAATGTCACAAAGTTAACTGCCAAGGCTCTATAGCTACAAGAAGAACTACATGCTATTTTCACAAATGCAAACTTTACATCAATTAATTAACTTAATTTTGCACTCATTTTTGTCATAAAAGATAAACAACTTCCTGTTGAGTGGCGCTTCATTAAGTCACATGTCCTCCCATGTTTCACTATCCAACACATCGAATCGGATCTTCCTCCCATTATTCACCCGACTTACGTTGAACTTGTAGGTTGCACCATTTTGCCCAATAATGTAAATCCAGGCCTTCTTAAAAGTTAGATCTCATGGAACTTCAGTGCACTTGTTTTTTTTGGATCAAAAGTGCACTTGTTTTTGGTTGAGTATTTTGGTTGAGTATTTAATAGGCATTTTGTAATTATTGTCCATGTGTAAACCTGTAAAGCAGATTTAATCATCATCTATACTCAGAAGATCTATTTGGATCAAATTATCTTGATTTGACTCAAAAGAATTAATCAAGAATCCATCAAGAAAGATATCACAAAATGAAAATTATTTCTTTTTCACACAAAAGATTCCTCTAGTTGATTTAAGCACCCAAGTTAAAGCCTAAGCTTAGTTTTTTTTTTTCACATGTACCCCTAGTTGATTTTATCTATAAGCTTAGTTTTTTTTCACATACACCCCTAGTTGATTTTTTCACATGCACCCCTAGTTGATTTTTTTTCATTGGACTCTTTTGATAGATGAATTCAATAGGCGGCTCTCACTTTTTCCAAACTAGTATCAACACGTGCGATACGCAGAGTATATTATACATAACTCTGATACCATTTTTATTTTGATAAAAAATATACCATAAAATATAATAATATTAGCCAAAATTTAATAAATTAGTCAAAATTTAATAAATTTCACTAATTCTTTTTTCATAGAAATCAATTTTGTATGATAAAAAAATAGAAAATCAATTTCTTAGTGGGTAGTTATTTTTGAGGTCAAAAGTACTTTTAGTTGGTGTCAAAAGTAGGAATAGTAGGAGAAATAGTAGTTATCCAAATAGTTAATAATTAAAAATAAATAAGAAAAATAATGAGAAGTAAGATGGAAAAATAATATAAAAGGTCATAAAAAAAGATTAATTTTGATAGTTTTTAAGGGAAAAAATGAGAGAATTTATAGAAGATATTTAAGGAGATATTATAAATTAGGGAGAAATCTTAAGGACCTTATTTAGGTCAAGTTCATTTGTCCAGATTCTCAATTTCTTTTAATATAGGAGTGACACGTGTATGAATGGTGGTTATAAAAGGACACGTGTCACTCCTATATTGAAAGAAATTGAGAACCTGGACAAATGAACTTGATGTAAGTTTTTCCCAAATCTTAACAACTCATTATAGAATCAAATGTCATTTTTTTTGTTCTCTTCTCTTATCCTCCTCAGCTCTTATAATCTTTCTCAAAATTTTATTATTCTTAGTGATAATTTTGAGATTACATATATCCGTCGTCATCAACATTTATACAATCACATTAATTCATCAAAAATATTTGGTTTAGTTTTTGAATACTGTTGTTTCTCTTTTAATCATTTCACTAAAACTTTCTTACAATCTGAGAGATTTGCTCTTTTCTATTCTTCCCCTCATTCTTATATTATTCCTCCTCCTCAAGCTGTCATTCTTACAATCATCTTCATCCTCAATCTTTAGGAGAAATTCTTTACGTCATTCATCATAACCACTTCCTTACAATCACGGTTTACATCATCAAAAATCCCTGGTTTAAATTTTGATTTTATTTTTAGGCATTTTAATAAAATTCAATTTTTTGTTCCTCATACATATCTTTACCTTTGAATATTGTTGTTGAGCATTTTTTTGTTCTGTTTTCCATAGTATATTTATTAATTATTGTTTTATTTTATTGTTGAGCATTGAGGTTGTTTTGTTTTATTGTATATTGTTATTTATTTATTTATTTTTATTTTATTTTGTTTTATGATTTTATTGTATTGTTTTATTGTATTGTGATTATTGTTTTATTGTTTTATCGCTTTATTTATTGTTATTATTTGTGCTAGTTTCATTAGTATTAGTGTTTGGATTTATTTTTATTCTTATTGTTTTGTTATTTATTGTAAGAAATACTCTGCCTATAGTATAACCGGTCCTAAACCCGGATGAAAAGAGTAGGTTGTGTTAGGCTTAGGCAACCAACGTAAAAATTTGTCGAATCTATCAATCATGGACACACACAACCATTTTAGCAATAGGTCATCGCCTGACATTTTACAGAAGAAGGGATATATAAAGAAGCAAGTGAGTGAGTGTAAGATTAGATTTAGTATGTGGAATATTGGAACTTTGAGAGACAAAGCTTGGGAGGTAATAAGTGTGATGAGAGATAGAAAGATAAACATTTTATGTCTACAAGAAACTAAATGGGTAGGTGAAAAAGCTTAGGATATTTGATGGTTATAAATTTTAGTACACTGGTAAAGTGAGTCATATGAATGATGTAGGTATAATTGTCGATGAAGTATGGTAGAAGAATGTGGTTGAAGTTTATAGAAATGGAGACAAATTATTATCGATAAAAATGGTAGTTGAGGAGGAAATAATTAATATAATCAATGCATATGCCCTTCAGATAGGGGCATAATTGTTCATTAAGGAACAGTTTTTGGACGAATTGGAGGAGATAATTAAAACAATTCCTAGCATTGAAAAGATTTTTATTGGCGGTGATCTTAATGGACATGTTGGTAAAGATGCAGGACAATACACACAAGTTCATGGTGATTTTGGTTTTGGTACAATGAATAATGAAGTACAATCTATTATTGAATTCTGTATGGCTAACAATCTCAAAATTGTTAACACTTGTTTTGAGAAACATGAAAAACATTTGATTACATATAAGAGTGGATTTAATAGATCACAGATTGATTTCTTTTTAGTAAGAAATTCGGACAGAAGAATATGTACGAACTGCAAGGTGATTCCAGGTGATGGTGTGACATCACAACATAGGCCTTTAGTTTTAGACGTTCGTGTGAAGTTTAATCGAACGAAGAAGCAGGAAATGTTTCAACCAACAATTAGATGGTGGCAATTAAGAGGGGAAAAATGAGAATTTTTAAGAATAAGTTGATGAATGAATGTATATGGGATAAACAAGGATGTGCTAATGATTTGTGGAAAGAATTGACTATGATGATGTGAAAAATAGCCAAAGAAGTTTTAGGTGAATCAAAGGGTTATATTAGACTTAAAAAGGAGACCTGGTAGTGAAATAATAATGTTCAAGAGAAAATTAAATTTAAGAAATAGTGTTTTAAGGATTTATATATATGTGATAGTGAGGAAAATTGGGTCAAATATAGATTAGCAAAGAAAGAGGCGAAAAAAGCTGTCAGTGTAGCTCGAGCTATTTTTTTAGGAGTTTTATAAAGAATTAGGGACAAAGGATGGGGAACAAAAAATTTATAGAATAACAAAGATAAAGGAGCAGAAATCAAGAGATTTAGATCAAGTAAGGTGTGTTCAGGATGAAGAAGGTAGTGTATTGGTTAAAGATGATAATATTAGGAATAGATGGAAGAATTACTTTTATTATTTGTTTAATGATAGGGTGGAAACTTTGAATTATGTTATAGATGATTTAGGGATTAGTGATAGGAATATCAATTTTACAGGTAATATTAAGATTAGAGTGAGTAAGGTTGAGGATGCTCTTAAGAAAATGACTAAAGGAAAAGCTGTTGGACCAAATGGTATTCCTATTGAAGTATAGAAATATTTGGGAGAAAATGGAGTGTTGTGGCTTACTAAATTATTTAATGAAATTCTAAGGTCTAAGAAAATGTCAGATAATTGGAGGAAGAGTACATTAGTACCTATTTATAAAAATAAAGAAGATATTCAAAATTGTGCAAATTATAGAGGAATAAAACTTGAGTCATACAATGAAGTTGTGGGAAAAAGTAATTGAGCGTAAGTTACGAACTGAGACTAGTATATATATCGAAAAATCAATTTGGTTTCATGTCGGGAAGGTCAACTACATAAACAATATATCTAATTAGAGGCTTAATGGAAAGATATAGAAGTATAAGAAAGGATTTGTGCATGATTTTTATTGATTTGGAAAAAGTATACGATAGGGTGCCAAGAGATTTACTTTGGAAAGTTTTAGAAAAGAAAGAAGTACAAGTTGAGTATATTAGTGCTATTCAAGATATGTATGAAGGAGTAATGACTAAAGTCAGAATACCGGTAGGAGAAACTGTAACATTATGTTACTAATTCCCTAATTAACCTGTGACATCTCTTTTTATTTTAATAATATCTTTACTAACTATGATAGAAAAAGGAATTGCAATAATATCAATATCTCTATCATAGTTAGAAAAAGAATATCCTAATGACTAAATACTATCCATGATAGAAAAGAATAAACTAATACAGCACAGCTGCTATCATGGATAATTTATTGCTAACCATATTAGAAAGGATTTGCCTAACATGGTTAATAAACAAAACTAGTTGATATTTAACAATAAATAGATATATACATGCGGAAACGAATGCAGACCTATACAAATTGGCAATATACACAACTAACTAATCTAAATAACCTTTGAAACCTAATTCCCTTTCCTGTTGCTTGCGCCTGTGCATGAATACCTGCAAAAATGTCAGTAATCGTGGGATGAGACAATTTGTCCCAGTAATCACCGCTTAACTCACTATAACAGTGAGATGTGCTGTAGCGAGGGCGTCTAAAGGGTACCACAGTTATAAAATCAATAATACATATATCTATTTCACATTTTCTTTCATCCATCACTTCAATCCTTCTGTCACGTCTCAATCAACTAAAAATCATCATCTCTACTCCACATGTATCACTCAACATCCCTCAGTCAATTCCACATTAACTAAATTTCATCTTCCCATACACCAATCAAATAATACTACCACAACAGCCCTCACACTCACCTAAAGATGCATTGTGCCACCACGGTGCATTCAAGCATCTATTCTTCACTATATGATTTGACACTGTGTCCCTCTCCATAATGAGGGGACAATTTCCTTCTCTGGCAATCTCCAGAGAGGGAACCCCAATTCTGTTTCCATTACAGAACGGGAACGGTTAGACTCTTCAATGTCAAACAACCGTAGGGGCGGTTGGGCTCTTCAATGCCAAACAACCGTAGGTCACTTCTCTCAATAAGTCGACCTATGATCCCTGATCCAATCAATTTGAAAAGGATCCTCAGTACAAATAACTGTCGATTGGCCAATCGACAGTTATCATCGCGCGATGGTACAAATATAAATCAGTGTCATGCAATGCTCACAATATCCATATCTAACAATTTCAACCCCATCATCAATATCATGCACTTTTACCTTTTTCCTTTCAATACTTCAATCTCAACTATTCAACTCCTTCCATCTAACTAACTATCAATACCCCTAACAGAAAATATATGAACCCCTCACATCATACCCAAAATAAAACCAATCCAGTATAACCATCCACGCCAGCCAGGATAATACATATAATGTTTCAAATTTCTTTTATACGAAAATAATCGTGTTTGAAAGGCACCCGATAGCCTGTTTTGTATAAAAATACTCTTTTAAAGATAATATATATATATATATATATATATATATATATATATATATATATATATATATATATATAGAGGGTGAGAAGGGATTTTACAAAATCCCTAACTAACGTCACCCTCAATGTTATAGCAAGGTAAGTGTGATTACTTGTCGCCCATTTGCACTTTGCTGCCTTTTCCTTACCATTTCCTTGTGAGTTTTTCCTTCCAAGCAACTCTCTTACTATATTCTCCTATTTCATATAACAAGGAAAGTGAGTATCTATTCTTGTTCATGTTACTTAGCGTCACTCTCGATCCTAATTACTACCCAATCTCTTTTTCTTATATATTTTATTCTAAGGTAAACATTTTCAAATCAAAGCCAAGGAGCAACAAGCATACATTTCCATTGAAGCAATAGGAATTAACATAAATAAAATCACCAAAGACACCCATAACCAATCACACTTTCATCAAATCAATACCTTCTACTTTCTATAATTAAATTACAATTTGAGATGTCTTCTGCATTGAACCAATTCAGCCATATCTGAGAAAAGAAACATAAACTTATTCCATTATTCTATTCTTATCTTCAAGCACACAATTTTCTAAGCCTTAACCAAACTCTCCTAATTAAAATTTCAGATTCATTTAAATGCCTTCATTTCTCTTATTTCATTCTTGAACCCAGCAGCCACTTAGGCAGAATTATTATTAAATTAATTCTATATATATATGCAAAGTCCTAATTTCATCATTAAACAAAACAACATTATAATAATATTAAATACAGTCATCACAAAACTTCCTGGTTTAAGGGCATAGAAACTTAATTCTCAAAAACCCACATGCAACCCTATAAATTTTCTCCATTGTACTCATGACCAATCTGAACATAACATCAATTACATATGCCCTTAAAACAAATCTTCACAAACACCAAAACAGTGGTGAGATCTATCAGTCAGCCCAAACAATACCCATAAAGAATAAAATAAGCATATAGTTCACAATACAATGTCATTTCACTACAAGGTATAGTAAAATAGTAATTATACACCTAAACACTAGATACATTCTTAATTCAATCTCATATGCAATCATTAAAGCGCTTGACTTCTCTTCACAAATTATTATCAAGTTTAGCATCACACACACACCATATAATAAAAGTCAAATATTTGTAGTGAACACAGCAAGTAAATTCAATCCCAAAAATTGCAACACCATACAAGGTCAAGAACAAAAGAAATAAAATACAACAACTATAAAAATCAAAGTTAAACAACATAATCTCACCAACAAATGAGGGTGCCAAAAGAAGAAAATCAATAACATATAAATGGCCTAAAAGTATACCATATATACCCAGAACTTAAGTAATCTATCACTCATCAACTTTAAATTACAATTTGAGCCTCCCTTACCAACTATGCAAATCGGCCCATTTAATGTATATGGTACCAACTTCACCAAATTAGACATTCAAAGTAATTTGGTAGCTTTAATAGCTTATAGACTAGTTAAGTTTAAGATATAAACACTTAGAATCCCACAACCCCATTGGACCCAAAGTTAGGGTTTTGCACAAATTCAACCAAAATCTTAATCAACATTCAATCAACTCAGCCCATGGGAAACAAATCAAATCAAACATCCATGAAGTAAACATGCATGCTGAAATCTGTTTAATAACCAAGTGAATTAAAAATTAAACTTCAATTTAATGAATTTAGTTAATCTAAACCAAATGGCAATCAAAAATAGCTTCAACCACCATAAGTTCAGCATACAACTTTGAATGCATCAACAATTTTTTATATAGGCAGCATAAATAATCATTTCTAAACATGTAGGCCATAGGACTGATTGGGCATCACATTGAGGAGACATTAAAATCTGTCAAAACAAAAGAAATGAATACCATCACAAGCCCAAGTAAACAAATACCATAACCACAAAGTTTCAGCCAAAATAAAGCAGTAGCAACTTTAAACAAACCGTTACAACTTCTTAGAAATTTGACTCAAGCTGCATACATCCTATACTCTTTCCCTTAAATGACCTAAATCATAAAATAAAACTTTCCAGAACAAAACAAATCAGATTGAACATGAAAGAAGAGAAGCAATCACAAACAATCCAACTAGAGTTTTCCATTTGATGATTATTAAACCTAAAAATCCCAAAACCAGAATCGATCTCGCTCAAAACTCACTCAACAAAGCAGAAAAGAAAACAAAATGGAAAGATTATGGCTACCTAAGCTCAATGTCGCCGGATTCCACCATGACCCGCCGTGAAACTCGCCGGAAAAACGGCCACCGTAGAGATATGCCGAAAAAGCGAACCAAAAAGGAAGGGAAAAGTGAGAAATCACGTTGGAAAGGAGAATAGCTCAAGAAAATACAAGAAAGGTCGAAGCTTTACCTTTCCCTACCATCGGCCGTTGCTGGCTCGCCGGAAAAACTCGCCGGAAAGCACTCACAACAATCGGCCAACCATACATCAACTACCTCGTGTTCTCTCTCTCACTCGCGAGCTTGGGTGAGGAATAAGGGAAGAAGAAGATGAAGGAAGCCACAACAGCTTCCTTCTCCGTCGTCGTTGTCGACGGCGGCTTGCTCCGCCGGTCCCTGCAGCTCCGGCGACGGAGGGAGAAGAGAAGGAGGGAGGGGTCAAAATCGAAGGAGAGGGGTGGATGAGAGGGAAGCCGACAGATGATGATGAAGGTGAAGGGGGTGGCTAGGGTTAGGAGAAATGGAGGGATGATTATATATATATATATATATATATATATATATATATATAGGGAAAAATTACTACTAATTACCCTATTGTTTATTCTTAATTATATTTTTAGCCCAAAAGTTTATATATATTACTTAAATGTTCTTAATGACACCTCAATAATTTCGTATTATTTTGAATTTGAAAATTGGGATGTTACAGAAACAATTGATTTTCCAATAAGAATTGGATTGCATCAAGGTTCAGCATTGAGTCCGTATTTGTTTAACCTTGTTATGGATGTCTTAACTGAAGTATACAAGAAGAAATTCCTAAGTGCATGCTTTTTGCGGATAATATAGTCATTTTAGGGGATTCAAAAGATGAAATTAGGATGACTCTAGAGTCGAAAGGTTTTAGAATAAGTAAGAGTAAGACGGAATATATGTACTGTAGTTTTGGCAATAGACAAACTCATGAAGACATAGAAATTACATTAGGAGAGCATGTTATACAACAGGTGGATAAGTTTAAATATTTATGATCAATTATACAAGAAGATTGTGAAATAGATGGAGATGTCAATAATAGAATTCAAGCTGGTTGGTGCAAATGGAGAAAAGCTTCTGGGGTTATATGTGATCGTATGGTTCAAGATAGAGTAAAAGGAGAATTCTATCGAACAACTATTAGACCGGCAATGTCATATGGAAGTGAATGTTGGGCAATTAAAAAACAATAAGAACATAAGATGAATGTGACAGAGATGAAAATGTTGAGATGGATGAGTGGGTATACACTAAAAGATAGGATTCGTAATGATCACATTCGTGAAAGAGTTGGGGTAGCACCAATTTTAGAGAAAATGGGAGAATATCGTTTAAGGTGGTATAGACATGTTCAAAGAAGAGAATTAGATGAGCCAGTAAGAATAGTGAAGCAGATATTAAGGGAGCCCTATATAAGAAATAGAGGGAAACCAAAGAGAACTCTTGATGAAATTATTTAAAGAGATATGTTAGTGAGAGGTTTATCTCCAGGAATGACTAAGGACCGTGCAAAATGACGTCGTGTGATCCATGTAGTCGACACCACTTAAGTGGGATAAGGTTTACGTTGTTATTATAATTTAGAGAGAAATCATAAAAGATTTAATAAAGAATTATATGTCAGTTTGTTTTCGTTAATAATAGATGGAGAGAGAATGTGGTTATGTGCAGTTTTTTTTTCTAAAAATAGATGGAGTGAGTGGGTGGTTACCTTGAAAGGTAAAAAAAAAAGTGGGTGATTACCTGAATGTAAATAGATGGAGAGAGAAAGTGCTTACGTGGCTTCTTAGAATTCCTGCTTTTATCCCTCCCTTTCTATATAAGATAGATTTTACAACCTCTCATCTAGTTGTCATACTCTTTTGTACTATAATTTGAATATTAGCAAACAGTTGTAATACTCCCTCCGTTCCTAAATATAAGATCACTTTAGCAAATTTGGAGAGATTAAGGAAGACATTCCAATGAATTAGGATTACATGAAATTTCCAAAATACCCTTCACCTAAGTTTTAAAAATATCCTCTCACTTTCAAACCACTGTTTTTTTTAGAGAGTATAAGGGTAATTTGAGGAAAACTTGAGTCAAATTAGAAAGTAATCTTATATTTAGGAACAAACTCTCCTCCCTAAAGTGATCTTATATTTAGGAACGGAGAGAGTAATTTTTTCCCTCAAAGTAATAGCTAGATTTTAATTAATGTCATTTTGCTTTTATGAAATAAAATAATAAAAGATCAATTTAGTAAGATTTAAGAGCATGAGATTATGCATGTCATTCTTCCCCACGTGGCATCCTACTCTTCTAATGCATCTTTTCGATCGTCCAATTTCATTGGATCTTTTGGAATGGTTGCTTTGGAACAGCTGAATTTGAACTTCACATAAAAACCAATGGATCTCTTCTCCACATAAAAACCTTCCCTACCCTTTTTAAACTTTTAATAACAACTCGTCGAAAATTTAAGAGCTTGTTATATTCTCTAGGCACATAAAAAGAACCATCTTACCCTCCTCAAGTTTCAAAAACAAATTGATGTCAACAGAAAAATAGTGAATCTTGAAGAATTTGACCACCTCATATAATCCTTGGTTCTCTCACTTATCAACTCAGAGCTCCTATGCCCCACTACATCCGATTTCCTCATATCGATAGAACGGACCTGATTTTCACTTCCAGCAATCACTATCGTAGAGCGTAAACGAGAACCATAGAGCCACCGCAACCATACCACTTCATTAATTGCTTTCTTGTTTTAACATGGTCCATGGCCTATAAAAGGCACTTGAGATGAAGTTCATAATACACTCACTCAAAACGTTCGAGCTCTCTTCTTATCTCATGAAAATTCATTTAATCTTAAGTAAAGCATTTTATTCTAATTTTGCATGTGGATAACTATTATGCGGGTAGAACACTTAAAATAATGATTTTACACTTAAAGAGATAAAGCTAGCTCACATATTTACCTCATATCATACAAGACCGCCTAAAATAAAATTATCCAAACAAACACGTCATTGAAACAAAGACCCTACTGTGCTGTCTCCCACACCTCAACCTGCAAGCCTTGGAGGCCAGGAATGGCTCATGCAATCTAAATTATACTTAAAAATTGTGTACTATGTTTATTAATTCTTTTTCATCATACATAAGAAATAAGCTGAATAAGGTGTATTTTACATTTTAAAGCATCAAACGATTATTATTCCATCCATCATCAACATCCACATAAGCATATGTTTTTCTTTTGGCCAACACATAAGCATAGGTTGGGTTAAACTAGTTTATACATGGTAGAGGAAACTGCTTGAAAGATTCATCTAGAATCTCCTCATCCTCTAGTGCAGCTTCACCGCACCTGAATGAAGCTGAAGATTCCTGCTTGGAACAACCTGAAGAACACCGGGTTGCTCTGCAATAGTAAAGATTAAACAATCAAACTATATCACAAGAACAATCATAAGGCTTTACATCACAAGAAAAGGTCAAATAAAGATAGATGAATAAATAAAATGTAACTTGAGAAAGCATAAACAAAAAATTTGAATCTTCTAGGCATTACGGAGACACACAGAAACAGAAACAGAAGTATATATGTGGCAAGACACTAGGCAGAAATAAGTGAAAAATAGAGAGAATCATTGAATGGTATATAAGCATACATGAGAACCCATGAAACAATACAATCCAACCTCTCATGCAGATGCGAATTACTAGATCTGGCAATTGCCAAGTATGATTTCCTTCATATGTTTTCATCAAAGATATGGGCAGGATATACAATGACAATCTGCTATATCTTCTTATACATAAACCAAAACACCAAAATATTGATCTTCAAAATACAGTTCATATTCCGTTTTCACTGCAATCCGATATTCAGTTAGATATCATATCCATTTCATGTCAGATTAGAATTTACTCCCTTCAGTTAAAAATATAATTCAAAGAAACTTCTTATGGCACAGGAGTTTATATAGTTAACTTTGTAAAACAAGCGTCTACTTTATTGTACTCACATGCTCAATTTCAGTCAGTTGAACAAAAAGTGAATGTGCATAACTCTATTCTTTTTTATTGTATTCCTCACATCTAAATATAAATTAGTCATTACTAGTTAATAATATAAAAAACCAAAAATTCCAGTTCTCGTATAACCTCTTTATATTTACAAGCAAAACTAATTCAAACTCAATCTTTACATTTTAATAGCTCCCCTAACCCTCCTTGTGTTAACTTCAGACAGCACCTAGCTATACATAAACGATAGAGGAAAAACCAGGATCAAACTATATGGCATATGCCATTAATTAAATGTTTGTTTTAAAAAACTGACTATGGGAAACACTCCTACCCTTAAGTCTAGATTAGTCAGTTGCAATAGGCATCAGATTACCTTATCGTGTTTAACAAAAAAAAAGTTAACTCCCTGTTCAGATAAGTTTTTTTTTCAACCTAAGTGTAACATGAAAAAACATGGAATTCCAAGAATCAAGGCTAAGAAAAATCCTCCTCTTCACCAAGGATATAAATGCAATCCACACTAAACCTCTAAAGAAACATCATAATCTCTTAAATCACAGAGAAACAGAATAAACAATCAAATGAAAAGAAGCCAAACTCACTTGAAATCTCAGAAACCTGCTCAGGAGTCAACTTAGCCGAGAATCCAGAAGCAGCGTTTTTATAACTATACAACAAAGCCTCCCTAGCAGCCTCCTCACTACAATCAAATCAAACCAAACCAAACAAAACAGAATAATCAACCCCACAATCAATTCCAAAAACCCCACAATTTTTTTCCCCAAAAAAAACACAAATTCAATAAAAAGATCAGATTTTTACAAACCTGCCAAGCACAGCAGTGAGGGTTCTCACATGATAAGCCTCAGGCTCTTCATTCTCGGGCTTCTCAGTGTAGATTATGTGAACAGCAGGAGCAGAAGATGAAGAATCGGTAGGTTCAACAGATTTTGGGGTGGAATCAGCCATTGAAGAAGCAACGATCAAGGAAAGAAGGAGAATTGAGAGAGAAAGATATGATTTTTTGTACATTTTTGTGGACTGTATTTGTATGTATATATAGGGTTTTGAAGATGAAGGCTTTTTTGTTGTTACCATTTGGGATCAAATGGTTTTATGCTTGTGGACTAAGGAAGCATTATGCAATTTTGTTAGGGAGAGTTTTGTCATTTCATGTTGTTTGTGTTATACGCGTCAAGTAGTCAAGTTTGCTGTATTCCACGTTGGCTTTCCACGTTGGTATTGACGGTGGGACATGTCATGATGTTCCTATTTCATTGATTCCTTCGTTGCTTTTGTCTCTCTTCAGGTTTAACATTTTCCCTCCGGTCCTTATTATAAGTCACCAACCGCCTCTAAATTTTAGTCTTAATATAAGTCACCAACTAACATTAAGTAACTTATTTATTAAAATTTTTTCAATATACCCTTATCATTGGAAAATGAACATTAGAAGATGAGAAGAGAGAGAAGATGAAAATGCACATGTATACTCATAAAAATGAAAAAGTTAGTAGGTCAGTGATAAAGATGATAGGAGCAAAAATGGAAAAGACAAAAAAATTAGACCAATTTAATATTGTAACTTTCATTAACCTCCATTCCTTGATATGTACAATTTGGGTGGTTGATGACTTATAAATAGAAACAGAGGGAGTACACATAATTTATAAAATGTTCCACAAAATGTCGAAGGGACTTTAACTTTAATTATACTTCAAGTCAAAAATACATTTAATCCTCCTTTTATTATTCACAAGATAAATAATGTTTTGACCACCTATAACAAGCTATTGAGCCTTAGTATTTTAACTAATTACAAGTGTTTGAACTGTGAATAACAACTATCTGTTCACGCGTAACAAATTATCAGACAACCTTAGTATTTTAACTAATTACAAGTGTTTGAACTGTGAATAACAATTATCTGTTCACGCGTAACAAATTATCGGACACTAGTCACAACATTTAGGTTTAGAATAATATTGAGGACAAAATTATCTTCATAACTTTGAAGATAATTAATGTACAGTCCCTTTGGGCACTACTTTGATTTTGTCATTTCTAGGGCCATTTCTATATTATGTATATTGGATGGGAACAAAAATTAATTATCCTTTCCTTCCTTTCCTTCCTTTTTTTATGGTTTAATGCCAAAGGATAGCATTGGGAACTGAAATGATCCACCCTTCTCACACGTGCATCCAGTGCCCTTCTCTATACATGACCTTCTCTATACATATAAAAACCATCTCATGATTTTCTGCTATTTTCCCTTCAATAGGTGTTACTCCAACCCTTCTTCCTAATATAAAGACAATAGAAATCATACATTCTCTTGGTCAGATGGAGCAAACAATATAAAGACTCAAGTCAAAACTAGTTTCAGTTCATGACATCCACAAGTTGTACATTGCATGCACTTGAACCATATCACTTGCCTTCAGAGACATCTTGTAGAGTTCCCTGATCTTTCCACCATCATTAGATTTGCCAGATGATGTTGAAGATGGCTGCGATTTGTTGGTACCTGATGAAAGTGTGGTGGCCAACATTTTCTTCAGAAGCATCTGCAACTGCCTCCAGTATTTTGCTTCAAGTTCAGGATCGCTAACACTATAGGTATCAGCATTTGTATCAGAAACGTGACGACCTTCAAGCATGTGAGCCAAAGCAAATTCCAGCATCTGCAACAAAATTCATAAGCATCCCCAATGAATCCATTGCTGAAATAGACAACAAAGTGAAAGTAGAAAAACATAAAAGACAATGGCATAGCAAATACAGGGAATCTTGAGGAGGCGAAGGGGGAGGAATGATTAAATGATACTACACCTTCCCTTTATTTGAAGAGATTTTCTTTTCTAAGAATTTCCCCGATTAGAACATTAAAACATAAAGAAATAAATTTCCGTATATTTTGGAAGGGCGGCTGAAAATAATTCATTATCATAGCCTTCTTTTCATTCAAACAGGCTCCTTTATGCAAAGAATGCCCTTAAGAGCATTCAAGATGAATTAGTAACTAGACAAATACAGAAACAAAAGGTTGAAACAATCCTCTTCATAAGAAGAACTGGCAGACAACTTGAGAATGTTTACCTAGAATTAAAATAATATCAACAGTCCCTTAAATATTATCTATTACAAGCATCCGAGAACAGTACTGAAACTCACGCCTCTTGGAAAAGAAAGAAAGAAGTCATTAAGCCAAGCCTGCTCTTAAAATAACATAACCAAGCGTGATAAGCCTGTTATTCTCTCCATATATTTATTTATATATGACATATCAGGTCACGCAAAAACTTCCACCAATGATCTGCCCATGTGCATTATTTTTTAAGAAATCAAAATCAAAATAAATGCTAAATATTAGATAAATCTATACACACAAGAGACCAGTAGAATCATCTCTGCAAATTTATAATTAGAGTGCAAGTAATAAACAGAAGGGAAGAACTTGGTTAAAGTTCAGAAAAATACCGCATAGGAGTGCAAATGGCTTGAAACGCTAAGTAAGAGAGCTGATCTCTCTATGAGAATGGTCAGAAACATGGAAGGGTGCGTTTTTGCTCCATAGAAGTCAATAGCTTTTTGCCAGTTCCTCTCAGCCAGGGATGCATATTGCTTGACTCGTTGCTGAATCCTGTTTTCCCCTTTAGACAAGCCACCTTTCTTATTACCAGAATCCATAAACTTATAACAACAATTTCTCTGATAGCAAGCCAACTGGAAGTACGCATATGCAGCCTCCTGCTTACGTAGTTCACCCAGTGATTCATACACAGATAATGCTTTCCTAATGGCCTGATTAGCTGAAAGCTCATGCCTTTTCAGTTCCTTCCTGACTTTTCTGTCATGAGTATTGGTGCAGCTTATAAGTGTATCTTCCAAGCATCCATTTTCATACACTTCTGCAGTACTATCTTCTCTATCCAAAAGCATGCCAAGACGCAGATAAGTATGAGCAAATTGTGTATGTACCTCATTCCTCAAGTTAATTGTCACGGAATCATCATCTTCATCCATGGAATTCAATTCTGACCTTGCAGCTGCATAATATCTAAGAGACTCTCTATATTCCTGTTTTGTGGTCTCTAATGCTTGATTGTAAGCATTATGGAAGATGGAATGTAGCTTAAGATTTTCAATTTTCGATACCATCTCCTCAGCCAAAGCTCTTCTTCCATGGCCCAAATTTAAATATATCAATATAATATTGGTATGGTCTGAAACTTCTCTAAATGCATTTATGGCATCAGTAAATACTTGTTCAGCTTCATTCAGTTCTTTCTTTTCAAGTCTGATTCGGCCCATTTCATTGCAAACCCACCCTTTCTTTTTAACTACAGATTGTAAATCCGACAAACCAGAAGGAAGTTTGATCACTGACTTTCGAGCTTCTTCATAGCATTTTAGAGCAGCTGATAGATTGTGTTCCACTTCTCCAACTTGAGGACCATTTAGGTACTGAAAGATTCCACCATATTTTACTTCTGATGCTTTTTTTGAAATAAATTCAGTTTGAGTGACAACACTTGAACAAGATTCATGCGTCTCTGACCCTTTTCTATCAACAACGTCATCATCCGTGTACTCTTCTTCTGAGTCTTTAGTGGGCAAGCATGTGACATTTTTCGTATAGGATCTTTTACTATGCTTTTTACCATAAGCCATAACACTCAAATCTTCTCCGCTACAGCTAGCACTGCTTCCACTGCTTGCTCTATCACTCTGGCAACTGCAGTTTATCAGGGAACACAAGCTGCAATTCTGGCTCAACTGGGTCAATTTACTCTTCAGCCTTTTAACTTCCTTCACAACCTCAGATGGCATTCTCAATTCTCTGGTTGCAGATTTCCTCAATTCCTGTATTGATTCTTTACTTTTAATCTTATGGAACTCCACGTAAACATCCCCAATAAGAGCCCATGCCTTGGCCCAAAATAGGCAAGTAGAAGATTTCATCTCATCAGCAAAATGCCCAGTACCAGAGATGAAATTCTCATCTTTCATATTGCTACCTAACAAGGCAGTCTTATCATTTCTATTGAAGAATTTTTTCCGTAATGCAGAAGTGCTAACCATTGAGGAAATGAATTTTGCATCTTCAAGATGTGATGGCATTGATCCATAAACAGAAGACGCTAACCGTATAACTTTCAAAGCTTGATGCAGTTGACCATCTTCTATATAGGCTTCTGCAAGCGCCAAATAAGATTCCCCAAGCAAAAGAACTAGCTTCCAAAGCTTATGGTCTAATTTGGATTTTGGAAGCCATTCCCGAATATCACAAACTTCAATACAGTCAGAGTCTCCACATGCACAAACAGACACATTAAATGATGATGGGTCCTGATTTTCACTAAAATGATCCATAAGATGTGGTTCATTGCTCTGAAACTTCCGCATCCATCTAAGAGATTTAATAGCTTGTGAAACATGGTGCACTGCAGCTAATTTAGATGAGATAGGATCAGCTACTGTCTGGACCACAGGTGTAGGAACTGGACATACTTCACGTACAGAAAAGCTATCATCATCAGCAGAGTTTGGTAGAGTCACTTCTTGAGTGCTTAAACTCATGTCACCTACTGCCCATAGCTCCCCAGAGTTTGTTGCGTAAGTCATGTTGCCAGCTGACTCTGATTCTGAGTGGTTAAGTATTTGCCCTTGTTCACATAATCCGTCCTGAGATAATGCCTCCTCATGGACAATTGACTCAGAATTTCTGTTGTCAGCATCAAGAGATGGCTCTTCAGCTTCAGTA
Organism: Mimosa pudica; assembly: GCA_029929735.1. NCBI lineage: Eukaryota > Viridiplantae > Streptophyta > Magnoliopsida > Fabales > Fabaceae > Mimosa > Mimosa pudica. Next base: position 3,182,120 of record JAKELP010000021.1, on the reverse strand, counting down.
ACAATTGGATCACATTCAACAGCTAGACATTCAGATGTTAAATTCAGTTCTTCGTCATAATTTAGAATCAGCCTGGCAAATTGTTCATGAGCGATTGCTCGTACTGCCTGTTAAGCAGAACACCAATACTTGCTAATTCAAAATACTACAAATTAAACGAAAATAAACTAAAAAACCATCTTCCAAAAACATACCAGATGGTCTGAGTCCTCAAGAAAATCCAAACATTTTCTGAAAAAACTCACACACCTAGCCCTATTCTTAGCAGCCTGAGGCAAAAGCAAATATAATTAGTGACCATCTAATTCAAATAAAAGAAAGCGCATTTAGCCCAAAAACATGTTGACAATTTCACACCATTGAAAGTGAAAGTCGATGAGCAATCCGATAGAGGAGGGTTCCCAATGAAAATACAGCATCACTCCTTCCTCTACTGATTAAAGTAGGCAAGGAGCTTGAATGATCATGACATTCGTCGGAAGAATGATTTTTAGGGATTACAGAAAGATCAAAAAGCTGTATGTCATCTTCACCTGCACCTTTATAAAGCTGCAAAACTAAGTCAGGCTTGCTAGCAATTTTAAGCACAAAAAAAATTAAAGAGTTTGCACATAGTAAGCATAAATAAGTACAAAAAATTTGAAAAATAATAATAAAGTAAAAGGCAAGAAAAGTACCCAGTAAGATCCAGGATCCTGTTTGCAGTTATCTTGAAGGAATCTCAAAACAGAATGACCATTTTGCTGGACAACATAAGGATGAAATGCAGGTGTCCCATCATCAGATATCCCTTTCAATAGAAATATGTCGTCTGTTTTTAAAAGTTCATATCCTTGAACAACACCATTGTGATGATAACAGATAGCCATCTCTGGCACACTTGCCATGACATTGTCAAGCCATGCTTCCAGCCAAGTCAATGGCGTTACCTATCAAATTAAGAAAACACAATGAATAATTGACAAATCATAAATTAGGGTATAAGATTGTAGAAAGATTAACACACCTGGCGTGTAACATCCCATAGATGCAAGCTCACAGCAGCATACTTCTCATTACTAAACAAAAGCAAGTCACTGCCTAGTAGCATACGGAAATTATGAAATTGCCAAAACAAAACCCTCAGAAAGTTGTCACTGCCAACTTTTCTTTGTTTCTCAGATTCATGCATGAAGGATCTGGGTTTTTCACCAACCTGTGATGCCACCTTATTGACTGGATTACAATTCCTATTTCTTCTATTCTTTTTGCTTTCCCACAAAAAACTGTCCTTAACCTCTGAGCACTCAGTAAAACTATTGTACCCTTCACCTCGAACGACATCATCATGTTGTTTCACAATATGAGGAGTATTTCCTCCAGGAAGAACAGAATTATTTGACTTATCTTCTGTTGAAACGTTATGACTAGGAGGGCAATCACAAGCTTCCATTCTGACTGAATGCATAGCAAAATTTAAGAATAATGATTGATCAGCACATTTTGACTGATTGGAATGCCTTCTAATCAACTTCTCTCCTTCAACATCAGGGCTGCACTTCAGATAATATTTTGTCACAAGAAATCATTCAATGTTTATCATTGTAAGAAAAATGTGAGTCAAAAAATAGAATGTCAGTGCAGCCAAGACCATCAGAGGTGACAAAGGATTCAATCCTGGAAAATGCTAACAGGCCAGTAGCCTTAGCTAAGCTATGCAACAATAAGTTGAAGACCTTTTCAATTTTGAATGACTTTTAAGACAAAACCATCTCCACATAATGAAACATAAATTGTTAGTCAGCTAACATAAACTAAGTTTTCTTGATATTGTTTTTCTTTTTACAATCTAAGTCCTTCATTGTCAACAATTCTGCATATATCCCTTTTCTTCAGAACATAAAACAGAACTCTGATGAATTTTGCTTCGAGGAAAGGCAAAAGGAGGGGGTGCTCAAATTTCACATTGAAATTCTCATGTTTCTTAGAATTGCGTAACCACTATAATCATAAAGAAATGATGATGACAATGAAATGAAATGAATCTGGAATATTCACCATGGGCCAAAAACTCATCTTTCAACAGAAATTATGATTTAATACTGCTGCAACCAAAAGAAAAGATCAACAAAAGGTAAGATACACACCCAGTGTTCAAAACAAGGGTGTGACCAATGCGATGAACAGCAACCGATAATCGAGCCTTTGAGTAAGGCATTTTAAAAATCTGCTTGAGAATGTCCGCAGGAGCAATCACATCAATTTCATCTCCATACTCTGCCAAACCCGACACCGCAAGCGCCTCACATTTTCTGGTGAGATTGGATGCAACGGCAGCACCATCCCAAGGTAAGTCTGACACATGCCACAATCAAAAGCATCAGCAATACATTTATGAATAACTAAGAACCCGTTTGGTTATGTCAGATTGCAATGCAATGCCATGCCATGGTTAGTAATCTAATCCATATTTTTAATTATGAGATGTTCAATTCAACGATTGAAAATTTTTCTTTCACATTTATTACCAAGGGTGAAATAGTTATTTTACAGCGGATTACAGGCCTGCAAAGATGATTCACAGGACCTATGAAAGGAGATTACCATAGATGCTGCAATAAATATTGCACATGTACTCTCTATTACATGCCTATGCGCAACCAAACAGGCATAGAATGGTAATGCAATCTGGAATACCATTGCAGGGGTGCAATAAGGTTCAACCAAACGATCCTAAAGCTAAAGGTGTTTGTGCTAGTGATATACTCCCTCCGGTCCTAATTATAAGACCTAGTTGACTTTTTTGGAAAATCCTAAAAAAGCAAAATAAGTCAATTATAAATTGATTTACCTAATTTTTTCCCTTGAACTAGTTTATTTAACCTATAAACTAATGACTAATCTAAAAATATATCAAATATGTCACAATTTAATAACATATTTTGTAACCTTTAACATCTCCAAAAAAACGTCAACTAGGTGTTATATTTAGGACCGGAGGGAGTATGATATTAATGTAGCGCTTTCAAAAGTAGTGAAGTGTCTTAACAACCTAATCCATAGCCAATAGATGTATACATGACTACAATTAAAACTGGGAAATGTTGAATAATAGTGATAGTGAAAAAACAAGTACCTGCTCCTGCAGTGGTCCTTGAGTGAAGAGGAGCAAGAAGTGGCGGCATATTGAGATCGGTCTCCGTCGGAAGCATCCGGTATCGATATCGAGGAGCATCCACTCTACACAAAAAGCCAAATACATACATTTACATATAACACATGAACAAGTAAAAAAAGTAACATGAAATAGCAAATTGAATTGATGAAACAATTGGACATTCGTAATTGAAAGAAAGAGAGAGTACGTGTAAGGATTAGGATTAGAATTAGGATTAGGATTAGGATTAGGGATAGGGAGGAGAGGGTGAGGGAAGGCGTGGAAGGATTTGTCGGTGGGAACAGGAATTGAACCGCACAGGAATCCCACGGGTTTGGGAGTCACGATTTCTAAGGTTCCCACGCATTGAAGCTCGCTAGAGGAAGAAGAAGATGATGACGACGACGATGAAGCCATGTGATGAATGTACAGTGAAATTACAAATGCTTTGTTTGATTTTTGCGATGTTATAGCGAGCTTTCTTTTTCTGCTTTTGTGTCACTCACTCACTCACTCCTTCCAACAACAAGAAGTGTGTTTCAGTGTGTGTTTGTGTTTTCTGGTTTGTTCCATTGTGGAACTTTGCTTCGCGCCTTCCTGGTTCTTGCTTCGCCTTTTGGGCCTGAACATGGGCCTTCTATTGGGCCCTGCTGGCTGTTTGATTGGTGATATGGGGGTATACCAATCCAATGTGAGGGAATGTAGGTCCTTAATGAATGAGGAAACGTGCTGAGTAATAATATGATTTGAAGCTATTTTTTTTTACTTCTCTAGTTATATTATAGTTATAGAACAAAAGTTAACATACATTAAAAGGTGTTTTGATTTTTATTTTCAGAACATGTAGCCAAAGAATTGTGGTATATTCTTTCATTTTTCTAAATTAAAAAATTGCTTGCAAAACATGGTAAGAAACAAGCTTTTACTCCCTCTAGTCCCTAATATAAGAGTCAAAATTTGAATGGTTTTGATCCCTAATATAAGAGCTCATCTCACATTCTTTACTCATTTAATGCATTTTTTCCTACTTTACCCCCAACTTTCTTTCATATATATTAATGTTTATATATTCCTCTCTCTTAAAAGTATCATAATAAATATGGGCAATATTGGAAAAAAAGCATTAACTTCAGACACCCAACTAACTTTCACATGTTTTCTTAAGAAGCATTTTTTTGGCGGCTAGCTCTTATATTAGGGACCAGAGGAAGTATTACATTTCAATCTCCATGATATTGATTATTCATTCAATTTTATGGACATCTTGCTAAACTCTCTCGAGAGAATGTAAAAATAAAGGGTAAAATAACACTATGTCATCTATTACACATTAAATGTATGTAAGGTAAGAAAATGCGTGTGAATGGTTTTTCATGGTATGTTTATATCTACTAAAAATGGTCATAATTATTAATGAGTAATTGGTTGAGCTGGTAAATGAGCTAGAAGTCTTCAACACTTGTAAGGGTGAAAACTCGTGTTCGAATGCTGGTAGCGCTCTCATTGGGAGAGTGAATAACCTTACCTACAACACTCCTAACTCTCGAGTCCCGATTAATCGGTTGTCAATAGATGACGAATTAACTTGCCATGTTTAACCAAAAGAAATAAAAACGATCATAATTGAAACATAATCAAACACTAAACTTACTAACCCAAAAATAATTATATGTACTACTTTATGTTGTCTGAAATAAAAAGGAATTGAAAAGAAATAAAAATTGGCAAAATTAATTTGAGGTCCCCCACAAGGGACTTAATACTAGAAAAGTCCCAAAAGTTGAAATAATTAATGTAGGGTCCAAGGGACCTCACTTTAATATATTTGAAAATTGAAAAGACACTTTTGCCCCTGACAACTTAATGGGCAGCCGTGACATTGCGATGGGCATAACTTGACAACTGAATGGGCAAATGTGACAACTTGTGGGGCAAAAGTGTCTTTTCAATTTTCAAGTATATTAAAGTGAGATCCATTGGGACCCTACATTAATTATTTCAACTTTTGGAACTTTTCTAGTATTAAGTCCATTGTGGGGACCTCAAATTAATTTTCCCATAAAAATTCACGCACACTGAGATCAAATTAAAACCCAAAAAAGAAGAATGGCGGTGATATGCTCCTTTTGGTGTCCAAATTGCTGCCTCCGCCGCTAAATCAAAGCTCATCTCAATTCGTCTCCTAAATCGGACCGCCAAAGTCCCGCCAATTTCAAGTACGACACTCTGAGTCTCAGTTATGTACTACCATGTGATAAATTTTGGGACTTATTCTATTATTTGAAAATTGAGGGACCAAAAGCAAAATAAGTACAAGTTCAGTACTTTATAGTAATTCTTTTTTGGATTCATGCAGAAGCCAGAAAAACAAAACCCTTTACACTTGTTTGGTTGACTTGATTCATTCATATTCATATTCATATTCATATTCATATTCATGTCGGCTGCACCAAAAGAAGCTCACTCTTCCCCTTACTAAACGCTCACTTCCTCTTTATGTATGTATAGCTTCTTCAATAAGAATGGCATACCCATTAATATTATCCATTCTTCACTTTTTCATTCTTCATTTTTTGTTCCAATCCTCCCCTCTTTCACAAAATCCCTCCTTTAACATTTGTGTATATGGTTTGTTTGCATATTCTGTATTGATACATGTTTTCTTTAGAAGGACATTTTGTACTTTTCAAGTTTAATCTTATTGCCCCTTAAGTGTCAACTTAATAGAATTCATCCAATATTAACATTAACGGAAATCGGAAATCTCACTGTTGATCCCATGGTAAAAGTTGGATATCATTGGTAAACCTTGAAATTTGATTCTCAGGCAATAGTTATGCATAAAAGATGGACCTTTGCTCATGATTCTATCATGTTGATTTAGTTAAGATGTGTTTGTAATTGTGTCACTTCTCTTTCTTTATGGAACATGTATAGCTAAGGCTGGTATTTTATTTTCAAGAACTAAATCCATCCTAAATTGGCTAATCATATCATAGTTTGTGTTTAGCTAAGCCTGCTATTTTGTTTTTCAGGAACTTGATTAAGCTCATTTCAGCAGCATCAACTTTTTGATTGCTCATTACTGTTATGGCTGCCACAAACCTTTTTTCTTTTTCTGCTTCACTTCCTAAACCCCAAAACTACCATTTCAATCATAACTGTTTTCCCCAAAAGCCAATTCTATCCCTGAAGCCTACTGCTAGACCATGTCTTCTTAGGGCGGTTCTGTCTCAGAATACCGGTAAAACTTCAACGCAGGAGCCTAAGGCAACTAAGTTTAAGCATTGTTTCAGCAAGGCTGAAGATGGGTATTTGTATTGTGAGGGGCTTAAGGTGCAGGAGGTTATGGAAACAGTTGAGAGGAGGCCTTTTTACTTGTACAGTAAGCCTCAAATTACGCGAAATGTTGAGGCCTATAAGTCAGCCTTGGAAGGCTTGAGCTCTATTATTGGTTATGCTATCAAGGCCAACAATAATTTAAAGATTCTTGAACATTTGAGGGGTTTGGGTTGTGGAGCGGTGCTTGTCAGTGGAAATGAGCTGAGACTGGCTCTTCGTGCTGGGTTCGATCCAACAAGGTGAGACTATGACAGGTCCATGGATTCATATTACATATGTTGATCTATTTGCATTTCTTTAGAACATTCTTGTTGCCAACTATCTGTTTGAGAATGCCATGTTATCTTTGCACATCTTAGGAAATGTGGTCTCTGATATTCTTAGTTATGAATCTTTGCTATTTTTCTTACCATACCTCAGTGAGGTACTCAGTCTAATTCTTTCTTGATTTATGAATGTGTAGGTGTATTTTTAATGGGAACGGGAAAATCCTTGAGGATTTGGTCCTGGCTGCCCAAGAAGGTGTTTTTGTCAATATTGATAGTGAATTTGACCTGGAAAACATTGTAGCAGCTGCAAGAATTGCTGGTCGAAGGGTTAATGTCTTACTTAGGATTAACCCTGACGTGGATCCACAGGTATTTACTGGAATAGTTTCCTTTATGAGTGCTAAAGAAATTCTGCATGGTGCCTGTAATTTGTTACACTTGTTGATAACTTGCTGATTTCTTCTCAAGTATTGGTAATAAATATCTGACTGAGGTAGAATCTGTTGAGGGTGATGTAGAGAAGAAGATGAAAAATAGAGTACAGAAAAGAGAAGAATAGATGAGAGAATGAGAAATTGGAATTAACAATGTCTTTCAGTTAAATGCATAGGATATACAATTGATAGAGGTATAGAGCCTCCCTTATATAGGCAAGGGCTAGTTTGTTCACGGAATAATGACTTCAAGCCCAACTAGCTCTAACTCTGTTTATTCTTTAATCTTTATATTTATTATTCTTTTATTTACAATTACATATCAAAATCATATATGACAGAAGGATTGATTGGAATTCAATAAATGTTAGCTACCGATGGATGTGGTATTCTAGCTGAACTTAAAAAATGTCCTGCATGGTCAATGATTGAGTTCGATTCTATCTTTAGTAGGATGGGAAGTGAAAGTTTGTTAAACTTTTAGCAATACATGTTCAACTATTTTTTTTCAAGTATATAGCTCCAATAGATACACAATTGAGGTGATGATATATACAAAAGAATGCTTTCTAGAAAATTAATTAATGTTGGCTTTGCTTTTAACACTGCAACAAGCTTTATCTTTCTGGGTAGTGTTAATTACATGGATAGCTCAACACATTATGCTCTAGCAATGACCAATTATATGGATATATTGCTAACAAGGAGAACCATTTCTAGAACTTTATTGAATATTCCCATTGTCTTCCTCTACCTCTCTTCATGAGACTTAGTTGTCTGTTCTACTGAAACAGACTAAACCTTTGGATTTGTAAATCGTTGGATTTATTTCAATAAATATTTTACTTTGACAAGGATTCTTGAATGTTAAGATTATAATGCAGGTCATTGATGTAAATGAAACAGATAGTCTAGTTGGAACTAGGAATTGAAAGTTGGTATTTATCATCACATCTATTTGAGTTCTTGTTGGTGTAATAATGATAACATTTGACTAGAAATTCATCATTTTGCTCATAATTTTAATAATATAAAGTATCTTAAATTTACCTTTTTCATGAAAACTATCATAGATATAAAAAACTGAAACATTTGACAATGTGAAATCAGCTAATAGGTATGGATGATCTCTTGCTATTTCTATTTTTGTAGACTGCAATCGTAAACCATATTCATTTGTCACACTTGAATATCTTGGGTGAAAGACACTGTTGGCCCAGCTTTTAGTTTTTTTAACATTGGTCCAAACTTGAGACCTCTACATTCCCTGCTGTCATTCAACTATGCTAATTCAGTTTTTTAATCATGCTGAACTCTTGCAATAAAAATTAATCTTTTGGTATTCTTTAGGTCCATCCTTATGTTGCCACTGGTAATAAAAACTCCAAATTTGGCATTAGAAATGAGAAGCTTCAATGGTTTTTGGATGCTGTGAAGGAACATCCTAAGGAGTTAAAGCTTGTCGGGGGCCATTGTCATCTTGGGTCAACGATTACCAAGGTATATCCACAGTATTTCTATAGCTTTCTTTATCATCCCCCTGCTCCACTTTAAATTATGAGATATTTATGGACTAAAAATTATAAATAATTACTCACTATTGTTTATTTTGCTCAATCACTTTTTACTGTTATTTTGTAATTCAGGGTGCTATTCACCATGATTTTCATCAGTAACCTTGGCACTTAGTTTTATCTCTTGATAACTTGCTTCTAAATCTCAATCTAAATGTAAATAATGAAGTCAATGTTGCACCTTTTTTTTCTCTCAGGTGGATATTTTCAGGGATGCTGCTGTAATCATGGTCAACTACATGGACCAAATTCGAGCTCAAGGTTTTGAAGTTAATTATTTAAACATTGGTGGTGGACTTGGGATAGACTATTATCATTCTGACGCTGTCCTTCCTACACCTAGAGATCTCATTGATACTGTGAGGACTAATATTGATATCTATTCTCATTTTCTCATATTTAGTATGATTTTGTTTGCCACTCCTAAGAAATCAGTAATTGCTAGTCATTGATAAATCAGAACACTTAATTGTGCAGTACGCATGTTTAGATTACATCATCTTATATGGTATGAATCTATTGGGATTTGTAGTTAATTAGTCTGAAGAATATTACTTTTGAGCATATATTACAACAATATATAGATAATGGAATTTTGAGGAACATGATCAACATCATCTGTTGTGGCATATGTGTGCTTCCCTGTTGAATGGGAGTGAGTCATATAGGTTAAATATCTTCATTCTGGTTAGTAATCATCCATTTACTCATTTCTTATCTTCATATGTGATGTAAGGTGCTTGCATAATTGCACGTGTATGTATTTTTGAACTCATCTTTGAGTGTTGTTAAATAGCATATAGAAGAGAATTTGTCACTGCTAAAAATATCCAATTTTTCATATGTAAAGAGTATTTATTTTAATATAGTGGCACACTTCAAAAAAATTTCCTGCTGATCCATTATTTCTGCATTACTCCTTTCTTAAGGTAAGGGAGCTTGTCCATTCACGGGATCTCAATCTCATCATTGAACCAGGGAGATCACTCATAGCAAACACTTGCTGCTTAGTTAACAGGGTGACAGGGGTCAAAACTAATGGGTCTAAAAATTTTATTGTTATTGATGGAAGTATGGCTGAACTTATCCGCCCAAGTCTGTATGATGCTTACCAGGTAGTTATTCCGGTTCTTTTATGGCTTATCACTTAATACATGATACTGATGTGGGAGTGTAATTTGTAATTTGTTTCTCATCAAATCTTTTTGTGCCATGGCTCCTCCTCTGATATATGAAGGGCTGTTAAATAAGAATGTTGACTTTGGATGCTTGATTTTTAGCCTGAATGGTATGCCATAATATACTTTCATTATTGAAACCCTCATGTCCTAACTCCCATTTATGGTGTCAAATCAAGGGAAAGGGAGTCAAAACATATCACATACTGCCTACGGGGGAGAGCACCCAATGACAATCCTCAAATATAATCCAATCAGATAGACATATCTTGTATTCTATTTGTTGCTTCTCAAGATGGCATGCTTTTCTTTTATACAAAAGAAAGCATAAACAACTATACTATATTAGAAGTAAACAAACGAAAATCTGAAAAGAAACAAAGTGAAACCCAGGTGGCATTTGTAAAGAGCATTTTGCCAGAGTATCAGTTTCCCTGTTGTTTTCCCTGTGAATGTGTTTGAAATCAATCATCCAATCTCTCTTCAGCATGTGATGACTTTCAGTGGTTAAATCCCAGTTCTCATGAAGATCATTATGGCCTTTTGTGATAAGCTTGATTGCATCTACAGAGTCACTTCTTGCCAAAAGTTAATAGTTTGGGCATGCTCTTCTGAGTTTCAAGATGGCATTCTTGAAAAATGAAATTTTGCTCTGGCCTTTTGCCCAAGACTAGGAAATTTGATGAAGATATCATAGATTGCCGTTTCACTTTGTGCTCCAAGTGTCACTTAATAGTTTACTATCTTTTCTTTTCATACATCTTTTTCGCCTTCCTTAACATAAAGGTGGGATTGTTTTTCTGTTTTGAAGATCACTCTGGAATTGAATTTTCATTGTTTGTTTGTAGCATATAGAGCTAGTTTCCCCTGCACCAGAAAATGCTGAAACAGCTACTTTTGATGTGGTTGGCCCTGTATGCGAGTCTGCAGATTTCTTAGGAAAAGAAAGAGTACTTCCAACGCCGGCCAAGGTAATGAATGAATAGACCTTATAATTAATTATTTCAGAAAAGGTTCTTGTTGCACAATCTGGACATTGTGGTGATCATGATTCATACCAACTTAATTTAACTGTGTACAAAATGCTTTCATTTTGTAGGGTACTGGTTTAGTTGTTCATGATGCTGGTGCTTACTGCATGAGCATGGCATCAACCTACAATCTTAAGATGCGGCCTCCAGAATACTGGGTATGGTTCAGTTTTTTATGTAAATTTCAGTTATAATTTTTTAAATGAAAAACATTAAAGTTATTCTGTGGAGTGAGTACCAACTTACCACTAATGTTACCCTGGAAGTCAACATTAGATAAATTCTTGACCTGTCAAAATGTTGTTATCTTTATAAGTAGGGATTATTCCCGTGAGAGGAATGTAATTACTAAGAAGTCTTGGTAGCAACTAAGCAGCATGGACGTGTTGTCTTTTTGTGCATTAGGACTTGTAATTTTGTGTTGGTCACTGGTGCTTTTTGTGGTGATTATATTTCTTTCTTATGACCTCAGTAATTTTATTTCCTTGATTACGAGTACCATGATGTTTTGAGGCTTTAAGCTCTTAAAGCTTATACTCTTGGAACCTGAATCATGCAAAATAGGGAAACAAACTTGTCCTGGAAATCACAATTTAGCCTCATGATTGTTTGTTTGTTGTAGTTAATAAACTGTTGTAATATATTTTAGGTGGACGATGATGGAACAGTGGCCAAAATTAGACATGGAGAGATTTTTGAAGATCATTTGCGGCTGTTTGAGGATCTTTGAGTGGAGAGTGGAGGCATCATTTTTCACTTGGGCTACAAGGCTCGAGATTTATTTGTATCTGTAATGTTTTAAGTAATGTTATTTTGAGATAGTATTTTATTATGTCGAAATCTAATACTTCATGAGATGGTAGAAGCAGATTTTTCCTGCGTGGTTTTGTGTTTTAATTAATTATCTAGCAATTATATTTATTAGTAAAGGGTTGGATACGAGCTTTGCCATGTCAAATTTGCAATCATTTTGTCTTTGGTCCGTTAGATTTCAAATTAGAGGTTTTGGTTTCAAGTTTCATTTTGTGTAAAACACAGGTCCTTATAATTTAATAAACGTGGACTTTTTTGCCTAACATGTTGCTTGTAATTAAGTAGCCAAAATCCGAATGAGGGATTTGAGGGGTTAAAGATTAATTAACTCTCACTAATTAATATGTTTGAATTTGTTTGCTAATATACGATGCTAATTTCACATATTAGTCTTATTTGTGGGAATGTATGCCTATAATAGGTGATTTTTATCGCTTCTAAATAATTATTGTGACTACATATTTAGGGTTTGAACTTTGAACACAATCAATAATTAATCTAGAATAAAAACCAAGCCCATTTCGATTAAGGATGACCATGACAGAAAAAGATCTTGATTCTCTCATTTGCTTTTCCACTCTTTTGTCATCTATCCTAAAATTACAGTTTTAGGTCAAAATCTATTGTGTTTGATTTGATTTTATCATAAGATTTTACGTAAATTATTGACATTTTATACCTTATGGATGAAAAATCATTAGTTTTCAATTTTACATTCAGTTTTCATAGAATAATGCTAGAAATTTGAAAGATTTTTCACATATAAAATATCAAAATGTCATTAATTTTGTATAAAATCTAATGTTGAAATTAAACATAAAAAATTTGATCCCAAAACTATGTAATTTCAGGGTGATGGAGGAAGAAGACCGGAAAAATAGAGGAGTTAATCCAAACAATTTTTAAAAGCCAACAGTTGCGCGGTTGCTCAAATGCAGAAATGCCTTGGAAAATTGAAGATCATAACATCTACACGCATAATGATTAGCACATCATAAGTCATGACTATGAACAATAAAAGAGCTCAAGAAACATCAAGCTTTGAACGTCATGAAGCATTGCTACTAACATCTTGCACATCTAGAAGCCGTAGACACTATTACTTGTCAACAAATCATGCTCACTTTTTTAATTAAATGGGAAATACTAATTGCTTGTGGTTATAAGCAGGACTAAACCTAAAAACTCTCATTTAAAGGGAGATGTTATATCACTGGTGATAAGGCAGTTGTAAATTATGCTCACTTTACAAACATATAATTGGTCTAGCACTGTAAGGCCCAGTAGTCGCTTGCAATCTCGAGTTCCTGTCTTGGAAGAAACACTAGTATTTAATAGGGAAACTAAATGTACTGAAACTTGAGTAATCAGTTGTGAAACTTGAGTAATCAGTTGTTCAAAGGCCTAATAATATGATATAAATTAGGTGGTGATTGCTAATTAATATACTATTAAAAAAGTTATACTCACTGTACAACTTTAGAACATCCATCTGGAGCTACATGAAGCCTAATAGTTGTGGGATGCTACTTTACCGAACCCTATAAATTGTATGATATGTTGTATTGACAACCAAGTCAAAAAGACTACTGTACTTAAAACCCATCAATCAATCCACTTAGAATGCAATAATTAGTAGTCACTCTGTTATGGTACACCTCTCTGTACACAAAGACAATGATTGTCATTGTTCAATCCTTCAATTGATCTCATCCATGAAAACACAACTTATAACTTACCCAGTTGCGTTATACAGGCTTTGGGAGATATAGACCCACATAACATAATGATTGCTCTTGACTTTTATTTATAGACATTGCAAATAAAAGAGCAAAAGACCTCTCGAATGGAAAGGCAATTGACTATAAAAAAGTTATGTCCATACTATAGATTAGAACTTTCTTCGACTTTGATTCACTCAATATTATTCCTTCAATCACATATTAACCAGGATGAGTGATATGTAATCTAATACCACTGCATAACCCCTAAAAATTTGTCAATATTGTGCAATGGTAGAACAGAGCTATTACTTAATAGAGAATTATGTTATATACATTTCTTCGTTGTCCTCGCTTTCTTGTAACGTTTTGCAAATAAAGTTACAATCGATCCATTTATTTAAAGTATTAATATACCATTCTATTAATTTGATTATCTAAATTGACTGGACCTAAGGTGATAAAAAATGTTGTAACTTTCAATCTTTGCTATTCACCTAAGTAGAGAAATTCTTATGTGGTTTCGATGCACCACTTCTTTAGTTAGACCAATATATACATAGGGTGCTATGTTCAAAATTTTTATGTGCTAGTTAACTTTTCTAAGGTGTCTAGACAGATTCAAAATTATTTGGTTAAGAGCATCACACCTTATTTGTTCACTTATGATTGATCAGATCATAAATAACATTATGTCTTGGGTTTATGCAATAATTCTTCACTAAATAAATGCATAAAACTTTGAAAGTCCTCATAGTCCGATCCTTACTCATAAGTCATAAACCCTAAAATTATTTTTTGGCAAATATACCGAATAATGGAGTAGGCAATGAGATGGAAATGCATTTTTTAAGGGTTGGTGATATAAACTGAAATGGGTTTGGTTGAACAAGTCTTAATTAAACAATATTTAAATAAAAAGGATAGAACATTTATGAATCACATCTAATTGAAAAGTTGTTACTAAAACTCTAATGGAACTAACCAGCATTTTCTATTTAGAACAATGGGCTTGGGCCATTCAAAACATGAGGTTTCAAATTCATGTTTCTCTTGTGGAAGAGCTATTCCCAAGCAAACATGAAAAAGATGCTCGTAATCAAATTGTCATGTAAAAAAACAAAGCACATTAAAATGGATTGTTACTTTTTTTTAACTTGAAACAAGGGAAGAAGTTAAAATATAAAATCTAACATGGTCTATTCGATCAAAACTCGTGACCGGACTGATGAGAAGATTAGTTTACTGGTTTAGTAGTTTGACAAATCAAACTAGGTTGGGCAGCTTTAATTAGTCCCATTATTCCAGGTGCCCATTTTAATTCGGAAAAAAAAAAGCAAAACGAAACCCTGGAATAATGTGTTTAGGCTGATCTTCAAATAATTGATGTTATGCAAGGAATAATGATGGTTTGTATTACTTCAATTATTACTGTCCCAAAAATATCAACTGCATAGTTTATAAATGCTCGTCATGAGGCCCTGACAAAAAAAAAGGCATGAGGCGGCCATGTAATACTTACGTGGATTGCATTAGTTTATTTTATGTTTTATCTCCCATGATCTCTGATATTTGAGGACATGTTACCTTTGAAAATGTTTTAAATGGATGCGTGAATTACTTCGATTAGGAAGACGCACATATAAATTATAGTGTGTACATTATATTAATTGTGATTCATTTGACATGCACATCTTTAAGACTGAAAAAAGTTTATATATATGAATAAATGTGTGCGGTTGGCTGAAGATTATTTTTAAAAAGTTTATATTGATAAATGTATGCAATTGGCTGGAGATTTTTCATTTCATTCTGCATATAATTTAATCACTTCCGTTAAGTGATTGTCAAACAAGTTGAACTTATGCTGTAACTTTTTATAAAAGTTTTTTATCCAACATCATTTTTAAATTGTAAATGTATGCGTGTGCGTGTGTGTGTGTAAGCTTTTGAAAATCATTACTGGTCAAAGCAGCCAAGAATTGATGTTCATGTAAACCCTGATGAAACATGCCAGGTTCGTTGTTGAATTGGAAATCAAAGAATTGATCAGCGATACAAGTACATAAACATATAACAAGTTAAGGTTGAGACGAAAATAATCAACTTTATGTTCTAAAATAGTAGTATATATGTTTTTTCTGTTTGACACGATCTATAATGAGAGTTCCACGTAGAAATAAAAAGTGGGATTGCATTCTAAAAGTGGGATGAAGATGGAATTCTGCGTTAAGCAAAATGAGTCCGTGAGAATGCTTTAAGCAATTAAGAGATGTCTAGGCGCAAAACAAAAATCCTAGAGACAACAATTAAACCATCAAATTTAAGAATTTCTTTATATTTTGTGTGTGTGTGTGTATTGACACACACACAGATTTATAATATTGCCAGAGTTTCATTCCTTAAAGAAAGAAGCTCAGAATTTTTAAGCGAGCATATTGAAAGCATAATTGAAAATGAAAAATATAGGGATAAACTAACATTTTATCTTTTTCATTACTTCTTATATGGGACTTCAGAACAATGAATAATTAATCCTACCGACATGCACACAGATCAGAGATACCCTAGAAAAAAAAAAGAATTGTAATGATGAACCATGTAGGCAAAGAACTACTCCTCTTATATTTATTATAACATCACATTTATTTATTTAAAAAATTAATGAAGAAAAAATTTACGACTTTAAAAATATTGTATTTATTATTTTTTTCTTAACTATTTTTTTGAATTCTAAACTTGGAAGTCATTATAATATAAAACATATAATATAATTAATATACTTAGTTTCATTAATCTCTTTAAATAAATTCAATTTAATCTTATATTAATTAAAGACGAAAGAAATTACATAATAACATGCAATCACCTTAATATAATTTAAAATGTATCTAATCTTTAATTGATTGATAACTCAAGTTACACCTCCCTCTATCTCTGCCATACATAACAGTGATTTGTTTGTTTAATTAATTATTTATTGAAAACACTTTGCTCCTCCGTTACCCTTGGTTTTTGAGAGAACTTGTGTAATGATCGTAGGTGAAGTGTCCAAATCATGAAAAATGCTTTCAGAGAAGATAGTGATATGTGTGTGTATAGATCATGAAGTTCAATTAACACAACTCAGATAATATAGATCACCATTTTGTCAACTTTAAAAGCAGCATATCAATCTTGATGTGTCTTCAACCCTCCCAACAGAACAATGACTTTAAGTAATTCCTTTAATTTCCTTATTTCCAAATTATATCGTGCCATATATCCACTTCCTTTTATTCCTTTTTATATCTTCCCTTGCTCTCACTTAACTCAATATATTTCAAAACAATATATATTTCTTCACTTCATGACCATTGTTCGCACCGCAAGTATACAGGTCGCGCCAAGTAATAAAGTGATAAGTAAAGTATCGTTCCTACTCGGATTTGGTTCCAAAACCCGGTCAAGTAATGATTATCGCACTCTCGCTCAATTTGAGTGATTCAAAGGTTAAGATGTGAAGGGTAACTATAAAAATAAATAAGAAAAACTATAAACAAGTGATTCTTCAACTCTAGGATATAATGGGTCCTAAGATTATTTTTCCCCCTTGTACGTCATAAACTTAAAGAGCCTCCTCTCACAATTGCTTTTAATAGCTATATATTTGCTAACCTACGGTTCTAAAATACTTGTAAATGCTCCGTCGAGTCAAGAACAAGTGTTTAATTTTATTAATCATGCAATCTCTTGTCACAATCAATAAAACCCACTTTCTAAGTTTCAACCCTAATGTGGCTATGTGAGGTCAATAAGTATATGTCTATCTTATCAACAAAACCATCCATTTGTCATGCAAACTTCAAGTTCTCACACTATTTTACCCAAGTTCTACACTCAACCTAGCCCTCTCAAGCATCAATCAAGTAAACACAACATCTAAATGGTGATCAAGCACTTAGAAGCATTAGGTAAAGAGTAAAATAAACACACATATAACATTAATCACAAAATAAGAGGAGGAATTAAGAGTTAATCCATACAAGGGTTCCAAATAATCCTAGAATCAAAGTTTTAGCTCCACATGTTTATGAGATGAAAAAGAATATATACATATATCAGCACAATCATAGAACAAGAGAGAGGGAAAGGAAAATGGAGAAGAAAAACCAAGATTTAAAGCAAAAATCTCTTCTAGACTTCAATCCATTGACACCCACTCCTCCAAATGCCAAGCACTAGCTCCCAATATGCCCAAGAGGTCAAGAATGAGTGTTTTCTGTCGAGCTCTCACTTTTATATCCAAGAAGTTTCGTTTTTTCGCGTCTGAAAACGCAGAGTTTTACTTTCCATTCGTTGTGGGTTCGTTGCGCGACGAACACACAACGAACAGATTGGAGGCAGAGAGGAAGCATCATTCGTCGTGTCTTAGTTGTGAGACGAAAGCTCAACGAATGTCAGGAAGAATTTTTCTTTTTCCTCTTTTGTCCCTTGCTTCACTCTTAAGCTTGTCCTATGTTTTTCTTGGAAACTTCATGTTTTCCTTAGCCTTTTGCACTTGTCCACCTCTTCCTATAAAAGAGAAAGAGGGTTGATGAACTTCAAAAATAACTTACAAACACATATTACTCCAAATTTCACACAAATGCATATTTTTCAATTTGTACTTTTTCCTATATGTATTTGTATCATTCTCAATCATTTGTCACCAAAAATCATGTACATTCAAAGGAAATTGAGATGGAATATGTGAAATTATGGAGTTTATCACTCCCCCAAACTTAAGTCCTTGCTTGTCCTCAAGCAATTTAGAACTTTTTATACTTTGACCACATGTTATCCCTAATTCAATTGAATTACTTGTCCTCATATGTTGTTCTTCCTAATTGATATATAGAATACATGAATTATATGCAGAGATGAATGACTCATGGTGTTAAAAACAAGCTCTCCTTAATCTTTGATCTAGTGTGTGTGTGATGGAGTTAAAGAAAATTTTCAAGATTTTTCTCCGGTCCTTTGTAAAACTCCAATGTATGTATAGACTCTCACTCTTCAAATTTCTCCACTCTTTTCTTCTTTCCCCACTTTCAACTTGTAGCACATAAGTTTAAAATCAAGAGGTCTTTTAAAGCTTATAATGGGGCCAGGGGTTTAAGTGTTTGGTTAATTGAAAGAATGTGATAAAGGAGTTCAAATATCTTGAGATAAATGAAAACATTTCATCATAGTCACTCTTTCACAAAATTCTCTTTCAAGAAGCATAAAATTCCCCCCAAACTCATCTCATTGATTCTTTGTACTCCTAGTCTTATTGCAACTTTCTCTCTTTTTTTATACTTTTTTTCTTCTTTTCTATTCTTTTTTTTTCATCAATTCACTTTCTTTCTTTCTTTTTCTTTTTTTTGACTTAGGAGTACAAACTTTTCCTTTACATAACCACTATTTCCCTTCTCACACATGTTTTTACATTTGCACACACTTTTATCAACCATACCAATCCTCGCTACTAATGAAATGTCAATTATCTCAAGATTCAGGTAGTTCATGGTTTTTCGGGTTTTAAGGGTTAAGTCCAATGTGGGTTGCAAAAGAAAATTTTTGTGGTTTTTCATTAAAAGGCTCAAAGAGGGTGCAAAAAGGATAAAGAATCGTCAAGGATGGCTTGAAAGGCTCAATCATATTTAATGATGGCCTCAATCATTTTTCAAACTTATGTGCAACCTGTGGAAAATGTGAATTTTCCAAAAAGAATTTTGAAATTATCAAGTGAGAGAAAATACATACATTAGTTTATTACAACTTTCCTTCACAAAATCCATCATCCAATTACTCTAACTCCATTTGTGTTTAAGTTGTTCAAGAGAATTAAGGAGAGATTTGCCTTAACACCACAATCCACTCAAGCAAAGCATATAAGTTCACCTTCTATATATCCTTTAGTCAAACAACTTATTCCTATCATTGGACTTTCATACATCTTTTCAAAATAGCTCATGGTCAAATTTTCTTTTTAAAAATAACAACTTTAGTTTGGGACAAAATATCACACATTCATCATCATAACAAAGTTAAAAAATTCCCTTGTGCACTTATTATTGACAAGCAAATAAAAAATTTATTCACAATTCTCAAAAAGTTTCACATGATCATCACCTCTTTACTCCCCCAAACTTAAAACAAACAGTGTCCTCACTGTGGAATAAGAGGGATAAAGGAATAAGCATGGAGTCAAGCATGGACAAAGCTTTGATATCACACCAACAAAACTAGAAACTATCCTAAGGATGCCTAAATGAAATCCAAAAACAAAAATTCTAAGAGAAATCCTAAAAGAAAAGTTCCCCCAAACTTGAACTATACTACACCTTAAACTTCTCTTATGAGATCAACCCAAAGTTCCATTCCTCACTGTCATTTCTCAAATTTCTTGCCCTACTCACCAAATAATCAATGGTATGACTTGTCAAAATAATCATCACTAGCATTGAACTTGAGCATATGCCTTATTTCAAAGAAACCAAATTTTATTTTCCAATGACAAATGGATGAGTCTAAAGCAAAGTTTCAAAACTAGTAGTTCAAGTTCAATGAAAATGAGGATTATAATGATTTAGTCACAACAAGTTCCGATGGAGAAATGCTCCTCTCAAATGCAAATAGAAAGGAAGAAGTGGCTTCGTTGTGGCTTCGTCGAGCAACGAAGACACAACGAATATCAGATTACATTCTGCATAATTTTGCAGAATTTTTCAGATCTAACCAAAATACCCAACCACTTACATAACATCAAAATCAACCAATTCATCTCAATTCATCACTCATTCAACACCAAAAATTCATTATGAAAGTAATGCTCCAATCACACCAAGCCTCATGATCCATATCAATCAAAATGTACCCAACAATCAAATGTACCCACATTAGCACACAAGCCAAAATTCACATACTCAAAAACTCATTAATCAATATGTGTCATTTCATGACAAACAATGCAAAAGGTCCACACATAACTTTCCCCAATTCAGCCACAACAAATCAACATCACAAAGCATAGGCAAATTCATTCATGCACCACAATCATTTACAACAACATCATGAGCACCACATCAATACAATCATACATAAATAATCACTTTCAGCTCAATAAATGCAAAATGATCAATTGGCTTGAACCAATATCCAGAAGTCCAGCATTCCATAGATTCATTATGCAGTTAATTATGACAGTGCTTAATATTGAATATAAAGTGAAGTTTAAGAGGTACTCCCCCTTGTAGACTTCTTCTTTACTTTCAAAACTGTAAGCTCCAGCATGTCATCTCCAAAAGCATCCCAAGTATTAGGAGGAACGTTTTTTCCTACAAATAGTGAGACCAAGAAAAAAACTCTACCAAACTAAACTAAAATAGTTAGGAAAATTTAAAACTACAGAAAAGAGCAAGAACTTGGGTTGCCTCCCAAGAAGCGCTAAATTTATAGTCTTCAGCCAGACTTTCCACACCACTCACTAATCATAAGTATCAAAAACTAAGATCACCTTGTCCTCATTTCTTTTCAAAAGACAAGTTTTCAGTGACAATGGGAATTCATTCATAATACATGTTCACTTGATCAAAGTGATTTTAAGAAACATGTTTCAATATGGCACATGATGGGCTCTAATTCAATTGTTTCCAAATTATCCTCAATAGCCCCAAAATATTTTGAAAACCCAATAAAATCCATTGGACTCTCATCAGTAAGAGTCAAAAAATCACTTTGAGGATTTTGAACAAAGATTATAGAGATTTCTACTTGTTCATAACAAAAAGGATTAGGCTCCAAGCTTGAAACCTCATTTGAACACTCAACAATATTCTCTCCCTCTTCAACTTTCAACTCACAATCACCCACAAAAGCATCACAACTCATTGGTAACACATCATCACTTTCCATAATCAATTCTCCACTTGAACCCACATTTTCTACACATGAGTCATTTGATGTATCCATGAAAACACCTTTTTGCCTTAAAGACTCAACTTGAGAAGTTAGTTCACCTAATTTGATTGCTAAATTTTCAAGAGCTAATGTTTGTTCCCTCCATTTTTCATCATCCCTAGCTCTATACTCATTTTCATTATCAAGATAAAGTTGAAGCATATCCATTATTCTTGACATCTTCTCTTGACTGGAACTAGACTCATCTAAACTATTAGGTGATATTTGACATTGTGGTGCATATGAAGGGAAAGAATAATTTGGATCCTTAGACAATGAATGTTCATGATTCCAACTAAGGTTAAAAGAATTATTATGCCAATTAGCTTGAACTTTAGAAAAATCATCCTCTACATAATCCATGGTTGAGACATAGGGACATTGATCATCATAATGGTTATTTCCGCAATAACTGCAACAACTGTACTCATATTGAGTTTGAAAAGCATTAGGGTCAAAACAAGATGTTGAATAACCATTATCATGTTCAAATCCATCATTTTCCCCATTAGTCCACCAAGGATAATCCATACACAAGTTCAAAGAAAAACTAACAAACACAAAGACACACAAAAATAACAAATATACACATGAACACAAGAAAACAAATATAAAAAGAAACACACAAACAAATATATACAAACTCAAGCTTAAGCTACTAGTGCTCTAATCAAGATTGACCAAGAACGGTTTTGGGACACAAATCCCCGGCAACGGCGCCAAAAACTTGTTCGCACCGCAAGTATACGGGTCGCTCCAAGTAATAAAGTGATAAGTAAAGTATCGTTCCCACGAGGATTTGGTTCCAAAACCCGGTCAAGTAATGATTATCGCACTCTCGCTCAATTTGAGTGATTCAAAGGTTAAGATGTGAAGGGTAACTATAAAAATAAATAAGAAAAACTATAAACAAGTGATTCTTCAACTCTAGGATATAATGGGTCCTAAGATTATTTTTCCCCCTTGTACTTCATAAACTTAAAGAGCCTCCTCTCACAATTGCTTTTAATAGCTATATATTTGCTAACCTACGGTTCTAAAATACTTGTAAATGCTCCGTCGAGTCAAGAACAAGTGTTTAATTTTATTAATCATGCAATCTCTTGTCACAATCAATAAAACCCACTTTCTAAGTTTCAACCCTAATGTGGCTATGTGAGGTCAATAAGTATATGTCTATCTTATCAACAAAACCATCCATTTGTCATGCAAACTTCAAGTTCTCACACTATTTTACCCAAGTTCTACACTCAACCTAGCCCTTTCAAGCATCAATCAAGTGAACACAACATCTAAATGGTGATCAAGCACTTAGAAGCATTAGGTAAAGAGTAAAATAAACACACATATAACATTAATCACAAAATAAGAGGAGGAATTAAGAGTTAATCCATACAAGGGTTCCAAATAATCCTAGAATCAAAGCTTTAGGTCCACATGTTTATGAGATGAAAAAGAATATATACATATATCAGCACAATCATAGAACAAGAGAGAGGGAAAGGAAAATGGAGAAGAAAAACCAAGATTTAAAGCAAAAATCTCTTCTAGACTTCAATCCATTGACACCCACTCCTCCAAATGCCAAGCCCTAGCTCCCAATATGCCCAAGAGGTCAAGAATGAGTGTTTTCTGTCGAGCTCTCACTTTTATATCCAAGAAGTTTCGTTTTCTCGCGTCTGAAAACGCAGAGTTTTACTTTCCATTCGTTGTGGGTTCGTTGGGCGACGAACACACAACGAACAGATTGGAGGCAGAGAGGAAGCATCATTCGTCGTGTCTTAGTTGTGAGACGAAAGCTCAACGAATGTCAGGAAGAATTTTTCTTTTTCCTCTTTTGTCCCTTGCTTCACTCTTAAGCTTGTCCTATGTTTTTCTTGGAAACTCCATGTTTTCCTTAGCCTTTTGCACTTGTCCACCTCTTCCTATAAAAGAGAAAGAGGGTTGATGAACTTCAAAAATAACTTACAAACACATATTACTCCAAATTTCACACAAATGCATATTTTTCAATTTGTACTTTTTCCTATATGTATTTGTATCATTCTCAATCATTTGTCACCAAAAATCATGTACATTCAAAGGAAATTGAGATGAAATATGTGAAATTATGGAGTTTATCAACCATCTCAGTACAACCACATGTGCTTCATGTTAGTCTCGCTTCAACTATACATCTCATCTAATTATATCTATGAAATGTAATAATAGTATGTTTAATTTGCAACTCAGGCTGAACCAAGATAGATATATGTGAGTGAGATAACTAATTTATAAATATTAAAAAATTAGTATTTAAAGTTACTTATTTAAACAAGGGTCTATATATAAATTTTGCTAATATACATATTTAGCACCTATGGAAATGCATTGTTTGAAACTATCTAATTGGTAAATTAAAGGGTCGTTAATATGAGTATTCAATACGAATAATTTTGAAAAATAGTTATAAATTTGAAAAACAAAACTATATAGTACACTTAAATTTAAAACAGATCAGACTCTCTATGTAACAGCAATATTTTAGAAAAAGAGGGGATACTTTTTTAATTGAATTTATAATTTATTTACAAGGGTCTATATTGCTATATATGAGATCATCTATCTAAATTGCATGACCCTTTGAGATCTATATCAATCACTAAACTCTTCATATACGTCATTCAGCCCGAAGTCTTGTTATGGATATACTTGAAAATAACATCGATATCGGATCTTATTATTTTTATTTTTGCATATTTACATAATTAGATGTTAATTAAAAAGATCGTTACCAGGAAATCAAGCATGACGGTATTTATTCTCTTGTTTTTGTACAATGTATAAAAGAATATAGATTGCCTGAATTGAAAAAACAAAATTATTGAAGGTTTTTGTGGAAAAATATCTTAAACTGAAAATGTAATTTGTTTTCTAATTACTTTTGTATATAGTGTGCGCATTTATCTGTGATTGCGTGTTTATGTGTACATGTAAATTTGAGACATACATGAAAGAGATAATCCTGAATCCTCTAAATAAGATATGGAGTATTTTCCCCCTTTATAACTAATTACCTTACTCAACTTACGATCATATATCTCATTTATTTTTGTTAGAATTTTAAACTATCACTCATTTTGATGATGAAATAAGAAAATCATTAAATTAATTTTAACATAATATTGAAGTTTTAAGTTATGACCACGACTTCAAATCATTTAGGTGTGCCACCTTTTACTTTAATTAGTGTTTTCACTTTTCAGGTTTTAGTATATACCCGTTATAAATACTTAAAAAGTAATAAGTTTCTTGTTGTAAACTTGCATTCTCGCGCAGACGGCCCTATGAGGGAAGATATCAAAACATGAAGCTTGAAGCTGCTCAGCATGACTAAGTTTATCATCATGTAAATAAAATATGATAAATATCTTTAGAGATGGATGATGTATGGAGTGAAATCAGGCATCACTTTACGAGTATGCATAAAAAAACAGAGCCAGAGTTGAGGTCAAAGAAAGCAAACCAAAAGAAAGAGCAGAGTGTTAGTAGACTTTGGGGTCCAATTAGATTCTCCCAACACACAAACCTCCATGCCTCCTCCTGCACATTAACACAACACTTTCTTCTTCTTCTTTTAATATAAAAGGTATCAATCTAATTTTATTATATTAAAGATATTTATTAAATTAATTAAAATCATATACTACCTCCTCCGATCCTAAATATAAGACATAATTGACTTTTTTTTAGAGAGATTAAGGTTGCAAAATAGGTTATTAAATAATTACATTTTGATATCTTTTTAGATTATCCATTAGCTTATAGGTAAAATAAACTAGTGTAAGAGAAAAAATTAGGTAAATCAATTTATAATCAACTTATTTTGCTTTTTTTTTAGGATTTTTCAAAAACGTCAACTAGGTCCTATATTTAGGACCGGAGGGAATAATATATATTTCAAAAACATCATCCTACTTTTTTTCATTCTTAACATATATATTACTAGCAATCCACACTCATTAATATATGGATTTTATTAGCATGTATTTGACCAATTGTTTACACCAGGTTATTACATGTTTGTTATTACATGTTTGGGGCTCCCCTCTCAACACATCCATTTCCTGTAGGACTCAAACTCAAAACTAATCTAACCTGGCTCTAAACTACTATACTAACTATATATATGTCGGTATTATTCTTAACACTTCTCTATATTAATAGTAATAATTTAAGAAAAATATGAGAAATAGAAATAAATTTTATTTTTATAATTAAGTTAACATATACTCCAAAATTTGAATGATTTTGATCCAAAATATAAGAGTTCATTTCACATTTTCTTCTTATTCAATGAATTTTTCCTACTTTACCCCTAACACTCTTTCATATATATTTATTGAATCTTATGTATTTCTCTCTCATAAAAGTATTATAATAAATATGGGTAATATTGAAAAATGAGCATTAACTTCAAACACTCAATTAACTTTTACATGTTTTTAAAGAAGCAGTTTTAGACAACTAAGCTCTTAAATTATGGAACGGACAAAGTATACACACTCCACGGACGACAATTGATAAGATGAACAGAAAAACATGACATTATAAGAGAAAAAACAAAGGCAAGTGGGAACAGATTTTGTGGAAGGCTAAATATAGTGAAGAAAGTGGGCAGCACGTGCCACTACTCTTTAGGAATGGACACGTGTTGGTCTTTATCGTTGGGACTTCCCCCACTAGGGAAAATATAGAGTGCGGGACCCCCCACGATAATGATTCGACAAGAGCCAATGAGGAAGCGGGAAACAGTGGAATATCACTCACCCATGCTCATGTGGGTTGACCAATCAATCACCACCACTTTAGATGGACTCCATGCCTAAAAAGGGAAACTGAAGTTTGCGCCAAAGGGCAAACCGACCAACCGACCATGAGTCCTTAATATAAGATCCAAAATTTGAATGGTTTTGGTCCCTATATAAAAGCTAATCTCACATTCTCTCCTCATTTAATGCATTTTTTCCTACTTTGCCCCCAACTTTCTTTCACATTTATATATTAATGTATTTATCTCTCTTAAAAGTATCATAGTAAATATGAGTAATATTGGAAAAGAAACATTTAATTCAGATACCCAACTAATATTCACATATTTTCTTAGAAAGCGTTTTTTTGGCGGGTAGCTCTTATATTAAGGATCTGCGGGAGTAAAATACAGTGAATTAGCAACGGTTCATAGTAAAAATGGTGGTCACCTAATAATTAGCGATGGAATTTATCATCTAGAGTCTTTACTGACGGCAAAATTCTGTAACTAATTCTCTTTTTCAATACTAAGAGTGTAAATTCTGTTGTAGTACTCCTTCCGGTCCTAAATATAGGACCTAATTGACTTTTTCTGGAAAAATTCTTAAAAAAACAAAATAAGTTAATTATAAATTGATTTACCTAATAACTTCCCTTGAACTAATTTATTTTACCCATAAACTAATAAATAATTTAAAAATATATCAAATATATTATCATTTAATAATTTATTTCGAAACTTTAATCTCTTCAAAAAAAAGTCAATCAGGTCATATATTTAGGACCGGAGGTAGTATTACATTAGCATGAGTGATAAATGGTAATAATATGTATCTCGAGGTTATTATTACTTCCTCTAGTCCTAATATATAATCTTTTTGTGGAGTTAAATTCTCTCATAAATATAAGACTTCTTTCAAATAAACAATGTCAACTTTTAATCAAATAATTAATCTCTATCAATGCTAAATAATCAAATTAAAAGAGTGATCGAGTGCAATGGTAATTACATAATTTTAATTAACGCATATTTAATCTAATTAAATTAAGTAAATAGATGTTCTGACTATTAATATTGAATTGAAAGGAGTCATCAATGTCATCAATTACGAGATATCAATAAAGATGGAAGGTATATATAGAAGATAACTTTCGTGATTTTGAAGACTCACCACCCTTTTCATATGAAAAGCAAGTTGGTTGATGTATCCCTTTCGATTGTACTCACTCCGATCCTTATTATAAGTAATCAACTATTTATTTCTCACATACCAAGTAATAGTATTTTACCCTTAATTAAATAATGTGTTCCACATTTTCAATTTTGGATCTTCATTAATAGCAGGGCTAAAGTGAGAAAAAACATTTAATGCAGCGGGTGACTTATAATAAGGACAAAAAAATGTAGACGTACAGTTAGTGACTTATAATAAGGACCGGAGGGAGTATAATACTCTTATGAGTTAAAACTCCATTGTACTACTCTCTTTGTCCTATAAAACAAATTTAAAATAATTATTTTGCTTTATTAAAAAAACTACATAAATTAGTTAAAAGCATTCATTATATAATTTATATTATTCATTATGTGAAGAATATAATTTATTTTAGAACCGTATTATTTAAGACAAAAGATAATGACAAATAAGAGCCCAAAATTTATTATGTGAAAACAATGAATTTATATCGGTGATAGTAGAACTTGCAAACTTTATTATGAA
This sequence comes from Mimosa pudica, assembly GCA_029929735.1. Classification (NCBI taxonomy): domain Eukaryota; kingdom Viridiplantae; phylum Streptophyta; class Magnoliopsida; order Fabales; family Fabaceae; genus Mimosa; species Mimosa pudica. The sequence continues at coordinate 3,154,145 of JAKELP010000021.1, read as the reverse complement.
AAAAAAATGAATTAGAAAAGGTGATTAGTTGAAAATTTTAATCCGAATAGGAATTAAAAGTTAAAAACCTAGAAACTACTCCCTTCAATTTGTTACAAGAGCTTAAAATTTGAATGACTTTGGTTCAAAATATAAGAGATCATTTTACATTCTCCCCTCATTTAATGCATTTTCCCTACTTTACCCTAACTCTCTTTCATAGTTAGTACTCCCTCCGGTCCCTAATGTAAGAGCCCAAAATTTGAATGGTTTTGGTCCTTAATGTAAGAGTTCACCCCATATTCTCTCCTCATTTAATGCATTTTTCCTACTTTACCCCTAACTCTCTTTCATATTTATTAATGCTTATGTATTTCTCTCTCTTAAAAGTGCCATAATAAATATGGACAATTTTGGAAAATAAGCATTATCTCCAGACACCCAACTAACATTCACATGTTTTCTTAAGAAGCATTTTTTTGACGGCTAGCTCTTACATTAGGGACCAGAAGGAGTAATGCTTAAGTAATTTTCTCTCTTAAAAATATCATAATAAATATGGGCTATAATGAAAAAAAAAACATTAGTCTAGACACCCAAATTAATTTTTACATGTTTTCTTAAGAAGCGTGTTTTGACAGCTAAACTCTTATATCACGGACTAGTGGGAAGTACAAAGCAAACAATTTCAAAAGAGGCCAGGACAAAGTGAGGCCATCTCTCATCATACCGCAAGAACTAGCTAGAATGTAGTTTTATCTTGTATAAGGTAAGTATGTTAGAGGAATCTATGGGGTTGCAGCAAACATTCTTTTTAAAAGCTAATCCAAATGATGAGTTCTTTCTAATACACAACGGCTTAGTTATATAGCTTTATGAGGAGTATATCCAACTTCAACATACCCTAACTAATCCAACTGTCACATACTTCTAACCTAATTTATTCTGGACATTAATCAATGGGTAATTAACCCTCCATCCATAATAGAGTTGAAGTATTTCCAGAGAATAGTATAAGCAAAGGTCTTGTTAAACTTAAACCCGTGTTGCTTGCCTAATTGAAGACTAGTCAGAAGAGCCACTAATTTAGTACAACTTAAAGAGAGAAACCCTAGTTTCCTCGAAATCTCATTATTGTCCATTTTTTATTATAAGAATATCAAATGCGTTGATCAAAAAAAGATCTCTAATAAAACCTCAACTAGTAGCATATATTGTTGTAGCCGACTTATATCAATGTTTAAACCAACAAAATTAATGGGGGTACAAACTTTAAAAATCCGATACTAACTGAAGTCACAGCTCACACATACATATGCATCATGCATGTAGAGAGGAGTAAGTCTGATTCTGGAGAAAGATGACACAGGAATAGTGTTCTCTGAGCGATGACGTTGACTCCATGGAGAGACCCTCTTGCAGGGCTCTGCAACCAAGTTCTTAATTCTGCCATCAAATCCCTCCAATGGATACTCCTTTGACGACTTCCGATTGTTGTCTTATTTCAAGCTTTTTAATTTTAGGTTGACATCTCTGATCCCTCACATCGTCTATTGAAGTTTTTAAGGGAACAAGTTCATTTTTCGTCTTGTTTTGGGATGGCACTACAGTTATCCCATAATATACTTACTTCTAGACAAGAAAAACAAGCATTTTTAATTTCATTAATTAAAGTTAATGGTGTTAACCTTCTCTCAATTTTTAGTTTTTGTCCCTGAACTTCAAAATTGATGGTTTTACTCCTTAATCATTCATTCAATTTTGGTTTTGATTCCTGAACTTTTAAAATGGTGATTTCAATCCATAAACTTTGAAAATTTTATAACCATTAACACTGGACTTTGAAATAAACTTAGAAAATTATATAAAAACTAATTATGGCATACTAAAAGTTTGTGTACAAAAACTATTGATCAGAAATTTGTGGACCAAAACTAAAATTAATTAAAAGTCGTTTAAGATCAAAACCACCAATTTCAAAGTTGAGGGACTAAAATAAAAAGTGAGTGAAAGTTTATGATCAAAATGTCATTAACCCTAAAATTGATGGAAAAGTGGTGTTTAATATAACTTCGCGGATAATTTGCTTTCTTGCTTCTAATGTTGATTTATAGTTGAAGTAAATTTTTATAGCTACGAACTTTGAGTCTTCAATTTTTATTTATGTATAAACCTTTTGGATTTGAATGTTGAATCAATTTGTCATCCAAAAAAGCGTGCTTTGGATTAATGTTGGCGAATATGACTATAATATTGAAGCCATGCAATTAAATGCTATCAAAATATGTGAAGGACACTATAAATTGGAGTTTAAGTCAACCGATGTAGTGCCTACTCGCATTTCTCCCTCAAGAATTTAAGAATTTAATTAGGCGATTAGAAGTTATTATCTATGGGTTGTCACTCACTTGAAGAGCCTAACGCAAATGAGGGACCTAGTAACTAAATGCAAAATGTGTTTAAAGAGGGAAAAGTCATATTTTGTTGATTTAGATGGAAAATGGTGTGAGAAGTATGATTATATGTAAGAAAGAATTAATTGGATGAAAATGGATATTTATATTTGATTGAGATATATAACCAATCCTTTGTGTTTAGAGAATTATTAGACAATGTTTTCTTCAATTAGACCTAACTCACTCAAATTTTCTGTGTATTAAAAAAAGATATTTAGGGAGTTCTTTAGTTCATCCAAAGGTCCTTAAAAAACCCCTCTAGATTAGGCTTATGATAGGTGGATTAATACATGATTATTATCGAAATCCCGCTTATTATTAACCCTAAAATGCCAAGTTGATTAAGTAAATAATCAAAGTAGATTTACCAATTAGGCTCATATTCTCACTCCCAGGGTCCTGAATTGCTAAATTAATCCCAAAAATTCAATAATCAATGTTGAAATCCCACACAATAAATAAAACTCTAGGATTTTTTTCTCCAAAACCAAACTCTAGAATTGAAGTCTACCTTTATTGAAAATAAATCATTAAAGTATATTTTTTAATGTGATTAAACTAAAAATTTAATGTAACTTTAAATGACTAAATGCATATGAACATTCCTATATATTAAGCTAACCCATTCCATGTTGATTGTCTGAGCAAAAAAAATTCCATGTTGATTGCCTGTATAAACTAATTAAGGTTTCTTACTTTTGGTACACATAAACATATATAAATGTTTTCCATTTCTAACTAATTATAGAGAACATATATCACCACATCAGTGGTTAGAACAAATAGAGTAAGGACCCTAGAACTGTATCGAACCAGACACACCGACTCGCGTTCTCCAAATATTCCATGTTCCTATCACATTTATGGACTATATTTTCTGGGTTTAAATATTTGTTGTCGGTGACTTATTTATGACCGATCATTTTTGTTGTGCTAGAGTATATTCTATACAATTTTCTTAATAATATCATTTTAGTTACTGTTTGAAAATATATTATTATATTCTCCATACTTATTATATTCTCCACATGAATTCAATCCTGGATCAGTTTTTGATATACTTTACGTTCTTACCCCATTTATTAAGTAAAGTTGTACTAGTAGCTAGCTAGGGTTCCAGGATCCCTAGCTATAGCTATGGAGTCTTCAAACCATTGAAATGCTTCGATGAATGAGAGCCTCATGTTTTGATTGCATTCAGAAAAAATTATTGGCTTGCAATCTGCCTAATGACAAAGCTCCACTTTTAACTACTCCCTCCCTCCATCCTTAAAGCAAAATTATATGTCCCAAAATATATATAAGCTTCGTTTAAACTCTGTCCAAGTATTAATTATATTTATTTTCAATTCTATCCATTCTTTTGCTTTTTTACCATGCACTCTCTTTCATTTTTTGCATCTTATTGACAAATAGTAAGATTTATATTGTTTTGACTTGTTAAAATTTGGAAAAAGCTTAATTTGATATATAGATATTTAGGCGAAAATTAACTTAGAAATTGAATCAATTGACTACAATTATGATTGATGTTAGTTAATTGGATTTATAAGGGTCATTTGATCTTTTTTATCTCTTCTTATTTCACTTGTTGGGTCACCCAATGACCAAATATGGTGGAGCCCAAATGGGGAAAGAACAAGAAAAATGGGGGTAAGAAGTTAAAAATTCAAGAAAATGGGTAAACATAAAGTTTCTAAACAAATTACAAAAAAATATCTAGTTTACTGAAAATTGCAAATAAGTCCCTAATGGCACTAGGAAGGCCATTGGGAAGCCATGGCGAGTATTTTTCTGGATTAAATCATTATCCAAACAACCAATCAACCCTGATTGTGAATGTTGAATTCAAACTCAGTTCATCGTGATCTGGTTGGCTCTAAAACAAATTGCTTTGGTTGTAAGGAAAATTAACTAGCTAGCACGCAGAGATTCCGAAACCAAAACCTTAATTGGTCAAAGCTGTGGGATCATGCATATCAAAAAGCAGTAGTGGTGGGAAGCTAAGGAAGCTGTAATCTCTCTTTTCCCATGACGTACTCAATAAATGATAGTCAGATTGGCCATTTTTCCATACATCTCAACCTCAATTCAATTAATGTTACAAACTGCCCCATGCACTATTCCTCCTCTCTTCTTCCCTTACAGTCGTCATACATATGATAAATAAATCGGAAAAAAATATCTCTAAGTGGATCGAATAAGAGTAAAGTGGTTTTTTCATTATTTAAGGTAGCAACATGCATGCTGTCCTCATCATCAGATAAATTCATGCTTCTGTAGCTTTCAAATGAATACATACATACATACATTAATTGAAATCCAAAATGATTTCCTCTCTGATATTTGCTCCTCCAATATTCCCTTTCCCTTTCCCTTTCCCTTTCGTTCTCTTTTTACCTACTCCGATCATTACTTTCATTTAGCTGACTCAAAGATGGAAAATCATGGGAATTCTAAAAATTACTTCCAACTAATTCACATACTTGCAACGCTTAATTAATTAAGTTTATATTGAATTGACAAAATTGTTAAACTTCACTCATATCAATGAAATTTTATAATGAAAAGAAAACTACAAAACTTCATATTTAAACATTTTATTACTCAGGTGAAATTGACAAAATATGTATCAATATTAACTTTCGAAGCGACCTCTACTAGGACTAAGAAAAAATTAAATCCTTTTAAAAATCACTCCTCTTTCAATATTAAAATAAAATATGGACCATCTAAAAATTTAACATGGACATTAGATTTGAAATTTTTACCAGACCACCTTTTCAATTATAAACTTATTTTATATAAAAAAATTAGCTACAAGATTAATCTCGATTCATTCTATAATGGTTTAGATACAGATGAAAAAGTGATTTTGTTCATCTTTGTGATTTGTGATGAACAAAGAATGTTCTCCCTATATTACCTTGTTATATATAAAATGTTATAACGCAACTTAAAGTTACTGATGCCATATCACTTTATGAAAACTCCGTCTAAAAGAAAGATGCATGTGATGTATTTGCTCTTGCATATAGTCTCACAAGTAATACTGCCGGATTCATAGCACAACTTGCTTTTCTCCCTCCCCTCCCGTTCTCAAGAGTCAAGCTAAGAGAACCATTCCGCCAACAACACACAATCTCACACATATAAATAAAAGAGGGAAAGAAGGAATTGACGCATCATGCATATAAATATAAAAGAGGGGCACTTTGCATGGCTCTTCCAGATTCTGCCAACTGTCCCTCCTTGACCAGCCACGTAGCAGCCTTTACCACCCTCCACGTGTCCCCCTCAATATGGCCCCTCCTCCCCTTCCCTCCTTATATACCTCCCCCTCCTCCCCCTCCTTTGATCTCCTTTCTTCATTCACACACCAACGACCTCTTCTCTCCCTCTTCTTCTCTCTCTCTATAGAAAGTCATATATCTAAATATATTCTTCTCACTATATATATCATCACACACACACACACACATCCAAACCCCTCATAGTACACAGTACACACCAAAAATAATGCCAACACCTTCACCAACTCCTCCTCCTCATCAACATACTCCAAATAATGCCTCTCCTCCTCCTTTATTGTCTTCCTCTTATCCTATCACTCTCAAGGTACTATTTCTTCCTTCTTCATAAATACTATTTCTTCTTTAATCAATCAATTAATTAATTAGTTAATTAATTAATCTATACGTGCAGTTTGTTGACGTGGGATATAGAGTGAAGGTGGACAAAAACAAAGGAGGAAGCAGCAACCTAAAGAGAATGATCTCATCACTCTCCGACACGTCGGGATCCGCCACGTCAGCGCAGAGAGAGAAGATGATCCTGGACGGCGTGACCGGGATGGTGTCACCGGGGGAAGTCCTGGCGGTATTAGGCCCATCAGGGAGCGGCAAATCGACCCTCCTCAACGCGCTAGCCGGCCGCCTCCAAGGCCAGCTGACCGGAACAATCCACGCCAATGGCGCCAAGCTCGGAAAATCGGTTCTCCGGCGAACCGGGTTTGTCACCCAAGATGATGTTCTTTACCCTCACCTGACGGTCAGAGAGACATTAACCTTTTGCGCTATGCTCCGGCTACCGAGGTCTCTATCGAAACCGGAGAAAACCTCGGTAGTCGAGGCTGTCATGGCGGAATTAGGGCTAACAAAATGTGAGAACACAATCATTGGAAATGCTTATATAAGAGGTGTTTCAGGAGGGGAGAGAAAAAGAGTGAGTATAGGGCATGAGATGTTGATGAATCCGAGTTTGTTGGTATTGGATGAGCCGACGTCGGGGTTGGACTCGACGGCGGCGTATCGGTTGGTGACGATGTTGACGACGGTGGTGGCGCAGACGAAGGGTAAGACGGTGGTGGCGTCGATACATCAGCCGTCAAGTAGGGTTTTTCAGATGTTTGATAAGGTTTTGTTGTTGTCGGAGGGACAGTGTTTGTATTTTGGGAAAGGAAGTGAAGCTTTGAGCTATTTTGAGACTATTGGGTTTAAGCCTTCTTTTCCTATGAATCCTGCTGATTTCCTCCTTGATCTTGCTAACGGTACGTTGTCGTTTTCACTCATTCTTCTTTCTATTTCCTTCTTGTTGTTGATTGATGATTGGTGATGTTGATAAAGTCATGGTTTGGTGTTTGATTTTATGAGGATATGATATCGTTGATTCTGTTTGGCTTTTAAATACCAATATCTGTGTAAAATGATTTTCTATGGTAAAAAAATTATTTTGATGTGAAGGAATTAGGTAAATGCAAAATCTACTTTAGGAGGTGAATGTGACATATTTTGAATAAAGAATACTACATAAGGGAGTATCTTTTAGTTTTTAGAATATGTGAAGTGCTGTGTGTGTGAAGTATGGGTTCTTTTTAAAGAAAAACCTACACTTCGTTGATGATATGGATAGGTTATAATTTGTTGTTTGGTTTTATGAGGATATCAGATAATTTTTTATTCTCTTTTGTTTCCGATATCTCGGGAAGAAATGGTTTTCTTTTACATGATATATGTGGTAACAACAATTTTTAGTGTAATAGGAAAACTAGGTAAATGAAAAACCTACTTTACGAGGTGAGTGTAACTTTTTGAATTCTAAAGAATGTTACTCTACATAAGGAAGAATCTTCCAACAATGAAGTGGTGATTAATTGAATTCAATTAACATAGTTTCAAGAATATTTGAAAAAAATAGATGAAAGGATCCATTTTTACCTTTAAGATAAGGTGAAATAATGATACTGTGTTTGCCACTTTCAAGCCTACATATTGGTTATATAAATAAAAGATATATTACAAGAAGATATTAAGCCGTATGTTTTAGCATAATAAAAATTTTAGGCATAGATTAAGAATATATTATTAGAATTAGTAGTGATTTATAGAAATAATAGGGACAAGATATGGGAGGATAAGTAGGTTCATGCAGGCAGGGAATGGATAAATAACAATAATAAATAAAACCTCATTTAATTAATTAAAGTGATTGCGAAGGACATCATCATGTGGGTGCAATATATATTTATATGACTTCCGATCCTTTGGATCATCCCATCTTTATATATTTTCCTGACACATCCTTGTTGTCATAATTGCTTGGAATATGGAATAACAACACTTTTTTGATTGATGATTTTTTATAGCATTAAAAGTATCCCTTTCTAATACGTGATAATTCAAAAACCATGTATTTGATCAGTAAAAACCATCATGCATATATGTGCATAGAACCTAGCTCTCTAGTTTGCTTAGAAGCGACACTTGCCTAGTTTCTTAGAGTAACGTGAAACACTATTCCGAACACATTTTGTATCTTTAAAGGTTCTCTTTTAATATTGTTTTAAGGTATACCAAATCCCGATTGATGAGTTTCAGAAACAAATTTATATAAAATAATTAATTAGAGTATAAGAAAAAAATTATGAATAATTAATCAGAGGGATCACAAGTCATTGTTTGTATATATATATGCTGAGTTATCACAATAGATTGTTAAATGATATTTTTTAATTAATGATGACATAATTGGAAAAGGGGAAAGGTTTTAGTGTGAGTGGGAAGAATTCATTCACTTGGGTATAACCACGTGTCTTCTTCTTTAGGAACTCTCAATCACTTCACTTAACTTCACATCTTCTTTTTCCCCTCTCTCTCAGATTTAGCGATAAACACAATGTTTTGTTCTTTTTTTATTTCTCTTTCAAAATACGAAACTGATTTGACTTTCAATTCCCTTATGTTTCTAGTTCTTATTCTCTTTCCCTGCATCTTTCATTTTAATAATTTCCCATAGGGCCAAATTTTAACAACCAGCTCCAGTTTCGTCCGTCCAAATATATATCTTATCAAGATCTTCCCTTTACTCTTACATACATACAATCTCAATCTCTCTCTCTCTCTCTCTCTCTCTCTCTCTCTCTCTCTCTCTCTCTCTCTGTGTGTGTGTGTGAATTATGGAGGAGATGGATGAAGACATACGCAAGACACATTGATGATAATACTTCACTTCTCAACATAATAGCTGCTTAAATTAAAAAAAAATAGGTGCATTAGTTAATAGTAAGAAATATGACATGATTTCCTTAAAATACTAACTTACTTTGTAATGATTTGAATTCGATTTATACTCTATATTGATGAAGAGTTTGATTTGGAATAGTTTTAAAGAAATGATAAATATGAAAAATAAAGTTGTTTGATTTTGCTATATTGTAGATCAACAACTAATTCTCAATTCATTCAAAAATCATATTAAATAAAAATTCCTATTCATTTTTAATAACATTTTTTATTTAGAATTTTAAAACTAGAACAGTTAATAATTAATAATAATATAAGAATTAAACACTGCATAGTTGAATTTCTATATTTAATGTAGAATGAGTGGGTGTGCGTTATGTATGGGGTTTTTTCCTTGGTATAATGGAAATGACGGAATAGCTAGATGTAGATCCACTATCGATTAAAAATATTCAAGAACAGGCTTTTCTTAGAAGGCTAGAAAAGGTGATGAAAAATAAGGGAAATTTATATATAATATCAACCTTTTCAGAAATAAGTTTGGAGATTTCCTCTCTCTCTCTCTGTGTGTAAACATGTCAGATTTTTATACGAGTGTGGATTTATATATATATATATATATATATATATATATATATATATATATTCCTTTTTTTAAAAAAACAAAGGAATTTTATAGATGAGGTTATGTTGGCCGAAACAAAAAAGATGTGTTTATGATCATACACTTGTAGATAGGTCTGGATAAAGTCTGGTGACCTGTTTTCTTTATAACCATCTACTTTTTCAACATTATATGCTATAAGTGTATAACATCACATAAGTTATATGCTTTTGTACCACATCCATTGGATTCGAAATTACTTTTGCTGTCGTGCTGGAAACAGGCAAATATTTATTTTATATTAATTAATAAGTAATATACTAGGAATATATAGTTAGTGAAAAAGGTTGATCATAAAGCAAATTAATTATATTGAAGGAATTCATGAGTTTTGCAGGTTGATCACAAATCTAAACACAGACGGATATATCTTAAATTATTGCGAAAGTATATCTAGCTACTACTTTGTTATAGGTCGATCAACAACGCATCATAAAGAGTGTGTGTATCTCAGTGATATCTTTGATTTTTTTTAACTGTCTATCTTTTTTATTTCTTTGTTTCTATCTGTTGGAGTTCATACATAATAAATTAAGCTCACTGAAGGAGTAAAAACATGAAATAAAATCAAAAGCCTTTCTCCTATTGAATGAGTCTCTCTATTTTTTTTTTTTTTGTCTTTGCCCAACATATTCTTCGAAAGTCCACAGATCAGATGTTATTAGCAGAGATATTGTGGCCTTGCTGTCCTTATTTAATATGTTTAAAGTTACTTATTTAGAATCACTGGATATATTTCCAGGTATTTAAATAATTGTAATACATATAATATTTGTGTATGACTGAAGTTAATTAAGGCCATTTTTCGTATATTAAAAAAACTGTATAGATTTTGTTCAAAAAAATGTATAGATTATATAAAGTTGGTATATGACTAGACTAGATGGAATACAAGTATCATTGAAAAAGTTCTTTAAGTGGGTCTCACAAATTATATTGTTTATGATTAAATCTTAAAGAAGAAAGTGGCAAAGAAAGTAAAATCCTCAGGAAACAATAATGGACTGTAGTTACGTATCAGAGTTAATTATAGTGTTTTATCAGTATTGCATCACTAAGCATGGTCTACAATTGATTTATAATAAAGCAAACAATAGTAATCATGTATTTGTGTGCGATAATATACTATTTATAGTGCTGTTTGACTGGACACTTTTTTTAATTATCTTATCAATTCTTAAAGCTTGTTTGGGTTTTGTGACTCTTTTTTGATTGATTCTTGAGCACTGGGGTTATATATGTAATGGTTTTTGAGTTGATGACGACACTGATAACGCGAGAAATCATCAAACTTATATAGGAGTATGTTGGTTAAAAAGCAAGAAAAAAATAGTGAGCTAGCACTTAGATTAAAAAAAAGTGGCACGTTGAATCAACCTCTGCCCTTGAATTAACTGGTGTGTGTTTCACTTAGTATAATCTTTGATTTGATCCATCATTGTGATCTTTAATTTTATTGGGAAACAAAAGTTCATGGGGTTCTCTCGGGCGCGCGCACACACACATTTATATATAGTACTCCCTCCGGTCCTAAATATAAGACCTAATTGACTTTTTTGAAAAATCCTAAAAAAACAAAATAAGTTAATTATAAAATTGATTTACCTGATTTTTCCCTTAAACTAGTTTATTTTACTTATAAACTAATGGATAATCTAAAAATATATTAAATATGTCATGATTTAATAAACTATTTTGCAACCTTAACCTCTACAAAAAAAGTCATCTAGGTCTTATAATTAGGACCGAAGGTATATACTAGCAAAATAGAGGTATTGAAGATGGGTTTAAAATGTCTGTATTCTTAGCATCTTTAGCATATTGTTATCTATCTTGTGCACATAGAGAATTTCTAAAAGCGTCCATAATCATTTACGTATTAATATAATTTATGGATAAAATAAATGTTGTAATGATTTCTTTATTTTTAATTTATTTCGTTTGCATCTTTAATTTTGATGTTCATATCGATCTGAGCGGCCTAAATAGACTGATGAGACTTGAGTTGAATATAGTGTCAATCTTAAAATTACTTTAATACACATGCATGCATGACAAGTATCAAAGATTAGAATATTTTTAACTTTCAAGTGTCAATTTGATAAATTTAGAAAAAAGTTTAAATTTATAGTTCTAATTAACTAGTGGGATTACACCAAGGGTGTTCCATATGCATCATTACACATGTCAAAATTTGTCAAAGTTTGACCACAATTATATTTCTTTTGAAAATGATGTGGTCACTTCCCTCAAAATAATTTATAGGGATAGATAGATGGATGATTCCCTTTTTTATGGTCGCTTTATTATTTCCTTTTCTCACTTTTGGGTTGCTCCAACTTTTTCAAATATCTTTTTTACATATTAGAATCTGTTGAATACACTTACACGTGTTGGGTTACCTTTAATTCTTCCTCATATTTCAACATCATTTTCTCCCACAAAAGTGAAGCACAATTCGATATAAAGTAATTGGATTAGACAAGGTTACTGAAGCATCTATATACGCGCACACAATATATAAAAATCAAAGTGGCAGCAAGTAGTGGACCAAACTTTGATATCACTCATTGCACCATTCTTAGTGGAGACTTGTATATATTCATAAAACAGCAAACACAAATCAGCTTTTTTTTCAAGCTCCACTACGAACCATCATAAATCTGACACTTAAGAATAATCAATTATTTAATAAATTAATTTTATTTATGGCACGTAGGAGTAGTATATATTTAGCTTCTTTGTGTGTTTGTGTTGTGTGTGATTATTCTTTTATATATATATTTTCTTCCATACAGTATGTGAAAATATTCTGCTATTTATGCTAGCTCCAGCTATCATATATATGCAGGACACGCAAAGAGATTTTTTTATATTAACTGAATGTATTTATAGAAATGATTGAGATGATAATGTGGTCTATCGATCTTGCATCGATAAGGATGTTTCATAGGAAGGTTGATTAATGTGGCTAGCTTTCTTTCCTTTATCTTTCTGTCCTAAAGTCGAATAACCTATTATTCTTGCCAGCCAAAAGTAAACTAAAGCATTCTTGTTTTTTCAAATAAGGAATATATATATATATATATATATATATATATATATATATATATATATATATATATATATATATATATATATATATATATATATATATATATAAACTTGTCGGTTTTCCTTTTGTTTTCCTTTGCCCTGCGGGTCATTTGATCAGTACTATTCTCCTAGATTTTCCCCTTATATGCTGGGCACTTTAGTGTCAGGAAATGGAAGTGCATAATTAATTTGTTAGGTGATACATATTGGAGTTAGATAATCACGAACTTTCTATAATTTTGTTTGAGATAAAATACGACAAGCTAAGATTAAATAGTTAAGATTTTGTGTGTCTAGTCAGTGACTCTAACAGCTTCTTATTAATTCATAGCTGTGTAAAATATATGTAGTTTATTTATCAATCAAAAGGGAACATCTAGGTTCATTATTACAATAGGTGGTCCTTATATAAGTTTGTTTTCCATAAAAATAGATAAAATCAATTTAATAATTCAATAAGAAAATCAATTTAATGAGATGTGCCTTAAGATTACATATGTTTGATTCATCTATCAATTAGCTAGTTAGTGTGGGACTATATTTTGAATAAGTAGTTGAGTGATAGGTTATTGACGTAGTTGTGGAAAATGCAACATATATAATACAGTTAGAAGGAGTACTGTGTTTTTTCTTAAAAAAAAAATTGTTCGGATCAATTGAATAAGTCTAGCCTGCTTCAATGTTGAGTTCTTTCAATTCACCTATCTTTTTATTTAGTGAGTGTGTGACTGTATATATGTTTGATTAAATTTGATAAGTGATTGGGATTTGATCTCAATGAACTTTCTAGAAGATGTCAATTAACGAAGCTTGATCTTGTTGCATGCAGGTGTTTGTCATCAGGCAGAAAATAGCACAAGTGAAAGGGACAGACCAAATAACACAAAGCAAAACCTAGTCAACTCTTACAACACAATTCTAGCTCCCAAAGTCAAAGAAGCAATTTTGAACAACAACACAGACACTTGTACAAAACTCAATTCTCATCCTCATCCTCATCCTCATCATCATCCTAAAACTCTAGAAACCACCATTTCCAAAGTTGGGAGAACTTATGGTAACAAATTCAAGAACATGAACATTACAATCTCCCTCTCTAATTGGTTCAACCAATTCAGTGTCCTCCTCAAAAGAAGCCTCAAAGAAAGAAAGCATGAGTCCTTCAACCCTCTCAGAGTCTTCCAGGTAGTTGCCGCCGCCCTCCTGGCCGGCCTAATGTGGTGGCATTCCGATTACCGGGATGTCCAAGACCGCCTTGGCCTCCTCTTCTTTATCTCCATCTTTTGGGGAGTCTTCCCTTCCTTCAACTCCATCTTCGCCTTCCCACAAGACCGGCCCATATTTGTCAAGGAACGAGCCTCCGGCATGTACACTCTCTCCCCTTATTTCGCTGCACGAATCGTCGGTGACCTCCCCATGGAACTCCTCCTCCCCTTCATCTTCCTCACCATCACATATTGGATGAGTGCCCTAAGGCTAGACCTATGGTCTTACCTACTAACCCTTTTGGTAATCCTCTTCTATGTCCTCGTCTCTCAAGGGCTAGGGCTTTTCCTTGGTGCCGCCATCATGGACGCCAAGCAGGCCTCTACGGTGGCAGCCGTTGTGATGCTAGGGTTTGTGTTGATTGGAGGGTATTATGTACACAAAGTCCCTTCATGCATGGGGTGGCTCAAGTATGTGTCCATCACTTTTTATTGTTACAGGCTTTTGATTTATATTCAGTATGGTGATGGGAGGAAAATCTCAGAATTTCTTGGTTGCTTTCATAATGATGGTGGGAATATTATTATTAGTGACAAAGGGCATTGTAAGTTTGTGGAACAAGACGTGGTTGGTCAAATAAGCCCTTGGATAAGTGTTGGGGCTTTGGTTTTGATGTTTGTGGGTTACAGAATGTTGGCTTATTTAGCATTGAGGAAGATCAAGACTTGAATATATATATATATATACACAATTATATATATGCGTCTTCTAACACACAGGTTGATGAAGGAGATGAAGAAAGAAGGAAGAAAGAAGGAAAGAAGAAATTATAGAAGAAGAAAGGGAAGAATCAGATTCTTTTTGGGGGTTTATAGTTTAATTTTTAAGATGTTTAATTTTAAGATCTAAGACTATATAATGTAGGAGATGATTTTTAACAATTGCAAGTGAACAAAGAGATCGGAGAGGTAGAAGGAGAGTTTGAATGTCTAATGGTGAAGGAAGTTTTATTTTATGTACATTTTGGGCTTCAAATTATGATATGTATTTTCATTTTGGAGCTGATGTTGAGGGAAGAAATGAAGAGATTTTTTTCCCTGAAAAAATTGTAATTTCATCTCCTTTTGTAACAACGACCTTTAAATCTGTATTTATTTTTCTTTACTTTAACAATTGGGATATTTAGGAAGTTAAATAAATTATTTAATTATAATATTACGTGATATAAATATTGTGAAGTACTTTAAAGGTCAATTGAAAACAAAATTTTATTTTCTCTATTGATTTCCTTGAATGAAACAATTCGATCTTATAAATTTTACGGAGTGTACATAGTGAATCCTATGTTGCCGATAGGAGGTAGTATTATAAAGTTTATGTTCCAAGATTTTATCATTTGTATATGGTCAACAAAAGTACGTAATTGATTTTCAAGCATGCATTAGAGAGAAATATATCAGATGAATTCTACATAATCACAGAGCTATAATGGAATCTCCAAATGATGAATCGTTTCGAAATTAAATGATTATATCAGATCCAATATAGCTTAATTTATTTAATTTGAAAATCCTACTAGCATGGGGGCGTGACTGGTTGCCATCAATCGAGCTTCGATTTTCATCTGATCTGATTAAGTTGGCTTCATCTTAATTTTCTATAATAAAAATGAAAAATTCCATTAAACTATAAAATTACAAAATACTGGGTTAAAAAAATTATGCATGCATGATCACCATCTAGCAATAACAAAAAGGATCGGAGAACCATGGAGACACCGTCAAAAGATGTTCAAAATGTTTATTATAGCTGGTAAATTGAATAATCAGCAATCTCAAATGATGAAGGCATAATATTTTCTGAAAACATGGTTCTAATCTCCACGGCTTCAAAAGAAGGTTAATTTCACAAAATTTTGTGGAAAAAAGAAACGAATCAGCTCACATTGAGTTAAAAATTATTTACATGCCACCAATTTTATTCGCAATATGACATTATACACATGATCTGCCAATTCTTCCACATTATCTCACAACTAAGGAAGTATGTTTCGTTTGCATTGTCATATGCCTTCAGGTCATTATTGTTCATTGGTCGGTCTAACTCTAAGTTAACCTCCAGTTTGATTTACTCACACTTAAATCACTGTTTCAACTGGGGATTGCATCAATCCCAAACAATCTTTAGCAACTAGCTAGTAGCTACCACAAATGATAATCAATAAGGAAGAACTTGATAAACCACATTAACTAAAGAATTTAATAAGCAAATTGGTTGTGCTCTCTTGAAGTAAATTGAAACTCAAGCTCTATAGTCCCAAGAATTGATAATCGAGTTCTGAATTTGCATGAACAAAACTGCACCTTTTTTTATGTCCACTCTTTAACATATATCGATAAACTTCATTTCGAAAAATTGCTATTAAATGAAACCTGCTAACTCCAAATCCAAAGTCCATATGTCCCGAAAAAAAAATCCAAATGGGCGTTCTCTCTGGACTTGGGCCGGCCCAATTACTCAGATGAGATTCCAGATATCACGTTTTTCACCATCTTTTTAAACTTCGTTCACCTTAATAATTTTCTCAAGCCTAATGGCACAAAATTGGATTTTGAAGCCGACAAAAGTTTTCTAGTTGGTAAAGTTATGGGTTCAAATGCACTATGTAGATGGTTTTTAGGCTAAACATTGTTGGTACATAATTTTATGTTTAATTTGAATTGATTAATCCGGGTTCGACGGAAAAGAGTGTTGTCCACATAAGTATGTTTATTTCCTCTTCCAACATGAGTACTTTCTATGATTCGAACACACGTTATCATACCTATAGGTTAAACACACTTACCAACTCGACCAATTGATCATATGGGATGATTGTTATTTTAAACTGCCAAATGATCTTTGTTCTGTTTGGTTGGTGGTTTTGCAGAGGAGGTAAGGTGAGGGAAGGATTATAAGATGAAAAACTTTGTTTGGGTGGATAAAATGGAGGGAGGGGAGGGGTTGATTTTTCTCTATGCATGATCATGGTAGAAATTAAAGTTTGATTGAAATGATTTGTAATTGAATATAATGCATTTCTAACCATTAATTATACTCAAAGGTGCTTAATAATGCTTAATTGAATGAGTTCATGAGATTAAGTATTGAACTTGTAGGGTTTAAAAGTGCAAAATTATATGTGATTATATTAATTAGGCATTGGACCCATTGATTATAGGTTGGGAATGTAGTGATTTAATGCCTAACTTGACATCTCAAACAGTCAAACATTTTAAGTGAGATTGGATAGGAATTAATAATCAACTCCCCAAAGCATCTCCATTTATTTGATTAAAATCACCTTCATTTCTCTCTTTTAGCCATAGACACCTATTCAATTGCATCATTCAATTGCATCATTGAAGTCCAACTACACTTTATGGTTTTACCCGCTTTTAAGTTTGCATATTAATTATTATTTATTAGTAATAGTAATCATATTGCGCATTTGCGCTAGGTTCCTCAAGTGAACGACCCATGAATTAGATTTTACTATTTTCTAGTTTAATTTTCTTAAAGGATAGGTCTGAGATGGTACTACGTACATCGATCAGTTTTAATACTTGAGAATCGGTGATATTCAAAAGGGGAGAAAAGGAAAACATGAAGAAACGAAGGAGTTGGAGACTAAAACTTGTAATAACGACAGGCCACTATGTACATAAACGCCACTATATGCACATGAGGTGCCACTATATATAGCTTGGTCCCGTTAAACTCATCACATGTCCACTTTCCCTAATTCCCATTATTATTTATTTCTTATCGTTGGACTTTTCCCTTCATCGCATCACCAAACGCCATTACATCTTCCTCGTATTGTCTCATCTATATGTATGTATTATAGAGCCTCAAATTATGAGTAAAATTACTTTTCATCACATTCTGTAAAATTTGAAGCTTACTACTATGTTTTTTTGTTAGGAGCCCATAAAGGGAAGATACAATCAGGTGAGAAACTAGAATGAGTGGATTTATCTTAATACCATACATTGATCCAAAAACTTTTAATTAAGACTGTATAAGTTTTTATTAGGCTTATGTGTCTGTGTACACACACACACATCTTATTATAGTTAACCTCACATCCTAGCAACATTATGTCGGGATATTTTTTAAAGCCTGATTTAACTTTGGTGAGGTGGTGGAATATAATTATAAAATTTGGCTTTTGAAGGGGAAAAACAATGGAGAAGTTGGAGAAAGAATGATGCTTGCATGCTTATAGCCGACAAAGCATATGCATGTTTGCCCCCACATGATCAATATGTCAATAAAATTATATTTTAGTGACACGAAGTTCTACTACAAATGAGACTGAGAATTTCACCAACGTGATACCAAATATGCATATATTGGAATCAGTTTTAGTACTCATCACTATGATAATCACTCCATAACGCACATTGTTATGATGAGAGACAAGTTTTGTAATGTTCAATTACAGCTGCCATGATACAAATTTAAAGATTTAACTCATACTTTTCAATTGATATTTTTGTTTAAAAAAGGGCGATTAGGACATTGTCTTCATTTTAAATTATTGAAGGGCACCTTGACTTGTAGTAAGTCAATTGATGTAGGTGTCTCGAGTCAATATTTCAAGAAAAATGAGATCTCAAATTAGCGGAAGTACCCTAAGATGTCCTTCTCTTGGAGGAGCCTAACTAAACGTATATGAAATCCTAGAAACTAAATACAAACTAAATTTGAACAGAAGAAAAGCATTGTGATTGATATTATATGAACATTTACGAAAAACATTATATGATAAAAAATTGCAAGTAAAAGTGAGATTGGACACAAAGGGGACTTGAATTAAATGGAGATAATGAGATCATCCTTCATAAATGGAGGTTTGGTAATCACAACATCAAAACTTTTTTTTTAGGGAGTTCTTGGATTGATTTTAAAGACCCCTAGAGGAATCCTCTAGACTAGGGTTATATTAGTTGAATTAGTACCAAATTCAAGCATACTAATCCATCTAATCAAAGTTGAGTAAGTACCAACACCCAAGTAAGGCATGCTAATAATAATGGGCTCCTAATGGCACAACTGGAATTCCATATCTTAATTAATCCTAACGTTTCAATTTATTATTAGAATCCAACAATCAGAATAATGAATTGCCACTTAATTATTTTAAGGCTTAATATTTTGTTATTGGAAGCCCAAACAACAAGGCAGTCAAACTCGTGAGTTCAAACAAACTCGTAACAGGGATGTAAACTCGGATCGTAAACTCGTAAGAGTCTACCTCCTTAAAAAAATAGCTATTAAAATATATGAATAAATAATTAAATACTAAAAAAGACAACAATTAAGTTTAAATATGTTTTAAAAAAATACTAAAAATAAATTTTCAATCATTATACTAGTTTTTAATTAAAAAACATACTAGATGGAATCAAAATAACTAAATAGCTTCTTTGTGAAATAATCTGCAATGTGGTTTGAAACTTTGAATGTAATATTAGTTGCATCCACAATAAAATATGGCAGTACTTTTTAATAAAACAAATCATGCTAGATGGGATTCTAAGTCATATTTAAGTAGAATAGGCGAAGTAGAATAACCATGCTTTGAAAAGTAGAATAGCTAGATGGGATTCTCACTCTCACACAATCAGATTACTTTTCTCCGTTTCTTAATTAATTTTTAATTACTTGTACATAGAATAGGCGAAGTAGAATAGCTATGTCTGTTCTGTAGCATAGGTCTGTATTCGCAGGCCTCTCTTGTCAGTTGTCACCAATCAGTTTTTTGAGTATTAAACTATTAATATACTATCTTTCACTTGAAAAAAAATAACCATGCTTTGCGTTTTTCTTATCTCATGTGGTCAGTCTTGACTCTTGACAATTAAAAAAGACAAATCAATACCCACTAGTTATTACCCAATAGGTATATTCACACAGTCACACATCCTTTATTTACAATTTGCTTTTTAACTTCTTTCCTCTTCCGAATAAGCTTCTACCTTCTTCTTCTTCTTCTTTTCCTCTCTTCTCTCAAATCTCAGGTCTCACCTCCCCAATCTCTCAATGGCTGACTTTGCAAGAAAAAATGCAGATTTAAGCAACGTTGGGCTACTAAAGAATGTGGAGGTCGTCCTAAGCTTTTCATTTTTTTCGATTTTTTTAAGATAGATTCTGCCTTCTTCTCAGACTTCTTTTTCTCAGATCTTTTAACTCGGTAAAAACGGTCTAAAAACGCCGAGTGTGACGATTTCAACCGAGTCAAAAACGAGTTTGACCGATTTCATACTCTGAACGATTTTTGAGCGAGTTAAGTCGTTTTATACAGGTGATAACGCGAACTCGGTAAACTCGGCGAGTTGACTCGCGAGTTTAACAGCTTTGCCAAACAATGAGCCAACGCTTTAAAATTGAATTCCAATTAATGCCACTCAAATGATTTGACAACTTCAAGCGAAAATTCCTAATTGCAATTACTTGATAAAATCAAATCCACTAATCAAGAATACTCAATTATTCACATAATAATAACTCAAACGTTCATTCAAAATGATGAATGCATACATTTGAAATAAAGTTCAAGTAAATGAAGCTCTAGTGTCAAGCATGCACAAATGGAATTAAATAAAGTTAAAATTGTTTCTAGAAAATCATATGAAGAATAAATCCTAGAATCATAGAAAATTTTCAAACATAAGGAAGAGAGATTGTGAGAACGAAAATTCCCCTACTGAAGGTCCATTGCTCAAACTATAGCTTCCATCACCAAGGATCAAGATGAATTAGTTGTTGCCTTTCACGAGAAATGCAACAAGAGAGGATTTTGAAGGAATCAAGGTGGAAAGAGTGAGAAAATGGAGAGATAATGATGAAGAATGGAGATGATGAATTGTGTTAGGATTTGTAATGAGTGGGTATGTCCAAATCTGTTTTGGGACCTTATTTTCATTCCTTTTCTGTGTTAGAAACAAGGTTAGGAGGTGGTAAATGAAGCAACCTCGAATCTGATCCGAAAAACACAATTCAGTGGCAGGATTCTCGTGGCGAACCTCTTCTTACCTCGCGACGAATGACTCGCCGAAAGTTAGATGGATATATGCATGGTTCATTCTACCTCTTTTAATCTGATTCATGCTGCTCCAAACTGAACCTAATGCTCATACAAGTGAAGGATGAAGAGATGGAAGATTAAATTATTTAAGAATTTCAATTATAAAACTTCATAAACAATCAAGGCAAATTCGCTCACTTTCAAGACCAAATTTCACCTAAAGGCATATATATCTAACAAATTGTGATTGGACCATTTCTTGCGTCTTAAATATGTTAATCTCCTCACTTTGGCGAGGTAAAACAATACAAATCTTGCAATTTGTCAATTATTATGTACACATTAAAATAATTATTTTTAAATTAAAAATTAAAAGTAAACAAAATTAAAATTTGAAACATCTAAAAATTATATTTGCTCGGTACACAATAGTAGTAATCTGAAGGTACTCATCATTGAAAAGAGCAAAACAAACAAAACAAACAGTTGCTCCACACATATGTATTCACAACTAAATGATGGGGCAGATCTTGGAGGATGCTGTTCACCTTCCTCGATCTGTTGGGTAGTTCTCTTTTCCTACTGTTACGTCACCAGTTTATGTGTACATGTGTGTGTTGTACGTGAGAAATGATGTGTGGTTTTCATCATTATGTTATAGGTGCTCATATTTTGTATCCTTCTGTGTTA
The DNA here is from genome assembly GCA_029929735.1 of Mimosa pudica. Classification (NCBI taxonomy): domain Eukaryota; kingdom Viridiplantae; phylum Streptophyta; class Magnoliopsida; order Fabales; family Fabaceae; genus Mimosa; species Mimosa pudica. The sequence continues at coordinate 3,132,458 of JAKELP010000021.1, read as the reverse complement.
TATTTTGAGTAGTATGAAGATAAATTTGGTGGAGGCAAAAACAAATGAGACCTCTCAATACAAGTCCACACTTTTTTTAATACATTTTATTGAGGTTCTAATCATACGATCATTTTAATTTTTTTTGAGAAATTATGGATTCAAATTTAATTTTACTTTAATTTTCTATAGTTAATTTTCTTTAAAACAAAATTGCTTTACATATAAACTAATGTATCATCTATTTAAATGTGACATATGTTTTAATTTTGTTATTTGATATGTTTTCTTAACTGCCATAAAAAAAGTGAAAAAAAAATGATATTAAGGACTGGGGGGAGTATATATTTTAAGATATAAATAATATTCCTGATTATGGCATCATTTTTTATTACTTTTATAAAATGAGTATCAACTATGCATTTAAATCCAAAGATTGTATTGGTATTTATTGTATACGACCTTTTTTTTTTTACTCAAATCGCGACAATTCTTATTCTCAATGATTTTGTTTTTGGGAATGCTTAATATGCAACTTTGCTTTATGACAAGTCAATTATCCAATTAAAAATAAAATTTCATTTATTTCTACAAATTTACAATTTATGTTGTATTTTATTTAAATTATATGTATTTCTTCAGAAATATAAATACTATATTTTAAATTACCTATTAAATATAATTAATCAATAAATACGCTAAATAATACATTTTAGGATGTTTTTAATGAAATTATTTCTTGGTCGATATTAATAAATTTACCTTTTTGGTGGCAGATATTGATAAAATTATTTCAGTATGTCCTATACAAAAATATTTTTACTTTGAATTTTGTTGTGAAATTTCTTAAATATGTTTTTGATCGATTCACAAAAGAAAAGATAATCCAGACGTCGCCATAGTTGTTAGTCATTTTAATTTTAGAAAACGTATATGTAATTCGAGATATCATATTCAAAATATTTCAAAAAACAGATAGATATAGAATTTGAAAAATGTTCTAAAATTTTAAACGTCTGAAAATTAAAAAATCATAATGTCATTTAGCTTAAAATTTTGGCCATTTTATTATTTCAAACCACGAGCTTTTAACTATGCCTGGGACTAGTTGGTCTTAGTTCTCTGCATTTGTACAACGCTGTGCTCATCATGAATCAAACATGAATATATCAGTGTATCATTTTCTTAAAAAAATAATGAAAAAGAAGAGAAGATCAAATTACAATAAATATGTTTTGAATATATACAATTGACACTGAAAAGAATGGAGATACTATAGCGCATTTAGCTGAAAATTATTTCAGGAAAAATATGAGATGAAATTAGAAACTGGATTGTTTGCCCTGGAAGGAACATCCACTTCACATCGTATATTAAATCTGAGATTAATTGAAGTGAAAGAGATCTATCCATTTAATTATTAGTATGTTTCTGCCATCAATTGCAGTTAAACCCGATCCCCATGCAACTTTATTTTAGTTTTTAATTCGTTATAAATTAAAGCATATATCACGTTCATCCATTTAATGCTGTAATAACTTATTAGCTGGATCATACCATATGCACCTTTTGTACCCTATTTGTTTTTCTCAATTTGATGATGATTTAAATTAACACAAATCGATATTTTCATATACTCCATTGGTCCATCCTATTCATATTAATTAGAAATCACTTTTGATAGCTTACCATATTTATTATAAATCATTTAAGTTATTTAATAACTTTTTCCCCAATAAGAATTTTTTTTTAAAAAAAACACACTCTGCATAAAAAATCCATATAAAATACTGAATAAAAATTAAAGTATGATTTAGTAATTAGCAATAGAGATAATTCAGTCAAACAGAATTAGAGATAAAATTGAAAATATTAACAAGATATATAAGGGCATGAATTTATTTTAGAAGACCCCTTATATTAGACACAAGAGTGTGTGTGTGTGTGTGTATTAATTTTTTTAATAGTTATAAATTTTAGATTCTATATTTAAGACACAATAAGTATTTTTTTAAAAACTCTCATTCAATGTTGGTTTATGTTTTACAAGCATAACCACCGTTCAAGCAAAAGGAAGAGTTCTCTTACTTTTCAAAAGACGATTGCAAATGGGCGGGGTGGCAATTTTTTTTTCAGACAAAATTGATGAATATTTCCTTTTTAATTCTGGTAAAAATATTATAATATATGGTTATGGTGTAAATTTTTCTTGGAATGTATTTCCGATCCCCTGAGCTATTTTGCCCTGAAAATGTTTATAGGTTTAAAATTTCTTAAATGTTTCGAAATGTAACAATTTCCACCTTACCAGCTAAAATATCAACGTTGTGCGATAAAAAAATTTTACTTTGGCTGTTAATAATTTAATAGTATATGGAGAAATCACTACTTTTGGTTACTTTCAAGGGAATTTTGAAACTAAAAAACTTTTAGGATAAAACAGTTATTAAGTGTAAACTTTCAGGGAAATTTGCATATTAACTTATATATTCTCATAACATCTATATATGAATATAATATTAACAAATCCTTAGATTTGTATGTTTTTAATGTGTATATTTTATGCTATTAACTTTTAAAGATGAAATATTAGTCTAATTGTGTCCATTTTGATATCATGGAATAGGTGAGATTAACATGTAAATGAGATTTATTGGCCATAATTAAAGAATCAGTTAGCAATAGTTGATTTTTACAACCCTTTGATCTTTGTTGATTGCATAGTAGTGTTACTTGTAGAATCGCTCGATGACCAAGTATGGTAGAGTCTGGATGGGAAGAAACAAGAAAAATGGGCAAGAAGTTGAAAATTCAAGAAAAAGGGCAAAAATAGACTTTCTGGACAAATTGTGAAAATTACTGAAAAGAACCTTGAATCTCCAAAAATGTAATTTAGTCCTCCCATTTGACAATTCAAGGTGGCTCGATAGTACGACTAAGAGTTTTATACAATTACCAGGTCTATTAATTGACACAAGCACTAAAGAGCTCAACAATGTCTAATTATTAGAGATTCTATTTATTAAACATTGGACTCATGCATTAATATGAGGTTTGATAAATTAGTAAATAGTGCGTGCATTTGCATCCCCAAACATGTTAATTGAGTTAGGAAAATAATTTTCAATCACTCCTCATAAGCACCTCCATTAATTTATCCAAATTTTCCCCTTCCCTGATTTTATTTACTCTTGCACAACATATCTCACACCACTTTTAAATATCAATCAATAATTTTTTGCAATTTTAATTCAAATTTACATATAGTTACTAGGTAATTGATTGTATTTCTTAGGTTCCTCCAAGTGAATGAAAATTGAGGGTAGCTTCCACTAACCACTTTGTCTAAATTTCATTGAGAATATATCTGAGATGACACAACACCGATAGGACTTTTAAACCATAAATCACGTTGCCTTCTTCAAATATCAATATGAACTGTACGTAGGGAAAAATTTACAAGTACATTTAATCTTCAAATATCAAAATAATGAGTCTAGCTAAAGTTTGGTTGAAGGATTAAATAATGTGGGACATTGCATTAATATTTTAATTGGTTTTGCTGGTTTCAAGTAAATTAGGTCAGTTTTGATGAACTTTACATAAAAATAATACTCCCTCCGGTTCCTAATATAAGAGCCAAAATTTGAATAAATTTTGGTCCCTAATATAAGAGTTCATCTCACATTCTCTCCTCATTTAATGAGTTTTTTTCCTACTTTGCCCCTTATTCTCTTTCATATTTTTATTAATGCTTATGAATTTCTCCCTCTTTAAAGTATTATACTACCTCCGGTATAGGACCTAATTGACTTTTTTTGGAGAGATTAAGGTTGTGAAATAGGTTATTAAATTATGACATATTTGATATATTTTTTGATTATCCATTAGTTTATAGGTAAAATAAACTAGTTTAAGGGAAAAAAAACTAGGTAAATCAATTTATAATTAACTTATTTTGCATTTTAAATATTTTTTTAGGAAAAGTCGATTAGGTCTTATATTTAGGACCAGAGGAAGTAATAAATATGGGTAATATTGGAAAAGAAGCATTAACTCTAGACATTTGTTAAATCACGTGAGTTAACAAATGTAGTTATTTCACCCTTCAATCCAATTTGTCTCCCTTTTCCAACAACTCTTCTTTCCTCTATATACACTACTTACTGGGAATGTATATGCAAACAAGGGTTGAAAATCTATATTCTCTTGCCCAAATTAAAAAAGGCACTAAAATAAGGGTTAAAATTCAAAGAAATCCAGAAATTTCTTCCTTTTTGTGGTTGAAGAGTCTTTTTCATAGTTCAATTACATGGAGCATTTTCCTTTTCCATTGCTTCAATATATAGTGTATATGCTTCACATTTCAAGATGCTGGCATATTTCTCACAATCACATTCTTAAATGCTATTCTTTTCGCCCTTCAAATAACTTATTGAGTTACATTTAAAAGAATTATTGCAAAACGTTACTATTGTATACAAAAATCGGTTACTAGGGAAAACAATATATGTATAAATTGATCCTATAATTTATGGAATGTACTTATTAAATAATTGGATGCTCATTTCAAATGAAAACTACTAAGACACTCCCAATTCTCTCAACATTTTCATTAAAGTTACCTCAACAATTTTTACATAGCTACTACCCTTTTACTTTTTTTTTTTTGATCAAACTACCCTTTTACTTTTTACAGAGGCCACAACAAGTCTACTTCTGATATGTTTATTATAAAATTTTATATACGTTTTTCTTAGTATTGTCATTTATGATACTTCAACTTAATTTATCCTTGTAAATAATATTGTCCCTTTAGTGCCTTTTAGGAAAACCGTTTTGAAAATGCATTTTCAGCCAAACCATGGGTTTCAGCTCAAACCCCCTAAATAGTACTCCCTCCGGTCCCTAATGTAAGAGCTAGCCGTTAAAAAAGCGCTTCTTAAGAAAACATATGAATGTTAGTTGGGTGTCTGGAGTTAATGCTTCTTTTCCAAAATTGCCCATATTTATTATGGTACTTTTAAGAGAGAGAAATACATAAGCATTAATAAATATGAAAGAGAGTTAGGGGTAAAGTAGGAAAAAATGCATTAAATGAGGAGAGAATATGGGGTGAGCTCTTACATTAGGGACCAAAATCATTCAAATTTTGGGCTCTTACATTAGGGACCGGAGGGAGTAATAACAAATCAGAAAATGTATTTTTAGTGTAAAATGTATTTTGAGGAGTCAAAATCTATGGTTTTTGGGAAAGACGCTTTTTCTCATATTTGTGTTAGGGAAATTTGCATTCTAGTCCCTGGGAAGGGAAATTATTACTTGAAGGTCCCTACACATTCCAAAATAATTATCAAGTCCCTTGGGCCTTTCCTGCAATTATTTGCTTATGTGCAATGACCGTTTTGCCCTTATGAAAGCATGAAAACCCAAAACATGCACAAGATAAAATTCAGGGACTTGCTACCGCGGTTGTGCCTACTTGCTACCGCAGGCTTGGGGACTTGCTACTGAAACGTTAAGTGACCAACATTCCCTCCCAAGTGTCATTCATATCTGAGGGCCATTTAATAAAGCCAGTGACCACTTTTTGTTATTACCCCGATATGTGCCACACCATGTTTTTCAAAAACCATTTTATTCACATGGGATGGGAGGGACTAGTCAGGGACTTGCTACCGCGGGTGTGCCTACTTGCTACCGCAGACATGAGGACTTGTTACTGTGTTTACAGATCAGCAAACCTGCAGTAACTGGGAGGGAATGTTGGTCACTTAACGTCTCAGTAGCAAGTCCCCAAGCCTGCGGTAGCAAGTAGGCACACCCGCTGTAGCAAGTCCCTGACTTTTATCTTGTGCATGTTTTGGGTTTTGATGCTTTCATAAGGGCAAAATGGTCATTGCACATAAGCAAATAATTGCAGGAAAGGCCCAAGGGACTTGATAATTATTTTGGAATGTGTAGGGACCTTCAAGTAATAATTTCCCTTCCCAGGGACTAGAATGCAAATTTCCCTTTGTGTTATTGGTTGCTTAAAATTTATTCTTAAAATTAATTTTCTCAAAATGCATTCTAGAAAATAAATCCAAACAAAATTATTAGTTGATCGACTCATCAATAAAACCGTTTTAAAGATTTATTAATTATTTTCTATCGTAAATAATAATTTAAAAGCAAAATTGCATAAAAGAACATGTTTTGTTGTGGTTTATTTTTGAGAAAATATAATAATCAAAAAATGAAATAGAACCTATTAAATGGGGAATTGAAGGGGGTGATGGGTATGGATTTGGGTAAGACGTTTAATGCACAATTAATGCTTCAAAAGACACACAGAGACAACTGAATAGCAGCGTGTGTCCCTCTCCATGTGATTATAATTTCCTCCCAAATCCTCCTCCCCCCTTATTCTACACTTTACTATAAACTCCTCTTTTGTGGCACAAAATATTTTTTTTTTCAAAAAAATCTTAAATTATCTTCAACCTATCTTTTACTCACTTTTTTTTTTCATTTTTCCATTATGTCTCTTCCATTATAATATAATACATAACAACAAGAGATAATAATATAATCTATTTGCAAGTAGAAAGAAGATGAAAAAGTTATGCAATGGAAAGGCATCCCAACTGCCCTTTTGGATACTTTACAATTTGATAGCTAAAATGGTCCAAATAAAATAAATTTTTAAAAAAGGTTTTTTATGTTTATAATGGGCATATATTCTCTCTTCTTTTCTTTTAATACAATAATTGACCTATTTTTAATTATTTTAATAAAATGATATGACAATTTAAAAATATAAACTTGTTTAGAAAATAAGAGGGAAACGTAAATTTCATTGTTTAACCCTTATAACTTTACCTTAATTTTCAATTAGGTCTATATAATTTATATTATTTGATTTGCGCCATTATAATTTGATGTATTATAGACATCAATCTTTGAGTATAAAATTCATTAATTTTAATTTATAAAAACTCATAGATAATGGAGAAACCAATAAAGTTCCACATCGAAAAGCATCAACAACATATGTGTGCCTTTGAAACAAAATTTAACAATAGATAGACTCTATCACATATTTCATTTCACACTATTTTAACACTCGAGTATTTATTCCATGAATGAAATTTCATATAGCTATAAATAAAAATTAATGATCAAACATATTTAAAAGTGATATATATACTACATTTAAAAATGATGATTAATTCTTATAAAAAATGATGATTAATTGATTTATCTAATGAATATTTTTGTTGAGCACAAATTTATCTAATGAATGTTAAACTTTAAATCTTTCGCGTTAATGATAATAAACACCCATGCACTTCTAAAGGTTGACTCTTCGAATTTTTTTCTTAAAAAATCATAAATACAAACCACAGTTGTATATTGAAAAGTATGAATATACTAACTCAGTTTTAGATATAATGCCTATTTTTTAATTTAATTACATTAAGGATATTAATCACATAATATTATTAAAAAACCATTAATTTCATGCATCAATTCCAACTCTTTCTCTTTTATTAATACATCAAATGGGATGATTTAGGGAAACAATAACAACAATAAAATCTTATCCTAACAGTTAGCTTAGAAAAACATTGAAAAAAAAAATAAAAAGACGTCTTAAATTCAGGAAAAAACTTACCTCTCCTTAATGAATATGTCCTATAATATCTAAAAACCGAGAAAATATTACTTTGATTTGTCATGTTCTAACATTAATGTTTGTTCCGTCAAATTTTTATTTAAGAAATTGATAGAAAACGAAATATGGAATTTATTGAGTCCTCTTGGTGCATATATAAATTGCCCAACCAACACACCAAAAGAAACTAAAAATAAAAACTCAAACCTCCTCCCCCAACTCTTTCCCTTTTCTTCTTCCCCCATGGATTCTTCTTCAACCCTCACAACTCATCACCTCCACCCCAAAATTCCCCAAAAACAAATGCAGCCGCCGTCTCTACCGCCCCGGCCCTCTCGCCGGACCTCGTCATTCTCTTCCTCTTCCTCCACTGCCTCCTTCTCACCCTACAACTCATCCTCCTCATCACTTGAATCCCTACTCTATTTTCCCAGGGATGACAATGACCACAACCACCCCAGCAATCCTTATTCTCCCATGGCAATCTCCGGTGGCCGCGGTGTCCCGTTTTCTTGGGAGTATCTTCCGGGAATTCCCAAGAAACAAACATGCTACAACAAGATTAACAATATTCATCATCTTCAACAACATCATCAGGAATCTTCCATGAAACTCCTCCCATTGCCTCCTCCAACAAATAATAACATTAGAAGTTCCTATAATTACAAGAAGAAGAACTCTCTTCATGTCTTTCAGAAAGATCCTTTTTTTGCAGCCATGGTTGAATGCTCTAAGGGTGATATTGGCGATGACCATCATCAACATGATGGAAGAGGAAGAGGAAGAGAAGGAGGGCTTAGTAGTAATAACAATAATAAAGTGACAAGAAGTATGAGTGATCGTTTGGGATTTGTGAATTTCTATTCATCATGCAAAAATGCTTCTGCAATTTCTGAATCCATTGTCTACCTCCCTACCTCAAGGAGATCATCAAGAACCAATTACCACCATTTGAATCGTCGCAGGTCTCTCTGATCCATCCCTCCTTTATTCTTTCATAATTTTCTTCTATTTACCTTTTTAGTTCGTTATGTAGAGGCCGAGCCTCCAAGCAACGCTGAGATTGCTGCCATATAACTTAGATGTTACAGGTTCAAATCCTGAAAATATCCTTTCTGCTTGTAAGAATATCACACCTCATAGGAGTCTTATGCTTTGGGCTGGCCATCGGTTCATTATGTATAAAATATAAAATATATATAAATGGGTAATTACTAAGTATGTTATATATGTATGTATATTGTTTATTTATTTTTTTTGTTAATCACCGCCCGGTTTAATCCGGATTCGAGGGGTAGGAGTGTTGCCCACATAGGCAAGGTTGTCCCCTCTCCCAATGAGAGCGTTTCCCGGGATTCGAACATGCGTTCTCATTCTTACGGGGGTTGTAACTCATTTATCAGCTCAACCAACTACTCATTCGTATGTATATTGTTTATTTGTATGCATGGGATCTTTCTTAATTAATAGCTTGTTTGATCCACACACACACATATATTATCAACTTTGTGAGTTGAATTCATAATCACATGAGGACCTGTATGTGTTAGTGATCACGAGTGAGAAGGAGGAAAGAGAGGAATCTGATTTGTTTTTTCCTTCTGTGAGTGAACTCTGTTTCTTGTTTTCTTTTGACTAGGTTAGAATATGGAATGTAAAGACAAGTCATGTCTTTGGAAACTAAAGTTATTATAATTGTAACATGTTAATACACGCGTATATTGGAAGCTTGTCTGCTTCTGGTCATAGTACTTGATACTGTCTTGATTTTTTGATATGATGAAATAAACATTATCGAAATGAACTAGGGTCGCTCTCTAAAAAACATTTTTACATTATTCGAATCCAAATTTATTTGAGTCTTCATGTCTGTCAAAACCCATTTCTTTAGAATTAACAGTAGAATAATATCATTAAAATATTATTCAATTTGATTCTAAGTTCGTTTCTTTTATTAACAAAATTTAAATGTTGAATATTCATCAAGAGAAATTGTGTTTCTTCTTCTCGGCATAACCGGTGTTGCTTTTTTTTTTTACACATTTTTTTTTAACATGCATAACCGGTGTTGCTTAAGCATATAAATTTTCTTATATGTATAATTATGTGATTGTGTGTGTATATACTTTTATATTTGGAACTATATTTTGATGAGATAATGTGGCAAATTAAATGAGTGAAGTTTCAGTGATCCCATGTGGGAACAAATAGAGATAGAGGACCACAGTGTGGATGGGAGGGACTGATCAATATGAATTATTGATTTGACTTTTCTAACTTTTATTTGTGGTGCGTGCTGATGTTGATAAGTTGTTCAGCTGCCATTTTATCTCATCTATACAAAATAAAATCCATATTTTAATTATACTACCCGCTTGGTTACTATACGTATTAAATTTTTTTTTGCGCAAAATATTGAATGTTTAATGGGAGTTTGTAAACCAACAAATATTCTTTTCAATAATTTTAAAAATCGATTCCAATTTTCACATTTAATTCAGTCGTATAATTATTCAAAATTGTTTTTTACACAAAATATTTGTCAAGTTAAGAATCCATGTTTGCCTTACTTATTATCGAGACTAATGTTTAAATTAAATTCTTTACATTATCAAAAAAATTAAATTCTTTAGCGTCAAGATAATTGAGAGACAGAGTAATAAAATACTAAAATTTGTAGCCATGAATTATTCTTTTCTGACCGCAACTACGATAAGTTATTAGGGAAAATGACAATATAAATACCTTCGAATATCCAAAAGAACAAATAAGGAACTCAAACTTCCAAAATGATAAGTAAAGAACTCTGAATTTCAAAAGGGCAATTAATAAACCAAGCAATTGTTAATTGCTATGTTCCAAATGTTAATAAGTATGTTCCAATTGTTAATTTTTACTGAAGTTCCTTACTTGTCCTTTTGGAAGTTTGAGTTCCTTACTTGTCCTTTTGAATATTCAGAGGTATTTATTTGTCATTTTCCCAAGTTATTAAGTACATTTGACTTTCCTTATGTATGTTTATTACATCTTATTTTTTTTAATATGAATTTATAGCCAAACGATAATACCGTAAAATATGATATATGAGTATGTTTTTACCAAAAAAAATGGATATATGACCCCATTTCATTAAAGAACTCTAACATATTTAATTTAATAAGAAATTTAACTTAGAAAATTTTCAATTTTTCTATATTTAACTTACATCTTTTTTATCGATGATTGCAAGTGGTTGGAGGTTCGATCCCAACTCTTGTGAATGGAGCAAATTCACAGGCCAGCTGTCTACCCCCTATATGGGACTTCAGAACAGCGAGAGATTAGTCTCACTTGACACGCGAGCGGGGATACCCTTGGATAACAAAAAAAAATAATGAAAAATTTTATCGAGATCTGAAAACAAAGAATCTCTTAATTAAGCCTAGTTGATCCCTAAGTTGGGTGAATTCTTAAATGTAAGAGTTGACACTAATTAGCCACAAATTATTTTATAGTTAATGGTTGAAATTACTCTAATTAATTAACATCCACTTCCGTGCTTTGAAAACACTTTATTACTTTTCTATCTTTGTTTGGATTATTTCGCCAAACTTCTGAAAATGTACATTATTTGACGCCTAAACTACACGTGGTTCTTAAATGCGTTTTCAGACCTAGACACATGCATATAGGAAAATGACATGCAAGTATACCACAGTATTAGAACCCAAAAATAATTTCTTAAAACAGGCTTAAATTTCCATCAAGATTTTAGAGGTTACTCTACAATTATTTTTAGAAAATAACTTAACTGCTTATAAGTGAAAGAAATTCTTAAATGAATCTTGTATTTTAGGAAAATTATAATGACAATAATATATGTTACTTTAATTTGGATGAACTATGAATGTTTATGGATTCAATGTTAATTAATAATTATTTAGATATAAAATATATGTAAATTTAATTTATTTTTAAAATTTCATTTTGATTGTTTATTCATATATGTTTTTAGTTGTTATTTATTGATAGAGGTAAACTATTTCGAGTCTACAATATGAATTTATAATCCAAATTTATATATTTTTTTGAACTGAAATAATCCAAATTTATATATATGGGCTTATAAATAGAGGAATACAAATCTTATTTATAATTTTTTTATAACATAAGAAACCTCGTCTTTTTTTCACAACTTTTATAAAATAGAAAGTTCACATTAAAGCTAAAACAATTTAACATAGCCGGCGAATTGGAACTGAAGGTTTGATATACACGGAATCGATACTATATTTTGTCGAAAAATTTATTTCTAATAAACGTTCTTTGATTTTTTTTAATTAATAGGAGGTTACGCTGATCTTATGTATCAATCACGATATTGTTTGAATTTGAATTTTTGATCACAAACAATATAAAAGGACAAGAGAGATACGAATATATTTAGAGCTTACTAGGGATCGGATGATGATGATATGTACACACAGACTTACTCTTATAATGAATACATAGAGACAGTCTTAAAACTCAAGATATAGAAAATGGGTCCATATAACATTCTCACATTCATTGCACTTGTTTTTCCTCTAGATTTCTATTCCGCTTCTCCAATTGTTTATTTCCTTACAAATCACAATCATATCATGCATTTTTAAACTCTCTCAAGACAAAAAAAAAATAACAAATTAATTTGATCCAATCATATCATACGGGTGCTTCTAAGTCGACTTTAGCGCTGGTGAGAATGATGAAAGGTTGTATGTGGCATCTCTTGCGTTATCATTACCTACCTATGATCAAAAGGACCAAAAGAAAGTTGTTTTGAAAAATATAATTTTTTTTAAATTAATTCAACAAAATATATAGCACTGCAGAACTATAGTGGTGGGCTCATTAACGTTTATTTTAAAAAGTAATTTTATGTTACTCGTGATTTTGAGCAGTTATTCGAAATTTCGAATTCTAGTTGAACAGTTGATGAGGTTGAGTCCTGGTTACTGGGAATTATTTTAAACATAACATGAACTCTGTGTTATATAATTTATTTAATTATATTTTTTTGATATAAATTAAATCTTTGTTATATATATTATCATGTATACATACATTCGGACATTATTTATTCTTTCAAGAAAATGTGGTATTGTTTTTAACAAATACAACAAGATATATGTGTGTTTCTATTGGACAATATAGGAAGATCTTTTTAGAAAGGGTGTGATCTGAATATGATCGCAACTGTTGTTAGCAATTTGTCTGTTGAGATGGAAATATTAGTTTAATTTAAACACCAGCGATCCATTTTTTCAAATATTTAGTTTAACTTTTTTTACAAGCAGCAACCATATTATTTTTACCATGTTTATTTTGAGGATACAAAAATATATATGGTAAACCAAAATGGGGCACTCCGTCATCTTTTTCTTCACTCTCACAATTGACCATGTATATTTTTGCACCTTTTACAATATAATTTATCATGTATATTTTTGCCTCATTTTGGTTTACCATGTTTATTTTTCCACACTTAAAATTACCATGATGCTAGATGCCCTTTTTATAGTTTACCATTTATATACATTTATATATTTGCACATTCCCATCATTTATATGGTTAGATTCCCAACTTTTATCTGCGCGCAGAAAAATTAGATAGGGAGGAGAATTAAAAGGAATAATTTAGCTGAAATGTGTGAGAAAAATGAAACAAATGTCTTATATTTAAAAATAAGTTCACATTCTCAAGATGTCATATATTTAGCAACGGAATGTGTAGTCTTATTTTTTTACTTTGTGAACGATATTTCTAATGACTTGGGGGAAAAACTATATGCATAATGTGTGTAATATCAATGTACTGCAGATCAGATTGGTCGTAAAACCAATTCAAATGGTAGTTTTTGGGTTGATTAGTCTAACGGAGTTGAATCATCGATCGAGTTTACCTGATTTGTATCCAAAAACTAACGTATCATTTAATTGATCTAATTTAACTCTTTAACTTTTAAAAAAGTCAAAATATTTAGTACCGGGAAGAGTAGTATGTGACAATAGTAGGGTGAGGAAGGGGGCAGGGAAGGGAGCAATTGAGTGCGACAATGTGAAGTGCTCGTGCATATGTTTGTTTTGTTGTGTAATACTACCTCCGGTCTTAAATCTAATTGACTTTTTTTGGAGAGATTAAGGTTGCGAAATAAGTTATTAAATGATGACATATTTGATATATTTTTAGATTATCCATTAGTTTAAAGGTAAAATAAACTAGTTTAAGGGAAAAAATTAGTTAAATCAATTTATAATTAACTTATTTTGCTTTTTTAAGGATTTTTTAGAAAAAGTCAATTAGGTCTTATATTTAGGACCGGAGTGAGTAGTATATTGTAACACCCCAAAAATTTAAATGGGGATTATAATTATAAATTAGGAATTTTTAAAATTTAGTAAATAAATTAATTATGGAGTATAGGAGTAATGAAAGAAAATAAAATTTGGGGGTAGTCTTATTATAGAAAAATTGGAAGGGAAGAATAGTCATTAGTAAATAGAAAGCAAATGACACATGTGCCTTTCTCCTTATTAAAAGAAAAAAAAACACACACACACATAAAACCCAAAACACACGCACACATACCTCACTTCACTCCTCTTCATTTTTATTTCTCTGGTTCTCCATTTCTCTCCTCTGTCCAGCATGCTCCTCACCCAAAACCTTAGCTGATCTTGGTCCAATATCACATGCAAGTGGTGATTTAGCTTCAGATGTGAATTTCCTTACTTTCCCATATAATTTTTCTTAGTTTTGGTGAGGATTTGGGAGATTTCAGTTTGTGGATTTGCTAATGGACGAAATTAAAAAGGTTCCTAAGTCTATTTAAGTTAGTTTTAGTGCATGCATGTTAATAACCAGGTGATATGTCAACAATATGTGAAGGATTAAACATGATTCTTGGGGTTTGATGTGTGTTCGCACCGCAAGTGCACGGGTCGCGCCAAGTAATAAAGTGAAAGTAAAGATCGTTCCCACGAGGATTGGGATACAAATCCGGTCAAACAGAAGGTGTGGTGATTAAATTAAGTTGAGCTAACCATAACATGATTGAAGGTCAAATAAGTAAGCTATTTGCTAAAACTAAAATGATAAAATGATATCAAATATTTTTGTTTTCTTCAAGGATTAATTGGTATCTAGGATTATTTATCCCCCTTGTATCTTGTAACCTTTAATTAACTCCTCTCCTAATTGCTTTAATGTTTATACATGTGTTAACCTAGGGTTCTAAAATACTTGTAACTGCTCCGTCGAGTCAAGAACAAGTGTTAATTTCATTAATTATCCAATTTCTTGTCATAATTAATAAAACCCAATTTTTAAGTTTCAACTCTAATGTGGCTATATGAGGCTAATAAGTATATGTCTATCTTATTAACAAAACTATTCATTTGTCATGCAAACTTCAAGTTCTCACACTATTTTACTCAAGTTCTACACTTAACTTAGCTCTCTCAAGTCATAAGCTAAATGAACAACTAAATGGTGATCAATCACTTAGAGACATTAAGGCTAGAGTAAAATAAACACATATATATACATTAATCACAAAAGGATTGGAGTTTAAAGAGTTACTCCATACAAGGGTTCAAAATAATCCTAGATAAATGGATTTAGCTACTCATAATCAAATATGAACTACAATACCAAAATGAGTAAAGAGTCATAAGTGCTCACAAAATAGGAAGAAGAAAATGAAGAGGAAACCCAAAATGGAGAAGCTTTAAACTCTCCACCAAACTCCCAAGCTTCAAATCTTCAAACCCCAAGCATAATCCATGCCAAAGAACCAAGAGGAAGGTGTTTTTGTTGCCCTAGCACTCCAAGAAGTCGGCCCCCTGTTTCTCTTGCGAGCTGCCCTTTTATGCTTTTCAATTTTTCACTTCCAGCCCACTCAAAACGCAGAATTTTGGTTTTTGTTCGTTGCCCGTTAGTTGCACAACGAAGGCTCAACGAACGGATCAGAGGCAGAGAAGAACATCATTCGTCGTGCATTTGTTTGGCAGCTGCAACGAATGCTCAACGAACAACATTAAGAAATTTTCCTTTTTGCTCTTTTGTCACTTGCTTAGCTTGTCCTATGCTTTTCTTCATAATTCCATGTTTTCTTTAGCCTTCTTCACTTGTCCACCTCTTCCTACAAAAGAGAAAGAGGGTTGATGAGCTACAAAAATCACTTTGGCACAAATATAACTCTAAATTTCACTCAAATGCCTATCTTTCTAACTTTCCTTTTTCCTATGTATAATTATGTCTATCTCCATTACTTACCACCAAAAATCATGTACATTCAAGGGAAAATGAGATGAAATATGTGAAATTATAGAGTTTATCAATGTGTTAAACAAATTTTATTGCTTCTATATTATGATTTGTTGCTTTCATGAGTATGGAAATGAACTTAAATGATCATGCATGTGTATTTTAATAATGATTGCAGCTTATAGGATGTATGGGTAAGAGTTTTGATGATGGGAAATTTTACAACTAAGGTGTATATATCATGTAGGCCAAGTGTTTGATAAAATGCTTAGTAGAGATAAAATGGATGTATGTTTATATTTTTCTTCATTTCTAAATGCTATGCTGATTGGACTTGAGAAAAAATGGAATAGGTGCAATTTATACATAAGTTTAATGGTTTTTACACTTGGTTTATGTTGTGATATATATTTGATGTTTCCATGTTGAATTGGGGATTCTTGTTTCTATTTCTAGCACTGCTGAACTTAAATTGGAACTTTCTGTTTTCCTTGATCAAAAATATTATATGTTTGAAAGCATTAAGTTAATTTCATAAGGAATTGGAGTTCTTTCATGTATATTATTATTTGGGCTGTTAAGTCTTCTTGAATTGATGGTATTGTAGGGATGTTTAAATGATGTTATGGCTGAAATTAATTGTTACATTGTAGCTAAGATTTTTCTACATTACTTCACTGTCAAAGTTGGATTTATTTAAGTGTTTGTATCAAAATGTTGTTAGGACTTATATTGCTGATTGTAAATTCTTCTTTATTGTCTTGTGCTAATTCTAGTCAGATTTGGCACATGATTAAAATAACTAAATGAAGTGATCAAGTTTCTTTAGGCACATGTATGTAAGATTTGGTTACAAGTTAAAATTTTGGTTGATTTTTGATTTCTTAAATGGGCTGGACAAAAATGAATTGAAGAAATGTTACAAATCTAATTTTAAAAGTTCAGCTTTTGAATCTAAGCTCTCACTATATTTTTGGTGATTTGTATGAGTGATTAATACTATTAGGATGTGTGATTATGGTATGCAAGTTGTATATTAGAATTTAAATAATTTATGTCTTCTTTTCTTCATAGATCAAAATTATAACTTAAGGGGCTGTTCATCTATTGTTTTGTATTATTACTTAATCATGTGAATGCTTGTGATTGATCCTAGGCTAGTGAAACAATAGAATTCTTATTTAGCATTATAATTATGAAGAGTCATAGGGTAGTATTATTAGGACTAAGATGGAAGCAATAGGTTACCACATAATGTAATTACTTAATCTCACTCTTAAATGATGTGCTCATAGGAGAATCCAGTGGCGCCCGTGCTAGGCAGCAAGGTCGTGAGCAAGAAAGGAAAGATAAGTGACTGTTGGAGTACAGGTAGCAGTTTACTTCATATTATAAATGAAAGTTGTTATATCCGCATGTATATTGTAGTATTTATTTTTCAAAACATGATAATGTTTATCCAAGGGGAGGAAGGATATTTATCTCAGATAGATAAATAAGAAAGTAGAGTACTCTAGGCAACAGGAGGGTCGCACCCCCTATGCCAAATTTTTACAGAAACCCTGCAGGTGAAGAATGCCTCCATTAATTAACGAACATATCATTACAAATGGTTGGTATAGTGAGGCAGGTTCCAATAAGAGATTGGAAAGAGGCAGGTTCCAATAAGAGATTGGAAAGAGGAGGATATTATCATGTTTATATTTTTATATTAAAAATTATTACTGCCTGTATAGAAGTAAACTGCAATGTACTCTTTGGTTTCAGGTAGTTGGACGAACATATTTTGGAAAGGTAGTGATGGAGAAAAGACGGGGACGCATGTTTGACTGTTGTGCTTGAAGCTCTATTTTGGAAGCTTATGTTTTTGAAAGTTTTCCCTAATTTTTGGATTAGGGTAGAATTAGGGTAGCTTAGTAGTATATTTTAAAGATACATTGGTAGTATTTTGTATATAGGTAAAGAAACATCATATCTTTACCTTAAGTAGTAAATATAGCTATTTTCTTTTGTTATCCTATTAAACCTATGTTATAACTCAACCTAGTCTTAGATATACTATTATAGTTGTAAGTGACCTTAGCAATTAGTATGTGTTTGCTTTTAATTGTTTTATAAGCACTTGTTATATTTCCACTTGACATTTGAAGTTCATTTTGGATGAAATGCTTGTTAAAAACCCTTTTTAAAGAAATGTTTTAATTCATTCAGTTTTTTTTAAGCACATGTTTTCTTAAAATAAGTTATTCAAGTGGTTATAATTCAATTAAATCTTTTAATATAGTAGTAGAAAGTCTAGGTGTTTACATATATTCGATAAATCTAAATTCCAAACAGCCCAATTAATCACTTTTTGATTACACAACCGTGCTTTCATTGATCATTTTTATTTTGACCAAATCACTAACAAGGAGCAACAACTTCTCATTTTGATTAACTGCAAAAGTATAGTCATTACTACTATCTCCGGTCCTAAATATAGGACCTAATTGACTTTTTTTAAGAGATTAAGGTTGGGAAATATGTTATTAAATGATGACATATTTAATATATTTTTAGATTATCCATTAGTTTATAGGTAAAATAAACTAGTTTAAGGGAAAAAATTGGGTAAATCAATTTATAATTAACTTATTTTGCTTTTTAAGGATTTTTCAGAAAAAGTCAATTGAGTCTTATATTTAGGACCGGAGGGAGTATTATTTTTTATATTTTTAAGTTTAGTATATTATGTTTATACTATTTTTTTTATAGAAGTACTATCTTCGATCCTAATTATAAAATCACTTGGACTTTTTTAGAGAAATAATGATACAAAATTAATGATTTTAACTTGTCTGTAGTTATATTTTTTCCTCAAAACTAATTTATTTATTCAACTTATAAACTAACCTATGATCTAATTACACATGATTACACATGTTATAATTTAGTTGTCTAATTTATTTTTTTAACTTCAAAGAAAATGTCAAAGTGATTTTTTATTTAGGACCGGAGGTGGCAAAATTTTAATTTCTTACACGATATACCTAGTGCTATGTTCACATTTGAATTTATTTCTTTCTTTCTTTTTGATAAATCGCATTTGAATTTCTTTAAGAAATGCATTCATATTGTTAATCCATCGCAAAGAAGTTAAGTATAAAATTATCTTTCCTACAAATCAAATAACAGGCTCATGTATTCAACAAGTTTTGAACTAATCAAATTATTTTAGAAAACAGGTTTTGAAAGCCATTTTAAGATAGAAATAAAGAAAATATCTTGGGTTTTTATTCATTAATAAACTAAGTACAGGATTAACTCTCATAATTGTATTTAATGAACTCTATATTTAGTTCTTGAATGACAATATGCGTCTGTCTAAGACTCTAAAGCATTTAAAATGCTCCAATGAGTTAAAATCAAATATGTAAATCTCTCATCAAAATTTGCTCAATCTCTTATTACAAATTAATGAACATACCCCTTAAAATTCAACCTTAATATGACAAAACTAAATTGATCGATATTCTACCCACAAACCCTTCATTAATTGATTTAAACTTTAGGTCTATCTAATCTTATTTATTTGTGTTCTTTTTTTTTATACATCGGAAAGAATTATTTATTTGTGTTCTATACCTAAACTTTCTCACACAAATACAATTTAAATGAGTAAGTCCATCTAAAAGGTGGCACATCTAATAGAAGCTAAGTACATGATAACTCAACACAAGAAGCCTTGAAAAAAAATTGGGTTGCCATTTAGGTAATTGTATCTCTTGAAAAATTTAGAAACCATTGACAACCCAATTAGTTGGGATTGACAACTCAATGACAAACCATTTAATATCAACTAAGTCTTTTGAGACTTCAATGTAATTTGATGGTTTTTTAGGACCTCAATGTAATTAATTGCCTTATAAGGGACCTCAGTGTGATTTTCCTATTATATATTATATTGGTAGGTTACTTGTATGATTTGGTCGAAAGTGGCGATGTTGTGCGCAAGGAGGAAACTGAATAAAGTGCATAGGACTATTTATAATAATAATAATAATAATAATAATAATAATAATAATAATAATTATATAAATAAAAATATTCCCATAATCATTATTCGCCGCTTTTCTTCTTTTAATCATCAATGTTTTTCTCTCTCGATCAATTCTAATCATCAATGTTGCATTATACTATTTTTTTCCCACGCCGACACTGCTCTTGCATCTTAACTATTTTCCACATAAAGGGGTGTGCGTGTCCTTTTTTTTTTTTGATAATATGTGCGTGTCCTTTTTTGCTTGTATATAAGTATAAGTGAATTCATAAATTAAAATAAATACAACATCCTCATCAAATACACTCATATTTTAGGATAGCACATACGTGTTTTTTTTAATTAAAACAATATGAAATTAAACATGATTGATAGGTATCGTCCCATTTGATTCTGTTGAGGTTTAGAGCTCGAGCCCAAGAGTCACCAAAAACAGGTGTTTATTACCAGCTGAAAACTATAAAGATGCAGAGGCGCATATAGGGACAATTTATGCAAAATCTCAACTTACAGATTCAACAAATAAAAACCAGCAATTAGGAAGAATTTCATGGCAACCAAATAAATATTTGAATTTCACCAAACTTCCTTAAAAAGTTCCCATCTATATTTAACTTGCGGTGGAGAATATTTCTGTGATTTCCAGTAAAGTAGCTCATTGTTGGTTTAAGTCCATTCTTTGTTTTACCCATTTAGTAGTTCAATATAACTTATTATTTTGACCTCCACAATATCCAACAATGCTGGACTTGTTCCTTACAATAAACCTATTCAATATTTTAGAAAATTATCTAAGTTAATCATACAATAGCATCTTGAAATTATGTAAACTATTCAGATGCAAAGCTGCAAACATAATATTATTTTGTCATATATATAAAAAATGTTTATGTATTAAAACATTTATTATATAGACAACATTGCCTTATTCAATTAATTAATGCTTCATTCACAAATTTATATTGAATGCTAGCACATCACTTGAAGTGACTATTGAACTACTGGTAATAGTGTAATACTTCTATTGGAACATTTTTATATGAATGTCTAAACTAATTCTATATTTTTTTTTGTTTCTCCCAACAAATTGAATATTTTCTCACCACTACACTTTGATTGAATTGAAGGACTCAATGTTTTGCTCCTTTCAAGCTAGTGGTCATAAAGCGGCATCAAAAGAAGAAACCAACCACTGATGTAAACCCATAATTAGGTGTTTAGCTAGCCATTTGATTGAGTTAAGATTACATTTAATAATATTTGTAACATTTTATGTGTTTTCAACGATCTTAAAATCTATAATATTTCATTTTGATAAAAAATCAATAAATTTCATTTTAATAAAAAATCTATAATATTTCACATAACAAAGTTTTTGTTTTACAGTAAAAACATCAAATATCGTCTCTCAATCCTGAATGTAATAAGATTAAATTCAAAAATTTATTTTGGTTCCAATTTTAAACCTCAATTCCATTCGCCTCCAAATTAATAACTTTTGATTGCATGTGCTAGATGGAGTTTCTACAAATGGGAGTTCTGATATTAATGATTCATTATATTTTATTTTTGAGAAATTGACACACACACACACACACACCACGAATAATTCACTTAACTAATTTTGTTAATTAGGTATACATACATTTGATTATTAAGCTTTATCTTTAGTATAGTTTTTTGAGTTTCTATAATTAAAAATTAATCCTTTAGTTTTAACATTAACTAAAGATATAAATAATGGAAGCTGTTGACTTAATATATTTTAATGGTTACTCTGAATCAAATAACGATAAAACATACATAAGTTTTTACGGAGGACTCGACAATTTTAGTTGTGTTTGAAGCTTTTTCCATAAACTTAATTTGGATCTAAGGATGAAATCTCAACCTCCATTCTTGAGATTGCTCATTAGGTAGGAGAATCCCAATTAAACTGAGCTTGTATAAAAGTAACCTTGTACTCTTTGAAAGATCTATCTTGTGATTGATATATACTACATGATCGATTTCATTTTGCCCAAATCATTCTTTTTTTTTTATTATGAAATGCCTTTTTAGTTATAATTTATAACATTGGCTGCCCAAATCATTCTTTTAAAACTCATATTCATCATGATTTGAATTTTAGGATATGTTTCAATTATTATTGCTAACATGATTTTGTTGATGGATGATATGTATACATTAAAACAAGGAATCTTTGAATTTTGAGGTATTTATTCTATTTTAGAAAAAAAGTTAAATTTGGAAGCAATCACATTAGTGTCAAGTGTCAATATCTTAATGATAAAAATTGAGATTTATTATATAGGTCTCAAGTCTCCTTCATAAGCTCAATTCTTCGCATCAATCCCAATCTTACACGTTGACTAATAAAAATGCTTTCAAGTAAAAGTTGACATTTTCATTCATACAATCAATTTATATATATTTAATAGTGCAGATCCATTTGATGTTAAATATGAAAATAAATATAAAAGGAACATTTCGTTTCTACCAAGACATTAGAATAGAGCGTACTGCAGACTTGCAGAGACACAAACTTATTCGTGAAGGCAGGTTATGTTAGAAGAACTTATTCTCATATAACCAATGGTTATAATTATATATTTATATTACTTATAATAGAAAGGTTTTATTAAGTATATTCTTTTTGTTGGGCTTATCAAATGCAATATGAATTTATCAAATTCTTTTTAAGAGATTTAAACTTTCGTAGGGGCTTCTTCAAATTAATTAAAAATTTGAACTTAATATAATTAAAGTCTCTCTCTAAACAGAATTTGAATTTCCATAGCAAATTTTCTATTTTTGATAGAACCTGGAAGGCTGGAACCTCAATTTAATTTGGAAATTTCGTGCAATCTCATCTCAATTAAATTCCTTCCATTGGACTTATAATTTATTTTCATTTAATTTAATATACTAAAGTGAAAAGTAGATCAAAATTTGAAAACAAACACCAGTATTTATGATAACATGATAATGAATTGAGTTTCGGACAGCATGATAATGAATTCAAATTAAATCAAATAAGGGAAATGGAGATTAAAATTACAATAATAACAATTACCAATATAACCATGACAGTATCAAAAATTGAAATTTCGTCACCCCTTATCACTCACATTAATTAGATTAATGTAATCCTTTCAACTTATTACACTTCATATTATATAAAGAGTTACTACGAGGAATTGAGAAAGTAGTCACCAAATTATCCCACAAGCGAACAATATGCAAATGTCTTCATGATCATTGTAAGTTTTACTTAGAACATACTTCCCCAATCCTAAATATATTATCTATTTTGGAGAGTTGGTCTTCATCTAAAGTGACATAATTCTAGCATGATTATATAGGATCATTTGTGTGGTTTTTAAAAATATACAACATGCTCACTAGCATTACTAACATCTTTAATTTAATTAAATTGATTAAATAGATCACATATTTAGGTTATCAATACTCATCAACATTACTCCATGATGAGTGAAAATAAAGCTATATGCGTCACTCAACCTGTCATCATTCCATATTGGGCATGTTTAGGACACTATTGTGGAGAGATGAACACAATGAAGAAGGAAAGATTTGGTTGAAGGCTCTATATCAAGTTTGGGATAGCTTATGCCCAAAATGACTTTTGGAGGTAAATGCAACTAAATGTTCAAGCAACTTTTCCAACGTTTGAATATTCTTGTATAAGAACATTCTGTAACTCTTCTCAATATATCATTACAAAACCTGTCATCATTCCGGAACAAGAATCTTGCGACAGGTCATTTTCTTCTGGTAATGCCCAGGTGCATGTGAAAATGTAGAACATGCTGGATATATGATACAAAAAGGCCTCAATAAAATTAAGGTGAGAAGGTGTTTACCCTGAGAGACTCTGCCCAGCTGAGAAAACTAATACACAATCAGAACATACAGAACTAATCCAACTGCGATTTTTCTGTACATGACAAACATTTCATGTTAGCAGTTATGCTATATTTTGAAAACGGAGAATATGACATGGTGGAAACATATTAGCGCAAACAGCAGACCCATTATGACTTTAGGCAACCATATACACCTGAAAATGCAAGAACACCAACCAGAATAAAACAAACACCACACATTGATGTTACAGTAGCATACACCTCAGCACAGATATGACATGTGACCACAACATGGGATGGAAGCAGATAATTAGCCACATAACATGGCAACGGATTATCTGATTTGTTCCAGAGGTCATGAATTTGCAGATTTTGTTCCATGTCTCTTCTTCATGACTAACTGCACATGCGGTCCACACCTCAGAAATTGTAACTCAAAATCTGTTTCAATAACTCAGCATTCTGGAAGGGAATTGGCAGAAGCAAACGGAGAAAAACTCGCCGCTGACTCGCTATAACGAAGCGGGTGCTGATGATGACTAGAAGAACCAAGATAACTTATCGAAACATTGCTCGGGCTTCTAATATGTGGAGACAAGTACCTTGAGTTCATTGATGACATTGATGGGTAACCCATAGAATGTGGAGAATTCAAATGAGAAGCCTGAGATCTTTGGGATGCATTCCTAAGATCCAAAGAGCTTCGACTGACAGTCATGAAGGGAGATTGGCGGTGGGACCTAAATGATGGCTGAATGTAGGGAGTACTAGCCAAAGAATGGTCCCGAGAAACAGATGGCGACCGTGATGATGCCCGGCCAATTTGTATTGCAGAAGATGATGCTAATGATGATCTCAGAGATGACGCTAGAGAGGATGATGCAGATGCTGCAGCAGATGAAAGCAAAGGTGTGGATTCCGAAGGTGGCGGATCAGGTAGACCAGTCCTTGCATCACGCTTACAAACTGGACAAAAGGTTCTCCATGAAGTGAGCCAAGCATCCACGCAAGCAGCATGAAATTCTGCCAAGTAGTATTTGGAAACACAAAATTTGGTTAAACTACATAACAGAATCATTTTTTTCATATAATGCATTTGTACAAGACAATATCAGGTTCTACGTTTGCTTTAAGCTTTAATTGACCTGCAGCAGATCCCCAGACCAACTAAGACATTTTTCATGAATTGCTGCTTTGTTCTATTGAGGTATTTCCAGCCAGCTGGGTAAGCACCCAGACCTCAGAGTACTTAAAATAGAATCCAAAATTGTATTTGCATGTACAGCACTGGGGACTATATAGTTTTCAGGTTAGAATATAATGAAGAGAAAGTTAACTAGCCTTCTATACATGGCCAACATTTTTACAGGATTGATACGTACGAACTATGAAGAGCTTCATTATGACACAATCATCCTCATAGGATCCATATATGAATATACAATAGGATTCCACGGATTTTTCATGCAATTTTTCCCTTCATTTTAATGATTCCATCTGTTTGGGTCCTTCGAATAATACAATCCTATGTAGGAATCTTCTAACATAGATATTTTCTTAATGGATTGCTCTTTTATCAATCTGGAAAAAGGAACCCGATATCCAGTTCACCAGGTAAGATACACTGCAACAAGGAGTTATAGACATTTCTAGGGGGTATACCAAAATAAGGAATATAGTTAGAGTACGTTTGGATAATGATGTTCACAAGTTTCTATATTACTTTCATTATATGCCAAAAAGAGGAACACAAGTGTTCTAATTCCCTTCTAAAAGTAACCCATAAGAGAAAAAAAATCTTTTCTAAATGAACATCAATTCTATGCAGCATACACTTAATCTTCAATGAAAAGTAGCAAAGCATATGAGATCATTTGCAATTCAAACAATCAAATACTAAGAGGAACAAAAGAAAGACAGAAGCCGGAACATGAACATAGTATCCCACTCATGATGCTTAAGGAAGTTGCAAAGAACACTGGAGACATCTCAGAGGAAATAAAATTGGAAAATTACACTTGTAAACAGAAGAAAATACAGGAAAAACTATCAAGAAAAGGGCATCGTATGCTGTTAACTTATAACAATCTAATGCAGCAAACACTTAATCTTCAATGAACCTTAAGAGAAGTAGCAGGAAATGATTTGTCATAAGAATACATTCATAGCAGAATATCACAGACATGCAGCAAGAGAAATAAGATTTAGTGCTCTACCCACCAAAATATAAGCAAATTCCATTAGAACACACTCTGACCACATAAATGTTTTCCCAAGTCATTCCAGACCAACTAACTGAAATAACTTTGAAAACAATGAAGCTGAGAAAGAAGTCAAATGGAAGGGCTTACTGTGACAGCAGGGCAGAATCCTGAGCTTCTCTCCAACACAATAGTCTTCAAGGCATATCGCACATGTCATTGACGTGCAATTATCTTCTAAAACAGCAGTGAATATCAAACTAGGCATTGCTTTCACTAGGCGACTACTCATCCCATGAAACTCACGAACACGAGAAGAATGTGGCCTTTCTCTCCGAATGCGATGTCTCCGGACAAAGAAACAAGTAGCCAAAACTGCTGACATTGCTAATAGGGAAATGAATGATATTGCCATGATAGACCATGCTGAGTTTTCAAAACTTGGAATTAGCCACACTTCAATGTTAGTCAGTCCGGCATATCTTTTCAGTTTTTCACCCGAGGCCTTAGTCACAAATACTGCATGTATTGTTATACCGCCGGAATTACCTGCCACTAAATTTCAAAGAAAATTTAAATTGTAGCTGTGATGAATACGAAACCAATGCACACTCAAATAAATACTCAAATAACACTTCCTCGAGAAATGGATGCAAAACAGCAACTTTTACAGCCACATATTGTGGCAATTGTGCATTTAAGTATACATCAGATGCCAAAATGTAGCGTGAAATGTTTTCCTCATAGAGTTCAAACAATGTATGATGTAGTGTTTTTGAGGCACTCAATCCTCAAATGTGAAATATTGATTTAACACAGTTTCATAGTTCATGAAAATGGCTAAATTGTTTTGTTGCTTAAACCAGCCAGGAATAAGATACATATTGAAAATAACGTGCATAAAATTTGAAAGTTTGTGAATGATATTGACTCCAAGTGAAGTGGCATCACATTAAAAACTTGATTCCATGGTAATTCCTATACAACATTTAAGACTCATAATCAGAGTTCCAGCGTATGCAAATGTTGGCTACATTTTATAAAATGCCCTATTACCACAAGAAAGAGTGTATAACCAAATTGCAACTTTGGAAAGAACATGAAATCACACAATACCAAAACAAGGGAACAGATCATTACTTGAAACTAAGACACCATCATCTTCATTGTCATAGACAATTGCAGCTTTGAATCCAGCATCTTGTGCTCTTCTAACCTTCTCTTCAAAGCTACATCCCCCTCTAATGATCAAAACAAAAGGCGAACTTGCATTTGAATGCGGTTTAACTTTATTCGTCAGTTCTGTACAAGCATCAACCGGCTCTGCTATATACAAGACCCCACATTTTCCAGAACCTTTCATCGCTGGAGCTGCAACCAAAACTCCTTTCAAGTCAACAGATCATAGATGACACACACACACACACACACACACACACATGTAGAGAAAGGGTTATTTAATAACATAACACCACATACAAAGAAACATATCGACTTTCTTCTTTTCCTTCCCAAGAAACGCAAATACAGGCAAAAAAGATGATAACACTGGCTTTGTAACAACAGGCGTATGATAAAAACAAGTTTCATTGCAAAAGACAGTTCCTTGCATAAATAAGCACAAAAGTATGCTAACATTTCTTCATCAGTCACACTTTTTCAGCTCAATCAAAAAGTCAACTCTTTTGTTTTCTCATTCCATACAGATCCTAAAGTCAACACATAAAAATTTCAACTCAATTTTTTTCCCCAGCTATAAAGCTACACCAAATTCCTCCTTAAAGCTCAAAATTGCACAATATTCATAATCTCCACAAACCAAACAACAATCAACTTCAACAGCATCAAATCTACAATAAACCATCAATTACTCTTACCACATATGAATTTCAAGTACAGAAAAATAAAACCCACTAAGAAAAGCCTCAAAAGCTTACCAAAATTAGCTTCAATGTCATCAAAGGACAGAGTAACGTTGTTCCCAATCAGCACAACTTTGGCCACCGCCATATAACAAGAAGTCATCAAAGACAAGAGTAACAACAAAACAACAAAATTCATCGTACCCATCAAATCAAACGTTCTTTGATTTCAAAAAAGCAAGACTTTTTCAGTGAATCTCATCCAAAGAAGAAGATTGGGTTGATGGGTGTTTAGGGTTTAGCTCAAGAAAAGAGAAAAACAGTTCAAGTAGTGAAGAAAAATGGAGACATCAGCTTCCATATCAATAAATCTTTTTGTGCTTCTATTTGTTGATGCTATTTGTTTACTGATACATGTATTCAATTGATTGCTCCATTTTCATACAAATGAGAGATTTTTTAGATAAAACGATATAAAACTTTCTTTTTGGGTTTTTCCTTTGGGTTTTTAATGCTTGTCTGTCCTTCCTTCCAATGGTTATCAAGGAACACAGTATTGATAAGAAAAGCAAAGATATTATTATTATTATTATTATTATTATTATTATTATTATAATAATACTGAGCAGACAAGGAAAAATTAATGTAGTCCCTCACAAGGAACTTACTAGTAGAAAAGTCTCATAAACTCCGCATATTAAAGTAGGGTCCCTAGGGACCTTACTTTAATATACTTCAAATACAATATGACCAGATGTCTCTCCTTCCCTGCCCATGAACTTGTTATACGTGCACATAACCTTGTCATTCATGTTCATGACCTCGTTGATGTTTGCCCATTAACTTGTCACAGGGTGGGTCATGACCTTGTTAGAGTTGTTCATGATCTTGTTATACGTGCGCATGACTTCGTCATTCCCTGCCCATGACCTTGTCACAGGGAGGAGCAATCTAGTCTTTTTGTATTTGAAGTATATTAAAGTAAGATCCCTACTTTTTTTTAGGTGAATAGGGACCCTACTTTAAAATGTGAAGTTTATGAGACTTTTCTCCTATTAAATTCCCTTTTTGGCCAGTTGCGGGCAAGGAGGGATTCGAACCCCGACACCGTATTTCGTAGCCACGTGCTCTAATCCTCTGAGCTACAGGCCCCACCCCGTCTCCACTGGATTTATTCCCCGGAGTACCCTAAAAAAAGGTCCGTGTGAGCCGTGAGGGACTACAAATTAATTTTCCAAGCAGATAATTATCGTTGGCAGCTAAAATAAAGTAAATGCCAAAATTCATTGTATTATTTAGAATCACGTTTTATGTGTGGATTTTATAATTAAGTTCGAAGAAAATTTAAGAGATGTTCATGTAATAAATAGAAGAAACTTGAGGTAATTGATTTTCTTAAATTTTTTACATTTGTTTTAGTGGTACATAGGTTGTGTATATGTAAATTTGTATTTGAATGATACTACTATAATAAAGAAAAAAAATCAACTCTTATGGTTTTACTTGCTATTGAATACCTTGGCCAAATGAATAAAAGAAACTTATCTAATTACTTTAGGAAAATGAAAGAATTATACTTTCTTAATTTTAAAATCTTATTCAAAATTTTATAACCAGTTCAATAACAGTATTAATTGGTTCTATAGATATTAATAACTCTAAAGCACCTATATGAAATTTTGAAATCAAAATGTTTTCTTTCATTTCTTCAATTATTTTCCTATTAGTTTTGTAATCATACTTGAGAACAAAATGGATATAATGCTATTGATTAAAATATTTTTCTTACAAAAACTTTGAAATAATAAAAAATGCCCAAGAGTTGCAGATACAAAGAACACAGTAAAATGAAGCGACGCCGCCGCCAAAGGGACTAGATTAGTCTAAACTTTGTCACATAAATACAAGAAGAAAGGGAAAGTAATCAAATTTCAAACGAAAAATTGTAAATGAGAATAATCGGTAAAAGTTGACTGATTGATTAATATGGGACCCACTTTAATATTTCATTATGAAGCTTAACTGCTGGAATGTGCCAACGTGTCTGAAGGATGAAGCTATGACATGTACAGCTCTTATCTAGATCAAAGATCGATTTTTTTTAAAAAAAATTGAATCAAGTTGAGAATATAAATTGAATAAACAACCCCTTAAATCTTAAATGATTTACTTTGAATCAGCTTGCAAGAACTTATTTATCTCGAATTTCACAAGCAAAAGTGATTTTTTTAGTGTCTTTCTAGACATTCTTGAATGATATATTTCAATATACTAATGAAAGAACCAATTCACTTATTTAGCTAAAATACTGAATTAAAAAAATTGAATAAGTTAATTTAGAATAATAATTGTGTTATAATTCCTTTTAAAAACACCCATTTATAACATTAAATTGTGAATTAATGTAAGAATTTGTTCAATTATTTTTTGTTTTACAAAAAGTACTACTCTTCGGTCTTAAATATAAGACCTATTTTACTTCTTTTGTGATAGTTAAGGAAATAAATTAGATTACTAAAATTATAATATATTTCATATTTAATTAGATTATAGACTAATTGTTAAGTTGAATAAATTAGTTTTGAAGAAAAATAGTTATAGTAAATTTAAAATAATTAAATTTTTATCTACAATTTCTTGAAAAAATTATTTGGGTCTTATAATAAGTACAAGAAGAGTGAGGGAATCTTTGTAATTCCATATTTTGGTATCTCTTCTCATACGCACACAGATTTTTGTTTTTGTTTTCCCATAATACACGCACACAGATTTTTTAAACTCATCTGAAACAGTGTACTCAACAAATTAGGCCACCTGGTAACTGTCTCATCAACAACCTGAAATTATTTTTTTCGTGTGACCGACATTAAGGTTGTTACATCAACAAACAAGCATGTAGCACGGGAGTTTGTGCTTAGTGCTTACATGCATGTACTTCCTTCAGTCCTTATTGAATGGATATGAACGCAACAATAAAAATTAATCCTATATCCTACAATGGTTTGTGAGAAATACTAATATTTATTCACTCACTCTACCTTTTAGGAAAGTTCACCCACTCGTTTGAGGATAAAACAATTTGAGTACATAATTTTGAGACTTGGGTTTAAGGATTTAATTAGAATTTTTCCCATAATAAAATAATATAGTAGAAATTTTACAATACAATCAAGAAAAAATTGGCCCCAAAAATTAAATATTCTTTTTAGTAGAGGGGGCAAAGAGGCGAGAATAGGTAGGGGGAGAGTAGAGACATTCCACATTCGAGTATCTATTGGGGTCCCTACATATCTATTTTTGCTGAGCCTGCCCAAGAAAAAGGGTATATACATGTAATATTAGAAATAATTAAATTAAACCATATTTATATGAAAAACGAGTTATAATTAAAAATATCATTATCTTTATTAGGGGTGGAAGTCTAGTTTCCTATAATTAAGCATCATCTTTTATAAAGTTGATTGGTCCAAGCATGATATATGACCTCTTTTTTTTTTTAACTGAATGATATATGACCTCTAATAGGCCTTTTTTAGCCTTAAATATGACATGTTTACAAAATAAGCTTAGGATGGAATCTGTTATGATAAAGTATGGTACAGGTGCACAATAACAACACAATAACACAAATATGACCAATGTAACAAGTTCAAAAGACAAAACAAATACACAGCAATAGTAAAAAAAGAATTTTGACCTTACCTTTTGTTTATAAAGGTCAACAAAATATATAGCATCTTGTTTCTCTTCTTCTAATTTATAATTTATAATCCAAGCCTCGTGTTTCATTTTCTAATTTTCTAATTCAAGCTTTACTCACAAGTCAACAGTACACTATTTAGCCCAACTCCAAAGTCAACACTAATTTTCTAATTTATACCCTTGAGACTTTTTGTTCTGTCCAACCTTAAAACCCCAAAAGAGGCATATTCTACGATCAAGATATTTTTTTTTTGGAACTGAATACCATCAAGATATTGACCCACATTGAACTAGTTCAAATTAATATAAATGAGTAAATATTTACAAGAATCGTCCATGCATCGTTTCAGACAATTTTATTTGTTACAAGTACGTCTACCTAATTGAGCTATCCATTACGCGAGAATATTATCTTCTGGGTAATTGTAATACTAAATAAAAAAACATGGCAGAAATAACCAATAATCAGCATTAATAGTTATAATCTCTACAACATCTTAAAATTAACTAAAGTCAAATTGATGGCAATAAATACCTAAATACTCCTACATCAATAAAATGCAAAAAATTTTGCTGGTCTAAAAAAAATTGAAACTACAACCAATGATATCTGCCTGAAGCCTGATACCAAGAACTAATTAAACTCTTAAAAAATGAGTAGAATTCAATCATATGTCAATGACAAGTAAGATTAATCTTCTTTATCACCAGGTTTATACTCTTTCCTTTCGGCCTCTAAAGCAGAACTGCTAGCATGATCAACCTGACCTTCATTTGGTACATTCTGGTACTCATCATCTTTATAACAAAAGATCAAAGAAAGCATTAATATTGCAGACACAGTCAGAGAGATACACAGGATTTTGAGACCAGGAGATTTATTCAGCACACGCGTGAGTGATGGGCCCCAGAGTCTATTCTGTGTTGTTTTGCCTTCCCTGTATCCTTCTAGGAATTTACTGATTTGAGTTGCTTGATCCTCCTCATCAAATACTTCTGAACCAATAACCTGAAGATCACGAGAAACAATTCATTAGCTCATCTACCATGAGGAGGAAGTTAGATAATAAAGGAAATATCACTAGGGAAATCAAATGATCCATTGGGTTAATTAAAAGCTAGACGATTGCTGAAAATTCCACTCGAGAAAAGGACATATTAACAATATACAACAGGCAAATTTCTGTCATACTGCACATCAATAAGGACTCTCATTACATATCATTAGTATTTTAGAAATAACATGAAACTTTGTAGTCATAATTCATAGACATTATGGAGGCATTCGGTGCATCAACATTACGTAGATCATCACCGTATTTGGAATATATGAGGGTAATTGGGACCATTATTAACGTGTTGGCATAAACATAAAACTAAAGAGAGAGGGCATACAGCAATATGACATTTTATATGTTTTCTCTTTTTGAATACAGGCATGCATATATGCAATTTATAGATGTTGACAAGACATGGAACAGATAAGGAGTATCAGAGCAACATAATGATGTAGGCTTAAGATTACACCTACAAGTAAAACAAATATAAACTTTCCATAACATTATCATACAGTGAGATGTAATTAGAGTGAACTTAACGGACTAGAATCTCATTCAAAATAAAACACATTTACTTACAGATAGGTATTCATCACTTCCATCCCAAATAACCATTTTTGGAAACTTATCGAGGTTGAATTTTTCAGCAAATTCTTCCATCCGTTTAACACCGACATGACCAAATATTAAGTCCCGATTTGTAGATGCAGCATCCTTCAATAGTTGAAACAATTTCTTTGATCCTACTTCATTTTCATCCTCAACAATTGCCAAGACAATTTTCCTCCAATCACTTCTCATCACCTTTAGTGTGTCAAAGGATACAGGTGCCACTAAAGGAAGCAGGTTTTGTCTCACAAAATCTTCCAATGCCTCCTCTGATTTTTTAGCCAAGAACAGTAAGAGAAATTTTAAATGATGTATCAAAGTCGATGTATTTAAAATATTAAAACAGATAAAACAAATATGCCACAATATGCAATGTGATGATCTATCCAAGTACATGTTGATAAACTCACAACGTCATGTTGTTTTCTACAGAAGCAGCAAAACACTTCAAATACATATACAACATGAATTCAGAATTGTTTTGAAGTAGACATATACCATCACCAGGCATAGAAGTGGGAAAAATTGATACATAACTCTTAGGATCTGATACTCTACTACTCTTTTATCATTTGCAGGATTTTCTTTATCGTTATTTTCAATCTATTAGTTGAACTTAATGGCATCCTTTCTTATAAATGAGAAGAGAGATTCAGGGAAGTGATATCTAATATCTAACAAAAAAAATTAAGATTTGAGTATAAAGTATAAACTCACCTTCAAAGGGGCCATATAAAGTGTTCGACTCATTATAGTCCTTATTAATGGAAATCAAAGCAGGAACCTTGTCAAAATGATATGATCCCATCACATCCTCTGAAAAATCCTTTGCCACGGAAAACCATGCATTTGTCTTATACTTTATGGCAAACTTTTCTATTGTAGAACTACTCAACCCGAAGCCTATAAATATGGGGAATGATGGGCCGGCTGCTTCAATGAAGTTATTAATAGCAGAATCTGAATCAAAAATAGTAACATCTGGAGCAGCATACTTCTTTATATAATGAACTAGTTGTTCTGCTTTCCTTGGTCCATTATATTCTGTGGGTACACCATTTATAAACAGCATAAGGGAAGGATAAGCACTGCATCACAGAACAAAAAATTGACATAAGTTCGTACGGAAGAATAATATTCTCAAGTAATTCCCAATAATAACAATAAAAACAATTAGATAGAATAAATGGGGTCCAAAACAAAGAAAAACAAGATAGATATTACCAGCTAGTTGACCCTTTTTTGAAGATTAAGGAAGCAAATTAGACCCCAAATCTTAGTATATGCAACATGTAATTATATTATAGGATAGTTTATAAGTAAAAAAGGACTGACTTGACTCAACTGTAAACTTGCTTGTCGTGAGATTAAGGTTATGAATTTGAATAAGTCTCTTTGTATAAAACATAGGTAAGACTACCTAGTATATTCTCTTCCTCATCCTCTCACCAAGTGGAGAGTAGAACTAAGTTGACTCTTTGATAGTTTATAAGTAAATTGTGTAATGAACTGAAAATGTGTAATGAAAAAGGAAATGGAATTAAGTGTAAAGAGGTAAAGATGAAAAGTAAAGGTAAATTAGGTAATGATGATATGTAAAAGTTTGTGGGGCCAAGGAAAATGTGAGATGTAGAGAAAAAGTTTGTAGGCCCGAGATATATGGAAATTACTTTTTTCATTTCCTTTTCTCAATTCCTTTTCTACTTTCCCATCATCCAAACTGCCCCTTAGTGTTGAGTAAAAGAGACAAATATATACAATTTCAAGTGATGTAATTTGCATCCTTAATTTTTCTATAAAAGTCAACTTGCTGAGAAATTACTTCATATTTCCGTTTAAACTGAAGAGGGAAAACATAGTGTCACTTAGGGCCCGTTTGCTTGGGAGGGACTTAGATGATGGAAATGAAATTGGAAATGAATGTAAATGAAGGAAAGTAGATAGAATAGGAAAAATGTGAGATTGAGAGATAAGACTTGTGGGCCCGACATATATGTAAATTATTTCCATCCTCTCAATTCCAACCATCTTACCAACCATCTTAACAACTGACCCTTAATACAAGGCATAAGAAACATACCTAACATCATATTTTTTTGCAAGACGGGTAAACTTATCTGCATCCACTTTTGCTATGACTACTGGGTCCTTAAGAGCTGCAAGTACAGGTGCAGCTGCATCTAACTGCAAGTTTATAAAATTGAGGTTATTTTTGTAAAAGTGTCATAAGCCGTCCAAAATTCCCTTCAAAATTTCAAATTCATTCACTCCAAAAACATTTCGTCCTTTAAACATTTTACTCCCTCCGTTCCTAAATATAGGACCTAGATGACTTTTTTGAAAAATCCTAAAAAAAACAAAAAATAAGTTAATTATAAATTGATTTACCTAATTTTTTCTCTTAAACTAGTTTATTTTACCTATAAGCTAATGGATAATCTAAAAAGATATCAAATATGTCATCATTTAATAACCTATTTCGCAACTTAATCTTTCCAAAAAAAAAGTTATCTAGGTCTTATATTTAGGAACAGAGGAGTAATATTTATTTAAAAAAATAGAAATTCAAAACGTACCTCGGGGGAGAGACGCTTGCAATGACCGCACCAAGGCGCGTAGAAATCAACCAAAATACGATCAAAAGTAGATATGGCGGAATCGAAGTTAGATTCATCTAATTGCAACACCGTACCGTCCACACTGAAAGACTGAGCAGAACAACAAAAGTACGATGATAACGAAATCAAAACAATCGCCGAAATTACTCCTACACTATGCTTCATCATGGCTGATCATCCAATTCAAAATCCCAATTCACAAACCAACACGATCGATCTCTTGTTTGAACTTTAAACCTATCTCTCACTCTCTCTCCTATATTATTTGCTTTTTTTTTTTTGATAAATCTCCTATATTATTTGCAATCGCGTTGATATAGATATATCTGTTTAGATATATTGATATTGATTATCCATAATTAATCCATTAATTAGTTCATTTTTTAAAAAATAATTTGGTATAATATAGAAATTAAAGGATAGATTATCTTTAGTTTTTACATAAATAAATACACTACCAAAAAAATTTTCAGTGTGTATTAAAGGAAGAAATTTCAGCAAAATCAATTTAATATTTATTTGCTAAAATATACTTACCGAATTTTCTAACGGAATCCGTTAAGGAAATTTATTTTTTTTATCAAAGTTGAAGAAATTTATAAAAAGCGCAGTTATGTTACAATTCTTTTTTATGTTAATATAAAAAGAATTTTATGACCAAGTTTTCTTTTTCTAAAAGAGAAATTTGCTATAAAAAGCGTAATTATGTTTACATATTAATTTGATTTCGTATCTTAATTAAAATGTTTTCTAATAAAACTTAGATATTTTTTTTATCAGAAAAAACTTAGATATTTTATATCAAATATAATATTACTTTCATTATACTGTTGTTTTCATTATTTTTTTCATGAAAAAAATCATTCATTGTATTTGTTTTTTTTGCACAATCATTCATTGTATTTGTAATATCAATTTTTGTCACATAATATTTCTCAAATATTGGCTATTTTTAAAAAAATTAATCACTTGATTTTTTCTAATCACAAATGAATTTTGCATACAAATAAAATAACTATGAATTTAAATCAAACGTTTTTTTGGATAAAAAATTAAACGTATTTATCATATAAAATACAAAGATTACTCTAACAAAAGAATAAACTAAACCTTTATATTCTGATAACAAAAACTAAACCTTTATAATGTGATAGAAGATATGATCTCTGATAAAAAAGATAGAAGATATCATCACCAAATTTTTAATCTTTTTAATGCAATAATACCTTTGTTTCTCAATAACAAATTAGGTTGTTTCATTCAAATATGTTCTCTTTCTGATAAAAAAAATATGTTCTCTCAGTTTTTTTAATAAATAAAAAATCAGGTTGACTTTTTCCCGTCAAATCAGGTTCTTCAAACCCACAGAAAAGTTTTTGGCCAAAATAAAGTGCCACAGAAAAATCGAACTATTTCAGTAATTTTCTTAAATAAAATATATATCTAATTCGTATATACACCGCCAATAAAGGAATTTCTTGTTGGGTTTCTCACTTGCACCGCCTCATTTATCATTCATCGGTTTAGGTGCCTTTCAAATGTAGTAGTTTCAATGTTTTTTAATATTTTTTTACCTTTCAAATGTTTCTTAATTTAAAACTTCAGAAATATATATTTTAGGTGCCTAAATTGAAAATTTATGTTAGACATTATGTTTTTACTTATTAATTAGACTCAAATAACAAGTGCACTTGTTGTCAAAAAAAAAACAAGTGCTTTGATAAAAAAAAACAAGTGCACTAAATTCACACAAGAATTTTTTATTTATTCTATATAACTTGGCCAATCACACCTTGCTATCTTATAAAAGCTCCCACCAAGCAACGAGTTTTGTACTTTTCTTGCCTAACAAAAGAAATTGAGAAAAGTTCATCGGACCCTTATAATAAGAATTAACCTCATATGTAATCAAAAAAAGAAAAAAAGAAATTAACCTCATATTCTTATGAAATTTCATTACACCTGCTTAACGGCTTAAGTGATATTAAATGTTTCAATTAAAAACCTAGCAGATTAACATGAGTAGTAAATATTTTGATTACTTAAATAAGTGGTTGGGGGTTTAAACTTCAATTCTTGTAAATAGAACAAACTCACACGTGAGCTATATGCCCCATATATGAGATTTTAGATTAGTAAGGAATTAGTCTCACTTGACACAATATTTCAAATAAAAAGGTAAAATGTTCTCTTTGAATTTTGTAACCATAATTCAAGATACATGTGGAGAGTTCTTTGTGTTGTTTTTCCAACATCAATGTGATTATTTCTAAGTCTCAAAAATCGTTAAGTCCAACATTAAAGTATTAAACATCTCACAATTGGATTTTCAAATAAGTATGCAACTATTTTCAACATCAATGTGGGTATTTTTTAAATTTTCAAGATAATTTTCAAAACATTTATCGGCAATGTTTGAGATATATATGGGGAATTTTCAAGGTATTTATCCATCTTTTCAACATGAATGTAAGTATTCGAAGTATAAAAATAATGGAATTCAACACTATAATATCCAAAACTTTGCAAATATATTTCCAAAATTAAATATATATGGAGAATTTTCAAGACACACAAGAAAATTCTAAGATATCTGTATTTCTTTTAATAAGGACATTTTTGTCTTTTAGCTAAAAATTTAATATCACTCTAGCTTCTTAATGGTGTAGTGAAATTTCATACTCTCTCCCAAATATAAGATCACTTTAGGGAGGAGAACTTGTTCCTAAATATAAGATCACTTTCTAATTTGACTTAAGTTTTCCCCAAATTACCCTTATACTCCCTTCACCCAAAAAAACTAGTGATTTGAAGGTGAGATGATACTTTTAAAACTTAGGTGAGAGGTATTTTGGAAATTTCATATTATCCTAACTCATTGGAATGTCTTCCTTAATCTCTCCAAATTTACTAAAGTGATCTTATATTTAGGAATGAAGGGAGTATTGTTTTAGGGGGAATTTAAGATTAACTCCTATTATGGAGGTCCAATGAATGTTTCCCGAAGTAATTATTGCTTTAACTGGAACACTACGTCATTTGTGGTCTAAACAATTACTACTTGTAAATTAACACACATCTTACATGAAAATTTTAATCTGCCTTAGCATCCTAAGAAAATCAACTCATTAAAAAGATATTTTTTCAATAGGCGAAATAAAAAAGCATTGAAAATATTATATTTATTTTTTTGTGTGCTAATAAATTTTTTAAGGTGCCAAGTCATATTAAAATTTTTAAGTTAGACCTTATATATTTACTCATAATTAATCAGACAAAATATGACTTCGGCTTACAAACCTTCTCTTGGATATAGGTTGAGCAACTTTCAGTTGAAATCATCGAGGATTACTTTTAATCAATAGTTTATCAAAAAATTGATTTTTGATCGAACAGCATAAGCTTTTATTCAATAATAAATTTTTGAAGGTGCCAACTTTCATGTAATAGGCCATAAGCTAATAGATCTAATAGGCCACAAATTATTAGGTCATAGACCATAACATTTAAAAAGGCCACAAATCAATATGTCAATATTGATGAGTCTATTTTTTCTATAGAATTAGACTTAATGAATACTAGCCCAATGAATACTAGCTTTAGATTATGTTCAATAGGTTAGCCTGATAAGTTTTATAGGCTTTTTTTTAACCTAGGCCTGACCTATTAAACAAAACAGGCCTAAAAAAAACTTGTGACTGAGTCTAACTTATTATAATACAAAATAGTCTAGGCTTTTTAGTAGGCTAGGCCATAGACCCAATAGGTCGGCTTGGACTATTTTCACCCCTACTTGTGAACTATGATGCTTTTGGTTAGTTTAATTAGTGTGTGAATCATTTGTTTAATTACAATAATCAATTCCATATTTATGTTTTTATATAACTATATA
Source organism: Mimosa pudica (assembly GCA_029929735.1). NCBI lineage: Eukaryota > Viridiplantae > Streptophyta > Magnoliopsida > Fabales > Fabaceae > Mimosa > Mimosa pudica. The sequence goes on along the minus strand of JAKELP010000021.1, from coordinate 3,092,658 downwards.
TATTTTTATCAGCAATGTATACATGGCAAAAATGACTGAAAAATGTTTTGAAAATTTTAGTTTCCCTTCCCGGCCCTAGACCGAATCCCTTTACGTTTGGGCTTTTAAAAGGGCATTATTTGCGTATCAAACCTAAAAACAGACTTGGTTTTTAAGCCCGACCCACATTCAAAGCCTAATTAATTTTTCATATGTCATTTTTCGATGATGCACTCTTGTTTGTCATTTTTCGACTGATCAGCAATAGAAAATGGAAGGAGCTCATTACCTTGTTAAAAAAGTCAAAGTGTTATTATTGACTAAAGACAAGTGAGGGTCCTATTACATTAGTTGTCATTGTCGTTCTTGCTGCCTTACTTATCAAAACGTCAAGTCATGCAAATTAAAAAAAATTATTTACATATTAATTGTGGTAATTACATACTGTTTGCTTCCAAATACATATATATACACTGTATATTATAGTCGCTTACATAAAAAAAAGGGCAATGGCCCTATTTTATATCCAAAGTAACCACCCTGGACCACCCACCACCATAAACTAACAGGTGGTACAATATTACACCTAAAGTAACCAAAGTGGTCCAAAAATACCCTCAACCGACGGTCTTCAACGTTTGACCATTAGTTTGATGATTTGACGCCCACGTGTTATATTTTTTCCACGTGGCACCTGTGCAAACGCCACATGGGCAATGACCCTATTTTATACTCAAAGTAACCACCCTGGACCACCTACCACCACAAACTAACAGGTGGTACAATAGTACACCCAAAGTAACCAAAGTGGTCCAAAATACCCTCAACCGACAGTCTTCAACATTTGACCGTTAGTTGGATGATTTGGCGCCCACGTGTTATATTTTTTCCACGCGGCACCTGTGCAAATGTCACCTAGATGCCCTCATGTTATATTTCAAGCCTAGGGCAGAGACGCATATATGACAAGCTTTTTGTTTAATTTTTTAAGCCTAGGGCATCGACAGTGATAAGGGCAGCGATTTAGAGAGGAGGGAGTGCGAAATCCTGTGTTCATTTTGCGAAATCCAAGTGCGAATTCGAAGTGGGATGCATGTGTATTGAAAGAAGTGAAGAGAAATGTCACGTGGGCATCCAGGTGGCATTTGCACAGGTGCCGCGTGGAAAAAATATAACATGTGGGCGCCAAATCATTCAACTAACGGTCAAACGTTGAAGACAGTCAGTTGAAGGTATTTTTGGACCACTTTGGTTACTTTGAGCGTAATATTGTACCATCTGTTAGTTTATGGTGGTGGGTGGTCCAGGGTGGTTACTTTGGGTATAAAATAGGGTCATTGCCCATCCAGGTGACATTTGCACAGGTGCCGCGTGGAAAAAATATAACACGTGGGCTCCAAATCATCCAACTAACGGTCAAACGTTGAAGACCGTCGGTTGGGGGTATTTTTAGACCACTTTGGTTACTTTGGGCGTAATATTGTACCACCTGTTAGTTTATAGTGGTGAGTGGTCCAGGGTGGTTACTTTGGGTATAAAATAGGGTCATTGCCCTAAAAAAAAGCATAAAGCTCTTTAACAATGGTCGGCTTGCATGGATTTTTGCATCTCTTGGATGTAGGATTAGCCCTCTAAAACTTTCTTATTTAATGGAAAAAGTTTTACTTGTTAATGCTTTTAGCCTGACTTGTTGATTTGAGAACACTCAACTAATGTTTTAATTTTAAGACATTTAATTAATGTCTGTATATATCAGTTTTGGTTAAAATGTGATATATATTTTGAAATGATTAAAGCGAGTTGTTATTATGTATTGAAAAGATCCTAACCTGTCAATATCCACGCTCTTGTTAAAGTTGACACCTTGATTTTGCTTGGCATCTTAATTTAAGTGAGTTGTCAATGGAGAGACGTTCACTATACAACACTTTCACAGATAATTGTTAATTTAAACAACCTTTTTTTACCGTAATAATTTGAACAACCTCAAATGTTGTTTTTAAGACAGTTAATAATCTAAATATATCAAATTCTGGCTATATAAGAATATCATATTTTCACATAAAATGAATTGTTATTGAAAGGCCTTTAATTTCTCAATACGCACACAGACTTGTCAATGCTGATATATGGACTTGTTAAAGTGATATTCTTTTAAAATGTTTCCTCAACAATAATCATATCATCATGCTCAAACTTTATAACCATATCCTATAGTCTATACTACGATGCGTAGAGAAAGTTCCCCGATCATTATATGAATAAATTGACATTAAAATATATAATAATCAAAATTAGTAGTTTGACAAGAATCAACTCGATGATGGAAAGATGTTTGGGAGAGAGGATGAAGAACTTACAGATGGCATAAGCAATAAAATTAGTTTACTGAAAACAAGAAATATTAGATCACCTGTTTCAAATTTTTTTATAATAACTTGTTTTATATAAAGCTTGCATTTAAACTAACTTATTAGAAAAACCCATTCAAAAAGGGAAATTTTTTAATTTATTTAGGTTTTAGACTCATGTTACCTATCAAGTGGTTATATGTAATAGTTAAAATGCTCTAATATTGCTATATAAAGTTAGGTGTTACAACTTACAACTAATTAGAATTTTATACTCACTCTATGCAGATGATATGCTCGATAACGTCTAAAAACGTTTTTAGACACCTAAGGAATCAACAAGGTCATCATCATTCCATGGTTTTGTTTCGTTTAAATCTATTCGACAAATCCAACGTTTATTCCTTCGATGACACTTTTTCCAACCACCACCCAAAGAAACCTCCTCCTTTCAACTGACCACAAACGACTGCTTTCCGTCCACTTCAAACTTCAACCCTTCTCATTGGTTGCTGGTACTAACAAAGACAAAGAAGCTTCAAGGAACTTGTAGAAAAGCTATTCTATTTTTTTACCAACAGGAACTTACAAATCTTACATGGAAAAACTCAACTCAAGATCCATTATCTCTTTTATTGTACTGTTGTTTGAGATCTACACCATCTTGGATCATATCGTCGTGTTATCTAGACATGAAAGGTCAAAAACAAAAATCTACATAGAGATGCCCACTCCATTATACTGTTTACTCTCACAAATTTTCTAGATGTCGCGGGGAATGATATTCGATGTCTTCTGTAAGACTTCAGAATTTCCATTTTCTGAAAATTGAAAGGGATATATCTCTTTGGTTGCACATACATTACCCTGAGATTTCATCTTTTCTTTTTTGGTCATAGAGATATCAAGTGTCATAGAGATATCAAGTTCAAGAGATCCATCCAAAGGATTAGATCTCGTAGCAAAAAAGAGATACCATCTTCTTCAAATATTGTAATTTAGTTCATTTTGCTGTAATGACTTTTATATTAATTTGAATTGTTTTCTATTAAAAAAAAGATTTTAGCGTAACTCTGCTATTTATTTTGTGCTTACCATGCCTCAATTTTTAATGCTTTAATTTGTTCTGGACCTAGAGCCATTAAATATGTTACCTCACTATATAACAGTTGCAAAGTGATCATTACATATTTTCATGTGGAGTAAACAACAAATGGGTTTAACCATAACGTTAAGTATGAACCATTTTGTAATAGTGAAATCAAATTGGCAATAATTACCACTTGAATTATACTTCAATTAATTAACATCAAAACATTGACAAAGCGAAGTTGACCATAACCAAAGTACTAAATGCTTATTATTCTTCCAAGTTTCGGATACACGCACCCTGTAGAAAACAATTATTAAAATTAATTTTATAATACATCAACAAGAAAAAATGGTGAAACAATACGATATATACTTATTATTTTGATTATTTAATTTTTTAATTACTTATTCGGTGGTAAAAGTTAGTGACTACTCTAATTTGTTGAAATATTTACACATTCATCATCTAAATTAAAATAATATGCGCGAGTATATTATAATAAAAAAAAGTAAACCTAGACATTTGAAGAGGCTGAACGAATATGTTAAAGGATTACATGGGGCCTAAAACTTCAAGCTATATTTTCTGAATATCTCTTGGGTGATACTATCAATGTGTTTGATCATGTCATCACTAAGAAAATTCTTCCAATCTCCAATTTCTCCACGCCTAAAAAAGATCTTATTTTCTACTGTACTCGCCCACATTGTTCCATTTTTATTCACTTCCAAATTACTCAAATTCTCAAAACTACAAAGGCTCACTATATTACCTATAATATCACAATTCACTTCTTGCTCTGAGAAACCATGCCCTAAAAAATCTGCCAAGTCCTCCAAAACCCTGATGGGCTCATTCTTAAGCTCTTCATACTTTAAGAACAATATTTTCTCTTGGCTCTCCAAACTCTCCTTGTAGTACCCCAACACATGATCCCAATATGGACCAGACAACACTACTCCTCAGCAAAACTTGTCAAACAAATAGTCAATTGTGTTGAGCTCTTGAACCTCTGGACTAAGCCTATTCAAGAAGTGCCATGATGAGATGAACACATTGATAAACTCCATAATTTCACACATTTCATCTCTATTTCCTTCTAGTTCACACTCTTTCTGATGATAGATAGATAACAAAACACACAAATATTACTAGAAAGTGATGCAAATAGGAAATCATTCATTTGTGTGAAATTTGGAGTTTAATGATTGTATATGTGAGACATAGAAACTCTTCAACCCTCTTTCTAGCTTGTGTAGGAAGAGGTGGACAGGTGTTAGAAGCTTGATGAACCCAAGTGATGCAACAAAGGAGAAAGAGGAGCAAGGGGAAGCTAAAAATTAAAATCAAGGTCTGCTTGCCAGCGACACGCCAACTGGCGCGCCACTGGCGAGCCACAAAGCCAACTGGCATGTGAGTGGCTGCCGTCTCTGAATCTCGCCAGTGGCTCGCCAACCGGCGAGCAACTGGCGAGAATACTTCGCAGCTGCGCGCTTTACTCGAATTCTCAGCATATAAAAAGGGCAAGTGGGGCATTTTCAGAGGAGGCTGGAAAAACACGATTTGGGGCACTTCTAGGGCACTTCTTGGAGGCTTGAAGAGCTTGAAGAACCTTGGGATCTCTTGGGAATCAAGTGGGGAAACTTGGAGAGATTTGGGTATTCCTCATTTGTGGTTGTATCTTTCTCCCTATTCTTCACCACTCTTCAATGCACTCTTTCATAGTTTTAGGGTTTGTTTTATTTGCATTTATGTGTAACTAAAACCCTAATCTAGGGTTGTTATGAACCTATTTATGGATTGAACCATCTACTCTCTCTTTCTTTAAGTAATTAATGAAGCATATGTGTAGTTTTTATCTTGCTCTCTATGTGTTTTAAGTGCTTGATCACCACTTAATTAGTTAAATAAAATATGACTTGGGAAAGTGTATTTTGTTTTAGAACTTGGATAAGGACATGTTAGACTTGAAGTTTATGGTTTTAAATGGAAGGTTTGTTGATAACATAGAGATATAGTTATTGACCTAACATAGTCATAATTAGGGTGGTTAAGGAAAAGAGCTAGCATTTATTGTGACAAAAGATTGTGCAATAAATGCTAGCATAAATTTGATCTTGACTTGGGAAAGCTTTTTCAAATGATTTTGAACCCTAGACTTGCACATATTTTCATTTAATCACTTAAAGAAGAGAGGAAACTTTGGTTCATGAAGTAAATAGGGGATTAGCAACCCTAGGCCTTAATTATCATTGTTAAATCGTGTTTGAAACTCCAACTTTTTTTACATTCATATTTAAAGCTCATTTCTTACTTGACAAATCAAACTCTCAATATGTTTTTACTTAAGACAATTAAGTACACAATTAGTGCTAATCACTTTGCTTAAACAACAATCTCTGTGGAACGACACTCTTTCTCTATACTACTTTTTGACCACCCGTATGCTTACGGAAGCACACAAAATCTGCGTTAAGTTACACATCCTTCGGCTCGCGACACAAGTACACAATCTTACATCTTGATTGCTTCACTGTCGGGCAATGAAACATATGGCATATGACTTGCAAAAAGCCTTGGGGGTGAGAATGAGCCTAGATCAGGATTTTTGGTGTTCTTGTAGAGGTTAATCTCTAAGAATGGTACCAAATCATGAGGGTTGGAAGTGAGAAGAGGGTGTAGTTCAATTATGGTTTCGGTTTCTACTAGGTCTTGATTTGACTTCGTAATACTGTACTTATTGCGGTTCAAGATGGTGAAAGTGAGGGCTTTTAGCCAGGTGGTGCCACATTTTGGTGGGGTGACAATGATAATGTCAGAATCATGGGCTTGGAAGTGATCCTGAACATTGAGAATTCCTTGAATTCTGCTTTTGAGGTACCAAAAACCTTGATATTGGCAGAACTGGACATTAGTCCAAAGCATTTCCATGGGTAAGGTGGAAATGAGATTTTCACATTCTGGTGATATGTCTTCGGTATATCTCTTGACAAGCTCTTGAGAACTAATAGGATCATTAATACCTTCTGATTTTCCATTCGCCATATTTATGTATGAGAAATTAAATAGCCAGAGATGTTGTTGGAATGAAGATAGAGGAAAATGCTTATGCTTGTGGGTTAAGCATGGAAAAACGCTTGAGGATTCTTGGGATATTAATAGCAATTGGAGTAGAGAGAATATTGATTTTTTTAACTGTGTGGCAACTCATAACTTCAATATTATAATGTGCATCTGATAGCATGCTAATCATTTGATCCCCATTTACATGCAGTACATTCTTATTTAATTTATTGATCAGACCCTCAATAACATGGAACTTGGTCATTTTCATGCTATGCTATCATATTCACATTTCTGACTTGCCAACATGATAATAGGTACGCGCAATTATTACTTTGTCCGATTGATTTTGGTAAAACATCACTTCATCATGTTGAATAAGATAGAGGCAAAGAGACAACCGAATTTTCAGAAATAAGTGATCAGTATAATTGATTGGATTGTACAAAGCAAAATTAAAGAAAAAAGTCTAAAAAAATGCTTGGAGATCTTTCTCTTTATTATCCAAATGGTACTCCTTTCGATTCGTAATATAAGAGCTCAGCCGACAAAACACGTTTCATAATAAAAAATGTAAAATTTTTAGTTAAATTACTACCAAAACTCGCAAGTTAACTGCGGAACGTTCCGGCGCTTTATAGAAAAATGCTGCTAAAATCTCATTGACCCTTATAATAAGGAATTAACCCATATTCTTCCTAAACAATGCAATATGAAATTTCATTGCACTCCATTGGTATAAAGTGATATTAAATGTTTCATTAAAAAGTAAAGTGTTCTCATTGAATTTTGCAACAATAATCATCCTAAATACTTGTGGAGAATTTCCGATATTTTGTGTTGTTTTTTCAACATCAATATGAGTATTTTCTAAGTCTCAAAAATTGTGGAATCCGACATTAAAGTATTCAATATCAAATATTTTTTCCAATTTTGCCTTACTAAAATATTATATTTTAAAAAAGTTGTGTCAACATTTTTTTTGGAAAAAATGAGAGAGAGATGACACTCCAATTAAAACATGTCATTTATTCCCCACATATATTTTCTTTCCTCCATTTTAAATGACGACATTTTCAGAAACAATTTTATCTTCTACAAATCATTGCTTTTTAATTAACTTTAAATAATTTTTTGGGACGAATCGATTATTTGGTTAACTTAGACTTATATTATAGGAAATAGTGAGTAATATTATTAGAAGAAGCCAATTGCAACTAGGCGTCATTGTTATTTAGCTTTTATTTATTTAATTTCCATCCTTTCAGATCAGTGAATACAGTGACGTTTGCATTAGAGAGACGTTTGCATTAGAGAAGAGAGAGGAGCCGCAAGCACGCACTCACATCAACATATTCGGGCGAGAAATAACGCGTGCATGCAGAGAGGGATGAGCTCCACGGTCTAGCATCAATGAAACAATATTTTAAAGAATGCAATACATATATATATAGCATCTATATAGTACATTTCCATGCCCCATCTAGATGATATGTCAGCTTAGCTTCGTCACCAAAAAAATAAACATTTGAGCTTTACCATACAAAACTCTCACATATTTACACTGTAAAACGCAAAATCATTTTAAGTTAAGCTATTCCAAACAAAAACAAAGCCTATCACGCTCTTGCCCCTCTTAACACTTAATATTCTATAAATATCAATTGTATCAGCATCAGGGGGGACCTAGCTTGACTTTGTTTTCTTTATTGTGTTATCTCAGTGTCTGCAACAGATTGATGGGCCGTAGAGAATTATGATCAAAAGACTCAAATAATGGAGCTCACTCCATCTTTTTACACGCTTAGAATTGCTTTTCCTCAACCAATCAATACATTCCTCTGCAGTTCAAGAAGGACGTGCCAATTGCCAAGCCAGTGCCTTGTCAAGTTGTAAGCCAAAACAATGAATCCAAAAGTAAAATACTCCATCTGATACTTATTATAAGTCACAGACTACCAATTTTTCTTGGCCCTTTTTATAAGTTACTTCATAGTTTCCAATGTGCATTAATTAGTTTTTTCCACATATACTCTGTTAGCACCGCAAGTGCACGGGTCGCGCCAAGTAATAAAGTGATAAGAAAAGTATCGTTCTCACGAGGATTTGGACTAAAATCCTAACCAAGCAAAAGACTAGGTGAGTTCAATTAAGTTGAACTAAGAAAACATCGGTGGTTGTTTAAATAAAATAAAAGAAATCTATTTCTAAAACTAATATAAACAATTGATCTTTTGATTCAAACAATCAAATGGGATCTAGGATTATTTATTCCCCTTGTATTTCTCAACTTTAGATTCACTCCTCTTATAGATGCTATTAATTGACACATGTGCTAATCTAGGGTTCAAAAGGTACTTGTAAACGCTCCGTCGAGTCAAGAACAAATGTTTAATTCTATTAAATTGTTCAATCTCTTGTTACAATTAATAAAACCCAATTTCTAAGCTCCAACCCTAATGTGACTATGCAAGGTCAATTAGTATATCTCTATCTTATCAACAAAATCATACATTCATCAAGCAAACTTCAAGTTCTTGCACTATTTTACCCAAGTTCTACACTCAACCTAGCCCTCTCAAGCATTAATCAAGTGAACTCAACATCTAAATGGTGATCAAGCACTTAGAAGCATTAGGTAAAGAGTAAAATAAACACATATGTCATTAATCACAAAATAAGAGGAAATGTTAATCCATACAAAGGTTCAAAATAATCCTAGAAATGGGAGTTTAGCTACTCATAAATGGAAGACAATTACAAATCCCAAAAATAGAGGAAGCCATAACATGAAGTTCAAGAGGGAAGGAATGGAAAGAAGAAAAACCAAGGGAAATGAGGTTGAATCTCTTCAAAATCTTCAATCTCCACTTGAATCTCCTTCAAAACCACCAAATCCTATCAAAAAGTTGCCTCCAAGAGTCCCCAAAGAGAGCCTAGGTCGAAAGATCCCTTCAATGTTCCATTTTTCACATTATATACCTCAAATACTTCATTTTAACAAAACTTTGCGTTTTGCAATCTGATGGTGATTTCGCCCAGGCCATAAAATTTGGCCTAGGCTCTGTGACATTCTGTAACTTGGTTTGCTTATCAGTAAGAGTAGTTTCGCCTAGGCCCAAATATTTAGCCTAGGCCTTGTGATGTTCGCGAACTGCTCTTCTGCTCTTGGAAGTGATTTCGCTTGGGCTTCAGAATTTAGCCCAGGCCATGTCACTTGTTCTGGTTCTTATTCTGATTCTTGGATGCGACTTAGCCTAGGCTTCAGAATTTAGCCTAGGCTCCAAGAAGCTTTCTTTGAAATTCATTCCAATGCATCTTATCTTCACTTGATGTTTTCCTGCTCTTTCACAAAATGTTTCTAACACTAAAATGTAATCAAAATATATATATATTTGAGCAAGAAAATGCAATCCAAAATCAAATGCACAAATTATTCACTCACAGCCCAAAACATGTACAAATATGCAAATTAAGGCTCATAATGGAAGTAAACTTGCTGAAATGTCATGAATATCTTGGAGTTAACATACTCATATTTAATACGGGTAATAGGAGAGAATGATAGTTAATAGTTTAGGAAATAAGTGTAATTATTAGAGGTAATATTGGAAAGTACTTGAATTGTAAGACAAATTATATGTATTTAATCAATTTTATTTGGTATGAGAGAAAGTTAGTTAAGTGAATTATAAATAAGGACCGAAGGGAGTATCTACTCCCTCGGGTCCTTATTATAAGTCACCAACCGCTCCTAATTTTTGATCCTTAATATAAGTCACCAACCACCATTAATTAATTGATTTCTTAATCTTTTCCCATTATACCCTCATCATTCATGGGAAAAAATTTAATTGCATTGATCTTTTTTTCCTACTTTTGTTTTTTCCAATATAAAAGAGCATTGAAAAAATGAAGAGAGAGAAAGAGAGATGAGAGGGGCAGAAATGGATAGACAAATAAAATATGACTCATTTAATTATGTAACTTCCATTCCTTGGTATGTGATATTTGGACGGTTAGTGACTTATAATAACGACCGGAGGGACTATGTGAGTGCAATTATATGCATGTTTTAAATAATGACAACAATAAAGAGTCTTATCTCACTAGGTGGCACCAATAATGTACTCTAGTTAAACCGAAAGCTTTGTATAAATTGTTAAAGGTCCCACCCAAATAACTCCATTAGGTGTCATGATTGGACAGTATAAGAAAATTTGTTAGCAGCATAATATAGCTTACCCACTCCTTCTCAAGTGGTCCTCCTTTAAGCTGCAAGACACTCATAACTTCTTTCCCGTTGATCAATGGTTTTATTTACCAAATATTTTCCAGACCTACAATTTGCCAAACTTGTCAGACTGCACCCTTGAAAAATTAATGTGAAGGAGACAGGAAGTATTAAGACTGACAAAGAAGCACATATAGCAGGAATGAAAAGAGAAGGAACTTAGTTTTCCTAGTTTAATTATGGAATTTTCATCCTCCACTATAAGAAAATGGTTGGATAGTCGCTTCCAAATATAGGGGATAGTCACGTTTAAAACGGAGACAAGGGGGCCAGTCACATCCTGTGCAAACGGGATAAAATGAGTCGTAACTAGGTTCCTTGTCGCTGCAATATGTACGTGACAAGAGAAAAATGCCGCAACAATACCCCATCTCCCTTGTCTGACACCTTTCTCGCGGCACTGCACACACGACAGGGAAATAAAATAAATTAACCACAGTCATGGCCCCAAATGCAACCTAACATTGTAAAAAGTGAAAAAATCATGTCGCGTGTATCAACACGCGATAGAAGTAATAAATATTAAAAAAAGTGTCACTTTTCTGAAAACGTGACATGAAGTATGAGTATTTAAAAGTGTGTCACTTTTATAAATTCTTCTACGTGACAAACATGTTAGTCACTTTTCTTCTACGTGATAGTGAGCCTAGTTATTTGTCAATGAGTGTTTTTTTTGGGTAATACATTATATGAGCAAATGAAATTATTTTTAATAGAAATAAAAATCAAAATGTGATTATTTTGGGGCAATACATTAAGAGATAATGTCTTTATTATTACTCTTTCTAAATTGGATAACTAGTAATAAAAACTACAATTACATTGAGCAAATGAAAAAAATCAAAAATATAAGTAAATTAAATTACAAAATAGTAATTAACAACATGAATGGAGATGAAGTGAGAAATACGATGTGTAATTAATTCATAAATATATTATGACTAGATGGAGATTGCAATGGAAATTTGAATTTAGTTCATTTTGCTGTAATGACTTTTATATTAATTTGAATTGTTTTCTATTAAAAAAAAGATTTAAGCGTAACTCTGCTATTTATTTTGTGCTTACCATGCCTCAATTTTTAAAGCTTTAATTTGTGCTAGACCTGGAGCCATTAAATACGTTACCTCACTATATAGCAGTTGCAAAGTGATCATTACGTATTTTCATGTAGAGTAAACAACATCTTCATATACAATGGGTTTAACCATAATGTTAAGTATGAACCAATTTGTAATAGTGAAACCAAATTGGCAATAATTACCACTTGAAATATACTTCAATTAATTAACATCAAAACATTGACAAAGCGAAGTTGACCATAACCAAAGTACTAAATGCTTATTATTCTTCCAAGTTTCGGATACACGCACCCTGTAGAAAACAATTATTAAAATTAACTTTATAATACATCAACAAGAAAAAATGGTGAAACAATACGATATATACTTATTATTTTGATTATTTAATTTTTTTATTACTTATTTGGTGGTAAAAGTTAGTGACTACTCTAATTTGTTGAAATATTTACACATTCATCATCTAAATTAAAATAATATGCGCGAGTATATTATAATAAAAAAAGTAAATTTGGACATTTGAAGAGGCTGAACGAATATGTTAAAGGATTACATGGGGCCTAAAACTTCAAGCTATATTTTCCGAATTTCTCTTGGGTGATACTATCAATGTGTTTGATCATGTCATCACTAAGAAAATTCTTCCAATCTCCAATTTCTCCACGCCTAAAAAAGATCTTATTTTCTACTGTACCCGCCAACATTGTTCCATTTTTATTCACTTTTAAATTACTCAAATTCTCAAAACTACAAAGCCTAACTATATTACTTATAACATCACAATTCACTTCTTGCTCTGAGAAACCATGCCCTAGAAAATCGGCCAAGTCCTTCAAAACCCTGACGGGCTCATTCTTAAGCTCTTCATACTTTAAGAACAATATTTTCTCTGGCCTCTCCAAACTCTCTTGTAGTACCCCAACACATGATCCCAAAATGGACCAGACAGCAACACTCCTCTGCAAAACTTGTCAAACAAATAGTCAATTGTGTTGAGCTCTTGAACCTCTGGACTAAGCCTATTCAAGAAGTGCCATGATGAGATGAACACATCCTTCGGCTCGCGACACAAGTACACAATCTTACATCTTGATTGCTTCACTGACTCGGGCAATGAAACATATGGCATATGACTTGCAAAAAGCCTTGGTGGTGAGAATGAGCCTAGATCAGGATTTTTGGTGTTCTTGTAGAGGTTAATCTCTAAGAATGGTACCAAATCATGAGGGTTGGAAGTGAGAAGAGGGTGTGGTTCAATTATGGTTTCGGTTTCTACTAGGTCTTGATTTGACTTCGTAATACTGTACTTATTGCGGTTCAAGATGGTGAAAGTGAGGGCTTTTAGCCAGGTGGTGCCACATTTTGGTGGGGTGACAATGATAATGTCAGAATCATGGGCTTGGAAGTGATCCTGAACATTGAGAATTCCTTCAATTATGCTTTTGCCGTTCCAAAAACCTTGATATTGGCAGAACTGGATCTTAGCCCCTAGCAATTCCATGGGTAAGGTGGAAATGAGATTTTGGCTTTCTGTTGATATGTCTTCCGTAAATATCTTTACAAGCTCTTGAGATGTAATGAGATCAACAACTTTTGATTTTTCAGTTGCCATATTTATATATGAAGAAATTAAATAGCTAAAGATGTTGATGGAATGAAGATAGAGGAAAATGTCTATGCTTCTGGGTTAAGCTTGCGTAAACTCTCGAGGATTATTGGGATATTAATAGCAATAGGAGAAGAGAGAATATTGATTTTTTACTGCATGACAATTCATAGCTTCAATATTATAACGTGTCATGTGATAGATTGTTAATCCGTTCGGTCCCCACGTTTACAAAATACGTTCTTATTTAATTTATGGGAGTGGATTTTCTCCTTTCCCATCCTCTCATTTTCACTCACTTTCGTTTTTGACACAACCAACAACAACAACATAAACCTTATCCCAACTAAATGGGGTCGGCTACATGGATCACACGACGTCATTGTGTTCTATCAATAGTCATGCTTGGAGGTAAACATTTCACTAAAAGAATTCAATGAATAACTTCGTTAAGAGCTCTTTTTGGTCTTCCTCTCCTTCTTTTGTAATGATTCTATACCCTTTGATCAATTATTCTTATCGCTCATCTAGTTTCGTTTTTGACACCATTGAATAAAAAAATGAATATAATTATCAGCATACTTAAAAATATAATATATAAATTTGATCTGTTAAAATTTAGTGTGAATAGTTCATGCTAATATTAAAAATGTAAAATCAATTTAAATTTATATTAATCTACAGTTTTATAGACAGTCAATATAAAATTTTGATAGATTAAATTTATTTATTACATTTTAAAATGTTATTATAATTACATTATTGTTGTGAAAACATTAAATTTGAATCTCTAGATTTTTGATCCAATATTTATTAAAGGGAAAATGAGAGAAAAAGAGAGGGTGGAAAAGGATAGAATATGGACCCTTCATTTATTTGTTAGACCCCACCAGGTTCACGTTAATTACTATTCCATCCGATCCTAAATATAGGATCTAGTTGACTTTTTTGAAAAATCTTAAAAAACAAACCAAAATAAGTTAATTACATATTGCTTTACCTAATTTTTTTTGGTTAATCACCGCCCGATTTAATCCGGACTCGAGGGGTAGGAGTGTTGCCCACATAGACAAGGTTGTCCCCTCTCCCAATAAGAGCGCTTCCCGGGAATTGAACACGCGTTCTCATCTTTACGGGGGTTGTAGCCCACTTACCATCTCAACCAACTACCCATTGGTTGCTTTACCTAATTTTTTCTCTTACACTAATTTATTTTACCTATAAGCTAATGGATAATCTAAAAAGATATCAAATATGTCATGATTTAATAACCTATTTTGTAACTTTAATCTCTAAAAAAAAGTCAATTAAATTTTATATTTAGGATTCGAGGAGTTAGTATATTGGAGTACGTCGCTATATAACTTGGTCATTCATGCTATGCAATCATATTCACCTTTCTAACTTGCCCACGTGATAGTACGTACGCACATTTATTACTTTGTCGGATTACTTTTGATAAAACATGACTTCATATTTTTTCTTTTAGAAAAAACCAATACTTTCATTCAATAAAAAAAACCATATTACACACTAATACATCTTGATAGAAACAATCTTTAAACCTTTTCTTACTTTACAAACATCTTTCCTTAAAAACATTTCTCTATCATATAAGAGTGCCAAAATTGTTTTTAGAGGAGATGATGACCTCTCTAGCAAACCTTGCGGTATTATATTCCTCATTATTACACTAGTTGCTATAAAGTCAGCAGTATTATTTCTTTCTAACATCAATATGAATATTTTTAAGTCTCAAAATCCAACGTTAAATTATTCAACATCTCATAATAATACGAAATTTGAAGACATGTGGAGTTATTTTCAACAAGAATGTGATTGTTTTAAACCTCAGAAATCTAGTGATCTAGTACGAAATTATTCAAAGTTTCAAAATAAAATTCTCTAGGTATACAATGAGAATTTCCAAAACATTTATTTGGAATTTTCTACAGTATTGGATATATCTCTTCGTTTACAAGCTTTAGGTGCTCATCCTCGTGTCAACAATGTTGATGGGAAGAACTAATCTGGATATTAAAAGTGCAACTCGCCAATACTCTTTACGTTCCTTCTCTTTAAGTTTAATTACAATGCTCCATTGACAACATTGTTGATAACAAAAAATAGTTTATTGATAACAAAAAATATTAATGTCCTATCAATATATCCGTGGTTCTGAAATAAATATATGTAAAACTTTATTGTCTTTCCTTCCTCATTTTGAATCATATGCAAACATTTAAATCTTTTTTACTTTTAACTATTTTCTTACCCAGTCAATTGATTTTTCTTATGCCAAATGATTATGTAGATATTTTAAATTTTTTCCTTACCCCAATTAACAAGTAAAGGTATTTTAAGTGAAACTAACGATGTTACCCGAAAAGGACTAAAATGTATTTTCCAAATATAAAGGACTAAATTGAAATTTGATACAAACATAAGAAACTAAAAGTGTACTTTAGTCTTTAAAGAATGCAATACATATATAGTCATATATATTCAGCATCTACATAGTACATTTCCATGCCCCATCTAGATGATATGTCAGCTTGGAATCGTCACCAAAAAATAAACATTTGAGCTTTACCATACAAAACTCTTCTCACATATTTACATTCTAAAACGAAAAATCATTTTATTTTTTTTAATACATGATCAAGGTATCCTCTCACTCGACAAGTGAGAGACTAATCCCCCGCTGATTTGTAGGCACCTCAAAGGGTGAGACAGCTAGCCTGAGAGATTTAATGCTTCTCCATACTCAACGCCAGGGATCGAACCCCAGACAATTG
This sequence comes from Mimosa pudica, assembly GCA_029929735.1. Lineage (NCBI taxonomy): Eukaryota > Viridiplantae > Streptophyta > Magnoliopsida > Fabales > Fabaceae > Mimosa > Mimosa pudica. The sequence continues at coordinate 3,076,395 of JAKELP010000021.1, read as the reverse complement.
GTTAAGGGTAGGGGTGGAAATGAGCCGGGCCGAGCCAGGCTTTGCCTAAATAGGCCTGGGCTCGTCATGCAATAAGAAAACTTAGGCCTGGGCCTGGTTGTAGGCTTTTTTTCAGAAAAAAGCCTAGACCTGTGAAAAATGGTAAAGACCTGAAAGCCTTTTTAAAAGCATACTTACAATATAGGCCTTTAAAAGACTTTGGGCCTTTTAAAAGCCTACTTCGAATTTAGACTTTTAAAAGGTTGCAAACCTTTTAAAGGCCCACATATCAAACTTAAAAGGACTACAAGAGGCTAGGGTATGACCGTATAACAGATTGTGTAAATGAATTTTGTAGCTTTTATTAATATTATTATTTTATTATTAGTAGTAATTAGTAGTAATATCAAACAGGTTAGGCCTGAAGGCTTTCGAGCCAGACTTTACTGAAATAGGCCTGACCTTTTTAGATAAAAAAGCTTGAGAATAGGTCTGAGTCTTGGCCTTTTTATTAAAAAGGCCAGGCCGAGCCAGGCCCTAAATAGGCCGAGCCATAGGCCGCCTGTTCAGGGTCTGACTCATTTCCACCCCTAGTTAAGGGTGAATGAGTCTTTGCCACTCAACCACACACCCCATGTTGAAACGAAAAATCATTTTAAGCTAAGCTATTCCAAACAAAAACAAAGCATATCTCGTTCTTGCTCTCTTAACACTAAATATTCTATAACTATCAATTGTATCAGCATCAGGGGACCTAGCATGGCTTTGTTTCCTTTACTGTGTTATCTCAGTCTCTGCAACAGAATTGATAAGCCGTAGAGAATCATGATCAAAACACTCAAACGGAGCTCATTCCATCTTTACAAGCTTAGAATTGCTTTCCTTCAACCAATCAATACATTCCTCTGCAGTTCTAGAAGGATGTGCTGATTGCCAAGCTAGTACCTTGTCAAGCTGTAAGCCAAAACAATGAATCCAAAAGTAAAATATCTATGTGAGTGCAATTATATGCATGTTTTAATGACAACAGAGTCTTATCCCACTAGACGGCACTAATGTACTCTATTTAAAACGAAAGCTTTGTATAAACTGTTAAAAAGGTCCCACCCAAATAACTCCATTAGGTGTCATGATTGAACAGTGTAAGAAAATTTGGTAGCAGCATAATATAGCTCACCCACTCCTTCACAAGTGGTCCTCCTTTAAGCTGCAAGACACCCATAACTTCTTTCCTGTTGATCAATGGTTTTAGGTCCCAAATATTTTTCAGACCTACAGTTTGCCAAACATGTCGAACTGCAACCTTAAAGACTCAAGAAATACATTTTGCATATTAGAATTACAAGCAACTATAGCACATCATATAAGAAGACACAAGTACCTCCTTAATTAGCTTTCTTATCTTTGTAACTGATACTTCTCAGGGGGAGAAACAGAGCAGCATACATGGTTAATCACCTATGTTCATCCTAAAACACAGAAAAACGTTCTTCAACATCATGATAACCTAAAAGGAAAAAGAATGGCCTTGAATTCAACTCCCTAGGTACAAGAATAATGGTCAAATCAATAGAATGGCCTTGAATTCAACTCCCTAGTTACAAGAATGGCCTTGAATTACTCAAAGTAAAGGTTGATTCCCCAAGTAAATGGATATGATTCCATGCAGTATGCAGGTAAGTAAAGCAATGACTGAATATAGAACTATCAATTGATCAGAATGACCAGCCTAAATATCCAAGCCACCATAGAAAATCAAAGAAGGATTATCTAATTGTAAGTCAGATAAGGGTTTTCGCCACAATTTTACTTGAGATTGCAGATGAAAGTAATCGTTTGGTACTGTTATCTAGAATAAACTACCTATTTCTTCACCTACATGTTAATATGCAAAATTATAAAACAACATACAGTGAAGAAGTGCTGGACTCCAATTTATAAACTAAACCTGTCACATCCATCATAAATAGGAGGCTCAAACTCCAATTTATATGTAATTGCTTTGGCAGGTTGGTTTCCAGATATCATTAGATCAATCTACGAAATAAAAAAAAAAGTATAAATAACTTTGCTAACCAAAAAAGATTAAAATGCAAGCTTGAGGTTGCAAAAGTAAAAGTACTTCTGTTCTTTGGTAAAAAAAAGTACTTCTGTTCCAATGCGCACTCTGCTAAGTTTAGCAGCTAGTGCTCCTTTCCCTTCATCACATGCCGCAGCTCTCTTCAGGTCTTCATCAAGAGTAAAATCAAACCTATCCCCTAAATGATGGTAGACATGCACGTCAGTTTATAAGAGATAACAATCAAAATATAAGCAGAAACAAACAAACAAAAAGTTTATGTGATGTTGTCCAGAACTAATGGCAAATGTATAATGGTTGAGGATGAAATATAACTAAATGAAATAGCTGGAGTAAATTGGCCAAGGTTGATCGATATATTAAAAATTGGTTCTCAATGGTTTATCACTTCTCTTCTTTTATCTTATGTGCTGCAATTCGATTCTTATGGCATGTTAGGAATGATTTTCTCATTTCATCTGGTATTTGCTGTAATCATCATGTCATCATGTCATGCAGGTAGGTAACTTTCATAGGGGACTTTGTTCAGTGTGACAATTGAAACTGATGTTTTCTGTTTTTGCTGGCATAATATCTCATATAAACGCTTGCAAATTCGGATTCAATAAACTAAGTTTTTAAATAAAGAAATCCAGAACCTTGGATGAGGAGATTGAGATCAAGTGAGTGATTCCTTCCATAGTGTTTTACATCCTATTTGACACTTATTTTTTTAATCCAATTGAGGTGACACTTTTTTGCTGTGAGTATGGATTGTTTGAATCTTGATCTCTATGTTGGCACAAAGTTTGAGTCCCATGGCTGAAGTAATGCTTCAAATATTTGACAATTTCAAATTGGTGAGAATGTAAAACTTAGCTCTAACTTCTAAAAAACTTCGATGCGGTTAAACCCGTAAAAATGTTGAAATCACATGCTACCTTGCTATAACAGGTGGTCATGATTTTCATAAGGATCAAACTTTGTGTATTAATGAAAAAACTAATGAATATAGAGGCTAATACCCCGAGTCCTACTATCCTACCAGAAAGGTCTGTGTTTTTAAACTTTGATGGTATTTTGCAGGAGGATGTTGTGGTAGGATCAAGTATTGCTAAAACGTGTGGCTAGAGATGCATATAAGTGTTCATTTTGTGCTGGGACAGGAAAATGCGAGCTATAGTGAGTGGTAATGAAAGATGTTAAAACCATAATGACGGACCATGGAGGTGGCCAACTAATGTAAAGATGGATGGGATATTTTTAAAATTTATTTAATTACCGTGATTAATATTTTATTGATCTCTTTCTATAATCAAATGACTTGGCAATGTCCATGTATAAATTTATATCATTATTTTCAAGGTCTTGAAAATCTTCATATGGCAGTGTTAGTTGCAAGGAAATGAAAAGTGTTACTATTGACAGGTGAGAGTCGTATTACATTTTGTGTCATTTGTACTAGAACACTTGTCAATGGTTGCGATTGACTCTTCAAAGAATGCACTCTTGTTTTTCATTTTTCGACTGATAGCAATGGAATTTGGGAAGAGCTCATTACCTTATTAAAAAAGTCTTCTAATAATTCTTAATATTGAGTATTTTTAGAATACTGTCAAGTGTAATGGTTGCAATGAGATTGAGCCCAATATTATGAACTTTGAATTGGTTTTTTTTTCCTTAAAAAAATGAAGTGGGTTGTTAATGACAGGAACCTAACTTGTTGATACCATTATCAACACCATCATTAGTCAATATTTGCATCTTCAATGCAGGAACATTGACTTGTTAAAGTGAATTGTTAATTGAAAAAAGTTTTATTTGTCCATGCTTTTAGCCTGACTAGTTAATTTGAGCACTCTCAGCGATGTTTTAATTTTGAGACATTTAATGTCTGTATATAATTAACTTTGTTTAAAATGTGATATAATATACTCCTATTTTGATATGATTAATGAGATATCATCTGCTTCAAATATTGTAATTCAGCTCATGGTGCTTAATGACTTTTTCATATCAATGAGAATATTGTTTACTATTCCAATAAAAGATTTTAGCATACCTCGCCTATTTATTCTGAGCTTACCATGCCTCAAAATCTTATATGTTTTGTGCGACTGTTCTTGACTTACAGCCATTAAATACATTACTCTTTTTGTTTTTGTCCAAATATACGTTACTCATTATATAACAATTGAGAAGCCATTACGTATTTTCACGTAGACTAAATAACATCATCTATCATATATAATTGTGTGTAACCTTAAACGGCTTAAACGTCAAGTATGGATAACCTTTTTGTAGTAGTGAAACCAAATTGGCAATTACCACTAGAAATATACCTCTATTAACATCAAAACACAATGCTTTTAAATTTAGACAGTGAAAACTCCATTCACATCTGCAATAGAACCAACAAATTGATTATATCTTTGAAATCCAAGACATCGTCTTCACATCCAACAATAATAATCATAAAACGTACTCTACGGCAGGCAGGTTAACAAAGCGAAGTTGACCATCACCATGTACTACATGCTTATTATTCTTCCAAGTTTAACACACACACCCTGCAGAAAACAATTATTTAAAATAACTTTCATAATGCAGCAACAAGGAAAAATTGGTGAAACAATAAGATACAAACACACTTAATATTTTGATTTTATATTTTTAATTACCTATTTGGTGGTAAAAGTTAGTTACTAAACAAATTTGAAGAAATATTTATGCATATACTCCAAGCCATACTTTCCGAATTTCTCTTCAGTGATAATAACTAATAATTAAAAAAGTGGACCTGGACATTTGAGGAGGCTGAACATATGTGTTCAAAGATTACATGGACCTAAAACTTCAAGGCATACTTTCCGAATTTCTCTTCAGTGATACTATCAATGTGTTTGAACATGTCGTCCGTAAGAAAATTCTTCCAATCTCCAACTTCTCCACGCCTGAAAAAAACCTTATTTTCTACTTTACCAGCCCACGATTTTCCAGTTTTATTCACCTCAAAATTACTCAAACTCTCAAAATTACAAAGCCTTACTATATTACCTATAACATCACAATTCACTTCTTCCTCTGAGAAACCATACCCTAAAAAATCTGCCAAGTCCTTCAAAACCCTAACCGGCTCATTCTTAAGCTCCTCATACTTTAAGAACAATATTTTCTCTGGTCTCTCCAAATTCTCCTTGTAGTACCCCAACACATGATCCAAAAATGGTCCACACACGTGCACTCCTCCGCAAAACTTGTCAAACAAATACTCAATTGTGTTGAGCTCTTGAACCTCAGGATGAAACCTATTCAAGAAGTGCCATAATGAGACAAACACGTCGTTCGGCTCGCGACACAAGTACACAATCTTACATCTTGATTGTTTCACTGACTCGGGCAATGAAACATATGGTAGATGGCTTGCAAAAAGCCTTGGTGATGAGAATGAGCATAGATCAGGATTTTTGGTGTTATAGTACAGATCAGCCTCTAAGAATCGCACCAAATCATGAGAGTTGGAACTGAGAAGAGGGTGTGGTTCAATAATGCTTTCGGTTGTTATTGGGTCTAGATTTGGCTTCATAATATTGTACTTACTGCGGTTTAAGATGGTGAAAGTGAGGGCTTTTAGCCAAGTGGTGCCACATTTTGGTTGGGTGACAATGATAATGTCAGAATCATGGGCTTGGAAGTTGTTTTGAAAATTAAGAATTCCTTGAATTCTGTTTTTTCGGTGCCAAAAACCTTGTATTGGTACAACTGGAAATTAGCCCAAAGCAATTCCATGGGTAAGGTGGAAGTGAGATTTTGGCATTCTAGGGATATGTCTTCCGTATATCTCTTGACAAGCTCTTGAGATGTAATAGGATCAACAACTTCTGATTTTTCAGTTGCCATATTTATATATGAAGAAATTAAATAGCCAGAGATTTTGAAGGAATGAAGATAGAGGGAAATGCCTATGCTTGTGGATTGAGCTTGTAAAGCGCTTGAGGGTTCTTGGGATATTAATAGCAACTGGAGACAAAAATATTGATTATTTAACTGCATGGCACAACTCAGCTTCAATATTAATATATTATAATGTGCCATGCGATAGCATGTTAATCATTTGACCCCACGTTTACAGTACGTTACTATTATTTAATTTATTAGTTAGACTCAAATAACATTATGGTAAAAAAAGACTCAAATAACATGGTGCACGTTGACGCAAAAAATTTATCTAACTAAATGTATATTCTGGTCATTCATGCTATTCCATCACATTCACGTTTCTGACCTCATCATAGGAATACGTCGGATCACTTTTGGTAAAACATCACTTCATTCATATTGTTGAATAAGATAGAGGCAAAGAGACCCTCTAATTTTCAGAAATAACTTATTAGTATATTGATTGAATTGTGGAAAGCAAAATTAAAGAAAAAAGTTCAAAAAAACCCTTGAAGATAGTCCTCTTCATTAAGTAAATTGCACTCCTCTCAAGTCGTAATATATATAAGAGCTCAACCGGTAAAACACATTTCTTAATAAAACACGTAAAATTTAGTTAAGTCACTACAAAAAAACTCGTAGTTTAGCTGCGATAACATTTTGGTGTTAAAAACACCACTAAAATCTCATTGGACCTTTATAATAAGGAATTAACCTCATATTCTTCCTAAACAATATAGTATGAAATTTAGTTGCACCCCATTGGGATAAAATGATATTAAATGTTTCAATTAAAAGAAGCAAAATGTTCTCATTGAATTTTAGTACCCATAATCCAAGATACATATGGAGAATTTCCAATACTTTGTGTTGTTTGTTCAACATCAATATTAGTATTTTTAAGTCTCAAAAATCGTGGAATCCAACATTAAAGTATACAATCTTTCAAAACACATGCATATGAAGAATTTTGAAGATGTATGTAGCTATTTCCAACATGAATGTGAATATTTTTAAACCTCATATATCTTGTAATCCAATACTAAATTATTCAAAGTTTCAATGACTAAAGTGTAAAAATGTCCATGTAATTGCCACAAAGGTGCAAAATTACCCATGTAAATTTTTTTGGAACAAAACAGTCCATCAAATTTTAAAATTGGGGAAAAAATGACCATCACAATTAATTTTTTGACTTTTTGACTCATAATTTTCTGCCGATTCATCTCTCAATAAAACATGTAGCAAACTTATATATTTATTTGCGTTATATGATGATGCGACAGAGAATGATGAGTGAACAAGTAAAAACATTATTAACTGTGATGTGCATTTTTGCCAAATTTGATAGGCAGCTTTGTTCCAAAAAAATTTACATGATTATTTTTGAACATTTGTGACAATTACGTGAGCAATTTTTGCACTTTAACCCAAGTTTCAAAATAAAATTGTCTCGACAAACATGGAGAATTTCCAAAACATTTATTGTGAATTTCTGAGACATATATTGGAAATTTCCAAGGCATTTGTCCATTTTTTCCAAAATACTCTTATTATGTATACTTTTTTACAAATAAATTATATCCTCCACAGTTTCACCCATTTCTAATTTTTGAAGAGTGAAAATTATTGGAAATAAAAATAAAATTACCAAACTTAACTACCTTTTTTCACCCTATTTAAATTAGATAAAGTGGCCTAATAATTAGGAGTAGAGGGAGTAACATTATTGTTATTACTATTGATTTAACCGATAATCCATTCGTCTCATAATTTAAGTCCACATTTTTTGAATACTTTTATCCAAAAATATAGGCCTGTGTTTGATGAGTTGGTTAACATCTATTTTTTCTAATATTACCCATACTAAAATATTATATTTTTTAAAAGTTGTGTCCACCTTTTATTTGGAAAAAGTAGAGATTAGAGATTACACTCTAACCAAAATATGTCATTCATTCCTCGCATATTCTCTTTCCTCTATTTAAAATAAGGGCATCTTTGGAAACAAAATTTTGTCTCCTACATAATCATTACTTTTTAATTACTCAACTCGTTTCTAAATATAAGATCACTTTTAAATTTCAATTTGCCACTAAATATAATCAACTTTCTAATTTCTCCTAACTTTTTCTCAAATAAACACTAATAATACTTATCTATAATAAACAAGTAAGAGAGGGAGAATGAGAATAAATGCATGTAGTTAGTATGAATTAGTAATATCATGTGCTAATAACTAACTTAACTAACATCCTTAATCTAATTTAAATTAGGGAAAATGATCTTATATTTAGAAATGAAGGGAGTAACTTTAATCAATTTTATATATTGGGAACGGTTAACTTAGATTTATATTATGCGAAGTAGGGAGTAAGAATATTAGAAGTAGCCAACTAGGTGTCATTGTTACTCAGCTTTTATTTGATTTCCATCCCTTCAGATCAGTGAATACTTTGCATTAGAGAAGAGAGGAGCCGCAAGCACACACAAACATCTACATATTGGGGCGACAAACAACGCGTGCATGCAGAGAGGGATGAGCTCCACGGTCCAACATCAATGACAATATTTCAAAGAATGCAATACGTATATATTCAGTATCTACTTAGTACATTTCCATGCCCCATCTAGATGATATGTCAGCTTGGCAACGTCACCAAAAAATAAACTTTTGTGCGTTTCCATACAAAACTCTTATCACATATTTATATTGTAAAACGCAAAATCATTTTAAGTTAAGCTATTCCAAACAAAAACAAAACATATCTAGCTCTTGCTCCTCTTAACACTAAATAATCTATAGTACAGTTATCAATATAATTATTGTATCAGCATCAGGAGACCTAGCTTGGCCTTGCTTTCTTTATTGTGTTATCTCAGTCTCAGTAACAGAATTGATAAGCCGTAGAATCATGATCAAAAGACTCAAACGGAGCTCACTCCATCTTTACACGCTTAGAATTGCTTTCCTTCAACCACTCAATACAATCCTCTGCAGTTCCAGAATGTGCCAATTGCCAAGCCAGTGCCTTCTCAAGCTGTAAGCCAAAACAATGAATCCAAAAGTAAATTATCTATGTGAGTGCAATTATATGCATGTTTTAATGTCAACAATAGAGTCTTATCCCACTAGGCGGCACCAATGTACTCTATTTAAAACGAAAGATTCTTATGGCAAGTTAGGAATGATTTTCTCATTTCATCTGGTATTTGCTGTAATCATCATGTCATCATGTCATGCAGGTAGGTAACTTTTCTAGGCGACTTTGTGCAGTGTGACAATTGAAACTGATGTTTTCTGTTTTTGCTGGCATAATATCTCATATAAAGGGCTTGCATTCGGATTCAATAATTTAAGTTTTTAAATAAAGAAATCCAGAACCTTGGATGAGGAGATTGAGATCAAGTGAGTGATTCCTTCCATAGTGTTTTACATCCTATATGACACTTATTTTTTTTAATCCAATTGAGGTGACACTTTTTTGCTGTGAGTGATCCTAAAAGTCACAAACTTCTGTAACATCCCAAAAATTTAAATTATAGATAATAGGGAATTAATGACTTCATTTGGATATCATTATTCAATTAAAAGAATAAATAAGGCAAAATTTAGAATCTTGATGTATTATTCAGTATTTACAATTTTTTTTGAATAAATTTGGGAATTAAAACATATCAAGAGAAATCATATTAGGACTCAAAAATATCTTCCCTAAACTTATATTTATCTTTACAATCTGTCCTCATCCTCAATTAATCACATACATCCATTTAAAAATATTTTCTCAACTTTCTAATCATTCTTATCCCTTCTTAATTAATCTCAACCACATATTATCTATTTAATACTCCCTCCATCATCCTTATCATCATCTCTTCACTGCCACCTCTTCTCAATTTCGTTCAACTCCTCACCTTCCCCACTTACATTCATTTTCTCTCAAACTCATCCCTCCATACTCACACTTAAAAAAAAAACCGTCGGCCACCACAACTCCAATCTCAACAGTTTCGCCTCCCCTCTTTAATCCGTTGCACCTCCCCATTTTTTTTTTCTCTACAAACATCATCTCTAATTCTTTCAGAATTCCTCAAATCTCCTTTTGTGCAACTTCAATTCCTCTAAGCAAATCCCAAACGAATCAGTTCTTGTTTGCACAAACTGAAGAAAACGATTGAACGAGCTTCACTCTACTTCATTCTGTTTCTCTTGATTCCTCACGTTTTCCCCTCTGTCCAGCCACCTTCTCCAGTAATTTCCGGTGAAGCACAGCAGCAACCTTGCAAGCAAACAAAAGGCAGCGTGCAGGTGAAGATTTCTCACTTTCTTATGTGAATTTTACCTCAATCGGGTGAGGTTTTGAGAGAGGGACGAAATTGGGGATGTTGGGGTTCCTTAGGATTTAATGATTTAAATTTCTGACTGATTGTGCTGTGCTTGGGTTTTGAAAATCATGGGTAATGAGTTTGAGATTTTGGTTGTTGTGATTCTGTTATAGCTTGTGTGGTTTGTTTGTGTTCAATTAAAATTCTTGTGATTCTCCTCTTAGTTATTAACGAAACAAGGGAATAGTTGCAACTACAATTTTAATTGGTATTGTGTGGTAGGAAGCAAGCTACACCTATAAATCTTATTGAAAATATGTTTGATCATCTTTATTTTTTTTTTCACATGAGTTGCTACTGCAATTATCATATTGAGTATGGTGCTTTGTTGTATCTTATGCTTGTAGTATTTTTCTAGTTAGGTGTGAATGTATTCTACTTTTCATGTTGCTAAATTGATAGCTCTATATGACTTGGTTGGTATTGTTTACTAATCCAGATTTTGATTAAATTGTGATGCATTGGACTTGCTGAAAATTTGTTATAGATGTTTATGATTGACGTTCTGTATTAAAGTCATATATGGAATGTAAGAGATATGTTGGGGTTTTCAGAACTGACTGAAAATCTGGTTTAATTGAATTTCACATGCAATGAACTAAGAATACTTGTCTTAAACCACTTAAAACTTGTTTTGACTAGATGTGGTTGATATGATCAAAAGTGTTCCAGGATTTTTACTAAAGTATGATCTGAAATATGAATGATAAATTAACGATTTCAATATTTCCTTGACTTACAATAATAACTTGATTAAAATTATGTAATCTGCAAGAGCTATTCAAATCAGTTTTGAATGATAAATTAGTGGATTCTCATAGGCATTAATGGATGTTGTACTTGTTTTCTTGTCTCCTTGAGAGAAGAAATGCAAGAAAGAGTAATATATGTGAAAGATATCTGAATTATGACTAGTGGGATTGATTGTTTAATGTGAGAGTGATTTGGCACTCTTTGTAAACATAATGCTTAATGTTTGTGCGCCTTGTTGTGTGTATTCTTATGAATGACTAGCTATATTGATTGTAAACTAGTTTACTTGATTGATATATTTCATGTGAATTTAATTAAATTTGATAATATTGGTGAAAAATATTACTTGTTCATTGGTGTAACCATATAAGAATGAAGAATGCCTAAAATACTTTCCATGTATAGATGCTTCACAAGTGTATTGTATTTAAATGGTTAATACCAAAAGTCACAAGACAATTGAATATATATTAGGGATTGAGAGATTTTACTCTCTTTAAATTAGTGAATTATGTGGCCTTGTGTATGTGTATACTTAGGAATCCATATAATATTTCAAGAATAATATAACTAAGGGAGAGAAAATGGGTAGTAATATGAACGAGAGAGACGTTAGTTAATCTATGACTTAGAATAATTATTAACCTACTATTATTACATGGTGTAATAATAGGAAAGGATGCGATTTGCATATATTCATCGAGGCATGATTAAGTAAAGAGGAAAGACAACAAAGTGCTAAGGGCGACAGGTAATCACACTTAACCTTGCTATAACAATGAGGGTGACGTTAGTTGGGATTTTCTTATAATCCTTTCTCACCCTCTATATATATTATCTTTGAAAAATTATTTTCATACAAAACAGGCTATCGGGTGCCTTTCAAACACAACTATTTTCGTATAAAGAATTTGATTACTATATGTAGTATCCTGGTTGGTGGAATTGATAGACTGTGTATGTGAGTGTATATATGTTGGAATTTTGGTACTTTGACAGGGATATGGAGAAGTATTGTGGATGATTATTGTGGGACGGTGTGATACATATGCTGGAATAGTTATGATTGTAACTTTGAGAGATTATGAGGATAGGAATCATATGTAGGGTTTGAGATTATGGAAAGTTGTGCTGATGAAAAGTATTAAAGTTGTGACTAGGATATGGAATTGTAGGGTGAGCATTGCATGACACTGATATATTTATGTACCATCGCGCGATGATAACTGTCGATTGGCCAATCGACAGTTATTTGTACTGAGGATCCTTTTCAGATTGATTGGATCGGGGTTCATAGGTCGACTTATTGAGAGAAGTGACCTACGGTTGTTTTGGCATTGAAGAGCCCAACCGCCCCTACGGTTGTTTGGCATTGAAGAGTCCAACCGTTCCCGTTCTGTAATGGAAACAGAATTGGGGTTCCCTCTCTGGAGATTGCCAGAGATGGAAATTGTCCCCTCATTATGGAGAGGGACACAGTGTCAAATCATATAGTGAAGAATAGATGCTTGAATGCACCGTGGTGGCACAATGCATCTTTAGGTGAGTGTGAGGGCTGTTGTGGTAGTATTATTTGATTGGAGTATGGAAAGATGAAATTTAGTTAGTGTGGAATTGACTGAGGGATGTTGAGTGATACATGGGAAGTAGAGATGATGAATTTGAGTTGATTGAGACGTGACAGAAGGATTTAAGTGATGGATGAAAGGAAATGAGAAATATATATATGTATTATTGATTTTAAAACTGTGGTACTCTTTAGACGCCCTCACTACCGCACATCTCACTGTTATAGTGAGTTAAGCGGTGATTACTGGGACAAATTGTCTCATCCCACGATTACTGACATTTTTACAGGTATTCATGCACAGGCGCAAGCATCAGAAAAGGGAATTAGGTTTTAAAGGTTATTTAGATTAGTTAGTTATGTATATTGCCAATTTGTATAGGCCTGCATTCGTTTCCGCATATATTTATATGTATTTGATATTATTGAACATTAGGTTGTTTATTTTTCTAACCATGTTAGGTGATTCTTTTCTAACATGGTTAGCTATTAATTATCCATGATAGTATTCAGGTTGTATTAGTTTATTCTTTTCTATCATGGGTAATGATCATTATTAGGAAATCCTTTTTCTAACTATGATAGATTTATTAATATTATGGAAATCATTTTTCTATCATAGTTAGTCAGGGTATTATTGAATTAATTAGGGAATTAGTAACACAATGTTACAACTTTAAATTTCGAGTCCATTCCAAAACCATAGCACTCCCCTTTTAATTTTTCAGTTGCATTCACTAAATTCACTCACATTTTTAATTAATTCTAACTCAATCTCAATCAACTCACATTTCATAATAAATTTTCCATATGCACCTATAAATTTGAAACAAAAGATTCCAACAACTCTTAAACTCTCAATTCAAAAACCCAACTATAGCCTTCACTACTCTAAATTTGTGAAATTTCCTTTATAAAATGATATATAAAAATTAACCCAAACTAAATTCTTCTACTACAAAGTTAATAGTCAACCAAGACACTTCGATCCTTGACAATCTCGCAAAATACTTTTAAAAGAAAATTGTTCTAAAAGCATCTATCCAATTTCAGAGTTCGATTAATCATCTCTCCTACTAACTATTATCCATTTCAACTTCAATCAATTATTAAATTTTGACCTATATAAACCTTTGAAAATCGATAATAGCATAGTTAAGATTACAATCCATAAAATGATACATGTTCCCTGTCCATTCATTTGGCATTAACTTCCTACACTGAAGAATGAATTTATAATTCACTCTTCAACACCAATACAAGAAAACACAATAATCAATTCAAAGACATTCATAATTTCCTTTAAAATTATGAGACTTCTTAAATAGGCTTATTGTTCAGTCAAAAATACTTATTTTGTTTCCTAGCTAGGTCCTTTTAGACCTTATTATTCTCCCACCAACAGACTAAGCATATCCCTATAACATTAAACACGCAATAACTACGGCAAATTTCCTGTTATGTACTTCCTCCACACACCTAGGGATGAAAGTAATTCCTTAAAGGGAATGAATTCAATATATATACTAAAGATCTAAAACGGAATTTACACAAAAAGACTTTCCCTATGGAGTAAACATAAACCGGGAAAGGATCGGGGAGTTTATTGCCACAATAATACTAATGAATATGCAATGCAAGAAACAACATAATCAAACTAAAGCAAGTATAAAATCTCACATTTATCAAATATCTCAAATCTCATATTTACTATGATATTTAATTACCTTCTTTTAAACCACCTACTTAACTAAACCAAACCATGACATGTGGACTTGGTGATAGTAGCTTCCTGTTTGTAATTCATGCTGACCAGTCATAACTTACAAACACAACTCTACCTATTACCTTATCCCATGACTCGTTTGGTGAATCGTAAACCTTTGCTTTGATACCAAATTGTAACAACCACACTTTTAAAATCATTTTACGCTATATTTTTTTTATATATATATTTACTAACTATGTTAGAAAAGAAATTTACTCATTAATGATACTAACATAGTTAGAAAAATAATTAACTTAAGTCGCTAAAATAATTATATTGCTATGTTAGAAAAACAATTTAACTATAAGAAAGACTAACATAGTTAGAAATGATTAATATTATATTCCAAAATGATTCCTGATGACTAACCATGATAGAAAAATTAAATACCTAAATTATATATCTACCTATCATGGTTAGAAAAGAATACAACTAAATTTTAAAACAAATTCCATATAACTAAATCCATTCAGTATATATTTCGAATATCAAGTAAGTTTCAACCACTCAGCTAATAAGTATATGGATTTTAATGAAATAGTCAACTACTAATATCTTCTAAATAATAAAACTACATCAAGCATGCATAAATCAAATTCAATATGAGGTTCCTAATGTGGTAATAACACATGTCGGCATCTCACTTTAGTGAGTAGTCCCCGTATCCTTCCCTTGATTTCCTACTTCACTTCCCGCTCCTGTAGAATAATAAAAAGTGGGGTAGACTCAGAATCGCAACTACAACCACTTGTTCACGTGCATGTGCATGCCAGCAAGGTGGTGTGTGCCAATATCATGTATAGTGGTGTGTGCTACATACAGTGTTGCATGTACATTTACTATAATTTAATTGCAAGTATTGATCAAATACCAACTCTCTGCAGTACATAAATATATCCTCATTCAAAGCAATATTACACATATAAAATCAATAACTAATCATAAATAATATCACACAACAAAGTCCAACATGAATAATTATCACAAGCACACCAACAATGTTACAGTTCAATAGGGACTCACAACTCTAGGTTGATTTACCCTCGCTTGAACCGGGGGCGCTCTCCCCAATAACGTTTTTCTCTTTTTAGTCCCTGTTGTATAATAGTTCAATAGGGACTCACGACTCATGGTCGATATACCCTCGCTTGAACAAAATATAATGGTTCAATAGGGACTCACGACTCGATGGTCGATGTACCCTCGCTTGAACAAAGAATCACGGTTCAATAGGGACTCACGACTCGACGGTCGATGTACCCTCGCTTGAACAAAACATAAAGGTTCAATAGGGACTCACGACTCGATGGTCGATGTACCCTCGCTTGAACCGGCGCCATTCACAATAACATTTTCATTCATTTTAGGCCTTATGGACCAACAGGGTACCTCATCCCGGGATGACATAATTATATTATTATATTATTCGATTTATAAAACAATTCAGAATTCCAACCAGAGTATTCAATAATCATCACATCAACAGTAATAACATATTTATCATCTAACCTACATGCTCACTAGCATACTCATACACGCAAACAAGTAGAAGTAGTTACCTGGTAACTCGAATTTATTTCACCAAAGCACCAATCAAGCACGTGACAAAACCCACTAATTATCCGCTACCTATAAGGTTTATAGAATAATCACTCTGTCATAAAGTAAAACACAATCACAAGCAATTTCCTAAGTGTAGGTTCTCACCTTTATCAATTGTTTATCAAGACTCTAAATTTCCCAACTACATTCATTAACATGATTATTACTAAATATACATTTTGGATCATCCAAATCACACCCATAATATGGATCTGAAAAAAAAACTATTACACCATTATTAGAAATAATAAACTATTCTAACAAAGTTTAATTTATTGCTCAAGTATAATCTTTCTTTGAATTTAGACCTTCACAAACAAGTAAATACCCTTATTAACTCTCCAAATAAGCTAAAATCAATTTTTTTTTATTAATAGGCCTAATTCCAAACATTTGCTAAAGATGATACTATGATCCCAATTTTGTCTTTTCTCCCACAAATATACTATTCCATATCATTGGTTATATTTACACACACGCACATGTTATACACCTGAACGTTATCTTCGATCATCTCACACATACATACTAACTTCATTTATTTTCATTCTTTTATTATCAAGACCATTTTGATCAATGACAGCAAATGAATTTACGCACTTATAAACAATCCTAATCTCCCACAAAATAGGAACTAAAGTCAATGAGAAGAGAGAAAACATTGCTCACCAAATATGCATTTGAAATAGGAATTGGACTGGATCAAGTAAATGAAGCTTATCGAACACACAACCAGTGAGCCAAGAAAATCACGAGGGTGAGCAGCGTTGACGAGCAGCAGCGAGATGTGGTGGTTTATGTCGGCCATAAGAACGGTTCGGAGTTGCAAATAAAACTAAAACGAAGGAGGATTATTCCAGAGTCGATGATCACACACGACTACGGTGGACAGTGGCGAGACGGTGCCGACGACGGCTGGATCTTAACACCGGTGAGTTTAAAGGCGGTCATGGCAACGAACGGTGAAGATGGCAGTCCGTACGGCAGTGAAGGTGAAGGCTCAAGTTAAATAGGAATGAGGAGGTAATGAGGTATATAATAGTGATGTTGATGTTGCTATGATGTTAGGAGGAAGGTAATTTGAGGAAGGTAATTTAATGGTGATGAGGAGGGAAAGAAAGAGAACTCGATGATGAAGAAGCATGTGTCTGTGTGGCGGCTGATATGACAAGAGTCTTTGTTAGGTTTTCAAAGCAATATTAAGGTAGAGCTCACTAATATTTACCTAAAAGGTCCATAAAGTTTGATATTATTAAATAGGTAAGGAAATATATTTTCTTGATTCATTTTTATTTAGATAATTAAATAAAAAAAATATTAAAATTACTTACATTCATAATACATAGTAAATTGGAAACTTATCTAGTTTTTCTAATTTATAAATAATGTGTTTATAACTTCTAATCTAATGTATTAAATATAGATTGCTTCCAATTCTCTATTTCCTTAACATAAGTGTTGTCATAATTTATTTTAATTTTAAATTTCTAAAATTTCTAAAATTTTACAACATTCTAAATAAAAATTCCTAAAATAATATCCTCTTGATATTATGTTTATAAATATTCCTAATTTAATGTCCAATTATTTTCTCTTTCTTATAATGAAAATGAAATCATATTCCCTAAACATATATTAAACTTTCTAAATTCATTTATAAGACTTTTAAATATTCAATCTACACCTAAACACATTAAGTAAATTTTTTTTTTTTTTTTGAATTTCAAGCATTTATTAATTTGGTTTATAATTAAAGTTTACAAAATAAAATTAAGGATGTTACACAGTGTATGTATGAATCATGTTGATTGGTGTTTTTTTTATGTTCCATTACTATCTCACGCTTGTTATAAATTATTTTCCTCAATAATATTTTCACAATGTACCTCAAATCAAAATAATTCATCAATTTAATAATATTCAGGCCTAAATCAAATCGAATGTTGTGTTGAAAAATATTATCACATGTGTTGGGGCATGACATGTTATTATCATATTTAAAAGTAATCAAACAGGCATATTCCAAAAATTATAGTCTCAAAAAATGAGTAAACATTAAGTTGGAATGGAAAATGCATTTTTTAAACTATTACATGCATTTGAAACAATTACAAAAAGGACATAATAACTCCACGGTTGACAGAATGACAAACTACCATGGGCTACAACACAGTCCAGGACGAACCACAGGTGACATAGGTATAAAAATAATATACAAAAGATTCATTCCAGCCAACATTACATGGGCATCCAAAAAAACAACACTGCCCCACTAGATACAAATCAACTCAGCTCTCTTCTCAACCACTTCCTGGATTTCAATGTTGAACACAACCTTTGTAGCGTCACCGATGGAATGCAAGACTGGACGGCCTGGTCATAGACGCATCAAAGTTAACCTCATGATACTTTAGTGAAGACTGGAAGACAGTAATGAATATATACTATGCTTGAGTATGCAGGTCGTCGTTTGCCCAGCTTTAGATGCTTATTACGAATAAACAACATCGAGTGTGAGTTATTCATGAGCTTCCTTATCTTGTTATGCGCCGCTTCAGTCCATGAACCGCGTACGTGAATAATCGCAGAACCTCGCACACCCCTGGAATAACCATAAATTATTTTTCGTTATAGCCCTCATTCCGGTGGATACCGACCTGAGATGCATGCTGGACATACCAAGGCCTTGCTCAGGAACCATATAATGGGAAGCAATGTATTGCGGCGTGGAGGAATGAATTGGTCATGCACATCAACAACTTTAGGAGTCACTAATGAGCAGAATACACTGGTCGTCGACTTAAGTGTGGACGGTGTGAGACATATTTGTTGGTCGTCTGACCTTCGTTGAGTAAAAAAGTATACCAGAGATATCGTGTGTTGCGAATGAAAAATGACAAGCATGAGCATATTTATATATGAAATTGTGGAGGCTGATTTATTAGATCCACAGAAGTTAACTCATCGAGGCGTATGTGGAAATCTGGATGAATAATACCATAGCCTAGGCCGGAAACCAAATAACGTGAAATCATATAGGTACGTCGTGGTGAAAAGATCTGGCTGTGAACATCAACAATTTAGGAGTCAATATCTTACATAACACCCAAGTTCCTTGCAAAAATAATTTGTTTTATACTAAGCACCACAAATACTAACAAAGAAGAAGGCATGTGTGACAGAACTACATAATAAAGATAATCACAGCTGCAACAAACCTCTGCGTCCTAAAACAAAGCATGTCTACGTTGCCGTGTTCCTTGATCACACGTGGAGGGTCCCCTTCCACTTTGACAATCACGGATAAGAATGCAGTCAACGGATAGAATAAGGTAGTTAATGGAGAAACCAAGGGAAAGGTCTCCCAGGTGGTTATGCACAGGGTGAACCATTTCAGAGCGATAAATGAACCTCCAAACGTGAGTAAAATTAAAGCGGTGGGTGTTTGTAGTGAGGTGGGAGGTGTATACTTTATATAGAAGAGTTATGTGGGTGACCACTACTGCATGTGATGGTCAAATAAAGATTAATTATAAACAATTTTCATATATTTCAAATGGGACCCACATGGCATGCATTGGAATGAAATAGGGTGCATTAAATGCAACACATGGGCTTTCTCTGCAAGCTAAAAAAGTAATAAATTAAAATAATAATTTGACAGAGAAAGCATTTCATATTGGATAAAAAGAAATACAATGGCAGGAAAATTTTTTGTGCGCCTGAGAAATAATCCCGCCAAAACATGCTTAGCTACAGTAGAATGAGTCTACTCTGTCAAAAGCAAGTCTGCAAAATTCAAAAATATAGTGGATGTCCCTTTAATGTATAAGTTGATTATATATCTTCTATATTCCAAGCAATAAAAGATTTTAGCATAACTCGCTATTTATTTTGTGTTTACCATGCCTCAAAATTTTAAATGCTTTGATTTAATTTGTGCTATTAAATATGTCACCTAAGTATATAACAATTGAAAAGCCATAACATATTTTCACGGAGAATAAACATCTTCATATACATTGGCATGTAACCATAACGTTAAGTATGAACACTTAACTTTTTGTAGTAGTGAACCAAATTGGCAATTAATGCTTGAAATATACTTCTATTAACATCAAAACACAAGTGCTTTCAAATTTAGGTAGTGAACCCCATTCACAATTGCAATAGAACCAACAAAATAATTAAATCATTGAAACTCGAGACATGATACTCACTCCAACAATAATAATCAAATAACACTCTTCCGTAAACTGCAAGCGGATTAACAAAGCGAAGTTGATCATCACCAACATACTAAATGCTTATTATTCTTCAAAGTTTCGAATACACACATGCACCCTGCAGAAAACAATTATTAAAATTAACTTTCATAATACATCAACAAGAAAAAATTGGTGAAACAATAAGATATATACACACACAGTTAATATTTTGATTATATATCTTTTAATTACTTATTTGGTAGTAAAAGTTAGCTACTAATCAAATTCATTGAAATATTTACACATTCATTATCTGAATTAAAATAATATGACTAATAATAAAAAAAGTGAACCTAGACATTTGACTACTTATTTAAGGTCGTTAATAGATAAACAAAAAAAAATTATTATTGGCTATCACAAATGGACCAAAATATTGTATATTATGCTTGATATTTCTTACTATATTCTAGGGTACTAAAAATGCTCATTTACCCTTGATTCTCATAATTTGAAGTGGTAGTTTAAATTTTTGGAGTTAGTAGCATTTTGCCTTTGACAAAAATTTAATATTGGGATTTGGTATGGTTGTGGTCGCATTGTTAAAAGAGTTCTACATAATTCTACATAATAGCAACATGAAATCTGGGAAAATTAGTATGCGGATTAATTGAGCATTGTAATTAATTCACAAAAAAATAGCTTATTGATAACAAAAAATGTTAATGTCCTGTCAATGTATCCTTGGTTCTGAAATAAATATGTAAAATTTTATTGTCTTTCCTTCTCCATTTTGTATCATATCCAAACCTTCAAATCTTTTTACTTTTAACTATTTTCTTACCCTCTCAATTGATTTCTTTATATTGTACCAAATAATTAGGTAGATATTTTATAATTTTTTTCTTACCCCAATTAACAAGTGCCTAAATCTATTTGTTTCCACCAAGGGTCTTGTAGCCCAGTGGTATGATATCTCCCCTTTAGGTGGGAGGTTGCGGGTTCGATCCCGCTTGTAACCTCAAGCCGTTATTAGTGCTTGCTCCTTTGAATAAAAAAAATCTATTTGTTTCCTTATATTGTGTCAAGTAAACTACTCCTCATCACAAGAAATTAGCTGAGTATCTGAAACAATCTTTTAGGTGTGTCATGTTAGTGATTGGGAGTTGAACTGTGCTTGAATTTGTCTCCCAAAATCTTAATTTGTTAACTAAGAGTTTTGTCACTTTTTGCACACCCACCAAATTCATTCTCTTCAATTTATTTGTTGCCTTACAGCCTCTGCAACACAAAAGCTATTAGTCAGCAAACACTTCTTCTCCATGTAGAGTAAACAACATCAAATATGAGTAATTATTTATAATAAAAAAAGTGAACCTGGACATTTTAAAAGGCTGAAACGTATGTTTTCAAGGATTACATGGGACCTAAAACTTCAAGTCATATTTTCCAAATTTCACTTGGGTGATACTATCAATGTGTTTGATCATGTCATCAGTAAGAAAATTCTTCGCAATCTCCATTTTCTCCACGTCTGAAAAAGATATTATTTTCTATTGTACCCGCCAATATAGTTCCATTTTTATTCACTTCCAAATTACTCAAACTCTCAAAACTATCTCACTATATTACCTGTAACATCACAATTCACTTCTTGCTCTGAGAAACCATGCCCTAAAAAATCTGCCAACCTCTTCAAAATCCTTACTGGATCATTCTTAAGCTCTTCATACTTTAAGAACAATATTTTTTCTGGAATAAAAAAGGTCATCATCATTCCATGGTTTTGTTTCGTTTAAAATCTATTGGACAAATCAAACGTTTATTCCTTCGATGACACTTTTTCCAACCACCACCCAAAGAAACCTCCTCCTTTCAACTGACCACAAACGACTGTTTTCCGTCCACTTCAAACTTCAACCCTTCTCATTGGTTGCTGGTACTAAATAAGACAAAGAAGCTTCAAGGAACTTGTAGAAAAGCTATTCTCTTTTTTTACCAACAGGAACTTACAAATCTTACATGGAAAAACTCATCTCAAGATTCATTATCTCTTTTATTGTACTGTTGTTTGAGATCTACACCATCTTGGATCATATCGTCGTGTTATCTAGACATGAAAGGTCAAAAACAAAAATCTACATAGAGATGCCCACTCCATTATACTGTTTACTCTCACAAATTTTATAGATGCCGCGGGGAATGATATTCGATGTCTTCTGTAAGACTTCAAAATTTCCATTTTCTGAAAATTGAAAGGGATATATCTCTTTGGTTGCACATACATTAGCCTGAGATTTCATCTTTTCTTTTTTGTCATAGAGATATCAAGTTCAAGAGATCCATCCAAAGGATTAGATCTCGTAGCAAAAAAGAGATACCATCTTCTTCAAATATTGTAATTTAGTTCATTTTGCTGTAATGATGACTTTTATATTAATTTGAATTGTTTTCTATTAAAAAAAAGATTTTAGCGTAACTCTGCAATTTATTTTATGCTTACCATGCCTCAATTTTTAATGCTTTAATTTGTGCTGGACCTGGAGCCATTAAATACGTTACCTCACTATATAACAGTTGCAAAGTGATCATTACGTATTTTCATGTCGAGTAAACAACATCTTCATATACAATGGGTTTAACCATAACGTTAAGTATGAACCATTTTGTAATAGTGAAACCAAATTGGCAATAATTACCACTTGAATTATACTTCAATTAATTAACATCAAAACATTGACAAAGCGAAGTTGACCATAACCAAAGTACTAAATGCTTATTATTCTTCCAAGTTTCGGATACACGCACCCTGTAGAAAACAATTATTAAAATTAACTTTATAATACATCAACAAGAAAAAATAGTGAAACAATACGATATATACTTATTATTTTGATTATTTAATTTTTTAATTACTTATTTGGTGGTAAAAGTTAGTGACTACTCTAATTTGTTGAAATATTTACACATTCATCATCTAAATTAAAATAATATGCGCGAGTATATTATAATAAAAAAAAGTAAACCTGGACATTTGAAGAGGCTGAACGAATATGTTAAATGATTACATGGGGCCTAAAACTTCAAGCTATATTTTCCGAATTTCTGTTGGGTGATACTATCAATGTGTTTGATCATGTCATCACTAAGAAAATTCTTCCAATCTCCAATTTCTCCACGCCTAAAAAAGATCTTATTTTCTACTGTACCCGCCAACATTGTTCCATTTTTATTCACTTCTAAATTACTCAAATTCTCAAAACTACAAAGCCTAACTATATTACCTATAACATCACAATTCACTTCTTGCTCTGAGAAACCATGCCCTAGAAAATCGGCCAAGTTGAAGGACACCGATTTAGCGGTCGGTGTAGTGGCCTTGGGGTCTAGTCCTTCAAGAAATTTTAGTACCTCAAGGTAAGCGGAATTTACCCCGGGTATCGTTCTCAAGGGAGCCTTGTTTAATTAAACTATCCTAGTAAACTAAATGCAATGCAAGATGAATTTGGATAAAGAAAATATATTTTGATTTTTAAATATGAAAATGAATGGTGTAAAACAAATAAATATTTTTGGTATTTTTAATAAAAGGGTGTGATGGAAGTGAAGTGCTCTTGGAAATGAATTTTGAATGACTATCATAGCTTTCTAAGGATTTTTGGGGAGTTTAATGCACTAATTTCCTAATTTACCAAACCTCATGAACCCATGAGTCCAATTACCTAATTAGTGGAACCCCAACTAACTAGAAATTGTTAAGCCCTTTAACACCTTTGAGTTTTCTCTAGGTTTCCTAAAATACCAAACCTCACCAACCGGTAAGTCTAATGCCTAGTCTCATGAACCCATTCAAATAGACATTATTAATTACCCTAGAGTGTGATTATTGATTGCAATGCATTAGGTTCAATTACAATTCAATTCAACAAACTATCTACCAATACCATGAGTAAATAGAAATATTTAATTAATTATAAAGAACATATGTATGACCATACATATTGTTGAGTCCAAATTCCTCATTACAAGTCAAAACCACAAATCAAACTCACAATAACAACCAAATTCAGTCCAATATCAAAACATAAATGCTAACCTAAACCTAGGCAATCAAAAATATAAAGAGAAAGGAAAGGAATTGGGACTCCCCTTTGAAGAACCAAAGCTCAAGCTATCTTCAAATCATTCCCAAGAGAAAGGATGAATTTTAGTTACTCATAATAAAGAGCTTAGAAACCTCAAGCTCTAATTTATAAGCACACATGATAAGTGGATGGAGGAATTTGAGATAAATGGAAGAAGAATGGAAAGAGAATGAAGATGGGGAAAATGAGTTTGTGAATTTCCGCGCCTCCCTCTTCATTTTCAGTTTCGTCTCTCTCTGCCCTTCACCTCCCCCAATTCGGTTCTGCCTCACTATCCGCCTCTGGCTTCCTTCTTTCGTTTCCCCTGCTATTCCTCACTTTCAATCTCTGCTCTTTTATCCATTCCAAAACAGTCCATCTGCTTCTTCATCATTGGCCCAATTCAAGTCAAACCCAATGACTTTACTTAGTCAAAGCCCAATATTGCCTTTTCCCTCATCTGATTCCACGAGAAACAAAAATGAAAATTCAAAATAATAATTATACTAATAACAATATTTTTTTATATATTTTTATCTAAGGATCTTAGACATTAATTGAGCACATTTGGGTAAAAATTGCATCTCTATTATCTTAATTGCCTTAAATTTAGCATATAAAAACTATACAAATTTAAGGATTTGTCACAAGTCCTTCAAAACACTGACGGGCTCATTCTTAAGCTCTTCATACTTTAAGAACAATATTTTCTCTGGCCTCTCCAAACTCTCCTTGTAGTACCCCAACACATGATCCCAAAATGGACCAGACAGCAACACTCCTCTGCAAAACTTGTCAAACAAATACTCAATTGTGTTGAGCTCTTGAACCTCTGGATTAAACCTATTCAAGAAGTGCCATGATGAGATGAACACATCCTTCGGCTCGCGACACAAGTACACAATCTTACATCTTGATTGCTTCACTGACTCAGGCAATGAAACATATGGCATATGACTTGCAAAAAGCCTTGGTGGTGAGAATGAGCTTAGATCAGGATTTTTGGTGTTCTTGTAGAGGTTAATCTCTAAGAATGGTACCAAATCATGAGGGTTGGACGTGAGAAGAGGGTGTGGTTCAATAATGGTTTCAGTTTCTAATGGGTCTTGATTTGACTTCATAATACTGTACTTATTGCGGTTCAAGATGGTGAAAGTGAGGGCTTTTAGCCAGGTGGTGCCACATTTTGGTGGGGTGACAATGATAATGTCAGAATCATGGGCTTGGAAGTGATTCTGAACATTGAGAATTCCTTCAATTATGCTTTTGCCGTTCCAAAAACCTTGATATTGGCAGAACTGGATCTTAGCCCCTAGCAATTCCATGGGTAAGGTGGAAATGAGATTTTGGCATTCTGGTGATATGTCTTCCGTATAACTCTTGACAAGCTCTTGAGATGTAATCAGATCATCAACACCTTCTGATTTTTCAGTTGCCATATTTATATATTAAGAAATTAAATAGCCAGAGATGTTGATGGAAAGAAGATAGAGGAAAATGCCTATGCTTGTGGGTTAAGGTTGTAGAAATGCTTGAGGATTACTGGGATATTAATAGAAATAGGAGAAGAGAGAATATTATTTTTTTACTGCATGACAATTCATTCCTCGAATATTATAATGTGGCATGTGATAGCATGTTAATCATTCGATCCCCACGTTTACAGTACGCTCTTATTTGATTTATTCCTTAGACCCCACGAGGTTCACGCAAATATATTAATCTATGATCTATCTAGCTATATAACTTGGTCATTCATGCTATATTTGCCCACGTGATAATACGTACGTACAAGTATTACTTTGTCGGATTACTTTTGATAAAAAGTCACTTCATCATATAGAATAAGATAGAGGCAAAAAGACACGGCCGAATTTTCAGAAATAACTCATTAGTATAATTGATTGAATTGTGGAATGCAAAATATTAGAGAGAAAAGTGTTGAAAGAAACCCATGAAGATCTTCCTCTTTGTTATCAAAATGATACTCCTTTATGTTCGTAATACAAAAGTTCAGCTCTCAAAACACGTTTCTTAATAAAACATGTAAAAAATTAGTTAGATTACTACAAAAACTCGTAATTTAGCCTCAATAACATTTCAACGTTTTAACTAAAAAACGCTGAAGATCTCATTGAATCCTTATAATAAGGAATTAACCTCATATGCTTCCTAAACAATACAAGATGAAATTTCGTTGCACCCCATTATTGGGATGAAGTGATATTAAATATTTGAATTAAGAAAAGTAAAATGTTCTTATTGAATTTTGAAACCATAATCCAAGATACATGTGGAGAATTCAAGATGTTCTTTGCTGTTTTTTCAACATCAATATAAGTATTTTTAGATCTAAAAAATCGTGAAATCCAACATTATAAAGTATTCAACATCTTAGAGTTGGATTTTTCAAGACACAAATATATGAAGAATTTTGAAGATGTATGTAGTTATTTCCAACATGAATGTGAGTATTTTAAACCTCAAAAATGTTGTAATCTAATGAAGTTATTCAAAGTTTCAAAATAAAATTGTCTAGACATACATGGAGAATTTCCAAAACATTTATTGGGAATTTCTGAAACATACACAGGGACGAGGCATTTGTACGTTATTTCAAAAATAAACTTATGTATGTAACCAAAAAAAAAAAAATAAACTTATGTATACTTTTTTTACAAATAAATTGTATACTCCACACTTTCACCCATTTCTAATTTTGAAAGAGGGACATTATTGGAAAAGGTCATAAAATTACTTAACTATACTTTTCTTATTTCCTCTAAATTAGGTAAAGTAGCCTTATAATTAAGAATAGAGGGAGTATTGTTATTGTTATTACTATGAATATTAAATAATACTCCTTCCGTCCCATAATCTAAGTCAAAATTTTTTGAATGGTTTTGTCCCAAAATATGAGTCTATGTTTGAGTTGGTTGACATCTATTTTTTTCCAATATTACCCTTATTATAATATTTATTTTTAAAAAGTTGTCAACTTTTTTTTTTTTGAAAAAGTAGTGAGAGATGATAAAAATCAACTAAAACACGCCATTTATTCCCCCCTATTTTCCCCCTATTTTAAATGAGGGCATTTTCAGAAACAAAACTTTATCTCCTACATAATCATTGGTTTTTAATTAACATTAATCACTTTCTTGTGAGCATTACTTGGTAAACTTAGACATATTATGGGAAGTAGGGAGTAATAATATTAGAAGTAGCCAAGTAGGTGTCATTGTTATTTAGCTTTTTTATTTGATTTCCATCCCTTCATATTAGTGAATACGGTGACATTTGGATTAGAGAAGAGAGGAGACTCAAGAACACACTCACATCTACATATTGGGACGAGAAATAACGCGTGCATGCAAAGAGGGATGAGCTCCACAATCCAACATCAATGAAACAATTTTTTTTATCAGAAAATGAAACAATATTTTAAAGAATGCAATACATATATATTGAGCATCAACATGGTACATTTTCATGCCCCAGATGCTATGTCAGCCTGGAATCGTCTTCAAAACATAAACATTTGAGCTTTACCATACAAAACTCTTCTCACATATTTACATTGTAAAACGCAAAATCATTTTAAGTTAAGCTATTCCAAGCAAAAACAAAGCATATCTCACTCTTGCCCCTCTTAACACTTATTATCCTATAAATATCAATTGTATTAGCATCAGGGGACCTAGCTAGGCTTTGCTTCCTTTATTGTGTTATCTCAGTCTCAGCTGCAGAATAGATAAGCCGTAGAGAATCATATGACCAAAAGACTCAAACGGAGCTCACTCCATCTTTACACGCTTAGAATTGCTTTCCTTCAACCAATCAATACATTCCTCTGCAGTTCCAGAAGGATGTGCCAATTGCCAAGCCAGTGCCTTCTCAAGCTGCAAGACAAAAAAATGAAAATCCAAAAGTAAAATATATGTGAGTGCAATTATATGCATGTTTTATTTTTCATTTTTTGGTTTCCCAACCGCGTAACAAGTGTGACTAATCCCTCGCTGTTCTGAAGTCCCATGTAGGGGGTAGACAACTGGCACGAGAATTTGCTCCATTCACAAGGGCTAAAGATCGAACCTCCAACCACTTGCTTAAGGGATGAGAGTACTTACCACTCACACTAACCCGCCAGGTTATTATATGCATGTTTTAATGACAACAATAAAGAGTCTAATCCCTACTAGGCGGCACCATTGTACTCCATTTAAAACAAAAGCTTTGTATAAATTGTTAAGAGGTCCCACACAAATTACTCCATTAGGTCATGATTCAACAGTGTAAAAAAATTTGGTAGCAACAGAATATAGCTTACCCACTCCTTCACAAGTGGTCCTCCTTTAAGCTGCAAGACACTCATAACTTCTTTCCCGTTGATCAATGGTTTTATGTCCCAAATATTTTCCAGACCTACAATTTGCCCTTGTCAGATTGCAACCTTGAAAAATTAATGTGAAGGAGACAGAGAGTATTAAGACTAACAAAGAAGCACCTATAGCAGGAATGAAAAGAGAAGGAACTTAGTTCACCTAGTTTAATTATGGAATTTTCTAGAGTATTGAATAGATCTCTTCGTTTACACAGCTGCAAGTGCTCATCCTCAGTGTCACCGATGTCGATGGGATGAACTAATGTGGATATTAAAAGTGCAACTCGCCAATACTCTTTAAGTTCTTTTATGAGAAACCCTGCATAAATTCTCACGTGTAAGATAAAAATAAAATGAGAAAGTGAGCATACTATCATGTCCGGAGAAATCCTTACAATTTCATTGTCAAATCGTTCTTTAATGCCTAAAGTTTTTCTTAATTTTGAATTTGGAAATAGGTTTCTTTAATAAAAAAGTTTGAACTTAGGTCACATTAGTTTTAAATTTTTTGAAATTAGCTCATGTTATAACTTTCTTTCAATATTTTGCAACATCTTCACATACCCAACCATATATTATAATGCAATCAAAATCCATTGATTCAACCAAAACTAGAACGGACTAACATAATGATAAGAAACTATCACTCAAATGACAAGAGGATTAACTGAGGCTTATATTCAAAAGCTGCCCAAGAAATTTTAAAATACTGATGTACCACCAAGGTAGTGAGAATGTTATACCTGCCAGTACACGGAGTCTAGAAGATACAGGGACATCCGACAAATCACTCATCCAATAAACATCTAGATTGACATTGTTGTTTGATGCAAGACAAGGGATTAATGACATCAATTTATGCAATGATTGGTGTAAATCAAGCACCTGCATCAAAACGAAAAAACACAAAAATAAAATAATTCAAACATTAGCCAGAGTTGCAACATGTATAGTTTTTCAGAATTTACTTAGTAGAGATGAGAACTGACCTTTTCTGCATCTTTAGCTTTTCTCTTGAGAGACTCACGGATGATATGATTTACAACAGGTATCTGCAGTTAAAAGATATTAGCCAGCCAAGCAAGCAATTTACTTGAAATAATAGCTGCAAGAAGAAAATAAAACTAAATGCCATAATAAGACACCGCAAGAAATAGAACAAGTTGTAAGTATAATACACTTCAGCAGGTTACGCCACATGAACAATTCAGCATGCCACAAGAAAGACATTTTGCATCTTAGCATTACAAGCAACTATAGCACATCAAATAAGAAGACACAAGTACCTCCTTAGATTTCTTATCTTTGTAAATGGTACTTCTCAGGGGGAGAAACAGAGCAGCATACAGGGTTAATCTCCTTTGTTCATCCTAAAACACACAGAAAAATATTGTTTACCTTCATGGTAACCTAAAAGGAAAGGAATGGTCTTGAATACAGCTCCCAAGTTACTAGAATAATGACCAGATCAATAATATGGAATAGAAATGGTTCACCTTGACCATTACTTACAGTAAAGGTTGATTTTCCAATTAAATGGATAAGATTCCATGCAGTATCCAGGTAAGTAATGCAATGCCTGGATAAAAAAAGTGTCAATTGATCAGCGTGACCAGCCAAAACATCTATGAAACTTGAAATAAAAAAAGGGTGATCTTTTTGTAAGACAGATAATGGTTTTTGCCACAATTTTACTTCGAGACTCCAGATGAAAGTTATAGCTT
Organism: Mimosa pudica; assembly: GCA_029929735.1. Classification (NCBI taxonomy): domain Eukaryota; kingdom Viridiplantae; phylum Streptophyta; class Magnoliopsida; order Fabales; family Fabaceae; genus Mimosa; species Mimosa pudica. The sequence goes on along the minus strand of JAKELP010000021.1, from coordinate 3,045,902 downwards.
GCTACTGTTATCTAGCATGTAAACTACCTATATTTTCCACTTACATGTAAATATACAAAATCTCAAAACATCATATAAAGAATAAGTGTTGGTCTCCAATTTATAAACTGAACCTGTCACATCCATCAGTAATGGGAGGCTCGAACTCAGGAGGAAGACTGAAGACAACCCAAAACAATGTGAGATCACATATATGAGTCATTGCTTTAACAGGTTGGTTTCCAGATATCATTAGATCAATCTACGAAATAGAGACAAAAAAGTATAAATAACTTTGCTATATAAAGTAAATAAGATCAATTTTCCATCTGAAATCCAGACAAAATCTCAAAAAACCAAAAAAGATGGAATGCAAGGTTGCAAAAGTACTTCTGTTCCAATTCGCTCTCTGCTAATTTTAGCAGCCAGTGCTTCTTTCACTTCATCACATGCCGCAGCTGTCTTCAGGTCTTCATCAAGAGTAAAATCAAACCTAGCACCTAAAATGATGATAGACAATGTCCATCAGTTTAGAAAAAATAGCAATCAAACTATAAGCAGAAACAAACAAATAAACTTAATGTTTTATGTGATGGTGTCCAGAATTAATAGCAAATGTATAATGATCGGGAATAAAATATAACTGAATGAAACAGCTGAAGTAAATTGGGCCAAGGTTGATCGATATTTTAAGGATGGAATGGAGTGGAAAGGGATAGCCACTTAGACCACTTCTAAATCCTAATCATCCAAACACTCAACTGTTGTGTCCCCCTAATTGGGGCACCAAGTACGGAATGTAATAGACATGACATACAAATACATATACTCTTTAGTTAATAATGTGTCCATGTCTATGCCATACCAAAACGAATGGCTCGAAGAACTCTCAGTGGATCATCCAAAAAGGTTTCCTTTGGAGGCAATGGAGTTACTATCTTTCCCGATTTCAAGTCAGAGATCCCTATAGGGCACCAAAAAAGAGAATCATTTTGACAGATAAAGGGAAACTGAGCATCTCCGAACAACTTATTTGGAAAATTATCATTTGTCCCCACCTCTTTTAGTAAAATCTTCAACTGAGTCAGTGTTGATATTGTAGAATAAGCTGTCATGTACAACCATAAATGAGACCATCATCCAAAATATGAGCAGGAGCAAGATGAATATTCATACACGCGTGACGAACACAAGAATACAAGTAACTGAATCTTATGATTGTTCATAGTATCGCACAATGTGCATACAACTGTAAATGATTGATGTTAAGAAAGATACCTATTTATGGTCAAGTCCCTCCTATAGGCATCTTCTTCAGCAGTGCCAAATCTTTGCTGTTAGTCATAAGATAAATTTTAATCCTGGTGTTTGACTTGAAACTGTGTGTTTCAAATGTTCTCTAAAATTCAGATTCAACTTTTAAAAAATTAACAAACTTAGCACTGAGTAAACCAAGAGACATGGGCGCACTTGCACAAGGCAACAACTTTTAGTTAAAGCAAGTCATTATTTATGGGAAAAAAGGCACAAAGTTTCAACCCAACAAAGTCCCTCAAACTAACAAGAAAACTGTTCATGATTTTCATTTTCAATCCAAACTAAACATGTAAAGTAAAGCAAACTTCTCGACCAAAAAAAACAAGTAAAGCAAACTAGAAATCCTAGCAGAACAAATAATCTATCCATTTGAAAACAAAAAAAAAAACTACTGAAAACATACCTTTGTAGGAATGCGGCTATTTTCAGCATACTCTTCACTTCTCAAGTTTACAAAATCAATCCAAATATCAAACAAACGCATCCTAGCCGTTTCCAAGTGTTTGGATTGCTCAGGATTGCTGCCAAAAGTTGAAATTCCAAGTCAAAATCATCCAATACAAAAGTGCCATTAACACCCACCAAACAAAAATCCTCCTTTAATTATATAGACAACATCCAAAATCATACATTCAAAACAATAACTCATTCAACAAAAAAAAAAACACACATTACATACCTCTCAATAACACAAACCCCTTGAGCATCCTCACCCACAGACAACAAATATTCCCTCACCTTATCTACAAATTCAGTACCCATCATATCATCAAGAGCAATATCAATATCATAGCAATCCTTCCCCAAAAGCTACAAAACAAAAAAGAAACAAACCCCATTAAATCAAACACACCATTAAACAAAAAAAAAGCATTTTTACATTACAAACATCAATAAAAATCAAACCCCAATAACTCAATCACCATTAAACAAAAAAAAAGCATTTTTACATTACAAAAATCAATAAAAATCAAACCCCAATAACTCAATCACCATTAAACCAAAAAAAAAAAAGCATTTTTACTAAAAAAAACTAATAAAAACAAAACCCAATAAATCAAAGCATGGTTTACATTACAAAAAGTGATAAAAATCAAACCTTGTCCCTAACCCATCCACCAGCAACACGAAGCTGAGTGTGAAAACCGAAACGGTGAAGAGTAGACAAAAGCCTATCAAAGATTTTCTTCTCTGTATCAGAAAGTTCGATGCTTTCTCTCACTTGATGGTGTAAAGGTGAGGTTTTGTTGGCCATTGAAGTGTGAGTGAGAGAGGAAAGGGGTTTGGTTGTGCGATGGGGTTTTGTGGGGTTTAAGGAAATGTGAGAGAGAGAAAGTGAAAGTGGGAAAGGAATGAACTTTGAAGGAAGAAGGTGAAGAGAACGGTGGAAGTTTATTGCACTTCTCAGAGTGCTTCCCATGGGGCTTTTCAATTATCATCATCACTTCTTTTCTTATGTCCCTTTGAAACTAGGAGAAAGACTTCCTATTTTTCCATGCAACTTTATTTAAATTTAAATAAATTGCCTCATTTTAATTTTTATATTCAATTACTCATTAATATTAATACTCTTATATATAGGGCGAAGGCTCAAATATGATACATAACTATTGGCCAAGGAACAAAATTAGTACATAACTATTTCGAGGTACAAAAATGATACTCAAATATTGGGCAGGGTCAAAAATGATATTTTCACTAATATGACAATAAGATTTGACATGAAAAGTCCAAAATACCCGTATAAATTAAATTAAACATTCTTTTCTTCCCCTTCTTCCTCACCACCACCATCAAACTCTCTCATCGGCCACCGTCTTGTCAGATAAGTAAAGTAAACAAAATCCTGCACTCTTTTTGCTGTACATGACGAGGATAATACCTCTAAATCCCTTCCCTCCCCTGAGTCAAAGTTAAAGGAGAGGCATGAGCATCAGCATTACAGAGGAGTAGTAATAAGGAAGAGTCCATGGGGTCGGTTCGCGGCGGAGATCTGAGACCCCACCAACAAGACCCGCAGATGGCTTGGCACATTCGCCGCTGTCGGGGATGCCGCTCGCGCCTACAATCACGCCGCCACTACCCTCCGAGGACCACACACCAAATCATAATTGGAGGCCACCGGAGATGGGTTGCAGAAGCAAATAATTGTTGTCAGATAGTGATAGTGACTCTTTGCTCCTCGCCACCATGAGCATCGTTGGTCTTCCCGTCCACGTCTATCTTACTGACGGCTCTGCCTATTCTGGAATCTTCCACACCGCTTCTCTTCACAACCTCTACAGTGGTCAGTTTTTGTTTTAGCTCCACTCTATATCATCTTCTCTTGGGGAATTCTGACATAAACTTGTACTACTCCACAGATCTACAACTTTTGACTCCTAAACAAACCCATGAACTGGATTTAATTTAGAATTCCATTGCATTACTTCTCACTGCGTGATCGTAGTGGTGATGATGATGAGAGAGTTTGATGGTGGTGGTGAGGAAGAAGGGGAAGAAAAGAATGTTTAATTTAATTTATAAGGGCATTTTGGACTTTTCATGTCAAATCTTATTGTCATATTAGTGAAAATATCATTTTTGACCCTGCCCAATATTTGAGTATCATTTTTGTACCTCGAAATAGTTATGTACTAATTTTGTTCCTTGGCCAATAGTTATGTATCATATTTGGGCCTTCGCCCTTATATATAAGACATATTTATCTAATTTAATTATGTTAAGGATGCTAGCCGATTAGACCCATCGTCTGTGGGTTCAGTGGCGAAGAGATTGAACAATGAGCGTCAGGTTGACCACCACGTTGCGAGTTTGATCCTGTGGAGTGACATTTTGTTGTGTCTCCAACGCGGCGCTTGGGGAAACATCTCCGTAACTAAATGAAGCTGTGAGTCACCTACTTGTGTGGACAGACATAAAGGGGTTGCTGGTCATGCTCTAAAGCCCACAGAGACAGGCCCCAGTAGATCATGAGTTAGGAGTTCTGTCCTTGGATTGGGTTGAACCCAAATCCTTCCTAAAATTTTATTATAAAAAAAAGGATGCTGGCCGGTTAGATTTGTTAAAATGATATTATATTGTCAATACACCACTATGATGAGCCACATTTATTATCATCTTTTGTCTTTTGTTTATTTATTATTGAGGAAAGTTGAGAATAGTTACAGAAATGTCTTAGGATCAAATTCAACTCTCTAAATATATATAAAATTTAGGAACAAAGGGAGTATTAAAAACATATAATAATTGCTTTTGTATATGATTATATGGGACGATGGTATTATGCGTGATAGAGTTGTGGTTAACAAGTAGATAAGTATTATTGGTTCATCATCAAAAAAAAAAAGATAAGTATTATTGACAAATTAATGTGACTTATTTGATATTAATTGTCTCCTTAGGATTTGAATGATTTTTTCCATTGAAATTTAAATTTAAATTGCCTTATTTTTCATCCTGAAATATTCTTATGTTCAATAATTCATTAATACTCTTAATTATAAGGCATTTCCTTATTTTTCACCATGAAATATCCATATGTTGAATAATTCATTAATACCCTTAATTATAAGGCATTTTTACTTAATTTAATTTGATTAAGAGTATTAATTAAATTATTTAAAATCACATTATATTATCAATACACCCTAACTATCTACATCTATTTTCACACCTCATTTCTTTTTTGTTTATTATGGAAAACCATTAATAGGAGTAATTTAGAAAAACAATTGAAAGACATTTGATATCGAACAAGTAGTATTACAAGTGAATGAGTTGTGGTTAACAAGTAGAAAAGTATCATACCAATCAATGCGACTTATTTGATATTATTTCTCTTAATATTTGAATGAATTCTTTTGTAAACTACACTTCATCCTATCCTGTTCAATTTGGTGATCTCTTAAGGGCCCATTTGGTTGGACTGAAAGTGTATAATGAAAATGAAAATGAAATTGAGTGTAAGGGGTAAAGATGAAAAGCAGAGGTAAATTAGATAATGATGAGATGTAAAAGTTTGTGGGGCTAGAAAAAGCGTGAGATGAAGAAAGAAAGCTCGTGAGCCCTATTATATATATGTAAGTTACTATTTTGTAAGTTACTATTTTAAATTCCATTTTAATGTTTCTGTCCAACCAAACTGACTTTAGCTACTGTGGTTTCAAAGTAAACCTATTTATTCTATTCTACTATTAAAACGGAAAAGGGTATTTGACAAAGTTTTCATATACTATTAGCCCATATTCATGGATCATTTTAAGAAAGAGGCCCAGCTGCAAGCTCTCGACCTGATAATAAATCGAAGAAGTGGGGGTGCCAGAGGCCCAATATTAAACCAAAACAATGATGGATATAGTTATATTATAAAGAAAAAGAGCTCTGATAAAAAAAAATAAAGAAAAAGGTCCCATCATGCAAAAATTTTTTGGGCCGAATCCATCTTGCAAAATTGAGAGAAGAATGAAATGAGTAGTGAATTAAGAGCTTGTTTGGTTGCATGAAAAAGTAATAAAGAGTTGGAAAGTGGAGAAAGTTGAGGGTATTTTTGTAATATACATATATCTCGGGCCCACAAGTTATCCTTCTCTATCTCCCACTTTTTCTGGGCCCCACACACTTATTTTTCATCATTACTTAATTTACTTCTACTTTTCATCTTTACCCCTTTCACTTTCCATTTCTCCACTTTCCTTTTTGCAACCAAACGGACCCTAATTAATAAATGAATTTTAAAGCACTAAATTATAATATTATTGGCCCTGTTACTAAATAAAGATAGTCGGTATTGTCTTTTGATCCTAACTATAAGATTTGTTTTATTTATCTCATATATTTATCATGTAATTAACTCAAATATATTGATGATATATGCTATATTTAAGTATATTATTTACTTTTTTTAATCTCACCAAATTAGTCAATTGAATAAGGAGTAGATGTAATATCATTTTTTCACATACGCACGTGAAAAATATTTCAAGTTTAGAAATAAATTATTTCAAGAACCATACAATAACGATTCAATTTGTTATATTATATCATCATCACATAAAGCCATAATTTCGGATCTCTCATCTATTGCCAGAAATGTTTACACACATATGTTTTGTCCTTAATATATTGACTCAGTCTATCATCTCCTATCCCTCTTCATTTCACGACTACTATCACCATTTCCCCTTTATGCATAATCTCTTCTATATACACTATAATCATATTTTTGCACTCAACATTTTATGGATTTGTAGATTACCTTCATATACATCAACATAGATTCATACAACATATATATAATAACTTTTATTTTCATATTTAAATAAACTCTGCGAGTGTAGACAATACAACACATGTTGATACTACTACCATCTAATGAGATCAGATTAATCAAGCTTTGTTGGATGCTTAGGTATTGATAGGTGTTGATACCATGGAATTCATGCTTTTTAGCATGATTCATATTCTTTTGCATACACTTTTGGAGTAATTATACACACTTTAAAGGCTAATTGATTCATGATTTTTGGTAGTACATGTTTTTAGTGGTTTTGAATATTTTGGTAAGTTAATCATATAAGTTAAGTGTTTTGCAAGTCAAATGTGTTTAGGAAATTAAAGCCAGGTCAGGTGAGAAGTCAAGATGAATGAAAGGAGGCCAAAACACATTGGAGTAACTCATTTGCTTGGGAAGAAATCAATTTTCAGCAAAAACAGAACTGAGCCACGGCATGATTCTATGTGGAACTTCTGTGCCGCGGCCCAAATTGAACCTGAGTTACAGAAAATAAGCATGCCGCGGCATGATTTTGGTCCATTGAACTGAGCCGCGGCATGATCGCGTAAAAAACTGCCACCTCATCATTTTTCACTCGAAAATGAATGTTTAAAAGGAAAGAAAGAAGGATGGCAGGGCGTTCTGACTTTTGGAGGCTGGCAAGCTTGTGGGTGTGCTAGGGTTTGTGATTTTGGAGAGATTGAAGCAAAGATTGGAGCTTTGGAAGAGATTTTGGAGCTTCAACTATTTGGTTTTCTTCCTCTTCATCTTCCTTTCCTTTCTCTTGTCATTTATGGCTATACTCTCATTGTGTATTTGTGCTTTTACATTGACTATGAGTAGCTAAACTCATTTATCTAGGATTATTTTGAACCCTTGTATGGAGTAACTCTTTAAAACTCCTATCCTTTTGTGATTAATGTATATATATGTGTTTATTTTACTCTAGCCCTAATGCCTCTAAGTGATTGATCACCATTTAGTTGATAAGTTCATTTGACTTATGACTTGAGGAAGCTAGGTTAAATGTAGAACTTGAGTAAAATGGTGTGAGAACTTGAAGTTTGCATGACAAATGAATGGTTTTGTTAATAAGATAGACATATACTTATTAGCCTCACATGGCCACATTAGGGTTGAAACTAAGAAATTGGGTTCTATTAATTGTGACAAGACATTGCACGATTAATAGAATTAAACACTTGTTCTTGACTCGACGGAGCGTTTACAAGTATGTTAGAACCCTAGGTTAACACATATATAAACATTAAAGCAATTAGGGTAGAAGTTGATTAAAGGTTACAAGATACAAGGGGGAGAAATAATCCTAGGTTTCATTTCAACTTCAAAGTCAAGAATCACTTTAGCATTTATTTTCTACTTTCAATCAATAGTTTTAGTTGTTAATTTCTCAACCAATATTTGATTAGCTCAACTTAATTAAATGACAAAGTCTCTTGTTTGACCGGATTTGTATCCCAATCCTCGTGGGAACGATCTTTACTTACTACTTTATTACTTGGCGCGGCCCGTGCACTTGCGGAGCGAACAAGTTTTTGGCGCCGTTGCCGGGGATTTGGAAACAAATCCTTTGGTCAACCCCAGGCTTGGTTATTAAATTTCGATTGAGCATAATATATATAATTAATTTTTATTTTCTTTGTTTACTAATACTTTTGTTAGTGCAAATTCTTGCTTTGTGTTGTTCTTTCTCTAGTTGTCCTACAGGTTCATGCAACCAGTGCATTCGGACAGACTGGAGGGAGTCCTGGAGTTTGAAAATTTCTTTGACGAACGACACTGAATCTGAGACCATGGCTGATGATGAGTATGATCGGGCTACTGTGAATGACTTTGCTACCAGAAACATGGCTGGTGTTCAGTCTTGTATCAGGATGCCAGAGATGAGAGCTCACAACTTTGAGATTAAGCCGGTTATGATCAGTATGCTTCAGTTGCATGGATTGTTCCATGGACTTTACAATGAAGATGCAAACAAACACTTGATGTACTTCTTAGAAGTTTGCAATTCTTTCAAGCAAAATGGAGTTCCTGATGATGTTCTTCGACTCCGGCTGTTTCCTTTCTCTCTGCAAGGGAAGGCTAGAGAATGGTTTGATAATTTGCCAGAGGGGTCCATCGATTCTTGGAATGCTCTTGAGAATAAGTTCAGAGCAAGATTCTTTTCTGATGATAAGTCTGTTGAAGCTAGAGATGAGTTTCTAAGTTTCAAGCAATATCCTGATGAGCATCTCTATGCTGCTTGGGAAAGGTACAGAATGCTAATGAAACAATGCCCTAATCATGGGGTAGACAAGTGGGTCATCCTTCAGATCTTCTGTAACCGCATTAATCCTCAATCCAAAGCTATGCTTGACTCAATGACAAATGGAGGATACAGACATGTCCCTGTTAATGACATGTTCCGATTGCTTGATCAGTTGGCTGCTAATAATTCTCACGGTACAGACAGGCGTTCACAGCCTCTTACTACTCCAAAGGAAGATGTCACTTCTTCCTCACAAATGGCTACTATTCTATCTGCCATAAACAAACGTTTTGATGTGCTTGAATCGCAGGTGCAGAGAAGTAAATCTCAGGGTGTTCATTCTGTGCATATGACCCCAATTGTGTGCGATCAATGTGAAGATGTTCATTTCCCAGATCACTGCCCTCTTTACATGGCTTCTGCGTCTGTGAACCATATGGGGAAGTTTCAGAATCCTAACAACAACCCTTACTCCAACACTTATAACACAGGGTGGATGAATCACCCAAACTTTAAATGGAGTCAAGGGCAAGCTGTGAATCCTTCGTCTTCTTCAGGTGTGAACCCTTCTCATCCACCAGGTTTTCAAAGTCAAACCAGACAGATACCTCAAAAAGAAGAAGACCCTAAAATGGATAGGATGGAGAAAATGTTGTCACAAATCTTGGCAGGGCAAGAAGCTGCGAGAATTCAGAATGATGTTAGACTCGCGGGTCATGATGCCTCTATTAAGAATCTTGAGATACAAATGGGGCAACTCGCATCTCAATTGAACGTTATGGCAACTCACATATCCAAAGGAAGTCTCCCTAGTGACACAATTCCTAATCCAAGGAACAAGGGCCAAGAAGAATGCAAGGTGATCACTCTAAAGAGTGGGAAACGAGTTGATAATGAGCCTAAGCCTCAAGAAGTTAACAAGGAATCTCAAAGTGATATTGTTTTTGATGAAAAAGCCAAAGTTGATGAAAATATTTTAGTTGATGAAAATATTTCTGCGAAGAAAAATGTTGTTGAGAGCAAAGACAAAGTGCAACATAAGGATGGTGGTGATGACAATGCGAAACCATATGAGGCAAAGCCAAAATATGTGCCTCCTCCTCCTTTTCCTCAAAGACTCAAAAAGTACCAGGATGATGGACAATTCAAGAAATTCTTAGAAATGTTCAAACAATTGCATATCAACATTCCGTTTGCCGAAGCACTTGAGCAGATGCCTAAATATGCAAAGTTCTTGAAAGATGTGTTGTCCAAGAAGAGGAGATTTAGTGAATTTGAAACTGTTGCTTTGACTGAAGATTGTAGTGCTATTCTACAAAGAAAGCTTCCTCCTAAGTTGAAAGATCCTGGGAGTTTCAACATTCCATGTAACATTGGGAATAACTTCAAAGGAAAAGCTCTTTGTGATTTGGGGGCAAGTGTCAACTTGATGCCTTCTGCTGTTTTTAATCGATTAGGCTTAGGAGAGGCAAGACCTACTACTGTGACACTACTTCTTGCTGACAGGAGTGTATCTCATCCTAGAGGGGTCATTGAAAATGTCTTGGTGAAAGTAGATGAGTTCATATTTCCTGCTGACTTTATTGTTGTTGATTGCGAAGTGGATTGGAACATTCCAATCATACTTGGGAGGCCATTCCTTGCTACTGCTAGAACCCTTATAGATGTGGAAAAAGGTGAAATCACTTTAAGGGTCAATGATGAGAAAGTGAGTTTCAACATGAACCAATTGAAGTTCTCATATGATTCTCCTCAATGTGCCTTTGTGGATGTGCTTGATTCTACTCATCAAGAAAAGTCTTATTCTTCATCGGTTAAAAATCCCTCTGAAGCATTGTTAAAGGAAGAAAAAGGTATTGAAGATGTTCATGGTAAAGAATTAATGAGAGTGTGTGCTATGGATACTTATGGTCATGCAAGATTCAAGCCTTTTGATCCATTTGATGTGCTCAGTACAATAGACACTTCTTTGAATTCATCTAGCAAAGATCCTTCAATCTTGGAATTGAAATCATCTTCTCATCAATGTGATAAACTGGAAAAATGTGGTCTCAATGCTAGTGAGAGTGCAAGGTTGTACAAGAAAGATACTAAGAGGTGGCATAACAAGAAGATAATTGCTAAGGAGTTCGTGATTGGGCAACAAGTTCTACTATTCAACTCCAAATTGAGATTATTTCCTGGGAAGCTTAAGTCCCGTTGGTCCGGACCGTTCACTGTAGTCCAAGTTCTTGATCGTGGTGTTGTAGAGCTTGAGAATGATGAAGGACGAAAATTCAAAGCTAATGGTCAGCAGCTGAAGCATTATTGGAGTGGTGAGATAGATCGTGCATCAATCTCACTACCCCTCTCTGATCCTGTTTGAAGCAGAGAAGAGTCTAGCTAAAGACTATAAATTAAGCGCTTCTTGGGAGGCAACCCAAGTTCTCAACTTTTCTCTTTTATTTGTGATTTTTGTGTTGTTTTAGTTTATTTTGGTAGATTTGCACTTGTTTTTGTCCTTTTTGTAGGAAGAAAGTTTTTCTTGATGCTTGACTTGCTTTTGATGGTGACCGCTGGAGCTTACGGTTGTGGAATGCAAGTATAGGTCTAAAAAAAGGGGAGTAAATCTTAAACCTCATCTTGGTTTCAGTTTTAAGCATTAATGTGGCTAATCACATGGATTTGTTTTGATGGACTGATATTGTGGTGTAGCTATGTCACTTGATCAATTTTAGTCGCATGAGGTGAATTTTGATATGACTTATACCTAATTGTGCTGAAATGGTCTTTATGGTGCATGTATGAGTGATTTTATTTGTCTTTAATATGGAAGGTACATATGATTTTTGCTGTGGATGAGCTAGACTAATGAGAAAAGTTTTGTGTGGATTGTGTGGATTTGGGCTAAATCTTCATAAAGGAATGTGTATTTGAATGAAGCTTGATATATGTTTTGATTAGAGCATATTTTGACAATGAGTTCATGTGGTTGGATCTTGGAGTAATTGTTTGGTACTAACTTTGTATGAAGTGATGGGATGAGATTATGAGTGATTTATTGCATGGTTGAGCTTCATTTTTGGTGTGAAATGTTGTTGATAGTGTGTGTGAGAAGTATGGATGTTTTGGCATGGGAGTGTAGTGATTTTGGTAAGTGTGGGTGATTTTTGATGGATGTGCATGAATTTTTGTAATGAAGATGTTTTGGAATGAATTGATCTTCAATAAATTGGAATGAGCTGTAAGACATGTGTTTGAGGGCTTAATTGACTCAAATTGGGGTGAAGATGTGATTTTGTTGCGTTTCATGTGGAGTATATCAGCATATTTTTGTTATGTTTTATGCTGATCTAAGTTCTGTCAGTATGCCGCGGCGCAAAGTTTCCATGCCGCGGCACAGTCACGTTCTTTGGCCAAATGAATTGGCAGAGAAAAATCATGCCGCAGCTCAAACATCTGGCCGCGGCATGCTAATTCTCTGCCAATGATGATGCACAATTGTGCCACGGCTCAATATTCATGCCGCGGCACACCCACATATTTATTAAAAAAAAAAAAAAAAAAAAAAAACTTCACCCCTCAAAAACCCTTACTTCCCTTCCCTCCTTCTTCAACATCACACCGGCGGCTCCCTCCCTCCACAGCCGCCGCCCCCTTTTCATCTCCCCTCACCAGCGGCCACCGCCTCTCCGCCGAGAACCGCCGGCCACTGTCACCATAACCACCGGATCCTTCGACCTCGACTCCCCTCTTCTCTTCTCTTCTTCCCCAAATCTCCAATCTCCGCTGCCATTCACCGTCACCCCCACCGCTGGTCCTCCCCACCGTCAGCTACAGCCACCGGACTGTCCGCCGTCGTTCGTCTCCACCGTTCTCTGCCTTGTCGGACTCACCGATCTCCGCTCCTTTTCCATCTTCTTCGATCTCACCATTTCAAACCCACCACCACCATTCCTCTCCTCACCTCCGGCCACCGTGTACCGCCATCACTGCTCACGGCCAGCTACCCCAACCAGTAATCCCTCCTTAGTTCAGGCCATCACATTCCTTGTTTTCGGTGGATTATCACTCCATTTCAGATTTTCTCACTTCACTGAAGGTGGTAAGAACTCCATAGCTTCATCTCTGCTCTGTTTTGGTTTACTTTCTGATTTAGGATCATACTTTCATTCTGTGGTGAATTTAAAGTAAGGTGATTTTTGATGAAACCTGAGATTAGAGTGGTTTTGATGGTACATGTCTGCTTAGGTACAAATCATCAAATCATTTTTTGAACACTGCATAGCTGTGCTAAACTGTGTTAGTTCGAGTAGGATTGCTCGCTGCTGCAAATAAATAGTGCATGAGATTGTGTTCAGTTTTTGTGTCTGCATTTCAGTTTTGGTGCTTGATTGTCTAGGATCACATCACGTGATTAATTTCTTTGTAGCTCTGCTTTGTTCTGCCTAAATTGGACCTGGTGAAATGCTAATGCTGAATTTAGTACTTTGAAATGAAGTGTCAAGTTAATCAGACATGTGGCTTTGACATTTTGCTATGGTTGAAATTAAGCTATGTAATCAAAGTACGATATATCAGCTTTGCAAGGTGGTTAGTTGTGGATTTTGTTCTGTTGTGTGAGGCTACAGATTGGCAGTAGGGAATAATTTCTGCACATTAAGTTAAAACACCACAATGTTGCTTTTTCATTGCTTTTCTCTTAATAGTGGTGTTGAAATGCTACTGTTTGAATTAAGTGCATGTTGTGAGCTGTGTCAAGGAAACATTGAGTTGCTTGTTGAAATTGAAACTGGTAATCTGTGATTTATCTATTCTAAGTGAGCTTGATATTAAAGGTGAATGACTAAATTGGGAAAGGTGTTCCTTTTTGAACTCTGTGATGTTTCATTTTTCAAGGATTGCTAATACACTGAAACAAGATTGATATTGACTCTGATTTTGATTGTAACATGCATGATATTTGGATGCTTCATCTCTCATTTTGAGCTTCATCATTTTTGATACCTCTCATGAAACAAACCTTTTCCTTTTGTGACTATACTGCTGCGTGAGAGAAGGCCTTTAGTCTTTCCCTTGTGACAGTGAGGACACTGTCCATTTTAAGTTTGGGGGTAAGGGTAATTTTTGAATTGAATAAATGAACATGCTAATTTGTCATGGAATCCATTGTTAGACCCTTGAAACTTAGACTTGTATGTTCAAATTTTTTGAAAAATATGTTGTAGATTGATCAACTATCTGCTGAAGTTTATGTCTGATCCAATGATAGGTGTTGCTTAGACTATATGCTTAATTGGAAATTTTGGGATATTTTTGAATGCTTGAGGAACAATGCAAGTCTCGTTTCTGGCAATTTACCCTTTCTGCACTTAAGCTGAGTTGATAGAAATTCTCTTTTTAGTTGACAATTATAACAAATTGGTATGTGTGGGCATTTTTTTTTATAGATAGACTTTATGACCTTCCTTTGAATCTCTTGAAATTAGGGAATGATTCACACAATTTTAAAAAAATGATTAGGGCAATATTTTAAATGTGTTTGAGCCTTTTAAAGTCAACCCATGAAATCATTTCCACTTGCACCCTCTTTGAGCCTTATAATGAAAAAGCATGATAATTTTCTTTTGAACCGCACATTGGACTTAACCCTTTTAGCCCGAAAAACCATGAACTACCTTGATCTTGAGATAATTGACATTTCATTATAGTGAGGATTGGTGTGGTTGTCAAAGGTGAATGTATAATGTAAATACAATGTGGAAAGGGAAAGAGTGGTTGAAAAAAAAAAAACAGAGAGAGAGAAATTTGTACTCCCAAGTTCCAAAAAGAAAAAAAAAATGGTGATGAATGAAATGAAGATGTTGAACAAAAAAAAAACAAAAAATAAAAAAATAAAAAAAATTTCTTTCACCAAGACTTGGAGTACAAAGAATCAATATGAGATAAGTTTGGGAGAATGTATTTCTTTGAAGAAACTTTTTGTGCATGAGTGAATATAGTGAAATGTAATTTATCTCAAGGTATTTGAACTCCTTTTCCCCATTCTTTCAAATAGCTACAAACTTAAACCCCTGGCCCCATTACAAGCCTCAAAAGTCCCTTTGATTTTGAAATTGTGTTGTTCCCTAGTGGAGAGAGAGGAAAAGGTTAGGAACTAAAATCTTGATATTGAGGATGTTTCACACATATTGAGTTGTTACTTTGGATTCTAACTAGTGCATGGACATCATCTTTGAGCTTCACACACACACAAAATTGTTGGCAACTTGTTCTTGAATTATGAACCATGCATTCATCTATATCCCTCTTCTTTCCCTTTAAGCATATCTCTTGAGCAACCGGTGAGGATAACATCTTGCATTTATGTTAAGTTGATAATTGATCAATCTTGTTCCATTTTATATTGATTTACTCGAGGACGAGTAAAAGTCTAAGTTTGGGGGTGTGTTGATACCATGGAATTCATGCTTTTTAGCATGATTCATATTCTTTTGCATACACTTTTGGAGTAATTATACACACTTTAAAGGCTAATTGATTCATGATTTTTGGTAGTACATGTTTTTAGTGGTTTTGAATATTTTGGTAAGTTAATCATATAAGTTAAGTGTTTTGCAAGTCAAATGTGTTTAGGAAATTAAAGCCAGGTCAGGTGAGAAGTCAAGATGAATGAAAGGAGGCCAAAACACATTGGAGTAACTCATTTGCTTGGGAAGAAATCAATTTTCAGCAAAAACAGAACTGAGCCACGGCATGATTCTATGTGGAACTTCTGTGCCGCGGCCCAAATTGAACCTGAGTTACAGAAAATAAGCATGCCGCGGCATGATTTTGGTCCATTGAACTGAGCCGCGGCATGATCGCGTAAAAAACTGCCACCTCATCATTTTTCACTCGAAAATGAATGTTTAAAAGGAAAGAAAGAAGGATGGCAGGGCGTTCTGACTTTTGGAGGCTGGCAAGCTTGTGGGTGTGCTAGGGTTTGTGATTTTGGAGAGATTGAAGCAAAGATTGGAGCTTTGGAAGAGATTTTGGAGCTTCAACTATTTGGTTTTCTTCCTCTTCATCTTCCTTTCCTTTCTCTTGTCATTTATGGCTATACTCTCATTGTGTATTTGTGCTTTTACATTGACTATGAGTAGCTAAACTCATTTATCTAGGATTATTTTGAACCCTTGTATGGAGTAACTCTTTAAAACTCCTATCCTTTTGTGATTAATGTATATATATGTGTTTATTTTACTCTAGCCCTAATGCCTCTAAGTGATTGATCACCATTTAGTTGATAAGTTCATTTGACTTATGACTTGAGGAAGCTAGGTTAAATGTAGAACTTGAGTAAAATGGTGTGAGAACTTGAAGTTTGCATGACAAATGAATGGTTTTGTTAATAAGATAGACATATACTTATTAGCCTCACATGGCCACATTAGGGTTGAAACTAAGAAATTGGGTTCTATTAATTGTGACAAGACATTGCACGATTAATAGAATTAAACACTTGTTCTTGACTCGACGGAGCGTTTACAAGTATGTTAGAACCCTAGGTTAACACATATATAAACATTAAAGCAATTAGGGTAGAAGTTGATTAAAGGTTACAAGATACAAGGGGGAGAAATAATCCTAGGTTTCATTTCAACTTCAAAGTCAAGAATCACTTTAGCATTTATTTTCTACTTTCAATCAATAGTTTTAGTTGTTAATTTCTCAACCAATATTTGATTAGCTCAACTTAATTAAATGACAAAGTCTCTTGTTTGACCGGATTTGTATCCCAATCCTCGTGGGAACGATCTTTACTTACTACTTTATTACTTGGCGCGGCCCGTGCACTTGCGGAGCGAACAATAGGCTTCCCAAAGACTTCCTCGACCAGTCATTCAACAATTCTAGAAGTGACTTTTCAACATTCATTAGCTTTTTGAATATTCTTCTCACATACAAACAGTTAACTGTTTCTTAGTCTACCATATCTAGACATATCATTCCAAAAATTATTTTAGTTTTGGAGAATATTATGCATGAGAGAACCCAAGCAAGTTGTCTCATATATATCACCATCTACGCGTGTGTCATCTTCTCCAGTCTCTGCATGCTTCCAGTCAACACGTATTATTTTCCATCCACTTTCCTGTGATAAAAACATCAAAGCCATCTCTCTTCTTAGCCAAATCTGGACCCCATTATCTTTGTATTTTATATCTTCATTTTTAATGCTTATAAGACCACTTGATCTTTCCTTCTAACTCTTTGACTTTTCAATTGCCCCTATCTTTGTTTATCCTATATATCTTAACTTGGTTTTAGAACACATGAATATTGATTCATTTTTGAAGATAGTGAATCTTTTAATTTTACTTCGTGCCATGGTTAATTCCTAACCCCACTTGCTCTTCTCTTTTATTCCTTGACTTTTCTCTATATAGATATGTATGTGTGTGATTCTTCCTTGTGTATATTCCAATCATTCATCAATTTCCTCTCTGAGAAATAATAGTTAAGAGATGTTAGAGAGAAAGATAAAGATTATCACACGTTGTTGCCATAGTCATAACAAACTCATAAGCATCATCAATGTCATGTGTTTGGTTGTGCTGATTCTGTTGATCTCTGGGACTATTGAACTTCCTTCATCTGTATATTTATATTCATCATTACCCTCATTCACCATCTTCAACAACGATATTCATCCTCATGAGGGTCATGGCTTCACAGATTTGCTTGGTGCCTTTAAGGAGTGGGATTCAAAAGTGGGTTGTGAGAGGTTTAAGGAGAAATTGAAGATGCAGAATTATAGTACAGATCCTTCTCCTTCTTCTCCTTCTTCTTTGAAACATGATGATCATCGAGTGTGTGAGGGTTTGAAAAAGAAGCATGTGAGTGTATTGGTAAAAAGGACATCATGGATTCCTGATAACTTGGATAACTTGTATTCTTGTCCTTGTGGTTTGACCTGTTTGTGGACTAAATCTCCTGTTCTTGCTGATCAACCTGATGCTCACTTGTTTGAAAAGGCCAAGCCTCCACTTAAGGTACGTATATATATATATTTAATTGATATATAATACTCCTTCTTATCATGAATATGAATGAATTATTTACCTAATTATATTTTTTTATTATGAAATGCCTTAGCTATGTGTAAACAAGCTTAGCTATTTACCTAATTATATTATATTAACAATATTAGTTAAGTTAGTTAACAGGACATGTTAGTTAAAAAAAAATTATCCGATTTGTTTTCCTTAATTATTCTGTTCTTTATCGTATTTGATTACTGTTTGGATAATTATTTATAGGTGTAACTTGATAAAACAATGATAGAATTAGAATTAGGCTATATGGTTATGACTAAGATTAACTCTTTAGGTCCTACATTGAGGACAGAGGAGTACTATATGATAAAGGCACAAGACCCACTTGTGCCTTTATGTATGCTTGTCTTTTCTTCCTTTCTGAAAAAATAATGAAAGAAGACTTAAGATATGCTTATCTATAGCATCTTTGGAACGAAATTAAGAACATAGAGTTTCTTTTGGATAAGCTGGAGAAACTAAATCGTATATATAAGAATTTGATCCTTTTATTTGTTTTTGAGATTATACTGAGTCAAAGTCAATAATTAATAAATGACCTTTTCAGCAGGAAAAAGACTTATATCTACTCTATTGACTGATCTTAATTTGAGTGATATTCAAAAGCTAAGGGTGAATATTCCAGCATAGATCCCTTGTTTTCCAGTAAAATAAGATAGTAATAATAGTCAAGGCTTGAAAATAGAAATATTAAATGACCTGAATGATCAGTTTGTGGAGATCTGAGTGGTATATGGACCACCAAATTAAATGTATGATAGTTGTATATAACAGAACATCACGGCTACAATAATACTCTTTGACATGAGACATATATCGATATCTGCATCTTATTATACACTGTAAAGTAGGTAAATAAAAATACATGTGCTATTGTGTAAACTTTTCTGTCAAAGATAGTGTACATCAAATAGGGGTGAAGTTGAAAGTTGAAAATATTATTTTCTCATATCCAGTAAAATACGCAGGAATTGACTTATAAATAGGATAGGTAAGTATATATGCAGTATAACAATTAAATGATTGATCCTTTTGCTGATTTGGTGAATATTGATAATGAGCAGAGGAAGTTGGGAGAACCAGTGAGAGTATATTTGGATCTGGAACCAGCTAGAAAAAGAACAGGTCAAGAGGACATATTTGTAAGTTACAATGCTGATGATGATATTCAGGCAACCTATGCTGGAGCCTTCTTCCACAACAATAGAAACTACCACGTTTCCTCTAAAAAGAACACTGTAAGCCTTCTTTCACACCCACACTTCATCCTAATCAATAATATTATAGCAATCCATTATCCATAAAACCAATTAGCTACTTGGAACTTGGAACTAGATAGTCGGGTTTCTCATAACATGGAAGATTGTGAGATATGGTGACATTTTTCATAATCTATTTTCAAAACTTCCATATGTATTATATTCCCTTCAGTACTTGCTATTAAAGTCAGATAATTAATTTGACTATAGTAAGAAAATTATTTATTGACTTAGCAATTGATATTAAATGTGAGTACATTTTCCTAAAATACCCTTTAATTATAACCATTCCTATTCCAACTATACTTTGCAAAAGAACTTAATATATGTAAGGGTTAAATATCATTTTGGCCTATAAAATATTTTTAATGGCTCAATTTGACCTACAAACAATAAAATGACTGATTCTGACCAATAAACAAACTAACAGGGTCAATCTAGCCTACAAACAAAATAAAAGGGTCAATATGAGCAATAAAATGGTCAAAATAAAATTGTTCATTCTAGCTAGATTGACCATTTTATTTTGTTTGTAGGCCAGAATTAGTCATTTTATTGTTTGTAGGTTTTTTTTGCCGGAATTTGTAGGTTGAATTGAGCCATTAGAAATAGTTTAAAGACCAAAATGATATTTAACCTATATGTAATCAATGATATACTATGGAAACAAAATTACAAATATGAGAAATAAAATAAATCAAAGTCTTTTATTTAAGATTAAAGGAAACTTGTGACTCTTCCAATGAGCATCTGCCTATTGACTTGGTCAAAGTGTCCATTACATTTTTAATTATATTGAAGTTCATCGTTACTTCAGGGTCCACTTGTGTACTGGTCATCATCCCACTGTGTATCCAAAAGAAACAAGATAGCTCAAAAGCTTCTCTCCATGTTACCTCACCATTCCTTTGGAAAGTGTCTAAACAATGTTAATGGAAGAAACAAGGCTCTATCCTTTTACCCTCATTGTACTCAATCTTCATCTTCTTCCCCAAAATGGTGGGACCACCTTCATTGTGCCATGTCACACTATAAGTTTGTCCTAGCCATAGAGAACACTTTGACTCAAAGCTATGTCACAGAGAAGCTCTTCTATGCCTTGGACTCTGCCTCTGTCCCCATCTACTTTGGAGCACCCAATGTCGGTGATTTTGTGCCACCTCATTCTATTATTGATGGCTCCAAGTTTAAGAGCCTAGAAGAGTTGGCTTCATACGTTAAGGCTTTGGCTAATGACCCTGTGGCTTATGCTGAGTATCATGCTTGGAGAAGATGTGGTGTGTTGGGAAACTATGGTACAACTAGAGGACTTAGTCTTGACTCTTTGCCTTGTAGACTATGTGAACTTGTTAGCAGAAAAGGAGGAAGAAATGCAAAGTCCAATTGAGATTGATTTTTGATTGTTTTTTTTTTAAATTAGAGTGACAATCACTAAGAAGGTGCATGATATTATTATAAATGAGATCAAATATGGGACTTTCCATTTATAAGGAGCTTTTGAGTTACTGGACTACAAGATTATTTTGCCAATTGTGATTGCTTATGTATCTTTTTGTAAAGTAATTAAGTTGGTTAAACTGTAAACATGATTATGGTTACGTGATGAATATCTTAAAACTTCCCAAAATGTCTCATGTTCTAGGTTTCTTTGTGATTGAATTAGATATTGTTGCTGATAAAAAAAAAATAGATACTGTTGATATCAAAATTCACTTGATATTGTATATATGAACGGCATAGAAGAATTATCGATGGATAGTTATGTCCAGTCTAAAAATCATTTGACATTGTATTAATGGAAAGAATAGAAGAACTATAAATAAATGATTAGTTTTCATTAATGGTCACGTTTTACTGTTTGAGCATATTACCAGAGTAAATTTGGGTTAGATTTCCTAAAATTGTTTTCTACCTTAATTAAAACTTTATACTATCATACTCCTTTCCGGCTTTCTGTGATTTTTATCATTAAAGGATGATTATAAGGTTATGGACTCGCTGAGTGCACTATGCAGATACTAAGTTCATATCTGTTACATCCTAATATGTGTGTGTTTGGCATGCTCAAATACGCAAGATTGCACTGACAAATCTTGCTTATTTTTGCTTTTGACTTATTTTGGATTTTAAACATGTTTGGGAAGAAAGAAAAAGTAAATTGCTTCTCCATCAGAAGCAAGGTGGAAGAAAAGCATTATAAAGGAGTCTTCTTCTTCTTCTTCTTCTTATTCTTCTTCTTCTTCTTCTTCTTCTTCTTCGCTGAGTGCACTATGCAGATACTAAGTTTATATCTGTTACATCCTAATATGTGTGTGTTTGGCATGCTCAAATACGCAAGATTGCACTGACAAATCTTGCTTATTTTTGCTTTTGACTTATTTTGGATTTTAAACATGTTTGGGAAGAAAGAAAAAGTAAATTGCTTCTCCATTAGAAGCAAGGTGGAAGAAAAGCATTATAAAGGAGTCTTCTTCTTCTTCTTCCTCTTCTTCTTCTTCGCTGAGTGCAGTATGCAGATACTAAGTTCATATCTGTTACATCCTAATATGTGTGTGTTTGGCATGCTCAAATACGCAAGATTGCACTGACAAATCTTGCTTATTTTTGCTTTTGACTTATTTTGGATTTTAAACATGTTTGGGAAGAAAGAAAAAGTAAATTGCTTCTCCATCAGAAGCAAGGTGGAAGAAAAGCATTAGAAATGAGTCTTCTTCTTCTTCTTCTTCTTCTTCTTCTTCTTCTTCTTCTTCTTCTTCGCTGAGTGCACTATGCAGATACTAAGTTCATATCTGTTACATCCTAATATGTGTGTGTTTGGCATGCTCAAATACGCAAGATTGCACTGACAAATCTTGCTTATTTTTGCTTTTGACTTATTTTGGATTTTAAACATGTTTGGGAAGAAAGAAAAAGTAAATTGCTTCTCCATCAGAAGCAAGGTGGAAGAAAAGCATTAGAAAGGAGTCTTCTTCTTGTTGCTTATTTTTTGCCCGTTAGTGAAATAGGCATATGTACTCACCATAAAAAAATGCACATCTTTTCTTTCTTTCCTTTTTATTTCCCTTTCGTTTTTAATTGATTAATGATTAATGATGACAATGTTTCTTTCCAGAAGTCAATTACTTTCCTCTTTCTTTAATTTATTAATTGTTACAGTATTGTTTGGTTGATTCTTCATATTAAACCAACTAGTCTTGTTTAAAATTTGAACGTGTGTGTATGGCAAATGTGCACATAGTAGTATAATAATTTCTTAAAGGTTTATCTAACAGTATGGTGATTTTAACGGTGCAAATTTGACAATTATTATTTAAATGGGACACCTAACAATGTGATAATTTTTAAAAATGACTTCCAGTAGCATGGGAAAGCTTAACTTCAATAGAAGAAAAAATAAATTTGCCCCATTTTAAGTTACAAGTGTTAAATATGTGTCCTCAAAATTACCATGTTACTAGGAGCAGTTTTTAGAAATTACCACGTTGGTTGCACTTTTGCCCATATATGTGTTTTGAATTTCTAATTTATATGCATTTATTTAAAATTTTTAATTTTCATTAATATATTCTCTCTAAATTATAGCATTTTTCATATATGATATATGTATTATCTAATAAATTTAATGTTTTAATCTAATCATGTTTTTAAAAGTAACTATCCAAACATCTTTTTAAAAGTTAAATTGAAAAAAAGTTACTTATACTGATTGCACATCCAAACATAATCACAATACACAATTTGACTTTTATCCAATCTTACTTCTAAAAAAGTCAAATCGAAAAAAAGTCACTTTTCCACCGGCAATCCAAACACACCCTAATACATGTGGACTTGGTGGTAGAAGCTTTTTTTTCCGTAAGCCATATTGTAGCCATAGTTACAAATATGATTCTATCTACTTCCTCATCCAATGACAAGTTGGTCAATCGTAAACCTAAACTCTGATACCAAATTGTAACAACATGATTTCTAAATATTGTAAATTGTAGACTAACTATGTTAGGAAAAGAAATTAACTTGATAAAATATCTAATATAATTAGAAAAAGAACTTAACTTAATTCACTAATATATATATATATATATATATATATATATATATATAGTGCTAACTATGTTAGGAAAAAGATTTAAGTAATAAATAAATAGCTAACATAGTTAGAAAAGATTTTCCATAATGATTCAAAATAAAACAGTTTTCATAGGTTTAACTATGATAGCAAAAAACTTCCAAAAACATGAAAATAAAACTATCATAGTTAGAAAAGAATAAATCTTATAAAAATAATCCATAATAGAAGAGCATTTAATTACCATTTCAGCTACATGTTTTTTAAGTTACCATTTGACCAAATAATTAGGTTCGATGGTCAAAGTTTCTGTTCAATTCACTTTAACAGATAATTTGAATCTGAGTTACTTTTGAAGGAATACCATTAGAGTTAACAAGTCTCATGTGAACTTTATCGAGTTTGTAACTACTTTCATAAGACTACATCATTAATTTATTTTCCCAAGAAAAAATACATTAAAAATTTTCCCATTCTATTTAACCGTACAGAATTGTTCTATTTAAGTGCACAGAAGTGCTGCTTTGGCCCATATTCTGAAACAATGAATATTTTTGGTGGCAAGGGAAAGAACAAGAAGAAAGAAGGAAAAGAGGCTAAGGCACAGACATGGAAGGAGATGAAGGAAGAAGTTGGCCTGAGTAATGAGTTAGAAAACCTCAAAACATGGGTACTACCTTTTATCATTTCTTCTAACTACAAGTTTCCTTCAATCTAACAAGCTTCCTGAGTAAATAAATGCTTCTCAAAAACTTAACAAAATATTTTCTAATCCTGTATTATTTCACAGGTTGATATGATGCAAACCATGGACAAGGACCAAGTGAAGCAATATCTCAAGAACAGACCTGAGGATTTGAAGATCAAACCAAGCCAAAAGAACCAAACAAACCAAAAGAGCTAACAGACCAATACAAAGGTAAGACAAATGATTAGAATTCTGCAGGATATAGTTTTCTTTTCCCTTTTTGACTCCTTAGATGTTCAACCAGATGAGATTTGTAATGCAGGTTCAGGGTAGTGGGAAGGCCAAAACTTCAGCTTATAGTGGGATATTGGCTTCAGTTATGAAGTTCCACAAGGAGGACTAGGATCCAGAAGGCAATCACCTCCTATATCTTCATTATCCTCATTAGATCTACTGCATTCAAACTTAGTGGTCAAGTAAAAATCTTATTTAGATTGTTTCAATCGCTAAAGGTCATTTTCATGACTGTGGAAATAGTAATATCCACTTCATGAAGTGTCTGTTAAAGGATTCTGTACTTTTCACTCAAGAAATTGAGGGGGAAAAGTTGTAGACAAGAAAATATTAATGAATAAAAGATAGAAAAACTATTTTACTGCAGTACTTGGGGCCTATCATCATCATACCACTTGTTTTAGATATTAACTATGGGTGGTTACAGGAAATTGTATGAATATGATGGCATAAGTGGCTAAAGCAGGAAGTTGTCATATAATCAAAGGAATTAATTAGAACTGGCGTGAGTGAAAGTAATCATAGCTCAAGATTATTTCAGTTTTTCCTTTTTTTGAAAAAAAAAATTGATCTTCAGCAAGTTTCTCTAAATCTAAAATATGAAGATCTGAACCCTGGCCAATTTAACCCCTCCACTTTTAGTAATACTTGACTACATTATAAATAATGCAGTTATATGCTTTCCTGTATGAGCTGCAACAAGTTCTCACTTTCATAATTTTTGCATATACTCCCTCCGTTCCTAAATATAAGACCTAGATAACTTTTTTTTGAAAAGATTAAGGTAGCGAAATAGGTTATTAAATGATGACATATTTGATATCTTTTTTTATTATCCATTAGCTTATAGGTAAAATAAACTAGTTTAAGAGAAAAAATTAGGTAAATCAATTTATAATTAACTTATTTTTTGCTTTTTTTAGGATTTTTCAAAAAAGTGATCTAGGTCCTATATTTAGGAACGGAGGGAGTATATACACTTTGAAAATGAAACGTCATATTTAAAGTGTGATCTGGTTTCACAGAAGAGCTTAAATGTAAAACAAGAAACTACAAGAAATACCTCTTGTCATAACATCAGTCAATAATCTAAGATGACCAATGAAGGCAACAAAACCTTGACATTTTTGCCAAAGGGCACATGTACATTTTTGTCATAAGTTTAACTAAAGCTTCAACATCTTTCAAAAAGAATTTAGGGCTTAAGTGCAAAAATGACTATGTAAAATTTTTTGGAGCAAAACTACAAATCGAATTTTAAAATTGGGGCAAAAATGTCCATCACAGTTAATTTTTTTATTTTTTCACTTATTATCCTCTGTCGCATCATCACCGCATAAGGGAAAATAAATATATAACTCTGCCACATATTTTAGTGGGAGATGAATCGGCAGAAGATGATGTGTAAAAGAGTTAAAAAATTAACTGTGTGCCCTGGTTTTGAATTGGATGGTCAGTTTTGCTCCAAAAATTTTTACATGGTCATTTTTGCACCTTCGTGACAATTACATGACTATTTTTGCACTTTAACCCAAGAATTTAATATCTGATCTGTCTAAGTAATTAAAATCGCAACTAATTCTCACTTTCATTAGAATTTTCCTTCACTTTTCTATTGCATTACTTAAGTCCAAGCCAACTCATAATTTATTTATTTTTTGGTCAGGAAAAGCCAACTCATGAATCAAATTTACCAATACTCATACCCTGAATAATTCCTATAGTAAGGTTCAAATCATGAATGACCACCGTCCCAATTTTCTGCTTCTTTACAAACAAACAATACACATAAAGAAAGGGTTGATGGCAGCATCACCCATCTACGGAGTAAGTATGAGATGATAATTTTGTTCAATTTTGTTGTCCAGCTATGTAGTCTTCATTTGCTATTGTATAAACATTTTTAATTTTCTCTTAAGTACTGTGCATATCATCTAGGAGAAGAGTTGAAAGATAATTTTGTTAAGAAAAACGTGTGGGAGTTGACTTATATATGGGATATGTGAGTGTATATACGTAGTGTAGATAATGATTTGACCCAAATTGAAGGTTGATTTGGTGAACATTGATGATGGCAGAGGAAGGTGGGAGAATCAGTGAACCTATATTTGGATCTAAATCCAGGTAGAAAAATGACAGGTTTTGAGGATATATTCGTAAGTTATCATGTTGATGATGATATTCGGGCAACCAATAAGTTGGTCCCTTCTTCCATAACAATAGAAACTACCCCGTTTCGTCTCACAAAAACATCGTAATTCTTCTTTCACACACACACACACACTTCATCGTAATTTATAATTAAAATAGCAATTATCCATTAAACCAATTAGCTTGGAATTAGATACTTTGGGTTTCCGATAACATAGAGGATTGAGATAAGATTATTCTTTTCATAATCTTTAAGTATCAAAACTTCCATAATTATTATAATCCCTTCGGGCTTCAGTCCATGCAATAACATGATTCAAGAAGCTAGAGGTATATAAATTGGGCAAAGGTGCACCCAATATCATAGCAATTTCTAAATGGTGCATGCAGTAGTATGATAATTTTAATGGTGTCAATTTGGCACTTGTAATTTAAGTGAGACAGCCAACAACATGGTAATTTTTAAAAGGGGCATTCAATAGCATGGGAAAACTTAGCTTAAACAGAATAAGAAATGAATTTGCCCTATTTTAAGTTATAAGTGTCAAATTTGGACCTTTAAAATCATCATGTTGCTAGGTGCATCTGTTAGAAATTATCATACTATTGGGTGCACCTTTGCTCAATAACATGATAATTTCTAAAAGGAGCAATTGTAATGAATGTTTCTTCATACATTTCTTTGTCATTCTCAAAAAGGAAATGATGAAATAATTTCCAAGGCATAATAGTATGGTTAAGCACACATTCACCCAATTCGCTCTCCAATTTGGGATTGTCAACTGAAAATTATGTGCCTAAAGTTGTTGCAAATTAATTTCCTTCCGGTATGTCAAAAATTATTTTTGGTTCCGGTGTTTCCTTCTTCCAACATAAATTCAATATTTTTATTTCTAAATAAAAATAAGAATATACATTGAAATTTGAAGGTGTTAAAGAATAGAATGAGGAAGAACAAAAATAAATAAGAAAATGCCAAATTAGCTTATAATATGTATGTTATAACACATAGTAAATGCATTATCATAAAATAAATAAGAAAATAGATCTATTGTTCCTATATGTCAAAGAACAAAAAATAACGTGAATATAGAAAAAATTTAAATTTTTAATTAAAAATTCATGTCAAATTTCTGAAAATGTTCATTATTTACTATATGGCAAGCTATAACTACTCTTAATTGTTTATGCACTGGCATATATTCATTCACTCCCAACATAAAGATAGAGTAAAACAATTAGATAAATATTATAATTAAAAAAATTAGATTGTTACTGCTCTCTAAAAGCAAAGAATCCTCGACACTTTAGATCTTACCATGTGTGTGTGTGTGTAACAAAAACGGACACATTGATAGTATATAAACACATTCATCCCTTCTCTAATGTACGCCGCACACATTGCCTCTAGGCAAACCCTAAAATTTATCTCCCTCTCTCCCCCTCCCCTCTCACCCTTACTCTTGTTGCCCACAGATCTTATATGTGGAACAAGTCTCCTTAGCCTCCTTTTCTTTCTAACCTTTCTCTATAGGAATAATTTGTGCCTTGTCGATCTTACAAATCTATCATAATTGTTTTATGTGGAGAAATTTTTTCAGGTGTGTGTTTAAATTTTTTTTGTTGCTAGTCATTTGGATAGTTGATGGATGATGCATCTAATAACCTAGTGATCATTTTTTTATGAGTCTATAAGATCTGAAGTTACAATCTAAGTATGTTTAAATCAACTCAACATATTTCAAATTTAATTAGATTCACATGAAATGTTTTATGGTTGCAGAAATGATGTGGCGATGTTGATTTTATTCAAGAAGCTAGTAGTTTAATTTTATGATGTTGATGGTTATGAAATAGAAGTGTTCTTACTCATGTTGGGTTGTGATTTCATCATGTCCCTTAAGTTTTTTTTGGTCCAGGATGGTTTTGATCTTCACTTTAATTTTATAGCTTATATTAGGTTTTGTCTATTCTAGATCAAAATTCATATATTTAGGGTGTGCTTTTTATATATCTAATTCGATTGATTTAACCATATATATCACATGACTTTATTTGTAAGAACTTTCTTTATTACAGATAGCCATGAAGGTTGGCACAACTTCTGAAGATGATGAAAATGAAGAGGCTAAAACCATCCTCAAATATTATACGAGAGACGTGTTTATTTCGCTTATCAAATCAATGATATACCAAAGGTATGCCACTGTGAATTCTTGTTTTCAAATATAGTTTCCAAGAAATTTCGGGATTGTCTTTCAAGTGTTTACTAGAAGGTTTTTAATATGATCATGCATCAATTAATTAGGTGGTTGAAAAGAAACTTCTCTTGATTTTTATAAAGTAAATTTCATTCAAGATCCTTTCATCAGTGTGAGCTTTACATTTCTAAAGCCCTATTAATTCACCGCATAAATCATTTTTTGTTGAAGGTGTCACTCTCGCACGAGCACCATCATGCTTCCAACAAGAACACTGAAACCACCACTTTCAAGCCGTATTCTTTGAATTTGGCTATCGGTGTAATCTTTGTTCATGGTAATGTATAATTCTCTTATTGATAACTTATATAGTAATTCTATTCAATTGCAATTTATTTTCAATCAAATGAACAGCTGCTTTGGACAAATAAAATCTTGGGCTTGTTTTATCTATTAAACTGACCATGTCTCATGAGCTTTGATTTATTTTCAGGAGAGAGAGGAGAACTGCAGGGTTTCAACAACATTTACCCTGTCCTTGCAAGATTCAAGAAGATCTTTAGAAATGCAATATGAATTAATGACCTTCGTGTATGTATTGGGGATTTCCAAATGTATTGATGATAGTTTAAAAAGAACTTCGAAGGCTCCTGATGAATCTTGGTAGACAGAATCTTGAGGGAAGAGAGGAGTTGTGCAAGGGGGAGTGAAGAGGCTAAGAATCAATAGATGTCCCATTAAGAATGTTGGGAACCTTCCTTGGTCATCGATGGAGAGATGGGGTTATCAGAGAGATAAAATATATAGGGTTTCGACAGCATCCACTACTCTGTCCTCATCGAATTTAAGAAGATCTTTAGAAATGCAATATGAATTAATGAGACCTTCGTGTATATATTTGGGATTTCCAAATGTATTTATTGATAGTATTTTAAAAGTTGCGTATCATTGTTAAAACTAAAAATAGTTATATACTGTTATTGCTCCTAGAGCAATAGTTAAGTATCAGAAATGCACCTTAGCCCAAATTATAATTAAGGAATTATGGACCAAATGTCAAACACTTGCTTGCAATGCTTCTCGTGAGGGGGATAGATGTTTCTTTTTTTCTTTGTCGAGGATAGATGTTTCTATTATCCCCAGGAACACCTAAATCACTTTTTTTTCCGTTGCTCAAACTTTCATTGTAACAAAACAGAGAAAGTCCCATAACTAAGTTAGCTTACGAATGAGATCACATTGACTCAAAGCTATGACACAAAGAAACTCTTCTATGCCTTGAAATCAGCTTCCGTCCCGATCTACTTTGATCCACCTAATGTCCGCAATTTCATGCCACCTAACTCGGTTATTGATGGTTCTAAGTTCATGAGCCTCCAACATTTGGCTTTGTAAGTTAAGGCTTTGGCCAATGACCCCATGGCTTAAGTTGAGTATCATGCATGGAAAAGATGGGGTGTTTTGAGAAACTTTGGTACAACTAGAGGGCTTAGTCTCAACTCTTTGGCTTGTAGGCTATGTGAACTTCTTAACAGAAATGGAGGGAGAAATGCAAAGTCCACTCGAGAATATTGCTTCTTGCTTTTTTCTAAAAAAAAATCAGAGTGGCATGCACTAACAATATGATATTATAAATGAGATCAAATATACTACCTCCAATCCTAAATATAGGACCTAGATAACTTTTTTTTGGAGAGGTTAAGGTTACAAAATAGTCTATTAAATCATGACATATTTGATATATTTTTAGATTATCTATTAGTTTATAAGTAAAATAAACTAGTTTAAGGGAAAAAATTAGGTAAATCAATTTATAATTAACTTATTTTGCTTTTTTATAGGATTTTTCAAAAAAGTCAATTAGGTCTTATATTTAGGACCGGAGGGAGTATGACTTTTCATCTATAGGAGGTTTTGCCAATTCAGATTGCTTATGTATCTTTTTGTAAAGTAATTTACTTAATTGTGAACATGATTATGTTTGCGTGAATTTTTGAAACTTCCCAAAATGTCTCATGTTTTAGGTTGTTTTTGTGATTGAATTACATTTTTTTTCAAATATAAATTTACTTGATATCGAATTCATGATCGACGTAGAAATGATTCATAAATAGTTGCTTGTAAATATGTTTATATATTAGAGCATAATCAAATCTAAAAATTACTTGATATTTTATTTACGATAAAGCTAGAAGAATGATTGTAAATATGGTTACTTTTCATAAATTGTCGCATTCAACACTATTAGGATTAACTTGGATTATATTTCTCAAAAGTGTTTTGTACCATTTCTCGTATTCAAATTAAACTTAAGATTCTGTCCTTAAATCATTAAAATGTTTCCCACTTGAACGAATTCCTCTTGGTAGGGTAATACACCCTCCAATCCTTATTATAAAACATCAATTACCTTCATTTTTTGTCCTTAATATAATGCACCAATCGCGCGTTAAATGTTTTTTTCCTACCTTACCTTTGTTATTAATGAAGATTCAAAATTGAAAATGTAAAACACATCATTAAATGAAGGGTGAGATTGGATAAGTGGCAAATTTAACATCAATTGTAAGACTCAAGTACCATTCCTTACTATGTGAGAAATGAGTAGTTAGTGTATTATAATAAGGATCAGTGGAGTAGTATATTGCTTCAATCTGGGGGAAAACAAAGATATCTTGCTTCAACACTCTTTTCCCGCTTTTGTGATTGTTATCATTCTTGAAAAATAAAAAACATGATGATTACAAGGATATGGACTCGCTGAGTGCATTATGCAGATGTTAAGGTCAAATTAAATTTGCGGAAAAATTGTCCTTGTACATGCACTTGTCTTACTTAGCTTTTTCATTAACCTGTGTATTGGAGCTTGTGATTATTTCAAATACATTTTTTTATAAGAGACAAAATGATATTAATTAAAGAAAAATTACATAGTTCTAACAATTAACATCATGAAAATGAAAAGGAAAGACAGTAAATTGACCAACAAAAAGCAAGTGAATAGAAAGAAAAGTAAATAGACGGATTAAAAAGGCAACATCCATAGTAATGGTATGTGATTATTTCAAATACATGTTTTATAAGTTACCATTTGACCAATTAATTAAGGTCGGTGGTCAAAGCCTTTGTTCAATTCACTTTAACAGATGATTTGAAGTCTAAGTTACTTATGAAAGTACTCCCTCTCGTCAGTATTATAAGTCACAAACTAACTTTTTCAGTCTATAATAGTATGGTTAAGCACACATTTACCCAATTCTCTCTCCAACTTGGGATTGTCATACTGAAAATTATGTGCGTAAAGTTTTTGCCAATTTCCTTTCACTAATGTCAAAAATTATTTTTGGTTCCAGTGTTTCCTTCTTCCAACATAAATTAAATGTTTTTTGTTTCTAAATAAAAATAAGAATATACATTGAAATATCAAGATGTTAAAGAATAGAATGGGAAAGAACAAAAATGAATAAGAAAACATATTCATTGTTCCTGTCCATATATATATGTCAAAGAACAAAAACTAGTGTAAATATAGAAAGCATTCAAATATTTAATTGAAAATTAAGGTCGAATTTCTGAGAATGTTCATTATTTACTACTCCCTCCGTTCCTAAATATAAGATCACTTTAGCAAATTTGGAGAGATTAAGGAAGACATTCCAATGAGTTAGGATTACATGAAATTTCCAAAATACCTTCACCTAATTTTTAAAAATATCACCTTCTTCAAACCACTATTTTTTAGTGAAGGGTAATTTGGGGAAAGCTTGAGTCAAATTAGAAAGTGATCTTATATTTAGGAACAAACTCTCCTCCCTAAAGTGATCTTATATTTAGGAATGGAGAGAGTATATGGTAAGCTATAACTACTCTTAATTTTGTATGCACTGAAATTTAACCCAACATAAAGATAGAGTAAAATAATTAGATAAATACTACTATAATTAAAAGAATTTAGGTAGTTACAGCTGTCCAAATGAAAAGAACCCTCAAAACTTTAGACTTTACCCTAGAATTATTATACACACCCACACACACACATACCAAAAGGGACACAAACCCACACATTACACTCGATATTTTTTTTTTGACCAATCATTACACTCGATATTGATAGTATATAAACACATCCATCCCTTCTCTATTGTACGCCGCGCACATTGCCTCTAGGCAAACCCTAAAATTTATCTCCCTCTCTCCCCCTCCCCCTCTCACCCTTAGAACTTGTTTCCCATAGAACTTGTATGTGCCTTAAAGGGAACAAGCCTCCTTAGCCTCCTTTTCTTTCTAACCTTTCTCTATAGGAATAATTTGTGCCTTGTGGATCTTGACAAATCTATCATAATTGTTTTATGTGAAGAAATTTTTTCAGGTCTGTGTTTAAATTTTTTGTGTCGTTGGTCATTTGGATGGTTGATGGATGATGCATCTAATAACCTAGCGATCATTTTTTTTGTGAGTCTATAAGATCTGAAGTTACAATCTAAGTATGTTTAAATCAACTCAAAATATTTCAAATTTATTTATATTCACATGAAATGTTTTATGGTTGCAGAAATGATGTGGCGATGTTGATTTTATTCAAGAAGCTAGTAGTTTAATTTTATGATGTTGATGGTTACGAAATAGAAGTGTTCTTACTCATATTGGGTTGTGATTTCACCATGTCCCTTAAGTTTCTTTTGAACCTGGATGGTTTTGACCTTCACGTTAATTTTATAGCTTATATTAGGTTTTATCTATTCTAGATCAAAATTCATATATTTGGGTTGTGCTTTTTATATATCTTATTTGAGTGATTTAGCTGTATCCACATGACTTTGTTCGTACTAACATTCTTTATTGCAGATAGTCATGAAGGCTGACACAACTTCCGGAGATGATGAAAATGAAGAGGCTAAAACCATCCTCAAATATTATGAGATACGTGTTTATTTCGCTTATCAAATCAATGATATACCAAAGGTACGCCAATGTGAATTCTTGTTTTCAAATATGTTTTTCAAGAAATTTCGGGATTGTCTTTCAAGTGTTTATTAGAAGGTTCTTAAATATGATCATGCATCAATTAATTATGTGGTTGAGAAGAAACTTCTCTTAGTTTTTATAAAGTAAATTTCATTCAAGATCCTTTCATCAGTGAGAGCTTTTTACATTTCTAAAGCTCTTTTAATTCACCGCATTAAACATTTTTTGTTGAAGGTGTCACTCTCGCACGAGCACCATCATGCTTCCTACAAGAACACTGAAATCACCACTTTCAAGCCGTATTCTTTGAATTTGGCTATCGGCGTAATCCTTGTTCATGGTAATGTATAATTCTCTTTTTGATAACTTATATAGTAGTTTCATTCAATTGCGATTAATTTTCAATCAAATGAACAGCTGTTTTGTACAAATAAAATCTTGGGCTTTTTGTCCTTTTCTCAAAATTTCTCAACAAACAAACAGTAGAGAAAATCTAATCAAGAAATTATCTAACCATTGGCCTATTTCCCGAAGATATATAACTCACTAGAAATTGAAGTTGGCTCCCCTGATATACCATAAATCAACATGAAAATCAATTTAAATGTGAAAAAACCCCTAAAATCTAAAGAAAAAATGCTCAAGATTTTAGCAATTGCAAGTGTTGGGCAATCTTTTGGAATGGAAGATATGAATATCCATAATGTTATTTATATTTGTACAATGTACCCACTTATTTAATTGTCAACAAGTATTTTATAGCGTTTGTATTTGTAAAAAAATGTGGCAAGAAACTGTTTATTTTCCTTCACATACTTACATCATTATGTGATTGCATGCTTCCTTTGACCGTCTTGGTCTAAGTTTATGATTTCTTACATCCATTACATGGATCAGAGATATAAGCCTACAATTTCTCATCCAATGCGATTTGTGTTTGGTAGGTCTGGAAGAACAAAATTATAAGTGCGATGGTGACGTTATCGGCTACAGGTCGGCCACCGATCAGCGATAATATATCGCATGAGAAATCCTCATATTGTACTCCTCGATCATATTTGTGTCTGGAAAATTGTGCTTACCAGAGCTAAGGTATATACTATCTATTTATTTCTAGCTGGCTTGGTTAAGTATAGCTTTTAATTTTTCTCCTTAATAAGCTTGTTTTAGCTGTTAAATTAACCTTGTCTCATGAGCGTTGGTTTGTTTCCAGGAGAGAGAGGAGAACTGCTGGGTTTCAACAAGGGAAAAACTTACATCAAGTTTCTTTCTCCAGGTTCTCAAGTTCTTTTAAATAGGAGTGACACATGTCCTTTTATAACAACCATCTATTCAATCTAACGGCCAGTAATTGGAGAAATGGAGAACCTGGATGGAGGAACTTGACCTAAGTAAAGGTCATTTCAACAACATATACCCTGTCCTTGCAGGATTCAAGAAGATCTTTAGAAATGCAATATGAACTAATTAATGACCTTCATGTATGTATTGGGGATTTCCAAATGTATTGATACTAGTTTAAAAAGAACTTCGAAGGCTCTTGATGAATCTTGGTAGACAGAATCTTGAGGGAAGAGAGTAATTGTGTAAGGGGAATTGAAGAGGCTAAGAATCAATAGAGGTACCATTAAGAATGTTGGGAACAACTTCCTTGGTCATCGATGGATAACTTACTAGAAATTGAAGTTGGCTCCCGTAATATACCATAAATAATCAACACGAAAATCAATTTAAATGTGAAAAAAACCCAAAATTTAAAGAAACAATGCCCAATATCCTAGCAATTGTGGGTGTTTGGCAATCTTTTGAATGGGAAGAGATCAATATCAATAATATTATTTCTATTTTTACAATGTAGCTCTTCATTTAATTGTGAACAAGTATTTTTGTAACGCTTGTACAGTAAGATTTGTAAGGGTAAATGTGTAAAAATATACATAGTAAATTGTAAAAAGGGCACTAAGCATCATAATAATTATGGTCCAAAAACATACATGGTGAACTGAAATGAAGCATCTCACTATCTTTGTTCTTCACTCACATGGTGTGGGTGCCCCTTTACAATGTATACTTTTGCATCTTTTACAATTTACCATGTATATTTTTGCTTCATTTCCATTTATGATGTATACTTTTGCACCCTCAAAATTACCATAATACTAGGTGTCTCTTTTAAAATTTTCAATGTCAATATTTTTGAACCTTCGCCCAATTTGTAGAGCAATGTCCTAGTACTCATCAACAAGTTTGATTTTCCATTAGCATGTGTTGGAGCATGTGAATATTTCAGCTACATGTTTTTTAAGTTGTTATATGACCAAATAATCATGGTTAGTGGTCAAGGCTTCTGTTCAATCTCTTTAACAGTAATTTCAAATATGAGTTATTTTTGACAAAAATATTAAATATCATTAGAATCAACAACTTTCATGTGAACTACTTTTAAAAGACTACATTAATTAATTTTTCCCAAGAAAAAATACACTAAAAAATCTCTCATTCTATTTAACTGCACATGATTGTTCTATTTAAACGCTTAGAATTGTTGCTTAAGCCCGTATTCTGAAACAATGAATATCATAGGTAAAGGAAAGAACAAGAAGAAAGAAGGAAGAGAGGCCAATGCACAGACATGGAAGGAGATGAAGGAAGCTGCTGATAAGGAAGAAGGTGGCCTGAGTATGGAGTTAGAAAACCTCAAAACATGGGTACTACCTTTTTCATTTCTTCTCACTACAAGTTTCCTTCAATCTAACAAGCTTCCTAAGTATATCAATGCTTCTCAAAAACTCAAAAAAGATTTTATAATTCTGTATTGTTTCAAAGGTTGAAATGGTGCAAACCATGGACAATGAGGAAATGAAGGAATATCTTAAGAACAGACCTGATGATTTGAAGATCAAACCAAGTCAAAAGAGCCAAAAGAACCAAACAAACCAAAAGAGCCAAAAGACCAAGACAAAGGTAAGACAAAGGATTAGAATTCTTTAGGGTATAGTTTTCTTTTATCTTTTTGACGCCTTAGACGTTCAATAACATGAGATTTATAATGCAGGTTCAGGGTAGTGGGAAGGCCAAATCTTCAGCCTATAGTGGGATATTGGCTTCAGTTATGAAGTTCCACATGGAGGACTAGGATCCAGAAGGCAAACACCTCCTATATCATCACTATCCTCATTAGATCTCCTACATTCAAGTTTAGTGATCAACCAACAATCTTATTTAGATTGAGTCTATCTCTAAAGTAGGTCTTTTTCATGACTGTGAAAATAGTAAATATCCACTGCATGGTGTCTGTAATAGCTTTCTTTCAGACAAGATAATATCCTTATTAATGAATAAATGATAGAGAAACTATTCTCTAAATTTAAGATATGAAGATCTAAAGCCTTGGCGATTTACTTCTCCAGTTTCAATACTAGTACTTGATTAAATTAGAAATGAAATTAATGTTACTTTCCTCTATGAACGTCAAAAAGTTCTCACATTCCAAATTTTGCATACATATACACCTTGAAAATGGTACGTCATCAGCAGCAATAATTGATAGTGTAATCTGGATTGACCAGGAGGGGTTAAATATAAAATAAGAAACTAAAAGGAATACCATTTTGTCATCAACATCAATCAATATTAATCTCTGGTCAAGAAGATGATCAATGGAGGCAATAAAAGCTTAACATTTTTATCAGAGGGCATGTACATTTTGGTTATAAGGTTAAGTAAAGCTACAACATCTTTCAAAAGCAATTAATATCTGATTTGTCTAAATAACTAAATTCCCAAGTAATCCCCACTTTCATTAGAATTTTCCTTCACTTTTCTATTATACTACCTCCGGTCCTAAATATAAGATCTAGATGACTTTTTTTTGAAGAGATTAAGGTTGCGAAATAGGTTATTAAATTATGACATATATATTTGATATATTTTTAGATTATCCATTAGTTTATAGGCAAAATATACTAGTCTAAGGGGAAAATTAGGTAGATCATCAATTTATAATTAACTTATTTTGTTTTTTTATGATTTTCTAAAAGAGTCAATTAGGTCTTATATTTAGGACCGGAGGGAGTAGTACTTATCCAAGTCAACTTATAAATCAAATTTACTAATACCCTGAATTATTCATTTAAGATTCAAATTCATGAATCATCACCGTCAAAATTTCTTGCATCTAAAGAAAGGGTTAATGACAGAATCATCTGTCTACTGAGTGGTTAAGCTACGCTAATTTTGTTTAATGCAATTCCAGTGGGAACAAGCTTCTTAATTCTTGACACTAACTTAAACTTCATCTCCAAGAATAACAACATTAGAATCACAACTGCATGTGTTCTTCAACTTAATAAGAGTCCAATATCTGATGTTGATTCATATAGGGAAACAATATGATATGGACAACTTTTAAGTTAAATAACAACTCTAAAAATAAAACATTAGACAGACAACTGCATGTATATAATTCAACAAAATCTGAGGAGCAGCAAGCACTTATTTCAGTAGACCTTAGATGTACCACTGATCAGTCAGTGTTTATTTCTAAAACTACCAGCTATTATACTTATGAATAGGATGAAAGAATAATTATAGATGAATGATTACTTTTCATGTATTGTCAGATTCGAGCGTGACACAATCTAATCGGTGGGGCTTAATTTGATTGTTCACATAATTATGAATACATGAACAAAGGTGATATCTAAAATTACCTGATAGTATGTTTATGAATAATAATAAATGATGAATTAATACTTTTCATATATTGTTAGATTCGAGTATTTCAAGATATTGTTGGGGTTAGATTTCTCAAAGTGTTTTCCATTTTCATTTAAATTCAAACTCAATTTTTTGTTCATTTTGACAATATCAAAATAACAATTTTTTCCCAATTGAACAGATGCCTCTTGGTAAGGTGGTAACTACTAACAAGTATCTTGCTTATACACTCCATTTTGTTATTGTTGTCATTAAAAAAAAGATATGTATCGGAACAAAAGCATGTCCTAGCACACTCCCTTCTAGCGTTTTTCCATAAAGGTATATATGGGAACCTGCAAATATTTCAGCCACATGCTTTTGAGTTACCATTTGACCAAATCATGCGGTTCAATCTTCTTTCAATAATTACCTTAACTGGTGATTTGAAATTGAAGTTACTTAGTATATAATAGTAATAGAGCCAACAACTTTTATGTGAATTCAGTTCATATACTATATTCAAAAGACAACATTAATTAAATTTTTCATTAGATTATGTATTGATAACTTCTCAATATTTCAGCCATTTGCTTTTCAAGTTATCATTTGATCAAATCATCGATTCACTCGTAAAAGCTCTGTTTAATTTCACCTTATTAACCGGATAATTTGAAATCTAAGTTATTACTTTGAAAAGTTTTGAATATTACAGCCAACAACTCTCCTGTGAATTCAATTGAGTTTTTACAATCTTCAAACGATTACATTAATTTATTGTCCCATTAACGCATGTGTTGTAACTTACTTGAGAATATTTTAGCCACTTATCTTTTAAGCTATCATTTGACCAAAGGTATATACATGATAAATTATAAAAGAGGCAGCTAGCATCATGCATGGTAATTTGGGGTGTAAAAATATACATAGTAAATCAAAATGAGGACCACACCATCTTTGTTCTTCACTCACATGATGTTTGGTGTCACTTTTACAATTTACCATGTATATTGTTGTACTTGCACTTTTAGCAATTTACCATGTTATTTTTACACAATTTTAGTTTACCATATATATTTTTGCGCCCTCAAAATTACCATAATATTGAGGGTCTCTTTTAAAATTTACCAAGTAAATATTTGCACTTTCGCCCTTTGACCAAAATAATGAGGTTTGTTGGTCAAGTAAGCATCCTTCAATCACTTTAATTGATAATTTGAAATAAAAAATCTTAAAAAATATTGGATATTACTAGAGCCAATAAATCTAACGTGAACTCAAGTGAGGTTTGTACTATTTTCAAAAGACTACATATATATTGGAACTTGTGAATATTTCAACCACTTGCTTTTTAAGTTACACTTGACCAAATAATTAGGTAGGTGGCAAACGTTTCGTTCAGTTACCTTAACTGATAATTTGAAATTTGAGTTACTTACAAAAGTATTGTTAGAGCCAACAACTCTCATGTGAACTTAGTTGAATATTTTATTATTTTAAAATGATTACATTAATTAATTTTCCCCCAGAAAAAGTATATAAAATATCTTCTCATTCTATTTAACTACTCACAGAATTGTTTTGGCCAGCATCTTGAAACAAATGGACATTATTGGTGGAGGAAAGAACAAGAAGAAAGAAAGAAAAGAGGCCAAGGTAGAGACATGGAAGGAGAAGAAGAAAGTTTCTGTCATGAGAAAGGACATTGATAATCTCACAACATGGGTACTTCCTTTTTCATCTATATAGGCTTTTTGAGCAAATCATTGCTCTTGCTCCTCAGAAAATCAAAAAAGGTTTTCTGATAATGTATTATTTCACAGGTTGATATGATGCAAGTCATGGACAATCGGCAGCTGAAGGAACATTTTAAAGACAGACTTGATGGTTTGGAGATCAAACCATGCCAAAAGAACCAAAGTAGTCTAATAAGCAAGACAAAGGTAAGAGAAAGGATTAGAAATTCACAGGGTATATTCTTTCCCTTTTAATTCCTTAGGTGTTCAACCAAATGAGATTTATAATGCAGGTTCAGACTAGTGGAAAGGCCAAATCTTCATGTTATTGTGGGATAGTGACTTCAGTTAGGAAATTCCTCAAGGACTAGGAGGCAATCACTTCCTATATCTTCACTCTCTTCATTAGATCTCGTACAAGAATATTTATCAGCTTACATTTTTTTAGATTGAATCTATCTTTAAAGATCATTTTCATGACTGTAGAAACAACTTAGATATCTAGTGCATGTAGTGTCTGTTAAAGCTTTCTACACTTGCCACCCGTGAATTAAGGGGGGAAAGTTTCAGACAAGAAAATTCTTTTATTAACGAATGAATGATAGAAAAACATTCTGCTGAAATATTTGGAGCCCTACCATCATCACACCACTTGTTCTTGAAATAAACTATGGGTGCTTGCAGAAAATTGTATCAATATAATTAATATATTGAGGGCATTAAGGCTAAACCAGGAAGTTACTATAGTCTAAGGGTTCAAAAGAACTGCCGTGAGTAAAAATAATAATTAACTATAGTTTTTAAGATCTTTTACCTTTTTTTAAAAAAAAAATGGGCCCTTAGTAACTATCTATAAATTTAAAATTGTAAAATCCAATGCCTTGACAATTTAATCCTCCACATTCATTATTAATTGACTATAATATTGGAAATGCAGTTAATGTCACTTTCCTCAATCAACAGCAGAACGTTCTCACATTCCTTATTTTGCATACGTACACTATGAAAATAGTACGTCATCAACACCAACAATTTATAGAGCTGGATTCACCATAAGATGTTAAATATAAAACAAGAAAAACTACAATAAATACCTTGTAATTTTTTAGCATGTGAGTTCAGTAAGGATGTGAATAGGTTAGACCTTAAATAGGCCTTCAACCTGGCTTGACTTTGACTATTTATTGAATAAGTCGAGTCAAGACCTATTTACAAGTCTTATTATGTAAATAGGTTAGGCCTATTTCATGAAAGTCCTACCTACAAGCCTTTAGGTCTGACCTATTTCGAATTAATAAATATCATATAAGTATCTTTATTAGATATTATACATAGATTATGTTGTTTGATAAGTTTTTTAAGCCTATAAAAAACTTTTAAATGAAAATATGTAGAGTTTAAAGCCTATTACAAACTTACATTTAAAACAAACAATTAAATTGTAAAGGCTTTTTAAAGCTCTACAATGTAAGTATGCTTTTAAAAATGCTTCAGGACTTGATAGACATTTTCAAGGTTTAGACCTAAGGTTGAAAAAAAACCTACATCTAGGCTCAGGCTAGGCCCAATTTTCATTTCCTCATTTCACAGGTCTATTTAACAAAAGTCTGGTCTAACCTGGCTCATTCCTACCCCTAAAGTTTAGCGAACAATGTTATCTGATTTTACAACTTTACCTCGTATAACAAGAAACAATGCCTCTATACAGCCTGTCCGTTCAAATTCAGAGCATCACTAAGATGAATTCCTACAATCTCAAAAAAAAAAAAAAAGCTCAGTCTAGCCTCTTGCGTTTATTGCTCCTCTCCTGCTAACAGCTTCACATAACCGGCCTGGTGGCATGTCAAGGTTCAATGCTCGAGTTTTTCCATAGTTACCAACACACGACACCTTCTCCATGCATGGTATTCTGCATATGCCACTGGATCATTAGCTAGGGCCTTCACATATGAAGCAAGTTCTTCCAATGACTTGAATTTTGTACCTGACAGCTTGTTTTACAGCTCCATGTCCTAAGTTTAACTAAAGCTTCAACATATTTCAAAAAGAATTTAACAATACATTCAAGTCGTAAA
The DNA here is from genome assembly GCA_029929735.1 of Mimosa pudica. Lineage (NCBI taxonomy): Eukaryota > Viridiplantae > Streptophyta > Magnoliopsida > Fabales > Fabaceae > Mimosa > Mimosa pudica. The sequence continues at coordinate 3,003,846 of JAKELP010000021.1, read as the reverse complement.
CTCATTTATCTGATTTCTCTTAGTGATTAAAATCCTAAGTAATCCGCACTTTCATTAAGATTTTCCTTCACTTTTCTATCTTAGCACTTAATTCCAAGCCAACATATAAATCAAATTGACTAATACTTAAACCTTGAATTATTCCTATGATGTTCAAACCATGAAATATCGCTGAGTGATTATCCTATGAATTAAATGACATCTTATTAGATATTTGCTTTCAAATTACTTTAATGGAGTAAATGACACGATAATTGTTAAAATGTGTTTGTTTCTTAATATATTTCAAAAGGGAAAAGATGGAATAATTTTCAAGGCATAACAGCATGGTTAAGCTCAAATAATTTATCCAATTCGCTGTCCCATTTGGGATTGTCAATTGAAAATTTATGTATGTAAAGTTTTTGTCAATTTCATTCCTGCATGTCAAAACTTATTTCAAGTTCTAGTGATTCCTTCTTCCAACATAAATTCAATGCTTTTAATTTCTAAATAAAAATAATAATATTCATTGAAATATCAAGATGTAATAGAATTGAATGAGGAAGAATAAAAATAAATAAGAAAACAGATTCATTGTTCTTGTCCATATATATATATATATATATATATATATATATATATATATATATATATATTAGAGAGAGAAAAAAATTATGTAAATAAAGAAACCATTTTTTAATTCAAAATTCAGGTCAGACATCTCAAAATGTTCAATATTTACTATATGTTAAGTTATAACTACACTTAATTTCTTATATACTGGCATTTATTTACCTACCCTCAACATAAAGATAGAGTAAAACAATTAGATAAATACGATAATTGAAAATTTAAGTTAGTTACTCCTCTCCAAAGACAAAGAGCCTTCAAAACTTTAGACCTTAGCCTAGAATTATTAAAATAAAAATATAATAACAAAAATAGAGGCAAACTCGGCTCACACATTACACACGGTATTTGAGAGTAATAACTATATAATCACATTCATCCCTTCTCTATCTTAAGCCGCACACATTGCCTAACCCTAAAATTTATCTCCCCCTCTCTCACACCCATACTCTTGTAACCCACGCCGCACAGATCTTCCTTGTGCCACAAAGGGAACAAGCCTCTTTTTTCTTTGTAGCCTCTCAGGAGCACTAGTTTGTGTCTTGTGGACCTTGACAAATCTATAGTTATTGTTTTCTGTGGAGAATTTATTTAGGTGTGTATCTAGGCTTTTTGTGTTGCTATTCATTTGGATGGTTGATGGATGATGCATCTAATGGACTAACAATCATTTTATGAGTCAATCAGATCTGAAGTTGATTACAATCTAGGTATGTTTAAATCATAATCAAACTATTTCAAGTTTCTTTAGATTCACATGAATTGCTTTATTGTTGCTGAAATGATATGGCTGTGTTGATTTGATTCTAGAAGCTAGTGGTTTATTTTTTTATGTTTATTGTTAAGAAATAGAAGTGTTCTTATTCATATAGGGCTGTCATTTCACCATGTCCTTTAAGTTTCGTTTGGCCTAGTATGGTTTTGACCTTCAATTTATTTTATAGCTTATGTTGGTTTTGTCTATTTTAAATCTAGATCTAAATTCATGTCTTTGGTTTGTGCTTTTTGTATATCTTATTTGAGTGATTTAACAATATACACTTGACCTTGTTCATGCTAACTTTCTTTATTGCAAATAGCCATGAAGGCGGACACAACTTCTGGAGATGATGAAAATGAAGAGGCTAAAACCACCCTCGAATATTATACCAAAGTCATGTATATTTCACTTATCAAATCAATGATGTACCAAAGGTATGCCATTGTGAACTCTTTTTTTTTTCTTCAGTAAAGAACTCTTTTTTTCAAATATATATGTTTTACAATGAATTTAGCTAGGGATTGTCTTTCAAGTGTTTATTAGAAGGTGCTTAAATATGATCATGAATCAATTAATTAAGTGGTTGAGAAGAAACTTCACTTAACCTTTATAAAGTAAATCTCACGCAAGAACCTTTCATCCATGTGAGTTTTACATTTCTAAAGCCCCTCAATTCACGGCATGAAACATTTTGTGTTGAAGGTGTCACTTAGAAGCTAGTCGGCGATAACCCTTGTTATCCTTGTTCTCTTGTAAGGTAATTTATAATTCCCTTTTTCATATTGTATAATTTTGTTCAATAAGATTTCATTTCAATCAAATGAAGGGCTACAATGTACAAATAAAATCTTGGGCATCTTTGTTTCTTTGCTCAACCTTTCTCAGTACACAACAGAGAAAATCCAATAAAGAAATTTCCAACCATTGACCTATTTCCCATGATTACTCACTAAAAATTGAAGATAGCTTTCATAATATACCATAAATCAACATGAAAATTAATTTGATTGTGAAAAAACCCAAAGAAAATCCAAAGAAAAATTGCCCAAGATTTTAGCAATTTTGGGTGTTGGGCAATCCTTTTAAATGGTAGAGATCAATATTCATAATAATGTTATTTCTATTTCTACAATGCAGCCTTTCATTTAATTGTCAACAAGTATTTCGTATAGTTTGTTTTTTCAAAACAAAATGTGTCACTCCTTCACATACTTAAATCATGCAATAGCATAATGCTTCCTAGCTCTGACCATCTTCCTTGGAGTTCATGATTTCTTACAGCCATTACATGGATTGTAGATATGAGCTTGAAATTTCTTATCCAATATCATTTGTGTTTGGTAGGTTCGGCAAAAGAACAAGACCAGCCAACACAAGGATTACAGACCAAAAATGTTAAAGGCTTGCTTGCTATGCTTCTAGAGAGGGGGAAAGATGCTGCTATTATCCCCAAGGACACCTAGAGCAATTTTTGTCCGTTGCTCAAACTTTCAATGTAACAAAACAGTGAAAGTTCTTTAAAGCAGTTTGTCCTAGCTATAGAGAACTCATTAACTCAAAGCTATGTCACAAAGAAGCTCTTCTATGCCTTGGAATCTGCTGCAGTCGCAGCAACAAATTTGAGGGTCAGTTTGGTACGATAGATTTGGAGGGGAAGGGAGGGGAGGGAAAATTTTTGTAAGATGGATTTTTAAATATTGAAGAAGTGGAGTTGAGATATTTTAATAAAAATAGGATGCTAATATAAGAGTTATATATATTAATTTAGAATTTACAACTCCACTTCTTAATTTTTTATAAAATTATGTCACAAAAATTTTTCCTCCGCCCATTTTCCCTCCCCTCCCCTTGTACCAAACGTACCCTGAGTGTAATCTGGTTTTAAGGAAGGAGTTTTAATGAAATTATTCAACGAGATCTTTTGATAAAATGTTTATCTCAAAACATGACTATTGATTGAATGATATTAATGAAACTATCATTTTTATCACATTGTAAAATTTGAGTATCATATTTGTACCTTGGAATAGTTATGTACTATTTTTGTTCCTGAGTCAATAGTTATGTATCATTTGTGGGTCTTCGCCCTTAAACTTAAGATCTCATACTTGAATTGTTAAAACTTTTTTCCTACATGAAGAAATGCCTCTTGTTAAGGTTATAAGTCCGTTTCTTCAAACTGGCCCCAAAAAAATTGATATCTTGCTTCAACACTCCATTTTTGGATTGTTATCATTCTGAAAAAGAATAACATATAATGATCATAGAAAAATGGACTCGCTGAGTACAGTAAGCATATATTAAGGTCAAATTTGTAAAAAAAAATGTCCTAGTACACACACTTGTCTCGTTTACTTTTGAAAGTATATTAAATATCATTAGAGTGATTTAACTTTCATGTGAACTAACTTGAGTTTATAACTAATTTCAAAAGACATTGATTTATTCTTCCAAGAAAAAAATACATTAAAAAAATTCACTTAAACCAAATATTTCAGCTATTAAGGTTGGAACTTATGCTTTTCCATTATCGTATGTGTTGGAACTTGTGAATATTTCAGCTACATGCTTTTTAAGTTATTATTTGACCAAATAATTATGTTTGGTGGTCAAGGCTTCTGTTTAATCACTTTAACAGTAATGTGAAACCTGAGTTACTTTTGAAAGTATATAAAATATCATTAGAGCGAGCTAACTTTCATGTGAACTAACTTGAGTTTGTAACTAATTTCAAAAAACATTAATTTATTCTTCCCAAGAAAAAAATACATTAAAAAATTTCTCATTCTATTTAACTGCAAACCATTGTTCTATTTAAATGCACAGAATTGTTGCTTTGGCCTGTATTCTGAAACAATGAATATCATTGGTAAAGGAAAGAACAAGAAGAAGGAAGGGAAAGAGGCCAAGCCACAGACATGGAAGGAGATGAAGGAAGCTGCTGATAAGGAAGAAGGTGACCTGAGTATGGAGCTAGAAAACCTCAAAACATGGGTACTACCTTTTTTATTTCTTCTCACTACAAGTTTCCTTCAATTTAACAATAGCATATCTATGCTTCTCAAAAACTCAAAAAAGATTTTCTAATTCCATTTTGTTTCACAGGTTGATATGGTGCAAACCATGAGCAAGAAGGAATTGAAGGAATATCTCAAGAACAGACCTGATGATTTGAAGGCCAAACCTAGCCAAAAGAACCAAAAGAGCCAAAAGAATCAAACAAACCAAAAGAGCCAAAAGAATCAACCAAACCAAAAGAGCCAAAAGAGCAAGGCAAAGGTAAGACAAAGGGTTAGAAATCTGCAGGGTATAGTTTTTGTTTCCTTTTTGATGCCTTAGATGTTCAACTAGATGACATTTATGATGCAGGATCAGGGTAAAGGGAAGGCCAAATCTTCAGCTTATAGTGGAATACTCGCTTCAGTTATGAAGTTTCACAAGGAGGACTAGGATCCAGAAGGCACATTCCCCTACAATCAAGATTATTGATCAACCAACATCTTATTTAGATTGAGTTTATATCTAAAGGTCTTCTTCATGACTGTGGAAACAACTTATAATGTCCACTGCATGAGAAATCTGTTAAAGCTTTCTGCACTTTTCACCCAATAACCAAGGGGGGAAAGTTTCAGACAAGATAACTTCCGTATTAATGAATAAAGGATAGAAAAACTATTCTCTAAATTTATGTTATCATGATCTAAAGCCTTGACAATTTAATTATCTAGTTTCAATATATACTACTTGACTAAATTAGAAATAAAATTAATGTTACTTACCTCTATGAATCGCAAAAAGTTCTCACATTCCATATTTTGCATATATACACTTTGAATATGATACTTCATTAACACCAGTAATTTATAGTGTAATCTGGATTCACTAGAAGAGTTTATATGTAAAACAAGAAACTAAAAGAAATACCCTTTTGTCATTAACATCCGTCAAAAATCTCTGACCAAGAAGATGATCAATGAAGGCAAGAAAAGCTTTACATATTTCCCAGAGAGCATATACGTTATTGAGAAACCTGTATCACAAGGAACAAATGGATACGCAAGTCTTGAAATTTCATTAACAGTATAATATGTATTAACTATTAAGTGCCTGGCAGTTTGCTTTAGAACTTCATTTGTCATAAGTTTAACTAAAGCTTTGAACATCTTTCAAAAGGAATTTAAGTTCCGATTTCTCTAAGTAATTATAATCCCACATAATCCTCACTTTCATTAAAATTTTCCTTCACTTCTCTATTATAGTACTACCTTCGGTCCTAAATATAAAAACTAGTTGACTTTTTTGAAGAGATTAAGGTTGCGAAATAGTTTATTATTAAATTATGACATATTTGATACTACCTCGGGTCCTAAATATAAGATCTAATTGACTTTTTTTTGGAGAGGTTAAGGTTGCGAAATAGGCTATTAAATCATGACATATTCGATATATTTTTAGATTATACATTAGTTTATAGATAAAATAAACTAGTTTAAGGGAAAAAAATTAGGTAAATCAATTTATAATTAACTTATTTTACTTTTTAATAGGATTTTTAAAAAAATCAATTAGGTCTTATATTTAGGACCGGAGGGAGTATCTTCTAAGGTTATCCATTAGTTTATAGGTAAAATAAACTAGTTTAAGAGAAAAAATTAGGTAAATCAATTTATAATTAACTTATTATGCTTTTTTAGGATTTTCCAAAAAGTCAACTAGGTCTTATATTTAGGATCGGAATGAGTACTTAATTCCAAGCCAACTTTTATATCAAAGTTACTAGTTCCCTGAATTATTCCTATAATGTTCAAATCATGAACCATCACCTTCTAACTTTCCTGCTTCTTTAATTTACAAACATGCAATTCACATATAAAGAAAAGGTTCGTGACAGAATCATCCATCTACTGAGTGATTAATTCTGCTACGGTAATTTTGCTCAATGTCGTTCCAGCAAGGAAAGGCTTCTTTTTATCTAAAAAAAGAGAAAAAATCTTCTTAATTGTTGACACTGATTCAAACTCATTCTCTAAGAATTAAGAAAAAAATTAGAATCACAACTGCATGTGTTCTTCAGCTCAACAGGAGTCCAATATCTGAGGCTGATTAGTGGTTAATATAGGAAACAATATGATATGGACAATTCTTAATTAAATAACAACCCTGAAAAGTAAAACATTAGTCAGACAACAGCATGTATACAATTCAACAAAATTACTTGATATTATGTTTATGAATAGAATTATAGAATAAAATATTAAATGATGAATGATTACTTTTCATGTATAGTTAGATTCGAGTGTTTCAAGATATTATTGGGAATATTTTTATCAAAAAAAAAATATATTATTGGGATTAGATTTCTCAAAGTGTTTTCTACTTTCACATATATTCAAACTCAAACTTCGTGTATTTTAAAATACAAAACAAAACTTTTTCCCGCCTAAACAAATGCCTCTTGGTAGAGTAATATGTATCTTGCTTATACACTCCTTTTTGTTATTATCATTCTAAAAATAAATGATGATGACGACGTGGTGAGAGTCGCCGAGTGTAGCATGCAACTATTAAGAAAATTTTGTTAAGAATTACAAAAGCATGTCCTAGCATGCTCCCTTGTCTCATTTTTCCATAAAGGTATGTAAGGGGACCTCCAAATATTTCAGCCACATGCTTTTAAGTTACCATTTGACCAAATCATCAGGTTTAGAGGTTAAAGGCTTCATTCAATCACCTTAACTTATAATTTGAAATATGAGTTAATTACTTCAAAAGGTATAAAAGCCAAATTTTTATTTGAATTCAGTTCAGTTTTTTATTATATTCAAAAGAGTACATTATTTAATTTTTCATTAGCTTATGTATTGATGACTTACCCATATTTCCGTCATTTGGTTTTAAAGTTATGATTTAATCAAATCATTGATTCATTAGCAAAGGCTTCGTTTAATCACCTAAACCCTATAATATGAAATCTTAATTACTTTGAAAAGTGTTGAATATTAGAGTCAAGAACTCTCACATGAACTCAGTTTTGAGTTTTTTACTATCTTCAAATTAAAAGGCTACATTAATGAATTTTCCCATTAGCATATACATTGGAATTGGTAAATAATTCAACCATTTGCTTTTTAAGTTACCATTTGACCAAATACTGTAGGTTTATTTGTAAAGGCACCCTTCAATCACCTTAACTGACAATTTGAAATAAAATTGATTCAAAGACTACCGAACATTTTCAGAGCCAACAAATCTCATGTGATCTCAATTGAGGTTTTTCACTTTTCAAAAGACTAATTAAATTATTTTGTTATTAACTTATGTACTGCAATTTGTGAATATCTTAGCCATTTGCTTTTTAAGTTACTATTTGATCAAATAATGAGGCTCAATGGTAGGTAAAGGCATCCTTCAACAACAACAACAACAACAACAACAAAGCTTTATCTCACTACGTAGAGTCGGCTACATAAATCATACGGCGCCTACTGTGCTAGATCATTCACCAACTCTTTGGGTAAAGACATTCTTCAAACACCTTAAATGATAACTTGAAATTGAAGCTACTTCAAAAAGTATTGAATATTTCTAGAGTCGACAACTCTCATGTGAGCCCAATTGAAGTTTTTACCATATTCAAAAGACTACATTAATTGATTTTCCTGTTAACTTATGTATTGGAACTTGTGAATATTTCAGCCACTTGCTTTTTAAGTTACCACTTGATCAAATAATTAGGTCGGTGGTAACCGCTTCATTCAGTTACCTTAACGGATAATTTGAAATTGAGTTACTTAAAAAATTATTGAATATTTATTAGAGCCAACAACTCTTACGTGAACTCGGTTGAATTTTTTATTATTATCCAATAACTACGTTAACTAATTTTCCCCCAGAAAAAGTATATTAAAAATCTTCTCATTCTATTTAACTACTCACAGAATTGTTGTTTTGGCCTTTATCTTGAAACGATGAATATTATTGGTGGAAGAAAGAACAAGAACAAAGAAGGAAAAGAGTCCAAGGTACAGACATGGAAGGGGAAGAAGAAAGTTGCAGATAAGGAAGCTGTCCTGAGAAAGGACATTAAAAACCTCAACACATGGGTACTTTTTCATTTCTTCTCACTACAAATTTCCTTCAAATCTATCTATAGGCTGTTTGAGCAGATCGATGCTACTCAAATAGTCAAAAAAGTTTTTCTAATTATGTATTCTTTCACAGGTAGGTATGATGCAAGAAGCCATGAACAATCAGCAGGTGAAAGAATATCTCATGAACAAACTTGATGGTTTGGAAATCAAACCATGCCAAAAGAGCAACACAAAGGTAAAAGAAAGGATTAAAAAATTCGCAGGGTATTTTTTTCCTTTTAATTCCTCAGATGTTAAACCAAGTGAGATTCATGATGCAGGTTCAGACTAATGGGAAAGCCAAATCTTCGGGTTGTAGAGGGTTAATTGCTTTAGTTTGGAAGTTCCACAAGGACTAGGATGCAGAAGGCAATCACCCACCAATATCCTCACTTTCTTCATCAGATTTCCTACATTCAAGATTATGTATCATCTGACAGTCTTGTTTTAGATTGAATGTATCTCTATAGGTCATTTTCATTACTGTAGAAACAACTTAAATTAAATATCCAGTGCATGAGGTATCTGTTGAAGCTTTCTACACTTTTCACCCAAAAGTTAAAGGAGGGGGGAAATGCAGAATAAATGATAGAAAAACATTCTACTGGCATATTTGGGTCCCATACCACTTGTTCTTGAGATAAACTATGGGTGCTTAGTGCTTACAGAAAATAATATGGATATAATGAAGACATTAAAGCTAAAGCAGGAAGTTAATAGAGTTCAAAAGAACTGCCGTGAGTGAAAGTAATTACTAATTACAGTTCCTAAGATCTTTTAATTTTTTGGAAAAAAATGGATCCTTGGTAACTTACATAAATTTCAAATTGGAAAATCTAAGGCCTTGATAATATAATCCTCCACTTTCAATACTACTTGACTACATTGGAAATGCAGTTAATGTCACTTTCCTCTATGACACGAAAAAAGTTCTCACATTCCTAATTTTGCATACATACACTTTGAAAATAATACGTCATCAACAGCAATAATCTATAGAGCTGGATTCACCAAAAGGGGTTAAATATAATACAAGAAACTACAATGAATACCATGTAAGTTTTTACCGTGTGAGTTGAGTCTGCTATGTGATCTAATTTTACAACTTTACTTTGTAAAACAAGAAATTTCCCTCTATAAAACCTGTCCGATCAAATTCAGAGCATCACTAAATTGAAGTCCTACAATTTCGGCAAAAAATCTTAGTCTAGCCTCTAGCATTTCTTCCCCCTCTCCTGCTAACAGCTTCACATAACCGGCATGGCAGTGTGTCAAGGCTTAATGCTCGAGTTTTTCCATAGTTACCCAACACACCACACCTTCTCCATGCATGGTATTCTGCATATGCCACTGGATCATTAGCTAGGGCCTTCACATATGAAGCCAGTTCTTCCAATGACTTGAACTTTGTACCGTCTATAATTGAATGTGGAGGGACGAAATCCATGACATTTGGTGCACCAAAATATATAGGAACGGCACCAGAGTCTAAGGCATAAAATAACTTCTCCGTCACGTAACTATCTGTCCAAGTGTTCTCAATTGCAAGAACAAATTTGTAGTGAGACATGGCACAGTGAAGGTGATCCCACCATTTTGGGGTAACACTGGCATCGCTTGCACACTCGGGGTAAAGGGATAGAGCCATGTCCTGACCACCAACATTATTTAGGCACTTCCCAAATGAATGGTGAGGTAGCAAACTGAGGAGTTTCTTGGCAAGTTTGTTCCTTTGAGAAAGGCATCGCGATGATGACCAATAGACAAGTATATCCTGGAAATGAAAAATTAGGCCAAGTTTATACAACTTCCTATTACACTTTGATTCAGTCTCATATGACATATTACTTACATCGTTTTTTCGAGGTGATATGTGGTAGTTTCGACCATTGTGAAACAGAGCACCAGCATAGGTTGCCTGGACATCATCTCCAGCATGATAACTGATGTACAAATCTTCTAGACCTGATCTCTTCCTCCCAGCTTCAAGATCCATGTACACACGAAGTGGTTCTCCCGTGCGCCTCTAAAATATAAAGTAGGCATGAAAAAGTGAGCCAAGTGGAATCTCAAAGTGAATTATTATCAACGAAATAAAAAGTCTTGAAAGCCCACCATGAAATGAGGAGAAGCATTCATGAAAATAAGTGAAGATGTTAAACATCTCCAAGTGGCAATATAGGAAAACTTACTCGGTTGATAGGAAATCAATCAATAAATATAGGCAAAACAAAGCCGTAACACATAAAGGGTCAGCCTCCAGGATTTTTTTAATCTTAGATTGCACATATAATGTGAGAATTGACATATAACAGAAAAGAAGTCCTATTAACACAACTTCTAAGCCTGCTGAAATGAGCATCTTAGATTAACTAATAACTACAAAGTGGTTCAAAACATCAGTCAGTAATCTTTGGTCAAGATGATCAATGCAGGTGACAAAAGCTGAACATTTTTGCCAGAGGGCAAATACGTTTATACAATTTCAATCTGAAGTGTTCTGACATTGAAAAGCCTGTATCACAAGGAAAAAACACTATCTGTCCTATGCCATTTAGAAAGGTAGATAGCTGTAAAATGGCAAATGTTTTTATTAAAATTAGATTTATTAATGCTTATACCCTGAATTATTCCTAAAAGGTTCGAGTCATAAATTATCACCATCACTATTTCCTTCTTCTTTATAAACATGCAATACTGGGTGAATATGCTAAGATAATTTCGTTCAATGCAACTCCAGTAAGAAAAAGCTTCTTAATCAATGACAACAACAACAAAGTTTTATCCCACTAAGTAGGGTCGACTGTGCTCTATCGATGATCAAATCTTTAAATATATTGTTAACGAAAAGACCACTATCACTATGCCATGATAATCAGCCACTCTGCAAAAAGTAGAGGTTAGGCTACCTAGTATATTCCCTTCCCCAACACCCTCACCAAGTGGGGACTAGAACTGGGTTGGCCCCTTTATTCAATATTCTAATTCCACATCAAATTTTTAGATTGTAAAGAAACCATGCACACACACTTCCAGCTAATCTGATAGAACAGGAAAAAAAAAACAAGGTTTCCCATCAAAGACCACTACCACTATGTCATGATCATCAATCTTGTCAAATATTCAATATTCTAATTCCACATAAAATATTAGGATTGTAAAGAAACCAAGCATAGCCAATTTCAGCTAATTAAGGTTTCCAATCAAAGACCACTACCACTATGCATGATCATTAATCTTGTCAAACATTCAATATTCTAATCCCACATCAAATATTTAGATTGTAAAGAAACCAAGCATACCCACATTCAACTAATCTAGTAAAACAGTAAAAAAAACAAAACTTTGAATGAAAAGACCAACCAGAATAGGAGGCGTAGTAGTTTCAAACAACAAAGCATGAGGCTTGTCCGCAAGAACCGAAGACTTAGTCCACAAACAAGTCAACCCACATTTACAAGAGTACAAATTATCTAAATTATCAGGAATCCAAGTCCACCCTTTGACCAAAACACTAACATGCTTCAATTTCAATCCCTCACACTTCAAATCACCTTGCAAAGAAGAAGAAGAACCCATGGAATCATTACGTTTGTCGTTGAATTCAGAACAACCCACTTGAGAATCCCATTTTGTGAAGGAACCCAGAAGATCAGAGAAGGGTTCTTGTGATGAGAAAGAAGGTTTGGCGTCTGAAACAGAAATGGGATCGTTGAGGGAATGGGGAGAAAGGGATGGAGATGGAGATTTGAGGAAGCCGAAGAAGATTAAGAGGAAACTGAAGACGAGGATTATTGCAATGGTGATGGTGTTGATGGGTTTCTGAGACATGATGGCGAGGTATGATTTGTTTGGTTTTTTCTTCTCTGCTTGCAGAGAATGGGAGAGAGGAGAAATGAGAAGAAGATTTATGAGAAAGTGAGAATGAGTCGTACATGGGAGTCCAGAGTCAGCTTGTAATTATCATTTGTTACTCCTTCCTTCGTCAATGTAAAACAGTGATATATGGCCTACTTGGTTGGTGATTTTGGTTGGCGAGTTTCTTTATAATGTAACTAGTGTCATCTTTAAGTTCAAAATTAGGGAGAATCAATTGGAGGTTTTATGGAAGAATGATAATTAAGATTGGTCTCATATAACAATTCGTAGGAATTCATTTTAATTATTTTTCTTTCATGGGACCTCTAATTCATACTTACTTAAAAGTATGGCAATGGTAGCTATTAAAGGATGCCACATTATTATCTGACAAAGAAAAATTTGACAGATTGTTCTTCGAACAATCACTACTCAATGGTTTTTCTGCCGGTGATGTTTCTTTTCTACACAAATTTTCATTGAGGAAAGATGAAGACGATAGGTTTTTTGCGACGGCGACGACTCACTCCTATCCATGTTTACCTTGTTAGGTTTCTATGTATTATCTTTAAATTTTCTTCTTGCATATCTATTTTGTATTCCAATTTTCTACTTTAATAAAATTGTCTATGCAATTTGAAAAAGAAAAAAGAAAAATTTGATCAATCTCATAAAAGAAAAGAAAAAATTGACCAAAAGAAAAGGATGTCATGTTATGTTATAGTTTAGTTTAGCATGAAACCATTTTTGTTTTGGAAATTTTATTAATGGTATGATTTTGTCTCAAAAATTTCTTTTAGGTGGAATGTTGCCGTGGAACTCGAAAAAACTTTGAGATGAAATTGTTTCTTGATGAAAATAGAAATGGTTCATCCTCGTCCTAACGTGAACCATGATGTAGCATGTGCTCGAAGCTCGTTTGTTAAGAGCGACGTTGTTACACTTTTCGTGGTTTAGAGGTGACATTTGTCCTAAACTTTTTGAGGCAAAATTAGTATTTAACCTTATGGAAATAATTTGACTTTTTAAAGAGAAAGTTAATTTAATCACTTAAAATATTTTTAAACTATTATTAGTTTATTAAAAAATTAAGACAAACTAATTAATAAACAACTTATTTAACTTCCTTAAAAGGTACTAAAATTATCAAATAAATCTTATATTTAAGAACGTGATATAAATAAAAAGAAACTTCATTTTAAAGAAATAAGAACGAAAATAAGAAGATGGAAGATTCAACTCCCACTATGAGAACTTCATTCTGAAGAAACAAGAATAAATAAAGAAAATGTGAAAACTTAATAAGTAGAAAGTTCCAAAAAAGTTTTTTGAAACGTGGTAAGAGCCTTTTCTATTTAATAATGAATTCATATTGTTTAAGGAAAAAGACAAAAAGGAAAAGTAAAAAATCAATTTTATCACTGAAGTTTTAGTCATTTGTAGGTATAGTTTCATTGGTTAAACACCCAAGTTTAGTTTAGTGGATTTTCTTATAGACAAATTTTAGGAAAATAGTTGGACTCACTCACAATCCAAAAACAAGATTTCTAACTCAAGATCAATATGTACTTATGTTGTAAAGCATGTCAATCAAGCCCTTTTTAAAATATATTTTCAAAATAAAGGGGGAATTTATGTAATTAAGACAAAATAAAGGCAAGGTTGGTGTATTTTAATCTGAATTTTATTGTTAATTTAGTTAAATTTATTATTTCAAATTGTTCAAACACGTATTAAATCCCCTCAATGGTTTTACATGTCAAAAGTGATAGTCAACGCGTTTAGGCTAACAAGAGAAATGTAAGCAAATTTAACTGCCCTGTATCAATCTCACTTTTCTCCCATTCATAAGTATTCATTAATATAAAAAAATAAGTATTCATTAGTTTCAAAATTTCAACCTTTGTCAATAAGCATCATTATTAATTATCGCTTCGCCCACTTGTAAAATTTTGCCATCAATCTTCACTAGAAATTCTACATAAAAAATTTCCAAAGTAAATGTAGGAGCTATAGAAGAGCAAAGACATGAAATTTTGAATATTCATAAAGATGTGAGGAAATCAAGCATCAAATAATACACTCATCAATCATCATCAACATTTGCAAGTGAAAGTACATTCAAAAATTTAAATTTACCTTTTTTGAAGGGTTTTATTTCTCAATTCATAAAAATATTCAATCTCCTTGTCGTGTGTCCTCCGTTTTAGTAAAGTGCTAGACTGCTAGTCAGGAAATGCTTTCCATACCCAACCAATTGGTTAAAGGAACAATTTTTTTATCAGAGGTTAAAGGAATAAATGAAGAACCACAATGACACACTTGGGTGGTTAAATAAAACACTAAACTTATATATGCTTCTAGTAATTAAATTATATGTTGATCGTGATTAGAAACAATGGAGTGCTAGTCTAATGATGGACTCAGGTTAAGTTATATTAATGAGCCTAAAGTTCCGTTTGGTAGGAGGGATTTGGAGAGGAGAAGAAGAAGAAGAAAAAATTTTGAGTTGAATTTTTAAAAATTGCAAAAGCAGAGTTATGCTATTTTGGAAAAAGATAAGATCCAAAACAAAAAGAATAATTAACATCAATTTAAAACCTTCAAGTCTTTGACCCACTTGATAATTTTTTATAAATATTCATGGGCCTTACAAAAGACATTAAAAGAAACCATTCTGAATAAAGCCCAATAAACAAGAAAGTAATCAAATACTCCATGAAATTATCTGCAATCTAAAACTAATCTTCGCCTCGTCGGGTAAGTTCTTCTCGCACTTCTTCGTGGCTTCAACCAACTCTCCATGTAATTAATGATTAACTCTTTGATTCCTTATAAATTGTCTTATGCTTCGTTTTATTTCGCTATTAGGGATGCTAATGTGAATTATCAGAATGTTTGGTATATTTAGGAAGTGATTAGCATCAATGTTATTATTTTATTTCTCTTGTCTAATTATTAGGCTTT
This sequence comes from Mimosa pudica, assembly GCA_029929735.1. Taxonomy (NCBI): domain Eukaryota; kingdom Viridiplantae; phylum Streptophyta; class Magnoliopsida; order Fabales; family Fabaceae; genus Mimosa; species Mimosa pudica. The sequence goes on along the minus strand of JAKELP010000021.1, from coordinate 2,988,519 downwards.
AATTTTATTATACTAGATGGAATTTGATTGTAGTGGTTGGTATTGTTCTTATAGAATCATGTTTGGAATAGCTTCTGATATTTTCTGGAATTATTTCCTCATTTAATACTTTTTGGATTAAATTGTGCTAATTGCTAAAAATTTGCTGCTAAGTTTTTTTTGACCTACCAGATTTTGGTGCTATTTACAGCTTGAGGACTTTTGTCTTTGAAATATAGGGCTTTGATATAATTTGTTGTAGTAAACAACCAGAAGAAAATGTACTTAGACCATATATGAGGGGAAGTACTGAGTTTTTTTCAAGTGTTTGGATTAGCTCTTTGGACAGGATTTTTCGGTGTGCAGAGTGAGTATATGAGATGTGTGTTGTCTCATATACTTAATAAAATTTACAGTTTACAAAATGATTCTCACTGATTACAAGTAGCTTCAAGAAAATGCACAAAATATTAATGCAGAACCAATACAAACCACTCCTTTCTTACTGTTAGGATCCGTAGGTTAAGCGTCAGAATCGGAAGTATTTTGCTCCCATTATCCTTTTGGTCTTCCTTGATTCCCTCTTATATGTTTTAATAATCTTTGTAGCCCTATTAGGCTCCTCGGTGGTGCAGCTTCTAATTGTGGGGTTTTTTTTTCTTTTTTAACAGCAGATACAGATACAGCCATGTCTGGAAACACAAGTTGCACTATATACATAGGTCAGGCTCCTATTTCTTTCCTTTTCTCCTTGCTCCCCCAATCCCCTGACTGTAGTAGGAAATAGCTTTAATAATCTTTTTTGGATTTTGAATTGAAAAGAGATTTTGCATGTGATGTGCATGCTGCCTGCCAAATTAATTGCAATTATCTATATTGTCCATTTGGACATTAGCACTAACTATTTAATGCATGCATAGATGAACATGCGAGCAAACATTTTTCTCTTGCATACTTCATTTGTAAAATGCCACCAATCTTCATTCCCAACCTAAGTATTATGAATAGTATCTCTGTTAGGAAATTAGCCTAAGAATCTGAAAACATGACACCAAAGAACAAGAAAAGGAGCAAAGAACCCAGTAATAGCATATATACACCAATCTTCATTCCCAACCTAAGTATTATGATGTGTTTTGGCTCTCTGGTTCATACACCTAGTCTACTTTTCTGGTTCTTGGTTCTCTGGTTGACTGTTTTGTGGGATCTTTCTGGTTCTTTCTTTAGTTTCTGTGCTATTTTCCGGGTTCTTGGGTTAATATCTTAACATTCTCATACCATATAAACCTATACATTACACTTTCTAAAACTTGAAGTGTCAAGCATCTTTTAAAGATTTTCTATTATTTTGCCTGTCAAGTGTCAAGGTCTTTCCGATTACCTTAAGATATAACCAACTTATGCATACACTGAGCTGATTTAGTTTCTCTTATTCGTCTCAGGCAATCTGGATGAGAAAGTCACGGAGAGGATCTTATATGATATATTAATTCAAGCGGGACGAGTGGTGGAACTGTATATTCCTAGAGATAAGGAATCTGAAAAACCTAAAGGATATGCCTTTGCAGAATATGAAAGTGAGGAGATAGCAGATTATGCTATCAGGCTTTTCTCAGGCCTTGTGACACTCTGCAACAGAACATTGAAGTTTGCGGTCTGTTCTTCACCTCCTGTTGACACTTGAATTTTGTTTGAGGAACTTATTTTTCATTTTCTTCAATTTACCATATTCATTGGGAATCTATGAAAAGTCTTATTGCTATGTTATATTTAGTATTAGCTATAGTTGAATGTATAGGTGCAATTCTGTGAAGACCCACTTATCCCTGTGACATTATATAATACCGTTCCATGGGCTTTTCCGCTGATCTATGTTATATGTAGCTGATTTTTCATAGCTTCTGGTGGAATATAAGAAAAAAATGTTTTGTCTGCTACTCTACAGAAATCTGGCCAAGACAAACTTGCTCCAAATGGTTCTGCAGCGGCTACACCATCCTCAAATTCTTCTAAAAGATCGAGACCCAGTCCAGTGTCAATAAATAATTCAGAAACTTCTCAGCACTCTGCTGGATTCCCAACACCTGGCCGAATTCCAGATTACCCTGGAAATTACTCCCGAGGTAATATATTTGCTTTATGCCCTGAACTTATTTTCTATCTTGGTAGACTTCTTTTCTTGCAAAGTTTTACCAGAACATAATCCAAGGTTACTGAACTGTTGTTTCCCCCTTAATCATTTAATTTTATTGCCAGTTACCCACCGGGTAGTTGACCAACCTGGTGGGTATGGATCTCTCTACGGTGGCAACGATTATGAATACAGCCGAAGAGTCTATGAGCCAACATTGGATAGCATTAATCAGTATAGGTCAGGCCGCTATGATACAAGTAACCCAATCCCTTACCCATCCTACTAATATTCCCCATAAGACTGGTTGGGAGTTTAAGTTTAGCCTCCCCTAATCTAATTAGTATGAGTATTACCAGGTTACTTGTAAATCTTGGTAATGTATGTAAATGGGAAATATTTAATAATTAGAAGATACTGCTTGATATTAGCAAAGCCATTCATGTAGTATTTAGTGTGCACCACTCCATCTAGGTAGGCTAGGTATTCATGGATTTTATTATGCTGGTTTTCTTCTTCATCAGTGAAGAACACTTAGTAGGTTAAACTCTGGTATGAAGTTCGAATTTCTTAGTGTCTGCTTCTAGATTTTCTGTTGTAACTATCTGAAGGTATTGCTACTTATTGTTGGGGATAATGGATTATGTATTATTCTGGGTTGTGAGGGCTATAGAAAATCTTTCTCTAGTCTAATTGATAGGTTGACTTTTATTTCTATGCTTTCATGTCTTTTTCTTTCCTATCATATTTTTATTGCACAGTGATCCAAGAACATCCCTATCGTATTTAAATCATTTTAGAATATTTTATACCTATCCCCAGTCTTTTGTCCTTTGTTATGTATTTTCATCATTGGAAAAATAGAAATGGTATTTTCATTATAACCTAAATATAAAAGTTTTCTCGCGATGGAAAGTTTTCCTAACATAATATCCTTAAGTCCGCTGGAGCAAGCAGCAATTTGCCAAACCGAGGAAAAATGCAAATGGTGTTTTTATGTTTAGCGTGTAAAATGGTCTCTCCCAAAGTTTATGTGACCTCATGAAGAAATGACATTGTTGAAACGTGCTTCTGTCTAGTGTCTAGCAAGTAGCAAGGATAATGAATACATCTGTATTGTCATGTCGATAATACTCCCTCCGTTCCTAAATATAAGATAACTTTAGGGAGGAGAGCTTGTTCCTAAATATAAGATCACTTTCTAATTTAACTCAAATGTTCCCCAAATTACCCTTATACTCCCTTCACCCTAAAAATAGTGGTTTGAAGAAGGTGATATTTTTAAAACTTAGGTGAGAGGTATTTTGGAAATTTCATGTAATCCTAATTCATTGGAATGTCTTCCTTAATCTCTCCAAATTTACTAAAGTGATCTTATATTTAGGAACGGAGGGAGTACTTTGGTATCTGACCTGTTTAAAAGGAAAAAAAACAGAGAGGAAGCCAAGGAGAAACAGGCTTTCAATTTCTTTCCTGCGAATGGACTTTGGTAAGAAGTCAACGATGAAACCTCTTAGTACTGTCCATAGCTTCAGGAAATTTAGCTTCACAACTCAAATGTTTTCGCCAATCTCGGGGTTTGGTTTGAATTAAACGGGTGTTAAACACTGATTAGAATTACCCGCCAAATTTAAGGTAATATAGTAGATAGATATATTTCTTATATTGATGGCAATGGCTTCGGCTTGGCTTTCCTGCTCTTCTGTTGCTGTACACAGCAAATAATCAGAAAGACAATTTTGAATGACCATTTTTTAAATATATTATTCCCTCTCATCTTAAATATAATACTCCTATATATTTTCAGTTGATCTTTGTTCTAAGTATGACTTTTTTTCGTTGTGTCCAGTTTTTTTTATAAAAAAATTGTTTATATTGATGCTCTCTTGATGATGATGATCAAGTATGACGGAGGGGAGGGAGTAAGAAATGTGATTCGGGTTGTAGGAAAAAATATATGGCATAAACTAATATAACTATATAATGTGATTAAATTAGGTAAATAAACCTTAAGTTGAATGGAGTATATTTTATTTGGTTAAAACAGTAATTCTTCACATTATTAGCCGGACTCAATATTATCACCCGTTGGTGATTAACATTTAATGTTTCACATTATTTAAATTTTTAATGAAAATTTGAATTTCTTGGGTGTTTGACAAGGCCAACGAGCTGAATAAAAGTCCAAACACAAGAGAGTCTCAATCTCAAATTTTTAATAGCTGGGCAAAGAGGCAGCCGGGGAAATATCCAAGTAAGGCAATCCTGACTAGTGATCATTGGTATTTGGTGAAGCATTTTCAGTATATAATGTGGTAGTATTAGGAGTGATCAAAGTTCTGTATCAAAAAAAAAAAAGGAGTGATCAAAGTATGTTGGACCCCTCACCATAAATAATAGAAATGTTGAAAATATTGATTTGCTCATCAGCAATGAAATGATGGTTAATGATCTATTTTATTCTGAAAGTTTTTGTTTATGCCCAGTTTTTTCGAGTTATTTTTTAGTTTCAAATTTGTTTTAAAAGTTTCGAAATATAGCAATATAAAAAACATAGCAATATCGTACTACTTTTAAATAATGCCAAGCTGAAGGATAAAAGAGTTAATGTTAATCATTAATATTTCAATGTAAAGGCTAAAATTGCATCATTTTAATTTTAATATTTCCATAGCATTTTTTGGTCAAGTAATAGTTTTAGTAAAATTACTCTTGAGCTAAAACTTTGGTGTTAAATTGACATTTAACCTATGAAAGTAGCGTTTTTAAATACAATATTTAGTTGATGTTTTATAATTTTTAGACAGTTAAATAAGTTATTTATAAACTGATTTGATTTACGTGATCTTTTTATATTTGCTTGTTAGACAAAATTATAAACATGAGTTATGAAAAAATAATTTAGTGTTGCTTATCTAAGCTATGAAGAGTCAAGCCCAATTAAGCAAAAAAGTATGCATTGAGTTTAATTAATATAGTTTGGGAATTTATTTTGACATTACAAAAGGGGAAAATGACAAATAAATCCTCCTAAAGTTCAAAAAGACAATTAAGGAACTCAAACTTCCAAAAGAATAATTAAGGAACCAGATACTTACTTGACATTTGCAATTGTTGTGAAGAGACTTAAATGCCCATTTATTAATGAAGATTTAAAATTGAAAATGTGAAACTTATCATTTAATGAACAGTGAAGTTGTAAAAAGTCGAAAATTTAATATGAATTCAAAACCCAATTACAATTCATTGGTATGTGAGAAATGAGTAGTTGATGACTTATAATAAAGACCGGATGGAGTATCATAATAAATATGGACAATATTAGAAAATGAGCATTAACTCTAGAAACTCAACTAACATTCAAATGTTTTTTTTAGAAGTGTTTTTTGGTTAGGGGCCGGGTGGAGTATTTTACACATACAACCACAACTAACCCAAACATACACAATTTGACTTATGGAAAATAAGTCATTTGTAAGTTATTTTTTCATCATTAATTTAAACATAAATAAATATGAATGAGTATCTACTAGGAGAAGGAGTAGTAGAGTGTTGTAAAGAGAAAGAAAATCAACCCAAAGTGGGTCTCAATCCCACTGCCACTGTGAACAAGTGTTACTACTAGTTAGTGAAGTGCATGCCCGGTGAGGCACATTCTCTGCGTAATGTCCCACCCTCTTCCCAACTACCAATGCAATTAAACCAAACCCACGTGTCCGTTGCATTCATTGACCCAGTCGTCTTTTTTTTCTTGGATTGCCTTCAATTTCTTTCATTATAATTTTTATTAACCTTTTTCCATAAATAATTCGATCATGTGTTTTATTCCTTGCTTTATAGTTACGTTTACATTATCTTGTTGGGTCCTTTAAAATTTGGACGAGGCATCCATGTTTGACAATGATAAATACTACTCCCTCCATTCCTAAATATAAGATCACTTTGGGGAAGTAGATAAGTTCCTAAATATAAGATCACTTCCTATTTTATCTCAAGTTTTGCCCAAACTACCCTTATACTTCCTCTTTTCATTGAAAACTCCTCCTCCTTTTAAAGTTAAGTAATTGAGGGGATTTTGGGAAGATCATGTAATTTTATTGTCTTCCTTAATCTCCCCAAATTAACCAAAGTGATCTTATATTTAGGAACGGAGTAGCATGTAATCCTTTTTTATTTTTTATTTGCCAACGAACAGGTACTCCATGATTCTCTCTTTGTTTTCCCCCCCAACACGGTATGCAAAATGACGTTGTTCATCTATGTAAGGAACACAATTAATTAGAAGGTCACCTAATTCTTTATGAAAACGTTCCATCTACCCCCACTTAATGTTCCACCTTCTCTTTCCACGTTTTGAATACTCCCGGTCCCTAATGTAAGAGCCCAAAATTTGAATGGTTTTTGTCCCTAATGTAAGAGTTCACCCCACATTCTCTCCTCATTTAATGCATTTTTTCCTACTTTACCCCTAACTCTCTTTCATATTTATTGATGGTTATGTATTTCTCTCTCTTAAAAGTACCATAATAAATATGGACAATTTTGGAAAAGAAGCATTAACTTCAGACATCCAACTAACATTCACATGTTTTCTTAAGAAGCGTTTTTTTGGCGGCTAGCTCTTACATTAGGACCGGAGGGAGTATTATATATTTATATGTGTGTGTATTTGCCAACTTATATGTATAATATATATACTCCCTATATATAAGATCAATTTTTGTGAGATACTCCTATTAGCCATTAGGTATCCAAAATTGACATTTTTGTGAAATATTAGGTATTCAAAATAAATCGATTTTAAGTGCTATTTATAGAAGTATTTCTTAAAATCAATTTAGTGAATTTACTTTAATTACTTATATAAACTAACATTATGATTTAATTATATATAGAGTGCTTTATTTAACTTCCTTCATTAATATCCACAAAAAAGTTAACTTAATTATTTAACATTGGAGTGTGCGCTTATCATGCTTTTTCCCTTTCTTAGTTCCCATGATTTTTGCAAAGCCATTGGATTATGTTTTGTCATGCTTTATTTGTCTCCAAAAAAAACTATGTCATGCTTCACACGCCTATACAATACCAATTTATTCAACTTCCATGATATACTCTATTGATTTAAAAACGACATTTAGATTACGATCGTAAGGAATTGTGTTTCTTAATTTGTTTTTTTTTTTTATGAAAGTCAATTCAAAGTTTATATGGAATAAAAAACTAACGACTAAAGGATATACTATCCAAAGAAAAAGGCTAAAGAATATACGACTTGGATCTATACAGAGATAAATTTTTATATAGTTTACTTGATATAAGAATGAGAGGGAAATTGTGTGATGCCACCTTAAATGTAGGAAAGATGAAAGCATAAGAGGAGGTGAAGTTTTGTCCAAAAAGGGGGGAGGGGTGAAGTCAACCATAATTGATGCAATCAATTCAAAGGTGGAAAAAAGGTGAGAATTTTGGAATTCTCATGCCAAAATCTATCAGACTATCAATGCAAATTTTCAATATCTTATTCAATATGTTTGCTTTACTGTGCCTTGAAGAACGTATCATTGATTCATTGTTATTGGTTAGTTTAGTCATCTTATTCACACTATTCATCATCAACACCTCAACTCCACCAGATGGATAAGATTTCCAACTCATTGCTGACTCATTTCTATTTTCCCATTTAATAATTATTTAATTTCCCAAATTTTTACTAATATTTATATTTTTCATTAAAAAAATAATTATTGACTTTATTCACACACACATATTACATACTCCCTCCGTTCCTAAATATAAGAGCACTTTGACTTTTTTGGAGAATCCTAAGAAAGCAAAATATGATAATTAAAAATTGATTTTCCCAAATTTTTTCACTAAACTAGTTTATTTGACTTATGAACTTACATATGATCTAATAATATTTAAAATATGTTATGATTAAATTGTTCATTTTTCTTTCTTAGGATTCTCCAAAAAAGTCAAAGTGTTCTTATATTTAGGAACGAAGGGAGTAATTAAATAATATAATTTGATTTTCTTAATTAATCCCAATATATTTTCTTTATGATAGTCAGATCTCTTATCATGTGTAAATTAAGGGAATTTGCCTGGCAAAAAAAATTAAGGGAAATTGAGCCTTTCAATCTAACTAATCAGTAATCGCCATTAATTTATGACCGTTCTCTATCTTTTTCATTTTTTTGGCCAACAATGATTGTTCTTTGTCAATTGGAAGGGTATTATATTCAATTATATTTACACATTTTAGTAGCTTCGAGGTTGGCGTAAGAATGAAATGTGAATAATGCTTAAAGTTCAAACTTTAGACCTATCGATTTTTTTCTGAGTATCTTCTAAGTTCACCATTATAGAAGAATGTAAATATATTTAAGGCCAATAAAAATCTTGACATTCATATTCAACTCAAATCTACTTCCTGGCCTCTAGCTTGGAATATAACATACTAATGTTTGGATTGATAGAAAGTGAGACAACTGCTTGTTTGGTATGAGGAGAGGAGAGGGGAGGGGAGGGGAGGGGAGGGGAGGGGAGGGGAGAGAAAATGGACATATGGAAAATTTTGTGTGACTTCAATTTACAAAAGATTGAGAGGTAGGATTAACAGTTCTGAATTTATATTGATTGTTCTTTTATTTTACATCTTATATTTCCTAAAATATCATAATCTCACTTCTTCAATTTCCAAAAATTTAACTGATAAAAAAATTCATTTCCCTCCCCTCCAAATTTTGTACCAAATTTTCAAGGGAAAAAAATTAGGGGAAAATGAGGGAAGATGTGAGTTTTCTCTTATTTGGTCAGCAAAGAAACTGAGAGGGAAAAAAGGGTGTGGAACCATCTTTATTTTTGTCTTAATTTTCTCTTCAAATATGAGAAAAATGAAAAGAATGCCTTAATCTTCTTGCTTCTGTTCCCTACAGACAAGGGAAATGCATCTTAAATGGATGTTTATGAACGGAAGGATACTTTTTGTTGGCAACCCATCTTAAATTGATACTATTACTCCTAAAACAATTGACTAAATTAAAAAAAAAACAGAGTATTAATTAATTATGCCCTTCTTCAATTCTTTCCCTTGAATCAAATACTCCTTCCCCTTCCGTTGTTTAGACGGAAAACCTATTGAAAATCAAGAACAACTCAGCTACTTCGAATATAAAGAAAGGATGAATATCAATCTCACATAATCACGTCATTCTTATTTCTCAAATTCACCAACTTATAAAGACATCTCACCCCTTGATTTTTGTTTGATCCACCAAAAGCAACCGCTCAAATGGACAATTAATATTTTTTCTGCCAACGACAATTAATATTCTGTCGCCATCCTCAAAAAATTGTGTAGTCCTTTTTCTGTTATGTAATATCCTTCGGAGTTGGTGAAATTAATTATTTTTTAAATTTAAAAGTGCTCACAAACATGCTGAAATATTATAAGCTCATTTATAACATGTGGTGTGTGGTTGAGTGACAAGGACTCATTCACTCTTAACCAATTGTCTGGGGTTCGATTCCTAGCGTTGGGTATGGAGAAGCATTAAATCTCCCAGGTCAGCTGTCTCACCCTTTGAGGTGCCTACAAATTAGCGGGGGATTAGTCTCTCACTTGTTGAGTGAGGGGATACCTTGATTATGGATAAAAAAAATTATAAGCTCACTTATTTTAATGTCAACGAAATTCAAAAGGAATTCAAATCATAATGCAACCCGCTTAATTTATTATTTATTAATTGTTGGGAAGGTTTATTGGCTATTTTAGAAAAAAAAAAATCTGCCTGCTGCTTCTTTATTTATTTTTGGACTGATGTTCCGGCTGCTTTTCTTTTTACATTTTCAGGATATTTGAATATGGAAATGTGTGTGTGTTAAGATTTAAGAGAAGGACGAAGGCCCAAAAATGATACATAACTATTGACCAAGGTACAAAACTAATACATAACTATTCCAAGGTACATAAACGATACCCAACTTTTACTATGGATCAAAAATGATATTTTCACTAATATGATAATAAAATTAGACATGAAAAGTCCAAAATGCCCTTATAAATAAAATTGTTTACATCTTTCCCCTTCTTGTTCCTTCTTCTTCCTCCAGCCTCCTTCTTCCTTATTTACCGACACCAAACTCCATAGCCAATTCCTTATTTACCCCACGCACTTGAGGCTGCCAAAATTAAAATGGAAATGGTCCTCCCCATCACTGTCAAACAAGGAGGAGAGGAGAGGAGGGGGCATGACCGCCATCTCACTCAACTCCATGCTGGAGGGATGAAGCTTCCACAAATGGAAGGAGGGGCCAGAGAGGGCGTTGTGGATGTCGGCCAGGACAAGGGCGTGGGTGGAGGCAACTAATTAAGAAGGACAAAACAAGGGCGGGAGGGGGAGGGCGGAGGGCGCGCACGGGGCTCCAAACATGGGCGCGCAAATCGAAGGAGGAGGAGATGGCCAGCACGTAGAATTTGCCTTCGAAGAGGGCGGAGGAGAGGGAGAGGGAGGAATTGGCGGATCGGAAGGGGGAGGGCAGGGGAGGGCCCACCACCCACGAGTTGGAGCGAGGGTCGTACATCTCCACCTCCAACCGCTCCTCCTCGATGTCCACGAGGTTGCCGATGAAGTTGACGCCGGCGGCCACGATGAAGCAGGGATCGAAATAAGGAAGTAAATAAGGAAGAAGGAGGATGGAGGAAGAAGAAGGAACAAGAAGGGGAAGGATGTAAACAATTTTATTTATAAGGGCATTTTGGACTTTTCATGTATAATTTTATTATCATATTAGTGAAAATATCATTTTTGATCCATAGTAAAAGTTGGGTATCATTTATGTACCTTGGAATAGTTATATATTAGTTTTGTACCTTGGCCAATAGTTATGTATCATTTTTGAGTCTTCGCCCTTAAGAGAATAAAGAATAATCTGTGCAGTTATATCGTTCTCTCTTCGTCCATCTTTCCCATTATATAATAATACAATATATAAGATATAACAATATAATTGGTTTGAAGTTGACAATTGAAGTTAACAATATAATCTGTGTAGCTATGTGGATCTTTTATTAGTTTAATATGTGTACATTTGCAATTACCATTATTGACTACATTAGAATTTGTCCTTCCGCAGAAATCAATATTCCTAATTCTTCCAAATACGAAGCATGTCTACAAGAAATTCAAAAATTGCTATTGCTAAATGGAAAATCTCTTAGTGATTATCCTACTTTGCCAAAACCAAGTGGAGAAGAAGTTGTTGACACTTCAAATCACATGATTTTGCATGAATTAAATTTCAATAGAGATGAATGTAGTGCGGAGGCTTTGAATATGAAGAAAGCACTTACTAATGAACAAGAGAATGTGTTCAATGACATAATCGCTTCAGTGAAATCTGGTAACGGTGGGTTCTTCTTTGTTCATGGCTTTGGAGGGACTGGTAAGATTTTTTTATGGAATGCTTTGACTTTCGAATTAAGAGCAAAGGGTAATATAGTTTTGAATGTTGCCTCAAGTGGCATTGCGGCTACTCTTTTACCTTCTGGAAAGACAGCACATTCACGATTTTCAATTCCCATTGACATGTCCCATTGACATAAATGAATACTCTACATGTAATATTTATAACAATTCTCCATTAGCAAACTTAATTCATTTTACTGCATTAATCATATGGGATGAGGCACCTATGATTAGAAAATTTTGCATTGAAACTTTTGACCGATCATTGAGAGATATTACGAAATGTGACTTACCTTTTGGTGGAAAGTGTGTTGTATTTGGCAGTGACTTCAGGCAGATACCACTGGTTATACCCAATGCGGATAGAGCAATTATAATTGATGTTGCAATAAATTCATCACATTTTTGAAAAGAGTCCAAATTATTTCACTCAACCAGAAACATGAGATTGAGATATAGTACCAACGTTGAAGAACAGAAGAAAATCAAAGGATTTTCGGATTGGCTTTTACAAGTTGGTGAAGGTAAGATAGGAGACTCCCGTGATGGTATTTCCGAGATTGAAATTCCAGAGGTTATACTAAATAAAGACTTTGTTGATCCAATCCATGCAATTGTAAGATCAACCGACCCTGATCTCAATGGTAAACTATATGATGTTGGGTACCTAACTAATTGAGCAATTTTAGCTCTGACAATTGAAGTTGTTGACCAATTTAATGATTACATGTTATCTCTTATACCTGGAGAAGCGATTGAGTATTTTAGTTCAATTCAGAATCAATTTGCAAAACAGACTCGGATGATACTTCCTTTCAAGATATTTTTGACATTGAATTTCTTAACTCACTTAAATGCTCTAGAATACTACACCATAGGCTATCACTTAAGGTCGGTGTGCATATATATCATGTCGATTAGGAATATAGATCAAGCAGCAGGTATATGCAACGGAACAAGGCTTCGCATACATACTTGGGGAAACATTTCATCTAGGATATTGTTTTAAATAGCACAAGCATCGGACAAGAGGTGCTGATTCACAAGATGGATATGAAAACTTCTGACTCTAAGCTTCCTTTCAAAATGAATAGAAGACAGTTTCCAATTTTAGTTTCCTTTTCAATGACTATAAACAAGAGTCAGGGACAATCAATAACTAACGTTGAAATATATCTGTCAAACCCAGTTTTTTCACATGGACAACTATATGTGGCTATGTCAAGAGTTAAATTTGTACATGGTTTGAAGATTATAGTATTTGACTATGGAAAAAAACTTCAAATGTTACCAGAAATGTAGTTTACATAGAGACATTCCAAAATATACTATGTATGTGAATCTCATTGATTTTTTATGACATATTATGATGTTCTACAATTTAGTTTTTTTAGTATTGCAAAATTTACTCTATAAATTGCACATTTAAATTTATACCATTGAATAAATGGTATAGAAATAATTAATCATAATCTGCGATCTACATTTTTTTTTTGGTCTGAGCGATCTACATTGATAAGCGATTAATTAAACAAATAGTTAAGTTGCTGTTGTAAGCCTCGTGTAAAGCACTGCATACTGCTTAGTTTGAATATGGAAATGTGCGTGTGTTAGGATTTAAAAGAATAAAGGATGATTGTGTAGTTATCGTTTTCTCTTCGTCAATCTTTCCCATTATATAATAATAATACAATATATTAGATATAACAATATAATTGGTTTGAAGTTGACACTTGTAGTCGGATAATGCTATGTGGCATATTTTAGGAACTATCTTAAATTATGTATCAAAAAAAAGGAACTAACTTAAATTTTTTTTTATCAAAGGGGAATCATCTTAAATTGACTACGATGTAAAAAAGGAACTATCTTAAATTTTTTTTTTATCAAAGGGGAATCATCTTAAATTGACTACGATGTAATTCCATGATAATTTCTCTACTATTGTTTTCACTGTCAACATTTATTAGCTCAGTGGTATGATATAATAAAGTTTATCAGTCCTATCTATTTTCGTCACACTTGGTGTTGATTTGCTTCCTTTCTCATACTATATTAATTTACAAGATTTGTTTTCATATTCTTGTGGATCCCCACCTTTGATCCTTCTAACATTGTTTTGTAAAACCAATCAAATTATATATCTATATAGTGAAATATAATTTTCTTTGCATCATCATTTGCCTGTTACTACGTAAATGCATAATTTCTTTCTCAGAATAGAGGACATCTTCTGTATTGTTTTTTTAAAAGAAAATTAATATTCACATTGTTATAGCTTTACTCAATTTATAATCAAGTTGTTACAGTTATTTTATGTAAACAGGTTCCTTAATGTTTGACTTGATAAATTTTATTTATAGTTTATAGTTTGTAATTTTTTTGTTTGAATTTAACCCTTCTTGTTTTTTTTTGAATTTAACCCTTATTGTTTGATTCAATCATATTTTGTCATATGAGTATTGGACTAAGATAGTTTTAAATTTTATTGTTTAACAAAACATATATATGATAGCCTTATCAAAACATGGTTTGTGCAATTCAAATAAAACCTCAAATTTGAAACCTACTCTTCAAGCCGCCATTCCAGCCAAAGCCCATTCTATTAGGGCTATTAGGATAGTTGCATGTTGATATGATAATTTTAATTTATAACCTTTATAAAATTTAATCTATGGAAATGGATTATTACATAATATCAAGAATATTTCATAAAGTCTATAATTATAATAGAAAATACTCCCTCCGTTCCTAAATATAGGACCTAGATGACTTTTTTGAAAAATCCTAAAAAAAGCAAAAAATAAGTTAATTATAAATTGATTTACCTAATTTTTTCTCTTAAACTAGTTTATTTTACCTATAAGCTAATGGATAATCTAAAAAGATATCAAATATGTCATCATTTAATAACCTACTTCGCAACCTTAATCTTTCCAAAAAAAAGTTATCTAGGTCTTATATTTAGGAACGGAGGGAGTATTAAAGATTTTTACCCTCAGACATAAATGCTTATAGCAGAGGATTGAATCTAAGTAATTGAATCAGTTCAAAAAAAATTAAGTAATTGATGTTTTGATCCCAAATTGAGCGAAGTCATAAATAATTATATTTTATTTACAAAACAAGACCCATATTCTTTTTTACTAGAGTTTGTACTTTAATACCCAGATTTCTCTATTATTCTTGAGAGTGGGTCGTGAATGTCGAATTTGTAATTAATTATAATGGAATCTTCAATAAAGATTCCTCCCTCCTGCAATCTTGGGATGTGGGGTTGCAAAGTGTGATTTATATTAGAAATGTTATGAATGAGTATTTCTATGAGGACCGGTAAGATGTTACTGTTATTTATCTTTGTTAGGCGAATAAAAAAATGATATTATTACAAAGGTTATACTCTAGTACGAATTTCAACGGTTCCTCCAATTCGGCATATGGAATATACTTTTTCCAACATCACTTAATGAGGATATTTTTTTTTCCATAGACACTTAATAATAATATTATTCAACCCCCTTTTTTTGAACTGAAAGATTATTCAACCCCTTGGGAAAAAGGAGTGAAATACAATCCCCAACATTTCTGTTGACTTACCCTTTTCAATTTGAGATTATTGATACGATTTTTTATTTATAAAAATATAAGTAATGCTTCATTGAAATTTAAGAAAGTGTAACTAGTAAATATTGTAAAAAATGACAAGATCAAATACCTCAACAAATCATTTTATGATTTTAAAATGAAGACACTAGTTTATAAAAGCGAGTGAAAATGCGTTGGCAAAAATATAGTGAAAATGCAGTATTGATAAGAATGGAGGTTTAGTTGTATAAAAAAAAGAATGGAGGTTTAGTCCAAAAAAAAGATAAGAATGGAGGGAGTATTGATAACTATAATTTCAAATATAAGAAATCAATCCATTAGATCCTTTTTTTTTCTTATTTTGGATAAGGTGGAATAGAAATAAATAGAATACTAAAAACAAAACACATCCACAATCCACTTAATTTTTAATTCACAATTTTTTTGGGATAATGATTATTAATCTTCAATTAATTACCCTAAATAATCCATTTTTTTATCAGAAACCCAAAATAATCCATGAATACTCAAATTTCCATAATTAGTGACCGCTACCTTTTTTTGGACCACATAATGAAGGGACCAATACGGACAAAACATGCTGTAACTGCTAATTCCCATATCACTGTTTCTGGGAAAAAAAAATCCCATATCACGGATATGTGGATACGGAATAAAAAAGTATAAATGTGTTAAAAAAAATGGCATGTGTCTTGCGTATGTTGGTGTGGGTGGCGCTTGCGCCGTATTGGGGGTCCTATAGGATCTCTTAGTCCCACATCGACCAGGAATGTGTGTGAGAGTATATAAGTAGGACATTCGCACTTCAACTTGTCAACCGTGTTAGTTGGTTTTGCTGTTGTGTTTGGTCCGAAAAATATGTTAAAAAAAGAATAAAAAAGTATATCATGTGCTCAAATTTAATATAATTTCCGGGTTTTCACAAAAATTTCACAAAAAATTAAAAAGACAAAAATTCCACATAATTTCAATCTTAGCACTTCAAATTTCAAATAAGAGCTTTTAAGTTCTTAATTTCACCCATGGTATATCATTTGGATTTGAATTTTCCTCATTCTCAATTTACTTCCTCAAGTTTTTAACAAGAGGTTTTGATTCTTTAAATTTTATATTTTTTTTAAAAGATGTTGCACTAAAATGGAATAAAACTAAAAAACCTGTACATTTTATCTATATGAGGACCAAAAATTCTTCTTTAAAATTTGAGAGATAACACTAAAATAATATCAAACTCAAGGGAAAAATATTATATCAATAAAAAATGGTTAAAATTACTTTTGGTCTCTTATGTTTTACATTAAGTTTCAATTCAATCCTCTATATTTAGAACGTACAATTTCAGCACTTTTTTATTAACACGTTTGGTTTTACTCAAATTTAAAAGACTTTCATAATTAAATGAGGATAAAAAAATGAAAAAATTTAAAAATATAAGAGTAATTACACTAGAATATTTTAATTTCATCATTTTTTCAAAATTTGATCTTATATTAACCATTTAAATTGTCAAGTTAGTATTTTTTGTTAAGTGAAACAAAAAATTTTATAAAAAAGATTAAAAACATATATTCAAAACATAAACAACTAAATTGAATTGAAATTTGATACAAATAAAAGAGGAAAAAAAAGAATATTTTAGCCCAAAAAATAAGAAAATAAAAAAAAAGAGAGACATAGGCACATAGGTGTGAGATGTGTGGATGTGTGGATCGTTTTACCCAAGGTGACCGGTAATTGCCACCAATATCACCGGTAATACCCGGTAAAACCATTTTCTTACATTAGTTAGAAGCTGGTCCAATCCAAAATCAATCTCTCTCTCTCTCTACTTTCCACACTTGCTCAACCATCCCTCTCTCTCTCTCTCTCTCTCTCTCTCTCTCTCTCACTATAAATATCTTCCCCTGATATCATGTTTTCTTTTTCGCTCCTCCTTCTTTGTCTTCTTCATTTCCCATTTTTCTCCTCTCTTTCCCTTCCGGCGAAATCGCCGTCTAGCCACCGCCGTATCTCCTCCTCCGCCGCCGCCTCCAGGTCCTCTCCTCCTCCTTCACCACCTTCCACTTCCATTTCTCTATATCACGCCTTTCTGTTTTCTTATCCATAATGCTTCAGATCTGTCCTCTTTTTTGCTGTTATTCATTCATTAGACTTGTTTTTATCACATGTTTGGTGCCTGCAATGTTTGATTCTGGTTTTTACTGCTTTGTTTTTGTTTACCTGGCTTCATAATGCTGGTTTTCATTGTTTTTTAATGGATCTTGATGTGATTTCTCTTGCTTCAGATTTATGCAGGTGAATTTCTCCGTTGTTTGATTGTTCTGCATGCGTTTTTTTGTTTTATTTTCAGATTTTTTCGATTTTCAAGTTTGATCTTGTTCAAAGATGTTGCAACTTTCTATTTTGGCATTCATGAGACGTTCTCATATTCTTTGTTGTTGTTTTTTCATTGTTTTTTTATCTATATGTGTGTGTGTAATGTATGTATATGTATTTATGTATCATGTATGATGTTAGAATTTGAATGTATTACTGTTGGTTGTTAATATAGTTTCTATTGCGTAAAGGTTACTCTGCATTAAATATTTCCGGTCTTTTCGATATATTTACCACAAGGTAAAGCCTGACGTATAAAAAGTTCTATATGTGGAATGGTAGTGAGCAGTTGGGGGAGTTTTACTTGTATCCTTTATGTTTCTGATGCTATCATTGGCTTCATGCCGTGTTGGTTTTGGCTTTGTTGAATAATTTTGTTGAATTTTTATGTTTGACTTTTTGAGCGTTTTATATTCTGGCTGCAGATCTATATTGCTGTTTAAGTCATTTGGCCATTGGAGGAGTGTAGAAAATGGACGGGGTTGGGGGACTTCGAAATGTGAGCTCGCACTGCTCTATCTCTGAGATGGATGATTATGATCTCTCTCGTCTCCTTGACAAGCCAAAGTTGAACATAGAGAGACAGAGATCATTTGATGAACGGTCACTTAGTGAACTGTCAATTGGAATCAACAGAGGCTGCTTTGATGACACATACTCACCTGGGGGAAGATCTGGTTTGGACACACCCGCTTCATCAATGCGCAACTCTTTTGAGCCTCATCCTATGGTTGCTGATGCTTGGGAAGCCCTGCGAAAATCTCTTGTTTCTTTCAGAGGCCAACCAGTTGGAACGATTGCTGCAGTTGATCACCAATCAGAGGAAGTTCTGAACTATGATCAAGTAAATTTCGCCAGTTACACTGAAATGCATTTTCATTGCAGAGTCTAATACATTTTTTGTGGATATTTTATCTGCAACTACAAACTCATTGATTTCTGACAAATTGTCACTAAATTTGGAATCTTGAATGTCATAACATGTGGGACTGGCTGCCAACTTTACTTGGCAATTGGTCGATAACAACTTTAATTTAGATATGATAACCAAAACTACCTTTCAACAAATAAGTTTGGATGTGGTGGCCATATTGGAAGTTTGATTGGCATCCACTCTTGAATTAATGGATATGTGTAGTTGAGGCTAGCGTTTTATCAATCTCCTACAAATTTGGAGTGAAATGCCTAACATATTAAATGTACATGATGGGTTGTGTCTTTATAAATGTATATGATAGACGGTTATTGACTATGATAAAGTTTAGTCAAGAAGGGCATTCAATGGAATATTTTATTAATCTCATAATTTTTCTTCTCTAGGTTTTTGTTCGGGATTTTGTGCCTAGTGCTCTGGCCTTTTTGATGAATGGTGAACCTGATATAGTTAAGAACTTCTTACTAAAGACACTTCATCTTCAAGGGTGGGAAAAGAGAGTAGACCGGTTTAAGCTTGGCGAAGGTGTAATGCCTGCCAGTTTTAAAGTCCTTCATGATCCTGATCGGAAGACAGACACTTTGATTGCAGATTTTGGTGAAAGTGCAATTGGACGAGTTGCTCCAGTTGACTCTGGATTCTGGTGGATCATTTTGCTTCGTGCCTATACAAAGTCTACAGGGGACACATCTCTGGCTGAAACACCAGATTGTCAAAAGGGAATGAGACTTATATTGACTCTATGCTTGTCAGAGGGCTTTGATACATTCCCTACTCTGCTTTGTGCTGATGGATGCTGCATGATTGATCGAAGAATGGTAAGCCAGATTCCAATCAGTTGTTTCTCAAAATATTGACATAATCAAGTATGCTTTTAGTCCTCTAACTGCTGAATCCCAATTCCATAATTGATTATATTAATGTAATCAAGTAAACTTTTAGTCATGAAATTAATCTGACTTAACTGATGATGTCTATTGTTGTGGTGCGAAGTCTCATGCATTCGAGACCATTGAACTATTGTTTTCATCACCACAATGTGATGATATACGATGATTACAAGTTAAGGAGATTTTTTTTCTTTAAGTATCTATATCTTGCTAATGCTTATTTGAAGTTGGTTTTGGTATTAGGCTATCAGCTTTATTGTCTTTGTAGTATATACTCAGTGCTTGTCTGGATTAGTTTATTTTAATTGATTTTGTGTTGTACAAGATAGTTATGTGAGACGAGTTATCTCGTAATGTGCAAGTGTTATTTCTAAGAGATTCCAAACAGGAATTCATTGTTCCTTTGAAGTAACACATAAATATTCGCTAAGAAAAAAAAATAACAAACAAATATTTGATTTGGAGATGTCATGAAGTGAGGCAGCTGGCTTTAGTAACAAAGGACTTGCTGTGTTTAAGCTGAGAAGGCTAGAATAGTGAATTACTTGGAACTGAATTAGTTGATGTATATCTGGCCCTTTTCCTTTGCTGTTATGAGTAACTAAACAATATTCTTTGAATTATCCATTTTTCTCTTACGTATGAACTATTTTTTGGTGAAAATGCATTTTTATTTTCTGTCAATTTGCATTGCCTTTTGCATATTTTGACGAGTATACCTAAAATCAGCTGCATTATATATTTTATATGGCTTACAAGTGCTTCAAGTTTAGCTTCCACTTATAAACCAAAATATGGCCCAGTGCTCATAGGTGAATCATACTTTTTGGGCTTATGTATAGTATGGTTTCTTTTAGATTTTATATTAATTCTTGAGGTTTGATTGACTTGCAAATTTTATTAGTTACTATTTTTGTGCAGGGTGTTTATGGCTATCCTATTGAGATTCAAGCACTTTTCTTTATGGCTCTGAGGTGTGCTTTGGTGATGCTGAAACATGATGGGGAAGGGAAAGAATGCATTGAGCTTATTGTGAAGCGTTTGCACGCTCTAAGTTATCACATGAGGAGTTACTTTTGGCTTGACTTCCAGCAACTAAATGACATTTACCGGTATAAGACCGAGGAGTATTCCCATACTGCAGTGAATAAGTTTAAC
Source organism: Mimosa pudica (assembly GCA_029929735.1). Taxonomy (NCBI): domain Eukaryota; kingdom Viridiplantae; phylum Streptophyta; class Magnoliopsida; order Fabales; family Fabaceae; genus Mimosa; species Mimosa pudica. The sequence continues at coordinate 2,967,969 of JAKELP010000021.1, read as the reverse complement.
GTTATTCCTGATTCAATCCCAGAATGGTTATTTGATTTTATGCCTACACGTGGAGGCTACTTTGTTGGAAATGTTAGTCCTGCTCGGATGGATTTCCGGTGGTTTGCTTTGGGCAATTGTGTTGCAATTCTTTCTTCTCTTGCTACTCCAGAGCAATCAATGGCTATAATGGACCTTATTGAAGCCCGCTGGGATGAGCTTGTAGGAGAAATGCCCTTAAAAATTTGTTATCCTGCAATCGAGAGTCATGAGTGGCAAATTGTTACTGGTTGTGATCCCAAAAATACCAGATGGAGTTATCATAATGGAGGATCTTGGCCAGGTTCTTCCCTTGTCTCATCATATGCTTAATTTTACAAAATAATTTTAGCTTGGAGTGCAATCAGGTTATCTTGATAATTTTGAATTCATCAAATCTTTCGGAAGGACCATTAATCTGGTTGTTTAGATGTTATTGGAATTAAAATGCTTTATAAGGTAATTGACAAGATTCTTGTGTTTGTTTATAGAAAAATTGATAGATGCAAGATATAGAATGAGAAAAATCCTTGTATTAAGGGCCAAAAGTCAACTCTAAATAATTCTTATATTTATGACTAGAGGCAGTATTTTGCAATGAAAATGCGTTACATTGGTGATTTCTTATTGGGCCTTATTTTTTTCTTTTGGATACATGCTCTTGATTGCAGTGCTCTTGTGGCTACTAACGGCTGCTTGCATCAAGACCGGGCGACCACAAATAGCAAGAAAAGCAATAGAGCTTGCTGAGAGCAGATTATTGAAGGATGGATGGCCAGAATATTATGATGGGAAACTTGGTAGATATATTGGCAAGCAAGCAAGAAAATACCAAACATGGTCTATTGCAGGTTATCTGGTGGCAAAGATGATGCTGGAGGACCCATCTCACCTAGGTATGATTTCTCTAGAAGAAGACAAGCAGATGAAGCCATTGATTAAAAGATCATCTTCTTGGACTTGCTAAGAGTAAAAAGTTCAAGCGATATATTTAAATAGCAGAAACCAAAAGGTGAGAGATTGTGTTATTTCAATACGGCACTTTTATTCTTTGCTAATTTCCTTCTCATATTATTAGGCTTTGATTGGAATGTTTGGTTATTGTAAAATAGCAGCTGCTGAGACTAGCATTCTGCTTTTCCCAAATAAGGAAAAAACAATTCGGCCCTTTTATTATATTTTTTTTATGGGTTTGTATTTATTTCTGTGAAAATTTCTATGCTCTCTTTCCATTTGAGGTGGGACTATTCAGATTTGACCACTAGATGGCTCTGCTAAGTAAAATATCTGTATATTTTAAACATAGAAGATTTCCTTCTAAACTATCGCAACTTTGTCAGTTTGGATTAGTAGTAGATTGTGCTTTTCAATCGTAGAAACTATCAAACAAGAACTTTTGGCCGAAAAGAAAAACATAGAAACAAGAACTTGGCCCTTGATGATTTTTTTCCCTCATGCCTAACACATGATCAGTATCTTGCTTTTGGATTAACAGTAAAGCCCTCCATATCTGCATAAGAACAAGCTCCCCTTTAAATTACATTGCCAGAACGTGGAATATGGATCCCTGAAAGTAAACATATGCGCAACAATTTTCGTGAATAAGTTGGTTTTTTAACTTGAGCGTATATGATGTTGTTGGAGGCAAACCGGTTTAAAGCACTGATGGTCAATTAATGTGGACACTCTTCTCAGTAGGAATTCTAACCTTAATTTAGCACATTGTAAGGGACTAATCCTTTCCTCTGATCTAATCTCAACCTCCATTTGTAAAACTACCAAGGGGTTGAGAGTGATCATTGGAATATAAAGGATAATCCAAAAACAACTGTTCGTACTAGAGTTTAAGTTCTCTTCAAAAAAAAAAGTAATGAAATCTACGATCATACACGCGGTGAGATTGTTAAGAAACATGTCTTTGCTTCCAGATTAAGCAGCTAAAGAGGATAATCTTTGAAGCATCGCCAACATGCCGACAAAGATTATTTAGAAACATGTCTTTGCTCCCACCATTTCGCTTTGGTCCTAAATATATGTCTCATTTAGGGAGATAAGATTATCCATTAAATAAGACCAATTTTTAATTATCCATATTAATCATCAATTATGAATAAGCAATAGAGGGAGGATTGGGATAAACCTAGATGGTTATAATACATAACTAATATGATATGATTTTCACTAACATTTTTAATCTAATCAAATTAGGTACTCGACAAAATATATTGCAAAGACCATTTCAGAATTATTCCCTCATAATCCTTTGCAGTTTATTCTCTCCTTATCCTTACATAGGTTAATAAATGTACTCAAATATCGTCAAAGTTTGTGGACAAGCTTAGAACTGAGCATCTTAGACAGATGAATCTTTCTTAGTACATTCATTTGGGGTAAAAGAGTTGGACCTATTAACACATTGGCCTATGCCAATGAAGCATAGTCATAAAAAATAGTGATAACAAATTTATTTTTTCCCTTATATTTATGAATTCTTCTCAACTCTAACAAAAAGCAATGTGTCATCAGCAAAAGGATGTGACGAAGATAAAACAACCTTAGCAATACTGAATCCCTCCTAAATCCTTTATGCTGTGCTTGTAAAAACCAAGCAGAGAGAATATTGGCACACAAAATATAGAAATATGGTGAAATAGGTTCACCTTGTAAAATACCACGGGTAAAAAAATTCTTGAGTGAGAACCATTAATCAATAGTTGATAAGAGTTCATAGTTAAGTACAAGTTCAAAGTTTGTCTATAGACATAGAAGTGTTTCCATTGAAAATAGGTTAAGGTGCACTTTTACCAATAAGGCCTAAATAAAGCATATAGAACAATTATGTTTTGAAGAGTTTTTGTGAGCCAATAAAGTTATAAAATTGCCCTTATTAGCCAACATTGTTAGAAAGGATTTAATAATTTCCTTTTGTGTTGATGTCGCTTGACATGTGGCATCACACATTGTCGCGTGTTATGACATGTCATCACATAAGATAACACATGTCTCCTCACGTCATCACACAAGCTGACATGTATCATGACATATCATTACAAATTGACGTTGTTAAGTGCTTTTTAATGGTCTTAGCCAAAATGACACATTTTAAAACTTTATTAGCATACAATAACCCTTCAAATCATAACCGTGACAGGTGCTTTTAGGCTAATACTTTATTGACCCAAATGTACCTTATTCCTTTAAAAAACAAATATATTTTTGTTGTCTATGAATTCGACTTTTATACGCGATGAATAGCTCTACATTTTCATGGATTAACCGCAGTGCATCCTCTCTTCTGAAAACTTTTTTTCCATGCTATGCAAAAAGAAAAATGTTGCAAAGAAAATCCTTAAGCACCCGCTCAAGAGTGTTAGACTCAACAAGAAGTTGTCATCACTAGGCGTAATTAATCATATTATTGACCAAGGGGTCCTGCTCAACGATTTTATTTATTGTTTACTTTCATATTCCTCTACTCTTTCGTAGAGAATTTCGTACTACTTAATCTATCCCTCCACACACCGAGATTGAAGGAGTCTTCAATCATTCAATAAAAAATCGGAGTTCCCACCATCTTATGGAGATAAAATTTAGTGCTCCCCAACTATAAACACACACACATTACACGATCTTTATAACTTGTTTATGTACATTATTAAATTTTATATCCATTTATAAGTCAACAAATTAATTTGGAAAAAATGGTAAATTATTTTTATAATAATTTATTTAATAGTATTAATATCTTCAAATATCAAACTAGTCAACTGAATCTTATATTAAAGGCAATTGTTTTTTTTTTGTCATAAAAATGTTTAGGTAAGTTGGACTCGGTGACTCAACAGGTCTAGTGTGTGCTTCGGGCTTCAAAGCACACACAGAGATAATGATAGATAGTCTGCCTACCAAAAAGGTCAATATCAGCAAGATTTCAACTTACAGTTAATAAGCCACTCTTTCAAGAACTGAACCAAAATTTGTTGTTGGCAATAGCTACTGCCTTTGAGGGAAAAAATATCTGCAACTTGCCACATGGTTGAGCCATGACAGGACTTAACTTCTGAAATTGGATCTTGCTTTTGGGAGTGGACTGAATAATCTTTCAGGGCACTAAGGTTTGGGCAACTGTGCCACGTTCATGGGCCCAAAAAACTTCTAAGAATCGATAACCGAAAGTATATTTCACTCAAGTTAAAATGGCTTCATTCTTTTCAAATGAAATTTTTTGCTAAAACCTTTACACAAGGTTGAAACTTTTCACAGTTTAAATTTCATTTTTCAAAATTATTTAAATTCCATATTTTAGTTTTCACTCAAATTTTACTCATTCTACACATTTTTTAAATATAAAACACTTGGTCCACTTTAAAAAAGAAAAACAAATACATATCAAATAATGTCCTAAAGTTTTCGAAGGATTTACATTCACTCATAAAAAATAGGAGATATTTTTCTTGATCATTTATGGAAATTTGTGGCAATTTGTGCTAGGTGCGCGCATACACTTTAGCTGTTTGGCACTTGGTCTTTTTTTGTTCTTTTCTTGCTATTAAGATGAAAACAATAATAGGAAAACAAAAACTAGTTTTGATGCCTCCATATCTCCAAAAATACAATGTATGGCCCACCATCAGATATTTGCCCAACAAACGTAGAGCAATGATCACCCTCCAACCTTTCCAACTTTCCGCATGCAATCCAAGTCCTAATCTTCTAAAAAGCTAACTAAAAATGGCTTATAGTTTTACTTATTTACATTTAGGTACTACACACAAAAAATATACTCCCTCCGGTCCCTAATATAAGAGCTAGCCGTCAAAAAAACGCTTCTTAAGAAAACATGTGAATGTTAGTTGGGTGTCTGGAGTTAATGCTTCTTTTCCAAAATTGCCCATATTTATTATGGTACTTTAAAGAGAGAGAAATACATAAGTATTAATAAATATGAAAGAGAGTTAGGGGTAAAGTATGAAAAAATGCATTAAATGAGGAGAGAATATGGGGTGAACTCTTACATTAGAGACCAAAACCATTCAAATTTTGGGCTCTTACATTAGGGACCGGAGGGAGTATTATCTAAAAAAGGATAGGTAGAATATAACTAATCTAGAAGGGGCTACCATTTTTCAAACAAAGGTTATGAAAGTGTAAAATATAATCATAAACTACTTTATGTAGCCACACTAAAACAAGCCCCGAGTTTCTTACTAAACACATTCAGAAAGGAATGAGTAGTTTTTTATATTATAAATCATTTTTAGGGTTTATCTTATAAAATCGGAGCCTTTTTCATTGTTGAGATGTAATTCATGGTTTTAAGTTTAAAATATTGTTAAAGTTATTTTTCTAGATAAATTCAACGACTTTATTATGTCCCTTATACTAGTACTACTATAATAAAGAGTATACAGAATAATCTGAAATACCAAAATATTTACAAAATAAAGAGGTATGCATGAGACCGTTTAAGTTTTTTTTCAAATATATTTTATAAATTTCTTATTTTAAATAATCTAACCTTCTACAGCTCTCCACTGTGTCCACTAATACATATTATGAACAAACAGAATCAAACTGTCACAAACCATGTTATAATAACAAACAACAAACTTAAAAAGGTACTTTAAGACAAATTGCTGGAATTTAGGGAGACTTCTAAACAAATGTAAAGTAACAAGGTCGGAAAGTTAAAGGATAGAATAAGGGTCGCTGTTTGACCTTCCCAACCTCATTATTATGTCACACAAATTGCTCAACTTGTGCCTCTTTTTTCCATTCCCTGAATGTTTTTGGAAAGAAAAATTTATTCTTAATTTTTATATTAAATTTTTTAAAAAAAGTATTGAGATTTTTTTAAAAAAAATTCTAGAAGTTATACATCTTTATTATTATATGAGAAATATTTGTACAGCCAAAAGTATGTTGTACTATATAAAGTTGAGGAAGAGTTGCACTTGCTAAAAGTGTCCGTGTGTTAAGTTGATGAAAGAGTTGGATATTCAATTATTTTGGTGTGTACTTAATTCATTACCACTTACTTGTAATCTCAATTATGACATTTGGAAAAATATTTTCACATCTAAGTGAAGTTGAGCGAACTTTACTCTGTAGATAGAAAAACAATTTGCTTGTCATATTCCAAAACTCACAAGTATAGACATTAGCGGATCATCAGTTATGAACTCAACCCTTAAATTAAAGTGTTAGAGGGCACAACACTTTCCTAAAATTTCTTTTATGAAAATAAAAGAGTTGCAAGCCTAAAAGTGATATGCATATTAAAAGACCTAGGTCCTTGTGTATGTAATGTATTTTTGGACACAATAAGTTTTTGAAGAAGATATTTTCAGCAATTTTTCATAAAATGTATTGTGTATAAAAATGTTTTGTAAAGTAAAATAATATAACATCAAACCGTGAAAACATATCACGTGTAATAATTTATTAAAGTTCTTGAGAGTTAATCACTCAGCAAATATTCTGAATTTGTGCTCTCTAATAAATAATTAAAATCAGATATCTCAAAGTTATTAGTTGCTTTTTATACATACGTTATTAGTTTTTTTTCATAACATTTGATATTGTATATTAAGTTACGAGAGATATTTTAAAATTCAGGATAATAATAAGATCATATACTATTTTTTTATAAGATATATTAGTGTTATTATCATCATTACGACCACTGAGATCAACTTTAGTATAAGATTAATTTAATATCTACATATTGCATGTGAGTTCTCCACAAACTTCAAATCCGAAAAGGGCTTTTCGATTGTTCCCAATATTTTTTTTGACTTGTATGTGTCCCCAACAGTCATGATACTATACATTCTGTTATATAACTTTTTGAGGATTAAATATCACAGAAAAAATTTGTCCGACTATAATTTGAAACAAATAGGGAAAATAACAAATAAATACCTCTGAATGTTCAAAAGAACAAATAAGGAACTCAAACTTCTAAAAGGACAAGTAAGGAACTCAAATTCCAAATAAAAAAAATAACAACTGGAACATAAGTATTAACAAGTGGAACATAATGATTAACAATTGTTTGGTTCCTTAATTGTCATTTTGAAATTCAGAATTCTTTACTCATACTTTTGAAAGTTTGAGTTCTTTACTTATCCTTTTGGGATGTATTTATTTGTCATTTTCCCTTTAAAATATTGAAGGTTTGATTCTCTGAGGAATCAAATTACGGCTTCCATTCTCAAAGGAAGATTAGTGACTTGGAAAATACTAACAATAACTTCAAATTATTATTTAGTTCCTAAAAACTACTACCTCCGTTCCTAAATATAAGATCACTTTGGGTAATTTGGAGAGATTAAGGAAAGCTTTCCAATGAATTAGGATTACATGATCTTCCCAAAATACCCCTCACTTAAATTTAAAAGACAAATAGGGATTTGAGAGAGAAGTGAGGGAGCTAAGAAGTATAGGGGTAATTTGGACCAAAATTGAAACAAAATAGAAAGTAATCTTATATTTAGGAACTTATCTACTTCCCCAAAGTGATCTTATATTTAGGAACGGAGGGAGTATTTCATTTCTGATATCAATTTTTTTGACATTAAGAATGTTCGAACACGAGACCTCAACTCCCATCACTTTTAATTACCACTGTTTTTTGACCAAGCACTTTTATTTACCACTTAAATTAGCATCAATGGATTCTTTTAATTAATACTATCATTTTATAAATTGGAATTACTATACCTTGTTTTATCTAACACTAATTCAGATGACAATGGAATGACCAGGTGTGGATTAAGACCAAGTCTCAAATTCTACTAATATCCCAAAAATGTACATGTTTTTTTTTTTCAAAGTATGATAGCACCTCGCCACCTCCGAGTATTTTTGGTGTGTTTTGTTTACAAACAATTTTACAAATAATTTGATAATGAACCATACTTAAATCAAATTCCTTATTTTTTACCAGAAATTTCTTATATTTTGATCAAAAACAAAATCAAATTCCTTATATTTATCGCATGGAGTTTTCCTAAAATATAAGTACACATAAAGTATTTATATGAATGATAATATTTTAAAAGATAAAGCATATAATTACACATTATGATTGGAGAACTTGACAAAACTGGTATAAAAAATCTAGTGTAATGTAAGGATTTTTCTTTGCTAATTTAAAAAAAATACTAAATATTTTTCTTATAGTGTATGTTCACATGTAATTGGGGTAGAAAGTAAAAATTAATATGATACTTAACATATAAATAAATCAATCAGAAGTAACGAGAGGGAGTTCTTTACCCATGATGTGACCTGAGGTCACATTCAAAACGAAGTGTTTTAATTTTTCATGTAAAAAATTGGGAAAAGAATGAAAAGAAAATACATGAGTGTAGAGTCCAGCTCTAGCACTAACTCAATCACGGATTCACGGGTGTTCATGTATTAAAAAAAATTCCAAATGAATATAAAATCAACTTTTCATGCATTATATATACACTGCACACCTTCGTGCTACCCTCACAAGTTCAATCCATACACATACAAATAGCTCAATAATATTATGGCATCCAACCTTCTCATCAATTTCACTCTCTTCTTTCTCTTCCTCCATATGACTTCTTCAGCCACCATAGGCAGTGGTGGAAGAAAGTTTCTTTCTTCAGAAATGGGCTCTAATGGGGAGCCTCAAGCTGCAGGAAACCCGGAAGGAGGGTCCGGGTCGGGTCATGGCCCTAATTGGGATTACAGCTGGGGTTGGGGCTCCGCTCCTGGAAGCGGGTGGGGCTACGGGTCTGGGTCCGGGCGGTCCCCTAATGGCTTTGGTAGAGGATTCGGGTTTGGCTTTGGGTCGGGTTCTGGGTCCGGGTCTGGAAGCGGGTATGGTTATGGGTCGGGTGGTGCTTCTGGTGGTGGTAGTGGCTCTGGCAGAGGAAGTGGTGGCAACCATTGATTTAACATTTAAGGTTAAAAATAGCTATATATAAACAACTAAGTGTGTCTCTCTACTTGAGTGATCTCAATACGTCACGGCTACTTTATATATAAATATTATATTTATGTTTGTGTGTGTGTGTGTTTGTGTGTATATACTGTTTGGTGTTGTGCTTGATCTATGAATTATGATGACTACAGCTAGCTAAACAAAGGAGGAGGAAGACTTATTGCTAGCAAGCCATAATAAGCTTTTGAGTTCAGATTAGTATAGTTGGTGACAATCTTGATGTTTTACTATGATATAGGAGTTTATGTTGATCCTAATTTTTCCTGTTGTTTTCCCTTATAGGATGTTATATACGAACAAATAAAATTTTGATAGTAGATGCCAGCTAAATATTATGTCCTTGAATGGGTATACTTATGGTTTTCAGCAGATGCACGTGCTTTGTGATAGTACATGAGTGCATGAAATTCATCCCATTTTTATTCCTAATTATACATCAGCTTACCAATAAAAATTAGTCTAACAAATAAAATACCACAAATATTTCTTGTCAACAAATAAAAATTGGGTGTGTTTGGTACGTGGGGAGGGGAAAACATGTGCTTATAAAAAAATTTTAGACTTCAAATTGCAAAACATTTGAGAATTGGGGTAAAAGTTATAAATTAATATTTATTACTCTTTTAGTTATCTAATCTATCTTAAAATATCATAAGCCCTATTTCTCCAATTTTTGAAATTCACCTAAAAAATTTTCCCTTCCCTCACCAAATACCTCGTATCAAATAAGCCCAAAAGTCATGCTACTATATAGAACTTTTTTGTTGAGAGGCAATTTATAATTTAAGACCATGCTTTTAAGTCTTGATCTCATATTAGGTTTTTATAACCCAATTTATAAGATCTTTCACATGAACATTGAACACAAATAAAAAGGGATGATCTTATTCAATGTTCATGGATTTTATAGTTTGCATATTGCTCCTTACTATCTTAAATATATGACGACCATTTGAGAATGTAAGTTTGATCATAAATATAACACATTTTTCTGGTTACTCCCAAACTTTCCTCTAAAATATCTAATTTATACCTCTCAATAATAAAAGGTGAGAGAGGGAGAGTGAGAATGATGATAGATATTTAGGGTGTTTCAGTAATATTATATTAATTTAATTATTTTAATTAATAACCTTATAAGATAAGTAAATCTTATATTTTACAACGTAGTTGAGTATTTATTTAAAAGTCTCTCGAGCTCAATTAGTCCATTTTTTGGTCACGGGGAGCTTCAGATTTAGATTTTCTTAAATAGAAATAATTTATAGAATCCACCCAGATCCAGATTTAGCCTATCAATGGTAGGCCTAACGAAAAACTGTCGCCTCCATAGAAAGTAGGTCACGTTATTCATATTTCATATACATGAATCAATTATTAATTAATAAGAAATTATTTCTATGTTATCTTATTCAATCCTTTATATCTTAGAATGTACAAATAAATAATGAAATATCTTTGGTCAAAAAAAAATAATGGAATAGGCAAGTGCTTCTAGCTCATACGGAGCTAACCAAAGATAGGGTGTGTGTAGTTTTAGTTTATTTTTTTGATCAAATGTGTAGTTTTATTTTATCAATGAAAATATATGCTCTTTATTGGCAAAAAAAGAAATGATAAAATCAATGGATTTTAAATGGTTCAAATAAAAATAAATAAATAACGGCATATATTCAATAGAACCTTTCATCTATGCAGTATAACATAATGGGTGATAAAATGTATGGATTAATTGTAATTTGACATTATTAAACTCTTTTTTTATACATCAACTCACAATAGACACCATTTTTGGATTTATTATAAATAAATTCCATTTACATTTTTTCCGAAAAAATAGTGCTTTGTAAGCTATTTTATAAAGAAAACTATGTGAATGATCCCCACTATATTTATCAGATATGAACAAACCTATTGCTAACTCATAACTAATTCTTATTCTTATTCTTATTCCATAACACATACTAATGGATTATTTCAATCAAAATTTTCACAAGTTCATTGATTGGATATTATACATGGAATTTTGTTTTCATGTGTCACAACAGTTCAATGATTGGATATTATCATTGATTGGATTATTTAATTAAACTGTGATCTGCATCAAATGCCTCTGGAATCAGATGGAAATAATACACCTATTCCTTAGTCATCTTTCTCATACATCATTCACTTTGAACTGAAATCATTAGTGATTTTCCAACCAATATACAACTATGAATGATTTATGGACGTAAGGAGTTCACTACTCATCTTCCAGTCCAATTAATGTCACATTTAAGGTAGAGAAAATGTCACATTTTTTTTTTTCAAAATAAAATCATAGCTATAAATGATGCAACCGATTCCACATGGTGGGATAAAGCAATGTTGTTGTAAAACACTTGCCTGCCAAGCCTCCAGAAGAATGTGTGGAAATCCATATTGGTCATTCACGCAGATCATCATGGCTGATAAGCCTCAGGAAGACGAAGTCCCACACTGGCAGCAGATTTTCCAATAACCCTTGTCATCTCATCACTTCTATCCACAGCAATGTTGTAAGAGAACAAGAGATCCTGCAAAACCACCATTCAATGGTTAGAATCACCAAGACAAAAATGTGTACAAAGTTGCCAAAAAAATTGCAATTATTATTGAACAAATAAAATTCATTGGACAACATTAACCGCAACATAAAATCCAATACAGCAAATAATAACAGGGCATCTAAAGGCTTTAGTTTCAAATCGAATGAGCAGGTCTAAATTTCATTTAAACAGGCTCAGCTGTTCAAACATGTGATTGCATGCCTATGTGTAGAAATATTTGAAGGAGAATCACTATGAGGTCCCATGGAAGACATGTAATTACCAAAAGGTCCCACACCAAGTGAATAACAAGCAATATTGGCATATTTTGGTGCGAAAAGGACAAGTCTGTGCTCTACTTCATTGGTTATTGGAAATCTTTTGTGATTGTATTCCTTCATTAGGACTTCATAGTAATTCGCCTAAAGTTTATAGAAAATAGCAACAGAAAGAGAGTGAACAATGCCTTGTGATGGTGCACACTATTAAGGAGAAAAGTATAGTCTCGAGCAAGCTTGATTTTCTGTTGGACATCTGCACCATTAGAAAGACTGCTGTTTTTGCGAAACTCAGAAGTTATGAATTCCCGGAAATGCCTATTGTTGTCTTCCTTGCCAATGTGTTTCTGAACCGCCTTTAGAAGATGGCGATAAATCTTAGCTGTTTGGAAGGATGCTTCTGAACCCATTTGCTTTTATCAAAATTCTACTTCCTGCATTAAAGGCCACATTCAAACAACCAAATATGTTCTATTTTCTAATGAACCAGAAAAACTAAAGAGAATTTGTGGCAACAAACTGCATTTCTTCATTCACAGTTGGAGTAGATTAAATTATTAATTCTGGCTCACATAAAAATATGTCAGAACTCAAATGGAATTCAATTGACTGTTCCAGTTAGCATGGCTGAGATTTTTGGGGGGAACTCATTTCAAATTGCACTATACTACTTGACAAAATTTGTAAAGGAATTTTGGCCTGGCAAGAATATTGGCATGCCGCCTAGTATGTTTGACGGATTGTTTGCAAGGTTTGGTAGATACAGATAAAGTCATGGTTCTTCATATTTGCATATGCAAATGAAAAATAAATACAAAGAAAGAGAAACACAGAGGGCATGATAAGAACAAGAACTGCAACATAAAAACCCATCATAACCAGCCAAGTAAAAAATGCTTAAAAAAGGAATAAGTTAATCCTGAAATCATTTATAATTAAACAACAGGTTGGGAATAAAAAACCAGACTAACTCCCTATCAGATTGGCTTCTGCATCACAAAAGTAGAAAACCAAATTAGGATGCACTGAGATTTCCTATACACGATCTCTAGTAAATCCTTAGTTTTGAGGAAACCTATGGTCATGACTTTCACTAAATCTATTACAATGAATACAATGGGGGGAATGGTGAATCACCGCCTGGTAATCTGGCGCCTATTGACAACCGACTAATCCGGGCTCATGGGGTAGGAGTATTGCCCACATAGGCAAGTCTCTCCTCTCTCTCAATGAAAGCGCTTCCCAGGATTCGAACACGCATTGTCATCCTAACAGGGGTTTCAGCACACTTACTAGTTCAACCAACTACCCATTGGTGCGCAAGTGCCTTTTTGTACTATGTCACACCTAGCTATTTTATTCTAATTTATTAAAATATAAAATATATTTAAATTAAATTTAGTAATTTTAGTTACAAAATATATTTTGAAGACTTTAAAAGTTTATGCAAGTTGACAGAAAACGGTCCAAATTTAAACTTTTTCAAAAAGTGACATTTGACCAAAATCTTTTTATCACTTTTAAAACAATATTTCTATTTATAAAAATTCTTTAGGCATATGAAAGGAATAATAATAATTATATAGAATAACATAAACGAGTATTGATTTCCTAGAAATAATTGGAAATATAATATTTATATATAATAATATAGACAAGTGTTGATTTTCTAAAACAAAATTTATCTACTACTACTACAAGTACAATTATAAAAATCATGAAAATCTTACTACCAAAAAGAAATTTACTATGAGTATATAAGTTTCAAGAATATCCTCAAAATAGTTAACATGAAAATAAAACAAGTAAAACGAATAATCCTGTGTTATAAAAACATTACATCCACTTATAAAATAAATCTGAATAAACTTTGCTAAAGTATCAATTTGCAAAAATGTTTATAATTGGTTACAAAAAATAAAAGCAGGCATCCCTGCCTTCTCTCTTTTCCTCCTTCACTCCAAAATTCACCTATCTATTGTGTACCTGAAACTAAATTTACCGCAGTTTATTTCATACACTCTAATCCTATATATCATCTAGTTCATTTAATCCTACTTCAGATAATGATAGTGCGCTCCTGTTGGTGATTACTACTTGTTAGTAAAGCACTCATACAGGGCTCCTACCTTAACAATATGTTTGTCACAGTAGATAACTGAATGCGTGTGCCTATCGCACCACCTCACTACTTATAGCAATATATTTGACTTTCGTAGTAGGCATACCTGACAGGATTTTCTAGGAAAAATAAATTCAACAGTAATAATAACAATTTGGTATAGGGGGTGCGACCCTCCTTATGCCTGGAGTACTCCACATAAATTTAAATGTTGAAAATAAACCCTATCAATATCTGAAGCAGTAATATATTAGCGATGACAGAAAATAAACAATCCTAGTGTGCATGAAATAAATTGCTACCTGTTATGCTTAACACTTTACTGTTTCCCTTTATCCGTGCATGTACCTTGCCTCCAAGTACCTCCTTTATTATATTCTCCTATTATTATATCATATAATAAAGAATGTGAAAAACTATCCATGTGTATGTTACTTACGTCGCTCTCGATCCTAATAATACTACCCATCCCTTTATGATTATATTATTCCTTATTTTTCTTTTCCAAATTTACACGTACAAATTCACAATTGAGAATAGAAACCAATTATAAATCAATCACTAATACCAAGTCAAGTCACCATATCATGCTATTGCTCATTCCATATTGTAATTGACAAAGAAATTAAAGAATTCCAATCAAATACATTTCAGCCCATCCAAATAAACAATCATCATAAGTATCACACAGTATATCTTTCATAACCAATGAATATCCCAATACTCAACATGTTCCAAGGTCATTTACTCATTTCACCAAGTCAACGTGCAAGTCAAGAATAGAAAAGACAATGCAGTATAAGACAAAAATATGCATACAACTAATTCTCATGTGAAGTTATTATTTGTACACTTGATCACCAAGACCCACAAAAACTAGGTTCTAAAAAAAAAATAATTCAAGAAAATCTAATTCAAATAAATGATCTTAGAATATCGATAACACACCATGAACGACAATTAAATTCATGCAATGTGATCACAAAACGAAGCAATGAAATGAGGATTTAAAATGCAAAGAATCAATGACAAAAACATGTGAACAAAAACTGATTCTACAAGGTAAGAATCATAGAAAGATTTTTCAAGCTTTAATTCACTCAAACCATTAGGCACGTCAAATTCACAGCGACAATACACCAAAAATCTGTTGATAATAATTCCAGAATTATGAAGCAAGAAATTCTACTACAACAAATCTCCTAATGAACTGATTTAAGAAATTGATGTGACTCTAATGCAAGAAGTCCCTTTATTTTTTTTAATGGACAGCAAGGAAAATAAATAAAATACCAACTCACACTAAACCATCAAAACATATCCAATAGTGTATTAGATTCACAAAGTGGCATCAACATTAACATCAACGCCTAAAACAGTTAAAGTAGCACATGAAATTCATAATAGCAATCGACAAACAAAATAAAAATATGATAGGTAGCAATAACTACCTTTGGTCTGATTCAACAACAAGAATAAACCCCAAGTCATAGCAAAAATAAGTTAAACTTGAACAAGAACTCAAGTAATCAACCAAGCAGTAGCATCTATGACTCAAAGAAACCTATACAAATCAGAGATTTAGGGCTTTAAATCTTAAGGAACCCTAGTCCAGATTCGAATTTTTGCTTTTACCTCACTCTAATCTCAGAAGAATAAGTATAAGCAAGAAGATGGCTTCACTTTTAATGCTTATTCAATCTCCCAAAAGATTAAATCGATTTGTCTCTCAAGTCTCACCAAATCGAAGGAGTAAAGTGGTAATAAGAAGGAAAACTCACCACCGGCGACCTGTTTCTTCACTTCGTGCAAACGTGGGGCGGTTTTCTTGATTTCTTCTAAGGGATTGAAGCTGTTGAAGTTGAGAGGAAAGAAACAGTAATTTGGCGAAAATGAGAGTTTGGAGAAGGGTGTGACGGCTTGAGCTAGTGAACAAGGATTTAGGGTTTGTTGGACATATGTGATTACAGCAAAATAAATCAAATACTATTAAACTTGAAAAATGCATTGATATGAAAACATAACACACTCACCTGAAAATCAAGAGTGAACGACGGCCGATGAGTGTCGATGGCAGAAGATCGACGTTAAGATGGGAGGCGGCGGTGGTGGCGGATGAGGCAGAGAGAACGATGAAAAGTGAAGAGGATAGAACTGGAATATTGAAAAATGATATGGGCAATTTAGTCCAGATTTGACACAAGTTTTACCTTAAACGGTTTTATACATAGGAGTTAGGACTTAAGTTCCGTTTGGTGATAAGATGAAAGTGAGGAAAGTGAAAGTGAGAGGTTTTTAAGTAATTTTAATATATCCCGGGCCCACAAACTTTCTCTCTCTATTTTACATTTTCATAGGACCCACAAACTTTACTTTCCCATCATTACCTATCTTTCCATCTTCACTCTTTCACTTTCTAATTCTCCACTTTCCCTTCTTACAACTAAACACACCATTAGTCCATTTGATTGACTGGAATTGGGAAATGGAATTGGAGGTGGGAAATGAGGGTAAAGATGGAAAGTAGAGGTAAATTAGGTAATGATGAAATGTAAAAGTTTGTGGGGCCTAGGAAAATTGTGAGATAGAGAGAAAGCTTGTGGGCCCCGGCCTATATGGAAATTCCCATTTTCAATTCCCCTTCTCAATTCCATTTCTCATTTCCAACCATACAAACAAGCCCTAGGTTCACATTATTCAATTAATTTCAAATTGCTATCAAAACATCTGAAGGTCGGCTTAACTCAACGCTAAGCTCATTTTGCATGTGGGTATGAGGTCGCGGGTTTGAATCAACTACTATACAAAAAGAAGTATAGGTTAGACTACTTAGTATATTTCCTTAAAGAAGCATATTATACTTCTAAATTATAACAAATGTCGTGTGATCAGATACGTTAGTTTATTACTAAAATAACTTAGGATTTCATAAATTCATGTCTAATTTCATTATTCCTTTGAAATTCATTTATGTCTATCAAGTGTAATTTCACCATATTTGAATAATTGAACATCTAAGTATGAACTTTGTTTTTCTTGATTATCCGTAGTACTGTTTTGAAATTTAGTTTAATCTTTTCTAACCATGATAGATAGTTTATATAATTAAGATATTTAAATTTTTTTTTGATTTCTCAAGGGTATCCCACCCGCGTGTCAAGTGGGACTAATCCTTCGCTGTTCTGAAGTCCCATGTAGGGGTAGACAGCTGGCCTGTGAATTTGCTCCATTCGTATCATGGTTAGGTGGTAAATAATAATTTAGGAAATAAGTAATATAATTTCTAACTATATTAGCTATTTAATCAAGATAATTCATTTTTCTAACATAGTTAGCACTATATTTATTTTAGTGAATTAAGTTAATGTTAAACATTTGATCAAGTTAACTTCTTTTTCTAACATAGTTGGCATAAGTGAGAAGAATAAAAAAAATTATGGGAAAATTAGGAATTGTGGTTATTACAGATGGTATCTGAGCCAGACTCGGGTCAATGTGCCAGCGAGGGCGCTGGCCCAAGGGAGTGGATTGTGAATTCCCACATCGACTGAGAATGAGAACGAAAGATGCTTTATAAAGGTTTGGATACTTCCCCCTCTCGAAGCGTTTTAAAGCCGTGGGGGTAAGGATTCTCAAAGCGGACAATTCTAGAGCGAGACGTTGAAATGTTACGATACAGAATGCAACGGAAGAGAGAAAGAAAAGGTAGAAAGAGAGAGACTGTTATGTAATAATAAATAAAGGTAAGGGTTAGATAGGAGTTAGTTACAATAATAGAGACGTTAGTGCTAGTTACATTCTAAGCCTATACATAAGTGTGTGTTTTTATATTTTTTAAAAAATACATGTGTTATTTGTATCATGTAAGAGTATATATGCATTTTATATGAAAAATATGGTCATAATAATTTTTAGCTTTTTATGTTATAAAAAATGTATTGTAGAAGTAATATTGAACTAATTTCTTTATTTAAACAAATCAAAGGGGTATATTTTTTTACAAGTAAAGATTTTTAATAAAAAAATTTCAACAAAAAATTTAGTTTCCGTCTTGATCTCCATCAGGATAAAGTTCGAGACAAGTCGTGATACAGGATAAAAACCCTATATCGAGCCTTTTTTGAGGTAGAACCCCAATTTCGTCACGTGAACAACCCCTCATTTTACACCACGCAAAATGATAAATTTGGGGGAGGTTATAGGCACAAATGTTTATGCACTTGATTACATAGATAGAAGTGATTAAAAAATAGCCGTTCAGCCACTTCATGTACATTAACAATAAACTCAATACAACAAATTGTTCTACACGTATTTCCTTATCCTCTAAAGCTCAGTTCCACATTTTCACTCCGTGCTCAAGACCTTTGGAACTTTAATGTAAGGATCCTCGTAGCTCGGAATTGAGGCAACCATGGTACCCCTATCAAACATATATTTACCAGTTTGTACCATTAGTTTTTCCAATAATGTTCAATAGAAATACTACCTCCGGTCCTAAATATAGGACCTAGATGACTTTTTTTTGGAGAGGTTAAGGTTGCAAAATAGTCTATTAAATAATGACATATTTGATATATTTTTAGATTATCCATTAGTTTATAAGTAAAATAAACTATTTTGAGGGGGAAAATTAGGTAAATCAATTTATAATTAACTTATTTTGCTCTTTTTTAGGATTTTTCAAAAAAGTCAATTAGGTCTTATATTTAGGACCGGAGGGAGTATAATGATTAATCTAACTACCTGTTGTCAAAAGTCTCGGGAACATCATCACGCACATTGTTGTTTTCAGTATCTGCAGATTATTATGGAAGCTGATAAATTAGCACCATGTGAAGCAAGAAGCATAACACTTGCTGTTTTGAAACATGGATGTACTGCAGTTCATAAAAGAGCTGGACAAGTTTAAAGTACTAAAAAAACCAGTTTTATGCAAATAAGGGGGGACAACACACAAGCCGATGATGCAACAGAATAAAAAGGATCAACCCAATTCGAGTCCCAACTTGGTGGAGGTGCTGAGAAATTGAATGTTAGGTAACCTTACCATGCAGAGAAGCTTATTCGAACCCATAACTTCAAATCCCTCGACAAGCGAGCTTATCGCCAAGCAATAAAACTATTTCAATATTTTCTCAATTATGAAGAATTTTCAATAAGATTTGCCAGCAAGGTGTATGCACACAGAATAAGAACTAGCAGGACTATGATAACAACGTAGTTAGCAGATAGATGCAAGTCAAAAAGGTCATAGAGAACCTGCTCTAAAGGAGGGTTCTATGCTTTCAAGATCAACACCTTGAAGCTGTCCAAACCTGCCACAAGCACAAATTTAAGTTAAGGCAGCATAGGTGCAATCCTATAACATACCAACTGATTGATCATTGTTTACATATAAGGAACAACGAAGGAGGAGAACAAAGCTTTTGGATGATTCAACAACAGTGGACATTAAACAACTAAATCTTAAAGCACGCAGAGGATTCAATTACATTTCTGCAACGTTCATTATGCTGTACAATGTAGAGTTTAAAATTTAGGAGTTCTTTTGAGGAGTTGGGAAGGATTTTACCACTCTATGACTTGTTGAATCTTAGGAGCAAATTCTTCCGCCTGCCAATAAATAAAAAGATAAAGTGAAAAAAAAAAAAGAAATAAAGAATGGGCCAAATCAAAACTACTCAATTCCTTACAATAAATCATCATGGTTAAATCACCTCATTTGACGTAAGGGCAATTCGAGCCGTATCTGCCAAACGAGCTACATCTGGAGGTGGAAGAGAGGACATAACTTTTGTCGATGAGCAGCTTCGAACTTTATTGTAATGGAAAGTAACTTTAGGGAGACCAAAGTAGTTGAAACTTCTCTTGGAGTTGGTAAGGAAGCTATTACATATTGCTGATGAAAATGACATTCCTTTGAGCAAAAAGACTCTGCTTCCCATCTGTTTCAATTTTGCATTAATTCTAGTTATCATACAGCAGAACTCAGCTACTTCTAGACCTTAAAATTTATAGAAGCAAAGTCCCTTTCTCTCATGAAAGAAGAAAATTTACAAAGGAAAGCAATAGAGTTTTGAGTTTAACTTAACCTTCACCAAACAAGAAACCAGGTAAAATCTGAAGGTTTCAGGTTATACTTATACACACAAAATGACTTACTAGAACAAAGTATCTTTCATATTGTTTATTTATTTTTAAAGTGAAATGATATATCATACACATACACCTGACAAGTGACAATTATCAGGAAAATGAGATTGAAAATGGAAACAACTTAGTCTATATGTTTAGGAGAAGATGTGACCATAACATGAAGACAATAGGCAAAATCAGTACTTGCATTCAAAGAAAACAGAACATGAAATTAAGATGGCCATGTATTTTACTATCTATATAAACATTAAGATAGCATGACAATCCAATATGTTTAACTTTAATTAACATGCATCAGATAGAAGTAATAAGGGCTGAACAAAAAAATCCAACAGAAGCAAAACAATTCCTTTTATCCAAAAATCTCCCTTTAATTAATTGTCTTTTCAGCAATTACATTGCATAATTCCTCATTTAAAAGACACTCATTTTTGTTGGTAAAAAAAGGCACTTTTTCTTTTAAATTCTATCACCTAACAATGTTTCTCCAAACTTTGAGCAAATCAGAATTTTTGCCTTCAACAACAATAATTTCTCAAATTGACACGCAAATAAGCTGAACCCACAAAAAAAGGTGGAAGCTTTGAAAGCCTGAGAATTTCATATCATCTTCAACATTTTGGTGAATAACAGATTTTGCAAATTGTGGGTCCCACGAAACATATTGATATTACAAACATACCTGAAAGAGACGAAGGAACGTGGAGGAGAAGAGTGAGTGAGGAGGATGGCCACAGTGTTTGTTTATGAAGAAGATAATGGAATTTGGTAGGGAGAATTTCAGTGGAGGAACAAATTTGATAATCAATTTCACTTTGGGACCAAAACTTTTTGAAACTTCACTGCAAGCCTATGGTCCTTAAATGAAATTAAATTACTGTGCAAAAGGACTAAAACGCCCCTTTATTTCCCATTTCATTTTGAAGACTTAATTCATGACAGAAAAATCTAGAAAATAATGACTTTTTTTGCCAACAAAAATAAGTGCCTTAAAGATGTAGTAATTTTCTTTCCTTTCTTGCAACCAAATTGTATGTGTTGGAAATAGGTTGACTACATCAGCATATTTGTGACCAATAGTAGGAGTAAAATGTACATTAGAAAATGAGCGAAAGAGATCTTGAACATCCTATAAAACCACGTTGAAATCTGGTGAATTGATTGCTCAGAAGTTGACAAAATTTCATGATATTCCAAACTATTATAATGGAGTTGGACTTAGTACTGTTAGTGAAATGTAATTGTAATGCGTTGATTTATAAATAACACTTAATAAGCATTCCTCCCTAGTCTACATGAGACTTTTGAGTGGCATGAATTGTTATTTATACACACTCTTCAGCTCATTAGCTCATTAGAAGTGTTCTCAAAGGTAAGAAAATAAAATGTAGTAGAACACAATTCTAATATACTTCCCATGTTCTTAGATATAAGTACTAATTGACTTTTTTTAGAGAAATTAATAAAAGTGAAATAAACTAATTAGTCAAAATATATTTTATATTATTAGACCTTTATTAGTTTTGAAGTCAAATAAACTAGTTTAAAAAATTTAAGAAAATAAATTTTAAATAACTCATTTAACTTTCTTAAGGTTGTCCAAGAAACTCAACACGCTCTTGTATTTATATTTAATATGGAGAGAGTAATTAGAAGACTAATGTATCCTCCCAAATTGCTATATAATGATCAAAAGTCAAGGATGGAGCAAAATTAACCAGAATAAAATTTAAAATTAATAGGTCCTACAAAGTACTAATACAGAGCTATTTATCGAGCATCCGAAAAAAAAAAGCAAGAAACATTCCTTAAGATCTAAATATTGCATTCTCTCACTGGATTTGTCATTTGTTGACCTCATGGTATGTAGAAAAAAAGTACATTACCGTAAGGTTCTAAATTCAGATCTAGTTCTAAAAAGGATTCCCGCAAAAGAGCTGAGGTCTCTGCAAAGTCTTTTACAAAGTACAGCACAACATAGTACTAGATTAACATTAGTCAAAAACCATGTTATGTACAAAACTAAAGCTCAGCTTCCCCACTTTCTCCCTTTTATTGCCTTCTGTTCTTGTTTGACGGGAGAAAATGATGGATGTATAAGTTATCTCTTACAACATTATTGTACCGGCTAAAGGATTTTCAGCTCTTGGCCGATCACTGATCAGGCAGTCACAAGATGGGGAGATGTTCGTGGGAGGCCACACGAGTAAGTGACATACTTGACACTATCCATGAGCACAACCACAAAAATCCGAGAAAGTGATTTAGGTTGCATCACACCATCGACATCGCCATCTCCAACCTCTTTAGGATCGACAAGAACTGAAACGACCATGGAAGATGATGCTGATTTATTACTATGGAGGCTCTCATTCTGGGAATTTCTCATAACATGTTCTTCACTTGCATTGAGACCAGATGATTTGGCAGGGGAATGTGGTAGCTTGTGAAGGAACCTTCTATTCCTTCCCTTGTTGACGCTTGTATCATTCTGGCTGTGAACAGCGGAAACATTTGCAACTGATGATGATGGTGATGATGGTGATGCTGGAACTATAGCTCCCGGTTTCGGTGAGGCATCAAACTGAAAAACCTCTGTGCACATCCCAGAACTCAACATTGGCCCTGCATCAGGAACCCAGAACCTTCAGTGGTTGTGAAAAATAAAGGGTAGCTTAAAATGCATAAAGCACTCAGCTTTGGGCATAGCTTTGGACAGATATGTTACATCACAAGATAGAAAATAACCAGCAACCAAAGTTAGACCATAGTAAATGAAGAGTGCTAATCAAAAAGTCTATCTTATTCCTGCGAGTAAGCGGGTTCAGTGGTTGTGAAAAATAAAGGGTAGCTTAAAATGCATAAAACACTCAGTTTTGGGCATAGCTTTGGACAGATGTTACATCACAAGATAGAAAATAACCAGCAACCAAAGTTAGACCATAGTAAATGAAGAGTGCTAATCAAAAAGTCTATCTTATTCCTGCAAGTAAGCGGGTAAGCTTGCAACAAACTTAGCCTTGTTGTACATACCAAGTCAATATCATTGAAGAGGACAAGCAGTTACCACACACACATACATACACATTTACATGCATTACAATCTAACTACTTAATTATCAATCCAAACGAAAAACTCCAATTGTGAGTTTACATATGTCCATCTGAAAAAAAGCAAATATTGAATTTACAAAGATAATAGAGTCTATTACTGGATAACATTTTTTTAATATATCAAATTGTGAAGAGGGCAAAAGGAAACATTGCTACCTTCTTTTAAGTTCAGAATAAAACATGTCACCAAAGAGAAGACTTAATAAACGTAATTCCCATAACAAACATACAAATAAGATGAATAAATACACAATCACCAAAAAATATGATGATTTTTCCACATTGCTTAGACAACTTAGTCGAGTACTTTGGACAATATATATGATACAGGCTAGCTAAAAGCAAAGACAACAACTATAATGTAAGTCAGCGAAAAATGCATCTTAACACACAATCTAAAAGTCAAGATAAACACAGAAAAAGAGGCAAAGAAAAAGCATCTCACCAGCAAGACCTTCACGAAACCATTGCTGCATTGAACCATCAGTAGCAGTTGACTTCATATGGTTCTTCAATGTTTCGGCTGAACCAGAGGCAAGAGCCTTCCGCTGTTCAGGCAGGCTGCTATATCGGTGAGCATGTTCACCTCTGTTCCTTCCAACTTCAGGAATCGCCAGTGCAGAATCCCAATTATTAGAAACCACCAATCCATTTTCCTTTGTACTCTTATCTGTATGAGCAGTATCAGTTGCCATGGCCTTCTCAGAAGCCAGAACAGAGTGAATTATCAAGTTACCATCAATTTTCACAAGCTTATCATTCCTTGGAACATACAAAGAAGCAACAAGAGGCTCGGTCTCACTGGCATTTCCCTTATGAACAAATTCATCCGAGTTCATCCTATACAGCGAGTCCTGCTGTCTCATTGGTTCTTCTAATCCGCGACCTGTCTCATACAACAATCTACTGGGATTTTCGTTCCCACTAGAGAATCTCACTCCCTCTTCTCCTCCAGATGTATTCCTATAACCACTAACCTCCCAAAATTTACCTTCATTCCGACTATAGAACCTATCATTAGCAGAGGTAGACATCCTAGAAACATTGTCCCCTACATCTCCAAACTTAACATTAACTAGAGGAACCAGTCCACCAAAAAGAAATATAAAGAAAAACAATCCTAACAAACTAATACTAGCAACCTTCTTAGTTTTCCCCTCAGCCTTCTTATTATCCGACTTCTTGGCCTTCGGGGCCGATAGCGGCTGTTGAGGCTTTAACCTGGGGATTGGAACTAAAGGAACCTGAGAACCTTGTGGTTTAACAACATAAGGTGCATAAGGCACCCATGGATAAGTCATAGGTGGCATTGGAGGATGAGGGTGCATTCCACCAGTAGTAGCACCCAATTGCTGCCTCAAAGCAGCATTCTCCGCCATAACAAACGACACCTTACTGCTTAAATCAGTTATAGTTGAATGCATTGACCTCACCTTCTCCTCAAGCTCCTCCACATAATGCTTCTTCCTCTGCCTAGAAAGCTGAGCACTTTCCCTATTCCTCATCAACCTAGCCTTCCTTTTCTCATCCTCCTCATCCCCAACACTAAAACCACACTCCTCAACACTATTCTCCACAGGCATCATCGACATCGATTTTCGATACTTCGCATTTCTCACCTCACCATTTCCTTCACTCTGCTGTTTCTTCCTCTTCAAGTCACAATTCTTCCCCTCATCCTCCAATTTCACACTCCCATCACCAATTTCACACGACGATACATCTCTTTCCGGCGAAGAAGTCTTCAACACTGACCCCTGCGACGAAATCGACCCGCCCGAAGATTCCCTATCACAATCCGGCGATTTAAAGCTCGAAACTTTACCACACATTGAATGATTCTGCGAATTCTGATCATCACCTGAATGATCCAACGAGTGTGTGACAGACTCAGGTGAAGATTGTTCGGAATTCAAAAACTCAGCCACGTCATCAGCATCATCCGTAATTTCCAAGCCTGAAGAAGGAGAATCCGATTGCCTGTGAAGATCGTTCAATTCTTGCGATGCAGGCTCGGAAAGTAAGAAGTCGTCGGTGAAATCGTCGAAGGAGATCTGAAATTCGGCGTTATGGTCGAGATCTGAAGCGAAGGGTTGTTCAGAGGTGAATGTATGGTTTTGGTTGGAGAAAAAGAGAGGATCCATGGAAGGAACAAGTAGGGTGTCGAATTGGGAGGATAGATCGTCATTGAAAGTGAGATCGGAGGATGTATTTGGGTCAAGTTCAACCATATTCATTAGGGTTTTAGCTGCAGAACGTAATGCAATGGCAGAATCAGAATGTTCCCTGGCGTTTACCAAACCTTGAAAAATGGTAAATTGCTTTTTCTTTTTTAAAAAAAGGTTAATTTCACCTTAGGTTTTGAACTCTTTTTTGGTTGAGACTCTCTTTCTTTTTTTTACACAGGGTTTTGAACTCTTCTCGTACTGATTTGAAGAAGTGTTGTAAAAGTTGGACCGGAATGTGAGCTGAAAAGAGTTTCGAGTCATGTTTTAACACGGTCGAATCACTCAAATGTTGAACTGAAATGTTTGAGCCGAAATGTGAAACTGTCCGTTTCGATCCAATTCTACATTAGGTTGAAGTAACAACATGAAGAATAGTTTCTCCATATGATT
Source organism: Mimosa pudica (assembly GCA_029929735.1). Taxonomy (NCBI): domain Eukaryota; kingdom Viridiplantae; phylum Streptophyta; class Magnoliopsida; order Fabales; family Fabaceae; genus Mimosa; species Mimosa pudica. The sequence goes on along the minus strand of JAKELP010000021.1, from coordinate 2,942,104 downwards.
CGGAGTAATTTGTGTTGTTTATCTTTTATATTTCACTGGTTAGGAATATTCAACGAATCAAACATTTTATATGAGATTTTAAATGTTAGAGCTATTTCCTGTTGTGGTCAAGAAAATAAAAGAATTGACTTGAAATTTTACTTGCATATTTTACTTCATTAATCTCCAAAAAAAAAATAAATTAACTCTAATAATTAGGAGTAGAGAAAGTAGTAGATTTGATTAAAGTCAAACTTATATTTATTAACATAATAATCTTTTTATTCTACAAGTTAAAATGAGACTATTAGTTTATTTTTTTGCCAGGAGACTATTAGTTCATGGGTATAGAAAATTAGTAAATTAATTATAAGTAAACTACGTGTGAGTTTTCTTAAAATATCTCTTTATTCAAATCTATGGGAAAGTATGTCCTGCTGGAAAACTTTTTCGTAATTTTAATTAATTTTACATTTGAAGAAAAATTAAGAATTCAAGAAGCAAAGTGATTTTTTGGCAAAAGAGAAGCAAAGTGATTTTAGTTTTATATCAAAACAAAATCTACAACTATTTAATATTCATGAAATTACAAATTTTGAATTTTTTAAAAGCTCCAAATTATGTGAAATTTGTAAATTATTAGTTTTAACTTAAAAAATCCCAAATTGTTCCTAAGAAAATATGAATTAGTCAGGAAAAGTATAATCATAACGACATTTAAATGTCATTATCTTTAATAAGAGAATAATTATTACCTAAACAATGCAATGATGCCTCCAGCAACTAATCGATTTCAATCCTATCAACTCTGCGTAGATGATCCTGAAGCTTCCACTTTCCAGTCTATTTCACTTTCACTACTCATTTGCTTCTAACCCATTTTTTTAATCTTTGGTAAATCATGTTTTGGAACCTTATCATTTATCACTATCAATTATTTTCAAACAAAGCTTGTTCATCTTTAGTTACTACGTCATTGCATTGTTATTCTCGATTCTTTGCAGTGTGACTATTCAATTGGGCCGATTTAGTTTTCAGTCCACATTTGATGTCAATGCTTCTTCCAATTTCTTGCATTTTGATTTTTGAGTAATTTGTGACAAGACCTTGTACAATTGTTTAAGCTTTTCCTATTTCATACGGTTAAGATGCTGCCATTTTTTAACACACGGGTGTGATTCGCTTATGAGAATTACAAGCAACGCACATCAGATAATATTACAAAAACTAGTCTATAAAATGAAAACATGGGGTTTAGTCTTGTATACTATAAGCATTGAAATTATCTGAATATCGAATGAGTATCAAAGAGTCGAGTAATGCATGCTTCTACTTCGTGATATCCATAGCACAACATATTTATAATGCCTAAACCCTAAACAGAGTTTAATTCATCTATGGATCCAGAGGAGCAGGCTAAATCAACTGCCTCTTAGGGGGCTCAAAGTTCTCGTAGCCCAAACTACAAGAAGTGATGGTTGGCATGTTATGACCTTATTAGTTGATAAGTACATTGACATCAATTACCTTATTAAACTTGGAGGCATTGTCTTGGTCTTGGCTTTAGTAAGCACTCAAAACCAACTTCACTTAAACTCTTATGACAAAATACCACAAGAATCATCAAGCGCTTAGATTGAAAGGTGGTTTATTCTAACTTGATCAATAGTTTGAAATCCGAGCCTTAGACATGTAACTATGATAATTATTTGAAAGTAATGAAGTCCTTCATGGTGCACTTACAATAGTTTAATAGTTTTTCAAAAATTAAAATAATTCTTGGTAAGATAGTTACTTGCAAAAAGAGTCATACTACACCTGGAACAAGATTGTATATAAAAGGGGAATACATTGTTAAAAAAATAAACACCATAAACCTGGCGAGTTGGCGAGAGTGGTAAGTAATCATGTCCCTTAAGCAAGTGGTTGAAGGTTCGATCCTAACTCTTGCATATCGAGTAAATTCACAAGTCAGTTGTCTACCTCTATATGAAACTTCAGAATAGTGAGGGATTAGTCTCAATTGACACGCGGGTGGGAATACCCTTGATAATCAAAATAAATAAATAAACATCATAACCAATGGGTAGTTCGTTGAACTATTAGGTGAACTACAACTCCGTAAGGATGAGAATGTGTGTTCGAATCCCGGAAAACGCTCTCATTGGGAGAGGAGACAACTTTACCCATGTAGGCAACACCTCTACGCTCGAGTACGGATTAAAACGGGGGATGATTAAAAAAAATAAATAATAAAACCATAACGTAAATCATATGCAATTATTTTTTGTAGATTATATATTAACATATGCAACAAAATAAATTATATTTAGAGTATATACAAAAATGATAAATTATTTTTTGGTAAAGTAATTAACTTGCATATTTAATTTTTCCAAAAATAAGGAGTGAAGGGAATATTTGATATTCATCCGAGTTCGATGATTCAATCGTTGTTATTGGTAGAGGAAATCTGTTCACTATAAAATTCAACTCGAGATTGAAGTGAGCGATTGATATTGATAATCCATCCATATATCCTTATAATAATATGTCGCGTGAGAGACTCAAAAGAGGCGCTCTTCCTCCGGTTCAAGAGGTACCATACCATCCATTATGAATGAAACATATTTTTTGTCAAGAAAATGGGTTTAATGGGATGGTCCGATTATAAACCATATTATGAATGTTTAATTCCCTAGTGGCCTTCTTTCTCTCAATGTTAATTTTGAAGAGTTTATGCTGTTTTCAGATACAGCTCAGTTGAAACTTGAAATTACATATCTGCAGGCTAAGGCCTTTAGTGTAATGGTCTAGATAATGAGTTTATGTGGATGGTCTGATTGTAAGACCATATTATGGATGTGGGATTCCTGGGAGGTAGCGTGCTTCTTTTTTTTTCAGGAACTTATGGACTTACAATTTTGCGTGGAAAATTATTGAGAGGTGAATGTGAACTTTGAAGAATTTATGGTGTTTTTCGATTCTTCTCACTTGAAATTGCGTAACTGGAGGTTGATACCTTAAAGAAAATGTTTTTGATAATGGGTTTATGTATATGGTCTGATTATAGACCTTATTATGCTTCTTAGTTGATGAGGATAGTCTTGAATTGTTCTACTTGGCTGTGTCTTGTTTGTAATTTCTCTGGATATCGTCCACCGTAGATGCAATACTTTCGTTCGTTCATTTTTACTCAATTAATCAGTTCATGGAGGGAAGGACCCGATTGGCTCAACGGTAAGCTTGCTTTCCATGGGGTTTGAGGTTGTGAGTTTGAATCAGTCTCTCTTCATGAAGTAAGGGTGAGGCTATCTAATATATTCTCTTCCCCAGCACTCTCACCAAGTGGGGACTAGAACTGGGTTAACCCATTTTTTTAATCAATTTATGGATGATGAGTCTAGTCATTATACAATTATCTTAAGCAAATGGTGTGTAATTTCCATGGTTGAGGAGATTTTCTGTTTCTTATATGTTGAGTATATGATTTGTGTCTTGCTTTTATTATGATTTGCTCCTGTCACTCATAATAATTTGACATTTATTCAAATGTTTTCTATATAAAATAAGGATGAATTAATGTTTTTATTTTTGTAATTGGGCAAATTGCAGAATATTGATAAGTTGCAGAAAGTTGTGAACGATGGCAATTACTATGGAGCTCAACAAATGTACAAGTCTGTTAGTGCCAGGTTGAAGCGGATTTTCAATGATCGTTCTATAAACCACTTTACTTTATTTTTGTAGAGAAGTGTACATCCCATCCCTTTTGACTTATTGATCCTTTGTTCTGCAGTGGGATTGTGATTTTCAACTATCAGTTGATCTGTTGTAGTTATTTTATCTTAATTTAAAGAAAATATTATCATGAAATGAATCCATCTTTTAGATTAGAAAATAAATTTCATTTCATCAAAATGGGATACTGACAAAGCATTCGCATGTCACTGCAGATATGTATCTGCCCAGAGGTATGCTGAAGCATTAGATCTCCTACAATCAGGAGCATGCATTCAATTGGAACATGGACAGGTTGCACAATTCTAATTTCAGTATCTTTCTGCATTGACTTTTATCATGTTAACAGGCTCTACTCAGGAATGGTGGAAAATGTTTATTTGCATGCAATGCATTTCTTCTAAAGTTAAAGTTTTTTAAATATCTTCAGTTAGTTAAGAAAAAACAGCTTCCCCCATTTATTAATGATGGAAAATGCTGCAGAATCATTTTCGAAAATTGGGGGACAGCAAAATAGTTATCCCCCACACACAGACCATTTGAACTGTGATAACTTTTATGGAGTCTGTTAGATATGGTCGTTAAATTAATGTAGGATTTCACCTTAACAACTTGAGCTTATGAGTTGATATGACGAAGACCCTGAATTCTGTCCTTGTTCCTTTCTTTTTATTCAATTGCAAATAATTTGCAACTTTAATGAAGTGCGTATGCTATATCCATATTTCAAGCTTAAAGGGATTTTTTTAGGAGAAGGGACTGTAGAAATATTGTGAAAACCATTCTTATAAACCTTTGTTGGTAAAAATTAATATTGAAGTTCTCGGATTGATTTTTAACTATTGTTTTGCTCCTCCTCTTTATTTGTTTCCATTTTCTCACTCAATTTAAGCATACTAGTACTAAAGGGAATGTAAACCTAATTGTTTCTGTGTGCTGTAATTTACCTTGCATATGCATATTTTCCCGAACTTATTATCTCATTTATAGTGTTGTATGCTTAGCTTTATCTTCATTTAGAATTGAAGTTTACTTTGATCGTGATATAGCCTTCAAAGTTGACTTTTGAATGTTTGAAGTTTTATGGTTGGCTTCTGCTGTCTATAGGTAGACAATGCATTGGCACATCTAAAGTTTGATTTGATATTATTTAATTCAAGTTTCACTTTCTCTAGTAGTGAGATTTACGTTTAATCAGAATTGATTGTGGCAAGAATATTTATGTAAGAAACTCACAGTGTCTGTTCTTCTTTAGGTCACCTGTGGAGCAGAGCTTGCTTTATTATTTGTAGAGACACTCGTGAAAGCAAAAATTCCTTATGATACTGAAACTCTTGGTGAGCCCTATTACTATCTTAAAAAATTTTATTGAGAGTAGCGATTTATTTCTTGTTTTGATCTGCGATGCAGTATAATTGCTTTTCTTATATGCCTTCTATATTTTGATAATTTGCATGCTCCTTCTTGATGCTGTATATACTCAAGGAAATGGAAAATTTGTCATCTGGAGTCTCTGTTGCCTGATTTTGTACATTTTTTATTTCTCATTTTGGTTCTAAACTCACTCTTTACAAACTAAAAAAATATCTGGCAGATCACCTTGTGAAGATCTACAAAGCTTTTCCGCGGATTCCACTTCCACAAAATTTGAGAGTTGATGATGACATGCAACTGATTTCTGAAGCCCTTGGAGCTGCAAAAACACGTGTGGAGGGATGCTCCTCATTCTTAAAAGCTGCTATTAGGTGGGTTGTTAGATGTTTTATAATAGATTCTGCAGTTATTAAGCCTACTAGACGAAGTTTTTTGGTGTAATGATTTGATGCAGTAAACATTACTTTGTCAATAGAATTTTACTTAGTTATAAGATATCCTATATCAGTTTCATATAACCAGTTTTGGAGAAATGGTGCCAAAAGATAAAGAAACGGTGTAATGGGTGCTTTTCTTATTGATTTACAAATCAACTAGAAGCAGTGAGAACACACAAAAGGAGAAGAGTCAGAAGGGGATTTATAGTTCCCTGATGTTTGGCCAGACATATAAGGAAAGAATTTTTAAAAATAAGCCATTCATAAAACATTTTATTAAAATGAACCTGTACTTGAAGCGACATCTTCCATAATCTGAATTAATAAGCTTTACCCTATAACAGAAGGACTCTGATTCTGATTTAAATGTAAATACCAGTTTCTATCACAACTTTATTGATTCCAACTTTTAGTAATGTGCTTACTGCTATTGTGTGCAGGTGGTCCGCAGAGTTTGGAGCAAAAATTATGGATCTCCAGACTTGCACATTATGCTAGCTGAATATATTTATTATGAATCACCTGAGGTGGTATGTATCAGAATTACTTCAAGTATATGTCCTTCCGTTGCTACTGCTTTTGAATTTGTACTCTATATGCTGCAATTATGTTTTGCATTTGAAAAGATCCACTTTTACCCCAAAATTAATAAGATCTTCATTCCTGGTCCATTAACACAGAATACTTCTGATATGCAGGATATGGCTAGAGTGACGAACCATTTTGTTAGAGGAAATAATCCAAAGAAGTTTGCTTCTGTACTCGTTGATTTTTTGGGCAAGGTTAGCCTTGTTATATCATCCATTTTTTCTTTGCTTCTCTATTCTCATATCTTGTTTTCTGATTCAATGTTACTGAATTTATGATGAGAGTTCTTCCCTTGTTAGTTTATATCCTGTAAAATTTGGTTGTGGGGGGTAAGGCTACATACATTTGATACTCCTCAGACCCCACCTATTGAGAGCCTTATGATCTAAGCCACCCATTTTTGTAAAATTTGGTTGGGGCATTCAATAGTCATGTGATTATATTGTTGAGTTATTGTGTTAAATTATTGGGTCCTAGAACTGGTTTGAAGAAAGGGCAGTCGAAGATTTCCTTTTGTCATGTTATCTTTGTTTTGAAAATGTTCAACTGTTATGCCTCTTGCTTTTTTGCAGTGTTATCCAGGTGAAGAAGACTTGGCCATTGCAAGGGCAGTTTTAAGGTAAAAGCAATTATAATCCCTATGCTCACTCTGGAAAATGATAGAAACCTTTTTTGTTGTCATAATTGTAACCAAGCACAGATCTAGGAAATTTGATAAGCATCAACGCTGGATAACAATTCACTTCTCCCCGCCACTCGAACACCTTCAAAATAACTTTCTTAATGCCTCACACTGAGTCCTTTAGCTTGCCATGCATTGGCAGTGGCAGCAAATTAGTTATCACCCTGAATTTCCTTTCTGCCTTCTTACCCCACCTTCCTTTAGAATGCACTTTCAACCTTTTAGTTGGGCTACATCATTCAGGTACAATTGTCAAAATATTGTAGCAGTATTAATCATATAGAAATTAGTCTGTTCTTGTCTAATGATTGCAAATGTAGATAATTCTTGGGATTGTTTTTATAATGCCTTTTGTTCCGGCTCAGACAGCTTTTGAGATTGCAGAATGTCTTGGCAACTCAGTTTTTATTGACAGTTCTGGCTTCAAATTTAACTGTGGTAGGGGCCAAAATAAGCAAAGAATTGAAGGTAGAAAATAAAACTGAAACATAATTCTACTAGGGATGCCCGAGCAAGTATCTCACTTCCACCGTTCCAATAGCCAAGGATAAATCTGCTAAAAACACTCTAGTGAGGGTCAACCCAGTTTTAGTCCCCACTTGGTGAGAGTGCTGGGAAGAGTATATACTAGACAGCCTTACCCTTGCTTTATGCAGAGAGGCAGATTTGAAACCACGACCTCAGACTCCACGTCAAGTGAACCTACCGTTGACCCAAGTTGGCCCTTCTAAAGACACTCTAGAAAGAATCTCACTTAAATAATTGAGTAGCCATTTCGCCAAGAATAGGAGAAACCCAATTGGATCGAATAATCTGTTTTTTCCTCCATGTCATAGCTGCTCAAATGACCAGTGTATATATAGAACTGGAATACATTTCAAGTAAATCAATTTAGATAATGTCTAGATCATGGAAATAGACTCCAATAATGAAAAACTAGATGTTAAGATCCTTGTAACAACCTAGTACATCTTGATTTGACTTCTAGAATTTAAGCCCACGAATATGCTGCAGAAATTCCTGCATGAATTCAGTTTGTCATATCATTTGTTATCCGAGAAAATCACAAACGCCTCATGAATATTTTAGTAGAATTTTAATTTGATATGGCACTATGGAGTCTTGTTTTTTTTTCTGACATGGAATAAAAAGTAAGGTCTTGATTTGTTTCCCTCCCACAAGTGCCACATTAGAATAAAATTCTTCAGATCAAAGAAAAATATTCATGAGGTGTTTGGTTGTAATTGAGCACACCATAAGTGATGTGGCGAACCAGAACCAGATGCGATACAAGAATTTCTCAGTAACCATAACATGTATAATAGAAAATATTTAACATAAAACAATTGATTTAGTAAATAATCCTATCAGACCTCACTTGCTCCTAAACTTGTGCTGCACTCATGACTCAACTAACCACTGAAAAGCGCCACTAAGATCACATTTGGGCCTGCTGTGAAGTTTCATTTATGTTGGAACTGCTTTCATATTTAACATATGCATAAAAAACATGGTAATAAAAAGGCAATTTGTGTTTGGGAAAATATTTTGATAGGTAGTTCTATCAATGTTGTTCGATTTGGAATTATAAAAGAATCCTTTCTACTATATATTAAATTACTAAGATGGACACCTCCTAGAGTGGATGTTTAGGATAGCATTAGATGCACACATTCTCTGTTTTGGTTATGTTGATATACTTAGTATAATTTTGAATATTTTTCTCCCTTCTTATGCCGCGTACCGTTACTTTCTTGTATATGCAACTGGGTTTTATACTTAGGAGTTACTTCCTTTCTCGTGTGACAGGTATTTATCTTCAGGCAATCTGAGAGACGCTAACATATTGATGGAAGAGATAAAGAATGAAGTCACATCTAAAGATATTAGATTTCCCCAGACAGATCTAATGCAGTTCATCAAGTTTCTATTACAAACGTAAGCTGTCATGCTTCATAGATTGATTGATTGATCAAATTTGTTTTCCTGTCTTGTCCACATCAAACATCAATGCGTACTGACTTCTGATAAGTACCAAGAACCTTTTGAGTTTTTTTTTTAGCAACTTTGTCAGAATTTACAACTCTTTCTCTTGTTATCGTTTTTGCTGAGTTATAATGTTTCCACTTCTAGGTAATTTCCTTGCCTTTACATGTTATGTTTTAATGCTCGTGTTTATGGCTTCATTTTGTTTTTTCGTGCTTGGTGCTTATAAGGGACACTCTTATCCAAAATGAAAAGGGACTTGGCAGCTCTGTAGTATTTTGAGCTTTTCAGCCTTTACTGATTTTAATTGTTTCTTTGCAGTTTCTAACTCTTTATAGGAAGATAATTAATCCCAACTTTTTGTTGCAGGTTGGAGAGAGATGCATTGCCTCTTTTTAATATGTTGAGAGCAAATTATAAATCAAGTATTGACAGGGAACCTGCATTCAATGAGGTGAGTTCACCTATTAAACCTTGTGTCTGTGTGTGTTGACACTTTATTGGTACGTAACTTATCCATGATGTTGAACTTTCATTATGTGTGAGCTCTATTACGTACTTATCTTTTAAATTTCTAATTATTTATATCTCTGCATTGGGGAGAAACTCATCATCATTTGACTTGAAAATTTTTTATCTAGATGTTGGATGATATAGCAGAGAAGTTCTATGGAGTACAACGGAAGAATCCTATGGGAATGTTTGGAGATATATTTAAGGTAGAGCATTCACACCTTTTAATATTAATAGTTGCCACTTTGACATGGATACAAAACAAACTATTGGACATATAATTTAATCGATAATCAATTAGTTGTTTTGAAACTCCAATTTATATAGACCTAAAATCGATTTTAGGTGAGGGTAGTGGTGCATTGTTCCCTGACACTATGGCAGCAGAAATGGGTCCCACCAGGAAACCTTTTACATCCTGGGTCCACTAAACTTTCCATTTCCATTTCTATTGAGCTACTTTCTTGCAACTAAACAGAACCTTACAAAATTAGGGTTATCAGGAAATGAATGTGTTAAGGGAAATTTGTTTATGATACAAACATGATGCAGTGAGCGTATTAAATTAAATTGTCTATAAAATTGTGTAGCTTAAGTATGAATCAAACAAATGTAATTTTCCGGGAAACTATTTCAACTTTAACACTGATTTTAATTTCTTACTATGCAGTTGATGGGGGCTGATTTATGATTTTAATCGTTGAGATACCAAAAGCTTTGCATCCCATATACTACAAATGGTACACCTGCTCGATAACATCTTAATTATTATGGGTCTGTAACATTTATTTCTTCTGATTTTGAAACATAGGTGAAGTCATCTACTTTTTAACAATATCTTTGTATGATCAATTTAATTAGGTTTTATTTTAATGTATTTGTTATAAAGGTCACAATTTCTTCAGATATTCAACTGCTACTTCCTTCAATACGTGTATTGGAGTCCATGGCCAAAAAAAAAAACGTGTATTGGAGATTCATTGCATTTTAATTGGCCTCTATAATGTGCCATATTTGAGGTTGGAAATTAAATAGCCTGCAATGATGATATTTTTTCTCCATTGGTGTTTTATGTTTGATTTGTTGCGTGGAATCTGATCTCCTAATGACCACAGAAATTTTCCGTAGATAACGAAATCGATTACTGCAATAAATTGTTAGAAAAGGTGCTCTCCCCAGCTTATCCCATAGCCATAAGCCCATAACCAAGGTTTTGGTGGAGAAAATGGATTTTGGCTAATATCGAGCATAGTTATCTATCCAACAAAGATATTGTGCCATTGCATTTGCCTCCCGAGTGAGAAGTTTTATAATTTTGTAGACATTAACATATGTTTTCAAATTTTCATCACTCAGCTGTAAAGGCCATTATGGTGTCTTACAATTCTCATGATAAGTACTCGGTTTCTAAATGCAACATCATTTTGATTTTTTTAAAAAAATTAGAGAAGTATATCATACCACTAAATTATAGCATGTCACATGTAATTGGATTAGTAGGTTAATATGCAAGTAGTAATAAACTAGTTTTGAGTTGAAAAGATAATAATAGACAATTTAAATCAATTAATTTTATATCCACAATTTCTTAGAAAATCAAAATGATACTACCTCCGGTCTTAAATATAAGATTTAATTGACTTTTTTGGAAAATCCTAAAAAAGCGAAAAATAAGTTAATTATAAATTGATATATCTAATTTTTGTTCTTAAACTAGTTTATTTAATTTATAAACTAATGACTAATCTAAAAATATTCCAAATATGTCATGATTTAATAACATATTTTGTAACCTTAACATCTCCAAAAAAAAAAGTCAATTAGGTCTTATATTTAGGACCGGAAGGAGTATTATATTAGGATTGTGGGGAGTATTTTGACAGCAAAATCCAGGAGAGAATTCTTGTGGATGGACAAGCTTTTCAGACTCACCTTGAAGCTAAATTATGTTTGATTTTTTTATCCCACAAACTCGCGAGAAAAAACCTTAGGTATGTCAATCCAATGAAAAACTACAGAAAATGAGGAAACAAATCAGTATTGCCGTTCAATTTTACTTTCCAGGCCTTATGCTTTGCAGGTTATCTTAATAAATGCCTTACAGTTTGATATTGATTCGATATTAAACTATGAATACATCAGGTTCTATAACAATTTGCTTCTCTAGAGTAATCTATGAGTCAAGCTGATGCTATTACGTGCTCTTTTATATAAGGAAAATGCTGCTTGGTGTTAGTGCAACAGAAGGTAAAACTTTGGAATTTTAAACAAATTTGTTAGCGGAAAGGCATGCTGACCCAATAGGATCAATTTGCATGATCAAATAATATCTGTTTCAGTTTTGAAAGTTCAATTATGGCTTTTAATAACCAGTAGTTATGGTTGTCATGCATCATAATTGAAGCAATCTATATAATTAACTTGAATTAATGTTCCCAAAATTGCTTGTGTATAGATCGAGTATATATAATTCACTCTTCATATGTTAATCTTAAACATATATGTGGTTACAATTTTCTTGTTTTTTTTATGAAGTTCACTTGCATGAGTATACAAATATTGATTTGGTTTGCTCTCCTAATAATTTTGTTAAAAAAAATATAAACTATCTTTCTCAGTTTTTATTTTTTATCAATTTATCAACCCCCACCTTTGCTATAATAAGAAAGTGCATTTGGAATCTTAACTTTGTTCCCCTTTATGTGACCAAGTTACATTCATTTGATGTGATGCGACTATTAGTTAAGAGAATCAAATATTACTATGCTTTTTTGACGCTTCTTTCATAATTGAACCAATTGCAAGTTCATTGCCCTCAAAAAGGTCAATTTTTTTTCTTCTTTTAATATAATTGTTTGTTTTTGGAATTAATTGATATATATAGGTGCAAAGGAAATAAAAATTCAATAATAATTTTGAGATATTAGTAACTTATGACTCTAATTTATATTAGAATATTTAAATAATAACTATAGAACAAACAAAATGTGAGATGTCATTTTCCATCTACCAAATTATATTAGTAAATCTAGTCTATGATATAAAAATGAAAAACATAAATAAACATGTATTATTATCAAAGATGAACAATCATATCACATCATGAGATTAGTTTGTCCACTAATAGATAGGTTGGCATGCTTTACAAGAAAATTCTTAAATTAATTCGATCTTTTGATATTTGAAGTGACACTTTGGCTCAATCTATACTTGCATTCTCATGAACCTAATTTTTAATAAACAAGAGAATGGGTCATGTATGATAAACACTGTTGTTAGATTCTTCATTATGGGGTATAATTTGAAAGTTAGGACCCAGTAATCTGGCAAAAATCTAGAGTTAACCTTATTTCTGTTAGGATTTGGAGACAACCACAAACCCAGAATATTGGGCTTTCTGGCTTTGGTAAATTGATTCCATCTTTTTTAGAATCCTTTCAATCATTTTCCCTTCACTTGTTCTCTAAGAAAAGAGACTATCCCTTGTCGGTACAATCATTTCATAACTTGTGCTTCTAATCATAAATCTCTGTCTGCATCTTCTTGGCTTTTTAACCGCATTGAATTAAAATGGACTTGCCCAATATAAATGTATTATTGATTTAAATTAGAGATTGATTGTTTGGGTTTTATAATGGAAAAGTTCAAGATACAACGATTGAGATGTTGTTTAGACTTGGATTTATTCATAAAAAAATTATAAATGGGTTTATATGAAGCATTATCTCCTTGCATAAGGTACTGAGTTTAAATTTCGCGTAAAAAACGTTACCTGACGAATTTTGCACCAGTGTGAGTCAACTTTAATCAACTTCAATTTGTTGACCTGTATGATTTTGTCCTTTATATGGATCAACTCAGTATAAATATTTTATAATATAAAAAGTACTCCCACTATTCCTTAATATATATGATCATCACTTTTAAATTATAATTTTTTTCTAAATATATGCAACTTTCCGATTTTCTCAACTTTTTTCAAATAAACCCTAATAATGTTTAACTATAAGAAACAAGCAAGAGTGGGAGAGTGAGAATATAAAGGTATATGGTTATGGTAGATTAGTAATATTATGTGTTAATGATTATCTTAACTAGCATCTTTAATATAATCAAATTACAGAAAGTGATCTTATATTTAGGAACGAGGTAGTATATATATATATATATATATATATATATATATATATATATATATATATATATATATATATATATATATAGACACACACACAAACGGACACTTAATAGAACTTGATTAATTGTGATCTATCAAAAGGAGGCATATATTCTCCATTAACTTTTTATCGATCTGAAGTTAAACTCATAATAAACATATTCTTAACACGATGGTATAGTCGATTTCAAACTTTGATTCAATTGCAATTGCAATGTGATATTGCAAATTTTTTTGGGTCGTGTAGAGGCGTACAGATGTAATAGTTTCACTTAATTTTTTTGGGGGGTTGAATGATTAGCCCGACTTCTTGTTTTGGCTGGTCTCTCTGCTTTTTCTTTAAATATTTTAATAATTAATAATTAGGTTTACAATGACATTAATTAGTTTAGATTCTGCCTTTTTGTTTTGTCCCACCTTGATATATAAATGGGTGTGTGTGTAAAGACTAGAGCCAAAGATATTTTTGATCTTATCATTTTATCATGTGGACAGGGATCATCATCATCATCAGTAGCAAATAGCAAGTCAGAACATTATTCATCTTAATAATGCATTATCTCTCACAAAAAAAATAAAAAAATAAAAATAGAAATAGAAAGACAAGAAGAATCTAAAATTTGTCAAAAGTGGGGACACTTTTCTTTTGTTGTTTTAATTAGTTGCCAAACTTAATCCCACTTGAAGCCTTTTTCCTCCTATAAAGCTTTCAAGTGTTTGCATTTCTGCCTCCAACATGCCCTTTCCTTTAATTAACCTTCTTGCTTCAAACTACATCACTAATGTCAACTTTTTTAATTTAATTATTGATTAAGGTGGTTGCCATTCTCTTAATTAAATCAAGATCATCATGTATAGATTGTTTCTTTCAGTTAACAATTAAATAACTTTCATTGAATTTAAAATCTATTCGTACAAATAATTGAGAAATTGGTAAAAAGTCTTTGTTTAAAAATTGGAGTAACGAGAATGGTCTGAAAGAATTTTTATGAGAAATCCTGCAAAACATTGATATTTCCTATGTTAAAACAAATTTTTATCTCTCTTTAATATATCTTATATGTTTACTTTTATGAGTGCAAGGGATTTTCAGTCATATTTTTTCAGTCCATATGGTAGATATATAATTACCATTTGTAAAATCCTAGCTTTTTCAACTATATTTATAGCCTTCTAATCAATTTATAACCACTTTCTAATGTTAGAAGCCCAAAAATATGAATAAATTAAAACTTTTCTATTTCAAAAACTACATTAAAAGAATTTCCAACATAAACTTGGGCTCCTAAACAATTTATGAAATTATATCTGTTTCCTGAAATTCGCAGCGGATTATAAATTCATTAAATAGCTAAATTAGTAGTCACTACTTAGTTTTATTTTATACACCTATACTATCTATTGTTACTAAATACTTAACATATTTGAGTCTAACTATTACAATTTTATATAATATAATTCGGCTATCGCAGGTGATAGCCTATACCTATATACATCACAAGTTATAAACTTGTATAAGAATATATATAACAACTAATATATAATACAAATATATCTAACTATTGAGCTTCGGGCCTAACAAGCATCCTTCCTACCTTCCTAGAGCTTCCCTCGGAATTAACTTCTCCCGGCTTATCTGTAAAAATATTTTAAAACAACAGTGAGATTCAAAGAATCCCAATAACAGTTTATTTCAATAGTTTACCTTTAAATCATGATAATATTCTCCTCTTTCCAATCTCTTATTGGAACCTGCCTCTTTCCAATCTCTTATTGGAACCTGCCTCTTTATACCAACCATTTTTAACGATATGTTCGTTAATTAATGGAGGTATTCTTTACCTGCAGGGTTTCTGAAAATGTTTGGCATAGGGGGAGCGACCCACCTGATGCCTAGAGTACTCTACTTTCTTATTTATCTATCTGAGATAAATATACCTCTTTCCTCTTAGGATCAACATTATCATGCTTTAAATAAAATATTCATGCGCGCTTATTGCTATTGAATTAAACTGTTACCTGTCCTTCATTTTACCAATACTCCTCCTTTTCTTCTTGCTGCCTCCAATTACTTGACTTCTAATTCCTCCTAGTATTACATAAAGTAATAGTTACTGTAAATAAATTTCTTATACATGAAACAACGTCTCTCTCGAACCTATATTACTACCAAATTCCCACTTATCTTTACCCTATCATCTACTTCCTTAATCATCAAACCAAAAGTAAGTTCACATAGTTCTATTAAATCATACCACAATCCAAATCAATAAGGACTAAATGAAACTACCACTTCAATCATTTCATTTAATCAATAATCAGTTTATGTAATAGACCATGCATATACACATTGAAACAAAACTCTTGCTCAAATAAACTATAAACTCAATCATGCATGTAGCCACTCAAAATACATTCATCCACAACTCCTTAAACAATTTAAACAGGGTTAACATGATGACTTCTTTACCTAAGAATCTCTCAGTTGAATTAGATTTCAGGAAATCACACAAACCATATATTAAATGACAATAAATACTAAGTCAAGTAGCAACTATCCATGTAATTTCACACCATCTCCAAAATAGAGAATGTCAAGACTAAAAGCATATCTATTTATAGTTCCATATATAATTCAGCAACAACTAGAATACTTTCAACAAGAAATTCTCACTTAAGTTTAGTCACTGCAAACAAATTAGAAAATTCCCTAGTTGCATGCATAATAAATTCAATTATTTATACCTCTCACATATGTTCAATAAGACAATAACATTTCCAGCAACATAATCTTTATCCATGAACACCTAAAAAAACTTAAAATCTTTGTTTACTCTTCATTGAGTTAATGTAAAGGGAAATGAATTAAAACTTTAGTTTATAGTTCAAATTAACTTTTAGAAAACCATGAGAGCATAAGAGTAGCATGTACTCACAAATTTATTTCCTAAGCAAACAACCATAATATTGTAATATGTAGCAAGTTCTTAAACATTCATTCAACAACTCTTTAGCATTTCAAACCTTTTTCTTAAACATCTTTTAAAACAGAAATTCCCAACTACATGCAATCTTCTATCTTCTAAGCATACATTATCAAACTTGAAGTTGGGAAACTTAAGCTCCCCAAAATATAACCAATACTTTTCAATCAATGTAGCAAAGGAAAATCATATTCCAAATTAACATGTAACACACAACTCACCATAAACAACATTAAGAGTCACAATATCAACAAAATAATCAACATAAGGTTCATTTCATTTTCCTAAATCATAAACAATGTAGAATCATACCCAAATGAAAGAAAACTATCACTACTTACTAAAAGTTTCTTTTAGGCATTTTAACAAACACCTTATGTGCAATGATATATACATTATTTATGAAATTTCCATCATCAACTCTCTAACCCATACACCATTTCAGCAGCCCCTAATATAAAGAAAACACACATGCATGACAATTTAAACCCTTTTTCCATACTCATGAAAGTAGCAAAAATCAAATCAAAGAAGACACAATATTTATTTACCCCAACAAGCCAACATAATGCTTACTCCTTCACATATTGTTGACATATCAATTGGTTACTAGCATGCATGTACTAAAACTAAATTAAATAGACTTAGGAACCCTTTTAATTTCGTCCATTAGCAAACCCACAAACTGAAATCTCCCAAATCCTCACCAAAACTAAGAAAAATTATATGGGAAAGTAAGGAAATTCACACCTGAAGCTAAATCACCAATTGCATGTGAGATTGGACCAAGTTTTGCTAGGTTTGTGGCTGGAAAATGTGATGTTTATGGAGGGGCAGCAGGGAGGACGAAAATAAGAAGAGAAAGATGGAAAAAAAATGGAAATGAGAAAGTGAGAATGAGAGTGTATATATATGTGTAGTTTTTTTTAAAAAAAAGATGGGTATTTGTGTGTGTGTTTTGTTTTGTTTGTTTTTTTTTAATAAGGAGAAGAGGGCACTTGTGTCATTTGCTTTCTATATACTAATGACTATTCTTCCCTTCCAATTTTTTTTAATAAGACTACCCTCAAATTCTATTTTCTTTCATTACTCCTATACTCCATAATTAATTTGTATACCCAATTTCTAAAATTCCTAATTTATAATTATAATCCTCATTTAATTTTTTCTAAATTGCTTTGTAATTCTCTAATGATATCCTGAGACTTTAATTAATTCTTTACTATCCCTAATTTGAAAATTGGGGTGTTACAATTCTCTCCCCCTTAAATAATTTCGTCCTCGAAATTAAAAAAAAAAAAATTACCCTGCTGTTTTAGAACTCTTACAATACTGTAACAAAAACAACAAACAATTTCTCACACACCAATCAGAATTCAGAATCACCATCTAATACCTCATGCTAACACTTCACATATACACAAAATCAACATCCAGACAGAATAAAAAGCATGGATTCAAGTGTCACAACAAAACATCATCATAGCCTCCTAATATACCACTCTTATTTGTTCAACTAAGTTCTCAATTCAAATTAGACTTTCAAGTTGACAATTTCAAAAACAATCATACAGCAATAGAACAAAAGCATTATTATAAATTTCAATATTCCCTACTTTAATCTACATTAACCATCTCTTATTGCTTTCAAATCTCTCTAAACCCTTTTGACTCATAAGGTTTTTTTTTTCAATGATGCCTTGATTATGATTATGTCCGGATCATAATTATACTCAAGACCCCAAAGAAAATCCTTATTCCGTCAATCTTCTTCCAAACTCTTATCCACCCCTCAACATCTACTTCTTCTAATCTTTAAAGTATTCTACAATATTATCCACAAATTAAAATTCCACTTTCCTATAATTCTATAAGAATTCTGCTAGGCCCTTGCAACCTCATAATCCTATAGTACATTGCCATCAAACCACACTCAACTATATAATTATAAACCTTAAGATTTGACTTCCACAATTCCAATAAGTTGATTCAAATCTTTACCCTAAATAAGCAAATAATCCATGATTACAACCTCATTTCCTAATACTATATCTCTTATTATCAATTTCATTCAAGGGTTTAACTAAGTTCTTCTAAAATCACTCGATCATCTATTCCATTTTCAAGGAACAAGAAACTATTCAAATTTACTCTATCAACTAAATGATTTTTTTGGAATTCCTAATTTCTAAACTCACATGATCATCAAATCACTATTTTGTCATCCAAACTCTATAATGCCTAACTAACTGGTATAATCTATCAAATTCCAACAATATAAAATCCTACATCCTATCAACTTGACTTAACACTCATAGTCATTTGGTTCTCCACAAAACACACTTTTACTTCCTCTCCACCTATTACTATCATGGTGTTTCCTAAAGTTTACTAAAGGTGTTCTAATGTCATTCATAAATATGTATATACGAGTAAGGTATTTTAGCTATCCTATGCCAGAATCCTTGCTCTGATACCAAATGTAAAATCCTAGCTTTTTCAACTATATTTATAGCCTTCTAATCAATTTATAACCACTTTCTAATGTTAGAAGCCCAAAAATATGAATAAATTAAAACTTTTCTATTTCAAAAACTACATTAAAAGAATTTCCAACATAAACTTGGGCTCCTAAACAATTTATGAAATTATATCTGTTTCCTGAAATTCGCAGCGGATTATAAATTCATTAAATAGCTAAATTAGTAGTCACTACTTAGTTTTATTTTATACACCTATACTATCTATTGTTACTAAATACTTAACATATTTGAGTCTAACTATTACAATTTTATATAATATAATTCGGCTATCGCAGGTGATAGCCTATACCTATATACATCACAAGTTATAAACTTGTATAAGAATATATATAACAACTAATATATAATACAAATATATCTAACTATTGAGCTTCGGGCCTAACAAGCATCCTTCCTACCTTCCTAGAGCTTCCCTCGGAATTAACTTCTCCCGGCTTATCTGTAAAAATATTTTAAAACAACAGTGAGATTCAAAGAATCCCAACACTACAAAAAAAACGGCGCTTTCCGGCGTATACCTTCCGGCGTTTTCATCAAAAACGCCGGAAATGGCATGCCTTCCGGCGTTTTCTAAAAAACGCCTAAAAGAAACGCCGCAAAATTTGGCGCGCGCTTCCCGCCTTCTTTCCCGCGCACACATACCGGCGTTTGTGGGCACAAAAACGCCGGTATGTATATTTTAATCAAAAAATTTGTTATTTGCTTTTCTTTTTCTTTTTTTTTGGAAAAAAATAACACATATCGGCGTTTTTCATTCTTAAAAACGCCGGTAAGTATTAAATAATATTTTTTTGAAAAAACCATGCATACCGGCGTTTCCTGGAAATGCCGATAAGCGAAAGAAAAACGCCGGTAAGTATTAAATAATATTTTTTTAAAAAAAACATGCATACCGGCGTTTCCTGGAAATGCCGTTAAGCGTACGAAAAACGCCGGTAAGTATTAAATATTATTTTTTTAAAAAACATGCATACCGGCGTTTCCTGAAACGCCGCTAAGCGTATGCAAAACGCCGGTAAGTATTAAATATTATTTTTTAAAAAAAAAACATGCACACCGGCGTTTCCTGAAAACGCCGCTAAGCGTATGAAAAACGCCGGTAAGTATTAAATATTATTTTTAAAAAAAACATGCATATCGGCGTTTGCGAAATCGCCGGTAAAATAATAATACAATATCACTTTCCGGCGTTCCCATCATAAACGCCGGTATGCTCCACCTTCCCTATAAATAGCGATGTTCCCCCCTCATTTTCCCTTGCTCATTCGTTTCTTACTCCTTCATACTTCTTTCTATTTGTTTCTCAGCGATCATTATAAATAGTGGTGCTCCCCCCTCATTGCACATTTGGTGGTTGCTTATTTTCATATCTCTTTTTATTTATATTTGCTTCATTTTTGTTTATTTTTATGTAATTGTTAATTTTTATATTTGATATACTTTAGTTGCTCTTATAGGTATTATTTTCTTTTAATATGTGTAATATGATTTTTCTATCATTATTATTTATTAATATTTTTTATTTATATCTATAATACTAAATTTTCGTCCCAATTTAATGTTAAATTGGGACGAAAATTATTTTTTTTAATTATTTTTAAACACTTTTCGGCGTTTCTGCAAACGCCGAAAAAGTTTATATTAAATAATAGCATACCGGCGTTTCATCAAAACGCCGGTATGTCAATTATTAAAATAATGGACATACCGGCGTTTCGGGAAACGCCGGTATGTCTGAATATTATATTATTTTCTGCATCCCGCGTTTCGGCGTTTGTGGGTATCCTACGGCGTTTGTAAAAACGCCGATGTGCTAACTTTTCCACGTTTTTTTTTCGGCGATTTGCAAAAACGCCGTAGAGTTGTTTCGCCGGAAAAAACGCCGGAAAGAGGCAAAAATAAACGCCGGTAAGCGGCAAGTGTTTTGTAGTGCAATAACAGTTTATTTCAATAGTTTACCTTTAAATCATGATAATATTCTCCTCTTTCCAATCTCTTATTGGAACCTGCCTCTTTCCAATCTCTTATTGGAACCTGCCTCTTTATACCAACCATTTTTAACGATATGTTCGTTAATTAATGGAGGTATTCTTTACCTGCAGGGTTTCTGAAAATGTTTGGCATAGGGGGAGCGACCCACCTGATGCCTAGAGTACTCTACTTTCTTATTTATCTATCTGAGATAAATATACCTCTTTCCTCTTAGGATCAACATTATCATGCTTTAAATAAAATATTCATGCGCGCTTATTGCTATTGAATTAAACTGTTACCTGTCCTTCATTTTACCAATACTCCTCCTTTTCTTCTTGCTGCCTCCAATTACTTGACTTCTAATTCCTCCTAGTATTACATAAAGTAATAGTTACTGTAAATAAATTTCTTATACATGAAACAACTTCTCTCTCGAACCTATATTACTACCAAATTCCCACTTATCTTTACCCTATCATCTACTTCCTTAATCATCAAACCAAAAGTAAGTTCACATAGTTCTATTAAATCATACCACAATCCAAATCAATAAGGACTAAATGAAACTACCACTTCAATCATTTCATTTAATCAATAATCAGTTTATGTAATAGACCATGCATATACACATTGAAACAAAACTCT
The DNA here is from genome assembly GCA_029929735.1 of Mimosa pudica. NCBI lineage: Eukaryota > Viridiplantae > Streptophyta > Magnoliopsida > Fabales > Fabaceae > Mimosa > Mimosa pudica. Next base: position 2,920,481 of record JAKELP010000021.1, on the reverse strand, counting down.
TGCTCAAATAAACTATAAACTCAATCATGCATGTAGCCACTCAAAATACATTCATCCACAACTCCTTAAACAATTTAAACAGGGTTAACATGATGACTTCTTTACCTAAGAATCTCTCAGTTGAATTAGATTTCAGAAAATCACACAAACCATATATTAAATGACAATAAATACTAAGTCAAGTAGCAACTATCCATGTAATTTCACACCATCTCCAAAATAGAGAATGTCAAGACTAAAAGCATATCTATTTATAGTTCCATATATAATTCAGCAACAACTAGAATACTTTCAACAAGAAATTCTCACTTAAGTTTAGTCACTGCAAACAAATTAGAAAATTCCCTAGTTGCATGCATAATAAATTCAATTATTTATACCTCTCACATATGTTCAATAAGACAATAACATTTCCAGCAACATAATCTTTATCCATGAACACCTAAAAAAACTTAAAATCTTTGTTTACTCTTCATTGAGTTAATGTAAAGGGAAATGAATTAAAACTTTAGTTTATAGTTCAAATTAACTTTTAGAAAACCATGAGAGCATAAGAGTAGCATGTACTCACAAATTTATTTCCTAAGCAAACAACCATAATATTGTAATATGTAGCAAGTTCTTAAACATTCATTCAACAACTCTTTAGCATTTCAAACCTTTTTCTTAAACATCTTTTAAAACAGAAATTCTCAACTACATGCAATCTTCTATCTTCTAAGCATACATTATCAAACTTGAAGTTGGGAAACTTAAGCTCCCCAAAATATAACCAATACTTTTCAATCAATGTAGCAAAGGAAAATCATATTCCAAATTAACATGTAACACACAACTCACCATAAACAACATTAAGAGTCACAATATCAACAAAATAATCAACATAAGGTTCATTTCATTTTCCTAAATCATAAACAATGTAGAATCATACCCAAATGAAAGAAAACTATCACTACTTACTAAAAGTTTCTTTTAGGCATTTTAACAAACACCTTATGTGCAATGATATATACATTATTTATGAAATTTCCATCATCAACTCTCTAACCCATACACCATTTCAGCAGCCCCTAATATAAAGAAAACACACATGCATGACAATTTAAACCCTTTTTCCATACTCATGAAAGTAGCAAAAATCAAATCAAAGAAGACACAATATTTATTTACCCCAACAAGCCAACATAATGCTTACTCCTTCACATATTGTTGACATATCAATTGGTTACTAGCATGCATGTACTAAAACTAAATTAAATAGACTTAGGAACCCTTTTAATTTCGTCCATTAGCAAACCCACAAACTGAAATCTCCCAAATCCTCACCAAAACTAAGAAAAATTATATGGGAAAGTAAGGAAATTCACACCTGAAGCTAAATCACCAATTGCATGTGAGATTGGACCAAGTTTTGCTAGGTTTGTGGCTGGAAAATGTGATGTTTATGGAGGGGCAGCAGGGAGGACGAAAATAAGAAGAGAAAGATGGAAAAAAAATGGAAATGAGAAAGTGAGAATGAGAGTGTATATATATGTGTAGTTTTTTTTAAAAAAAAGATGGGTATTTGTGTGTGTGTTTTGTTTTGTTTGTTTTTTTTTAATAAGGAGAAGAGGGCACTTGTGTCATTTGCTTTCTATATACTAATGACTATTCTTCCCTTCCAATTTTTTTTAATAAGACTACCCTCAAATTCTATTTTCTTTCATTACTCCTATACTCCATAATTAATTTGTATACCCAATTTCTAAAATTCCTAATTTATAATTATAATCCTCATTTAATTTTTTCTAAATTGCTTTGTAATTCTCTAATGATATCCTGAGACTTTAATTAATTCTTTACTATCCCTAATTTGAAAATTGGGGTGTTACACCATTAGTATTTTCGCCAAAATAGTTACCATTAGTATACTGTACATAATTTATAGTGAAAATCACCAAAATAATTAACCTTGAAAAATGTTGCAACTCAATGATTACTAAATTATACACACATAGAGCAATCATCCAAAAATATGCAGCGAGAGACCAAGAATATTATAATAAGAAAGCCGACAAACGTAGTGATAATTAAAAGCGCAAAATTATGAGAACACCAGCATTCTTTTTCTTTTTTTTAAAAAAAAAAAAGAAGATTAACTTCTAGAAACTTCGTCAACTGTATACCCATGATCTACACTTTCAATCCGAGGGGAGGGAGTGATATAGAGATACTCAACATTATAAGAAGTAGATTTACTTCACAACCTTACATGTACTCCACTATTGCGTGCATGCTTATGGGTGTTTGTGTGTGTGTGTGTGTGTGTGTGTTGTGTGTTTGGATTATTAGAGAATAGTTTGTGTTTGTTTTGTTTTGTTTTGTATTGTTTGAAAGGCACGGTACTCTCACATATAGTATATATGAAAGCAAATGGGATAAGGGCAAAAGCCGTTGGTTTAAGTTGTATCCAACCATCAAGTGATCAAACATTCAAACCCTACTTTTTCTGCAAAACACTTGAAGAATTTGGAAAGGACAATAATACGTCATGTGCCTCTTCATCAATATGTTATTATTAAAATTAAAATATCATGAGATTCTTTTTTCTTTTCTAAAAAGAGAAAGATGTGTTGCAATTATATTGCCAGTATTGAAAATTGTTGTGCTCGATATGCACGCATTTGCATTTGCATTTGCTCACTTATGATTTCTTCAAAGTTTCCATTATAGTAGTATAACGGAAGAGGAAACTTCAACATCATTTAACAGGTGCACATTAGTTAATTGATTTCTTAAATCATGGTTTCAATATCCCAGACGCAACTCTCTTTGACATACATTAATTTATTTAATTTTATGATAAAATTTTGTATGGCAATATGATTATTAGCTAACTTAATTCATTACACATGATCTGTTTTTCATGAGACATTTTTCAAGTACGACTGGTAAGTATATATTTGATACTAGATGGCTAATCAACGAATTTACATTTAATGCTCATCACAAATATGAGCAAATGGTTTCTCACCTTAATTAATCTGGATCATCTACATTGATTTTAATGGTCCATATTTGATTTAATTTATTTGAATATCTTTGAAAGATTTTTTATTTTAATTGATACAAAATCAAAAAATAAAGTTAGTCTTAAGACTGTTATTTTTTAAAGAACTAAATTTATCACCGAAAAGGTAGGCAATTAAAAATTTTGAATTTGGATCGTCCATATCAAAACTTAGATGATTCAGATTTTATTTCGTTGATATAAGAAAAGATTTGTTATTGCCTTGATGAGCATTGAATGTGGGCCCACTGATCAACATAATAATTTTACGATTAACTTTTTATGCATTAATGGGTAAATTCCTTCGATGTTTTTTATTTTACAGAATGATTGGTATCTAGTTCAAAATTTTAAATCCATAGTAGTTTAAAACATATCAAAATATCGTCATATGTATAATACTTTCCTCTGTCCCTAATATAAGACCTAAATGAATTTTTAGAAAACCCTAACAAAGCTAAATAACACACTTATATATTGATTAACCTTAATATTTTTCTCCAAACTAATTTATTTGACTTATATATATATCAAAAATATGTTATGATTAATTAATCTATTTCGCTACCTTAGTCTTTAAATGTCAATGTTAGTCATTTGTTAAACAATCATAACCAAGAACATTAAAGGATAATCTTGTCTAAAGTAATTGATACGTACGGAAGCTTTTTTAGCACCCAATTTTATTTTTTTATCAATATACTTATCAATAGAAGAATTCAAGAACATGTTATCAACGTTACAAAAATGGTTGGTTTTCTCAGATTCTGACTAGAAGTCTTACCTGAAGGGTTGCTTGAATGTGGTTTCAAAAACTCAAGTGTCTGGACACTATATTTTTAACGAGTTAAATAATAAATTAATTTGGGGAAAAGATAGAGAAATGTCCTTAATAGTTAATACGTAGTATATATGTAAAAGGAAAATAAGGTCTCCGATAAGAACATTCTCAATTTAATTCTCTAATATCAATTTGGGATTTTGAAATCTTATAACATCACTTAATTGTCCTCACCCTATTTTTTAAAAAAATGCTTTTTACCACCTTGGCGGCTATCGGTCACCAGAGCTTTGGCGTCAAGACTCCTTGATATGTCCTTTGTTAGAGCTCAAGCAGCTACTCACTAGCCAGCTAGGTCACTGGAGTTTCGGAGGCCAAATATATATTTTTGAAGTTAATGAACAAAAGCAATTCACACTAATACTAAATGTCTAAACTAGGAAATAATAAGAAGTTGCTATCTATTTTAATAATAATTACTTTAATTTCTTTAGTGACTTCTATTGTTCAATTTCAAACATTTTAACAAATGTAATTAGGGACTTTAAATTTTCGAAACAAAAGTAGTTAATAGCGAAAATATAGAAGATATTGTCAAACCAGTGTAAAATATACGCATGGATTTGTTGAATATGTTTATTAGTAACTACCATAGTCTCACTATTAACTATTTTAGTATTTCTATTGACTACTTTTGTTTTTCAAATTAAAAAAAATATTGAGCTATACTGAAGCTCCGGTTTCTGTTCTTCGGCAAGCTAAGGTTGTCAGAAATCTCCTGATAAAAAAAAAAGGTTGTCAGAAATCCAGTATTGATCGACCGTAGGAGGGGTCACCAGTCCTAAAGCTTTGGTTACTGATTGGTTTAGCAAGGGGGTAAATGATTTTCTTAAAAAAACTGAGTGATGACAATTATGAATTTTAGATTATTTCAAACTCCTTAAATGATAAATAGAAATGACTTAAAATTTTGCTTTTCAAAGACTCTGATCTATTATTTCAAACTGAGTGTCTTGAGAATATGTTTGTAGGATTTTTTTCTTGATTTTGTCCCTTGAAGCTGCTTAGCTTGGTGTATATTTACATCTTAACTCCGTAAGTGTTTGTGTGGGTGTGTTAGTTTTATTTTCAAAGATGCTTGCTCCACAGTCCACACATAACTTTGGCTTTCTTTGGTTAAAGAATATATCAATTGTACACGGAACTTGCCATATATTTATAGATTAGAAATGCCACTTCAATGTCTACAATACATGATATAGATGAATCTTTTTGAAAGAAAATCCAGCTAATATCTATACACACACAAATGAAACACAAAAGTAAAACAATGCGTAGAGGTATTTGTATATAATTGAAGAGAGAAAGCGTGTGCGCTCTCAGTTTCAAGAATCAAAATCCACTTAGCAATGACGCGTGGACCTTACTATCCATATATATGCATTTATACGAATGATATTGGAAGCCAGATTTCTTTATATATATATATATATATATATATATATATATATATATATATATATATATATATATATATATATATATATATATATACACACACACATACATATATATGTGTGTGTGCGTGTATATATATATATATATGTATGTATATATGTATGTATATACATGTGTGTGTGTGTATCATGGTTTCGGAGACAGACATGAATAATGCACATGCATCACCTAGCTTTTTCTTCTAAGGTGGAAAAAAATCAAAGCAAATACCTTTGAATCTTCTTGTTTTGACGATCGTTTTATTTATTTTCCTGCTGACGATTTAGCGAATTGCTGGATTGACCTAGTTTTAGTTTTTTAAAAAGACATTTCAATTTTTTTCATGTCTATGAATGCAGGTAGTAATATTGTGGTCTGAATTAATGATGGTTTCAATGTTAACAACAATAAATTTAATGGTTGTAGATATGAATATTTTCCATCATTTATCTACTTTTATATTTTGTTATGAAGAATATTTAATGATTATTTATTATGACGCCATTGGATTGTTGATTGTTACTGCAATGTCGATATGTCAAAGAAATTGTAAAATATTTTGAACAAATATATGATTATTTTGCTACCAAATTCAAGGCACTTAGTCAATATTTAAGGTAATAATTTGTAAATTGTAAAACATTTTGAACAAATATATGATTATTTTGTTACTAAAGTCAAGGTACTTAGTCAAAATTTAAGGTAATAATTAGTTAATATATATCAATATGATATGTTATGATGTCAATATGTCGAACCAATTGTGAAGAATGTAAGATATTTTGATAATTTTTTATCGTGATTCATCAACAAGGTGATGAAATGAAATTTTTTTGTTTGGAATTTCGGAATATGTGATGTGATTTTAAAAAAATTATTTTTTATTTCTCATTAGGTCGGCTCTTCCGATTTGACTATAGGATGACCCACTGACATTGATCCACTTAATCCACCAGGTTAGTGGTTGGTCTGAATTGATTACCGATTTACTGTGATATATCTTTGCTGAATAATTGGATGTGTACAAACACAAAACCTTTTATTTTTCATCTAAGAACAAATAATTATTTCATAATGAACTTTTTTTGGTGTATATTATTATCACTTTATATGACGAGTTTACTTCTTGTAGTTAATTTTTATAAATAATTTTTTTTAGTTTATTAAGTGGGTGTAGTATATAATTAGTTTAATAATAACTTTTGTTCTTTAACTTTGGGATTTAATTATTCTTCGTTGACTTTGTTATGCGACCAAAACTAAATTATTAATGTTAATTTTTTTCATCACACATAGTAACTAATTTAATGATGGGTTAGGATTTTGCTCACAAAAGGTATGTACAGATATGTATGGACTTATGGAAGCTCAGAAATTTATCCATCAATATTACCCGATAAATTATTGAAAATTTTTTGGCGTCACCCAACCATTAAATTTGTTGACAGTCAATACTATTTTTTAACGGTTAGTGCAGATTTACGCATTTTTTTTCACACATTTCCGACAATATTGATCTGAAAAAAAAAACTTGATTACTCACAAACACAGCTCTTACGCAAAATCTTTCTGTCATAAATTGACCTTAAGCTTGATTAACATCCCTGTAAGTAGTCTCAATTCTCTCTGTAGTCAAGAACATTATTTTTTCCCAACGTCATCTCCTGCGTTACACACCGTTTCCATATAAGTGACAATACAATTTTTAAGAGATAGAGAGGGACTTATTTGTGTATGTGTGTGTATCCAAGACATTTAATTAGTTATTTTGGAACGAATCACATATGAACTCTTCATTTTCTTAAAAAAAAAAACAGAGTATGACATTCTATTAGAGGCAATTAACAAATCATATTCAATATTCTTGAAATAACTATGATACATTCTAAAGAGTTTACATTTCCAGGAAGCAAACAACAACATTGTGCATGGTTCATGAAGGAACAGAATTACGCTATTTACTTCCCTTAAAAATCATTGAAGTCAAATTATTCATCGAAAAAATATAGTTAAATTCTAATGTACTACCATAAGTGTGTTGTTCTAAGCTCTAACACACACATTTGACCAAAAAATAGCTCTAACACACATGCGCGCCCACATAATCTTTTGTTTGAAAATGTAAACTAAAAATCAACGAGGGAATTGAAATACAAAAACTATGCCCAGTTGAGGAAGATATAATACATGCATACACACACAATTTATATTGATGTTTAAAAATTAAATACTCGTAATTTAATGAAAATTTGTTATGATCACAAATATGAAAGAAACATTTATTGATCTAAAAAGACTAGTTTGTTGTAGGGTGTTTCATGGGTCTGTGACAAGCTTGTTTCGTGGCTCGTCCCGTAAAAGGCATCAGGACAACAAAGTTAGCCCATGTCCTGTCCCATTTTCATTCTTGTCCCGTCTCTTATCGGGATCGAGACGTCCCGCTTATTTTTTACAGAAAAACATTGACTTATTTTATAAGTTTATTTTCATTCTACTTTTCATGAATATAAAAGGCTAAAGTATATTTTTGGTCCCTTATGTTTGCATCAAGTTTCAATTTAGTCTTTTATGTTTGGAAAGTACACTTTTAGTTATTTTTTGTTAACACCGTTAATTTTACTTAACGAAAAATGCTAACTTAAAAATTTTAAATGATTATTTTATAATGAAATTGGACCAAAAATGATACATTTTGAAAATATTAGAATATTTACACTCAAATATTTTAATCTGAACATTTTTTTCAGTATTTAATAATCATTCAAAAGTGTTAAATTAACATTTTCCGTTAAGTTAAATTAACGTTGTTAATAAAAAAGGACTAAAAGTATATTTTCCAAACATAAAGGACTAAATTGAAACTTGATACAAACATAAGGGACAAAAAGTATACTTTAGTCAATATGAAAACAAAATGTACATGAATATGTTAGAAATTGGATATAGAAGATTGAGAGTATATACTACAAATATGTAATCATAATCTTTTATTTGTTTTCAGCAAATATATAACTAAAATTTGAAATTTTGTTTATTGACCCGTTAATACTCAAACTAATGAATTCTCATAATAACAAATTACATTAAAATAAAATGAAAATGATCTAATTGTTCATATATGGATTCAAATAAATAAATTTCAAATGCAAATATTTTTTTCCAAAATGCAAACATTGAATAATTATTTTTTAAAAATGTATCTTAAATTTATGCATCTCAAACATTGGTATATCGTTAATACTGTTATCCCGTCCCATTTTTTCCCGCTCCATATTATTTGGTACCCGAAAATCTCCTCATCCCAAAATGAAAGGAATCAGAATGGTATAGTCGAACGAGCTAGACAAAAGTGAACTCTCTTAAATTGTTGTGTGGGATTACACTTCACTTGTTATGCTTTCCAATGTTACTTAAGTGACGTGTTATTTACATGGCTCATGATAGGCTTATAAGTGAAATGCAATTTATGATGAACTCCGATCCTAAGTTAGATAATTGAAGTATAGTTTTAAGTCTCACATGGAAAAGGGTCACAAGTGAAATAATATATATGGTTTTAAATTCGTGAATTTCTCCAACTCAGTATGTCAATTTTGGTAAATTTTTTTTTTAATTTGCAATTGTATTTCAAAGAGAACTGACTCAACTAAAGTGTGGAGACTACGTTCCGGAAGGACTAAAAGCATCAAATTGTGGAAAAAAACTGATAAAGCATAAAGACAAAACACATTTGCACATGGTAGAATTATGCTAAGTTATATTAAATACTTTCTAATATGAGACTACGACTTATCAATACAAAATTACAAACCCATGTTATAAACTTGAAGAATTTTCCAACTTGAGGAAAAATTGAAAAAAATGCCAAATGCGTCTGGAAAAATTGGGGAAAGGAGGAATTAATTTCATCGTTACCAAATTTTGTCACATTCTTTAGACTTCGATATGCATGTAGTTTTGTAAATTTTAGGTTTTTTATATTAAAAATTATAATAAATTTTAAACACCAAAAATATCATCAAATTCTAATACCCTTCATTTGTATGTGAAAAGCAAAACATTATTTTAAAAACTAAATAGAATCTCAGCCATATTTCAAAAAAGTCAAAAAGAAAGAAAGAATAGATAAACTTGGGTTTAAATTTCAAATAAATAATCCCATTTTAGTCCTTGGATGTGATTTTGCCTTACAAACATCACCATAATAACTCTTGGGCGCTTGCAAAAGATAAAAAATGTGTGTGTAAAGAAGCGGCATTCCCCAAAATTGAATATATATATATATATATATATATATATATATATATATATATATATATATATATATCATAAGAGATTAAATCAAGTAAAAAATGTAAATGAAAAAGAAAAACGGAAATTTTAATTGTGCTATTATTCATGTACTAGAGACTACAAGTGAGTGAATCGGTAGATTAACAGAGGGCCTACCAAAGGGTGATATTAGGGTGAAGTCATTGTCAAATAGGTAGCTAGGTGGGGATATATAGGGTAGTTGTTGAGAGGAGGTGAATATATGGTTGTTGCTCTAAAAGAATATTTCTTCAATATTCAATATATCAATGTTCCTCTTCTCCTAACATCTCTTACTATTTCTTCTCCAATACTTAGCATCCTATGTGCTCTCTCATAACATCATATATCCACTTTCTATAAAGTCCCATTTCATTTCCCAATAAAAGCTTTGTTTTCTTTACTTTCTCTGTTCAAACGAATGTGTTTCTTACTTAATTGTTGTTGTTGTTATCGATTTTGATCGAAGACAATATTATTAACAACATATAAAGTAATGATAATGCACGTGATTTGTATATATAATGTGCGTAAGTGTGTGTATTTTTATTTCTCTATTTCAGATCATTTACTAAGGAAGTAGTTCACAATTTCATTTCATGTTTTGCTAATTTTAAAATCAGAGAATAACAAATATTGAAGTTAAAACACTACAAAAAAAACGGGTCATTCCGGCGCAACCTTACCGGCGTTTTGGTCTAAAACGCCTATATGAGACGCATACCGGCGTTTTTACCCAAAGCGCCTATATGAAAACGCCAATAAATTTGGCGCGCGCTTCCCGCCTTTTTTCCCGCGTTTCCATATCGGCGTTTTGGGTATAACAAACGCCGGTATGGTTTTTAAATTTAAAAAAGAGGGGCTGACAGTTTTTTTTTATTTTATTATTCAGAAAACCGCATATAGGCGTTTCCTCAAAACGCCTGTATGCGATTAAATATTATTTTAATCGCACATAGGTGTTTTGAGAAACGCCTATGTGCATAACGTGCATTTAATCTGCGCATTAAGTGCATATTAAATGCACTAAATGCATATAGGCGTTTCTCAAAACGCCTATATGCGATTAAAATAATATTTAATCGCATACAGGCGTTTTGCGGAAACGCCTATATGCATTATTTACATTAATGCATATAGGCGTTTCCGCCAAACGCCTATATACATTAGAAAACATATAGGCGTTTCCCTGAAACGCCTATATGCATTATTTTAATGTAAATAATGCATATAGGCGTTTGGCAAAACGCCTATATGCATTATTTAATATTAAAATGCATATGGGCGTTTTCCAAACGCCGGTACGCACCTCCGTTCCCTATAAATAGCACCTCCCTCCTTCCGCAAAGTTGCTCATTTTCTCGTTTTCTTCTATTTTTCTTCTCTTCGTCTCTCATTCAATGTTGCTGTTGATTTGTTTTTTTGGCTAGTTTTGCTGATGTTTTTTATTTCGTGTTTTTGGTGATATTTGATTTTATAATGTTGATATGATCTTATTGCTTTTCTTTTACATATTGCTTGTTGTTTTGATTTTATATATTTGGGTATCATGTTTTATGAATTACTCTTGTTATTGCTTATGTTTATATATATTATTCTTTATGTGTATGTAACTTTGGGATTAACATATTATTCCTTATGTTTTTGAACATTTTTCTTCCTGGTTCTAAACAATCAGGAAGAAAATGTTTTTATTTTTTTTTTGGAAAACACATACCGGCGTTTTGCAAAACGCCGGTATGAAATATTATTATTTAATACCGCACATAGGCGTTTTATAAAACGCCTATGTGCATAAATAAAAAAATATTATTTCCACATACCGGCGTTTTGCCCCTCGTCTAGGCGTTTTTCAAAACGCCTAAATGCCGCATTCCCACGGCAAATATTTAGGCGTTTTGCCAAAACGCCGTAGCGCTATTCCGCCGGAAAATTCCGCCGATTCGAGGCCCTATAAAACGCCGATATGGGCCCCGTTTTTTGTAGTGAAAAAAGTAAGAAAATTAAAATAAAAAACAATGTAAGTCAAACGTTAAACTAGAATTAAGTACTAGTGTTGGCAAAAAAATGAATTAAGTAATCTAATGTTTTAACCTCGTTTTGTCAAGCTGGATGATGTGATTAAAGAAACTGAATTTGTTGGCTTTTTTGTCGATCTATAATTAATTAGTCAGGAGAAACTGTGTGAGAATCCTCCCAACGACGTGACATGCATATACTCATAAAACATTCAAGAAACGACGTCGTACGAAACCCCAACCTTGATTATAGACGGTGAGACCCATTTGATATGTGGTATGGGTCTTATTTCTATACTTAATTAACTATCCACTGTTACAGAAAAATTCAAATTGACTCGTACGTACAACACAGTGTACATGATGCATTGAATCGTAATTTTTTTAATAAAAGGATATTAACCTATTATTGCAAACTCTTTATTCTTTTTTTATCCACGTGGAAATTGATCTCATCAAAACTTGCTCAAAAAAGAAAGTGGGGAAGCTATATATTTTTGTCGGCTAGTGGAACAAGTTAAAATCCCAAATGAGAACAATGTGCAAACACACTATACGTCTCAAAACATATCACTATATGGGAACATGCATGCATGTTGTTTCTTCCCAATTCAACATACCAGCTTAATTGCCAACTATATAACAAAATCTCACATCTAGCTACTCCTATATATATAGCCTCCCTCTATAAAACACACACACACACATGCGCATGCATGCATATAAGTAATGCTAAGACAAATTCTCTACCTCCTCAGCAAGTGAGACCAAGTTGTAAGGATGACATGTGCTGCTACATATTAAATCTATTTGTTTTATAATAAGAAGAAAAGTTTTAATGTCTTTGTTACTTTTATTATGACTCAAACTCTAGAAAAAATTCATGTTTTTATCATCCTTAGTTATTTTGTAAAATTGATTGCTCCTCCATTACGTAATAACTATTAGACTGATTTGAATAGACAATTGAGTAAACGACATAAATAGCATGATTATAACAAATGTAAGCTGATGATTTTAAAATATTCTTATAGTTAGATTACGCACGTACTAATTTAAAATCATATAAATTATGCAAATTTGGAGGAAAATGTAAATATATAGATAAAATGAATATTTTAAATTGATGAAGAGATGAAATTGATTTAATTCTACTCATGCATAGGATAGCAATTCCTAACAATATCTAGTATTTAATTTTTTCCAAAAGGTATTTGATCAAGGTAAGTAATTGATATGATATGGATATTGTTGAACATATAATTTATGGCAGAAATAAGAGATAAGGATGGTAAAAGATGAGTAAAATTTGTTGAAACAGAGTTGGTAGTATGATGCAAGTAAAGGCCTTGTAAGTCTCGAATTGAAGTTGAATATTAGAGGAGGCAATACCATAAAAATGTTACTGAATCTTCTATATATTAGGGAGTACCAGAAAATTATTTCAGAAAAAACGAAAGAAGGAAGGAAGGAAACAAAGAAAGGACTTAGGTTTTGTGTAACAGTCACACAATATGGGGTGAGAACACAGAATATATATATATATATAAGTAAATAGATTATATTTTATGCACATGAAGAAATGAGAAGGGGCAATGATTTCTCCCGCATGTAAGGAAAAACAAAACCAAAAAAACTATTGATGATGTAAATTAAATTACAGATAAGGTCAAAAATATAAAAAAGTCCTAGGTTGTACTGTTACAGTATATGATAGAAGAACTGAGACCCCTAAAAGAGCTTATTATATATAAATATAAAGTTTTTTGGCCAAGCTACTCAATCATTATCCTTTGTATCAGTACATGTTTAAGGGTTAAGGGAGATGAATCTAGATAGCTACCATACATTTCATGAACTATTTAACGATTCATATTCCTACCAATAATACATAACACAAACAGATATAATGGACTTATTTAGTTTTAGTTTGTTTTTCTTCTTTTGACTTTCCGACAAGTTCTACAAGATTCGTGTTCCTAAGTTAGATCTAAAATTGAACCTAAAATGGAAATAGTTGTTGTCTTGGCAAGAGGATATGAGGTTATATTTTCATCACCTGTCCTTGTTTATATATACTATTATTTTTTATAGAGATATATATTATTATTATACTGTACGTGCTGGATGTTTTCTTGACTTTGAAATTTGAACAACGTGCGCTATTTCTGGTATTAGCATGCCAGTTTGTTCTTTCTTTTATTTCTTTTCAGGAAGAAAACATAACTTATTGATTACAGTATTAATTAATAGTACTATACTATAGTAGAAATAAGAAAATCGAAGAGTTTTTATTTTCATTTAATTTTAAATTCATTGACTAATAAATAATGGAAGATTGCTGAAAATTTTCGTGCTAAAAAATTTATTATTGAAGTATGCGTGAATTTGTCGTTATTAAGATTCAATTTCAATCTTCAAGCAGAACAAAGTGAAATCTAATTTCAACTAATATAAGGCTTTTCTTCAGTCATGTGTAACAAAGTTTTTTTAGCAATCTAGAAATATTTATTTTGTAATGATGGGTTTTCAAACATAATCTATACTTTTAACAGATCACGTTGAGCCCCTATAACATTTCAATGTGTACATGGCACAATTCATCCCTTGTTTGCTAATCGACAAATTCATCTAAATTATTTAAGTTACACTTTTATTAAAAATTATATATTTATTGACACTTAAAATGTGCTCCACATATGAACATGATGAACACCGGAAAAGGAAAAAATGGGGAACACAAGAAGGACCACTAATAATTGACTTTTGTACTCTGTTTATTTAAAATTTAGGGGAACTCAATTTGGAATCGCATCGTCGAGCAAACATAATATTAGAAAAGTCCTACTAAATGTCCAAATTAAAGTAGGGTCTCAAGATACCCATTTTATTTTCTTCCGATCCAAATCAAAATGACATTTATTTTACCCTCAACTCTCTCATTTAAGAAATTAAAAGACTTATGAACGGTGTCCAAGAACTTGTTATGCATGGTCAAAAGCTTGTTACACAAGGTCTAAAGATTGTTTTTTTTTGCCACAAAGGGTCTAAAGATTGTTAGTAGTTAACATTCAACAACTTTTGAATGGTGTCCAAACTCTTGTACATAATGGTCAAAAAGTTGTTATTTACAGCGCAAAGGTTGTGACAAATGTGCTTATATTCTATTATACTTGGACTAAAATATGTTAAGGAAATTAAAATATTTGTGACATATGCCCAAGAACTTGTTATGAATGGTCAAAAACTTATTACATAAGGTCTAAAGATTGTTAGTAGTTAAATCTAACATCTTGTAAATGGTACCAGACAAATGATAAAATTGTTATTTGGGTTTAGAAGATAATTGAGCACAGGACAATTGAGACCATAATTTAATTTGAGCATTTAGTGAGACTTCTATAATCGTATGGTTCTCCTTGTACGTCAAATTAATTTCAAAGTTATTGTAGTTATTCCACAACTACATTGCCATTTAATAGTTATATGTTTCATTTATTTGATCGTGTAATTGGATGGCGATAGAGCGACACGTAGAAAACGTATTCCAATAAAGGGAAAATCCCAAATAAATCTCTCCCAATACCCAAAATGACAAGTGATGAACCTAAACTTCCAAAAGGACTATGAAAGAACCGGCACCTACCTGTCATTTTAAAATTTTGCGAAAAGATAAAATTGTCCCCATCCTAAAACACAAATTGCGAGAAGAGGGTGAGTGTTAGGGTGAGTTTAGGGTGGGGTAGTAATTTGTGTTTTAGATGGGGTAATTTTGTTTTTTCGCAAAATTTTAAAATAACAGGTAGGTGCCGGTTCCTTCATAGTCCTTTTGGAAGTTTAGGTTCATCACTTGTCATTTTGGGTATTGGGAGAGATTTATTTGGGATTTTCCCATATTAAAGAACACATAATGAAGAGAAAAACGCGAAAAATAACAAGATTCTTGAGGCGTACATATATATTTTTCTTCAGTTTTATTTTCCACTTTAATACTACCTCCGGTCCCTAATGTAAGAGCCCAAAATTTGAATGGTTTTGGTCCCTAATGTAAGAGCTCACCTCATATTCTCTCCTCATTTAATGCATTTTTCCCTATTTTACCCCTAACTCTCTTTCATATTTATTAATGCTTATGTACTTCTTTCTCTTGAAAGTACCATAATAAATATGGGCAATTTTGGAAAATAAGCATTAACTCCAAACACCCAACTAACATTCACATGTTTTCTTAAGAAGCGTTTTTTTTGGCGGCTAACTCTTACATTAGAGACCGGAGGGAGTATTTCTCTAATTTTCTTAAATCTAAATTCAAGATAACTTTCTTACAGTTTACCTTGCCTCCCCCTCGATGGAGGATTGCCATTTGAAGAACAATTAAATCTTCAAAAAATGCTTACAGAGATATTTTTAAACCTGCCTATATTTGCAATATTACTATGGATATTATTTAAATAGGTAATCAATCAATTTTCGTTCTTTTTTAAATGCTTTTGCATGCTCATCCAATTATATTGAAAAAAGAAAAGAAAATAATTATTTCTACTCTTTATTTCTTGTTTCTTTTTGCCCCTTCTCATCCAATCAAATTATAAAAAAGAGGAGAAAGGTTCATGAAGTAGAGTATCTGTTTTATTTTGAGTAGATTTCTCATTTGAAATAAGGTTTATGAATTTAAAGGGCTATCTTCTACTCCCTCCGGTTCGTAATATAAGAGTCCATAATTTGAAATGATTTTTATTATCCAAAATATAAAAGTTTATCTCACATTCTCTCTTCACTTAATAAATTTTTACTACCTCTAACCCTCTTTCATATTTATTAATGCTTATGTATTTTTCTCTTAAAAGTTTAAAAAATGACTATTAGAAAAGGAAAGGACTATCAGAAAAGTTTAATAATAAATATGAGTAATATAAAAAAAACATTAACTTCAGACACCAAACTAACTTTTACATTTTTTTCTTAAGAAACTTGTTTTGGTGGCTAAGCTTTTATATTATGAACCGGAGGGAGTAATTAAAAAAGATTATTTACATTAGGATATATGACTCCCAGATAAATAGGGGTTCTGACTTTCACAAAGCTAAGTAAATAGGATATGTCATCTCTTATTTCATGGGGTATAGTCTGTATTAAATATAGGCAAAGTTAGAAGATTTAATGGAAAGTTAATAAGTTTAAAAGTTTTCCTTAATTTTTGTGAAATATGTCGGAAATAATTTTTATATAAATAATATCATAGGAGTATATTACTGTTTTAAGATCATATTCCTTGAAAAACTTGTATTTATACCATAGTTAACATTTACAAAAAATATTGTAATCATTTTAAATTTATACACACAAAAAAACGATAGAGTGTCACCATTTTCATTAAGAACAAAAATTTACACAATGCAAACCACCACAACAACAACAAAGTCTTATCTCACGCTATATGGGATCGGCTACATGGATCATATAATATCATTGTGTTCTATCATTCACCAACTTTTGGATATGTTATTTACCAATAATTCTTATTCTATAAGTTTACCGAGTGTTTGTCATTTACTTTGGGTATATCATACAACGCAATCCACAGCAGCAACTAATTGCATGTGGTATAACCGTATAAGTGGACACCTAATTAGCATTATTCCATTCCCATTAATTAATTCAATTAATTGAGTTCGCATTTGTCGAAAAAACTTTTTATGGATTGCATTTGTAGAAATGATAAATACGTATAACTTTTAGAGAAAATTTCACTTCACCCCCATAACAATAAGCAATTAACCTTATATCCAACACCTATCCAACACCACCCCCCCCCCCCCAAACGATTAAAAACAACATGAAATATCTTCACCGCGACTCAGAGGACCAAAATGATATTAAATGTTTCAACTAAAATACCAAAATGTCCTTAGTACACATACAGCTTTTGGGAATTTTCCATATGGGTCTTGGAAATTCTCTATATGTATCTTGATAACATAAGTGTGAAATTATTGGACCTATTAGCGTTGGATTCTACGACATTTGTGATTATATATATTTAATATTAATGTGAGTATTTTTAAGTCTAAAAAAGATAATCAGTATATAGCAAAAGAAAATATAAGAATTTCGTAGAAGAACAATTAAAAGAGGACCAACTAAACATCTGATAAAACCATATAACGAATAACGAGTTAATTTTTCATTTGAAATATCAGTGGACCCAATTTGCAACAAGTTAAAATTATGAATACTATATTATTCCGTTTTTTAATAAAGGCCAATTACCTATCTGACTTCATTAGTTTCGTCTACTTATTAGTTATTAGGCAAAAAAGCATAATTATTTTGATGACAGTAACTGGGATCAAATAATTTAACCTAATTTTATGAGTGTGGGTGGTCAACAAAGGAAAATGGCATGTGCTTTAGAATGAAAATATTTTGTAAATAGCAGTGCAGCCAGCTGATTTAGAAAACAAATACGAGTATTCAATATTTTCGGCCTTTCTCTGTCAAATTTCTTGTCAGTTTTTTTGGAATTAACTGTACTACCACAGTGTTTACATTTTACACATACATTTCACGTACAAATTAAACATTCTATGAAAATATTAAAATAGAGACACCGCACGTACTCATATTGATGTTACTATTTTAAATTTTTAATTTTATATTAAATTGTACTGTATACAGACAATCAAGCTTGTTAATTATTTTTATATTTATTTATCTTTAATTAATTAACATTATATAAATAGAAAAACCACGGATCCTTTATTCATTCAACTAGTTATGCGGTCAATGCATTATATTAGTGTGAAATGTATATCTATCGTCGAATAAATTGGATGTGTGTGTGTGTGCGCGCTATAATAATAAGGAGAGATTTTATAAAAAGTGAAAGCATCTTCAATTATTTGAATGGACCAACATCCAACAACAATCTTATATATGGCAGAAACTACTAGCTATCAAAAGCTCGATCAATTTAGAGAAGAGAGTCATTTCAAATCTTCCACTATAGCTATTTATATTCACATTTCTAATGGATGATTATGTATAATATCTAATAATTGATCTATATTCTCTTGAGTCCTAAATATAAGGCTATTTTGACTTTTTTAAAGAAAAATTATAGTTGCGAAATTGATTATTTTAAATTGTCTAGAGTTATATTTTCCCCTAAAAACTAGTTTATTCTACTTATAAACTAACATATATTCTAACTACATGTGACATGTAATACTACCTCCGTTCTAAATTTAAGATCACTTTCTCTAATTTAATTAGATTATGTATGTTAGTTAAATTAATTATTATCACTTTATATTACCAATTCCCCTAAATTAAACCATATACCTTTTATCCGCACTCTCCATCTCTTATTTGTTTATTATTGATAAGTATTATGATGTCAATTTGGGGGGAAATTGGGAAAATTAGAAAATTATCTTATATTTAGGAATAAATTAAAATGTGAAAGTGATCATATATTTAGGAACGAAGGGAGACAATAAGTAGTCCAATTTTCTTACTTAATTTTCACCAAAAAAAAAATCAAAGTAACTTTATTTTTAAAACAGGAGGAGTATTTAACCTGGTGAAGTAGTTAGTGGTTTTTTTCCAGTTTTCTAGCATGCCTAAATTACCAAACGCGGATAAGATTATCCGTACGTGTTCACATATGCACTCTCAATAAATTAATTACGTGTTGATTGGGTAAGGATATTGCTTAATATTAATATAAAATCTTGACACATTTTCAATATGAATTAGTAAAATAATATCCACTAATTGAAAAATTACATTGATAAGCACTACAATATTGACATGATGTTATATAGTAATTTTTTTGTCTAATGTACAGGATAAAATATTAATTTAACTTTTTACCTTCATTGTTATCAACAGCATCTTCAGTTAAGAAAACTACCAACAGCATCGTCACTGTTATTTTCTTTGTTATTATGGTCACGAATATTCCTCTATTATTATTGATCATTATTGTTTAACACATCACTATCAACTTATTATCGTTATTATTAGTACCACATTTACCATTATCATTATTGTTACAAATAAAGATGACTTGATAACAAGGAAATTATCATTCCTGCATTTTATTTTAGTTATGACATTAATTAATTACCTCACGAGGTTAAAAACCATGGTGAAATATCATAAAACTGTACGTCTGTACGTATTTTCATTTTTCACAAGAATTTTTTATATACAGTAGAACTTTACTAGTAACAAGTAACATGTTTTTATTCATGTAATTATTAGTTTAACATCATTAAAATATTGAATGTATAATTGTTCTCAAGTAGTCAAAGTAATAATGCTTTTTTCTTAACTGATGGAATTTTTTTTAAGAATATTATGTATATGAAAATTCAACTTAACATGAGTACATACACGTAGTGCATTGATTTATTGATGTGCGACTTGAATTTGTACATTTACAAGTTTTGAAAAAAAGAGGTTCAAATGGATTTAGGAAGGTTTTACCAAAAAAATGTATTTAAGAATTTACATGTCATTATAATTGATTTATCTTATATTCAAATTTTCGTCAAGCAGTTAAAATTATGAAAAATTGGTAAACTTGTGTTCATCACAACACAAATCAGAATTAAAATGGTCACCAATTACTAACTCTAAAATAAGTTTACAAAGTCGTAAAAAACTTTTAGAGAATATTTAAAATCTTCTCAAAATATCATAAGTAATAAGTAAGTGCTTTTCATCGAAAAAGTATGTGATTCTTTTATACACTTTATTTAATAATTAGTGAGAATATCCTATCTAAGGTATTTCTTTACATTGATTATATTTGTTACAAAGAGTTGAGTATTTCAGGCCAAACGCAGAAAAAGTTGGAAGCATATCCTCCTCTATTCTTTATTAGATTTTTGTTTTCAGTATTTTTTTATCAGAAATATTTGTTTTCAGTAGCACTTATCCATTTTTATGTTATAAAAATAGAAATTTTTGGTTTAATATGTTATAAAACTCTTATTATAGCAACGGAGATGGGTTAAGACTTGTTCACTACGAGGTTACCAGTATCTCAAATACTCCCTCCGGTCCTATTTATAAGTCTCCAACCGCCACTAAATTTTGGTCCTTAATATAAGTCACCAACTAACATTAACTAACTCATTTATTAAAACTTTCCCAATATACCCTTAGCATTGAAAAATGAACATTGGAAGATGAGAAGAGAGAGAAGATGAACAAGACACATATATACTTATAAAGATGAAAAAGGTAGTGGACCATAGTAATAAAGATGAGAGGGGCAAAAATGGAAAAGACAAAAAAATAAGACCAATTTAATGACTCAACTTCCATTAACCTTCATTCCTTGGTATGTACAATTTGGGCGGTTGGCGACTTATAAATAGGATCGGAGGGAGTAAGATTTTATTTTTAAGGTAAAATCCCAAATAAATACCTCCCAATACCTAAAAGGACAAATGAGGAACTTAAACTTCCAAAAGGACTATGAAGGAACCAGTACCTACCTGTCATTTTAAAATTACACGAAAAGACAAAATTGTCCTCATCCTAAAACACAGTTACTACTTCACCCTAAATCCACTCTAACACCCACACTCTTCTCGCAATTCGTGTTTTAGGATGGAGACAATTTTGTCTTTTCGCGAAATTTTAAAATGACATGTAGGTGCTGGTTCCTTTATACTCTTTTTGAAAGTTTAGGTTCCTCACTTGTCCTTTTAGGTATTTGGAGGGATTTATTTGGGATTTTCCCTTATTTTAATTGGAAGATATTTATATTTGGGAAATAAATCTCTTATCATAATATTCTATGAACCAAATTTAACAAAACATCAAAATAAAGCATCCATTTTTTAATTTAAGTGTGGACATGATATATTCCCAAGAGAAAATGCAATGAGAGTTAGAATAACGAGTTCATTCCAGACAAGTGACTGTTAAAAATTTGGGTTAAGGGTCAAATCTAACACTCTACTATTGCCAAAAGTTCACCCAACATAAACAAGAATTCGATAGTTCAAATGTAGCACACATCTTTTAAAAAATGGCTCAAATCTAGCATTTCCGTCAACTTTAACGGGTTTGACCGTTAAGTTTGACTTGACCATGCCACGTCACCCGCCATGCCACTCAGTTTTGCCACGTGGCATGCCACGTCACCCAATGGGCTCATTCACTATCCATTATTGGGTGACGTGGCGGGTGACGTGACAGGCCACATGGCAAAACTGGTTGACGTGGCATGGTCAAGTCAAACCCGTTAAAGTTGACGGAAATGCTAGATTTGAGTCATTTTTTGAAAGATGTGTACTACATTTGAGTCATCGAATTCTTGTTTATGTTGGGTGAACTTTTGGTAATAGTAGAGTGCTAGATTTGACCCTTAACCCTAAAAATTTTATTAGTGATGACAACCTAGAATCAAAGTACCAATACTTTTATGTGTACAAAATTTACTGACAGTGCCATTGAGGTTTAATTTTCTATGCATAATTAATATTGCATATAAAGATTTGGAAAAATTGTGTGCAGGTCCCCAAAAAAACAATTATATATCAAAGACCCAAAATAGTGCGTATTATAAGAATAGTGCGTCATAATTGCTTAGAATAGTGAATTAAATTGTTTAGATCTTGACTTTTGTTGTGCGTATTATAAGAATAGTGCGTCATAATTGCTTATGGAATACGTATTGTGACGAAGTCACTCCCAAAGACCCAAACTACTACTACTGATGTAATTTTTTTTTTGGAAATTTCAGTTGATCATATAATCCCCATAATACTCTTGGCATATCAACCTCATAATCCTACAAAGAAGTTCTTGACTTTTAAATTAAAATTAAATTTTTTAAATAAAAAAATTAAAATTAAATATTTTAGCTGTTAGACTAAAACATATCCTTATTGAATTTCGTATATCAATGTGAGAATTTTAAAGTTTTTAAGACATTTGTGATTATTTCTATCATCAATGTGAGAATTTCAAAGTTCTTAAAAAATTTGGAATCCAACATTAAAATATTTGACATTTTACAACTAGATTTTCAAGTTATATAATGAATTTCAAGACATTTGTTCTTTTCTCAACACCAATGTGAGTATTTCTTAACCATAAAAATCATGGAATCCAACACTACAACATTCAAATTTTCAAAATTAGATTTTCAAAATACATATGTGGAATTTCTAAGACGTTTATACTTCTTTAATTTCAATAAGAATATTAGGGATATTTCATAACTATATTTCCAAAACGTTTGTTATTTCGTGGAAAAAACATTTTAGTCTTAGAGTGAAATATTCAATTTCACTTTGCTTCTTGGGGCAAAGTGAAATATCACAATGTTTTGGGGAACATAAGGTCAACTCACAATTGTTTGGTTAATTCAACTTTTTCCATTTTGTTGGTTCATTTTAATTTTATTTAAAATATTTTAAATAGAGTGCTTACTTTAGGAGTCTATATATAAAGACCCACACATCCCCTGCTTTTACATGCTCTGCCCAGCAGACAGACAGATCTAACACTAATCATCACTTTCTTCTTCTTCTTCTTCAACCCTTCTTTTCTCTATTTATCAATCTCAACATCTTCTTTAATTTATTCATCTTACCATAATGGAAATGGAGTACAAAATCAAGACCACCACCTCACCATCTCCCTCTCACTCTCCTCCTCCTCCTCCACCTTCACAGCCACAATCTCCGCCGTGTCCAGTGGTGGTTTCGCCTTGTGCCGCCTGCAAGATCCTCCGTCGGCGGTGTGTGGAGAAGTGTGTTCTTGCTCCTTATTTCCCTCCCACCGATCCCCTCAAATTCACCATTGCTCATAGAGTCTTTGGAGCAAGCAACATCATCAAGTTC
Organism: Mimosa pudica; assembly: GCA_029929735.1. Classification (NCBI taxonomy): domain Eukaryota; kingdom Viridiplantae; phylum Streptophyta; class Magnoliopsida; order Fabales; family Fabaceae; genus Mimosa; species Mimosa pudica. Next base: position 2,896,949 of record JAKELP010000021.1, on the reverse strand, counting down.
TTGCAGGTACTTTTATTATATTTACCTCTATACTATATTAAGTGTACATAAATAATATTGAACAGTAAACTTTTGTATAGAAAGACAAATGTAACACTTATTCACACACAATTAATTTCAACACTTTACTCACCGGAAACAGTTTTATGAGAATTATGCCATTTTCCGTTTTTTCAATGAATTTTCTTTTTTTTCTCTCTAATGGTAATCAAAAGCATTTTTAGAGGGACAGGATGATAATTAATGGTCAAAAGTGGAAGGGAAAGGCATCAATGGGCTTACCTACTTGGTAGCTATAATGGCCTGTTTTATATCATTTCTTTGAATAGACTTCAATTCTTAGAATAGACAAAATGATCATGTTCCTTTCCTTCTCTATCTCTCTCTTTCTACCGAACTCTGCTTAACAAACCAGACTTATTTTCTTCTTCACCTCTAACAGAATTTCTCTTTTACAGTGCATTCATTCACAAAAATTACACACAACATTCCAATTTTTTGGGCGAATGTCATTTTTGTGTAATAGTAAAGGAGCTGTGGTATCTGACCATTTTTTTTATTTCAAAATTTGCCTCAAAGTTGACTTTTTCAAAGGGGAAATATCAGCTCATTATTGTTAAATAAATGTTAATAATAGAAAAGGGTAATTTTCTTAAAGGGATAATCATTAGCAACTAAAAGGAAAGTGTTCCTCTTTAAATACTTTTAGGACGATTTTGAGCCAACAAAAACTTCTTAATATCCATAACTCTCCCTTGAATACATTCTGAACAAAAACTACCCTTGAATAATTAATTTTTTTATTTAATTTATATATCAAACTTACTCTTAATTTTGTAATCATCATTTTAGTTTCTAAATTTTGATTCGCATCAATTCAGTTTCTATAACATCAATTCGTACATACATTTGGTTATCTGAAGTCAAAATTCAATAACTATAAATTCTATTCTTTTTCAACAAGCCAATGATCAAAAGTCAAACACATATAATCATTCCATGGATACATAAGTATTGTACACAAGTATGTACACACACTTGAATATATACATATATACTCCTATATATATTAATGAAATTGAATTTTGCAGGAACTTCCAGAGTCACAGAGAGCAGATGCAGTGAGTAGCATGGTGTATGAAGCAAATGCAAGGATAAGGGACCCAGTGTACGGATGTGCTGGAGCCATATGTCAGCTTCAGAAGCAAGTGAGCGAGCTGCAAGGTCAGCTAGCCAAGGCTCAAGCCGAGCTGGTGAACATGCATTGCCAGCAAGCCAACTTGGTGGCTCTCATTTGCATGGAAATGTCAACCCAACAATCTCCATCATCATCATCTCACCCTTCTTCCTCATCTGATGACCCACATAGTCACTCCATGAATATGATGATGGCCTCGGCTCACTCCTCGGCTCAGCCGTTGCTACTTCACGATGATATGAGCTGCTTGTTTGATGACAACAACAACTTGAACAGCTTCGGCTCGGCTTGGGCTTGGGAACCTCTTTGGACGTGAACTCTAAAAAATTATATATCTGCTGTTTCCTAGATCATATTTTTATTTAATTAGTGTAATATTCACTAGAGAGACTAATTTAATGGAAACTCATATTTATATATATCAATAAAGATACTTAGTATCCTAAATATAAGAGTTCAACAAAGAGTTTATTTCCGTCCTATATATAATATCACTTTACATTTTGTGTTCTAAATTTAAGATATTTTAGTTCCACACACTAAATGAGCCTATCACGGAAGTTCCAATGCATAATCCATATCCAGTCTTGAAAATAATATTTAGTTCACAAATGAATTTTGATTTTAGAATAAGTTTAAAAGGGTCATTACCTCTTCTATTCCTTGGACTTTCACTTGACTTTAGTTTTGGTCCATGCATCATTGAAATAAATATGGAACTTTTGTTGATCCTTGACTTTCCAAGTTTTTTCATAATTTAGAGATTAAAACCAAAATTAATTGAAAGTTTTAAGAGTAAAACTAGTGATTTTAAAATTCAAGGACCACTACAAAATTAATTGTAAATTCAATGACCAGATATAAAGTGATTAATTGGGCTCCTTTAATCTCTACAAATTAGAGTAATAGATTTTATATTCAAATGAGAGGGACTCGCAATTAGTTGTGTGTGGTAGATGAATAACGGCCTTGGAACTTAACTACATATGGTGGTAAAATAATGGTGAAGGAAAAAATTAATTCATCGAAAAAGGAAAATTAAGTTATTGATGGGTCTACATTAAAATGCAATGATTTTAGAGAGAGAGAGAGAGAGGAGAATCAACGAAGAAAAAGAAAGCTAGCTTAGCTTGAGTCAGCAATGCCTTGACATCGTTTGCGTTTCTTGTCAAAAGTCAAAACAACAACTCTAATAGTAATATCAGAATGTTATTTCTCTCTTTTTTTCTTTTTAGTTTTGTTTTCAGTGTTCGGAACAGAAGATCTTAGACTCGAGTGATATGATTCACCTATAATTTTAATAGCGACGCATAATTTTAATATCATTACGTATATGTTGGATTTATATTAATATCAATTCGTAGAAAATTTATGTTATTTGAGTCAATTTAATTTTTCATTCTTAAATTCTAAACTAATAAACAAAATAACGCCCTAGACTTGTTAAGGTATTATTATGACCAGTAAACTCCAGAAGGTAAGAGATTAACGCCCAACTTGATTTGACCCCCCGAATAAGTGGAGCTAATATATATATATATATATATATATATATATATATATATATATATATATATATATATATATATATATATATATATATATATAATAGGATATTTCTTTTTTAAATTGAAGCCATATGAATATAAATCATTCTCTCTTCAAAGCAAGTACAGCGCAAGATAGTTAGCATTATAAATGACATGTGTGCTCTCACACTCATATATTTAATGTATTTTAAAATATTTAGTTTTAAAACCCTCCAACATGAATCCCTTGAAAAAAACAAATCAATTTTTTAAATTTGATAAATCCCACATCAAACGATAAAGAGAAATATGAGATCTCTATATCTATACGATTTTCCCTATTATGTTTAATTCCTATCTCTTTTTCAATATATATCATTTTTTGTTAAAGTATATTTTTGGTTACTTCTGTTTAATTTAGTTCTTTATATTTGGAAAATACATTTTTAATCCTTTTATATTAACATCATTAGTTTCACTTAAATCTAAAAGATTATTTCAAATTAAATGGGGGTAAAAGTTTTTTAAAAATTTAATGTTCTAACGTAGTGTGAGAAGCTCTTGAATGTGAAAGGAGGTAGATAATCTGGTTTAGTGTATCCAGACCAATTTTAATTTATATTATCTGTGTCTGAAAATCTCTTATATTTACTAGCTTTCTTACTTTAAAATGGTTTAAATTTTAGTCAGACTAATGATGTGGTTGATAAAAATTACTAAAAAGATAAGGCAATAAGTGACGGAACATTTCTTTTTGATTGAGAGGACACAAAAAAGGACAAGGTAGATCAAACATTACAATCATTTGGTTAAATAAATTTTACGCGCTTTGTTTAACTTTTTTAATGTAAGAATTATGTTCGATGCCTAAGCTCACCAATTTGTTATGTAAAAGTCACTAATAATAAATACTCCTTATTTACTTATTATGAACTAACCCACGTTTTTTAGTAAACATTTGTACAATTGTAGTTTTGCTGGTGAAATTATATTATAATATATTAAAAGGAATTTGAGGGTATGCTTTATAATTAATTTGTGAATTTGATTTTCTTATATAACTACGAGTATATTTATTTATTATGTCGTCGCTAACCTTTTCTGTCACAACAAAACAATTAACCTTTTTTTCTTTACCTTCTCGTAACCCAAAAAACGCGTTGCAAATTCTTATCTTTGTCGTTTGAACATTACTTTCTGTTATCTTATCTCACGTGCGACCCACATCAACCAATCAATGGAGAAAAAGTATTTACATAATTTTTCAAACAAACCCATGCACATTCAATACTTTTTAATATTCATTAAATTTTGAATGCAACATTATTCTCAAAGAAATATTATATCAACTTAAAACCACCAAGAGTTTGTTCCATGTCATGTTTCATATTTTTAACGTATACGGCAAAATAACAAATTTGTATTGTAACTAAACAGGAGATAAAAAAAATTAACAAAATTATTACAAGACAACAAGAATTGAGTGAATTTACTACGGTCAATACCCTTAAATATGATTGTAAGTTTTAAACAGTAACAAGAAAAATATGTTTATGGGGATTTCTCTAAACCTAGGTACGTACATCACATTTAAATCTGACTTAATGATATCTAGCTGAGACGCATAAAACAATTGGAATAAAAACGAAGAATAAGGCTGATTTTAATATAAATTTGATGTGCATAAAATTAAAAAATTTAAAACAATTGGAATTCCAAACTGTATCTATATGTCGCTCCAATTTGTTATCAAATTTAAATTTATCTGTCAGATCGCATAAAATTTAGTTCAAAATTTTAAAAAATTGTGTGAAACTGAATTGACAAAAAAAAACTACTCCATCATATCAATAGATGGAGTTTTCGGCCACTCATCAATTGCCCATTTCAATTTCATTGTCATCTCATATTGTTGTCTTGTCGTCTCGAACCAAATATAAGGCACATCAATGATCAACTAGCTAGTGTATGTACAAGTTGATCTCAATGGCGAGATAAGATAATCATTCTTTTCTCATAATTTTGGACATGGCATGCTTGATTTAACTCCACCACTAATAGAAGAATGGTAATAAGAATGTTAGCTTTTTTAATTATTTATCATAGTATTATTTACTATATTATATTTGAGAAATTAAAATATCCTAAAGGTGGTCCGTTAGTCAATTTAGGCCAGTCAAATTAGAGTTTATTACTCATTCTATTGAAACATATAAGCATGATGGAAGATTGTGTTCTTAATCGATAGACTGATAATATAGAAATAAGATAAAAATATTTGTAAGAAGAGAGAAAAATCATTTGTTATTTTTTATTTTTTTGAAGTATAAATAGTGATAAAAATAATTGTCTAACTAAAATGCTGTTGTTAGCAATTTTGTTTAGTTCAATATGCATTAAACTAGAAAATGGCAATCTATCGAAAAAGTGTCAAAATAGTAATGTAACATCTCACTCTCATGTAGCCTCATTTAATTTCATCCAAATGAATATGGTGTACCCCTTTCCAAATGAATGGAACTGGATTTTCATTAAAGATTTCTCACTCTATTAATAAGGTAGAGAAAAAATTAAAAATCCTTCTTGATATTTAGGTCGCCTCGTTAAAGTTGTTACATGAACGCATAATGTTCTCCTATTTATTTTCTTACTTCGTATTAAAATGTGTGTGTCAACTGTCAAATGATTATATATTTTAAAAGTTAATTTTAATACAAAACTATTGAAGTTTGATCATTTTTGCTTAATTTCAGTAAAATTTATCAGAAATGCATCATAATTAAGAGTAAAAAAGTATTTATATATTTTGGTTTATAAGTAACTTCCAACATCTTTTAAGATAATGAAATTTACTATTAATAAATAAATAATTCAATTATATATATTCATGTGTGTGTGTGTATGAGTACATATCTTACCAAACGCATACATGTAGATCAGTAGATGGTACAAATAAATATGTGTTGCACGAAGGTTTCATCATATCAACAAAAATATTTATAAAAGAAATCAAAAGTAGAGCAATAATAAAAGGGTGAAGAAACAGAAAGTGAAAGTAATAGTGTGGTGATGTGTGAATGATTGCATTGTTTAAGTTTTACGCCAAAAAGGAATATATTGTTTGGAGAAGCATGTGCCCCAGTCTGGATACTCTCCTCATCGCTTGACATTGAAAGCTCAGAGTCAAACACACCAACTTCACCTCCTTACCTTTTTTCCCTCTCAATTCATTGTACCCATTCATTCATGTTTAGCTCATTTCCTTATTATCAATTCAAAATGACCCCAATATTCTCATTTCTTGAATATCAATTTTTTCACCCTCATCATCTAATGGTAAATTCGGGAAAATTATTTCCTTTGGCAATACTCTCTTATCCTAGTTAGGGAAGGATTTCTCGTGGTATTTACAAATAGCACGTTTGAATTTTTGAGATGTTTGTATAATATTATTTTTGTCATGCTCACTTTGTTTTTATGGAGTACTACTGTGTGTAGCAAATAGATGTGAAGTTACAAAAATTGAAATTCTAGATAGATCAGAGAGTTGATGCTGTATAACATTTTTTTAAAGTATCAGTACAATATATTCATAATGACTTGTAAAAATAAGATAACGATGTATACATCAACCAGCATGCGCGTTGGTTCGTAGAAGGGGAAATGAATGAAGTCCCTGTTTCAATAACTTGATTTCAAGTTATTGTGAGCACAAAAGATATCTTTTTGAAAAAATCTTTATCTAATTCAAACTTGATAGAAGCTCGAATTATTATATTAATCTTTAGTTGCAGGAACCTGATAACTTGTTTTATCAACACGTTATATATGTGATGTTGGATCAAGTCAATTAATTAAATTCGAAATAGGATACAATTTTTTTAGAGTTATAATTTTAATTATGAAACTTCGGTTCATTTTATATAAGATTATTTCTCAAAAAGTTTTCATTGATTATAATAAGAGTTTTTATCAAAAGGTAGTCTTGATACACATAATTAGAGATGATGTAATTTTAGAAAAACCAATCCAAACGTATTATTTATAACTAATTTAAATTTTTCACCATCTATAAATTAGTTATTTTGCTCTTATGTATTAAGCACTCTATATTATATATATGTGAAGTATTTTTTGTGGCGACTTTTTCATACCCTTCAATGGTTGTTATTCATATAGTCCAACTTCCATGCTCATGGTTAGACTCTATTTTCGGTTCATTATATGACTCTCCGTGGCAGTCTTGCGAGAAAACAATCTCAAGGCTTGTATTTCTACTTATTTTGACCTCTCAATCTCATCACAATAGACGATATCTAATAATATACTAGCTTGTGTTATGCAATAAATGAAGGAAGAATATGTGTGTGTGTGTCTGTCTGCTATGTTTTTTCTATGATCTTTTTGTAAATGTGTGCTATGTTATCCATTACTAGATTAAGATATTTACAAAACTTCAATGATAATTCAAAAATCCATAAAACTATATGGTTTTTGGGCATCATTTTGACCATGTTCTCTCATTTCACGAAATAATGGATAACCAATGTTTTCTCTTTTAGTTCGTAACAGCTACATAAAATTAAAATAAATAAGAGTCTATAATGCGTGAATGGCATCACATTTTTTAACTCAAAAATTTTAAAATTTGAGTTTGACTTTTTTCAAGTCAAGTTAAATCCACTCACATTTAAATACTCTAAAAAATTGAAGTTAACTTGTACAAATTATTTTAACATCCATAATAATTTATTATTTTTAAAGGTCAAAATCTCGCTTGGGCAAGAATCTTCTTTAGGAATTTTTTACACCCAATAACTATAATTAAGTTGTTAATTATGACTATGTTAAATTATTTGCTAGTTTTAACTAGACTTGTGCAAAACAAAGCTCTAGATTAGGCCTCATTATTAGGTGCCCAAGACACATTGATGACCTTCTTTTGATAAAAATGCAGTGCCTCCCTTCTGAGTTCGCTCTGACTAATTTTGTCAAAAGGAAAACATAATTAGAAACTAATTATACATGTTTTAATATTGCTTACACTTTGATTTAATTGAAAGGAAAATTAATATTATGATCTCTATAATTGATTGGGACTGATAAACTCCCAAACTTTGAATGGGCAAACTCAAAAGTTTATCGTTTTGACCAAGGTTTGAAAAACCGGACCGGGCATCCAACCGAGTAAGTTACTGGTTCAAGGGTTATTGGTTCAACAGCGGTTGAACCGGGTCAACCCGAAAATAATAAAATAATAATATTTAATCAAATATTATAACGGTCAAAACTAAAAATAGTAAAAATGTAAAATACATCGAGAGTCAATATAACATCTGCTTCATATGTACTTGCAATACTTTCAAATTCTATCAATAATAATACACTAATACCTAAAAAGTAGTTAAGTTCCATCAACACACATTCATCTTTCATCAAAATCATCATCTATATTAATATCTTCATTGACATCGGCATTATCCTCTTGACTAGTGACAAAAGTATCACGATCATCAGAAACATTCTTCATAATCAAATGAGGTGATTTGGACATATTCAACGGTTCAAACCGGTTTGATCCCGATTTAGCGAGTCGAACCGGTCTAATGCCGGGTTAAAGATGCTGCCGAGTTCATGCCTGGATTAGACCGATTTGTGCGCCGATTGGCTGTTCATCAACCGGTCGAACCTCCCGACCCGATCCGGTTCTTTGAACACTGGTTTTGACTATACTTTCGATAGAAAAAACTTAATTATACTTAATTCTCTCAACTTTAATGACATACTCCCTCCATTCCTTATTATAAGTCACCAACTGCCTAAATTGTACAAACCAAGAAATAGGAGTTAATAGAAGATACATCATTAAATTGGTCTTATTTTATTTGTGTTCATTTTTACCCCTCACACCTTTATCACTATAGTCCATTGTCTTTTCTCTCTCTTCATTAATCCTCTATCTTTATGAGAGAAACAAAAGTGATGTGGAGGAAAAGTCAATTCAATTAATGAAGTCTCTTTTTCCAATGATGAGGGTATGTTGGGAAAAATTTAATAAATGAGTTAGTTAATGGCGATTAGTGACTTATATTAAGGACCAAAATTTAGAGGCGGTTGGTGACTTATAATAAGAATCGAAGGGAGTACATACAACTCGATCTTTATAATTTTTATCATGTAAAATATTAATATTTGTATTTTAGAAGATAGAATTTAAGATTTTCTAAAATTTAGTGGCTTAAGTTTTATATAATGAATTATAGAAATTGAGTTACTATAAATTAAGTTCATGAATTGATTTTTACCTAAGTTAAAATTGAAAGGACTAAATTGCATTAATTTTAAATTTAAAAACTATAACCAAAGCTAAACTAAATAAATTAATAGAAAAAATTATTATTTCCTTAATGTAAGAAAAAGCTTGCAACGTAACCTAAATTAAGATGGGTTAAAGAAACTTTTAAGATTGATGATAACTCTATGTACTTCTATAGTACATAAAAGTTTTTAATGCAAGAGCTAATTAAAAAATTTAATTAGATTCAAGTTATTTAAGTTGGTTAATGTGATCAAAACACCAAAAATATCTTCTTTGATGTCCCAAGTTTCTCTTATAGTCTATTTTAATATTGGGAAAATTATCAAATGGGATGATTTAAAAAAGCGCAAAAGTGTTGATTTGATAATTAACTATTTCAGTTTGGGCAAAATTAATAAATGACTATTTCGCGGTGTATAAATAATATCTAACTTTGTGACCCTGTGCAAAAATAATAAAACCGGTGTTTTTTGTTAATTTGTAGTTATGTGAAACCTTTCTGATAATATTTTCAAAGTGAAAAATACATTTTTATCCCTCCCAATCAAAAGTCAAAACCTTGCTGATACTAGTTAGCATGGAAAGATGAAAGACGGAAGAAAAAAGGGTTGAGTTTTAATTGTGAGGGGTGAAAGGGTATTTTTACTTTAGAAAATAATGTCAGAAAGGTTCTACAAAACTACAAATTAATATTTAATACCGATTTTGTTACTTTTGCACCGGGTCACAAAGTTGGTTATTATTTATGCACCGCGAAACAGTCATTTATTATTTTTGCCTAAATCAAAATAGTTAATTATTAGATCAGCGCTTTTACCCTTTAAAAAATGATAAAGTTGTGAATATGATTTTTACATTTAGGACTGAACTCCTTAATTATATCCTCAATAAGGACAGAGGAGTTGAAAATTATTGGAAAAAAATCATTTAGACAATCACAAACACATATATGAAGAGTTTAGACGATTAAGAAATATTATATGTAAACATTAACTTGTTGTAAAATATTATCCTAAGGTTCCTTCAACTACGGAGGAAGCGGGTTTCATAGGAACCCAAGAGTGGTGTAACTGCTTGAATTCAAAGTCAAGAAATAGACATAAATTGGTACAATGTACTCATTACATTCAATAGACTTCAAAGTGAGAATTGATTTATATATATATGACTTGAATATTCTGGCAAAAAAAATATGACTTGAAAAGTATTTCTACATTTTCGACCAAAAAAATATTATTTGTGCATTGGACCCTAAACTGGACCCTAAACTGGGATAATCTTTTATAGATTTTAGTGCTATAATGAACCATTCAAAATCAGGTTGAATAGTGATTAATCACTGAATTTAGATGATAAACGAACCTATCTTATACTTGAACATACGTAACGTAACCCACGTCTTTTTTGAAACAATATTAATTAGGTACATGTCCCCCGCACCTGAATTTGTTGCGACCACAGTATGAACGTAGCTTCAGTTTTGATATTTCTGGAACATATATTTATTTAGTTACTAGACGTTCGATTGTATCGAATGTATTCTAGTTTGATAAAATAAAGTAGTGTATTTTAATGTGATAAATTATTTGTATAAATGCTCCTTAGTCCTTCATATGCAAGCAAGACCATCTACTTTGTTATGAAATACATTAGACCAACGAACAATTGATTGAGTTGGTAAGTGGTTTGTCCTTTGTTAGAATGAGAATGTGTGTTTTTATCCTTGTAAGTGGTCATATTGAGATAAAAAACAATTTTTCCCTTCATTTAAAAGGAGTACTCCCACCTCTTGAATATGAATTAGTAGTTAGGTGCTGGATTATTGAACGATGTTAATCAATATAATACTACCTCCGGTCCTAAATATAAGACCTAATTGACTTTTTTTGGAGTGGTTAAGGTTGCGAAATAGGCTATTAAATCATGACATATTTGATATATTTTTAGATCATACATTAGTTTATAGGTAAAATAAACTAGTTTAAGGGAAAAAATTAGGTAAATCAATTTATAATTAACTTATTTTGCTTTTTTATAGGATTTTCTAAAAAAAATCAATTAGGTCTTATATTTAAGACCGGAGGGAGTATATAATAAGACCTTTATCCTCGCAAAATAATTTCTATTGATTGCACATATTTATGAATTTTCATCAAAGTGTAATTACTAATTTTAATATACATGTTTAAGAGTAAAATACACTCATATCCCCTATATTTTACCTTAATAACAGAAACCCCCCATATATTTTGAAAATGTATACAAACCTCCCTAATAAATAAGACATATGCTAAAAAATTGTCCCTTCTATGTATGATATTTTTTTTCCATCCACCCGAACCGTTAGTTGAACTTTAAAATTGACTTTTAGACTTTTTGAGGACAAAAATTCCATGTTAACATAATAATTATTTAAAACATTTATTTCTGTAAAAAATATATTTATGAAATAGAAAATAATTTTCGCACGCATATTTATTAAAACGGTACACACAAATACTTAAAGACTTTATAATAATTTATTAATTTTTGTTCAAATAAAGAACTTTCATCATTTAAATTGTTAAATATATCCTTTAATAAATATCAGTTTAATTGATTTTGAATTTCTAAAGCATAGTTTCATTAGCTATGTTTTCATTCATAGAATAGTAAATTTTTTTAGATTATATAATTTATTTGAATTTGTAATTCAAAATCTTTTTTGATAAGTAATTCAAAAATTTTAAATAGATATTTTTCCCCATATTAAAACTAATTTTAGTTATAAATTATAAGCACATTTATTATTCTAGGAAACCTATATTAAAAGAAAAAATTGTATCTGTAATTAATTTTAATTACTTAATTTTATATTGTCTTCCGGGAATGAAACTTTTAAAAAACCAAATAAATTTTAATAACCCAATGATATAGAGTTTTAATAGAATGAAGGGTAAAACAATAAATGAAATATTAATTAAAGTTTATAATAATTATTTTTACCGTCTTTTAAGAATATTCTTAACGGTGTTAAAGAATCAGGTCATAAACTGTATATTTTCAAAATAGAAAAGTGGTTTGTGGAGACAAACAGAAAGGTTAGAGGTCAATGTATTTTATTCTATATTTAAAGATGTTTTTATTTGAAAAAAACAAACACTCATTTACACTCGATCATTTGTTATAAGAATTATAGGACCATTATATTAAATTAATTACTGTGTGCGCCTATTTGTAGGTGGTGCTTTTTTCCAAGGAGAAGCCATATTCGGTGTCTTTTTTAGACACTAACCTTTTTCAACATGGCGAGTCTCAATCAGTGTGTTAAACATTTTTCAGTGTCATGAAAAAACATGCTTCAGTGAGAAATTCTGGTGTGAATGAAGCAAGTGCACTATTATATTATTTGTGGTTTATTTAATCATAAACAAACACCTTGAATGTATTTTACTTTAGTGTGACACTCAAAAGTTTTAATTTTTGTCTAAGAAATAAAAACAAATGGAGCTTATCTTTTTGGGCAAAAACGCTAATCTGATAATTAACTATTTCATTTTAGGCAAAACTAATAAATGACTATTTCGCGATGCATAAATAATATATAACTTTGTGAAACCGGTGCAAAAATGATAAAATCGGTGCTGTATGTTAATTTGTAGTTATGTGGAACCTTTGTAATATTATTTTCAAATGAAAAATACCCTTTTGCCCCTCCCAATTAAAACCTTGTTGATAGTAGTTAGCATGAGAAGATGAAAGGCGGAAGGAAGAAGAGTTTAGTGTTAATTGTGAGGGGGCAAAAAAATATGTTTACTTTAAAAAATAATATCAGAAAGGTTCCACAAAACTAAAAATTAAAATTTAGTACCGGTTTATTATTTTTGCACCGAGTTACAAAGTTGATTATTATTTATACACCGCGAAATAGTCATTTTTTATTTTTGCCCAAATTCAAATAGTTAGTTATTAGATCAGTGCTTTTGCCCTATCTTTTTATACGGGTACATCATACATATTCTTATATTTATTTTTTCTTAGATCTATCAAATTAAAATATCTTCTATGTGCTTATTTATTATTGATTAGATCACAACGTGTAATGCATGCACTTGCTGGTTTCTGAAAAAAATACTCAACGTCAATGGTTCCCATTTCACACCTAGTTTTCTCTTGTTAATTGCATGTTCTGAGCCTCTAAACGTGTTCCAAACACAAGTCTGAATACAAACAAAACTACACTTACATCATATAATAAACTTCATGGACATTGTATATGATTTAACATAGAGAATACCGCCCGGTTGATGAGTTATATATATATATCAAGTGATGCAATGAACAAGCCAAGATATTTGTGTTGGATTATTTGATTGACTCGCCGCCGCCGGTAACTAGTTACACACAAACACACATATGTATACATGTGAACACAAAGTGGTGTATATTGAGGATATATCTAGAACCAACTTTGGTTCCTAGTGAGTCCGCCTTTGAACATGTGCGTCTGCGTCCCCATTAGTGCGCCGTCGTAATAAGTCATAACACCCACAATAAGATATGACTGACTTTGAAAACGACGTCGGCTTATGAAAACTAGTAATCCCATAGCCATCCCGACGTCAAACACGTCCGAGTGGATCGGAGAAGAATTATTCTGTACACACGCTTTCATGCTAGCTATATTGCTTATTACAGCTCCACCTAATTACCATGTTCTCTTTTTAAACTGCCTTTTACTTTTTCACGTATGCTTTTACAATTAACACTACTTGGACTTGACATTATTGTCTTTTTTTACTGTGTCTTTTATGGTAAGCAGCCTCCGCACTCAATCTTGGAAGTGTGTTTGACATATATATAACCTTTACTATGTCAAAACTGACCAAACGTACTACTTTTTTGGATATGATACAAGGCAGTTTATCTTATTTGATTAGATGAAGTATTTAAATTGAATAATTAATATACTATTTTCTTCTAAAACACACTAATTATCTTCCTTAATTTTCATCCTCATATTTGACATAGTTGGTAGAACACGAATATAGATAATTTGAACAGTTAGAAAATTATGAATAGGTCTATATTTATATATGACCAAGAAAAATACCCCAAATAGGTATTATATTAAATACAAAATGTAGTTATTTGTATATGAAACTATTTTTATATATGACTTAATTAGAATAAGTAATTTCCGCTCTAAACCCATATTATAGGATGAAAACAAATTTATTAGAATAATTCTTCCTTTCTGTCGTATTTAATCATTGTTAAAATGTGTTTTCAATATATCAATAAGAACAACAAAGTCTTATATTATGATGTGGGCCGGGTTGATTATATAAATCACATAACATTATTTAGTCCTTAATAACTGAATATTTAGATATATTAGTAATTAAAATATCTCTTTGGATAACATCATTGATTGTTCGTTTTGATCTTCCTTGCCTCTTTTATTAATTACCATTATTAGTCCCCTTTACCCCTTTTTAATAGGCACCATGATGTTTGAGGCTCTGAGCTATATACGCTTCTTTTTGGCACATTATTCACCAGCTTTCTTTGAAGGAGTCTAACAACTTAAGACAACGTACCATCATTTTCTCCTTAATAGATTCCGATTTAATATATCATCAAAACAAAATCTACTATGTCAAAATATAGTTTTTCTTTATAAAAACCTATTCAAACGTAAATTACATACCATTATACCAATTAACTTAGCTCCTACCTGAACTTCAATATAATTTGTAATAGTCAAATGGGATGGAAGTCGCTTTTATCAATATTGATCTATCCAAACAAGTCAATCTCTTTATATTCCAACGTTAATACCGATTGTTTGTTTGAAACCCTTGAAAAATATCCCAAGAACGAGATTAAGAATTACTTCATTCGCACATGTTGTAACAGTGTGCGTTATGTTTATTCCATTTGATAATGATGGTGGTTGCGTTAGATTTTTAAATAAGACAATGTATGTGAGTGAGAAACACTTTTTCCAATCTAGAGGGTGACTTTATGAAATGAATATAGACATTTTTTCTATATGTGATTAAATTGTTAGTTATATCTCCACGTTTCGTCGCCATCTTCCCCGTCAAATAAGTAGTGCCTTAAACGAGAAAGGATCTGTTCATATGTGGCACATTAAGGGCACTAATCAATGATTTTATTTGCTGTTTCCTCAAGACATATTGCAACAAGAAGTAGGGGCGGGGATATATCAAACCTCAATCAGGGGCTTATATATATAGCTTAATGAACTTACTATACTCCACACCTAACTATTTAGCACTTAAGAACCCGTTTTCCAGCCCATAATGTAGGTCTAGGTTTATTTCCTCACCTAGCCAATAACAAATACATTGAATATTGAAGATTTATTGGAAAAAAAAAGATGGGAAATTTGGGAAATGGAAGAGTATATAAAAAGAGACAAAAATGTGACTAAGCAGTCGAATGTCAAGATTGGTTTAGCTTCCTCAACATTTCACAAGTATGCTTTCATGCTTTGTATATGGAAATTGACTTCCTACATTCTTTCTAGAAACTACAAATTAAAAGTCTTTACCTTACTTTGTTAATATTTTACATTTCATCATATGAAGGATCCCATACGTGGTTCGCCCTTTTGGAATACCAAACCAAATTGGCCTCTCATGTATGTCATCATTCATATAATAACTTCATCTTTCATAACTCATTACTTAATGTCTTTATTAGGATTTTAGTGGTTGAAATTCTATATGTCATGAAAAGAATCTTGGACTTGCTTGAACTCTTAAGATTGCATAATGTACATCTTAATTATCGTTATGTAAAATTTGATTGGTATTTCGAATTCTTTTGTTGGATGTCGCAGAATACAATACCAACATTCATCATAATCATTTTAGGTATGCAAGTTGTGTTCAATTAGTCCATCTTAAGAAAACATTTGAGAGATGTTTTTCGACATTTCTTACAAAATGCCAATGTGCTAAAATTTAAATTGATCAATATGAATTAAATGTTTATTCCCTTGAGAAATAAGAAACATTTAAATGTGACTAAGCAGTCGAATGCAAGGTTTTCACACCCGGACCGAGCCGGACGGTCCGACCGGTCGGACCGTCGGCCGGTGACTAAAACGGCCCAATCACCTCGATTGGGCCGTTTTACTGTTCAAACCGGTTTGACCCGGAGTTGACCCGGGTCGACCGCTGTTGACCCGGGGTTGACCCGGGTTGAACCGCTTTTGACCCGCTTTTGACCCGGCCAGAATTTGACAACTGCAGAAAAAAATATATCAACAGAAAAAAAATGAACTTGATTAAAAAAATATCTTCATCCTAATTATATTAAGTTATTAAGTATTAACAATATTTATATATTTAATTTTCATTAAATTATTACGTCACCGGTTCGACCGAACGGTCCAACCGTTTCAACCGTTTCAACCATGACCCGCTCAGTTTTCCGGCTCGACGTCCGGCTCGGGTTTTAAAACCTTGGTCGAATGTCAAGATTGGTTTAGCTCCCTCCGGTCCTAAATATAAGATCTAATTGACTTTTTTAGAAAATCTTATAAAAAAGCAAAATAAGTTAATTATAAATTGATTCACCTAATTTTTTCCCTTAGATTAGTTTATTTTACCTATAAACTAATGTATTGTTCGCACCGCAAGTGCACGAGTCGCGCCAAGTAATAAAGTGATAAGTAGAGTATCGTTCCCACGAGGATTTGGTTCCAAAAACCCGGTCAAGTAGAGATTATTGCACTCTCGTTCAATTTGAGTGATCCAAATATTGAGAGTGAAGTGTAACTATATAAAAAAAAGATAAGAAAAACTATGAACAAATGATTCTCCAACTTCAAGGATAAATTGAGACTTAAGATTATTTATCCCCTTGTATTTCCTAACCTTAAAATGGTCTCCTCTCACAATTGCTTTTAATAGCTATATATGTGTTAACCTAGGGTTCTAAAATACTTATAAACGCTCCGTCAAGTCAAGAACAAGTGTTTAATTCCATTAATCATGCAATCCCTTGTCACAATTAATAAAACCCAATTTCTAAGTTTCAACACTAATGTGGTTATGTGAGGCTAATAAGTATATGTCTATTTTATTAACAAAACCATTAATTTGTCATGCAAACTTCAAGTTCTCACACTATTTTACTCAAGTTCTACACTTAACCTAGCTCTCTCAAGTCATAAGTCAAATGAACAAACCAACTAAATGGTGATCAAACATTTAGAAGCATTAGGGCTAGAGTAAAATAAACACATATATAACATTAATCACAAAAGGAGAGGAAAAATCAAAGTTAATCCATACAAGAGTTCAAAACAATCCTAAAACAAAGTGTTTAGCTACTCATGTTCAACAAACTCAAATGCAAATACACAATAATAGTCATAAACATTGAACAAAAGTAAGGGAAGGAGAATGGAGAAGAAAAACCAAGATGTAAAGCTCAAATCTCTTCAAAACTTCAATCCCCAACTCAATCTCCACCAAGATCCGTGCCCTAGCACACCACAAAGCTCCCCAATATGCCCAAGAAGTGAAGAATGCCGAGCTCCCTCTGTTTTGCCTCTTTTAAACCCTAACTTTTGAGTGAGAATGATGTAAAACGCAGAGTTTCATTTTTTCGCAGGTTTGCTGTTCGTTCGCTGATGGCTAACGTTCAGCGAACCCCCTTTTCACAGGTTCGCTATGCGTTCGCGAAATGCGAACCTCCAGCGAAGACTTTGGCAGAGAGGGTGCATTTTGGGGTAGATTCGCGGTTCGTTCGCTGACGGCTAACATCTAGCGAACCTTTTTCTTCCCTTTTTCTCTTATTTTGTTTATTGCTTCCATTCTTTTGATGTACACATGCTTGTCCATTTGTTCCTACTCACATTAACTAGAAAAGGATGGTGAGCTCCTCAACACATATATATCAAAAATTAAGCAATTTCAACTCATAATCCTACACACATGTATTTCTTATAATTTTCTTTACCATATGAGTATTGCTATATTTCTATCTATTTATTTACCAAAAACATATGATAAATCAGAAAATTTAGATGAAATATGTGTGCAATTATGGAGTTTATCATGTATAATCTAAAAATATATCAAATATGTCATGATTTAATAATCTATTTTGCAACCTTAACCTCTAAAAAAAAGTCAATTAGGTCTTATGTTTAGGACCGAAGGTAGTATATGACAATTGGCGGAATGGTTGGACATTCAATCACCTTAACTAGAGTTTGAATATAGTTTTGGAACTGAGCTCATTGTTTATGTGTGAGTGTTTCTATTTTTCAAACAATTTTTTTTTGTGAAAGTTTTAAATATTCATAACTCAATTTTTAAGCATCATGGTGAGTTCATATTTTTTCTTGGAGGGTCTTTCATAAAGAGATTCAAAATCACATAGCAACCCACCCGTTGTTCAATATAATAACTAGTTGAATTCTTAAAAAAAAACTACTTATAAATTGATTTGAAATTTTTTTTTCTAAAACTATTTGACTGAAAAGTTAAGATATTACCTAATATAATACAATATATAAATATATTATGATTAAGAGACTTACTTAACTTCACTAATCTCTCAAACATGTCAACTTATCTTAACTCCATCCATTATTCTTAATTATAAATTTTAGTTGACTTCTTTGTTGAGGTTAAGAAAACAAATAAAACCACTAAATTGTAACATATGCCACATATAATTAGACTAAAGATACTACCTTTGGTCCTAAATATACGACCTAGTTAAATTTTTTTGGGAAGAATAAGATTGCGCAATAGGTTATTAAATTATGACATATTTGATATATTTTTAGATTATCCATTAGTTTATAGGTAAAATAAACTAGTCTAAGGGGAAAAAATTAGATAAATCAATTTATAATTTACTCATTTTGCTTTCTTAGGATTTTCTAAAAAAAGTCAACTAGGTCTTATATTTAGAAACAGATGGAGTAATTTACCAATAAAGTAAATTACTTTTAAGGAAAATGTGTAAATAAAAGAAATTTCACATCCTTAATTTCTCTAAAAAAGTCAACTTGATCTAATAATCAATACTAGAAAGTACTCCTTTTCGTTAAAAGTCAACTTGATCTAATAATAAATACTCCCTCCGTTCCTAAATATAAGATCACTTTAGGGAAAGTATTTAGGAACGTAGGGAGTACTAGAAAATTTTAGTCAAATTAAAAAGTGGTCTTATATTAGGAACAAGCTCTCCTCCCTAAAGTAATTTTATATATTTATTTGTTGGCATGTGCTTATTTTGTGCCTTTTGGCATGGCATGGTAGTAACATTTCAACGGGCTGAGGCCATAAATGAGAGGGTGGGCCACATGGGAAGAGAAACATACATTTGCTTAAATGGGCCGGCCCAACAAGGCCCATAGTGTAAGGGCATTCATTGCAAAAGCATTTTGTGATCGAGAGAGTGAAAGAAGAGAGGGTTTGTTGTTTTGGTTGAAGATGAGCGGAAGGGTGAAGAAGGTGACGGACGTGGCGTTCAAGGCGGGAAAGTCTATCGATTGGGACGGCATGGCGGCGCTGATCGTCTCCGATTCGGCTCGCAAGGAGTTCGCTGCGCTGCGTCGCGCTTTCGAGGACGTCAATCACGCTCTTCAGACCAAGTTCAGCCAGGTAGGCCCCACCTTTGTTGCACGTGTTGTTAGCTTTGCGATTGGTTGGTTGATGAGTGAGTTTTTTTTTTTTTTGATAAACTTATTTGCGATTCACTCATGCTGCTTAGTTTAGTTTAGTTTCCAAAATGCCTTCCGATCTATAGGTCCTAAATATAGGACCTAGATGACTTTTTTAGAGGTTAAGGTTGCAAAATAGTCTATTAAATCATGTATATTTTTAGATTATCCATTAGTTTATAAGTAAAATAAACTAGTTTAAGGGGAAAAAAATTAGGTAAATCAATTTATAATTAACTTATTTTGCTTTTTTTCTTTAGGAATTTTCAAAACAGTTAATTAGGTCTTATATTTAGGACTGGAGGGAGTATTCTCTAATTGTGTATGTACAATTGGTTTACCATAATGTCTAAAATACCATTATTATTATTATAGGCACAATTTTACTGTATTTCTCTCATTTCACCACATAACCTGCATTCTCCATATGTTTTTTACCGAACTGATTATACTAGAATAGGGGTAGCTGTTTTTTTGGCATGTTAGGATAAACATTATGCTAATACCAGTAGTATTATATAGTAGTGAATGTTGGGCTGTGAAGTGACAAAATGAACATAAAATGAGTTGCTAAAATGAGGATGTTGAGATGGATATGTGGCCATACAAGAAAGAAATGAAAAAATTCGGAATGACCATGGAGTGACTCCCATTAATGAGAAATTGGTGGAAAATTGTTTGAGGTGGTTTGGACATGGCCAATAGATGCTCCAGTGAGGAGGATGAATCGAACAACTTGGAGTCTAATTAAAAGAGGGAGAGAGAGATCGAAACAAACACTCTGTGAACTTATAGAATGAGATCTATTGGTGAATGATATACCCTAAGAGTTGGTAAATGATAGAGCAGAATGACACCCTATGATCCATGTAGCCAACCTCATATAGTAGGATAAGGCTTTGTTGTTGTTATTGTTGTTACAATGAACATTCAGTTTAGCTGATCAAAATGGGGTGGTTGTGTCCACACTTTCCAATATTTTCATTCACTCGGTTCATTTAATCCATATGTCACAAGAGAGGATTCGTTTTATATTTAGAAAATTTATGGTTGCTTAATGTCCATTTCAACACCTTTTACTTACAAATGTCTGTTGTGTGAAATGTTAGCGCAGTACCCTTTAGCATCAAAGATTGGACTAAAAGATCAATAAATCAAAAATATCAAATGTGATTGTCAGCAAGGTTTTTAATACCAAGATCTTTTATGGGTTGGGTCAAGGGGCTAAAGGGATCAGATTAGGCGTTGTTAAATCATTCTTATGAAGAAATATACTATATGGTGTGACATGACTTCTTGGTCGAACATAACTGAAATGTAATCTCATTATACTTTAGATAAACACCTCATATGTTGCAGAAGCCTGTGTATTGTTCACAGCAGCTCTGTCACCGAAATGACCATATCAATTTGTTGACCAAGTCTTGAGTATTAAAAGTGACATTTCACAAGATGACAATAATTCACTAATTTTGGCACATACTCGACTTCTATTGACCCCATCTAAATCATCCTCATCTTTGATTATCTTACTTTCACTAAAATCACTACTGTCACCATCAAACTCACTGACAGCTGTAAGTTAGGGACACAAAGTTGAATGTAAATAATGTTGGGGTGGGAAAGTTTACTTGAAGGAAGATGAAGATTTGAGAACAAGATTGTGAAGACCTGGAAGAGGGGTGTGGAAAGAGAGAACTCTGGAGGAGGTCACTGAATCAAATGATCTGGCTATAGGTCTCAGTTTGGGGGGTTTCAAAATCATTCACAACCAGAATGCCATTTTTTTTGGAGCAGGCATGATTGAGTATAGTAGATCGCCTGATCTGACAAATACAATCCAGATCTTATTGATTTTATATAGATCCTATAAATATGATTTCTCCAGATAGTTCAAAACTTCGTGACGAAGATGATGACGATAAAGATAATCTATTGTGTTCAAAATAAAGTATTAGCTATTGAAAGTATAATTATTAATTTTTATGCTGATTAAAATATTATTGCATATTGATTTCATATTCTCTTATCATTTTCCATCAGCCTGCTACTGAAAATGACCATGCTTGCAAATTAGTTGTAGGTTTTCACATATACTTTATACAACAGAGTCCTTGCATCCTCATTGTTGCTTGTTCATTTACATGCCATGCAGGAGCCTGAACCCATAAATTGGGATCAGTACAGAAAAAATATTGGCTCACGCTTGGTGGATATGTACAAGGAGCATTATGAAAGTGAGTCTTGAATTCTTTCTATATTGAATTTTGATCTCGTCATTTTTTCGTTTGGTGTCAGAATAGGCGGCTGACATAACTAAGTTGCAATTTATTGTTCATGTGTGGAATTTTGTTGATATGGAAAAGTTTCCTTTATATAATACTTTCTTGTGGTGTTAGAGTAGGTAGTTAAGTGAACTCCAGTGCTTTTTTGTCATACCCTTGGTGTTGTATTTTGTTGTTGAAATTTTTATAATGTGGAAGAATGCTTATATAAAGTTATAAACCCTACTTGATGGATTGGCCGAGGAGTGAGCTCAAGAATTCTGAAATAGTTTGCGGAATTCTGTATCAGGTCTTGAGTTTTCTTGTTTCTGCAATGCAAATTACTAAATCCATATTCTTACTTTTGACCACCACTACGACTGATTAAGATGAAATGGATCCTGTTACTTAACCCTTCTAATAGATTTTGACTTTGAAATCTTAATGGGCAAAAAGTCTTTACAAATTCAAATGGTGCAGCGTCCATTTGTATCCTTGCCTATCACAATCATCTGTTCTGTCTTAATATTGTTATTGTATTTTATCTGTCTCTTTGCAGGCATTGAGATCCCCAAGTATGTCGACAATGTAACTCCTCAATATAAGCCCAAATTTGATGCCCTAGTGAGAACCTTTGCTATATCCTAAGATCATTTCCTGGTTACTTAATATCTGATCTCTTAATAACATTCCCTTGTGCTTTCCTAATGTAGTTAGTGGAACTTAAAGAAGCAGAGGAAAAATCTCTAAAGGAGTCTGAGCGACTGGAGAAGGAGATTGCTGAAGTACAAGAGTTGAAGGTAAATTGAAATGGCTGACTGAGTTTTTATCCCCTTTCCAGCAATGAAATGTCTCTAATACAATAATCTATTTTTACAGAGAAAGATCAGTACTATGACAGCAGATGAGTACTTTGCAAAGCATCCTGAGCTGAAGAAGAAGTTTGATGACGAGATCAGGAACGATTACTGGGGCTATTAATTTCAGTAAATCTCAAGAAAGCAGCAAAACATCAGATATTGCTGTGTTCCTTGTTGGTTCATTAATAATATTCTAGATACTTGCCAATTTCTCAATTGTTCGAATTTTTTGGAGCTGTGTACCTGAAAGAGAAAATGATGTGTATTATGGTTTTTCACATGCACCATTTCAAGGAAAATGTTGTGTTGCCATTCCTGAATAAAATTTGTTGCCTGTATGAGAATCTTTAATCTGTCTTACACAGGACACAGCCGGATGGGTTTATAGCTACATTTGGATAAAAAAAACCTGGTTGAGTTTATATCATTTTGTCTTGGAAAATAAGAAGAGAATCCGTTGTTGAGATTATAATTTCTTTGAAAAAAAATATTTAAATTCCTTATTCGAATTTGACAGAAACGTGTTGTCAGCAGGGCTTTAATGTTATTTTATTTTTTATTATAAAATGAATGAAGTTCATGTTTTGGAACTCATTAGTTGTAGCTTTCTTTTTCTGCTGACATACAGTTTGATGTTTAAGTTTGTGAACCATTGAAACACACCTATATATGCCCCTTTAGCATTTAAACTCTAAATTATGTGTGGAATTCATAAAACGACAT
This sequence comes from Mimosa pudica, assembly GCA_029929735.1. Lineage (NCBI taxonomy): Eukaryota > Viridiplantae > Streptophyta > Magnoliopsida > Fabales > Fabaceae > Mimosa > Mimosa pudica. Next base: position 2,873,351 of record JAKELP010000021.1, on the reverse strand, counting down.
GGAAAACAACATTTGGGACCCTTCGAGTTATGACAATGTAGTACTCATAACGAGCTCTAGTGAAAATGATACCCCATTTTTGTGGTTCATACGTAGTTTATTACAGTTCACATATCGTGGTATGGACAAGATGAACCCGCGATACTTGAAGTCATTTCACAAAAAATACTTTGGACTGAATGGCAAGTGTTTTGTGATATTTCTCTAGACATGACCATGAAAAACTCATACTGATCTACAAGTTGCTTTAGTCCAATTTTTTCTACTAGAGCAAAACTAAATTTCTTCATACAAAACATCCTCAAAAGTATTTTTTTCATATCCAATTTCATTAAATACATACCGAACATTAAAAACTTAAAACATACTAGAAATCATTTGACTGTATATTTTCATTACAATGGAAGATGATATAAGACAATGCAGATCTAAGCCAATTGAACGCTTTAATAGCTCATACAGAAATCAAAATGAAAGGTGAAAGAAATGATTAAAATCTGTACACTAAGGGGGCAAAAATTTAATTGAACATCTTTCCCTTGAGTCAATTTACAAGTGCAATACAAAATGGATTAAAATCATACTGCTATAGTTGACACTTAGAATCAAAAAAGTATAGGATGACTAAGAAAACAGAATGGTATTCAAGTAAGATATGTCGGCAGATTGAAAACGAAAATTCTGCTATGAATTTCAAAAACACAGATTTTCCTTCTCTGGTATTAGGTTGCTGTAGGATAACACATTAATCAGAACTCTCCGCCTTCTTCTGAGACAGCATGTCCCCTGTTAGCTCCTCATTTTTATTCATGGCCTTCCTTGCTAGTTCATACCCTGCAAAGTTCATGGCTCCCAAAGGAGCAATCCAAAAGAACCTGGGCACTGCTCCTTTAAACAAGCCTAGGGGCCCCTCGTGGCGTAATATTGAGAAGGCTACTAAGGTCATCGACACAGACCGTCCCTGTGCAGTCATCATTCTCGTTTTCATAACATCGAAAGGAGTTGTTACAACTGCAGCCAGGCCACCAGATAAGGCCCCCACAGCAATTGTCTCCCAGGGCTCCAGTTCCCGACTTAGAACTTTCTGGACAGCCTGAGATCAAAATTCCAACCCAATGACTATTATTATCCAATACATAGCATACTTTCCTTTTGGATTGAAAAAGTTGTAGACAGATGACTTATTCCAGCTAAATAGTGAATGATTATCAACAAAGATTACCGTCAAGGATCGAACCAAACACCCTTTAATTGAAACAATTAAATTTTAACATATAAGAGAACCTCTTGTACATACATAACTAGCCATTCATCATACTGAGCAAATGTATTTTATAAAATTCAGATGTGAAATTGACAAGAATTGATATTATGAAGTTAAAGCATCATAAATAAATGAGGTATTTAGAATTCGTTTCTAGTGGGAACTGTTCTTCCCCCTTGATAGCTTATTCTGAGGCATTTACATCTTGTGAGCTAGAGGATGGGTGCACTTACAAACAAGCATATCGCACTCAAAGCCTACAAGAAAGTATTATCTATGCCTACCTACGCTTGCCCATGCCAAAAGGGACAACTTATTTTAGATAAGGTATCTTTTTAACAAATTTAACGTTAACTATATGGTAGATATCATTTGCTAGTCACTATTATAGTTACTACGTTTATGCACGCGAATACATCCTGCAATGCAGAATGCGTTTGACTGTTGACGTATTAATGGTTAACTTTTCATAACTAGTAAAAATCATACCTTCTTAGACTCGGCATAAAGAGCCATGCCAGCCACATAAAATGGAACCTCACGACAAAGGGTTGCTCCAGTCCCACGAAAGAAACCCCTAAGACCATCCTGGTTCCAAGTGCCAACTATTGCCTCCCCCACATTGTCAAAAAGCCCCGCCTGCAGCCGCTGCTTCAACACTTCACATGGGATACGCACTGCTGTTCCCAAAAATGTGCTACAGAATGATGCTATTGATTGTACCTACACAATATGCTAATGCAGTTATCTACATTGATTTAGAAAATTGTATTCGCACATAAATTCATTTAACAACACCCATTGTCAACCATCTCAGGTTGAAAAATTGCTCTTCCAAAGCTCAATATAGTGCACAACACTTTCACACATGCATAAATAGATGATACACACGTGTGCTCATGACGGATGCTGGAAATGTTACGTGGTTAAATATAGGCAAGAATTTCTTGTTTATGTTGGAAGGGCTTGAAAACAGAGTGTACTCATAAATACTCATAGAAGTTGAATGCAGTATTATGCTATATTCTAAACCAATATTCTCAACATTAAGTCAAACTAATAGCCTCAACACGATGGAAGGAGAATAAAATAAAGAAAGACACAATCACAAGTTGACCAGATCATAAGTCACAGCAAAGTAGATTATTTACCTGGATGTCTGGTAGTGTTGGAGCAATATTTATCAGCACTAATTTGCTAGCTTCAAATATCCCAGTTCGCAAGCCATGGCTGCATGACCAAAAGTTTACATGAGCTCGATAGGAAGGTAAAAGAAGCATCATTTATCAAAACACAAGCAGTTTCCTCATATTTTTCCTTATTTTTCTTGCGAACGAAAGAAACAAGGAATCGATGGAAGGGCATGAAACAATCCTAACCTTGAAAACTGTCCGAGAATTGCAGGGATTGATCCCCTGTACAAACCAAGCATTCCAATCTGCGGAAGCTTGGAAATGATTTCAGGGAAGGACATTGTTGATGCTTGCACTCGGGTCTATCATATGGAACAAGACAATGACAGGCCTTAGTTGCAGGAAGGCTCCAAAAACACTAGATATCATACGAAAAACTTAAAATACTAGCTGCACCTACAAAAAATCTTATTATAGAAGAATTTACCTTGATTGAATCAACCGGATGCAACAAGGCACAAGACAGAGCACATGAAAGGCCCCCTGCCAGTGCAGACCTTAGAACACTTCCAGCAGGAATTTCAACAGGTGGTGGAACGGCAACCAAAGTTGCAGCTTCAAACCAAATACTCCTGATAACAGAGGATGAATAAATTATGTTGGTTGCAATGCAATTCACATAAAAGAGCACTGGCTACAATGGGGAAGGTTATTCAATTCAAATATTCTCTAATCTATCTGAGGATCTGTCCACAATTACTGGTTTACTATATATTGAAGATGCAGAACATTAACCACATCATTTGACAACAACTAAACGCTTATATTTTTTATAAAATGAGCAAACTCCTACAGCAGTAGACAAGAGAAACTATGCCACATACCTAGTTGGATATGAAACTCTAAAACTGTTGCCATACACTTTTTTTAAAACAGCACTACAACAACACACTATTGGCCTAATTGCATGCTTACTATTTCACTGCCACTTGAATTGAGCACATTCCAACGTTATAATCCCCTTCAATAATCATTCAAACAGGCACCACAAAAATAAAATAAAATAATAACACAAAAAAAAATCTGTCAACGAGGGTAAATCAAATTACAAAGCTTATTTTACCTAGGATCCTCTTGAAGGCGATCAGAGGGTAGCAAAAGCATAAAATTTCGGAAGTGTCCGTAAGAAATAGACCCTTCAGTATCAGCATTGAGAAATCGCATCATAGCAACTGCATTGTCTTCATTAGCAGGAAGTCCTGCGCTCTTTAATGACTCCAATATCTCACTCTTCTTCAGTGTCCCGGACTTGCTTAGACACAAAGAAGTATATGCGCGAAGAATTGTTGGTTCTTTCTGTTCCATCAAAGATAAAAACTGTTTCCACCCAAGAGACTTGGAAAATATGTGACTTCTGGTTCGGCTCATAAATTCATGAGCATATCTCTTTGGTAATTTTCTCTTCCTCATTGCAATTTCTAGATCTTCCAAAGTCACTTGGCCATCACCATCTGTATCCAGTTCCTCAAAGAACCTTCTCCCTGTAAGAAATAATTTTTCCCACCAAAGCTATGAAATCAGCATGTTTTCAAATGTTTGATCCCACATGCCAACTAATAGTAAATAACCTTCATTATCAGAATCACTTCAAGGCAACCAATCTACCTATGTTGGAGAAAATTAACATTGAAATATCACCTATGTAAATTAATTATCTGTTTATGCACTACTATATCATTATTTAGTCTTTAAAGCATGGATAAGGAGACACATGCTGGGAATCGCCAAAGGACCCAATAATAGAGATGCGTAGATAATTATAAGTTTGCTTGAAATTCTAGAACAGCTGTACATTACTAGTTCTCATAGGATCTTGACTCTACATAAATAAATTTGGAATCACTAGCACGACATTCTTTATTGCATACTTTTTACTTAAGTGTTTACGGCATCTTCATTTGAAACCGGGATCCATAACTCTAATAAGTCAATCATAAACTCAGGGGTTATGAAATGCCACATAGGTCATATGCCTAATGATAACTTAATTTGTGCAACCTTAAAATTAGGTTAAGTGAATTAAGGTTTCAACTGAGCCAACTTAGGATAATTTATCATTGCCTTAATTATGATCATATTTCTCCAATTAAAGCAGCCAACATAGCCCACTCTCCTTCTTAGAGTTACTTCCATCAACTCAGAGGCAATCTTCTATTTCCTGAAGCTATTTATGCAACATATAAGTCAACATCAAACTCCAATGAAGTTTATAAAGTTCATATTTTACACTACTCTAACCTCTCACTCATTAAATAACCTAATTTAATCAGTAGAAGCAGATCTATATCTTTCAATCTGCCACAAACATCCAACAACCACTTTATTCAAACAATTATCTTTGGTTGTTTCCTCAAACTTAGCAAACTAAAATCTAATGAAACTAAATATTGTTTTCAAGGAATTCAAGCCCTTCTACAAACAGCCATAGTCAGGTCTCAGGTTCCTCAAACTAACCTACATTATCACTCCTTCCAATTATGGCATCCCCCAATCATAATGCAGCCCATCCATACTTCTTGAACATAAATTATAAGCTAGGTGTCATATATTGATCCTAATAAGGATTGTAGGACTAGTAAGTTCTGTTATCACTTTACAGGTCAGCTGTTTATTAATTTTGGGAGCACAACTCAGCCCAATGCAGAAGGATGAACATCCATCAGTTGGACTTAAGAAGTAACATAATAAATTTAAAATCTGAATCCAAATCAGTACTCAGATTTTTAGCTTTGCATAATCTAGGATAAGTATAAATTCCTTTGAAAAAACATACTATCATCATCACTACTATTGATCATAGTGGAAAGGAACATTCAAGTATTGGAACTTATACATACTTTTGTTCCCTTCCATTTCTGAGGTCAACAACACAAACACTTCCTGCGCAAGCATTCAGAATTTAAAACACTCACAGAGCCAAATAGGTGCAAAATTTTGTTACACCAGCAATTTAAGTTGTAAAAAAGAGTTCATTTGCACTGCATGCTATGCAAGAAACATGTAAAATCTTCCACTCTATTGGGAAAAAAACCATACCTTCAGCTTCTGTGTATCTAAAGAAATCCTGGACAGAGAATAATTTCTTCTTGTCAGGATGATCTTTCGATGCACGCCCAAGCTGCGGCAGAAGCTCGATCAACTCTGACAAAGAAATAGTGGAAATGCTGGACCTTAAACGCTCCACATTTGATAAAGGAATACTGAATAAGCTGGTGGCAACCTTCTGAGCAGAAATTCCACCACTCTCTTCCCTACTTTCAACAGTGGCACTACCATCACCCTCTTTATCAGAAGGGCTTACTATAACACCTGATGGCAAACCCACCTTTGCAAATCTTAAATTCCCCAAGAAACCATTCACATTTATCTTATGCCCTTCAAAAATACCAGTAAGTGCTTTCAAATGAATAGAACTTCTATCACACTCCCTATCATTTTCCAAAGCTCCCTCACTATCACTACGATTCTGAACAGTACTCTCAGTTAATTGATCAAACATAAAACCTATGAGGCATTCAAGTGGAATATGAATTCCCTCCTTCTGCCTCCTACCCTTTTCCCTAAATTCTCTAACAAAATGGTCCTTACACTCAGTTTTCTTGATTCCACATGAAACACTAGGCTCCATGCAAGAGCACAGTCTATCATCATCATCTTGACAGTCCATTTTCTGAAACCTCCTCTTACTTGACTTAAAAGGAATAGGCAAAGTCTGCAAAAACCCATTAAACAACACAGACCAAGTGACAGCAAAACGAAAGCAATTAGTACAAGGCCCATCTTCCTTATCCAAAACCCTTTCTTTATTATTATTCTGAGAAAACATACCCAAGAAAAAAGCCTTGAAAGGCACTTTTATTGATAACCCTTTCCTTCTCTCATCAACCACAACACACTCATGACCATTCTTCCTCTTCTTATTCACACTACAGATCTGAAATTTCCCAACTTCACTCACTTCACCAATAAACTGAACCCCATTTGCCTTGTTATTCTTAGGCCAACAATGCTCAAAATCCTTCACCGCCTTACGTATACCTATCTCAAGTGGTGAAAACGCTTCTTTAACAACTTGAATAGAATTTAAGAAAGACTCAACTGGGTCATTATTCCCTGACACCATCACTGACTAACTAAAAAAGCTTCAATTTTTCAATAACCCTCTTCCAAGAATAGATTTTTAATCGATGAATACACAAAATAAAAGGATCAGGTGAGAAAAAAAACCCAGGAAGCTATTGATCAGAAAAAAAGAAATGATGGGTATGAATCAGAATTGAAGAACACAAGACAAACCCCATTTTCAGCTCAGAAATGAAGTGAAGACAAGAAAGCTGAATGAATGAGAGTTGAATGAAAGAGATAGAGATGAAGAAAAAAGAGATAAGATTGTTGAGAGATGTGTTAAGCGGTGATTTCGGAGAGGACTTTGTAATTTGTATAAAAATCGATATGGGTGGCAGAGGAAGAAGAAGAAGAAGAAGAAGAAGAAGAAGAGAATATGAGGGAGCAGAGAAGAGAAGCCTATCATTTATTATTCTTTTATTTTTTGTTTTTTCTTACTATTTGTTATGTTTTTTTAATAAAGAATGAGACAGTGGTTATCTATGGGGGGCAATAAGAAAATGAGAAATTAATAAGGAAATTGTTTGGTTTGGATAATGGTGTGGTTGCTGAATGGATAATACTAATGGCTGACGTAAGGGCCATGTGTGCAGAGGGACAGGTTTTAGGGTCACTAAACTTTTATGGGAATTGTCGATGTATTTATTAACTATTCTCAAACCTTCTTGAATTAAACTCAAATTCAATGCTTTGCCGTTTCAGCATTTTTGTTTTGTGGGCACAGCTTTTATGTTAGTTATATCGTTACATTTTGTTTGTGCATGGGGTAAATTTGTAGTGTAATAGGTTCTATTCATCAAATCAAAATTTAAGTATAGAGAAAGTGATTTATTTAATCTTATTTATACTCCCTCAACAAAAGAACACAAAATTTGAATAGTTTTAGTCCATTTGGATGTGTATATGATACGTCTCTCTCGGATTAACAAAGTACTCCCTACGGACCTAAATATAAGACCTAGTTGACTTTTTTGGAAAATCCTAAAAAAACAAAATAAGTTGATTATAAATTGATTTACCTAATTTTTCCCTTAAACTAGTTTATTCAACCTATAAACTAATGACTAATTTAAAAATATATCAAATGTGTCATGATTTAATAGTCTATATCACAACCTTAACTTCTCCAAAAAAAAGTCAACTAGGTCTTTATATTTAGGACTGGAGGTAGTATAACATATGATCAAAATTTTCGCGCGAATATAAGTACTCCCTCCGGTCCCTAATGTAAGAGCTAGCCGTCAAAAAAACGCTTCTTAAGAAAACATGTGAATGTTAGTTGGGTGTCTGGAGTTAATGCTTCTTTTCCAAAATTGCCCATATTTATTATGGTACTTTTAAGAGAAAGAAATACATAAGCATTAATAAATATGAAAGAGAATTAGGGGTAAAGTAGGAAAAATGCATTAAATGAGGAGAAAATATGGGGTGAGCTCTTACATTAGGGATCAAAACCATTCAAATTTTGGGCTTTTACATTAGGGACCGGAGGTAGTATTTACTTATTGTATGCTGATTTTACTTTCATGTTCTGTGGTAGATATCAAATAAACAAAATCTTCGCTCATTTACATGGGAGTGGGAGAGAGAGGCCAATTAAAAAGCATGGTAGGTTTTGATGATAGATTGCATTTTAGATAGCATGTAATTACACCATTTATATTTGAAATTGTAGCTTTTTAATATAATAAATTATATTTGAAATTGTAGCTTTTTAATATAATTAATACTATGTTCATAACGATTTAATATAATAAATTGTTCAAAGTTTGATTGTTGAGATTGATTGCCATGAATTAGTTAATATATTTTGCAAAAGACGATTCCAGTTTGTTATCCAGATTTCAAGGTTTTGCTGGAAATTAAAAGTTTTTTGAGAAAGAAATGGACAGTGATCCTTAAGATATGCCCAAGAGATGCCAACTGTGTTGCTGATATGCTTGCGGGAGTAGCTCAAGATATGAAAGTTGATTTTTTGGTCTATGTTGACCCTCCAGATCTGATTCATAGTCTATTGGTTTTTGATTTGAGTTTGTTGTCTTACTCTAGAAACTCAATAATTGTTGCTGAGTAATTGTTTTATATTGTAGTTCTTTTTATAAAAAAAAAATACTATGTTTCATAACTTGTAAGAAGAATACTTTTTTCAATCAAATTTTTCTATGTTTGAGGGTTAGGAGAGACTCATTGACAGTATTTGATATGCGTTGATTTTTTTTCCCACTGCTTTCTATAGTTGGGTCACAGTTGATTCTTAATATGCAAATAGATACTAAGAGATTATAAGCATGACTTGAGTTATATAAAAGACAATTATGTGTAGTTTTTATGGAAAATGTCATTTAAATCCCTCCAAATATACAAAAGGACAATTCAGAAAACTCAAACTTCTAAAAGGAACATGAAGGAACTAAGACCTAGTTGACATTTTAAAACTGTGTGAAAAGACAAAATTGCCCTAATCATAAAACAGAAATTACTAACCACCCTTACACCCACCATTTTCAATAGGGTGATTAGTAATTTCTATTTTATGATTAGGACAATTTTGTCTTTTCACACAATTTTAAAATGTCAACTAGGTCCTAGTTCCTTCATGGTCCTTTTGGAAGTTTGAGTTCCTGAATTGTCCTTTTATATATTCGGAGGGATTTAAATGACATTTTCACTTTTTAGGTTTACATGCAGATATATAAATATTGTGTACCTAAATTATTATCCAATAAAAAAATGAACCCAATTGCTTTTTTTTACCAATTACAACTACCCAATCATTGATTATTTTAGGGGCGAAAAAGAATAAAAAACGATTAGCAGCTACTTTTGATATTGGAGTCACGTACGATGAAAACTCCAATTAACATGTGAAAACAAATCATACGAAGATTCTAAAATAGAGGCTACATTATTAGGCGATCCGTCAACTCTCTTCTGGAATGAAAGACCATAAGAAAACGCAATAGAATAGATCTATATTGATTAATATTCATGATGACAACTTCGACATTATTGAGTCATCTGCCAACTCTTCCCACAGTACCTAACCAAAAATCTAGCTCAACCCAATAGAGCCAAGTATAAATGAACATCAAAATTAATGAAAATTGTTGTCCCAAAAGAAAATTAAATGTTGCAAATGATTACTGAAAAGGATACAAGCTTGAAGAAACAATTTCTAAATTTCTGAGTTATTAATAGATAACTTTGTCAATGGATATTGATATAAAAAAAACTTTGACAATGGATATTCATTATTTCTTCTCTCTTATTTTTCATTCCTTCCAACTAATTATTTTTTAACCCGAGCATTCACACTTGCACCATTCTCCTTAATGTGTAAAATATTACATCTACATAATTATTGATAATGCTATTTATTCATATTAACTAACACTGAACATCCTCTGGTGCTTTGAATATTTGGCGACTATTACTATACATAGTTCAATCCGTCAAGCTACAGATCGATGAACATTTACAATGTGCAATGTTGAAGATTACAAGACTACCTAGCTATGTACTCCCTCTCTTCCTAAATATAAGATCATTTTTCCTAATTTGAGTAGATTAAAGAAGTTAGTTAAGTTAGTTATTTACACGTGATATTACCATTTTATTCATACTATATACCTTTATCCCCGCTCTTCTTCTTTTACTTGTTATTACAGAGAAACATTGTAGGATTAATTTCGGAAAAAGTTAGAAAAAGATAGAAAGTGATCTTATAATTAGAAACAAGCTGAATTTCAAAATTGATCTTATATTTAGGAACACAGGGAGTACCTCAGAAGTGTGACATACCATAGAAAAAGACAGTTCCAAGCTTGTTGTTAAAATGCAGATCCACCACCCTTTGCCTTTCCAAGCATCACGTCCTTGGCCTTATTTATTTTGGAAGTGAGATAGTGACTGCTACCTGCATCAGGACATCTTAACATTTGATGACTTCATAGCAAAAACAAACAGTTATTGTCTACTTCTGTTAAGACTGAGAGTGCCTGTGAGAGTGTGCTTGCATATTGAGTTTTTTTCCCTTTTGGAAAATTGTTGAGAAATCTCTATTCAAAAATTTAATTGTCCAGGAGGACTTGAATTAGAGTATTGATACATTTTGTGCATGAAATTCTGCAAAGTATTATTGTTTTCTTTGTATATAAAAAGCACATCAGGGCCTTCTGACCAACAAATAGCAGTCCGTTCTCTGTTGTATCACCAAATGTCACAAGTTTTTGTTACTAAAAAGAGATGTTGAACGGCAGAAACCTTTAAAGGTCATGCGTATATATTGTTATCTTCTTAAATATTTACTTCAATATTCATCTTCCACCCATTATCAATGAAACTGATGATTGAATTTTTTCTTCCAATTGTCACTCTTTACTTAGACAGACATAAGCAATCAACGGATAAAGAAGAAATTGGCAATATATCATAGTCACCTGATACCCAAAATTAGAGCTGCTTCTCTTGTCATAGTTTACTAGAAACCACTGATTCCATATGGTGACTACACCATAACAGCATGTAGTGTATTAATTTCACACATATATTTTAAAGCACTTAGAGTATACTAATGCTGATAACTAACAAAAGTGCTGGCAAAAAGGTGAAGTGACAAAAAATTTACTATGAATAAAGAAACAAAAACTTGGTGCTTAGTAATACAGCTTCCATGCAGAACTTGTAACAACTAAGAAAGTGCCTCTCTTTTTGATTAAATAAGAAATTGAACAAAGTGGGATGAGTAACATATTTTAGTACAGATTATGACCTTGATGATTAATCTGTCCCCAGAATACCAGGTTTCAAAAACTGAGGATACTTCAACACATTCATTTCAATGTAAAAAAATATATTATTAGAAATAGGGATTGATTGCACAATACATTAGTCAGTTAGCAGCAGTTGGTTTGGAGGATTTTATTTTCATGGGGCTCGGATAGAAATTTATAATACTACTATCATATTTTTATTGCAAGATATATGATTAAACAAAATATACATCATATATTGAAAAGAAATGTGAACATATTTTTAAAACAAATTGTTAGATACAAATAATAAAATATAAGCCATTAAAATTTAAGAAGATGAGGGGCAACTACGCAGACTTTTTTTTTATTGGAAACATAATAAAATCAATATAATTTCCAATAAGGACTAGATTAAATTGATCCTGCCAGGAATAATTATAACAAAAATAAAAAAACCTATCATTAAATTGTTATCACCCCCAAATCAATCCTGTTTACAACTACATAAATAAGTAAAGAAGAAAAAAAGTTGACGACTATAATCATGAATACAGCTTTCTGAACAAAATAATAATCCATTAATTGTTATCCTATCTTGCTCTTCATTAAGAATATGATCAAGCAACTATAGAGCCCTGTACATGCCCATTTTCTTCCTTATTATATCCTCTTCATTATCAATCATATCACAAGTTACTGTTATAGTATTATGTATCATAATAATTCTTCTTCACTTCCAATCACAATCTTCCACCATTGGCAACTTTCTTTCTAGTGGCTGAAGCCAAAATGTCTCTCTTAAGAGGACCAGAAAAATTCCTCATACGAGAAGGGGAAGAATCAGTGAGGGACAATCTCTTCTTCACACTAGATCCTTTCTCTGGTGTCCTACTAATACCTGCACTCTCAGTTCTGGATTTGGCCTTAGCTGATTTGGTAGGAACCGTGCAAGATGATATTGTAGATGAGCTTGCAATGCTCTCATTGTCTCCTAATGATGATCCTGTAATAGTATGCCTGCGCCTTGACTGAGAACCAATTGCACCCATCAAGTCATTATCACGGCCCAAAGAAGATGACTTTAGGCTAGGTGACCTTACTTTTCTAGAAATAGATGGCACAGATGGGGCCTTTTGAAGTGGGACCGAAGGCCGGCGACTAGGAGGCCGGCTTGATTTTTGGTTAGTCAGATAAGGCTTGTTGTTGTTGTTGTTGTTGTTGTTGTTGTTGTTGTTGTAAGGAATAGAACCGCGAGAAATGTAGATTTCAGTGATGTCTCCAATAGATAAGGATTGGTTATTAGAAGATGCATGTTGATTGTGAACCATCATACCATTTTGGTTATCCAGACCTTGTTGTGGTACTTCCCACCTATCTAGCCAACTCCAACCCCAGTGTGGATTTTTTGGATCTGTGAATGTGGTGGGATGTGCAGGTTTTGAAGAGTTCCTCCACTTTTGCTGTTAAGAAAATATTTAAGATTGACAATGTTAAGGGAGTCGAGAAATGTGTTTGATAAGTCAATTCATGGCTGATGCATTTGATAAATGTGTACATGGCACTTATGTATGGTTGCTTAAATTAGGAACATTGCAGGACCTTAAAACCAACCAGGTCATGATTTGTAATAAAATATAATCTCGACTAGAAACCAACCATATTATATTAAAATACTTCAATGACTATTTCGTCACAAATATATTTCATGGAAGAATGATATAAATAAGTGTTAATACTTTAAGTCAAACTCATTATAAGTGATATAGATTATAGAACACTACTATCCTAGTATCACTTGCTATATTTGCATATCTGTAAAATAATTATGAAAAAAATGATCAATTTGTTTGATTCTGTGACAATTCCTCTGTTTTACTATAACCCCAAATGCAAAAACAAAAGAAGGTGACAGCTACCTGATGTGAATATGCATAGGCCAAAGCTCTCTCTCTTCGAACTGTAGCTTCTTGTCTTTTAGACTGTCTTGCTGCAATTTGCTCCTTTGATAATGCTGTATCATCCCAGTCTTCGGCAATTTGCTGAAAAATTATGCTGCCCCTTTAATTTCATATTTTATTTTGCCAAATGAAACATTAATTCAAACAACATAAACATGGTCACATCATGGTCAACTTAGATACCTTCACATTCTTTCTATTTTTCAAATGGAAGATGATTTAAAGAAACTCCAACTCTCATATTGATTCGTCCAAGATTAACCAGTTAAATATTATCATGAGCTCAAATGAAAAATCATTCACAAGTAATGAAAAAGATGTATATGATGCATGACACATTTTGAGGAATACCACAATGGAAGTTCATTATAGGCTATATAGAATATTATTGCACCAAAACATGCAGTTCAAAAAACATAGATAAAGACTTGCTTACAGCAGCTTGCAACTTCTCAAGCTCTTTTTCATGTCTCAGCTGCATCTCACGCTGAATAGTTTGATTTTCTTCTGACATTTTTGCCCTCCTCTCATGGACCTGAGACTGCAATCTAGTAAGGGTCTGCATGCATCGTAAAGCAGAAGCTGATTGTCGTTTAACAGATTTCCCCCGTATCAAACTCCTCAACCTTGCCAAACCTTTCATGCCACGCAACTTTCTTCTTGCCTGAGGCACCCAAAAAAACAAGGAACGTTACAAATACAATATCTCAAAGCCATTACATCATTGCTACATCAGCTCCTTAAAATTAATTCACTACATCATACAAGGAAGAACGCCATTGAAAATGATCATAGCATGTACATGGATGGTCCTAATGAATTAATAACAATCAATACAGGAATAAATTGAAAAATGTATAAAAAAAAAAAAGAAATTGAGAACCTTTTCAAGCAAAATACTGCGTGTTAAAAGTCATACAAAACATTTTTAATTATATTATGAATTATCCTTTTTCAAATGTATTCGTGATACTTTCTACCATCCATATTATAAGAGGTAATCAACATTTTTACACGTACCAATAGAACATATTACATCATTTATCATGTTTAGATTTAATAAAATTTCCCATTTTGACCCTTAAATAATTTACTATGCACATTTTCTCTTTGTCTAACATATAAATGGCAGAAATGGAAAATATGCATTTATTACTTAAATATATTTAGATGTTACCTCTATTATGTTATTATTATAGACCAAAAATTTGTCAATGTACCCCTATAATGGACTGGGTGTACATGGTTCAACATACACACAAAGACAACAAAAACAGCTATATGCTGTTATAACTTATAACACAACACAAATAGCACAACAAAGTTAATACCAAGTATCCTCGATATGCTGTTTGAATTTTGAGAGCTGCCAAGTCTTCCTTTGACTTTCCACGGAGACGTGACACACTAGTGAGACGAACAACCTCTGCTGCAGCCTGGGCAGCAGCAGCAGCAGCCTCAGCTGCTGCCGCAGTGGCAAGAGCCAGAGAATATGCATACTTGCTCTCCACATCCTCCATTCCACTTAACTTAATATCCTCTATAACAGCATGTTGAGTAACACCAAATGTTGCCCCTTCATTTGGAAGAGTTACTTCCAAATCCTCTTTCTTGCCATGATCTACTTCATCTGACTTCAGCTTTTTGTCCTTCTATATTCAACACCAAAACGGACAACCATAGTTGAATTAGATTAGAATCTGCCTTGGCAACTGTAACTGATTTCACTAGCAGTCACATAAAAGAAAAAAGTTATTCTATTAACAAAGCATATAAAAAGATTTTATGTAAATATATTGAAACCTGATCTTTCTTAAAACTAGGGCTGAGAACTTTCTTCATTGAAGAAAACCATTTTTTCTTCCCCATGTCTTGGTCACCTACATTGATGAATCAGAAAAACAGGTTAAACTATATTTCGAGGCCGAACCAAAAAATGAATTTTATTAAATTGAATTCCCATGTTTCCATAAGCGTACAAAAAACAAAATATTTACATTTACAATCTTAAAGAAAGGAAAATTAGAAGAAAGAATCCTGCAACCCAACAGAATAAGACAAGGCTTTCTACCTGATTTGTCAGTGAATAAACAAAACTCTTAAAAGTTAATTTATTGATTAAAGAATGTCAATAACAACAGAGATTAATTGTCCAGTTAATCAGATGACCCGAAACACCAACTAATAAGAATGAAAGAATCCTCCAGCCCATGAAATAAAAAAAAAAAGTCAAAAGCAAGATTTCCCGCCATTTTATCAACGTAATGAACAAGTGGCAAAGAACCCAAGAAACAACAGAAATATCATATGTCAATTCATACAATGTAATGAACGACAAACTTTTACATAAATAAACAGTCCTCTGAATAACACTGAACAAAACCCGAAACCAACAAGAACACGTAATCCCACGAAAGAAAAGAAGTCAAATGGGGCTTCCCGCCAATTCATATATATACAAAGCCTTGAACATATATGTAAATGTATAATAGTCACATAAGTTCATTTATCAGTGCAATGAACCCATAATTTTTCAACATGAATGAACATACCAGAAACTGCAAAAAAAAAAAAAAAACTCGCCCCATAAGAACGTACGTGGAAAACATGCATGCATGGAAAGAGAATAAAAGCCAACAAGAACAAGAAAAAAAAAACAAGTTCGGAAAGTACAATTACTTGACAAGGTTACAAGATATATATATATATATATATGAGAAAATACCTTTCAGAGAAAGAAACCAAGATGTGTGGAAATGTATCTCTCTCTTTCTCGCCGGAAAGAGAGAGGAAGGGAAATCCGACGCCGGCTGAAAATTAAAAGGAAAGAATTATTAATTAATTTTTTTTTATATTTTACATTTTCAGCGGTGGGGCCTACCGATTGTGGGTCCTATTTTTAGTAACGAAAACCATTAACAAATTAGTAGTGACAGCCAACGATCTCAACTATCTTCCTGTCTTATTCTAAGATTTTTGGGATTTTACTTTTTACAACAGCTTTAACAAAGCAACAAAGTAGTATTATTAGTTTATTACTACGTTGTTTTAGTATATTTTGTTATATTATTAAATAAATCGACGTTATTTAACTATAGTAATCTTATTGTTGCTCAAAAATAATAATAACGGGTAATGTTCTCTAATTGTTTATTTTGGTTGGAGTTTAACATATATCTAAGGGTGGAAATCAGTTTCCAAACTAACTAAAATGCTTCTTAATGGCTTTTCTTTTGCCAGAGTCAATGGCTTATTATTAAAAGGATTGTCATCGTATTAATTTAACTCATAAAATTGATATGGTTGCTACATTTAAACCATTTTATAAGTGATGGGTACTAGATTTAGGACCCGAAATTATTATTTTATATTGGGTGAACATTACTAATACTTGATTGCTAGATTTGAACCTTAAATCTTTTCATATATGCGGTAACGATATGGTGGTGACGTGACATATGACATGACATAATTGGGTGACGTGGTAGATGACATGTCTAACTGGGTGACGTGACAGGTGACGTGTCCTAATCGGGTCAAATTTAACGGTCAAACTCATCATAAACACCGGTAAGGACAAATTTTTTGTAGTGATTTGACCCATTTTGTAATAGATGTGTGCTACATTTGAGACACAAATTTTTTGTTTATGTCGGGTAGACTTTTGTCAATAGTAGAGTGTAGATTTGACCTTTAACCTTAGATATTAAAACTCTTAAACTTTTATACCAGTAGTATTATGAGTAGATTTCACAACTTTTTCTTTTAAAATTAATATAAGTATAGTTAGAAAAATAACTCAATCTAATTAATAGATTTCATACAACATTATCTTGTGATAAAAAAAATACAACATTATCTCAATCAAGTTCCTTATACATAGGATGGATAATTAATTTCCCCATATAATCAATAGATTACACAAAATGGACATGAAGCTCTCTACGACGACCTCGTTTGCATGCTTACTTGTATTTCCACACCCCAATCCAAACATCTTCCCAAACCACAACATCCTCCTCCTTCCCGCCGTCTCCGGCAGCTTCATCCTCCGCCTCTGCCGCCTCCTAATGTCACTCAACTCCATCTCCGCCGGCGGCGACATCATTCTAAACATGAACAAATACCACCTTCTCTTAGTAGTCCCTGACCTCATCATCAATGACACCTTGGAATCATTATTGTTCTCGTTATTCATCTTGCTCCTCTGTGTTGTGTTTTCTGAAGATCTTGTGTTCATGATTTTCCCACAGAAGATGATGTCTCTTTCTATGGTTGAGGTGGTGGTGAAGTCTTCACTAATGAACTCAAAGAACTTGTCTTCTTCTTCTTGATATGAATAATCCGATTGAGCTGAATCGCTTGTGATTGGGAGGTCAGAGAGAGAGAGAGTCTCTTCTAATTCTAATGGGTCATATAATTCTTTATCAAAGTGAGATTCTCTGTCCCCCATCATCATCTTCAAGGAGGGAGAGAAAAACAAATAAAAGGTGTGATTTCTCAAGTTTGATAAGAGCAATATGTAGTGTTCAAATATATACTGGTGTATGTTAGTTTATGTGTAGGGCTTTAGAGGGAGAGAGAGATTTGAATCAGGGGTGACGATATCTTCTAGATGAAGAGAATAAAGAATGAAATAAGAGGTATACATATGGTATAGCAGGTTTATTTTTCCTTTTAAATATGTTTAAACTAGGAAGTGTTAAATCATCTAGAAGGGCAGGCAGGGAAAAGGTTAAAAAAGTGGGCCCATTGTCAAGTATCATGTAGGCGCCTGCATTGGAAAAATATGCTTCTAGATGGGGTAGCTATCTTCTCTTCTTCTGGTTTTGTCCATTGCTCACTCGTTTTTGACCGAATAGTTTTAGGTAAAACAGTTAATGTAATGTCTGATCTTTTTAATTTACCTTCCTCTGTTTTCCATCTCTCTGCTCTGGTTGCTCGGAGTTTATTCTTGTTATTTCATCGAACAATAGTTTGTAATTGAACATTTTCGCTTTTCTATTACTATTATGCTTTAGATAAAATAGTTGTTGGTCAGCCTTCACTGTACAGAATTCTCTTGAATATCGCAATTTCGTATATACACTGATGACTGACTTCTATTATATTCTTCAACCTCTATTGTCTGTTTCTTGTTCTCATTTTTTAGTGAAAAGAGGATTTCATTAGTGGAAGTATTTACAATGGTATTGGTTTCTTGTTCTCTTCGATTGTTTATTGTCATATATACTACTGCCTCCGGTCCTAAATATAAGACTTAATTGACTTTTTTGAGAGGTTAAGGTTGCGAAATAGGCTATTAAATCATGACATATTTGATATATTTTTAGATTATATATTAGTTTATAGATAAAATAAACTAGTCTAAGAGAAAAAATTAGGTAAATCAATTTATAATTAACTTATTTTTGCTTTTTTATAGGATTTTCTTAAAAAGTCAACTAGATCTTATATTTAAGACCGGAGGGAGTAAAAATTAATAGAATATTAAAGGTACAATTGAAATTATATAAAAATGTTGGATGAGCTTAATAACCAATTAATAATAATAAACGCTTTTAAGAAAAATAATTTAAGTTGATAAAGCACTATAGATTAGTCAATTTAATATAATGGGTGCAATTGAAAAGAATTCTGGCCACTAGATGCACTATTCAATCAATTTATGATGGTAAGCATTACTAAAATCAACTTGATTGAAATTAACAAAAAATTTCCTCGCAATTTCCCTCCGTTTTGCTCTCTGTTCTGCCGTTCTGTTTTTCTATTTATTATATTTTTAAGAAAAACTTCAACAAAATATAAATATTTATAAAATCAGTCTCTTAAAATGTGTGCATTTATCTACCGAATTCAGCATTATTCCTTTTTTTGATAAATTTATTCCTTTTTTTGAACTGAAGTTTTTTCAGCAATATAGCTCAAAAAAAAAGACAAAGAACAAAAGAAAGAGATGTCACTCTCTTTTCTACTTGATGAGCCTCTGGATTTAAAAAACTTGCACTGTAAAAAGGAAAAAGGCAGAGAACAAACCATTTGTGTTGTACAATTTATAGTGTTCAGTCAATGTTTGGTTGTGAATTGGCTGCTAGATTTACGGCTGAGTTTATTCCTAACATGTTAGAGAAATACTCAAAAAGAAAACCAAAACTTCAAAATGAAGTTTAAACTTGAAATTTTGATTGGAGCTGACGATAGCTGACAAGTTCTATGTAATGCTTAGTATCTCTTTATTGTATTGATAGATGTTATAGATTCAAAGTGAAAAAAAAGGTGAATCATATAACACTATCATTTCTTAATAAAATTGCGAATACAAATTTTAAAAATTTAAATTAGCACAGGATAACAAAGTCAGTTATTATGATCCGGCACATTAAAAAGATTGTGCAAGAGATAAAAAATTAATTTTAGACTCTTTTTTCCATTTTTTAGTTTTACGAGCTGAGCAAACAAATATTTACACATCAATATCCAGTCAAATTAAAATCTCATTAAAAAAAATTGGGGAAAATTACAATGGATCCCCAAAAGAGAATTAACTACGACCATATCCTAAAAAATTATTAAATTACATTCAAATCCCTAAGAATGTGAATGGTATTAAATAACTTTTTATTAACATGTAGTTTAATGACTTGTTAATATTTACAACTCATTCAACCATATTGAGTTGTCAATATCAAACTAATTTAATATCGTTCAAATTTCTAGAGGTTTCAATCTAATTTGATAATTTTTTTGACCTAATTTTCATCAAATCACTTGATTGGACCTAGTTATAATTCTCCCAAAACTTTACTTGATTGCAATACATTAGAATTTAGAGTAAAACAAGTTAACCAACCATAGTTTAGTTAAGGGTTTGTTTGTTATGAGAAATTTGTAGATGAGGGAAATTTTGTTGGATTAATTTGAAAATTTTGGAGTAGAGTTGTAATATTAAAACAAATATTATACTCCCTTCGGTCCTAAATATAACACCTAGTTGACTTTTTCGGAGATGTTAATGATACAAAATATGTTATTAAATTATGACATATTTGATATATTTTTAAATTAGTCATTAGTTCGTAGGTTAAATAAGCTAGTTTAAAAAAAGCAATTTGATAAATTAGTTTATAAATGACTTATTTTGTTTTTTTAGGATTTTCCAAAAAAGTCAACTAGGTCTTATATTTAGGACCGGATGAAGTATGTAAGATAAAAGAAGGCATTCTTGACTAAGTTATGTGTGATACATTTTTTATAACCACGCAAAATGACATTCACAAAAACATTATTTCCAATGACATTTATAGCAAATGATTAGAATAAAATCTCAGTGAAAAAAAAATGATTAGGATATATGCAGATGAAGATTGAATTAAATACCAGTGCAGTGAAGAACATTAACACAACTGAATGATTCAATAAGCCTCATGATATTCTTGCAAACCAAGTAACCATATGTTGACCATGATTATATAACCCCTTTATGGCTTGACTTTTGAGTAGCCTGCAAGAAAAGAAAAAACAGATATAATTGTCATTACAATAATAAACCGAGGGCACATCCGTAAACATAATTATCATATAAGCCTCATTAACTCCAGCCTCTGTTTTCTCCTTGTTCTCTGCTCTGTCTCACTCTCTGTGTTTTAGCTTCTCACTGTCTCTCAGGTTCAATTTCTCACTCTTTCTTTCTTTCTTCTGCTAATTATCTTATATCATGTCTCTGTAATACCTATTGTCTGTTCGTTCTTTTATTTTAAAAAAATTCTGTTTCAGAACTTTTTATTTGTATATTTGATGATGAATTGACTCAGGGTTTTAATTATAGTTTGGGTGTCCCTGTTCATATGATTTCTGTACCAAGTATAGATCTTGGAGTGTAGTCTGTTGTAAATCCTAATTACATTATTGTTGACTTTTCTTAAGAAACTAAGACACAAAATTGATCAATTTTCAAAATCTTGTTTCCTTTAAAATCATTTGCTCTACTTACTAACTAACTGATATAATGAAATTACATGTGACATATGTTATAATTTTGGGTTGTTATTTGCTTCCTTAACTTCCACAAGAAGTCAAACTGTGATTGCTTTTGACTTATTGTTGACTGATGAGAATCGATCTTATGTGAAGAAGGTTATGGATTAAGATCCTTATAGGGATTTTAAACCTGATCCTGTGTTTGTGGCAAGCAGATGCAGATTTTATTATTCAACTTTTGTGTCATTTGGTTGTTAGTTTTTGCGTTGGATCAAGTTTGCTTGATCTATTAAATCTTTGGTATCGTAGATGATTTTGATATAATTCAGTTTTTGTTATCTGAGTTTTATTTCTATGTTTAGTTGGGACTGCTTTGGTTTCTTTTACTTTCACTCTTTTGGCTGCAATAGCTTATTAGCTTTGCTTACTTTGCCAGTGGTTTCTTGACTTCGTTATGGAAGTGCATATTCTTTATTGGATGGAAATTCTGACATTTTCATGTTCATTTATTGGTAGCTTCGATTTAAATTTTGTGATGCTTATGATCATGGAAATTACGAACTTACCTATTTTCAATGTATAGATAATGTGCCCATAATATGTTTTGTTGTTTTTCCTTGGGCAGTCCCTTTTTGTGTGAAGTTTAGGCGCTATGGGTAAGGAGAAGACTCACATCAACATTGTGGTCATTGGCCATGTTGACTCTGGGAAATCTACCACTACTGGACATCTTATATACAAGCTTGGAGGTATTGACAAGCGTGTTATTGAGAGGTTCGAGAAGGAAGCTGCTGAGATGAACAAGAGGTCTTTCAAGTATGCCTGGGTGTTGGACAAGCTCAAGGCTGAGCGTGAAAGAGGTATCACCATTGATATTGCTCTCTGGAAATTTGAGACCACCAAGTATTACTGCACTGTCATTGATGCCCCTGGACATAGGGATTTCATCAAGAACATGATTACTGGGACATCCCAGGCTGACTGTGCTGTCCTCATCATTGATTCCACCACTGGTGGTTTTGAGGCCGGTATTTCCAAGGATGGACAGACTCGTGAGCACGCTTTGCTTGCTTTCACCCTTGGTGTGAGGCAGATGATTTGCTGCTGCAACAAGGTACTCCGGTCCTAAATATAAGACCTATTTGATGAGATGAGTTTGGTCCTAAATATAAGACTTATTTCTAACTATTACCAACTTTTCCTCAAAATATACTTATCAAAATGCTCCCTAATAATAGACAAGAAGAGAGGGAGAGTGGAGTTAATGCTCCCTAATATAAGAGCCCAAAATTTGAATGGTTTTGGTCCCTAATATAAGAGCTTATCTCACATTTTCTCTTCATTTAATGCGTTTTTTTACTATTTTTCCCCTAACTCTCTTTCATATTTATTAATGTTTATGCATTTCTCTCTCATAAAAATATCATAATAAATGTGGGCAATATTGAAAAAGAAGCATTAACTCCAGACACATAACTAAAATTCACATGTTTTCTTAAGAAGCGTTTTTTTTTGTGGTTGACTCTTATATTAGGGAACGGAAGGAGTAATAGACAAGAAGAGAGAGAGGGTGAGGATGAAGGTGAATAGTTAGGGTATATTGGTATATCATGTCATTTTAACTAATTTAACTAACATTTTTAATCTAATCAAATTAGGTAAATATATCTTATATTTTGGATATGAGGGAGTATTTATTTCTTGTTTTTGACCTTAGGACATGAGGGAGTATTTAACTAGAATTGCTTAGTGTGTTTACTATATAGTTTCACTGTTGCCTTGATAATCACATTCATTGTCTCTTCATAATGTGGTTTTTCCTCTGCAACAGATGGATGCCACCACTCCCAAATACTCCAAGGCCAGGTATGATGAAATAGTGAAGGAAGTGTCTTCATATTTGAAGAAGGTCGGATACAACCCTGACAAGATCCCCTTTGTTCCCATCTCTGGCTTTGAGGGTGACAACATGATTGATAGGTCCACCAACCTTGACTGGTACAAGGGACCAACCCTCCTTGAGGCCCTTGACCAGATCAATGAGCCCAAGAGGCCCTCAGACAAGCCCCTCAGGTTGCCTCTTCAGGATGTTTACAAGATTGGAGGAATTGGAACTGTGCCAGTGGGACGTGTAGAGACTGGTGTTCTCAAGCCCGGTATGGTTGTTACCTTTGGCCCCACTGGACTGACCACTGAAGTTAAGTCTGTTGAAATGCACCATGAGGCGCTGCAAGAAGCTCTTCCTGGTGACAATGTTGGGTTCAATGTGAAGAATGTTGCAGTGAAGGATTTGAAGCGTGGTTATGTTGCATCTAACTAAGGATGATCCTGCTAAGGAAGCTGCCAACTTCACATCTCAGGTCATCATCATGAACCACCCTGGCCAGATTGGAAATGGTTATGCCCCAGTGCTTGACTGCCACACCTCCCACATTGCTGTGAAGTTTGCTGAGCTGTTGACCAAGATTGACAGGCGATCTGGTAAGGAGCTTGAGAAGGAGCCCAAGTTCTTGAAGAATGGTGATTCTGGTATGGTTAAGATGATTCCCACCAAGCCTATGGTGGTTGAGACCTTCTCTGAGTATCCTCCTTTGGGCCGTTTTGCTGTGAGAGACATGAGACCAACCGTTGCTGTGGGAGTCATCAAGAATGTGGAGAAGAAGGACCCATCTGGTGCCAAGGTCACCAAAGCTGCTCAGAAGAAGGGTGGCAAGTAAAAGGTCTACTGCTTGTTTATATCTGTTTATTGGTGTTGATTATTTTAGCACCAATAAATGTTTTTCTATTTTTATATTGTGTCAAGTATATTTTTTTTTTACGTTTGAAATATATCTTTTAGTTGATCCTTAAATGTTATGGTTGAGTTTTCGTTTCTAACAAGCATTTTACCCCCGTGCGTTGCACGGGAGGTGTATATACAGTTATCATATTAATTTGAACTTAACAGATATATTAAATAGATGAAATACATAAGTAGTGTAATAATAATTAGAATTAATGTCACTTCTCAAAGAGATAATGTTAAACATGAGTAAATACACTTTAGTCTTAACTTGCAAAACAACATGATCCAAATGAATAATACTATTTTAGGACTTCAAAATGCATTGTCTCTAACATTTTGGAATGCCTCAATGTACACGACATTTGTCGTGACATTAGTCGCCTCCTTCTCTTTATTCAGTATGAGCACTTTCAATCCATCAATAGATTTAACCCTAGATAGCGCAACATACAATTGTCCATGTGAGAAGACTGGATTGGGCAAATATAAGCCGACATTTGACATTGACTGTCCTTGGCTCTTGTTGATTGTCATCGCAAATGATATAATGATTGGAAATTGTCGCCTGTTCATCTTGAAGGGCAGTCTTGCATCTGAATTATTCATATCCATGCGGTGTATCAACACTTCCTCTCCCACGCTGTTTCCATTTAGAGCCACAGCTTTGATGAAATGTTTGCCCAACTTTGTGATCCTTAGCCTTGTCCCGTTGCATAAACCTGCTGCCTGATCTATATTTCTAATCAGCATTATAGGAATGCCTACTTTTAGCACAAGTTTGTGATGTGGCAGTCCGGAGCACTTTATTGTGTTAAGGAATTCCGTGTCATAAAGATCTTCGATGGCCTCTTCTCCTGAATCAGTCTTGCAAATTGTATCTGAGCTATAATATTCAACAGACTGGTCGGGGATGATAGACAACATGTACTCATTGATATGATCAACAACTTCCATTGTTGGAGCTAGAATTGCCCTACTCGTGAGGTATTCTGAGTCAAACAATTTTTCTGTGAGATCCGGATAAGTTGCTGCGACTATAGAATTAAATGGACTCATACAATCTCTGATGATAACACTCTCAGGAATTTCAATTTCAGCAATACCGTCTTTGGAGTTCCCCAGTTTACCTTCTCCCACCTGTAAAAGCCACTTTGAGAAATCCTGTATTCTCTGTTGTTCCTCAGGGTCACCACTTGATCTAAGCCTCATGTTTCTGGTAAGCTCAAAAACCTTGCAGCTGGACCACAGGTATGATGAATTAATAGTTGCGTTTACAATATCTGCCCTATTTCCCTTTGGGATGACTGGGAGTATCTGTCGGAAATCACCACCAAAAACAATACATTTGCCTCCAAAAGGTAAATCACACCTCATAATGTCTCTCATGGTTCGATCAAATGCTTCAATGCACAGCCTCTGTATCATGGGTGCTTCATCCCATATAATTAATTTTGCACGCTGCAAAAGCTTTGCAAGTGGAGAGTTTGTATAGATATTACAGGTAGAGTCTTCATTTATATCGATTGGTATGGCAAACCTTGAATGAGCGGTGCGGCCAGATGGTAAGAGTGTTGCTGCAATTCCACTCGATGCAACATTCAATACAATGTCACCATTTCCCCTCAAGGAAGATGTAAGTACATTCCAAAGAAATGTCTTTCCGGTCCCACCGAAACCATAAACAAAGAAAAATCCACCCTGTCCAGAATTGACTGCACTGATGATTTGATGGTAGATGCTGCTTTGTTCATCTGTTAGTTGGCTGATCATTTGCAGTGCCTGTGTCGCACACTCATCTCTGTTAAAATTGAGTTCATTTAGAATCAAGTGGTTTCCAACATCTATTATGTCCTCCCCATTCGGTGTTGGCATTGATGGGTAATCTAAAAGCGATTTTCCATTCCTTAGAAGTAGCTTCTCAATTTCATGGAGGCATGCATTTTCTCTTGTGTTGTCTTGTATGGTTACCCCTGCAACGACATTAATCTGATATTCAATGTTTATAATTTAAAATAAACGACATTTCCTGCAACGACATTAATTTGATATGCAATTTTCACATTTAATGTTTGTCCAAAAAATAATAATGATATTCAATGTTTATAATTTAAAATAATTGTAAAAGACAAAAAAATCATTATTTATCTTTTTCTTGCGCAGCAAGCAATAATGACTGAATATAGGTAGAAAGTTTAAATTTTGAATGGATAAAACCTACCTGAAAGATTGTGATCACGTCGAGGTATGTATAATAGATCTTCACTCAATAGTGATTTTGTTTGTTCCCAAACAGTGTGAGGTTGAGATAAACAATTACTAAGTAGCATGCTGACAAAGAATCTTCTCAGATACATTCCTGTGGCCCACACTGAAGCTTCTTTTATTCCATCTATGAATTCTTGATCATCATCCAACAGGCCAAGAGCATAGCAAGCCTCTCTGAATGTAGAATAAACCACTCCATCAACAGTTCTGATATCTTCATAACTTGTTGGTCCAATCACCTTAGTCAAAAGGACTCTCAAAAAATATAATTCTCCCTGAGATGGAGATGCTGGGGTCAATCTCCCGACGCAAAATCCTCTTCTTCTTAGCTTCCACTGTCTGCCTTTTGCGTTAAATCTGTAGTGGAGAGGAAATTGAGAATACTTGAGAGTCTTAGCCTTTCCACCTTCTCTATTTTTGGTCATCCATGAAATGAACATGGATTCCTTGATCCTTGGCTTGTTAAGCAAATTAGACATGTTTTCATTTGTGGAGTAAACAACGGACTGTTGATCAGGCAGGTGAAAAGATAATCTAACAACTGGGGGAAATCTGTGATGAATTGGGAAGGCAAATATACGCCACGCTGCTTCACACGGGGAAATGTACCTGCAATTTACGTATTGATCTATCTCATCACGTCCAGCATTCTCATCTGATCCACCATTGTTGCTGGAGAGAGCTGCTATAACTCGATCACTGCCTTTGTTGACATACTTGAAGAGATACTTGATTGCATTTGACTGATTTGTCTTTTCAACATTCAAATGTCCTTGAAACAATTTAAGCAATTTTGGATTGTACGGAACAACATATCTATTGTCCAAAGGTACATCTTTCTTATCAAATGTTCTTCCGTCGTCTCTCCTTCTATATGTAGGATAACCCTGCTCATCTACAATGGTGTGTTCTGAGTATTTTTTTGGGAAGTACTTTGTACATCTACCGTCCCTCATGCATGGGGCGTCAGTATCGCACTGTCCACATGGACCATGCATCATATATTTGCCAACCAACTCATATAACTCTGGATCAGCTATCTTGTCTGGGAGCTCCGCAGAGATTATTTTGTCAACATCATCTGCATCTTTTACCTTTGAGTCATCCTCCAAGAATAGTATAATGTGAACATGTGGAAGCCCTCTCTTTTGGAATTCAATTGTATAAACCTCTAAAAAAAGGAATATATGTATAACAGATTAATTGAAATTGAATAAGAAAGGAATTATATGTTCGTGTATATGTGTAGAAGAGATGTACCTGCTTTAAGTTCTCCAAATATTTGATCATCTTTCAGCACCTTCATCAAAGCTTCTAACTTTAAGTTAAAAATCCTAGTTAGTATGTCCGGGCGATCAGATGGATCCAGCCCCATCTTAGAACAAAATCGTTTAATCTCTGGCCATGCTGGATTACAGGTAAATGTCAAGAAGATGTCAGGATAGCCGGCCCATGTACAAATAGCCATAGCATCTTTGTAGTTCTCAGCCAAATATCTAGATCCTCCTATGAATGATGACGGTAGTATTATCTTCTTCCCCAATGTTGATGCATCGGTCTCTCCCCTTGAATATGCATCTGATAGGCCACGATATAAGTCTACTCTCATTTCCTTTTGATGTCTCCTATAATAATCAAGCCTCTCACTTTCAACCATGCAATATGCATCTACAATAAATTGTTGGAGTAGTCTCTTTGAGTGCAATAGGACTGATTCCTCAAAACGTCTATCCATCAATCTAAATGCAATGTATTCCCGAATTGTAAGCCTTGTTTTCTTTAATGTCCTCATTAGCGTGCATTCGCTGTGTTTTGACTCAGAAACATATCCATTGTCACCAAAGTGGAAAATAAGTGGATACTGAAGTGGCAAGTAGGCACTGTGCAATTCGTGTACTCTCTTTATTGGGCCTCCCTGTTTTTCAACAATTATATCTCTCCTAAAATGAGACTTGTCAAAATCTCCCACAATAAGAGCAGCAACCTCTGAAGATGTTGGTAAGTCATACGGTTTTGCATTAGAGCCAGGATTGCGAACTAAGCGAAGTTTCAAATCAATCTGCCTGTTTTGTCTCAACAAGGAGGAAGCCATCCTGTATTTCTTCACCAATGAATTACATTCATCCAGACAATTTTTCAGTTTCTTTACAATCATGGTGTCAATCCCTTCTTGATTTGAATGATTACTGCGACAAAATGAAGTACTAATCAGTAAAACATTAAGGTAAGAGAATTAAATGTTGTTACTGTTGGAAAAAAAATGTCAATGAGCTCAATCTCACCTTACTGCTGATATTCTATTTTTAATTTCATTTGCTGGGTCATGTATGTAAAGCTGGGAGTATATTGGCCTTGAATTCTCTGGTGGAAGTAAGCTTCCCAAATAATGATAGTTTTGCCCCCCTAAAACAAAAGAATATGGTCCCCTTCCATTTGCGTTGATGCTGTGATCAATTTTCCCTCCCATAGATGTGAAGGAAAACATATTATTATAGGCCCTTATTTCTGAAAGAAACTTCTTGGAATGCTCGGTGGCCTTATCAAAGAAAAGAGATCTGAACAACTCAGGTGGTTTCTTGAAAAATGGAACCTGAATTTTTCCTTGTAGGCAACAGATTGAGAATTTTGGAGAATCACCACGCTTTGTTGCCTTAAGCCTTTCATTGTACCACATCATGGCACCACAGAATTCACATGTGTGAATTGGGTCACCTTCATCTATATATTGTAGTGGACGATTTGTAGGTATTCTATGTTCATTTGACCCTCGAAACTCATCTTCATCATCGTCACTTTCTTCAAAATCATCTGCTAATATTAAAAAGCCAGTTATACAACTTAAAATTATAGCTCAAAAGCGCCTCATCATGGATATACAACTTAACAATTAAATATATTAAAATGTGAATTATATATAACACTACTACGTGAATTATAAAATATATACAAACGATAAGAGTACCGCGAGTTGCATCTTGGAATTGGTGATCGAGATTTCTAGCTAATGTTGGCAAAGATGTATATCTGTTCTCCAAATTAGACCTTGCATTAGACTGTTGTGTCAAATGTGTGTCACACATTTGACACCTTTCCAATTGGACTCCTGAGTTCTGTAGGACTGTTGATGTATTGATTGTCATGTTAGAAAGATTAAATGATGTCCCATCTTGAATTGGTATTGTATAAAAAGGTGAACAATCATTAATCTCAGGTTCTGTTACATTGTATGTCATAGACATTCCCTGAAAAAAATTAAAATTAACATGTATGAGCACCATAGCTTTTAGAGTAAATAGATAACATATAGTGCTATAGATAACATGTAATAGTATAGTATTACATTAACTGTATTTAAAGTACATCTTTAAACTTACCACTTTATCCCTTGATGTGGAAGTAGTATTCACCCTAAAAGCATTGTTTTGGTGTGTTGACTGATCATAATTTGCTAAGTTTGGTGAAATAATGGCAGTTGAACGATGTGAGCCAGATAAGGGAGAACTCTCCAAAATTGTGATGTTTGTAATATCTGACAATGGGGAAGTTTTTCTAGCAGACTTTTTTGTGTTAGGCTGAGGCTTCCTTTTTTCTAGATGATACCTCTTTTTTCCAGTATTCTGCCCATTGCTATTGGTAATAACTGAAGAATATGATGAAGAATCACTTTGCTTATGATTAGGTGTTGAAGGGTCTTGCATTTGAACTTTATGAAAAAAGCTCGAGTCTGCAAATAGAGAAAGCTGACAATGAGGTTATAGTATTCAAAGATATGCAGAGTAATAAAGCATGGAATTGGTTTTTTGTAATCAGACACTCTCAATTTTAAAGTACCTACAAATTTAAACATCAGTTCAGTTTTTATGACTGGCATTAATGTAATCTGACATCTCATGAATAGCATTAGATTACACGGCAAAACAATAAGCAACTGGAAAAGGATTAACAACAGCAAATAACAAAATTTTATGCCTATAACATGAGGTTAGATCTGCATAAACGGTCATTGTGTATGATCTCATGATGATTCCAAGTTATTAAAATTCACATACAAACGTGTGTAGTCTTTTGAGTCATAGAAGTCAGACATGAATCCAACAGTCACATTCTAAGAATCATTCAAGGTTACATCTGCATAAACGGTTATTATGTAGAATAACAACATGAATCTAAGTTATTATAATTCACATACAAACGTGTGTAGTCTTTTGTTTCATAGAAGTCATATATGAATTCAACAGTCACATTCTAAGATTGAAAATAAACTTTGGAAATAATAGGATCAAAGCAAGTTTATAAATACCTGTTCTTGCTTGACTGAAATTGGAGAAAAAAGGTACTGTCAAATATCTCTTGTCGTTAGAATTTCATGTACTCTGTTCACAAAAAGGAGCTACATAAATTCAACAGAACCTAGTTTTCATATGTTTAATAAACTTAAATGAAGTACTTCAATTGTAAAATAATCGCATTTTTTTTCTTTTGTCCAACAATGAGAGTAAAGATGAGTTTAATCTTGCTATGCTTATAATCTTGATTTAGTATGTTTATACACTTACATCTAGAAGCACGAACTGCAGTCTCCTTGTCCAAATAATGACCGGGTGGTATGCTTTTAATCTTCATGTACCAGCTGCATTTAAAGTATTGAAAACCACAAAATAATGACATACAATCAGCAGTAACATACTATCAGAGTTTTTATCTGGAAAATGTACTTTTAAAGTATTGAAACTGCAGATTAAAGTAAAGCGGTTTTGTTGAACAATGATAGGTTTAGCTAAACAACTTACATAAGGCATTGTTGTTTGCTGAGTCCATGTCAGAATAAGTCCATTTGAGAAGCACTCATCAGCTTGGTTGGTCTGTTGTGAAGAGGCTAAATGCTGTAATGGTAGTGCTGATTTTGGCTGGTATTTGTGATCATGAATATCAACTTGGAAATTAATAATTACGGCTACTGTTATAAGTATGATTAATATCTATTTCCAAAGAAGCATTCAAGTACAGCTGCTTGGACAGCTTTTATGTCTCCTAATAAATGACTATGGCCTGTATATTATAATAATGATGAAATGTTTTAGATGCCAAATGGCTTTAGTGAAATTCATTAATAATAACATGTTTTATATTTAAACCATTTTGGTCAGTTTATCTTTTATGCAGATCGTTTTTTTTCATGCTACATGTTTTTGACTTGGTGTAAAAGTACCTAGAGTTGTTTTAACTACTTTACTTTTGGTGGTTTTCGGGTATACTTTAGTCAAGTCATTTGAAATAGAATGATATCAGGTATAGGGGTATAAATTACACAGATAGACCTATGATTTCTATTATGCAGCAATGCATTTTTTATGTGGTTTAATATAATCTTATGTCTATGCAAACCATAGTAAATAGATGAGTCATCAATACTCTGTCCAGCCAGAAATGCTTTCATCTATCAGGGAGTGCATGATGGCCTTGAGTATATGTTTCTACATGATTATTACATATTTTTTAACTGAATTCGTAATTGTTAATTAGCAATATTATATTTCTGGTGTTTTATAACCTGGTCATCATAAAGATTTGGAAATAAAAATTCATTCAACAAATGACAACCTCATAGGGTTCTTACATAAATTGATCAAGGATTACAACTTAGGAAACTACTAATGTTAATGGTACAGCATGCAAAAGAGAACACCCTAATTTGTCACTTAGAGTAATTCAGGAAACAAAAGGAACCTTCAAGGTTCTTGAATAGTCTCGTGGAGTTAACAACTCAGAAAACTACAATCTTGAGCAGCTAAACATGCATTACTAAAAAGATAAATTTGCATCTTAGGTAAAATGACCACTGCAACATGGGGATCATCTTCATTTAATTGAGTTTTTCTTTCTTGACCCTTATGGATGGCTTGGTGGAACTCATGGAGGGGGTGCAGATGTCAGAAAGTCCAAGTCTCTCTGTATCAGGTGTTAAGGTAAGCATTGTGTTCTTCCTCTTTGACTGAGAATCATCAGGAGTCTTGAAATTTGGTGAATCTGTTCCCTTTGGTTCCAGTGCACTTTCAGATACATCAGCTGAAACGTGTGAAGCACTTGATTCACCTTGAGAAATCTGTAAACAATAGAGAAATTTTAGAATGTCAATATAATTAATATATAAACTGAGTGGAATAACTTTTTGATCATAAAAATGATGCATCACCTTAGCAACTTGCACTTCTGTATCTGAAGATGATTCAGGTGTCTGCCAAGCAAAATAGTACAGTTAATAAAACTCTATTTTAAAATATGGCAATTTATTTATCATGGTAATTTACAAAGATCAAATTTGAGGACCTTTGTATAAGTGAACTGCTTCAAAATATCAGGATCTTTAGAATATTGGACCACAGCAATGCTACTATGAGGATGATCTTTGTTATACTGCCTGAACCTCAAGAGAACCACCATAGGGACATCTATAACTTGGCTCAACTCAGTTGGAAAAGAACCAACCATGTCATTCTACAAAAAAGTAAATGAATTTAGAATACTATTCAACTTTAGTAAAATTCATTGAAAAAGCAACAATATAAAATTAGATTAAAACCCTTTCAAGATCCTGCTGCATCTCTAAGGCAGTCTTTCCAAATAGTTGATTGCCAACTCTGTTGAAAAACACAATGGAGCTTGTGTGAGTTGAATCTTTAACCTTATAGTGGACCTTGAACCTGAGGCAAAAGCATAAAGGAGCAATATTATATTCCAGTTCTTATTTTAAATGACAGATATTAATAAAAACATATTCAAATGAGTGGAAGATCACTTTGGTACAGTCTGTTTGATTTCACCAGGACATTTCTTGCATCTGAGTTTTGAATCTTCAGTCAAAATTGGCTTTGCATCACATGGGCAACCATCATATTTCCAGTCATCAGAAGTTTCCAACATTTGAATAACAATTTTTGTGACAACATCCTCTGGCTGTATTTGCAACACGTTTGTCAAGAGTTTAAATACTAATTTGATTGGAATTAATATTATGACATACGGCAAATTATGCTATCTCATAGTAGTTGTACCTTTTTCATGGCCCATATATCAGCCAGGGTAAATCTATGTTTGAAAGATATCAATGCTTCAGGAGAGATATTACCATATTCTGGTATACCAATCTGAGAGAAGGTTTGGCTTGCCACAGGATCATTACAGAGACTGAAAGGAAGAAAATGTTTGTAATAACAGATACATTATAATGTTAAAACTCGAATCACTTTACTATGTAAATATAACCTATCATTAAGCTGTTTAGCCTGTGGTATGTCAGGATTGAATATAACTTCTGTTGCTTCTGAAGAGCTTGAGATGTGAGCAAATCCTAGAAATAAAAAAACACAGTCAGCGAAGGATTTAATTAAAAGTAAATATTGACCATAGCATGGGTCTACACATTTAAAAAAAATGTAACATCATGGCTTACCCTCCCTTTGAACAATCTTTGCAAATCTGATTAGTACAACAACAGGAGGTACAATATCTTCAGTTTTCTTATCAAAAGTCTGTTGTGCAGCATCACCATACATAACAACATTAATAGTATTCTCCCTGCACCGTAAAATAAAAGAAAAGATTAATCAATATCATATAGTACCTAAATGACAAATGTAATGATATGAAAAAGGCAGAAGTAACTTTACTCCTGATCAGCAACAATTAAGTTGAGCCTCTTTGAAACATCATAGTCCCTTCTTTGCTCCTCTAGACGTCCAAAAGCCTTTAGAAAACCTATAACATCTGCAATTAAAATTAACATGGGAAAATAAGTGAGTCTAAAGGTCTTTAGAAAACATATAATATCATAATAAACGCTCCTTACTATACCTATTAGTCCAAGATTAGCGGCTGATCGGCTAGCTAAGTCCTTGATACTAACAAAGTTGTATTCACTTGCAGATATTGGGACATCAGATTTCTTTATCTTAGTGGATGTATGTAAGCATAGCCTCCATGGATGATCAGTCACGCGAAATGCATCATTGTTGTCCCAAAATGTGAAGTTTTCAAAGTGATACACCTCTCCCTCATTTGGATACCTCCTATAACGTTCAATCATTGGATCAGTGGTTACATAGGCCTCAATCCTAGTCCCCTGAAAGTTACAAATACAATTGAGTAAAGTAGCTGAAAATTTTAAGTGTCAGTGACGATAATCAATCTTAACAGCACAGTTTCAAAGATAAATAGTCTATACCTCTTCATCCATGAGCATTAAAGCCAACTTCCAAACAGGGAATGGAGGTGTCCTCCTATGCACTTCCCATTTCTTGATAATACGTGCAACAATAACCCAGGTCTCCTTGGAATCATCTATGTTCTTGATCAGAGTTCTCCCCATTGCTCTCTTGCTCTCTATAAAAGAACAAAACATACATGTGAAAATAAAGCGGTATTTCTGGTCATTAAGGAAAAAGAAAGCAGTCAGATAAAATTCAAGGTTTATGAAGACTAATGATTCTACCACGAATTGAAATAATGGAAGGTTAGACAATTGTAAGGCAATTTCCCAGAATGAAGCACATATGTGAGTTGCAATGCACCTATAAATAAGGGAGCAATAGATGGATAGTCACGGCCCAAAAAGTAAAGTTCAATCAGATGGTATAATGAGAGAACTGTAAATTCAAGAATGTGCATTGGAACTTAAAACATAATAAATGACAAATTAGGACTTGATGAGCCAATGAGACATAGCCGTTGATATTGGTACAACTACATTATGTACATGCTTGGAAAATAGTACTATCATTGGTAGGAGTAACATATACAAAAAGAATCAGGTACCCAGTGATTGTGCGCCGCCCAGTGCATTGAAGGATCATGCATAATAACTATTACACCACTGATACAGCCTTGAAAAACTATTTTCAAGTTGGAATGGATTTCCTATTTTCGAAACTATCACACACCTAAATACTAATGCTAAATAATAATTTTTTTTGGAAATAAAGTCAACCTGTCAATAAATAAATGCTTAATGCAGCCAAGTGCATACTGTTATAAAAAAATGATACTGTTAAAAAATAAAATATTACTTCTCTGATATGTTCATTAAAGGGCTGTCTCCAAGTGCATGCGTCTTAGACCCTATGACCTTAGGTGCTTTCCTAGTAGTTATAGGTGCAGTTAGCATAACACATAGATAAAGGGGCATCATATGCAGGTGAATTTGGTTAGTGCCATTTGTAACTAAACGTTACAAATAGAATATTTAGCCATTCATTGGGCGCCAGCCCCAACAGAGCCTGCAATTCCTGCAGTGCAGACTTCTTAATGAGAAATAATTCCAGATTAAAGAGGCATATTACTATTTTTCAACTAAATATTGAAGGCGTGCACATCTGTTAATGCAAATGTAATTATTATCTTTGGAACTCAACCAAAATTAATTCGTGTGTGCTGCAACTTTTTCATTCACTTAAACAACTTGGAACTTTTGACATGGGTGCAAATATAGCAGTCATCACAACTAATAGGGCCAATCAATGCTATTTTTTCAAGTTGAAATGATGAAGGCGTGGGAAACCTATTACTTATGCATGTGTGGTGCAATAACTAAATTAATATGGAAGCCTACCTAAACAAAATCACCTTTGTCATCCCACCAATAAATGTCCAGGTCTGAGCAGCAATAATTTAAAAATGTTAAGCGTGCTAATTTGACTCTAGAAAGTAAAGGATTAGACCCAAGTGAATATTGCACACATCATTCATATACCAGATGCATCAATGCTAATCAGATAAAGAGCAAAATAATGCATCATTTAGTGTTTTTACAAATATAAATTAGTTGTCTAAGCATTAATTGAATAATGCACCATCATTTATGCAGATCAGACAGGTCGGTAGCAGTAGTATTTAAGTGAATGTGTCCTGCACCCAAAAGAGAAGTCCAAGAAATACTTAAGGCACACTATACTTGAAACTATAAGAGACATAAAGTTTATTGGGTACATGAAAACGTGCTAAGCTGTTATAATTAAGTGAAAGGGCAAATGTGCTCTTCTGGATTCTTAAATGATGTTATCCAAATGATGCAGGCATGTATCTGTGTGAGAAGAAATGTAATAATTCACTTTGGAACTCAACCAAGAGGAATGCAACTTGACAGAGTCAGTTAAGGCATTTAGAAGACTTTTCATGGCTGAATATATGACACGGATAATTAGTAAAACATGCAATCAATGTGGAACAAAAAAGAAAGATAAACAGGCAGTTACAACCACCATCAGCAGACCTCATTTACTAAACCATTTTCAACAGGCAATTAAAAGCACCTCTCTCATATGAGTATCAAATGCATGTCTCCAAGAGCATGTGTATTAAAAGAGATAAGCAATGACATTGGAAAAGCATTAGATGTAATTTTTGTGTGGCTCAATATAACATAATTTTACATGTGCAGTATCTTAATATTTAAGGCTTAGTCATGGACGGTAATTTAGCATTTAAGTCCAGAAATAATTAATTATCTGGAAAACCTCATTTAGTAAACTGCTTTCAACAGGCTGTAAAACCACCCCTCTAATATGACTATTAATTGCATGTCCCCGGGAGCATGTGTGTCAAGAGAGGCCATTAATGACACTGGAAATGCAATAGATAAAAAAATTGGGTGGCTCAATTTAACATAATTGTACATGTGTGTAATATATATAGTTAATTGTTCCAATAGTTAAGTGACAGCATATATGGCTAAAATGAACCACATAGATAAGATTTGAACCTATCAGTGTGCACCGCAGAGAAGATTAAAGGCATGACCTGCACTCTAAACCTCTTGAGTAAAAGCAGTCGTACATGACAGCATAATGCAGGCCTGCAAATCTGCAAAGAGAAATATAATTATTTCTCTTTGGAACTCATCTAAGCCATTAATATGTGTGTGTTGTTACTGGACTCAGATACTCAAACTAATTGAAAGTACTCGCATGCTTGAACCAATCCACAATTACCAATTCAGCACAAAAAAAACTCAGTACTATATGCCTCACTGAAATGTAATACCTGAAAAGGCTAATTGACATACTAAGTAACAGAACAAACATAGAATGTATTTGGCAAAAAAAATAAATAACATGTGGGATGTACCATGATAACATGTTTTTGATAACATGAAAACAGACTTGGTACATGTGAAAAAGGTCCGATATAATCTGAAGGTATGGTCTAATCTGAAATATGTGGGATGTACCAAATAATAAAGTATGAACCACATCAAGGCCAGACTAATTATATGACTATGTAAGAAAGGTCATTAAATTTAGAAGGCAAAAGACAATAATAAATTGAAGGAAAAGATAACATAAATTGCACATAATACATTGAAGCAAGGCATGTCTGATCCAAGACAGCTGATGTAAAACTAAAAGACAAAAGGCAAAACGATATTGAAGCAAAACATAAGATATATTGCCGATATTATAGGGTTACATGTGCTGCAGAACAATGCATACAGGGAAAACATAATCCATAATCCCAAGACTTTACGCAGACAATACTAAAAACAAAAGAAGATGACTTTTTGACTACAACTTGAAACATGTAGGACTAACTTGCTAGACACATTGTTTGACAAAACCACTCTCTAAACAGACTACAAAAGCATAACATACTCCCTACCCATAGCCTCAACAAACCACCTCAATTCCAAATCCAAACGGCATCTGATGCAAATTCTTGGGCGCTTGTGCATTGGATGGTGAAAAGTACATTGAGCAAAACCTTTAACGCGGAATAAGTTTCCACCAATCAACCTAGGAGCTACAACTTGAAACCAAGGCTCCAACCTGCCTCTTATCCTCTCCATCCTTGTTGGGTCATAGATAGTAACCCACAAACGAATGGCATTCGACTCAAGGTTATGTG
This sequence comes from Mimosa pudica, assembly GCA_029929735.1. NCBI lineage: Eukaryota > Viridiplantae > Streptophyta > Magnoliopsida > Fabales > Fabaceae > Mimosa > Mimosa pudica. The sequence continues at coordinate 2,835,135 of JAKELP010000021.1, read as the reverse complement.
TAGGACAACCGGCATGAGAAGTAAGAACCAAAGACCAAAGATAAACAGCATTGTGATACCCTTGTTTGGATAGTTTCCTCAGTATTTGATACCCATACTTGAAGTCGCCACCAGCGCAGAAGGAATGGAGAAATGCATGCCGGAAAAGAGCCTGGTAGTTACCAGCAATGAGCGCCATATCAATGACTCTCTCAATGGCTGGACTATCCTCTTCAGACAGCATTGGAATTTGATTTATGCTCAAGCTTTTCACTACGTATGGGTGCTCTCCCAGGTCTCTGATAGTTGTACATGTCGTCTTCGCATTCACCAAGCTTTCCAACGAAATCTTTCCAAGGCGCCTGATTATAGTGAGCATGATATCATACGGGAGGGTCATTATGGTGGTGGGTTCTTCAAGGACGGCTTTGATCTTTGTCAGAGAAGAAGAAGAAGGAGAAGTTACTGAGGTGGGTTCGACACCTAAGCCATTGCTGTTCCTCTGGTCGCTGACGTTGATCAGAGAAGAAGGAGAATAATTTCGTTCCGCCATTGATGTTAGTCAGAGAAGAAGAATAAGAAGGTAAGAGTGAAGTGGTCCAACTTGCTTAGGTGTAAAGTGAAGTGGGCCAAGGTGCATATATATAGGAGTTAAATCCAGACATAAAAAATTAAATAAAATACATGTTACATAAAAAATAGAAGGAAGGGGGGACAGAACAATAAATAAGGGTGGTTAATCTAGTTTGGTGTGTGAAATGGAAGTGGTTCAATTAGGAGATTTCAATATATATATTAGATGTTTAAGTTTAGTTTTATTTTAATTATTGGCTTTTATAAGTTTCTAAAATGTTGAGAATCATTTTGCTCATAGAGTGCCTAAGGTCTCTTATTTGAAATTTGAGAAACCAAAACATAGATGAAGTCAACTTGAGGACCACAGTATTAGCTTTGATGAGGTGTATGGATACAAGGGTTTCCGGGTAAGGAAGGTTTTGGTCACTTGTCAAGTTGTCATCCATTCCATTACAGTGACAGATTCAAGATAAAGTTTAATATTCCATTATAGCTTAAACTTGGGCCATCAATGGATCTATAACGAGTGGGTCTCAATATGTGACCCTGTCTATGTGAGCACATCGTAGCTAAATGCATATTTTTTTGGTAAGATTTTGGAAGTAAGATAGTGCAGAAGTTCTATCACCTTGTTAAGCATGTATGATTGTGTTTTTATATTATTAGTTTGGGTAAAGGGTCAAATCTAGCACTGAACTATTAGCCAAAGTACACCCTACATAAAAATGTATTTCGGGGCTCAAAACTAGCACCGTTCAAGTACAATTTGGGTCAAATATAGCAAGTCCGTCAATTTTGAATGAGTTGACCGTTAAATTTGACCTGACTAGAACACATCATCTGCCACATCACCAAATTAGGCCAGGTAGTCTGCCATGTCAGCACCTACTCCACATCATCATCATCTTCCCCAACACCCCCAACACCTTCAAACCTTCCCTCTCAAACCCAGCACACCCCACCACACCACCCCCACCTCCACCCGCACTCCACACCCACACAGATCTGGTTGGGCCGCCCGCCACCCATCGCTGCCGGCGACCCACCACCCCCCCCGCCGACCCACTTCCCCTCCACCTCCATGTCCCTATACCAACACTCATCATCACTCCCACTCTCTCTTCCTCTCAACCTCTCTCCTCCCATCTTCTCCACCATGGCCGACATCATTCTTCACCACCGCCCTCAACTGCCATATCCCGTCGCCGGCGCCGGTGAAGTCAAGAATAACCATGCTGACCTCGCGGTCTGGTAAGTTGGACTGGATTTTCTCGGATAATGACCCGTACATGTCGGGACTACAGCCGACGACGATGCATCGGCCATGGTGGAGAGGATGGTGAAGAGGATCGGAGGAGAGAGGTTGAGAAGAAGAGAGAGTGAGAGTGATGATGAGTGTTGGTATAGGGACATGGAGGTGGAGGGGAAGTGGGTCGGCGGCGCCGGCGGGGGTGGTGGTGGGTCGCCGGCGGCGATGGGTGGTGGGCGGCCCAACCAGATCTGTGTGGGTGTGGAGTGGGGGTGGTGTGGTGGGGTGTGCTGGGTTTGAGAGGGAAGGTTTGAAGGTGTTGGGGGTGTTGGGGAAGATGATGATGATGTGGAGTAGGTGCTGACGTGGCAGACTACCTGGCCTAATTTGGTGATGTGGCAGATGATGTGTTCTAGTCAGGTCAAATTTAACGGTCAACTCCTTCAAAATTGACGGACTTGTTATATTTGACCCAAATTGTACTTGAACGGTGCTAGTTTTGAGCCCCGAAATACATTTTTATGTGGGGTGTACTTTGGCCAATAGTTCAGTGTTAGATTTGACCTTTTACCCTATTAGTTTTAAATGGTAAAATCTTGTAATTTTCTTCACATATAAAATTATTGTTAGAAATTGTCATGGACATTCAGGTAAATCGTTACCAAACAAATTGAAGTACTTCGTTCAGGCCTATTTCTACTCGAGTCAAAACAAGTTGAGCCAAAAAAATGTTTGCTTAAGATTTTTAACTATCAAAGTGAATTAAGGGATTGATATTTCATTATTACTTGTACCGTACGGTCAAGCTCCAAACTCATTTAAATTTTTCCAATTAAATTGTAATCATTTGACAATTCTACAATTCGTTTATTTCAAATTACTTTTGAAAAATTTTGGTTTTCCTATATCAATAGTGTCTTGATGTTTAAAAAGTATACCTAATGCGTTTATTCAAAGGGAAAATAATTAATTACGTTCATGAACGGGGAAGTCAAAAGTAAATTAAGCGTGTGCAAGTATCAACTATCAAGGGTAGGATTTTTTCCATTGGAATTTTTTTATGAATATTTACCCCCCAACTTTTTATTACTTAATTATTCACCCTCAATTTGATCCAACAATATCTAATGTTACTCTATTTTTTTGGATCAATATAAAATTATAAATGATGACAACACATATTTTGATTTTTGATCTAAAGAGAGACTGAATAGAGAAATCTAATGGAGACCCATCGTCCGTGGGTTCAGTGGCGAATGAATTGAACAATGAGCATCGGGTTGACCACCACGTCGAGAGTTCGATCCTGGGGAGTGACACTTTGTTGTGTCTCCATCGCGGCGCTTAGGGAGACATCTCCGTAGCTAAGTGAAGTTGAGAGTAACCTACCTTTGTGGACAGATAGAAAGTGCTTGTTGGTCATGCTCCAGAAACCACAGGGACAGGTCCAGTGGATCATGAGTTAGGTACTCTGCCCTTGGATTGAGTTGAGCCCAAACCCCTTCCTAAAATTTTTGTATAAAAAAAAAGAGAGAGATGTAATGGAGATATACCCACAGTCCCACACCTAAAAAATAAAATTGCACTTTTGAAATATGAAGAAAACAAAACTTAACTTAATACATATAAAAATAAAGTACTATCAAAAGTACTAGTACTATATTTTAGCTAAATTTAAATTTACAAGCAAATTTAGATTTCCAAACAAATAATGGTGGGAAAGGCATGTTTCCTCAATTAGGGTTGTAGACTTTGAGCTGCCGCCACATACTGAAAGGACATCATTGTCAATAAAAAATAAAACCAAGGGCAGTTTCGTAAATATAACACCTATATAAATACCCTAACCCTATATTTTTCATTCTCTCACATTTCGCAATCCCTCACTTGCTCATTGCGGCTCAGATCTTTGCACCTCATTTCTCTCAGGTTCCATTCTCTTCAATCTATGCCTCACTTTTCGATTATGTCACATGATATTTCTCCTTTCATGTTTTGTTTAATTCAATCTATATTTATTTATTATCTTTTATTTCAATTCGTGTTTGTTCATGTGTTCTTTTGTTTTGATTTTTGTTCCAATCGACCTGTAGAAGAATGTTACATGAATTTATATATGATCATGAATTGATTTATGCTTTTCGTTATGTCGTTGAGATGCTCGTGTTTACACGATTCCTTTATTATGATGTACAGATCTGTTTGTGGATTTAATTTTGGATAATTTGTTTTTTGATTGATGCGATATTCTTATTTCATTGCTGTTGTATGTATTGTTGTTAGCTTCTATGTTTGATTGATTTATCTAGATCTGCTTGAAAGTATGGCTATGCAATTTCGTTTCGTATTAATTTTAATTATTGTTATCTAGAAGCATTTACGAACAATTGATGTTCTAGTTGTCAATTTGTAATTTCTGCTTGGTGTTATCTATGACTTTGATGGCGAAAATTGCGAAGTTTCTGTTCAAGGTTTGTGATGCTTTTTCTAATGCTGTGTTGTTGATGTTTCTTGTGCAGTTTATCTTTGTGTGAAGTCTAGACGCTATGGGTAAGGAAAAGACTCATATCAACATTGTGGTCATTGGCCATGTCGACTCTGGCAAGTCAACCACTACTGGCCATCTCATCTACAAGCTTGGAGGTATTGACAAGCGTGTTATTGAGAGGTTCGAGAAGGAAGCTGCTGAGATGAACAAGAGGTCCTTCAAGTATGCGTGGGTGTTGGACAAGCTCAAGGCTGAGCGTGAAAGAGGTATCACCATCGATATTGCTCTCTGGAAGTTTGAGACCACCAAGTACTACTGCACTGTCATTGATGCCCCCGGACACAGGGATTTCATCAAGAACATGATTACCGGAACCTCTCAGGCTGACTGTGCTGTCCTCATCATTGACTCCACCACTGGTGGTTTTGAGGCTGGTATTTCCAAGGACGGACAGACCCGTGAGCACGCACTCCTTGCTTTCACCCTTGGTGTGAAGCAGATGATTTGCTGTTGTAACAAGGTATATAATTATGGTTCCTTGGTGGATATGAATACATACTTATTAATACTGTTGTCATTTTCTAATTGCTGTACTTTTCTATGCAACAGATGGATGCCACCACTCCCAAGTACTCTAAGGCGAGGTACGATGAAATTGTGAAGGAAGTGTCATCCTATTTGAAGAAGGTCGGATACAACCCTGACAAGATTCCCTTTGTTCCCATCTCTGGTTTCGAGGGAGACAACATGATTGAGAGGTCCACCAACCTTGACTGGTACAAGGGACCAACCCTCCTTGAGGCCCTTGACCAGATCAACGAGCCCAAGAGGCCCTCAGACAAGCCCCTGAGGTTGCCCCTTCAGGACGTGTACAAGATTGGAGGAATTGGAACTGTGCCAGTGGGACGTGTTGAGACTGGTGTCCTGAAGCCTGGTATGGTTGTCACCTTCGGCCCCAGTGGATTGACAACTGAAGTTAAGTCTGTGGAGATGCACCACGAGGCTCTCCAAGAAGCTCTTCCAGGTGACAATGTGGGATTCAATGTCAAGAACGTTGCTGTGAAGGATCTCAAGCGTGGTTATGTTGCCTCAAACTCCAAGGATGATCCCACCAAGGAAGCAGCCAACTTCACATCTCAGGTCATCATCATGAACCACCCCGGCCAGATCGGAAACGGTTATGCCCCTGTGCTTGACTGCCACACCTCCCACATCGCCGTGAAGTTCGCTGAGATTTTGACCAAGATTGACAGGCGATCTGGTAAGGAGCTTGAGAAGGAGCCCAAGTTCTTGAAGAACGGAGATGCCGGTATGGTTAAGATGATTCCAACCAAGCCCATGGTTGTTGAGACCTTCTCTGAGTATCCTCCTTTGGGACGTTTTGCTGTGAGGGACATGAGGCAAACTGTTGCTGTGGGAGTCATCAAGAGTGTGGAGAAGAAGGACCCATCTGGTGCCAAGGTCACCAAGGCTGCTCAGAAGAAGGGTGGCAAGTAAAAAGGTGTGTTGCTTGTTTATATCTATTGGTGTTTAATTATTTTGGCACCAATAAAGGTTTCTCTATTTTTCTGTTGTGTCCAGAATCTGTCTCTTATGATTTCATTGTTTATTTTGTCTAGTTTCCTTGGGCTAGCAGCTGATGTACACCGAGCTGGTGCTTGAAGGATGGCGAGAAGGTTTTCTGGTATTTTTATTTTGAGTTTCAATTTTGGAAGCAGCGGTATAGGACTAATTTCGTGCACTGCCGATTTGAGGCAGATGTTGAATTTTGTATGTTTAAATTATATCTTTTGATTTATATTTAACTAGTACTATTGATGCGTTGTGTATGTTTTTAATTAATAGTTTGAAGGTCAAGTTTATTGCCTCTTGTTTATCTATGTGGTAATAATTTGTCTTTATTTGGCCAAATGTGGTAATAATTTAAATTGGAATTAGTCACTTAAGATTTTTTTTTCGTATTCAACAGTGTTATTTTAGGAGGGAGGCGATAGAAATACATCTGTTTATATGAAATAGATTTATTCAGGTAAGTATATATGTGAATATTAGTATTTTTGTATGGTATTTGGCCCCTTAGGTTTATTTGATTTTTGATTTTTGCGTCTCATATTTTGAACCATTTGTTCTCAGAAAGAACAAAGTATTTTGTTTGAAAGTTTGATGGGCTAAAACCAAAATAAACAAATGGTTCAAAATAAACCATCTGTTTATTTTGAACCATTTGTTCTCAGAAAGAACCATATTTGCATGATGCGGTGTAGATTTTCGTCACATATTTATTCCATTTTTCGTGATATATCATCCATCTGTATAGAATTTAGCGGGAAACATGTGTTATTTTTTTGGTCTAGGAGCTATGATAACTTAGTTCTATCACCTTGCTAAGCATTTGATTATATTTTTGTATGATCAGTGTAAATGGCAAAATTTGATCGATTATAAATTTTTCTTCGCATAATTGCCTTTAAAAATGATTATGTTGTTCGAACAAATTTAAGTAGTGGATTGTAATAAAAATTTGAAGTAGTGGATGCACGCATATTTTTTATTTCAAGCTCCTTATGCGGTCAAGCTCCCGATTCGTTCATTTCAAAATTTTATTAAATTTTTGGTGAATCTGGGATATCCTATATCATTGTGTTGAGGCTTTAAATGTTACTGTTATTTGTAAATTGTAATGCGTTTATTCAAAAGGAAAATATTAAGGATTAATTAGTTTGGGGTGACACTCAACACGCATAATATATATAAGGTACCACTAAAGTTTTCTCTTGCAATTTACCCTCAAACTTATTGTCAAATTGAGGTGACCAATTGTTGTCTTGAAAATTTACTTAAAAGCCTAGTATGTGATAAATTAGGAAATTGAGATCTCATATTATCTACGGCAAGTAAAAGTCAAGTTGAGATTGTTTAAGGTTTTGTCCTAACCAGTCCATTGACTTGGTACCTCTTCCTTTAATAGTATCGACTCATCTTATGGATTGGTAGAATCCCTAATACATCGCCTTCATGAATTGCATGGTGAGATTAACTGTGAAAATGAACTTAGTAATAATTAATATAAACTAACAATTGATGCTCATCGGTGAGCTCAAAATTTTGACGAAAGAGACTATGCAGTGGGCAATGGCTCGTATTTGCACTGAGTGTTAGCCAAAACATTCGTTCAAGAAGTTGCATGCTCTTGCCTCAAGACTATTTCATATTCTAAATAAACTTGGTCCAAATGCTTCCATGTAAAATAACCTCCTGAAATGTTTATTAGTCCAATTTATAATACTGAGGATCTTATGTCTTACTAAGTTACTTCCATTTTCTGGTAGTTACTCTATAGGTTCAAGGATCAATGCTCTGATTCAACTGTTATCATCCGCCCCCTTAACACAAGAAGTGATTGATGTTATTATGAATAAAGTAACCATTAGATAATTGCTCTTTGGATATCGTGGCAAAATTCTAACAAGTATTACCTCTATTCCTAAATATAATATCACTTTCGTAATTTGATTAGATTAATGATGCCAGTTAAGTTAGTTATTATCACATGATACTACCCATTTATTTTTACCATATGCCATGATCCTCACTCACCATCTCTTATTTATTTATTATTGGCAAGTGTTGTAATATTAATTACGGAAAATTTGTAAAAATTTAAAAGTGATCTTATATTTAAAAACAAATTGAAATGTGAAAGTGATTTTATATTTAAGAACAAGGAGTATTCCATAACACTTCAACAATATATAACCATGAAATGACAACATTTGAGTATTTAAAGTTCATATTTTCATATTACAAAACTATTCCAATCACACTTTATTCCTGCCACCATAGTTAGTTTATTGATTTAGCTAGTGATGGAATATTTTTAGGAAAAAGTTCAACTCCTCGAATAGTTCCTATATATTTTAAGAGTTTTACTAGGAACATTTTTAGAAAATGAAAATCAAAAGACGGTCTTTTATTTAGAAAAAGTTCAACTCCTCAAATAGTTTCTATATTTAGGTAGGGATGGAGTTTTATTTTTTGAATTAATTTAATCAAAGTTTAACGTTTGAATAATTTTAGAAAAACTTGAAGAAATCAAAAGAGGCGTTTTATTTATTTAGAAAAAAATCCTAACTCAAATAATTCCTATATTTAGCTAGGGATGTATTATTTCTTTATTGGATGAATTAATTTGATCAAAACGACAACTAGCAAGGGACGTTTAGTTTAATTATAAGATTTTGTTGGACCTGTTCTTACTAAATTAAATTTTACTTTTTTTACCTTAAAATTAAATTAAATTTTATCTAGAAAAACTAAAATTAAATCCCCCCTACATTTTTGGCTAAAGAAAAGCCCCTAAATTTAATGAAATGACTGTTTTCCTCATTCTAGGGTTTCACTTATTGAGCTGCCGTCCCATAAAACGAGGGTATTATTGCGAATACAATATAGAAGGAAAGACTTATTCGTAAAAGTCACAACTATAAATACAAGCTAACCCTATTTTCTTTCTTTCCTCACTGCGGCTAAGATTTTTGCTTCTCACTTTCTCTCAGGTTCTATTTTCTTCTCAATGCCTTTTATGCCTTCAGTGTTCGATAATTTTGCATATTATTTATTCTTTCATGCTTTTTTAATAACAGAAATTTCTTATTATCACGGATTTAGAATTAGCGTTCGTTTGTTTGCCTTTTGTTATGTTTTGTTTCAATCGGTTTGTATATCTCTGTTACTTGATTTTTATTTTTTTATGTATTTGATGATGAATCGATTTGTGCTTTTCGTTATGTTGGTGAGATGTTTGTGATAATATGATTTCATTATGATGTACAGATCTGATAGTGGCTTTGATTTTGGATTATTTACTTAGCTGTTGATTGATGTGGATTTTCTTATTTGATCGTTGTTGAATGTTGAATAGAATATATTGGTTTTAGCTTCTAGATCCAGTTAAGTTATCTAGATCTGCATGAATGTAACGCACACATATGGAGATTTTAGTGTAATTCTGTTTTGTAATCGTGGTACTTGTTATAGCCTGAAAGCAGGATCGATCATCAATTGTTATTTGTGTCGTCGGTTTTTAGCGTCTTCTTTATGTTTTTGATGATTCTGAGGATGGTTGTAATGTGATGTGTTTTTAATGTTTCTTGTGCAGTCTTTAATTGTGTGAAGTTTAGGCGCTATGGGTAAGGAGAAGACTCACATCAACATTGTGGTCATTGGCCATGTTGACTCTGGGAAATCTACCACTACTGGACATCTTATATACAAGCTTGGAGGTATTGACAAGCGTGTTATTGAGAGGTTCGAGAAGGAAGCTGCTGAGATGAACAAGAGGTCTTTCAAGTATGCCTGGGTGTTGGACAAGCTCAAGGCTGAGCGTGAAAGAGGTATCACCATTGATATTGCTCTCTGGAAGTTTGAGACCACCAAGTATTACTGCACTGTCATTGATGCCCCTGGACATAGGGATTTCATCAAGAACATGATTACTGGGACATCCCAGGCTGACTGTGCTGTCCTCATCATTGACTCCACCACTGGTGGTTTTGAGGCTGGTATTTCCAAGGACGGGCAGACCCGTGAGCACGCTTTGCTTGCTTTCACCCTTGGTGTGAAGCAGATGATTTGCTGTTGCAACAAGGTATTCAACTAGAATTGCTTGGTTTACTTGGTTTATATTTATGATTGTATCCATTGCCATTTCCTAATGTGGTTTTCCTATGCAATAGATGGATGCCACCACCCCCAAGTACTCTAAGGCCAGGTACGATGAAATCGTGAAGGAAGTTTCATCCTATTTGAAGAAGGTCGGATACAACCCTGACAAGATTCCCTTCGTTCCCATCTCTGGTTTTGAGGGAGACAACATGATTGAGAGGTCCACCAACCTTGACTGGTACAAGGGACCAACCCTCCTTGAGGCCCTTGACCAGATCAACGAGCCCAAGAGGCCCTCAGACAAGCCCCTGAGGTTGCCCCTTCAGGACGTGTACAAGATTGGAGGAATTGGAACTGTCCCAGTGGGACGTGTGGAGACTGGTGTTCTCAAGCCCGGTATGGTTGTCACCTTCGGCCCCAGTGGACTGACAACTGAAGTTAAGTCGGTGGAAATGCACCACGAGGCTCTCCAAGAAGCTCTTCCTGGTGACAATGTGGGATTCAACGTCAAGAACGTTGCTGTGAAGGATCTCAAGCGTGGTTATGTTGCCTCAAACTCTAAGGATGATCCCACCAAGGAAGCAGCCAACTTCACATCTCAGGTTATCATCATGAATCACCCTGGCCAGATCGGAAACGGTTATGCCCCAGTGCTTGACTGCCACACCTCTCACATTGCCGTGAAGTTTGCTGAGATTTTGACCAAGATTGACAGGCGATCTGGTAAGGAGCTTGAGAAGGAGCCCAAGTTCTTGAAGAACGGAGATGCCGGTATGGTTAAGATGATTCCCACCAAGCCCATGGTTGTTGAGACCTTCTCTGAGTATCCTCCTTTGGGTCGATTTGCTGTGAGGGACATGAGGCAGACCGTTGCTGTTGGAGTTATTAAGAGCGTTGAGAAGAAGGACCCATCTGGCGCCAAGGTCACTAAGGCTGCCCAGAAGAAGGGTGGCAAGTAAAAAGTGTGTTGCTTGTTTATTTTCTGTATGTTGTGTCCAGAGTTTGCCTTAGGTTTTTATTATTTACTGTGTCAAGTTGCCTTCGGCAATCTGCTTATGTTCGCCGAACTGGTGCTCAGGTTTTCTGGTATTATTTATTTCTTGTGACAGAGTTCCAATTTTGAATGTAGCGGTATGGTATAGGACAAATTTTCCACACTGCCAATTGGATGCCATTGTTAGCTTATGTTTGGTTAAATTATATCTTTTAATTAAATCTCATCTGGTACGGTTGCTTTTTCATATGTTTATAGCATTTCAGCAGGTCAAATTTTTTGCAATTTATATTTAGCAATTTTTGTTAGGTGACGATAAGAATGCATTTCAATTTATTTGCGAAGAAATCTTCTGCCAACTAAGATATGCTGATATTAGCAGTGCTAATCGTCAAATTTTGTTTTGATTCCTCACATTTTAACGTGGTTTCCTGAGTTTGATTTAGCTTAAAATAGTTGTTTTTACAAGTTAATAAAAAGCTGAACTATTTGTCATTTTGGTGGTCCAACACCTGAGGGATTAGAACAAACATGAGAACCATAATGATGATGTGTATGGGTACAATGTTTTCCTAGGAGTTTTTATGTCACTAGTTATTCATTCCGTTATAATGACTGATTATCCATTAGTAGAATCTTGAGCTCAATAAATCATTGGATACTTTTGATAAAAAAAAAATCATTGGATACAAGATAAAGTGTGCCCGGAGTGGCTAAAGGCATGTTCTGTTTCCATAATTTGGAAGGTAAAATAGAAGTTCTATCACCTTGTTTAGCGTGTATGTTTTATTTTTTGTATAAGTTTTAATTGGTAAAAATTGATTGATTACATTATGTACATCCAAGTAAATGCTTGCCAAACAAGTTAAAGTAGGGCATGCGATTATTTTCTTTTCAAGTCATCGGGGCAGACGAGATAAAATTATGTGTCCAAGGGTCTCAGGCTCTTGAAATCCATGATCGTTCATTTACATGTCACATATTTAATGTAGAAAATATTCGCATGTAAGGAATACATAACTAAGAAGATATTTATATAAAGAAGTAAAGTGGAAATACATTTTTTGGTACTACTATTTAGTTTTGATTTTGGTGCCTATGTGAGTATGTGTATCTTTAACATAATTAAATGCTTTAATTTTAATTTTTCAACACCAAGGCTCGACGTGATAATAAACCAAAGATAAAAGAGCTAGAAGTAGTTGTGATTGAGATTAAAACTTATAAACGCCAAAATTAAAATTTAATGAAACTACATACCAACGAATGGTTTTCCCATAGCAAAACTCATTTCTTTTCATTCATATCCCTTGAGAACATATGATTTGAGCTGAAAGATGGGTGTCATAATGAGATATTGGTAAACACTTAAGTATTCCTTCCTTTATAAGAGAGTATTTAACAACATTTTTGCCCCATGTTTAAAAAAACACAAAACAAGCTCTATAATAGAAGAAATATTTGGATATGGTTGTTGATGAAATTAAGTTTCTTGCTTAAGATTAATGTTTCATTGTCAAAGCAGTACAAGTATTTTTTTGAACACAGAAAGCAGTACAAGTATTGATGAAAGTAAACATATGCATTTAGTGGCTTGACATCAAATCACAAGAGTCTAGAAATAGAGTGGGGCCAATGTGCAAATGTCACAATAGTACAAGTATTAAACAGCTTACTATATGCAAATTATTATTTTAAAAGATAGAATGAAAGATATTTGTAAGTCATGTATAGAAGATAGCCACAAGAGTCACATATTACTTTTTTTTTTTTATAAAAAGACAATTTCATTAAGATGAAATGAAAGGACAATAAAAGTCTCCTGTTACGTAGAATAAGAGACTAAGAAGCTACATATGGTGTGGGATGTAAACTAGAAATTAAAATTTTAATACAAATCAAAACATAAAAGCATAGACTATAGTTTGCATGCATACGTTATTGGACCCAAAAGAGACATAAAAGAAACCAAGCCCATAGCTTAAGTTGTGTGATGAGAAGTGAAAAAGCCGATGATCTTCTCTGTCCATGCATAGTTGGAAACAACTAAGTATCTCTTAACACTCACAATATATCAATGAATATTGTTGAAAGTTTAAAACACTCATAGCTTTAAAGCTTCATTATAGAGTTATAGTACACCACCACGAACCCCCTCTAGAATAGACTTAACGACGCATTAGCCACGACTTACATAAGGTTGAAGAGAAGTAAGAATGCCTCACTTATATGTAAAGGAATAGGTGACACGTGAGACATTCAAAAGAGGAGTATAAAAAAATATTATAAATGACCACTACAAACCATCCTGGTTTGAGAGCTGGTCAAAGATGAACAAACCATTGATTGTTTCTTTTTATCAGCAACAAACATTGATTGATACAACTTTAGGTTGGAAGGTCCGCTGAATAGTAAAAACAAAGTTGTTAATTATAGTGATACTTCTGATATAAAAAATTTATGGTGATGCCTATGGAAATCGAGACCTACATAAACTCCAAATTTGATTGCACCTTAACCCAAAGTCATATGCTACTTGTTTTTTTACACTGTACTTATAAATATGTTTATCTTTGGTAATGACAAAAAATAATCAATTTATCTATTATACACTAAAAGTGATGACAACATTTTTATTGGAACGCTTGCCACAATATGATTAGATCACATGTTTACTTGATTAATTAAAATTTAAAATAAAAAAAATTCAAATAGAATCGATTTCCATTCTCCAAATTCCTTTATTATTAATTTTTATTTCGTCTGGATTCAATTTTAAAATATTCTTGTATCTATATTTTTCAATTCGCTCTAAAATAAACAGATCCTGATTATTAATGCAATAATTTGTTACAATCGACTATTAGATTAGTAAACATTCAATGAATAATTAACGAATATGCTTAAATAATAATTTTTTTAATAATTACTTTGTACATCGCACCGGGTAATTACTAGTTTTGTCAAAGAATAAACAAACATAAATTCAAAATAACCATAATTCTAGGGGTATTTGCAGTTTAGTCCTTGGTAAGGGAAATTAATAATGGAAGGTCCCAATACATTCCAAAATAATTATAAAGTCCCAGAGGTCCTTTCCTGCAATTGTTTGCTTAACTTCAATGACCATTTTGCCCTCATTAAAGATGGTTGTCATCTCACTGGTCCCTACAGGGGACTATGCTTTCATCTTATGAGGGCAAAATGGTCATTGAAGATAAGCAAACAATTGCAGGAAAGGGCTCCTGGGACTTTATAATTATTTTGAAATGTATTGGAACCTTCCAGTATTAATTTCCCTTACCAGGGACTAAACTGCAAATCCCCCGTAATTCTATTACACTCTCAATACATTTCAAATACTATCGGTTGAGAAATGCCTGCTTCCCTATTTCAGGGTTTTATTATTGACCCGCCGTTACTTAAGGAAAGGATATTATTGTAAATAGAATATTAAAGCAAGGGCTGTTTGGTAAAAGTGACTACTATATAACCAGCCTAACCCTAATTAGCTCATTCTCTTTCGCTTCGCTTTCTTCCCTTCCTCATTGCGGCTAAGTTCTTTGCTCTTCAATTTTCTCAGGTTTCATCTTCTTCTCTCTCTACGTGTCCTTCAATCTTCGATAACTTCGCATGTTATTCGCCTTCGATGTTTCTACTTAGATTGCTTCTTATTATCTTCTATTGAATTCTTGCTCCTTCGCTTGTTGTTTTGTTTTGATTTTGTTCCTATCGATTTATGTTATTCGTTATGTCGTTGAGATGTTCCTGTTGATATGATTGCATTATGATGTGTAATGTGTAGATCTGAGAGTGAATTTAACTATAGATGATTTATGTTATTGATGATTGATGCTGATTTGCTTATTGTGCTGTTTGGATCTGCCTGAATTTTAAGCCATTTCCTTGAAACTCCGTTTTATATTGATGTTAGCTATTTTTAATCTGAAAGCGTGATCATCAATTGACATTTTAGTCGTCCATTTGTAGTTTCGTGTTTTTGAGGATTTATAGGACGAAGATCATTAAGTTTTGTGTCAATGTTATTTGGTAATTAAGTAATTCAATTGGCAATTTCATCTCAATTGTTGTGGTTATTATGATGATGGAATTTTCAAACGTTGCGTATTTTTGATGTATTAATATTCTTTACAGTGTCCATAATATGTTTTTTGTTTTTTTCCTTTGGCAGTCACTTTCTGTGTGAAATCTAGACGCTATGGGTAAGGAGAAGACTCACATCAACATTGTGGTCATTGGCCATGTCGACTCTGGAAAGTCAACCACCACCGGCCATCTCATCTACAAGCTTGGAGGTATTGACAAGCGTGTTATTGAGAGGTTCGAGAAGGAAGCTGCTGAGATGAACAAGAGGTCCTTCAAGTACGCCTGGGTGTTGGACAAGCTCAAGGCCGAGCGTGAAAGAGGTATCACCATCGATATTGCTCTCTGGAAGTTTGAGACCACCAAGTACTACTGCACTGTCATCGATGCCCCTGGACACAGGGATTTCATCAAGAACATGATTACTGGAACCTCTCAGGCTGACTGTGCTGTCCTCATCATTGACTCCACCACTGGTGGTTTTGAGGCTGGTATTTCCAAGGACGGACAGACCCGTGAGCACGCTCTCCTTGCTTTCACCCTTGGTGTGAAGCAAATGATTTGCTGCTGCAACAAGGTAATTAATTAGAATTGCTTGGTGCCACTGATAAATATTTATGATTGTATTAATTGACACTTCCTAATGTGGTTTTCCCCTGCAACAGATGGATGCCACCACTCCCAAGTACTCCAAGGCCAGGTACGATGAAATCGTGAAGGAAGTGTCATCCTATTTGAAGAAGGTCGGTTACAACCCTGACAAGATTCCCTTCGTTCCCATCTCTGGTTTCGAGGGTGACAACATGATTGAGAGGTCCACCAACCTTGACTGGTACAAGGGACCAACCCTCCTTGAGGCCCTTGACCAGATCAACGAGCCCAAGAGGCCCTCAGACAAGCCCCTCAGGTTGCCCCTTCAGGACGTGTACAAGATTGGAGGAATTGGAACTGTGCCAGTGGGACGTGTTGAGACTGGTGTCCTGAAGCCCGGTATGGTTGTGACCTTCGGCCCCAGTGGACTGACAACTGAAGTTAAGTCTGTTGAGATGCACCACGAGGCCCTCCAGGAGGCTCTTCCAGGTGACAATGTGGGATTCAACGTCAAGAACGTTGCAGTGAAGGATCTCAAGCGTGGTTATGTTGCATCTAACTCCAAGGATGATCCCACCAAGGAAGCAGCCAACTTCACATCTCAGGTCATCATCATGAACCACCCAGGCCAGATCGGAAACGGTTATGCCCCAGTGCTTGACTGCCACACCTCCCACATTGCCGTGAAGTTTGCTGAGATTTTGACCAAGATTGACAGGCGATCTGGTAAGGAGCTGGAGAAGGAGCCCAAGTTCTTGAAGAACGGTGATGCCGGTATGGTTAAGATGATTCCAACCAAGCCCATGGTTGTTGAGACCTTCTCTGAGTATCCTCCTTTGGGACGTTTTGCTGTGAGGGACATGAGGCAAACCGTGGCTGTGGGAGTCATCAAGAGTGTGGAGAAGAAGGACCCATCTGGTGCCAAGGTCACCAAGGCTGCTCAGAAGAAGGGTGGCAAGTGAATGGTGCGTGCTGGTTTATCTATTCGAGCCGTTCATGATGGCTGCTTTATTGAAAGTTTTCCTGTGTCCGTTTTGTTTTTTCAGAATCTGTGCCTTAGTCTTTCTATTTACTGTGTCAAGTTTTTACCTCCGGTGAGCGGGTTGTGTTCTCAGAACTGGCTGCTCGATCGTCGGTGGCAAGGTTTTCGGGATTTTAATTATTTCGTGTAGTTGAGAGTTCCGTTTTTGAAAGCTGCGGTATTGTATAGGACTATTTTTATACACTGCCGATTGAATGTTAAATGTGAACTTTTTAATATTTAAATCTTGTCTCTTCCATTATCGTTTTACTTCTATGGGATTGGGATTCCAATCTGGCATCCGTAGTTTTTTGGGCCAAACATATACTACTCTGGTCCTAAATTTAGGATCTAATTGATTTTTTTTGGAGAGATTAAGGTTGTAAAATAGGTTATTAAATCATGACATATTTGATATCTTTTTAGATTATCCATTAGCTTATAGGTAAAATAAACTAGTGTAAGAGAAAAAATTAGGTAAATCAATTTATAATTAATTAATTTTAACTTTTTTTAGAATTTTTTAAATAAGTTGTCCTATATTTAGGACCGGACGAGTATTTCATTATATGAATTATGAAATAGGGTAGTATAGAAACATTGAAAAAAAAAGCGAACAACATATGCTCATAGACTCATACTAGAGGTAATTACATATTCTAAACCAAGAAGACTTTTTTTTTTTTTTGGTTACATAAACCAAGAAGACTTTTATAAACTAACATAACATCATATCGAGCTATACTCATATAGATTGATGATGAGAAGGGCAACTCATGGTTTCCCTTCAATCCATGTTCATAAGAGAATGTGTTTGTTTGAAGACGGAATGAAAGTTTTGTATTTTTATTAAGGGTGAAGGCCCAAAAATGATTCATAACTATTGGGCAAGGAACAAAAATAGTAAATAACTATTCCAAGGTACACAAATGATACCCCTAATATTGGGCATGGTTCAAAAATGATATTTTCATTAATATGACAATAAGATTAGACATGAAAAGTCCAAAATGTCCTTATAAATTAGGGAAAATATTTTAAAAGAATAAACTTTTATAAGGGTTGGACTTTTCATATATAATCTTATGGTCATATTAGTGAAAATATCATTTTCGAACCATGCCCAATAGTTGAGTATCATTTGTGTACCTTGGAATAGTTATGTAATATTTCTGTTCCTTGAACAATAGTTTAGTATCATTTTTGGCCTTCGCCCCTTTTATTAAATGGAAGTTTTCTCTTGTTACCCCTATTTACTTTTGAATATTGCATTAATATAAAATTGTCATTAATGATTTTCCATCCAACAAATCAATGATTATATTTAATCTCTCTCTCTTACCTTCTTTCTCTTGCTAATTTTATGCTACAGTTATCTTTGTTGTATACACCCATCATAAATAAGAATAAAATTGAAAAAACAAAATTATTTTAGACATTTATTTATCTCAACTGCTTCCTCAATATGTTTGATTATACTCAAAAGTTTCTTATATATAGGGATAGAGGGAGCACAAAAAATAGGTTTGGACTTATAGGCTTTTAACATTCATGGATAAGTATATGATGACATTTACAAATTTTACTTTATTAACATCTTCAAAATAAAGGATGAATTATATCTTCATCATTTATACAACAGAAAAGTATTGATACACCTCAGAGTGTTTTTATACTTGAAATGAGTAGTTTTTAATATAACCAATAATTTGTCGTTCCAATCTCTCCTATATAAGAACAATAGTTACTTAGTAGTAGCAAGGTATCCTATTTATGGGATAACATTTATACCAGCCACAATAGTTGATTGTAGTAGCTCGAATGAAGGTTAACAAGCGCTGATGATTCAGACATTTCCCTACAGGTAGTTTTCTTCATCTCCAAGTATACTTGAGGCATTTTAAGTAACTATATCTGTTTTGGAAAAATTATTCATGCTCAATCCAATTTCTTGGCCATCAAGAATATAACTAAATAATAAAAATGTACAGTTGAAATTGGATCTTCACAACAAAAGACGGAGGTCATTGCAACAACTTTTGATATAAAAAATTGACAAGGGGCATAAAAGTCCAAGTATTCATTAAAATATAGGACTAACATTTCAGATAAAAAAAATTAAAACTAAAACTTATTTTCTCTAGTTTTAAATAATGATTTATTTGGGGATGTGACCTTCCCCAAATGAAAGACATATTTCTAATTCTTCTAAATATATCCTTAAATTATTCCTTACTGTTATGGTTTATTGATCTTTTTTGAAATGAAGGTTTATTGATCAAAAGTCACCAATCGAAATCACATATTCCCTATTCCCTAAAGATTACCTATGATATATATATTTATGTTCCGTGTGGGATGTTTTAGTGGAGCACCCAAATATTGCCACCCACAAGCAACTTCAATGGCACATATGCAACTTGCAATAAAAAATAGTTATATAACTAATTTGTATATATTTAAAAAAATAGTTTAATGAGGGATTTATAATAAATGTGTTTCTTTAATCATCTATTCTTTCTCTGCATTAATATGTAATATACTTAGTTGACTCATATACGAAAAATTGAGGAAATAGGTTACTTAGCCGTTGCTTCTTATTAATTACAAGGCCGAAATGATTATATAAGGGGATTTAAAAACCAGAATAAATTGTTTAATTATCTAATTTGATTACATTAAAGGTATTACTTAATATGACATGATTTTTTTTATCTTCTTTGATTTCTCCACTCACCCTCTTATCTGATCGTTATTGAGGGATATGGTTCAAGTAATTTTAGACAGCCTTCACAAAAATTCAAAATACTCCCTCCATTCCTAAATATAAGACCTAGATAACTTTTTTTTTGGAAAGGTTAAGGTTGTGAAATAGGTTATTAAATGATGACATATTTGATATCTTTTTAGATTATCCATTAGCTTATAGGTAAAATAAACTAGTTTAAGAGAAAAAATTAGGTAAATCAATTTATAATTAACTTATTTTTTGCTTTTTTTTAGGATTTTTCAAAAAAGTCATCTAGGTCCTATATTTAGGAACAGAGGTAGTATGTCATATATAAATATTTATGATCAATATTAACTCCTCCAATATTTCATATATTAAGAGCATAAAGGAATATAATGATGCACATTTTATTTCAATGATATCATATAATAACATATGTTTAAATTAAATAGTCTATTTAACTTTATTATTTTTTAAATAAGTGAACCATGTCTTGTAAATAGAGCGAGGTAGGTAGCATAAATATTTTATTCCTAAAAGCATCAGTTTTCTTAAAAAAATATAATTCATCTTAAAAGCAATCCAATACAGTGCAGTTCATCCTATACTTGACGAGTGATTGAAGTTTTGATGGATTCATTATTTCGCTATTTCCCTCTTGGGCATATAGAAGTGGAGAGGGGGCCCTAATCAATAAATCAACTTGAGGGAGGGGAGTCGGTTTCCTTCAAGCATTTGAGGATAATAAGTTTGATTTATTTGAAAAGTGACAATTTTTTAAATAAAAACCCTTTTGAAGAGATGATGATTAGGAGGTTGTTTCCATTTAAGATTTTGTATTTATTAATTTTTTTACAAAAATAGTACTGTATTAAAAAATCAGCCAACACATAATTTCAGTACAAAAGCTTGTGGATATGAGGCCATCACGAGCTCACTATGAAGATGGAGACAATAAGATCTGACCATAGGGATTCCTAAGTGGCAGCACACCTATATTCGCTCTATCATGTGCCCATTTGACCGAAGTTTAACATAAATTATTATTCTTTTGAATTGAATTTTAATTTTGTTTTAGTAGTAATGAAAAGCTTACGTAAATTGGGTATTCATATTCATCCAATGTCAATCTCCTTCCTAATTTTCACTTCCTATATAAACATGAAGAACTAAACATCAATATGATATTCAATGGGTTTATTGATAGCATAATATGACTTCCGTCCAATAACCGATGGCAAACATAGTGACAATAGTCCTTGATTGCAATTATTTGCTTCTCGAAATAATGACATTAGTCCTTGATTTTCTTTTACCCCTTCATTCTTTCCTTTGAGATTCCTGTTCCTATCATACCATAAAAATTAACAGAGTTTTGAGTTTGTTGTTTGGTGTAGCCAGGCGCGCCTACACGAGCATATGGCCGTAGTCAATCTCAAATAGCATATGGTGGCTCCACTAATGTAAGCAAACCCATTCATACATTCTTATTTGATCATAATAAAGGCAAGCTTCATAATTTGAAATAAACATAGTCCATCACATGACCTTCCTATAGAAGAGGGATGGCCCAACAATCTATTTACAAAGTTTACATGCACAGTACAGTGCTCAGCCGAAAACAAAATACTCTCCTCAAATCCATCTGCCACAAATCTTAAATTCAATTTTAATTTAAATACTCTCCTCAACCTCATAACAAAATACATCTACTCATCTCCTTTCACAGCTTTAGCCTCATTTTTTCATTTCTGGCATATTCCTTCCAGATTTTAAAATGGATCGTCTTGACGAAGCTTCGCTTGCATAGTGGTTATTAAAAATGTCAGGTACCCACGTCTATTCAAAGCACAATTTCTTCCCGTTAATATCTCAAATTTTGTTTTGTTTCATAGTTCTTGCTTTCAGTTCGTGAATCTAGAAGCAGCAGAAAACGTTTTCAATGGCTTAAGCTTTGATCTTTGAATTTCTCTTTCTTTTATATATACCATTGTTTCCTCTTCTTTTCTTTTTTTCGGATGCAAACAACTGATTTCATGAATTGTAAAGTTTTGTTAGTGGACCTTTCATCACGGTGAAATCATCTTCCAAGCATGGACGCAGATAAAGTCACTCTCTACACAATTTTTTTGTCTTTATTTTCAAGAATAGAACTCATGTAAGTAATCTTCCAACATCCTTTCTTGACAGTAATTTGTGCTTGAAAAGATACTTCCAATATAAATGTGATAGCAGATTATGTTTTTCCTTATCTTTTCATCATCCTCTTACATCTTAATGTAGAAGTGAATCTGAGGATGCAAATGATAGAACTAATGCTGCAGAAGAAGAAACTGATGACGATAACCATGCCTTTTTTGAAGAAACTGATGACAGTAAACATGACTTACATGTTGCAATATATGTTGCCATATCTGCCATTTCTGAGTCAGCTTGAAGCCTTTTCCGTGCATTATTGTGATATTGAGTACAAAGCTGATCATGGAGGAAGCCTAAAACTGTTAACACTCGCATTGGGCATGAGAATGAATAATGTTACCATATTGTTGGGGTTTTGTTGTTACTTCTTTTAATTACTTATTGATATTGATTGCCCTGTTCATGCATTTAATCGATGCTAGATTTCATGCAGGGAAATTGTTTGTTGAGGATAATACATGCTGCTGCCTTTGCTGTTTTCAGCTATGCTTCAATTGAAGGGAGGATTTGCAAACCGTTTAATCTATTATTAGGTGAAACATATGAAGCTGATTCTCCAGATAAAGGCCTCCGATTTATCTCATAAAAGGTCTAAGCTACCTATAGAATGATGTCTTTTATATAATATTATCTTTACATTTAATTCATTTTTCTGCCCTTATCATTTTCTATTTGACACTTAGAGAAGTAACAACGTAGCACAAGTGAAGAATGAGAAAATTCAATGTGTTTTTGCTTTCTGCAACTCTTTTGGAAAGAATTGAAGGATAATAGGGGGAGATGGTGCAGGAATCAAGAACTGCTCAAGAAGACATATGGCAGAATGGAAGAAAAAAGGAGAAAATGAAGCAATGAAGGGAGAGGATTTATATATGAGAAACTAAGGATCAATGGGGAGGGAGAGGGTGAGGACAAAATTAAAGGAAGAAAAAATAGAGTGAAAGAAATAAAAGTTGATCCAACCTCACTTTGATCTTTGCTTTTCTTCTTCTTTCATCCACACCATGTTTCCTCTTCTTTTATGTGATCCAAGAAAATGATACTTTTTAATTGGCCTTTGATCGCGGTGGACTCATATCACCCTCTGTACAATTTTCTGGTCTTCTTTCATGTAAGTTTATTAAGGCTGAAGAGATGGTTGATGAATGTTTTGAGAGTATCCTCACCTCTGAAACTAAGAAACACATCACGTTTCTTAGGATGAAGAGAGGAGGAGGAAGAGGATGAGGGCGAAGCAGCAGTAGTGGGGAACACATTTAATGAATGTGATCTTATATTCCATGGCAAAAAAAAAGAATGTGATCTTATATATTTACTCTAACCACGCGAAGCGTGGGGAACACATTTGCTAATATGTTTCCATGTATTCTTACAATTGCTTCGTTTAGTAATGTAACAAATTTTGATGTTGATCATCCTATCCTTGAAGTTGAGGTATTGAAGAAGCAAATACTTTACATAGAAATCATTCAATGATATATGACAATAATTTTGTTAGAGTTTTGTCGTCTTCAAAATGCATTAATGATAAAATTCTAATGAGGTACATGTTTAACATATTCCATAGACTCTTTCAAACAATTAATCAGCAAATTTTTTAATGAATGTGATCTTATATTCCATGGCAAAAAAAAAGAATGTGATCTTATATATTTACTCTAACCACGCGAAGCGTGCGGAACACATTTGCTAATATGCTTCCATGTATTCTTACAATTGCTTCGTTTAATAATGCAACAAATTTTGATGTTGATCATCCTATCCTTGAAGTTGAGGTATTGAAGAAGCAAATGCTTTACATAGAAATCATTCAATGATATATGACAATAATTTTGTTAGAGTTTTGTCGTCTTCAAAATGCATTAATGATAAAATTCTAATGAGGTACATGTTTAACATATTCCATAGACTCTTTCAAACAATTAATCAGCAAATTTTTTATTTACAAGCATCCGTGCAAAGCACGGGAGAAAAAGCTTGTTCTATTTACAAAGTTTACATGCACAGTACAGTGCTCAGCCGAAAACAAAGAACTGTTAATAGAAATAAAAAGTTATTACCAACTAGCTTTAAGTTGAGTTAGTAAGTTATATATGTAAGGTAAGGATGAGAACACACATTTGACTAATAAGAACTGAACTTATTAGGAGATTGAACAAACTTTGCACTCTAAGTTTAAAAAGGGATTAGTTTCAGGTTTAAAGTATTTTGACGATACTCTTGACTACAAATATTAAATAGTATACAAATTCTATTGATCTGTCTATGATATTTTTTAACTTGTTAAAAATGTCATTTTCACTTTTTAATATTATTATTGACAACTCGTTGAGAATTTTAAGATGTTATTATTCTATTATTTGGAACTTTAATGCAATTGTAACTATTATTTTTGGTAAAATGACATATTTCATTTCATTATTAGCTCATTATAGGCAATATTAATCGAGAGGAGTATTTCAAGACGCAAAATGAAACTATTAAATTCATAGTAAATAGTTAGAATTATTTAAAGTTACTATATTCACTTCTCACCTCAATAGCAAGAAAGAAGTATGGGCACTCAGAATTAAATTGAATAGTCTCTACAAAAAAAATGAATAGTTTTTTATTTCAATTCAATTCAGTCGTTTAAATGTTTTTTTAATCAATAACATACATTTTTTCTTTTTTAACTGGATTCTAAGTTCAAACCGTTCCATCAAATGCCAGGATAAAATATCAAAAACAAAATGCATAGACTTTATTTTTATAAAATGACATAATTTAATTTCAATAGATGCTTAATACTAAACCCCTCATTCATCATCATTCTCTTGTGTATGGTTCTAGGCGTAATTCAAAAAGGAGAGGAGTTGAAGGTGCAAAATAGTAGTCGTGCAGCTGTTTTTTAATAAAAACGTGAAAATTAAATTGATAAACACTCATAAGTCACAACATCAATCAACGTGAAGACATCCTTGATCTTTCGCCCTCTGCACGTTATTAAGGATTTAATCAGAAAGCAAATATTTAGGGCTTGTTTGTATGGAAGGAATTGTGAAATGGAAATGAATATGGGAATTGGGAATGGTAATTTCCATATATCCCGGGGCCCACAAACTTTCTCTCTCCAACTCACACTTTTCTTGGGCCCCACAAACTTTTACATCTCATCATTACCTAATTTACCTCTATTTTCCATCTTTACCCCCTTACCCTCAATTCCTACCTCCAATTTCATTTCTCAATTCCATCCAACAAAACGGACTCTAAGGTGACAGACTGACAATGGGGTTTGCAGTGTCTTTGGAAAGTAATCATTTAATTTGTTTAATTATTATTATTTAAATAAAAAACCTAAACAGACTCTAGATCTGAGCATTATGCGACTCAAATAAGATAGCTCGGGCAAACCTCTTTTTATTAAAATTTTCCTTGAAAATTTTCTGTGTTCCCAATCACCATCTTTATCTCTATTTAACAACTTTTTTTTTGAACTAATCTGTTTAACAATTTCATAGATTGTTAAATTAATTGATTGAATATGACCGAGTGAATTCAAAATCTAATCTCAGTCAATTGGCCCGATCACTACTGTATAAATATATTTAACTTATTTATCAGCTGGCACAAATATAATTTAATCATCCAATTTTTTAATATTATTTACTTATCTTTTTTTTTTGTCAGCAATATTATTTACTTATCCAAAAATCATATTGTTGAATTTATTTTTTAATATTATTTTTTAATTATCCAAATTATTAATAAATTATTAAATTTTTTAATATTATTTAATTATCCAAAAATCATATTGTTGAATTTATTTTTTATTCACACTAGAATATACAATCAAATGTAATAATTTGGTAAAAAGTAATACAAATACTTTAACACATAGTTTGATTTCTGCTAAAAATTAAAATATATACTTTAATAAATACTTGCCTTTATTCCGACTAAAATAAATAAATACTTGCCTTTAAGCTAAAAACTAGAAATAAAACCAAACTGCATTTCTCTCAACTCCATATCTTGAGAGTTTTTTTTTTCAGTTAAAAAAATCAGTTAAAAATAATATCTTGAGAGTTTTTTTTTTGCTATGAACTCCGTTTATGATGTGATATATAAAAATTTTCTAACAATCATCTTACCTGAAGTTTTTTGATACGGTCAGCTAAGATTAAATTTTCTTTGAAATCTCTGCATCAAATGGAAAAAACTGCACCTAAGAATCTCTCAAATTATGAAGACTACTATGAACTAGAAAAATTCTTGAGTGAACCCGGTGCATCACGTCATTTGTGGACTAAACAATCACAAGTAGACACATTCGTTATGAGTGTGTTTGGTTGGACTTATTTTTCAAAATAAGCTGGCTTATTTTGAATAAGCCAGCTTACTTTGGGTGTGTGACCTTTTTTTTATGTTTGGTTGAGCTTATTTTTCACACAAGGTAGCTTATTTCTGAAAATAAGTCAGCTTATTTTTTTTCTACATGACTTAAAAATAAGCTAGCTTAAAAATAAGCTCTTTTTAAACAAAAAGTCATCCAAACATGTTTATAAGCTAAATGAGAAAATAAGCCACTTTTTTCAAAATTCATCCAAACATAAAAATAAGTCAACCTAGAGCTTATTTTCAAACTGACTTAAAAATAAGTCACATTTCCACAAATTGAATCAAACACATGACGTACAATTTTTAATTTGACGTGACACCCTAAAAATAGGAACTAACCACTAAAAAAATTAAAATATCATATTTTCAATGTTTTTTATTTTATAGTGTAAATAGAAATATTTTTCAAGGTTAATCGAGTTTTTTTAGGTGCCACATTAAATTAAAAATTATACGTTAGATCGTACGTGCCTACTTGCCATTGGTTATACCACAAGATGACGTGGTGATGCGCAAGAATGTTTCCTATGAACTATGCACTAAACAGAAAAAATAAACTATCTATCAGGCGGCTAGGGTTAACTTTTGATTTGAAGCAAGGCATCAAAAGAGGACACAAAAACGAATTAAAACTATAATAGGGGCAATTTGGTGAATAAAAAAATAAGTCTGCTTTTAGGGTTTTGAGACTTTTGTCCCAAGGTTGCTTACTAGCCTGCGAGTTGCCGCCATCCCCATCCATATGTTGGGAGGGGCATTATGGTGAACAAAGTGTTAATTGGGCCCCAAGAAATAGAAAAAACTCTTACTATATATTCCCTCTAACCTCAATTCTCTTCACTTCTCCACTCACTTCTTACTATTTTCTCTCCTTCGGCTGCGGCTAGGGTTTTCTCTTCCTCCTTTCTTCAAGGTTCGTCTCTCCTTTTTCTCTCTCCGCTTTTTCCATATCCATTCATTATTCTCACCTTTATCTTTTCTCTTTCCTTTAATTCATCGTTCCGGTATGCTTCTCCGTTTAGCTCTCGTTTTTTATGTAATTATTGTATTGTCTTAGATTCTGTTGCTTATGTATGATACTGTTCTTCGTTTTTGTTAGTTTTGATTTAGTCTTATGGCTTGTTTTTCGAATGAGCTTTATCATGTTGCTATGTTAGGTTCCTTTCCTTGATTTATTGTCAATGAATTTTTTTGGTGATGAATCGTGTTTTTTGAATCTGGTGTGGATCTTCAATAAGGATTACAGATCCTGAGGTGAGAGGATCTGTTTTTTGGTTTGGTGTTCGTGAATTGTTCTTTGTTGTATGTATTGATTATGATGAAGTTGATCTGGTTAGTGTGTATTTGTATGCATGTGTTATATGCAGATGCAGGATTTTGTTGTTTTAACTTTTGAGCGTGGTTGTTTGTGTTTAAGTTTGCTTGATTTAGCACTGTTAGCATATGTTGTGTCATAGTAAGGTTCGAATGTCATTAATGGTTTTCATGTGAATCTTAATGTTGGTGTTATATGTGAGGATGAATGTTTTTGGTTGGTCTTGTTTTTATATTGTAATTAATAGTGTCATAATATTTTTGTTATATGTGAATCGTATTTTTGTGTCATAATATGGTTCGATTGTGTTTAATAATATGACTGCACATGAATCAATTGTTTTCATGTGAATCTTAATGTTTGAGTTACATGTGAGGGTGGATTTTTTGGTTGTTTTGTTTTTATATTCCAATTAATAGTGGTTTGAAATCTGAATATCTTTGTGATGTTTGTTTTTTTCAGTAGCTCGTTCTTGTTCAATCTTAAGGCGCTATGGGTAAGGAGAAGACTCATATCAACATTGTGGTCATTGGCCATGTCGACTCTGGGAAGTCCACCACCACCGGCCATCTCATCTACAAGCTTGGAGGTATTGACAAGCGTGTTATTGAGAGGTTTGAGAAGGAAGCTGCTGAGATGAACAAGAGGTCCTTCAAGTACGCCTGGGTGTTGGACAAGCTCAAGGCCGAGCGTGAAAGAGGTATCACCATCGATATTGCTCTCTGGAAGTTTGAGACCACCAAGTACTACTGCACTGTCATTGATGCCCCCGGACACAGGGATTTCATCAAGAACATGATTACCGGAACCTCTCAGGCTGACTGTGCTGTCCTCATCATTGACTCCACCACTGGTGGTTTTGAGGCTGGTATTTCCAAGGACGGACAGACCCGTGAGCACGCACTACTTGCTTTCACCCTTGGTGTGAAGCAGATGATTTGCTGTTGTAACAAGGTATATAATTATGGTTCCTTGGTGGATATGAATACATACTTATTAATACTGTTGTCATTTTCTAATTGCTGTACTTTTCTATGCAACAGATGGATGCCACCACTCCCAAGTACTCTAAGGCGAGGTACGATGAAATTGTGAAGGAAGTGTCATCCTATTTGAAGAAGGTCGGATACAACCCTGACAAGATTCCCTTTGTTCCCATCTCTGGTTTCGAGGGAGACAACATGATTGAGAGGTCCACCAACCTTGACTGGTACAAGGGACCAACCCTCCTTGAGGCCCTTGACCAGATCAACGAGCCCAAGAGGCCCTCAGACAAGCCCCTCAGGTTGCCCCTTCAGGACGTGTACAAGATTGGTGGAATTGGAACTGTGCCAGTGGGACGTGTTGAGACTGGTGTCCTGAAGCCCGGTATGGTTGTTACCTTCGGCCCCAGTGGACTGACAACTGAAGTTAAGTCTGTTGAGATGCACCACGAGGCCCTCCAGGAGGCTCTTCCAGGTGACAATGTGGGATTCAACGTCAAGAACGTTGCAGTGAAGGATCTCAAGCGTGGTTATGTTGCATCTAACTCCAAGGATGATCCCACCAAGGAAGCAGCCAACTTCACATCTCAGGTCATCATCATGAACCACCCAGGCCAGATCGGAAACGGTTATGCCCCAGTGCTTGACTGCCACACCTCCCACATTGCCGTGAAGTTTGCTGAGATTTTGACCAAGATTGACAGGCGATCTGGTAAGGAGCTGGAGAAGGAGCCCAAGTTCTTGAAGAACGGTGATGCCGGTATGGTTAAGATGATTCCAACCAAGCCCATGGTTGTTGAGACCTTCTCTGAGTATCCTCCTTTGGGACGTTTTGCTGTGAGGGACATGAGGCAAACCGTGGCTGTGGGAGTCATCAAGAGTGTGGAGAAGAAGGACCCATCTGGTGCCAAGGTCACCAAGGCTGCTCAGAAGAAGGGTGGCAAGTGAATCGTGCGGGCTGGCTTATCTACTGAAGCATATTATTATCGTCACAATAAATGTTTTCATATCAGTACTTTGTCTTTCCAGAGTCTATGTTTTAAGTTTATTGGTTACTGTGTCGAGTCTTTCCATTCGTCAATGAGCTTCGGTTCTCAGAACTGGGTGCTTGATCGACGGTGGCGTGGCTTAATTTCCCTTTTCGCTTCTGCATAATTTTGTGATTTTCAATTCTGAAAAATGTGGTGTTGGACGATGATTATCATTATAATTATATACACTGCTTATTTTGCTTTCTTATCTCTATATTCTAATTATTTTGTTTAATCTTTTTATCCTGTTATAGTATTTCGTTTTACAGGTTAATTGTGATTAGCTTTTCCCTAAAAAATGTTTTATGGAGAAATTATGATTTGAAGCTTGAAGCTTTGAATAGATTATGATTTGAAGCTTAAAGTTATTTTTGACCAAAAAGCTTGAAATTTCAAACTTGGAAAATTTCGATATAAATTGGTTTATGTATTCCGTACAAATAAATTGTTCGTATACCAATGATGATTGCCGAGGTTCCATGACATCGTTATGTTGAATCTTGTTTACGTGTTGGTGGTCTACGTACTGAAAACAACGGTTGAAAATTAAAGTGCACCGTTGTTCCTCTGAACTGCTCCATCAACTTCTGGAGGATTTATTCGTGCTCCAGCACGTTGACAAGTTTTCTTGGTGAAAACACCATGGTGGTAAATGCTGTGTTTGGTATTTTGATTGTTTCCAATAAACCCTTTAAAAATTAGGTAGGTCATAATAATTTTACTGTAACCCTTCAAAGTTCTGGGGCATTCCATCAACAACTGATGTTACTCCATTCCTAAGACTCCTTCCAAATTTCAATTTATTGCTAAATATTAGGAAGGTCAGTTTTTGATTTTTTTTTGATCAAAAAGTTTTTGATTTTTTTAATGTACATATTTATAATAAACAAGCAAAAGAGGATGAATATATGTAATAAAAAAAAAGAGGAAGAATATGATAAAGATATACGGTTCGAGTAAATTGGTAATGTCATGAGCTAATACTTAGCTAACATCTTTAATCTAATCAAGGAAAGTGGTCTTATATTCAGTAATACAGGAAGTACTATATTACTAAGCAAAAATCAAGAACTGTTCAACAGCAGCAAGCCATCCTCATTACAATGTTGGCATGTAACACCATATGTAATGCGTGTGAGCAGAACTGAAATCTTAACTAATCAAATAATTCATGCGAACTGAACATTGGCCCCTGTAAGATTAGAAATTAATAAAGCTATTTATTCCAACTATCCTACCACCAAAAATCCGTCAAACTCGAGCACAAAACGTCTGGTAAAAATTCTTGGTGCACATATTATGCATGTACAATCTTACATGCTGGGTTGTAAAAAACTAAATCCTGGCCACTATAAATACGTGCACAAATAGCACCAAGGATGAATTTATTATGCTTTACTCACGATGTCCTGAGGGTGATCATGACTCATGAGTCATCATGACCCCTATTTCGTTAGTGGGATCAGCTTCTTGAGCAGTGCCTTGTTTTGACAGTGCTCTTCATCAATGA
Source organism: Mimosa pudica (assembly GCA_029929735.1). Lineage (NCBI taxonomy): Eukaryota > Viridiplantae > Streptophyta > Magnoliopsida > Fabales > Fabaceae > Mimosa > Mimosa pudica. Next base: position 2,804,317 of record JAKELP010000021.1, on the reverse strand, counting down.
AGTAAAACTTCCCATCGGCCTTAAATGTGACAAAAGGCCGATTGGTTTGAGGAGGCCGGATATCGGCAAACCTAATGACCCTCCGAGTATGACCTGCCAACCAAGTTATCATCTCCACCTCAAAGCTATCTGAACCAGGTTGCCAAATGAGTTTGTGTATGTAAGGGCTAACAAACCAGTGCAAGGCAGCAGTTGTAGAAGCACTGAGGAATATTACGGTTGATGCAATCGCACCCTTAAGGATGACATTTGCTTCATCATATGTCATGAAAGTTATCACCGGGCCTAGCGATACAGAGAGGCAGCAAGTTGAGAGAGAGAGAAGCTTAACTTTCTTGATGGTGGATGAGATAGGACCATGATACACAACTCTTGTTTTGTTGTCATCATCTTGTCCTTCTCTATGAGGTCCAATACTGATCTTGCTGTCTTCCTGTGTAGTAGTAGCTTGAGATGCCCACCTCCTTTGAGCAGCAGCGAGCAAATAAAAAGATTTGGAAGACGGACTAGCGCCAATCGAGTGTAGACATGTCCATGACTTAGTACAGCGATAGTCTGAAGCAAGGAAAAGAACATTCAAATAAAAGGAAAAGAAAGCAACAATAATGTTGTTTACAAGAAAATGGACCTTCAATGAATCCAAAGGGGTAAGTTTAGTTGATACAAGAAGATAATAGTAAAATGCATTAAGGAACTGAAGTGAAAAGGAGTAGCATATAGATACAGGAAATGAACTTGTCAATTGCCAATAAGATAACTTTTCCACTTGATTCAAATCATGTAATGTAAGAAATATTTCAAACAGGGAAGAAGGGAATTGGGACAAGTGAACAAGATTTGATGGCTGAAAATTTAGGTATAAGCATTAAACATAAGATTTGATAGGTGAAAGTGTAGCTATATGCATTATTAAGCATTGGAGGGCATAAAAAAATTCACATCTGAATGCACATATAGAACGACTCTGTCATCCTTGGCAAAAAAAGAACTACTATGTCATGGTATTGACCATTAACTTCATGTGCGGTGTTCCGCGTTGATAATCTTATATATGTTCTAATTTCTAAAGTAGGGTAAGACATATATATATTTCAGGCACAATTTAGAGGAAGTAAATACAGGGCATCTTAAGAGTCTATCCTAATCCTGTGTTATCCCACCTGCTATCTTCAAACAAAACAACTATATCAGATAGATTTACAATTTTACATAGATCGCATAGCTAACGAGATAATTCAGCTAAAGCAGGAGCTTATAGTTCAAATCAAAAGATCAACTGCCTAATATAATGCAACTTAGCTCCAGCTAGTACATGCCAATAATCCTCTAATCTCATAACATCTAGTCTCATTTCCCTTTAGGCTTCACCTCTTCAGAATCAAAGCCCTTCAACCAATAATATGATTTTGTAATAGCACATCTTTCCTATTATCAGTGGCATCATGGCATAAGCATCAACCATATCATTAATTCTTTGTGCAAAGAAACTAATGTTCAGCAAACTTAGAAGTCCCTGAACTGATAACAGTCATAACACTATCCATAATATCAAAAGAAATCTCCAATACACTTCTCATCCATCTCTTAGCAGAAGATATATAGAATGTGCCTCAAATCAACACTATCAATCTTTCTGTAACATTATAATCAATCAGCAACAGTTAACAATCTGGTAATTGAACAATAATTCACAGTCACAAATGTATACTAATGCATCTCTCAGTATTCAAGACCAGATTTTTAGGTGTTCATTTTTTTTTTTGTTTTAAAAAAAAAAAAACTCATCTTACAATAACAAACCCTCATCTTAGCAATTCTAGGTCTAACCATAGCTGATTGCCCCTTTTCTCCTGAACCCAAACTAAGAGAGACATGAAATGGAGAAACAAGTGAAGCTAAGCAAAGCAATGTTTGAATGTGAAGAGAGAAGACCTGATGAGAAGAAGGTTCTGGAAGACGAAGATCGAACTAAAGAGAGGAGACATTGTCTTGCCATCTTCTCCTCACTCTCATGAAACCCTCTTCTCTTACTCCTCTAATTTATTTAGTTTAATTAATTACATTTAAGATATTCTTTAAGTTAGATAAAAACCTAAAAGCAAAAATCACCCTATTTTGCCCTACTAACCGACATGGAATTATGTGTAACTTAAACTAAGATCGGGTACAATTTCACCTTTGAAGTGACCAAGATGATCCAATTTTATCGTCTGACGAATGTGATACTGATACATGGGTGACACTCATTGATGGGTTTGTCTGGTGGAATACTGGATTAATTTGGTTACTTCAAGAGTGAAATGTAAAGTACACTAATTTATATGCCCTATGGTCTAAATTGGTTATTTGATGGACAAAATAGGTCATTGAGCAACATAAAATTATGTGATACTCACATTCTTTTGTTTTTTTTTATTGAAGAGAACCGTTAGAAATATTTAGGGGACATTGTAAAAAAAAAAGTTTATATTTAAAAACTAACCAACATATTAGGATTTTATAATTAGGGATTTATATATTCAAAAACAATTAAACATGATTAATGATATATTGACGTTGCCTTATATTTAAGATTTTTAGGAAGTTGTTGGATTAAAAGGGTAATGTGGGAAGGAAAGGAATTTTAGGGAAGTTTATTAGATTTAAAAAAATTTTCAATATCTCTACTAATTCGCCTATTTTTAAATATACGATTTAGTTAATAATTTTTGTAGAATTCTGAAAAAATCAAGTACTTTATTTATAAATTCATTCATCTGAAATTTTTTTCACTAATACAATTTATTTAACTTTTAAGATATTTCTTCAGTTCCTAAATATAAGAATCAATTAACTTGTTTTTTAACACAAAAATTATGAAAACTAAATGAGCTACTTAATGATAATGTATTTTATGTACATGTAAAAAAATGCATTTTATGTAGTACTTTCATTAAAGTATATAGTAATTTATAATTTATAATTCAAATAAAGATAACTTTATTTTACTAGAATTTAAAAAGATACAAGAAAATAGTATTCACTTTTCTTTCTCAATCACACTATAAAACTTGTGTAGTGGATCTAACTCATGTCTTAATTATAAGATTTCTTTAATTTTTTAGAAAATATAATGATACAAAATTAGGCACTTTAAAATATGTACTACCCTCAAAATTTAAATTAAGTTATTCCATTTTTTTTGTCTGAATTAAATTATTTCATTGATAAACAAGTAGTAAGATACTACTTGTATTGTATTCACATGTGTGCTCGAAGGTGGTGGCTCTCACCATCGAATCGAAATCATAGTACAATTCTTCGTCTTCTCCAAATTTCCAGAAATCCACAAAATCAACGCTATTCTGCGACAAGGTACCAATTTCTGTTTCTCTCTTTCTATTTTTGAAACATTGCCGCGTTTTCCTATCATTCCAATCGCTAATTTTTCAATGTGCTTGTTAGTGAGTCCATATTTTTGAAACAATGTTTGATGGTAGGAAGAAAGCTTTGATGTAGTGCTTTGTGTTTAGTCTGAATTTTTATGTGTGATTGCAGGAGATATTCTAAATGAGTGAATAATCCATTCTGTTGAAAAAAAATTAAACTTGTTAGAACTTAGAAGTAACTTGTTGAAGGGCGGTTTGACTCAGCGGTAAGCTGGTTTACCAAGATTTTGAAGGAACCTTTTGTGAGGTTCAGGTTCTCTTTTCTCAGTTGTTCCATGATATACAGTTGACACAATATTTGTTAAAACTGATTAGTATTTCTGCCTTTTACCTTAAACCTTTGATATATGAACATAGTGACAATTTACTTTTTGGTAAAAAAAAACATAGTATCTTGAGCAATGATGATGATGATGTCTCTTTAATTCCTCCCCAGAAGGAATTATGCGTATAACTTTTGTACACCTAAAAATGTAACGAGATGGAAATTCAGAATTCCTGTGATCTCCATGATGATCATGGTTAACATCTCTTCATTTCCAAAAAAAATGTTTGATTGTGATTTTTATTTTCTGATAAATTTGATTATAGAGATTTACATTCCAAAATGCTGGCTTTCTTAATCATGATGCTGAAAGTCATATTCAAACAAGCAAGTAGGAACTTTATTTTGTCAATTAGCTCATTAGGCTTGTACTTCAATATTGTATAAGAGGTTTTGCCTGCTGAATTTAAGTTCTGACAACCCTTAATGTTTCCAGTGTAGGCTATACTTTTGTTGTGGAATTATCTTTTCTGCATGTTGTGTTGTCTGTATTGTCATTCTCACCCTCATTCACACCCTCACAGTCGCACAATTAAATACCAGAAGACAATGTTTGTCTTGATGCATCATTACAATATCTGTTTTTTTTAAATAAAAAATAACAATTTTTTTGTGTTACATATGGTGTTCTATCAGATGGAAACTGCAGGTGCTTCAAGTCCATGCGGTAGAAATGAAAATCCAGGAAATGCCAATGGCTATGCTGCAGAAGTTGAGGGTTTTAGGCATCATGTCGATGAGATGATTTCAAAGGTTGATAAGGTATGTTCTAGAAGAGAAAGCCCGTGTGTCAGAAATGATAAGAAGTAAAGTATGTTTTTTGATTGTTAGTTTTAGTTGGAAGTGCAACAAATTGAAATACATTTACTTTCTTACTCTAAGGTGTATATGTTTTAGCCAGTTGAGTTGCAGGAGTTGTTGAACATTGATGAAGTTCTGTTGAAGATTTTTTTAGAACCTCGTATATATCATGATCTGTTATGCTCTGTAAAACCCATTTTCATCCAAAATTAGCTATGCATATTGCAGTTTCTTATCTTTTTTCCTGAATTAAAATGCTATCATATTTTCATTGTATTGATCTTGAATATTTTTATTGATGTACATTGTTTTTTTTTCCGCAGCTTGAGCAGCGATTAAATGAGATTGAAAATTTTTACTCAAACATGAACAAGAAGCAAGCAAACACATCAAAGGCTAGCTCTGCTATTAAAGATAAAGACAAGGACAAACATGTACCAAGCATTAAGAAACAACAGCAGGATGCATCTCGTAGAGGAGCTGCTGCTTCAAAGAGAATGCAGGATCTTATGCGCCAATTTGGCACAATATTACGTCAGGCAATGCATTTTATCTGTTATTATTTGTTTACATATGCTTTAGTTCTGGAGTGTGCTATCTGTGTAAACATCTGCTTTGTTGGCTGGTTTCTATAGCAATTAGGTTTAAATTGTTATGTTAGGTCAATTGATAAGGGGGTCAATGAAGATGACATACAATTATTTTTAGTATTGTGAGAAGCCAATTTGAGCCAACTCAACTTGTACGTGGGCAAAGCATTCTAAAATATGGATTTTGGTTTATGGCAATTCAATACTATGGTTAACCACCTTGTTTTTTCCACGGATCCAAACACATTTTTCATATTATCTGACTTTGTTTATAACAATACTAAGTGGCCGTATAAAATTATAATTTGTAAAACTGGGATTAGGCTTTGTTGTTGTTGTTATTTTTTGTACTTTGAATGTTGTTTTGTTCATGCACTTATGCCTTGTGTTTGCTTTCACTTGCTGCAATAAATTTTTGCCCAATTTTCTTGATATTTATTTCTTCCAATCATAAACATCCAACTATTTTGACCTCTTAAAGTGAAGAGGATACAAGAACTTAAAAATATAGCTAATTACTTAGTGGGCTTTGGTTTAATATGCCAGCGTTAATTCATTGCTAATAATATTTTCAAACCATAAACTTTTAAAAACTAAAAATGTATCTTTTAAACTAGGAAAGATAAGATGGCCCAGTGCTTATTTTTTGCTTCAAGTTCGGAAGGATTTTGAGTCAGGTTATGTCATAGATGAAGACCTTTGTGCAGCCTAAATCTTACACCTCAAATGTTAGAGACATTTTTATTTCCTTAACTGGCATTTTGACTTGTCACATAGAATGGTTTAGGCAAGAAAGTTGGTATACTTGTGGTGTCAAATAAGGTGATTGCTTGCAATTTTCTACTGATTCTACAGTAAAGCATATTTAATGCAATGGAAACTTGAGTCTTTTCTATGTCTTTATTGTCATTGAGTTGTAGATGAGATTAAGCCCTAAGGAATCAAATGTCCTTTGATATTTTGAATTGCGAATGAAGTTCCCTGATTATTGGTCTTTTTCCATCAGATTACACAACATAAGTGGGCATGGCCCTTTATGCAACCTGTGGATGTGGAGGGCCTCGGTTTACATGACTACTATGAGGTATATTTCTATGTTCTTTTAAAAATTTCCTTAAGCCACATTCTAATTTATGAGTTTTTTTGTGTATTGTGAGTTTCATGTCTTTTAGTCTTTCTTAACTTAGAGGGGTTTCAATCTTTTTCTTGTAACTCTATTAGCCGACCTCTTGTAGTGGTAAACTAGGCTCTGTTGTTTTTGCTGTTGAATATGAGATATATTTGTTATTTACATTTGAGTGGATAAACCTCTTGTCCAGTGCTAATTGTTTTGAGCATCTCATTGATTCTCGTAAAAAGAGAAAAAAGTACCCTGTTGGCAGCCTGTAAATTGGGTTAGAGTGGTAGACATCACACCAACTATTCAGAGCTGATAATGTGGAATGTAGATCTATACAGATATGTCTCTTGCTCTTAACTTGACATAAGGAATAAATTTTTCTAGTTGATGGCAGAACTACAATTTATTAGCAAATGGAATATAGGTGATTGTGACAGAAGTGTAAATTATTACCAAAGGACATATAGGCGAGTGTCATTGTGTCAGGCTAGAATCTAGTGCATGTTGGATATCCCTTGTGGATGATTTTAGAACTCTTTGCTTAGGCAGGGAGAGAAAAAATTTGCAGCAAGATTTATTTTTCTTTTTAATTATCAGGGTGTAAGTCATCTGCGTTGACTTTTTCTTTAAGTAGCAATCTGGTGTATAGTTTGTGCTTTCTCAAATGATGAAACATAAGTTAGGTTTCTTGTTATGTACCGTGAAACATACTATTTGTTCACCTTTTTGCATCAGTTGTGAATCAGCTTGCTTATATTAGTTTGTAGTTGGCCTTTTGATTTGTTGTTAATGGTGCATTCTAGGTCATTGACAGGCCCATGGATTTCAGTACTATTAAGAATCAGATGGAGGCTAAGGATGGCACTGGATATAAAAATGTTCGGGAGATGTGTTCTGATGTCAGATTGGTTTTCAAGAATGCCATGAAATATAATGACGAGAGAAGTGATGTTCACGTGATGGCAAAAACTTTGCTGGCAAAGTTTGAGGAGAAATGGTTGCTGCTTCTACCTAAAGTTACTGAAGAGGTAACTCATCTTCAACAAATTACTTTCCCGGAGATTGATTATTGATTGATCACTGATCATTGTATGGAATAAAATTTGATGAGAGATAGACAAGTTTTCTGTATTATTCTTGAGACTTATAAGTTATGTTTTTTTTAAAAAAAATGGAAGAAAAAGAAAACTAAAAGATTTGTATCAGCAATGTTAGTTTCTTTTGATGCATCTTATGGGGTCTCTTAAATTATAGGAAAAAAGACTAGAAGAAGAAGAAGCAGAAGCGCAGATATCCATGCAGCTTGCTCATGAGGCTGCTCATGCCAAAATGGTCAGAGACTTGAGTAAGGAGGTATTCTTAATTTTACAACTTTATTGACAAGTACTATTTTGAACAGCAAGAAAAATTTTGCGCAAAATGTATGCTGTTTTCAAACACAATGAGGATACTTTGTCTTGTTTAGCTCTAAAATCTTTACTTGGGTACTTTGAAACACATTGCTTAAGATGTCATTTGTATCTTACCAGCTGTATGATGTTGACATGCATTTAGAAGAACTAAGAGAGATGGTTGCCAAAAGATGCAGGTTGGGTCTATTGCAACATTGATTGTTTCTCCCAAAAATAAACCATGTATTATTCCTAAAGCTAAATTTAAGAAAAATGGTTGCAGAAAAATGTCAAGTGAAGATAAAAGAAAGCTTGGAATTGCCCTCGCCAAGCTATCTACTGAAGATATCAGCAAAGCATTGGAAATTGTTGCACAAAATAATCCAAGCTTCCAAGCTACTGCTGAAGAAGTGGATCTTGACATAGATGCTCAGGTCAATATTTATATCCCACACCACGTCCCTTTCGATTTTCTCAAACAAGGAAGGTCTTCTAGTGTAGTATTTGCCTAGTAGGTCGGTTTAGAGCCAATAATAATCTGAATTATCATGAAATTCAATTCATTTAATGCATTTAGAAATAGAAAGACAGGACATGGTACCTGTAAACGCGGAATATTGGTTCAACACATTCATATTTTTCTTGGGGAAATTACAATGAGAACCTAAAGAAAATTTGATCACCAAAAAATACAAGTGAGCAGCATGGAGTAGTTATTACCCACTTGTTGGGGGATCTGATAGTTATTTTCCCTTTTTCTAATCTTTCTCTTTCTGTAAATACATCAATTTATATTTGTTATGGATATGTATTAGAGCCAGGATCAAGTGTGACAATTGACAAATACTAGTTGGTGAGCTTAGGTAGGCCAAGTCAGTAATGCCTCTGGAAAGAGGTTCCATGCATGATTTAGTTACAACTATTTTTTGCAAGTGATTCAATGAAAGTCTTTGTAATTATGTGTTCTTAAAGCAGAGTGACTCAACCTTGTGGAGGTTAAAATTTTTTGCGAAGGATGCATTAGAGAATCAGAGCAAGAATTCAGGAAGCATAGGTGACGGCAACAACGAAAACCATAACACCAACAAACGAAGAAAAGAGATATGTGATGCTATTGCCAGGACATCTAGGAAGAAGGCTAAGAAGGCCAAGGAGTAATTTTATGACTCAAAACCGAGGTATTTGAAAGAGTTTAATTCCAAAATTAAAAAGAGTTTAATTCCAAAATTAAAAAGCACACGTGTTTGTTTGGCTTTAGTCTCTTCTATAGCTAATTTTTTAAGGCCTATGGTTTTTCTGATCCTGATCTCCTGGTTAATGACTTGTTGAAAAGGTTGGTTTAGGATTGAGTGCCATAGGCTTTGCTTTTTTTATTTTTGTTATTTTGTTGAATTTCAATTCTTATTGTTGTCTCTTCAGCTAGAGGTATTTTCAGGTTTTTCTTTTGAGGGCCTCTTGTGCTATCCCTTGGCTTTTTATTATCCTAGTGTAGGCTCTCTGTTTATGTGTAACTAAATTAGGTGATGAGGTTAGATGGCGTATGGGTCAAACTTTAGGGTCACTGGCTTATGTAAACTTTAGGGATTAGGATTTAGGACTATATATGAATGCACGGGAACATCTTATTATTTCCAATGAAAAAGTGAAGTTGAAAGTTGAAACGTTGAACATGGAGGACCGCCTGAACAATAATTTTCCCCTTTTTGTTTATTTTTGTATATTTAATTGGTATTTTAATATAAAGTAGTGCTACTATTTGTTTATTTTATTTATTTTGGATTTAATTTTCTATAATATTAATCGCCCAACGCTCCAAGCTTGATCTATAAGATTAACACTCTTCCAGGATCATGTGTGACAATCCAATATGATTTTCTTATAAAATATCTGATGTAGTTGTATGAGTTAACATTGGATGATGCCATGTATCTCAGTAATCTAAATGAATGAATAGTCTTGACTTATTGAAAAAGTTATAGCAGTTTATTTAAAATTAAGAGAAAAAAATTGATTTTACGTGATATAATATCAATGAATTGTTGGGGTGAGGATTGGCGGTGCTCACTTTTGTCCCGTTCACCTTATCATGGTAATCTTGAATTGATTACTTTGGGGTGGGATTTTCCCGCGTAAATATTGGGACGGAACAAAAGTTGGATGTGACATGGGACAAACAACGTTTCGTATCTTTTTTTCTTGTCCCTCAACAATAATATTTATTTTTAAAATATATAATTAATACTCCCTCCAGTCCTAAATATAAGACCTAATTGACCTTTTTCAAAAATCCTAAAAAAAAAGCAAAATAAGTTAATTATAAATTGATTTACCTAATTTTTTCCTTAAATTAGTTTATTTTACTTATAAACTAATGGATGATCTAAAAATATATTAAATATGTCATGATTTAATAGATTATTTTGCAACCTTAACCTCTCTAAAAAAAGTCATATAGGTCCTATATTTAGGACCAGAGGTAGTATTACTTTTGTATAGATTCTTCCCAAGTTTTACCTACTAATGAAAAATATTTATTATTTTCGATAGGCATTTACTGAATAAACCTAATTTTACACATAATTTAATTATATACTTAACACAAAGTATGTCAAATGATTGTGATGCACGAAATTTAATTTCTTGAAAAATATAATTATTCAATGATGGTGTTTGAAATTAATATATCTCTGGTATTATTAGTTTGAATATTAATAGCTCAAATAATGTCACTAGAAATTATCATTAATTGGAATATTGATATATTTTTAGTACAATTAAATTATTTAAGATGCCTAATTTTCTCATAGTATATCTAACAACTTATCTAAACATAATTTTCTTTTATTAAGATACAAATAATTTAGGGTTAAAGGTCACCAATGCCCCGGAAGTTTGTTGGGAGGATCATATTTGCCCTCAAACTTTTTTTAGGATCATATTTGCCCCGGAAGTATGAAAATGAGTTCACATTTGCCCTTTATGGATGGAAAAGTTAACACTGTTTGACATATCACTAAAAATGTACATGTAAGCGCTTATTCACCGGGCACGTCACTTAAGTTGGCTAGGTGACAAAAAAAATGAAGTCCATTATTTACTCATTTACTCTTATACCCCCAATGAAAACACCCATGGTAGGTAGGTCCCACCATTTCCTTTACTCCTCTCTCTTCTTCCTTAATTGTTTATCTTCCCTGTAGGCACCCCCACCACAACCGCCGCCGCACGTCATCCTCCTCCCCCTCTCCCTCCTCCGCATGTTGGTGACCTCCACCGTGTAGGTGGGAACGCCAGTGGCCAATGGCACCGTCGCCCCCATGACGCATCACTATGTCTTCCTTCCTACACTTCTCTTCTCCCCATATTATGTTCACTATTGCGTCCTTTCCATTCCCCATTTAAACAATCCGCATGCATCACTTTTCAACTGAGTTTCATTTTTCTCACCATACCATTCTAGCCACAAAATCTAATCTTCAATTTCAACACTTTCTCTGATTGAGCTGAAAAAATTGTTCGATGTGCTTTCACAATTCCTGATTTTCTTGTGTTTAGATCAGTTGTTCTTGTAACTTTTATAGGAAACAGTGGTCACATTTATAAATAATAGAGATTGGTGGTAGTGATGTTGGTGCACCATCATGGTGGAGGAGGAGTAGGTGTAAAGATGAAGAAAGTTTGATGGTTTTAATGATTTGTGGAAGATAATATTGTGGATATGAGTTTGTTATACTTCGGCGGAGCAGGGAGGGGGAGGAGGATATCGTGCGGACGGGCGGTTGTGGTGGGGGTGCCTACAGGGAAGATAGACAATTAAGGAAGAAGAGAGAGGAGTAAAGGAAATGGTGGGACCTATCTACCATGAGTGTTTTCATTGGGGGTATAAGACTAAATGAGTAAATAATGGACTTCATTTTTTTTGCCACCTAGCCAACTTAAGTGACGTGCCCGGTGAATAAGCGCTTACATGTACATTTTTAGTGACATGTCAAACAGTGTTAACTCTTCCATCCATAAAGGGCAAATGTGAACCCATTTTCATACTTCCGGGTCAAATATGATCTTAAAAAAGTTTGAGGATAAATATGATCCTCCTTACAAACTTCCGGGACATTGGTGACCTTTAACCCAATAATTTATTTTAATAGAGATTATTGATATGAAAGGATATTTCATCTTCAAATTCAAAATACATCATATCTAAGTAATCATAAGCCCTAACCATTAAAATATGTCCTTTCATCTAGCTTGATACATTCACATTCTCTATCACTAATATGTTTTGTGTTTAACATACTTTCATGTTGATACAATTTAATTAAGTAAGCCAATGTTTTTTTCAAAGATATGTGGGGACGTTCCAATCTGATGCAATGTGATAAGACTAGGAATGAAACGGGACATGAGACTACTTGAGCGTTTTGAGGTCTTTTGTGGAATGGGATACGGAACAAGCTTGTTCCGTTCCGTTTCAACCCATTAACATCATACCTACTCCCTCCTCCCTCCGTTCCTAAATATAGGACCTAGATGACTTTTTTGAAAAATCCTAAAAAAAGCAAAAAATAAGTTAATTATAAATTGATTTACTTAATTTTTTCTCTTAAACTAGTTTATTTCACCTATAAGTTAATGGATAATCTAAAAAGATATCAAATATGTCATCATTTAATAACCTATTTCACAACCTTAATCTTTCCAAAAAAAAGTTATCTAGGTCTTATATTTAGGAACGGAGGGAGTATATGGTAAGCTATATATGTTAATTAAAATAAGTTCTTTTTAAAACCTTGAACAAACAAATAGGACCCGCTTGTCATACCACCTTATGTTTACAGATGATCTCCTACTCTTTTGTGAACCTTCGATACATTTTGTATGCTTTGGTCCAACATATCAATGCGACCAAATTCGGCACGAGTGTTGGGAAAATACACTTTATATATTCTACTTTCAAGTCGTCAAAACTTTTATGTTCATTTTTATCAATTTGGAGCTATTCAAATTCAAACTAATTATGTAGAAGGAACATTTATCCCAACCTATTAAAAAGAAGATTAATTTCACTTATTTTAAACGAATTAAAGAAATAACATTTTTTAACTGAATTTTAAGAAATAACATAAATAACTTTAAAGTATTAATATTTTTTGTTTTTTAACAAATTCATTTACTTAACCTATAAATTAAATTGATATATGAGATAATGATATAGTATAACATATTTTATAACCTATAACTTTTTTTTTACCAATATATAACCTATAACTAAACATTTAATTTTGATTTATTTTCCTTTAAAAAAGTTATTTTTTAAAAAAAAGTCAATTTGGACCTTTTCTCTAGGGAAAAAAGACAAATCATGTACTTGGCAAGAAAGTTGGCGAAAGTTATTTTTTCTCACACAACACAACGTGCTCCAAATTTTTCATTGTGTTTGCTTGTGAGTTCATATTTGGGGTTCGTGGGTGAGCTGAGCATGTTTCTGATTCTGTTTAGCTTGTGCTTATAGATTGTGCAAACTCATTACAATCATTACATTGCAAAGTACTCTCCATAGTTGACACTTCTTGTGTTTTTCTTGTTCTTGTTTGTTTGGGCCAACAACCAACGTTTGATGATTGGAAGAAAAATGGGTTAAAAGTGTAATTTTAGCAACGGGAATAATATTATAATACTTAGTTGCAACCAACAAAATTGACAAAAGAAAATGTCTTGAATTACCAACTAACCTTTTAATGAGGGGTATATTTAGTTATTTACCAAAACCTTGTTTTCTTGTAAATAAAATTTACCTTTAAACCCTAAATTTTATTACTTAAAATAGAAAGTTTTGGCTAAATAGGGAAAATTACACTTTAACCCAAGAAAGATTTGATATAGCATGCATTATAGTAGTATAGTAACCCAAGAAAGTGTTATATACTAAAATTGAAAAAGATGTCCATAACATTTTGATGAATACGATTCTTGACAATCTTAGTTGTTCCACTAATGGTCTTGGTTATGAACATACAATTCGATGATGATGATGATGTCTCTTTAATTTTTCCCTAGAAGTTAGTACATGTATAAATTTTGTACACCTATAAATGTAATGACATAAAAATATTGAGTTTTATTTTCAGATAAATTTGATTATAGTGATATAGGAGTACATTCCAAAACACTGGCTCATAGTTCAATATTTCCCAAGAGTTTTTTTTTCTTCTGGATTTTTGTTCTGAAAACCCTTAATAATGTTTCCAGTGTAGACTGTATTTTTTTGTGGAATTATCTTTTCTGCATGTTGTGTTGGCTGTATTGTCATTCTCAATCTTATTCACACTCTCACAAGTAAATGCCAGAAGTTGATGTTTGTCGTGGATGCATTATCATCTCTAAAAAGTAACAATTTTTGTGTTACATATGGTGTTCTATCAGATGGAAACATCAGGTGCACCAAATACATATGGTAGAAATGAAAATCCAGGAGATGCTGATGGCTATGCTGTAAAAGTTGAGCATTTTAGGCATCATGTTGATGGGATGATTTCAGAGGTTCATAAGGTAAGTTCTAGAAGATAAAGCCTCTGTGTGTTAGAAATGAAAAGAAGTGAAGTATGTTTTTTGATTGTTAGTTTTATTTGGAACTTGGAAGTGCAACACAATGAAATGCATTTCCTTTCTTACTCTAAGGACCTGGTATATATTAGCTAGATGAGCTGCCGGAGTTGTTGAATCATTGATGTAATTCTAATGATGGTTTTTGTTGTTTAGGTTCTTGTATATTGATCATTTCTTTATTTCATAAAAGGAATTATGCAGTCTTGTTTAAATATGGTATAACAGAATTAAAATGCTATAGTATTTTAACTGTATTGATCTTGAAGTTTTGTTTATAGATTTACATTTGTATTTTTTGCGCAGCTTGATGAACGATTAACTGAGATTGAAAAATTTTACTCAAACATGAAAAAGAAGCAATAAAACACATCAAAGGATAGCTGTGCTGGTAAAAATAAAGACAAGGACAAACATGTACCAAGGACTAAGAAACACCAACAGAAGGTGTCTCGTAGAGGAGCTGCTGTTTCAAAGAGAATGCAGGATCTTATGGGCCAATTTGGCACAATATTAAATCAGGCAATGCACACTTTCTGTTTTTATTTGTTTAAATATGATTTGATCATGGAGTGTGCTATCGGTGTAGTTTATAACAATACTTAGTGGCCATATAATATATAATTTGTAATTTGTTTTATGTTGAATCTTGTTTTGTTCATGCACTTATGCCTTGTGCCGGATCTCACTTGTGTCCTCTGATATTTTGAATTGTGAGTGAAGTTCCCTAATTCTTGGTCTTTTCCATCAGATTAAGCAACATAAGTGGGCATGGCCCTTTATGAAACCTGTTGATGCGGAGGGCCTAGGTTTACATGACTACTACAAGGTACATTTCAATATTCTAATATATGTTGTTGAAAGTCACAATCTAATTTATATGAGCTTCTTGTGTTTTGGGAGATTCATGTCTTTCAGTTTTTCTTTACTCGGAGGGTTTTCAATCTTTTTATTGTAACTCTATTAACAGACCTGTCCTAGTTGTAAATTAGGCTTTGTTGTTTCTGTTTTTGAATGAGATATAGTACTTGTTAATCACATTGAATTGAGTGAATAAACCTCTTGTCCCATACTAGTTGTTTTGAGTAACTAATTAAATCTTGTAAAAAGAGAAAAGAAGTACCCAGTTGGCAGCCTCTAAATTTGGATAGAGTGGTAGACACCACACCAACTATTCAGAGCTGTTATTGTGGAATGTGGATGTATACAGATATGTTCCTTTCTCTTAAGTTGATATCACGAATAAGTTTTTCTAGTGGATGACGGAACTAAACTTTATTAGCAAACTACATATAGGTGATTGTGACAGAAGTAGAAATTATTACCAAAGTACATATAGGCTAGTGTCACTGTGTCAGGCTAGAATCTAGTGCATGTTGGATATCCCTTGTGGATGGTTTTATAACTCTTTACTTAGGCATGGAGAGAAAACAATTTGCAACTAGCTTTATTTTCTCTTTTAATTATTGTTAGTATAAGTCATCTGAGTTGACTTTTTCTTTCAATAGCAATCAGGTGTATAGATTGTGCTTGCTCAAATGATGAAACATAATTTAGGTTTCTTGCTATGTACTGTGAAACATACTATTTGCTCACCTTTTTGCATCAGTTGTGAATAAGCTTTCTTTTGTTAGTTTGTTGTTGGCCTTTTGATTTGTTGTTAATGGTGCATTCTAGGTCATTGACAGGCCCATGGATTTCAGTACTATTAAGAAAAAGATGGAGGCTAAGGATGGCAATGGATATAAAAATATCCATGAGATTTGTTCTGATGTCAGATTGGTTTTCAAGAATGCCATGAAATATAATGATGAGAAAAGTGATGTTTACGATATGGCGAAAACATTGCTGGCAAAGTTTGAGGAGAAATGGTTGCTGCTTCTGCCTAAAGTTACTGAAGAGGTAACTCACTTCAACAAATTACTTTCCACGAGAGAATGAGAGATTGATTATTGATCATTGTATGGAATAGAATTTGATGTTAAATAGATATTTTTCTGTTTATTCTAGAGACTTCTATGTTGTGTTTTTTCCCAAAAAAAAATGGAAAGATTTGTATCAGCAACGTGAATTTCTTTTACATTGATGCATTTTGTGTGGCTATTAAATTATAGGAAAAAAGACTAGAAGAAGAAGCACAGATAGCTATGCAGCTTGATCAAGAGGCTGCTCATGCCAAAATGGTTGGAGACTTGACTAACGAGGTATTCTTAATTTTACAACTTTATTGAGAGCTACTATTTAGGAATGCAAGAAAAATTATGCACAAAATGTATACTATTTTCAAACAAAATAAAGATACTTTGTCTTGTTTAGTTAAAATCTATCTTGGGTCCTTTGAAACACATTGTTTAAGATGTCATTTGTATCTTACCAGCTGTATGAAGTTGACATGCATTTGGAACATCTAACAGAGATGATTGCCGAAAGATGCAGGTTGGGTCTATTGCAACATTGATAGTTTCTCCTAAAAATAAAACATGTATTATTTCCCCAACCCCTAAAGCTAAATTTAAGAAAAATGGTTGCAGAAAAATGTCGAGTGTAGATAAAAAAAAGCTTTCTTTTGCCCTCAAAAAACTATCTCATGAAGATATCAGGAAAGCATTGGTAATTGTTGCACCATATAATGCGAGCTTTGAATATACTGCTGAAGCGTTGGATTTTCACATAAATGCTCAGGTCAATATTTATATCCCTCACCACGTCCCTTTCTATTTTTTCAAAAAGGAAGGTTTTCTGTGTAGTATTTGCCTAGTAGGTTGCCCTTGCAATTGGCTGAGAGCCAACAATATAATAATCTGAATTATCATGAAAATTAATGCATATAATGCATTTTAAAATAGAATGACTAGACACGGTACTTGTAAAGACTAAAGATGTAATATTGGTTCAACACATTCATATTTTTGTTAGAGAAAATTACAATGAGACCCTAAATAGAATGTGATCACCAAAAAATACAAGAAGTGAGCAGCATGGAGACTTTTCATTGCATATTATCCACTTATTGTGGGACCTGATAGTGATTTTCATCTTTTCTAATCTTTCTCTAAACAAATCAATTAATATTTGCTATGGATATGTATTAGAGCCAGGATCCAGTGTAGCTAATACTAGTTTGTGAGCTTAGGTAGGCCAAGTCAGTAATTCCTCCTGAAAAAAGAGGTTCCATTATTTAGTTACAAGTTACAACTATTTTTTGCAAGTGATTCAATGAAATTGTTTGTAATTATGTGTTCTTAAAGCAGAATGACTTAACACTGTGGAGGTTGAAATTTTTTATTGAGGAAGCATTAGAGAATCAGAGCAAGAATTCAGGAACCATAGGTGACGGCAACAATGAAAACCATAACACCAACAAAAGGAGAAGAGAGATATGTGATGCTATTGCCAAAACATCCAAGAAGAAGGCTAAGAGGGCCAAGGAGTAATTTTAGGACTCAAAATAGAGGTATCTAATAGTTTTATTCTAAAATGAAACACACATGTTTGTTTGGCTTTAGTCTATTCATCAATAGCTAATTTCTCACGGATCATCTTTTAAGGCCTATGGTTTTTCTGATCCTGATCTCCTGGTTAATGACTTGTTGAAAGAGTTGGTTTAGGACTGAGTACAATAGCATTGTGCAATTTGTGTAGCAGATCACACTTAATTGGACTAGGATTTTGTTGTTTTTATTTTTGTTGTTTCATTGAATTTCAATTCTTTTTGTAATCTTTTCAGCTAGAGCTATTTCTAGAGGTTCCTTTTTAAGGCTTGTTGAGCTATCTCATGGTTCTCTATTATGCTAGTGTGGGCTCTCTGCTTATGTGTAACTAGATTAGGCCATGAGGTGAGGTGGCGTATTTGTCAAACTTAAGGGCGCGGGCTTATATAAACTTCAGGAATTAGGACTTTGTACTAATGCTCGGAACATATAATATTTCCAATGAAAAAGTGTTGAACACGTTGAACATGGAGTAATGCGTGAACAATAATTTTGCCCTTTTCGTTTATTTATGTAGATTTAATTGGTATTTTTAATTTGAAGTAGTGCTACTATTTGTTAATTTTATTTATTTTGGATTTCATTTCCTATAAGATAAACATATTAATACAAGTATTAAGAGACTTCCAAGTTACAACCCAGTGGTACAACATGTCTCCTTTAGGTGGAAGGTTGCGAGGTCGATTTTACTTCTAACCTTAATCAAAATGTTTGTTTCTATAATTAAAAAGAAAAAAACATATCGATATTGATAATTTTAATCATCCAAGGTTCTAAGCTTGATCTATAAAATTGACACAAACACTTGTTATCAGTTAAAATGTAAACTCTTATAAGTAACGCTTAATAATTTGTTACATATAATAAAAACATTGTTATTTACCTTCAAACACTTGTAATCTTGTGAATAACAAAAGGAAGGCAAAAATGTCTTATTGACTGGAGAGATTTTAAAGTAAGGTCCTTGGGACTCTATTTTAATTTCACTATTTTGTGGGACATTTTCTATATTATGTGTATTAGGTGAGACCTTAAATTAATCACCCAAAAAATTATCAAATTTAACTCCCATAATGCAATTAAATGTTAGGGTGTAAAAATATGAAAAGGAGTATATCAAATAGTAAATACTATTTAACAGCATTTTGATTGCATTTGATCATATTTGATGTCATGTTTTGAATTTATCGGGTAAGAATCAAAATGAAAATATTAAATTTAAAGAATAAATTAAAGCATAATAGGATCAAATATATATTTTAAGCATATCAAAAAAATATGTTAATACATGTAATAAAAAATATGTTAATACGATCAAGTTCTTAGATTAATTGGTCGTGGGTGTTCTAGCTTAACTAGTAGTCTCGAGCTCCGGGTATGCTATGCAGTTGTTAATAGTGTTGAATACCAATATAACCCCAAAAAAATATTTTCAATATGGTTAGTAAAGAAACTTTTTTTTCTCTAATAGTAAAACTTAAGAGATTATTACCCTTGGCTATTTATACATTTGACTATACTAATAAGTACATTGATTTATAATGAATACTAATAAAATTTGTGCTTTTAAGAGCTTATGAGCTATTTCTACAACTAAATGAATTTGGATGAAACGAAAAAGTGTGGATAGAAAAAATGACTTGCTTATCAATCCATAGAGTCCAAAGGAAATAAACATAAATACTAGTGAACATGAGCTAGAAACCCAGATCTATCATTTGGATCTTGTCATGGAATTTGCACATAAAATAACACACAACACAAACGTTGGCGTGAGTAGTAACTGATAAGTACTCTAGTCCTTTAAGCAAGTGGTTGGAGGTTTGATCCTTAACTCTTGCGAATGAAGCAAATTCACAGACCAGTTGTCTACCCCCTATATGAGACTTCAGAACAGCGAGGGATTAGTCCCACCCTTGGTAACAAAAAAAATAATCCCTCCTTTTCTAAATATAAGATCACTTTGGGGAAGTGGATAAATTCCTAAATATAAGATCACTTCCTATTTTATCTCAAGTTTTGCCCAAACTACCCTTATAAGATCATGTAATTTTATTGTCTTCCTCAATCTCCCCAAATTAACCAAAGCGATCTTATATTTAGGAACAGAGGGAGTAACACAAAACAGAAGCATGTTCCGTCAATTTTAACGAAGGTGCAGGTGAAGAAAGCAGAAAAGGGAAAGCAAAGTAACGGAGGCGTTAACGTGAGTCCCATTCCCATACACAGGTGTACAATACATGAGAGAAGTTTCCTTCAAAAATCAAAACTTTCATTTCATACACACTATACAACATAACTAAAGCAATTTATTCACTATATTTCTATTTCCTGGTATTCTATTTCTCTTCTCTCTTTTTTTCTACATGTTTTTTCTTTGTGAATCACCCAGATCGCTTGATTATGCCATTCATTGTTGCATTTGTTCGCATTTTAGCTATGTAGTTTGTGGCTTAACTATTAACGAGTGGTACGGATTTCATCTGATGTTTGTTTGGTGAATAGTTTTTACCTTGCATTGGACTCTGTGTGTGTGTGTGTGTGTGTGGGTGAAATGAGAATTTTGTTACATGAAAATGCTGTTAAGCACTATTCATAAAAGTGAAAAAGAAGCTCTTTTGAAGACCCCATGAATATTTTATATCATGACGATTTGAAAGATCAATTCTTTCAACATTAGTCATCTAGACTTGAATATTTAATGGAATGTTAGTTTGGAATCTGAAATGTGTTTAAGTGGTACACTGCTATTACTCATGGGCAGGAGTGAGGTGCTACTTTCACCTAAAGACCACTTAATGTTAACATATCTTAGGGTAAATTAGATTTGAGGAGAAAAGATAACTATAGACATTTTAAAGTGATTAATTTTGCATCCTTAATTTCTCCAAAGAAAGAAGTTAAAGTGATGTTATTATTAGGACGGGAGGGAGTATTGGAGGTCAAGTGTTTTTGTGTATCTTGCCTGTTGTGCTATTATTACATGGTCGTCCTTGATCTTAGCTTATTCCTTAAGGGGGTTGTTGAAAACGGGTTGGAGTGAGTATCACTTATCTTTTTGCTATGGATGATATATCTCTTTATCATACATTATGCTGATACTTTGTTTTCGGGAAAGGAAATGAATTGTGATGTGTTTATGTTTGAGAACCCTATGGAGTATTATGGCACGGAGAGGGTCTTTGTAGAACCATTCCATCAATCTTTGTGTAAATTTAGAGGTTATACCTGATGTCTTTAAGTAATTTGAAGAAAGGACATTTTACATGTAGGTGAAATGCAGAATCAGGATGCAAATCAGCTTCCTGAAGTGGATGCCTTGCCTGATGGGTTTGTTGATAGCACTACGGATCGTCTTGCTCCTGCAACCCCAGCGCCTGATCAGGAGAAGCTTCTTAATAATTATAAGGAGGGTAACTTGTCAGATGTCGGGCATTCTAATGACTCATCAAATGAGTTGGCATTAAAAGAATATCAAAACAATCACGGTAAGAAAAACTAGTTAGAAACGCATAACTCCTTTTATTCCCATGTCTAAACTTCATAAATTGGTGCATCAGATTGTTCAGTGGAGACTCCCTGTAGTAGCTTGATGCAGCAGACAGAAAGTACACAGATTAAACCTTCTGTGGGTGATTCTGATTCCAAGGTTCCTCTATCCAGTTGCAGTGAGTTCAAAGATCAACAAGGAGAACGTCAAAGTTCAGAAAGCAGTAAATATCGTTTTCCTTAATGCATGTTCACTCTTTTTCATAGATGTTGTAACTGCATGATAGTATGATTTTTATATTAGAACGTTCTTCTCATAGTGCCAAGGATTTATGTATTGATATTTTGAAATTTAATCCATGGTGAAGATGCATAAATTAAATTTGTGGTCTTCTGTTCTTTGTTTTTCTTCACTTTCTCATGGTAGACATTTGTGTATTACCATACTGCTGAAAACATGGGTTACCTCATTGACGGATTTTTAATTATTATTTACTAATAAAAAATTTTATCTGAAACGTTTTGGTGAAAATGGATTAGGTTTTTGCAAATGTCATATGTCTTCTAAATCTTTGGTATGATATTGTAAGCTGAAATGGTCTATGGATTTCCTCATATGCTGAGCAAATGGCATGTCTTTTTTTGTGCTCTAATGAAATGAATCAGTTACGCTTAGCAATGTCTACAAACCTATTCTATCACATGTCAGCGGACCTCCATATTCTAGTTTTGAGTATTTATTCCTGTATTTGACAGTTTTATTTCTGAGTCTGACATGGTTTTGTTGCCGTTATTGATCCTTGCTGTTGCAGGTGCTGGTGATTGCCTGGGAACAAAAGTCATTCCTCCAAAAGATTCACATTTATCAGAGATTGCTGATACTTCAAAAACCAAAAAACCTGTTAGTGAACCAACTCTGTTGATTGTCACGCACTCATTCACACATTGACAACTCAATGGCCAGCATTTAGTTTCTTTTTCCTCTATATCTTTTATGTTATTAACCCAACTTCCCTAACGATGATTTTTTTGGTTAGTTCATTGAGTTATGTAAACAGTTTGATTGACAACGTGAGGGTTTCTTGTTGTTTTCATTAAAACCCATGATATTAACGTTGTGCAGATAGCAGATTAAGATTCAATTGGAATTTATTATAATTTGTTAATTTTTCTTGCTAATGCATCCAGGAGTTGTAGACAATGTATATTAATAATTAAGAATGTAGTCAAGAAAAATTTAGTGGAAATTTGAACTAAGGGGGATCTTCAAACTTTGGAGAATCTAGCATTGCATAACACAAGAATGGTGACACAGGAAGTGTTTATTACATTTTTGCCTTTTACATTTGGTAGAGGAAATGAGATTTAACTGTGAAACCCAGGGAGTTAACTTATTTTATTTGTCCCACAACGAATGCAAAACTGGAACTGATCTCTCCTTTTTCCTCTCAATATATGATTAACAACAATCTCAAATGAACTTAATTTTTTCAGGAACCTGCTGAAACAAAGAGGAAAAACACAAAGCGTTTGTTTAAGTCAGACAAGGAGTTGTTAGAATTTACACTGAAGTATCAACAAGTATTGGCAGAAAGAGATGCAGGTATGTCAATATGAGCATTTTTCATTCTTTGATAATTATCTTTTGGTCTTGAAAAGAGGTGAGATGAGGGGATGCCAATTGGTCCATGTTATGATAATATTATTTGGAATAAATAGTTAATTGATTGATTTGGTTGATAGACTCAATTAATTAGTTAATTTGGTTAATTGACTCAATTAAGTAGATTAATTAGCTAATTAGGATTGGGCGAAGGGGCAAAACTAGCCACCGTAAATTTTCAAATAGACAACTCTGGCACCCGTAAATTGATTGGGGCGAAACCGTACATTCTAAATCAAAATGGGGCAAATGTAACATTCTCAACTAAAGGTGTTAAGTTTGACCGTTAGTTGACTGAGAATGCTGATGGGGCTTGTTGACGTGGCAATATGTGGCATTTTTTTGTGACGTGTCAATATGCTGAATAGGTGGGACCCACAATAAATAATAAAAAATAACCCAAGCCCCTCTCTCTCTCTTCCCCTCCTTCTTCATCTTCCCCATAGACTCTGCCCAGGAGGATTTTTTCAGAAACCCATAGACTCTGATACCCATAAACTCATAGGAGGATTTTTTCAGAAACCCATAGTCAAATCTAAAGGCACGTCAACAAGTGAGGAATTGCATGATTTCCCTTTTTCAGAAACCCATAGACTCTGCCCAGGAGGATTTTTTCTTCAGTTTTGCATCATGATGATGATGATGATGATAGTTAGTGTTATTCTCTATCTCACCTATCATGCATTGCCAGTTACTTTGTGTAACCTTAATCTGTCCGGCACATGTTACCTTTGGAGATGACAGTTCAGAGGTGTCGCATGTGGCGGATGACTTAGCTATGGCCCAAAGTAGATTGGTTGATTTGCTGACGTGGCGGCGGCACTGGCCTGGGCTGCAAATGGGTTTAGGCATTAGAACATCTTCCCCAAAACCATCAAGGGATGTATTTTCATTATGGAGGTGTGTCTGCAGGGGTGGAGAGGGGGTTGGGGAAGATGAAGGAGGGGAAGAGAGAGAGAGGGACTTGGGTTATTTTTTATTATTTACTGTGGGTCCCACCTATTCAGCATATTGCAACGTCACAAAAAAATGCCACATATTGCCACGTCAACAAGCCCCATCAGCATTCTCAGTCAACTAACGGCCAAACTTAACACCTTTAGTTGAGAATGTTACATTTGCCCCATTTTGATTTACAATGTACGGTTTTGCCCCATTCAATTTACGGGTGCCAGAGTTGTCCATTTGAAAATTTACGATGGCTTGTTTTTCCCTTTCGCCCAATTAGAATTTTATGGGGATTGGTTATTATTATGTTTTATTTTGTCTTGGGCCTAATGATCTTAGATATCTTGGGCCAATTGTTATTATCTAGGTCATAGATTATATAACCTGAGATTAGGGTTAGTTATTGTTGACTTGCATTTTGAATCATGAATTGAGTTCTTTGTTTGTGAAGGCTGCTGTCCGTCTTGTCCTCTCCACCTTGTCTTCTTGTTCTTGAACCCCTCAATCCTTCTTTCTTCTACCCCTTTCTTAATTCTTTCATTACAAAATATTAATCTTGTAACAGTCCAGGTTTCATAGACAAAGATATGTTCAAATAAAAGACCCACATCTACTGACGAGTGTCGTATAGACTTGAATTGATACTTTGAGAGTTGATAAGAGCTCTTGGAGAATGTTCCTCGTAGTTGTTAATTGTGCTATTTCAAGTTCTAACTACGCACTTTTATATAGAAACATAGTTTTTATCTTTTTGCAAAGTATATGATACAAATATTTGAATTTTTCATTTCTTCCATTATACCAATGTGCATGAACATAGGTAGAGTTCTTTTCTTTTATGGAGTACCACTGTATACATGGAGAAGTAGGTTCAGATCAGACAGCAGTTTCTAACCATGTTTATTTTATTCACACTTTCAAGCACTTATGTTTATACCTTAGTAAGCAATATATCAAAACATTTAGATAACACAATAGTGCCGAGCAATTTCTGCAGCCTTCCCTTCTTAGTGGGACAATGCTTGTTGTTGTTGTTGCTGCTGCTGCTGCTATTTATGATGTGCACATATGCCCATAGTTAAATGGTATGAGTCCTTTGCATGTCAGATTGTTATCCTGCAAAAGTAGAAACTGCTAACAGAGTAGTATAAACTCAATATTTTTACATAGTATGGTGGATGATTCAACAAAAACGGTTGATGGTATCTAAACTACAAAGGATTTAAATACTGCAGCTTTGTGTTGAAGATACTTGCAACAATCAAGTACTTCTGTTGTAATCAACAACTTGACGTTATCCTCAATTTAGGCGCTAAAATCACGACATAGTGTATTTGTTTTACTTCTATATTTGCTTTCTCCCTCTATGTTAGTATTTTAA
Organism: Mimosa pudica; assembly: GCA_029929735.1. Lineage (NCBI taxonomy): Eukaryota > Viridiplantae > Streptophyta > Magnoliopsida > Fabales > Fabaceae > Mimosa > Mimosa pudica. The sequence continues at coordinate 2,779,087 of JAKELP010000021.1, read as the reverse complement.
TTCTTTTGGGCCGCACCCCAGGCAGTTGAACAGAGGCCGCTTGCCTGCTTTTTCACAGCCTAGTAGCCTTTACTTGACTCACCACTGATCCACTCCAGACGAGGGAAAACCTTTAATTTCTTTAACTTTTCTCTTTTATCCGCTATTATTTGTTTACAGATTCAATGGCTCAACCCGACAACGCCGACCCTATCACTGCAATCATTGATGATGGACGCATTCGTGTCAGACCAATTGACCACTATGGTCTACCTGACGTCATCACTGTTAATTTAGAACAACTCGCTGGATTCGTGACTTCTAACCTGACTGCCGCTTACACCAACTGCCTTCAAATTCGAAACCGTTACACAGGCAGCCCAAACCAGATCACTCACGCGATTATCAGTGATACAACTATGCTCGTCAACTTTGCTATTGCGCAGACGTACAATCGTCTTCGAAGTGTCTTCGAGAGACGCGTTCCAAGCATTTGTGCTGCACGCATGAATCGCCGCGCTCCAGTTGCTAACCAACAGGAATTTCCTCATTTCATTTCATCAACCAATCGGACCATTCCGAGTTGAAGACGGTCCTACTGACCGTTATGTTGTATATGCCTCCACTGCTGCAACCCAAAACAAATATGGTCGTGATGCAGGAACTGTCTTTAATGAAGGACAATACTGCAAAATCACCTCAGTTTTAAGAGAGTGCAACTTCCGTTTAACACCCTTTCCAAGTGCTCAAGCTGAAGGATCTTACTTTCCGACTCTTACTTCCATTCTAGAATCCGGTCTTTACCGTGTATTCGGTGCTGTTCACAGCTCTCATTATGAGAATGAGGATGTAATGAAGATCGCTCTTTGTACAAATGACCTCAGGGCTACCCCTTTTGACCCAGTCGGCATGACTTTCGGTTATGTTGACAATGAAGCTGCTGTCACCGCTGTTCCCGTTCCTGATGGAATACCAGCAGGACAAAACTATGAATCCGCAGGTCGTCCCGTCGGCATAGAATTCAACATCAACTACTGTGGAGTTCAACCAGCTGTTGCTGCTCAAGGAGCTGTTCCAGCCCGCACTGCTGGCTTTTACATCGTTGGTCGTGGTACAACTAGATACTATCAGTGTTCACTCGCTGATCAGGTGTCAGTGTCCGAGATTTACGACTGCCTCCGCTACCGACTCCTCCGTTAATTCTAACATGTTACTAACTATTCATGTTTTGTAATAACTACACCTAACTTCATTTTGCTCGTTAAACTTTGAATGACACTACATGTTTTGGATTACCTTCAATTTAAGCTTCATTCAGTTTAACAATCTGCATTTATATGAGTGTAATATCATACATCTATCGTTTGCCACTATGGATTCGTATTACAATGAACAGATGGACTGGTATGCTCTTGGTACTTGCTTAGAGCTTCCACCCACTCGCTTATTGTTTTATTTATATAAAAAAAAATAATAAAATTGTATAGAAATGATCTTGTATTGAAAGACATGATCTGTAACTATGCTGGGGCTTTATTTCCTCCACTAACATTTTGCCTATATATTTGTAGCACTTGCTGTCCGAGATAAGCTTGAATCTCTGTGCAGGGAGCTACAGCGTCAAAATAAAATGCTCATGGTATGTCTCCATAGCATCAGAATCTTTTAAACTGATTGCATAGTTTTCTGATGCAGTTTACTCGAACAGTAGTTGCCTTTCATATATATTATATTATGTACTTGTTGATTGGACATGCAAAACTTGCTGGATTTGGATCTATTATAGCGGTACATCATCCACACTGCATCTTGTGTTTTCTATTGTGGCACATGTGGTCTCTCGATGCCCCTCTTCAATATCCTACTTGATTTGAGCAACCTTCCTGTTCGCGTCACACTTAAGCACTTTTGTCTATTTTCTTTCATGATTATCATGAAAACGTTTTTCTAGATCCTGGTTTGTCAATAATTCAGGCTTTACACCTTGTCTTTCTTCTTGGAATGACAGACTGTTTTGTTAATTTTCAGGAAGAATGCAAACGTGTGTCAACTGAGGGGCAAAATTTGAGGTTGGACTTATCAGCCAAGTTCCAAGACGCAATCAAGGTTGATCTCTATCTCTTGTTTTTCTTCAAAGTCCACGAACCGCGATATAGTCTCAATTAACGTTTATCTGGTATACTGAGTTTTCTATCTTCCTGTATGGTATGCCAAATTTAATGATGCTTCTATCTCGCTCCCTCCCTCCGTCTTTCTCTGGGTAGTTTTATTAGCTATATTGAATATAAACTGCAATGATATTTTTCCATAGAGACTGATTTTCTTTTAAAAAAACTTTCTATTGTCAATAAATCATATCCTTCTATTTGTATTTGTATGTTTGTGAATTGAAAGTTTGAGGGTAAAATTAGTTAAATAATTTTTAAGGAGCCAAAGTGGAAAAAGTAGAGTTCTATGCCAGTTTGTCTTTGGTTGTGAAATTCTTGTTATCACAATAATTTCTTATGAAAATTGTAATTTGGATGGAATTGTTATTAAGGAATAAGTAGGTGGTTTGTGCTTCTAATAAGCCATATTAAGTTAGTTATCAGAAAAATAGCTTTAGCCTCTACATTGATGAATAACTGAAAATGCAGATAGAATAAGTAATGGATAGAAATAATAGAGTGGGAGAGAAGGTTGTAGAGCTTTAACATATGTTATGTTTTATTTTATGCCTGTGTATAATTATGTTGAGAGAAGCAATCACCTTTGTGCTGCCATCAATCAGTATCTTAATTACACAAGTCAATCACCTATATTTTTTGCTTTGAGCATCCAGTAGTCATTGTATGAATTGAATTTTATTCTGTACGTATGTTTTGCTTTCTTACTTTATTATCACTTGCATTTTCTTACAGGATGTGGGAATTAAACTTGAAGAACAAAAGGATGAGTGCCTTTCTCAGCTAAAGGAGAATGAGATGTGAGTCCTTGAATATTATGGTTGTTTATTGGTCAGGGATCTTAGGATTGCTCATCTTTCCATCAGCACCGCTGCTTTCTTTTTGCTTCATCTTGCTATAAATTGAGATTCAATGGAAGTATTTTAACTACTGCATTCCTAGATAGGTTGACAATTTTTCCTGTTCCTAATCTGAATGGGGACTTGGATTAGAAGATTTTTCTCCTTTTTGAGGTTGGGTTTTGGGAGTAGATTATATGTCAGATTTTGGTAGTCTACCCTTGTAGGTAGTTTTTCTCTGTGCATTTGGAGTTTGGGACTGTTACTCTTTATGTTATCGTGAGAAAAACTTTCTACGCTGATCATAAGAACTGTATAATTTATGCGTATTCCAGGTCTATTCAGACTGTAGACTTTATTTCATGCATCATCCCCATTTTTTCTCGGTCAAAATCCATGTGGTATAATGCAGAGCTGAGAGAATCGCAGCTCCTCTTTTCCCCTTTTTCTTCTGTTGTGGTGATCATTGTGTCTTTGTATTCTCTTGTACATAGGATAGGAGTGGAAGATGGTTAAATGCCCCCAGTCACATTAGCCCCTGTTTTTGCCCTCACAACTTTTAGTCTGTTACTCTATTCCAGGAAAAAAAAGTGAACACAAAAACTTCAACTGACAATTTGATTGATTACAGTAATAATTATGTAAACTCATTTCTTGTTGGTATAGTTAGGAATGTTACGAAATAGTTGTTACACTTTATAAACATTTTTGTCATCAAATAAAATGTATTTTATTGTAGAAAAATTGCATGAAAGATTTCCATTCAATTTGTTCTCTGGATATGAAAACTTGTATAATAAGTGGCATATAGCATTTTTAGTGTGGACAATTTTGATTTTTGCGCATCTTTGATTTGTTTCTATCTGTTCATCCATTCTCAATTGGTCATCCTATAATTTTTGTTACATTTCTTATTTAATTATCTAGGAAAGAATAAAAGGGTCCAAAATGTTGAATTATTTTATGGCCTAATAGAAGTATAATTGTTAGCATTAAATAATTGTATTTCCCTTATTTAGGTTAAGAAACAAGTTGAAGCAACTTGCTGATCAGTATACCCTATCTGAACAGCAATATGACCAGAAGGTGAATTTTATTATGTCTGTGCTTGACATTTTCGATATAATTCTGTTTAAAATAATTTGCAACTGATATTTATTGCGATGATTGTGTATTCAATCACAGTTGAAGCAGAAGGCTTTGGAGCTTCAGATTGCTGATTTGAAAATGAAGCAATATGAGGAAAAATTGGTTCAGGAACAGTCTCAGATGAAAGTATATGCTGAACAAGTGTCTCAGCTACTGGCAACTGAGAAAAATTTGCGCTTGCAGCTCACTGCCGATGGGGAAAAATTCCAACAGTTTCAGGTGAATTTGGTTTGAGATATCAATAGTTATTCAATTGTTTGACCCCATCCTTTATTACTTGATATAATTTAGTGATAGTTTGTGCCTTAATGTGGCTTGTTTGTTATTATGCTTTGATTTTTCAGGAAGCATTGTTAAAGAGCAACGAGGTTTTTGAAACATTTAAACAGGAGATTGAGAAGGTACACGATATTGTCTTGTTTAAAAGTTGCATGTGTTCACAGGCCATGTTTACTGATGTGTACGCTGTTTGCATGAATTTTATTCTGAAGTTATCTGCCTTTTTTTCTGGAAACATTCAGATGACAAAATCAATCAAGGAACTCAAAAAGGAGAATCAATTTTTGAAGAGTAAAACTGAGAAGTCCGATATTACTCTCATAGAGTTAGTTGATGAGGTAGACCATCTTCACCTCATTTGAATGCTGGTCTTACATTCTGTACAACTTACCATTCTGTCTCCAAGGACAGCATTAGTATCCGCTTCTTTCACATATGTGCTCAGGGTTCAGGCTAATTGCATAGCTTAATTTTTCATGGTTTATGATTTTGCATCACGTGTAAAGTCCTTAGCCTTGACTTTGCTGATATTCTGATACAGAATTGTAATTGTAATTCTATATATGAGGGAAAGAGGGAAAGAAAAGATAGGAGTGATCACAGAGAAGCAAGAGAGATAGAGAAGTGAAATAGATAAGAAGAATAGAGAAACTGAGAGGGAAAGAGGAAGAGAAACTGAAACACCAATCCATTATTCACATCATAGTCTGGGGATTACAAGGGGGTTTACATTTATTTATAGGCTTTAGGGAATAGGGTAGGGAGGTAACTAGGCGCTAATATCTTCTAACTCAACTAACATCTAACTACTAACTTTAATTATCATTGCATAACTTATTCTCACATATTATGACTTGTGGGCACCGTTTCTGGTCAGCTGTTGGTATACATTAGGTGTTATCTAATATCAACATTCCTACCTGAGTATGTAATGCAAATAATATCAAAATAGTGTGTGTTAGTTGAGAACTCTGTTAGTTGGGATTTTATGTTTAGGAGATGCTAAGACGTAATCTGTATTGTATATAAAGAAGAGGATGGGGCCAGAATCTGTATGCTATGAGAATGATGATGATGATCCTAATGAGTTTAATCTTTCGTTCTGTCTCTCTCCTTTATCTATCTATCATTCACCCCTTTGTCCTACATTCACCCCCTCCCTTTTTCTAACTTGAGACTAATTCTGTAAGACAAAGTAAACATTTGTCGGGAAAATTTTTGCTCTTTTGTTCCTTATATTATCAATCTGACCCAACATTGTGATTACTTATTGTGAAAGCATGTGATAATTTTTTTTTTCCTTGAGCAGCGTGAGCGCTTGAAGAAACAGCTGGAGAAAACTAAAAACCAGAAAGAGAAGTTAGAATCCTTATGCAGATCCCTTCAGGCAGAAAGGAAGCTACATTTAGCAGGGAGCAAGAGTGATAATTCAGTTCCAACGTGAGCAAGAGCGATAATTCAGTTCCAACATGAGCAAGAGCTTATTAGAAACATGTCAACCAACTATGTCTCTTGAAGCTATGTCTTTAATTTTACTATGATGTTTTTGGTGAAATTCTTATCTTTTGATTAGTGCTTATATATTCCAATTATTCTCACTCACTTCTCAGGTTGTCCTCTTATTCTTATCATTCCTTGAAATTTCTGGATATGATTATTTTTAAGATATCGTTAGCATTGCTATAGGAATTTGAGTGTGTAACCTTTCAATTCAAGCGTTCATTTGGTTTGCTATGCCTTTAGTTAGAGGATATATTAGGAGGATATCTCATCAAAACATTCAAAGGATATTCATATCCGTTGGATTTTAAAATTTAAAATTAAAATAGAATGTTGTTCTTTTTTGGGTTGACACTATTTCCCTAAATTCAGGTTTTTGTTCCCAAAGTTTGAAACTTATGTTTTTAGTCCCTTAAGTATAACCGCCCATTGCCAATGGTCCCATATGCATAAATAGTGTTAAGTTTGCATTTGTCTTCAACACTGTTAAATTTGTGTTGACTGAGCGAGTTGAGGTGGCAACTCATGTTGAATTGGAAATATAAAATGTTAATCAAATTAGTATGTGTTGACTTGAGCGAGTTGTGCGTATTGCTTAAATTCTTGTGCGTGTTTTGCACAAAATATTTACAACATAGAAATTCCAAAAAAGTAATGCACATGTGCATTGAACTTCGAAGTAAAAAATAGTTAATCAAATTGTTTTCAACAAATTATCAAGGACATTCATCACTTGTTAACAATGTTATTTTCACTACCAACTCATTAATATTTGTTTGACACTAGGGATCTCTCTCTCCACAAAAAATAAATAGTATAAATTAATAATGCACATGCAATTATCCTAAAAAGAAAATAATATCTTCCACTAGGGATTTCTCTCCACAAAAAATTCCCACCGTGTCCCTAATATAAAAGGGAAAAAGACAAAAAACACCTTTTAAATTTCAAAATCCCATATAAATTAATAACATTTTAATTTTGAGTCTTTAATATCATTACTCACCTATTGAACATCCTTACTCAATTATTTTATTTTGTATGGAGCATGGAGTATCCTAGACCTACCTTAACTCGGATGATTTACCAAAGGTTCAAACTAATTCATATTGAGTCAGACAAGACCACAAGAGAGATAAAACTTCATTACCAAATATTTAACACTACTACATTTCCATAGCTGAAACAAACTGCTTGATGGTTTAAAATTTGAAGTGGATAGAGTATGTATTCATACCATTCTTATCAAACTCACGAGTTGACACTCCGATCTTAACGTTTTTACAGTACTACCTAACCAGAATGTGTTACAATTCACTTAAATTTGGTAAAAAATCACGTGTTTACATTGTGAATTCCCGTTTTTACATTGCTACCTTACAAAAAAATGCATTAACTTACTATTAAACTCATTTCAATTATTTTTAATTGACCAAATTCAATGAATTTATATTTGAGATTGATATAGTATGAATATTAATATATTTAAATCTACTATCTACATTTAAAATATATTCAAGTCAAATTATTATTATTATTATTATTCTGTATTTTTTTATTAAATTACATAAAGCAAACACATTTGAGTCTACGATCCAAGTTTACTTAAACTCACTAATTTCACCGCCTTCATCCATACATACATAATATGTGTGTGGGCCCCATTGACCATTAACATTAACATACATTGAGCTGGTCGTTAGGCATATTAAAAGGAAAACTCACACAAACACACTCACTTATTAATTATTATTATCTATCTATATGTGATAATGTGAAGAAGATTGTATGATATGATGATGATGATGGAAGAGGAAGGTGAAGAGGCGTATAATGTGAATAAGAATGAGGAGGAGGAGGAGGAGGAAGAAGAAGAAGAATGCATTATAATTGAGAATAAGAAGGAGAATGAGAATGATGAGGAAGACGAGAATGTGATGATGGAAGTGGAAACAAGCAAAGCAGAGAGAGCCGTTTACCTCATGAAATGCCCTCCTATCGTCTCTCGCTCCCTCCCTCCTCTCCACCCTTCTTCTTCTTCCTCTTCTCCCTCCCTCGCTAAACTCGTCGTCTCCATCGACCCTCTCCTTAACAATCACCATTCTCTCCCTCAAGTCTCTCCCTCTCTCCCTCTCTCTCTCTCATTGCATTCCTCCTTTTTTCACGCCCATTTTCTCCTTTTCTTTTCTAGGGTTTCAGCATTGGTTTTTTTCTTTTATAAATGTTGATTGTTTGACAACAAGTTATCGCTTTTATGATGTGTTTTCTTGATTGTGAATCAAGTTTTTGTTTGGATGGATTAAAGATTTGATCAGTTATATGGTACATTGACTATAACGTGGTTTATTTTGATGTGCATTGACGAAAACAGTTTATATCAGGCAGAAATTAACAAGTACTGCCTCCGTTCCTAAATAGAAGATCACTTTGGCTAATTTGGAGAGATTAAGGAAGGAAGACTTTCCAATGAATTAGGATTACATGATCTTCCCTAAATACCCCCTCACTTAAATTTAAAAGACAAATAGGGATCTGAGAGAGAAGTGAGGGAGCTAAGAAGTATAGGGGTAATTTGGACCAAAATTGAGACAAAATAGAAAGTGATCTTATATTTAGGAACTTATCCACTTCCCCATAGTCATCTTATATTTAGGAACGGAGGGAGTACTATCTCTGTTCCTAAATATAAGATCATTTTTCCTAATTTGAGTAGATTAAGGAAGTTAGTTATTTACACATGTTATTACCAATTTATCCCAACTATATATATACCTTTATCCTCACTCTCCCTCTTTTGCTTGTTATGATAGATAAGCATTGTAGGGTTAATTTGGGAAAAAGTTGGGAAAAGTTAGAAAGTAATCTTATAATTGGGAACAAGTTGAATTTTAAAAGTGATCTTATATTTAGGAACGGAGGGAGTACTTCCTAATGGTGGAGTCAATGTTCTCTAATGGTAGACAAGAGGAGATGGAGTGTGGGGGTGAAGGTGGATAGTTAGGGTATATTGGTAATATCATGTCATTTTAACTAACTTAACAAACATTCTTAGTATAGTCAAATTAGGTGAATAGGTCTTATATTTAGTTCCAGAGGGAGTATGTACTTAGTGTAGTTGTTAATTCTCCCATTTTAGTGTCTTTGAACAATGTTGGGTGATTGTAAAATTTACCATTGTGACCACCTAACAGCTACAAGTGTGTTGCTTTTTGTTAAACAATGGGAAAAGAAAGAGCATGAGATTTATTACACATAACGCTTTATTACATGCTGTTCTTCTCTGGTTCATGAAGATTGTAAAGTGCTGCACTTGCACACTCCCTAATGCCAATCCTCTTCCCTAATTCTGAATCTTGCTGATTGCAGTCAAGAAGAGCATTAAAATTTGTCTGGCAACCTAAATCATTAGAGAGCTTACTGATTTACGATTTCAGATGAATTTATTTCAAACATAACGGAGTGTTTATCTTATTTTTGAATCCATGGATGAAATTTCATGATTGATGGAGACAAATTTTCCTTTGACTTCACTTCATGAATTGATTTTAAATATATCTTTTCTTAATATAAAAGTAGCCCTGTATTATTTAGTTATGATTATAGTGATGGCCTTCCCTACTGTACTTTTAACCTTGCAATTGATTGTTTAAATTCTCAGTTTACCATGGAGTTGACTGGAGCTGAAGCTGGGCATATTCCTAGATGTTATGATATGGTTATGTCAAAAGATTTCGTTCCCATGTCCGTGTTTTCGGAGTCATCCCAAGGTAAACATGCATCTTTCAGTGACTGAAGGTTTTGAAATTTGAATGTCTTCAAAAGAACTATAATTTGATGAGGAATTAAGTTGTTGCTTTAATTATACCTTGGTTTGACATTATGCTTTGAAATTATTAAAATGTTCATTGCTTACATACCCTTGATATTTTCACCTGATCTCATTTTTCTGTTCATATATTATATTATGCTCTCGCGAAATAATTTTTAATTTCATTTCATTTTAATAATTTATTTTTTTTCGTTTGTGATTCACCTAGGTACATTTTCGCTGTATCTTTAACTTGAGCAAGTGGAGATTGAACAGTTTCTAATGGAACATTTAAAAGAAAGGAGGAGAATGGAATAATGAGGATATATTTTATTACGCTTACCCTGGCTGGGTTTGGTTTGAGACTGAAAAAGTCAAAAACCTCCTCTAGCACTGTTATTTGGCAAAAATTTTGACTGAAACGGTTGAAATTTCCTGTCAAACTGTAGGAAAAGTAAGTGTGGAAGGAAAAATTCTCAACAAATTTGACACGAAGCCTCATGATCAAAACTTTGAACTTTATGGGAAACTCTGCCGTGAAAGGACAAACAAATATATGGTCAAAAGTAGACAGATACAGGTTTTCTTATGGATTTTGTAACATGGATTTAATAATTCATACGATAAGTTTTTTCCACTTACTTTTCCTAAATTTCCTTTCAGGTTATTGATGATGATCATGGGGTTCATATGAGGCCCATGCCTGGGATGCATGCTCTTGCCACCTTTGGGGTCAGTGTATATGTCATACTTATCCTGAGCAAATATTGAACCATGTCCTGAGCAACCTGTTCTTTTAGAGATTCTTTGACATATGTAGGCTAAGAATCATGAAATATATGCAGTATGTCAGCGGTGTAGCCCTCATAAATGTATGGCTGACATGCTTATTTTGATGATTGACTAGGTCTGCTTGTATTTCCCTTGGTGAGCCTTTGTGTATTTTGTACCTGTTAGTTGTTAAATCTAAGAGGAGATTTTGTGTTGATTTAGGAAAAGAAGAAGATCTCGACCAAACCATATGAAACCAAGAGAACAAGAAGGGACCGTGGAGAGTTGGAATCAGTTTTGTTTAAGCTCTTCGAACAGCGCCCAAAGTGGAGTTTGAGACAACTCGTACAAGAAACTGACCAACCTGAAGTATGTATTCTTAGTTATTTGTTTCTCTTAAACATTCAACTCTTATTTATGGGTCATTAGTTTGAGCTATGTACAAGCAGAACACACATGAATAGTAAGTTTTGTCAGATAATACCCAGTAGTTGCAATCAATTGTATTAAGGAGAATGTGTTGCTTATAGAAGAAATGCATGTATTTTAGACACTCTTTCACACATGATGTAAATGGAGTTAAGGGATTGTAAATGGAAGTTATTTTTCAGAGTAAAAATGCAGTTTTTAATATGGTTATTATCAAGTTCTTCTATAGAACTATGATAAATGAAATACCTCTTCTGAAGGATTCATCAATTTAATGTTAAGTTGGGTGTATATAAAATATATTTTAAGGATTCTGTACACTTCCTAAATATCATTTTGTCTTTTATATATAGTAGGAGAGCGGAGAGCCTCTATCATGCCCTCCATGTCTGTGTAGAACCCTTGTTATACCTTGCTTCTACACGGAAACTAGTTGCCGTTGATGGGTATTCCCAAGATCATTAAAGGAATTTATGCAGCCCTCTCTATATACCACTTGGCTTCTTTTCTTGAATTTTTTCGACCCATGTCTTTGGTTGATGATGAAGAGGTGGTTTGATAAAATACTTGAAATGGGTTGCTGTTTTAAAGTTTTCTCCTCTAACTTTGATAAATTCTAAGGCAAGCTCAGCCAACAAAAAATTAATAGACTAAATCAAGACGCATGATCATATTTGAAGGCTTTTCAATAATAGCCACTTGGACATGCTTTTTGTTCCTCCATTTGATTTGATTTTGTTAATCTTCAAACTTTGCTTGCTTTTAACATTCATTTATCCTGTTCGCTGTTCCTGTGTTAAATGTAAGTGCTGTACTGACAGTTTGCTTTGCTGCAGCAATATGTGAAAGATATACTTAAAGACCTGTGTGTCTACAATAACAAAGGAGTTACCATAGGCGCGTATGAGTTGAAGCCCGAGTATAGAAGATATCAAGGTTGAAGAATCCATGATGGTTGGTTTTATCATGCTCAGATCACCACCCTTTTTGTCCTTTCAGTTCGTGTCTATAAGTCTCTGACTCCTTTACTGATGATTCCGTTTAGAGTAAATACACTTGAAGTGGATCATTGTTTTTTTTTCTTCATTACCCTTGAACACTTGCCATTCTATCTTCTGCTGTAAAGCTTTCAACTTCCAATTAGAAGAGATTTTGAGGAAAGAATGTACTTGGATAAACTAACACCAAGCGCCTTGATCTTATTTTTCAGCTGTGTTCATCTTAATCGTTTATTTTAGTTTTAGCATCTTAATACTCCATGTTCCTATATATAGGACCTTTTTGGCTTTTTGGGAGGATGGTAACAAAGTTAAATAAGTTAGTTATTAATTGATTTGTCTAAATTATTTTCTTTGAATTAATTTATTTGACTTAGATATAAGGTGCAAAAGTATCCATTACACATGTAATTGTAGTTAAGGTGCAAAAATACCTATGTGATTTTTTTGTAACAAAAGTAATAACATTTCAAAACAGAGGCAAAATTAGTCATAAGATTTCAAAAGATTGGCAAAAGATGGGCACTTTTGCTCCCTACTTTGAAATGTTATAGTTACTTTTGTTAAAAAAAAAATTACATGATTATTTTTGCACTTTAGATCTGCCGTATAAGATAATACTGTATATGTAATGATGTGCAAAAAATTTTATGATTAAGTAATTTGTTTAGTTTCCTTAAATTCTAAAAAGATCAATCAGTTCTTTTATTCTTCCAACACTCTAATCTTAATTGCATTGTTTGATGAAAAATATCTTAATTGTACTGTATTATCCAACACCTTAGAGGCTTAAATTATTTTTAAGATTTAAATGGATATAACCGGACAATAAATACAGGGATATTAACTGCTAAATACATGAGGAAAGTACCGTGGATGTAATATAAATAACATCGAGCTGTTGGACTGTATCAAAAAAAAACATCGAGCTGTTGGGTGCTATGTCTATAATAAATTTTCACAGACAAATTAAGCAAACCCAGTTATTTTGGTGTCTTTTTCCAATTTATTTTATATATATATATATATATAGTAAATAAAAGGAAAATGTTGTCGACAACCTATTGATTTAATTTCTTTTTTTTTAGGTAAGGACCTATTGATTTAATTTCTGATGACGTGTTGACTTGACTAAATCTCAAACAAATTTTGATCGAAAATTTTGAAATTTCCTTTTTCTTGGTATTGGGATGCGAGAAGATACTTTGTTAATTACTTAATTATCCCATGCTTACCACGATATCGTTATTGCCATTTAATACACTGAATTTGATAATGTGAATAACATTGTATGTGACTTGTTAGAGAGACTTAAGTTGCTTACCCTCATTCACGAATCAAAGAATAAGTCATCTTCCTTTTTAAGGTTAAAGATTCAACTCACCGTTTCACCCGGATGAAATCAGAGTTCATTGTTATATTTTATATTATTATATTCATGATCTTGGTAATATCAATATTGATTTAGAGTCATATATATGATGATTTTATGGTAATTATTCAAATGAGGTATTGCTGATTGCTCTAAATATTACTCTATTTTGATAGCCATTGTTCTTTTTTTTTTTTTTATAACATGATAGCATTTGTTCTAGATGGGTAAAGTTGTTGAAACTATATATAAAGAAAATTTTAGTATCTACGCCTTGCACTCTTGTAAGCATAGTTTGTAGGATAATTTACAATTCACGTTTTAATAATGCTTGGAAAATAAGTACCTTGTCATGCCATTTCATATCAAGTTGTTCTATTTTTTTAATAAAAAACAAAAACGTGCGCTTTAAAAAAAACCACAAACATTATTTTTCTTTTGTTTTGCTATAAGCGTTATACAAGCAAACATCTTTATTTTTATAACAAACACCTTCATTTTGAAATCGTGATTTAGCTGATTGATTTGTTACTAAATTATTTTGAACAAAAAATTGATATGGTATAAGTAAAGCTTAGAAGAACTGAAGAAGGAAGAACACATGCTAAAAAAATGAAGAGTTAGGCCTATAAAGAGAAAATAATAGAGATTTCAAGTTATAAATATATTTTCTCAAGTAGTTAATATTGTTATTCAATTGGTTAAAATTTTTATTAAAAATTTTTGTGATTCAAAATGAATTTTTCAATTATTTTCCCAACAACAAATTGATGATGTTTCATGTCATAGCTAATTACAACATCCTCAACGCAAAGAAATGGTGACGAGGTTGAGTAGGATAGGTATGCAAATACAGGGTTATAATGCTGAAGATAGAGGAACATGCAACCTGATTACTTCTAATAATAATCTTAAATAAGGGCACACGTGAAATCTATTCATTCATCACTTGAAAACTTGCCAATCACAATATAATACTTTTGTAAAACATTTATTCGCCATTACTTTTCTTACTTTTTATAGATTTTTGTAAAATCAACTCATTATCATGATACAATTGAAGAGAAAACAATGGGGCATGAATAATGCAACATTTATAAATGTTATAATAATCAAAATCATTTAGTAATATGCATTAGTATATAGTACTATTTTATAATTATAAAGTCACCGAGTGAGCTCTTTTTTGAACCTTCTAGACCATATAAAATATAAAAAATCCCTTAGGTCCATAAGCTCAATATTTGACCCAACCAAATATATATTTTGAAAAAGAAATTCCTCCCACATACCTCATACCATAAGTCAAAAATCATATAGTGTTACCTCTTAAATTAACCGTCATATTTGTCTCTGAAGTATGCATGAAAAATAATATATGTCTCTAAATACTTTTTAGGCTCATATATGCCCTCGAAGTATGCATAGAGGTTCATATTCGTGTTAAAATAACTATCAAATATGATATTTCTTGCATACTTCAGGGGTAAATGTGACCATTCGTTATTCATACATACTTTCATGGTAAATATAACTGTTCATGCATACTTCAGCGACATATATGATTCTTCGTGCACATTTCCGAGACAAATTTGGGTAAAAAAATAGTTCAATGACAAATATGATTTCCCCTACATACTTCAAGAGCATGTATGAATGGGATGTGTATGATTTATGACCAAACCAAATATGGAAGAGGCATTAAACTTTGATAATGACAAAAAACCCAAATGAAATAATCAAAAGTTAAAAAGTCACGCTTCCTTTGATTAAGTCATGTTTGGCGTGTGCATAGCACAGCCACCATTGACTTTTCTCTCTCTCCAAACACGTTTGGACACCAAAAAGTAAGCTAAGCTGCCTGCAATAAAAGAAAAGCATTTCTTCTTCTTCATGCTGCTGTACTAATAATAACAATTATTATTATTATTTCATTTTCCATTCTTCTACCTAACACATCATAATTCCTTCCTTCTTCTTTTCTCCATTTCCTTTCTCTCTCTCAATTTAGCTTTGGTTTCTTCGCCATCTCTGAAAGTCTCAAGCTTTCTTTCTGGGCACAAGGTATATAATACATATATGTGATTTCTGATTCTGGGTTGTTGAAATTTTCACTGATTGTTGATGGGTTTTTGATTTTGGGTTTGATTGTTTGATGCTAGTTTTAGATGTGTGATTTGGTGTTGTACTATGATGTGATCTCCATTTCAGCTTATACTGATTTTTGTGGAGTTACTATGCTTCAAAGTTGAAAACTTTGGGATCTGATTTTTTCTTTTGTCAATGCATGTTGAAATCCTTTATGGCTTTGAAATGATTGTTTTTTTTTGTGTTTTTGTGTTTTTTTTTTAATTGGGGGAGTGAAATATTAAAGATAATTGAACCTCAAGGGTTGTGGTTTATTGCAGTTTGTGAAGTAGGAATGAGATGTTTGCTTTTTTAGTACAACCTTGATCGTAAAGTGTTATGGATTTGGTCATCTCATTGTATTTGAGAAGTTGTCTGCTAATTTTGTGCAAAAAGAAAAAAGTTTTATCAGTTATTGTTTGTTGATTGGTAAGAAATACTACAAAACAATTCTTTAATTGTGTTTCCTTGCTCAATGATCAATTAGTTTCCAAGGTACCTTTAGTTTCCAAGTGATTATTGAGCTGCCTTTTTGCTGAAATTTAATTTTATTGACGTTTGTTAATAAATCATCTAATAATGGTGTCCTGACATTTATTCAATTCAACTAGTGTAAATAACACGTGTTGTTGTAGTGTTTGTGTGTGTAGATAAGTCGATATTGAACCTTTTAAGCAGATTTATAGGTATTAGAATCTTACATCTAAAGCAAATACTTGAATGCTGCTTGTTTTTCAAAGATAGGATATCCCAGTTACTGATGAGCATGTAAAATGTCGGCTTTCACATTGACAGACATAGATTATCTTGATTAAACTCTATCTCTTCTTCAGTGAATAAATTTCTTGATTATTCGTTGCCATTTGCAGATCAGTAAAATCTTCAACAGAGCAATGGATTTCTGCTCCAGAGATATAAATGAGGATTCCATTCTTAGATGTCCATTCCTGAGGAACATCAATGAACCTACCAACTTGTCATTCTCTTCATCATTGGCTCTTCCAGTGCCTGTAAGCTTTCCTTTGCTATCATCTAGCTTGCATAGTTGTTGACAATTTAGGCCTTAATAATGTGTACTTCTAACTGGAGCTGCTGTTCCTGGAAATGCACTTTCCGCTTTCCTGACCCAAGCTCATTTAATATATACTTTGTAAAATGATCTTTTAAACATGTTGCTCATATATGGTTTACGACCATTTATCTCTCCTATTAGAGAGAAGAATTATTGGGGGTCTAACATTGACAAATATCTTTGTTCCTCTTGTACAGGTTCGTGGGACTAACGGTCCAATTTTTGAAGATGGCCCCAATTTTGATCTGGCATTTAGGCTTTTCCATGGCAGTAATGGCGTGGTTCCCTTGTCTGAAAGGTCTTTCCAGCATTCACAGAAATTAAAGCCCGAACCTCTTACTTCCCAGTTCAATCCCTTAGCAGCAAAGGCTGCAACTATTAGTCTGTCATCATTTGGATTTGGATGGCCTTTTGGTTTTGATTCATTTTCTGACAAGTGGAACAATCAAAAAAGAAAATCCAAGTCGTCAAAAAGAGATCATTCTTCACAGGTATCAAGGCTTTAACTTTATAATGTCATGTTTGTTGGGTCTTCATATGTTGATTCGGATTGTAATTTTCATCGTCCTTGACACTTGTCACACTGGTAATCTCAGGATGGTTCAAAGCATGAGGCAATGGGCAATGAGTGGCTGCTATCAGGGAACTGCCCTATTGCAAAGTCTTACCGAGCTGTTAGCAATGTCATTCCTCTTGTTGCAAAGGTTCTTCAGCCCCCTGCTGGAATGAAATTTAAGTGCCCACCGGCTATAGTCGCAGCCCGGGCAGCTCTGGCAAAGACTGCATTCGCAAAGAATCTTCGGCCTCAGTCCCTTCCCACAAAAGTTCTTGTGATTGGGATGTTGGGAATGGCAGCCAATGTTCCGCTGGGAGTTTGGAGAGAACATACCAAGAAATTTTCACCATCATGGTTTGCCGCTGTCCATGCAGCTGTTCCATTCATAGCTATGCTACGGAAGACTGTACTCATGCCTAAATCAGCCATGGCTTTTACCATTGCCGCATCGATTTTAGGTCAGGTGATTGGATCTAGGGCGGAGCGGTACAGGATGAAGGCTTTGGATGCAAGAAAATTGGCTCTAACTGAAACTTCTGATATCTCTGCGAGCATGGAAACCACTGGAATCTCTGTGAGCACAGAAACCTCAGTTGGTTCAGCTCAGTTACAAGTGATGAAACCGAAAGAGAGACACTGCGGTGATATTGTGAACTGGGATGCAGCTAGTCTTCAGCTGGCCGGACCTTCATCAACAGATGTATTTTGCTGATGATTAGTTGTTCATTTGTGCAATCGCTTGAGTATGAAGAGTGAGTGTGTTTTCTGTCATTATTATTGTATTGATCATCCATTTTCATTGCCTCTAGGTAAATGAGAAAAATATAACCATACGTTTTCCCATTGAGGCTGTATCATTTCCTTATATATTATCAATACTCTATGATTTGTTCAACAGAAATAAACCAGTGTCATTAATATTGTAATATTTGGCTGAGTGTTCTTGTCATGCCATTTTCCATTGTCAAGAGAGTGAATGTGATATTTTGAGTTTCTATGATACTATTTTCACTCCTCAATTCTGTTGCCACTTGAATTTTCAAGCAGCATGAGAACTCCTCAAACCCACACAAACGAATGGACTGTGAAATATTGTTTTTGATGTAGAATCTATTTAACTAATTTGAGTATATGAAGAAAATTAGTTAAATAAATTGTTCATAAAATCTGTATTAGTTTAGATTGAATGCCCTTTGACATTATTTGTTATGAATTTATTCATATTATCTTAACATGTGCTCCCGATCAAAAAAAAAATCTTAACATGTGCAATTTTAATAAGGATACTTAAACTAAATCATAAATATTGGAGACAAAGTGAATTGTATTCTTATGTTTATGATGAATAATAAGTAAGAATGTCAGCCCTTTATGGCTGAAAAATATCGTGACTAAATGTCCAAGAGATTTGGCATAATGATTGTTAGAACATGTTAGCTGCTATGCGTAAGATGGGTAGTTGAACCACTCTTACCTAAAGCTCCACTAATTTTCAGACATGTCCGTAAGGTTGGGTCCCTTGCTGACCACATTTTGCCAACCATATGGTCAATGCATTTTGCATTGAAAGGGAAACCTACTTGCCAATAAATCTACCTGGTCAGTTAATAGAGAAAGAAGACACTATAATTAACCCTATAAAAGTATCATGGAGAAGGAAATATTAGACCCTGGAATATGGGGTCTCATGTTTGCAATGGCTTACTACGAGTATTATTTATGAGAAATGAAAGTCCACTCAGGGTACATTTGGTTGCTAGAATCAAAGGAAATGGGCTCGAAAATAAATAGAAAAGTTAAGGGTAATATGGTCATTTACATATATCACTGGGCCCACAAGTTTTCTCTTTTCATCTCACGCTTTTCGTGGGACCAACAAACTTTAATTTCTCATCATTACCTCTACTTTTCATCTCTTACCCTTCCCATTTCTAATTTTTTACTTTCATTTCTTACATCCAAACATGCTCTAAAGTTGAAATGAAAAGTCAAGGAAACCGTATAAAAGGGAAGGTATAAAAGAGTTGCACAAATTAGCACATTTCAAGTGGAAAACAATCACTTGTTTGTTTTTTGTTAAGTTACTTTTTCACGTGTTTCTTAAATATAAAAGGCATTTGACTTTTTAGGAGAAATCTTTTTAGGAGAAATTAATGAAGTGAAATGAAGCACTTATTCATCATGTTATGTTTTTAGATCATATATTATTTTTTAAATAAAATAAACTAGTTTAGCGAAAAAATTTAAGAAAATCAAATTTTAAGTAATGTATTGAGGTTTTTTAAGATTTTCCAAAAAAAATTAATTATTCTTATATTTAAGAATGGAATGAGTATCATAAAATTGGTTCGTGGCATAATTACCATAATCATATTATAGAAAATAGTAGCATTTAGATCATTGATTCACCCTCACTACTCCTTCCAATAAGATTATTAAGGTGAGGATAAATATATGATGAATAGTTAAGATATTTTAGTAATCATATTATAATTAGTAGTCTGATTTTTGTTATAAGATCACTAATAATACAACTATTAATTACTTTCACTGTGCTTTATTTTATTTTAATAGAAATGGAAGTAGGCAGAAGTAAGAAAAGGTTGTGAATTGAGATAGAAGATTTTGATTAGATATATGCAAACCCCACTGCCTACTCATACTATTTTAATCAACGACAAACTATATAATATTTGAGTCCGAGATTTTATCCTCCTTAAGAAAATATCAGACAATTGGAAAGAACTATCTCCTATTATAACTTTTTTATAATTTAACTAGTAAAAAAATCTTCAAATAGTGTATTGGATTATGTTAAACCCTTAATGTTGTAGATTCTATGTTTATTTGTATTAAAAAATTGATGCATAAACTCACTCAATCTGCCATGCCATGTCATTTGTAATTTGATCGATTGTAAATAAACAAATTAGCTATGAGTTGAAATTTTTCTTATCTCATTTAGCACCATAAAAAAAGGCACCTAAGTGCATAAAACATTTTTCAACTTGTAAAATAAAAAAAAAGTTGAAAACATGATGTTAAATTTTTTTCATGTGCTAGTAATTTTTTTATTGCGCCATTCAAATTGAAAATTACATGCATTGTAAACCTTCATACATTTACTTATTAATTAATTCACCTTATAATTTATGATTAACAAACTAGTAGTGTATGAGTTGGAGAGAAAAAATGATGAAAAATGTTTGTTATAAATATAGTTTATCCAGCACAAACCAATTAATGAAGCGAGTATATAGTAAACTGTTTATTTTTATAGTTATCCCCAAATTATGTACTCTGTTTACAACAGAAGAAATTGGCGCCCAATTGAACCCTAATTTCGTCATTCTATTTCTATCATAATCACAAATTCCTTATATCATATATCCTCCTTCTTCTTCTTCATTCATTCTCTAATTACTTATTAATTAATTAATTAGTTAATTAATGGCAGCGAGCTCTTCAATGTCACGTGATTCGCACATGTTCGGATTCCCTTGGCCCGAATTCAACGACGGTCTTCGTTACAACGACCTCGTCCGTACCTCCGATTCCGGTGATTCATTCATTGCATCGCTTTGCTTTGCTTTGATTACGAGTTTGTTTTTTTAAAATCTGAGCTGAATTAAGGAAAATTCATTTGGAATTTAATTTTATTTATTCCTTTTTTTGGTTCCAATTTCTTGTTTTGTATATGGACAATGCGTGTAGAACTAATTTCTTAATTGCTTATGTTGCTTACTGTGATTTCAGGAATGACAGTGTTAGAATTCTACTCCAGCAAGCACAGTAGTTCAGCTCCCTTGCAAGGGTAAGCTGAGCAACTCAGATTGCATTAAAAATTATATGCTATAATTTCGATCTTAAATATATAATGTTTAGTTGACTTTTTTTTAAGATATTAAAGAAGTAAAATAAGTTAGTTAGTCATAATGTATGTGATGGTATTAGATTATGTACTTCCTTTGCTATGCAAAATTAATAACTTTATAGTGCCTATATTTATACTACCTCTGGTCCTAAATATAAGACCTAGTTGACTTTTTTTGGAGAGATTAAGGTTGTGAAATAGGCTATTAAATTATGACATATTTGATATATTTTTAGATTATCCATTATTTCATAGGTAGAATAAATTAGTCTAGGGAAAAATATTAGGTGAATCAATTTATAATAACTAATTTTGCTTTTTTTAAGATTCTCCAAAAAAGTCAACTAGTCTTATATTTAGGACCGGAGGGAGTATTTTTTTAAAAAGGTATCTGAACCTCTTACCTCTTACCTCTTACAGTTGTATTCTCCTAGACTCTTAGTAAGAATGTTCTCTTATAGAATGCTCTTTGTTTGCCAAAAATACTCAGCATTTCAGTGTTTTTATCTTCTTCTAGCCCTTCTTTGCAATAAAAATTATGTACTGACATTTTAGCAGTTGGTTGCAGCGTATTCAGAGTGAGCAGGTCTGATTAAGGAGGAATCTGAGTTAGTATGCTATATGGGTAAATTGTCTGTTTGGCTGATTCTTATGTTCATTAGCATGTTGTCTGCAGATAACTGTTGATGGAAAAGTTGTTACAGATCCCAACACAATCCTTAGGTTATTCGATACACTAGCCTATTTTTCTTTTAGCTTATAGCTAGTCTCTTACTTCCTTCCATAAATTAGTTTCTAATTTTCCCTTTTCTATACATGTTAGAGTTGGCTCAAAGTTAGTCTATCACAGGCTTCCATGGAAGGAACCTGATGCGCCATACATGATTGAAGTTTTGCATGAAGATGATGACTTGGTAATTGTTTCTTTTTTTGTCACTATAATGTGTTACCTTCTCTGTCTCTTCTTGTTTGTAAATTGCTCTTGCATTTTTATTGATATATTTTGTCAATTTCACATCTTGAAATTATTATATATCGCTATTCAGCATTTCAGCATGTTTATGATGAGGTACAAGTACAACTGAAAATTTACTAGCGCTTGAAGGGGGTGAAAGTACTATAATTCTCATTCTTGTGAATGAGAAAACAAGGAATGGAAGATGTTAATAAGTTTAGTTTATAAATGAACTATTTGTTTTTTTGGGTGGTTTCTGTTGGAGTATATTGTACAGATTATTTAAACTAAGGATGTGTTTGGTCCATTGCCTAGAGACATAGCATGTCACCATTTTGCTGTTATTTCATTCACTATAAAGGAGTTGAAATTTGAAAAACTTTCAAATGCCATGCTAAATACGCAGCTATGATTTCCTAATACTCTTCTTCCTATTGTGTCAAGGAATATAAGGTTTTAATGTACTAAAGGGAGCATAAATCATTCAAAATATTTTCGTGTTCCTCTCAACAGAAATAGATTGTTTCTAAGAGCATATTATTATATTTATTTTAATTGTTTTTATCACCAACTGGGTTATTGTCCATTCAAGTTGATACAAACTGGTTGACGTGCCGTTAGCTTGCTCTAAACAAGCCTTCCAGCCTGCAAGTTCTACCCGGTGGTCTTTTCCAGCAAAGAACAGTTTTAACACAGCTCCAGTGGCAAGCAAACAATCAAGGAAGATGTGTGACATGCCAGGGGTGTCACCCTATTCCAGTACATCGATTGGGAAGGGGGACTTCAGGTTAAACTGAATACTCATGTTAACATTTAAAAATGTTGAGTTTGAATTTTTATCTACTACATTGTTTACTTCAGAATTATTATAAGCATGAGTTTGCTGAAAGATTACTTTACTGTTTAGATCATGAAAAAATCAGAAAGGTAACATGCAGATTTCTGTAAAAGAAGGATATCTATCTTAAATTAAGTAGTGATAAGAGTAAAATACAGGTGCCATGGTGAGGATTTTGAAGCTGTTTATTAGTATCTCAATTGATGGTTTAACTAGAAGTGGAAATAGTAATTACTATGTTATACACTGTGATATCATGGAAGTATGATTGACTAAATTGTTCCTTTATGCCCTAGTTAATGTTTAACAAGGCGGGCAAATCTTAAATGTTTTTAAGATTGATTTATTGTATTTGTACCTCAGGAATTTTGTTATGTGCAAAGACAAAGCTTGCTAAAGCTCAACTTGCATCATATTTTGCTGATGGAACATCTCATATTGAAAGAAACAGGTTTGTGGCATCTGCTAATTCTTTCTGCGCTGAATAAATCAGCTCACAAAATTTGAAATGTAGTTTTTAAAACTTAAATTTTCTTTCATGTGTGTATGTGTGTGTATTAACGCCCATTGATAGAAGGTTTTTATATTTTAAAAACATACTATTTAATTCTTTTGAAAGCAGTCTAGTATTCTTACTGTGGCCATTGATTAAAATGTCAAGAGTAAATCAAAATGTTAATTTGATTGTTAAGTGTCTGAAACACCCGTGCTTAACAAATATTTGAAACTTTACTGGTGTTTTCAAATCCAAAGGCTATTTGACTTTACCCTTAATTATTGGTAGTGTTTGTAGGGCTTATAATATGCGAATTGGGGAATGTTTAACCATTCAAGCAAGTAATCTAGCTCTAGACCTGTTATTTATGACTCAACTGACACTTGTGAAGGTATCATTTTGAGAAAGGACTGGATGGTAATGTAGTTTTGAAATATAATGGAGCCTTGATAGTCGGTTTATTTTATGCTAAATGCAAAGTATTTTACTCATTTTTCTTTAAAAAATGTATAGGGATTTGGAAATTTTATTTTGCCTAATGTCAAATAATGTCCTGTAAGGAATTCTGTGAATGTATTTAATATTGGTTGTTCATGAGGAGATTGAGGGAATAGGAAACTAAATTACGTGTTGACCTATCTTTTTACATTCCATTTGAGAATAAAATCAATTGATGCAAATTTCAACCTTGTTTAGGTAAATATTATTTGACCATAAATCCTCAATAATGTTATTTGGCCATAAATAGTTTTTACTAGAAAAGTGCTTGTGGTGGTTTAGTTTGTATTATCCTGTTTGCATAAAAAATTTAAAGATAAACAATAAAGCCTCTAAATTAAAGTTTCACAGAAGTTTTCCGCCTCTTTCACTTGGAATATTAATTATTTTCCAATAACAGAGATACCAACAGGGATCTTGGGAAAATCGCGAAGATTTATCGAGCCCTTGTGAGTGGGATAGTTGACCTTGATAAGGTAATATTCTTTGATCATTGAAATATTTCTTGTAATATCCCTTTGAAGTAATGGATTGAAGAAATAGCAAAATAAGATTAAATGAGACTACATGGTTAAGGAGGCCTGAAATTGTTTATTTACCAAACTTATCCCACCTCCGGGGGTCTTCAACTTCTGTAATTTAGACTTGAAATTTCAGCGGTAGCATTTGAAGTTACTCTAATTATCTAATTATTTAGAGGTATAGGTGAAGTCTCATTAAATGTAACTATTTGTTTTTGCAACTTCTTCATTATGTATATTTGTTCTGATTGTATGAAATAGACTGAGGCTGGATATCTACAAAGATTAGAATACGTAGCACTGATTATTAAAAAAAAATATTCAGTTAAAAAAAAATATAGCCTCCATAATGTTTTCATTCTATAGGTAATTATTAAGCAGCCAATTGGAACAATAAAATATCCTGGCGTTGCTAAAGGGCTGTACGTTGCTTCTCCGTCAGGTTGGTTTCTAATGCTCCTTTCAAAACCATAGTGTGCATAAGATCATGGTCCTGTGTTCCTTCGATCAGGTGTTTGCTTGATTTATTGTCATCTTTGTTGAGTTACCTTATGTGATTGTGTCATGATATTTTCTGTTTCACCATATGTTACTCAACAAATTTATTTCTATCATTTTGACATATATTTTTCTATCATTTAATTGGCTTCTTATCATCTTATGTTCTGTTCTTTTCATTGAGACAGGAAAACCAGCTCTAAGTGTAGTGGATGTTCTTGAGAGGAATTTACAAGGAAACTGCACATTGGTTCAGGTGGCTGAATTTCTGATTATATATACTCCTTTATATAATCTCTTCCCAAAGACTCAGGTTCTAGCAAATATGCAACATCATGAAAGGGGAAAGACCGTGCAATGATTTTTTATTTGTTTTATGAATGATCATTTGAGTACTGTATTTTATTATATAGAGCAAATGAAGCATATTGCTTAATAACACAGTTTCATCTCAGTATCTTTGACCATAATTGTGTGGATCATTTTAAGAGTCATAGATGATGACTGATAAACATAACCGTTGGGTGTGGTGCGCGGGTGTTTTAAATAAAGATGTTCAACATGTCTTGCATATAGATTGACAGAAGGTTTGCCTAGGCACCCTGAACAAAGTACATTCATGGCTTGCATGCAATTAAATTGTGGTGATTATAGCATTATAATTTTGTCGGATTGGGATGTCTAACAGGTTCAGATTCAATCGGGAAGGCCACACCAAATCCGCATTCATCTATCTTTCATAGGGCATCCTCTATTAGGTAAACATTGAATTGCCCGTGTTTTTTATGGGGCTAACCAAGTGAAATTTAAGATAGTCATTACTCTGGTCAGAGAACAAACAGACCCACTATTCACAAGAAATAGCTGTTGAATTTGGGGAGCTCTGACGTCATATTAAAAGAAATGTCTGACTTCTTTTGTCATGTTATAAATCATTGTCCTTTGTAGGCCTAAGTTTCAGGGGTGCATTCTTATTTCCATGTTTTATTATAGTGAAATAATATTATAGCCACATGCTTTTGGTAACCTGTGTCTCTGCCAACCTGAACCCATGATATATTGTAAATATGCTTGTATAAATAGTGCTGAAATTGCAAACCAAAGTATCCACAATTCTCATCATCTGATATCCTGTGTCTTATGCTTGATCCTACATCTGTTTTATTATTACATGATCCTACATCTTTTTGTTCTTGACATTTTCTACTATTTAGCTATAATTGTTGGGATTAATTCTGTTTCAAAAAAGCTTAAACATGAGTTTGTCTTTTCCAGGTGATCCGCTATATGCAGTTGGTGGACAACCTAAACACTTTGATTACAATGTTATAGATGAAATATTTGCTGAAGATGGGTAAGGACTCATTATGGGACACTTTCACTAACAGCCTCTTCTAGTAGGACCAAAAGTTTCATTATCCCAAAACATTCTTGAGTGCTTCTGCAAGATATATGTAACTTTTTTTTTGAACTGAAAAGATATATGTAAATTAGGAAAAGGAAAAACCATTTCCGAAAGTGTTTAGTAATTTTATGTTATCTTTGTAACTGCCAGGATACGTTAAGCAGTGAATAGGGCGGGTGAATTTAGATCAGTTTCAGTCTTTGATTATTCAGTAATTTTCATGAAGTTAATATGAAATTTAATATGTGCTCAGTTTGCTGTCTATTATATAGGGGTTACCGAAAACCTACCCAGCCTGTTCCTGGAGATTGTGGTTACCATCTGCATGCACATCAATTGGTCATTTCCCATCCCAAAACCAATGAGGTATATAATATTGATATTAATTTTTATCTCAAATTCAGTGATCCCATGACCAGCCATTTAGTCGTGGAATTCAGTTCTGTTAGAATCGCTTTAAAGAGTAGCTTTTATGTAGTTAGAAAGTCAGATATCAGAACTGACACATGGAAGGGATTGAATAACATGCACACCTTATAAGATGTAAAGTTAACCTTCACTTGATGAGAAATGCTGGATTAAAAAGTTAAATTTCATCTGCAATGTACCAAAACATCTCTTTTTTTATTTACACAAGATAATGTTCAATAGATTATTTGTATTAAGATACTCGCCCGTGACTATTTTAAAATACAAGCTAAAGATTTGTTAAATATAACTGTGATTCAAACACCCGTAATGACTCGGTTGTTGGTTTTGCTGCTCTGCAGCCTCTAAGGGCTTACCCTTGATCTCCCATGTTTATAGGTATTTGTGTTCTTTATATTTTTTATTCTGATCCTGTTATCCCAATCTGAAAATTAGTTTTTAATTTATGTGCTTGCAGATTATCGAGATCATTGCACCAGTTCCTACCATTCTCCAGACAAGGGAAGAGGCCAAGGAATTCGGTATTAAGTCTCACACAAGTAGTAAAGCTCTTGCAGTTTGAGAACTGTTAGGATGCACGCCTTCAACATGCTTATGAATTGACTGTATGTATGAATCATTACAATTTAGAAGGCCATTTGATGGCCAATATAAAAGATAAGTTACTTTGGTAGCTAGCAAGATCTTAACAATAGGTATAATCTTCCCTAAATGAGACAATGTCGCAGATTTTAATGCAAGATGTATTAAACGTTGGCAAAAATGGAGCAAGATGTATTAACACGTTTAAGTACTTACAATTTTGAGAAAAACTTGGAAAGCAGCAGAATATGCCAAGGTTACTTTATTTGTGGAACTTGAATGGCACATAACTGCAGGATATGATTCAGATATTGCTTTTAGAACAGGGGCAGAAATACCTGCACTCCTTGACAAGTGATGCTAATCACAAGAGGCCACTACAGCAAGATAGTCAGAGATTGAAACAATCAGCCAGGCATCCAACTAGCTAGACGATTGTCAGAATAATCCAAAAGGGGATAAAAGAAAAACAAAGTTGCTGCCATAATACAAGGACCTAAATAATTTAGCAAAAAAAGACGGGCTTGAGAACCTGTCAAATCGACCTATCACTATATTGAGCAACAGCAAAAATATAATACAGAGCGGCAAAAGAAAAGGTTCGCCGCTAAACACATCTACTACCTGCTTAAGTCCCCTTTTTTTCCACCCCATTGTTCATCTTCTCTCACAATACTTCCATTATGATTACCACCATACTGCTTTTTGATGGCTGCCAGAAATTCTGAGACATCACCTTGTGCTCCTGCCCCCACCCGAATCCCTGGCCTCCCGACACCACCATTAAACCCAACCATTCCTCTCCCCTGCTGCTGTAAATTTGATATAGCTTCAAAACCATGTCTTCTCTGCACCTCAGAAAAAACATCTTGACAGTTTTTCATGTCCACCATGAATGGCGGCACTTTCGGTGCCTCCCTACTTCTATATGCCTGATAATCAATAACACCAGTGCTGCTATTTATTTCACGAGTTGTAAAGGCAGAGCCATTCAGGTGCTGTTCGTTACTCTTGGAAAATGTATGCAAGGACTGTTGCTCCAGTTTAGATGAGGATGCATTGAAATCGCTAAATACAACAGGATATTTCGCAAGCAAGATGGTAGAATCAGGTAACGAAGGAATGACATTCTGTCTTTTATTCCCATCCCAATAACCATAACTCGTCATGGGAACATTTTCAAGTCCTACATTGTAATCACCACGATCAAACTTCAAAATTGTTGAATTTCCATCAGGATTTTGATGGCAATGGCCATTAAATTTCAGGGTAGAATACCTGCTACTCATCTTTGGGAGACAGGCACCAGTTTCTTCACGCCCCTTGGAATTCAAATCAGATTCCTGAGTGGGTACAGGATTGGTTAATATCTTCCCAAACAACTTCACGTCACCATTTCTGGATGTCACTTCAGATTCCGCTGGATGGTGCAATTCAGATTTGTATCGATCACAGGCTGGTCCAATCTTTCCAGACATGGAAGGCAGTTCAGGTGCTGAACTGCTGCAACTAGTCTCACAATTCACTTCTTGTTTAATGGGCAAGGAAAAACCCTGCAGGGTGCTTCTAGACTCAACCCGGTCCCACATGTGGTTGGGAATGTGACAATGTTGACCATCTCTGCTGGTGGAATTTTGATGGTGCACATCTTTGCTTCGTTGAGGATTACATGCAGAAGGCAGTTGATCTTGAATCACTTTCTGCCCACCTAGAACAGCAATAGTATCTTGTAATAGCAATTTTCCATTGGACTGAAAACCCCCCAATGGCATGGCTGATGAACATGGCCCTTCAAGAGACACTGGATACTTAATATTATCAACTTCAAGATGCAAGCCTGTACAAGATGTTCCTGCAGGTAAGGGGGAAGAATTTACCACTGTTCTTGAA
Organism: Mimosa pudica; assembly: GCA_029929735.1. Taxonomy (NCBI): domain Eukaryota; kingdom Viridiplantae; phylum Streptophyta; class Magnoliopsida; order Fabales; family Fabaceae; genus Mimosa; species Mimosa pudica. The sequence continues at coordinate 2,750,057 of JAKELP010000021.1, read as the reverse complement.
TCTTGAACTAGGTTCCTTGATTCAGCAACATCAGCAATTGCTCCACATTTACTAGCCCTATCATCAAGACATGGAGGCAGTGTTTGTTTCCTTCTGGTTACCTCCACCATTGTACTCGGATCTTGAACTGAACTTTTAGATTCAGCTACAACAGCTGCTTCACATTTATAATCCCTATCATCAAGAGAAGGCATGGATTGTTTCTGCTCTATTAACTGCTTTCCAAGACCTCCAGAAGAAAACTCAGAAACCACTTTAGCGTCAAAAACAGAATTAGATGGTACTGACTCTATACCTTCACTGACCAAATTAGTTGATTCATCTCCCACTTCTACCCTAACTGGCATATTTGCAGCTGTCTGATCACTTGCAGGACCAGACTTGTCAGAACTATACAAGACATCCCCACCACCACAATCGGCCATGTTAGGTTTATCACCCATTTCACAAGCATCAGAAACCATATCATCCACATCTTCACCATCCACTTCTGTCCCGATATTATTGGATTTATTCAAATCTGTTGACAACACCTTTGGTTCAATGGAATTGAATTCATCAGAGCATGTATTCATGACAGACAATGGCTGATCATCATCGGTTCTAGTACCTGACCTATCAGCACCAACTGCAGAACCTGTCTCTACAACACATGCCTCATCTGTATCACTCCCACCGCCATTTGCATCATCATTCACCGGATAACCTTCATTTACAGACTTGAGCCGCATGAGATCCAATCCAAGACATTTCCTAGCCTTGCTGAAGAACACCTTACACTGATCTTGGGACCTTGAACCTACACACCGCGAGATCTTAGCAAAGTCCTTCCCATAAGATGATACAGCTTGAAGAAAAGCTGACTTCTCCTCATCAGTCCAAACAGAAGGATCCATCTCCTCACAGCTCTCGTCTGAACAAGAATCATCACCAGCACTCATAGTATCATCAGGTGTCAACAACTGTTTTTTCCCAGGGTTTGTTTTCAAATTCCTATTCCCACTACCCTCTAAAGGATCAACACAGCTTGTTATGCAGGAACTCATAGCTTCAGATGATATAGATCCACATACACCAGCCAATACATCAAATGCAGCTACCCCATCCCCAAGAGCATCTAAACTGCTTGATCTCTCTAGGAGGCTATCCTCACGCTTCGATCTCTTCATATTATCATAGCCCCCTAAAAGAGAACTTCCTGAACGCAATTTTTTATTACCATTCATTCTGTCTGCATGGCCTGCTATCACTGAAGCTGCACTCAAAATCTCAAGTGAAGCAGCATTTATTTCGCGATTCCATTTTTTCCCTGATGCAACCAAGTCAGTGTTTGTCAAATAGGACTTCCCTATCTTCCTAACATCCTGCTTAATTTTTACAAAACAATCAGATTTATGGTTTTTGTAATAAAACTCAACACAGTCAGCAGTTGTTTTATGATCAAGGAAAGAGGCAATTTTCTTAAAATCTTTCCCAAAAGCAGCAAATTTCTCCATGAAAATATCTCTCTCTTCGGATGTCCAAGGGTTGATCATGGTCCTCTCTTTCTCATATGCTAATGGATCTTCAACCAACCCATTACTACAAGGAAACCTCAATGTTGTCTTCTCCTTCTCATCCAAAATCAATGCTGGCATCTTCAAGGTGCTCCGGTAAACTTTTACTTGGGGATCAGAAAGAAGTTTGCTGGCAAAATTGTTCATCTCAGATGTTGGAACCAAGCTTAAATTATTACCTGGTGGGAAAAAATATTTTTTATCACCCAAAAGCTACAAAACTATAAAGCAGTATGCAAGTACCAAAACATTAAAAACACATAAAGATGAAATATGAACCATGTCAAATGAACTATCTTTTGTATGAAAACTTAGGTGATAGCAATAATTGCAGGCAATCCTAAATACATGTTTAATAATTTGCCTAAAACATACACATTTAGAACTCTCACAACTCAAAATCAACGAGAACACCTGTGACCCTTATTAACAAATTAAAACTGTTTCACAAAGAATAAGAACCTGATATTATTTCCAAAAACAATTAAAGTTGATATAATTGAGAATTCAATCAACTAGTCTGACACAAATCAAAGCTCAAGTCACCAACAGTGTCATGGAAAGCAAGCCATTGACCTATTAAATAAGACTAAAAGGATGCTATCTTCTATTTATTAGGCCCAAATGCAGCATCACATGCATCGACCTTTACCATATAAAAGAATTCAACTAAAAGCCAAGCCTAACAGGTCTGCCATGTGTTAGCTACTCAAATGATTTCCAGTGTATGCAAACAGTGACACTACAGCTCACATATCAATTACCCAACAATGCTAATATAAATATTGGTTAATTGCACAAATATGAAATTTAATATAAAATACAAAAAGCATTCACATTGTTCGCAAATTATGAACAAAGTAATTCAGTAATTCATCTCAGGCATCAAACCAACGAACAGTTTCCAATCAATGCATGCATTCATTGGTTACTGGGCATCAAAAATTGAAAATCGTCATAACAACATCAAATATGCATTTAAAACAGCCTGCAATAAATAACAAAAAACAACCAATTCTATTGTCTTTCCACCTCAAGAAAACAACCATTACCATATGCAATAAGCAGAAAATTCTAGATAGATAGGATAAACAACAAAGAAAAATTGAATCACATTTGGAAGAAAAATATAATGTTAAAAGATTCAAAGATCCATACCAGGGGAGAAAGTCCGAGACCGAATGGAGGACCGATTCTTTTGAAAACCATTATTAGAGATACGCATGCCTACTTCAAGTTTCTTGTGAGATTTTGGACGAGATTTACGTACAGACAATAATCGCAGATCTTCTTTCCACTGATGGTGCAAGGTTTTAAACTTAAGGGTTAATACTCGCTCCTTAATCCTTGCTAACCGATTCCTCTCTGCAAATTTTTCTCTAACCGCAGCAGTTGAAGTGCATGTATCAAAGTTAGCTCCTATATTACCAACCTTATGACAATCTTTTGGTAACAACTGAGCAAATTTTTCACACACTCTGTTAGCATATTCTTTATTAAAGGAAATAATTGCATTGCACAATACATCCTCAGATCTTGAGCAAGCACTTGCAGCAGCAGCAGCACCCATGCCATCTTTTACCTCAATAACCTGCTCACTGATAGAACAGGGCACTATGCATCTACTGCTTGCAGATTGAATGGCATCAAAGCCTCCACAGAAATTATCATTCCCCCCAATATCTAATGAAGAGACTGCTTTAATAAGGGGTTGAGGCTCCACAAATTTAGAAGTTGCTGTTCCCGGACTATCAATATCCTCTTCCTTGCCATTTTCATGAGTTTTGAGTGCTTTAGTTGAAGGGGGCATCTCCACATCAGGATCAGCAGAAGAACAAACCTGCAATGGCTCTGGCCGGGAAACCTTATCATAGCCTTTAACTTGTTCTGCACAAGACTTTGTATTGTTTGCCACCAGTGAGGAGCCCAATGCCGCAGGACACTGGTAACTATTTCCAGATTCAGATTTCAGGGACTTCAACTCACTTTCTAGTGAATCAATTTCAGTTTCAGTAACCTCCAATACCTTAGAAATGTCAGCTTTCCATATTAGCAACTTATTGATTGCAGCAGAACTTGTTATGCCAGGATCCACAGAGCTTAGATCATCGGATTGTAGCAAGCCTATCAGTGAAGAACCCAAACTATTCAGGGATTCAAAATCCAACTTCTCTAAATTCAAAGAAGACGAATGTAGATGATTCTGTGGCACAGGATCCAGTATGCCATTTGAATTACTAACATCATTGTCACTATTCACGGCTTTTCCATACATTTTATCCTCCACACCTGCTGCATTGTGAATTTTACTTCGATTAATAATAGTGCAAATGCAACACTGACAGAATTATACTAAGTTCGTTTAAAAGTGAAATATCAAGATAAATTTTCAATATGTGGAGTATGAAATGCAAGATAAAAATGTGTAAGCAAACATCACAGTGACAGGCATAACACTTATATATGTTAACATGACTCAACAAGCACCCCAATGAGATAGTATTTCACTAGTAACGGTATAAGCATTTTCATCACTTCCCATGGACGGTTAAACAAAATGAGCACATAAAAGCAAGGGAGCAAAGGAATTACAAACCTGGCGATGAACTGCACGCAACAGAAGATGGAGTGGCTGGTGATGCACAATCTGAAAAGCCTGTAACTTTTGGGCTTTTCTCTAGTGAAAAATTTGAACCAAGAAAGTTAGAGGGCTCAATATTACTATTAGATAAGATAGGACCATCCTTGCTTGCACTTATATCAGGTTCCACAATTTTCTTCTTCTCATACTTTGCAAGTCCCTCACCCCAATTCAACCGAGGCTTCTTCTTAGATATTGGATCTTCAGAGGGTGCAGAAGATGTCGCACATGCAGCACCATCCCCTGAATTGGATTCCAAAGGAGTAGCGTTTTTCGGTTGCAATTCAGACTTTGCTTCATTGGAATCTGCCCCTCCACTCCTTGAGCTACTTGTGTGACTAAAACCTGAGCCTCGTGAAGATAAGCTTCCAGATCGGGCCCATTTAAGAGGCTTCCAGATTGAACCGAGAGAATGATCTCTATCCAATCTCTGAGCCTGTGCACTACCCAAACCATTGACAACACCCCCCTTATCATGCTGGTCTTTCATATGATGCTGATCCCAAGTATTTACAAAATCAGAATGAGGATGAGAAGGATATGTTACCATGTCATCAGCTGACCTCTGGTCAATATTCACATCCGAAGGCCTTCTGGACAAATTAGGGGAACCGTTGGAAGTCTCCCATGAATGTCCCCGCCAATCACCTCTCTGACTAAAAGATGCTCTATTCTCCCTACTATTTCTACCATATTTCCCATCCCCTCTGGAAATTGATGGGCGACAGTTATCTTCATCCAGCATCTTATCACCAGACCGAGACAGCGAATATCCATGACCAGAATCTTCAGAGAACATGTGCCAACTTCCCTGCTTACCATGACCTTGAGAAATTTTTAAACACAAAAAGGAAAAAATAGAAAAGTATCAACACAAGCAAAGTATATATTTTCACTCACAAGAAGAAAAGAACACAGCAAAATTCTTTCAAAGGAGACAAGGGGAGATTCCTCTCTCACTAATATTTTCTTCAAACTAACAACTCAGATCTTCAACATACCATCCCAAAACCCATAACAAAATAAAAAAAAAATCAGAAGCCATCACCAAATAAAGCACAAAACTCAACCAAATCTATTCTCACTCACAAGAAGAAAAGAATGCCACAAAATCCTTTAAAAATAAGAGAACAAGAAGATATTCATCTCTTCACTAATATTAACTTCAAACTAACAACTCAGATCTTCAACATCCCATCACAAAATCCACACCAAAATATCAAAGAAAGAACCATTCAACCAAATAAAAAACAAAAAGAAACCCCATCTCCTAAAAAAAGACTAACAACCACCCAAGAATCTGTCAACCCAGAAAACCAAACTCACAAATAAACCAAACAAGAATTCTAAATTCTAAAATTTTGAAAGAATGATCACCTGAGGGTCTGCGAAAATCGGATCCCCAACGGTTGAAATCCCTTGAAGGATGATGAGAAGAGTCTCTCCATCTGGCCACAGAGCCCAAAGACTCCGACCTCTCCCTCTCCTGCTTCCTCTCCTTCACCAACTCCTTCCGATCCCACGGCAGTGGTTCCGGCGGCATCAAAACCCACGGGCCCCACCCACCCTCGAAAATTACCAAAATACCCCCCAAACCACCACACCAACAATCTTATTTCTCTTTCTTTCACACCACCCCCTACCTACCTACACCAATCTTTACAATACAACCCCAGAATCCAGATCTAGGGTTTCCCAAAATACCCCCCAGCTCACCAAAACCCTCGATTTCTCCGCCCCCCACCGCAGATCCACCATAAAACCCTGCGCCGCACCACTTTTGGCCTTCAAAAAACCCCAAAAATCCTTACAATTTCGTCAAACAAACAAAAAATAAGTTCACAGGAAAGAGTCGTATCGAAAACGAAGGCAAGAGTACATACAAGAATGAGTGATTCTTGTTCTTGGTGTGGTTGTTGCTTTTGCTTAGCCTATGCCTTGTTTGCGTTGAAGAATGGAGGCTTCGCTACAGAGAATTCGAATTGGTTGTTGGCATAGCTTTCGATTCTGTGGCTCTATCTCGAAAATCTGCGAATGGTAGAGAAAGTGAGAACGTGAGAGGGAGACGATAAGGGACAAACGAAAATAAAAGAAAAGATAGCCTCCAAGAGAGAGAGATACCATACCAGCAACGGACCTCAACGCATCTTATGAGCCATATTCAACTTCTCATTTGGAGTCCGCGGATTTTATATTTTTTATTTTATTTATTTGTTTTTCTTTTTTACTGTGGCGTGTGATTTACTTTTTAGTTTTTATTTTGGGTTTGGGTTTCCTTTTTTAACTGGGTCTGGGAGGGGTAGAGGGTAGTGAGTAGTGAGGAGGGGAATTGCCTCGTGATGGGCCGATATTTACGGGAGTGGGCCTCTCACATTCATCTTCTTACGTGGCATCATCTCATCGATGGGATATGGCCCGCTTTGTTTGACTCAAACTGCATCAGATCACCATCTTTCGTCTAATATTAATAAGGGCAAAGGTGCAAAAATATGACTAAACTTTACCCTAAGTTGCATTTCTATGACTAAAGTTTCGCAAGGAGCAAAAATACCACCAAACTTGAGATCGAGGTGCAAAACTATGATTTCCATCAAATATGATGGTGTTGACCGTTAGTCTTCGACATGTAGGATGTTGAGTGTGCAATAATGACCATGTGGCATGCTGAATAGATTTATGTGGGGCCCACATATAATAAAAAACAATTTCCTCCCTCCCTCTTCATCCCTTCCAAACACGCCCTTACCCCCCATCAGATCAGGAATTGATTTCAATAACAGAAGGAACCCCATCGTGGACCCCACATAAATCTATTCAGCATGCCACATGGTCATTATTGCACACTCAGCATCCTACATGTCGAAGACTAACGGTCAACATCGTCATAACTAACGGTCAACACCGTCATATTTGACGGAAATCATAGTTTTACACCTCGATCCCAAGTTTGGTGGTATTTTTACTCCTTGCGAAACTTAAGTCATAGAATGCAACTTACGGTAAAGTTTAGTCATATTTTTACACTTTTACCCTATTAATAATATTACTATTACTATTAACATAGGAGTACTATTTTTTTTCTTTTTAATCACCTCCTGGCAGTGTTGTAAAAGCCGAAATGGAAGGTGAGCCGGAAAAGCTTCGGGTCATGGTTCAACATGGCCGAACCGCTCAAACTGATGGTTGGATAGGTCCAACTGTTCGTTCCGGTTATTACAACACTGCCGCCGGTTTGATCCTAACTTGAGGGGTACGAGTGTTGCCCACATAGCTAAGGTTGTCTCTTCTCCCAATGATAGAGCTTACTGGGATTCAAACATGTGTTCTCATTCTTACGAGGTTGTAACCGACTAACCAGCTCAACCAACTACCTATGGGTACTATTGCCATGTACTACTACTCCGTTCAATCATAATCTGAATTTTAAAAAAGTATATTTGAAAAAACAGTTAGAAAATTAAAAGTAGTTAAAAGAAATTGATATGTAAGAAACATATTTTTTTCAATTTTATGTATAGGATTAAGTCTAGGGAGCCTGTGATTTTGTTCATTTTTCAAAGAGTAAGGTGTGTGCATGAGTTATTTAATCATAATAATAATATATGTAGAGCTGATAATTTGGGTCAAGTCCATCAACCCGGGTTTGTTTATTTAAAAGGGAGGGTTGAGTTTTGATTTTAAAGCATCGAGAAAGAAGTTGGTCTTGAACCTGTTTAATTAAGGGCAAAGTTTCGAAATATAGATGATGGTTCCCCAATTTTAGTTTTTAGACATACCTAATACCTTATTATATTTGGGGAGGCTGGCTAATTCAAAAATTGAATTATTTATTGCTATTTGGAAAAATCTTGATTTGAGACCCTTTTTTTTAGAATAGCTTATCTTTAATTAAAATTGGAAAGTAAATAAAAGGAAAGGAGGCTTTTCAAAACGAGGAGAAGTTTTATGGATGAAGGGATTTTAGTCTAATTATTTACGATAATCTTATTTGGATGCACAAAATAGTGAAAGAATTTAATACTTTGCAAATTTTGATTGGGAATAAACAAGAGGAGAGTGGAAACAATTGATTTTGTTTTTATTGAACTCAGGAAACAATTGATGTTGGCTACCACAAAATGCATTGTTTGGAAAATAGGAATAGAAAGAAAGGGGGCTGTTCATTCTTTTTTATATATATAACTAAAAGTTTGTGTGAATTGGGTTCGGGGTTCATCAGGGTTAGGGCAGACTTTCATTTCAAAGAACGCTTACAGAGTTACTTATAAATCGTCACCAACAAGGACCTCACATCCGCGGGATTCGAACTCACAACTAACCCCTTTATCAAGTGTATCAAACCTTTATTGGTGGGTTAGGGCAGTTCATTCTTCTTCCTAGGCTTGAAATCATATCTTCACGGCACGGAGGGAGAAGCAACATGGACAGCTCAGTTTCACTTCTTCTTCCTTGTAACTTTGGTTTCATGGTCAGTTTTTATTTTTGTTGAAATTATTTACTGCAACATCAGTGTGGCTAGTTTCCCACTTATTAGTTATACTTAGTTATAATTCAGTTTGATTGATCTTGTTGTTACAAATTATTGTTTAATTGATGGGCACCATTGAACATTTAGGATTGAACGGGATGAACGAAATTTAAAATGGAGCATGAAATCAAATAATGTGAATTAAATTTTATTCTAATTTGCGTTTGGGACAAAAATATTCGTATACGGTCCACATAGTCAAAATTGGAGTATTATCAATATAAAATTATCTAGTAAATTTGTGTAAGATATCACACAATTAATTTAAGTAAAGATATAGTGGATCGATATACATTTATGAACTCTAATACTCTACATTAGTTGATGTAGTCATGACACAATTTGTAGTGGTATAAAATCTAAGTAGATATAAGGAACTAATGTCTTTTAGATTGTTCTTATAACTAAGGTCGTTAAAGTCGTGCTTAAGTAAATCGTGAAAATGATATAAAATCAATTTGTAAATTTGAATCGTGAAATGTAAATTTTACTTTTATATTATTAATAAATATGTGTTTATAGTTTATAATTAAATAAAAATAATTTGACTTCTATAAATATTTAGTATTATATATGTAAACATTCATACTTTGCCAACAACAATAAACTAAGTTATATGATTTTCCATGTAAATCATTAAATTTGGAATAAAAATAAGTAAAATGAGTTTTAGACTAAATTAATACAATTTTTCATAAGGTAAATACATAGAAACATTGAATTCAACATTTACACTCGTGAGTTTTTATCAAGTTTATGAGTAGTACAAATTTAATTGACTTGTGACAAGTTTTAGTTAGATAGAACAGTAGAAGCGATAAAATCGGAGAGTCAACTCATAAGTTTGACAACAATGCATATGACTTTTGCATTTAGTCTATGCGAAGACTTTTTCCTTTTTAAGATTTTAGTTAATTTTTCTTCATTTATTCAAAATCAATTTTGTTTCGCTCAATTTAAACAAAAGTCAGTGATTTAATTCCCAATAATTAATTGTTTTGAGTTTTTGAGATGGAGTTTAATTAATTTTCCAAATTACCATTTATATAGCTCATACATTTGTGTAGCTTATTTAAATTATAGTAGCATGGAGACATATTACATATTATGTCATAACCCCTGTGAATACAGTAAATTCATAGGTCAACCGTATATCCCTATGATAAACTCCATAATTTCACAGATTTTCATCTCTATTTCCTTCTAGTTCACACTCTTTCTGATGATACATAGACAACAAAACACACAAATACTAATAGAAAGTGATGCAAATAGGAAATCATTCATTTGTGTGAAATTTGGAGTTTAATGATTGTATATGTGAGACATAGAAACTCTTCAACCCTCTTTCTAGCTTGTGTAGGAAGAGGTGGACAGGTGTTAGAAGCTCTATGAAACTCAAGTACTACAACAAAAGAGGAAAAAGGAGCAAGGAAAAGCCAATTTTCAGTCTTTAGGGAAGCTGCACGCCAGTGGCTCGCCAACTGGCGAGCCGCTGGCGAGCCACAAAGCCAACTGGCAAGCCAGCGGCATGTAGTCTCTGGAATCTCGCCAGTGGCACGCCAGCGGGCAAGCAACTGGCGAGAGTACGTCACAGCTGCGCGTTTTAACCAAAATTCTCAGCATATAAAAGGGAAAAATTAGGGCATTTGAAAGGGGGCTGGAAAACACGACTTGGCACACCTCTAGGGCACATTTTGGTGTCTTGAAGAGCTTGAAGATAATTGGGAAAGCTTGAGATTCAAGTGGGAAGCTTAGAGAGATTTGAGTTTTCTCCATTTGTGGTTGTATATCTTCTTCCCTCTTCTTCATATCTCTTCAATGAACTCCTTCATAGTTTTAGGGTTTGTTTTATTTACATTTATGTGTAACTAAAACCCTAATCTAGGGTTGTTATGAACCTATTTATGGATTGAACCATTTACTCTTTCTTTCTTTAAGTAATTAATGAAGTATATGTGTAGTTTTTATCTTGCTCTCTATTTGTTTTAAGTGCTTGATCACCACTTAATTAGTTAAATAAAATATGACTTGGGAAAGTGTATTTTGTTTTAGAACTTGGATAAGAACATGTTAGACTTGAAGTTTATGGTTTTAAATGGAAAGTTTGTTGATAACATAGAGATATAATTATTGACCTAACATAGTCATAATTAGGGTGGTTAAGGATAAGAGATAGCATTTATTGTGACAAGAGATTGAGCAATAAATGCTGGCATAAATTTGATCTTGACTTGGGATAGCTTTTTCAAATGATTTTGAACCCTAGACTTGCACATATTTTCATTTAATCACTTAAAGAAAAGAGGGAAACCTTGGTTCATGAAGTAAATAGGGGATTAGCAACCCTAGGCCTTAATTATCATTGTTAAATCGTGTCTGAAACTCCAACTCTTTCTACATTTATATTTAAAACTTTTTTTCTTACTTGAACAACAAACTCTCAACATGTTTTTACTTAAGACAATTAATGATACAATTAGTGCTAATCACTTTGGTTAAACTATAATCTCTGCGGAACGACACTTTTTTCTATACTACACTTGACTACCCGTATGCTTACGGAAGCGCACAAAATCCACGTTAAGTCACCCTATATAAGACTTCTAAACAATAAAAAATTAGTTTTATCTAACAGGCAAAGTAAGGATACCTTGAGACACCAATAGATATGTGTGTATGTATTAAAAAATTAATGAGATCAGTCTTACCTAACGTGCACGTGGGAAAACCTCGAGAAACCAATATACACACACATATGTACTAAAACATAATGTATATAATTTAGAGATATGATCAGTAAACTCTTTTTGCAAGAGAGAAATTAAACTTCTATACTAAAGTCAAACAATTTTAATTTATACAGATTGTTTAGGCTTGATTAATTAATACTCATTTCATTCCTAAATATAAGTCATATTCATCTAATTTGATTATAATAAGAATATTAATTTAGTTAAATTCACATGATATTACCAAAGCTCACTAACTACATATCTCGGTTGCTTATTATTTAAGAGTATCAATATGGGTGAATAAAAAAAAAGAGTAGTGAATAAAAAAAAGAGTATCAATATGGATAATTTAGAGAAAAAAATTGAAAAATGTGTTATACTCCCTCCGGTCCTAAATATAGGACCTAGATAGAGACTCCATTTTGGTCCTAAATATAAGACCTAGATACATTTTAGGTCACATTTTTTTCTTAATTACCCTTCTTCTTCCTAACAACTCCTTTGATAGGGAGAACTGGCTACTAAGTAACTAAACTAATTAAGGAGGGGTATTATTGGAAAGACATCTAAAATTAAGTCTTTCTTAATCTCCCCAAAAAAAGTTATCTAGGTCCTATATTTAGGACCGGAGGGAGTATATGGGAACAAGATCACCTCCCAAAGTAAGTCTTAAGTTAATTTAGCGGGAAAGGAGCATATTTTTTATATATTTTCCTCGCATGCATGTTTCTCTTTTTAATCAATTATTATTTGCCTCGAGTTTTTAAAATGTTTTTTAAGTCATAATATAAATGATATGGCAGTTAAAAAATGTATCAAATATTTTCTCAAACTAAAGTGACTGTGTGGCCCGCTTCAATTGCCAATTTGCCATAATACAAGGGATGTATTCTTCTCCCTTTCTAGTTGGTAACCCCACAAATTCAATTCCTAACTCAGCTTTCACGCTTCGAATCTTTGAATTTTTACCAACTTGTGTGTTACTCCGATCAATATAATCCATTATGTTATAAAAAGCTTGAGAATTCTTTCTCTGAGTTGTAAGGATAATGTTGTCACTGGTTCCTTGATCGAATTTGATTGAAGTTACTATATATTTTGAAAGCATAACTATTATTCCTAAAAACTCTTCCATTTAAATGTTAGATTATATAGTTTTATAAGAAAATGATAACCGGTATAACTTTGTTAGCATAATCAAATATCAAATATAAGGAATAAAATATAAATTTGTTAAGAGTACATACTACACATTCCAATCATTAACATTATAGATATAGGGTAAAGGTGCAAAAATATGACTAAATTTTACCCTAAGTTGCATTTCTATGACTAAAGTTTCGCAAGGAGTAAAAATACCACCAAACTTGGGATCGAGGTGTAAAACTATGATTTCCGTCAACTATGATGGTGTTGACCGTTAGTCTTCGACTTGTAGAATGCTAAGTGTACAATAATGACCATGTGACATGCTGAATAGACTTTTTATTGGTGTTATGTGGAATAAGGGGTAAATGTATTTAAAGTAAATGTACTTTGAGTGCAAATATGAGTCTGCTGTTAGAATAAAATAATCATATTTTTTGCATTATTTTAAATACATTTACCCCTTATTCCACATAACACCAATAAAGAGTCTATTCAGCATGTCACATGGTCATTATTGCACACTCAGCATCCTATAAGTCGAAAACTAAAGGTCAACACCGTCATAATTGACGGAAATCATAGTTTTGCACCTCGATCCCAAGTTTAGTAGTATTTTTGCTCCTTGCGAAACTTTAGTCATAGAAATACAACTTAGGGTAAAGTTTAGTCATATTTTTGCATCTTTGCCCATAGATATATATTGAATGTATACCAAATAGCCAACTGAAAATGATTGCATCATTTTACTTGATGAAATCAAATTTGAATGTGAGAAAATTAATCATTTGTTTCTTTGCTGAAAATTAGACTTTATTGTTAAAAATTGATCACCATTCAAAACCTACTTTTGTTGGTAAAATAAAAACGATTTTTTCCTGCCTTATGAATGAGTTTCTATTCTTGAACATGTATTTTTCGGGAGTTTAATTTCCGTCCTAACATTGACATTACCAATCTCATTTTCAAGTTGAATGAGTTTCTATTCTTGAACATGTATTTTACGGGAGTTTTAATTTCGGTCCTAACATTAACATTATCAATCTCATTTTAATTCAAGTTCTCGCTAAACTATCGAGGCTAACGTTTTATATGTGAGAAATTATAAAGACATAGAACCACATATTAAAAAGTTTAAATACCAAAACTGAAATACCACCCGATATTATACTAACGTTCATGAAAAAATGATACTACCTTCGGTCCTAAATATAAGACCTAATTGACTTTTTTTTGGAGAGATTAAGGTTGCGAAATTGACTATTAAATCATGACATATTTGATGTATTTTTAGATTATACATTAATTTATAGGTAAAATAAACTAATCTAAGGGAAAAAATTAGGTAAATCAATTTATAATTAACTTATTTTGCTTTTTTATATGATTTTCTAAAAAAGTCAATTATGTCTTATATTTAGGACCGAAGGGGGTATTAACGAGCTTTAAACAACCAGGGGCGAATGGTGACAAAAAAAAACAACCAAGGGGCGAACCTTCAACCTTGACAGTAGTCATCATAGTAATAAACTTCACCATGTTTGACAAGTGAAATAGCTAGTCAGAAGCTCCACTTGTTTAATATATTATTAAGGCCTTGTGGTATACTAAATTCAAATAATTCTAATCTTAGAATTGTTAGCGGGAAAACTTTTTTCTATTAAGCGTTTGATGTAATGAAAATTTTTCCAAGAGATAGTATATGTTGCTTCCCTTAATAGTTAATGGAGTATCAGGAAAGATTAAAAGTTTGTTGAAAATTCGACATATTTTTAAAACACTAAATACTTAAACTTTGTCAATATATGAGGAAATTCTTTGAGGGCACAATTTCTTGTGCTAGTATTCATGTTGGCTAGTAAACAATAATTGAAGTGTCATTTTGACCAATGAACAATAAAAAAGTCTTAATTTGACCAACAAATAAAAAAGAGTTTCATTTTAACTCATGCCGTCTATATCCTATTAACACATTCAGTTTTAACGCCACATCAACTGTTGGCTTTGCCACGTAGACTGTTGTGTCATCCTACATGTCACACTCTCTCACTCTCCTCTACAGTTTTGGCCATCATCTCAAGCTCTCTCTTCCTCATCGCAATTTTTGCCCTCTCTTATCACTTTCATTCTCCTACTCTAACTCCACCAAAAATATCCCCTGCCCCTTGTAAGTTTTCTTCTGGGGGGTTCAAAATGCATGATTGCTCATGTTCCAACTCTAACTCCACCAAAAATGTGCTTCATCAGGTGTTTCTATCCAAATAATGTTATGGTCTCCTATTAGAAATATATATATTGCTCTATGATTGTTGATTTGTTCATGTTTACTATGCTATGTACGACTAAAAATCGCAAACGCAGTCTTTTGTTGTTTTCTTTTGCATTTCTCTTTTGGTATTTGCTTTGTTCTTTACATTGACGAAATGTGAGCTTATAGATATTTGGGGTAATAAAGATGCCAACAACCACCCATTATATTCCAGGGCATCATAACGGTTGCTAGACATTGGTTAACAAAGGAGTGACAAATGTCGCTTCCATATCCTTAGGAGGAAAACACACTAGCTTATCAGTTATCACAGTAGTTTCAAGGGGAATCTAAAGCTAATTCCCTAGTGAAAATTTCCCATAATACTAGTATATTCTATAATTATATAAAAAGAGAGCGCCGGATATGTCCTCATATATTCAGAAAATATTCTGCGGCATTGGTAATTCATAAAAGTAAAAAATTTAATGATATGTCAAAACAAAAATATAGAAACTGCAGTAAAATAATAGACCGTGCTATTAGTACTTATTCTGGTTATTTTAAATATAAGAACGAGTTGACCTTTTTAGAAAAAATCCTAAAAAAATAAAATAAGTTAAATATAAATTGATTTACCTAATTTTCCCCTACACTAGTTTACCTATAAACTAATGAATAATATAAAAATATATCAAATAAGTTATAATTTAATAATTTATTTCATAACCTTAACATCTAAAAAAAAAGTTAACTAAATCTTACATTTACATAATAATGGAGGGAATAGTACTTTCTAGGTTGTAATTTCATACTCATCAGTCATCACTCATGTTACTCATCACATTCTCATCACCATAAATACACACAAAAATATAAGTATATTGTGGGTCCCATAACCTCCTCCTAGTGAGCCCACTATGAGTTTATTTATTTATATATATTTATAATAATGAAAAGGTGATGAGATAAGCATAAAATCAAAACCCATATTATTAGTTATTAGCTGCAAAGACGTCATCTATGACGAGGACCAGCGCTAGTCCCACGTGCTGCCATCACATTAAAGTGTTCTTACTTCTTACTCTTAGTTGTTACCCTTTGAAGATTTCATCAACCAGTTGACTAACACATGCATGACTTTTTAATTGCCCCTGCCCATTCCTTCTTTCTCAAGATCATTATGATTTTGTATTATAAATCCCAACATATTAATGGCACATCCTTTGCACTGTTTTTCTCTGCCTCCTCCATATCTGTGTCTCTGTACTGTGCAGCTCCAATTATGTCCATCTCATCATTTTGATAGATGCTCATAGGCTCACTGGCCTACCATCTGCTATTATTAGATCCATTCAGAGATAATCCAAAAACTGCTTTGTCATTTACATTACTTAAGAAGCATTTCCCACAGATTACAACGTTAAATTTCTAACCTTTCTCCATTCATCTGGGTTTCTCTTCAAGGAGCTGAAAATCTAACAAGATATATTTTGTTACTTTTTCTGTGTTTGATATTGATGATAATGGGTTATTTCCAATTATGTGTTGTTGTAGTACTTTTGTTAATTTCTATTGAAACTTGTTTAGCTACCTCATCCTCTATGGAAGATCAAGAGAGAGATAAGATAATTCATTTACCAGGGCAGCCAAAAAATGTAAATTTTTCTCAGTACTCTGGTTATGTTACTGTGAATGAGCATGCAGGGAGGGCATTGTTTTATTGGTTGATTGAATCTCCTGAAAGTGTTGGACCAAAATCTAGGCCACTTGTTGTATGGCTCAATGGTGGTCCTGGATGCTCTTCTGTTGCTTATGGTTCAGCTGAAGAGATTGGCCCTTTTAGAATTAATTCTGATGGAAAGTCACTTTACTTGAATCCATATGCTTGGAACAAATGTAAGTGTTTGGTTTTAAGTTGTTTTGATTAAAATTATGGTGTGGGTGAACCTTTTTTTATTGGGAATTTTTTGGTTTGTGGTGAGTTTTTCCTCTGCTACATAATGAATTTCTTTATGTTTGTGGCATTTCAGTGGCAAATTTACTTTTCATTGAGTCTCCTGCTGGTGTGGGTTTTTCATATTCCAATGAAACATCAGATCTGTACTCGATGGGTGACCAAAGAACAGGTAACATAGGTGTGAAATCTGTAAAGATGAGTGTGTTTGGGTTAGCTTTTGGAGAAAAAGTGATTTAGAAGAGTAGATTCTGAGGGGGAATGATTTTTTAGTACAATAAAAATTATGTGAAAAAACAACAATGTGGTTGTGGAGAAGTTGTTTTCCCTAGCTTATATAAAACCATGGTTTTCTTGCCAAAATAGATTGTGGAAATTGGTAATGTTTGGCTGGCCTGTTTATCCCAAAACCATGGTTTTGGAACTCTTGATCATGAAGGAATAATAATTCGTGCTTGTTATTTCCTGTTTATGTCTGTGTCAGATTTTTTGACACAGTTATGTCTTATTGTAATGGAGGTTTTTTTTTTCACTTGGCAGCTGAAGATTCGTACACATTTCTTGTGAATTGGTTTGAAAGATTTCCTCAGTATAAGGGTAGAGATTTTTACATTGCTGGAGAAAGCTATGCAGGTCCTTCTTCAATTTATATATCAAAGTTCTTTTTCTCTTGAAATGATTTATTTGTTGAATTGATAATTTGAACGCTTGGTTTTTACAATTTCAGAATTTCTGTGTAGGTCACTATGTTCCTCAGCTGGCTCAACTTGTTTACCATAACAATAAGGGTGTCCAGAAACCATCTATAAATTTAAAAGGATTTATGGTAAGAATACAAAATATCTGAAGACATTGATGATTTTCTAAGCTCACGTTCATGGAGAGACCACTATTTTGTTTGATTATCATCTGATGAGTGTCAGTTTTTCCCACTTTAAGGTTGGAAACGCTGTTACTGATGATTACAACGATTATGTTGGCACATTTGAGTATTGGTGGACTCATGGTTTGATTTCCGATTCCACATATAAGATGCTTCAAATAGCCTGTGACTTTGGTTCCTCTCAACATCCATCAACAGAATGCATAGATGCTTTAAAAGTTGCTGATTCAGAGTGGGGAAACATTGACCCATATAGCATTTATACGCGGACATGCAATACTACTACAGCACTCAAGCACAGCCTGGGTGGTCGCTATGTAAGCTCTTTTATCGGGAAAATTGAGGAAAAGTCCCCCATTGAACCTTTTTTCCTTGAATGATCTAAATCTAAGAACGGGCACTATGTTAACAAAATTTGTTGAGTTCTGATAAATTTTCAGTAGGGGACTTTTCCTGGATTTTCTGTCTTTCATCAACTCATTTGGTATACTTTTAAAAATGTAGAATATAGCTGTCTACATGCAGGCCCTTGCATGATTTTGAACTTGTAAATGTAAATGATGGGCATTGCAATGTAAATTTAAGCAGGAAAATAGCTTTTTCCTTATGTTTTTGCAATAAAGATAAAAATAAAACTCTAAGTAAAACTTCCCCTAGAGTATTTTTTTTTTTTTTTGGTAATCAGAAGGCTTCTCACTTTCTATCTCTGGTGGAAGCTCTTGGAACTAAAGATAATGCAGAATGTCGTGGAAGTTTTGGATACCTATTACTATTAGAATCTTCAATTTTCTGGAGTTTTGAATGTCTTGATGTTCTATGGAGGACTCATGTGTTTCATTTTGTCAACTTTTGCAATTTCTTGGCTTCCAGTTCTGAGTCCGATCCTCAAATTTCTTTTATTCCTGTGATGCCTGCCTTCTACCATCAATCTCTTTGTTTACCTATAAAACTTCACTTATGCTTCTGAAGATAATACTCCATCTTCTCCTAAATATAGGACTAATAACCTAATTTGATTAGATCAAGGATGCTTATTAAGTTGGTTAATATGGTATGAAAAAAAACACCCTAATAATCTTCTTGATTTTCTCATCCGCTCTTATTTGATTATTGTTGAGGGGGAATTAATACGGGTGATTTAGGAAAAAAAGTAGATGAATAGAAAAGATAGATCCTACATTTAGGAACAATATCAACCTTTAAAATTGGTCTTGCTTTGAAAATTATGACAATTCTAGAATGTGTTGTCACTCAATGTAGAAAATATTAGACCAAGTGAAAGAAAATAGAAGAAAATAAGGAATGAAGTAATATTGTTAGAAAATGTCTCTTTTCTAGGAAGTAACTTACGAATTATTCTGCTTAGTCTTGTAATTCAAGTGCAAGTGATTTGGTCCATACTTAAACATTCAAAATAATATTTCTTCTTCTTTGAGAGTCATGTTTTTCAAAAAACCAGAAAGATATGGCTTTGGCTCTTCATTTGAGTTTTCTTTTTCTTCTTTAAGCTCACTATTGACTTTTGAACCCAGCCATGGATGTCTCGAGCTTATGACCCTTGTACTGAGAGTTATTCAAGCTTGTACTTCAATCATCCTGAGGTCCAGAAGGCACTCCATGCCAATATTACTAATATCCCATATTCATGGAAAACATGCAGGTATAGTATTACAAACTAATGCAAAATTTTAGATGCCAATTTAGAATTTTGACTTTAACATTTCCTTGACAGCGACATTGTTGGGGTCAACTGGACGGATTCTCCAATATCTATGCTTCCAATATATCAAGAACTCATTGATGCTGGTCTCAAGATATGGGTGTTCAGGTGAACTTAACCCCCCTCCCCCCTCAGTTGGTCCATTTTGCAACACTAGTGATGCTCCTATTGCATAACTTTCTTGGGAAATTTTCTAGTTCATAGAAAATAAAAAAGTTATAATAAAATCTCTTAGAGCTTGACTAAGCTTACTTTTCTAGAGATTAGTTTGTTTTCCATTGAACCTTCTCCATGGATGGTAAAAAAAGGGTGAATGGAAGCAATCTGTAGGGTTTTATGGACCATGTGCCTTGTTTCTGTGTATGCCGATGAACCAAGGGTGTGCTACATCAATGTGAATAGATGGTTATAGTTTTGCACCTTCCTAAAGCTATAATTGACCTTTGTAAGCCTACAAAGTCTATACAGAAGTTTATTAATGCATTAATAGAATCTGCAAGTCTGTTGACTGGAATGTGTAATTTGTCCTACACAACCGCTAATCTCAAAATTAGGACTTATCTTGGCTTAAACATAATGAGATTCATGTGGAACTTGATTGATCCTCCTACTCACAAAGCTCACCTATGGTGCTTAGGAGACTTACCTGATTGGCTGTTTCTACACATACGCACACATCAGATTATTCTGAATTTGTTAGGCTTGCATTATGCAATCTGTAATTAGCTCATTAGGCAACATTTTATGTTACCTATTTTAATATTCTGATTTCTCACCATCCTTAGAGTTTCAGGATAGAAAACTAAGTGACCAAGGGTGGCTTTGATTGATATAGAGCAGTATTCCATCAATCTAGGATCCTTCTAATCTTGCACAAACCTTTAATCTTGACTGAGAATGCAAAAACTATATATTACAAAATCTATAAATTCCATCTAACCAGATGCAGTGAAATTATACTAATCTTTCATGAATACATCTATCTTTCTACATAATTTTCCAACAAAAACCAGTTAATTAGGTGAATATTTGCCTTAAAAGAAAAATCATATATTGGTATTTTCTTTTCTTGGGGCCAAAGATATGTGATGAACATTTACTTTGTATGTGATGAAGATGACTGGGGTGTTTTTAAAAATCATATCCTATAGACTAATCAAATCAGGTAAATAAGTAAAACAATAAGGATGAGAGGAGGTATTATTTTTAAAGTATTATTTTTAAAATAGAAAATCTTAGAAACCTTATTTTCAGAGAAGTGATACTCCTATATTTATTTCTGGATCATCTTTCCTAGTGTCACCAAATATAATTTATCTCAGGATTATTATTGGCTCCATTTTCTTTGTGACATTATTATTGTAATATCATCCATTTTGATTTGAAAATCATTTTAAGGCGACACCATAGTCTCCAATATGGAACTTTATGTGAAAAATGTAGATAATTTATGTAATTGTATTGCTACCATATATTTGATGTTTAGAACTGAAATTCATAATTTTGGTTGGAGTTCTAACTAAGTCGATTTCTTTTGGCAGTGGTGATACGGACTCTGTGGTTCCGGTAACTGCCACTAGATATTCCATTGATGCCTTGAAACTTCCCACCATCACCAATTGGTACCCTTGGTATGATAATGGCAAGGTCAGTCCTCATTTCTTTAGAGTAGCACCTATGCAAGTGTTTGGAAGTGAATGGTAAAAGGCACTATTATACTTTATGAGACAAAACTCCTTTGATATATATACAAAGCAAAATCACTTAAAATGAGATAATTTAATTATATTCATTTGAATCTTCTGCAATTATAGAAAAAATGAATGTACATAATATATTGATAGAGAAAGTGGAAAGAGATGAGTATAAAGAAAGAAAGTGAAGCCTATACATTGTCATTCTTTTAATATCACTCCCTTCCAGATTGCATTTTTGTACAATTGTATAAACGACTGTCTCAATCCTATCCTTTGTTGATTCTGGTTTTGTAATGGTTTTAGGTTTGAAAAAAAAAAGTAATTAAAAAAATATATTTCTGGTACAACTGGGATTAAATTTCACAGGTTATAATTCAAATGTTCTAAATTCAAACTTTAACTTTCCCTTGAATAAATAATGACTTGAACTACTAACATGTATAAATGAGGCCATATTTTGAAGATTAAAAAAAATCTAAATAAAAGTAGTTTTCTCTACATTTCTTTTTAGAGAAAACAGAGAACAAACTATTTTTTTTTAATTTCTGAAGATAGGGAAAAAGTTAGCCTCCAGAATTTCTAGACAGATTTTCTAATATGGCCGTGTGCTTGTTTCTATTGAAATTTTTTTTTTTTTGAAGGTCGGTGGATGGAGCCAAATCTATGAAGGACTCACCTTGGTTACAGTAAGAGGAGCTGGACATGAAGTTCCACTGCATCGACCTCGCCAATCATTCATTCTTTTCAGGTCATTCTTGGAGAACAAGCCCATGCCAAGTTCTTCTGTGTCCAGTTGACTAGTTAATAAGACTGAAATAACAATTTGGTCACTGCAATATGAAATCTTGTTTGGCTTTAGCTTTGGAAAATTTGCGAGTATGTAGGTTAATGCTTGAAAATAACATGCCTGTTTTATTCTACTCCTTTTGGTATAGTCTTAGTCTGCTTCACAAAAGGCACCAAATATCCAACGACTCTATTATTTTCTGGCAATAAATTATCTGTATTCACTACATGGGGAGACTTGAACTATACAGTCTTCATAATTTATGGACCAAATTGTTAGATCAGTCAAAAACTTAAAACCATTCATTTTCATACACTTGGACTGGAAAGAAACACTGTAAAATAATGCATTTCTCATAGTTTCCTGAAAGGTTCAGGACTTTTAGCCAAGGTTCTTTTCATGTGTTGATAATGTTGCCTGTAGTTGTGTGAAGTTTGTTCTTTGGAGTGATGCTTATATTATTTTCTGTGAGACTTTATCCTCTTAAATGCTTACATAAAATTGAAAACAAACATTTGTTGTGGATAAGATATCAAAATGTCACAAATATTATGTGGAATTTGATGGTAAAGTAAAACAAAAAGATATGACCTGAAAAATAATTTTTTATAGGGAAATGGAAGGAAGAGGAAATGGAGAGACCTCTTGCCCATATTATTAACTTGTGAATGTGCGTACTTGTAAGCTTCTAGTGCTTTAGTATTTGGGTGGGGGTTCTGAGAAAAGTAGAAAGATGATCCTGAAGGAATATGTTGTTGTATCTGTGTATCTCATTTAAAATGGTGGATTCACCCACATAATCTTATTTATAGTACATCGAACATTCTAACACATTAATAAGATTGGGATGTTAGATGTAACTTGGTGTATAACATCAAGGGGTGTTGGATGCGCCGAGAAAATAAAATTAGGGTGTTGGATAAATCCAAATATAACTTCAACATGTTAATTTACATTTTTATCTTTTAATTTTAATATTGTATGGTTCAAATATCGAATCCGCCCCGGAAGTATACCCAAAATCTTAATTTTACATCGGAAGTATATTCGGTCTCAATTAAGCCCCGGAAGTTTAAATTTAAAGCAATGTCAATGTAAGTTTAAATTTGAACTAATGTTGCCCTAGAAGTTTTTTAGTCTCAATTAATCACCGGAAGTAATAAAACATTGCAATTTTCACCCCTAAAGTGTTTTTTCCTATCATCATGATTTAATGTCACTATTGCCACAATTTTCATGCTTGTCATGATTGCTGGCTTAACCATTACATTTTCCTTTTCTTTCTTTGCCTTTTTTTGTAATTTGAGATTTTTTTATTTATTAGATTCTCTAATATTAATATTAGTCACCCTTTGTATACTGATCAATCTGTAGTTTGCATAGGGAGGGCTACCAAGGAAGGAACCCGAAACTTCAAAGAAGGAGGTGTCTTATCCCACATTTTCTAACGGTTTGATCACCAGTCCCTCGATAAATTTTTAAAAAGCAATAAATTTTTGTTTTTCATCACTACATCAAATGTTTGCTTTGGAGAATTTGGGGATTGTATTGTTATATTCATGGTTCTCATATTTTTTTAATTTTAGAGACAAAGGCAATCGAGGAAATACTATGAATACTTCAAGATGATTTTTTTTTGTATTTGATTGTGGGTATATACTTTTGTTGTTTACATTTAAAATGGATGCTTCAGTTTGAGCTAGATTTGATGGTTGAGGTAGGGAGGAGATAAAGGGTTGTAGATAGAGTTGCACCAGGAAGGCAAAAAATTATTGTTATAAATGATTTGGACGATGTTGTCGCTACTTAGAATTTTTAGAGCTGAATCATCTAAGTTGACGAGAAAAATTAACTTTGTTATCAGAGATAGCGAAGTTGCAACAGTTAATTACTTCCAGAGCTTGATTGAGACAACAAAAAAAATCTTCTAAGGTGACATTTTTTCAAATTTAAACTAAACTTTCAAGGTAACATTGTTTCAAAAATTAAACTTCCGAGGCTTAATTGAAACCAGAAAATCTTTCGCGCTGGAATTGAGATTTTGGGTATGCTTTTGGGCGGATTTGATATTTAATGCTTATTACTTCGAGAGTTAATTGAGACAAAAAAACTTCCAAGTGACATTGGTTCAAATTTAAGCTTCAAAGGTAACATTTATTCAAGTTTAAACTTTCAGGGCTTAATTGAGTATACTTTTGGGCGGATTTGATATGTATTTGAATTTGTAAGCCTTCTTCACATAAACTTGAGAAAGCAGACGAATTACGGCAATGACAAGATGCTAGCAATCTCTGCATTATTCTACTCAGCAAGGAATATTTATCACAATCTGAAAAGATAAATTTTTAGTTGAACCAATTGATGGAAGAATATAGATATAGGTAGTAGTGTAGAAAATGCCATTAAAAAAAAGAGAAAATACAGGTGTAGACAAAGGTACTGCTATTATAAAGTATGAATGAGATTTGTGATGGACGAATTAAGAGGTGTGGGTAGAATATTTACAAATAACTACAACCACTCTAAAAATATAAGAATTATACGACTTAGTGGAGCCGAAAAGTACAATAGACCAATAAGAATAGATCAGTGGATAAGAAAAAGTAGCTTGGGCATCTCTATATCTTCTCTACTCAAGCAAAGTGTATGCCCAATATTGGCCTTTGCTTCTTGACTAAGTTCCAAAGGGGTCCATCTGTCTAAAGCATCAACTTCACCAATTTACCAGAAATGCCATGGAATTACTTGTGCTACTGAAGTTCTTTCTCAACCAGAGATCTCAATGCATCTTTGGTCTTATCATATCATATCCTTTATTATTATATGCCTTTTAATTTGTTTGATTTTTAGCACCTAAACTATAGTAAAACATATTACATGTAATAAGCGCATCTAGCCCAAAATATTTGTCATTGTAGTTAAGATATCCAAATTTTTATAAGGTCTCTTTTTTAAAGAAACTGTCCTGATATGAGATTCTCACGGTGATACGTCGCGGCTTATATAAGTCCCACGTTGAAAAGCCTTACGAGTGTGGTGAAGTTTATAAATTCAACGGTTTTTCTGTCCTTGAAATAAATTATTCTTTTGATATAATAGATTTTTTTAAAACTTCAAATTCAAAAGATATAAAAGCACATCTATCTTTTCATCTGTGATATATCTTAAGTAGGCACATAAAGAGAGTCAATTTAGGCCCTCCAAAAATGAACAATTCCTCTAATTGAGAGAAGCAAACAAGGGCAAATTGGTCATTCTGAAATACACTTGTTTAATAAAATATACAATATGATCAGGCACAAAAAAAATTCTTAGTCGTTTTCACATGCTTGCTTTATTTAAAGTTTCTGATCAACACACACCCATATAATTAAGCAGACAGAGAAAATAAAGCATGCAGATCACGATCAAAAGACACTAGACAAAGCAAGAAAAACCTCGAAATTCTCAAAAAACCATAATATCACACACACACACACACAGATATATTTATATATATACAAATACACGATCAAAACCAAGTAAGAAGGTAGATAGAAGATGTATAGATTCAGCAACACAGTGATAGGGTTCTTGAACTTGTTCACTTTGCTAGCATCAATCCCAATAATAGGAGCAGGATTATGGATGGCAAGGAGTAGCACAACATGTGAGAATTTCTTACAAACACCACTTTTGGTCATTGGTTTTGTGGTTTTGGTCATTTCATTGGCTGGTTTCATAGGAGCATGCTTTCATGTGGCATGTGCTCTATGGTTGTACCTGGTGGTCATGTTGCTGCTCATAGCCACCCTCATGGGGCTGACCCTATTCGGGTTCGCCGTCACGAGCCGGGGCGGCGGTGTGGAGGTTCCGGGGAGGGTGTATAGGGAGTATAGGCTTCAGGATTACTCACCATGGCTTAGGAATAGAATTAATGATCCAAGTTATTGGAATACTATAAGGAGTTGTATTTTGGGATCAAGGACTTGTGCTAAGGTTGCTTATTGGACTCCTCTTGATTATATGCAGAGAGATATGACTCCTATTCAGGTATGTGCATATATATCATGACTTCTTCATCTGTTTCTTTTTCTTCTTGTTTGTCGATTATTCATTTTGTGAGTATATATATTGTGTATGAGTGTTTGTCAAGTTTGTGATTGATTCAAATGTTGTCTTATTTTTTCCTTTGGTATTGCAGTTTTATGACTTGTTTGTTACTCAAGTTTTCTAAAACAGAGTAGGAGAATAAATAACGGTTTATTAGTTGAGCTAAATGATTATCACCTTTTCCCTATTTATTTATTAATTAATTAATTTAGTATTGTAATTATGGTATCAAAATTCAATCCGAGTCTATCGGTCAAACCAGTTAATATGTAAACTCATTTCTGGTCAATGTAATCAAGAGTTTTGGATTAGTCAGGCATGTGATATATTATAGCGCGCGCATATGCTTTGTCTGTTTATTTTTTTTTTTTATCGAAAGCGCGCCATATGCTTTCATTGAACAAAACACTAGAGTATGGTTTCATGGTTAAAAAAGCAATCATATTTTGCTGGATTATATACTACCTTCTGTCCTAAATATAAGACTTAATTGACTTTTTTTAGAGAGATTAAGGTTGCGAAATAGGTTATTAAATTATGACATATTTGATAGATTTTTAGATTATCCATTAGTTTATATGTAAAATAAACTAGTCTAAGAAAAAAATAGGTAAATCAATTTATAATTAACTTATTTTGCTTTTTTTAGTGTTTTTCCAAAAAAGTTATTTATGTTTAATATTTAGGACTGGAGGGAGTATAATGTATATGTAAATGTTTTATTTAGGGTCATACTTAGGTCCAGTGCAATAGATCAAGTCCAACCAGTTCGCCAATCATCTACTGCCACGTGAAAGATACACTTAACTCATATTTCACGTCGTTTAATGTCTACTCTCTCCGCCTTCCTCGTTCCTCCCACTTCTCTCTCTTTCTCATCCTCTCCTCTATCTCACTTCTCTCTCTCTCTCATCCTCTCCTCTATCTTCTCTCTCGCAGCGACTGCAACTCCAGAAACTTATCCCTCTCTCTCTTTGATTGTTCTTCATTTTCTCTCACATAATGGTATATAGTAATCCTTTGGTCCAAACACAGCATAAAGAGGACGATTTGGCATATATGAAGAGACATGAGATAAAAGAAAGCTATACACGCAAATCGAGAAAAGAAAATGAATGATGTAGAAATCGTATTGCAAGACATAAAAAGGACAAAATGAATATTGATTCTCACAAGTCACAATCCACATATCGGTGATAAGTGTAGCGTACGCCCTCCTCTGATTAGTCGCATCCTTTACGAGATAGTTAATGATTTTTAGGGTTTTCAATTTTAAAATTGGGAAAGTAACAGACGGCAATGTAACGGTGTTAATTGTTGAAAATATGTGAAATCCACGTGACATTAGATGATTGGTGCACTTGTTGGACTGGACCTATTGCATTGGAGGTAAGTTTTTTCCTTTTATTTACTTGTAGAATAATGTTGTTTTTATTTAACCATTGTTTTAATTATGACCGGTTATACCCTAAATTAACTTTTTTATTTAAACTACTAACTTTTGAATCACTGTCTTAACTGACTTTTATTAACTTAGTTTGCATGTACTAGACATACAATGAGATGAGTTAATACTTTAGTTGTATATATGTTGGTATTAAATTGCATTCTAACTACCAATTCAGGTTAGATTTAGATTATTTATCACAGAAGTGAAGAAATAATTTTTGTAAGAGAAAATGAAGAACAAGACTTGACATCATGTTTTGCTGAGTCAAAATTACCTGCTTTTTTATGGCTTTTAGAAAAGTAAATAAAAGGATGCATGTGATGCAATTGAGCCTTGGGGCAAGCTCGCAATGCTTGACCCCAAAAAGATTATTAATATTGTTGGTCAGGCTTTTAGCACGCAGAAAATCATCTTTTATAATCATCTTTTATATAAAATAAATTTAATATTAGCCTTATGAAGAGTGGTTGTGTTTAAACTCTAAAGTAAATCGCATTGTTATGTTTTGTAAACAAAATTTTTTTATACTCGATCTCTCCTCTTATATACAAGACATGTTTGTTAATAAATTTAATTAAATTAAGAATGTTTGTTAAGTTAGTTAAAATCATATTATATTACCAAAACACCCTAACCTTTTATCTTTATTTCCTTCCCCTCCTTTAATTGTTCATTATTAAGGAATATAAAAATTGATAATTTGAAAAAAATTGAGAACAAAATGTAAAAAAATCTTGTATTTAGAAACAAACTCACTCTAAATATGTTCTATATTTTAAAATAAATGGGTAATTTTCTTATGGATATCCGATCCATTATGTAGTTTGATACATATATATTTATGTATGTACAAGACTCTTTCAAAAAAAAAAAAGTATGTACAAGACACAGACCGCTTAAGAATTAAGCGACTAATAGATACCGTTTTTTTAAACTTGGGATAAGTTTGCATCTACCTTGTAAAAAAATTTCGATATGGTTTCTATGGTCCACATAACTTAACGACCTTTTAGAATTTTACTGTAGGTGCAGATATTTTATAGGGCTTCTCTGAAAAGAGAAGACATAAAACCATGTATGAGAGAATATCTGAATCTCCAACGATCAAATTTCTAAAGGAATAATATAAAAGAAGCTTTATGGATATATAAGAATTTCACATAGTTTTCTTCAAAACTTTATATTGTAAAATCTATTGCTCAAATATACATAAATATCCATATCTTTTACCGGGTGTAACTCTTTTTAGCTCATATCTTAAACTACGTACAAATATCTTTTGTTTGCAATAGTAATATGAACAGTATATCTTGTTATATGAACCAACATAACAATTCTCCTTACACATAATTAACCATGTACAAAATAATATGAGTTTCTAGGTAGTGTCGAATTTCCATAGCAATAAATGATATGGAAATGAATTATAAATGAATAATAACATTTCATACACTCGTCAAGTCATCCGCATCTAAGCATAAGATCTATTTAATTTTGGGAAATTAGTTTATTCCTAATGTAAGACATCTTTGTATTCTTTCTCACATTTTCTTAAATTATCCATATTAATATCACTCAATAATAACGAAGCCAGAGAGTGGTGCTAAGAAGTAAGAATAAAGAAATGTGATTATGATGTCATGTAATATCATATAGAAACGGAGTGAGTAATACATTAGTAAGTGTGTGAGGACTTGAGTTGACATGAGAAATTGTGTGGTGATACAGTCAGGGTGTTGTAAACCGCCAACGGCATGTGACTACAACGCAGGGGCGATAATGGAGAGCGAGGACGCAGACTGCTACCGGTGGAACAACTCTCCAAGTTTACTGTGTTATGAGTGCGAGTCATGCAAGGCAGGGGTGCTAGAGAGCATGAGGAGGGATTGGCATAAAGTGTCAGTTCTAAGCGTCGTCGTTTTGGTGTTGCTCATTGGTGTTTACTGTATTGGCTGTTGTGCCTTCCACAACACAAGAAGAGCTCTCACTGATTACCCTTATGGCGAGAATCAAATGTCCAAAGTCAAACCCCGTTGGGATTACTACTGGTTTGTCTCTCCCTCTCTTTTTGCTTTCACTTTCAGTTTTTGTTTTCCACACTTATTAACCTCCTTTTTTTATTATTGCTTAAAATACTTAACTATCCTTTAATATTTAGTTTCCAAACTTTAAATCAATATAACTTGATCTTTATGCTATCTTTCAGTTGCATTAAATCAAAGATTAAAAATTTAGTGTCAAGAGTTGTAGGAACATGTTTTTTATCATTTCTCTCTTTATTCCATATAATAATTAAAAATACAACAACAACAAAGTCTTACACGACTAATGCGTGGATCCATGCTCGTAAGATTCGACAATATTTTTACGTTGGCTGCCGAAGCCTAACACAACTCTACTCCTTTATCCAGCTTGAGACCGGCTATAAATATATGTGCAGTATCTCATTCCATATAATAAGAATACACATGCATATTATATAGCAGTCTTTTTATCTAATATTCCTAACTAATTAATTATTAATCAAACTCATTTGCCTATTGACTTTTATGAATTGCGATTGCATGTTTTTTTATATATTTTTGTATTTCGTATTAATATTCCTCTTGAAGCAGGAAATAAACCCATCAAGGACGACCTTTTGAAAATTTTTAAAAAACAATTGTAGAACACGTTTGTTTTCTATCAATAATTATAGGCATATATATATAAGAGCAACATAATGTTGTGGGACATAACAACGCAACATGTGAAGAATTCTTTTCCCATGTAAAGCTGCTAATTACTATTCGAGAATTACAAAAGCCTTTTTTTTTGTGGTAATTTGTTTGATTGGTGGGTGCAGGTGGAGATGGTGGCATGCCCGCAAAGAACAGCTTTATTAGCATATGCCTCAAATCTCTTCAGTTTCATAAACTAAATTATTTTTGGTGTACTTGATAAACTTAATCATGTGTACAGAAGCAATCTTACTTTTCTATTTACAGCACACATCTATTAGAACCACTAATAATCCCTCTCTACTATCTTGTTATTCCCCTCACTTTACTCTCTCACTAGTTTTTAGGTTTATATCTCTTTCAAATCTGTGGACGGCATCTCCCGTTTTCTTACAGCTTTATTATTACACTCGGTCCTAAATATAAGACCTAATTGACTTTTTTTGGAAAGGTTAAGGTTGCGAAATATGCTATTAAATCATGACATATTTGATATATTTTTAGATTATACATTAGTTTATAGGTAAAATAAATTAGTTTAAGGGAAAAAATTAGGTAAATCAATTTATAATTAACTTATTTTGCTTTTTTATAAGATTTTCTAAAAAAGTCAACTAGGTCTTATATTTAGGACCGGAGGGAGTATTTAATACCCAATGACACTCCTTTCATGATAACTCTTTTTTTGTTCAAGCTGAATATTATTGCCTCACATTTATTAAGGGAATTTCTGTCTCTAAATGCATGGTTTCAGAAAGGCAGATCAGAACCCTCAAGTGACTATTTGTTTATAGAATCAGATTTTTAAAAAATACTCCCTCCGGTCCTAAATATAGGACCTAGATAACTTTTTTTTGGGAGATTAAGGAAGGCTTAATTTTAGATGTCTTTACTTAGTAGCCCTTCCTCCCCTATTATTAAGGAGTTGTTAAGAAGAAGAAGGGTAATTTAAGAAAAATGTGACCAAAAATGTATCTAGGTCTTATATTTAGGACCAAAATGAAGTCTCTATCTAGGTCCTATATTTAGGACCGGAGGGAGTAATTTTTTATCAAAATTGGATCTAGTTAACCATACTTTAAAAGAGACTCAGATCAAAACTTTTATAAAGCGATCAAAAATTTTATAAAGCAGGTTTTTACTCAACATTCTGCAAAGTTCTTTGAGTTAATGCATGAAATATTCCTAACAATGATCATAATTTGACTCAGAAATTTGTATGTTGGGCTCGTGGAAAGTTGAACATATGAACTTTAAAGCAACCGTAGGCCTGTAGCCCAATAGTGTCATGATTTGTTTTTTATATATAAAGAAAACTGAATAGGCCAGAAGCAGTAGTTGTCGACTTGCGTACTACCCAGTATAGGCCAGTACTCAATACTTTCTGGTGAGCCCAATACCCACAATACTTAATTACTATATTCTTGTAATACCCACAATACTTAATTACTATATTCTTGTTTTAAGCATCTTTAAATAATAATGTTATGTACCAAAAACATAATTAGATATGTTTCATCCTTTTTGGAAACGTTAATGCAATATTTGATCAGAAAAAGAAACGGTAATGCAGTACGTGTACACATGTACTTCATAGGATTTTTTTTTTACCAAACTTTTATCTTAATATACTGACTTCATAAAAAAAGCCGTATTAAAATGATTTGTGATACCGTTGGCATGTATTTTAGATCATGTCATATGATAGTTGTCAAAGTTTTATATCTCCAACGGGGTTGCCTTTTGTATTAATAATGGATACACATGTTTATGGGAAAAAATTGTCAAAGTTGAAAAACCCTATTAAGAAGGGTGTGACAATAAGTTTTATTACTTAACACCGGCAAACTAACAACTCAATATTACAAAAAATGTAATGCTCAGTTTTGGTCTCAAGTATTGGGCATTTGTGAATTGTGAATAACATTCTTCTAAAATACCACACATATGATTGTTGGTTTTGATTATTGATATAAGACGGCATTCATATACTTTGTTTTTTTTTATTTCTCAAGTTATACATATTTGGTTGCACACCAATCAATGGCGACAATCCTTTAAAGAAAAGATAACTCTCAATTTGAATAGATAAAATGAAAAAGTATGTTACTTTTTTTTTGTTAAACACCTCGATAATCCAGCAGTTATTGGCAATCGATTAATTTGGACTCGATAGGTAGGAATGTTATCCACATAAGTAGAGTAGTCCCCTCTCCCAATAAAAGCGTTTGTTGGGATTCAAACACATGTTGTCATTTTTATGGAGGTTGAAAAGCACTTACCAACTTAATCAATCACCCATTGGTGATGAAAGTTTGTTACTTTTAATTAAAAAACAAAGCCCACAGTACACTTTCATGTAACAGGCGGATACAGGCCACCAACACCCATATATATACTGGTTAACTGATAACCACGTGTATGAGTTCACCTGCACCGTGCTTAAGCTTGTTTAGCCTATATAATCATCAAACAGCTGGTTGAATGGGTGGGTTGCTCCTTTGCCCGTTTAGCCTAATCTTTTTTAAAACAACCTGATTAACGAACACTCTTGGATTTTCCAAAAGAAAAAGAGTGAGGGACAAAAGGTGAGGTTTAGCCTCCATTCCACACGCAAAATGTTTTATAGGTCATTAAGTAACAGTAGTTCTCCATTATACTTCAATCTTAATTTACACATTTTAGAATTAATTAATATGGATATTTGCTAAGACAAGTGATATTTTGAAACATTTTAAGATGTGGAATTATATAATGTGAAATGTATTTGAAATTTATGAAATGTGTTTATCAAGTACAATTTTATGACATGCATGATCATATGGGCATGATGCCCGCCTTGTCTACCCCGTCTATTATGAGCATTTAATGGGTAAGGCGGGCTTATAGCGCACTCATTTTTGGGCAGGGGCAGGGCATATTCTTACTTTTATTTTAGAGGTTAAAGTATACTTTTGATCCCTTATGTTTGCATCAAGTTTCAATTTAATCCTTTATGTTTGGAAAGTACACTTTTAGTCCTTTTTTGTTGACACCGTTAGTTTAACTTAACGGAAAATGCTAACTTAACAATTTTAAATGGTTATTGAATATTGAAAAAATGTTCAGATTAAAATATTTGAGTGTAAATATTCTTATTTTCAAAATTTATCATTTTTTGTCCAATTTCATTATAAAATAATCATTTAAAATTGTTAAGTTAGCATTTTCCGTTAAGTTAAACTAACGGTGTCAACAAAAAAAGACTAAAAGTGTACTTTACAAACATAAAGGATTAAATTGAAATTTAATGCAAACATAAGGGACCAAAAATATACTTTAGCCTATTTTAGAAATTCCATCGGGGGAACTCACACTGGTGACATTGTCAGATGATATGAGCACCTCTGATCTTTATGCTTTTGATATTTTTCAATCAGTTTTCGAATTAGAGATTTTGTAAAAAATGAAATAGAGTGACTAACATTAATGATTAAATTAAAAACATCTCCTTATTCTATATATTTTTTATAAAATGATCAAATATATTAATATTAAAGAAGGTTACATTAACACACTTACATAGAAATTAACAACACTCATGATGATTAACAATCAACCAAAAGAAGCACAACTTTGTTTATTTATATAGATCCCCTTATATATGTGGATAGAATTAGAGAAGCACAAACTTTGTTGATTTATTTATTTAATTTGCGCGGAGCGGAACACAACTTTATTTTGGTCAATGCACATGGCGGCATTCGTGTCTAGAGCTGGGAATTCGGGCCGGCCCGGCCCTAATGGGCCGGCCCGCATCGGGCCGGGCCTAAACGGGCCAGGCCCACTTAGGCCCGCTCCCCACTTTTACTCCCTATTTGTGAAGCCCGGCCCTCATGCCATCGGGCTCGGGCCTGGCCCTACGGGCCTGGCCCACTTTTTTTTTTTTTTTTTTTTAAAAAAAATTCTTTTGCTAAACCCATTTTTCCTCTTTCGGTTTTTCCACATTGTTCACCCTGTAAGTTTTAAGGTTTTAGCAAAACAAAATCATCTAAAAACATCACAAATCCACAATGAACATAGTCATAAATCATAACATAGTCTAATAAGCGAAAACATTACAACATACACTGTAACACTTATAGTGATACGCATAATCTGAAAGTCAAGATAAATAACAAAGTCTTCAAATATAAATCTAAATTAACATTAAACAATAACATTCAACAAGTCATCTAAGAGTGCACATCATCAGCACTATCATCACCACTGTCATCAACGACATTTGATTGCCCTTCGCTATGAATTGACTCCTCTCCAGTGACAAAAATATCAAGTCTTTGCAATTCTTCTTTACCATCATATGCACTATCTCCTCCATCATCTAAGAATAGAGAAAAAAAAACAGAATTAATTGTCCTTCAAACATGTATAAAAAAAGAAACAAAGAATCATAAATTAAATAAATAATTCAGAAACACACCATCATATTTAAATCCATGCAACCAATTCCTTGTGCAAATAAGAGCCTGAACATTGGAAGGAAGAATTGAACTCCTATACTTTGTAAGAACCCTTGAACCAATACTAAAAGCAGATTCACTAGCTACCGTAGTAATTGGAACACTAAGGATATCAACTGCCATCTTTGAAAGAATTGGAAAGCGTTCTTTATTACTCTTCCACCAGATCAAGATGTCTAACTCTTTCCAAATGTTTGGGCTCAAAATTGGTTCTTCCAAATATATTTCCAATTCAGTCTTATTCAATGAAGAAGCATTCACATTTGCATAAATTTCTTCACAGAGCTGCACCATTATAAAAATAAATCCAACTCTATTATAGTTACAAACAAAAGGAAAATAACATTAAATAAAACAGAACAAATGTAAAAACATACATCAAATGCAGCATCAAATGTTGATAAGGAAGAACTAGAGGCATGAGTTTGGGAAGAAAGAGTTGTAGGTGCTGAAGACATTGAAGTTGATGTATTTCCAACTCTAGGATTTTGACGTTTCCACACTTTCAAATATTCATTGAATATGGCATTCAACTTCCTCTTTACATTAGCACTCTTCTCATAGGAAGTGATGACATCAATCTTTTCATACAAATGTATTATAGGATTGAATTTCCATCGTGGATCAAGAACCAATGCAATTGCAAGAAGAGTATTGTATTCATGCCAATACTTATCAAACTTCTCCTTCATTGGAAGGATCATATCTCTTATCACAGGGTCAATGCATGTCATGTTTTCACTGAGCAACAACTCAATTCTTGCAATCTGCATGAAATAAGAATTCGCAGTAGGATATCTCGACCCAGAAAACAGAGTTGTAATTCTCTCAAATGGCCTCAAGAAAGAGCATAATTTCTCTGCCCTATCCCACTCATCATTTGATAGACCAAACTTGTAATTTTTGTCCTCCAGACACAACCTTGCAAAAGCACGACGATATTTAATCGCGCTCTCAAGCATTGCATATGTGGAGTTCCACCTAGTAGGCACATCTAATCTCAAGCCCATTGAAGTGTCAATGCCACCAACGCCATCAATACATTGCTTAAACAAAATCATTCTTGCCTCAGATACCTTCACATACTTAATGCTCTCTCTAATATTATGCAGAGCAGAATTCGCTACTGCTAAGCCATCCTTAACAATTAGATTGAGGATGTGTGCACAACACCTAACATGAAAGAATTCCCCACCACATATCAAGTTGCCCTCACCTTCCATAAGTAGCCTCTCTTTCAGAATATCTTGCAAGTTATCATTTGCAGAGGCATTATCTAGAGTGATGGAGAATACCCTATCTTGAATCCCCCAATCTCTCAAACAGTCATGGATTTTTCTAGCCAACTCTTGACCAGAATGTGGAGGTTCCATCTTACAAAAAGCAAGTATCTTGCTATTAAGTGTCCACTTTTCGTCCACAAAATGAGCTGTCAAACATATATACCCTTCAGAAGTCACAGCTGTCCAGCAATCAGATGTTAAGCAAATCCTACTTATGCTTCTTTTCATTTGTTGCTTCAAATTTTGCTTCTGTTTTTGGTAGAATCTCATAACATCAGCAACCATTGTTTTTCTAGTCATGAGCCTCACATCTGGATTCAAAGTCACCCATAGTTCTCTGACCCATCTATATTCAACAAATGAATACGGCAGATCATGTTCAATTACAGCCATAGTCATAAGTTCCCTAATTCGCTTAGGATCAATCTTCCTACTCCTAAGCTTGCCTTCTTTATCCATCAACATCACTCCTATATCTTCACATTTAGGTAAGCTAGTACATTTATCTCTATGACGAATGAGATGTGAAGTGCCATTTTTCCCTTTACATGATAAATATCTACGACAGCCATGACACTGTGCTTTTCTTTCACCATCAACAACAACTCTAGTAAAACACTTCCACACATCAGATGTTAAAGTTTTACCTTTCTTAAGGTCTGATTCTTCACTGTTTGCAATGGATGGTCCAGATGGTGGTTTAAGAGGCCTTTTCCCTTTAGACGATCCAGCAACTGATAAAGATTGAATAAACTCTTCACTTGGTCCATCACCATTTGAAGACATTATGCTCTCTACATCAAATAAAAAATAAATTATGATTAACACAAACAGGATAATTGAGGCATAGCAACTATTCTGTTCATTAAAACACTGGTAATCAACTATTCTCCCATGAGGGTAATTCATTTCACATGCCTATTCATATTATCCAGAGTCACAGGGAAAAAACACTGGTAATCAAACACAAACACATCATTCAACAAACAAACCATTCTACTATACTATACCAAGTGATTCACTCAAACAACTGAAATCCCAACAAAACAAAATCCCACAAAATTAATAATCCAGTACAACAGGAATCACAAGCCAGAGATAAATCCCCACATGGCAGCTAACTAAACACCAAAATGCAAATAACCCCACAAACATTTACATCAAAACTCCCAAAAGAACCCATCTTTAGCACCTAACTTAAAGTCATCAATCCAAAAATTCTTCATTTCACACAATGCCCACCTGTATAAGAACTTTGCAGGGCTATAAGGTTTGCGATCTCCAGAAAAGACAGCAGAAAACATAGCATCCAGATCACAAGCAATACAAAAAGTCAAGATATACACATATATAAAAAAAAAGATCAGCAATACAAAAAGTCAATTAGCTAACTAATAAATCATCATTCAATCATCAAAAAACCCAGATAAGAATTAAGGATCCAAGACATCAAATGGCCGATCTATGACTAACCAGATGAGATTCACTGATTCACGCGAATGGCCGCCGTCGTCGTTGAGAGCTGCGTTGAGAGTGGCCGCCGTCGTTGAGAGCTGCGCCGGCGCCGATGGGTTAGTGAGAACTGAGACGGTGAGAGACAGAGAGTTAGACGTTGAGTGTGGATGAGACGATGAGTGGATGAGTCATGAGAGCTGCGCCGGCGCCGATGGAACTGAGATGGTTTCAGTCGAGTGAGAGGCTGAGAGTGCGTGACAGCGTGAGAGAGAGACTGAGAGTGAGAGTCTGAGAGAGATGAAGTTTATTTAAGTGAAGCAATTTTTTTTTTTAATAAAAACTGGATGCGGGCCTAAAATACGGGCCGGCCCGCGGCCCGGCCCGCACAGGCCCTAGGCCCTAAAGGGCCGGCCCGTACAGGCCCGCTCCTATCTTTTTCTACCAAAACAACAGGCCCGGCCCTCCTCGGGCTCGCATGAAAACGGGCCGGCCCATCGGGCCAGGCCCATATTACCGGCTCTATTCGTGTCCCGGGTTGCAGGCAACTGTACTGTACATATCCTACCTAAGCAACTTCTTTATGATTTCTTTAGTAACTGCCGTGTTTGTTTTCTTTCTTGCGATGGGACATTTAAATTTTCAAGACCTTACTTTGTTTTATTCTGAGTATTAGGATAATTATTGACTTATCTTCAATTTTTTTTCTGAGTGAAAGGTGTGTCATTCTCATTAAGGAATAAATCTGTACAATCATGTATAGTAGTATCAGTTGGGCCCAACTGACCCGCGGGTCAGCTACATTAAAGTCATTCTAATAGCTAAATAGTTTTCTTTAAACCCATTAGTGTGTGGAAGTTGTGGCTTTCTTGATGTGTTCCAGTAAAGCAAGTGCTTCTTGTATAATTGGTATGACTGGGTACGTTCATTGGCAAAGATTCGATTATTTCTGGCAGTCCAAAACTTCCAGCATAGAATTCCAAAAAGCTCAAATAGGGTAGGGCTGTTTTCAGTTTTTGTTTTCTAGTAAAGTTTTCAGTTTGGTAGGGCTATTTTCTATGGCTCAAGTTGCTATGGCCGTCTTAGTCATTTACAGGGATTTTTACGTAATTATCTGATATCTAACAAAATTCGGTCTTTATATTAAAAAAACAATTATACATCCTTTTGAGTTCGTATAATAAGAGTGTACTAATAACATCAAATTGTCTCAAATGCTCAAACAAGTTTTTAAAAGAGGACGTATTGATAATTATATTGGATCTTGTGTTTAGAGATGAAATTAGGTTAGACTTATGTTTGCTTTAGCTAAATAGACTTTAGCAAGCAATATATGCAAATTTTAGGCTTAGGCATGACCTTATATATAGACATTTTTTCGGCCTGAGCTTAAACCTTTCAAAAGTCTGATAAGGTATGAAAGTCTCTCTTTAAAAGTCTTTTTTTAAATATGAAAAATTAAATAAGTTTAAAATCCCAATTAAAACTGTGATTCCATATTTTACCCT
The DNA here is from genome assembly GCA_029929735.1 of Mimosa pudica. Lineage (NCBI taxonomy): Eukaryota > Viridiplantae > Streptophyta > Magnoliopsida > Fabales > Fabaceae > Mimosa > Mimosa pudica. Next base: position 2,711,152 of record JAKELP010000021.1, on the reverse strand, counting down.
TTAATCTATTGAAAGGTCTATGTATAACTTAAAAATATTTTACGACCATAGAACTCAATTATTTTCTCTTAATTTTAATATAACAAGTGTGAACTACTAATGCCAAAAAAGTTGTGTTTTATGTATTAATAATAAGATTTAAATTTAAATTAAAGTTAAGTTGATAGTGTTATAAATAATTTAATAATTTATGTTATATTATATATATCATGATAATGAGTCTGATCAGACTAATAATGTCAAACTAGGCCTAAAATAGGCTAGGTCATAGTTACCTAATAAAGTCTAGTCTATTCTCACCACCTACTAATGGTTTATTGTATCAATTCAACTAATTGGTTGGATTAGTCTCAACATGGTTTATTGCATTTGCACATATTAACTTTTTTAAATTTCAATCTATATTTCTAATTTACAATTCCTACATATTTATACTTAATAATAAAAGCATTATAATGAATTCTGAATTAAGTTTATACTACATATGCATATTAAATGAGATTTATGAATATTTAGTCTGTTCACGAGCGACCAGTTCAAATCAAGGTTTATGAACCCGTTTCTCAACAGTTTTAACTTTTAATAACATGTTTGTCTTTTTAATTCAAATAATGATAATCACTATCATTATTTGATTAACCCTACGCGTTTGCCTTCACAAGTAGTACTTAAATTTCAAACAACTTTTACTTACTTACATCAAGTATTCCACTTTATTTCAAGAATTTGTTTAGTTGTTTGTTTTTGTGTTGAATTATTTTAATTATTTCTCACTTGAGCGTCTTGATAAATTATGTTTAAAGATTTTACGCTTTTTTTTAAAAAATAAGAACCTTGAATTTTAATTTGTGTCATGTTCTTATCATTTCGTTATAGTCTTTTAGTCATATTGATAATTAGTTAGGTCTTTTTTGCCTGGAAAATTAATTTGATCTTGACAACTTGCAAAAATTGTAGTAATTATACCGTGTACGTATGCAACTATGAGGGAACAAATATACTAGTATATTCAAACTAAGAAAGGTCATTAAAAAGGGAGACATATTCCTACATAAATTATTAATAGAAAAACGTGTCTACATGAGCTTGAATCTTATATCAAATCATAGTTAGTTATAAAACCCATGAAATAAATGATGAAAGGTTCATGAATTAAAAAAGGTCATCATATTCAACTCCTCAGCCCGCACATCTAATTATTTGAGATTTGTAAAAAAAATCACTATATCTACTAGCTATAGCTACTAGTCGATTAAAAAAATACGGGTGTGTGGTTAAGTTACAATGACTCGTCCAAATGACTCAATCAACCTTAATCGATTGTATAGTGTTCAATCTTAGTCGTTGAAATTGAAGAAGTATTAAATCTCCTAAGCCACCAGTTGTTCAACTCTTTGAGATGCCTACAAATCAATGGAGGATTAATCTATCACCTATCTAGAGGAAGATACCTTGATTATTAATAAAAAAGAAGTTGATAAAAATGTTACTATTTAACAATAATTTATTTTTTAAAAAATGTTGCATTAATGGATAGAAAATATTTTATACACTCACATATAGTCACCCTTAGCTTATTAAATTTTAGGAATCTTTCTAAACAATAAATTCTAGAATGTGAAAATTTTCAATAATCTTTCTTTATTATTTAGAGTATGTATCTCGAGGTAAGAGTTCAAAAAATACTTCTTAAAATTTCAACTTACATATGTGGCTGAAAAAAATCTATAAATTTCAAAGGACTCGAATCCTGAAAACCTCAAATTAAAAATATTAACTATTCAAATTCAAACTTTGTGGCAGAAAACATCCAAAGTCCTAACGGACCCTGCAACTTGCACTTCATGCAACGAATTGAACCAATAAATATTGTTCTCTTTTTCAAGCATGTTGGTGAGATAATGATTGTTATCTAGGCTTTCCAAGTATTATTGAAGGAGTATAATTTCTCAGTACATACTCCTATGAAATAAATAATTGCCTGACCCTACTGTTGTTGTCAAAAAGTAAAATTCGATCGAACTTTATCAAATTTGTCATCACTTTGTTGTGTAAAGTTAAAGATGGGATTGGCAGTTAGGCTATATAAACTGAAGTAGTTGTTGACCGTAATTAATGTTACGAAATGAATTTCAAAAATAGTCTGAAGCAAGAATGTTAATTAGGATATCGATGGGAATCAAGCACAGAGTAAGTTGGAACTAGTTTTGATTTTGTTTGACGGGAAAAAGAAATGAAGTCAGGATTATTAGTTTACTTAATGGTGAATAATTCATCATAACCATCCTCTAATTACTATCTTAGTAAAAAAATGATAATTCATTCTTTTTGACCTTGAATGATAAATAATTTCAAGCTAAGCTAAAAAAAGAAAAAGTCAAAATTGACCAACTGCTTAAGGAAACTAAATATGGAATAATCAAAACATACTATTTCTTTCATAACGTGTTGATGAATTATTACAAGATAGAGGTCGTCTTCGTTTGCTTCTCCAATTTGTGTGGAGGCTAATTACTTTACATGGAATTCCTTATCACTTATCTTCAAACTTCAAAGCCTAAATAATCCAAGACTTTCACATAATTTTATATGACAATCAAACAAAATATTTCCAACCAATAAATGCTATCCCACCTGCTCAGACGTGATTTAGATCTTTTGCTTATCTAATACTACCTCTGGTCCTAAATATAGGACCTAGATAACTTTTTGGAGAGGTTAAGGTTACAAAATAATCTATTAAATTATGACATATTTGATATATTTTTAGATTATCCATTAGTTTATAAGTAAAATAAACTAGTTTAAGGGAAAAAATTAGGTAAATCAATTTATAATTAACTTATTTTGTTTTTTTTTAGGATTTTTCAAAAAAGTCAATTAGGTCTTATATTTAGGACCGGAGGGAGTATCATTTACCTGCAATATATATCGAGAATTTATTTATTTAACTCATGCCTCGTTTGTTAACTGTGTTTCTTATATTTTGAATTAAAGAAAATTTGGTGAAAATTATCCAGGTTCCAAAATTTGTGGAATATTTCACAACTGTTTCAACTTTTTTCCATAAACATTTAAGTTAATAATTAAGAATTACCTTCTTTTTTGTATAACTATATATGCTACTTCTTAAAGTATAAAATATATTTAATAATGCCCAGTTAATCATTTCATCCATTAAATATATTAAGTGTATTCGCTCCCTGTAATTGTTAATTAGGAGTTAAAAGATGGAGATTAAGAAAATTGGTTAAAACTGGTTATTTATAAATATATCCTAAAATCGGTTATTTATGAATATATCCTTTAAATACCCTCTTTAATAATTTGTACTGAAGATCTTTTTTTTATTCCGATTACGTGTATTGAAGTTATTTATGATGACTAAGCCTCCTAATATATGTAATTGCTAAAGAATTTTTAATAAGGGTTATAAAAAACATATATGCGCATATATGTTTTTCTTAGAAGTATTATTCTGATAATTGTTTTTGGAAATAATGTTGCTCCAAGAATATTTAAGTAGACCAGTTATGCATTTTACCGTTAAAATATTAGTAGAAAATGTCAATATTCTTACAATTAATATTAATTTTATAATGAAATAAGGCAATATCACTATAGTTTTAAAACTATTTGTGCAATTTTAAACATAAAAAACTTTTGGAAGGAAATAGTATTTGAATGAAAACTTTTGTATCAAATTTTTTTCACTCAAAATAAGCAAAAACATAAAAGATCGATCGTGAACGAGGTTTTGGGATTAAAGTAACTGGTGGCTCTTTCAAATTTATAATAAGAGGGAGTACAAACTTATGAGTAAATAATTAATTTCTATATTAATTGGTCATCTTTCTATTTTCACCTTAAAAATTATCACGATATGCATAACATGGTTTTATTTATTTGATCAATATTCTACAGCAAAACTTTTTCATTTTTATTGTGTCTATATGAGCATATTTAATTTTTTTGTATTATAGTGAAATGCTTTGAAACAAAAACTAATTAACCACACATAAGAATGCTCCTATATATATTCGACACATTATATAGATATTCGGACAATTCCATACTATAATACTGACAATGTAATCAAAAAAAAAAAAAATACTGACAAACTTTATTAGGGTCGTTCACACCCATAATATAAACTAATTGTAGTAATTAAAGTACTCCCTCCGGTCCTAAATATAAGACTTAGTTGACTTTTTTTGAGATGTTAAGGTTACAAAATATGTTATTAAATCATGACATATTTAATATATTTTTATATTAGTCATTAGTTTATAGATTAAATAAACTAGTTTAATGGAAAAAAATTAGGTGAATCAATTTATAATTGACTTATTTTGTTTTTTTAGGAATTTCCAAAAAAGTCAACTAGATTTTATATTTAGGACCGGAGGGAGTATGTTGTAACATAATGTGAGATCCAATCAAACTAACTAATTATGGCATTTTTGGATGTCTAACTACCTATTTGCATGCACTCATCAAGTGAATAGAAGATAGTTTAGTTTTGAAAAAAATTGATTAATTATACATTAAAGAACAAGATATAAAAAATAAATCATGAAATATGTGTTATGGTCAAAAAACAAAATCATGAAATACGTGTCGAAGCTGAAAGAAATAGTCGTAGCTACTATTCATTTAAATGATAATGAGGAAAGACTTGTATAGTTGACGGACTGACGAGGGCTTTGAAAAGTCAACAAAGTCTCACACATTCATTTGCTTATATATACCCGAACAGTACAAAACAGTTTCACAAACAAACCAACAAGGCAACAATTCTTTCTATATATTATATTCCCTCCTATCTCTCGCTTAATTTCAAGCCCCAAATCCAGACTCGTGTTCTTCATATATATATCTTCTTCGTCATCTTCTTTTTCATCTTCTGTTAGCTGCAAAATTGTGTGTGTTGTGTAAAGAGAAAGTGTCAAATTAAAAATCAATGGCAGGGGAAGAGGAGAGAGATATGCGAGAAACGGCCACGTGGGCTGTGGCAGTGGTGTGCTTTGTCTTGCTTGCCATTTCCATCATCATCGAACACATCATCCATGCTATTGGCCATGTAATTTTCTTACTACATCAGTTCCCACTTTGCAGTTTTTTTTTCATTTGAAGTGGATTTTATATTAAGGATTGGCAACACTAGAACTTAGATATATGTGATGATTATAGGAACACGTTATTGACTTATGTCTTGTTCTGCAACTAAGAACTCATATTTTGTGATTGCAGTGGTTAGAGAAAAGACACAAGCATGCTCTCTATGAAGCCCTTGAAAAGATAAAAAACGGTATCATATACCATACATCTAATTCTTTTCTCTGTTTTTATTTTGGGGGAAGATCCTCTTCTTTATTTGTTTTACTTTTTTTGTTAACAATCTGTTCTCTGTTTTTTTGTGAAGAATCTCTTTTTCCCTGTGTTTTTTTAAGTCTCTCTTCTCTTTTTGTTTGTTTGTTTGTTTGTTTGTGATGGCTCTCTGCTTCTGTTTTTTTTTGTGAAGGCTCTTTTCTTCTCTTTTGCTTCCTCTGTTTCTCTCCTTGATTCTCAAAATAACCATGTTCATATATTTAAAAGAAATTATGAGTTTGATTTTGTATTCAACGAATTCAGCAAATAATGCTGTTTTTGGAAGTCAAATTACTATTGATTCTGGGTTTTCCCTATTGTCAAAGAAAACCCAAAAAAAAAAAAAAAAACAAGGACTACAAGATTTGTCAACGTCACTACTCAATTGGCGAATTAATTATTAGACTTGGCACTTGAGTCCTGCATCAAACCACAATAAATAAACTGTACAACTAATATTAATATATTATTTATTATTTATGGTAGGAACCGACATAGATGTTGCCAAAAGAGTATTTTAAAAACTAATGCATCCTTTTATATAAAAAAAACTAATGCATCCATTTTATCGTGAGTGAAAATAAAATAACTTAACTAATAATTATAACATCACAGTTATATAACAGATTTGTTTAGGAATGAAAATACAAAGAAAAAGTAGTAACATCACAGTCATATTATATAATATGACTCCACGATGTATTTTAGGAATGAAAATACAAAGAAAAGGTTACGTCCAAGGGGTCAAATTTACTAATAATAACTGCGAAATATCCTATATTTATAAAATTTATTTAATTTGAATGGTAAATCAAGTCAAGAAAAGTAAGCATATGTATATCTTTCCAATGGATTCAGATTCCCTCAGCGGCCAATTCCCTCAGCATCCCTCAGCGTCCCGCAACAATATGACACGTCAGCAACAATTGCAATCATATCCATTCATTTCTCTCTTCGCTTTCAAGTTCTCAACTCATTGTGCGCATGGCCGTATGGCCTCTTCAACTTTTCCCAGATCACCTCTTCAACTTTTCCCATATCACCATAACAAACAACATTTGCATCCAATATCTGAATAAATAGAACAATTATTCTTTAAGTTTTACTCCCTCTCCTCCCTAATTGTCCTCTCCGGCGCTGACCTCGTGGCGTCTGCCGCCCGCCTGGCCCCCGCCTTGAACGTGGCCACCTCCATGCTGGCTGCCTCAGCGTCCACCGCCGCATATCCACCTCCGCCGCCGCCGCCGCTACCACGAGACTGAGCTTCGTGCACAGTGATACTCCTTCTTGACTGATGACGCCGTTGTCGGTGGCCCAGGCGAGGCCGTCGATGAAGCAACAATGGATGGAACAGAGAGGAAGAGGAAGGTGATAAGGGTAAAATGGGAAAAGAGGAGGTAATGACGTGTCAGATTTTAAGAGCATCATGAATTGGACGGACGATATTAAGTGAGTGATTGAATGTACGGACGGATTTTGGACGCTGAGAGCCGCTAAGGGGAGCTGCCGCTGAGAAAATCCGTTTCCCTTTCCAATTAGGCGTGCAAGTTTTACATTGTGTGAATAGTAAATAGCATATGTATTTCTACCGATGATGATTTGTGCGGCTGTGATTTAAATAGTAGATTTTTTTTAAAGAAGTAATACCTTTTCAATGATTTAACTTGATGATGTTTTATATGATATGATTAGAGCTGATGCTGCTGGGATTCCTATCATTTTTGCTAACGGTGCTCCAAGATTCCATATCTGGATTATGCATTTCAAGGGAAGTGGCTGACACGTGGCGGCCTTGCTCTGACTCCGATTATTACGCCAATGGCAAATACATCAAATCAAAAAGCAAATTATCAGTCAAACTGTCTACTTTTAATACCACTCGCCGTTCCCTCGCTGCCAAAGGAACAAACACCTGCCCAGAGGTAACGTTACCCATTAAATTGTTATTTACAAATCTAGGAGTGATATTAGATGAAAGTATCTTAAAATTTGTTTTAAAATTGTCATTTTTTTTCTCTTCTTTGTGGTATAGGTGTAATTCAATTTTTTTTCATTTCAACTGCACTGATTTTAACTAAGTATCTTAGTTTAATATGGATACATGTGTGTGTACTGTGTAATTTCAGGGTAAAGTTGGGTTTATGGCTGCATATGCTATTCATCAGCTCCACATATTCATATTTGTGCTCGCAATATTCCACATTCTTCAGTGTATTATTACTTTGGCTTTGGGCAGATACAAGGTATATTCTCTCTCTCTCTCTCTTTACTGTGTTTATGTGTGTGTATTATTTATATATTATCTTTCATTTCCATCTTAAATATCTCTACCCATTTTGGGGCAATAATATATAAGAGAATTTCTTACTCTTTCTGAATGGCTCAATATCTTTCTTTTGGTTCAATGAATGACTATAAAGAATTTGATATTCATATATATTTTTTCTTATAAAAAAATGTTTGCAGATGAGAAAGTGGAAGAAATGGGAGGAAGAGGCAAAATCTCCAGAATATCAATTTGCTAATGGTAAGTGAATGGCAAGTCATCAATAGACTCTCATTAAAATTTTGTGCAAGTAACCCGAACTAATCAATTTTGTACTCCTTAAACTTTATTATCACTTCTCAAACTTAGAGTCATATGCAAACAAACCTCTTAAGCTTTTAAAAGCTAATTATAGAGATATAATAAATAAACAAATAATATGGGAGTTATTATATGAAAAAATATAAAAGTACAATAAGCTTTTTTTTAACTGAAGTACAATAAGCTTATTAGATAATCAAAAGTAAAAAAACAAAGATATTTCGATTTTAGTAAAAGTTTTACAGGAAAAAAACTTATAAATATTAATTAGATTGTGACTAACAAGTCACTCATAAATTAGAACACCTAACTCAAGTATAATAGGATGACCACTTTGCCAGGTACTATTAGCTTGGAATGTGACATCACTAAGCCAAGTGGCCCAACTTGGACTTGTTTGCAATGTCACAGTCTCCCACGCCTTTAGGATGATATTGGAATAATTCAAATAGTCAAAATATCTACATAATCAAATCAACTTCAATTATTGCGATCTCATATTGAAGGCCTAATAGATAGTACTATTTGACTCTTTTAGTTCCGTGATTTAAATAGGAAATAGGAAAAAATCAAACCCCTATACTGTTTGGTGGTTGTTGATATTTTAATTTGCTGGAAGTGAAAAAAAATGAAGTTCAAGTGTGTCTTTGATAAGAAAGTTTAATTTGATCTCGTAGATATTATCATGTAAAATCGCATTTCAATAAAAGCGGGAAAATTATAAATTTATGTAATTGCAGATCCAGAGAGGTTCAGGTTTACGAGGGACACAACATTCGGACGAAGGCATATACACGTATGGAGTAAATCATCAATTTCCTTATGGATCGTAAGTCAGAATATTTTGTCAATTACGAAAATAGTCATATTTCCTATGGAATTTAAATTTTTAAAATCAGGCCATTAATATTTTAATCATTGTGTTGTGTTTATTTATTTGATCATCAGGTAAGTTTCTTCAGGCAATTCTATGGATCAGTTACAAAGGTTGATTATATGGCACTCAGGCACGGATTTATCATGGTAATTAGTTAATTAATTTATAAGACACTTAAACTTCATCACAAGTCTTAAACGACAATAGATGTAAAATTATGTATGCGTTTAATTATAGGCACATTTAGCTCCTGGAAGTGATGCCAGATTTGATTTCCAAAAGTATATCCAGAGGTCACTCGACAAAGATTTCAAGGTTGTCGTTGGAATAAGGTGTGAAACAAGCGTTATCCACCCATCTCTATCAATTACAAATTATATTTGTGTGTGTGTGTATTATCTCTTTTTCCTGATCTCTTTTAATTTACTCCTAAACCCTATTATAATTGAGCTTAAATTTTTGGAATTTTTCAGCCCACTTATATGGCTCTTTGCTGTCGTTGTCTTGTTGACAAACACTCATGGTAAGGTTACTTTAAATTAATATATATAATAGCCTTTTAGCTCTAAATTATAAGTGATAATGAATTTTAGGGATATTGTTGATTCTTTTAATAAGATATATCTACTTCTTTTTGAATTTGTTTAAAGATTTAATTCTTTTATTTATGCTTGAATTTGTTTTACATATTTTCTTCAAATCTTTCCTCATCACTCCAGCTCTCTCAGAGTAAGTCGCTCTTTTTATAAATAATGGCATATTCAAAACAATGACGTTGTTTTTATTTTTTTGCTTTAACTAACTTTAACCGTATTTTTTCTTTATCTACACACACACACACACACACATATTCCATACGTAATTTATTTATAGTTTATATATATATATATGTAGGAATAAAGCGTATTATTGGTGGTTTAGATTTCAAATTAAATTAGGTAGATATAATCAGGGTCATTTTTTTATAATGTAGTATAATAATTAACCTTGTTTGACTTGTTTTGTTATGGACAGGATGGTACCCATATTTCTGGCTTCCATTTATCCCATTGATTGTGAGAACTCAACATATATACTCATAAAATTTCATTAATTATTTTACTTTAGTCTTTATTTTGAAATTAGAATAATGTAATTGAATAAATTAAATGCAGATAATATTAGTGGTGGGAGCAAAGCTACAAATGATAATCACACAAATGGGACTAAGGATTGCAGAGAGAGGGGAAATAGTGAAGGGAGCTCCTGTGGTTGAGCCTGGCGATGAACTCTTCTGGTTCAAAAAACCTCGCTTCCTACTCAATCTTATCCATTTCGTTATCTTTCAGGTCCCAATTATACTTCTCTTATCTACATATATGCACAACCTCTTATCCTACATATACGTATATATGTTAGATAGAATGATTCATTTAGTAATATTTACAAGTTACACCACTAAATATAAAAGTATATTTTTATCCTTCATTTATTACGTAGCGACTTTGTTCTCATGCATGTGATATAGTGAATAATTGTTTTTTATGATATATAGTGAATATCTTATAAGAGTTAAGTTGGGAAGTTATTGACATTTAAAGCACAATTAGCGAAGTTTAATTTTTCTTGATCTATGTGAAAATACTGCAAGTAATTTACAAAGATCGAAGATCAGTATATATGCCAACACATCATGGTTTGAACTTGAAAACTCGTCCAAGCATAGTAGATGTATGTGAAATTGTCATTGGGCATTTCACAATTGACACACACAGTCACTCATTTAAGTGAATAAGTGATTGTGAGTTCAGTATCACAAACTGTTAAAAACTTGACCTTTTTATTTAGGGTAAAGGTATAAAAATGGGTTCAAACTATTACGCCAGGAACACATATGGGTAACATGTATTTTCGGGCTCAATTCTGGGACTGAAGAATAAATATTGGTGCAATATAGGGAACGCCGTTTATGTTGACCGACGTTGACCGTTAAAAGTTGACGCGGCGGGGAAAATGATTTTTTTGCTGACGTGGCACGCCACATAAGCGTGCCACGTCAAAAAAGTGCCACATAAGCGCACCACGTCGGCAAAAAATGTCACATAAGAATGCCACATCAGCAAAAATGCCATATAAGTGTGCCACGTCAGCAAAAAAGATTTATGTTCCCCGCCACGTCATCGTTTTACAGTCAACGTCGGTCAACATAAACGGCGTTCCCTATATTGCACCAATATTTATTCTTCAGTCCCATAATTGAGCCCGGAAATACTTGTTACCCCTATGTGCTCCTGGCGTAATAGTTTGAACCCATTGTTGCACCTTTACCTTTTTTTTTAACTCTAACAGTAGCTTTTGGATTTTTTTTTTGGTTCTCAATGTTGTGACACCGAAGCACATTTCCAATTCTTGGTTTTCTTTTTCTTACCATTCTTATCTGTTGTGTTCTGCAGAATGCATTCCAACTCGCATTTTTTGCCTACACTACTGTAAGTGTCTCTCCTCTCCAATATTCGTGAATATAATTCACACACACACACACACACGATGATGATATATACATTACCAGTACTATATATATATATATTTTTCTCTTTTAATTATGTAGATATAGCTAGCTAGAAGGAAAAGCAAAAGCTGAGATTAATTTGTTATATCTGTCTAAAATTACCTTTGTGCTTCATTATTTTTGTTTCAGTACGCATTCAGCCTAAGGTCGTGCTTCCACCAAGAAATCGAAAACATTGTCATAAGACTTGCTACAGGGTACGTACGTGAACATATAAATTAAGTCAAAACCTCATTTTGTTCTCATTATCATATATGATTAATCTATCAACGCTTCAATTTCTTTATCACTATGTAGTACGTAGCTTGTAATAATCGATAATGAATCAGCTTAATAAAGTAATGCATATCTATTTCTTGTTTTGTTTAATTTTCCAGGGTTATCATACAAATTCTATGCAGCTACGTGACTTTACCTCTTTATGCTCTCGTCACACAAGTAAGATACCACGCCTTCCAAATTTTAGGATTAAACCGTATTTCTTTCCCCCTCAAATTAAGTATTCCTAAAAAAGACTATATATATCATCCTCCTAAAAAAATTTAAGGTAATTGGTTAACAGTCCTTTAGCTTTGTGATAATTGAAACCATCTCTAAATTTTAATTCGATGTAATTGATCAATCCCTATAATTATGACCCGATCACTTCAAAGTTCAAAATTCAAATTTAGAAACACAAACCGAATGAAACTCAACATAATAATATCCATTTAATATTAACCATTTTAAAACATTAGTCCCTAAGTTTAATTTTTAAAATGTAGGGACAGACAATTAATCTGAAATAGTTAAAAATGTATATATGAATCAAGTTGCATATAAGTCAATGTTTAAGGACAGGTCGCCTTTCAATCATGTCAAAATAATGGGAATTAAGTTACAGAGTTGAAGTTCAGTGGCGCTGCATTTTAAACGGAGTTGAAATTATAGGAATTTAGTTACCTACTCTGAGTTAAAGTTTGAGAACAAAGTTGTAATCCAATAAAACAATGAAAATTAAAAAATAAAATCTATTGGACGAAATATACACTCTTAATCTGTGAAAGCTCTGACTAACTTGTATGTGGCGTGTTTTGATGGTAATAATGACAGATGGGATCAAATATGAAACCCACAGTATTCAACGATAGAGTGGCAACGGCACTAAAGAACTGGCACCACACTGCAAGAAAACAAGTGAAAGAATATAGCAAACATTCAGGGACAAACACGCCCTTATCAAGTGCCCCAGCAACACCGACACATGGTATGTCACCTGTTCATCTTCTTCACAAGCACGCTGGGCCCCACAGTGATAGCATCCCCACATCTCCTAGAGGATTCGCCAATGAACGGTGGGATTTGGAAGAAGGACATACAATTGAAGGGCATGAGATTCAGATGATTCCTACTTCTTCTACGGGATTACCTCCTATAAGGACCCAACATGATGAAGAAATTCCACATAGCAAAGAGTTTTCATTTAAGAACTCTCATAAAGTTAGAGACCATCATCGATCTTATTAATGAGCTCGTTTACTTCTTGGGTTTTGTCCATATGGTATAAAGCCAACAGCTGTTATATATATAATGCATGTTCTCTAGAGAAGATTTCACTTCCTTTGTTTTTTTTTTTTTACCTTTTTATTCTAATGATTGAAGCCTCATGATTTTGCACAACTTTTGTTTTCTTTCTCAAGAACGATCGTGAATTTCACTTGAGATATGTAAATCACAAGTTAGAATTATGAAATGATTACTCATTCAATTTTTTTATTCTTACGAAACTATCTACTTTTCATGTGATTTCTTGCCTACCGATATAGATAACAATAACAAATTGATCTATCAAAACGTCATTTTCTCAAATGATAATTATAGTAGTCAAATAAGACATTAGCATAATTACAAGTTTTTACCAATCAATCAAATTTTTATAAGCTAATTTCAATAAATGGTCTTGATATTCATTTTAAATATTGGGGACCTGAATTGTATCTATGATATGTTAGTAACCTCGTGTTTGGTAATTAAAAAGCAATGCAAATCATAGATTTGTCAATCGTACAATATCATCATCATTGATTCATGTTCATAAAATTCGACAAAGTTTTATGTTGACCATTAAAGTCTAATATACACAAGCCTCTATTTTTACTTGGGTTTGAAATCAGCTATAAATATAGGCGGAGTCAAAACAATTAAATATAGTTATTTCCACAAATTTCTAATTGTTTTACTACCTAATTAAGGATTCAACATTAAAAATAAGACTTGTAAATCTCTTGGTTCAACATATCAATATGAAAGTTTGACTTATGAAGATGTAATTCAACTTAAAAACACAAAAGATTGACTTGAAAGTATTAATTTGTATATATAGTCAGCTTGTAAGTAACGCTGTGTACAAGTTTGACTTCTAAATATAATTGGGAAAGTCTTATACTCTATTTCTTGGGCTGGTCCAAGATATTGAATAGGCTCATTATTGTCTGCAAGCTCAATTATGTAGGTTACTTTAATTTATTACATATTTCAGTTTATGTCCTTTCAGCTTTGGTTGTATATCCACTTGCGCGATCTCGGCTTGTCTCTTCTTGTGCCTAGAGATATTTTATTTATTGGTACAAAAACGATGGCTACAACCTAGACAAAAAATTTAAAGAGAGAGGAATGAAATCCCAATCGATATTTGTGAGAAGATGAGGCGAACCCACATCCAACATGGCTGAATCCAACATGGCTGAAGCAGTTAATGCGTTAAAGCAACTGCAAGAGCATTCTAAAATATGTAAATAGTATGATTTAGTTGCGTTAGAGATATTTTATACTAATGTTTAAACAAGTTCACGTAAAAATAGTTTTTTTTTTATTTCTTAGAATATATCCACACTTATGTGTCAAGAGAGACTAATCATTTACTATTTTGAAGTTTCATATAGAGGTAGACATCTATCATGTGAAATTGCTCCATTCACTTTCATAACGAATGTGAGTACTTACTATTCACGTCAACTCAGTAGATTTGAAAATTGTTCTTTTTATAACAATGAAAATTGTTTTTAATACCAACCCAAACTGGCCAAAACCACACATAACTTCAATAGATGTATTCAGTATCATATTAGTAATAAGTTCTTTGAATTTGATTCAAAACTCATTTTCTCAAAACCCAAATTCCAAGCTATGTAAAGTGACGCTTTTCATAGGATTGCTCATTTTTCTTTCTTAAAAGAGTTGCGCTGTGCATTACTAAGCTAGGCTATATTTAAAGCCTGTAATTCAATATCCATTGGGGTTCCAAATTAAAGACCCCACCGCATGGCCTGCATGATCCTTGGTAGAGGACAATGAACCATCAAAATTAATTTTTATGCCATTTGGAGGAGCCGTACGTAGAGGTGGTTGCCAATTGTATTCAATTTTCCTTGAATATTATAAGTGTTTTACGTCCGTTTTGTAACATGGCCCAAGCTAGTTTTGACAGCAACTTTTCTACTATTTGAATCAAGCTCCTTATGCTAACCCTAATTAAAGTTAAAGGTAGGGGCGTGAGTAAAATATCTGAAATTCAATGGGCCACTCCGCGACCTACAAAGATTACCCATTTAAAACACGTCCAATTAAATCCTTTAATAGACTAATAAAAACTCAACCCATTCATCAATGGGTAGTTGTTTGAGCTGGTAAGTGGACTACAACCCCCGTAAGGATGCGAACGCGTGTTCGAATCTCGGGAAGCGCCCCATTGGGAGAGAGGACAAACTTGCCTATGTGGGCAACACTCGTACTCCTCGAGTTCAGATTAAATCGGACGGTGATTAAAAAAAAGTCCAACCCATTTAATTCTTAAATGGGTGGACTTTGGGAACACCTTCATATTTTTGTTTATTTGTTTTAGCTTCTACTAAATAAGTAATAAGCCCTTGACACATTTAAAGGATGTTATTATGTTATTTGTCTAAATTTAACTTCTTTTTATGGTTTTGCAAACTATGATTTAAATAGAAATTTGGAAATTTCTATTTCTAATATTATAAAAGAAGTCAAGGATTGATGGGTTCCCAATGACCCATTTAACACATTTCCTTAATTCAAACATAAATGGGTTGATGTTTGGGTCCATACCCATCTATTGATGGCTTGTCTATAACTCCCACCCCTAGTTGAAGGTTTTATTTTCATCATTTAATTTTAGCAGAGTGATGTTTCAATCTTTTGATCCCATAATGTTAATTTCTTAATAGAAAATGCTTACATTTCAATTTTAAACGCAGGAAAATTTAATAATAATCTTACACTCAATCATTTTCATTTAATAAAATTTAATTTAATATGATAGCAATGCTCTCAAACTCACGATTTTATTTTCCGATATTATTGTTTTTACAGCCTTGCTTATAAATAATGTGTCACTAGTCATTTAAATTCATCATGACTATAAATTCGGTAATATCTCACAATTTTACAAGTCAAAATTTTCTGTTTTTATATTTTAATATTATAAAAAAGGAAAAAACTTACCTCCAATGCAATAGGTCCAGTCCAACCAGTTAGCCAATCATTTGCTGCCACGTGGATTTCACTAATTTTCAACAAGTTATGCTGTTACATCACCGTCTCTCCTTTCCCAATTTTAAAATTGAAAACCCCTAGAAGCTACATGTTTATCTCGTCATTTCGTCAAGGAGGACGCAACTAATCGGCAGCGGCAGTGTTTGTCGGCGACGGCAATGTGGGTCGACGAAGGAAAGCTAGCTCACAGGTCTGGCCAGCGAGAGGTAGACGAACTTGAGTGAAAACACCGCTGGAGAAGACAAGCTCATGAGAAAGCTTCAACCTTTGAAGATGAAAGCCAATCAGTTTGTAAAATGGATATGGTTTTTTGCAGATCTGAAAGATGGAGGAGAGAGAACATTGTCCGTTTTGCTCTAAATGTGGGGGTCGGTGTTTGTCGGCGACGAACTCGGAAGCGACGGTGTGGGTCGGCGACGGACTGACTGGCGGCGGTGAAGGCAAGAGAGAAGATAGGGAAGGAAGATGCAAGTTGCAACAGAGAGAAAAGTGGGAGGAAGGCGAGAGAGAGTTAACTTGTTAAACACTGTGAACCACGTGGCAGCATATTACTAATGCACTGGTTGGACTGAACCCATTGCACTGGAGGTAAGCATGACCCTATAAAAAATTGTGTTAAATTGCTGTAAATTGGGTATTAATTATTTTTATTTGACTATATTCAAGAAATTTATACATAAATTTTATAGCTAGAAATATCGTTATTGAGTCAACTATTTATATCCAAATTTAAATATATTCAAGTTAAATTATTGTTATTTTTATTTTTTTATTATATATTGAAACCATGTGTTTATTAGTAAATGCTTACTCTTACAAATTTACGATTTAAGTTTATGATTTGTTTTTACATTCTTTTTATAGGTTATTCAACTCACAGGTTTAGCAACATTTGATAGCATTGGACTATGTTTTTTAAGCCTTTTCAATTGTGTAGCAATGACAAATAATGTAAAAAGTAGCAAACTAAAAAGGCATTTATTTATGAAATAAAAAAATAGATCAAACTACAGTCCTTTTAGTAATAGATTGAATATGAATATTTGCAAAATTATAGTCTTATTAGACAAATTGAGGAAAGTTCGGAATTCATGAGGGGTTGAAATTTTCACCTAATTCAAGAAGGCGTCTTAAAGCACGCGCGTAAAATAATTTTTGTAGTATTGTCTTAAGAATCAAACTTCTGTCATTTTGGATTTGACGAATTATCAGTAGAGACTAATATTATTTTTTGAACTGGAGTAGAGACTAATGTTGTTTAAAATACTTAATATATAATACGGAGTATATAATTATATAAGCCACGATTTTCCGAAAGAATGTTCTATTTGTGGAATATATCAAAACTACCTTCCCAAGTAGTTTCTTCCCAGGTAGAATTTACACTACTTTGGTCTTTCAAGGGTCAAAGGATATTTTTGTCATTAATTAGACAACGACTATTCTTACATGAACTTCATTATACCCATACAATTTTCGTGATGCAATGTTATTACCTAAGATTGTTATTAGTTCACCATTGCAACATTCTTTAACTTTAATTATAGGCATGCAACATATACATTAGTTGAAAAAAACTAGCTAAAATCCTAAAAGTTCTCTTAACATATGGTGGGATGGAGAGCATTTTGTGATCAGCAGCTTACTTTTAAGAGGAATGACCTGTGATGAAGATATCAATTATTACTATCGGTGGTAGATACTTTGAGTTTTATAAAAAGAAGCATTCTCTTTAACCACTAATTATTATAAAACTAAGTTGACTTTTTTGCGAAAAATTAATGATACCAAAAAAAGTACTCTAAATGTTTTTACATTTATATATTTTTCTGCAAACATTAACTTATTTTACAAATATATGCTACCATATACAATCTAATTACATTCATCATCAGCATATGTTACATTTTAGTAGTCTAGTTTAATTTACCTTTTCAACCCCCATATATATATATATATATATATATATATATATATATATATATATATATATATATATACACACACATAGATAGATAGATAGATAAGCCAACTAATTGATTTTGTCATTAGAATCAGATGGTGCATGACCTTGCCTAACATACTCATATGATGGTATTTATATAATATGTTTCACATAAAGGAAACCTTAAACATTATTATCTATTCCAACAAATTTAACAAATTTCTAATTTTACTTCAAAATCACCCCATAATAAATAGGGATAGGATTGTATATGCACATGTAAAATTTAAACTATGTGAATTATAAATACTCCCTTTGTTCCTTACTATAAGAGCCTAAAATTTGAATGGTTTTGGTCAAAACTATAATAGTTCATCTCACATTCTCTCCTTATTTAATGTGTTCTTTCCTACATTGTCCTTAACTCTCTTTATTATTTATTAATGTTTATGTATTTCTCTCTCTTAAAAATATATCATAATAGATATGAGCAATATTGGAAAAGAAACATTAATCCAGACCCTCAACTAACATTCACATGTTTTTTTAAGAAGCGTTTTTTTTTTTTCCGGCTGCTTTTATATTAAGGACGAGTCTCTCGACCCTCTGCATGACAATACCATCTGCCTTTTGGAGAATTATTATTGAAAAGCAAGATGAGTTTGAACTCCATTCATTATTAATTAGAAAAATCGTCCTCCTCTTTCGTCATAGTTGTGGTCATAGCTAGTCAGGTGCAAAAATAAAAAACAGAGAACCTGACCAACACGTAAATCCAGGGGGAAACAAAGAACTCCGTCACTCATCTTTCTTCATTAAATATTCTTGTTCAATGCGACCTAACATTATTTATTGTGTGGACTATGTCAATGTACTCTTTGTTAGTTTCACCCTCTCTCTTGTTCTTTCTTCTTGTTTTAAAAGGAGATAGATACAGTTAATACTAAGAACCAAGTCTCCCTCGCCCTCCCTCCCTCCGCATGTTTTTTCCAAACATGCCGGCTAATAAATAAAAAAAGTACTTCCCTTGTATATACACACACACATATAACAAATCTTGATTCTCATCGCCCCTTATGATCTTCTTCATTTTATCATCACCTTAGCTTCTTCAATTTGTTTTTCCTTAGGCCACGGAAACACATTTGTCCTCTTCTCTACTCTTTCTTTCTTCTCTCTAGCTCCCCCCTTTTTCCATATTCAAAATTAATAGCAAAAATATCATAGGAAAATGGCAGGCGGCGGAGAACTACAAAAAGAAAGGACGTTGGAGGAAACAGCGACGTGGGCAGTGGCAGTGGTGTGTTTTGTGCTACTCGCTATTTCAATCATCATTGAACATATCATTCATGCTATTGGCAAAGTAAGTTATTTATACTTTCATATAAAGTATCTTACAAGCATATCTGGTCCATGTCTTTCGAACACATGTTTGGATTACGTTTAATCCCTTCATGAGGAAATTTTTAATATGTTTGAGAGAAATTTTGAGAAAAACAAGTTATGAACCAAATGTGTTTGTTGCCTTAAACTTTTCTTTTATAATTGAATATTCTACAAATAAACTTTATTATATATTGTTTTAATTAATTTCTGATAACAATAAATGACATTGTACGTGAGATTTGATTTTTATATAATAGCTTCAATTTATTAGGAAATACTCCCTCCGGTCCCTAATGTAAGAGCCCAAAATTTGAATGATTTTGGTCCCTAATGTAAGAGCTCACCCTATATTCTCTCCTCATTTAATGCATTTTTTCCTACTTTACCCCTAACTCTCTTTCATATTTATTAATGCTTATGTATTTCTCTCTCTTAAAAGTACCATAATAAATATGGGCAATTTTGGAAAAGAAGCATTAACTCCAGACACCCAACTAACATTCACATGTTTTCTTAAGAAGCATTTTTTTTACGGCTAGCTCTTACATTAGGGACCGGAGGGAGTATTGTTTTTACAAATGTTAAACCAAATAACCCTTAGCTTCCAAGATATTTTAGTTGATATTTATGAGGGTTTGAAATTTCAGTGGTTCAAGAAGAAAAATAAGATAGCTC
This sequence comes from Mimosa pudica, assembly GCA_029929735.1. NCBI lineage: Eukaryota > Viridiplantae > Streptophyta > Magnoliopsida > Fabales > Fabaceae > Mimosa > Mimosa pudica. The sequence goes on along the minus strand of JAKELP010000021.1, from coordinate 2,691,210 downwards.
TTTATGAAGCACTTGAAAAGGTCAAAGGAGGTATGGCAATAACTTTCTTCTGCAGTGACTTATAATTTGGATTTGTTAAGATTGATTAATCAAGAGAGAGTAGTTGAGATATTACATGATTTAATTTAATAATTAATGAGATTAATGAATATCATTGTAGAGCTTATGTTGATGGGATTCATATCGTTTATGTTGACAATACTACAAAGCTCAATTTCGAATATTTGTATATCAAACAATGTGGCTTCCACGTGGCGACCTTGCGGATCTTACAAGGACGATTCGCCGGCAAAACAAGCCGATGAAGAACATGCCACTAATTTTAGGAAGCTTTTCGAATATTCTCAACGCCGTTTCTTAGCCACTAAAGGTTATGACCAATGTGGAGAGGCAAGTCATTCCCCCTCCATCTATACATTCTTTTAAAATTACAATACCATTTTGTAACTTGTAAGTTCACTTTGCCAAAAATTTTATTCTTCAGTATAAGTCCAGTTTAAAAACGATTTTAGTGATGGTATTTCATTATGAGTCGCCTGTACATATTTTAAAACAGAATACAAAAAAAATTGACCTATTTTTTTTGAATGTTGTGTTTGTCCATAGCTCGAAAAAAATCTCATGAGTTATGTAATGGAGGGATTGAGTATATATATAATCCCTCGTGTCATAATCATACAAACATTTTTACTTTTTTAAATAAATTAAGGATGCCAATTGAAGCACTTTAAGTTGTCTATACTTATCTTTTTACTCAAAACTAATTTATTTATTTAATCTAATATATAATCTGATTACATGTGACATATATTATTACATGTGACATATATTATAATATGATGGTTCAATTTTCTTCTTTAACTTATAATTAAGGAGGTAATGCCATTCACTTTCTTTCTTTTTCATTCTTATTTTGATATGGTAGAAAAGTATTATTTCGCCAATATTCGAGTATCTTGTGTTGAAGTTGATGTGTCCCCCACATTCATAGTCAAGGGCTTAAATCAATTATTCCCTCCGCTCCTAAATATAAGATCACTTTAGGGAGGAGAGCTTGTTCCTAAATATAAGATCACTTTCTAATTTGACTCAAGTTTTCCCCAAATTACCCCTATACTCCATTCACCCAAAAAATAGTGGTTTGAAGGTGAGAGGATATTTTTAAAACTTAAGTGAAGGGTATTTTGGAAATTTCATGTAATCCTAATTTATTAGAATGTCTTCCTTAATCTCTCTAAATTTGCTAAAGTGATCTTATATTTAGGAACGGAAGGAGTATTTTAAGATAAATATTGCTTTTATGGAAAATTATTCATACTAATATGTCCTCATTAAAAAATTTATTGCCCCCGAATCCTTTCAATAAGTAAATACATATATAAATGACGGATGTTGACATATAAATGGAACCAATCAATCAATAAAATAAAATAGTTCATTATTTGGGATATATTTGTAATTTTCCCTTCTTTATGATATGACATATACGCACTATTAATGAAATAAATAAACGGATTACCACTATTATTGTCCATTCAGTTTTTTTTGGGGGGACCAAATTGTCTTTTTCTTATTTAGATATACATGCGATATTAAAGTTATACTATCATAAAAAAAAGTTATATTTTCATCCATCTCTATTTATTTGGTGATATTTTTAAATATTTTGAGCGTGACTTTGATTGAAATAGTAACAAAATAGGCCATGTTTGCTTTTTTTCCCTTCAAATTTTCAAGTTAAATTTGATTTATTTAATTTATTTAATTTGTTTGTGTGCAGGGTAAAGTGGCGTTTGTGTCTGCTTATGGGATTCATCAGCTGCATGTATTCATATTTGTGCTCGCAATATTTCATATTCTGCAATGCACTATTACCTTAGCTTTGGGAAGAACCAAGGTCCCCCACATCTCATTGTTTGTTTTCTCGATTTCTATTGACTCTCAAGAAATAATTTTCTCTCATTATAGTTCCAACTCTTTGGTTGATTAATGGTGTAGATGAGAGAATGGAAGAAATGGGAAAGTGAGACAAAGACACTAGAATATCAGTTCTATAATGGTAAGACTTCAATTTCTCATCATATAATCATCTAGAGCTTATATATTTAAATGTTGGCATTTCCCCTCTAAATCAATCATTATTCCTTTTGATTAGAAGAAAACGTTATGGTGTAATATAATATTTGATATATAAAATGATACGCTTTCAAATGATCATAAAACATAAAAAATCCTTTCATTTTCATCTTTGTCTCACCTTCCCACTTCTTTTGTTTAAATAATGTTTGAGTGTTTGACGATGAAAGTGAAAGCTTTTTTTTTTAATAATGTTTGGTGTGCACAATGAGCATTTTGTTTCGCTTTGTTTGGAGAATGAGTTAAATAAAATATATATGTGTTATGCAAAATGCAGATCCAGAGAGGTTCAGGTTTACAAGGGACACAACATTTGGACGAAAGCATTTGAACATATGGAGTCAATCCTCAATTTCTCTATGGATTGTAAGTCACCAAAGTCATCAACTTCCCTAAACCAAATTACCCATACCTGAATTTTCAATTTTTAATCCTCTGTTAAGTTTTATATATATAGGACAAAAATGTTTAAAAAACATAAATATACAAAATTATAAGACACTTTGTCATCCATATAATGTTTGACTTTTTTATTATATATTTATATGTGTTGAGTTTTGTGTTTCACAAAGGTTTAGAGCATGCCTCCAAAGATCATAGAACACTTAAAGAGGTATTTACTATTTACAAAAGGTTCACCAGGACAGCCCTCACTTCCACTAGATATTGATCTCGATGACTCAATCACAACCTTAGGAATTAGGAGTCAAATCAATTTATCAATAGAACCAACATTTGCTAGTAACGTCTAGCTTTAAAGCCTACAACAAAGCCCCATAACCTTAAACTGAACTTGCCCCTATTTTAACTCACCTTTGTGTCTCCTAAACGGGCTGGGCTCAACCTATGCTATGATCTCAAAATAAGAAATGGTTCCCTCGCCTTCCATTTTATAACTCTATGGGTGAGCCCAACCCATGGGAATTTCACCTTGCCGGATCTTCAACTGTCTATGGGAGTGGCGACTGAAAAACACAGAGAGAGCCAGAGACGTGGCTTTGGGAAAAAAAAAGTTTATCCCCAACAGCCAACGTCGATAAATTTTACATAATTGGGTCCATGAACTAAGTAGGGGAATTTGCCAAACTAATATGCGATTTTTATTTCCATATGGCTTTAATTGGGCTATTCCCTATTTTTTTCATAATTTTGTAGTACTTTAATACTACCTCCGGTCCGGTCCTAAATATAGGACCTAGATAACTTTTTTTGGAGAGATTAAGGTTGCAAAATATGTTATTAAATGATGACATTTTAATATATTTTTAGATAATTCATTAGTTTATAGGTAAAATAAACTAGTTTAAGGGGAAAAATTAGGTAAATCAATTTATAATTAACTTATTTTTTGCTTTTTTTAGGATTTTCCAAAAAAGTCATCTAGGTCTTATATTTAGGACCGGAGGGAGTATTATTTTTGGTTGACCATGATTACGTGAATATCCTCTCCCATGGTGATGATCATAAATTTTAAAAATGGGAATATATTTTTGTCCAGGAAAAAAAAGAAATATAGACTTTTTTCAGGGAAGAAAAATAAAGTAATTAATACAGTAATGATTTGTATTGTGGATTTTGACATCAGGCAAGCTTGTTCAGGCAGTTCTACGGATCAGTTTCGAAGGCAGACTATTTGACACTGAGGCGTGGATTTATCATGGTCATATATCCTCACTTTAGTTTGTTTTATGAACTCCTTAATAAGGAAAATTAGAACATTTAATAAGACTAATCAAGCCGACTGCAATTAATTATTCTTCAGGCACATTTACCTCCCGGAAGCGAAGAAAGCTTTGACTTCCGAAAATACATAGAAAGATCACTTGATGAGGATTTCAAGGTTGTGGTAGGAATAAGGTAAGCCAAAAAGCAAATGATATACTCTACTTGTTTACAAGCGCACACATAATACACATACATTTCAATTAACTTACTCACAAAGTGGCCGCACAGCTGTCGTGTTATATTGAGATATTAGGCTGGAGCCTTTTTTGACATATATGTGTGGGCGTGTTTAAATTGTACTTACTATTTAAGATGAAAAACAATTGACTCAAATCCTAACTGAAGCTGTTTGATGTTGGCAGCCCACTCATATGGTTGCTTGCCGTCTTGTTATTGTTGACAAATACTCATGGTAATTAACTATAAATTAATCACTCCACTTTATGTAGAAATCATTATATTCTTAAATTATTATGAAAATATAATATCTTAATATCATTGGATTGATTGTTTAATTTGTCGGACAGGGTGGAACGCATATTATTGGCTTCCATTCATCCCGCTAATTGTAAGCAGCCATATGTTTTTGTCTTTTGAATTATTAAATAATGTATATGAATTATTAAATAAGGCATGCATGTCTTATACATTATTAATTTGATTTGAATGGATGAATTTGTAGATAATATTATTAGTGGGGGCAAAGCTACAAATGATAATATCAAAGATGGGATTGAGAATACAAGACAGAGGGGCAGTATTGAAAGGAGCACCAGTGGTTGAACCTGGCGATAATCTCTTTTGGTTCAACCGCCCTCGCTTTCTTCTCAACTTGATTCATTTTGTCCTCTTTCAGGTTCACCCAACTTTGTGTGTGTGTGTATCCATTCCTATTCCTTGTTGTTAAAATTTAAGAGTGTATTTAGTTATGTATGTGCTATTAATTGGATTTTCGTTTTTCCCCCTTGTGTAGAATGCATTTCAGCTTGCATTTTTCGCTTGGTCAGCTGTAAGTACCTCATCTTCATGAAGCATTGTATTATAAATGTGCTATATATTAGGAAATTTAGTTTGCATTATGATGAATAATTTGGCTCGTGTTTCAGTTCGTGTTTGGCTTAAGGTCTTGCTTCCACGAAACAACTATAGACATCGTCATCAAACTTACAACCGGGTAATTACATCATCAAAATCATTATGCCCCTTTACGTAATTATTAGAGAAAACTCGCTGGAGATGTCAAGATAAATATATAGCCATAAAAAGTCTCAATAAAAAATTACAAGTAGTGCGCAATAAGATTTATTGTTTAATTTACTCCTTTTGCTAAGACTTATTTAATTTAAAAGGGGGCTTGTTCCTAAATATAATACTTCTTTTTATTTTTTTCTCAATTTTCCTGAATTATCCCTATTGATCCCCTTAAATAATAAATAATAGAGGGAGAGAGGGTGTGAACAAAAGTTAGATGCTTGTTGTGATTTTGTAATATCATGCATTTTAACCATTAACTTACTACCTAATTTCTTAATTTAATTAAATTAGGTAAATATGTATCATATTTAGGAATGATATATAGTAGGCTATCAAAAAAGGAATGATATATAGTACAATGAACATAAACATGTTAATATATTATTAATTTATTATATATTGAATGCTTCATATTATTGTGATTTTGACAAATAACTATGTGACTTTAGTTTATAAGTAATTGCTTATATCCCTAACTTGCTAGCTTGTAATCATTAATTCAACAAGAGCTTCTTTATCCAATATACATCTTCATTTTCAGGATTCTCATACAAGTTCTGTGCAGCTACGTCACTTTGCCTCTTTATGCTCTCGTTACACAGGTATCATCATCTGACTAGACCCAATACACAATACTATGGTAACTAAATTGCAATGATATATATAGGGTCAACAAAAAATTTGGTTCATGGTAAAAAGAAAATTTTGTTAATGATAAAAAATAAAAATTTCGGTTCATGTAATTTAAATTTGTTAATCCATATGATTTTATAAATATTTGATTGAGTTTTACGACGAGTTTATACATACACTTTTGATAAGTTTTGATGTTGATAATCCATACAAATAATTTTAAAACACTAACAAAAATTATATGGCAATGAACAATTGTCCTAGCTAACACGTGTAGCCTATATGTTTTGACATGTTTGGTTGGATTGGGATAATTATAATACAGATGGGATCAACTATGAAGACAACAATATTCAAGAAGAATGTAGCGAATGCTCTGAAGAATTGGCACGAAACAGCAAAGAAGAACGTGAAAGAGAGCAAACATTCAAAGGCAAACACGCCCTTATCATCAAGCCCTGTGCACGGGCTTTCCCCAGTTCATCTTCTCCACAAGTATCAAGCCCGAAGTGACAATGATGCCCCTCCTTCTCCCTTCTCCACTGGGCCCCACCATTCTGATGACCGTTGGGACGTTGAAGAAGGTTCATCTCACCCTACAACGCAAGTCCATGGTATCCAAATGGTCCCTTCTCATCATATCCATTCTCCACTTGATGATGATGATAATAAGCCTTATGATCATGATCATGCCAAATGATATTCAATGACTAATTTTTTTTTTCACTCTCTATATTGATAGAAATGAGCTCTACTTTAATTTGTGAATATTCTATCTTGCCCATATTTTGGTGTCTTGAACGTTAGAATACATGTGCCTTGTAAGGCGTAATGTGATTTTGAAATTGTTTTGTATTATATTGATTTAATATTGGGGTTTAAATATAATATTCTATTTTATTTATTGTTATGTTCCATATTATATATAACAAGTTTAACCACTCTTTTTTAATTACCTTTCCCTTCTTTTGGGAATCAATAGTTTTTTTGCCTTCATTGTGAAGAATGCGAATTTGAATCAGTTGTTTCTTTTTTATTTTCCTTTTCACATTAATATGATAACTTTGTAGTGCTAGTTTTTTACTTAAAAAATTACTTCCTCCGTTCCTAGACTTTTTTGAAAAATCCTAAAAAAAGCAAAAAATAAGTTAATTATAAATTGATTTACCTAATTTTTTCTCTTAAACTAGTTTATTTTACCTATAAGCTAATGGATAATCTAAAAAGATATCAAATATGTCATCATTTAATAACCTATTTCGCAACCTTAATCTTTCCAAAAAAAAAATTATCTAGGTCTTATATTTAGGAACGGAGGGAGTATAAGAAATGGTATAGGCAAACCTTTGTGGAAAAGGTTAGTTAAATCCTCTTTCATTGGCCTCCTAGGTTAGAAAAGGTTAATTAGTGAAACACAGAATACCGATATTATTAATCAATATGGGTTGATATAGCAAGCTGATTCTTTCAGTTAAAAAAACAAAAGATATAGCAAGTTAATTCCCACATTTATTGACGTCCATGCAAACATGTCATGATAATGTATTCGAGTCCCTACAAATATCCAGTCCCATACTATTCCGAAGAAGATTTCTCAATATTACACAATCATGTTAAAATCAAAATATTTATAATGCCTGGGTAAAAAAAAACAAAATATTTATATAAATGAAGGTTTTAATCAAGTAAGCCTTACAATTAAATATCAACTAGGCAAGAAATTGATGAAGTTAAGGTGGAACTCTTTTTCTCCCTGAATTTTAACACAATTAAAAACGATCAGATATAAACATGTGAAAATCAGGTTGAAGCTCAAGACCCCACCCAAGCATAACATATAGTGTTAACTAGAGCATCTGGTAATTGACATGGAGGGGCGATAAAGGGACTATCAATAAGGCAAAATTCAGATTGGGAAAGTTAGGATGTTTGTTTTGGCGATGAGCTAATTTAGCTTTTGCATGAAAAGCTACAATTGAGTAAAAGCTACACAAAGTTGCTTGAAAAAAATAAGTCTGCAAAGTTGTTCGACGCAGCAAGATAAGTTATACTCCCTCTGATCCTAAATATAAGACCTAATTAACTTTTTCTGAAAAATCTTTAAAAAAGCAAAATAAGTTAATTATAAATTGATTTACCTAATTTTTTCCCTTAAACTAGTTTATTTTACCTATAAACTAATGGATAATCTAAAAATATATCAAATATGTCATCATTTAATAACCTATTTCGCAATCTTAATCTCTCCAAAAAAAGTCAATTAGGTCCTATATTTTGGACCGAAGGTAGTATTAATGTTTATTATTAGCTGGACAAATTAAAATTGAGAAGTTGGCAACTTGGCAGTGTTCCGATCATGAGTGTTATAAAAATGACTTTTTTATGTGTAAATCACCAAAATGACATAGTAAATGTAGTATTCGCAATTAATTTAAAGCAATAATTTTATTTTAAAGATTTAAATAACCAAATCATATCATTGATAATGAATTATTTAAAAAATTATTGCACATGGGAAAACATTTGTTCCTCCCCACCCCAAGTCAAGAGCTCGAAACATAAAAGGAATCAATTTATTGTTTAAAACTAGATAACAAAATCAAATTGATACAAGGAACTAACTTGCATTGTGAATTTGTGATATAACTTTAATTTTTTTTATAATATTATAAATATAATGTATAGTGTAATAAAAAAATACATATAATATATAATAAATTATTATTTATACAATTTAAAAGTAAAATATATTGTCATCACTAATTAATGAATTGATTGATGACCACTAATTATTTTTCTGGAGTAGTTTTATAAACTGTTTTATAATAAAAAGACGTACACTTTAATCAACAAACAAGCCAACAAAAAATAAATGGTATCGAATTGTTTTACAAACAATAAAAATATCATATTAGTCATAACTATCAATTTATCCCTATCACAGTTAATCTTTTTTAGTGGCAAGTTACAAGTGATATTAGAAGGAAAATGACGGTTTCATTCAATATGATACTTTTTTATTGTTTGTTGGTCAATCTGATACTCCCTCCGTTCCTAAATATAAGATCACTTAAGCGAATTTGGAGGGATTAAGGAAGACATTCCAATGAGTTAGGAACATGAAATTTCTAAAATAACCCTCACCTAAGTTTTAAGAATATCTGATCCTCTCACCTTTTTCAAACCATTATTTTTTGGGTGAAGGAAGTATAGAGATAATTTGGGGAAAACTTGAGTTAAATTAAAAAGTGATGTTATATTTAGGAACAAGCTCTTCTCGCTAAAGTGATCTTATATTTAGGAATGAGGGAGTACCATTTATTGTTTGTTGAATCTCACACATGATTTTAGAATTTTGAGAGTAAAACAAAAAAACATGCCAAAAATACTATTGACCACTATCTATCTCTCAAAACTAGTACATTACTACATTGAAATTGCGCTACAGACATTATTACATCGAAATCACGCTACAGAAATACTATGATTACAATCTCTCAAATGTTAAAACTACTTCATTACACATCGTAGTGTTGTTTGAGTCGATGAGCGATATTACGACTCTATTGCCGGTGAACAATTCAAAGGAGTAACCCGACTACCTCTGTTAATTGAAAGTGACTTTTCGGCCAAATTGATAACTTTATAATAATACGATTTCTGAGAGTTTTATCTCTACTTGAATGTTCTTATTATCTCTGTAAGTTTGTGTGTTTTTCAACATAACTAATGACACTCCTTTTATATGGGCCCGTCTGGGCGTAAGAATTGCGCTCCATTCAAAAGTACGTTTTTCTTTCCAATTATATGTACTGAACAAAAAAAAAATCTTCCTAAACTCTACTACAACAAAATATATTAAACTCATTCTCTCCATTGATGTTAAAACTTAATGACAAACGAAAGAAGAAACAAGCAAAAAATCAAAATTTGGTTTGATATGGAAATTTTTATAGCACTAATATGATTAAAATTTTAAGGTCAAAATTAGTAAATGTTTTTACTTTATGTTTCCATGAGTTAAGAAGGGCACAAAATAATATTGAGGGAGTGAAATTCTTACTCATTTTCAATTAAATTATAAACTTATATTAAAAAGAAAATGATAAAAAAATCTCTCACAATACGCAAAAGGACAAGTAAGGAACCTAAATTTCAAAAAGGACTATGAAGCAACCAGATACCTACCTGACATTTCCAAATGTTGCGAAAAGACTTGATTGCCATCATCCCAAAACACAAATTATAACCACACTGAACCCAACAATATGTGTACCCAATAATATCTCATTTTTAAATTTTGTAAAACCAACCACCAATCAGTTAAGTTAGATCAACTTGTTCTGAGCAGTTCTAATTTAAAATAATTGTTTAGAGGTAGTGAAGACGGTCCAACGACTTAATGTTCCAAGTCATAGGCCTATTGTGAGTGCACATTACCATAAATTATAGTTAGATTATGTTATTGCTAGTGTCACCTAATATGGATGGATAAAAACCAATCCTACTTAACAAGAAGAGACTGAAAAAAGAAAGTCACTTATGCGGCCACTCTTGCAAACATATATTTAAATGTAAAGCAAGTTATAAAAGAATAATTACGAAAATAAGCAATACATGAGATGTCACTGTCTCTGTTTTCTGTGAGATTGAATCCAATCCATCTTGGTTGATCTTGAAATCTGATCGCTATGGAGTTTCCCTCCAACTACTCTCCCATCTCTCACCATTCCCACCATCCTCCATCTTCACCATCTCCATCCGCTCCTGTATCCCACAGGTTCTTTCCATCATTCTTTATTCAATCCTTCACTTTCTTTTATTTTTTGGAATCGTTTTCTGTGATTTGATCTTCCATTTTTAATTTGCTTTCCTGTTCTTATGTTTTCTCATTGTGGGGTTCTTTATTATCATCATATGTCAATTCTGGATTCTTGAATTCGGATTATTAGTACTTTTTTATAAAAACAAAAATTCGATTAGTACGTTGGTCACTCCCTCTTCTACTTAAGTACTTCTTATTATTACAAGGCAAAGGCATCTAACTACCAATTTTTACTTTACAAACCAGAAAGGAATGACAGTTTGTTCAGGCTAAATTGGGTATATTTTTTCCCCAACTTTACCCTCATGAATGAAACTATACCCATTAATGACAGGGGTAAATTGGAAAAAGGGCAATAAAATGTGGCGATGACCAAAACTTAATTTTTTTTTTTTTTATATTTGTGTCCTTATAATAAGTATGGACCACCGAAGTACGTTTCACATAGAAAATGACATCTTCTCATTTTGAAGTTTCTATAATGAGCTTTTGTTTTTTTTTTAATTATATATCTAGTTTGCCTTGGAGTGATGGTTTTGTTCTTTTTCTAATGATTGCAGACTGCAGAAGGAGTTGATGTCACTCATGGTATGCATTTCTGTCTCTCTTTGCAGTTTAGCTTGTACTCACTACGTACTTTGCATGTCTGAATACGAATTTACTCTCTCACTTTTCCATTCTGCCCCTTTTAAGGAAAAAAAAAACCTTAAAATTTGTTTGTTTCTTATGATCTAACTATATGAGACTAGTTTTTCTTATAGTAATTGTAGTTGTACGTTTGCTTTTTTAGTCCACTGTGTGTTGATGCATGGAATGCTATGTCAAATAATCAGTGCATTCAATTGTGTTCTGCTCCCTCGTATCATTCTTTTTTTGTTTCTAAGTCTTGTTATTTTAGCTTCTTCTCTTTCACTTTTTTTCTCACTCAGATGCTATATTTATATCATACCCCTTGAACATGCCAGTGACACTCACACTGCAACTTAAATATATTGGTAGATACTCTAAATTTGAAGTTTTTTGTATGGTCTCAGCACTAATGATAAGAGGTAAGATGTATTTTCACTTCTGCTTGGAAACATTTTTATGATTATAAGTTCCAAATTAGGAGTGGTTGCTTATAATCCTATACAAAGTTAAGTTGCTACTTAGTGTAGTATCGTGTTTGGTTTTGGGATTTTTTTTCTTTTTAGTATTTGTTCACTAGGTACAAATTGACCAAAAAATCTTTTGTTGCCAAGGCTCAACAGTTGACTATCATGAATATTATGTCATAATGTGCTTTATAAATGCTGACTTTTCTCTGCAGATGAGCGGTGGAGATCTTGGAGTATCAGCTTTTCCTGATGGCGAGAGCATTTTCACATGGATTGGCACGATTGAAGGTGGAAAAGGAACTGTATATGAGGGATTATCCTATAAACTATCCTTACGGTTTCCCTTGGATTATCCTTTTAAGCCACCCCAAGTTAAGTTTGAGACCATGTGCTTTCATCCAAATGTTGACCAGTTTGGCAACATTTGCCTCGACATTCTCCAGGTATTGACTATCTTACCAAGAAAATTGAAGAAGTTGATGCCATCACTTGTTTGTTGAAAGCTTTTGACCTTAATGTTTTTAGATATATCTTCTTTTGTTGTGTCTTTGATCATTATCCAACTATATATTTGCGTTTTTGTAGGATAAATGGTCTTCAGCTTATGATTGTAGAACCATTCTCCTGTCGATTCAAAGTTTATTGGGAGGTCAGTTTGATTATTTTTCTATTCATGAATTTTGTATTGGTGTTTCAGCCATTGTTTGCTTCACCAGTTTACTTTCTTGTAGCAGAGCCTAACCCAGAGAGCCCTTTAAACAGCTATGTTGCAGCACTTTGGAACAATAAAGAAGGTTGGCTTCTTATTTTTTTGGTCTAATTTGCTATCCTTTGGTTATGTTGTTATTTTGTTAAGTGTTTGAAGATGGGATCTTGCAACTTTTTTAGTTTTGGTATTAATTTTTCTATGGCCAATTCCTGATTCTATCTTCTCCAGCTCCTAGTTTTTTGTATAGTTAAGTACAAAGATAAATTCTTGAAATAATATTTTTATTTGTGGCTCCTGAAATCATTTGAAGTACCCATTGCTATGTTCCAGAGAGAAGTATATCATTTGGTCTCTATTTTATAATCTTGAGGCATCTGAGTGTTCATACTTCTGGGAAGTGTTACATTATGTTGAGTGCAAATATTTATTAAACGAACACTTTTGTGCCTCATTGGGCTCTTTTTACAAATCTCGTCAAATTTCAAGTTAAATTATATTTGTGATGATGAGACTACTGTTCTTCTGATTAAGCAAATTCAAATGTGGGATATATAAATTTTATGCTTGATGCTTTGCAGATTACAGGAGAATGGTGCATAAACAATATTTTGCGGGAGAAACAGTTGAAAGCTGACTGATGCATTTTGGGTTGGACAGACCACTTTCTAGTTACACACGATAGTTCTAATACTTATGTATCACTCCTTTTGATGTAATCATGATGATTAAATCATTAGATGTAATCAGGATTACAAAATTTAATCTTGATTACATGATAGAAACCAACCAAATGTTGTAATTGTCATGTTGCATCGGGATTACATGTAAATTGTAATACGATGTAATGTAAATGAATCAAACGGCACTATGGTTCCCTTGCCTTCCAATTTATAACTCCATGGGTGAGCCCAGCACATGGTAATTTCACCTAGCTGGACCTCCAACTGCATGTGGGAATGGCAGCCGAAAAAGACTGATAGAGGTGGTTTTAGGAAAAAAGTGGAGCAATGTGAAAAATAAACCAACACCCACAATTTCTTTTTTTTTTGATAAAACACCCACAAATTTTACATTATTAGGTAATGAACTAATTAGGGAAATTTTCTGAACTAATATAAGAATTTTATTTTCATATGGCTTTAATTGGCCAATTTTTCTCATAATTTTGTAGTTATTTAATATCATGTTTGGTTAACCATAACTACACTAATGGATCCACAAATTTTACATTATTAGGTCTATGAACTAATTAGGAGAATAATTTCCAAACTAACATGAGATTTTTATTTATATATGGTAAAAATTGGTCTTTTTTTCTATTTTCCTGGCAACTTTGTAATGATTTAGTATAATGTTTGACCTTGACTAAACAAATGGATTCAGTTTAAGAGAGTAGAGGGTGTTCCTCCACTTTTTATCATCTACATGAAATCAAAATGATCCAGATTTCATATTTTAACTTTTTTTAAAAAAACAAATATTTTTATGGTTACAAAATCAAAATGGAGATAATTTCTTAACTATCATTTTGTTTAAAACAACAAATTATTCATTTTAAAATCACAAACTTAAAAATCTTAAATTTACTCGGTAGAGATTTAAATTAGGACGACTCATAATAGAATAGATGAGCTCCCTCTACTTATCTTTTCGAGGAACGCTCAAACTTCCCCAAAAGTTTTCCTTACTAATTATAAAGATGATGATTAAAAGGAGTAAGATGTATCTTCGTCTACATTTCATCTGAATGGGTTAGATTTGAATGTAGATTGCATAATTAAATAAATATTTTTAATAGAATAAAATTTAAGGAGTCTTGAAACAATTTAAATGGGTTCTAAAGGAGTAGTAACTATATTAATTAATGCAACATATACAAATTTTGAGAACTGAAATAATGATTCATGTTGTGTGGGTTTTGACATCAGGCAAGCTTGTTCAGGAAATTCTACGGATCAATTTTGAAGGCAAACTATTTGGCGCTGAGGCGTGGATTTGTGGTTTTATACTGAGTATGAGTATGAGTAGCTAAATCCATTTATCTAGAATTATTTTGAACTCTTGTATAAAATAACTCGTTAAAACTCCCCTTCTTTTATGATTAATGTATATATATGTTTTATTTTACTCTAAACCAAATGCTTCTAAATTAGGCAAGACCTTAAAGGTGGATGCGGTTACTTATTTAGCAGAGAGAGGAAGATATGCTCGAATCTGTATTGAGTTAGATCTCAGGAAAAAGCTCCACTCTGCAGTTCGGATTTTTGGTAGGGAAAGACATGTAGAGTATGAAGGTCTACATCTCATTTGTTTCAAGTGTGGGAAGTATGGTCACCACAAGGACTTGTGTACGGAGATCGGTACAAAAAATAACGAAGGAAATGTGAAGGAGAATGCTTCATCGTCTGGTGCTAAAAATGCAAATGGACAAGAAATAGGGAAAGAGAAGAGAGGCCGTGATGCTGGTGAGGTGAAGTTTCCTGAGGCTGTGCCGTCGTCGGAGGGAAGCACTATTGGGATGTGGAATCTGGTAAGGCGTCCAATTAGGAAACAATTGACTATCCCTAAAAGTGGGGGATCTCCAGAGAATCAAGGAGATAATGGTGGAAGAAGCAATCATGTGGATATGATGGGTCGTGATAGGCGCATGCACATTAAAATTGGAGGAAATAATGGAAATAATCACGTGGCCAAATTTGATCAGGGTCAAACTTTTAGTAGCCGAAGTTTCAGCAAGGAATTTTCAAAAGAGAAGAAGTGGGTCCCTGTGTCACATTCACGTAGGAAAATTATTGTTGGGCAAAGAAAAGTGAAAGAGAAAAGCTATACTGGGCCGGTTGTGTCAAGCATGGGCTCGCATGACAAGGTTATTGAGTTTGGCAAGGAAAAAGTTCACTTCCTCAATACTTCAAATCCATTTAATGCTCTCATGGACCATGAAGAAACCCAACGTGAAGATGAATTGGGACAAGATGTTAGCATGGAGACTACGTTGAATGAAGAAACTAATATTGACATTGAAGCAAATCAAAATCATTTTCCTACTCATATGGATGATAACGAGGCACATGTGGCTGAGATTAATGAGGGCAGTAAAGCCCATGCCTCCAAGGATATTTCTTTATGAACTGTTTATTTTGGAATTGTAGGGGCACTGGCTCTAAAACGTTCACAGGGCTAATAAGAGAGTTGTGCCAAAGATATCATGTAGATTTTTTGGCTTTGCTTGAAACTCGTTCTAGTGGCCCGAAAGCTAGAAAGGTTGCAAGACAATTGGGTTTTAAAAATCAGTTTGTTGTTGATTCCATGGGGTTTAGTGGAGGAATTTGGATATGTTGGAAAGATGATGCTTGGCACTTTACTATTATTGAAGCTTCTGATCAATTTGTTCATGTTAAGGCTACAAATGGAAATTATTCATTTTATATCACTAGTATTTATGCTAGTCCCAATAGAATAAAACGTCGAGTCTTGTGGAGACGCCTATTGGAGTTGAAGGAAGATATCCATGAAGCTTGGTGTGTTGGTGGTGATTTTAATTGTGTTCTTTATGACCGTGAAAGAAGTTCTACAGCTCAATCTCCGGTTCAAGCGGATAAAGATTTCATTAGTTGGGCTACTGAAATGGAGATGGGGGATATTCACTCTATTGGCCCTAAATTTACGTGGAGGAGGAATGGTTGTGAAAGTAGACTTGATAGAGTGATGGTGAACAGTTTATTCTCGGAACGGTTTCTTGATGCTATGACTACTGTCCTTTTTAATTTTAAATCTGATCATGCTCCTGTGTTGCTTCAGATGGAGAGGCAAGAAAGAGGCAGGTTCATTGAAAAACCGTTTCGCTTTGAAGCTTCCTGGTTAATGCATAGTGAATTTAATAACTTCGTGCAAGCAGCTTGGTCTAATGAGAAGGGATGGAATGAGAATTTAAAAGACTTCACTGCTAGGATTTATTCCTGGAGTCAAGAGGTCTATGGTCATTTAGGTCGGAAGAAGAGACACCTAATGAGACGTATTGAAGGAATTAATAAATGTATTAATATTGATGGGGAGGCGCATTCGTTAAGATGTTTGCAAAAAGAGTTATGGGTGGAGTTAGAAGACATTATTCTTCAGGAGGATTTGATGTGGGCACAGAAGGCTAGGTGTGATTGGTTTTCTCTTGGAGATAAAAATTCTAGTTACTTTCATAAGAAAGCTAATGCTCGCAGGAAGAGAAATCGTATAGAAGCTTTGTTGTCTAAGTCAGGAGAATGGATCTATGATGATGTGCAAATTAAACAGGAAGCTCTCTCTTTTTATGTGAATCTTTTTATGGAGGAAGGGGCCAATGATATAAGGCTTGTTTGTGATGTGAGCTTCCCTGAGGTGAACCCGTTGTGGCTGTCTTCTATGTCGAATAAAGTTTCACAAGAAGAAGTTGAAAAGGTGGTGAAAGGTATGGGCCCACTGAAAGCACCAGGTCCTGATGGCTTCAATGCTCTTTTCTATCAAAACCAATGGTCTCAGGTATGTCCGTCTGTGTACAATTTCATTTTGAAGATATTTGAGGATCCTAGGCTTATTCGAGATGTCAATCATACTCTCCTTGTGTTGATTCCTAAGATTGACTTCCCAGAAAGAATGAAAGACTTCAGACCTATAAGCTTATGTAATGTGATATATAAGATAGTCACAAAAATTGTGGTGAACAGAATTAAGCCTATATTATCAAATGTTATCTCTCCTAACCAATGCAGTTTTGTCCCTGGAAGACTTAGTTCAGACAACATTATTGTGGCTCAGGAGGTGATTCATTCTATGAGGCTTGCCAAAGGTAAAAAGGGGTTCATGGCCATAAAGATTGACTTAGAAAAGGCTTATGATAGAGTGAGATGGTCTTTTTTGTTGGAATGCCTTCGTGAGCTTCATTTTCCAAACAATATCATTGAGTTGATTGAATGGTGTATTAGCTCTCCCTCAATGCAAATTCTTTGGAATGGTAGCAAAACGGATCAATTTAATCCCTCCAGAGGGCTGCGACAAGGTGATCCTATCTCCCCTTATCTGTTTGTTATATGTATGGAAAAATTAGCTCATTTGATCCAGGAACAAATGAATAAAAAGGCGTGGAAACCAATCAGATTAAATGTTAATGGCCCTCCGATATCTCATCTCTTCTTTGCGGATGATCTTGTCCTTTTTGCTGAAGCAAACATGAATCAAGTTAGAATTATTAAGAAATGTATGACAACATTTTGTAATGCTTCAGGCCAACGAGTTAATGCCATTAAAACTCGTGTCTTCTTCTCTAAAAATGTTAATCATAATGTTCGTGAAGAGTTGAGTAATGCACTTGGCTATGCTAGAACGGCAGATCTTGAAAAGTATTTGGGTGTTCCTCTCCACCATGAGAAAATTAATAAGAATACCTATAAGTATGTTATTGACAGAGTTAGATCCAGATTAGCGGGGTGGAAAGTTCACTCCTTATCCTTAGCTGGCAGGAGTACGCTTATTAAATCCACAGTCACTCCAATTCCTAATCACGTTATGCAAACGGCTCTTATCCCGGTGAGTATCTATGATGAACTTGACCGTCTCTCTAGAGATTTCTTGTGGGGTTCTACTGCTGAAACCCGTAAGGCTCATCTTGTTGCGTGGGAGGAGGTGTGTAAAAAGAAAATGGAGGGTGGTTTGGGTTTGAGACACTCAAGGGAGCAAAATAAGGCTCTCTTAATGAAGATTGGATGGGGTTTGACTACAAATAAGGAGGCATTATGGACAAGAGTTGTTAGAGGAAAATATAGATGTGGGGATGATATTATTCCCATGATTGATAAAAAAAGAAAAGGGTCTCGTTTATGGAGTGGCGTGAAAGAAGTCTGGGATACTTTCTTAAACGGGATTGAGGTTGAGCAAAGGAATGTTAATACAGTCGTTCGTTGGAAACATGAGAAAAGTGGAGTTTTTTCTACGAAAAGTGCTTATAGTATGATTATTCAAGGGGAAAAGTCTGAACCAAAAGTTTGGCCCAAGCTTTGGAAAGTTAAGGCCCCTGAAAGATGTAAGATGCATGTGTGGTTGCTTTCACAACATCGCTTACTGACGAATGGATATATGAAGAAGTGTGGTTTACATGTATCAGGGGACTGTGCAGCTTGTGTTAAAAAGTATGAAGATATCTTGCATGTTTCTCGTGATTGCATACATGCACGTGAAATATGGGTCGAGCTTGGAATTTTGAGATCGGACCATGGTTTTTGGAATAGTACGCTTGATGATTGGTTAATGATGAATATCAAAAATAAGAAACTTGTAAGACATAGTGAATGGAACGTGGTTTTTTGTATTGCATGTTGGCTCCTATGCAAAAGGAGGAATGAAAGAGTTCATGATGGAAATACTCTTACAGGAGCGGAAGCATTGGCAGAGATATATGGGGTTGCCTGATGCATGTTAAAGTCAGATAAATTGAAACAGACGCCTCCCACGCTAGTCTGGTCTAATTTGGACTTAGATTGGAACAGGGATGGGATGAGCAGGTATTTTGAAGTTTGTGTTGATGGAGCCTATTCCATGTCATCAGGATTATCAGGCTGTGGAGGAGTCATTATGGAGCATACTGGAGGTATGATAGAGGCATTTACTTGTGGCATTAAAGCTAGAAATAGCTTGGAAGCAGAACTATGGGGATGTATATGTGGTTTGAGGAGAGCTTGGAACCTGGATTTCAAACTTTGCAGGTTGTGGACTGATGCGATGGAAGTTCTTGAGCTGTTAAAAAAGAATGAATATGAGAGGCATGAGAGTATGGAATTGATCCGAGAACTTAAGATGTTGCTGGCCAGAGATTGGAGAGTACAGGTGGCTTGGAGAAGTAGGGAAGATAATACACATGCTGACTTTTTTGCGAAACAGGCGTTGCAAATGGGAGTTGGACTACGTCTTATGACGCGTGAGGAAGCCAATGCTTTATTAGCGCGGGATGGAATGACTTAAGGCTTTTGTTTTGTTTTTCTTCTATTTTTTTTTGTTTTTATTTCAGATGTATCAAAAAAAAAAGAAGGTTCAATGTAGAACTTGAGTAAAGTAGTGTAAAAGCTTGAATTTTACATGCCAAATGAATGATTTTTTTAATAAGGCTAAAGTATATTTTTGGTCCATTATGTTTGCATCAAGTTTCAATATAGTCCTTTATGTTTGGAAAGTACACTTTTAGCCATTTTTTGTTAACACCATTAGTTTAATTTAACGGAAAATGCTAACTTAACAATTTTAAATGATTATTTTATAATGAAATTGGACAAAAAATGATAAATTTTGAAAATATAAGAATATTTACAATCAAATATTTTAATCTGAACATTTTTTTCAGTATTTAATAACTATTTAAAATTGTTAAATTAGCATTTTCCGTTAAGTTAAACTAACGGTGTTAACAAAAAAAAGACTAAAAGTGTACTTTCCAAACATAAGGACTAAATTGAATTCTGAGGCAAACATAAGGGACCAAAAGTATACTTTAGCCTCTTAATAAAATAGAGATATACTTCTTAACTTTATATATCTATATTAGGGTTGAAACTTAGAAAGTATTAAAAGTGGCAGGAAATTGTGTGATTAATAGAATGAAATACGCTTCCATTAAGCAACCATATGTTTTTGTCTTTTAAATAATTGAATGATGATATATATAATGAATTATTGTATATATAAGACATACCTGATATATTATTGAGTTTCAAGTTATGTTGCACTGATTAGATTCTTGTTATTAGTATAAGGTGATATTTCTTTTGCTGTGTGATGAAAGTTTGAGTGTCGCCCTCACATTTAGTCCATGCTGCATATGAGAGAGTCAGTCGCTCTTGAAATCAGCAAAGGTCTTGATTCCAGGAGACTACCCTTTTCGAATATTGACCATCGAGAAGCTAGCGAATCAAAGTATCCCGTCAGTGTTGTTATTTCTATAAACTCTTCTTGTAGTCTTGAAGAACATAGATATTTGTTCTCCCTGATTTGATACAATAATAGATATATGTGAAGCCAAATTACTTATAAGCCAAATAGCAGATTGTGTGTTGATTCTTTTATCGGTTGAGTTCAAATTAAATAAATGATGAACTATATTTATTTTATTAGAAATTTCTCTTTTCTATTCCTTGCTTTAGTGTGGAGTACCAACTTGAACATTTTAATCAAAGTTTAGGCATGATTGAGTGATCTAAAGTTGGATAAAAATGTCCAATTTTAAGGCTTTGATACTCCTTTTTGTAAAGAAGTATCAAACATAGTTTAGGCATGATTGAGTGATCAAAAGTTGGGAAAAAAATGTCGCATTTCAAGACTTTGACACTCCTCTTTCAAAGTGATATTCTCAAAATTTCAAAATAAAATAGATAAGACAATATTTAGAATTTTAGAATATCGATTAATATTTACAAGTTTTATGAATAAATTTAGGAATTAAAGCTTGTGTAGATTAATTATTTTGTGAGCAAATTCATATCAATTTGTGTAGATTAATTATGATATTTATGTTAGTATAACACAAAGACATTTTATAATTAGTAAAGAGAAAATAAGAACTATAAGGAAGAGTAAAATAGTAAACTACTGTTAAAATATTTGTCATCCTTATCATATTTTTATTAATTCTTATTTCATTCTTTAATCACATGGTGACTACAAACATTTTTCAATAATTTAATGGGAAATATTGATAAATAAAACTCTGAGTTTCTTATAAGTCCATAACATATTTGGAAAACCTTTTCTGAGCAAAAAATCCTAACCCATCATTAAATTAGTTACTATGTGTTATGAAAATCAACATTAGTAATCTACTGTTGGTCGCATGACAAAGTCAACGAACAAAAGTTATTATTAAATTAATTATAATTATATACTACACCCACTTAATTGACTAAAAGAAGTATTTATAAAAATATAACTAAAAGAGAGTTTCATCAAAAAATAACTTAAAGAAGTAAACTCATCATATAGAGTGATAATATACACCAAATAAAGTTTGATATAAAATAATTATTTTTCTGACCAAAAAAGTTATGAAATAATTATTTGTTCCTAGATGAAAATAAAAGGTTTTGTGTGTGTACATATCTAATTATTCTTTTTTTTATAAAAAGATAATAAGACTAAAAAAATACAAGAACCAACTACATTCTTAAGAAAATGCAAAGCATCATCTTTAGACACTACATGAATGCCTAAGCCATACATATCTAATTATTCTGCATATATAGATATATCACGGTAATCAAATTTAGACCAACCACTACTAACATGGTGGATTGAGTGGAGCAATGTCAGTGGGTCATTCTATAGTCAAATGGAAAGAGCCAACCCAATGAGAAATAAAAAAATATTTTTTTAAAAAAAATCTCATCACATACTCCAAAATTCTAAACAAAAATTTCATTTAATCACCTTGATGAGTGGCGATAAAAAAAATTAATAAAATATCTTACATTGATACATTCTTCACAATTGGTTTGATATATTGACATCATATCATAGCTATTAACTAATTATTGCCTTATGGTAAAAAAAACTAATTATTGCCTTAAATATTGGCTCAGTACCTTGATGAATTTACTAGCAAATAATCATATATTTGTTCATTGCACTAACAGTCAACCGTCCAATGAAATAATCATTAAATATTCTTCATAAAAAAATATAAAAATAGATAAGTGATGGAAAATATTCATATCTACAAACATTAAATTTGTAAATATTAATATTGAAACCATCATTAATTTAGACCACAATATTACTTTCTGCATTCATAGACATAAAAAAAATTAAAGTGTCTTTTTGAAAAAAACCTAAACTAGGCCAATCCAGCAATTTGCTAGGTTACCCCAGGTTTAGCTTGGTTTGTGTGGAGTTATATATCTTGAGCTGTCCCAGAGTGCTTGATCCAGGTTAGCAGCCTACTCAAATGATTATTTGGCCGGGGTCATTGAGTTCCCTTTAAAATATATTTGTACGGTTGTACCCCTTGCATTGTGTGTCTGATTATATTTGCAGGGTTTTTTTAGAGTGTTTCAAGTTATTTTTATAAAATACTTTTCAGTTTCAAAGAGTATTAAATTAAAAAAAATGTTATATATGTCTATATTTAAGAAGGGTGGTGAAAAAGGAAAAAAATTAACATAATGGATTCTAATGTACCCCTCAATCCCAATATTTGTGCGCGTATGTGTATGTGGCCTATTATTTAAATGGTTTTTCCCAATGTATTATAGTGTGTGTTTTGTGAAAGTTATTAAACCCGAACCAGTAACTATATTCATGAGGGGATGTTATTTGAATATGATCTTTGTTTTAGTTAGGCTTGAAGTGGGTCAAAGAAGGAATAAAATATGGGAGCACCTGAAGTAAAAGAAGCACGTGAAGTAATGTAAAGAGTTAATGAAGTGGTTCTCATATGGGTATTGGGTTGTATCGAGGTTTGGTCAGATTTTTGAAAAAGGTTGAAGCTTAGAAATTATATTGTCATAGGATGGTTTAAGCAAGAGTCATATTGAATAAGTGGAAGCTTGTTTGAACATGTTGGATGATGCTTAAAGGGATAATTTTGTGGAGTTAATATTCATTTAACTCAGAGGAATCGGTGGAAATTTGTTATATATGGGCGGTGTAAATAATTTAGATTTTGAGGATTATTGGATCCCGTATGCTATTGATTTTTGTATGGTATGAAATTTTTGCTTGTATTCTTTCTCTCTTTCCTCAGTAGTTTTGATCGGCTGGTTACAGTGACAGGGGAGGGAGTATGTGTTGATATTAGACATTATTTTACGCTTAAATACGTGTAATTGAATACTAGGCTGAAGATTGAAAATTTCTGGGTTCTTTCTCTGGTTGTGTGATTTCTATGTGGCTCTGTGATGTCAATTAAGGAGATGAGTTTGCTAACCATATGTGGAAGTGAATGTTACTATTTGTGTTGAATATGGGGTTTGGATTGAGAGTAAGTGGTGAAGGTGGGGTGAATATATTACCATTGGTCTGCTACTTCGGTAATGCATAAGGGAGAAAGAAAAGGAATAGAGAATCTTAATCTCTGACCCAATGTTATTAAAGCCGGACCGAGCCGGACGGTCCAACCGGTTGGACCGCCAACCAGAGCTTGTGGCGGCTTGGCTCTGGTGAGGAGCCGCTTTGAATGGTCTAGCCGTGTTGAGCCGGGGAGAACCGCCGTTTAAGCCGGAAACCGCTATCCAGCCGGAAGTCGAAAACGATTTTTACAAAAACCAGACGGCCCAAGATGAAAACCTTCTCGCCGGAAAAAAAAAGAAAGACAGATGATAGAAGAAGAAGATATTTGGAAAAGCTTTCTTTTTTAAAGCAGAAATGGAGGAAAGATAAAATCTTGATGAAACAAAGTGTCTTAGATACGAGATCCGAGTTATTTTTTCTGAAAAAAGGACACAACTATCTCCTTCTCTTCCTCATCACTCGTTGGAGAAGCCATGGACGACGCTGAGCGAACAAGGAAGAAAGAAGAAATTCAAGCTACTTCATTTCCTTTTGATTTGACTTTTGAGCTTCTGATGCCGTGTGCAAGGGTAAAGTGGAGAGATAACAAGTTATTAAAAGTAATGATGCATTGATGGTGGGTTGTCTTATCCTTCTTGTGTGTGTGTGCAGGCTTTGGAAAATGCACATAACACGAAAAAGAAGTGATAAACACAAAATGACAAAAACAAGAAAAAGAAATGAATTAAGGAGGTGGGTTTTGTTTAAAAAAATATAATAGACTTATTTTTATTAAGTTAAATACTTAAAATTTGATTTGCTTAGTTAGTTTCTAGTTACTATATATTTTCTTAGTCAAATATATCTTTTATAAAAGAAGAAGGGGTGAAAAATACTGCTATCTATGTATATGTACATATAAGGAATACTTATTTTTTACCATAATATATAAGGTATACTTTTTTTTGGCAGAAATTTATACGGTATACTTTTAATTATTAAGTTATCGGTCCAATCATCGGTCCGACCAGTCCGACCGTGTGAACCATGACCCAGAAGCCTCTTCAGCTCGCCTTCCGGTCTGGCTATTACAACATTGCTCTAACCCTTATGGTTGTGAGGTTTTATTGAATTGAGTAGTAGTGTTAACTTGAGTGTGGAACTTGATTTTTATTTCTTCTCATTGGAGTAATAAGAAGAATTATGCGTTTTTATTGAATTAGAAATTAAATTTAGACTCTCATACCTCTCAAGTGATTTCCATTTGATAAGCCTGGTATATTCAGGTGTGTAAGAGAGTGTTTTCGATTTTCTCTTAGTGGAGATTATTTGTGATCACATTGTCAAGGTAATTTCTGGAAAACTCTCATTAGTTCAAGATAAAGCAATTTTAGTGGAGAAAGTGTTTTTAAGAATATGATTGAAGCTAGTAGGAATATGGGGAAACAATTTCAATGAACCTTAGTTAAGATTTTCAGAGAATTTAAGATTTGAGGTTCTGGGAGGTTTGTGAATATTGAATCAGCGTTCTGAAGGTATTAGGATATTTAGGGATTGAAGAGAGTTGAAAATGGGAAGTAACCTCAAGAAATGTTGATGTATAAATTTTAATGACATGCTGAAACATGATTGGAGAATTAGATTTTGAATTGTGAAGGTTAAATCTGAATTTTTAGTTGCCATTAAGATTAGAAATCTGATTTTCATAAATACTCTCTCTGTTCCTAAATATAAGATCACTTTAGCAAATTTGGAGAGATTAAGGAAGACATTTTAATGAGTTAGAATTACATGAAATTTTCAAAATACCTCACTAAGTTTTAAAAATATCCTCTCACATTCAAACCACTATTTTTTGGATGAAGGGAGTATAGAGATAATTTGTGGAAAACTTGAGTCAAATTAGAAAGTGATCTTATATTTTGGAACAAACTCTCCTCCCTAAAGTGATCTTATATTTAGGAACAGAGGGAGTACTTCATGTTCGGATTTTCATGATTGGGAGCTTTATGGAACTATGAAAATGTTGTTATTTTATAAAACCCTCTTAGCAGGCTTGTTTAATGTGTGAATGCGAAGGCTCAAATGTGTATTTGAATGGTAATCTGCAAAAACATTGCTTTTTTTTAAAAAAATTGGATGCTTAACATTCATTTAACAACAACAATAAGTAAAACCATGATTTTGCATTTTCTAATGGCATTAGAGGGAAGCCAATTCTTATAGGGAGAGTTATTATTTACCCTTATAGTAACAATTCACATGGATTATTTTAATGATTAAGGGCAAATGAGTTATGAAGATAGCATGAGGAGTTTGGATATAGGGAACTTTAAAATAAGGATAAAAGAACATGGAATAGTTCCTTGAACTAGAAATTTGTGTATGTCTATTTTAAAGACTTTTATATTAGTATTTTCTATTTTGAATCAGTAGAATCTTAATCATAATTTTCAATTATAATAGTATTAGGAAATATTTAGAATAGAAGAATATTATATTAATGTTGGACATTATTAGGTAAACCTGCTAGAGAAGTTTATTATGTTTTAGGAAGCCTTTGTATTATAACTATGCCAGACATCATATCAATGAAATATTTATAAGACTACTCTGTCATCTTTGTTCCCAAAAAAAACAGAGAGATTAGAGATTTTTTTTTATCAGGAGAGAGATTAGAGATTTGACAAAAAATTTGCAAAATTAATAGAATATCTCCGTCCGATCTCAAATTTGTAAGTCTCTCCCTACTCAACAAGACCTTCCATGAATTATACATTATCGGCGGCATCTGTTCTTACCTCTCCAGTATTCTGTGAAGAAGCCAATATCTTAGCAGCCAATCTTTCTTCCAGAGCTCGGGCACCCCTCTCTCTGCAACAAGATGAATCTCATTGATTATTATTTACTACATAGTGCTACCAAAACAGAGCAAAGAAATGAAAAAATAATTTTCACCCTTTTCTTTCTGAGCTAACGATAACATCAAGCCTATAGGGGCAAAAATAATATAAAAGTGCAAAAGAAAAATGATAGTCCTACAACTCTATTATTTAGCCCCCCTGATAGTTACATTTGTGGAATGTCCGTCTAAGAATGGATTAATATTACAGAATAGTAATGTGAAATTACCGTCTCCTATTTGAATCAAAGGGGTCAGAACCAGGCAAAGGTTCACCCCCATGAGTGTGACCTTGGTGATTATCAGAGTTATCAGATCTTCCACAAAGCATGCGATGAAATATTGATGCAATAGGGTCTATAACTGGTCTGTAAGAAGGGGAAAAGAGCTTAAAGGGAGAAAAGACAGAAATCATGGCATATAAATATATAATCATATATAATGGAATAGCATACTAAAACATTAACTTACCTAAAAAGTTCAGGGAAAAATGTCGAGAAAGCAAAATCATCGCTTGGGTCACCCTTAAGTTTGGTTTCTACTCTCCTCTGCCAGTATCTAAGGTATATCCAGCTCATGTATGTCCCAAATATTACAGTGGGAAGATATGACACTGCTGCCTCTAATATCCCAAAGCTCAAAACGATCGAAACCAGTAAAGCAATGGATGGTAACCACTGAAAAAGGTTTACGGTGGTGTCATTCAGTGTACAGGATAAAACAACATCCTCCTGATGAGTAACAAGTTAGAGAAAAGAGGGAAAGGATATCAGACCTTCACTTTTATCTTGAGGAGAGGCAGTTCCTGATCTGGCATCATTTGCTTGATGCCAACCAAGAAGCCAGAAAGAACTCCATGAAATCCAGAAAATGGCATATACCTAAAACAATGTGAAATGAAAATCAAGGGTTGTAGTGAAAAGAGGTGCAAAATTTCCATAAAGAACTATATTTTTAGAAGCAAAGGGACAACAATTGAGAATCCAGATTTACCACAAGTAACTTAGTTTCTTTAACAATTCAACATGTATTAAAAAAAGTTTTGAACAATCAAATTAACCCAAATATTAAAAATGAAAGGAACAGGTGAAAAATGTGAAACCTCACAAGGGAGCGTGACTATAACAAATTGTCAATGTGTTGAAAACCTCACAATTCATTGGAGCGTGACTATAACAAATTTAGAGAAAGTGTTAAAAGATGGGTTCCTAATATAATGATTATCTTGATTCTTTTCCAGATTTATCCTATTTTCCCCTGAGGATAGGAAATTTAATTTAGCTTCAAATTGATCTATAACACGAGGCCAGGAGTTTATATTATACCAGCTATCAAAGTGTTATGAACGAAAGAAAGGGGAATAAAAGGCTGAAATAATAAGAGTATTTATTTAACACACAGACAGAACTTCAACATACAAGTTGCAGCTTAAGCTAAATACAGAAAATATCATCTCAGATGGATATGGATTTCATATACTTACAGGTAAATTTCTTGCCTTGTAATATAGTACAAGGCAATGGCAGTGATGAAAATACACACAGAAGTCAGAAAATTAACCACAAAAATGAACTTCAAGAATTCCCTGGAACCCCATACAGGTTCAAGCATCTTTCCAATGAAAAGGAGACCAACGGTACAGACAATTACCTATAAAATGAATAGTCACCAGCATTAACTTTTGAGGTGCCATGAAAAGATATACCGATTTGCTCACAAAATGCAATCCATACAATGCATAAGCATAATCTGAAGTAAATGCAAGTGCATACAGCATACCCCATATATAGATTGTTCAATAAAACCAGCGGAAATCAGGTTCCAGGCAAAAGGGATCGTTCTGCAAAATGAATTAAAACAAGAATTGAGTTGTCTGGAAAACAAATTTAAATTGTGAACTTTGGAAATTTGGTCACACTTTGGACAAATGTGCAACAATCACATTAGGCAAGAAAAAGCCATGTCTTCAACCACATCTGTATATAACATTATTGACTACAAGCAAGTATATATAATCCAAAATTCGTTAGATGTGCATCACTACACACAGAAACACAGATCTGCAGAAAAAACAACATTTTGATTCATAAATATTTGAAGAATAATTACGATGGTGGCTGGTCACATTTATTGTACCACAAGTTAGTCTCACGTTTCTTATAATTTCAATTAATAACACAGTGAGTTAGGCATTATTATTAAAAAAATAAATAAAAAGATAACGTTAACTTCTTTGATCACATTATCACTATAAGACTAAAATAGACTTCAGTCAAATATCATGTAGAAAAGCAATCCAGTTTGTAACAACAAAAATGTTTGAACCTTCTAGTGCAACTAATTCACAGTAAACCAAATTACGTTTTAATGAACAAACATGGAAAAGAGAGTCCATAGAATAGTCTATTAGCTTCTTCAATGGAAATCAATTCAATTTCAGGCCGAAAATTTAAGGACAATTTCCCTTCCAATACAGATTATTGACATTAACCACAGAAGAAGCGGCACTCCAGAGTCCTAACATATGAAGTAAAAAAAACTTGGAATAGGAAGATTATGACCACTTTCACCAAAGAGTTTTCGTACACTATTGTAAGCGTTTGAATGTTTCGATCGTGTCACAATGATTTCAGCTCTTCTAAAACCCACCCATCCCAAAGTTTACTCTCCGCAAAACTGTGAAGTAATAAAAATGAAAACAAAACTCCATATAAACCACAAACTAAGCGGCCGCTGCAATGCAACTCAGAAAATCAATCTCCATCATTCAACAAGCAATAAAGAAAAGCTGGTCTCACAGATCATATTAAAATCACAATTCAATGTACAAAGTAATACTAGAAAGAAGTTGATCCAAGTCAAAATGCACAAATCAAGCATAACCACCAAGGATTTTCAGGATGCTATTCACTGTGTTCGAGTATTTAAATTCAAGATTGCACAATAATCTCAACCTTAATAATTCCAAATTCCACCCTCAGCAAAACTGTTAAGTAATAACAATGCAAACAAAATGTCATTAACAAAACTCATTTAAATTCCATCATTCAACAGGCAATAAAAGTAAAAAAAAGGATCTCAAATATTACATGAAAATAAAAATTCAAATGTATAAAGTAATACTATCAAGTGAAATCAGAAGCAGGAATTCAAAAAACAAGTAAATTAAAGCATTGAGGCATGTATAAATATATACCTGGCGGGAATGAGGGCTAAGTAAGTAAGAGCTGAGGGGAAAAACTGAATTACAATGTGAGCGCCCACCAGAACCACCGCTAGGCCTTTGCACAGACTAGTGAAGCCGGAAAATAGGCTCGTGCCCTATCCAATTGACAGAATCGGAAATCGAAATGGTTAATTATAAAAACAAGTGGAAATCGGAGATCTGAAAGGAAAGAGATGAGGAAATTGAAATTGGAGAAAGAGAGAATGACGTTTTTACCCCTGAGAGAGAGGGAGTGCTCATGGCGGTGAAATGTGAGCTTCGATGGATTGATTCTTACAGAGAATGAAGATCAGACAGAGATTTTGAAGAAGAAGAAGATGAACGTGATGTGGAAGCTAACGATTACTTGTCTGTCATGTGCAATGATGTGCATGATCTGGGCCGTTGATTTTATGTGGAACTGATCATGAGCGTTGATATAAAATACGACGTCGTTGCTGTGGATTCATCCGGGGCGTTCAAATTTACTACTAAATCATGGCCGTCTGTTTCATGTAAATTTTGAGGTCCCACCAAATGGTCACTATCTTCTAAGTAATAAGAAGAAATTTTTATCCTCCTAATTATTCTCAGCCAAATATTGTAAGTGGTGTTTAATAACTTGTTACACGTTATCAAAATTGTTATTCACCACCCAAGGCTCAAACACTTGTTATCTTATGAATAATAAAAGGAGCACAAAAATGCCTTTTCAACTTAGAAGATAATTAAAGTACATCTATTAAGACCCTAGTTCAATTTTGCTATTTCATGTGACTTTTTCTATATCATGTGTTATTTGATACTCCCTTCGATCCTAAATTTAAGATCTGGTTGACTTTTTTGGAAAATCTTAAAAAAGCAAAATAAGTTAATTATAAATTAATTTACCTAATTTTCCCCTTAAACTAGTTTATTTTACCTATAAACTAATGAATAATCTAAAAATATATCAAATATGTCACGATTTAATAACTTATTTCGCAACCTTAATCTCTCCAAAAAAGTCAACTAAGTCTTATATTTAGGACCAAAGGAAGTATGACCTTTTCTATATTATATGTGATGGATGGGGACTTCAAATTAATTACCTTATTTTGGAGGCTTCCACTTGCAAGCTAGTGGAATTCATTGGTGAGCTATTTTCACCCAAATTTGGCTTAATATTTAATAATTAATGGTGTACAACGTTTAGATGTTATCACTTTACACTCATTCTGATTTTGTTTTATATGGTTTAAAATGATAAGTTCTGATCCTATAAGTCTCGTCCTATATATTTATTTAGATAAAAATGTAACTTATCTTACCCTTTTTATGGTGAAACAAAACCAACAATTTAGAACTATTCGAATTGAAAAAAAAAAAATTTCTGGTTAAGGTTACTAAGTTACTGACTTACACTAAGACAAACAAGTTACTAGTATGTATTACCAATTATTAATATTATATTCTATTTATATTTTTTTCAGAGAAAATAAATACACAAGTAGGATCTGGTAGTTAGTAACGGGCAAATGTTACTTGTTTTAAGTTGTGGGAAATAATTGACAATTACAATAGCTAACAACATACTCCCTCCGTTCCTAAATATAAGAGCACTTTGACTTTTTTGGAGAATCCTAAGAAAGCAAAATGAACAATTTAATCATAACATATTTTAAATATTATTAGATCATATGTAAGTTCATAAGTCAAATAAACTAGTTTAGTGAAAAAATTTGGGAAAATCAATTTTTAATTACCATATTTTGCTTTCTTAAGATTCTCCAAAAAAGTCAAAGTACTCTTATATTTAGGAACGGAGGGAGTATCATATTAATAATTTAAAGGCTTCTTTGCCATGAATTTACAAATTTACATGACACTATGCATTGCACATGATTGTAGGGCATATAGCTCAGATCTGCTGGAAAATCAATCTATATTGTGCTGCACTTCTCAATATTTAAGAGCTACACTAAGTAAAATGAATAACTTTTATATATATATATATCAAGACTCTCATTTTTTTTCTCCCTTTTTCCAAGTGTTGCAAATTATATCATAGTATATTACTATTTCACCTGCCTCACGTCAAAATGGCCCTAACTTCTTACCATGAAGACATCCAAGAAAAAAATTAACTAAAAATATCATCATGCCCCAACTGCATATCTCTTTGGGGCATCAAACATTGGCTGCAAGTAAGCTTCAGATATACACACTAGAACCCTGTGGCAAGCCAAAGCAGCAGATGTAACCATGACAATAAAGCAAGCCCAGCAAAACCTCAGCATCAATACGGGTTCTCTCCTAGCGGATTTTAGTGCCTTAGAGAATATTACTCTAAGCCGTCGATCTCTAAAGATGGAAATATAGTCATTTGTGGGTAAACCTGATTCTATGTTGCCAGATCCGTTTGCCAAGATAGCGTGTGAATACCGAGACACTATAATTCCTTGTCCAAAGTATTTAATTACTCTTTGGAACATAATGTCAGCTACGACATTACAAAGGTGTTGGCGAAATGGCTTTGCCTCCTTGGACACCATTGCTTTGATTAATGAAGCTCCATCCTGTTCATTAAATGAAAAGTAAGTTTCTTACCCACTGCAGATTATTTGAAGAATGTAAAGAACATCCATCATGCACGAGTACACAGGCTAAAACATGCTAAATTACACAATTAATCATGCAATATTTAGGACTAGAAGACTCATTAGCAGCTGAACGTTTGTCCAATTTATGTTTGATAATAGCCTCATAGAAACAAACTCAGTCAAGTAAGGAATCCAAAGTAACAAACTCAGTCAACTTCAGGTCAAAGTATCAAAGCAAGAGAAGCAGGCCCAAAAATAACAAGTGATTAAATTTCAACCCTCTTCAAGCTCGCAAGCACTGTATAATGTAGCAAGTAACCATATGTACATCATTAATCTATGATAAAGCAGATTCATTATTGAAATGATAATAAACCAAAAGTCTACTGCACAAACACAGAATTCAGAAAATATTTTAAGTGCATATGATAAACAGCTCTAAGCAACTC
This sequence comes from Mimosa pudica, assembly GCA_029929735.1. NCBI lineage: Eukaryota > Viridiplantae > Streptophyta > Magnoliopsida > Fabales > Fabaceae > Mimosa > Mimosa pudica. The sequence goes on along the minus strand of JAKELP010000021.1, from coordinate 2,658,701 downwards.
ACAGCAGTCATGAGAAGTCTTCTGAGCACAACACCATCTTTGGATGGTAAAAGCCTCAAGACCAAGTTTGCAATATCAAATACACCACCAGCCTTAATTGGTGAATGATCATGGGAAGTCTCATTTTTTGATACCACTGATTGCAAGGCTTTCCTGGCCAAAAAACAACCGAAAATACTCGACCTATCAAATAATTGGAGCATTCTAAGCACGGGTCCATTAATTAAACAAGGAAGGCTGAACCTCTTTCTATTTAAAAATAAATAAATAAATTTTGTATGTGGCAAATGTTACACATTGCGATCATGGGTTAAATTTTCAGATTAGACCAAGCCAGGGAGGAAGTGTATAATCAGCTCGGGTGGAAAAAAACTCCACTAACGAGCCTCCTATAATTTATTCCACAACTAAAGGGAATAAAATCTTAATTGTTAAAATATTTTAAAGAACAAATCTTCGTTCTCAAGAAAGTTTGACCTCAAACAAACCTATTCTACAAAAATGAGCCGTAAAAGCTCAAACAAAGGGTGGCAATTCACAATGGCAATTTAGTTTCAAACTGAATCATAGTAAGCATACTATATAGCATACTATAGCATACAGCTAAAAAGTTTTCTTCACATTTCAAGTTTTACTGGAGGTACTGATGATAGCAAACACCCAAGGTTTATTTCATTGAAAGCCAAGTCTTATTTTCTAAAAAATTTCATGGCAACACTTGATTCTATCCGTAGGAATCACCAGATATTCAAGCTATTAAAACCCAAAAGGATACATATACAAAAGAACACAATTTAAATTTATCAAAAAATAAACCATCCCAAATTCCACCTATTTAATAATGTTGGATCAAGATTGCTGTTTCATTCCCCCCCCCCCCAAAAAAAAAAACCCCATTATGCCAGACTCAGCACAATAAAGAGACAATATAGAATCATATCAGCATGTAATTTGATACTTGTTATTCATAAGAAGTTGTACTTATTCTTTATTCTCAACCAATTAAGTTTGAAACAGATGACTGTGCCTTTCGTTATATAATAATCTACACATTAAACACAAAACCCAATGATAAACTTTATGTGGAAAATTGTTATTATGTTGCAGAGGTTGCATTAAAATTGAAACAACTAAACTTTATTGATAAAAGAAGGCAAAACAAAAAACCAACTACTTCCCAAAGAGCAGAATCCGAGACATAATGACCATACCTGGTTGCACCTACTCTCAAGAAAAGGGAAAGCCTTTGCCAGAGGAACTCTTTCTTTCTGTTTAGAAGCACCTAAATAGGAGAAAATTAAGTTAGGCGGTGCGAGAGATCAAAATAGATATTTTAAAAATATGCATCTTGTGATCTTAGTAATTTAAGAAATATTGAACAATAACTGCATTTAATATAAACAGCAGTTGCCTACACAACATAAATCCATCAGAAATTTTGAAATGTTGTTGAATAAAAAATTTAAATGAAGCATAGCATGCATAATAATATATATGGTTAAGACCATCAATTTTCTGAGACATCCAGATGGAAATTTAAGCCTGACCCATACTAAGATATGGTTGAACCAAGAATTATATATCAAAAGAAAAATATAAACATTTGAATTCACAATATCATATATTAAAAGGACTCAACATTAAAGGAATGATAATGGCTCGACATTAAAGGAATAATAAAATTTTGCGGATTAATGGAACAGAATAAAGGTTTATGGGAATTCTTATACCGAATGCAATATATTTCTTGATGCTACTGAGTTTTCTGTGAGAAGTTTCCTAACAACAAAAGGATATGCAGCTTCAAAGGTCTTAAAGTCTGGGTCTGCAGCTATAGCCAAACCTGAAATGTTCAAAAGCAAAATTTAATTGATAAAAAGTAACTGAAACAAGAACATAGGTAATTCAATAAAACAGTATATATTACTACTTGATGTTTGTACATACATCTCGCAAAGAACTACTCATAAGTATTAAAGAAGGCAGACGAGTAAACTTTAGACATGTAAGTAGGATCTTCAATTCTTCACTTTACCTTCCAATGAAGCTAGGGAGCGCAAGACAAGAGTATAGTATGGTGGCATACGGAAATGATACTTGAGTGCTACAGACCAGATCTTTCCTAGAACCTGGGGGAAATATTATTGCAATATATCAGTGACTGAAGAGAGGAAGCCCTATTGAACATTCAACAAAATGGCCAAAGCTAATTTGCTTAAATATGGCTAGTTAGAAAAATACAGGTCACAAATATGCAGTAGAGCTCTAACATTTGTCTTATTACAATGAAATAATGTTTAGCGTTGATATGAACAATGGCATACAGTAAATGATAGCTTTATTGTACAATTTCAAAAAAAGTTGGAACTGCAACGCAAATATTAATTACAAGCTTGCATTTGAGGAATAAAATCATTCAATAAAAATAGTTTATGGATTTTCCATTATTAACAAATGATATCTTTCAGAACCTAGTTTCATTTAATTCAGTGGTAAAAAAACAGAACTCAGTTGCTTTAATTTACATCAAATTCTTTTTCTCTTTTCCATCATTAGTTCATATTTCTAATCCAAAGTTCCACAATTTATACAGGAATATATCAAAGAGCAACAAATCTTAAGTTATTACAATTCATTAAATAGGAAAAGGGTAAAGGTACAAAATATACATGGTAAATTGTAAAAGGAGCACCAAACACCATGGTAATTTTGAGGTGCAAAAATATACATGGTAAACCAAAAAGGAGCACTCCATTATTTTTTTTCTTCACTCTCATGGTGCTGGGTACCCCTTTTACACTTTACCATAGTGCTGGGTGCCCCATTTTCGTTTACCACGTAAATTTTTGCACCTTCAAAATTACAATAGCGCTGGGTACCCCTTTTGCAATTTATCATGTATATTTTTGCACCTTCGCCCATAGAAAAAATGAGAAACAAAATCTCAAACATCTTTCATCAAAAGAAGCATGACTTTATTTTGTTTACAAAAAAGCCACTAAACATAAGAGACAAAAAAATTCAGGATATCAGATTAATTACTTAGTTAAATCGCTTTGATATGGGATCGACCAACAAGTTCTAATGTTGATAAACCTACAGACCGGAATCCCCTTATATTGACAAGTATGGTAAATCAGCATGCGCATTCTTTTTCATTCTGAGCCTCTCACCTAGGCATAATACATTCTTTTAACGGCAAGGTATGAGCACTCCTTTTTTCTTCTATAGAAACTCTAAACACAAAATTTGCGTTCAACTAGAAAACTATCCACAATATAATCTGAAAGACACAAGTGAATTCATCATCCTTTCTGTTAACCATGATCTCACCCTGCTGAACTTCACATCTGGAATCCCATCTCTGAACTCCACCTCTCCCAATGCATGTTCCAATTCCTGCAAAATTATAACAGATCTGAAAAGTTAGTTCAATGAAATTCAGTTTCAAAATTAAAAATACGCAATGAAATGATGACTAGGTCATGAAACTTGGACATTATACCAAGGTTACAAGTCGGATATTTGTCCCAGGCCTCACAACATCCATATCAGTCAGAGCACGAACAAGGGCTGACCAGTCACCATTTACTATATGAACAATTGAAGCAAGCATAGCAAGCTGATGCTTTTTTTCCATTTGACAGAGCAAACCAAAATCTAGAAATCTACCACAAAAATTAAATATAAGAAAACAGTATATAATTAAAATTTGTTAAGTAAAACCAGAATTTACTTTGACTGAGAAGGAAGGGGTCATCTACCCTATTTGTCCCGAGGAAGTGTAACGCAAGTTTCCAGGATGTGGATCAGCATGCAATAACCCTGTTTCAAGAAGTTGCACCAATGTTGCCTCAACACCCTTGTTGACCTGAATGAAATGGTGTAATTCAAGTCAAAGTTCCCCCAAAAAACAAATCAGCTTTGTCATCATGATGAGCTAAGACACCAAAACAGGGTGTGAGGCGTGTGATTTTTATGAATAAATCAGCATACAAATGCAGTTTACCTAAAGTCCCCGAAAAAAATTTTGTGAATAAATTAGCTCTCTGATGTTCAGACCTTTTATAGACTGTCTTGATCAATTTTTACAAGAATTTCTCCCAAACAGGCTCATGCTGTATCATAATATCATATGAAAACAACTACAAAGCACATAAATTGACATTGAAGAAGTAATGAATATGCATTGGCACATACATTGGCATCTTAGCTTACTGTTTGCACTCAAATAAGGGAGGTCACATGAAGACATCAAATTTCTCCCTTCGGTCTCTTAGCTTTGCATCATAAGGGATCAAACTCTCTTTATGGTCCATTAGTTGCCTCTATCTCTCTCTTTCTTATCAAGAAAATTAACCACACTAACTCTGAGAAATAGAATACTTAAATCCAACAAAAAAATTTAGATAAAGTAGAACTTCTAACCCAGTAATCACTCTCTATGAAACATTAACTACTAACTATGAAAAATGCAAATTGTTCAACCTTAAACTACTAATCATGAACAATATCAATTATTCAACTTTTGTGAGGGTTTTGCTGCAAAGACCTGTAAATAACTATTTCATTTGTGTTCACATACCAGATCAAGAAGACGCCTCTTTGCCTCAACTCTCTGCCTGTCCAACTGTACTGAGACATTTCCAACAGAGTTTTCAGTAGATAAGGAGAGTAAATCCGTTGGACTTTCACCAATCATCCACTCCATGGTGAGAACCCGTGTTCGACTAAGATGTTTAAACACTTTTGGAACACTTATAAAAGCAAAGGGAGAGTGAACTTCCTGATTGTAGAAACAACAAGTCAGTTGAGAAATAAAGTTATGCTGAAGGTTCATTAGAGCCAATTCAACCTTAAAACTTTGATAGTTAGGTGTCATCCTTTTAAACAAAAACCTATGAGGCTTGAACTTTTATTAAAGGATTCGCCATATGATATTAATCTTCAAAGTTTTATGTGCCATAAAGAAAAAATTAAAAGTTATTAGAAGCTACTGCTGACCGGATTTTCAGTGTTCAATTCTAAACTGGTCAATGGTAATATATAAATCAATCAAAATTTCCAATGCAAAATATCTTAGAGGATCTACAAGCTTGACTTTCAAAACTTCATCCTAAATTCCTGCTAAGTTCTGAAACTAAATTTTCAAACTAAACCGCCCAGATACAGTATTAATTACCTGAAACTTTGAAGCATTTGCAGCCTCTAACTTGTAATCTAACTCGCCGACAAAACCTTTCCCCAGCTCATCAGCATATAAGCGAGGATCGCTCTTTCTCTTAGCAAGCTTTTGCACAAGCCCTAGCTGAAAAAGTTACACCCAGACAACTAAGAAATTTAATCCTGAACAAAATAAACAGATATCAATGTTATAGAGATCGATACAAACCCCAAGGCGAAGGATGAAGATATCTCGCACCACCACATGAATCAAATTTGGACGCTGAACTTTTACAGCAACATTGGTTCCATCAGTAGTACGGGCAAAGTAAACCTAGGAAATGCAATGTGGTTAAATAAAAAACATGAACATAACGCTAGTTATTTTAAATCAAGCATGGCACTCCTTTTAACAAAGGGTGGAATTACCTGACCAAATGATGCAGCAGCTACAGGTTCCTCAGAAATGTAGCTGAATAATGACTCCACAGGGGAACCCAATTCTTCCTCAATAATCCTCATAGCATCAGTCCTGGGAAAAGGAGGAATTTGTTCATGCAGCCCAGATAATGCCTGCAAGATGAACTTAATCGGAATATGGAAAAAAAAAAAACCAACACACATGGAAGATGTTATAGACTATTCCTGAAAATGTGGTCCATGAAATTTTGCAGGTTAGGAGCTATTCAATAGCTTGGAGCACATGAGCACCATATGCTCATTCTTGTGATAACATTTAGACCATCTAAATTAAATTTGAGAACCCATATTTATGGTTTTGTTTTTATTTTTAGTTAAAAGTAAATTAAGAAAAAGTCAACAATTTAAAGGTTACTCTGTAAAAATTAAAAATATCAAAGTACTACCTCCGGTCCTAAATATAGGACCTAGATAACTTTTTTTTTGGAGAAGTTAAGGTTGCAAAATAGTCTATTAAATCATGACATATTTGATATATTTTTAGATTATCCATTAGTTTATAAGTAAAATAAACTAGTTTAAAGGAAAAAATTAGGTAAATCAATTTATAATTAACTTATTTTGCTGTTTTTAGGATTTTTCAAAAAAGTCAATTAGGTCTTATATTTAGGACCGGAGGGAGTATTAATGATCAAATTACAAAAAAAAAAACTTATTGCAATTTTGATCTAGCCATTCCACATTAAAGGATGGGCATGGAATCAAATAACAGAAACTACAAGAGACTTTAAATGCATATCGGTAGTATAGGTCTAAGACACACCTTATACTCCAAGAGGTGTGGCATCTAACAATAAATTATTATAATCTAACATGCAATATAACTACCTATACCAAATCGTTAAGGAGAAAACTAAGTATTCAAGATTACATAGTTAATCCTTATTTTACTGTACTTTTTCAATCAAATTATAACATGTGGATTTTAAAATTTTAAAAATTCAAAATGTTGATAACAAGAGTTAGTTATGGAATGAATTACGAATGAGAAAAATACACATGTCCTCATATAATTGGCAAAAAAACTACTTAAGTATATAAGCTTAAGTACACAAGCCAATTGTTAATCCTAAATTAGCATGTTTAATGCAAGAGGTAAACAGCCACAATAAAGGAGCGATTTCAGGCATATATTACTAAACCTAACCTTAGACATTTCAACGCCAATGATGTCTGGCCTTGTGGAAAGAGACTGACCAACTGCATCAGCAAGCAAATTTATTCAACAATAATACTGGTAAGGCTAAACTATAGAAGAAATTAAAACGCCCAAATTTCAGGAACCATAACAATAAATGATGATAAATAAACCAAAGATCACTTAAATTTACCATCAATCTTCAAAAATAAGATTTGTTACCTTTAATAAAGGTGGGGCCAAGGCTAAGCATTGTTTCTTTTAACACTATACCAAAATTATACTGAGATGCTTTCACATCAGCATCCTCTTCCGAATTTGGTTTCATAGACTTAGTTACTCCTGAAGTTCGAATTCGGATCACAGCAGAAGCAAATGCGGAGAATATCTTCCAGGGCAAAAAATTGCAAAATTAATAAAAATGCACTTCATTGACAAGTGATGCAAACATCTTGGTACAAATTTTAAACCTGACAAATAAAATATTGCTTTCAATAAAAACATAAAGAACAAAATATGGAATCACAAGCTATTTTCAGCAAACATCAAAAGTACATTAGGACTTGTCCTGTAGTACACGATCATCATATAAGGTTCCATCTATAGCTTGTCTCTCTACCCAACATATGATGACAATCTTGTAAAGCAAAATACAGAAATCTCCAATAGTGAAAGAGAACCCTTGTACAGATGAGTAACAACTTTCAAGTTTTACATGAATTCAGATGACATTTAAAAGACAAGTCACACAACAGCAATTAAGTTATAACCAAAAATGTATAGGAATAACAGTTTTTCATTATAGATGCCATAATCACCAGCAAGTACATACATACAGTACAATTTATCCTCCTATAAGTAAAAACAAGTTTATGGCACAATTTTATCCATTTTTTCGACCTAACTTGTATCACATTTGCCTTTAAATGAGCAGTGTGAACAGACAATGACTATTAATCATGGGGAAGTTACATTCAAAAAATTGATCACGGGCATTTATTAAATTTTCAGTCAACTACCTCAAGAAGGCGAAGGGCCACCACATGTGGCCTACAGCTGAAGTACATAGCAACATCCTGTGGATCATAGACTTCAGGAAGTGGTTTAGACCATATCTTAGACAAATAATAGAAGTAGCTCGCATAAACTTCTAATGCTTTAAGATCAGCCATGAGCAAATCCACTCCAGACAGTTCTAAAAGGCAACAAATAAACAAATAAAATCAATACATGAAAGAAACAACATTGGACCCAATGTCCAAATTCAACACAATAGAGGCACACAAAAAACAATACTCAATTCACTAAAGAGAGTGAAACATCAAATTAGGCCTTCACATATATTTCACACAGAACAAAGAAAAACCTTAAACCCCATCATCTCTACCTCAAAATCCAACAACTCTTTAATGTTCCCCTTTCTCTGTATCCACAACATCACATTAAAATAAAGTCAACACTTAATAAATCTAGTGCAAAACCAATCACTTTAAAATGTCTATGTTTATCATTTTAATCTCTCAAAACTAAGTCATTGTACCTATAAACTAACATATAAAATCTAATTACATACTCCCTCCGTTCCTAAATATAAGATAACTTTTGAAATTCAAATTGTTCCTAATTATAAGATAACTTTCTAACTTTTCCCAATTTTTCCCAAATTAACCCTACAAAAAGAGGGAGAGTGACGATAAAGGTATATAGTTGGGATAAATTGGTAATATCATGTATAAATAACTAACTTAACTAACTTCCTTAATCTACTCAAATTAGGGAAAGTAATCTTATACTCCCTCCGTTCCTAAATATAAGATCACTTTGGGGAAGTGGATAAGTTCCTAAATATAAGATCACTTCCTATTTTATCTCAAATTTTGCCCAAACTACCCTTATACTCCCTCTTTTCATCGAAAACACCTCCTCCTTTTAAAGTTAAGTAATTGAGGGGATTTTGGGAAGATCATGTAATTTTATTGTCTTCCTTAATCTCCCCAAATTAACCAAAGTGATCTTATATTTAGGAACGGAGGGAGTATTTAGGAACGGAGGGTGTATTACATATACTCCCTCAGTACTACTACCTCCGGTCTAAATATAAGACCTAATTGACTTTTTTTTAAGAGGTTAAGGTTGCGAAATAGGCTATTAAATAATGACATATTTGAAATATTTTTAGATTATACATTAGTTTATAGGTAAAACAAACTAGTTTAAGAGAAAAAATTAGGTAAATCAATTTATAATTAACTTATTTCGCTTTTTTATAGGATTTTTTAAAAAAGTCAATTAGTTCTTATATTTAGGACCGGAGGGAGTATTATAAGACCACTTTGACTTTTTTTGAAAAATTAAAGATGCAATCCTAATCACTTTAAATTGTGAATCGTTATCATTTTAACTCAAAACTAATTTACTCCACCCATGAAAAATAGCTTATGATCTAATTACATGTACATGTGGCATATGTCACAATTTAATAGTCTAATTTACTTCCATAACCACAACATATACTAAAATTAAGTGATATATTTAGCTTCTAATTCCCCTAAAAAGTCTTCATCGTATAATTAGTAGCTGAAATAGTAGAAGGAGTACCTACCAGGGTACCAATGATGAGGCCAAGAAGGAGGCGAAAACTGAGTAGCCTGAGGGTCTTCAAGATCGCGAAGCCAAACAAGGCGGTCAATTTTCTTCGTAACCAAGGGAATTTGAAAGACCTTATTAGCCCAATTAACACCTTTGCTAATCCCCTTCTTTATGAACTCCACATCTTTTCGAATCACGTGACTAAAGTGGCTGAAATTCCCTGAAGAATCTCGCTTCTTCTTATTCTGATGGTGTTGCCCTCTCGACGACGCCGTTTTGGCCGCCCGAGCCGACCACGGTGTAGCTACCGCCGTGGCCATTCGCCGGAGAACAGTCAGAAGCTGAAGTTTTGTGGAGTATTATTGGAGGTGATGAGAAAATTGAAGTGAGGAATTGATTTGATTGTGTGGTGAAAAGTGAAGTGTTGGTTGAGGATTGAAGTGATAATGGAGAAATGAGATTGGTGTGATGTGATAATGTTTTGTGAGAATATTGAAGGAGATGATGGGAGGCAAAAATTAGTGCCGTTAATTAATCTGTGTGGATGTGGTGCAAACAAGTGAGCCAGTGGGACTGTTTGGACGGAAAGCAGACTTTGGAAATGCAAATGGAAAAGAGTGTCACTTTGGTTGGACCGAAAGTGTATAATGGAAATGGAATTAAAATTAACTGTAAGGGGTAAAAATACAAAGTAAAGGTAAATTAAGTAATGATGGGAAAGTAAAATTTGTGGGGCCTAAGAAAAGTGTGAGATGAAGACAGAAAACTTGTGGAGCCTATCACATATGAAAATTACATCTTTCAATTCCAAAACTCAATTTCATTGGCCAATTATGTGCAACCAAAATGGCCCTAAAGGAGGTGAAGGAAAGTAGAGGTAAATTAAGTAATAATGAGAAACTAAAGTTTGTGGGGCCAGGAAAAATGTGAGATGGAGAGAGAAAATTCGTGAGTCCCAAGATATATGTAAATTATCATTTTCAATTCCATAAACCAAATCCCTTTCTCAATTCATTAATAGGGTCCGTTTGGTTGACAGGGAAATGGAGGAAAGAAAGTAAAATGTGGGAAAGTGTCTGTTTTTTGGTAATTTAAATATATCTCTGAGCACACAAGTTTTCTATCTTCATCTTACACTTTTTCTGGGCCGACAAACTTTACTTTGATCATTACATCTATTTTTCATATTTACCCTTTCACTTTTCCTTCTCACAATCAAACGAACTTATTTGGTAAGGTTGTTTTTATTCAAAGTTTGAATAGCCGTGTTTTTTTACCATAATGGTGTGTGGGTGTAGAACTGTAGGTTATTAATATAAGATGCACTTTTTTTTATTACATCTCCCTTGTAGTGTACTAGTGTTTGACTCATTGGGTTGGGTGTAATAATACTTGGCATTTAAAAGTAAAATAATTAATGTGTTTTATCATTTTTCAACATCAAGTCTATTGACAAGAGAGAGTGTATAAAGAAAATAAGATAGAGAGTGTGTATAAAGAAAATAAGATGGGAGTGTGTGCTAAATAAGGGAGAGAACAAAATAATCATAGTAATTGCAATCATGTATAATGGATATAGGGCAAAAATGGGGGGAAAACAATAAGTCAAAACTATACCTTATATTTTGGGACACGCCTATTTACAAAATTTGAGCTTATATTTAAGGATGGAGTATTTGATTATTGGGAAATTTAATTAGAGGTCCCTCACAAGGGAGTTAATACTGGAAAAATCCCAAAAGTTGAAAATATTAATGTAGGGTCCCAAGGACCTCACATTAATATATTTAAAAAGTGAAAAGACAATTTTGCCCCTAACCTAAAAAAATTTACCTCCTCCCCCCACCCACCCCCTCCCCCCTCCAGCCGCCCCCCCACCCCTCCCCCTCCCCTCCAGCCGCCCCCCCCCCCCACCCCTCCCCCCCCCCCCAGCCCCCCACCCCCCCCTCCCTCCCCGCCCCGAGCCCCCACCCCCACCCCTACCCTCCTCCTCCCCCCCCCCCCACCACCCTCCTCCTCCCTCCATCGCCCCCCCCAACCCCAGCCTCCTCCTCCCCTGCCCCCCACCCCCTGCCCCTCACCCTCAGCCTCCCTCCTCGGCCCCCCACCCCTACCCCCTCCCCCCTCCCTCCTCGGCCCCCCACCCCTACCCCCTCCCTCCTCGGCCCCCCCACCCCACCCCTCCTCACCCGCGAGGAGGGGGGAGGGTGGGGGTGGGGGGCCAAGGAGGGAGGGGGAGGGGTGGGGTGGGGGCCGAGGAGGGAGGCTGAGGGTGGGGGGCAGGGGAGGAGGCTGGGGGTGGGGGGGCAGGGGAGGAGGAGCTGGGGTTGGGGTGGGGGCGATGGAGGGAGGAGGAAGGGGTGGGGTGGGGGGAGGAGGGAGGGGTAATTTTTTTTAAGGCTAGGGGTAAAACTGTCTTTTCAGTTTTCAAATATATTAATGTGAGGTCCCTTGGGACCCTACATTAATATTTTCAACTTTTGGGACTTTTCCAGTATTAACTCCCTTGTGATGGACCTCAAATTAATTTCCCATAAATATTGAGGAAGTTTACATGATGCGCACGAGTACTTGTTTGGCACGGAAATCAGCCGAGGGGAATTGAGATGTGTGATTATAATGACCCAAAGAAAAGAGGGCTTGGGTAATTTTGATAAAATAACATCATTTTGTTCTTTTCCTTTTTATTTAAAGAATCTTATTTAATTTTGATTTTCTTAATCTAATTTAACTAATATTTGATCTCGGGTGAGAGTTTTCTCAAACTTATCTTGAGTGTTACCGGCCTTCACATGTTAAGGAAAATTTTTGCAGACAAAAAATCACTGCTTATAGCACAATGAAAAATTTAGGCAAGAAACTTATAAAATAGAGACTAATTCATACATAACTCCTTAAATTATGAGCTCACATACAGATAGTCTCCATATACGGCATTCGAAATTTGATGATCAACCTCCTCTAACTCTTACATTCATTCAAATAATTGACTCATGATTAATGGTATACAACCCTTATCAGTTATCACATTCACTTGCAAGTTTAATTTCAAACGCACATGAACACTGGTCGTGAATGATATATAATCCTCAAGTTAAACTAATTCTCATAGCAAAAGAGAACAACTAAAAACATTGTCTTGTGCACATGTTGAAAAGAAGAGATAGATGAATGAGAAGGAAGTGGAAGCATGAAACGAGGGAAAAGTGACCAAAAATATAAAATTGAATGCAACAAATTAAACTTTGGGATATATGTGTATGTGCGTGTGCGGGAGTAATGCTTAAGTTACATTTAATTCTATTGGTCAAAAGAGTTACAAATTGATTTTAACCTTCCCTCTACGGAATATGTGACGCTTATAGAAGGTATATAAATGAGAAATTGTTTGTGTCAAGTGGTGTAACTCTTGTGCAAATTATTCGACAACGTGGAAAAGCATAGGTCTTCAAAATAGAAATATTTGCACCGGGCTGGTCAAGGACATGATTCAATCGAATTTTATAGAGGATAACTCTTTTATAATTGGGTGCAATATATTTTTATGTGTAAAATTCTTCAAAAAAAATTATTTACACTTAATTAAACATATATTGCATACAATTAAAAAGAAAATTTGCACTAAAACTCAAATTTAGGTATTTTGAATGATGAAATTTTCAAACAATCACTTTTAACCATTTTTTATCATTTTAATACCGATCTTTTTAATTTGTTATCTCAAAATTGACAAACTTTTTTCCGTTTGTGGTCATTTCTCAAGGAAAATGAATTCACATACTCAACATAACTACATAGGGTCAAACTCGCACTCATTCACTTAAATAAAAACTAAGAAATGGTTGGAGTCAGTTGGGCCAAACAACTCAAATAAACCCGCCCAACTTCAATTCTATGTAAGCGTTTTACTCTAATTAGTAATTACAGTGTAACTTGCACCAAAATAACTAAATTTGGAGTTTGGACTTGATTCATCACTCACCTATAAAAGTGCTATTAATCCGCAGCTAGGAGAGTTTATCATACATGATATACTACCTAATGCTAAATTCCACTACAAGATTTATTTATCTTTATTTATGATTCCCCCCCCCGGGGTTAAATACGCTATTTTTATTGACAAAAACAAAAATCGTGACATTCCAAGAAGAACGCAATTATTTCAGTGTTACTGTTTTGGATTAGCCAGCACTAGTAATAATATAAAAAAAACTTATCCTACTTGACTTCTTCACAAAAAAAATTGTGATGCTATATTTTCGAGCAGCATAGTGGTTGCTGCATTTAAAAAATCAGAAGATTTTTTAATCTTAACAATACTCTAACAAAAAGCTCATGCATCACAAAGAAGGGGGGAATAGAATAGACAAGCAATCTGATTTTTTTGGATGAGCCATTAATCCACAACCACACAAAAATGGGCAGATATATCCACAGGGTAAGCCACGTGGACAACCAAACAAGATTACCAAATTCCACGTGGACCAATGAAAAACTAGTAGCAACCATGAATCACCCAATAAGAACACACATTTGGATTTGCATATTATCCCCCTCAACACCTCATATACAATCACTTTCCCTCCACACACAACTTCATTCTCAGCCTTAAACTATTGTTTGTAGATCTCAGTTGTGTCTGAGAATCAAACAATGGCTTCCAACACATTGATGAGCTATGGCATTGCCACTGCTTCCTCCTTCCCTTCCGTTCTCTCTTCCTCTAAATCCAAGTTCACCGCCGGCATCCCCCTCCCCACCGTCGCCTCTTCTTCTCGCATCACCATGACCGCCGATTGGATGCCCGGCCAGCCCCGTCCTCCCTATCTCGATGGCTCAGCTCCTGGGTACACTCCCACTTCTTGCTTATTTCGTTCTTAAATACTACTCCGGTTCTAAATATATGACTTAATTGACTTTTTTTAGAGACTAAGTTTGCCGAAATATATTATTAAATGATGACATATTTAATATATATTTAGATAATCGATTAGTTTATAGGTAAAATAAACTAGTCTAAGAAAAAAAATTAGGTAAATCAATTTATAATTAACTTATTTTTTGCTTTTTTTAGGATTTTTCAAAAAAGTCAACTAGGTCTTATATTTAGGACCGGAGGGAGTATAACAATAGGTTGACTTATGAATTTTTTTTAGAAATATAAGTTGTTAAATGTGTGATTTAATTAATGTATTTTGTTAAATATTATATCACTTTCTCCAGTTCTAAATATAAATATAAGACCCTTCTGATTTTTTAAGTTAAAGACATAAATTATAAATTTAGGACACATATAATTTTAAATTATAAGTTGTGATAAAATAATTAGATTATAGGTTAATTTACAAGTTGAATAAATTAGTTCCATAGAAAAAGATAAAAGATAATTATAGAAATTTTAAAGTGATTAATTTTATATGCTTAATTTCTGTAAAAAAAAACAAAAGTGTGGTCTTGTAATTGGATTTAGGACATGATGTAGTATGTATATATATGTTAAGCTTATATGTGAACAATCTACCTTGGCAAAAAAGAAATAATCTAATTTAAAGAAAATTTTCCGACAATCGTTTTATAAGTTAGCTTTCTTACTATTTTGTGAAAAAGTCAAGGGAGTATTATCTTCAAGATTAAACGTATTTTCAGTTTTAAGCTCAGTATAGTTGAGACTTGAGATGGAGTATGATTATGTGGAATAGGGGGATTTAATGTGTTTGGTTTTTTGAGCTCAATAGATTTGTTGGCGGGTGGATTTGACTTTTGAATATGATGAGTGCGGTGTTGTGTGGGATTTTGTTGCAGTGATTTTGGATTCGATCCTCTTCGACTTGGGGAAGTGCCGGAGAATCTTGAGAGATACAAAGAATCTGAGCTCATTCACTGCAGATGGGCCATGCTTGCTGTTGTAAGCCTTTTTCACTCTAAGAGTAGAAACAGATCTGTTTCTTGGATTGGTTAATAGAAGACCGACATAATTAATTTACTTTTTTTTTTGTTTTTAACATAATTAATTTACATATATAGAGAAAATAAAATAAAATAAACTAATTTGCACAAATGTGTCCGTCATTTAGTTATGTGCTAATTTACAATTTACGTATTCTAATTTAATTGAAAATGAAAATAGTAGTACACGAAATAGATTTAGATCTCATATTTACAATAAATCCCACCTCTAAAATAACTTTTATATATATTTGGATAGGAGGTAGTAGAAATTACTACTTCCCTGGTTGGAGTTAGTAGAGAAATTTCTGTGAAATTTTAAACCTCAATCCACTTTCAGTCCTAAACTATCAATAAATCAACATATGCCTTTTTATAAATAACTAACTTTCTAGCGTGTGTAAATTATCTTGCTCTGACACTTACTAAGGAAAGAGTATCATGAAGTAAATAATTCTTAAATGGAAGACTTAAGTCAAATTTCTGAATTAAATGAATGGGTAAGAGCTACTAACTTATGTTAAGAATGAGACAGAATAAAATCAAGAGCTAGAATAAAATGAATGCGTAGATCTTATTACAAGTTACTAACTTGAGAGAGGTGTATATAGGTGAATGAACATGATCAAATTTTTCTGTTATATATGAATGGTATATGTATGATGCAGCCAGGGATATTGGTACCAGAGGCATTGGGTTTAGGCAACTGGGTGGAAGCACAAAGATGGGCAGCAGAACCAGGGGGACAAGCAACATACTTGGGGAACCCAGTTCCATGGGGCACCCTTCCCACCATTTTGGTCATTGAATTCCTTGCCATTGCCTTCGTTGAGCACCAACGCAGCATGGAGAAAGACCCTGAGAAGAAGAAGTACCCTGGTGGTGCTTTTGACCCTCTTGGCTACTCTAAAGACCCTGCCAAGTTCCAAGAATACAAAGTCAAAGAAATCAAAAATGGTACTTTTACAACCACTCTCAAATGTGTCTATTATAATGACATTTTTTATAAAAAGAATTGGAGGGAAAAAAGTCTCCCTAAATGAAAATTTTAGTGGTGAGAATGATCTGAATCAGAGCATAGGGCTTTTTTTTTTTGCCTATACAAATATGTCATTCTTTTTTTGCCTATACAAATATGTCATTCTTACGGGTAAAATTTTTAACTGGTCTTGTTGCTTGTTAAAGTGCAAATCTACCCCACAAATAACTTATCAAAAACTGTTGGATATCTGGACGTCTTAAAAATGAGCAAATTACCCATTACTGCTCAAAAATTGACATTAACTGTTAACATTTTTAACGGTAATAGACAAAATGGGTATGTGTTGGTTGCTTCAATGTTGAAATTTCTCATTGAGAAACTTCTGAATACCTTGCACATTCAAGTGGTTACTTCCTGGTTAAAATTACACATTAACCATTTTCCTTGGTTTGATATATGAATGGATGGATATTGAGTTGAATTGTTGTGTTGTGACTTGTGGTGTGTTGGTAGGGCGTTTGGCTTTGTTGGCATTTGTAGGGATATGCGTGCAGCAATCAGCATACCCAGGAACAGGACCTTTGGAGAACTTGGCTACTCACTTGGCTGATCCATGGCACAACAACATTGGGGATATCATCATTCCCAGAAATATTTCCCCTTGAGAATTTTCTACATCTTTTTCTCTCTGTATCTATTACTATTACTAGCTTTTGTAATTTGTAATGTCACTCACTCGTAAAATCATCATATGTTTTGTTGTCCTAGTTCTAATCAACCTTAGAAATGCTCTGTTTCAGAAGTCACTATCAGCGAGAAAATTTGTCCTTGGACGTTAATTAATAGCGAAGGAACCATACTTCCTTCATATTTTGCTATTTTGCCAAGGGTTTTGAATGGGACCACCTCTTTTGGTAAAGCTCGCTTCTTATTCATATACTGATCCTTAAAATAAGATATAATTTATAGTCTAAATTATAATTTCAACTAGATCTTATTTAGGTGTGAAGATGGTAAAGGCTTTAAATATTTTAACAAAGAAATAACAATGATTCATGTGTTCCTCATCAATTAACCAGCAGAAATCTATGCTAAATTGATCTATTCTTTTATTATCTTCAAATAGCAAGGATTTTTGGCGGGATTCTGATATTACCCCTTAATGTGTGTGTGTGTGTGTGTGTGAGAGAGAGAGAGAGAGAGAGAGAGTGAGAGATTTATTTTTGAATCTATAGGCATTCCGTCAGTAAATGATTAATTAGATTTATTTTATCCCTCATTAATTTACAAAATTCAATATGTTGGTTCTTGTTTAATCACAGCTTACCATTCATTAAAATCTTCATTCATAATCTATAATCACATTGATCCAACAAAAGTATCAATATTCTACCTCAAGCCTCAACAAACTAATTATTACATCAAGATTAACAGTTTGGGTCATGTCAGTTACATATCAAGCCAGTGTAGCCTATTGGCATCAAAGTATAGTGCGGTTGTGAGTTCAAACACTATATTATAAGAAAAGAAGCTATTCATCACAAGGTTCGAAAAACCGGACCGGGCATCCAACCGGACAAACTACTGGTTCAAGGGTTATTGGTTCAACCGTGGTTCAACCGGGTTAGACCGGAAATAATAAAATAATATTATTTAATTGTTATATATAAAAAATAGATAAATAAGATAAACTCAAGGGACATTTTGGCAATTTTTCTCTCTATTTAATAATATATGGGGATATATGGATCATATGCTAAACTCATAGGGACCTTTTGGCAATTATGATGTGAACTCATTAGCCCAAACCCTAATATTTCCTTCCATATATAAACTAACTAATCCTCCCTCTCTCCCTCATTTGATATGCCGCCACTCACACCCAACACTCCATCTATCACCATCTTCACCAACACTCCATCTATCACCATCTTCACCTCCTTAAACAAAAACACATCTCTCTCTCTTTAGATTTTCTCACGTCTAAACACACCCATCAACAAGATCAACTTTCTCCATCTCGTTTTCACTCATCGTTCATCATCTCCAGTGAGCCCCAGCAGCATCGACGGCGTGCCTGGCGGAGCAAAACACGGCGAATCAGAAAGAAGGTAACTGGGCGCGTCCAACCGGGTAAACCGGATTTTAAACGAGTTGAGTGAGTTAAAGGCGGTTCAAGCGATCCAACCCGGGCTGATGTCGGGCCAACAGTGTAGGCGGGTGGACAGGCAGATCGGACCGCCTTCAGTGGCGGTTGGAGGTTCAACCGGTCGGACCGCCCGGTCCGATCCGGTTTTTTAACCATGATTCATCGTATGTACAAAGATGAAAATTGTTCGCCGTTTGTGATTCATAAATAACAACAAGCACTTGGGTTGCAAGCAATATAAAAGCATTTATTCCATGAGGACTACAATAAAAACGAGCTAATTATCACAATAAATATATCAATTATATATGATGCGTAAAAATTTTTTTTTTATAAGTGTAGTATTAACAATACTCAATTCAACCAATTGGAAACGAGATTGACAAAATATTTACATTGGATTTTTTGCTTATTTGTGATGAGGATGACTTTGTATCTTATCGCTAGTAAATTCATGTAAAAAATGACAACAAGAATAATGAAATAATGGATATGTTAATTGGCAAAAAAATAATGGATACTCCATCTATTTCTAAATATAAGATCACTTTAGCAAATTTGGAGAGATTAAGAAAGGCATTCCAATGAGTTAAGATTATGTGATTTCCAAAGTACCTCTCACCTAAGTTTTAAAAATATCCCTTCACCTTCTTCAAACCACTAGTTTTTTGGTGAAGGGAGTATAGGAGTAATTTAGGGAAAATTTGAGTCAAATTAAAATGTAGTCTTATATTTAGGAACAAGTTCTCCTCCCTAAAGTGATCTTATAATTAGGAACGGAGGGAGTATGTTGTAAATTGTAGTCGTATCGTACCCACATAGTATGATAAAACTCTATTTATTGTTGTTGTTTAATGCTAATAATGAAGCTAAGTTGGTCAAACACTGTTAAGGATACTAGGTACACCTAGTAAGTAAACATCTATTTGCAGTTTTTCCTTAAACAATGGTGATGCAAACGTTGATTGACATTTGACTCTATTAGTAACGTAAACCTTTATTGCCATGTGACCCATTCTTTAATAGAAAAAAATTAAATTAAATACCTTTTAAATCTGAAAATCTCAAACAAGTACCTCCCCCTAAAATATGTTGTCATTTGCACGTCAAATGTAGTTAATATATAATCAATGAAGTGTAGTGATCAAAACTAAAATACAATATTTACAAGGTATTTTTATGAAATTTTCAAGATAATTACAAGGTATTTTTATGAAATTTTCAAGATAATTTATTTACTCTTTTTTTTCTTTTTTTCACAATACATGGCAAACTAGTCTTGGTTACTTAGTGATTTATTTACTCTTTTTTGTCCTTTAACATGAGATGGCTTTTATTTAGGTCTCGTGCTACCCACTTACTCATGGTGATGCAAACATGTATTAGAATTGGGGTGATGGGTTTTTTTTACCTCAAGGGTAATGGGTTAAAGTACCAAAATTACGTTGTTTGGGCAGGCTTTTAGTTTCTATAGGGCTTCTATATGGGCTTATTCTATTTGGGGCATTCCAAGAATTAGAAGCACAAACCCATTTTCTAAAACTACTTCGCAAAATTATGTAATCTTATGATTCTTCATATTATTATTAATTACTTAGGCAAGTTGCATAGAGCTTATTGAGTATCAATTGTTTGTTAGTGTGCTATGGACAACTCTGAAGACAGATGGGATTCTAAAAGATAATCTTAGTCGTACTGATTACGACAATATCTTTGTCTACGATAATGATCAGAGGTGGGCTATATTTTGAAGTATGGGTATGGGATTTCACTTTTCTTTTGCTTACAAAGTTATGGAATATTTTGTATTGCCTTGCTTTTTATTAATTAGAGTTGGGTTAGGTTTAGAAAAGTCATGGTTTGAAAGCAGCTCCTCTAGCTTGTCGTGACTTGTCCATAATTCTTCCATATCTTCCTCATTAATTCCAACTTAGCAATTAAGAAATAAAATCACTAATATGTAGGCCATGTTATAGAAAGTGCAAAATGTATCCTTGTTTTTTGATATGGTTTGGTGTGGTTTGGTGTGTATAATCAAATAGGGTGAATAATAAAATGAAATATGGAGTTCAGTAAAAACAACGTCATAGAATATTGTGTAAAGCACCTAAAATTTGTGTAAGGACCTATAATAAAACCGATCTTCAACAGGTGCAACTTTTTTTCATCTATGTGTAAAACAAGAGACATTTGTTCATATCTAAAGATGCATTACATATAATTGAAGACTAGTTGAACACACTCAATTACCCGAGTCTTTGAGTGTGTTCAAAGAAGTGAGTATAAAAATATATGGACAAGAAATAATAACGGCGGGCAGTTGCATATGTATACTGTTCAATTAAATAGTATAGTAGTTATCAGAATATATTAATTGAAGAGTCTCACACGGACTAATTAGAAAATGAAGTGAAGCATATATGACATTGAGGTAGGTTTTATCAAGTTGGATTAGACATTGAGGTTGGTCTTACCAAATTGGATTAAGTTTTACTCCGGTCCTAAATATAAGACCTAGTTGACTTTCTTGAAAAATCCTAAAAAAGCAAAATAAGACAATTATAAATTGATTACCTAATTTTTTTCCTTAAACTAGTTTATTTAACTTATAAACTAATGACTAAT
Organism: Mimosa pudica; assembly: GCA_029929735.1. Lineage (NCBI taxonomy): Eukaryota > Viridiplantae > Streptophyta > Magnoliopsida > Fabales > Fabaceae > Mimosa > Mimosa pudica. Next base: position 2,637,629 of record JAKELP010000021.1, on the reverse strand, counting down.
ATAAAAATATATCAAATATGTCATAATTTAATAACACGTTTTGTAACCTTAATATCTCCCAAAAAAAAGTCAACTAAGTCTTATATTTAGGACCGGAGGGAGTATATATTAGGTCTGTATAACATATCTAATAATTCAGACCTCATATATATAACTGATACTGCATCTTGCGTTTTTTTAAATATATATATGTGTGCGCGCGCGCGTGTATATAAAATCATAAAAAGGAAGCAAATCTCGTTTTTCTTTCCTTGCCCCAAACACGTTTCTGCTAATCACCTTATTAATTATGAGTCTCACGGGTGGATGTGCGTTTGTGTTTGGATTGTTCTAATATTTTGATGTTTTCAGGTATCTGTGCTGTTGTAAGGTTTAATGTTGTACTTCTTTGTTTGTTTGGATTTTAGGGTCTCTTTTCTAGACAAGTAAATGAAAAAATATGCTCAATTAACCAAATCTGTTATAGTTATTAATAGCATATTCAATTCATTGAAGTTTATTCCATGCTTAATTGTAAGCATATATATATGTTATACACGTGGGTGTGTGTGTGTGTATCCACCGCCAAGTTTATTGATGCAATTCCATAAACTAAAGTTAATTGTTTTTACATTATGGTTTATGAATGTCTATAACTGATCAAATACAAGCAATGGCTCGATTATTTAAACACAATAAACTGTAGGATCTGATTCAAGATTGAGGTAAACTATAACAAGCGTAGTAATTCATTGTATAGTTATATCAAAATATATGGGATCACAACAGGAATAAAAGTTATAAGTAAAATGTATGAATATATGATGATGATTGAGTAGACATACACACTAGAAACAAAAATATTGAAAACGATTGAAAGGGAAAGAGATGGAGATTACATGATCTAAGTTGATAGTTAAGTGTGTGGTGAAGAAAAAGTAAACAAAGAAAAATAAAGAAATGCATAATAAATTATTATAAGAATAGGGAATGAAGGAGACACAAAGTATAATTAGAACTTAGGAGAAACTTAGATACAAATAGAAAGAAACAAAAAGCAAAGGAGAAGGGTAAGAAGAGAGCAACACGTGACAAAAACTTACTAGAGGGGGTATACGCATGACAAAGAGGTTTCTAGGGTTTTTTGTGAGAGAGAGAGAAGAAAAAGACGACAGAGACTAAGGTTGTGAATATGAAGAACACGGATACAACAATTTGGGTTTCTCCTAAAAAGGGGAGATAAAAAAACGAAAAGCTTTTTAGAAAGAGGGGGAGAGAATAATTAGGTTAGTACAAACTCACAAAGATATACATACAAGCGTGTTTGGTTTGTGTTGAAACCAAGAATCACCAAACTGAAACCTCATACTTATATACTTATATTTAGCTTCATGAATTGACTGATAGTACGTAAATATATGTGTATATAATTATATACTTTTTATATTACTTCATGTTTATATATATGATTTACTGAGACAGAGAGAGAGAGAGAGAGAGAGAGAGAGAGAGAGAGAGAGAGAGGCACATGCAGTTGCGCAGAGGCAAACCTCATCACCAATGGCTGCGTGCTTGAGAGTGTTTGCGTGCTGTTCGAGGACGGCAGAGAATAATAAGCTTTTAGCCTTTTACAAAAATACTACCACTATTAATAATTAATAATAAAATATAAATAAAAATAAAAGATAAACAAAACCCAACCTCTCTATATAAGCTACTATACCTTTGTGTTTTTTTTTTGTTAACTGTGTTCTTTCGTTTTCAAACTACTTTCTTTTTCGGCCAAATCCACCACTCGCCATTCTAAATTTCAAACTTCACTTCTTCTAGTCTCCTACACTCATTAATTTGTGGCATGAAAACTCCATGTAAATGTCTGACGAGGTTGAGGAGGAGTTTAATTGGATGCGTTTTGATTTTCTAGTGGAAAAGTGATTTATTTTTAATTTGATTTATTTTTAAGTCAAATTGAAAATAAATCAAATTGTGTAATAAGATTCATGTTTGGATTAGCTGTGAAAAATGATTTGTTTTCCATAAGTTAGATTGTGCATGTTTGGATTAATTGTAATTAGATGTATAAAATAGCTCATAAGCTAGTTATGAGCTGAAAATAAGAAGCTACTTTTTTCTATTTAATTATTTCAAATAAGTCCAGCCAAATAAATTAGATCAAAATATAAGTCCAGCCAAATATTCAAAAACACAATCTACTTAAGTTCAACTAGCTTCATATGTTTATGGTCAAAAAAAAAAAAACTAGCTTCATATGTTGCAATTACTAATTTTGAAGAAAAAAATTCATTTCTGATTGGTTATTTGGTGACAAAAGTACATGTATTCTTAATTACCTTCGTGTTAAATTTTGTTTTGATCCATTATACTTTTATTGAATAAGTTTTCAATCGTTTAACTCTAACATTGTTTGTCAACATTGAAAATTCCATTATAATAATGTAAGTTTCTTTTTGTTAATAATGTTATGGTCACATGACTGAAAAACACTTCATAAAAATTAAGGGATCAAAATCAAATCTTTTATGGTGAAGAGAAAAGATCCAGATATAAGTTTGAAAAGTTATATATGCATCATAGTCATTCATGACTAACAAACTGAAAAAAAAACGGCTGGTTTTAGATATAATAATTATAAACATACTTATTCACACATATATGTATAATTGAGTACGTAGTCACCCAAATTTTTAAGTATGTGCAAACATCTCTAAAGATTTGAAAATTGGATATGAACATTATTAAGTTGTCGGTTTAATATATTTCCAGTAAAACATTATTATGTTAGTGTCAACAAACTTCCTACAAAATCTTTTTGGTCATACAGCCCTAAGAAACATTTGGTTGCATACGCGCGCGCGTAACATTGTTTTTTTTTTTACTGAAGTGTAACATTGTTTTCACATACCACGTTTCCTGAAGATGAATTGATAGCAAGAGATTTTAATTTTTCCCTGGTTGAAAAAATAAATATCCGCAACACCCAATAATAATTACTTCCTTGAATTCGAGTACTATAATATTTATATAGGAAATAGTTTTCATTATATTCCCGACACTCAATCCAATCCTAATATCTAGTTTAAGAGATATAAAAAGATGTTTAATAATATCATTGGTAAAATTTTATTCAAGAGATCTGATTATAACATGGAAACGTCATAGATAGTTAATTTAAATGTGTGTGTGGATATTTAAGTTGGTATGATTACAATTAATTTTAATTTATCAGATAACTAACTCACTTTCATGCTGTTTAAAGAATAAAGTAAAATATTTTGGTTAACTCTACAGCGAAATACCATAGAAATTTGATAAAATAATCCTAATACCCCTTTCCAACCTCAATAACCGTAAGATCTCAACCTTATTAGTTTCGCATGAATTATTTTTAATTTAATTTGTAAGAATATTTATCCTTAAAGACAAGTTCATATAACAGATATAAATTTTAGGTGACGCCAAAGCCAGATATGATGAAATACCCACATCGATGTAAAATAACAAATCTTCCTATAGTTTAACACAAATATCCGATATTTATCAGCCCCTAACATTTTCTTTTTTTGACCAAAGCCCATATCAGTTTTTCCGATCGTATATTCTTATTTAAAAAGTCATCTTATAAATTTATCAAAAACTGTCGTCAGTTTTTAAAAATTAAGCGAGTAGCCGTGTAGAGACGGGTTCACACAAAATTATGGCTAGAAATGGTTTGTGTGTGTGTGTGTGGATATATAGCTACTCAATTGTGCTAGCTAAATTTATGTTTGAATATGATTCAATACGTGTAGTAATATAATAGATATCCGATAATTACGTAAATACCAATCTTTTTTCAAATTGAACCCATCATCAAACGGATGATAAAAAGGGTTCAACAAGTTTAACTTTTGCTTTTTTGTTTTGATTAATTTGTGATCTTCTCAATTCTACTAAACATCCCAAAACAAGTAAAAATCATTATTATTAATTTGGGATACGTGGTTTTTAGTAACCTTTAACGTAATTCTTAAGCAGGCCGATTTCAAAATATAAGCATGTCAAAGCAAACTAAAATCCGATTCGTCCGTCCATTAGTGAAACAATGGTCGGTTAGATCAGTTATAGATAATATGGCTCAAATCTAATTATTGCGAGAGATATGACTAATTAAATTTGAAACCCCGGGGGGGAGTGTGCAAAAAACGAAGGGAATTTCTGACAAAGGATTCCCACACTAGTTGCTTCCAAAACTCTAAACGATAAATGAATAAAGCTACACATACCTCTCTTTCTAAGATACACACTACCATTTTTAATCTCTTATCTTTTGATTCATAATCCTTTTTGTCTAGTTCTTTATTCCAGGTAGCACCCCACCCACCCCTTATTCATTTTGCAGCTTTTTCCCACAACACCATATTATGGATTCATATTTTCTTCATTGATCATATATATATATATATATATATATATATATATATATATATATATATATATATATATATATATTAAATTTTTTAATTTATTTCAGAAGTTTACTCAAAAAACTTCACTTACTAATTAAATATTGTTCTTGTAAGAACTCTTTGTCTCTTCTTTTTATGATCATTCTTCCTTTACTTTTTCCTTCTCTTTCTATTCACTCATAATCCTTACTACTTAATAACAGTACCAATTTTAAAGAAAATACGAAAATTTGTTTTCCTTCATGAAATTTGGTTCATATAGTATTTCCTGTAATATTTGACAATTTTATTCGTCAAAATTTCTAATACAACTCTCCTTCAATATATTTGCCCAAGAAAATTCAAAATGGAAGTCATTTGTGCATGACAAAAGATATACTATATCATGCACACGTTGAAAAAGAATTATAGCCGCTGAATGTGAGTAATAATCTATGCAATAGAGCCTTATTAGGTCTTAGTTAGCAGGCGAGAATAAGATGTTTGCTTGAAGACTGATACAATCTAATGGTAATATTTATGTAGCATATACTTATAATTATCAAAAAATCCTTAAACAACAACAACAATAACAGAGCATCATCCCATCACCATATAGGGTTGGTTATATGGATTACATGATACTATTGTGCTCTATCGATAGTCATTTTTTTGGCGATAAATTGTTGACTGAAAGATCACATACACTGGATAATTTCGTCTAGAATTCTCTTGATCTTCTTCTCCTTTATTTGGAAGGACTCAACGAACACTATTTGCGCGCCAATAAACTCTTAGAATATTAAAATACGACATAATATAATATAACAACGGTTGGATCAATTTTTGTTATTTATCTTTTAATGAATTGATATTGCATCCAGGACCATGCATCGAAGTGATAATAAATTGCCCTGATATAGCTAGCTTATTGTTTTTTTTTTGGGGGGGGGGGATAGCGTATTGGTTAATTTATGATATCATTTTGATTCACATTTTAAAGATCGGTAGAGTTTCATGTATTTTTCCCTTATATATACCTTTACAAACATATATCAATATACTATAGATATATATCCCACCCGGCCCTCCTTCTCTCTTTATATATATGTATATATATCTATACATACAAAATATTACGTATGCGTTTGTCTTGTTGTTCCTCCTCGTTATTGTCTCCAGTACCTCGCTCTGCAACCAAGACATATATTGTCCATATAATTTAACTTTTGTGATGTTGTTTTTATAAATATGCTCTATATTCTTTGTAGAAACACTTGCTTTCTATGTATCCCATTTTAGTATCTCTCCTTGCTAATTCCGGTCCTGATTTCTTAAGATATACAAACACTCATTATTACATGGGACCCAACAGAAGTTCATCACATTCAATATTTTTTTTAATTGCATAAATTTTGTGCAAGCTAGTGCTATATATATAGCCAGTATTCATAGTTAATTAATTAATTTAATTGTATGTTAATATATATTAACCCTGACCTTCAGAGAATTCTAGGACATCACCAACCCATTCAACCATGTCTAGGGCTACTAATAAGTTTGTTGTGTGTTGTGTTAGCACATTTTTTATATTATGATATGCCCGTTTGATTGGTTGCATCACCCAACACCACTGGAATTAATTAGTTAACTAAGTAAATAAGTGTCGGGCCACTTAGTGGTTGATTAATTTGATGTAAGAATCAAAACGCTTGCTAGCTGGTATAGCACTTTTTTGAAGTCGGATTTTGCAGGTGATATATTATACTCATGTACTCCCTCCGTTCCTAAATATAAGATCACTTTGGTTATTTTGGGGAGATTAAGGAAGACAATAAAATTACACGATCTTCCCAAAATCCCCTCAATTACTTAACTTTAAAAGGAGAATGAGTTTTCAATGAAAAGAGGGAGTATAAGGGTAGTTTGGGCAAAACTTGAGATAAAATAGGAAGTGATCTTATATTTAAGAACTTATCCACTTCCCCAAAGTGATCTTATATTTAGGAACGGAGGGGATATTAATATATTCATTAGAACATGTCTTCTTCATATCTATTTGACGATCTTCCTTTTCTAAATAAATAAATAAACAAATGAAATTTTTATTGGGTTCAATGAACTGGAATGTCGTGATATGTATGTATGTGTACATAATTACATATTTTGTGTGCTTGTGTGTGTGAGTGAGAGAGAGAGAGAGAGAGATCCGTCCTTGAGATAATTTTATTATGTTTTGTCACTTGTTATTTATTATATAGGCCTGCACTACCACAGATTTTCTCTATACCAGCGCACCTTTACATGCGCTTCAAAAAAAGCGCTGGTAATTTACTCCTATACATGCGCTTTCAAGTAGAACAGAATAAAGCGCATGTATATAATATACTAATACATGCGCTTTATAAACAAGAGCGCATGTATAAGACTCAAACCTATACATGCGCTTAAAGCGCGTGTATATAGTGCCTCTTTACATGCGCTTCTTTAGGAACTACGCATGTATATGTTTATGGTCTATACATGCGCTTTAAGCGCATGTATATAGTACAACTTTACATGCGCTTTAACCCAGAGAGCGCATGTATAGTTTTTAATTAAAATTATATTGTTTGAACAATATATCCATGCATAGATGAATTTATATGTTAAAACATGTCTCATACTCATATACATTAAGTTCATAATTCACCTTTTTCCTTATTTCTTTTCTTTTTCTTTCTTTCCTTACTATCTTCTCTTATTTCTTCTTCATTTTCTACACACTAAAATTGACCTCCCCCTCACAAACCCTAAAAACCCGATGCCCTTCATTTTCTTCTTTATTCTCGTCATTCTCCGTTCCTCTTCATCGTTGTAACATCCCAAATTTTGAGTTAGATATAATAGGGAACTAATTAAGGTATTAAGACATTATTATTAAATTACAAGGCATTGTAAATATGTAAATGAAGATAAATATATTTTTAAGAAAATAAAATATATATTTTCTTTGGAAATTTAAAGAAAAATAATTCGAGGTCGAGTTTGAAATTGGAACTTTTATGAAATCTACTCTATGACATAGATAATAAAAATGATGGGAGAAAATATGTAAGTTAGTAAATAGATTGTTTTACAATATAATTTAAGGTAGGGGTTTGAAATTGAAAAGGTAAATAAATAAAGATATAAGGGCATTTTAGTAATTTGCTCCTCAAACCCTAATCTTATACTCCTCCTCCCTAGTCCCTTCCCTCTTGCTCAGCCGCACATACACACACATACATACCATCTTCATCTTCTTCATCTCTTCTTCCTCCCTTCCGGCGATTTCATCACTTCCCCACCATGTTTCTCCATATACTCTTCATTTCCCCCGGTACTCCTTTCATCTTTGGCATCACCCTCACTGCTCAACTCGTTCCTCACTGTTTCTTCTCTAGTCATCTTCGTTCTCCTTGTTTTTCCGGCGGACCAGCGGCGGACGGCGGTGGGTTTAAGGTTAAGCTTCGAACTTGTAGTGTATTTCTTGATTTGCGCTTTTTCCATGATGGGTTCTCATTTTCCCTTCTCCTCTTTGTTGTTTTCGTCCACTTATGGCAGTGGCCATTTTTCTGGTGATTTCCGGCCGACGGTGGACTCCATTCAGCCGTATCACCTTGGAGTCAACTTATGGTGAGTTTCCTCTTTCTATTTCTTACCTTGTTCCTTCATTTTTCGTGGGTAGAGAGGGGAGGCCGAGATTAGGGCTTGAGTTTTGGGTTTTAAAACCATCTAAAGAATGTTTTAAGCTTTGAATTTGGATATTCTAAGTGATGATTTGAAGCTTGATTAATGTTTTGTGAAGTTTATGCAAAACCCTAACTTTTGGGTGTTAAATCTGACGGGTTTAAGGGGATTTGAGTTTAAAAATCTTTAATTTGTCTAGGTAGAACTGTAATGGAGCTTAAATGATGTGCTACATGTTTGATTTTTGAAGTCTTGATGATTTACCAAAATTTTTATGGTTTCTCTATTGTGTTGTGCATGTGAGATAACGTTGGGAGTGCTGAAATTGAACCAGAAAACTTGATGTATGGTGGTTTTTAATTGTCCTGCTGCTTTGGCCTTAATTGTTTCGGTTTTACTAAATATATATACACATGTGTGTGTGTGTTAGCAATAGATTGTTGGTTGATCTATTTGGTTAAATGCATAACTCGTTAAGATACTGTGTTTTTCTTTTGGTTGATTGCTCCCAGAAATGTAATAAGCTTAAGCTTATTAGATTCCCAAATTGTTTGAGTTTTGTGGGGTTGATCATGTTGTGGTTTGGAATACACTTATTGGACATGGAAGTTTTGCTAACAAAATTGGAGTTGAAACCATGTTATTTTGGTGCAATTCTTTCTTCCTCTATTGGTTACGGTAAATATATAATAGAGTTTGTGCTTTGCATATCTATTGTTGAATGGAATGTGAAATTAAATTTGCTCTTGGTCTGATTTGAACAAGTGTAGGTGTAAGAGAGAATATTAACAAGTGTACAACATTAAAACAAATTGTGTTGATGTATATAGATATTAAATTTGTGTCCTTGGTATGCTATTACAATTTGCTGAATTAACTTGGAAATGTGTTAAAGTTTGTTTGCTCCTCTGAAAAGGCCAAACCGATGTTGATATATTAATGGCTCAAGAGATGTGGTTGTGTTTTGTGTGACTTGTGCATGATATGCATTGACACACTTGTGAATGATATCCATTTTGTGTTTTCTACTTTTCCCAAATCTGATTTTATGATGGTATGAATGTGATATGATGATGATTGGATAATGACTTATTGCCTAAAGTCTTGATGGGCAATTTAATAATGTAGTTCTGAATTCTCAGCTAATATTAACTTCATTATTTCACTGACTGATTTTCAGATGCAAGAGAAGAGAGAGGGGGAAGCTTGTCTCTTAATATTCTTTGAAGGATCATGAAGGAATACTCGTGAGTTTGAACATTAACAAGTTCTTCATCGTAAGATATAAATTATCAAAACTAATTTATTCTACTTATAAAATATCTTATAATCTAATTACATATGACATATGTGGTTAATTTAGTGTTCTAATAATTTGCTTCTTTAATTTGCACAAAAAAAGTCAAGGGGGCCTTCGATTTAGGAATGGAGGGAGTATCTTTTGACATATATTTGCTCTCTCTATAGTTTTTACTTTCTAGTTGCATTGTATTATTTATGCACCTTAGTGATATTTTCAAGTGTTTGTTACATTTAATCTTACTAGTTGTCTTACATTTCCCTCTCTGGCAGGCGTTGTCAAAGACATTGACTGCTGAGGAGCTCTATTATCTGAGGGAGCAATTTGCTCTGCTGGAGCCAAGCAAAAATGGTAGTGTAACATTAGAAAACATCAAGATGATGAGTGTATAATCTACTGTGACATGTGCACTGAGACATTATGTATTGTCAAATTCCGAGAGTTTCTCATTCGTATTTCTCTGGACAGGCGCTGATGAAACATGCAACAGATGCCATGAATGAGTCCCACATTTCTGATTATGTTGCCTCGGTAATACCTTGCTCTATATGTGTGTAGATGGTGTACAATTTTGGTCCAGTGACTGACTCATCCATAAATCTTTCTTTTGTTGCAGCTTATTAGTTCATTACAATATAGAAGAATGTGTTTTGAAGAATTTTGTGCGGCTGCATTAAGTGTGCATCAGCTTGAAGCTCTTGATCGTTAGGAGCAACATGCACGCTGTGCATATGAAATTTTTGAGAAAGACGGAAACAGAGCTATCGTCATCGAAGAACTTGCTTCAGTAAGTTCAAGACACTACTTTAGTTGCATTAAAAGAAAAAGAAATAGCTAACCTATATTATTTTGTTCAAACTGTTGCTTCAGGAACTTAGACTTGATGGTTACTTAGTTCTTGGTTGTACTTCTTTTTTTATGAGAAATTCCCATTGTCCTGTCTGGCAGTGTTATGTTTTTTCTTTGTTATTTTTAATATCAATCAGTGTTACTCTTTTTTCAGGTTGCAGGAGAAATTCAACATGTTCAAGTCATCCTAAGATCATCCATCGCGATATCAAAGCTGCTAATATATAATTACAAATTTCAAGTTTGAAGCAAAGGTAAGAATTTCTTAGTTTCATACATCTAAGGAGGAAGAAGGAGACATAACACTTTTGATAGATAAACTATTTTGGCTAGTTTTTTATTTATCTAAATGTCTTTTAATTTGCTGGTACAATTTGATGTGTATTTTGGCTGGAATAGGTTATTAAGTCTAAATGACTTTTGGTGGTACAAATTTGATGTAAATTCTGATTGGGATATGTTAATGATTTTTATTTGATGTTTATTTTGGATGAAATTGGTTATTACTAAAACAGTTCTTAGTTTATATAGGATATTGGTTATTCTGGATGGTTGGGTATATTGTGCATGTCTATTTAAATGCCAAAAAGTGAAAACGATTATAAGAAATGAAAAAAAAATATATAACTTATACATGCGCTTAAATACATGCGCTTTAAGCGCATGTATAGGTAGTAAAACTATACATGCGCTCTCATAGAAGCACGTGTATTAGTCGTTATATACATGCGCTTTGTATAACAAAGCGCATGTATAAGGTTAGAAATACATGCGCTTCATAGATTTAAAAACGCATGTATAGCTACACCTTTACATGCGCTTGTTAAAGCGCATGTAAAGCCTTTCCCGGCGAGGCCATTGCCAGCGCTTTTTAAGCGCATGTAAAGGCCAAAATGAGCGCATGTAAATGGGTTATTCTGTAGTAGTGCTGTGATCATTTACTAATTAAACAAAGTAAACCTTCACTTCTGGTGAGTTTAATTTGTTTACCGTAACAGGTTGGCCATGGGGCATTTCACAGTTTAAAGAAAATAAAATTCTATTGTGTCACTTGTTGGTATAGGTTTGTGTACGTGTGTGTGGCATCCAGCTAATTGTTAAATTGTAAATATATATTTAAATAAAACATAATTAATAATATTCTGGTCCAAAGGCCCTGCAACACAATATTTGTGGGATCCTCCAATATTAACTTTATACCTATACACAGACTCCTTTCTCCAAGGCTCCATAATATTATTACCTCTTCAGAGCTCTGGATATGTTCAAAAGTTTTTGGCCTAGAAAAGAGAACATATTCAAAAGTTTAAAAAGTTAGGGTGGTAATGTAATAGCTGATAAACTTAAACTAGTAAAATTCATCAAGCTTCTTGGCCAAAAAAAAAAAATTCATCAAGCTTAATTTCTTACACCAAACTCTAGGATCATTGGACATTATTCTGAATACCGTCCACACGCGCGAATACATCATATTTAAGTCACATGCGGCCAGATTCTGAATAGAATTTCACATCAATTTCAAGATAAAATTACTCAAATATAGTACATTTAAATTTATTGTACACATACTCAGGGTGTTTGGTTAAGTGTCAAGGACTCATTTACCCTTAAAATCCTACATAATCAAATCTGACAGTTGCTAAGGGTTCGATCATTGGCGTTGAGTATAGAGAAACACTAAATCTCCAGATCAACTATCTCACTTTTTGAGGTACCTACAAATCAGCGGAAGATTAGTCTATCACTTCAAGTGTAATATCCTCAACAAGTCCAACTCTTGTTCATTTTGCATGTATTTTGTTATCTGAGTGGATCGTATTCCAAAATTGTCAGGTTTGATTGTTCATTTTGCCTGGTCCGTTTGGTGGTTAAAGGTTAATAATGGAAAGTGAGGAGAAAAATTGGAATGGATGAAAGTGATGGTTTATTTGGTAATTTACATAATCTTGGACCCACAAGTTTTCTCTTCATCTCATATTTTCCTGGGGCCCACAAACTTTACTTTTCATCATTACCTTTACTTTACATACTTTACCGGTAAAACAAGGTATATAATTTGCATACAAGATATATTGCACACATCCTAGATCGCATTGTCAAGTGCAATTGATCTTCAATGAGTCCGATCCAAAGCAAATCTTCTTTGTTTGTAAGTATTTATTTTATCGTTATATGGTTGGATCATCTTTCAGGATCGTTAGAATTGATTGTGGTAAGTTGTATGTAACTTATTGTAAATCATGATATATAATTCGCCTAAAAGATATACACATCCTAAATCACATTCTCGTCAAGGGTAATTTTTTTTCAACAAGTCCAACTCTTTTGTACGTGTTATTTTTTGTTATTATTTGAGTATATCATATCCGAGGGTTGTTAAGTTTGATTGGGATAAATTTTCTGTAACTTATCATAAAATAATAGAATTTGCATACAAGATATACTGCAAACATCCGGTAAATATAGTTACACTTACTGAAAATAAGTTGTAAATATCGAGGAAATTTGGTAATTAGAAACTTATTAAGGGAATAATTTTGAATTTTTCCCCAACTTCTTATGATGTGTTACCTTTATTTATTTGTTAAATCCTTCCATTCAAATATACCCACGGTAAAATACAACATATTAAGAAAAAGAATGGGTTTAATGATTGTATATAGTTATAGGTGGGACGAGTGGGGACGTGAGTTGATCATGGTTTGTGATCAATAGCCATCGAACATGGTGGGGACAAAGCTAGCAAAGCAAAATAACTGAGCAAGCACTAAGCCCCGTAAAGTTGTTTTTGTTTTATAATAAATTATTATTATTCTTCTTTTTCACATTACAATTAATTTACATATAAGAGTATTATGATTATTGTTGATTGGATAGGAACAAGTAAGTAAAGTGAACAAAAATGTAAGAAAATATAAAAAAAGCAGGTCTTGAACAAAAATGTAAGAAAATATAAAAAAGCAGGTCCTACGATGAAATGACATCAACTATAAATGTCTCTGAGGCTCATGCGTTGGTGCAGCAACTTTAGGCCATTATTCCATCATTTCTCTTTATTATTTCTTCCTACGGCTTCGAATATTCGTACACCCTAATTTATATTCCCAAAACCTCTCTATTCATTTGTTTGTTTCAATATACTCCCTACGTTCCTAAATATAGGACCTAGATGACTTTTTTGAAAAATCCTAAAAAAAACAAAAAATAAGTTAATTATAAATTGATTTACCTAATTTTTTCTCTTAAACTAGTTTATTTTACCTATAAGCTAATGGATAATCTAAAAAGATATCAAATATGTCATCATTTAATAACCTATTTCGCAACCTTAATCTTTCCAAAAAAAAGTTATCTAGGTCTTATATTTAGGAACGGAGGGAGTATTTTTACAAGAAAAGCGCGCACATTGATGATTCGAATGAAAAACCTATAGAATTAAACAGTTGATTACATTTTGAAGATAGAAAAATGATTCTTAGGTGCGTGCATGGAGAAGATCCTATATATATGAAATTTATTGAAATTTCATTTATCATGTAAACTCTTTCATGAATTATTGAAATTTAAGCTAAAGTATATAAAGTCTCCTCACTTTTAAGTCATGTACATTTAACTTTCTAAATATTTCTAACTTAATAACATGAATCATGTAAACTCTTTCATCTTATGGGGTTATAATACTGATTTTATGGCACATACTTTAAATGTAAATATGCACTTGAAAAGCTCTCTAGTCAAAATTAAGTTTATCGTTCTCTTAAATGTGCAATCTCTTACTACAAACAACTATATATAATCTACTTTACACACCAACCCTAATGTGACACAATGTAAGGTTAGCAAAGATATGTCTGTTTTACCAACAAAATATTCATTTATCATGTAAACTTCACGCCAAACATATTTTAACCGAGTTCTACACTTGGATCAGCTCTCTCAAGTCAAACCCACATAAACAAATAAATTTAAATGGTTGTCAATCACAAAGAAGTATGAAGAGAAGGATAAAAGCTACACACATATATCATTCAATACCAAAAGAAATGAAATATCAAGTCTTAATCCATACAAAGGTTTAAAATAATCCTAGAATGGATGTTTAGTCACTCATGTAAAGAACAAAATTACTGATCTTAAAAATAGAGGAATTCATAACATCAAGTTCAAGAGGGAAGAGAACGGAAGAAGAAAACCACGGGAAATGAGATTGAATCTCTTCAAAATCTTCAGTCTCCATTTGAATCTCCTTCAAAACCTTCAAACCCTAGCTAAGAGGCTCCCCAAGAGTCCCCAAAGAAAGCCCAAGTCAATAATGTCTTTGTCAGTGTTTGATCACTGCATGCATGCAAATAATTTTGTTTATATTTTTTGCTAGAGCCAATTACTCTCTGCCCTTTGTTTGGCTAAGCTAACCATTTAGTCTGAAATTTTGGCTACAACCAATAACTTTACCACTTTCTTTTCCGGTTTTATTTTCCTTCTTTTCCACCTTTTACACCTTAAAATTTGCTTCAAATGCAACTTAGATGCTGCTCAATTGATTAGTTTAATTTCAACAACCTACATATCAATGAAATCTACACCAGACGAAAGTTGATAAGAAGAAGGTAAAATATTTACATTTAAGTCAAGAATTGTTTGACTTTAACCCAATAATAAATTAGCATATTTTCCTTTTAAATACATCAAATATGAATCCACCTGAAAAATGTAAGAACTATAGGGCTAAAATGACATGAATTTCATTAGGTCAATATTATACTACAAAAAATCTCACAATTTAGTGACGGTCATAATAGTAGTGGTTTGAAAACATCTTCGTTAATTTTGTCATAGTAGAAGTTTTAAAGGCAAATCGCTATGTTTGACCGAATATTAAGCTATTAGTAGTGGACATTAGCGGCGGTTTGGACAACAAAACTGTGTCTAAATTAGTGACAAATTGGCGCCAGAACAGGGACAATTCTTTAGTGACGGTTTTTGCAACCCAAATTGCCACTAAATATTAAAATATTAATAAAAACATTTATATGTAAAATTCCTTCCCACTAAACTGAAAAAATAATGTATTTGTGAGATAACTAATGCCCACTTATGAAAAAATTTAAAAAATAAATATTTGTTAAGACATTAGTGACTATTAAAAAATAACTCACTAATGCCCACTTCTAAAAAGTTAAAAATAATAAATATTTGTGAGGGCATTAGTAATGTCCACAAAAAAATTTATATAATAAGAAAAATATGTGAGGGCATTAATATAAGTAAGGTTTTCAAACAGTCACTAATGTACTCTAAAAATATTTTTAATTTTGGCTAAAGTATTTTTTTGGTCCCTTATCTTTGCATCAAGTTTCAATTTAGTCCTTTATATTTGGAAAGTACACTTTTAGTCCTTTTTTGTTAACACCGTTAGTTGAACTTAACGGAAAATGCTAACTTAACAATTTTAAATAGATATTAAATACTGAAAAATGTTCAGATTAAAATATTTGAGTGTAAATATTGTTATATTTTAAAAATTTATCATTTTTGGTCCAATTTCATTATAAAATATTCATTTAAAATTGTTAAGTTAGCATTTTCCGTTAAGTTAAACTAACGGTGTTAACAAAAATGGACTAAAAGTGTACTTTCCAAACATAAAGGACTAAAGTGAAACTTCATGCAAACATAAGGGACCAAAAGTATACTTTAGCCTTTAATTTTTTTCCATATGAAGGAATGCCCTCCAAAAATATCTTTCAATTTTTTTATATGAGCAGTAACTAGCGATGGTTTTCAAAACTGGCACTAATAACCATTACTAACAAGTAACAACCCTTGTATGAAAAATTAACGGTTTTAATGATGGTTTTACAACGTTAGTAAAAGTATATACACATCCCTTTTATAAATACCCCCTCTCAAATCTTCCATTCATTTTCCCTTCATTCTACTCTTCAACATTCTACTTCTCTTCCTCCTTCCATTTGGTTCACCCAATTTATTTTTGGGAAAATGACAAAAATATGACACTTGAATTTGAGTTGGACAAAATGGGGTCTCCAATTCCAACTTGGACAAATAAGAGATAGTCCTCAATTTGTCCTAAATGAAATTTGTGACTTTGTGCCAAAAAAGTAGTGAATGACATATTCTAAAGTAGTTAACAGCGATACTTGAGTAGTTATTGCGAATGGTAACTACTCAAGTATCGTTGTTAACTACTTTAGAATATGTCATTCACTACTTTTTTGGCACAAAGTCACAAATTTCATTTAGGACAAATTGAGGACTATCCCTAATTTGTTCAAGTTGGAATTGGAGACCCCATTTTGTCCAACTCAAATTCAAGTGTCATTTTTTTGTCATTTTCCCTTTATTCTCTGATGTTTTCTTTTTATTTATTTTATTTGAAATTCAGTAGTTTTTTATCGGAGTAATTTTTGTTGCCAATTCCCGGTTAGCATCTTTCATGTTTTAATCTTTGTAATCTTTTTTATTTTCTGTATTACATTTATTTGTTTTAAAAATTTTAATTTAATTAGGGCAGTTTATGATATATTTTTTACTTTTTATAACATTAATGGTCACTAATGCCAAAATTTTAAATTAAGTTTTCCCCCCAATTAACATAGTGCAGGGATAGTTTGGACCGTTGCTAGTTTAGCAAAGGACCGATTAAGTCTCGCCCGTGATTCTCAAAAGTGTTACTTACATGTACCCACAATGATTTTAGTGACGTATCTTATAACTGTCACTAATTGTGTAAAAACCCATCACTGATGGCCTTATTTTTTGTTATGAGTTCCAATAATAATTAGGTATTGAACTCATTGATAAGCTCCATAATTGCACACACATTTCATCTAAATTTTCTGATTTATCACATGTTTTTGGTAAACAAATAGATAGGAATATAGCAATACTCATAGTGTAGAGAAATGATATAAAATATATGTGATTGAGATTATGAGTTGAAATTGCTTAATTTTTGATATATATGTGTTGAGGAGTCAACCTTCCCTATTTGAGTTAATGTGAGTAGGAACAAATGGGCAAGCATAGGAACATCAAAAGATTGGAAGCAAGGAAGAAAAGAAGAAGAGAAAAAGGAAACAGGGATTCGCTGGACGTTAGGGCTCAGCGAACAAACAGCGAACGAATCCAAAATTACACCGTCTCTGCCAAATTCTTCGCTACAGGTTCGCATTTCGCGAACGCACAGCGAACCTGTGAAGAAACTGAAATTGTGCGTTTTTGACTGAAAAAGCTTAAGGATAAAAGGAGGAATTGAACCACACTAGGTAGACTCGACGGGAGCAAGATCTAGGGCACCAAAAACTCTCTCTTCTTGGGTTCTTTGGCTTTGGGTTTGCTTGGGATTTGAGGATTGAAGGTTGGGAAGTTGGTGAAAGCATTGAAGGACACTTAAAGCTCCCTCCTTCTGGTTTCCTCTTCATCTCTTCTTACTTGTATGCATTTATGACTATGTATTCCTCTTGGAGTTGTAGTTTTTACTTGAATATGAGTAGCTAAACCTTTTTATCTAGGATTATTTTGAACCCTTGTATGGAGTAACTCTTTAAAACTCCTATTCTATTGTGATTAATGTAAATATATGTGTTTATTTTACTCTAGCCCTAATGCCTCTAAGTGATTGATCACCATTTAGTTGATATGTTCATTTGACTTATGACTTGAGAGAGCTAGGTTAAATGTAGAACTTGAGTAAAATAGTGTGAGAACTTGAAGTTTGCATGATAAATGAATGGTTTTGTTAATAAGATAGACATATACCTATTAGCCTCACATAGCCACATTAGGGTTGAAACTTAGAAGTTGAGTTTCATTAATTGTGACAAGAGATTGCATGATTAATGAAATTAAACATTTGTTCTTGACTCGACGGAGCGTTTACAAGTATTTCAGAACCCTAGGTTAACACATATATAAACATTAAAGCAAGTAATTAGGGAGGAGTTAATTAAAGGTTACAAGATACAAGGAGGATAAATAATCCTAGGTGCTAATTAATCCTTGAAAGAGAGCAATTTGTCATCATTGTCCAATTTTAATTCTAGAAAATAGTTTTTATTCAGTTACTCATCAAATCACTTTTATTGTTAGCTCAACTTAATTTAATCATTAAGCCTCTTGCTTAACCGGATTTGTATCTCAATCCTCGTGGGAACGATCTTTTCTTATCACTTTATTACTTGGCGCGGCCCGTGCACTTGCGGAGCGAACACTCATTGATTAATAAGACTTGGGATTTTAGTAACTTAGTGCTTTGATTTGTCAGATATCTTAATTGAGTTAAGATAGTCATTGGAAATTAATTTCAAAGATTATTTTCATCATTTTACATGCATGAACCATTTCTATTGCACCCTTTAACCAAAAATACTAAAACTATTTGTTTTCATTGCACCAATCACTCGCATCATTATGGATCACCCATTTCATCTTGACTCACTAGGTAGTTTAATTTAGTTAAACACTGACTCGAACAACTCGTATTGCATCATCATTATTATCGCTACACTCTGGCATCTTATTTACAAATCAATTATCATTGTATTTGACCTAAGGGCGACATGATGACCATCGAATCAACCAAAAAAAGTCATCCTTTTAATGTTTAGCTAACTCTTTTTTCACCAACCAATTCTCATGATCTGCGTATTAATTTTATGAAGATGTAACCATTAGTTCATCACAATATTGATATATTTACTTTCAAGCGATTTTTTAACCATCATTGAATGTTTTGTTATCAGTTCTAAGTATATTCTCGACATTTTTAGCGGTAGGGTCAATGGATAGAAACAACAGCTTATAAAATTAAGCAACTCGGTTTTTAAAAAAGTTGTAGAGTTAAGGAAAAATTGCTAAATGCATAATTGATTACCAAAATATACTTAAAAATTTGTTTAAGCACTTTGGTAAAATCAATCTTCAAAGAGTGTAACTCTTTATAACTGTGTTTAATCTATCATTAACAAATGTAACGAAAAATATTTGCCTGTCCATGAAGATACATTCACACAGCTAAAATAGAGTTAAACTTGTTGCAGATGCATGGCACCTAGCTACTAAAGGATTTGGGTTATACATTAGGCATATTTGGGCGAAATAAATTTTATAAGGTTTTTTGAGAATTTTTTCCAAAATTAAAAAAAAAACTAAATGTTTACTTTTGCTAAAACAATTGCCCTCCTTTATTTTCTAGAATTGCCTCCTCTTGAGATAAACATCAATGAAAAATTTAAGTTACTTTTTTTTCTAACCTACATTTTGTTGTTAATACTGAATTCACTTATGAGTTAATAATCATTTTGGCCAACAAACAATTATATAAGTTCAATTAGGACAACAAATAATAAACAGTATCAAATTGGTCAACTGACGATTAATAAGTATCTTATTGACAAAGATCTTCAATTTCCCTCTAACATTGTTTATTGTTGAGTGTGGTAAGTTACAAACGATATTAGAGGGAAATTGACGGTCTTAACAAATAAGATATTTTTTATTATTTGTTGGCCAAAATGATTACTGATTCTCCACTTATTAATTAATTAGGTACTTGTTATATATCGTGCTCAATTAGTTACTACAGAAGTATATTGGAGAATGCTCAATGTGATCAGTCATTATCTATCTACTCTTCATAATCTACTCTTCTACTATGAATAAAAAAATTTTATACCTAATTTAATTAGATCTAAAATATTAGTTCAATTAGTTGAATTTACATGATTTTCTCAAAAAACCCCAATCATATGTCTTATCAACTCTCATCTCTTTGATTCTTATTGAGGGGTAATAAGAGTAATTTTGAATATAAATGGGCAGATATTAGAAATAGATTAACAAAAGCATTCCTTATATAGACCCTGTATTTAATATCGAAAGGAGCTTAAATTCTGCTTAACGCTATATCTGAACCAAAAGTAACACCGAACTAGTTTCCAAAATAAGTGGCAGGGCTTTTGGTTTCAAAGTTACTTATAAGTCACACATACTAATAAAATAATTAAAAGCATTTAAGAAAAAAATTAAATGCATTAAATTTATTAGTTTCAAGTTATTTTACATTATCCTTTATTTCTGACACTAAACTTATTAAACGGCACATACTATATGTCTCATCATTATCCTTATCAATATGAGTATTTATGAGGACAATACACACACTAATGAGTTAGGTGTTCTGCGCTTATATTGAGTTGTGCCCAAACCAGTGTTGTAAGAACGGACCGGACGGTTGGACCGATCAAACCGTCGACCGCTTCACATTCCGTCTCAACGGGTATCCGGTTAAAGCATCGGTTTGAGCGGTTAGACCGTGTTGAGGCGTGACCCGAAGCCTTTTCCAGCTCGCCTTCCCGTCCAGCTTTTACAACATTGGCCCAAACCCCTTCCTAAAATTTTGTTATAAAAAAAATACACACACTCATTCGAACTAATAAATGCTTTATAAAAGGACTGTCATTAAATATTCGGGAGTTAATGAAAAATTAAATTAAAAATTCTCAATTAATTTAGTGAAGTGATTAAACTGTTGAATTAATGACTTTAAGGATCAGCAAGTAGCAAGGTCAAACACGTATGAGCTATGAAGTAGGGTTAAACTTGCTATAATCATTCCTTACCTTGCGCTAACAAAGGAATAATCCACATCAATTTTTGTTTGTATTCTTCTAAACCTACGTGCTCCATATCAATTCCACGCTTTTCATTAACCATATTAATTGAATATATGTATGAGTCTTGTCTTTGAATTAATTTGAAAGTGATTTCATGTCACAGTAAAGAAAAATCTTAATTATTATATTACAGTTGAAGACAGCAAATATATACAAAGACACAGAGAAGAAAAGGAAAGAAGATATGCATACACAGACACTCACACACGCATAGGTGGTTTGGGATTCTCAATCTAATGTCACATACTCAATATTGTCACATCCTAATTAATGTTCTTACAAATTAATGTTTCTTTTCATTATTTACCCTTTCATGTTCATATTCCGGCATCCAAAGTTAAATAGAATAATGCACATGAAATCTTGAACTTAGTCTTACACTGCTAATTGAAAATTCTGAAGACACAAAAAGTTGGTCTTACTCACATCTCTCTTATTTTTCCCAACGTAATATATATGTGTGTGTATCCTTATTATTATCAATACTATTAGAATTATATGGTTTCTTTGTGAGAAGAATTATATAGTTTTATAAAGAAATAAGTTGGTGAGTCTTTGTTTGAAAATTCTAGTAATAAAAAGACTTGAGAAATTAATTATTTCAATATTTTAATTTAGTTTGTTCCAACTGCTAAAAATTTTAAACAAAACCTTTTCACCATATTTTATTTCATTTACAAATTGAATTCTAAACAGAAATTTAATAGTTTATTTATTGAAGGTAGCACAAACAACCTGTCTGCTTGAAATTGGTTTCTTTACTCATAAAAAATATGAGTAGAGAGATCTAAACATCTGTATCTATTCATTTTTTTCATGAGTAGAGAAAGCAATTTCTTCTCTACTATCTTATCAATTAGTTGAAATGAGAAGAAGTGGGAAGGTATTCATCACCTTTTACTTTATATATTCTGAGAGCCAAATTATAAACTTTATTTATTTGCGGACGAATTTATAAGCAAAATAACAGGAAATCTTGAACTAAGTCCATGACTCATGTGGAATATTTTACAATATGCAGACACAAACCATAGCTTGCAACTGTGAAAAGCGGGTTTTTCTACTCAAATGCTATAGCAAACAAAAAATATTACCAATATGCTATAGCAAAAAAAGTAAATACCAATATGCTGCAAAACACTGAAGTCGTTCTTGCCAACAACGACTTTAGAAGTTCGTACTTCCCAAGAACAGCGCGCTTCCCAATAACCTTTTTTAGATGAATTGCATCATACACACACCATACCACTTCCTCCAGATCTAAATATATGACCTAATTGACTCTTTTAGGAAAATTAAAGAAGCAAAATAGGTCATTTTACTATGATATATTTTTATAGTACCTATTAGTTTATAGGTAAAATAAACTAGTTTAAGAAAAAAAATAGGTAAATCAATTTATAAGGAACTTATTTTGCTTTCTTAGGATTTTCTAAAAATGTCAAATAGGCCTTATATTTAGAACCGGAGGTAGTATTATTTAACCTCAAACTATCTTATATATTTATATAGCTTAATTAGAATTAAGCACATTAAACCTATATCGTCTTTAGTTTTCTCCATTTCTATTATTATCTTCAGAAAAACTAATGTCATATAAAAAAATAACGACACGTTAGGTCATTTGACTTATAATTAGGACCGGAGGGAGTATAATTTTATAGTACCTATTAATTTTATAGTTTATACGTGTCGTTATTTTTTTATATGACATTAGTTTTTCTGAAGATAATAATAGAAATGGAGAAAACTAAAGACGATATAGGTTTAATGTGCTTAATTCTAATTAAGCTATATAAATATATAAGATAGTTTGAGGTTAAATAATACTACCTCCGGTTCTAAATATAAGGCTTATTTGACATTTTTAGAAAATCCTAAGAAAGCAAAATAAGTTCCTTATAAATTGATTTACCTATTTTTTTTTCTTAAACTAGTTTATTTTACCTATAAACTAATAGGTACTATAAAAATATATCATAGTAAAATGACCTATTTTGCTTCTTTAATTTTCCTAAAAGAGTCAATTAGGTTATATATTTAGATCCAGAGGAAGTAGTATGGTGTGTGTATGATGCAATTCATCTGAAAAAGGTTCTTGGGAAGCGCGCTGTTCTTGGGAAGTACGAACTTCTAAAGTCGTTCTTGGCAAGAACGACTTTAGAAGTCGTTCTTGCCAAGAACGACTTCAGTGTTTTGCAGCATATTGGTATTTACTTTTTTTGCTATAACATATTGGTAATATTTTTTGTTTGCTATAGCATTTGAGTAGAAAAACCGTGAAAAGCGGTATACGTGTGTGTGTGTAATCATAAACAATAAGGTTAGTTGAAAATGGAAGATGAAGCTGGCACACCTGATGATTTCGTTGTCAACCCTAAAATTCTATTGGTGGCCATATTATGACAGCCAAAGATTCTCTTAAAGACATCGACCATTCGTATATCAATCGAGCAAGGCGTCTTTGGCTACATAGCCTTGTACGAATCAGCCCGCATGTATGTGTATATCATCATTATATAAATATATTTATATGTGTGTGTGTGTGTATAAATGATTTACTAAATATATGAATGATTAATAAACATATACTCGTATGTGTATATATAATAATCCACGAGAGTAGATGATTTGTAAGGAGTTTAAAGATTCAGTAAGGTGGGAATTCCACAGAATCAAACAAAAAAAATGATGGGGTTCGGCAGAGAGATAGAGAAAAACAGAGAGAGAGAGAGAGAGAGAGAGAGAGAGAGATTTACTACTAAATTAGGTTACATCAATTCAATGTCTTGTACATTCATGGATACAGGGTTTGTTTCACATATATAATAAGAGCTTTTTTTAATTTAGGGTTTGTTTCACATGAATATAATAAGAGCTTTTTTTAATTTACAATTTCTTCTTGTTTTCTATTTATTTTTAAGAGGACATTTTTTAAAAAAAAAATCAACGCACAATCACCTTATTGATTTCAGAAAATATCATGAAGAATTAAAAAAACTGCTAAAATCATTTCAAAAAGTGGTATTGATGTCTTTTATTTAAAAATAATATAACATTAATTTTTTACAATATAAGAAAATGTTGTATACTTTCATCATTTTCTTGGGGAAAAGGATCATACTTAACTTAAATTTGAAATAATATTAATGATCATATGTGAAAAAAATTATAGATAAGTGTGGAGCTGTTAAAATAAACTTAATTTTTACCTTTAGTGGCCAACTGTGTACATTTCTATGGTCATATACAATAAAAATATTTAAATAACGACTAATATAAAAACAGCGATACTTATGCAAATAAAGTACGCATAAATCAAGGGCTTTAATACACACAAGCTCTGATAAAAAATACTATTACAAGCAACTTTTTGAAAAAATTATAATAAATTTGACTTTATAAAGCCTTCAAATTTATTTTAGGGAAAGATACCCAGTCTGGTTCAATAGAACTAGTGATGTCTTTAAAGTTAAAGAGGGAAAGAAAATAGAGAATTGAAATATCAATCAAATAAATTAGAACTAAAAAAGGCACATTATTAGACTCCTGATCACATATTTAGTCAATAAAAACCAAGAGGCAAACATAGTTTGCTTTTTGTTAGGAATAAAGCAAATTTGTGCTTTCTGCACTATTAATATATTAAAACATCTAGAGAAGACTATAAATATTAAAAATAATTGGTTTTGCTTTTTTGCTTTTACAACTTTGTTTGTTGTTCCTCTGGTCACCACTAGTTTATTTAGGGTCATAGATCTAACATGGTTGAGATTTTTTAATTATATATTTTAATCGAGTTCTGTTCTGTTTTTATTTTAGTTACGTGATTTTATTTTTCTCCATATTCTCAGCAGACTGATATGATTGCGCTCATGGGGTTGAATGTTCTACTTTTGCAGAACAAAAGTCAGTCAAAGTTATAATTTGTCAAAAATTGTGGAATGTGTGTAATCTTTTTTAAAAAAACTATTTATTACTTAACTACATGATTTGAAATGAAATCATTATGCAAACTGACTTTGTGCGCCTTTCCAAAATTATATATTTTCTATTTATCCATATTTAAAAATAATTCAGTATCCAACATAAAAAGGTGGATTGAAATATATAGTTGTACTCAGATCCTTTGAATAAAGCAGCTGGAAAACAGAAATCAAAGGACAAAATTTCATCTCATAAACAATTTGTAAATTACATCATAAAGCTCCTCCTGTCTCCCATCAATTCATCTTTCTTTTCTTTTCTTGCTTTTTCTCCACTAAAAATAAATTATGACCACAAATTATTTTTGGGTGCTAAGATAGATCTATCTCTTTCAAATGATTTTTCCTTAAAAACCCACCTTCTTGAGGCTCAGACTAAATAAAATCAGAAATAAAAAACTGTTGAAAAATCTTTCATCACACATGTCTAAAAATACTTAGTATCTAGATCTTTGAGCAATCAGAACAATTCTTGGACAATATACTATATACAAGACATATATTTATATATAAATATTTTTATTTTACACTGTTAAATAAAGGCTTTTTAAACAAGTCTCGGGTTTATTTAGGCAATAGGTCTTGTGACGGGAACTTCCTCTAAAAATAATCAATTAACGTATTTTGAGATGAAAGAGATCATGTAAATATAGTCAAATTAGAGAATGATTAAACGAGTAGTTCAACCACTTTTTTTTTTGAGGTGGAATGATCTAAGCCTAACAACTTCACTTCTCCAAAAAAACACATGGATATATATATATATATATATATATATATATATATATATATATATATATATATAGGTACATACAAATACAACAATTATAGTAAGTGATATAATTTTTAATTAATAGCCAAGGCAAGCTACACACACACTTAGACAGAATTGGATGTACGTAATCGAATTGAGTGGGCAGTGGGCGTGAGTGATTATTCTAAAATCTAAACAGAAAAAAAAGAGTATAGTGCGAAGTTGTCTCTGAAACACAGTGCTGAGACTCAGAGCATAAGCATAATCAGTTGGTAATATAATAATATGATCACATAGAAATACATAGTGGTGCACAAAAATCAGGTCGGGCATGGTTGCACATATACCTTAATCCCGTCCTACAAACTTTTAGACTAGCTCTTTTTGACCCAAAGCCTGACCTAGTTTTATTTATACCGGAATCAAGACTGGGAGGAACATGTCATCTCGGTCATAAGACATGTTCTGTTGGTTCTAAATCATTTTAATCATAATAAAAATTAATGAAAAATACTAAAATAAATAAATAAATAATAATAATATAAATGAAGAAATAAAAGAAATTGGGTAAAAGAATTAATAATATATTTTTATATATTAATCATTATATGATGTATTTTTTATTGGGAAAAATAAAATATTTTTTAGAAATTGTAAGATCACTAGGTTAGGCTGGATCTGGTACTACACTCTATTCCGCCTGGCGGTCGATTTGATTTTGTCCTTATGGTTTCACGCCAATAAGTTTGTGGACCAAACTAGGTCCTGGAGGGCTACCAAATCACCGAGTTTTTGTGTAGCCCTAAAAATAAGTAAAGAGAGAATTATCTATGAAATGATTTTTCGGAAGAAATGCATTCATATCTAAAAAACGGCCAAAGAAGTCTTAGTAACATGATAATGATTTTCTTTCACTTTTTCGCTAAATTATGTTTTTTCAAGAGATTTTTTCTCACTTATTAATAGTAACAATTTTATTTGTTATTTGATAAATCATGGGACTTGTTTAATATTAATTGCCTTTCTTAAAAATTTGAATGCAATACCGGCTTTACTTAATTTGCTTTACTTAATTTCTTGCTTACTTTATCTCTCTCTTTTCTCTCTATTTTTTTATTAATATAAAGAAAGTTGACAGGAGTGTGGAGGAATCCATATGTGTTCCAAGCACTCGCAGACAAAAATGAAGTTCAGAGAATAGAAAAGCACACTTTCCTTTGCGACCCAGAAAAGGAGGTTTCAAACACAACTCACATCCCCCATGAGAGGTTTGGCTTAGGAAATTGCGTGGTTAGTAGTCCAACTACAGAACTTTTAACTTACCCAATATATGTATATCAGTATATCTAATCCTCGCATATATTTATATATAATAATTTAATTAAATTAGAGAATATAATTGAGCGTGAATAATATTATAGCATAGTTTGTGTTAAGAAATCGAATGTACTACGTGTGTCTCTCTTTCCTGTGTGTTTCTCTATATTAAGAGGGGGTTGAGTGCAACTAGAACCCCACATGTTTGTATATGTGGGAGTGAAAGCCAGAAGTTATTATTAGAGACTCTCCTAATCTTAAGTAATGGCCTTTAATTTATTTTTTTTAAAAAAAAGGCTAGTTTTATGGCAATTTAGTGGGGTTTATTTTTTTTTGTGTGTGTGGGGCTTATTGAAGGGATTGGCTTCATCCAAATATTTTGATTATGACCTAGCTAAGCTTAGCTATCTAACCTAGCTGCCTTTCTTTGATATCTCTCTCCTTTCTTGCTCCCCCCACCTCATCAATATATACCTCCTTCTCTACAATGCTCCCCCTCCACTACTCTTTCCCCTCTCCTCTCTCTCAGATCTTTCTACCTTCTTCATCATCATTTCCTTGAAGATGAAGAAGCTGTTAGAGGTATATTATTATCCTCGTATATTGTTAGTTAGTTAGGTTTTTCTTTGATTAATTTCATGGTCTTCTACAAACTGTTCTCCATCTCTTCTTCTTCCCCCTCTACCACATCATATATCTATATACATGTAAGTGTTGTTTTCGATTCTTATTTTCATTGAGAGAGAGCCTCTTCTACACCTCCCCCCCAAAAAAAAAGCAACATATATTTCTTGTATATCTTATTTTTTTCATATCCACTCCTTCACATATACTACATATATAGCATGGCTTGATGAATTGGGAGAGAAAGATCTTTTTTATTTCTGTGAAAGATATATAATTTATATATTTATATAGACACACATGTGAGAAAATGAGTATGTGCCTGGCTCCCTGTATGCCATTTGCAGAGCCCATCGGAAAATCGATGGCCTCGGTGGATGGCGTATGAGGAGCCAAGCATATTCCATGTACATACATGGATACATACATATCATCATATCATCCTGTTTTCATATATATCTTGGGCTTTTTTCACTCTGTATTTTGGATAGGGATGGTTTTTGTTAATTAATCATATATTGTATATATATTGACTTCATAAGGAAAATATATGGATATATATATTTTTATATATAAATATATATAGGGTTAGGTCTTGTGTAATTGTGTTATTATTTCCAACCACACAAACCAAGCACGGCATTGTCATTTTCAAAGCACAGCGATCTGCTTCCTCACCACTGACCAAAGGTACTTATGTTTATCTCTTCTTCTCTTTTTCTTTATTTTTCATTTCCTTAAAAAAATATTTGCGTTTTTAATTAAGGTTTATAATTTGGGGAAGATGATGTGGATGCATAATTACTAGCTAGCCAGTATCATCATCAATATGTAACTTGCTGGAGAATGTTAACTTGTTTGGGAAAAGATATTTTTTATATTTAATTATTAGTCCATTAGCTATGATAATAATAAATGATAATCATTTGGCTACCCCTTGAAACGAGGAATTTTCATGGGATAACCCCACAAGAATTAGATAGAAATTGTTCCTGACATATTTAACTATATCATGGAAGTTATAAAAATATAATCAATTTCTTACTCTGCACATTTCATGTTGTCATATGACCATAATTCTTGTGTCTGTCGTCTCATGAGACTGAAACTATGACCACGTCACTAATCTTATAATGTTTGTTTTTTCAAAAAAAAAAATTAGTTTTATTTCCTAGTGTGAATGACTTGTATGCCCATGTTTCTCACACATGGCTATATTGCTCATTGAAGGTATTATGATGAATATATTAATGAAAAACTCATTAAAATGCCATCTTGGAGAGAATATCTATTCTGTGTGGGTTAAATTATTAGGCATATGATCTCATTTCAGTTATATCGAACTCTATAAAAAAAACTCATTTGGTTAGTGTTTCAAATTCCTTTTAATTATCATCCCTCAGAAATAATCGATGCCCACTTAGTCTCCTAAATTTCGGTTGTTTATAATTAGGATGCAAATTTCGGGTTACAATGCAAATTTCGGATGTTTAATCAAGTTGTTCCCTTTTTAATTGAAAAAAGACACAATACATACATTCATGTGTCACTAGCTTTCCGATGTTTCAATATATGTGTGTTCATCAATCTTTGAAATTCCTTTTAATTTGCAGAACTTGAATCTTCGAGATATATACATTATATATGTTCCAGATTATTATAAAGATCCTCAAAATCCCTGGTTAGTCTAACAAGCTGCTGAGTATAATGCCTAAATGGTGTTAGTATTATAAGTATTCACTATAACTAATTCTAGTTTTAAGTTTCATGCCTAAATCCTTGGCTTATATAATACTCCCTCTGTTCCTAAATATAAGATTACTTTGGGGAAGTGAATAAGTTCCTAAATATAAGATCGCTTCCTATTTTATCTCAAGTTTTGCCCAAACTACCCTTATACTTCCTCTTTTCATTGAAAACCCCTCCTCCTTTTAAAGTTAAGTAATTGAGGGGATTTTGGGAAGATCATGTAATTTTATTATCTTCCTTAATCTCCCCAAATTAATCAAAGTGATCTTATATTTAGGAACAGAGGGAGTAATTAATAAGTGTAAGTTCATGTGAGTAAGCGAAATCCAACCATGCCATCTAAGCAATAATATCTTTCGTTACACTTGAATATAGAAATCCAACCATGACATCTTGAAAACTACTCCCTCCGTTCCTAAATATAAGATCACTTTGGGGAAGTGGATAAGTTCCTAAATATAAGATCACTTCCTATTTTATCTCAAGTTTTGCCCAAACTACCCTTATACTCCTTCTTTTCATTGAAAACCCCTCCTCCTTTTAAAATTAAGTAATTGAGGGGATTTTGGGAAGATCATGTAATTTTAGTGTCTTCCTTAATCTCCCCAAATTAACCAAAGTGATCTTATATTTAGGAACGGAGGGAGTATAATAATTAACTAAGTGTACTTAGTCATATGATCCATTTGACTCTTTTAAAGGAAATAATAATTCGTAATAATGTAGAGAAATTGAATTGAACCCACAAAGAGGAGAGATGGACACACACACACATAAATAGGAGAAAAGGAAATATATCTAGTACTAGAAAATAAAGAAATCACAAGATGGATAAATCTTTTGGTGCTTCCGGGATCGGCTCATTGTAATGATATGTTACCATAACTGGTATGAAAATGAACCAAAGTCAGGACCAGACTTCCCTTAAGCACGACCACACCACACACCCTGAGACACACAAACACACAAACACACACACACATGTATGTATGTATAACACAAAGCTTAGGCTTATCTGGGAAGTATAGTGTAGGGCTTAGCTTGGTCCTTGGTCCGATAAAGCACGTTGTACATAGTATAAAGTTGGTAGCTCATGCTACAGACACAAAACACACAAGATAATCGTTCATTCAGCTTTCTCGTCGGTTTTTACCCGTTAACCTCATACCCTTGACATTTAAAACCTTCATACTACGAAACTAATAAACTGTACATGATTATATTTTTTTGCCAAGGAAACTAAAAGATTATATTTAATTTTACTCATAGAAGAACTCTGATGCAACTAATTATAACTTCATTAACGGCGCCTTTGTTTCTTTGTAAGATATACCAACAATCATAATCAAAGTTCAACCGATCAAGAAAATCTATATTGATGTTTTGTGTCTGTGTGTAGAAAGAGAGGGAGAGATGGAGGGATACTGAAAAAGGAGATGTCAGGAACAGAAATACTAGTGAATAGAGAGAAGGGGGATTATTAGGGCACAGAGACGCACGTCTGGGCAGGGAGTGTTGTGAAAAGTGAATAACAAGTATTTTGATGTGTGTGTGTTTGTGATTATGGGAAAAGAAAAAGGGCATATTTTGTAGCAGTGAAGGGGGTGAAAGGAAAGAATAGTTTGGGGGATTCATCATTATAGCTATTGGGAATCTCTCTCTCACACTCTCTCTAATCTCCCTCGAGAGAGAGAGAAAGTGGACCACTCTATGAGTTTGTCTCTATAGAGAGCTAGCTAGCTTTCATTGGGGTTGCAGGGAATATGGTATACGGTCAAAGCAGGTCAAAAGAATACAAAAGGACATTATTGGTCAGGTCACTTACATTACAACAGGGACCACTCTTTATAATTATATATATCTCTCTCCTTTTGCTCTCCAAGTCCAAACAATTAAATTAAACTTTGAAAAGAAAAGTAACCTTTTAAGTTATTATATTGTTCATCTCTCTTATAATTTATAGGGTTTCTCAATCCTCACCTTCTTCCTTCACGCCTCTTTCTCTCTGGTTATCATTCTTCTGAAACACTACCCGCTTTATGTGAACTTTTTTAAGTTTCATATAATACTATTATAAAGTTATAATAATGGCCTCATAGCTGGTATATATATATATATATATATATATATATAGACACACACACACCTTTTTGTTTTTTTTTCCTTCCGCCAAGTGAGTTGGAGGAATGTTGGTTTAGCTATAGTGATTCAATTCGTGCTCAATCAGTTTATGAATAAATTATTTGGGAGACTTTATTTATTGGATACTACTAGTACTTTGCAGTTAACTTAATCAAAAGGAAAAAACTTACCTCAAATACTTGACATCAATTACATCCATTACCCAATAAGAATTTGACACATGACCAACTAACCTCATACACAACTAACACATGGAGGAGAGAGAAAATGAGGAGAAAGTGGTGTGAGTTAGTTGGACATGTGTCAAATTCTTATTGGCTTAATGGATGTAATTGAGGTCAAGTACTTGAGGTAAGTTTTTTTCTAATCAAAATATGATAAGTGAAAGCAGAATGTAATACGGTTAGTGCTTAATTACATTATTATTAGCTTTTTACTTAGCTTTTCAGTATTTTCTTATGCATATTTTACTTTGAATCCCTATTTTTAATTTTATTTAGAATGTTAGGTTGTGTGTGTGTGTACACGCACGCCGTGCAACATACTATTTCTTCCAAGAAAACTATGTGCTTTCCTAGGCGTTCATGGTGAATATTTATACCAAGGGTTTGAAACCCGGACCGAGCCGGAGTTAAAACGGCCCGACTGCCTCTATTGGGCCGTTTCACTGTTCAAGTCGGTTTGACCCGGAGTTGACCCGGGTTGACCGCTGTTGACCCGGAGTTGACCCGGGTTGACCCGTTGTTGACCCGCTTTTGACCCGGCCAGAAATTGACAACTGCAGAAAAAAAAATATATCAACAGAAAAAAAATGAACTTGATTAAAAAAATATCTTCATCCTAATTATATTAAGTTATTAAGTATTAACAATATTTATATATTTAATTTTCATTAAATTATTACGTCACCGGTTCGACCGAACGGTCCAACCGTTTCAACCGTTTCAACCATGACCCGCTCAGTTTTCCGGCTCGACGTCCGGCTCGGGTTTTAAAACCTTGATTTATACTAACCAATATATATGACATATAAATGAACTTATTTAAATAAGTCCATGTAACATATTTGTTTAAAAGAAATTAAAGGCTAAGTACAATCTGATATATGGTTCTGAATTAAAAGGGAATGTTCATATTTTATGTCTTTTCGTTAACAAGAAAAGCTGCTGTTCACAAGAGATTTTTGAAGAGTACTACTTCTGAAATGTAGCTATTAAATGTTTTGAAACAATAAAATGAAGCAATGATGAATAATTAATACAAATAACAAATATTATATAAATATACACATAATAAATTAAAAATACGTGTACGCAGTGGGAATACAAAAGAGACAGCTTTTGACAGGGTTGGAAGTGAAGTGAAGAAAGAAACATTCTGATGAGCGTAATTGGGAAGAAGATGGTGTTTTTGTTGATGATGATGATGCAACCAGTTATAAAGAGTGCAGGGAAAGTGAAAGAGAGTAGTAAATAGCAATCATATGATGTAAGTATATCTTCAGAACTTGCTAGGTATTTGTACTCCCCCCCAATCTCTGATCTAGCTAGTCTCTCTCGTTCTGAATATATATATATATATATATATATATATATATATATATATATATATATATTGTTGTTGTTGTATGCAAATATCACATACAAATACATATACACTATATGCTGCCGCCTTCTTATTGGCATCTAATTCTCATTTCCTCTTTCAATCTATTTTAATTATGGTGAAAGCCTTAATAAATTGTAAGTGAATATATAATATATGATCTATGTGTGTGTGTCTCATGTATGTTACTCAAAATTGTCCCTAACTTCACTAAATTCATTATATTAATATACAATTTTGTCCCTTCTATACTTTTTTATGGTGAAACCCTGACTTTTTTCTTTTATATAAGTCACTTCACTAAAGTCATTATATTATTATACAATTTTGTCCCTAACTTGTTGTCTTTAGGCTCACCAATTCTCACTTATTCTTTCGTATAAATAGGAATAAAATCAAAAGGTTATTAAATCTTTAAATGGAGGAGTTGATGAAGTTCTTAACAGTAAAACATGTTACAAGTTACTTAAACAATCTATTATAATGTATATGTGTGATTTCCACTTCCTTTTATACATTCTCGCCTGATTGTGTGTGTGTGTGTTTTTTTCTATGACTGAAATTTATACTAGTATGAAAATTTATTATGATTATGTGAGCAGATGGAGAAACATTATGATTACTTGTATGTGAAACGGTGTACTCTGAGTGACTAAAAGAGAAGAAATTGGTAGAAGTGGGACACTTGCAATGCAATGATGGATAGATAGTTATACGTTGATGATGTTCTGTTTTTTTTTTTTGGCCAGGTTGATGATGTTTTGTTATTGCATTTTATATTAATAAATTTAATGTTATCAGGTTTGAAATTTGACAAGACCAATAACTAAGAAGCCACTTTTGTTTGGGCATCATATTTCGGTGCAATATAATAAAGTTAAAGTTTGATTTTTCGTTTGAAGACGACCTCACAAAAGCCCTTAAAGGTGATATTCCAATTCAAACCTAATTGATTTAATACTTGAGATGTGAAAAGACCTGTTTTTACTGCTCATAAATCAACCTTAGCTCTTAGACTAACATTCTAATCCTCCAATCAATAAAGTTAAGTTCGTGTGAAATGCTGTACTTGAAAAATATACAGCATAATTAATTAGATATATTATTCAAAGAAATATATAATAATGATAACTCGACGTCCTCTCAAAGATTTAAAATTGCATATTTTACCTCTGTAAGATTTGTAAAGATTGCACGAGATTAATTAATTTTGATTGGGCCTTCACACACACACACGCAATGTCATAGGTAGTCTATTCTGTAGGATTGTACCTTTCTAATTTTGTCAACTAATAATTTAGTTAACCCCTATAAATTCACACTAATTAAAGAATTTTATTTTTTCCTTTGCTTTATAAATAATAAATACTATTTATGTACTGAGTACGTAAAATGGGGTTCAAAACATTACTGTATATACGTGAGAATATAATACAATTTAGGGCAATGACCCTATTTTACCCTTCAAGTAATCACTCTGGACCAATGAGCACCCTAAACTAATAATGGGTACAATTTTACCCTCTGACGAATGTAATGTTGACACATGTCGTCCACGTGTCAACATTTCATTCCACGTGTCAACATTACATTCGCCAGAGGGTAACATTGGACCACTTTGGTTACTTTAAGGGTAAAATTGTACCCGTTGTTAGTTTAGGGTGTTCAGTGGTCCAAGGTGGTTACTTGGAGGACAAAATAGAGTCATTGCCCAATTTATTACATGATTAATTCATACTGTTCACTTTATTTTCTTCTATTTAGCATGCATTTATGATCCTTATTTTTCGCCTGAAGCAAGTGTAGAATCGAAGTAAACTATGTATTTGCACTTTTCATATATATTTTTTGGTTGGGTTAGCATATATATACAGTATATTGAAAACTTACGTATTTATTTTGATAGTCTTGCATGTTTTCTAACACATTTATTTAGTGCGTGTTTGAAGATTCTATCTTGCCTTAGTTTTGACTAAAAGTAAATGAAATGTAGTTCTACTTTAATCAATTTATTATTAGGTTTATATATTAAGACTTAAGATAGCTTATGATAACTTTTGTTCAAAGTAAGAAAATATGAAATTAATATTTGAAGCTAATCTCGGCAGATCTTCTAAACCTAAATTATGTGTACGTTTAATTTGGATGCCCAAATCAAGTGTTACTCGCACCCTCTCATCATCCAGATTTTTTAATCCTATATATATTAGTTACAAATGATGGTGGTGGTGGTGGTAATAATCCAAGCGAGCGCGATTGTTAACTTTATTTCTCGCTCTAATTATGCTCACCAATCACCACATTGAAACATTGCTAGTATAAAATTCAAACGTTTCAATTTGATCAAAATGTCAAAATTGTGTAACTTTTCTTCTTATAAATTTCAGATTAAAATATATTTTGGTCTTCGATTTGACCTTGTTCTATTGCGCTTTGAGGTCAAATGCAAAATGTACCAAGGATTGTATTATAAGGTACAACATCAAGTTTTTCTCTCTCTTGATATTGATTTCTAAGTAATCTAAATGGCATGAAATACAATGTGAACAAGGGGATAGAATTTGGTTTTTCTTATAAAAGGTGAGTGCAAATGCAAGAATGAAACTAACATTCTAAACTACTTGTTTTTGGTATTTTTCAAAGCTATGTTTTTGATATTTTTCAAAGAGAAATTTCAGAAAATTTTGTTCCTTACTGAAATTAATTACCATTTTTGGTTCTACAGTGAAATTCTCCCATTATAAATTGGCCCAAAACTGTTTTTGGGCCATGAACAAAAAGGGTAGTTTGATTAATTTCTTTCTACCATGTGAAAAAAATAAAGGCTGTTAAGTCCTGCAGCTTGATTACCGACCCAATAAGGAACAATATTAAAGATTTTGGGCTTAGTCAAAACATGTTTTTTCTTTAAATTTAGATTTGGGCTTCAACGTTACCGATAATCTTTTCTCTGAGTTCAAAATGAAATAGACTTAACTCCTGCGTGAAAATTTATCCAACAAAAAAATAAAAATAAAAACTCCAGCGTGAGGAGTCGAGTTTCGAATTCCTAGAAAAGGGCCCATATTTAGTTTATGATAGTGCATCAAATAAGAGGATTTACGTGCCAAACAAAAAATGAGTTAGGCCCACCAAAGGAGTAGAATCTAGAGGAAAAGACTAGTTCCTAAGGATGAATCAATGTTTTCTTCTTTATCAGAAGATGAATCAATGTTTGAATCTCTACTAGGCTTCTTTGGTTCGTTCTTTGGAAAGGAGGGGAGAGAAAATGTTTGTGATTTGAATTTAAACAATTGAAGATACATTGACCATATATAGATATTAAGAAAAATAAGATATGAGATAAAAGAATATAAAAATTTAATCAAAAACCTTACGCCTTTTCTATTTTTTTAAATCCAACCCAAAAAGATTCACTACACCCACTTATTCTCCCTGCTTTCATACCAAATAGCTAAGCGTCTAAAAATATATTGAAAAATATGATTGCCTTCAATAGAGGATATTTGATCTTAAAAATATAATGTTTATTTGTACACAAAAATGAAGAAAGTAGCAACATGAATAGCATCAGAGTGAACAGCACACTTATCAGGATCAAAGAATTGAAGGCAATGTAATGTAATAAAATGATTAGTGCAAACTATCTATTATACACACATCAATTGACAATCAACGCTTTTTTAGAATCATACATATTACAATGTATATAAGCAATCAACAACTTATGTTTTGAAGATCATGTCTTTCCATCTTAACAGAAGTGTCTCTTCTCCGCTAGACAAACTAAATGTTGGTATTGTAATGTGATTATTTATTTAGTTTCAAGAAATTATGTAATGAGATTTATGTATTTATCTTTTATCAAGATGCCAAAAAACTTGTGTCTGAATAGTTAAAACAAAAAATAGAGGTTATAAATGTTCAAGTGTTAATTAATAGAGAAGAGATATCCACTTGTTGATTTATATTAGCTTGACTAATCGGTGTTACATATCAAAGTTATGTGATGAACACTACCTAATCAAACATATCGTTTTACTTAATTATGACTTGTTATTTTCGGCGTTTACACAATAAGCACGCCAAATTTTCTCGATTTTCTTCAGATAATAGAGATAGTTGAAGCCATTAATATGTTGATATGCGAGATTAAAGTTTGATAAATGTGTCATAAGGAGCCATTAACGTTTTTCTAATTTCACTGATTTCGTGATTCTTTTTTATGTTTCCTTTTTTGTCTATCTATTGCAACTAATCAGATATTTTCTTGTTTTCTAAGTGATTTCGTTATTCTTGTATTTAATTTGTCTATAAATGTATTATTTTTCCAAAATAACAATACATTTTTTAACATAAAAATAACAATACCTTGAAATATGGTCAAAACAAAAGCATAGTTGTACGCCTATTTTTTTCTTCAGATAATGGAGATAGCAGGATGCATTAACATGTTGATACGCGAAAATCATAGTTCATAAATGAGTCTTAATTATTCAATTAATTGTTTTTTAATATAACAAATTTCTTGAAAGCATATTTATTTTCATTTTTTGTGAATTTATGCTAACTAATCACATATTTACTTGTTTGTTGTACTTATTTCACATTTTTGCAATGTTTTTTGCATTTAATTAATTCACGATAATATAACTACAGAATCTCATTGTATGAAAACTGGTATATTTTTTTCCTAATTAACACTACGGTGAGATCTGGAAAATTAAAAAATTCAATTGTATCTTATTTGTTCATATAGTTTTTTGCACCCGAAATTTCCGTCATTTAAAATAAACCAAACGTAACACATGTTATTCGGTTACATAAAATTAAAATTTTATTTATGCAAGAATAAAATAAATTCTATTTTTTTTCAAAAAAAATTAATGCGATGATAAGAATTGGGTGATAAGTGAATATTGCTGAATTTGGCATATGATATTAAAATGAGATATTCTATTTTGACTTTATAATAATCTAAATGTGTTTTAATGAGCCATTATTATAAATTATTTTAAAGTCAAATGTTTTGTTGGTTATTGTTAATGTAAGAGAATCGAAGCCAAAAAATATCAATTATATTTTTTACTGATCCGAATTCATAGAGTGATTTTAGTTGTAGTTTTACAATTTATTTTACTTAACCATAGCATGAAAAGGAAGTCATTATAACATGTTGATATGCCAAATTAATGTTTGTCAAACATGCCTTAATGAGCCATTTAATTATATTTATTTTTCATATAATTTATTTTCAATTTGGCAATACGTTCAAACATGGAAAAAATTTTGCGCATTTGCCATTTTTTCGTTTAGTCCAAGTAATTTAAACCAATCTTCTCTTTATGATAATAATAATGGCTAATTTAAACCAATCTCCTATTTATGATAACATTTACCAATTCTGTAATTTATCTTTATTTGTTTAAAACCAATTTTTTTCAAATAGTATTAATGTGTGCATTTACGCCGCCACTCCACCGATAAAGTGCTGAAATTAATGTTGAAATTAAGGAAATTATGATAATAATGGATTTCATTTCTAAAATTAGTGCTGAAATTTACCTGTACACATAAAGGAGAGTGATATGCTTGGGATTGTCATTAGGGTAGTAGCATTAACTTATGAAAGTTGAAGAACCCATGACATTTTTCAAGACTACTGAAGAACAATATGCAATCTCCAATATACCCTTAATATACAAATCCAAATTCATATTGTGGTAGTTCACACAAATTAATTCGGTCTGATAAAAAATATAATACACTGTGTTGTGAACAAAAGCAAAAGCAAAAGAGAAACAATTACAACAGGAAAATAAGCTTACATATTTCATTCCAAAACCAAACACTCATGAAAACTCAAAACACTTCATACAAAAGATCAACGACTCATTGTCAAAGGTGAAGATTGCCAGAGACGAACATCATTCCATCCATCATTTACAAGTTTAGTTTTGAGAGAAGTTAACCAAAGATTCAAGCACCTCCTATTTGAGTAGAACTTGTTTGGTGGTTTTCATGAGGAGAGACCCATAAGCTGTATTTCATAATTCTGAAATGCTAACACACGAGCTATTTATAAGCATTTCATAATTCGAGTAATTAATTGCCAAGATATTTAATTAATTGTAAATATTTTTTAAAAGTACAAATTAAATGAGGTGCATCATAAAGTTGATTTTTCGGATTCAAAGTCAAGTGTTTAATACAATGCATTTTAATTTTAAATCATTTCAAATTCAAATTCAAACATGTAAAAGAAGGCACAATACAAAGTAATTACAAATTCAAAATAATTTTAAATCTTTTTTAAAATGTCACATAAGTCACCAATTACTCTGATTGTCAATCAAATTAAATACAAATTAAAGTTCTTTTATTAGGAAAATGTCACATTTATAGTAATTACTCTAATACTCTAATTTCAAAGTTGATTTTTCGGATTCAAAATAAAGTGTTTAATACAATTCATTTTAATTTTATATCACTTCAAATTCAAACATGTAAAAGAAGACACATTACAAATTCAAATTAATTTTAAATCACTTTTTTAGAATGTCGTTTAATACAATTAATTTTAATTTCAAATCATTTCAAATTCAAACATGTAAAAGAAGGCACAATACAAATTAATTACAAATTCAAATTAATTATAAATCATTTTTTAGAATGTCACATAAGTCACCAATTACTCTGATTGCCAATCAAATTAAATACAAATTAAATTTCTTTTTTTATGAGAATGTCACATTTATAGTCATTACTCTAATTTCAAAGTTGATTTTTCGGATTCAAAATAAAGTGTATAATACAATTCATTTTAATTTTAAATCACTTCAAATTCAAACATGTAAAAGAAGGAACAATACAAATTAATTAAAAATTTAAACTAATTTTAAATCATTTTTTAGAATGTCACATAAGTCACCAATTACTCTGATTGTCAATCAAATTAAATATAGATTAAATTTCTTTTTTAGGAGAATGTCACATTTATAGTAATTACTCTAATTGTCAATCAAAGTAAATACAAACCAAAATTCTTTATTTAGCAAACTGAGACACGTGTCAAAAGACAATGTGGACAAGTGGACCAATTACCTTGTAGCTACAAGCTACTAAGCTATATAGTTGATAATAATAATAATAATAATAATAATAATAATAATAATAATAATAATAATAACTCTCTTATTTTTCCTTTTAAAGCTTAATTAGATTATATTTAATTATTTAGTAGTCTACATAGGCTAACCAAGCAAATCTCACTACTTAGAATCATGGACTCCCCAAATATAATCAAAATATGTATCAAATTTAATTGAAATGAGGGTCATCACACATAAAACTCTTGGATATTAATTGAACACAATTGGATAAAAATTGCATCTCTATCATCTTATTTCCTCAAATTTAGCACATAAAAATTATACAAATCTAAAGATTTGTCATTAACAATTGTATTTATTTCATTGAAGGGCGAAACCAGTGAGTGTGCATATTCCCTTCATCAAAGCGAATATATAATTAATGCCTTACATAAGAAGCCAGTTTAGTGGATGGCCTGTCTTTTTCAATAAATCCCACTTTCTACCGAATTTCATTTTTTTATTTTTACTCTCAATTATCACATGCCTTTACACGTTGGAAAAACGCAATCCTATTGTTCTTTCATCTTTTATAGTTTTCTTGTCAATCTTTTACAATTGAATTAGAGCAAAAGGGTGGATCTAACAACTAACTAGTTTATTTTGGGCAAAAATAATAAATGACTATTCTGCGGTGCAAAAATAATAATTAACTTTGTGACCCGGTGCAAATGTAACAAAACCGGGACGGTAGACTATCTTTCGTTCGATTTTTGTGAGGCAAATTTAAACGGCTTTAAGCCCACTGTCACCGGTTTTGTTACATTTGCACCGGGTCACAAAGTTAGTTATTATTTTTGCCCAAAGTAAAATAGTTAGTTGTTAGATCAGCGCTTTTGCCCATTGAATTATAACATGGTATGCTTTTTTACGACTATTTATTCATTCACGAGTTTATCATGAGTTTACTCTAATAAGGATGAACAAGTTTCATGAGTTTACTTGAATTCGAGTCTATTAAACTTAATTACCACCTTTCCTTCATTTTAATGAAATAATTTGACGTGACTCGTAATAAAGTTTGGAGTGTTATTTTTTTAACCCTAAATATAAGACATGTTCATGTAATTTGATTGTAACTATGTTGTTCTAATTCACAATAAACTTCCATAAATGATAGAACTTTCTTCTCTAACTTTCCTATGTTAGTTAAGCTTGTTAATATCATGAAATTTCTTTTAACCATATCCTGATAATTACTTTTTATTCCCACACACTCTTACTTATTACTCCATCCTGTCCTAAATATAAGATCTAGTTGACTATTTTGAAAAATCCTAAAAAAACAAAATAAGTTAATTTTAAATTGATTTACTTAATTTTTTTCCTTTAGGCAAGTTTATTTTACCTATTAACTAATGGATAATTTAAAAATATATCAAATATGTCATAACTTAATAACTAATTTCACAACCTTATTCTCTTCACAAAAAATTCAACTGGGTCTTACATTTAGGATCAGAGATAGTATTAAGAAGCAATAGTCGAAATAATTTGGGAAAGTTAAGAACAACTGAAAACGGATCTTAAATTTAGAGCAAAATCCATCATCTCTTCATATAAGTCTTGTATTTAGGACCAAAGTGATACTTTTTATGGTTCATATACACACAAATAAACTTAAATCAATAGCACCAACCATGACATTGATAATTTTTTAATTTTATTTCTCACTTTCACCCTTGTTTATCCTTATTAGAAGTTAAATACACAAAGGGCGTTTGCTTTTCAAAGAAAGTACCCCCTCTATTCTTAAATATAAGACTATATATGATTCATAATTTGATTAAATTAAGGATGTAGTTAAGTTAGTTATTAACACATAGTATTAACAATTCACTCCAAACAAATACCTTATTCTCACTTTCCTTCTCTTGTTTGTTTATTATTGATAAAAGTTAATAGGATTGATTTGGAAAAAGTTAAGAAAAAATAGAAAGTGTTCTTAATTTAAAAGTGTTTTATATTTAGGAATGGAGATAACATCATTTTGGATAATTGAACTTGTATTCTTTTTTCGAGGGCCATGACGCTTACTGTTTTTAATTTAGATTCGAAGTTGCAAAATTAAGACATGTCATTTTAAAAATTGTAAAATTAAAAACTTGTTAATGTAAAACCAATTTAATTACCAAACAATCATATATAAGTTGACATCATTAATAAAAAAGGATTAAAAGTATACTTTCCAAACATAAATGATTAAGTTAAAACTTTTTATAAATATAAAGGGTCAAAAATATGCTTAAACATTTTATAATTCATGGAACAAAACTAAAATTGAGTAAAAAATGGAAAGTTTAATTTTTTTTACCATAATGAAAAGTTTAATTAACTCTATAGAAACGAGGGAGTAATTATTATGCCTTGAACGGATAAAATTTACGACCTTTCTTGAAAAGTGTGATTGTCATGTTGTATTTAATATTTGATATTTCTCCCAGCCTCCCTACGTGGGGTAAAATGAATCACGAACAATCGAACATTATTTCTTGGTCAACATTTTATATTTTGAATTGAAATCTCTTGTTACAACACCTCTTATATTGTCATCAGTCTACAACTTATAAATTAAAGAAATCTTTTATCCAAAATATAAATATAAGTATACTCTTTTTTTGAACTGAGTTTAAGTATACTCTATATGATCTTAAATATAAGAGATAATATGACAATTTGTTAGACAAATGTATAAGATGTAACATGCAAAAATAAAAA
The DNA here is from genome assembly GCA_029929735.1 of Mimosa pudica. Taxonomy (NCBI): domain Eukaryota; kingdom Viridiplantae; phylum Streptophyta; class Magnoliopsida; order Fabales; family Fabaceae; genus Mimosa; species Mimosa pudica. The sequence continues at coordinate 2,594,602 of JAKELP010000021.1, read as the reverse complement.
AAATAGATACTTTTTTTCAAAATTTGCCTCTTATTTATTAGTTGATATAAGGAGAGGAGGGAAAATGAGTTTAATAAATGAGTAAGGGTAAAATGGAAAAAATTTATCAAACAACATGTAATAAAATATTACAACGTGTTTTTATTTGTATGGAGTATATAAAAATGTTGTCTGTTTTTTTTTTTTTGATACAGAATGTTGTCTGTTTTTTATGAGTGGGATTAGAGGGAGTACTTTACGATCATTAATAATCCGTTTTCTATGTTTAACCATTAAATTCTCATCGAGAGAGAAAAAGAAAAAAGTGAAAAAAATCTATGAATGAGGAAGAGAAAATTTGAATAGGATACTCTCAAAAAATTTATCAATGTAGATATATTTTATGACCAAACTAACAATCATTAGTAGTACGTTAATATTAGTTGAAATAGCTCTATACTCATTTTGTCTTATTTATAAAATAAATAAATCCAATTTTATTTAATTGCATTTATAGGTCATGTAATTAAATTTTTATATCAATGCACAATATTATCGTTCATTTAATTATTTTGTGTTGACTTTATTATTCATGTGATATAATGAATATTTTTTTGACAAACAGTGTAAAGGATAGTTAATAGAAGTAAAACTAAAAAGTTGTTATATTTTAGACTAGAGTCGATGAGATTTAAATTTTTCATTGTATAATACAAGTTCGTACCTTATTTTAAGTCCCAAAAGAATACTGCTCCTAAATATAAGTTTACTCAAAGGTTATCAAATATTGTTTTTTAACTATTCCTTCTAGTCCATATTAATATCTCTAGCTGCATTAAATATTTTTTCCCCCACGTTACTCGCTCGTGTTATTAATGGAGATTTAAAATTGAAAATTTGAGACACATTATTTAATGAAAGGTGAAGTTAGAAAATTTAACAAATTTAACATAAATTTTAAGACTCAAGTACTCAACTCCCTGCGATCCTTAGCAAAAAACTTGAATAGTTTTGGTCCAAAGTATAAGAGTTTGTCTCACATTCTCTCTTCATTTAATGTTTATGTATTTATTTCTTTTAAAAGTATTATAATAAATATGAGTAATATTGAAAAACAATCATTAACTTGAGACATCCAACTAATTTTTACATATTTTCTTAAAAAGCGGGGGAGTAATAAATGAGTTATTGAAACAATACATTAACTTTAAACACTCAACTAACTTTACATATTTTATTACTCCCTCTATTCCTTATTATAAGTCACCAACTACCAATTTCTCACATATCAAGGAATAATTGGTAGTTTAGTGTTAAAATTCTTGTTAAATTTGCCACTTTTTCAACTTCACCCTTCATTAAATGGCGTGTTTCAGGTGGCAGTTGATGACTTAAAATAAGGATCAGAGGGAGTAAGAAACAAGTTTTAGCGTTTGAGCTGTTATACTCCCTTCGTTCCTAAATATAAGATCACTTTAGCTAATTTGGAGAGATTAAGGAATACATTAAAATGACATGATCTACCTAAAATACCCTCACTTAAAATTTAAAAGACAAAAGTCTCAACAAAAACGCTTCGCTTCCTCCCTGCGTCCTCCCTGTTAAGGTCATCACCACCAGCAATAAGCAACAATACTCGTTGAATAAATTAATGGAATAACGCTACCAATGGGTAGTTGATTGAGCTGGTAAGTGGGCTACAACCCCCGCAAGGAGGAGAACGCGTGTTCGAATCCCGGGAAGCGCTTTCATTGGGAGAGGGGACAACCTTGCCTATGTGGGCAACACTCCCACCCCTCGATCCGGATTAAACCGGACGGTAATTTACCAAAAAAAAAATTAATGGAATAACGCTGACGGAGTTGACGGGATCGTAAATTAATGGAGCTTGTTTGCTGTGTGGATTTTCGCGTACAGAAATGCTACGAATAATTTGCTCTTCGATGTGTAGTTGCATAGGTTGAGTCATTGTTCTTATTCAGGATCTTGGCGAGAGGCAGAGGAAGGCGGGGTCCACGAGAAGAAAAAGCATGACAGTAATTTACTCTTTGAATTCAGGACGAGGCATAATTAGGAAAAGGGGAGGGTATTCACCGGAAAAAAAAACAAAAGAAAAAGAGGAAGGGATTAATTTGCTTTTAAAGAGACTATAGGGTAATTTGGGTAAAACTTGACACAAAATAGAAAGTGATCTTATATTTAGGAAATTATCCACTTCCTTAAAGTGATCTTATATTTAGGAACGGAGGGAGTATTATGGAATAGAGAAAGTATTAATTTTTTCATTAGCAAAATACTCCCTCCAACCCCTAATATAAGAGTCAAAATTTGAATGCTTTTTATCTTAAATATAAGAGCTAATCTCACATTTTCTCTTCATTTAATGCGTTTTTTTTCCTACTTTACTCCTAACTCTTTTTTTTATTTATTAATGCTTATATATTTCTCTCTTTTCAATTATCATAATAAATATGGATAATATTGAAAAGGAAATATTAAATATAGATACTCAATTAACATTCACGTACTGTACTAGTAAAAATTTAGTAAAAATGGACACGCTTACATTAATTAATACTAGTAGTATATCCTTGAAAGCCTCGCCCGCGAAACATAAAACTTCTTCACAGGGAGACGAACTAAGGATTCAATCCTACCCACAATTTTTCTGACATTACCATAAATGCACCTTAGAACTGACTTTATCGGTCTTAACATCGTTGGACAAGTTTTCAGGACGCATCCATTGAACCGAACAGATTCATAATGCATGCCATGAGTAAATTGCATTAATGAAGCCTCAGCCACGTCACTTTTATGTTTATCCACTGAATTGAACAGAATCACAGATTCTTTTTTTCATGAAAAGAATCACAGATTCTATACAACGAATGCCATTGACAAAAAATGAGCCTCACTTGTATCAAAAGGAAAAAAAATGTCAATAGTGTGTGGTTGAGTGTCAAGGACCATTCACCCTTAACCAATTGTCTGGGGTTCGATTTCTGGCGTTGGGTATGGAAAAACATTAAATCTCTCAGGCCAGTTGTCCCACCCTTTGAGGTGCCTACAAATCAGCAGGGGATTAGTCTCTCACTTATCGAGTGAGGGGATACCTTCATCATGGATAAAAAAGAAAAAAAAATGTCTCACCCATCAGTTGTGTGTTTTTATTCCCTTGTTGAAAAAAAGTATGTATATATTCCCTCCTCCTTGTAAATAAGACCCCAAATTGTGCAGTTTGACCACTTTCACATTACTTAACTATACTCCTTCCGGTCCTTATTATAAGTCATCAACTACCTCTAATTTTTGGTCCTTAATATAAGTCACTAACCGCTACATTAATTTTTTTCCCACTTTACCCCTATTATTAACGAATATTCAAAATTGAAAATGTGAAACACATTATTTAATGAAGGGTAAAGTTGGAAAAAGTGAAAAAGTAAATATGAATTTAAACACCAAATTACCATTTATTGGTATGTGAAAAATAATTGATAGTTGGTAACTTCTAATTAGGACTGGAGGGACTATTTTATATACCCATTTATGTCATTATTTCTCCATCATATCCTACATATACTCCTACCGAGTCAATATAATAAGAATAAGAGAATATCACAATTTTGTCATTAAAAAGCACAAAAACATTCGCAAAGAAGCTGAAAACAAGGGATCATGAGTTTATTAAACTTCCTCCCGAGTCAATATAATCCCATCCATTTTAGCAACATATATAACCGCATGATACAAACGTCAAAGTACATTAAGAAAACCCCGTCCGCCAAATTTCGACCAACAAAAAACCAAAAAGAGAACAAGTACCGCCAAATTTACCAAATAATAATGTCATCTAATTTATTGTTTTCCAACTCATACAGAAGATGGATTAAACCACAACACAGGTAAAGTTTAGTGAAAGTGGTTCATTTACTACATGATAAGTTAATCTTTGTAAGAGATGTATCAAATTGAGTGCCTGAGAATATTTCAAACAAAATTGCATTCAGTAAAAGATACTCCCTCCATTCCTAAATGTAAGATCACTTTAGCAAATTTGGAGATATTAAGGAAGACATTCCAATGAGTTAGGATTACATGAAATTTCTAAAATACCCCTCACCTAAGTTTTAAAAATATCTTCTCACCTTCAAACCACTATTTTTGGGTGAAGGGAGTATAGGAGTGATTTGAGAAAAACTTGAGTCAAAATTAGAAGGTGATATTATATTTAGGAACAAGTTCTCCTCCATAAAATGATCTTATATTTTGTATTTTTTAGGTTTAAATTTTAAACCAAAAAATACAAAACAAATTATAAGATTAAATATTATTTTGACCAATAAATAATTACCCAAACACCAATGATATTATGTGTTATATGAATTGATACTTGGTAATTATTTATTAGCTTAAAATGATAAGTAACCAAAAACTATATCAAAACTATTTTTTTTTTCAAGTAGAACTCTGCGCGTGTCATTTGGAGCCCATTCTTTTTTGTTAGATATGCTGGAATTTCGTATCACCATCTAGGGCCACGCCTTGGTAGGCTTTGGAGGGTGCTTTTTATTAAATCATTCAGGATTCAGGATGCTCTTTAAATCATTTTCGACCTTATTTTGTACAAAGTCACCAAATTCAATTGTTAGCCAAATATATAAAAAAATTAAAAGCATTTACTACAGACCAAAACTGTCGAGGATTGACCAACAAGGTCTGGTCTAAGGGAGGAACAACTCCTTGTATAATACTATTTCCGGTCCTAAATATAGGACCTAGATGACTTTTTTTGGAGATGTTAAGGTTGCAAAATAGTCTATTAAATCATGATATATTTGATATATTTTTAGATTATCCATTAGTTTATAAGTAAAATAAACTAGTTCAAGGGAAAAAAATTAGGTAAATCAATTTATAATTAACTTATTTTGTTTTTTAGGATTTTCAAAAAAGTCAATTAGGTCTTAGACTGGAGGGAGTACTACTCTATCTCATTTGTAATATGACAACCTAAAATTTGAATAGTTTTGATCCAAAATATAAAAGTCCACTCACACATTCTCGCTTCATTTAATGCATTTTTCCTACTTTGCTCCAAACGCTCTTTCATAGTTATTAATGTTTATGTATTTCTCTCTCTAATAATATAATACTCCCTCTGGTCCTTATTATAAGTCACCAATCACCTACAATTCTTGGTCTTAATACTCCTTCCGGTCCTTATTATAAGTCACCAACCGCCCAAATTGTACAAACTAAGTAATAGAAATTAATGGAAGTTGCATCATTAAATTGGTCTTATTTTAATTGTGTTTTCCGTTTTTGCTCCTCACACCTTTATCACTATGACCCACTACCTTTTTCTCTTCATTAATCCTCTATCTTTATAAGGGAAACAAAAGTAAAGTGGAGGAAAAGTCAACTCAATTAAAGAAATGTCTTTTTTCAATGATGATGTTATATTGGAAAAAATTTAGTAAGTGAGTTAGTTAATTACGGTTAGTGACTTATAATAAGGACCGGAGGGAGTATAAGTCACCAACCACCGTATTAAATGTTTTTTCCCACTTTACCCTTATTATTAATGGAGATTTAAAATTGAAAATATGAAACACATAATTTAATGATAGGTGAAGTTGGAAAAAGTGACAAATTTAACATGAATTTTAAGACCTAATTATCATTCCTTGGTATTTGAGAAATGAGTAGTTGATAACTTATAATAAGGACCGAGGGAGTAATAAATATGGACAATATTAGAAAGAAAACATCAACTCCAGACAATTAACTAACTTTGACATGTTTTCTTAAGAAATGAGTTTTGGTCGCTAGACTCTTATATTACGGATTGGAGGGAGTAAATCAATCTTCAAATTATTGGAAGAAAATGTGTTTACATTATTTCTACAACTAAGATTGCTTCCAATACAAGGATACTAGTAAAGGAATAGACAATTGTATAGGATTGACTTCGAAAATTGGAATTTTGATCACAACACAATTCATCCTGCCCTCCGAAAATTACATTTTTGTCCTATCTCTCATATTATTCCAAACTTACACTTCTACAGTATGTTTCCTATCCTTAGGCGGATGGAATTGTGGATCAGATCTACTACTCGTCTTTCTCCCCTCTATCTTCCTCATCTCACAATATTATTTGGATTTGAAAAATGAATGGTTGAAATTTAATATCTCTATAAAATCATTATTTTCTCCTTTGGGAGGTTTATAGTTGCGACATGTCCAATGCAAAATTAATTTTTTTTATATATTTTTGATGTAATATTGTAATGCAATTTTTATAATTAAGATATTAAATCTCAATCAAACAGTCTTTACACAAACGATGAATATGGAATGAGAAGGAAAAAATGAATAATTTATTCTTACATGAAAACGTACCCCTTCCATTCTAATAAGGTTAAAGGTTTAATTTGTCCTACAAAGCATTTTCACATTATAGTGGAAAAGTTTGATATAAATAAATTTTAGAGGGATATTGAGTACGAATAAGCTTTTTTTAAAACAGAGTAAATCAACCGACGTCGTCATCCCACTACAAGAAAAATAGAGGGTAGTCGCGTCTGAATTAAGAAGCTAGTCACGTTTAAATTCGTGACAAAATGGGTTTGTCACGTGTAATGCAAACGCGAGAAATCATGGCGTAGCAAGATGAACAGAACGTGAAAAAATGAGCTACACGCGACAAAGTTTAATAGGTTGGGGAAATATAACATCAATTGTTTTTGTCGCATATGGACTGTACCAAACGCAACATAACCATACGTGACATAGTTGATTTGTCAAAGCGTGTGCCCATACGCCACACATCGCACGCGACAGAATACATACGCCACATAAGTATTAATACGCGACATAAGCAGACAAATGGTTGTCACTGGCGGGAAATTCAATTTTATTTTGTTAGAGAAGTTCAGATTTTTTTTACACTGGCGGGAATTTAAATATTTACCAAAATCAAATTTTAATTTTATTTTTCTGCTTCTAAAATGTTTTTATTGTAATATGTATAATTTTGTTGGTATCCTTTTTTGCAATTTGACACTTTATTGTGTGACTAAATAGTGAATGAGTCTTTTGTCCCAAATTTAGGTAGCCAAATGTTTAAAGCAACCTACAAAATGAAAGAACAAAATTAGCATAATTCATATAATAGACTAAAAACATTAATTAGTAGAGTAAAGAAAGTTAAAGAATAGTAGATGAAATAATTGTAGTAAATGTGTAAATGCAAGTTGCCCATTACCTTAAGTGAAGAAATAATGATAGTGGGTAGGAATAAAAATGGAGATGGTAAAGGAAATAAATGAAGTGAGGTGAATATGGAGATTTTAGGAGTGAGTTTATATAGGGGATTGTTGGAGGGAAAATTTTAATTTTCATGTATATGTCGCGTTGAAATCTTGTGGCACATGAGGACATGTGGCGCATGGAGACAGACATGTGGCACATGAAATTGAAAACCATTTGGCGCATGGGCAATCCCATGGGTGACCTATGTGACGCATGGCCATTGGCCATGCGTCACATAACCCTCCTCAAAAGGAGGGTTATGTCACATAACCCAGGGTTATGTGACTCATGGGCTTTGCCATGCGTCACATAACCCTCCTCCTCCCTCCTCGTTTCACGAGGAGGGGCAAGTGGCGCATGACAAAGCCCATGCGTGACCTCCCATAGGGTAGACTGCCCTACCCCTCCTACATGGTGGTGTCCTGTAAAAGCAGACTATTGTCCGGTTCACCACAATTGCTTCACTTGAGGTATGGATCACTACGATGGAAACGATGACACCAACAATTATTCAAATTGGATAGTCTAAGACACTGAAGATCAAGGAAACAATGACACCAACAATTACTCAAATTGGATAGTCCAAGACACTGAAGATCAAGGGTCTGACATTTAACTTGAAAAACCCGCTAGAAGAAGCTTCGATGACGCCAAACATCAAAGCAGTCGGGGATCATTCAGGCGGCAAGGTCTCACTACGCTCTGATGATTATGATATTGACTTGAACATGTTACCATATAATGGCTATTTAAATGGGCCTACATTTGAGAACATGTCTGAGGAAGAAAAGCAAATAAGGTGGAAGTTAATGAAAGGTTGCATTGGTGTCCAATCTTTGATCAGGATTATTAGATGTTATTATTAGATATGTATAATTAATTGTCTCGTTTATAAATTATTGTACAAAATTCATACTTAAAAAAGTGTTTAAATGCATGTGTCGCACATAAATTTACTTTGGGGCGTTTTTTATTACGTGACAAACTATTAAAAGAATGAAAGAAATGGAAAAATAAATATATATATTTGTTTGTCGCGTTTAAACAGCACCCATACGCGACACAAATAAACAAATATTATTTCCCCACGCTGTTTGTCACGTTTGGGGATATAAACCGTGACAAAATTGTCTGCTTTTTCTCTCTCCCTTTAAACATACTTATTTACATTGGATAAAAAAATACATCTTTATACAATGCCAAGTTTTTAAATTACATGTAGCCTTTATCATACTCTTGAAATATCCTTAATAAATGTGTAAAGACCATATATCTCCATAGACTTTGTTTTTCCCCTCTGAGTGCTTTGGTGGAATATTGTTGGTTTGGCTAATCACGATAGTGTTCAGATCAGTTCATTATTTTGACAAAAAAAAGTTCAATTCGTTATTGAACGAATTATTTGGGAGTTTTTATTTCATGGATACTGATACCTTGCAATCTATAACATAATAAACTGAAAGTATATAAAACTAGCTTTATGAGAAAAAAATAGAATACCACAACTATGTAGTTGCAAAATATGAACTTTTTTCTCTTTCCATAGCCATCAGCCCAAATTAAAAAACAAATTGACATTATACATACAAATATTGTTCCAAAAACTATCGTTAAGTAAAATTTGAACTTACCATCCATTGTCAGTCGGTTCGGCTGGCGAAAGAATTAAACATTCGACCATCTTGGGTATACTCGATTTGCAAAGAGTCTCATTTAACCGTGGTTCCAATCATGAGTTGATGCTTGTAAAGACATCTTCGCATCTAAGTGGAGTTGGATGACACCTATATGTATGCACAAAAAGAAAGAATTTACTTGTCATAATCCAGAGGCCACATAGATAGGCCCAAGTGGATTATGAGTTAAGAGTTATACCCTAGATCACGCGTGAGTCAAACTATTTCCTATGCTACAAAATTGTAAAAACGGAGAAAAGGACTCATCATGGAGGCTCCACCAAATGCTGCTCGCGGGAGCTCCAACTCAAGTCGGTCGCCAGGCAGCCACTGCTTCTAGAGTTCCTCAACTAAAGCTGTTTTTTTGTGTGTGTTCCAATAACATGCTTTGATTAGGTAAAAATGTGATGGCTAGATTTGATCAGAGCCCATATTAATTCCCAAAAGACTTAGTCATCACTAGGCTATCTTTGTGCATCGTCTCCAGCCAGCCACCAAGAAGACACAACCATCAGGGGGTCTCACACTAATCCCTTTTTTATTGCGGCAAAGGCCGAAGAGGATAGATTTTCTCCCAAGTCCTTGTAAAGATGAACTATTTTACTAATTAACAAAGCCTATACAAATGACAACATTTATAAAACTAATGAACATTTTTGTCAAAGCCATTGACTACTACTTTTAACCAGTAGAATTGTATATTGAAATCCTTGATGACTAGACTTGTAATGCATAAGACAGAATATGTAAAGCTATCAATTGTCTCAATGATGACATTGACTTCACTCGCAACAAAAATAGGTTTGTAGTGTTTTACACAGTCGACTGGACTCGTAGTAATGCGGTCGACAATATTTGAAAAGGTATTGTCCAATTCAATTGCGTCGTTGATTCTGGAATTATAATGTTTTAAATCATTGAATACATTCCTAACGCCAATGAAAAAAAATGTTAATAGTAGTTTGTGCACCGTGTAGTTGAAATGGTGATTATCTATAGTTATTGTTGCTTGCCCGAACTCATGGTTCAAGAGGTGGAACTGTGAAGGGAAACAATTTCACCATCAAGCCATGTCCTCCATTGGCTAAAGATGAGTTGTTGGCATTGAAGGTTTAGATTAGACAAAAAACTCCACTATATTTTATTTAAATATTTTACATCTATATATCTATAATTAAATATCAATATGCGAGCAAATTATTAAGTCAGGAAATTCTCAAGCTAGTACACCACGTCATTTAAAGTCTGATCAGTAATATATATACACATTATAATTAATATGTATTTTTTGATTTGACTTGTCAACCTTAATATATAATTAACTAACAAATTTAAAAAGTTGAAATATCACGTTTTCAATGTTTTATTATACAAGTTGAAAGTACATTTTTATATGCTACTTAACTTTTATATATAGGGAAAGGTAAAAAAAAAATTATATATAGGGCGCTACATTAGACATATTGTGTTTAATCGTGACTGGTTATAAAAAATTATGTGATGAATAGAATTTACTCAAGAGTTTTTCTAATCAAGTTATCATTTAAATTCAATAATTAGGGTCAACATTTAATGATAATGAGACTAACAATGTAAACATTATGCATTATGCAACTGAACACCTAAATTATAAAATTAAGTAACTAAGTTGAAACTTAAAGTGAAGTTAAAGATTTAAATATATATTTACTAATGCTGGCAAAATAAGTATATAATTACTTTCTCCATTTACCACTAATTAAGTATTATTACCTTTTTGTTTTTAACATAATATATAGTTTGTACACCACATTTTATTAACTATGTAGTTCGTTTTAATTTGTATGATACAAACTAGATATAATAATCATTACATAATTAATTACTGGAGGTAGTATAATTAAATCTGTAAATTAGATCGATATGGACAAAAATAAAAGAACTTAGCGACCATAATTTTGTTTACTCAATCACCTTTCATCTTCTCATCATCATCATCATCATCATCATCATCATCATCATCATCATCATCATCATTTTAATAATTCAGATTTAATTTTTCATATATTTAATAACTATCACTAAATTTTCATTTTAACTTTTATATCCAAATTTTCTATTTGAAATTTGATCTAAACAACTTAATGGAGGAGGGGAGTACTCTCTCTTTCTATAATATAGGAGGAGTATGAGATAACATGATTTTTTTGTCCACATTATAAGAGGTACGATAACATGACCTTCCTCTTGTCTTTAATATAAGGCTAAAGTATACTTTTGATCCCTTATGTTTGCATCAAGTTTCAATTTAGTCCTTTATGTTTGGAAAGTACACTTTTAGTCCTTTTTTGATAACACCGTTAGTTTAACTTAACGGAAAATGCTAACTAATAATTTTAAATGATTATTTTATAATGAAATTGGACCAGAAATGATAAATTTTGAAAATATAAGAATATTTACACTCAAATATTTTAATCTGAACATTTTTTGAGTATTTAATAACCATTTAAAATTGTTAAGTTGACATGTTCCGTTAAGTTAAACCAACGGTGTTAACAAAAAAGGACTAAAAGTGTACTTTCCAAACATAAAGAACTAAATTGAAACTTGATGCAAACATAAGGGACTAAAAGTATACTTTACCCTTAATATAATACATCAACTATTAAAAGAATTTGATATTTAATCAGACATCAATCGCCGCATAAATTGACACGTTACCCTTGTCATTAATGATGTCCAAAGTTGTTAAAGTTGAGTTATACTCCCTCCGGTCCCTAATATAAGAGCTAGCCGCCAAAAAAACGCTTCTTAAGAAAACATGTGAATGTTAGTTGGATGTCTGGAGTTAATGCTTATTTTTCAAAATTGCCCATATTTATTATGATACTTTTAAGAGAGAGAAATACATAAACATTAATAAATATGAAAGAGAGTTAGGGGTAAAGTAGGAAAAAATGCATTAAATGAGGAGAGAATATGTGGTGAGCTCTTACATTAGGGACCAAAACCATTCAAATTTTGGGCTCTTACATTAGGGAACGGAGGGAGTATCATTTAGTTGAAAAAATAGTAAAATTATGCCTATATTTAATAACACAACCATCAAACATTGGTTGTGGGAATTGATAATTGATGTCTTATAATAAGAACCTGAGGGAGTAAAACTTAAGATAATAAATGTTCAATTTTCATTTTAAAATTACATATTAAATGCTAAGGGGGGGGGTTGAGTGTATGATAATTAAAATAAGGGCAACTGGGAGTTGGTCAAGCAGTTTAAATAAATGGGCATTAAATGAATATTCATAAAAAAGGACCTTCGATCCATGATATAAGAGTCTAATATCAAACTAACTTTTACATAATTTATTAAAAAAATTCGTTTTATCTTTAATTTGTTTTCCTACTTTACCCGTAACTTGATTTGAAAAAAATGATTAATTTCAAATATCAATCTAATTTTTACATGTTTTCTTAAAAAACTTGTTTTATCTTTAATTTGTTTTCCAAAATATAACAGATCACCCTTACATGTTCTCTTTAATTTGTTTTCTCTTTAATTTCTCTTCAAATAAATGTGGAAGGGTAAATTGAAAAACTTTGTTAAACCTACTCATAGAAAATCATTCAAACATTTTTTTAGTATGTGTAAAAATGTTGAGTATCTATTGTAATGGGAACCAAAAGGAGTAAGTAGAATAAATTAGTTATGAGTAAAAAAGATAACCATAAACAGTGATTTATTTAAAATATTTAAGTTCTCAAAAAAAAAAGATAAAATATTTTATAATTTGACCATAACTCCATAAGTTACAATAATAAAAAGTAACACTGGAGGGAAAGGGGAGTAAATTAAATTATTACCAAAAGTAAAAACTCTTTAAATAATGTGCATTAAAGGACTTACTTAAAATAAATAAAAACACAAAAGGAATATAAGTAAATGACCAAACTTGTTTCTTTAACAAGTGAATAAAAAATCCGAGAGCCTTTGATTGAGTGATAAAAGGTTTAACCAACCATAACTAAAATTAGGTGTTTGATCTCTACTACGTATTATGAAACACGTCAAAACTCCTGACCAGCCATCCAATTCATCGAGGTGCCCACAATTATCGATTTTGATTTTTCTGTGGTCGATGATGTGTCGAAAAGATGACTTGCCCCAATATATCAAAAGAGGAATATAAAATATAAAACAAGTGAGTGCATATCTCTCTATATGGAAGTGAAAATCTCAAATCTTAGACTTTGTGCCAAGTGACAACAAACTGTAGTTGTCATATGGTTGACTAACTCTTATAACGTGGACAAGAGGGAGTATCTAACAAATTTAACTATCATCCTTCACGTTATAAATATATCAATATTTTATATTATACTCACTCCGGTCTCTAATATAAGAGTTAACCGCAAAAAAACGCTTATTAAGAAAACATGTTAATGTTAATTGAGTGTTTCGAGTTAATGCTTCTTTTCCAATGTTGCCCATATTTATTATGATACTCTTAAGAGAGAGAAAAATATAAGCATTAATAAATATGAAAGAGACTTAGGGGCAAAGTAGGAAAAAACACATTAAATGAAGAGAGAGTGTGAGATGAGCTCTTATATTAGGGACCAAAATCATTCAAACTTTGGCTCTTATATTAGGGACTGGAGGGAGTATTTAGCATAGGGATATGATATTTAATCTAAACAGTCAAAACAATGATGAATTATCCCCTCATATTCCAAATATAAGACCATTTTAACTTTTTTACGAAAGTTAAGAAAATATATTAGACCACTAAATTATAACACATGACGCATTTAATTAGATTATACTCGTATGTTAATTTATAAGTAAAATAAATTAATCTTGACAAAAAAAATTAAAAGTAAGAATTACTTATAATTTGGACCGGTCAAATTACAATAGTACTATACTGAAAATGCACAAGGCGGGAAAAGTAGAGTAAACTGATTTATTACCAAGAATAAAGCTGTTTAAATAAATGTGCATTCGTTTTTTAGAAAAAAAGAAAAAAAGGCAAAAAAGGAATGTAAGTAAATAACCAAGAACCACTATCTTAAAATAATCGAACACAAATCTGAAACCTCTCTCTCTCTATATGGAAAATACAAATCTCAAACGTGAGACTTTGTGGCAAGTGGCATCCATCCACCGGAGCAGCCGCCTCTCCCCGGCGACCAGCTCCGGCGGCCACTCTCCGACCACCGTTGACCAGTCAAACCAAACGTATCACTTTTCCCAACCATTGTGGGCCCCTCTCTCCCCTTTCCTCTCTCTTTTGTTGTGTATAAATATGTCTTCTTCTTCTTCTTCATTCCCTCAAAGCCTCATTCTTCGAATCCTCTCTCCTCCACCCACTTCCATTTCTTCCTAGAATCATTCAATACACACAACACATATTAATATTCTCTTCTCACACACCTTTCAGGGTAATACTAATAACATCAACATCTCCAAACTCTCTTGTCTTGTCTTGATTTTTTTTATTTATTTTTTGTCATTCTTTGGTTTCATATTAATATTTGCATGTTGAATGGCGGGAAGGATTTGTTTTGAATGTATGGAATGGAATTTGATGTGGGTTTTATTTGATTTTGCATGTTTGGTTCTGTATTGTGCATTTAGAGTTGTTTCTTAGAGTGTAAGTATTGTTTCATGAGCTGATAACATTGTTGTTGCCTTTCATTTTATATGTCACTATCTGACATGTGTTGCTTTTTTCACTTTGTTTGTTTGTTTTCTGTTTTGCATGCACCAATGGATTTGCTCTATTGGATCTGTTATTTCCTCATTGGCTTTTCTCACGACTTGTTCGCATTGGATATCTCATTTTATTTTGTTATCTGTTCAATTTCTATTACTAACTAGTTAAACTGCATTATGGAATGTTATATACAATAATTTGGTTTTTCAATTTGAATCTCTATACCTTCCCTTTACATGGATTCCATGTGGTTGTCTTATACTTCATTTATTTTCCTTCTCTTCAATTGCATGCTCAAAAGCTTCTTGCTTTTGTTGGATTGGTTATCATATTTGAAACTAATTTGATGCATTTTGTTTTTCTGGAGAAGGTGAGCCAAGGGTTGCTGGAGGCTTGTTGTTAGGAAATTTTTCAAGTAAAGATGAATTTCTCTTTGGTGTCGTCTTGGACTAAGCCAAAGTGTTGTGCAAGTGATTGCATGCAACACACTGGTGCTGGTTTTCCCTTGTTGAGACCTCCTGTGAGTATTTCTTCTTTGATTAAGAAACATAAAGTGCAAGCTATAAGGACTGGTGCTGGAAGGAGGGCCATCTCCAGCCAATTGATACCTAGCCATATACAAGAGTCATACAAAAGAAATAAACACCTTCAAGTGCCTGTAAAGAAGTTAGATTTTGTAAGGACATTGATGATCGACAACTATGACAGCTACACATACAACATATACCAGGCTTTATCTGTGGTTAATGGTGGTATGTCCTCTATCTCTCTTTCTCTTCACTGTGTTTTTGTTTGTGTTTGATAGTGAAAGACAGAAAATTTCACCATTGTTTGCAGATATATTTAGACTTGTTTTTTTAGCTTTATTTTTTATTTCTATTTTTCCTTTTGTTTTGAATACCTTAAAATCTATTTCAAGATACTGTACACTGAAGCCTAAACTGGCTTATAAAGTGTAATGAATTGGTCCACATTTAAAAAACTTCTTTGGTTTTCTATATCTCAGTGCCTCCTGTGGTGGTCCAAAATGATGATTTGACGTGGGAAGAGCTTCGCCATTACCTGTATGAGGAAAATGCGTTTGATAACATTGTAATATCACCTGGACCTGGTTCTCCATCATGCCCGAAAGATATAGGTGTGCTACTTCTCTGCCAATAATCTTTGAGACAAATTACATATTGATGGCCATAAAATGAGTTTTTTTGTTTTAGTTTTCTGGAGATTAGAGATAGATATGTGATACATTTATTATTTTTAGTTAGTATCTTTGTTTAATGCTGAAAAAGTTGTAGCATAATAACTCATGAATTTATTGGATGCTTGTTTAAATTACATATATTTCATAGACTAGTATGCACACCCTTTTGTGGCAAAATGGAATTTCACTCACCTGTGAAATATTTGGGTGCAACTTTAGGTCCTATGGGTCAAGAAGCAGAGCGAAACTAACTCTGACTAACAGAAAATTCACATGATTATTGGAGAATGTCCTCTTTTTGTACCTTACTGTCATAATAGGTCCTAACATTATTTATAGTTATACATCATTTACAAGAAATTTTTTGGTTTTATTTCGCTTGAACTGACATAATGTATGATGTGGACCTACATCTGATGATCTTGGAGGTGTCAATTATGAAAGGTTTCCAATATAATTGTTCTAGTAGAACTGACTGACTTTTCGCCGAAGTTCTTAGAGCACATGAAATGCAACTGAAACTATGAAAGTGTAAAAATTTTGCAAGTGGAGTAACTCAAACTCTTTTTAGGTACATGGACTGTAAGAGTAATCATACTCATCGTTATTTTTAAAACGACCAAATATAGTTTCCAAAAGTTAATATCATGGACTAATGACTGCCAAGTTCTTTTATAGTTGAATATCTAAGGAATAGTTTGGCTGATCTCTGTTTCATGAGGTGTAGACGTTTCCTTACTTTTAATTGCATTGGAAATGATTTAAAAATATGTAGGTGTTTGCCTTGAGCTGTTGCACCATTGCTGGGACATCCCTATTCTTGGTGTTTGCCTGGGACACCAGGTATTTGCTCTTCTTTTTTGCAAGATAGCTTATCTTTATGTGCTTGTGATTCCGATACCTTTTGCTTTATTCCATCTTTTCCACATCCTCTGTGAGATATTGACAATAGTCACAACTGCATAAGTTTGCTACTTGTTCTTTTAAATATCTAAGTCTCTCTTTACTTTTTACCTTGCCCCTCCTTTTTGACTCCTATCTCTGTTTCGCCATTTCATTTTCCTGTATTTGTGGGTTTTTCGTATGTAGAGGCTTACTTATAAATCTTTAATTATGAAGCTGGGAGGACTTTAAAACAGAAAAATTCTAGAGTTTGTTTGGCCAAATAGTGAAGGTTGTTCTGATTTTACTTTGCAAGAAGGTCGTGATTTCCTTAATTTTACTATGTCACACACATGGTGTAGGTTGGTTCAGTAATATCATAAAACATGACAGAATCATCCAGCTGGTCTTCAATCTGCATGTACTAAATGACACTGAAATTTTCCATCTGGTGCTTTTCAGATCTAGTTGTTTAGACCTTTCTTCATCTTTCTTTTTTAGCTTTGTAAGAAAGATAATTCTTTTCTGGAGGAGGAAATCCATTTTGATAAAATTATTCACTCAGGTCTTCTCTAATTTTATTAGATTCCACAACTTGCGTGAGGTGACTTAATCCTGGTTTTATTAATGTTGTGATTCATTTTTAATAAATTTCAGTTTTAGATTTTGTACTCCTGCCTTTTAGAATTTCTCTTTGATCTTATTTTCCTTTCATAACTTTGTTGCTTGAAATGATTTATAGGCTCTAGGTTTAGTGCATGGAGCTCAAGTTGTCCATGCACCAGAACCAATCCATGGGCGTTTGAGGTATGGTTTAATCTTTATAAAGTATTGTCATTTTTCTCTATAATTATGACCTATTTTTTACAATTAGCAAAGTTAGGTTGCTTATAAGTTCATTTACTCATTTAGTAAAATAGTCTCACTAGTTGCAAGCATATATGATTTATTCTCGCTTCTTATAACCGTTTTTTTCTGCTGCACAGTGAACTTGAGCACAATGGTTGTGAGCTTTTTCATGAAATTCCTTCTGGCAGAAATTCAGGATTTAAGGTCTGTTTACTTCTTTTAATCCGGAAGAGTATGAATATGCTGCTTTTTAACTTTTATAGCTCCAATCTTACAAATGGTATACATGGAACATGCAAGTCATTCTAGCATTTTAAAGCTCTAAAATTTAATTATTTTCTTGAATATTTTTTATTGGATGTTTCTGTTTAGGGAATAATTGTTTCTGTCCTCTAAGATTTTTGGTTAGTACTGCATTTTCCCTCTGACTCTAGGTCATTTATCTCTCTAGTTTTAGGTTCTGGGAGATAAAGGAGCGAAAAGTCTGTTTTTAGTAATTGAAGTGTTTGGTTCAAGCAAAACGTTAAAATCAGTACTGTTGCATCTTTTTAGAATATGATAGTGTTTGTCTTTCAACTATGCTCCCCCATGTTTCCAAAAATACAAAAATTGCACCCGAAGAGGATATTTTTTTTGACCGATCACCCGAAGAGGATGTGTTAAGTGACTTAGCTTACAATTGTTGATAGTCACTGAAAAACTATTCTTGTATTTGAAGTAATGATGTAGTAGTTCTTTTGAGTTATGGCTCTATAAATGCAAGTTGGGACTAAGTAGTTCATTCTTTTGTTTGCCTATACTTATTTTCCTTCAATATATTCTTTTCTCTTGTCAAGTTCATTAGGATATATCTGATCCAAGTCCAAAGGTTTTAAAATTTCTGTTTGTTCATAATTTAAGGTTGTTAGATATCATTCACTGGTCATAGATCCTGAATCACTTCCAGAAGAGCTCATTCCCATAGCATGGACCGATTCTGTTGGAACTCTTCTTAGGTCCAGTGAGGCTAACAATAAGACCAATTGTATTGAAGCCCCAACAAATGGAAGCATGTTTGCTGATTCTGTTTATGCTGAAATACAAAATAGGAGTTCAGACATTTCAAGTCATTATGACCAGACAAGAACAAGGATTCTTATGGGCATCAAGCATTCTACAAGACCACATTATGGTGTGCAGGTAATATGTGCAGAAGTTATCTGTTAGCAAAATAATTATTTTGCTAATGATAAGTAACAATAACAGTAGGGAAGAAGAAGTATAGAGGGTTAAAGACAAAGAAGAAGCTAGGTTAAAGAAGCAATGACGGCAGCCGTCACAAATTAGGTTTACTCAATTCATAATGCAAGACATGACTCTTACAATAACCTAATGTCAAGTTATATAATCCTTGACCTAATTAGAATTGGGCTTCACTAAACCTAAGCCCAACATGTACTAGCAACCATAATTAAAATAAGTAAATGACAACAACATAATAATAATAAAAATCCCAAACCCTAATTACTTAATCAATCTAATTAATTGACCCAATCAATTAATAATTGACTAAATCAATCAACTAAATCAACTATTTTATTCTAAATATTATTAATGACATAACATTACTTCCCCCCTTAAAAGATCCTTGCCCTCAAGGATCAATTACAATGCTTTAAAAACTGAAATAAAAAAAACCCTTGATTCTAGAAAAATATTGATAAACAGTGAAGATGACTTTGAACTCCTTTCGTATAATTGGTAGATGTTGTCCTCCATAACAAAAACTACGCCCAGCAGCATATTGGATCCTATGAGCATACTCATTAGTTTTCCCTTGAACCAAACCTGGTGCATGTGTCTAGTAGGAGCATTTTTGTTCAATAAATAGCCTATATTCCCATAAGAAAATATCAAATACAATGGATATAGTAAATCAAAATCAAAACCCTTTTGCTTTTCCCTGAAATTGCAAATCAGATGTAAAGAAGGTTTTGACTTTTCAAACTCTTCATTCTCTAACCACGTGAAATTTGGGACTATCCTTGCTTGCTGCCACACATCTCCCTTTTCTTTCTTTGCAACATATTCAATTATTTCTACATGCACTGATTCACTAGAGAAAGAAAGATCAGGAGAGCCACACTCCAGAAGCACTTCTTTGGAGCTCAAGTTGTCATCTTGAGTGGGAGAGAACGCTGGAAACATGGATGCTGATGGTGGAACAGCAACTGGTGAATGCACAGTTGAGATAAGAGTGTCTTTGTAATTGCCCAGAGGCTTTGAATTACTGACCAGAGAAAACAAAGAAGAAGAATGCATATTCAAAGGACCCCTTTGTTTTTCTAAAAAATTCTCTTGCATATGTGCTAACCTCCTCGCCTCCGTTAGCGTCCTTGGATTGAATATACGGACGACCCTTTCAATCTCACTCTTTAGGGCAGAGAGATAGGCATCAACCATTATGTCTTCAGGGAGATCAAAATTCTCTAAGACAAGATCCCATTCCACATTAAAGTCGGACAAACTTCTTCTTTGACGAAGCCGAATCAAATCAGTAATAGGCCTCTTAAAATGAACTCCAAAATAATCTTGTAGCATGATAATATACTCCTTCCAATTTGGTAAGCGTCCTTGAAGTCTCTGTTTAAGGGTACAATGCCATTGAAAATAAGTTTCATCATCCAAATAGTGGGAAGCCATTTTTACCTTTTCTGCTTCAAGAGTTAGGTCATGTTGAAAAAATTTCTCGCACCAGTATAGCCAAGAAAAAATATCTTGACCATCAAAACGAGGGAATTCCATTAGTGGAAGGGCCGAGGAAAGAAAGGCTCTGATGCCACTGTTATAGAATTGATATTCTATAATTAAGAAATTTAGATTATAGGGGAAGAAGAAAGAAACATAGAGGATTCAAGACAAGAAATAGAGAATAGAGGGGTCAAAGAGAGAAGAGGCCGTCGGCCATAAGAGACAAAGAGAGACACCGGCCGTCGGCCGTCAAACACAAATAAACTCATATTCAAAAGACAAGACATGACTCTTACAATAACCTAATGTCAAGTTATATAATCCTTGACCTAATTAGAATTGGGCTTCACTAAACCTAAGCCCAACATGTACTAGCAACCATAATTAAAATAAGTAAATGACAACAACATAATAATAATAATAAAAATCCCAAACCCTAATTACTTAATCAATCTAATTAATTGACCCAATCAATTAATAATTGACTAAATCAATCAACTAAATCAACTATTTTATTCTAAATATTATTAATGACATAACATTATCATTCTATGGTTTCGGCTATGTGATTTATATTAATTTCATTTTTGTCAACTGTGCTCAACTCAACCATTTTTATCTTCAGTTTCATCCAGAGAGCATAGCTACCAGCCATGGAACGCAGATATTCAAAAATTTTAGAGAGATTACATATGACTATTGGCTGAAATTTGGGTCATCATACAACAGGGGAACATATGCTCATTCCGCAGGTAACCTGAAGAACTCTGTAACTAGAAATACACTATCTATCCCATCATTCCTATGTGCACTCAAGACTTTCCTGTTTCAAAATTTGGGAAATTGATGTAATTTGTGTACGGTATGTTTAGACATCATAAATCCTTTGTAGATAATATGAAAAGTTAGTTCTGATTAAGATGTATGTGAACAGAACTCTTGAATAAAGTGAGTGCTTAATGTGCCATTTAGCTTTTGTTTCATTATGGTTTCCATATTTTGTTCTTGATTTCCTTTCACTCTGACTTATTTATGTTGATCCCTTGTAATTTTTCCTGAGCAGTAAACTTTCTTTATTCTGGTCAACTGGCTAGAGAAGTTCGCAGCAGGGTAAATCCAGAGAATAATGCTGTGAATCAACAAGTTAAGGAGTCTTCTAGAGATAGACATTTAGTTCATGATACTGCTGAGAATGATTCTTCTCAAATGTCCAACATAGTAAATCATAATCATGCAAGTGTTGCTTCTAAATGCCTGAAGTTGAAATGGAGGAAATTCAATCGCTTGGCCAGTCAAGTTGGTGGGGCAAAAAACATATTTTGTGAATTGTTTGGACATAATAATGCTGAGAATAGCTTTTGGTTAGATAGCTCCTCCACAGAAAAGGTATGATCATGTTTCTGTGCCTCCTTTGGCAAAAATTGTTTCTTTTCTTAGGTCTTAACACTTGCTTATGTAGGGAAGGGCACGGTTTTCATTTATGGGGGCTAAAGGCGGATCACTTTGGAAACATTTGTCATTTAGATTGTCAGATCAAAGGTTTGATATATACATGTTGATTTATTCGCTTTCGGCAATTAAGAATCTTTATTTTTCTGAATGTACTTGAGTGATCAATATCATCTTTGCTTTTAGAGATGGGAGTGTACAAGGTGGAGGCTTTATGTCAATTGAAGATGGTCAAGGTTCAACCGAGAGCATATTTTTGGAAGATGGTTTTTTGGATTATTTGAACAAGGTAATAGAATTTGTTTTGAATTATTTAGCACTTCATTGTTGTATGATACAGTTATCATTGTAGGTTTTTTAACTTCCGGTGTTAGCATCTCAACTCATAAATGGTCACTATCATGTGCCAAGTTGAGTTTGACTCTCAAACATGCTTGATAATGTTGCAGGAGCTTCAATCATTTCGTTACAATGAAAAGGATGCTGAGGGTTTGCCATTTGACTTCCATGGAGGATATGTTGGTTACTTAGGGTAGGTGTTAAAATAAACCCCTTCCTACTTGTTAGTGTCTGCTTCACAGGCAATACTCTCTGCTTTCACATTTTTTTTCATTTTTTCTTAAAATATCCCTCATATTTTAGGTTTGTTGTATTTGGACCATGCTGTGTTGTTTTTATTCTTAACCCACTCCAACCTCCTTTCATAGTGGATTACTTTATTTAAACCATCACTAGATATGATAATTTGGCTGTAAAATCAACATTACTTAAATAATTTCTTCCAATGCAGGTATGACCTCAAACTTGAATGTGGCGTCACATCTAACCTTCACAAGTCTAAAACTCCGGATGCATGTTTCTTCTTTGCTGATAATCTCATAGCTGTAGACCATCAGAATGATGATGTTTACATATTGTGCATTCATGATGGAAGTCAAACTATGACTCCATGGTTGGATGATACAGAGGAGAAGTTGATGAACATGAAAAATTCTGTGAAGAGTGAGATGAAAAGGCCAGAACCTCTTACTCCGACTTTTTCTCCACTTAAGGCTGGATTTGTTGCTGAAAAATCTAGAAAGCAGTACATTGATGATGTGGACAAGTGTTTAAACTATATCAAAGATGGAGAAAGCTATGAATTGTGCCTTACAACTCAGATAAGAAAAACTACTAAGGAATTGAACTCTCTTGAACTTTATCTACACTTGAGAGAAAGGAATCCAGGACCTTATGCTGCTTGGCTTAATTTTACAAGTGAAGATCTCTGTATTTGCTCTTCTTCCCCTGAGAGGTTCTTGAAGTTGGATAGGAATGGTGTTCTCGAAGCTAAGCCCATCAAGGGTACCATAGCTCGTGGTGCTACAGAGGAGGAGGATGAACGACGCAGATTAAAATTACAGTTCAGGTGATTGCTCTCTTCTTGGCTGCTGTAAATCTAACCATTTCAATTTCAAGCACAATTTGCACACTTATGATAAAAGTTTATGAAAATAATGTGAATAATCTGGAAATATTAGATTCATAAAATTTGTTATGCTTGCATAAGTTTGCCTGTAGTTTCCGTTTTATTGGATTTTGGTATTATTACCTATATAGTGTTATAGAATTTTAGGTATGAAAAAATTCACACTTACACATACACACACTAAATTACTTATGTGAGGCTGTATAATGATTCTCCCACTTGCACATAAAACATGCTGGCATGACAAATGGACAGTAACATTGGTGAAGTTGAATCTTTTGTGAACTCATCATCAACTTCTCTCTTTTTCTCCAGTGAAAAAGATCAGGCTGAAAATCTGATGATTGTTGACCTTCTGAGGAATGACCTTGGTCGCGTGTGTGAACCTGGTTCTGTTCATGTGCCTCGTCTCATGGATGTCGAGACATATTCAACTGTTCACACCATGGTCAGTACTATCCGAGGGACGAAACTACCAGATGTGAGTGCTGTAGACTGTGTCAAAGCTGCGTTTCCAGGTGGTTCGATGACCGGTGCCCCCAAGTTGAGATCAATGGAGCTTCTGGATTCCATTGAAAGCTGTTCCCGAGGTATCTACTCAGGCTGCATTGGATTTTTTTCCTATGACCAGACATTTGATCTGAATATAGTTATAAGAACAGTTGTTATCCATGAGGGTGAGGCTTCAATAGGAGCTGGAGGAGCCATTGTTGCTCTGTCAAATCCTGAAGATGAATATGATGAGATGATCTTGAAAACACAGGCTCCAGCTAAAGCTGTGATACAATTTGATTAGTGATTACTAATAGCAGCTTTGTTTAGCTTTAGGCAGAAGAAGTGTGTGCAAAAGTTCAAGTCATATGTAGATCCAATCTAATTATCTTTCTGGGGATATGATGTAATCTATTTTCTTATAATGAAGGCTTTGGTGTGATTTTATGAAGGCTAGCAGTCGTTGCTTCGTTTTGTGACTATCTCAAAGTTAGTAATACTAATGCATATAAAGATTATCCTAGTATTGGGTTCTAGTTTTGGTGGCATTTCTAACTAGTAGTGTCTTTTTAAAAAAGAAATTAGAGTGACAAACACTAATAACTTAAGACATTAAGTGGAATTCCTGATAAAAAAAAGTGGGATTGAACCTATAGCCTCTCACTTATATGAGAAGTTTACATATCACTAAGACTATGAAGCTGTTGGCACAAATTATTTAAATGCATTCTTTTAGATGCCCTTCACTTATAAGAGAAGTTTACGTATCACTAACCTGACGAGTTGGCGTGAGTGGTAAGTACTCTCGTCCCTTAAGCAAGTGGTTTGGGGTTCGATCCCTAGCTCTTGCGAATGGAGCAAACTCACAGGCCAGCTGTCTACCCCTATATGGAACTTCAGAACAGCGAGGGATTAGTCTCACTTGACACGCGGGTGGGGATACCCTTGGGTAACAAAAAAAAAAAAGAAGTTTATGTATCACTAAAACTATAAAGGTGTTCTGTATAAAAAAAAACTATAAAGCTGTTGGCACAAATTATTTAAATGCATTCTTTTAGATGCCCTTCACTTATAAGAGAAGTTTACGTATCACTAAAACTATAAAGGTGTTCTGTATAAAAAAAACTATAAAGGTGTTGGCACAAATTATTTAAATGTGTTCTTTTAGACGCCTTTGTGTATTTATTGGCAAATAACACAATCATTTTTAAAGTTTATTTAATCCTTTAACTTTAACTAACACTTGTGATATTAAACTATGCTACCTCCAATCCTTAAGGTAATGACTACTTGGGATTGATTTTTGTCCTAAATAGTACACTTACACGTTTTTTTTTCATTGTAACTCCCAGATCTACCATTTTCTACAAACTAATTTGTCTTCCTTTTAAATTGATATGATACTCAAATTTGTTTTAGACATATCATTCAACATATGTCCAAAAATTTGATGCTACCAAAATTTTGATAAAAATATCCGCAAGTGTACGGATCGTAAATTTAGTAAAGTGGTAGTTCAAAGTCGATCCCACAGAGACTCAGACAATTAATAACTAGGCATTAGATCTCCTATTTTCATTCAAGTTGAGTAAACAAGAAAATTTGATTTTAATTACCTAATAGCTAAGAAAATAAAATAAAACAAATATTCACACAGATGAAATTAACGAGTCAAAAGAACAACCTAGAGCCACTAATCCCTTATCTGCTTCTTAGATTTTATTCCCCACTAAATTAATTATGAATTAATTCAACTAGCTAATCTAGAGTACTAGTGTCTATAAATGTTTTCCGGTCCACTTACATCCTTGCCTAGCTTAATTACACAATGTCTTGCACTAATTTACTAGGCTAATTTATCTCGGTACTACTCTAATGTGACTATGTAGGGCTTCTAGGTATATTCCTATCCTAGTCGCAAATCAGATTAAAATCCAATCCTACACTATTTAATCCCATGGTCTATTTAAAATTCCCTCTTCCGAGTCCAATTCTAAATTCCCTAAACATGTCTAATAGTGATCAAGCACTAAACAAGTTAATCACTAAAAGCAAGATTGAATAAACTAAATTAAATTAACCATGACTAAATAGTGGAAAATAAAATACTAAGTTACAAATAAGTTTATAGTACTCTTGTAAAAGAAAACTAGTGACACATAAGTTCAAATTCAATCCCAACAAATATTGCAACTAATGAAATCATAGTGATAAATGAGATCAATGAACTAAATGAAGGTACAAGGAAAGGACGAAACTGCAGCCCCTTGCCTCTCTTCTCACGTATGTGATATGTGAATATAAGGATGCTTCAATCCCAAACCAATTCAGCCGCCACGTGCTTG
This sequence comes from Mimosa pudica, assembly GCA_029929735.1. Classification (NCBI taxonomy): domain Eukaryota; kingdom Viridiplantae; phylum Streptophyta; class Magnoliopsida; order Fabales; family Fabaceae; genus Mimosa; species Mimosa pudica. The sequence continues at coordinate 2,568,503 of JAKELP010000021.1, read as the reverse complement.
TCTCCTTGTCCTGCGTGTGTGTATTTGATGATGAATGATGATGATGCTCCTCTGCGTGATCTCTTCCTTCTCTGCGTGAATTCCTTTGTAGGCTTTAGGAATTGGAAGTATTGTGTCCAGCCCTCTCCTTCACAAGCTCCTCTCTTCCCTTTTTATAATGGTTGATCTCCTTAATCAATTAGGACACCAAAGATTCAATCCAAGACTCATTCCTTCCTTTTTCTATTCTTTCCTTTTTCTTTTGTTTCCAAATCTGCATTGTCCTATGATGAAAGAAAGAAAGGAAATAGGAAATAATCACCATAACTCAATCATATCATCTCATTAATAAGAAACTTTCCTTTTAAAATATTTTCTTTTATTATTTCAAGTTTCCTATTTCAATTCCCAAATAATATTTCAAATTAATAAATTTCCAATTCACATCAAAATCTCTTATTTATTTAATTAATGACTCCCCAAATACAACAAAATATTTCCTAAATACCACTAAATATGAGGAGTCATCAATGTCACAATTAGTTAGTTAATTTAATTTCCTTAATTTTCCGTAAAATAATCAATATGACTTTATTTAATGTTGTGTCAACATTTAAAATTCGATAGTAGTATTCTTTATTAATGACTGACTGTCTTGACAAGTATGGTTAAATGACGAAAAAATGTTTTTTAAAGTTAAAGAATTAAATTGAAGTCGCGATTTACAATATCAAATGTGTACTTTTACCTTGAAACAATTTGGATGAAATTTTGTCCAAAAAAAATTTGGATGAAATAATAACAAGGTCTTCGCCTTTAGTTGTAGATGTCAAGTGACACAATAAGATTCATGACAAAAAAATGGTTTTTTTAAGTTAAAGAATTAAATTGAAGTCATGTAAGCACTACAAAGTTACAATATCAAATGTGCACTTTTACCTTCAAACAATTTGGGTGAAATAGTATGGCCAAAAAAAAAATTTGGGTGAAATAGTAACATGATGGTCTTCCCCTCTAGTTGTAGATATTAAGTGACAAGATTAGATTCATGACATTAGAAGTATGATCCACTATCCCCTCAAAACTTGATACAATCCAACAATCTCATCCCTTGCAAATTAGGCTTTCTTTGCAATAAAAAAATATTCATTATATATAATACTTTGTATAATCAATAGAGATAATTTGGAGGGTAAAGTGAATGAACCCCTTAATATAGTAGACCTAAAAGCAAATCCTTTTGCTAATTCTAACACTTCAGATTTTAAAAGACATGAAATGTGAAGATCATCACGTATTCACGTATATAATCGTGATATGCCATTTGCCATATTTGAACGCCTGAGAATGATGTACATGGTTATACACAACAAGAAGAGTAATGTTGAAGGTTAATAAAAATCATACGAGTAATGTTATCAATTATGTAAAAACTATTTTGATTTTCTTTTTCTTTCTTTCTTTATTCTTTTTTTAACTAAATCTTTCTTTATTTCACTCACACACTCTCATTCATACACGTGCAAGAGATTTTAATATAAATAAATTAGTGCTGACATGTAATTTGAATTGATTCTCCATCCACCATATCTATGTGTACTAAATGCCCAAAAAAACAATTAGGAGACACCAAACCAAATGTTATGCAAGGTTATATCAGCAGTCAGCTCCGCACCTACCCACCCAAAGCTTAAGTAGCCCCACACACCCACAACTTTGACTATCTATTACGCATTTATTATATAAATATGAATTATATGTTGGACCTTACTTAGGTCAAGTTACTTTCTCCAGGTTCTCAAGTTCTTTTAATATAGGAGTGACACGTGTCCTTTTATAACAACCAATTTGTTATAAAAGGACACATGTCACTCCTATATTAAAAGAACTTGAGAACCTGGAGAAAGTAACTTGATGTAAGTTTTTCCCTTATATGTTTATATTATAATAACATCAACTAACCTTTTTTCCTTTCTATGAAAGGATTGAACGGTTCGGTGAATGTATAAAAAAATCACGAATAAAAATCAATTTTTCCTTAAGAAAATCTATTTTATTGAAAATTTTGAGAACTCAAAAAAAAAACGAACTGCAAATGTATAAGTAAAATCTTAAGGAAATAATAAGCTTTTTATTGCCCCATCCTCGCCCATTAAGAGCTACTCCGTACTATATTCGGTAGGTAATCATAATCATAAATTAATTTTTATAGATATTTTTTCATACTGCCTTAGCCCTTAGTTGATACACTAAATAATAACCAAATAAATACATTATCTTAATTACCTTAAAAAAATACCACGAGACCACAGTTTGATCAATCACAAGTATATACATAATGTCTAACATAGAGCCATAAAAAAAAGTTAACACAAGGTTTTCGATGCCTTTTAATTTGTAAGTTGGGGAAAACATCCTTTTATCAATTAGTTAAGTTTTTATGGTCGCAAGTCTCATTAAACATTTCACGTTACACCTTATCTGTTTATGAGTGATAGAAAGGTGAATACCACAACCCACATATTGCACTGGATTCAGTTAAAAATTCAAATATTGTTCATCTAATCAATTAAACCAGGTAAATATGCATATGAGAGTGAGAAATTGTAATTTAGAAAAAACAAAGAATTGAGAGAAAAAAAAAAACAAGCACGGTTGGCGTAGTGGTGATAGTCTCACTTCGTCTCTTAACTAGAGGTCTCGAGTTGGAGCTCTAGAAATGCAGCCCGCCCCTTGGCCACCACTTTGCCCTTAAGTGGAGGTTCCCGGTACAGATCTAGATTAGTCTGAGTCCGTTGAGTTCCCTATGACATAGGGCACGGAATTAAAAACTCAACAAAAAAACAAAGAATTGAGAGAAAAAAAATGTTGGGTGGGGGAAAATGATGAAAGGAAGAGAGGGAAACACAGTTGAGAAGAGGAGAGCATGAGAAGGGAGATGGTATCATTGGCATTGGTAGGTGAGGAGTGATTTTTGTATAATTACACATTTGCCCTTCAAATCTCTCCCACCAACCTCTTCCCCCATTTTCTTCTTCTTCTTCTTCTTCATTCTCTGCAATTCAATCCAATTCAATGGCTTCCTCCATCTCTTCCAACCCATTCCTCTCTGGCGCCGCCGCCCTTTCTTCCTCCGCTTTCGACGGCAATTCTCTCTCCTCTTCCGCCGTCCGAATCTCTCTCCCTCCTCTCACTCCCAAGAGATTCCGTCATCTCTCTCTCTCTCTCTCTAAATTTCGATTCTATTTTTAATTTCTGTGGCAAAATTTATCTTTTTTGAAAAGTGAAAGTCATAGTTTGTTTGGCTTTTTCATTACTGTCACACTTTTTTTGAGTTCAGCTTTACACGAATGTTCAAAAGTTTGCATCTTTATGTTTATATATATATTTGGGTTTCACGTTTGATCATTTGGTGTACAATTTCATTGAAGGATTTACATGTTGTACTACGAATATAAACTGTGATTGTTTGTTTCATATTCTTGGAGAATGCTTAATTTGATGAGTAGTAGGCTATGTTTTGATTTCAATCCAGCAATATTTTGTGTTCAATCTCTGCATAAATGTTATAAAAGTTGCATCTCTATGTTTATGTGAAATTGGGTTTCACGTATGATCATTTAGTGTACAAATTCATTGAAGGATTTATATACTATAGTATGTATATAAACTGTGGTTGTTTGTTTCATATTCTTGGAAAATGCTAAACTTGATGAGTAATAGGCAATGTTTTGATTTCATGCCAGCAATATTTTGTATTCAGAGTTTGCATAAATATTGTAAAAGTTGCATCTTTATGTTTATATTAAATTGGGTTTCATGTATGATCATTAAGTCTACAAATTCATTGAAGAATTTACATATTGTACTAGGAATATAGCATGTTTCATGTTCTTGGAAAATTTTAAACTTGATGGGTTATAAGCAATGTTTTGATTTTGTGCCAGTAATGTTTTGTACTGATGCTGTGGTTAATTACAGAGATACAGGCGGCGGGTAGTACTTATGGGAATTATTTTCGTGTGACAACATATGGAGAATCTCATGGAGGAGGTGTTGGTTGTGTCATTGATGGCTGTCCTCCTCGTTTGCCACTATCTGAAGAGGACATGCAAGTGGATCTTGATAGGAGGTACTTAAAAATGAAAGCTTTTGATTAATACTACTTCTTATATGTATTTAATTTAGCTGGAATGAGTAGTTAATGGTTATGATTATTCTGATTCAAAATGCAAACTTTTTGTTTATAGGAGGCCAGGTCAGAGCCGAATTACTACTCCCAGGAAAGAGACTGATACATGTAAAATATTTTCAGGAGTTTCTGAAGGTTAGTCTTTGCTCCAACCATCTGGGAAGTTTTATGATGCATGTTTATCATCTGAAAGATAATGTGTACATTGTAGGAGTTACTACTGGAACGCCCATTCATGTGTTTGTTCCCAACACTGATCAGAGAGGAAATGTGAGTAGCTAATGCTAAAGCTAATTTTGTATCCGTATGATATAATTTATTAAAGAAAGGAAAAGGGTATAGGGTTGTTTTGTCCCCTCTTTTTCTACTATTTCTTTACGGGAATGTTCAAAATATGCAATGTGAATGGCCTTTTATAATGGTGTTTCTATTTCAAAGAGAAACTTTGGGTGGTTTGGAACTTTTGTGGATAGACATATTGGAAAGTTTCAATTTTATGAAAACTCTTTTATAAACTTTTGATGTACGATTATTGAAATGTTTAAGAGCTTGTTGATGAGTTTTCTAAGGTGGAATAATGCATAAAACGAATTTTTCACCTTCAAAATTCCTAGGTTCTCACTTGTCTGCAGGTGACTAAGCAAAATCATTTTTGATTTTGTAAAAAAAGTACTTTCAAAACCATACATTTGTCATCCCTATTCATTATTTTTACTTATAACAGTAGTAATCATGTTCTATGATCATTACTCAGTACTCACAAGTTCACGCAGTAATATTCACTGTGTTTTGCTTTGATCAAAGTTTTTTTCACCCATTGTATCTTCTCATTGTCAGGATTATAGTGAGATGTCATTAGCATATAGACCGTCACATGCAGATGCAACCTATGATATGAAGTATGGTGTCAGATCAGTGCAGGTACTAAGTTTTGCAATTTGATGTTATGGCAGCAGTGGCATTCTATGTTAATTTAATTATGAGTGAGGTGGTTTATTCCTTGAAATTTTTTATTAACGCCCGTCTTTATGAACTCCTCGTATTTAAGGGAGGTGGTAGATCTTCTGCAAGGGAAACCATTGGAAGAGTTGCCTCTGGGGCTGTTGCTAAGAAAATCCTCAAGGAGTTTGCTGGAACTGAGGTGCGTTGCATGCTTATGCAATCGAATAACAAAGCTGGTTTTTTATCTGATGTCCATTGGATAGATATTCACAGGCCTGTGTGCCTTTCAATTTTTTGTTTCAAAAAATTACATCAAAATTTGCTTCAACCTTTATTTTTCTGTCTTTAATAATGTTTCATCTTTATTAATTTAATTTTAACATTATGAGCAACCTATTACTGCTAAATTTATGTACATTTCTCCTATTTCATCTTTCTAATTGGCAAATTCTGAAGCAAAATACTTGGCTAAAGGTAACTTATGATTCAGGTTCTTGCCTATGTGACTCAAGTTCACGGTGTTGTTCTTCCTGAGGACCTGATTGACTATGAAAAAGTGACACTTGAACAGGTAATGAAGTTAATTTACGTGAGACATCTTCATTGGTGATTTTCTTATCGTACTATTTGAAGTATATTCTGTTTTAAAACATGTAATATGCTCCCCCTTTTCTCAAAAAGTGTGGATAGTTTGATGTTAGTGATTTTACCCAAACCTTGTGAAGAAGTCCACTGTTCTCTATTTTCTTAACTTAGAAGGGAGCTTTCCAACCTGCAGTCTTTGTGAGAATGTATTTTGTAATCTGTGCCTATCAATCATAAGTGCATTTCAGAGCATATTGGCTGCCCTCCCTACATCATTGACCTTGTAGTAATTTAGTAATTTTTATTGCCATTTAATTTTGGCTTTCATGCACCTCATTTCAGCATTTGCATATGTATGCTGAGATCAGATGTTATAATTTTCTTTAATAAAATTGGCTCATCATCGCAATAATGGATTATATAGATATCTTATTAGTTATTTGTCATTTTCTAATTGTGAAATTATTTGCCTCTTATTTGAGATTACAGATTGAAAGTAACATTGTCCGATGCCCAGACCCAGAATATGCAGAGAAGATGATCGCTGCTATTGATGCAGTCCGGGTGAAAGGTGATTCTGTTGGTGGAGTTGTGACATGCATTGTGAGGAATTGTCCACGTGTAAGGCTGACGTCACTATATATCCTTTATTTTTCCTGATGATGATGTGCTTATGTTAGATTTGTCCTTTATTTTTCCAAATGAAGAAGAACTGACGTCACTATATATCAGGGGCTCGGTTCACCTGTATTTGACAAACTTGAAGCTGAACTAGCTAAAGCTGTCATGTCATTGCCTGCTACAAAGGGCTTCCAGTTTGGCAGTGGGTTTGCAGGTAGCACAACTTTCACATTTATCACTCTTATTTCCTTTGCCCTTTCAAGTTTACAGACTTGTCTGAATGAATAAACTTTGGTTTATTAATTCCTTCTGTGCTTGTATCATAGGAATTCTATTCTAATTGCTTAGTGAATCATTACAGGCACTTTTTTGACTGGCAGTCAACACAATGATGAGTTTTATATAGATCAACATGGGAGGACGAGAACAAGAACAAACCGCTCTGGTGGGATTCAGGTAGTCTTATGTTATATAATTTCTTGTATGTTCTTTCTTTGCATGCAACATGTTGGTTATGTAATAATCTTTCCCTTGCTAATATAGTATCTGTATTGACAATTAGGGTGGAATTTCCAATGGCGAGATCATAGACATGAGAATAGCTTTCAAGCCTACATCAACCATTGGAGTAAGCCAAATATTTGTTTTTTCTGTATTTGTCACATTCATCTCACTCACATTGATGGACATATTAGTACTTTCAGACGTAACTTTGCACACAAAGATATTAGAAGGGAGAGCTAGTTTAAATGGGTCAGGGATTAGCAAGAATGTAGCCTGATAGCGCCTTTTTCATACCATACATCTGGGGTTGGTGTATAAGCATCACAATAGATGATTTTAAACTCCACAGAACTATGCAGTTGCTTCAAATATTATAAAATGCTGTAGACAATGCTTTTTGCATTTTTTTAATTGAAAATTTGGATTTGATTGAATGAAATTTTACTATTCCTTGGACAATGAGAAGTTTAGCCATGTTAATAGTGGGCATCCAAAGCACAATGCCTTGAATTGCTTTAAGCTGATTTTACCATACAGAAAAACCAATTTTGTAGAATGAGTGTTTTTCATGTTTTAAGTTGGAAAAGCATCTACGTATGCTTTTGACTAGCATAGGTGTGCATCTAGGCATTGTTTGTAGTTCACTACACAGGCACACAATTGTTTTGATTGATACTTTTTAAATTTCTCTTTTTGTGGTAAATCATACTTTTTGCGAAAGTATTAATTTATCTCACCAGTAATGGTATCATAAACGATTGTTCCGATTATTATCTCAAAATAGATTTAAAACATTCGCTTCAGATGATCCAATTTGCAATTTTTAACTGATTGGGTGGCTGCTTCCATTTAACATTATATTGTCCTAATATGTGATAGGCATGTGACACATTTTCACGCTTGTGCAGAAAAAACAGCAGACAGTGACCAGAGATAAGAAAGAAACAGATCTAATAGCCCGTGGTCGGCATGATCCTTGTGTTGTCCCGAGAGGTAATAGCTACTTGTTTAATCTTTCCTGTGGTATTAATATATCTATTTTTTATTTGTTTATAGATTTACCAATATTATCGTATAACAATAATAATTCATCTGTGGTAAAAAAATAATTATAATTCATTCAAACTGCTACGGAATGTTTGCTGGAAGGTGAGTTATCACATGATTTTAAAGGGCAAATAAATTTGTATCAGTGACAAAATTAGAGAAAGGATAATTAGGATTTTGTTTGCCACTGCTCTGGCTTGGAGAAAAGGCACTTTCTAATGCATTGTTAAATGAACTATTAATGCAGCCGTACCTATGGTAGAGGCCATGGTAGCTTTGGTTCTTGTGGATCAATTGATGGCACAATATGCGCAATGTAATCTGTTTCCTGTCAACCCAGAATTGCAAGAAGCCTTATTGCCTGCATTAGAGCCTGAGCCAGCCGAAGCACTTTATTGAAAAGATGATGGAGGAGGTGTATCATAAATTAAATTTTAAGTCCTGGTCAATAGTAGTATTTAGTTTTGAAAGTAGTTCTTTCAGCGTGAGACATGCAAATTAATGGATTTTTCTTCCTCTTCAAGGTTCTGCTTTTTTTGCATTACAGCAACAGAAGTAATTTTGGTTGTGGTATGTGTAATTCATGTTTATTATATTGCTTGTTCAAGTCATAATAAACGCCTACATCACATGATGGCTAAATGTGTCAAGCAGCATGTAATTTTATTTCAATATGCTCCTTTCTTAATCCTCTACTCAGTGCATCAGATTATGGTATTGCGAAGGTTTTTACGTATCATGTTCATTTGAGTTCATAATTTATGCTGTCAAGCAGGCAGGAATTGCAATTTACTCAAATGTGTAGTTTATACAATTCTTTATTTATTTACTATTAGTCGAGTTTAAATCTTGTAATTTTTACCCTCCAAAGTCAACTTATATCTTTTTGATCGAATTGAGCAATCATCTAAGTTATATGAATTGAGCAATGTGATTGTGCTTTATCTTTTTTTTTTTCGCCAGAAGTGATTGTGCTCTATCAAAAATTAGATCTTTTGATAGATTATTAACAAAGGATTTCACTTTATATCCTCATTGACTATTCGTTTCGGTCTTCCTTCACCTTTTTCAGATGACTTGTGTACCATTTAATCAATACTTCTTACATGTGCATTCAACAGTTTTATTTGAATGTGTCTAAATCATTACAACAGGTTTTATGCTATTTTTTTGCTCGATAGATGTCTTTTTAACATTTTTGTATACATTCTCATTACTAATTTATCTTTTTGTGTTGTTATACTTATAACCCTATAACCTATTTATGTTCATGTTATCCTAGTAAAGCCCAACATTAACTATCATGGTTTTATTTTGTAAAAATTTATTCAAACTAAAAGCCTGAAGCCCAATGAATACTTGGGTCTAACTTAAGTTTTGCAGTTTCATGGGCTTGCGAAAAATAAAATTAAACTTTCTAATCTTCAAGCAGCTCATTGAGCCCAATACAGTCAAGACTGAAGACTAATCAGCTCCAATTTCCCAAAACAACACAAAAAATGGCACTATTTCAATATTAAGATCAAATATAAAATCCATATCAAATTATACTACTATCATTAAATCTTAAATCATGAATAGGATTTTTTTTTTTGAAAAATCCTACAAAATGTAAAAAAGGCTTAAATAATTATTCACCATTATTAGAATGATGGGTCATTTTTTTCCTCCATGGGAATGCAATGAAACACATCTCGAACAAAATCAGGAGTCAAATCCATAGAGCTAAGGTAGAAGAAGTTATTATACATAGGAGTATTAAGCAACTGAGATTCACCAGAGACTTCTGCATGAGATGAATTTATTAGTTTCATTAAATTCAGAAATTCTCTGAAGCAACTATTAGTCTTTTATCTTAATTTCATCATATTAAAGAGAATGACCATTACTGACCGACACCACACACTCAGTATCACTATACTTTTCGGCGCCTAAGATTAGGTAGTTGATGAGGATGAACTTCACTTTTGTAGTTTTGGATGCTTATACATACAAATAATTCAAACCGACTAAATTCAGAGACTGAGACAACAACTTTTGTTCTGTTATGATGTCGTATTGTAAGTTCATTATTTCATGTGGAAAAATACGTACCTACCTGCTCTTCATAGACAATCATTTTCCTTATCGTCATCAACTTTTTTGTTCCTTTTAAAACTCACATGATAAATCTTTGAACATCGTTCATTGTCCACAAACTCCGTAAATAGGACTTGGTTTTACTTCCCTTGGGCTTAATAATAGAGACTCCTGTAAATTCATTCTAATAATCTTCGGCTGAAACATGATTTCAAACTCTCACAATGCATAATTATTTGTACTGACAGCTTATTTTTATCTCTTTATGAATAATATAGGGTTACAAAATTTTCTAAGAAAATGCTTAATGAAGAATTAAGCGTGTCCTTCTAATACAATTTACAATACATATAAGATTTGCACATTGATTATAAAACACAATGATTTTTGTCATGATGTAAACCATAAGAATATAATTCATACGTACTTTACATTGACGAGAGTTCGAATCATATGGTTGAGCATCATATAGATCCCAACTCATCTAAAATTACTATTAAAATTTAAAATATTCCTATATGAATTGCTTTAAATTCACCAGACATGAGAACGAAATAAAATATATCCAACTCTTAATAGAAAAGCCTGTAATATGATGAAATATTGTTGTGGAGCGTGCAAGAGTACACATAACCAGCGTAAACTGAAAACGAAAGAGATAGTGCCTTGGACAATTCAGACGTACAAAAGATTAGGAATTTAATAGTGGGGTTCACAATAACAATAATAATAGAGATTCATATATAACTTCAAAAAACTCCATTTAAGTCATAATTCAAAGTTGAAGTACTATACTGTATGTGATAGCAAGCTCAACAACAATAAATTGCAAACACGGCACGTAATCTCAAAACCCCACTTGCCCATTCATTTCCATCATAATTAATTAACAATCATTCCAAATTAAATCAGCTGTAAGAATAGAGAAATTCTTTCAGGTCTTTAAACTGTGATGTTAATAAGTTAATTATGACATTTCTAATTACTATAATATAGGGGCAATAAACACCCATGTAATTGTTAGTAAGGTGTATCCAGCACCATGTAAAATTTTTTGGAGTAAAACTACCAATGAAATTTTAAAAGTGGGGCAAAAATGCCCATAGGCGTTAATTCAAGACAACTACCATTTTGTCACTTAATGACTTATTTCACAGAAGTTATCTTGAATTAACGGTCATGAGCATTTTTGTCACTTTTGAAATTTCATGGATAGTTTTGTTCCAAAAACTTTTATACGGTGTTAGGTGCGCCTTGGTGCCAATTACATGGACACTTTTTGCACATTTGTCATGTAATTTATGCACAAAATCACATCACTTAAAATAACGCAAAAAAAAAAAAAACAATGACATTTAGTAAGTTAGAATCTTTATTTTTCTCTTCATGAAATTGCGTCATTCTTTCTCCAGTTAATATTCTCATGTATTAATAGTATGATTGGTATTCTTAATTGTACATATCATAAATAATATGATGTTAATTGTTATATTATGATAAAAATTGGTTAATTGTTACAGGTTCATGCAAAATTTCTTGCAGGAATAAGAGGTAGCTAGAAGATTAATTTAATTTTAAATATAATAATACCCTTTTCAATTGTTATAAGAATAATAAATAAACTCTACTGATTAAGAACACATTAAAGAATAATAAATATATAGAAATAACTTTTTTTTCAAGTATGTTGTCATTTATATGAGGAAATTAAAGTAAGATTCTTAATAATAGAATACCATAATAGAATGAAAGAGAATGTAATATATATAGAAACAATGAAGAAACTAGATAGAATTAAATCAATTATAGGGAAACGTGGTAAAAACACATCAAATGCTAAAAAAAATCAAGTATGATCTTATAGATCACCACAATTCAAAAAAAAAAAAAAACTCAAATACTTCTTTTTGAACTGAAAAGGGAGTACTTCAATTGACTGTCTTCTAAATCTATTATGAAGTTATTCATATTGATTGCACATTTTAAGAATATGTTGGGCATTTCCAATGCAAGTATGGATTAAAAAGAGTATTTCATGGAAATCAACACATTTTATTATAAATAACTAACGTATCTAATTCCATTAATCTTGCAAATTAGTTTTCAGACTCCTAGTAATTATAATTTTAATGAATATTTTTAAGTTAGTTCACATGCACACACATACATCATTCTTTTAATTAAATTTTATAAAAACGCCATTAAATATTCTTCAAACTAAATTTTGTTTCTAAATAATCTACCTTAATACAATTTATAAGTCGACTGGTATTTATATCACTCGACAAATTTTTATGATATATTGGGAGCTTAGAACTTTTATATGATTAGTCAGAATGAATTTATACACATTAGATAACATGCTTTAACATATTGTTGTGGCTGACATTCATAATATAAAAAAACAAACTTATTTTGTTGTGACAAATACCATGGTGATTAGCTAGATCTAATCCATCGGCGGTAACACACATTTATGCGAATGAAGGCTTTGCTATCATATCATTCTCGGCATCAAAATCAAATCCTTGAATAGTTAGTAAATGAATAATTATACAAAAGCCTAGGAGAACCATTAGTCACTATTGTAACATCTCAGCGCCTCGCTCTTGAAATTGTCCGTTTTGGGGAATCCTCACCCCTCACGGCTTTAAAACGCGTCGAGAGGGGGAGATATCCAGGCCTATATATAGCACCTTTCGTTCTCCTCCCCAGCCGATGTGGGACTGTCCCACATCGGCTGGGGAGGAGAACGAAAGGTGCTATATATAGGCCTGGATACCTCCCCCTCTCGACGCGTTTTAAAGCCGTGAGGGGTGAGGATTCCCCAAAGCGGACAATTTCGAGAGCGAGGCGCTGGGATGTTACAGATGGTATCAGAGCCAGGCTCGGGTCGGTGTGCCAGCGAGGGCGCTGGGCCTCAAGGGGGGTGGATTGTAAAAGTCCCACATCGGCTGGGGAGGAGAACGAAAGGTGCTATATATAGGCCTGGATACCTCCCCCTCTCGACGCGTTTTAAAGCCGTGAGGGGTGAGGATTCCCCAAAGCGGACAATTTCGAAAGCGAGACGCTGGGATGTTACAACTATCGTTGTAAATTATCATTAATTTATAATACCAAGTCATGTTTTGGGGCCCTGTCAATGTCCTAATCCTGCAAATTAAAGAATGACGGTAATGAAGACAGGTATAGCCGAAATGACAAGAACATAAGGCAGTGGGAATGGCAAATTGCAGTTCAAAAAAGTGATAAAGGAGTTTCCAATGATTATAAAAGTTTGAAGCGCATAATAATATAAAACATAATAATAGAGCAGCTAGGGAAAATGGAGATGACAAGCACATAAGCCAAATTAAGACAATTAGGCATTATGAAGGCTGTGACCTAGCCACTAAACTAAGCAATATATGCCTTTCAATATGTTTGGAGCCTCTTTTTCTTTTTTAAAAATTTAAAAGTCTCAAGGTTTTTTGTGATGCTTTCTTGTCATTTATATATTCAGATTCAGATGGTGTATGGTTTTTTCTTAGTGACTGTGTTCCCTTGGATAATTCAGCATATACTATAAAGTGATGCATACTATGAATTAATCAAAATTAAAGCCACATTATTGTATTGGAATAGTCATAATTCTCTATCACATATTTGGCGAAAGTTAATCCTTCTATTAAGAGGGAAATTGTGTGTTCGATTAGAAAATATACACATTATTTCTTTCTAACTCCAAGACAAAACATATATTTTAAAAGTAAAAGAAAACAATATCATATAAGTGAACTCAAAATTGTAGGAGATGATCTTAAGACATAAAACACATTAGATATGAGACAATGAACTAATTTTGCCTTGGAAGTAACCCCTAAGACTATCTAGTGTCATAAACTAACAGATAGAGCATATTCATCCTAAAAGTATCACATGTATGTGGTTATTTCACCCTCACTAGACTAGACAGAGCCACTAATAGACGACGTCTACATGACATATAACACACACTTACCAAAAAACTAAGGTGTGCGTGCGTTGGTTAGCTAATACTACCTCCGGTCCTAAATATAGGATCTAATTAACTTTTTTTTTAGAGATTAAGGTTGCGAAATAGGTTATTAAATGATGACATATTTGATATATTTTTAGATTATCCATTAGTTTATAGGTAAAATAAACTAGTTTACGGGAAAAAAATTAGGTAAATCAATTTATAATTAACTTATTTTGTTTTTTAAAAGATTTTCTAGAAAAAATCAATTAGGTCTTATATTTAGGACCAGAGGGAGTATAATTAAGTGGGTACAAAAAAGATGGTTATGGGGAAATAGGACAAAAATGAATCACGCCCTCTATTATTTTGCAATAAACAAAGACTTAACACCAGCTTCAAAGACTTTGATCAAACCCTAATTATTGGTCACAAGCGTACTTCTTAACTACTAATCTATACTATAATAAGGGAATCTCTCCCACTTTCTCGTCACCATATTTTCTATCAAAAAGTGTTAGTAGATTAATTATTGAAGTATAAATGATTGAGAAATGCGGAACGGAAAGGAATATGAACACGTCCTTATGGTATATAAGTGTTTGATTAGTAGAGAAATAGGGAGGAAATTAAGGAATGATTAGTTGAATGATGAGAGAAAATGATGAAAAAAAAACAAAGTATCTTTTAATATATAACTTCTTTTGTGAGATTAAAACGAAAAGGAACAATGAAAGATGAGGTTATAGGATATGGGCTTTTGTTTATTTTATGTTTAATTGGCTCAAAAGCTTATAAAAGGAATGGGACACTTCACATCAAATTCAAACACTTTTGTTATATTTCAATGTGGAATGTGCTTTCTTCATTCAATTCTTTCTTTCGTTTGTGTTCTCTATATCTTGCATGTGAACTCTTGGTAGGGTCATCCTTAATTGTCTTCTAATTAGTCATGCTTATTAGGATTATATTTTTCTAACACTTATATATTATACCAGAGTGTATTTCAGTTTATTCTTGTGCTAGCAAGATGAGAAGACTGATCATTATGTGTGTGTTTTGTCGCAATGAATATTCTCCACTTTCATGTAAGAAGTATTTCTCCAATTTCTAAATTCGTGATTGTATGAACTACATATAATTGTTTTGTAGAGACTAAGAAATTAGGACAATTTAGTTATTCTTAAAAAGTATTTTGATTTTCTCAAATCATTTGTCTTTTTAGAGTGTCATTCTTAAAATTTACATTTACATTACACTCTGGATGGAATTTTTTTCGCATGTTCGATTAATAGGGACTTTTTTTGAACAATTAATTTATGACTAAAATAAATTGAGGTATCAACTGTATAACCATATATAACAAGCATATCCACTTATTCTTACATCTAATTGAGCAGAAAGTAGGAAATTAATTTGGTTGGGCCCTACTAGTTTAAGGCTAAAACAAATATACTGATTATTAACTGTTTAAAAAAAAACTCTATATTGATTAACTCTTACAAATTACAAATAATATACGGTGTCAATTGAAAGTGAGATGCTATATATGTTCTCATTCCATGAGTTGCCCTTTCATTCCATTATTCACACACACAAAAGTGAGATGCTACATATGTTTTCATTCCATGAGTTGCCCTTTCATTCCATTATTCTCACACACACACACACACACACACACACACCTTATTGGGAAATCATTCGCACTCCCACTTAAAGAGTAAAAATTATAGAAAAGCAGAGAGACAACAACCAAATCAAATTCGAAAGTCATTGCCATTTTGTTCCAACTTTTTGAATAGAATTGAGTTTTCATATTTATTGCGGTGGAATCCCATCTAAAAAGCAAAGCGGTGCATCTTAGAAAAGTCCAAACATACGCACGCACGCACGCGTTTCCTTTGATTATGGAGTGACACTACCAGTCTACCACCCACCCCACTATTCGTCATTAGTCATCCATCCTTCATTTATTTCTTTTAAAAAATTAAACATCAATATCTTAAAGTAAATGATTTTAAAATTAAAAATATGGATTAGCTAGAATTAAATCATTCCAAATCCTTATTAGCTTTCATTTTGCTATTTACACTTGCGTTACGTTGTTTTCACCCTTACATTCTATGTCATCTCACATAAACTTAGATATGAGTTTGATGGTATTTAACTTGAATGATATGGACTAACATTGATAAGCAGGTTGACATCAGTTATTGAGTGTAATTAATTAATGTGGCTAATGTGTATGGATTATAACCCAAAATTCTTCAAAATTACAAGAAACCAGATTGAGTTCAACCCACTATCCCGCTTAGTTGCTGTATGACTCATTTAATTTCTATAGATCCTTTGAGTGGGAAAAAAAAACTAGTCTGAGTGCTTACTTCGGTATAGTTACCCAATTTTCAAAATAACAAATTTGCTAATGATATTTCGGTGATCTAAAATGTGAGTAACTCTTTCAAGTCATTAAAGGTTTTCTTATGCACGCCTCATTAATCATAATCTAAAAAAAAATTGGATATAGGAAAAGGTAAAGCATGAAAACAAGAGCATATGTCTATCTAGATTGCCACATTATTATTTCATATACATAGGTAATTAAGAAAAAATATATTACTTTAGCTAATTGAGAAAATGAATTGATGGCATTGATGTGATCCATCTTTCTAGATTGCCACATTATTATTTCATATACATGGGTGGTGTAAAATGTTGAGGGATACGATGATTACAATATACAAAGCAGCTTACCATTTTTATGAAAAATTCTCTGCCACTGATTTTTTGTGAATGTTAGTGCATACATTCAAAATGGTAACTGGATTCTTTTCTGCCAATTACTCCCCCCAAAAGAATAAAGAAAGAGGAAAAACCTCAATATGAAAAAAAAAGACAGTGGTGGTCTGGTGGATAGCTTCAAACAGAAGCAAATTAACCGTACGGCCATTGTACATCAACAAGACGAGCCCACATCCCCCAAGGACCACTTCACATTCCCTCAAATCCCCCACCTTCACATTTTTTTTATCATAAAATATATTTTGATTATATGAAATAGATATTGCAGACACTCACCGGACTAAACTAAGGGCCCGTTTGGATCCAGCTTCTAAAAAAAAGCTTTTGGGAAAATAGCTTTTTGAGAATAGTTTTTGAGTAGAATAGCTTTTCTGAAGAATTGTTTTTGATGAAATGAAAGTGTTTGGATTAAGCTTTTTAAGAATAAATTTTAAGTAGAATATAGTTTTTCTTAAAAATAGTTATGATGAATAGTTTTTCATGTTTCTTTTATTTGAAATAAGTGTTTTTCTTAAATGAGAGATCAAAACTTTCAGCTGGAAAAGGAGAAAAATGTAGTTTTTCTTAAAATAGTTTTTGGAACCTCAAACCTAGTTTTTCTTGTCAAAATAGCTTATCCAAAAAAATTGAGTGTTTGGATGTCTTTAGGTGAAATTTAGGTTTGGGAGCCAGCATAACTTTTGGAAATATATCCAAACAGACACTAAGAACATAGCCTCTTAATTAGCAGAGACATTTGCATATTCAAACAAGAAGACTTTGTAAAACAAGCTAAACCATATCCTACAAACAAAGTTATTTTAGTCATACCCACTTAGGTTGTTAATGAGAAATAAAATCTAATTGTGTTAATATAAAGGGAGATGTGTTTCAGATCTCATGGTTTTAGGTTTCAGGAAGATTGAATAGTAGAGGGATGAAGAAGATGATGAAATGACGTGAGCTTTGACATGGATGGTGAGGTGTCAAGACATGTGAGATGTGAGAGCAAAATTGAACTATTTTGTATACTTTTAGGGCAACATTGATCCCAAAAAAACTTCAGAGATAAAATTGATTTTTACCTAAAACTTCTGGAACAAATATGATCTTTAACCCGCTAAAATAATGCTAAATTCTATATGGAGGGATTTTTTGTATTTACATGAATTAATAATATTGCTACTATAATGATTAATCCCCCAAATTTACTTATTCCAAAAGAAGAACGATCCTTCCTATGTCATTTCTCATATTGGAAGTATATTTTTGAATTATTGAAATTTGAGAGGTATTTATTAGCCATTCCTTTATACTTTACTTTACTCAACCATAATTACCAATATAATAATCTTTGTAAAAAAAAACTACTGAAAATAAAAGCATTAAGCCTAAAAACGGTAATAATTGATCAATCAACAAATCCACTATTGCTTATTAAAATTTAAAGTAATCAATTAAATAAATAATAAAGGCAGGTTGAAAATTCCAAATGAATGTTGAATACAACGTACAAAAGAGACTTCAACATATGGGTACCACACCAAATTAGTTCAAAAGTCCCTTTACCATTGTACAAAGACCATTGAAAAACAATACTTTTCTATGTACAACCATACATATTTCGCAGCTTAAATAGCATGGAACCAAGGGCAAGTGCCTTTGATGGTCCATCCATATGTCCCCACCAAATTAAGAAAAGTTCGTTCATATATCTTTTCACCATTCTTTGATTATGCTATGTGCATTGAAGAACTTTGACTACAAATTTCTATTATGTTTCATACGCATACATCAACGTAAGCCCACCAGCCACTACACGCAATTTAAACTTCCTTTGAAGCAAAGATGAAACAGATAACGTATATGTGTATATATGTATAAACATATATTAAAATGAACAGATTTACAAAACTATCCAATAACAAAATGAAAAAAAGAAATAATAGGTAAGAATTTGAAGCCTAAAAAGTTTGATATTGAAATTGAAATTTCAAAGCTGAGGCGTATTTGACCCTTAAAAGGCTACAAATTACAATTGCCTTTTGCTTTTGTGGATCATTTAGTGTTTAGCACTGTAGAAAAGGTAGAAGTGGACACCACAGTGTTTGTTCTCTGGGGAGCAAAGTATCCCTCAAAGGTTATCCACTCCTTTTGATACTACTTGTCCTTTTCATTCACCTCCCCAACCTTCTTTCTCTATTTTCACTTCAAAGGTAAAAACTACTACTATACTACCCCTTCTCTTCTTCTCTTTTTTTTCTTCTTTCACCTACTACTCATTTTCCTTGCTTCCTAATATAAATATAAATATATATAGATATGTTTTATACCTGCAAAAAAAAAGTGGACTTTAACTTCAAAAGTTGTCACATTCAATTCAATATAATATAATAATGCCAATCATCATAAAACAAAGCAAGCCTACAAGACCCCACCATACTAGCCATTAGGCATGGTTAAACATTGATGAATTGTCACAGTCAATTCAATATAATCCCATTCATGCATGCATTCTGAAAAACAATGTGCATACATGTTTAGCAGTGCACATGAGTAAAAACAATTCAATTGGATGATGCATTATCCATCAAGAGCAGGGACAATTCAGTAAGACATAAAAGGTGATTCAAAAGCTTTGCAAAACTACTGTATAGTGGTTGGAGCACTAAACAGGAACTTTGAGGAAGTCAAGGAGCAGGTATGGGAATGTGGACTCTCGTGATCAACTTTCTCTTCTTTTTTGACACCTGAGAGCCACTTTTGCCTCACACCTCCTCATTAGTAGTCATTACAATACCAAAAGAAGATCTTCTACAATCTAAACTTTTTCTCTTTTTTCCTAAGTTTCTATAGTTGAAAGAATCATGTCTAGGCTTGTGATGCTCGCTTCTACTTTAATAGTTCACTCACCAAATTCTAGCTAAAGATCCATGCCCGACACCCTTTACAGAAATCTATGTACATATTCTTTATTCACCAAAAAAGAAATATGCAATTAAGAAGTTTCTCATACGAGCCACACTAACAAAACCAAGGAAACAATATGTTTTGAGAGATGTGTAAGTTATTATATGAAGGAGATTCAATTTTATGTGCAGATTATGGAAGAAAAGGCATGTAACAAATTCATAAATTCTTGAATGGACCAGGTTAAGTTATGTTCTTTCAAATGACCTAATGATCTGACATCTGTTTATTGAGTGTAAGGGAGAGAGGGATGCAGCCATATCTACAATGAATGAGCTTAGGTGACAGTGGGACCAAGACTAGATAAGATTGATTTCAGTCAAAGTTACAACGGGTATCTCTTGAAAGAAAGGAGAAATTTATACACAAAATCTTATGGAATTGTTATTATGATATTTATGCAATAATCCATATTCTTAGGACAGTGCTTTGAACGTTATGTGATATATTCATATTCTATTTATTTTTATATTTAACAAATAACAACAATAATTCTCAGCATGGATGAACGTTATGTTTATAGGACAGTGCCTTGAAAGGTGCGCCAATGGATTATGTAAGACTTAAGAACATGTTGATTGAACAGACAAACATAAATTTTAAGGCTTCCCGGGACCATATACTACTTACATAATTGTCCATTCGTCTTTGCCATTAGTTAGCAAGCTTGTATCAGATTTCGTTTTTGTCCTTTTCCTATATTCTTTTATTTATGTGATTTTATTTTTTAAAAAATAAATTTAATACTATAGACTAAAGAGTTCATTATTCTTCAGTTCGAAAAAACTAGAGTTCATTATTCTTAACGTTTATGAAAATTGTATTCTAGATCTAGCTAATACAAGGCACCATAAATGCCACAAAGAGTACTATAGTTTAGAGGATGCCCTCAATAATTAATTTGATTCCTATTCCTAAAGGATATTACTACTACCTCCGGTCCTAAATATAGGACCTAATTGACTTTTTTTTGGAGAGATTAAGGTTGCGAAATAGGTTATTAAATGATGACATATTTGATATATTTTTAGATTATCCAGTAGTTTATATGTAAAATAAACTAGTTTAAGGGAAAAAATTAGGTAAATCAATTTATAATTAACTTATTTTGCTTTTTTAAGGATTTTCCAGAAAAAGTCAATTAGGTCTTACATTTAGGACCGGGGAGTATAATTTATATAATAGCTTTCACCTACAGTTTAGTCCTTTCCTTCTAACTTGAAATTACCATAATGCCCCTCCCCCAATCCCATAGAAAGAGTGAGAGTGTCGGTGGGTCGGCAAACTAATTCATTTCTGATGCTGTATTTTTGACATATTGCAACAGTAACAGGAACCCCCCTGCTGTCTTGTAAGATTTGTTCTTCTGAATAAAGAAGAAAAGGACAAGACATTGCCCTCAAGTACACAGAAAATAACAAAATTAACACCTGTTCCTGATAAAGTTCTTTACTGGGCAATAAATTAAATCATATTGCAGGTAGAATTAATGAATCATTAAGGGGCTATCACACAATGGCCAAGGGGACCAATTTTCATGTACTAGTTTGACCAGTCTCCCATCAAAGTCTTTGCCTCTTTGGCTCCTTTTGGGGGTAAGGAAAGAGAGTAACTTTATCTTTTTTACTCAAGAGAGAGTTGTTTTGTTTGAAATTCTCTACTTTTTTTTTTTAGATTTCATTACATTATGTACTAATCAACTCAGGTATAGTGTTCTATTTTGTTGGGTGAGATAGGTTGGTCACCTTTACCTAAATAACAGGTAAATGAATAGACAAACTCAAAGGGTGTGAGATTAGTTGGTACACACAATTTGCAAGTAACTACTGATTGATGAAATGGCTGAGCTACCTCGTAAACTTTAACAAAACTTAATAAAAAAATAGATAGGGAAATCACAACGTATTGACTAGCTAAACCATAGTTATAACGAATTTGATACCATGTCATCATCTCCACACCAAAAAAAACTAGTAAGGTTCAAGGTAATGTTTGGTAGCATTTAAAAAAAAAAGGTCAAGCTAGTTCTAGTCCCCACTTAGTGAGGGTGTTGAGGAAGGGAATATACTAGGCAGTCTAACCTATGTTTTTTGCACAGTGACTGATTCGAACACACGACCTCACACCCACATAATGTAGTTGCCTAGTAAAATAGAATATGCTTTTTTACACATCCAAAACTTGTCAGAAAGCAATTCAATTGTCATTTTTTTACCAAGATGAATATAGAATAGTAAATAAGATGCCTTCCATGCTTGACCATCAATGGGTCCACTAAACGCTTTATTTGAAAGGATGCATAAAAAAATGATTGAAGGTGACCCAAAATAAAACAACAGAGACGGCTTACCTGTTGTGTTCCCTTTAGGTAGCTTTTTGGGTAGCTTGCTTGAAAGCAACAGTGGGAGCTATTCTGCAACTCCTCCTCTGATGTTCCTGCACGAGTTCTCCAGCAAACCAGTCTAGCTTCTCAAAGTTACTCTCATCCCCAATCCTCTTCCCTTCAAACATCACTGATTCCACATTCTTCTGCTTCAACATCTCATCTCCTATCCCTATCAGCATCTTTACATTGCTAGCACTTGAATCCGTATCCACATTGGGCCCACATTGCCCCATACTTGACCCATTTGCCTGTCATTCATTTCACAACCATTATTCACACACAATTACCCCTTTAAACATTTTATTGATTTCAAATAGTGTATCATCACTTCAAGATTATTCCAGAAATGCAAATGAGAGGACAATAATGTCACACTGTTGGCAATGATTTAGTCTCCACACCAAAGTAACCAAAGCCAAGAACCACATTCAAGCTGGGTCCCATTTAACATGCTTATATGTCCATTTAACATCATGTACCAACAAAACAAATTCGTTCTATTTTTATGTTGGGCACAACCAATTTGACATGTAAACTTTTTACCAGTTTACACAGAAAAGTGTATTTCCATAAACGGTTCAAATAAGGAGAGGACTTGAAATGGATAAATGAGGCTCAATGAGACAATTTTGTTAATAAGTAAGAAAGTAACTATCCATGTGGCTATTCAAATCAAATCCACTCAAGTGTTCCATCACATAATCAGGTTAACAACAAAGTGAGTGGAGAGAGAGAGAGCAAGAAGGCATTTTAGCTATTGATCCAGGGACATTAATTTTCTAACTCCCAACAAGTCCATATCTAGCAATCTACCTCCATGCCTATCAAGTTGCTAAATAGAGACAAGGCTAAATCTCCCTCCTCAACACAAACCCCACTCCTTGCTGGTTTGAAATTGACTCAAAATTGAATACCCTTTAATATTTTTTGTTTTTCCTTCATTTGTTGGACAACTTCAAACCCACATAGTTATTATTCCATATCCTTATAATAATTTCAGGCTAAGACATTGTTTCTTGGCTCTGTGCAAGCAAGCACACCTTTTAATGAAATTTCATGACAAGAACAAATTTGACCCATACTCTTCACCTGGCAACCACAGTTTCCATAACAAAACAACCCACCGTTTGATGGGAAACTCAAAATATCTATATATAATATAAATATATATATTATGTATATTATATAAAACTCCAACCTCAACCTTGAGCCAACAAAAAACAACCTCAATTGGTTCCCATTAGAAACAGTCCCCAACACCACCCACACAATCACGTGTAGCCCTCCCTCCACCAAAAAAAAAATCATAATAAAAAATCCGACAAACTTCCTGTTTCTCTGCTACAAAATCCTAGCCCACCCCTATTTTCTCTCCCACATTGTCATCTTGTTCAACAAACAATTCATCATTATAATATCATCACCAACATATTAACCTCACTTCTATGTAATCATAGACTGCCCCTTTTGCATGAATTGAACCGTGTAGAAAAGGCCAGAGAATGGACAACTTTAAGCCAAATAAAAAGACAAAAAAGGAAAATGAAAAGGGAACACAGGAAACTCCCCACAATTTCCCTTCAAGCTAACAACCAACAACAAAAATACAGGCCCACAATGGATAAACTTTACTTCGTCCAAGTGATTATCGCGGCAATAAGAAACCACTTAGAAGGGTCAACTCAGTTCGAGTCCCCACTTGGTCAAAGTGTTAGAAAAGGAAATATACTAGACGACGTTACCCGTGCTTTTATGTAGAGACTGATTCGAACTCATGACCTTACACCCCATAATAAGTAAGCTAACCGCTGAGCTAAGTCAACCTTTTAACACGAAACAACTATTTAGGCTAAAACACCCCCACAGGCCCACACCCTATTAATCTAACTTCTATCTACTCATATGTCTTCAATATATGACCTATTTAGAAAGTATTTGTTTTAAGAAAAACACAACACACTAATGATATAACGAACATTCTTAATTTAATCAACAACAACAACAAAGTCTTATCCCACTAATGAGATCGACTACATTGATCATACCCTGCCATTTTGCTCTATTAGTAACCAAATACAACACACTAACTAATATAACTAACATCCTTAATTTAATCATCAATAACAACAAAGTCTTATCTCATTGTATGGGGTCCACTACCACTACATGGATCATACGACAGCGTCATTGTAAGTAACCAACTCCTTATAGGTCAAGTAACATTCTTAGTTGAATCAAAATAAGTTAAATATGTGGTATTTTAAAACAATAAGAAACACATACACACACACATACATACATACATACATACCTGAATACGGACATAGTTAGAGGTCCTATGATGACCAAAAGCTTTGGCAACAGACTGGTCCACCAAGTCAGCAGAACCATCACCACAAATCCTAGCCATAGGCCTAGCCCAGTCCTTCACCTTCCAACGTCTAACCTCATCAAACTCATACTTCACCACCTCACACATGTTCCCACTTCCCAACGACAACACCATCAAGTCCTCCACTCCCCTCACAAACGGAAACTCCTCCTTGTTATGCAGCACGTGCGTTATTGCTGCCCCCGTGGGGTTACTCATGGCCAGACCCCCATCCACCGCTATGCATGTCGTTTGACCGTCCGTTGACTTCATGTTGACCGGCTCGAACCGGCCCGGTTCGGCTGACGTGGCGAGGCAGACTTCCCAGAGGTGGAAGTTGAATGTGTTGGACTCTAGTGCGTCAGCTCGGGAAAACAGGAGTGGTGCTGACGTGGACAGGTCGTAGCAGGGGATTAGGACTGGCTTCAATGTGTCTTTTAGTGTTAGGGGCTTTCCGGCCACGCAAAATGCTTCCTTCATTGCTTTCTCCATTCCAGAGGTGGCCGAGGCTGTACAGTTTACAGTTTATAAATCATATTTAATGAACATGTAATGAAGTAAAGACTAGTTAGAGTGAAAAGGATAAAGTACATGCAAGATAAAAAATAAGTACTCCCATATACTCCCTCTTATCCTAAATATAACTCACGGTTGACTTTTTTTTGGAGATGTTAAGGTTATAAAATATTTTATTAAATTATGACATATTTGATAAATTTTTATATTAGTCATTAGTTTATAGGTTAAACAAATTAGTTTAAGAGAAAAAATTAGTTAAATCAATTTATAATTGACTTATTTTACTTTTTTAAGATTTTCCAAAAAAATCAACCATAACTTATACTAGTATTTAGGACGTGAGGGAGTATTAATTATATAGGACGTACGTGTGTGTTTTTTTTTATGATGGAGAAGGTAAGAATTAAACTTTATGGTACTCCGTCCGGTCCCTAATATAATGTAAGAGCCCAAAATTTGAATGGTTTTGATCCCTAATGTAAGAGCTCACCCACATTCTCTCCTCATTTAATGCATTTTTTCCTACTTTACCCCTAACTCTCTTTCATATTTATTAATGGTTATGTATTTCTCTCTCTTAAAAGTACCATAATAAAAATGGACAATTTTGGAAAAGAAGCATTAACTTCAGACATCTAACTAACATTCACTTATTTTCTTAAGAAGCGTTTTTTTTGGCGGCTAGCTCTTACAATAGGGACCGGAAGAAGGGAGTATTTAAGAATGGAGGAAGTAAAATATGATAAGAGGCGCTAAATCTTAAAAAACAAACAATCAAAGAAAATAAGAATGTTAATATTGTACTACTATCTTACAAAGAAAAGTTGCGAAATGAAATGAATTAGTACAGGGTTAAGGATGAATTTTACTAGGAAGTTTTCACTGTGGAGAAAGGGATATTATAACCGCAGAAAATAACAGTATTGTCTTATTCCATTCAAAAGACCTTGTTGAATGTGAAAAAGTTTAGTTACCGTATCAATATATTATAAATTTTAAGATAAAATTATAAGGGAGAATTAATTAGAGTTCCAAAGAAACATAGCTATAACTGAAACTAAGATAAAGTTCTATGAGTTGTTATCACCAAATGAAAAGTTGTTATTGTAAGTTTAAGAAGTTATAAGTTATAACATATGGGACCCATATTAATTATCTTTTTCCATGAGAACTCTAAATAATTCTCCTAAATTATTTCATTTTAATATCCAAAAATCGGGCAATTAAAAATGTCTTTGAAGTAAAATTGGTTAGACTACTTTTATAAAAAAAAAATCTCTGCATAAAACTTCAGGATACATTTAGAAAAAAATAACTTTATGCATAAAAAAAACAGAAAAAAAAAACTTTAAGATACAAAATAGACGCATAACTCATTAAAGAAATGACTATAATGTTGGGTAAAAACAACATTATGTAATAGAAAAACAATATATATGTATGTATGTGTGAATTCATATTACAACAAAGTTACCTGCGGTGGAGTTGCCGGAGAAAAGACGCCGGAAGAAACTCCGGCCAGTTCCGGCGGCAGAGGCAGCACCCCCAGGGCGGTAGAATTTATGGGCATGATCAGCTAAAAAGCGCCAAGTATGTTGAGCTTCAAAGACAGGCGTTTTATGATCCTTACTAGCAAAAAGCATGGCCGTGAAAATGCCTCCAACACCAGCACCAGCAGCAACATCAAAGTAATCAGCAATTCTAGCCTCAGGATTCCCAGATTTCTTCTTCAATGCATTCTCTAAATATGCAAGTGCCTTCCCTGCAATAATCCCTCTCATTCCTCCCCCTCCACCATCTATGCTAAGGATACAGATTTTTCCTCTTTGGTTCTTTATGGAGCCAACACTGTTAACGTTGTTGTCAACAAAAACTTCAGGTTTTGATTCTATTGCTGTTGTTGTTGTTGTGGATGATATTTGCTTTGGTAGCCACACTTTTTGGTCTTCATACCCGAAGAGAAACTTGCTTTCTAGGATTGAGAAGATTTCGTAGCTCAGTTTATCTGTGTCTATGCTTGGTTCTTGCATTTCCAACATGTTGGAAGCCATTTTGAGAGCAACCCCTTTTCCAAAGGAAGAGACTTTCTTGAGACAATCAAAGGGAATCAACGATTTCAAAGATCAAGGTTGACTTTTTTTTTATGAGGTTGGTTGAGGAGATTTTTTTTTTTTGTTTTTTGAGAGAAGAGGGTGTTGGGGAATTAGAAAGTTCTGAAAGGTATTACCTCATGTGACAACAATGCTTAACCAAACAAGATATACCTTCAAAGTAGTCTCTTGTAGCCAGCTTTCGTAATCACTTCCTGTTTCCCAAACAGCAAAAGAAGGAAAAAGGCTTCTTTGAGGGGCAGTTTCAGTTTAGTTAGGAGGTTCAGTTTCAATCATTCCATTCCAATCTATTATCTATCCCTCCCACAAGAACAAAACTAAGCAGAACAAGAAAGGTCAGTCAAAAAATCAGAACCCCTTTTCTTGCTACTTCTCTCTCTATATATCTATATATGTATGTATGTGTATCTTTCTTTTTTGTGGTGGTATTAATGAGGGAGAGTGGAGAGTGAATGTTTGGGGTGAGGAGGGGCTAGAGCTAGAGAGTAGGGGCAGAGAGAGAAGGGTATAATATTGTGAAATGGGGAGAGAGAGACATATGGGAGCAGGAAAATAAAGGAGGAAAGGAGGAAGAGAAGGAAGGCAAAAATAGGCAACCAACCAACCAATAAGCACCAAAAACAAAACCAGAAAATGCCAAATCACCAGAGGAGGTGCCCAGAGGCTGACTTAATCGTAATCCCCCCACCTTCCCTCTCTATCCATCTATATATACTCTAAATATATATAATCAGTGCCCTTCTCTATATATATGGGTCAATTTTTCTTTATTACTTTTTAGTTTTCACCTTTGGATCAATTTTCTTATATGTACTTCATTCGGTCCTTATTATAAGTCACCAACTACCTCTAATTGTTGGTCCTTAATATAAGTCATTAATCGCCTCATTAAATGTTTTTTCTCACTTTACCCTTGTTATTAATGAAGATTCAAAATTAAAATTGTGGAACACATCGTTTAATGAAGGGTGAAGTTGGATAAAGTGGAAAAGTAAACATTAATTTTAAGACTCAATTACAATTTCTTGGTATGTGAGAAATGAGTAGTTGGTGACTTATAATAAAGACAGGAAGGAGTATTGCTTAAAGAGACTAAGGATTAGTTTGCCGCGGATTTGAATTTCATTTAAAGATTTGTCGTTGATTAATTTGTTCCACATACATAGGGTAGAAATCAAACTCCAACAACTTATTTAAGTGAATGGTTGAGCTGACTATTCCACAACTCAAATTGGTCATCTGGATTGATTTTCTTTTGCATAAAATTTTTTTAGTTCAAAGCTAATTATAATTTGTTTAAGGAGAGTGACTATGGGAGCTAATAAGAGGGCTCGTAAACATAAAGAAATGGTTTAAAATCCCACCAATCTTACTAGTAGATAATCAACAGGCATGTGGGGTCTTTGGCTTCCAAACTCTAATTCCTTCTAGTATTTGACTCCTTTTTTCGAGTCCTTGACCTTCTACAACTGGGTCAAGTAACTCAAGGAAAACAACTAATCTGGAATAGTTCATATATATAGTAGACACATCCATATAAGGTGCTTTGCACCAAAGGTGGGTGACACCTCCGATCCCAACAAACACTTTTCTAAGGTTTGAACTCACGTTCACCTAGGAGTTTTCAAGTTGTCTTACCACTGCACCAAATGATTATTGGTCACTCTATATGTATTTTAGTAATTTAAAGGTTTGCTGTATATGCTGAAAGTTCCCAACTCTTGAAACCCATTCATTGAATATTTTATAACAGTAAATAATTTTGTTCAAGAATAAAAGCGGATTAGAAGTGTATTATAAAGTAGAGGGTTGAGATCCAGTGTTTTATAAAACTATTATTGCATTTTAAAAAAAATTACTTTTGTTTATATAAACCAAATGATGAGCATTTTAATTTATTTTTATTTGATGTTGATAATATGATATAGAATATTATTTGCACCCTCCATTTTTAAGTTTAATGGTGGAGATAGGATTTTCAAAGGAAAGAGTGCGAGGTTCTGAAAGGATTTAGATACTAAGTGCAACCTATCTTATGCAAGCGTGTATCTCTTCCTGATTAAGTGTAACTTATCTTTAGTTATATGTAAAATAAAATACATTCAGTAAACACCATAATATAAAGACCTTCAGTTTAATTTTTTTATACACAATCATGGAAGAGAAATACGCCAATTTAAGGACTTGACTTGAGTACTTAATACCTTTCCCAATAAATTTTCTTCTATGCAATTTTTATAAAAATAAATTGAAAAATGAAGATGTGATGTATTGTTAATCCTATCCTTATGTATGAATTTTGATTGTTGATTTCTTGTGTGAAATCATCAATATAATATTATGTTAACATCAGGCAATAAATTCAAAAAAAAAGTATTATTCACAATTTTGTTGTCACGAACGGGGTAATTAATTAAGGACTTGAATAAGAAGTATTTGCGACTAGTTCAATGCATATCATAGAGTCGTAGACATTATAATTAGAAATAGTCAGGCTTATATACATAATTGTCAAATTGATTTTTTATGAAAGCAACAAAAGGACGTATCCTTATTATCACGTTCACGCATGTATTAATGTTAATGTCACTGCACATATACCGCATATCCTCATGTATTATCATTGTGATAATAATTTTTTTTCACTTTTATAAATTTTGGTTGAAAACCATAAATTTAATTATTACCGGCCAGCCCCTCTTTTACAATTGTTTCTTTTTCACCACCATAATATAGAACATTTGATATGAGGAAGACAACTGAATCAATATAGATTTATTAACTGCCATTGGGGGCCATGTCTTCTAAATACTGCCAAAAATCTTGCTGTGAAATGAATTGAATTCATATGGCCCCCAAAAAGAGAGTTGAAAAGGGACATGAATTGATTGAATTCCCAAATTCATTCTGTTATTAATTTCTGAATCCAAGCGTCTGGTGCACCCACTATCACAGAAAAAGGAGAAAAAGAATATAGAAATAAAATCATTAATAAATCAATTAAAGTGAAGAAGATAGAAATTAAATATAGATCGAAGAAGGAGGGAAGGAATGAAATTTGGGTCACATAACTGAAACCTGATGGTCTACTCTACCATATCACCAAGTAATCTGAAAAATAAAATAAAAAAGCATTTCATAAACACTTCAATCTGTTGCAGTATAAGAAGTTTCAATTTGGTCACCAAATTTTACTATCGCATAGCACATGTGTAAGAGAAAGTATCAAAGCTCTATAATACTGTGTTATATTAAAAGTTTTCAAATCATATTTAGACGTTTCTTAAGTGTTTAACTAAAAAAATATTTTTGAACTAGTATTTGCTTATAATTTAGCATACTCCATACCATATAAATATAGCAAGGAATGGTTAAGAATTCCTCGTCGTCCATAGGGTGAGTCCCACTAGAGAAACCTGTTAAATCTTATTATCACCATTTCGCCACCGACGATTGTGTCGGGGTGTTTCATCTGACGATTTATATTGGGCTGAAACTATCACTCCATGATCAACGTTCCGAATTCCCCCGATACCCTAAATAATTCCCCCGATACCCTAAATAGTACTCATTCATTCCTAAATATAAAATCACTTTCCTAATTTGATTAAATTAAATATGCTAGTTAAGTTATTTTTTAGCACATGATATTATTAATCTATCATAACCATATACATTTATTCTCAGTCTCTCGTTCTTTCTCATTTATTATAGATAAACAATATTATATTTTATTTGAAAAAAAAAGTTGAGAAAAATTAGAAAGTTACTTATATTTTGAAACAAATTAAAATTTGAAAGTGATCTTATATTTAGAAACAGAAGGAGTAATATATACATTTATACACCGATTAGTCCAATTGATAAAGGGGATCACTCATAGCATAGGGTTTTAGGTTCAAATTCCACAGAGATAAGGATTATTAATTGGTGATATTTAAATGCTCATTGAACTTAGAAGTCTGCCCGGCCCTTATGAGTCTCGAGACACAACTCATTTAAACTTTTTACAATAAAATTCAAACTTCTTACAGGAAAAAAATATACATATAAACATATGCTTTTTGACCGCAGCGTGTATAATACTCCCTCCGTTCCTAAATATAAGATCACTTTGGGAAGTGAATAAGTTCCTAAATATAAGATCATTTTCTATTTTGTCTCAATTTTTGTCCAATTTACCCCTATACTTCTTAGCTCCCTCACTTCTCTCTCAAATCCCTATTTGTCTTTTAAATTTAAGTAAGGGGTATTTTGGGAAGATCATGTAATCCCAATTCATTGGAAGGTCTTCCTTAATCTCTCCAAATTAGTAAAGTGATCTTATATTTAGGAACGGAGGGAGTATATATATACACATATCCCTTAACAAAGAGATTTAATGGAGAGGCCCATCACTCGAGCCAACTAGTCAAATTCAGTGAAAAGTAAGCCAACAATGGTAAATTGGTAATATCACTACCTCCAAGTAACTACCACGACTACATACTTAAGGTTTAAACTCAAAATCTCTTTGTTAAGTTGAAATAACTCATAGTCTTTTGATCTAAACACTTAGTGATACTTATATAGTTATATTAGTTATAGAACAATATTTCCTTGTTTCGTTTAAATTTCACATTTAACGTTAAATATTTAGCATTGACAGTTAATATTTTAATAATATAGGACTAAGCTACCCTCTTTCAATATATGTTAAGGTTAAAATTGGACAAAAGATACTTGCATAACAAAATACAATAGTTCTTTAGGAAGAGTTATAACTTATAAGACCACTTTCAATTTTAATATGTACCTAAATATAAGATTACTTTTCAATTTGTCCTAACATTTTTCCAAATTAATTAAAATAATGTTTATCTATAATAACGAAACAAGAGATGGAGAATGAGATTAGATTATTAGATTATATGGTTAGGATAAATTGATAGTATCATATGTTAATAATTAATTTAACTTATGCCCTTAATTTAATTGAATTAAATTTAAGAAATGTTTTATAATTAGGAACTCACATAGTAAAATAAAATCTTAAACTAAAAAAATTAAAATGGGCAATACTAGTAAATTAGTAATTGTGAAGTATTGTGACGCGGCGTTGTCATTACCTGTGGAGACCACAGGACGAGTCGGCGAGGGAGAATGGTGAATCACCACCACTGCTGAAAGCCTGGAAGTAAATAGTCGTGGTTCTGTTTTTGTCTTTGGAATGACAACTTTACCCTTCAGAGGTTGATGGGCCCACTTGGATTTTGGTTTTTTTGGTCAAAGAATTTTCTGGTTGAGGTGAGGGTCACAAGAAAAGGAAATTATTTATTTTTATTGACTATTTAAAAAAATTGAGATCGATATCTTTTGTTTTTGTGTTTTCCTCTGGCCATTGAAATGATATATTACCTCAAATTCTAAATATATTAATTGGTTTTTTTGGAAATTAAATAAACAAAGTAGACCACTAAATTATAACATGTATTACATATAATTAGATTATATGTTAATACATAAGTAGAATAAATTAGTTTTGACAAAAGAAATATGACTATAGATAAGTTAAATTGATGGATTTTGTATTTTTTATCTTTAACAAAAAATCAGAATGGTCTTATAATAGGCAAGGCAGATTACTTCTTATCATTGTAATATTTGTTTTGGTGTGATGATTTGTATAGCAACTACATCAACTAAAAAAAATTACCCTCATGACCATACGATGTTTTATAATAGAAGTTTCTTCTATTGACAACAAATCGTATTTTTGCTTATTTAGCCAAATAAAAATGTATTTTTACTTGAATAACATAGGATATATCACTCCCAATTCAAGTGTACTAGCTAGGCATCGCACTTGTTATTTTTCAAAGTAATAGGGAAGCTAGGTGCTACTAGAGCACTTGTGTAAATATTTTCATGGAATAAACAGCACTTTCACTCAAAAAAAAAAAAGACGACAAGTGTACAGAGATGTAATTTTTTCCAAAATATAGCCTTAGCTGTGAAGATAATGAGTTCAGGAGATGATGAGAGGGAGAAGGATATCAAAGTAATTGAGGGTAATTAAGAATGAGTAAATAAAGCTTGAAATGTAGCAAAGTTAATAAATTAATCACATTTTTGTGGCTACAATGAAGTACTATAGGTTATGAACTTACTATGACATAAGAGGTGAGTTACGTCTTGTAAGTAATATGAAAATGAGGAAATATATATAAGATACAGTTATACACAGTTAATTACTTTAGAAACCCAATATTTAATTATCCGGTCATTGTTTGACTCAAGTTTTACTTATGTCATGTGATTTTCATGTTAAGTTTCGATTGATCAAAGTTTTGTACTTGTGAGTCTGCGACATGAAACAAATATTTATGGTTGACAATATTTTCCGTAAGTTATAAGAGCAACTTACCAAGCGATCATGGCCTCGTGGGTTAAGCTTAGTTGACTTTGCATTCCATCCTACGATTGAGGGGGGAAATATACTTCTAAAGTATGAAATATTAGATAAAATTTCAATTAGACAGAGTACATTCATTAATTGTATGTGAATGTGGCATGTTTTTTACTGCATAGCTAAAGCAAACTGTAGAGAGATAAGAGAGAAAATATGTTGAGAAGTTAATACCTAATTTTAAGGGAGAAAACAATTTGAAAAATTCATATCTAATTTGTAAAATGCAAATGTTATATATACATACATAATTATAAATATATTCTCTTGCATAGGGCTGCACAAGTACTGTTAACATGGCGACCCGAAGCCAATTCAATCCAAAGACAAATTGACCCTGAATCATGACAATCAGAAACCCAATCACTAGACAAAATAGGATAAAAGCATAGAATCTAAGACCAATGTCCTAAACCAGAAATATTTTATTATTATACAAAAAATTATTTTTTTAATTTAAAATATATTATATAATAGTTAATATTTGATACACCGTATAAAATTTTTTTATTTATTATTTTTCCCAATTTCTTTTATTTTACATATTATTTTATTGTTTTATAATTATTTTCTAGGAATTAAAGGTTCTAAGACCAACAAAACTTGTCTTGTAACTCGAAAGACATGTCATACCTGATCTTGATCCCAAGTCACACATGACCAAGCCACTATTAGGCCAAAAATTCAGCCAGAGATTTTCATAGGTAAGACTTAGGTCATAAATGTGGACCAGTCCTACCCAATTTTTGTGTAACCCTATTCTTCTTACATCACTTTATTTGTCATTACATGTACTCCGCCCTCCAATTCTTACTATGAGATCGTGTTTTAACAATTTCACTGATATTTGGTTATGGTTAAATGTATAAAAAATGACGCATACCCTCTTTATATATTTTCTAATATAACATATACTCTCGTTATTCTAATTATATATGACACTTTCAATTAATTCACTGTGAACAATATATTGTCGTTTAAATTTTTAAATACATATTTCTTAAATAAAAAATTTTCAAATTTACTTGATTAATGAGGTTTTCAATAAGAAGGGAAAATATAAAATTTTATATTTGAAAATCGATTACACAGAAAATATTGAAAATATTATTGACTTTCCATTTGCCTTGTATTAAAAAGATAACAATCTTTCTAAAATTGCCCTTTAATATGATTTTGGAGAAATAGGTACTAGAAATGTTTTTTTTCACCAATGGGTAGTTGGTTGAGCTGGTAATACAACCCCGTAAGGATGAGAAAACATGTTCGATTCCCGGGAAGCGCTCTTATTGGGAGAGGGGACAACCTTGTCTATGTGAGCAACACTCCTACCCCTCGAGTCCGGATTAAACCGGACGGTAATTAACAAAAAAAAGTGTCTATTTTTCTATAAATTCGCCAATTTCCTTGAGTATGATAACTAACTTTCTGGAGGTGTTTAATTAGTTCAACTTATTGAAAGTGGTTTCGTGTTCTAGATATAAATTAATAGGAAGATTTTGTGCCATAAAGCACAAAATTAATATTTGAGTGTTCCCAAAAACCACCTTAGTATACATCATGCGTAGTATGCCTTAGCTTATGGTGATTAATTATCTAAAGTCTGACTCAAGAATAATCATGGGAACACTCAAACGAATTGAACTTCCCACACAAGTCAATATATAGTGGCAAAAAAGCTCCACTAAACAAATGTCTGCCGTAATCATCGCCCACAAAACAACTTGTTTTAGAAAAAGAGAGGGAGAGATAGAGAAAGAATGGATTGGTGGACATAATTACTTGGATTAAGTGATTAAGGAATACATGTTGAAAGTGGTCAGTGGAATTAGTCAAAGTGCTTTATGTAGAAAAAATGGAGAAGTTAAGCAAGTTGCGAATGATATTGAATATAAGATTGAAAGACGTATGAATGACAAGCCGATGTGGAAATTTTTTTTGTGCTTTTGATCTTATGGATTTACAAGTCCTATTTCTATGACTTGCTGCTCCGATCCAATAATGTTGAGGTGTCGAGTTTGAATTTGGTGTTGATATGGATAAATAGATAATGTGTGTTTAACATATCCTTAAAAAAAAGGGAGCCCATTAATATAAATTCATACACGGTCCGTAAATTGGGATGAAATAGGCATTATTTGGGTGAGTTAAATCAAGATGCTCATGATTCTCCAGATGGAGGTAGTACTTTAATTTTCATTTGGATTTGTGTGATTCTGCTTGTCATCTTGCACTTCTTTTTATCCATGCGTGCCTGCAAAAGCAACAAGTCATCAATCAATATTTCTTTGATCTTTTTCAACTTATGATATACTAATAGTTATATTATTTTTTTAAAAAAAAATTGTAGATCAGTTAGTGATGCAAAATGTGGATTGATCTCTTACCATTCAAATCTAATCGTAGAGAATAAGATAGATAACATGGATCAAGTCCCAAGATGTGGATGTCCTGTTACATTATTGATAACCGTTTTTAGTGATGAACATGATGTCTCTTTCTTTATTAAATTATTAAGCAAGTTTTAGTGTGAAGTATAATATTAAAAAGTCAAGGAAAGTATAAAAAAGACGTGGTAGGGACATTAAAGCACGTAGTAATGGATAGAAAAAGACGATAGTTTAAGGGATTAAGGCATGTTCTTGTATATAATACAAGGAACGTAGGAAGTAATACACCAAATAGTGACAAGGGGATTTAGATTTATTAGAATCTTAAACTATATACCACTCGCTCATTCTTAATATAATATATCTTCTATGGCTCAAGTGTTCAGTCCAAAAAAAATATGGCTCAAGTCAGGGAAATAATAGAGACAGTACAATATCAATCATCATCAGTGGGTGTTAAAGTTGAAGCATGTGGTTTTCAAAAAAATTGCCAAGAGGAGCGAGTACAACAAAAAAGGGCCCAAGATGACTTAAAGTTGAAGCATATTGTTTTGTTTTTGTTATTACTTACAAGATGCATATTGTTTTTATTGGGGACCTTGTTGCTCAATATATTTTTTTGGAGCCGATAACCTCTAGGTTGATTTCATTTACTAATTGGGCTTAACACAAAAAGCTTGATCTTGGTGATGATGTGACCTAAAAGCCCAATTTTAGTTTAGTCCAAACATGTAGATCCGTGTTTTTGACCCAATCTGAAAGGGCTTGTTTGCCCAAATCCACACATAAAATTTCATTTTACTTTATGCTCCACTAATAAAAGAAAATAATGGGCCTCGGGGGAACTCATATTTGCATTTAACAAATATATTTTTTGGGCCTTGTATCAGTGCAAAATCTCACACGCTTCTTTCTATATTCATAAAAAAATATGGCACCATCAATGGACAAAGCTTAGTTAATTTTTTTTTATAACAAAATTTTAGGAAGGGGTTTGGGCTCAACCCAATCCAAGGGCAGCACACCTAACTCATGATCCACTGGGGTCTGTCCCTGTGAGCTCTGGGGCATGACCAACAAGCTCATTCTGATTGTGGACTCTGGGACAAAGCTTTAGTTAATTGGTAATGGGTTTAGGTCATATACATAAAATTCTGATTCCAAATTACACCGATGCAAGCCTTTCTGATGAATGATCTATATATACTTCATTTTGAAAGAGCTATTTAAATCGTAAAGTCGTGCATTGACACTGATGAGTTTTTAGTACAACCTCATCTAAATGTTTAAAAAATACCATGAGATTGGACTTAGTAATACTCACAATCCACAAGATAGTAAATTAGAATTTATATCCTTATCACTTGTCAACATAAATACTACCTAATAAGAATTAATTAGAGGTCTCATGAAAGAAAGATAAATACTACCTTCGGTCCTAAATATAAGACCTAATTGACTTTTTTTTGGAGAGATTAAAGTTGCAAAATAGGTTATTAAATCATGACATATTTGATATCTTTTTAGATTATCCATTAGCTTATAGGTAAAATAAACTAGTGTAAGAGAAAAAATTAGGTAAATCAATTTATAATTAACTTATTTTGCTTTTTTTTAGGATTTTTCAAAAAAGTTAACTAGGTTCTATATTTAGGACCGGGGGAGTAATATGAGATAAGTTGTAAATTACAACATCTTGACCTTATAATAACAACTTTTGACTTGACTACAACTCGTGAAATTTCATCTTAAATTCTTAATTATGCTTTTTCCATTGTACCTTTAATTATTTCTCTGTACTACCTAATTGTGTGAACCTAATTCACCAATAAGTGTTAATAGAAACACACGTGACATAAAAAAATCAGCAAAAATAGAATGTAAATATTCTATTTTTCAAAGAAAGTAATACAATATAGAAGTGGACAATCATTTTCCGTTGACATGACTATTGACAAAGCAATGCAAGGCAGGGACCATTTCCAAAACATTTGGGGTCACATTATTTTCTATCATTATTTATTCATTATTATAATAAAATTCTTTGATTCCTTCAAACTTTCCTCATGGAATCCAATTACTTCATGCCATCTTCCTGTTGCTCTCTGCATCCTACAATCCATGCACTTTCAAAGGCAAATTCACCACTAGCACTGTTAAACATACCACCTAATAGATTCAACCCAATTGGATTCAGAACAAGCAAGTATGACCACTTATCTTGTCATTTAAGTTTTGATATTTTTTACTTTACCTGTTTACTTTTCATCTGACTAGTTCATATAACTGTTCCTCATGTCAGAAACTACTTCACTTGTTTATGCTATCACCACCAGAAGAAGCCAAAGTCATTGTTCAAGAAGGAGTCTTTTGGAATAAAGACAAAGAAATGGAGTTATCATCAGTTGGTTAAGAATCCAAGTGAAGAAGATGATAGAAAGAAGAAGGGTAGTCTTGGTGGAGCTATTGCTCTAGTCATAGGGACTAGTATTGGTACTGGATTGCTTGCACTTCCCCAGAAAGCTTCCCCAGCTGTACACACTTCTTTCTTCTCTTTACTACAATTATGCTTGAACTATAGAACAACAATTATTTGTGCCAAAAGATTCCAAGACTCTGAAATATATATTCTGTAGTAAGATTCAGGAAACACACATGTCAAATCAACCATAGACATTTAAATGTTGTGTCAATGGTCAAGTTACTTATATCCATTAGATCAAGTTTTTCAATCACACTGTTGGTAGTTGTTAAAAACTTAAAATACATATGTGCACTTGTAAATTCTTCTATAAACACTTTTAAATAAGTGTATTAGCTATTTAGCTCTAGTGATGTCAGTTAGGATTTGTAAATTTTCATATAAATATCTATGAAGATACTTGTTATTTTTCTATTATTAATTGTTAAGCTGCATGTGCAATTGTAAATCCACCTATGAACATGACATAATGAATATAAGCAGCCTCAATGATCTAGATTTTGTTCTTGCTTTTACTATTAATTTGGCTTTTTTATTTTCTTAAACTTTGACTATTATAGATTTCATTTTTGCTCTTCTGATATCAGTCATGGAATGATAAAAGCAGGGATTTGTGCCAAGTTCAGTATCAGTGATAGTATGTTGGGCTTTTCTCCTTATTGATGCACTTTTACTTGTTGAAATCAATGTGGCTCTTCTGAGGAAGAGGAAGAGGAGGAAGAGAGATGGTGAATTGGAGGTCATTTCTTTTAGAACAATGGCCCAAGAAACACTTGGAGAATGGGGTGCCACTTTGGTATTTATCACTTATGTCTTATTGCAATATAGTTGCATGGCTGCTTACTGTTCCAAATCTGGAGATCTCCTTTTTCAATGGACCAATCTCCCAGCACCAGTCTCTGGCTGTCTATTCACTGCTCTCTTCACAATGCTTATCTCCATTGGAGGAACCCGAGCTACTGATCTAGTTAACCAATGGATGACAGCTTCCATGATTGGTAAATCCATAATAGAACTGCTTCTGTGGTATTAAAAGATATATAGTAGTATCTCAATACCCTCAGATTGTCATTGTTGTATACTGACATTCATTTGTTAGATAAAGTAACATATATAAAGGTAAAATAAAAGTGAAAACTCATGGAAAAAAGTATTTGGGGTTGAAAGTAAACCTCTAGGAATAACTTTTTTTTTTAAGTAACTTGAAATTAATTTGGGGTGGGGGTATATCTAGGAATAGCTCGTTGAGATTAATCAGAAAGAGTTTTGTATTCACTGTCAAGTAAAAGTACCACACATTTATCATGAGAGTAATATCTGTGCAGATAATTACCTTGCCAATCATAATTTGTTCTTTATGATTTAATAGAGTTTGGGCTTTGGTCCCATTTTTCACCAAACAATAAAAGCTAACATCTTAAGAAGTTGTATTTTTAGAGCAGCTCCTTTTGTAAATATTGAAGTAACACGTTAATGCTGCTACTTTTTCATTTCTTCATCATATGTTTTGGGATAACTTGTGCACCTTGTAATACTCCTTTGGCAGTTCTAATTGTGTTGAACTACTGCACTGCAACCTACATGCCCATATATGTATGAGTGTCCAGTGATTAGTTAGTCTGATTACTTCATTCATCTTTGAGAGTGTCAGGTAAAATGTTGATACGAGTAGCATTTGGATTTAACTCTGTGTAGAATAATTCTTGCAAACAGGTCTCTTATTGGCTATTGAAGTACTAGCGGTTGCGTTTGGGGGATGGTCTGGAGTAGGAGAAATCAGTGACTGGGCAAAAATACCAGCAGCCATGCCTGTCATTATCTTTTCCCTAGTGTATCATGACATAACACCTGGTATAGATGAAGACTTTTCATTTAATATGATTTTTTCTTTTTTGAAATAAATTGACTTTTGTTGTTGAAGTACCCATGTTTCATGGTTTGAAATTATTCTTGTATATACTTTTGCAGTTATTTGTGCATATTTGGAAGGTGACTTGGATCGTATAAGAGCTTCGGTAATTTTCGGTAGTCTTGTGCCATTGATGGCATTGCTAGTTTGGAATGCAATTGTCCTTGGTTTGGCAGCAGAAGTGGAACAAATAGTTGATCCTATTGAGTTGTTATTCAGGTATTTCATCCCTTGCAGAATATTTTTGGAAGATTTCAGTGAATGATAAATGATTAACACACATATTGGTCCTCAAAAACTGACCCCCACATATCATTTTGAAAAGTTAGTATGGCACCAATAAAATACCAATGTGAGAATGAAATTGCAACAGAAAATTACTTCCGAGTATTTTCATGATACAAACAAATCTTGAAGGATATAAACGGTTGGTGTAGAATCCCCTTGTTAATCTTACGGGTCTGACAAGAAATGTAATTGCCAAAATGTCTCATCAATAAGTGAGCAACTTAAACATATTATCATTTCCTTGCTATAAATTGTTATTGCATGGTGCCTACTTGTAGTGATACTATTTGGTGATTACATTCCTTTTTGGGATCTCATATTGATTAACCATTAATTTTGAGTGAGAGGAGACAAGAAAAGGCACAACATTTTTTCTCTCTCTCAGTAACATCCTAGCGGCTCACTCTCGAAATTGTCTGCTTTAATAAATCATCACCCCTCACGGCTTTAAAACGCGTCGAGAGGGGAAGTATCTAGGCCCTTATAAGGCGTCTTTCGTTCTCCTCCCCAGCCGATGTGGGACTTCACACTCTCTTCACTCCCTTCTAGCCTTTATCTCCTCATATTAATGGAAATGAAATATGTGAAGTTAAAACTTGCAAGTGCAAATGATTTAGGGTGGAGTGGAGTGGTGTTTCAGTTTTGGTCGGGGCCTTTTCTATTCTGGCCGTTGGGACTTCACTTCTCACTACCATGCTCGGATTCTCAGCATTCTTCAAGGAGCAGCTTAAAAATCTAGTCTTTCTTTCTCCTCCAACCCAGGAATTAAATGTAAATTTCATATCTTTAGTAAGTTTATTAGATAGTCTCATATATATGCTCACTAAATGATTAAAGCTGTTTGAACAGGGTGGTTGGTGGGGAAGAAATAAAGTGAACATTATGGCTATGACAATTGTAGTTGCTCCTTCTCTTCTTGTCACAACAACTTCTCCAGTTGCATTCTCTGCTGCAACTGATATTGCTGTAAGTTCGGGAAGAAAGTATATTTTTTTGGGAAACAATCATCAAAATTTGCTTGAAATGAGAATGCTCTCACACTAATTAGATGCATGCGTACACTACATTAACCACAGGTGACATAAATTTCAATCCTTTTACTAACACTTCACTTCCTTAAGTTTGACAATATTTAGTTATTCACAATTAGTGATGTATAGTCTTTAAGTGCACATGCACAATTATTTTCATCCCGAACCTTAGAATTCAAATATTGAAGTTCATTTTATTCATGCATATACACGTTGATTACTTTAATAAGATAAGTAATTTAATTGGAAAAAGAACTCCAAATAAACATTTACCAATTCTAGATCTCCATTACCAGCTCATTTTACTCATTCTAAAAGTTATGACAGCAGAACTATGAACAGAAAGTTCTAATCCCTTTATTTTGGTGGTCACTGATACATGATGGTGAACCAGGGGGGTTACTTCATGACAGTGATGTATGGGGTTCTTCCACCAGCAATGGCATGGACAATGAAGAAGAAAGAATATGAGTCTTCTGGTGAAAAGTCATTATCTGATGCTTGGCCAGCTCTTATTATGGTTGCTTTATTTTCTTGTGGCATTATGGTGGATCAAATCCTGCAAGATACCCATGCACTGCAATTGTAAAACCATTCATTCACCTCGTGTACTCAACTCTCATTCTCTGAACAACATGCTCTCAAGGAGATAAGTTTTCATGTACATAATTCACTACATTCTACTACACAACATGTAGCATTGTGAGCAGACGGTCTTGTAGCCTAAGGGCAGAGACCCTACTCTGTGAATAGACTTA
The DNA here is from genome assembly GCA_029929735.1 of Mimosa pudica. Taxonomy (NCBI): domain Eukaryota; kingdom Viridiplantae; phylum Streptophyta; class Magnoliopsida; order Fabales; family Fabaceae; genus Mimosa; species Mimosa pudica. The sequence goes on along the minus strand of JAKELP010000021.1, from coordinate 2,526,131 downwards.
CTTAAGCCATCAGTTTCTGCCTCTTTAGTTAAAAAAACGTAACATTGTGAGAGTAAATTTGTATATAGACTTCTCACCTTGACCAGACAATCCATGATGAGTGTTTTCATTGTGATATTGCTGTGAAAGATGTCACGAACTTTAGAATAGTTTAACTGTGTATATAATGCAAACGCCAATGTTTGACTTGCCAATGTTTTACTTTTGATGTAAAAAATGGTGGCTCAAACTTGCTTATTTTCATGCATGGACCATTATACTACATCCTTCTCTTCATCGTCTGCTATCAATATTTCCTCTAAAAAGTGACAAAATTGTGAGTCAGCCTCTTATCTTCTGCTGAATCAATTCCATGGAAAAGGGATATTTATCATAACATAGAAATGAACGGATGATCAGATATACATAGGCGCTTCATTTTTATCGTATTATCTCAGGGTTGCATGTTTATATACCAGAAAAGAGGGAAACATATCTGTCATTGCTCTAGTCCCAGAAAATATGAAACACTAAAAAACCCACTTTTACGTGTCTTAACCTGAAGAATCAACAACTAGTGACCAAATTTCATTTGTTAGTTAAGTAGCATATCATTAAGTGGTCAGTGACTCAGTTCACGTGAGACATAAATATATGGTTGTTAACCAACAAATATGCTTTCAGTAAGACGGTAACTGATTCTTAACTTGTAAGATTATCATAAGTTCAAATCTCACCACCAATACAAAAATTGATGGGTGGGTTATCTGAACAAGTCATCCATCTTAACTTAGAGTGCATGTTGAAAGCTTGGTGAGCTTAAAACCCAATTCACCAAGTTTTTTTGTTTGCCATAATCATAAGCGGAAATCTCATAAATAACGGTTAAATTTCAAAATCTTAGAAAAAGGATTTTGATTGGTTAACCTTGGTTGTGTGGTTGAGTGGTAAGGACTCATTCACCCTTAACCAATTGTCTGGGTTCGATCCTTGACGTTGGGTATGGAGAAACATTAAATCTCTCATACCAGCTGTCTCATCATTTGAGGTGCCTACAAATCAGCGGGATTAGTCTCTCACTTGTTGTGTGAGAGGAATAGATACCTTGATTATGGATAAAAAAATTTTGATTAGTTAATGTTGTTACTCCACTAGCTTATCTTGTTATTCATCTAATTAAAATGATTTTGAAGAACAAAAGACAAATATCCGAAATAACAGTAATACTAGAAATCAAGGGAGAATATCAAACCATTTCTTTTAAAAACTTTTATCCAACCTTGCATGATATACATATCTTTTTATTACCCAATAGCAGCATATACACTTTCTTGGATGCATTATAAGAACTTGTCTTACTAATGATGACATGTCACCTTCCTATTGGGCCATTCTTATTAAAGCTCCCAAACTCTCTCTTCCCCAACCCTATCACTAACCACCCCCATAAACCTAATCCCCACCCTCCACGGCGGCGCGTGTCTTCCCCTTCCAATCAGACGCGCGTTTGAGAAGCCACTCGACCATATCCCCAAACACCAACTCCACACTCTCATCAGGCTCACCCACCAACTGATGCCACATCCCCTCATAAACCTTCAGCGTCTTATCCCCACTCGCGGCGCGTGCATACAACTCCCTCACGCACTCCGGATCACACACCACATCCTCCCCACCATGCACCACCAAAAACGGCACATCCACCTCCTCAAACCTCCCCTGCAACTCCCCACATATCCTCAACAGCTCACGCGCCGTCGCCGCGCGTGGCCTCTCCACGCGCCTCCTCGGACTCGCCAGCGCCAGCCTCCTCTTCCACTCCACCTTAAACGACACCTCCGGAATCGACCCGCGCGTGGGGACCACGCGCCACGTCGGCACCACCGCCGCCACTAAGAACAACAAATGCTCCAGCGGCCACGGCGGCTTGAACTTCGCGCTGACGCCGCACATCGCTCCGTTCAAAACCACGCCGTCGAACGGCCGGACCGGAATTTTCCGGTCCGGTCCGCGGCGGAGCGTGATTAAAAGCGCGATGGCGCCGCCGAGAGACTCGGCGTAAAGGAAGGAAGGTAGGTTAGGAAATTGTGATCGGAATTTGTCGAAGAAGGCGATGCAGTCGTCGACGACGGGGGAGATGTCGGGGATGTGGAGGGGGAGGCCGTCGGAGAGGCCGTGGCCTTGGTGGTCGACGGCGGCGGCGGCGAGGCCGTGGCGGGCGAAGAGGACGGCGGTGAGCTGGAGGAACCAGCTGGACTCGCCGGTGTAGCCGTGGATGAGGGAGACGGTGCCGACGATGGGGGTCGGGGGGAGTGGGGCCCACTGCTGAGTGAAGAGCTTGAGGCCTCGCGCGTTGGTTATGAACTCGGAGGTGTGACTCACTGAGTGGCGCGCGTAGAATTCCTCGGCGGTTAAATCGCCGAATGGGCTCTTCTCGTTGGCCTCTGCCACTGGGTGAACCATTTTTTTGTTTCTATGTTCCGTGTCTGATCTCCTTTTGCCTCTATTTATCTCATTTTTCCTTTGCTTCTCTGATTCTGTTATTAGTTAGTTGAGATTGTAGATAGTAGATACATCAATGTGTATTAGATTTTGAAAAATGTTTAATATTAAAAAAATTGGTATTATGTCTTTATTTAATACTCCCTCTGCTCCTAAATATAAGACCTAATTAACTTTTTTTAGAAAATCCTATAAAAAGATAAAATAATTTAATTATAAATTGATTTACCTAATTTTTTCTATTAGTTTATTTTACCTATAAACTAATGTATAATCTAAAAATATATCAAATATGTCATGATTTAGTACCTATTTCGCAACCTTAACCTCTCCAAAAAATGTCAATTAGGTCTTATATTTAGAACTGGATGTAGTATTTATTTATAAAAAACTTTTATTGATGGAAAATAAATACAATAAATAACAAACCTATATTTTAATTTTAACGTCTATTACAGTACTACTCCCTCCGTCTCTAATATAAGAGTCGGCCGCAAAAAAAGATTTTTTACGAAAACATGTGAATGTTAGTTGGTTGTGTAGAGTTAATGCTTCTTTTTCAATATTGTCCATATTTATTATGATACTTTTAAGAGAGAAAAATACATAAGTATTTTATGAAAGAGAGTTAGGGGCAAAGTAGGAAAAACACATTAAATGAGGAGAGAATGTGAGATGACCTCTTATATTAGAGACCAAAACCATTCAAATTTTAGGCTGGAGTACTAAGTAACTTCAATCAATAAGGACTCTCTCTTGTCTCTCCCTACTAGAGGGAGCAACTACATTAAGTATATAATTTGTAGATTTAGCTTTTCTCGGAGATAAGGCATGAAAATGGTACTCTATAAACAAAAATCTCTATATCACAATGGTTAAAATTACTTGGTTAAGATTTGATCGAGGGGATCCAATCATCCAAACATAAAAGATATGGTAAAAACATGTTTTAAAGCTATATAAAAATAATATTACTTTGGTTACACTTATGAATGAGTTAATTTATAATTTATGAATGACATAATAAATAAAATGATTTACGAGTAAATAATACTACCTCCGGTCCTAAATATAGGACCTAATTGACTTTTTTTGGAGAGATTAAGGGTGCGAAATAGGTTATTAAATGATGACATATTTGATATATTTTTAGATTATCCATTAGTTTAAAGGTAAATAAACTAGTTTAAGGGGAAAAAATTGGATAAATCAATTTATAATTAACTTATTTTGTTTTTTGGATTTTCTAGAAAAAGTCAATTAGGTCTTATATTTAGGACCAGTACTTGTTAGTTGTTACTATTCATGATTGTAAACTGTATAAGGAGGTTATTTAATGATTTGAAAGTGAGAGTAGGAATACGTGTCAAGAAATGAGGAGAATAAGATGAAGGGGGACGTGAAAGAGAAAAGAGAAAATGGCAATTAAAACAGGTAATGAATGAAGTGGGTAGAACTAGAAGCAAGGATGGGCTCAAGTGGTGAGAAGTTGGGAAGGTGAAGGTTAGATGAAATGTTTAAATGCATTTGACAATTTGTTGATCCATGCAAATGTCGCTTTCTCTGGTTGAAGGATAGGCGTTTATAATGTGATAGTGTCTCTAATGATATGTTTATATAATTTCATTTAGATTAAAGCTAAAGTATACTTTTGGTCCCTTATGTTTGCATCAAGTTTCAATTTCATCCATTATGTTTGGAAAGTACACTTTTAGTCATTTTTTGCTAACACCGTTAGTTTAACTTAACGGAAAATACTAACTTAACAATTTTCAATGATTATTTTATAATTGAATTGTACCAAAAATGATAAATTTTGAAAATATAAGAATAATTACACTCAAATATTTTAATCTGAACATTTTTTTAATATTTAATAATCATTTAAAATTGTTAAATTAACATTTTCCGTTAAGTTAAACTAACGGTGTTAGTAAAAAAGGACTAAAAGTGTACTTTTCAAACATAAATGACTAAATTGAAACTTGATACAAACATAAGGGACCAAAAGTATATTTTAGCCTTAGATTAAATATGTTAATTAAGTTAGTTTACATGACATGCTTTTTTAAAAAAAATACTCTTATCTTAATTCTTTTTATATCTACTTGATTACTATTTTTCAGAGAGGGCAGCATCTTGGGAAACATTTACAAAAATTATAAATAGGTCATATAATTAAGGTCATGATTAACTCTCTAATAAATAGATCGTCAAAAAATTGTATTAAGGGTTGGAAAGAAGGATAAGTAGCTAAAACATCTGATGGTAGTCATAAATATCATCAAACTTGTGATTTCCTACTCTCCCTAGAGTTGCTTTGATCAAAGTATATATGCACTGGAAAGTCATGGCACACATTTCTTCTGAAAATTCAAAAAGAGCAACTAAAAAAATATCCTTTTCTCATATTCGCATGAGACAACACATCAACTCGTACAAGGGTTTTATCAATCCTTTCCCCCTTTTCCCCCTCCTTTTTCACTAATGGGAACTGCATATCATAAAATCGATCAATTTGAAATTTTAAGCGTCCAAATATAAGTGAAATCCTGCAATAGTGCAATCCAATATTTACTGGAGAGGTTTTTTGTGTCATTAGTGATTGTCACATTTTCTTGCGATACCCTTTTAAACAAAGAGTGTGAGCCTTGATTATGGTCTTTATTAGTAGCAGAAACCATTTACCACTTTCTACCATCTGTGCTTCTGAAAATCCACCCACAGTTATCTCCTCCTCATCCTTAAAATTTCTTTCACATAAATGTTATCGCCTTGTCTCGGCCAAACACCATAGGTTGTTGGAACTAGTTTCACTTCTGATGAAAGAGATGAGTAAGAAGAGTTAGGCACATATAAAGTGTATAAATTTCTAACTATTTAAGTACACCTAGCTGGCTCTCTATACTATTTTTTGTAATTAGGAAAATTCTTTCCTAGGTTATTGTCAAAATATTGTAGTAACTTAGCAGCAATTTTTATTTAAAATGAGGAAATTAAAGAAAATATTGACACCCAATAACCTTTATTCTTCATTTAAAATTTAAACCTTTGAATGTGGTTTGACTCTTTTTGTTAGATCTATTTTGAGATTATCTGAACACTAAAAACATTTGTATCAGTTTATATTTTTATTTCTAATTAATTCTATTTTATTTCATTTTTTTACCTCACTATTTTATAAATAAGAGCCTGTTATATATATATATGACCCAAGCTTACTTATCACATAACTAAGGCATTTCATAAGAAAAAAGAGAGAGCCTGTTATATGTTTGTGTGTCTGTGTGCGTGTATAGTCCTGAAATTTGCAGGGTGGTACTCATGTTGAATGGATTTTTATCAAAAAAATTATCTATCATGCATTTATCAATCGAAACTGAATGGTAGGCCATGTTGAAGGTGGGTTCCATTATGACTGATAAAGTCAGCATTGATAACGCAACAACAAAATCCCTTTTACGGGATAATGGGGAATAAAATTTAGGTGAGTTAATTATGTCACCAAGATCAAATCAAGCCCACCAATTCTGAAAGCTTTAGCCTTTTACTGAGCTATTTATAAATTATAAATATAAATTATGTTCCTTTGAGATCCTTATATAAGTGATAACTTTATAGTTATTACTTATTACTCTCCTCATTCCAAAATATATGTTTCAAATAATCATTTTGTCTTATTTGACAAAACTATTTAAGTTAGTTAAAAACATTTAGACAACTAATAAGAAAGTTTGTAGGCAAAGATAAATGATGAGTAAAATTGGAAAAATGTAAAAAAAAAATATTTAGACAACTATATACCATGAAACTTATATTTTGGGAGAATCTCATTCACTAATATTTTTTGGCCAACAATCTCATTCACTAATATGAAGTTTATATTTTGGGATGGAGTAATTAACTAGATTAACCTTTGAAATAACGTGTCTATTATTTCACATTTTATATTGGGTCACCTCTCATTTTAATGATTTTGTTCGGGCTTCAATTTGACCGAACAAAAAACTTTAATCATTCTGTACCGAAAACAAATTTATCCAACCAAAAATTTTACTGATTTTGTCAGGCCTCAAATATAGGGAAAATTAATTTGAGGTCCCCACAAGAGACTTAATACTAGAAAAATTCCAAAAGTTGAAAATATTAATGTAGGGTCCCAAGGGACCTCACTTTAATATACTTGAAAAGTGAAAAGACAGTTCTGCCTCTCCTCCTTCTTCTTCCCCACTCCTCCTCCCCTCCCCCGACCGTCACCGCCGCAGCATCCCGACCGCCGCCGCATCCAGACCGCCGCCGCCGCATCCCCGCCGCCGCCGGGGTGTGTCCTGGGGAAGGCAGCGGTCTAGATGCGGCGGCGGCGGGGATCCGGCGGCTGCGGCGACGGCGGGGAGGGGAGGAGGAGTGGGGAAGAAGGAGGGGGAGGGGCAAAACTGTCTTTTCACTTTTCAAGTATATTAAAGTGAGGTCCCTTGAGACTCTACATTAATATTTTCAACTTTTGAGACTTTTCTAGTATTAAGTCCCTTGTGGGGGACCTCAAATTAATTTTCCCCCAAATATATATTGTCCATTCAAATTTGACACGCTTTCCAAAAGTACTATGAAACTAAAGCAACTTAAACCTTTGAGTGATGATTACATTCATTTTTTATCTTCACTCTCATCACGGCTCTAACAAGTAACAAGCTATGAATAATTAAAATTAACTAAAAGCACACAAGATCAATATCTTGTCTGAATATACATCCAAATCAGATCCTTTCCAGACATATTTTCTCACAACAAACTCTACAGCAACAGTAATTTCAGACAAATCATTTCAATTAAAAAACAGCTTGGAAAGGGAAAAGAAATCGAAGAAACAAGGTGATTCAGTTACATATTGTACAGGTTCTTCATTTATCAAATGAGACTATATATATTCAAATGAAATGCTCAAGTTACAAATATTGAATCAATCAGATCAATTATATATGCATCTTCTTCCTTGACATCTTACTATTAACTTCTCAATCTCATACAGCTTTCTAACACATATCAACCTAGCTAAACTAATTCAGTAACAATTACTTAGATCAAAATAATTGCTGCATCATTTTGAGATCAAAAATCCAAACACAAAACAGCTGAATATATAAAGGGTAGTTACAAAAGAAGAAGACAAGAAATTGACAAGAGAAGCAAATGAAAGGATAGAGGTAGGAATAAGTAGAAAGTTCAAAAGATGAGAATTCAGAGAAGGATTGGGAGGTCAGGGTGGATGAAGAAATGATCAAGAGGAGAAGGTAGAAGATGATGATTTGGAAGAGTAATGTCTTCGAAAGCTGGATGGGGGTCACAGTCACAGATTAGAGAGATGATGATGTTGAACCATGTGGCGATTGGTGCCATAATCTCTCTGCCATATCTGCCTTTCTAGTCTCTATTTATGCTTGGATATTTCCCCTACTCAACATCATGTCCTTTCATTTTTTAATCCTATAAGAAAATCTGATCATAAAAATATTATTGAAGAGAATATAATAGGGAATTTAACAAATATAAAAAAGAGTAGGGGTAAAAAGATGACTTCATTAATAGGTGGCTCAGAACATTAGTGTATATATGCAGATCCTCTCATTGACAAACAAAAAACAAATAAAACAATAGGCTTCATTTTCTGATATAAAGGTTGTCTCCTTATCTTCTAAATTTTGTAATGTTGACAAGGAATATGTTTGGAATTAATTTTTTAAAATGGACAAAGACTTTGATCCAATTTGAAAATAAATTTAAAAAATTGTGAAGCCTGCCTATCAAGTGAGTTGGCCCCATTTTATGTACATTATTGCATCATTGAACAAATCACATGTCCAAATTCCACAACTTGACTACCTTGATAACAAGACATGGAAATTTTCTTCATAACAAAACAAAAAACTAGGTGAGTTGGTGCTTGACGTTGGTTGAGTTCAGTTCATGTGTTCATAATCAAAGAATAAATATAGAGGTATATATCAATAGACTGTTCACCAATAACATCCTTTTATATCGGTGATATTTGTATTCACAGATTGCTATTATTAGCCAGCCCTATTTGATCTTTTTTTTTATCGAAAAAGTTGCTATCATTATCAGCAAATGGCAAAAAGTTTCAACAATACTACCACACTCACAAAGGAGTAAATATCAAATAATGCAACTTCAGAAATAGCAAATTGAAAACAAACACAAATACTAAAATGACAACTAATAGGCAAATCTTAGCCAACTCCCAGCCGAGTAGAATTAGAAGCATCTTGAGGAACATCATCAAAAATCCGGGCATCCTCCATCAGAATGGAATTCAAAAGAAGTGTTGGTTGAGACACCCCCCGAAGGGTACACCCCTTTACAAGCTTCTGCTGCTATGCAATCTGCTGCAACATTACCAATTCTAAGAATGACAGTAACTGAGAACCCAACGTTTGACGCCATGAGATTTAAGATATCTTAAATAATGCTTCGACATCTCCAATCATACATATCAGGGTGATTGGCCTGAATACTTTCAATCAGGTACTTAGAATCATATTCAAAGCACACCTTGTCATGACCCAAGTCTACTGCCAACATAAGTGCTCTTTTGAGTGCTAAAACTTCAGGCATAAAGGCTGAAATAGACTTGATCTTATCACAGAAGCCCCACCTAAAATTTCCATAATCATCACGACATAATATTCCAATGAAAGCATCGAGGAGAAGTAAGAGAAAAAGTGACATCAGAATTTATCTTTAAGTATCCTTGCAAAAGTTTGCTCCAGTGAACAACACTACTAATCTCATTGCGCTGATAAGACAAGCAAACAACAGGTTCAACCTTCCAAAATTGGAGATTATAATTAGCAGCAAGATCAAGAACTTCATACGGATTAGGATCCTTCTCCTCAAATACTTTACCATTTCTGCTCTTCCAAATGAACCAAAGAGTACAGCAAAAGTGGGAAAGCACAATCGTATCAATATTGATGATCGGGTCAATTAAGTTGAGCCACCACCGATTAAAATTCATTATTGTAGATACATCCATCCGAGCAGTCAGGTTACTTCCAAACCAAACAAATCTGGTCCATGAGCAGTGGAAAAACAGATGTTCTAGTCTCATCTTGAGCAAAGCATATAGGACAGATAGCAACATAACAAGTCTAGCCCTATTTGATCTAGACTAATAGCAACATAACATGTCGATTATTGAGTGACAGCATCGATCATTTAATATTGGGCCTCACTTCTCCATTTTGATGGTCCGTCCAGGCTTCAAGCCTTCAACTTTATCACACTAAAATCTTTTATGATTTTGTGTCCAAAAACGACTTTATCCGATCAAAAAATGTAATGACTTTGTCAAGCTCCAACTCTCTCCATCCATAATTGAGTCACTTTTCAGAAGGAAAAAAAATAATTGAAAGATTTAAGGAAGGAATGTACAAAAAAATTGCAATAAATGAGCAACAGTAATTTCAAGTTTTGGCCTATGAAATAACAACAGCTCCAAAAATGAGCCTACAAAAAAATAATTTCAAGTTAAGGAAGGAATAATTGGCCTACAAAAAAATAATTGAAAGATTTAAGGAAGGAATGCAACCATACAAAAAAATTGCAATAAATGAGCAACAGTAATTTCAAGTTAAGGAAGGAATGCAACCATACAAAAAAATTGCAATAAATGAGCAACACTAAAATCTTTTTTTATTTTTTTTTATCAAAAAAAAAAAACAACAGCTCCATAAAGCTTAGACTTCTTAGCTTTCAATAAATACATTTATTTTTTATCATGCCAAAAAAATCTAACCAACTTAAAACTCCCATCACAACCTTCACGAAAAGCACACAAAACTTAGTATCGATCCAAAATTTTCAAATAAATTTTCTCTCAACACGCACAATAGCAACAACGTACAATTGCAGAAAAATCATTTCAATATAATTGGTGATATTGTGTGTGTGTGTGTGTGTGTTACAAAGTAATTTCTCAAGTTACAAAGATAGGATCAATCATCAATAATGACTATTCTTCCTTAGCTTGGCAACACATTTTCATCTTCTCATACAGCTTTCTGATTTTTCAATCGAAATCAATTCAGTAATAATATAGAACAGAATGACTATTGCAACATTGTGAGGGCACACTTTCAGACACAACATACAGTTGAATATTTAAAGGGTAGTTACAAAAGGAAGAAAACAAAAAAGTTGACAAGAGAAGCAAATGAAAAAAGGAAGCAATAGTACATAATTCTTTTCACCACAAAAAAAAAATAAGTAGAGAATCCAGATGAGAATTCAACAGAGAAGGATTGGGAGATCAGGGTGGATGAAGGAATGATCAAGAGGAGAAGGACGAAGATGATGATTTGGAAGAATAATGTCTTCGAAAACTGGATAGGCATCACAGTCACAGATAAGGGAGATGATGATGATGAAGCATGTAGTGATTGGTGCCATATTCTCTCTGCAATATCTTCCTTTCATCCTCATCTTCTACTCTATTTATACTATAATTATTTTCCTATTCTGAGTCCTTTCCCATTTTTTTAATTTTATAGAAAAATCTGATCATATTAATATTATTGAAGAGAGTCTGATTGGGAATTTTAATAAACAGAAGAAATAGTAATTAAAAGAGAAGAAAATGCCTCACAGTTAATGATCTTGTATAATCTAGTGGTACAAAAACTGCCTTATTCTTATAAGGGCGAAGGCCCATTTTTGTTACTCAACTATTGGGGTTGGATCATAAATGGTACACATCTATTGCACAGTACAAAAATGATCATCATCTATTGGGTAGTGGTACAAAAATGATACTCCACTTAAATTTAACGGTGATGGCCGTTAGTTTTGTCCAAGTGGGATTGTTTTTGACAACTATACCCACGTGGCATCTGACTGGGTAATACACATGTGATTTTAATTAAAACTTAAATACACTAAATAAAATATAAAAATGCCAAAATAACCTTGGGACCCAATTAATATAATTTTTTGAAGATGTGGGTCCCACATTTAAAAATAAAAAACTCCCACCCCACCCCCACCCCTCCTCTCTCTCTCCTACCCTCCTTCCCTCCCACCCTTCTCCCTCCGTGCAAACCACCACCAACACCCACCACCCCATAAAATCAAACCACCACCACATAAAACCAAACCCTCACCTCACATTCATCTTAAAACTGAACCACCACCTTACAAAACCATTACCTCGCATTCACTTCATAAAACTAAACCAACGACTTAGGCCAAGGCACCCCTACCTTCTCTGTCGTCGTCGGCAACTCCGTCAGCATAATGTCCCTCCTCGGCTTGGCCACCGGCACCGCCAAAGCTGGGGCCTTAGAGTCCACCACAGTCGACAACAATGCACTGACGCTGACGTGATCGATGCCTTCGACGTCGCCGTAATGACGGCGTTGACGTCATCAACTTCTCGCATGGGAGGAGGGTTCCGCCAGAGTTCTTTGAGGATGGGTTTTGAATTGGAGCTTTTCATGCAATGGTGAAGGTTGTTAGTGTGGTGGGTGGTGCTGGGAATGATGGACTCCTTGGATCTTCACTGTTGCTGCTAGCTCCAAGAGACATTTATTCAATCATGTGTTCTTGGTGACTAGAGCCGATTACGATGAATTTTAGAGGGAGGGCGTGACGGAGAACTGGAGAAGGAGGTTAGGACTTAGGATTTTGGAGAAGGGGTGGTGGGTGTTGGTGGTGGTTTGCACGGAGGGAGAAGGGTGGGAGGGAAGGAGGGTAGGAGAGAGAGGGGAGGGATGGGGGTGGGGTGGGAGTTTTTTATTTTTAAATGTGGGACCCACATCTTCAAAAAATTATATTAATTGGGTCCCAAGGTTATTTTGGCATTTTTATATTTTATTTAGTGTATTTAAGTTTTAATGAAAATCACATGTGTATTACCCAGTCAGATGCCACGTGGGTATAGTTGTCAAAAACAATCCCACTTGGACAAAACTAACGGCCAGCACCGTTAAATTTAAGTGGAGTATCATTTTTGTACCACTACCCAATAGATGATGATCATTTTTGTACTGTGCAATAGATGTGTACCATTTATGATCCAACCCCAATAGTTGAGTAACAAAAATGAGTCTTCGCCCTTCTTATAAATAGAAGACTGCCTAGTGCCTACTCCTCTCATTTAAAAAATGAATAATATATGAAGTTTACTTTTATTAGATTAAGGATGACTCCTTATTAACAAAATTTTAAACACATGAACAAGGGAAATGTTTGTAATCAATTTTTACAAATGCATATATAGTAGCCGATTTGTTAGTACATCTATAATAAACGCTCTTTAAGCTTAGAGGTTTGTTCTGGTCTTGGTGAGCCGTGAGACTCAACTCACCTAAACTTTTGTTGATAAAAAAATAGACAAAGGCTTAGAAAGACCCAATTTGAAAATAGATAAAAACATGTATTAAAGAGAGAGAGCGAAAGTGCAAAGCTCACCAATGGAGTGAGTTCGGCCCATTTTATATACATTATTGTATCGTTGAACAAATCTCATTTTCAAATTCCGAATACCTCAACTTAACTACATAACTACTTCACAAAAAACCTACATAACTCCAAATTTTTGTTTACTTTTTCTTCAGACCAATTTTTATTGTTCTTTATAATTTATCAAGTGCGGGATTGTGGGTATGAAACATCTTTAGAGGATGAAACAAACGTGCAAGTCATATGAAAATATATTTCACATATCTTGTTATGTGTGGTCAACGATCAAAGGGCAAAACACTTTCACCAAAAAGAAATAACTGTAAAAGGCTAGTTAGTTTCCATGTTTTATTTCACTTATAGGTGAGCCTAACTCTTTACCTAAAATTTGTTACACAAAGCCTTCCTTTCTATCTTTCTTTTCTTCACCAAACCCAAATATTTGAATTAACAAAATAAATATATCGGACGGATATTCTTTTTTTATATAGGAAAAAAAAGAATATCTGACCAATGTATTTATTTTGTTAATATACATGGGGCAGATATTCTCCACATAGAGAGAGAGAGAGAGAGAGAGAGAGAGAGAGAGAGAGTACTTAAACTAATTAAGTATTTAACTACTCATAACTAAATTATTTAAAAAATCACACGAAAGGAAGTGAATATTTTGCAAGAGAAATCTGCGTTGAGCCTTGTACATGGAGAATAGTTTGCACTTGATAGATCTTTTCACTAGCTATGCGGATTGAAGTAACATAACTCGATCTGAAGAACACTCAAGCAGTTAGAACCCTGCGTGGCTTTCAAGACCAGGATGTAGAGGAGGAGCAACGAGCACTGGTCATAATAGTGAAAGGGTGGTATACTAACAGCTTACACATACGAAGTCTCAACTTACGTTTGAGCATATATGAATGGATAATTTACTTTTAGAAGAGCTAGCTACCTTGTGCCTGACAATTCTCAAATTTGACCCAATCAAATCATATAGGCAAATGAAAATAGGAGGAGGAAATCAAGGCTTGCAATGCATAATGAAGAGGATTGGTGAAGTGAATTATAAGAGAGCTGTGAAGCTAATATCAATAATGCTTGCATAGTGAAAACATGGAGGAATTTGCCAAATTGTGGATGTGAAGATCAGATATATGGTGCAATATCTGGGTGCATCAACCCATAAGTCGTTGCAGAGAACATACTCCGACGGTGAATACCGTCATACACAAGGTGGGCATTCCAGAAAGTGTCGGAGATCAAGCATAAGAACATGAACAAGAATGTGGTGATTGGTGCCATCTTTCTCTCTTTCTCAATCAATAATCTCATCCAAACTCAAACTCCCAATATATATATCCCTCTCTCTGTGTGTACGTGTATATATTATTCCAAACTTGTTGAAGCAATCACAAATACTATTATAAGAAAGCTAGGTAAAAAAATTAAAAATTGATTTTCCTAAATTTTTCTCTAAACTAGTTTATTTAATTAACTTATAAGAATATATGATCTGATAATATACGATATATGTCATGATTAAGTGGTTCATTTTGCTTTATTAGATTTCTCTAAAAAAGTCGACTAACTCTTATATTTATGAATAGAAAGAGTAGTAGTTTGGTAAAAAAGTCGGGGTGAAGCTAGGATGGGAGAGAATCCTCTTATTAAAACATTTTTTATTTTTATTATCTTCTCATAATTGATCTATCACTTTTGATTTGAAAATGAATGCTCTAGATGCATGTAATATCTTATAAAATATTATTATAATGTTTTTAACATATATAAAAATTTAACAATAGTTTAATAAAGTATGCAGTACATGTCAACTATTCATATTTTTTATAATGGTGGATTGGAGGTTTAAGAATATAATGAGAACACTACAAGAAAATAATAGGCTAGTCACGTGGGCTATGTGGCGCATGGGGCAAGAGTGACAAAACAATCTTTGTTTGTCACGCATGAAATCTCCCAAACGTAACATACACTGCATTTGCTTATCTTTGTTGCGTATGGAGATGTTGCGTGACATATGCATATAAACACCTGTGAGTTATGTAACGTATGGCAGGACCATACGTCACATGACCCACCTCTCGAGGTGGGTTATGTGACTTATGTCACGTATGGCCCTTCCATACGTGACATAAGTCACATAACCCACCTCAAGGTGGGTATGTGACTTATGTCACGTATGGAAGGTCCATACGTGACATAAGTCACATAACTCACCTTGAGGTGGGTTATGTGACTTATTTCACGTATGGAAGGGTCATACGTGACATAAGTCACATAACCCACCTCGAGGTGGGTTATGTCATGTATGGTGCTGGCCATACGTTACATAACCCACCTCGAGAGGTAGGTTATGTAGCATATGACCATGGTCATGCGCCACATATACCATACGCCACAAAAGGTTCATGCGTGACATTGTGATGCATGTTTAATATGGTCATACGCCACATGTCTTCATGCGTGACATATATCATACGTGACAAGTAGTTCATGCGCCACAGTGTTCAATGGCCAAATGTATTCATACGCCACATGTCTTCATGCGTGACATAAGTTCATACGTGACAAGTGCATAGAGTGAAATTTTCCCGCCAACAATTCCCCTATATAAACTCACTTCTAAAATCTCCATATTCACCTCATTTCATTTATTTCCTTTACCATCTCCATCTTTCTTCCTACCCACTATCATTATTTCTTCACTTAAGGTAATGGCCAACTTGCATTTACACATTTTCTACAATTAATTTCATCTACTATTCTTTCACTTTCTTTACTCTACTAACTAATGTTCTTAGTCTATTATTAAATGAATTATGCTAATCTTGTTATTTCATTTTGTAGGTTGCTTTCAACGTTCGGCTAGCTAAATTTGGGACAAAAGACTCATTGACTATTTAGTAACACAATAAAGGACCAAATTCCAAAAAAGGACTCCTAAAAATTATACATATTACAATAAAAACATTTTAGAACCAGAAAAATAAAATTAAAATTTGATTTGGGTAACAATTTAAATTTCCCGCGAGTGCATAAAAAAATTTAGCATATTGTGTCGCGTATGGTGTATGGTGTATGTCACGCATGAACACCAACTTTAAAAGAAATTATGTCGCGTATGGTGTATGTCGCGTTTGGACCAGGTCCATACGCGACATAAGCACCTACTTTTTTTGTGTCGCGTATGAGCCTATTTGTGGCGTTTTTTTCAGCTTGTCACGTCATGTTTTGTGGCGTTTGCTTCACACGTGACATACCTATATTGTCTCGAATTTCAACGTCACTAACCCTTGATTTCATACGCCACTAGCCTATGTTTTTCTTGTAGTGGAAAGATGATTAGAGGAGAAACCCATTTAACTATCAAAATTTTATTTGCTGACCCCCATACATTAAAATATACAACCAAATCAATCGTGCCTTTACCCAAAAGCAATAATAATTGGTGTTTTCCGTCACTGTTGTTACCCAAAAGATGTGATTCTATATACACATATAGAATCACATCTTTCTTTTTTCCTAATCAACCAATGCCCTAATTGACCCATCAAAAAAATTACAAATCAGACTAATTAATTTTTAATCTATCAGGCAATGATGGGACCCAGTTGGGAGCGACCCTACCACCTATCCTGCTGCATTCTCAAAAGATTGATCTCGTGACTTGTGTTCAATTTGGAGGCCCATATTAACTTCTAATTCATCCAAGCACTTGCTTCATCTCTATGCTAAAATACAATTAAATCAAGTGTGCCTTTATCCAAAAGTAACAATAATTGATGTTCGACGCATACTTCCTGTTGTTGCAAGGCTTAAATGTTGAGTATTTTGTAAAAGGTTAAAAGGAAGAGTTTAGGAACATGCAATGAGGTTTTGTGTTTGGCTGTATCAAGCAAGAGGGAAGTTTCCAATTTATTGCGATATGTTCGAATGAGATGGTGACGCAAAGACATGTGATGTTATGGACAATTATAAGAATATGTCCAAAGGGAAGAAAAATAAAATAAAGGAAATATGTTTACGTCTTGATGAGTGCAAGTATCATCCTTTCCTTGCTTGTAAAAATGGCAACAATTATGTTAAACTCAGACCCCACCAAAGAGAAGCAACTTCACTATTTTGGTATTTATTGCCTCACAAATAAAAATCACCCTTTTAAAATAAAAATTTAGGCTACTATCACATCCAACATGGTTCTCAATAATTCTCTAAGCTCTTTTAATCTTTCAACCTATCGAATGCGGGTGAACCTCTATTCGTATGTCCTCTTCGGACCTATCTGACGACGATCAAATTTTACAAAAAAACGGCTTATATTCTAATATTTTAGGGTGATGAAACAATGTAAATTTGAAAACTTTCTAATGATTTTTTGTAAAATAAATAAATTAAAATAGCACAAATTCATATTGTACTTTTCTTAAAAGAACATATTGAAAAAAAATTCAAACTGAACTATTTTATAGTTTGAAAATGTCACGCATTTTATATTCAATCTAATAAAAGAGGAAAATAAAAATACACTGACATTATTTAAAGTCATATTAGAAGCTCCAGAACCATCAAATTTTCGTACAATGGATAGACAAATCAAGGAAATATTTACTAACCTGATGCTTAAATAGTACTCCCTTTAGTCTTAAATATAAGACCTAGATAGAGACTTCATTTTGGTCCTAAATATAAGACTTAGATACATTTTTGGTCACATTTTTCCTAAATTACCCATCTTCTTCTTAACAACTCCTTTGATAGGGGAGGAAAGGGCTACTAAGTAATTAAACTAATTAAGGAGAGGTATTATTGGAAAGACATCTAAAATTAAGCTTTCCTTAATCTCCCCGAAAAAAGTTATCTAGGTCCTATATTTAGGACCGGAGGGAGTATTTACAAAAGCGTTTATAATTTAACCGTCCATTAGATTATTATATTAGTAAGGAAATTTAAATTAATTAAACGTATGTTCTTATAAGGTAAGCTTGTATCCATGACAAATTAAATTTACTTTTTATTACATTACATATAGTTCTACCGGCCATGATTTTTAACTCACATATCATGAACTGTGGTACTTGTCGCGGTTGCCCTTTAGGGATAAAAGTATGGTAAATTGACAAGTATGGTTCGGTCCTGTATGCTGTATGCCTGTATCTAAACTTCATAGGTGAGTAGGGTATTTAATTTAAGGATGTTATTAAAAGGATTCTGTAAAATAACAACAAAAGGGAAATAATGAAATGAGATTCCATCATCATAAGTTGCGTTTTAGCCCATAAAAATATTAATAATTGTTTTTGAGTATTTATTGCCTCAGAAACAAAAATAATTGCCCATTATTTTGTGTTGAGGAAAAAGATACTATGGTGGTTCAATCACTCCGTAAGAGCAAAAATATTCATGTGAAAAAATATTCATGTGATTGTAGTTAAAGTGTACTTAACACCATGTAATTTTTTTAGAGTAAAGGTAATCATAACATTTCAAAATAGGAGCAAAAGTATCTTTACTTTTACTTTTGCCTCTATTTTGAAATGTTATGATTATTTTTGTTCCAAAAATAACACATGTGTATTTTTACACCTTAACCCTTAATAATAAAATTAGCACACACATATATTCTCATAAGGCATGAGTCATGTCATTCATTACTCAGGTGAACTAATTTTCAGTTATTACCGGCAGCTTTATCAATTTCCACCACATAGGGATCACAAGATTTAAGTATTGTAGTATTTTGAAATCCAACTTCATATATATCTGTCTATTCTATTTAAGTTATTATAAAAAGAATGTATATAATAAGCAACAAAAGAAAATAATAAAATGACAATTCATTGTCATCAAGTTATTATGGCGTATACATGTTTTTTTATCTTTTTATAGAAGAAAAATTATTGAGAGATCAAAGGGATGAAACCTACTTGGGCACATATATTTTAATGAGTTTTGGTTTTATTTTTGGGTTAACGATGTTTTATCAACCGACTATAAGTAAAGTTGCATTTGACACAATTGATTATCAAAAGGGTTGGATTTACCGATGGACCTTTCATCTAAGGGCAAAATTGCCAAAACCGTGTATTTCATGGATGCTATGGTTATAGTCAATTGTGTCATTTGCAACTTTATCAATGTTCGGTCGGTAAAAATATTTTTTTAACCTATTTGCATATGATAGACACGTAGACAAAAGAGACTCATGTAACAAATGACTAATGGTCACCATCCATAAAATAGATGGTTTTGACTATTTTACCTTTAGAGAAAAGGTCCATCAATAAATCCGACCTTTGGGATAGTCAATTGTGTCACATACAACTTTGCTAATAGTCTGTCGATAAAATGTTTTGACCCTTTTTTTCTTTTAGCTAAATGTTTTTATTTTGATCAGTGCCACATTATATATTTCTCTTGTTATTGTAAACTAACAATATCGAAGCACAATCAGTAGCAAACTGACCAATGACTTTGAGAAGTAAAAGGGTCCCATAAAAAGGCCAAAAAAAGTATAAAGACCTTATTCAAAACTCAATAAAATTAGAGAAAAGGTGCAACCATACCTAGTAATATGTCAAATGTGTAGCTGACACGGTAATAAAACCTCATGCAAAACTACCTATTATAAATATAAAGGTGTGCAAATAACTTCCATTAATTACAAAGCTTACAAATGATGTGAGACCCACATCTCAAGTTAACAAAAGTTAATTATTTTTAATGGCATAAATAAAATTGCACTTCTTTTTATTTATAATATGTAGTTTTGCATATGATATTTTAATACGGCAGATGCACATTTAATATAATACTACTATTGAGTTTTGCACATTTACCCATAAAATTATAAAGACGTGCATAACAAATTTTCCCTTAAACTATTACGTAATATATAATTCTGATGCATTAATTTTATTTCTTATAAAAATAACCATTCTGTAATTTATAATCTTCCAAACAAAAAATGTTCCCATTTAATCATCTTCATTTTCATTGTATATAAAACTATGTCCGCGGAAAGTTTTATTTCACTGTTTTTCACATCATTGACTCTTCCCACTAAATGGGCCTTAAATAAGATTCAATTCCGTTGTTTGATAGGGCTTTAAAGAGGCCAATATATCTGAAATGGATGGGCTCAAAGAACCCAGTCTATAAAGTATAAAACTTCAAAATGAAACCAATGACTTCTAGAATTTGGAGGCCCACTTTGTTGGTTATTACTACCTCCGGTCCTAAATATAGGACCTAGATAACTTTTTTTTGGAGAGGTTAAGGTTGCAAAATAATCTATTAAATCATGACATATTTGATATATTTTTAGATTATCCATTAGTTTATAAGTGAAATAAACTAGTTTAAGGGAAAAAATTAGGTAAATCAATTTATAATTAACTTATTTTGCCTTTTTTTAGGATTTTTCAAAAAAGTCAATTAGGTCTTATATTTAGGACCGGAGAGAGTATATTATATCACTCCCTCCATTCTAAAATATAAGGACTTATTTGGGGATTTAAGTTTATTCTTGAATATAAAACTTCTTTTTAACTTTTTCCTCACAATTTTCCTAAATTATCCACAATGATACTTCTTAATACTCCCTCTATTCCTAATATAAAACTACTTGAAAATTTCATTTGTTGCTAAATATAATACCACTTTCTAATGGTTTCCAATTTTTCTCAAATTAATCATAAAAATGTTTATCTATGATAAAAAAAGAGGGAGAGTGCTAATATATTGGTAATATCATGTGCTACTAAATAACTTAACTAACATCCTAAATCTAATCAAATTATACAAAGTTGTTATATATTTTGGAACAAAGGGAGTAATAAATAAGTAAGAAGTTAGAGAATATGAGTGTAGGAATAGAGATAAGGGTATTATGGTAACATATTGTGATTTTAACTAACATCATTAATCCAATCAAATTAAGTCAATATGTCTTATATTTAGATACGAACGGAGTAGTTTATAAGCACATTATAAGTTCAAAATCCATAATATTCAATTTAGTGCGTGGAGGAAACACTGAAGAGAAAATTACTAGAAAATCTCTCTCTACAAAAATTATTGTTTAAGGTGATTAGAGATTCAGGTCGTTCAATTTAGACAGCTTATCTTCTACTGGTACAACTATTCGTTATGTATACATACAAAACCTTTTTAATTAAATATGTGCAAATGTCTTTATTTTGTACATAATTGTTGTAGTCATGCATGTTACAATTGAAGAAGAGTTTCACCCACTAAAGCAGGGTTGCAGTTAGGTCCTTGAACAAATTTCAAACTAATAGGATTGGTTTTATGAGGAATACAAGAAGTGATGAAGAAGTAGTGTGCAATTTTTTAAGGTGTGGACATCACTTTCCTTTACCTTCACTTGATTCTATTTTATAGGGTATAAGTTGGATTAACTGCTGAATTTCCTACAACATATAATGAATGCTCTTGAGTATAATAAATTTCACTCTCAACACTTATACCAAAACAACAATGACTTTATCCATTGTCTACTTTAAGAGATGAAAACCATGAGGTTGATCTTGTTTATGTGGTGAGTTGTGTTGTGTATAGAATGGATATTATTGACGCTACTAATGGGTATATATAGATTATAGGCAATATAATGAAATGGTGCCTCTTGATGATTGATGAAGCGATATACATCTTCAACTGAAAGTTATAAACACCAGCTAGTTTCTTGAATCTCGTGTTATCCATGAACAAACATATAAAGAGTTCCATCTTTATAGATACAGAGTTTTTTTTTAATAAAAAAATTAAACTTTCATGTGTTTTTGAAATACAAAAGAGGTAGTATAACCTTAATTATTGATTGACAATGTGTTATAGCTCCTTAAATCACTCTTCGTAAAAATTTCTTGAACTATAAAAATGCAACTTAATTAACCAAAATCACAAACTATTTATTTCAAAACATTCCAGCAATTTATATACCTTTAGATAAACCGTATTTTTCAGCAATTTCCCATTATTTTGACAAAGTATGACTTTTTCTGATTAACTAACGACCCTCAATATACATGTACTTATGAAAATGTAGGCAAGTAAGCAACCTCCGATCCATGGTCTACATGAAGCCATATTATACATGGGGAGAAGATAATGAAGTTAGAAAGTAAGTCTCCTTCATGAAAGTGACAAAAATAAATAGCCTTGTATTGTAAGGTGAGATTGCCACTGATTTTACTGGAGAGACAATGAAATTAAACCTTCCTTTTACTCTTGGCAACAACACTTTCCCTACGCTATATATATTACTTTTTTTGCAAACAAAATATATATATATTGAACACACACACACACACAGTGTGTGTGTGTGAGTTTTTTTATCCATGTATGGCTATTAGGCCACTTGATATAAATAAATTAGTTAAATATTGAAATAGTCCATACAACTTGACTTTGTAAAAACGGCACGCGTTGAAAGTGAAACAGAATCTACCATTTCCCAAGAAAACAATGCCACATATAAGGACATAATATGTCATTTTTAAAATAAAAAGGGAGAGTAGGTTAACTTTGGTGAAGACACCCGTAAAAGATGGGATTGAAAAGACACATACCAGTCCATGAACCTATGATGTTTAACTGGATAAATTATTATTACGATGAACACAAACAAGTACAAATGCGGCTAAAGTGTGATTATATTATGGTAATTAGTGAGCAAAAAGAAACCACATGCTCTACAGAAACAGAATTATTCTATCTAAAGCCTTGTTGTGGAACTATTGTTCCTCATCGTTTAGTTTAGCTCTATGGCATGTGTGAGAGAGAGAAATTTGTCTATAGGAAAGTGATTTGGTTTGGCACTTCGCAATACAATATAATAAAATCATGCAAGATTAGATTTTTTTTCATTTTCATTATCATTTTCAGGCAGCCGCACTTATATATTAATCCTGTTCTATTCTTTACAAAAAAATTATTTTGATTAAGACATACCTTCGGCTCTTTCTTTCGTCCTAGTGATGATAATAAAAGATTCTAACATTAAAATTTTAATTATTGACAACATTCTTAAATGTTGATATATAAATTTTAATTTGAGTTAACGATATTATCATAAAAACATTTCTGATAAAAAACATTATTATAAATACATCACTTTATAAAATTAAGAGCTTCAATTATAACTTTCACCTAATTTTTAGTTCACATATAATTCTAAAGTGAGCTGAGAAAGTATGGCTTAGTTGAGCATAACTTTCACTAAATCCATGCCAGATCAAGTGATTTGGAGATAAGGTTAGGCCCAGCAATAGAAAGCAAAAAAAAGTGAAAGCTAATATTCAATATTGTGCATTAACTTGAAGAGAAATAAATATGGCAAATATCCAAATAATACTACATGCATGCTGATAAACACATAACTAAAGTATTTTTTATTTTCCTCCCATAAATCATATTGTTGAGTACAGACAAGACCGGGGAATGACTGAAAATAAAAAAAGAAAAAGAAAAGGGCACACTGAAGAAGAAGATTCAAAAGGAAAGTGCACAAAAAGACAAGAGGGTATTACAAAAGACTCCCTCTGTCACATGAACATTAGACTCATCTCTTTGTAGCATCTTTGTTCCCATTTGAATCCTTTGTTTAAACATTAATTAATAATAATTAATTAATACAAGAGAGATTTAAACAGAGGGGTTGCTCCTGAATGATCCAAGTGCCTTGGCTGCTCCTGCCCTTAAGATGAACTGGTGGTAGAATGCTGCTATGGCTGCACCAATGAATGGTCCCACCCAGAAGATCCACTGAACCAAAACAATAATGAACATAAGTGTGTTTTACTATAGTACTAAATTTAAATCAGAAATAACAGTTTTTAAGGAAAAAATCATGGGAATTCATATATACTCACATGTTTATCCCAGGCTTTCTGTTGGTTGAAGATAACAGCAGCTCCGAAACTCCTGGCCGGGTTAATGCCCGTACCCGTGACTGGGATGGTGGCCAAGTGAACCATGAACACAGCAAATCCAATGGGAAGTGGAGCCAAGACCTTCAAGCACAGAACAAAGATTAATTAAGTAATCAACATGGTAAATATTCATTAACTGATTAGTCCTCATAGTTTTTATTCAGTTATACATAGGGACTAATCCAACAACCTCACCAAGTACAAGTGGAGACTCAAACTGGGTTGACCCTTTTTTATACATAGGGGGACTAATATTTAAAATAAATAAAATATACGAACTTATGTTACAAGAAGTTAAAGTTCAAGGACTAAATGACAACTTTGTTAAAATTATTGGGTTTGAGTATATAATATTAGATTGATACAAGTGACCAGCATGGTAAATGTTAATTAAATTGTCAGTGATGTGAGGGTAAGTGGTTAAAAGACTAAGAAGTGACAAGAATGAACAAGTGGGAGGGGTTCACAAGCAAGAGTGGGGCAAGCATGCATGTGATGCCCATGATTTCAGCTTCTTTTATTATTGCTATATAAGAGAATCTAAGAAAGTAATTGAAGGTGAATACAGAACACCAAGCTGATATTGACAAAATGAAAGGTGATCCTAGAAGGTTAGAGAAAATGACAGAAGCTATACATATCACGGACAGAATTATGATTACTTTACTTTGGGGCCTCAAACACTTAAACTTTGCTTTCAAGGTATAAAGGGAAAGAAAAAAAATCAACAAAGCATGAAAGACTATGACTAAAGTAGAATCCAATATTATTCTATATATAATATGAAAAGACATTAGATAATCTCCTTTATTCATGTGCCAGCCATGATAAAATCCAAACACAACCACAAAATCAAACAAGCCTATGGACCCCATATTTACCAAGAGCGTGGTGGTATTAATTATCATGCTCCTGATAAATTTTTTGGCAGGAAAGTGATAGCAGTAATCATCCAAGGTGAACAAAAATACTCCTCAAAATAAAGAAATTTTATGACCACTCATCTCATTTTACAGCTGGAAAAAATTATCATCTATTATTAAAAAAAGAAAAGACTTATCATCAAAGAAATTGAACTAGATAGTGCAACAAGCAACAAAAGTAAAGTGATACAATTTACAATTTCAACAAGGATTTTCAGCTATATTGCTATTCTTCTCTCTATCTCTATTTGTATCAGTCGATAAATTCATAAAGAAAACAGAAACAGTTCTTTTCCATTTTTGATAAAAAAAAAACAGTTCTTTTCTGTATGTATCTGTATCTGTTTCTTCTAGATTCCACCAATCAACAACAGTTCATATCTTAAAAAATAAATCTTCTCAATTTAATCTATTTGTAATCTTGCAATAAATAGAAGCACACGGATGCTTGTACACCAAATCAAAACTCATCAAAGACACAGACTTTGGAGCTTTCTAGATATATCATGTAAATTCCCAAAAGTTACACAAACTTTTTACAAGGGTAAAATATTATTTATAATCTAACTTAGCATACATTCTTTTCTCCCTTTAACCAATGTTTCAGCACAACTTTTCAAGCACCAATATCTTTTATTCCACAATATAAACAAAGTTCATACAGTAACAAACAGTATTCCTCATATCAATTAAAAAATTCACACAAGCACAAAAAGTAACACAATTAAAAAACTAAGTAGTAACAAGAGTAATTAATACTTACAGGCACATGGGAATCTCTAGCGTTCCTCTTGGGATCAGTGGCAGAGAAGACAGTGTAAACCAAAACAAAGGTTCCAATAATCTCAGCACCTAAACCAGTGCCAACACTGTAGCCATCACCAAGAGTATTAGCACCACCACCATATTTGGTGTAGTAAGCCTTTTGGAAGGCTTTCACTAATCCAACTCCACAGATAGCACCCAAGCATTGAGCCACTATGTACAAAATGGCTCTGATCAGTGACACCTTGCGTGCCAAAAATAGCCCAAATGTCACTGCCGGGTTGATGTGTCCTCCTGCATCCATTGAACAAGAAATTTCAGAACTTTAATGTTACAACTCACAATCATGGTGCTAGGCTTAGTGGGGTGTTTTTTTATCTCTTTAATGGAATTATAATATGTTCAGAGATGGATTTTTTTTCATTCATATGTATATCAACTTGTGCTTAAGATTAAAAGCCCCTTCCAAGACTTTCTTTTGATTAGTTGGGTGTTTTCTCATAACTCAGAGAATAAGCATAAACAAGTGATAAACAAATAAGGCAATAACATGTGATCTTCCTAGTGGATCTCGAGAATCTGAAAAATACAGCCAGAATTTTCAGAACTACAAATTTTCTAAAAAAACATTTTTTGTAAGAAAAACCCAGAAATGTTTTGGAACTCTGTCCAAAAAAAAAACAAAAGAAATGTTTTAGAACAAAAAAAAGAAATATGGGATACACAACTACAGTTTTCAGAACTGAAATAAAAAAACAATTCTTTTCTGCCTACAGCTCAAAGGAGTTAACTTTTTGTTGTAACAGAACTATCTAAACATGAAAAAGAAAAACAAAAAAGAAAAAAAGGGAGAGAAATCTCTGTTTAGTGAAGCTCATAAACATGGAAAAAACAATTCTTTTTCCATCTAGTAGTGCTTGTTATATGTATATATCTTCAGTGAAGCTCATAAACAAGTAAAAAAACATGTAAAAGGTAAAAAAAAACAAAACTCCATTTTGAAGAGAAAACCCAAAACAAAAAAGAAAAAAAAAACAGTAATCCTAAGAAGAAAAGAGAGGGAACACACCAGAGATTCCGGCAGTGCAGTAAACAAGGATGAAGATCATGCCACCAAAGGCCCAAGCAATGCCAAGAATACCAACACCACCACAGACATCACCAGTAGCAACAGTGGTATCAGTCTGACTCTTGTAGCCAATGACAGTGAGAACAGTAATGTAAAGGAAAAGCAAAGTGGCAATGAACTCAGCGATCAGAGCCCTGTAGAAGGACCACTTTCCCAGCTCTTCTGCGTCAATGAGTGGTGCAGGTGGTGGGTCATGGTAGTCCTTCGCTGAATATGATCCTCGCTCTGCAACTTCCACATCTTTTGCCATTGAAGAACACTCTAACAAAAGTCACACCCCACAAAAGAAAGATAGAGAGAGAGGGAAAGTTTGAGGGTTTGAGAGTGAATAATGTGGAGAGATGAGTTGCAGAGATGGGAGAAGAAGAAGGGGTATATATATTGTGCTGGGACTCAGGCTTGTGTGTCTGTATTTCTGGTGGGTACTGTGGACAACAGAAAATGAAAAACGAAATATGTGAAATCTATAGTTAAACGGGTTACTCTAATTACATTCATTTATTCTTATCATTATTCTTTTTTTATTTAAAATTAAGGATTATATGACTTATATCTGTCTCTTAAGTTTTTTTTTTCCTTAGAGTCTATGTCTGGTGTCCAGCACTTTTTGAAAACCGACTAATCCAGAGTTTAACCGGGGAGGGCGTGCCAAATATTAAACTCAGACCTTGAAAGCAGGGAGATTCTTATCTCTCCTTTTCTAACTATCAGGTCACTCGTCCCTTGGCTCTATCCCTTAAGTTTTAAGTATGAATAAAGGATCATATACTCCCTCCGGTCCCTAATGTAAGAGCTAGCCGTCAAAAAAACGTTTCTTAAGAAAACATGTGAATGTTAGTTGGGTGTCTGGAGTTAATGCTTCTTTTCCAAAATTGCGCATATTTATTATGGTAGTTTTAAGAGAGAGAAATACATAAGCATTAATATATATGAAAGAGAGTTAGGTGTAAAGTAGGAAAAAATGCATTAAATGAGGAGAGAATATGGGGTGAGCTCTTACATTAGGGACCAAAACCATTCAAATTTTGGGCTCTTACATTAGGGACCGGAGGGAGTATATACTTTATATATACTTTGGAGTATGAATGAATGTCATATCTATCATGAAATTATACAAAAAAAAGTCATATTTACACACGAAGAAACATATATTATTATAGGTGAATATTATACACTTTGTACACTTTCAAAATAAATTTGGGGAAAAAAATACTTTATGAGCAGATACGATCTTTTATCATACTTCGTGTGGGTATAACATGAAACCCTTTATATTATTGAATAGTATTGATAAGAATAATTTAGATAAAATATAAGAAAAATATATATATCTTATACTCAGAAAGACACTGACTTGAACCTGGTTTGTGTGGTTGAGTGGCAAGGACTCATTCACCCTTAACCAATTGTCTGGGGTTCGATCCCTGGCTTTGGGTATGGAGAAGCATTAAATCTCCCACGCCAGTTGTCCCACCCTTTGAGGTGCCTACAAATTAGCGGGGATTAGTCTCTCACTTGTCGAGTGAGTGAGGGATACTTGATGATGGATAAAAAAAAAAGACACTGACTTGACTAGTTAATACTTGGGAGGGCGAGCAAATATTTTATTGGAGTTCTTTGAAATTTAGTTGAAAATGGGAAGTGATTATCCAATGGGGTTTGGTTTCGCTTTCACAATCACCGACCTCCACCTGCACCCACCTGGACTTTACCACCACCCCCTTCCACTCTCTTCTGTCTTCTTTTCAATCTTTTCTTGTTCTGAGAAAAAATACATTTTATAACCCGTGTTTTCGTAAAAATTATACTACTATATCCCTTTCTTTTTTTTTAACTTGAGGAGCAAAACAATTTTTAATTTGGTCTATAAATTTTTCCTGATCAAGTGACTACCAGTTGCTTTAAAACTCTAGGTATGCAATTGAGATAATTAAGGGGTTTCCTCATTGTAGGTTGAAATTTGCAAAACAAACTAGTAAATTATTAATAATGTAAAATAATGGTGATTAGATGAAAATTTGCATTTTTTTTAAATTTTGATCCATCAAGTTCCAAATGAAGTGTTTTTGTCATTTAACTTTTATTTTTGCTCAACGACATTAGTCTCTATATATGAATAAAAGAAATTGGATTATTTGGCCCTTAAGAGGACCAGAATTTTTCTTTGAAATTTGAGAGATCAAAGTAAAAAAAATGAAAGCAAATTCTAAGTACTAAATTGTATATCAACAATAAATACATATGAGAAATTTTTGTCAAAACCCCCCTATTTAAAAATGTTTTTGGCACAATTAACATAAATTGGAATATTGACACTTTGTAAGAAATTTGCATAGTACTAATATTTTTATGCATAAATTTTCCATAAATATTTTGAATAATTTATATTATATCATAAACTCTCATTATTTAATTGAAATAGTCTTATTTCTAATAATCTACCTAATTACTTTCATTGATGATACATGAATAGTATATATGAAAATGTTAAATTTTAAAATGACAAATTTTTGAATGAAGGAAGTAGTGACTACTGACTAGTGAGTTTATATCATATTTCTAAAAATCATGCATTAAAATATTTTATCTACGACCGTATCATACTCTCTTTTCCTTTAATGAACAGAATTAAACTTTCCAATTAGTTATATTTAGAACAGAATAAAATATTTACCACCATAATAATGTTATGACATGCTATATGTTTATATATTCAGATCAATATACTTGTATTGACGAAGTCATGGGGCATTCATATATTAGATACTTCGGATTCTCAAGATTTTGAACAAAATTTTTAAAATAATGGGTCTTTTGACGTAATATTATTCTGTATAATTGTTGCTTCCCGTGTCAATGTTAACTCTAACATTACCGTTAGATAGTTGGTAAAAAACTCATAAATAAAAGTTGTAGTTGGATAGCCTGAACGATCCATTCTTCTTCAATCTTCTAGGACTTTTGAGGGTTGTTAGTTTTAATTTGTAAGAATTTGAATTTTCTTTATCAGAACAATAATCCGAATTTCATGTAATGCAATTGGAATATTTCTTACTTGCTCCTTAGACCATATTAGAATATTAAGACAACTTTTACATTTCCAACTAATAATATCATTTATTATAGTTAATAAGAATATATATTTTTCACTCTTACACATACACTGTATATATTTAGAACAGACTAAAATATTTACGCCTTAATATATATATATATATATATGTACTACCTCCGGTCCTAGATAAAAGACCTAATTGACTTTTTTTGGAGAGGTTAAGGTTGCGAAATAGGTTATTAAATCATGACATATTTGATATATTTTTAGATTATACATTAGTTTATAGGTAAAATAAGCTAATCTAAGGGGAAAAATTAGGTAAATCAATTTATAATTAACTTATTTTTCTTTTTATAGGATTTTCTAAAAAGTCAATTAGGTCTTATATTTAGGACCGGATGAAGTATATATTAAAATTCAAGACTGAAAATTCACGGTGCAATGCAAGCATAAGTAATTTTTTAATTCACGGTGCGATGCAAGCATAAAATTCAAGACTGTATATATTTATTTATTAATAACATCGTTTACTGAAAAATGAACAAGAAGACTGAAAATTCACGGTGCAATGCAAGCATAAGAAAACAAGTAATTTTTTAATATAAGATAAGATCCAAAATGTTGCTACTGTTAAGAAATAGCTAACGTGTTGATCATATATAGTAATATTAGTAGCTAACAATACGATTGTCGCTTTTGCTTCTTTACGTGTTTTAAGGCGTAGGAAAGGAAAGAAATGGACACCTCATTTAATTTTGTGGCAAGACTCAAGTTTACCATCACTATCACTTTGGCTTTGACTTCTCAACCAATTAACCACAATCTACACGCCTTACACACAAACACAAACACACTAGTGAGTGTGTATTTCATCTCATACTCTGTATAATTTCCCCACACATATACATATATATACATATACACAGACTAATTTTAAATCGATGTACATGTTTGAGCATACACTAAAAGATACGAAAATCTCCCTTGAAGTACTCATTCATAGGATCTACGGGGTCTGTCTCGTGATATGCTCGATGGTGATTGATGCCACATAACTGTTTCATTAATCAAGAGTCAAATGACCAGTATTATCTATACTTTAATTTGGTCTTAAAAGAATATACTCCTATCATTTATTATCTTACACCATATGAGCTAAATAATGCAGTCACTACAAGAAATATATAGGCTAGTGGCGTATAAAATTAGGAGTTAGTCGCGTTGAAATTCGTGACAACATAGGTATGTCACGTATAAAGCAGACGCGAAAAAACATGACGTAACAAGATGATATACACGTGACAAATAGGTCCATACGCGACAAAGACAGAAGAGGTGGAGAATATAAAAGTAGTTGTTTATGTCGCGTATGGACCTGGTCCAAACGCGACATACTCCATACGCGACATAAGTTTTAAACGTGACATGCTCCATACTCCATACGTGACATACTCCATGCGTGACACACATATGCGTGACATAAGATATGATATTATAACATGTTCTCCATTGTATGTGGCGCATACAAGAACGCCACATCAGCATTCATGCGCGACATTAGTAGGCAAATGTTCTCCATTGTATGTGGCGCGCAAAAGAATTTTATTTTGCGAGCGAAGTTCAAATTTTTTTATGCCCCAGCGGGAAATTTAAATTTTTACCCAAATCAATTTTAATTTTATTTTTTTGGTTCTAAGTTTTTATTGTAATATGTATAATTTTGTAGGGGTCCTGTTTTGGAATTTGACACTTTATTGTATTACTAAATAGTAAATGAGTCTTTTGTCCCAAATTTAGCTAGCCAATGTTGAAAGCAACCTACAAAATGAAAGAATAAAATTAGCATAATTCATATAATAATAGACTAAGAACATTAGTTAGTAGAGTAAAGAAAGTGAAAGAATAGTAGATGAAATTAATTGTACAAAATGTGTAAATGCAAGTTGGCCATTACCTTAAGTGAAGAAATAATGATAGTGGGTAGGAAGAAAGATGGAGATGGTAAAGGAAATAAATGAAATAAGGTGAATATGGAGATTTTGATTCTAAGTACTTGTCGCGTATGAAATCATGTCACGCATGAAGACATGTGGCGTATGAATACATTTGATTATTGAACAATGTGGCGCATGAACTAGTTGTCACGCATGAAACATGTCACTCAATAAGACATGTGGCGTATGAACATATTTAGGCCATGAAACAGTGTGGTGCATGAACAATGTGTGGGGCATGCAATATGTCGCGAATGGAGCATTATGTCACGCATGAAACTAGTTTGTCGCGTATGAGCCATACGCGACATGTAGTGACGCATATGAAAAATGATTCTGAAACTTAGTTGCATTGCTATATATATATTTAAACGCGGCCAGTTCCATTTGCGGATCACAATATTGAGAGAGAGTGGACAATTTCTTTTCATATGGATAAGTCATGGATCACATTTCCACGCACGACTACCGTGTACTTAGATGGCGTTGAGATTTTCCTACAATTTGCACAAACACATGGAGCTGTCAACGGAGAAATCATCTGTCCGTGTCGAAAGTGTAAGCTAAACAGATGACATTTGCCAGGAACTGTTCAGGAGCACTTGATTGTAAAGGGGTTTAAGACAGATTACAAGTTTTGGTATCTACACGGGGAGAAACCAGAGATGTCAATGGATTTGTTCCCTGGGAGTTCTGGAGGAGCAGTGCCATCAGGTGATGATCATGAAGAAGAGGACGATCCTTTTGTAGATGCGCTTCGCGACGCTTTTGGTGTTCAAGGCCACGCGGATGCCGATGATGGAGATGTTGACAGAGCAACATGTGACACTGGGCGCGAAGCACATGACTTCTTTGAACTACTTGAAGAATCAGATAAGCCCCTATATCCTGGATGCACAAATTACTCTAAATTATCCTTTTTAACGAAAATGTATCACATAAAGTGTTTACACAAAGTCAGTGATACAGCCACTTCTCTTATTCTTGAACTGTTGCATGATGCATTTCCATATGCGGAGATAACGCCATCTTTTTATGAAGCAAAGAAGATAATTAGCAAAATTGGGTTGGATTATCAAAAGATAGACGCATGTCCAAATGATTGCATGTTGTACATTGGAGATGATGCAGATAGGGAGACGTGTAAGTGGTGTAATGAGTCAAGGTACATTACGGAAGACAATGAGGAGGAGGGAGACATCGCCACGGACCCGAAGACACACATAAAAAGGCCAGCGAAAATTCTCAGATATTTTCCCTTAAAGCCTCGGTTGCGGCGCTTGTTCCAATCTTCCAAAACAGTGGGGCACATGAGGTGGCATGCTGATCACAGGAGTCAGGATGACATGTTGCGACATCCACGTGAAGGTGATGCATGGAAAACATTTGACCGTGACTTCCCTGATTTTGCGGCTGATCCAAGAAATGTTCGACTTGCTCTTGCTAGCGATGGATTCAATCCTTATGGCAAGCAAGACTCTAAGCATAGTATATGGCCGGTTGTGTTGATTCCGTACAACCTCCCTCCATGGATGTGCATGAAGCCAGATTTCTTCATCGTCTCACTGATCATTCCTGGGAAAAAATCACCGGGAAATGACATTGATGTGTATTTACAACCACTTGTAGCTGAGCTGATAGAGTTGTGGGAAGAAGGCATAGAGGCTTACGATGCAGTTGACAAGAGTTTTTTCAATTTACGTGCAGCTTTAATGTGGACTATAAGTGACTTCCTTGGAATAGGAACGCTGTCTGGATGGAATAAATATACAGGACATGCTTGCCCTGTGTGCAACTTTGACACTGATTCGGTCCGCCTCAAGCACAGCAGGAAATGGTGTTTTATGGGTCACCGACGCTTTTTGGACGCAGGATATAAGTTTCGGAGGCAACGTAAGTGTTTCAACGGTCAACAAGAAAAAAGAGCTGCCCCGATCCGCTTGTCGGGGGACGAAATCGTAAACCAACTTTCTGATGTTGAGTTTCAATTTGGAAAAGTGTTTTCAGCGCCTTCACAACAATGGCGCAAGGTCAGTATCTTCTGGAGTCTACCGTATTGGCGTAACAATTTGCTTCGTCACAAGTTTGATGCAATGCATATAGAGAAAAATGTGTGTGACAACGTACTTTACACAATTCTGGGGGAGTCCGGGAAATCTAAAGATCATCTTCTAGCTAGGAAAGATATGTGTGACATGAACATGCGGCCAGAAGCTTGGCCTGATGAGAATGACAAATTCCTCCCTGCAAAATTCACACTTACAAAGAAAAACAAGGCTTTGTTCTTGAGGACATTGAAGAATATAAAAGTTCCTGATGGATATTCAAGCAACATTGCGCGGTGCGTTAACCTGACTGATGAGACCATACACTACCACAGATTACCCCATTTACATGCGCTTATTTTGGCCTCTACATACGCTTATAAAGCGCATGTAGAGGGGGGCGCTGGTAAAGGCTCCACATGCGCTTTTTAAAAGCGTATGTAGAGGGGGGCTATACATGCGCTTAAAGCGCATGTATAGATAGGTACCTCTACATGCGCTTTAAGCGCATGTACATCTACATGCGCTTAAAGCGCATGTAGATGTGCCTCTACATGCGCTTTAAGCGCATGTAGATGTTTACATCTCTACATGCGCTTAAAGCGCATGTAGATATAGGTACCTCTACATGCGCTTAAAGCGCATGTACAGCTATATGTTTTTTAATATATATTAATTTACATTTGCCACCTATACTTTCAGAAGTCACCAGAAACATTTACTCAAAATAATGTACCAGAATTACGTGAATTATATATGTATATTGTATCAAAATATTTAACTTGTTTCCAGTTATATATAAACATCACCAAAATATACATGCACGCCAACAGAGAAAAACTTCTCTTCATTAGCCTTGGACATCGCATACTAAATGTCTTTAGGCTACAACATTAATCCCCCTAAGCCACTCAAAGGACTTACTATCCTAATCCTACAAATTTTACAAACATTAAATGGAGGCACTTACAGCAAAAACATTCTGAGCCAAATAATCCTTTCTGAAAAGTCTTGTAGTTTCTAATATGATCTTGTCTCCTTTAGCTAAACCATCCTTGGCTGCAAGCTATTCTGCATAAGGCCAATATTAGATGAAATTAAACCAATTCAGACAAGTAAAATGAGGCAACAACAGATAAATTTGATAACAAAATTCTAGTCATTGTATGTATTCATATGTGGCATGCCAAATTACAACTGAACACTATAATGAAATAAATACACAAGTTTCTGTGGTATGAACCTGCACTTGCAAAGGCAATAAAAAACATACTTACTCACCTCCTGTAGCAATATACTTTCAAGTTCAACCAGTCTATAAAATGATAACCTCACAAAGAGAGAAGGAAAGTCACACTAGACAATCCATCTACTCATCACCAAACAAAAAGATGTTAAAGTGCATTAATTTATCATAAACCATCAAACAAAGCAATTAGAAGATGAGAAGGGTATGAAAAACACTAAAATCAATCCAATAAAAAGAGAAGGGAATGAAAAACACTGTTACAAAACAATATTAGTCAGCATAAACAACAAAGTAGTTTGACAATTGGTATGACTTTTTACCTTTACATTTGATAATAATTATACTAACATAACCATAAAAGGTTACTGGAAGCAAGACATTAATAATGAGTTCCATGCTAATTACCCATCTGGGACCTACAAGGAAACACCAACAAAAGAGAGAATTGATGATAGCTTTGACTGCACAGCCTTATATTGAGGAATTCTCTGATTTCTTACAGTAAGACAATAAAAAAATATTAAAGAACTAACAAAAAAATCCCTCAACAGTACACTATTCAAATCCACATAAGCTTGTTAGAAGACATGATTGTTACAGGTTCAATGATGCTTTGGTGGTGTGCTATCTTTGAGTACAACGTTCAAAGAATACAAAATAATTAGGAACCATAGAATATGGTAAGAAAAGTTTTCTTCAAGGGAGAGCTTGACCCTGAAAGCCTGCACATTAAAGAGGAGTTGAGAGCATGCAAAAACAGAACTGATCACAAATAATCAGAAAAATTATCAAGCACTGCCAAATTGACACCAATTGCAAGGAGAAAAGTTATTTCCTTATAACCACAATGAGAAATCAGCATGGCATCATACAAACCATGTAGCCAACCCCACCAAGTGGGATAAGGCTTCATTGTGTTGTTGTTGTTGATCTATAGATCTCAAGTTAAGTAACATATCAAGTGTAACACAAAAGGTGGACAGACCTTCTAGACTGCAGAACAAACTTCCACTGCTTCTTCAACCAAATCTACTTCCATACGATCCCCCTGCACTCAAAACATATGAAATCGGAGATAATAAGATTAAAGTAGGATGAGCACATGCAACTTCAGAAGTTCAATAACACATGCACCTTCAGAAGTGTGGTGTTCATGAATGTACACGCAAAAACACATCTAGCAATAGCACAAGAGTGAAAGATATTCCCAGAAACAATGAATGCGATGATGAAAGTGAGACCTTAATAATGAGATCCATGTTAATTATCCATGTGAGACGTACAAGAAAAGTAAAAAAAAAGAGTGAGAATAGATAATTATCTTGACTGCACATATTTAAATTAAGAAATTGTCTTATACAAATCAATATCCTAAAAGGATTAACAATAAAGTTCCTCAATAGTGAACTATCCGAAATCACATCAGCTTGTTCAGGACATGTTCTCAAATTCTAAACAATAGTGTATGATTGCACAACATTATTTTTAAAATATCTCTTTTCCAAAACTTTATTGCTTTGTTCAGCACAGTAAATTTAAAGTTGCATTTTTCTCTGAAGTACTCAAACTTGAAGTCATTCATGAGTGAACAATTCTAAAAAACGAACATAATATTACTAACTGAGAAACATGAAGGAACATGTCTATACTAAAAGTCAAAAAGGCATATTTGTAATGGTATTATTTCTAACTATGCCACCCCACCCCCTGAAAACCGCAAAATTTCAGTTCCCTTTTGCAAGGGATATGGCAGAAGAAGGAAGTCAAAACATCAAATGAAGGGAGATTATACTTACAGTAGAGATGGAAGTGAAACTTGACCTGCTATCAAACCTGTAAAACAAATCATCATTAAACTGTCAAGTGTCATTGCTTAGCCTAAATAAAGAAATGAAACCTCAAAATAAACATGCAAAATCAAGATTTACCTTAATACTTTTCATGGAGCATCGTAGATGCAAAAATGGAATCAAGAACTTGAAAACCCTAGACCGTACAAGCTGAAACAACGAAGAACCGTAAGACGGCGACCTTCTAGCGCATCGGCGAAGGTGATGGCCAGAAAGCAGCCTATAGGGTGCTGAACGACCTCGCTACGGTATGGGTGATGGATGTTTCATTTTTGAAGAATAAGAAAAGAAGAGAAACAATGAGGCTTTTATGAAGAGAGACCTGATAAGTTTGAGAGAGGGAGGGAGGGTCGAAGAGAGGAAATGGTGATGGCGAAGACAATTGTGAGAGTGAGGTCGGAGGCGGTGAGAGTATGAGAGGGGGCGAGAGTGTGAAGCTTGGTGAAGCTTGGGAGAGAAAAGAGCAGATGAGGTGATGCTGTCGGTGATGATTTGGTTAGGTTAAGGAAAAAGAGAAGGAAAGAAAAAAAAAAAGAAATTGTTGGAATACCCTTTACATGCGCTTTAAGCGCATGTAGAGGTAGAAATACCTTTACATGCGCTTTAAGCGCATGTAGAGGTAGAAACACCCTCTACATGCGCTTAAAGCGCATGTAGAGGGTGTTTCTCAATTCCATAGCACCCAAAAGTGGTAATGGAGCCTTGAAACACTAAGTCCACAAGCAAAAATACCTTATGAGGTCTGAGGAAGATCTCTTATGCATGACTCTGAAATGCGTGGCTGTCACCCAAGAGGGGGGGTGAATTGGGTGAGGGAATAAAAACTTTATTTCTTTTCGAAAGACTGCTTGTGCTTGGTGATGATGTTACTGAGTAATGGTATGCACAAGTCAGTATGTTATGTGATGCAAAAATAGAATGTTTAAATGTAAGTTTATGCACACATAAATTTATCCTGGTTCGGTCACCCAGACCTACATCCAGTCCCCAGGCTCCACCTGAGATTTTCAATCCACTATTCTTGTTTAAACCAGGCACAAGAGAAGCCTTTACACTTTAGGTTTTACGAGCACGGGTTCACCTAACAACCCACAGGTTTTACAACGGGTTCACCTGCAAACCTTACAAACGCAAGTTTTACGGGCTAACTTGCAACCTATGGAGATTTAGAAAACTTCTAAATGCTCCCCCTTACAAAATGTAAGATTACAATTATGTTCACTCTATGAACTGATTGTGCTAAACACTTAAGCTCGAATGACTCTCTCTAAGAGTAGATGGTGTTACTCACTTAAGCACAAAAGAATCACTCTCTAAGAATATTACATATCTAAGTCCGAGAGTAGAAGATGAGAGGAATGTAGAATAGTGTTTCAGACAATAAGCTCTGTTCTCTCTCTCTCCTTTTTTTCTTCTGAATGTAGATGTTCCTTTTATACCAGCCTCTGAATATCCAACCGTTGGAGAGGCAATAAGGTCGTTTGAATATAGCCGTTGGGCCTTGTTTACGTTGTCCTCATTAATGCACAGCAGAGTTGACTTTGCTTTATCTGAATAGGGTGCTTTGTCCAGCTGTTCTGTCAACACTGTTCTGACAACACTGTTCTGGCAAAAGTCGTTCTGACATCTATACACTGTACGGTCTGACTCTTGCTTGTTGTCAGATGAGGACTTCGTTCCTCAAGCATAAGTCCAGGATGCTAAGAGACTTACTATCGGAAGCTCTCTTGCTAACTGAAGTGAAGCTCGTGGACTCTAACATTCTGCTTGCTATCATAGAGGAACTTTGTCTTCCAAGCACTTGTCCATGAATGATAAGAGTGCTTTGCTATTGGATGCTCTCTTGCTATCAGAAGCTCTCTTATGGACTCTGACTCTTGTGGGCAGTATGAGCTTTGACACTTTGAATGAATCTTCAGATTATATTCTCCTTATCTCTCATACTCCTCATGCTTGGTAGGTAACAATGTTGTTTGAATATCTGTTATCCTCTTGTTACCGTTGGAAGGAACATCTTCTTAAATGCTCAGCAGGGTTGACTTGCTTTATCACTGAAAAGTAGTCCTGATACCTCTGCTCTGACAAAAGCATTCTTACTTCTGAGTATGTGACATTTTCTCTTGTACTCTTGCTGACAGATGATCATCGTTCATCCGGAAGTGGCAATCTTGCTCTGCAAGTGTTAATCTCTGAAATCCAATGCCAAGAGTCTTTGCATCCGGAAGCTCAGTTGCATCCGGAAGTGTGATTAAGTTCTGCACATACTGGTTAGTCCAACATAGCAATATATAATCAGATATAGTAAAACTATACATGTTGTGGGAAGTTTGCTATGGGAAGTAGTCTTACTTAGACTATGTTCTGACTTAGTGTAATGTCTACTGACTCTAAGGGATCTCTATTCCAATAGTCAGCTTAAGTCTCGTTAGTTTACTCTAAGTCTTCCTAAGTGACTCAGTGTGTCATTTGTTCATGCTATGTATATTAAGTCAACACACAATCACATGAAGTGGGAGTTTACTTAGTCTAGGATGTATCCGGAAGCACTTCTACATCCGGAAGTACTTTCACTTGATGAAGGATCTAGCTCACCATCACTTACTCTCGCTCAGTGTATTTCATTCCAACAGTCAGCGCTAGTCACTGAGCTATCGGAAGCGCTTTTACTTGTCGTGGTGAACTTGCTGTCGCTTAGGGTTATACTTCTTTTATCAGCCTGTGCAAGTCTAAATCTAACAGGAAGCAATTTCGCTTGACGAGGCTGATTCACTGACGCTTGGGGATATATCTATTCTGTCAGCCTGCGTCAGTCTAAATCCAACAGGAAGTGTTTTCACTTGGCGAAGTAGACTCCCTGACGCTTGGGGTAATATCTATTCTATCGCTCTGCGCCAGTCTAAGTCTAACAGGAAGCAACTTCACTTGACGTTGCATTTTCACTGACGCTCGGGGTTATATCTAGTTTATCATCCTGCGCCAGTCTAAATCTAACAGGAAGCAATTTCACTTCCGATTGAAACATAGCTTAGTCTTAAGGTTGTGTACTAATTCTCATGGACTAAGTTATTTCCCCAGTGATTTACTTGCTGACGCTGGGGGATGAAAGCATTCATCCGCGTGCGCAAGTCCTAATCTATCCGGAAGTGATCTTGCATTCTCAAGTGATCTAACTCAGGATTCTAACCAAGTGTCTCACTTGCTTCCGTTTGCGTCCTATGGGATGTGTACTCCATCCGCGAGCTCTAGTGCTAATATTACCGGAAATGATCTTGCATTCGCAAGTGATCTAACTCAGGATTCTAACCATGTCATCTAATCCTTCCTAAATGTTAATTATGTTCTTTTAAGTACTAGACCATATCATACCTTAGTCACCATCAAAACTTAAGATTCTAACATTCTCCCCCTTTTTGATGATGACAAACCCATAGATGACTAGAGAACATAATTAAACTTAGATCACTTCCAGAGCTATATTTCATTCTCAGTTCTCTCCCCAGATATCTTATCTTTCAGCTCTAGACATCTCATGTCTCATCTCTTCTCATTTCTCTCCCCCTTTTGGCTTCATCAAAATTCAACAAGTGCAAGCTAGCCTTAGGGATGGGGATACTTCTATCGTTCTCCTAGGAATGGGCTTTCTACCTAATATTTCTCCCTATTCTCCCTAAATATTATGTAGGATAACTAAACAGTGTGAGACAGAAGGAAGAAAATATTGATTCAGTATTCTAAGTGTGTTTACTCTCCCTAACCATTATGCAAGATAACAGAACATGTTTTGCAAGAATTAAGTCTAGATCAAAACATACAAAAACAGTTCTCTTTTTGAAGGTGAAAGTTCCTTTTTAAATATAAAAGACATCAAAAGTAATTTTGACCCTCTTGAAATGATTAACATGATATCAAAATAATTTTGGTGCGTTTAAAATGATGATTATGATATCAATTGAAAATTTGTGATTTTTAAATTCGTGATACCAAATGAAATCAAATGAAATGTGTGAGTTTGAACTTGTGATATCAAATGAAATGATTGAATGTCAAGTGAAATTTGTGATACCATGAAAAATGAAATCAAGTCAAATGAAATTTGTGAGTTTAAAGTGCCAAAAATAATTTCCAAATAATTGCATCACAGCATCTCAAGAGTTTATTATCTATGACAGCATGCAACTCTCTATTTTCAAGGGATCATTATCGAGTAATGTCCTTTACTTCTCTTCTATATTAAGATTAATCATTACTGAATCAAGAAAGGAAGCATATAAGAGAGGTATGTTATCAATTTTACTTTCCAGCGTGTCATATAAAGGATACAGATGTGTGAGCTAGGATGATTTTCTAAAGCAGTGAATGATTTTGAAGTCAATGCAGATTGAGCAAAGAAATCCTAAATTGACACCCTTACCAATGCCATGTATGCATCATATATAAGAGATGGTAAGGTGTAGATGTTACCACAGATGAGGAATCTCCAGACTCTATTGGACTCATGAATCTTAATCATATGCAGATAAGCATGCTTCCTGACATCTTCAAGAGATGCGCTATCTCAAGTGGAAACCCCTAGTGCAAGTGCTTTGATGATTCGCTTCGGCAAGCTGAGCTACAACCAAAAGCAGACATGACTGGGCAGTCACTCTACTCTTCCCATGGTTCAATAGTTGGCCTGCTATCGAGAGCGCTGATTGTTGCGAAAGCATCCTTGCTCAAACTTGATGATTGAGCCTTCATGTGCTTGAGGAAACAAGTGCTTTTCTGATGGTCAGTGAAAGAACTTAAGATTTAACATTGGAGACCATCCTCTGGACATTCAAGTCAATCTGTGTTAATCACCACAAGTTAATAATTTTAAGAAATCATGCTTGCTAGTTGGTTTAAGAAAA
Organism: Mimosa pudica; assembly: GCA_029929735.1. NCBI lineage: Eukaryota > Viridiplantae > Streptophyta > Magnoliopsida > Fabales > Fabaceae > Mimosa > Mimosa pudica. Next base: position 2,484,299 of record JAKELP010000021.1, on the reverse strand, counting down.
TATGAACAATGATTATGTGAAAACTAATTTTGAAATTGTCTATACGTTCACATAGTTTCACTCTCAAGACATGAACTCTATTTATACTCTCATAGATAAATATCAATGTTATAGTACAAAGAGTATCAAACAGGTGGCATACTTTCAGAGTTTCATAAGCAAGTATAGTTCAATAAGTATGCCTCAAGGATGTTCATGTTAGATCATGAAGACATGTGAATTTTTTAACACAATGAAATTTTGAAAAATCTTCATCCTCTCAAAAATGAAATACTGGAAATTTTCATGCTCACAGAATAGTTTGATTTTAAGACTAAATTCGGTTTACAAAAACAACCAAATTTCAGCATATGATTACGAGAATAATTTCCAAATTTTTGCTCAAGTTCTTCTAGATATGCTCAGTGTGATCTCATTTGTTCTTAGGATATCAACAAGCTTGAAATTAATACAGATTATAGCATGCTTGTGATTCTATGCCATGTTTTACAGATCTTAGCAGAGTTCAATTCAAGGCATTTCCTAAGATTTCTAATGCATGTCAGACAAGAGAGAGTCTATCCATTTAATTTCACAACAGAATATGTAAGGGATAGAAATGCTCATGTGTATTGGCGAGAGTTTCTCAGGGTTGGTATAGTCATTCCACACATCTTGATAAGAGACATTTTCGTTGTCATTCTCTCTTGGTTATATTCATTGTTCAAGCTTCAATAATCTGTGTCAACATTCTTAAACCACAAACTTGAACTGAGATCATTAGTAGATTGAGAACTTAAAGATGTAATTAAGAGGGATGTATTGTTCTCGAAACCATAGCTGCTTATGCATTGAAAAGCTTGATGCAATAGATACCACATGAAATGGAAAATCAGAAATAACTTTTGAGTGCTATCATGAGGTATGGTTGTCATGTAGATTTAAAGAGGATCAGAATTTGTTTTGAAAGTTTGTATATCAAAAGGATCTTTCAAAAATCAAGGTGAATGCATAAACTATTTTCTTTCATGAAAGACGCCCTTAAAAGATTCGCTAAGCATATATGAGTAAAACTGTTAAGCCCATCATGCATTTACTACCCAAGTGATTGTTCGAGTAAAGTGGAAGGTAGGAATGATATCACCATCTATGCGTGACGAATGCTTGTCAAGACTTGACTGATTGTTCAGATGAGATAAAGTCCTGAGTCTTGCTGAACCTCGGAATTGCTTTTCCCAAGAGGATCTTCTATACTTATCCTTGGTTCGAAGCACTTTCTTCTGAGAGTTAGGATTCAAGTGCCTTTTCAATGTTGATCGAGGAGTCCACTCTCTCTTGTTCTTCTCAGGATAGTTGAATGGAACTTTGTGATAGCTCATCCTTGAGACAGAACCATTGTTCCTGGTGGTTGCACATTGCTTCTTATGATTGTACCAGGGGTTTTCAGCAGTTGCATCGCCACGAGTTCTCTCCTTTGGGGTAAGAGAAACTCTTGATCTTTCCTGCACAAGTAAGGCACTAGGAGGATGTTTTGGTACCCATTTGTACTTGGGTCCTACTTGGTTAGCACTGGACCTTACTTGTCCTTTAGGAATCCATACAAATTTATTTCTCACATTTAGATTTCTTCTAAGACTGCATGTGTGAGAAATATGTCCTAATCTACCACAATAATGACAGATAATGGAATGATGATCAAAATGGGGTTTTCTATCATTATCATGATTAGTTTTCTTTAGAAAGGCTTTTTGTTCCTTTGAAATCTCAGTTTCTTTTGAAAGCTCTTCTTTTTCCTTCAACAAGTGTTTACAATCAAAACATTTTTCGAGACATGTTGAAGTTTTCCCTGCCGATCGTGGGTTAACTATCGGAACCACTAATTCTTTAAAAGAAACCTTGGAAACTTTGGACGTAGAAGAAGAAATTAGTTTTTCAAGTTTCCTATCTTTTTCTTTTAAGCCCAGAAGTTCTTTTGCAAGTTTACAATATTCGGTATATAACTCATTGTATGCATCTTGCAATTCAGTAAGTTCAAGTTCAGATCCAGATACCTCACTTTCTGAATCTTCTAGGCAGAAATGGATACTCTCTTTACTGAAGCCTGCTTCCTCAATGTCAGCTTCCAGAAGCTCATCAGTAGATGATCCAGAAAGAGCACGAGTTGAGCTTTGGACAGCTGTGCTTTCAAGAGATGGGTTAGAAGCATATATCATATCAAGAGTATTCCAATTGTCTCTAGCACTAGAGCAATGTTTGATTTTCTGGAAATCATTTTCAGTTAAGCCTTTGTATAAAATTTGCATTGCTCTAATGTTCAAGGAAAACAAATTTTTCTCCTTTTCAGTCCAGTTTCCTCTTGGTTTGAAATCAAAATCATTTTCAAAAATATCCCACATTTTCAAACTAGTGGATTGTATAAAAACTTTCCATTCTTGCTTTTCACCAACAAGAAAACAATATTTTCTAACACAGGTGGGATAGTATGATCAAAACCTTCAAAACACATTTTATATCCCAAGTCAGCCTAGGTCTTTGCACTTGAGATCGTTGGATCCTTTAAACAAGTGACCTGCTCTGATACCAAATGAAATGCGTGGCTGTCACCCAAGAGGGGGGGTGAATTGGGTGAGGGAATAAAAACTTTATTTCTTTTCGAAAGACTGCTTGTGCTTGGTGATGATGTTACTGAGTAATGGTATGCACAAGTCAGTATGTTATGTGATGCAAAAATAGAATGTTTAAATGTAAGTTTATGCACACATAAATTTATCCTGGTTCGGTCACCCAGACCTACATCCAGTCCCCAGGCTCCACCTGAGATTTTCAATCCACTATTCTTGTTTAAACCAGGCACAAGAGAAGCCTTTACACTTTAGGTTTTACGAGCACGGGTTCACCTAACAACCCACAGGTTTTACAACGGGTTCACCTGCAAACCTTACAAACGCAAGTTTTACGGGCTAACTTGCAACCTATGGAGATTTAGAAAACTTCTAAATGCTCCCCCTTACAAAATGTAAGATTACAATTATGTTCACTCTATGAACTGATTGTGCTAAACACTTAAGCTCGAATGACTCTCTCTAAGAGTAGATGGTGTTACTCACTTAAGCACAAAAGAATCACTCTCTAAGAATATTACATATCTAAGTCCGAGAGTAGAAGATGAGAGGAATGTAGAATAGTGTTTCAGACAATAAGCTCTGTTCTCTCTCTCTCCTTTTTTTCTTCTGAATGTAGATGTTCCTTTTATACCAGCCTCTGAATATCCAACCGTTGGAGAGGCAATAAGGTCGTTTGAATATAGCCGTTGGGCCTTGTTTACGTTGTCCTCATTAATGCACAGCAGAGTTGACTTTGCTTTATCTGAATAGGGTGCTTTGTCCAGCTGTTCTGTCAACACTGTTCTGACAACACTGTTCTGGCAAAAGTCGTTCTGACATCTATACACTGTACGGTCTGACTCTTGCTTGTTGTCAGATGAGGACTTCGTTCCTCAAGCATAAGTCCAGGATGCTAAGAGACTTACTATCGGAAGCTCTCTTGCTAACTGAAGTGAAGCTCGTGGACTCTAACATTCTGCTTGCTATCATAGAGGAACTTTGTCTTCCAAGCACTTGTCCATGAATGATAAGAGTGCTTTGCTATTGGATGCTCTCTTGCTATCAGAAGCTCTCTTATGGACTCTGACTCTTGTGGGCAGTATGAGCTTTGACACTTTGAATGAATCTTCAGATTATATTCTCCTTATCTCTCATACTCCTCATGCTTGGTAGGTAACAATGTTGTTTGAATATCTGTTATCCTCTTGTTACCGTTGGAAGGAACATCTTCTTAAATGCTCAGCAGGGTTGACTTGCTTTATCACTGAAAAGTAGTCCTGATACCTCTGCTCTGACAAAAGCATTCTTACTTCTGAGTATGTGACATTTTCTCTTGTACTCTTGCTGACAGATGATCATCGTTCATCCGGAAGTGGCAATCTTGCTCTGCAAGTGTTAATCTCTGAAATCCAATGCCAAGAGTCTTTGCATCCGGAAGCTCAGTTGCATCCGGAAGTGTGATTAAGTTCTGCACATACTGGTTAGTCCAACATAGCAATATATAATCAGATATAGTAAAACTATACATGTTGTGGGAAGTTTGCTATGGGAAGTAGTCTTACTTAGACTATGTTCTGACTTAGTGTAATGTCTACTGACTCTAAGGGATCTCTATTCCAATAGTCAGCTTAAGTCTCGTTAGTTTACTCTAAGTCTTCCTAAGTGACTCAGTGTGTCATTTGTTCATGCTATGTATATTAAGTCAACACACAATCACATGAAGTGGGAGTTTACTTAGTCTAGGATGTATCCGGAAGCACTTCTACATCCGGAAGTACTTTCACTTGATGAAGGATCTAGCTCACCATCACTTACTCTCGCTCAGTGTATTTCATTCCAACAGTCAGCGCTAGTCACTGAGCTATCGGAAGCGCTTTTACTTGTCGTGGTGAACTTGCTGTCGCTTAGGGTTATACTTCTTTTATCAGCCTGTGCAAGTCTAAATCTAACAGGAAGCAATTTCGCTTGACGAGGCTGATTCACTGACGCTTGGGGATATATCTATTCTGTCAGCCTGCGTCAGTCTAAATCCAACAGGAAGTGTTTTCACTTGGCGAAGTAGACTCCCTGACGCTTGGGGTAATATCTATTCTATCGCTCTGCGCCAGTCTAAGTCTAACAGGAAGCAACTTCACTTGACGTTGCATTTTCACTGACGCTCGGGGTTATATCTAGTTTATCATCCTGCGCCAGTCTAAATCTAACAGGAAGCAATTTCACTTCCGATTGAAACATAGCTTAGTCTTAAGGTTGTGTACTAATTCTCATGGACTAAGTTATTTCCCCAGTGATTTACTTGCTGACGCTGGGGGATGAAAGCATTCATCCGCGTGCGCAAGTCCTAATCTATCCGGAAGTGATCTTGCATTCTCAAGTGATCTAACTCAGGATTCTAACCAAGTGTCTCACTTGCTTCCGTTTGCGTCCTATGGGATGTGTACTCCATCCGCGAGCTCTAGTGCTAATATTACCGGAAATGATCTTGCATTCGCAAGTGATCTAACTCAGGATTCTAACCATGTCATCTAATCCTTCCTAAATGTTAATTATGTTCTTTTAAGTACTAGACCATATCATACCTTAGTCACCATCAAAACTTAAGATTCTAACAGACTCTATGTTGTGCACTTCAGTAGTGCCTTTACATGCGCTTAAAGCGCATGTAAAGGGTGTTTGTGCCTTTACATGCGCTTAAAGCGCATGTAGAGGTAGAAATACCCTTTACATGCGCTTTAAGCGCATGTATAGGTAGAAACACCCTCTACATGGGTGTTTCCCAATTCTATAGCACCCAAAAGTGGTAATGGAGCCTTGAAACACTAAGTCCACAAGCAGGAACACCTTATGAGGTCTGAGGAGGACCTCTTATGCATGACTCCATGTTTTGCACTTCAGTAGTGCCTTTACATGCGCTTAAAGCGCATGTAAAGGGTAATGGAGCCTTGAAACACTAAGTCCACAAGCAGGAACACCTTATGAGGTCTGAGGACGATCTCTTATACATGACTCTATGTTTTGCACTTCAGTAGTGCCTTTACATGCGCTTAAAGCGCATGTAAAGGGTGTTTGTGCCTTTACATGCGCTTAAAGCGCATGTAGAGGTAGAAACACACTCTATATGCGCTTAAAGCGCATGTAGAGGGTGTTTCCCAATTCCATAGCACCCAAAAGTGGTAATGGAGCCTTGAAACACTAAGTCCACAAGCAGGAACACCTTATGAGGTCTGAGAAGGACCTCTTATGCATGACTCCATGTTTTGCACTTCAGTAGTGCCTTTACATGCGCTTAAAGCGCATGTAAAGGGTGTTTCACCATTTCCATAGCACCCAAAAGTGGTAATGGAGCCTTGAAACACTAAGTCCACAAGCAGGAACACCTTATGAGGTCTGAGGACGATCTCTTATACATGACTCTATGTTTTGCACTTCAGTAGTGCCTTTACATGCGCTTAAAGCGCATGTAGAGGTAGAAACACACTCTACATGCGCTTAAAGCGCATGTAGAGGGTGTTTCCCAATTCCATAGCACCCAAAAGTGGTAATGGAGCCTTGAAACACTAAGTCCACAAGCAGGAACATCTTATGAGGTCTGAGGAGGAGCTCTTATGCATGACTCTATGTTTTGCACTTCAGTAGTGCGTTTACATGCGCTTAAAGCGCATGTAAAGTGTGTTTGTGCCTTTACATGCGCTTAAAGCGCATGTAGAGATAAGGCCTCTACATGCGCTTTAAGCGCATGTATAGATTCTTACCTGTACATGCGCTTAAAGCGCATGTAAAGGACCCTCTATACATGCGTTTCTTCTAAGCGCATGTAAAGGTGCGCTGGTAGAGGGACAATTTGTAGTAGTGATAGGCGGTTTGAAGAGCCACGATTCTCATATAATAATGCAGCAACTTTTACTGCTTGCCATAAAGAACACACTACCAGCTGAGGTGTGTGTTGTATTGGTTGACTTGTGCAACTTCTTCAAACAGCTAGGTGCAAAGGTTTTGTCGTTCGAGGAGCTACAACGGCTACATGACAAAATTATCCTCACACTATGCCACATGGAGATGATCTTTCCACCTTCTTTCTTCACGAGCATGGTTCATGTTACTGTACACTTGGCAGAGGAGGCAAAATTGGCGGGACCTGTACAGTATCGCTGGATGTATCCAATTGAGAGGTTCTAACTTGTCATGCTCGTTACCATCAATTCATGTGTGGGTCACTCACATATTTCCTTTTTTTGTAGGTATTTGGGCACCATGAAGTCATATGTGCGGAATAAGGCTAGACCGGAAGGGTGCATTGTTGAATGCTACTTGGCAGATGAAACAATGCATTTCATGGAACGATATTTCGATGATTCCAAGAGATTTGGTGATCGACCCCCTGTGTAGCTCCTCGTCCAGAAGCATGCATTGAAGATATAACTTCAATTGCATCCCCCACTGGAACTGTTGTTGGTGGAAGTAAGAGGTTTCGAGCCTCTTCATATCTTCCACCATACGCCTAAGATCGTTTTGAGATTGTATTAACTCATCCTCTCGTTGCGTCATTCTCTCCTGTTGCTCCCTAACCCTTTCCTCAGCCACCCTGGCCCTTTCCTCAGCCACCCTGACCCTTTCCTCAGCCGCCCTGATCCTTGTCTCTAGTGAAGAAGCACTGGACTGGTACTGTGAATTTGCTGACTCAGACCCACTCCGCTTCCCCTCCTCTTCCTTTCTGCTCCGCCAAGCCCCAGCCCTCGCATCCTCCCTGGGTAGTTCGGCTGATCAAAAGATTCTGTTAGGGCAGCCATAGGGTCCCGTGAACCCTGGGACTCCTGCTGCTGGCTAAGTTCCTCCATGCGTTGCTGGCAGCAAATTAAAATTAAAAACAGATTAATGTCCTCTAACTTAAACAAACTTCGCGATGGAAATTAAAATAAAAAACAAAAGCAGTGCCACACAATTTGTCGCTCTGCGCTCTCAGAAATGGAAGTGTCATCCCTGTGCCGATGGGTCACAGCATATAGCTTCACCACTGTCGCCTTCTCGCCTTCTTCTTGTGCCTCAGCTTGCTGCATAAAAGGTAGTTTAGTATAGACTTTAATATCTATGCTAGTATTATTAATGCACAATTTCTTTTAAAGAAATAATTAACCATCTCGCTGTATCGGACGCTCATTGATTTCCGCCCAGTTGTGTGGTTGACATCTTGTTTGGACTGACTTTCCTTGCAACGCTGCGACAACAACTAAAGCATACAAACACAATGATAATAGACCTTCTATTTAACAGATATAAATGGAACGATCAGAATTACTAACTTGTTCATTCTCAATAGTACTTACTTTCCAAGCACTACGTCTTCTATACCGAACCAATCTTTCCCACGACTCTGCCGGCACCCCGCTCGGCACATTGCTAATCAACTCGTTAAAGGGCGTTTGTCCCTTACAATCCCTTTTGTCGTAAAGGCGGTTCTTCTTACTCTTCCAAGCACTGTTCATCTTCTGAAGGCCGTAGTACTTTGCTCCATCCGGGTCTACACCATCTGGTTGAAATTTGGACTACAAGGAACAAATTATTAAATGTACTACTTGTATTATATTGCGAAAACATAATGTTTGTAAGGGTTGTGAAACTCTTACCATGACGTAGTCTTGCCACAAGGCTGTTTTGTTTTCATTACTAATGTCCTTCCATGACTTAGCGTCAATTGGAAGCCACACCCAAATTTTTGCAACTTGTGACAAAAATTTGTTCAACAGATCACCTCCTTGCAAAATGGGTTGCCCTCTCTCATTGAATGGAGCAATTACTCTGTACCTACTCTCCAAATTCCATGTGTCTTGTATCGTTAGCTTCCTTTTATACATTCTCCCCTCAGCATCTGCAAAAGGGTATAAAGTTAGTGATAATGTCACAAACAATATTTACACATATTAATTGATGTTTAAGGCTAAAATATTTATTTACCTATTACATCAACCTCGTATTTTATCTTACTAGACCCTTTCTTCTTTGAAATGTTTTGCTCCGGCTCTTCTTCCTCCTCACTTTCTTCATCATCTTCCTCTTGTTCTCGTCTCTCCTCATCTTCCTGTTGCTCAGGCCCCCCACGTACGTTTCCGTGTTGTTCATAATTCTGTGACACAGCTTCGACTTGTGGCCGGTAGACGTCATCATTTGTCAGTTCGTTAATAACTACTCTGGTCGCCGCTTGCTGTCTGGCTCATTCCCTTTCCATATACTCCTGATACATTGCCTGACTTTCTGCATCCACCGGTCGCCAAGAATATGGTGATTGATAACTTGCAAAACCAAAAGGGTCGCCCTCCTCGTGCTGACCACCACCTTGAACTACTTGTCTTTGCCTGTTTGGATCCTCGCTGTTGTCACCAAAGAAATCCATGTTACTGTATATTTATAGAGAGAGACAGAGCAAATTTTGTCACGCACATGTAACACAATTTATTTGTAGTGGTCCCAAGTGTTTCCGAGTAGGTAGCAAAAGTTGAGTGCGTATTTATAGTGGTCCCAAAGTAGGTATGTCGCGTATGGGAAAATCCCATACGTGACATACCCAAAGATCTGCCCTCCTCGTTCCTCGAGGAGGACAGGTTATGACAATGGCCATGCGTCACATAACCCACCTCGAGAGGTGGGTTATGTAACGTATGGCCATGGCCATTCGAGGTGGGTTATGTGACGCATGGCCATGGCCATATGTTACCTGACCCACCTCGAGAGGTGGGTTAGGTAACGTATGACCATGGCCATACGTTACATAGTGTTATGTAACGTATGGCCATGGCCATACGTGACATAATCCACCTCTCGAGGTGGGTTATGTGACGCATGGCCATTGCCATGCGTCATATAACTCTCCTCATGGTACGAGGAGGGTCAGTCTGCTTTTTACTTATAAAAGCAGGCTAATCGTTGATTCATCAAAATTGCTTCAGTTGCGGTATGGATCACTACAATGGAAACGATGACACTGACAATTATTCACATTGGATAGTCCAAGACACTGAAGATCAAGGGTATGAGCCTATAGCAGAATCTTCTGTTATTAGGCGACAAAGAATTTCCAGTGGGAAGAAGCATGAAGAACTTCCACAGAACAACATTTTGCCAGCGATGGACCTCCAAAATAAAGTAAAACCGGGAGAGACCTTATGTCTGACAATTGACTTGAAAAAGCTGCCAGAAGAAGCTTCGATGACTCCAAACATCAAAGAAGTTGGGGATCATTCAGGCGGCAAGGTGTCACTACGCTCTGATAATTATGATATTGACTTGAACAGGTTACCATATAATGGTTATTTAAATGGGCTTACATTTGAGCACTTGTCTGAGGAAGAAAAGCAAATAAGGTGGATGATCATGAAAGCTCGGTTTCCAATCTTTGATAAGGATTATTAGATGTTATTATTAGATATGTATAATTAAGTGTCTCATCATTATGAACTATTGTACAACACTTATATTAAAAAGGTGTTTATATGCATGTGTCACGCATGAATTTAGTTTGCTGCGTTTTTAGTACGTGACAAACCATGGAAGAAATGAAAAAATATTTAATATATTTTGTATGTCACGTTTGGGCAACTCATACGTGACAAAAAATTTCATTTTCCAGTTTGTGCCACGTTTGAGCAACTCATACGTGACAAAGAAAGTTGATTTTGTCACTTTTGCCCCATGCGCCACATAGCTTGCGTGACTAGGCTACTCTTTTCTTGTAGTGAGTAGTAAATGAAGAGTATGCTTATACAGTTATAAAATAAATTTCATGAAAAAACTTTAAAATTAGACAACAGAAGTCTCTATTTTATAAATTATAGAGAGGAATGAGAATGATTCTGAATTGAATTCCACGAGTTTCACTATATAAAATAAATGAACTGAGAGTATATGACACATACACATTCATCAAAAGATATAATTTTTTCAATGAGTATTCTAATTGGTGTGTGGAGGCACAATGATGGCGATTCAACAGTAAATTCACTAGTCAATGGATAGTCTTCGAAGGGCATGATAATTGAGATTTTATGAATACAACATGTATTCCCTCAGAGTACCACACTTATTTTATAACCAATTATATATATCAAGGTAATTTGATTAGTTAATACAAAACTAATTGAGTTTGAGCAAAACTTTAAACCTGAACTCGATAACATACAACTGGACGTCCAGTTGTATGTTATATACGTGAATAATGAAATTAGAATATGTAATATTAAAACTGGAATATTCCAATATGAAAATAAAATGATATGAATAATATAGCGCGCTAACAAACCAAAACATGCATGCACATGGATAATCATCGTTCCAGATAAGACATGGACATAAAGATGCATAATGAACCTTGGCCTTGAAACTCGAGAAATTGATATGTGTGTGTGTCTGTGTATTATATATGCTTCAAGATTACGTATATGGGTTCTTGTACTTGCCCTATGAAAAAAACTTGCTTGTGCCATGCTGCCTTTTAATCTTGCCCTATATTTGTCTTATACTTATCTGTGTATATATATACACAAAAAAATTGATTTGGTTACGTTGAATATAGTGCGGCCACATGAAATATGACTTTAAAAAGTTTTGTCAAGTCACTATTTTTGAATATTACTTTATACTAATTAATGCTCTCTTCACCATAGTCACCAAATCATTGGACCGTTGCATATGCAAGAGTCATTTATCTTGAGGAAAATTGATGAAATAAATATCTATTTAAAAACTCTATTGAATAGAATCATTTAACTTTGATGCATAAAAAAGATTTATCCATATTTGAGTAGTTGTTACTTTCTATGCATATGAAATACATACGAACATATAATGCTTCCTAACAAAAAAAAAAATTGAAGCTAATTGTTATAATCAACTTTGCATTCACTTCTATTAATTGGGTATGCATTGAAATTAAAAGAGTACGAGTCATTTTTTTCCTGTTCAACACTATATGAGTCATTTATTGGTTTATTGTCTTTTTCCAACTATAATATACTCCCTCCGATCCTAAATATAAGACCTAATTGATTTTTTTTAAAAATCCTTAAAAAAAGTAAAATAAATTAATTATAAATTGATTTACCTAATTTTTCCCTTAAACTAGTTTATTTTACTTATAAGCTAATGGATAATCTAAAAATATATCAAATATGTCATAATTTAATAGACTATTTTGCAACCTTAACCTCTCCAAAAAAAGTTATATAGGTCCTATATTTAGGACCGGAGGTAGTACTAAATTAAATCGTCCAATCCAACCTGAAAGCTTACACCACATCCAATAATAAATTTTTGAACTGCGCTATCTGAAAAATGGATTTCATCATTTTCTCACCCTCTCATTTCTCCAATTAGTAGTTTAATTGGACAAAACAAATAACGTGACTCTTGGATAACAATTAATACGATCTACAGATTAATACAAGTTCATTGCAGAAATCGCTGCACAAGGATCTACAAAATAATCGTAATAATATAATTATAATGTATATGTATAACATGATAATTATAATACAAGCGTCGTGGTCTGATTAGCTGCAAAACGCAGAAGAATGCATGGCCTGATTAGTTTAATATTTTAAATGATTATACCATAATAATTAGAGGATATTCAATAATTTACATTGGTCCCTAACCTAGCTGGATGGAGAAAAATTATGACTTACATACTTTTATTGGACAAGAAGTCTTTTGTGGGTTCATCACTTCTTCCTTTTAACACAAACGTGTGGCACGCGCTTAATACTAATAAAAAACTTCAGTTCCATTTTTTCTCTCTCTACTGGAAGTTGGGCGCCGTACATACGTGGCTACACGTGATTGGTGGATGGGGATAGCTTAAAATCTTTCATGAAAATCGGACCCATTAGATGGATGACACGTGGAACACTCTCAGCCACAACACGTGTTTTTGGTGTCTTTTGTTCTTCCTTGGGAGAAGGAAAAAAAAAAGAAAGAAAGAAAAGTTGTGGCTTCAGAGTGCTTGGCGGTCCGCCATGTGGGATACGCCGTCGCACAGTCACGCTTATCCCATTGGTTCATAACGGTACAAATTCATGATCTGGCCACTCCAAAACCAAACAACAATTATTATTCTATATTATCATTAAATTTGTTGTTTGGGTGCTGCTATTCATATTTTAACCAATGAAAACAATTAATGGAACCTAAAAAAATATTATTTTATTCAACTCTGAAACATACAAAAAAAGAAGGGGGGAAGCTTATTAGTTTTATTTGATTTGAATGGTATTTAAAGGATGTGACTGAAAAATATGTATAAATTATTGATAAAAAAGAAAAATATGTATAAATTAAAAATTTTAAATCACCTTATTAATGTATATTCAACTAGTTGTTAGCGTTATTCAACTTATTAACATTTCCTAGATGAGATTTTAAAACATAAAAGGCGCTTTCATTCATTTTCCATTGCTTAAATCAATGAATTAAAAGTACAATATATTATTAGGTGACTTTAAAATAATACAAAACTAAATTAATATATTAAATATAATTATGCTATTTTTAAAAAATGGTGAAATTTCAGTGACTGAAAACTTATTGGCCAGAAGCAGCGAAATTGACTTCAATTGAGTGTTGGTATTCTCTAATCTCTATAGAGAATAATATATCGTGTCTTAAATATTCTATTAAATTATTGGCAGGTTGAATTAGATGGATGAGTAGTGCCGACTAAGCAAGGTTTGTTCTTTTCCGAATTATGGCCAAAAAGTCGACTTCTGTAAAGAAAATTATTACGAAAAGGAAGAAAATAACGGCCATTAAGATGATCATCTCACAAATTCCTTTTGTTGTTTGGCCAGAAAAAAACTTATTGTTTTTGTTGTGGGTGGTTGGTATAATGCAATATTCTTATGATTACATCTGCAATGATAACTATTGCCATCGATCAACACTATCATCACACAAACACTTATTCAAATACACATGCATGCACCAATGATTAAGCATAGCAATTTTACAAAATTGAATGATGACCTCAAATATTTTTTCTCTTATTTTGACCCCAATAAATCCAATTAAATACCTAGGTTCATATATAAGTCTTAATTATAGAAAGTAGTAGTATATGGCATATGTGTGAATTTAGTTATATTGTAATTTGTGTACAATATTGCTTGTATTTGCAAGCTTTTTTATATACAAAAAGAAGGCTCTGCAATGTATAGCTTATGATTTACCAATACTATGGTCAGCTAAAATTTCATACTTTTATTTATATGCTAGGTTAGTACGTAAAAGGTTGATCAATTAACATCAAGATTGGGGCTTTGCAAAAATGCATGCCTTACTTCCTCTCGAAAGACTCATGTACTTTGATTTTCAAATGTTATATTGATATTATGACACTAAAATTAATTAATAAACTCATCTTTATACACTTTGTCAATATAAATAAGAACTACTAGTAGTTTAATCTAAAGAGCCTTCCAATTAATAAGAACTAGTTGTTAAAATTAATTAATAAGGTTTCAAATAAAAGGAGTGAAATTACTTCCAAATTAAACTAACTCTTATTACATAACATATATCATTTTAATAAGAAGGATCCAATCACTTCAATTAATATGAACATGCATGAAGCATAGTTATTGTGTGTGTGAGTGTGTGTGGAAATTGAGTATATAATGGAACAACCATTTAAAAGAAAATGGTTGGAAATGTCACTTTTAGTATAGAAGAAATATAAATCATGTATGGTTGGTTGATAGTTGAGAATGAAAATTTGATAGTAATAGACATGTACATATATACGATATTTGTCGAATAACACGGTACAAACAATTTGTAAAAAGAAAAAAGAAAAGAAAAAGAAACAGTGAATTGTAGTTAGCCGTTAGATAGACAGTGAGCGTAAGGTGGGCAATATGAGGCTAAGGTCGGTGTTGACAACTGTAAGACTAACAGGGAGCATTATAATCACGTGATCCATATTCAAAGACTTTCAAATTTCTTACTTGCTTATTACTTGTCTTCTCAAACCTTCCTCGCCGTTAATTTCTCAGAAACTTCATGAATTTCCACCTAACTCCAACGTGTCTCTCTTCATCTTCTTACACTACTCTCATTTGTTACTGCTAGCATCTACCTCTCCATCCATAGAGTGTGTGTGTGTGTGTGTGTGTGTGAAACTTGTATAATTTGGTCTCGAATATAGATCACTTGTAAAATGATTGCTGCCTTTTTTCCAGTTTTGTTCTTGTAATTAACACTCATTTATAATATAATTTTCCCATTTAAAGTGCTGTCATTTAAATTTTTATAAGTTTTATAATTTATGTCATTAAATCTTTCGTGTGAATGTACGATTCTATTTTTAGATTTTTTAAAGTACATTTTACGCACCTTTTGTATATTATGTATTGATTTTTGATTTTGTTGTTATGTGATATATATAATAAATAGTTATTTGCACCCTTGCATAGAATACTAATCACGAGCTAGAAATTTCCACAAGGGAATTGGAAGCTAGCTAGGTGATTATGGTCAATTAAAATTCAGTGGGCAGTAAGCTGATTTAATCAAATGTGATATGTTCTCTGTTTTTCAGAGCAGAAGATTTTGAGCAAGTGCCAACTTGAAGTGTAACGTACGCAAGTAATAACAAAAGCACAAGAGAAGGATCGTGAAGTTTCTGGAATGATAGGAAATTAATTACGTGGATATATAATTACGTAAAACAGGAGACATAATGATTCTGTGCTTGACATTTATATATGCTTTTGCTAATATTAACTGTATAGCACAAACAAAGAATAGTTTGCAAAGAAAAAAAAGTGTATTATTCTATATGCACAGCCTCATTATTCCATGACAATGATGTGCCACCAAAATAAAGCTTCTGCCTTGTTTTGAAGTTTTAGAATCCTCCTGCTATGTCTTTAATTATTCTAATTAATCATCAACCCATTAATAAAAATTCCTACTACATTTAAAATTTTGGAAGCATTCTATTTCTCTGGCTCTTTCCAACTATGATTAAAAATATAATTTTATGCTTTCTATCATACTTTTTTTTTTGTAATTTTTGCGTTTGCTTTATTTATGCCGTTTCGTGAGGTCCATTGAACATTTAAAAGACACCATATTTTGAAGAAACACACGCACACGTAGAAGTCCCTGACGTTTTATTCTTTCACTACAGTTATTTACTACAGAGTAGCTAAAATATTTATGCGACTAAACATTCAAAAGTAATGACTGGTCAAAGCTCATTTATTTTTTTATGTCAGAATTATCTTCGAACGCGATCTGTTTTGTCTCTATTGATTTATTTATTTTACAAGAAAGAACTAAGTTAAGATCCATAGAAAAATATATATTATCCAAACTAAGTTTTCCTTAATATAATTAAGAATAATGGATCGTGTGGTACAAGGGTCATGAGTTGTTGTTATCAATAGAAAATATTATCTGACACTAATTTTTAGAGCCATAATATTCATTGAACAATGGTGTATAACTGTACGTACAAGTTGATGACAATACGTGAAATATGAAGGCATATTTTTTTGACCGGAAAATTTAAAACAACGTTTCTTAGTAATCAAGTCATATACAAAAAAAAATTGAGTGCAAATTCTGCACAAATATATTATAGGAAAAAACTTACCTCAAGTGCAGTACATCAAGTACATCCAGTACACCACTCACATTATGCCACGTGTATTTTACTCAAACAGAAAAAGTTAACAGAGTTACTTTCAATTCCTTCTATCTCTCTCTTCCCACTCTCGTCCTCCCTCCTCCATGTATCTCTCCCCTCCTCCTCTTCCACACGCATCCTGAAAGTTTCTCCTCTCTGTCCTTCTCACTCTTCCCTCTTAGATCTCTCTTTGATTCACGCCCTCCTCCCCTCCAGAAAAAGCATCTGAGGCAAATCTCATGCCAAACGAAAAATCCCATCCTCCCCATAATCCATAATCTGATGCCTTCTTTCTTTTCCTTTCATGGAATTTTTGGATTCTTTTACGACGTCGGCGGCGGGTGCCTCGCGTTCTGGAGCCCGAACTCGGCGTTGCTACCTCAGATCACGTCTTTTAGAGAGATGTTTTCTGTTGATTTGTATTTATGTATTCTATTTATATAATTTTGCCTATATAATTAGGAATAATATGACTGTTAAAAGTTGTAGTTTGGGTAAATTGTATGTATAATTTGATTTTGAGTTAAAGCAAAATGGATCTCAATCAATGGATATATTCTCCCCAGTCACCACAACCGAAGAAGAAAGAGATGGCCGTTGAGTGTGGTGGGATTTTATTGAGTGTGGTGGTTTGGGTTGGTGATTGTAAGAAGTGTGGTGGTGTGTGTTTTCGTTTGGCGTGGCGAAGGCGATGATGAATTGACGGCGTGTTATAGAAAATGAGAGGTGACGCTGTTAACTTTAATCCGTTAAAACTTTCCACGTGGCAATCAATAAAGGTTGCATTGGTTGTACTGGTTCTAATGCACTGGAGGTAAGTATGACCCTATATTATATATCATGATGAGAAAATAAATCTAGTTTTTCGTTGCTCGACTTCTATAAAACCTACATTGAAGCATTTATCTCTATAAATCAACTTACATTTAAATATATATTAATTAATTAGAACTGAAATATGAGCTTTATCATTTGTAGAGAAACACAGACAGACAGACGCACATACATAGAATGAAGCTACTAAATTGTTTCATATTGTTTAATTGAATATGTATAAATAGAGTAGGTATTAATCAAAATGGAAAGAGGTGTGTGTGATAGGTTTGGGTTAGGGAGAAATAACTAAAAAGGGACATTTTTTATTTGAAGTGTAAATTATTCTGCACTCCAGCTCACTCCACCAATCGGATTACAGCCAAGACAGACACAAATCATCATGAAACTATTTTTAGCCAAACCATGAACATCCACTTTCACGTCTCACTAACAAAAATACTCTTTCCATTTCATGACATTTGCTGGAGAAGTGAGTTGCATGAATCGGTTTATTGCAATTTTTTATTTTTCCTCTGGTGTCTTAAGTAGGCCATATTTTAAGTACATCAACGACTCTAAATTAATCTAGATTGTTGACTGTGAGCACTTTGACGGAAGAGACAGTTGGTCAAGAGTTTTAACGTGTTCTATGTCCTAGCATGGATCGAATATGTAATCAATATTTGGATAAATCAATGTAAATTAATAGATGATCAATAATTTTGTTAATTATACTCTAGTTGATCTCTTTCCTTCACTACCCATTTTATGATATTTGGGTCACATAAAACATTTTATGGAGATAAAAATCATTTATAGGAATTAACATACTATTTTTTAAATGCGCTTATTAGTATTTTTTTTTAAAGGGTAATGGACCTAATCTGCCCTCCAAGTAACCACCAAGGAGCACTGAGCACCCTGAACTAACAACAGACCCATATCTGCACTCAAAGTAACCAAGATGTTTAAAAAATACCCCGAGTTGACGGTCAACCACGTTTGACCGTTAATGTGCTCACGTGGCCGCCACCTGGGTTACATTTTTGCCACCTGGAGTCTTAGAAATTCCACGTAGGATATATATTTATGTGGGGCTCACATATAATAAAAAACAATTTCAACTCTCTCCCTCTTTACTCTCACCCAAACAGCCCCCCAACCCAGCGCCCCCACCCCCACCACCGCCCCCACCACAGCCTCCCCCCAACCCAGCCCCTTCAAAACCACAAAATAATAAAAACCTCAACTTTCTCCGAATCACCTGCAAAACCAAAACGGACCCAGCCGCAATCCACCTAGCAAAACAACACATAGAGATCTGATTCATCTAACTTCATCATCCTAGTTATAGATCTGAATCCATTTCTACATTAATTCCTCAACCCACGCAAGAATCCTCATAATCCAGAATACCCATATAATGAAATCAAAGAAATCAATATTCTAAAAATCAAACTTTAGAAAAAGTTGGAAAACCAATGAATAAAACAAAAAGAACGAGAGATGTTAATCTTACAACTTGGTTTCTCTCGTTGAGGAGAGAAGGGTTGTCACGAAGAAGCCTCTGGCCGGAGTGGGAGTGGGGATTTACGGTGATTTGAGGGAAATAGAATACAAAGGGAAGAAAGGAAGAGAGGTGGTGGTTCTTGGTGATGGCGGTGAGGTCGACGGCAGTGTTCGGCGGCCGACGGCGGTGCACGGCGGATGAGTGGCAGGTGGACAAGGGGGGAAGAGATGAAGAGGTGAAGGTCAGACTTGTAGAGTTTTAAACCAGGTGGATAAGGGCTGTGTTGGGGGGGCTGTGGTGGGGGGGGCGCTGGGTTGGGGGGCTGTTTGGGTGAGAGTGAAGAGGGAGAGAGTTGAAATTGTTTTTTATTATATGTGGGCCCCACATAAATATATATCCTACGTGGAATTTCTAAGACTCCAGTTGGCAAAAATGTAACCCACGTGGCGGCCACGTGAGCACATTAACGGTCAAACGTGGTTGACCGTCAACTCGGGGTATTTTTTAAATACCTTGGTTACTTTGAGTGCAGATATGGACCTGTTGTTAGTTCAGGGTGCTCAGTGCTCCTTGGTGGTTACTTGGAGGGCAGATTAGGTCCATTACCCTTTTTTAAAATACTAGCTAGCTGCTTCTAAATTATTGCATTTGTTAAAATTTAACATGTACCATATGGAACATGAAAAACAGTATATTTATGATAATTAATTACGAAACATAGGGTTGGAAGATAGTTTTCTTATGTTAGGTATTATGATTTATTTAACGAGAAAAAGCATCATTTTTGTGACATTTACATATGCAAATTATGATCATAATTCCATATCATATGAATGAGTATTGGAAGATAGATTATACTCCCTCCATTCCTAAATATAAGACCTAGATAACTTTTTTTTGGAAAGATTAAGGTTGCGAAATAGGTTATTAAATGATGACATATTAGATATCTTTTTAGATTATCCATTAGCTTATAGGTAAAATAAACTAGTTTAAGAGAAAAAATTAGGTAAATCAATTTATAATTAACTTATTTTTTATTTTTTTTAGGATTTTTCAAAAAAGTCATCTAGGTCCTATATTTAGAAACGGAGGGAGTATTTGGTTTGATTAGGAAGGATTATAATATTCTACTATCTGTGTTTTAGCATAGAATGTATGTGTAACATTTAGAAAAAGAAACTAAAAGTTGAGTATAGCGCTAGCATAGAAAGGTTGATGTTAGATTCTTAGTTGTTTAATGAGGAGCTCACATATAGCCTATAAGACTGTAGAATCAAACCAAACTACAGAACAAGTTTCATCGTAATGAGTCAATGAATAGTTGGTTGAGCTGATAAGTGGGTTCACCACGACTCGGTAAGGATGAGAATGTGTATTCAAATCTTGAGAAGTGTTCTTATTGAGAGAGTGAACAATCCTGCCTTTGTGAACAACACTCGATATTAGTTGATTGTCAATAGGTATCAGATTACCAGTCGATTTTTGACAAAAAATGAGTAAAGAGAGTTTGTTATATCTAGGCCGACTAAATCTTATTTAGATGATATAAATTCTGCATTTATTATATATATATATATATATATATATATATATATATATATATATATATATATATATAATCTAAATCAAATATAGACTATTGTATTTGTACATGTGAGATACAATGGTATATAATAAATACAGCTAGCTCTACGTTGGGTAATCGGTTCCCCCTAATAGGCTACTACGACTGGTGGGAGACTTTATACGTGGAAAAATTATTAGCATTCTTTGTGTACGCGACTATGAAGGTACCTCTTAACTTTGATAAATCTTCAGGGCTCAACCCACCATGTATATTTTTTTTTTCAAAAACAAAGCAGGCAACATGTAGAGTAGAGAGAGTTGAGTATGGTGAAATGGATACACAAAAGCAAGAACAATTAATTAATGTTGGGTTTAAATGTTGTGTGTTTGTGGAGTGTACTGGATAGTGGATATTGATATTTTGATTGATAGAATGATAAGGAAATTAAAAGAGGGTGGGCTGAAGAAACTTGTGGAGGTGCCGACGAATCTGATGGGATCATTACTCATCTGAGACAATTCAGAGTGAACAATAAGACAACG
This sequence comes from Mimosa pudica, assembly GCA_029929735.1. Taxonomy (NCBI): domain Eukaryota; kingdom Viridiplantae; phylum Streptophyta; class Magnoliopsida; order Fabales; family Fabaceae; genus Mimosa; species Mimosa pudica. The sequence continues at coordinate 2,463,604 of JAKELP010000021.1, read as the reverse complement.
TTTGGTCAAATTCAATGTTCGAGTTGGTCAACCCACTTACATGGCTACCCACCTAGCCACCTCCCCTACTCATTTAGTCATTTTTCTCTTCAATTAAATAACGTGCCAAACAGTTCCCCATATGAGGGGTGGGGGGGGGGGGGGGGGAGGGGGAGAGGAGGGAGGGGGGGGGGTGGGGGTGGGGTAATTTTTTATTAAGTCTAGGGGCAAAACTGTCTTTTCACTTTTCAAATATATTAATGTGAGGTCCCTTGGGACTCTACATTAATATTTTCAACTTTTGGGACTTTTCTAGAATTAACTCCCTTGTGGGGGACCTCAAATTAATTTTCCCTATTTATTTGGACCTGATTAAAAAATAAAGAAAAAAAAACTTTCTACAAAGGCTTGAATTTAAAAACCATAAGAACTTGATATAAGGAAAAATTACAGAGAACTAACTAAAAAAGTGATATATTGAAGGACACCGATTTTGGGGTCGGTGTAGTGTGCCTTGGGTCTAATCCTTCAAGAAATTTTAAGACCTCCAGGTAAGCGAAAGTTACCCCGGGTATCGTTCTCACAGGAGCCTATAAAATGCAAATGATTACCTAGTAACTAAATGCTAAACTTGTTTGAAATAAGGGAAATTGTGATGGATTAATAATAAAAACTAGTAAAAGGTGTGATATTGAAAAGAGAAAATAAGAATTGGGAATAAGTAAAGATTTAATAAAATAAAATGGAATTGCTCTTAGGAAATGATTGAGAATAACTATCCTAACTCAATTAATATATTCGGGGAGTCACTATGGTGCTAATTCACTAAATTGTCAAACCTCATGAACCCATGAGTCCAATTACTAATTAGCGGAACCCCAACTAATTAGAAATTGTTAAACCCTTTAGCACCTTTGAGTTTCCTCTAGGTTTCTAAATTACCAAACCTTACCAACCGGCAAGTCTAATACCTAACGTCATGAACCCATTCAATTAGACACTATTAATTACCCTAGAGTGTGATTAATGATTTGTAATGCATTAAGTTCAATTACAATTCAATTCAATAACTATCTACCAATATAATGAGTAAATAGATATATCTAATGAATTATAAAGAACATATATATGACCATATATATTGTTGAGTCCAAATACCTCATTACAAGTCAAAACCACAAATAAAACTCAAATAAATATAATAGTCCAAATCCAAGTATAAATGACAAAACTAAACCTAGGAAAGTCATAAATACAAGAGAAAGGGAAAATAACAAGACTACCCTATTAAGCATGAGAGCTCAAGCTATAATTTATCATTCCCAAGAGCAAAAGGGATTTAGTTACCTCTCATATGAGAAGCACCAACTAGGAGGAGATTGAGAGTAACCATGGTGGAAAATGTGAGAGGGAAAATGAAATGAAATGGAAAGAGAGGAGGAGAGAATGGAGCTTGGCACCCTCCACTGTTCCTCACTTCATTTTCCTTTTCTTCGCGTCAGTCCATTCCTCTGCCTCCTCCAGCTCACTCTCGCCTCCCCTGCATCCAAAAGAGAGAAGATGATGATGATCCCTTTTCGGCAGCTCCCTCCTTCCTTTCTTTATTTCCTTGATGCTCCCCCCCTTTGCCACGTGTCCATCCTTCTTTTAATTATTCCCACTTTCAAACCCAAGTTCCCTGCAGCTCCTTTTCTTTCTTTTCTTTCTTTGGACTTTTCTCTTTAATTTTTCTCCTTTCTTGCTTCAGTCCAATCATGCTCATGGGCTTTAATTAAATCTCAACTCTTCTTGTGGCCCATATTACTTGTTCCCAACCAAAATATATGTAAAATAGAATTAAAAATAGGGGTCATCATACATAAAAATCTTAAATATTAATTAAGCATAATTGGATAAAATTGCATCTCTATTATCTTAATTGTCTCAAATTAAACATATAAAAACCATACAAATCTTTGGATTTGTCATATATATAGACGACTTTCATATCAGTTATATTATTTTTCAAGAATGTATTAATACATCATTTTATATTCCATATTAATGATATTAAAAAACATTGCAACCTTAAAATAAAATAATCTTTTTAATTTTAATTATGAATAAACTAAAATTTATAAATAATATGAAATGAATTCGGACAGCTCAAAATTTATATTATACCCCATTGCCTAGTTTGTTAATGAGCACTATTGAGGAGCATTTGATGTGATTTCATCATGTACCCAATGTTTTGTCCTTTCAATTCTACTTATAATTATTTATATAGTATGCATGATTATTTATTTTATGCAATTAAAGAAATATGAATCATGATCTTACTACGTAGTAAGATATACGTACATGGTTCATATGGAATGAAGATGTGCTGAAGCCACATGGCAAGTAAAGGTGTATTTTGATTTAGGATAATCACAATGAGGCCTCTCATAAAGCAATCAATCATATTCAATTTCTAAAGAATGGTCTAATCACATTGAATTCTCAAGGGACTTGGGTGAATTCAATGTTTTGTTATTGAACTGTCAATGGACTCTTGAAAAATTTAATTATCATTGACAACTCAAAAGACATGTGTTTACAACTTAATGGCGAGTCACTCAACATCACTCAAATATCTTGGGATCGGACTAGCTAGCCCAATTTCATCATTCTTTAGAATATGAATACTATGATTAATTATCCTATGATGGACCTTATTATGATTATCCCTTCTGATTTCTACACGTAGTTTGATACTACCTTGCTCCTAGATTCTAATAATATATACATATGCCCAATATAAATGTTGTGGCATGACATTAAAAGAGGAAAGAAATGACACATATGTATGCCCCTATATCAAGAAAAAAAAATCAAAGACAGACTTCTGAGACATAGCTAGGAACTACGTGAGATTAAATAATACTAATTCAATTGCCCAAGTGGGCGTAGACCAGCTGGTAAGAAAGGGGAAGGTAAGACACCGCGTACCCATCATATCATGAGTTCGAATTCTTGGGAAGTCGTTACCCCCAAAATGGGGAATCCAGACTGCGACTTCGGATTAGTCGGTTCCCGAAGGGGGCTGGACACCGAAGGCTCTAAGAGAAAATGATATAAATAGTATTTAATAATGATATAAATAGTATTTTGGTTAAATAATGATAGAAATAGTTGAATATATGTATTTGTCTTGATTTCCACTATATGATCATTGATTAGGCGTCTTCAGTGGCTTATTTTGTGCCAAGAATTTAATTTTTAACTGAATATATATATATACTTTAGGAGTGTTGAGGTATGCAGGTATTAAAGGTCAAAAAAAAAAAGTTGAGGTATGCAGGTAGCAAAGATCGTGGAGTGGCTATATTTTCACCGCAAAACCTGTCAGTGCCCTTATTAAATTAACTAATTGATTAAGGCTAGCTTTGCAGCCGAATTCTTTGGAGCGAAGGCATGTTTTGGATAAGCCATTATGCTTCAGTTATTTTAACTTTGACATTGTTTTCATTTTTTAAGTGTTCAGCCTTTAAGTTTGCTCCAACTTTCAATTTAATATTTTATGTTTGTTTATAAAGTATGTTTTTAATGTTTTTTGTTCACACCGTTAGTTTCATTTAATAAGAATGGTAACTCATCAAATCTTTAAAACAGTGAGAGATTAGTCTCATCACCTGAAACACAAGTGAGGACACACTAGGAAAAATGACTATTTTCTAAAATATAAGAATACATATTTTACAGACATTTATTATTTATATATAGATTCATTTTTTAAATTTGTTGACTCAACATTTTTGTAAGTGAAACTAATGATGTTAAAAAAAGATTAAAAAATATTTTAAACATAAAGAACTAAAATGGATCTTAATAAAAACATAAATCATCAAAAGTATATATATTTTTTCGGTTTCCCCCCTTATTCTTTTATGTTTTATTAGAAAAATTGTTATGAAAAGAGGGACCTCTAGGGATAAACAAATTAATTAAAACTCAAATTAAACATGGGATCGAACCAAATTAAGCTCAGTTTTTCCGATTCATTTGATTAGGTTTTTTGTTATTTTAAGAATTTCAGTTTTCTTTTCACAAATAATCTTATTTCGTGGCAATTACACGACAGCTTTCTGGATGATAGTAAACCAGTTTAATTTGACGATATGGCATGCTTTGTAATGAGGGAGAATAAGTGTGAAGGATAAAATATGCTGAGAGCACATTATAATACTTATAGACGGCCTTAAAAGAAAGGCTGTGGATTGCTCTGGGCCTCACATTATAATGCTTTTGAATAAGGCGACAATTAAACAAGGTAATCACTCAATAATAATGAATCATAAAAAGGTTTTATAGAGTGGTTGGACTTTTAAATTGTTAATGGATCATAGGACGACATAGCCTCCCTCTATATAAAAAACATTAATGGCACGCCGTCCAAATTTCCACGATTTGGCCATTCACTTTAACACCAAAACAAAATTAATTAACTTAATAGCAAAAAACTTTCTTTGACAAAATAAAATGAATGTATCACCACCCCAGACAAAACATATATAATCCTCGTTGCTTTGGTGGGTCAGCTAGCATAGCAATGGGAGACCTTGGCAAAACATACAATACTATCTCCACCGAGTTGATAGTTTATTATTGATGAATTATTGAACAAATTTGATAATTTTAAAAGATATAAACTAATACATTTTACTGCAAGACTAAATTTGAACTAAAGTGAGACGCAATGCGATAAAAACATAAATTAGCTCATCTGGATTAATTTGTGGTTTGCTAAAAATAGACCAATGTAAATAATCAGGGCATTTGAATTGAATTCAATCATCTTGAACTGAAAGGATGATTGAATTCAATCATCCTTGCTAGTTTTCATAATAATTGATTAAGTTTAGTAGTAATCACTATTGTTGCTTTTTGGGGGGATCATAATTTGTAGTGGTGCAAATGAGTCACCTTCACACCTGAATATTTTATTCTTACCTTGCAAAGTTAGTTTACACTTGTTTCTTCTATTAAGAAATAGGGTGTCAAACCAGTTTCTATCAAAGTTAAACAAGGATTTATTTATGCTTCTCTATTATATGTCATAAATATTACATTCTTATCTACTTCGAATCTTCAATCAAAACAACAAAAAGTGTATAACTCATTTCCTATCCTATATATAATGGCAATGGGGGTTACGACTTTTATACTGAGATACTACAAGCTTTAAGTTTATTTATTGAGATGCTACATTCTCAAAATATTTATTTATATGCTATAGTTAAAATTGTTTGTTTGAAAAAAAAAGTTAAAATTGTTCATCCGGGAAAAAGTTGAAATATTTGAGAATGTAAACTAATGCATTCTCAAAAGATTTACTTATATACTATAGTTAAAATTGTTTGTTCGACAAAAAAAAGTTAAAATTGTTCGGATAAATAAATCCTTTTTCTTTTTTACTAACATAAATACTTTAGTATATAAGTATACAAGTAAAAACTATATTATAACTTCAATTCTATAGTCAAAAAGCGTTGAACGTCTGATAAATTGTAAATAAGTTGTTCAAAGTTAGAACAAATTTAGATTTTTCTTTTTTCACTAACATAAAAAAAAGTGAAGCCGTTCAACACTTGAACAACTTCAAAATTTTATCTTTTAGCACAACATATCAAGTTGTTCAAGGGTTGATAACTTCAACTTTGTCTTCTAGTTACTTCCCATAATAAAAAAAATATGCATTCTGAAAGTTATGCTTCTTGATATAAAAAAATACCATATCTTGTTTTTCAAGCTATTATGTGACCAATAGTCTTATTTAAAGCCAGAAAATTAGAAAATTATTTATATTTAGGAACAAATTGAGATCTGAAAGTGATCTTATATTTAGGAACGAAAGAAGTACTATTATTTTAAAGCCAAAGAATTATCTGGCATTTTTTTCATGAATTGACTCTCATGAAAAATTGCCACATATCTTTCCAATTAAAACAAAATAGTGTCACGCAATTCACATAAATAAAACAAAATAGTGTCACGCAATTCACATAAATGACAATTAAGAGTGTCACGCAATTAAAACAAAATAGTGTCACGCAATTCACATATATGTTGAATGATACCTTTTCTTTTTATCAGAATATATGTTGAATGATACTTAGATTATAGTTTATAGGTGAAAATGAACTTTCACCAATCTAGTCATAGTGGGGCTAATTTTGGCCTCTCTAGCATAAATCTCTAATTCAGATTTTATCAACCCATGAGAACTATCCTTAATTAAGTCAATACTACATAATACAAAAAAGATTCTGTGAAAATTTTAATTGGTTGGCTTATCATGCCCCTAAATATAAGACCACTCAATTTATCCCTAATTATAAAGTCACTTTCGACATTATTTCATATATTTATCCGACTTTTCCTAAATTTAAACCTACTATATACTTTACTACAAACAAATTTTAAGTGGGAGGAGAAATCAAGAGGGACATTATTGGAAAAGCACATAAAGTTATCTAACTTAATCATTTTCCTCAATATCTCCAAGTTAGGTAAAGTAGGGAGTAGTAAACAAGCAAAATATTACGAAAAGAGTATTTCATGAAGAAAAAGAGCACGTTCATTTTTTCTGAGTTTCACTTGGCCTCCTCATAAGGACTAGCTCAAAAATACTCCCTCCGTTCCTAAATATAAGAGCACTTTGATTTTTTTGGAGAATCCTAAAAAAGCAAAATATGGTAATTAAAAATTGATTTTCCCAAATTTTTTCACTTAACTAGTTTATTTGACTTATGAACTTACATATGATCTAATAATATTTAAAATATCTTATGATTTAATTGTACATTTTGCTTTCTTAGGATTCTCCAAAAAAGTCAAAGTGCTCTTACATTTAGGAACGGAGGGAGTAGCATTTTTTCCATGAACACCTATCTTAACCAACCTCTCGAGGAACTACAAACAAGATCACAGTGGATCAGGCCATAAGACCCTTTGAGCAGCAAACTCACTACCTTACCCTACTGAATTCCCAAAGGATCAAACCCATGACCATTGATCACAGTAAATTGAACCACAGACACTACTTACACTACACCAAGGCTTCCTGTGCATAATGTACATATTACTCCCACCAAACAAGTTTACAGACACCATGTACAGCTACCTAACCTAATCCCAGATGAAGATTGATGAGTAATCAATATCTCACAACCTGACATACAAGTGAAATGGCCAAAAATAATCAGTTATGCGTGTTTTACTACTTTACAGGTGGGTTTTGTGGTCTGGACCTTCAGGAAGGGAAGCCAGCTTGCATTGCCTCATAGATTGGACCCATATCAAATCTGAAGCTCCTATAGCTCTTGCCGGGCCTCGAATCAAGAGAACGAGAATCAGACTCGGCTATCACAACTGGTTGGCTCTCCATTATAGTCATTGAGCTACTTCCACTAGAGGTGTTCTTTGCTTTATAGATACTTATTCCTTCACAAAAGCAGTAGCTTTAAGTAGGATTATATGAAGACTACCCATTGGAAATCCTACAAACAAGAAAGTCATTGCACCACCTACTCCTGTTCCTAAATTGGAGAGGCAATATTTTTTTTATCTTATTTCTAAGTTGAATTATATTTTAGCCATGAACATGCAATTTTGCCTTCTTTTATTATGGTATACACTGCTATTAACTTGGAAAATGTATATATACTAAATAGGGATAAAATACAAAAGTTCTTAAATTTCAAGAAAATGTTAATGAAGCTTAAGTTTCTTTTTTTTTTTATAATGAAACATGCTAGAAGCGATTTATGAAAAGAACCACTGAAAAATAATTTACAAATGGTAACATCACACAAGCATTCCCATGATAACTGCAGCATTTAAGTTTTTTTAGTGCACATCAATCTGCAAATATCATAACTATGATGACAATGAGATTTATGAAACATTGACACACATAAATTTACACAACACACCGTTGATCTGAATGATGGAAACTAGTAGTCCAGTCCAAGTGATATCGACAGGTTTCAATAGTTAGACAGACTTGTGAAATATTAATAGTTTTCATGCTAACTAGAAAAAAAAGCATGCTGTTACCAACAAGGTACCGGATATAAACCAACCAAACATTTGTGTTTAAATAAACCAACCTTTAAGAGGCAGATCAGGCCTTGGCGCCATTGGAGGTGGATGTTCAGAAATCCAATTGTTCAATGATCTGCACATATAAGCACAAAATACTTTTTAAACTTCTACAAAATAAGCTATGATAACTGAAATCATCCAAATTATATTTACTTGCACCCACCTGAGGAAAGGGGCAACCATGTAAAGCTTGAGGCCAGTGATCCCACGGGAAATCACTTCATTACTTGCAGGCTGAAGTTCATCAAGACGATGCCACGCAATCTCCTGCATTCAGATAACAAATATTTCTCTCCGGCAAAAAAAAAAAGATAACAAATATTTCTCTCAGCATTTTGATTACAAACATATTTCATATCCGTTTCAGGATGAATCAAAAGGAAAATTAAATCATGACTCAAACCTAAGAATCGAGAAAAGCAATCATGTCATATAATGCTGGCCAAAACAAAATATAGATCCAAGCACAAAAATTTAAAAGCTAACAGAGTAGTGACCAATTTTAATTTGGCATAAATCCAAAATGCTATGATCCTCTCTATTCAAAAAGAGTCACAATAATTATCACACGGTATGCAGAAAAGCATAATTACAAATAAATCAAGACATACATCTACATGCATGGCTGTTTTCAGATTACAATAAACAGTGCCCACTTGTTTTGTTCCTTTCATAACTATTTGGAGGCTTAAAACAAAATCTTCTCACCAGACTACAAATTAGAACCTGGGGCATTAAAAAGGGAGGGGGAAGGGTATCATTGCTAAATTATACATTTAATTTCACAAAAAAATTAGATGGACGTTTCTAAATATGCTCCTAATTCAAGAATTATGTTAACCAAACCAAATTGGACTATATTCCAAGAAATACAAACAATAAATCAGAAAACTGCAGAAAACATAAATTTAGAACTCATGTGTAGTAAATTAATAATTCAATGGAAATCACATGGAAACTTCTAAAACAAATCCATCTACCAAAAAATTCATACACTGATCTCTTTTTTGTACGTGGAGCAAAAGGTGTATCATCCTTCACGCCAACAATGATGTAAAGCCGCACTCTTTGTGGTCCAAAAATATTTTCAATGAACTCGTCCTTGTTAAGAAGTTTTGAAACATCAAAACCAGTTTCTTCCATGACCTGCATTCAACGCAAACAAGTAGTGTTGAGATAAGGCAAGAGGCCGGGTTGAACAAAGAACATAGGGCTTGTAGTATCCCTAGATTATACAAGGTGTCATTTATGATCCTGTCCACCACCTCACATATAATTTGAATATCAAATCTGGATAACAGTGTTTTATATGCTTCTATGAAATAATATGGCAGAATGTAAGAAATCACTACCTAAATCTGTTATACTGGGTCAGTATTATTCCTATAACCATAGAAACAGCAGGTCTAATCTACTGAGTACATGGAAAGAGGAAAATGCATGCATGCATATGTGTGTGTGTGTGTGTGTGTGTGGAGAGAGAGAGAGAGAGAGACAGAGAAGCTCACTTCTCTGATGGCACATGCATCGTCTTCTTCATCTTTGCTCTTTTTGCCACGAGGAAAACTCCAACTTGTGCCTTTCCATCCTTTCACCAGCACGCACTGTGGATAGCAGACACATAAGAAATTTAACTCAACCAGCCAATAAGTGGATATAACAGAATACTGTCAGTTCCTAAAAATCCACACATAAAATTAGCCACTTATGGCAAGAACTTGTGCTAACTACATGTGTAGTAAAGCAATTTTCTCAATTTATTTTGAACAATTTAAACTGTGGGCATGAAATTATAATGTTCAGTAAACAAAAACAAAGCACACAATTTCTTTCAGAGAAGGCATGGCAAGCAACTGGACAAAGCATGTCTGATATCACTGCAACACACTTGCACATAATGAAAAAGCATGAATAAACAAATGAAGGATTGATTCCCATGACAACAGAAGGGAGGAAGAATCATCCCATCATCCCAGTGAAGGTTTGCCTTAAATCAGTTTTGACACCCAGTAATTTCAAAAAGGCTAATAGATCATCTCATCCTTTATGATTTACTATAGACAATAGCACTGGCAAACTATGCTAGTTAAGTCTCAAATAACAGCCATAATTGCATACTATAAGTTCGATCATCCTAATTGTGGCAAAAAGTTTAATCCGGAACTTTAAAAAGCAAAACTAGCAGTGCAGAAACCATAGTTACAGATCATGGATACTAGCAAATGCACAAGGACAAAAAAGCACAACCTTATTACAAGGTGGCAAAACAATTCAAGGGAATAACGATGTCATAAAATAGGCAAAGCCATTGAAGTAATGGAGGCTTGAAGAGAAACAAATAAACAGCATTGCCGCCAGCAAGCAGTCCTAAACTTGCTTACCCTTTCATAGGTTTCATCTAGAATTATTGCACCAGTAACCGGCACCCGAACCTTGTAAGAAGTAAAGTCCTTGAATATATCATCTATATGAGCCACGTAAGGCTTCAAAACATCACATCTCTTAAACACTATAATCTGTTAAGGAAAACCAGGTAGAATCATCAAATACTCAAATGGAAAGGAACAATGTAAAACCAAACTATCCTGATAACTAGTAAATGTTATCAAATTCTCAGTCAACTATACCCTAGCATACTGACAATATAACAACTATTATATAGAAAACCTGTCTTTCTATCTTCACCAGATGTGTGTTCTCACAAACAAGCAGGTAAGTATTACCAGAACAAAAGCTCAATCCTCATTATTAGAATAATCAATACTCCCTCTGGTCCTAAATATAAGACCTATTTACCTAATTTGATTAGATTAAGAATGTTAGTTAAGTTAGTTAAAATGACATGATATTACCAATATACCCTAACTATCCACCTTCACCCCCACATTCCCTCTCTTCTTGTCTACCATTAGGTAACATTGTCTCCACCCTCCCTCTCCTCTTGTCTACCATTAGGGAGCATTGACTCACCCACAAAGTGAAATCTGAAGCATGTGTTAACATATAAGCTTAAATAAATGCTCAAATCTGAAGAGAAACTTATGGTTTAATGTAGAGTTATGAAACACAAATAAGAGTGACATATGACATATAGAAGAGGATACATAAAGAAGTGAACTCCTTGAGGCTGAAGGACTTGAGAGAAGGATTATTCTCAACAGAATTATCTTCATAAAACCAATGCGCATACTCCACAAGAAACAAGATCCTTTCAAATGACTGAAGGTCTTCCTCAGGCACATTCAACACAAATCGACTGCAACAAGCAAACAAACAAAGCACACAACACACACTTAAACATAAATTCCACCCACAAATCATGGAAAGCAATACCCCCTCCAGTCCTAAATATAAGACCTAGTTGACTTTTTTGGAAAATCCCAAAAAAGCAAAATAAGACAATTATAAATTGATTCACCTAATTTTTTTCCCTTAAACTAGTTTATTTAACCTATAAACTAATGACTAATCTAAAAGTATATCAAACATGTCATACTTTAATAACATACTCCCTCCACTCCTAAATATAAGAACTAATTGACTTTTTTTGGAAAATCCTAAAAAGAAAACATAATAAGTCAATTATAAATTGATTCACCTAATTTTTCCCTTAAACTAGTTTATTTAACGTATAAACTAATGACTAATCTAAAAATATATCAAATTAATAACATATTTTATAACATTCACGTCTCCAAATAAAAATCAACTAAGTCTTATATTTAGGAGCGGAGGGAGTACAGTGTAATATAACTCATATATGAAACAGTAGATTATGGGTAAAAAATTGAGGCATTGAGAAAAATGGGAAAAACCCAGGAAGAAAAAAGGAAAAGGAGAAGCTTTACCTGCAGAGATCGTCGAGAAGCTCCTGGGGAGGGAGGGAGGTCTTGGAAGGAGTACTAGAGGTGCGAGAAATGTTGGACATGCCTTTAGATCTTCCAATTCCAACCCTAAACCAAAAAAAAAAAAAAAGAGCTAATCCTAATTATCTGTATATCTATCTAGCTAGCTATCTATGAAACTCCTTCTTCTCTTCTCCTGAAACAGAACAGGAGAATGAGATCAAAAATTGGAGGAAGATGAAGATCACTCAATGTTGAAGCCGATTGAGATTTATGTTATTATTATGATATGATATGATGTTGGGAGAATTAACTTGGAGTGGAGGGAAAAATCATAATTAACATAACTCCCCGGGGTTGTAAATAATACTATCTCCGCTCACCTAATTCACTTTTTTTTTTTTTTAGAGGTTAAGGTTGCGAAATACTGCAGACTATTAAATCATGACATATAGTTTAATTTTTGTTAGCATTGTTTGTTTCATAATATGGTAATTCAACATAAGTATTGTTGCTTGTAAAAAACATGCAACACGTTTATTGACAACCTGCTTATTTAGACTTAAAAGGTTATAGTATTCAATCACATTCTCACTCTTACGATGTGATTTCACTAACTAGCCATTGTCATATTTAAGTTAATTGTTGAAAAGTTAACATTAATCAATAAATTGTAAGATTGCTTCATTTAAATATTTTAAAGGTAAAATTGGACCTAAATTGCTTCATAGATCGAAATTGATTGTGAGCCAAAACTTTTAGAGTTAAAATTCCCTTAAATCAATTTGAAGTTAGCAAATACTGTAGTACTCCCTCTGTTCCTAAATATAAGATCACTTTAGGGAGGAGAACTTGTTCTTAAATATAAGATCACTTTCTACTTTGACTCAAATTTTCTCCAAATTACCCCTATACTCCATTCACCCAAAAAATAGTGGTTTGAAAAAGGTGATATTTTTAAAACTTAGGTGAGGGGTATTTTAAAATTTCATGTAATCCTAACTCATTGGAATGTCTTCCTTAATCTCTCCAAATTTGCTAAAGTGATCTTATATTTAGGAAGCGGATGGAGTATATTTTTTTTATCTGGCATCCTAACTCCATTCTTATCAAAGGCCTTGTTGAACTGGTAATGGTTGTTTTTAAGTTAATTGCAGGTCTAATGTTCGGGCTTTTGCCTTACTTGATGAGAGCAATGTATGTTATATTCGTTCAGCTTGTTTTCATTTTTGTCTGATCACCTAGCACTAGGCTAATCCCAATTCCTATCTAGATTTGGATTGAAACTGACTTGAATAAGTAAATATATGTATATGAACTTCAAAACCATGAGTTTTTAATTCCACCTCCAATCAAAAGATAGCTACAAACTAAATCATATGTAGTATAATAAGCGTTTTAATTTATTTTTGAATTCATATAGTGTTTACTTCTTATAATTTATGCTCATTTTGACTTATTTCCTCACATTTTCAAACCATACATTTTGTTCCCTAAAATTTTATTGGGGTAATTAATTAGAGGTCCCCCACAAGGGAGTTAATACTGGAAAAGTCCCAAAAGTTGAAAATATTAATGCAGGGTCCCAAGGGACCTCACATTAATATATTTAAAAAGTGAAAAGACAGTTTTGCCCCTAGCCTTAAAACAAATTTACTCCCCACCCCCACCCTCCTCTCCCACCCCCACCCCCACCCTCCACCCTTCTCCCTCAGCCCGCCACCCTGCGCCCCACCCACCCCCAGCCGCCACCCTCCTCCCTCCTCCCCCCACCCCCAGCCGCCACCCTCCTCCCCCCACCCCCAGCCGCCACCCTCCTCCCCCCACCCCAGCCTCCACCCTCCTCCCTCCTCCCCCCACCCCCAGCCGCCACCCTCCTCCCCCCACCCCCAGCCGCCACCCTCCTCCCCTCCCTCACGCCCCCCACCCCCCACCCTCCTCCCTCCCTCCTCCGAACGCCCCCACCCCCACCCTCCTCCCTCCTCGCCCCCTCACCCCCTCCTCCTCCCTCCCCCTCGCGAGTTCGCGAAGTTCGCGAGTTCGCGAGGGGGAGGGAGGAAGAGGGGGTGAGGGGGCGAGGAGGGAGGAGGGTGGGGGTGGGGGCGTTCAGAGGAGGGAGGGAGGAGGGTGGGGGGTGGGGGGCGTGAGGGAGGGAGGGAGAGGCGGGAGAAGGGTGGGGGCGTGGAGGGAGGGGACGAGGGTGGCGGCTGGGGGTGGGGGGAGGAGGGAGGAGGGTGGAGGGTGGAGGCTGGGGTTGGGGGAGGAGGGTGGCGGAGGAGGGTGGCGGCTGGGGGTGGGGGGAGGAGGGAGGAGGGTGGCGGCTGGGGGTGGGTGGGGCGCAGGGTGGCTGGGGTGGGGGGAGGAGGGAGGAGGGTGGCGGCTGGGGGTGGGTGGGGCGCAGGGTGGCTGGGGTGGGGGGAGGAGGGTGGCGGGCTGAGGGAGAAGGGTGGAGGGTAGGGGTGGGGGGGTAAATTTTTTTAAGGCTAGGGGCAAAACTGTCTTTTCACTTTTCAAATATATTAATGTGAGGTCCCTTGGGACCCTACATTAATATTTTCAACTTTTGGGATTTTTCCAGTATTAACTCCCTTGTGAGGGACCTCTAATTAAATTTCCCAATTTTATTCTGTTTCAGTTAGTTCGTAAAGCTCATTGTTCAAGCAGTATACTCCCAAGTCCCAACACTCTCTATAGCACATAGAAACAGAGTCCCAACACTCTCTATAGCACATAGAAACAGTGGGCATTCTATCACTTCATGGAGGAGACTCCATGCAAGATTTTATGGATATCTCTTAACCACGCCCCATTAGAGTCTTCTTACTCTTCCAAGGGACACCATAGGTGATGCTTTGATAGAAATCCAGCTCCAGCAACGAAAAACCTCAGGCAACCGACAGCTTGATCAAAACAAACTACATAATACAATCTTTTTTAAGAAAATAAAAGCTGGAAAACAATTCAAATGCTGATAATTGCCTCAGATGAGGAAGAGATGATGATAAGCTATACTAAGCTAGCATGGAACAACCTTTGGAAGCAACATGTGGAATGTCTTGTTCACATCATTCACAAATTAACTCCGCCAAATTAATGATGCAACCATCACCAGTGAGTCCGTGACACCCCAAAAAATTTCTTTTGCATTTTATGAGGCAAAACTTCTACAATATTGTC
The DNA here is from genome assembly GCA_029929735.1 of Mimosa pudica. Taxonomy (NCBI): domain Eukaryota; kingdom Viridiplantae; phylum Streptophyta; class Magnoliopsida; order Fabales; family Fabaceae; genus Mimosa; species Mimosa pudica. Next base: position 2,448,473 of record JAKELP010000021.1, on the reverse strand, counting down.
ATATATATCCTTTGTACAGCACAAAAACTCTTAAAACAAGTAAATCTAAACACCCACTAGATCGATGAATCCATGCATACTGGCGCTTCACTAGAACAAATTCCCACATCTACGATTTTTGAGCTCTCGTGAATTGATTCAAATACAAGCTATAGTTCCGGGGATTAAAGAAGAACAAGAATGTGAATTATACATATAATCAATCATCACACAAAGTTCATACCATGGATACATGATAAAGACTACCTACTACTTGGCAGCCAATGTCCAGAAATTCAAAAGAAAGGACGGAGAAGCAGCAAACCAACTCATGAATGCCATGGCTGTTGCTATCTCAAACCTACCGCAGTGATTTTGCGCACAATCATTCAGATCATTGCCAATAAGGACCGTGATACCAGCGGAAGCACAAGAGGCAGCAAAAGTGAGTGTTGAAGTAATCTGCCAGAAAATCAAAATGGAAAAATTCTCAAGTCCAATAAAAGCTTATGTAAACATCTGTCTGGCGACAGCATATATGAATGCTTCCACATTTACTGCATGACCTTTCAACTTTCTAACAAAAAATAAGGGCTTCCAGATGAACTTCAGCCTTACACAGATCACAGATATAAATAAGTTGAAGTTACGTATGTTCACTTGCATTTCGACAAGCAATATTTTCATACAAGAAATCTTGAGGTTTCAAAATAAACCCGCACAAGCAACCTGGTAAGAAGAACAAGCCATTACCATTTTTTATTACTTTTAGAAAATAGTGTGTTTTGGGTAGGTAAATACTGATTAGCTAGGTTGCTAGTTGAACTAACATTATTAGGTCTAGTTATTTGATTGTTACCAACCAAATAGAGGCCATGACCAGCTTACCCAATATTACATAGGCTGATACCTGTAATTATCTAAAAGGAAATGATCCAGACTCCAGAGTACTACTGGCAAAAAAATGTGAGAAACAAGATACAGATTGTATAAGAACTTTAAATGCGCAAGCTAACAAAGTTTAGCAGCGTATTTTCTTACTCCGTCCCCAATAGAGAAGAAGCTGACAATTCTGGAGTTCCGGAAGCTACGCTGCACTAAAATGGCATAAATATCAGCAATCGCTAGAGAGAGGCTCCACATGCTTTGTAGGCTGACAGCAGCAACCAGATAGCTGTCAAAGCAAATATGACAAAAGCTGTTATGCTAAATTGACAAAAAAAAATTAAAGCTAATAGATAAAGACTATTACAACTCCCAAATATTGCCTCCTTTTTAGGCTAAAACAAATCACCATTGATAAAAATACAACTAAATGACAACTTATCCTATGGCCCCTCCCCTTCAGCCTTATCCTTCTACTAAATTCTGTTTTGTTCACATAACTTCAAAATGAAAAGCAGATTTGAGCAACCATAAGATTCCTTTCCATCATCCAAATGTTAGCAGATCTTTTAAGGAAAAAGGGTTCCAACAAGTTATCCTTATAAAGCTCATATAGATTGGACAATGACCTTTGCCCCTAACCATCAATCCTCAAAAAATATACAAAACAAGACAACTTCTAATGCCGCCATGACACCGCATAAAGACACCCTCATCAAACCTGACTTCGTGCCACCATTCTCAGCAAACATAAAATTGATAAATACTCCCTCCGTTCCTAAATATAAGATCACTTTAGGGAGGAGAGCTTGTTCCTAAATATAAGATCACTTTCTAATTTGACTCAAGTTTTCCCCAAATTACTCCTATACTCCCTTCACCCAAAAAGTAGTGGTTTGAAGTTTTTAAAACTTGGTGAGGTATTTAGGAAATTTCATGTAATCCTAACTCATTGGAATGTCTTCCTTAATCTTTCCAAATTTGCTGAAGTGATCTTATATTTAGGAATGGAGGGAGTAACACTCAACTCAGTGATCAAGAAATCAGTAAAACATCTGACATATACATCTTATAAATGATAGTTAATTGAGCCAATACATTTCATAATGTTAAAAAAACGTCTATCTTTGTCCCTTCCATCAAACTCTCATAAAAATAAAACCATCAAATTCTACCACCATGATAAATGCTGTCTAGGCACTCCACCACACAAAGGTGATTTCACAACACATAATTTTAAGGTAATGGCCCTATTTTACCCATCAAGTAACCACCCTAGACCACTGGGCACCCTAAACTAACACCGGGTACAATTTTACCCTTGAAAAAACCAAAATGGTCCAACTTTACCCTCTGACGAATGTAATGTTGACACGTAGAATGTAATGTTAACATGTGGACGACACATGTCAACATTACATTACATGGTAAAACTGGACCACTTTGGTTATTTCAATTGTACCGATGTTAGTTCAGGGTGCCCAGTGTTCCAGGGTGGTTACATGAATGGCAAAATAGGGTCATGGCCCATAATATTTTATCCTCAACACTTTATACACATAACTAGCTAGCAGCATAATTAATATACCAAATACACAGCCACTAACTTCAAAACTGGACACATGAAATAAGAAAAAGTAAAGGTGGGAATAGCGAATACCGGAAAGCGGTGACGGAGGGGAAATCGGAGGTGGAGGACATGACAATGAGGGAAAAGGAAGAGAAAAGGAACTGAAAGAAGCGCAAGGCAAGGCCACCGAGAGTGCCAGGCATGCCCTGAACGTCCTTCAGCCTTGACCGAGGGAGGGCATTGTCTGTCAGAGGTGGGGCCTCGATTGGGTGCACAGAAGGGTGAACCATAGACATCATGATGACGATGAAGAAAGAAGCATGTAGAAGAAGAAAGGGGAGGAGAAAGGAAAATCAGAATTGCGGGTTTGTGGAGGAAGGAGGAGAGGAAGGGAAGGGGAAGAGAAAGATTCGATTTTGACGATGTGGGAGGAAAGGAAAGGCTTGAAGTGATTGCTACTGATGCATGCTGTGTGCTCAAAAAGGGAAAGGCTTGTACTGATTAAGGAAGAAGAAGAAGAAGAAGGATGGTAGAGCTGCTTCTAAGCAACATGGAAATTCGGTTGTCTTTTGTGGTGCCTACTTTTTTTTTTACCAATTTTTGTGGTGCCTACTTGATCAATTAATTTATTAATCACGGTTTACGAGTTCTTATATATATATATATATATTCCCTCCGATCCTAAATATAAGACCTAATTGACTTTTTTTAAGAGAGGTTAAGGAAGCAAAATAGGTTAGTTAACTATGATATATTTGATATTTTTTTAGATTAACTATTAATTTATAGGTTAAATAAACTAGTTTAAGTGAAAAATTATATGAATCAATTTACAAGTGATCACTTATTTTAATTTTCCAAAAAACTCAACTAGGTCTTATATTTAGGACCGGAAGTAGTATATATATATATATATATATATATATATATATATATATATATATATATATATATATATATATATATATCTTCTTTTGTCTTGGGCTATTCAGCCTTGAGGCACGTCAAAGATCCAGACTATCAATGAATATGAATAGTTGGTTGAGCTGGTAAGGATGAGAAAATGTGTTTGCATATAGGGAAGCACTCTCATTGTTGTGACAGAAATCATTAAGGTTGACACGCCTGACTCATAAGATGTTTCCACATCTTGAACTCAAGACCCTTTAAATTAAATTAGAACAATCCCAACCAACTAATCTAATCATCCTCATTAGCAATCTTTTTATCAACAAGCAAATATATTGATATTAATATTGAATATTGAAAATTGATATAGGCGTGATATCTTTTGAAAAGTGGATGTTATAGCCCCAATCATATGTAGAGTATAACCCTTTAATTTTGTAAAAACGAGAAGAGAATAAAAAAATTTCTCATGTGTCAGTATGCTTCATTATTTGTCATCTAGTCAATTACAAATTAAAATCTCAGAAACAGTTTAATGTGATTTGAAGAATTTTAATATGACATGACACTTTTACAAGAATTCCTTGTGTGAAAAGAATAAAATCAAGGTCGGTTACCAAAAAAAAAAGAATAAAATCAAGGTTTCATGATCTCTAGTTAAATTGTAATATCTCTAAAGTATTTATTTATGATTAGTTAAACTACATGTGGTATCTTGATAAAAAAAAACTACATGTGGTACACCCAATAAAATAAAAGAGAAGTTCCTCTATGGATAAATAGGAGATCAGGATAGAAAAGGATTTCCCTTGCTACTATTTCTGATGTCTGGATATTTTTAATATATTTGCGTAACTAAATTTGACATAAAAATGAATGTATCAACATAAATGTTGTAATTTTATTACATTTTTTTTACAATTTTTCAAAGAGTACCCTAAAAGTGTCTCATTTTTATTACTTTCCTTAAAAAGTAATGAGAATTAAAAAAATGGTACCCATAACTAATTTTTCAACAAAAAAATGTTACAAATATTATATTGAACCTTATTAAAATAAGAAAATTGTTCTAAAAGGGCAAATGAAAAAACAAAACATTTACAATAATGTTGGGCATTATTTATAAAAGATATTAGGAAATCCAAAACTGCCACAATCTGGATGGGTCAGTCCAATCAGACTCAAGTTTAGAATTAGACCCTTAAAAGGGGGGATTTTGGGATTATTGGGCTTTGTAGACTAGTTCTTTTTGGGCTAAGTCTCATTGAGTTAGGCCTAACCCCAATATCTGCGTGATACTGTTTAAATGTTTTTAATTGAACTTGTCCAATATTGATGGAGAAAAGCTAGAGTATGATAAATTAGTATATAGGTCTTATATTTAAAATTAGAGGGGAGTATTATAATCGTAGCTTCCCACTAATTATTCTTAATCTCAGCTCTTTTTTTAGTACCATTTCCCACCATTAGGGTGGAAATATGTTAGATTAAACACTATTTTAGTCAAATATAAAAATATTTAATTTAATTATTTTCATCCTAGTTTTAAAAAAAGTGATAAAATTCAAAATATTTTTAAAAATACTATTTATAATAATAATAATAATATAGCTTTTTTATAATTATAATATATAGCTTTTATTACTAAGCAATTTTTTTGTTTAGGGAAATAAGTAAATTTTGATTAAAAACCTCAATCTTAAAATCACAATTAAAACTAGGGTAAAAAATCACAATTAATTTTCATAAAATGATCTATTTGGCGGCAAATAATGAAAATATTTGACAAGATGGTATCATAATTACTTGAATGAAGGTGTAATGCCAAGTGGTGCTTATAAGTTATACTAACTTAGTTTTAATATATTATATGTCCAACAAATTTTACATTTAGTGCAATTTCTAAGCTAAAAAAGTGGAAAATATCTTTTCCAAAAAAAAAGGCCCGTCCTTTTAGTCGACTTTAAAAAGTAGATCACATATTATTTTTTTTTTTTTGGCCAAACACATATTACTTTTTTTTGAAAGCTATATTATCATATATTAAAATTGAGAGTATATATATATAAAAATAAAATACACGAATATATAGGATGGGAGCTAAAAAAACGGTAACAATAAATGGAAAGTACAACTTCACCCTATAAATTAAGCATTAAGTTAAACAACACTCTGTCCTTTGAAGCTGAAGAGAAGACTCGTAAACATCAATTTTTGTGTCACAATAATCCTTTCCGCCATTCTTAAACCTCAAAAAGCTTTCGCTTTCCGCCAAACAAATCCAAAAATAGCAAAACCCACTTTTCTATTTTCCATATTATTCATTTTCGTTCCCTCCTTTTTACTGGTGAGATTCTCAAATTCTCAAAAAATTTGTCAAATTCATAGTATCTTTGGATTTGTTTTCTGCTCTGTGATGCATTATTCTAAACTGGGAATTGACCCAATTGAGTAAAGTTTGAATTTTTAATGTCTTTTTTGCATATAGCTTACTGGGTTTTTCTACTATGCTTAGCTTTGCTTTTGTGTTTTGTATTGCTTAGTGAACTAAATTTTGAAAATTTTCATTCCTTTAGCTGATGGGTTAATCCTAGTTTCCTTTCTTTGTTGCTTTGGATCAATGTTGATTTGCAGGCTTCAATTTGTTTTCTTCTTTTTGGGATGCTTGATCATTTGATTTTGGATGTTTGACTAACAAAAGCATACTACTCTTGAATTTTGGCTTAATTTTTTTTGAATCTTACTACCTCCGGTCCTAAATATAGGACCTAATTGACTTTTTTTTTTGGAGAGATTAAGGTTGCGAAATAGGTTTGAATGATGACATATTTGATATATTTTTAGATTATCCATAAGTTTATAATTAAAATAAACTAGTTTAAGGAAAAAAATTAGGTAAATCAATTTATAATTAACTTATTTTGGTTTTTTAAGGATTTTCCATAGAAAGCCAATTAGGTCTTATATTTTGGACGGAGGGAGTATTAGATAATACTTCCTCCATTTCTAAATATAATATCACTTTCACATTTCAATTTGTTCCTAAATATAAGCAACTTTCTAATTTTTCACAACCTTTTTCCAAATACCTAATAATTCTTATCTGTATGGCGAGAATAAAGGTATATGTTTGGGGTAGACTAGTAATATCATGTGCTAATAACTAACATAACTAGCATCCTTAATTTTATCAAATTAGGAAAGCGATCTTATATTTAGGAACGGAGGTAATACTCTCTTGTGGTTGATGGATTAATAATTTTCTGTCATTGTTTTCTTCATAGGTTGGTTGCACATTTGAATTCTTACAAAATGCAAAGGAGGCGTAAAACTCAATCAACATCTTCTCAAATATCAAGTAGTAATGAAGGAAGTAGCAAGTCTACTGATGGTGAAGCTTCCCAAAATAATTTTAATCTGGGAAAGCAAAGGAGATCTTCTTATGTATGGTTAACATTGTTTGTGTTGATCACATATGGCTGTTCAGCATTATACTCACAGCAATTTGGAAATTTGCCTGAGCCTCTCACTGCAGAACAGGCAGGCAAGAGGGGTTTCTCAGAGATTGAAGCCTTGAAGCATGTCAAGGCCTTGACTCAGTTGGGCCCACATCCTGTTGCTTCTCAGCCTCTGGATTCTGCCCTGCAGGTTAAATCCTTAACCCAGATAACTTTGCCATATATTGATTCCTTTATCTTTTGATTAATAAAGCATGTCAACTCAAAGATTTGATTTATGATCCGTGTTTTTGCATATGATGAATTTTATTGTTTCCTTCATTTCACATTGTGGAATGACATCAGCATCAAACTATTAAGCTAATTGCAACAATTTATTTGCCCATAGTCTGCTAATTTCACATTTTTATTAACACTGTTCCAATTTTAGTATGTCTTGGCGGCATGTCAAACTATTGAGAAAACTGCTCACTGGGAGGTGGATGTTGAAGTGGATTTTTTCCATGCAGAGTCTGGTGCAAATCGTTTGGCCAGTGGTTTATTTATGGGGAGGACACTAGCTTATTCTGATCTGAAACATGTTGTAATGAGGATTTCTCCAAAATATGTAGATGAAGCAAGAGATCAATCTATTCTAGTTTCTTCTCATATTGACACTGTTTTCTCAACGTATGTTTTCTTTGTCTACTTGATATGATATATTATGCTGATAAATTCAACCATTGTAAATTTTAGTTTTCTAATTATTGAAACTTGTTAAAGCTTATGATAGAATTTCTTCAAGGGTCTTCATTGAATTGCTTTAAACTAGAGCTAAAATGGTCTCTGACAAGGTTTCAAAGCTAGTCAGGAATTTGATCCTTGCAGCCACCCATCTTTTACCTATCATTTCATATGATGTTTTTTGTTTCTGAATTAGAAGTTTGTGAGGGGAAAAAAACTGAATATCATTTGGATTTACCACACTTGATGATTTGCTATGTTGAAACACAGAAATACTTTCTGCTGAAGGTTTGTATTTGTTGTAACAGAGAAGGCGCTGGAGATTGCAGTTCCTGTGTAGCTGTTATGATCGAACTTGCTCGTGGGGTTTCTCACTGGGCTCATGGAATGAAGAGGTCCATAATATTTTTATTTAATACTGGGGAGGAGGAAGGTCTGAATGGCGCTCACAGCTTTATAACCCAGGTTTGGAATGATTTGTTAACGTGATCTTAACTTTATTTATGTGTATCTTGTTCTCTTTTGATTTGGACTTTTAATGTTTTATGCTATAAAATGAAAGTTATGGTGGCATTGAAAAAATTTCTATGCTCTATATATTTATTTAATAAAAAGGGTCGGTTTGGCTTAACGGTAAGCTCGTTTGCCGTGGGTTCAAATCAATCTCTCTGCATAAAAGTAAGGGTAAAACTACCTAGTATATTTCCTTTTCTAGCACCTCCACCAAATGGAGACTCAAACTGGGTTGGCCCTTATAGATTTATTGAATAAGATCAAGGAACCAAATGAGAAACTAAGTTGACTTGATTACATGGAATCCAGCTAAAAATACAAATCACTGAGGATGATGGGCCTAACAGCTATTATAACCAATACTCCTCAAAGGGGAGTTGACATTCGTTATCCCCAACTTAACTTCAAGCTCTTCATTTCCCTCATCTGTTTTGATTTAGGAGTTGCTCTTCCGTTATTGAGAGTTTATTGACGCTTTTTTTCTGGTATTTAAATTTTGAAGCACTCTTTTTTATGATGTAATCACCATCTTGCCAGTAAAAATAAATTTATGAATGCAGCATCCTTGGAGTGAAACTGTTAGTATGGCTATTGATCTGGAGGCCATGGGCATTGGAGGGAAATCTGGTATTTTCCAGGTATTTTTATTACTTATTTGTCACAATTGTAGCATTCATTTTTCACTATCATGCTGTATGACTATGCATGGTTTAGTCCACAACTGACTGAAACAGAAAAGGAAATATCTTTTCTATTTTAGTTGCTTTGTCCGGATCCATAATCTTTGTCATTGGATTTGAACCATGTCTATAATTGTATTTCTTCTGTATTTTACCGGTAAAAAAAGCAAGTTACAAGTTATTTTGGTGGAATTAACAATTTATTTATTGGAGATTGAGAATTATAAACTTGTATTTTAAATAACCTAACCAGTCCAAAATCATGTGTCCTACAGCATTAATATTGCTCATTCTATTAACGGAATACTTAAATTTAAGTTTTTCAATTATTTGAATTGGTATCTAGTCCCTTCTGCCACTTGTTAGTTTCTTCCAAGTCCAATAATAATTAAGTTCATGATTGATTATTAATGACTTTGCATTTAGTAGGCTGGTCCTCATCCATGGGCTATTGAGAGGTTTGCTTCTGTAGCAAAATACCCATCTGGGCAGATTACAGCACAGGTTTCAATGTTTATTTCTTAATTCCTAGTAATTTGTTTTGATGTCACCTTTTTTGTCATTAATTGATTTACTTCAATATTCCTTTGAATTTTTTATTAATTATCTTCAACAATAATACTGCAGGATCTTTTTTCTTCAGGAGCCATAAAATCTGCAACAGATTTCCAAGTGTACAGAGAAGTTGCTGGCCTTTCAGGCCTTGATTTTGCATATGTAGATAACACTGCAGTTTATCACACAAAGGTTCCTTTCTGTCCTTACTTTTTAACAAAATTCTTGGATTAGCCTGTTTTTTTATTCTATTATTAAACGCGTTCATGGAAAATTATGTTCTGCTGGATGAAAAGAACGACAAAAGCAACTGTTAGGTGCTGATGTTAATTTATTGTGTTTTTAATCAATATGGACTTTGTTTTATTTGATTTAGACTTTTTTTTCTTAGTGATTTTTTTTATAACATTTCAACACATGTAGGATTATCTTGTGTTCTATCTAATTCTTTTGGTCTGAAGTGTTCTATCTAATTAGAATAACAAAATTATCATAAATTAACTGTGAGCTTAGTTAGAAGGGGAGTCTTTTCTCCCTTTCATCTTAATACTACTTCACTTAATAAATTAGGTGTCTGTTCTACTGCTATACTGTAAACCATATTGTATTTTGGCACATTGGAAGGTGGAAGCAGTACAAGAAGTGCTTCCATTTGTAACTAGATGGATGCAATTTAAATTGTTGTGAAAGCAAGGCAATGTTCCTGTTTATATTGATTAGTTGCATCTATTTTTGCTATCCTTTCAGATCATAACCTTACAGTATTCAATAATGCCTTTGGTTTGGGGGGCGGGGGTATACATGTGTTATTTCCTACTGTTGAAACTTTCCTGAAAACATTTTTTAGAAAATTGGGTTGAATTAGTATCTACTCAAAGTTTGTCCTCTTCAAACTTGAAAATTTAAAAACTGCTTTAAATATATTGAGTTTGGTTGATAATATTAAAGCAATGCAAGCGGTGTTTGGAGAGAAGCCTATGGGGCATTATTATGGGCCGTATTTAAATTTATTCATATCCAATGGTTAAAATATATATGTTTCCTTTTGCAGAATGACAAACTAGCGCTTTTGAAGAAAGGGTCTCTTCAACATTTAGGGGAAAATATGCTTGCTTTCCTGCTTGATGTTGCTGCTTCAACTCAATTTCCTAAAAGCAACACATCAGAAATAGAGAAAGAAATAAGTCAGGACAATGCCATATATTTTGACATTCTGGTACTAAATAATTGCTGCAAAAGCTTTGTCAATCTTCTTTCTTATTCAAATTACTCTTAGATAGGCTTCATTTGTGGTGAATTGTTTCTTCTGAGGTATCTGTTGTAGCTTGCTCATTATGGTAGTTGTCTGACATTTTCAGGGAACATATATGGTGGTTTACAGTCAAAAGTTAGCAAATATGCTTCATAATTCAGTGATAATGCAATCACTGCTAATTTGGACTACATCATTATTTATGGGTGGTTTTCCAGCTGCTGCTTCATTGGCCTTGTCGTGCTTGAGTATTCTCCTGATGTGGTTGTTTGCCATAGGTTTCAGTCTCTTGGCAGCCTTTTTGCCACCCTTGATATCTTGGACCCCAGTGCCATATGTTTCGGCCCCATGGTTGGTGGTTGGATTATTTGCTGCACCGGCTTTTCTCGGAGCATTGACAGGTCAACATTTGGGTTACCTTCTACTTCAAAAATATCTTTTGAGTTTACCCTCAAAGAGAAAGCAACTGTCCCCGGCCATTCAAGTTGAAATCACCAAGTTAGAGGCCGAAAGGTGGCTCTACAAAGCTGGGTCTTTTCAGTGGCTTATCCTTCTTATATTGGGTAGCTATTACAAAATTGGGTCTTCTTACTTGGCTCTGGTTTGGTTAGTCTCACCAGCATTCGCATGTAACCATCTCTGCTTCATTGCTGTCCTTGTTTGAGTTTAGCCATAACTTTTGTTCCTTTTACTCAATTTTAATTGAACTTTCAGATGGCTTTTTGGAAGCGACTCTAATCCCCGCGAGGTTGCCAAAGCCACTCAAACTGGTGACCTTGCTTATTGGGTTAGCGACTCCAATTTTAATTTCTGGTGGCCCATTTATACGGCTGGTCGGTATAGTAGTAGGCAGTATGGTCCGTCTTGATAGGTAAACCTTAATGTACAGAAAATTTATTTGCGTGGCTATGGACCCTGTGGCAATGTTCCATTTCATTAATGATCACCAATTATTTTTTCACCATCTGCTATATAACTTGTAAGCTTTAAATACTTTCAAAATATAAACGACAGTTTTCTTATGATGCAGAAATCCTGGTGGTACTCCTGAATGGCTGGGGAATTTTGTGCTCGCCGTATTTATTGCTACTCTCTTGTCATTGACCCTAGTGTATCTCCTAGCCTATGTTCATATCTCAGGTTCTATTTCTGCATAAAAATTTTGGCAATTAATGTTCATTTCTCATTTCCCATGATAATGGATTAGATAATTTATCAGTTGAACTGAGTGTTACGAGTATATTTTTGAACACTTGCTCCTAAAGTAACCAGATTTAGAATGTAATCAATATGCTTTAGAACATAATACAAAGGTATTAAAAGCAAATATACTCAAAAACCTCTTATAAAGCTCAATCAGTATGCTTTAGAATGTAATGCAAAGGAATCATTAAGGGGCATATAAACATCACTTCATTTCAAGTAGACTAGAGAATGCTTTCTTGAGCCAGTTAGTTAGAAGTGCTAAGAACACTTGCTCCTAAAGCATGCAGGTTAAGCTCCTAAAGCATGCAGGTTAAGAATGCTTTAGAGTGTTATTGTATATCTTACTATCTATTGGTGTTCAGGTTCCAAAAAGGCAATCATCTTAGGAACTCTGATGCTGTTCAGCGTATCTTTAGCAATTGTATCATCAGGCGTTGTCCCACCATTTACTGAAGATACTGCCAGAGCTGTAAATGTAAATGCCCATTCTCACCTGTATCCTTCTATGTTTCTGGCAACTAAATTTACAAGCAATTATCTTACTCAGTTCTAGTTTTATTGTTAAAACTATATTTACATGTACTTTCTTTCTTAAGTCTATCATTGGAATTAAGCTTACATTCTGAAATTGTAATTATCAACTCAATCCTAACATTAGCTTCAGAATATTCTGAAAATATTCAAGATATTAGTGAAACAGACATTTAATACTAGCGATTCATTGTTTTTAACATTCAGGTTATTGTTTTTGTTAATATTTAAATGGAAAACACCAAATATGTCAGCAAAACCGTTGAAAATTACCTATGTAAAGATTTTATTGGCCAAAAAGACTTGAATTCAAATTGCATTACTCTCTGTATTTGAAATTCTTCAGAGTGCTGGTACTTCCTATTTATGTAATCATATCAGGTCTTCTGACTAATCAGATTCCCAATCAGGGACTTTTCACTGTTTTCCCAATATTCTCTCATATATTTTGCTTTTAACATTGTGTATTTGTTTGTTTTGGTGGTATATTTCAGGTTGTACATGTTGTAGATGCAACAGGAAACTTTGCTGTAGGGAAACAGAATATATCATATGTGTCATTATTTTCTACTACTCCTGGAAAGTTGACAAAGGAAGTAGAACAGATTCAAGAAGGTTTTGTATGTGGGAGAGACAAAGAAATTGATTTTGTGACTTTCTCTGTCAAATATGGTTGCTGGACCTACAAGGACACTGAAAGTGGCTGGAGCGAGTCAGAAATTCCTACTCTCCATGTTGATAATGACGATAAAGGCGACGAAAGGATTACCCGAGTTTCAATTGATACCAAGGGTTCTGTCCGCTGGGTTCTTGCAATCAATACAGAAGAAATAGAAGATTTCTGGCTTCAAGGTATGGTGCTTTTTTTTACAAGCCTACTATTTTCTTAATCAATACAGTAGACACACACTCTGTAATATTGACTAGGAAAATCCAAGGTTACAAGTATACATGTTTGTATCTTCAAGATGTTTTGTGGTTTGTTGCCTATATTTTAATCTCAATCTTGTGTCTCCCTTTCATGCTCAGATACTAAGAACTCAAAACAGTTAATCCCGGAGGGTGAGAAGGATGGCCAGGATGGTTGGCACATAATCCAATATTCAGGAGGAAAGAATGCCCAAACCTTGTTTGATCTGACTCTTCAATGGAGAAAAGGGTCAAGGACTGAGACATCTAAGGATGTTTCTGATGGGATTGAGGATAAGAAACAGCAAAGGCCTCTTCTGAAACTAAGGACAGATGTGAATAGAAGGACAGCCATAACCAAGAGAATACTGGAGAAGCTTCCAAGTTGGTGTTCTTTGTTTGGAAAGTCTACTTCTCCTCATACCTTTGCCTTCTTTAGAGACCTTCCTGTTCACTTTTAGCTTGCTCCAGATTGAAGAGATAGCTTTATTTGGTCGTATGTGATATATAACAAAATCTTCATTTTAGTAGTCATTGGAATTTAATTTAAAATAATGTCATTTTTTTCATCTCGATTGTGTAAAAAATAATTTAATTTTGATGTTGAGAAAGATGGATTTAGAGCTAATATTTAGGCCAACTCATAATAAGTTGGGGCCTTTTTTTTTTCTTGGGTACGGATGTTGTTAGTGCTTAACTTTATAGATTTAGATTCTATAACTAAATCGTAAGGATTTTATCAAAAATAAAATCATAAGGATTTTCATCGTGTGCTAAAAAATTACTCCCTCCGTTCCTAAATATAGGACTTAGATGACTTTTTTGAAAAATCCTAAAAAAAGCAAAAAATAAGTTAATTATAAATTGATTTAACTAATTTTTTCTCTTAAACTAGTTTATTTTACCTATAAGCTAATGAATAATCTAAAAAGATATCAAATATGTCATCATTTAATAACCTATTTCGCAACCTTAGTCTTTCCAAAAAAAGTTATCTAGGTCTTATATCTAGGAATGGAGGGAGTACTTGGTAATGCTGAGAAGGTTCATCATCACTCAGCTAAAGAGTAGAAAATCAAAGGAGCACTGTACTGCCATCAAACATCAGGCATGTTTTATTCTGTGCTAGTATCAAATGATTACTTTACATAAGTGAAGGAGGATAAATTAAGTTTTGGCAAAACAGAAAAGGATGATCAAAAGTAGTTAGTTAGAGGATTTGGTTTTCAAAAAAAAATAAAACATGTTATATCAAGACATGCACAAATTTTAATCATGCAAATGTGATCCAGTGGTCTCTTAGTCTTAGGCAATGGTTAGGAGTTTGAATATCACTCTTGGGCATAGAAAACATTTTGTGACCCCTTTTTACTCTTGGGCATATGAATCAAATAAGCCAAATAAAGAAATAAAAATAAATATGGTAAGAACAAGAACAAGGCACAATTATAACATAATGTTTTATTTTTATAATCTCCAACTTCTATCATATCCATACTATGTAATTATGTCGAAAATAATTCAAGGAATAATCTTTACATGAAAATAACTAGGGTGTCCCCTACCATGGATCCATAATTATCATACCACACAAGTCAATTATTTTTCCTCATCTCCACGGTAGCCACACAACTCTTTCAATTCCCACAAAGCCAATCAAACATCAAGTAAAAAAAAAAAAATCAATCCTTTCTTATTTTTCATAAAAAAAATAGGAGTATTTTAGGATTTAAGATAAAAAAAAGAAGGGTAAAGGTGCAAAAATGGGTCCAAACTATTACGCCAGGAGCACATAGGGGTAAAATATATTTCCGGGCTCAATTTTGGGTCTGAAGAATAAATATTGGTGCAATATAGGTAACGCCGTTTATTTTGACCAACGTTGACCATTAAACGCTGAAGTGGCACGAGAAATGAATTTTTAGCTGACGTGGCACGCTTATGTGACATTTTTTGCTGACGTGACGTTCATATGTGGCAATTTTTTGCTGACGTGTCACTCTTGTGTGGCATTTTTTGCTGACGTGACACGCTTATGTGGCGTGCCACATCAGCAAAGAAATCACTCCCCCGCCATGTCAGTTTTTAACTGTCAACGTCGATCAACATAAACGGCGTTCCCTATATTGCACCAGTATTTATTCTTCAGACCCAGAATTGAGCCCGGAAATACTTGTTATTCCTATGTGCTTCTGGCGTAATAGTTTAAACTCATTTTTGCACCTTTACCCAAAAAAGAATTATACAAGAATAAAGATGCAGAGAATATTATTGTATGAAGGGAAATAGATTAGACCGAGGAAAATAAATAATGTAACAATATATGGTTTGAGGTAGGAAAAGAAAATGATCATATACATTGTTGTGAGACTCTCGAATTATTATTCCAATTTTACCAGTTTTATGGTTCTACCTAATCAAAAGGCGTCACGAGTCACTGAAATTTTCAGTAGCTGAAAAATTCAATAGAATCTTACAAGTTTACATTGTAAATTAACCATTTTTAATTATCTTTTACATTTCTACCTTACAAAAAATTATGTTAACTTACTATTAAACTCATTTTAATTATTTTTAATTAACCAAAATCAATGAATTTATAAATAAATTTCATAGAAATTTCTTTATTAAACTTGACGTAATATAAATATTAATATATTTAAATTTACTATTTATATGCAAAATATATTCAAGTCTAATTATTATTATTTCGTGTATTTTTTTATTTAATTATATACATCTCACACATGTTTATTAATAAACATAAACTCTTACGAGTTTACTATTCGAATTTACTATCCCATTTTACCTTACTTCCACGAGTTTACTCAAATTCATGAGTTTGACATCCTCCATCATATGTGAAATTAACATATAGGATGGAGATTGTTGGTCATACATAGATTAATCCGAGGTTAGAATCCAAACAGAAAGAGACAAAAGAGAGGGAAGGTTAGTTGAACTGTGGTAACTAAGTGAGTAACGCAACCTCTCTCTCTCTCTCTCTCTCTCTCTCTCTTTCTCGTGTGATATGATATGATAGTCATACAATTTGGATTTCGGCATGCAAGCTTAGCTACTTGGATTCATCATTCTTATGATTCATTCATAGCTAAGCTTGCCTGCGATAAGAGATTACTGTTTTGATTGAGGCATAAGATGTTGACTATTCCCTTTGGAATAAGAATAATCTCTGCCTCCCCAACTAACTCCAAATCTTCTTCCTCTTCCACTTTCAGCTTCAGAAACCCATCTTCTTCTTCTTCAACTTCAACTTCAACCCTTTTTCTTTCCCCTCCTCATGGATTCTCTTTCCTCTCCCTATCCCACCCAGGTTCTTCTTTTCTCACTATCCCTCTGGGTTTTTTTTTTTTTGCATGTTTTCTTGCTCACAAATGCTGTTCATTGCTTAATTCAAGCTCTTGTTTTTTTATCAGCCATGTAATTATGGGGTGGGGCGTAGGTTTGAGAAATTTTTATGGGTTTTAATCTACTTGTGGTATTGGCATGATTAGAGAGGGGGGCACCAAAAAGGTGGGAAATTTGTAAACTATTTGTAGGGAATGCATGATTGAATAAATGAACTCTATGATGTCAGTAAAATGGAATGTGTTGAGAACTTGACTCATCATTTATTTTGTGTTAATTTAATATTAGGGGAAATCGCAAATTAGGGACAGTTAAATTTTAAAATCATTTTAACTAGCTAAATAGCAGGATTAACTAGCGGAGTAGTGCTATTTACCGCTCAAAATCCCGTTTCTAGTATTTTGAAATCCAACTGTAATTTATCTGGGATTCCCCCTTAATCTTATCCGTAATAACATTGTTAATAGTGGGCAGTATCTTCTGTAACCCTGCATGTCCCATAAAAATGGACTACCATAGGCTCTGTATTGAAGACTTCAAGTCAAAGGATGAGATGAATTGTCTACATGAGGTGATGGGGACTTTGCTAGTTATTACATAGAGATAGTTCCTGATATAAAAACTAGTTGAGGGGTTGGGTTTGGCTCTAAATATAAGACTTCAATCTACTTTGTCCCCATATTTATTATTTTTTCCCTAAACTATCCATGTTGATTGCACATATTAAGGAAGTTTGTGTTATAGATGGCTTTAATGAAAATGATTTGAGAGGGTATTTTAGGTGAATTAACACACATTTGTAACAAATAGCTAATTGAGCCAATATCCTAAGTTTTCCTAAATTAGTCAAGTAAATCTATATAATTAAGGACTGAAGGTAGTGCTAACTTTCAGTGGGGTTAAAAATGTCTGGTGTTGTGATGTATAGGACTTTGCCGAGCTAGTCAAGTTGTTGATCTATTTCCAACAATGTCTCCGGAAATCATTGTTCGAGAGGCCAGGTTAGAAGACTGTTGGGAAGTGGCAGAGACTCACTGCAGCTCCTTCTTCCCTGAATATCAGTTCCCATTGGACTTTGTTCTGAGGATGGACAGGCTGGTGGCTATGTTAGCAGGGTTCACTGTGCCAGTTGGTTGCAAAAGAACTTGTTTAGTTGCTGTTATTGGGCGCTCGCTCAATGAAACTTTCTTCCTTGGGAGTGAAGATTTTAAGATTGGTGGTCTTGATGGGAGAGTCAGCCTCAACAAGGGATATGTAGCGGGCATATTAACGATAGATACAGTAGCAGACTTTCTACCCCGAAGAGGACCACTGAGACAGAGAAGGTGAGTGCCAGAATCACTATTTCGATTTTGGATTACTGCAGCATATCTATTTTTAGGACTGGTGATGCTTAAGATCAGGCCAATAAAGTGGTGTCAAGTTTTGATTTGTGAATTTACCATTTTCCATGAGGACTTTGTACATCAGAAACTGACTTTACCTGCAATTCGTAATCTGGGAATGGAAATTAATGGACTAACTCACAGTTTATGACTGATTTAAAACAGAATTCATTTTGATCAGCTTAAGTTTCAGTATAACACTTGTGTATTTATATAATTGAAGCATCATGCTTAAACTTTATATTTAACTATTGCCACTCTATTTTGTCATATGTATATATGGTACTTCACATAATGCCCCTCTATTTTCTTCCATGACTCATTGTATTATATTGACCCAGCATTCTCTATCTTAGTTTTATGGAGGCTTATAATACCTCCATTTGTCCCTCAAAAAGGTTCTTCAGTGTTTTACTTATTTTCTAATGATACTATCCTGGTAGTCTGGTGTACATTTTATTTTGTTGAAATTTAGGGAAAAAACTGATGGTAAGGTTTGCATTCACAGGCTCAATTCTTCAAGAATAAAGTTTAACTGGAAGACAATGTCAATAGATGGCTATAATATAGCTGCCATAATGTAGCAAACTCTACGGGCTTTAGCATGTTATGAACATATTTTACCTGTGAATCTTTTCTGGTAGCTGAACTAAAAAAAATATTTAATGTTGTAGGACTGGAATTGCCTACATTTCCAATGTGGCAGTTCGGGAAAACTTCAGACGCAAGGGTATCGCTAAAAGACTAGTAGAAAAGGCAGAATATCAGGCCAGAACTTGGGGATGTCGTGCGATTGCATTGCACTGTGATTTAAACAATCCTGTAGCCACAAAGCTATACCAAGGTCAAGGCTTCAAATCTATAAAGGTGCCAGAAGGAGCGAATTGGCCCCAGCCAAAGACCTCACCAGATGTTAGGTTCAATTTCATGATGAAGCTTCTCAGTAACTCAACTGCTTCTTAGATGCTAGTTTGGCTTCCGCATTATATTTATCAGAGTCAAAAAGGTTTAGCTGGAAAGAAATACTAGCAAGGTTCTGTCTGTTACTATAATTAATGCTGTGTATATATGTGTGCGTATGAATGTGTATTTTAGTTGTGCATGGAAAAGCCTACAAAGCATAGTACTCTGGAAAAACAGAGTGGTAACACGTTTGATGTGTCTTGTACTTTATGATACTTCAAATTGTACTAGGTGACTGCATATTTTGTTGTACCGTGGTATCTGCCTCTTAGGTGTAAAACAAAGGAATTATATGCGAAGTATGTCAGAGAATTTTAGATTAAATTGGCTGTGGACATTTGTATAGTTGTTGTTATCCTTCTGTATCGAAGTAGACATGATCATCTACTGCATTATCAAGGTTGGCTTTATGAGTTCATCTTTGAAATAACGGTTCATCTATGGAGATTATTTGATTCTTTTGAACTGAATGAAGATTATTTGATGACCATCTAGTTTTTTTTTTGTTTTGCATGTCTGCTTGTCCCAATGATCAAGACATTTTACTTGTACATGGTTGGTTGTTGAATTATAATGGGACTTTTGGAAGTTGTTTTAGAAGGAAAAACAGAATGTGACCCTACAGCCACATTTTGATGGTCACCTACTATCAAGACTTGCTTCTAGAGTTGGAGCGCACATGCAGGTATTCATAGAGAGCCTACCAATAAGGTTTTCACATTTAACAAATTTGAATTTGTGATCTTGTGGGTTATATCCCTACTCTTAAATAGATAAACTCTTGTGGGCTTGAAGTATTGTTTTGAAGGCAACCAGAATTTGTGAATAAGCAAACTGTCTAATAATTCAAGAACAGCAAAACATCAAAAAGACAACTTATAAACTATAAATTAATTTACAATACATGGATTAAAACAAGCTTCCTAATATCATTTATAAAGATCATGAAAGGGAGTTTACAAACACTAAATATGGCATTGCCAAACTTTTCACTTCCTATGATGTAACATTTTTTTTATCAAGGCTTGGCCATATATCAAAAAAACTAGGGTGAGTTCCAATCCTCCAGTATTAAGTTACAAAAGAGTTTTTGTGTGAGTAGCATTCACTGAAGAGAGAAAATATTTTTTATATTTTTGTTTATGTCTATTTGTGATTTGACCAATGTTATGCCAGCAACTGCCTCTAGTCGGAAACTATAAATAGCCTAGCCCATGGGGTGCCGAACTTATGGCCCATTTAACCTTTAAATTCTTAGATAACTGTATAATTAGTATTATAATTCAATAAGTACCTAACTTATTAATGGAACAAAAATACCAATGCCCCATGCATTATTAGATATATTAATTTAATGAACCATAGATAGATCAACAAACAAAGCTTTTTGTTTGGACCCCCATTTAGTCAAACACAAGAATGTTAAGTTCTAGAGTGATGAATTCATTCGTTCAAGTGTTTAACCGTGTGTTGCCATTTACAGACGGAGTTGACTTTTTATCCCCAATTTTCATATAAGTCCCCTCTGTGCGTGAATTATGTCTTGCCTACATAAAATATAAACAGAATTCTAAGATGACTCAATGAATTCTTATTTATTAATTTTACAATTTTACAATTGTAATTAGTTATTACTTAGAAGTGGCTTCTCCCTTCTCTATTTAAATTAAAGGAGCATGTACTAACAACTAAAAATCAAAATAGAACCTAGCTACAACCTCAACTCAAAGGAAAATTTGCATGTTACAAGCTTTAAGATCATTAGCCCGCTCCTTTCCTTCAAAACCTTGATAATTGAGTATAGTTAAAAAAATAGTAGAACTTAAAGTAGATTTAAGGTGTTAACTATATCGGTGGTTAAAAAATTTTTGGATACGAATGAAGGAGTATAGTGTGAAACTTTTGGATGTGAACAAATCTCAATGTCCAATACACAAACAGGCAACAGCTCATAAGATCTAATATGTGTAAGAGCCACCATATCTGTGAGAGTTTGTGAAGTGTTTATTTTCTGACTTAGTTTTAGAGGCACAAATCTTTGACTTAATAAAAACCTAATCACATAACAAGAAACTTCACTTGAACGTTCAATCTGTCTTCTCTCCCAATCCATCAGAGATACCTTTTCATTAAAAATAATGCAAAGTTGCAGACCCAAATACCTAACCAGTTGAACCCTCATGACATTCGACAATCCCCATGTGGCAAATCTGGTGTCTCTCTGAGGTTGACTTCACTATCATCATAATTTAATCCTCAGCCAAACCCCCATTATTTTTCTTAATTAATTATATGCATATACAGTTATGCATCACTTGGCAAATGAATTGGGTAGGTCAAGATCTAAAAAAGGAAGGCTCTCATATCAACTAGTTGTTTGTTGATGTGGTAAGTGGCCTCACCCTCTCATAAAAAAGAGAACATATATAAGTTTAAATCCAAAAGGATATTTACTTATGTATGTCTTAAGAAGCTATAGATATCAAATTTGTAATAATTAAGTGAAAAAGTATCAGTCTCCCATCATCAAATAAAAAAAAAAGACATTCACTTATGTCTTAAGAAGTTATAGAGATAGCAAATTTGTAACAATTAAGAAAACTTGTTAAATTTATCATTTATAAAATATATGTCTCTATTCAAAAGTATCATTTTGAAATTAGAAAGCTAGTAGTCTCTTGATAGAAAACTCCCTTGATATGTATGCAATCGAAAGAAAAAATTTTAGGGAAAAATTATAAATTTAATAGATAAATAAATTGAAATCATATATTTAGAATCAAAACAAATTAAATTAAATCTCTATAACTTGAGGAATAGTTTTCTCTTTTCCAAGTAGATGATCCACTCTAATAAAATAAATCGTTAGACTAAAAAACATGCAATCATCTTTTTAATGAAAGGGATTTTAACTGCTTATTAAACACAACACTTATATGTTCAAATTAGTGTGAATGGAAAAATCACCTATATAAAAGAGGTGCTAGTAATTCGGTGATACAATGGTCGAACATATATCACAACCGTGTAGTCACACACACATGTATATTTATATATTTCAGAAATGCAGTAGAGACCTTATGGGAATAAGCAAAGTGAGATGTTCGTGGGGATAGAGAGAGAGAGACAGCAAGGTTGGAGAATCACATGAGGCAACAAACAAAGGCATGCATTTTGGTTACTACAACCTCATAGTACTCCCTCCGGTCCCTAATGTAAGAGCTAGCCATAAAAAAAACGCTTATTAAGAAAACATGTGAATGTTAGTTAGGTGTTTAGAGTAAATGCTTCTTTTCCAAAATTGCCCATATTTATTATGGTACTTTAAGAGAGAGAAATGCATAAGCATTAATAAATATGAAAGAGAGTTAGGGGTAAAGTAGGAAAAAATGCATTAAATGAGGAGAGAATATGGGGTGAGCTCTTACATTAGGGACCAAAACCATTCAAATTTTGGGCTCTTACATTAGGGACCGGAGGGAGTATTAAACAAAAGAAAGAAATATGAAATCTTTGACCAACACAAACACACACCTTGTGGCGATGTTTGGGGCACGGGATTGTTGAACTGAGCTGTATTCCTTGACTTTTGCGTATCTTCTTGTCAATTGCATACACACCCATCAACTTGCTTTTTTAATTAATTAATCCTACTAATTAAAAATTGCCCCCCATTAATATCTTTGATGCTTGAGCAAGTCAGAATCTGAAGCTAATTACTCACTCACCCCAAAATATTAAAAACAACTCCTAAATTATTCAATTAAATTAATGGATCCAACTGAGATCCCAATGCAAGCATTTACTGTCTTCCTGTAACTACGCCATTCTCGGGGACTGGAATGTGGATTACAAAGTTATCCTTTTGCCCTTTTTAATTAATTAGTTATTTATTTACGAGGAACTTGCTTAGATACTGACATTACATGGACATTTCTTTATATGCAAATGTTAACGTCACAATTTGCAGAGCTGTCTCATATAATAATTACAATTAGAATGTCTAGGTCATTATTAAACTTATCATATAAATTGCCTGCACAGTACACTGTTTATGTAGCAAAATTGTCACATACACCAAGTGCATGTATATGCATGCAATAATATCCCTATTTTTTATTATTTTGATGCAGTTGGCCAGGGCCTTCTGGCCAAACCTGCAGGATTTTTTAGTGTGATATAAGTTCGACCTTCTTTCATATTTGGGTTAAAACAATATTTGGTCTTTGTAATTTGTTTTTACTTTGGTTTCCATGCCTAATATCCTTTTTTTGATAGAAAGTTTCTATGCCTAATATCAATTCATAGAGTTAAAGTTTTTGTCTAACACGTTAGTTCGAATACTTAACACATTTGATAGTATATGGTACATTTGATACTATGCGCCTGTTTGGATTCAACTTCTGAGAATAGCTTTTGGGAAAATAGTTTTTGCATTGGAGAATAACTTTTGAATAGAATAGTTTTTCTGAAAAATAGTTTTTGATGAAATGAGAGTGTTTGGATTAAGCTTTTTGATAATAACTTTTAAGAATAACTTTTGAGTAGAATATAACTTTTCTGAAAAATAATTAGGATGAAAAGCTTTTCATGTTTCTTTTATTTGAAATAAGTGTTTTTCCTAAATGAGAGATCAAAGCTTTCAGCTGGAAAAGGAGAAAAATGTAGTTTTTCTCAAAATAGCTTTTGGAACCCAAAATAGTTTTTCTTCTCAAAATAGCTTATCCAAAAAAATTGAGTGTTTGGATGTCTTTGTGTGAAACCTAGGTTTGGGAGCCAGAATAGCTTTTGGAAATATATCCAAACAGGCACTATATGGTATTGTTAAGTTAGAGCTCAACATTGTCAAGTCTAAAAGATTATTTTTATAAAGTGATATTTTGCATCCAAAAAATTTCAACTCTCAATTTCACTTAATAGTATTCCACTCCACCCAATCATTTATTAATTTTGCTTTATATTTATTGCATACTCACTAACAATCCACTTTATGAATTTCGTTGATCAAGTAAAATTAAAAAATGTGGGGGTTATTTAGCTAAAAAGCTACATTACTTAACCTCTAATATTTATTAGTTCGTTGAATGTTACGTTGAAACTTTAGAAGATGAGGTTAAACAATTATGGTTTGATTAGATATATTATATACTATATTGATCTACCTATTCAATGTGAAAGCAGTGGTTTTACATTTTTGCGATATAAGTCTAACCTATCAAGGAATTCAAGCTTGCTATATTTACTACAAGGAATACGGAATGCTCAATAAGTTAGTTTATTAATTAATGATTTTCTCACTTGTTTCTTTAAATGATTAATTATTTGACGATTGTAGTACATTTTAGATCTCTAAAAGATATTCACCAATATTAATATATTCTCCTTTTAAATATCCAACATTCTTATGGATATATATTGACATTGAATATGAACAACACAACAATTCATAAAAACATACAAGCTTGATCGAAAAATAAATTTCCATGATTAAAATACCATGCCTAAAAAGCATCTAATAATCAAATTTAAAATGATACAGATTACCAAACAATACATCTAAAATATTTCACCAAACACACGAATCCTGCTTCTTCTTTCCCGTGCAACTTTCCTCTTCATCTGTGCTGTGAAATCGTAGTGTTTTAGTTACACCTACACAGTTCAAATTAAATTAGTATTCTATAAAACAATAATCAAGCTATTAAAATTTAAGAACAAAAAATTTAAATAGTATCATCAAGCTATGAGTAGTTGGGGACAAAGGTTCACTGGTCAAGCTATGTAGGCATCTTGGTAGACTAAGATGCTCTTAAAACAAAGCCACACGCTTGAATCCCTTCATAGTGTCCAAAAGTAAGACTGTTAAGAGTTATAAAAATTAACTTAAAAATAAACTAAAAGACAACGGAGTCTCCAACCAGGTGTGGCCTACTTATAGTCTCTCTTGTGATCATCAAATTGATATAATAATTATTTAACCCCAAACCCTGACTCTAACACAATCTGTGTTCATTTTTTTTATAGTGACAAGTGTTAGATGATCCATTCTCATATAAGTTCTCTGTGAAGGTTAGAGAAAAAAAAATCAGAAATTGAGCATCATCTTTGTTTTATTTGGGACAGCAGCTTCTGATTAGTTAAGTGCTTCCTTGAGCTACTCTAATAAGTAGATTTTTTGTTGTCATTTCTTTTGCCGGGATTTACCAACTCTTTGTATAGTAAAGTAGACGGCAAAAAACCACAAAATTATCATGTTAAAGTTTATCCATGAGAAGTAAGAACAAGTCTTTTTTTTTTTTGTTTCCCAAGGTATCTCCACCCGCGTAACAAATGAGACTAATTTCTCACTGTTCTGAAGTCCCATATAGGGGTAGACAAATTGGCCTGTGAATTTGCTCCATTCACAAGAGTTAGAGATCGAAGCTCCAACCACTTGCTTAAGGGACAAGAGTACTTACTACTCATGGCAACCCACCAAGTTAGTAAGAACAAGTCTTTGAGTATGTAGTCGGCAAGGAAGGAACAATAATTTACTTTTGGGGTCAAGAGAATCATCACAAAATGAAATGGCAATATAGCATTTTCAAACAATGATTACTAAGGAGTTACAACATTCCCTACTAGGATTGGAAGAAGTGGGATTTTCCCCTCATCTTCTAAAACAAAAAATACAGAATATAACCTCTGTTGATTGCAAGTTAACGAAAATATTACCACTACAGTTCATCAAATAGCTTATTCAGCAATTTTAATAGTTGGTGGTTATGAACCAAATGAGAAATATTTTCGGTAACTTGCAACTTATGGCCTGAGTAGATTTATGGCAATCAAAATCCAGCACTATACAACAAAGGAAAACTTATGCTATGAGTAACAGCCAAATTGGAGTCTGCAACAATTGTTTGCCTCCTTGCTGCCTTCAAGGACTCACCGGCAACACAATAACAACTGAAACAATCTTCACGAATTATAACGCCAAACACAATAGGTTAACATTTTCGGTTCCGATATCAGAATTGTGCTGATCTTTGTACCAGGAAGACCCTCCTTCAGAAGAATTCTCTGTTGGACTGTTTCGGCGCAAAGCAGAAGAACCCGAGCCATCGGAAACAACATTGGACGCCTTACGGGAAGTCCCTTCGGACAAACTATTCCCAGTTGTGCTAGCAGAGCTACTGATTGAGCTCTGCTGTTCAGCATGTATGCGCTGACCAAACAACAAGATATGAGGTGTTTTGGCATCGACCGGTTCCTTCAAACTCGGTCTGGGATTTCCCATGGTCAACAAGCATGATATTTCAGCATTGTTCTTCAGGCTGCTATTGTAGGCAGTCCGAGGAGGAGGTCTAGGAGGCTGGACAGAAGCATGGTCGAGCCTCGGAAGTTTGCCGAGAAGCATATCTGATTGCAGCTTGTTGAAAGGGAAATCACATGGAGAGAGACCATATTGAGAATGCCTGGCTCCCTGTATGCCTGCAGGACTATAACTGTCATGAACGTGACAAGGGGAGTTAGTTTGATTGAGGAGGTTTCCGGAGAACGTTGGCATAGGAAGCTGATTGAGGAGAGGAAATTCCGGGTGCTGCATAAACCGCGACTTCTTCCTCGGCGGTGAGAATGGAGAGAGATGGAAGGTTGGCATGTTCGAGACTAGTTCAACCAACCAAGGGTTTACACTCTTAACATTCTGAAGCAAATCTGGTTCATCCCATGCCACCTAAAACAACATAATAAATCATATCAAGCATTTTTCAAAAGTTCAAACCAAACATAAATTATGGATGAGCTGGATTTATGTAATGTACAAGTGTGCAATTATAAGTGATCAGTGCTTAATTTGCAGTCTAAGCAGTATAACAGTTAATACAATCAAAAGTGTTATTGATGTACAGTCAAAACTCAAATTCTATATAAAGCTAAAACAATCCCTCAACTTTTCATGTATTCAATATCAATTAGCAAACATTATGACCAATTTAGCCTCTAGGAATTGGGATCTACATATCCTTTAAGAGAATCCATTTAATTGCAAGATTCAAGCTAGTGAACATTGGAGACAATAAATGAGAATCTAAATGGGTTATACCTGTAGGAGGCGCCATGGAGAATCAGGCCAACGAATGGGATCAGCAACCTGAACAGAAGATATAGTGCCCATGAACCAGCTGATCCTGGAGGAATCCTCAGTTTCAAAAGGCATCTTAAACCTCATGCCAGAACACCACTGAATTTGCATTGCAGCCTTCACTGATGAGGCCTTAACACAGAATTCCGGCGTGCTAGCTCGAGGATAGTACACAACCTCAAAAGGCCTGCCATTAACAGCACAAGTCACAGCTTCCACAACAGATTCAGCAGTCACTTTTCCCTTAATCTCCTCATGACATTTCCTCCTCATCATCAATGAACTCTCATCTTCCCTCATGAAACCTGAATTCCCACCAAACAATGGAACTCCCTGATGATGATTATGATGATTACTATTCCACCCACTTGGGTACTCAATTCCACCACCAATCTCCTTCTTAGCCCTCCTTATTCCAACACAAAGATCTCCATTCTCAGCCCTCAAGAACACAATGGAATCCCCAGCAACAAGCCTCTTCTGGTTCACAAAATTACTCCATCCAGTTGTTAAAAGGTGCCTACGTGGGGTCCCTCTATAGATATGCCTAAACTTCCAATTCTGCCCATGAACATCCTTAGCAATAATTGTCTGAACAGGAGGCTCAGCCGAATAATCCAACCTAGGAAATATAGTCTCAGCACAATAACGAGGAACAGAAAAACCTCCACCATTATTGGCATCAGATTGAGTCAATGTCTTAGCAAAAGAAGCAGGCTTTTCTTGACCATCACCACCATGGTTCCCTAAAAAGCTATCATCTTCAAAGCTCATATCACTATTATCTCTAAGAGGTGTCAGTCTCATTTTGACAAACACCTCATCTGTGTCAGGGTCAGCCATGTACTTCATACCAGAAACCCTGCAAGGAATGAAAGGAGGAATCCGGGTCGACCCGAAATCCACTTTCCCATGGGCATGCTCAGCATGACCCTGAGGAAAGTAGAAGACTTTGGAATTCATAGGAGGCATTTGAACCATGGCACCAGCACAAGCATGCCATAATTGAGAATCTAAGCACTTCTCTGATGAAACCCTCTCATCCATAACAAGAAACATCTCAAAAAGACTCAATTTTTTTACTTTTTATAGCAAATCAAAGCAGACCCAACAGAAAAAATCAAAAATTTAAGAAATCTAAGAATACCCAGATAAGAATTCAAGTCAATAACATGTATAACCAACAGATTTGATGGGAAAGGACAAAGATTAAAAACCCAGAAAGGGAATTATGAAAAGATGAATATTCAGGAGTGAGAAGAGAGGTTTTGGGAGTAAAGAGAGGAAGAAGAAGAGAGAATAGTGAGTGAGTTTTGGGGAGTTAAGGGTGTTTTAAGAGGAGGGTAATGAAGGACTAATGACAGAGAAGGACAAATATGATATCAGGTTGAGGCCATTTTTTCTTTTTCTTTTTCTTTTTTGTTTTGGAGGAAGCAAATAAAAAGACCGTCCCTTTTCTTTCTTATTCATTTGTCGGTATATCATATTATCATCCTATCCTTATTACTCATTTATTACATCTCATTTACTTTTTTCATTTTTTAAAAAAATATCTTGCCTATATTTTTTTGGTCGGAGAATATCCATATTTCTCACACTCCCAACTCTTGTTGTCGTATTAATAAAATAGAGATAATGATTTATTTGGTCATATTGATATTGATAGAGTATGCCATTTATTTAGTGTAAATTAAATGTACTTTTCTTTATTACGTGTTGACTTTGCTTTCATGTGATGTACTCTCCCCGGTCCCTAATATAAAAGGTAGCTACAAAAAAAGCGCTTATTAAAAAAACATGTGAATGTTAGTTGGTTGTCTGGAGTTAATGTTTCTTTTCCAATATTGCTCATATTTATTGTGATACTTTTAAGAGAGAGAAATATATAAGCATTAATAAATATGAAAGAGAATTAGGGGCAAAGTTGGAAAAAACCCACAAAATGAGGAGAGATTGTGAGATGAGCTCTTATATTAGGGACCAAAACCATTCAAATCTTGAGCTCTTATATTAGAAACGGAGGGAGTAGTGGATATTGAATGGAAGTAAAGTTTATAATGTTATCAAATTTCAAGCTAGAATTAATAGAGCTTAAGGTTATTCTTGATCTGTGTCAAAGTGATAGAAATACTTAGATGAGTTTCATGAGGTTTATTACTGTAGGGGTGATATTAGTAATTACTTTAATTTTAAAACAAATTTAACGATTCTAACCAATTTTATTTATATATGAAGTGAAACTTATTAGTGGGTACAACCTTATAATAAGTATCAAAAAGAGTATTACTCATCTAAGAGATTATGTGAGTTCCATTCAATTATATTTTAAAAACTGAGCCAATCCTTAAAATATAAAAATCTAATTATATGTGTTATTAGAATCTACTTAAGTGGGTTATAATAAGGACTATCAAGTCATACTACTTGGGTTAAGGTGCATTTAACATTTTAATTTATTTATAGAGATGTAATTAACTCTCTAAAATTATCCAAAAGAAATGAGAGCCATAAAATATTGCACTCATTAAATATTGAAATAATTTATGAAATGAAATTTTTCACCATTTTTATTGGATCCATTTTAGATGAAGAAAATTGTGACATTATTACTATTTTATATAAAAATACTTTTAATAATAAAGATAAATTTTGTTTTCTTTTATGAGCTGTGCTTTAAAATGAGGAAAAGAGTAGGAGGCAAGATAGGTAGTGGGGAAATAATAAAACATCACATGAGTCCCAATAAAGTGAGGCTGGGACAATGCCCTTTAGGAATAGGAAAAGGGGGGACAAAGGTGAGTGGAAGAAATTAAGAAAGGGGGGTTTCAAAAACTTTTACTAATTTTATGTGGTTGAAATTATTAAATAAATAAAGACACACGCATCAATCAAAGATGAGGGACTTGAGGTGCAATTATGGAATAGTTGGAAGGTGTGTTAATTTTACTATTATGATTATTTGGTCAAATCCACACGGAGGCCCAGAAAATGTGGATACTGTAAGAGGGATCAGAGAACAGAAGCATCCAAGAATTTGTGTAATATGATTAAAATAAAGGGGGAAGCTATTATGATTAAGTGGGGAAATTAGTAGTAAAAGGGGTTTTAGGATTTGATGAAGAAGATGGCTCTGAAATCAAGGAGGAGGCAAAAACTGGTAAGGGAAAAAGAAGGGTCAACTTTGATGAGGTTGGAGCTCCTAACTCTTCGGCCTTAAGCACCCTACCCACTTAAATGTGTGTCTATG
Organism: Mimosa pudica; assembly: GCA_029929735.1. Classification (NCBI taxonomy): domain Eukaryota; kingdom Viridiplantae; phylum Streptophyta; class Magnoliopsida; order Fabales; family Fabaceae; genus Mimosa; species Mimosa pudica. Next base: position 2,418,214 of record JAKELP010000021.1, on the reverse strand, counting down.
TCACTACTATTGTTTCTAAGATGCCACTTTGTGGCCAACACTTGTACCCTTGGTTTCTCCACTTGTTTCATGCCCCTTCCAACACTTAATAATAGTACTCCATTCTATTCAAAATAGAGGTGCTACTGTAATTTTATTTATAATTCTATTTTCTTTTCAAAATTCATAATTCCATTTTAACCGTTTCATATGGTGAAAGTTATAGCAATAAATATGTCATTTTTTTTCATAAATCTTTCCAATCTTACCTTCATCTAAGAATGGGTTGGAAAAATCATACATATTACTTTTTTTACATTTAATAGAAGTAAAATAGTCACACATACATTAATTGATCCCAAACTTGACTTATAGTAAGGAACAATTTTAAGGGAAGTTGGACTTATAAATAGAAAAAGAGCAGCATACAAGTATAATTCTATTGGTAAGGTTGAGAAAAAAATAAAGTATTTTACTAATTTGATTTATAAGTAAAGGTGTTGAATTTTTTACAAGATTGAGATCGTATTAAGTTATGTTTCATTTGTTTTTGTGTAAGTTTTGCTAAAACGTTGTTAGAATTCCAGGGATGGTTAATAATTTTTACATTTTTTCTTAATTCCAGTTAAATGTTTTGATAAGAATAATAAATAGGTGATTGGAGGAGTAGGGCATCGCAATTTCTAAAAAATATTGGTAGGAAATTTAAGTCACCTACGTAGCTATGAGTTATATTTTTCTTTGAAAAAAATCGTGCATTCTTTAATTAAAGAGAGAGGAGATGGGTGGGAATGCACCTTCTTTATAGGAGTGAATTTGTTTTAAAAAATGAATTTAAAACAAATTTAATTAGCTTGCTATTATTATTTAGTTTCAGTGACAGAAGGCGAAAGGAATGGAAATTCATTATTTTCTAGAATTACTAGAGCACAAATATAATTAGTATTTTCTTGGCTTATGTAAACAACGTCGTTTCATATTTAGTAAAAAACATAAGAAATCTCATTAGGTTAGTCTAGCACGGTCGATTTCATATTTAATTAGCTAATAATTGATCACCGGATTGTCAATTTAATTTATGGAAATCATACATGACAATTTTAATGATATAAGTAAGCCTAGTTTCAAGAAATATGCTACCTTGTTTAATATTATTATACTACATTATTTCTTGAAGTTATAGCATAATTTAGTTGTCACGCGCGGGTCAAAATAAACAAGTATTGCAACAAAGAAACAAAAGGAGAAAAAGATAGCAAGGGTCATGATCAGTTAGGGGAAGGGGTTGCAGGCATAGGCTATAAAAAATAGAAAGAAGGCAAGATTTATAAATGTTGGGGGGGAATGGTACAAAATAAGGACGGTAATTATATTATATTAAATAAATAGTAGGGGTAGTTTTCTGTATACATGAATAGACAACAAAAGCTAAGGTGACACTGGTAAACATTTCACACAAAGGCCAAATCATACGGCTACTTCCCCACCCTTTGTTGTTATTTTCAAAATTACTAATAATAAAACATTACTATTTTTAAATGAAAAAAAAACACATCCCTATATTATATTATTGTGTTTTTCAACAACTCTACTTGTTTCACCCATAACCCTGCCCCGTCCTTCGTGTTTCCCAGACTACCCATCGTGTGTGATGCTTGTGGGTCAACACACCACAGCCTTGACCTTTAGAAAAAAGATATAAAGCCATAAATGATATTGAAGATGAGGGGAAACTTGTGGAAATGATTGGGACACGAACATCATGTCCTCTTTCACATGTGCATAAACCATAAGATGGACAAGTGGGCATGAATGCAATGACTAATGACCCCATTTAGTAAGATTTAATTAATTGGTTGTTCAATCATTTTAGAGGTTGATTCTTATTACTTTTTGTTGTGGGGGGCTCAACCAATATTGCAAAGATGATCCTTGCTTCAAATTCTTCAATCGTATTAAATCATGCACTCTATTTAGTTTCTATTGCTTTATAGTTCAATGAAAATACTTTAAAAGCAAGATATATTCTCCCATGTGATTAGAGAATTTAGACAAAATGGAATTGAAGGTTGTGACATAAATATTTTCTATTTTATTAATATATTGCTTATTAGTATTTGATATTTTTTAGATTATATTAACAAATAAACCACTAATTCGTATTGAAATTTCGCAACCTAAGCATCTCTTTTATAAATTTTCTTATCGATTATAGGAGATGCAAACCCAAATTTGTCTAAATTGTAATTTAATTAATCCACCACTAAACCAAGGAAATTTTTATTGATACTCCCATGTTCCTTTATACAGTATTGTTTTCTGTAAAATCCTAGCTTTTTCAACTATATTTATAGCCTTCTAATCAATTTATAACCACTTTCTAATGTTAGAAGCCCAAAAATATGAATAAATTAAAACTTTTCTATTTCAAAAACTACATTAAAAGAATTTCCAACATAAACTTGGGCTTCTAAACAATTTTTGAAATTATATCTGTTTCCTGAAATTCGCAGCGGATTATAAATTCATTAAATAGCTAAATTAGTAGTCACTACTTAGTTTTATTTTATACACCTGTACTATCTATTGTTACTAAATACTTAACATATTTCAGTCTAACTATTACAATTTTATATAATATAATTCGGCTATCGCAGGTGATAGCATATACCTATATACATCACAAGTTATGAACTTGTATAAGAATATATATAACAACTAACATATAATACAAATATATCTAACTATTGAGCTTCGGGCCTAACAAGCATCCTTCCTACCTTCCTAGAGCTTCCCTCGGAATTAACTTCTCCCGGCTTATCTGTAAAAACATTTTAAAACAACAGTGAGATTCAAAGAATCCCAATAACAGTTTATTTCAATAGTTTACCTTTAAATCATGATAATATTCTCCTCTTTCCAACCTCTTGTTGGAACCTGCCTCTTTCCAATCTCTTATTGGAACTTGCCTCACTATACCAACCATTATTAACGATATATTCGTCAAATGATGGAGGTATTCTGTACCTGCAGGGTTTCTGAAAATGTTTGGCATAGGGGGAGCGACCCACCTAATGCCTAGAGTACTCTACTTTCTTATTTATCTATCTGAGATAAATATACTTCCTTCCTCTTGGATAAATATTATCATGCTTTAAAAAAAAAATATTCATGCGCGCTTATTACTATTAAATTAAACTGTTACCTGTCCTTCACTTTACTAATACTTCTCCTTTCCTTCTTGCTGCTTCTCAAACACTTGCCTTCTACCTTTTCCTATCATTACATAATAATAATGACTATAAATAACTATTCTATATAATAAGCAACGTCTCTCAAATCTATATTACTACCCAAACCTTTCTCATTTACATTAACTTATGGAATATTTTAATTATTGTTTAGCCTAAGTATCTTTAATACTCATAAGAAATTCTCAATTAAAGCAGTCCAAGAACAAGGCAATCAAGAGAAAAACAGGTTCAACAATCATCATACTCCATCAATCAACCAGCACATACATACAAGACATAAAAGGCATATACAAGTAATGAAAATAGTAGAAACTCACCAAATAAAATGTTCAATGCACAAAAATCTGATTTCATTATAAAACAAAATAGCAGAACATGTATCTCACAATCAAAGCAAAACAACATAGCTACTTGAGAAGGAGCTAGACATACAACTCAACAAAATTCAGTTTAATGAAACTTAATAGAACAATGTAACAATCCACTTTATTCATTCAATACTTTGTACGAATCTAACAACAAAATTCTTCTAAAAGTCCTAAGCACATTTTCAAACAAAGCAAAGTATTAAATACCAAGCAAAAGTAGACATAACCAAATAACCTCAAAGTCATAGTAGATCAATTCCACTCCATTATGCAAGAACAATATATGATACTCCACTAATTTACCACACCAATACATAAAAAAAAAAAAACTAATCAATTCAAGAGACTAAACCAAACCATCAAATATAAGATTTCATAAATGATAAATGATGCATTCTTATTAGATTTATAACCAAGTGCAGCCCACATGTAACAACTCTACTTGCACAATATAACACCCTTCCATTTACAACAATGTCCCCTACTTTTCATATTGCATAGACCACAACTAACCTTCCAAAATACCAATAACCATTCAGTCATGACAACACAATTGCAGAAAATCTGTTAATCCCACATGCAACAATACATTTAACTCTAGCTACACATACAACAAACAAATCACCATAAACAAGTTTTAAGAACTCCACACAATATCAATAAAATAATCAACATAAGGTTCATCTCACTTTTCCACATCATATACCATGTAGAGTCATACCCAAAAGAAAGGAAAACTATCACTACTTACTAAAAGTTTCTTTTAGGCATTTTAACAAACACCTTATGTGCAATGATATTAAAACATTAATTTTTAACTTCCCAATTGTCAATACTCTTTCCCAACAATTTCAAAACACCATTTAAACACCTAAAAACATCAACCTCAAACTCTCATATCAAAAATATATTTGATCATAGAATGGGAAAATATTAAAACTTGTAAATCAACAAAATTAAACATTAATCAAACAAACATGCAATATCATATTAACATTCAAATGAACTCTTACAACAACAAATTGAAATCTCTCAAATCCTCACCAAAACTAAGAAAAACTATATGGGGAAGTGAGGAAATTCGCACCTGAAGCTATAACACCAATTGCATGTGAGATTGGATCAAGTTTTGCTAGGTTTTTGGATGGAAAATGTGATGTATATGAAGGGGAAGGAGGGAGGACGAAAATTAAGAAGAAAAATGAAGAAATAGAAATGGGAAAGTGAAAAATGAGAGTGTATATATATGTGTGAGTGTTTTTTTTTTTGAAGAGGGGTATTTGTTGACATATAGATGGTTAATGAAGATAGGGGTATTTTTGTCTTCTACTCTCTATTTCTTTTAATTACATAATCTTTTCTACCTTTAAATCCTTAATTAAACATATACAATGCCCATTTAACTTTTTGTAAAGTCCTATTTATTTTCCTAACCTCCCTCAACAAGATTAATTTATTTTTACTCATTCCCCTTAATTTCTTTTATAAGTTTTTATCTTATACTAAATTCCTTATTCTTATTTACCTACTTATATTTGGACATTAAAAATTTGGGATGTTACAATTCTCTCCCCCTTAAATAATTTCGTCCTCGAAATTAGAAGAAACTACCCTTGTATTTTAAGACTCTTACAATACCCTACCAGTCAATTATAAAATAACAAAAACTTCCTCTCACACCAATTAGAATTCAAAATCACCATTTAATACCTCATGCTAACACTTCACATATACACAAAATAAAAAATGCAGATAGAACAAAAAGTATGGATTCAAGTGTCACAACAAAACATCATCATAGTCTCCTAATATACCACTCTTAGTTCAACTAAGTTCACAATTCAAATTAGACTTTCAAGTTGATAATTGCAAAAATAATCATACAACAATATAAAGCATTACAAATAATCTTAATATTCCCTACTTCCATCTATATTAATGATCTCTTATTATTTTCAAGTCTCTGTAAACTCATTTGACTCATAAGGTTTCCAATGATGCCTTGACTATGATTATGTCCGGATCATAATTATACTCAAGACCACAAAGAAGAATCCTTATTCCATCAATCTTCTCCTTAAACTCTTTATCTACCTTTCAACATCTACTTCTTCTAATCTTTAAAGTATTCTACAATATTATCCACAAATTAAAATTCCACTTTCATATAACTCTATAAGAATACTGTTAGGCCCTTGCAACCTCATAATCCTATAGTACATTGCTATCAAACAACATTCAACTATATAAACCATAAACCTTAAATTTTGACCTCAACATTTCCAATAGGAGAATTCAAATCTTTCCCCTAAATAAGAAAATAATTCATGATTACAACCTTATTTCCCAATATTGCATCTCTTATATTCTCAATTTCAATTAAAGGTTTAACTAAGTTCTTCTAAAATCACTCGATCATCTATTCCATCATCAATGAACAAGAAACTATTCAAAATTTATTCTATCAACTAAATGATTTTTGGAATTCCTAATTTCTAAACTCACATGATCATCAAATCACTATTTTATCATCCAAACTCTATAATGTCTAACCAATCGGTATAGTCTATCAAATTCCAACAATATAAGATCCTACATCTTGTCAACTTGACTTAACACTCACTTAGTCATTGGGTTCCTCACAAATACACTTCTAATTTCACTCTATCTATTACTATTGTGGTGATACCTAAATTTTCTAATGGTGTGCTCGTGGTATCCATAAATATATAATGTACGAGCAAGGTATACTTAGCTAATCTATGCCAGAATCCTTGCTCTGATACCAAATGTAAAATCCTAGCTTTTTCAACTATATTTATAGCCTTCTAATCAATTTATAACCACTTTCTAATGTTAGAAGCCCAAAAATATGAATAAATTAAAACTTTTCTATTTCAAAAACTACATTAAAAGAATTTCCAACATAAACTTGGGCTTCTAAACAATTTTTGAAATTATATCTGTTTCCTGAAATTCGCAGCGGATTATAAATTCATTAAATAGCTAAATTAGTAGTCACTACTTAGTTTTATTTTATACACCTGTACTATCTATTGTTACTAAATACTTAACATATTTCAGTCTAACTATTACAATTTTATATAATATAATTCGGCTATCGCAGGTGATAGCATATACCTATATACATCACAAGTTATGAACTTGTATAAGAATATATATAACAACTAACATATAATACAAATATATCTAACTATTGAGCTTCGGGCCTAACAAGCATCCTTCCTACCTTCCTAGAGCTTCCCTCGGAATTAACTTCTCCCGGCTTATCTGTAAAAACATTTTAAAACAACAGTGAGATTCAAAGAATCCCAATAACAGTTTATTTCAATAGTTTACCTTTAAATCATGATAATATTCTCCTCTTTCCAACCTCTTGTTGGAACCTGCCTCTTTCCAATCTCTTATTGGAACTTGCCTCACTATACCAACCATTATTAACGATATATTCGTCAAATGATGGAGGTATTCTGTACCTGCAGGGTTTCTGAAAATGTTTGGCATAGGGGGAGCGACCCACCTAATGCCTAGAGTACTCTACTTTCTTATTTATCTATCTGAGATAAATATACTTCCTTCCTCTTGGATAAATATTATCATGCTTTAAAAAAAAAATATTCATGCGCGCTTATTACTATTAAATTAAACTGTTACCTGTCCTTCACTTTACTAATACTTCTCCTTTCCTTCTTGCTGCTTCTCAAACACTTGCCTTCTACCTTTTCCTATCATTACATAATAATAATGACTATAAATAACTATTCTATATAATAAGCAACGTCTCTCAAATCTATATTACTACCCAAACCTTTCTCATTTACATTAACTTATGGAATATTTTAATTATTGTTTAGCCTAAGTATCTTTAATACTCATAAGAAATTCTCAATTAAAGCAGTCCAAGAACAAGGCAATCAAGAGAAAAACAGGTTCAACAATCATCATACTCCATCAATCAACCAGCACATACATACAAGACATAAAAGGCATATACAAGTAATGAAAATAGTAGAAACTCACCAAATAAAATGTTCAATGCACAAAAATCTGATTTCATTATAAAACAAAATAGCAGAACATGTATCTCACAATCAAAGCAAAACAACATAGCTACTTGAGAAGGAGCTAGACATACAACTCAACAAAATTCAGTTTAATGAAACTTAATAGAACAATGTAACAATCCACTTTATTCATTCAATACTTTGTACGAATCTAACAACAAAATTCTTCTAAAAGTCCTAAGCACATTTTCAAACAAAGCAAAGTATTAAATACCAAGCAAAAGTAGACATAACCAAATAACCTCAAAGTCATAGTAGATCAATTCCACTCCATTATGCAAGAACAATATATGATACTCCACTAATTTACCACACCAATACATAAAAAAAAAAACTAATCAATTCAAGAGACTAAACCAAACCATCAAATATAAGATTTCATAAATGATAAATGATGCATTCTTATTAGATTTATAACCAAGTGCAGCCCACATGTAACAACTCTACTTGCACAATATAACACCCTTCCATTTACAACAATGTCCCCTACTTTTCATATTGCATAGACCACAACTAACCTTCCAAAATACCAATAACCATTCAGTCATGACAACACAATTGCAGAAAATCTGTTAATCCCACATGCAACAATACATTTAACTCTAGCTACACATACAACAAACAAATCACCATAAACAAGTTTTAAGAACTCCACACAATATCAATAAAATAATCAACATAAGGTTCATCTCACTTTTCCACATCATATACCATGTAGAGTCATACCCAAAAGAAAGGAAAACTATCACTACTTACTAAAAGTTTCTTTTAGGCATTTTAACAAACACCTTATGTGCAATGATATTAAAACATTAATTTTTAACTTCCCAATTGTCAATACTCTTTCCCAACAATTTCAAAACACCATTTAAACACCTAAAAACATCAACCTCAAACTCTCATATCAAAAATATATTTGATCATAGAATGGGAAAATATTAAAACTTGTAAATCAACAAAATTAAACATTAATCAAACAAACATGCAATATCATATTAACATTCAAATGAACTCTTACAACAACAAATTGAAATCTCTCAAATCCTCACCAAAACTAAGAAAAACTATATGGGGAAGTGAGGAAATTCGCACCTGAAGCTATAACACCAATTGCATGTGAGATTGGATCAAGTTTTGCTAGGTTTTTGGATGGAAAATGTGATGTATATGAAGGGGAAGGAGGGAGGACGAAAATTAAGAAGAAAAATGAAGAAATAGAAATGGGAAAGTGAAAAATGAGAGTGTATATATATGTGTGAGTGTTTTTTTTTTTGAAGAGGGGTATTTGTTGACATATAGATGGTTAATGAAGATAGGGGTATTTTTGTCTTCTACTCTCTATTTCTTTTAATTACATAATCTTTTCTACCTTTAAATCCTTAATTAAACATATACAATGCCCATTTAACTTTTTGTAAAGTCCTATTTATTTTCCTAACCTCCCTCAACAAGATTAATTTATTTTTACTCATTCCCCTTAATTTCTTTTATAAGTTTTTATCTTATACTAAATTCCTTATTCTTATTTACCTACTTATATTTGGACATTAAAAATTTGGGATGTTACATTTTCCACTGTAAAAAAAAGTATTGTTTTCCACACATCCTCATTGTTAGTTTCCATCCATACGCCTTCCCATAGCTTCCTTGATATTGCCTGTTGTTTTGGTGATCAAACGCAATCTAATTGTAAGGGTTTTATACCATTTTTGTTTCTCCCCATTACTTTTTTCTTTTCTTATAGATTAGGATGTTTACCACAACCTAATTTACATCAACATCCATCAACTTATTTTAATTTGATCATGGCTCGTAAATATTATTTCTTTAGGTAGAAGCGATTATTATCTATAATAATTTAGCTTATCATCAGTTACTTTGGTAAAATATCTTGCTAAACCTTTGAGTGCTAAATTAATTAGTATCTAATATAATTATTTTTAACAATCATTATTGGTTCTTATAGTTAGTTTAACATGTTAGTAATTGAATATGCTTATGTAAGTATTTAATTTAAATTTCAATACCAGTCTTTTTCTAATAATGACGTTAGGTTTGGATAGCTTAAAAGACTTTTCATAATGGTGAACTGTTATGGACTAAAATAAAATATTGTATAAAGTGAATGTACCAGAAGCAACTTTTGTCCCCTAACTTATGGCTATTCAATACTATGTCAATCATTACATGAAAATCATAGTTTCCCAACATTATTTTTACATTCCACAGATTATAACCCTCATGATTATTTATTAATCCCAAAAAATATTCATTTTATGTTTTCATGGTTTATAATTGGAAAACCTTATTTATACTTTTATTCAATTTTGATTTTGGTGTACGGTTTTAAATTTCGTAATTAAACCATACATTTTGTTTAACTACAATTATTGGTTTTTCTATTGTCATTCTATTAGCATAACTAGCCTTTGTATAGAATTTAATATTGTCTATAAATCAAAATTAAAGGTTTTAAATATAAAAAACATACATATATGTATCAAAATATAAACTAAATATATTTTTAGGTATCAACAAATATATTCTCCCATTATTTTTGGACAAATACATTATCCCTATATAGTTATATGAATTATTATATATTATATACTTTTTAAAATTCCAAATTAAAATTGAATGAACCTGTTCAAAAATTAATAAACAAAATAATTGGCAAAATGTAAATTGTAAATGGAGTGTGGAGGTACCGTGGACGGAAGTGAATCTGAACCGTACGTGTTGGTCCCACAAATTGTAGAATATCGTCGGCAACGTCGCTGGTGGGACCCACAGTTGTGGATCCCACAGAAATCTCTGTCGTGACTTCTGTCCCCACTTCCAAATGTCAAATTCAATTTCAACCCAATTCTCTGCCACCTCATCCCCAGATCATTTACCGTCTACAATTTTTCACCCGATGAATTACAGTCTACAATTTATTTACTAAAGATACAATTATTTTTTTACAAAAGGTATCCTTTTTCTTTTTGAAAAATAATTTTGGAATCATTTAATTCTTAAATTATTTGTGACTGCTAACTTAATAGTAGTAATTAATTTGTAAGAAAATAACTTTCAGAAAACATCAAGTACAAAGTCTTCGTTGTATATATCACCAACTTGAATTACATTCAGCAAAACCTAATTTGCATAAACTTAAAGACATATCACGAGAAGGATGAAATATATATAGATCTTGAAATAAAAATATAGAATAGATTTTACTGCACCACACATTTATCATACTTATTCTGCTAAAAGTTTGGAATTTACAACCCCAAAACCTTTAAACGGAAAAAAAGCAATTTGGTGTCATTTGACTAAAGTGCCGTTCGAAATAATATATTCCGATCTTATTCATCTTAATTTAACGTATTTAGAAAATTAAGTAAATTACTTTTTTGTTGATTGAAGTGGTTTAAATCATTAATTTATTTTTCGATAAAAAAATCATTAAGTTATTATTGTATATGTTCTCCCTGAAATATTTTTGTGTAGATAAAAAATGAATACTAAAGTTTAGAAAAAATTATAGACATAAATTATAAAATGAAAGATTTGAAGTTTTTATCTAAACTCGTCTCTATTTTTTTTATCATAACTCACCTCTAATTTAAATCTTATATTTAAAATGGGGAGAAATTATTAGACTATATTAATAGAGGCATTAATTAGGCAGTAAATCCCTTTTTGGCCGAAAGTCACAATAAAGTTTAGATTAATTGTTTTAACCTTTTTTTCATTAATCGAATATTTTAAAGTTACTCATCCCTTGTGGGTTCAACAATAAATAACCGCTCCTTCTCATCATAATGTAGAGGGTCAAATCTCTTTATAATACATGGAGAGACATCCCAAAGTGGGTCATAAACTTGCACTTGAGAAATAAAATGTTATTGTATCTGACATTGGTAATGCTTAAGAGTTAAGAGCAGGTCGAATGCCATGTGCTAATATATCTATATATATATATATATATATATATATATATATATATATATATATAGAATAATGGTAATGTCAAATGAACGTTTGTGTAATACAATTCATCCCAATATGAAATTACAGTATACTAATTGATTTTATTTTAACCTCAACAATAACAAAGTCTTACCCTACTATGTGGAGTGAGCTACAATTTTACCTCAAGTCTATTGCATAAAAATTAAATGGAGTAAAAGTGAGTTTCAAATATTAGTTTAGATAAGCCCATCCCTTTTTTTCCAAAAAAAAAAACCCATATATTTAAGCGTTAACATGGGGGCATCATTATAATCACAACCAAGAGTCTAATATCATCTGATGATCAATATGCCATTAACATTATGAAAACTTTATATGATAATGTGGGGTATGAATTTAAATTAAAAGTAATACTCCATTTTGATTACATTTTCGTCGTCAAAGCTTGCCTTTTTTTTCTAAAATGGTGTGGTATTTTTTAGTTCAAAATAATTGAATAATATAAAAATAACAGAGTGGATACAGTGTTTGTGAACAATAACTGTAAATGGTCATGAATCTAATCTAAAATACTAAACACGCACTGCTTATCCGTCCTTGATGCTGGTGTTTTTTATTGTTTAATCCAGAACACACAACCATGTGGAAAAAAATAATGTTTCTCATAATTAGGTCCAGTAATATTTAAATGTAATTACAATATTGTTAAAATTAGAAAAATAAACAAAGAATTGTAAGGGTATGATAAATGCACAACGTGGGGAATACGTTGGCGGAGGCAACTCTAGTGGCGATCCCAGGGCCGTGCCCTTCGCTCTCGCTTCACTCCTTTAATTAACTTTATCTCTTTCCTTATTTCATTATATTTTATATTAACTTCTCATAAAAGAGTATTTTATACTAACTAATCATAGAGAAAATTCCAAAAAAACATGAATTAAATTGTAAAATTTCATATATATAGGTGATGTAAAGTTGTCATTGCAATAAGGCAAATCATGTAGTCAAAAATCATTACTCAGATAGTGAAACTCGTGTATCTTAGAAAAGTCAAGATGTATTTTTTATTTTCCTATTATTTTAAGTGTTTTAGCAAAGAAATATGGTTTTTACAACCTTGATCAACATGTATCTTAATCACTCAGCAGCATGTGGACCTCAGGTTAGTGATGAAGAGGCATTTAGTATGGAGGTAGTTGGATACATTTTGATAGATGGTAGAAGCAGATGTGGACATGTGATGGGGTGGTAGGGAATACAAATAATCAACGGATTTGTGGTTTAAGTTGTAAAATGTAAACTCATTTGTGTCCCATATACTTGTATAGACAATTGAAGTCAATCACGGTCTTTACATCTGCTGGACCGAGGAATTAGGACAATGTGCCTTTTCTTACTGAATTGAAGCCATTAATACTATCGTTACATGATGTGAATTTGATTACCCATTCACAGCACAGGCCTTATCGATGGTGTTAAGATGCTAATTTGTAGAATTGTGCAGGTTAAACATAGTAGTGTTCATAGAGAAGATATTACTCTTGCTTATCAGTTACCTAAGTTTTCTTATACAAATACAAGAGACTTTTGCATCGTTGATTAAACTTCACAAGAAGAGAGGAGAATAATTAAGGAGCCTAAGACATATTTTATAGCCTTATTCTTCACTTTGGAGACATGAACTTCGGTATTTATTCAAAAAGAAAATTGCTTTTTCGCGGTTATCATCAAGACTAACGTTTTACATTTCCTCCCTTTTTATAACTCCCCATTCTATGTTAAATCAAATAAGTTATGCCAACTCTGAGCAAACAATAAGTTATTGCCAACTATCCCACTAGAACCAAAGAAAGATAGTTAACTCGTTAATTTTCCACATAAATATACAACTTACTTTTTATTTATTATCGTGCTGAATTTGTTTTCATAGTCCTAATATATATTAAATAGCTTGAAGCTAGAATGTTGTTAAATTTACCCATCGTCTGTGGGTTCAGTGGCGAAGGGATTGAACAATGAGCGTCGGGTTGTCCTCCACGTCGCGAGTTCGATCCTGGGGAGTGACACTTTGTTGTGTCTCCATCGCGGCGCTTGGGGAGGCATCTCCGTGGCTAAGTGAAGCTGGGAGTAACCTACATATGTGGACAAAAAGAAAGGGCTTGCTTGTCATGCTCCAGAGCCCACACGGACAGGGCCCAGTGGATCATGAGTTAGGTGTCCTGCCCTTGGATTGGGTTGAGCTCAAACCCCTTCCTAAAATTTTGTTATAAAAAAAAGAATGTTGTTAAATTTTAATGTAAATTTAATCAAGATAAAACTTTGTCAATCTAAAAACGTTAGAAATAACTTATAAATACTCCCTCTGTCTATATAGAAGAGCTAAAAACTTGATTGATTTTGTTCACTTTTATAAGAACCTTAATTTTTTTTTGATAAAAGAACCTTAATAAATTTGTCAAAGAATTTATTGAACATTTTCCCACTTTATTCATCATTATTCTCTATATTCACAACCTATTTCATACTTATTTTTAACACTATTAGCACATTTCTCTCTTTTATATACTCAATCATAAATAAGGGCAAAACCGATAAATAAAAATTATTTCAAACATATTTGTTACTCTCAAGTCTCAACCACTTTCTTAATGTGTATGATTTTACCTCAAGGACTCTCATAATAAGGGACGGAGGAGTATACTATATACAAGAGTGTCCTTATTTAAGAGTATGGAGAAGCACAAAATTAGACGACAGCATTTTCCTAATAAATGGTAAGAAGGGTAATATTTAAAAATATTTGTTAATGAATAACTGAGTATATAAATCCATAATATTTTCCCTATAGTATTTGGTATTGGAGGAGGGTGTATAAATCTCGAAACCCCCCCCCCCCCCCCCCCAAAAAAAAAAAAAAAAACTACCAGTGATCTGCTCACTGCTCTCCCATGTCCCAACCCAACAAGTGACAAAATAAACCAAATTTTAGTGCTATTCCATTGTTTTGTCCATACCTACCTGCCCTGATTTTTGAACTATTGGGGCCTTACACTTCATTTGGGCCTTGTTCTAAAAAGTTTTCAACCCTTTAAAAGCCTTATGACTATGAGGCCTTTTATATTACTAAATTCCTTACGGAACTATCTGAATTGATACATCAAATGGAGCCCAACTAATGGCCCTTAACAAAAAGAATGGAAAAGATAGTAGAAAAGCATTTAACAGAAAGCTGTTAAAATTTGAGAAAAACCTATTATTTTTTTCCCTTCCATAATAACAGAGAGAAAAGATGTGAGTGTGCATAGCGGATAGGGTGTTAGAAAAGCAAGCAATAGTACATGGTTGACAATATGAGAAAAAGGAAGAAGACTTGATTATAGTGCACTTAATTGTTTGCATTAAGAGTTGGAATAAGTTGCTCTCTCAACAGTTATAATAACCTACCCTAGTTTGGAAGTAACCCCACAAAAAAATGCACATCCATTAGCAGAAAAATTAATAAGAAGAAGGAAATATTAGTTAGACCTACAAAGTTGGTGTGATGAAACTGACCCCATTCCTGCACGTACAGTACAGCAAGACACAACGACTAAATTACACTATTTTAAGTAAGCTCACTGAAGGAAGTAGAAGTGGGGAGAGAGAGATATATATTGATGTCTTTATCATCAGTTAATGATCAAAACTATTACTTAAAACATGGGTTATGTCTTCATCTGTTTTGTCTATTTCCCCAGTGAATGACAATGTTGGCGTCTCTGTTTTAATAAATGAATGAATGTTACATTGTATCATTTGTGTGTCTGTTTCTTCTTTACTTATGGCAGAGTGGTAAATAAGGGTTTTAATTAAAAAATTATAGTAATTAGTAGCAGTAATCATTGATGCAATCCATTGTGCTTATGTTTAACAGTAAAATCATGATTACTTATAAAATAAAAATGTATAGGTTTGGTTATAAAAAAAGGTGAGTGGCTGATCATGACATGTCGCCAAATTCCCCTTGAAATAGCCACCAAAGTCATGATTGGATCTGCATATACAAGCATTGCTATGACCTTCAGAGGCATGAAGATGAGTTTTACCAGCAATAATCATTGTTTTCTCCCCACTTCTCTCTTCCCTTCTTCCACCTTTCTAAGTTTTGTTTTTTAGTCCACATGTCAAACCCATTTCTTTGTTTATGAACAAATTTATTCCTCTTCACTAAGCAAGGTTTGATTTGAATTGATTAAAAAAATGCCACCATTTTTTAAACACCTTCCGGAAAATGTGTAAAAGAATTTAGTTTACCAGTTGGCACGTTTCATGAATGTAACAGTTAAATAAGAAAACCTCTAATCAGTCAATGACCTAAGAGGGGTGAGAGAAGGGGGAAAAATATCTATGCAAGAAATTCATGAGAATAAATGTTTAATGTAACATGACTATGTCACAAGGAGAAAAAAAACACTCCCGTGATGAGTGCTTATTGACTTTTGAATAACGAATCAGAATATTTGCGTACAATTCTATTGCTCATTTGATTGCGCAGGAAAAGAGGAATTTTGCAGAGAATATAATTCTTCGGTTAGTTACAAGTCATCAATAACTCACTACCATGTTTCTGATTAACTTCAACACATGAAGTATGATGTAATGAACAGTGTAATGTGTAAAAGCAAAAAAGGTGCAAGCACAACAAAATATAACAAGATCCTTACTCAACTCATAAGTTTTGCTACAAAATGAACTGCAAAAAGAATTCCCATAGAGGAGTTTTTGAGAAGGAAAAAAATGAAAAGAATGCAGAAAAAAGAAATTCTTCTTCTTAGCCTCCCCTAAAGATTGCTTCGGTATCTTCATCACCGGATGAGACTCCACGAAATTCTCACTATCTGAAGAACTCTTCTGCATAGTATTCTCCCCCACTGATGATGCAGGGGAAATCATCTGCATCGGCGGGCGAGGCTTGAATGTGGCAGGGCGCGGGCGCTTGCTGCGCGCACGCCCGCCACATGGCACCGGGATGAGCATATCCGGCGGGCTCCTAGGCGCAGCCACCGCCGCCACCGGCTTGTCCCCAGAGCAGGAGCTGCTGCTCTCAAGGACAGAAACCGGGCTTGAAGTCTGGAATTGGGTGTGTGTTGAGTCATTGTTTTTGTTATTGGTGACACATGATTGAGATTGAGATTGCTCCATTTTCTTCATGGTCAGGCTTCCTCCACCCGTGAATGAATCCTCCACAAAATTCGACAGCCATTCCAACTGCACAATGTCCTCATACTGCCCATCACACAAAATCACACATCAGATAAAACATTCTCAACAACCAAAAAAAACCCCCATACTTCACCACCAAGTTTAAGAAAACATAATCTCTCATTTTTTAACCAACAAACATAATCCATTCTCATTTTTCACCAACAAGCAATAATACATAAATATGAATGTGTGTAAAATTTGTCTTTTTCACAAAAAGACAAAAGCCAAACCAATGTAATGAGACTCATAACATCTCAACTCTTATAAGACACCTTTCGTTCTCTTCCCCAACCGATGAGACTTATAACATCTCAGCTCTTATAAGACATCTTTCGTTCTCCTCCCCAGCCGAGCTGGTATACTCAACTTTAACAAATATTTGTATACCCTTAATTACAAATATTGTATAGTATCATTTTCATTTTTTTATTTTTCACCAAAAATATGATGGGACTAAACTCAACATTATTATATAATTAATTATTAATATGATGTTTGATGTTTGAGTGGGACTCACGGGGAGGGAGAGGTGGGCGTGGAGGTCGTCGGAGGAAGGCAAGGAGTCAGAGTCGGAGGGCCAGACGGAGGAGGAGGGGTCACAATGGACGGAAGGCAGAGAAGAAGACACGTCAACGTTCACATTCACATTCACATTCACATTCACATTATCGTCGGCGGGGAAATCGAGAAGGTCGTCAATGTGGTCGAAGAAACTCCCACAGTCTATCTCATCCATAAAACTCGGTCCAATCATCTTCTCTCTACGTCAATATTTCCAGTCAACACAACACAAGCCTGAGACAACACAAAAAAAACCAAAAAAAAAAAAAAAAATCAGCGTAAAGCTCTCAACTTTTCCAACATACAAGCCCAAAAAACGAAACCCATCTCCGAAATGAACAAAGTAACAAACCCAGTTCATGAAAAAGTGAAACAAATTGTAAAAATGAAAACTTGCTCTCAGAAGAAGAGAGAAAGGTGAGGTTTTGGGGGAGAAAGGAGAGACCTTGAGGGGGAAAATGGCGGTGGGAGTGAGAGAGGGAAGGGAATGGAGGTTTTTGGGAAAGGAGGGGAGAGAGGGAGAGAGGATTTAAAAGGGAGAAATGGTAGGTGAAGGCTCAATGTTGAATGCTAGCTGTCTTTTACTGTGCCTTCCCTGTCGTCATCTTCAAGTTCCTTTCTCTCTCCTTCTTTCACGCATTATCACCACCCCCCACCTCTCTTTCATTAATATCTATTATACTACCTCCGGTCCTAAATATAAGACCTAGATAACTTTTTTTTGGAAAGATTAAGGTTGCGAAATAGGTTATTAAATCATGACATATTTGATATCTTTTTAGATTTTTCATTAGCTTATAGGTAAAATAAACTAGTCTGAGAAAAAAATTAGGTAAATCAATTTATAATTAACTTATTTTTGCTTTTTTTAGGATATTTCAAAAAGTCATCTAGGTCCTATATTTAGGACCGGAGGGAGTACTTTATATCTTCCTCCCTGTATTTCCCTAATTTTACATTCCATCCTTATTGCTTACCCCCCCCCCCCTTTCCTTATTTTAAAATCATTAACCATTAACCGGTGTTTAGTCATTTTAATATTCTCCTAATGTCCTAATGTCTTAATTTTGAAACTCCCCCCCCTTTTTCTCCTTCAATTGTTTTTTTGAAGAAAACTTTGGACCTGTAGGGTTGAATGGGCGAATTGAATCGATATAATGTTACGATTACGATTGACTTCTATTATTGGTAAATGATTTTTGTTATTGAGTGTTATTCGTGGACTTGAGGTTAACTCATTGAGTTTACGCTTTGTGTGTAGGGTTGAAATTGATGAATCAGCGTTACGGTTGACTTCTATTATGGGTAAATGAATTTCGTATATGTTATAAAAAATGGAATTTCGTATACGTTGAATGAATGTTATTGTTAGACTCTCGAGAGTTGACTTATTGAGTTTATTGCTCTCTGCGTTTCGTTGGTTATAACTAATGAGACCGTTTGGATTCGATCAAACGTTGGGTGACTTCGTCTGTAAGTTTGTGGAAGTTTCTTCGTAAATATAATAGAGTACACATATATTAATGTATTTAATTTTTAATTGTTTAATTTAGAATATATTGTCAATTTTCCCATTTTAAGAAATGTGATTATGCACACTCTTTTTTTTTAGATATATGCACACTCTTTTTTGATAGCTATTTGTTGATAAAAATAAACTTAAATAAGTTTACTATTTAAGCTGACAAACCAGCTTGTAAACATTTCATGACATTGTGGATGTCTGTTCCATTTCGTGTTAAATACAATGAGATTCTTAATCCATAATAAAAACTACCAAAATAGTCACACGTTTTCATTATAGTTTTCTAAATTTATCCCCATTAATCAGTATTACACATTTTTCTCAAATGTGGTAGAAAGGAGAAGTAAAATATAGGGCCTCCTAATCCACATTTACTTCATTCACCCTAGCACATGATTATTGCATTCAAATTCAAACGTGTTGGAGGTTAAATTTGGAGGTTTTGAAACTGCGGCCACAAAAAAACAGGCGTTTGAAACTGAAGAAAGACAGAAGATGGAGGCGCGTGAAGCACACTGGATTGTAATGCCTTACTCACCTCCCTACGCGTATACTACGTTTTCCTTGTCAAACTTCTACGCTCATTGGAATCCAATATTTCTATTTCCCAAAAATCTCAAATACTTAATCTCCAATTTTTTGCCATTTTTTAAAAAATTTGAATCAAAGACAAAATAACATTATAAATAATTAAAAATGTTAAAAATATCCATCAATACAAAGTTTTTTAATCAAAAAATCAACAATTTGCTAATTTGCTTTATTGAAAAATATATAAACATAGCTAGAAACATTGTGTTACTCATGTCTAAGCCGTAATTGTTTGTGGGAATGTTTTGGATTAATCAATTGTTATCCAACGCTATTAACAATTGACTTATTTAATTTTTTAAAAAAATTGTATGCACATAATGGATGAATCAATATTTTTAAGTAACTATAATGGCTGCATGCTTATGATTCAACTCTATAATAGAATAACTCAACTCATTGTCTGTGGGTTCAATGGCAAAGAGATTGAACAATGAGCGTCGAGTTGACTACCACGTCGCGAGTTCGATCCTGAGGAGTGACACTTTGTTGTGTCTCTATCGCGGCACTTGGAGAGACATCTCTGTAGCTAAGTGAAGTTGAGAGTAACCTACCTGTGTGGACAGACAGAAAAGGCTTGTTGATCATGCTCCAAAGCCCACAGAGACAGACCACAGTGGATCATGAGTTAGGTGTCCTGCCCTTGGATTGGGTTGAGCCCAAACCCCTTCCTGAAATTCCTTTACCAAAAAAAAAAAAGAATAACTCACAACCAGTTGATCACATGTATATTTGGTGGTGTTTGGGCAGTTTTTTTATCTTCTCATGAGTACCCAAAGAATAATTAGTAAGTGTCTCACAATTTTGCTAATATGGATAAATGTAGAGGAAAACATAACTTTGGAATAAACGTATAAAAAAATTTATATACTCGGAGGGTATCATTGTAAACTTTTAAATTTTGGATTTTTAATGAATTAATTAACTTTCTTTGCTTCATGAAAACTAAACAAACGTACTTATAAGAAAAACCAGAGTGGTATACGACTAAAGAGTTGTACCATTGTCATTGGCTGCATTTGGGTAAAATAAGGTTCATTGCGAGAGATTTTTCAACAATTTTTCCTTGTTTACAGATTATCTTGTAAGTAAATACATTTGCAATGAAACCCCAAAATAAAATTGGAATTTCGCTATCACTTTCATGTCCTGCACTCTTTCTCCATACGCCACCGTTTCATGTTACTTTTATCCCTCACCATGCCTCCATAACACGTGGATATACACCAGGGCACTTATATACATTCCAACTCACTCTTAGCATTTTAATATTTTTTTAGTAAATAAAACTATTGTATCATTCACATAAACAAATACATGCATATACATATATATACATACTACACACGCGCACACAATAAGAAATAGCGCCTAAATAGCAAAATGTGTCATTGTATTGGAACCATGCACTTTATTTACATTTTTGGGATTATATCCATTCCTAGTTGAGAAACAATTGGTGGATATTCATTCAAGTTGCCAATATGTAAAGTTATCTTAAAAAGAGAATAAAATCAGTATCTGATATTATTAGCATAATTTGGAACGCAACCTAATCCAGTGTACATATGTTTTTTAAGTAAAAAAAGTAGAATTAATCCAATATATTTTTGTATATATATATAGAATTATATTATAGTATAATTTTGGAATATGATGTTAATATGAATATAAGAACGCGACACTTTCCAATGACGGTACGCATGTGCATGTTTTTATTCTTATCAATTTCTCTGTTGTTATATTTATATTTAATTATGTAATATTGAAGGAGGTATTTAATTTGTGGTTAATTCTAATAAATGCCAAATTAAATATACAATGTATATATCCACCTTATTTATTTTACGATACAATGGATGGAAGCAAGTAAAATGTCTGAGTTATGATTCTTTCACCGAATTTATGTTTGAATTATCACAAGGTTGACATGTACATGAATGACAATTATATATGTATAATGTATATCGCAACAGTCTATAAATGTTTGAAATATATATTTGTGTGTACATATTAATAATAACAATGAACGTAATAATATCATTTCATATCATGTCTCGATGTTTAGCTCAATATGATATGAAGCAGGATAAGGATGGCAAATGAAATGGTCAACAACCATCAGTATATCGTTTAATTTGGTTAAATTCCAATTCAAGCTAAAATCCAAGCCTCAATTCCATTTTAACTCGTTAGGTCGGACCGCTTCTTTACCATAAAAAAGATAAAAAAATTGAGACACATTGAGCTCTCATAAAATCAACATTCGATCAAAATATGAAAAAATTTGGTTTCACAAAATTTAGGTCCCCCTTTTTTAGTTTCCTGTTTTTATTTATACTAGTATTTCACTTCAAAATATAAAGGCAAAAAATGTTTGAAAATCGCATAAAAATTAAGTAATTTAAAAAAGGAAAATGAATTATCCATTCCTTAACTTTTAATTGTTTAGTTGGACAGTTTAAGTTTAACCCATCGCGACTCAATCAATGTATTTTGATATGTTCAATCACTATGTCCATATCACTAATTACCTCACAAACGGTGTTAACAAACTGAATACTCATTGTCGTCACAGCCAAAAAATGTCCACTCCATCGTTAAATGCGTGCCTTTCTTTCTAGAGGAGCATAATTGTTTGGATTTGGAGATCATCCGATCCGTTTAAACATGGAAGAGTTACAAACTTACAATATGTAGGTGCCTTTGCTAAGAGAACATGGGATAAAAATAGTAATCAAACTAACTATTCCAAACAATAGTCTTGCCTTTTGTAATATAATGAAAGCAACAAAAGTTTACCAATTACAAATTCTCAAAGCATTACATTTCAATTAATGTTCATCTCTTGTTTTTTCTGGCCTCTTTTCATTACATACATAAAATAAAGAAGAAGCAAGAGGTTGGGATAGATGGAAAATATAAAGGAACGGTTAGCACAAAAGTGAAAAGAGACGGCACAGCCAAAGCTTGTTTGGCATTGGGCCTAACAAAAATGATGGTCCTCACTCAAATATCTTTCCCTTTTTTACTCCTTTTTTTATTTTTATTACTAATAATTTAAAAAAGGAACAACAAAAAAAATATAATGACTTAAGTTGTACTCTTTAAATCAATCCCTTCAAAAACACTCTCCCCATCTCTCTCTCAAAAACTAAAAAAAATCTATCTTAAAAGGGGAGAGAGGGAGTGTGTGGGAGTGCACTATGGCAATTTTTTTAACAAAAAAATTATTTTGCTTTAACTAACTTGGTATGCACTCTTTGAATCCCTTTCTTGTAATAGACTTCTTGTTGTACTGATGCTAACCAAAATTATTATAAAAAAGAAATATTTTGAACAATGATAATTAGTTCAAACACCATCACATTTTGCAAAGAGTCCAAGTGTTAGGCTTTACTCATTTTAATTGTAACACACAAGCATCCTATTTGTACTCTAGCTCCATTTGTTTGACTATAAAGTATCATAATGACTTTATTGATTCAACCCTACCCCATTTCATTTTTTAAACATAAATTTTTCAAATAAAAAATAAAGGGAAAAGGAGACGTGGCATTTAGAAGTAAGCTATACAAGTGGATGCATAGGGTTAATTTTTCTCATTCTCACTATTCTCTACCCCTAATAGTATATCACATTTCAATCAGTTGCATTGCATCAATTAATTAGAGAATATTGCTGAAAACCCCTTTTTCAAAATTTAGTATACAAGTATGTGAAACTTGTTTGAAACCCGTAATCAAATATATATACCTAAACATATATAATTCTTATTTCTTATTCTTTACATGTAAACTTGTTTTAATAACTTCATCCAATCCTAAATAACTCATTTGACTTTTTAGTAGAAGTTAATAAAGTTAATTAGATAACTAAATTATAACATATATTACATGTAATTAGATGTTACAGAGTATGTTATTTTTATAAGTAATATAAATTAGTTTCGGAGAAAGAAATTAACTATAGGTAATTTAAAATGGTTAATTTTGTATCATTATTGTCTCCAAAAAATTATAGTGGTCATTTAACTAGAATTGGAGGGAGTATTTCTGAAAAACAATATTTGTATAGATGAAGATATGCTGTGCATAAATGAAGTTTGGTCGTTCCTATTTAAGGCCACTGTTTTTTAGTTACATTTGAATAATAGAATTTACGATTGGGGGTCTTTCAAGTATGTTTTCAAATAAGACATTAATCAAAACATAAAGAAAAGCAGCAATCGGTGCCATGATTTTGATAGTAGAGGTTGAAATATAAAAAAATGTGAAGTGGTAGAGATAAGAATGATAAAATGTGGCTATTTTATGATTGAATCTGATTTGAAAAAACGAGTATAATTGAAGGCATTATTAACGGCAACGAATGATGATGGGCTATCACACTCTTCTAGTGCTTTTTTCCCAAACGTGTTTGGGATTTGACGTTTTGACGTTTCATCCTCTCACGTTTCCTTCTCTTGGTTGCTTTCGATTACACACACAATATAATCATATATACTAATGAAAATAATTTATTTATTCATTTACTTATTATTTTATTGTGAAGAGGATATGTACAAGCCACAATAAGGCAGACCAACTGAGCAACACTACAAAGTTTTATTTTTGTTTTTATTAATATTTTTCAACACGCTTCTACGCACAAAAATACAATTGGTTTGTACCTGTATAATTTTGACTTCACATGCCATATTCAGAGCTCAATTCCCAGTAAACCTTCTTTTCTTTTTTCTTTATGAAATAAAATGTTTTTATTTATTATTAAAAAATAGTATAATAGTATATAGGTAGATAAAAGCCTAAAAATATAAAAATAATTTTGTTATTTACATCCTCTATTTTAACCCTGGTATATGATTTTTTTTTATTTGTCAAGGGTATCCCACCCGCGTGTCAAGTGAGACTAATCCTTCGCTGTTCTGAAGTCTCATGTAAGGGGTAGACAACTGGCCTGTGAATTTGCTCCATTCGCAAGGGCTGAGGATCGAACCCCCAACCACTTGTTTAAGGGACGAGAGTACTTACCACCCAACCCGCCAGGTTATATGGTTAGGATTTTAGTTTGACAGAGCACAATCCTATATTTTAAGTTTTTTTGGAGTAACACTTTTGATTTGACTAAAAATATTTACCAAGGATAAGACAATTTTACGGGTTTTAAGCAAACAACTCATAAACGGACTCAAAATCTTCACACTTGCAATCAATATTAGAAAAATGTTAAATGATTATCAACACAGGGATTTATATATTAATGGGATATGATTATTTAGAAAAATCTATTCCGTAATTGACAGCTGCTCACCATATTTACTAGACAATTATATTCATGTTAATTATTTAAGGGGAAATTGAAACAAAGAATCTATGTCAATGACATTTAAAATTGAATAGGGAAAGAAATAAAAAAAATAACACATGAGTGGTCACCGACGCTCTAATTTCGGTCACTAATTCGTAGTTAACAACAAATGAAACAATGCCCGTGAGATTTAATTTGTCAAAGACAGGAATTTAGTCAATTCTCCATCTAATGTGAAAGTAATGTAATAGAATAAATATTAATATTAATACTAAAAATAAAACGACGGGTGGTTGCGCATAGTATCATGTCGTTTTCAACTGTGAGGTCCATTTTTTCACAATAAACAAATACAATCAATTCATTTCCTTGATTTTCTTTGTTTTTATTTTTATTTTTATTTTTTAAAAAATTTTACAGTACTTTGATTAATGGAATGGAAGTGTCGGTTGAAGGAATAAGGGACAGGTTTGTACGTAGGTTGGGAAAATGGCACATGGGGTTGTGCCCTAATTTGGGTAAGCAAGCATATTTAATATAAGTGAGGAGCCCAGAAAAATAAAAATTGCGTGCTTATCAATATTATGATGAAGTACAAATCACTATTGGGTTGGGAATTAATTAATGACAAGTCTTTGTAGCTTTTGTTAGCGGCAAATCCTCTTAGACAAGGACTATTATACTTATTGTTTGTTTCAATACACCACTACAAAAATCATTTGAGTTTAATTTTGAAAATTATTTGTGCTTTTTAGTGTCGCTAAATCAAACTTGATGATTTTAAGAATTAACTTCTTTTAGAAGATCAGATTCATGTAAGGTCCTATCAAAATTAATTATTTATGAATTTGTATATAATATATGATATTAATTTTCTGAATATTTCTTTGAGAATAATAATCTGAGTTTCAATAGACTAATAATATGAGTTTTACAAACAATTTTTTTTTGTAAAATCAATAAACTAACAATCGAAGAACCTTGTACTCTAACATCATTACAATATATTTTGAAAATAAATTATTATATAATTAAGTATACAGAGCACATATCACAATTTGATCTAAATCTTGTTAGACTTGTAAATTTATGTCATTGCCCATAATTTGATTTATTCTCAAAGACTAAACATTTCCTAAAATAAGTTCATCAAATTATTCAAACAAAACACAAATGGGAAGGGTAACTCAGTTAATATTACAGTCATTTAAAAATTGGAAAAGATTATTTATATTATAACCATACCTACGTGGAATATAAACCAAACTTGTCATGTATTATTGATCTGGCCATATATAATTTTAATTTACATTATAGTATTTTAATCAAACACTCCGAAAATAGATTATTCTTAAATTGAAAGTGGTTTTGACATATCTTTCATTAAATCCAGAAAAACACACTCGTAAGGTTGACGTAATTTATTAATAATAAGTTGAATGCGTGTTTTCATTTAAGTATTATCAAGTACAACTAGCGTTTAACTGGAAAATAAAAAAAAACCTATACGTTCTTATTACTTTATTCAGCAACTGATGTCAATGAAAATCAACAATGAAATAATTAAGTATTAATAAAAATTTTAGTAGTAAATACATACTCATATTGAACTACAATACTCCCACGCACGTTACAGTCTTTTAAAACACATGTATTTTCTTGCTGTAAATAATCTTATTTGTTGCACTGTTTGATTCTAATATAGTCAGCTCATTCAAGAGTACAAGGCTGGGCATGCATTAACTAGGTTGTATTGATTTGGGCAGAAATGTTGCTCGGTGACTTCACCATGGATGTCTGGCAACAAAAAAAAAAAGACTTCACCATGTATGAACAAGGCCAATGTTTTTTTTTTTTTTCACAATTCAATAGAAAGTAAAAACAAAATGGTGGAAACGGATAGTGAGGGAGTAGGTCCTCTTTCACCATTTTTCCTCTTTCACCATTTTTTTCAAAATCCCTCGTTAAGATACATCTTGTAAGTTTAATCAATTTAGATAGTAAGACTTCCCACATATTTAACTTATTTATTTTATAATAATTTTTAGGAAATAGGTTCGGCATGAATCAGAATCACCGGGGCATATTCTAATCTTGTGGTGTGTGTGTACATATATATATATATATATTGTGTGTGTGTGTGTGTGTGAACAATGGGAGGCTACTTTAATTTTTCAGTTCAAACAAGTAAGTTCGCTTAAATTCACTCGATCATGGAGATGTTTCTCCAGGCACTGCAATAGGAACCACAGTTAAGACTATTACCTCCGATCTTAATTATAAGATCACAATAAAGTTTTTCGAAAAATTAATGAAGCAAAATTAATGACTTTATTTATTACTATCTTTTATTCCGTAAAATTAATTTACTGTACTTATAAATCAATATTCAATTTAGTTACATATGAGATACATTATAATTTAGTGATTTAATTATATTCTTAACTTCTAAAAAAATTAAAGTGATCTTACATTTAAAAGCGAAGGGAGTACTTTCTAAGAAGTGAACATTGGTCTCGTGATTGATTGATGTCCAATTCATTCATCACATATTGAACAATGGGTAAATCTACATAACTTTTTCAAAATTGCATATAGTCAAGGGTGTCTATTTCATAAAAGATTAAAAGATTCTTTCTTGCAAAAAATCCAAAAACGGTGAGATGAATGGAAAATACGTTGAATTGGAAAATTGAATAGACTTAATTTTTTTCTTGACCTATATAAAAAAATTACTAGAAGCCACTCATAATTATTATCAAAAGAGTAATTTTTTCAAAATTTCATATAGTTGAGGATATCTATTTTCGTTACAAAATGTAAGACATTTATCATTTCAGGGATACCGAGAAAATAAGATATCTAAAGGGCAGGCGGCATAAGACGGCATGATGAGCGGCGGAGAAGGGTGGCTCCTCCGTAGGAACAAGTAAGTAACATGTTGGGGTGTGGGTCCCACTGTGCATGTTATAGAGCGTCGGTCCACACGTTCCCGAACGTGCCCCCCTTCAACTCTTAAATCCCCTAGGGTCCCACACTCCACCTCCCTCACGTGACTCTGCCTTTCACTTCCTGCCACGTCACCCACCCCTACAGTGTGAAGATATTATGACCCCATCATCATGTTCTGGTGGACCCCACCCCCTCACCTGTGCCCTCCCGTACACAACCTTCGTCCCTACTTCCCTCCATTTTCCTTCCCTCCATATAATTCACTCCTACTTCCAACTACACTACATTTCTCTATCATCTTTCCTTTTCACAAAAAATGTTTATTTACCACCAATAATAGTAAGTAATTGATTGAACTGGTAAGTGGACTACAACGGGAAGCGCGCTTATTGGGAGAATGAACAACATTATTATGTGAGCTCGGACAACACTCTTACCCCTAGAGTCCGGATTAGTCGGATTCCAATGGGCATCGGATTACCAGACGGTGATTAACAAGAAAAATGTTTATCTACCTTTTCATATATTACCTCCGGTCCTAAATATAAGACCTAGATGACTTTTTGTGGAGAGATTAAGGTTGCGAAATAGGTTATTAAATTATGACATATTTGATATATTTTTAAATTATACATTATTTTATAGGTAAAATGTACTAGTCTAAGGGAAAAATTAGGTAAATCATCAATTTATAATTAACTTTTTTTTTTGAATTTTCTAAAAAAGTCAATTAGGTCTTATATTTAGGACCAGAGGGAGTATATTACTATATATTGGTCACCTCCTACTGTGATGAGCATACTTGCATATGTAAACAAACTTATCTAGTTTTATTTATAAGATGACATTTCCAACATACTTCATACACACTAAGAAAAACCTAATTTAAAATATCATTAACTTTACTTTAAACTCATTGCAACTTTTGTCAATTTTATTGTTATTATTATTTAATAATATTTATTATACCACCTTAAAATAAAGTTAACATACAAAGTGAAATTATATTGTACATTCATAGTAAAATTTTAATTTTGTGAATTCTAAATATATAGGACTATATAAAAATTTCTCCATCAACTTTATAAATAAGATCAGACTAGAAGAGCATGCATACACACACGAACTCTTCTTTTAAGAAACAGATATTTCTTAAAAGAAAAAAAAGTTGTCCCACCCTTTGAGGTGCCTACAAATCAGCGGGGATTAGTCTCTCACTTGTCGAGTGAGGGGATACCTTGATCATGAATAAAAAAAAAAGAAACAGATATTTCTCATCAAAAGAGGGCCTATTAAATGAATAACATGTAATGATAAATAAATTGATAAACTCTAGTACATGACATACACCACACAAGCTCATGATTCATCACTTATACTCCAACCTTTGAGAAAGATTAGGAGGAAGGGAGGGTACTTGTCATATATAGTTGATTGAGAAAGGAGTAACATGGGAAGGTATTTTCTTTATATATATTTATATAGAGAGGGGGGGGGGTGATGAGAATGGTTTTGTTGTTTGGGAGCTGTATTATTGGTGGCTAGGATGTTGAAATTGTTAATGTTAAATGATTGGTTGTGAATGTGAGTGTTATTGTGAGATTGAGAAGCTGCTAGGATGCTTCGCACTCTACTAACTCATAAAGTAGTAACCCAAATCCGTCTGTATTCTGCTTTGCATCTACTGCTCAATCATTACTTGTCACCTCATCCAATATTCTTTCAGCATCCCCATACATTCAAAAAAGAAAAACAAACTCTAATCTTACGCAAATTAAGAATACAGCGCTTGCACATGGTACCTTATTACAGTCTAGTCCTACGAAACTTGATTATGAATATCCTACGAAACTTGATTTTGAATAGGAGGATATGTATGTGAATTTAATCTTGTTGGTTACCTCATGTCATCAGTGCACTTCTGATCTCTTGATAAGCCAGTTTAATTTTATTCACGAACATTCATTATCTCAAATATAAATTATTCATTGTTACAGAGAAATAATACTTTGACAAGATTGAAGAAATAAACAAATAAACTAGTGACCTAGCTTGTGTCATGAAAATTGGTTTTCAAGGTGAAAAAATACAGGTTGGATCATACCTATAATATGATATTGTCAGTAAGCAACCCCAAGCAAGGTCAATATCCAAGTAAGCATGGCCAGGAAAAGGACAACCGCATGTCCTGCATTGAAAGACATCTCCCTTTATTTAAAGCATAACCAATACTCTCTCCCATATATCCATCCATCTATTTCAGTTCCACACACATATTTTGCAAGCCCCTGTTAACTAATTATTCGATTTTTCCTAGTTCTTTTAAAAAAAACCTTGTTGTGTTAATCAGGCATTCAGCCATTGCAACTAATGTGAAAATTAAAGAGTGTCATTACAATAGCAAATGCTTATGAATATGGATTGAAAATTTTATTACGGTGCATCAAATGAACACATTCTACCAACATTCTAAACATTTTCTAAGTGCAGCTAAAGCCTAAAATATTTTTAAAAATTTGTCTTTAAGCTAAGGATACTTAAAAAATGATTCAAAATTCTGCATACACTACAAATTACTTTTGATACAAAATGAAACCATACTTCATCAGGTCCATGAGTGAATAATTGAACAGTACTTAACTGTTACAAGTATAATATATATAATAATGTGAAGTATTGTGATGACTAGGTGGAATCAATCAACTAGAAATGTGAGATGAACGGGATAACGAAGAATGGATTTATTACAAGTAATATATATATACACATACATGCATGCATGCATGCATGCATGCATGTATGTATGTATGTATGTATGTATGTATGTATGTATGTATGTAATGTGGAGGGAGGAGGTGGGGGTCACGTGCGAGGGGGATGACCGGGAAAGAGAGTGGCGTGTCGGTGCCGACAGAGGTGGATGACCGGCTACGGAAGGTTGCTGGAACTGAATCCCATGCTTCTCTTTATAACACCGTCGGTGCCTTCATCTCCTTCCCGTTCCCTTCTTTTCTTTTTGCCCATAACGGTTCCTTTCTTTTTCATTGTTGACTTTTCTTACTAACTTGTTAAAATACAATCAACTCTGTAACATTCGCTATAAAATTACTTCAAATGTTGGCAAAAAAAATTACTTCAAATATTAAAGTACAAAGATTAGGGATTACTCATTTTAATCAAGTGGTTTTATATGTACATTACGTGATTAATATATAAGAGAGTGATTTTGCTCATAATATATTATGTACTTCCTCAATTGATATTTATAGATTTTAGAACATTTGTAACTAGCTTTTTGAAATTTATTTCTTTGTGTGACTTTACTTGTGTTACCTTATATGGATTTAGACATTTGTGACTAGCTTTTGATAATAGTTTCTGTTACTAAATTTGCACCTTAATCCAATATATGTAAACCATGTGTCACACACACACACATATATATGAGATTAGAGAGTACTCCTTCCTTGCATACATACAAAAAGCAAGTCTAACTAAAAGGGGTTTATTTTTCTGCGTAGTAATTCATGAACCTTTAAAATTGCTCGAGAGTAATTAACTCGAGTCATTTTCACTTGAACCAACGAACTTACGACATATGTAGACTTTTTAACTTGTGTTGATTAACATTTGATAATTTGGTAGTGGTATTTAACATGTCTTCATTGTTTGTATAATGTTTCTCCTTCTTGACATCAAAATTGAGCGGTCTTTTTTAATTAGAGAGTATATTGAAGAACATTATGGAGTGCAAAATATTCCTAAATATGTATGGAAGAGGTTACGACGAGTTACATACTATACACACATATTTTGCGATGATGGACCATAGCTAGACCGTATGATAAGCAGAAGAAGCAAATAAAGGAAGGACCACACATAAATGAACAGTATTTATTAATCACTACACTCGCCAACGGTCTGATTTGTGATTCGTCATAATGTTTATATAAATGTTTAGATTTCACCTGCTTTTGTTTAAATAAAATGATCGAATCTCTTGTTTTTTTTTTTTTTGCCACCGATCGAATCTCTTGTTAGGATGCACTTGATCGACCATTTGGGATATTTAGGAATTAAAATATGAGGAGACATATACTTTCTTTGCTGGATCCCAATGAGGAATATATTTGGCACGTGATGCTACCATGTGGATTTGTAGTTTATTATATTTTATTTTATATAGTTGTCCATGACCATGAGTGTTACTATTTATAATTAAATAATCTGCAAGCGCTTACTTTTTTAATTACGTCGCTATAATTTTATCCGTTCACAATCATATCCTTAAAGTTATAACCAAGTATTTGTAATTTCTCTTGATTTTCAATCAACTCCTTGTAATTTTAGGTGACTAATTAAAAAATATAATAACTTAAATAAAATCTAAGTAAAAGTACAAGGAAATGTTACATCGATCAAGTTAAATGCAAATAATTCATAAGGACATGATAAAACTGAAAAACATACAGGGACACATTTAAAAATAAAATAAAAGTGTAAAAACTTATAAATTAACTATCTACAAAGTTAAAGACGTACTCGCTCCGGTCCCTAATGTAAGAGCTAGCCGCCAAAAAAACGCTTCTTAAGAAAACATGTAAATGTTAGTTGGATGTCTGGAGTTAATGCTTCTTTTCCAAAATTGCCCATATTTATTAAGGTACTTTTAAGAGAGAGAAATACATAACCATTAATAAATATGAAAGAGAGTTAGGGGTAAAGTAGGAAAAAATGCATTAAATGAGGAGAGAATGTGGGGTGAGTTCTTACATTAGGAACCAAAACCATTCAAATTTTGGGCTCTTACATTAGGGACCGGAGGTAGTATTAATTTGTATACACTTGTATCTTTATATATACTTTAAGTAAATTGAATGTAGAACCAAAAGAGTCTGATCCAGTCAAGCACAACAACGATGATGTAGTAAAAAGAAAAAAGGGATGACCATAAAAAGTCGATATATGAAGTTTCCAAGAGTACATGTATTAATAAATTTAAAGTTTGATATATAAGAAGGCATTAATCAAACTGTGAATAAAAAGGAACTATCATAATCAGCTAAATAAACGCCGAAATTGATGAAAATGAAATTGATCCACTGGTGGTTACATCATTGCATGTGAAGTTTTTGAGTCTCTAACTAGTGATGAAACTTCGAAACTTCTAATTTCCGTTTCTAATTCTCTTTTCTTCTAAGCAAATTGATCCACCAAAAAAAAGTCTCATTGACCAAACACGAAGAAGCGAAAAAAACTTCTGAATTCACAAAAAGGTATTTTTCTCTCTTTGTTGTTATCCTTTTAATAATAAGTTTTCTTCAATTTTGAATTATGTGTGTGTGTGTGTGGGAAAATCATATAACATATCATTGCAGAAATTATGTGTGTGTGTGTGTGGGAAAATCATTTCACGTGGCCTTATTATAATTTACTTCAATTTTGAATCAAGTTTTCATGGGTAATTTCATTTTGATCGGACTTCAATTCATTATAGGCATTCATCTCAAATGTGACATTTTTTGATTTAATATTCAAGGTTTCATGAATTATAACGAAAGTTTCTTTTTTTGTTTGATTTAATAAAGGTTGTAAATCAAATTTACAAAATCAGATAAGAAATGCTCAATTCAGTCAAAATAAAACTATAAGTTTGATAAAATAATGTGAGGAATTGAGGATTAGTTTTCTTTTTAAAATGATGTTAGGGTTGAAAATAACTAGTGTTTGGTTTAAACATTTGTTTTATTGAAAGGGAGACAGACATATCATGCTTGAGAGTAGCCCCAAGCCATGTGAGCGTGAGAGAATGACATTATTTCCATTACACAACTTATTAAATGGGACTATGGGAGTAAATAAAGTTAGTTATGAGAGAATTTATGAAGAATTGATTCAATGAGCCATATAAGTACAATGTGGAAAATCAGTATTTCGGGTGGTGACAAGTCACATGCAAAAGTCCTCTAATTCTAAAGTTGGGGATTTTTTTTAAGATTTTTTTAAAAGACAAGTCCAATTCCTTTTAAAAGAGAAATACGAGTTGTTATAAATAGTTATCAACCTTTTATACATAATTCTGAAGTTGCCGAATTCTTAATTTTTTTTTTCAAATTTCTTGATTTTATTAGCGTAAAAAATCTAATAAAATAATATAAATGGAGTCCATTTTTGTGGTCCATGAATGAAGTAAAAGAATGATTTCAATTTCTATTTTTTGTTTGAGAAGTTTGTTTTTTTTTTTTTACCTGAGTGAGAAGTTTGTTTGATACCTTTGACACGAAGTGATTGTATGAAACTGATTTTATTTTTTGGTGGGCCAACCCAAGGTCCAGTCTATTAGCTTTATCTCAAAAGGTAAAAGCCCAAATTATAATAACTTGGAGATTATGTGCATATTCATCAAAAAGGCTATTATATAAAAGTAATTTTAACGATTTTGACATTTTAAATTTTGCGTTGCAGCCATGAAGCAACAGAAATGTAGATTTTTTCATTATAAAAACCTTTAAGAGAATTAGTGAGGGCGAATATATGAACCAAACAAAAAGAAAACAGTGGCATGGAAATCGTTATCAGTAGTAGTAATAGTAATAGTAATAATAATGCACATGCAATGTAATGTAACAAATGAGCAGATGAGAATGGGAATATTGCTAATAATCACATCAGGAAGGGCTTTCTTGATGTAACTGTATCCTGTGCATGTGTAAAATATGGTATGATCTCATTGTTTTTGTCGTATACATACAGGTAAGCTTACGCCTTATGGTATAATCATTTTATATACTCATTTATATTTATTGACTTGTTTCGCCAACATCACTCTAATTTTTAAATTTAAGTCTTTTTGACCAAATATTTTGTTCAAAAATCACAATATAAGTCCATTTTAACCAAAATATTTTGTCATAACGATAAGTCTAGTTTTAAGTCATTAACGATTGTTTTACAAATTTACTCCTGTTGATTTTAGAACATCAATAAATGTTTTTTAACTAGTCATTATTATTAAGGGCGAATTAAGAAAATAAAAGTAATTTAAGATATGCAAATTGTATAATATTCCATTTCTTATAGTGTGAGATTTGGTTAAATTAAACTTATATATTAAAATTGAAATGATTCCACGTGTTTTTTTTAAAAAATATATAGCATGCACACAAAATTACAAAAAGAGGTATTAACTTTTTGATGTTTTTGTCTCTCACACACTGTTTACATATTCTTTTATATACACCTTCCAATATATGAGTAACTTCTAGAAACAATTTGTGGTCCTAACTTCTAACTAGTATAAAACATCGAACAATATTTTGTGCATCATTAATTGCATTATTTCAAGTATGTCCTCTTTCTCAAATTTCAATAATATACAGAGTATTAATATTTTAAAAAAAGTTAGGGTTTTTATGAAGGTTAACGAGAAAAAACAGAATATTTTTTATGCAACTATTTTTGATGGTTGATTGGTTTTAGTAAATTAGTCGAAGTAATTTATATGATATACACAAAAGGCCGTACTTATGTATAATAATTTTTTTTAAACTTGTGTTTGGCCACAGAAAGATATTTTTGCGTATGTTAAATTCAAAATTCAAGCTAAAAAAAAGAATAAAGCACTCAAAGCCACAAAAATGTAGGAAATATCAGCTTCTTGATTAATGATAGGTGATATATATGATTTTATTTGAGGTAAATGTGCAAAAATATACATGTATTCATGTAGTTTGGTTTATGATGCACTCATCATAGTGAAGTTTATTTTTTGCCCGAAAATTCCCACTTTGTTGTCAAAATGGGTTAAAAATACCCATGTTGTTAACAATCTAATGGTATTTACTGTTGTAAAATTAATGAAAATAAAATGTGAAAAAATATCTATGAAGTTTGATCTTAAGTGCATACAACATCGTGAAGTTTTTGTTGTCATGAGTATTTTTGTATTTCGGACCAAACTCCATGGACTTAAGTGCAAAAATACCTATATTGTTAACAATCTAATGGTATTTTTATACATTTTATTTTCATTGACTTCGAAAAATTCAACACCATTAATCTATATTGATGATATAGACACTTTTAACTCATTTTATTAACTACATGGATATTTTTTATCCAAAATAAATTTGTGGTGTTAAGTACATCTTAGACCAAACAAAATAGACATTTTTGAACCTTCACTCATTTATTTATATGAACACTTAAAACCATTCCTTTTCTTTATTTCTTGTTTTTTTTCCAAGAAAACCATTTCTCAATTATGAAACTATTCATTTTAAACCTTTTGTTGGTTTGCCTTTGATGCACTAAACAAATTGTCATCTATTGAAAAGCAATTAATTATTAGGTTATTTCTTATGATTTCCAATTAAGTTAAGATACAACTCAATCCATTGACTGCAAAAAAAAATACTAATTTTACTCTTGCAATATCATAAAATGAGCAAATAATAATCATAAAATGATGATATTATTATTCTTGATGTCTTCTCTTTATGCTTGGTTATATGTTTTTGTTTATGGTCAACATATATTCATCTTCATTATATTAATCATCATTCGCCATATTGTTACAAAAAGTTACATCAAATTACTAAAAACAATTGGAACTTGAGAAAAAAAATTTACAATGATGTTGTGGCGACCCTTTATTTTTTTTTCCAATGAAAAAATTAATTGCTTTTTGTTAAAGGAAGCAGATAAGTAAATTTCAACCAACTTACGTTAGATTGAGTGGTTTATGTTTCATTTGTATTTTTTCATATAATGTTTAATTTATTTTACTAAATATTTATGATTTTTATGTAAAGCACAGTGGATGCCAATAAAGAAAAAGTCTAAAAAAATCAAAAGGAAAAATTAAAAAGAAAACCATGGTGCTTTTTATTTCCACCTAGTCAATTGGGCCACTTGTACATAATCTTTTGACTTTTTTCTTTTCCTTTTTGAAAACGTTCTTGTTATTTGTGGTGTGTGTGTGAGAGAGTTCTAGGTAAAGAATACTAATAGGATATTTGGCACAATAACTTATCAGCAAGGGGAAACAAAAGTCTCATGCTTCTAATGAACGATGTATGATTTGAATAATGTGGATGTGAATTTGCCCCCCATTTCTCTATTACTTAATTATATCGTAACACACAAAACACACAAGGGGAAATAATAATTTATTTTTCTGGAAGAATGCATCTATTCTTCTAACTATCAAAATCTTCCAACATATCATATCAGAAGAAAAACAGAATGAGTAATACAATTTGTCAAGTCAAATGAAATGTATGACCAAAAAAGCAATAAAAATAGATAGAAAAAAATGCATTATGAGTATTTTATAACGGGCACTTGTTTGATTCTATGCAGCGCATTGCAAATTTCAGAAGGAACGGTTTGAATAATCATTAATTTTTAGAAAATGTTTGACTCTACTACCTCTCTTTAATTTTGGCAAAGTGCTTAGGATGTCCTTCTAATAAAAACTTACGTGAAAGTATTAAGAACCATGAGAGATTGAAATATCTTGGCCCTCCACAACCATAAACTTGTGAGCTTCACATCGACCCCAAAAATTTTAACTAAGGAAATTAGAGTAGATGGGCATAAATGATTTGGATTCAATTAATATATGATAATTGAATTGACACGTCTAATTCCATGTGTTCCCCGCATCGATATCACGTGTAGTGTTTGCTAAAGCCAGTTAACATTTATTCTTTTCTCTGTTTTGCCAACTCAATTTACACTGATTCGGACAAAGCCCTCAAATTCAAACATCCACATGTAGCCAGTTATGAAGCAATCATACTTTTGTTTTATCATTTTTAGGATACAAACATGTGCCTTAAGCCCTTAACCCATCTTAGCCACCCAAAATGCCACCAACTGTAGGTTGATTCTCCATTTCCCCTTCAATAATTATCAAATGTTCTATTCTTAAAACAATTCCTCAACACACAGATTCAAACAAACCCATATCTCATCACCACGTGATTGATCAAACACCAAGTTTACATGGGTCAAGTCTTTTGGCAAGCAGTTGAGGGTCTCATTATGACCAACTCATGCTCATAAAAAACTTGTGCTCCAATTAAGACTGAGATAAATTAGTACTATTTTTCAATAATTAGATGCATTCAAAGGGCAAAAAGGACAGGATAATGGATTGATGATTTTATGTTTGGAAATTCACTGTAATCATGAAAAATCTCAACAAAGAAATATGCAAAAAATTAAAACAGGCCTATACTACTCATGCTATTGAGTGACTTTTTTTAGTACTTCCATTTCTTGAAACCTTAGAGTATTGACTGTGTTCAGATGATATCGAGATTAACCCAGTTTATTCAACTATGTCAACAAAATGGGTGAAATAGTTTCGTAACTGGAGTTGCATAAAGCGCCATTATCAAAATTCTATTCTCATTGTAAAATAATAAAAAGCAGGCAATCCTGAATTCCTCTACTATTCTCTAACTAAAATGTTATAAAATATAGTATAATTTCTACAAAAAAGTTGTTCCACCTTAGTCATCTTACATCAAATGATTCCCAGCAACTTTGGATCTGCTTAGTCACTGCATGTTATGCAAGTCAGTGGGTCACAACAGGGAACAGTTACACCAATGCTAGAAATTTCAAAAGCAGGAAGGCTTGGCATACCTGTCTGAGAATAACTACTACGTGCTCATCACTTGAGTATAGAAAGATCAAGGTGAAGGTATGACACAGCCGCCACAAAAAACAAGAAAAATGCAGATACCAGCATTAATGGCTCAGCAAGCATAAATATAGGGTTGAAACTGTAGTGCACCTACAAAATGGAAAACATGGTTAGAGATCACCAAGGGGATGTAATACTGCATGAAAGAGCTAAACAGAACTGTATTTTTTTTTTGAGTACTTGAGAATGATAAAAGAAATTGACAATAAATAGTTATGCTAATCAAAAGTACAAGAACACCAAGCCATGCTAGTTAAAGAGACTTGTGTAAAACAAAAAATTCCATACATCATCCTCAAAAAGAAACGTTACTGCTACAGAACTTCAAAAAAAATTGTGAAATACATGGTCACAATTCCCAACTAGATTTAAGCGGCAAGTAAATTTCCATCTATCCACATTCACGTGGGATTAGCTTAAGGGCATGGTTCAATAAATGTAATTGTTCAGAATTAGTCCATTTCTCATACCAGCATGAAAATTCAGGCCTTCTGTTGCTTTGCCACACAATAGATGTCTTATGAAACAATTGTTTTCATTATCATTATATCACACATTTGAAGCAAACTTTACTTGTGTTTGGACCTTATGTAGCATCTAAATTATCTGAAAGTCTTTGAAGAAGTAACATTTTTGAGAGTCCAATAATACCTGGAAAGGAATATTATGCTCAGGGACGACATTTCTTTTCTCTAAAACCACCACAGTCCTGCCGACAACATCAAGGTATGAATACTTGGTCTGCAAATTTCCAAAAAAAAAAACATACAGTCAGTTACACGTAATCAAATGCTTTATTACAGAAAGTCAAGATCCGCCACAACAAAATCGCTCAATTTATCTGGAGAAATCTGAGCTGCACACACACAATCGACAGCAACATGTTGGCAAACAAATGAATGAAAGAATGAATAAATACAGCAACACTGCTGTTTTTCTTATATTTCTAGCCCTGCAGAATATGATTTATTCCTGTCAACTTTTTATATCTAAATTTTTATGGTATTCAAAATTTTTTTACAGAAATTTCCAACGTCAAGCGAAGCATTTTCGTAACTTGGTTGAAGCTGATCAGGCACTCGAATCTCACATACTGAGCACCTGCCAGACTCTACATGCTTAACCACCAATCATCTAGGAATTGCAATTTCCTAACCATACCTCTGACTCTGAGCCATCAGATCACTGCTAGAAGGTTGTCTACTAAAACTATCATACTCATACTGAAGATACACATGGACCTTTTGCTAGTACCTAAAATGCATGCTTCAAGATGACCTTAGGAAAATTAATCATTTGGTTTCTATGGTTTTAACTCTGTGTAAAGCCAGTCCTTGAATTTTAATTCGGTGCAACTCAACTCCAATAGTTTTGACTATTTCAAAACTTAGTCGCAATATTCTTATTTGATGCAACTCAGCACCGATAAATTTGAATTTTTAAAACATATTGGTCCTTAATTTTAAAAACATATATGATGCAACTCCAATAGTTTATTTTACTATGATATATAGGGACCAATATTTTAAAAAGTCAAAACATTAGGGATAAAATTGTCCCAAGTCAAAGTAAAGGAATTTTGTTCTAAACAAAATAAAACTATAGGCACTGAGTTGCACTTACTTAAAACCAAACTATAACAACAAAATGATAAATCGTTCTGATAAACTTAAATGCAAACCCAAGAATGTATATCCAGTAACTGTTAAAATAATCTTAGAGGTAGAAACTATCTGAGTTTAGCTAAGTGATGATGAATGCCTTGGTTGTTGTGATGCAATGAATTGCCCAGCTAGAGTCTAACCCCAGATGCCACAAATACTTTCATGAACTAGTCAGTAGTCACATTAACTTTAACTAAAATAAGGCTGATTTTTTTTTTTCAGAAGAAAAGCCAAACACCGAGCATTCTCCATAAACAAAACATGCATGGCGAAAATGTTTACTTCACATCCTTTAATAGGCATTTCCTAGAGAGAAGTAAAATGTGCTTGAAAGCCTGATTAACACAGTAATACTTTTATTTTCTGCTTCACTCTACCTATTTATAACATATTCCTCTTTCTTCTTCTGGCGATTGATAGTTAATTTTTTCTAAAAACAGGGAACTATCGGCCACTCACTGAAAATTTTCACAACAAATAGGAATCAATCCCTAATTATAAGAAAAATTACCTCTAGATGTTGCTCCACAGGAAATGAGACCACAGCCTTGGGATCTTTGGATCCCTCTGGCAACACAACCTGAAATTTACAGTCCCAACCTCTTAAGTGCACTTGAAGAAAAGAGTAGAACTCAGCTAATAAATGTAACACAGATCCACACCCACCTTGACAAGCAACCTGTCAACAACTGTATCAGTAAGAGGACAGCCAAAAGTGAAGTTGAGATATCTTCCACCATCTGGAGATTCAAAAAGGAAATCCTCCACTGGTACCCCATAACCAATGACAAAGGTAGATTTCCAGCCTCCAAAGAGAGGATACCGAGGTTCAATTAATAGTTCTGACTGCAGCATATAAGCATATTGTTAATGATCATGGAGTCAGACATCATAACCAATTTAATGATATAAATGAACCTTTCAAAATTATTTTCCCCAATAATAACTTCTCAACAACCAATAAGAACATTTTGACTCAAAACACCAATTTACATTGATGGAAACATGCCATTCAGGCACATTAATAAAGGACCTCTACCTCTAAAAGTTCTGCCTTCCTCAAATCAATATGATATCAATGATAGCCAGAACAACTTAATTAAACCAAACAAAAATGCTACTGATACGACCAATATTTTAACATATAAAAACTACAAAATCTCAGTCTCATCAGAGGAATTAAATATATAACAATTTGGTTGCTTGATGAAACAACTTGACTTGCTTCATAGTTCTTCCTTCAACCCAATTGTTAAGGATAATGGATAACCAAAAGAAACAAAGGGCTTGAAGAAAATAACAATAATTGCAGAATGTATTAAGATAAATGCTGCTACTCAACCTGAATATGGTTAATACATACCAGTAGCAGATGAATAAAGAGAGGTGGATAAACCTAAGGACATATCTTACCTTGAGAAAATCTGTACGTAAACGTGAAGATGAAATGTTTCCAATTCCATCCCGGTAGTATACTGAGTGAACCCTTGGAGGCAGTCTTGCTAGAAGATGTTTGAATGAAGACACCCCAGTATTACCTGGTTTCATTTGATAATCAACCCTGTTAACACAAAAAACAGATCATATTGGAGGGGATTGATGAAAAGGAGAAAGCATCAAATTGCGCACTAAGAAATCTAAAGACAACAGAGACAAGATATTTTTGTATCAAAACGTTTTATCCACCTAACAACTGATAAATGAAAAATAAGATCATTTCCAGATTTAATTTGAGAATAGGAATGTTTCAATCGAAATGGCGCCAACAGGGTATGGAATAATCACCAAGAGGTAACCATAGAGTGTATCAACAGTTTTCATGATTTTATTTCAGTGTAATGCATAATGCTCTTTCCAATTTCTTACATCATGGCCGCACATATTTACCATGAAACGGCTGAGCTGAAATCCATTCACAAAGGACTGAATAATGGGTAGCAATTTACCTTGAAAAAACACCTTTATGTCGGGCACCTGCATGAACCAGGCTATACCGCTCTGTAACCTGGAGGTTGCCCCAGTGTGATATTTCAATTTCACGTTCTAGCTCCTCAACAATGGCAAATGGATTGTTATTTTCAAAATGAACAATTATAGGTGCATATGAATATGGGGATTGGTTGTCATATGGCCCATATTTGATCTCTGTACTGGCACGTTTAGTAGGCTCCACTACTGTGAATGATTCGACCCGAGTGCTTGGTGTCTTAATAAAGGTTGTTTGTTGCTTAACATTATAAGGAGACAACAATATAGCACTATCACGGAAATAGACCAACTGTGACTCTGATTGACTTATTTCTGCAGGGAAAGGTTCCAGGGAACGTGTCAATATGTAAAGCACTTCTAGTGTTGCAGTTTCACCTTTACTAAGTGGATTTAACAATAATACAGTGAAATATTTGGTTCCATTTGGTCCGGCAGGTTGCTCAGAAGATTTAACATCAAGAGGTACATAGGTTTTCTTCTTCTTTTTCCCAGCAGTGGCAGCTGCTTTAACCATCGCTAAATGTTCAACTTCTGAAGGTGAAACCGCAAGATTTACTTTTGATGCAGGAGATGCCCCAACATTTTCAACCTGAAAGAAAAGCTCTATGAAATGCATGCCCTTCAAAGTGATAGTATAAGGTTTTATCTAGTAACACAGAAACATAATCAGGAAAAGCAATAAAA
This sequence comes from Mimosa pudica, assembly GCA_029929735.1. Lineage (NCBI taxonomy): Eukaryota > Viridiplantae > Streptophyta > Magnoliopsida > Fabales > Fabaceae > Mimosa > Mimosa pudica. The sequence goes on along the minus strand of JAKELP010000021.1, from coordinate 2,375,325 downwards.
AAACATTGCATTAATGAATAATGGATGGTCCCGAAAAGGGTTTAAATGATCAGAAACTGGCTCTCAAATAATATTGAGTTACAGTGAACAAATTGAATGAAAAGGAACAAGATTTAATCAGCTAGTAACTTTCATCAAAGAATGTAGTGGATTTTCATGAAACAGATGAGATGACCTAGTGATTATACTCCCTCTGTTCCTAAATGTAAGATCACTTTTACATTTCAACTTGTTCCTAATTATAAGATCACTTTCTAATTTTTCCCAAATTAACCCTAATAATGTTTATCTATAATAACAAGCAAGAGAGAAGGAGAGTGGGGATAAAGGTTTACGGTTAGGATAAATTGGTAATAAAATGTGTTAATAACTAACTTAACTAACATCCTTAATCTAATCAAATTAGGAAAGTGATCTTATATTTAGGAATGGAGGGAGTCCTCAATTTAATTCCTTAATCTCAAGGATGAATGAGTCAGTCAACTTGAATTAGTAAAATTTTTGGAAATGGGGTGGGGGGTTCACCTTCATTGTCAAATAAACCTTGATGATGTGAGAAGACAAGTCAATCTGCAAGGATCATTGGAACATTAGTCATTACATGTATCTAAAAAAAACTCAGAATGGAGCCAATGCCAAAGGCTGAAGAATGAAGATACAAGTATTTCCATTCCCTCCAAAGGAGGAAAACTCAGTAACATTTAACAGGAAGAAAAAAAAGCTACAATCACAATCCATCACACACACACACATTGAGACAAAAGCCGTACAAGTCAATCAATGTAACTCAAGAATCCCTTATTATTTAAAAAAAAAGAACATTTTTTCCCTCCAATATATGATGATCAGATCTCAAGCGACGAGCATCATAAAACATTACCCGTAGGGACAACAATCCCATATTTTCCCACAGATCTTCATGCCAAAAAGTTCCTTAATTTCTCAACTATATAAATATTAAACCTCAACAAACAAATTGAGGAATTAGATAAATTTAATCACAATTAGAATTGGCGAATATCCAATTCATCGCATTTTCACGTAAATAATAGGAAAAAGCCTCCGAATTCCTTTTTTTTCCAAAAAAAAAAGCGTAAAAGAGAGATTGAAAGCGTACTCTGCGCTCGGCATTGACGATCTGAAGCTCGTGGGAGGAAGCATGCGAGAGAGTTATAAGAAGGAGAGAGAAGAAGAGAGAAAGGTGAAAGAAGCGAGCTTCCATTGTTATTGTTTGTTGCCAATCTCTCTCCTTCGTTTTCTTCCTTCTTCTCAGTTGACGAAGACGAAGGAAGGAAGGAAGGAAAAAGACTTCAACTCTCTCTCTCTCTCTATATATATATAATATATATATTTGCTTGCTTGTTTCAGTCCATGCTCTCCTATACATATATGTGGGCCTACTTTTGGCCCACATTATTTTGGGCTTTGTTTTCATTACAAGGGCCCATACCTTTTAGACCCAATATTTCAATTCCATGCATGATGATCTTGAGTAACTTTTTTTTTTACCCATATAAAGGCTCAATTGTTTATGATGGGGGAGTGACAATGATATACTCCCTCCGCTTCCTAATATAAGAGACAAAATTTGAATGGTCTTAATCCTAATGGAGTATAAGAGTCCATCTCACACTCTCTCCTCAATTAATGCGTTTTTTCCTACTTTGCTTCTAACTCTCTTTCATATTTATTAATGTTTATGTATTTCTCTCTCCTTAAAGTATCATAATAAATATGGGCAATATTGGAAATGAAGCATTAACTTCAGACACTCAAATAACATTCACATGTTTTCTTAAGAAGTGTTTTTTAGCTCTTATATCAGGAATCGGAGGAAGTAGCTTATAAATTTCAAAATCTTACATAGGAGATTTTGACTACTTGAGTGGAGTTATTAACAACGGCAATCAACTGCCTCAGATCTCAAAACTCGAGTTATTGTACTATTGTTTTCCCTTAATGATGATATATATGGTTTTCCTCTGTTGGAGATTAGAGTAAGTGTAGTGTCTTTATAAAATTTGAATCTCCAGATATATACGCCTTTTGAACACATTTTCGGACCAAACACAACAGCAAAACCAACTAACACGGTTGACAAGCTGAAGTGCGAATGTCCTACTTATATACTCACACACACACATTCATGGTCGATGTGGGACTAAGAGATCCCACAGGGACCCCCCCAGTAAGGCGCAAGGGCCACCCACACCAACATACGCAAGGCAGATGTATACGTGTGACAATATTTCAAACATAATTTTCTCCATAAGGTGGGTATAGAGCAAAATGAGTTTCCTCTCATACTTTCCTCCTTTTTTAATTAGAGGAGCAAACAATAATGACTTGAGATTACAAGTGGGATTAAACCTACAAGCTCCCACCAAAAGAGGAGATGTCATACCATTGAACTATAAGGGTTTTGGTTTACACTTTCCTCTTTACCTCTTATTTTGCTTCTAGAATTTTGAGCACAATGTTTTATATTTCTTTTCTAATACCAGTTCATGGGAAATTGCATTTTTTCCATCAGATTCTTCTTCACAACCTCATCCTCAACAAGTAAAGCTAGATGCCTAGAACTGAGTTGCCTTCTTGGTGGGAGGAGGTCAAGCAATCATGAAGGAGCTTTGAAGCATTTTTGGAATTCATTGTTTTATCTTTAACTCTCCCTGTGCTCATAGCCGTTCCAAAATCCGGGTAAAGGAGGGTTGTGCTAAATCCCAACAACCAAAGTAAGACCCTTTCAAATCTCAAAGAATTAATACACAATGGTGTTAATTTAACATAGAAAGGATTAATGACTATAGGCAAAGTAAATTTGTGGGACCAAAACTATTGATTTCAAGCTCCAATGACCAATATCAAAATTGAAGCAAACTACAAAGACTAATAATGGTGTAATCCTTTGGAAAATTTACTATATATCTTGGAATTGAATGACGATTATAATTGCTTGTTCTTGGTGGAAGAAGAAAGTTGTTGTTTTGCGCAAAAGAGATAAACTTCCACTGGTCTGACGTTGACAATACCAGGAGACTTGCTGCAAGAGAGAGTCTGTGCCCTTGGGAGACCGGCAAGCAAGCAGGCTTAGAACCACTATATAGATGCATACATGATAAATTCCACGCTTACACTAAACTCCTATAAAATTAATTTGTATAATCAATGGACTCAACAAGCAACTTCTAAAAAAATATTCAAAACTTTATATATTTAACTCATCAGTTCATCCCAACCATCTGCACAAGTACAAACTTTTATACCCAGGACTTGGGAAAAAAGAACATCCCACCATATGTACAACATCCCCCCAAAAAAGACAAGAACATTAATGACAAGCAAAAGCTTAACCATGAGAAATTCCAACATTCTCTCTTCCACAACCATTTGATGCAACAGGACACAATATAGAAACTCCTTATCATGGCAGTTTCACTGGTTTGTTATATAGCTTGCTGATGCATTTTCATGGAAACATTTCTCCAAGAATTCTCCATCCTCTTCTTCTCTCCCCAAAAAAAAAGGAACATAATGTAGTAATTCCTATCTACTCTTCATTTACCGACTTGAATATTAGCCTCCCCCATTTCCCCAACTTTATTCTTTTATACATAATATTAAACAACAAAATCACAACACAAATAAATCTTGTGTTCATCTCTCCAACTCATCACCCTCCTAGGCATATTTACCTTGGCTTTGTTTATGATCTGTATGACAATAATGGTTGGAGAAGCCTCTGGCCAGATGGACTCCCTAGAAACGAGGCTTGAGATCGAGTGAGCATCTCAACCATCGACGGTGTCTGATATGCTTGAACAAGACTCGAGCTATCAGTGGAATCACCTCTTGCTGTGGCTCTCTGCCAAGAGTGGGAACTCAGCCCAGAAAGAATGTATGCTCTCCCCGACGCTTCATACACATGCCGGCTCACCATCCTCTCTTGCATTTCCTTGAGTTCAGCATCCAACGCAAGACAAAGGCGATCCTGAGATCGGGCTGAAATGGACTCCAACAGCATTTTTCTGCAGTTTTCAAGGATTGACACTGCACCTGTCAGATCTCCATGTTCGGCTGCACTTCGGGCTTGGGCCATTGCTTCAGCTGCTTGAAGCCTGTTATGCTGTCTGTCCACTTCAAGTGACTTGATCACTTGCCCAACTTTTTCAGGCCTCTCCAGCTTCACTTCTTCACTTTCTGATATTGTTGTCTCCTGAGTTAATGGATCCTTGTAAACACAGTTGACCTTTATCAATGATGTTTCATTGCCAGAAGCAGCTGGGACATTAATTGAAACCAAGAAATCTCTCTCCTCATCAGCATACAAATCTCCAACATCAATACATCCTTGACGCCCACCAGCCATCACACGGCTTGGATAACTTCCTGCCTTAAGTGAGACGAGGTTGAGATTGGCATCTATGCACTCAATTGCGACTTGCAGCTCCTGAACCACCACGCTTAAAAGCCCACCAATGCACTGTGCAAATGCATCCTGTATCACGGATTCAGTCTCAATGAAGGAAAAAGTCCCTCCAGAATTCTCTGAAATTGAGTGCATTGATGAGGCATCATGATCTGCACCAAATCCAAAAGCATGCACAGGAATTTGAAATCCTGAAGTGCCACGATTACTGATAGACATAGGCAGAAGCAAACGGTAGTTTGGTTGTGATTGGTTTGTGCCAGAACCACCAACAGTGTAAGTATCTTGCCCATCAGATAACAATATTATGCTCGCAACTGGATTTTTCTCTCTTCGTTCTTCCATTATCTTGGCTCCTTTTCTTAGGCCCTCAGCAATGTTTGTACCACCATTTGCAACCAAAGCATTAACAGCTTGCAGCGCTTGCTGCCTACCAGAGTCGGTCATTCTGCGTAGAGGAAATAGTCGGCGAGCCGTAGAAGAGAAAGCAATAACAGAAAGCCGGTCATTTGAACCTAAATTCTGAATAACAAATCCCATAGCCCTTTTTAATAGCGCGAGCTTAGTGCCAGCCATGCTACCGCTAATATCGAGCACGGTCACAAGGTCAACCGGGGCACGTGGAGTATGAGACACCTGAGCTGAGCCAACATGATTTCTACTGAGGTTAGGTGTTCTGGTTGCTGCTGCTACGGCAGAGGCCTTGAGATGAACCAAGACATTGAAATTACTGTAAGAGTTGGACCGTGGAGCAACTGGCACTTCAGGATATGTTTTAATTTCTATTGTTTTAATAGCACCTGTATCAAAAACGCTCTTGCTGGAACATACATGTTCGAGATCTATGGATTCATCATCATTGAATACACCTGGCTCAGGAGACTGAAGAAGTGGAACAACATGTCGCCTATTAGAATCTCGTCGAGGGGGTGGACGAGGAAGGCTGTGGACAACTGCCATGAAAGCATTATTTGGCGAAGCCCTTCCTGGGAGAGGATCCATGCTGGGGTCCAGTAAGGGCACTTCCTTCCACTTTGCTCGGCACACTGGACATATTTTGTTTCCATGTTTCACATTTGAAGCAATGCAGTGAAAATGGAAGGAATGTGAACATTCGGCCGTGAATAAAGCATGCCCACATCCTTGTTTCATTTTGGTTAAGCATATTGAACAGGTTTGCTGAAAAGGCAGGAAAAGAACATGTCAAGATAAGAAGCATATATACTTGAATCTCATTAATTTTACAGTATGAGTGTAAGGGAAAAAAAAATCATGAACAAAACCAAAACTTGTGAAAAATGAAATGCAGGGTGCTTCAACTCACAAACAAACATAATGCATTGAAAACGTCAATATTAGCAACACAAAATATGCTACAAAAGCTGGCACCCTAAATAATCATCTAAAAAAATCAGAGGGATATGTACTATTAGTTCAGCTTTCTTGCTTAGCGCTTAGCCATTAAGGTATTATTTCAAATTCTGAGCCTGATCAAGCAGTTTTAGATGAAACATGTGCTCACACCATTACGAAGACATCAGTCTGATTATAGAAACTAATTTCACCTCAAATTTCTTTTACCAGGCTCTTACCCTAAATTAGATTTGACTTTGACCGTAAAACTGTCAATATTGTTCAATATAAATTATATCTTCACATCGTTTTATTCATTGTTTTAATTTCTTGGCTTCCCAGCAGGAAAAGTGACATAAGAAGACATTATAAAAGAAAGTCTTGAATATCTTTTTTTATGTTGTCAAGAAGCTATCAGTGTACCGCTGAAACAAGCTATCAAAAAAAAAAAAAAGAAAAGAAAAGGTAAAGTTCATGAATCATGTTAAAGGGAAGATGATAAGTTGCTTTCTAAGATGTAACATCCATTTCCCTTTCTCATCTTCCTTTCTCAACCGAAGGAAGATTATAAATTATCAATCAAAAGATATGACCTACAAACACAGATTTTCACATTCTGTGAAGCAGGAAAATCTTCAATTAGGCAAACATGAGCACTCTTGAAAGAGACTAAAGCAGCTTTTCCACTTGATCAAAGAATTTTACACAGGAAACAGTAAATTCTCAAGAGTCTCCTTCACACTTGGCCATTACATTCAATCGATTTGATTTGACTAATGAAGAAACAGGTTAACGTGTCATGCATGTATGCCGTTTTTTTTCTTAAAAAGCAAAATTGACCATTTGAAAAAGGAAAAGAAACAAGTCTTATCCTCAAGAACTTGTTGTACACACAGCATGGGATGTTGAATCGATTAGTTATCAATTATATCAGGATGAGGCCCCGCAATTGCATATAAAGCATTATTGATTGATTAAGAAAGAACTTCAAATCACAAACACACACATAAAAACAACTCATGAAAATTGACAGCTCTATCACCTAACCCATGTCATAACAAATTTGAAAAATAAGAAATAAAACAAAGACAAAAAAAAATCATTTTAATATTAAACAATACACTTCAGAAAAATGAAAATTAAAAAATTGTAGGATTCTTGAATCAGCTTGAGGGATTTCCAAATTTCAGCATACAACACCCTCTTTTTTTCATAATAAAATAAGAATCCAGAAATCCACAAATACCTACTAAATTGACAACACATAAATCCCTACTCAACACAAAATTTAACAACTAATTAAACTCCTCATTTTTTAATGAAATCAGAAAAACAAGTTAAGCCAAAATCCAATCAAGCACAGTAAACTTTCAACTCTTCATTTCCCACTTGACAACAATCAAACAAAACACAAAAAGCAATGATTTTGACACAAAAAAGAACAAGAAATCAATGACACAAGCAGTAAATTTAGAAACTTCAATCTCAATTTCATAAACCACAACAAAACATTCAAGGAAAAAACCAATGATGAAGAAAAAGAAGCAAAAAAAAAAATCAAACCTTGGAAGATTTGCTGGCACTTCTGGAAAGCTTAATAACTTGAGAAGAAGCAGAGCCAAGATTTACAGGAGAGAGAAGAGCAGCATCAGATAATCTCTGAGAAACATTGGTAGAATCAGGAGGAGAAGAATGATCCAAGTCATCATCAGAAGTTCTGGGAACAAAAACACAGAGATTCAAACCCAAAGCCAACTTAGCTTTCTTCCATTTACTACTCCCCATTTTCACCTCAAGATCTGAACAAAAAAAAAAGAAACCCCAAAAATGCTGACACCCCAGAAAGCAGATCTCAAAGAAGAAGCAAGAGGAAGAGAAAATAAGCAAAAGGGGTATGTAGAATGAAATAAAGTTTGAAACTTTGAGCTCAAAAATGGGAATAGAGAGAAGAGGAAGTGAGATTATGATTGAATGAGAGAAAATGGAAGTGGGTTTTTAAGGAAGAGGAAGAAGAAGCAATGGAGAATGTGGGATGAGGAATTTGACCTGAATGAATGAATGAATGGGTTGAGGATGGCTTTAGCTTTGGCTTTGAGTTGAGTTTTGTAGGTAAAAGGAAAAGATGGCTAAAAAGGAGAAAGCATGTTGTGGTTGAGAAGCAGTGGAAAGTTGAAAACTTTATTCTTAATTGCTCTCTGCTCCTTCAATCATTCATTCATTCTTCCCATTTTGCCCCCTCCTTCCTTTCTTCTCTTTTCACCCTTTCTCACTATTATTCACTTTCAACTTCTACTTTGTTAGAAAACAATGCAAATACTTGTGTATGCTTCTATTTAAAACTTTCTACTTTTGGGGAAAACTAGTTAAACAGTCAAGTAGGATTATAAATCAGAACTGTTATTAATCAGACAAGTTTTTAAGGATATTTTGAGTCATTTGCCCACATTTGCTAACGTCAATTAGGTGTCTGTAACCTTCCTGATCCTTTTGGAAATTTAGGCATCTTATTTATCTTTTTGAGCATTCGAGAGTTTTTATCTATTTTTTTCTCAAAAAACTATGTGCCATTATTTTTTTTAGAAAAATTCGTGTATAAATACATCATCTTGTTTGGATTGGAGGTATTATCTGTGAATCCAAGATACAGCTATTATTGTTCCACTATGTGTAACAAATATTGAGTTATGTGTAAATATCTTGTGATTTTGTTTTGAATGTAATTGAAGATAGGTTACACATGAGGAAACAAGACTTGTATGGGTGAAGATGATTTGATATAGGCTTTACACGAGGAAATTTTTTCAACCATTTTTTTTAATTATTGTGAAACTTGTTAAATTTGACAAGAGGAGTTTTGAAATTGAGTCTCAAGAAAATATATTGTAAAAAAAAATTTAAACTCATAAATGGATGTGTGATTTTATTACAATTGAGCATGATAAGTTCAACCGGAATAAAAATATTTGAAGTTGTTTTTCAGCATATTGGCAGTTTTCCACTCACAGTAGGATAATGCACCAACATAACTTCATAATATTTACAAAAATCTAAATTAGTTTACTTAAAAAAAAAGAAATTGAATAAAAATTTTGTACTTATTTTTCTTTGACTTTAATGATGAATTATATCTATCTTAATATCTTTCATGTTCCTAGGTGATAATAAAAATGTCCGGGTCATGATAGAAAAGTGTCTCGGTTGAAATTCAACAAAAATAGAAAATGAAAAGGTTAGAATAACCAAGAAAATGTATAAAATATTCTGGGGTTATTAATATAGAGAAAGGGACTAATTATTTCCCTGATAAACTAATTTACGAATATTTATTAAAAATGAGGGTAATTAGTGGTATTAATGATTAAAGGTAATAAAAAAATGAGAAGCAAGTTGGTGAGTGGAAACATGTCATAATCCCTCTTGGGGGAAAAGGTAGGATGTATATGCAATAATAGAAAAAGAGAAAAATTCTCCTTAGAGAGGAATCTTATTTATATATATATATATATATATATATATATATATATATATATATATATATATATATATATATATATATATATATATATATTATCCGTGTGTGTGTGTGATTGTGTTCCATGAATGGAGGTTGCATCATCATGAACTATCATTGGGCATGAGTCAACATTGTGGGAATTTCTTATCATTCCTTTCACAAAATTATTTTACTTTTTCCTTTTTTCCTCTTAAATTAATTTTATTTTATTTTTTTGGGGGATCACATGCGATGATGATAATTATCCACACGTGCACATCATCACTGAGGTAAACCATGTCAACCCTGTTGACATTCATTACAATTTCTTTCTTTCTAGATCTCTTCACATGCATCTCGGCTTTATTTTTTCCCCTTTAATTGTTGTAATAGTTTATTAAACAATTCTTTTCATTAATTTTGGCTCGTTAGTTATCATGATTTCGTATTTTGACTCAATCAATTATTCCGCTCAGCTATTATGTTCGGTTAAAAAAAACTCAACTATATATCATGTTCTTTTTAGAGACATTGCCCCACGCCTTAAATCTTTTTTTTTATACAAAAATCATTTTAATACATGCTATACTGGAGCGTTTTATTTTGATATTCAATATTTTCAGACAGTGATGGTATTTTCTTTGAATTGATTTAGCACATATATATTGTGCATATTTGGTCAACATATAGCACTAATAAAACTAATTTTGAAAGACGACTCTTCCAATTATGATAGTAATATATATGTATTTCATGATAACAGTTGACGGCAAGGTATTTGACTTTTGTACAAGTCTGCATTGATAATCAATGTTGTCGTTCGCAAATTCTAGAAACATGAAAAATTGAAAATGAAGCAATCCTTGGCGAAAAAGAAGAAAAGAAAAAAAAAAGAAAGAATATGAAGTAATCGGGAATGAGCCGACGAACAAGAATTGTGTTCATGTCTGCTAGCTGATAAGAACTTTTGATCTCTATATATAATCTTGCCCAAAAAAATGTTGTTTATAATAAAGCTGTTCGTATCTAAAAGTTTTTATTGCAGTAAAAAGAGCAAATTAAAATGGTTTTAATCTATAAAAATTTATTGTCTGTTGTTTCTTTTTTTATTAGTAAGGGAAACATTGCTAATTTTTTTAACACCTAATCGTTAATATGGTTCCAATAATAACTTCTCCCCTGTTTCTTACAACTCCTATATGAATTTTTTCAGGAAAAATTAGAATTTAATCTATGACATGACTAGTGAGGCCTTAGATGTTTCTCTAACTTAATCAACACTTCAAATTGGAGCACTAAATATGCAGTAATTGTGTTAATTATTTAAAGGTGGTGAGGTTCCCTTACTTCAGGCCTATATTTCTGTGAACGATTATTAAGTTGCTAGTACGTGGAAACAACCAATGGATAAAAAAAAATGGGAAAATCACAATTCATTACATTTTAAAATTCAAAATCATTTAATTAGTTTAGTAGAGAGATTAACTAGTTGAGTAGATTTACCACTGAATGTCCTTTTTATAGGATTTTAAATTATATGTCACTGTTTCTGTCATTTTTCCCTGAAAAGATTCTAACACGTATTATTTTTAACTTTTTAATGCTAAGCATGGGAAAGTATTTTCTAATTAGAGGCAATCTTATTCGAGACCGCGGTCAAACACTGTCCTAGTTAGGGGTGAGCAAATCAAACCGAAAACCGAAAACCGAGCCGAACCGAATTGAATTCGGTTATTTCGGTTCGGTTAATTCGGTTTTCGGTTCTTATTCGATTTTGTAGTTCGGTTATTTCGGTGTTCGGTTTTCGGTTCGGTTTTTTTAAAAAATAATTCGGTTAACCGAATAACCGAATTAATAAAAAAATTAATAATAAAATATTATTTTATCATATTTTTCTTTAGATAAGTAAAAATTTAGAGTTTAAATCTATAGTTTTTGTATTCCTTCTTTTAAATTAAAAATGATATGTAATATATCAATATAAAATGTGGAGTTTTATATGTTGAAAATGAAAAAAAAAATTGAATTTAATATAAAATAAAGAAATTTCGGTTTTTCGGTTAAAACCGAACCGAAATATTTTGGTTATTTCGGTTCGGTTCCCAACACTAATCGGTTTCGGTTCGGTTTTGAGTATAATCATAATTCGGTTTTCGGTTTTCACCGAAAACCGAACCGAAAAACCGAATGCTCTGCCCTAGTCCTAGTGGGGATTCAGACACTGGCTTGCCAAGTTGTGGTAGATTAGCCCCTTCCATAAAAACCAAATTCTCATTAAACAACTAAAAGAATTCGAACAGAAAAATTAAATGTCCATAGTAAAATAAATTGAAATTGTGACTGCTTAAAATTCCATCTTGCAATGTGTGTCACAATCCCGGTGTTTTTTTGTTGATTGTTGCGTTTCGTCAAGTTATTTTTCATTTTTTTACCTTTACTTCTGTATTTCTAGTTTCTTTTTTATTATAAAATGCCTTTTTGTTATAATTTATAACATGGCAGTATTTCTAGTTTCTAGACTATGCCTTTGGGATTTATATCAACAAACTCACGGACGCTAACATATCATGACGAGAGATTTAGTTGTCACGATACCTTGTACTGGTATTCACAACTAGTACTTTATAATGTCTTCTCATCAAGTCTGTGTTTCTTTTTCATTTAAATTATGTTAGTACTATATGAGATAATCGACTTTTCAAGCTATTTGTGAATTCTTGATTTAACTAATACAAGCGTCTCATATTGAATAAAAAACGAAGCAAGCGTCAAAACTGGGCATTGAATGGTCAATTTTTCGGAGCATAGGAATTATTCAATAAAACATGGCTACCCAAAAACAATATACGATTAAAATTCAAAGCTGTACTAGAAATTTATTCTGTCCAATTACCAGAAAATTCTCCTTCTGAGAAGAGTTCATAGCCTCGTGTTCCAACCCCTACTTGACCCATTCATTATAGTTACATTGATGATGTGATTTGGTAGCCTTCAATATCCCATCCTTGTTTCTTATAAAAATCAAATAAACATACTTTTCAAATATTAAGAATGATAAGTTTATTTAATTTTAAATTTAAAATAAGTAGGTATACAAAATCCTAAAAGAAATATCATATGAATTAGAAAATAATATTACTATCACCCAGACCAAAAAAGGATGGGGCGTGCACACTAGACAAGGTAAATTACCATCACGATATTGGAACACATATCTTTGGTTAAACATGTTTCAATATTCTGGACTAATTTATTCTGAAAATGCGACAGACAACACATCCTTATTATGATTTTCAAAATCCCATATAAGATCTTTTAACTAGTCTAGTAGAAATATTTATTATTAGTAGTGTGATAATGATATTAACAACCGTGTAAATCGCTTATAAAAAATTTTGAAATTCAGAAGTTATTTTATATTATTTTCCTTAAGTTATTTGAATGTATATAAACTAAATAAGATTTTAAACATATTTTTCAAAAAATAAAATGACTATGCTTGGTTTACACTTTAGAGTGTCTTCTTATTCTTTAGTTCTAGATTATATTTTTTTTTGTTGGAAATAGATGATATTTATTATCATACATGAATCAGATTCCATTATCAATTTTTTTATTTTTTTTCCTAACTGAAAAGTGAAGATATGCCGAGAATAAGATGCTTTTCTGAGGGTATATTAACTAATATCTTGGTTTATAGTTTCAATCCTATATCGGAATAGAGCCTTGTCGAACATAATTTTTATTGAAAATTGTCATAAACTCTTATGTGTATAAAAATAAAACATTATCAAGTCATAACTAATTTGTTTCCATTATAGAAAAGTTTGAGTTGGTTCCGAGACTTATCAAGCTAAGGACAGGACAAAACTCGAAGAGGTGCGATTAAGAGCACACATCAAGACTCGCAAAATACTCACTATGTACTTATCGACTACTCATATATCATGAATGTTGAGTTCATAACTTTGTAGTAGTAGAAGATTATAATACAGTTGTTTACTACTACTATTTTTGATAAAAAAAAAAGTAAAGCAATCTATATATGGGCCTGCGAAAAATAAATTAGGTGATTCAGGAGGCATCTCCAAAATACGAGTAGGTAACATAACATGCTGAAGATATAATATCCAATCCAGATTTGAACATGTCATGGATTTTAAAAATTCAATTGAATACAGTTGCCATGGAAAAGCATTATTTCCTTCCTTGATAAGTTGGATTACCTAAAGAATTATTCCACATGCAAACTTACACAATCACGACCAAGTATTGTTGGTGAATACATTACGTGATGATCAAAATCTGGAGAGCACTACAAATAGAAATGAATGGATTTGTTGAATATGTTGAAGGCCAATTGTTTTTCGTCAAAGAGTGGGGATTCGTCAAAGAGTGGTTCCTTCCTGAGGTATGTATAATTGGTCCAATGTGGAATCATCATAATTATTAATAATCATCATAATAACTTCACTTCCCACTCAGATCTCTTTGTTAGTCTAATCCCCATTGAACTATAATCTCCTAGCTGTCACTACATACTCAAGCCCAACACCTCATTATGATCTCTCCTGTACATACATTTTAATTTTAATTATTGAAATAAGAATGTCCCTTGCTTTTACCTCTTAAATATTGGTGTAGCGCCCGAAAAATTAATTAAATTAAGATGTAAAAATGAAGCAGCCACCAAAATTTTTAAAAAGGATATTTTGAAAAACCTTTTAAAATAAAAAAAATAAAAATAGGGTTCAGGAGTCGATTGTGCGTGGGAAGGTGTTAGGCACCCACAGCACCCGTTCAAAAGAACGGTTAGCCTAAGTTACTTATTTAAAAATAAATATGACCTTAATTTAATTTAATTTTAAATTACAAGAGAAATCAATATATACAAATCAAAAAAAAATAAAGGAAAAAATAATTTTTACATATTTGGAGGATTTAACATAGGCCTACATACCCATAAGGGATCAAAGCCCACGTAGTTCGGGTAGAAATGCGTGTCACTTAGTTGATGTTTTTTTAGGAAAATGATTTTTTGATTTTTGAAATAAATTTTTATATTTGGTTTGTGTTTTTTATTCAAGAAAAGCCCATAGTTTATTAGAAAATATATCTCTTGAAATGTGTTGGATTAAACTTCCTGAGGAGATTTAATATCTCTCACGGAAGAATAATCATGATTGAGGAGGTTGTAAAAACCTTCACACAACATGAAAACCATTTTGAAAATAATTTAATTATTTTTTTTGACAAATGTTATACTTTTATTGGAGTTGATTTATTTGAGAAAAAAAGAAATTATTCACAGTGATGTACCAAGCAACGATCAAATATCAACATATATTCATGGTAGAAGAAGGAGATAGAGAGAATTCATACCTTTATATGCATACAAGTGTTTGTCATCACATGTGTAGCGCGCCTTTTCTAATATTCTTCTCTCTAGAGCCTCTCACTGTCTCTTTTCTTTGCTCTCAAAACCTAACTCTTTCTCTCTAAAAAGTGACTCCTCCACCAAAAAAATGATCATCCTTCAAATCATCTCCACTAGAAAACCTAGTCTCTCCACCAAAGAAAAAAAAATGATGTCTATGCTCTCTTGCACTAAGGCCACCACTTTAGGGTTTGCCTCTTTAATTCATTTATGTGATCAATCAAATTACCATGATAATAATTCAATCAAATTTGATGAGTGCATCATTATTTCCTTTTATTATCTTATTCCTTTCAAAACTTTCCTATTTATCACAATCAAATCAAATTTCTATTGATTACCCACATTATTGTGATTATAATTTGTTTCCATTTTATTTCCTAATTCAAATCATCATATTTGACTCTTTTACAATTTGAATTATGTTTGCCTTACAAGAAAGAAATCAAAAGAGCATATCTTTATTATTTTTTTTATTATTATTTTTTTTACTTATTTATTTATTTTTTCATTTTTTACCTTTTTTATATTTTTTTTTAAATTTAGTGGGGTCCGGACAAAATAGGGTGTTTACAATTGGTATATTATTCTAATTTTTATACACATAAAAGCAATTTAACTTTTTCTCCTTAAAACTAAATGGTGCTATTGTGGCCAAGGTTTTAAAACCCGAGCCGGACGTCGAGCCGGAAAACTGAGCGGGTCATGGTTGAAACGGTTGAAACGGTTGGACCGTTCGGTCGAACCGGTGACGTAATAATTTAATGAAAATTAAATATATAAATATTGTTAATACTTAATAACTTAATATAATTAGGATGAAGATATTTTTTTAATCAAGTTCATTTTTTTTCTGTTGATATATTTTTTTCTGCAGTTGTCAAATTCTGGCCGGGTCAAAAGCGGGTCAAAAGCGGTTCAACCCGGGTCAACCCCGGGTCAACAGCGGTCGACCCGGGTCAACTCCGGGTCAAACCGATTTGAACAGTAAAACGGCCCAATCGAGGTGATCGGGCCGTTTTAGCCACCGGTCGGACCGTCTGGCTCGGTCCGGGTGTGAAAACCTTGATTGTGGCAATAGGCAACTGACAAAGTAATATATATTTTTTAATATTTTTAGTTATTTGTTTTTTTATATTTAAGTCACTTCTAACATACAGTATATCAACATAACTAATAAAAATGTTATACCTCAATAATTATGTCTTAAAATTTTAACATATGATGGATTTTACATATTTAAATATATTATACGCCAGATCATATAAAACTTAGATTACACAATAATAAACAAAAGATAAGATTATTTTTTTGGTCTGAATGTAAGATAATAGTAAATCTATATAAATTAAGAAACGATAAACGAGGTTGTTTATAAATATGACAAAAAGTGTTCTCATTCTAGTAACATAGAGTATTTTGTAGTCAAGTGGTGCTTCATCACTTCTCCTTCGTGTCAAGCCATGTCTCATTGGAAATTGGACTTTTAGCACAATAATTCAATGTTGAGTTCACTGTTTACTACTCTCTCCGTTCCTAAATATAGGACCTAGATGACTTTTTTGAAAAATCCTAAAAAAAGCAAAAAATAAGTAAATTATAAATTGATTTACCTAATTTTTTCTCTTAAACTAGTTTATTTTACCTATAAGCTAATGGATAATCTAAAAAGATATCAAATATGTCATCATTTAATAACCTATTTCACAACCTTAATCTTTTCAAAAAAAAGTTATCTAGGTCTTATATTTAGGAACGGAGGGAGTATCATTATTCCCTCAAAATCAATCAATCTCTCTCTCTCTAAGACAGATTAAGGAGCCCTTTCTAATTAGTCACCAACTAGATAGACTAAAATGACGTCGTATGATCCATGTAGTCAACCTAATATGATAAGACTTTGTTGTTTTTGTATAAGACACTAACCATCACATTAATTACACATTTCACACATTACCCTTGTCATTAATTAACAGATGTTCAAAGTTAAAAAGTTTTAGTCATATAAAATGGTAAAGTTAAGAAAAATGATAGATTTATGCCTAGATTTAATTAATAACTCAACTACCAATCGATTTTTGGTTTTGTAAAAACTGGTAGTTGGTGTCTTATAATAAGGACAAAAAGAGTAACTTTACTACTAACATATTGTAGTTATTTTCTTAAGCTAAGTTATATATATATCCATAAAGAAACATGACATTGAATAGTAGTAAAGCTTGTAAATTTGACCCATCCAGAGTAAATGGTGAGATTCGAGGCTTTAAATTAAATATAGATATGGATATTTTATTATTACAGTATGTATTATGGCCATAGGGCATTGCATTGCATGGATTGTTTTAATCAAAAGATTAACTTTTTACCTGGAATCCCAGCAAAATTCCACAACTTTACTCTCTCATGATAAAAAAGATATAATAATCTTTTAAAAGTGAGAGAGGATGGGGAAAAAGGAAATTAAAGGGGGGAAATGAGAGAAGAGTGGTGGCTATGTTTGGAGCATGCAAAAAGATGTAATATTCCTCTCCCCCACAAGAGAACATGAATAAGAAACAAAGGTAGTGACAACTTTTCAATTCACCTTCCTCCTTTTGAGGGCACACATGCCTCTCTCACACTTGAATTAAAGAGATCCCTATATATACACATACACGCACAAATGTTGTGTGATAGATGTGTGTTTGTGTGTGTGAGTGCCATGAAAGCTTCTTCCTTACAATGAGTGGTGATCCATTCACACACACACCTCATAACTCTCTGATCAAGGGATAGGATTCCCTTTTCGCCACACTTTAATTTCTAGGGTAAGTCAACCCCAAAAGCCTTAGCTTTCTTTTCCTAGGGTTTATTATTCGACCTTATTGGGAGAGCCATTCATATTTGATTATTGATTGCTACTATTCTTTCTTCGTTATTAGTACAGTACAAGCCAAGTGTGATTAATTAACTAGGATCACTTCGGTAAAATCGTTGGCATGTATAATTTTATAGTAAAATCTTGTAAATCTGTGATTTAAATTTAATGGAACGATGTGCTTACTATGATAATTGGATCCACCCAATTAGTTAATTAAGGGTACATAATTACCAAGTAAGGGTAGTTATGTAAAATAAATTGTGATTTAAGGGTACATAACTACCAATTAGTTAATTGTGATTTAAATCTTGTAAAATAAATTTTTAAAATTATCCTTATTTGATTAATTGCACAAAATCATTTTAGCATGTAAGGGTACATAACTACCAAGTGTTAATTCTCTAATAACTAGTTTATTTGCATATCATGTATTTTCAACGGTAAGAGTTCAAAAAACTCTTAACAATGATATAATTTAAAAAATAAAAAATCCGCTATACAAGTTGCAATAGTCTAACTAATTGATGGGTTATTGATATAATATAAATCATGCAAAATGTAAGCATTTAAGCCCTAAAAAGGAGGGAGTTCCTAATATGGCTTCAACATCTAATTGGTAATTAAACAAAAAGAGCCAACCACAGTCTATGAAGACTTTACAAGGGATCAAAAGTGATTTATGGTGACGATCCAATCTTGCACTACCAGGTTAGAAATTACTCCGATCGAACTGCCTAGAGTTTACTAATTGAATTAAAGAACACTGACTATCATTTTTTTTGGTGAATCCTAATATCTAGTTTTCTTTTAAAAAAACATATCATTTGAACTCCTAACATATATAGACAGGTGTTATAAAGTTGTCAATGTGGTTACCAATTTAGGTGTTGATGCCTTCCTAATATAGGTCAACCTTATTGTATATGATGCTAGTTAAAGGAATTATGCAATAACCTTTGCATATTTGCTTTAGGATATTGTATAAAGTTTGGAGCTTATATTATTCTCAATACTTCTTCTTGAATACTTGAGAAGCTAGGGAATGTTTTTATCCATGGCTAGTTCGTTTAACTAAATTCTGCCGCATCTATATTTTCATATGTCAGTGCAAACATGAACAAAAACCATTTTGTAATAGATGTTAGTTTTGAACTGTTTAAATAATTTAATATACACTTCCCTATACCATTGAAATATTAATGGTTAATGTCGTTTTCTAGTTTGTTAAAATAATATGCATTATATTTCAAGTGGATGGCTAATTTAACTGGGGAAATAAAGAAAATTGTGATGTAATGAAATGAAATTTTAGTTGTTAATTAATGATTAATATGTTTTTTGCCAGATAATTAATGATAAATATTATTATGTTAGGGGATGATGATATATGATACGATACTATGATAGCATGATAGAAAGAAAGGAAGAGGCATGTGAAGGCAATAGTATCGGGGAAATGAATTATGAATTTATGATGCAAAAGGCAAAGGGATTAGAATTAAGAGAAAGTCAAACCTAATCCGGACATTCCGTGGGGCCCACATCTCCCCCATTATTGTCCATTTGTCCACATTCGCCCACCCTCTCTCCCACTGCATATCTTTTTCCTCTTTCTCTTTCCTTTTTCATTTTCATTTTGTTTTTGCATATTGTTTGTTTGGAGGAGACTTTTGCTTAGTGTATGCTTGCTAGCTCCTTTGCTTTCTCTCACATCTCCCCATAATCCCACTTAAATTATCTGTCATTTATAAAAAACATAAAAAAAATATATTGACTTTTTATTATAAAAAAATGTATACATTTTAGCCGCAAATGCGTTCAATATATTTAAATTTTTATCCACTTTAATTCAAACCAAATTATTTTGATGAATTGATGATCTTTAATTTTTAACTCACCGCAATTTGATCCTCATTAATTTAATCAATTAGAACTTTAGTTTATAAGCCTCATTAAATCTATAATTTTTTTCCTAAAATTCAGAGACGAATTTTTTTTAATAATTACACCATTACAAATTACAATTGATTAATGTATCAAAAAAAATTACAATTGATTAAAAGTGTACGGAATAAGTTCGATTTGGTTTTTAATTTTTCTGCGAGACATAAGACATTTATGTTGTAGACTAACTTGACATGTGACGTAGCATTCCCCATCATCTGAAAACATTTTTCGTTGGCGTTCTGATTTTGAGTATGATCTCAATTAAATAATTGACGACCCAACAAAAATCCCCTAACAATATTTTACTAAAGTCTCTCTCTCTTTTATTAAAGAAAAAAAAATCAAGTTTGCTTTCTATAAATGGTTTTAACTCAACACTTGTGCTTGAGTGACTTTTTTTTTTGAACTGAGCTTGAGTGACTTAAATATATGCAAATTCCTATCAGATCCAAATGAGACAGTATTTTAAAATACACACACACATACATCTGAAAATAAACTTTCACATATTTTAATATTATCATTAGTCCCATGGCCACTTCTCAAATCTCGAACATTTTTATACGAAGTAACAAGTCAATTGAGCTCTTGTTTTCAGTATGGGCCTTTTGTTTATTTTCTTGAGCTTTACTTCACTGGTATGGGCCTAAGCTCTAAAACTGAGAAGAAGAAATTTGGGACAAATGATAACAAAGCTGGGCCTGACAATTGAAGTTGGCATAAATAATAGTACTACACTATTTCCATTTCAACTCCGTGAAAATAGCAAATTGGCCTTCCAAAGTCCAAAATTTTTAGCTCATGAAACAAAAGTTACACGTTTGATTTTGTAAATAATATACACTTTGTTTTTTTAAAAAAAAAAAATTCATAAATCTTATATGGCAATCTATAACATTATGAAGAAGCAAAGATTTTGTAGTTTAGTGCAATGACATTTTCTTGGAAAGTGAAAGATACACGTTTGATTCAGTTTAACACTGGATTGTTAGTGTCTATCCTTTTTATGGGTGACATAATGTCTGTCCCTATTATTAAAAAAACATGAAGAGGGATGTTGAGAGGCAATGTAGTGTAGTTATAAATATAATCAAAGAAAATCAATTTTATAAATTTATTTTATTTAAATCAAAGCTGGTTTTGTGAAGCCGCAACACTAATGTTTCGCTTTGCCACTAATTATGATGGAAAATTGTTGGTAGATTGACAATATAAGGGTTTGCTTTCATTCCCCCGCCTCAAAAAAATAATTTGATATTTTCGATATTTTTGAGCTCTTGATATTTTATATTTTAAATTTATGTTTTGTGAATAATGAGAATATTTGAAGTAGTTCTTATTATTTTTTTATAAATAAGTTTAGTAAAACTTAGTTTTTATACAATAACAAAGTTTTATCTCACTGCATGAGGTTGAATACATGGATAATATGACACAATTGTGCTCTATCATTAACTTAGTTTTTATGATTGGACCAAAATTATTTTCTAAGCCATTAGACGGTATATAAAAAATTTACTTAATTCAAATATACTCTAAATATTCATCGTATGTGAGTTCACTCAAGCACCCTGCTTTGAATTGTATCAATCTCAAAATCAAAAATTTATGAAAAAAGGCTGGTAAAAATGTTCACTCATATTTTGATCAAATAAAAGCAGTTAATTTTTCTTTTCTATTTATGAACCTTTTTAATGTAGCAATCTTTTTACACCTGTATAAAATTGATTAAAAAACTACCAAGTTGTTTTTCCCTCTTATAAACAAACTGAAACTTGCTGCCTAGTAATTATGTGAAAAAAGAAGCCTGTGAAAGCTATAGAAGACCTTAAAGGCAATTTTACATAATAGTTGAGTCCATTTCTGGGTTAACTTAAGCCACCTTCCATCTGATCTCAACATGGATCACTCCATTCCTTGAATTTATTAGATGAAATTTATCATTAATGCGACCATTATGCACTACATCATTCAAGTTAATCTCCACATGCCCCAATGATTCCTGCATCATTTCAATACATAAAATCTTCAGTACAGAGATTACATATGTAGAGAAAGTATTTTTATTTTGTTCATATAGAAATGTGTAGGTGAATTGGACCTTGGGAGCTTATCAAAGCCGAACCATGCTTTAAGGCTCAATTCACCCTTACAAAGTAACTTATAGATCACTCATTAACAAAATCCTAAATTGAAAGAGATTTGAACTCATGACCTTATGATGAGTCAACTCCTTACCAACTAGACCCCTCCCTATGAAGAGAAGGTACAAATAATAAAACTAGGAGTAAATATCATTATTGATCTTTACAGTAAATTAATTTTAGTTTTAATCTCTGTAGTTTCAATTATTTGATTTTAGTCTGTATAATTTCATGAGTATTTGGTCTCAATTTAATAATCGGTCCCAAAACCTTGAATGAATTTTGGTTTTAATCCATATAATTGAACTCAAACAAAGTCTCTGTGACATTATAGGGACCAAAACCAATGAGATTTGATCAAATTGGAAGGACCAACTATAATTATCCTAACACTAATCAGTAATGATGTTACCTTGGACAGAAAACTGAAATAGCTCCTCTTACTCATAACTTCAATGTGTATCTTCTCATGACGAGGAGGCTCCTCTAGCATAAATTCAAATTCTTCGTTCCACCTTGGTTCACGAGTTTTCCTTAACATCTGCAAAGTTTCATTTCTAGCTAATCAATTTTTTTTAAAAAAAAAAACAAATTGGTAGACCAACACTAGAAATGGATTAAAATAATCATTTTTTCAAATATGTTGATATGCTATAAGTAAAATATGCCTTGAAGGATAATAACGAGCTTACATCAACATTTCACATCATTCCATTGATCAAAGTAAAAAAATGCATATCATTAATATGTTTCAGTGAAGATACTAAATTTCCTCCATATCCCTTAAGTTCTCCCGTATGTTACTATTAGCATATACAGAATCAAATAACACTATATGGAACCAATTAAGTAAATTAATATCACTCACATTTCTAATGGCCCTTAGTCTAGTGGCATTTAAGCTTTCTTGTAAGTGGGGAGGTCACATGTTTGATCCCATTTGTAATCTTAGGTTGTTAGTGCCTATGCCTCTAATTCAACACACACACAAACACACACATATCTCAATATTATTTTACATTTTCATGTATATGCAGCAATAAAAAAGTTATGAAATTCTAATTGATACAACTAGAACAATGTGAAATCTTGAAACAATACATGTATCTTATGTTTACCTTAGTCTTTTTCCTTTCGCCTCTAAAGAAGACTAGTGCATATGGATTGTTGTGGCTTTTACCCTCAACTTCATCAGCCTCCAGTATGAGAACAGAAAGCAAGCCTGCCCCTTGGACATCATCATCAGATGCTCTATCACTCCCATTTTCCAGATACCCACCAAATTTGCCACTTTCTTCTCTGAAAGGAGCAAAAGTAAGATCCACCACAATTTGTCCTCTTGGCTTCTTATTTGGATGCTCTGACACATTTGTATCCTTGAGTAAATTAAGTGTGAATTCCCTGCTCTCACAAGGCTTTAGCAGCTTAAGTGGAACCAACTGCATCCCAAGCCTGTCATGTGCGCCAACCTATTAGAAGTTCAATGAAAGGCACATCATTTGAATTAGGCATCATCAATGAACATTCAACAAGTAAAATCGATGGTAAATGTCATAATAGTATGGTTTAGATGTACAAGTAAATCCAGCTCTTTTTGTTGATAAGCATGATTGATAGTTAAAGAAGACAAGAAGATTGAATAAAAATGTGCAGTGTTATGATTGTGTCCAGTGAGTTATGATTATTTATGCAGAGACATAATTTGAAATGTAACATTTTCTGAAAATTCTCTATCATTTTTCCATGTGAATACAAGCCTATCAAAATTAAGTAGATTAAGACTAAACCTTATCCCAGTCAAAGACTTGCAATTGAAGAACTTGAGATTCAGGATCCTTCACAACAAGCTTGAACCTCTCATTCCACTCGGGATTCAAATTCCTCCTCTTGATGGTGGTTTTCCTTGCTGGAAGCTTGTCCCCTGAAAGGCTGAGTTTAACATATGGATCAGAAGTTCCCAACAAATCCATCTTCAAAAGCCTTTGTGCCCGAATTACATTCACATGTAATATTCCTACAGGCTTCTTTATTGCCACCCTATAGATAAATGGAAGAAGGTAAAGATTTCTTTTAAGAATCTTCATAGTGAAATATTTACTAATCTAAGCGCAAACAACTTTATAGTTTTGTATAAACATACGATGATTCGTCAAGAATAGGGATCTCAAGAGTTTGAGGCCAAAGATAGAGGGCTGCAACTTGTTTTTTGATTGTTTCCTGTAAAAAAATAAAGTAGTCAGTCTATGTCTAACACAAACACAATGTTAGTGGATTACCCGGTAATATGTTTGAAGGGCCAAAATGATCAAATAATACACTTTCAAAAAAGAGAATCTGTATGAAATGTGTAATGCAACATAGAGTTCCGCAGCATTCCTATATCTAATTTGCATACTTAAACGAATTCATGATTGTCATACACATAACATAATACCCTCCTATAAAGTAATCTATACTTAAAGAGTAATAAACTGTATTCAACGTTGCATTAAGAATTTTACGTAAAAGGAAATTCTAATTCTTTTGTTTCTTGGCCAAAATAAACTCCAATTCACTTCACAAGAAAATTATCTTGATATAATAATAAAAGATTTTGAGAGAAATGAGAAAACAAGACTATTAAGTCTGTAGGAAACTATTTAGTGTCAAAACAACCTACAAAGAAAATAATTACCAGGGGAGCACCTGAACATATCTGTAGAGACCAGGAATTGACATGATGTCCCCTCCTGATAGTTTTAACCCGAAGTCTACATGAGGCTGCACATTTAATAAAATAATTTTTACAGATAACTGGTGGAAGCAATAAACTATTCAGTGCAAAAACAAACTGCACATTCTCATTGGCCATATAAATTAGTGGAAGCAACTAGCAAGAAATGAAAGTATGCTTGAGCATGATGTTTCCTTTACCTTCTCCAACAATGAAACGACAATGTTTGCAAAACATGGAAATGTTGGCACTAAAGGTTTTAAAGTTATCCGAGGTGCTGCAAATATTTGAAAGTCTACCACCTGAAGAGAGGCATCATCAGTTCCAGTAAGAACATCATCAATTTTGTAGGAACTACAGAAAACATTACCATCTAAGGTTTGTGCCTGAAGGATAATCTGACCTGAATTTTGATCGGTAAAGACAACAACTTCAAAACCACAACTATATTCTGATTTCCAGCCCATTTGATCATTGGTTCCATGATCAATTCATTTTCATTTGTCACAAAGACTTTAATACCTAAAGAATCACAAAGTAGACAGTCAAAGGCCACTAAATACGATGCTACACTTTTATACTGCATATCTTGTGAATACATAAGTTCTGAGCATGAACAAAAGAGATATGTAAAATTTCTGTGAATCATTTACTCCATCTGTTCCTTAATATAAGAGCTTGTTGATTTTTTTCTGAGAAATTAAGGAAGCGAAATGAACCAATCTTAACGTATTTTGCATATTATTACATCATGTTAGCTTATAAGTCAAATAAGCTAGTTTAGAGAAACATGAAAGAAAATCATTTTTAATAACATATTTAGCTTTCTTAGGATTCTCCAAAAAAGTCAACTAGCTCTTATATTTAGGATTGGATAGAGTATTTCATTAGATAAGAATAAAAACTACTGCTTTTTTCATTAGCAGTTTAGTGGTTGTTCCACTCTTTAACGTGCATTTAAAGGTATTCAAATAAAAAAAACAAAAATTTGAAGTCCTCTATTTGTGTCAAATGGAGGGAGTGAATAAGGCCTGAAGAAGAATCCTTGGTATCAGATGATTCATGCTAAAATTGAAAATATACAAAAGCAACTATCAGCGTCCAAGGTAGAAATTTGATAATAGGATGAAGAAATTTCAGGTAGAAACTGAATATCAGGACAATAGAAACACCAAAAATTAAACTTTGAGAGTTACAAGCAAATCTTAGAAAACAAGAAAACTCACCACATATGGTAGGGGGAAGAGTGCCAAGGCTCAAAGTCTCAAACTCAATGTTCTTAATCTGATATTTCCCTATATACTCATCAAATATCGGTTTTGCTGCTCTTTCAATCATCCCACATATTGCCTACACATCAACCAAAAAAAAAACTCAACAAAAAACATAATAATCAGAAAATAAATCTTACCATACAAATCACACAAGTACCTTAGCAAGAAAAGGCCACAAATGTAACAAAAACTTGTTCATCCAATCTACCTGCACAATCAACCACAAGATCACAAGGTCAAAAAAAAAAACTTTCACAACAAAACCAAAAAAAAATTACAAGTCAACAATACAAACTCGTTCATAATCAGGGCTCTTCATCCACATAGGAATTTCAGAACGAAGCT
Organism: Mimosa pudica; assembly: GCA_029929735.1. Taxonomy (NCBI): domain Eukaryota; kingdom Viridiplantae; phylum Streptophyta; class Magnoliopsida; order Fabales; family Fabaceae; genus Mimosa; species Mimosa pudica. The sequence goes on along the minus strand of JAKELP010000021.1, from coordinate 2,349,330 downwards.
CTTGCAAAGAAATTGGGCCCAAATCACTAATTGGAACAACCTCTGTATCCTGCAACACCAAAACAATTCATATAACAATCACACATGAACATAATTCTAAATGATGTACCTAACTTCAGCTTCAGTTTCACTTAATCCCAACAACATAATCAACATCTAAGTCAAAGAAAAGTTTTTAGTTTTTACCTTAACTTGTTTAGGTTGAGAATAAACAAAGAGAAAGAATCCAACTAAAAGGCCAAGAGGAATTCCAATGGAGAAACCAAGAATACCCAATATACTACTGATCAGACCCATTTCAGTAGACAAAGTTTAGAGATTAAAGTGACTATCTTTGATCAAGGAGGAGGATTTTTTTTTTCAACCCCACTTTAAAAATGTGATAAAGCTTTAAGCTTTGAAGCGATGGAAACTAAAAAATGAAAAGGGTATGTACAAAAAATAAAAAACAGAGTGATTGAAAACAGAGCAACGAATTAGAAGGAGGGTATTTAAAGAAACCGCCTTTTTTGTAACATTGTTTCATTTTTCAAATTTTCTCTCTCTTCTTCTTCCTTAACGAGACACTGGCCTTGTGTTTGGTTGCCAGAAAAAATGTCAAACAATTAGAAAGTATAGGTTTTTGTGTAATTTACATATATCTTGGGGCCCACAAATTTTCTCTCTCCATCTAACACTTTTTCTGGGCCCCACACACTTTATTTTTCATCATTACTTAATTTAACCATATTTTCCATCTTTACCCCTTTCACTTTTCATTTCTTCACTTTCCTTCCTACTACCAAAGACCACTTCTCTGTTTTTTATTGATCAAACAAACAGTTTAACGACACCTAGACATTTTGAAAATTACTATTGTACCCTTTGTCTTGTGAGATGATTCATTATGATCTGGATTTTGTTCATTTTTTTTGGATGGTAGTATATCTTTATTAATTGATCCAATAAACGTGTTGCCAATTTTGATTTAAAGGTGTATATTTTTTAGTTATAAATCTTCTTAATCAAGGATGTGATCGCAAATGTAAGATTTTTAATTGAAACTGATAAAATATACATTTGGTTGTCTTACTATACTTCCGATTTCAATTTTATCTTTTACATTTATTAAAGTGTGTGTTATTGTTTTGTTTAATCCGATTAATATTGATTCATTCATGGAAAAAATAAAAATTTATATGAATTGTGTCTGAACTTGATCTTAGATGTATTTTTTTAAAAACTAAAAACCATAAATTTATATTGAAAACTTTTATCCTGGCTATGTATGTGTCGTTGTGGTATTTAATATATAATTTTTTATATATTCTTTTTAACATGGTTTTATAAATTGAAGAGCGTGTATATAGAGCTGGGAATACGGGCCGGCCCGGCCCTAATGGGCCGGCCCGCATAGGGCCGGGCCTAAACTGGCCAGGCCCATTTAGGCCCGCTTCCCTTTTTATACACCTATTTACAAGGCCCGGCCCTCATGCCATCGGGCCGGGCCTGGCTCATTTCCATTTTTTTGATAAAAACTAAATCATTTTTCCTAAATCCACTTTTTCCTCTTTTAACCTTATTCTCCCTGTACGTTTTATAGTTTTAGGAAAATAAAATCATCTAATAACATCACAATAAACATAATCATAAGTCATAACATAGACTGATAAAGTGATAAGTGATAACATAACAACATACACTAATACATATAATCTAACAGTCAAAATAAAAAACAAATTCTTCAAACAAAAATCTAAATAAACATTAAACACTGGCCTCTAAATGTAATCTAATCAACCATTTTTTGTTTTTTTCTTAAAAAGGAAGCGGGCCGGCCCGCATGGGCCCGAGGCCCTAAAGGGCCGGCCCTTATAGGTCCGCTTCCCATTTTTTCCACCATAATAGCAAGCCCGGCCCTCCTCGGGTTTGCATGAAAACGGGCCGGCCCGACGGGCCAGGTCCATATTACCGGCTCTACGTGTATAGCATCAAAATAGTACTATTAAAGAGCACCTACTCTCGGTGGTTTTTTCCCTTGAAAGCGATCTTCAATCTAATACACGAGTTTTAGTTGAAAAAAAATGTAATACACAAATCATTTCGGGAAAATATCATTTAAATCCCTCCGAATATACAAAAGGACAATTCAGGAACTCAAACATCCAAAAGGACCATGAAGGAACTAGGACCTAGTTGACATTTTAAAATTGTGTGAAAAGACAAAATTGCCCTAATCATAAGACAGAATTTACTAACCACCCTATTGAACATGGTGGGTGTAAGGGTGGTTAGTAATTTTTGTTTTATGATTAGGGCAATTTTGTCTTTTCACACAATTTTAAAATGTCAACTAGGTCATAGTTCCTTCATGGTCCTTTTGGAAGTTTGAATTCCTGAATTGTCCTTTTGTATATTCGGAGGGATTTAAATGACATTTTCCCAATGATCATTTCAAAGTCTACGTCATAACCAAGAAAAAGCCTTGAATTCAATTGAAGATACCAAAGATCAAACCATATAAAATTGAACTTCTTTTTAAATAGTTTATTGCTTATGTCATCAATATAGGAGGTATATAACTATAACACAAAGATTATTAATTTAATAATTTTTTACGGCGTCGGTAAAATTTTCAAAGGAATTTCTGTCAATAATTAACAAAAAATTTATTAACTTAAAATAAAATAATAAATTAGGATAAAAATTATGTAAAACAATTTACTGATGGAATTTGTCACTATTTAACTATATCGTAGCTAATTACAATATAATTTTCATCGATATTTTTATCTACGGAACTCCATCAATATTTAGCAATAGAATTTTTTCATAGCTGCTTTTGTCATTAAATTTTTGTGACGAAATTTCTGTGCTGATAGTAATAACCTCTTTTGTAGTAGTGAAAGAGAATTAAGCAATTACATTTATAATTAGAAGAAACATTTTATTGTCTCATATGCTTATGGTTAGATCTTGAGCCTTTGACAGAGTAAATTTTCTTTTTTAAGAAAAATTAACTAACAAAATTTGGACCTTTACTACAATTGAGTTTTGAACAAGAAAAAGCATTTTTGATAAAAAAAAACCCCAAAAAAATCACTACGGCAAATGATGGAATTGATCATAGTCATCCTTATCATCTCAAAGTGATCATTCAACACTCTTGTAGCTATGATTGGATGATTTATTTCCAATGAGGAAGACATTTTTTTCTTGAAAATATTGTAAATGTTATTTTCTATAATTTATTCTTTTATGATAAACATATAATAGGTGCTAAGTATCTTCAATTCATTTTCTATAATGACAAAAGAATAGCATCTGGAAAATATAATTTCGAATACATCAATTTTTTTTTATCAAAATAACATTAATTCACATAATTTAATCATACAAAAAATACAGGTAATATATCTAGTAATACACACGTACACAATATATAAGGGGTTCCTTTTTCTCGAGGCATATTTATGTTTTAGACTTTTAGTTGTTGAACAATATCGTGCCTTTTCTAGTGTCGTGAGCATTTGGCCAATTCAATTAATATATATCCGGCTATTATTTAATTAATTAGTCAATAAATTATAAACATCACAATACGTACAATAGAATCTTCTAAAGCTTATTCTTTCCATAATTATTTGTCAAAATAAACCACTAATAATCAATCATAAATCATGAATACTCTCCGTTATTAAATATAAGACATATTCCTATTAAATTAAATGAGCAAAATTGTATTTTATATTTTGAACTAAACACATCCCCTTAAACATGTTTGGGAGTACTTAACAACCCCCCCCCCCCCCCCCCAAAACGAGTATCACTATGATATATGGTATTTGAGCATTATATGGTTAATACGATGCATTTTCCTTCTAAGGCTATCTTTTTAACATTTACACAAATTCAAAAGAACCCATGTTTTGATTGTAAACTTGTATGACTCTTCCTGTTTAAAAATAAACTTGTATGACTCTGATTAAAGAGAGGAATTGATGAATAACAAAGTGGATAAATCAACACAAGCATTGAAGACGGTCAATGCATCTGATTAAAATTTGGTGGTTTTAAGTTCTTCTATGATTCCGTGACTATCAATTCAATTGATATAAGAGGTCGTTTAGATTGTAAGTTCTAACCTCATCCATGTGAGAACTTTGTTATTGTGTAAATACCTCTATACATATTTATTAAACCTTATAAATGACTTATATTTTGGACCTAACCATCTAAACTTTTCATTATAAAAAAACTAATTTGAAGATTTTGGTGGGTTGATTTCTGTTTACAACTTTATGTTATTAGTACTTACCCTTTTAATTAATAAAAAAAAAGAATTCCAGTTGAAATCGCATGACCCTCGTCAAATGTAACCTTCCTTAGTTGTTAACATTTTGTTGGGACGATATTCACTAGAGTAGCGGTTGTCTGTAATTGATAGAGAAATAATACCATATATATACATCTATAAACCCAAACTTAACGATTAAGATTAGAATAAAAGTCAATAATGTTCATTTTAATTTAAGATATCAAATATCATTTTAATTTAAGATATCAAATAAAGAGCTGTATTATGGTTGGAGAGATTGAGGATTGCGTGTACGTGTAGTGAGTGATATTATATAACGATCTCCAATTCAAACCAATTAAGAAGCTACATTGGATGTGGCCGCTACATTTAAAATAATAGAGTATAGTGGATACCTTTTAACAAATTTAAGAGATAAATCTGCCGGAGTAGTTCAATATTTGAACCCTCCCTAACCCTCTTTAATTTGTTCTCATTTCTTTAATTTGTTCTCATTTCTTATGATGCTGCGTGCACTACGCTTTTGTAATCACATGCATCAGAAAACCTCGTATTACTTTGGATGGATACATCATAAAAATATAAAATACAACCGATGAAAGCACTTTATATTATATTTTTATATTTAATTTCATATACATTAATTCATTCCAGTTAGACCATTGATATAGTACATTTAATAAAGGCTTTGAGTTTGAGTTGAAAAGCTTGGAAAATATGACCGTCCTTAGTCTATCCATTTTATTCCGATGTCATCACCCACTAGTGTATACTACTCTCTCTCATTTAATAAGAAGGTTTTGTTTTTTATAACAATTTTAAGAAGGGATTGGTTTCACCCCGGATCTAAAGACATATCTCATAAAATGGTTTGTTTTAGTACTATGAAAAAATGATTTTTTGTTTTAGTTATAAATAGATTGTCTCCATTTATTTCAATTTTAAAATTTTGTAATTATTTTCCTAAACTTCTCTGTTAAGTATTAATTGTCCTTATTAAGGGATTTTATATCCTTTTTTTATGGAATCATATGATGAATAGTTTCTTATACAAGTGTGTAAAAGCGATAGCTAGTTTGAGGAAACTTATACATATTTTTCAAGAAATAAATGATTTAATTATTTTTTAAAATATATATGTATAATTACTCAAAATATAATTAGTTTAACTCTGACATTTAAGATCATATGTAGTTATAATAGTACACACATCTACACATACATAATGGAGGTATAAAAGTGGCCTTATAGGGATTTTTTTTTATCAAAATATAGGGATTAAGATATAAGCTTGAAATTTGTTATATTTTATTTTTAAAAAGACATAAAGTGATTTGGTTCAGCTTGCCTGGTTGTACAGATATAGACTATATATGATATCTGCATGCATGGCTTAACAGAAAGCTCCAAATGGCAAGCTATAGCTTGCTTTTAGTTCTAAGAAATTTCTCTACTGTGTTCCTTTTCCTTCCAAACTAAGTTAATTAGCATCCACCTTCGTCTGTAACACACACACGCCTCAACATAATATAATTTAAATTAGGAAACATGGACCCGGAGGTCTTGTAGTTTCTCTAAGTGTTGTCTTGTTGTTTTCCTAAGTGTTGATTTAGGTCTCTATTTTTTTTTTAAATGGAATCTTGTAACTTTCTACTATCAAATATACAAGTCTGTGATATTGAAAACAATGTTATAAGACAATTATTGTTCTCTATTAGTCTGAAACATCTCCTTTTATATGCTCACTTCCAGTTGTAGTCGTAGCGTAGTATTTCCTCCTTTGATGATGTGTCTCTGAAGATGTACGTAAGAACATTATTGTTCTCTATAATTATTGTTCTCTATAATTGGAATAATAATGGATATATTTCATTAATGCCATACCTCGTAAAGACGACATTCATTATTTCTATTGAAAATTATTTTAACATTATTTATCTACACTTGATATGAGGGACAAACAAATTTGATGGGAGGTAGTTAAAAGACTCGGTTAGGGGGGGGGGGGGGGGCAAATATTAGGACCTTATTCAAATAAAACTGAAAAATTTGATGAAAGGATATCCAAATCTGTAAATTTAATGACATATTGTATGATATTTGTTAATTTTTCAATCCTTCATCTGATTCCTTCAATACCTTTATGACATTTGGTTATATTAAGGAGTTGGATAAATAAAAATTTGTACATTTCATTAAAACCTTCAAATTATTATCCATGAAATTTATCAATTTAAGAATATTGTTTGGTTAGTTAGACGACATCAAAACAAAGGTTTATTAAGGAAACAATTATGAAGAATTATGAAGGGTGTAATAAGAACGCGGAGATAGATATAACTTTCATTGTAAGATGATTGATGATATTGAAGTCTTAGCTTCCTCTGTAGATACATATATATAATGTTGAAAGGAACGTCAACTTTTAGTGTGAGGCTGGTGTAAGAAGGAGCTGAGTTCTTTTTTTTCTTCCCAATTGAAAGATCATAGAGAGATTCAGATGGTGGCAGGTAATGATTTTTTATTGAGAATACTCTTTAAAAGAAATAGGTTTGAGGGTCATCACAAAGGAATGCTAATATGATTTGAAAAGATCAGAAATGATTAAGAGTTTTCATGCTGAGAAAAAGAGATTTTGTTAAATTGAAGATCAGATCATCGTTCAAATGAAAAGTGAATATCTTTGGTATCAATCGTTTATATGGAGAAATAGCGAAAATAATTGATATGTTTATCACAGAATTCATGAAGCATATGGCTAAAATATCAACAATGCTATGCGGTTTAATGAATGTTTGGTTTTAAAAAGACAACATGATGATGAGTATAAACTATAAAGAAAGAATAGCAGAGAGATGAGGATGTTAGTTGAGATGAGTGTGTGGTTATTTCATAAAAGAAAAGATTTGCAACAAACATTAGTGAAAAAAAAAAAAAATTATGGATGCCATATGGCTGATTCTTTCAAAACTCTTCATCAAACTCGTATGGGAGTTGTTCACAGATTCATCGATCTAATCATTATATCATATTGTGTTGTAATATATAGATCAGAAATGGAAAATGATTATTCATTTTTCAGTTTGACCATGTTAATGTAATGGTTCAATTGAATTAATGTTAATATATTGGGGAAAAAAATTTTCATTTTAAAAAATGCTGTAACCTCTCGGCCCATTCTTGAAGGAGGGCCCATTTCCCGGCCCAAATCAGTGAGTATTAATCGTCATTACTGAAACATCCCAACTAGAGCCCATTACTCACATCTATGACTATAAGGTTAGCCATAATTTTTTTTTTTTGATAAAATAAGGTTAGCCATAATTAATCTATTCCATAAATCATTTTTTTTCATTATACATTTGGTGAAATTGGATTACTTTTTAGTTAACCTTCATTCGCTAAGCACATATAACATTAACTTATTATAAGTTAGTAAGTGACGCGTTTAAAGATCAGAGTTGTTTCACTATTTATTTCAATGACTTTGGTACATTTATTTTGTTTCAAAATAAAGGGACTAACTTTTAGCCAACAATTTAATCAATATTAAATTTAAAAGTATTGGAAAATTACCTTCCACAAATTTTACTAACTATAAAATGAAGATGATATTGAATTCTATGCAAACCTATGTTACTATTATCTAATAAAATACTCCCTCCGGTCCTAAATATAAGACCTAATTGATTTTTTCTAAAAAATCCTTAAAAAAACAAATTAAATTAATTATAAATTGATTTACCTAATTTTTTCCCCTTAAACTAGTTTATTTTACCTATAAACTAATGGATAATCTAAAAATATATCAAATATGTCATCATTTAATAACCTATTTCGCAACCTTAATCTCTCCAAAAAAAGTCAATTAGGTTCTATATTTAGGACTGAAGGTAGTACTTAATTATTAATTTTCTAATTATAAGAAAGTTAAATAAGTTTACTAATGTAAAATGATTTTTTTAATTTTTAAAAATAATTTATTTAACTTATAAGTTAACATATAATATAATTCATTAACATATGTTATTATTTAATGATTTATTTTGTTTCCTTAATTTTTTTAAAAGTCAACTAACTCTTATACAAAGTAAATATATAATGTAGGGAGTATAATTGAAGTGTAGTAAACCTAAATTTTTCTACCTTTAAATTCTTTGATATATAAATTATGTATTGCTCACATTGTAGGTACCCTTTGAAAAGCGTTTTAGTAATGATAAACAATATATATATATATATATATATATATATATATATATATATATATATATATATCACAAATTAAAAACAAACATTATACTATTAGTTCTTAAAAGAATAAATTGTCTTTTTCAAAGTGAAAGTTAAAAATTGTGTTAATTCAAATGCTGCATTTTCTCTATGTTAAATAATTTTTTAAACTAAGAATAATAATAATAATATATAGGACACGGACGATTCAAAACAAATTCAAAATTAATACAGTATGTTTGACTACACATACACCACAGTAACCTCCCATAAATTCAAAGGCATAATTATATTAAACGTACAAAATTTAATCTGCAAAACTTAACATACATGGAGTTATAATTTTCATATACTTTTATATAACCGAATGATGATTATTAACATGTATAACTCCTTTAAAAATAACCCCTATAATATTAATTAATAATTAATAATAGTACGAAACTCACATTCAGCAACTCATCTTCATGTCAATATATACCACCTCTAGTCCACTCGAACCAAGCTAGCTAGAGAGACCATCAAACTAATCAAAATCATTTTTTTCTTACATATATAACTCAAAATGGAAATCAACGTGACTTCAAGAGAAACCATCAAACCATCCAAACCAACTCCTCCCGAAAACCAAACCTTCAACCTTTGTGCATTTGACATTCTCTACCGAAATGCCTACTTCCCTATAATCTTATTCTACCGGCCATCAACATCCACAAACCCTAATATTAGTAAGATTCTCAAACAATCACTTTCTGAAACCCTAAGCATCTTCTACCCTATCGCTGGCCGACGTAAGGACCTTGTTAGTGTTGCTTGCAACGATGAAGGGGCTATGTTCCATGAAGCCACTGTCAATGGTTCACTTTCTGACTTGCTAAACCCGCCAATACTTGAATTTATGGACAACCTCCTTCCATGTGCACCTTTCAAGATTCATCCACCAGAAAAATCGGCATCATTGCCTCATTTGATGGTCCAAGTCAACACTTTTGAGTGTGGTAGTGTGGCCATTGGGGTTTGTTTTCTTCACACTATATTGGATGCGACCTCAGGTGGTACGTTTTTGAAGGCGTGGTCGGAGATTTGCCGGGATCGGAGAGATGAGATCCCCTTTCCGGATTTCAATCATCCCTCCTCCTTGTTCCCTCCCATGGATATGTCCCGTTTGCGTGCTGGCATTATTTCAGCTTCCCAAAAGGAGAAGCTTGAAGTTACTTGCGCAACAAGAAGGTCATTTCCTAACAATCTTTAATAATGATTTGGTTAAAGTATATAAAATCCCTCATAACTACTTTTGCCATACCTAAATAACCTTTTCAAACTTAAAAATCTACAATCACTACAAATTAAAACAATTTATAACTACAACTAATTTTTTTGTTAGGGCCCACTTTACCACAAATTATGTGATTAATTCACTAGTTTTTTTTTGCGGTGAATAGACCTCTTAAAGAGTTAAAGATATAACTCAAAGTTTGAGAAAGTTTTACTTATATACAGCTTATAGATATAGGTAGTCCACCAAAAAAAAATTCATATTACTAATTATTTGTCCCTATGACTTTGTCTGTTTAATTTATCAACCGCATCAACTTATGTTAGCAACAAGCTCAATATCAATTGGATGTGTGTGTGTGTGTGTGTGACTAATCAATTTTATGTTACAGATTTGTGTTCACTGAGGAAGCCATTAACAACATGAGAACCTTATTCAAAGAAGTTGATGATAATGGAGCTTCAACAAAGCCTACACGTTACCAAGTTATATCTTCTTTCATCACCAAGCGAATGCTCCAAGCGTATAATACCAAAGGAATAACATCATCTTTGCTATTACTAATCCACATCATAGATGTAAGAAGAAGAAGAGGTGAACCTTTATCCGCCAGCTCCATGGGAAATCTTCTCTGGCCAGCGATGATAGCTTGTGAAAATAAAGTCAACAACAATAATTGTGTCGATGTCAATGAACTAATGAAAATCATGAGGGAGAAGATAGGAAGTATTGATAAGGAATTGTTCTTAAAGATTGAGAGGGACCCAGAATTTTTGCTAAGTGATGAATGTCAAGGGATGTTGATGGAAGGTATGGAGAAGAAGAAGCCGATAGGGTTTGTGTTCTCAAGCTGGTGTAATATGGGGTTTAAAGACTTGGATTTTGGAATGGGGAAGCCATTGTGGGTTGGTTATAGAGCAGGAACACAAGAGACAGTTTCTAATGCTGTTGTTTTTATTGACACAAGTCAGGGAATTGAGACTTGGATCACTATACCTGACCAAGATTTGGCTGTCTTATTAGAGGAAGATGATGAGTTTCTCAAATATGCTTTGCTTAATCCTACAGTTTCATAATTTTGATTTGAGAGATTATTAGGAGAGGATCATGAAGAATAAAGAGAGTGAGAGTGATGAAAAGACTAAAGATTATGTTTTAGGCTTTGGGATTTGGATTATTACAATAAAGTTTAAGGTTTGACCTTTGTTAATGTTGTGGTTGGTTTATTCGAAATGAAATTCATATTATGAATTCTATCACCCCATATTTTTTTTATATCTTTATTATAACAATTCAATCAATTTAAAACCATTTTTTTAATGTTATAAACTCAAAATATGAAAAATCAAAATTTTTCCTCTTTCAAAAACTAGATAAAATATAAATTATATTCCTTCATAAACTTGGGCTACTATACACTTTATAAAAATTATAATTCTAATTTAAAATCCCAAGTGGTATATAAATTACTTAAATAGTCAAATTAGTAACTACCACTTAATTTTATTTATATACTTTTTTTGTCATGGTAATTTTATTTATATACACCTAAACAACTTAGAGTACTTCATATTTATTATATATATATATATATATATATTTCATTCTATAAATAACTCTAACGGTTATAATTCTATCTAAATATAATTTTGCTATCATAGGTGGTAGCTTTATCCTACATGCATCACGAGCTATTCATTTGTATAGAATAAAAATAATACATCTAAAAATTCTTTAGGCCTTGCAAGCATCCTGCTATTTTCCTTTGTAATCCTACCAAGTACTTATTTCATATTACAAAGAGTTAACCTCTATTAACTACATATCCTACAAATGGCACGACCTCAATTTCAAGTTAACGGATTTTAACTGTTTTTAATAGTAGAAATAAAATTGCACCCCTTTATGTTTATGATGGGCAGTTTTGTACCCGAGTTTTTAATATGATGCAAGATGCACATTTGAGATATTAGCATTGATATCTTTGCACATTTATTCTCAAAAGAAGTATATAATATAAAGTTTTACTATTTCATGTATAAAAAAAAATTACCATTGCTTCCACTTTAATTAATTGGGTTTTGAAGTGGCAGAGAAACAACAAAAGTCACATTTAAAATGCGCGCGCGCGCGTATCGAGAGAAAAAACTTCCAATGCCTAAAACTGCCCTATATAACTAGGAGGAGCGTGAGTGTTCAAAGTGAAAGGTAAGTCATTAATTCGGTTTGGTCAAGAGTAGTAATAAAGGAAGCCGAAGTTAGGGGAGAAAAGTGGGGTTATTGCCAAATGGAAGAAATTAAAGACACAGAGAGGTACAGTACTATTCATTGAAATAAAAGTGCCTGTATAGTCCCCCCCAAGTTTTATGGAATTAGGACCTCTCACTCTCAGCATTCTCAATCTAACCCTGATATACATTTCAACTCATTCTCTCGTTCTTTCTTGTCATTCTATGCAATATTGTATAACTCATGAATGCACGAGTCAACAACCATTCCAACCAATCTCTTCACACCAAGTTACATATGTAAATGGACTATATTGCTGCAAGACCCGTGTTTTTCCTCCGAGGCTTCGCGGTTTTTGCCAATATCAAATGGTCCAGACTTATTTAAATGTACAAAAAATAGTTAGCTAGATTGAACTATTTTTGAATTAATTTGATTTAAGTTATTTTGCTTCTCTAGACGATCGACAGATATACGAGGAAAATTTTTGTCCCATAAAGGAAGAAGTAATTACTCTTGAAGTGATCCTAATAAACAAATAAATGTTCACATCAGTTCTCACTTACGCTTGTTCTTATTTATTTGATTTTTCTATTTGACTTTATAATTTTATATCCTTTTTCTATCTTACACAGTGGTGCTCAAACTTTCAGCTAATTTTTTTTCTTTGTATTGGTTTTTTTGTCTTTGTATACCATGCATATCTAATTTGAAGATAAATTCATCATCGCCTCATCGTTTGATAAATTCGATGAAATATAAAGATTGTTTAGTTTGAAGTGAAACGTTTTTTAGATAGAAGAAGAATTAAACTTGCCTCCCAATGATATTTTTATATATTATACTCCCTCCGTTCCTAAATATAAGATCACTTTGACTTTTTTGGAGAATCCTAAGAAAGCAAAATGAACAATTTAATCATAACATATTTTAAATATTATTAGATCATATGTAAGTTCATAAGTCAAATAAATTAGTTTAATGAAAAAGTTTGGGAAAATCATTTTTAATTACCATATTTTGCTTTCTTAGGATTCTCCAAAAAAGTCAAAGTGCTCTTATATTTAGGAACGGAGGGAGTATATAAATAGTTTCCTGCAGTATGATACACACACGATAAACTTTTAAGGATGTCATGTTTCCTATATGAAAATGTACACCATTAATTTTTTGATAGTTTTGCTATAATAATTATTTATCTGCTTATTCTCTCGTTCTCACTTATCTCTCGATCTTTCCATAAACGAAAGTGTTTATGTGTTGCATTTTTAAATATTTGTTATCTTTAATCAATTTCTATCGTGTGTATCTTAAATTAACGTTGAGTGGAACACAGCGGAGATGGATGAGGCAGGACACGTTTCGGCATTTAATTTGTTAGCTATGTTAGGTATGAATGAATGACAAACAGGAAAACAATCTTCGAAAATTACTATACTTGGGATATGAAAAATATTCCTTCGAATAAATGGCCTCAAAATTCTTGTTACACTGATCAGAGAATATTTTTTTTGGCAAAACTGATCACTTTATATTGATCACAGAATATATCAATATAAAAATCAAGCATAGTATAGGCAGTTATTTAATATAGCAAAACCCTCAAAAAAAATTAATGGTGTACTGTACATTTTCATATAGGCTATAAGTGTCTCTTGTTATGTTTCAAATTTAATTTGAAGTATAACAAATCAAGAGATTCTTATATCACTTGGGATAGATCTTTTTTTTATCCATGATTAAGGTATCCCCCTCACTCGACAAGTGAGAGACTAATCCTCCGCTGATTTGTAGGCACCTCAAAGGGTGAGACAACTGGCCTAAGAGATTTAAATGCTTCTCCATATCCAACGCCAGGGATCGAACCCCAGACAATTGGTTAAGGGTGAATGAGTCCTTGTCACTCAACCACATACCCCAGGTTTAATTAATTAATTAATATGATCTTACACTATTGGCCCTTGATCTTTTTTCCTTATACAGAGAAAAGAAAAAGTAAGTCAGACCTTGATTTTTTTAAGTCAAGAGAGACTCTTAAATATATAGCCAGCAAGTTTTATGCCTTGTGCTACCAGACCTAGGCAGTTTTTCTTGGCTTAAATTCCCTGGATGTTTGGGTAAAGGCTCTTAATAGACATGAAGTTTTACACGAGAAGCTACCGTGACTAGTAGGCTCCAAAAAAAAGGTTCTCCTTGAGGAGCTATTAGACCTCGCTCCTAGGGTAAAAAAAAACTTTTTGGGTACTCCCTCCGGTCCATAATATAAGATTTGAGCCGCTAAAAAACGCTTCTTAAGAAAACATGTGAAAGTTAGTTAGATGTCTAGCGTTAATGTTATTTTTTCAATATTGCCCATATTTATTATGATACTTTTAAGACAATGAAATATATAAGCATTGATAAATATGAAAGAAATTTAGAGGTAAAGTAGTAGGAAAAATGCATTAAATAAGGAGAGAATGTTAGATAAATTTTTATATTTTGGACCAAAATTAAACCATTCAAATTTTGGCTCTTATATTACGGACCGAAGAAAAAATTTAAGACCCTTAACCCAAACTTACATAGTAATTAAGATAAAAAAAACTTCATGGGCAGTATGGTAGCTCCTCGGGTAAAACTTCAAGGGCATTGAAGATAAAAAAAAACTTTATAGGTTCTGGTAATTGAGTAAAACTTCTTGGATACTTCATTCAGTCTATAATATAAGAATCCAACATTTGAATGGTTTTGTTCCAAAATATAAGAGTTTACCCTTACTTCTCTCATCATTTAATATATTTTTTCCTACTTCACCCCTAACTCTTTTTCATATTATTAATACTTGCATATTTCTCTATCTTAATAATAGTATCTTATTAATAAATATGGGCAAAGCCGAGAAAAAAGAATTAATTTCAGACATCCAACTAACTTTTATATGTTTTCTTAAAAAGCGTGTTTTGACCGCTGAGCCCTTATATTACGAAATAGAAGGAGTATTTGAAAGCCTTAACCCATATTTTCTCCTCACACAAATGCCGCATTATGTAAAAATTCTCCAGATTATAACAAAATATTTCAGAAGTATTTGGTTAGATCCCATATTATTTGACAGATTTGATTCAACCAATAACTTCAAATAACAATATAATTGAAAGACGGATGACACGTGTCAAGAGAAAAAACTCTGAGTTCATTCTATTGTCAATATTATTATGTACTTTTTATTGGCTCTTCTCTAGCTGGTGGGTTTATAAATACCAGAAGTAGTAGAGTGTATTTCCTCCATGGAATTTGGGGCCACCTTACTTTGTTGATGCTAGTAAAGGTATAATACCTGGTTAGTTAGTTTGGTTTTGTTTCCATGAGAAGGCCTCCCTCTGAGAAACGATCTTGGTCCAAGGAAGAAGACCAGAAACTCATTGATTACGTTCAAAAACATGGTGAACGTTCCTGGCCTTCTCTTCCTCAGGCCGCAGGTACACACACACACACACACTAACTTAGAGATCAAGGATATCTTCCTTATTCTAATATTTGTCAAC
The DNA here is from genome assembly GCA_029929735.1 of Mimosa pudica. Classification (NCBI taxonomy): domain Eukaryota; kingdom Viridiplantae; phylum Streptophyta; class Magnoliopsida; order Fabales; family Fabaceae; genus Mimosa; species Mimosa pudica. The sequence goes on along the minus strand of JAKELP010000021.1, from coordinate 2,333,768 downwards.
ATTTGTTTCTGGGTGAATAAAGTAGAGTGGTGGTCGTTTGTTTTCTTTTTATGATAAAATTAAAAGAAAAAACATGATTCAAATATATACACATACTCTGATTTATTTATTAAGCTTGTATTTTTAGAGGATGATATGTATATGTCTATATATAGGGTTGAGTCGGTGCGGGAAAAGCTGTAGGTTGAGATGGTTGAATTATCTGAAGCCAGATATTAAAAGAGGAGACTTTGGAGAAGACGAAGAGGACTTGATCATCAGGCTTCATGCTCTTCTTGGCAATCGGTATTCATTTATCCATTATTTTTCTTCTTCTTTTTTCATTTACCAAGACAGATCTTCTTTGGGTTATAATTTTGTTTGGATGATGGATTCTGATATTTTAGTTATATCAATTATACATGCGTGTGTAATTGGTTTCGCTCTTTCTGTTGATTGGGTGGTGGTCATGTTGCCTTGATCCAAAACTCCAAATACGAAATACTACTCCTGCATAGTTGAAATTTATCAGATATGTAGATTTCTTTAAATTTTGCTTAGATTTTACAAGTTTATCAATCACTAATTATATGTTCAACGACAAAATATATACAGATCTTCTCTAAGACAAGAAGTTATCTTATATCCCTACTTCAGTTTAATTTCAACGTTTTTTATTAACTAGGAAGGAAGTTTTGTCAAAATAAAAAGACAAGAGAGGTTTTTTTTAATTTGAAAAAGAACTCTGATCTGATCCTCCCCTTCTCTCTCTCTCTCTCTCTCTCTCTCTATATATATATATATATATATATATATATATATATAAGAGGTTTTTTTTAATTTGAAAAAGAACTCTGATCTGATCCCCCCTTCTCTCTCTCTCTCTCTTTATATATATATATATATATATATATATATATATATATATATATATATATATATTAAGCTGGAAGGAGAGTGAGTTATTACTTTCAATCAAATGCAAATACATTGTGTAAATTACTTGTACATATATTTTAGTTCCCCTTCCAAAGTACTCCTCCGTTCCTAAATATAAGATCACTTTGGTTAATTTGGGGGATTAAGGAAGACAATAAAATTACATGATCTTCCCAAAATCCCCTCAATTACTTAACTTTAAAAGGAGGAGGGGTTTTCAATGAGAAGAGTAAGTATAAGGGTAGTTTGGGCAAATCTTGAGATAAAATAGGAAGTGATCTTATATTTAGGAACTTATCAACTTCCCCAAAGTGATCTTATATTTAGGAACGGATGGAGTATATATCATATTTTAAGAGTTTAGTTTGTTTCTAATAAATATGAGAACTCTTCCTAATTTTTCTCTACTATTTTGAGAGTTTAAGGGAAAATTAGGAGCGAAAAGAAAATTTTTCCAAGTTGAATTTTCAAAAATTGAAGTGGGTTGTGATATTTTAAGAATGATTATATCTAAAATAAAAAAATTTTAAATATTAATTTAGAACAATTAACCCGTCTTCTTAAATTTGTAGAAATATAAGTGACAAATTTTCCATCTGACCATTTTCCCTGTAATATCTTCCCCTCCTCTCTGACAAAACAAGCTCTAAATCATCTCTATCACTACTCCTCAATAACATACTTCCTCCGGTCCTAAATATAAGACCTAATTGACTTTTTTGAAAAATCCTTAAAAAAACAAAATAAGTTAATTATAAATTGATTTACCTACTTTTTTCCCTTAAACTAGTTTATTTTACTTATAAACTAACGTATAATCTAAAAATATATCAAATATGTCATAATTTAATAGACTATTTTGCAACCTTAACTTCTCCAAAAAAATTCATCTAGGTCCTATATTTAGGACCAGAGGTAGTATTAAACAAGCAAGATAGGGAGTAGTAATCAATAAATGTTCTCCCCGCGTCTTTATTATAAATCACAAACTACTCATTTGTTTTAGTCCTTTTTATAAGAAACTTAGTAGTTTCTAATGAGTATTAATTACATTTTCCATGTATGACCATATTTAATGGAGGGAGAAAAATGATCATTAATAATATAGCATTGGAATTTAGTACAATTAGCAAAAATTGTAACTAACTTACTTAATATTTAAGTAAGTTAGTTACTTAATTTAGTACAATTTACTTAATTTTGAACATATTCAATGATTTTAACTAATTTTATTGGCTTGTGAGATTTTATAGTTGATTCCTTATAATAATTAATAAGGACAGGACGGAGTAGAAGGTTATGATGATGTTTAATAGATAATAATGTGGTTTTAATTAACTTAACCAATATTCACACTCTAATCAAATTAGTTAAATAAGTCTTATATTTAAAAATAATTGCGAGTATACCTTATTATACCTAACAATTTCTACCAAAAAGAATTATATATATGATCAGACAATAAAATGTGAAGTCTTTAATGTCATTACTCATTAGTACAAAATACAACTCATTCCTGCACCAAGTCATTCAATTTGACTAATACATTGAAATTCTACATGCAACTGTACGTGTGGACGACATCAGTTTTTTCCCCTCTTCTCTTTTATTGAATGTTAAAGTAGTAATTAAGGATCTCTAACGTTCAAAAGTTTGTAGCTAGACACACACCTGCAACTACTCCCATATTTATGTGCACAAACAAAATTCTTTTAGAATATGAAGAAAATATAGTTTATATACTTGTTTTGAAGGTATCGATGGAAAGAATTTTCCCGATAGACACACACACAGACAAGCGAAATGATTTATAAAATTGATGAATTTGGTTGATCAGGTGGTCACTGATAGCAGGGAGATTACCAGGAAGAACAGATAACGAGGTGAAGAATTATTGGAATTCTCACATAAGGAAGAAGCTTATTCAGATGGAACTTCCAATAATTCACAAGGTCGATGATCATGAAGCTTCCAATAATTCAGCCAACTTGCAAAGTAATGCCACCGATAATAATATTATCGACGACGAGGATCATCAGGTAGTTGACCAGTCAACAAGCAGCAAGCACAACTTCAACCTTAACACTTTTCCTGATTTGAATCTTGATCTCACACTCACTACCACTTATCACTCCAGTGATCGTGAATCGAGAGTGGTAGCCCAATTAGGGCTCGATTATGTTTCGCATTGCCGACCAAAAACTTGATCGAGAGTGATATTATATATCATCAGAATATTCCTATATTTATTAGCATATATAGGATGTTCTAACTAATCATAAAATAATCATAATGTCACGCTTTATTATTGCACGTGCGCGCGCGCTATGAGAAGGGTCTGTGATTATCACTTTCTACTCATTGTTCTGCTTGCATAATTGTGTAATATATTGATATATGGAACTAATGAAAAAAAACAACTCCTCTCCCCATCAGCTGCATCTAGCTATTGTACCGTTATTGTGATGAGAGTTTATGAGGATCAAAGTAAATGAAATTTTATTCATGAACAGTTTATTCCATTTGAATATGTTTCAGCAATTGCGAGTAACATTCATTAACGAGTCGATCGATTCAATGAATATTGTATTTGAAGAATAAAATGTAATGATTAAATAATTAAATTTGTGGCTTGGAAATTAATGTTACCAAATATTAATGTAACTGATAAGATAGAAAAAGTTCATGAATTTTCTTAGAAATTGGGTTTTAGACGTTCTTTTAATTATATATATATTTTTTGGTAGGCAAGGATGACAATTGAGCGGAAGATCTCAAGTCACGCAGTTTTTTCCCCTTTTTTTTTCTCTAAAAAAGACACACATACGCACACGAGCACACAAATGAGGGTCTTATTGTAGCTAGCTTGTGCAGTACATCTTCCAGGAAATCCACCCCACAATTTTATTAGTACACATGTGAAAGTACTAGACTGTTTGCATGCTGCGTGCCTACACAAACACAGCGCTGTTATATGGTTTATTTTTGTCATTCAAGGTAGTCCTCTAAAATAAAAAGGGAAAAGGCATACAAAGATCTGAAATGGATAGATGAGATCATCAATCATCTTTTCTCTATTATAATAATTTTTAAATAAAGTTATGCTTTCTGTATATACGATATAATAACCAATATAATTGTTAAATGTAGTTATATACAATACAATAAATAATGCATTAAAATATTTTTTATTTTTCAAAAATATCTTTATATACTGAGCACAACAAAAAACAGTCAAATGGCCGCGGAATGCAGCGATGAAAATCCGTCGGTGAAGATGATTTCATGGCTAAATAAGAGATTTTGTGGCTAATATTTTAGCAATCTATTTCCCAGCGTACGTTAAATAATTCAACATTTTTGATAATGGAGGGAGAGATAAACAAGTAAGAAAAAATATGAGTGACGACTATCAGTAAGGGGAAACTGTTAGGAGAATACTTTTAATAAAGACTTTCAAAAATAACTTAAAAATTCACTTTGTCAATTTTCTTTCATATAGGAGTATAATATTTTTTTCTCCACAATTTTCTTCCTAATTGATGGGGGTAAAATGAAAACATTGGTTAGAATTTCATAAATCCTTTTTGCGTAACTTACATAAATAGGGTCAATCAAGCTGCCTATCTTAGATAAAGAAATAAATCTTGATGAATATATTACACAAAAGCTTCTATACAACTGTGAGTTTGGTTCGGCGGAGGGGAAGGAATGGATTTTGATACAGTAGGCGGGAGGTAAGGTTTTTTAGCATTACCTTGTTTGGACTTATTAGAGCGAGACAAGATTTTAAGATTACTATTTTTATAGCTCTTTCTAATTTCTTAAAATATATACTCTATTATTAAGGGTTTTGTTTGTGGGTAAAATAATCCAAAATATTAAACTATGACATTTTCCCTCAAAATACCCCAAGTTTTAGAGAGGATGGTTATGAGGGGCGGGGATGAATTGAAGGAAAGTTTGAGAAAATTTCCCTTTCCTTCTACTACAAGGACAAATGTCTCCAAAAATTCAGCTTACCAAACATTAAGAGTACGGGGACCAAACTATATATATGTGTGTGTGTGTGTGTGAGTGAGTGAGTGAGAGAGAGAGAGAGAGAGAGAGAGAGAGAGAGAGAGGTCCGAATATATTAACTTTCCGAATTCACTTTCCTCCCCTTCTTTCCACTACATTTCACCAAACGAACACACCTTGAGGTCCGAATCTTTTCTTCACTTCCCAAAGAAATAATAAAAAATAGTTATTTTATTTAACACTTACTATGTGTTAATGCAACAATGGTTTCGGTGTAACTCGAGGAAAGTTTTTGACCAAAAAAAAAACTCGAGGAAAGTGGAATGAAAACCAAACGTTCAATGTCAAACGATATAGTCAAAGCAAACTTAATAGGGTTAGTTATCAGTGGGCGCACATGCTTAACTTCCACCAGAATCTGTCAAAAAAAAAAAAAATAACTAACCTAACGTTCAAGAATATGAAAACATAAAAATATATATAAGTGTGTGGTAGAGAAAATGCCCCAAAAAGTAATGTTGCGTGATTCCTACATTTTGCCATGACTTCAGATTGAATATATGTGTGGAAAAGCTCGGTAAATGTCAGGTCTTTATCAGTTCGTCATTATTAATCTTGAATGGCTCCATTTTTACAAAATAATATATGGCATGTCGTGCCATTAAAAATTATGCAGCCAATTTTTTAAAATAATTATTCGTTATAATATTCTATTGAAGTTAATATAATTTAGATATAACATATATATGGTGGTATTCGGTGCTAGATGAGAGGATAACGTCACTTAAAACATCATTTTAAAATTCATAACTTCAACTTAAACTCCAAGATGATATAAATTTGTGTGTGAACATAACAAAAATTGCAAGGGGTTCATAAATAATGGTAAATAGAACTTTGTCATCCTAATGTGTGCATATGTTTATAGTTTCTTCTATATAAATAAGATCATCTTAAGTCTTAAAAGTAAATTTTTGTGACATCCAGTATTTTAAATAGATATTTTTTTTTGTGCATTCAGTATTCCAAATTGAGGTATTTTTTAATATTTATCCCATTTTTTCAAGTATCTAATTTGATTAAATTAAAGGAGTTTGATAATATAGTTAAAATAAAATGATATTATATATGTAACAAAAAAGTCAAATGATATGATATTGTCACAGCGTTATAATCATCAACCTTATTACCACATGCATCTTTTCTATTGTTTATCATTGATATATGAGCAACAATAGAGATAATGCAAGGGAAGAATGAGCAAGCTCACTCATCAAATAGTTCCTATGTTTAGGAATTAAAGAGAGTGATACTTGATATTATAAAAAAAAAATGTTTGATTCCTAGTTCATCATCCTAAGACATTTTTCTAGCTAATAACACTTAATTCTTTGCTTAGTGCTATTAAAATATTTGTAAGCACAAAATTGTATAAAACTTTTAGATTTTAAGTGCTACTACTTCTGATAAAATATACTTTGAAAAATTGAATGAATCGAAATTTTCTTTAGGATATTGAATATCACTATCAAAGTATTTCTGGAAAGCAAAAAACTCTGCCTGTCACCTATATTTTCATATCTCACACTATTAGCGGGTTATAATAGGATCTGCATTCACTAAGAAGAAAGTGAATTAGCCACCGATAGCACTGAATTTTATAGGCAAAAACAAAATTTTGTGGCTGAATAAAAATTTATGTGTTTAATTTTTTAAAAACGATCTATTTTGAGATGAATTCCGTAATTTTTTGCTAATTCATCACCGTTTTTTTTTGTGATTATTTAGGGCATATAATGTTTAAATTTGGCCAACCATATTTATACACACGTATCTAAGCCACCGAATTAGTTGATTCTTTTTCGTCTTATTTACTTCCTCGGTGGATTGTTTTGGCCAATTAAAATCTAGTTCTGGGGAGCAAGAATGCACAGCATATATGTACGCGCGCGTGTATGTAATGAAGGCCAAATAACCTTCAAATTCTTAAAAACTGAACTACTATTAGAGAGTTTTTTGTTCAGGGTTGCCAAATACGATCGTCATTAGTGCGTTATTACTCATTAGTGTGTCATCATAATAGGAAAGAAAACATGCAGAGAATTAACACCGTGCTAGAAAACAACGATATGATGATGTGATACTGGTCTCTGTTAAACCTTAGCTACTTTCCAAAATTCAGGAGCAAATTAATAGTATAACCATATGAAATCAAATTTAATATTTTCCCTTTTTCTGGGTGGTTATGGTGTAGGTACCGTTTTGAGTGAAAGTTCAGACTTTTTTTTTACCTGAAGTGAAAGTTTTAGAGTTGAGACTACTCTTTAGTGCTACAATTTCTTAGCTAACGGTCAAGAAGATTGTAAAATGTACTGCAAGAGCAATTCAAAAGTTTACTAATTTGGAAAAGAAATCTGACATGGGAGAAATCATTGATCCCTTAGCACGCAATAGATTAAAACAAATTTTAATCATTTCGCATCATCAATGAACACATATATGTGCACATACACAAACTTACATACTTTGGATTAACACTAACTTAACAAGCTAACGATATATAAAGATGGAAAAACTAAAAACCAGGTGATAGATTTTGAATGAGAATGAAGCTGTTCATAGAAACAATTTGATGGGATAAAGAATTATAATTGGTTACGAATTTACGATTCTAATTTTGATTCTATTGATCAATGAATCTTTAGCTTTAAATTTTGAATTGATTGTTACCTAACAACATTACTGTGATTGGAATTCAATTTATGATTTAGAATTTTGTATCATTGAATAAGAATTATTACTGGCTCCTCACTTTCTCTTCTCCCTCTTTCTGTTTGATTTTCCCTCATCCATCCTCTATTTTACTCTTTACTCTTCTATTTCCCCTGTCTTCTCTCGTTTTTCATTTCAACCTAAATCAGTGTGCAACTGTCCATGCATTTATGTTAATCTCTTGGAATTCATGCTTTTTAAGCATATTTCACATGTTTTATATAAACTTTTTGGAGCATTTAATTTGTACATAATTTGAATGATTAAATGTACGTAGAAAGTTTGCATTATTGTTTTTAGTATGATTTTGTTAAATTTATTATTTTTCAAGGTAATTTTGGGCAAGGAAATTAAAGTCAAGCAATTTGTGAAACTAAAGATGATTGAAGTGATGTTAAAGTATATTTGGAACACTTTATATGCATGGGAAGAAGTCAAGCTTGCAAGAAGGACCACACAACCCAATGTTCTTGGCCGCACCAGAGAAAAATTGAGCTGCAGCCCAATTTTCTGGGTCCAAAATGCATGAACAACTTGTCAGCTCACTATTGATAAAAAATTAGGGTTATAAAATGGAAAAAACACATGGGGTTGTTATATATGTCTGTATGTTTATTTCACTTTTCTCCTAATACTTCTAAGTGCTTGATCACTATTTAGATGTTGTGCTCACTTGATTGATGCTTGGGAAGACTAGGTTAAGTGTAGAACTTGAGTGATATAGTGTAAGAGCTTGAAGTTTACTTGATGTATGAATGATTTTGTCGATAAGATAAAGATATACTTATTGACATTGCATATCCACATTACGGTCGAAGTTTAAAAGTTGAGTTTTGTTAATTGTAACAAAAAATTAGAAAATGCTTAAGTATGTTTTTGGTCCCGTAACTTTGATGAAAGTCATGTTTTGGTCCCTTAACTTTGAAAAGTGTGTTTTTAGTCCCTTAATTTTGGAGAAAGTAATTTTTTAGTCATTTAACTTTGAAAAGTGTGTTTTTAGTTCTTTCAAATTTGAGTCAAAGTATGTTTTTGCTCCCTTAAATTTGGTGAAAGTCATGTTTTAGTCCCTTAACTTTTAAAAGTGAAGGGACCAAAAACATACTTTAGACTTTTTAAAAGGACTAAAAACATCTTTTTGTCCTTTATGTTTGGAAAGTACACTTTTAGTCCTTTTTATTAACACTGTTAGTTTAACTTAACGGAAAATGCTAACTTAACAAATTTAAATGATTATTAAATACTGAAAAAATGTTCATATTAAAATATTTGAGTGTAAATATTATATTTTGAAAATTTATCATTTTTGGTCCAATTTCATTATAAAATAATCATTTAAAAGTGTTAAGTTAGCATTTTCCGTTAAGTTAAACTAACAGTGTTAACAGAAAAGAACTAAAAGTAGTGTACTTTTCAAACATAAAGGACTAAATTGAAACTTGATACAAACATCGATCAAAAGTATACTTTAGCCTCTTTTTGTTCAAAGTTAAGGGACTAAAACCACACTTTTTAAAGTTAAGGGACTAAAACATGACTTTGTCCAAATTTAAGGGACCAAAAACACACTTTTCAAAGTTAAAGGACTAAAACATGACTTTCTCTAAAGTTAAGGGATCAAGAACATACTTTAGCCAATTAGACAATTAATGAGATTAAACATTTATTCTTGAGAAAAAGCGTTTTAAGTGTATTTGAACTCTAGGTTAGCACATATATAGTTAGTGAAAATAATTGTGAGAGGAGACTCTCAAAGGTTATGAAATAAAAGAGGGAAAATAATCTTAAGTTTTATTTTATCATTAAAGTTGAAGAATCACTTGTTTATAGTGTTCTTATTTTCAAAACAGTTACTCTTAAATCTTGATATTTGTTTTACTCAAATTGGCGAAAGTGTCATAATCTCCACTTGACCAGGTTTTAGAACTAAATCCAAGGTTTTAAAACCCGAGCCGGACGTCGAGCCGAAAAACTGAGCGGGTCATGGTTGAAACGGTTGGACCGTTCGGTCGAACCGGTGACGTAATAATTTAATGAAAATTAAATATATAAATATTGTTAATACTTAATAACTTAATATAATTAGGATGAAATTAAGCAAAGTCACAAATTACAAAATATCATCCAACATAAACGCAAGACAGTGATGACACAGAAGACAGAACACAAAAACGTGGGATATGTATAATTGGATATCGAGAGTTTTTTTTTGGGGCTGTTGAGCTTTTTTAATCAAGTTCATTTTTTTTTCTGTTGATATATTTTTTTTTTGCAGTCTTCAATTTCTGACCAGGCCGGCTATCGAAGATCCGTTCCGGTTCACGGCCCAACTCCGGCTCCCTGGTCAAAAAGGGCTTAAAAACGGCCTAAAGCGGGCTGACCAGCGAAACGGCCCAACAGAGGCAATCGAGTCGTTTTTCCCACCGGCCGACGGTCCGACCGATCGGACCGTCCGGCTCGACTCGGGTTTCACAACCTTGACTAAATCCTTGTGAGAACCATATTTTTCTTATCATTTTATTACTTGTCATGACATGTACACTTGTGCAAACAATTTACAACATCAAATTCTTAATATAAAACTTCCAATTGACTGAGTATAATAATGCAAATAAATAAATTATTTGACAATAACAATGTTACATGTTCTATTTGGAATACCTATATGTATCATTGTATTATATGTTTTTGTTTAGAATAAGTAAGACAAATTAATTTTAAAAAATGATAAATATAAATCATTCAAAGAAGTATGCTTAATTTCATTAATCTTCTCAAATTAATTAATGAAATGAAAGTAAATGGAAGTGGATCTCCTCATTACTATTTTTTCCTCAGTCTCCTTCAGAAGCAGAATCGTTGATTGCAATAAAGATGTCTCTCTTTTTTATGAAAGTGAATTTTCTCATCATTTCTGTTGTTAGTTAATTATGTAATTTTAAAAAGTTAAGTTAAATGTCTTTTCCTGACCATTCAAATTCATTCAAATTGATTAAAAAAAAAAAGATAAGATGAATGTATATTGGGATTTTGAGTGGAATGCTATTGATAGATACTGAATTCATATATATTAGCTAAACCAGATGTAATATACACACCCAAAATGAGCCAAGAAAATGAAAATCCTTACCGACAAAAAAATGCGATACTTTTGAATGGCTCATGCATGTCAGGAGAAGACTTTTCCTCATCGTACTGAACGAGTCTATAAATACGCAAACTTAAGTAACCAAGCAAGCACCATATATAGGAGCGTCAGGTCTTAATAGACATCAACATCTAGCCTTTTGAACTGAAAACAGGTAAACTATGGGTGGTTGGGAGGCAATATTGATCATGATGACGACGTATGCAACAAAACTTTTTGAATGGTGTAACACACTAAGTGCTCACACACGTTTCATATTCGTCCCTAAAACATATATTTTAAATGTATGGTCAAAAAACATATATTTTAAATGAGAAATTAAAGCCTACCTAGCTAGTTTTGTGTCCTCAAATTAAACCCGTATGTGGGGTGCTACTTTCCCGAGTAAAATGAATACATAACTTGAAATCAGAATGTACATAGGGGGTCCTGGAGACCATTTACAAAATAATCCTAACAAAGACTTTATATATATATATATGAGATTTAATGTATCAAAATAAGAATTCACGAATGGATGTTCATTATCATGATGTCTCAGCCTTTCAAAAAAAAAAAACTTGTCTTAATGACTTGAAATTTTCTTTTTAGATGTGATGTGAACAACTCATTTGGATGTTTATTCCTCAAAACCTAACAAAATAATCAATAAATATCTTCCATGTTTGACGCTTCTTAAAATTCTGACAGGCCCATACACACAACCAAACGCGCACACATCTATTTTTTTTTTTCTATAACTATATATACATCCTTTTCTTCAAATAAGAAAAAAAGATATGAGGTAACTTTAGGAATTGAATTTTCGGGATGCGAAAAATTAGCATTAATATTTTAAAATAGAGCAACTTTAACAACTACTCCCTCCAATCCTGTAAGAGCCCAAAATTTGAATGGTTTTGGTCCCTAATGTAAGAGCTCACCCCATATTCTCTCCTCATTTAATGCATTTTTTCCTACTTTACCCCTAACTCTCTTTCATATTTATTAATGCTTATATATTTCTCTCTATTAAAAGTACCATAATAAATATGAGCAATTTTGGAAAAGAAGCATTAACTCCAGACACCCAACTAACATTCACATGTTTTCTTAAGAAGCGTTTTTTTGACGGCTAGCTCTTACATTAGGGACCGGAGGGAGTATGTTTGATTGGCCCAAATGACGGCTGTTATAAAGCTAGAAGGAGAGTTAATGTAGGTTCCACATGGAAAAAGTTAGACCGCCATTTGGATGAATTTAACGAAAATGTTGAAAATGTTCTTATAAAAGCAAGAGAGGGAGAAATGTCTCTAAAAAACAATTTTTTGTTAAAATTGCACATTATATGTGTGTGTAAATATAAATAATGAATGTATTATATTTATCGATGAAAGTATCCATGAAGATGAATGAAATTTAACAAATGTTGAATATTAAATGTACTTATATGGACCATTATTCCCAAAAAATACAACCTCTGCGCGAGCGTAGTTAAGCATACATATATATAGCACTAATTAATAATAAAAAAAATTCCTAAAACACCCTCCAATCAAGAAAATAAAACTTATATTTATTTAATTTGATCACATTAATAATATATCATTTAAGATTGTTAATTTAGTATGTTTCTTAAAACACCATAATCATATTTCTTAATTCCATCCTTCATTCTCTATAACTTGATTGTTGGTGAAAGAGTACCAATATGGTTAACTAACTTAGAAAAAATAAACAAAATTATAATTAAATCTATATCAACTCCTCAAATACCTTCTATATTAAAGATAAAATAAACCAGTTAAGAAAATAACATTGCATATAGCTAATAATAACAACTCTAAACTTATTGAAGTGGTAACTAAGAGAAATCAATCAGGGAAATAGATAGAATTTTATGCAATTTAACGCAATCCTTTCAGCAAAAGCTATATAATACACGATAATTTATAGGAAAAGTATGGATTTATTATAAATAGTATTTTGATTTGATTTTACATGACTTGAATTACGATCCTCGCAAATTGAACTATCTGCATCCAATTCAATGTAATATTCAATTTATTTATGGTTGAATTAGTTGTAAATGAGTACCACCTAATTGTCAAAGCAATAGACTATATAAGAAGGGAACTCCGAACGAATTCAGTTTTTATGGTTTGAAACGCGAAAACCAAGTGACAAGTTATATGAAGTCCTCTAAGATGTTAATCAGTCAAATCGAAAGCACAAATCATGTTCTATGTTATCTGGACATGTGGTGAAATATGGCTTTAGTATTAGCTCTAAGATTGCATCTTCTAACACCCTCAAAAGTCCACAACCATGATTTGCACCAAGGCTCATTAACTCATTAAATACATACAGCCTTGTCAAACAATCAATTCCTCCAAAATCTATCCTCTAGAAGCCAAATTACAGCTTATGAAACCATAGTTTGGAGCCAAAATAACCTATCAAAACCATGGTTTGGAGCTGTAACAAATCTGGTATTCAAGATGAGATAAAGTAACAAGACAACAATTGGAAAGCACAAACCATTTGAAACGGGGCATCAAACAAGCAGACTCCTTTTTTGGTGCTGGCAAAATAAGTATCAAAACAATTCAAATTAATTTGATGAGTTCCAAAAAACACATCTCCAACCCCAGACGTGCTCGTGAGTTCTATATCTATTCATCTACAATGTACGAGTTGCTAGTTAGCTTAAGAAAGCTTACGTCTAAAGTCTTCAAAAAAGGTGGTACTATACTCTGCGTGAGGAACATTCCAGGCAACAAGTCCAACATCACATTGATGCGTGCGATGTCCCAAAAAATATGTGCAACTAAAGTCAACTTATCGAGATGACCCCCTGAAATCTTCATCGTCATCATCGTCATCATCCAAGCCATCAATATCATGGTTGCCTAGATCATAATCATAATCCGAGTCCTCAAAATTCAATGGATCAGTATGATCTTTGGAAACAACATGACAAAAACCCTCCTCTGCTGATTCTTCATCACTAGCATTCTTGCTTTCATGTTCATCTAAATCGTTATTGGAGGCTATACTGTCTTCGTCTTCCTCTTCAGATATCTCGTCGGGATAGTCATTTAATGGATTATTTTCAGCTACAAATCAACAAAAATGAACACACGGCTAAGTGGTTTAGTCATAATAATAAGACAGAATAAACAGAACCTAGCAAGTACCATTTGAGTCATCACTTTCATCATCAGACACTTCAGGCCCATCATAATAATCATCTTCATCAACTTGAACTCTTGACAAAAAAATATACACAATTGGGTTAAGCAAGAAACAAACTAGAAAGTGAATGACCAAAGCATTATAAACAGTGAGCACTCACAATGGATAAGAATGCGAGGTATCTTCAACAGTTATATCCATTTCCTCGTTCACCGTGTAAATATCATAAACATAATCATCTGTATATTTCATTTAAGGGAGGTCATCACAATCCAATCAAAACAAATGGTATGAAAGATATCATCAACATTAACAATCAACTGTTCCAAACATTAATGGGACGTGTCATGTGGGTGAACTGATATTGATCTATTGGATAATATTGTATTCCTAGGTAGATAAATCCCCACTTGTTCCTCTATTCACAATACCAGCAAAGCTTAAATTGCAGGAAGAAAGGTTGATGAAAATTTTATGGTAGTTAGTAGCCAATAACAACCTTGTTCGCAATGAGCATGTATATCAGATTCAATCTCAGCAGCAGCCTCAGGAATTAACTCTTCTAGTAAAGGGAGATAACTACACAAAAGATTTTGATCCTCCAGAGACATATGTCTGCAGAAGTACAGAAAAAATTATTTCATATGATAATTGTCCAGAGAGAAGAACAATTTAATTCTCAACTACTTACTCTTGCTGTGCCTTGTTATTTTTCTCTTCGTCCACACGAGCAATATCATAGAACTGGCATATTTCTTGTAACGCTTTGGAATGCACTGTTTCCAGGTTATCCCTCCTGCTCTTCCATATTTGTTCAAATCGGGCATTTTTTGCGGTGGACTATAGTAAAAATTAAAGCAAAGCTTCAAGTTTTCTAAAAGAAACATCGGCACAAAATGAATTTCATCTCATGCAATGAGTCAACATATGATTCAAAGACTAATAGCATGCAATTTATTTCTGAAATAAGAACCTGTGTTTTAGTAATAATCTATTGCCAATCAAATCATAGTTGTCTATTCAGTCAGTTTCCAGCATTTTAAGAAAATATTGTTAAACACGCTAAAAATAAGGCTTAAGGCGCAAATTTGCGCTTTAAGTCTTATGGGTTCAAAATTACCCCGTAAGTTTCAAACATAGTAATTTTGCCTATTTCTATACAAACATTATGTTGACCATTAAAAATATGACATTGGCCATTAATGTTTTAACATAAACGGGAAAAATTTCTGTTTTTAAACATATGAGGCAATTTTAACACTAAAAAAACTTTCACGGAAAATTTGCACCAAATTTGCACCTTAAGCCAAGAAATTGCATTCAGCTTCAGATCCCAGAGAAAGTTTAAAAGATGTAACATAATGCACACCTTCTTCGATTGTCTTTCATGCTCCACCGTTGTAAAAGAGAGAAACAAAGAGGAGAGGAGGGAAACAAGTGCGGGGAAGAAATGGAATTTGAAATGGATAGAGGCGTTTGAGGAAATGACTTGTGATGATAACATAAGTTCACCATTAGTTATGAAACGATCTTTTTCCTAACTTTATTTTTAAACATCACTTCAACACACATTGTTAAAACATAGGAAGAATTATCTCAAAAGGGTTCACTTTATTAATATGCTTAACAACATATTTATACAAGAAATACACTATTCTATACTAATTATTATTATTATTAGAGAAATATCTCAGATAATATCCTAATATCCCTCTACTGATTACCCTAATTGATAGATTTGATTTGATTGAGACTAAACTATTTCCTAAATCTTAAAACTTGCTAATTACTCTCCAACAGTCCCCCATCAAGTTGGATCATTCATGTCCAACTTGTTACAAAGCACTTGACACAACGACCAGAACTGAAATCTGAATCCCAAAACGCTCAACATAGAAAGCAACCAAATTCAAGTCACAGATGGCCCAAACCAGTGCTAGCCAAACCCAATACCAAACTAAAACCTGAACATAATCACCACTAGAATTCACCGGAAACAGGATGGCAGCTCCAAAATACAAATCAGATCTAGAACCAACAAATCACTAAATAACCAGATCTATAGCACCAAAGTTAGTCCTTAAAACTGAACAAACCAGGTCCAAATAGAAGTCCAAAACGCAAAACTAAACCAAATGTCGCATAAAGTGATAAAGGACATTCCAAACAAAGACAAGCCAGAATAGCCCCAAATATGCAAACTCCACTCTACCAAATGGAAACAAATGGAAGCAACAACATAGATCACAAGAAAGGCCACTAAATCTGGATCTGGATCTGGATCCCACAAACCACAGGCCAAAAAACACCAGAAGAGAGCCCAAAATAAGTAGAAGCTGGAAACCTATGCTTACTCTGGATGATTATTCATATGCTTGACCATATATTTATACAAGAAAATGGACTATTCTAGACTAATTGCTAAAAGAGAAATATCTTAAATAATATCCTAATATCCTTCTACTAATTACCCTAATCAATAGACCTGATTTGATTGAGACTAAAATATTTCCTAAATCTTAAATACTTGTTAATTACTCTCCTAACATATAAATCACAAAAGGGTCATTAGAAACCACCCGCAGACCATGTGGAAAACTAAATAATGGCAAGTGAGTTTACCTAGATGCATGTTCCTCCACATTCCAAAAACAATGAAGTTATCAACTGTTCAATCTTTTATAACAAATTAAATCACAACTAACAACAGAGAAATCACATTCCAGGGGAGTAAGAGTATTTTTGGGGAAGTGATACACATTACCAACCTAGTCAAAACTAGGTTTCAGCAAAAACCCTAGCTTAGCAAAAATTCATATTTCAGGAGTTTTGAATGATATTCAACATAAATAGAAGGCTAATGATATATATATATATATAAGGAGGGCTAAACATATAGTATCGCCCTCACCTAAACTTTTAATCTATAGGGAAAAAAAAAATATCGATCCAGCAATCACATACATAAAAGCACATAAATTGAACCGGTCTCAACATAAATAAGTGACAATCAGGAGGAAAACCGACATAAGAGGATTTAACCGTAAAATATCAAAAATAAAAGAGAACCAGCACAAAGAAACAGTTCAATGCCAAATAGACATCTTTGGATAAAGCAAAACATGTCTACTGAAGAGATTTCAGTATACTGTCATGGCAAGATGTATATAAGTTGCATACATAAGAATGAGAAATTAAAGTCATGTGACAAACCTCATGCTTTTCTTTAGCTTTAAGTAACAGCTGGTCTTGTTTCTGCAGAAAATGAATTAGAAATAAGAAATGAAAACCATATAAGTAGCACTAGAAAGCATGGTCTGTGAAGGTTGATTCTTTCAAGAGGACAGAGTCTGTTGTCTCTATTCATGAGAATGAAATTTTAAGTGAGATGGAGGGAAAGAAAATGGTTCTTACATTGTTCTTCTTCAACAACTCTTTACGTTCCACAATTTTTGATTTACAGTCAGATGCACCACCAGAGTCCTAGAGAAACAATTACTCAATAAGTCACTTTGATAACAAGTTCACTGCATCATTATGTGATAATGACATGAAAAGTAACAAATCATGATACAATATCAAAGATGGTAATGTTGAGGACCAGCTAGACAGCCATACTGACCACTAAAGATTGCACAACATCAAAGGTGCCCTCAGAGATGCTAATTGTCTCCACATGTTGAACAAAAACCTTCTTGGAATCCAATTTCACTGCTATAAACAAAAAGCATGATATCAAGAGTCAGGCACTCATACAAACAAATTTAACTTTAATGAAAAAACATTAATGCACTTCCCTCTTTCATTTATTTTCTATGTAGCTAACAAGTCTATTTATTTCCAAAACCAAATGAAAATTTTAAGGTGGGAGAGAGTACTTAAAGAGTGTGGAATGGAACCCAAACTAGGAAGAATTGAGATTGATGACTTATTGACAAAGAAAACAACTGAGCAAGAAAAACCCTATTAATTGAATCTCAATAACAAATACAATGATATTCTCTCCCAAGAATAATTCCCTTCACTCAAGGATGCGGAAACATAGACATGGCAAAGATCTCCCAATAATTGAAAATATGCAAAACAGAAACTTGAGACGGAGGTATTAAGTATAAGCATATTTTTTATGCCATCAACTAACAAGCCATAAATATCAATTTTATAGTGTGAGCTTATTTATAATTTCTCTTGAATTGCAATACATTTTCTTTGTTCAATCCTATTCAGCTTTGCTTATGCATGGTGATTTTGGTTCTGAATTGAGGATTTGAGGATTCAACCACCAAGATCTGGAATTCGTGGTTTCATATGGTTTTAGCCTTCATCCTTTGAATTAAAGTTTGGAGTTTGAGGAGGGGGGGGGGGGTTCAAATGGTTTAAGACTTCAAATCCATCCAGAATCCTGAAGTTGCAATAAGTATAAGCCTTAAGGTAGTATATATTTCGCCTTTTCCTATGCACCTATTGCATGACAACAAAATGTTCCGATTGATGGTT
The DNA here is from genome assembly GCA_029929735.1 of Mimosa pudica. Classification (NCBI taxonomy): domain Eukaryota; kingdom Viridiplantae; phylum Streptophyta; class Magnoliopsida; order Fabales; family Fabaceae; genus Mimosa; species Mimosa pudica. Next base: position 2,315,239 of record JAKELP010000021.1, on the reverse strand, counting down.
TACTAAGGTTTCACTTCTATTAAAGTTTAGAGCGTGGCTGTCTACAATTTTGTACTTCATAAGTATATATTGATAATTAGGCTATATTCTTCTCCAACAAAGAGAAGAACATGTTGTCACAGCCATCAGATCAGAGTGAGAAAAAATATGAAGTCCATAAAACCAGAGCAAAACCCAAATTGGTCAAAGACAAGTAACATACTTTTCTGAGTGACATTACCAGCGATAGATAGATTTGCAAAATCCAGCAGAGGGCGCTTTAATGGCCTCTCATTGATTTCAAGCCCTACATCGTCACCCCAAAACAAAATTTCACTATCATCACTGAAATTAAAAAGGTTGATCAGCCGAAAAACAACCATCTTCTGTCACGTTTGTGTGAAGCACAGATGGGCAATATTTTGAGAAATAATTCTAGCATATTGATGAGACCATCTATAATACTAGTTTCTTACAGAAAGCATCAATTGGTGATTGAAATGATTTTCACTTGACCCTAACATACCTTTCTGAGTGACATTATCAGAGACAGATAGATTTCCAAAATCCACCAGAGGGCGCTTCAATGGCCTCTCATTGATTTCAAGCCCTACATTGTCACCCCAAAACAAAATTTCACTATCATCACTGAAATTAAAAAGTTTGATCAGCCCAGAAACAATAATTCCTGTCCCACTCAAATCATGATGGCATGTTTGTCTAAAGCCCAGATGAGCAATAAAAAGGGTCAACCCAATTCTAGTCCCCACTTGGTGAGGGTGTTGAGGAAGGGAATATACTAGCTAGGCAGCCTAACCTCTGCTTTTTGCAGAGTGGCTGATTCGAATCATGACCTCAGACCCCACGGCAAGAGAGCTTACCATTGAGCCAAATAGGCCCTTCAAATCCCAGATGAATAATATTTGGAGAAATAATTCTAGCATATTCAGTCCACAGTTTTCTATGAGACCATCTATAATTAGACAAATGCAATGGTAAAAATTAAAAAGAAACAGTAGTTGCTTACAGAAAGCATCAATTGGTGATTGGAATGATTTTCGCTTAACCCTAACCACCACTGGCTTGGATGTCACGGCAGCCGAAGAGCTTTCGCCCACAGCAGCCATGAAATTTCTTTCTTCAAGTACAACTAGGCTAAACTAAGAATGTCTGCAGTAACTTCAAAGAAGAACAACAATCAAAACTTACTTGCTGCATGTAACACCTAACACACCGAAATGAAATTTAAGCATTTGTATCTTACTGTCAGCATTAGCAACAACCAAAGAGTGTAACAACCGATCAAAGACTCCATTTTTCTTTATCATATAAAAGAAAATGGGAAAAAACCAAAATTCAACCAACTTGAATATGATACTCTCTCCGGTCCTAATATAAGACCTAGTTGACTCTTTTGGAAAATCCTAAAAAAGTAAAATAAGTTAATTATAAATTGATTCACCTAATTTTTTCCCTTAGACTAGTTTATTTTACCTATAAATTAATTAATAATCTAAAAATATATCAAATATGTCATCATTTAATAGCCTATTTCGCAACCTTAAACTCTCTAAAAAAAGTCAACTAGGTCTTATATTTAGGACTGGAGGTAGTATAAATGAATTAGAATATCCCCAGAAAGGCATTGAATCAAAGGATAGCCAAATTTGGGGTTTTTGTAGATGCTCCACAAAACCCTAAAAATAAAATCATCACTTAAGGCTCTGTTTGGTTCAACCAGTAATAAGCCCTAAAAAAAAATCATCAGCATTTGGAAAATTTGTTTGAGCCTAATGCTTTGTGATACAAACAAACCCAACAAACAAACCATTGAAAATAGCATACACTTTAATCTCACCTGATTGTTCATCAGCGACGAGATCCTGAAGGAAGAAGAGCAAGTGAGTACTGAGTAGTTTTTAATGAGTTTTAGTTCATGAGGGTAGCTTCGGAATATAACAAATTTAATATGGGTAAATTGGTCAAGAGTGTATAATGATTTTATTTCCCTCCAAAAAAACCCCGCTCTTTTGGGGATGAGGAGAGAGAAGGGCACAAAATGACAAAATTTCATCCCTCCCCTCCCCTTCACTTTTTTCAGCCAAACAAGGAATTTTGTCTTTCATTCCTCCCCTTCCCTCCAAAAACCCCCCAACCAAACAGATATGTAACAACTAACAACCAAATAGTGTAACAAAATATTTGCATATATTGCATATATTTTAATGTGAGCATTAGCAATAACCAAATAGGTGGGTTAGGGTTTGGAGTTTGAGAATAGAAGAAGGTGGGTGCTAAGGTGATGAAGTTTGTAATTTGTGTTGCAGGATGAGGGCACTAAAGTCTTTTCACAACATTTGCAAATGTCAAGTAAGTGTCTAGTTCTTTCATAATCCTTTTAGAAGTTTAGGTTTTTCACTTGTCTTTTTGGGTATTGTGAGAGATTTATTTGTCATTTTCTACCAATGGTAGTTGGTTGAGCTGGTAAGTGAGCTACAATCCCTGAACGTGTGCTCGAATCCCGGGAAGCGCTCTCATTGGGAGAGAGGACAACCTTGTCTATGTGGCGACATTCCTACCCCTCGAGTCCGGATTAAGTGCGGCGGTGATTAACAAAAACAAAAGACTTCGTCTTTTTCTTTATCATATAAAGAAAATGGGAAAAAAACAAAAAAATTAACCAACTTGAATATGGTACGACAGAAGCAATGAGTTTGTTTAGTGTCTTATATAAATGTATTAGAAGATCCCCAGAAACCCAAATTTGTGGTTTTTGTACATGCCCCCACGAAACCTTAATAAGCCCTAAAATCATCACTTGAAATAGAGTTAGTTACCTGAGCTCAAATCCTCACTTGCATGCACCATCGTCGGCCATCGGAGACGGGAGACAATAAGAGCAAACGGCAAAATATGGGAAGAAAGCTTCAATATAGGTAAACAATATTATTATGTTTTGATGGCAAATCAAGGTAAAAAGAGTTGCTCACGAAAGAAGAGAAGAAATTAAAGTAATGAGAGTTAATGGAATTAATGAATAGTTAATAAGCGCTAAGGTCAAAAAAATACATATGTGTTTTTTATAAAAATTATCTCACACTTAATTTTTTTTTGGAATAAAAATATAAATAAGTTTTCATAGCCCAATAAAAAACTTATGTGTATTCTTAACCTGATATAAAAGTTTATATGTATTTTCTGTCCCGAAACGATACTTGGTGTTGGGTCATCTTTTGGGGAAAATGTATATGTATTTTTTGACCTTAACCTATTAGTCATTGAAGGTTAAGAAAGATAAAAGGAGTTATTCAAAATAAATTAAAGTTGTTATAGTTAATCAAACTAATTAATGGTAAATAAGGGTGAAAAGGGATAATATGAGTTAGTGAGTAAATAACAATAACAACAAATTCTTATCCCGATTAAGTGAGATTGACTACATGGGTCACACGATACTACGAGTAAGTGAGTAAAAGCAAAAAAAAATGAGGCACTAAAATGAGATTAGTTAATGAAGGTATAAGTAAAGGGAAAGTAAGCATTATACTCCTCTTTACAATAAGAGAATTGTATCGTGTAACTATCATATCTTAACATTTGTCCAAAAAACAACTTTTATATCTTAACATTATTATTACTATTACATATCATTTTATGTAGCATTTATTGTTTAGAAAAAATTATATATTTTATATAACCTATCAAAATTGATTTAGAGATGATGTCGTGCATATGATGGGGTACATTAACTTTGTTAATATTTTATTTAAATTTTAATGAAGGATAAAAAAAAATATGGCTATATATGATGATTATATATTTAAGGGTCTGTTTGGTATGGGGAGGGGACATTAACTTTGTTAATATTTATTTAAATTTTAATGAAGGATAAAAATAATATGGCTGTATATGATGATTATATCCTTAAGCGTCTATTTGGTATGGGGGAGGGGATGATAGGGAAAAAATTTTAATGGGTGGAAGGGAAAGGGATGGGATGGGATGGGAGGGATTTTATTTTCCCTTGTTTGGGTTGATAGGAGGGGAGGGGATGAGAGAAGGTTACATTTATCCCATTTTTGTTTACAGTGTACGGTGTTTTTGCTCCTAAAATTTAACAGAGTCTCATATGCTCCTTTTTAAATTTATAGTGACTATTTTTTCACCTTTATCCTTGCTGTAAATTTAAAAGGGTACAATCTATGTTCCCGTAAAAAATGAGTTGACACACTCTAAGTTGAGTAGTGGGTCTCACAAAATTCTTCCAACAAATGAGTTAATAACAATTAACTCGTTTCAACGGAGAAATAATTTTAAAATCTTTCCATAATTTAAAATAGATAGGTATTTATGCACTTATTGTTAGATACAACATTTTATTATAGATATCTTTGACGAACCTTCACCCAAAATAAATAAAAGTTGTAAGTCACTGCTTGGAAGTTGAATTTTGTGAAATTGAGTGAAACATACTTGTGTGGACAATAACAAATGACTCATTTGTGCATGCTCTAGAACCCACGGGATAAACTCATGAGTTGCGAGTCATGTTTTTGAATTGTCCCTTGTGGGTGAACCAACACTTTATTGAAATTTTGTTATAGCAAAACATCATTCAATAACAGTATAGTTGAAAAAACAATTTAAGATCATTTTTAAGCTAATAATTGTGGTTTGTCAATTTTAAAAAATTAATTGAAGTGACTTAGATTGCAAATCACATGGAGTACAGGAATTCCTCCAATCCTACTCAGTGTCATAATTTTTTTTATCAGACTCTGTCATAAAAGGTTGTTTAAAAATTTGACCTTATTTTTTATTGACTGAAAATTTCTACCTCATTTAATTCCTATAGAAAATTAAAAAAATTAGAGCTAGGACGAGAGTGATACACACACATATAACACATACTGAGAAGCAGGGAAAATTTTAATGATGGTTACCGAAAAAAGTATCGATTGGCCGACCATAAAACTGTAGAAAGGGGAACTATCGAAATTATAAGTGGAGATAATCTTGAAGTAAGTGATTTATACTCTCTTTTTAACTGAAGATTACTAATACTCTCTCTGGCAGCTTATTAAAGGCCAGTTTTTCCTTTTAAAATGTTATTATTTATAATATATACAGTAATTCACATTTATCAGATTGATGTTATGGAAGACGATACATATATAATTTAAGGTTGGGTAGACAAGTTTGTATAAGCGGCTCATTATGTTAATGTTATCTACCCCAACATGCCACATCATAGAAGACGGCTATTTATAATCCATTCCAATAATTGTTATTTTGAAAAATCTATTAAATTAAAACCAATTATGGTAAAAAAACACCCAATTAATTTGACAAAAAAAACAATTAGAAAGATTAGAACGTAAAAAAATTGATAATCTAGGAGTGTCTATCACAATTTAATTTTAATGGTTTAACACGTAGAGTATTTGCACATATGTGGTTGCAATCGCATTCCTAGTTGTTTTTGGATAGGGAATACTATCTGAAAATTTCTGAGATGAAACAAAACTGGACAAGACAAATTCTTTGTTGCAGAATGGGATGGAGTCAAGTCCCGTCGTCCCGAGTCCTATTGATATTTTTTATTTTTAATTTATTATTTCATTAAAATTAAGTGATTAACCTAGCCTAATTTTGTTTCTTATTACTCTCACATTGAGCTTCAAAGTCCAAAACTTAAAGCCGTTAAAGGAATTGAGCATTAATATTTAAATCCATGATTATTATTATTTATAATAAATAATAATAATAATAATAATAATAATAATAATAATAATAATTGTTCTTATCATTTGCTTCTATTTTAAGGACATAATATAAACTGATTAGGACATCAGATCACTGTTGTATGATTAATATTTGCAATAATACTCCCGCCCGTGTCAAAAAAAGGAAAGCTTGTAACCATAATAAATTAATATTGATTGAGTGATAATTTGCATGAACAATCACCCAATTAATATTCTTGAGTTTATTATTATCGTTCCTGGCAGTCTTGGACCTTACGAATCATAAAGAAATCCTTCTAGCCACATGAATATATGTGTGTATTAAAAATGCCTGTACAGTTGGCCAAAAAAATGCATGCACAAGTTTTCTCGTCAATATACCATGTGATCGATTTTTCTCTATTTATTCTGCTTAGTTGTGTTTTATATATTTGGAATTGAGCTTGTGTGAGATGATGCACAAATAGTCAAATAGTTTCAAGTCTAACCAAGAACTTTAGATAATGTTAAACTTTAATCATATTTTATCCTAACCATAGTAAAAGAATTATAATAAAAACAGAAAAATTGTTAAGGAGTGGTTTGATTGTGGTAATCTAGGGAACCATTATTGTCAAACTCACGAGTTCACTCTTGATTTTACCATTTCCACGGTTTTCAACTTGACTAAAATGTGTTAAGGGTCACTTAAAATCATATTGTTTCTAGATTGTAAAAACTTACGAGTTTAAATGTGGAACATAACAGTTTTACATTTTTTATATTAGGAAAAATCGTGTTAACTTACTCTTAAAATCATTTTGGTTTGATTGTTTTCAATGAATTTAAATACAGATTCATAGAAAATTATTTTAATAAAGTATAAATGTTGATATATTTAATACAACCAATGAGTAATGACACAAAATACAACTATTTATTTTTTAAATATATTCAAGTCAAATTATTATGAATTGTGTATTTTATTTAATTATATTCTGGAAACACATATTCTGTTAATATAAAGTTAAAGTTTTAAGTGTTTACTATTCAAGTTTACGATACAATTTTATACTTTTCTCATGAATTTATTTAAATTCACAAGTTTGTCAATCTTGATTGGATCGGAAGGGAATACACAATAATGAGGCTCTTTGGCCTAAGGAGGGGGGAAAACTTCTGGAAAATCTTGACTCAAATTTGATACATGGGATCATGAGCAAAAAAAAACTTGATACATGGGAGACAAAATATTGCATGTGAGCATGTGAACTTTCGAAGAAGGAATACAACGAAAAGAGTTGTGGAAAAGTTGTTTCATGAAATAATTGTGAAAATCAACTATATGTTATAACTTCTTCCCAATTTTGTGAGAATTCATTTGGGTATGTTTAGAAACAGAAAATATCTGTATTGAGTCCATATAACTCACATTAAGTGGGATTTTGTACCTGACTCTGTTTTATGTTAAGTGCTTCATATGGAATATGTATATTTAAAAAGTGAAATTTTCATCCTTTCTCTTAACATTATTCGTTTAATTTAATATAAAATTATTATTCAAAAAAATTATTATAATTCTTTTGTGGTTAGATGCTGATAAAATATTTTAAAAAATTAAATTTTTTATTTAAAAAATAGTTTTTATCTACATTATTCAATTATTATTATAGAATTGCTCGTTATATTTTTCAAGTAGCCATTTTCTATTAAATAAAATTAATAACGCTAGCAAAAAAAAGTATATACTTTGACGAGCATTAGCATTATAGAATCGCTCGATATATTTTTTAAGTAGCCATTTTCTCATTACATAAAATTAAAAAGGGTTAAGATGAAACCTAATACTAAGAGGAAGCGCTAAAATATACTTTGACCTAAAAACAATGTTATGGACTACAAAAAAGTATATATGTATACACCAAATGAGAACCTTTATTTTGAGTCAGTAAATTTGATATTGCATTTGATTCTAAACATAACATCTGACTTATAACATAAGTTCCATTTTTAGTCCTACATTTTGGACGGAAGAAAGCGCCAAACATTTGAGGGAAAGAAAAATAGATATTGCATGTCAATTTTAGAAGAAGGAGTGTTGGGGAAAAAGGGTATGGAAAAAGTTGTATGAAAGGATCATGGAAATTCTCAATAAACATGTTCAAAGAAAAGAAATTCAGACGACTTGAAAAAAGTGGAAACCACACACTTTGACTTTCTCACTTAAGGGCACTATGAAGTATCCTTGCTGTTTCATCGAGTCTTTCTTTCATTTTCCATTTATTGTGCTTATAATAATTCATTTTGCGCTTATGTTATGGTAAATAATTTACAAAAACTTTATTCCACGTCGCTTGGTGACAACCTTGTTATTTCATTTATGTTCTGGTAAGCGATTTACAAAAGGTTTATTCCACGTTGATTCCTGACAACCTTTTATTATTATTATTATTATTATTATTATTATTATTATTATTATTATTATTATATTCCCCCATTCCTAATTATAATTAGGATCAGAATGAGTATTTTTCAAAAATTGAATAACTTCTTATGAAAATTTTGTTTATATTTTAAGTGTTTATTTAATTTTTAAAATAATAAATATGTTATCAGCGTTTGTGCAGGAAAATTGTGTGTGTGCGTTCGCGCTTAATGGTTCTGGAGTCTAAGTTTTGTAAACTAATTTTGTATTGTAAGTGTCTTGGGAGAACATTTAAATGTATGGTCCAAATTTTCGACCAAAAAAATATGGTTCAAATTAATTCCCTGACTCTTATAAGGCATATCAAGTTTTTGAATAAATCCCACTATTCTATTTCATTTTGATTAGGGGAAAAATGTCTTAAATACCCATAAACTTATATCCAGGAATTATCATACCTATAAACTTTGTTAGGTATCTTAAATTCCTATCAAATAATATTTCAAAGTTAACACATCTGATAGTGGTTCTCAACGCCACTTAAATATCCACACTAACTAAACACATAATTGCCATGTCATTCCATGTAATGTCATAAATTTATGGGTATTTAAGATCACACAAGAAAGCTTATGAGTATGACAGATTTTAGCCCCATAATAAGTTTATGGGTATTATTTAAGAGCTCATGAAATAGATTATGGGTATCACAACTCCTGACCTATAAGTAATGTGCCTATAAGTAATGTGGCGAGTATGTGCACGTGTTAGGCCAGCGTGAACATTCAAACATCATTAAGAGTCTAGCGTTAAATCAGTTGAAGTTAGCATTGAAATATTACTTTATATATATATATATATATATATATATATATATATATATATATATATATATATATATATATATATATAATATTAATGCCTAACATAAAAGTTTATTTGTATTTAAAACCCTTCACCCTTTTATTAGCCCGTCCAGTTTTATCCTCAAGGTTGTATGCTTGGAAAAATGAAATATATTCACAAAGGCGTGATGCTACATTACTAAGACGCATAATTAACACATTACAATTTAGTTGGGTCATGTCTTGTTCAGCCGATATGTACAGTTGTCGCATGAGTTCAATGATCTTCTTTTCGATTTTTTCATTAGTTTAATCATACTTTTGTCCCCGATTAAACTTAATCCTGATTCCAAAACTATTTAAGATCGTACTTGCTTATCCCTATGATTAAGAATTGAAAATTGAGATGTATGTCAAGAAAAAAATATTGGGATGCGTAGTGTGGATGAAAATCGCATGTTCTATATATAGGTTAATCGTGTGGTGCGCCAAAAGGTTGGGTATGTATTTATTCGGTAAAGAAAACATAAAACGATCACGGATTATTAACTAACAGGTAGAGCAAGGTGATAAGAATTGGTATGACATGGATGGTGATCATCAAGAACAATATAATTACTTTGACTTTTATAAGTTTAGTTGAAGTATATAATTTAACCACAACTTTTCAACCTTAAATCAAACCAACATACAACTTGAAAATGAAAGGATTTGTTTAATTACCAAGTAAAACTCAAATTTCAGAGAATTGTGCGAAGATGTAATATGTCAGAGACAATTATAAGAAAGTGTGGTTGATATAAAAATTAATTTTAAAGTGCAAATTTACCAAGAGATAATATTATTCGCCAAACTAGCGAATCGACTCTTTAATTTTAATGTTTTTATCTTCACCAAAACATGTCACAAATCATTAAATTCTTACTACATCTAAACTTGATAAAAAAAACTCACGACTTTACATCTTAAATACACTGGTTTTACATTTATAACTTAAGGAAATTCATGTTAACTAATTGTGAATTTCATTTCATTATTTTTATTTCATCATAATCCATGACTTTATATATAATATTCATAGAAATTATTTCTTGAGGTTGATAAAGTATAAATATTGATATACGTAGAACTATTTTTTTGGTTTCCCAGGGCATTCCCACTCGTGTGTCAAGTGAAACTAATCTTTCGCTGTTCAAAAGTTCCATATAAGGGGTAAATAATTGGTCTGTGAATTTGCTCAATTCACAAGGGTTAAAGATTGAACCTCAATCACTTACTTAAGGGATGTGAGTACTTACCACTCACGCCAACTTGCTAGGTTATACGTAGAACTATTTATATTTCCCTTTATTAATGAATACATATTTTTAGTATATAATTAAATAAAAAGGTACGAAAATTGTATATGATTAATTAATAAGCTATATTTGAGTCGTGTATTATGGCAAATTCACTACTGTTGCAAATGTCATTACTCTTAAGAGTTGAAAGATATGCTCAAATTAAACTTAATTTTATTAACTTAACTAATCAATACCAAGAGATACATATGAAAATTGTTAGGAAATTGACTTGGGTGTATATGTGATAAGGCTGTATTAAAACCTTTGTGAATGCATGCTCTTAATATGTCTACTTGAAATAGTAAATATTTATTTCTTGCCTTTTAATTATGCATGTGAATAATAAATATTCCTTTCAACATTATAAAGCATTATAAAAACATATAATGCAAGAAACTTAAATAAAATTCTTTCAGATATATTATATTTATTTTGAAAAATAATTAATAATATTTTGGTTCATAATAAACCAGCTATTTGTAATTTACACCTTTATAACAGAAAAAGTTGCAGTTTTGAAGTTGAACTTCTTTTAAAAAAACTCAATTATTCCCATATTAGCATTAGATAGCTAGTCCATAAAAATTTTATAAGCGTATAATTTAGCTATATGTGTTTTAAGAAACATGAAATTTTATAAGTATAGAATTCGCAAAATATAATGTATAGGGATGATCAAATATTTGTTAACAGAAAGGGAGTACCAAATAACTATATTTAATACTTTCTCCATCTTATATATAATATGCTAAAAAATTGAATTGGTTTATATCTTTTTATAAGACCCTGTTTGCATTTTTCTCAATAATAAATACTTTTTTTCATTTCATCCTCAATTTATTTCATACACTACATTATCTTTCATCACTTTTATAATTACCACTATTTATTTTTCTCACACATGGAAAAAACATTTCTTAAAAGGGCGTATATAAATTTTTTATATATTTATCATCTATTAAAAAAATTCTAATTTTAACTTTTTTCTATTGAAACCACAATTTGGTTATCATAATATTATACTCCCTCTATAGATTTGAATGTGGGAGATAAACATATATATAGTCATAAATACATGGCATCTTTCTAATTGTTCATAGCATTCTTTTTAAATTAACTATATCCATGCTCCTCCATAATATACAAAAAAGTAAGAAGTGGATGATAAAGATAAGTGTAAATAGTTATGGTGCATCAGTAATACATATATAAGTTGATTTTATATAATTTAACTAACATATTTAAAATGATTAATTTTGGTAAATTTAGGTCTTAAATCTAGTATAAGAGTATACACTACGAAAAACTCAATGTTTAGTGCGCTAACGTTCCAGCGTTTACACTAAAAACACAGCTAAGAGTTAACATAGCAATGCCTATTAAAATATGTGACAAAAATGAGGGTAAAATTGCCGAAAAAATGACTCGATATTTGGGCTGACTTTGTTACGTTTACTTTGTCGTGGTTAAGATAAAAAATGTCGCAATGCCTAATATGAATTAATTTTTTTTTATTTTTACAATTTTCGAAACATAAAAGTGTTCATTATATGCCACCATATATTAGCAAAATCAATAACTATTTTAGGGCAATGGCCCTATTTTATACCCAAAGTAACCACCTTGGACCACCCACCACCATAAACTAACAGGTGGTACAATATTACACCCAAAGTAATCAAAGTGGTCCAATAATACCCTCAACTGACGGTCTTCAACGTTTGACCGTTAGTTGGATGATATAGCGCTCACGTGTTATATTGTTTCCACGCGGCACCTGTGCAAATGCCACCTGGATGCCCACGTGTTATATTTCCCATGTTTTTTCCCTTGTGTTGATGGCAGAGAGACCTAGGGTTTGCACAGGTGGCATTTGCACAAGGGAAAAAATATGGGATATATAACATGTGGGCATCCAGGTGGCATTTACACAGGTGCCGCGTGGAAAAAATATAACATTAGGGCGCCATATCATCCAACATAACGGTCAAACGTTGAAGACCGTCTATTGAGGGTATTTTTGGACCACTTTGGTTATTTTGGGTGTAATATTGTACCACCTGTTAGTTTATGGTGGTGGATGGTTCAGAGTGGTTACTTTGGGTATAAAATAAGGTCATTGCCCTTGTTTTATAATGCTTGAAATTTGGCGGCGCGCGGTTATTAAACGTCGAAATCTCTCACAATACTTTTTTAAAAGCAAACAATTGAATGCATGACCGTGTTTAGTAAAAACTATATTTTGAATATTTTGTCAAATAAATACAACTGTTTCTTGCTTGAAAGGTGAATACATAGTAGCTTTTAAAAAATGTCATCGATTTTATTCAATGCCGGAAAGTAGTTTTGAATGACGTTATCATAAGCGTTGCATACTTTCTAATGTTTAGTAAACACCGAAATGTAAAGACAAACACCGAAATGTAAACATTATATAAACTTGGTTTTGATTGTTCATTCCATCATTTCCAAAAACCAGATGGACCCGTGGCGTCTTTCTGGCATTTATAAATGAAAGAATGTAGTGAAGATAAGTATATATATAAGAAGGGAGTATATATCTAACTGTTATTCGAGAAATAAATATAAGTATTTCTAATTGTTCTTAACTTTTTTTTAATTTAGTCCTATCGACACTTCTCGATAATAAACAATTTAGACCTTTTTTTTTTTTTAATTTTTCTTAACTTTCCCCAAACCCTCTTTAACAACTAACAGTTCTTTAATGAGAAAAGTGGTCATGAATAAAGCCATGTGACCAGATTTCCATTCTAGGTTCCCACATTCCCACCAACCCTTTGCTACCCTTCCTCCCATTTTCCCCAAAACTTCTTAGTTGACGACTAAACTCACAACAAACTTCCATTTTTGCAAAATCTCCTCTCTCCACTCCACGCTCTCCAACTTGGACCAAACAAAACAACCACCAAACCCATCACTCTCTTCCTCCACGTGTCACAATCCTAACCCTCCATCCCCATGACCATCCAACGGCCTCCCTCCCTCCTCAACTAACCCCTCGGCTTACCCACCACTCACTCAATGTCTCCCCCTCCCCTCCTATATATTATCCCCACACCCCTTCTTCTCCTTCCTCAGAAAAAAATATTAAAAAACAACACTCCTCCAAAAGTCCATAATTCCACTAACTAGTACTCCCCCACCTCCATTGAGTCCATACACACATATATATACAAATACATACCTACATACATACATACACATATTTAGTGACATCCCTTTTGGTGATGGAGTTTATGAAGCTTAATGGAGACATGAATGGTCTATGCAATGGCGGTGGTGATCCGTTGAACTGGGGGAAGGCGGCGGAGGAGATGAGGGGGAGTCATTTGGAGGAAGTGAAGAGGATGGTGGGGGAGTATAGGAAGGAGGTGGTGAGGATTGAAGGGAAGTCATTGAGGATATCTCAGGTGGCGGCGATTGCCAACCACGACGGCGGTGTGGCGGTGGAGCTGGCGGCGGAGGCCCGTGCCGGCGTTAAGGCTAGTAGTGATTGGGTGATGGAAAGTATGAATAAAGGGACTGATAGTTATGGGGTCACCACGGGCTTCGGTGCAACTTCACATAGGAGAACCAAGCAGGGTGGGGCCCTCCAGAATGAGCTTATCAGGTAATGTAATTTCTTCAAAATATATTATGAAATTACTTCTATAAAGCTTTTGGTTCTGATCTTAATATATGTGAACTTTACTTAGATATGAGTCACATGCATTCGTGGTTCAGACACATTAACGTGTGGTTTCTTATGTCATTTATAGTTTTACTGTCTAAAACAGCCAGGTTGAAAATATTTTTAACTTGAATTGGGACTGTGAAGTTTTGCCTTATTTTCTTCACAAAGGAAAAGGAAAAAGTAGATGGAGCGTTAAATTTTATTTTCTCTCACATAACTGAGACATCGTATTGAGATTTTTAAAAATTGGAATAAAATATTTATGAGGTTTGGGTTGTGATTGATCCTATTATATATAAATGACGCAATAAATCATGTTCACATGAAAATTTTATTTAAAAGTTTGTCAAAATGGAGTAGAGTAATTTTTTAACATCTAGTTACACTTTTCAATGATTTTATGATTTTTGTAATCATAAATCTTGATTTGTTAATTAATGAGTTTTAGAAGAATTATGTAGTGGGATATGATTTATCTAGGCAAATGCTTTGAATGATTGGCAAAACTTTTTCCAATATGGTAGAAGGTAGACTCGGGAGTATGTACTTGTATAGTGTTCAAGTATAACTAGCATGAAAAGTTTGAAATTTAGTTTTTAAAAATAAAATGAAGTATATACAAATAAATGAATGCATATCACATGGATAAAATAAAACAACAAAATATAGAGAATGAAGAGTTATCGTCGCTTGATAGTTCTGTATAAAAAATATTTAATTTTAAAAATGACATGAATAATTACTTGGCTCGTAAGGACAAGGGTAAGTAAGATGTAGGTAAGTAGATGATGGGATGAAGACAGAAATCCAGACTAATCATCAAAGTGGTTGAACTACGGTATTGTTTTACATTTGAGGGGTCAACTCAAAATTAAATCAGTCGTAATTGAAATAATATTTAAGTGTACGTAAAATTATAATCAACAAAAATAGGTTATTAAATTACAAATATGATTTACTGCAAAATTTTTGAGCTCAAAATGGTTTCATGTCATACTAAACACAAAAGAGAGAAAAAATCCAAGTCGATCGGTGGATGCATGGATCGATGTTAAAATATATTGAGTTGAACAGCCGATGGGAGTTGGGTTTGAATATCCTGTCAAAATTACAACTAGTAAAACTTTCCTCATATAGATGGAATTAAAGTATTGTCACCGAAATTACAGAAAGATGGGAAGAAAATGAGGGGTACACGATTAGATAAATAGATAGATATAGGAAATTAATTTCTTTTTTTAAAAAAAGTGATCTGTCAGGGTAGCGGCATCAAAGTTTTAAATGAAGGTTAATTATGAGGACGGTATGGGAGAAGACATTTCTATAAGTTTCTGTATGACATGTTAGGTAGACATTACTCATTGTCAGAGACTAACTTTGATTCAAACAATATCTAAGAATTACTAATAATTTTGAGGTTACTTGGAAGAAAGAATCATTAATCAGTGCGATTTGCACGTTGATTCTGTTTTAGTACATTAATTAAAAACACTACTCTCTCAAGATTCCTTAATCGATAAATGTTGATCAGAGTGATCACCCTCAATCAAATGTATAAAACAGATAAGTTTAAATTATGATTTAGAGGGAATTAGTCTGTATTAAAATAAGTGGGAGACAAAAATAATGAAAATTTTAAAAAGGATAAAAGGAGCTTCATTTCATTTCATATTCACGAACAACGAACGATGATGAGATAGCTTTTAATGGTGATGTGGGTGGGACCCAACAAATAAGGGTATGTGTCTTTACTCTTTAGGTAGGTTTAATGGGCAACACATTTATTGGGAAATAAAAAACCGATATTATGGTTATTGGCAGGCCAGATTTTGCCCACCAAATTCAACAAAACATTCATAAACACATACGATTTATGTTAGTAGGTGGACGTGATCGAAGCATTAATCAAATCTATGCTTATATAAAATAATACTAGTTGGTGAGCAATATAAATTTTAATCTTTAATTTGACTTTCATAGTAAAATATTGGTGGTCCTTTCAGTCTCGCAAGTCATCTAAAATATCACATCCAATCTTTCACAATGGATCTAGTCAAGTAATTTCAACAAGGAAATTATATAACTTTAAAGGTATTTATATTTACTTTTTTTTTTCAAATTATTTATCATACTTATAAATTGATATACTCTACTTGTTTCATGGTATAAGAGTAATCAACTATTTTGCACAAACTAAATAAGCATATTTTTGGCATTTAATATGGGTAAAATTAACGTTGCTTCTCAAATTTATCCTTATCATTCATTATATACTCATCACATACTCCCTTCTCTTTACATTTGATATGCAAGGGAAAAATGAAAATAAAATATTTATAATCTTGATTTTTACACATTACTTTTTATAATTTAGAGAGAAAAAATTCTCATATTACATTTTATATCATAGATCAGAGGCAGTATGATCTAATATTAAATATAGCTATATTTCAACAATATATGTTATAATTGAACGTTTTATATATGGGGAATTTGCATTGTAGTCCCTGGTAAGGGAAATTAATACTGGAAGGTCCCAACACATTCCAAAATAATTATCAAGTCCCATAGGCCCTTTCCTGCAATTGTTTGTTTATCTTCAATGACCATTTTACCCTCATTAAAGATGGTTGCCATCTCACTGGTCCCTACATGGGGACTACAGGGGGACTATGCTTTCATCTTATGAGGGTAAAATGGTCATTGAAGATAAACAAATAATTGCAGGAAATGCCCATGGGACTTGATAATTATTTTGGAATGTGTTGGGACCTTCCAGTATTAATTTCCCTTACGAGAGACTAAAGTGCAAATTCCCCTCTATATATTCTTCTTAATCTCCCCAAGTCACTCATATGAGTCTCATGTATGAAGTTTAATTCTGATTCCATTGGTGCAACAGATTCTTGAATGCTGGAATATTTGGCAATGGAACAGAATCATCTCACATGTTGCCTCACACAGCCACAAGAGCTGCCATGTTAGTAAGAATCAATACACTTCTCCAAGGATACTCAGGAATCAGATTTGAGATACTAGAAGCCATGACCAAGTTCCTTAACCACAACATTACACCATGTCTCCCTCTCCGTGGCACCATCACCGCCTCCGGCGACCTAGTCCCCCTTTCCTATGTCGCCGGCCTCTTGATAGGCCGTCCTAACTCCAAGTCCATTGGGCCAGATGGGAGAGTCATTTCTCCTAAAGAAGCATTCCATATTGCAGGAATTGATGGAGGGTTCTTTGAGCTACAGCCTAAAGAAGGATTGGCTCTTGTTAATGGTACTGCTGTTGGTTCTGCTTTGGCTTCTATGGTTCTTTTTGATGCCAACATCCTTTGTGTACTGTCCGAAGTCTTGTCCGCGGTTTTCGCCGAGGTGATGCAGGGGAAACCAGAGTTTACTGACCACTTGACACATAAATTGAAACACCATCCTGGCCAAATTGAGGCTGCAGCTATCATGGAACATATATTGGATGGAAGCTCTTATGTTAAAGCAGCTCAGAGACTTCATGAGATTGATCCTCTTCAAAAGCCTAAACAAGACAGGTATTGTTTAGGTTTAATGTGATATAGATATTACATTCCTCTGTTTCTTAATATAATATTTAGTCAATTGTTTTGAAAACTCACAGAAAAGTTAAAAGAAAGCTATTCGTAAATTGATTTGCCTGAATTTTTTTTCTAAATTAATTTATTTAAAATCTGACATATAAATACTTTCTGAATTTTAAAATTTCAATTGTTAATATCTATATCAAATTAATTAGTATCGCTACTCAACTAATTAAAATCTCATATATAAAACTGAAAAATTAAGATTTCAAAGGTATTTTTTTGTCATTTTCTCAGGTATGCTTTGAGAACTTCCCCTCAATGGCTCGGGCCTCAAATTGAAGTGATTAGACACGCGACAAAGATGATTGAGAGAGAAATCAATTCTGTGAATGACAATCCATTAATTGATGTTTCAAGAGGGAAGGCGCTTCATGGAGGGAACTTCCAAGGTACTCCAATTGGTGTTTCAATGGACAACACTCGTTTGGCCCTTGCTTCCATTGGAAAACTCATGTTTGCTCAATTCTCTGAGCTTGTCAATGACTTCTACAACAATGGCTTGCCTTCAAACCTATCTGCTAGCCGAACTCCAAGCTTGGATTACGGATTCAAAGGAGCCGAAATCGCCATGGCTTCCTATTGTTCTGAGCTTCAATTCCTTGCAAATCCCGTGACAAACCATGTACAAAGTGCTGAGCAACACAACCAAGATGTGAACTCTTTGGGACTAATATCCTCAAGAAAAACAGCTGAAGCTGTGGAGATTTTAAAGCTCATGTCCTCCACTTTCTTAGTTGCATTATGCCAAGCCATTGACTTAAGGCATTTGGAAGAGAACTTGAAGAACATTGTGAAGAACACAGTTACACAAGTGGCCAAGAAGGTCTTAACATTGGGGGTCAATGGAGAATTACTCCCTTCAAGATTCTGTGAAAAGGACTTGATCACGGTCGTGGACCGCGAACATGTTTTCGCCTACATTGATGATCCTTGCAGTGCAACATACCCTTTGATGCAAAAGTTGAGACAAGTTCTAGTTGATCATGCCCTACAAAATGGTGACAGAGAAAATGACTCAAGCACCTCAATTTTCTCAAAGATTGCAACTTTTGAGGTGGAACTCAAGACCCATTTGCCAAAAGAAGTAGAAAGTGCAAGGATTGAGGTTGAGAGTGGGAAATCAGAAATCCCTAATAGGATAAGAGAATGCAGGTCTTATCCATTGTATAGATTTGTGAGGGAAGAACTTGGGACTGGTTTGCTAACAGGTGAGAAAGTTAGGTCACCTGGTGAGGAATTTGACAAAGTCTTCAGTGCAATGTGTGAAGGGAAGTTGATTGATCCGTTATTGGAGTGCCTTAAGGAGTGGAACGGGGCTCCTCTGCCAATATGTTAGAAGATATTTTTTTATCTCCATATAAATATTGCTTGAAAAATGTTTTTTGTATTATTATGTGATAGTTCCTGTGTAATGTATTTAATCATAAAATGCTGTTGATGAACGCGTATTTGATAATGTAATAATAACAAATATCAGCATTACATTTTGTCTCATTTTTCAATTCTCTGTTTTGCAAAATATTGGTATATTTTAGAGGCGAAAAAAATGATCTAAAAGGCTTTCAATGTAGTGTTAAAATTTGTAGATTTATAATGATCAAGCGATCGGATAGACTAATAATAAGATGTTGTTACTAAATTAGGGGTGTTCAACTATTTGAGTCCTTGATATGTAGTCATGATTAGGGGTGTTCAACTATGTCCATACCCGTTAAGCCCACCCGTACCCGCCCGCATTTTCCCCGTTTAGCCCCGCCCATTTAGGGCCGTCACATTTTTACACGGGTATGGGCATGCCCATACCCGCTTATCTTACACGGGTACGGGTATGGGCGTACCTACGGGCACGCCCATACCCGTTTAGATGCCCATTTATTATTATTATTATTTTTTAAAAATGTATTAATCTTATTTTACATCACTCCCTCCTCGCACATAATTTTATTTTGTTGGTATTGCTTAGTTAGAACAATATGAAATTCAAAGTTTATTAAAAATTGAATGCATGTTTTTCTCTTTGTGGGGATTTTCCTTGGATCTTCTTTAATTTTTTTCTCGAGTTTATCTTATATGGGCAGCCCATTTAACTTTGTTGCCCGCTCATTTATTCTGTGCCCATTTATAGTCCGCTCGTTTATGGCCCGCCCATTTATCAATATTTAGCCCGCCTATTTATGTTACACGGGTATGGGTATGGGCATACCTACGGGCGGCCCGAAACCGCCCGTTAAACACCCCTAGTCATGATTATTACGTACTAGCGAAATCCTACTATAAACTTCATATTTTTAATAGGACTAATTGATTAATAAGAGTACCTGTTGAATTTCCTAGAGTTAACTTTTCAGCATATTTTGAAATATACATGTATGGTGCAGAAAGCCAAGAAGCCGTGGCATGCAAGCTACCAAATGCAATGTTTGAAACAATTGTAATATTTCGACAAGAAAAAAGAAAACAATTGCAATGTCATGTATTATATAATGTAATGAATTGAATAATTTACTTAGTCTCTGTGTTTCGTTTAACGGAATCATTGAAAAGTCTCTATCTACCCATTGAAGAAGGTATATTTATGGCTGATGGGCAGGCAAGGTGAGTGTTGGGTAGAGTTAGTTGCATGTGGTTAGGTGAATTTCGTGTTCTTCAACTCACAAACGTGTATGCATATGAATCAAATTTATAAATGTCTACGTATACACACGCACACACATATGCATATGTAGACATTTAATGAATTTTATTTCCTTTTTGTTTTATACAATTTAATCAAACCCGTGCTTATGTGTTTGCACATACATGCTTCTAACCATAAACAAGCATTTTGCCAAATTTTCAAGACAATCGCTTATAGAATTTGTATGAAAATCCTAAAGCAAGCATGCCTCATGCCCTCATGTACTATATTTCAAATATTTTAACAATTTTATTTACCGCTCCTAGAATTCTGTCAAAGAGGTTGATTGAAATTTACTTATAGTAATTTCCATTTCATTACCTGATTACCCCTATTATATTTGAATATTGTACTATATATTGGATCAATTTGATGGGCTCATCTTGAAACTAGTTAGGAGAGTTGATCATACTACAATTCTCTCGATATCTTATTTGAATTGCCTAAATTTAATTTTTTAAAAAATAGTACATATTTTTAGAAAACATATTCTAATATGTATAAAATCTAAACTAAATATTATTTTTAAATTCATTTCTTAAAAAAACACTGAAAACTCACTACTTACAGATAACCTAATCTAGGTTGTCTAGAGATTTGGAGGGTTCATATTTGATTAGCTCTCCCTACTAAATACAAATTCTTATGGGATAAACTAATTATATCACCGTCAATCATTTTCTTCGGGCAGTCCCTAGATTAAAATATATTTCCATCTATTTGACAATAAAAATATATTTTCATTGATTCTTTATATTTTTATTTTAGTTTTTTACGAAAATGCTTTTCTCAAAGAAATATTTCTTAATCAATTTAGTTTGTCATACACTTCTTGTCATTTTTCTTACTTTGAATTTTCACATTCAACTAGATTTTTCATGTTTTCAAAAATAAAATCATTATCAATAACAAGAATGGTTGGAAAGAGATTTATAATAGAATCTGAATATCGTTAAGGTAAAGTTAAAGGAAACTAAAAACGGTTGAAAAAAAAAGACGTATGAAGAATTAACTACTTCTACAATACAAGTATTACAAAAATATATATTTACAAGTAAACTAGTAAATAAGGATTAAGGATAAAAAGATGATCATATCCTCAAGACTAATATTCTGATTCTAATTAATAAATGTAATAATATAAAAACTATTTCTTGATTACCATTATATGTGTCTCAGTGATATTTAATTTCACCAATGATAAATCAACAAAATGAATATTTTTTTTATCAAAATGACTATTAAATATTAACTATAATCTCATTTATACTCAGTCAAGCTGAATAATCCATGGACCAAATTACGAAACTAAATGTGATGGGGGATATATAAGATCAAATGTTTGTAAACTTCCATTCTATTAATAGGTCGAACAATCTACCCACGTATTATAGCTAGATAAGCTCACAAAATATAAATTTATATTGTATATTCTTTTTTGGAGTAAAATTATTGCATACTCTTTTATATGTAAAAATAGTTGCCATTACTTGTTTATTTTTTCCCCATCACATAGTTGGGCTTAATGAGCTTTAACGTTTGGGCCTAACATTCAAACAAGATCCATCAAACATGAGTTATTATTCACGACCTATCTTGGGTTTAGGCCCATTTTAGATCCAACCAAAGGAAAACAAATAATATTTGGTCCCTCAAATATGCTAGCTCCTTTTTATTTTTAATTTTAATCCCTCAAATTTTTGAGCCATAAGCTTTGATTTTTTAATGGAAGAAATGACGTAAGTTTATGTTAAATCATAGGGAACAATGTTTTGAATGAAATAAAACTAAATTTATTAATTGTAGAGAGGCTAGGATTTTTACTGAATTCATCCGATGTGATAAGAACTATTATAATGTTGTGTCTTTTTCACGGTAGTATTATAATGTTACGTTAGGAGGCTAGTACTACACAAATTAATCAACCAATCCATATACCAAATTTGAATTGAAAAAAATAAGATTAAGCCCCAATCGAACTATATGGTTGAGATTATTTTACAATGGTTCTGTAATGTTCTCGAAATTGAACAATATTACAGAGGTATAGAAATAGGAAACTCAAGGGTAGTAGCCAATACAGACTGAGTCAAAAAGAAGTTTTAGAAACGATGTAGTCACATATAGAGTGATTTGGTCAGACAAGTAGAGAAAGAACAGAGAGAGGACATAAATAGGCATTACCCAATAATATTCTTCACACCTCTCAAACCCTTCTCTATCTTTATTTATATTCTCACATTTTCCTTTAAGCCATTAAAACAAGAAGCAGATCCATTACAATATTTAATCTTTATAATGATCCAAGTCCATAGTAGTAATATTATGCCCATTTTTGAGAGGCCGACATACGACGACTCCCACTTATTATCATTCAAATGTTTTGGTTCAAAGATAGATAGATATTATCTGCTTAGAGATGCCGTGTGCATATGGAAACTATGTTCTCATTCTATTTTTTTTGATACAGTGTTCTCATTCTATTTAGCAGTCACATTATTATATTTTGTTCATAAATGAATATTTTGATTTTTAATTTATTATTGTGTAGACAAATAAATTCTTGAAAATGATAATAGAGTTGAAGTTAAAATATTATTGAATTTTCAGACAAAATAAAAAAAGCTTAGTATATTTTATTATTTTTAATAACATATATTGGAATGATATGTATTAGAAAGAAAACAAATATATATATATATATATATATATATATATATATATATATATATATGAAATAAAACACAGAGGAATATATAAATTAACAATTACAAAAAATAACATCTAATAAAAAATAATCTATCTTGGCAATACATGTTTTTGGGGACTTGCAAAATACATGGGGTTTGCCGGTTGGTGGGTCATATCTATTTTTCTTTTGCAATCTTATGATAATTTGAGGATGGTTTGTGTATGTGACTAATTTTTAGTTTTATTTAAATTTACCTTATAAAGTGAGTGAATATTTTAACTTTCTAAAATCCGAAAATATATTAATTTTTTTGAAATCATAACCGAATTTCCACAAACCACAATAATTGTCACACACGACACACACACACAAATATAATGAAAGCCACCAAAAATCATAGTAGTATTTCCAGTCATAACTGGTACTTCCTCTATACATTTATGAATCCAATCTTGTTGATATTGCACAGTTAAAATTTAGTTGCAATTTTTTAAAATCTTAAGTTACTTATTTAACTTTTAAGATTTTAACTGAAGATATTAACTTATGTTCTCCTTTCAGTTCAAAAAGATTTTATCTTCTCCTCCAGGACAAAGTTACTTACCATATCAACTTCTGGTTTTTTTGGGGCTCAATATGTTGATAAAGGGATGGCCTAATCAGTATTTCTATGAAGTCACAGAGCATCAGTCAGGATTATCAGAAGAGCATGTAGGTGTAAACATTGATGAATAAAAAAACATCTTAGAGGGAAAGTGATCAACTTTATGGCCCAAAAAGCACTACTAAAATTAAACTTGATTCAACATGGGGAGTGAATCTTGGTTTTAAACGAAAGATTAAGCTATTTCCCATATATATTTGTCAATTTTGGTCTAATTAATCCTTATTGATACTTCTCTAATTTAATAATAATTCAATACAAGAGGCGAAAGTTATTAGATGTTTTAGAAGAATATGTCAATTTACTTAATTTAATTTTATTATTATGTCTTTAATCATAATAAACAGATCGAGGAAAGCAAATTAATGAGAAATCTCTCATGAGCTACACACACGGACACAGACCAACGTGGGGAATAGAACAAAATCTTACCCACATGTATCAACTTTTGGAGTAACAACCATAGTTAAGCTGTCTTGGATGATAATAAAAAGTTGTACTTGTACGTAGCATCTTGATGTGTATCATTACATTGTACTAGTACTTGAGTACCTTAATTTAATGTGACTGAGTTTGCATATTCCTTCCCTTTTGTTTCTACCTTACCCAAAGTTGGTGAGTGTCCCCAAACATGTGGCAAAATCATGAACTTTCTCTGTTTTATTTTATTTTTTGAATGGAACTTTCTCTGTTTTATTACACTTATTCAATGTCTTCCTTCACGTGGTCCTGTTTATGTTATTCAAATTAAATCACCCAACATATATAAGCCTTATTAATTTAATTTGTACCCTAATAAATTACTCTTCTTAATGTGATTTGGAAATCGTAATTTTTCTACCATTATAGTATGGGGCATTTGTCTTGTTTCCTCTCGTCTCTTTCCATCTTTTCGTTTTCTAGTAATAATATTGCGAGTATAGTAAACATTACATCTATTTTTGTTGCCAATATTTAATATGTGTATATGTGTGGGTGTTTGTTCTATGATACGGACAAACCAGTCTTAAATTATAGGCTTTATACTGCTGGCTCAAAAAACTTTATGATGCGCACACACACACACAAGTATTATAAAATTTACAGAGGTAGATGATACATATATTTTTAAATATTATTTGTAAGAGCTAGATGATAGAATTTACAGAGCTTGAAGAAATTAGTTGAATATTATTATAAAAAAATGTATTGATATACTAAAACACCGCTTTCATTATTTGCATTCGAAACACCGCTTTCAGTAATTAGGCTGATGACAGTTTAGGTAGTAAATTGGAAATTTTAAAAATAAGGTGGCCTTCCATTATCGGATAAATAAAGTGGATTGAGATCTCATCTTTAATATTGTGTAATAGACCTAATATACCTCCAAGTAACCACCCATGAACTCTGAACTAACAACAGACCCATATCTACACTTGAAGTAACCAAAGTGGTTAAAAAGTACCCAAGTAGACGGTCAATCACGCTTGACCGTTAGTCTGCACATGTGGCCGCTGTGGGTTAAATTTTTGCCACGTAGGATAAGGGTAATGGACCTAATATACTCTCAAAGTAACCACCCAAGAGCACTGGGCACCCTGAACTAACAACAGACTCATATTTACACTCAAACTAAAATGTTTAAAAAAATACTCTCAATGGACGGTCAATCACGTTTGACCATTAATCTCCTCATGTGGCCGTCACATGGGTTAAATTTTTGCCACGTAGAATATGTCATGTGGGGCCCACATATAAAAAACAATTCCCTTTGAGGGTGAGGCGGTGGTTGTGTTGGGTGGAGTGAGTGGGGTTGTTTGAAAGTGAGATGAAGAGATAGGAGAGGGAATTATATTTTTATTTTATGTGGGCACCACATGACTTATCTTACATGGAAACAAATTTACCCCACGTGGCGGCCACATGGACTGGTTAACGGTCAAGCGTGATTGACCGTCCACTCGGGGTATTTTTTAAACACTTTGGTTACTTTGAGTGTAATTATGAGCCTGTTGTTAATTCAGGGTGCCCAGTGCTCCTGGGTGGTTACTTGGAGGGTAGATTAGGTCAATTACCCTTATCCTACGTGGCAAAAATTTAACCCACGTGGCGGCCACTTGGGCAGACTAACGGTCAAATTTGATTGACCGTCCACTTGGGGTATTTTTTAACCACTATGGTTACTTCGAGTGTAGATATGAGTCTGTTGTTAGCTGAGGGTGCCCAGTGCTGCTGGGTGGTTACTTGGAGGGTAGATTAGATCCATTACTCTTTAATATTTAAACAAACTCTTGTTAACTCTTATATTTATATTTAGCTCCAGAACACTAACATAGAACAAATATCAATGAAACACTAATGTTATATATAAAACTCTTCCGAGAATTACTTGTCCCAATAGTTAAAGCATGAAAGATACTTATATTGAAGGTCTTTCAGTACAATCATCTGACATCAAGCACCTCCAACTAATCAAAATAAAAACATTCTTTCATTCCCTCCACTATTTAGAGAAGTGAACACTAACATTCTTTTTATTAGAATTTTCATACTATTAAATTACAAGGTCATTGGCAAAGGCAAAATAGAGAGAAGAACTTTCTCAATAATGTTGAAGAACAACAACATTATGAAGAATACCAAGAAAAATCCTCTCACTGCAAGGAATGTGAAGTTTAGAGGAATTATTACTAAATCCTAAAACATCTTCTGCGTAATGATCAAGCAACGCCTTGAACAGTGGATGGTTCACCACAGAAACCCTTATTACGAATCTCTTGTAATCCTCACCAACATACACAACTAAATGACCTCTTGGAACATCTTTTGGTATCTTTTCCTCTTCATCAAAACAACAAAATCTAACCCATTTCACACTTCTACCACATACTTTCTTTCTCAATAGCATACCAACTTCACTTTTCCACAATCTCATCTTCTTCAGCATCATATATTATATCCTCCACTAACAAATCGCAAAAGTAGAAGAAAAAATGAGAAAAGGAAGGAGAAAAGATCACAGTTCACGAGGAACTATGGGAGACGAATAGAGTTTTGAGAAGTTATATAGAGTCAGTGACTTAATGCAAAAGGACAAGAACATGGTCTTTATTGAAATTTTATAAGGAGACACGGTCGTGCATATAATTTGGTCACTAGCATACATGATGGATTGCACAATATTATTATATCATGACAAACTTTTACTATATGTAAACCTTTATTTAATTGGTGTCATAGCAAAACTATATTAATAACTCCACATTTGATGATGAGGCAATTTGTTGAGTGTGTGTTACAAGAGAAGTTGGACAAAAAACTTAATTAGTATATTGTCTTGCAATGCTGGGAAAAAGAGGAACAAGGCAGGAAGAATATAGTTTCAAAGCACAACGTTTGGCTTCTCTTCTGGCTTTCTAAGCAATTATTCAATTTTGTGTTTCCTATAGTAACTGCATATATATAAATACTCTTCTTTCCATCAAGATCGAAATTAGTTACATGCTACAGATCATTGACTTTGATGACAATCCAGATAAAACATGAACAACTGTTACTTACTAATTAAAAAGTTTCTTTATTTTTCTTGGTCCAAGTGTCTTCTTAGTGATGGTAGTATATATTGTTTGATGTCAGCACTAAATTTGAGCACATTATTATCTACTATAGCCAGATTCAAACCTTAATTCATCATGTTGCAAACTAGCCTCTTTTAATATATCAAAACCAAATTGGTAAAACTTAAAAGGTTTTATTTTTATTTAGACTAAATGTGGGAGAGCGAATTGTATATTTGGTGTTTGTGAGAAGTGAGAACCCCTTCAATCACTCCATTTATTGATTTAAAGGGTCTTTATGATTATATTGGAATAAATTTAATGAATAAAAAAGGAACTAGGTTAGACCGAGAAAAGAATTAATTTAGCTCAGATGCTAAGGACCGAGTTCATAATTCACGAGGTTAATAATAAAAATCTCATTATGCATAGGCAACGAAAACATGCACCGGATCTAGTGAGCATTTATTACCCAATTCGTCTAAACTTGTATGTTAAAACAAAATAAAAGAGCTGAGGTTAAGCGCATGAATGAATAGATATATAAGGATGTGATATAAGAAAAAATAAATGGGAATACTTAAATAATGTAAAAGAGCCAACAGATTTAAGTGTTTACTAAGTGGTATGAGAGGAGAGATCTCCATTGTGGCACATAAAATATTCTTTCAATCAATTAATGAATTGATTATCCCAATCATTCATTGTCTTCATATATGTGATTGGAGGTAGGCGTGTCTCTCTTTGATCCCTCTCATAATATGTATAATATCTTCATGCATTGGCTTTATTTTATTTGTTTCTTTATCAGATTCTTGTTTTGGCTTTATTAAACATGCACTTGATATTACTTTTGTACGTAATATATCTCGTATCTTATTGTAAGAGTTCAGAGGGTGTTGAGGTTTAGTTCCATTTAAATTATGGTCATGATATGAATTAATTACAGCATCTAGTCATTTATAAAATATCTAGTTTCCATCGTAAGTAGCATTATAAACAAAATCTTATATTAAGACGGTAGTGGTATATTCTAGAGCTTGAGGGTGATAGTTTCTTTTTGCATATGCACCTGATATTCTAGTTCAACCTTTGCGTCATGGGATCAACTCAACGGGTGCAGACTAATACTGTTTTGAGGTGGAACTCTTTCGGGTGGAAACACTTACCATACAAGCTTTAACACTAATCCATATGCTCAAGCTCAAACTTGAGATCTTGGTTAAGGTGGATCAACGCGCTTATCAGTTAATCCAACTGCTTAATGGCACTACATGGTGATTGTTAATATTTGCTTTCTAAACACCACACAGTGTAATGAAAATTGGACCGATAATTAAATTAATCAAGAGGTTAGTTTACAACTTAAACACCCCCGACTCTAAACATCATTATGCATAGGCTCCAATGATAATAGGAAAAGTTTGCTTAAATTATAACACCAAATAAAATTACGATTGAAAGTTAACAGATTAAGCACACGCGTCCATATTCTTGCCCGCCAATAAGCCTGACTCATAACAATCTTACAGGCAAGCCCAATCATATTAAATATGTTGACAGGGCCCAACACAACAAAATACCAACCAATGTAGGAAAATTAGAGGATACTAATTATGCGTAGTAAAACACCAACATTCCATTTCCACATTCCACGTTTGTAACCATAAAATTTGCAAGGTTATGATGATTTTGTTGACTACTATCATAGTTTATTGATATGAATGATATTTTCCTATGAACAAAAGAGGCCCCTTACTTTCATATATTGAAATTTAATTAAAATATCAAGTTTCATTTAAATAACAGATAAGGCACCGCGTGATTCTAAAAAAAATGTGATTGAACAAATGTCGTCAAAAATTGTTATTTCTTTCATTCAATAATTTCGTGGGGGTGGGATTCATTCCATGAACCCTTCTATCTAGTCTAAAGTCTAATTCAAAATATTAGATTCTCACAGTTTTAAAATAAATTGAAAATATATTCACCAACTTTATCGCACTGCATCTTAACTTTTCCTTTTACATGCATCTTAAAAATTGTAGCCAATTTATCAAAATTGTAGATTTAATTGTTATCAACATTTGAATTAATAAGTGAATAGATTGAATACTAGAAGTGGAACTTTTATGTAAATTTGATGGGATCAATAACAAAATGGAAGTTATATGTCTAATCATGTTTGCCACTTGCTTCCCTTTCCTCTTCATTTAATATATACACATACATATTTAAAAATTCATGTGATTATTGTTCATTTATTCAATTCAAATCTATTAAGAGATGTATATTTTTCTTTGGGTTGATAATATTTTATACGGCAGGTCAGACATCAGCCGGATTTAAAATCTAATTTATTTGTATTTACTTATATATTGGAATTAACTGTTGACTTCAAGTTAGTCATATTAGTAGGGAAAATTATATAATAAACCCTATACATATACTTAAGTCTGTCTTATCTTTTTCTCTTACACAAGCACTAGGGTTGTTCATGTATATGATCAATTTTTTTATTTTATTTTACCTTATTAAGTGAGCTTACAATTTCAATAAAAAAGGTGAGCTTACAGTTGTAATATCTAAATTTTTTTAACAAGAAATTTAAATTCATAATTTACATTAACAAACTGTCAATCATACTTCCCAAAATATAATCGAATCTGCTGAATATTACAACAGTATTTCCAATCATAAGTAGGAGGAATAAGTTTACAACATTTCGGTGATCGAATTGTAAGTTGTAATATTAAGCAACTTGACTAATAAATTTGTTTTATTAAAAAAGTATCAGTATTAGATTACGACTTTCTCTTGCCAGAATATAATTACTGGTAAAAATGACCTAATTGTAATTTTAGGTAACATGAGTGATAATTTTATTTTAATAAGAAAATATCAAGAAGATAATTTCGTTTCTCTTGACAAAATTACTGAAAACTTACCTAATCGTAACTTTAAGTAACACGACTATATAACTGATAACTTTGGTTCATTAAAAAAAATCAATAATAGATCATGAATTCCTCAAAAAAATTACTGAAAACTGCAAATTGTAAAATTTATTGCTTAAATGTATCTAGAATTAGTCTAACAAGCAACAATCAATGTGAACCAAATTTTAGACTTAGTAAATGTAAATATTCTTCATCTGTATGCTACATATATTTATTTATGCGTTTTAAACATAATCAAAGACATCTCACACATAACTGACAAAAATTTGCATCAATTGAAGATGAGTTACATGCTATCAAATACTTCTATAGTTAATTACTTATCTAGTGTAAAATTTGCTATGGATCTTCAGCAATTTTTCAGTCACGGTTTAAATTACCAAGCCACAAGTAGACGACTTAATAAACTAGATTGATATCAATATTTGGGGCTTGATCAACGACTGTTTTAATTGATGATTTTACCACATAAGTTGTGCTACCAAGGCTTGAACTTGATCAAACCTTTTATGGGATTTTTCCATATCTATTTCCAACCACACAAACAAACTAGGCTAACGAAAGAGCATATAGCCTTTAACAAAGAAGAAGAAAACGCAACATGATTAGAAAGATAAAAGTTAATTGGCTAAGAAAAAGCAATCAAACCATGTATTCATAAATATATTATTATTGATTCATAACAATCAATTATTCATCATGATGCAACTATAATCTTGTGTATTAACAGTCATGACCTATTTGAGAGCTTGAAGGAAAAAGAATAAAAGGAGGGTACCAAGCATAAGAGAAATTAACAGAAGTGAAAGCTCTCAAGGGATCTCCATTAATGAGAAGGCAATTATCTCCTTGTATTGCAAACACAGAAGGGTCCACAGATTCTGAGCTTTGAAATCCCTTACATGTTAATTGAATCTGACTCTGTGAACAAGCACAGTTGTTTGTAACTGTTACATCCCACTCTGGCTGCCCACCTATTTCTCTCCCATTTCTCACTGTTCCTATGTTTATGTTGTTCAGTGAACAGTCACAAAAGCCTGCAATAATAATCAAGTTTCCTTTGTTTTGTTACCACAAAGAAATAGAAAGAAATATTGATGAGGATGGTGGTTACATACCTTGGATGATGATGAAGGAAAAGAAGATGAGTGCTTTGAGATAAATCTTTGTGCTTGTTGCCATTCTTCTTTCTTGTTTCTAATTAATTAGTGAGTGTGTTGATTGTCTAATTATATGGATGGTGGATGAGGATGATCTGTTTTCTTTCTTTATTCCTCTCTCTCTCTCCTCTTTATTATTTTTCTTTTTTCTCATGAATTTGAGTTCATCACGCACCATATTTATTGTGATTTATATTGATTGGTTCTAAATAAAGGTATCCCATCCCACAAATAATTAGTCGGGCATTTCAAACTCTCGAATTCACTAACTATCTGATTTTTTTTTTTCATTTTTTGGCTCAATGATTTTTTCATTTCAAAACAAATACATCTATTTTTACTATTTTTATGTTTCTACTTAATAAAATCGTGTAACAAGTCACTTAAACTCGTATTAATTGTAAATTTGATTAAACTCATTGTAAATTTGATTTTTGGCTGGGTTTATACATAGAATTCACCAGTTTTTACATCACCATCGTATGAAATAACATTGTAAACTCATTGTAAACCTCATCTCTGTTTTTTTACTTTGTACATCCACAATTCAATAATTTTCTGTATGAATTTTATTGAATATGATAAAATATACATAAGTGTTGATATAGTTAATGTCAAACATTCATATTTGTATTTAATATAAGTCGGATTATTGTTATTTTTTATTTGACTATATTTTAAGCAAATTTATTATCAAAATAAATTCTTTTCTAGTTTACTTTGTTCTCTTGAGTTTATTTAAACTAACAAGTTTTGCAACTTTGAGCTAGAACTGTTTCTTGTTTCCTAAAGAAAACGTTTTTTGATTGAAAAGAAAATTGCTCGACACATATGCACAATTATCTTTTCTCTTGGTTTTTCGTTAAAAGTTCTATTACTTATTATTGAGCAAAGAAATAGAATTAACTTGTTGACTTAGAGGTTGGGTTTAATGGCCATTGGTAAAAAAAAGTGGTTGAAATAAATTGTTTGTTCAAAAAGTTTTTTTTTTTAAAAAATGGCGTGAGTGATGAGGCTATTTCATTCCATTATCGAAATTCGGCAGTTTTGTTAAACACATCTTGATTTGATATCTAATTTAATAGATAATCTGAGTGCGCGTGCTCTGTTTCTTCCATCCGTGTCATACATTCATTTCCTTTTTTTCTTTGATAACAATTCATTCATTTCTAATTTTGAGAAATTTAGGTTAATCACACAACATATTCAATGAGATTGTTTCCTGAGTCAGAATTAGGTGTTCATCAGCCTACTGGTCCCTTAAGTCTCGAGTTTGATTCTAGATGACACACCTGTGTTAAAAAGGGAAGTCGTGAATCTCAAAACTTGAGTAGTCAATTGTTAGATACTTGGTAATAGGATTCAGAAAGACATTGATTGCTATTTAATATATATTAAAAACCAATAATAATAAGAGATGAGCATGTATCCATTAATATTGTTTCCATTTTATAAAACACGGATATGAAATTGATAGGCACTATTATTTTTTAACCCAAACTTTATAATAATTGTACCTTAGAATAGGGTTAAAAAGGATATAGACCAACTTTTTATTGTTGCTTATTTTCTCACTCTTTCTAATTTCTATGTTTAAAGTTTAAACAAATTAGTGGATTGGATTGCTTACGGACAAAGAAATCTTGTTTATTTGATGACATAGCATAATTAATGTGATTTGAACCTAAAAGCACCAAATGAGACGTCCAACAAGTTGTGAAGGACTTGGTTTTATACCATCTTAAATCTTTACTCTCTGATCTCCTTAATTTAGTTTGTTGAGCAGTTTTCAACAAAACCAAAGCCATTAGTCTGGTTCATATGACAGCCTTGCTAATTTTTTATTTTTGGGCAAATGGATATATGTTAATTGAGTTATTGGATTAATAAGATTTATGATATGCATCATGGATATGAAGACAAAGACATAATTTATAAACTACTTACAGTAAATTCATCGTATGATTTAAAAACACAAACTCATGTCAAACGAGTTTAATTAATAACAAGTAATTTTATCTTCTGCTTGCCAACAAAAGCGATAACACAATTAGCAGATATTTATACCTATTAAATGTGTTGTCAAGGAGGGTTTAAACTTCCAGATATATATGTAAGAAAATTATTGAGAGAGAAAAAGGACTTATTTGATTTCATTGTTTTATTTTCACATTCTTAAATTAATTCAATAGAGTAATTTTGTAGAACATGTTTTGAAATAAAATTAAGAAATATGTGTGAACCCTTATTATTTAGGGAAAAACATCTAATGCGGCGGAATAAAATAGTGAAAGAATATTTTGCTTTATTTTTACGATTTTCATTAATGAAAATACAATGTCCTTTCTATCCTCTAGATTTCATAAAAACATGTTCTTGTTTTTATTTTGTTTTCTTGAACAATTTTGAGTTTTTTTAGAACACACAAAAATAACTTTTTAAATAAGTTTTTTTTTTCGTTTTTCTTTCTATAAAAAATGTTCTTAAAACATAGTATCAATTAGGCTCAAAGTTCACTAAAGCAATCTTGAAAGC
Organism: Mimosa pudica; assembly: GCA_029929735.1. Lineage (NCBI taxonomy): Eukaryota > Viridiplantae > Streptophyta > Magnoliopsida > Fabales > Fabaceae > Mimosa > Mimosa pudica. Next base: position 2,281,381 of record JAKELP010000021.1, on the reverse strand, counting down.
AACCGGTCATTTAATTATCTATTCGTATACCTATGGACTATATGATATGAGTACACCTACGAAAATAATCTTGTTGATATAATAATGTTGACAATAATAGCTTTATCCTAAGAAAATTCCAGTTTCAATTATTGGTATAATAATTTAGATTTTCCTGTTTTCACTTACGAGAGGCTTTGCCATGAGACCAAACCTACCGTTGGCAGGTTCTATTTAAAAATGGAAAAAGAATGTCCAAGGAGGCGTAGACCAACTGGTAAGAAAGGGGAGGTAATGCACCACGTACCTACCAGGTCATGGGTTCGAACCCTTGGGAAGTTGTCACCCCAAAATGGAGAATCCCGGCGGCGACTTCGGATTAGTCGGTTCCCCGAAGGGTGGTCGGACACCGAAGGGTCTAAGCAAAAAAAAAATGGAAATATTAGTAGTTGAATCCCAAAAAAAATTGCTCCCTCTCAATTAGTATTTCCTCTAGTTCTAAATATAAAACCCTGTTTACTTTTTGGAAAATCCTAAGAAATCAAAATAAATCACTTATAAGTTGATTCACCTTATTTTATTTTTCCTTAAACTAGTTTATTTGATCTATAAATTAATATGTAACCTAAAAAAATATCAAATAGATCAAAATTAATTAACCTATTTTGTTTTCTTAATCTTTCCCAAAAAGTCAACTATGTCTTATATTTAGTATCGGAGTGACTAATAAGCAAAACTCAAACTCTAGGAGTGAGTTTATAAGACTTAAGTAGTTGTTTATTCAATATAGATTATTTTTTAGAAATATCTATATATAGTCAAATTCTTACGTGGTATATATGATATATTACTAATACTCTAGCTAATGTAAATTAATGAAAATGAAATTTGTAAAAAAGTAATTGATATAAATAGTATTTTTGAAGAGTCAATACTATGTTTTTTTATTTCTCTTTTGATATTTTAAAGTAGATAATTTTTTAGGCACAACAACAATCACAAACTTATTGGAATCACTAATTGTGGGCATCTCTTTAAGCAGAATAGCTGACAAGAGTTTTGATATACTCTCTCCCAAATTGGAATTGAGACCAAACATATGTTTTCCATATTATTGACTTACATAATTAATTAATATAAATAATTCAGTTAATTAATTAGCTATTTTATTTTGACGGAATACTATCTTATTAAATAATTATATAATTATATATAACCACACACACATATATTAAAGAGTACGATGTGTTTTATATGATATGATGGCTATTGAAAGGAGACTGTGTGTGGTCCATCTACATGAACGGAAAGAGAAAGATTCTCCATAATGAATCTAAGTATGTTCAAAGATTCTATGATGAAACAAAGTATGTCCTGGTCAACAAAATTGAAACTAAAAATGGAGGGGTTTTGATTCCATTATTAGAATTTTGGATTAGTGGTGAAAAATGTTATGGCACGTGCCGTAAGCTTAAACCTTAGGTGGCTAGGAATTAGGATGATTTTATTGGCTAGCCTATGTCAAATCACAAATGTTTTTGCCCTGTCTAAATCAAATATTACATTCGCCTTTCTAAACCAAGACCGAACAAAAGGATAGGGATTAAAATGCAGATCCATTCAATTCAAAATTGTATGGCAGAACAATTTAATAGATATAGTTCTAGTGAAGATATTTTCTTATAACAGTTAAGATATCTTTATATGGTACTCCCCCGGTCCTAAATATAGGACCTAGTTGACTTTTTTGAAAAATCCTAAAAAAAGCAAAATAAGTTAATTATAAATTGATTTACCTAATTTTTTTTCTTACACTAGTTTATTTTACCTATAAACTAATAGATAATAAAAAAAGATATCAAATATATGTCATATTTAATAACCTATTTTGCATCCTTAATCTCTTCAAAAAAAAAGTCAATTAGGTCTTATATTTAGGACCGGAGGTAGTATAATGGAAAAACACAAGGGACAATTACACCCAAGTCCCACACAAAGTCATATATGATGATTAAGTAAAAACTAATCATCATCTTTCGCAATGAGAGTTGCATAGGGAAAGAGAAAGTTGTGTTGTGTTTCTTCACTGAATCATCGTCACTGTCTTGACAACATACATGTTGGCAAGGATTGACTACTTATGTTGCACAAAATGATAACTCATACGGCAACTAATGACAGATTTATCAAATTGACTCAATGAAATACCAACATGCATCATTGGTTACCATGTGTAGTTGTAATTGATTTGACACACCATAAACCTTAATTTTATAACTTAAACACTTGATATGCATTAAGCCATATATTTGTGACATTACTTGTTGGACAAATAAACTACCAAGAATCATCAATACAGCTTATTGGGCAACCATAACAACTCTGCTATTATTTCAAGTTAATTCAGGAACATGTTTGGCTTAATATCCCTTCTAATGCTAATGCACATTTTTCCTTATAGATGAATGTTAAGAGTTTCATCCTATCTCAGCTTCAAGTAATTGATCAGATGAATAACAACTAATCAATGAAAAGTTGTGTGCTGATTAACAAAATATCTGTCAATTATCCTCAGTGAATTACTCCAATATACTTTAATATTGCAATGGCAACAACATCTCAGTCAAATCATAAGGGAAGAGAAAGAAAAGATCGGTGTTGAGGGATACTTCTAAGGGTACGTTTGGTTGATAGAAAGTTGTGAAATGAGAGTGTAAATAATTTGAAAAGTTAAGGGTAATATGGTCATTTACATATATCCGGGGCCCCACAAGTTTTCTCTCTCCATCTCACACTTATCGTGGGGCCCACAAACTTTACCCTCTCATCATTACCCCTACTTTCCATCTCTTACTCTTTCCAATTCTAATTCTTTACTTTCTTTCTACCTACCAAACACACTCTAATATTTCTAATGCTCACTCTAATTCGGTTCATACATTTAATGGTAAGTACTTCCTTCGTTCCTAAATATAAGATCACTTTAGGAAGGAGAGCTTGTTCCTAAATATAAGATCACTTTTTAATTTGACTTAAATTTTCCCAAAATTACCCCTATACTCTCTTCACCCAAAAAAATGGTTTGAAGGTGAGAAGATATTCTTAAAACTTAGGTGAAGGTTATTTTTGAAATTTCATGTTTCATTGGAATGTTTTCCTTAATCTTTCCAAATTTGCTAAAGTGATCTTATATTTAGAAACGAGTATTACATGTTTATTTATATTCTATATTTGTTCTTTAAATATTCGTTTCTTTTTGTTCTCTTCTTTGACTAGTGTTGAGCTTCAATTATAGGTCCACTTTCCGTCAAATGCAAATTGGAAGAAACAAAAAAGGGTCGTCTCTCAAGAGAAATCAGTGATATAAACTAAGCTTTACTACTGCAAAATTCTGTTAGTTAGTGCTTCCAGTATTCTACTATTTATGTTTGTTGTCGTTTTCAATGAATGCTTCTAATTTGCAAATATGCCAGCATCTTACTACTCTATCATATATTTCTTTTTGTTGTACTTTGCAATTAATGCTTTCAGATTGCATTGTATAAAAATCATTATGAACATTTGTACAATATATTTTCTAGCTAGATCAACTTAAATCAAAGAATTAATGGCAATTGTTCCATTTCAGCTGAATTAATTGACTGTTAAAATCAGTGCATTAACCCCTATTTTTGGTCATTTGAACTTTTAATTTTAGGTTTATTTACACAATCTACAAAAAGAAGGAAGGAAAAAAAAGAATACTGTACTACAATAGAACTGCTGTGTTCAGCCAAGCATCAATGAGAACTCTGGCGGTTAGTTCTTTAGCTTTAATGTATTTGTTACTTATAGTTTATCTTAAAACTTCAATTAACAGTTTATTTTATTTGCTAGAAATGTTAACATTTCCGCCAAAACTATTAAGTAATGAATAATATTGTTTTCCAACTGTTGCAATATTTCCTATGAAGTATAAACAAATATTTTCCATAATGTTTGGTAAAAACTGTCAAATTGACCTATCCGCATGAAGTCATAACATTTTCTTTTTCTTGGTTAAACACCGCCCGTTAATCTGGTGTTTATTGACAACTGAATAATTCGAACTCGATAAATAAGAGTATTGCCCACATAGCATGGTTGTTCCATGTAGGCGTGTTGCACACTAAGTCATAACATTTTTGTTGGTTATGAAATATGAAGGATTTGTATGGTCAAACACGCCTTTGATTTCGATTCACAGGTACGAAATGATCTTTCGCCTGCCAAGCCACTAATGGAATTAGAGCTTGGTTAATGCACACCACGGATCACCTCACTCAAGAGAGAAAAGAGAGAGAGAGAAATTTTCTAAGGTTAGAGAAAATTTTTGTGTGTTACACTTATGTTAATAAAATGAGTGCAGCTCTCTTTAAATAGTCATATTGTTCAATGGGTCTATTAAGCTCATTAGGACCATTAAGCCCATCAAAAGGGTAGACCATTTCCAACAAAACATAATAACATTCTGAATTTGACTACAGTAATAGTTAATTTAGGATAACTCAGTAATTATTTGATTGCACTAATTCTGAGAAATACTTGTGGGATTAGATTTTGACTGCATGAAGCAAATATCATATCTATCCTTATTCCTTCTACGATCTTCAAGTAGTATGCTATGTCCATGACTATACGAAGGTAACCAATAATAATTAATATGGTTGGTTCATGATTGCAAAATGCATGTTGCCATCGTATCTACTTGACTAGTATGTAGATATGCTTAACCATGAACTTATAGAATCCAATTTTGAGAAGATGCCTTATCCTACTCTACAATTATCTCTTTCGAAAGATATTTATACTACTAATCAAAGGCTTTTGTTATATGTAGACATAAAAACTAGAAGATTTTGGATACAAGGATCTGCGTGCTATTAACAATCATTAGCATCTACAAGCAAAAGCAGATAACAAATTCTTGGACCACAAAAAGAAAAAAAATCCTTGCTCACGTGGCTATACTAGCAAACCACTCGTGTACATATAATTTATGACCCAGGTTTCATCTAATATAATATGACATTGATATCCTGACAATTTGTTTTTAGGTCGATAAGTCAGTCTCATGTTCAAGCATATTCTTAGGCCTATTTACATAAATAGGCCACGCCTCTATGTGTAAGGTCTAGCTGCCTAAAGGCCTACACACCTGGTCTATTTGATTTTTCGTCATTTTAATTATGATAAATACTACAAAATAAATTATATGATTTAATAATAGCATTGTTAATATCCAGTATTATAACAATAAAATCTTTTTGAATTATATGTGTGTGGGTGGGTTTAAAGGGTAATATATGAAATGATAAATGTAGACTTTTTAGACCGGCCCGTTTAAGAGATAACATTTTCAATATGCTTTTGAAAATTTTTTTTGGCATTGTCAGGTCTTCTAAAGGCTCAAGCTCAGACCTAAAAAAAATTTATATGCATGCCCAGACCCAAAATTAAGTCTTAAAGCCTACATATTTATGGTAAAAAAGACTACATATTTACAAATTAAAAATTAATAAATTATATGTTTTAAAATATATTTTGGAACCATATAAAACCTACACGTAATAAACATAAAATCTGGTTCAATAGCATATTATTGTAAAGGGTAGATAAAAAGATAATTTTGCGATAAATAATTGTAATAAAAGGATATAAAAGTTTGGTGTACAAAAAAATTATTATTTAAGATATTCATTACAGTGTGGTTATTATAAAATAATGATTATTTACACAAGATTTTTTAATATTAATTAACCAGGCCAGGGAGCATGCCTAAGGGCATGGTTTATTTCTACGATTTCCAATTTCCACTCGTTAGGTGTCATTTGGAAAAAGGAAGGGTGTTTTGTATACAAGGAGAGTGATTCACTGTACATGCAAATACAGTAAGATTAATAAGGTATAATGATTGATAACAAAGCAAATATGGTTAAGCTATCATTAGGGTTAGGGTTACCATAATTAATTCAATTAAATTGTAAACAAACTAATGCATTTTCAAATATTTTACATATTGATTAACATTAAATGAAGGTTCTTATACCAACATGATTTAAAATCTACTGATTTTTTTATATTTTATATTCGATATACTATATTCATTCATTAACTTATTTTTTTTATCATACATTCTTAAGTTGATATATATATATATATATATATATATATATATATATATATATATATATATATATATATATATATATATATATCATGTCATGACCACGAAACGCTTAGACCAACTGCTTATATACATTATACTTATTCTAAGTCAATTAGTATTTTTGAGCATAAACTCTAAACATGTGACCTCAAGGATTACTCCTTCTACTCCATATTATAAGAGGTGGTAAACAATTTTACACCATCAAAGAAATATGGTGGAGTAGTTGTTAATTGTGTGTAAAATTATTGTAATTTTCTGATTTTACCATCATATCATTCATTATATACCCCGCTATTTAAATACAAAACACAATATAGTAAAAAGGGTAATGAAAATAGACAAGGTGATCCTTTGTCTCCGTTTTTATTTGTGATTTGTATGGAGAAGTTGGCTCATTTGATTCAGTCAAATATTTCATCTGGAAACTGGAGACCAATTCGTCTTAATAAAGGGGGACCACCATTATCTCATTTGTTTTTTGCTGATGATTTGATTATTTTTGCTGAAGCTCGTTTAGACCAGGTACAAGTGATTAAAGATTGTCTTAATGCGTTTTGTGATGCTTCAGGTCAAAAGATAAATGAAGGAAAGACAAGAGTTTTCTTTTCTCGCAATATTAATCATAATATTAAATCTCAACTAAGTCATAGTTTGTGGTTTAATATGTCTGCTGATTTGGGTAGATATCTTGGGGTTCCTCTTCATCATGAGAGGGTTTCTAAGTCAATGTATCAATTTACGGTGGATAAGGTAAAACAAAGATTGGCTAGCTGGAAGTGTCATTCTTTGTCTCTGGCAGGGAGGAATACTCTTATTAATTCAGTTGCTTTGTCTATTCCTAATCATGTGATGCAAACGTCTATTATTTCCGTTGCTTGTTGCGATGAGATTGAGAGGAATGCCCGGAATTTTTTATGGGGTTCAACAAGTGATAAGAAGAAAGCTCATTTGGTGGCGTGGGACAAAGTTTGTTATCCTAAAGTGTGTGGTGGATTGGGTCTTCATCATGCTTCTCTTCAGAATAAGGCTTTTATGATGAAAGTGGGATGGGGGTTGGTGAATAACAAGGATGCATTGTGGGCCCGAGTAATTAGAAGTAAATATAATTGTGGTCAAGATTTGATCCCTATTATACGTGCTAAGAAGCCGGGGTCAAGAGTGTGGAGTGGAATTAAAGCTGTTTGGGAGAATGTTAAGAATGAGATTGAGGTTGTTCACAGGAATGAGGAGTATAAAGTTAGATGGAAGCTTGAGAGGAGTAGGATGTTCTCTGTCAGATCAGCATATACAAAAGTTGCTGATTTTAATGCTCATGAGGATCAATGTTGGAGGAACATTTGGAGGCTCAAGGTCCCTCAGAGATGTAAAATGCAGATGTGGTTTTTTATGCATGATAGACTTCCTACTAATGAGAGGTTGCTTGAATGGAGAATTCATCCAGATGGTTCTTGCGCGTCGTGTCAATCGCAGTTGGAATCAACGGTACATGTGATAAGAGAATGTGGTAATGCTAAAGAGGTTTGGCTTAACTTGGGAATCTCTTTTGCAAATAAAGAATTTTGGGAAAGTAATTTACATGATTGGTTAAGGAAGAATGTGAAGATGCGTAGAGGGTATTGGATGGATAACTGGAATGAAGTTTTTTGTGTGTCTTGCTGGTTGATTTGGAGAAGAAGGAATGAAGTGACCCATAATAATGAATGTTCCAGTGTGTATGAAGCCATAGCAGAGATTAAAGGCATTATTAGATGTATGCATAGGGCGAAATCTGTCTTGCCCAATTTAAGGATGTAGGTTAATTTTTTGTTTGTTTTTTCCTTCCTTTTTATAAAAAAAAAGGGTAATGAGTAATGATACTATTTTGCCTTTCAAATAACCACATTAAACTACTGAACACCCTAAATTAACATCGCATGTTATAATTTACCCTTGAAGTAACTAAAATGATCCAATTTTAACCTCTCGGAAATGTAATTGTGACTCGTTGATAACACCCATTGGTGTGTCTGTCCATTTAGGAGAAAATTGGACGACTTTGATTACTTCAAGGGTTAAAACCAGGTGTTAATTAATTTAGTGTGCCAAATGGTCCATGATATTCATTTGAAGGGCAAAATAGAACTATTACTCTAGTAAAAATAGGAATAAAATATTAGTTATCTTAATTTTCATACATTTCCTCTCATCACAATGATACATGCCCCCAACATAAACTAATCAATAGCTCATGACATCCATGGACAGATAAAAAGGAAATATCATAATCCATACAGTGAATCCCTATTATTGTGACGTCATTCATAATTGTACATTCAGTTAATCAGTTGAAATTAAGGAAAAAAACCAGCAGAGAAAGGCGCCAAATGTGCGTAAATTAGCTCCACAAACGCATAAAACACTAACATACGCATGTATACACCATCTCCAAAACCTAGAAACAAACAAACCATTCATTTCATCACACACACACACACACATACATCTCTCTCAAAAATCGAAATCCCAATCCTTTCTCTTTCTGTTTCAGGTTCTTAAGATCTTCTCATTACATTTTCCGTTTTTTTTTTTCTATTTTCAATGCTTCCCAATTATTGTTATTCCTTCAGTAAAAAAAATTTATTGTTATTCCTTCAGTAAAAAAAAATTTATTGTTATTCCCTTTAGTTTCATCATTTTCACATACCCTTTTGAAATTTAGGGTTTCATTCATCTTCCTGTGTTGCACAATGCTGATTTAGACATTAAAGTTGCAAACTTTACGTTCAGTTCTATTGTTATTGCTGTAAATATACATTTTTTTTTTTTTTTTGGCATTTTTTCTGAAATGGGTAATGTTGAAATTCCCAAATGGCTCAAGAATTTGCCTTTGGCCCCTGAATTTCACCCTACTGATACTGAATTTGCCGACCCGATTGCGTACATTTCGAAGATTGAGAAGGAAGCTGGGGCCTTTGGGATTTGTAAGATAATCCCTCCATTGCCTAAGCCTTCTAAGAAATATGTGTTTTCTAATTTGAACAAGTCTTTGTTGAAGAGTCCTGAATTGGGGTATGATGGTAATTTTGTTGGTGGGGTTGGTAATAATGGTAGTGATGGTGAGGCTAGGGCTGTGTTTACCACTAGGCATCAGGAATTGGGTCAGAGTGTTAAGAAAAGTAAAGGGATGGTTCAGAGTCCACCAACTTCTGGTGGTCATAAGCAAGTGTGGCAGAGTGGGGAGGTTTATACACTTGAACAGTTTGAGTCGAAATCAAAGACTTTTGCTAGAAGTGTGTTGGGTATGGTTAAGGAGGTTTCTCCTTTGGTTGTTGAGACTATGTTTTGGAAGGCGGCTTCGGAGAAGCCTATATATGTGGAGTATGCCAATGATATGCCTGGGTCTGCTTTTGGGGAATCCAAGGGTCAGTTTCAGTATATTCGAAGAAGGCGAAGGAAAAAGGCGTATTATCAAAGGAGTGTAGATACCACAGATTGCCAAGAACCTGAAATTGAGAAAATTAGAGATACACAGATGGGTGAGAGTAAGGATTCTTCTGCTCATAATCATACTGCTGATACATGCTTACAGACGTCGGATTCGACTACAAGTCCGTCAATGTTTTCGTCAAATGACGCCCCACATTCTCTTAGGCAGAAGGGTTCAGATTCTGTCAGTGAGATGGAAGGTACTGCTGGCTGGAAGCTTTCGAACAGCCCTTGGAACTTACAAGTTATTGCACGTTCACTAGGCTCGCTAACTCGTTTCATGCCGGATGATATTCCTGGTGTTACTTCCCCCATGGTATACATTGGTATGCTGTTCAGTTGGTTTGCTTGGCATGTAGAGGATCATGAACTTCATAGCATGAACTTTCTTCATGTTGGCTCGTCAAAGACTTGGTATTCTGTTCCTGGAGACTATGCCTCTGATTTTGAGGAACTCATCCGTACTAAGGTTTATGGTGGTAATATTGATCACCTAGGTATGTGAGCTATTTATTAAGAAACTTGCAATGAATTTTGGTATTAAAGGTTGAAGAAGCATTTGTTAGCTTTGCCTAATCTGTTTATTAAAGAAGATTTTATTGCTTAAGCTAGTTCTCTTATGTTTATGAAAGAAGATTTTCTAATTAAGTAGAATATCTGTAATTTCATTTTCAGAAAATATATCACATTTCTGTAGAATTATCTTTACTATGATTGCCAGCATCATGGGCTTCCTTGTGTTTGTATCCTTTCTTAACAACAATCTTATGTTATAGTGAAACTATATAAATTTTTGTGTTAGGATCATTATTGGAGTCTAGTTCACAATTGGTCATATTAGCTATTGTTTGTGATGTTAAGTTAAAACTAAATTTAGTTAATCAAAGTCGATCCTTCATCTAAAGTAAACACCCATTTTGCAGAAAATTTCTGACACTTGCATTAATGTGATGTTGTAAAAGACAAAGTGTTCATGAAACGGATGAAATACATGTTTGTCAAGGGATATAATGTGATCACAATTGAAGAGATTTGCAATAGTATATGATGACTTATGCTTGGATGATATTAGTTTCATTATAAAATTTCTAGGACTGCATGTATTAAAATTAGGAAACATCGCAATAACTTGAGGAATTATTTTCTTTGTACTAATAATGAGAGGAAAATAGATTGTATACTCGTGCTGTAATTTATTCAATCTAATCCATTTATGTTTTTATCCCTCCACTGTGACCTTGGGTATCACATTCTCTGCTCATACATTTTCCTTTATTTGCAGCTGCTCTGACTCTGTTGGGGGAGAAGACAACCCTTCTGTCACCAGAGGCAGTTGTTGCATCTGGGATCCCTTGTTGCAGGTGAGTTGGTTGATAACTTTGACAAGTATTCACTGCAACTATTCGACTAAGGAATTGAAACTATTATTGACACAAAACTATTATTCACTCTGCTTTGGCAGGCTTATTTTGTCAGAGCTTGTAAACTGCAACAAGTACTTATATATATATAAAAAATTTTGTGTGTGTTTGAGTCATCTTATGATAAGTTCTATAAGCTTGCACTTGAATTTTGATGAGAAAGCTCTTTCCAGCTTAGGGGGAACTGAATATGAGTCTTAATGTATTTTTCATCCAAATATATATAGGACTTACACATATGCACTTACTGGTGTACATTTAAACACATTTATGTGCTTTACCTTATTTATGGTGAAGGAGCTTACTTATCTTGATCCTCATGTGTAAGCAATTGTTTATTTCTTTTTATCTAAACAGGGTGAGTGGTTGTGATCTTAGATTGTTTGGCAAATTTTCATCCACTTGAGTCCTTGTTGAAGTTCTGTATTTATGTCCTGATTTTTCCATCAGGTTGACGCAGAACCCTGGAGAATTTGTTGTGACCTTTCCAAGGGCTTATCATGTAGGATTCAGCCACGGTAATTGCCCTAAAACTTTTGTACATTCAAGGGATGTTGCATTTATACATGATAGAGATTAAAAGAGTTGTTAGTTTAGCCCTTCTGAATGTTCATTTCAAATTTAGTGTACATGGAGAAATGATGTGCTTATTAAGGACCATAGTTTGAAAATGTCACTGCTGTTAACTTATATAAACTTCTGTTAACTATACTTTGTGGGCCCCACACTAAGTTGTTTTTAAATGAGTTAAGGGTAACAAATACCCTTGAACTCTTAGGCCAAAATATGCCTTTCCCCAAGATAGGAATTGCTTCCTGCCCCTACCCTTCAGACGCTCTCTCCCTCCTCCAAATAGACATTATGTAATGCTGGTTATGACTTTCTGGCCTCAGGTATCGAAGCAGTAGGGGTTCCAGAGATTTATGCCACTTGGCTAGATAGTTTTGTAAGAGAATAAATTTTGTTATTACGTTCAGAAACTAGATTAGGATGGACATGTTTGTATGGATAATAGGATAGCATTTGATCTCCATATAATTCACCGCTTACCATAAGCATGAGATGACAGACAAGTTGTCATCATAACTGGTAGGAATGAGGGAAGGGAAATAAAGTCTGGTTTGGAGGAGAGAGTGAGAGTGTTTGACAGGGAAGGGTTGTGAAGAGAGAGGGTGGGGAGTATTTTCTAATAATAATTAGTGTGGGACCCACAAAATTAAAATATAAGGAAAAATTTATTATTTAATGGAGGTGGCATGTTTGCTCTTTTAAATAAATATATGGGTATTTTTGCGCCCAAAGAATGTTTGTGTTGCTAGGCATACATTTGGAAGAAGTGCATTGATATTTTGAACATTAACCTTGTGTTTTTTGGAAGAATGCCATCTGAATTTTTGGTTAAAGATTGTCACCTGCTAAGACAAACCTATGGTGCTATTTAGGTTTTAACTGTGGGGAAGCTGCTAACTTTGGAACTCCACAATGGCTCACAATAGCCAAGGAAGCTGCAGTGCGTAGGGCTGCAATGAATTATCTCCCCATGCTTTCCCATCAGCAGCTGCTTTACTTATTGACCATGTCTTTTGTTTCAAGGTGAGGGCAATCATTCTCATTTGAAATCCTTCAGCCATTTCTTTTTACATAAACTTGCTTTATTTCTCTTCCAGGTTATCTTTAAGGGCGACACTCAGTTTTAATACTGTGCTGGTTATAACTGTGTTTTTGATGAATTACTTATGTAAGCTCTTTTCTAGTACCATAAGGCCTGATGCTTTTTTTTTTTTAATTGAAAATAGATATAATTTGGGGATCCAAATGTGATTGAAAAGTTGATATGAAATTGTTTACATTTTGGAAAGATGTTTTAATTTGTTGGTTAATGTTAATCTTTTATGGGCAATGTGACAAATAGTTAAATTTATTCTTGAAGTGCAATCCCTTTTATGGCCACTCTTTCAATAGATCTCTGTCTACACTACTTGGATTGGTATCTCAAACATTGGTCTGCCTTACATTCACCCTACCTCACAATATAGATTTAACTAGTGTTCTAGAAGAAATCAAGGGGCCTTCCATTGTTTTTTTTTTCATTCCTGCTGGTAACCTTATCGATATACATTTTTTAGGGTGCCAAGAGCATTATTACCTGGTGTGCGAAGTTCCCGTTTAAGAGACCGTCAAAAAGAAGAAAGAGAATTGTTAGTGAAAAGATCTTTTATAGAAGATATGCTGCAAGAAAACGATCTGCTATCCATTCTTCTTGGAAAGCAATCAAGTTATCGTGCTGTTTTATGGAATGCTGATTTACTCCCAGATTTGAGCAAGGATTTTCCTCAGTTGCCTGACATGAATTCTACTACTACAACCTCTGTGGAAAACATATCAAATTTGAGTTCCGCTGATAAGAAAAACCCCAGTTGTCTGCTTGATGAAATGAGCTTGTATATGGAGAATCTGACTGAATTTTGTAATGATGACGACAGTCTTCCATGTCACTTCCAAACTGATTCTGGAGCATTGGCATGTGTGGGTTGCGGAATTCTTGGTTTTCCATTCATGGCTGTGGTGCAACCATCAGAGAGATCAGCAATAGAACTTCTGCCAGTCTCAGATAACGGTATTTTCTCTGACTTTTGGCTTTTATCTTTAGCACATTTTTATCAGTAGTTCGTTGGGAGTTTTTCCCGTGTTTTGGTGTTACATGGCAAATTGAGCATGAATCATGACTGTCATCATGATCTAGGAAGATAGGAGAAATTTAATTTTTATAGTTATAACTTTGAATTCTTCAAAATCAGATTCTTCCAAATAAGGAGGATCAAATAGGAATTTCATATATATATTGATGAAGCTAAGAGGGTCATGGAGCTCTTTCTAATGGCCAAAAGCTTTTTTTGTCCATGTGGAAAACTGGAAAAATGACTGTTTGGTTTCTATACTCAGTGATCTTAGTGACTTAAACAAGAATGTCATGGTGTTTGGTTATAAAACTACTATGTTTACTGTTGCTAATTATTCATCCCTGTTGCTGATCATCGTTTGTGTTGAGATTCTGAAGGTTTTGGCTTTTGATCTCAACTTAAAATTTGAATTTCCCTTTTATCATCAGCATGCCTTCATATGACTGAAGCAGATGGTCTTATTGAAATGCTGAAGTGCAAAAACTTTTTCATTTGTTTTGCAGGGAATGCTCTTTCTGTAACTGATCTACCTTCAATAAATGCACCAACGAGTCCATCAATAAAGAACTGCGATAAGGGTTGGAACATGTCTTGTAAATTTTTGAGGCCACGAATTTTCTGCCTGGAGCATGCTGTCCAGATTGTGGAGATGCTACATGGTAAAGGTGGAGCTAGTGTACTCGTAATTTGCCATTCAGGTTTGTGTACCCATTTTCCACTCTCTTTCTTCACAGTTGATCCCTTTCTTCCTAGTTGCATGCGGTCCTTTCTTTATATCCCCATCAGGGCCTGGTTTATGGATTTTGTACAAAAACATCCATGTTAGCAATATTAAGGTGGCCTAAGCCTAAAGAAAATAAAAACAAGAAAAACTAGGAGGCTAATCAGAGGAACAATGCCCAGCAAGGTTGCCAAAATCAGCTGGGCTGTCTGTATTAATGTAAACAAGTAGAAAAAGTATGTAGTTGGCAAAATTGCTTCATCATTTGTCCTGAATAACTTTGTACATTATTCCAGACTACCAGAAGATCAAGGCACATGCCAGCGCAGTAGCAGAGGAGATAGGCTGTGCTTTTGATTATAATGAGGTTCCTTTAGAGACTGCATCCCCTGATGATTTGACCTTGATAGATCTTGCCATTGATGGTGAACAGCACAATGAAAGTGAAGAAGACTGGACATCTAAATTAGGAATTAACCTGCGGCAGTGCATCAATGCAAGAAAGAAATCTGCATATAAGCAAGTCCCTTTCAAATTGGCACTGGGAATGTTGTTCCCAGAGAAACTTGCTGCATCAGATGTCGTGTCTTTGAATTGGCTGTCAAAGAGATTTCGCTCCAGAAGGTTAAAGCCTTTGACTCGGGCAAAAGCATGTGATGCAAGTCAGAGAAAGAAGGGTGATCAGTTGGAAGGAAAGGCAGATGGCTCCGCTGATAAAAAGATGCTTCAGTATTCAAGGAGAAAGTTCAGGTCAAAACAAGGTTCTTCCTCTGAATCAAACATGGTTCATGTACCCCCTAAGGAGTCCATAAATGTGCCGACTGTCTTGATCGGAGATTCTGCTAACCAGGTCCCTGAAAATGAGCCTGGAACTAAGAATTGTAGGAGTGATTGTGCACTTTCATGTGTCATGCAGCCTGAAAATCAACTTACTGAAATGACCACTAGTCTGAGTTTGAAAGTTGCTTCTTCACAACCTTCAGATTTCACTCAGGAACATATGTCAGAGGATGAAAATGCTGTACCAGAGGTACAGAATCAATCTACAGATGAAATGAAGATAGATGACAAAAGTAGTTGCACGACACCTGATCATTCTATGCCTTGTAAGTTGGGTGCCTCAGAAGTTAATAAAAAGGACCATGAGATTTTGCTTGACAAAATAAATACTAGCTCACTTACTGTTGCTGAAGACAAAAAAATTGACATGCTTACTGAGAATCTTATCACTGAAGCAATTGACACCAATTGTAGCAATAACCTGGATTTCAAAGAAGCACATCAAGAATTTGAGTCTACCCACAAGGGTAATCAGGTTGAAGCTGCTTCATCTCCTGTTTCATCAGTAACTCAGCAGACACTTGCCTTCATGGAAGAAGATTCTGATAATGCTAGAAATAATCAGAGCACTGAAAGCATGAGCTGTGGTGCATCATTAAAAGATACAATGGACATTTCTATTTTGAATGCAGACAACATGGAACCTGCTGTAAGCTGTGATAAATCAATAAATGAGCCGATGCCAAAGACTGACACTCATGAAGTTCTAATAGAGCCGTGTGCCTCTTCAGACTCCAGCCCTCAATCTTCTGATGTGAGAAAAGAACTGGAAATCCATACAAAAAGTATGAATGATGAGGAAATCTGCTCTGGTTCCGGTGTTGAGCCATCATTAAAAGACTCTTCCGTGTCAGTCTGGGAGTGTTCTGCAACTGAGGGAGAGGAATGTGCTAGAGATAGCTTAACCGAAAGCAAAGTTCATTGTTCACAGGACCATAGGGAGACACCAAGCTCTGAAAGTCTGTCAGGCCTTAGGTCTAAGTCACAAAAGAAAAGAAACAGGGAGTTGGAACAGATACAGGAGATCGATACAAGTTTCCATGGCTTTGTTAGAAGTCCATGTGAAGGGTTGAGACCAAGGGCTTGTAAAGGAGCTTCTGACAGAAGCACGGCTGAAACAAGCAATTCCATGGGGGAAAAGCGGGAGGTTAAAAGGGCTAGGAAGAAATCATCAGATGTTGTGGTGTCTAGCAAAAATAAGAGGTCCCACAAGTGTGACCTTGATGGTTGTCACATGAGTTTTACAACCAAGGAAGAGCTGATGTTGCACAAACGCAACCGCTGTCCATATGATGGTTGTGGGAAGAAGTTCAGATCTCACAAATATGCTGTGCTTCACCTGCGCGTCCACGATGATGACAGACCCCTCAAGTGCCCTTGGGACGGTTGCTCGATGTCATTCAAGTGGGCATGGGCCCGGACTGAGCATATTCGGGTTCATACTGGGGAAAAGCCATACCACTGCAAGGTTGATGGATGCGGCCTTTCATTCAGATTCGTATCAGATTATAGTAGGCACAGGCGGAAAACTGGGCACTATGTCGATACTTGATCGAGATAAAATTCATCCATAATCAGACTTTTCTGTAGCAAAATTGCACATATGCAGCTATTCTCAGGATATTAAGTCTGACCTGATGGTATCTTCTGGTTAGGTGTAAAGTTAGGGATAGAATGGTTGTTTTTGTAGGTATTATAATCCAATGCATTTGAAGGTGGTGAAAATGGGTAGTACAGAGAATTTTTGATCTTCCTGGATTATTATTTGACAGCAGATTGAGTAGGGGCGGCAGCATCAAGGAAGTAGAGAGATCAAATTGTTGGTTGGACATATTCTTGTTGGCCTACATTTGTGAAGATGCCTTGCCTGTACTTAAGGATCTTTTGGTGCTTTGGGTAGTTAGTTCATTGTGGTACTTGAGATTGGGTGTGGGGGCGGCTGGAGGGGGAGGGGGGAGGGTGTGTGGGGCGGCTGGAGGGTGTGGGGGCGGCTGGAGGGGAAGGGGGAGGGTGGGGGGCGGCTGGGGGAGGGGGAGGGGGAGGGGGGGGGGCGGCTGGAGAGGAGGACCTCTAATTAATTACCCCTATAAATTTCTCTTTTGTCAGTCAGAGTGACACTACACGTTCCCAATAATGGGTTGAGTGACAAATCTTTGACTGTATTATCGTTCCAAATTTTTGTAATACGGTTCAATTCTTCATGTGCAAAGTCATGATCTCATGGTCTAGACTTTAGAAAGTCGGGTATGCATTTAGGGGAAAAAATCAGCAATCCATTTTCCTCTCATCCACATATCAATAATAAAGCAGACTAAGAAGAAAACTTGTTTTCTTTGGTTCTCTATACTTGCCAGAAAAATTAATAAAGATGTGTGAACCAATATATAAGCTGTGATCTATACACTGTTTACCGAAAAACAGAGTTTCCTAATTTTTTTCTGTTAATATAAACTTTAAGTCTCTCAACTTTGCATTCATTTAGATTTTCATCCCTCCATTTTCAAACAAGAGGTTCCGGTCTTGCATTGAAAAAAAAAATTATACTTGCATTGTATGATTCTTTTTCCCAATTTCTTCCGTTGGAAATAATTTGTTATATATAAAATGTAAATTCAAGAATAAGCCAGCCGGAGCGCCAATCCCTCTAACATGTCCCCTGAGAGCAGTAGATATGTAAAATTGATTTTGTGTGTGTGTGTATATATATATATATATATAAGCGTTTGCAGGAAATCCATCACAATCACAATAATAGGCTACTCAAATAACCTAGCAGCAAATTCCTTCAATAAAAAAATCCTCAGATAATGTACAAGATGTGGATGAGGAGAGCTAAGTGTGAAATCTGTTGAGACCAAAACAAAATCTCATTGCCTCATTCATCATTCTTACCACGCAGCTCCTTCTCAATCTCCTTCAGAACATCCAAGGCGCCAAGAATCCCCAAAAGGACTAACCCACCTGAAGACTTACCGCCGCCACCTCCTCCATTACCTCCGTTGCCATCATCTCTATAAGGCGGCAGTCCAGGTCCATTGTCATCAATTTGAGGTGTCTTTGCTTTACCTGAGATTTCTCAACCATTGTCTACTGTTTAAAAAATATGGCGACAAATGTAGATAATATTATGCATAATGACTGAGTAGTAGAAAATTATTCAACACTAGAAATGAGACACAACAATTAAACAAGGCCAGAGGACAAACTGACACTTATGCCAAAGGTTCATACAAGCAAGTAGATCTAAAGCACCAGAACTTTGAACAGGCCTCAGTTGCATGATGGTGCTATATAAGACATGATGCTTTATCACTAGCATGGATAGGACGTGGAGCGCATGCACATGGTGTCACAGGTCATGGCACCATCAAAAATGATACTCCCCCCCCCCCCACCCCCCCCCCCCCCCCCCCCCCCCCCCCCCCCCCCGCCCCAACCCACCCACTAACCTGTGGTGTCACAAGTCATGGTTCTACTGAAAGTAATGCAAGAAAGCCATGTATACTTTTAAACAAAGCATGAATTGGAGAGTCAAATTTCTCCTATGACAACAATTGGTAATTAAATAGTAAAAACGATCTTTCTACATACAAATACAATAATATTCTTTTGAACTGTTTTATACTTATAGACCCATGGAGGAAGTGTCAGACATAATCCAACAGAATTATAATGACCAATTTGAAAATAAGAGGCTACAATGCTGGAAAATAAGGCAGGAAGAATTGCAAGACAGAGCATGCCAATGATGAATGTCCTATCCTCATAACCACTTTTTTCCTACCAGGGAAAAATGTAAAGAATCGCTTGGAAATAACTTGAAAATTTGAACAATAAAACCACATTCCATTACAAATGTCTAATTCATGTCAGGACCGGAGGGAGTACAATTTAATAAATGGAGATAGCCACAATGTATAATCACCAAATTATTGTTGCTTGGTATAAGCTGATAGCAGAAAGAGGTCATTACCAGGAATAACAGTGATTGTCCGAGATTCACGTGTTGCAGGTTGCGTTGCCGCAGCTGCACATGTAGCATTCTACATGAAGCATGAGAAAAGACATCAGATCAGAATATTGAGAACTAAAAAATCACAAGAAATTACTCACCGAGAATTTCTATTCTTCAATGTTTATTTTTTTTATGAAACTATTCTTCAATGTTTATAGATAGCAGAAAGTGTACTAAGCGTCAAGATAAACTATCAACACTTGGTGGTTAAAAAATAGCTAAAATCAAGTAGGAAGACAACAACACAACTGACACTTTATATTTCAGATTCACAGAATAATCACCTATTTCAATATTAGTGGTAACTCATTTCTCACACTAAGTGCATTGCAGAGATCAACATTTAATATAATGTAAACATTAATTAAAAATAATAATATGCGGACATGATTCAATGAAAAACACAAACTATCAGCATCTCTCCATTATATAATAACTGAGCCAGCGTGTAATAATACCATAAGTCCATACCTAAAACAGTTAAACCTTCTCATAGATACTTGGCAAGTACAGAAGATACAATGAAAAGAAAATTACTAATTAACGCACACACATGCACAAAAGAAGCAAAATGTAGCTTACCAAAGCAGCAGCACATCTGATATGACGTGACCGAGCTTGAGAAATATTAGCATGAAGTTTTACTCTTCTTGTATTACATGGTAACACTTGCACAGAAACTCGCTTAGGCCTATTATGAACAGCTTTGTTTTGGAATCCACCTCCACTTCTAACTGCATACAGATACATGATAAAATGAAGATGAAGATGAAGATGGTGTGGGATTCTTTGGCGTATTTTTCAATCAAATTCGGCATCAATGCCAATATATCCATAAATGTTGTTTAGAGACACACTGCTCATAATATATCAATTGTGTAGCTCATCCTAGATGTCATGCAAATACACTAGGCCTGCTCTACATATGCTACAAAACTAGAAGGCAAAATTGATGTACCTGATGGTGATGGTAATGGTAATAGAGAGAGGACAGCAGCATTACTTGTCGCCATCGGCGTGTTCATGATGATAAGATGGCTAAGATTAGCTGTTAGATTAATCAGACAGAACAAACTCAGTTTCAAACAAAAGGCCAAAAATCAATAAACAAAAAGTCTCTCTCACTAAATTGTAAGCAGAAAATCGATATGAACTCTCAGCTATCATTCTCCAATTCAGATTTCACATCATAATTTTATAAGAACATGATGCAAAAAACTAAGAAAAACAATTTGGGAATCACAGGACACAATCTCCTAACTGAACAAAGGACAAAACAAAGAATTACATGGACAGAAATCCCAAAAAGATAATCTTCCTTCCTTTCTCTTTAATTTTTATTTAATTTAATCACTGAAGGCAATTTGGCAGCTTCAAATGAAAATGAGAATACTGCAATGGATACAAACACGTTCCAAAAAATTAAAGATCATCCAGAAACATGAAAAGTTTTTTTTTTTTTTTTAAAGTGGGGAACACTATATAAAGGGATTTTTCATATTTGATCACACAATGCAAAAAAAACCGATAAAAACGATGGAAACAGTAATATGACAATGCAAGTAGACAAAATAATCAAACCCCAATTAAAAAAATCGAAACTTTTTGCATTCTATGGCCCCAGAAATCAAACACATAATCTCATCGCATTCTCAAAAAAAAAAAAATCAAATATAAAAAAAAATGTAAGAAAAGGAAAGAACCTGAAAATAGTGATAATCGCCAAAGCGGTACAATGAAGATGAAAACATAAGAGTGTAGAAAATTTTGGACGGAATGAAAATGAAGGGCTTTTGTAATGTGGGCCCCACCCAAAATCTTTTTGAAGCAGAGACAGAGAGAGGTTTCTAGTTCTCTGTTTTGTCAAAGTCGGCGATGCTAAGCTTGTGTATCAAGTAAGGCCATGCTTTTAATTTTTAAATACTAAAAAAGGTAGGAAGCTCAAAAATATTTTTTTTTTCGGAGATTAAGGAAGTAAAATAGGTTAGTTAATTATAACATTTATCAATTTGATAGATTATATACTCTGATGTTCTTATATATGAGAGCTCAGCGTATAAAAAAAAATACATATGAAAGCTCATTGACTTTTGGTTTTTTGAAGAATCCTAAAAGAGCTAAATTAATTATTTATTCACAACATATTTTGTGTATATTAGATCATATATCGATTTATAAGTCAAGTAAAATAATTTAGACAAATATTAGAAAAATTAATTTTAATTACCTTATTTAGCTTTCTTATGAATTTCCAAAGGCCTTCCTTTTGAGCTTTATAATTGACACTTGATAGTCACACTGGGCCGTACATATGTGTGCACAATGCATGTTTGAGGCGTGACAATCATGCCGAGTTTGTCCTTGTGAAATACTCCCTCCGGTTCAAAATATAGGACCTAATTGACTTTTTTTGGAGAGGTTAAGATTGCGAAATAGATTATTAAATGATGACATATTTGATATATTTTTAGATTATCCATTAGTTTATAGGTAAATAAACTAGTTTATGGGAAAAAAATTATGTAAATCAATTTATAATTAACTTATTTTGCTTTCTTAAGGATTTTCTAGAAAAAGTCAATTAGGTCTTATATTTAGGACTGGAGGTAGTATAATAATTAATTAACTACACTAATACCAAAAGCATTTTTACATACTACTTTCTATTTTTTTATTACCCAAACACCTTTCTTTTGAGCTTTATAAAATTTTTTGACACTTGACAGTCATGCCGAGCCATACATATGTATATGTATGCACATTACATGTTAGACACATGAGGATCATGCCGAGTTTGTTCTTGTGAAATCTAATAATTAATTAATTAATTAATTAATCAACACTAATATGCACAACATTTTTTACACACTTTTCTATATTTTTATTAACCAAATACCTTCCTTTTGAGCTATATAAATATTGATTCCTTCTACTAATTTTTCCATAAACCAAACACTCAAAAATCGTGCTGCTAGTGCCTAGTAGTCCCATTTCTCTCATATATCCTTATCATCACTTTGTTTGAAATATAGAAAACATGTCTGATCATAGTTGTAAGCCTTTTTTTGTGCTGGGCATGGTTTCTAGTATATGATCTGGTACTGGAAAAGAAAACGCATATTATATCACCCACCAAAAATTAAGCCAACAAATCCATATAAACAAATTTACTCACATTCTGAACATTAAACGCATCTTTTACTCACATTCTAAGCATTACGCCCCTTGGTTCAATGCTTTCGAAAGGTATATTTTCTTGAAAATGATCATTTTGGTGTAATTAATAGAAATTAAGACCCACATGTTTATCTGCTTGAGAATATTTTTGACACGACTAAAAACGTAATGCTAGAAGTGTGAATACATATAGCGGTGGACTAATTATGCCATGAGATCCTGCTGTGCAAATAGAGGAAGCCCTTTTGTTCAGGTTTCTTTGATTTAATAATATCACCACTATTTTCTATGTTTCGATTTGGTAGTAGAAACTAGTGGTGAAATTATTAAACAAAGAAACCGTGAAGCAGTGGAGGAAGTTAAGGAAGATGGAGAATGAGAGCAACCAAAATGATGGACCCGACCATTTGTTTTTGTACTTTCTTGTTTTTTTTTTCAAAATAAAAAAAAAATTGTATGACTAATAAAAGGGGATGATGAGGTGGAAAAATCAAAATATAGGTGGTTGCCATTTAAGCAATTTCATAAAAATAATGGCCATATTTGCATTGGTAAGTAGGGGTTGATCGTTTCAACATTTAATATGGGGTGAATTTTCTAAGTTTAAGACTTTCTGAACAAACCAGAATTCAAAAAAAAAATATTCCGAGTATTCCTGAGTGCCATGTGATAAATCTTCCAAGCAGGATCAAGGTAGAAATTGGAGGAGTATTTCCATATTATCTATTTGCCAAACATGAATGCTGTCGCTGAAGTTGATTTTAATTGGCGAACAATGGCGATTAAAGAAAATTCTCAAGTCAGAAAAAGATTATATGCTTAGTGAAAATTATGATCTTCTTACATACGGAGCAAAGTTAATATTTTTTACAATTTCATAATCACGCAAATTGTCTAATGTATCAACTACTTTTTGTTTTGGTCGGAGTCTAATGTATCAATTACATTGGACAGGTATATATAGGGGTGGAGCATAAATGTATTCTTATTTTATAAGTTAGTGCTGTGTGCAAAAGTAATAATGCCAATTTTTCTATATTATCTCTAGTTCCGCCTTTTTTTTTTGGAGAAATTAATTATAGGTTCTCTGTAAGAGACATAATATAGAAAAAGTCTCCATAACTTAAGAAATTAAAGTAGAGTCCCCAGGGACTATACTTTAATAAATTCTGAAAATTACGCACATTTAATAATAAAAAATCACTCCACCCTCCCCCTTCTCTCTCCTCTTCCCCTCCCCTATAAGATGATATGTTTTCCCTTTCATCGTTTAACAGTCATATTTATAATTTGGACGACTTCCAACTTTAAAATACCATAGAAAAATTCCTGAAAAGTATTACTTAAATTAGCAAATTTCAGACAGAAAAATTTCAACTATTAAGTAATGACTTTGATTAAATGAAAAATTACATCAACTATTCTACATCACCTATATGGAACTTAGAAGTTCAAACGGTACTCTCTTGTCATCAAATTTTCCCAATTAAACATTATCCAGAACCACATGTCCACACAATTATCACATGCCATTAGATTATCTCATTTCTATATGCCTCCATAATTCGTAATGATTCCCTTCTCTTAAAGAAAATGATAATTTTTCATTCTTGTTACATATACAACATGCTATATGGTTTGAAGTGAGGCCAAATTTCACCCATCAATATAACTATAATTTCGTTGGCTAAAAAAAAAATATAACTATAATTTCAAAATGACACGCTTTTTCATAACTACTCCCTCCGTTCCTAAATATAAGATCACTTTAGGGAAGTAGATAAGTTCTTAAATATAAGATCACTTTCTATTTTGTCTCAATTTTGGTTCAAATTACCCTTATACTTCTTAGCTCCCTCACTTCTCTCTCAAATCCCTATTTGTCTTTTAAATTTAAGTGAGAAATATTTTGGGAAGATCATGTAATCCTAATTCATTGGAAAGTCTTCCTTAATCTCTCCAAATTAGGCAAAGTGATCTTATATTTAAGAACAGATGTAGTATTTATTTTAGAGGTCTATATCACTATGCTATATATCTAACATTTGATGACTTTGGACTTCATTATTGACTTGAGTTCCCTCTCATCATTCAACAGTCATGCTTATAACTTGGATGACTTCTGACTTCAAAATAACATTACTGTCATTCCATGAACGGTTACCACACAGCTCAAAAAAAAAAAAACCAATCATCACATGCCATTATATTCTTCCTGTCTGCAATCTTTCTTTCTTAAACTGATACTTTTTGAATTCCCATTCCTATTATATACAAAACATAATACTCCCTCCGTTCTTAAATATAGGACCTAGATGACCTTTTTGAAAAATCCTAAAAAAAGCAAAAAAAATAAGTTAATTATAAATTGATTTACCTAATTTTTTCCCTTAAACTAGTTTATTTTACCTATAAGTTAATGGATAATCTAAAAAGATATCAAATATGTCTTCATTTAATAACCTATTTCGCAACCTTAATCTTTCCAAAAAAAGTTATCTAGATCTTATATTTAGGAACAGAGGGAGTATTTTGAATGTTGTTGTCACTTTCAGAAGCAACAAATTGTGATTTTTCTAAATAAATAAAAAATAAGAAAACTCCAAAACAAAAACCTATCGTGTAATAATCAGTGTTCTAAAAGCTCGACCAGAAGGCAGGCTGAGTGCCTCAGGTCATGATTCACATGGTCAAACCACTCGGTCCGACAGTCGAACCTATGACCATCAAACTGAAGTGTGAAGCAGTCGACGGTTGACCGGTCCGACCATTCAGCCCGTCACCTAGGTGCAAGTGAGACAGTCAAGTCAATTTCGGTGCCCATACTCTCCGCCCACTTCTTCGAATCCAAATACAATTTGGACACCTCAATTGCAACCCGACCCATATCCGGCCTCTCATCCGGATCCTCCTCCACACATCTCAACCCGACCCGAATCATCTCCCCCGCCACCTCCACCGGAAACGAATCCCTCAACCTCCCATCCACCCACCGCCTCGCCCCTCCCTCCTCCACTGCCGCCTCCCTCGCTGCCTCCACCACACTCACCCTCCGATAACCTCCTCCGCCGTCATCTCCGCCGTCAAACTCATACTTCACCGCCTCCATACCACTCAACAACTCCAAAACCACCACACCAAACGCATACACGTCCGATTTCTGCGTCGCCACACCGGTCGATAAATACTCCGGCGACATATATCCTCTCGTCCCTTCCAACCTCACCGTCCGGCTGCCGGACCTCCGTAACGTCGATCCAGACGGCGTCTCTCCGGCGGTAACAATCTCGCCGCAGAGCTCCGACGTTCCGAAATGGCAGATTCTCGCGTTGAGAGTATCTTCAGTGATAACGATGCTCGAAGATTTTATATGATTATGAACGAAATCGGAGTTCAAACCTGAGAAATGATGAACATAATCGAGTCCGTGAGCGAGATCGGTGGCGATTTGCATGCGAGAGAGCCACGTGGACAAATCGGTGAAGCTAGGGTTTAGTCGATTCCGGAGGCAATCGGAGAGATTAACGCCGCGAACGTAATCATAGACAAGATATATGTAATTTCCGGAGATTGAAGCTCCGAGGAGCTTGATTAAGCTACTGTGGTGGCTCCGGCAGATGACGGAGAGCCGATCGCGAAGCTCCGGTAGGGAAATTTGACGTCGGAATTTTCGCTGGAAAATTACGACGTCCTTGTTGCGAATAGAGGAGCGCCAGGAGGAGGAGGAGGATGAGGAGGAGAATTTAGGAGATTTGAAGTTTCCGGTGGCGGCGGAGATTTCGGAGAATTCATATATGAGGGCGTTTTCGGGAAGAGAATCTTTGAGGCTGGAGAGGGAGGATTTGCTGGAGATGGAGGAGGTTTTGGAGAAGTTTTCGTGGTTGTTGTAGAAGTGGGCGGTGGATTCGGAGGAGAGGTTGAAGGAGGAGGAGTGAGGGTGGCGGAGGTCGGCGGCGGCGGAGGGAGGAGAGGAGGAGGAGGATTGGATGGTGCGGGAGCGGCGGGGCCGGGTAGGTTGGATCACGGCGGTGCTGCTTTTGGACTTGCACATTGAGAGGGTGGTGGTGTGCGGCGGAGGAGACGGCGGCTCATCAGAGAGAGAAGAGAGCTTTATTTAGTGTTACTGTTATTGCAGTTTGTGGGAGGATGAAGGAGGAAGTGACGTGGCGTGTGGGTTGGTTTAGTGTATGCTGACGTGTTCATGAGGCAAAGAGGGATTATTATGGAAGAGGAAGAAAATGCTAGTGATGTCCACTTCATATAGATGACTGTTTTTGATTCTCTATCTCTATCACCTTCACACTTCATTTCTACACGCCACGTTAATTTGAGGATGTAAGTTTCATTTTGGGGCAGTTTATTTGGACGGAGAGTGGATGATGGAAATGGAAATGAGTGTAAGGGGTAAAGATGAAAAATAGAGGTAAATTAAGTAAAGGAAAAGTGTGAGATGAAGAGAGAAAACTTGTTGACCCCTATATATATATATATATGGAAATTACTATTTCCATTTCCCATATTCATTTTCATCAGTCAATTCTATCACACCAAACATGCCCTTATTCTTTTTTTTAATGTTTAGAATACATTCCTTAAATATAAGATGAAAATATATCTTTAAGGTATTTGAAAAAACAATAAAAAGTAGTAGTTACTCCCTTTAGTCCTTATTATAAGTCACCAACCGTCTCTAAATTTTGGTCCTTAATATGAGTCACCAACTTCCATTAACTAACTCATTTATTAAAATTTTCCTAATATACCCTTATTATTGAAAAATGAACATTGGAAGATGAGAAGAGAGAAGATAAAAAATGCACTTTTATACTTAAGTGGGCCATAGTGATAAAGGTGAGAGGGGCAAAAATGGAAAAGACAAAACAAATTAGACCAATTTAATGATGCAACTTCTATTAACTTCTATTCTTTGATATGTACAATTTAGGTGGTTGGTGACTTATAAATAGAACTGGATGGAGTAATATTTAAGAATAATAATAATGAATATATTTCAAATATATATCATTTGACAACTTTACTTCTATTGATAGGAGATAAAGTGTATGGGAGAATTCGAGGGTGTATAGTAAAGAAGAGAAAATAAATAATTAAGGGAAAAAGACACATAAAGTCTTCCCAATTGGTAAAAGAATAATTGAGGCTGTTAAATTGTGAAAATGACAAGTTGGGTCGTAGGCACCTAATACACATTACTAAATTTGGGGAAAGACTCAAATGCCCTTAAAAACTCACTTTTCACAAATTTGGTAAGTGAGTTTTGGTTAGTGAGATATCCTAGTTCTATTTTAAGTGAGTTTTTAAGGGCATTTGAGTCTTTTCCCCAAATTTGGTAATGTGTATTAGGTGTCTACGACCCAACTTGTGCATTTCACAATTTAGCAACCTCATTTGTCCTTTTACCAATTGGGAAGACTTTATGTGTCTTTTTCCCAATAATTAATTAGAATTCTGTATAGTCAACATAGGACAAAATGGAAAAAATCTTGTAAATGTAGATGCAAACCAAAAGTGCACCTGATATTTTGGGACATGTCTCTTAATAATTTGTCACTTAATATGAAGGGAGTGGGTTTGGATTACTGAGTAAACAAATTTAAATGGTAAAGCTATGATTAAATGTTGATAAAGATCATTTAACTAAGCATTGACTAAGATATTCACCTTTACTTTTGAATATAATATATTACGGGCCTGTTTGGATAACTTGTAAAATAGCTTTTTTTGAAACCAAACCTAGGTTTGAGGTATTTGTTGCCAAACACTCAAAAAATGCAGATAAGCTATTTTACACCTGAAACCTCAGTTTTGGATCCAAAACCTCAGTTTGGAGAAAAGCTACTCATTTTTGCTTTTTTTTATCAAAATAAGCTATTTTGGTTAACAATGCAATGTAATGCTCCATTCAGTTCTAAATATAAGACTTAGTTGACTTTTTTGGAGATGTTAATGTTATAAAATATGTTATTAAATTATGATATATTTTAATAAACTATATAAATTATGATATATTTTGGAGTATTTGATATATTTTAAGATTAGTCATTACTTTATAGGTTAAATAAACTAGTTTAAGGAAAAATATTAGGCAAATCAATTTATAATTAACTTATTTTCTTTTTTTAGAATTTTCCAAAAAAATCATCTAGGTCTTATATTTATGACAGAAGGGAGTAGTTTCTATCCTATGGAAAAATATATTTTGGTTTTTTTTATCAAAAATATTTTGGTTAATTGTAGTGTAAACTAGTATTAATACAATTTTCGCAATTATATGATTAAATACAATTTTAAGAATCAAAAATTTATTTATTGCGTTGATTATATTTTTTATGTTTTTATTGTAATTTTGTAGTATTTTTTAATATTTTTACTAACAATGATAAATTTGATCATTTAAATCTTTAAAATAAATTTTTGGGCAAAAGTGTCCTTTTTGGTAATTTAACATTCAAAAAAATATTCTACTGATACTTAATCCAAACACTCTCATTTTATCAAAAGTTATTTTCCAGAAAAGCTATTTTGCTTAAAAGCTATTCTCAAAAAGCTATTTTTCCATAAGTTATTCTCTAGAAGCTAATCCAAACAGGCCCTACATCATTTTATTTTGCTTTGTACATTTAATTACAACTTTTATCTTAAGTTAAAGTATTAATATTAATTGCACACTAAAGGGATCTACATAAAGGGGTGATTATAAGTTTTTTTTTATCAAAAGCTGATTATAAGTTTTTTTTTTTGGTTATTCACCGCCCGGTAGGGGTGTAAATGAGCCGGGCCGAGTCAGGCTTTACGTAAATAGGCCTGGGCCCGTAATGCAAAAGGAAAATATAGGCCTAGGCCCAGGCCTGATTGTAGGCTTTTTTTCAGAAAAAAGCCTAGGCCTGCGAAAAATATTTCAGGCCTGAAAGCCTTTTTAAAAGCCCACTTACAATGTAAGTCTTAAAAAAACTTCAGGCCTTTTAAAAGTCTACTTCAAATTTAGGCTTTTAAAGGCATACATTTCAAACTTAAAAAGACCATAAATATGACACATATCAAGTACAATAATAAGCACAAAAAACATGTCAGGCCTTTTATTATTACAGCTTGAAAAGGCCTACTTACTAATAATATTATTATTATTTTATTATTACTTATTAGTAGTACTATTAAATAGGCCAGGCCTGAAGGCTTTCGAGCCAGGCTTTAGTGAAATAGGCCTTATCTTTTTAGTTAAAAAGGCTTTTCAATGGGCCTGAATCTGACCTGTTTATTAAAAAGGCCGAGCCAGGTCGGGCCCTAAATAGGCCGAGCCATAGGCCGCCTGTTTATGGCCTGGCTCATTTACACCCCTACAGCCCGGTTTAATCCGGACTCGAGGGGTAGGAGTGTTGCCCACATAGGCAAGATTGTCCCCTCTCCCAATGAGAGCGCTTCCCGGGAATCGAACACGCATTCTCATCCTTACGGGGGTTGCAGCCCACTTACCAGCTCAACCAACTACCCATTGGTAGCTGATTATAAGTTTTTAATACACACAAAAGTGATGTTTTAAGGGGGAAAATTAGTACTGTATATGTCACGGATAACTAAGTTAACAATTTTTTTAAGTGTACACAAATCACTTATCTAACTCTCACGTAAGTAAACGAGAGAGTAAACTACTCTAATAATCCAAGTTTTAAGAAAGCTAAAGATGTTAAAGATACAAATGACATGGGAGAAGTCACGTGTTGAAGTTGAAGGAAAATAAAAGAAAGTGAAGCTTGTGATTTGGTCATCAAAGCTGCTTAACTTATGAGTGGAACTGTGTGCTTAGTGGCCTTTGATTCACATGTCAACATTGACAGTAACGCATCCCCACTTTGGAGGGATTAGGGTGGAAAGACCCAGCATTTCTTATTATTTTGAATTCAATTAATTTGCCACTTAAATGGGATAAAGAAGTCTCTCTATACATATCAAGGTCTTCTCTTCATGTTCAAAGATCTAAAGGGGTCAAGCTATGTACCAGATCAACCCCATGTTCATTTCCATTTTGTTATTGGAGGCTATTATCTATCCTTACACTGTTTAAATTCAATTGTGGGGTGAGGTGGTTTTAAGCTTTATGAAGTGTACATGTGAAATAAGTTTTATCTTATATGACAAAATATATTTTAAAATGTTCTCCCAACTGCCTAATGATCATCATTAATCGCTTCTATGATGAAAACTCTCTAGTATATTGACTGGTGCCTTGTTTTCCTTTCTTCAATAACAAGTACGGACCAAAAACTGATTTTCAGAGCAGCTCATGCAAGTTCAAGGAAACTAATATTCATTAATCATTTTCATTCTTTACAAACACCGCAGTATGGCGCAACTCTTGCAAACATATTTAATTAAGTAAGAACCATATATACATGTGTGTGTGTGAAAATATTTTACAAAAATGTTTCAGTCACTCACAATCCAAGCGTAAGACTCATAATAAATTCATATTTCAATTTCACTAACGCCTAAAACATTTTTCACACATTACTTCATGTATGGCTGACTATAGTTATATAATTTTGTGATGCCAACCCCCAAAAATAAATGGTTATAAAAAATGCGTTATGCTTAAATTATATTTATCTTGATGTTGAATTTTGACCTCGCTTCAAACCATTTTATATTCTTTAGTTACATTAGACTTTGACTAATTTAATTGACGTCATTGCATATTTTTGATTGAAACTGAATTTAAGACTATTGATTATAGTAAGTACTCCCTCTGGTCCCTGATGTAAGAGCTAGCCGCCAAAAAAACGCTTCTTAAGAAAACATGTGAATGTTAGTTGGATGTCTGGAGTTAATGCTTCTTTTCCAAAATTGCCCATATTTATTATGATACTTTTAAGAGAGAGAAATACATAACCATTAATAAATATGAAAGAGAGTTAGGGGTAAAGTAGGAAAAAATGCATCAAATGAGGAGAGAATGTGGGGTGAGCTCTTACATTAGGAACCAAAACCATTCAAATTTTGGGCTCTTACATTAGGGACCGGAGGGAGTATTATTTTTGGCCAAAGACTATTGATTATTAAGTTAAAACAACCTTAGCTTCTTCTAAAAAGTTGAGTCAGGTGCTCTTTGGTGGCCTCACTTCCTTTGAAAAGTGACCATAGACACAAATGCTAAAACTCGACTAACGATGCCCATACAAAGGAGGATTAATACGCACAAATTCCAATCATGAATATTATAGCCACTTTCCTTTAGTGATGCACATCGAGTTATGAGCCATACTCCATGATACCTGAAACATGTAAAAATAGTTCGTGATATATATCTACATTATCTATAATCACAGATTATTGACGCAGATGCACTCTATTATTATTTGTTTTCAATAAAACCATAGAAAATGATATTCATTGACTTGACCCTTACGTTTTTGACTAAAACTTCTAATATGACGGGCCTAGAGATTTCTAATGACAAATATATATATAGTGGATTTAAGAATACTCATACAGACTTTATTTTCAAGAAGCCAAATATATATAGTGGATTTGGATTCCTTCAAGCTGAGCTTTTTGAAATTGGTTAAGTCTAACGTAAAGCACTAAAACTATACGCAATGTATATGTACTTTATGTTCTTATTATGAAGGATCTAGATTTCACGTGTCTTTCTTTAAGCATCTTACAAGAAAAGGTGCAATTCCAGGAATCATCTATGAAAGAAAGGTACCTCTCAGCATTTGCAATCACAAATGCTTGCAGAGCCCACTTAGAATAGCAGACATTAGCTACACCCTTGAGAAAATCACCATCCTTTTGTTTTGTTG
Organism: Mimosa pudica; assembly: GCA_029929735.1. Taxonomy (NCBI): domain Eukaryota; kingdom Viridiplantae; phylum Streptophyta; class Magnoliopsida; order Fabales; family Fabaceae; genus Mimosa; species Mimosa pudica. The sequence goes on along the minus strand of JAKELP010000021.1, from coordinate 2,249,071 downwards.
CAATAAGTGTCAGAACAACTGGAAGAAGTACTGACCACTGCAAGATGAAAGAGCTTACATGGCAGAATTAGGATAAAGGAAAATAAAATGATAAGATAAATATCAAGTGGTGAATCGATAATCATTGTCAAGAATAAATTTTACTGACACGCAAGTATATCGTTACATGCTTTCTTCTTTTAGTTTGTGCAGAAGTATATCATTAATTAAATTCTGCATATAAGGTTTATTTCCAGATATTTTTGTTCAGATTGATTTAATAGATAACTTTTTGTCTACCAACCACGATAACAATAACACAATATTCTTATCTAATTATATGGGGTTGACTACATGGATTCCATAATAACATCTTCACACAACATCATTGGACTCTAGCAAGGTCCCACTCAATATGATTTTTCCTGAAAGCATCTATATTGATTGCACTTAATAAGGGATGGTTATGATGGATGATATTTTGAAACAACCAATATATATTTGGGAAAATAGCAACAAGGTCCCTTGTAAGGGAATTGATCCCAACATGTCCCAAACAAAAATAAAATTATATTGAATTTTCAAGAAACTTGTGTTATATTAAATGGTAAGTCATTGACAACTAAAGTTGTCAATAATAATAGTTCCTTGAGTTGCCAATAATAACTAGGTTTTTGCATAGTTGCATTGACAATTCAATGAGCTACTATTAATATTTATTGATGACAAGTTATTTGGTATAATCCAAGTCACTCCAGTGTAATTTGATGATTGTTTAGGAGCTGGTTGTAATTAAATCCCTTATAAGGGGTCTGGTTGTGATTTTCCCTATACATAACTCTTATATAAGAACAAGAGATAGTACTGTGTACTGGTTTGAGATACTTACAAGCTGAGCAGCACCAGGTTGAAAGAGCATGGACAAAGCATAAGCCATGCCAGTGACACAGTAAACAAGACAGAGAAGGACAATGTAGTTATCTGCAAAAGAGGATCTTGGATTGGTAAGAAAATAGAACATGGAGAGGTACACTAAAGGCTTGATCAGTGTATTAAAGTGATCAATCGTGTCCTTTGACAGAAAATAAGCCAAGCTGCTCATGCCAGATTCTCTTTCCCTCCAGTACTGTATTTTATCCAGAGAAAATGATCTCAAGGCTGCTATTTTGCATAGGAGAGCTGAAAATAACAGAAAACAACGTATGACCATAAATATCTGATATTGAGATGAACTTTTTGTGTGTGTGTGTGTGTTTGGCTGGCAATAGTAAGCTAATTGATGTAGAAACTGTTTAAATATCATTTCAAAGCTAACGTCGATTATTAAGTGGAATACAATTGAGAAAAATTCTTAGTTGATTAATCATGACCGAGAAGTACAATTTAAACACACAGTTTACTATTGTCATGTAAAAGATGATCTTAAATAACTCATTATGTTAGAAATTTTGGATTTGTAACTGTAAATATCTTAGTATGGTAAAAATTTTTCCCCCAAGTAACATTTATCACATGGAGAACATATTAATATTCAGAAAAAAATTCAATTTATAATTATACAAAAATGTAGTATAAGGTCTAATAGCTCTCAAACAGATAGTATGAAATTTGATAAACTTACAGACAGCTATGATAGTGTATGCGTAGCCAGCTGCACCAAAAGTTTGTTCACTCGTTTTTGTGAGCAATCCCAAGCAAGCTCCAGCAAGTAATAAAATCAGGTAATCCATAGCTTGAATGCTTGCTTCCCTTAGTCTCTGCTTACCAACCCTGAAATAATATTGTGCCTATCACCTATCACATGTAGTTTAATGGCTACTAGAAAAAGAAAATATAGTTTGGCCATAAATTAATATATAGCATTGGCGCCAAATTGAGCAAGGCATGTGTGCATGCATGTGAGTTTCTTTTCTTTTGTTTCGTTTTTAATTAGAAAGACAAGCACTACTAGCCTGATGTTTCAAGTAGGAACAAATATGAAACCTCTTATTTTTAGGGAGCTTTCATATCCAATGTTTCATAATTATGATGAATCATAAATAATTTTTGTAACGATTTAATAGATGCAAGATGCAATTTCTCTTCGACAAGTATAACTCAACTCGGCAATTGTAATGGTTTGTTAAAATAAACAAAAGATTATTCAATATATTATCTTCAAAATAATGCAACTTCCATGTAAGAAAAGAGGTTCTTTGGATGATTTAATTACCTTATAAGGAAGTACTTATATTGCTTAAACAAGCCAGGAGTTTTCCTGTTAGATAATTCCTTGGACTTGGAATAATAATTGAGTCTAATCTTCTCACTCTGCAGTTCCACACTGAGTTTAACATCTTGCCATAATTCTCCAGCAAAGGTAGTTTCATTAGCTGTGTTCACACTTTGAGGTGATACATCAAATTTTGATATACTCTGCTGCATATCAGAAGGTACTGGATAGTTATTATAAAGCATCCATCTAACTGGAAGCTCTCTATAGCTCACACTTGATGAGCTTCCACCAGGTACTGCTATCATACCCTCTAGAATGTCAATGAAGTAGTCTGGAGGATTTATCCGTTCTGGGATAATGATCCCAAGACCTGCAAAGTACTCTTCAACTTTCTTCACTGATCCATGATATACAGTAAGACCACCTTTTGCCAGAAGAACTAGATCATCAAACATCTTGAACAAGGCATAGCTGAAGCAGAAAGTTCAAACCATCAATGAATGATGACAACACAAACATTAACAAAAGTAGAAGTAACAAATATGATGACTATGTGATGGTGACTTGGTAATATGGTATAGTACCAGCTAGTTGATACTGAATACATGTAGTTCAGTTTCTTTAATAAAGTGATCTTATAATTAGGAACGATGCAATTGTGGAATTAAAAGTTACCTGGGTTGGTGGACGACCATACAAATGTTCACCCCTTCTAGAGCTTCACGTCTAAGTGCTCTAAGAAGTAGTTGAGATGATGCACTGTCCAAACCAGAAGTGGGTTCATCCAAGATCAAAAGTGAAGGTTCCATGACCATCTCTAACCCAACATTTACCCGTTTCCTTTGACCTCCAGAGATTCCTCTCTTTTCCACTGTCCCAACCAAGGAATTTCTCACTGACTGAAGTCCAAGGAAATCAATTACTCTTTCAACAACTAAAACTTTATCTGGTTTTGGCAAGTTAGAGGACAACCTACAACAGTATTGTGATTTTGTTTAGAGGATATATAAACATATACAATATAACAGAAATTATAATTTACATTTATAGATTGTCTAACTATGTGCCATACCTGCACTGTGCACTGAACCAAAGGTTCTCTTCTACTGTTAGATTTCCATGAACTATATCATCTTGTGGCACAAAGCCAATAATTTTCTTGTAAGAGTGAATAGATTCATTCTTTCCATTTATAAGAATTGATCCAGTTGCTGTGCATCCATGTGCTTTCCCAGCTAAAGCTGACAGAAATGTGGTCTTACCTGCACCTGAAGGACCCATGACAGCAGTAATTCTTCCAGGTTTAATTTTACCTGTAACACATCTTAATATGTGCTTTCCCTGTGATTTCAAAGTGAGAGTCAGATCTTTGAAAGAAATCTCTATTAATGGCCTTTTCCTCTGATGCTCATTGTTGTTGATAGCCATTCTAATTACCCCTGAGAAGGTAAGATCCTTGTTTTCTTGTTGCTGTGCTTTCTCCTTCTCAAGTTGAGTATATGCATACTTGAAAATCTGAGTATGAGTATTCAATTCTTTCACCTTATTGGGCATTTTCTTCTTGGAACTCTTTTCTTCATTTTCATCATTGTCTAGTTCATTTTCTATCATTTGTCTCAGGTTCCTGGGTTCTTTTCTCATCATTTCACTTGGAGGAACAGTGACGCTTGAAGTGATAGAATTTGGAGGCAAAAATTGAGCATCTGTTTCAGAAGTTTCATGATCCAAAACTTGGTGTTTTCCTGAATTGGATGCTAATTTCTTATTACGAGAAAATGTACGAGAAAGCTGCTTTTGCAGCCCATTAGCATGCTTCTTAGCAGCATCTTTTGCAGATTGCCATCTGTGGCGTGCATTTGCAGTCTTCCTTGCACTTGAAGCTGCTGCTTCTCTGGATTCAGCCACTCGCCGCTCCCTAATTGCGAGGACTTGGTCAGAGAAGTTGTAAATAATGAGCAGCAAAGTGCTCAAAGCAGCCTGCATATATAAGCAGTGAGAGAGTGTCAACACTTCTGCCAGCATTGTCTGTATTTGTTTATGCATATCTGTGTGTGTGTGTGTAGGTATTTAATCTTGTCTGTATTCAAGAATAAATACCCCTTCATACTAGAGAATAGAACCATAAGAAACTATGCTCAAGAAAAAACAAAAGAATCATCAGAAACATTCTATCTTTGATCAATATAGTGTTACTTTGATGCCAACAAAGCAAATTGGAAACTTGTCCAAGATTATACTCCCTCCGGTCCTAAATATAGGACCTAGATAACTTTTTTGGGGAGATTAAGGAAGGCTTAATTTTAGATGTCTTTCCAATAATACCCCTCCTTAAATAGTTCAATTACTTAGTAGTCCTTCCACTATAAAAAAGGAGTTGTTAAGAAGAAGAAGGGTAGTTTAGGAAAAAAGTTACCAAAAATGTAATTAAGTCTTATATTTAGGACCAAAATGAAGTTTCTATCTAGGTCCTATATTTAGGACCGGAGGGAGTATTTGGCATCACAGCTTAGACACTAAATTTAGCAGTTACCCCTTAGATAATGGATGGCTGATCAAAAGAAATGGTTGATTGGTTGAACAAAGTTGAATAATTCTGATTCTGAATTGACAACTTACAATGAGCATAATTCCATATAAATGGAGGTTTTGGGTTGCTGTTTTTGAATTACATGAACTCAACTTGAAGCATCCTGCAAGATTATCCACTATGGTGAGGAAATTGATCTTATGTTCTAAGACTTGAATATAAAAGTTTTTCACCAACAATTTACATTTCTTCTGAAACCTTACTTTTCTCAGATGTAGAACCCGTCCTGCAATAATGCCTGAAATATGGAAACAGAATTAAAAGTATAACAATCATGGTCACATGCATTATAAAGAAAATTTATTCATATCATTGAAAATCAACATAAGGGCTTCTTCACCCAGATCCATCTATACCATTACTTCTTTCAGAATCCTTTTATAGCATTTATAAAGAAGAACCAGATTCTGAGATAAAATAATACCCACTACTGCAAGGGACACTTTTGGTGGTTGTTGGACAATATGAACCAGATGAACAAAATATTTCAGTACTGCTACTAAAATCAGCCCAAAAATTTGCTCCTCCACATGTATGGTTTGGTTGGTTTGGGGGCAATTGGTAAAGATATCTGCAGTAATACATAGATTGATATCAAATAGAGAGCATAATCAGAAACTTTTAAGAGGAAAACAAAACTTGAGAGACCAACATCAGAACTCACGGTTCACATACACCAGTTGCTTCATTGAGTCTTGCAAGAGGGCAATAGGAACCTAGCGGGCAAGCTTCAGAATAATTTTTTGTATGCCACAAAAGAAACATGCCAAGTATTAGAGAAAGCTGAAAGCAATCAAGTCTCAAATCTTCTCATTCTTGAAAAATGTTTCATTCTACATTTTTCTGATATGAGGCATGAACTATTATCCAGTACCAAGTAGAAATGTATACTTGATCAATACATTCTAACATCTGAAGTGGTTTGGATATGTTCAAAGATTTGCAACTTTTAGTAACCTTTCGGGGGATTTGCACCTTTACCCTTTGATTAATAATGCATCCATAGATTTAGTCATCGATAGAGCATAATGTCCAGCCCAATCTAATGGAATAAGACTTAGTTGTTGTTTTATATTATCATGCAGAGGTGGTTTCTAGTAATCTCTTATACTTACGTATCATGCAAGTAAGGCCCTGAGGACAAAAAAAGCCCTCACAACATGCTTGACAAGTTATAGTTCTTGAAGGTATCTCCTTTGAATTCTGAAGGTCAACTTGCTGTTGTGGGCCAACACTACAGGCCCATCCAGGCTCGCAACCAGAAACCCATGAGGTTAAATTGCAGTTCTTGTTAGGCATTAGGAAATTGGCATTTCTTGAACTTTTAAAGAAACTATTTAAGTAAAACCTCATCTCAGCTGCTGTACACAAGCGTTTTGTGACATCACCTGAAAGCCATCAAATTATTACAAGTGAAATAGATTTCCATATAAAAACATAAATATATGGCATTGTTACTCAATTCTCCATTTAAATCTAACAAGAAACAATGGTTGATTTAATTTTTATGGATTTGGTGGCCATCTATATCCAAGTAATTATCGCGACTGTGTACACAAAGCAAGAATACAAGATTATTAATTAAGTTGAAACAACTTATAACCAGTTGATCCAAGTAGTGATTTGTGGTACAATAATTGCTTCATCTTGATTTCTACTATTATAGAATGAATTGGAAGATAAAGTTGACAAAATATTGTGAATAGAAGAATAGTAATTGCTGCAGTGAAAGATGGTCTCACATAATCATATATTTATGAAGTTACCTTTTGTTTTTTGGATGCAAGAACTCAAGAAGTCCAAATTTGAAGAGAAGTTAAATGCTTGGTTCCATTCAGTTTCCCTAAAATAAGAAAATTGGGTTTCACACTCAAATCCATATACTCAGAATTACAAGATGAAATCACCTTAACCAAAAGGTATTATTAATTTTTTAAGCATGAAGCGGTATTCTATAACTCATATGGAGAGATATATGAATGATGCGAAACTTTCTTAGGAGGCTATATCAATACTCTGCTACATGTTCAGCAAAAGAGGTGAACTGTCTTTGAATATGATTAATATTACCTCCAGTGCTTGGTAATGTACTCAAATATTAAATTATGCAGTTTAAGAAAAACGATTAATACGAATACGTAAGAAAAAAGTTAAAGGCTTAGACAACTCATATTGAGTTCTTACAAAAGAAAAGGGACCAAAACAACTCAAATTTAGTACAACTGGAAGTAGTTTCCATCAATCCCTATATAATGAAATAATCTAGATTTATATACTAGATGAGAAAAGGGATAGGAGGTATATATCAGAGCAAATAAATTAGCACATGTACAGTCAGTTTTACTAGTAAATATCCTAAGGCTGGTGGCCATGCAGAGAATTTAATCCTCTCAGATTTTGCATAATGAAATACAGCTGATTATAATTATTGTTCTTCCAATTGTGTTTTTAACATGCTAATAAAGAGAGAAAAACGAAAGAGAACACTCACGAATCTTTGATGCAAAAAGTGGCATGACGGCTGATTTCTTGGCTAAGAAGGGAAGTGAGATTGGAAATTCTAGAGTACTCTATCTGCGTTACCAATGGAAGAACATCTTGGCAACTTATCACATTTAGTCCTAGCCACCAAATGAATACTGCCAATACTTTCTTTGAGCTCGCTTTAGGCTCCCACATGTTGATGCTGATGATATGTATATACTGAATAATATGTGTGTGTGTGTGTGTAATGAAGCTAGCTATCTAATAATGAGAAGCTTGAAGAGTGAAAGATTTTGTGGAGGAAAGTAATGAAGATGATGATGATGATGATGATGATGATGATGAAGAAGAAGATGGAGGAGGAAGTAATGAAGAGGTACTAGGTGGGACCCACCAAGGAGGAGACAGGCATGCACGTTCGAACGAGTAACCATTAATCATGCCATGCATGCAGGAGTCATCACCTTTCAGTCTACGCCTATGCATGCACTAAATAATCATTTTCTTTTACAACTTTTTTTTTTATATTTGAGAGAAGATCATTTATCATAAGATCATTTATTTATTATAAAATGCAAGGATAGGTTTTCAATATATATGCAATAGTTTCCTCATGTACAATTTCAGGGAATCCGCTTTCACGTGAAGAAGTTACAATAACTTGCTCATGTTTATTATTTATGATAAAAAGAATATATTTTTAAAATATTTAAGTTGACATTGGAAGATTGACTTACGCCCTTAATCCAGTCAAACCATGCATTTCTTTACTAATCAACAAAAGATTATATATTCTTATAGAATTAATACTTTTCAACATTAATATTTAAACAATTTCATCCTCAACCTATTGAGATCTATTTTTATAATGGTATAATTTACTGCATTGCTTCTTGAATGTAAGACCTAATTAATTACCTAATTTTAATACTTTAACAAGTTACGTAAGTTTGTTGAAATAATATTATATTACCAAATCACCCTAATTATTTATCTTTACTTTCATTTTCCCTCTTTTATTTGTTTAATATTAAATAGTGTCAGTAAAGATCATTTGAAGAAAAGTTAGAAAGGTTCATATAATTAGAAACAAGTTGATGTCCCCAAATAGATCATATATTTAAGGAGGGAATTATACACTTAAAATTTCAAATGTCATTAAACAAAAGAGCACGTACTATACACTGCATCCAAAAAGAATGATTAAACTTGAAGCTTATAATTGAACAAAATGATATGTTCACATTCACAATTGTACCCTCAATTTTCTAGAAACAAAATATAGGTACAGAAAAGAATGGCAAATTAAATTACGTTTAGAAAAAAAAAAGAATTTCCTACATATACACAAGTAGTCTAGATACAGATGAAGAATGGCAAAATCATTGAACTTTACTTCCTCCGTAAGATTAGCAAAGAGAAGAATGCAATTGCACGGCTAGCTACTCCAACAAGCATAAGTATTAATATGCATAAACCCCAATCTGAAAGATCATAGTCGTTTTTCTTAAGGGCACCACAACGAGTTATAAGCCACACTTTATCATACCTGCAATGTAACAAACAGTAAATATCACATAAGTACTATAGTAAAAAAAACATCACATAAGTACACTAAATTTCAGCTTTTAAATGCTTGGGGGTTTAGGAGGGTAAGTGGGGAATTTTTATCACTTAGATTTAAGAAAAGTAGAGAGGTGGGGTTTAAAGTTTTTGATTATTTTTTAGTCTTTTATCTTACATCTATATATTAAAATTTTATAATCCCACCTCTCCACAAATTTTTTTGAATCCAACCCATAAAAACTTTCCTTTCCATCTCCAGATCCCTTGTACCAAAAATTCCTTATCAAATGTTAATTATATCCTATATATAGATAGTGTGGGGTTGTAATTATCTGCAAGGATCTGAAAGATTATGAGACTTTGTTAGTAGTTTGATATACCAACATAATTTGGGTATGGATTACAAGAGTGGTGAATTATGTTTACCATTCAGCATTAGCAATCACAAATGCCTGCAAAGCCCATTTGGTGTAGCAAAAATCAGATATGATCTTTATGAGTTGACTGTCTCTTGGCTGAGTGGCTACTAGAGTCAACACAACGGGGAGAAGTACTGACCACTGCAAATAAGACATGTCAGATAAAAGTATATAGAAAAGGAGTTGATGATGTAAACAAAATAATGACATTTTCCGTATTAATTCTCATAATTGTTTCTCCAGTTGATTTTGTTACAGATACTAATAAAACTGGCTTTTAGCTAAACAGAATTTAAATTAAGAAACTAGGGCTGAAACAGATTGAATTCAGTACTTGGTCAAGGAAATCTAACACTATGTCAAAAACTATTTTAGTCAGAAGCTAAGTGAAGTCACAAGTATAGGGCTATTTTAACATATGTTAAATTTTTTTTTTAACATATGTTAAGTATTATAACAAAACTATTCATGAGACTTCAATCATTGTTCAAGATTTTGACTTTGAAGTGGTTCCTTGAAAAAACTTACCAACTGAGCAGCTCCAGGTTCAAAGACAATGGCCAAGGCATACCCCATGCCAGTCACACAGTACACAAGGCAGAGTAGAACAGTGTAATTATCAACAAAAGTAGATCTTGGGTTGGTGAAGAAAAAGAACATGGAAAGATACACCGCGGGTTTGATCACTGTATTGAAATGGTCAATTGTGTCCTTGGCAAGAAAATAAGCCAGGCTACTCATGCCGGATGCACTCTCCCGCCAATATTGTAATTTCTCCAGAGAAAATGATCTCAATGCTGCTATTTTGCATAGAAGAGCTGAAAGCAATAAATGTAACAATTTGAGAATCAAAGGTTTATATTATGGAATTAGCAAGGGCCTAAAGCAACTATAAAGTTATAAAAAATTCTCCTTGAGTCTCACACATAGAGTTGGTTTTAAATCTCATCATGCTTACAAATAGTCCACAGCTCAGCAATATGATTCTATTATACTTACAAACAGCAATCACTGTGTATGTGTATCCTGCTGCACCAAGTGTTTGATCCTTCATTTTGATAACTAATCCTATGCAGGCTCCAGCAAGTAATAAAATCAGATAGTCTATTGCTTGTGCTTTGGCATCCCTAAGTCGCTGCTTAGCAACTCTGAAATAGGAAGTGCAGGGAAAAGATAAAATTACTCGGAATAAACGGAAAAATTTGCAGAAAGGATTTTTTTGCCAAAAAAAAAGATTCAATTTTATTAATCACAAAAAATAAGCATATTACACACTAATAGCAAGGCCACAGAAAAATTGTCCATGCAAAACTAATCTTATATGGTACAGAATATAGAGTAACAAAATGAAGAAATGAAACCAAAATCAAGACAATAAAAGCTAGCCTAGACCGAAGTAAATTCAAGTAAGCCAAGAAAGGATATATTATGAATATGTAAGATTTAAGAAATGTTTTTTAAGAAACAAGATACACATTGATGTAGTTACCTTGCAAGGAAGTATTTATATTGCCTAAACAGACCAGGAGTTCTCCGATTTGATAAATCCTTGGACTTTAAAAAGTTTAGCCTTAACTTTTCTCGATGCAACTCTATGTTACCCTTCACATCTTTCCATAGCTCTCCAGTGAAGGATGTTTCCTCATTAGCAACATCATTTGTATTTGTTTCATTAATTGGATTTAGAAGCCTGGATGGCATGCTACTCTTTTTCATATCAGGAGGTACTGAGTAACCATTATGAATCATCCATCTTACCGCAAGCTCATCATACTTTACTTCTGAGCTTCCACTAGGTTTTATCACTCCCTCCAAAATGTCAATAAAGTAGTCTGGAGGGTTGATACGCTCAGGAATAAAGATCCCTAGGCCTGCAAAGTATTCTTCAACTCTATTGACAGGTCCATGGTAGACAGTAAGACCACCTTTTGCCAAGAGCACCAGATCATCAAACATCTTGAACAATGTATGGCTGAAAGAGAAAGCCTCATGTTAGTAAATGGGTGAAGAAATAAAAATTTTCTAGTATTGCATTTAAATTCTGCCATTTAATCAACTATGAATTAGATTGACAAAAGTCTTATAGCTAAAAAAAGGTGGTGCATGGGTGAAAACCTATACACTGCTAATAATTCATGCTAAAACAAACCTGGCCACTTGACCGTGATGGAAACAAAAACCACAAATACAAATGGATTTCAATCCATTGCATGGCTTCACCCATTTATGCTGACACGAATGATGGATATTTAAAGTAGCAAAATGACACATGATTCACTAGATCAGCAGAATTTAACGGCCCACTGATAGAAGTTTGAGGATAGGGATCAGATCAAAATTATAAAAACTACAATGGCTTGCATACATTTAATCTATTGGAAACCAAATTCTAAATTGAACAAATGTTTGAGGACCAGTAGAGTAATTCAACCAAAAGAATTAACATTAATGAAAACATAAGATTTTCAAAATAAAATTGAAGTAATATAACAAATCAACACAATGCATTATAAATTCTGTACAATGCAAAGACGTCCCTTGTGACCAGATAGAATTTTAAAACATTTTGTGATATCATAGTTTCACAAAAAGAAAAAGGATAATTTTTACATTATGCATGGTTGTGTATAGAAAAGTTACCTGGGTTGGTGAACTACCATGCAGACATTCACCCCTTCAAGAGCTTCACGTCTAAGTGCTCTAAGAAGCAACTGAGATGATGCACTATCCAAGCCTGATGTGGGTTCATCCAGGATTAATAATGAGGGCTCCATAACCATTTCCAATCCAACATTTACTCGCTTCCTTTGGCCTCCAGATATCCCTCTCTGTTCTACAGTTCCAACCAGTGAATTTCTCACAGAATGAAGTCCCAAGAATTCAATAACTCTTTCAACCACCACTACTTTATCCGCTTTTGAAGATGCAGCAGAGAGCCTTTATTATAATTGAGATAAAGAAAAAAATCATTTAGCAAGAAAATTGGACTGGCAGATCATGCATAAACTGAAATTCCAAGAAGCAAACAATATAAATCTTAAGATTGATGTTTAAATAAATGACCTGAAGCTTGCTTGATTTAAACAGTTTTATGTGTATTAAAGATAAGCACATAAAAGTATGTTAATGATCATTGATTTCCTGCAGTTTACTTTCTGAACAAATTGTCAGTAATAGCAATGTTGGCCGTCGTGGGGGTATGGCATGTCAGGCATGGAGTCAGATATGGCTGTGGCCATTACCTTTTAAGGCATTTGTGGGGATTGCCACTATACACCATTGCTGACACTATTGACAATTTGATGAGCCACTCATATAAGCTCCAAATCCATTCCTAAATTTTCTACAATATTCTTTATCAATATTTCAGAAGTGCTGCATATATTTTATAGACTCGAGAGGAATAGTAAGCAAAATAGCCTCTCTTCCAATGGGGTATCCCGTTAGAAACCTTTTATACCTAATGTCAGTAAAAATCAAAGAATGATTATGAAAATTTCCTTCTTCTCTACCAATAAACAGTCTGACTATATGTCTCTATCATTCCAAAGAACATGAACACAAACTGATCTCTAGAACGAAGAGTATGCACATGCACAATACACTACTTGGAGGTATCAAATGCATAATCATGCTCCCTTACCTGCATTTTGCATTGAACCAGAGATTTTCTTCAACTGTTAGGTTCCCATGAACAATATCATCTTGGGGAACGAAACCAATAATTTTCTTGTAAGAGTGGATTGATTCATTCTTTCCATTTATTAATATCAAACCACTCTTCTTGCATCCAAGTGTTTTTCCTGCAAGTGCTGAGAGAAATGTTGTTTTACCAGCTCCCGAAGGACCCATGACAGCAGTAATATGACCTGGTTTTATGTTGCCAGTAACAGATCGCAGTATGTACTTGTTTTGTGATTTTAAAGTAAGACTCAGATCTTTGAAAGAAATCTCAATCAGAGGTCTTTTTTTTCGCTCATTGTTGGAAGCCATTTTAATCACTCCTGAGAAGGTAAGATCCTTGTTTTCTTGTTGCTGAGCCTTCTCTTTCTCAAGTTGAGAATATACATTCCTGAATATCTTGCTACGGGCATGCAATTTTTTACCCTTGGAATTATTTGCAGTGACAACCCTATGTACATCTTCCATATCAAACTCATCGTGAACAACAGGTTCATTTTCAATTTCATGCCCACTTTCTGCCTGATTTCTGGAGTCCAAAGTTGCCCTTGAAGTGTTAGAAGATAAGGGTGATAAGAAATCATTATCTGCCTCAGGGTACACTTGATTTAGAACCTGAAGTTCTTCTGAGTCAGCTCTATTCTTTTGGCGAGAAAATGAGGAAGACAAATGAGATTGAAGCCTGCTAGCATGCGTTGCAACAGCTTCTTTAGCATCTTGCCACCTTCTGCGTGCTTGTGCTGCAGTCTTTACACTTTTGGCAGCTGCATCTCTTGATTTGGCTTGACGCCTTTCCCTAATTGACAGGACTTTATCACTGCAGCCGAAAATAATTAGTAGTAAAGTACTCAAACCAACCTGCACAATCAGTTAAACAATATCAGATTTCACTGATATCCACTCCTTTTCTAGAGGGTCTAAGTAAAATTATTCTAATTGGATCAAAGGTATGGAGGTGACCAACTTACTATGAACATGATTCCATACAAATGAAGGTTCTGACTTCCAGTGCCTGGTTTACAAGATACCAAACCGTAGCAGCCTACAAGACAAACAATAATCATCATATGCATACATGTAGGAAAATAATTCAAGTTAGCACAACTTACAAATGAAATGATTCAAAGTAGTCATTGAAACTTACGGTTTTCAGATGTGGACCCCATCCTGCAGTATCGTCTGAGATATTACCAGAAAAGAATGAATGACATCAGAATAATGAAAATGAAGGAGACATTTTTTATGAAAAATTATCAAAGCAGAGTAAAATACATATAGTATAACACATCTTCAGAACCATTTAGGCAATTCATAAAGGAAGAAAGTTCTCTGCCCAATTTCATGTAAAAAGACTCTTCTTTGGCAGGGCAAGAGATCAGAATAATGATATGCTGGTTCAAACTACCTCCACAACATATCATACTATCAGACTGTAATTGGAAGGGAAATTAACTTTGCCAATAAAATAGTAACCAAATGTCCAGGAAAAGGGCAGTACCCCTTACTGCAGAGGAATTTTTTAGTGGTTGATGGACAATATGATCCTGCCGGACAAAATACTTCTTCACTGTTACCAGCATCAGCCCAAACGTTTGCTCCTCCACATGTATGGTTTGGCTGGTTAGCTGGTGGCCGGTACAGATATCTGGATCAGTATATTATTAGATTAATTTTATACAATGTAAAGAAAATGTTGTACAATAACATATATAGAGCAAGAATCAGAACTCACGGTTCACATAAGCCACTTGTTTCATTCAGTGTTGCAGAGGGGCAATAGGAACCCAATGGACAGGCTTCAAGGATAACAGATTAAGCGTTAAAAACGGAAGCATCAGGCACAACTTTTAACATGGAAAAACAAAATGACATTCATTATCAAGAAGATGTTAACATGCTCAAAATTTAATAATTTCTCAGCCAAACAGCTTCTCTGATTAGGCGGCTGGTATGGCAAGGACAACTAAGTTGATTGAGAAGAAAATAATGAAAACCATGAAAACACTTCCAATCATCTTTGGAAAAAAAATTACAAAGATCTGAGACACTTACGTATCATGCAGGTAAGACCTTGTGGGCAGAAGAAACCCTCACAACAAGGCTGGCAGTTTGTAATTCTTGCTGGAATAGCCTGTGAACTTCTCAGGTCAACATCTACGGTAGTACTACAAGCCCATCCAGGCTCACAACCAGAAGGCCATGAAGTTGAATTGCAATTTCTGTTGGGTTTCAAGTAACTGGTACTTCCAATTTTTTCAGTTATACTTGTAATATAAGACTTCACTTCTGCTGCTGTGCAGAAACGTCTTGTAATATCTCCTATTGAATTATTAGAGACATCAGACACCAGAGTGTTATCATGCAATAAATAACTAGCGCCAAAACAGATTGCCTAGTAAATTGAAAAGCATGAATTTATTTGTCTTTGGAAGCACATTTGGTTCATGGGGAAAAATGCACCATTCACCTCAAGATATCCACTAGACTAACTACTTATCAATCAACTTGTAAAAATTGCTTAACTTTTATCTTAAAGGTAAATCCTTCAAATTTGGGTGCAAATGGCCCAAAACAGAAATTGCCAAGGGGGTAAAAACTGAAAAGCTGGAATAAATTTTTTTCTCCATGTTTATTCTTAGAAATAGAAATTAGCATATGCAAGAATTGACATTTCCTTTCCAAGTATTACAGCTCATACCTTGAGTTTTCTGAATGCAAGAAGTCAAGAAGCTCAAATCAGATGAAAAGTTAAATGCCTTTTGCCACTCAGCATCCCTAAAATAGCAAAACTAGAATTCAGAATAAAATTCATAAAACATGATTCTTAAACTTTGGTGGCATCTAAAGTGAACCTAACGTAACCATTAAGTGCCTATCTGTCACTAAAACATGCAGGGCAAAGCAACATACCACTTGAAGCAGTTATAACCACCACATGTTAAGGGTGACAATTTGATACGCAATTGCCACTTACATGAGAATCAAACAGAAAACATCGTGCTCTTCAACCATATGGAACCATATGGAACCAAATAAAGATAATGTTTAACTCAGATGACCAAAATATCCGCAGATTCTATTACTCCCTCAGTTTTAAATACATAAATGCTAGATTTTTCTTAAAAAAAATAATCCTAAGAAAGCAAGCAACTCATATATTGATTTGACTAAATTTTCTCTAAACTAGTTTACAATATACATAGTACTATGTTATTATTAAGTGGTTTATATAGCTTACTTATTATTAAGTGGTTCATATAGTTTATAATACACAGAAAATGTTATTATTAAGTGGTTAATACTTCACATAGCTTACTTAATTTATCCAAAGAAAGTCAACTACTTCAATTCTCATGAGGAAGTATACTTTTTTTTTAAAAAAAAAGAAAGAACATAAAGCTGTACAAAAAAAGACATAAATATATGAAGCACTCACGGGTCTTTGACACAGAAGCTGGACTTGCTTTTGATTTCCTGGCTGAGATCTCTAGTAAGATTGGAGAGCTGAGAATTCACATACTGTGTCATGAAGGGAAGAGCAGCAGAAGAATCATCAAATGGATTGGAGGCACTGTTCACTTGACACCTAACCAAACTCAATGAGCTCAAAACCAAAATGACAAAAAACCCAGAAAAGCAAAAAACACAAGAAGAAGCCTTTACACTCATTTTGACCATTTCAACACAAAAGTGAATAACTTGATTCAATAATTAAGAAGCATAAATATGATGAAATCTGAAATGGGTAGTGAGAAAGACTGAAACTTTGATTGTGAAAATGGAAACTCCGAGATTGAAGGTTGGAGACAGAGAGAAAAGAGTGAGAGATAATGAATGTTTGTAATGAGTAATGAGGATTTGAGGGAGATTTGTATTAAGGTTGACCAAAGTGAGGACAGTGTGGGGCCCACGTGAGATAGAAGGAGACATAATAAAAAGTTTTGAAGTGTTCATAAAACGACGGCTGGAAGAAGTAGAATAGTTCAGATTGAGTGTTTGTATTTGTATTTGTATTTGTATTTGTATTTGCATTTGTCAAGTGTCAACCGTTTCAACGAACTAATTAGTTTATTTTGTTGTTGGCAGCATTGGAAACTCAGAATAGTACAAGTTGGCGGGTTTGGCAGACGCGGGAAGGATTTTGTGACTACTGTTTTTGACCACTTCTTTCGACTCTTTCTATGTTTTATGTTTTATGTTTTAACGGATATGAAATGGAAAATAGGAGTACATACATGCAAAACATCACAATTTGTGACATTTTCTAATGATTTTAAATTTTTAATTATGAAAAGTCTTATGAAGAGTTTTGTTTGTTAATTAGAATGCTTCTATTGTTAATGCCACTGATTCTGTTGTTAATATGTTTGAATGTATTTTATTAAAAAAATATGTTTGAATTTTTTATTGTTTTGAGATGAGGACAATTCAGACTTTTCATTAAATTTAACAATATCAATTTAGTACCTATGACTTAAGTTGTCCTTTTAAAAATTTAGCATTCTTAATTGTCCTTTTACATATTCGAAAGATTTTATATGTCTTTTTCCTTATTAAGAAAAGTATGTATCTGGTTTGATCAAAAAAAAATTAAGAAAAGTATGCCTAAAATAATTTTTATTTTAAAACTTTTATTCTTATTGATTATGAGGATTTTATGGGTAAAATGGGAACAAACTTCTTAAATACTCGTATAGTTATGGGAAAGTTCACTCATATAAATTGTGGGTTCTTAACTTCTTAATTCTTATGCATGGAGATGGAGGAAGTAGTTGTTTACTAGTCATTGTTTGTTAAAAAATTCCAATTAGACATACCATCTTTGAATTTTATTTAACATATTAAGAGTTATAAATGATCACGACAGTACTTTCTGACCAAAAAAATGATCGCGATTGCACTTGTCATTAGACATACAAGAACTGTCAATAGCATAAGCAACATTTGTAATTGGGAAGTCTAGTTTTTATAACTCTTGAATCTATATTAAGCAGGTCCCTTCAGGTATAAGGTATTATAAATTAGTGAGTTATGTAGAATATTTTTCTGTTTCTTGGGACATTATTGTCATTATCCTAAAGTTTTTCATGTGTTGTTTTGTTATAGTTTGATGAAATTTTAATTCCTTTTAAATGACAAAAACTTTTTGGTAAATGTTGGGTTTCATAGGCCTCGTGGTATGCTCCAAATTTTTTTGATCAGAAGGTATGCTCCAAATTAAATAATGCTTAGAGAGTAACTTATTGAATGCATGCTAAAAAATGTCCTCACAAACAAAACATGAACTCACAACTTTATAACAACAAATTTTTATTTTAATACTTGTAATTTTAGTTAAATACCGCTTGGTAATTCAACGCCTATTAGAAATCAACTAATCTAGTCTCAAGATTGAGGTAAGAGTGTTGTCGTCACATAGTTAAGGTTGTTCTCTCTCTTAATGAGAGTGCATCCTAATATTCGAATACTTGTTCTCATCCTTAGTGGTTGAAACATATTTATCAACTCAACCAACTACTTTTGAGTTAATAATTTTAATTTTAAATCATTGGATTTGGTTCCTATAATTTTATTAAGATTTCGTATGATATTAACAATATTGGTAGTGTTTATTTGTTTTGGTTCCTATAATTGAATTTGACCATTTTGATAGGACAATATTAATCATTTCTATTAATTAACTTACCATTCAATTCCCTTTCATGCCCAATCAATTCGTTTACTTCTTTCAGTTGAAAAAAAAAACTCGTTTACTTCTGATAAAAAAAAACTCGTTTACAAATAAAACATATAAGAGGACAAATGATGATAAGATTTTAATGGTCAAAGTTATGATTATCCTCCATTAATGTGTTTTTAATAATTAATTGTAATAAATTCTGTGTTTCATTGGATCGGAGATTCTTGAACATTTCTCGGACGCGCAACACAACCGTACCAAAGGAAAGAAGCTGCAGAGAAACTATTCAGCTGTTGCTCACATATCGGAGGATGCAATATTTTGGTAATTATAATATATTTGCCAATATTAATATTTTTGAGATTTTATACCAATTTTCTTTCTCTTCCAGATTTGCCCATTAAAAAATGAATAATGAAAACATTTTAAAAAGAATTGAAATAGTAAAATGAAATGTTCTTTTCAAATAAAAATAGATTTTGTGAAACAGAAAGGAAGAAAAGTAGATAGATTTTTGGGAAAATTAATTAGAGGTCCCTCACAAGGGAGTTAATACTGGAAAAGTCCCAAAAGTTGAAAATATTAATGTAGGGTCCCAAGGGACATCACATTAATATATTTGAAAAGTGAAAAGACAGTTTTGCCCCTAGCCTTAAAAAAAATTTACCCCCCACCCCCACCCCCCTTCAAAAAAATTTTCCCTCCAGATTATATGTGAGCTTTTCTATAGGCTAAGCCTGGACCTCAAAAGGTCTGATAAGGCTTGAAAACATATTTAAAAGTTTACTTAAAATGTGAAATTTTAAAAAGCTTGACAAGTCTATATTTCTGATTTCACATATTACTCTTTTAATTATCAAATACATGTCTCAAAATGATTTTATGGCTGTAAATTGGTTTAGTTGCTGCTACATGAATTTGTTAAGCTTTGTTGGCCACTTGATGTGCTTAGAGGGAAAGAAAGATTAACATGCAGCCAACAAATCTCACCCCAGCAGGGCGAGTACATGTGATTCATCGTGCCTTGTTCTAAGAATTCAGAACAAATTCATAGAACATGATTTTAAGCTTTGGTGGCATCTACAGAGAATCTAATATACCATTAAGTACCCATCTGTCACAAAAACGTGCGTGCAGGGCAAAGTAACATGTATACCATTTGAAGCAGTTACAACCATCACATACATGTTAAAGGTGACAATTTGATACGTATTACAAGTACAACCATCACATGTTAAAAGGTGACAATTTGATATGTAATAGCCACCTACGTGAGAATTAAACTGAAAACTTCATTTCCTTGGGAAGATTGAAACAAAGATGTTCAACCATATGGGACCAAATAAAGATAATGTATGTGATGTATCATTCATTATAATACATTACATTACATTATATGTTAGCTTATAAATCAAATAAATTAGTTTTAAAAAAATATGAAAATAAATGTATAAATAACCCATTTCGCTCGAGATTAAGGAAAACAGTTAAATCAATTAGAATCAATCACATAATCTTTCAAAAGTACCTTTGTATTCTAGAACATTCCCCAAAGAGAACATCTTCTCCAAAATAGAACCATGTGGAATCTTAGAACTAGTCATAGTTTACATAAGATTAATAAATGGAAGTGTTAGTGTGGGAGATTGCTTTTGAAGTTTGAGAGATGTAGAAGATGAGCATATTCCTGAGATTGACGCCATGGGAAACGAAATAAGGAAGGAAGAGATGAAGCTTTGCTTTATCTTTTCAAGATTAGAAAATTATTTTGAAGATTGGATGTAAATTTTCATTATTTCAAAAAAAAAAAACTCAATTATACCTGAAAGATGATTTTTGTGATTCCGCTCATGAGGGATCAACTTGATTCATGGGTAGAACATATTACTCTTCCTCGGGGTAGTTGAGATTTAGGCATTATTTTTTAAGGTTTAAACTTTAAAGCCTATTATTTACTTCTATTGACTTTTTTTTTTATTTTAAGTCTCAAAAGGTATTTTCATTCATAAAATTATTTTAAATATTACCACTTTTTCGGCCATAAAAATTTTTATTTCATTTCATCTCATAAAATTTCCATGGACATTAAACTAGTATTAAGCCTAATAAATAATTACTGTTTTTTGTAAAAAAAAAGCCTAAAAATAATTACTTTTTTATAAAAAAATCCTAATAATTACTGTTCATCTCTGAACATAAAATCAATTTTGACAAGGCATAACACAATATGTATGCATTGCTTCACCTGAGAATTAACATATTAACACAAGAAAATGAATATATATACCATAAAATACTCAAGGAATGTGAGTCATAAAATAAGTAATTATTATTGACAGGAGACAGCCTCAAGATTGCAGTATATTTACATGCAATAGATGAAACTTAGAACTGCATAGCCTATGTACCTCTTATACTGCAATTAAACCATTTACACTTATATTTGCTTTACAAACTAGGACCTCATCATATACACTCTCAAAAAAGACTAGTTATTGGCATGGCTCTATTTGAACTACAGAGTGGACTTCTCCCTCCAGAGTTTTGCAGAAAAATAAGCTTATCTCAATGGCCCAGATGAGTGTGTTTATCTACAAGGCTTTAAAAATCTCCACAGTTAAGATTTGCAGAAGAAACTTACTGATCACCATCCATTTCAACTATACAAAAAGGATGTTATTTTTATTAGGTGGCATATCCTCCTCAACAAGGATGCCAGAAGAAGACTAGGCCAACAAACCAATGCGCCTTTCTGCAAAAAGAAAAGGGGGCTTATGAGTAAATAAAGATTATGATTTGTGAACATAGACATGAAACACAAACTTCAGAGGAAGTAATCAGGGAGTTTGAGTGATCAAGACAAGGCTTTTTAAACAATCACATGCAGGAAATAAAAACTTAAATCAGGAAGTGATCAAGATTGTGAGTAATCAAGTTTATACTTTTGTGAGCAATCTCAGACAAGAAATGTAAACTTCTAGGCGGAAGTAATCTTTTCATAGCTCACCTCCAGTGGTTATAAGCTTCTCCACACGAGAAACAATGTGTTTACCATAAGTGAACCGCTTCAGGGCATTTAGATGAACCTTAATCCGGGAAAGAATCAAACCAAGACTTTGATCATCACATGTCTCAAGCACTTTTTGCACAACATAATTTCCGAAAGGATCTTTCATCATAGCCTGCAATTTGCACGTTACATTATCAAATTACTCAAAAAAGCAACTGTAATTTGATTAATCTACAAACTTTAAGACAAGTTTGGATCAGCTTCTTGTGTTGTGCATTGTACACAAAAATACTTAAAATAAGCTGTTCTGACTGCACGCAATTTGACACTGAATTTTTTTTTTTTTTTTGGATGGAGTTATACTGGAACTTTCAGCAGGAAAGAAATTTCCAAACAGGTTCATCTCTTGAAGAATTTTAGCAATGTATTATGCATAACCTTGGAAGTAGCAGTAAATAGGGGATTTAAAGAACTTGAAGCAGAAGGGTCTATTCTCAAATTGTATTGGTGATGATAATCTCCAGTGTTAACAACTGAGGTGTGGGTTTAAGGAATTAAAACAAAGTGTGACTGGGGATTAACCGCAGCTTCATGGGAGCATATTCAAAAGTAGGAGAAACAAAAGCATAAATTATACTACCTCCGTTCCTTAATACTGCCTCCGGTCCTAAATATAAGACCTAATTGACTTTTTTTTGGAGATGTTAAGGTTGCGAAATAGGCCATTAAATCATGACATATTTGATATATTTTTAGATTATACATTAGTTTATAGGTAAAATAAACTAGTTTAAGGGAAAAATTAGGTAAATCAATTTATAATTAACTTATGTTGTTTTTTTTATAGGATTTTCTAAAAAAGTCAACTAGGTCTTATATTTAGGACTGGAGGGAGTATAAGATAACTTACCCTAATTTGATTAGATTAAGGATGTTAGTAAGTTACTTATTATCACATGATATTACCAATTCGCCCATACCATATACTTTTATCCCCACTCTCCATCTCTTATTTGTTTATTATTGATAAGTATTACGAAGTTAATTTGGGAATAAATTGGGAAAAATTAGAAAGTGATCTTATATTTAGGAACAAATTGGAATGTGAAAGTGATCTTATATTTAAGATGGAGGGAGTACTTAAATCTCGTCTGTTGATTCTAATGGGAATAGAACAAAAATCAAGAGTTCAGTAAAAATTCACACGACGAAGAAAATTTAAAAGGAGGGGCAAACCTGTAAAGGCTCATTCTCATCAGTGGTACCAAGCATTTCTTTCACCAAAATTTGACGCTCCTCAGGACTGCCAAAAGTCAGGCACTTCTCAACAACATTGGAAGCAAATTTCTGCTGGCTCATCTCCACAATCTGCCCAGCAAGCTTGGTGATGATAGCAGATCGTTCATGCGGATTACCATGTTGCAGGACATGCTACCAAAGAAAGGCAGGGCAAAAGAATCAACAAGAGAATAAGTAAACAGTAAAAATAAATATCAATATGTCTTTAGACTACATCTGGTGAAGCAGACCCCAAACACTCAAAAGGTAAAATAGCTGCTTTGTTTTTAGGGAGAATCAGTTTTTGACAATCTCAATGGATGATAACTATCTTAACAGATAATGATGATATTGAACAAATATATTTAAAGAATAAATTAAGGTAAGGTTAAAATAAAATATCTTGGCCTCTTGAATGGCATGTATAACCAGTGAAGCATTGAGATTGAACACAAACTTCAAGCATAAGGCTTCACAGCCTATGAAAATCTACCGTTACAATAATGCAGCTGTTTCCATTGCTCATTAACCAAAAACGTTAGAATAATTCATCAAGAAAATAGAAAATAAATTGCAGACCTGAATAACATAATTTCCATATTGATCTTGTGCTAAATCGCAGACACGTTGCATGATTTCCTCCATAATAATTTGTTGAGTTTTTGGATCTTTACAGTGCTCCAGAACCCTCTGTTAAGAATTGCAGAAAACATAAAATTGTCATCAAGTTTTAATAATATTTGACTCCACATAAATAAATTCCACACAGCAATGTCTAACCTGAATAACACGACATCCATATGGATGGGTAGAAAGTACCACAACTTGCCCATAGAAAGATGAGATGATAAACTGGATTCGATCTTGAGGAACACACTCTATACACTTTTGAATAACATGATTACCATTCTGATCACGTACACATTTCATTACCGCACCATCAAGCTCTGAAACCATTTGAGTTTGGTGATCAATGTCAACCATCTCCAATGCCTGCAGATGATTTTTTATAATTTTTTAAGTTATATGACCAGAAAGCTATCATGGGCTCAGCATAAAGCCATAGACAAGAGAAATTAACAAAGAGGAGAAATTGAATGCACTGAAAAAAGTTCTACTTGTGATTATATCTGACAGTAAGTGGAAAGTGTTTCCGTTATATGCATATACTGTTACACAACAGCCATTTTTTGAATATGAGGCATGCGAGCAAAGTTCACAAATAGTTGTAATTGAAAATATAAGTTCACATTTTCTCTCTCATGCATACGTCATTGATACAATATACAAGAAGTATTCATCATTATACACAGTGAAACCTATAAAATTCAGGTTTCACTGTGTATTTTTGACCCTAAGCCAACTATTCAAGAATATTAAGGCCATAACATAATCATAGAATGGCAGTGCGACATTAATTGCTGCACAAAGATAGTGTAACAAACAACCCTGCCTATTTCAGTAAAGTGGAGAATCTCAACTTAAGCATTATTTACTCATCGTAGGAAAAGGTGACTGTGTATCAGAGGAATGAACACTGAACAGAAATTAATTATAGTGGTGGCACTTAAAAGGTCACCTACATTATAAGTATATCACCAAGTCTCCAAAGTCAAGAAAGAATATGATGTACAAAAGTCAAGGAAATGAAAGGTACATGTCAAGCATGATACATTTAAACAGGGATTAAAAATAAAATAAAAGGCAAAGAAGCTACCTTCTGAATCACTCTGCAACCATACATTTGCAGACTGAGAATTAAAACATGACCTGTTAATTGACTGACTAACTCAATTCTCTGGCTCCCTGTACCATGCTCAAAAAACTGCAAATCCAAGCATCACATATAAGATAAACTTCTTAAGAGATAAGCATAAAAGTGACCATAGCATAAGAAAATAATTTTACTTTCTGTATAACATAGTTCCCAAAGACGTCAGTCATCAAACTGCGAGCATTGGCAATCATCTCAGGAAATATCTTCATCTTTTCTTCTGCAGAGGCTGTTTCTAATTTCTGCTGAATAAAGCGACTTCCATACTGATCAGTACTGCATTATGGCATAGATTATCAATTTATAATTCCAGAGCCTTGTCAAGAGAAGAGAAGCCCACAGAAGTTTAAGGTAATTACCTGAATTGAAACACATGACCAACGATATCTGAAAGTTCAAAAGATCTAGCCTTATTCTTGAACTCATCCAGTATGGATGATGCAAATCTACCCTCAATGCTATTGCCGATATCACTACGACATGACCCAATAGAACCTCCCATTGCACTCATAGAATCCAACTGTGATGCCCTTGCACTCTCAAAGAGTGGATTTCCAGATCCACGAGAAGGAAGCAAGGAATTTGCAATCTGCTTTCCTGAGTATGACATGCCAAGTCCACATGGTTGACTCCCATAGAATCCATAATTGAGAAACCCAGGTTTGGCAAGAAGTGAAAGTTCATACTGTTGCTTTTGTTGAGAAAGAAGTGCCTCAAAATATGCTTTCTTGAATCTCTCTAAGTCTCCCAGGGTCATGGCAGAGAAATTTCTCACTTGAGAAAGATCGCTTGAACCATGCATCAAGTACTCAGAGCCTTGTCGCACCTGTTGGATGGAGCATGGATCTACAGCTGAAGAATGAAGATCAGGACCAACTTGATTTGCTAGGGCATCTAAGATTTTCCCATCACCATGAAGAGCTGAAAAAAAACAGTTAACAATGATTAAAAAGAATAAACTTAAACTCCACAATTCAATGATAGCCCACACAATTTCACACAGGACTGTGCGAGCACATAGTAGTCAGAAAAGAAGAGGCCAGACCTGTGTCAAAATGATTCTTGTACGCCGTATTTAAATTTGAGTTTACAGGATATGCGCCATGACCATGGCCAGCAACATCCATACTTGGAAAACTTGTACGAGCATGATGGACATTTCCAATGGAATGCAATTTTGAGTGAATACTAGCTGATGAAGCACTTCTTCTCATTATGTTGGCTTGTTCATTCGAAGTCATTGAGTTACGGTTCATAGCAAAGTCATTACTAATTGTTCTACGTAAAAGATCTGGATGATTACCAATTTCCTTTCGTAACCTAGACTGTAGAAGACTATCTTGCTCCGCATGTCTAGTATTAGACAAATTCATATTAGATAAAGAAGACATCATTTCAGCAAATTCATTCATATTGGAGGAGTGACCATTTTGGGCACTCAAGCCACCAGGAGTACGTGCAGATCCAATAGGTCTACCAATGACCTGAGGTTCAGGGGTTGTACCCCTTGACAGAGATGAACCCACAGCAGATGAAAAACCATCAGAAACCATTAGCCCATGGTTCTGAAGCACATCCAGACCAGCAGTATCAGCGGCAGAATGCAAGCACTCTAAGGAATTAACTCCATTGAATATACCTGTTGGATGAAGATCAGTCATGCCAATTGAATCCGTAATATTAGCAAAAGCATTGTAACTTACTGGACGTGACATATTACCTGACATGGAAGCAGGTTGATCAAGGCCTTCCTGCAAAAAATGCCAAAGTTAAGAGCATAATGAAATGCAAACAACAGTGCAGGATAAGAAACTTGGTCAACATGCAATTATACAAATACTAAAATTCTTCCATAATTGAGGATGATTATGGTTAATTGGGAGAATGAAGCATAAAAGTGAAGAATATATTGGCGTTACACCTAAATATCAATAGAAATTATATGTAGCATGTATAGTAAGCTTGCAGAAGATGTTAGGGCCATGCCTAGTAAAAATGGCAAACAGAAAAATACAATTATGCAAAGCCATGGCAGCGCCATTAGAAAACTGTAAGCATAGTAAGGAGTGGGCCAAACATATTTTTTTTCAACAATTATTTTAGTGGGTTGTATGTTACATATTTCAAGATTAAATACAAAAAACCACAGAAGCAACTATGAACTTTCACCACACTTCATCAGAACATTGCAAAGTGATTCCACATTATCAATCGCACATACTATGTAACATTCAGACCTATAAATACTATGCATGCAATCGGGATGAAACAATTACCTGAACAATGTCAGCAAAACTCTTCCTCCTCGCACCAAGACTCCCACCAGTCGTTCTGGCCAAACCATCTGTGTTACGGTCAGCCCACTGCACAGAATTCTGCCGGGATAGATTTCGCCCACTGGTGTTCCTCAGTTCCATCAGATCATTTTCTGCTTGCTGCACTGAAAGTCCAGGCTGCATTGAAAACAACGATGAACCATCATCATTCGCACTCAACCTCTTCCTCCAGTCTCCAAATCCGTCAAATGAAGATCCACCTGCCTGAAACCTTTGAGCAGCACGCCAATCTTC
Source organism: Mimosa pudica (assembly GCA_029929735.1). Lineage (NCBI taxonomy): Eukaryota > Viridiplantae > Streptophyta > Magnoliopsida > Fabales > Fabaceae > Mimosa > Mimosa pudica. Next base: position 2,221,828 of record JAKELP010000021.1, on the reverse strand, counting down.
CTTTGACACCAATGGTGGGGGCAGCCTTGGATTGTTATTTTCATGTGAATAATAATACGAAAGATAATCAGGATGTGATCGAAGCTCATCTTCAGTCAAAACTCCACCATTATTACTGCTCCTAGAATTAATCAACCCAATATCAGAGTTCCTTAGAAGACCATCTACAGCGCTGAGAGATCCTTCCACAGTTGGTGGAGCGCTTCCACTCCGGAAAATATTGTGATCCCTTTCTTGATAAATTAACTGTGGATTGCGCTGTTCAAGTATCCTATCAAGCTCACTCTTCAAACTTTCTTCATCACTCGAATCAGGCAAATTTTGCAAACCATCTGTCTTCATATTTACATTACTACCAGCCATCTCCAAACTAGAATTTACACAGAGATAAAAGCAACAAACATGTAAGAAAATAAGAGGTGACATTAACTACAAAAAAACAAGCATAACTAACCACATGCCATGGTCAACAATTCCATAGCAATAAAATCAAAAGAACACATATAAAGTCCATGAAGAGCAAGGATGAACAGTTTCCTCTTTTCTGTAGCACAATTAATTGGAATAAATTCCTCAAAAACATACAAAGCAATTAACATCTCTCCACACTTGGACAGGCTCAAAATATATAGCCCAAATCCTAACATTATATTTCTCCCTTTTTCTACCTACTCTTTAACTCAGGGCTAAAACATGGCACAATCAATCAAAAAATTGCAATCAAGAGACAAAAAAGAATCCTATACCTCAAAAAAATCGAATCTTCACATCAATACGAACGAACCCAAAACCTGATCCTTCATAATACCAAAAAGGCAAAAGAAAAAAGAAAAAAGCCACACTATTAGATAAACAACACACAAAACAAAACAAAACAAAAACCCCACATGAAAAAAACCCACCTTTACCATCAAAGACACAAACTTTACACACAATTCAACAAAAAAAACACATAAAAAAGCAAACTTTTCAAATACCCAGAAAACCCATTTGATTAATCTTACATATACAAAAGAAGAAGCTGAAAAACGACCAAGCTACGCTTCTCTCTCTCTCTCTTTCTCTCTTTTGTTCCTTCAAAGATGAAAGATTCGTGGGAGAATGGCGAGTGTGAAGAGAATTAGAGAGAGAGGAAGAATAAGAGATTGATTCTTTGTTGTGTTGTTTGCCTCTTGCCTTCAAAACGGTCGCTTTTGCAGGTTGGAGGGAAGAGGAGGAATGAGGGCCGTTGGATTGTAAAATGGACGGTGGAGATGGAGGGAGGAGATGTGTGCATGGGCTTTTTATTTTTATAGGCACATGGAAGAATTCATTGGGCTGAGATATTTCAGGCTTAGATTAGAAAAAGGAAAGTATTTTCATTGGATGAATTGGTGAATTGGTATGAGTTATGACCTTGTCTTGTCTATCATTAAAATAGTAAAGTAGTTAAAAAAGGAAATCAATCAATCATAATGTTTACCGAAATATAATAGGAGTATCTCTCATCAAAACATCAATATATTATCGTAATTTACATTTTATAAATATATATGACATGGGAGTATTTTGTTGATTGATTTGATGAGATTGGGGACACTAATTGAATCATCTAATATGGCAAATTATTCTTGTATTCCATCTCTTATATTGATTATCAATATTAATATGGTAACTTTGAAGAAAATTGACAAAAATTTGAAATATATATTTATATATATATATATATATACACCATTCATTCTTAAATTGGCAGGGTTTATATTGGGAGGTAGACTTATTTCTAAATATATGACATCTTTCTAATTTTTCTAACATTTCTTTTTGTTTTTTCATAAGAGAGAGAAAAATTAAATTAGTTGGGTCTCAGGAGCTTCCCAAGGTTAGGGCAAGCCTGGAGCTCCTTTTTCTAACATTTTCTTATCTTACATTAATTCTATTGATACTCATTAATTATTAATATTATATAAAGTATTAAAGTACAAACAAGTAAAAGAGGAAGGTTTGGCCCCATTTTTAAATAAAAACAAAAACAAACCCTATTTTTTCAATATAATTATATTGAAAATAAAGGGTAATTAACTCTATCAAACATCGGAAATTTTTACTTAAAGAATGGGTTTAATATGAATTAACTGAAGCCCGTATAATAATGGCAGGGCATTTGAGCTCATCCAGTTTTTCATGCTGGCTTTTTTGAGCTCGTCCGTTTTCTCATAGGCTTTATTGGGCCCAGTTTGAACCCGCTGGGTAGCCGATGTTATCAACTACTCCCTCCGTTCCTAAATATAAAATCACTTTGGGGAAATGGATACGTTCCTAAATGTAAGATCATTTCCTATTTTATCTCAAGTTTTGCTCAAACTATCCTTATACTCCCTCTTTTCATTGAAAACTCCTCCTCCTTTTAAAGTTAAGTAATTGAGGGGATTTTTAGAAGATCATGTAATTTTATTGTTTTCATTAATCTCTCCAAATTAACCAAAGTGATCTTATATTTAGGAACGGAGGGAGTATATTATAGCATATAGATAATGTTTTGGTAATATCGTGTCATTTTAACTAAGTTAATTAATATCTCTAATCTAATTAAATTAAATAAATATGTCATATATTTAAAATGAGTGAGTATTACATTTAGAATTAGAATTAACTCTCCAAATAAATATCGCATATATTAAAGATAGGAAAGAGTAAAATATAATTGCAATGTCACCTTTAAAATCTTAAGGTTGGTCTTCTTTTCTTCTTCTTTTGGAATAAATGTTATACAGTATTTCATTAAGAGGGAGATGAGGACTCAACCTTATTACCTTACAATAATAAACATGAACTTCTCACCATGAAAGTTTCTCTTGTAATTCTTTGAGTAATTAATACACATCACTTTTACTCAAAAAAAAAAAAACATGAACTTCTCTAGTCAACCTCCACTTCTCTTTTGGCAAGCGGAGGGTGATCAAGGAAACATATAAATCCGCTTCCATCGTATATGAAGACTTGTTCAGTCCAAAAAATAGTATATGAATACTTGGCTAAATAATTCTTGATAAAAAAAAAATACTTGGCTAAATAATTTATTAGATCAAATTTCTCATTGGGTTTGACTAATAGTAACCACGCAATCCCAACAGTGCTAACCTAGTCTTATAAAAAATGTTTCAACAAGGTGACTAAAATCACAACCTAGAATGCTGATAGCTTCTATAGCATCAGAAGAAAATGCAACAATTCATGGGTTAGCTGACTTGTTGTAATATATTCTAATAATAAAGTTAAAATTGGATTACTCTTCTATGCCAACCAAAATCAACAAAATGCATTAGAATTACATATGAGAATACAATTTGCCCAGATGTGCAAATAATTCTCAAGTCTCAACTTTTGCTTTTGCAATATAATGAAACACCTTTGAGTTTTAGTACATTTTGACAATTTAATTGGGTGACCTTACACTAAAGTTTTATGTGAGTCGATTATTTTTTTGCATAAGCATCTTCTATCCTAAGCTAACTTTTACTTCACAGCAAATTCAACACATCTAGACTAATCTAAATTTAGGAGATGTAAGTCCCAAAAATGGAAATCATAATATTAATCATACTAGATGAGCGCCCTTATTAGTTACTTCAAGCCCTCAATGTTACTATCATTGGTTGACAAGGGGGAAAATGGGAGTTAGGCAATTACTTACTGGGCAAGGTGAAACTAAGAAGTAAGGATTATTAACACTAAAATGACAAAAATATCATGTATTATATTAACCATATAACAACAACACAATAATTAAAACAAAGTGTTATTCCACTAGGTGAGATCTTCATTGATTCATGTTTATATGATTTGACGGGGTTTTATATTGACTATCAGGACTTAACATTACCTACTTTTTTTTATCAGGATTTAGGACTAGTTGTAAACATAAGTAGAGTTATAATTATGACCTATAGATTAGAACAAATGACATTATGGAAATTATTTTCAATTTGTCAAACAATTCAAAATACTCTGACGGGGCAAGAGTTGAATGTTAAATGTGAAAGTTGTGATTATGATTTTAAATAAAATAACACTGCCAAAGAGCTCAAGTTAAAGTTTAGGGGGGTTATTAGAATTTTTGGCTAACAAGCAACCGTCAAAATTGATTTGATAGAAGTTATCACTAATCAAATCAATTTATCTAATTACATGTTGCATATGTCATAATTTAGTGGTCTATTTCCACAAAAAAAAACAATCTTATATCATTAATATTATTGCTTCACGCAAAATCATTTGGGAAAATTAATTTGAGGTCCCCCACAAGGAACTTAATACTAGAAAAGTCCCAAAAGTTGAAATAATTAATGTAGGGTCCCAAGGGACCTCACTTTAATATACTTGAAAAATGAAAAGACATTTTTGCCCAACAAGTTGTCATATTTGCCCATTCAGTTGTCAAGTTATGTCCATCGTGTTGTCACGGCTGCCCATTAAGTTGTCAGGTTTTTCCCATTAACTTAAGAGTTTGGGCAATTAACTTAAAGCACATGCTCAACAAGTTGTTACATTTGCCCATTCAGTTGTCAAGTTATGCTCATCGAGTTGTCACGGCTGCCCATTAAATTGTCAGGTTTTTCCCATTAACTTAAGAGTTTGGGCAATTAACTTAAAGCACATGCTCAACAAGTTGTCACATTTGCCCATTCAGTAGTCAAGTTATGCCCATCAAGTTGTCACGGCTGCCCATTAAGTTGTCAGGTTTTTCCCATTAACTTAAGAGAGTTTGGGCAATTAACTTGAAGCACATGCCCAACACGTTGTCGCATTTGCCCATTCAGTTGTCAAGTTATGCCCATCGGGTTGTCACGACTCATTAAGTTGGCAGGGGCAAAAGTGTCTTTTCAATTTTGAAATATATTAAAGTGAGTTCCCTTGGGACCCTACATTAATTATTTCAACTTTTAGGACTTTTCTAGTATTAAGTCCCCTGTGGGGGACCTCAAATTAACTTTCCCAAATCATTTATTACGCTGTTCTCATCACATTTTATCAGCATACCCTACTGAATGTCTGAATGGGCAGTGTTTCTGTGTCCTTACATCACACTAAAGTTAAATATGTGGAATTCCCAAATTCCCGAAAAATAAAAAGATAAGTAAAATTAAATAAATAAATATATAGATAAAACAGAAATCAACATAAACATCTAATAGAAAAAATCAACATATACAAAGCTGGTGACCAAGCAAAACTAAACAAAACAGCAAAACTACAATTCTCTTTTGCTATAATAGGTCCCAAAAAAATTACAAACATCAGATTGTGGCTATAATGAATGGAAGGAGAAAGATAACAATAATATGGGCAAGTAAAACCGCCCTTGCCAAGATAAGTGGAACCCACCACATTAGATGTTACTTTATCTCCTGGATTCTTGTGATTTCAGTTTGAGCATGTACAAGTATTTGAGGAAGATAACTAACAAAAATTTGCGTGTAGCAATGCTTAACTTATTCAGTGCACTCATTCTCAATCATTTGCCGAACATCATTTATTACCATATGCGCTTTATTATGCCCACCAATGACTTCATCTCGTTTTTCACCATTCATCCATAGCTGAAACCCAACAAAATAATCATTTACACTCTGGCTATATATAGAAGAAAACAACTAGTCACGAGATAAATCCAATGGTCCTTACTTGTATGGTTGGCATTTTCTGCGAGGATTATTGATCAACCGCAAGGTACATATACATGGCAAGAAACACAAATAATTTAGTTGCAATAAAATTCAAGAAGAATGATTGGAAACTAGAACTGCTAGTATCTTAACGTGCATATTCAAACAAAAGTATCATATGGCATTAAATCCAATCATCATAGAGAAAAGAGGTTGCATTTGCAAAACTTATTGGGTTAATTGCACAAAACATCATCTCACACTCCACTTAAGTATTACATGAACCTTTTTCACTTGGTTTTACAACAAGACAAGTCACTAGATGAGTCGCTAACGAACCTTTGCAAATAATCGAAGTCTAACGTCTGTTTCTCTATATTCTTAAATATGAGCAAAGTTAGAATTATGTTTCAGTTTTAGTTAAATACCCCCTTCTTGATTCTAGCGAGGTAGTTAGAGGTGAATTATAGTATAGTAGACCATAGGAAGCACCATGAAAACAAGTCTAAACTATTATTGCGTTTTTTAAAATTTTTCCTTAATTCAATGTCATGATTTTCACAACTTCAAGTGCCTTTAAATTTTTCAAAGGAAGTGGGTCATGGGATTTTAGTCATTCATTAAGAGCATATATGGAAACATCTTTTAATTCCTAGAACTTTGTAAAAGGTCTTGTAACTAGGGAAACCATCCCTGTCAAGATTGGCTCTTATAAATAGGGATGGAGGGAGAACTAATTCTTTCTCATCCTTGCATCCTTGTTTTGTTTCAATAAAAAATTTACATGGCCACCATCATTTTACAAACACACACAAAGATTGTCTAACACCAATGATCAGCAAGTGTAACGGAAGCAGTAAATTAAAATTCAATTAAACATTGCCTATACAAGTGAGAAACACTAATAAGGATGCAACAGGATTTGTGCAAGAAAAATCGACACAAATAAACAAAATGCTTTAAGATGGTGAATTACAGAACACGTTCCATTTGAATGAAGCTACAAGAGACTTACAGTCACACCGGCCCGTGCAATAAGTTTATGGGAAACTGTATTAACATCAACATGGTAGAACCGCAACCTACACCAAACCAATATAAGCACATCATAATTCAAAGTTGAGAAACCAGATTATATTTTACTCCATATTACTAGTACTTAAATGCTAGAATGTTAGAAGAGAATGTAGAGTTAGAGTCTAACCTAGGGTAATACTCTGCTGCCAACTTTTCCAGCTGTGGCTTTAAATATATGCATTTTCTGCACCAATTCGCCATCCTACATAGTACAAACACATAAAGCAGTGTCAAATCCCAGCTCACTGACTTAGTATTTAAGGGTAAAAAAGTGAAATCAATACTGTTTTCAATCAATTAGTGAAGTGAGCAATAGAGTCACTCTAAGTGCATATGAAAATTATGAAACTAAAGAGATTTTGACAAAGTAGGGACATAGCCACACTAAGTCATCAAACTATAAAAACCAGATAGTTCAGATCATACTCCGAGGCTTCATCCAATAGAATGACTTCGTAGAAGAAAGTCTTTCTGTAAGGGGACAAACTACTTACTGAACACTAATTCCTTAAAAAATTTTATTTAATTAAGGTAATACTCCCTCCGTTCCTAAATATAAGATCACTTTAGGGAGGGGAGATTTGTTCCTAAATACAAGATCACTTTCTAATTTGACTCAAGTTTTCCCCAAATTACCCCTATACTCCCTTCACCCAAAAAATAGCGGTTTGAAGGTGAGACGATATTTCTAAAACTTAGGTGAGGGGTATTTTGGAAATTTAATGTAATCCTAACTCATTGGAATGTCTTCCTTAATCTCTCCAAATTTGCTAAAGTGATCCTATATTTAGGAACGGAGGGAGTATTATCCTAGATTCTGTAAGCACCTACAAAATCTTAAACCCCATTGGGATCCAAAGGTAATGAAAAAATTCAGCTGAAGCAGACAAATTAGAGATGTTGTAAACCCCCAAAAAAATAAAAAAAAAAATCTGAAAGATGACAGAGCATTGGCCACACTATATCAGGGGTAGCCAGATAGAAGGGGGTCCATGTTGGGAATAATGTCGTTTCCGTCTCTTCAAATATCTAGGAAAAAAATATCTACCTCCAATTGCTACTACTCCACTAAGCTAGCAAACTCTTTTGGAAACTAGTTGAACAAAAGAGACCAAGGATACCAAGAAGAAGAAAAATTCAAGGATAAAAAGGGAGAACCACAACTAGGTCCAAGGTAGATAATTAATTACAACAAGGTCAAAAAATTATATTGAAGTCAAATAGGGACGTCTCACTGCATGCATGTGTTGTGAGTTGTGAGTTGTGAATACAGCCAAATGAATTGGTATTCCTATTTGTTATTGACAAAACGATGAGCCAACAACTCCTAACACATACATTCAATGTGATATTCCCCGTTCCTAGCTTAATGATTTTTTGGGACCTGATTGCTATTAACTAATTTTGAGGGACCTAGTTGTAATTCTAAAAAAAACATAACAATAGAAGCGAACAACACAAGAATAGAGGTTAATATGAAGACAAAGAAGCAAGGTTTATACGCTTTGATTGAAACCTTGTAACATACCAAACAAGTATGACGGCGTCGTGAGCCTGCGTAACAATCCGATGGAAGGTGGATTCATTGGAAATGGGTTGTAGGTCAAGGGAAAAAGGCGAGTCATTGAGTTGTTGACGAAGAGAGACACGTTGTTTTATGGCAAAGCTATGGATGTGATAAAGGGGCGATGTGGAAGCGAAAGATGGGAAGTTTAGGGATTGTGGGGAGGTTTTAGGAGGAAAATGTTTGATGGGTATCGAAGAAGAAGAAGAAGGGGGGATTGCAAGAGTTTTCAACATTTCTTCGTAGGAGAATGTTTTGGCGGCGAAGGATTTTGCAGTGATGACGAGAAGAGAAGAGAAGAGGTTGTTGGGAGGGAATTTGGTAGCTGTGTGTCTCTCTCAAATCAATACCATGTTACCAACTTTAAGGATATTAAGGATTTTAATTTAAGGGAAAAACTTAAAAGTACATGTGTCACTCCTATATTAAAAGAACTTGAGAACCTGGAGAAAGGAACTTGATCTAAGTAAGGTCCTTTATTTAATTACTCCTTTTGGTATTAACCCTGGTCCTAAATATAAGACTTAGTTGACTTTTTTGGATAGATTAAGTTGCAAAATACTCCCTCCGACCTATATATACGACCTAATTGACTTTTTTTAGAAAATCCTATAAAAAAGCAATTAAATATTTGACATCATTTTAGATTATTCATTAGTTTATAGGTAAAATAAACTAGTCTAAGAGAAAAAAAATTGGGTAAATCAACTTATAATTAAATTATTTTGCTTATTTAGGATTTTCCAAAAATGTCAACTAGGTCTTATATCTAAGACCGGAGGGAGTATATATTAAGAATCTTTTTACCGTTCCATAGTCTGGACTTTAGGCGCTTGTTGGCAACGGAATAATCTGGACTCAAGAGGTAGTAGGACTTAGGATTGTTGCTCACATAGTTAAGGTTGTTCCCTCTCCCACACTACCGAGATTCAAACATGTGTTCTTATTCTTACGGAGTTGTGGTCCACTTACCAGCTCGACCAACTACCTATTGGATATATATATTAAGGATATTAAGAAAACAAAATCAACCACTTAATAATAACATATATTATATATCATTGTATCATATGTTAGCTTATAAGTTAATAAACTTGTTTAGAGAAAAAAATTAGAAAATCAATTTTAAATTACCTTAGGATTATCCAAAAAAGTCAACTAACTCTTATACTCCCTCCATTCTTAAATATAAGATCACTTTCCTAATTTGATTAAATTAAGGATGTTAGTTAAGTTAGTTATTAACACATGATGTTACCAATTTATCCTAACCATAAACCTTTATCCTCACTCTCATTCTCTTACTATTTGTTAGCATAGATAAATATTATTAGAGTTAATTTGGGAAAAACTTGAGAAAAATTAGAAAGTAATCTTATATTTAGGAACAAAGCGAAATGTGAAAGTGATCTTATATTTAGGAATGGAGGGAGTACTTAGGAATAGAGGGAGTATGTTATTATAAATCACGGGATATTATCAATGCAATTCAATTTCTCTGCTTACTTGGTTGTTTATTATTTAAGAGCATTAGTATGGATAATTCAGGGGAAAATTGGAAACAATTAAAAAGTGGCCTTATCTAATTTGATTATGTCAAAGAAATTAGTTAAGTTGAAAAAACACGATGTTAGCAAGCAAAGCACCCACACTATTCAGTTTAATCTCACTTGTTTATCAGTGAGAGAGGAAAACTTAATTTGATTATTATGTTCTTTTTTCTCTTAACAGTTGTTGTCTTAGAAAATTACCTCATTTGTGTTGGCAACAAATTGTTTGTTTTGCAAATTAGATGACATGTCTTTTTTGGAAATATCTTCATGCGTGTGACAAAACCAATATACTACTTGTTTTTTTTTAAAAAAAATCAGGTCGTTGGAAATTCGGCCTCTTGGTCACCGATGTTCATGGTTAGGATTGCTAATAGGGAAAATGTCATTTAAATCCCTCCGAATATACAAAAGGACAATTCAGGAACTCAAACTTTCAAAAGGACCATGAAGGAACTCGGACCTAGTTGACATTTCAAATTTGTGTGAAAGGACAAAATTGCCCCCACCATTAAACAACATTTACACCGCACCTGTTAACAATTGAACTTTGGGCATTAACAACTGAACTTTAGGCATTGACATTTTGAACTTTAGAATTAACTTCTTCGTTAACAAGATAACATTGGTGTTAACATTTACACCAAACCTGTTAACAATTGAACTTTGGGCATTAACAACGGAACTTTAGGCATTGACATTTTGAACTTAAGAATTAACTTCTTCGTTTACAAGATAACATTGGTGTTAACATTTACACCAATGTTATCTTGTTAACGAAGAAGTTAATTCTTAAGTTCAAAATGTCAATGCCTAAAGTTCAGTTGTTAATGCCCAAAATTCAATTGTTAACAGGTGCGGTGTAAATGTTTTGTTTAATGATGAGAGTAATTTTGTCCTTTCACACAAATTTGAAATGTCAACTAGGTCCGAGTTCCTTCATGGTCCTTTTGGAAGTTTGAGTTAATGAATTGTCCTTTTGTATATTCGGAGGGATTTAAATGGCATTTTGCCTTCCTAATATGCGTGTGACAAAATAACAAAACCAATATACTACTTGTTGGCAACTATGTTTCTTTCTACAACTACTCGGGAGTTATACAAAATTAAATGACATACTCTGTTGTAACCATCAACCGCCAAAGCTTGGTGACTAGTGTGAGAATTGCCCCTGATGACTCACCCTAAAGAATTATTTAACATAGCTATATATACTGGAAACTTGAACATTAGACAACTTGCTAATTTAAATTAACCTCGAGTGTGAGTATAAATTCCCACAAACTACTAGACTTGCTATTGGCTTAGATGGACTAATTGTCAAACAAATAATAAAAATGCATAAAGTAACATTTTCAAAAATAAATCTGGTGAAATGCACACAACTCACAAGATTCAACTGACTAGGAACATATGTTAATACTCCATTTAGTATGCAATAAACATAGCTGTGAGTTATATGGAGTTCAAAAGAAGAAGAAATAAACAATCTAATAAAGAAACCTCTCAATGATGAAACTCATCTGGTCCCATAACTTGGACAAATGATGCAGGATAGACTCAGACGAAGGAAACAAAATTGGGGCCAAACGAATATAACAAAACATGAAGAAGCTCAAGAAAATTAAGCTAATCAAGGATTGTACAGAGTTGTTAAGTCACAAGTACTTCAATGGCTCAAGCTTTCTATAATCTTGGCAAGAGCTGAGTAGGTTCCGAAGGCAGATGATGCAACTCCTATTGTGATCACTGAAATGCAAAGTGTTACCTGCAACAGGAGTTATACAAAGATAAAAGTGTTTGATATAAGTAAGACGTCATTTATATACATTTGTGGAGAAAGTAGATATCGATACTATGAGATTAAAATCTTCTTTGAGAACTTTAATGACAATTGAAACAGATAGAAAAGAGTGAGTCCTGGATGCACATGCACAAAAATAATATCACTTCTCTTATATTTTCTCAACTTCATATCACTAGACACACTTGAAGTCTTTAAGTACTTTTTATATTAAAAGTTGAGAGAGATAAAAGGAGAAGATGAGTCCTCTTCCATGGGAATCATTATGGATAAAAATAATACCCCTTCTTATTTCCTATTTTTCCCTAAACTTTCCAATCACAAAAAATTATAAATGTTATTTATGTACTTTATGATAAAGTGTTTGGCATGTGTTTGATGACGTCATTAATCTGCATTTTCCTCAAGAAAGTAGAAACAAATAGTATTATATCAAAAAATAATTGAGTACATTATCATAAAATTCAAAGAGATAAAAAATGGACTGAGTAACGATTACATGGGGGTTCATATGTACATAAATGGTAGTAATATTTATCTTCTCTTTTATTTTCTCAACTAAACACCCCAAAACAAACTAACAGTCTTTTTTAGGTGCTTTCTGATAATACTTTGAGAAGAGCGAGTCCTACTAAGTACACAAATGGTATTACTTCTCTTTTCTTATCCTTATTCTATTTTGATGTATGTGAATAATCAAATAATACAAGTTCATTTCCCATGAGGCTAAGTCACTCATCAATATTAATAAGGCTATTGCATATTCTAATAGGCTTCGGATGAACTATGATATGGTAAGAGCAAAGTTATGGCTTAAATGGAGTGATATTATCAAATGTGTAATCATTGTACCTGAAGGCTTGAAATTTTGCCACGCACGATCCTCAGGAAACAAACACAGGGAAGAATTAATGTCTGCCAACATGTTTAAGTTCAGTTAGCTGAATACAACGGTCAAAACCTCCAGGAGAAAGGAATGGCACCAAAAAATTATGTTAACTTACAACAAGCATTGTGAGTAAAGATCCAATCAATGACATCATCAGACCTGCAACAAAGTAATAGAAGAAAACAATTAAAAAATGGTCCAAGCAGAGTCAATATAGTAGAGTTGTATTGTAAAGAATGTTCCCATGTTTCCTTTTTTTTCTGTTGAATATAGTACAAACCCCTGATTAATTTTAACTAACGTTGTCCTGAAAAAGGGCCCAAGAATAAAGGACGAACACTTGATACAAGATCAAAAGGTATAGTTACTAGTTAAGTCACATTTTTTTCTTTATAAAGACGATCAACGATATTTCACTGCAATCTATTGGCTTTATTTGAAATTTAATATTGATAAAAAAGATAAAATAGCATGGATGAAGACTCACCAAAGAATGGAACTGAAAGACCAACAAGCAGCGTAGAAACTACCAGTCCTGTTCTGATTAAGATGGAATATATATAAGCCTTAGCGTCGGTTGATGTTATCAATTCCTCCAGACTCATTGCTAGTGGAGACATAGTCAATGCATATGTGGCTCTAATTAAGGAAAAACAAGATTATTTAATTTGTTAAGCAATAGAAACAAATGAGAGTGAATTTCCAGAGTCAGAATCCTTTTATGAAGGTAACTAGAACTGAATATTTAGATTCCTAAGATGTATTTTAATAGTATTAACTTAAATTTTCTTGGTAATTTGTGGATCTATGGTATTAGTAGGTGAGAATGCAGATTTGTATGTGTAGTACATGCACACTCATCAAGGATATTTGGTGAATGGATTGACAACCTGCAGAAAAAGAAATGAGAGACATTAATGTCAGCAACTTATATGATTGAGTCTAATATGCTATTAAGATATCACATTGCCAAGTTCAGTCTGGAAAAGGGAACATTTACATAATGGAGTCTAGAATGAGCATACCGTTGTCCAAACTGCAATCTTTGACGCCACTAAATCTGGAGGCAAGTTTAGAGTGAACTGAGAAAGTGTAGCTTCACCAAACATTGTGTACCCCATAACAGCCACCCCAGCAAACATTAAGGTACAAATAGCAAAGCTGCAAAAAGGAATACATCAAAATTAGAAGCAGATAGATCCTTATATTTCTAGCACATCTTCATATTATGTTCTGACAGAAATTTTCCAAGAAAAAAATTTTGCAGGATTAAAAATATATATTTGAGGATTAAAAATAAACAATAAATTAGACTAACCTTTCCTAAATGTTATTAACATTACACATAAATTTCAAATATTTTCCAATAAGGTACAAATATCAAAGCTACCAAAATGAAATATCCTGTTATTCATGAGGAAATTTCTGTTGTATATCACAAAAGGATAAAATAGAATGGAATTTATAAAAGATTTATGTCATAACTTCTCTACGCAAAGAAGTCAACATTTTCTGTTTTAGTGCATCTTTTCTATGTCTACCAGATATCTTATATTAAGGATAACTGGTGTTATAAAATTTTAATGAAGAGAAGATGTAAACCAAGAGTTAGGAAAATGGATTTAAAATTTAAAACGTTCAACTCCACCTCTCCAATTTTTTCCCCAAATCATACCAATTCATTGAAATCTACCCTTCCCTTCATTCCCGTATGACTAAACAAATGGTAAGTGACGGTATAAGTATAGCTTCAACAGCAGCAGCAAAGTCTTAGCTCACACTGTGGGGTCTGCTACATGGATCATATGAAATCATTGATTCATAGTTTCAAAATTAAAAGTACCATTGTTTTACCATGCTAATAGCATTGCAGGGAATTGATTTGGATTTGCCATTGATGTATAGATATTTGGAAACACTGCATGTCCTGAATAGCAGTAACCATAGACACCCAAAGCAACAGGCAGAGTTGCAAGATTCAATGGTGTCCCTTTGTGCTCAAAGCCAACTCCATCTACCACCCCAATCCACAACAAGCAGAGAGTCACCAAAACTGATGCAATAACTCCTCCAGCTAGACCAAGAGCAAAGAACAGTGATAAGTCATTCCAGGTTATACCAAGTGTTTAACATCTAACTAACAGTAAGGGATTGAATGTTTGTAGAAGCTTCAAATATGGTTCATGGACACCGATCATGTTTCAATTTTAAGCACTACTTTTGATACAGCCATCAATGTTTGAACATATGATTAGAGCTGTCAAAACGGGCCGGGCCGGCCCTTAAGGGCCAAGCCCTTAAGGGTCAGAGCTAAACGGGCCAAGCCCATCAGGGCTTTCTCCAAAAAACCTTTGTTTTCTAAAGCCCGGCCCTAGAGCAATCGGGCCAGGGTCGGCCCTCAGGGTTTCGGCCCATATAAAAAATTTAAAATTTTCACCACATACTACACAAGTTTTAACTTTTAATACGCAAGTATACTACATAAAACTCAAGTATTAATATAAATAAACCAAAACATTAATAAGGAAATAAAAAAACATTCAAATACTAATAATCCACAAGACACAATTACAACTCATAAAAAAATCACAATAAATATCATTCGACAACATTTGATTGTGCTAGGCTATGAGTTGCCTCCTCATCTTCTCCACTGACAAAAATATCAAGTTTTTTCATTTCTTCTTTACACCATAAGCATTATCACCTCCATCATTTGCAAAAAATAGTAGCTAATAATAAATTGTCTTTCAAGCATATTTGAATCTATTAGCAAATAATTAATTGTCCTTCAAGCATATTTGATAAAAAACTCACAATCATATTTAACATCATGCAATTTATTTCTTGTGCAAATAAAAACGTGAACATTAATTAGATGGATGCAACTTGACACATTTGGCCCATTACACTATTACAAACTTACATTGAGACTAAGGACTTTGAGAGTGAACACCTCTATTTTTTTATTCTTTTTAGTTTAGGAAAAAAGGTCGGGCCTAACAGGGTCGGCCCTCAGCCCGGCCCTCAAAAACCCTAGCCCTTAAGGGCCGGCCCTTCAGGGCCCACACCCCTATTTTTCCCTCTAAATCTCAAGCCCGGCCCTACGGGCTCGGCCCATATTGACGGCTCTATATGGAACTGATCAATCTAAAAAATTTTACAAGCTGTAGAGGAAGTGTAGTAATAATGAAGCAATAATTCCTTTTTAGATGCTTTCAGGGAGCTTATATTTGACCAAAATATCGTTAGATACATTAAAAGAAGGCTTCTGAAAGTTTCAGGGAGCTTAATGCTTCTGAAGAACACTCAAAAGAATGCTTCTTAAAGTTGTAGCAAATCAATGGGACTCTCAAAAATAAGACTAGAAAAGAGTATCGTAAACTTTGTTGAGATAAAAGAGACAAATATTGATCATGTTTTCTGATAATGGATTATTAATAGGTAGTTGGTTTCCTACCTGAGATGTAACTGAGAATACTCAGGTCACGGAGCCAAACAGTAGGAAGAACAGCCAAGGTGGTCAACAGTGCAAATAGAACATGTGAATCCAATTCAATGCCACCCAAACTTAGGTGTGCATTTGGAAATAATGAAGACAAGTTATCGCTCTCCAGAATTATATACTCTATGCAACAAGCCTGCAAGAAGGAACTTAAAATATTTCAAATAATTTCTTAAAATAGTCATGTATCAGAACTTACAATGCTTTATAAAGTTTACATTTACATGTGTCCGAACATATTGGAAAAGTATGCTCATTTTAATAGTCATTGAGCGAATTCCATCCTTTGTGCTGTTAACATGTTATTTACATATGTCACAACTATGGATGAGACTTTAAAATAATACTCAGAGAATGAAAGGGACTGTACTTACATATAGCTCCATGTACAATATTATCTGCATCCACCACAGCAAAATGGAAAAACATAAACAACAGTACAACACATTAGAAAGACTGCTCATTTCTAAGAATACAGAATTACAATCACATGAACTTACTAAATTAGAGATCACCAGACAAACTTACAGAGATGGCAATACGTCCTCCAGTTCCAAAAGCAGCTTGGCCAATATCAGGGTAAGTTTCTAGCCCAGGTTCACTATCCAAGCAGGCCCGCAAAAGGATCCCAGTATAGAAGGAAAGAACAGCAAAAATTAATAAAATAGAAAGCCCAAGCCATCCACCTTGTTTGGCAGCATAAGGGGTAGAAAGAATTCCTACACCACAAAGGACATTTATGCCTGAAAAAGACAAAATAAGAATGGACCAAAATCCTTTGTTAGTTTAGAGGTGCATGGCATGTGAATTAAAAATTTGTCAGAATTTTTTTGCATAAACAGCTGCATATGGGCCCGCCTCCAAGTACATACAAATCAAATCATACACTCATGCCTAACCTACATATGCCATGTTTCATACACTCAGATCTCTTTCAAATAATACAAATCTGAATGCCCAATTTATGGTGACCAGACAAGCAGAAAGAATCTATAGCTACACTGCAGTAGCATGCATTCAACTTGTTTGAATGGTTCTTGCAATAATGAATAAAAAAATTTATACAATCAGTTGGAGTGATCCCTGCTATACTATAGAGGAATGACACACTTCCCATCAAAAACCATCATAATATGTGCAGTAATTTTATAGTAACAATTTATCTTTATTTTATATATTGAATGATGATTAATTACAGCATATGTGATCCCTAACTATATGTTCATCAATATGATCATATGAAAGAAAAACAATAGCCAAATTTACTGAAGAGAAAATGTGCGTGCGCGCAATATACTAATCTAACATAGTTTACACTATTTATGAGTATGGATATCTTTGATGATCATACAAGGGTGGTCCCAGCCCCTCTGCATTATTCAGAGAATAGACAAACGCCACATTTCACAACTGAGCTATGAGCCTAATAATGTTATACAAGTGCCAAAATTACAATGAGGAAGAAAACATTTTTTCCCCTGATTCTTGATCTTGATTGGAGTAAAAACGAATGCCCTCAACTCAATAATGGAGGTGTAAAGTTGCTAAAAAATACAGGCATTAAGTTGGAAAAGTGAAACACAAAAATGGTTTGCCTTCCAAGTACAAAATTCTAAAGAAGTTTTAGTTAATGATATGACATGAAATGTTAGTGAGGCAGCAAATCTCCACGTCAGTTTTTGTTTCTCCCCTATTAATCAAGATTTTTTCAACTTTTATTCATTCAAGAGAAAGTTGGCTTTTTGTCTAAAGAATAACATACACACCATTAATGACAGCTTGTCCATAAGAGCAGTGGCGAGGAATTTGGACTTCATGAGAAATTTTGGAAGAATCCTTCTTAAGCATAGATGGCCTCCTAGGAGGTAGCAAAGCATGAGAGCTTCGTCTCGGTGCCTCATCTGCTGCAGGTTGTAACAGAGGTTTTGAAGAAGATAGAGATTCAGGAGTGTGTCTCCTTATTAGAGATGAAGAAAGAAAGGAGCTACTTAATCTTGACAATGAGGTAGTGCCTAGAAATCCAATATTTGGTGATGGTACACTACTGTACAGATCAATTGACTGCCTGAAAAATTGATTGCAACAGAATAAGCATTCAGATCCACAGAAAAGCAAAATCTGCCAGGTTCATAGTTCACTTCATTCAAATCTAAACTTCTTTTAGTGATATACTCTTTATACCAATCAAAATTTTACCATCACCCTCATTCAACATTCAAGACATATATAAGTTGTCTACAAGCAAATTTGTCAGCAGAAAATTTAAATGACTTGCATAAAATTAGTAAATCAGCGAATAACCTTCATATTTGAGTCCCCAAAAAACAAGAAAGTTACTTCCCCAGTTTGTCAGATGATCAGATGACATTTTAGATAAGCATGAGCACAAAGAACACGACATGCAAAAGGACATTACAAAACCATTAAACTTGTAAATATTGAAGGATTGGGGCTTTTCTACATTCAGGAAAAAGCAAGAAGATATCCTACAATGGAAAAAAAATGGAATTTTAGATTTCCAGAACAGAAAAGGGAAAACGACACAAGGCAAGAAGTCACTGAAAAAAACAAGCTCAGAAATTTAACATATCCAATGAAGGAAGAAGAGGAGAGAAAAAGTTTACCTGTAACTCTGAGGCCATGTGGTAGTATAAGAACTGGGTTTCTCCTGCTGATGATTTTCATTTGAGAAATTTGAAGAATCTGAATCATTCCCATCAGCATCATCTCCTTCTTTGTCATTGTTAAACACCTTTTCCTCATCTTCATCACTTTCAATGTAAAAACTATTGTCTTGCCCAGAGTTATTCATCATTTTCTGATTCCCCTCCTATATGCTCTCAAGGATAGATACTGTTGCTGCCAACAAATCACCTTTAAAAAATTACAATTCAAACAGAATCTCGCAATCACCGAAGGAACAGATAATTCGCCGAAAAATCTGGCCTTTGAAATTAAGAGACAACAGACAATATGACCAATGTCTCAACTGATTTTAGTATTTTACACTTTCAAACGATCTTAACAGAATTTGTTCAGATTGTAACAGAAAGTTCATGTACCAAAAATGGGAAGCAAAATTTTCAAAAAAAAATTCCTACTTTGAACAAAGAAAGGAAATGAATCAGAGTAAGAAGTAAGAAGTTTGAAAACCATTGATACTCCAAAAAGCTCAGAGACCAAACAAAAACATCCAAGTAAGCAAAGCACGTAAAAGCAAAGCAAAGAAAATAAAAACTTGACTTTACTTTATAGGAGACAAAAATGAAGAATCCAAACAAAACTCACTTTAATCATGAATGACAAAGAAAAGATGGACAGAAAAATGGGCTACATTCTAAAAAAGAAAAATGGCTTTCACCTTTTTGTTCTCTCTCTCTCTCTCTCTCTCTCTCTCAGAGAGATCAGAAGGAAAAGAAAGAAAGGAGCACACAGGAAGCAATGAAACAAGATGTGTATGTGTGTGTTCTTCTTATATCAAGCTCTCTATATGATCTAGATATAATATATACTTATATATTACGTGAAAATCACACAAGTGAGATTGTGAAGTTTGTGTTTGTATAGTATATTATAGAAATATATATATAGACTATATATATAGACTATATATATTTGTGTGTGTGACACAGTGTCTACGTGTTTGTAGATGATGATTGAGGAGAAGGTGTGAGAGAAGATCATGGCCGTACAATATTTAATATAATTGTTGTTGTTAATCATGGATGCAATCTTACTTGGCCGCCATGTTGAAGCTAGGCATAGCTGGCTTGGTGGGTCCACCTTCTGTCTCTCAAGCTTCCTCTCTGTAAGTAAAGATGATAATGACATGCATGGTGTAATGAGAGAGATGAGTCATGAGGGTGGTTGACAGCACAGGATCATATGAATCACAATCTTCCCAAAATTATCAAACGTCTATTTTTGGCAGTTTCATATGTTGTTGTACTTTTCTGATCAAAAAATTATGTTGTTGTACTTTTTACTTTTTATTGCATTACAAAAATGGTATGTTTGTTTCTTTTTTGAAGTATCTTATTAAAACTAATACTATATATAGTTAAAATAATAGTCAGCAGGTAACAAAAATATAGATATACATGTAGGCCTCGTGGAATTTATAGGATTCGACCAATATTTATAAGTGTAGGATAATTGACATGGTTTGGCCAAAAAAAAAAGGACAATTGACATGGTCCTAAACTTTACATTATTAAGGCTAAAATTTGTAAATATATATAATATTTCTATTTTTACTACTGTATGAAAATAATTGTTGTCAATGAAGAAAATATGAACTTAAAGATGTTAGCAGTTTACAGGCATTTGTACTAGAATTAATGGCAAGGATCGGATTTAATGTAAAAAAAAATAAAATGTCAAGTTAAGTTTAAATTTTAAAATATGGGGATATTATATGTATTAAACACAAATTTCAGAAGCGTTTGATTTAGTTTGGGATTATTAACATAATAAAATTTTCTAAAAAAATTGATAATAAACAAAGCATGCACTAGTCTAAAGCAACTTATGTTGATCAAATTCTACAAGTAAGTTGCATTTTGGCTAATGTTAACAAAAGAGTCTTATGGCATTATATACATGTCAGAAAGGATTCTTGTGTGACAATAAACTTTCAAGATGTGGCTATTAAGTTTGGCAAAAAAAATGTGGCTCTTTAGTCAACGGCTTTAAGAAACAGTTAATAGCATATGTTTGTGCTGACATGGCAAAACACATGTCATGCATTTAGTGTGTATGTGGCGAGCCATGTGTCAATTGGTTTCGAATTCCACCATCAACACACCAAATAATGATAATGAGGCACTAGCTATGTCAGCACAAACAAGGGCCATTAAGTGTTTTCTAATGGTAGTGGTAAAAAACCCATTTTAAACATAGGTTGCACGCTTTTGTTAAAGGAAGCAATTTTGTATCACATCTTATAGAAAGTAGTTTTGTTCAAGACACTAATATATGATAGGCACACTTTTATAAGGGAAAATAAACATTCTTCTCTTCTTTCTTTCTCCAAAGTCAACTCAACTTCTCCTGCATGCTCATCTTTCATGATTATATTCTAGAAGTATTACTATATATCTTTTAAAATGCGGCTTTTCAGCCTATGTCTCTAGAAAAAACTTAATGACTTGTGCTAACATGACACGACATACATCATCGGGTGTGCTGATGTAGCTCACCATGAGTCAGCCGGTTTGACTTCCACGTCAACACATCAATGTGTATCTCACCCCATTATTAGCATAAATAAAGGTTGTTAAGTGTAACATCCTGAAAATTTAATACATGATCAAAGAGTGTTTTGGGAAATAATACATGGAGAAATTTGGAATTTTGAAATTTTTAGGAATTTTTGGTGATTTTTGAGGACATTTTGGAAATTTTGAGTAATAAATGTGCTTATAATTAATTAAGAAATTGAAGAGTTTGAAATATGAGGGAATGGTAAAACCCAAAATATTTTGAAGGTTAAGGAGATTGGAGGCTGGTTTAAGTGGTTTTAAATTAGGGAAAAACTTACATCATGTTGCTTTCTCCAGGTTCTCAAGTTCTTTCAATGTAGGCCATTAGATTGAATGGATGATTGTTATAAAAGGACACATGTCACTCCCATATTAAAAGAACTTGAGAACCTGGAGAAAGGAACATGATGTAAGTAAGGTCCTTAAATTAAAAGAGTACAGTATGGCAAGTTTGGGCTACAAATCATCAGAGAACCCCCTTATTTCACTAAACCAAACGCGCCCCTCCCCCTTTTCTTCCTTAAAACATCGGACCCCCCTTTTCATTTTCATTTTCTCTCTTTCCTCACTTCTCTTCACCGACCTCCCTCATCATCTGCGTCCCTGCGTGTTCGCCGGCCACCCAGGGGCCGACGGCGATGGCGGCGGCAAGGCCGCCCACCTCACTTCTATCCTTGACCTCACTAAAACCCATGTCCTTTTCTCTCCTCGCTTCATCCCTTCTCTGTCTCTCGGTTTCATTTCTTCCTCACTGTTCAGCTTCACATTCATTTTCTTGCTTCGTTTTCCGGCAAGCCCACGGTGGTCGACGGCGGAAGAGGTAAGCCACTGCTATTTCGTTGGTTTCTCCTCTTTCCTCAAGTTATATCTCTCCTCTTCAACTCCGATTCCTCACTTTTTCCTTTTTCTCTCGGGCTCTGTTTCTCCCTCTCGGCTTCTCTGTTTTCCGGCAAAGAAACCGGCTGCCCCAAGCTCAACCTCATGTGCAAGACTAGGATTCGATTCCGATGAGTATTTCTTGAAATGCCTATTTTTGCTTTCACTGTTTTGGGCGAGCTTTGAGGGAAAAACGAATTGGGTTATGGATTTAAAGCTTTAGGGCTTAATAAATTGGTTAAAATGAATCTCATACATTAATTTTATGTTTTGTGAAATTGGGTAAACCCTAAGTCTTGGAATTTGTTGAGTTAATGGAGTCCCCATTTGGCCTCTTTGGTTCTGCCATATCCACTAGTTTCTCATGTTGTTTTCTACTTTGATTGTAATCTGATCTGAGGGAGCTTAATCTGGGAATTTTATTTGTTTGGAGAGTGTTTTTGCAGGGTTTCAGAGTATTAATTTAAAGCTGATATTTGGATGGAAACATTGAATTTTTAACAAACTTGGGTGTGAATTGTGTGAGGGTTATTGCTATAAAAAGAGGATTAAACTTAAGTGAATATTTGAGTTACATTCCATTGAATATAGTTGCATTGGTTTGGTCAAAAGGTGATGCATTAGAAATTCTGTGTTCTTTGCTTTTTGGATAGGTGATTATTTGTTAACAAATACAAGTTAAAAAGAGATACTTTAAAGTTGTAACTAAAATATGTTATATGAATGCATATGGTCAATTGTTGTTTGATGTATGTGTGCAGTAAAAGTGTCATTCAGCTGAAAAATAGTCAAATGAAGTATGAATGTACAAAGAGATGAACTACATGTTAATGTTTG
Source organism: Mimosa pudica (assembly GCA_029929735.1). NCBI lineage: Eukaryota > Viridiplantae > Streptophyta > Magnoliopsida > Fabales > Fabaceae > Mimosa > Mimosa pudica. Next base: position 2,198,817 of record JAKELP010000021.1, on the reverse strand, counting down.
GACACTTGGCTTAAATATTCCTCTTGTTTCATATAAACTCTTATTTCCTGTTTGTGGTCCAGTAGTAGGTATGTGAAGAAATTAACAAATAAATTTCATTTGCAGATTATCATTGTGTCTATGATACATACTTAATTCAGATTTCTGCTGCTAGTTTGTTGCTTAATTTAATATAAGTTCCTGCATAAATCCCAATTCAATTATGAGTAATTGTGTATGTAGGTTTAAGTTGCTATGTGTTTCTAGTATCATTGAAACTTGGTTTTACACTGTGTCATATATGTTTGATCATGATGTTGTATGGCTTACTTGATTTATGTGATTGGTTCCTTTTCTGGTTTAAAGAAAGGGGAAAGATTAAGATTAAGGAATTGCATACTGATTTGGTGTTGTTCCAATATGAACTTGGTATTCTAATGTTGTTGTTTCATATAGTGTCATTGTTATGCTTTCTCCTTTCACTACTTCTGTTCAGCTTGGTACCGAAGAGATTATAAACATGATTTAAGCAATATGATGAATTAATCAGATGGGATTGGGTAGTAATGTAGGTACGAGAGAGACGTTAAATATTATGAAAGAGACATGTTATTAATATATCATTTTGTATCATATTATTATAGGATTGACTGTGATGTGGGCCTTTGTGGCATTAAAAAAAATGATGAGAAATCGCGTAAATTGCTGGGCGACAGGTAATCACTCTTAACCCTACTATAACATTGAGGGTGATGTTAGCTGGGATTTTCAAAATCCATTCTCACCCTCTTTATATATATTGTCTTTAAAAAATTATTTTTATATAAAACAGGCTATCGGGTGCCTTTCAAACACGATTATTTTTATATAAATGATTGATTTGCATTTTATATATATTATCCTGGTGGTGGTAGTTCCCGAATAGTATGACATACATGTATCATATTCTGATCAGAGAGGATTGAGGTTTGGAAGGGCGTGAATTGTTGAGTTTGAGATTGTGAGGGATTTATGTAGTACTCGGTTAGAGATAATGATAGTTAGGTTGAGGGAAGGAATTGAATGGTTGTGAATGAGATTGTGATATTGAAAGGAAATGGTGATTGAGATGTTGAATATTGTGAGATATTGAAAAGGATATTGTGAGCATTGCATGACACTGGTTTATATTTGTACCATCGCGCGATGATAACTGTCGATTGGCCGATCGACAGTTATTTGTACGGATCCTTTTCGGATTGATTGGATCGGGGATCATAGGTCAACTTATTGAGAGAAGTGACCTACGGTTGTTAAGGCATTTTAGAGCCCAACCGCCCCTATGGTTGTTAAGGCATTTGAGAGCCCAACCGTTCCCATTCTGCAATGGAAAACAGAATTGGGGTTCCCTCTCTGGGGATTGCCAGAGAGGGAAATTTGCCCCCTCATCATAGAGAGGGGCACAGTGTCAAATCATATTAAGAAGATTAGATGTTTGAATGCCCCGTGATGGCACAATGCATCTATAGGTGAGTGTGAGAGTTGTGGTGGTAGCATCATTAGATTGGAGACTTGGGATATGATATTTGGTTAATGTGAAATTGATGGAGGGACTTGAGTGATGAATGGAAGAAGCCTTGACATGTATGTATATATTACTGAATTTAAAATGTGATACCCTTTAGACGCCCTCGCTACCGCACATCTCACTGTTATAGTGAGTTAAGCGGTGATTACTGGGACAAATTGTCTCATCCCACGATTACTGACATTTTTGCAGGTATTCGTGCACAAGCGCAAGCATCAGGAAAGGGAATTAAGTAGTGGAGGTTGTATAGTTTATTTAGAATTGTATATTGCCAATTTATAGGTCTGCATTCGCTTCCGCATGTATATATATTTATTTATTGTTCAATACCAATTAGTTTTGTTTATTAACCATGTTAAGCAAATCCTTTCTAACATGGTTAGCTTTTAATTATCCATGATAGTAGTTATATTGTATAAAGAAATCTTTTTCTATCATGGATAATGTTTATTCACTAGAATGTTCTTTTTCTAACTATGATAGGTATATTGATCTTATGGAAAATCCTTTTTCCTATCATAGTTAGTAAATAGATTATAGAATTAAAATGAATATTATTAGTTAATTAGGGATTAAGTAACAGAATGTTACATTAAGTGCTTACTAACCACATTAATCAAAATGTCCCCCATTTTTCGGTTAAAAAATAAGCTCATGCATTTTAAAAATTTATTGACAATAAAAAACCTTCAGAACTTAAATATACCATATGCTCTTTTGCCAACACTTGATTGACTAAAATGCATCTTAACACTCAAATCTATATCATTATCTTTTTGGCATAAATTCTACGCACGTTTAGGCTCGCTTCTGATGCTGTAAAACATTTGAATTTCATATTTTCTAGTTCTCTAACTTTCCCATCCTTTGTTTCTCCAAACTCAACCACTTCTTCAGTTCCAAAAAAAAAACTCAACCACTTCTTCTTTCCTACTTCACACTCTCATGCATGCTCATCTTCCATGATTATATTCCAGAAGTCTTCCTCCCCTCCTGCTACACCTATCAACGTGTGACGCAGTTCCTGCTCATCTTGACACAAACCTCACTGTCTGGTTATATTTGGATGGTGCATGTGTGTCTAATAAGTTAATAGCATTCCATGTATGTTATCTTTTTTTTTGTTCTTCTTCGATCTCTTCATTCCAGGTGTACGTCAAGCCCATGCATATATGTTAATGGTGCTTGTTATGCCATTTATTATTTTTTGGCCTTTGGTGGCCTATGACGATGTTGATACACAGAGATTGGGGGACAGAGAATCTCAGATAGGATTGAGAGAGAGGAGGAATCCCATGATTCGCGTTTTCATTGTGCTAGCTTTTCCATTATGTATTTTTGTTTGTAGAGGTTGATGTGAATAAGAGGTAGAGAAACCTAAGGGAAGCACAAGTACATAAACCATAAAGCGAGCAAGTGACCGTGTTAAATAGTTTAAAAATCCAACCCATACTCATTTGAGATGGGGTCAAGCCAATGAATCGGTGAACTAGCTACTATACCGATCCGATCAGGAGCTCTAGATTGTTTGAGTTAGAAAATGGCAACACATACTTATATTCTATAATTTTGATAAAAAGAGTTTTTCTGGAATTTAAATTTGAGTTTTTATCTCCACCCAAAAGTTTTTTTTTTTATTTCAATCTCCACCCAAAAGTTACCACATCAAATAACAGCTTTTTTTTATTATTATTATATATGCGATTTATATATGAATTTTCTATTTACTTGTGAATTATGAATTGTTGTAAATTTTCTATTTAGCCTATTATGTTTTTTTCTCTCTTAATAATTGTTGTAAATTCACTTCTTGCCTTAGAAAATTACATCATTTGTGTTGGTAATAAATTTTTTGTTTTGCAATTAAATGGCATATATTTTTTGGAAATATACCTTTATGTTTGTGAGAAAACTAATATACTTGTTAACTTAGATTAACCTCGTGTGTGAGTATGCATTTCCGCAAACTAGACTTGCTATTGCCTTAGATGGATTATGCACTTGTTATTTTATCATTCAAACTGAACTAAAAAATATTAAAAATGCATAAAGTAACATTTTCAAAAATAAATTTGGTAATGCAGACAACTCATAAGATGCAATGACTAGGAACAAGTATTAGTATTTAGAATGAAATAAACGTAGTTGTGAGTTTTGAAGTTCAAAAGAAGACCAAAACAAAAACAATCTAAAGAAACCTCTCAACGATCAAACTCATCTGGTTCTATCACTTGGACAAATGACAAAGTAGAACGAACAACCAGAACCAAAATAACGATGCAGGATAGCCTCAGACAAAGGAAACAAAATTGGGGCGAAATGAATATAACAGAACTTTAAGAAGCTCATCAACAACATTAAGCTTATCAAGGATTATATTGTGCAGAGTTGTTAATAAGCCACAAGTACTTCACTGGCTCAAGCTTTCTACAATCTTGGCAAGAGCTGAGTAGGTTCCATAGGCAGATGATGCAACTCCTATTGTGATCACTGAAATGCAAAGTGTTGCCTGCAACAGGAGTTATGCAAAGATGAAGTGTTTAATATAAGTAAGACGCCATTTATATACATCTGTGGAGAAAGTAGATATCGACAATATGAGATTATGGTCTTCTTTGAGAACTTTAATGACAACTGAAACAGATAGAAAGGAGTGAGTCCTGGATCTACATGCACAAAAATGGTATTACTTTTTTATTACTAGTATTTTCTCAATGTCAAACCACTAAACACACTGGAAGTCTCTAAGTACTTTATAATAAAAGTTGACAGAGATAAAAATAGGGTGATATTATGGGTTCAATAAATAGGGTGATATTGTACCTGGAGACTTGAAACTTTGCCACGCAAGATTTTCAGGAAACAAACACAGGGAAGAATTAAGGTCTGCCAACATATTTAAGTTCAGTTAACTGAATGCTATGGTTAAAACATCCAGGAGAAAGGAATGGCGCCAAAACAATTATGTTAACTTACAACAAGCATTGTGAGTAAAGATCCAATCAAGGACATCACCAGACCTGCAACAAAGAAAATGCAGAAGACAACAATTTAAAAATGTTCCAAGTTATTCGATAGAAAAGTGATATGTGAAGGATTTTTTTAGTGTCAATATAGTAGTGCTGTATTGTAAAGCATGTTCTCATGTTTCATTGTTTTCCTGTTCAATATAGTATCAAACACCAGATGAACTTTATCTAAACGTTGTCCTGAAAAAGGGCCCAAGAATAAAGGAAAAAAACTCGATACAAGATCAAAAGGTATGGTTACTAGTTAAGGCGCACATTTTTCCTTTACAAGGACGATCAACAATATTTCACTGCAATTTGCTGGTTTTATTTGAAGTTCAATATTGAGAAAAAAGTTAAAATAGCATGGACAGTCCTCTTAAAATGAAGTAGAGGCATGAGAAGAGGATGAAGACTCACCAAAGAATGGAACTGAAAGACCAACAACAAGCGTAGAAACTACCAGTCCTGTTCTGATGAAGATGGAATATACATAAAACGTAGTGTTGGTTGATGGTATCAACTCTTCAAGACTCATCGCCACTGGAGATATAGTCAATGCATATGTGGTGCTAATTAAGGAAAAAAATTATTTTTCAAACAATAGATACAGATGAGAGCAAAATTTCCAGACTCAGAATATTTCTAAGGTAACTAGAACTGAATGATTTTAGATTCCTAAGATGTATTTTATTAGCAACTTGAACTTTCTTTATAATTTCTGGATCTATGGAAAGTAGATGAGAATGCAGATTTGTGTGTATAGTACATTAACACTCATCAAGGATATTTGGTGAATGGATTGACCACCTGCAGAAGAAGAAATGACAGACATTAATGTCAGCAACTTATATGATTGAGTCTAATATGCTATTAAATACTACCTCCGGTCCTAAATATAGGACCTAATTGCATGACTTTTTTTTTTGAGAGATTAAGGTTGCAAAATAGGTTATTAAATGATGACATATTTGATATATTTTTAGATTATCCATTAGTTTAAAGGTAAAATAAACTAGTTTAAGGGAAAAAATTAGATAAATCAATTTATAATTAACTTATTTTGCTTTTTTAAGGATTTTCTAGAAAAAGTCAATTAGGTCTTATATTTAGGACCGGAGGGAGTATATCACACTGCCAAGTTTTGTCAGAGAACAATTACATAATGGAGTCTAGAATGAGCGTACCGTTGTCCAAACCGCAACCTTTGTGGCCACTAGATCTGGAGGCAAGTTAAGGGTGAACTGAGAAAGTGTAGCTTCACCAAACATTGTGTACCCCATAACAGCCACCCCAGCATACAATAAGGTACAAATGCCAAAGCTGCAAAAAGGAATACATCACATTAGAAGCAGATAGATCCTTATATTTCTAGCAACTCTTCATATTATGTTTCTGTTTTAGTGCATCTTCCTATATTAAAATTACAGAGAAATATAATAAGTAACATTTTCTGCTACAAGAAGCTATGGTATTATTACCGTGTAGTATACTTGTTAGTATAATGGAGGAGATTTTATAGGAGATGAAACAAAAAAGAGTATAATAGAGGGTATTTCTAATTTAGTAAGGGACAAATGGGTTTATAAATTTTTAATATAGAGAAGATGTAAAACAAGAGTTAGGAAAATTGATTAAAAACTTTAACCCCATTTCTCCAATATTTTTTTTTCCTAATCAAACCCATTTATTGAAATCTCCCCTCCCCTTCATTCCCGTATGACCAAACAGATGGTAAGTGACTGTATAAGTATAGAGTCATAGTTTCAAAATTAAAAGTACCATTGCTTTACCATGCTAATAGCACTGCAGGGAATTGATTTGGATTTGCCATTGATGTATAGATATTTGGAAACACTGCATGTCCTGAATAGCAGTAACCATATACACCTAAAGCAACAGGGAGAGTTGCCAGATTCAGTGGTGTCCCTTTGTTCTCAAAGCCAACTCCATCTACCATCCCAATCCACAACAAGCAGAGAGCCACCAAAACTGATGCAATAACTCCTCCAGCTAGATCAAGAACAAAGAACAGTGATAAGCAAATTCCAGATTATACTAAGTGTTTACCATCTAACTAATGGGATTAAATGTTGGGCAAAGGTGCACCCAATAGCATGGTAATTTCTAAAAGGTGCACATAGTAGCATGGTAATTTTGAGGGTGCAAATTTGGCACTTATAACTTAAAATGGGGCATCCAGTAGCATGACACTTGTCACATGCTTACTGGATGCCCTTTTTAGAAATTACCAGTGCCAAATATAAATTATCATGTTACTGGGTGTACCTTTTAGAAATTACCATGCTATTGGGTACATCTTTGCCCTTGAATGTTTAAAGAACCTACTAGTATGGTTCATGCACACCAATCATATTTTACTTTTAAGTTTTAACCACTACTTTGGATACATGCAGCAATGTTTGAACATTATGGAACTGATCAGTCTAAAATTTTAAAAGATATAGAGTAAGTGGAGTAATAATGAAGCCATAATCCTTTAAAGATGCTTTCAAGGAGCTTAAATTTGCCCACAATATTGTTAGATACGTTAAAAGTTATTCCTGAAATATGGACAAGGATAATGAGGACGTCAGATAAACACACATGGGGTACTAACAAGCTCATGATTTTCTGGAAACAGATCCAACACCTCTACTTTCCAGGTAAACTAACAATTAAGTTTTCAGATTTCAGAGTTGATGTTCACACGCCATGGAGGCTTCACAAGAGGAGGTATCATGGAGGCTTCACAAGAGGAGGTATCACTCTTAGAATTTGCTGATTCTGCCTCAAAATTTCTTAAATAGTCTATACTAGGTTAGCTAATAAGTATTACTCTTTGCATTTGGCAATATTGCTTTTAGGATTCAAATTCAATGCCTCTGAAGAGCACTCAAAAGAATGCTTCTTAAAGCAGTAGAAACTCAATTAACCTTTTTTGAGATAAAAGAGACAAAGATTCATTATGTTTTCTGATAATGGATTAATAAATGGTGATTAGTTCCCTACCTGAGATGTAACTGAGAACACTCAGTTCACGGAGCCAAACAGTAGGAAGAACAGCCAAGGTGGTCAATAGTGCAAATAGAACATGAGAATCCAATTCAATGCCACCCAAACTTAGGTGTGCATTTGGAAATAATGAAGACAAGTTATCGCTCTCCAGAATTATATACTCTATGCAACAAGCCTGCGTGAAGGAACTTTAAATATCTCAAATAATTTCTACAAATACTAAAGACCTCAAAGGAGTTGATGATTAGTTATATGAACCACCAGTACAAAAATAGCAGCACCACAAAAGTATAGCACAAATATGTTCACACCCTTTTAATGTTTGGTAATTAAGACTGAAAAGTATTATGCTTGTTTCCATCAAATCTTTTGCATGTTTTACTCTGAAAGTTCATATGGCTATCATCTGCATCATAATCTTTGAGAGAAAAAATAGTTCACCAAAGTTGCACTTTTGTAAGATATGAAGTGTAGAAGAACTTGATATTAGCATAAAAAAGCAGTCATGTATCAGAACTAAATACTCCCTCCGTTCCTAAATATAAGATCACTTTGGGGAAGTGGATAAGTTCCTAAATATAAGATCACTTCCTATTTTGTTTCAAGTTTTACCCAAACTACCCTTATACTCCCTCTTTTCTTTGAAAACCCTCCTCCTTTTAAAGTTAAGTAATTGAGGAGATTTTGGGAAGATCGTGTAATTTTATTGTGTTCCTTAATCTCCCCAAATTAACCAAAGTGATCTTATATTTAGGAACAGAGGGAGTATGTTTTTTTTTTGTTTACTTGTGTCCAAACATATTTGAAAAGCATACCAAATTGATAGTCATTGAGCAAATCAGAATAGAATTCTACTAAGTGTATCTAACTGAGTATGAGTAGATATTAAATTTTAAAAAACTATTCATCTACTAAAGAAATATAATTAAATTTGAAATATAATTTTATAATAAAGAAAATAGTAATATTTTAATATTCATTTTAGAATAGTATAATATAAAAAAGTAGAAACCTATATAATATTAAATATTATATAATAAAAAATGGAACAAATTAAAGCTCTACTTGATTTAATTTGGAGTCAAAGGATACATCCTGTGTTGTTAACTTGTTATTTACGTATATCACAACTAAATGTATGAGACTTTAAAATAATGCTCAGAGAATGAAAGGGACTGTACTTACATATAGTTCGATGTATAATATTATCTGCATCCACCATAGCAAAGTGGAAAAACATAAACAACAACACACCATATTAGAGAGACTACTAATTTCTAAGAATACAGAATTACAATCACATAAAATTAGAGATCAATAGACAGACTTACAGAGATGGCAATACGTCCTCCGGTTCCAAAAGCAGCTTGACCAACATCAGGGTACGTTTCTAGGCCAGGTTCACTATCCAAGCAGGCCCTCAAAAGGATCCCAGTATAAAAGGAAAGAACAGCAAAAATTAATAAAATAGAAAGCCCAATCCATCCACCTTGTTCAGCAGCATAAGGGGTAGAAAGAATTCCTACACCACAAAGGACATTTATGCCTGAAAAAAACAAAATAAGAATGTGTCAGAATATATTTTGTATAGACAGCTGCATATGGGCCAGCCTCTAAATACATACAAATCAAATCATACACTCATGTCCAACCTACATATTGCCTTGTTTCACATGCACAGTTCTCTTTCAAATAAAAGAGATCTTAATGTCCAGTTTATGGTCACCAGACAAGCAGAAAGAATCTATAACTTTACTGCGGTAGCATCCATCCAACTTGCTTGAATGGTTCTTGTAATAATGAATAAACCATTTTTTACTCAGTAGAAGTGACCCCTGAGGTACTATATTGGAATGGCAATTCATTTTCATTTTATATATCTAATGTTGATTAATTAAAGCAGATATGACTTCTAATTATAAGTTCATCAATATGATCATATGAAAGAAAAATAATAACCAAATTTACTGAATAGAAACTGTGTGCGCGCATTATACTTGTCTAACATGGTTTACACTATTAATGAGTATGTACATCTTCAATGATTATACAAGGGTGATCCCACACACCCACTCTGCATTATTAGGTTTCTTTTGCCACATGTAATGCATTACTGACAGATGAGCACCACATTTCACAACTGAGATATGAGCCTAATAATGTTGTACAAGTGTCAAAATTATGAAACTTATTTTCCTTATTCTTGATTGGAGTAAAAACCAATGCCCTCAACTCAATAATGGAGGTGTAAAGTTGTTAAGAAATAAAGGCATTAAGTAGGACAACTGAAACACAAAAACTGATTTGCCTTCCAAGTACAAAATTTTAAAGAAGTTTTTAGATAATGACATGACATGAAATATTAGTGAAGCAGCCAATTCCCAAGTCATCATTTGTTTCCCCCCCCCCCCCTGATAGAGATCTTTTTATCTTCAATTCATTCAATAGAAAGTGTTCTTTCTAAAAAAAAGATACACACCATTAACAACAGCCTGTCCATAAGTGCATTGGCGAGGAATTGGCACTTCATGAGAAATCTTGGAAGAATCCTTCTTAAGCATAGATGGCCTCCTAGGAGGAAGCAAAGCATGGGAGCTTCGTCTAGGTGCCTCATCTGCTGCAGGTTGTAACAGAGGTTTTGCAGAAGATAGAGATTCAGGAGTGTGCCTTCTTGTTAGAGATGAAGAAAGAAAGGAGCTACTTAATCTGGACAGTGGAGGAGTGCCCAAAAATCCAATATTTGGTGATGGTACACTACTGTACAGATCAATTGACTGCCTGAAAAATTGATTGCAATAGAATAAGCATTCAGATTAACAGAAAAGCAAAATCTACCAGGGTAATTCATAGTACACTTCATTCAAATCTAAACTCCTTTTCATGATATCCACTTTATGCCAATCAAAATTTTACCATCCTTCTCATTCATCAACATTTAAGACATGTATAACTTGTGTTCAAGAAAATTTGTCAGCAGAATATTTAAATGACTTACAAAAAATTAGTAAATCAGCTAATAAACTTCATATTTGACCCCCCACAAAAAAACAAGAAAATCACTTCCCCAGTTTGAACACACATAACATAACACAACATACAAAAGGACATTACAAAGCCATTAATTTTTAAATATTGAAATGATTGGGATTTTTCCACATCCAGCAAAGAAGCAAAACGCTATCCTACAAAAAAAAAGAATTTTGAGATTCTCATAACAGAATAGGGGAAACAACACAGCACAACATAAGAATTCACTTAACAAAACACCAATAGGTAGTTGATTGAGCTGGCAAGTGGGTTTCAACCCCTATAATGATGAGAATGTAAGTTCAAACCCGCGAAATGCTTTCATTGGAAGAGGAGACAACTCTGCCTATATGGGCAGTACTCATACCCCTCAAGTTCGGATTAGTCGATTGTCAATAGGCTAAAGATTACTTGGTGGTATTTAAAGAAAAAAAGAATTCACTGAACAAAACAAGCTCAGAAATTTAACAAATTCAATGAAGGAAGCAGAGGAGAGAAAGAGTTGACCTGTAACTCTGAGGCCATGAGGTATTATAGGAACTGGGCCTCTCCTGCTGATGATTTTCATTTGAGAAATTTGAAGAATCTGAATCATTCCCATCAGCATCAGCTCCTTCTTTGTTATTATTAAACACCTTTTCCTCATCTTCATCACTTTCAATGTAAAAACTGTTGTCTTGCCCAGAGTTATTCATCATTTTTTGACTTCCCTCTTATAGATACTGTTGTCTCCAATAAATCACCCTTTGGAAAAATCACAATACAATTCAAATTGAATGTCACATAATCACCAAAGGAACAGATAATTCGGCAAAAAATCTGGCATTGGAAACTAATAGACAACAGACAAAAAAATAAATGATTTTGGCTATTGCTTCAGCTGATCTTTGCACTTTCAAGTGTCAAACGAACTTAAAAAGATTTATTCTAACTGTAACAAAAAGTTCATATACCGAAAATGGGAAGAGAAATTTTCACAAAAAATCCCACTTTGAACAATAAGTACTAATCAGTAATCAGTCAGAAAAAGCAGCCAGAAAGCAAAGTCAGAAAGTAAGGAAACTAATCCAAACTTACGTGATTGTTAGTCAAATGAGTAAAAAGTGTGAAAATCAATGATACTCCAAAAAGCTGAAGCTCACAGACCAAACAAAACAACCAAGCAAGCAAAGTACTTCAAAGCAAAGCAAAGCAACAAAAAGCTGACTTTATTTTGTAAGAAACAAAAATGAGTTTCACCTTTTTATTGCTTACTTTCAATCTCTTTCTGTGTGTGTGATAATTCTGGATATGGATCAGAAGGAAAAGTAAGTAAGAAAGAAGCACACAGAAAGTAATGAAATAAGATGTGTATGTGTGTGTTGTGTTCTTCTTAACAAGCTATATGATATATATGTATAAATATATATATATAGCCATGTGGGGGTCTGGTTTCTGAACGTGAAAATTACACAAGCAAGCTTGTGAAGTTCTTGTGTGTATATTTTTAATGTATGAGTATATATGTGTGTGTAGATTTTGGTGATTGGAGAGGAGGAGATGTGACTGAGAGAAGATCATAGCCGTAGAATATTTAAATGTTGTTATTTGTTACTGCTTACATGGCAGCCATGTGTCAAGCTAGGCATTGGTGGGTCCACCTTCTCTATCTCTATCTATCTGTGTGGTGGGTGGGTTTTTTTTTTTTTTTTGGGGTAAGTAATGGTATAATGACATGCATGGTGTAATGAGAGGGATGAGTCATGGCGATGGTTGTCATGTCAGCAGAGGATCATATCACAATCTTCCCAAAATTATCAAACGTCTATTTTAGTTAGTTTCATAAGTTGTTGTGATTTTTTACTTTTTACTTTTTACTGTATTACAATTACAATGGCGTGTTTAATTTGTTTCTTGTTTATTTGAGAATTTTATTATAGAGTTTATTAAAAATCCATATATATATTCACTTCTTTCCTAAATATAAGATCACTTCTAAATTTTAATTTGTCTCTAAATATAAAACTAAATTCATATTTTCCCAATTTTTTTCTAAATTATACTCATAATACTCATCAATCATCAATAAAGAAGAGAGATTGGAGATATAATGTATATGGTTAGGACGTAATATCATGTAATAATAATAGATAACTTAACTAATAACATTCTTAATTCAATTAAATTATGTAAAATGGTCTTATATTTGAGAATAGAGGGAGTAATATAAAGTTAAAATAATAGTCCACACATTACAAAAAATATATGCATAAATGTCGGCCTTGTGTAATTTCTATGTGTAGGATTCAGACCAAAATTTATAAGTGTATGATAGTATATCGAAATGGTCCTAAATTTAGCATTATTAAGACTACATTGTGTAAATATTATATATCTAATTCTCCTAGAGTATAAATAATAATTTTATCAACGAAGAATATGCATTTGATTAGAGACGTTTGCAGTTTACATGCAATTGTTCTAGAAATGCAATAATAATTAAGAGTCTGTAAAAGAGCGTTATGCACATTGTATATATTCTAGCTCCCAAGGATTCATGTATACCAATAAATTTTCAACTTAGATTGATGGTGTTCGGTGTTGCTGACATGGTGAGATACTCGTTAACTGGTTTTAACTTCCACTTTATTAGCACACTAGATTAGGCGATTTTAGCCACATTAGCATAAAAGGGGGCTATTAAGTGCTTTATAATGATGTTGGTCAAAAGCCCCATGCATTTTAAAAGTTTATTGTCCCATAAGAACCCTTCAAAATTTTATCGTACCAAAAGATCTTTTAATTTGTCAACATTTAATTTACCAAAATACACCCTGGCCTAACCCTCAAATTGTATCCTTGTCGTTTTGGAATAACAAATTCTACGCACATTTGGGCTTCTGATTTGTGCAATATTTTAATTTCATATTTTCTAGTTCTTCAACTTTTTCATACTCAGTTTAAAATTACTAATTTTATGTGCTAGCCATTGCTATTTTTTAAAAAGTAATTAAACTGCATATATTGCTAATATGTAATTGTTTTCAATATTTAAAAATTCCGGTGCGGATATGTTTTATTAGTACTGAAATTAATTAGTAACATTGTTACGATTAAATTATTAGAAAAACTTCCAAATTACATGCATGTAATGGTGTGCTTAATTTATTATAAAGGATTAATTAAGGTGCACTCTGAACCTTTGTTTTGGTATACATTATCCAACACCCCTAAACTTTAGTAGTGTAACATTACTCCTATATATATATAGTCTCCTGCTCCTTTTGACACAACCCTCACTTCTGGTTCATGCATTATGCACGCTCGCGCGCGCGCACACATACTTATCACTATTACTGAAAATGGCTATCAACAATGTTCAAAGAGTAGGTAAATGTTAATGTATACATGTACTTTTTGAGGGTACGGGTAAATCTAGGTTTTACCTGTGCTCATGAAGTAAAGATAAAAGCGTCAAAATATGCATTGATAAAAACTTTTTTTTTGTAGTAGTGTATGTGCGTAATAAAAGGATATAAAGGCATGAATTATTATGAAACCCAACTTGGCAAAATGATCAAAAGCTCTTGATCAGATCAGTTTAGTAGCTGGTTCATCGATTCATTGGTTCAATTCGACCCCATTTCAAATGGGTATGGGTTGGATTTTTAAATTATTTAACACTGTCACTTGCTTACTTTATGGTTTATGTACTTGTGCTTCCTTTTGGTTTCTCTACCTCTTGTTTATCAACCTCTACAAACAAAATACATAATCAAAAAGGCTAGTGCATGCAATGAAAAATGCAAACCATATGATTCCCCCTCTCACTCTCAATCCTATCCTCTGGCTTCTATAGACTATACTGAGATTCTATGTCCTCCGGCCCATCTTTGTATGTGTATCAGCATCGCCATAGGCCACCAAAGGCCAAAAACTAAATGGCATAACAAAACAAGCACCATTAGCATATATGCATAAGCTATTAGCATATATGCATAAGCTTGACGTATGCTTGGAATGAAGAGATCGAAGAAGAACAAAAAAAATTATAACACACATGAAATACTATTAACCTATTAGACATACATACACCATCCTTAGGCGTGGAAGTTTTTATTGTCCAACAGGATATTAATTAGTATAGTTGGGATTGGGAATGCTCCGGTTTAAATACTCTCTCTGGTTCCTAATATAAGAGTCAGCCGTAAAAAATCGCTTATTAAGAAAACATGTGAATGTTACTTGAGTGTTTGTAGTTAATGTTTCTTTTCCAATATTATCCATATTTATTATGATACTTTTAAGAGAGAGAAATACATAAGCATTAATAAATATGAAAGAGGGTTAGGGGTAAAGTAGTAGGAATAAATGCATTGAATAAGGAGATAATGTGAGATAAACTCTTATATTAGTGACCAAAACCATTGAAATTTTGAGCTCTTATATTAGGGACCGGAGGGAGTATACTACAATATACAAATTGCACTGATAAATATTTTAGAATAATGAATACACATTAAAAAAAGCTTAGGTACACCTTGTCTCATTCATAAACAACATAACTTCCGACCAAAAAAAAATTCATAAATAGCATAACTTAAGAACATTTTTATGTCATAGAGTGATCTTGTGATGTGTAAATATAATTTGAAATTTTTCGTCAATATTTCGTCATTCAGTATTTTTAGTGATATGGCGAGTGGCGACATCATGTGTTAACATTTGGAAAAATCAGTGGGAATATAAAAATAATGACGAACGTAACTGTGCAATAACGTACAAATAATGTTAGATTATCAATGGGAATATAAAATTAAAATTTGTATCACATCACAATATTTAAAATTCACAAGTAGTGTTTTTTTTATAATCTTTAAGGAGAATCTCAAGCAATAATGTACAAAACCCAGTTCCAAGTTTTACATAACTACCCTGGGTTAGTTTTTTTTTTTTTTTTGGCCGAAAGGATATTATGATTGATAATGGAACACAGTACATACACTAATACTCAAAATAAAACACATAATACAGACACTAGGCACTTTGCATCCATCCATCGGGGACACCAGGACAAATACATGCAAGCCAATACACTAGCTACCATCAAAATATCTAGATTACATTGACATAACAGACTCCAAATACTAATGCCGATACCTAACCAATGCAGGTAAAAGGTGAAGAGATTGAACTTCCATCCTATCATGATTAAGTGGTGTGGGTGCAATAGAAGGTGGTAGTACAAAGACTTGCTCTCCCGAGCCCACCGACTTTGATGCAAATGCTGCATATCAGCAGCTTCAATCTCACCTCCAGGGAGGTGAGGGGACCAGTGAAGTTTGTAGACAAACTTCATTGAGGTACAGATCATGGTAGGACTTAGCCAACAACCAACACAGACAAAATTAACCCACAATAGCAGGCAGACCCATAGATACCAGATCACACATCTAAGAAATTTTAAAGACAAGACACACATACTACTACTAACACTGACTAGGGGTGACCAGGACTTCATACGCTCTACCATAGGACCCCTCAAACCCAGATAGAGCTCTGATTTAAGCATCATGGTGGCTCGGTGGCTGTGGACCAGCCACCGGAAAGCAGAAGCAAACACTCACAGAGCTTACCCACACTCAGAGCTGGACCACCGTCAACTTCATCTCCGGCAAACACCGTACCCACGCGGGAACTTTCGCAGTCAGATCTGGGTCACCTTCCTTCACCGTCAGATCTGGCCGTCCTTCCTTCACCGCCATGACCATCACCTCCGGCCAGCACCATACCCACACCAGGAACCTCTGATTCCGGCGAACAAACACCCAGCCACGACCACGATCTACTCCGGCGTCGAGATCCTTCTTCCACGCATTCCCAGTTCGAGCGCTCCACCAACCGCTCGCCGCCGTCACTTCCATCGCTGTCGTCACCGGCATCGTCCGTGTACCAACCAACGCACCAAGGCGCTAAAAACCCTCACTCACAGGAGGAGGTACTAAGAAGGAAGGAGGAGAAGTTTAGAGAGAAGTGAGACTCTCTCTCTAACTTTTTTAAACCAAAGATATAAGATGAAATAATATAATAAACTAATAAAGTAAAAAAGTTCAAGTCCTTCTATTTTTCAAGTCAAACTAAAATCGTTGTATTTTTTTATTTACCAATCAGTATCTGATGCTACTAACAACAAATTAATGTGAATGTGGGTTTATTATAATAATGGGAGAAACCTCACTACCCAAAAGTAATTATTGCGGCTACATACCTAAGGATTGAACTCGTAACAATATAATTCGTCAAGTTAAAACAACCAGCTTTGTTATGATGCTTATCATAGATTCAATTTGATCAAATCTCGTATATAGTGAAAGTTAAATTCAAGAATCCACATAGACATACAAGTCACAGTAGTCATGTGTTAAGAGTTCTGCATTTGAATTACATATGAATCTAAACCCTTTTCTAAAATTATCCTTGGATTGAAAGGTGAATCAGTTAATATCTCTTATGAATTGATTTACTCTTTTAAATTTGTCCTTATTTAATAATGAGCAACGAGAAAAAGATTATACACTTTTTTTTATAGAATTTTACATTCAATTTGATCTTTGAACTTTATACAATAATGATTTAGTTTGGTCCGCTAAATTAAAAAAAAATAATATTTTTAAATCTTTTAATCCCAACATAATATATGTCTCTATAATAATGATAATGTTCTTTTAACAATCAGTATTATTTCTTTATTTTTTTATCACTAGTATTATTTATTTATCTTATTATTATTGTAATTAATTAATTTCATGGTTATTAATAAAATTTTCATTTACTCAAAAAATTGGTATTATTTTAAAAATAAAAAATTATGTGCTACCATTTTATTATAATGTGTTGTCAATACAAAAAATTTACTGTTAGCATTTTTTATTAATTTTCATCATGATTGAATGCAATAAGTATATTTTCCATGGTCAAATTACTAAAGTAAACCCAACAAATAGAATATAAGGCCAAATATACAAAGTGGTGTCTACCGTTTTTTTTATTTAAAGGGGCAAACACTAACGGATTGAGGCTACAAGTGGTGATACGTTTTACCTTACTTGCATTTTCAATTAAGGGGTAAAATTAGAAAACGATTATTACTATGATGAATTATTTATTTATATTTATAATCAAACATCTTTTACAATAACTAGCTATCTACTAAGGATAAGATTTGTTTTTGTTTGTGTATGCACTATTAATTTGCTAATAATTGATCGCAATCAATGTTAGGATGGAAAAAGCGAAATAAAGGCGTGTCTTTGCTAGTTATGAAATAATTGAACTACGAAAAATGATGGAATGTTTGATTGAATGTAGAGGTGAGTGAGAATTCTCATTAGAAATCATCATTGAGTGTCCTGTTTTTTCCATTATGACATGAGTGCCCTTCGAAGAATATGCTTTGATGCTAGAAGCTAGTAGGGTAGAAATAACTTACGCTGAGCCTAGACTATTTTTTATTCTAATAAGTCAAACTCAGTCATAGGCTTTGGGCCTATTTGTTTAATAGGTCAGACCAAGGTTAAAAAAAACATGTAATCTACCAGGCTGACCTATTAAATATAAATCTAGCGCCAGTATTATTAAACCAAATTCTATTAAAAAGAAAGAAAGATTGATCAAGTCCAAGCAATCACCACACGCCTATTTGTTTCAGTGCTTTGGCAAAACACATGTAATTTAGATGAGTTTGAGTTTTTAATTAATTTGACCTTATTATTATGTTTTTTATCATAGTCATATGTCTCATACCCCTTAACCAATAGTTATATATCATTTTTAAGTTTTCACCCTACTTTTTAATTTTATTTATCCCTTCTGATTATCGTTAGAATGAGAGAAAGGTGAGACGTATGGGAGAATAATTTGTAAATGAACTGAAAGAGTTTTGATAAGAGTACATTTGAAATCTTTTATCAATTTAATGCATTTCTTGACATGTAAGGATGAGATATAGAACACTTATAACCAAGAGTTCGTCTTTCAATCTCTCTTCATTTAATGTGTTTTTTCTTAATTTGCCTCTAATCTCCTGTCATATTTATTAATGCTTATGCATTTTCTCTCTCTCAAAAGTATCATAATAAATGTAGGCAATAAAAAAATATTAACTTCAGACGTCCAACTAACTAGTTTCACATGTTTTCTTAAGAATCGTGTATTTGACGGCTGACTCTTATTTATAGACCAAAGGGAATAATATTTTATCTTTTTATGAAATAGACAAGTAAATCTCATAATTAATTGATTTTATTGTTGTAGGTTCCTTGGAACCTGTTGTCATTGAGAGATTCTAAAGGAATTCAGGGTAATATAAAGTATCTTCTTTATAACTAACTACAATTTCCCTTCCCCTTTTATTGCTAACCTTTTTTACAACTCTTTTATTACTAACTAAATGGATTATTAAATTTTGGGAAAATTAAGTAGAGGTCCCCCACAAGGGAGTTAATACTGGAAAAGTCTCAAAAGTTAAAAATATTAATGCAGGGTCCCAAGGGACCTCACATTAATATATTTGAAAAGTGAAAAGACTGTTTTGCCCCTAACCTTAAAAAAAATTACTTTTCAAATATATTAAGGCTAGGGGGAGGGGGGTGGGGTGGGGGGCGGGCTAGAGGGGGGAGGGGGGTGGGTGAGGGAGGAGGAGGGGGGAAGGGGCTGGGTGAGGGAGGAGGAGGGGGTGGGGTGGGATAATTTTTTATTAAGGCTAGGGGCAAAAGTGTCTTTTCACTTTTCAAATATATTAATGTGAGGTCCCTTGGGACCCTACATTAATATTTTCAACTTTTTGGACTTTTCCAGTATTAACTCCCTTGTGAGAGACCTCAAATTAATTTTCCCTTAAATGTTTTTGCGCACATATACAATTATTAGACATTGACTTGACGATGTCAGACCAAAATAGGTCTACTACCGGAGCTATTATTACGCCCAGTTCAAGTAATCTGAAATGTGTGAAGACGTCAAATTGTCAAATTCCCCCATATACCGTTCGATCAAACAAAGAAAAACACCCCCCGTATACTTACTTTGAAAATACTCGAGAATTTAATTTACTCCATTAACGACGCATCCTCCTGATCTATCTGTACAAAATTTCCAATTCAAAAGAGTGATGGTATTTAGTAAATGTGTTCATGCCAACAAAGGGTAGTCCAATTGGTAAAATATTTAGCTCATAACTATGTGAAAGATTGTGAATTCGAATCTTACAGATGTGAGGATCTTTTTAGTGAGCAGCAATCTGTAAGTACATTTATAAGTCTTATAGTGAGTCTCTATGACTCAACTCACTTAAACTTTTTTGCATGAAATAAAGTCAATGTGTTAATATATTCACTTGATTATATATATTAACTCAAATTCACAAATCAAATTTTATCAAGCTCATTGTACAATTTTTTGTAAACACACAAAACTCATTACTATTTTTTGTTATGAAATTCATTTGAAGTCTTTCGTACTCTTCAATCTTCATATATGGTCAACGATATTATTTATATTATATTATTTATGAAAAAAATTCTTAGGTGACCTGTACATCACGAACTCGCAGATTAGTTATTGAGAGAGTACAATTGTACTCATAAGAAAAGTAAAAACAAAAGATAAATATGATTAACCCTGTCCCATTTTTGAAAAGGAAATTTAATTTTGTAGATAGATTACCCCTAACCACTATGAATTATACATCTTTGAACGTGATTCGACTAGAACTATTTATTAAAAAGAAATATAGAGAGTGTATATATATTATTTGTGAACGAGTAAAAGAGATCGAAGTAATATAAAATAATGAATAGAAATATATGAAGTAAGATGATGGGATAAAATAAAGTAATAAAAGAGACTATATAAGTTGGACTCAACTAAGATGATGGGATAAAATAAAGTAATAAAAGAGTCTATATAAGTTGGACTCAACTATTTTATTAATGATAGACGTGAAGTTATTAACGAGACAAACTCAGGACTCAGGAGGGATCTTATCAATCAATATACAGACTTATTTTGTAAAAAATGAGTCATTATAGATAGGAAGGGAAAACCAAAGAAGTATTATGGAGAGAAAAAGTAATAAAATTAAGTCACATCCAAGATCCTAACATATGATTGTGTTGTGTGATGGCGTTGGATCCAAGAAGCCCCACACCCGACAAGATTTGTATGCTTAGCCCAAAGGACAAATGACATGTGCCTTCTCTTCATACGAACTTCATCTTTTCCTGTCTTTTATTACAACTTTACTTATGAAGTGTCCTAGCAAGAGTATTTGACATATATAAATATATTTTTAATGGTGTTAAAATAATAATACAATAATTGAAATATTATTAAGTACCAGCAAACATTTTAAACAAACAAAACAATCAACATTGTTCATTTTCATTAGGTGTCCATTGCGTGTGATTAAAACCGTTTATGGATGTTAAGTGAAAACAAAGGTATATTGGTTGTTTTGCCCCATTTTAAAGGTTTACCGGTATATTAGGACCCTTCAAAATATACTTATATCAAATACTCTTACCGTGACACTTAAATTTTATATTAAAATTGTGTATCTATCCTCTATTCTTCAACACTAAATATATCACTTACACACTAGGTTACAATGCCCATAAATATTTGTTAATAAAAAGGCTTATTGATAATGAAAGTGTTGTAAGTTCAAATTTTGTTGATATAAAAGACTTTGTTTGTTGAAGTTTGTATACGTTCTTTAAGTTTAAAAGGTTACACAAATCCAAATATGAGTTATCATGACTACACTCATATAACATTTTCATATATTTTTACGAATATTGTTGTCCACTTGAATATACCTGACTTATTCGAGCAAGATTGCCATTGATCTCTGTGTTTATTATGATCAAATATACGGCACATACATCATATAATTTGTTAGAAATTGAACTTAGTCACTACCTTATTAGCACTACTAAATAACACAAATTCTCAATCCATGGATAATTTTTGTATCTCCTACCGTTTCCTACCATTTCATTGAATGTGACGTTGTCGGTTCACCACTTCCTAATAATAGCGTGAATGTGTGATATTCTTTATAATATACATGAATCCATATAATATGAAATTTTCAGATCTTGGCTACAAGTCGCGTACCCATAACAATGTTTTTCTCAAGAGATCAAAACCGTTGTCAATATTAGAATTTCGTAAACTAATTTTATGATTAAATTATACTTGATAGAATAACATAATATTAAATTTATTGAAAGGGGAACATGGGTGAGAGCCATCACATATCCCTCTCTGTTTTATCTCTGTCATGTAGTATTTGATTTCTCCATTATCAAAAAATAAAACAAAATACTTACAAAAAAGATAATAGCGTAGACAAACCATGGATTAGCAGATCATATGAGATATGACAGGTCGATATAAATCATTTTCAGATATATTCAAATCATCATTTAATTATAATACGTCTTCGATTCCCCACATCCTCTGTATATGTCGAAGGCAGACACATGGCATTAATTAGGGTAACATATGTCGTGTTTGTCAGAGTTTTGATTCAATATAACCAATCGATCATCATTCGTAGTCATTTTGTCCATTGTTCAAATGAGATTTTGACTTGAAGCTTTATTGTGAATAATTCAATAATTAGTACTAAAAATGGAGAAAAGTAAACAATTATACTACAATTTGTAGCTCACATATATTACCCCAAATCTCTCCATTATAATTCGTTGTAACTCAATCCCTAATTTTTTTTAACTCAGAGTTCAATCCTGTATCTTTATATTATTATCCTTATTATCTACATTTAACTTTGAATCTTCAAAAAGAGTAATACAATCGATTCCAACTGAATTCCATTTGACCAAAGAAGGGAATATTAAAGAAGATGACGTAGAATGGGTAAATACGTGAAAAAATATAATCACAATATAAGTGACAGAAAAATATAAACTATTGAGGTGAAAAGAAGTGAATAAGGTTGTGTAACTCACCTTTAAACTAATTCATTAGCCATTCACTACATTTTTTATATAAAAACAATATATTAAGATAAAATGAAAATTATATGGCAATTTTATTGAACCCATTAACTAAGAGAGAATACAGATATTGCAATATAAATCATTAAAAATAATGAGCTCAACGAAGGTAACTTAAAAATACATAAAACACATTAAGTATTTATAAAAGCATATCTATCCAAGTTTTGCCGATCCAACTTCAAAGAGAGGGGCGCCATATACCATCCAGAAGCAATATGCATGTAAGTGTGCGTTGTTTTGAATGAAGTTTTGTAAAATGGTAAGAGGCAATATGGTAAAAATAAAATATTTCAAATTCCATTTTGGTGTATGTTGATCGACATGGGTAATTTTTTGGAATTTTATCTATGATCTATATTATGATTATCTATCATCATTATTCTTAACAATTCTAATTATAATAAGTAGTAAAATTAATTATATGAAATTTGGAAACTAATTTAACTTGAGTAGATATTTATTGACATCTTGCATAATTGTTTGAGGACGATAACTACAATTGCAAGTTTCTCCTTTTGCCATCCACTTAAATTTCAAGTTGCAGAAAAGAGCCTAATAAAATTGCAAATTGCAAATTGCAAGTTGCAGAAAATGGTCAAAGCGTCTGCATATATGAAAACTCAGGCTTGGAGTTATTACCACAAAAAATAAATTAGAGGGAAGACGTGACTAAGACATTATTTGAGGTATAACAGTTGGATTTTATTTCAATATTTTAATCAAAGAAATAAGTAAGACTTTATTTACTAAACATAATATGATAAATATTTTCCCTCTCCCCTACTTTTCCACACCTTTGAAATGAACTTCAAGTATTTAAATAAACGATACTTTTGTCTACATAATTTTGATTTTTTAACTAGTTGGAATGCTGGTAAAAAACTAGTTGAAATGGAAAAAATTAAAATTACTAAGAAGAAATTTAATTTTTATTTATCCCATCATTGTAATTTGTAACACTAAAGATCTTAAATCAATGATTAAAGGCTTTGTAACCTAATTGTGTAACATTATTTTAATATTAAGTGAGAAATTATAGGTTGGATCTCATTTATGACCACAGAATATCAATGTTTATCCCTTCAATTAAAAAATCTAAATTAAAAATATTAAAGGTTTGTTACTTAATAGTATAACATTTCTTTCTTTAATATATATTCTCTTATGAGGATATATCCTCATGAGTAGACACATTTTGAAAGAGATGAATACCATTTTTTATAAGTCACTTGATGTGTATAAATAAATTAAATTTTTCAAAAAATAATTTCCGTATTTAGATCCATCAACTCTGAAAATTAGCGTAACATACAAAGATTAAAAACCTTTTCATTTAAATGGGTAAACCCAGAAATTTATTAAACTTTACCTATGTGGCTCTGGTCATAAGTCATAACTCATTTTATCAGACAAAAAAGTAACTCGTTTTCAACATGTTTTATCAATTAAAAGAGGCTCGAAGCTTATTAACTTTATTTTTAAAGTTAACAATTTTTTAATTATATCTTCTATAATATACAATGATAATATACCATAAGAGTACAAATACAATAATAAATAAAAGAATAATGTTATAATATATATATATATATATATATATATATATATATATATATATATATATTCATATATATATTCATGTAATTCATATATATATATATATATATATATATATATATATATTCATGTAAAGATAAAATATAGTGTGGTTTAAAAATTGGACAAAAAACTTTCTCTCTATTTATCTAAGGGTCATACTTAGGTCCAGTGCAATAGGTCAAGTCCAACCAGTTCGCCAATCATCTACTGCCACGTGGAAGATACACTTAACTCATATTTCACGCCGTTTAATGTCTACTCTCTCCGCCTTCCTCCTTCCTCCCACTTCTCTCTCTCTCATCCTCTCCTTTATCTTCTCCCTCGCAGCGACTGTAACTCCAGAAACTTATCCCTCTCTCTTTGATTGTTCTTCATTTTCTCTCACATAATGGTCTATAGTAATCCTTTGGTCCAAACACAGCATAAAGAGGACGATTTGGCATATATGAAGAGACATGAGATAAAAGAAAGCTATACACGCAAATCGAGAAAAGAAAATGAATGAGGTAGAAATCGTATTGCAAGACATAGATAGGACAAAAGCAAATGAATATTGATTCTCACGATATGGGTGATAAGTGTAGCGTACGCCCTCCTCTGATCAGTCACATCCTTTACGAGATAGTTAATGATTTTTAGGGTTTTCAATTTTAAAATTGGGAAAGTAACATACGGCAATGTAACAGTGTTAATTGTTGAAAATATGTGAAATCCACGTGGCAGTAGATGATTGGTGCACTTGTTGGACTGGACCTATTGTATTGGAGGTAAGTTTTTTCCTTTATCTAATAATTACACTCTACCTTATTAAGACAATTTAAAATGTAATGTGATATAGAGAGAGAATGCTGATTGATGCTGGTAGGAAAGCATAATCAGTCATCTCTTTCCATTCTATTCATTCAGCATTGATATTATTATATTCGTTCTGTAGAAGACTATTCTTATCTCCACACATGTGACAGCACCTTCCGTTATTTTATATATATCGACAAATGGTTGGGGGAAAATTTAAAAAATTATGGACAAAAATACCTTTGTCAATCAATTTTCTAACACTTGCCTCTTGTCGGTCCTAGCTTACATTAATCATCTTCATTTTCTTTCTTAATTTTTTAATTAGTCAACATACTTTGATGAGAATATAATATTAAACATTTTTTATATATTTTATATTGAATAAGTATAGTAAAAGAGAAGAAATAAATATAAAATTAAAAAATTTAGCTAAGTTAATAAGGATAATACTCTGTTGGGTTCTTATTGTATATATGACCTATTTGGAGTGCTACTCTTGATCCAGAACATAGGACATGTTTTTAATTCTTGTCAATATTTTCTCAAATTACTTATTGATACTTCCTCATCAACAATCAATGAAAAAAGAGTGTGAAATAGTTAATCAAGATGATAAAGAGATTCTTTAAAAATAAAAATATATACCAAATTAATTATCTTAAGGTAAAGAAGTTATATATATTTAGCACTGAATAGAGTATTAAAAATTATCCTAGTTTCACCACAATTAACTGAATGTTTTTTATAACGTTTTTTTAGAAATAAGTGGTATTTGGTGCTGTAGGCAGTAATGGCATAAGAGAATATATATATATGCAGACAAAAGTGTAGGAAAATTTTTACAACAATAGTATGTTGACGAATGAAAATTTTATATTGATTCTTTTTGTGGGGGAGCCGCTGTTCATTGCTATAAAGAATGAAAAGCTTCGATCACATTACATTGGTCCACACTCCCAATCATTCTATCACATTTTATCTAATCAATCATTTCACAATAGAAACAAGTCCAACTTACCACAATCTACTTTACGTGGGCATGAAAATGTATATAATATCAATCCCAACAAATTCATTGAAAATCAATAATTCACAATATGGTTTGTATTTCAGGCTTATCTAGCAGCTTGGATGGGTACTTCATCCAAACTCAACCATCAAGAATTTTATTTTGCAAGCAAAAAATGTAACAGCTAAATTTTTTTATTAATATGAAACTTTTGGGTGAATTGTAACTGCCTTTTCCTCGATAAACTATAACACATTGAATGTGATCATCTATTCTTATTGGAATTCAAATATTAGTTCGTTAAATTGTGAGAGACTAATTCCTTCTGCTATACCTAACATCTGTTGATGAACTTTCCTGCCTTTGGTCGAATTTTACGCTCTCACAAGAAACTACCCATATGATGTGGGCTCACGGCCCAATCGAAGAGTTTGAGGACCAATTCTTACAACTTGAGGACTAAAATGTGAGACCCAAACTAGAAACTACATTTCAGATATATATGGGCCTCCTATGAACTATCACTGAGCCCAACTATGTGCTTGGTTGGGATCATAGAGTTGATATTTGAGGCCTTAAAAGTTAAAAGTCAGTTGGAGTGAAAATTTATGTTTTTTTGTCTGGAAAAAATTAATGTAGACAAGCACTTGAACAATATTCTTAGTTGTTTAATTAGCGAGCACTTGGATCAACTGAAAATTTAGAGCTGTACACCTTAATTAAAAATTTCGAATTTGAATTTGAGAATGTAGCAAAGTGGGTGGTAGTCCTTGCCACTTAAGGTAATGAAGAACTAAACTATCATGTGGTTCGATTAAAAAAACAAACGTCATTGTTATCTATTAAAAAGTAAATAAAAAGACACTATATTGTTGAGTTATAATGATATATGGGCTTTATTTCTCTGATTATTCTTCTCAGATGCACGTTATCTTCAATCAAGATATTTGTGGGATGCTAAACTCGTCTTCAAGTCCTTATTTGTGAATGATTTAGCCTCCACCTCGTTGGCTCCATTTAAGTTTAATCATCCCATGAATAATTCCCCTAATGCTTTTTATGTGCTGTAATCTTTTTCCTTAGTTTATTCATATTGCATGACATTATTATGCTTTTATTGTAATTGTCCTTTTATTAAAATAAAACCTAAAGTATGTATTTGTTATACGTGCTCATGACCTCGTCATTTCTGCCCATGACCTCGTCAATGCTTGCCTATTAACTTGTCACAAGGTGATCCATATCTTGTTAGAGTTGTTTGTGACCTTATTATACGTGTGTATGACGACCTCGTCATTCCCTGCCCTATGACATTGTCACAAGGAGGTGCAATCTGGTATTTTTATATTTGAAGTATATTAAAGTAAGGTCCCTAGGGACCCTACTTTAATAAGTGGAGTTTATGGGACTTTTCTACTATTGAGTCCCTTGTGAGGGACTACAAATTAATTTTCCCATTAAATATTGGTTTGAAAAAGGAATATTTTTATTTATTCCAATTAAAGATTAATATAATCTCAACAGGAGCTATCCTGCCTGCCTGTTTGTTCATATCCTTATCTCAGTGTCTAATAATATAATTTTTCTTCTTTTTAATTATTTATTTTTCGTCCCCAATTGCCTTGTCAGACTTGGTCTTCCTTGTTCAACAATATCATAATTGGTGGATGCTGATGATAGATATAAATTGGACCCCATGAAACTTTAAACAGTATGAATAAATGGGTTACACGCAGAAAGATAATAATTATTATATCAGTACGGATTACTCTTCTAAAACCATTTCTAGAGGACCACATATAACTACTCATCTAAAACCATTTCAAGAGGACCACATATAACTGCAGAGATGAATTCATGATTTATTTTTGCGTTTACACACACACATGAGAAACAGTCTTGATAAATTAAAAGCTAAGATGAATCAACATCTGTGTGTGATTATGCTGTGAAAATCTGTGATAAGGACACACCTTTTCTGACCCCAGAGTGCTCTTGTTTGGGATGTAGTTCGGAAGCTCAGAACTGACATTTAAACCCGCCAAAATCTGGTTGGAGCCAAATAATTATTTTTAATTCAGCCTTTGGAGTAGACGGGCTTTTCATCAAAATCGCGTTTAAGTATAAGTTAAATTTTTTTCTTCATGTTGGCCTTTCATTATGTTTGGATTTTCCAAAACTGAACCAAAGAAGCTTGTATCAACATTTTTATAAAATCTACTATTCAGGTCGGTCCAAAATATAAGAATATGACTTTTTTTGTAAAAATGACTAAGGAAGAAAATTATACCGTTAAATTAATACATATGTCATTTGTAATTAGATTATATGTTAGTTTATAAGTATAATAAATTAGTTTTGAGAGAAAAATATAACTATAGACAATTTCAAGTGATTAATTTTGCATACTTAATTTCTCTATAATAAAGTCTCAGTGATATTATAATATATGATTGTTGATTTGATAATCCCATATGGCTCCAATATCAGCTAGAATTTAAAAAATAAATAAATAATTGGGCCTTATTTTCTTGGTCTTTATTATCGAGCGACCTTTGTGGCTTTGTGTAATTGGACATACTTATAAAGAAAAAGCTACCTCCCACTTTGAATTTGATCTAATGACTTTGTTTTTCTCTACTCTTGCATAGTTTTTTCTGTCTCCATATATAGCGTCATTTGAGTAATTGGTAACTCTACTCTAATACTCTTGATATGTTCTGAATCAGATCCACTAAATTGAGACCATATATATGTCTTCTTTTTCATTAGGTTTGTTTAACACAGAGAGTTTGTCTTGTCTTATGCTTTCTTGAATCTCCCCCACTTGAACCCTTGTATGTTCTCCTCTCTTTTCCACTCTCGCTAACAATCATTTAGAAGAATTTAAAAACCATAGCAAGCATCTAATTAACGAGAAAAGCAAGCTAGAGATGGATTTGAGATGATACATGATCAAACATAAATCACATCGCCATTTTTAGTTTGTAAATAAAGCTAGTTATAATATAAAGTCACTTCCCATCTTTGTGGGTTTAATTGGCCAAAGAATTAAACATTCGACATCTTGAGGAGTGTTCGATATTTAGGGAGTCAACTAGGAAGATAACTATCAACTATTTATGTGAACATAGTAAAATGATTACTTATCATGCTTTAGAATCCACGAAGACAGATCTAATGAGTTAAGCGTCATGCATTTGGATTGTAAATGAACATAACCTATCTTTTGTAAAAGTCACTTAGCTTTTACAAATGTTATATCTAACTAAAGTTTAATACGCATAAGTGAAAATATATAACCAGCTAAACGTGCGCACATGTAATTCTATTGCGTGCGCACAACTGTATTGAACTTAAATTTTTCAGTTGTCCTTGTCCAAAGAAACAGGGAAAAGCATCATATAGCAGCTGCCAGGGCTCTTTACTTCAATACATGTGTCTGTGTGGTACAAAAATTAGCGGTTAATAATGATGATGTTTGTGGTCTCAAACTGAGTTGTACAAAGATATTGTTCAGAGCTTTCAGATTCTTATCTTACAATAATGAGTCAGGTTTTATGATACCTGTGTATATATATTTTTTTCCCTGTAAGGTTTTCATCAGTGGGGAGACATGTCGGTCCTAACCTTGTACACTTTACCATCCTGCTTTTCCATGGTGGGCTCGACAATAATATTCTTACTCTTTTTTAAACCTTTTACATGGAGACAACACAAACACACACACAGATCGATGTTTTTTCTTATATTAAACATAAATGTTCATATATAAATGAATATAATGTTTATTATATAAAGGCGTGTCATGGGTAAAGTTACATATATAAGCCTACTATATCGAGTCAAAGTTCATTACATCACTGGATAAGATAATTAAATAACTCTTATATACCTACTCCCTCCTCCAATCCTAATAAATATTTGGCTCATATTTATCTAGTTTGATTTAGTTAAAATTATATAAAATTATTACGTAAATTAAACACTCTAATCTCTAATTAATAATATACTTTTATCACTACCATTCCCCTTCTCTCGCCTATTAATTTGTTATAGTATTAAAAAGCATCTATAGGGAGGTCAGGCCAAACCCACCTTCCCAATAGGTTCTATAATTAGGACTAAGAAAGGGGTTAAAGTTCAATTTTACCCCAGAAATTTTTAATTAGGATCAATTTTTTTGGAAGTTTTTTTAGGATTAATTTTGCGCCCTTAAAGTTTACGAAATGGAACAATATTAGTGAAACATGCCACATGTGATGTCATTTAATAATCTACTTCCTACACATTATGTCATGTCATAATCACTTCTCACTCTCACTCGCAGCTTGAGAAGAAATGAACAAGAATCCGGTCCCCAAAACTAGACAAGAATTAGCAAAGAAAAACATCATCATCATCGTAAACATTCACCATGAAATTAAACTTCTCCACAACTCTATCTTCCTTCTAATAGTTTTTTTTAAAAAAAAACGAAACTTTAACAAAAACCAGATCTTGACCATAATTTACTGTTCTTGACATAATCTCCGAAAAATAATTTGAAGAATTCAAAGGAAAGAAAGCCATTGCATCAGGAGAAGGTTGAGAAGAATTGTGAGGGGTATTTTCGGAATTTTATTCTTCTTGTTGTTCTTCTTCTGATTTTGAGGATGCATGGAGGAAGCTCTACGAGATTATCAATGGCACATTTGGCTTTTTTGATGAGCCAATCGACAGCTTTGCTTGAATGATGATCATAACCAATTCGGTCTTGAACATCGTAAAATTGAGTTGTTGTGTGTGCGCTGATAACCAAGTCGAATATGGTTCTTGTTAAAGTTTTTTTTTAAAAAAAAAAAGATCTAATTAGAAGGAAGATAGAGTTGTAGAGAAGTTTCATGGTGAATTTTTATGATGATAATGATGATGTTCTTTTTTGCTAGCTCTTATTTGGTTTTGGGATCAGATTCTTGAATCTTCTCAAGTTGGGAGTGAGAGAGTGAGAAGAAAAGATGATGACACTGCATAATGTCTATAAGGTGGATGATTAAGTGACATAACACATGGAATGTTTGCCAACTTAATAGTTAAAATTAACTTTGAGTAACTGCGGGATAATATTGATCCTATTGATCCTTTTGTAAGCTTACAAGGAATAATTGATCTTAAAAAAGTTTCCAAGGCAAAATTGATTATGACTAAAAAATTCTGGGGCAAATTTAAACTTTAACCCCCAAGAAAGCATTTGATATAGCTATGGAATCTTGTAGGCATTTCGTGATGAATCAAATTAGGAAATGAAGAAAATTGTATGTTATTGTTTTGGACCTAAATTGATCATTGCTTAAATTTTATCATGAGACGTATAGAGTGCTTTGAAACAGAGATGCAGAACAATCAATAAGTAATTAGTCGAGCTGGTAAGTGTCCTTGTCTCTTGTACGAGCGAGAAGGTATGTCTAGGAAACGCTCTCATTGGGGGAAGTGACAATACTGTCCATGTGAGCAGCACTCCTACTTTTTGAATCCAGATTAGTCTGTCGCCAATAGGCATTGAATTAAAAGAAGGTGTTAAAAAAATAAAAATGGATAACAAAGAATTAATTAGGAAAATGCTCAAAATAAATGAGCTACAAAGATTGCACACGAAAGCCACGGCTTTCAAACAATTAAAAAGCAATAACAAGCATGATGATCCTAAAAAAGAATGCAAATCAGGTAGTTCAAGGACATATGAAGATAATGAAGCCACCCACGACATTATTTAAATTTGGAGTTAAGGCCTTTTTCCAAACGAAAATCCAACCAGAAAGTAGCAATTTTTCAAACTACAACAACCCAAACATCGATATTAAAATAAAATATAATAAACATATATGTTAAAAAAACAAACTTTTGTTTTCCAAATATGCTCTTTTTTAGGAGTCAAGTAAGAGAGAAATCAAGTAGTAATAATGAAAGAAAGCATGAAAGGAAGTGTAATATGAACAAAGACAATGAGAGAGAGAGAGAGAGTAAAGGTTAATTATTAAGGAAAAATTAGTTAAAACACATCAAATGCTTATGCAAACTCAAGAAGGCTTTTGTAAAAACGACAAATAACGATTTAAAAATTGGAGACACGCTTATTTTACCAAAAAAAGTTAAGACACTTATACAAAGGGATCAAAGCTGATGCTCATTAATCTTTTGTTATATGAAGCAACACACATTATCAGTGAGTAACTAATAAAGGTGTGTGATGAATAATAATAAGCGTCGACATAATATCCATCCCATAACCAATAGCCGACTACTGTTAAAACTAAAACGAAGGATAATTATATAATATCTGTACTGGTACGAAATAGTGAATAATGGATTGAAAATGAGAGGTAGCAATATTACATAAGCAAAGAACAAATAATGGTACAATGCAAGTTGTGGCAGAGTGACAACCTAAAAGGAGTGGTGAATCATCATCTACGACACACACACACATATATGTCAAACAACACACACATACACACACAGTTGGCATTATTATGTGTTTAACAGAATTGACTACCTAGAGCTAGCTAGCTAGCTTTTGGGACCATATAGAAAATAAAAGGTCTTTATATATTTGATTTATAGCTATAGTTAATTATGTGTGTGTGTGTGTGTGTATTTAAGTACAGGGGGGACCATTATAAAATAATCAACATTCATTTTTTTCCTCCCTTAATTTTGGCATAAAAGGTTGTGAAAGTGAATCATAAAGCTTTGCGAAAAAGAGCCTACCATTAAGGCAACAAGATGCATCGCCATCAATGACCCCTCAATATATACCAACGTTTATATTGTTACAGCATCATCGATGAAAAACAGACTGCTGGTTGGTACGCCTTCATTGCTTCATTTGCGCGCGCGCGAGTTTATGAATGAGCGAGAAATAAGTATAATTAGATAATTTATAGTTTAAGTTGGACTATTTAGAGACAAATTAAACTAACCAATGCTTGTGCACTTGTGTGATCAAAAGTACTTGATAATAAAATAGAGGTACAGTTTTAATTGTACTATGCCTAGTATATATATGGTATATATATGGCAGTAAATATTGAGTTTTTTAGGCAGATCTGACACATATATTTAGGGTACATGGAATGATATTGTTGAGATATATGTTAATCATACAATAAGAAAGATTATTTGTCGTGAAAATATATGAGAAAAAAATTAGAGTTATATTTTTTAAAAAAATGGCAGAAAATTATTTGAGGTAATTTAAATAAGTTTAAAAAAGCCATTGGATGTACGAAAAAATGTAGATAAAATAGGACATAGTTTTCTAAAAGAAATATAAGAATACAAAAAAAAACACACAATAAAATTATTGAATTGTATCACCTTATCAACGATTTACCAAAAAAACTTGGTTATTGATGTAGCGCAATGATACAGCGTAAGAAATGTGATCTAACACGCTGAATAAGTTATGGTAAAAAAAAAACACTGAATGAGATATAGTTTCTTGTAGGTGCTCGTGCATGGTACTTTAAGGTCAGCCAATATGATACTTTAAGGTCAGCCAATAATTATTATTAATACAACTAACTATTATTAATACAACTATTATCCACGCGGAATGTGTGGCCTAAAGTGATGGATCCATAACACAACGCTTTCATAGAGTCACTACTATAGGGCCTAACTTCCTTGCAAATCTAATCCCAAATAAAAAGCTTTTAAATAATCGAAAATTCCCACGAGCATAGCTACCGCGTTAGGTATAGAAATCTAAATCATAAAATCCCTATAAGCTAAATTGGATTAGGTATCCATAGTCCATCGGTAGTCTCGATCGATCACCTTCTAAGTTACATTGAATAAATTATCCAAATTTTAGTAAATCCAACTTATTACTTGAGTGGTGGTGGAATTCCTATGGGTTTCATGACTCATAGGATTGATATAATTTTTTCGTCATTAGATATGTCATCATTTCAGTCCTAGTCTTTATAGTTTTAGACAACTTTTTATGCTTCTCGGGTTGAATGACGTAGGTTTTTATTAAATTATAAGACCAATATTTTAAATGAAATGAAACCTAATGGATTTAGTTTGAATGGATTTAGTTTGAAGTTTAGAGACCAAAGCTAAATTGATGACAAATTTTATGAATCAATGATTGCAATAATCCTATCTCATATCCTCCAAAAAATCAAGCAAAGAAAGAAAGAAAGAAAACCCTCTACCTAGCTAAGCTAGTATATGTAAGCCAAATTAAACCGGATGTCGAGCTGAAAAGACGAGTGGATCATGGTTTAAACAGTTGATTTAGTCAGGCCATTTGATCGAGTTGTTGATGTAATAATTTAATTTAAAATCATACGAGTATATTAGAAAAAAAGTAGTTGAATTTGAAAACGCAAGAGAATGCACAAGAGGGCGGTGAATTGTGCTTTCCAAAAACTTAAACAATTAAAGACTTAACACACAAGATTTTATACTGGTTCGGCCAACCACTTGCCTACGTCCAGTTCTCCAACTTCTCGTTGGGTTCTACTAATTTCAGGTTTTACAAACAGGTTCACTTGAAAACCTTTACAGTAAAAGAATCTCTGTAACACTCCCCCTTACTACTTGTAAGATACTGATAAACTCCATAATTTCACATATTTCACTTCACATTTACCTTGGATTGTACATGATTTTTGAGGATACATAGTAGTAAATATACACAATTTGAGGTGAAATGAACAATATATGAAAAATCATACTTTTGTGAAATT
The DNA here is from genome assembly GCA_029929735.1 of Mimosa pudica. Lineage (NCBI taxonomy): Eukaryota > Viridiplantae > Streptophyta > Magnoliopsida > Fabales > Fabaceae > Mimosa > Mimosa pudica. The sequence goes on along the minus strand of JAKELP010000021.1, from coordinate 2,164,006 downwards.
TGGAGTTGAATTGTATATTTTTAGGTGTAAGAACTCATCAACCCTTTTTCTATTTCATATAGGAAGAGGTGGTCAAGTCTTGAAAGGAAGAAAGATTAAGGAGGAAGCTCAAAAGAAGCAAAAAGAATAGGAAAGCATTTTGGGGCTAGAGGGGCGCCCAGGGGCGCCACCAGGGTGCCCCATGTATCAGATGTCAGCTTTCTGTTCTTGAGCCCCAGGCGCGCCCCGGGGCTCCACCAGGGCCCATCCTGAAACCATGCGTTTTGACTAGTATAAAAGGCATTTTTAGGGTTTTAATGAAAGGAGCCTCCACACACTTGAGAGCACGAAAAGAACACACATCTAAGGCATATTTTGGAGTTTTGAAGAGCTTGAAGATCTTGGGAAAAGCTTGGGATTCAAGTGGGAAGCTTGGAGAGATTTGAGTTTTCCTCATTTGTAGTTGTATATCTTCTTCCCTCTTCTTCATATCTCTTCAATGAACTCCTTCATAGTTTTAGGGTTTGTTTTACTTGCATTTATGTGTAACTAAAACCCTAATCTAGGGTTGCTATGAACCTATTTATGGATTGAACCATATACTCTATTCTCTCTTTAAGTAATTAATGAAGTAAATGTGTAGTTTTTATCTTGCTCTCTATTTGTTCTAAGTGCTTGATCACCACTTAATTAGTTAAATGGAATATGACTTGGGAAAGTGTATTTTGTTTTAGAACTTGGATAAAAGTATGTTAGACTTGAAGTTTATGGTTTTAAATGGATGGTTTGTTGATAACATAGAGATATAGTTGTTGACCTAACATAGTCATAATTAGGGTGGTTGAGGAAAAGAGCTAGCATTTATTGTGACAAGAAATTGTGCAATAAATGCTAGCATAAATTTGATCTTGACTTGGGAAAACTTTTTCAAATGATTTTGAACTCTAGACTTGCACATAATTTCATTTAATCACTTAAAAAGGAGAGGGAAACCTTGGTTCATGAAGTAAATAGGGGATTAGCAACCCTAGGCCTCAATTATCATTGTTAAATCGTGTTTGAACTCCAACTCTTTTTACACTTATATTTCAAACTCTTTACTTGCTTGAACAAAAAACTCTCAACATGTTTTTACTTAAGACAATTAATGATACAATTAGTGCTAATCACTTTGTTTAAACTATAATCTCTGCGGAACGACACTTTTTCTATACTACACTTGACGACCTGTATGCTTACGGAAGCGCACCAAATCCACGTTAAGTCAGATACTATCCCTATTCCAAAGCACCAAGCTTCAGAACAACCTCAGAACAGAAGAGGATTTAAATCAGAAAATAAGTTAACAAATTGAACTGATATTGATAAACACTTAAGCTTGAGTAATCGCACAAGTGACTTGATGCTCTTTTAGATTTTCAATAGAGAGTAGGTGCTTAGTTGGTGTAGAGCAATAAATACATCGGCCTATTTATATTCTTCAATGGAGGATAGAGTCGTTAGACACATGTTGAAGAAGACTTGTATCCATTGAGCACAATTAATGTCATGTACTAGACTTTCCCATGTTGCTTGAAGAAGAGGATGAACATTAAATGCGACTTCATGCTTTATCAGTATACTTTGCTTATTTTTGGGAGAGAAGTTGCCTTGAGTGCATATATGCCGGAAGAATGAGTCTAACGTCTTCTGAAAAAGCACACTGATCATGACAGTGTACTTTTGTACTTGATTTGCTTTCTGGTCACAACTTCGATCAGGCGTTGATTGTTCTTCTTCGATTGTTCACTGCACACTTAGATCACGGGTTAAAAACATAACAATATCAATCACTCGAAACTTCGATTACTACCAACTTTGATTAGTGATTCGATTACTCCGTGTGATCGAAGGTGTTCTTTTTACTTCTCAATTCAGTTTGGCTTGGACTACTCTGATTAATGATAGAAGTTGTTCTGATTGATACTTCGATCATTGTCTTAACTTAGAAGATATTTGTCTTTGACCCTTGATCGCATCTTCTAAAGGTGATCGTTATGTCTAAGAGTCTAGTGATTGATTTGCCACTTTGTGAAATAGTGTCCAAGTTATTGATAATCGTTTTGTCATGTAATTGCTTATCCGCAAAGGACTTTGCTGATGATCATTCTATCTTATCATAGTGATTGCATCGTCTTAGTCTTAGTTCAGCGATTGCATTGTCCAAGTCCTATATCAGTTTAGTGCTCGCATTGTCTTAGATCTATATTAGTTTAGTGATCTCATTGTCTTAGTCCTATATCAGTTCAGTGATCGCATTGTCTAAGTCCTATATTAATTCAGTGATCGCTTTATCTTAGATTTATATTAAACTAGTGATCGCATTGTCTTAGTCCTATATCAGTTATTATCAAAACTTAAGATTCTAACAGAATTGAACCCGACCAACTTCCGACCCAATAGCGAGTGACAGTCTAAAAGTAGATTAATATCAGCCCGAAAAAAGTTTAAATGAAGAGGTAGGTGGTCCAAACTCCAAAGCATGAACCAAATTGCTTGTCTTATGTCGATGGTCCAACCGGTTGAACTGTTCGACTTGGTCCGGATCAAAAAACCATGGTACAAAACTCTCTTATGTCCTTATGAACTAGTTATGGAATTTATTTTGACCCTACATAGGATATTTATAAATATCAAAAAACCATGGTTCAAATGTATACATTATGTAAGATATTAATTCACTTTATTATGTCATACATTTATAATTTGTTTAATTATCCATAATAACTGAACACATTAAGACGAAGCTTCCTAATTTAGTTTCAATAGATGATTAAATTTGCCATTTTAGAGAAAACAAATAGTAATTCTTAATCTCCTTATGAATTAGTTATCTACCTCATGTTGAAGACTAGCAAGGAGTAATATCTTTCTATTTTTGATCCTTAGTAACTTTCTATATATGTGCTAACACTACAAAACAAACACACTACGAGGTGGCGCTTTTTTTTCACTACTTTCTGGTATTAATAAACATAAAGAGAAAAAGAGAAGGGGCATGTTGCAATAGAGAAGAGTAAAGGTGGGACTTTCAGCCCAGTTTGGCGGGCTCAACCCGACCCGCCCTTAAAAAAAGAGAGTCGGGTTGGAAAAAGTGAGCCCATTTAATTCGGGCTGAAAACGGGCTCTCAGCCCGAATATGCGGGCTAGATTCGGGCTGGCCCGAATATATAAAAAAAATTGGGGAAAAGCATCCAAACCTAATCCATCAACTTATCACCTACCCAGTACGCACACCCCCACAATGTTCAGCCATCATCAACTATCTCCTTCTCTTCACTCTTCACTCGCCGCTGCCTTGGTCCATGCCGGAGATGACGTCGGAGCCGAAGGAGGTGGGGGCGGAGGGGGAGAGGCGGAGGAGGAGGGAGGTGAAGCGGAGAGAGTAGGGGGCGGTGAGGTGGAGCCGCGGGAGATGGCGTCGCGGTGGAAGAGGGGCCGCTTACGTGGGTCGGAGTGGGTGTGAGTGTGGTTGAAGAAGGTGGTGGTGGTGGTGGAGAGAGAGTGTTGGCCGTTGAAGTGTTGGAAGGAAGAGAGATTGAGAAAGAGACCGAGGCATTGAGGAAGAAGGGGAGGGAGGAGAAGAATCAGGAGGATAATCATTGTTTTTTTGTTACAACTAGGACAAAGCCCAAAACTATATCCTAATCCCATGGGGAGTTCCTCTCCCCTCAATGTCTGCTGCAATTATAACTTCTACGTTCTCATTCTCAGGTGGCTTGTTCCAGAATTATTCTCTTAGCAATTATCCCTTCAATAATATGTTTGGCATCAATCTTCAGAATTATTTTCCTGATCCTTGTTTGTTCACTTATTTCAAATGAAATCATTGTTTGATGAAATGAAATTAGGTGGATTCACTTATTTCACAGAGGGTGAGAGATAACAGTGTGACTATTTATTTTGTTCATTTAATTTTTTATTTAGTGGGGTTTTTGTTTGTATGGAGATTAATAAGGGAGATTCATTAAAAAAAAGTGTTGAAAAAATGCGGGCTGGCGGGCTGGCCTGAATTCACCCCAAATCGGGTTGGGTTGGAAAATCCCAGCCCGAATTGTGTCGGGCTGGAAGCGGGCTCAACCCGCTTGCATTCGGGTCGGGTTGGGTCAGCCCGTTTAAAACGGGCTGGCCCGAAATCCCAGCTCTAGAGAGGGGTATTTATAAGGCAAGTTCACTATTTAGGGCGTTTAGTAAATATGGATATGTCTAAGTTTGATTTAAGTGCGCTTATTAAACACTGCTATGCCAAATATAATAAATTAAAATAATTTAATGAGTATGTTTTGCATTGCACATGGTGGCATTTTTTGAAACACTACTATGCAAATTATTAAAATAATGTACAGTCAGTAGAAGTTTAAAAACACTGCTATGTTAAAAAAGAAAATAAAATAACATGGTGGCGTTTTATCAAGTGCCGCTATATGTAATTATTTAATAAATTTTATTTCCAAAATCATTTAATAAATAAATATATTTATTAATTTTTAACATTTAGCTGCGCTTGTGGAAATGCCGCTATCTGTAAATTTATATTTAAAAATAATAAAGGCTTTTCCGGTGTTTATTTCAAACTAGGTAACCATAAATGGACGATTTCTAAACAAATTGATTCTCCCCCCTCTACTCACAAGGTGAGTGTACATAGCGAAATCAACCGTTTGTTATTTCAAGAACTAGGTATCCCATTACCTATATATATACACATATATATATCATGACTTCCATGATTATTTAGGCTTCAATCACATATTATTTCCTCTTGAACGAATTTGAATATTTGCTTCTAAAATTAAAGCTTTCGTCTCCTTGAATGACGTGACATTGAATAATTGAATTTGTATGTATCTGGATGAATCTTCAATCCCAAAAAAAGTCAGTCCAAAAATATGTATATGGATGATTCGATAATTTGGCATGCCATCTATATAGGATATAGAGTTGCCACTTGCCATATCGAACGTCACCAGGGTGCCACGCACATAGGATTACATAAATTTTCAACTATATGATAGTCAGTCATATATATAAGTTGTAGCACTAGGATTGAAGGTCATAACTAAAACCATGGATCAAATTTAGTCTGCTCCGATCCAAGAGAAGCTAAACGTAATATGTAATGTACAATTGTACATTATATTTAAACTCTCGACTTCACTTGAAGAAAATTAAGGTTCTTTAAATTCCTCCCGATCCAACCATCAATACTTCGTTCACATTCAAGCATTTTAAGTGAATTATTGACATAAGAATATGGCTATTGTTCTATCCAAAAAAAATATAGCTATTGTAATTTTATCTAGTCAGATTGGACTACAAATATATATGTGTGTGTATGTGTGTGTGTGTAAAGTTCTCTTCATAATTTTTAGAACATAAAGGAAAAATGACACATATATATTTTATAAATTTCAAAATCTTAGCATGTAATTTTCAGTTCTTAATATCCTTACTCGCAAGTAAATATTGTTTCTCAACTAATTAAAATCTCCTATGTGAAATTGTGAAATTCAGGAGGTATTTATCAGTATTTTTTTATCGGTCATTTTTTTTCAAACATAAATAATGCAGGTAAATGTCTAACAACTATACCAAAAAATTGTCGCCATAATATTTTAAATTGCGTTAGAGTATTTAATTATTGTTATCTACTTTTTTGCCAATCAGTAAATATAATATAGTTGAGAATGTTTTGTAAGTCATTGAACTTTGTATCACATCCCAATGCAAACTTGATCTGGATTTCTTTTTGTTGAAGAAGGATTATTTTAACTTTGGATAATTTTACATACATTGTAAATTTGGGAGTTTCACATTACCGAAAAGAAATAGTAACGAGAACTCTAATGGTGCCAAACTGCCAAATGAGTTCAGATTCACCTTTTTTTTGTCAAACTGATCAATCTAACCTTGGATCTGGAAACTCTGGAAAATAGCCTCAGTTATTATCGTCTTGGCGATTTTAGTTACAACAAATGTAAGAGACCATACATGTTTCATTACATAGTCATAAAATTAAAGCCATTTAAGTCTTCCATTATATGTTGTATAATTATAAGCAACGTTGAATGTATCATAAATCCGAACAGAATAAACACTATTAACTAAAGCATATTATGTGTGTGTGTGTAGAGAGAGAGAGAGAGAGAGAGAGAGAGAGAGAGAGAGAGCATACAGTGTAGCATATTTATCGCTAAAGATAAATACAGATTCTCCAGTACCCAAAGTTGATTCTCTGCTATCACATATATTGTGTGTAGATGAATAGTGATTTTTGTGGACCTTCGAAGGTGAGATAGTGAAAGTAATTTTTTATTCCTTTTTACTTTCAGTCAGACTCACACACTGACGCAGATATACCTTAACTATTTTACATAAAGGAAAAAAGAATTGATCAGCACTTTAATAGTTTTATGAAATCGAGAGGCAACCTCACGTAATGTACTGAAGAATTACTTTTTTGCTGTAGTAATTAGTGGAATGATGATAGCAAAATCAGAATAGAAGAAGAAGAAAAATTGATTATATAATTAATTTTTAGTAATTAAACTATAAGAGAGGTGTTGAACTAAGTTATTTTATATTATTTAATATTTAATATTTGATGATGAGGACAACTCTCCCATCATCCCCTCCCCCATTATTTTTGAAATATGTTGTTTCATATTTTTCTCCTCTCTTATTTCTTTCAACGTACCTCTCTTCCTTTCTCTTCTATTCTTCATTTATTTTCTATTTCTATTTAATCTCCCACTCCATCATTCTCTGCCCATATTTTTGAAATTAAACATATTGTTTCAAAATTTCTCCCCTTGTTTCCTTCATCAAACTTCCCTTTCTCTTATTTTTTCTTTTATTTTTCTAATTAATCTCTCCATCATCATTCTATGCCAATAATATTTGGAATATATTGGTTCAAATTTTTTCACATTCGTTCAATGTAGCTCTCCCCATCTCTCATCTTTTCTTTCTTTTCCTTTTCCATTTAATCTCACTCCCATCGGTCATCATTCTTTCCCAATAATTTCTGGAATATATTGTTTCAAATTTTCTCCTTACCACAAATTGTGTTATTGAGTGTATATTGTGTAACACCACAAATTTGAATTAGAGACGATAAGGATTTATTGAAGGTATCGGGTGTTATTTAGAAATTAAAGCGTCATATATAAATAAAATAATTTTATGTCATCAGAAACTTTAATTTTAAAATGTTGAGGAAATTACTTTATGAGTCCTTAAGAAAAATGAAATGATTAATTTTAGGAATTTATTTTTAAGAACAGGGATCAAACTAAAAATAATGGAAAGCTTGAGAATATGGATTAAACTGAAAAGTGGAAATATTTGGAATGACCGAAATATAATTTCCCACAACCCCTTTATTAAATAACTTCTTCCTCTCCACTCTCTCCGTTTTTTTTTAAAAATTGTACGGGGAATGACCAATGCTCTGAATAGTTCTATCAACAGCGTTACGGTCAAACCGTGAAAGAGATCTATATTATAAGATAGATAGATATTATTACCTCTCTCTAGTCCTAAATATAAGATTTAATTGACTTTTTTTTAGAGATTAAGGTTGCAAAATAGGTTATTAAATCATGACATATTTGATATCTTTTTAGATTATCCATTAGCTTATAGGTAAAATAAACTAGTGTAAGGGAAAAAATTAGGTAAATCAATTAATAATTAACTTATTTTTCTTTTTTTTAGGATTTTTCAAAAAAGTCAACTAGGTCCTATATTTAGGACCGGAGGGAATACTATTTTTTTTATGTATTGTTCTTAATCCATTGACATCTTTCTGTTAATGGAAGGTAGTAATTAAGAAGTCTTGAGTTTGATCTCATTTTTGATTTCATATATTGCCCGTGCATGTCCCTCGCTCTAATTGAAAAAAACACAAATTCTCTAATGAATATTTCCCACTCTTACTTGTCCCTTTTCTTCTCATAGCAGCTTGTCATTGTCCTTTCCCGTATATTTTTCTGTCTCTCTGAAACGCCTCTTCGGTTGATATATTCTCCAAAATTCCTCATCTATTTTCTCTTATATATGTGATGTTTTCTTCTAATTCGTTATCATGTGGCTTAAAGGTAGGTTTCACATTAAATCGTGAAAAAATAGCATGTCCGCTAGCAAGAATACAGTTGTGTGTGTATATATATATATATCTCCCTCCATCGACTTTACATAGCTAGTGACATCACTGGGCACTCTTTTTTATTTTAGCCTGGCCTTGGGAAGAAACTATTATTTTTTCTAAATATGAAATTGAATTGACTTTTTATTAGAAATGAATCAAGCAAGACGAGCCCATTTATAAAAAATTTCGTTAAATCAATGTATAATTTACTTATTAAATTTTGTTAAATTTTTCAAAAGATTTAACTACATAGTATGTATAATTATAAGTAACCAAGAGAGTATTATACATGGAAGTTGTGTTATTTGGGAAATCATCAATGCCAGTGTTTTCACCAAATGGTAGATTAACAAATTACTCACTATCTTGCAGTACGTACAGCTAATGGTACTTATTATCTAATTTCGATTTCCACTAGTCAGTGCTGCTCACACGCAGGCAACAAACTTATGTTAAACAGAATTCACTCTAGTTGCTCATTGTTTTGATAGGTAAAAAACGCTTGTCGCCTTTAGAAACACCATTTTATTAAATAAAATTGGATCTTGACCATCAACTAAAATTTTTTATCTTAAGTGGGCTACAAGCCCTAATAGGATGATAACGTATATTCGGTGTTTAACAAGAAAACTTAAAAATTCATCTTTATCATTCATTTATTTTTTTAAAAAAAATCATTGTTCATCTCTTTTATCTCTCTCATCTTGTTTCTTCCCACCAATAATACATTCCATCCCTAAATGCCCCGAATCGGTGGTAAGATAAATTTTTAATGGACGACTAAGATCATTGTTTAATTAAACCAATTTGTCTAAATACGATGAATAGCTTAAGTGAATCCATGTTAAATTAAAGACCATACAAACCTCGTGTTTGAGACCTTCGTCCTTAGTGCAGTTGAGTTTTTTTACTCTATTGAGACCGAGACACACACATACACATAAATATATTCACTTGCAGTTTTCATTATATCCCCAATTATAAATAATCAGGCTAAACACACTCACACGTATAATTTGTTGCTGTTGTTATCAGATTTTGAGTTACACTAATAACTCGCCCTCACAACATATAAGTCAACCTTGACTAATATACTCTGCTCTAACTAAGGATTATTATTCCTCCCTTGAGACTTTCAACTTTCAATATGACAAAAGAGCTTCATCGTTAGTTGTCCCCACGTTACCTTATGTTTATGTGGGAGTGGAAAACTATCTTCCTCCTCCGGTTATGAATACCTAATTTTATTAGCTAAAATCACACAATTCCTAAATCACTTTACCTATCGACCTCTATCTTCACATCCCGGCCCCCTCCTTGTTTAATATTGTAGAGGATTAATAGAGACATTTTGAATAAAATTTAAGAACAATCAGAAAAATGTCTTATATTTAGATCCAAACTTACCTCTCCAAATAAGTTTTATAGTTACCAGAGGAGGGAGTAGTAATTTTTTCTATTTCCTTATATTCTTTTTTCCCATCTTCAATTGAGATTTATGTCTTATATATTTTCATTTTTTGTTTTTTTTATTAATTTTGGAAGTTTTTTCTTCCTGCTATGTTCTCTCCCTATCTGTTCCCTCCACTTTTGCCTCCATCCAAACATAACCTGCAGATATAAACTGTCAGGCCACTCACACACATACACAACCCCCCTCGCCCAATTAAAAACGTGAACAAATTCAAAGACAGCCTGAGCCTGGATGTGCAATGATTTAATGGGAAGAAACTATGTGTGCGTTGTACTCAAAATTATTATGCTCGTGTGTGTGAGAGAGAGAGGGAGAGAGGGAGCGAGAGAGGGGAGGGGGGAGAGATGAGTAGTGTGAAGTACTTGTTGTGTTGCATTTTGTTTGGTGCTGTCTCATGCAAACATGTGATCGATCTATTAACCGTTGCAGATGCACTGCGCTCCTCTTTTATTCATTTCCAATTAATTATTACTTTAATTGCTTAATTATACACGTAACTAAGCTCCTTTATTCCCCCTGGTCGTGGAAATTTGTAGCACATACAAGGATTCGATCAAAAGCATATCTCAATGCCAGTACAATTTTTGTCGTGCTAAAAGGTAAAGGTTACAAATTACAATAATGAACTATGATTGTGTGTGTTACTGTGTTTCACATCAATTTGTTTTTGTTTCCTCACCTTATTAGATTTACATTCTGTTCTCTTTTGATTCTCCGAGTCATTTGATTTGTACATATAATCATATCAATTTGACGTTATGGAAATGAGATAAATGAATCTGCAGGTACTAATACTACAAGTCTTTAAAACAATATCCTATTTCAAGTCTTAATTGCACCAAAACTCACTAATCGATTGATCAAAAGAAAAGCCACATACTTTCAGTTCAAAAAAAGAAAAAGAAAAGCCACATACTCACACATAGGAATAAGGACTAAATTTATCTTGGAAGTTTAGCAGAAGAGTTATGGTCATCCAAAAACTTCCGTTATCAATATTAATTGCCCTAAAAGGAGTTAATATTAAAATGAAAAAGTATCACCACTAATTGTGTGCTAAAAGTATTAAAAGTCAAAGTTAATTTCTCTTATTGATCAGGTACGATGATTTTTTTTATACAAAAAAATTTAGATGAGTTGGGTCCTGGGCTGACCAGGGCCAGGGCAGGCTTCCAGGCTCAAAGAGTGCTTACAAAAATATTTATAGATTGTTTACCAACAAGGTCCTTACATCGACGGGATTTCGAACTCACAACCACATATATAGTTATGAGTCAAACTCCTTTACCAACTGGATCAACCTTTGTTGATTGATAATGTGACTTTATTTGCTCTTATTTTAACATTTTAAAACATCACTCATGCCCATAATTCCTTCACAAAGATTCAAAGTTTGCCTCGTTTAAACCAATTCCACGAGCACAATAAGTAGTAAAAGGTGAAATTAAACAGCAAGCTATTATAACCAACCACCTGGCCAGCAGTATATATAGTACTATTGTGGGGACTGGATCAAGTTTATTGAGTCCACCCACTTATTATGTTCAGTCTCGCTAGCTACAACACATAGATTGGCGCAAAATAATATATATGAGAAAATTGCTGAAAAGCAACCTCAGATCGAAGAAAAATTTACTGGTCAAAAGTTCAAAGATACATGCCTTTTAGTGTTCTGCCACTCTTTAATTTTTCAACTGTGTTATCTTACAATTAAGGGCCGACTTGACTCAACGGTAAGCTCACTTGCTGTGGGATCTAAGGTCATGATTTTGAATCAGCCACTTTGCAAAAAGCAGAGGTTAAACTACCTAGTATATTCCCTTCCTCAACACTCTCAACAAGTGGGATTAGAACTGGGTTTACCCTTTTTGTTATCTTTCAATTACATACAAAAATATCTTCGGTTTTACACAGAATTGAAGATAGATTGCACAAAGATAAAGAAAAGCTACACTCGTTAAGTACAGTTGCACCCATGTTTTTGAACAAATCTAAGATATCTTTAGACAATAAATTTACATTGGAAGTTTGTTTTAGCAACTTTTCCTATAAACACAGAGAGAGAGAGAGAGAGAGAGAGAGAGAGAGAGAGGGAGGGAGGGAGGGAGGGAGGGAGGGAGGGAGGGAGGGAGCTAGTGTGCAAATGTAAAATGTTAACATGCACTTTCAAACATGTCGCTTAGAAAGATTGATTTTCGTAGACTAAATGAGGATCTGGTTAGTTAATTAGTATTAAAGTAACTAATTAACCTGATAGGTAAGTGTTGTTCAACAACATACATGACATATCATGTGGTTTCATTAGTTTTCCATTTTTCTTTATGAAACAGTACTGTGCATTACTGACATCAACAAAAACCTAAGATTTTATACCGCGTATGTCTTCCCCAAAAAAATAAGTACACCTGAAAAAGAAACACCCACAAATAGATATATAATGAAGATTCAAATTCTTGTATCATGAATCAAACTCATAAGAAACACTGAATCAAGAGCATATATACGAGGTTATAATCCTAATGCAAAAATTAATAATAAAGATTCGATTTCTTGTAATAATCAGAAGAGTTTGTGTGTGTGTGTGTAAACCTCTCATGAGTGCTGAGGAAAAAGGAGAGATCTGGGACTGAGATTGGATCAACAATAAAATAATTAAGAAATTAAAACAAGGAAATGAAAACTAATCTTACCCCGTAATTGTGAGAAGGAAGAAATGAAGAAGAGATGGTTTTCTTAATCATTTATTGCTGATGCAGCATCATCAAGATTCTCAAGACATACATGGGAACCTTAATTAAAGATTCTGTGTGTGAATCTTGATGATGCTGCACCTGCAAACAATGACTTGATCAGATCAATCGCCCACATGGAAGCTTCCAGAAATTACCTCCCTTATATATCTAGATATGTGCCTAAACATCACAAAAACACTGATCTTTACAATCTTGGATTAAAATAGCATAACCCAATATTGCAGATATAAATTAAAAAGGCTATAACTTGAGAGAACCCTAAGAAGAATATGAGGTTTCAAGAGAGAGAAAGGGGGAAAGAGAGAGAAAATTTTAGTATAAAATTTTGAAGGGAAAAAAGAAAGAAGAAGATGAAGAAGAAGAAAACATGAACCACAAAAATCAACAAAAAAGAAAAAGAAATCAAGAAAGTATAGTATTGGGTGGATTCATATGTGTTTTGTGAGTTTGTGTGTACGATGAGTTAGGTAGCGATCTGGGCGCTAGCTACCTAGCCCCACACACGGATACAAAATCTAATATGTTGATGATTCTGTGAGCAATAAGTAAGAGAACTATATATATCTATTACGAGGAAGTAGGATTTAAATCGGAAGAAAAAGAAAAACGAAGAAAGATTATTGCTGGGAAAGTAAAGGCAGAAGAAGAACAACAAGAAGAAAGAGTTTCAGAGAGAAAAAAGAGAGGGACAGATGTCTAGTGTAGTTTAGTTCTCGTTTGTTTGAGGTTATTATATATACACCGTGCTTGACTTGGATATTTTTTAAGATTTTTTCCTTCTGCTGCTAAACCCTAAATTTTGGAGTGCAGTTTTTTTGTTAATCACATTTCCATAATTTGGCCGCCTATTGATAACCGACTAATCCGGACTCGATGGGTAGAAGTGTTTCCTACATAGGTAAGGTTGTCCCCTCTACCAATAAGAGCGCTTAGCTTTCAGGGATTCAAACACGCGATCTTATCCTTACGGGTTGTAACCCACTTACCGACTCAACCACCTACCCATTGGTAGAAGCACAATTTTAATATATTTACTTTCCATCTCAAATATAACTGATACAATTTGATGAATTGAAATTTAAAATTTGTGGTATGACTATATCACAATTAAACAAATTAGGTCTGACATGAAATTTTTAATCTGATTTGACACTTACTAGCTACTAAAAAAAATTTTTTTAACTTGCGAAAAGATTGAAAATATGTTTAAACTTTTTTTAGCACCTAGTTAATTTTTTTAAGATGTCAAGTTATTAAAAATTTTAGGTAAGACTTTATGTCTTTATCATGATTAGTCAGACCAAAAAATACGTGGTGCACCATATTCACCTATAATTTCTCTTAAAATTTAGTTCCAGAGTTTAGGTACTTGGCTTGAGTTTCTAACATCCAACCCTATAAAATATTTTGTTGAGAATATGCACTTTAAAGTACTTTTAAGTGCCTATAACACCAAATTATTTTGTGTATAATTTGGTGTTGGATGCATGAAAATATATATAACTTTAAGTATTGGATGTCTTTTAAAAGATATTTCGGGATGTTGGATGCACCGTAGACTTTACTTTTATATAAATTGGTAATAAAATATCAATTATTTAAAAATAGTTTTAGCTAGGCTTTACAAAAAATGAAAATGCATGTATAGTCATTATTCACTTTCTTACTTATAATATCCTCACTTTTTTTCCATCTCTCGTACCTTGCCGATTCACATAAACCATAGGTAGATAAAAGCAGATAAATTTCTCATCATCTGTCAAGTGGGAGGCTACATTGATCATTGACAAAAGTAGATAAGTACCATCAAGTATATTTACTTTTTTTTGGAGAAAATATGCATGTTTATTTGTTTTTAATTTGTTCAATCTCCTATACTAAATTTTTTGGAGAAAATGACACACAAGGACCTTTTTTTTGACGTTGAACACACAAGGATGTTTAGATCACATAAATTATCTGTTAACTTGTATAAACAAAAAATATCTGTTAACCAAAAGATTTTGTTATTATAAAGTTCACTTTAATTAGACAGAATTATGACCAAATATGAGTTAAATTATTTAAGTTTTGTCACATCAAAAATGCAATTCTCATCTAATGATCTCATTCTCAAATCTCAATCCATGAGTTCCGCTAGGCTTTTTTTTTTTTTTACCTGATGCTAGAAGGCTGATTGAAGAAGTATTGAGAACTATTAATTTGCACGCCTACTTATAAATTATAATGACATAAGTGGCCCTTAGACCATAAATTGAGGAAAACGACTTTTGTTTATTAATTTTTAATTTTAAAAATAATTTCTTCATGCTGGCTAGATCTTGGCAAATATCTCTAACCACGTGAAAAAAGTACGAACGCAATTTTTAAAAGCTAAAGTAAACCAACATAAATGAATTGGAAGCAAACTCACCCAAATAATTAAGACCGACCCATATGATCTTTTTGGCATTTTCTGTGCTTTTGATTAATTTATATTTTATATTTAGAATATAAAATTATGTAAATTTTTATGCATGTCTGGTAAATAATATTATCATATTCACTGTAATTCTACGACAAACAAAGGAATCTAAATGAACATGCAAGTGACAAACTAAGCATATTCTCTCAATGATAATATATTTGAGAAGTTATATTGTAATGATGTTTTTGGTTCGAATAATTTTTTCATACCATAATAACCCGCACATTAATATATTAATTCTTTGAGAGTCAAACTCACAACTTCACACTTCAATTTTTTTAGGAAAGTGTTTCGTATTATCGTGTTTCAACTCTCTCTCCGCCACTTCAAATAAAATCATAACCTTTAATTTTTGTAAAGCTTGTTTATAATAATACAGCAATATGATGCTTCCGTACTTTATTGTATTGATAAGGATGTTCGTGGTATGACTAATCGCACTCTAATAATGTTGGATTAGTTAAAAAAACAGGAAATATTTTAATTAAAGTTAAGGTAGGTGTGCAAACTAAGCTGGTTGATTGCCAATATAAATAATGTTAATCTGCCCCAATCTATCATTTCAATTTTCACTTTAAATATTTATTATCAAAATTGTAATTTTTGTCCAGATCGATGACATATGATTTTATAAAGTTCGATGTTAAAAATGTCAGCAATCAGCATATGTATGTGTATTTCAATATTCATAGAAATATTTTATGCACATTCATGACGCAACTAAGATATGTTTGGGGGGACAAGAGATCGATTAAGGTATCATTATCATGATGTATAAAATATGAAAATGCCTATAAATCATCAAAGAGTCTAGTGGTGATATAAATATGTTTTTAAAAAAGATATAATTAAACAAATGAATTTCAGACCTTGGCAAGAAAAAAAAAACAGAATTTCACACACAATTTATTAGGAGATGAAATGTTTCTAATATTTTATTTATCTAATGGGATGTGATGTTGTTTCCGATCATTTAATTAAACTTGTGAAAACATTAAAAGAATGTTTACTAACAGCGTGTATCGTGGTTTTCTGTTACACGATATAAACGTGCGAGAAAAAGTCATATGTCACAATTATAAAAAAATAGGTAAAATCGCACCAAATGAAACAAAATTATTATTTCTTAAAAAAATGAAAGATGTCGTGTTACGATGGCATGACATCTTCATTTTTCTAAAAAAAAAATTAATGATGTCACGCCAGTGTGGTGTGACCCCTTTATTTTTCTTTTAAAAAAATGCAGCAACTTATGTCATTCCAACTTGGGCGACATAAGTTGCTAGACTTTTTTTTTAAATATTATTATTTGTTATAATGGAGAAAAAGTAGAGAGTTTTAAATGAGAAATAGTAAATGAATATTAGATGATGTAATAATACATTTGGTATAAACAAATATATAAACAAATGGGTGTGATTAATTATATACTTGGTAGAAAAAAATAGTGGGGAATAAAAATTATAGTGTTGAGAAATCCTTCACCTGCAAAATAGTAAAATGCAATTATTTAAGTATAAGAATAATGAGGAAACAATTATATGCAGGGAGAAATGAAGAAAATGAGTAGAATTAAAGGGGAGAGAAATAAACAATAAAGAAAGCGAGTAGAATGAAAGGGACAAGCAGGAAAAATTGAAAGACGAGATATGAGAAGGATATTAGGATTTTTATATGTGTGACTTTTTAATATGTCGCACATATCATGACGCGACATGCACTTCTTAATATAAAAAAAATACATGTCACATAACATGCACGAGATGATTTTTTAATTTTAAAAAAGCATGGCAGAATGTTGTGTATAATAGTGTGACATTCTTTTTTTATTCAAAAAAGATACATGCAAGGAGAATTAAAAATCAATGGTGCACCATTTGAAAATAGATGATGTCACACCTGTGGCGTTACATCAATTTTTAAGTTTTAAAACGGATGTCGCGCCATGGAGGCACAACATCAGTTTAATATTTGCAATATTTGTTTGATTCATCATGTCGCGCAAATAGCTTAATTAATGTTGCACATAAATATTTTATGCCGTGTCATAGTTGTAAATGTCTTGCATTATGGCGTGACATTACTTTTTTATTAAAAATTTAAAAAAAACTGTTGTATGTTGCCATTTAAGAAAAAATGTGACTTTATTCTTAGCTATTTCGCGATTTGATTTTGCATTATATGTGGGACGTGACAACGGGCTTATTTTCTTGTGGCAGAATGTATATCCACGATGAGAAGTAACTCCACTGATTTGAAAAGAGATCTTTGATGCACCAAATAAAAAGGGATCCTTTGAAAGGTGGCCTAATAAAAAAGATGATTTGGGCTAATTTTTCTTCATTCATCCGAAAATGAAAGTATCAATATTAATTTATTTTCCTATTACCTATACTATTAGTAATTTTTTTTTCATCGTATTAATTTGATTGTGTTTTCCCTGAAGAAATAAATTTTATTCTTCCCAAGAACGCAGTCTAATTTAAATCAAAATTAGTTAGTGATTTATATGAACGAGAGTGAGTTTTTGGCCTTTAATCTTGGGGCAAGAAAAAAGAGTGCATGAATTGATACTATTTCAAAAAATGATATATGTTGTCCGTATCTTCAATTTTCACTTTACATCTTTTCTTTATGGGCATATATTAGTCACCATTATTATCATCAGTTATTACTGTAATTGATCCAAACAAAACTAAGTTTCCCTGTTCCTGTGAGTTGTGATTTACTTGTTGTCCTCTGTCATAATTAATTACGTGTACAAACGTTATCTTTATCAAATTATAGTCTACATATTATCATTATATTTTGTCCTACCCTGCTGCTTTTTTGAAAAATTAAAAATTATTGCTGTGCAGGGGACAGTATTTACATGGATTTGACATCCTATTTTATCTTGAAATCCCGAGTTAATAAGGGTTGTTTATTAGTCTTTACAATCATATATAATTTAAGGTACTCGTCGTTGTTTTTTATTAACAAACACTTCAACCCTAACTACATGTTAACATTTTTTCTTATTTGAATATATGGATGAAAATGATTTATGGACTAAATCAGGTAAAACTTTCCCCATACGTCTCACCTAATAAATTTTCATGTTCTTTTTTTTAAATTAATTACAAGTCCTTCATTTCAAATAAATTTAATTAAGATAAAATCTCACGGAATTATGAGTAACAACTTTTGACTTGACAATAACAACATGTGACTAGGTTATTATAACTTTATGAGAATTCGTCTTGATTAAACTCTTTCCATGTGATTTGTAATTAATTTTCCTTTATTTCTTTGTTTGATTTCAAAATTGCTATTATAAACCCACCTAAAAGTCATACAATAATTCTCACTAAAGTATCAATCCGATGCCCCCAAACTATCAAAATCAACTCAACCATTAACTTTTACGTTTATACATAATGCCCCGAATACTATTAATGTGATACCTCTTAAAAATGGTATAAATTAAATTTTTTTTTGATAATCGGTATAAATTAAAATTTATAATTTGGATTATCTGTATAATCTTAAAAGTTTAGAGGGTTCATTATTAAATTTTAAATGTCAACAGGATAATTTACACATGGTTATAGGGATGCTTTACTTAATTAATTCTATAAATTTGACATGTTATATTGATATTGATTTGAGTTTTTTTAAAATTTATTTTTTGATTGTGCATGATGTTAGAAGAAGTTAACTAAACTAGTTGTACTGCTAACGATTTTTCTCGCCGAATGGCTAATCAATTGGACAAGTGATATGTTCAGACCAACTTACAAAACCGAACCAGTTTAATTTTCCCATATTAAAACAAATTAACTACGTACAGATTATTTCGCTATGTGATATTTTTTGTCCAAATTCAATTTATCTTTCCATAGAGCATGCAGAGTCATGTACACCAATCATATATATGAATGATTTTGAATAGCTTTAATTTAGCTTAATCAGCGCATCATATCTCTTCTATGAATAGTCTTATGCGGGTTAATACAATAATGATCTATTAAATTTGTGTTCATTAATCCGATTTTGAATTCGTAAGTCTTACCAATGAGTAGTTGATTGAGCTGGTAATACAATTCGTAATTCTCTTCTATGAATAGTCTTATGCGAGTTAATACAATTATTTTATCCTTAGTGATGCCTTGATTATATTTTTAAAAAGAAAATTATAATAATTTTTGAATGTGAATTTAAAATGATCTAAAAATAAAAGATATATTCAATTTTCAAATAAAGAAACCCATATATTATACTTTCTGATAAAAATAATCATACGAACTTTTTCAGAGTAACGATATAAATATTGAAAAATGATTTATTATTAAATGCTCTCTTCATTATTATTCGATAAATATATGATGAAGTTTTACTACTCGTACTTAGAGCTCATAAATCGTGAGCCGAAAGCCAAACTGCAACCGTATGGTCTTGGTAACTGGTAAGAGATACCAATAAAATTATTGAATATTTAAAAAAAGATTATCAGAGAAATTTGTTTCAATGGAAACAAGATATGTAAGCTAAAATATTAATATTAAAATAATATAAATTTGTTGTTAAAATAGGAAAAATTGTGATTTCTAAAATTCTTTTTTTATGCATGTGATTTCTAAAATTCTATAAGTGATGTAATAAAAAATAAGAATATTTTGGTTTAAACGGTAAAATAATATATATATATATATATATATATATATATATATATCCCAATTAAATAATACATAATATTGTGAGTAGTGGTGTTGAAAAAATGGTAGGCATTGTCATCTTCAAAGTTTCAAATTGCAGAGAAACTGGCAAAAGTGGACCATATGACCAAAAGCAAAAGAAAATAGCCTCACAGAAAGGGATGTGAGCTAATGAAGTGAAAGGGATGTGAGGTAATGATGACGTTGATGGCTAAAAGAATTATTTGAGGGGAAAAAAATTATCAAATGAAAGTTATATGTAGAGGAATAATGGTCAAATTTGTGGCGGACAAAAGTTTTCAGCAAGAATAAATGTGCATTCAGAAGTTTTTTTAAGGATCAATTTCTCTCTAGAAGTATAAAAAGTTATTCCCTTATCCTAATTATAAGGTTTTTCCGATAAGAAATTGAGGATACAAAATGCAACACTTTCTTATGTTTATGATATATTTTTTTCTTTCCAACTAATTTATTTTACTTATAGACTAACTTATAATCTAATTATATGTGATTTATATTATAATTTAGATATCCAATTCAATTCCTTAACTTCCACTATCAAATGAAATGTATATTTAGGACCGGAATAAGTAGCGATTTCATCCCACCAGTTAGCACAACTAATTTTGACCATTAGTTGACCTTATAATGATGTTGTGGCTCTGCAAGTTGGGAAATATTGCCACATATATTTGTCATGTCACCACCATCATTCCTCACTACACATGTTCCCAACTCCACCTCCTTCTGAAACCTTCGTTTTTTCACTCATATATTGATACGTAAGTAATTAAAGACTAGGAATTTGGCGCACCCAATTCATGGATACTGATAGCCATTAACAACATTGTGGCCTCCTTATAAAATTCAAACCAACAACAAAAAATTATTTGGAAAAACTTCTTCAAACTTCTTCTTTCTCGCTTTTTTTTGGGCTTGATTTTCTGTATATAACATTAGATTGGTAGCCTTGCGGGAACTCCAGTAGGAGTTCCTGCAAGTACATGTGAGTATGCTAGTGGAAGTGCCTGTGAAAGTGATGATGTCCTTGGGTAGCATGATAGTAGGAGGAACGGTGATGGTGATGTGGCACTATTTCCTAGGTGTCAGATCTACATTAGTATCATCGAGTCAACTAATGGTCAAAATTAACTTTGTAAACTGGTGGGGCGAAATTGCTATGTTTTCCATACTTTTATTAGGGTATAAAATTGATTTTTAAAAAACTTTACCCAAATTCCCACTAATTCGTAGGCAACTTTGTGATTTGTCCCTTATCTCTATACATATATAGCTGAGTTGGGATATATTGATTATTTTTGGGGAGATGAATGGATTAACATTTCTTTTGGTTTAGTTTATTGTTCTTGTGAGTTGAAAAAAAGTAAATGAAAGTAACGATAGTTTTGAATGGGCAATAATAATGACAATGCTCAGGATAAAAATTAATAATAACTAATACATCGAGCATTAAACATAAAAGTTTTCTTGACTAATTGCCTGACATACATACATATGTGTGTGTGAAAATAAATAGGGTAGTGATTTGCTATTATTATATAAAAATTTTATATTAATATACTCATCATGTGATTCACCAAATAACTAAACATATATGCTAATATAGTACAATAGCGTTGTCTGATCCATGTAGTCAACCTTATCTAGTTGGGATAAGGTTTTATCGTTATTGTTGAGGATATCAATGTGATTTATTTGATGACTAAAAATTTAACGTGTATGTATAAAAATTTCTGAGTAAAAATGCGTAGCATTTGAAAGAAAAATTTAATATAAGTGCCAAGGGAATGAGAGCTTATGACCAAATCAAAACTCTCGAAGTGACTTTTATATTTCATTTTTCAGACTAAAAAATGAACTTTCATGTAGAATCAGAAGCAATAAGTACAATTTATATACCAAGTTCACACTTACTATAACAATTTTTAATATTTGAAAATTGTTTATTAATTTCAATGAATCAGATCATAAAAATACAATTATTTTTTTTTCAAACACCCACTTACTGCATTAATCTCAGCTCGACGAGGTAGCCAGCAATGGGACAACCTAGTAATACTGTATCATGGCCCAAAGCGACTCTCATAATGACGTCTTGCCTCATCCACTCAATAATGTATAATATAGAAAATGCACATGGAACATAAACAATGGTTTTTCATTTTGGCCAACTATTTCATTAAAAAACATTACTTTCGTTTTAACAAAAGAACATTACTTTGGTTTAAGTAGGTAACCTAAACATTAATTTGAAAGATTTTCAACGTAATTCAGTTATAACGTAATTCAAACCACTCAATTTCTCGCTCATAAGTAAAAATAATAGTGTTATAAATGAATTACGTTGAAAATATTTCAAATTAAAAAGCTTGAAAAATAGCCACTGAATATGTATAAAATATTACTTCCTTTTATGAAATACCTCTGATTTTGATTTATAAGCTGAAAGAGCGAGTGTTTCAGTTGGTTTTGTCATTGGGCTCTGGTTGTCCGTTACCCTGAATAGTTTCTGATATATTGGTTTGATTCACTGGGGTATGACATTCACGATGAACATAAGGTCATTTTGTAAAGTTAGTGTAAAATAAATTGTTTATTGCTTTGACCTAATTTTCCTTTATGTTTATTGCTTTGACCTAATTTTCCTTTATATAAATGTTCTACTTTTTACCTGTTTTTAAGGGCATTCTGAAATGAGACGAAATACAAAAAATTGACCAAATGACTTTTGACTGTGGTTCAACTAGCGATGTAAAAGTAAAGGTAAGCACTTTTAATATTTAAATTCATTTATATTGTTAGTACTTTGTTATCTATATTATTGTTTTTATTTGCGATTTATATTGCCCAGAACAACCAAACTTGAGTGAGTACAGATATTATGTCACGGAATACATGTTTGACATAATTGGCAGTGGTTATTACACAAAATTGAATATGGTACCAAACCAAACAAATTATTAATAATTTACATTTTATGTTTCATTTATATGTTATGCTTTTTTAACATGACATCTTTATTTATCGCAATTTATTGAGAATATGGTACCAAATCAATATCATCTCTCTTCTTTCCATCTACCTCCTCCCTCTCTCTCTCTCCTCTTACTTTGACCTACTTCAACTTCTCTCCCTCCTCTCTGCATCTCTATCCCATGCAACTTCTCTCCCTCCACCATTATTCAATTTCATCCAAAGCAGTCTCTTCTCAACTTTAAATCTGATTGAAAACCCCACATGACTGACGGTGTATTAGTCCCAGTCTCCCCAATGCTTCCCAACTTCTCCCATTTTAATCACAATTGTGAAATTATAATTTCATGCATCAATAACAGCCCAAAATCGTGAAATTGAAGAATTGTATTTTATTATTTTTTTGTACGAGAAGTATTCGGTGAGTCTGGTAAAAAGAGGAAAGGAATTTCAAATGAATTATTTCGTTTGACACCTGATGCTAAGGAGGAAAAGGGGAGAAGAGACAAATAGTTTGAAAGAAGATACATCAAGCTAAAAAAAGTAGAAGAGAACACATGATTTTTTTTAGGAAAGGGGCAAAATAGCAATTACATAATTTTTTAAATTTAAAATAATGATTGCAATCCCATCACTTTTCAAACTTACCAAACATACACATGTTAATAAATATTGCATTACCATTCAATGCATTACATTGCATTGCACTTCAAAACTCTCATGCAATTGAACCAAATGGGCCCTAAGTTTGATCAAGGTCTCAACACATTGATTTGATTTGTAATGCAATTGCAAAGTATTTTCTCGAATTGCATTTAGAATATTCTGATGTTGCGGGATGACTTGATCCTTATTGTAATTTATATGTTTAATTTACATGTTATGAAATTGCAATGTAGAATGTTGTATGTGATAATTGCATTTTGGATGTTCTGGCTGTGATTCTAGTGGATGTTATGGCTCTGATTCTAGTACAATGATTCTGGTAAAAACACATTTATGGATATTGAAAATAGATCAAAATATAAAAAATACACAATCAACGATCAAACTTTCATGAATGCTTGGTTGTTGATTTGGGATATTCAACAACCGATTTTTTTGTCATAAAAAAGCCTTATTTTCAACAACCACATCTTTAACGAAAAAAAAAAAATTTGTTGCCAAATGCCCTAAATTTTATTTTTGTCGTGAAAGACCTATTTTCCAGCAGTGTTACCCATGGTTCAACAAAACCCTCCTTCCTAAATTTGTTTATCAAAATAAAAAAAGAATTCAGAAGTGCAATTAAAAAAAGAATTAAGAGAGTCTTACTTTAGGAATCTATCATCATGTTACTTTGAAAATCTTCATACTATGAATTAATGATTTATGTTGTGTACCTAATCTTAGATTAATTTTTTTGTCTGAATCTTAGATTAATTAATAATGTGATTGTTGATGATATTTTTGCATCCCAAGACCGTTTTGAAAGCATTGAAGATGGATCTGAGGTTCGTTTTCACATGCACAGACACATAAACACAAATAATCGGACGTAGATTCGATTCGCACACACAAACACACACAAACATTAAAGCAATCCCACCTTAAAAAAATAGGTTTCACACACATAAGCAATCCTAAATAGATTCGGCTCCAACCATTGGCTTCACATGTCATGCTTAACAATATAATGACTATAATTAAAGGATCATAATTAATTCTTTGTGCATTTTTTATATATGTAATTATATTCCATTCTATTCTACCATTATCTGTGTGAATAGTCTCTACAGGCAACAACATTTGTTTTTATTATAAAAATATGTTGCTACTTAAATAATCATGGGAGCGGTCTGATCTAATAATGAAATATGTGTGAATAGTTTAATAAAGCTGTTTTTGGTATACCATGCATGGTTTTGCTCTAAAACAGTGGACTGTTTAGCATTTTTTATCTGATTACAAAATAATTTATTTCCTGCGCCAATACTATGAATTATTATTTTTATTTTATTTACATCTCTATATTGTATTCTGATAATTTTATTCCTGGTCTTACTTAAGACACTTTAAAAGTATAGCAGCCTAGTGATGAATTATTCTATCCACCAGAATTATTAGCATTCAACTCTGTAAGAGTCACTCGCCCATAGCAAAATAGAAAAATGATTAGCATCATCTTACCAAAAGACCTTTAAGTAGATTAAATTATCTAATAGTGGAATTTCCTAAAACTTGATGTCGTTATTTGCAAATGAAGTTGTAGTGAATAACTAATAAAATGTACTTCCTACGGTCCTAAATATATAAGACCTAGTTGACTTTTTTGGAAAATTCTAAAAAAGCAAAATAAGTCAATTATAAATTGATTTGCCTAATATTTTCCTTAAACTAGTTTATTTTACTTATAAGCTAATGGATAATCTATATATATATATATATATATATATATATCAAATATGTCATAATTTAGTAATCTATTTTACAACTTTAATCTCTAAAAAAAGTCAACTAAATCTTATATTTATGACTGGAGGGAGTAATAAATATGCTCAAATTATAGTGACCTTTTAGATTAGACTATCTAAGTGTTAAATTTTATCTAACATGTTATCATATGTTAAATGAGCTAGGTGTAGTCAATAGCTAACAAATTAAACTGCGGTAAATATACTGAAAAGGAAGAGGCCTTTTGGATAAAATTATCTAAGTACTCCCTCCGGTCCTATTTATAAGTCGTCAACCGCCTAAATTGTACAAACCAAGGAATGAAGGTTAATGGAAGTTGGATCATTAAATTGGTCTTATTTTTTCTGTCTTTTCCATTTTTACCCCTCCCACCTTTATCACTATGGCCCACTACATTTTCTCTCTCTTAATTAATCCTCTATCTATAAAAGTGTTTTTTTCATCTTCTCTCTCTTCTCATCTTCCAATGTTCATTTTCCAATGTAAGGGTATATTAGGAAAATTTTAATGAGTTAGTTAGTGGTAGTTGGTGACTTATATTAAGGATCAAAATTTAGAGGCAGTTGGCGACTTATAAATAGGACCGGAGGGAGTATGTAACTTACTAAAACTTGTCATTTGCTAACGAAATGTCGTGAACGCGATGGCAGTGTAGTAACTATGTTGAAACAATGACCTCTGATCTGACATCAAACCATACAAGTGTGATATTTGATTACAAAATGTTGTCATTTACTTACTGATTAAGTGTTGTAGATTACTGTTGTTGCAGTAATCAAAGTTTGGTAGCTATTTTATATATTATTGTGTGGGTTTTTTTCTTTTTCATAATTTAGAGGCAATATTATTCTAAAAGCACCGAGCCACCGATCCTTAATATATTCCTATTTAAGACAGTGGGCTAATTTGGAATTTGTGACGATATTAAACTCAATAATTTGGGATAAGCAAGTTTTGTACTGTAGGCATTTATTCAAGTTTTTACAAAACAAAATTCAGAAAAACTATTTATAGTTTTTTTATTATGGGGCTCAGATAATTTTCCCAGATGTTTTTATTTTTCATAAAAAAATGTTTTATCATATATAACTCATTTAATCACTATGTCTTTTAAACAAAGGGTCTGAATTCACAGCCTCAAACCTAAAAAAATTAACTTTGAGTGAGGCTCTTGATGTTGATATATAGTGTTCGGAGGCTTCAACAACTTCCCTTATTATCTAACTTATAAACTGTGTGGCACATTAATTATGCCACACACACACACACAAACACACAAGAAAGATGTCTAATATTTTCTTTGAAACAAATCAAATACATAATAATCAGGGGTGTAGGTGAGATAATAAGCGTCTCATAGATATACTACATTGAGCATCTCACACGGGGTGATCTCGTCAGGGAACTTTGAAACAATTAGCTCGTCTACTCAATTAAATGGGTTCAATTCAGTCTCACTGAGCCTACTCCAAAGGATCATCCAACAGCCCATGTGTGAGATGGATTGGAATCATGAGAGGTGGACTAGCTAATCCATCCTTTAATTACCAACTTATCTGCATCTCCATTTTGAAGTTGCTGAGAGGTGTAAGAGCTGTATGTGCACTTCCCAACTAAAACCGAGCAAAATGACAATATGGAGAAATACCAACCTTTGATCAGAGTATTACCACTATTGCTTATTAGAATCAGAACCAAGTGTTTTATAGGGTCTTGTTTGTTTTTTGGGTGCCTCATTGGGTCAAATACCTAATGCGTAGGTGGTGCCATGCATATTCACCTCACATATCTCATATGCTTCAAAAAGGCCTGGGCTAATATTTATATTAAACCAGCTAGTGGCTTGCTTTGAT
This sequence comes from Mimosa pudica, assembly GCA_029929735.1. Classification (NCBI taxonomy): domain Eukaryota; kingdom Viridiplantae; phylum Streptophyta; class Magnoliopsida; order Fabales; family Fabaceae; genus Mimosa; species Mimosa pudica. Next base: position 2,137,144 of record JAKELP010000021.1, on the reverse strand, counting down.
GTTGGGCCTTACATTGGGCCGTAAAGTTTATAAATTCATGCGCATTCAAAAGTTTCAAAAGTAACCAAAAATTGTTTCCCAAAATGATTAACATAGAATAAAGAATAATCACGTTAGCAGTTAGCAGTTAGCAGTTAGCACTTAGCAAGTTAGCATACTCCACAATTTCCACGAAACCTGGAAAGTAATAGTGAAGTACATGCATAGGGTAACCTTCAAGCCGCCCAATAATTATAAACAGATGAAGATGTATCACTATGGTTATCATTTATAAGCAGAAAAACCTGTGATATATAAACTTAATTAAAAGAGTAATAATTTATTCTTAATTACTTTTTGTTTTGTTTTTGGGATTAGTTTGGACTGATGTAGCATGATGAAGTTAGTTGGAGAGTGATGCGTTCCTGTAACTGAATCTACGAATCTGAGTAAATCACATGAGCATAAAAACTAAAAAGAGTACGTGTCTCATTTATAAGCATGACACAACGTCGTGTTATGAGTCATCGTATTTAGGATAGGATCGATCTCAACGAACAATTCTAATATATACAGGTATAAGCGAGCTACTGCATCCACACGTGGACCAATCAGCTTCTTCCATGTGTTGCATTGCAGAATAATTGGGAAAATCTATCTTCAAAAAGTGAATCCCAAAGGCATATCTTTGCCAGCAACATATCTACTACGTCCTCATGAGCCCATTTAATGCATGCACGTAAAGAGATCTATATAGTGATAGATGATATATAATGTAATAAGACCATAAAACGAAAAGGATTTGACTTAAACAAAATCCAAATGTTTATAAATGTTAACAAGGAATGCTGCAGTAATTATGGAAGGCATAAGAGAAGTCACAATCAAACTATTGAAAAACGAACTGCGTGCGCTCAATGAACTGATCGAAGTAATATATAATGATTTTAATAGAGTAATCAATGGCTTGTAGAACTTGATTAAAATAATATAATTTTTCAAAAGGTAAATATGTATTTTTACAAATGAAAGTGTTGTGAGTATGAGCATTTTGTGGCATATGCATTTAACATAAACATTTTTTGAATGGAACAAAAGCAGAGAAAAAAACCATCGCCATTATTTTCCCCAAACGTACGTCAAATAGATTGAGCACATAATGGTAGAATCAGGAAATAAACAAATTTATGAGAAAAATAAACGAGGATAGTTATTTTGCTTCATTATAGACCATAATAATTAAGTATTTCAACATTATTCTAAACACATTTACATTATATGTTCCTACCACAATAATTGGTTGATAAAATTAACATAGGCTCTCAAGTAAAATGTAGGGAAAATCCCAATAAAATAACAATTGAATATCAAAAGGATAAAAATGGGTCACAAATTTGTAAAAAGACAAAAATAGTGTAGTTAAGTACAAAAATAATGTTCATATATATAATAACCTTTAAATAAAGTAAAAGTTAAATAATAAATAGCGAAAATCCACAAGAAATAAAGCATTTATGCACAAACAAAAGATAATTTAACAAAATATAGTGTTGTAAAGTACAAGTTTGATTATATGATGCATTTTTAGACTAAAATCAAGTTACTTCACACTCAATAATTCAATAATAATGGAAAAGTTGTGAAATCGCGCACAAGCTAGAGATGAAAATAAAAAATGTCTTATAATGGTTTAGAAACCCCTCTTAACGTGTTTTAAATTTGCAGAAAGTCAAGAGGCTCCAATAAGGGACAATTATTATGAGAGCGGATTAATGTTATAGTATTATAAAATTGATACTCTATCCAGTCCTAATATTATACTACTTTGACTTTTTTGAGAAATTAAAGATACAAAATTAATCATTTTATCAAAGTTAACTTATTTTACATATAAATTAACGTATGATCTAATAATGTGTCTAATTTGTTTGTCTAACTTCCAAAAAAAAGTTGGAAAAATTAATTAGAGATCTTATGGAAGAAAAATTATTAAGATCAATGAGGTCTGCGAGTTGTAAATTACAACTTTTGGCCTTGTAATAACAACTTATGACCTAGTTTTTACAACTCGTGAAACTCTATCTTAATTATGTTTTTTACATGGAACCTTTAATTAATTCTTCCAAAAAAAGTTATAGGAGTCTTATATTTAAAATGGAAAGAGTATAAAACTTAGTTGAACTAACATGTGATCTTGCTGGTTCCATTGAGTTAATAACCCCAAAGTTAATCTAATTGACCTTAGTCACTCCTATGCTACTCGAACTGACTATATAATCGGCCAGGATCTCAGATTGATCCGAATCAGCTTACCGTGCATTATTGTCCCACTTTTGTTTTCAAAAAGTGAATCCCAAAAGTCTTGTATCCTTGCCAGCAAGGCATCTACTACGTTCCTACCACTACACATGATCCTATTTAAGGCCTCCTTCCCTCCCTTCATTAAAACCTCTTCCTAATTACTAAAGTTCCAATCAACACTTAAAATTTTCCAAATGTCTTCCCCATTCCTCTTGATGAAGCCATTCCTCCTCCTCCTACTCCTCCTCCTCCTTTCCCAGCCACTGGCTGGGCGAGTTTTTGTTAACGCTACCCGACCCATCACATTGAAACCAATTGCTGCTGATCATCATGAAGATTATGACAAGTACAACAAGTTAAAGCCTAATAATATAGGCTATGAAATTGGTGGTGGCAGTCAAGGAGGAGGAATAGTGGAAGCTTGTTTGCCAAAAGGAAGGTTTCGACCAACTTCGGGTCCGAGCAGATATATTAATTATCAACCTCTTGGTCTTGGATCCAACCCCTTGTTCTTCAGAGAAGGTCATCATCAAGAACAAGACCCCTTAGCTTGAAGAACCATCAACTTGTTATACGAAGCAAATCATAACTTGCTTACTTTGATGTACTTATCTATAGACACACGCACATTATATACTAGTAATGTATAAGATATATAATGAATGTTGAATATCTTGGGTTTGGTACTTGTACAGGTACATGTGTTGATATATCATATATAGGCCAGTTTGTTTGTTAATGATTATGGGATGAAAATAAGATAGTAATATCTGCTAAAAGTCTTAAGCATTGTACAAGCTTCGGGTTTTAAATTGCGTATTCAATTCCTCCATTTGTTACTGAGTAAAAGAAATAATAATTGACGGTTTTTATTAACAGATTAAGAAAGTTAAGAAAGGTATGCTGTCCTAATTATTAAATTAATTTTACTTTTTCTTGGATAAAGTAAGGTTGTAAAATTATTCACTTCCAATTGTCTATAGTTTATATTTTCTTTTCTTCAAAACTAATTTGTTATAAACTAACTTATAATCTATTATATGCAGCACATATTATATGATTTAGTGGTTTAATTTGTGTCCTTAAATTTCACAAAAAAATTAAAGTGATCTTATATTTAGGACTGTATGTAGTATATTTAAATTGATTTTTTACAATTTTTTATTCAAACTTATTTGTTTGAATTATAAAATAACACATAATCTAATAATATATTCCCCCATCTCACAATATAAGGTACTACCCCGGTCCTAAATATAAGAACTAATTGACTTTTATTTGGAGATATTAAGGTTGCGAAATAAGTTATTAAATGATGACATATTTGATATATTTTTAGATTATCCATTAGTTTATAGGTAAAATAAACTAGTTTAAGGGAAAAAATTAGGTAAATCAATTTAGAATTAACTTATTTTGCTTTTTTAAGGATTTTCCAGAAAAATTCAATTATATCTTATATTTAGGACCGGAGAGAGTAATATTTTAATGAATTTTTCCCATAATATAAGATCCAATTTGATTTATTTTGACTAATAAATGGTTTTTTCCACTTTAAAAATGCATTAATTTCTACCCACATTTTCTTTCATATTATTCTCATAATTACTCTCCGTCACTCATTCTAATTAAGGAAACTTTTGGGGGAAATGGTGCTTCCTCTGATTATAAGATTTATTTACCTAATTTGATTAGATTAAATATGTTAGTTATAAGTTAGTTAAAATCGCATGATATCGCTAATGTGTCCTAACCATTTACATTTATTTTGACTCTCTCTTGATTATGTTTGAGTAGCATTAATAAGGATAATTTCAGGAAAATTTAGGAACAATTAGAAAGACGAGGTTTTATATTTTGAACCAAACACATCTCCCAAATAAGTCTTATATTTAGGGTGAGAGAAAATGTATATTTTAAAAATTCATTGTATTTAACTAAATTTATTTTTTTTATAAAACCGCGTTTAAAAACACCTTATGTCATGGGATTGTGGGAATACTTATTCCTTTTTTACATATAAGACCTAATTGATTTTTTTAAAAAAATCCTAAAAAAATTAATACAAAACATGAAATTGATTTTTTATATTCATTTTTAGGAATCAAATGAACAATTAAGTAATTAAGTAATATAATATACATAAAAGGAAAAAAATTAGGACCAAATGAATAATTGTTAAATAATATATACTCCCTTCGTTCCTAAATATAAGATCACTTTGCGGAAGTGGATAAGTTCTTAAATATAAGATCATTTTCTATTTTGTCTCAATTTTGGTCCAAATTACCCCTTTACTTCTTAGCTCCCTCACTTCTCTCTCAAACCCCTATTTGTCTTTTAAATTTAAGTGAGGGGTATTTTGGGAAGATCATGTAATTCTAATTCATTGGAAAGCCTTCCTTAATCTCTCCAAATTAGTCAAAGTGATCTTATATTTAGGAACGGAGGGAGTATAATAAAAGGAAAAGGAAAAAAATTGGTTAGAGATCCACCGGAGTGGGTAGCCTTAACCGTAGGTGTGGTAACAGGAAAGCCCGAAGGCTGTTCCCGTCCTTGTCAGGGGAGATGCCAACCATCTCTCCTTTCAAAGAACACGTTGATTGAAGTAGTTCGTTTGTTATATATTTACTTCGTAGATCATATATCTCACCGATGTGGGACTAATGGTGGGTTCATTGGGCTTTTGTAATGTGAATTGGCCCATGTGCTGTTTTTTCGTTGTATAATTTTTTGTTGGATCAATATTTTTTTTGGTCTGAATTGTTGGATCAATATTGACTGACTACTCTAATGTATATCTCAAATTAAAAAAAAAAGGAGTAATATCGCATAAGATCGTTAAAAATATTTCTTGTTAATGATAATGTTTTAAATTACGGTGTCAGGTCAAAAAAAAAAAAACGGTGATTTTACTCTTTCATTCAAGAGAAATATTAATCCAACACAAAAAACTAAATATCCACAACTTCTTTGAGATAATTTTTTTTTTACCAAATCTTTGAGATCAATTGATGAGCCTTATATATTCAAATGCAACATATTTAGAAATTCTAATTTTCGTTAAATTTTTTCATCTAAATAAGGATTAATTTCTACATATTAATTATGGGAATATGTTTTGTACAATATCCACACGCTTTGACACTCTAAATACACACGTTTTTGATAAAGTATAATAATGTCCTATAATCCGTTTGATGTTTAATGACATAAATTTTGATGTTCTATGTGTATATTCTTGTAAGGGACAAACAATAACTGTCTAATACATTGAACAGAAACAATATAAGAGATAAATCGAATTATTAATATTTAGTATTATTTAGCAAACATGACCTTTTCTTTTGCCAAAATTTAGCAAACAGAACTATAAACACTGTATACTCTAATTAAATATTCCGAAAATAAAAGTACTATTAAAGTAGAGAGCATCTAATCTCTCTTCACCATCACCAAAAACTCAAAGGAATCTCTCTCTCTATATCTCTTTTCACCTCCCATATCTTCCCTTCACTCTTCATCATCCATTAACACCATCATTTACACCCATCATATCATATCCTTCACAAGCTAATAAACCTATCGATCATATATGGCTATGAAGCAAGAAAAGAGTACCGGATTCTGTCACCGGAATTCTCCTCTCCGATCATTCCGCCGCCGATGCAGCTTGCTCGTCAAGGAACAACGAGCCAGGTTCTACATCCTCCGCCGCTGCGTCACCATGCTCCTTTGCTGGCAAGATTCCAGCGACGACCGTTGAAATAAATACTATATATCACACACACACACACACACACACGTGGGTGTGTCTCTATGTGTGTGTGTGTGTGTAGACACACACCCCATATGCTTTGTTTGGTTAGGAAATCTCTAGATGGCTTGTCTTTTAGATGCAGGCTAAGTAGTGGATGTGATAGGAGATCCGGTTAGGGTATAGTGTCGAAGCCTCTAATAATTTCTTGAGGGTTTTGATTAGTATATACTTGTTTGTGTTTATAGTCCAGGTATTTAAGGGGAATTAAGAGTCTTCTTCTTCTTTGAATAATTATGAGTCCTTGTTTCCTCTTCCCTTTCTTTTGATTGAGGGGCTAGTTATGGTGATTAAGGCTAATTATGAGTCCTTGTTTCCTCTTCACTATTCCTGTTCAGGAATCCAGTTTTATTTTATACTCCATATTTTATTTTCTATATAAGGGATACCAGTTTCTTCGGATGGCAATACTATATAAATAATTTTTAGTACATAAAAACTTATAAAGTAAACTTACATAGTTGTTGAGTAACTTAAAAAACATATATAATCTCAATCTCAAGATACATACGTCAACGTATTGTTCTTGTTTTAGTTTCAGTGCATTAAGATTTGTCATTGCTTGGAGAAGTCCCGGGGGGGTGGGGGGGGGGGGGGGCTGGACGTACGACACACAAATTAAACATATTGTTCCCAAAACAATGGTTTATATTCGTTCTTTGAAAAAAAACAAAAAAGTTTGATGCAAACATGCACTTGTGATCCAGGAAGTGGTGGACTATGTGTGTGTGTAGTTTGAAAAATCAAACTTGTCTTTTGGGTTTTAATGGCTACGATCTAAACATCAGACTTTTTGTTGATTTGCCAATATGTCCAAAGAAAGAAGTGATGATTCAACAATTGTTTAAATGTTTTCTAACTTACTATATTATTCACCATACGAGATTTTTCATCCCATAATTTAGTTTCTTTTAATATAATATCCACGAGTAATAGTGTCAAACCTCAAACTTTTTCAAAAATGCTGTATATTTTTTTTCCGTAATCAAGTATATTATTATTTCCTCCCAAGTACATGCTTATCCTTGCAGGAATAAATACTGCAACCTCCCCGCACGTAGTTTTAATTGTGAATATTCATTCAGCTCAAAGAAAATTGTGAACATCCCTCCCCTAACATACGTGAGAGTGTCTAACCCCTTTCGTCCTAACAAAACTCAAGGACTAGGGGCCAAAGTTTGTCAGTTTGATAGATATTAGTATTAAGTTCAAAGTAAACTTGAGGATAAGACAATTTTTTACAAGATCTAATGAAAAAGAAAGTCAGAAGAAGGATATACTTTAAAAATCTTTATTTTCAGAATAAATCATTTTTTTATCCATGATCAAGGTATCCCTCACTCGACAAGTGAGAGACTAATCCCCCGCTGATTTGTAGGCACCAGACTAATCCCTCGCTGATTTGTAGGCACCTCAAAGGGTGAGACAACTGGCCTGAGAGATTTAATGTTTTTCCATACCCAACGCCAGGGATCGAACCCCAGACAATTGGTTAAGGGTGAATGAGTCCTTACCACTCAACCACACACCTCAGGTTAATAAATCTTTAACAATACTTCTCATCATCTATCTAGTATTATTTAAAAGGAAAATTCATTAAACTCATGGACAAATTTTAATAAGCATAAATGTTTTCCCTAAACTCTCATTGCACCATTATTCTGCATAAAAAATATACTTAATCAATAACCAATTGATTGAACTGTCAAGTTGTATTCAACTCACGTAAGAATGAGAATGTGTGTTCAAATCCTAGAGAATACTCTTATTGGATTAAAAACGTTGTTTAACAAAAATGTTTTTGTCCCTTACACATAATTAAATATATCTTTTAAGTTTTGACTAATTTTTTTTTGGTTACCCAAGGGTATCCCCACCCGCGTGTCAAATGAGACTAATCCCTCGCTGTTCTGAAGTCCCATATAGGGGGTAGACAGCTGGCCTGTGAATTTGCTCCATTCGCAAGAGTTGGGGATCGAACCCCCAACCACTTGCTTAAGGGACGAGAGTACTTACCACTCACGCCAACCCGCCAGGTGAAGTTTTGACTAATTTTAAACAAGCAATTAGCTGGTTAATTTAGATTAGATAGTTGTCACCCAAAACATGGTAACTAATCAAAGACGAAAAGAAGATTATAAAAGTGCATCTCAAGTCATCAGCCATTAACATTAACATTAACAATAAAATAAAGCATGATTGTTTGTAGACATTAGGCAAGGATATCATTTTTATTCTTAAAGTTTCCAACAATTTTGGATCATCCATTAACATCCCAATTATTTTTCCATCATAACTTCAAGTTTTGATTTTTTTTTTTATTTTTTTGTGGCATTCTCCGAAAGTCTCGGCTCTACCTATGGGTTGCTCTTCATCGCTTCCTGGTAAATTTCACCTCTTTTCATCTTTGATTCTCTCATTCAATTCATTTTTTCCTTCATGGGTATTCATGAAATCGTCATGTAATTCATCAAAATTTGATCTTTCACCTCAAAATTTGTACTTTTTGAGGTTTTATGGTTTTTTTGTTGTTGTTTCATAGGGTTTGATTGATTGAACTTTGGGTGTATTGATTGTTTGTTTGTGTTTTACAGAGAGGGGTACGAATCAATTGGGCCGAGCTAATTCGGAGAATGGTGGAGGACAAGACGCAAAGAATCTACGAGTAAAGGTACTTACTTTATGGGTTTTCTTTACTTTTTTCAAAGACATTTTATCTGCATGTGTTTTGTGATTGTATATTTAATGTTAATTTAGGAAGTTAGATTGAGGAGAAGCACAATGATGATATGGTGATCTTTGAATGTCTTGGCTTTTCATTTAGTTAGTTGTGGATTGATTGAGTGTTTTTGTTTTTTGTGATTTCAGTTATTGAAATTAACTATTGAGGATTGATGTTTGTACAATTGCTTGATTTGGATTCAGTCATTCATTTCCCATGGTTGAAAAAGATCACAGGAAAAAAAATGAAATGTTCATTTTGATTATTTGAAGTGAAGTGAAGTGAAATATTTTATACGTTCACTTTGCTGACTCTAAAATGCCCTCTTAGGCTTTGAGAATGTATTGTTGCTGCTAATTATAATGTGGCCTTTGGAATTTAGAAACATGCTAGCAGGTGAAAATTAGTGATCCTTTATACTATTGTAACTTCATCAAACGCGTGTTAGTACTTGGTTATGTACAAGTGCTGGGTTGCGTGCTGCTAAAACTCATGACATACTTAGCTCAATAGCTTTCGCCTTATAGGAAACCACTCCTTCAGTTTCAATGTGGGAGGTCATAGGTTCACTAAGTGCGTCTTAATAAAATTGAGAAAGAGAGATGCAAGTCTCGACAGATGGTATAATGTTTAACTATACATCAATTCATCAGGGAGTATGGGTGGTTCCTTCTAAACTACTCATATCAATTGTATAATAGCACTAGCATAACAATGTTTGAACTTCTTATGACGCATGAACTAACCTTTGATGTCACTGAATGCAGCTGGTTTTGTTAGGTGATTCTGGTGTTGGTAAAAGCTGTATTGTTCTACGATTTGTCCGTGGTCAGTTTGATCCAACATCCAAGGTAAGGGATATTTTACTCTTACTGCACTTCTTGTCATATTGAACTATATGAAGTGACTAATATTTTTTGTGTTGCTTTGTGAGGTCATTTTGGTTAACTTTTATGGAGATATGCTTTATTCTTTTCTGCTTTGTATTAGGTAACTGTTGGAGCTTCATTTTTGTCTCAAACAATAGCTTTGCAAGACTCTACAACAGTCAAGTTTGAAATATGGGATACTGCGGGTCAAGAGAGGTTTTTTCCCATACAAGTTATCCCTTTCTTTCTCATTTCAATTACAGGGATGATTGAAGTTGATTGAAACCATGTTGCTCAGGTATGCCTCACTGGCGCCATTGTATTATAGAGGTGCAGCTGTTGCTGTTGTTGTCTATGACATAACAAGTCCAGATTCTTTCAACAAAGCACAGTACTGGGTTAAGGTATATTTCCAATTTCAGCCATCGTAAGGTGTTTATATCACCCTTTATTTTGTTGGCAGTTATTTTTCTTGTATGACTACTATTTACTTGGTTGCAGTTTGGGCACTGCAAGTGTTCAACATGATATAATTATAGAGTGCATTTATTTGTTGATCCGCTTGATTGGTTTCTAATTATCATAAATGGAATAATTGAGTTACTGTATGGATGTGAGTGCCCAGCTTGTACCTGTCTGCTTGGAAATCTATAGAGGGGTTTGATTGATGTGAACTGATTAACTGACACTGCTCTGTCTCTAAAATCCTTGTTTTGGGTGACTGTTTGTCCTGAGAAGAGTGCTAGAATACATAAGCCCTGACTGATTGCTCATGGTGTAGTAAGACAATTCATAGAGATATGACATGTGAAAGATAGCCAGACCAAGCTTAGTTAACCAATCATGTGTGATTTAGAAGGTTTGAACTATGAAACACTAGTGGAGGCTGAAACAAACCACGTAATAGTTGTAGAAATTGTTTAAGAACTGAAGGAATAAACTTATTGCAGGTTTATATGAGCATAAAAGGTGGAAGTCAATTGCAATACAATAAACTAATGATGACTTGATGCAGAGGGCCAATAAATATGCAAACAATTGCTAGCTTGATCTGTTTTAGTCCACATCTCTCTTGTTATTTAGCAAAGTGAGATAGTACTGCTTTCTTTCCCTGCACATGTGTGTTCTACTATAATGATTTACCACCCTCTTACAGAGATTAAAAAACCTGCATTTCTTCCTTCTTGAAATGAGAGTTCCTTTGTAGATCACTATAGGTGAAGCTGTTGCTGAATAAGAAAAAGTGGATAGCTGGAAAACTGATTTATGGAGCTCACAACAGTCATGAATATTCATTGTGCTTTCATCGATCACCTGCTTTTATGAACCATGTCTCTTTCTACTTGCTCTTCTTTTTATCAAGATGATCACTTATGCAAAAAGCTGTTTTGCAATGTTTAAAACCAGGAATTAAACAATTTAGCTTCTTCCCGTTAGTAATTTCTTCTGTAAGTGTGAAGATTATGTTCTTATTTTTTCATACACATCAAAGAAAAAAAGCTTCTGCAGCTCTATAAAAAATGATGTTCCTAATTGGTAGAAAATAATCACAATTATCGAAATGATTTTTATATTTATTAAATGAGGGCTTGATTGTGTCAGTGCAGCAACATGGCTATTGCGAAAATGGTATTAGAGTTCCTACTTTTACTGTGAGTATCATCATCACTTTGATATTTTAAGCTGATGATATGTTAACCATTTGTAGGAGTTACAAAAGCATGGAAGTTCTGACATAGTTTTGGCCTTAGTGGGCAATAAAGCTGATCTTCATGAGCAGCGGGAAGTGCCTGTTCAGGTAATGGGGCTTATTCTCAATAGTTTTACTTGCTGAATGCAAAAAGTTAACACTTGTTATCTCATATACTATGCTTGTGCATTTTTCGGACAGGATGGCATTGACTATGCGGAGAAGAATGGAATGTTCTTTATTGAGACCTCTGCAAAGACAGCAGATAATATAAATGAATTGTTTGAGGTATTGCTGACATTTTTCTGCTTCTAGTCAAAGTTCATTTTCAAAATAAATTATGATTGCAAGGGTGCAAATCGGTTATGTTGTAAACAATAAATATAGTACTTCAGTAACTGTATTTTATGATCATTAGCAATGGTTATTTTTGGATCCCTTCATGATGTCACCATTACTATGGACTATATTAATGAACTATCTGTTTGTATCAGAAGATTTGTTGCTAGACTGTCACTAACTATATGTTCAAGGATTCTTAAGGGTTTATTTTGACTTGAGAAGAATGGAGGGGAAGTTGAAAGGATTAAGATTTAAATAATTAAACGTAATACTGTTTGTATATTTGAATTGAGGAAACTGGATGAGAAATTATAAAAAAAAATAGATTTTCAGAAAATAGGAAATGTTTTAATTTTTCCCACTCCATGTCCTATTTCATGAACCAAACATTAGGTGATGCATCTTAGAAAGGAATTTCCAAAGCTGATGAATTTGGAAATTCCAAAGTATTGAAAACTAACAAGTTTCTTCTTTCTTGCAGGAAATTGCCAAAAGACTACCTCGTCCAACCACTAATTGAGGCGCCCTGGACTGTACTAAAAGATATGTTTTGGCTTTGGGATCTTCTAAGACAATAATATGAGTTGTGTAAATTCTGATTATGCTCCTTTCTGGTTTCATACATTGTGCTAAGTTGAAGATGTACAATCACGAAAGAGTTATAGGAGATCCTCCAATATTATGTTTTCCTTTTTCAAAATATGGTGCTGTGATTGTAAAGTTGGGCATAATGTAGAGCTTGATGGTTTTTATGTTAAGAGCTTGAAGGAATTTCAGCGTTGGCGGAAGGAAAGCTTTCACCTTTTAAGAAGTGCTTGGTTTCTTATGTCTTGGTTTGATTCTTTTAATACATCTTCCTGTTCTAAATGCTCTAAATATAGCAGCTAGTTAACTGATTATGTAGATTAAGACAAGAAACTAAATTAGTTTTTTTTTTCAAAAAAATGTGTTAATTGCTTAATATACCCTACTTTTCACCATTTATATTTTATTAAATCATTTAATTTGGAATATTATTACTGTTGTTTATAAGCTGGATTGGAAAAGCATAAATATAAATATATGGAATAAGTTAGAAAGGTTACTTATAAATTGAATTCATTTGTTTGAATTTTTCAATAAATTAGTTTATTTAATTATAATCTAACATATAATCTAATATAAGATTAAATGGTTTAATTAGCTTTTTTAATCTCTGCAAAAAAAAAGGCAAGTGTCTTATAGAAAGGATGAAGTAATATATAATTAGATTATAAGTTACATATATTAAAATTAAGTGGTTTATGTGACTTAATTTTTTAAAAAAGGCCATCTAAATGTTATATTTAGTACAAGAGGGAGTAGAACAAAGGCTAGCAGCAAACTTAAAGTTTCTTAATTACGTAATTGATTAAATCTCCATGCAATATAATAATGATATCCACCAAGTAGCCGGTGGTAGTTGATGACATCCAGCTATACAAATTAACTCAATAGCAGTCAACACTACCTTGAGTCGTCTAAAAAAGTCACTAGCTAATAATGGCTTACACCTTCTTTTTCATGATCCAATTTTCTCTGCATGCTTCTTCTTAGTATCTCATTTTTCTTCCACAATTCCACTTCCATCTTCTTTCCATGGCTCTTGAACTTGTAGGTGGACCTTTCATGAGTGCCATTTTCAATGTGCTATTTGAAAGGATAGCTTCTTCTGAAATAGCTGATTCCTTCAGGAAGAATAATACCCTTGAAAAGTTGCTCAAGAGGTTGAAGATAACCTTGTTGTCTGTTAATTCCGTACTTAATGATGCAGAAGAGAAGCAAGTAAGAAATTCAGCTGTGAAAGAGTGGCTTGATGAGCTTAAAGATGTTGCCTTTGATGCTGATGATCTCTTGGATGAGATTTACACAGATGTGAAGTCCAATGGGAGCGAGGTAAATAGCATAGAGTATAATTCTTTGAAGTTATTTGATAGAATAGAGGTAGAAAGGAAACTAGAAGATGTGCTTGAAAGATTGGAATTTATCATTAAACAGAAAGGAGCCCTTGATTTAAAAGCTGGTAGAGAAGCCAAAATGGCCCAGAAGACACCAACTTCATCTGTAATTGAGGCATGTGATGTGTATGGAAGGGACAATGATAGAGATGTTTTAGTTAATTTGTTGTTCTCACATGATGATGATGGTGAGAATGTTGGTGTTATTCCCATTGTGGGAATGGGGGGTGCTGGGAAAACCACTTTAGCTCAACTTATTTACAATGATGATAGGGTACAGAAGGAATTTGACCTCAAAGCATGGATTTATGTGTCTGAAGAATTTGACATCTGCAAAATTACTAAAAGCCTTTTGGAGACTATAACTTCTTGTAGTTGTGACTATGATGACTTGAGTTCACTCCAGCGCAATCTAAAAAGTTTGTTGATGAAGAAAAAGGTTTTGTTTGTGTTTGATGACGTTTGGAATGAGAATTATGATTACTGGGACAAGTTTAGCAGTCCATTCAAACACGCAACTGCTCAAGGGAGTAAAATTATTGTAACTACACGAAGTGGTTATGTTGCATCTATCATGCAAACAGTTCCAGCTTATAATCTCAGAGAGTTGTCAAATGAAGATTCCTGGCGTCTCTTTGCAAAACATGCATTTGGTTATAGAGGTTCAAATATTAATCATGGTGTGGAGAAAGTAGGCAAGGAAATAGTTAGAAAGTGCAAAGGATTGCCTTTGGCTGTGAAGACACTTGCAGGGCTTTTGAGAGCCAAAAGTAGTGAGCAGGAATGGTTGAAAGTTTTAAGTAGTGAGATATGGGATTTGCACGACCATGAGAGTAATATTCTTCCAGCTTTGAGACTAAGTTATCATTATCTCCCTGCACATTTGAAAAGATGTTTTGCTTACTGTTCAATTTTCCCAAAAGATTATGAGTTTGAGAAGGAAACATTGACTTTGCTGTGGATGGCAGAAGGTTTGCTGCAGCAATCAAAACGACATAAAAGGATTGAAGAAGCTGGATATGAGTACTTTTTTGAGTTAGCATCTAGATCATTTTTCCAGCAATCAAGACGTGATAAGACATGTTTTGTAATGCATCATCTTGTAAATGATTTAGCAAAATTTGCATCAGGAACCTTTTCTGTCAGGATTGAAGATAGAAATTCTAATGAAATCGGAGAAAGAACTCGTCATTTGTCGCATATTATTGCAGATAGTTCCTCCTGTCTAAATATGACTGATGTTTGCAAAGCAAGTCGCTTACGCACCTTTCTGCAAGTACAGTTGTTTTCTACATGCATTGACTCCCTCAACAACATGCCAGATGATTTGTTGATGAAGTTAAGGCGCTTAAGGGTATTAACCTTGGTTGGTGTTTACTTGTATAATTTGCCTGATTCAATTGGTGAACTAAAACATCTTCGGTATCTTGAAATGTCTGACTCCAAGATTAGTCGGTTGCCAAAATCCATCTGCAGCTTGTACAACTTGCAGACATTGAAGTTAATTGGATGCTGTAGTCTCATTGAACTGCCTAACAGATTGAATGATCTTATTAACTTGCGTTACTTGGATATTAGTGGCACCTGTTTGAAATGGATGCCATTGCACATGAGTAAGTTAAGAAACCTCCAAAAGTTGAGTGATTTCTTTCTAGGAAATCTACATGGATCTGTCATTGGTGAATTGGGAGAACTAAATGATTTACATGGATCATTGTTCATTCATGGCTTAGAATACATCGTTGACCACAAGGATTCTGAAAAGGCAAAGTTGAAGGAAAAGAGTTGTCTAGACAAGTTATCTTTCGATTGGTGTGGGAATGGTGACACTGATGATTCACAGAAAGAGAAAAAAATACTGGCCAGCCTACAACCAAATACAAACTTGAAGGAGCTCGTTATCCATGGTTATCCAGGCACAGAATTTCCCAAATGGTTGGGGGACAATTCTTTCTTCAACATGGTGTCTTTACAACTTAAAGGGTGTAAATATTGCTGCAAGTTACCAGCAGTTGGACAGCTCCCATCATTGAAAGAGCTTCGAATCAGTAGATTTGACGGTTTAGTCAGCATTGGCCCCGAGTTTTTTGGCGATGTAACTCAATATTCTGCTGCAACTAAATGCTTCCCAGCACTTGAAATTCTAAGATTTGAGCATATGTCAGCATGGGAGAAATGGAGTCCTGATGCTGACACTGGCTGCAAGGCTTTTGGTCAACTTAGAGAACTTCATATTCAGTGTTGTTCCAAGCTGACAGGGAATTTACCTTGTAACCTTCCATCTTTGAAGTTACTCATAATTACTGACTGCAATCAGCTCCTATGTTCACTTCCCAATGCTCCTGATTTGCGTGTATTGGACATTCAGAATTGTGGGAATTTAGAATTCCCAGTACAAGGTCCTCACTGCTATCAGTTACTCACATCCATGTACTTACTTGATAGCTTTGATTCACTCAAGTTCTTACCATTAGATCTTTCACCAAATCTCAAGTCTTTAAGTATCTGGGGTTGTAAGGGTCTGGAAGCTCTTACAGTTTCTGAATCAGATGAACCTCCTCGTCCAAATCTCCCATCACTCAGATCCTTAAGCATAAGACATTGTCCAAAACTTGCATGCTTTTCTAAGGGAGCATTTTCAGCTCCAAAACTCACTTTGTTGACAGTCAACTTCTGTGAGAAGTTGAAGTCCCTACCTAAGCAAATGCACAGTCTGATGCCAAGTTTGAAGGAAGTTCAGCTTAGAGGTTGTCCACAAATGGAGTCATCTGATGTGAGACCCCTTAGGATCAGGATTTGTGATAAGTTGCGAGAAGAGAAACAGAATCTATCTGATCCTGTATTTGCTAAATCTGAGGGACTTTCCTCTATCTGTAGCCCCTCATCAAGGTAGACAACTTGTATGTGTCAAAGCATTCCTTGATAAGTAATACAACTATCTGTCATGTATGTAATGTTTTGATTATGTGCTGTCATTGCTGTATTGTTGTTTTGTAAATTGTATTTGTCATTTAACTATTGGCTTTTGAATTTATAGTTTTAACTATGATGAGGATGGAATTGATTTTCTTTTCAAGTAAGTTGATGTAGTCGGTAAACCATGAGAGCCCCACTTCTTGCTTCATGAGAGGCACTAACTACTTGGAAAGGAGTGAGATGTCTCTTATACATGTCAATCAATATTATTTGTTAAGTACACTAATTCTTCAATTTTTTCACATGCACCCAAAATTTTAGCTAAACCCCTTGTCTCAGGTCAAAAAAAAAAAAAGAACCCTTGTCACGATAACTTTTATTGGTTAAACTAACCGGATTTGAGACATGCAAAATCTATTATTTTAGGTGAAGTCAGTGCATTGCACGGGAGATATACATGAAGGAAATAAATGAAGTAAACACCGATAAAAGAAAATGGTTTTCATATTTTTAGACAGATACTGGTCTCAAAATACCATCATTGGTCTGTTAAACCTATGGATCCATAAGATGAATACATACAAAAATAATATGTGATGTAGATATAACATCATTGGTCTGCTAAACCTATGAATTTATAAGATGAATACATACAAAAATAATGTGATGGAGATAACTACCTAGTGTCATGAAGATTGCTTTCATGCAAGTAAGACTTCTAAGTTTAAAGGGTAGCCATAAAAAAATACTAAAAAGCAAAAACTGATCAAGAACTCTCCTGCAAAAACATGTCAATCACTGCACTAAAAATTTGCTCATGAACAAATTTTTTAACTCTTTTTAACAAATTTGCACTAAAAAATAATAATAATATAATATAATCATCATATTATTTTTGTATATTACTTTTTTATAATATAATAATATAATAATTAATAGTTTTGTATATTTTTTTGGACAAATATTTGTCTAAAAAAATATATGACATATTTTTTTTAACTAAAATATTATTGGGTGAAATAAATTATATAATAACTATTTTTTTTTTAAAAAAGTTAAAAATTGTTTATTTAACTATTATAATTATTATTAAATGCTAACTCTGTTCTCCTGTCCAAAACTATCTTTCACATGAAATAATATTAATCTCTCCAAAAAAAAGTGAATTAGGTCTTATATTTAGGACCAAAGGTATTATATATTTTTAAACATTGGAGTGGTAAGTATGAGATTAGTTCATGTGTCAAATTTAGGACCTCAAAAATATGTGTCGTTTTTATAATTATAATTATCTTGCACGGGGGTTTCCCGGTCAAATTTAGGACCTCAAAAATATGTGTCATTTTTAAAATTATAATTATCTTGCACGGGGTTTCCCGCGCTCCGCGCTGTTTTGTTTAAAAAGTAGCATTAACCAAAAAAACTATTATCTAACCTTAACCTTAGAAGGAAGAAAATTTCAATGACAACTTCTAGTTTACATTATCAAATGACCATTTTTCTGTAAGTTGTAATGAAAATCGAAATTAAATCTAACTGAACACATCTTCCCTATGTGAAGAAACAACTCTTTTTTTTGTGTTCTATATCTACATGGTACAACTTCTAGTTTGCACGGGAAAGATAGGCAAATAAAAAGATACAATAAAACATTTGCAGATATATATTAGGTTAAAAAGATCATCATAATGGTGACACTAAAGATATAAATATTTAAGGCAAATTCACACAAAAAAAATATGTGACCCAAATAAATTAACCCAAGAAATTAAAGAATACGTAGCCCAAATAAATAGGCAAATAAAAAGACACAATAGAACATTTGCAGATATATATTAGGTCAAAAAGATCATCATAATGGTGACACTAAAGATATAAATCTTTAAGGCAAATTCACACAAAAAAAATATGTGACCCAAATAAATTAGCCCAAGAAAGTAAAGAATACGTAGCCCAAATAAATTCGCACAAGAAAGCAATCACATACAATAGTAATAAAGAATGCCAATCACTGCACTAAAAATTTGCTCATAAACAAATTTTTTAACTTTATATAACTTTTTTTTAACAAATTTGCACTAAAAAATACATGAAATTTTTTTTAATTAAAATATCGGGTGAAAAATCATATAATAACTAAATTTTTAAGGCAAATATCGGGTGAAAAGATCATCATAATGATGACACTAAAGATATAAATCTTTAAGGCAAAAAAATGTGACCTAAATAAATTAGTCCAAGAAAGTAAAGAATGCGTAGCCCAAATAAATAGGCAAATAAAAAGACACAATAAAATATTTGCAGATATATATTAGGTCAAAAAATCATCATAATGGTGACACTAAAGATATAAATTTAGGCAAGAAAGTAAAGAATACGTGGCCTAAATAAATTCGCACAAGAAAATAATCAGATACAATGGCGACACTAAAGATATAAATCTTTAAGGCAAATTCATACAAAATAAATATGTGACCCAAATAAATTCGCCCAAGAAAGAAAAGAGGACGTGGCCCAAATAAATTCGCAAAAGAAAGTAATCACATAAATACGTGGCAAATAATTAATATTAATAATTAATTAACTAATTTAATTATTATAATTATTATTATTATTTTATTATTAAATATTTATTATATCTAATTTAATAATAAATAATAAATATAATATAATAATATAATAAATATAAATATAATAATAATATAATAAATAATAAATATAATATAATAATATATAATAATAATAAAAAATTCCACCAAACACTGTTCATAAGGAACAGTATTTGGTGGAACACATTTTTAGGGTATATTGATTGATGATTGTACCCCCCCTCTCCCCCAAAAATCTTAAATTGGAGATTCTTGATTGAATTATAATAATCTCCTGCCAAATGATTTCATAGTTGAGTCTATATCAATTTTTCTAGATAAATGTGATCGATCAATTTTAATTTTGGGACAAAAATCAATGAAGATTGTAATAGCATCACCAAGAATATATCATGAGTCAGCACTATGTACATATGTCAAAAAAGCTTAAATAACAAAAGAGTAAAAAACTTGTAAATATTGATTTTAAATACTCCCTCCGTTCCTAAATATAAGACCTAGATAACTTTTTTTTGAAAGATTAAGGTTGCGAAATAGGTTATTAAATGATGACATATTTGATATCTTTTTAGATTATCCATTAGCTTGTAGGTAAAATAAACTAGTTTAAGAGAAAAAATTAGGTAAATCAATTTATAATTAACTTATTTTTTGCTTTTTTTTAGGATTTTTCAAAAAAGTCATCTAGGTCCTATATTTAGGAACGGAGGGAGTAACAATTATGTCCTTAATTTTGATTGGAAATTTAAAAAACACGTGGAAATTAAAAGGAAACACTTTTGACAATAAATTAATTATTAATATGAAAAAAGAGGAAATGATACTCAAGTCCCTGGTAAAAGAAAGTATCATAATACTACCTCCGGTCCTAAATATAAGATATAATTGACTTTTTTTTGGAGAGGTTAAGGTTGCGAAATAGACCATTAAATGATGACATATTTGATATATTTTTAGATTATACATTAGTTTATAGGTAAAATAATCTAATTTAAGGGAAAAAATTAGGTTAATAAATTTATAATTAACTTATTTTGTTTTTTTATACGATTTTCTAAAAAAGCCAATTAGGCCTTATATTTAGGACCAACGGGAGTATATCATACAATGCATTGAATTGAAAAGAGACAAGTTTTCGATAAAAAAAAACAAGAAAAGAGGCAAGCGAGTCATGGTTCAAAGGTTTGAAATAATTGATTCATTTGGTTGGACTAATAATGATGTAATTATTATTTTTAAAAATTTAATAAATACAATTAAATACATGTGTAATAAAATATACACACATAAATTAAATATATAAAAAGCCTGATTGTAAATATAATTGGGAAAATGCCATTTAAATCCCTCCGAATATACAAAAGGACAATTCAGGAACTCAAACTTCCAAAAGGACCATGGAGGAACTAGGACCTAGCTAGTTGACATTTTAAAATTGTGTGAAAAGACAAAATTGTCCTGATCATAAAACAGAAATTACTAACCACCCTATTGAAAATGGTGGTTGTAAGGGTGGTTAGTAATTTCTGTTTTGTGATTAGGGCAATTTTGTCTTTTCACACAATTTTAAAATGTCAACTAATTCCTAGTTCCTCCATGGTCCTTTTGGAAGTTTGAGTTCCTGAATTGTCCTTTTGTATATTCGGAGGGATTTAAATGTCATTTTCCCAATATAATTTAGCAGTTAGCACTATAAAAAATGTCAATTCAATCCAATTGTTGTCACCACTTCATAGGGCCTGTTTGGTTTGAGGGAGAGGAGGGGAAGGGAAGGGGAAGGGAAGTAAAGAAGGGAAGGGGAGAGTTTAATAGTACTTTGTTTGATTTGATAAGAAGGGGAAAGGGAAGGGAAGGGAGGGGGAGAATTTAATGATTATTTGTTTGGTTCAAGGAGGGGAGGGGATGGTGATAATGATGAATTTACCACTTTATCCTTATATGTTAATTAATTATTGTCTATCATATAAAATAACTTACATTTTGATTCAAATTAAGTTGCTTATTAAAAAGATATATAATTGATATAATAGTACTATAAAATCTTATTTAATTTATAAAAACTATATTTAATAAATTATTAAAATTATTCCCTTTCCAAATATGATACTACCATTTTCCTCCTTTGAACCAAATTTTTCAGCAACTAACATGGGAAAAAGCAAATTTTTGAAAATGGTGGAGACCCATCTTCTCCATATATACAACCCGAAAATGGTGGAGCTAGAGACCCATCTTCAATGCCACCGTAACTGGAAAATCAAGAGAACAAAAACCATATGTGGATTTCTATTAAACCCTTAAAAAAGAAAATGAGCTATAAAAAAGCTACCCAGTATAAAAAAACACTACATAGGAGGAGGTAGAAGTTTTTTTATTATTATGGGAAGGGGGTATATGTGGAAGTTTTATAGTTTTTCTCACATATACATGTGTAGAAATATAATAAAATAGAGTGGGGCAATTTAGTCAAAAGTTTTGGCTCCCCTCTAAATCCCCCCAATTTGGAGGGATCCAAAATAGAGGGTTTGAAGAGGGGGGGGGGAATATTTTAGACCCCCTCCCCTCCAATTTTTCAAACCAAACAAAGGAAGGGTCTCCCCTCCCTTTCCCTTCCAGGCCCATAACGGTGATGTGGAAAGAAATATAATAGACAACCTTAGAAGAGACTGATTTGAACTATTGACTTCACATCTCACGTCAAACAAAATTACTATTGAGCCAAGTTAACCCTCCTATTTCGATAAAAAAAAAGTTAACCCACCTATTATTTTACACTATATACTTTTTTTTATGATGTTTAACACTATATACTTTTTGATCCATGATCAAGATATCCCCTCGCTCGATAAGTGAAAGACTAATCTCCCGCTGATTTATAGGCACGATGAGACAGCTGGCCTGGGAGATTTAATGCTTCTCATACCCAACGCCAGGAATCGAACCCCAGACAATTGATTAAGAGTGAATGAGTCCTTACCACTCAACCACACACGCCGGGTTTGTTTAACACTATATACTACTACAAGTACAAGGGGCTAAAAAATACTCCCTCCGGTCCCTAATGTAAGAGCTAGCCGTCAAAAAAACGCTTCTTAAGAAAACATGTGAATGTTAGTTGGATGTCTGAAATTAATGCTTCTTTTCCAAAATTGCCCATATTTATTATGGTACTTTTAAGAGAGAGAAATACATAAGCATTAATAAATATGAAAGAGAGTTAGGGGTAAAGTAGGAAAAAATGCATTAAATGAGGAGAGAATATGAGGTGAGCTCTTACATTAGGGACCAAAACCATTCAAATTTTGGGCTCTTACATTAGGGACCGGAGGGAGTATGTTTTTGTTTCAAAGGGGTTGAGTAGATAGTAGATAGTAGATACATTCCTCAAGTCCATGCTGCAACTGAGAGATTGAAAGTGAGGTGGTAAGGTATGCTAAGAGAAGAGAAGAAAAGAAAAGAAGGCAAAGAGGGATGGAATAATGATATACTCCTAATACAATATTATAATACTCTTTCTCCGCCGCCGCCGCCGCCGCCGCATTCCAGTTCCGATTAGGGCTCCTCCTCCCTCCCTCCCTCCGTCGCAGCCTTTGCTTGGTTCGGAGATAAGGTACTACTTCATTTTCTGCATCATTGAGGGTAATATGGTCCTTTTTCTGACTTCTCCAACCTGTAACCTTCTTGGGTTTTCCAAAAGTTTCAATCTTTATCCATTCCCACTTCACAACACTGAATGAAACATTGAAAAGTTCCAATCTTCCCTTCAGTTCTCGCCCTTATCCCTTCATATGATGATAATTGAATTCATTTATTGTTGCCTGACTATAATCTATTAACTTCTATATAAAAACAAGTGTAGGTTGAGAGTTTATTATTTCCAAAAAAAAAAAAAAATGAACTGGGGAGGAGGATATGGTTGAGCTCTATGTAGGCTACACTTAATACAATTTCCATCATCAAATAATTTGATTGCTTGTGTTTTTTTCTTGTCAGAATTAGAAATTGTAACTGTGTCAATAGTAATAAGCACATAGTACTTCCCTGGACTACCTATTCGTACTCCCGTTTGTCAGTTCTGGATATAAGACCTAGTTGACTTTTTTTTTAGAGATTAACGTTGCGAAATAGGTTATTGAATTATGGCGTAATTGATATATTTTTAGATTATCCATTAGTTTATAGGTCAGATAAACTAGTTTAAAGAGAAAAAATCAGGTAAATTAATTTATAGTTAACTTATTTTGCTTTCTTTTAGGATTTTCCAAAAAAGTCAACTAGGTCTTATAGTTAGGACCGGAGGAAGTATTATTTATCATGCAATTCTATACTTTTGCTCCCTTTGTTTCGTACGTATTGAATGTAGTCTGTAGAGTGCAGAGTTGTATCTTTGGGCCATACCTTGCTTGCTCTCTAGTTATTCTTGTTTGCTTTCTTATAGGAACTTTGTTGCAGACAAGTTTGGAATGAATGGAATGATGGCCCCGGCAACAAGCAATTCCTGCGCCATCAGATTACCTTGCGTGCTTCACAAGGCATTTGCATTACCATTAGAAAGGAAATCATGTGGAAACGTAGTTATAGGAAGATTTTCCACATGTGGGTGGTCTATGATCTCTTCAACAACCCCTCCCATGCATCCACCACCATCTTGTGCAGTTTTAGCCTCCCAAATTTCACAATCTGATGTTCCACAAAGATCAGATGAGTGGTTTGCCCTTCGTAAGGACAAGCTGA
The DNA here is from genome assembly GCA_029929735.1 of Mimosa pudica. NCBI lineage: Eukaryota > Viridiplantae > Streptophyta > Magnoliopsida > Fabales > Fabaceae > Mimosa > Mimosa pudica. The sequence continues at coordinate 2,113,189 of JAKELP010000021.1, read as the reverse complement.
CTACAAGCACGTTCAGTACCGTATTAGGATTTTGGAGTGGGAACCGTCGTAGTGATCTGTGGAAGGAGAAAGTATTTGCTTCAGAGGTGCAAATCTTGGAATCTTCCAAGAGAGGTGCCATGGATTGGGGTGTGCTGAATGAAGCAGCCGCGATAGAGCAGTACAAGAAAATCACGGGCCGTGAGGTGGGTTCGATGGGTTTCGCCGTTCATCCAAAAGAGCGGTTTGATTGGCTTGGTGCCTCACCTGATGGTCTTCTTGGGGTCTTCCCAGAAGGTGGGATACTTGAAGTCAAATGTCCATTCAACAAGGGGAAGCCTGAAAATGCCTTACCATGGTCTGCCATGCCTTTCTATTACATGCCTCAGGTGCAAGGTCAGATGGAAATAATGGATCGTGATTGGGTTGATCTATATTGTTGGACACAAAATGGAAGCACCATTTTTCGCGTGTGCAGGGATCGCGAGTATTGGGACTTGATACATAGGATTTTACGTGAATTTTGGTGGGAAAATGTGATTCCTGCTAGAGAAGCTGTGCTATTAGGGAAGGAAGAAGGAGCTGAGTTATATAAGCCTGAATCTAAACACAAAATGACAGGGTTGGTAATTTCTAAAAGCATCAAGTTAGCTAGTGAAGCAAAGCTGTTGTGTAGAGAGATTGCAGGTCATGTTGAATTTTATAGGTGATTACAAGTCACAAGAAAGAAGGTCAAGCGAGTAGCTTGACAGTGTAACCCTTATTTATATATTTATAATTTATAATTATAATTTATAATTGTAATTCCATTGTTTGCATGTATTCTTTAATATCTTTTGAATGCCAATCCCTTTGCTCCTATGTTAAATATAGGCAACTTCTGTGCTACTTATACATGACATTTGATTGGTATTGGAGCCATTCCAAACTGAATAGGCATGGAAAACACTTCACACACAAGATGAATGAGAACAAATAATGTTTGGATCACATTGGGGGCAGTTGACTTTTTTCATGATTAAATGCATGTTCTCTCAGTGCTTGAAGAGTGAGCCTTTAATGCCTGAAATGATCCTTCCATGACTTTCAATAGATATACCATTAGGGCATAGTAAACTACTCAAACAACTTGAACCGACATTCATAAGATCTTGAGCATCAGAAATGGTGAGTTGTACAAGACAAGAGTAAGAAGACAGTGAAGCATAAGGAAACCAAATATTTACTTCATCAATTGCATAAATAACACATCATTCTGTTTATAACTGTGGTAACAACAATTACACATCAGGTTGGGTTGTTATTCTTTCGTTCACTCTACACTCTTTTTTCAAGGCCGCACACAGTAATGATTCTGAAACCAAGTTCACTCACTAGCCAAAAAAACCGTGCAAATCAGAGTATCCCTCTTGCTATTCATTTGGGATAATTCCTTCAAAAGAACTGAGCTCCTATTCTTCAGTTTTTCCAATCTACCTCCAGCCGCAAATCAACACAACACATTATTGTATTACACAAATTGGGACTTCAGCACTGCATTCCGTTGGCATACTCCTTGATGGGCTTGGTTTTCTATGCCAAAGATAAAGCACAAGAAATAATAGATAACTGCACTAGACCTTCAACCCATCTTCTCCATGAATGTTTCCACAACCGTGCGGCCGTCGATTATTTTTGTCGAAGCAATAATCAAATCATAAGCCATTCCTTCCTGCTAGGTAATCCAAATTAAGAAACCATAAGATAAAACTCCAATAGGAGAAGCTTCAAACCGGATATTAAGTCCCAGGGATAGGATAAGTAGGTTGGAAGATAAGGAAAGGCTAATCAAGCTATCCAATAAGCTTCAAACCGGATATTAAGTCCCAGGGATAGGATAAGTAGGTTGGAAGATAAGGAAAGGCTAATCAAGCTATCCAATGCAAAACATGCATGGATTTGTTCAGTTGTGGAAGATATCAGAATTTGAGTTGTAAATTATTTTATATCTCAACAACTCTTATATATATTGTAGTACATGAGATTTGTAAGTGGCGTCTACTGACATATTTCATACTGAGCATATAAGTTTATAAGCAAGAATTTTTAGTATTGGTTACCACACATCGTCTGCAGTCCAGGCCACAGGTCTAAAACTAAATCAATTCACATACCTGAGCGCTGAGAAACCGCAGTGCAGAAATTTCAGCAAAGGTCACTCCACCAACAAAGACAACAAGAACCACTGAACGTCTTCCATCAGTTACTCTGAAAAATATGGAGAGTGTCACCACAGAAGTGATTAAGTATATTTATTTGTTTATCAAGAATAACAAAAATCTGCAAAGGGTCATCATACTTCCAATCAATCCCAAAATAACTAAACTCACATGACATCTTTGCAGAAGCAAAACCACCAGTTTTTGTGTTCCATTTTTCAGAACACGAATTTCTACAAATTAAGTAAACACATTTAAAGATTTTCTGCATCAAACTACAATATTTGACATGGATCCTGACTTCAGCCTTAAAAATAAGTTTCCAGGAATTTATAGCATTTTCTGGCAATTATAGAAGTAGCTCTTGTGCTATGGGTAAAAAAAGGGATGCCAAATCCTAGCTAACTAACACGGACTGAAACATACTTAGCAATGTTGGTTGAAGCTCCAGACAAAGTGTCAAATGATGAGCTGTTTGAGAATCCACCCTGCAAAAGTAGGCAGGAATTGCAAAACTTCAGAGTCTTGAAGGAAGAGGAGTAAAACATTCAAAGTTTGCATAGCTTGAAATAACAGAATGAGAACTTGGATATGAACTGCAAAGTATCATTGTATTCCAAAAAAAAGTGGAAACCAGATAGTTCTATCATGGAAGAAACATTATCAGTAGGAAAACTGATTATGCACTAACCCTCTTATTTTCCAGATGAGGTCCAGGCAGTAGCCTCAGAATTTCTTCAACCGGACGCCTAAAATATCAATAGTAAAATTTAAATTGCACATAAATTGTCAATGAACTGCTAAGTTTACATACATTCATCATATACTTCTCTGGAAATTGAGTGCAATCACTTAACTTACAAATATATCATTCAAAGCCAAAACATGGAATTACACAATAATGTGAAAACTACTGTATAAATAAAAGTTAAGTATCATATAAAAGGAAATTATTTATGACCCAAGAAGCAGCAGCAAAATTGAGTGACCAAATGAAACAGACCATCATTAGTTAGCATTATCATCTTTAAGTGAAAATTTGAATCCACCCACTGCAAGAAGCAATGTGTGTCAATTTTTATTATAAATCATCATATCACTTTGGGTTACATTATTTCAACATACTTAATTCATAGCTTAAAATAAGTGGCATTCAATGCCACAGTAAGGGATGTAATAGCAGGTTTATATGCAATGATGTGCTATGGCCTAAGGTGATATTACACTCAGCAGAGCAGTGATCTACAACAATTTCAATTCTTCAAATTAACTGGATGATCAACACTGATTCATTTTTGCCTATGCTATCTAACAGTTGGGCAACCTACACTCAATCAGGATGGTAAGTTGAATGCTACAGTGCCTACAACTCAAACTTATGTGGTTTTTGAAGGCGAACAATAATTCAGTACAATAATCTGTCCAACCTAAAAAAAATTTGGGGTGGGGGGGGGAGGGTATTTATTTAGGATTCAAATTTACCATCCAGATCGAATGGCATGGTGGATCAGACGAACACTGAGTGGTGCATATCCAGAGAAGACGTAAGCAATATCATTGGGGCTGCCATATCAATATATCATTTGCAGTGTTAGTACAACGAAAATAATACAAGAAAAATGTGAATATGGAGTGCACAAAAATTGAGTTGATAGTGGTGAATCAAAAAAATTGCCATCGTAAGAATACAACTACATGAAACATGCAATATATAAGCTGCTTCCTTTTATTTTCAATATAGCACAAGTCAGTTCAAATTAAAGACCCAAAACTGCAAATGACATGTTTAATTGCAACTACAATGCAGATCACAACTGAAATACGTTATTACTTTGCCGTGTCAGTGTCCTCAACTACAAGTTGCAGAGCACGTTTTACAGTAAGCCAGTTGCTTTTTGTTTCCTGAAAGGGTCATATGCAAAATGAGATATGAAAAATATAAACATTTCAGTACATTTAAGTTCGTCTGTTAGAAGAAAAAGTATATTTAACTTTGCAAGTAACTTATGTATCACATACCTGTTTTTTTAGCAGTCCAGATTTTTCTAAATTAATTAGTGTTGCGACGTGCTCAAACCCATAGCTGTGAAGTAGTTCTCTCCTAAATTGGAAATACAAAATATACAAACATTTTTAAGTCCTCCAACAAGAAGAGCTTAAATTGCAAAATGAGGGTCATTATATAATTTAGTATTGCCATGATAGGATCACTAAGACCTATTCTGGGCGCAAGAAATCAGCAGCAAATTAAGAATTTTTGTGTTTTTATGTGTCTTTAATTTTTAATTAGGAGTTTATTATGTTTATTTTGATTATGTTTGTTGTTGAATTGTTCTAATCATGTGTGTCCTGCCATGTGCATTTGTTATATTATTTGTGTCAGTCATTTTAATTGTTGTCAAATTTTTTAATTGTGTCAAAACACAGAAAAGCCAAAAGATAGGCTCTGTAACAAATAGGCCATCGGCCTGGTGCAATAAGACAGGAAAAATTACAGAGCAAACAGAAACTTCTCATGGGGATTCTCCTTGGCTATTTGTATGAGCGAGATACTAGCTTAACCTCGCTTCAATGTCAATTTGCTACTGTTCAGTTTTATTTACCTACTGTCTTAACATGCCATGTGTTCAAACCCAAAACTGTGGTGGAGTTCACTCCTAAATTTGAAGCACAAAAGATACAAAAATCTAATTCGTACAAGAACAAAAACAAAAAATCAAAACAGAAAAATAACATAAAAATCATAAAATAAAAATTGCCAGTGATCCTTATAAGTTAGAGAGTCCTGTTATCTAATGTATCACCAGAGGCAAACAAAAAAATGGAGAAAAGTCATAGTAAGCACGAAATTCTTGCCTCAAATAGTCAAAATGCTTCTTTGGCAACCCTGAATTAGTAATAGAAAATAATATGAGAAGGCGCAGAACAGTTGTGAGAGGCTCCTGCTTCTGGATCATCTCCTCAATGTACTCAAAGCATCTGCATATATGAATTATGTAAAATAAGTTTCATATTTTTTAAATCATGTACTTGCAACATCCTATGAATGATGTCCCATCTAAGCACCAAGACAACAATCGGATTAAAAAACGAAACAAATGGCAGTTTGCAATACATAAAAAATCATGCATACAGATTTATTTTCATACAATTCAAAACCCAACTAACATACCATAAAAAAGGAAGAAGCACAAATCTATAAATCCACAAGGCTAACAATCATAGCTAAAGCTTAAAAGTTCAGAATAACAGAAGAAATTATTTGTATAAAAACAAGAAATGCTTATGATACAAAACTTTGAGAGAGCCACATCTCAAAAGTTAGGCAGTAGATTGGAGAGCCAAGGCATGACTACAGTCTCATACTTCCAATGTAGGGATAAGTCCCATACCTGGCAATTTTTTTAAATTGCCTCAGACCATACAACCCTTGTAAATGAAGTCTGTCTTAGCACTAGCGTACCCTAGGCTAATTAATACCTACAATGGAATAACTTCAAAACTACTTACATGTCATAACTTTGGGACTCAATAATTGTATGTTCCATATCAAGCTGCCCAAGAAATGATGGCTTTGATGTGAATTTTGTCAAGTGCTGTGCAAGATTTATATGTCTCTGGAACAAAAAGTTAAAGCATATTATTATTTTAAAAATTCACTAGGCAAAATGCCATTAATGATCTATGTCAAGATTGAAAATAAATGTTCTTACAGTCATTTCTGGCAATGAGTTCAGCTTCTTCACAAAATCCTTCAATTCAGAAACTGACTGTGTCTGAACAGGATGGAGGGTCATATATTAGAAACCATTTGGAAATAAATTTAATTTTCCCAAACTAATAAAAACTAGTATTACTGCTGCAGATAAGGTAAATGCCCTATCATGAAGTAATCCTGGTTCTTCAGGCACTCATTTGTCAGGCATTTGTCACATTTGGTTGGATGGAAGTGAGAGGGTGAGAAGTGGAAGTGGAAGCGGAACTCATCATTTGTCTTCCGATGATCATGGTAGATGGGGATGGTGGATTGGTGGTTGAGTTTTTTGTGGGAAGTATGTTTTTCCTGGAAGGGCATTTTAAGAGTTTCATATTTTATTTACATACATAAATAAAAAGAATACCCCACTTCCATCTACATACCAAACACACTTTAAAACCCCACTTCCACTTCCGATTCCACTTCTATTTCCACTTCCATAAAAAACAATCTTTTAACCAAATGAGGCATTAATGAGCAACTCATTTTGGCTAATACAACAACAAAAACTTTAAAGGAAAATAAATACACAAATAATGTTATTTGACCATTTGACCCCTTGTAGGTAGAAAAGAATAAAACAGGATAAAAAACACTAGGAACTTCATGAAAACAGACTGAAAACCTGCTAGTGTATACCAAAAAAACAGTGTACCCAAGGATAAAATTATATACTTACAGTAGTTTGCATCTCCGTGTAGTCCTGCTTCATTAATACAGCTTTCTGACGCAAAATCTGCAAAATAGCAACAAAGAGAATAGAGCTTCAACAGATCCAAATATCATATTTCTAATAACCCTTCCACGAGTGCATGCTAAACACGTGCATGTCACAGGTAGGGATAGAAAGGAGGGGGGGAGGGGGAGAGGGGGGGGGGGGGGAGAGAGAGAGATTACTAATAGATAAAAAAAAAGGTTTAACGACTCCAAAGGTGGTAAAAATGAGGTAACCTGGACAACAACTTCAAAGTTGAGATCCCGTATCTCTTTAAAAAGCTGGTCACTAACATCAAAAAATATGCAAGCACAAGAAAAATAAGAAATCAATAAATCAGCAAAAGGAAAACAAACCAAAAAACACTAAAGAATAAAAAAAAATAATAAAAGGTTAACTCTGGTGGAGTAACAGCAACAAAATCAACTCATCATGCAGAACAAGCTACAAAATAAAATTATGGTATGGGTATACACAATAACAACACAACAACAACAACAAAGCTTTATCCGAACTAGGTGGGGCCGGTTACGTGGATCACACGATGTCATTGAACTCTGTCGAAAGTCATATTTGATGATATATGGTATGGGTATAAGCATATTTGAAAAATGAATAGTGGCAGTAATAGTAAAGCAACCAGATAAGACTGCTGGTTTAATAGAACATACAGGAATAAACTGAGGTAGATTTGAAGGATAGAAGGGAACCAATCTGTTAAGCCCAGGAGTTATTCTACAGTGTCAAGATTATAAGAAACCAGAAATGATGAACTAGTCTGCTCTTAACTTAGTCTAAGGCCTTAGGGGCTGAGTAAACTATAAAGTTAATTTGGAAAAACAAAATTAATGACACAAAAAGTGGAAAACTTAATTGCATCACTAGCAAAATAAAACCAGCAACAAAAACCTTGCCTTGAATTAAGAGGAACCTTCATCTTCTTTCCTTCTTGTTGACCCATAATAGATGAATCGAGCTCCACTGCACCATTACTGATGTTCAGAAACTACAAAGATACAAAATTCCATTAAGGCTACACAAATTCTATCTTCTTTCACTGTGCACCGCTGGTTATACAATTTCATTACCAATCCACAACTAAATTTCAAATAGAAGGGCAGCTTGAATCATAATAAGTTGCGTCAAAAACCCATTCTTTTATCCATAGTATCATGGACATATTTCTTAAAATATATATACACAACCACAGAGACCAAACATGTTACAGAAAAATCTAAGGAAAAGACCTGCTCAGATGACAAATTAACAAAATCTTTTGTGCAATAGTCGCTCATTTAAAAAGATATGGTATACTTCTGTGTTAACTTGCCTCATCAATAAGCCCCTCATATGTTAACTGGGTACACAAAGGAGTAACCATATCGACCTGCATCGAAAAGAAATCAATCTCAGTGACCCGTTAACCCATCATGCAAACACCAATTGTACCTAGTATAACAAGAACTCTAAAAGAGACATGCAATTATGTTCTAAAAAGTAAACATAAAGCATAAAACAGATAGACGACAATCTGTTCAATTTCTTAATTTTTAAGTTGCAAGAAAGAAATTTGAATTATATATCATTTTATGGATAACATACGGACATCTAAGATGATTTGGTGAAAAAGCACTTGCCTCCCTATCCAAAAGGATAAGAGTGTCTATCTCAGGCACAAGCATCTGCACAAACAAAAATGTAAGGATATAGTTATAGGGAGCATTTTCATTAAACAAGACCTCATAACTATGTCATGTTATCATCAGCAATGCTAGATATTCAAAGAGAGGAAAAATAAGGTGAAATTACATCAGATGAGCTAACTGGCTCTTCAGCTTGCATGCGGTTTAAAATCTCTGCGACACCCACAGACGCTTTCCCTTTTGCCCTCACATTTCGTATCAATCCAAAAGAAAACTAGATCATACAATGAGAGCATCATAAATATGATAATACTACAAAGACCAGATAATCATTTGAGATTTGTATATCTGTGATTGAATTCATAGGAAGATATGATTCTAAAGTTCCACTGTCACTTAAATCTATATAAATACTTATGTAAACAGAAACCTCAAGTTTGTGAATAGCTTTTGCAATATGCCAAAGAGAGCTCGTATCACCATCTACCAGGCATTCCTACGACGAAGAGATGGCAAAATAGGACAAACCATTAATCAACAGAAATATAAGTACAAGACAATTCCGGACCAAGAAAACCGACTAAGATAGACTTGAGTCTCAAGAAATATATGTAAACATCTCATACTTTGTAAGAAAGATCTAGTTCAAATGAGAGTAAATCATCATCCATTGGTACAAGATACAAAGGATATTCCCCTATTGACATCATTTGATGTACTTTCTCTTCTTCTAGAACCTGCATGACAAAAATGATTAATTATATTGTATGCATGAAGAAATGTATTGATAAAAGCACTTAATCAAAGAGAATGTATAAATTCCCTAAAAAAAAAACTTACTTTCTCACAAACAACAGTGCGGCGAGGGACAAAATATACATGATATTCTCTTTGTAATCCTTTTGATATGTCCTCATTAACATTTGAACATATACATTTCATCAGATTAGGCTGAGAGCGTACAAGATAAACTATTTTGCTGCAGTCAGTTTCAATTGGTTCCGCTGAAAGATATTGCAATTCAGCCCCAAGCTCCTGTTTAAATAATTAAATGAGACATCTCGAAATCATCTGAGATTAAATTAAATCTTTCGGGACAAAAAAAAAATGCTTCAAAATGAAATGATCAAATTAACCAAAAAAATTTAATTTTTGATTGAGAGCATATTGTCACTCTCTCTTCCTCTACTTTTGCTTTTGAATCAGAAGTTGCAAAAGCACTTGAATTACAAATCGTGAGTGACAATCACCCCTTGCTTGTCTTCATACACCAGTCTACCTCACTCCTCTCTCTTCTCAACAGCACTTCATTCAAATATAAGAAAATTTTTTGAAAGGATATATTTCAGGTTTCATTTCACTAATAACCAGATAACCTTAGTCCCAAAAAAATAAAAATACAACTCATGGAAAGAGAAGTGTAAGGATAAGTGCCTTCAGAATTGATGTCTGAATAATTAATGAGAGAGAGCCCCCGAGCTTTTGATCTATAATCAAGCACTTTTTCCCTCGAATCTGCAAGAACTCAGAGTCAATATATAAAGTCAAAATTTAGTAACTTACTACATGAAAGCAAGAACATCAAATACTCTCCTCCTCCACTCCTAAATACAATACCTAGTTGACAATCCCAAAAAAGATAAATAAATCACTTATATATTGATTTGTCTGAATTTTTTCTCTAAACTAGTTCATCTAACTTAATATATACCATAATCTAACAACGCAAATTCAGCTTCCTTAATTTCAAAATAAAAAAGTCCACCGGGTTTTAGTCTCATAAAGCAGAATACTTGAACATAGAGAAACAGTCCATAACAGAACTTATAATCATAATTAACAAAGTTACATTTCCTTAATGCATGGTAAGCAAGCCAAAATAAATAACCAAAAAAAAGTTTCTTTTTCCACAGCTCATATTTCCATTTCTGGGAAATAAATAAAAAAAAGCACTTACATTCTTGAGGATATTAATAAGCTCCTTCTGAGATTGTTCCCTGAATTAAACAAAAAAGAGAGGAAAACAAAGTGAACATTAAAAATACAAACTTAACGCACGCATAATGAGGATGAAAGAGAAATGGATTTTGACCTAATGGAGGTGAGATTAACAGGGGCATTGTCAAGGTTGGGAATTTGAGCCATTGAGAAGGATGATCCTTAGCGAATTGAGAAAATTCGTCAAATAAAAAAGGAAAATTTATGTTCTCAGCATAAAAGAAGAGAATGAGAATCCAAAGAATGATAGTAATTAGTAATTAGTAATTAGTAATTTATAATGAAGGTTTCCATATGAAAGGATGATAAAAAAACATAGGGGAGTTCAAAAAAGTCCGGCGAGGTAATCAGCACAACGACGGGAAGGGAAAGTTCAGAGTAATTTTCATTTTTTAAAAAAAAAATTGTTACAAATAGACCATCTAACTTACTAGGGAAAATTATTTTTATATAGGACCTTATATTTGTAAAAGGACAAATTAGACTTAGGTAGTAATTTGTCTTTTTGTAATGTGGTGAAAGACAATAATGCCCTCTTTTTTTCCCACCTCTTCTCCTACAAAGGCATAAACTTTCCGTTTTTCCTCATTAATCCAGATTAAAATCGAGTTTTAAGGCATCAAACTTGATTTAGGCGAAAGTAATAGTGTAATTGTGCTCTGTAAAAAATATGTTATACAAAATAGGGCTCACTTCACTTTCCATTTCTAATTCTTTGCCCAACATTTACACAACCAAACGAGCACTTATTCTTTGGGATTCCTGGGATTGAAGGATCGATGTAATTGTCTTTTGATTGTTGAATAGGGAGAATCGAAGGATGTGGGTTCTGTGCTGCTTTGGGGAAGAGTAGGGACTGGGAGAGAAGGAATGTGAGAGGGCATTATTGTCTTTTATCAACATTTGACAAATTGCTGCTAAGGGTTTGATTTGTTATTTTTTTAAAAAAAATGTGGACTGATTTGTCTTTTTGTATATTAGAAGGTACATAGATTTTCCCAGCTTCCTACTTGGCAGTCTTTTTTTTTAATAAGTCAATTAATTTTTTTTATTTAGCACGAGCATATACTATATTAAATTAATATTAAAATATTATCATAATAGAAGGAGATAGGGTGGCATGGTTGACACAAAATATAATAGCATGAATTGCCATGAATCATGATTGTGAGTTCATATTAGGACTACCGTAGGTATATTATTTATTTTGACCAGATGGTAGGTACATTATTTAAAAAAGAAGACCAGAACATGATGACAAATAATTTGAGAAGACTCAGTTTAGTCTTTGAGAGGGAGAATAAAATAAAATTGGTGAGTTAAAAGACTATATTAGTCGTCTATAATTTGAGAGAGAAGACAATTATGGGGAAGAAGAACAATTAGTGGTGTTGAACATTTCCCCGCCCCACATTTCGAAATGGGACTCATCCAAAAAATGTTAGATTGTTTAATGTGGATGACTGTAGAATTTTATTGTGAATTGTTTTTTTGACCAAAAAAATGTTAGTGGGGTTTATAAATTATAATAGGATTTTATTGTGAATTGTTTTTTTGACCAAAATAATGTTGGATTGTTTAATGTGGATGACTGTAGAAGGCATTCGATTTTGGCTACATTATTTTATCTCTTATAACATTAGCAAGATTCTTTTATTTTTTTATGAACATGAGTGTTCACCATGCTAAGTCTTGTAAGAGCAAATGTTAAAGCGAAAAAAGAACTTTTGCAAGAAATATGGAAGGCATAAATAAAGTTAATGAGACAAGTCAACATCATGTGAAGCAGAAGTCAAAATGAACCGCCCAAAAACCAAAATAATTATGATTTATGAGAGCCGAACCAGAGAATTAAGGCTCATTGCATAACCAAGTTATCCATGTTAACTCAACCTGGTTTTGGAAATCCAACAAGATGAAATTGATGCTTGGTTGATTGATAAATGAACTTATAGAGACATCACTTCTTACAAATTATTCGTTACATTGCAAAAATTACTTTGCACCATCTGATGGCTAAAATTAATATTGGGTTGACACATATTTATATTATATATGGCACACATGCAGTGATGCTGATAAGAAGAAACCATCAGAGAAAAAAATAATAAACAGCAATTTACACCTCATGAAAAATATTTCAATTGCATCACATTGTCACGCTAGAGTTGCCCGCTTGCCTTTTGCATCTCTTGACTGCACCAATGATATGATATAGCCAAATCAGAAATGACACAGCAAAATGTGAAATCACACAACAGAAAATCCTTAACATAAGATCTACACCATAACTACAAACCAAATACTCCTTCTAGTCCTAAATATAAGACCTATTCAGGCAGATGAGTTTGGTCTTATATAGAAAACCTATTTCAAATATTTCCAAACTTCCCCCAAATTATCCCGAGTATTTAGTCAAAAAATTCACATGATACTCCCTCCGGTCCAGAATATAAGACCTAGTTGACTTTTTTTGGAGATGATAAAGTTACAAAATATGTTATCAAATTATGACATATTTGATATATTTTTAGATTAGCCATTAGTTTATAGGTCAAATATAGTTTAAGAAAAAAATTTAGGTAAATCAATTTATAATTGACTTATTTTACTTTTTTAGGATTTTCCAAAAAAGTCAACTAGGTCTTATATTTAGGACCGGAGGTAGTATTACTAATTTACCCTAATCGTTTACCTTTATCCCTATCCTCTCTCTCTCTCTTGCTTATTTATTATTAAGGGGCACTAGTAAATTAAAACTCAGGCACATGAACAAAAACAGGGGAGAGGAATATAGACCTGAGCAGCAACAGATCTCTTTGAATCAAGGAACTGGCTATAAATACTGTAAAGTCTTCTTTTCTCTTCATCTGAGACAGATGGTCTAGCCATGGAGGCTGTAACCTTGAGAAGTGCATCTGTAATAACTGGTCTTTTCTCGGCCCCAGAGGTGTTTGCATTGTCCAAGACTTCATGAACTGCCGCAAGTTGTGCGTCTGAAAGGAGAGCTTGGAGATCAGCTCCACTAAATCCCTCAGTCATATGAGCTACTGCAGCCAGATCTACATCACTGGCCAGAGGCAACTGCATTAGCAAAACCAAATCATTTCGAGTTGGGAAACCACCGAGTTTGAAGGCTAAAATCATGGAATTCAATGCATCCCACTGGACAGTTATTAGTATATTTGAGATGAAGCAAAATTTACTTTATGCATTTATTTCGAAACCTCCAAAATCATTTACTTATGAAAGAGTAAATTACTAAGTTGACATCTTGAACAGATTTCTGGTTGAATTCAATGTCATTTAGTTAAAGCTTTTGTATAGCCATCTAAATTTTCAGGGCATCATAAATCATGATATGTTGATGTGTTTGCCCGAATTTTTTTATTCTACATCCAGACAATACCATTCTAATGCAGCATATAAACAAATAGCAACTATATTATTAGGTAGTTTAACATACCTTTCTAGAAAGTACACTAAGAATTTCAAACCTTTCCTGCTGGGATGGAAAGTCACAGAACAGAAGTCGATCTAATCTGCCTGGTCTCAAAAGCGCTGCATCAAGCAAATCCGGTCTACTGCAATACATGAAAATATGTCATAATTGCAAAGGCATGAGAAAAGGAGGGGGTTAAGACAATGTTCACATAAGTAAGCCTTCTCCTATATCATATTTCTGTAGTACAAAAAAATTTAAACACAAATATGTGCTGATGAAACTAACCTGGTAGCAGCAAACACAAATACACCGGTCAAAATCTCAACACCATCTAACTCAGTCAGAAACTGTGAACAGAAATATATGAATCAGGTTACAATCAATATAAGATAAATAAGACATGATCGATTAATCACCAACCTGATTCACAACCCGATCAGTGACTCCAGTATTGTCATGTCCTCTCTTAGGGGCAATAGAATCGAATTCATCAAAAAAGAGTAAACATGGTGCTGCTGCAGCTGCTTTAGAGAATATATCCCTAACCTGAAAGAAACAATCAACATAGCACATTGCACTAGACCAGCTTATAATAAGTAAAGTTTAGAAACATTTCAAGACTCAGTCACTGCGCTCTAGTTGCTTAACTCCATAGTTTTCTACCATAAGCCCTCTATCTAAAACGCCATGAGCATTGATATGACAATCATAGTAAATATTCTTTCTTGTATCACACATGTGTTGAAAGCACGAATATTATCTAATGAATGAAAACCCTCTACAAACAAAATAATTGACCATATCTCCAGATGGACACACAAAAATACGAAGTAAGAAAAATATGACTGCAAAAAAAATTTTTGACTCAGTGAAGCCTCCTTAAACTTCAGGAAAACTGGAAGACAAGCCTGTTACGATGTAGCAGTCATACTTGAATATCATGCAGAGTTTGTGGATTAAAAAAAACCAAATAAGATCAGAATAACAGGAAAAATTAACGCTGAAAGAATCCATGTATACCCACTTACAGCTTGTTCAGAAGCACCAATGTATTTGTTCAACAGTTCTGGCCCTTTTACAGATATGAAACGTAAAGAACAAGCGGCAGCGGCGGCACCAACTATGTGAGTTTTGCCGCAGCCAGGAGGTCCATATAAAAGGACATTTGATCTTAATCTCAAAGGAGCTTGTGCAAAAGTTTTGGGAAACTTAGAAGGCATCTCTATCATCTGGAAATAAAACTAACGTAAGAAACAATAACATAACAAAATGAAAATACAAGATAGGGTACACAATTATCTGAAACAATCAAAATTAAGTTTTTGTTCAACTACTGCTAGTTATTCAAGGAATAGCCAGTTTGGCTCAACAGTAAGCTCGCCTGCCATGAAGTCTGAAATTGTAGGTTTGAAACAGCCTCTCTGCATGAAGCAGAGGTAAGACTGTCTAGTACATTCGCTTCTCCAGCACTCTCACCAAGTGGGGGCTAGAACTGGGTTGGTCCTTTAAGATTACAGCAACTCGTAGTGCACCCAATATTAGAGGTATAATTCTTCAAAATGGTCACAACATCGTATATTTGAAAAACCATCATCAAGTTTTTGAGTGTGTGTGTGTGTGTGTGTGTTCCAATATTTTTGTACCAATTCATCCCCTTCCTGTTGTTTAGAGAGGAGAAATAAACTTCAAAACAGTGAAAATTGAACTGTAAAAACTATCTCACCTCCTTAATAGTGTTTTGAATGTCACCAAGACCTCCCACGTCATCCCATCCAGAGCGCCCACCATCAGAAGCAGCTTTTGTAATATCTCGCATTGCAACTGGAAGAAAATCATGCATTGCCTGAGAGAAATCTTCCATAAGTAAAGCAGGACCCTCATGCCCTTTAGGAGAGGCATTTGATGGGAGAAAGCGGGATACAGCAGCATGGACAGCTCTATCAACCAATATTTCCTGCAAAGGGTAAAATTCTTTTAAATTGAAAACCAACATACAACTCAGAAATGGTCAAAGAATTTTCGCCATAAAACAATATTCAACTTTCACCAACTAACTGTCAAACATCATAGAAAATAAGTCGACCTAATTAAAAAGTAATTATAGGCATTTTGAAAGCAGTTAAATTGGGTTGGAACTAACTAGATGGGATGACGATCTTTAAGACTAGTTCAAATTCAAGCAATAATCAATTAGTTTCACATCCCCTTCCACTAGCAGACTATATATTTGAAAACTTTCAGTAGGAAACCTCCACAAATCCTTCGTGAATTCTGACCACAAAATGAAATGAACTTTAAAGATCATAACATCAGTATATTATACAGAAAAGGAAAAATATGTTTCATAACAAGTACACTGAATTTCACAAAAATGTTTCGTGAATACTATAATGGGTGGTTAAAAATAACGGTATTAACCCTCCAAGAGAGAGGTCAGCAGATCAGTAGTTCATCATAGAATTGTGTGGGCCTATGCCTAGACCATATCTAAACTCCAAAAGGCATCAGTGTGAAGGGGCAAGCCACATTTGTGCACAACTACACACGGGGGGCCCATGACTAACATCTACACCTGTAACTTGTAATTGATTAATAAAACTAGAATTGACATGATACCAGATCATAACCATCATAGCCATCACATTTGACAGCTACATCAAGCAGGATGTCATCAGCACATTGCAAATTACGCCTTTTTATTTCATGCCTCAACATAGCCCCCCTCTCTGAAGCTGCAGGAGTTGGCAGCTGAATGTGAAAGTCAAATCTCCCTGATAATAATAGAACCAAACAAATTAGAACCCAAAACATAAAACATAAAGCATATGACGAAAGAGAATTTCAGAGATTTGATTCGTATTGAGTTCCACTATACTATGTTATCGATTTATAGCAAAACGTAGTAGACCTGAAGAGCTTGAAGGCTGTGGGATCTTCTCGAGAGCTTGTACAGAAGCTATGAAGGCTATTGGTCCAAATCCACATGATTTTTGCCCTTTCTCCTGTTTGATGGAATAGCAAGATAATGATTTTCTCTTATAATTATGGAAGAAAATTCACTAAAATGTATGAGTCAGTGAAAAAATGATGTACTTCACCCATTAAGCCCTAATCTTGCAGATTCATATTTTGCGCTTAAATTATCATTAGCATCTCTGCAAGAGACTTCCAAATTCTATTTTATGTATAGAAACACTTCCACATTTACTTCCAAAAAATATGTGCAAATTCCCTCTGAATGTTCAAATAATTAGACATCTAAAAATAATTGAAAGTAGATAAGTTGGGTTTTCATCATCATTATTCTTTTTTTTTGTTAAAAGACATTTCTTTTGAGAATAACATTCTGGAAGAAAGGAAACATGTAAGCCACCATGCACACTCTTAATATAGATATTCAGGAAGGGAACAACAAAAGAAAAATGATGAATAGCAGAACATATAAAAAGCAAAATGAAATCCAGAACAAAAAAAACCCTATTGAGAAAAGCCACCAAATGAGTACCATAACAATGCCAACGCTAAAGACTGTTCCACATAAGTGGGTGTTGCAAGACTGTTCCACATAAATATTAAACTTCTATTATCCTTTTAGCTATCCAAATTTGGAATTAAAATAGTCTTTCCCTTCAGTTTGTCACCACTCACTACAATCGCCGAATTCCTCCAAAAAAATGACACAATAAAACATCATGTATCAATACTACACGGTGTATAACATATTTTAAGAAATCAACTAAAATTTTTTTAAAAAAATTCTTACCCTACATTCATCCATAATGTCAACCAGAAAACATGTCAGTCGAGCAGCAGTCATTGACGGTTGACTCCCTTCCGAATCAGAGGCGGAAACTATGCTATCAAGATCATCAAAGATGACAATAGAAGGTGCATGTTCTAAAGCTTCCATAATGTTAGTAGTAACTTCTTTCCTGATTTTTGGGACATTCTCCAAAGCTAGTTTTGAACAAGAAACAAAAGTTCTGCAAAAGAATAAATGCTGAATTCAACCTCAAATCTTACAACATTAACTAGTTACAGACAGTAGCAGGAAAAGAAAAGAAAAAAGTCATGTGATGAATTGAAATCAATACATGTGTGTTAAGATGTCTTCATGTTTCTCAAGGTATTTTGCAACAGCCCTTGCTAGTAAAGTTTTGCCAGAGCCCTGTCAATGAATTTTAAATTTGTAAACCATAATTGATTATTTAACCATATCAGCTAAGCAACATGACCAAATATTGCAAGCACCAACCATAACACTAACAAGGATTCAGGATTAATTTTGAGGATCATAATGCAAAATCACATTTGCAATAAGATCTTACAGCCTAACTAAAAAACATATAATAGAAGTCACAAACAAGCATAATGCTACGAGAATTACTAGGCAAAATAAAAAAATCATCTCCCATTCAAAGCCCATTGTTGCAACTAAACCAATAATTATTTTAGACAAATACATTTGTTTCTGTGATATCTCATTCTCAACCTTCTCCAAATCAACTTAAAAATTAATCAAATCACGTGTGGGGAAGCTCTGTAAGCAGCTAATGTGAATTTCGTTTGGTTTCATCATTCACTTTCCATCATATTCAACATAGGATACTATCATAGACCTACCGGCAAATGTGAAAATAAAAAAAAATCTATAATGTTGCAAGATTGGTAAGCCTAGAAGATTCAGATATTCAAAGGATCATGGTGTGGGGGTTATTTTACAATCTGAGAATTAGACAAAATGTAGAATGCCTTGCTCCAGCAAACTTGTAAACAAAAAAAAACTCAGGAAGGGGGCTTTCATTGCATGACTTTCTATGCTAGAAATTGGAAAAAGAAAAGTGATAAAAGATTATTCAGGATTTGTAATACAAGTGATCAGGGGTCCGAGATACATTGCCACACCAAGTAAGAACTGTAATTAGCCACCGGGTTTTTGTCAGAATTATAACTATAATGACAATAAGGTCTTCTATCAATATGTTTGTAAATCGCAGAGACCCATGGAATTTGTTCAACATTTTGTTTTACAAAAAGCAAAAGATATTAGGACGGAAGTGCAGTATGTTGGAGTGAACAAGTATTTGCAGACTCTTCACATTGTAACGACGAGGACTTATTGCCGGCTAATACCTTGAACATGATTAAATAGTGGAAAAACAAAATCCTACTTACTGAGGGTCCATAGATAAGAACATGTCCTGCCAGTGGTAATTTGTGTGTATCAAAATACATGCCAGAATCAGAAGATAACAATAGAGTCATCCCTGCAAGCAGTGAGAAACAACAAGCTATATCATTGATAGGCAATGTCATGAAATATAAGAAGACAAATATTTAAAGCCCAAAAAAAGAGGATTTATCTTGCATGGCTCATTGATTTTTTCCCTTCCAAAATAAGTAAAACTTCTTGAAAATGATAAGGGAGGGGACATGACCAGCCCTCTAAATGAATAAACTACCACATAACGGTATAAATAATATCAACTACAAATTCAAAAAAATCTAAAGCTTCCCCTGTTTAAGTATGTACTCATGGACGAAGGGCTGGATTGCCTCAACGGTAAGCTCACTTGCTGTGGGGTCTGAGGTTGTGGGTTTGAATTTGCCTCTCTGCATAAAGCAGGGGTAATGTTGCATATTATATTCCCTTCTCTAGCACCCTCATCAAGTGGGGACTAGAACTAGGATTGACCCTGTGCTCATGGATCTAAAGTCAAGGTTCTGTTTCATCATAAAAACAAACACCACATCTATAATGTTGTTTGGCAATTGAACTCTATATCATCCTCTAGAATATTTACATTTTGGCTTGTACGTCCATCTACAACTAAATATGATAGAACCATCACAATCAAAAGACATCCAATGATACACAATATAACTGATGGGAAAACAAATCAGTTGTAGAGCAGATAGAAACTCCTTAAAGAAAATACCTACTATTGATAACATCAGAAGCAGCTGCCTCCATCCAGCCAAGGCTAGTTACTTCTGAAGTAATATGTTCTTCAGATATTTTTTCTTCTATAGATTGGATAGAGACAGGATCAGTGAACTTAAGCCCTTTAAACAGCTGTTGATCATTACCCACTCTGTTTCTTTCACCAAGTGCAATTTCATACGCAGTAATTTTATCATGATGCAAAAAATCTTCACAAATAGTCAATAAAAACAATATATCAGCTGTCTTGTTTTTGCTTTCTGAAGAATTAGAAGCTAACTGAATCTTTCCATTAGCACCATTATTTATGTAACCCACTTCAAAATGAAGTAAGGATTTACAACCCAATGCTAGTGCATTAACCTCCATACCAGTAAAGGAAGCAACAGCATCAAGTTGTGCAATATACCATACTCTTAAAAGTTGTTGTAGTCCATTTTGCTTCTCAGATTGATTAGCAACCTCTTCATCTGCTTCAGAATGGGATTCATCTGAGAGAACGTTAATAACGTCATTATGGATAGACCAATCCACAAGTTCCCCAAAGACGCCTGATACAGTCCTTGTGATCTTGTTCTTATCTATATGATTATCACTGTCATTATCTGGCTTCAACATCCTGAAGCGGCAAGGAGAAAGAGAAAAGGAAGGAATATCTTTTTTCAAAGTAACATCACATGCCTTCAGATAGACCCCTGCAAGAGTAGGAACGTCTTTGAAAATCACTTTTCCACACTTAAAGGACTAACAAATTTTTCAACCCAAATGAATATTGAACGACAAAAGGAAAAGACAGTGTAGCAGGCTGTTCAAAAGTTAAAAAAATGAAGGCGACATAGAAGCTATAGCAGAATAGTAGCCTAAAATAGGACATACATGAATGCAGACCAACTCTTAAATACTGACGAAGAGACTTAGAAACCATCACATGTCCCTTGGCCACTGACTCTGAAGGCAGAAGATAAACAATTGGCTGTTGACATCCTTTCTCATCTAAACTTCCAGAGTCAACTTCCCTAGTAGTTGAAGTGCCTTTTGTTTTCATAATATTCATTCTGGAAGTACTATTAGCCTTCTTGTTAGGCATTCTTGGAACTATGGAGACCAATTGAAGCCTATTGAGTGAGAACCGCTTGCTTGTTTCTGGATGAACAAAAGCAACAGAAGTGAGCTCCATGTGAAGATCAACACCTTTGACACAAGCACTTGTGTGACACAGCCTCCCTGGATCCTGTATACGGAGCAGCATTTTCTTAGAGTTTTCTCCATCATTGGAATCTGGATGTAAGTCTTCAAGTGTATTTGAAACTCTTTTACGTCTTTTTGGGGCAACAGCAACTTCAGTTCCTGGCATGAGTTGCACTGGAAAAATCACATGAGTTAATAAGAAACATGAATTAGTACTTGATAAACGTTGAATGGAATTATTTGTGCTCACATGCAAAAATTATCCAAGTATAGAATACTTCCGCATACTGAAACTTTTTGAGTTTATAAATCACATTTTCATCACAATCTTGAAACAGCATATTCAAAAATCCTATGGGCTGAAAAAGACATCAAAAACAATGTTCACATGTTTATTCTACCAACTCATGTGATAGTGTGCATGCATCAAAGAAAATTTGGGCCATAAATCTGGGAAGTATATCACATGTTATAAAAAAACCAAACAAAAGTAACACCGTTTAGATTTGTGCTCTATCCATGTCTACAAATATAACAAGAAAAGGGTCTAACATCATCTTACCCACCGCTTTCTTGGGCATAACAGAAGCAACATAGAATGTAACCATTGTGTGACCATGCAACCACAAAGGAAATCTCATTCCTTCATAGACAATTCTAATCTGCATGGACAAAGTAATAAATGGCTTCTATTAAGTTTCCCATGAGGTCCAACACAGGTACAAAACAATACAGATGAGGGGCATAAATAATCACTTGGAGGTCTAAAAAGGTAAACTCATCCACCCAGCAAAGTATAGGTTAAGGATGACAACCCACATGGTTCAGTGGCTTAAATTGTGCACCTGGTTTAAAATTGATGCCTCAGCTTGCTCAGAATTCAGCTCCAAGATTTCCCAATCATCTTCTGTATGGGGTTCTATTGTAACTAGAGAAGCATGAGACACATTGGAAGCAGCTTTTACATGGACTCTAGCATGATCTGGCAAGGAAATACATTCTGCAAAATGTTGGGCAACCTAAATTTTTCTATATTAGTGCTTCATGAAATTCACATGAAAAGCTTACACTGACAACAGTTGACCAGAACAACATAGTCAAGAAACTCTAGGAAAATTATAAGCATATTGTGTATACTCGGTAAAATACTCCCTATGGTCTAATACTTAAGACCAAGCTGACTTTTTTTTTTTTAAGAGATTAAGGTTGCGAAATAGGTTATTAAATTATGACATACTCCCTTCATTCCCAGATATAAGATCACTTTTAAAATTTAATTTGTTCCAAATTATAAGATCACTTTCTAACTCTTCCCAAATCAGCCCTACAATGCTTATATATAATGACATGCAAAAGGAGAGTGAGGATGAAAGTATATAGTTGGGATAAATTAGTAATATCATGTGTAAATAACTAACTTAACTAACTTCCTTAACCTAATCAAATTAGGGAAAGTGATCTTATATTTAAAAACGTAGGGAGCATTTCATATATTTTTAAATTATCCATTAGTTTATAGGTAAAATAAACTACTTTAAGGGGGGAAATTAGGTAAATCAAAATATAATTAACTTATTTTTGCTTTTTCAGGATTTTCCAAAAAAGTCGGTCTTATATTTAGGACAAGAGAAAGTAGCAATTATGGCGTTATACTCCTTAAAGTACTAAATATAAGATCACTTAAACTTTTTTTTAGAATTTAATGAAGCAAATCACAACACAACACTAGATTATAACATATACTACATGTAGAAAAAAGAAAACTAGAGTTGCAACATAACATGCGATTGAGCACATAAAGTGTGATGCAATTGAATTGAATACACAGGAATTGAGTTATGAGCATATGATATAGAGGAAATGGTAATTTTAGAAAGGAAAAGAGAGAGAGAGAGAATGAATACCTCGATGGCGTTAGAAGAAGAGGTGGCTCCGGACCAAGCGAGGAGCCAGGGATGGTGAGGGCGAGAGGGAGAGCGAAGGTGGAGAGTGAGAATCGGAGGGAGCGGAGTGGAGCGCGTGGAG
The DNA here is from genome assembly GCA_029929735.1 of Mimosa pudica. Classification (NCBI taxonomy): domain Eukaryota; kingdom Viridiplantae; phylum Streptophyta; class Magnoliopsida; order Fabales; family Fabaceae; genus Mimosa; species Mimosa pudica. The sequence goes on along the minus strand of JAKELP010000021.1, from coordinate 2,090,297 downwards.
TGGAGAAGCTGAATGAAATGAAGAGGAAGGGAGGCGAAGCAGTTCGCTATGTCCCCTACCAACCTCACCTCTAACTCCATCCAAATGGATTCAATGAATGCACACTGAAACAAACAAACAATTGGAATATATATCTCCATTAGGGCTAGGGCTGGGCTTCTTTGGTTGGCTAGGGAAAGTGTCAAAGACTCAAATGCCCTTAACAATTTGAGATTGGAGAGGGTGGAGTGGGAATCAAATAATGTGTTTTGTGAGGGTGGGGTAATTGTGTGTTTTTAAGGTATTTGAGTCATTTGCCCAAATTTGTTAATGTATATTAGGTGCTTATGACCCAACTTGTCATTTTTACAGATTAGCAACCTCAATTGTCCTTTTACCAATTGGGAAGACTTTATTTGTCTCTTTCCCTTAAAAATTTCAACATTGAAATAAAGCTCTATTTGAACATTATATCAATAAAACAATAAAACAATTTTAATACCAACAACAAAGGTTGACCTTGTTAAAAGGGTTTGAATCATAACCATGTAGTTATAGGATTAAATCCCGCCGATATGGGGACCTTGTGTTGAGCGATCTATAAGTATCAATGTAATCGTTACTTGAGCTTGAAGACCTGCCCTAGCTCTAGTAAGTCTCAAGTATTCAACTCGCCTAAACTTTTTATGTGAAAAAAAAATTAATTGAAACATTATATATTGAATAATTTTTTCAACTTTGAAATAAATATTTTTTGTTTTAAGTAACAGACCATATTTTTAATAATTTAGTAAAGTAATCATTTTAAAATAGGTAATTGTACATATGACCTATAAAATAAACACAAGGTAAATTAAGAACTCTTCATGATAATTTACGTCTTTACTTGTGATTATTAACACACATGACGGACATAGTACATCAAATTCATACAATAATTCCTCATCGCACTAAACATAAATAACAACAACAATTAAAATTTATGATTATGAATCATCAATATAAAATGTGATAACTCTGAATTTATGAGCTCCCCTTGCATGGTAGTTGGTAGAACACTGATAACTGATAACTGATAACAGAATTCTGAAAGTACCAAATGATTGGCAACTAACTAACTAACTAACTAAAAGATGATTCATGTTCCTTCTATATCCCCACCCAAAGTTCCTTCTCTCCCAGAAATTCACAAAACCAATCTTATAAAAAACTTCAATACCCCATTTGAGCTCAAACAAGCTCATGCCTTTCTCATCAAAACCCAAACCCCTCTTTCTTTTCTCCCTCTCACACGTGTCGCCCTCGTTTGCTCTCTCAATCCCCATTTCTCTTATGCCCATCAAATTTTCCATACCCTTCAAAAATCTGAACTTTTTGTTTGGAACTCTTGCCTTAAGGCCTTGGCTGAAGGAAATTCACCTAAAGATGCAATCTTTCTTTTCTATAGACTTCGTGAAGTGGATGTTTTGCCTGATGAATTCACATGCTCTTTTGTTCTAAAGGCTTGTGTGAATTCAATGGATGTTGTGAATGGAAGAATTGTTCATGGGTATGTGGAAAAACTTGGTCTTCAGAGAAATTTGATTCTTCAAAACATGATTTTTCAGCTTTATTGTTTGTGTGGTTCAATGAGTGGTGCTTGGCTTCTGTTTGATAAAATGCCTCAAAGGGATGTTGTTACTTATAACATTATGATAAGTCAGTTAAATAAGATAGGGGATGCTGATATGGCTTATGAACTGTTTTGTAAAATGCCTCAGAGAAATGTGAGATCATGGACATCAATGATATCTGGGTTTGTGCAGTGTGGGAAATCAAAGGAAGCTATTGGTTTGTTTTTAGAGATGGAGAGTGAAGGTGAAAGGCCAAATGAAGTGACAGTTGTGTCTGTTCTTTCAGCTTGTGCTGATTTGGGTGCATTGGATCTTGGCAAAAGGGTTCATGAATACTCAAGTCAAAGTGGGTTTCATGGAAATGCTCATGTATGCAATACTCTGATTGATATGTATGTGAAATGTGGGTGTTTGGAGGAAAGTTTCAGAGTTTTTGAAGGCATGAGAGATAGAACTATAGTGTCATGGTCAGCTATGATTTCTGGGTTTGCAATTCATGGACAAGGAGAGAAGGCCTTGGAACTATATGATCAAATGATTAGATCAGGAATGAAACCAAATGATGTAACTTTTGTTGCACTACTTCATGCCTGTAGTCACATGGGATTAGTAGACAAAGGTCGTGAGTTTTTCACCATGATGACTAGAGATTATGGGATAGAACCTAAAATTGAGCATTTTGGTTGTATGGTTGATTTGCTAAGTCGTGCTGGCCGATTAAAAGAAGCTCACGACTTCATTGAGAAGATGCCAATGGCACCTAATGGTGTCATTTGGGGTGCTTTACTTGGTGGATGCAAAGTTCATAAGAACATTGAATTGGCTGAGGTGGCAATCAGACACATTTCTGAGTTGGACCCACTTAATGATGGGTATTATGTTGTTATGTCGAATGTATACGCGGAAGCTGGACAATGGGAAAAAGTGGCAAGTATTAGGAAGCTGATGAAGCATCAAGGCGTGAAGAAAACACCAGGATGGAGTTCAATCACCATTAATGAGGTTGTTCATGAGTTTGTTGCAGGAGATGAGAGTCATCCTCAAGCTGAAGACATATTTATGATGTGGGAAAAGTTACTTGTTAAGATGAAGCAAAAGGGATATGTGCCAAATACTTCAGTTGTTCTTCTTGATGTGGAAGATATTGAGAAGGAGAAGTTTGTGCTTCACCATAGTGAAAAGTTGGCTCTTGTTTTTGGGTTGATGAAATTGCCACATGGAGTGTCAATTAGGATTATGAAGAACCTTAGGATGTGTGAGGATTGCCATGCTGCATTTAAACTAATATCAGCCATTGAGAATCGAGATATTGTGGTTCGTGATCGTAATAGATTTCATTGTTTTAAAAATGGGGCTTGTACGTGCAGGGATTACTGGTAGAGTGGTAGTTAAAAGCACCACTCTTTGGGGTTGTCAAGTATTCATCCAAGAGAGTTAAAGAGATATTTTACCCTTAGCCTCAATATTTTTTAGAGATTAATTATACTGCTCTTTTGTACTGAGATCTTTTTATCACTCATGTAAATTTCTATGTAGATTCACTTTATCAATTTAGCATCACTCCCAAGAGGTGGTTTGGATAGAAACAAAACATTATTAGAGCAACCCATCGTCCGTGGGTTCAGTGGCGAAAGGATTGAACAATGAGCGTCGGGTTGACCACCATGTCGCGAGTTCAATCCTGGGGAGTAACACTTTGTTGTGTCTTCATCGCGGCGCTTGGGGAGACATCTCCGTAGCTAAGTGAAACTGAGAGTAACCTACCTATGTGGACAGACATAAAGGACTTGCTGGTCATGCTCCAGAGCCCACAGGGACAGTCCCCAGTAGATCATGAGTTAGATGCCCTGCCTTTGGATTGGGTTGAGCCAAACCCCTTCCTAAAATCTAGTTATAAAAAAAACATTATTGGAGCAATAAGGAGGATAAATCAAGAGTATGGACTTTTCTTTTTTGAAAAATAGGGGAAGACTAAATAAAATACTCATAAATTATTGAGTGCAACCGCTTCATCAACAATTCATCTAAATGTTTGGTTATTGGTGCAACACAAAAACATGTAATCCAAGATGAATAATGTCAAAGATGTTCTTAAACTTTGGATAAACCTAATTAACTAAACGTGTGAACCAGATTCATTGAAATGCCATCTTATATATCATAGCAATTCATACGCATTTCCTTTGAACACAACATCGACCCCATTCTCCATAGACATAGTCAAGTAGTTACAGGAAGGATACACAGTTAATTAGAACAGAAGAGATACTCAAACCAAAGGAAAGCAAAGGCATCAAAATTGTCATTTCTCATTAAATTACATAACATTACAAACAAATGATGGAAAACAATGGACCAGCTATTAACGAGTGCAAAAAATATGAACTTTTAAATAGTAGGAGGCAATATTGACTTGTGGCTTTAAAGGGACAAAAATGACATATACATCCACTCGGCATCAGACTGGAAGATAGGATCAGAAATTCATTTAATGCCAGAACCCATCAAGTCCAAAACCAAAACAAGCTCAGGAATATAAACAGATGAATGCATATACTACAGTGATAAAATTTCAGATACACGATATTGTGCATCAGGTGGAATCTCCCTCCCTGGGACCTGGACCTTTAACAGGTTACCATACCTGTAGAAATGATGGCATCATATTATTGAAGGAATTCAGATTAAAAAAAATAAGGGCGACGGGGAAAATTAAAAAAAGGACAGAAGAACCACAACAGTTAGCATAGACTTACTCGGTGGTAGTGAACAAGTCCCGATGTTCTTTAATGAACGCAAGCAAGGCCTGCGCAACAGGCAAATTAATAACTAATAGTAATGAAATAACATGGCATGACTAACATTGTTACCGCATTATGCCAATAGTTCAGTTGACTTACCTCAACTGGCATGTTTAACAGTTCATAATAGGTGCGGACTCTATCCAATCTCTGTTGAACAACTTCACTACTAATTGATGGTATAGCTGACAGTGCCTGTAGTCACAACATCCCAAATTGCAAATGAGAAGGCTATCAATGATAATCAGACTACGGAAAATCCCTACATTTAGCATCCTTTCAAGTGGTCACCGTCATCAACTTTATTTTTTGGCCGAAATGACTTTATCGATTGAATTGATCTATTTTTCAAATAAATTTAATTTGCCCACAACCTGGGTATCATCATAGCGTGAATCAAACAGAGACTACATAGCGGAATGACTAAGAGAAGCTTGATATTATCCATAAAGATAGTTTCCAAAGAATCACTGCATAACATCATCTAGTGTAAAACCTCAACCCCAAAGAACCCCAAGACAAATTTCCATAAGGGGTGTTGGATAATGTCAAAAGAAGCAAGGATATCAAGCTTAAACAACAACAAAACCTTATCCCGCTACGTGGGACTAGGCCTACATAGATCATATAACGCCATTGTGCTCTATTTGTAATTAAGTCTTTACATATATTATTCACCAATAGATCTTATTCAATAAATTTGCTGAGTGTTCGCCTTAAAATCTCTCTTCCTCTTTTAAATGGACTCCAGACTATTTGGTTTATCCTCCTCACTGGCACATATAACTTCTTTGGACATTCAAACTACCTTAAATGATATTCTACCCTTTTCTCATTGATAGGGGTCACTCCAACTCATTCTTGTATATGGTCCTTTCGAATTTTATCATTTTTGTATACCCACAAATCCATCTCAACATCCTCATTTCAGATACACCTACTTTATGTTCCTGTTTCCCTTTAAGCCCAACATTCACTCTCATATAATATTACTGATCTTATAGCACTACGGTAAAACTTCCCTTTTACCTAAATTTTAAAAATCTAGACACCTCAAACAATATTCCTACTTTCAGGTACAACAAGCATTATCCCCTTAACAAAGGTTGGCTACATGAATTCTTTTGTGTCTCCACTACCTGTTCTCACACTAATAGTTGCCCTATCATAACATATAAAATACATGCCTTATCATTGATTGACGTGGCTATTGTTTAAAAAAGGTACAAAATTTAGTTTCATGAGCATGACTTGAAAAAAATTAAGAGCTCAGCAACCATGTGATTTTGGAAAATAAAAAGCGCACACATCCATGGTAAGTTGCAGGCCTTGAACCTCTCTGTTAATATATATATATATTAAGATAATTACGAAAAAAGAATGTGAACGCAAGTCACCTGTTCCAGAGCAATAGAATCTCGACATATTTGCTGAACCCCAAAAAGGTTAATAGACTTCATATCCGCCAAAGCCTATTCAGTGCATCCTCTCGTTAGCAATGCAGAAAATGGAAAACAGTCCAGATGATTTTACTGGCAATACAGCCCAAAATATAGAAATGCAAAATTCTGACATAAAAACTATTGTATAAACACACTCATCTGTACCTTAACGAATGCATTCGCTGCAATACCACAAATTCCACCAAATATGTAATTCCGCTTTGCATTTGAGATAAAAGGAGCCATTTTCTCATCTCTTTGTGTTATCTGAGGATATCGCAAATTTAAATAAATTGGTCAAAGACGTATAAATATGAAACATCTTTGGATCTAAGGCTGATTAGAGAACAACACATAATGTCACATCCAAGAATTTACATTGTAAACTGCTTTCGATACAAACAATAAACATCTAAAAATGCAATCTTAAAGATCAATAATAATTTAGTCGCAAATTTCTCCATAGGAAGCCTGTTGCATTAAAGACTCTCCCTAGAGACCAATGATAATTGGGACAGTAGAGAACTAAACAGAGAATGCTAAACAAGCTGGCATACAAGCATTTAATCCAATTTTGATTTAGGGGAATAAAAAAACAGAAGTCATAAATAAGCAATTATTAGTAGGTGAACAAACATTAGCAAATCATCAACTACTACTATTGACTGTTAGGCAATCCTTCGATACTGGAAGGCATATGTAATTATCTCCTTAAATGACTTGCATCTATTAGGATCACAAATCTATCAAACACGAGGCAGGCTCACCTGTGCAGTGAGCGAAATGATGAAGTCATCTGGTTCTTCAGCATCTTGGTCATCCAAGTATTCTCTATTTGTCATTCCCTGTTCATATTTGTGAGACTCAGTTCAACTAAGACAACCATAGACAATCAGATCAAAAGATACTAACCTGCAAATGAAATATTGTTTCAATCTGCATCTCTATCCGTAAAACCTTAAGACAATCAATGGCCAATTTCCTATACTCTTGAGCAAATGATGCCAAATTCTTTGTATTATCTGTGTGAATGGGATAATCTGTTCCATTCACTACTTGATTTGGTGCTCTTTGTGTAGCCTGTCCAAGCCTGCAAATTGCACAAGGTTCCAATGTACCATTAAGAACAACGCAGCACAGCTTGACAGAGGAAAGCCAGTGAGTATCTGGTAACATACTTCACAGTTCTACTAAGAAGTGGGAAGCAAGAGAATAAGTCCAACAACAAAATTCCCATGATAATTGATACAACATCATTACATTGGAGCATCAGTAGAATCTCCTTGCAACAAAGAAACGGATACCAACCCCACCCCACTCCCCCCCCCCCAAAAAAAAAAAGCCCCAAGCCCAAAATATCAATTTCTATGTCTGTTACAACATGCTCCCAGGCTCTCCATAATCAATAATCAGAAGTTGCAGAACAGAGTTCCCCTAATGGGAAACAAATCTACCCCCACAACACTCAGTCCATCAGGTATATACAGAAACAGCATATTGTTTGTGATTGGATCTCAAAATACATGTATAAGGCCACTGTATGATATTTATTTTGTTCAAGTTCAAACTTGAAATTATACCCCCAAATCCCTCGTGGTATGGCATAACAAAAGCATACAACTTCTTTTAACTACAAAAACAACAAGTCTCATCCCATTTAATTAGCTTATATAAGCTTCCTTCAAAAAAGATGGAAATTGTTGTAATAATTGCAGAGGGTACTAAACTCACCTTTCAATAGAGTCTGCAACATACTCCAGTGAATCGCTAAGAGATGCCAACAAAATGAGCTTGTTATCATCATGGATTAAATTTTCCTGAAGTAAAGAGATTATTACTTAAGTTTCTGGAGTCTTGATTATAGAAGTTTCTTCATAACAGCAAAAGAATAGATGGACCAGATTTTGGAAAAATAAAATCAACAAGGGTGATGACCCAAAAATGATACATAACTATTGACCAAGGAACAAAAATAGTACATAACTATTTCAAGGTACAAAAATGATACCCAAATTTTACCATGTGATCAAAAATGATTTTTCACTAATATGACAATAATATTAGACATGAAAAGTCCAAAATGCCCTTATAAATTAATCGCCGCACGATAAAAGTTTATTTAATTATACCTTGGAATAGTTATCATTTTTGGTATCATTCAATTATACCTGGTAAAAGTTTGGTATCATTTTTGTACCTTGGAATAGTTATCTACTATTTTTGTTCCTTGGCCAATAGTTATGTATCATTTTTGGGCCTTCGCCCAATCAACAAAGAACACTTCTATTATATTTCCAAGCACTTTCATGCTTGGAAAAAGCATGAAAGTGCTTAAAAATAAGGACATACAAATTTAAATTTGGCAGCTAATAGACTCATATTTGTACCATTAGAGTCAAAGAAATTTGACTATCCAGCCAAAACACACATGTTATCAGAGCAAAAGAATACACATTAGATTCATATTTCTATAGAATACTTCTCTTCTATCCAGTACAGCCAAAAGAGGAGCCTCACTACCAAGGCACATTAAGGCTAGGGTATCAGCCTCCACAATCACCAGTCATTTCTCACCACTTCTACTCCTCATCCTCCGCAACATTCTCTGCCATCCACACATTCTAATATTCTATCCCTATTGTCATCGCAGGCCATATGCTCAAAGGGGACAATCATTAATGCTGCATTGCTCACTAAGGGGAGATGTAAATAAAGGCAGCTTGTTCATTAGGGAATACTCAGTGTATCATTGAGCTTGACAAAAAATTTAATCAAGAAAAAGCTCAAAAACAAAACGCTACATAATTTCTGGTAGCAGAGCAGTCGATTTAAGAAGTGCTAGAAGTTAAATTTGAGAATCTGACAAGCAAGTTGGGAGTGCAATATCTCCACTTCCCAGCAAAGAGGACGGGCTATTGTACTTATCTAGCCAGCCAATAATGTGTTTTAATTATATATTTCCACAAATAATCAGTTTTACTATATCTTACAATTTCCTTTGTCTCTAGTTGGGTTGAGTTAGGCACTATGTGACTTTCCTTCAAAACCTAATATCAAGCCATAAATTAAGTCCAAGACAGAGAACTCTGATTGGTCCAGATCAAGAAGCATAATCAGTTTTACTATATCTTACAATTTCCTTTGTCTCTAGTTGGGTTGAGTTAGGCACTATGTGACTTTCCTTCAAAACCTAATATCAAGCCATAAATTAAGTCCAAGACAGAGAACTCTGATTGGTCCAGATCAAGAAGCAGATTAGCGTAGCCACACACGGCTATATTCTCTTATATCACTTTCTGATACATGAATGCATCGATAAGGAAGATCCAAAGGCATTTCTGACGATTGGGCCAAAATACACTAAATCAATAACAAAAATAACTAACCTGCTTAATGGGCCGTAAATTCAGTAGTAAATCACTTAGCTCTGATTCAACCTCAATTGTTTCAGCATCAGGGAAATTACTTTCCGTGCCAGACTGACCAAGAGGATTTGGCAAATATGAGCTTGAGGAGTCAATCTTCATCAATTTCTCAACATCATGCCTCCCAATGAGCATGTAACTCTGCTTCTCAAGGACAGCCTGATATGTCAATGTTGTAAGGAAACTACTAGAAAGAGCATAGAATACAATACCAGTGTGTAATAATCCAATGACCCAAATAGAATAAAGATATAAGTTAGATTTTATTAGTAATAAAAATAAGAAATGACTGGCTTAATAGTGTACCAAAATTACTGACTTTTACTTTTACATGGCTCGCAAATGGTTGCAGTTATTTAGCAAAATAAATTGCAAATTATGATAATTTTTCTACCAGAAAAATTTCATTGCAAAGGGAGAAAAATACAGAGACTCAGAAAACCTTCTGAAAAGAAAGCATAACAATAAATAAATGGAGAAAAATGAGAAGACTTTACCAAACAAATGAGATAAGAGGCAATATAAAAACTACAAAGCTCACCAGTCTGCTAAACCCCCTATCCAGTTAAGAAACCCCTTGTATAGCAATGAGATTGATACAAAAAAGAGACAAGCGATAAAGACCCACTAAACTAGACAGCACACAATTTAGTGAATGTCATAGAGGAAAAAAATGTTACCGTCTTTGCTCCTTGCCCAAAACCCTTAATTTATTTAACAAATAAAAATTGCTTGAAATTATAAAAAGTAACCCAACATTTAACAAAGTCGGAAAAAATAAATATGTTTCAAAGAACAGCAGATCAATGCCAAAACAGAAGAGTAAATTATGACCTAAATAGGGGAAAATCACTTCCGTAAAAAAATTAAAATTCACAAAAGAAACAAATCAACAAGGCCAATAAAAAACACACTATAAACAATGAATATTCAATTAAGGAAAGCAAAATAAGGGTAAAGAAGTGTGATTGCAACTGCTTCGTAGACAATGCCAAATTCCTTCTTTTTTCTTTTATTTTATGTTCCTTTTGGAAATTTCTTATCCTACATCGTGTCTTCCTACTTTATTTATAATGAATACTTTCAATTCAGAAAAAAGCAAGATACCTCCATGTATGAAGTTCGACATCTTTCATATGTCCGCTCCAGGAAAGCTTGCACATACTTCACAAGGTCATTAGCAAATTTAGGCATTGCTTGTGCCCAACCAAGGACCTACACATTTATTAGATGTCAAAATCTAGATGACAACATCCACAACACTAGATGCTCTCCACCTAAAGATCTATTTCAATTTCAGACAGACTCAATAAAAAGAAGTCCAGCTCTCATAAGGTCAGTGTTTGTACCTTCCACAATATGTACTAGGAATTAATATACAAAAATAAAGAAAATATACATTCTACAATGCAACGTTAATAAAACTTGCCTCCTTTGTCAGGAAATCTATAGCCAATAGTCCTTGTAATACAGGTCGACCATTATCAATTGATGGAGTGTAGGTAGTAACTAAATGTGCCCTTGGGCGAAATGCAGCTGGACCTAAAAGATAATATGCAAATATCAAATATTGAAATAAATCTACGCCAGAGTCAAAATAAACAAAACTGTTCAAGGACTTATGCCGAAATGCAGAGTTTTTCTCCTTAAAAGAATTAGAGAAGTATATCAATGTTCAATAACCTCATAACCCTATGTCACATTTAGTTATTTGTAACTTCTAAAGGTTCATGTTTATTATTGATTTGTAACATCAAATATCAACTACATAGCATGGAATCATAACAGCCATTTAGATTATGCACTAGCAACTTGAAGAAATAAATATACAACCATAGTATAAAAACTTTCATGTTGGCGCCAGTGCAAGATATAACTTATTCACATACAAACTCATACACATAGTAATATAGCAAGCATCACGCTTTGCAATTAATAAAAGCCTTCCCCTATTAGAAAACCAACATGTTACATACAATACAATATGACCAAGATATTTCAAGATATCAAATGGAAAAATGAAAAACATTGGTTGTCATATTCTAATATTATCAACAGAAAGGATGTCAATAGTTCGTAAACTTGCTTGATATGGCTTGTTGTACACATTTTCTGTAGTCCACGAACATAGTAGGCAAAAAGTGGTCCTTTACGAAGTTCTCCACAAAAGCTAACAGGCCATCATTTCTTCTTCTGCTCAGGAAATGGAAAACAATACATTATTTTCAGTAAATTGAAAGGCAACAATTCTTTAGCAGTTCCATATTTTGACTAAAGCAGATTCAAAAGAATAAATAATGCATACCATGCATGATACGTAAAACAACTCAAGAATGCAATGTTCAGTAAAAATGACGCAGCAAAAAAGTTATTTGGCCTTGCTGATGTTCAGTGAATTTGTAATTTAAGAAGCAATAATGATCTGTATGTATGCACGTTTATCTCCATGCAACTGGTGGACAGTTCCTTCATGGCCTCAACCACATTGATAATCAGTATGCAGAGAAGCTTTCTATTTCACTTGTAACTCAATGACACAGTCTGGTTTAAAATAAAAGGTATCACAATGGCTTGTAACTCACCCAAGCTGGGAATATTTTGTAGGCAGCATCGAAGCTATTTTATCTGCAAACTGCATAATGAGAAAGGCCAATACAAAAATCAAAATGCATAGTATAAACAGGGACTATGTGATGAGGAACAATTCTTCTACTTTGCTTCCTTTCTCCAAATTCATACTTAGATAATATAGCAAAAAACAAGAAAAGACAATCAAACAATCCTCCGGATAATGACGAACTGATCTACAGAGAAGCCTTACAAAGTAGACAAGAGAGAACTACGAGACTTCTAACAGGAAAGATTGTAATGCTCCAATATATAATACCTGAAGCACAGGTCGGTATACAGAAGCTGCTAGATATATGCCTTGCTCAGGCAAAACTGCTACAGATCCATAACCTTCAGGCAATACATTTGGACCCCTTCTATTCCATCCTTGTCGAATAAGATCAGCTCCTGGACAATAATGTATTACGCCATTAGATAGCATTCCAATTGGTCTTAGGCCTAATTATATATGACAGACCTTTTAATCAAAATAGGTGCAAATCTGCCCCTTTCCCCGCCTAACCTAACTAACTAATTTATCATAACAATGAACCTACAAAGAGAGAGAGAGAGAGAGAGAGAAGAGAGATCCACAAATCAGAAAAATAAACAAATTAAAAGAAAACACGGAGCAATAAAACAAAAAAGACAAAGATAAGTAGTATCACAGAGCTGTCCAATCTCTATGTAAACATCACCCAATTATTTTCAAATTATGCAAGTATCGGTGTATGTAAATATTAAAAGAAGAGTTTACTCAGAGTTTCCAAGAGAATTATTGGAGGATAAAAAGATCAAGATATTCACCCATAACTAACAAAAAAACCCTAAAATCCTCCAATCTGCAGCTAATCACCATAAAAAACCGTGACCTCAATCCATAGAGAAGCTTAATAAACAATTCAATCCCATAAAAGATGAGAAGAAATTAAATTTAACTACAATCACCTATAATTTTTCTTGATAACGAGCAAAATTATACAATATTTGATTACCTCAATTAAATTCACCATACCTTGATTAGGAACAGACACAGTAGCATCCGTGAAGCGAAATGCGAAGGTAAGACCATCATCTGACCCATCCCTGTAATATACACAGTCTTGGTCAGAGGATTTGTGAAATAAGAATTAGCTTCAGTAGCATCTTCTGTGAAATGCAAGATTCTATACGTATTAGTTCTTATGTTGCCAAAGGACGCCATTTAGTATTTCAAAATAATTCTAAATTTGAAGAGAAGAGAGTAAAATTAAATCTTAAATTGAAAAGAGCAATATGATTAGAGGACACTTGCTTCTTATCTTTGGAAGAGGCTTTGCTTGCAAGCCTAGCAGTTTGCACAGCAGCATCCGCTGATGCAGCTTCAGGAGTAGCCCGAAGAACCTCACAAATCAGTTGTTGACATTCACTCTGTAGCAAAGTAGAAAAGCAATATAAGTTGAAAAATAAAATAAGAAATGTCAAACTTACATTTTAGGGTATAGTTGAAAAGTCAAATGAGAAAAGGTATCCATGCAACATGAACAGTCAAGTATATATTTTAGGGTGTTTAGACCCCACAGATTAGGTCCTCTTCCATCGTAGTTCTATACATGTAAACCACAACAAGTCTTATCACACTAGGTGAGGCCAACTACATGGATTGCATTACTCCATTATACTCTATCAACAATCAAATTTCGTAGCATACTGTTTACCCAAGGAACCTGTTTAATAACTCCATTGTGTGTCCTCTTTAATCTTCATCTATACCTCTTCAAAAGATTCAAAACTTTTTGTTCTATCCTCCCCACCTACATTTGCAATGGCCTTTCTTCATACATAATATTATTAACAATTAATATTTAAGTATACCCCCTTGGGCTATGAACTAAAATGAAACAATAAACTGAGTGTTTCTTCTACAAATGACAAAACAGCGCTTGAAAGCATAGAACCCAACATTCTCATTGCACATTCAATAACAGTTTCAACAGCCTACATTAACCAAACAAGATGTAGTGAGGGCAAAATGTGGGCTGCATAGGAAATACCCAACAGGTTGCATTCAAAACAAAACTCAATTACTATTAATGAAAGCAAACCAAAAGTTCATGCACGAAATCAAACATAAAAAACTCAGAGCCTAGTTCTCACAAATTTTTCAAATTAGATATTCCACTTCTTTTGTGGACACCTGAGGAAGCAACTTTTCAACCATCCAAATCCAATAACATATAATAATGGCTCACAGTAATTCTATATATCTTCCTCTTACTCCCACTACTACAGGGTAGTTAAGAGACACTTCATTACATATGATAAAGAGAAACATGACTTGGTTGCAGATACAACTCAAGAGCATAAATAAATATATAATACCACCAGCACTTATTCAAAAGAGACTAATAAATTGCAACTAAACTGCTCATATAGACTACCTGTAAAACTGACAGGGAAAAGCCTACGCTATAACCTCCAGTGGCTTGAGATGCTTCAGAATCAAAGTTCCAATTCACATCTGTAGGCATTGATCTGGGTGTGTTCATGTCAGCATGCTGGCTGGCTTTTAATTCCAGAAGCTCCCCAACAACAACATGATTCTCTGGAGTTACAACGATAAAAATTACTAAACTGACGAATAATTGAGAAAGGAGGAAATAGAAAATGATAATAATGAGGCTAACCAAATATTCGAACAACAGCATCTAAAATTGAATCAAGAAGCTCCTTTGCAGCAACTTGAGCTTTCCCACCAGGAGACATAACTGGCGATACAGGGCTTACGGTTACTAGAGTCCCAGCAATAGATATTCCATTCTGATGCTTCGGCTTTGGCAACTGATAGACTTCAAGTTGTCCCTTTATGAAATGTAACCCTCCTGTACCGGCTTGTGAACCCTGGCCAATGCTGCTCCTTGACAAACTCTGATGTTCTGCATGAGCTTTTATCTTGGATGTAATAAGCTCATGAATTGTTGGCCGCAATCTTTGGCTGATATAATGCAAAGGTAGAAAAGTTTACACAACATCTTTACATGCAAATATAGCGAACGAAAAAAAAGCACGTCAGATCCAATGTGATACAAGGCATGTATTAGTTTTATAAAGTAAGGGTGTTTTAGAAAATTCACTGTCACCATTTACAAAATGAGTTAGTTAGATATTGCTGACATCAGCATAATGACATTTCTGTTACAGATATATACCCATGTACTTGGCTATTACAGTTGCGAATGAAATAATGAGCCCTTTCTTCTTTTGTTTTCTCTCTATTTCCTTTTACTCTGCACCACAATGAGAAATGCACAGCAAGTGCCCCTCCTCCAACCACAATGATAAGGTTCAGTAGCATGTTTCCCACTAACAAGTGGAAAGAAGTCCATAGAATGAAAAGAAAAGGCCATAGAAAGGGAACTTCCTTTTTTTGTTAGTTTGAAAAAAATAAAGGAATGTCAATGTTATCATATCTGTCCTCAAAACACCAATTTTGTTTTCCCAATTTGAAGTAAAGAGAGGGAATGTCAACCTCTATTATGATACATAAAAATTATTCACAATAATGTAAATGCACTTTCAGTCACTTCTAAGGCATAACTGTAAAGAAATTAAATTCTCAAACATTTTCAAGCAAAAAGAATAAATCGTCAGAAAGAAAAGAAACCTTATTATAGCACCCGCAGCTGCTACTTTGCCAAGCTTGCAAAGGCACTCAACCATTGTCTGAAGATACTTCACATGAAGCGGAGCATCACTTTTTCTAATAAATTCCTAAGCACAAGAATTTAATCCAGAGCTTTATTTAATGGACTAGATATCAAAATAAAGTTTAGAAGCAAATTGCATATTTTGAAGTGGCTATTACAAGAAACTCATCAGGTGTTGAATTTGAAAGCCATATTGGCATCTGCGAAAGAGAAGCCCTTGTGTCCTTTGTGACATCACCGCCATTGACCTTCAATGTTGACAAATGCCCATCTGAAGTAGTATCTTCATCTCCTTCCTCTTCATGACCATCAAAAGAACTGAAACATTTGATCATATATAACATAAATAAGTACACTATGCAACCATCAACACAAAGCAAACAGATTAATGAGCATAATAAATAGAAAACAGGAGATAACCTCTTAGAAGAATAATATAACCTCAAAATTATTAATAGAGGTAAAGAGGGAAAGACCCTATGCAGACAACACATTTGGTTCAGAAAGTTACCCCAACTGACTAAAAATTTTCCCACTCCTTTGACGATCATCAATAATATTCAATACAGTTGCTTGAAACCTTGTTAACTGTTGGAGAAAAGCACTGCACCCTCACGCAATCAGGGAATTTTTATTTTCATTGCCAGCACATGGTTTTTCATGCACTGCAAGCACGTTTCTCATGTGCTTCAATTAGTTGATGTTCTTTTTTAATTCTTTATTTATTTAAAGTTAGCATATGCTATCACAAATTCTATCATGAAGAAAATGGGAGAAAATCATACAAGATGCTGCAGACATATGCAAAGGCGATGAAATCGCCCTTTAGGATAACAAAGAGACTCATCAATTTCTAAAAAAGAAACAATCAAGATAACAGAAAAGTGACAAATTAAATTTATCAGCATTACCCTCCATCCATGGATCGTGCCTTGAATGACCCATCAATGTCACCTTTAAGTAGCCTTGTTCTTCGTGACAAAGGTTGTGAATTCTGTGTACTAAGCGCAGCAGCTGTGGTAGTCGGTACTTCATCATTGTCCAGCATGGTGGAGCCAGCAAAACTGAACAGTAACAGTTCAAAGCCAAATAAAATAAATCAATCATAGCCCGAAGAATGTGGATTCAAACAATTGATATAAATTACAATTCCAGAAACACCATTCATTTTTTAAAAGAAATATCATATAGAGAGAAAAAATCATATACAGAGGTTAAGACATGCTATGAAAGAAAAATAAAAGCGGCAGTAAAAGCAAAGAGCCATTATCTCAAACATGTACTCAGCTCTGTCCCATTATATAAGGTCCTGTCTTTTGAATGACCTTGTTCCAAAATATAAGGTCCTATTTGACTTTCTCGAGTAGTAAATCCACTTTTTACCCATTTTACCCATGCCTTGGTTTCCCTCTCACATTCTCTTTCATCTTCTATTCATAATCACACACTCTCTTCCTCAATCATAAATAAGGGTACTTTTGGAAATAAGGGTATATATCTTACATATTTATTGTTTTTAATTGATTTCAACTTATTTTTTAGGAACCCACAATTCATTTGAAAAAACCTTATATTCTGCGATGGGGGGAGTAATAATCTTCCAAATCCCTCAGCGTACTAGCAGGGTCACACCCTTGCATAAGGCACAATCAAGACACAAGAGGCTACAAATGAAATCTTGTTGCAAAAGAAATCTAAAGGCATCAAGAGGCGACTCTGAAAGTTTAACTTCTCATGCTTGAAATAAAATACCAAAGTGCATGAAAGAAACAGAGCATTGCCCTAAACCCTTGCTATGTTTGTTCATTCAGAGCCTTCAAACACAACCAAATAGGAGAATCCTTGATGAGAAACATGTTTTACAAATACATCAAAAGAAAAAAATGGAGAAAAGGAAAATATAAGCATCAACATCAGCTTGAGAATAACATGCCATAACAAGCAGGTGCATGGCGCACGTAAGGAAGAACTAAAATGTATTTCCAGAGCACAGTGTAAACAAAGCCCTATGCTCAATATCCAAACGCTTCAAAGCATGATTAAGTTAGAGAATATAGTGAAAGAAGGATACCTATATTCTCCTTTGTTGTATAAATGAGAATGCAAATCCTCCAAAACCTTATAGAAGAGAGCTCCCCTTAATTTTGTTAACTCCGAACGGACATCTTGAAGTGCACCAACCTGAGCCACATTGTTAAAAATAAGTACCCCGCATGCAAAGCACATCAAAATGCATCCAACACATTTTTTTTTTTGAAAAAAAAAATGTGAAATAGTTGATGAGGGGCAGTATTCGGAAGCTCACAATTTTTTTATAGACTCCTTTCCTAACTCTACAGATTAGAATCTACTAAGGTAGACAGGGCAAGAAAAACTTGATAACCCAACATTTGAGTGACAACCATACAGACTTTTCATGCTGTAAGGTAAAAAATAAACATTTGAAAGATGGAAAAAACAAACACAGGAGCAAAAAAACTAATTAATGCAAAAGAAACATTTATTCTGGGTCATACATATTTTTTTTTTCATTTAAAAAAACTATGGAAACAAGAGAAGAGAATATATGCACATGGGAGGATGAGAAATCCTTGTAAAAAAAGTAGAAAAAATGCAGAAAGAATTGGAACTCAAATTATGGTGAAAAAGTGAAATAAAAAAAAACAGACGCTAATGTGAACTTAGAAAATGAGTTAGATTAAGAAAACCACGACGTGAAATAATTTTAAGCTTATAGGCTCACTATAAAGTGCCAACTGTATCTAACTATGTAGAACACAGACATAACCCATTCATTATTTCTTATTTTTTGTGCTTCATAGGTATCAACCTATAATGATATAGACAAAAACCATTCATCCAGTACCATGTATATGTATGACACAAACTATGAAGTCATGATCATAGAAACAATCAAACAGGATAGTGAGAAATTGAGATCCTACAGTTTGGAGACCTTCTCGTTCAAGCATCAACATTGACTGCACATGCAATTGAACTGCAGCATAAAATTGCTTCTCTGCAATGAGCTTCTCTATACGAGCTGGAACCTGCACCAATTTTCACCAGAAAACTATATCTTCATAATCAAAAAGCAGATGGCATCAAAAAAACAATTGACCAGATGTAACCAGTCAAATGGTGAGTTCTCACAAGCGTCAAGCACATAGGGATCCATAGACTTGAAGGAACTTTGTCTAACTCCATCAGTTAAAATCTCGATTTAAAGATCTTTAGTTCCATCACCTTGAACTTAGGTCCCTATTTATTTCATCTTTACCTTTTAATCATACAACAACCACTTTATTTCGATTTAAATTATTTGCCAAGTTTTTTAAGCAACACACCCATCATGTTGGGACTCATAATGGTTGGCCCTTTAAAAAATTTCTACGCAACCAATTTAGTTTACATATATGTTCACTTCAATTTAAGAAGGACCTTACAGTTTAAAACTGAAATAAAACAACAGCACAACTTTTTTTTTGTTTTCTGGGAAAGTGCATATTTTGAAAATAGAGAAGTCCATAGAATTTCAGTATAGCTCACGGAATATCTTTGTAACTCTCTATTTAACATTACCATCACTATTACTAGCAGCAGCAGCAGCAGCAATATTGTTGCTGCTGTTTCTGTTCCTGGGTGATAGCTCATAGAAGGCACAAACAACATAAACAACACAAACTATCAAACAACCCATATGTCAATAAATAGCACTTATCCGTGTGTACCAGCACACACAACTTAATAGCATTAGGCCACTCCAACTCAAGCATAAAAAATCAGCATAAGCGAGTATCTTAAAACAAAGGATGTAAGATGACACAAATCTCAGGAACTGACTGAACTGCGCAGCTGAATCAAGAAATATCTTTTCTTAACAACAGGGGAAAAAATCTACAATCTATAGTTCTTCCAAATCATTATGCCAGAAAACAGACCTTAGCAATGCCTTCAATTTGATCTAACAAGGAGATAATGTGTCGCAGAGTCACTGACCGATACCATAACTGATGCAATTGCTTATTGCGTGCACTAAGGCACTTCTTTGCCTCTGCTAAATCATGCTTCAAGACAGCAACACTTTCAGTGGATTCACTGAACAGCTTCAAGATCTGAAGAAAGACAAGTAATCGTAAAAATGAAAATCACAGGGAGGGATCAATCTCAAACTAACTTCTTTAAAAAATTTTCACGAAAAGACTGAAACCAAGAGAAATTTTAATAATGAAGGAAGAAATTTCAAAAACCAAAGATAACAAATTGAAATGATAAAACAAGAAAACGCATAATAAAGGGGGGAAATCAGTAGAACTGTACAGTCAATAAATGAAAAAAAATAGAAAAACATCCTTTAAAAAAGACAAACCAAACACCAAACCCAAGGCTACAAACACAATGTTACTCAATGTGGCCGTTTCATTTGAGATTGTTAGATTACTTTAGATAGTAAAAGAAAAACAGTCACATTTTTCAACATGGTGAAGTGGCTCAAAATAAAGCTGTTATAAATAAACTTGTGTTTATTGTAGCTTCAAGCTTGAAAGATTTTCACATAAAGAGAGGGTTAGAGGTATATGTCAAGTCCAAACCATTCACAAGCTTTCCCCTTGCTGTTTAAAATAAATTATCAAATAGGGATGCCACAGGGAATACTTAAACAGCCGAAAAGGTAACTATGAAAGACCTCAAATATTAAGACATAAAATTTGAAAAAAATGTTAATTAAAAGAATCACCTGACTTTTGAAGACTGCACATGGTTTGTAAAGCCAACGCATACAACAACATCCAATGCAATTATTATAAACAATTCACATTCACATTGTTTTCAATAGAAACATGAAAATTTTAAAGAAACCTGGGAATAGTTTTGGATAGCTTTGTTGAAGCCACTATGATAAGAGTGCACTACTTCATCAACAACTTCTTCAATAACATCACTTTGCTCCTTCAAATATTGGATCTCACCTTCACGATCTTTTGATGTCAAAATGTGGACAACATGAGGTAAAGAATCAAATCGAGCAGCTGCCCAAAGCTCATCAACTCGAGAAAGCTCTTCCCTCAAATACTGCACTCATATAAGTACATAGATTCAATATTCATAAGAAAAAATATAATGTTTAAGACTAAATGGGAAGTAAAAAGGTAAAAAACCACCTCAGATACATAACTTCACCTTTATGTAAAAGACAATAAACCAATTCCAGTCTCAAGTCTAATAAAACACCACCTCTCACACTGATTACAGAGGTTAGTTAGGCTAATTAAACTTTGTAACAAAACATGATTTTTTTCCAAATTTTCCCAATGGTTGAAGATTCTGATTATGAGTTCTTAATTTCTCTCTCATTTGTATAATTTCAGGGGCAAAACAGAGGAATTTAAGTACCCAAGAAGTGTCTTGTATTTCAGACTACCAAAACACTCCGACAAATGTCTTAATTTAGATTGCACTAAAGGAATGCAAATTTGAGCAATCTTTGTATGGGCACATTCCACGCCATATGTTAGACCAAATCAACATAATTCCTAACATGATCGGTTGCTATAACATCAAATGAAAAAAGAACTTTGTGGTCTGACAAATCCTTAAAATTCACCTTACAGAGTAAACCAGCCTAAACAAGTAACCTAATCTTGAAAGACCCTCACTTCAAATGGATTTCTTAACAAAACAACCTTACCACAATAAGAGAATGAGGAACGAATTATAACACAGGCTAATAGAAGTAGACCCAGATGTTTTGAATATCCAACTTCCCTGGTCTAGAATTAGAGAGAGATGAGCGTAGCTTAACCAATTTAAAGTTCTAAACAATCCGCTTGCTAAGACTACTAAGATAGTGAAAGTTGCAAGCTATATTTAATTCTAGAACATAAAGGAAGTACCTCCACTCAAACGTCCTCTCAATTTCATAACACCAATTAGCTCAAAGCAATATGTAGTTGGCATGTATCATCACCCAAAAATACATTTTCATGCCTATATAAGATGCAGATAGCATCAGGTAGGTGACCCACTTATGTAATGCAAATCACACTCATTATAATTACCTCCTGCTCTTTAAAAATGCTTCTTATGTGCAGCGTTTGGAAAATAGTTTTTTTGGCATTTAATTGTTTTCTAATATTCTATTGTACGTTTTAAACAGAAAGTTTGTCCAATAGGTTGACAAGAAAAAAGTTGGTTTTATTTTTCATCTAAATTATACTTTTTTAATCAGTTGCAATTGTTTTTGTCCTACAAGTGGTAGAATTTCCCACGTAATAAAGAACATCAACAGAAAATGTTTCGCGTACACCAACCAAAAATGAGAAATGGCAGGAGTTGAACTTATATGATACCAAATGATCACACCAAAATGTAAGCTGGCACAGTAAAAAAATTATTGAGCCTGGACATGAAGGAAAGGGGGCATAAATAGGTTGTGACAAGCAGCCGATAGAATTAAATTTAAATAGTACCACATATTTTATTGATCACAACTCTTGAAGTAAATAGCCGCCAATAATGAGTGTTAATATCAACACTGGCATTTTGTTTTCTATCATGAAGTCATATTCAGCAGTTATATGCTTAAAGCAGCGGTCACAGGGATAACAAACACTACTAAACACAAAAGATGACGAACTACCAGAGAAGAAGGCTGTGAATCACCCTAAATACTAACACTGCTAGTAACAAAGTAAAGCTTACTTCTTTCTCTGGAGGAACTGGCAATTCATCAAAAAGTCCCATCTTGAGCCTTCAACGTCTTCAGACACAGAGAATTTGACATTAACTAATGCCAGTGAATCAACAATTCTAACTGCACTGAAAAATAAAAGAAGACACAACTTCTCTTACCAAAGTAAAGAATTCAAATAAAAATCCTAAATGCACCAAACCGAAAGAAATACACTACTGATATTCACCATTAAAGAATCAAACTATACATATGTTTATGTAACACCCGCCTCCATGTCAAAATTGCAATATTAACGAGACCAATTACAGTAATCCAATTCTACATCCATTCCTCTTGCTCTAAAAGTTTGGTCCGCCGAAAAATAAAAAGCAGAGTAAAGGTTCAAAAGAATACCTCCCAAGTCCAGCTCAATGGCAGCCAAGTGTTTTATTTATAACTTCACTCCAACAGCCTGAAACAAACAGCATCCAAATATTGTAAAAGAATAAACATAAAGTAGCTTCCAATTTAAAAGAATTCGGATATTTTTTTAGTATGTTTTCAAATATAATGCACGAATAAACAAGAATTTCATCAGTTGATTTTTCAAAACTATTTGCACATTTCCATTAACATCAGCAATTGCATACGAAACATTTTGTTCATAATTGTATACTTAGTTGAGCTCTATGGTTGGCAACTTAGTTCATTCCCTAAAGTCCCTTCTTAGTCCAAAATAACATTCAACAAAACTGCTTCGAATGTTCAATCTCTCATAATTCCGAAAAATTCCACAGGCATTCAACAATCCATACACATTACACTTCAAAGATTACGACAATTCTGCTTCAAATCAAGATTCATAAAACAATAGGTCACGGTGAGAATCGCATGTATAAATACAAGAAAACGTAATCTTACTCTTGCAATGAAGCTGGACGAAGCTGAAGGTGAAAAAAACAGGAATCCAATGCCGACGTTGTTGGTGAGAGTGAAATTGAAGGAAAATTGAGTGAAGTTTTGGCGATGAAAGCGAGGAAGGAAAGGAAAGGAGGACGGTGAGGATTTGACGGTGGCCGGAGAGAAGATTGGCGAGGTCTACGAAGGGCGCGTGGGCGCGTGAGGAGCAGAAAATGAGGGCTCGATTAAGAAAGAGCTACACATGGACAAATCTGAATTGACTGGTTATAAAATTAAACGGAGAAAAGGAGAGTGGTCCTGGAAAATGTTACGCGCGTGTGTTAGATCCAAAGGTCTCCTTGTAATAAACTAATAGTCGTTCGGTCCTAAATATAACACCTAATTGATTTTTTTAGAAAATAAATTAATTATAAATTGATTTACCTAATTTTTTTCCCTATAAACTAATGTATAATCTAAAAATATATCAAATATGTCATGATTTAATAGCTTATTTCGCAACCTTAACCTCTCCAAAAAAAAGTCAATTAGGTCTTATATTTAGGACCGGAGTTAATAATTTTCAAATATACTTCTTAAATCACTTTTAATTTTGTAGCTATTAATAAGTTTAAAATTATTATTGTAGCTAACTATGTAAGTAGAAAGATTGAAGTAATAAATAAATAGTTAACATAGTTAGAAAACAATTTCCATAATGATTCAAAATAAAATATTTTTCAAATGACTAACTATGTTAGAAAAAGAAATTTCCAAAAATATGAAAATAAAAATATCATATTTAGAAAAGAATAAATCTTATAAAAATAATTTATAATAGAAAAACATTTAATCAATTAAGAGTGTGTTTGACTCGACTTATTTTGAGAAATAAGTCAACTTATTTTGGTGTGAGACTTTTTTTCTATATTTATTTGGCTGGACTTATTTTTCACCCAACTTATTTGAAATAAACCAGCTTATTTATAAGCCACTCAAGGTAGTTTATTTCAGAAATTAAGCCAGTTTATTTTTCTACATGACTCAAAAATAAGCTAGCTTAAAAATAAGCTCTTTTAAACAAAATGTCATTCAAACATGTTTATAAGTCAAATGGGAAAATAAACCACTTTTTCAAAATTTATTCAAACATAAAAATAAGTCAAGCTATACCTTTTTTCTAACCAACGACTTATTTTTTAAATGAGAATTAAAAACACACACTTACCCGTCTCTCACAAAACACATCATTTGATTCTCACTCCACCCTCTCCAATCTCAAATTGTTAAGGGCATTTGAGTATTTTCTCACAAATTTGTTAATGTGTATTGGGTGTTTATGACCCAACTTGTCATTTTTACAATTTAGCAACCTCAATTGTCCTTTTATCAATTGGGAAGACTTTATTTGTCTTTTTCCCAATTTTTAATGTTCCAAATTAAAATATTATGAAGTTTTAAAATGTGTTATGAATATTGTGATTATATGGATGTCCATACCCTACAAACTCTTGACTTTTCCTTTTCTCAATAACCTCTCTAATGAAATGTCTTGAAGAGTTGTTATTGTCATAATTCAAGAGTTACAATATTGACACTTTATGATGATTGAATTTGTCATTTACTTTCTTGTAACTTAGTTGAAGTTGGTGACCTATAAATAAGAGACATTGTACTACATGTGATGTACCCATAGATGAATAAAATATTCTCCTCTTTCTCTCCAATCTCTCTTGTCCTTCTTGTTTATCATCTTATTCTTTTCATCTCAATATTCTTCTATACTTCCATGGTTTTATAACAAATTGTTTATTTTTACCCTAGAATTATTTTGATGATAATAATTAGACCAATGAATCATAAATTTATAATGGACCATGGCATAAAACCAAAACTTTCTTCTCATTTATTAAAGGGAATATGTACAGGAATAATTTGTGCTAAATGAATGATGGTTTCGTGTCCCTCTTTAACTATGATAGTTACCACCTTATATACTACTCCCTCGGTCCTAAATATAAGACCTAATTAATTTTTTTTTGGAGATATTGAGGTTACAAAATATGTTAGTATTAAATTATGACATATTTGATATATTTTTAAATTAGTCATTAGTGTATAGGTTAAATAAACTAATTTAAGAAAAAAATTTGGTAAACTAATTTATAATTGACTTATTTTACTTTTTTTTTATTTTACAAAAAAGTCAACTAGGTCTTATAGTTAGGACGGGAGA
The DNA here is from genome assembly GCA_029929735.1 of Mimosa pudica. Lineage (NCBI taxonomy): Eukaryota > Viridiplantae > Streptophyta > Magnoliopsida > Fabales > Fabaceae > Mimosa > Mimosa pudica. The sequence goes on along the minus strand of JAKELP010000021.1, from coordinate 2,064,932 downwards.
GGGTATAAAACAACTAAGCTCAACCCCATGAATTCAGATTTACAAAAGGCTGTATCATTTCTTCTCCAATCTCATCTTCATAGATAACCCTGCTGTAAGAGGCTCAGAGCAAATTACGAGATATCAAACACTTCAGAGAAGCAGTTTGCTCAGTCCTATTCCCAAAACAGTCCAGAAACCCACCAGCATTCATTCATACTGCAACAGCCCAAAATGATCAGCTCACTCTTGAAATTGGAAATATTAGCTTTTGAGCTGGCTTTCTCTGAATAAACATGTTGAGGTAGTGTTTTTAGGTACAGCAATTCAGGAGCAAATGATTTTACTCTATCACCCCAATGCCTTCAGATCTCCGGCTTTTAGTTCCATGTGCTTCCCTATCCTGAAATCAGAAGCAATGAAAATTAATTCAAATGGCAGTTGCTTACATGTGTATACTAAAGAATGGTTTGGTTGAGAACCAAAAATTCAAAATGTGGTGATTACCCAAGATCTGCTGGAAGTTTCAAACCACCTATGCGTACTCGCTTTAATGAATGAATCTGAAACATGAAACAGAAATAGAAAAATAATTAGGGTGAATTGGTCGTAGCTCCAAGAACCGGAGCAAGATTTCATCCTCAAACGTAGGAATTATGTTCAAATTACAGGTACTTTTCCTTGATTCTCAAAGTATACACAATCATCTCATAGAATAAACTAAAATGCAGGTTACATTTTGTTTCAACTGATATTCAGATTGTATTGGCTAATCACCACATGCATATACCCATGAGTTTGAGAACTCAAATAAATCATATTATTAGTTAAAGCTAACCTCAAGCCCAGCACTCTTCACAAGCTCACGAACTTCATGTTTCCTCCCGTCATGAACCTACAAAATTTCAAACAAGCAGAAGATTTAGGTTCAGCTTTCTTCATTTAGCCTGCCACAACAATGGTCCTATAAATATTTTAGGTTTAAATACAATTAGCAAATCACATGTTAAAACATGTCATTATTACAAATGATCTAGTGATCAGAAATGTAACCAAAAGAGAGGAAAAATAAACATACCACAATGCGAAGTCGATCTCTAGGTGCATCTGGCTGGCGAGGAAGCAACTCCACCACATCAGGCACACAATGAAGGCCCTCAATGGTTGTTCCCTCGCTTATAGCTAATAGGTGCCGCTTATGAACTGAACCATCAATTGTGGCAATGTATCTGGCATGACAAAATGTGATAATATTAGAGAGAAGGGAATGTAGAGCTTCATCATTCATGGAATTATAATACAAAGAAAACAGAATGATACAAAAACCATATCCTATGATCAGACACTCACTCCTTTGATAAATTAGATGATGGGTGTGAAAGTCTCTGAGCAAAATCACCTGCAAATTAGCAGCAATTTATATGCACTAAGATGAAAATTGTTGAAGTTCAGATTTGATTTATGACCAGAACTAAAATGAACTCAGGCTATCTAGTTGCTTTACGTACCATCATTTGTCACAATAATTAACCCAGTAGTAGCAACATCAAGGCGCCCTACAGTAAATAGCCGTGGTTTGGGTACTCCAGGATTTCTTTTACTCTGGAAATGATTTATTTTATTTTAAATGTCAGAGAAGCTTAGAACAACAAAAGGATGGTACATTAGAATTCATAAATATAATGTGTCCAACCATAATGCCCCAAAACAGGTAACTACAAATACTAATACAGCTCATAATTTGTACATACCCAATTCTTCAAATGGTCATCAAATAAACTAATTACAGACTTAGTCTCCTTCTCCCCAGATGAGCAAATGTACCTGTCAAAGCACAATAGTGACACGTTGTAGGGGGGCATAACATGGACCAAAATCATAAATTCAGCTAAATAAGAAATTACAAAGAACATTACCCTTTTGGTTTGTTCAATGCAAAATACATCTTTGGGGGCTGCTTCTTGGGAAGGCGGTTGCCATTGACATAGATAACATCCTTTGAAGGGTCAACTTTAGTCTGCATTTGACAAGGAATGTGAATAAACCACGAAAATAAAAATTGAACATGACATGAAACATAATACAGGCAATTAATAAGAGTAGTTTTACGACAATGCTATGAAGAAAACAGAAAAAAAATAATAAATAAATAATTTATTTCTTTTCCTATCCAAATTTAGAGGAATGCATGGTAGTTGATGCGAGGAAACAAACCTGAGGAGTGTTACAGACAGAGCCATTAACAGTAACCTTGCCTTCAAATACAAGCGCCTCACTACTCCTTCGGGATGCAACTGAAAACAAAAAGATAATCTAACAAGTGTAAGACACAGAAATATAATTTCCTAAAGTAAAGAGCTAAGTGCCTCCGTACTGCTAAGCCAACTACAAATAGAATTACTCCCTCTTTACCAAATACTCCCACGTTGTTAAATGTAAGAGCTAGTTGAATTTTTTTTAGAATCCTAAGAAAGCAAAATGAACAACTAATCATAACATATTTCATGTATCATCAGATCATATGTTAGCTTATAAATAAAATAAACTAGTCCACACAAAAAACTGATTACCTTATTTAGTTTTATTAGGATTTTCCAAAGAAGTGAACTAGCTCTTATATTTAGGAATAGCGAGAGTACAACTTCTTTTTAGAACTTAAGGATGCAAAATAAATCACTCTATATTGTTTATATTCATATTTTTCCTCAAAAGTGTAAACTAATTTTAATTTATTAACTAATAAGCTAACATATAATCCAATCACATGTTACAATTTACCAGTCTAATTTGGTTCCAACTTGATATCATAATTAGGGACACGTGGAATATAAGTCGTAGTTGGCATTTTTAATGGGATAGCAAGAAAGCTAAATAAGATGTAATAGATCAATTAGCCTAAATTTTCTCACTAAACTAATTTAATTAATAATTAAGAAAAGCCAACGTGGTCAAAGAAAAGTCAACGCGGTCAACGGATGAAAATGAAAGTACCTCCGGCGGCGGCAAGAACCATACTCAGCCGCATACCGGCGTCTCTAAAATTCTCATTATAAAACCTTCTCGCCGCTTTCGAATACTTCGGCTCCGAACTATTCTTCACACCTTTCTCCTTCTCCTTCTTCTCCTTCTTCTTCTTCGCGCCACTCTCAGAGTTAGCCAATTCCTTGATAAGGCTTTCCGGCGGATGAGCTTGCAGCTTCAGATTCCCATCCTCGCCGCGAACAATCCACGGTATAATCAGCTCTCCAGCTCCGCCGGAATCTTCACCGTCGTCGGCGTCGGAAATTGGTTCGGTTTCTGCGGGATTCAGTTTAGGCTTGGGCTTAGGTTTAGGATTGGCGAAGGAGATGTTGAATTGTGAGGAAGAGGAGCATGTGAGACGGTGAAGTGTGCGGAGAGATGAGGTGTGTGTGAGGAATGGTTTGGTGAGGTGGTGGAGAGAGAGGGAAGATAGTGATAATAGTGCTGCCATTGTTGAGGAAGCTTTTTTTTTTTTTTTTTGGCTGAGCTGGTGAAGATGATAATGGTGGATGAAGATGATGGAGATGGGAAACTAAATGGGCCGGGCCGGACTAGACTGGGCTGGGTTTTCTTGTGATTAACTCATTGTTTCAGAAGTATGGGCCTCTTGGAATGGAAAATGGGCTCTTAACAATTTTTATTTTATTTGTTTTTAATGAAACCAAATACTACCTCTGGTCCTAGACCTAGTTGACTTTTTTTTTTGGAGAAATTAAGGTTGCAAAATAGGTTATTAAATCATGACACATTTGATATATTTTTAGATTATCCATTAATTTATAGGCAAAATAAACTAGTCTAAGGCAATGTTATAAAAGCCGGACCAGAAGGTGAACCGGAGAGGGTTTCGGGTCACGGTTTGCACGGTTGGACTGGTCAAACCGATGGTCGAACCAGTGATGTAATAATTAAAGAAAAGTTATCTTACTTTTAAATATACCTTACACATAAACGTAAAAATAAATTGTGATCGTTTAGTCTCTTGATTTTTAATAAGAGATCATTCATTAAGTAAAATATAGTCATTAGAAACTTAGTAAATATATCCAATTTTTGTATTTGCCTATGGAAAAAGGGGTATTTTTTTAGTAAAATAAACAATAATATATATGATACTAATATATATTTATGGTTAAACAATAAAATATATTATAAGAGGAAAATATGCTTAAGAAGTTTGGAATTTGCAATTTGGTCTCTTTTATGTAAAAAAAAAATTGGGTCTGTGCCGGTCGGTTCAACCGTTTCAGTTCCCGGTTTTGAACCAGTTCCCGGCTCTTTCCCCGACTTGCAACGGGTCAACTGTAAAAACGGTTCTTGCACATGGTCCGAGCCGTTGTGAGTGGCGGGACACGGTCCGACCGGTTGGACCGTCCGACTCGGTCCGGTTCTGACAACGTTGGTCTAAGGGAAAAAATTAGGTGAATCAATTCATAATTAACTTATTTTACTTTTTTAGAATTTTCCAAAAAAGTCAACTAGGTCTTATATTTAGGACCCGAGGGAGTATATATTGATCAATGAAAATTTACATCAACACGGTGTACCACGTTATTGAGATTTGAGGGACTTCCCAAGAACACACACGTGCACTTTTAACAAAGGGCCAATTGGACTTGGGTCTCAAATAAGAGAGACTTAATTTCAAAGAGGTCTCAATGAGTTGTTAATGACTACTATTAACAACTGTAATAGTCTTCATTAACAAGTGGTAAGAACTCTTTGAGACCTCTTTGAAATTAAATCTTTTATTTAGGACTTAGGTGCAATTGTCCCTTTAACAAAGGGTGGCGAAGACATCTTACCAGGTCACTTCAAACCATCTAATTAAGACCATTAGTTAAATTGAACACACAATTGATGTAAAAGAGAGTTCTTCATCAAACTATCTAATGAAAAGCTAGCATATAAAAAGCATTTATACATACAACTTTTGACATATATTCATCTTATACAATAAAAATTTACTCAAGATAAATTTTACTGCCCTGTTTTGATATGTAACCTTATTCCAAGTCCAGATAAACAAACACACGCGCACAGAGTCATATCCATAATAACCAATGTAAAACTTTGAGCTCGAAAATTTTTATTAAATAATATATCAATACAGATATTCTAGTTTGTCCCTTACAAATAAATCTAATGAGTAATGAGTGATTGACTCGGTGCTGATGAACAAAATAATTTTGTGTTGTGTATAATTAAGGGGCAGTGAAATTTCTATATATAATTTACGAAATTAATAATGAAAATGGTTATTAATTGTGTTTTCCATCATTGAACTGAGCATTCTTTGAGGATTTGAAAGTCTCCAAGAAATCTTTAGCCTTTGTCAGCTCTTCCTTCTGTCTTGACTTGTCCCACTTGTGCTCATTAGCCAATATGTCAACAACACGAGGTAATGCTTTTCCTGCAGCATCTGTGTCAAGGAAAGCAAGACGAGTCCTTCTTGCAATGAAGTCAACAGCAGATTCACAGTATTCATGACGTGCACAGTATGCCACTTCTGCCTCCAGATAGGGGTGGCCATGGGCCAGCCTCTTACCAAGATGTTCATTCTAACATTCAAAACAAGAAAAGACAATATCAGCCACAATGTGAACCGTGAAACTAATCAAATACTCATAAAGGTGCATAAAAGATGACATGAATAAAACCAATATACCTTGACCTCACAACATATCAATATTGAATTTTGAATACAGTTTATGAACCAAATGGAATAGGTTTACAAATGCCCAATTGGTTGTGCTTGGTGCTCAAGATCTAACAAATCTATATGACAGAATTGACAACTTAACATAAAATAAACAATAAATAACACCAGAATTTCTTGTGCAGTCCAAATACAATTAAGGACAAGTATACAGTGACAGAAACCAACCTGTGCTATGGCAGCCACACGTTCAGCCATTATTCCGTATGAATGAGATAAGTGCTTTGCTGCAACAGTGTCCATTACTCCAGGAACAGTTTTACCATCATGTGCTTTCTTCATGCGTGTGTATTGTTGTGCGATGACAGTAAAATGTGCAGGATCCCACCCTTCACCACCAACGATACGCAGGTTGTTGGTCACACATCTGCTAAGGGGGTTCAGCTTTCCGGACTTGATAGCTGCATCAACAGCATCTTCTGCCATGCTGAACCATACCATACTTGAGTAAGTATACTATAAGGGGGTAACAAAAGTTGGATGCAAGAACAATATGGAAAGAAAACATCGAGGGAAGCAAGGTGTAATACTTTCAAAATGAACTTAGTAACTTTTCCAAGCAACTAAGAAAGTGCCAAAATGAAAGGTAGACACGTCATAACAAGGCTTCAACAAAGGTGTGTGAAATCAGCTCATTTAGTATTTACCTGCGATAAGTAGTCCACTTTCCACCAGTTATAGTAACCAAACCGGGATAATCCTCACAGACAACATGGTCCCTGGAGATACTCTCGGTATTTTTGGCTGATGGATCAACTGCTAATGGGCGAATTCCACTCCAAGCAGAAAGAACATCTGTGCGTCTTACCTAAATTTTCCCAGCATTTATTAGCCTTAGCACAAGCAGAATGCATAAAACAGTCCCAAAAAGGAATGACTCCTAAAATGGGTGGGTTCTCACTACAACTTTTCTGCCTCAAAGGTAATCATTACTTAAACTTCATGAACCAGAAGCCAATGTATATCAGACACATTTTCATTTTCCCCGATAATTACTAACAATAGTTAACCAAAAAATGTATATTAAAGAATGAGCCTGAATCTAACGTTAGGCAGAGTGAATAGAACAAAGAAAATTGGAAAACTTGGTATTTCAAGGAAAACATACTTTAACATTAAGGTAGTCAGAGATGGCATCCAAAATGAATTGTATTTCATCTTCATGTGGTTCTGGAAGTGGAGTGATCTCGGTGCTGGAATCTGTGGTTCCAGCCACAGTTCTTCCCAGCCATGGTAGCATGAAGACAACGCGGCCGTCCTTAGTTTTTGGAACAATTAAGCCCATACTTTCAGGAGAATAATAATCAGGGAGTACAATGTGCACACCGCTGCTGGGACAGATCATATTCTTTGCATCCCCGTCAACTAGTTTTCTTACAGAGTCAACAAATGGCCCACCCGCATTCACAATCACTTTCGCATATGTATCAAATTCTTTGCCTGCACAATTTGAAATCCATGTCAAAAAAACAAAAGTGACCAAGCTTCACTAAAATACTTCAGTTTTGAGATTGACAATTAGAAAATCTGGACTGCAGACAGAAAACACCAGCAAGCCTTTTAATAAGGCAAGACATCATTCACAAAAAAAAATGCTTTTAGTAAACTGAGATGCAAAGTTATACAATTATATTTTCATAAAAAAAAATAAGGTTAATCATTCTGTACCACCAACTGAAATAATTCATGTTTACTAGGGTGAGGATGTGGATGTAGAGGGAAGTTAGAAGTTTGAGTAACTGAATAGATGTGTGCTAATGTCATATATCACATACATGCCTTTAAAATGAGTGATAATCTCCTCAAACGAACTCAACTCATCTTAATGAATTTGGGACAGACAGAAGGTCAATAAAATAAATAAGAGATGCCACTAATCCCTAGTAACTATTTTAAGTAAAAGAGATGTTTGTTACCAGATAGATTGTCTCGAATTCGTGCACCAATTATTCGCTCCCCGGCTTTATCCTTGAGAAAGGAAACGACTTCTGCATGATTCATTACTGCTGCACCAGCCAATGCAGCAGTACAAGCCAATCCAACATTAAGCCTTGCATCATTCATCTGCCCATCATAATAAACAACTGTACCCCTCAAGCTTCTACCATTCCCTTCCCTTGCTAGAGTGGGGAAGAGTTCAGCAGACTGTTTTCTGGAATAATATCTTGATAAATGCAAGAGCTTTGCTCCTGCCACCAAATCGTACGTTTTCAATCCCATCCAGTAATACACTACCTCAAACCAGCTAAAACATGGTGTCATGCATGGCAAAGCATGGCATAGGTGTGGTGCATTGTCAATAACCTGTTTACGCTCGTCAAGTGCATGGAATACCAACTTCAGTTGCCCATAGTCTAAGTTAAACACAGCTTTCTCCAAGTAACGCACACCTATCAGTTTTCAGAAACACAGAAAGATTATAACAACTAACTAGAATTAGAAACTATATAACACTCTGTATCAAAAAAAAAAAAGAAACTATATAACACTACTAAGATACCAAAGCTTAAAGGAAATTCCCAGGCTTTCCTTTGGCATCTACTTGGTTATATAATTATACAATGGGGTAATTAATTTGAAAATATAGGAAAGGTGGCGCGAAACAGTGAAATTAAACTACAGACCTTATTTTAATTATCTTTCAAGTTAATTATTCACAAGACAACAAGTTTGAGCTGAGAATAACAACATTTTGAATGCCTACAACAAGTATTGGGCACCGGTCAAGGTATTTTAACTAATATCAAGTGTTTGGTCTGTGAATAACACTGTTCTGAGCACATGTAACAAGTTATTGGTCACGTTGGAGGGCAAAAATATATTCTTCTAAGGTCCTTGTACCCGACTTTCATTTCTCCATTTTACATGTCTTTTCTATATTGTTTGTGTTGGTGGGACCTAAAATTAATTACTCTCATATAATTATACAAAAAAAAAATTATATACTCTCCTATCAGTACGTAATATAAGAGGCCAGCCCCTTGTATAATTATACAAAAAAATATTATATACTCGCCCATCAATCCCTAATATAAGAGCTCAACCAACAAAACACACTTTTTAAAAAAAAACATTTGAAATTTAGTTGTGTTTTTAGTTCTGTTTTTATTTTCAATATAATATAAGAGAGAGAAATACATAAATATTAATAAAAACAAAAGAGAGTTAGGGGTAAAGTAGTAAAAAACACATTAAATATTGAGGTGATGAGAATGTGAAATGAGGTACTCCCTCCGGTCCTAAATATAAGACCTAATTGAGCAAAATAAGTTAATTATAAATTGATTTACCTAAATTTTTCCCTTCGATTAGTTTATTTTACAACTAATGTATAATCTAAAAATATATCAAAAAAATCATGATTTAATAGTCTATTTCGCAACCTTAACCTCTCAAAAAAAAAGTCAATTAGTTCTTATATTTAGGACCGGAGGTAGTACTACCTCCATTCCTAAATATAAGACCTAGATAACTTTTTTTTGGAAAGATTAAGGTTGCGAAATAGGTTATTAAATCATGACATATTTGATATCTTTTTAAATTATCCATTAGCTTATAGGTAACATAAACTAGTCTAAGAGAAAAAATTAGGTAAATCAATTTATAATTAACTTATTTTTTGCTTTATTTAGGATTTTTTAAAAAAGTCATCTAAGTCCTATATTTAGGAACGGAGGGAGTATTATATTTTCGAGAAAACCAATTCAAATTTTGAGCTCCTATATTAACGAGAGGCAAAACAACATAAAAAAAATGGTGACTGTATATAACTAACTATATATCAACACAAATATACACACACTCCTTCCGTTCCTAAATATAAGTTCACTTTGACTTTTTTTGGAGAATCCTAAGAAAGCAAAATGAACAATTTAATCATAACATATTTTAAATATTATTAGATCATATGTAAGTTCATAAGTCAAATAAACTAGCTTAGTGAAAAAGTTTGGGAAAATCAATTTTTAATTAACATATTTTGCTTTCTTAGGATTCTAAAAAAAAGTCAAAGTGTGCTTATATTTAGTAACGGAGGGAGAATAATTATATAATTACCTCCATGAAGGAGTTTGGTGGAGCGAGAGGAGGTTCCGGAGGAGAAATCCTCACGTTCAACCAGACCAACCTTGAGGCCACGTGTCACGGCGTCAAGGGCGACGCCGGTGCCGGTGGCGCCGCCGCCGACGACGAGAACATCAAGAGGATTGGCCTCACTGGCGCCAATCAGAGCCGATTTCTGCGCGTCTCTGGACGGCACCACCGCCTGAGGATCGTGAATCTTCTGCCGCAGCGCCGCCAGCTGCGACGCGACGCCCTGATAGGGATCGCCGGCGGCCACCTGCTGCAGAAGATTTGAACTGACGTATGCGATGGCCGCGACGGCTCCGACCGCCGGGACAACTCGCCTGAGGCGCGAAGCCGATGTCATTGAAAGGTGGACCCTACAGAAATGGGAGGGGAAGAGATGAGAAATAAGGAGGGAATTTATATTTATAATATAAATATGATTTATGATTTATATATAAATAGCATAGGTGGGAAATTGAAAGGTTAATTTGGATGGATTATTGAGGATCATTAATTAGTTTATTTGCTATTTATATATATGGGAGGAACTGATTTTGCGGTGGGGCATTGATATTGATGGTTTGCATTTTTGATCTGGAGAGAACAAAGACCAGGCTTTGAAAGTCATAGGTCTCATGTGAGGGGTGTGTCAAGTACTTAGAAAACTTTTCGTATCTATGTAATGCGTTTGAACATTGACCATTGTTTTATTTTCAACATTTGAGTATCTTTCACATTATAGAAAAGTAAGAATAGTGAATATTCCCTTTAGTCCATATTATAAGAATTTTAATTTAGCTCTCAAAATGAGTTTCTTAAGAAAACATGTGAAAAGTTAATTGGATATTTGTAGTTAATGTTTTTTTTGTAATATTCTCCACATCTATTGTAATATTTTTAAAAGAGAGAAATACATAAGTATTTTTAAATATAAAAAAATAGAGGCAAAGTAGGAAAAACATTTAATGAGGAGAAATTGTAAGATTTTTTTACTTTAAAAAAATATGAGATAAACTCTCGTATTTTAAACTAAAATTGTTCAAATTTTGAGTTTTTATGTTACGGACCGGAGGGACTATAAAATATATTATTAAAATGTTAGTTAACTTAATTGAAATTACTTAATTTTACTAGACTCATATATTTATGTTTGCATAATTCATCTTTTGTTTATTTATTGTCAAATACTCCATCCGGTCCCTAATATAAGAGCTAGCCACAAAAAAAACGCTTATTAAGAAAACATGTGAATGTTAGTTAGGTGTCTAGAGTTAATGTTTCTTCCAATGTTGCTCATATTTACTATGATACTTTTAAGAGAGAGAAATAAATAAACATTAATAAATATGAAAGAGAGTTAGAGGCAAAGTAGAAAAAGACATATTAAATGAGGAGAGAATATTAGATGAGTTCTTATATTAGGACAAAAACCATTTAAATTTTGGGCACTTATATTAAAGACCAGAGGGAGTAGAATAATTGAGAAAAAATGTTGAGATGTTATATTTAGGAACATGTTCTTTTCTTCAATAGGTTTATATTAATAAACGAATGGAGTTTGAAATAAAAAAAAAACGAATGGAGTATAAACTAGTTTGTTTGTAGGAGCATATTTTAATAAGAATTTTATAAAAAAATCATCTTGTTGCTATCTTAAAAATAATATATTCATTATATTGTTCGACTGTATTCAGCATTTAATAAGGAAAAAGATGGTAGAATAAAGAAATTCAATTGTGGAGAATGGAAATAAATTAAACGGTAATCACTGACCAATTTGCCGTTTTAGTATCTCTTAAAGTACTACCTCCGGTCCTAAATATAGGACCTAGATAACTTTTTTTTGGAGAAGTTAAGGTTGCAAAATAGTCTATTAAATCATGACATATTTGATATATTTTTAGATTATCCATTAGTTTATAAGTAAAATAAATTAGTTTAAAGGAAAAAATTAGGTAAATCAATTTATAATTAACTTAATTTGCTGTTTTTTATGATTTTTCAAAAAAGTCAATTAGGTCTTATATTTAGGACCGGAGGGAGTATAAATTAAAGAAAACCCATAACACCCCTTGTTGATAGGATGGCTTACTGGTAGGGGTGGGAATGGTCCAGGTCTGGCCTGGCCTGCTCACAAAATGGTCTGGCCTGTGGCATAATTGATCGGCCTGACCCTGGCCTGTGACCTACTACAAACAATTTTTTTAAGCCTGAGCCTGGTCTGTGGCCTGGACTGGCCTGACTATTAGCCTGTTAGAAGGTCTGATTAATTAAAAATACTCAATAAGAGGTTTAGAAATATGAATGGTGGGTAACATCATTTGAATGAATGCTGAGAGAATGTGCGACAATAAACACACTAGAATAGAAGATGATATAATTGTAATTTTATATTAAGAATTAATAAAAATAACATCAATTAATATAGTAACATAATTTTTTATTTGAATAAATATTATTTAACTTCTTAATAGGCCAGTCTGATAGGCTAATAGACTTTTTTCTCAAGCCTGAGACTGACCTATTAAGCAAAATAGTTTAAAAGAAAAGGCCTGGGCCTGGATATAAGGAGGCCTGTCCAAGGCCTTGACGGTCCAAATCATAGGCCCCTGATAGCCGGCCTGGGCTATTCCCACCCCTACTTACTGGCCCATATTAGAATATAGTGCTACACTCCCTTAACACTTTTTCTGCCTTTTTTATGAGAGATCCTACTTGGTCATTGGCCAGGTTTTGTTTCTTTCCCTTATGTTCCACATGTAAGATTGTCACACTGACATGCTTGTAAATGTTTTGATCAATAACTGGCAAAAAAAAATGTTTTGATCAATACAATTTCCTTTGGCTCAGAAAAAAGAAAACCCATAACACCCTTCTAAACATAAACACAATAATAACTTTCTTCATAGTCTGCATTTATTTGCCCCTTTATATTCCAATAAATGTTTAGCGATATTGGTAAGACAATAATCTTCAAGGCACATCAACAATTTCATTCAAATTTTTATTCTTGCATTGCCACCTATTCTCGTAATATAAGGTGTGAGTTGGATTGTTAGAAGAACTACTCAAATGATACAATGAATATAGATTTTCTCCCCAACAAGGGGTGTTGATAGGATGGGTGGGATGTCACAATAAAAGGGATCAAGTTAGGATTTTCACCCCGTATCAGTATAGTATCAACTTTTTTGGACATGATCATAACAAGTCAATCTATATTATTTTCTTTTCCATAATTCCATATTCTTTGGGCTTATGTAAAGTTTTTTACTTTTTTCTAATATAGGTCCAACACCTGTAACGTTTGAAATAAAAAACCCTCAAGAATATATCTCAGAAAGATACGAAGAATATGCTCTATTAAATTACATAAAACCATTATCATCATTCATACAAAAAAATATGCCTCAAATTAATAAACTACTTTATATTTCAGATTTATGCATGCCAACTGTCGAGTCTAAGGGTCTGTTTGGTATGAGGGGAAGAGTTGGAAAATGGGCGAAGGGAAAATTTTTGTGACATAAATTTATAAAAATTTAAGAAGTGGAGTTGGAAATTCTAAACTAATATATATACCTCTTATAATTAACATCTTATCTTTATTAAAATATCACAACCCCACTTCTTCAATATTTAAAAATTCATCTTACAAAAATTTCCTTTCCCTCCAAATCCCACGTACCAAACAGGCGCTAAAACAATTTCAAATTTTTATCTTCATGACCGGGCCAATTGAGAATGGATCATGTGAAAAAAGAAAATAACATCACGAGCCAAGCAATTATTTTGCAATCCCACTCATCTTTGTCAACTCAAATTTTGAAACTAAAGAAACAAATAAAAATCATCTAGGTTTCACCAAAGGTCTTATAACCTAGTGGTGGTATGATATCCCTCCTTTAAATGGGAAATTGTGGGTTTGATCCTATTTATAACCTCAAAATGTTAGTGTATGCCCCTTTAATTGACAAAAACATCAAGGCTTCTAAATACTCAAAACCAAATCATGGCTTTCAACCACATGTTTGAAATCATAATCTTCCAACATCTTAAAAACGCACAAAGAATATGCAATTAAATTACATAAAGGGGTGATAATTAAATTAACTAGTAACTTATTTTTCTTTTATACAAAAATTTTAGGAAGGGGTTTGGGTTCAACTCAATTCAAGGGCAGGGCACCTAACTCATGATCCACTGGGGCCTGTCCCTGTGGGCTCTGGAGCATGACCAACAAGCCCTTTATATCTGTCCACACAGGTAGGTTAATCCCAACTTCACTTAGCTACGGAAATGTCTCCCCAAGCGCCGCGATGGAGACACAACAAAGTGTCACTCCCCAGGATCGAACTCGCGACGTGGTGGACAACCGGACGCTCATTGTTTAATTCCTTTGCCACTGAACCCACGGACGATGGGTAACTAGTAACTTATTCTATATATAAAAAAGGAAGTTCCTGTTTCAAGAGTACTTTAACCATGCTCCATGTTTTACTTTTACCAAAATCTGTTATATAAGTGGGTAGTGGGTAACTAACAAGCTAAGTTTTTAATGAAATAATAATTTTTATATAAAAAAAATAAGGCTAGCATCTAAAATTTTCTCCCATCCCAAGATGTTGGGAATAGGTCGGGACAAATTTGAACACTCCTTGATGTCTCAACGCTCAAGTAGAAACAACAATAATCTTTACATAGTGAAAATGTGACTTCATAAATGTTCAAAGACAAAAGCATAGACATTTAACTAGTGATATTCATGCTGCCTAGGGCGCTTGACCCTTCTCGGACAAAACAAATATGGTCATGCCCAGAAAAAATAGGTTCAATAGAAAATTGACATGTTTGAGCTAGACACGTTTGCAGGTAGGCCGAACATCTAACAAAGTAGATCGCCTTGCTCATTTGGCTCTGTCGACAAAATAAAAAAAAACATATATTTATATTGTTAACTGATATTATATATTTATATTAGATGTTGATATGTTGTTTTAATTATAATGTTTTGATGTATATATAGCATATTATATTCTTTGTAATCTTATTTTTATAAATCAATAAATAACAAAAGTCTCCGCTCTTCAGTAATCTTGATTTATCCATCTTATAATTGATATGGATATTTGCTAAGACACGTCATAGTTTTAAAATTTCAATACTTAAGTGTTATACTTATTTTTGAACATTTAAGGTGTTGAATTGTATAACCTGAAATATATTAAAACTCATAAAGTGTGTTTATTAGGTATGATTTTGAGGATAATATGATCATATGAGGATGATGCCTGCATTACCTACCTTGACCTTACCCAGCTCGAAAAGATATGTTACTCTAATGCACATGGTAATCGATGGGCTACATTTATGTTTCAGGCAGGGCATTGGGCAATAGGTATGACTCTTCCTCCCTAAGATCTTGAAACCGCTTTAAAATTAAGTCTCTTATTTGAGATTTAGGTACAATTGTCCCTCTAAACATAACTAATGTTCTCAAGGGAAATTATAGAAAAATGCCTTCTGAATTTCAAAAACAAATAGAATATTTTAACTAGTTGATTCATGTAATAACATCCCCAAATTACCCATCTAAAATTTAAAATTCAGAATGTACTTCATTTGTCTTTTTTGCTATTCAAAGATACTTGTGTGAACTCGGTGGACCACGTCATGTGTGGTATAACCAATCACAAGTAGACACATACGATCTGAAGTGTAATTTTTTAATTTGATGTGGCACCCTAAAAAAACTCAAGTAATCTTGAAAAATATTTTTATTTACACTATAAAATAAAAAACATTGAAAACATGAGATTTTCTCGACTAAAAACAAAGAAAACATGAGATTTAAATTTTTTTAGTTGTTAGTTCCTATTTTTAGGGTGTCACGTCAAATTAAAAATTACAAGTCATATCGGATATTTCCACTTGTGATTGGTTAGACCATAAATGATGTGGTACATCGGGTTCACGCAAGAATTTCTCTTTATTAAATTGTAAAAATACCCCAATCCTAGGCATAAGATTAGTTTAACTTTTTTTATAGACAAAGAAAGTTAAATGGACCACTTAATTTCAAGTGATTTTTTATGAGCCAAATAAACTAGTTTTAGTAAAAAAAATAAATATATAAATATTTTTTTGGCACAATATATAAATTTCATATGTGGGTCTCTTTGCATAATAGGTTGCTCACGAATGAGTCTTTATATGATCGTCACCTTCATTTGGATGGTGTTTGTGGGGTGTGTAAAACCAATATTGAGAATTTGCGTCATGCATTGCGAAATTGTGTTAAGGCTCGTGAGTTTTGGCTCAAGTTAAGGGTTTCCATTCATGATCTTGACTTTTGGGAGAGTGATGCGCAGACGTGGTTGGAGAGTAATTTGAAACTCTCTCGCAAAGCTGGTATAGAAAATTGGAAGGCTATTTTTTGTGTAGGTTGTTGGTTGATTTGGAGGCGAAGGAACGAAGTTGTACATCATGGTTTGTGTTCTAGTGTTGATGAAGGTGTGGCAGAGGCTATGGGTATTGTTCGTTGTATGGTGAGAGCAAAGAAATTTATTGGTGGTCATGGAAGTTTTCTCATGACTGGTCGGTTAAGCCAAGTTGTTGAGTCAGGTGTGAAAGTTTTTGTTGATGGTGCGTTCTCTTTAGGCTCATCAGTTGTTGGTTGTGGAGGTGTGGTTCGTGACTTAGAGGGGGATGTTTTAGAAGTCTTCATGTATTCAGCAAGCGTTGAGGCATAGTTATGAGGTTGCTTATGGGGGTTGAGGCGAGCATGGATTCAGGATTCCGACATGTATTTTTATTTTGTGATGTTGTTTCGGTGGTGGAGGGGTTGCAGCATGACGTATCTGACTTGCATGAGTATGCCGACTTGTTTGTCGAGGTGGGTGAATTACTGCGGCATCAGTGGATCGTAGAGCTTCGGGTGATTAGTCAGGAAAATAATGTAGCTGCAGATTTTTTAGCAAGGAACAACTTCAACTATGGCTTAGGCATTCACTTGGTGTCCAAAGCTGATGCGGTCTCAAGGATGTAGTTGGTTCTTAGTAATTTTTTTTAGTCTTATTTTCTTTTTATATAAAAAAAAAGAATAAACACTTCCTCCATGCTATAAATAGTAGTAATAGCGAGGCAACGACGGCGAAGAAAGCTGGCGGCGGCGGAGAAACAATTCCGGCGAAATTCCCCAACCTATATAACCACATTCATTCAAATCCCTCCACTACACACACCAAAACCACACTCAAATCCCCAATTTTTTCACCACATGGATCCTCCCATTGAAATTCCAGATCAATTCTCTTCCTTCCCTTCTCCACACTTCATTCCCTTCACTCCCCACCAAAATCCCGACGATGTTTCCCCCAATTCAGCCCCAAATTCAACTCAAAACCCTAACCCTAGCTCAAGTCTCTACCTTTCTTTCTCTATCCCCAAAAAGAGACGCCGCGGTAGGCCCCACCGGAGCCCCGCGAAATTTCGCCTTCCCGTCTTCTTCAACGGTAATAATCCCAGTGATCTCTCTCCTTCTACTTCCAATGCATCAGCTTCAGTTAATAATAGTAATAATAATAATAATCATGATGGTTATAGTACTCAATTGGGGTTGAAATCTGCTCCTGATGTTTCTGATGAGATTATTGTGATTAATAAGGAGCCTAAAGCTGAGGCTTTGATTGCCCTTAGTGCTGGTTTTCCTGCTGATTCACTTACTGAGGAGGAAATTGAAGCTGGGGTTTTGCCTGTTATTGGAGGGATTGAGCAGGTTAATTATACTCTAATTAGGAATCATATTATTGCGAAATGGCGTGAAAATGTTACGAATTGGGTTACTAGGGAGATGTTTGTTGATTATATTGATCAACATTATCATGCCCTTTTGGATTCGGCGTATAATTATTTGGTGTCTCGTGGTTATATTAACTTTGGTGTTGCTAATGCTATAAAAGAGAGGTTTCCGGCTGAGGCTAGTAAGCCGAGTGTTGTTATTATTGGCGCTGGTCTTGCCGGGTTGGCTGCTGCGAGGCAGCTTATGCGGTTTGGGTTTAAGGTGACGGTTTTGGAAGGTAGGAAGCGGGCTGGTGGGCGGGTTTATACGAAGAAGATGGAGGGAGGGAATAGGGTGTCAGCAGCTGCTGAATTAGGTGGTAGTGTTTTGACAGGTACTCATGGGAATCCTCTTGCGATTGTGGCTCGGCAGTTGGGTCATACGCTTCACAAGGTTAGAGATAAGTGTCCTCTTTATGGTGTGGATGGGAAGCCGGTTGACCCGGACACGGATAAGAAGGTAGAAACTGCTTTTAATCGGTTACTAGATAAGGCTAGTAGGCTTAGAGAGTTGATGGGTGATGTGTCTGTTGATGTGTCGCTTGGAGCTGCGCTGGAAACATTCAGACAGGTTTATGGGGATGCAGTGAATGATGAGGAGGTGAATTTGTTTAATTGGCATCTTGCAAATTTGGAATATGCTAATGCAGGACTACTATCAAACTTGTCGCTGGCATTTTGGGACCAAGACGATCCATATGACATGGGAGGGGATCATTGCTTCTTGCCAGGAGGGAATGTGAGGCTGGTTCAAGCTTTAGCTGAGAATGTGCCTATTTTATATGAGAAAACTGTACATACTATTAGATATGGTAGTGAAGGAGTGCAAGTTATTACAGGAAATCAGGTCTTTGAGGCTGATATGGCTCTGTGCACAGTACCTCTAGGGGTATTAAAGAAAGGTTCTGTCAAATTTATTCCTGAGCTGCCTCAAAGAAAGCTTGATGGAATAAAAAGATTAGGTTTTGGTCTGCTCAACAAAGTCGCCATGCTCTTTCCTCATGTGTTCTGGGAGACTGATCTTGATACATTTGGCCGCCTTTTTGATGACCCAAGTCGTCGTGGAGAGTTCTTCCTATTTTACAGCTATGCAACAGTTGCTGGTGGCCCCTTGTTGATTGCATTGGTAGCAGGGGAAGCTGCCCATAAATTTGAGAGTATGCCCCCTACAGATGCAGTTACACGGGTGCTTCAAATTCTCAAGGGTAATTAATTACTATATGTGCACCTCTTAAATTTCCGGTTTTAATAACGTCCAATAATGTTTCATCCAGTTTGCATGTGTCAGACTGAAATTCCATTTGCAAGTTAAACTGGGCAAAGCTCATTATTTTTTCTTGAACGCCATGTGTGATGTTTATTATATATTTGTTGAAATAAAGGGGCAAAGGTGAAAAGCTCAGTTTTTGCCTAGTTTACATTTACAATTCAAAAATAAACTCTATGCGGGTTCTCAGGCCCCTCTTAAGACTTCCTTAAGAATATCAGAAACTGTTTAATGCTACATTTATAGCTATAACTAAAATCTTTTGTCCAGTGTGATGCATATGATAGAAAACAACAAATATTTCATGAATCTAACTGCCTGAGATGTGTGCAGGTATCTATGAACCAAAAGGGATCAATGTCCCTGAGCCTATTCAAACTGTCTGTACTAGATGGGGTAGTGATCCATTCTGCTTTGGTTCTTATTCAAATGTTGCTGTTGGAGCTTCAGGAGATGACTACGATATTCTAGCAGAAAGTGTAGGAGATGGAAGACTATTCTTTGCTGGGGAGGCAACCACAAGGCAGTATCCTGCCACTATGCATGGGGCTTTTCTTAGTGGTCTAAGAGAAGCTGCAAATATGGCCCACTATGCTAATGTTAGGTCCCTTAGAATAAAGGTTGATAGGACTCCTTCAAATGCTCATTCTTGTGCTACCGTTCTTACAGATTTATTTAGGGAACCTGATATAGAATTTGGGAGCTTTTCAGTAATTCTTTCCCAGAAAAATGACGACCCCAAAGCTCCAGCAATTTTGAGGGTGACATTTGGTGAGTCTAGGAAGAAAACGCATGACCTTTCAAAACCATATCAGCAACACTCAAACAAATTACTTTTCCAGCAGCTTCAGTCTCATTTCAATCAGCAGCAGCAGCTTCATGTTTATACTATGCTATCAAGGCAACAGATTCTTGAGCTAAGAGAGGTAAGAGGTGGTGATGAGATGAGAATGAATTACCTTTGCGAAAAGCTGGGAATAAAGCTAGTAGGAAGGAAAGGGCTGGGACCTACTGCTGATTCTGTCATTGCTTCAATTAAAGCTGAGAGGGGGAATCGCAAGCCCATTTCAAAGCCCCTTTCAACCTCCACTGCTCTAAAACCAGGTAAGCGATATCATAACTACTTGTTTTCATATTTTTCATTTTGTTTGGTCATCTGAGTATGCGGGACTGTTAGAGGACTTAATTAGCATTTTTCTTGGTTTGATAAAGGGATGTCAAAGCTCAAAGCTGGTATTATAAAGAGAAAGATGATCAGGTATGAGCTCAAATGAGATTAATATTCCATTAAATATTTCTCTTCTGATTGAAAGTTTGACTTTGTATACCATTATCTCTGTCAACACAGAAAAGCAAAAGTGGTAAACAAAAGTCTCCGGTCTATACCTCCTCCTAGCACAAATTTGGGGGGTGAGAAAGTATCATCAGAGATTAACAAAATAGATCAAAATCCTCCTGATGTGCTTGGCGCAGGTATTCTTTTTTGCTGGAAAAGGAACATCCCCTCTAGTACTGTCTTCTTTTATGATTATGTTACCCTTTCAGTATGATTATCATCATAATATCTGTTCTTTCTGTCTGCATATTGTTTCTGCTCGTCACAGTTAGATTTTTTAAAGTTTTACATCCAGGCATATGCCTGTATTTCTTGTAGTAGCAACTTTTGTATTAACAAACCAACATAACATTAGTGTATGAGGTAATGATGCACTTATCGATATTTTTTATTGTACTGAATCTTTTTACTACAGTTTTGTAGCTTTCCAGGATGGAATATGATACTAATTTACGACATAATTCCCTGTAGGAAAAAGTCCTAATGAAGTGTCAAAGCAGTGAATGATTGACTTTTCTTTCATGGCTAAGAGGTGAGAGTTACCGAACAATGGTAGTCAGCACAATATCCTTAGTCATAATGGCAGTGGGTGTTGTCCTAGTCCATATTTTGTCCTCGATGTAGCTGCCCCTCTCTGGCATCCTTACATCTTTGGCTCAACATATTCTTGGTGCTTTTGATCGAAAGATTGTTGGTGGATTTGTTGTTAACCAAATACTTCAGTGCCATTGTCTTTGTTGCTGTCAACTGGTGGGTGCCATATCATTGAACTCTGAACAGAAATTTTCATGTTGTCTTGGTCTCCACAACAACCTTCCTGAGGTTTGCTAATAGTGGTGGGGTTTTGCTGACTACCCAAGAGCTTAACTTGTGAATAAAGCACCAGTTATTGGTCTTTTGATGCTCATTTCTCTCGCAAACTGAGAGAGCTCGTGAGCTCGTTTCGATTTGCGTGGTGAAACTTCAAGATTCCATAGTGGGAGATTTAGTTTGGAATAAAGAAATGTTCTTATAAATTTTAGGATTAGGATGATCCAAGAGGAATCGATTTTAAGATGTGGCCTTGCTGTTCTTGGATGATGTAGCTTAGTTATGTACTAACTAGACTTGTTATTTTTGATTTCGTTGACTTGGTCGCAAACGAGAGTTTCATATAATGTATGAGATGTGGCCAAGCTTTGTAATTCGTATCCAGTATAATTCTTTAGAACGAATGTATATATTGTGTTGGGAATCAAGATATACTTGTTTTTTTTTTAAGTTATTGCGTGGACTGAGAGGGTAGAGAGAAACGTTATTGCCCAAAATAATGCTAAAATCTGGAAACATTTGTATCTATGAAATGAAAGCTGCTTGAATTTAATTTATAAATTCATTTATATGAAGTGTTAATGAAAATTTTTTTTCTTGATAGAATAATGTACATATATTAAAACTAAAAAATAACTATAAGCACACTTTTTTTTATTTTGAATTGTAATTTTTGTTAAAGATGACCCTAATTCTCCCACTCCCTCACTAATTGCTTCTCCAACGTCCCCGCTGCTCCCTTTTTTTGTAGGCAAAAGGAAGAGTAGGGACCAAAATAACTGCTTTGGCTTCGCTCAGTTCGCTCCACTTATTCTCCACTTCACTACCTCTTCATTTTCCATCTCAACTCTTGGATCATGTTTTGAGCTGTTGAGATCAAGTTTGCCAAGTTTGAGTTTATTTATCCATTGAATGGTTTCACATTTTAATAATAATTTTGTATAATGTTAAATTCTAAACATTGATCCAAAGGTTGAGTAATAGCTTCAAATTTAGAGAAAGCACTGAAGCAGGTAGCTCCAATTTATAAGCTACTAGTCCTATGCATTAAATATTATAAGGAGTTAAAGGCCCACATAAATGAGGAGACAATTTCTCATAGCTCCTCAGGGAGATATTTTTGTCTATGTATGGTTGGATCCTCAGGAAGAAGGCATCACCCATCTCAAAGTCAGAGGTCTTGGTTTAACAAGGTACAAAGTGAAATTTTTTGTCAAACGCAATGAAACCAAAATTTGAAAACATTAATTACATAAATAAACCAAGAAGAATCTCCAAATACAAAGGTAAATCACAAGTCTGACATCCACTTGCATCATACTACTACTACCATATGGAAAAAGATACATGCAATGCAACTGCTAATAACTGCATTACAGTAAAATCACATCCACACCTTTATTCACATTTCCTCATCTCCTCACTATTGCTTTCAATTGCAATCACAGCCCTCTTATTATCTCAAGAATTGTATATACAGGTTGAAGTTTTGATTTCCAGTTTTAATTATCCAAGCTAAAGCCTTTCTGAGTAATCTGTTTAGCCATTATCATCACGGTTGCTAGCCCCTTCCAGCCACTTCTCTAGCTGAGCTTCTTTGGTAGCTTTGTAGTCATTGTACTTTTCAGACATCAAGAGTAGCTTCTCGCTAATATCGGTCTCTTCATGTTGCAGTTCATCCTCAACCTTGCTTGACGAGGCAACCTCATCTGTTTCCAAACCTTGTAGAGCTGAAGAAATGCTTGCAGATGAGGCTGATAGCCTTGAACTCATTGATCTCCTGTCTTCAAGTTGCGGCGGGATGAGATTCCTGGACATTTGTTTTGCTTTCGTAAAAACACTTGAGAAAGAGTAACCACTTTTCTCGTGGCCCTCCAGGAAATCAAGCGCAGGGCTACTCCAAGATGCCCTTTTTCCTGCAAGGCTATTGGAGCTAAATTGATGGTGGATTAAGCCTCTTTTAGGCTTTTTAGTTGCCATAGTTGCCAGAGAGTTTTTAATGTCTCTGGTCATCTCGTCAACTATGGGAAATCCACACTCCTTCATTGATCTTACCATTACAATAGAGTCCTCCAAATCTTCTGTGTGCAAACTTGTTTCATGAGCCTTGTCAGTGACAATTTTCTTGTGTTTTATCACATTAGGCACTGCTTTTTGAGTATGCTGTTGGACGTAGTAGAGCCCAACAGAGGGTTCATTAGCCAAGTATTTGATCATCTCAGCCAAACTTTCACTTATCTCCACAAAACCATCAGCCGTAGAGAATCCAAGCATCTTCCCAAAGGCAAGATCCGTTGCTCATTACTGGAACTACGCGGGAAAACATCGAAAAAGAAGCAAAATCACACAATTATTTATACTAATCAGCAGTACTTAAGAGTGTCACATACCACATTCAGTGAAAAAACAAATCCCCCAAGATTTTTTTAGATGCAGTAGACTACTTACACAACCAATGGAGGGATGTTGACCCTAATCCATAGGTCATAAAAGAGAAAATTTTTATTGTTTCTTCATAAAACCAACCATTGCAAAGGGTTTAAAAAACTTCAACATTATGGTGCCCTTTGGTGAATCTGAACAATCCAATTCCTCAAGTATTTGGAAGCTTGTGTATTAAAAACTTTAGTACTACCAAACACATGGGAGGAAATCAAGACTGTACATATTTAAAGAATTGAAGTACCATACATATGGGAAATAAATCAACTCACTGTAATCTCAAAGTCCTTGAATTTTTAACTCTCAAATAAGTCAAGTAATCATGTTCATGTTCCAAACATCTCCAAGTTCAACTTCTCATTATACTGAGATTGAATAAACAACATAACACATCATATATACTGAGATGAACATAACACTCCCATAAATAGTAAAGCAGATTAATAAACATTATCAAAATAAAAAATCTCAAGAAAAGTTGAATGAACATCACACTCCCAAAAATCAAGTTCTACAAAAAAACAAAACAACATAACACATCATATATTCTAAGATGCACAAATCCCATGTGTGATATGCACTTAAGCTTCGATGTTTTATATGAAAGATGCAAACTTTGAATAATTCAGGCCATGGAGAATCACAGGAAACAAAATTAAACAACTGGGGTTTAAAAAATTAGCGAATTTATGGTTTAAATTGAAGTAAAGAAATAGAAATAATAAAGAGGAGAAGGAAAAGAAGTAACCCAAGAATAAGGACCTTATTGTATCAGTATCATCATGAAGGGGTGAGATTTTCAGTGATGATTCTCTTCTATAGAGACAAATCTTCAAATGGGATAAAGCTTATGTTGAAATGGGATTTCGATTTTGTCATTTCATTTGTTCAGGAGATTCTTTTTCTTTTTCTTTCTTTTTTGATTGAGTGCAATACACTCACCTATTCTCTATTTTAATTCAATTACAAAAAATACCCTGCATTTCAAAAGCCTACACAAATTTCATTAAAAAAAATTTAAGATATATTACAAATAACCCTCTATTTCAAAGTCAGCATTTTCCATTAAATGAAATTAATAGTGTTAACAAAAAGAGCTAAAAGTGTACTTTTTAAACATAAAATACTAAAATAAAACTTGACACAAATATAAAGAAACAAAAGTATACTTTAATCTTTTATTTATTTTAAGTACTACAAACATATTTTGTAATAAAAAATCATATTTCAAATGTATTTTTATTCATAGTATAATTTAGGTTTTTGTTAGAATGAAGGGTAAATGGTAAATATAATATAGATTTGATTTTAAAAATTTCTTTTTAGAATACATCCATGTGTTAACCAAGTGAACTAAACTTACGTTTTTAAAACAAAGGGGAGATCCATGTAGTAAAGGCAAAAGACTCTCGTCTCTTAAGCAAGTGTTTGGGGGTTCAATCACTAACTCTTGCGAATAGAGCAAATTCACAGATCAGTTGTCTATCCTTTATATGTGACTTCTAAACAGCGAGAGATTAGTCTCACTTGACACGCGAGTGGGATATCCTTGGGTAACCAAAAAGGCAAAAGAGAAAAAAGCTCAATGTAGTATTTTGCTTTTTCCATTTTTCGTTTAGTTAGATTGGCATTTGGCAAGCCTAAGATTGATGTTAAAGAGATTCTCATAGAATATAATCATGTTAGGGAATCATTTTTTTAAGGAGGAACTGTTGTTGAAAGAATATTCTTTGTTGTATAATTCTTTTTATCAACTTTTGTTTCATATAATCTAAATAAGACCTTGTTCACATGCATATGTATAAAGACATCTGTGATGAAATAGGCTAAAATGCTTTATTATTTTGTGAATCTAAAGGTATCGATCATATTATTAATACTTGTACTTTATCTTAAATTGACAATAAATAAAATTGTTAATTGAAACAAATATTTGTGAGTTACTAGGTTTTCAAGAAAAGAGTTACTTTGGGGAAATCGTACTGTTACACACATGAGGTTATTATTTTCTTTTGGACCTTTTTCTTGGCCAAACAAAAGTATTGGATTATTTTACGACTTAAAAAATGAATTTTTCAGTCTTAAAAAGAAATAACAGTGTACTCTTTAAACAAAACTGCGGATCCTTTGTGTTACATGATATATATCGTTTTTTTCATTTGGATCAAATACACTCCTTTTATTCACAAATATAAGACTCATTTGAAGGAATGTGTCTATTCCTAGATATAAGACTCATTTCTAATTTTTCTTAATTTTTCTCAAAATATCGCTATTAATACTCCTTGATAGAAAATAAATAAGCAAGAGAGGGTGGAAATAAAAGTATGAGATTATGGTGTTCTGATATAATATCATGCAATAAACACAGTTTCTTTGATTTTAAATAGTTTATTATGAGCAAGTAGTGCTTCAAATCCAATTTACCATCCATTTACCAGCTCTAATAAATAATCTTCATGAAGATTGGTCCGCTCCTTTGAAAATACGTAGCCCTCATTAGAGGAATAATACTAGCACTTTAACTAAAACGTATCACTGGTAGATTGAATTGCAATCTTATTGTTCTTCCCATCAGCTAATTTGCTTTGCACTTGCATACATACCTATTACTCATACCCTATTACATAAAAAGTATTGAGTACAACAATTTGTTTAAAACTCTAGCTTCAATCATTTGTGTAATTGAAGTGTGAAGCCTGAAGATTTTATTATAAGGGTTACTAATCAACTCAATATTTACAACATAAGTTGTGATCTGAGGTTGGTGCTTGAGTGGTAGTATAACAATTTTGATAAAATAACATGACCTATGTATACTCGTACGAAAAGGATCGTACTCAGTTCCACAACAATGACACCGCTTCGAAGTGTGACCATCATAATTGCATCCCTTTGTCAATTTGTTAGCAATTACTTGGTTGAGTACTTGAGTTCTCTAAGAAAATACATGCATGTCCCCAAAAATTGAATAACGTTCTTGGCCATTTTGTCTATGAGAAAAGAAAAATATGGTGAACGGTGATATTGTAAGTGCATAACCATGTCCGAAAAAAAGTGTATAACTATAAAAGGATCAGGGTCACAGTTCATGAATTTGTTTTTTTTCTTTTTGCATAAGAAACTGGAAAACTATATGCCAAGTGGCATTAAAGAAGAATATAAATCAGGGAGCCTAAGTTCCCCCGGCATCCCTCCCCTCAATGAAGGAGGGAGGCTGGTGAAACTCACAAAAGATTCAATCTATGCTATATATGAGAGTGTTTAGCTAGCAGGTCAACAATTATAAGAGATTCTCTATGAACATGCCAAATCTGAAGGTTCCAATCCTTATGAAAGGATGTTCGAGCTTCATCAATGATGTCCCTAAAAGGATGGCCCAAATCACAGCCCCTGAGCACGTAGTTGATGGCTTCAATAGAGTCGGATCGCAACACAACCTTCCTGTATCCTTTGTTTCAGCACCAAGTCAGGCCATAGTATATTCCAAGGAGTTCAGCTATGGTTGAAGGAACCATGATAAGTTTGCAGTTGAATCCTCCAAGCCAATGCCCATCATGGGATTGGAGATATCCACCACAACCACTGCTCCTATCCCTGAGAACTGATCCATCAACCTTGAGTGTGACCTCATCCTCCTCAGTCCCTATCCCTTGCTGTTGATAGTCCATTTCCCTAACGCGAGACTTATCCGAGTGAGTGAGGGCCAGGTCTGCGGATGCCGGGAAGAAGGAGTGGTGAACCTTTGGAGGTGTAGTCATGGAGTGAGCATCAAAGAGTCTAGTACACCGAGCAACCCAAATATCCCAGCACACATATCCGAAGAGGTTAGGCCAAGGAACTGATTTCGTCATGGGTGTACCAAGTTCATGCACCAAATTCCACTTAATCCAAGCTTCCCTATCAAGAGCGAAGAAGTTATCCCATTCTCCCGGATGGAGAATTTCCTTCCAGCAACCTTTGATTCTTGGGCAATCGCGGAGAAGGTGGAGGATGTCTTCCTCCTCCCCACAGTCAAATTTCCCTACGCAGGCTTCCCGTGTGGACTTTTCCATGGACCGCAAGCCACATAAAGGATTTGATTTTCTAAGGGACATGCCACCTCCAAAGCAACTTCCAAATATTACTTGCTTCCATCCTGATACCTGTACACAAAAAGGAATACGCAGATTTTATAGAAAAACAGCAGTTAGTAGCAGGTTTCCAGTAATATCTATCCTCTCCTCTGTCCTCACGGGGTGGGTGATGAATTTGTTTTCAAATATGGAAAATCACGCACTACAATTCTCTTTCAAATATATCACTCTGCACAATCTTAAACATAAGTCAACCTAACTTTTGTTTTACTTAAAAAGGAAACAAAGCAGAACACTAAATTATAACATATGTCACATGTAATTAGATTATAGGTTAGTTTTTAGTAGAATATATTAGATTTGGGAGAAAAAGATAATCATAAACAATTTAAATTGACTAATTTTGCATGTTTAATTTCTCCAAAAAAGTCAAAGTAATTTTTAATATGATCCGAGGCAGTAGTAAATAATTAGACTAGACAATGAGCTATACAATTGTAGATGTAATCTACATAAAAAGTTTAGCACGTACGGTTAGTTTGTAAGCAATTAGAGAGGGTTGGATTGGCAAAAAAAATTGGAGAGGGTTGAAGGATAGAGAGATCAATAAGAGAGAATATAACGTTTAAATTTTGATTTTGAAAGTTAGAAAGAGAAACAACAACAACTGTTTTAATTATTTTTTGTCTGAAAATAACGTGTTAATCACTTAATTGACAAAAAGAGATGTGGCAAAAAAGGGACCAAAATCAAAATTTTATACGCCCACGTGCAATATGAAACGAAAAAATATTTTAGTATAATTTTTTCAAATAAAACACAAATTGTTTTCAATTTAATGATTTCATTGGAAATTTATCCAATACTGGGCTGCTTATACCTTGTATAAAAAATACTAAACGCTAAATTGGAAGCTAATCTCAAAACTTGTTTAAGTAATCACAAATCAATGTTCTGCCCAATAGAGAACATAATGTGTTTAAGTTGCAAAGACACAACCACCAAGAGTTTAAATCAATTGATTGAGATTGTTCTATGTTGACTAGTAATCTTAAATTTGAGTTCTAGATATACAACCACAATAATTATTTGGAGGTAACGAGGTTCCCCAGAGTTTACATTCCCACAAATCGAATTAATCAGTTGCTAATAGTATTAATGTTACCGATGACAATAAATTCAAAAAAGAAAGTTGCAAACGGCACTCAATTTAGGTCAATGAAGAAAATATGATAATCTTCATTGATTTAAATGAACTTTAACTATATTTATTTAATTTAATAATTTTAATACAAGTAAAACGTCTCTCTTCCCGCTCCAGAGTCCCCACAATTAAATCCATTTCTCAGGGGCCGCTTTCATTCCTTCACAACGTAATTTTTATTAAACCGGCCCAACTAAAGTGACCACCCATATCCTCACCTTTTCCCCCCTACACGCGCTTTCACCCACGCTCTGATTAAACGTACCAACCAACCACACAACCTACCTCCCAATGGAAATCACCTCCTCATAGCCAGTTACTAGTCACTTTTTTTTTCGGTCAAATCTTGCAAATAAGGGTCCGTTTGGTTGCATGAAGGAAAGTGGAGAAATGGAAAGTGAAAGGGGTAAAAATGGAAAATAGGGGTAAATTAAGTAATGATGGAAAATAAAGTGTGTGGGGCCAAAAAAAGTGGGAGATAGAGAGAGAAAACTTGTGGGCTCCGAGATATATGTTTATTACAAAAGTACCCTCTACTTTCCACACTTTCCAATTCTTTGTGATTTTTTTGATGCAACCAAACAAGCCATAAGCCCATCCATCCCACAGCTATGCCAAACACTCGTGCAGTTAAGCCATTAAAAAAAAAAAAAAAAACACTCCTGCAGCTAAAGTTTTGGAAATTGCCGCATGTCAACCTTAATTAGTTTGAGTACTAAGTATAGAGTTGATTTAGGAGAGTTAAACCCATAATGTTGAACCTTGTTTAAGTCTATGTGAAGAATTATTTGATTAGAGTTAAATGGAGCTAAATATTTGTGGAAATTCAATCAAAGCATTAATACAATTATCAACTTTTTTTTATATAACAAAATTTTTGGAAGGGTCATGGCCAAAAAAAAAAATTTAGGATGGGGTTTGTACTAACTCATGATCCACTGGGTCTGTCCTTGTGGGCTCTGGAGCATGACCACAAGCCCTTTCTGTCTGTCCACACAGGTAGGTTACTCTCAACTTCACTTAGCTATGGAGATGTCTCCCCAAAAGCCGCAATGGAGACACAACAAAGTGTCACTCCCCAGGATCGAACTCGCGAAGTGGTGGTCATCTCGACGCTCATTTTTCAATCCCTTCGCTATTGAACTCACGGACGATGGGTCAATTATCAACTTTTATTTTGATTGAAGTTAAACATTTTTTTATGTGAAGGAAAAAAATTTTCCACCGTTGTAGATTAGTATGATTAATTGAGGAGAAATTAACACTGTGTTGTTATGTTCCATTTTCGTATTCACTCTTATCACTAATTTAATTCCATTCCCTAATCCCCATTTTACATTACAGCCAAGACCTCACAGTGATGTGTTTTCTTCATCATAGTCAAAACTTGTCTTTTTACCAAAAAAAAGACTTATCATGTTTTCTCTCTCATTTCCTTTTTGAAAAAAATATGAAGGGTTTAAATATAATTATTTCTCCTTACCAATAATATGCATTTTGTAAAAAAAAAACGAGTTCTTCCATACTCATCCCATTTAAATAGTTTAGACTTGAGTATCTTTTATATAAGACTTGAGTCGCCTAAACATCTTTCCAAATTCACATAAACTTTTCTGAACTATAAATTCATAGAAACAGTTATTTGATATAATGACTTTGAATTAGAAATCTTTTTTTTTACCTTGGTTTTGAAATTCCACACCTTTGTTTTTAATGACATTCATATTTTCAAAAACTATCTTATACCTAAAAATGGATCAATATTCTTAATATCAAATAGAACGTCTAAATGTAATTTAGATGCAAGTATCTAACTATCTATATCAGCTATGTAATTTCTTAACAACTAGAAACTCAGTTATATAGTAATCTCTTGTCTTTTTTTGCTTAGAGTCCCCGGTGCCCCCACTCTTGCTTCAAGACTTCCCTACCCTAGGTTTAAATGCAAGAAGTGATGGGTATACAACACCCTTACTCTCCCATAAGCTAGTAATCCCTTGTCTTTTTTTTTACCTTAGTAATACCTTGTCTTGATTGACAAGGAAACCTGTGCGGCGGTGGCCACGTCATACACTCCATCCTCGCGTTGTCACACGCTCTCGCTCCCGCGACGCTTTCATTGCCGCTCAAAGAACGTGAATTTGAAAATACCACCTCTCTCTCCAAACCAAAAAAAAAAATGAACAGAATAGAAAACAAAAAAAAAACTCCTCTCTCTCTCTCTTCACGCTCTCTCTCTCTCACACACACACACTCTCTTCTGTTGTGTTTTTGAAGCGAAACATAAAAAGCCATTCACTGTATAATTCCTTCCTTCTAAATTTTTTTATTCTTCTTCTTCTTCCTCTCTCGCCGGCCAAAAAAAAAAATCACCGGAAAGAAACACTCTCTGTTTCACTCGATTTTGTCGGCATTCTCAGAGATCAATTCCTCGCACTGAAAAATGTCTGAGGAAGAGAAATTACTGAAGGAGGCGAAGAAATTGCCATGGGAGGATCGTCTCTTTCACAAGAACTGGAAGGTCCGAAACGAAGCCAACGTCGATTTGGCCGCCCTCTGTGACTCCATTTCCGATCCAAAAGACCCTCGCATCCGTGAATTCGGTCAGTTTTTCTTCAATTTTAGGGTTTTTGATTTCGATCTCTCTGTTCTCCTCGTGGATCTAGGTTTTCTTTTCACTGCAGTGACTGCATTTTTGGTTTGGATCTTGTTTAACTTTTTTGTTGTTGTAATTTTTAGGTCCGTTTTTTAGGAAAACTGTGGCGGATTCTAATGCTCCTGTACAGGAAAAGGCACTAGATGCGTTGATTGCTTACTTGCGAGCAGCTGATGCTGATGCAGGAAGGTGTGTGCGATGATTTTTTGTATAATGCTTGATTTTGTTTCGTTGCATGCTGTGTTAATTTGAATTTGAAATGTGAATTTTGTTTAATGTGAATTTGAAATGTGTGTAGGTTTGGTAAGGAAGTGTGTGACGCAATTGTGGCTAAGTGTTTGACTGGAAGGCCAAAGACAGTGGAGAAAGCTCAGGCATCTTTTATGCTTTGGATAGAATTGGAAGCAGTGGATGCGTTTCTGGTATTGTTCAGTTGAATGTGAAGTTATTGAGTGTGAAATATTCAGTTTAATCGTGTTCAGCTAGTAGTAGATGTACAGAAAGTAGGTAACTGTTGACAAGTTTGTTCTGGAAGTATGGAGAATTTTTTGTATATATTTTGTTATAGGGTAGGATAGATAAAGAGTACATAACTGTTCTATACAATCACTATATTGGGCTCAACAGTTTTTTAAAGTAAAACAAGAATATTGATATGTTAAAATGAGTCATTGGGTTTAAAATATTCAGTCATTGGATTTTGAATAAATTCTTGAGCTAGACAACTTGACATTTAGTTAGTTAAAAATAGAGGTTCGGTCCTTGTCTGCTTTCAAAGTTTCACTCTGGGAGGCGAATGCTTTTATGCATCAATTTCTATCCTCCTGCTCACCATTTTTTTTACTATTTTTGGTATATATATAGGATGCAATGGAGAAGGCAATTAAGAATAAAGTTGCTAAAGCTGTTGTACCTGCAATAGATGTCATGTTTCAGGCATTAAGGTTTGTAACTTGTTTGTTGCGCTTACAATGTTTGACATTGTTTTTCTCTTGCAATGGGTAACTTGTAAAGCTGAATCTGTTCATATTCTTAGTGAATTTGGAGCAAAAATTTTGCCCCCCAAAAGGATTTTGAAGATGCTTCCTGAACTCTTTGATCACCAAGATCAAAATGTACGTGCATCTTCTAAAGGATTGACTCTTGAGCTTTGTCGGTGGATTGGCAAAGATCCTGTAAAGTCTATTTTGTTCGAGAAAATGAGAGATACAATGGTATGCTAAATTGATTTCTGCTAATCTATGCCTCTTCATTTGCTCTACTGCGAGGAAATTATTTATTGCTTACCTTCTGCAGAAAAAAGAGCTGGAAGCTGAGCTTGTAAATGTTAGTGGAACGGCTAAGCCAACGCGGAAAATAAGGTAGTTGTTTTTGGATAATACACTGTTTTTTCAAAATTGTGCCTTCTTTCATCTGGTCAGGAGTTGTTCTAGCATCTAGGTTGTAGAATGTTCTGTTTTTCAATGCGATTTAGCTTCATTCATCTAGTCAGGACTTGTTTAAAGCATCAAGGTATTAGAATGTTCTTTTAAGTGGCCCGTGCTTGGGAATTTGTGGTGGCAATAAAAGTGACAGGGAATTGAAGATAATGCGACACATATGCTACATGCATCCATATTCTTTCTTTCTTATATCATGGCCTCAAACTTAATTTGATCCTGCTTTTCTTTACTTGATAATCTGAATTTATGTTACATCCATAATAAAGTTATCTGCTCCTGTGATTATCCCGTGGCATGTTTGCTTGATGACATGTTGTGGATAATCATGGACATATTTGTGAAGATAGAGAGAAAATGTATTTTCTTATTATCAAGGTTGATGTACAAGAGCCTACTTATAGGCTAGAAGGAAGACAGGATAATAATCCCTAATTAATGCTAATGATAACTCATAAAGCCTAATAAGAGCCTACATAATCAGCAAGAATATTTACAATAATTACAGAATATTCTCACACTCCCCCTCAAGTTGGATCATATATGTCGATCATGTCCAACTTGCTTATACAATTATCAAATGCAGGTTTGAGGAGCGCCTTCGTTAGTACATCAGCCGCTTGAAGGTTTGTCGGAAGAAAGATCAAACATATGGTCCCTTCTTCAACTTTTTCTCTGATGAAATGTCTGTCTATCTCCACATGCTTTGACCTCTCGTGCTGAACAGGATTTAAGGCCATGCTTATAGCTGCCTTATTGTCACAATAGAGTTTGAGTGGCAAATCCACTTGGACCTGTATCTCGCAAAGAACACGTTTTAGCCACATTTCCTCCATTATTCCTTGAGCCAACGCCCTTAATTCAGCTTCAGCACTGCTTTTTGACACAACCCTCTGTTTCTGACTCTTCCAAGTTACTAAATTCCCCCATACAAAGGAGCAATAACCAGAAGTAGATCTTCGGTCAGGATGTGTTCCTCCCCAACTTGCATCAGTGTAAACTTCAATCGATCTTCGTTCTTGTTTCCGGAAGAACAAACCTTTCCCGGGAGTACCTTTTAGATACCTCAAGATCCTGTACGCAGCATCCATATGCTTCTTTCTTGGATCACTCATATATTGACTAGCAACACTTACTGCAAACGCTATATCAGGTCTTGTGTGGGAAAGATAAATTAGCTTCCCAACAAGTCTTTGATATCTTTCTTTATCCACTGGCTCTTCTAGCTCTTTATCTTCCTTTTCAGCTTCAGCATCATCATCAAGATCATCCTCTTCTGAATCCCCCTCTTCTCTAGGCTTCTTCTTTTTCTTAGGAGGTACAATAGGAGTTGGTTCAGGACTACACCCCAACATGCCTGTTTCTTCGAGGAGATCCAGTATATACTTCCTTTGGGACACATAAACTCCTTTCCTTGATCTTGCAACTTCCATTCCAAGAAAGTACTTCAGATTCCCTAGGTCTTTGACTTCAAATTCCTTGCCAAGCGCAAGTTTTATCCTAGACATTTCATCAATATGATCTCCTGTAAGAATTATATCATCAACATACACAATAAGGATACATCTCCTTCCTCCCTCTGTTTTGACAAACATAGTATGATCTGATAAACATTGTTTGTAGCCTTCAACTTTCAGGACCTTTGAAAACCTGTCAAACCAAGCCCTAGGAGACTGTTTCAGGCCATAGAGAGACTTCTTCAACTTGCAAACCTTATCACCTCTTCCCTCCTCAAAACCAGGAGGTAAAGTCATGTAAACTTCTTCTTTAAGCTCTCCGTTCAAGAAGGCATTCTTAATGTCCATCTGATGAAGTGGCCAGTCCAAGTTAGCTGCTACAGACAATAAAACTCGGATAGTATTCAATTTTGCCACTGGTGCAAACGTCTCTTGGTAGTCTAGACCATAAGTCTGAGTGAAACCTCTTGCCACAAGTCGTGCTTTTAACTTGTCAAGAGTACCATCAGCCATATACTTAGGGGTAAATACCCATTTGCAACTAACAAGTTTCTTGCCTCTCGGTTTTTCAACCACAGCCCACGTCTCATTCTTCTCAAGAGCTCTCATCTCCTCCATAACTGCTGCTCTCCATTCAGGTACCTCAAGTGCTTCCTGAATGTTTTTAGGAACATGGACTTTATCCAAACCGGTAACAAATGCCCTATAGCCTGAGGAAAGAGCATTATAGGACATATACTTTTGAATTGGATGTAGAGTACACGATCGAGGCTGTTTCCTGTGAGCAATAGGCACATCAAGGTCATTATATTCATTAACATTTATATGAATTTCCTGAGATACCTCTGGAACAGTCTCTTCAGCAACCACCACTTCTGGCTCCTTTGGTTCTTCAGGAGCTATCACTGGTTCTGAATGCTTGAGTGCTTCAGATGCAAGTTTCTTTCCTCCCTTAGATTTTTGCCTTCGTGAGTACACCATCATATCTTTGTTCCCTGCATTCAAATTTTGCACAAGAGATGGTTGGGTTAAGGGAGGTTTGATTTGTGGTGGTGGTGATGGCTCTGTCTGTGGTATAGATGGAGGTGGTGGCTCTGTTTGTGGTAAAGGTGAAGGTGATGGCTCTATCTGTGGTAGGGTTATCCATTGTTCAAGAGTGTTATATTCTTGTACAGGTTCAGGTACCCAAGTCTGAGATTCACTCGTTCTCTCCCCCTGAATTGAAGATTTGGGATAGAAAGGTGTATCTTCATAAAAAGTAACATCAAAACTTACAAATAGGTGTTTAGAGACAGGATCAAAACATTTGTACCCCTTTTGAGTTGGAGAATACCCAAGAAAAATACATTTCACTGCACGAGGATCAAATTTGTTATTTGGATGAGCATGAACAAAGGCAGTACAACCAAAGACACGAAAGGGAAGATTTGATTCAAGGTGAGTGGTAGGAAAGATACTTTGTAACATTTTTAGTGGAGTTTCAAAAGATATCACCTTATTTGGCATTCGGTTGATGAGGTGGGTGGCAGTTAAAATGGCATCTCCCCAATAAAACTTTGGTACATTTGAAGTGATCATAAGAGCCCTAGTGACTTCCAAGATGTGTCTATTTTTCCTTTCAGCAATCCCATTTTGTTGAGGGGTATGAACACACGAACTTCTATGGATAATACCATGAGTTTGGAGAAAATCACTCAAAGTTCGGTTAAAATATTCAGTGCCATTGTCAGAATGTAAAACTTTGATACTTGTATTAAATTGATTTTTAATCATAGCATAGAAACTCATGAAAGCATTTGGTGCCTCAGACTTGTCCTTCAACAGATAAACCCAACAAACACGAGTATGATCATCTATGAAAGTAATAAACCCCCTTGCTTTGGTACGGTTTGGGTTGCGGGAAGGTCCCCATAAATCACTATGAATGGTAGTGAATGGTTTGGTAGGAATATATGGAGCTCTAGGATATGATGACCGGTGATGTTTGGCCAATTCACATATTTCACATTTCATATCAAGGTTTGATGGTGGGCTAATAGTTGGAAACATACGGGATAAATAATGGAAATTAGGGTGACCCATTCTCTTGTGCAACAACATAATATCTTCATTTTTAGAGATTGTGTTACATACCCTTCTGATAGGTTGGTGACTCACTCTGGCGTCGTCAAGGAAGTAAAGTCCCTCGCATTCCTTAGCATGACCAAACACCATCCCCGATGATAGATCCTGAAACACACAATGAGTAGGCAAAAAATTAGCAGAACAATTTGATTGTTTTGTCAACTGACTGACAGACAGTAAGCTGCACGCTAATTTCGGCACATGTAAAACAGATTCCAGAGTGATACTCTCTGAAATTTTAATACTCCCTTTCCCAGCAATAGAAGCAAGTGAACCATCAGCAATTTTCACTTTCATGTTGCCGGCACACGGGATGTAAGAAGTGAACAACTTGTGATTGTCAGTCATGTGATCAGAGGCACCAGAATCAACAATCCACACCTGCCGATTCTGAGAAGTTTTCAAGGCTTGGAGAAAGTTACCCCGTTTTGCCACAAAGGTTAACGATACAGTTTCCACTGCGACACTTGTTTCGGTCGATAAATGAATTGCCCTCCTTACTACCAAACTCAGGAAACATATGGCAGCATTGACTAAGAGGTTTGCAATCACCATCTTCATCGTTTCTGAAACTCCAATTGCAAATAAGCTTCCAAGGTAGGTACTAATCAAGAACCAGAGCATTTGGACAGCAAGATTCTCAACCATGAAGACACTACCTATTCTGGAAAATAATGCACCCGACCTCGGATTTGACATTTGAGACCAGAGACTTGCCGGAAATGAAGCTGCGAACACGGTGGACGAAACCACCTGAAATACTGCCGCCGCACGCGCCTCCACGCGCCGCCACACGCGCGCGGCCGCCGGGATGTTCGCCGGCGCGTGGGGCTCACACGCGCCGCCGGAGACGGCGAAACTTCGGGGTTCTTCCGCGCGGACCTTCCTCTCTCCGATGGGCCAGGCGGTGACATCCAGAACAGCTCCGATCAACGCGCACAATTTCTGCCCTAACATTTGAAAGGGAAGTTCCATGGCTATGAAACTCTAATCACTAATTTGACTACTTTTGAGCACCTGCTCTGATACCATGTGGATAATCATGGACATATTTGTGAAGATAGAGAGAAAATGTATTTTCTTATTATCAAGGTTGATGTACAAGAGCCTACTTATAGGCTAGAAGGAAGACAGGATAATAATCCCTAATTAATGCTAATGATAACTCATAAAGCCTAATAAGAGCCTACATAATCAGCAAGAATATTTACAATAATTACAGAATATTCTCACACATGTCCTCCATCATTTGTATGTTCTTGTGTCACCACTGTGGTTATGGGTCCATTTTTTCAAAAAAGATTATGTTTTGAAGCCAGCCTATGGGCACAATTCCGGTATACACACATTATAGAAATAAATCAAGACGTGCAAAAATTTCTGTTTGTAGTTGGAGATATGCTCACACACCTGAAGCTGAAAAGTTTAAATATCTAAGCTATTTTGACCTGAATTCAAATTTCTTCCAAATACCAAAAATTTACCACTACATTAGAGATGTTTCTCATACTGAAATGACTTCATCTGCATAGGAACAAAAGCAAAAGCACATTTGTGTTGTTTTTTAATGCACCTAGATTTTGACTGTGTAGGCCTTCTCAATTCTAACAGTTATGACGGTTTCTTGGTGCCATACCGTTTATGAATTAGACAACCAGATTTTATTGGTAGAATTATTACTTTTTTGCCCTTAGTGTATTTAAAAAGCAGTTCCCCTTATTATACAGATCAGAGCAAGACAAGGAACCTGAACCAGAATCAGTTTCTGAGGTGGTGGGTCCTGGCCCTTCTGAAGAATCTGGGGCTGATGGTATGGCTTTGGATTTGGATACTTGAATATGGTTTTTCTCAATAATGTCTTGCTTGTTTACTGAGCCATTGATCATATGCTTATGCTTATTCTCTAATCATTTTAATTTCAGTTCCTCAAGAAATTGATGAATATGAGCTTGTTGATCCTGTTGATATATTGACTCCTTTGGAGAAGTCTGGATTTTGGGAAGGAGTGGTTAGTTTTCTCCACCATCTGACTGATTATTTCTACTTGTCGTTAAATGAAATATATGGTTTTTGTTATATAGTTCATATTTGTCTGTTTGCCTTTTTGTTCTCTCATGTCTTGTATGTAAAAATTTTAGAAAGCTACCAAATGGTCCGAGAGGAAGGAGGCAGTTGGCGAACTAACCAAGCTAGCGTCAACTAAAAAAATATCTCCTGGTGACTTTTCTGAAGTTTGTCGAACTTTGAAGAAGGTAATTTTTACTTTTTAAATGTAGTGGTTAATATGAGTTTGATGGGATGATATTGATCTGGTACTCTAAAGTATTCATGGTTGCTTGTCTCATTTTTTGTGAACCATGAGTTGAAGTTGGGGCATTATAATAGAATCATATCTGTTGGTCGTTAATTGCTATCCATATAGGAGAGAATCTGATGTATTTTTATGACAAATACTTTGGCAGAAC
The DNA here is from genome assembly GCA_029929735.1 of Mimosa pudica. Taxonomy (NCBI): domain Eukaryota; kingdom Viridiplantae; phylum Streptophyta; class Magnoliopsida; order Fabales; family Fabaceae; genus Mimosa; species Mimosa pudica. Next base: position 2,026,030 of record JAKELP010000021.1, on the reverse strand, counting down.
AATTATATTGAGTATATTTTTTTTTGTTATTAGCTTGAGTAGATTTTTTTTGGGTACATCAAGGGTAAAGGACGGAAATTCATGGCTGTTAGTTCTTGAAAAATGTTTATGAAATCCATTTACATATTTCATGGTTGCATCTCATTACTCAATAAAAAAAGGGGGCAACTGATAGAAACCCAATAGTCTTTTTTAATATTTTATTTTAGGAAGTTGTTATTTTTATATTTTATCATGTGTGTTGTGTCTATTGTGACAAGTGTCTAGTGTTAGTTATAAAATAGTGGCAGTTTATGTTTAGGGAAGTTATTTTCAGTTGTGTAATCAGTCTATATGTATCTTCTCATTGTATTATGTTGGATATGAATGAAGAATTGAATTAAGATATAGGAGATTGCTCCTCTCTTGTCCCTAGAACTAGATCCTGGTTCTAGCCCCCTCCCCTCTAGGATTTTCAGATTCTGGATCCTAGAACCTCTCTACTTTCCTCTCCTTTCCATCCATTTGTCTTATATATGTATATGTTTTTGTGGGTTCTATCAGCAACCCAGTTCTAGTTCCCACTTAGTGAGGGTGCTAGGGAAGGAAGATATACTAGGCAGCCTTACCCCAGCTTTATGTAAAGAGACTGATTCAAACCCACGACTTAAGATCCTATGGCGCTGCAAGCATGCTTATCGTTGAGTCAAACCGGCCCTTCCATCCCATTACTCAATATTTATACTTAACTACTCCCTCTATTCTACAATATAAGCAAATGTGGTGGGAGATGGTATGTTATATAATATAAGCTAATTGGAGAATGGTATGAGCATTTATTATGTTTTCCACTTTACCCTTTGTTGACAACACTCTCTCTCATCTTCCCTATGCACACTCTCATTTTTTCTTATCTAATTACCATCCCACTTATCCTCTTCATAAATATGGCCAAAGTTGGTAAATAATATGTTCTAGACATATTGATTGCTTTCAACAACTTTCAACAGTATTCTTGAATATAGCGATTTGGTAAACATTAACTTATATTGTGAAATGGAAGTAGTATTAGTTTCTTATTTGAGAAGTGCAGCACATAGTCTTCTTCCTTTTGTTTTCCCAACCCCGGAGGTTTTTTTTAAAATGGAATTTTTTGGACATGCATAGCTTTGGGAATCTCTTTAGAATGGAATTTAACAATCATTGGATGGTTTACACGTGTTGACTACTGGAGTTGATAATAGAAAGAGAAGAGTTGTGGAGCTTATGATACTTAGGGTTGTAATAGTAATCACATTACCTATGATTTGATGAATTCAATGTAATTTGAGTTTGGATTGTTTGCTCTGTGCAACGCATTTGTAGGGAGGGTATCTGCAGATAAATTAATGTTTAGGGGGCTACTCAAAATTCAGGAGGACTAGCCCGATAAAAATAAAGTCTCATTCTCTTTAAGATAATGGATTAATTAATATTAGCCATTTATTCTGCATAAGTCGGAGAGTTTAGGAGGGTTCATTGTCAGGCATTAAATATCAGGGCACTTATTTTGCGTATGACCTAATGTTTTTTTTTTGGGGCGGGGGATTGGTTCTGGCCAATTTAGCCTTTATCTTTTATATCGAATTTGTCCAAATGTTTGGGTTATAAAGATGTTTATAAAACTTTACTGCATATAATTTCTTGCTACCATTTTTCCTTTTTTGGCCTTATATTATGCTCTGAAATCTGTTGTACCTTCAATTATACCCTGCTTTCTAAGAGCTTTGTCCTTTTAGTCAGTCTTTCATGCAACAACTAGTTGTTTTGCTTCCTAAAGTTGAACTTTTGGTTTTTTCTTGCAGCTAATTACAGATGTAAATATTGCGGTTGCTGTTGAGGCAGTCCAGGCTCTAGGAAATCTTGCTCGGGGATTAAGAACCCACTTTTCTGCAAGTTCTCGTTTTATATTGCCTGTTCTACTTGTAAGTTCTATTTTGTAGTAATGGCTTATTATGGATTCTGTTTTTGATGGATTTGGGTGCTTCTAAATACATTTTTGATTAAAAGCTCATTACTTTTTGTCATGTTAGGCTTGTCCTATTTGTTCTATTGACACAACTTTTTTTGACTCAGCATGGCTTAAAAGCTTTGCTGAACTTTTTCAACACTTCAATTCTTTTTCCAGTACCAGCAACTAAGTAGTTTTGAGGGAGATTTCTATCAAAGATCACTAAAGGGATATAATTTCAAATTATGCTTAAAACATTCTGAAATCTGAAATATCACTCTAACTCTATGAGGCTGGTCTGGCAGTTTGTTATCATGCTCAACAACCAAGTTGCCCTTCATTAATTTTTATAAAAAGATTCATCCTCCATCACTGCCTGCCCCAGTGGGAACTTGTCTTCTCCGTAACATATACTTGTTATATTATTAAGGGAAACTTGTCAACAAAGTATATCATATAGAAAGTGTCCTTATGACTTGAAGTGTACTTTTGTCAAAATAGTATGCGAACTTGCCATATCATGAACATTACTTGAGGATTTACTAGAGGGAACCTTTCAACAATGATCTATGTATAGAGAGAGGGTGAATTTTTACAACTTGAAGTATTCTAAAAATGGAAAGGGAACTTGTCATTTCACTTTGCTTACTTATCGATTTCCTAATGAGAAATTGTTAACAAGGTTCAATATAGATAATGTTACTCCTTAAAGCTATTTGGTTTGATTGCCAAATGAAATTGTTTCTGTTCTTTGTTTGTTGTTTGTGGTGTATCTACCTTGTGTTTCCTTGGTATAAAATTAGTGTTTTTCAAATGTTATATTTTGGACATAAGGCTTGCCTAATGTGTCTATTGGTTGTCTAGGATAAATTGAAGGAAAAAAAACCTACTATGACTGAGGCATTAACTCAGACCCTGCAAGCAATACACAAAGCTGGATGTATAAGCCTGGTAGATGTAGTCGAAGGCAGGTTTTCCATCTATTTTATTATTGAGCTTCTTATCAGGCTTGAATTTTAATAAGCTATGCGCTAAAGGGTTTGAATTTTGGGTGAATTGATTTTTCGAAAACAGACTTTTTGTTAATTTTCTTCCTTTTTTAAAATCTGTTGTACGCATCCTGATTAAATGTAGGCCTTGGTTTGAGTTTTTTCTGTGTATATCTAGTTTCCAAATGAAATGTTATCAATTTGAGTATCATACAACGATAGCAACAGAGCCTTATCTCACCACATGGATTCGGCTACATGGATCATACATTTTGTTTTGGGTTCATTTGATTATTTTATTGTATGTTTTCTTTCCTATTAAGATTTATAGTCTGGTTCCCTTATCGAACTAAAGATTTTCTCTTCAAGAAGATGAAATTCCAATTGATGTTGACGAATTGCTGACTAAATTGCTGACTACATAGTTTTGAATGATTATAAACCCTTCCATATCCCTTCCAATTGATTTCGAGAATTCCTTTTACGACTATTTCCTGCCATATATATGTGATTACTCTGTATTATGGCTTTGATATCTTAATGTTTATATGCTAGAATGAAGACACTGAGGGCTAATTGATTTTTTCCAAGCTTTTGTGTTATATAATGATTTGTTGCATGTCGTCTTTTGGCTGGATATACACAGATGTCAAGACAGCCACAAAAAACAAAGTTCCTCTTGTGCGATCTTTAACCTTGACCTGGGTGACGTATTGTATTGAAACAAGTAACAAGGGTATTGTACTGAAGTTGCACAAGGATTATGTCCCAATCTGTATGGAGGTCAGTGTGGTTTGGTCTTTGGTTTTCTGTTGTCATTTTATTTCAAAGTTTAGAAATTTTATGCTTGGTTGAAATCTAGCATGAGAATTGAGATTTTAGTTTTCTTTTGATTTACATTTTTTATTTCTCTCTTTCTTGTTTAAAATATCTGTATTGGTGCATGTTTCATCTTTCCTGTTTGTTAATTACTAGAGTTCCTGAGATATACGGTTTATATATCAGTTGCCCCCCTTTCTTCGACAGAGCAATATCCTAGAACAATCAATCTTGACTTTGAAGTTAAACAAATTTTTTTACCTTGCTGACAACTTTTGTGTTGGCATATGCTCTAAGATTGTTTCTTGTCAACTCTGATTTTTTAGAGAAGCTTTTAGAGGACTATCATGTCTATTTTGTTGGCTTTTCCCACTTGTAATAAATACCAATTTTATCTTGCAGTGCTTAAATGATGGTACTCCAGATGTGAGGGATGCTGCCTTTTCAGCATTGGCAGCAATAGCTAAGGTATTGCTTGTAGCAAATAAGCTTTGTGGATTTGCTTCTTTTTGTTAATTTTAAACATTTTTTGTTTTTCATTTTGCAGTCAGTTGGAATGAGACCTCTGGAGAGGTCAATTGAAAAACTTGATGATGTCAGAAGAAAGAAGCTTTCTGAAATGATTGCAGGTTCTGAAGTTGCTCCACAAAGTGGTTCGGCTACAGGTTTGTTTAGCGTTTGTTGGATATTCCGCACATTTGTGTTTATCTTTGCTGACACTTTTTGTTGATTTTCCAGCAGGTTCTGTGCAAAATACTCGAAGCAGTGTGTCCTCTTTAGAGGTAGGGTTTTTTAATAGCTTATAAGTTCAACTTGAATCTTGTCACTCAGGACATAGAGTTGTCTTATCTTGTTTGCTTATTCTGTTGGTTTATTTGATGCGACTATGTGAATTTCTATGTTTTGTGATATACTAAATGATGGTGGTGATAAAAATAGAGGTCTACGTTATCCTGGCTACTCTTTTTCACCCTTTCATGGGCTATTTCCTCTCAAAACTTGTAACCATGCTGAAATTATAATGGAAAAGTTTTGCTTGAATGCCATAAGTGGAGGATGATCATTAATTACTTGTTGGGGTGTATTGTCCAAAGGGCATTTGGAAAATATATTTATTGTGCAGGACAGTGGAGTTGTTTTATGTCTATCTTATATCTTATTATATTTTGTGAGATGCTGACACATTTTTCCTTATTGGGCATGTCAGAGCTCAGAAAGTACTTTTGTTAGAAGGTCAGCAGCAAGCATGTTAAGTGGAAAGAGGCCTGCTCAGGCAGCAGTATGTATACATGTCATTGCTTGTGTGTTTTTATGTTTATTCATTGTGAGTTGTTATACCTAGCTTTTCCAATTTCAGCCGGTCCCCAAAAAGGGTGGCTCTGGGAAGTCTGGACCTAATAAGGTTGGAGATGGAGGTGCACAGGTTAAGCCTTCAAAATCAATTGAAACCCCTGAAGAAGTTGAGGTAAATATAGTTCTTTCCTGCGGAGTTGATTTAAATCTATTGTGTTGATTAGGTATGTGATTTTTAATGATATTATATTTTCTGTTTTACTGAACTTTAGCCGTCTGAGATGAGTCTTGAGGAAATTGAGAGCCGAATAGGTTCTCTGATACAGCCAGATACCATTACTCTTTTAAAAAGTACGGTGTGGAAAGAGCGATTGGAAGGTTGGTAGTTATTCATAACTTTATACACTTCATTTAATCTGTTTTGGTTTTTATTTTGCAGACCATGGATTTTGAACATGAGAATTTGTATTGTCATCCCCTAATAGCATTGACTTTAGTTGCTTGATCAGTTTGTCTAGTCGACTGGAAATGTTTATTCTCTAAAGCCAGGCAATGTTATGATTTGCAAAATATTTTATGTTTGTTAATGGGTTGACATTCTTTTGTTTTTTATGGTTTGACCATGAATTTCCTAGGCTCATTTCTCCCTATAATCTCCACTCCATCCTTTTGTGGATTAAATCTTGTGTACTTCAAATTGGAAAATCTAGTAGTCAATTGTTTGAGGCATCTTATCAAGTGTTCATGGATGTACTGTTGGCGACATTGCTTGTAGTTGTCACTGTACTGATTATTTTCTGCTTGACTTCCTATCACAAAAATTGTTGATGAGCTTAGTTACTAAAATTCAAATTTTGTAGGCATTTCTTCATTGAAAGAGCAAGTAGAAGGCTTACAGGACCTTGACCAGTCGGTGGAAATTTTGATTCGTTTACTTAGCTGTTTGCCTGGATGGGGCGAGAAAAATGTTCAGGTTCAGGAGTAGTTTGTTGTCATTTGGCTGATATTTGAATGAATGCCTGGAAAGCAGAAATTGTAATTTACAATCTGTGATTTCAATATCGTCAAACAGGTTCAGCAGCAGGTTATTGAAGTGATCACACATATAGCATCAAAAGCTTCTAAGTTTCCAAAGAAGTGTGTAGTACTTTGCCTTTTGGGTAGGTATTGTGGTTTGGTTTTAATAAGGTTGTTCGTTGGCCTTTTCATGAGCCAGCAGAAAATTGACCTTACCTCTTTCTTTAAAATTTTTTATAGGACTTAGTGAACGTGTGGCAGATATCAAGACACGTACACAGGCTATGAAGTGCCTTACTACTTTCTGTGAAGCAGTTGGTCCGGGATTTGTTTTTGAAAGAGTAGGCGTTGTTGCATTCTGTTTCTATGTATTCTTATCATTGGCCATAATTGTATGCTTTGTCCATATCTGTAGATTATTTGTGGAGAGTTGTTTTTCTCCTCCTCTCATTAGAATATGTTAAAATGTAGTCAAGGAGGCCTTCTAGGATCTCACTTACGAGGTGGGGTCTTGATCAAATTTTCATGTCTCAAATGATATTTAATATTCTGGATCAATAATCTGGTGATTATTGTATATGGATCTACTGCAAATATCTGTTTTGGAAACTTTAAAAGATTTCTTAAAAATTTTCAAATATATGATTCTTATGTCGGAGCTATTTGTATTTTTTTGTAATACTTAACATTATTAATTATCATGTTTTATTGTTATTTATAGGTGGGGGAAATTAATGAAATAAGTGGATGATTTAATTGCTAGTATTTTATGTTTGAGTAAATCTATCCTAATTAGATAGTGTCTAGCAGGTTGTTATTTCAGAATGTTGTTTTAATCTGGGATGATTTTCTGTTAACTAAGTTAGGGCTGCTTTTGCATTTTTGCATGACCTATTTGAAATGATGATGTTACCATGTACTAGACATCCTCCCCTTGTTTGCCAGTGGTTATGTTAGATTCTTACTTCTGCTCTTTTTTTCCCGTCTGCAGCTGTACAAGATTATGAAGGAGCACAAGAACCCTAAGGTTCTTAGTGAGGGGATTTTGTGGATGGTGTCTGCTGTTGATGATTTTGGAGTATCACATCTGAAGCTTAAGGTGTATATTTAAATTCCTTTTGTTTTTAATTTAGACTTATCACTGTTATCATCGTTGATTAGTGCTACTGTGGTTAGAAATACTAAGGTTTGATGTAACTGTAATTTTGCAGGATTTGATCGATTTTCTTAAAGAGACAGGGCTGCAGTCAAGTGCAGCTGCTACTAGAAATGCTTCAATTAAGCTTTTAGGTGTTCTGCATAGATTTGTTGGTCCAGGTGATTTTTCATTCTATGCTCAAAGGTCTCTTCTCATTTGATTTCATTCACATTGGTTCTGAATTTTTCCTATGTGCAGACATTAAAGGGTTTCTTGCCGATGTTAAGCCTGCTCTGCTTAGTACCCTTGATGCTGAGTATGAGAAGAACCCATTTGAGGTAACCATTTTCCTTTTCTTGTTTGAGTTTAAAGTACTTTTTGTGCTAGTATTTTATCACTTAGCCCTCATTTGTTTGCTTTAGGGAGCATCTGCTGCTCCTAAGAGAACTGTAAGGGCATCAGAGTCATCATCATCTGTAGTAGTTGGTGGGCTAGATGGTCTGCCTCGTGAAGATATCAGTGGAAAGATAACTCCCACACTTTTAAAGAGCTTTGAAAGTCCTGATTGGAAGGTTTGCTTTATAATAGTGTGGCAAATTTTCATTCTTTTGCCTCATTTGATCTTTGAATGTTTGTATTGAGGCAGAGAAGAATGGCTTATGTATCAATCTGTTTACTTCTCCATAATGTAGGTTCGAATGGAGTCTGTTGAAGCTGTGAACAAGATATTGGAAGAGGCTAATAAGCGAATTCAAGCAACTGGAACTGGTACCCCCCCCCCTCTCCCCTAGAAAACTCAACACTTCTCTGTCTTGCTTTTGAACTGGTTCTGCCTATTTTCGCTATTTGAATCTTGTTTTTATGTGCGCTGTTTTGTAATAATCATACATGTTCTTATTAGCATTAATTGATTTTGTTGTAAATTCTCATGGATACTTCATGTTCTCTTATTAGTTGAGTTATTTGGGGCTCTAAGAGGACGGCTCTATGATAGCAACAAAAATATAATTATGGCAACCTTGACTACTATTGGTAATGTTGCATCTGCGATGGGACAAGCTGTAGAGAAGTCAAGCAAGGTTGGTGGATTCTGTTTGCTTTTCTCTACTTTTGTTCTGAAACATCAGATTGCTGTGTTTAATCAATCTTTTGTGAAATGATTTGCTGCAGGGTATTTTGTCAGATGTTTTGAAATGTCTTGGTGACAACAAGAAGCACATGAGAGAATGTGCTTTGAGTACTCTTGAATCTTGGCTAGCTGCTGCTCATCTTGATAAAATGGTATGCATTGATCCTCTGTTAGCATTTATTTATCTCAGTGTGCTTGTCTTGAATATGATGCTCTTGTAGGTTCCTTACATTACAACTGCTTTGACGGATTCTAAACTTGGTGCGGAAGGGCGTAAAGATCTTTTTGACTGGTTATCAAAGCAACTTTCTGGGCTTAATAGTTTTTCTGAAGCCGCGCAGCTTCTTAAGCCAGCTTCTTCTGCAATGACAGTAATATCTGCTCTCTATTCTGATATTATTTATTCGGTTATTATATTTGTCCTTTAATTAATGAGTCATGAGATCAGACTACACACAGAAATATGATGTTCAAAATAATTTGCATGATGCTTTTCAGGATAAATCTTCTGATGTTCGCAAGGCAGCGGAGAATTGCATTAATGAGATATTAAGAGTTAGTGGAAGTGAAATGGTATGCCTTCTGGAAAAATGCTGTCTTTCTGATTCGTTCTTTTAACTCTCACATAATGGCAAGCATCTAAAATTGTTTTTAAATTTTCTTATTCAGATTGAAAAGGTTGCAAAAGAAATTCATGGACCTGCTCTGAATATAGTTCTTGAGAAACTAAAGCCATATGGTTCTTTTCAAGGTTGAATTCTTGATTTGATTAGTTATGTGGTATTTGCTTGGTTTTATCATGCCAAGTTTCATACGTCTGACTTTTCTCTCTGTTAAATATTCTTTTTTCCATAGAATCATTTGAGACTGTTAGAGCAGTTTCAGTTGGAACAACCTCAAAAGGTATCTCAAAGGGTGGGAGGTCTGCTGCCAATGGTGTTTCAAAACAGGGAAATAGAGCTATATCTTCGGTATGGCTAATTCTGCTTGGGTTTGATTAGTTTTAGTTGAATATATTTTTCTCATTGTGTGTTCGTCTTCTCAAAAGAGGGCCATGGCGACAAAGGGCACAAGGTTGGAAGCAATTTCTGTTCAAGATATAGCAGTTCAGTCACAAGCTTTATTAAATGTTAAGGATTCAAATAAGGTAATTTAGCTGAAGTTCAGTGTACAAAATACTGTTTTTTATTCAAAAGGATTTATGAATAATTATTCATTTTGTTTGGTTTCCTTTCAGAATGAAAGAGAAAGAGTAGTAGTTAAAAGGTTTAAGTTTGAGGAGCCTCGAATAGAGCAGATTCAGGAGCTTGAGGTGGGCCGATTCTTTGAGTAATGTAACATGAATTGAGTTCTGTAAGATTATAGCATTATAATAGATGTGTCTGCATTATGCCTTTATGTAGAGTGATATGATGAAGTTCTTCAGAGAGGATTTACATAGAAGGCTCGTAAGTGCAGATTTCAAAAAGCAAGTTGAGGGTCTTGAAATGCTACAGAAGGTGTTTTTTCTTCCCCACGTCTTTAAGTAATCGTTGCTAGATAGTCGATGGAGTGTTGTCAATAATCAAGTTTGTTTAATCACAAAATTTTATTGCACGTTACAGGCACTTCCATCCATTGCTAAGGAAATCATAGAAGTTTTGGATATACTTCTTAGGTGGTTTGTATTGCAGTTCTGCAAATCAAATACGACATGTCTATTGAAGGTGCCCTTTTGTTTCAATTTGAATTTTAATGATTATTCTCTTTCTGTATGTTTCCTTGATGTATCTGTCTCTGTCTTTTGAATGCATAACAATTGAAATTCTCAGGTGCTAGACTTTCTCCCTGAGCTACTCGACACCTTGAAGGATGAGGGATACTCATTTACCGAGGCTGAAGTTGCAGTGTTTCTTCCATGCCTTGTAGAGAAGGCTAGTATTTATCCTTCAAGATAACTCTTACACTGGTTTGCATGCTTGTGTGTGTGGATTGTGAAATTTTATTTTGTTCAGTTCAAATCTATTGTTGGGTTGACCTTGAGTGTGATCTGGTGATGATTTTGATTTCATTACTAAATGCAACATAAATTCGGTTGATTGTTGGCTAGATATTAATATCGATTTTTTTATATAAATGTTTCAGCTAGGGCATAACATTGAAAAAGTGCGAGAAAAAATGCGAGAACTTACCAAACAGATTATTTCCCATTATTCTGCTTCTAAATGTTTCCCATACATATTGGAGGGCCTGCGCTCTAAGAACACACGAACACGCATAGAATGTGCTGATCTTGTTGGTTTTATCATTGACAATCACGGCGCTGAGGTAAAGATAGTGATACCTCCTAGTGATGTCTTGCATTTCACAATTCTTTTAGATATTTACTATTAACATTCTGTGGACAGATTACTGGACAGTTAAAATTATTGCAAATTGTTGCAAGTTTGACAGCAGAACGGGATGGTGAAACTAGAAAGGCTGCATTGAATGCACTAGCTACTGGTTATAAGATTCTCGGTATGACTAGTTAGACTGATATTTACTTATAGGCATTGACTGATCCGTTGTTTGAACGGATTTTAGTGTATACTTTGAGCTTTTTTTTGTATATGTTGAAGCTGTGGTAATTATTTCTTTTGATGACATTATTCAGGTGAGGACATATGGAGATATGTTGGGAAGCTAACAGATGCTCAAAAAAGCATGTTAGATGATAGATTCAAGTGGAAGGTCCGTACCTGATTTTCTCACTATCTCTGGATGTATTTCTTTTGTGTAAATATAAAATGATCATTTAATTTTCCAGGTCCGGGATATGGAAAAAAAGAAGGAAGGAAAGCCTGGTGAGGCAAGAGCAATTTTAAGGCGCTCTGTAAGAGAAAACGGGTATGTATCTGTTTCTATGTACCACCTCCCTCAAAAAGGAAAAATAAAAAGAAAGGCTTTGTTTGGCTCTTTGAACGGGAGTCTGATTACTTGTTTGGTTTAGAAGGGGAGGGGAGTAGTGGAGCTAAACCATTATTCCCTTCTCTATTCTTTTATAATATTGATATCAGAACTTTAATTTTGTTTTTGAAACTAAAAAATATGCTATTTCTCTTCTATAATATCCACACACACATGCACACTTTAAATGATGATTTTATAAATTTTATTTTTTATTAAATATTTATCTTTCAAAAATATGATTTATATTATCAAATTGACTTGAATTAGAAGAGAGATGTACTATTGTCTATTACGTATTTTTCTTTTATTATTTAAATTATTTTTTCATTTATCAGGGCTGATGTTGCTGAGTAAAGTGGAAAAATTTCTATTATGTATTTTTATTAATTGTATTCTTGATTTATTTAAACCATTACAGAATTTCATTTATTTTTTGAAAAAATATTTATCTTTCAACAATATGATTATATTAGAAAATTGAGTTGAATTAGAAGAGATATGTACTATTTTCTATGACATTTTTTTGTTTTATTAGTTAAACCATTTTTCATTTATCAGGGCTGATGTTGCTGAGCAAAGTGGCGAAGTCTCTAGATCCATTTCAGGCCCAATATTGAGGTATGGGAGGAGGTTTTTTCAAATATTTTCTCTCAAGTCTAAAAAGTTCTGCTACTTTCTCCATCTTGCTTAGTTATTACTCCCTCCGTTCCTAAATATAGGACCTAGATGAATTTTTTGAAAAATTCTAAAAAAAACAAAAAATAAGTTAATTATAAATTGATTTACCTAATTTTTTCTCTTAAACTAGTTTATTTTACCTATAAGCTAATGGATAATCTAAAAAGATATCAAATATGTCATGATTTAATATCCTATTTCGCAACTTTAATCTTTCAAAAAAAAAAGTTATCTAGGTCTTATATTTAGGAACGGAGGGAGTATTATTCTTGATCATGCTTATTTATTGTTTTGCCTTTCAGGAAAAGTTATGGTCATCCTGATCTCCACATGGACAGACAACCAATGGCCAATCCTTTAAATGTTGCTAGCGGCCCTACTGATTGGAATGAAGCGCTGGATATTATTTCCTTTGGTTCTCCTGAGCAGGTGGATGGCTGGATTATTAGTATTGATATATGTATTCTCTATATTGACAATTACCCCCACATCTAGCATTAAAGTTCTTGTTGAGTGGGTGTAAATTTATTTGTTACCTTTTGTGGCCACTTTCCTGTCTCTTAATCCACTAGAAGATGAATACTTATCTCTGGGCTTTCACAATTGTATGTTGCAGTCTGTTGAAGGAATGAAAGTTGTCTGTCATGAATTGAATCAGGCCACTAGTGATCCAGAAGGTAGTGCTATGGATCAATTAGTGAAGGATGCTGATAAACTAGTTTCATGCCTGGCAAATAAGGCAAGTTAAATCATTAATTTTCCCTTTTATCGCTAAAAGAAACTTAGCTACGCTTTAACCAGTTTTGTTTTAGCAATTCATTTCTGTTAAGGTATTAATGGCTTATTCTTCTGCAAATAGGTTGCACGAACATTTGACTTCAGTTTGACCGGCGCGTCATCACGGTCTTGTAAATATGTACTCAACACTCTCATGCAGGTAAATTTATGCCTAGTTCTGTATTTTTGTTTATGATTATATTTTATGGCATTTCTTTTGGTAATTTTCTGTATATGCTGATACTATGATGTTTGCAATTACAGACATTTCAGAATAAAAGACTTGCATATGCTGTGAAGGAGAATACTCTAGATAGTCTCATTACCGAGCTACTTCTATGGCTTTTGGACGAAAGGGTCCCTCATATGGATGATGGAAGCCAGTTATTGAAAGCATTGAATGTGTTAATGCTTAAGATTCTGGTTAGGAACCTTTGCTTCCATATGATATTATCTCGTTGATTAGTCATTTATTATTTGTAACAATACATGCTTTAGTTGTCTAGTATCTAACTGGTTCCTGTTACAGGATAATGCAGATCGAACATCATCCTTCGTAGTGTTGATCAATCTCTTACGTCCCTTAGATCCTTCAAGGTGGCCTTCATCTGCGTCAGTTGAGTCATTTGCCACGAGAAATCAGAAGTTTTCCGATCTGGTTGTGAAATGCCTCATCAAACTTACAAAGGTGAGTGCTGTGCGGAACAGTAAAAGCTATAGATGGTATAAGTTCAAAAATAAAAATTTCACAGTTCTGCACCCTAATTTTGAGATAAACAAAATAGGTTTGATAGTGTATTATTCCAATTTTTTCTTGCCAATATTGTTATGTTTTCATCTGAATGTGATAGCTGGTTTAATGAACTCTAGCTGAGTGCTGGTCTAGTTGGACATCAAATTTTGACTGCTCTTTTCTCACCGCACTTAATTGAAGAGTTGAATGAACGGTGTTTTGCGAAAAATTGTGTTCTACCTGAATTGATGATCTGACTAGTTTAACTTTTAGCTTTATATTTTACTTTCTTTTTCTTTTTTATAATTAACTATAGTGTAACATTGAATATATCTTTGCCCATCTTGCAGGTTCTTCAAAGCACTATCTATGATGTAGACCTTGATCGCATACTTCAAAGCATTCATTTATACCTGCAAGATTTGGGGATGGAGGAAATTAGGAGAAGGTAAGCAGCATATTTTTTTTTCCATTCTGCTAAAAAAAATACATAGTCTATTGAAGGGTGATCAATTGATTTTTCTTTGAAAAATTGTACATGTAACTTGTGCAGGGCTGGTGCGGATGATAAACCATTGCGGATGGTCAAGACTGTTCTGCATGAGCTTGTTAAGCTTCGTGGAGCAGCAATTAAGGGGCACCTATCAATGGTTCCAATTGATATGAAACCTCAACCCATAATCCTTGCCTACATTGATCTAAATCTTGAGGTATTAACTAAGATCGAATACAGCTAAAATATTTTACCTTTTAGAGAATTCACTAAACTTGTTTTACTCCAGACTCTGGCTGCTGCGAGAATGCTGACTGCTACAGGACCGGGAGGGCAAGCCCATTGGGGTGATTCTGCAGCAAATAATTCAGCGTCTGGCACACATTCAGCTGATGCCCAGTTGAAGGTACCATTGTGTCTTTATTTCTCAATATTAGCATCTAAAGAAAACTAGCTTCATTTCCAACGCTATTCATGGATCCTTAAGTAAACTACTATTTGCATGCCAATAGTCTTGTGTGTGCTTCTGTAGATGGAAATAGATATGTGGAATTAGTCTTTTTGTGCTTTCCTGTTTTCACTTATTGTTTTCATCGCTATAACCTGTTCATGCATTCTTCAGCAAGAGCTTGCTGCAATATTTAAGAAGATTGGAGACAAGCAAACATGCACAATTGGTCTCTTTGAATTATATCGCATTACTCAACTGTACCCCCAGGTAGGTTTTGGTATGTTATGAATTCGTGGTTTGCATAAATATATGTGGTTGCGTTTGTCTTCATCAGGCCAAACGATACCCTATTTTTCCTTGACTGAATGAAATTTCTGTTGAAATTTGTATAGGTTGATATATTTGCTCAGCTTCAAAATGCTAGTGAGGCATTTCGTACTTACATCAGAGATGGTTTAGCTCAGGTTTTGCGTTGACACTAATCTGTATTAATGATCATGTTTAATCCCCGTTGAACTTTACTTTCTTAATCATGAGTATGTACGGTGTCAATAGGATCCTTGCTACTGTGTTGCAATGACAGGTTTTCACTATTTTGTCAGGTTGAAAAGAATGCTGCCGCTGGAAGAACTCCTTCGAGTTTACCAATGCCTACTCCGCCACCGGCTTCCTTAAACGCTTCTTCCCCTGACTTTGCACCACTATCTCCTGTTAATGCAAATCCATTAAATGATGCTAAATTAAATATAAAACCTGAGCCGGCATATTTTAATTTGCCACCATCATCATATAACGAAGAAAATAGATCTGTTAATTCTAGAGCGTTGAATGCTGACTACTCGTCAAATGAAAGATTTATGGGCGGAGGTATGTTCGTACTTCTGATCATTTTTTATTTGGTGGAAAAAAATGAGAAAAAAATTTTGCTTTTACATTTGAAATCCAAATGAACATTTTTACCAAGTAACTGATATTTGGAACCACAGTAACCAGCGGAACATTAGATGCAATCAGAGAAAGAATGAAGAGCATGCAACTGGCAGCAGCTTCTGGTACAGATCCAGCTCCTAGGGCATTAACGAATGTTAATGACAATCTGAACCATGCACCTGCCCCGAATCAGACATCCGAGCGGGTTAGTAATGAGAATGCTTTGCAAGGCGTTCTTCCTATGGATGAGAAAGCATTGTCAGGCCTTCAAGCTCGGATGGAGAGACTCAAAAGTGGATCCATTGATCCTCTGTGAGGTTTTGTTATCAAGGAGCATAGATAGATAAGATGTTCACAAATATCATTTGGGGGAGATGATTTAGAGAGGTTCTTCCTGACGACACAGTCATGACTTTCAATCTTGGTGGCCTTAGATGAATCTCTGTATAATAAAATCAAGAAAGCTAATTCTTGAATTTAAATTGTTGGCTGCTTTGACACTGCGGAGCATCAGGTTATTTGCTGCTGTGATGTCTCATTACTGTTGTTACGCCACGAGATTTTTACCATAGTAGATTTGTATATTGTAGGGGAGAGCTGTATCCTTGTAGAAGAAAATATGTAGATGCATTAATTTAATGCTAGTGTACACATTTGTCATTGTTTTGTGAGCTTCGGTTGGCTGTGTATTGAGCCATTTCGGCATAGAAATTTTGTTTCAATCATATAAATTACCACAGGGAAATTTGTTATTGCCCCAAAAAGCCCCTCAGAAACGGTTCAGCTTTTTCCCCATTTTATATATATAGAGAATGATTGGAAGTCTTACTAATTTCTCTTATCTTATTGAACCCTATCACATTTTACTTTCTTAATTAATTTAATAATCATTTTGGCCAACAAACAATTAGATGAATATTAATTTGGATAACAAACAATAGACGGTATCAAGTTGACCTACCAACATTAAAAAAATATCTTATTGGTTAAAACTGTCTAACCC
Organism: Mimosa pudica; assembly: GCA_029929735.1. NCBI lineage: Eukaryota > Viridiplantae > Streptophyta > Magnoliopsida > Fabales > Fabaceae > Mimosa > Mimosa pudica. Next base: position 2,009,680 of record JAKELP010000021.1, on the reverse strand, counting down.
TTTTAAAAATTAACATGCTGCTTGGTGTCCCATTTAAATTACAATTTCCAAATTTGCACCCTTAAAATTACCATGTTACTCAGTGCATCTTTTAGAAATTAGAAATTATCATGTCACTAGGTGCACCTTTATTCTTTTATTAAATAAAAAAAATCTTCCACATTCGCAGTGAATGAACAATAATATACCTCTCACTTGAGCCTTGAAGTTGTTTTGTATTAACAATATATTACATTTGAATTTACATGATACTATGAGAGCAAAGTATGCCTCAAAGAAATCAAAATCGCATAGGTTACATTCTACTATCCACTTCTGGAAATGAGTGGTAACTTGGAGACTCTTCACATCTTTTCGCCAGTCTACATGGCAAACAAATCAAACTCATAAGATCAAAGAGAACGATGAAGTGTACATAAATGCAAACAAATATACACGTACCAATGCCTCATGGTCACCCATTATTTCTTCTATTAGCTCCTCGATTGGCTTATCAGCACTGTTGGGAACAAGAGCTGCAAACACGGCTGGTTTAAGTCCTGCATCAAGCAAAGAAAATGAACTCCCAGAAGTTCAAATTACAAATCCACAAGCAATTACACTTTATAAAACAAATAAGAAAAAAAAAAATCTAACATTGTAAGGTAAAAGGAGCTACAAACATCATCAAAAAGGACTTGCAAAAGTGAGATTTCTTTTGAAAAATTTTGGAATGAAAATTGGATGATTTCATATTGGATAATTGCTTGGTTTCCATCCCTGTCTCAATTGAAGAAGTTCCAGCAAAGTACATGATCTCTCAAATGATGGATGATGGTGAGAGGAACACCAAACTCTGCACCTTGGGATGACTTAACATTTCTAGATGACAATTTGGGAAATTTTTGTTAAGGTACAAATATTTAGTGACAGAAATTTTCAGTAGTAATTATAATTGAGGATGTGATGAAAAATTCGTTACCAGTTTCAGGGAAAGCATCTATGAACATCATCATCTCCTCCCCACTTAGACCAGATAAGAAGCATATCCGAGGAAGCGATTTATCAATCTGCAGATCACAACATGCTCAAGCCATGCATTGATTATGACATTGGTTATTATTTGGTGAAATATTTATAAATTTTTTTCTTCAGTCCATAAAAAGTGTAGCGCTGTGAGAAAAAACCTTGAGTATCTTTTCTATCCATCTCTAATTTGATGCATATTTATGCACCAGAAAAGGTATAATGCTCATTGATATGAAGTTCAGGATTATTGCGCTTCACAAGATTATAGAGCTCAAATTCACTCATGACACAAGTGGAAACCATTGAAGTTAGCCACAGTTATGTCATACAAAGAAATGAAAATTTGTGGAAATGCTCCTTGAAAATCTCAATTAACAGCTTTATCATTCAAGCACACCCAGGCCCTCCAAAAATGTTCTACTGCTTCTTAATGTTTTTGTTAAAGCCACTTACTTATTAGCATATAAGAAGAGTAAAATGATATGAATATGACACATCCAACAGCTATTTGACAAGAATACCTCATTTTCTTTCAAATTGGACTGTGTTGTATGCATTGCTTCCCAAAGAGAACGAGTGACCATGCCTTTAGTACAAAAGATAACCTACAATTCGACACATTACTTTCACAATTTTATTATCTATAAAACAACTAACATACACTACACTACAGTCAAAAATTGATCATATGGAGAATTGATAAACATGTCTCTAGCTTTTTGATTCAGCTGAGCTATAATGCTTTTATCTAAGCTCTAGGTTAATACTGACCCATGCTGTGGATTCTTCCGGAAAATACGATAATTCTTTTATTAACATAAATTATCTTTTTTGTGTTAGAAACAGAAGGAAACTTGAACATTAAAAAAACATCAGACAGAAATTACCTTGAGGAATTCACCATCCAACTCCTTCAGCATTTGTTGAATCTGCACAAGGCCAATGTACCATAATACGAGTATTATATTAAATGGAAAATGAATGCCTGAAAATAAAGCTTTACTGAATTAAATTTTATACTCGCCATGATCAGATGTTATTGATAGCACCATTATAAGGTAGCATTTTAGTTGTAACTCAACAAACTTACTAGATATGCAGAATTAATTTTAAGATCAATTAATTCTGTCAGACTGTCGATGATTCGGGTCACCACAACCGTATATAGAACACAAACAATAATCAAATAAAAGAATGCCGTGACGGTCAAAGTACACAGAATGAAATGCCTATACAAAGACAAAAGATATCAAGCAGAAGAATGAGTGGTAGTAATTCTAATGACCATATCAAATTAAACAAGATGGATATTGATGCTACCTTTAAAGCCTCGTCTATTTCAAAGCCCAATAACAATAAGGCCTGCAAAAAGATAGAAAATTTATATTTCTAATTCATATTAAGTCAGAACAAAAAAAATAGGTTCACACAACATCTAAGAACTTAGACCACTCTGATTCAAACTTTTGGCAAGAAAATGAATCTCTAAGGTCCCAGGTCAGTTTTAACTAAACTAGCAATCAAGATTTCACAAGGGAAATTACATTGGAAGCATAAGTATTGATAATGAGTGTATACTGATCAAAAGTGACAAGTAACATATTATTCAACGGAGTAAAAACTAACCATGACTTACAGGTGGACCATAAGTAGGGTCATCAGAATTCAAAGGAACAAATTTGGATTCTTCAACCAACTCATTACGAACTCCTGCAAGATACATGAATGACATGAGCATTGCCACTTTGAAGAATATGAGTAAACAATACTCCCTATGTTCTTAATATAAGATCTAATTAATCTAATGTGATCAGAATAACGAAGGAAGTTAGTTAAGTTAGTTGAAATCACATGATATTACCAAAATACCCAAACTATTAGCGTTCATTTACACCATCAATTTATATTTAGAAACGGAAGGAATAACATATCAATCTCCTGAATATATAATAAGAGCTCAAAAGTGAAGACAACATAAATATATTCACGTACATTCAAAAGTCTAAAACCCAAACTTGTTCAAATCTCCAGATAAATAATTTCCATATTAAAGTACATTTCAACTAGTCATATAACATCTTTAACTTTCCACTAATAATACTTCACGTCTAAGAGGAAAATAAAAAAAGGAAAAAAAAATGCAAAAATCAACTCAAGAAGGTCCTATACCATAATTGAATGAATTTATCAGAAAAAATGTAAAGTGTGAAGAATAAGAATACCCAAATAAAAAAAAAATTAAAATTGTCTAAATGCAGAGTAAGATAATTGAATTAGACCTTCAGAAGAAGCTGCTCTGAGAGAAAAGTTGAGGTTGGATTTGGAAAGTGAGTTGAGGAAGAAAGAAGAGGACTTTGACTTTGAGTTTGACTTTGACTTTGAGTTAGCAAAGGAAGAAGAAGAAGGTAAGGAAGTAATTAAACGATAGTTGGTGGAGAAGCTTACAAAGGATGACATCTTTTCTTCTTCTTCTTCTTCAAACCTCAACTGTTGCAATATAACACAACAAAAGGAAAAGGATGGGGAAAATTAATTTGTTGTACCTCGCAAACAAGTTAATAGTAGAAAAGATTCATAAACTCCACATACACATATTAAGGTAGGGTCCCTAGGGATTTTATTTTAATATATTTCAAATACAAAATGACCAGATTGTCCCTCCCTGTGAGTCAGTGACAGGTCATGGGCAGGGAATGACGATGTCATTCACACGTATAACAAGATCATGAACAACTCTAACAAGGTCATGACCCACCCGGTGACAAGTTAATGGGTAAGCATTGACGAAGTCATGAGTAGGAATGACAAGGTCATGCGCATGTATAACAAGTTCATGGATAGGGATGAATGGGCAATATGGTCTTTTTGTATTTGAAGTATATTAAAGTAAGGTTTCTAGGGACCCTACTTTAATATGTGAAATTTATAGGACTTTTCTACTATTAAGTCCATTGTGAGGGTTACAAATTAATTTTCCCAAAAGGATATGCATTTTCTAATTTGGCTTATCTACGGTTGTGCATGTGACTTTTTAGACCGGTTTCTTAGTTACACAGTTTAGTAAGATGAGCTAATCGAATTTTTTTTTTATCAAAAATGGGCTAATCGAATTTTTTTAAAATGAGCTAATCGAATTTGAACCTCAAGATCTTATTTCTATGGTCTAAATTTGATTTTTACAAAGGTTTTATTGTTTTTAAAAAAAGGTTATTCTGATGGATATATAATATATAGTTAATATTTTTAAATTGTTATTTTCCGAAAACTTAGTTTTCATAAAAGACCTCATTGTAAAAATAAATAAATATAAGCTACTCCTATTTGTTCCATGTGCATTAGTGATATTTGAGTGCTCTTATTTTGTGAATGCAAATAAAACAGTTATTTTGTGAATTCGATCTGACGTGTAGATGTAGTGATGTTATACTACCTCTGGTCCTAAATATAAGATCTAGTTGACTTTTTTTTGGAGAGATTAAGGTTGCGAAATAGGTTATTAAAGTATGACATATTTGATATATTTTTAAATTATCCATTAGTTTATAAGTCAAATAAATTATTCTAAGTGAAAAAATTAGGTAAATCAATTTATAATTAATTTATTTTACTTTTTTAGGATTTTCAAAAAAATCAACTAGGTCTTATATTTAGGAGCGGAGGGAGTATATATTAAACTAAATGCAATCACGTTCTTTCATCTAATATCCAAGAAAATAGGGGAAAAACTATATCCAAAAACTAGAAATAAGCTCTAAAAAAATATTGTAATAAAACAACTTTTTGTAAATGTTATTAAATAAAAATTCATATTATAATTGTGTTTGCCACTTCATGAAGGATTGGCAATTGCCAATTGGGAAGTATAATAATTTGTGGCTATTTTAAAAAAATAGAGAAAATGAAGGGGACATTCTATGTTGAAAAGTTTTAGTTAAACTTAGCTCGTCACGTCATTTTGTAGTTGTAAACTTAATTACCTTATACCTAATATGAAAATTTGAAAATTAGTTAGTTTTTTAGTTATTTTGTTTTAGTTCTTTTTTATAAAAAAAATATGAAAATTTGAATATGGCTTTACACCCTTAGAAATTAGTTTACAGATTGAAAAATTTCTTCCCACCTTTGGGTGGCAAGAAAACGAATTTAACAAGGAAGCGATGCTTCAGTTCACAAATGCAAAATCGAAACCCTGCACGTATCGAAATTCATGAAAGAGAGAAAATAATCAAATTATCAAATCACCAAAATATTAAAGATGCTGATCTTTAATATTTTGGTGATTTGATAATTTGATTATTTTCTCTCTTTCATGAATTTGCATTGTTCGTAAGCTATATGTAATATCCTAGCTTTTTCCTACAATATTTATTGCAATTTAATAAATTTATAACCACTATTATAATATTAAAAGTCCAAAAATGAGAATAAATTAAAACTTTTTATTTTTGAAAGATAATTGAAATATTTTCTCTTTGAAAGTTATCTAAAAACATTTATTCATTGAGTTGGACTTATATAATAGTTTATGAAACTATATACTATTGATTAAAAATTCACGTGGTTACATATCTATTAAATGGCTAAATTAATATCTATGATTTTATCCTAATGAAGAGATGTTGAATGATTACTCTAAATATGATTTCATTGTAATTGAAAAGTAACAACTAATACTAGAATGACTATCATAGATGATAGCTTCCTAATATGTATTTCACAAGTTATTCACTTGATACATAATAGGATTATGGATAATGTACTACAAGTTCTAATAGACTTTAACCTACATAGGGCATAACAAGCATTCCTGCTATTTTTCTTCCTACCGTCCTTGTTCTCCATTTACTTGAAACCAAAATGTACCGCAGTTTATTTCATACACTCTAAATAATGCAATAGCCTATCTGATTCTAATTCCATTTTAACCTGTTCAGAGAATAATAGCATTTATCCTTATATTGTGTCTATAACGCCTCCACTTCAGGCCAGTAATATATTCACCCCGCCATGAAGCTTCTTCTCTCAATCACTCACGAGTGCTATGTGCACCAACCAACTCTTCACATTATGAAATGTTTATCATAATTAGCTGGTTTAGACCTGCAGGAAATTTCACCTCACCAAACAGAATTTTAAATTGACAAAGAGGGAGCGACCCCCTAGAGTACTCCATAAATCATAAATCATATATATGTACATAAAGGTATATAAGGACAATATGCTATTGACTCACCTACAACAGTTATATTAGTGATGACAATAAATAAACAAATGACCCTATGTGTATGGAACAAACTGTCACATGGACTCCAGCCATTAGCAGTACATCAACACTTATTTTCCTTTATGATGTCTTGAGAATTTTCCACACCATGGTTATCCTTGATTTTACCTAATGTGAAACAAGAGGTTTAATAACTATGTTTGTATATATTAAATTTCGGTCTCTCACAAATCCTAATACATTTAATACTACCCAGCCCTTTTATGTGATTATTCTATTATTAATAATCATTAAAATTCTTGAAACTTACTAGTAAACATTCAGAGGTTTCTTTGCAAGATTCAAGAACCCTCCAATCAGTCAAAAAGCATGAATTAAGTAGCAACTCATGATACAATTCCAAATAGGGTACAAGGAAGCCATAACAATTACACCTTAACAAAGTCAGTCACAAAATGTCACAACATCATTCCATCATCAATAAAACAAGTATCAAATAGAAAGCAATCAGCATTTAACATTGTTTTCACATACAACCTAATCCAGCAACATACGCATTGTCCGAGCACACACACATATTACTATATTTGCAAATTTTCAATCCAATTCATAACAGTCAGCATATAACATTACTTTAATAATCAAAACAATACAGCACTAGGATGAGAGTTAAGTTTTTACTCTCATCCAACTCAAATCCACAAAACAGAATTGAATGAAGGCCATTTAATTAACTCATTCAGAGAGTCATATCAGTTTTAATCATTCATGCAACATTTAATGTTTTTGAGTTGATTTTCTCATATTTCCAAGTAATTATTTTGATGTTTATTAGCATGTCTTTAAGTCCAGAATTTATGCAGCCAAATGTAGCCCAACAATGGCAACAAAATGGCAGCAAAACAGGGAAAAACCCTTAACCAATTCACTACAATCAGATTTACATCAATCCAAAGATTTTAGTTTTAACAAACAGTGTTCATACAAAACAATGCCTTTCTAACTTCCAAGACAGTTCAGCCATGTTAATGTCAACTTTAGGAAGTTTCTATAATATATGTAGTGAACAAAAATCAGTTTTTGACATGCATAGAATACCCTTCAATCAGTTCTTATTTCCTTATTAAATCTGAGTTTCATTTGGACATAATAGTGAAAGATGCTTAGAGAATTTTATTTGTATGTGCAGCAACGCAATTACAACCACAAAGCCATATTTAACACATTCATCCTTATTTTTACAGCATCATTACTCATGTAAAATTGATCAAATAAACAGAACCATTTGGTCAAAGCAAAAAGGGCTAACAGCACCCCTTTTTATTCAGCAAGAATCCAAGAAATCAACAAGTGATTATTAATTCCAGCTTAAGTAAACTTTAAGAACAAGTACATTTGAAGTTCTTTGTATCCTAATCCTCTATTTAATTCGGTCAAAACAAGAGGAGCAGCTATCATTTTTAATTTAGTATATACACTATCTATACATCATGTTATCCCCAAAACATAAACCTACAAATCAGATTTTTATTTAATTAATTAGTTTTTTTTTTTAATTTCTAACCAGTTCTAATCTGAAAAATGATGAGAAACTTAAGTTATATTACAGTAACACTACTACAGCCCCATAATCCCCAATTTACACCTATCAAATTTACAAAACAAATCCCTATTAAGCCATGATAAGAAAAATTCACAACATAAGCAAATCAACACAACTCAATCCATCACAACATTACATACCCAACTTTATTTTAATTAAGCTTTCACACAAGTATTTTAAAGCTTTTGTATCCTTAAAATCTTATGCTTAATCGGTCCCTCATTTCCCAAAATTTCATAGTTGCAGAAAACATGGAAATAGGAAAGAGGCCTCACCAAAAATGTTTCTTGGAAGCCCCAAAGGTTGCTGTTGTGAATTAAATTCCAATTCACTTCCCATAGCTACTAGAACGAAAGAAAAACAGAAATCAAGACAAAGAAGAAGTGCTTCACTTATTTCCTCCAATCTCCATGAAAAAGAAAAAACTTTGCATATTAAATTATCAACTCACATTCATATGTGAGTTCAGTTCAGTTTTAACAATTTTTCCTAACCCAAATTAGTTTTTCCCCATTTCGGATTAACCTGAAACTCTCCCTAAAACTACACAAAACTTATATGTAAAGGTCAAGAACACTTACCTAAACTAGAATCTGGAATTGCAAGTGAATTCCTCGCCAAAGTCTGCTGGGCATAGATGAAAACGTGGCTGGAAGAGAGAAAAGAAAATGGTGAGAAGAAGGAGTGTTTTTGATGTGTATGTGAGGTATGGGGGAGGGAGGCCGAGAGTTATCTAAATGGGGAGGTGGGTGGCCTTTTTTTTTTTTATTTTATTTTAGTTTCTAATTACCTAAACTAAAATCACTTTGGCTATTGTTTATGGGGAACCGGTGGAAAGGATGAGGGAAAAATAACTGGGAATAACACATATTCCCTTAAAACAAATTTGTATATATGTTATTATTTTATCTTTGATAGATTTTATAATTTTGAGATGTTGATTTTTTTTATTGGAAAGCATAAATGATTTTATCAAAGATGTTGATATTTGCAAAAAACATTTTTTGACATGCATAAGTAGGGGTAAAATAGATATTTTACACCTTATTGCAGTACTACAATGAAGATTCATAAGGGGACCCTATGTTTAGAGATCACCACAATTGGTGCAATCAAGATTATATATGTAATCTGTATTTACCATGTTAAAGTCCAACCAAACAGGCCCAATGGTAATGCAATGAGGATTAATATTGCATAGGTGCAATGAGATTGAACTAAACTGGTCCTTAATATGATATTTTTTTCAAAAACACCTCAATTGTTTTCCTTATCCCTTCTAAATTCTTTACTTGAGATTTTTTTTTTTCAAAAATCATCTTAGTGGTTTTAGTTCTAATTAGATACTTTAATTAGAACTAAAATCAACACGATGATCAAATGAATTGTGGTTTGAATGTTGGTGGGTTGGGATTGTGAATGGGGTGGGATTGATAAAATTATTTTGGGTTAATGTGCAAATGCACCTAGAAAGTTCACAATGTTCATTAGGTGTCTTTCCTACCACTACTTTAAAATAAGGGGAAAACTTACATCAAGTTACTTTCTCCAGGTTCTCAAGTTCTTTTAATATAGGAGTGACACGTGTCCTTTTATAACAAATTTGTTGTTATAAAAGGACACGTGTCACTCCTATATTAAAAGAACTTGAGAACCTGGAGAAAGTAACTTGACCTAAGTAAGGTCCTTAAAATAATTCAATACAGATTAAGATATTTAACTTATCAAATCAAAGTTTAAACTTTTAAGAGTCAAATTTATAAATAAGAAGGGACTAAATATATCTTAAAAAATAAAAGGTTTGGCAACTGCCCAACAACCCATCGAGATTGAAGTGACATTGTAATTCTACTATCTCAATAACATGATTATAGAAGAAACAGAAATTTGATGGGACCTATTGACAATTAGTAATAAACAATTAATAATTGGTCTTTTTAATTTGATTTGAATTGATATTTGTCCTATCTTTCGCCACTTGTTTAATGGTGGGCAGCTTTGAGATCAATAATCTGAACCAAAGGGAGGGATTGAGCAGATGATGCAAACAAACGTTTTTGAACAAAGCATTGTTAAAAGCTCCACCCGCAATTTAGATGTGGCACACCTATAAAGCCTAGCCTAGCCTCTTTATCAAGCCTAGACTTACATAAATACAAAATTTCTTCATCCTCCCGCAATTTAGACGTGGCACACCTATAAAAAATAATTGACGTCACTTTTATATAACAAAAATCTACCAAAAAGCAAAATAATAAAACTGAACAAATACATGCGAGATAAGAGAAAATAGATGGCTAATTACCTTGAATGAACGTTGAACACTTCAACATCGTCTCCTTTCACAATATCCTTCAGTTTGATAAGACTTGGAGTATAAGCAATTGATTCAAGTCTGAATGATGTCCCACGACACTCAAAATGGCTAAACAAATTCTTTTCGAGATCATAATAGATAAAGTATCTAGTAAATTCATAAAGCAATGTTCCATGTCCAATGAAATCTAGACTCCCGTATGCCAAATGATTTAAACCTATGGTATTGAAGTTGAAAACTTCAGTCCAAGAATGACCATCACCAAGCTTTTTCATGGTCCAAAACTTATAGTTGTTTGCATTCACAGATGGATAACATATGCAGAGACTTCCCTTTAATACTCCTAAGGCTACACAATTTAACACAGATCTATCTATGGCAGGACAAGGGAGTAGATTTTGTGTCTCACTTTCTATGTCAAAACATAAAATTGATGCTACCTCTGATCTAACAACAAACCAATAAAGTGAACCATTCAAACAAGTAGGAAACCTAATATACTGCCAAAATAGGCCATGATATAATTCGATGTTTCTCCATGATCTGGTCCCTAATGTGTGAACTTCAAAAGTTAAAAGATAAGGGTCACTCCATTCACATATTTTGATCATCTTATATTCATCAGTTTTGTTTACATAACCTAATCCAAAATGAATATTACGACATCCAAGCACTCTATTATTATCTGATTTTGGAAGTCTAATAAACTCTCTTGTAAGAGGGTTGCAAACAAGTGTCAATGGATTTGGATTTCTTACATGCAAATAAGAGCCATAGCGTATTAAAGGTTCACACAAACAAAGAAGGCCGTTGTAAGAAGCTACTATATTGAACTTGTCGTCTTTTGGCTTACACCCGATAATAGTCCTTTTCTTACCTCTCCTTCTAGCCTCAAGCATTGTGTGAAGCACTCTACGACGAGGAAGCTTGAGCTTAATCCCAAGCTTCACTTGACAAGCACAAGTGGATGTAGGAAAATCCTTACATGGACAATGATGGACACAACTGCAATTATGTGGCAATCTCTTAAGCTCATCAAAGTCTAGTAAATGGAGAGTTGTTGAAACATGTGTAGTAAAGTTATTTGGCCGCAACAAGATATTGATAGGTTGATAGTGAGAATGCAATTTAGCAAAATATGGGTCCAAAATAATGGAACGCCAACTATTGCAGACCCAACTGCAACTCAAAATCGAGCCTATTGGAAGCCTAAGGAAAATGTCAATAAGAATATCATCAAGGAGATAAGCCCATGTTCCATCATCTTCATTTTCTTTCAATCTCTTAGTGCATATTGACGAATCTGAATCTGCTTTTCTTTTTACAGTCATCCTATCCTGAAAAGTATGGATAAGAATGATATTATGGTGAGTTTTGTTTTTGAAAGCAATTAATCAAAGTGATAACTTAGAGCTAATAACAAAATCATGCGCAACAATCATATAATTAAGTATATATTATATAAATAGAAGGCCATTAATATTTAAAATATTTTTAAGAGGAAGAAAAGAGAAATTAAAACATACTAAAGAGTGTTGATGATGTCGAATTGGAAATCTAGTGTGTTTGAAAACCCGAAAGATTACAGTTTTGGATTGCTGGAGATAGATGAAGGAAGGGAAGAATTCTATTTAGACGGTTGAGTAAAAAAAATGATAGACTAATAATGTATGCTTATATTTTACTATTGATTGATTGATTCATATCCCAATATATCTATGATCTTCCACGTTAAAAGCCACTAATCTTGGAATGTTTTGTTGATAAAATGCTTCCAACGGTAGATACTACTAAGGAGCCTCACTTCATGGAAAAATCAATTATCTAAGGGATTTTTGTTGCTAAAGCGAAAAAAGAGACTGATAATGTATGTTTATATCTTACTATTGGTTCATATCCCAATATATCTATGATCTACCACGTTCAAAGCCACTAATCTTGGAATGTTTTGTTGATAAAATTCTTCCAACGGTAGATACTATTAAGGAGCCTCACTTCATGGAAACATCAATTATCTAAGCGATTTTTGTTGCAAAAAAATTGTTACATATAATTTCGATTTATTGTTACTTTATTACTATTACCATTTTATTTTTATTTTTATTTTTATACATACTATTACCATTTTATTAGAATCTCTTTGGTTTGACCCTTTCCAAGTTTGTTACATATAATTATTTACACACACATATATATATATTTTTTGATACATGATCAAGGTATCCCCTCACTCGACAAGTGAGAGACTAATCCCCCGCTGATTTGTAGGCACCTCAAAGGGTGGGACTGCTGACCTGGGAGATTTAATGCTTCTCCATACCCAACGTCAAGGATCGAACCCCAGACAATTGGTTAAGGGTGAATGAGTCCTTAACCACACATATATATATATTAACTTTTGACTTTTGATGCCATGTTAGTATATGACAAAAAGGCATTTCATAATCAATAAAAAAATATTAACTTTTGATATTTATTTTGATCATAAAATTTAATATTTATTACAAACTACTAAAATATAGATTTTAAGTTAATCCCTACCAATCCATTTTAATTCATGTTTTTTTAGCTAACATTTTAATTCACGTTTTTTTATCAGAAATTTTAATTCACGTTAGATCTTATATTCTTCATTTAACTCACTCCAACTAATCTACATAATATCCTCATCTTCAAATTAAATCCTCCTAGTCAACAACTAATTTTTTTAGCCCAAATATAAATTCCTCTAACATCAACATCTCTACGTACTACGGTTGATCCACAAAAAATTCTCAACAAACTAGAATACCTATATAATTCTCACCACAAATCTGTGAAAATTCTCCTATTAACATAAAATTTCTTAAATTTTTTAGCCAAATTAAATCTATATATAAAATATCTGTGGATTCAAATTAATCACAAATTAAATCCTCTTTCACCCATCTGAATCTCAATTATATATGACAAGCCATCAATAATTGAATTTTCCTCAATTCCTCATATTTAAAATACTTAATTAATCACTAAACTATAATAAAATTTTCAGGATGTTATGGCTGACCCTTAGTTGAACCTCTAAATCTAAGGAAATAATAAGTATCAACAATTCATTGTAATTCATTTTACATCCTTAATTTATAATAAAAAGTCTTAATATTATTATTATTAGAAAAAAGGATGTATTGATTATTAAATAATATTATTTTAATGTGGCTGAATCGACCCTCCCTAATTGAACCTCTAATCCTCTGACCCCTCATCTAGGTCGGGTCGATTCCGGATTCAGGTTTTTGAACCTGGCTACACTATACCCTTTTTCATGACTCTGACCCCCTATGTCTACCATTTTTACAAAATTGTGTCGATTTCTTCTAAGATTTATTTTGATTATTTTATTTCATCATATTCAATAAATTTATTTTCATAAAAATTTCTTTATTGATTTTGATAAAATATGAATATTCTGATAAAAAAAGATAAAGTATGAATATTGATATTTAATAATTCATATCAACCATTTATAAAAATATATTCAAGTTGAATTATTGTTATCTGTTGTATTTGTTTAGATAATTACAACAACGTCATCAACAAACAATAAAGTTTGATCTCAACAATGTGGGGCGGATGCATGGATAATACGACGCTATTATGTTCGATCAATTGTTATATTTGACAATGAATAATTTTATCTAGAGTTCTCTTGGGTCTAACTCTCTATTTTTATTACATGAGTCTAACTCTCTGTCTTTTGTAAGGACTCCACACCATTTAATCAAATATTATTACAGACTCATCTAATTATATATAAAAATATGATTTTGTTAACAAAACCAAAATTTGCTATTTGAATGTTCTCACGAGTTTACTTTAAATCACTAATTTGACCAACTTAGTTATAATGACCATTATTTTCGCGCATTTCTAATTCAGTTTTAGCTTCATCTCAACTCTCATACTAACTATTTGTAACACCTAACTTTTACTACTATACTAAAGTATTTAATTTATTTATAAACACTTTTTCATGTGTGAGTATACCCCAAAACACCAATAAGTCAAAAAAATTTCTTTTAAAAATATTTTTATTTTTATCCTAATTAAAACATTAACGTCATCTCAGTTCATGACCTTCCTAATGATACATATACCTATCTGAACTAAAATGACTTACAAATATTGAAGTATCTATTTATAGTACATAGCTATTTAAAAGGTCACAAATAATTCTCAATTGTTAGGCATTGGATCAAAATGGTATTTCACTAATATGACAATAAGATTACACTTGAAAAGTCCAAAATACTCTTATAGATAAAATAAAATAACATATTTTCTTCTTGCTTCCTCGCTTATTCTTTTCTCTTTTCATTTCATTCATTTCCCCATTTTTTATTTCATGTTTTTTGGTTGGTTTTTCTTTCAGAAATGAGAATAACTGATATGCAGTTACTTTAATTTTTGTTGATGGAGGAAGAAGGAGGAGAAGGAAGAATGAGAAAAATATGTTTTGTTTTGTTTTATTTATAAGGGAGTTTTGGACTTTTCACATGTAATCTTATTTTCATATTAGTGAAATATCATTTTTATCTAATACCCAACAATTGAGAATCATTTGTGACCTTTTAAATAGTTATGTACTATTTTTTATCATTAGGTAATAGTTATGTATCAAAATTTTGTCTTCACCCTTATTTTTATTTTCGAGAGATTAAAGATTTGAAACAAAATATACTTCTGTATTGTTATTTTATATGTTAGATAACAAATCAAGTAAACTTGTTTTAAAAAATTTAGGCAAGTCAATTTTCAAGTAACTTATTTATCTAACTATGTCAAGAGTTAAGAAATTAATAGAATTTTTTATAAAATTCGCTTATAACCTATATTTATAGCAACGTATGGAGTAATAGATTAGGTGAGTGTTTTACTTCTTTAACTGGAAATACTCCTATTTTTTAAAATTACTTAGTTTCTTTAGGCTTGAAAGTTATTAATCCTAATAATCTTAATTTTGTAAAATGCGTTTTTTCTTCTCTCCCTCTGTTTAAGAGTGTGTTTGGTTGCAAGAAAGAAAGTTGAGAATTAGAAATGGAAAGGGTAAGAGATGGAAAGTAGGGATAATGATGAGAGAGTAAAGTTTGTGGGCCCCACGATAAGTGTGAGATGGAGAGAGAAAATTTGTGGGCCCCAGGATATATGTAAATGACTATATTGCTCCTTAACTTTTCAATTATTTACAACTCACTTTCTTAGATTTCTTCCAACCAAACAAGCCCTAAGGGAATTCTTTACGCTGTGAAATGATTTTAAGGCCATTTATGACAATTTTCCGTTATTGTCAAGACAAACAGGATAATGTTTTGCAAGAACATTTGGGCCACTTGCAAGACAAATTGTGAAATTTACTTTTCAAAAAAACTTGGGAAATTTACAAAACAATAACTGAAATAACTGTCTTCAATAATGTAATATTTTAATATTTTATCAAAAAGTGAAATGATTTTAATATTTTATCAAAAAGTGAAATGACTGTCTTCAATAATGTTTATCAAATAAGTAAAATAACTGTCTTCAATAATGTCTATATTTTAATATTTAACATTGGTAACATCATGTCTTCAATAATTTCCATTGTTTGATAATCCTAATAACTATTTATAACATTTTTTTTAATCACCGCCCGGTTTAATCCGGACTCGAGAGGTAGAAGTATTGCCCACATAGGCAAAGTAGACCCCTCTCCCAATGAGAGCGCTTCTCGGGATTTGAACACGCGGTCTCATCCTTACAGAGTTGTAGGCTTGTAGCCCACTTACCAGCTCAACCAACTACTCATTGATATTTATAAGTGACTCTTTGATACATGAATGAAATTTTATTTAATTAATAGACTCTATATTTTGATCCTAAGCCCACCCCACTTATAAGTGTAAAACTTAAAAAAAACATCTAGATAAACTTGGCAAAGATAACAATATTCAACCACTTCCACAAAGTAATTAACACAAGCAGTTTTAGGAACTGAACTTCTACTGAAGATGATAAAAACCCCCCGTCAGTTCGATATGTGCCAAATCTAGTCCAAATGTACCAAAAATACTGAAAAATCTAGCCCTGCATATAGCGTCATTATATACATGTATTATTATCGTCCATGCTAATCATTCCAACACTTTTTTGATTCAATACTTATATAATCTTTTTGCTGAAGCTAAAAAGAGGCAACACAGGATATCACATATCTGCAACCAATTTTCCCAGATCAGCATCAGATTTTGAAAGGGTTCCCTGAATCCACCGCTTCAGCATCTCTAATGCAGCCTCGGGCTGATCCATTGGGACCATGTGACCCGCATCATGAACCTGGTTTTTTGTCAAACATAATATACAATTGAATCAATACAATCTACCAATATTCAACAATGAGCAGGCTGCAAAGCAGAATTTACTGCTGAATTCTACACGGTGATTTCTACTTGAGTGTTTCCTCTATCAAGAACAAAATTGATAATGCCTTTAGATTAGCTTATTTTAAGTGGTTTTGTGTTGTAAAAGGCAAAGATGAGAGGAGTTTTGTCTTGAAACTAGCAAGTTCATGTAAGGTGAAATAGAGGAAAAGGGAGAAACAGACCTTGAGGAAATTTAAAGGTCCATGACTCTTCAACAACCCAGCTTCTGAGCCATTAACAACGAAGGGAGCTTCAGGTGAGGCTACAAACTCTTTCTGACCAGACCATTCCATGGCATTGACCCATCTCGAGTTACCTAATAATTGAAATAAAACCTCATCAAATATGCTCTAGAATGTAAAATCTGAGAAGATCAAAAGTATGAAATGAGCTCTGATTGGTTACATACCCAGCCAATTGCAGATGAGATCATATTCTCCAGCATAAACAAGCATATTGATTCCATCCTCGAGAAGGGTAGGAATACCAACCTCAAGATTTCTCATCCAATCCATCATCATAGCCTGATAAACTGAAGGACTACAAGACACGTAATCAATATCCCAACTCCTAGAGCATCACGAACAGATTCTAGATTCAAAAACCTCTCCATATTTGAAAAGTCATAGCAAAGACTTCCCACGCATTTCTTTCTGATGTCATAGTACTGCAGTATAAACAAATGCATGTTAAAATCTTAAATCTGCCAATATTCCTTCAACACATTAGCATCTTATTGAGGAGGGTAATATTATTTAATGTTTGGCAGCTTCAAAAACTGTTCCTTTCATTTCTTCATGTGAAACTTCAAAACTCATAGTTCTAATATGCTTCTTTCAATTTTTGGTAGAGTGACTCTGACATATTATTTCAGTTTTTTTGCTAGAGCAGGACAAATCTCGATTCTTTAAGCATTTAATGGTTTCTTTTTTTTTTTTTTTGATAAAAAGGAAGGAAAATACAAACAAAAAATTAACCTACATCCTTAAATTGGGCAAGACAGATTTCGCCCTATGCATACATCTAATAATGCCTTTGATCTCTGCTATGCCTTCATACACACTTGAACATTCATTATTATGGGTCACTTCATTCCTTCTTCTCCAAATCAACCAGTAAGACACACAAAAAACTTCATTCCAGTTATCCATCCCATACCCTCAACGCATCTTCACATTCTTCCTTAACCAATCATGTAAATTACTTTCCCAAAATTCTTTATTTGCAAAAGAGATTCCCAAGTTAAGTTAAACCTCTTTAGCATTACCACATTCTCTTATCACATGTACCGTTGATTCCAACTACGAATGACACGACGCGCAAGAACCATCTGGATGAATTCTCCATTCAAGCAACCTCTCATTAGTAGGAAGTCTATCATGCATAAAAAACCACATCTGCATTTTACATCTCTGAGGGACCTTGAGCCTCCAAATGTTTCTCCAACATGTGGGGAGACTGTATGTTTCTCATATACTAAGCTCAACGGGCTTCAATTCAAGGGAGTTTGAGTTTGTTGTTAGTTATTCTTTAGCCCTTGCCTATGAACTGATGCTTCTTTTGAGACACTAAGTATTATTAACTCATTAAACATCACTAGCATATCAACTACATAAATAGGAAAGTAACTTTTACCCACATTTGCATCACCAGCATGCAACATGATGTCACTGAATATGACATTACAAACAAAATATGAAGCCAAGCAAGCGACCGTGCCATCAGTTCCTGAAAAAATTAAGGAAAACATTAATGAGCAGACTCCAAGCGCACAATCATGATGGAAAAGTCAACATTCATGAAGATTGGAAGACGGAATGCATATATTACCACATAGCTTGATTCCCAATTCACAGGCAGGAACAAGCACTTTGTTGAGGCGGTCATGGGTAGCTTTATCAATTACGCCCATGTCCAGTGCATAGTCTGGATAGGCTGGATACTGTATTGCTGGATCAGTAAGCCCATTACCAATGGCAAATCCCTGATCAAACATATTAAATAAGATAAGTAGGTTATTTCACTCTTCAATTTAACAAGAAGGGTCATGTGACAAACCTTCAGATTTATATGAATTCCTTCTTTAGCTTTGTTTCCCTTGTGCACTCGAGCTGCAAGGGCAGGAATATAGTGCCCAGCATACGATTCACCAGTAATATAGAAGTCATTCTCTTGATATTGGGGTGCTCCGCAAAGAAAGCCTACAATTTTACAGAGAAAAAATGACCCTACTACGAAAACATAATATTGGATGGATGCAAATATGAGAAACAGATCCCATACACAACAACATTCTTTTGTGCCACTTACTATCAAAATGCATGAATGAAAGAAGGGAGTGGGTTCAAATTGAATAATCAATGTCCCATGGTAATGGAACACTGAACTTATGCTATATAACTAATTTCAATGGCAAATATAAGCACCTGTAGGAAGTCATAAAGGTCATTGCTAACACCCTCTTCATCATGCCGAATGTCACGCTTATCAGTACTATAACTAAAGCCAGTTCCAATTGGTTGGTCAACATACAAAATGTTAGAAATCTGCAGGATCACCAAGAAACCAGTTAACTACAGCACATAAATCAAGCAGAGAAAGAGCACCACATATTAACCCGCTATCTGCCACGGTCAAAACTAAGATACCACAAATTCATACAACAAAAGCAGTTACAAAGAAGGAGATACCTTATCCCAACCATACTCATTCCACAAAAGGGACATATTGTCAGCAATTTTGAAAGGGCCATTTTCAAAAAACATGGCCAATTCACTGCCACACCCAGGTCCTCCAGTCAACCACAGCACAAAAGGATCCTTCTCGCTGTTGCGGGATTCAAAGAAGAAGTAGAACATCCTGCCAAAATAATAGAAAACAAAGTAAGCACCAACATTATTATATTCAATACTTCCTCCACTTCTAAATATGCATTTTATGCTCCTAAATATAAGAGCACTTTCTCTAATTTCATTAGATTAATGATCATGATATTACTAATTTATCCTAACCACATATATCTTTGTTCTCACTCTCCCTATCTTGCTTGTTGCTATAGATAAACATTATTAGGCTTAATTTAGGGAAAAGTTGGGGAAAATTAGAAAATAATCTAAATATATACTCCCTCTATTCCTAAATATAAGAGCACTTTGATTTTTTTGGAAAATCCTAAGAAAGCAAAATGAACAATTTAATCATAACATATTTTAAATATTATTAGATCATATGTAAGTTCATGAGTCAAATAAACTAGTTTAGTGAAAAAATTTGGGAAAGTCAATTTTTAATTACCCTATTTTGCTTTCTTAGGATTCTCCAAAAAAGTCAAAGTGCTTATATTTAGGAACGGAGGGAGTATTTAGGATCAAATTGAAACTTGAAAGTGATGTTATATTTATTGGTGGAAAATCGTTTGAGGTGTTTATGTCATGTTCAAAGGAAACCAATAAATG
Source organism: Mimosa pudica (assembly GCA_029929735.1). NCBI lineage: Eukaryota > Viridiplantae > Streptophyta > Magnoliopsida > Fabales > Fabaceae > Mimosa > Mimosa pudica. Next base: position 1,989,636 of record JAKELP010000021.1, on the reverse strand, counting down.
TGCCATTGAGGAGGGTTGACAAAACAACTTCAAGTCCAATTAAATGAGGGAGTAAGGCAAACCTCTTATGAACTTATAGAATAAGATCTACCGGTGAATAATATACCCAAAGAGTTGGTGAATGATAGAGCACAATGACACTGTATGATCATGTAGCCGACCCCATGTAGTGGAATAAGACTTTGTTGTTGTTCTTATACTCAGTCTCTTTCTAAATATAAGATCACTTCTAAAATTCAATTTGTTCCTAATTATCATAAGATCACTTTCTAAATCTTCCCATTTTTTTCCCAAATTAACCCTACAATGCTTATCTATAATACTGCCTTCAGTCCTAAATATAAGACCTAATTGACTTTTTTGGAGAGGTTAAGGTTGCGAAATAGACTATTAAATCATGACACATTTGATATATTTTTAGATTATCCAATAGGTTATAGGTAAAATAAACTAGTCTAAGGGAAAAATTAGGTAAATCAACAATTTATAATTAACTTATTTTACTTTTTTAGGAATTATCAAAAAAGTCAACTAGATCCTATATATTATATATTTAGGACCGGAGGGAGTAATAAAAAACAAAAGAGGGAGAATGAGGATAAATGTGTATAGTTGGGATAAATTGGCAACATCATGTGTAAATAACTAATTTAACTTAATCTACTCGAATTAGGGAAAGTGATCGGGAAAGAAATGAATTTAAAAAGACTAATTTAGCAATAGTTGTAGGATTATTCGCAACAAAAAAACTAAAAGTCAACCACATCATATCATATAGGAGTATCTGTTATATTAGCGAAGAGCAATTGATTGTATTGAAAAAGAAATAGAAAGAATGAAGAAGGAGAAAGAAAGCATAGTTACTTAGCGGCATGGGAGTGTTGGATGGAGTAATAGCCAGCATGATGACCCAAATCCTCAACGGAATCAGAGGACGAAGGCAACAAATCAGGGAATGTGAGAGGCCTCTCCACGATGGGCTTGGATTGGCGGGAAGAAGAATTGGATTTGGCGGGAAGGATGGAAGGCGGGAACAAATTGAGATGCCTGACGAGTTTCTTGGCCTGTAGGGAGGCGAAATCGGAGGGAAAAGGAAAATCATCCACTACTATATTCGCACCAGACGCTGGTGATTGGAAAAGGAAAAGGAAAAGGAAAAGTATAAGTAAAAGGAGGATTGGGGAAGAAGAAATCGCCATGGATTTTTTATTTGAGCAAGGAATAGGGATTGGTGGAAATGTGCATTTGTATTATAGGAACAACAAAGGAAGCAGTCAGTGAGATGTGAGAGTGACACACACACGACAATGATGGGGATAAATCTGAACCACGTTAATCTGAACCACGTTACTACCGAGTACTCCCTCCGGTCCCGTTCCTAATGTAAGAGCTAGCCGTAAAAAAATATGTTTCTTAAGAAAACATGTGAATGTTAGTTGGGTGTATGGAGTTAATGCTTCTTTTCCAAAATTGCTCATATTTATTATGGTACTTTTAAGAGAGAGAATACATAAGTATTAATAAATATGAAAGAGAGTTAGGGGTAAAGAAGGAAAAAATGCATTAAATGAGGAGAGAATATGGGGTGAGCTCATACATTAGGGACCAAAACCATTCAAATTTTGGGCTCTTACATTAGGGACCGGAGGTAGTATTAAACAAGTTACGATAACACATACTCCCTTCTGTTCTAAATATAAGACGCAGTTCACTTTTTTTTGGAGATGTTAAGATTACAAAATATGTTATCAAATCATGATATATTTGATATATTTTTAGATTATTCATTTTTAGATTAAAGAAATAAATTAGTTAAATCAATTTATAATTGATTTATTTTGTTTTTTTAAGATTTTCCAAAAAAGTCAACTACATCTTATATTAGGACCGGAGGGAAAAATTATATAGAAACTAACAACATACTCATAATTCTAACAAAAAAAAAACAACGCAATGATAGCCTATATAAACTACTTTGATTATTGGAGACACATCCAAACACTAGCATTATGGTCAAAATTCCAATTTCTGGATATGATCAAGTAATACATCACACGAAAAATTTTTGAAAAAATGTAATGTTGTGTACAACATAAGGTTGATGAAGATTATGCTACTAGATTCCTTCTCAAGCGAGGAAATGCAGGCATCTACTTAAATAGGGTTTGAAAAAAGACTTCAATCTAAAACTAAATCAAACTTTCCATAAATACTACTACCTCCGGTCCTAAATATAAGACCTAATTGACTTTCTTTTTAGAGGTTAAGGTTGCGAAATAAGCTATTAAATCATGACATATTTGATATATTTTTAGATTATACATTAGTATATAAGTAAAATAAACTAATTTAAGGGAAAAAATTAGGTAAATCAATTTATAATTAGGAAAAAACTTATATCAAGTTGCTTATATCAAGTTTGTCAAGTTCACCTATAAGATATTGCCACTTGTTCATTTTTTCCACGTCAACAAGGAAGTGTTTGTTGTCTCACAAATCTCAAAACATAGAAGATCCAGAAAAAGGAAATAATCAAATAAGGTAATAAAAAAAGAAAAAAAGGAAACGGTGATGAACTGATGGTGATGGGTGATTAATGTGACCCTCTCTCTCTCTATCCGCCTTCATTGCTCCACCATCTCATTCACGAAGACGATGATGGGTGAGGGATAGATTTTGGGTTCGGTGCATGAGGAAGAGAGAGGAGGAAGAAGAAGGTAGGAGAGAGCGATGATGGAAAGACGGAGAGGGTTTATGGTTGAGGAAACTGTGAGGGGAGAGGTTACGGAGGTTGATAGGTGGCCATGGTGGAATGAGTGGTGGAGATTATGGGGTTTTAGTGAAGCTGAAAGAAGGGAAGAAAAGGCCATATTTGTTTTTTGGAGAATGAAGATGGGTGGGCTAGTGTGGATGAAGGGTCAATTCCGATTCTGAGAAGCCGATGTCGATTCCTATTCTATTATTCTTGGATGTGAAAAACATAGGTTTCATAATTTTTTTCTTTATTATTTGGTTTCTGGATTCAGTACTGTGAGACAACAAACACATCCTTGTTGATGTGGAAAAACTAAACAACTGGCAATATCTTATAGGTGAATTGGACAAACTTGATATAAGCAACTTGATATAAGTTTTTTCCTTATAATTAACTTATTTTGCTTTTTTATAGTATTTTCTAAAAAAGTCAATTAGGTCTTATATTTAAGACCGGAGGGAGTACTATATAACGGCAATTCCAACACTTGAAAATTCCATGAATGTAAATCTTGATCATCATTCTGTGTTAGAATTTAGACTCAAAAACTAAAAGAATAAAGACAGAAAACTCATAAATAAAATTCAACTAACAATATGCTTTAAATGTGATGTTTTGACCTTTGGGAAAATCTTGACATGCAAATGCTTAATGGAAGTTTAGAGGCGGGAGAGGGGTACGGTTCCACTTTGACCATGGTCAATGTGGTAGAGGTTTACTCTACTTAAACTATAACATCCAAAAATTAGATTAAAATAGGGTTGCTATCAACATTTTTAAGGGAAAAAGACAACTAAATACCTCCGAATGTCCAAAAGGACAAATAAGGAACTCAAACTTCCAAAAGTACAAATAAGGAACTCTGAATTTCAAAAGGACAACTAAGGAACTAGGCAATTGTTAATCATTATGTTCCAGTTGTTAATAGTTATGTTGCTGTTGTTATTTTTTCTATTTGAAAATTTGAGTTCCTTACTTGTCCTTTTGGACATTCGGAGGTATTTATTTGTCATTTTCCCAAAAATTTTTTAATATAGAATAATTGTGAAAAACCTTTTAAAATAATAATGGTCTTTAAAAAATCAAATAGAGTCAGGGAGTCGATTGTATGTGAAGAATGTATTAGCAACCCCAAAGTACCTATTCATGAGAACAGTTACCCTAGTCCAATCATTAATTTATTTCAATTTACACTAAAATAATAAAATATATATACACAACCAGCAAAAAAAATTATTTGTGTGATTAGACTTGTGATTAGACTTAACTGAGGGCCTGCGTAACATTAAGAGATCAAAATGCACGTAGTTTGTATAGAAATGTGTATCACTTTGTTTGTATTTTCTTTAGAAAAAACATTTATTTAATTTTTAGGAAAACATTTATTTTTGTTTATATTTTCTATTAAAAAAAACTTGTTTTTATTTTTATTTAGAAAAAAGTTTTCAAAAAATCTTGAATTAGACTTCGTGAAGAAGAGATTATCATAACGGAAGAATAATTGATCTTGATCTTGTCATAGAAGGTTATAAAAACTATCACACAATATGAAAACCATTTTGAAAAGAATTCTTATTTGCTATTTAAAAGAGAGTGTTTATTCTGTTGTGTAATTTGGTTGTACTTCTTGTATTTATAAAAAAAAAAGAGTGTTTATTGATAGAATTTAGATTAAACTTCTTGAAAAGATTATCATACTTTTACACAAAAGAATAATCGATTTTCATCAAAGAAGGTTTTAAGAACCGACATGGAATAAAACCACCCTTAAAAACGATTTCATGGAATAAAACCACCCTTAAAAACGATTTCATTATTATTGTTTTTTAACTCTTTCACATATAAAGAAGGGTTCAACTTAAGCTAGCACAGACAATATTTTAATATCAAACAAGTATTTTACCCTGTGCGTTGCACGGGAGGTAAATATTTTTTATAGGAAACATTTATAATAGGTGTATGAAAGTGATTAAATGTCTAAACACTGGGTATATTTCGTTATACTTAATGTGTTAATAGATAGTCATTATGTGATTCCCCTTTCCCATAAAATAGTTACCATTGCACTTAATTTACTTATGTCAAACAAAGTTGGTTTAAAGTGTCTAATTATTCACCTTTAGTATCATGCTATCTCTCTCTTTTTTTTGTTATTGTTATGGTTTTAAAAAAATGATATAGGTTTAAATTTAAATATTTTAACTTTTTGCAATGTTTTTAAGCTCATACAAATTAGTTATTAAGGTTGCTTTTGAAATATTTTAAAAAATATATAAATTTAGACTACATGTAATATTTTCAACTTAGCTAAGAATTAAGTCACTCGTGTATAAAAAAAGGAGTCAAACTTTCCCTTTCCAAACCCCCCCCCAAAGAAATCAAGTTTCCCTTGGAAACCTCCCCATACGAAAGTTCATTTAGATTAAATTTTTATTGTAGTTTAACTTTTCAAATAATTTCAATTTAGATTACATGTAATAATTTTAATTTGGGTTAAAATTTTAAAAATCCAAAATTTCCACATTAACACCCCAACCAAAAGTTCACTTAAACTAATTTATTGTGTAGTTGAACTTTCCAAATAATTTCAATCTAGACTACATACAATGTTTTAACTTGACTAAAAATAAAACTCGTCCATGTATGAAACTTACCCCATGCGATGCACGGATATTTCTTTCTTTTTTTATGGAATATCTTATACTATCATAATATGAAAGTATTTGGATTTTGAAGGTCAGTGATTATATTAATTGATATTTAACATGTTATTTTGTCATCATTACGTAAATTTTCATTCCCATTTGATATTTAAAATTAGAATGAATTATTTTGATATAAAATAACACATATAGTCTCAATGTGAGGATATTTTCACGTTTAGTAAACTTTGTAAGTAAATTTAAATATATAATACTTAAAAATATCATTAACTTATATTTCCAATATTCAACTCGGTCGAGAATCAAACTCTCATTACATAAAAATAAAAGAATAATCAAACTATCCTATCCCCCCTTTCAATTCAATCAATCCCCCATAAGACAAATACGAAATTTTCCAAAGCACCCCAATTTAGATATTTTTGTAGAACTTACTAGTAGTCATTGACCTATTTTGGTATGTCTAATGACAATGATATTTTGAATGCAATTTTCGAAGTTCGACCTCATTGTCAATATGTTAATTAATCTTTTAAAATAAATTTTTGAATTTTAAAACTCATCCTTTGTTTTGAAATCATTGTTATGCAAAACCCGTGACGTAATATTTGTGATTACTACAAATAAATTATTTTAAAAAATTAAACTTAGATTTCATGTAAAATTGAACTCACCATGTATAAGAACAAAATAAGAGTTAAGCTTTATTCCAATAATTAGATGAAAAGTTAAATATCACATAGAAGCCTATAATTCACTTGGAACATTCAAATACTTTTATATTAAGATAGTATGTAATATTTCATAAAAAATAAAAACACCCCCATGCATCGCACGAGGTAAACTTCATTCCAACCCCTGTCGTCCAACCCCCTCCCAAAGAAAGACCAAGTATACCTTGGAGATCTTCAACTACATCTAACACCCCCCCTTCCCAAAAAGAAGTTCCCTTGGACACCCCCATCTGAAATTCACTTGGTCTAAATTTGTTTGGTACCTGATCTTTCCAAAAGATTTCAATATAAAGTACATGTAATATTTTTAATTTGTCTAAGAATAACACTCACCTATTTATTAAAAAAGAGTCAAAATTCATATAAAACCTCCCCAATTAAACCGCCTCAATTTAAACTATAAATAATATACTTTTAACTCTAATCAAAATCACTTGTGTATAAAAACAAAGGAAAAGGTCAAACTCCATCTCCAACCACCCTGTCTAAACCCCAAAAAAACCAAATTTCCCTCATGTACCTCCTCATCTGAAAGTTCACTTGGACTAATTTCTCTTATAGTTAATATTTCCAAGTAATTTTAATTTTAAGATCCTCATGATATATAAGTATTCAAAATTAAGTGTTTCACTCTAACTTCACAGTGAAAGAGTTAATCTTTAACTTAGACTAAAGAGTTATTCATAATTAAGTATTTTTAATATATCTTTATAGAACACTTAAATATGATATGTCACATGTTATCTAACTATTGTTATGTAAATCTTCACTTCAATGTGATATTGATGATTATTACCAATGAATAGTTCTTAAACAAATATGAATCTAGATTACAAAATAATATTTTTTTTAACTCAGCTAAGAATCAAATTCGTCCGTATATAAAAATAAAAGAAGAGTGAAAACTTCATGTCCAACCTCCCCATCCAACCCCCGTAAGGATTAATTGATGTTACACTATGTACATCACATGCATGAACATCATCTTTCACAGTCGGCGTGACATGAATATGCATTTCCTCTTGCCTCTAAACTCTTGAACCTGAAAGAAAGAAAATGTTATCAAACACTGCAATGGAAGTGGCTTGACGAACCAATTCACTCGCAACATGATTATTGTGCAGTGTTAACTTTTAATGAGATGGAAGATAAATTTCAGATCACACACATCTCCTTAGTACTGCTATGAGAATAGACGAAAATGACATGTAAAATAAGTGATTAGACCAATAACATCTTAGACATTAGATTCTCTACCAACTTATATAGCGTTCCTGAATGGCAAAGCATTTAGTCTTGGTCCAGAACTATTTTTCAGATTATGTGACTTTTAATTTCGAGACATGTAAGGGAGATAAGTGTGCATTGTTATTTTAAATGCTTACCATCATTTGCATATTATATGTTACATTCTACTGCAATGAAATACTGCTTATCATGTCATGTACAGTTGGAATGAACAGCAAAGACAGAGCATGAGTAATGAAGAAGACAATGTAGAATCAGCAAATGAAGAACATATCCATGTAAGATGATTTATGATTTCCAGAAACTGCTGTTATAAGCAAACACAAAGCATGGGTACGAGACATTTGTTATCAGATCCTAGTTAATATGTAATTAATACTCCATTGAAGTATTTGGACCTTCATCCACAGCCACTCAATTTATCCACACAAACCAAAATAACAGAGTAACCCATCCAATTTTAGTCTTGGTTACAGTTCCCTAGCAGTTTATCTTAATTATGGAAAATCTTAATTAATGAGTATGATACTTTGCAGCATGATTTGAGAAAGAAAAATATTCTTTTGTGTATTAGGCAAGTCAGAGACTGCAAGCACTGACAAACCGGGTGTCTATAGCAGAACTCTTGGAAGGCAACAGACAATTGATCAATTATTTGTTGTTAGTACACACACATAGCCAAAAGAATCGAACTAAACCAACGATCGTGATTTGTTCAGGAGAAATCAAGTATGAACTATAGAGTCAAACCTGGATCAAATGAGATTTTCCACTGCCTCTTGCCCCATACGCAATGACAAAGCTGTTATGGCCTTCACAAAATTGAACAGATAAGAGGCTTCACATCTTCTGAATAGATAATTTCATTCTCTGTATTCTCCCCATAGCAATAGTCCACCCAGTAAGAATCTTCACAACTGCAGCCATAAGCAGTAGCTAGTAAGAGATTATTATTTGTAATGACCTCAGGGAATGCATGATCCTCTTTAATATTGAAATTACATATCATCATAGAAGCATGGTCCAAATTCATTCTTAGAAAACATGGTCCAAATTAGAGATCTGGACTAAGTTTGCTAAGCATGAATTTCACATTAAAATTTCACTTATCCATGTTTCTAACCAATATTGCCAAAGAGATAAGTTAGGAACATGGTTCAGTACACACACAAATATACCATGCTTAATCATTATTCCATCAGACAAAAAAGAAACAACAATGACATTCAACCCTTAGAGGCATATACATAAAATATAAAGGAGAGAATCAACAGCACTGCTGCATGACAACATCGACAGCTAAGATCCAAAAAAAGTCATAAAGCATTGTCTCCAATTCAATGCATGAGCAGTCCATAAGCATCTCACAGTGCTTGGCAAAAATACATACAGCAAATGCAAGTGTCTCAAGTAGGATAGTTATGCAAATGAACTTTATGAAAGTATTATCTCCAATAAAATCAATTATGATTGCCAAGACACTGACCACGAAACACAAAATCATTGTTGATATTCATCTTCCTCGCCAAGTAAAGCATAGCATACTACATAGTCTCAAATAAAAAACTCCAGTTAGTTTCATTCAGTCTAAAAATAGGACAGTGAAACTTCCTTTAAACATCAAACATAAGCAGATTTTATGGGGAACAAAATACCCGATTTTTGATGCACACCATTGAACTGCCTGATAAATCATGACAAAAACATTGAAGAGAAACAATTCTGACATATCTTAGCTCCAGTTTTTCCACACACAATCATTTCAAACATGTCAGGACAACTTTACAAACAGAAGTTATGCCATAAAGTAATACTAAGCATAAACATTAAACAAATCTAAATGAATTACCCTTCCATGAGCATTTGATGTCCAAAACCATTAGCTGACAGATCAACAATGTCAGTCCCTACGCTTTTTTGTTATCACTTCGATCCAACTCTTTGTCAGTGGTTCAAGAAGCTAAAATATAACTTAGTCTCTTATGTTTTATTATACTTCATAATTTCAGCCATGTAATATAAAAAACCCATGGTACAAAACATAAAGCAAGCACCACTCTCTTATGTTTTATTATACTTCATAATTTCAGCCATGTAATATAAAAAACCCATGGTACAAAACATAAAGCAAGCACCACTATGTTCTTACCATTGTTAAAACCCACGGTACAAAACATACAGCAAAGCACAATTACCATCACACATGAATTTAATTGATGATTGAACAATCAATTAAACAGAAAATTGTACCATAAGCTATCAAACAATAAATTCAATTCCAATATGTGAAATCTTACCATTGTTCTTAAACCCTGTTTCAATTTATGTTGATGGTAACAGAGTAGTCAATGTTTTAACTGATCAACTTCATAATAAGGTCAACATGCTAGCATTTATGTGCTTCCAAAATCAAATAGCTTGACCTGATGCGTGTGAGTATCATCCTGTAGTATACATAAAATGACATTAGATCAAACCCAAAGATGAACTAAATTCAATGTTTATGCAGTAATGATATAGAAGCAGACCAGTGTACATTTTGAGGCTTCAACTCTTTTGGTGTATTAACCTTGGAGCAGTGTGGATGTAAACCATACCCCTACAGGTTTAAAGCAAATAGAAAACACAGAAAAATCAGAATGAGGTACATTGTTCAGTCCCACATGGTATTTAAAATTCAAATAAATGCATAAAACCTCTCTCATAATCAGAAAAAAGGGGAACAGAAACCATTAATCTGCTGAGTTTTATTCATTCTCAGGAGATTGACATAAAGATGAATCAAATTATGCAGCTCTAAAGACAAATGGAATACACACAATACTCAAAATAAGGCGCGAATATAAAACATCAAAGATTCTAAACATTACCAAAAAATATGGAAAAAGATTTGAACTACTTACATCTTGAGAAGAAATCTTCAACCAACTGGGTGGTATTTTTTTTAAGGAAGGGCAGAAGCAGATATACCCTTACACTGACATATTACAAATAAAAAATCATCAATTAAATCTCCACAATATGAAATCAAAATAAGACTCTTGTTGGAGCTCATAAACCTCAAAATAAAATCAGAAAGCAGAAATAAAGTTTGATACAGCCTAAAAGCAAAGAGTTCTGTCTAATTTGATGGGAGAAGGAAGTGGCGGAAGTGATTAGCAATTGTGATGGTGGAAGAAGACGATTTTGTTAGGGTTTTTCCTGCTGAAACTCAATTATTTAGGAGAGGAAAGTTTACAGTAGTCAAATTTAACACCACAAAACAATTAATAATACCACAGCCGAAAATAAAATCTGAAATGTATCAAAACTTGAAAAGTACTATATGATCGATCTTTTAAATGTCCTACACCTTAATGGCATATTTCCTTAAAGGAAAGTATGTCTCCTTTTTCTTCTCTCGTTCAGTCTTCATGGAAGCCTGCAAAAATCAGAGTGGAAATTACATCAACAAAACGATAGTATGTGAATTCTTTATTTGAATTGAATGTGCATTATAAGATAACTAACATGAGTGTTCGCTAACTAACATGCAACAACCCCACCTTAACAGCACTGTATATGTTGTAAATAGTTGGTGATTAATAAATTCCTCTCTCACTTGAAAAAGATAAATGATCGGGTTGATCATGAGTATTATTTGACCAAAAAAATTTGATCACGACTTTCTCATCCCCATCAAGCATTCACATAAGTGAATTCTTGATTTGAGTAAATAATTCATCTAAGTTGCTTACCCAATCTCAATATCAGGCACTACAGTAGTCAATAATCATTGAGCTTTATTTTTTATAAACTCTCCCAAAGACTACCATGTTACATCCAAGTTGTTTTAGAGCAGGTTTTCAAGTCATTCAGGTCAAAACATAATAAATCCTAAGAGGTGAATGGTGTTAAATTACATCAGAGAAAATGCAGAGTCCACATTCAATTTTAGAGAAAACAGATCAAAAACCAATTATTGAAAAATGCATTATTATGCAAGAGATTCTCTACATTTAGGTGAAGAAATAATTACCTGGTGCTTGGTAAGCCGTCTCCGGATAGCCCTGGTCTTCTTTGGTCGTAGATCAAGAGGCAAGTACTTCTTGTTCTTATAGGCTTCCCTCAATGCAGATCCTTCAAGTGAGCAAGTAAATCCGCCTGCCTCAGCTCGTGAATCTTAATACTCGCCATGATGGATGGCTGTGAGTGTTGTGTCGCCGAGGTGAGGTGAGGTTAGATGAAGAACTTGACGGCCCTTTCTTCCAGATTTTGTTAGGGTTTTTGTTTCAGAAGGCAAGAATAGCAAATGGTGGGTTGGGTGGTTGAGAAAAAGGCTCCTCGCATTAAATTGGACTGCTCCTCATCACTTCTCGAGGAAGATGTGACTTTTAAACATTTTTATTAAAAAAATCATGCAGCAAAAGAAAGTGTTGTAAACCGATACATGTGAACGCAAAGGGGGTTCCAGGCAGGAGTAATAGAGATTATATTAGATAGATAGATAGATGGTCAACAATTTATTCACGATAGAAGGATTAAAAGTATACCCCTTTGAATTTTGCTACAAAAGAGACAAACTAGATTAGCATAAAAATTAACGAACACAGATGGATACTGGGGACTTTCAAAAAAATGTTTTAAACAAGAACTTGAGTAAATCTTATAATCCCACCAACAGTTTGAAAAACTTCCAACATCTGGTATTCGATCATGTTTTCAACTTGTTTCCCTTAATAACGTCTTGGTCTACACTACACAAATTAAAGTTGTGCAACGTACGCCTAGTACATAATAAACTTGAAACATCTCACACAAGGAAACCACACACAGTACATTTAAATGTGCCTAAAACCCGCTGGTGATAAAGCTAAGTAACACGTGTGTACACATATTGAGAAGGAATATTGATCTTATTGTAATGTAGATCTAATAGGAGGCAGCATGGGATGATTGAGTAGAATTCTGAGTGATGCGAGGAACCAATGCGGACGAGACCATAGTGTTCATGCCACACATGGTGTGGCCGCGGCACAGGCGAAAATAGCCGTTCTCGCCCCAGTTCTTGCCCCATGAGTTCTTAATTATCCAGTAAGGTTTGTTCTTGAATCTCAGAATAGAGAACCCTTTGGCTCCATAGCCAACCAGCAACACGCCATGATTCAATCTTCTCTTGCTGCATATAAGAGGACATGACACTCCCCCTATGTATGTTTGCATGTACACCGCATTTATTCCCACTGCAAACATATCATCATATTATATACAATACATTCATATCCAACTGCAAAGTTTAACTTATAAAAAGAAATTCAATGAACAACCTCTTGTCCTAAATGTAGGCAATGGACAGAGTTGGATTTAATTAGTCCCTTCATAACGCACTTTATATATATACCTCCTAAATCTATAAATGTTTCTAGACTATTTTTACTTTTTTATCAAACAATTAAGTTTTCCTTACTTATTAAATGTATTGAAAGGGGCTTTTTATTAATGGAAGTAATTACTAAATAGAATATTTTAGAGCAGAAACACATACATATCTGAACATAGTTTGTCTAACACTACGTTTTAGAACAAAGGGAGTAACTTAGATGGGGGAAATGAAATGAGTTTTGGGCTGAGAATCACATGTGTACATGTGATTCTCAGTTCATCTAGTTTCAGCTGACATAGTTAGAATAAAACATTAGGGGTAGAAATTTTGGTTTAAAAAGCAGAGTAAAAGTGTGTCTGCAAGAACACAGAATTCAATTCATGGAATTTCGAAGGAGGACGTTGCAGTGCTACTGCAGGATGGTAGGATGGTTACATGGATGTAGTTTAATTTTATGTTTGTTTTTTCCTTCCTTGTTATTAAAAAAAAAAAGAACACAGAATTCAATTCACAGATTTCATTCCTACAGAAAATATAATTTTACTGGTATAGGTTGGTTGATCCATGCAAATATGCATTTACATAGTTCATCCAGTTAATACTCGACTGCATAGATGTGAGTTGATACATGTGTATATAAGGCAATGTATTAATAAGTATTCTCAAAGAGGTCCTTGAGAAGTTCCCTTAATCTTGGGGGCATCTCTAGAGTTGGTTCTCAAAGAGGCTGGATAATAGGGATTTAGGCAAAAAAAAAAAAATCTGTTCATAAGTATGAGACTTACTGGCAAGGGGGCCGTGGTGGACTAGGTAGGCTGCAATTTGAGACTCATCCGTCGGAATGTTGGTGAAGTTAGAGACTTCGACAGCTATCTTATCAGGATTGAACTTGCATTCGCCTCTTTTCCCAGTGTAAGGATAAGAACTCTCTTCTTCCAACCCACCTGTCTCCATCAAATACCTATATGCATTTGTCATCAGACCTCCATCGCACCCGTTGTCACATTCTGTCTTCTCTCTTATATCACACTGAATACATAATAATCATCAACCAAATCCACCAAACACATTCATTAAACTAATTAGTTTACTCCCTGAATCATTGGTTATCTTTATTTGTCTAATAAAAATGCATTTTCTGGGTGTAAAAATATACAAATATCTTAATTTAATTATTGTTGTTGTATATACCTTGGAGTCACAGTCTACAAGCTGTTGTTCACTAAGACTGACAAGCTTTCCAGTGGCTAAATAATTGGCTCCTTCTAAAGCTCCTGTAGTGCTGAAAGCCCAACATGATCCACATGCACCCTGCATCCAAAATCATATATGCAAATAATCACATCACTTCCCTCATCTAATACCTTTGGCACAAACTAAATTAATTTGCATCTTAAATTGACTCCCGAATGTGTGCCTCGCACTAGCACATACTCCCTCCGGTCCTAAATATAGGACCTAATTGACTTTTTTTTTAGAGATTAAGGTTCAAAATGTTATTAAATGATGACATATTTAATATATTTTTAGATAATCCATTAGTTTATAGGTAAAATAAACTAGTTTAAGGGGGAAAGTTAGGTAAATCAATTTATAATTAATTTATTTTTTGTTTATTTAGGATTTTCCAAAAAAGTCAACTATGTCTTATATTTAGGGCCGGAGGGAGTATTAATTATCAAGGAAATCTATTTTGATAGATTGTGAGGGGAGTGTTACATTAAATTAACTTAGATAACTACATCTCAAAAACTAACTAGTTGTTGAGGTTGGTGAGTCTTAAAGCCTTATAAAAGGCTTATTTCAAATACCCACACATACTCCAAAATTCATTCAAGTGTAGAATTTCTATATTTTCACTTATAACATTTTCTCTCTATCACTATATGTATTCAAAAATCAATATCTCATTTCTCTCCTCCCTTCTCTTTTATAATCCCTCTGGTCCTACCGGTCCTAAATATAAGACCAATATAAGACCTAGTTGACTTTTTTTTGGAGATGTTAAGGTTACGAAATATGTTATTAAATTATGACATATTTGATATATTTTTAGATTAGTCATTAGTTTATAGGTTAAATAAACTAGTTTAAGGGGAAAAAATTAGGTAAACCAATTTATAATTGACTTATTTTGCTTTTTTAGGATTTTCCAAAAAAGTCAATTAGATCTTATATTTAAGACCGGAGGGAGTATTATATAAGGAAAAAATAAATAAGGATAGAATAGAAAAACAATGATAGCCCACAATGACACAATCTTCCTAAGCACAAGTATTATTTTCGTCCTGCAGGCTCCTAGAGTATATTCTCATTCTTTTGTAGACCGGAAACTTGTAAGTTGTGACTCTAATTCTCACATTAATAAAAAACAATAAATCTGCTTTCAATAGAATTTCCTCTCTCCATTTACAAATCGTCATCTCGTTTTTTCCCTTAAAATCAAAATCGCAATTTTTTTGTATAAAAAATGTGATTAAATAGCTTACATGTAAGTTACCTTGTCTATATGAGACACTTCCAACATCTATTTTATGTATACAAAAATTTGCCTTATTTTAATATTCATTACATCACATAAGTAAAGATAAAATCATCCACACATAATAAATTAGAGGTATTGTACAATAATATTGACACATGCAAAACATTTAATGATCTCTTCAATGTTACTCAAACTCTAGCTAGTTCGAAAAACACTTAAGCTGAAATGCATGTGCAAGCAGTTTCAATTCGGATAACACCAAACACCTAATTATACATTCACACACACACACATATACTCTCTCCGGTCCTATATTATACTTTTATGAAAAATCTTAATAAAAAGCAAAATAAGTTAATTATAAATTGATGTAACTAATTTTTTCTCTTACACTAATTTATTTTACCAATAAGCTAATGGATATTTAATAACCTATTTTGCAACCTTAATCACTCAAAAAAAAGTCAATTAGATCTTATATTTAGGACATTTCTCTATCCTACTCTATTTCCTGCTGTTGATTTAATAACCTATTTTGCAGCCTTAATCCCTAAAAAAAAAGTCAATTAAATCTTATATTTAGGACAGCAGGGAGTATATCAAAGTCCAAAATAAAAATATTTCATGTATCTTCATGCATGTTAGATTTTTTACTTTACCTGCGTCTTAACTTCCGTGACAGCCCCTTTGTCTCTCCAGTCAAAGTTCTCCGGCAGGCCTTCCACATCCAAAGGCGGTGCTTCACCTCCACTCCGGTCATCATCACCGAGCCCATTGACCCCAACCCCGCCTCTGAGGCTGCCAGCGTAAAACCTCTCGAACTCCTCCGGCGACAAGTCGGAGAAGGGCGTGACACCGTGGACTGCGGTGGGGTCCACCGCCTGATGCTCCGCAGCCCTAATAAGATTTTCAGCGAAAATCCTGAGCCTGTGGAGGTACTCCTCTCTGCTAGAGTACTTCTTCTCGTAGGTTTCCATGAAAACTTTGAATTTCTTCTCTGCACCTAGAAGCTCATTAATATTGTTGTTGTTGTCGTCGTCTATGAAGCTGAGCTTTGCTTCACATCCTAGGAGCAAAGATGTGGATAGAGTGAGAGAGAAGACTAGGAAGAAGATGGAAGCACGTGCTCTGCACGTGAGATCTTTGTGTGGTGGATTTGCCATCTTCTTATTGCGGGTGCAATGGACTAAGTTTCAGCTCTCTAGTTCTTCAGCTTAAAATAGTGGATGGTATTGTGAGTGTTGAATGACGTTTTTGACCTTGGCGTTGAGGGAGGAAGCTAAGGTGGCAGAAATATAAAGTAGAGGTGGGTTATGCTGAACATGCAAAGCAACACGTGTATACGGCATCCTTGATGAGAGATCATCATTACTTGTTTCGCCAAAGGCCGCCCTCACAAATATATGATTCGTCCTATATATGTTATAGAGTTCTAACATCAAAACACACGCTTCTTGATATTTTTTCCCCAGTATTAACTACATTTATTCTTACATTTAAGAGAGAAAATTTACATAAACATTAATAATAGATATGAAAAATGTTTTAGGGTAAAGTAGGAAAAACATATTAAATGGGATAATGTGAGATGAACTCTTATCTTTTGGCAAAATCATTTAAATTTCGAATTCTTATATCATCTACATAACAATTAACTATTGGATTGTATATATACCATTTTATATTACTCTCAAAAAATTTATAAAATATTCATTTTCACACAAAACTCTCTTATATATTCTACCACTTTAGTCAGCTTGATATTGGTTGCTTTGTTTAGTTTGTTGGTATTCATGGCTGGTTATGCTTTTTTATATATGTGTACTTGCATATACATATACATATACATATACATACATATACATATACATATACATATACATACATATACATATACATATACATACATACATATATATATATACATACATACATACATACATACATACATACATACATACATACACACACACACACATATACATACATACAGACATACATATACATACATACATACATACATACATACATACATACATACATACATACATACATACATACATATATATATATATATATATATATATATATACATATACATATACATACATACATACATAGAAGTGATTTTTTTCGGTTTTCCTTTTCTTTTTCTTTTGGACGACATATACAATCCTAGAAATGGCTTTATATGTTAGCGTCTTTTTTCCTTGTGGGTTCCAATAAGCTAAAGAGACAGTCAAGTTTTGTTGAGTTGAATTATGAGCTGTAATAACTAATAAGGGTTCCCTAGTTTGGAATGTGGTAAGAATTTACATTTTCTTTTTCCTGGCCATGCTTTCTTATTAGTAATAGATTTTATTAACAAATGAAAAAATTTGTCAATTAATCTATTTGATATTAAATTTTTTATTTTAGACTTAAGTGCAATTGTTCCTTCTAAAGCTACAAAGTAACCTAGTTAGAACTCTTTAAACGCCAACTATTTGAATGACCTATCTAAGGTTTTAGGTACTATATTTTTTGGGCCTAATTGACTTTTAGGGCTTTTAAATCCTTTTATTTGGGTTCTATTGCTCTTTTGTTTGTAAGGGCTTTCAAATCCTAATTTCATGTGATTATATGGTTTTATACTTTTACTTTCATGTATTAAGTTTCAGATTTGTCTCAAAGGGGACTTTATTATGCAATATTTATTTGAAAAATCCCAAGATTGCTTTAGTCTTCGATCCAAATGCGACTATATATAGTCAATATCCAACTCCCAAAATAGTGCCTTAAAGCTTTATTTTATGGGTTTTTTGAAACTAGGTTAACATTGATATCTAACTAATTCAAATTTTCTATGATTTCAAAATTTTCTATGCCTTAAAGCTTTATATGTTATTTTAACAATGAATGAGTTGGTCTCTTGGTGCTAAATATATAGGTTGCATATGTCACATGTCATTCAATCCTTAAAGTTTAAAGTTAACTTTGAGTAACGTTTAAGGTGAAAATTTTACCTTTCAATCTATTTCATAACAAAAAAATCAGAAAAATATTCAAATTCAAAATATAGTAATAAATATTATTATTATTATTATTATTATTTCTTTTTTTTATAACAAGGAAGGAAAAAAACAAACATAAAATTAAACTACATCCGTGTAAGCCATAAGAGAAGCTGCGCCTTGCCAACAGATCTGCACCCTCATTCTCGTCACGCTCAACAAGCTTTATATCAGTTATGTATTTCTTATTCAACAATTCTTTGAGTAGCGTAAACAGCTCCCTATCCTCATACAGCTTGATATCTGCTCCATATACTCCTTCAATAACTTGACTTGCATCACACAAAACCTGAACTAACCTGTAACCAAAAGTCCAAGCACGACGTAATCTCCCCATATACATCCCACAATTCTGCTTCCAGAGATATTCATGAAGGATTTGTTTGCACTATGAAAGGGAATGCGAGTTTGCAGAATTGTGGGATGTATAACCAATACCTAGAAAATTATTATTATTATTTCAATAAAACTAAAATGAATTGTTATTTAATTGGGATGTCCTTCCACGTGTAGAGAGAAAATGAATTTTTTTTATTAAGCGGTTACCTATTTTCCCCTATTGGGATTTTTTTTTTTTTGACCATAACCCCTATTGGGATTGGGAGTATTAAAAAGTAGGAGTACTGAAGTTGCTAACTCATCACTCCTTCCCTTTAAAAAAAAAAAAAAAAAAAAAAAAAAGCTGCCAATTCAGAAATCCCTCCTTCCCTTCCAAAACCCTAATTCCCACTTTCATCTCTCACTCACACTTTCCATTTCGACGGTAACCACCAAATTACTCTTCAAAGTTTCAAACTTTCACTCCTATTTTCCCCCCCAAATCTCTCTCTACCAAAAATTACACGAATTTCTCATTCCTCGCGTTTCGTTTTACTTGGTCGTTCTTTTTTATTTTTCGCCTTGATGTTTCTAATTTCTAAATTTTCGTGCTGTTGGTTTCTTTTCTTGATATTTACAGTGAAAACGAGAAGTAGCGATGTCTGGAAAAGAAGATAACCGTATATTTGTGGGTGGTTTGGCTTGGGATGTCACTGAGCGTCAGCTTGAGCATGCTTTTAGTCGTTGTGGCAAAATTATTGAATCCCAGGTATAATTTTTGTTTCTTTTTTTGTTTTTTGGTTGTTCAGAAAAATGGGCAATATGTATTTTTCATTTTTTATGTTTTTTTTGTGATTGCTATTGTGGTAGTGTTAGTTAGTGATGGTGTGATGTTAACGAGTAATTTGATGGGATAATGTGAGATTTGTGGTTAAGGGAAGGATAATGCATGTGCCTGCTAATTCTGTTGTGCGTGAAAATTATTTCTTAGTAAAAAATAACAGCTGTGAGGGAATTAGTCCATTTGACTGATGATGGGACTTTTTGCTTGAAGGGCTATTTGCATTAGTGTGTTTGTCTCATTAAGGTAACTTTTTTTTTTACGACGAGAAGTGATGATTGCATAGCATGATTTATCGGATCTTCCATGAATCTTAGAGTTTTGAAGTTATGTTGTTCTTAAAGTTGATTTAGGGCTTAATTCAGCTTGCCGTGGGGCATGAGATCGTGGGTTAGAATCAGTCTCTCTACATAAAAGTAGGGGTAAGATTGGTTAGTGTATTCCCTTCCAAGCACCTCACCAAGTGGGTACTCGAACTTTGATTTAATGCAGCATGATCACTCTTTTTAGTAGACTCTTATCCTTTAAAATTTGTTCTTTCATGTGAAATTTTGCATTGGCTCATGATTACACAAGGATATCTCATTGTAATACTCCACTATCCATGTTTTCATTGATTATGAACTTGTGACTTCTCACAGATTGGAACATTATTACTGTATTTTGCGCTTTTTCCTACTTGTAACAACTAACAACAATTGTGTGTGTGTGTGTATTAAAATCTTTGGCTTTACTTGTGTGATAAATTATCATCCGACATTGCACATTTTTTCTCATGTCATTAATTCTTTCTTTTCGTTTTTGGCGAAACTATGATACAGCCAGTACTCATACTTATGTACAAGCAGCATTCACACTAATTCTTAATATGGGGAAGTTCAAGCTGAATATTAATATGGTTTTGGATGTGTGAAATTTGGTACATGGAAGAGATCTTAGAAAATCAGATTGACCTGTTTGGTGTTTTGTGAAAGGGACTTCTCATAAGTGATAGATGCCAAGTTTGCGATACATATATGAATTCATTATAGTGGGAATGGTTATTGAGTGGTTATATTTTGCTGATCAGCGGACAAGTTTGATATTATAGCATGCTTGGAGTTGCTTTCCCCCTTCCAATCAAAATTATCAATTTCTTGCCTGTACATTGGCCTCCATCCCATTCTTTGATTGCTATTATGTGGTTCTAGTGACTACTGATATATGAAACCCTTCTCGTGCTGTATATTTCTCTTTCTAAATCTAGGATTTAGGGTGTATTTGGTGTGAGGGGAGGGTAGGGGAGAGGATGTGGGTATTTTTGGAACATCAAAATATTTAATAGGATAACAATTTTGGAGTAAATGAATTCAAAACTTTGATAGAGAGTGGAGGGTAAATTTAGAGGACCCCACATACCCTTTCCAAAATTACCCCCTCTACCCTCCCCTAAAACCAAACACACCCTAAATGTTTAAAAAAAATTTAATTAATCATAGAGTCAGGACATGAGTTTAAGTATTATTTGATGCCCCTAACATTACTGTCATTTTATATTTATCCCTTGATATGTACACATATAGTGGGCACTGCTTCCACTATATAAATTTGATTGCTTATATTAGAGGCAAGGGCTGCAGATGTGCCGACTGACTCGCTCAATAGTTCTGGTGAGATAACATTTTAGTGATCTCTGGATTTAAGGTGGTATTCCATCTCGCTTGTTTCATTGAGATATGGATTCTCTGCTGACTAATGTGACCAGAGAATGCCTGCGCCCTGTGATGTTTGTTTCTATGAGCTGAATGGTTGACCATTAATCTGCTTAGTAGAATCTTTGCCATAGGATCTCACCAAAGGTGCTAGGATTGTGCGATGTAATGTAGATCAGTTGAGGTGGGTTTTTTTTGCCAGTTCAAAGAAATATTGCATTTTTGAATTCAGTCAAGGAACATGATCTTGCCACATCTTGGCGATTTTATAATACTTTCTCAGTGGAACTGAAAATGTGTTTAATCAGAAATTCTCTCTAGTCTGGAAGAGCTTATATTACAGAGGCTCATTCAAGGTCCTGTTGGTACTGTGTTTGACCATCATGATTTTCATAATTATCACCGTTCCCTTGGTTGCTTAAAGTGCTGGATGTTGAATTACAATGATTTAGGCATTATTTCAGCTTGTGAATATAGTTAACGATCAGAGAGGTATATTTTGATTTTGACTGGTTCTTCTTTTGTCGTCCCTTTTTAAGCTGTGCAGCCCCTGAGTAAGACTGATTTTTGTGTCGCGTCGCTGGTGTGCTGACTAAGTCAGTGAAGAGGCAGAAGAGCTACCTGCTTGTTATCCATATAATCAGCCAGAATGAAAAACTGTCTATGTTACTCTTGTCTAATTTAATCGAGAATATAGCTGCATAAGAATGACTTCCCTTTGAGTTTCTGGTTCAGTTAAATAATTAAGTGAAGAAAGAAGCAGAATTTCATACTGACATTCTGAATTTTGGAACTTGACTGCCACAGGAGAGATTTTGTTTTGCGATATTTGATGTGACATTTATTATGAATTGGATTTGGGGCAGAGTGAAATTGTGGCTGCTGGGATGGAAGAAACGGTTGCATTTGTTATTGGTTTTTGGGCTACCCATTGTTTGTGCTTTCCTTTTTTCAAGTGGGAAAATAGTAGTGCTTTTTTTACTGAGGTTCCGATTGTGTAACTCGGATATCATTATTATGCATTGAGAGACCGTTCAGTGGTCCATCAGACCATGAAGTTCTGAACTGCTATGGGATGTGATGAAATTGTAGCCCTGATTGGGAAGTAATTGTTGCTTGAGGTACTTTGGTGTCACACAATTATGAGTTTTGGGTGAATTGAATTGCTTAGCTATTTGAATAATCTTCCAGTGCTTTGTCATCTTGACTCAAAGTAAGTTGTCTTACTATGTTTTCTTGTCAAAGGATTCCCACTTGTCACTGCTCGTAGTTTATGCAGTTTTGACCAAGATTAATTCCGGTCATTGTCATCCTTATCTAGTTATACCTGCCTAGTCAATTATGTTCATATTAATCATCTATCATAAGTTCTGCATAACTAAATATTTTGATATGATTTTGCAATTTTCGATTCACATGTGTTATCATAAATTCCATCCAATTTATTTAGCATTAGTTCCACACACTGGTAGTGCTTGGCATGAAGCTCTCTGTTGGTTGAACCTGTAGATCATGTTGGAACGAGACACAGGTCGTCCACGCGGATTTGGGTTTATCACATTTGCAGATCGCAGGGGAATGGAGGATGCAATCAAGGAAATGCATGGACGAGAGCTTGGTGACCGCATCATCTCTGTCAACAGGGCCCAGCCCAAGATGGGGTCAGATGATCTAGACCATGATTACCCATCAGGGGGCAGCAGAGGAAATTATGGGGGGGGAGGTAGAGTAGGACAGGATGACTGCTTCAAATGTGGGAGACCTGGCCACTGGGCCAGAGATTGTCCTTTGGCTGGAGGAGGTCGTGATGGGGGTTCATTTTCTTCGCGTCCTAGGTTTGGAGGTAGTGGTGGCCATGGGGATCGCCTCGGTGAACGTGATCGTTATGTTGACGATCGTTATGATGGAGGACGTTTTGGAGATAGGGACCGCTTTGACAGCCGGGATAGCAAATATGGCAACCGTGATCAATATTATAGTGACAGGTATACAAGTTACCATGCCCTATTTGCTGCTCAGATACTCTTTCTGTAAATTTCATGCCTCAATACATTCTATATGTAAGAAATTTCTCTTTGACATGTCCCTTTTGGTGTATTGCATTTTGAAATGCCATGATTGCACAAGCCTATGCTTAGGTTCCTGATTGTATTTGTTTATTGGGAATGTGGGTGCATGTGTCTATCGCTCATCGCATGACAATTGAGTTCTATATATGCTTCTCTATTGTTTAAACTTTGTTATAAACTGTGTAGGTACCGGGCTGGTGGAGACCGGTATGCTAATGATTCATATGGTGGTTCAGACCGTTATGCGCAAAATAGTTATGGGAAAGATAGAGGCTATGATAGGTATGGCAGTGCAAGAGGTAATGACAGGTATGGTGGTGGAGCTCCAGCTCGAGATCAAGGAAGGAGTTTTAGGGGTGCCCGACGTGGTGGTCCTTATGATCGTCCAAGCAGGGATGGCCGTCCTTCATTTGACCGGTACTGATAGCTTCATATCGGTGGTGTATGCAGGTGTTAAAATCTAGATGCTGCGCTAGGAACATAGGTTTTTCCGTTTGTGTTAATGGCCCTGTGAACATCAAGTTGCATAGATTAAAGTTTTTATTAGGTTTTATTCTACCGTTATTGGAGCTTATATATCCTGGTGGATGGATTTCTCTGTTGTGTTTAAAGTGAAGCAGCAGCTCCCTTTATTAAGCTTGCTAGGTATTTATCTATTAAGAATGGTTGTGCAAGGATCCATTGTAAAATATTTCTCTAGAAATTTGCAGAATCGGTGAGAATCTTTTCATGCCAAGCGGTTACACTATTGGGAATATCTCACTTTGATTTGACTAGCAACCATAGATTTGTGTGTTTGTTGATCTCAGAAGGTGAATTGGTTTTCTTTTACTTGCATAGGTTTATGCAGGTACATAGATCTCTATTTTAGTGTAAAAATGTATGGAGATTCGTTTCTCTCCAAGAGTTTGCACAAAATTTTCTTAGAACAGAAAAACAATTAAGTTACATGTAAGGATGATTTTGATAATTCATTGGAAAGAATAATCATTAAAACATACTGAAGGGTTTATTTTAACATATTATATTCCGTTGGTCTTATTTATAAGGAAGGGAGAGAATGTTTTATTTAGCTATATTTAATAAGGTCACGCTATCAAAATTTGTGTTTGAATATACAAATTTACATTTATAATGAGTTCAGGCTTTGTTTCTAGGAGGTGAGGTAAATCTTCAAAGCTAATTTGCCTTAAGACAATTCAAATCATGTCATAATTGGATAAGTTGAGTAGTCAAATTTTAAGGTAGAATGAATATGATTTATGATTTTCTTTGATTTATGTGAAATATGTTAAAAATGTTATATAGAGGAGTTAGTAGATCAAGACACACATACTACCTCTGGTCCTAAATATAAGACCTAGTTGACTTTTTTTGGAGAGGTTAAGGTTGCGAAATAGGCTATTAAATCATGACACATTTGATATATTTTTAGATTATACATTAGTTTATAGGTAAAATAAACTAGTGTAAGGGAAAAAATTAGGTAAATCAATTTATAATTAATTTATTTTATTTTTTTAGGATTTTCCAAAAAAGTTAACTAGGTCTTATATTTAGGACCGAAGTGTGTGTAAAAGTTAGGACAAGTAGATAAATAATTTTCTTATTTTAGATTTGTTTATGTTTATCATTCTCCATTTCTCCCAAAGGGAGAATGGATTACCTGGCGTATCAAGAGTGCGAAGTGCGAACTCGAAATTAGTTAATAATTCAGTTTTCAACATAGTTTTTTTTGTAAAAGAACCTTTTTCTTTTTTTTTCCCCTTTTGACATGTATCGATAATTATTAATTAGCGCATCACTTATACATTATTAATTAAGTTATGCGATTCCACGAATTTTCATTGTCATTTAAAAATGCATTTAGAGCATGAGGTAGTCATTGGTAAGTACACCAATAATTTATTACAATAGGGAATTATACTATAAAAATAATTATTATAATGACATCGAATTTTTCTAGGAGGCTAACCTTATCAATGTTGCCCAAAGTTATATAAGAAGGTGTTGTTTATCCTCCAAAAAAATTTATAAAAATAATGCAACGAATCTTTGACCCGCTTGTGATGTTTCTGGCGTAACAGCTTTGAATTTTCCTCAAGACTTGGAAATAAGAAACCATTTTTAGATCCTATCTTTTTGCTCAGGGTTGAAATTTTGAAACACTAATGGCATATTTGACTTTGACAATCTTTTCTCTCAACAAGCCACGCAGAAAGAAAAAAATGCCACATTCTTCTATCAATGCTATTTTCCATACCATTTTTTCCGATCAAATGCATTACCTTCTGGAATATCCAACTCCTGACTTAATCGGTGATTAAAAAATGCAATCCTCTATGAGTAAATAAGAATCCCATGATTTGGCCAAAAAAAATAAGAATCCCGTGATGAGAGCCACTATGGTTTAATTTTATTAATTAGTGTGTACTACATACCAATTCTTATATACTTTAACCCATTAGAGATAATATAACATAAGCAGGTTTTTATGTCTTGCCATCATTTATGAATTGTTGTTTAAATAATATTTTATATTTCATGTTTCATTTATTCCTTGGGTTAAATATTATTATTTTGACCATTGAACAATTACCCAAATATCAATTCACACAACAAACAATAAATTATATCAACTTTACTTAAGAACAATTAAAAAGTATCACTTTTGTCTACACCATCAAATTTTGCCTAAGAATTATTAAAAAGTATGATTTTATCCCCTATAGATTGTGGCTTGTGGGGAAAAGAGAGGGTGTGACTAGTGAGGAGTTTTTAATATTCTTTTTATGCAAATCATCATTTAATATCATACTCCCTCTTTCCTTTTGTAAATAATATAAGACCATTTTAATGAAATTATGTTTTTCTAAAAGGTAAGTTAAAGCAGTTTGAAACAACATATGTAAGGATTATTTTTTTTTTCAAAAACTGCCTTATTTATGAATGGGTAAGAGTGAAAGAGAGTAATTATGAAAAAGAAAAGGATAAAGTGGACATATGAAAAAACATCAATACATGAGTAAAATGGTGTGTGTGTGTGTGTGTGTGTATGTGTGTTACTCAAACGAAGCCAAATGGAATTTGCAAAACTGGTAATCATTAAAAAGAAAAGGATCTTATCTATCCAGGGATGGGTGGAGTATGCCACATGCGAGAATGAGAATGACCTGTGCTTAATGTACAAGGATGGGTAACGGTATTTTCTTAAGAATTTCATCCATTAAATGTATATGTTGAAAGTTGAACTAAACTTCAAAATCGTACTATTATATTTTTAAACATATTCATTCACATAAGATGTCCCGTGACTTAAGGAAATAAGCAAAACCATCTTGGTCTTCGTGAGTTTAACCAGATAGTACTATTTTGAGGTGAAAAGCAAATAGCGCCGTAACTTCCTATACTATTAAATCATTCTCGTCAAATCCTTGAGTAACCATTAGTCATACCATGTGAGAAATTCTTGTGTGAAACATGAAACTCCATGTTATTAATGATATGTTCAGCTAAACATACGAAATCACATCATCTTTTAATTTTTTTTTTCAAAAAAATCACATCATCTGTAAAGAAATTATTAGATAATTTTGATTTGCCAAATCATTTGTTATATGACCAATAATGAGCACCTTAGGTCTAATGTAGAGATAATTTGATTAGTCACACTAAATAATTAGCTGGCATATAAAAATATTTTAAGATAATGTTTTTTCTTTTATTCTGCAAGTTAAAATTTTCATTTAGCTCATTTTTAAGGGTGCACTATGATATTAAAACCCTCCATATCAAACCTAAAATGTTTGTTTGTAATTTATTAGACTACGAATTACATGGTGAATTCAACAATAGTTTGCAAACCATATTTAGATCATATCCTCTTGCTTAGGGTTGAAATTTTGAAGCACTGATTGCATATTTGACTTTGACAAGATTTTGTCTATTTTATATACACAAAGAGAAATATGCCACGACCTTCTTCTAGCACTTATCCACTTCCCTCAGTATTCATTCAATGCTATATTCCATAGCATTTTCCAATTAAATGCACTGCCTTCCGGAATACCAACTACTTTAACCTTTGATTGAATCATTAATAATGATAATTATTGTGTCATTGTGTGATCCTCTATGTGTAATTTAATTACTAAGAATTCCCATATAAGTAGTCAAATCGTAGTGCTATAAAACGCGTTTGAAAAGGAGTAGATCTTAGTCTTAAATATACTCCCTCCGGTCCCTAATGTAAGAGCTAGCCGCCAAAAAACGCTTCTTAAGAAAACATGTGAATGTTAGTTGGATGTCTGGAGTTAATGCTTCTTTTCCAAAATTGCCCATATTTATTATGGTGCTTTTAAGAGAGAGAAATACATAACCATTAATAAATATGAAAGAGATTTAGGGGTAAAGTAGGAAAAAATGCATTAAATGAGGAGAGAATGTGGGGTGAGCTCTTACATTAGGGACCAAAACCATTCAAATTTTGGGCTCTTACATTAGGGACCGGAGGGAGTATATATGATTTATTACTAATAATTGTCAATGTTATTTTCTTAAATTATCTCTCTTAATTCTCCAACAACTAGGGGTGAGCAATCGGTTTTCGTTTCGTTTATTCGGTAAAAACCGAAATAACCGAAAACCGAGTTATGTATATCATGGAAACCGAACGGAAACAGAATTATTTTGGTAACCGAACCGAATTAACCTAATTATTTCGGTTTGGTTTCGGTTTTAACCGAAAAAAACCAATTTTTTTTATTTTATATTAAATTTGATATTTTTTCCATTTTCAATATATAAAATTTAACATTTTACATTGATATATTGCATATCGTTTTTAATTTAAAAGAAGAAATACAAAAACTATATATTTAAACTCTAAATTTTAACTTATCTAGAGAAAAATATTATAAAACAATATTCCTTTTTATTATTGTTTATAAATTTGGTTATCCAAAATATTTTTTTTTTCAAAAAACCGAACCGAAATAACCGAATTATAAAACCGAATAAGAACCGAAAACCGAAATAACTGAATTCAATTTGGTTCGGTTTTCGGTTTGATTTACTTTCCCCTACCAACAACAATAATGAAATCAGCTAATCAACAAAGGTTGCTATAGTTGGTAAATGAGTTTGACTCATAACTATGTGGTTGTGAGTTCGAATCTCGTGGATGTGAGGATCTTGTTGGTGGGCAATCTGTAAGTACCTCTGTAAGTAAAAAAAATAATGAAATCAGCTAGAGGATTATGGAAGGTGTTTTTTTTTAAAAAAAAAGAATTATATTATGTTGGCTAACTTAATAATTAGGGAGAATTTCAATTAAGGACCTACTTAGCTAATTAATTAAAAAGAAGGACCAAATCTTTCTGAAATGTCATTGCAGGACTTGGGTCCTTAAGTGAAATCAAAATGTCAATGAAAAAGACAATATCATCCTTTAAGAAAGGACCAGCTCGTGGAGTCTCAAAACTATGCTTAGTTGGCAGTGCTCTTTAATTTAACAGTCAAGAGAAGACAGAGAGCAGCTGAATAAAACTCCTCCCTCCTTGATTCCTGCGTCATCTTCTTCTTGTTGAATGTTGTATAGTTCTTTTTTGGGGTTTATAACAGTATATTGGAGCCTGACGTCACAGGACTTTCTGAGAGGCTCAAAAGAGGGGTCACCGGAGAGGAAGAAGCGGTCGTCGGAAAGGACTTAGCCCGCCGAAGCTAAGGGGAAAACGAAGAAGAAGAAGAAGGCCTGAAGAGGGATTTGAAGGTGGAGGAGGAAAGAAGAGGGGGCTTACGTGTGGTGGGGAGGGAGGTGACTCAGAAAGATGTGATTGGTCTACTGCTGCTGGAATCAACCAAGTGTTACGTGCTGTATTTAAATGTTTGGAGGAGGATTATGATGATGAACTTGTCAAAATGTTCTATCATTCTCTCAATTCATGTCTTTGAAAGGTTCCTTGGGATTTATTGCATAAGTTTCAGCCTTGCTTACTTGATGGCAGCTATAAAAGCTCATCTATGTATCAATTGAATGTTGAATGTATGGAAGGCTCTCCATTTTATTTGAGTTTATCTGATAGACTAGTGAGTGGTATGCATTCTCACCACCTAAAGAGGAAGGTTATATTCCTCTTCCTGGATTGCACTTTCACTTTGATCTCTCAAAATGGAAATTCTGCTGATAGTTGTATTTGTTCTGGTGTAAACTCAGATTTAGAACTTATTTTTGCTCTCCCAATAAGCAATAACATGGAACACAAAGATCTGTTTGACAATGAACAAGTAAAACAAGCAAATTGTTATTTAAACAAGGCAAAACCACATTTGAACAATTAAAAAGAGATTTGTACTATTGTTAATTAAAGTAAAACGCAAACATGTGTAAGACGAAAAACAAGTAAAAATGTCATTTGAACAAAAGAAATCCACTTTTCAACAAGTAAAAAGATATTTTAAACAAACAAATAACTAATGTCACGAAAATTGTTGCAGCAGACCTTAAACAAGTAAAATGACATTTTCAACACCAGAAACCCATGTTTGAACAAATAAAAGAGTATTTTGGACAACTAGAAATTGACTATCATGTACATTGTTGCACCGGTCTTTAAACAAATAAAATGTCATGAACAAGGGAAACTCACTTTTAAACAAATAAAATTGCATTTTAAACTAGCAAGTTATCAATGTTACTAACATGTTGTATCACACCTTGAACATATAAAAGGGTATTTTGAACAAATGAAACTCACTTTTGAACAAGTAAAAGAGTATTTTGAACAAGTAAGTAATTAATGGCACTAATAGCATCAAACTTTAAACAAGTAAAATTAAAAGACATTTTGAACAAGATCACTGACATTAATTACTTGCTTGTTCAAAATGGACTTTTACTTGTTGAAGTTTGGGTTTCTCTTGTTGAAATGTCATTTCACTTGTTCAAGGGGACTAAAGCAACAATGTCATTGACATTTAATACTTGCTTGTCTAAAACGGATTTTTTACTTGTTGAACTTGGGTTTCCTTGTTCAAAATGTCATTTCACTTATTCAAGGTCTAGTACAACAATGTCATTGACAAAAAATATTTGCTTGTTCAAAATGGACTTTTACTTGTTGAAACATGAGTTTCTGTTGTTGAAAAATGCAGTGCGCTTGTTCAAGGTGATGCAAAACATGTCCATGATGACATTAACGATTACTTGTTCAAATGGTCATTTTACCTGTTCAAAAGCGAGTTTCTATTGTTGAAAAAGACATTTCATTTGTTCAAGGTTTGATGCAAAATATGTCCATAGCACTAACAATTACTTGTTCAAATAGTCATTTCACTTGTTCAAAGGTGAGTTTCTATTGTTGAAAAAGGCATTGCTCTTGTTCAAGATCGGATGAAAAACATGTCCATGACACTACCAATTACTTGTTCAAATGACCATTATACCTGTTTAAATGTGGATTGCACTCCCAAGGTAAATAATCTTCTTGCTTTTGAAAACCCTTATGAATGGAACGAATCACATTTTGAATGCTCAAACATATTAGTCTATGCCACGTGTTTTGAAGCAAAACGAAAAAAAGACAAAGCCCCACACTCCTTTCGAAACCTCACGCAGAAAAACAAAAAGAAGAAATTGGAGAGCAAATAAAAAAAGGCAAGAGAGTGAGGAGGGTTCACGGTTCAAGGGGAGACACACATCAAACACATTTCTGGGTTTATCCTCTTTCTTCAGGAACTGGGAAGAGGCAGTGAAGAGAAAGGGAAAAAAAGAACAAAAACAAAATGTTTCATCTCAACTTCGTCTGAGAAGAGAAGAAAAAAGTTGTTTGTGTGTTTGGTTATCAAAGATTCATTGTTTTTCCTTCATGGGTTTACCTCAGTAAGAAGAAAAATGAGCAATAGGTCCCCTGCATATGAAAAAGAAGAGTGAAAAAGAAGTTTAACATGGTGTTTGGGGGTTTATGATTATAATCCCATGCTTTTGCTTTTAATTTCAGTTTGGGACCAAAGAGGGTTTTTTAAGTCTTTTCACACCTGCATTTTACTTTACTTAAGGACCTAGGTCCTCCACAGAATTTTTAGAATGTTTTGGTCCTTCATAGAAATTAATCCCCAAATTTGGTCCTTAATTGAAATTCTCCCTAATAATTAACATTATTAATATAATCAAGCTAGTAAATATGTCATGCACATATATAATATATTAAGACATGAAGAGAGAAAGTAGTATGTAATAATAAGATTTGAATTAAAAAATGACAATATCTACATATTATACTATAACTCATGATTTTTTTTATGATTAAATAACATGTACATAAAACTACATAATACCTCTAAAAAATGGAATCCATGAAAGTCTATTTTTCTAATGGTTTATATATCCTGCCTTGAAAAATGACTGAGACATTTAACATTATTAATATCAGTATATATAACTTGAAAGTTGAATTGAAACCCCAAGAATGTACTCCCATAAGCTCATGAAAGAATCAAACAACCTTATTGGTCTTCGGAGTTTAACAATGAGACAGTACCATACTAAGGGAAATGGGAAAGGGGAAAGTAACTTCCGACACCGATACTAATAAATCATTCTCATCGAGTCTCCTAGCAATAATTTCTCATATCATGATAAGTTATAATTCTTGCACATCAAACTTGCAACAGCACTTTGTTTATATACTGTCGAATTAAAATAAACCAAATCACATCTTTTAAAAATAAATTTTTAGTTAAATTTGGTTTACCAAGTCTTGTGATCATGCTAATATTGAACAAACACATTAGATATTTGTTGTGATGATTTTAATTTGATTGGGAACACTTTAAACATCAGTAAAAAGATGGCAAAAGTAATCTCTAATGTCATATATGTTTGCTATTTCTATTTTATTACTTTAAAAAAAAACTATTTGATAGCTCACTTTTTTAGAGTACTGATTCACATTAGATCTGAGGTGTTGGTTTGTGACTGATCAAAATACAAGTGATGTGACAAGTCGAGTTCGTTCAAGAATTTCCCTCATTTTTTTCCAACGTGAAAAGTAATGTTCGCACCGCAAGTGCACGGGTTGCGCCAAGTAATAAAGTGATAAGTAGAGTATCGTTCCCACGAGGATTTGGATCCAAAACCCGCTCAAGTAATGATTATTGCACTCTCGCTCAATTTGAGTGATTCAAATATCAAGATGTGAAGGGTAACTATAAAAATAAATAAGAAAAACTATAAACAAATGATTCTTAACTTCAAGGATAAAATGTGTCCTAAGATTATTTTCTCCCTTGTATTTCATAAACTTAAAGAGCCTCCTCTCACAATTGCTTTCAATAACCTAGGGTTCTAGAATACTTGTAAACGCTCCGTCGAGTCAAGAACAAGTGTTTAATTCTATTAATCATGCAATCTCTTGTCACAATTAATAAAACTCAATTTCTAAGTTTCAACCCTAATGTGGCTATGTGAGGTCAATAAGTATATGTCTATCTTATCAACAAAATCATCCATTTGTCATGCAAACTTCAAGTTCTCACATTAATTTACCCAAGTTCTACACTCAACCTAGCCCTCTCAAGCATCAATCAAGTGAACACAACATCTAAATGGTGATCAAGCACTTAGAAGCATTAAGAGAAGAGTAAAATAAACACATATATAACATTAATCACAAAGTAAGAAGAGAAATTAAGAGTTAATCCATACAAGGGTTCCAAATAATCCTAGAATCAAATCTTTAGCTCCACATGTTCATGAGATCCAAAAGAATATATACATATATAAGCACAATCATAGAACAAGAGAGAGGGAAAGGAAAATGGAGAAGAAAAACCAAGATTTGAAGCCAAAATCTCTTCTAGACTTCAATCCATTGACACAAAAACTTGATGCTACCAAAATTTTGATAAAAACTCCGCAAGTGTACGGATCGTAAATTTAGTAAAGTGGTAGTTCAAGGTCGATCCCACAGAGACTCAGACAATTAATAACTAGGCATTAGACCTCCTATTTTCATTCAAGTTGAGTAAATAAAAGAAAATTGATTTTAATTACCTAATATCTAAAAAAATAAAATAAAACAAATATTCACACAGATGAAATTTACGAGTCAAAAGAACAACCTAGAGCCACTAATCCCTTATCTGCTTCATAGATTTTATTCCCACTAAGTTAATTATGAATTAATTCAACTAGCTAATCTAGAGTACTAGTGTCTATAAATGTCTTCCGGTCCACTTACATCCTTGCCTAGCTTAATTACACAATGTCTTGCACTAATTTACTAGGCTAATTTATCTCGGTACCGCTCTAATGTGACTATGTAGGGCTTCTAGGTATATTCCTATCCTAGTCGCAAATCAGATTAAAATTCAATCCTACACTATTTAATCCCATGGTCTATTTAAAATTCCCTCTTCCGAGTCCAATTCTAAATTCCCTAAACATGTCTAATGGTGATCAAGCACTAAACAAGTTAATCACTAAAAGCAAGATTAAATAAACTAAATCAAATTAACCATGACTAAATAGTGGGAAATAAAATACTAAGTTACAAACAAGTTCATAGTACTCTAGGTCGTAAAAGAAATTAGCCACACATAGGGTTCATCAAAATCATCACAACAAATAAACGTTTAAATCACAAGTTCCAAGGAAAACAAACAGATGTAAGAACCCGAATTGGAATCTCCCTCTCTATTGTTCAGCCTTGCTTCTCCTCTCCAAAATTGATATTGAAGTTGATGAATAAATGGAGGATATTGCCTTGATGATGAATGATAGCACACCACTCTTGCTTCTCAGGTTCATGTGTCTCTTGAGTGCAAAGGATTGGAAGAATTGTCTCCAAGCACTATTCGTGACTGTTTGCTTCTTTCTTTGCGTGAATTACTCTTTAGGCTTTAGGAAATTGGAAGAATTATGACCAGCCCCCTCCTTTTCAATTGCATGTGTATATTTATAATAAAATAGCCCAACACCATATTGTCTTTGTCTTGCATGTTAAGTTTCTTTTCTTTCCTTTTCTTGTATGATGAATCCACATAATCAAATCAACCTCTTTCTCTTTATTTCCTTTTTCATTAAATCTGCATTCATGAAGAGAAAGAAATAGGAAATAATCACAATGACTCAATCACATAATCTCATTAATAGGAAACTTCTCATCAAAATATTTCTTCTAATATATTAAGTTTCCTATTTCAATTAAATTTCAGATTTTCCAAAAGAATGACTCATATAATCCTCAAATTACTTTCTTTCCAATTCATAACAAAATCACTTATTTATATAATTAATGACTCCCCAAATACAATAAAATATTTCCTAAAAATCACTAAATATGGTGAGTCATCACACCCACTCCTCCAAATGCCAAGCCCTAGCTCCCAATATGCCCAAGAGGTCAAGAATGGGGTTTTTCTGTCGAGTCCTCACTTTTATATCTCAGATTTTCCCTGTTTTTCGAGTGTGAAACGCAGAGTTTTAATTTATGTTCGGCGCGCGTTTGTTGCGCGACGAATGCTCAACAAACAAATAAGAGTCAGAACAGAATTCTCTTCGTCGTGCCTTAGTTATGCAACGAACCTCAACGAACATCAGGGAGAAATTTTCTTTTTCCTTTTTTGTCCCTTGCTTCACTCTTGAGTTTGTCCTATGCTTTTCTTGATAACTTCATGTTTTCCTTAGCCTTTTGAACTTGTCCACCTCTTCCTACAAAAGAGAAAGAGGGTTGATGAGCTTCAAAAATAACTTACAAACACATATTACTCTAAATTTCACGCAAATACATATTTTTCATTTTGTACTCATACCTATATGTATTTGTATCATTCTCAATTATTTGTCACCAAAAATCATGTACATTCAAGGGAAATTGAGATGGAATATGTGAAATTATAGAGTTTATCAACTAACATAACATTTATTTAGTAAATTGGTCTTATATATGTGTGTGATTGAGTGACAAAGACTCATTCACCCTTAACTAATTGTCTGGGGTTCGATCCGTGGCATTGGGTATGGAGAAACATTAAATCTCTCAGGCCAGTTGTCCCACCCTTTGATGTGCCTACAAATCAGCGGAGGATTAGTCTCTCACTTGTCGGGTGAGGATACACATTGATCATCGAATATGTGTGTGTATGTGTCCTAAAAAAATTACTCAATCTCTCCTATTTAATTGATTTTCTTTTGTGTCAATTAAATGATGTGATTTTGTCTATTTTGAAAGGAAATACCATAAACATGGTTGTACCCTAGATTCATGCAATAATTTCTCCTCATATTGTAGCTAGTTAATCAATAATGTTCTTGTTTTTATTTATAAGCAACATTTTCTCACATATATATACTACATATTACATGTATCTATCTCATCTCTTTTTACCAATCATTCACTTATAATTTATAATTTTTTTTCTCATTCATGCTCTCTCACACTCATAAACTTAATAAAAAAAGGTATATTTGGATATGTGTGTGTGTGTGTATCTTACAAATTTTTTACTTTTAATCAATTTTAAGTAATAGTTTGTTTTGAGTAATTTGAATAATTGTTTCTTGTAAAATGGGCAGGATGGAGTTAATCCATTGCCTCAAGTCATTTCACGTATAACCTATCTATGTTAAGTTTTTAGACCAATAAAATAATCAGTATGAATTGGTTCGATTAAAATTTATTAAGTTCTCTTAGGGTTAAGAAAGCTACTAATGAAGATCGTATTTAGCATGGGAGTAATATTTTACCCAGCTTTCCTCATTTAGGGATGGTATAAAAATTTCAAATCGAGATCAGGAAAACTTAAGAGCTGAGGTGGAAATATTTAGGACCAAAAGCCAAAATAATCTACAAGCCCACAAAAAGTATAGATTATTACAGAGTAGATTATGGCCTACAAAATTAAATTCAAACAAAAATATTTAAAAATCAAGTCGTCTAATTATGGTCAAGGCTATCACTTGTAGCTAATTTTCTGCCACTTATTAAGGATTGCTGCAAACTGATGACGATGTTATATTTTTAACAAGTAAAGTAAGCATTGTCATGACTCATGACTATAGCAGAATGCACGTCATTATTTACAAAAGATGCAGATTCTTTGCTTGTATTATCGTTCCTACTTCCTATGATACGATATTAAAATCAATTATTGGAAAATCCACGTATCTATTTCAAAAAATTAATAAACACTCAATTATTAATTAAAAAGTTGACCAAACTTTAAAATAAATGTGCAATAATTTCAATCGTTAATTATATTTTATGGTTTAAATTTGAAAACGCACAACAGATTCTTCTTCGGTTCTATCTGATCTATTGGGCACTCTTGCTTTTTTATTGAGATTTGTATGGTCAAAAAGAATTGTTTTGTTTCAAAGCTTTCGTTGTTTATATATAAAGTGCCTGTTCAATTTTTGTTTTAAACTATATGCCCTCGTTACATACCCTATGATCACCTCCTTTTTTTCCCTAGTATTTTATTCTTCAAACAATCTTTCATCTCCTCTCTCATAAGCATCAATATATTGATATCAAATGTATAGGTGGTGATCTTTTACTACAATATTCAAACATGTGCTTTAAGTTAGTGAGATGTACATGGGCGCGCGCGCGTGTAAATTTAAGCACCATTAGACTAATATAATAGAATGTCAATATCAACGCTTACATGGTTTGAAAGTCGCAAATAATGTCTTGAACTTTGTCTTAAAGACGGCAATGAGCATCTAGATCAAATGAACGCTAATAACAAATTAAAGTCAGTGACGGTAATTTTTTTTGTTGGATCATTGAAGTTGAGATTTGAGGAAAATATATATTTATAACAAGTAGTTGATATATACTCCAATAGACAAGGAAGAAATTCGACTGTGACGAGGTATCATGTTTTGATTGGTCGTATATTATGTTTATATGGCAGTGTAAACTTAGATGATCACGAAACCAAAAAATAAAGAACAGTAAGCACAAGGAAAAAATTGCATGTTAAGGATGAAAGCAATGATAAACAAGTCTGAAATAATTTAGAATAGTCAACAGCGCAAAAATTAATCCGTGTTATGTTTTATACATTTTGACTTCCTGTGATTAATGATTTCAAAAGATAGGGATTATTATACTAAGCGTGATGATCTGGCTGGTGATGACAATGTGAACAATCAATACATTATCAGTTTGAATTCTGCAAGTCTTAAATTTGGACAAAATTTCTCAGAAATCGTTTTTTATTTATAATTTCTTTGTTATACTTAACTATTTAAGTAAATTCTATAGCAAGTGTTTAATTAAATTAAACCTGGTGGCCGCGACAGTTACTTGTATTTCTAGATAAAGGCGACACCGTAAAACATACTCGTATGTGTGCATTTAGGATGAGCTAAGTGCAAAAATAATGTCACAGAGGAATATGTGTATAGGTGTATATTCTTATATTTGTAACGTCTTAGTTATATTACCTCCTAGTCCTATAGCCGGTAGAGTATGTTGTTGAGGAGTTCGGATACATTCAAAATATATTATCCTCATTTATTTTATTTTTCATACTTATTATTACAGTTCAAATTAATTATCTTAACTAGTGTTAATAGTCTAATATATTGCCTAATATGTAAATGCAGGGATATTAATCATATTAATGGGTATTGATATAATTTTATTCTCAATGGCTAACACACTAGTAAGATCTTTATTATAAATCTATTTTAAATTATGGAAATGATAATAAATTGTTCAATATGTCTTTAGTGGACATTATGTGTGTGTGTAAAATATTTGAAGTGCCCAAATTAAATTTTTTCATTCAACATTTACAAATTATTCTCACACCCTTTTGATATCATCGTTCTCTCTATCTAATGATAATTAAATAAGGTTAAAATTAAAAAAGGTCATTCAAAAAATAACATTTAAATGGGCTTATGCCTAAAGCCCTAAACCAACAAATTTTTTATGAATAATGAACTTATAATAAGGACAAGAGTAAATAAATCTAGAAAAGATTATTATTGAAACATCATTGGGTAAGGTAATATATATGGTGTGAATCCAAAGTATAAATACTCAGAAAGTCAGAGGAATAAGCAGAATTTTCAAACTAAGAGATTCATTATTGAGTGGTCTCTGCCTGAAATGAATTATTATCATTTTGGAGTTTCCTACTATTACTTTATCAGTCAATTGGCTGTTTTATAATGGCCAAAAGTGGTCGTTATATTTGAACCAACACTGCCAAAAAAATTGAACGTTGAACATTCTCAAATTCGGAGTTTGAAATTAACAAGTAATTTTCAATTTGATAAGGAAACATCATCAGCCTCCAAAACAATAAGAACAACTGTCAAGAACTTCTTCTTTGATTACGTTCACATGTAAGGTTTTAAGCCCAAAACTTTAATTTAAACAAACATATACTCCACTAATGTAATTACATTAGTGGAATATAATAAACTTGTTGGCGTTTACTCATAAATCTTCAATAATTTCTTGGATATTTTCTAGCTCATCTCCGAAGCTAATATATCCAGTCAACAACATTATCTGCATACAATGAAAACACATTTCGAGTCACGTCCTCAAGGAGCCTGTCCTTAAGAGCTATTCCGCGGAAGATATTTTAATTTACTCAGTAAGGCATAAAGACTAGAGGAGGAGGAAATGAGGAAGCTCTCTTCAGCTTATTTTTAAGCTCTTGACTTCCCACGCTTTATATAAACCTCATTCTAATGGGTTTTGGGCAGCCACTTAAAGACAATTAAAATCCCATTTATTTGTATTAATAGACATGAAATATTGTTGAATAAATCATTGTCATACGTTGAGTGTTAATGCCATCAAATTTGTGTTTTGTATATTAAAAGCAGCCATGAAGTCTATTCATTAATTGAAACCCAACGTGCATGACCACATGACATTCTAAACACTAATTCATTTTAAAAACTTTATATGGAATCTCATAAAATCATTCAATAAAATATGCCCCCAATAAAATTGTTCAGTCTCCACGACTACTGGCAAAAGAAGTCATGGTGCTCCCCAGGATTAGACGAACTCATCCTGTTTTAAACAGGGTGAATATATAGAACTACGGAAGATATTTTACTCAGTAAAACATAAAGACTAGAGGAGGAGAAAATGAAGAAGCTCTCTTAGCTTATTTTTAACCTCTTGACTTCCCACACTTTATATAAACCTCATTCTAATGGGTTTTGGGCAGCCACCTAAAGACAATTAAAATCCCATTTATTTGTATTAATAGACATGAAATAATGTTGAATGAATCATTTTCGTATGTTGAGTGTTAATGTGAGTGTTAATGCCATCAAATTTGCGTTTTGTATATTAAAAGCAGCCATGAAGTATA
The DNA here is from genome assembly GCA_029929735.1 of Mimosa pudica. Lineage (NCBI taxonomy): Eukaryota > Viridiplantae > Streptophyta > Magnoliopsida > Fabales > Fabaceae > Mimosa > Mimosa pudica. The sequence continues at coordinate 1,950,058 of JAKELP010000021.1, read as the reverse complement.
TTCATTAATTGAAACCCAACATCCATGATCACATGATGGCATTCTAAACACTAATTCATTTTAAAAACTTTATATGGAATCTCATAAAATCATTCAATAAAATATGCCCCCAATAAAATTTTCAGTTCTAATGTAACTTTCATAAAAAGAGTGAAGAATATTAGCCGGATTTACCCTTAGTGACCTTTTCTTATGCAAGTTCATTCCTCCTCTGATCTAGGCTAGATCTAGGCTAATATAGTAATCCAAATTCACTTATAAGTTAGACCACTACAATCCCAAATAATATAAGACTTGTTCCTATGACACACCCACTCAATATTTCCAACAAAACTAACACTAAAAGTCAAAGTGACCTTGTATATAGGGATTGGTGGAGTACTTGAGTTTGTTTAAATGGATTACTTTTCTTTTCTAAGTTAATGGGGGGTAAACATTAACAGGTAATAATAAAGATTGCAAAACGAGATTAAATGCTTGAGAAAAGTTTTCACATGGTTAGGCTAAAAAGTTGTGGAAAACTTTTTTAATATAATTTTTTTTTTTCATTTTTAAGCTTTTCTTATATTGACGGCAAACACTTAGTAGTTAGTATGTAGTAGCTATTTTTTTTACCATAACTTAGAAGTAGCTAGGCAGTATATGTCTGAGTCTCTTAGTTGTCCTAGTAACACACACACACACACATATTTATGGCTGTTTAATTTATGCGACGCGCTATTGTCCAAAAAAAATAATTATGCGACATAGTAGGTTCATTTACGTGTTAGTTATTTAATTAATTTTTAGACCTGAATTTGCTCAATTAGTTTCATTGTCTTCCTAAAAACACACAAAATGTTTAATTAGATCAATGATGTTAAAGATGCTTGTCCATTGAACAGGAGAGGGTTTTGTGAGATCTAGCCTACAAGTCTTATCACCCTCTCTTGTTCAACGTAACATTGATGTAACATATATAATAAAAATATTATATCATATATTTTTGTAATTAATCATCCACACACAAAATTTATTACTATGTTTAATATATTAATACAATTAAACATTTCGGCATAATTATTGATCTAAATAAATATATATTTTAATTGTTGAACAGGATGATTGATACAATTAAAATATATTACTATGTTTTTTTATATCATATATAAATAATTTAATATAAATGTAACATATATATCATAAATAATAAAAATGTTTAAATTATCATAATATATTGTAATATATGATATTAACCTATAAAATAAAAGGTTCCTTTTAAAAAATAAAAGATGCTTAATAAAGATTAAAATTATATATCATAATATAATATATCATAATTTAAACAAGTAAAGTTAAAAAATAAAATATGTTGTAATATATTATGATATTAACCTAAATATTATTTATCATAATATATGAACTATTTATTTATTAAATTTATATTATTTGAGTAAAAGATGCTTGTTACGTTGAACAGGAGAGGGTGATAAGACTTGAAGGCTATATCTCACAATATCCAGATAAGACAGACCTTTTTTTCAGCATGAATAAGATAGAATATGGGTCCGGATAACCCGGCGGGTTGGCGTGAGTGGTAAGTACTCTCGTCTCTTAAACAAGTGGTTGGGGGTTCGATCCCCAACTCTTGCAAATGGACCAAATTCACAGGTCATCTGTCTACCCCCTATATGGGACTTCAGAACAGCGAGGGATTAGTCTCACTTGTCACGCTGGTGGGGATACCTTGGGAAACAAAAAAAAAAGAATATGAGTCCGGATTCTGAGAGAATCCGGACTCTCAGAATCCTGAGGGATTCTTCCATATAGAGTCATATTTTGACCCTTAAAATTCATATATAAGCTCATAATTTGACACTTGTACTATTAAAAATAAAAAAATTATATTATAATATAAAATAAATGAAGAAATTTTATTTTTTTACTTTTGAAAACTTTTTGACATAAAAAATTTCAACTATCTGGACCTATTTCATTTCAACAGAAAGACCTATAAGAGATACAGACTTATCCAGTTAACTGTAAATTAAAAAATACAGTTAACTGGATAAGTCTATATGTCTTTCTGTTGAAATGAAATAGGTCCAGATAGTTGAAATTAAGTTGAAATTTTTTATACTTAAAATTATTTTATATTATAATACAATTTTTTTTATTTTTAATGAGACAAGTGATAAATTATGAGCTCTTAGATTAATCTCAATGGCGAAAATAAGGCCCCAGATGGATTCTGAGGGATTCTGAGAGAATCCCAATCCCATAGAATATAGTGTGCATTATAATCAACCAAGGGATTTGTTCGATTTCGGAAAAAGAAATACAACACTAAAACGCTAGAAATGAAAGTAATTACGTAATTTGTTCTGAACGTTTAATTTCGTTCCAGAAACTATTTTTTGAATCTTATTCTTAAATTGTCTTGAAAGGTTCAAAAAACATAGTAATATTGTCATATATCTGGATATGATATTAACATTCATAGTAGATAAATTGGCGTGACCGATAATGTTTGAACTTTGAACATTATACAGTGAAATTGCTTCCTTTTAATATTTTCAAGGCCACCTTACTCAAAAAAATACCTTCTAGAGAAAACACTTCTGAGACATATATGGACGTTCAAGCAATCTAAAATATGAAAACGCTACCTCTCAATATACCATAGTTGACCCTAGAAAATTCTATGCACGTGATTCATCGAGTTCAAATTTATTGGAATTTAATATGTGGATGTATATCACCAATTGGTGTGATGGTTATTGAGTGTTAAATCCTGTTTCTTATAATATTATTGGTATAAAGTAATACTCCTTCCATTCTCAAATATAAGATCACTTTCAGATTTCAATTTATTTCTAAAAATAAATAACTTTCTAATTTTTCACATTTTTTTCCAAATAAACCCTAATAATCTTTATCTATGATTAAAACAAAGTGGGAGAGTGAGAATAAAAGTATATGATTAGGGTAGATTAATAATATCATATGTTAATAATTAATTTAACTAGCGTTTTTAATCTAATCAATTAGAAAAGTGATTTTATATTTAGGAATAAATAGAGTATCTTATTTCGTGTGTGTATTGAGATCGTTCGTGGCATAGAAATGTATTCCATTATTGTAGATTAAGGACACAATTAGGTTGACGAGTTCATGAAATACTGCGAGTATTATCTAAAAATTGAAAGAATCTGCCGTCAATTTTATTTGGGAAAAATTATTTATCATTGCTTTAAATCTTTGAGCTAGTTTTCCATTTATTTATTACAAATTAATCTTTATCAATCTAAAATTTCTTACTTTAAAGGCTAGCTATAATAAAGTTTAAGAAGAGGGGGGATTCGCGTCTCGCGCAAACAACAACTGTATTACTAAGTCTTATTCCACTAAGTGGGGTCAGGTACACTTTGAAGATTCTTACATGCATTTTATTATGTTTTGTTGAGAGAACATATTAATAATTATCATTCCTACGAACGTCTTCGAATTCCATATACTAATGATCAATGAGAATTGACCTCCCAACCATATGCATAAAAAATAGTATATATATTATTTATTTGGAATAAGATATTATTTTTAAAAAATAGTATACAATTTTTTTTTATATTCTTAAAACAGGCGCCTGGAATAACTTATTTGTAAAACGATCTTTAGTTAGTGTCTTTAAAGGGGAGGTCAGATTCTAGTCCTCCAAAAATTTTGAGGATTTAATCATCACCTCACTGGTGCTTGGCTGTTCATTGGTTGCTTGCATATATTATTATGTCGGCAAACTTGAATATGACGTTAATAATTAAATATTATGATGTAGAGTACATCATGTTTATGATGGAATAAGGACAAAAAATAGCGACGCAGTAAGTTCTGTCATTAACTTCCATACTAAAACTGGAAATGGTTATCCCAAAAATTAGCAGTGGAAATGGGAGATGGAGACTTTGTGAAACTTTGTGACAGAATTTTTTCAGATATAAGCGACATATTGGAGATAAGATTTTGTGACTGTATATGTTCCGTCGCTAATTGATCACTTATAAGATTTAGTGACAAATATTAGTGACACAAAAATTTCCGTTACAACACCAGCTTTATTTAGTGACACAATTTGTGTTACACACGGATTATCTGATGATAAAAAAAATTTAGTTGTAATATCATGTTTTTTTTTGTGGATAAGCCTTTTTATAACCTAGCAAAACGTTTTAGAAATAGTTTCAAATTTTCAATAGATTTCAATTCCTCGAATAAGTCATGCATTAACAACCAAAGCAAATAGTAGAATACTCGACTTCAACTTAAAATTTGTACAATTAAACAACGTAATATAAATATAACATAACAAAAATATGTTCGGTGTTGGCAGATTTCTAAACTTTCCACATCATCATGGTATTATAAGTAATAAGCAGTTCTTCTGGAATTTGTTTGAAATCTCAAAAATTGATCTTTTAAGCTTTTACCATCAATGATTGATCTTTCAACTAACTATAATTTCATACTACCTCCAGTCCTAAATATAGGACTTAATTAACTTTTTCTTGGAGAGATTAAGGTTGCGAAATAGGTTATCAAATGATGACATATTTGATAGATTTTTATATTATCCATTAGTTTATAAGTAAAATAATGTAGTTTAAAGAAAAAAATTAGGTAAATCAATTTATAATTAACTTATTTTGCTTTTTTAAGGATTTTTCAGAAAAAGTCAATTAGGTCTTATTGACTTAACGCGGATTTGATGCGCTTCCGTAAGCATACGGGTCGTCAAGTGTAGTATAGAAAAAGTGTCGTTCCGCAGAGATTATAGTTTAAACAAAGTGATTAGCACTAATTGTATCATTAATTGTCTTAAGTAAAAACATGTTGAGAGTTTGATTTGTCAAGTAAGAAATGAGTTTTAAATATGAATGTAAAAAGAGTTGGAGTTTCAAACACGAGTTAACTATTATAATTAAGGCCTAGGGTTGCTAATCCCCTATTTACTTCATGAACCAAGGTTTCTCTCTCTTTTCTTTAAGTGATTAAATGAAAATATGTGCAAGTCTAGGGTTCAAAATCATTTGAAAAAGCTTTCCCAAGTCAAGATCAAATTTATGCTAGCATTTATTGCACAATCTCTTGTCACAATAAATGCTAGCTCTTTTCCTTAACCACCCTAATTATGACTATGTTAGGTTAATAACTATATCCCTATGTTATCAACAAACCTTCCATTTAAAACCATAAATTTCAAGTCTAACATGTTCTTATCCAAGTTCTAAAACAAAATACACTTTCCCAAGTCATATTTCATTTAACTAATTAAGTGGTGATCAAGCACTTAAAATAAATAGAGAGCAAGATAAAAACTACACATATACTTCATTAATTACTTAAAGAAAGAGAGAGTAGATGGTTCAATCCATAAATAGGTTCATAACAACCCTAGATTAGGGTTTTAGTTACACATAAATGCAAATAAAACAAACCCTAAAACTATGAAAGAGTGCATTGAAGAGTGGTGAAGAATAGGGAGAAGAAATTACAACCACAAATGAGGAGTACCCAAATCTCTCCAATCTCCCCACTTGATTCCCAAGAGATCCCAATGTTCTTCAAGCTCTTCAAACCTCTCAAAAGTGCCCTAGAGGTGTGCCAAATCGAGTTTTCAAGTCTGCCCCCAAATGCCCTAAGTTTTTCCTTTTATATGCTGAGAATTTTTGCTGAAACGCGCAGCAGTGACGTGCGCTCGCCAGTTGCGCGCCAGCTGGCGTGCCACTGGCGAGATTCCAGAGAGTACGTGCCGCTGGCTTGCCAGTTGCTCTCGCCAGTTGCTCGCCAGCTGGCGTGCCACTGGCGAGATTCCAGAGAGTACGTGCCGCTGGCTTGCCAGTTGGCTTTGTGGCTCGCCAGCGGCTCGCCAGTTGGCGCGCCACTGGCGCGCAGCTTCCATAAGATTGACAATTGGCTTTTCCTTGCTCCTTTTTCCTCTTTTGTTGTAGCACTTGGGTTTCATAGAGCTTCTAACACCTGTCCACCTCTTCCTACACAAGCTAGAAAGAGGGTTGAAGAGTTTCTATGTCTCACATATACAATCATTAAACTCCAAATTTCACACAAATGAATGATTTCCTATTTGCATCACTTTCTATTGGTATTTGTGTGTTTTGTTGTCTATGTATCATCAAAAGGAGTGTGAACTAGAAGGAAATAGAGATGAAAATGTGTGAAATTATGGAGTTTATCACTCCCCCAAACTTAAGTTCTTGCTTGTCCTCAAGCAAATTTTCAAAAAAAGATTATGGAGTTGACTATAAGCTCACTTTACTTTGATTGAAATACTTGTTCTCATATGTTGCCATCACTATGTGATGTATGGAAAACATAGGATGTATGCAAGGATAAATGTTTTGCTACATTAAAACAAGTTTTTCAAGATTCAATGAGTAGGTGTGTGTGTGATGAGATTAGGAGAATTCTTCCAAGTTCTCTGGTCCTTTTGCAATAACCTCAAATCATGAATATGCTGTCATTTTTCAAATTTCTCATTCTTTTCTTCACTCTTCTCAATTTTAAACTTTTAGCACATAACTTCAAAATCAAGAGGACTTTTCAAGGCTTGTAATGGGGCTAAGGGGTTAAGTGGTTAGCTATTTGAAAGAATGGGAAAAGGAGTTCAAATGTCTTGAGATAACTAACATTCCATTTTATTCACTCATACACAAAATTTTCTTTCAAAAAGTTCAAAATTCCCCCAAACTTATCTCAAGTTGATTCTTTGTACTCCTAGTCTCATTGCATCATTCATTCATTCATTTCCTTTTCATACTCATTTTCTTCTTTTTCAACTTTTTTTTTTTTTTTTGCATTTCTTGACTTAGGAGTACAAACTTTTCTTTCACAACTAATATTTCCCTTCTCACAATGCACTTACATTTACACACCTTTACAACCGTACTAATCCTCACTACTAATGAAATGTACATTATTTCAAGATTCAGGTAGTTCATGGTTTTTCGGGCTATAAGGGTTAAGTCCGATGTGGGTTTCAAAAAGAAATTTCACATGGTTTTTCTTTATAAGGCTCAAAAAGGGTGCAAATGGGATAGATATCATCAAGGATGGCTTGAAAGGCTCAATCGCATTTAAGAACTGCCTCAATCACTTTTCAAAGTTAAGAGCAATTTGTGAAAAATGTTAAAGTTTTCCAAAAGGAATTTTGAAATTTTCAAATGAAAACAGATGCATATATTTGGGTTATTGCAAATCTTCCTTCCTCAAACTCTTCCAAATACACCCTAACCTCTAATGTGCGCAAATTACTCCTTAGAATCAGGTAAAGACTTGCCTTAATGCAACAACTCATGTTATGCAATGCATACATATCTATTTTTCCATAAACCCCATAGTTATTCAACTAGTTGTAATCATTGAACTTTCTAACAGATTTCAAGAGAACTTATAGCCCACTCATCAAAAACTACAAGCAACAACTTAAGCATGGTTGCAAATCTCACAATTTCATCATCCAAAACAAAAACTATACCCTGTGCACTTATTATTTACCAAAAAGAATTTATTCAATGTCCAAAAAGTTTCACAAGTGCTTAACAACCCTCCCCCAAACTTAAATCAAACAGTGTCCTCACTGTGATGCAGGCAAAGAAAAGTGCAAGCACAAGGTACACAACCAACATATGTAGGAGAAGATTTAGCATGCATTCACAAGGTCAAGTAACATGAACAACCAGTAGCAAAAGTCATAGTTAGGTTACAACTAATCACCTACACGACAAACACACTACCTAGCTAATAAGTAAAACAACAAGCAACAACAACAGACACAACAGATAATCACACAGATCAGGCACAGTCATTCCACCATGCTATCCGAATCATCTCCACTGTCACCATCATCGGAACTATCGCCAGTCCCCTCATCATCCCCATCGTCCTGCTCTGTTTCCCCTTCAGTTGCAGCATTATCTGTATCCACTTCATTAAATGGAGCCTGCACTCCCAGCTCTCTCAAGCCAGCAACTATAAACTCCATTTGTAAATCATGCCTAACCTCAAAATGATCAAAACGTGTACGGAAGGCTGCAAGGTCTGCGGCTAGCTGATGGATGGGGTCAACTCCCTGCACAGGATCCGCAGGGACCACCACTGGAGGTGCAGGTGGAAGCATATGGGGCATGGGGAAGCGCCTGAGAAAGTGGTAATCACATGGGTTCAGGGGTAAGAATGGTCTGCGCCACTCGGGGTCAGGCATCCCTCCTTGGAGAAAACTATCTGATATCAAATGGGGGAATATGAGTGCTGCATCCTGACGACCTGAGACACATGCTGCAGTGAGGCTAGAGTGAATAATGTTCTCAACCTTAACTCTTTGAGCGGTCATGAATAGATGGATGAGCAACGCCTGCTCCTTTGTTAAGTCGCTCGTGTGTGTTGTTGGTTGGACATTAGTTGATATGAAATGGAGCCATGTAAGAGCATCCGGATTCAGGCTAGACTTAAGCAAATAGAACTGAGGTCCTCTTTTGTGGAACCAACCTCTTGCCCCAGGTACTACTATGGTGTTCTGTATGTCTTCCAGGAGCTGTTCATTAAAGTCAAAATAGTTCGCTGCATATGCACAGTCATCCAACTCCGGTAAGTCATAGAAATGTCGGATACTCTCACATGTGAGGAAGGAGTTGATGACTACTCCTGTGTTTGGGTGGTAAACCCTACTCCGGGATCTCCAAAACAAATTCTCTCCATAGAAGGGCTCCACCCACTCAAGATTCCCCACCTGTCGAGGCACCAACAGCCGGTGCAACCCATGCACCCCAATAGCCAAGGCATGAAAGCTACACCGATTTGTTTCTGGGTAGGCCTTCTCTTGCCACAACCCTCTCTTCTTTTCAGGCTTACCAGATGTCGGATTCTCACTTGTTGATGGTGCAGGATCAACAGGTTGTTTACCTTTTCCTTTCTCAGATGAGGCAACTCTTTTGCCTTTTTGTTTCTCTACCCCCTTGGTGGATGACCTAGTGCTTCTGACTGGCATGATCTGTATGAACATCAAAACAAACAAACAAGCACACAACAACATTTAGCACAAACAAACTCAAACACTAACCTATGAATAATCTAAGTTCAATCCTAGACAAGGGACTGCCTAACCTAAAAAGTGCTTAAGAAAGAAAACCTATGGAGAAAGGGCTCATAACTAAATCCCCCAAACTCAAACCATGGTAAGCCTCAAACTTCTCAAAAATTCCCCCAACTAGGCCTAAACCAATCAACCAGCCAGTTCAGAAATTGAGGTAATATAGAATCTCCAAAATGGTTTTCATTAGCATCGAAAGTGATCTTTACACTTTATTCAAAGTATGGTAAAATTATTATGTGCAAAATGACTTTCAAAATGCTCAAGGGTAAACCAAAACAACCCTCAAAGATGTAAGTAGAGTATAGCTCACTTTCAATGCTAATTAAACTTTAATGGATCCAATTGAGCCAATTACACCTCAAACTCCCCACTCCCAAAATCAAAAATTGCCCCAGTCATGTCTTGCTTCAAAGTTCATTTCCCAACAAGAGTTTCACCACCCAAACCAATCTACCTAAGCCAGTTAAATCAGTTTCTCTTCTCAGCCCCAACCTCTCAAGTTCTTCACATAGCCAAACCATGACATGTAACAGCAAATCAAACCACATCAAGACCAAAAGTCCAAACAGCCTAAAACTCATCTTTACTCTCAGACTTACAATCCGGGGTGGAGAAATCATCCCAACTTTTCCTGGAACCAAGGGCAAAATGTGAATGCATCATCATCTTCTGGTGCAAAGCCCTCTTACCCACCTGGTTTTCATAATCAACCTAGACAAATCCCTCCTAAGGAGGAAGAATCCAAGGTGGAGAAAATGTTTGCTCAAATCATAGCCGGACAAGAAGCACAAAGGGTGTATAATGCTAAAAATGATGCCAAAACGGCCAGTCATGAGACTTCTATCCGGAACATTGAAATACAGATAGGTCAACTCGCCTCTCAAATGAATGCCTCACAAAGAGGAACCCTACCGAGTGACACCATTCCTAATCCAAGAAGGGATGGGAAGGAAGAGTGTAAGGCAATCAACTTGAGGAGTGGAAAACAACTTCCTGATATTCCTCAACCTAGTGGGGTGGAACAAGATGTTCAAGATGAGGTTGTTATTGATGCTAGTGAAAAGGAACCTCTTGTTGCTAATGATGGTGGAAAGAAGGACGATCAAGTCAAAGAGGCTACCAATGATGTGGTTGAAGAGCAAGTGGGTAATCCGAATGGTAGTGATGACAAGAAAAAGACCAAGGTCTCACCATAATAAGTGCACAGGGTATAGTTTTTGTTTTGGATGATGAAATTGTGAGATTTGCATACCATGCTTAAGTTGTTGCTTGTAGTTTTTGATGAGTGGGCTATAAGTTCTCTTGAAATCTGTTAGAAAGTTCAATGATTACAACTAGTTGAATAACTATGGGGTTTATGGAAAAATAGATATGTATGCATTGCATAACATGAGTTGTTGCATTAAGGCAAGTCTTTACCTGATTCTAAGGAGTAATTTGCGCACATTAGAGGTTAGGGTGTATTTGGAAGAGTTTGAGGAAGGAAGATTTGCAATAACCCAAATATATGCATCTGTTTTCATTTGAAAATTTCAAAATTCCTTTTGGAAAACTTTAACATTTTTCACAAATTGCTCTTAACTTTGAAAAGTGATTGAGGCAGTTCTTAAATGCGATTGAGCCTTTCAAGCCATCCTTGATGATATCTATCCCATTTGCACCCTTTTTGAGCCTTATAAAGAAAAACCATGTGAAATTTCTTTTTGAAACCCACATCGGACTTAACCCTTATAGCCCGAAAAACCATGAACTACCTGAATCTTGAGATAATGTACATTTCATTAGTAGTGAGGATTAGTACGGTTGTAAAGGTGTGTAAATGTAAGTGCATTGTGAGAAGGGAAATATTAGTTGTGAAAGAAAAGTTTGGGGGAGGGTTGTTAAGAGAATTCTGTCCTCTTCCCATATAATTCACAGATTCTGGAGTGGCGTAGAGAGGACAATGATCCGGTAGGTGCACATCATAACACTGTTCACAAACAACCGGAGTAGACTGAATTGCTTGCACCTCTTGAGTATTACTCTTTCTAATCTGAGTCTCCAAGACATCAAACCGCTTGTTGAGTGCAGAGAGCATAGAAGCAAACTGGGCGGTAGCGGTATCCTCCTTAGGAGCAATGGAAGATTGAGGAATCCTCCTATCTGTCCCTTGAGAATTATTAGCCGATAACTGATCTAGCAACCGGAACACTTCATTCACTGGCACATTTCGGTACCCACCATTGGTTATAGAGTCGACCATTGCTCTAGACTGAGGATTAAGGCGAGTATAGAAGATTTGAATAATCACCCACTTGTCCACTCCATGATTTGGACATTGCTTCATCAACATCTTATACCTATCCCAAGCAGCATAGAGAGTCTCATCATCATGTTGCCTGAAACTCAAGAACTCGTCCCTAGCCTCAACAGATTTGTCATCAGTGAAAAACCGAGCCCGGAACTTAGCTTCAAGCTCATTCCAAGAGGAAATAGACCCTTCCGGTAAGTTGTTGAACCACTCCCTAGCTTTTCCTTGCAGAGAGAAAGGGAACAAACGCAGTCGAAGAACATCAGCTGGAACCCCATTCTGCTTGAATGAATCACACACCTCCAAGAAATACATCAAGTGTTTGTTGGCATCCTCGTTGTAAAGACCATGAAACATCCCATGCATTTGAAGCATTGTGATCATCACCGGCTTGATCTCAAAGTTCCTTGCTTGCACATCCGGAATCCGAATGCAAGATTGAGTTCCTCCCATGTTCCGAGTAGCAAAATCGTTAACTGTAGCACGATCATACTCATCCTCTGCCATAGCTGCAGTTTCAACTTCAACCTCTTGCTCAAGATCCACTAACCCTTCAAGTACTACTTCCAAGTCTCCAAACTCAATGCTTTGCATACACTAAGAAAAGAGTACCTACAAGTACCACTAGATCACACGTATCACAATAAACAAAAGTGAAAATAAGCAAGGCAACCAAGGTAAAGATATTTCTAACACCGAAGGTAGCCAGAAACACCCAAACACCAAGTTACCACAAGATAAGAAAAGAGGTTACTTAAAAGCAATGAATCACACAATTAAGCTAATCAACACAAGAGAATAAACTTTTGCTTAAACTACAATCCCCGGCGGCGGCGCCATTGACTTAACGCGGATTTGATGCGCTTCCGTAAGCATACGGGTCGTCAAGTGTAGTATAGAAAAAGTGTCGTTCCGCAGAGATTATAGTTTAAACAAAGTGATTAGCACTAATTGTATCATTAATTGTCTTAAGTAAAAACATGTTGAGAGTTTGATTTGTCAAGTAAGAAATGAGTTTTAAATATGAATGTAAAAAGAGTTGGAGTTTCAAACACGAGTTAACTATTATAATTAAGGCCTAGGGTTGCTAATCCCCTATTTACTTCATGAACCAAGGTTTCTCTCTCTTTTCTTTAAGTGATTAAATGAAAATATGTGCAAGTCTAGGGTTCAAAATCATTTGAAAAAGCTTTCCCAAGTCAAGATCAAATTTATGCTAGCATTTATTGCACAATCTCTTGTCACAATAAATGCTAGCTCTTTTCCTTAACCACCCTAATTATGACTATGTTAGGTTAATAACTATATCCCTATGTTATCAACAAACCTTCCATTTAAAACCATAAATTTCAAGTCTAACATGTTCTTATCCAAGTTCTAAAACAAAATACACTTTCCCAAGTCATATTTCATTTAACTAATTAAGTGGTGATCAAGCACTTAAAATAAATAGAGAGCAAGATAAAAACTACACATATACTTCATTAATTACTTAAAGAAAGAGAGAGTAGATGGTTCAATCCATAAATAGGTTCATAACAACCCTAGATTAGGGTTTTAGTTACACATAAATGCAAATAAAACAAACCCTAAAACTATGAAAGAGTGCATTGAAGAGTGGTGAAGAATAGGGAGAAGAAATTACAACCACAAATGAGGAGTACCCAAATCTCTCCAATCTCCCCACTTGATTCCCAAGAGATCCCAATGTTCTTCAAGCTCTTCAAACCTCTCAAAAGTGCCCTAGAGGTGTGCCAAATCGAGTTTTCAAGTCTGCCCCCAAATGCCCTAAGTTTTTCCTTTTATATGCTGAGAATTTTTGCTGAAACGCGCAGCAGTGACGTGCGCTCGCCAGTTGCGCGCCAGCTGGCGTGCCACTGGCGAGATTCCAGAGAGTACGTGCCGCTGGCTTGCCAGTTGCTCTCGCCAGTTGCTCGCCAGCTGGCGTGCCACTGGCGAGATTCCAGAGAGTACGTGCCGCTGGCTTGCCAGTTGGCTTTGTGGCTCGCCAGCGGCTCGCCAGTTGGCGCGCCACTGGCGCGCAGCTTCCATAAGATTGACAATTGGCTTTTCCTTGCTCCTTTTTCCTCTTTTGTTGTAGCACTTGGGTTTCATAGAGCTTCTAACACCTGTCCACCTCTTCCTACACAAGCTAGAAAGAGGGTTGAAGAGTTTCTATGTCTCACATATACAATCATTAAACTCCAAATTTCACACAAATGAATGATTTCCTATTTGCATCACTTTCTATTGGTATTTGTGTGTTTTGTTGTCTATGTATCATCAAAAGGAGTGTGAACTAGAAGGAAATAGAGATGAAAATGTGTGAAATTATGGAGTTTATCACTTATATTTAGGACCGGAGGGAGTATATAAGGATATTACATTTGAAACATAATTTACTTAGAGACTACATCAAAATTTAATGTAAAATTAAAAAATTTAAAGGTGAAGCACGTACATGTATATGATATGCCTCAACACTTTTCCTGTTGATACAAGTATATACTACAAAACAAAAATACTTGACCTTTATAGAAAACCTTGAGAAAGCTAAATAAATTATTATTGATTTGTAAATTTTTTTCTCTATATTAGCTTATTTCAGTTATAAGGTAACATTTAATTTAATAATACATAAAATACATTAAAATTAGTGGCTCATCCAACTTCATTAATTTCTCTAAAAAAGAATTAATTAGATCTTATACTCAAGAAGGGGTAAATAATAAATTAAAGAAAAAATTCCTTGATGAAGACAAAATCTCATCACTAAATAAAAAATTTCGTCACTAATTTTTCGTGACAATGTATCTTGTGAAGAATTTCTGTATCTAAGCCGTTTGATCTCTTGGATTGATGGCAAGAGCATTGTTGTTCCTACCCCACACGTCAAGAGTTCGAACGGCGCCAGAGAGAACAGAGAATTTCTGTATCTAATTATATTGTTAATCTACATCTGTCGAATAAAGATTCAAGAATTAATAGACTCAAGTGAAGGTAACCCTTCCAAACATAGTTCTTACATTTACGCGGAATGAAACTCATGAACTTATAATTAAGATTAAGCAGCACTGAAAATCAGTTCTACTATGGCTCAGACATCATGCATTGTTATGAATGGTCTTTCATCAATAGTAGTTCTGATATATGTAATATTTAATTAGTAATAATACTGTTTCATAAAAAATAGTAATAAGACAAAATGCCATTAGGTTATAATTATTTGGCAAAACATGAGGTTACAATTAAGTTGCTTTTTTTTTTGATACAGATTAAGTTGCTTATTTTATAACCCCGTGTCACTGTGTTACATTAATTATTGTTTAATTTAAGCAAGTTTTCTTCCCTTTTCACCTTCTAATTTATGCAATAAGTGTAAACAAATACCTTTTCTTTTCACAAACTGTGCCAAGCTTGATGTGATAATTTCTAAACTTGTTTGAACTAATAAATGAAACGCAAACAAGTTGCTTGTTATCTATTTATGTAAGCTTTTAGCTTGGCATGAATTTATTATTAAACTATTAATATCCTAAATTAAATAGATATTTTACCAACGAAGCGTTGATCAAACTAGTAGAGCGGTAGCCGGTAGATGAACTTGCTCCTCTGTAAAGTTAATAATGTGTGCTCAAATGTTGAGAAACCCTAGTATTTTAGAGATAAGACAATCATGTCTATATAGACATTAACTTTTATTCGTCAAGTATGGGTGTTAGTCAGCTACAAGCTAAGTAAGCGTAAGATAGCGGGGTAATGTCTAATAAAAAGTAAATAGATATTTTATAGGATTATTTAAAGTATTAGTCTGCCATTATTCCAACTCCAAATTTAATAAAAGCACACTTCCAGTCAAAATGAGCCATCGAGGTCAAACCTCTCATGCAAAAGTGCGCGCATCTCCACGAGATAATTTCCTTAACTTGCTAAATAGTACTACCTCCGGTCCTAAATATAAGACTTAATTGACATTTTTGAAAAATCTTAAAAAACAGCAAAATAAGTTAATTATAAATTGATTTACCTAATTTTTTCTCTCAAACTAATTTATTTTACTTATAAACTAATGTATAATCTAAAAATATATCAAATATGTAATGATTTAATAGACTATTTTGCAACCTTAACCTATCCAAAAAAAAAGTTATCTAGGTCCTTATTTAGGACCAAAGAGAGTATATGGGTATCTAATAAAATACAATTTTATAAAATTCAAAAATTATACAATTTATTTGAAGTATAGTATTCTGGAATCTCGATATAGCATTAAGTCAACGTAATATGAGTTTGGTAAGGACTTTTAAACACCATAAATTCCATTCACGTTCTGGTAGATATCTCACGTTCTGGTAGATATCTGCTTTAGAGAACCAATGAGTAGTTGGTTGAGCTGGTAGGTGGACTAAAACCCATAAGGTTGAGAACACATGTTCTAATCCTGGGAAGCTCTCTTATTAGGAGAGAGGACAACCTTATCCTATGTGGCAATATTCCTAATCCTTGAATTCATATTAAACCAGACCGTGATTATAAAAAAAAATATCACCAGCCAAGAATAACAGAAATTTTCCCATTGTGAGTAGAAGAAAAAGTTACTTCTAACCTGGGGTGTGTGGTTGAGTGGTAAGGACTCATTCACCCTTAACCAATTGTCTGGTGTCTGATCCCTGACGTTGGGTATGGAGAGACATTAAATCTCCCAAGTCAGTTGTCCCACCCTTTGAGGTGCCTACAAATCAGCGGGAGATTAGTCTCTCACTTGTCGAGTGAAGGGATACCTTGATCATGGATCAAAAGAAAAAGTTACTTCTTCTTGTCTCTTCTAGATGTAGCAGGTTTTTCAACAGCATCTTCGTTGAATATATCATCACTTTACAGGAAATATATTACTTCATTCATTTATAATTCTCATTTGTATCAGGATTAAAAAATATATTAAAGGTAAAAAAACAAAAGGATTAAAAAATATATTTATATATCTATCGAATTTAGGAACCGCTTAAAAATAAAGAAAGAAAGAAAGAAAATGGCGGTTGGCAACTTGGCGAGTAAAATAAAGAGCAACTTTAATGTGCGGTTAGTAAATATATGTTCTCACATTTTAGAAGTTTGTTTATATAATTCAAATCCCCATTTTATTGAAAAAAGAAAAACAAATCCCCATTGTCATTCATGTTTATCTCATTTAAAGGGTAAATGTTAACATTTCAAAGTTGGCCTCTGATTTTGATTTTAATTTCTATAGTTTAAAATTAATATATAAATTGCAGATATTTTCTTATTAAACTAATAAAGATAAAATTTTCGATGGCAATCAATTTCTAAAACCAAAACATTTAGTTTAAAAGTATAGAAATTAATTTAAACATAAAATATAATAATCAAATCATATTTGATTACCCTTTATAAGGATTATTTCACAACTAACAAAAATAATGTTTTTAATCTTGTTTATTAATTATCGCCTAAGAGCTACATTTAATTTTTTGTGTAAATGACAACAAACGAATGAAGATTTATTCTCAATGAATTTAGAAATTGTTGGAAATATTTAATTGGATCCGCCCTCGATGGACCAGATCGTCCGATTGCTAAATCCGACGGCCTTTAGGAAAGAAGAAAATAAACAAATCAGCATTAATATGTGATTTATGATGAATGATTTGAATTAGAATCAAATCAGTTATCAAATCAGCATTAATATGTGATTGATTTGATTAGAGAATCAAATCAGTTATTATTGTTGATTGGTGTCATAATGACTGCAATAATGACAGTGATATTTCTACCTTTTTAATGACACTCATTTCACTGTAAATAGAGGTGTCACGTTCATTTGCACCATACCAAGGTGCTTTTGTTTGTTCATGTTCTTAAAGGAGCACTGTTCGCGTTCGGGTCTGTTCGAGTTTGGTCCAGAGATGCTCGTGGGCCCGGTAAATTCCTTGATAGATGATGGTAAAATGTGAGAAAATTGTTAGTATATAATAAACACATCCGCACACACAGAGAGATAGTTAATTAAAGATGTCATATTTGCTGTGTTATGCATACTTTCTGACAAAAAAAATTACTGATGTCTCGTACGCGCCATAGCGAGAAATGTAGACATTAATGTCAGTGTCACAAGCAAGGATGGACAAAAGTATTCGCTAAGTGGGGAAAGCCTTGACATTGAGGGTTAGCTCTTCCTACAAATAATTAAAAGCTCAGCTTTCTGTAGATAGTATTTACTTTATACTCCCAACGCTCCATTTTCAAAATTTTCCTTTTTAAGGTATTATATTTTCTGTCTATTCCATAAAACATTTTGATAATTAAATAATATTTTTAATATATACCCATATCTAATAATCATGGTGAGCCTCACAAAAAAATAAAGAGTGTGAAAATAATGAAAATTATTAACATGATGGAGTTTAGTATAGCCAATGAAGGTGATACTAAAAATATATAGCCAGAATCTCAAACTCAATTCAATGTTTTATCTATTATGTAGTAGGCACAACTCATACTAATAAGAGTTAAAAAAATACTACACTTGTATTATTTTTAATTTTGTATACTAGCACAAAAAAACATAATTTTGAGAACTTATCTTATTTCCACTTCCAGCGCAGCTAGGAGATTTTAAGAACTACTTGTATAACACACCCACATTCTGAAATGTTAATCGTCATTAAAATAGTGTATAAACCACGACTAGCACATGCGTGTGCAAGTGGACAAGTTGTCATACCTACATCTCATCGAACTATACAAGTCAACGATCCATGAAAACTCTTTTATTATTACTACACCATTTTTAAGAAATATTGTTAGCATGCCCAAGTTTTTTTCAATACCTTTCTCAAAGACCGTTAATTTTTTTAATAATCAGTTAATCACAGGCAATTAGTTAGTCTCACCACATCAATGATCTTTTATTTCTATTTATTCATTAAACACTTTCGTTTTAAAATACAAAAAACACTTTTATTTTCTTACATGGTGAAAATCACTTAAAAATATAAATACACTTTGCCTCCAATTTATTTTAGAAGATATATTCAATGACGTATTTTCCTTTTTATTACAACGTATTTGATAGTACTATGTATTCAAGACTTCACACATTCGGCCAAATAATATCAGGCAATAGCATCTTCTAAAATAAGTATTTTGAACTCTTCCATGTATATAATAGCATCTAAATTAGGAAACGATCACCAAATAATAGCATCGTAATTAGTATTACCCACACATACACGAAATTAGAGTAATTAGTTTTTTTGAGATCTTGACAATAGCATCTAAATTAGGCAACGATCACCAAATAATATTTCAAAAAAAATTGATAATTATGGTGAACATCATAATTATTTTTTATATGATCATATTTAATAAGGGTAAAAGATGAAAATTAATATGACATTGGAGTTTGATGTGATTAATAGGTTAGCATTATATTTAAAATAACTTGAATTAAAAAAATAATTTAACAGATGAAAATTAGTTGAAAATGTAGTGAAACAAATGAAAGTGTAAACTATGAGAGAGTTTAATTTTTCAAAACGTGAATTATATTTTTATATCTATCAGATCAAATGTTAACTGACTTTTTATTTTAGAGAAATGGGGCCTAACGCAGCACTGAAGTGTATCTCTCCTCTCCCACTCTCTATATAAACACACATTCGGCCATTCCAAAGCTTCATTATCAGAAAGAACAAAAAAACACAACTACTCAAATAATGTTAGGGACATCATTTCAATCGGTGGAAGTGAACGTCAAGTCATTTTAGACAAATTAAAGGACCACCGTTAGTTACATCTCTTTTTAATTCCCACTTGACCACAAACCATTACATATCAACACCATGGTGGTTGCTGCCGGAGGAAGCCCCATCCGGGGCGGCTTAGGGTGGTCAGATGTGAAGAGCCTAGCCGTCCAAGTGATTGTGAGCCGGTGGTTCGTGGTGTTTGCATCTTTTTTGGTCATGGCAGCTGCCGGGGCCACCTATATGTTTGGCTTGTACTCCCCGGACATAAAGTCAACTTTGGGGTATGACCAAACTACCCTCAATTTGTTGAGTTTCTTTAAGGATGTTGGGGCTAACGTTGGTGTTCTCTCCGGTCTGATAAACGAGTTGACTCCGCCGTGGGTGGTTCTGATGATCGGAGCCGTCCTTAACTTCTTTGGTTACTTCATGATTTGGCTTGGGGTCACACAAAAAATTCCTAAACCTAAAGTTTGGCACATGTTTCTCTATATTTGCATAGGTACGTACTGCATGACTAAAATTAGCATTTTTTAATTGCTTCTTAGTTTTAGTAAACTTATTTCCTTCGTCTAACCAGTCTTCTCCAACTCATATTTAATTAAATAAATTCTCTCTCCTTCCTTTGCTGGTGCAATTCCTCTCAAACCAGATGAAGCGAGGAAGTAGTTATGAAATTGGTTGAAATTAAAAATCATGTATACTATTGTATATTTTTGTAAATTTTGAGTGTGAAAATATATAACATAACATCTATAACCTATAATTGATAATAGTTTCACGTGATTCTTATTTTTACATTTATCTTATTCCTCTACACACAGTTGTCTAAATTACAAAGTTATATTTTTACAGTAGATATACAAGCTAAGCGCGTATTTCCTTGAAAAAGAATATACAGTATATCATTATTTAGAATTTATTTTTGTTTTTTTACATATATTGTTTTTTGCCTCAGTTTGAAAAGGATTTGGCATATAAGTCATCAACTCCGCGTTTAGTTTCGTTAAAACCCAAGAAGGAAGAGAGAAAAATTAGTAAAAACTAAAAATAGCGACTTTGGGTAGCTGATGGGTAGATAAATTTCGATTGAATGGATGGTACAGAACAACTATATTAATAGCGATAGAGACATGCATGAACAATGAGTCTTAACAAAAGTTTTGATCAAGTCAATTATATTTACCTGTATATCTTAATTGAACTAAAAACTACTTACCCTAATAATATATTGTTTAATGTGGGTAAATTAAGAAAATAATGAAAGAAATTGTTTGGTCTGAACAACAGTAATAAAATATTCTCAAAATATCTCTGTGAACGTATCAATATATTATGCATCAATTTATAAATTTGGTATGTTAATTCAGATAACTATGACAAATACATGAGAAAAAAGAGTCAATATCATGTTTTTATATTAATGTATAATTTAACCTTTAATTTATTTTTTACAGGTGCGAACTCTCAGACGTTTGCCAACACAGGGTCACTTGTTACATGTGTGAAGAATTTCCCAGAAAGCAGAGGGGTGGTTTTGGGAATTCTAAAAGGATATGTAGGACTAAGTGGAGCCATAATAACACAACTATATTATGCATTTTACTACAATGACACAAAAGCCTTAATCCTCCTCATTGGCTGGCTTCCGGCCGCCATCTCCTTCGTTTTCCTCCGAACAATCCGGTACATAACTCCGGTGCGCCACCCTAATGAACTCAAAGTCTTCTACAACTACCTCTACATCTCCCTTGGCCTAGCCGGATTCCTCATGATCATCATAATCATACAAAAACAAGTTCATTTCCAACAATCAGAGTATGGCCTTAGTGCTGCCCTTGTATTATTCCTCCTTTTCCTTCCCCTTGTCATTGTATACATGGAAGAGTTCAAAAATTGGCAAGCGAAACGTCTTGCCCTACTCAATCCTGTCGAAAAAATCACTATCACTACCCCACCACCACCACCACCTCCAGCAAATAATGGCGCCTTTGGTGACATAACAAAGGCGAGACGGGAAGGTGTACCGGAGATTAAATGGTGGCAAAATGTTTTTAGTCCACCAAAAAGAGGTGAGGACTACACAATTTTGCAAGCACTTTTTAGTATTGACATGATAATATTGTTCATGGCTAGTATATGTGGCATTGGAGGAACGTTGACCGCCATTGACAATTTGGGTCAGATTGGGGCATCATTAGGGTACCCAAAGACAAGTATAAGTACATTTGTGTCACTTGTGAGTATTTGGAATTACCTTGGACGTGTGTTCGCTGGATTTGTGTCGGAATATTACTTGAACAAGTACAAATTCCCACGTACCCTTATGCTCACTCTCACTCTAATTGTTTCATGTGCTGGTCACCTTTTGATTGCATTCAATGTTAAGGATGGTCTCTATGTGGCTTCGGTGATTATTGGATTTTGTTTTGGAGCACAATGGCCTTTGATTTTTGCTATCATATCTGAGTTATTTGGGCTGAAGTATTATTCTACTTTGTACAATTTTGGTGGGTCTGCTAGCCCGATTGGATTGTACATTCTTAATGTGAGGATCACTGGTCATTTGTATGATAAAGAAGCAAAGAAGCAATTGGCTGCTTTAGGATTAAAAAGAGTGGAAGGGAAAGAGTTGGTTTGTACGGGTTCGGATTGTTTTAGAATGTCATTTATAATTATCACAGCGGCTACTTTCTTTGGTGCTCTTATTTCTCTCATTTTGGTGGCAAGAACTAGAAAGTTTTATAAAGGTGACATCTATAAGAGGTTCCGGGAGGCATCCGCACAAGCGATGGTGACAGATGATTCTTCGTCAATGGCTATGACATCAATGGAGACCAAGAGCACGATTGCATTGGGGCCAGAGAAAGTTAATGGGAATGGGAGTAGAATTGCCACCGAAGGTGCTGACCAAGAAAAAGAATTATTGGAGGTGAAAGAAATAGAAATCGCTACAAATAATAAATAGTGAATTAGCCATGAAATCCGTCTCAAATAAAATGACGGAATTCTAGGATAAACTTACGATCTTTTTGTAGTGAATATATAAGTCATATGTAAATTTGAAGGAGGAAATTAATTATGTCTGATTATAATGTAAACATCAGTGTTATGAATCAAGTATAACGTCTATATGGGTTTTTCACACAAAGTTACTAAATTATGTTGTTATACTTCTTTGTATCTTGCTTCATAATGTAAGGGTTTTGATGCATGTTGTAGTAATTTACTATTTCTAATGCAAGTTTTCTTGGTTTGTCTTTCACGCTTAGTATAGATTTGACTTAGCTAGGATATGTTTACTTCACTTCTCTAATTTTTTATGATTTCAATATAGGGATTAATTAATTAATTTGATTTGTATAGATTAATAAACTAGACAATTAAATAAGTTTAGGAGTCACAAATATGACCTTATCTTTCTAAAACACCTCTATATGATTATTGTATTTTAGCTCTTTCTATATTTGACTTGGTTAGGATCGGTTTCCTCTGCTTTAATATTTTTATTTATTACATCATCAATTATAGCGATTCACATGTCAAGTGTCAAACGGAGGAATCCATACTTTTGATATTCTTAACGTTGATCGGCTTTTGGGCGTTGAATATTGACGACGACGTTGATACATTTCTATATATTATACACGTAAAAATGTAGAAGAAGTAAATATTTAATTTGTAGAGATTGAAAAATTAATTCAGCGTATTATTTATAAGAAAACCATGGACTTGGATATCACCGAACATTTGGATCAAATGACTATGTATTGTTTCTAATCAATTAGTGGCTTCATGTTTGAACCTTGAACATTTCCAATAATTGTTTGGATGATAGATCAAATGTTCTTTTCATTGTGAGTCTATATCTGTAAATTAGATTAGTCTGTTACTAGTAATTTTAGATATAAGTGGATAAATTAGAAAACAAAGTCTAAACTAAGCAAAACATTCCTCTTCTAGTTAACTTCTACATTTTTTAAGGTTTAGTACTTGAACCACGCACTATATAACTCTATTTTAGTATTTTGCATGTTCATCATTTTTATAATATTTATTAATTTGTTGGTAATGTAAGAATTAATTGTTGTCATGTGCAGCTAAACTTTCCGTATATCATTACATACGTCCAAAATCATTATATAAGTTGAAATTAATTTATTAACCGTGTTTGGTGAAAGTAAATAAATTGTATATTTATAATTTATGTAAGTGATATTCTTTTATAAAAACATTATATTTCATTCGTTTCTTTATTGATTTATAACTTATAGGTCAAGTAAATTAATTTACAAAATGATAAATGTAAGTATTAAAATAATAAAATATATTACATATTCAAAACAAAATCTCAACCAAAACTAATTCTTCAACACAATTCTTTTTTATATATAAATTCTTCAACATAATTCTTAATTGACCTATTTATATGGATTATGAAAATTACATAAAATAGTTAATTATAATGGTTATTACATGATTTTTTGAAAAATAAATATATCATTAGATTATTTATCAATTTAGAAGTTTAACAATTTAGTTTTTTTATCATCTAGCAATTTAATTTTAAAAAATATAAATATAAGAGATAACATGAAAAAAAGTCTTATATTCAAGACCAGATTAAAATCTATCATATCATAATCTGTCCTTATCTAATTACTTCTTGTGATTTGGAGCCATGGTAGTATATTATAATAAATACGTCACATTAAAACTGCATGTGCATCAAAAATTGTCTAGGCATATGCATGCGGTGTATGTAGTATTTTCACTATTTTGTTAAGAAACCTGGTCAAACGAAATAGGCAATCCATGTACGTTTGTTCATATTTATATATGTAACGAAAATGGCACATGCAATAATTTAGTTCGGTGATTGCAAACATATTTGTGAAAGCAATTAATAAGTGACACCCTAACTTTCATCTTATGAAACAGCCAAGTAACTAAATTAGTTTCTTTTCGTATACGTTAACAATATCCTCAAATTTCATTTTAATTTTATGAAGGTTTATTTGATTCATATGGTTACATTTTATTCCTATGTATAACGAGTTCCATCTTCATTATGTTCTTTTAGTTCAATTTGAGAAATTTAATCCGCAAGATATTGAAATTGAAATTTTTTATTAAAATTTAAATTAAAAGGTTATTCTATTTAATGAGTAAATTGAGCTAGGTTTTAGTCCCTGTTGTGGATTATTTTATGAAGTTGAGTTTATAGATGGAACACAATTAAACAGGAAAAAAAATCATCTTAAAAAACTCAGGGAAAAGTTTGTGGCACGTGAGAATTGAACAACAAAAGTTGGGTTTCAAGTATGAGCCATCCTTTATATTCACCGCCGAGGCCCAGGCTCAAGCCCAACCCAGTAACATGTTTGCTACTTCTTACATCATTGACTTTAATCATATTATTAAGAAATAAATAAATTGTTTTGATCTTCCTTGGTATTTGTATTTTTGTATTAAAATAATAAAATGCTTAAACTGTAACACACACTGACACATGCACATATCCTTCAAATAAGATTATTAAACGTTGAACTTACAAATGATCGAGATAGAGGAGAAAGATGAAAGGGAGGGAAATTAGATGAGCAAGGAATAGAAGAGAACATGGTTATTTTATATTTATAAATGAGTCTACTCAACATTTTTATCAATTGATTAAGGGCAATGGCCCAATTTCGCCCTTCAAGTAACCACTCCGGACCGCTGGGCATCCTAAATTAACACCGAATACAATTTTACCCTTGAAGTAACTAAAGTGGTCCAATTTTACCCTCTGACGAATTTAATGTTGACACGTGTCAACATTACATTCGTCAGAGGGTAAAATTGGACCACTTTGGTTACTTCAAGGGTAAAATTGTACCCGTTATTAGTTTAGTGTGCTCAGTGGTCCAAAGTGGTTACTTGAAGGGCAAAATAGAATCGTTGCCCATTGATTAATCTAATTCACATGAATGTATACCCACAATGAAAAAATCTCATTATTAGACAACTCTTGTCCGATATGACGATATATATATCATCATCTTGAGAGGAACACATGCATTGACAAAAATAACTAATATTTTGTTGAGAAACCTCTAAAAACACTCTCATTGATTCTTAATATAACGAGTATTTGGGAGATGATTGTCTTAAAGATAAGACCTATTTATAATTTTTGTAATGTTTTTCTGAGTTGCACTTATTAATGCTTCCTAAGATTCTCATCAATGATGATCAAGTCAAGACGGAGAGGGGGAATCAAGGAAAACGATTAAATAGGGTGTTTTATAAAAATAATATATTAACGAATTTTGTCAACATTATTAACTTCATCACATTAGATCAATATGTTATATTTTGGACTAGTTAGAGAATAATTTTTACTAAAATTACTAATTTATCTGGACAAATCATACATATAGTTCTTTAACTTGATACAGCTCCTTAAACCTTAATCATTTTACCCTAATATTGTTGACAAAAAAAATTGATATTATTCGCCCGGTCCTTATTATAAGTCACTAACCGCCATTAAATTCTGGTCCTTAATATAAGTCACCAACTTCCATTACTTAACTCATTTATTAAGGTTTTCCCAATATACCCTTATCATTGGAAAATGAACATTGGAAGATGAGAAGAGAGAAGATGAAAAGGACACTTGTATACTCATAAAGATAGATGATTAATGAAGAGAGACAAAAGGTAATGGACCAAACTGATAAAGGTGAGAGGGGCAAAAATGGAAAAAACAAAAATAATAAGACCAATAAGATGATGCAAGTATGCAACTTCCATTAACCTTCATTCTTTGGTATGTACAATTTAGGCGGTTGGTGACTTATAAATAGGAGCAAAGGGAGTAAAATTTTAAGCCTGGAAAACTTTTAAATTGCTGAAATATAGGAGTATTAATTAGGACCTTAAATGACCCTAAATAAAGTCTGAACACCAAACTTCAATAGTACTATTATAATTTTATTTGGTCGGATATGTCATTTTCTCTAACTTTAGCCCCTTATATATTAAATTACCCCAAGCAAGAAACAGTTCATATTTCTTTTGGGGTATACTAACATTTTTCCTGATGAGCCAAAACTAGTTCTGACTGAGCACTCATTTTAAATCCAAGAGTCGTTAGATTGAGTCCCTTTAATTATGTATGTCCATTTATGTTTATTTGTGATTTGTGAACGCCTATTGAGATAAACTAAGGGTCGAAATCAATTTATTTTATTTTTCACTTGCTTTGGTTCCTATCAATCCTTTGATCCCAAAGTTAAAAAACAATAAAGAATCTAGTCTTAAGTCGAGGCTAGTACAAATTCGTACAAATTAAAGCCACACACTAATTAAAATCCCGGTGTTAATTTCTTCTTGCCTCTTGAAGGTGCACACGGAACGAAGATTCCTACGAAGTTGTTTTCCTTTCCAGAACAACTATCATTGAAAGCATCTAGTAATTACTACGTGTACAACTTAATTTCTTTCCTCTGTTTTTAAAGCAAAATAGACAAGACATAAGACCTTATGAATTTGTTATTTTCAAAGCATGGATTAACGTTGGGGCAGGCTATAAAGTGTCGTGCAATTTAGGAAGCTCAGTTCCCCAGTCAACTCCTTCATTCATTCATAGGTAAAAATATGTCACTCTTTTTTCTCTTTATTATTACAATTATTAAAAAAATTGATCTTTATTTATAAATTATAAGGCATTAACCGCCATATTCATCACATTTTTCTCCTTGCCCTTATTATTAATGGATATCTAAATTTGATAAAGTTAAATCACGGAGTATCATTTAATAAAATCCTTAAAGTTGAAAAAATAATATTGCCCCCGGTCCCTATTATAAGTCACCAACTACCTATTTATTTTTGTCCTTAATATAATCACTAACTGCCGCATTAAATATTTTTCCCACTTTACCTTTGTTATTATGAAGATTCAAAATTAAAAATGCGAAACACATTATTAAATGAAGGGTGCGATTGGAAAAAGTGGAAAATTTAATATGAATTTTAAGAACCAACTATCTTTCCTTTATATGTGAGAAATGAGTTGTTTGTGACTTATAATAAGAACCGGAGGGAGTATATTTATGCTAGATTTAATTAATAACACAAATATCAATCACTGGTTTAAAAGAAAGAGAAATAAATACATAAGCATTATTAATAAACATGAACTAGAGTTGGAGACAAAGTAGAAAAAACACATTAAATAGGGAGAGAATGTGAGATGAGCTATTATATTTTGATCAAAACTATTCAAATTATGACTCTTAATATTTTATATTAGGGATCGGAGAGAGTAATTTTCTTAATTAATGACCTTCATGATTGAATCGGAATTTTTAGATCTCATAAATATATAACATGTACCCTTGTTTGGCATATCACGTGATATTTTAGTGATGTTTCGGTTTAATATATACAATGTTTTTGGCAAAAAAATATACTCCTAAATTAGTCAGTTACTTGTGTGATAATTAAGTAGCTGTTTAGTTTCATTAATCTCACTAAATTAGTCAGTCATGTCTTATATTTAAGGTAACGTATATGCTTTAACCAAATTAATGCTTTCGTCATTCATACAATCATACCCTGCTTTACGTTGCTGTTTTGCCTCCGTCGAGACCTGTTAAGTCTCGGAAGGCCTTCACATGATAAGAACTAAAACGACTGCCTTCATACCCGTCATATTGTCGCGGGATTATGTCCTCTTTTTTTTTGTTTCTATTTGTGCTGAAACTATGATCTGTGATCTGTTAACCTACGCCCTTCTTGAGCCAAAAGAAAAACCCATTTAGTCCTATTTATGGCATTTCCAATATATACTCCATTGTTAAGGAAATCTTTAAACACTACTAATTTTGCCTTAAAATTAATTTTTTTTAACTCTAACCATATTACATTTTTTTCATTACACTATAAAAATAAAGTAAATATATAATAAATGGTGGGAAAAAAAGTTTGTTCATATGAAAAAATTTAACAAGGTGATGACTTAAAAATATATAATGATCGGTAGATATATAATATACCATTGATATATAAATATCTTATTTGCATTTATACTCTTTGATATATATAAATCCATAATTGAATATAATGCACACAAATTCAAAGTTTTCTAAGTTTACTTAAAAAAAGTACTCCCGTATTCTATAAGAGTCCAAAACTTGAATAATTGTTTTGTCTAAAATATAAAAGTTTATCTTGCACCCTCTCTTCATTTAAAATCAATATATATAAAGGTCAACTCAATTCTAGTTATCACTTGATGAAAGGATTGGAGAAGGAAATACACTAGTCAACCTTAACTCTAATGTTGTCTCGAACCAAAGACTACATGTGCTTTAAAATCAATATCTATTATTAAAAAATTGAAACACGTTCCTTACCTCTCCCACGCACCTTGAATTATCAGCTTATTATATTCAATCAACGAGTCACACACACTAAACCCAAGGGGAAAGACATGTTATAAGGATTCCAATGGATATAAGGGAGACATAATGAACCGCCGATATCTATATAAGAGAATTTTAAATTTATTATAATCCTCAAAATGACTTAAATTTTTTTGTTAAGTCCGTATGAATTTTAAAAGAAAAGGCAATTAAGTCCGAATAATTAACATGCACAAAATTAAAAGGGCAATCGGTTATTTAATTATATGTTGCTCACTATATTTTTTTAACTGCAATATGTTATTCACTACAATACTATATGACTAGCATATTCTTTAATTGTACCCTTGTAAAGATCTACAAAGACGCTAACGAGAAATCCATAAACAATTTTACACAAATACCCCTCCATGCATTGACTATAATACATTTAATTTGCACTTATTATTGGTGGTCCAACTTGTTTGTGAGCCACACCCATTTCTGTCTCATACGTATGAGGTTTAATGTCCTCCTCCTCCTCCCTGAACTTCTTGTAAATATCACTTCTGTAAAAGCTTCTGGTCCTAGCCACTAAAATAAGTGACACAAGTGCCCCAAACAAAGTCACACCTGTGATAATGAAAAAAGCCAATCTATAACACTCATTCCCATTACAATTCAACTCTTCCCCTTCCTTCCTCGTCAATCCCTTCTCTTCCAATTGCCTCATAGCTTCCTTATCATACAAATACCCAGCCACCCTCACACTCATCAAATATGACCCTATAGGACTTGCTATTGACCCTACATTATATAAAGTGGAGTAATATTTCAACCCAAAAAGCTCTGAAATAATGGTGAAAAGTACTGGCCAGTTTGCTCCAAAGCAAAACCCTATAATTATTGATGCCACATACAGTCCATTGGGGACATTGAAAGCGACAAGAAGATGGCCCACACATGAAAGGACGAGGATCAATGTGAGCATGAAAGGTCTTGGGAACTTGAGCTTCGTAACCATAAATTCAGATACCAAACCTTGGGCAATCTTCCCCAGATAAATCCATATGGCCAGTAAGGACACAAACGTTGTTATACTATGTGGTGAATACCCTAAAGCTGTACCAATTTGGCTGAGATTGTTTACGACTGTGAGGGTCCCACCAAGACCACAAATTGTTGCTGAAAATAAAATCACCATGTCTAGGCTTAGAATTGCTTGCATGATTGTATAATCTTCCCCTCTTTCTGGTTTCTTGAATATATTTCTCCACCATGATGACGAAGAAACATCCCTTTCTTTAGGCGAAGAAAGCTCGGGTTTTCCTTCAGTTACCACAATAGATTTCTGTGGTTGAGCTTCTTGTTGTTTATTCGCTCTCCATACTTGAAGCTCCTCGCTTATCACAACAACAATTGGGAGCATTAGGAGAACAAGCATGGCAGAAAATGTGAGGTAAAACTCACTTTGTGAAAACTTCAGACATTTTTGGAGGATGATGACAACAAGGAGAAATCCCGCCAAAACAAGAGACAAGTAAACAAACTTGTAGAAATTTCTCGTGTCATTTCGTTGTTGAAGTCCCTTGTGGTGTTTTATCACGGGAAGGAACAAAATAGACGTAGCCGTGGGAAGCCAAGCCATGAGAAGAAGAAGAGACTATGAATCATTCCCATAGAAGGAATAATACACTTGGGTTATGATAGCGCCACTTAAGCCAAGGTAGCCACTTAACATTCCTATGACAATTCCACGTGAGCCAGGGAAGTTCTTAACGGATGTGACAACAACACCTGTGTTAGTGGAACAATGAGAATTGGCTCCAATGAATATGTAGAAGGCCATGAGGGGTATAGAGGGAGGGTGGGGGAATTTTTTGTTCACGGCTAGCCAAACCATGAAGTAACCAAAGAAGTTTAGGGCGGCTCCTACGGAGACAACCACGTAAGGAGGGGTGATTTCATTGAGAAGGCCAGAGAGGACACCAATGTTGGAGCCAAGGTCCTTAAAGAAGGAGAGTAGGTTGAGGGTAGATTGGTCATATCCTAGGACGGATTTTATGTCACGTGAGTATAGGGCAAACATGTAGCTAGCACCCCATACGGACATGATTAAGAAGGAGGAGAATATCATGAACCACCGCCCGGTGAGGAGGTGGACGGCGAAAGACCTTGCCGGGCGGTGGCATGTGGTGGTTTGTTGTGAAGAGACCACCATGTTGGAGGTATATGAGAGAAAAGTGGAACACTGTTTGTGAGAGTGATTATTGATGATAAGAATGATATTGTGTGACACATGAAGCTTGGAGTTTTATAGTGAAATCTCGTGTGTTTACTATTGTTACATGAGGAACTGTCCCCATCTCATTAACTCAATTCTCAATTCTATGCTCATCAAAATTTCTTAAATGTATCACCTAAAATTTTATTGAAAGACTCAAACATAACTTTTCTTCAACTGTGCATTTTTTTTTTCAGATTTACAATTCACTTCTGAATAGTAAATTTAACCAAATCAAGTTATATTAAAATTTAATAACCTTTCAATTTTACCTAAATTTAATATGTACTAAACTGAAAGGTCAAAATTATACTAAACTGAAAGGTCAAAAATTTAACCAAATCAAGTAATATTAAAATTTAATAACCTTTCAATTTTACCTAAATTTAATACTCAATCCGGTCCTAAATATAAGACTTAATTGACTTTTTCTGAAAAATCCTAAAAAGGAAAAAATAAGTTAATTATAGATTTATTTACCTAATTTTTTCCCTTAAACTAGTTTATTTTACCTATAAACTAATGGATAATATAAAAATATATCAAATATGTAATCATTTAATAACATATTTCGCAACCTTAATCTTTCAAAAAAAAAGTCAATTAGTCCTATATTTAGGACCGGAGGTAGTATGTACTAAACTGAAAGGTCAAAATTATACTCCCTCCGGTCCTAAATATAGGACATATTTACCTAATTTAAGAAGATTAAGGATAACAGTTAAATTAGTTTATTTTAAGTGCCCTTCTTTCAAATTCAAGTAGTTTGGGTCTTAACCTTCTCAAATTCAACTTACCTCATCAGTTGCGACTTCACTTTGCATATGCCTCTGTTATGCATATGCTTGTTCTTTCAACAGAGAAATTCCAGGTTGAAAATCGAATTTGTTTAAGATTATAAATTCATCACTCCAGAAAATGAAGAACAACTAGTTGAAAATCGCTCGTGTTCGATCGCTCCAAAAAAAGCCATATTCTGAAAGTCGAATTTATTTTCGGAATTGGTTTTAATTAACACCTTATCGCAGAAAAGGAAGGTTTAATCGAGTAATTTGGTGATTCAGAAGGTGTTGGAGCTTCTAGAAACGGTGTCTTGATGAAGGAAGGTAGGTCAGAGATTTGTGTAGATCCAATGTGTTTGTGAGTGATATATTGAAGAAATTGTTGAAGATGTTTGTGATTGCACGGAGCCAACAAAACCATGTTGATGATCTGTGAACTGTGTTATCTTTTCAGAGACAGGGTACAGGATGTGGTTGCAATGGCGAAGGTTTTACGAAAATTCTGCTTCAAAATTGGCAGACTGATTAAGGGTACTTTAGGAAAAAAGTTGTAAAATTTTGAAATAGGTCTTATATTTAGAATCAAAATTAACTACTTAATCAGGTCTTATATTTAGGACCAGAGGGAGCAGCTCATACAAAAATAATTTAACAATTTAACTTATGAATATAATAGAAAGTGTGTTTTTCTTTGCATCATAAGTAGAACCCGAGGAGTATTTACTTCCAACACTACTATAGTATCTAAGTGCATGTGGTTAGAGCACTTTCTAAATAAAAGAGTCCAGTCCTCCTGCATTATTATTTTTATCCAAAGACAAAACACATTCTTGTAATAATTTTGTAACATAATGTAGGAACATATTTAATCCACCTTGGTAAGTTAGGCTAAACTGCAATTATTATTGAGGTTAGTGTGTGTGTGTGTGTGTAATTATATAGACATATGGGAGAGAATGAGTGATTTTTTCTTGACTAATTTGAATTGTAAAAGACATAACTATTCATGTATATTAAATATGGTATCAAGGGTACCGTGTGGGCGTTAATTAACCCAAATTAGGTAAGAAGTTCTCAACTAATCTCTCCTCATCTTGTCCTTCTGTGCACCCGTTGTATATGTATTCAAAATCCAAAATAGTGCTCTCAATTCACGTTGATACCCAAGCAAACCACCTGTATTTCAAATATATATGCTTGAATCCCTTATGTAATAGTTATGTATGTGGGAGGTGATTTTTCTAATATTATTCTCTTAGAACCAACACCTATATTAGTAAATATTTTTTTTTAATTAGATAATAATCTCTTCAATCTTTTTTTTTTGATAAGACTCTTCAATCTTAAATATAAGAGACAAAATATTTATAAGTGAATGAACATTTTTTTTGTATGTGTGTGCATTATATTATAAATAATTTTTTTCTATATAAAAATATTATTTTATATGGAAAGCATACCAATTTTGTAAACTAGATCATTTTTATATAAAAAATAAAATAATTGGTAACTTACTGATATAGGCCAGTAGTTAATATAGTTAATATAAATAAATATTTGAGATTCATCAACTTTTTGAAATTCCCACATTATATGATTGCCGTAAAGGTAATAATACAGGTACCAAAAATCATAACTCACCTACTTAATCAATTAAAATTTTTTACAAATCTCCAAGCCATAACACCACACTTAACACAAAAAGGGAAATTCGAGTTTTTCGTGATATTTAGGCTTTGAAATAGAAGATAACATACACACACAATCCCTCTAGTATGTAATATAAAAGGACAATCATCAAAACATGTTTCTTAATAAAACATGTGAAAGTTAGTTGAGTGTTTGGAGTTAATGTTTTTTTCCAATATTACCCACATTTATTATATACTTTTAAGAGAGAAAAATATATAAATATTAATAAATGTGAAAAAGGGTTAGAGGTAAAGTAAGAAAAACATAATAAATAAGGAGAGAATGTGATAAGAGTTCTAATATTTTGTACAAAAACTATTAAAATTTTGAAATCTTATATTACGGATCGGAAGAAGTATATACAAATTAAATTCTCGAAGTCATATAGTACCACACTTCACACAAAAGGGGAATTTTATAATTAATTGTTTGATGTATTTTTTTTTTGTTAATCGCCACCCGGTTTAACTGGACTCGAGAGGTAGGCGTGTTGCCCACATAGACAAAGTTGTCCCCTCTCATAAGGCTGGTGTGTGTGTGTTAATTCTCCAAGGTTAGGAAAAGAAGATATATATTTGTGTCTTAATGTCGAGGCCGTTAGGGGTATGATATTTGAGCTACTGAGTTCAGATTTTCGGTCTGATTAACTCTTAAGGTGTTGCATTCTTCTTATTTATTATTCTGAAAATTT
This sequence comes from Mimosa pudica, assembly GCA_029929735.1. Taxonomy (NCBI): domain Eukaryota; kingdom Viridiplantae; phylum Streptophyta; class Magnoliopsida; order Fabales; family Fabaceae; genus Mimosa; species Mimosa pudica. Next base: position 1,916,016 of record JAKELP010000021.1, on the reverse strand, counting down.
GACATGCGCGTGTCTGTGACTTTTCTGCATAAGAACCTTTAACTTCTTAATTGCTTTGACAATTCTTGCAATAATATACTCGAAATGATAATGAATCAAGTAAAGTATATTTTTCCATGATTGGAGACCATGGTAGGACCGCCATTAAAGGCACCAGTTAAAATCTGAGTATAAGAGATTGTTTCTAGCTTTTTGAATAAAAATAATAAAATAAAATTACAATTTTTTGGTTATGAAGTTTAAATTGCATTATTTCGAAATCGACCGATGATCGATGCGATTGGTTATGGTTTTCATGGTTTTGGACCCTAAGGGTGTGTTTGGTTGTGTGAAAGAAAGTAAAGAATTAGAAATGGAAAGGGTAAGAGATGGAAAGTAGGGGTAATAATGAGAGAGTAAAGTTTGTGGGCCCCACGATGAGTGTGAGATGGAAAGAGAAAATTTGTGGGCCCCAGGATATATGTAAATGACCATATTACCCTTAACTTTTCAAATTATTTACACCCCACTTTCTTTACTTTATTACAACTAAACAAGCCCTAAAAGACGTACATGATCAAAATCTAACGTTTATATCATTTTAAATTCTAAAACAAATAGGAAAATATAGCCCAAAGAAAAATCAAGAACGAAAAGTAGTTCGACGTGGTGAGATTTAAAGAAGGCTTGTGGATCTTCCTTTTTTCTTAGACCAAACTTGTGGGTGTCCTTTGATTTTTGGTCAGCTCACATTTTGATCCATATATGCATGCTAGTAGATGTGTACATATAGCCATAATGAGGTTACTTTGACATTTTGTGGAGATTAAGGAAGTCAAATGGATTCATTCAATTTAATTTTAATGTGTTATACTATAGTTTATAAATAAAGTAAATTAGTTTCAAATATATATATATATATATATATATATATATATATATATAGACACACACACACTTAATCTTGCATTCATAATTCTCCAAAAAAAAGTTAAGAAAGATTTTATAATAAGAATCAGATTGGGGGTATATTAACACTATATAATATTATTTACTTATTACATGTAATTTGTCACGTATCTCTGTCAAAGTCTCATTGTCTCCATAGGGAGTGCATTAAAAATAACAAATCCTGTATGCATTTGTGCTAAAATAACAAGAAAAAATAAATCAAATCAAGAATTTAAAGAAATTGAAGAATAAAAATTGTTGTTTAACATATTAAATAAATTAGAGATGGGAGGTGCAATACAATATTTAAAAGGAAAATTTATTAAAATTAGTCAAAAATAAAAATGTACAAAATTATAATTTTCTCTCAAATATATCTTTTTTATAAAAAAAATAAGCCAGATCAAGAATTCACTACAACTACCATTATTAAAAATGTATTTTATGTTCAAATAATTGCACTCGTAAAAAATTTTCTGTTCAAATATTTGAACCTATTAAATGGGGTTTATGACCATATTAAGATGTGTGGAAAAAAGTTGAATAATCATGAAGTAATGAGGAAAAAAAGACAATAAAGCAGCCCTACGAGGAGTTACGTCAAAACACCGTGCTTCGCTGATTAAAGAAAATAGAACCATAGAATTAGAAGTGGGAATGGTAGTCCCCCCACTACCAAGTGATAGACTATGAAGTCTTACTTCTTATGAAGGAGGAGACTTTTCGTCCCTTTGATCTCCTGCCTGAAAAAATATTTCATTGAGTTTCAAAACCTACATATGTAAAAATAGTTTTTCTTTTACTATTTTATATATTTTCAGTGCAAATTACTCGTCCTTTTATAATTTTTTATTAGAATTGCGCGTGTGTAAATTTTTAAAATGTTACATGAATGAAGTCAGGATTTATGGATGAAACGAGATGACATTTAAATTCAATAATTCTGAAAACTATGAAAAAATGCATTAACTATCTATCCATATTAACAATCAAAGAACTATTTGACGTGTTCCTTCCTCCACCACTATCAATAAAGCTAAGAGTTCATAGCAAACCTCATTTGGCATTATTTGCTTAAGTAGGGCCATCTGGCGGAAGAGGAACTCTTTACGGTACGGGGGATAGTGATGAATTTGGTTCCTCAATAAACTGAAAATTTCACAAGAAGAATGAAACATATGTTGGCGAAAATTTAAAAGACAAAGTTTTCATTTTTTTCGATGGTACATATGTTTGCAAGGTGACTCTTTAAAATAAATTCTTTGGAAAGATATGTGAGATCCTGGACAGTCATTTTTTTCTAATGTTTGCAAGCATCCTTACTATGGATTCTTAAATCTAACCCCCAATGAGATATCTAAGTTAGATCTAGCTATCACTCGAGTTATCAGGAAGTTCATCAACCTATCACCAGAACCGAAGAATAATAACTCTAGAAGAGGTTAGCACTTTTTTTATGCGATTTTATTTGCATATGTTTTTAGTACCTCTTGTCTCATTTGAATCTTATCATGTATTTTCATAATTATGAGGCTAAAGAATACTTTTGATACTTTATCTTTATTTTAAGTTTCCTTTTGGTTCATTGCATATTAAAAATGTACTTTTTGTCATTTTTGTTAACAGTACACTTTTAGTTTTATTTAGTGGAAATGCATAAATTTAACCATTTTATAAGCATTTAACAATAGGATGTTCATTGAAAGTTTCAAAAGGAGCATAATTTTCTTCCATCATTAAAAAGTAACGGTATTAACGAAAAAACTAAAAGTGCAATTTTCAAACAAAAAGGATCAAAAGGAAATTGCAAAGATAAGGGAGCAACAAAAGGAAACTTTAACCCTAATTATGAATGTTTCACATGTTTTGGTATCATGTAGAAGCTAGTTTTAATGAATGTCATTTTGTCACCATAAAATAAAACTAAGAGTTACAAGGATCAATGTAACATTCATCATAAACAATTATTAGAATAAAGTACACTATCGGATGATTCCAGATATATTAGTTGGACAATATAGTTTGTTTTGACCATAAATATAATACTCCCTATGGTCCTAAATTTATAAGACGATCTATTTAGGAAGTGAGTTTGATTCTAATATAAGGCATCTTTCTAATTATTCTTAATTTTCTGCAAATATAATTATTCCTATGAAAGATCTTCAACAATAAGCAAGCAAAACAGGAAATGAGGATAAAGATAGTTAGGGTGCAATGACAATATAATACGATTCTAGTTAACTTAGTTGACACCTTTAATCGAATTAAATTAGGCAAATATATTTTATAGTAGTTTTGCCAAAATATCCAGAGGGGTTTGACATTAAAATTTAAAAGTGATTGAAATACAAAGATTTAAAGGGGTGCATTTATTTCATGACACTTGATACACGTATATTGCAAAGAATTAATTTCACTATTATTATAATATCCATCAATGATTGCTGATCAATCAGTTTTCTCTTACCTTAAACTAAGGAATATAGTACTCCCTCCGGTCCCTAATGTAAGAGCTAGCCGCCAAAAAAACGCTTCTTAAGAAAACATGTGAATGTTAGTTGGGTGTCTGGAGTTAATGCTTCTTTTCCAAAATTGCCCATATTTATTATGGTACTTTTAAGAGAGAGAAATACATAAACATTAATAAATATGAAAGAGAGTTAGGGGTAAAGTAGGAAAAAATGCATTAAATGAGGAGAGAATGTGGGGTGAGCTCTTACATTAGGGACCAAAATCATTCAAATTTTGGGCTCTTACATTAGGGACCGGAGGAAGTATTATAGTTCCATTGTATCAAAAAAATAGTATTATAGTTCCATTGAATGATGAAAAAGATAACAAAACTTAGATGCATTATGCATATGCTTACATTCATGAGGTCAAATTTTCTAATTATGCTATATTATTATATTTACAAAAATTCACATGGCCGGACAATAAGGTCTACTTGAAGGAATGAATAAAATTATCAACATGTTTATCACAAAAGTATTTTTGATGAGTAAAGATATTGATTGATCCCCATTAAGTTGAATTGATCAGTTAACCATGACTAGTCTTAAAAGGCAGAGAAAGTGTACAAAAAACCTTTTTTTGCCATGAAAGTGTACATATATGTAAATAATTACTCATTTCGGTCATAAATATAAGATCACTTTAACATTTTTTGAGAAAATTAAGGAAATAAATTAGATCACTAAATTATAACATTTGCCACATCTAATTAAATTATTAGTTGGTTTATAGGTAGAATAAATTAGTTTGATGAGAAAAAATATAATTATAAACAATTTAAAGTGATTAATCTTGCATCATTCATTTCTCCAAAAATGTCAAAATGGTCTTATAATTAAGACCATACCCTGAAGGAGTATTTGTCAATAAAATTTCGTGCTGATCTATCAAATTCTTAGAGTGTGGACTATATTGTTGAGCTGATCCAATCATCCACTTTGGTTGGTCATTATCTATCTACCAATCAATGTGAACAAATATTTAGTGCATCCGACTCTTAACACTAACAATTGAGTGACACTATTCCACCAAGCACAATAGTGAGAAAAGTTTTGGTCACGCCTCCTCATTAATCTTCTCAGTATGAGTATTTTCAACACATAATATTCATCCACATCCCAATCAATCAAATCCAACCTCGCCCTCAATTTTCACTACTCTTGCTTTATTTTAAATCCATTATTTGGATTAGGATGGTTAAGAAGTTTATCTTATAATGGCCCATTTGTTATGGTCAAACTGAGCTTGTTGAAATAGAGGCCATTCTCATCAAAAATAGAGGCCATTTCCACCAATCTGTTTAGTACGATGGAATTTGTTAAAAATTCCATTTCTATGTAGAATCAAATATATCTCAATTCTTTTTTTTGGACAAAAATATATCTCAATTCCATCATATCAATTCCACCAAAATTGCTTAGAGTCTGTTGTTAGAATCTTAAGTTTTGATGAAGACTAAAATATAAAGGATTAGACCAAGTGCCTAGGAAGCAATAGTATACTTAGGATCCCAAGTAAGAGTGCTTCCGGATGAAGATTTACTTCCGGTTAGATTAGGACTTGCGCATGCGGATGAATGCTTTCATCCCCCAGCGTCAGCAAGTAAATAACTAGGGATTTAACTTGGTCCATGAACTTTAGGTGCACAAACCCTAAGACTAAGCTATGGTTCAATCGGAAGCGAAGTTGCTTCCTGTTAGAATTAGACTGGCGCAGAGCGACAGAATAGATATTACACCAAGCGTCAGTAAGTCTACTTCCCCAAGTGAAAGCGCTTCCTGTTAGACTTAGACTGGCGCAGAGCAATAGAATAGTTATTACCCCAAGCATCAGTAAGTCTACTTCGCCAAGTGAAAGCACTTCCTATTAGATTTAGACTGGCGCAGGTTGATAGACTAGATATAACCCCGAGCGTCAGCAGAAATGCAACATCAAGTGAAGTTGCTTCCTATTAGATCTTGACTGGCGCAGACTGATAGAATAGATTTCACCCTAAGCGTCAGTAAATTCACCACGTCAAGTAAAAGTGCTTCCGATAGCTCAGTGACTAGCGCTGAGTAGTGGAATGAAATAGACTAAGCAAGAGCAAGTCATGGTGAACTAAATCCCTCATCAAGTGAATTTACTTCCGGATGTAGAAGTGCTTCCGGATACACCTTAGACTTAGGATCACCCACTGCATGAGACTATATGATTATATTGCTAAACTAACGTTCAAGTGCAGCACACTCAGTAAGGTTGCTTCCGGATGAGAAGTTGCTTCCGCAAGCAATCAGAATGTCTGAACGTTCAAAGAGATGCAGTGTCAGAATGCTTTTGTCAGAGCAGAGGTGTCAGGACTACTTTTCAGAGATAAAACAAGTCAACCCTGCTATGCATTAATGAAGCATTAAATGGGCGAACGGTAACAAGGGAAAAACGGACATATTCAAACGGCTAGCCCACCTACCAAGAGTTCAAAATGCTTGAAGACTATATAAGGAAGCTCAACTTCATTTATGAAGGAGTTAATGATCTTCAAATATTCTTGAGCGAGAAAATCCTTATTCATTCAAGCTGCCCAGAAAAATAAAGAGCATTTAACACTTGGAGTGATTTTTCACCTACCTATTCTGTACTCACAGTAGTTAAGTCTCTTTCTGTTAAAAGAGCATTTATTGAACTTAAGTGTGTAACATCATTTGTTCTGTAAGAGAACTTAGTCAGAAAAGCCTTCAAGTGTAAACTTCAAACCCTTGCTTGGTGTGAGGGGGAGACAGTTAGATAGGTTACAAGTGAGCCAGTGTAAAACTTGTTGTAAGGTTGCAAGTGAGCCCGTAAAACTTGCGGTTGTAAGGTTTCAGGTGAACCCGATTTAAAACCTGAGTTATAGTGAAACTCTCGGCCTGGGTGGTTGAGGACTGGACGTAGGTCAGGTAGACCGAACCAGTATAAATCTTGTGTCATTTACTTTAAGTATTTATTTTTGAAGCACAATTCACCCCCCCCTCTTGTGCATCCATTACGTTCATTTGGTATCAGAGCAGGTCTTTCTCACTCGATTCCAACGAATCCGGAAAGCAAAGATCTAAGTAATGGATACGGAGTATGGTCTGCCAGATGTTGCTGTACAACCCAACAAGCCCCCAGGTTTCGATGGGCACAACTATACATTCTGGAAGTTCAGAATGGAAACCTATATCAAGTCAAGCGATATCAGACTATGGGACGTGATCGAACATGGGGATCAAACTCCCTTAGATGAGGAAGGATTTGCTAAGGCAAAAGCCAGATATACTGCTGAGGACTATGCTCTAGTCCAACTCAACCATAGAGCTATGCATTACATCCAGTGTGCTCTCAGCTACAAAGAGTTTCACAGGATCAGCCACCACAAAAATGCAAAGGATATGTGGGAGGCTCTTGAGGCTGCACACTCCGGAACCAGGGGAGTTAAAGCAAGACGTGTTGAGATGCTGGTGGAAGAATTCCACAAATTCGCCATGCTAAGCCCCACCGAGCCTATCAGAGATCTAGAGCTCAGATTCACCCATCTCATCAATAATCTAGCCTCGCTTGGTAAGGATATCCCTGAAAGAGAGCAGGTGAGCAAGATTCTGAAAATCTTGAAGGGTGACTGGATCACCAAAGTCACTATTCTGCAAGAAGTGCAAGGAGAATCAACCAGCTCCGTCACCGCTCTTTTTGGCTCACTTGCTGAATATGAGCCAACCTTGCTGGCTATGAGAGCTCCTCAAACCTCATCCAAGAGTAAGAACCTTGCTCTCGTTGCTCCCAGCAAAGAGATCAAGGACAATGATGAGGATGACGACGATGAGATGGACGATGAGGAGATGGCCCTGATGGTGAGGAAGTTCAGGAAATTCCTCAGGAAGAAGGAAGGCTATCAGAAAGGTGACACCAGCCAGAAGAGGGGATACAAGAAAGAGAAGGTCCCTGTGTGCTTTGAATGCAATAAGCCTGGTCACTTCAAGGCTGAGTGTCCCAGCCTGCAGAGGTCCAAAGGCAAGGATAAAAGAAAGGCACTCGTTTCCTCCATTTGGGTAAACAGCTCAGATGAGGAAGCAAGTGATGATGAAGAAGTTGCCAACCTCTGCCTGGTAGCTAGAGAAGAGGATGAGGAAGCATCTTCAGATCTTGACCTCACCAATGAAGAACATGAGGTAACTCTTCCTGAACTACAAGAGGCTTACAATGAGATTCATGAAGAATTCTCTAAACTATGTAAAGCCTATAAATTCTTGAAAACCAAAAAGGAGTCACTTGAGTCCAAGGTGGACTCACTCAGTGAAGAACTAGCGGAAGCTAGAAGATCTCCAATGGTGGATGGACAGGGTTCTCCTCAAGCAGAACCCAACATCCCAACACCTGAGAGCTGTCCAAATTGCAGCAAAATCTCAGAAGAAAATAATAAGCTGCAAAATGCCCTGCAGAAATTCACCAATGGTTCAGAAATGCTGAATATACTTTTAATGAACCAAAGGGCATATAGGGATAGGACTGGCTTGGGATATACCCCCAGGAAGAAAACGTGGGAAGAACCAAAAGTAAAGCCCTACTTAAAGTTCTTCCATAAAGCCACCAGTCATAGCTCCTCACCTTTCAGCTTCTGTAATTACTGCAACAGGAAAGGACACTCGATGTCCACCTGTAATGCTAAAAAGCATGGAGCTAACAGCTCATACAAGTGGGTCCCTAAAGGAACCAGGGCTACAAAGGATCCTCCACCTGCAAAGGAAATCAAGAGAGGACAAGGATCCCAAGCCTGGAATCATCCCACTGGGAGAACCCAAGAGTCTAGAGCCAACACTAGGCCAAAGGCTCCAAATGTGTATAGGCACAAGGATAAGCCCAAAGCTAGGCCAAGGGTCCTAGACACTAACGACAAAGGACCCAAGAGAGGTTGGGTACCTAAAATTGCTTGATTGTTTCAGGTGTGTCTCAAGGCATCCAAGAACAAAAATTGGTACATCGATAGCGGATGCTCGAGACATATGACTGGAGACAGAGACAAGTTCAAGTCTCTGGTGATCAAAGATGGAGCCACAGTGACCTTTGGAGGAAATCAAAGTGGCAAGATCACTGGAGTTGGAGAAGTCGGACCAGTCAAAGATGTATATCTAGTGGACGGTCTCTGTCACAATCTGCTAAGTGTAAGTCAAAGCACGGACAAAGGTAACTGGGTAATATTTGATTCAAATGAGTGCTTAATAGTTGATAAGCAGGATCTGAATATAGATAAGGCCAACCTAAAATGCAAAATTAAGGCAATTAGAAATGGGAATCTATATACCTTAGATTTATGTCAACAGCTAGAAGAAAAATGTCTAATATCTAGTGACGAGAATAGCTGGCTTTGGCATAAGAGACTAGCTCATGTTAACTTTACTCAATTGGACATGCTAATTAAAAAGGAGCTAGCTGTAGGTATTCCCCCTTTTAAGGTTAAGCATGATTTTATCTGTGAATCCTGCCAACGAGGAAAGCAAACAAAATCCTCGTTTAAAACCAAGAAGAGAGTCTCCACCAGCAGGCCCTTGGAACTAATCCACATGGATTTGGTTGGGCCAGCAAGAGTAAAAAGCTTGGGAGGAAACCTATATGCTTTAGTGGCGGTGGATGACTATTCAAGGTTTACGTGGACTTTGTTTCTTGCCTCTAAGCAAGATGCTTTTGATGCTTTCGTTGTCCTGGCTAAGAAAGTGCAGAATGAGAAGGATCTCAAAATCACAGCCATAAGGACAGACCATGGAGGAGAGTTTGAGAACCATAGCTTCACTGAGCTATGTGAGCAAAACGGCATTGAACATAACTTCTCAGCTCCGAGAACTCCTCAACAAAATGGAGTAGTCGAAAGAAAGAACAGGGTTCTGACGGAGATGGCTAGAAGCATGCTGAACGAGAAAGAAGTCTCTCAAATGTTCTGGGCGGACGCTATGAGCACTGCTTGCTATATCTCCAACAGAGCTTATGTTCGCAAGGGCTTGGATAAGACTCCATACGAGCTATATAAAGGAAGGAAGCCCAACATCAGCCATCTCAGAATATTCGGATCAAAATGCTACGTGCATAACAATGGGAAGGTAAATTTGGGTAAGTTTGATCCAAAGGCTGATGTAGGTATATTCATAGGATATTCCCTTAGGAGCAAAGCATATAGGATATACAACATAAGAACTAAAACTGTAGAAGAGTCCATGCATGTTGTATTTGATGAAACTCCTACATGGGGACAATCCACAGAAGATGATGAAGCACTTAACCTTCCAAATCTTCCATCATCTTCCTCACCACCAAAAGAAACAACAACAAGCTATCCCAAAGAAGAAGGTGAACCCAGTGATGTACCTAGTGGGCAACCCATGCCTGAGGAGGCACAGCTGCCAATAGCTAGGAGACATCACAGGGATCATCCTCTTGATCAAGTGCTTGGTGATGTTTCTTCTGGTGTCAGAACTAGAAGACAAGTTCAAAATGAAGTTGAGTTTGGAGCATTCCTATCTCAAATCGAACCAACTTCAGTTGAACAAGCTCTTGAGGACTGCGACTGGATTATTGCCATGCAGGAAGAGCTGAATCAATTTGAAAGAAGTCAAGTATGGGAACTAGTCCCAAGGCCGTCTCATCAATCCATAGTAGGAACCAAGTGGGTCTTTAAAAACAAACTGGATGAGACAGGTCAAATCACTAGAAACAAAGCCAGACTGGTAGCTAAAGGATACAACCAAGAAGAAGGCATTGACTATGAAGAAACTTTTGCTCCAGTCGCTAGACTTGAGGCAATAAGGATTCTTCTAGCCTTTGCATCCATGAAAGGTTTCAGATTATATCAAATGGATGTAAAGAGTGCATTTCTTAATGGTTATATTAAGGAAGAGGTATATGTAGAACAACCTCCTGGCTTTGAAAACCATAAGAACCCCAAACATGTGTATAGATTAAAGAAAGCTTTGTATGGCCTGAAACAAGCCCCTCGAGCTTGGTATGAGAGACTCAGCAGCTTTTTGCTGGGCAAGGGTTTCTCAAGAGGCAAATTAGATAATACACTGTTTATCCTTCACAAAGATAGAGATATGTTAATTGTCCAAATTTATGTTGATGATATTATCTTTGGGGCAACTAACGAGAAGCTTTGTGAAGATTTCTCTAAGATTATGCAGGGTGAATTTGAGATGTCAATGATGGGAGAACTAACATTCTTCCTAGGCCTGCAAATCAAACAAAAGAAGAACGGAATCTTCATCTCCCAAACCAAGTACTGCAGAGAACTACTCAAAAAGTTTGGGATGGATGAATGCAAGGAGTATGATACTCCTATGAGCACCTCAGCTGCACTCGACGCTGACGCCAAGGGTAAAAGTGTCAGCCTGCCCATGTACAGGGGAATGATAGGTTCCCTCCTATACTTAACGGCGAGCAGGCCTGATATTCAATTTAGCGTAGGCATGTGTGCTAGGTTTCAAGCCAACCCCAAGGAATCACACTTGACATGTGTTAAACGTATTCTGAGATACCTTGAGGGAACACAAGAACTTGGTCTTTGGTATCCCAGAGGTAACCAAGAGTTCTTGTGGGCTTATTCTGACTCTGACCACGCAGGTTATAAAACAGATAGAAAGAGCACCAGTGGACAATGCGCCTTCCTTGGTGGTTGTCTGGTGTCTTGGGCCAGCAAGAAGCAAACCTGCGTGTCCTTGTCATCCACTGAGGCAGAATACATTGCTGCTGCAAGTTGCTGTGCACAAGTGCTATGGCTGAAAAACCAGTTGAGAGATCTTGGCTTGGAGTTTCCTGAGGCGCCCATCCTCTGTGATAACACAAGCACAATTAGCCTCGCCAAGAATCCAGTTCAGCACACAAGGACAAAGCACATTGACGTCCGACATCACTTCATCAGAGACCATGTTCAAAAGAAGGATGTCAAGGTGCAGTTTGTTCCCACACAACAACAGCTTGCGGATATCTTCACCAAGCCTCTTGGGACTGACCAGTTTATTTTCATTAGAGGTGATTTGGGGATGGTAAACCCAAATGAAGTGTAATTATTTTTTTATCACTTACAACAATACTGACTTAGGCATCGGAGTGCCAATATATGTCCTTGCAGGTATTCAATGTAGAATCTTAAGTAAGTGCAACCGGAAGCAAAACCACTTCCGAATGATTACACACTGACGCTGGATGATCAAACCAAGAGAGCGCCAGCACAAGTCCAAGAAGACACGTCACTTCAGAAAACGCTTCAACTTCCAAATGAGACGTTTCGACTTCTCTGACAATATGAAGCGACACGTGTCATCAGGTATATCGTTCCAACTTAAGGCGTTTACGCTACCCAATGTGTGATAATGTGAAGGAGCATGACCTTTTTGCCCTTAGTGACTTTACCTATAAAAGGGACATCTCATTTCACACATTCTTCATTTTCATCTATATTCTTCATATAAACATTTCATCAACCCCACAAAAATGGCCGAACCCTCTGAAGCAAACCCAGTTTCGAGGAAACCCTCCTCATCTAAGAAACACAAGTCCAAATCTGGGAAATCAAGCCATCAACATTCTGGAAAATCTGGGCATCGTGAAAGACATCAAGAACATCATGAAGTTTCTCGGCAAATTGCTCTAGGGCAGGATGAAAATATTCAAGGTCAGCCTGAAACTTCTGGTAGAATGGCAGAACTGTTAGTGGGTTCTAAGAAGAGGAAGTCCATCCCTAAGGAGGAGGCTGCGGCGATCAAATATGGAAAACCCTCTTTGATGATGCCAAAAGGGGGAGAGATGCATTGACCACTAGCCTTGCTACCCTGGGAGTTCCTTGATGAAGAAGAGCTTCAGCGAGAGGGAGAGAAAGAAGAAACAAAGAAACAACCCCCAGCCCAAAATTTCTTTTGTTTGCTTAGAAATGTTAGCCCAAAATTACTTAGAAATGTTCATCTTTTCATGCATGTTCTCATAACTGCCTACTATATGCTCGCTGCTTGTAAATGTTATCTAATTATATGCTCTGACCTGTAACCTATGCTTATCAATAATATTTGTCTAAGTTACTTATTCTGAACTATTGTTTTTATTCCCCAGCTAATCCTTCATATGAACTTAATCGATAAAGCTAAGTTTGTCATCATCAAAAAGGGGGAGAATGTTAGAATCTTAAGTTTTGATGAAGACTAAAATATAAAGGATTAGACCAAGTGCCTAGGAAGCAATAGTATACTTAGGATCCCAAGTAAGAGTGCTTCCGGATGAAGATTTACTTCCGGTTAGATTAGGACTTGCGCATGCGGATGAATGCTTTCATCCCCCAGCGTCAGCAAGTAAATAACTAGGGATTTAACTTGGTCCATGAACTTTAGGTGCACAAACCCTAAGACTAAGCTATGGTTCAATCGGAAGCGAAGTTGCTTCCTGTTAGAATTAGACTGGCGCAGAGCGACAGAATAGATATTACACCAAGCGTCAGTAAGTCTACTTCCCCAAGTGAAAGCGCTTCCTGTTAGACTTAGACTGGCGCAGAGCAATAGAATAGTTATTACCCCAAGCATCAGTAAGTCTACTTCGCCAAGTGAAAGCACTTCCTATTAGATTTAGACTGGCGCAGGTTGATAGACTAGATATAACCCCGAGCGTCAGCAGAAATGCAACATCAAGTGAAGTTGCTTCCTATTAGATCTTGACTGGCGCAGACTGATAGAATAGATTTCACCCTAAGCGTCAGTAAATTCACCACGTCAAGTAAAAGTGCTTCCGATAGCTCAGTGACTAGCGCTGAGTAGTGGAATGAAATAGACTAAGCAAGAGCAAGTCATGGTGAACTAAATCCCTCATCAAGTGAATTTACTTCCGGATGTAGAAGTGCTTCCGGATACACCTTAGACTTAGGATCACCCACTGCATGAGACTATATGATTATATTGCTAAACTAACGTTCAAGTGCAGCACACTCAGTAAGGTTGCTTCCGGATGAGAAGTTGCTTCCGCAAGCAATCAGAATGTCTGAACGTTCAAAGAGATGCAGTGTCAGAATGCTTTTGTCAGAGCAGAGGTGTCAGGACTACTTTTCAGAGATAAAGCAAGTCAACCCTGCTATGCATTAATGAAGCATTAAATGGGCGAACGGTAACAAGGGAAAAACGGACATATTCAAACGGCTAGCCCACCTACCAAGAGTTCAAAATGCTTGAAGACTATATAAGGAAGCTCAACTTCATTTATGAAGGAGTTAATGATCTTCAAATATTCTTGAGCGAGAAAATCCTTATTCATTCAAGCTGCCCAGAAAAATAAAGAGCATTTAACACTTGGAGTGATTTTTCACCTACCTATTCTGTACTCACAGTAGTTAAGTCTCTTTCTGTTAAAAGAGCATTTATTGAACTTAAGTGTGTAACATCATTTGTTCTGTAAGAGAACTTAGTCAGAAAAGCCTTCAAGTGTAAACTTCAAACCCTTGCTTGGTGTGAGGGGGAGACAGTTAGATAGGTTACAAGTGAGCCAGTGTAAAACTTGTTGTAAGGTTGCAAGTGAGCCCGTAAAACTTGCGGTTGTAAGGTTTCAGGTGAACCCGATTTAAAACCTGAGTTATAGTGAAACTCTCGGCCTGGGTGGTTGAGGACTGGACGTAGGTCAGGTAGACCGAACCAGTATAAATCTTGTGTCATTTACTTTAAGTATTTATTTTTGAAGCACAATTCACCCCCCCCTCTTGTGCATCCATTACGTTCATCTGTTTGGTTGGATGAAATTGGGAAACGGAATTGGAGGTGGGAATTATATTGAGGGTAAGGGGTAAAGATGGAAAGTAGAGGTAAATTAGGTAATGATGAGAAAGTAAAGTTTGTGGGGCCCATGAAAAGTGTGAGATGGAGAGAGAAAACTTGTGGGTCCCAGTATATATGTAAATTACCATTCTACTTTTCCTTATCCACTTTCCAATGTAACAAACGGGCCCTTAGTATTACAATTTCATCTCACAATCTTCCTACACTTCTGACGGCGGTAAGAAGCGTTGTCTTCATCTTTTCCCCCACTTTGATTCCAAGATTTGAGTGCCCATTTGGTCATGGGAAAGGAAATGGGAGAAATGAAAAGAAATGATTAAAGGCGAGAATAGAAAGTAGAGGAAATAACTGAAATGTAAAGTTTGCAGTCTATTAAAAGTGTGAGATAGAGATAAAAAACTTGTGGGTCCAGAAATATATACGTAAATTACCATGTTACCTTTCACTTTTCATTTCCATTTCCTTCACTCAGTTTCATGCAAGCAAACGGGCCCTCAGGTAGCTTTATGTGTTCATAAGTGTAAATATTTTCATCAAATCAGGAAAATTGCTACATTGAACTTTGATTTGGTTTTTTTAACATAAAAAAATAGGGAGACCTTGGAACCACTCACTATGATGATAGGGATAACTTGGAGTTCAGTAGTGTGAATGTGATTTAATTCCTTTTTTTGATGGTTCGAGTTACCAAATATCTGAAATCTTGTTTGAAAAATCTGAACAATGGTGTTTAGAATTTGAGTTGTAGAAGTGATGAAATTGACGAGATTATTTTTTATGGTGTCTGTGTGGGTCTAGAAAAAAAATGATGATTTTGGGATTTTTTATTTGAGAATGATATTTTGGTATTTTAAATTAAAAAATATATCAGATTCCATGAACATTCCAACACACTTTCAATTCTATATCCATCTGCACATCCATTTCTATTTTCAACAAAGTCATTTCCAGCGCACTAAACGGGCCCTAAAGTTTTTGGAGGCATTTAGGTATACTTAGTTTGTATTATAGTCCTATAGAGCATATAAATTAAAGAGAGAAAGGGGGGGAGACATAGGCATTGGTTGATTCTGCTTTTAGTTTATAGGATTTTAGAATAGTAGTAATATTTGGCAGCAAAATGCAGTTCTAAAAACGAAACATAAAATTCCCATGATGCTTAATGCTAAATTGAATCTTGGTTTAATAATGTTGCACACTTGGATATAAACATCTAGCCCAACAGAGATGAACACTCTATACCCAAGTTGAGATTGCGACAGATAGTATCTAGTATCGATGCCGTCAATTTTTTAATGTGAACTTTATTAAAGAACGGACATCACAAGAGATGCTAGGCTATAAGTAACTAGAGAATTTATATATGAAAAAGGCAATGCTAAATTGGCTTGTCATGCATGTATATTATGAAAGCATTAGAGCAATCTATTAGTTTGCCAAGACGCCTCATAAATTTGGGGAAAGCTTTTGCATTTTGGAGAAGGGAACCATTTTTCCTTAATGGGGGAATGGGTAAATAACATTGTAATTTCTATTGAGCATCTCGCCAGGCTTTTTTGAGCCAATGTAACTCAATTTTAATAAAATAAAGATGTGATAATTTTCAAAGAAATGCTCAATCCTATATATATATATATATATATATATATATATATATATATATATATATATATATATATATATATATATATATATATATATATATATATATAATCGTTATAAATAAACTCTTGAATAAATTTTAAACGCAAGAGGAAAAATATAAATAGACGATGAATACTTATAACTAAGTTGGATATAGAAAGATTTTTCTTCTTTTACTTGGAAATTAAAAGTGCCAAATTACAAATCCTTCAAGATGATTGGTCTTGATCAAAAGCTACAAAAGATTGTCCATCTCTGCTTCAACACAGATCTTAGCAGCGCCTCGTTGCCAATTATATTCAAATGTCATGAAAACTGCCCACCATATGTGATTTCCAGTCACTTGTAAAATCAAGCTTCAACCTCATATACTTTAAAAAGGGTAGTGGCAAGATTAAGTCTAGATGAAGGGAGTAGTCCCTTGAAATACCTTGGATCAATGTTAAGTATTCCTTAGAAGACAATTCTATGTTTTGGTGTATGACAGCAACTCAAGTAAAATTAGCTTCCATAGAAGGATATAAAATGCAACAAAGAAAAATGAAGTAAGTATAAAATTGATTGTTAGATACATGAATATAGGCAACTCAACTCATTCTAAAATAAACTTTGGTAACTTTTCTCCCAAACGTCGTAATATATCATAAAATTGAGCTACCATCATCACATTTTTTTGTATTTTTTTGTTCAATTTTTTTAGCATCAATTCCAACCATGTCATTCAGAGTAAGATTAAATTTTGAACCTGTATCACTTGAATTTATTCGAGAGAAAGAAAACACTGTGGGTTTTCTTTAAATGACCTTCTTGTTGGGCTAACATGCGTCGACTATTCCATTTTTTTCAGATATGTCTTCTTAACAAGCCCAGTACGCACACAGTTTAAAGTTTATCAAGAGGGCCTAGCTTGGGTTTTATTTCACCTCATTCATGCTTCAGATTTCAGTCCAATGAAACTTGTGATTCAATGGTAAACCCATGTATAACATTATGGATCATCTATGCTTAAAGTTTTCACAAGAGTCTATTAAATATTTAAATCCCATTTTCAGCCTAAGTTTTCCTTGGCGGGAAAAGGCAAATTTCAGGCTCCAAAGTTCAAGTGTTTTCGTGATTTTAATAATGCATTTTTATATAGGGTAAAGGACTAAAGGGGCAAAAATGTCTATATAATTGTCACTAAAGTGCACCATCTAGCACTATGTAAATTTTTAAAAGTAAAAGTACACATGAAATTTTAAAAGTGAGGTAAAAGTGTTCATCCCCGTTAAATCATAAGTAGCTTTGCTCAAAAAGTTTTTACACGGTGTCGGATATATTGGTGTAAATGATATGGACATTTTTGCCATTTTCCTTCATATATTATGTGTGTATATTCAATTTTCGTTATTGTACCACTTCATTTTGCATAATAATTGGCCTCAAGACTTGTTTGAGATAGCAAATTGAAGAGATCTTTTGTTGAGGCATTTTTTTGTAATAATTTATCATTAATTATTTTCCCGTGAATTATTTTAACACCATTTTTATTTGATTCATGTTGTGCTAACAGTGATCGCTCACAAGGCGTGAGTCTAGTCCTCCAAATAAAAGGAGCAATTTTGCACTTTACAACATTTAAAATATGTTTAGTAGGATTCTTATAATATCTTCAATTAACATTATAATTATAAGTATAAAGTGGCAATTTTATTCTACTCTTTAAGATTAAAATACGTGAGAATATCAATTAGATTCCAAGAAAGACAATTAATAAATCAAATAAGTCACTTCACTTACTAACCATAACCACTTCGTCACTATTTCATTTCTCAATGACAAGTCAAGGGACTTAAAGAGAGATTTATAATTCAGTATTCATCACCTCTCCTAACCACAAATACACACATAAATATTAACACATGGTAGGTCCCAAAACCTCTATCCTAATGAGGCACACCATGTGCTTATTTATTTCTATGTATTTGTAGTGATGAGATAGACACTGAATTAAAATCTCTAGACTCAAGACTTAAATTTTATGGCATCTAGGGCATAGATCAAATGTTGTAAGAACCGGACCGGACATGTCCAACCGTCAACTACTTCCCATTTTAGCTCAATGATCATCCGTCAGTCCAACCATCGGTCTGAGCAATTTGACTGTGTTGAACTATGACCTGAAACCCTTTCCGGCTCGCCTTCTGATCCAGTTTTTTTCTTATTCATGATCAAGGTATCCTCTCACTCGACAAGTGAGAGACTGATCCCCGCTAATTTATATTCACCTCAAATGGTGAGACAACTGGCCTGAGAGATTTAATGTTTCTCCATACCTAACATCAAGGATCAAACTCCAGACAAACAATTGGTTAAGGGTGAATAAATCCTTATCACTCAACCACACATGTCTCAGGTTAAATAATTAATTCCATTCCATTGGTACAAAATAATGAAATAAAAAAATTAATTTCTTTGCCTTACTATTACCACATTTAGCTGAACAATAAAAATGATTCCTACATTTTATTTGCAGAATCACCACTCTAGTGTCTTACTACTCTCACTCTCTCTCTGACAAAATCTTTTCTTCTGTGCATGCCTTTCTCATTTCTCACTCTCACTCTCACTCTCACTCTCACCTGAAAAAATGGCGAAGAACAACAAGGGCAAGGAAGTCGCCGCCGGCAAGCGCAAGCGATCGGAAGGCGACGAAAAGTGTGGCCGGAAAACGAGAAACCGCGGCGTTCTTCAGTTCTTCGAGGACGTGGCGGAGGAGGACGCCGATTCCGAATCTAGCTTCGACGACAGCGACTTCGATGACGGTAATATACAAATTACAGATTATTGTAGCCCTTTTGTTTCATCCTACATTTTGTTTATCACTTTTCATGAATTCCTAGGGTTTTCACTTTTCATCTTTTTTTTGCTTAGTGTGGATTTTTTTGTTCTGTTTGGAGCTTATTTGTTTGAATTTCTTCTCTTTGCAGGTTATTTTTGGTTCATTTTTATGATTTTCAGTTTTTTTTTTAAAAATGTTTTGTACTGTAGCAAGGAAAGGCCTTTCGTTTAGAGGATTGGTTTACATTTATATGGAGTTCTGAATTATTTCTTACATTTAGGGTTTTGACCTGTTTTTTTTTTGGTCAATGTGGATTATTTTTTTTGTTTTGTTTGGAGGTGATTAGTGAATGTGTGTGAAATGTGGTTGTTTGAATTTGATGTCTTTAGAGGTTATTTTTGGTTCATTTTTATTTTGTTAGTTTTTTTAATGTTTATATACTGTGGCAAAGAAAGGCATTTCATTGAAAAAAAAAAGAAAGAAAGGCATTTCATTTAGGAGATTGGTTTACCTTTCTTTGGAATTTTGGATTGTTTCTTACATCCCAGTAATTAATGCTTGTTATTTCACAGAAGTTTTTGGTTTTGTTTTGAGTTATTGAGTGTGCTGTGTTGATTTCTTCAATTGCATGTTTTTTTAGGTCATTGGCTTAGTTGTGGCTGTTGTTTTGATTTGGACTTTTGTTATTTTTGTAGATGAGGATTTTGATGCTGAACAAGCAACAAAGGGTGATCCTTTGAAGACTCGTGGCCTCCCAGTTTTCCCCAAAGAGGAAGAGATGGATGAGGAAGAATTTGATAGAATGATGGAAGAACGTTATGCCAGTGGTTCTTCGTTTGCTGCTTATGCTGGGGAAGAGTATGATGATAAAACATTTGAGCTGAACTCTCTAACAGCTGCCATGGTTGAATCAATGCCCAATATCTGGAAAGTCAAATGCACAGTACGACATATGCATTCTGTTTCTATTAATCTTTACAGATAAAAGTTGCTTTCATCGCCCTCAAATAACTTTTTTTTGCATTGTTAGTTTGTTTCCTCCCCTCTAATCCTTGGTTGCTGCAGGTTGGGCGTGAAAGGCATTCAGTTTTCTGTCTGATGCAGAAGTTTATTGAATTAAAATCCCTGGGTAATAAACTGCAGACAATATCTGCATTTGCTGTTGACCATATGAAGGGATATATCTACATTGAAGCTGAAAAGCAATATGATCTTTATCAGGTAGCTGGAGAATGGAGATGTTGATAATAATTGGTACCAAACAATTTTGAAATGTTTCTACTTGCTACTAAATATTTGGATCTGGTATTAATAATACATTTCAGGCATGCAATGGGATCACTGGTATTTATGCCAATCGAGCGAATCTTCTTCCAAGGAATGAAATTCTTCATTTGTTCTCAGTACGAAGTAGAAGCAATGAAGTTTCTGTGGGCATGTGGGCCCGGGTGAAAAATGGTAAATACAAGGGTGACCTAACACAGGTACTTACAAAGAAAATGTTCTAGAGTTATACATTCCTAGCCAACATTCGCAAAGCTTATTATGGCGGTGTCTCAATTCTATTTCTGCAGGTTGTGGCTGTGAACAATGCACAGAAAAAAGTGACAGTAAAGCTTATTCCGAGAATTGATTTACAAGCTATGGCAGCCAAATTTGTAATGAGATCTTTGCAATTCTCTTTTTTTAACTAATTTTTTCCTGCTCATTATATACTAGTTGTGGTGGATGTTGATTTATTTTCATTTGAGTACCATATAGCATAGGTATTTATTCCTGATACTTATGTATTGTAAGAAGCTGTCACTAGCAAATAGGTGCTCCAAATAACATCAGAAGGGGTTTCACTAACTTGGTTGATAATTGAACCTTGACCAATTTTTAATTTCTATCCATAAAAACTGCTGGATGTTGTACTGTATCATTGTAGTTCTATCTTAGCTTTAGTGTATAGTGGTAATTTTTACACAAACTGTTATTCTTTTATCAGAATTTTGTCATCAGAAATGTATGAATATTGCAACCTCGGTGGATTAATTTTTCTCGCGTATACAGGGCGGAGGACGTAGGCTTCAGAACAAAGACTCACCTGCTGCAAGATTAATCAGCTCCAGTGAACTTGAGTAATATTGTCAATCCTTAGTGCTGTTAAATTTTTGTCTGATGGATTTTCTGAGACAACTATCTCAATTTGACCCTGCAGTGAATTTCGACCTCTCATGCACTGTAGACGTGATCGTGATACTAACAAGGTCTTTGAGATTCTTGATGGTCACATGCTCAAGGATGGATATCTTTACAAGAAAGTATCTATGGATTCATTAAACTTTTGGGGTGTTGTGCCGAAAGATGAGGAGATCTTAAAGTTTGTACCATCTGAAAACTCTGTATCAAATGATTTGGAATGGCTGACTCAGATTTATGGTGAGCCTAAGAAAAAGCGGACTATAACTGGGGATAAAGGAGGTGAGAAAGGAGAGGGCTCATCTAGCTCTGGTGTAGTGAATGGTTTTGAATTGTATGATCTTGTATGTTTTGGGTAAGTCCTTGTGAACTTTTAGTGCTCTTTGATACTGCTTGGACCTTCAGCCCCCTTCCTCACTCACACACCCACACTCACATGTGCATACGTGAATTTGCCTTATTCACATAATTATATACACATGATCTTCATTTCGAATGTATTTACTATTGCAGCAAGAAAGATTTTGGTGTCATCATAGGCATGGATAAAGATGATACCTATAAGGTATGGTACCAAGCCTTTTGATACAGGCATCTGATGTAGACTCTCCTGTTTTCGTAAAGCTCGATTTCACTGATCCTTTTGTCTGTTATAGATACTGAAAGAGGGTCCAGAGGGACCTGTTACTGCAAATGTTGAACGTCGTAACATAAAGAGTGGACTAGATATAAAACTAAGTGCCCAAGATCAACAGAACAAGACCATCACTGTCAATGATACTGTCAGGATTATTGGGGGCCCATCTGAGGTCTGATACCTAGAATGTTTTATTTCTAGTTGTCACCTTTTTTGGAATCCGTCTTGGATTTAAAAACACTACATGTCCTTTTGCAGGGTAAACAGGGAATTGTAAGGTACATTTATAGAGGGATCGTTTTTATATATGATGCTAACGAGGAAGAGAATGGTGGTTATATTACTGCCAAATCTAATATGTGTGAGACACTCAAGCTTAGTGCTGGTGATTGTAGTGAAAAGGTTGGAATTCTTTTCTTAAAATGTGAACTTTATGGTCACCTAAAATTGCTTTTGATGTTATTTCTTTCAAAAATATTTACACAGGGTTGTGATCCAGATTCTCTAGCCTTTGAAGATTTGCCAGATTCTCCTAAGTCTCCCCTATCACCTGAAAAGCCATGGCAAGCTAGAGATAATTGTGAATGTAAAGAAGCCTAACGCTTCAAGAAGTTGTTTTGCTCTAGACCTGCACATTAATGATTTTTGCATGATGTTTTTGTTTGTTTTGTTTTGTTTTATGGTGCAGTCAGCAAAGCAAATGACGATGGATTGTATACTATTGGTCAAACTTTGAGAATCAGACTGGGTCCTTTGAAGGGATATCTCTGTCGGGTCATAGCTATACGTCGCTCTGATGTTACTGTGAAACTTGATTCTCAGCAAAAGGTTCTTACAGGTTTGTTAATGATGTGATAATTATGCTTAGGGACAATTGCACCTAGGTCCCAAATCTATGTGTTATGCGATGATCTAATTTTTTCTTTTTATCAATTTTCTTTCAGTTAAATCTGAGCATCTTTCTGAAGTACAAAGCAAGAAAAATGCCATATCATCGAGGTATTTTTCTTAATAGTTGTATGCGTGATTCTTTCCGATTACAAACTCTGATTTAAAATATGCATTGGTTTTATGTTCTGCATATCAGCGCTGATCCAGGTTCAAGCAAACCGTTTGATCTACAGGGTACTGGGGAAAGTTCAGGAGGTAAAAATCCTATTATTTGGTCATTACTACTTTCTTCTTTGAGCGGAAGTTTTACCCATGGAACAAGATATTATTAACTTCAGTTATAATTCCATATTTGTTTCATGTTTGTCATTGATGTGCTGCATCTCCTGAGTGGAGAGACTTAGTATTTGAGAATGTGTTCATGTAAAGGTTGGGCGAGCGGAATTGGAGCATCTGCTGGCGGTGACGGATGGAATACTGGTGGGGCACAACCTGCATGGTACTGACAATGATGATATTAATTACTCTACTTGATTATTTTATCTCAACCAGTTGGTTTATATGATATAGTTGCTTCATCATTTGTTCAATATGCTAGGAGATTTGATATTCACTTTGTATGTTATCTGTAATACAACCATAGATGGAAAATGAACCATCTGAGCCTGCGGAGATGATGCTCATAAAAGAAATTTATGATTACAGTTATAGTTGTTTGTTGGTGTAGCCGTTTGGTCTATGTTCTGCGCTGACGTCCTTTCATTGATCAGTTTGCTCAGCTATATATTTTATGCAAACCTGTATAAAATATTTTGAACCTTAGTTAGGGAGTGGTCTACTAAGGTTGAGGCTCATGCTGTGTGGGGGGACTTGAAAAAAATGTGTTTTCACTAATATGTGTTTAAGTATTTTGTCCCAGTCATGATTTATTTATTCATTTATTTTGTTGAGTTGATATGATCTGTGGTCCTTCAAGTTGCTCTCATTTTAGGTTTGGACCCTCGAGTTAATTCATGTATAAAAAATATTGGTCTATATAATTTAATAAAAACCTCAACCTTTTCCTCCCTTTTGGGACCAAAACGGCAAAACCCTTGGTATGAAATTTGAGGGACCAAAATCATGATGTATGCAAATTTGATGACCTTAAGATTGTATTAACCCTATTTTGTTATTTTGGTTGTGAATTATCTTTTGATAATGTTTTGCAGGAATGCCTGGTCTAACCAGTCAAACGCCCCGGTATGTTTTGTATTTGCATTGTAGCTATAGTTTATGAGATCTTACCCTGCATATTACTAATATGTGAATTCTATTTTGCTTTGCATGCTGTATATATCATCTTCATCAATGATACATGTATTTCTATCTTCACTAACCTCTTGTAGTTATGCATGAGCTCAAATTCCGCATATTCCTATTTGCTAATAAAGCAACAAGTGTAGCCAATTTTATGCATCTATTTATATATTTGTTTATCATCTTGTTGCAGCAGTCTGAATCTCTTGCAAATCCTGTTAGTACTGAGGGTGATACTTCTGCTAAAGGTTTGACTGTGCCATGTCTCCATATCATTAGCTTTTATTGTAATTATGTGTCGTGTAGATGTTTTATTGTGCTCCTGATGGATAGGTGTAGAGGATAGCGCCTGGGGAGCAACAAATACTCCAGCTAAGAAACCCTCCTGGGGTGTGGCTGCTGACAACGGTGGAACTGCTGCTGACCCAGGTCAATCTGGTGGCTGGGGTGAGGCAAAATCTGCTGGCACAGAAGGTAATGCTTCTGGTCAAGGTGATTTTTCGGTGTCATATCTCCATATTACTAGGTTGTGTTAGGCTTATATGTCTTGTATATATGTTGTTACCCTTGTGCTTGATTGGTGTAGTAGATAGCGGTTGGGGAGTGAAAAGCACTCCAGCTAAGAAATCCTCCTGGGGTGCGGCTGCTGACAATGCTGAAACTGCTGCTGACAATGTTGGAACTGCTGCTGACCCAGGTCAATCTGGTGGCTGGGGTGAGTCAAAGTCTGCTGGCACAGAGGGTAATGCTTTACGATGTTAACTCGACATAACTAGGTTTTGTTAGGATTATATGTACTGTATATATGTTTAGTCGCCCTTCTGATTGATCGGTGTAGAGGAAAGCGCTTGGGGATTGAAAAGTACTCCAGCTAAGAAATCCTCCTGGGGTGCAGCTGCTGATAATGCTGGAACTGCTGCTGACCCAGGTCAATCTGGTGGCTGGGGTGAGGCAAAGTCTGCTGGCACAGAGGGTAATGCTTCTGGTCAAGGTAATTTTACGGTGTCATGCCTCCATATTACTAAGTTGTGTTAGAATTTTGTGTATATGTTTCATTGTCCTTCTGAATAATCGGTGTAGAGGATAGTTCTTGGGGAGTGAAAAGTATTCCAGCTAAGTCCTCCTGGGGTGCGGCTGCTGACAATGCTGGAACTGCTGCTGAGCCTGGTCCATCCGGTGGCTGGGGTGAGGCAAAGCCTGCTGGCATAGGGGGTGATTCTTCTGGTCAAGGTATTCTTACAGTGTCATGCCTCCATATTAGTAGCTTGTGTTAGAATTATATGTATTGTATATATGTTTTATTGTCCTTCTGATTGATTGGTGTAGAGGATAGTATTTGGGGAATGAAAAGTAATCCAGCTAAGAAATCCTCCTGGGGTGCGGCTGCTGACCCAGGTCCATCTGGTGGCTCCGGTGAGGCAAAATCTGCTGGCACAGAGAGTAATGCTTCGGGTCAAGGTATATTTACAGTGACATGCCTCCACATTACTAGCTTGGGTTAGAATTATATGTATTGTATATGTGTTTCATTGTCCTTCTGATTGATCGGTGTAGAGGATAGCATTTGGGGAGTGAAAAGTACTCCAGCTAAGAAATCCTCCTGGGGCGCTCCTGCTGACAATGCTGGAACTGCTGCTGATTCAGGTCCATCTGGTGGCTGGGGTGAGGCAAAGTCTGCTGGCACAGAGGGTAACGTTTCTGGTCAAGGTATTTTACGGTGTCATGCCTCCATATTACTAGCTTGGGTTAGAATTATGTATTGTACATGTGTTTCATTGTGTCGTCCGATCCATGTAGCTGACCCCACCTAGTTGGGATAAGGCTTTGTTGTTGCTGCATATATGTTTCATTGTCCTTCTGATTTACTGGTGTAGGGGATAGCGCTTGGGGAGTGAAAAGTACTCCAGCCAAGAAATCCTCCTGGGGTGCGGCTGCTGACAGTGCTGGAACTGCTGCTAATTCAGGTCCATCTGGTGGCTGGGGTGAGGCAAAATCTGCTAGCACAGAGGGTAACGTTTCTGGTCAAGGTATTTTACGGTGTCATGCCTCCATATTACTAGCTTGTAACAAATTATGTGCTGTTTATATGTTTTATTGTGCTTGTGATTGATTGGTGCAGAGGATGGCGCTTGGGGAGTAAAAAGTAATCCAGCTACGAAATCCTCCTGGGGTGCGGGTGCTGACAATGCTGGAACTTCTGCTGACCCAGGTCAATCTGGTGGTTGGAGTCAAGGAAGTGGTTCAAATTGGGGTGGGAAGAGCACCTGGAATTCTGGATCTGGTGATCAAGACACCAACTGGGGAAAGAAAAGTAATTGGAATTCAGGAAATGACGACACATCTAGTGGTGGTAATGACGTTTCTGGTGATGGTGGTTATGGGGGGAACTGGAGTGGTGGTAATGGGGGTAGGGGTGGTTCAGACAGAGGTGGATTTAGGGGTAGAGGAGGTTTCCGGGGTAGAGGTGATCGTGGGGGCTACGGTGGCCGGGGTGGTGATCGTGGGGGTTTTGGTGGCCGGGGTGGTGATCGTGGGGGTTTTGGTGGCCGGGGAGGTGATCGTGGGGGTTTTGGTGGCCGGGGAGGTGATCGTGGGGGATTTGGTGGTCGGGGAGGTGATCGTGGGGGCTTTCGCGGTAGGGGCAGATCAAATAGGGAAGATTCTGGCGGTAGATGGGGATCAGAAAGTGGATTTGGAGGCCGAGGCCGCGGGGGTTGGAGCAGTAATAGGGATTTTAGTAATGATTCCTCTGATTGGAAGAATAATGATAATGGTCAGTCGTCAGGTTGGAAAGCATCAGATGGTATGTGACAGTAATGAACGCAATAGATCTAAATATTAGCTGATAATTGTCTTTTTAGCTTACTCAACCAATCTTGGATTCCTAATTTTCTACAAAATGAAAGAATAAAGCACTCTACTGACTTTCCGAGGTTTGTTGAAACCATGAAGACGTCTTTTTTATTTTCAGAACAAGATCTTTCCAGAGTGTTATCAAAATTAAAAGGCATTCTTGTGTTTTATATCCTATTCTTTTATCCTAAGAGATTGGTTGTGGATCCAAAAGAATTTCCTGATGTATTGCCTTATCCTTAGCTTTCCAAAGATCTGCCACCTTATTTTATGCATATATTATACTAACTGGACAATTCAAATTGCAATTATCATTGTGTGTGTTCATGTGATGCAGGAGGGGGAGGAGGTTCATGGGGTAAGAAAAATGATGGGGCTGGCAGCAGTGGATGGTGAACAACTTCCAAAGGTGCTATATATAAGCCCAAAGAAGAAAACTGACCTGCTTGTTTTTACTAGTCAATAACTATTAACTCTTGTTGCAATTTAAAGTCAGCACAGATCGCCAATTCCTTTTTTGTCTAAAATTTGATGTACAGTGTTTTCGCCTTGGTTTGTGTTTTGTCCTGGTAGTGGATTGGTGATTAATCTGTATTGCTGCTAGTTTATGAATGTTAGAGATAAATTAATCCCCGTGGAATTAGGTACATAGAAGTAGTTGCTTGCTTTTCTCTTGACTTTGGTTAAAGGTAATGTGTAACTTATTTGTGCTGATGTACTGCAGCCAAATTGTTGTCTTGTTTATAGACTTTGATGTCTCCTTGGCTCTTAATTCCTCAAGTCTTTTGTGTTTTCAATTTTAGTTACTGCATTTGTGTTTGTTTCACTCGGCATGTCATAAGCATTCAGCACAACAAATGTTTTAGGTGCATTTTTCTTCTGATTTTAGCATCACATGTTTCATTCTGTATAAAAAAAATTTTATCCCTAATTTATCACATATTTTTCTCACATTTTCCCTAATTTCATGATTACCACAAAGATTAGTAATGAGTAATGTGGACCATCAGTCCCAAAAGAGAAGTAATGTGAACCATTCAAATTTATTTCAACAGTCTATACGCTTTTTAATATTTTTGACAGAAGTTCACTTTAATGGATATGAAATAATGATTTTCGGTTGTTGAAAACCCAAACTTATCTTTGAAAAAAAATAGTATTGTACAAATTTTAAATTTAAAATCTATATCAATTTTTTTAATGGTTGATCTTTTATTTAAGGAATGAGAACTGAGGGGTGCTTTCTCACTACTGTGAGCACCGAATAGGAATTGCCTTCTTCTTCAACGCCATTTTCTACTTCTCATTTCATACGTTCTAACTTTCTAATTTCTATTTAGGTTTAAATATCATTTTGACCAATAAACTATTTCTAACAACTCATTGCCATTTTCTACTTCCCATTTCATACATTCTAACTTTCTAATTTCTACTTAGGGTTAAATATCATTTTGGCCTATAAACTATTTCCAATAGCTCATTCTGACCTACAAACAAAATAAAATGGTCAATCTGACTAGTAAAAGGGTCAAAATAAACGGCTTGTTCTGGCCAGATTGACCGTTTTATTTTATTTGTAGGTCAAAATGAATTATTTTATTGTTTGTAGGTCAAATTGAGCCATTAGAAATAGTTCATTGCCTCGTTCTCCCAATTTTTATGACCCAATATTTTCAACTTTTTTTTTTGAGATTAAGACAAGTCGGTATTTAAAAGGATAATGTATCAGTACTAGCGTATATAGTAAAATGAGATTAAAAAGTTCAACAAAGAAAAAGATTCAAATTTGAAAAGAAAGAAATTGACTTTTGCGGTCTATGCATCTGTCTGGCATAAGCTTGAATCCATGGGATATCCTGTGAGCTCTGAAACTGAAAAAAAAAAACAGAGAATTTGTGGAAGGTTTAGACAAGACAATTGTGATGTTTTGTCCATATCTGAAAAAAAGGATAATGTTAAGTAAGAGCCTCTTCATCATTCACGTAAAAAAGACAAAAAGAGGTATTTTAGAATACCTCATATTTCTTTATCATTCTCCTTCTTCTTCCCTCCCTCTCCTCATGTCATTCGAACCCGCAACCAAGTGGGAGCACATTTGCTCAAACACACCAACATGGCCACAAAGGTACTGACGAAGGAATTTTACCTCAAAAGTTATATATACTAGTATTTCAGTTTGTGCGCTACTGTGGCTTCCTGGGCTCTAAAGCCCAACCCAACACTCTTTTATTTTTGAAGTCTATCAAAATAAGATGAAACTTATTTAATTTTGACAAATGCCCAGCCACGATAAATGTGAGGAAATTTTTGAGTCAATTTGCTTCCGTTTACTAAAATCTCACTGTCTCAGCTCCTGAATGTAACCCTTAGGGCATGCTTGTTTGGGAGGAAAATGGGAGAGAAAAGAAAATGGGGAGGGAAAAGGGGGCAAGGGAAAACATTTTCCGCTGCTTGGTAGGAAAGAAAATGGGGAAGGAAAATAGTGTGGGTCCCAGCCCCATTTTCCGCCCAACTTTTTCCTCCCAAAATGGGAGGATTTTGGGACAAATTTTTTATTCCCACTTGCTGCCCTTTCATTCTCGCGCCTCACACACAACGCATCCTCTTCTTCTCTTCTAACACATAACTCACAAAAACAGCTTCATTCGTTCTTCAATATCAGGTATCATATTTATTCACGTCTGATTAATTGAGTAATTCCTTTTTCTCCATTATCTGAAAAGATCCTTCTTTTTCTCATATAGTATCATCACACACGCGAGAGTGATTCCTTCTTCATATCAGGTCTTCGCTATGAAGCTTTGCCATTTATATTTTGACTTTACAACAATTTATTCTGATCTATATGACTATATTTTGGCTGTGGTTTGATTGTTAAACATTGGACAACGTGGGTGTGGGTTCTATTTTCTGCCATTTAAGAGAAGACCACATCGGAGGATATTGTTTGCCTGAATCATGGGTTTTAATTTTTTTATACAGGGGTTTGATTAATTTTAGCTATTGATATTGAATTTATTCTCCATGTTGTTAATGAAGTCAGGGTATTGCTGTTATCTTATTGTAGTTATTGTAGTGATTGTTTTACAAGGGCGTACATGATTAAAATAAATGAATCATGCTTTCTGCATAATTATTCAGGATCCACAGTGAAAACCCATGTTGCCCCAACAACAAACCTGCATGATTATTCAGGTTTATTCAGTATTCCTTCCGATTACACTTTTGTGTTTCCATAATGTTGATTGCTTTGACCTTGAGTTTTTTGTACATGTTGGATCGGTTACTTTTTGTGCTGCTGCTTAGTCTGTTAGTGTTTGAGATCAATGGGCCTTGGGATGAGGCTAAGCTTTGTTTTGATATTACAGACTAGGATCTCATTGTACATGGGAAATACAATGCCAAGTTGAAGCAGCTAATTCTTAAATGTTAGCTAAATTTTGGGGCTGAATGTCAATGTTAGCTAATTCTTAAATATTAACAGACTAGTGTTTGTCAATGTTAGCTTTGTTTTGGTACTTTATCCCTTTGCATTCCATCAGTTTTGGGGCTGAATGAGGTATTTGTGAGTTCCAATTCAAAAGCAATCCAAGTCAAATATTATTTCCCTGGCCACTCTAATCTCTTGTAGGGTGCACTTCTATCTTGTCTGCTATTCATGTTTAAATTGAAAATTGACATGTAATTTCATTGTTTTACAAATATATTATTGTTTTTTTGTAGCTATGTGGTTTTGAATAGCTCTAGAGATGATAAAACATAATAAACAAGGATTGTTCAAGGATTATAGTGGAGAGAAGTTGGATTTTGAAAATGAAATTAAAGAGCTCACAAATATTGAACTTGCAACTCAAGGTCATCATGTCAACTTCATCTCCAACTTAAACCTCAGTACCAACTACAACTTCACCTTCAATCATGTCTGATACGATTGGGAACAACATAGGCGAATGTGCATTGTGCAACTTGTTTGTTATCTTATACATGCAATGTATTTGTTTGAAGAGATGTCAACACTGGTTGAAAGGCCTTTGAGTTTTAGTAATGTTCAAAGAGAGAACATAAGGAGAACATTCATGAAACAATTAGAAGACATAGACAAGTGTCGTGATGTCATTCGCATGGGACCACTAGTTTTTTTACAAAAGTGTTTACAATAGGGGTATTTTTGTTATTTTGACATGTACCCGTTTTCTTTCCTCTGTGTTTTCCCTCCTCCATCCAAGCAATATAGAGGATTACATTTTCTTCCCAGTTTTCCTTCCTCCCTGTTTTCTTTCCTCTCCCATTTTCCTCTCATCCAAACAGGGCCTTAGTTGGGATTAATTTTTGGTTATACAAATTAGGTTTTTTTACTAGTATCTTATATTTATCCTGAAATATATATTATGCTTAAATAGGTAAATTGGCTTTATAAACCCTTAAATTAATCAACTGGACCAAAGATGTAGGACAATACATATCATTTACTTGATTTATTAATTTAATTATTCTCTTTCAAGTTTCAACCTCCAAAAACAACTGGTGGTAAGAAATTGAGCCAGTAAAATTGACAAGATTATGTTATACACAATCAAAAATCCAAGGCATCATACAACTTGTCAAAATGAGAAGATACCTCAACTTTGGTTGGCAAAATATAAAGGTTCTTATAATTTCAATTTTTTTCTAGTGGAGAGAGAATTCTTGCACATGAATGAGTGTGTGATTGTTACTAAATATATGATTCATTTCTATTTTTCTCGCATTTCTCTAATTTATCCCATTTTCATCATTATAAAAAATTTATAAGGGAAAATGACAAATAAATACCTCCGAATATGCAAAAGGACAACTAAGGAACTCAAACTTTCAAAAGTACAAGTAAGGAATTCTGAATTCCAAAAGGACAATTAAGGAACCTGACAATTGTTAATCCTTATGTTCCAGTTGTTAATAGCTATGTTTCAGTTGTTATTTTTTCTATTTGGGAATTTGAGTTCCTTACTTGTCCTTTTGGAAGTTTGAGTTCCTTACTTGTCCTTTTGGACATTCGGAGGTACTTATTTGTCATTTTCCCAATTTATAATCGCAGTTCACATTTATCACAAAGATTAGTAATGAGTAATGTGGACCATCAGTCCCAAAAGAAAGTAATGTAAACCATTCAAATTTTTTTTTAACAGTCCACCAACATAGGTTGGTCCAGTTGATAAATGAGTTTGACTCATAACTATGTGGTTGTGAATTCGAATCCCGCCGATGTGAGAACCTTGTTGGTGGGCGATCTGTAAGTACCTCTGTAAGTGCTTAAAGAGCCCGGAGGCCTACTCTGGCGAGCCCCCGGGACCCAACTCACCTAAACTTTGTTTTTATCAAAAAAAAATTAATAGTCCATACCCATTCTAATATTTTTAACAAAAATTGACTTAAATGGATATGAAATAAAAAATAAGGTTAATCTCATGATATTCAGTTGTTGAAAAACCAAACTTTTTTTTTATCAGCAAAACCAAACTTATCTTTGAAAAAATAGTAATTTGCAGATTTAAAATGTATATCAATTTTTTAATGGTTGATATTTTATTAGAGGAATGAGAACTGAGGAGTGGTTTCTCCCATTATTTTCAACTTCTTCATCATTCACGTGAAAAAGACAAAAAGAGGTATTTTAGAATACCTAATTTTTCTTCATCACTCTCTTCTTCTCTTCCTCTTCATGTCAATTCGAACCCGCAACCAAGTGGGAGCACATTTGCTCAATCACCAACATGGCCACATGGGACGTGAATTCTGACAAGAGAATTATACCTCAAAAATTATATATAGTGTTTCAGTTGGTGCGCTACGTTGGCTTCCTGGGCTCGAAAGCCCAACACCCGTTTTTACTTTTGAAGTCTGTCAAAATAAGAGGAAACTTTTGGTCAAAAAGAAAAATAAATATGAGGAAACTTATTTAATTTTGACAGATGCCCAGCCACGATATAGGTGAGGAAAATTTTGAACACTTTGCTTACGGTTACTACTAATAACTCAGTGTCTCCGCTCCTGAATGTAACACTTAGTTAGGATTAATTTTTGGTTATAAATATAAGCTTTTTTTACTAGTATCTTATTTTTGTCATGAAATATATATTATGATTGAATAGGTTAGTTAGCTTTATAAACCCTCAAATTAATCAACTGGACCAAAGATGCAAGACAATACATATCATTTTCTTCCATCTCATCAAAAATATAAAAAGTGCCGCTAGCTCATTCAATGTTTACTTAAATTGGTTTATTTATTTACCCCTATCAATCATTTTCTTCCATCTCATCAAAAATATAAAAAGTGGCGCTAGCTCATTCAATGTTTACTTAAATTGGTTTATTTATTTACCCCTATCAATGAGGTTAAAAGGGATAGAAACGACCTATTGTTTACCTGGGAAAGGGACGGATAATCGGCCACTTTAATAAGTGTTTGATTCTTGGGAAGTACCACTGAATTGTTACGGCGTTTGCCTCTCTAACCAAGCGAAGTACTATGTACGTAGACAAATATAATGACTTTTTTGTAATATTACAGGACTTGTCCTAGTAAACTATGAGTTAAGAGTCATTCCTTAAATCTTACCTGATCCAAAACTCATGTCTAATTTTTGTGGCAATAAAAAATAAAGAAGGCAACATGGCAAATACAACAAGTCACTTTTATTTAACCACTCATTATAATGGTAAAATTGTTGAAAAGTACTATCAGTGAGTTCATTATATTATGGCTAAAAATTTTCTATTAGAAAGGTGACTTCCTGTGTATGAGACCGACATAGTTGCTAACAAATTTAAGATTGTGTTATTGGATCATAAAACAAAGTCGAATGCGAATGTTTTTGCTGTAGAAGTTCATTAGTAATAGAGTTCGTGGTGAAGTTGTTACGGGGTTAAAAGTTACATACGAGTAAATGAGTAATTGTTACTCCTACTAAATATTATGCCATTGAAAGTGTAAGGATGCTTAAAAAATTGTAAATGACACTTGGCACCATTCTTTAGGATTTGCTAATCAATTTAATAATTCTCTTTGAGGTTTCATCCTCTAGAAAGAAGGGATTGGCAAAATATGAGCCAACAAAATTGATAGGTATGATATGCCTTAAAAATATTGTTTACCTTTTAAATTAAAAATAAATGACATACTATGCAACTAGTTAAAGTAGATATTTCTCTTGGATAGTATAATAGAGTCCTTATAATTTCAACAAATTTTGAACAGGCCAGGTTTCTTTTAATATACCCCCCCCCCCTAGTGTACTAATAGAAAAAAAAACTCACTAACCATAATATAAGAAGGAACACGAGAATCTGTATTATCCGCATTATATGACACAATATGTAAAAGCCAAGATCATAGGTATTTGATTTTCATTTTCACCCTTACATATTGAATGTAAAAATGAAAGAGGGTAAGAGTGCATAATATTTGGTTGGCATAATATAAAGGTTCTTATAATTTCAATTTTTTTCTAGTGGAGAGAGAATTCTTGCACATGAATGGATGTGTGACTGTTACTAAAATTTTTTTCTGGCATTTCCATTACTTATCCCATTTTCATCATTATAAAAAATTTACAATGGCAGTTCATGTTTATCACAAAGATTAGTAATGAGTAATGTGGACCATTAGTCCAAAAAAAGTAATGTAGACCATTCAAATTTATTTCAACAGTCCATACTCCATACCCATTTTTAATATTTTTCACTAAAATTGACTTAAATGGATATGAAATAAAAAAATAAGGCTAATCTCATGATTTTCAGTTGTTGAAAAACCAAACTTGTCGTTGAAAAAATAGTAATTTGCAGATTTTAAATTAAAAATCTATATCAATTTTTTAATGGTTGATATTTTATTAGAGGAATGAGAAATGAGGAATTACCTTCTTCAACACCATTTTCTATTTCCCATTTCATACGTTCTAACTTCTGATTTCTCCAATATTTTCAACTTCTTCATCATTCACGTGGAAAAGACAAAAAGAGGTATTTTAGAATACCTCATTTTTCTTTGTCACTCTCTCCTTCTCCTTCTCCTCTCCCTCTTCATGTCTATTCGAACCCGCAACCAAGTGGGAGCAACATTTGCTCAATCACCAACTTGTTGCCACATGGGTCATGAATACAGACAAGCGAATTCTACCTCAAAAATTATATATACTTTCGTTTGTGAGCTACTGTGGCTTCCTGGGTCAAAAGCCCAACACTTTTTATTTTTGAAGTCTGTCAAAATAAGAGGAAAGAGTTTGAATGAAATTGAGAAATGAAATTGGAGGTGAGAATTGAGGGTAAGGAGTTAAAGATGGAAAGTAGAGGTAAATTAGATAATGATGAGATGTAAAAGTTTGTGGGGCCCAGGAAAAGTGTGAGTTTGAGAGAGAAAGTTTGTGGGCCCGGGATATATGGAAATTACCATTCCCAATTCCCATATTCATTTCCATTTCACAATTCCTTCCATACAAACAAGCCCTTATTTGATTTGACAAATCCCCAGCCACGATAAATGTGAGGAAACTTCTGGGACACTTTGCTTCCGTTTACTAAAATCTCACAGTCTAAGCTCCGGAATGTAACCCTTAGTTGGGATTTATTTTTGGTTATAAATATAAGCTTTTTTTACTAGTATCTTATATTTATCCTGAAACATATATTTTAATTAAATAGGTTAATTAGCTTTAAAAACCCTCAAATTAATCAACTGGCCCAAAGATGTAAGACAATACATATCATTTTCTTCTATCTCATCAAAAATCAGAAAAGTGGCGCTAGCTCATTCAGTCTTACTTAAATTGATTTATTTATTTACCCCTATCAATGAGGTTAAAAGGGATAGAAAGAACTATCATCCATTAATTTAACTGGGAAAGGGATGAATATTTGACCATTTTAGTAAGTGTTTGACTCTTGGGAAGTACTCCCTCCGTTCCTAAATATAAGATCACTTTAGCAAATTTGTAGAGATTAAGGAAGACATTCCAATGGTTAGGATTACATGAAATTTCCAAAATACCCACACCTAAGTTTTAAAAATATCACCTTCTTCAAACCACTATTTTTTGGGTGAAGGGAGTATAGGGGTAATTTGGGGAAAATTTGAGTAAAATTAGAAATTGATCTTATATTTAGGAACAAGTTCTCCTCCCTAAAGTGATCTTATATTTAGGAATGGAGGGAGTTACTTAATTGTCACGGCGCTTGCCTCCCCAACTACTTGGAGTACTACTTATGTGAATAGAAAGAATGATTTGCTTGTCACTCATTATAGAATCTACAAGAACATTCCGAGTAAACCATGAGTTAAGAGTCCTTCCTTAAATCTTACAAAGCCAAAACTCATGTCTAATTTTTGTCGCAGAAAAAAGAAGATGATGACAGGAACAAATGCAATAAGTCACTTTTATTTGACCACTTGTTATAATGGTAAAATTGTTGAAAAATACTATTATAGTGAGTTAATTATATTATGGTTCAACATTTTCTATTAGAAAGATGACTTAATGGGTATGAGACAGACACAATTACTAACAAATTTAAGATTGTGTTATTGGATCATAAAACGAAGTTGAATGCAAATGTTTTTGCTGTATAAGTTCATTATTGATAGAGTTCGTAGTGTAATATAATCCTTATAATTTCAACAAATTTTGAACATGTTTCTTTTAATTTACCCCTCTAGTTTACCAATAGAAAAAAACTACGTCTAACCGAAATGTAAGATGTAACATGAGAATTTATATTATCCACATTATATGAAATAATTTGTAAAAGTCAAAATAGGTATTTGATTTTCGTTTTCGCCCTTACATATTAAATGTAAAAATGAAAGAGCCTAAGAGTGCATAATAAATACTCCATATAAGGCTAAAATAAAAATATCACATTAATTTTACTCGTAATTAATAACTTGTCTAAAATGGTTGATTATCTCTTAGAATATAGAGCAGATCGGAGAGGTATACATTTAGGATATCTCATCCATAAACTTCTAACAACAAATAGATAGACACACATTAGATGAAAAATTATTGGAGGTTTATTAATCTAATGGTGGTGACATTTTTATTCATTGTTAAAAAAAATCATGGGTATTTTGATATATGTTTAGACTTAAAAATAAATATTCTCCCACTCCTAAATATAGAACCTAACGGACTTCCTTAGAAAATCTTGGAGAAAGTCAAATAAGTTACTTATAAATTGTTTTTCCTATAAAATAATTTATTCAACTTATAAACTAACATGCGACCTAATAAAACACAAAACACATATAATTAAATGACTTATTCCACTTTCTTCGTCTAAAAAAAAATAATTAAATCTTACACTAATGAATGACAGAAGTAAAAGACACCAAAGGAACATGTAGATGAATAGTCAACCCATGTAATCTCAACTAAGTTACAATTTTTTCTGACAAGATTAAAAGAGAAAGAGATGTTGGTCACACCAATCCAACCGTCCACAACTTCACATAGCAGCTCAAAGATTATCTGTTCAACCATCAATCCGATCATCATTATGAGTGATCCAACAGTCCACTACTTCACATAGCGGCTCAAAGATAATCTACTCAATCATTAGTCCGACCATCAATACAAGTGATCCAACCGTCAACTACTTCACATAGCGGCTCAAGGATTATCTATTCAATCATCAACCCCGATCATCAATAAGAGTGATCCAACTGTCGACTACTTCACATAGCGGCTCAAAAGTTATCTGTTCGACCACCAGTCCGACCATCAGTCTGAGTGATTCCACCGTATCGAACCGTGACCCAACCTCCTCTCCGCCTAGTTCCCTCATGACTAGGAATAGGGCTGCAAATTTGGGAAACGGGCCGCCTCAAGGCCATGCCCATACCCGCCCCAATTAAGATACATGGGTATGGGGCAGCCCATACCCGTAAGCTTTACTCGTCTAGACCTGATTAAATGGGCCTGGACGGGTCTGGGTATAATGGGCGGGGGCCATATGCCCATTTTATAAATATAAAAAAAACTTTACAATAAAAATAGCTTCACACTCTTGCATAGCTTGCATAGTTGCATTGTTTTGCTAATGGCCACTGGCCAGAATGAAACACACTTAATATTTAATCAAACCTCAACATTCAACAAGCTAAATAAGTTTACAACTTTCAACAAAATGAAACATTCAACAAAAATCCAATGGCAAAGAAAGTATCTAATAACTAATAAGAACTCTTAATATAAAATAGTATGGATTTGAACAACAATAAAATAACAATTTCTAATATAATCTAAATGATTCTCCAATACTATGCAACTTCAGCCTTAAGTTCTTCACGTATGAAGCCTTAAACCTTAATAAAAACTACAGTCTACTACATGTATTCTTTTTAATGGGCGGGGCAGAATTACCCATGCCCTCACCCATACCCATACCCATACCCATTAGCACTTTATTGGGTGGGGCCCGCCCAAAAAACATTAAACCCAAAATGGGCGGGTCCAAAATGGGGATTTTTATAAATGGGTGGGCGGGGCCCGCGGGTTGTAAGCCCAATTCACACCCCTAACTAGGAATGATCACAATTTTTTCCCGCCCTTTGGTCCTCTGCAACGCCATTTTCTCTTACGTTCAA
The DNA here is from genome assembly GCA_029929735.1 of Mimosa pudica. NCBI lineage: Eukaryota > Viridiplantae > Streptophyta > Magnoliopsida > Fabales > Fabaceae > Mimosa > Mimosa pudica. The sequence continues at coordinate 1,877,833 of JAKELP010000021.1, read as the reverse complement.
TATTTCCCGCTTCCCTTCTCTTCTTTCGTTTCTTCATTTCTAGGGTTTCTTAATTCCCTTCATCATTCTCTCCAAATTCATCTTCAATCATGGCTCCAAGAAATCATCGAAACCGCAAATCAAGGTTCGTATCGTATCGTATCACTCTCTTTATTACCTAATTAACATATTTTCTCTCTTCACAAAATTTTCATTCACCAAAATCGAAATTCAAACTCGGTTTTTTTGTTTTCTCTTAATTGTGTACAGATTTATGAGCAAAATGCTCAACAAGTTAAGAAAACGCGGAATCAAGAAGTCATCGACGAAAATCAAGAGGTTTTCTCTTGACGCTTGTAAATCGCTTGAAAAACTCTTCATGAACAATCATGCGTTTCACGATTCAGAAATAAAGTCACTTCCTCCGTTACGAGATGTTTCTATTTCACAACGCTCTGTTTTACTGCGTAGAAAAATTCATTTTTGTTGCATTCTCTATGATTACTCTGATAATTCCATGTTTACTCATGAAAAGGAAGTGAAACGGCAAACACTTCGTGAGATTCTTGATATTTTACAATGTGGATCGGTTCATTTCGATGAGGAAATGCATGAACAGCTTGTTAACATGGTTTCAGTGAACATTTTCCGTTGTTTACCGCCGTCGGATCGAAATAAATGGAATGAAACTGAGGGTTTCGGAGAGGATGGAACGGATTTGAATTTATTGTGGCAAGAATTATTGGTTGTGTATGAAATTTTGTTGAGGTACATTGTGTCATTTGATAATGAGGTGAAGATTGCCATGAGGTTTATTAATGAGATGTTTGTTTCGAAGTTGCTGGATTTGTTCGATTCGGAGAATGCACGAGAGCGTGAGTTTTTGATATCCATTGTTCATCACATATATAGAAAGTTCATGGGGTTGAGGCCTTTTATAAGGAAAGTGATAAGTGATATATTTTACAGGTTTATTTTTGAAACAGAGCGGCATAATGGTGTGGCTGAACTTTTGGAGTTTGAGGGTAGTGTTATAAATGAGTTTACTGTGCCATTGAAGGAAGAGGATAAATTGTTTCTATCTCGAGTACTTATACCACTTTATAAACCAAGATGTTATGACACATATTGTCAACAACTATCTTATTGCATCAATCAGTTTGTGGAAAAAGATTTTAGTTTGGCAGAACATGTGATCAAGGGGTTACTAAAGTACTGGCCAGTCACCAATTGCCAAAAGGAGGTCCTTTTCCTTGAAGAGCTAGAAGAGATTTTGAAGGTAACTCAGCCTGCTGAATTCCAACGGTGCATGGTCCTTCTTTTCAGACAAATTGGTCGCTGCCTTAACAGCCCTCACTTCCAGGTTTTGTGAACTATATATGTGTGTGTGATGCTATGTTTTGATACCCGTGATCTTGGTATATGAGCTTGTGATATGCTACATCAATGAATGATATTCTGCATTACTGCGTACATATTTGATATGAACACATTATAATTTTAATACCTGCAAATGTACTAGTTAAGTTGCTGAAATTCTTGGAAGTTTGTTGTCGATCAACTAATTTTAGGGACTGAATCATTGATACCATCAACATCTTCTCTGGATCCTTTTTTCTTTGCTGAATCACCTAGATAGTACTCCATAATCCTCATGCATTGAATTCCATTCCACTTTTTCTCTTCATTGGAGTAGTTGAGTGGATTAGGTTTGTTATAAATCGGTGTTTCATTGCTGAGACTATTGTCAGTGCATGCTCTGCCTTCTCTTGATAAGGACAAAAAAATTATTATACTCTTCCTCTTTGGTTTTGCTTGAAATCTTAACAAAGCGAAAATAACTAGAAATAAGTGCTGGATATTGAGAATATAACCTTACAATTTTTTTTTTGCAAGTTTTTTCTTTGGTTAATAATGTTCAATGGCTTTATCTTTTTGGATCAATGAGAAGTTCTATAAAGAATTTAAGAAGTATTTGGGTTGTGAATTTTGAAGCAGAACATTAGCTTTTATTAAATAAATCTTGCTCTTGACAATTGGGATTTTGTTTAACATTGCTTTAGTTGGTCACACTTCTTGATTCAATTTGATTATGCTTTGTGACTGCCTCTCTCCCTATGCCATCTCTTCTGTGGTATGATTCAGTATCTAGGTGCCCTTTAAGAAACATTGATGCCATATTTGATTTACATGATTTATGTTGTATCTGGAACTTCTTTGATTGATTATGCTTAGAATGTTGGTCACTGATCAGATACTGTGTGATCAAATATTGAAAATGAGGAATCCCATCACTAGATATTGCTGTTGATAAGTTTTGCATGGATCAATCAATCAGGTTGCTATAACAACACTTGGACTGTGGAACAATGAGCACATAGTAAGCTTAATAGCTGAGAGTAGAAAAGTGATATTTCCACTGATATTGGAAGCAGTGGAGAAGAACATGAAAGGACATTGGAACGAATTTGTGAAAGGGCTCACAGCGAATCTACGTGGGATGTTAATAAAAATGGATGCCAAGCTCTATGAAGACTGCTACAATCTATACTTAGAGAAGGAAGCCATGGCTGTACACTTGAGATCTCAACATGAGTTGAAATGGAAGAAGCTGGAAGCATTGGCTGCAGTCACGAGCTGTGACTGACTGTCTGTGAGTGATCATATTTTTTTTTTAATTAGGGATCAGAGTTCTGTCTATATTTTTTTGGCCAGCTCAGAGTTCTGTCTATAACTTGCCTGTTTTTTGCTGAAACGAATTCTTGCTTAATCTACAATTGTAAATAGAAAAAATTACATTCTTTTTTGTTTGTTTCGTCATATGATAGTTAACCATAATTCTCCAACATAGGCTGAATATTTGAGTTTAATCCTGACTTTTGTTGGTGTCCTCAACCACTGTAAAAAGTTTATCGACTCATCTAGTAGTTAATAATATGTAAACACATCAACTTCTTTTTATAAGTTACTGCATTTGTCAAGAACGTATAACAAGTTAATAGATTAACTAAGCTGATAATTAATCATTAGTAAATATACAAATTGCAGCAAAGTTCAGCTGCTTGCTTATATGCCTTTCATTAGTTTAGCCTACTCCTAAAAAAGTTCATATAATTGCAAATTCACGCATTCATCCTACTATACTCCCCCAAGTCCCTTGTATGAACACACTCCCCTAGTCCCTAATATAGTAGGTTACAAAGGTTATTTTAATTCACTAGTCTTCTAGATTCACGAGTTTTCTTTAAAACTTGGAGAATATTAAACATGATGGGGAGTATTTTATCGGGATTAGTCATGATTTAAGAGGTTATTTTAAGTTAATAAATCTATAGTTGCTACCAATAAATAATTCAACTAATTTTCATAATGCTATATGCATAAATTAGCTATCTAGCTCCCATTGTTTTGATGAAAGGAGTATTCAACAAATGAATACACTAAAAATTAAAAGCTTTAAGATCACTTTATGACTAGAGAACAGTTGGTAAAGGGTAACTTATAATGTAAGATTCAAGCCACAATCTATTGTCAATCTAGAGATTAAGACACAAAGGTTATGCATTATGAGTTAGTTACTGGATATGACTTAATAGGTTGAAATAATATATAATGTAACATATATGGTCAAAATTCCAAGTCATATTGATGCAATTGTAGGGCTGGAAATGAATATGGGGACAAGCCGTGATGTTGAGGCAATTTGCATTTATTATTATTATTATTTAAAGATAGAAAAAAGGAAGAATTTGACATGGCATCACCAATTCCACTTTCTCTGATTCTATTCCACCATATCCTATCTTCTCCTTTCTCTTGGTTTTCATATTTCTTTATTCTCAGATTCTTCTCCTTCATTTTCAGATCTATTTAGTTAAAGTTGAAAGGCATCTCTCCGATTCTTTTGCTGACCCAAAAGTCTAACGCTATTCACACACATGTGAAATAAAGCACTTTGTAAATGTTGGAGAGGGGGAAAGTGTCTTGGATCATGCCATACTTTCTACTCTTTATCTAATAACAAAACCCTCCATCACCTAAAAGCCAAAACTAACCATTTGATGCCTTTCCCAGGCTTAATTAATCTAATCAAATAGATTTATAAAATTACTTCAAATTAATTTAAAAGAAAATACGAAAAAAAATTTAGATTAGTACATACAATCTCATTTCTCCCCTTTTTTATAACATGTTTTTCAATTATAGATAATTGCAATAACACTAATGGCTTTATCACTGACAAAAACTCTCCTAATAAATAAAAAGTTGATTGTTCATGGTGTTTTAGTGCCTCCCCATTTAATTTTCTTTAAAGAAAAGATAACCTTGACAACTTAATTTGATAGGTGTTACTCTACTTTTATCTAAACAAAAACTATGAAAATTTTCAAGTTCGAGTAAATATGAATAAAATGCACTATAGAAAAATTTACTTCCAAAATGTCTTCAAATAATATCCATTTAGATAATCATAAAAAAATTCTAGCTTTAGAGAAAATGAGAAAAAAAACCAAGAAGTTATATTGTATAATTACACACTCGCGCACGCACACACAATATTAAGTGAAGTGAGCTTCAGAAGAGGATGTGATTTCCATTGCTTATAAGAGTAACATATGAACAACTTGCAGCTTTTGATTTCTGAATTTTTTTCGTATACCTAGAATTGCATAATCAAATCATATATAAATCATGTATCAAAGTATGGAAGATAACATGAGGCAAGAATGGTTGGTGAAAGTGTACAAAATGGAAATAATGAAAAGAGACAAAAAGATGGAAACAAAGGAAAAAGAGGGTGGTGCTGCTTGGCTGCTACTACCCCTGAATATCATTCCAAAGAAGTCACCATCGTCGCCACCACCAGTGGACCCCGCATTGCCGGTGCTGCTGGCTCCGGTCACGGTCCCACCGCCGCTGAATCCGGGAAATAGATCTCCATTATCCCTTCACACATCAAAATAATGATTCCAAAGTCATTATACATTATACTACTTGCAAAATAAATGCACTCCTAAAATATCAAACACCCTTGACAAATGACTTGCTGCTTCTCAACAATTCAACTAGCCACCACAAAGATATTAAATGAAAATCCTTGAAAATCTCTCTCTATTCCTTTTCAGTCCTAATTTCTTCCCTAATGACGTGCTTGGTGCATTCACCATTTCATTTTCAACAAGATGTTTATAGTGTAAAATATAGGACATATTCACTTAACATAATTAGATTAAAGTTAGTTGACATGACATGTTATAGAACTCTACAAACATCTTTAGTTTTCTCATTCCCTATCTAAATCAGGAGTATCATATTGAACAATATACTCCCGGATCCTCATTCAAAATATTAGTTAATTTCATTACTCTCTAAATGATAGTTTTTAAGTGACTTAAATAATGAAACGAAAAACTCTTGAAGGAGTGCTATGTATAATTGCGGGGCCATATTATTGGACCTGAAGTGGGAAGAAAAAGACAAGAATGAACAGTATACAATGGAGCATTGATGGATGGGGCCTCTTAACCCATGAGAGGAGCCTTTTTCTGAGGGGGCAGTTCCCAAGTGTTGATGCCCTTAAATGAATTATAATTATAAGTTATAAATGGTATTGCAGAGAGGGTTAATGGGCCCACAAGTCAAAAAGGGCACTCTACCCCAAATATGGAACTGCAAACTCTAAGAATGAGACAAATCATTCATAAAAAAAAAACATGGCACCCCTTACATTGGACCTCAGGTGAGTCAGGTCCAGGACTATAAGCCAGTAAAGTAATTATCAAAAGCAAACTTATAGTACATATATATAATATAAATAATATAGCATGCATGTGAAAAGGTTTGATTTCAGAGTTCACATTCACAGTTGTATAATATGAAAAGTTAGGTTATTTTGGGGTTTGGGGGGGGGGGGGGGGGGGGGAGTTAATGAGGATAAAGAGAAAGCGAGTGTAAAAGTGTAAAAGTGGGAAGTGAGAGGGGAAAATTAGAAGTGAATGGGAGACAGCAGGTAAAGGGAAGAGGAGCAAGTTGGGAAGAGTGGCATTTCCAATGCTGACACTGAAAGTAGCTTAGCTGTTTATGAATTATAGAGAGATAGTTAGTTTGTGTCAAATCATAGATTGTCACCACACAAAAAAAGTCTATGCTAAATGTGGACTAGGTAGGTACTATTAGAGGGTAAAAAGGGTTTGGATAAGTTAGATTCCAATATTTGTGAACATTATCTGAGAAATTCCTTCATCTCTGTTAAAAAAAATTTTTAGATGAAAATGAAAAAAATTCATAAACTTAACTATTAACTTGCTACAACTTATTTCTTACGCATTTAATTTAATCTAAAAAATTTAACTAAATTAAACATTTGTCTCTACTCTCTATTTTTAAGATCAAGGTTATTTGTTACATGTGTTTTAACTTTTAAAATAGAAGTAAGAAGGGGCCCAGCGTGGAAAGTAGAGAAAAGGGAATATAATTTGGAATTGGTAGATGGAGGGGGTAGGCTCCTTCCCCCCATGTGCCTCTCCAATCTAATATCTCTTTTTGAGGGCTTTTTGAGGGAAAAACGTATTCTTCCAAAATTTTATTATATTATATATATAAAAATGAAATATAAAAAGTGAAGATAGAGGAAGAGATGCTGCAACAAGACAGCTCAAGTGAGTGTGAGAGCGTTGTATAGCTTTTCGGCTCTATGGCCCACAATACGTCAATACCCCCTATTATCCACTATCCTCTTCTTTCATTATTTTACAAAACCCCTATATTATTCATTCAACTCCTCATAATGTGTGAATACATATACATATATATAACTCATAACTCACTCTCCATGCATATATATTCCCTTCTCGTGCCTCAAATTCTAGGCTACAAGTTATGTGTACCTTGTGAAGTGAGTCTTAGCATAATCCTAGGTCTTGGAAACACAAAAAGTGAGAGCTAAAGGGCAACCAGACAAATGTGTTTTTTCAAGAACTAATCACAATATCAAGGATACTAGTACATGCAATTATTATCATAACCACCTTCATATATATAAGACTAATAACATTATAATCATAGTATCATATAGAATTAAATAAGAGTGAAAGGAAACGGACAGATGAGGAGAGAATATTGAATAGTGCAAGGTTGTGTCATGTGAGGGCCATGCTGGAGGCCAATTAAATAAGCTATGTGGACACCATATAGAAATTAAATCACACATATTAGGGTGAAAAGGCAATAATGACCTTTAGGGAATGATAAAACAGGACTAAGGAGAGATATTTACCTAGGATCGCCAAAGACCCCGGAGTATTGGGTGAGTTGGTCAATGAGGACGGCGGACTTAGGGTCAACGCTGTAGGCACGGGCGTATTGGGCGCTCAGGCCGCCGCCGGAGGGAACGAAGAAGGCGCCGTTGACCATGATATCACCCTCAGTCCTCCAGTTCCAATCAGCCCACTCCCCCTCCTCTGTGTCCACCCTCTTTGTCACCTGCCCACCATGACCAAACACTTCTTACCATTCCTTAATTATACAAATATCTCTACATATTATAAGACAAAAAAAATTATAAGACACAATTATTTGAAAAAAAAATTCCACATTAATTTATTGAGATTTTACTCAACACCCGTTTTTCCATATAGGACTAATGAATGGGCCATGTTCTGGCATTTGTCAATCCAAACGAGGTTGTCAGTTGTCACCCTGTACAAGGCCAACTCAAAACTTCATGCTTGATAATTGGTCAAAACCCTAGTACTTAAATATCATTAGACACAAATTTCTTTGTAAGCATACATAAATAAGATAATCCAAACGCCATTCAAGTACCAGCACTAAATTTTTTAAAGTAAGTCCAATTCTTTAATTAAGTGCAACAACTCTATCCATTGTATTTGTATATATGTATTTCATATGGACATAATTGAACATGAGCGGCAAAGTCCAAAGTTAGTTGCGTAAAAGTTCAACAAAGAATTATAAATACCAACTTTTTGAATAATCATAATGGTATGTTTTTATTTTTAAAATATATTCATTTAATCATAGAACATAATGAAAAACAGGACAAATGCCCGTGTATGACTCAAAAACTTGATACAATGTACATAAAAAAGTTGTAAAAACATTTCCTTCTTACACAAATTCCAGGTACTTTTTGTCCATGAAATAGGGGATTTTAATATTTTCTCACATTAAAAGATATAACAAGCAAAATCACTACCACTAATAAAAAAAATAAAAATTACTATTCCCTCCATACAGACATTTCCAATTTTTGACAATGTTCATAAACTACGCCAAAGATACTCCCTTCCCTTGCCAAAGTGTATTATAGTAACTACCTCAACTAATATTCTTAATTCAATCAACTTAAATAAGCATTGGATATCTATGAACATGAAAATGGGAGTAAAACTGACCTCTTTGGCATCAGGACTAGGAGGAGCAGTATAACGATTTCCCTGACTGTTAATGGTAGGATTAGCACTACCACCAATGGCATACATCTCCCACTGAGTAAAATCATTGTTGACAACATGTATATACCCCAATCTACACCTTGGCATCCTCTGCACCAAACCTTCACCAAAATGGTTAAATGCAATTGTCACTTGCATGCCCTTATCAGGCAAATACTTGTCATTATGCCCCAAAAGCATCACCTCATCATGATGCCCGAAATGACTGTTTGTTATACTTATCCCCGTTGATCCCATTATAGCATCCACCAATCCGTCCGTACAGTATGACAATGAACAATGGTCAATCCAGATTTTTCTTGATGAGTATATTGAGATCCCATCTCCATCTGATCTTCCTCTGAATCCAACATGAGTAGGACTTGATCTGATGTTTGTGTTGCCTGCAAGGTTGTCAAAGTCCATGATAAATATGTCAAATAATGGTAAAAATATTTACATATGAATATTTTATATCAAATATACTACATTTAGATCCTTCAAAGTTCAAACTCAATAAAAGTAAGTTTCTATAAATTTTACATATAAATTTATTAAACATGGGCAAATAAAAATATTCTTATATCAAGTTTATAAGTAAAATAGATACTAAACAGACTACTAAATTTTAACATATACATGTTATTAAATTATACATTAGTTTATAAGTAAAATAGATAAACTTTCACTTCAAAAATAAATATAACCAAGTTAAAATGATTTATGTTGCATCCTAAACTTCTTAAAAAAATAATGCCAACTTATTCTTGCCATTAGGACTAAAAAGACTAATAAAGATTAACATATCTAGTGAATTTTACTGAATATACAACTTTTAATACAAATTTAATTTAAGTGACTTGTCACAAGTGTAACTACTAGAAAACAGTAAAATCATAAGAGTTAAGAGAACAATGATAGGTGCCTGCTGCCTACCTGAGGGTTTACAATGGTGGATATGAACATTGTGGATGATAATATTAGACACATACTGTATGGTAATACAGCCATGACCAGTAATCTGCACATTAGCTCCTCTCCCATCAACAGTCTTAAAGCTATTGAAGATGAGTTCATGCTTGAGTGTTATAGTCATGCTTGATGAGAACACAATCCAAAGAGGCTCATCTTGAATGACACCAAATCTGAGTGTTCCTGGCGTAGGATTGGCAGGATCAGAATCTGATGAGTCAGTAACCACATAGATCTGACCTCCTTTTCCTCCCATGGCATCTTTTCCAAACCCAATTCCACATTCTGCTAGCTTCTCACGATTTGCTGCCCAGTTTGGATCACATCTCCAGCAGTCATCAACTGGGTTCCCTGTAAGACACTTGTTGCTCATGTCCTTGCCGGTGCCGGCCATGAGTTGCCGCCGGTGAAGAGATTCATTCACTCTCCTGTACAAGGGTAAAAAGGTAAATTGTGTCACCTGACTCAACCCAATCCACACCCCAAGACCCTATAAAGTTTGGAAATTTATTACATTTTAGTTCAGATAGGGGCTTTTTGGTTATGGAGGGATTAGAGTTTTTCAAGATGCAGGGGAAATAAGGAGGAAATTTTGCTGATTTTGATGAAAATAGCTATAAAGTTTGGAACTTTGTTACATTTTTCTGTTTTGTTTGCTTTTGGGTGAAATGATTTAAGTATTTGAGATTGACAGAAAATGAGGGAGAATGTATACATATATAAAGATGGAATTTTGGTGATGTGGATGAGAATGTGAGTGAAAGAAGTTTCTTTCAGATTTGAGGTTAGAATGAAACAGAGATGCTCTGTTAGTTCATGACATGAGGTTTCCAAAGAATGGCTATTACTATTAGCCTGTGTGACATTTCAATGCTGAAGCATGATGAAAAGCTAACCAAGATAAGAATGAAAACAATGCAAGTGACATTAGCCTTGGAAAGAGTTTCATATCATTGCTAGATGTAACAGAAGAAGGCATAAAGGAGAGAGTGAGAGAGGAATTTTATGTTTACCTGTGAACTTCATGAACAACTGCTTCTGGGTAAGGATGCTGGTGGGGCAAGGAGAGGTTGAAGGAGGAAGAGGAAGCTTTAATGGAAGATGTGAGGAAGATAGAAAGGAGGAGAATGCAGGTAATAGGAGGAAGCATTCTTGAAGGAACAATAATTATGAGGGATGGCAGATTTGTGGGGTTTAATAATATTGTGTCCCCTTTTTTTTCTGTTCCTTCACTGAAATGCTTCCCTTCCCTCTTCTCTTTCCTTCCCTTTCTTCCTCTTCAATGCACTAAAACTTGTTGCATTTAAGCAGCCCTGCAAATTGTTGGAAAAAAGTGTTGGGTCCAAGAATTATTATTATAATAATAATAATAATACTCCCTCCGGTCCCTAATGTAAGAGCCCAAAATTTGAATGGTTTTGGTCCCTAATGTAAGAGCTCACTCCATATTCTCTCCTCATTTAATGCATTTTTTCCTACTTTACCCCTAACTCTCTTTCATATTTATTAATGCTTATGTATTTCTCTCTCTTAAAAGTACCATAATAAATATGGGCAATTTTGGAAAAGAAACATTAACTTCAGACACCCAACTAACATTCACATGTTTTCTTAAGAAGCGTTTTTTTGACGGCTAGCTCTTACATTAGGGACCGGAGGTAGTAATAAAGCTAATTATTTATTATTTTAGTGACAGTCACAAAAATTATTACCTTGTGGACAAAAAAAATAAGTAGTTACTTTGGTGGTAGGGTTTTGGTAGTTTTGTTTAGGGTTTTTGTTTAGTACAACAAGAAAGCTGTGACAAAAAGAGACATTCTTTCTTTCTCTCTCCACAATTGATGTTTGCAGGTAGTACCTTTGGTTACTTACATTCCTTGCCTTACTTCCAGGTATGGTGACCATAAAACCACTATGAAAGACATGGAAATTATCATTGGATTATCCGAATTGTTTGTAAAATGAGTTTTTTTTTCCTGAATTAAAATGAGATTTTGGAGGTGGGTTTGATTAAGATTCTTTGCCTGAAACAGGGGAAGTTTCAGATATTCGTAGATTAAGGAGTGTTCTAAAAGGTGTTTTCAGTGAGTAATCTAACTTTTTGGGGTGATTGAGGGTAGATTCTGCTCAAAAGTTTGCATCTTTCACGTAATTTTCTTAATCTTTCTTGCTTGTGAGGTCAGAAACGGAGGCGCAATTCATCGGAGAAAAACTGAAAAAGGCTTCTTTTCAAGCCAAGATAAAAAAAAAGGACGGGAGTGAGTGAGGAAGTATAATTAAGAAAAATATCCGGGCTCATTCGTAATTTAGCAAAGATTTTAATTTTTGTTTTTGCAAAGCAGTGTTGTAAGAACTAGACCGGTCCGACCGTCGAAGACTTCATATTTCGGCTCAACTGATTATCAGTTTAATCATCTATTCGACCATCAATCTAAGCAATCTGACGGTATTAAACAATGATACCAAATCATGTTGGCTTGGCTCATCTTCTAGACCGAGTTTTATAACATTGCTATAAAGTTACGGGGGAAAGGAGATTGTGTGATGATAAAGTTAACTCTCTCACATATTTTCCACAACAGTTTAATCACATTTTTTAATTTTTTTAAAATATTTACTCTAAAATTATTATTGAAACATGTAATGGAGAATGGAACAAACGAGGCCAAAAAAAGAATCCGCACATCAAATTGAAACCCAATCAAATGAGTGACAAATCAACATTTATTGCCGAAACAAAATGCAGAGGCAAAAAACTTTAAATTCTGAAATTAATTAGCATTTACTGTATAAAAAGTGAAATTGGCATTCAGCTTTTTTATCAGAAACCAGAGGGCAGGAATCATTTAATCAAAAAGGGTCATTCCTGTTATAATTCTCTCCTACCCTATGTTAATATGTTAATGTTTTCACTGAGTTTTATGATATATTGGTACTCATTTGAAAATAATGATAATTTTATGATGATTTAGATCATAATCGAAATTTCTTGAAAAAAACATAGCAATTGTAATTTTAATGTGTCCAATACTCTAAAAAGTCTTAATAAACTAATATGTTTTTTTATATAATCGACTAATATGTTTTAAAACCGACCAAAAGAAACTAATATGATTTAAACACTATTACTCATTAACTACTACTACTTCAATAAGTTAGGATGACGCTTGTTGAAATTGAAGTGTACAAAAAGCTATCTTTATTTTAAGAGGAAAAAAACAAAAGGCGAAGAAATAAAAGGAAATTCGAGAAAGTGAATTATTATAAGAAAAATAGGGAAATAAAGATGAATAGATCTGATTTGAATCAGATTCATACGCGTGAATTTTGTACGGCAAGCCCTTCAGAACATGATCACCACCTAATATTAAACCTGCAAAATTTTCCCATTGGATTCTTTAAATTTGCACCGCATCACTCCCTTAAAAAGATTTTTGCTTAAACAAAAATAACTATAATTTGATTATGAAATCACTACATAAGTTATTAAATTCTCAAATGCAACAGATAATGTTCTATAGAAAGCAATGAGAGATATCCTTATCCGTGTTTGAAATGAATAATACGTACAAAGATGGGGGAGCAAACATAAAGGCTCCATGGCCATACCCCATTACTAGAGTTTAGGTTCACTTCTTTATTTCCCCACCAAAATTATTGTAGCTCAATTATCCATTTCCTTATTTGGAAATTATTATCAAGCATGAATAAATAATTAATTATTCTTCTTCTTCCCCTTTAATTTGAATGGACTTTAGATGAAGAACAGAGTTGGACTTCATAGGTCTTTTTTCCCATTTCTGAGCTTAAACCATTTTGAGTTAAAAAAAATAAGAAAAATCTCATTCTGTCCAGTCGTCCATGCATATACTTCAGTAACTTTGTTTATTAAATTCTTTACAATTTATATATAAATAATCTATTTATTTGTATAATGATGGTTTTCAGGGTTTGATGTAATTATATTTTACCAGTAATACTTAAATCAATATAATTTTAACCTTGATTGGGTCAACCACAAATTCAACTGATCACTTAACTTAAAACTACTTTTTTCATCAGTTGAATAACCAAGCCAATTTTTACCACCGGCTTAGGTTAAATTTAGTTTACGATACAAGCATGAGTCTTTATCTAACACTCAAACTGTCAAACCTCTCTTGAAATGAGAGGTTGTGAGAATGAACCCCGAGTATGCATGATAGGAGTGTGTGGCGTCTTCTTCTTCTTTTATGAAGAATAGCTAGGTTAATTTTATTATTATATATTATTATTTATTACAGACGTTAAAATATAATGGTTTTTTTTTTGTATTAGCTAGAGGCGTTCAGAGGGTTTAAGGTTATTATGCTACACAAAACCATTGCTTTCATCATTTCTAACTCCACCAAACATACAAGTTCGTCTTTCCTGTGGTTTATTATGTGTGTCGGAAGAAGACGAACGTAACAACAAATTGTGTTTTGACCAAATAACAAAAATATTTCAAACTATTAACTATTGTACATAATGTGTGTGTGTAGATATATCCACACAGTATATATGATTCTCGATATATATATATATAAGGAATACTAATAAAATGGAGTTAGCTGTTTCCACTTGCAATGTATATATTCAATTTATAAACTAAGGTGCCGACATACCTATCTGCTTCATTATTTTTATATAATAAAATGTCGGCTTATGTTAAAATCGATGGATATGGACGGTTAAAAAAATCAACAGAAATTATTTTTTCATAGCAAAATGTTTTTGTGTTATTTAAAATCGTGTACCGGCAGTCAGTATTAATATCCATGTTCACATAAGTTAAAATTAGAGCGCTGAACCAATTTTTAAAGTACGAATGGCATCTATATTCGATGACTATTTTTTTTATTACTATATTCGATGACTATTACCCAAACACTAGGTTACCGGTGGTTTCTTATCATATCTTCTTAATCTATGGAGTAATTAAAGAATAGAACCAAAAGTTAGAATAAAACTTGAAAAAAATGAAGAATTATTTTCACCATGATGATAAATATTTCTCTGCAGCTTAGAAATCTTAAAATTATTTTTAAAATACGTATAAAAAAGAATTATCATCACCTGCGGCATAGATTGTATAATAAGCTAAGACATAATTAAGTGATTTGATTAGCTTATTTAAAGTGGTTGTTTTTTGTGCCATAGAATAAAGATACGAGAGTAGAAAACATAAAAATAATAAGGACACGAGATTTTTTACGAGGATTATAAGAAAAATTGATTTGATTTTCAATGAAAAAATATAATTAAGACATGGTCATACACAATTGTAAATAACTTTCGGTGATAAGTGATAACAAATTTTGTATTTTCTTCCCCAAATGACTATATGTTAGAGAAGCAAATTGTCTCTTGGTACTTAATAGGATTGCTTTTCAGTGCTAATCAGACCTACAAAAGAAAAACTAGACTGATTCATGAAATGGGACTCAGCTGGGAATAATAAGAGCTTCTTTTTCTTTTGCCATCTTAAAAGAAGTTGACGATTGCTTATATTTTTATATCTTTTAAACATTAGATATGATTACCCTTAATGAATGTTACAAGTTCTTAAATTTTATGTGAAGCCTAAGGTATATGCAAGTGGATGGGGGATGCAATATTTATATTCTATATTAGTTGGGACATTAAAAATATGTACTTTTGATTAAGGTATGGTCAAATCCATGGTCATTGCAACTTTGCAAGTTGAGTACTTACAGATCATTAATTACACTTCCACCGCAACTAATTTCTTTTGAGACCCAATTGACTTCAAATCCCATAATTGATTCCACAATTGTCGATCTGGATGCTTTTTATATATGGCACCAATAGCAGCTCATGTTCTTCATGGAAGCAATAATTTTAGAACTAATAAATCGTCTTACTGAACAAGGGGAAAACGTCATTTAAAAAAATAAACACTTCCCATAATTTTGCGTCAAAATATTATTCTATTCATTGTAGTCGTGTTTTAGCTTCAATTTAATCACCGTAACTTAAAAATTCAGTCCTCTTCAGTCTCCACATGGGAAAGATTTATAAAAAGTTGTGTTGTTGATAAATTATGTCACTGGATTTTTCATATGAATATAGAAATATAACATTAATTTATTCTTGTGTATATTTTCTTCTTTCAGTACATAATGTACGTATATTATTCCGTTGAGTGATGGTAAAAATAAAAAAAATATTGAAATTAAATAAAGAAATTAAAAATATTGTATTTTTCTTTAGTTCATTCATATAAAATATGTTGAAAATTAGTTAAATCAAAATATAAGTTTATAATGAAGTATCATGTCGCGGGTGATAAGTGATAACCCACGTCAAGTAGCAACTGTACTCACAAGTCTAAATGTGGGAATGATGATAAATTTTCAGCGATAATGATTCAACAACAAGAACAATTATGATTGTCACTGAAATTTAGGTGGATAGTAATAATTTTGCCGATGTAAAAGGGACCGGACTTTCCTTTTTGTATAATTGGGTTTGGAATTAAAATCCCATGATTGCTTCCATATTACTTCTCATTATTGAGTATTAGATTATTATTCATTTTTTAAAAAGGTTTTAGATAATTCAACTTTTGGATACTCCACCCTCCAATTATTCTTAATCTCTCCGGTCTTAAATATAAAACTCACTTGATTTATTTTAGAGAGATTAAGGAAAAAAATATATTAATTAATTTTGATGTAATTTATATTATAAATTATCTATTAGTTTATAGGTCAAATAAATTAATTTAAGGAAAAAAAAAGTAAATCAATTTATAAGTAATTAACTTATATTTGTTATAAAAAAAGTAATTAACTCATTTTTCTTTGGGAGAATTTCAATTTAGGACCAAATTTGACAATCAATTTCAGATTGGGACCAAAACTTTCTGAAACTTCACTGCAGGCTTATGGTCCTTAAATGAAATTAAATCACTCTGTAAAAAGACTAAAACAGCCCAAGATGAAAAAGGAAAACGCCTTCATCTTCTTCTCTTAGCATCAAAGCCTACCTTCCCCAGGATCAGCCAACGCGAAGAAGACCACTTCTCCTAGCTGCAAACTCGGCCTTCAATTCCCAGTGGAATCCAATCCCATGCTGATTCCATCACTTATATACCCTCCACCAATGAAACTAAGTTTTCCAATTTCTCCCTCATTTCTCTACATTATTAGCCTCCATTGCCGGTCATTTCTTCAAGCTCCATCCCATTCAATTTCAATCGTAATTTCTTCCAGCTTGACAAAGCTCACATTTTTTACGGCATGAAACTCATCTTCATCCCCATTTATAGATTTGAAAAATAATAGTGAACTATATAATTCCTTACTCAAATTCAAAGAAAAAAGTTCACAGGCAAACAATAGAAAACTTGAATTAGTTTGTCTATGGACTTTGAGAGAAAAACCACGGAATTGATTATGGTTATCAATGGTGATGAGGTGTTGATGGAGATTGTCAATTTTGCTAATACTTGAGAGTTTGTGTTAGAACATTGATCTAGATATTGCTTTGGAAAATCTTAACATTGTTGTTTTCAGTTTTGAAGAAGGGAAGCTGGAAGAAAGAAGGAGGAAGGGAAGCTCGAACAACAAGAAGGAGGAATATGTTTCCAGCAAAATTTGATTTTTTTTAAAACAATAATGGGTATTTCTATCTTTTCAAATAAAAATTCAATATTTTTTAGTTGTTCCATCTTCAAGGTTGGAGTTTGAAATAGAGTTGGTTCTTTGAGCTCTTAGGATTATTAACTATAGTTACAATGTAAAATGGTAATTTGAATAAGGAAATTACTCTTTTGAACATGTAAAAATGTCATTTTAACAAATTACAATTAATGTGAAATATAAATACGTATGTGACCTTGAACAAGTAAAATGGTCACATGAACTAGGAAAGTCCTTATCTGAAAAGATAAAAAGGTCATTTGAATAAGTGATAACTAATATGAAATACAAACATATATGATACCTTGAACAAGTAAAATGACCAATTGAACGAGGAAAACCCTTGTATGAACAGGTAAAAGAGTCATCTAAACAAGTGATAATTAATATGAAACAAACACGTATGATACAAACATTTACTTGTTGAAACATAGGTTCCCTTGTTCAAAATGCAATTTCACATGTTCAAGATCTAGTGCAACAATGTCGCTGACATTAAATCCTTGGTTATTTAAAATGGACTTTTAGTTGTTGAACGTGGGGTTCCCTTGTTCAAAATATCATTTCACTTGTTCAAGGCCTAGTGCAAAAATGTCATTGACATTAAATTCATGCTTGTTCAAAACAAAAACTTGTACTTGTTGATACATGGGGGTCACTGACATTAAATTCATACTTGTTCAAAACAGACTTTTACTTGTTACAACGTGGAAGTCCTTGTTCAAAATGTCATTTAACTTGTTTAAAGTTTGGTGCAACAATGTCACTGACATTAAATTCATGCTTGTTCAAAACAAACTTTTACTTGTTGAAACATGGATTTTACTTGTTGAAAACGTGAATTTTCTTGTTCAAAATGCAATTTCAATTGTTCAAGGCTCATGTTTCAAAATAATTGTCAATCAAATGACTCTTTGGCTTGTATTGTTTATATGTGATTGTTCCTTGTTGAAATGACTATTTTCCTTGTTTAAGGTAAAACATCTAACTTTTATTTTTAGGCAAACAAAACAAAACAACCAACGTTCCAACATCAATTTCTAGAGGGAGTTTTGTGTTTTTGTTATATTTAGACAAGAATCCAAGCAACAATACAAATTATTAGTTGCTCACAAAATACTATAACAAACAACTCCATATGAGTATCATTCTTTTAGAAATTTTATCAAATAGCTTGTGGGCAATCAAGAGTAACTTAACAACAAATTTCAAATTCGTACATAATATATCCAAACATCAAAGTCTCAATTTCAAAGGAAACAATCTCTCAATAAATTCATTACCATCATTATTCTTCATTGCAAAGAAGCGCTCAATTAAATAATTATGAGGAAAAACATCTATAATGGGGAGAAGAGCTCAATTTAACAAACAACTCTTTGACACTCCCATATTTACAGCTACCCACCAAGCTTCAAAATCAATTATTTGCAGAAACACAACATTAGAGATAAGGACGACTTTAAGGCAGAGAACAAAGCCAGAGTGATGACAAAATTGAGAACAATATCCATTTGAACATACTCTCACCATGAAAGAGCTGAGAGAGCAAAGGGTCTGAATAGGGAGAAATCTAATCCCAATGGATTTTCTGTGCGTTGAAGACGAGGGAGATCGTTGTTTCAAGCTTCAAGTGAGGAGGATGAAGAAGATTGTAGAACAGGCACGAGAGAGACTGAAGAGCGTTTAATTTTTTTTGGAGAAAAAATCAATTAATGTTTTAAAATGCATATGGATATTTTGGTCTTTTGCTTTTCTCATTTAATTTCAGTTTACCCCCTTGTCCTCAATTGATGTTTCAGATTGTTTTGGTCCTTCTTTTTAATTAATTGGTATTATTGGTCCTACAATGAAATTCTCCCTTTTTCTTTCTTAAGATTTTTCAAAAAAAAAAAAATTAATTGGGTTTTATATTTAGAATTAGAGGAATTACTTTCTAAGTTTTTCCCCTAGGCCCCTACCCATAACAACATTATTAAACATAATTCTTTTCGCATTTATAATTTTAAATATATTTTACACATACCCTCTACTCACCATCAACATACATAAAACATAATATCAAATTATATATATTTATTTACATTCTCATTTATTTGTTTTATTGCAACTTTGCAAGCAATATATCAATATGTATAATTTAACATGCTAAATATATAAAATGCAGTTATATTAGAATGTAAAGATATATATATCTTGCATAGAGAAAAAGGAGCGAGTGAAATTTCAAATATGAAAACAGCATTGAAATTGAAATATATGAAAAATGAATGTATAATCTCAAATTCTCCACTCATAATTACAGTGAAATTAATTAACGCCGTATGATTTGTTTGTACCTATAATATTCATTCCATCACGATCAATAATGTTTTTATAGAATCGGTGGTCTTGCAGATTTATTTTCTTGAATGAAAGGGACTACTTCAATGAATTTATAAAATTGGTCTTCAATTATTCCATACACATCCTATTTGAGTAAAAATTACTTGTCCATTATTAGCAACCTTTGTATGCAATTTATTATCATTTATTTGTTCACTGATTATTACGGTTTATTTATCATTTATCCGTTCTTCTTCTAATGAGACTCACCTGATCACTTCCGACATCATGCTCAAATCAACATGCTCTTTATTTTCTTTTTAATTATGATATATAAGCTTCTTAAGTGTATTGAGGTTTAAATATTTGAAATCAATTATACAAATTTACTTCTAAATACTCTCACAGCACGCATAAGCTCTTGTTCTTTATTGTTATAGCTAGTAATAAAGTTTGCTACATTTTCTATATAAAATGATATTTCCAATAATTTGTAGTTTCAGAATTAAGAAATTATGTGATGTAGGCTTTGCTATTTGTCAAAGGTATGGGTCCATTATATAACTAAAAAGCATGAGAAAATAGAAGGGAGGGAGCATGTTCGGCTTTGATTGATAGACGCATTAATGCTTACTTCTCAAATTTGATATTTATTTCTACAAATTCGGTGCTTACTTACTTTTCTTAATTTTATATTCATCTAATTGATTATTCATAAGTTCATTAACTGCATTTGTTTTTCTTGGCGCGTCTTGTTCAACATGTGACTATCTTTTTCTTGTGCGTACTTTATAAATCATGCTTACTTCACTGCAGGAGAGGATGATAGAGACATTTTTTTCCTTTATCTGAGAAATATTTAAAATTTCACGATTTTATTCATATAATTCCGGCCCTGTTCTGTACTTTTATTTAGTTACAATTAGTATTATTTTAATATCGTCTTAAATTTCAATCTCTTTGACATTGTTTGCAATTTATTTTTTAAGGAAAAAGTTCTTTAATTTTACTTTTTCTATGAAGTAACACTTATTAAGTTTGATTCCATTATTCTGTGAGACTTGAATTCCACTATCGATTCTGGCCTACTCGTACTTGGATGTGTGTGTATGTGCGTGTTATAAGAGTTTCAATTCAGGCAAATGGGTATTTTCCGACATAAATATTGTTAATGAATTTTCAAGGGGCCCTATCTAGGGGAGCATAAACCTGATTATATTGATGAATATTAAGCTCGATCAATCCTTACAAACAGCTACACGCACAAGCCTAGATCCACATAATGTATCGACTAATAAGTAAACACGGTTAAGGTTCATGAAACAAAGAAGCTTGATGTTTATATATGTATTATTGTATTTGAAGATAAGAACTATGTGAATGAGATCACTAGACACTGGCTATTAAAGTCTCTTACTAATTTAACAACTCCACCGTCTAGCTATTAAAGCTTCATTGAGGATAAGAACTATGTGAATGAGATCACTAGCTATTTGGATTTTGGATACACACACACACACCTGCAATATATATCTCCAAAATCCAAATAAGCGGAAAGATTATTCGAATGCACACATAAGGTATATAATAGCTTGATAATATATGAAGTGTGTGTGTGTGTATAAAGTGGCCAAGAGGCATAATAAATTAAAGGAGCGCAAAAAATGAGTAATAATTGAAAATGCTTTTCTTTTGAAAATAGAAAGCAAATTAAAGTTCAAAAATGAGAAAAGTACAAGTGAGCTACTCAAAATGAACCAAGCTACATACACTACTACAATTCCATTTCAAAGGCCAAGTTAATTATCGATCCTTTAATTTTTTTCATTATATACTACTCCCTCCGTTCTTAAATATATGATCACTTTGGCTAATTTGGATAGATTAAGGAAGACATTTAAATAACATGAACTACCCAAAATACCCCTCACTTAAATTTGACAAGTGGTGATGACAAGGACAAGAGAGAGAAAGATGGAGTAATATAGGGGTAATTTGGGCAAAATTTGAGAAAAAAGAGAAAGTGATCTTATATTTAGGAACTTATCCACATTCCCAAAGTGATCTTATATTTAGGAACAGAGGGAGTATTTATTATAATCAGACACCCTAACAGTGCTTATCATTAACACTAAAAGAGATCTCTATGATAAAAGTTTTTTAAAAAAAATCAAGAACAAGGTATCAGAACTTGGTTATATTAATGATTATGATGCTCTACATATATATAGACACAATTTAGATTGTGAGCACGTTTTTTACGTTCATGAGACAAAATAAGCTTAATTGATATTTATGTATTATTTATTGTATTTAGGGATAAGAAATGTGTGAAAATGCACATCTACGTGTATTCATTTGTCCTTGTAGCAAGGAAAAAAGAAGAAAGGAAAATACATGACAAATAATGCATGAGTCAGAAAGATGGGGCGAATTAGAAAGCAATTGAACGAGAAGGTTATAATATGATGTGGAAAGACAAATCAATGAACCGAATACAATTGATGGTTTTGGAAAAGAGATGGTTTGAAAGTTGTGAATAATACATATGCGACGTCTTATATATATAAAAATATAGTAGTGACGGAGAAAGAAGAAAAAGGGGAGTGTAGCTACTTGAGATGAGGCCACAAAAAGATTAATAGCGTTATCCTGTGCTGTGAGCGTGGCCTACGAAGGGCTACATCCAATCACTTCTTTCTCTTTGAATTTCTATTTATAAAATTTCACGATATTAGTCAGCTATATATTATGGCTTGATTAGTTTAGAAGCATTCATTATCATAAATGTAAAAAAATTTTTAGTTTATCTCTTCTACTTTCACTTTTCTATAAACTAATGTGCCTAAACTTATAAATAGATTCATAAATAAGTTACTGACATAAGTATTTTATTTTTTATCAGAATGGCATAAGTATTTTAGAAAGATATATAATATAATGAATGACATGGTAAAGTAGTTTATTTGGATTTATTATTTTCCAAATTAATTTAAGTTAAAATTAAGAATTAGATTCATCATTAACTTATTCAAATTTAATAACTACTTCTATTGTTAATTTTTTTATTGATGATCAAGGTATACCTACCCAACAAGTATGTGACTAATCCTCCGCTGATTTGTAGGTACTTTACAAGATGAAATAACTAACCCGGAGACTATTAATGACAATGTCAACTTTAACTATCATCAATATGGAAATTCAACTTTAATTTAACGGAATAAGGAAATATGACCATGTTTTTAAACTTCTGTGACTATTTGAAATATAAAAAACCCTCTGATGTAGAATATCTCCTGTTAAAAAAACTTTTAATGTAAATAGACCCTTAACCTTTTTTTAATTTTTCCATTGATAATCCTTTAAATTTGGAAATATTGAATTCTCTCACTTTACTTATTCATCATCATTTTCTTCAATTTCTTTTTATATATATGTTCATGATTCCACTTGGTTTCTTTGACGATGATAAACACAAAACGCTATTTATGAACACATAAAGGATTACAAAAAGTTAATGGAAAAACTGGATCAAACACTTTTTTGTATTTGTGTTGCTTTGAATAGAATGATATATTTGGAAAAGGTGGTCTAACTAGAATCACATGGCAAGGCACTTGTGCTTTAAACCAAGGTAGATACAAGCTATCACTAAAGGACTATCCTCACAATTAGAGCCAATCCAAATCCATTCAAGAAAGTAATTGAAATTAGTTAATTGCCCTTATATGTTAGGAGGCCAGGTCTTCTTACCATGAATTGCCACCAACATATAGACTTTAACTAATAAGTGTGAATAGCCTTATAATTTAATTAGTGGCATAAAAGCTTGTTCATAAGTAAGAGATTAATGCATATGTTGTACATAATAATTTCATGTTGTCAATGGGCGCTCTTCTAAATTTAAAATACATTACTGTAATGGTCTCTTGGGGGTTCTCAAACTCACGTGCAAGGAAGATAAGTGTAACCTTTATCTGCAACACGTAAATATAGAACCTCGCACTCTTTGTTCTCCCAATTACTTCTATATGGGTCTTAACCCAATTACAAACCCGAGTATTTGATACTAACAGAGTAGATTTATGCGACTTGTTCTCAACTTCACACAAAAAAGAGGCCCTTGAGATTGATAGTTTGTTGGCACTTGGGAGTAAACCATGATATGCTCAGCCTAATTAACATGGGCTGTCCTATCAAAAAGATGTGTTGGTATGTCTAAAGACTATAAAAGCTCCACAGTCCATACCAGTTTTTTTTCTTGACCCACAAAGGCTCCTCATCCAATTTAAAAAAAAATATTGAATGCAATTTTTTTGACACTATTGCTATTATATCTTATCTATATATAGCAAAAGAATATGATGATGCAAAGATATAACATGAATGAATATGGTTATCTAATATCTAATACTATCATAATAGGCACATAAATCAATATGTTGAAAAAAATGTATACTTTGACCTTAATATAAAGTAGGGTAAAGGTGCAAAACTAGCCACCGTAAATTTTCAAATGGACAACTTTGACACCCCTAAATTGGATGGGGCAAAACCGTACATTGTAAATAAAAATGGTGCAAATTTAGCCTCGCCGTTAACTTGAGGCAAACGGACGTTTGTGTTTGCGTGGGGCCCACCTTCATTAATCTACGTGGCAATACACTGAGCTTCCAGCATGACAAATTTTTTTGGGAAAATTAAATACAAGTCCCTTGTAAGGCACTTAATATTAGAAAAGTCCCACTAACTTGGAAAATTAAAGTAGAGTCCCTTGGGACTATACTTAAATTAATTATGAGGATGTGGGCCCCACAGTAAATATTAAAAAATTCTACCCTCCCTCACCCCCTCCTCTCTCCTCTCTCCTCTCTCCTCCCCATCTTCTTCCTCTTCCTTGTTGCAGGCAGCCCCCACCCCTCCTCCTCCACCACCCAAACAAAACCCACCACCCTCCACCAATCCCCCACCCTACACCCACACTATCCTTCTGTTCACTCCCTCACCTCTTCCAGGCTCCACCGCTTCCCCGCCCTCAGCTCCAGATCCTCCGACTCCGGCGGCCGCCGCTTCCCCCGCCGCCCCCAAAAACTCCCCCAATAACCCCCCAAAGATCACCGACGAGTGGGGCGAAGAGGCTGACCCCGAAACCACGCCGTCCAACCTTCCAGATTCCGACCCTCCCAGATACGAAGACGAGTGGGAGGAAGAAGACGCCGGCGGCAGAGCTATTGACGAAGGAAATGGAACTCTGGCGCCGGTGCCGGCACCGGAGACTGCCGGAGTGGATGGTGAGAAGCTTTTAAGGCTTAAGCGGGCTTTGGTGGACAGTGTATATGGGAATGATTTTGGATTCAGAGCAGGATTGGAAGTTATGAAGAAATTATGAATGTGGGGGTGGAGGGTGGGGGAGGATTGGTGGAGAGTGGTGGGTTTTGTTTGGGTGGTGGAGGAGGAGGGGTGGGGGCTGCCTGCAACAAGGAAGAGGAAGAAGATGGGGAGGAGAGAGGAGAGATGAGGGGGTGAGGGAGGGTAGAATTTTTTTAATATTTACTGTGGGGCCCACATCCTCATAATTAATTTAAGTATAGTCCCAAGGGACTCTACTTTAATTTCCCAAGTTAGTGGGACTTTTCTAATATTAAGTGCCTTACAAGGGACTTGTATTTAATTTTCCCAAAAAAATTTGTTATGCTGGAAGCTCAGTGTATTGCCACGTAGATTAATGAATGTGGGCCCCACGCAAACACAAACGTCCGTTTGCCTCAAGTTAACGGCAAGGCTAAATTTGCACCATTTTTATTTACAATGTACGGTTTTGCCCCATCCAATTTAGGGGTGTCAAAGTTGTCCATTTGAAAATTTACGGTGACTAGTTTTGCACTTTCGCCCTATAAAGTATCATGCTATCATTCTAACAATGCATTTTGTTTTTTTTAAATGTATACATTTTTCTTAAATTATATCTTTTGATTGCATGTAATGAAGGGGTTCCCGTAAACACATTGATGGGTAGTTCCAATATGATTCACGTGAATAAATAGTGCATTTCAAAGAGGCCAATACTACACATTGTGCCTATAACTATAACTAATCTAACTCTTTTTTTTTACCCACAAAGGCTCATCATTCTAACTTATTTTTCCAGTAACAGCATATCAGCACACTAATCCAACTCATATAATAACAACAGGAGGAAGTTCTTATTATATATCAAAAAATTTGATTCTTACATTATATCTGAATCTTAAGGAACAAATTTCATTTTTAAACCCCGCAGAACATAAAAGAACTCACATAGTTAATTTATAATTAAAGAACCACACTCTCATCATATTATAATTAAAAATTGAAAATTTATTGTAATCATAAAAAACTCAAACGAAAACCTAAATATACATGGCTGAAATAGTGAGATTAACAAAGAAAAACTAAAGCAATTTGCTAAAAAAGCATATAGATAAGTAAATAAATTTAAAACAATAGATTAATGATACCAATTATATATAATTAGGTGGAGTGAAAGCAATTTCGTTCACTTTAAGCAGGATTAAGGACTCAAATTTTTGTAAATGAAAAGTTTGAAACGGCTTCCCTCTAATTGAATTCATAATATTTCGATATTCAATACTATTGAGTATCATACTTCATACTATTTGTATTAAAAGAGTAAGAATTTTGCGAAATTATAATTTAATAATCACATATAAAGCAATAGAATTTTACACAAAAAACATATAAAACAAAAGAAGATGAAACGTTATGTCATGAGCTTTTTTTCTTTTGGTTACAATGTCATGAGCTTTTAGACAAGGGAAAAAAGAGTAAGGAAAAGATGTCGAATTCTGGACAACAGCTACAAAACGCGTCAGGGCACGGCTTAAAAAATAATGGAGTAAAAATTAGACAAGCATATGAGTTAATAATTACAGTTATTAATTAATTAATTAATTAATAACAATGATTTTATATGGTATTACGAGGTCCACAGATATTGTAACCCTATGATTGCAATCTTTCGTGTATGCATGTCATGCTCCCATTAACATCACTTCTGTCTACTTCATTGAGAAAAGTTTGCTTTGAGGTGAGACTTGCACTAATATTTGCTCTATCTTCTGTAATTTTTTTACAGTGATGAATACCATTTCCTCCTCACAACTTCCCATTATACAGTAATAATTTTGTCCTGAAAATTTTTTGAAGACCAATTTTGTTCCGAATTTTAAATTTGGGAGCAATGTTGTCCTAAAACTAACATATCAAATGGTCAACTGTCAGTTGCCCTATTTTGCTGACGCATGTCATATCAACTCATTGCCACATAATATTACACTTAAGAAAATATATTTTGAATGAAGTGAAAATGAATGTTAAGTTACAACTAATGAATGTAGTTGTTAAAAAGGTTTACAATAAATGAGCAGCATGTTTACTTCATTGAGAAAAGTAAGTAATGCATGCAATTTTCTGACCCTTAGACATATTGGTAACGTTCACAAATAAGTATCAACGACACTCTTTCGAACGTGTATTAGAGAACAAAAATCTTTCTAAAAGTTGCTTTGTAATACGAACTAATGAATGTACCAACTTAATTAGAGGTATTAACAAATTAAACGTGTTAAATACTATGAGGTAATCAGAAATTCTTCTGGACTTGATAAGCTAAAGGGCTAAAGTTGTTCTTCTTGTTGATGTGTATGACAGCTGCTTCAAGATCACCACCACACCTGTGAGGTTGTGGGGCCTCCCGTTTGGGAAGTAACCATGCATGATCATCCAAATATTCTTTTTTGCAGTGATTTGATTTATAATTCTTATTAGATCATTAAAATAATCACAAGTTTCAGTCATTTTCGCCCTCTTTATTGTCCATTCATTTTTCTCTCTTCCAACCAAATCCCACTAATAAAATCAGGTGTAATCATAGTTTGTTTTACTGTTTGGCCAAAAAAGTACGTTTTACTGTTTAAATTTTCATTTTATTTTCCTCTCTAATTTTGAATACACTTGTGACTTATTAATATGCATAGTCTCTATAGGTATGACATATCCCACACTATATTCTCACCACCCAACTAGCTAACGGATATATCAGGCCATAAAATAAAAAAGGCTAGACAGCTGATTTTACTTTTTTTTAGAAAAAAAGTTCTTGTCTATACTCATAAGCATTGGATCTGCTGAAGTTTAATTTGCTTGCATGACCTAAATTCGAATCATTGACTAACTGAAAATATAGCCACATTTCAATACTACTTTTTACAGAACTTTGCTGCTATAAAATTCAACGTGAAATGTTTGCTGATATAAGCTTTTGAGTTCCAACTGGAAAATGGCCTGGATTGATGAAATTAAAGAAAGAATGAAGTAAAGAAACCAATATAAGCGAGTTTCCACATAGCTTTATTAGTCAAAAAGATAAGCTCAAGCACGTACACATACACACAAGAAAACTTAACCGAAGATCCTGAACCTTTAATCATTACTCATGCCACACTTCCTTACTTTTCCTTCATCCTTCTTCTCACCAATCACACTCACCATATATTTAACCTCTTAACTATTTATCTTAACCATTTATATTTTTCCTGAAATGGTCATTTTACTTGATAAAATAATCAATTATAAAAATTAAACAAAGTTATATGACGAAATAAAGTTGGTGTTGTAAGGTCCAGGGAATAGGAAATCACTAATAGTACATGGTTTAATAGAGATAAAGAGGGCGATTGAAAAACATTGAAAGGTTCTTAATTTAATGTCAATATCAGAAGACAAGTGATTATAATTTCATTATGGCACAACATAGTAGTAACACAGAAATATATATTTGAAACTTGAGATTTCTCTTATTAGAATTGTGTGAAAGGTATTGCCAATAACAAAATTCCATGAGGCATTAAAGAGTCTAAAATATTAAATTCCTTGTTCTACGTTAAGTAAAAAACCACATAGCCACATTTGTCCTGAATAGCTCCTATGATATTAAGCCACTCAAATTTTATTTTAAATTTAGTGCCTTTTTTGGAAACATATTGGGATCAGCAAAATGTTACTTTGGGGTTTCACACGCACGTGCTATCTGCCACCCACTAACTAAAAAGTCATGAAGAAGAAGATAATGATAACTCAACAAGGTCCAAGTTTGCCTACTTAATAAACCATCTTTCATTTCATATTTTTTCCCACCGAATTCCCCCCTCTTTTATGTGCTACACATATCCTTTGTCCTTTGTGCTTTATCAAAAGTTTTGGAATTTTGCGACCCCCTTTTTCCAACTTCCTGTCCCCATGAACCAAAGATAAAAAAAGATAGAACCCCTTACCAAACAGACATAAGCTTATAGTACAACTTCAATCTCCAATATCCCTCACACTCTACAGATAATGGAGGATGAATGCTCACTCAACCCTCTTCACTGGGAATTTTACTACCACCAAGAGGTATGGATTGTTAGTTTGTTAGTTAATTAATTATGTACTCGGTTTAATCTTTAGAGATTCCCGACCATGTCATAGAACAAAAAAAATGAATTGGTCAAGAAAGTCCCTATAACAAGTAAGCATCAAGGACATGTCACATTTTTCTACATTGGAATTTTTCATTGTATGTCGGGTGATTACATTACATTACATTTTTTAGGACCTCAAAGTAGTCTTACATTTGATTTTTGGCATTGTGATGTGTTAATTTGTTGAGATATCGCAGGGACTAGAGGAGCTGAAGTATGCCATTTTGGAGCTAGAGTCAACTATTATGTCTGCAAGAGAAGATATTACAAGAAGAGAATGTGAGTTGATGGAAGTGAATGAAGCTCTAAGCAAAGCCATTAAAGAGAGAGATGAATCCTTAGAACAATGCAAGAAACTAGAGCAAGAAAAGCTTCATCATCTCCAAAAACAGATTCTTCATGAAGATGATGAGGGAGGTTTAAAGAAGAAGCAGAAATGTTGTTCATCTTCATCATTATCAGATGCATCTTTGTCATCAATCTCTTCTGGTCTTCATGAGTTATGTGAAGATGATGGTCATCAGAAGAAGAAGAAAAAGAAGGGATTGCCAGAGAAAGGAAAGCTTCTAAAGGCAGTGATAGAAGCTGGGCCTCTTCTTCAGACTTTGCTTATGGGTGGTGGACCCCTACCTCAATGGCAGCATCCTCCTCCTCTGCTTCACTTCATTGAAATTCCACCTTTTCCATCTTCTTCTTCCTTCTCTTCTCTTTTTACTCCTTATTTCATGCCTTACCAATAAAGACCAAGTCATGAACTAACAATGTACTACATCCACTTCTTCATATTAGATTTAGTTGTTGTTTAATCTGTGAAGATTAAGGAAGTAAATAAATTACTTAATTACAACACATGATACAAGATCTATTTGACAATAATATATGTATAATTATATGATATATTAGTTTATAAGTCAGACTAATTGATTTGTAGAAAAATCACAAGTATAAATACTTGAAAGTAATTTATTACTCTCTTTGATCCTAAATATAAGACCACTTTAACTATTTTGTGGAGATCAATTAACAAAGTCAAATAGGCCCCTTAATTCAAAACTTTTGCTCCTATTTTGAAATGTTATGGTTACTTTTGCTCCAAAAAAACACATGGGTATTTTTGCACCTTGGCCAATTTATAAACATCTCATTGAATTTTTCATATTTTTTAAAATCCAACTAGATCTTAAACTAAAAAACTAACAACGGCCAATAATAATATTCTTACCTATCTTCCTATTTAAAATTGGGCATCATACAACATCTGCGTTAGAAGTATATCCATAATCTCAATTACACCCTGAATTTTTTTTTGGTCTCAATGTCAATCTAGAAGTTTAATTTGAAGTAATGTCACCTGAAAGTTTAAATTTAGAACATGGTCTCAATTAAACCTTGAAAGTAATAAAACATTACAATTTTACCAAAAACAAATTAATGCTTATGAAGCATACTTTTTTAAACGGAATATAATAAAAAAAGCAAATGAAAATCTTACAACTTCAGTTTATTTGGCCAATAATATGAAAATGATAGATTGACAAATTTAACAACAAAGGGTTTGGCTACGTTATGTGTACCAATTATAACAATGTTTTTTTTGTCGAAAATTATAACAATGTTTTAGGAGTTGTACAAGAAGACATTATTTTTTTTTAAAACAAAGCAAAAATATTAAATGTGAGAAACCAAATAGTCTCGCATCAACTATATCAAAGTGGACTAATGGTATACATGTGAGTTGAGTCTTCAGCTTAAGTTTTTGTGGTGGAATGACAAGTCTCATATCATATACCATTAGATATTAAATTCTAACACTAAACAGATTTTCCTCATATCAAATTTTATGTATGTAACTCAAAAGTAACTGCCGTTGCAATGTCTATTTCGAGTATGATTTCATTCCAAAAAAGAATTATTACTGTTATGATTGGTATAAAGACTTCCACATTTACCACTCTCTAAAAAACTGACACATGGCTTCAACTGATATCATCTAGTACAGTGTGTCATCAACTCAGTGATATATGTGGGGAAGAAGAAGCTTCTTCTCTTCTCATCCCTCCATCATCACACTCTCCAACTCCAAGCCATGCACTCTACAATGCTTCACATAACATCTCTTCCTTTTACTTTTATTTCTTCTTCTTCTTCTTCTTCTTCTTCTTCTTCTTCTTCTTCAAACTACCATCTCTCCTTCTCCTCAATTGTCCATCCTTCTTTGCTCTTTCCACGTCATCATCACCATCATCATCTTTCTCTATCCATTTCTTGCTCCCTTTCCTCTTCTCCTTCTGCTTCCACCTCTCAGGTTTCTCTCCATCTTTTGCTTTTACTTCTTCTGTGTTCTGAAAGTGCTTTACTTCATTCACAATCATTATTTCTATGCTGCCTTTGCTCTGTTGGATGCTAAAGAAGCTTTTTTTGTAGTTGATCAATGGATATGGCTTTATATTTTGACTTTCATCATGTTACTTTATGACCCCTTTTAGTGTTCTTCCTTATCTATATGATAAATTATCAACCCATCATGTGCTTCTGAAGTGTTATATATAAAATTTAATGAAATGCAGAGAATGCTTGTGGCAATTTGCTTAAAAAAAGATTTTTTTTTTGCTTTCAGATATTGGAATATGTTGTTCAATATAGAATGAGAAATCATGGAATGCTCAATATTATGTCAGATGCTTGAACAACTCTTATGGTTTTGATCAGATTGATTAAAATGATGATGGTACAAGATTTTGCCTGTATGTGCTTGTTTGTGACCTTATCCTTGTTATTTCCCATTTTTTGAACGTTATTGCAGTATGTTACACTTAACTTGCCACTTTTTTTAGGATGTAAAGGACTTGCATGTATAGTTTTACAATCTCTATGCAAATGCATTTCTTTTACATGTAATTGTTTGTTCGAATAATATACCTTTTCGAGCTCGTTTCTTTAGACCACTAACACAGTTTGAATTGGTTATGCAGATGGAGGATAGTTTGTTGTACTCCAGAGCATTCTGGGTTAGTAAATCTTTAATCGTGTGGAATGAGGATATTGGGGATGGTTTTTGCTGTCTACTTGCCAGTAGAGATGCTTCTTTGACCATTGCAAATAATGAAATTCAAGGTCCGAACTCGAAAAAAGTTCAGCCTACTACAATGGTTGCAATGTCTTGTAGAATACTTATGTTTTTGGTTTTCCCACGTGCTAGTGATTTCTAGTGGACATTGACTAATTCCAGTATTAAACAGGTGAAGATGTGAAAATCAAGCTTGAAGAAGATAGGGCTGGCCTTCCTACACATGTAAATGTCTCTTACCTAAAAAAGTCTTTTAAATTTATTGAAAGATCTGGCCTCATAAAATTGTGTGGGGATTTCTTGGCTATGATTTTCAATGCAAAAAAGGATTATAAACATGCTTTAATCACCAAAATAATGTATGTATTGTCAGGTGGTGGAAAAATTTCCACATATTCGAGATTATATAGCTTTTAGATTGCCAACATCTTTGGACGCCAAGCATCTTCTCAAATGTCAGTTAGCAGTTGTTATTTACGACTGTAAGTCCTCCCTTTTTTGTAGCTTGCAACAGTATAGAATTGTATTTCTACTTAATGTTATATTCATAATTTGATTTCTATAATGATGCTGACTTGTATGTGATGTGACAATTGTATCATTGTTTGAGATATTTTTATATCATACTAAATTTATAACAAATACTGCAGCAACGCGTAATTTATATAATCTTTTTTGCATTCTGTTTCTCTTATACTATTATTTATTTATCGTTTCGTCTTGCTACCAATGCCTGTTTACTTTTCTCACAGCTGATGAGAAGTGCAGGGCTTGTTCTGGTTTACAGTTACCTGGTGTTATAGATGAACTTTTTTCATATAATGGCCCCCTTGGTGCAATTTTCTCAGAAGATGCTGTCTCGCTTTACCTATGGGCTCCTACGGCTCAAGTATGTTATGTTTCAATGAGAAACAAATCTAATGCTCTTACAGCCTCAGCTGCAGTTCCCCTCAGTATATTTTTCTGTTAAAACAGGCAATACATGCTTACATCTACAAGGCCTCAACAGGAGAAAACCCCATTGAAATTGTTCAGCTGGAGGAGGATAATGGTGTTTGGAAAACTAAAGGACCAAAAAGTTGGGAAGGCTGCTATTATGTCTATGAAGTAAATGTTTACCACCCTAGTACATTGCAAGTTGAAAAATGCTATGCCAATGATCCATACGCCAGAGGGTATGTCAGTTTGTGCCATCATCTTTTTTTATAAATTCTGTTCAGATTTAAGGATTTGACCCGCCTAGTAGGATAAAACTTTGTTGTTGTTCAGATTTAAACAACGTGGAGTATTATAATTAACTAGTGCTTATTTTTGGTTGCTTGCAATTATATGTAAAGTTAAATAAATTTACCTATTTCTTTGTATATTCCTGTTTAGCAGACTTTCGTCAGATGGCAGGAGGACATTTTTAATTAATCTTGACTCTGATGATTTAAAACCTGAGGGATGGGATGGTTTGGCAAACAAGAAACCTGTTTTACATTCTTTCTCAGATATAAGCATTTATGAAATGCATGTAAGAGATTTCAGGTGAGAAATGCTGTAAGCTGTATTTGATTTTACTCATAGGCCATCTTAAATGGAAATCAGTGACAATAATGATCTGATGTTAGCTTCTGAAATGTTTATTCACATCTAGATTGCAGTAATTGTGTACATGTATGATTAAAGTTGAAGTAGTTTTGTCTTCTCTTGTTCTCTTCTCATGTGATAATCATGATTTATTTGGAGTTACAATTATAATTCTTCTTTTGAACATGAATGCTAATAAAATTATATCTTTGGGTATTGCACACAAAGATGGATCTTGATAGATTTATGGTTTGGTTTTGTAGAAATTAGAGTGATAATATAAGGACCCGGCATGACCGAAGTAAAAATAGAGAAATAGGGGAGATGTGTTCTCATCCAAGCTCTCTGACTACAAAATATATAGGCTTTCGAATTAAGCATGCTGCTCTCTTTTCCTTCAATTTCTTTGTTTGTTTATCATTCACTTTTCATTTCTATACTGAGTAAATTTTCATCTAACTTGGGCTTTTGCTGTTAACAGTTTACTGATATCCATAGGCTTAAGTTTGGACCCTATATCCATGGCTAATGTAATGATATCACCTATCTCACCTTACGAATAGTTAATTATTGCTCTCAAATCATATAACATTTACTGTTAGTTTGCTGAGTTTAATTCAGTTCTCTTTGCCCCCTGTAAAGTTTGGTTACCTTTGCTTCTTTCCATACAGCGCCAATGACTTCTCTGTGCAACCTGAACTTCGTGGTGGTTATTTGGCCTTTACATTGCAGGTAGCTTTCATCTTCTAATTCTTTCTGCTTCTAAAGACATTTTAAAATAGGTTTCGTTTCCCAAACTTTGTTGTTTTGTAGTCTCTTTGTTACTTACTTGGCCCATTGTCTTCCTATTTGATTTAAACTGAACATTGAATGAGTAAATTTACAAGTAAGTTGTGGTCTCAAAAATATGCTTCGGCATGTATTGCCTGCAAGGATAGAATCGAATAATCTATTCAATTTACTATCCCTAATTCAAGATTTGTGGTGTCTTCTGCTTCAGCACTCAGTTGAGAATGATTATGGATATTGTTAGGATATCTTATTTAGAACTGATCACGGGCAAGTTTTGCAACCTACATTATCTTTAAAATCCAAGATGAAATCGCTCAGCTCAACGTAGATGAAGTCCAGGTTACCTTCCATGGAAGTGGAACCTTATCATATTTCTACTAAGTGGGCCGATATTAATATTATCCCGAAAAATTGTAGTTTTTTGAAAAATACAAAATCTCTCTCTCTCTCTCTCTCTCTCTCTCTGCTCAATATTAATTGTTGATTATTCTCATTCCTGAAAATTAGTTATGGCTAGATCAGCTAAATAATCAAATTGAACAAGTTAATTCTTAAATGAGCGCAATTTGCAAGAAATGCAAGAGTACATAAGATTGAAAAGATTACTGTAATGTTAAATTCTTTTGACATATGAAGTAACTATAAATATATATTTGAAGGACTCAGCTGGTGTGCTTCATCTAAAGAAGTTATCAAGCGCTGGCATCACCCATGTACATCTACTTCCAACTTTTCAATTTGCTGGAGTTGATGATCAAAAAGAGAACTGGAAATCTGTAGGTAAAGAAGCTATAATTGAGATATTTTATAGAAGCGTGTTCACAAGACTAGTGACTTGACTTAGAGCCTATAGACTTCTTGGCCTAAATCCAATATTTAAGTATGTTTGTTGAAGAATCATGACTATTCTCCCTTTACTTTCCCTGAGAAATTTTTTCATAAGTTCAACAATAAGCAGGAAGAGACCCATTTAAGAGTTTTCAAGTTCCTACCCAGAAACTAAAACATCAGCCTTGATTGCATTTGCTTCTCGTAGTGGTGACAATGGGCAGAAAAAGGGTTGTAAGCTGTGGCATCACTACAGCAATAGGGTTAGCCACTTGAAGGAGGTTTGCTATAATATATAAGGATAACCAGAAAATTAGGAACTAATACCAAGAGATGAGAGTAGTGACTTAATGGTGATCAGTGAGCATGAAAGTCTGTCTAAGACAAATCCTTTTGACTATTTGGCAAGGAAATTCGAGCTTTTCTAAAAAATTTACTTGGAAATAGAGCCAAGAACATTGCAGAATAATTTTTGGGACCTGTTATGATTGTTCAAGCAGTAGTTGGTCGTAAGGAATAATTTTGACAATGCCAATATATTAGCAATGATTTGAGTACGATTAATATTTTCATCTTTATATGGGAGAGTATTGGCAACAAATTACACTGTTATATTATGTGGGGTAAAGGTGCAAAACTAGCCACCGTAAATTTCCAAATGGACAACTTTAGCACCCGTAAATTGGATGGTGCAAAACCGTACATTATAAATCAAAATGGGACAAATTTAGCCACGCCGTTAAGTTGAAGTTAACAGACGTTTGTGTTGGCGTGGGGCCCACCTTCATTAAATCAAAACGTCTGTTAGCTTCAACTTAAGGGCGTGGCTAAATTTGTCCCATTTTAATTTATAATGTACGGTTTTGCACCATCCAATTTACGGGTTCCAAAGTTGTCCATTTGAAAATTTACGGTGGCTAGTTTTACACCTTCACCCATATTATGTGTCATAGCACATGTTTATTGTATATTAGTTTTTGAATGACATGAATTTGAATCAGAGCACCAAATGTTTGAATTTCATCAATGTGCATTACCGTTTTGGTAGATTTTTCAATACTAGAAGATTTACCACCTGATTCAGATCAGCAACAAGCTCTTATTACAGCCATTCAAGACCTTGATGGGTACAATTGGGGGTAATCTCCTAATTGCTACAATGTATGACAATTTCAACTTTAATTTTTGCCAGACTTATTTATCAAGAGAATGTACACTCTATCTTGTAAAGGTACAATCCTGTTCTTTGGGGGTTCCTAAAGGCAGTTATGCAAGTAATCCCAATGGTCCACACCGTACAGTTGAGTTTCGTAAGATGGTTCAGGTGAGACTTTGATATTTCTGTATCTGATGAAAGTCATGGATCTAAATTTCAATCATCACATTTTTCCATTGTGCAGTAGTGACACTTTAGTTTGGCAAGTGTCAGTTGTCTTTCAAAATGATCTCTTTGGTGTCTCAATAGTTATACTCATTACAGGCACTTAACCATATTGGCCTTCGTGTTGTGTTGGATACTGTGTACAATCATTTGCAAGGAAGCGGACCCTTTGATGAGCATTCTGTCCTTGACAAGGTCATGAATTATCAAGTTTTCTCTAGTTCACCTGTAATTGATAAAATGTTTTACATGCATAGTTGTTATGTTGAGCTTAGCTTCATTTTGTGAAGCACTATTCTGCATTAGTAGTGTGACATGAGTCTTTTAATAGATTGTTCCAGGTTACTATCTAAGACGGGACGTTAATGGGGCTGTGGAGCAAAGTACTTGCATGAACAACACTGCCAGTGAGCACTTTATGGTTGATCGTCTGATCATTGATGATCTTAAACATTGGGCAGTCAATTACAAGGTCATTGTTTATATTATGCTACAAAATTTGCACGCTACCTCTTAGACTTATGATTGTTGAGCTGCTTCCTTTTGTCTATCTAGATGTGCCTTTTACATTTCTGGTGATACAATGCTTTTATATTTATTGGTCCTTTGTTTTTACTAGGGTTCCTTGTAGGTCAAATTACTTTTTCTTTTCTCTTTCCAGGTTGATGGTTTCAGATTTGATCTTATGGGTCATATTATGAAGAGCACGATGGTATGTAGCTTTTGACATTTCATGAGGGTTAACACAAGCTTGCAACATTTCTTCATGAGACCTATCCACAAATAAGACACTAAAGTGAACTAACATGTTTTGTTTTATTTTTTTGTCATCAAATTATTTATGATGATTTCATAATACATTATGCAAATAAGTTGAATAGTTCAAAGGATGGTTTTTGACGCTTAGGATGACAAGCAATAGGCAACTGATATATTGATAATCAGAAAGTACAGTAGCAACTATCGTTTGTGCAACTATCATTCTCCCTCACCCTTCTGAGTTAGGGCCAACATTGTTCTATTCACTTGGTGAGAGTGCTGGGGAAGAGAATATACTAGACAATCTTATCTCTACTTTATGTAGAGAGGTTGAGTCAGGGATTGAACAAAAATTCTAAGCTAATTAAATCGTGTTTAATAGCACATATCAATACATGACATTCGGAAACACAACCAAGGCATAAATTCAGGATTTTGGTGCAGGTAAAAGCAAAAAAAGCATTCCATAGCTTAACTAAGGAAAAGGATGGAATTGATGGTTCGAGCATCTACATGTACTTGTCTTTATGCTGGCTTCATTGAATAAGATTCTTGGTTATTTTATCTCTGTACTTGTCCTAGTTCTCTCTTTAAATGATTTCCATGATATGCTTTCTCCTAATATTCTTCTTTCGACTTTTGCTTCTCATGTTATAAAAAAAAGATATGGTGAAGGATGGGACTTTGGTGAAGTTGCCAAAAATGCTCGTGGGGTAAATGCATCACAGTTTAATCTTTGTGGAACTGGAATTGGGAGGTAGGTATTGTTTCTACATTGACTTCATATGTTACTCAACTTTCTTTCATAATGCTTCTTGAAATTAACATCATGAGCCTGATATGCTTGATAAGATGTTACTTGATCAAGCATTGTTACTAAATTTCATCTGAACTATTTTACTGAGGGCAGCACTGCTGCATGTTCTCTTAAATAAAACCTTGCTATGCCATTATTAAATCTAGTCATGTAGTTTATTTTACATGGTTGAATCATTTAAATTTTTAGAATTTATCTGCAGAAACTATTGAATTTTCTAAATCCAAGAAAAGTGATCAGATTTTTATTGTTTAGTTTTGTGATTGATTTACATGGAATTCATTCTTTTTATGATTAATTTTGAGTGCAATATAGCTTCAATGACCGAATTCGAGATGCCATACTTGGTGGGTCACCATTTGGTCATCCACTTCAACAAGGATTTGCAACTGGTCTATTATTGCAGGTATCATTCTTCCAATACCTTCCTTCCTCTTCTTAAAATGGAAATTATAATTTTTTCACTGATTTAAAAGCTTTACCTCAGAGTAACAATCTTCATATATAAAAATCTAAGTTATAATGTCTTTATTCCTCTGGTTCTTTTCCACCGTCGTCTTCTCTTGGTTGACCTTGTCACCCCTTGATTCTTTAGAGCTAACTAGAAAGCTACATGTTGCAATGACATGTGAGATGGTTGTGCCTTGTAGTTGATAAATTCTTATGAAAAGTAAATTCTTATGTTTCTATTTCTTGAATCTATTTCAAATTATGGCAAGACTTGACTGCAATTAGTGATAACAAAAGGATGGTAGTATTTATATTTTACTCAGTTTGTTGAATCAGGTGCAATCTATCTTCTGAGTGTTAAAATTCTTCTATCTGCAGCCTAATGGCCATGATCACGGAACTGAAGCAAATGCAGACCTAATGCTTTCTGCTTCTAAGGATCACATCCAGGTTACTGGAATTCATGCACTCTCAAGTTTATTCCATAATCTGGTTTTGGAAGTCAAATATTTCTTTTCATGAAGGATTAGAGTTATGTAGTATATTGGAATATGGTGGTGGGATAATGGAATTTGCAGTTCCTGTAGAAAAAGCTGATAATGATCTCCATGTTTGTATTTCATTATGTTTCTGGAGCTTTTGTTTGGCATTTATAATCACGGAGGTTGCCTATTTTTAGCTCCTCATTTCTATCATTACAATACGGTTAAGACATATATACACGTACCATTTACTGCTATAATATTTTCAACTAGTTTACTGGAAGAATAATACATAAACTGCCTCCATCATTTGAAGGGGTACTTCTACTGTCTATTGTTTGGTTTTATTTATTACTTTTGCATTCAAGTTACCATAATCTGTTATGCTTTACAGGTTGGAATGGCTGCAAACTTGCGAGATTTTGTAATAACTAATTCTGACGGAAAAGAGGTATAAAGCTAGGTACATTTGCTTAGTTTACTGAAGTTTGCACTTTCATCTTTTGCATACCATTACATATATCACCAATCATGGTCGGAAAACATCGAAGATCTATTTTTAGCGAGTCTTAAGCCCAATATTGGGAGTGTGATGGGAGATCAAGGGTATAAATGTATTCCCATCTTTTAGCGAGTCTAAAAGATAAGCTGCTGAGTGATGACAGCATATTGTCTATATCGAGGGTTGCTAAAAACAGCAAAAACTGCATTTTACAGCTGCAGCACTTTTGGAAACTGATCATTCCTGTTGTAACCTTGGAACAACAGTCTTGAGGTTTAAGTAGCAGAGATTATCATGCCTCTAGGTCTTGCAGATTAAGAGCTCTGAGAACTGCAAAGACAACCTCCAGTTAGCAAGTAGAGTCAGGATATGAGATATAAGACATTCTCTAATCAATGAACATGAGCTGTACTATGTGGTATTCAGGGACCAAATCATTATCTTCTTGCCTCTCCAACCAATTTCTAAACTTCATTCATGCTGAAAACATTTTACATGGAAAATTTCTCATAGGATGTTTGAATTCCCTCCTCTTTTTAGTTTTTTGTTCAAAGCTTTGGCTGTATAACTTTTAGTACCATTGACATCATGATGATATTAAAATGAACCTAACATCATTTGGATCTCAGGTAAAAGGTTCAGAAGTTTTACTACATGATGGGACACCAGTTGCGTATGCTTCAGCCCCCATAGAAACTGTAAGCTTCTTCACTTTAAATGCTTATCATCAGTTCTGTATTTTTCCCTAATTAGTATTGGGAGGAATAAGCAAAATTTTAAATGATAAATGTTCCCTATAATTGTCATCAATTTGAAGAGAGAGGTGATAAATAAGTTGGAACCGGAAAAAAATTAATTACCTCTTTTGCAGGTTAACTATGTTTCTGCTCATGACAATGAAACGCTATTTGACATTGTGTGCTTGAAGGTATGCTTGGCAAACACAGCATTCTATTTTTCCCCTTGTATTTTCTCCTAACCTTGGTGTGTTTCTGTACCTTTTGTGCAGGCTCCAATGTCTATCCCTGTAGCTGAGAGATGCAGGATAAATCATTTGGCCACAAGTATTATAGCCCTCTCACAGGTTCAAGTAGTTCACTAGTATCATGTATAAAAATTACAAGCTTTTAAGTTATAACTTTAACTCATGTACATTCTTACCCCAGCTTCATACCCATCGCCTAACTAATGATTACTTATAATGAAACAGTTTTTGAATTAAAGAGAAATCAAACATACAATAACTTTGAAAAGAAAATATTTCAAAGGAACATCATTAACAACAACAACAACAACAACAAAGCCTTATCCCATTACGTGGGGTCAGCTAAATGGATCATATGACACCATTGTGCTCTATCAGCAACCAACTCAAATTTTTCCATGTCATCCTGTTTATGTTTGTGTCAGTGTTTTTTATTATGTATCTCTTATGTAGTAAAGGGTTCGTAGCATGGTGGCTGGCTGTGATTTTCCTCCAAATTTAATTAGTTTAATCAATTGGGCCATTGAGTTATTATATCACCAATTTCATCGCTAAGAAATCAGCTGCTTTCCTTTTGGAAGTTTATTTCTAGTGCTCAGTCATTTATGTTTATTAGGGGATACCATTTTTTCACTGTGGTGATGAGATACTCCGCTCAAAATCACTTGACCGAGATTCGTACAATTCTGGTGATTGGTTCAATAGGTTGATTCTACAAACCCTCAGTTTCCATAATTTTTATAACTTATTTTCAATCTTGCAGATGATTCTGTTTTCATTGAAAAAATAGTACTATATCTACTTATTTATTATGTTGGAATATTATAGCAAACCAGATAATTATATAATCCAATGATTTCAGGCTTGATTTTTCTTACAATTCTAATAATTGGGGCGTTGGACTTCCTCCACGGGAGAAAAATGAAAAGAACTGGTCACTGTAAGAGTTTAAACACTTTGTTATCACACTTTAATATGTTTTCCTTAGTTTGGTGTCATCTCATCATGCATTAGATTATATAAATTACCATATTCTGGTGATAAAATTTGTTGTACAAAAGATCTTATGGCTTATTTGTTGTTTATGTTTCATTTGTTGCTTCATTTAGTAATATTGTATCATCTTTAATCAGAATGAAACCAAGATTGGCAGATCCATCTTTCAAGCCTCAGAAGAGTGACATCCTCACCACTTCAGAGCATTTTTTAAACCTGTTGCGTATAAGGTACTCGTCGCCACTATTCCGTCTGAGGACAGCAAATGATATCCAGGTGAATACATTCAAATATCTACCATATGGAATCAAATAAAGGCTAGTTCAACTTGCCAATGGCAATAATCCAAAATGGTGACCATATTCATGCTCTGATAGTTAATTTCAACTTACCAATGCACTCTAATCATCTACCTTTATCTCCACCATTCCTCTCTTGTTAATTATTGAGGGGCATTCATAGGGGGATAATTTGGAGAAAAGTTGATACCAATCAGAAAGAGGTCTCATATTTAGAACCAAGATCACCTCTCCAAATAGGGTCTTATGTTAAGTATTAGAGGGAGTATATAATAAACTTACATAGAAAAGCTTAAGTTCAGTTTATCACGACTTCCTTCTTAGTAAGGGTATTTCAGCTGTCACTTTTTCCAGAACCTAATAATAAAAAATAGCAGTAGCAAAATTTTTTTTAACTGAAGCAGTAGCAGCATTGAAACTCAATTTGACTGCTTTTAAACTTCAATTGTCCTATTTGTATTGCTTCTTAGATGCTGTTATGTAATTTGACTGTATTTTATTTGATTATAGTTATAAGACTAAGAATGTTGCAAGTCATGTTTGTAGGAACGAGTACAATTTCACAATAATGGACCATCATGGGTCCGAGGGGTCATAGTGATGAGCATTGAGGATGGACACGATGGCATTTCAGACTTGGCACAACTTGATCCACTGTATGTACGCAAATCGATGGTAATTTTCTTTCTGTTCCCAATAAAAATTTTTAAAAATCATTTTGTGGACACAGGTATTCGTACATAGTGGTTGTTGTGAATGCAAGTCCTAATGAGGTGTCATTTGCTTGCCATTCCATGCAATCAAGAAGCCTTCAGTTGCATCCTATTCAGGTGAAATTCCTAAATATCTATATATGTGCGTATATATAACAATGAAATCTACTTTCACTATTTCTTTTATTATGATTTCTACTATCTCATCAGTTATCAATCTGCAGTGTCAATATATAACTTTTTGGGTCAGTAGTCATTTTTGCCATGTTAGTATTTACGACAGAGTTGTGAGTATTCAGAATATTTTTTTGGCCCAATATTTCCTTAAAAGTATTAAAAATTGAATATGCCGCCCTAACCTTTAAAAAATGTTGCCACTCACCATTAGTTTTTCACATGTTAAGGCGACATTGTTCATTTTTTAACACATTCA
Source organism: Mimosa pudica (assembly GCA_029929735.1). Taxonomy (NCBI): domain Eukaryota; kingdom Viridiplantae; phylum Streptophyta; class Magnoliopsida; order Fabales; family Fabaceae; genus Mimosa; species Mimosa pudica. The sequence goes on along the minus strand of JAKELP010000021.1, from coordinate 1,834,816 downwards.
AGGTAACATTGAGCCAAAAAGCTTCCAGAAACTCATAGTTTTTTGTAAATATGATCCTTAACCTTGACCTTTATTTTTTTAAAAAAAAAAATTTGCACACATAAATGCATGCATGTGTGTGTACATATATAATGGATGCATGCATGCATGTATCTATGTATGTAAAGAAGATGTTTGTTAGATGTATATGCTGGAATGTTGTTTGACTCTTGTGCGTTTTTGTTTTGGGATAAGAGAGCCAAATTAATTAAAACGAAGCAAGGTACATGAAATATATTATTAAGTAGACCCTAGATGCTTCAACCTGCTACCCCTTTGTTGAAGGTTCTTTGGTTTCATCATATTGTTAAACAAAAACAAAAGACCTTAGTGCACCACCAAATAAAAGAAGCAAACCCAAAAGAATAATATTTCCATAGGAACACCATTTCACCTTGGTAAGTAGTTAAAACTCATCATCAACATTATTAACATATGGAAGCCATACTATTTATAACTTATAAGCTATGAATGCTACCTTGTTTTATTTATTTATTTTTTCTTTTGGACTTTGTGTAACTACAAAATTCACATCTAGTTGATCTACTTTGTATTGCGTTGCAGCTTGTGTCATGTGATGAGGTTGTGAAAAGGTCAAAGTATGAGGCATCATCTGGCTGCTTTGTGGTGCCAGGTAGGACCACATCTGTGTTTGTTGAGCCTCGCAAAATATGAGGTTCTGGTGAATAAGAAGTCAGAAAAATTGTTGGTTCTGTTTTTTACTTTCCCTAACCTTAAAAACTCCAAAGCAAAACCATGATGGCATTCATCTTTCTACTTTTTCTAGAAACCAATAATGTAAGATAAATTTTCCTCCTTGTAGCAACTTTTGCTGATTAAATAAGAATTTTTCTTTTGTAAGGAATTATATTTTGTTTGTTCTTAATATAAGATTTAGTTTAGTTCATAGTGTAAACTGCATTACAAATTTAATCTTTATAATAATGAATGGAGGTAGTGATTTTTATTTTTTGCGGACTCAGGTGGTTGTCACCGGCGTTAAATTTTTTTTTGGTAGATTAAGAAAATAATTTGTTTAATTATGTATAAATACTAATCCTGTTTTTTAATATTACTCTTTTTATATAAAAAAACCAAAATAAGACTAAATAAAACTAAAAATCAACTACATCCTTAAGAAGATACACCACATGCTTTATACACCACATGAATGCCTAAGTCATTTTTTAATATTACTCTAAGTTGATTTTTTTAAGAGAGATTAAGGAGGCTAAATAAGTCATTTAATTAAAAATATTAGGCAATCAATTTTGAAGTAATTTATTTATCTTCTTTATGACTTTCAAAAACGTCAACTAGTTTTCTATTAAGGTAAGATAATTAATTTTAATTTGTATTATTTATAAACCTATCAGTCCCAAGTGGCAGATAGATTGAGAAGAAGATATCATTTCCAAGTGGAGGTGATGAACATTATTTTGATGAATCCACTTAGAAACTCTATAGGCCTGCTTCATAAATGAATAGAAGCCCATCTAGATACAAATTACCCGAATATTGTTATTTTGGATCCAAAGATTATATGAATATTTATTCAAAATCTAATGCAACAAATTTTCTGAAATTAAAGTTTTCTGTTTTAGATGGGCTTCAATGGAGGTGCCAAGCCACAATGCTTAACCTTTGAAAAGTGTAGGAATTTGGCAATAAGAAAAGAGAATTGGAAAAATAATGAAATTGATAAAAAAAATGGAGTCAAAATTCTTTTGTATGGATTTTAAAAGTTGCATTATTGAAAATCCAAGCATTGTCAATTAATTGAATTATTGATCACTAATGACAAGTTTTTACTTATGATTTGGATAATCTGATAAACAATGGGCTTGGGATAAAAGAATCGGTGGCATTATTAGTCTAGGAAAAAGAGCACATGAAGTCAATGATTAGAATTAGAAGCATCTATATCAAAAAAAAAAAAATAGAAGCATCAGAAGTTCCTAATAAAATAAAATCCATTAGCCTGAAGAAAACCTCACCATTATAATCTATTGTATGCTGAAATTAACTAATTAGGATTTGATATGAATTATTGAGCGTAACTTTACCATGATCAAAATTATAAATGAAGCCTATGCCATTTTATTTGTAACTTGTAAGTTAGTTTACTCACACATAAAGTCAACAGAAACATTAAATAAAAAAAAAGTCAACAGAAACAATGATTAAATGGTAATTAAGTTGAATCAGGGAGGAGTACGACCGTAAAATTATTTTTTAAAAACATACATTTGTATGAATACAAGAAAAATATATATATGTATTCATTTACTTTCAAATTAGTGGACGATATAAAGATCCAAAAATACATGAAACATTTTCATATTCCCACTAGTTTTCTGTACTTTTCAGGGTAGATACTAAGTATTACTAATTCTCATTCTTTTTTTTATTACAACTAATTCTCATTCTAATTTATTAAAAAACCGACCACGTTGGGTAAAAAAAACATTCTAATTTTGGATTGAGAAATTATGTCCTTTTTTTTAAAAAAAATTGAAACATATTTTAATTTCTAATTTAATGGGTAAGTTTAAAGATTCACTAGCCGACCCTAAAAGAATCAAACCCCACTAATAGCAATATTTTACAAAAAATGTCTAGTTAAAAAAGAAAGACAAAAAACAAAAAAGAAGCATCAATCACTCACTCACATTCACATATACAATAAATAATACATGTTTTGATGAAAGAAGCTAGGCAGTGGTACTGAAAATCACTAATTAATAGAGAAATGAGCAAAGTCTCACATCTCAGAATTAATTAATAAACAGAAATTTCAATGACATGCTATGCAATGATGCATAAGTTAGCAACTCATGCTCTAATTTCTCTGTCTGAACATGAAAGCCTATTAAATGCTCCTCAAGCACAATATTCATATTTATTTTTTCGCCAGTACTGTTTTCTTTTCTTTTAGCTTCATTACGAGTACTTAACATATAAAATGTGGAAATAAATATTCATGATATAAAACAAGTATGCAAAAAATTTTACTAAAAAGACCCTACAAATTTATCCGAGAATGTGTTTAACTACTTTTTCTGCAAAGCTATATAATTTATTATGATATTTAAAGGTTTAAAGTTTAGAAGTCAGAACCCAATCTATTAATATCATGAGAAAACGGTACAAAATAAATTATATTGCCCCCTCGAGTTTCATTTACTGTTTTATTCTTGTTTGAATTTTGTGATAATTTTTTTAAAAAAAATATATCGGATAAATTTTAGAAAAATTGTTTTTTTACTAAAAATATATTTACCGCATATATGGGCACGTATTTTGCAAACGTGTAAGTAACTAAATCACATATGTTATCGGATGCTTCTCAATCATAATTCTTTACAAATTAAGCTAAGATATCTCAATTTATTCCATCCTTCAAAACCATTAAATTGCATTTTACAAACTCTTATAATTTATAACTATTTTTCATAATTTATAATGTTGAATAATTGAAGTGATAATTGTATTGACAAAAAAAAATCCAATTTTGGCGTATTAAAAATGAGTTTTGCCCGCCCATGAGTGTGCCATTATCAACTGTTATTTTATAGATTTTTCATATTATTTCGGCAGCAATGGTGGTGTGTGTGTGTGGAGATACTTACCCCTCAAGGTAAGGGCAAATAATATTTATTTATTTTATCTCATAAAATTAAAATAAATTTTCAAATTTTTCTTGTAAATCGACGCAAAACACACCTCTCAACATTATAAAAAATACTCCCTCTGGTCCCTAATGTAAGAGTCCAAAATTTGAATGGTTTTGGTCCTATGTAAGAGCTCACCCCACATTCTCTCCTCATTTAATGCATTTTTTCCTACTTTACCCCTAACTCTTTTTCATATTTATTAATGCTTATGTATTTCTCTCTCTTAAAAGTATCATAATAAATATGGGCAATTTTGGAAAAGAAGCATTAACTTCAGACATCCAACTAACATTCACATGTTTTCTTAAGAAGCGTTCTTTTGGCGGCTAGCTCTTACATTAGGGACCGGAGGGAGTAGTAGATTAGATGAGCCTTGAAAACTTACAAGGGTCAAAAGTCAAGACACACTTCTATTGTAAAATATGTATACAATGATACCAATCAGGTGATCACTAAAGTAGTTCTTATGTCCGTGGTGATATTTAAACTTATGATTTTATAGATTGTGTGCCAAATTTTTATATGAACATAAGTTCAAATTGCATGTTAAATCTATCCAAAATCCCATTTAACGAGACTTAATTTTTTAACACCACATTAAATAAAACACACGACCAGAATCTTAATCAAATTATTCAAAAACTAACTGTAATTAATTTACGTAGGTTGAAATCTATTTCCATTATTGAAATCTTATTTATAAAAAGAAAATGACCCTCTAGCTCAAGGTAATCGGAGAGTTAAATTAACAATGGCAAAAACAAATGTAAAACTTAGAAAAGAGGAGTAAAAGAGAAAACTGATGGAGGAAAAGGAGTGAGGTGCAGAAATAGTATAAGTGGATAAGAGCTTGAAATGAATTAGTGAGAGAAAGAAGGAATGGTATGTAATGTTATGTTGAAGAAATGGAAGCTAATAATAGAGTGAGGCAAGCATGCCACCAAAGCTTTTTGGTAATTAAGTGGGAGACAATCTGTTCACCCTTCATCCCCACTCTAATTTTGGTCACTCCCTTCTAAATTAGATTGCTTTCTCTCTCCTATTCACATTCACTCTTTAAACCTTGTTTGGCAAGACATGTATTTGATTAACAAATTACATTTCTTTTTTGATGATAATTTATTATGTTATTTTTTAAATGTTGACTTTTCTTAGATTACTTAAAACCCAATTTGTTTAATGTTTCCAAAGCACATCTCATTCGTACTGGATATTTTTAGATTGAATTTACACTATTTAGAAATACACTTTTCAATGAAAATCTAAATCATTTATATTCATACTATACTTTTTAAAATGAAAATAACTAATTTCGAGGGGGACATACTTTAAAATTTTGCCCCCTTGAAATCCCTTCCTAAAATTGTGTAACAAAAAAATAAATTATTTGTATTGAATTAGATTGAACCAAAACCTCTCCCTAAATTTTTGTATAAGAAAATACTTATAATGAATGAAACCAAACAAGGATTAAACTCTTAGAACATATATTCTAAAAATGGGAATCAGCAAGTTAGCTAAATTTAAGGGTGCATAAGAAAAGGAAGGAATGAGAGGAGTGATTCACAGTAACTGCTTGTGATTGGGTGATAATTGACCTCATGAATTGAAGAATAGTTATTAATACACACAACACAACACAACACATCACACACTCACAAATAATCACAACCCATCTTTATATATATTTATAACCATAATCAACCTCCCCACTACTCTGCCTCTCCCCTGCTTCTATATCTCCTTCTTCACCTCTTATCCCTCCTTCTCTTTCCCCTTTTTTCCTCTGCCTTCCTCTGTTTTCCTCTGTTTCTCTCTGCTATGTCTCTGTCCCAATCTCCCATGGACACATCAGAAGAAGTGGTAATCTCTTTGGGGGTCAAAGACCAAACCCAAAATCACATTGTCAAAGGAAAAAGAACCAAAAGGGTGAGGCCTCAATCTCCATTGACAATTTCCAAAACTGAAGAATACCAATTTCTTGGTGAAGATATCAACAATGCCAAGAACTCTCCCACCACCCCAACTTCTTCTGAAGAGTTTGAACAAAACAACAACAACAACATCAACAACAACAACATCAATAATAACATCTACAGCAGCAGCAGCACAGAGGAAGAGGAGGATATGGCCAATTGCTTGATCCTTCTGGCTCAAGGTCAATCTCGGGATCCCCCAAGACCCGCCAAGGAAGAAGGTTACATGACAATGACGACGACAATGATGACGACCATGAAGCCTAGCTACAACAACAATTATAGCTATAATAATAGTAGCAGTAGTAGGAGATTCATGGAAACATCTAGCATGGGAGCTAACAAAGCAGGTTTTTATGTGTATGAATGTAAGACTTGTAACAAAACCTTTCCTTCTTTCCAAGCTCTAGGGGGACATAGAGCAAGCCATAAGAAGCCTAAGGCTTCATCTCCATTGGCAGCCATTTTAGAGAAAGAGAAGAAGAAAGAGCAAGACTTTATGCTACGCAAGAATAACAACAATGTTATCAATCATTCCTCACTTTCTTTCCAGTTTCTGAGCAGTGGCAGCAGCAATAATAATATGAACACTAAGAATAAGGTTCATGAGTGTTCTATTTGTGGGGCTGAGTTTGCTTCAGGTCAAGCATTAGGTGGACACATGAGAAGGCATAGGGCACCTAATGCTGCGATCGCGACAACGAGCAATGCGAATTCTTCATCATTGTTGGCGCTTAACAATAATCAAATGATGGGTTTGGAAGCAGATCAACAATATCATAAGGAGGATCTTCATCATCAACCAAGAAAGAAAAGGAATGCTTTGTCTTTGGATTTAGATCTTAATCTTCCTGCCCCAGAAGATGAACATGAGAGTGACTCATCTTCTTTTCCCTTTGAACACAAGAAGCAGAAACAGCAGCAACATCAACAAACAAGTTTGGTTTTTTCTTCTTCACCTGCTATGGTGGATTGTCAATACTAATATGAAAAAAAAACTTCATCCTTTATTATTTTTTGTTCCTTCTTCCTTTTCTTGAGAAATTAGAATTCATGTTAATTTCTACATGATTAGGAAGAAGGATTTGGTACATGTTTAGATACACACACAGTTTGTTTCTTTGGGATTCTTTCTATACAAAGTCTCAACATTTACAAGATTTTTTTATGACAGTCAAAGGTGTTATTTTCCTCTTCCTTGGAGAGCATTCACAATGTGATCTAAGTCCATAAAGAGAGATCTCATTGCTTATTATAAACCAAATAATCTGTATATGCCATTCTTTCTATATAAAAGTTTCAAACTGTGTTCCCTATGTTGGTGAGATACCAAATTTTGTATGGAATGTTATTAATTACTCCCTCCGTCCCTAAATATAAGATCACTTTCCCTAATTTAAGTAGATTAAGGAAGTTAGTTAAGTTGGTTATTTACAAATGATATTAACAATATATCTCATCTATAATAATGCATGTTATTATAGATAAGCATTAAGCACTATTAGGGTTAATTTGGGAAAAAGTTGGGAAAAGTTAGAAAGTGATATTATAATTAGGAACAAATTGAATTTCAAAAGTGATCTTATATTTAGGAGCGGAGGGAGTATTATCCTCTCTTAACAGATTCTTCTGAAGAATGTGAGTTCAAGAATCATCACGTTTAATTTATACAAGTATGTATAAAGAGTTATACTTAGTATGTAGAGAGATTTTGTTAGGTGTCTCTGAAAAGTGTAAAACAAACACATGGAAAGCGCTTGATGGGTGCCTTTTTTTTAATTTTCTTGGAGGGTTTTGTGTTTCTTTTTCAGTGCCAGGGAATGTGATGTATTATAGAGAGTGTGTTGGCTATTTTATATATATATGCCAAAAGTCATTGTTGAAGCTTCATTGTTTCCTCCACAAGAACACTCCCTCACTAAAATGTGATTGACACATGAATCTCGTTATTGTTTTCTTCTTTTTAAGATTATAACGACATTAAATAAGGTGATCTTTTTAGTGACTTTTGTGTTTGTCCTTGCATGTTGTGCCTCAGTTGTGTGTTACTTAATTCCCCAGTCATTACACCTAAGCTTTTCATGAAATCATCCACTAATTCACACTGATTTATTAATCCTTCTATTTGCTCCACTGGATTTACAGCTCATAGCCCCATTTAAAATATATACACAGTGTGTCAGTGAGAGAGATGATCCAAACACCATGTACATAAAATACAAGTCATATCACAACAGATTATTGTTTAGTTTTGTAACTGAAGACAGCAGTTTTATACTGAAATTACTAAATTAAAATTAATTTTGACTTTTACTGCATGAATTTCATCAACTTTGAGGTGTGACTTGTGACCATGAGTAAGTATGAAATACCTATGTTGGTTCTGATAAAAAAATACCTATGTTGGTAAATTGGTTCGTCACATTTTATATATTTATCTATTCTTCAATACTCCATCTTTATTTTTCGATAAACAAAATAAACCATTACTTTATTATTTATTGACTATTGTTTTATTTTGTTGGATATAAAAATAAAAGAAACAGGAGAGAACTAGTGGAGGGAGAACAAAAAAGAGATTCAAAAGACCCCAATTTTTGTTAAACATGTAACACATTTATAGAATCATAAATTGGAATTATAAATAATTAAAAAATAAATGATCTAAGTATCTAACAAATGATCCTAGAAAATCTCAAACAATTGATTTTCTCATTTGTTTTTCAAATTGAAATTAAAACTAGAAAAACCAGGAAACAACTTTTAAATTATTCTGCAACATATTTTATTTAGAACTCGTTTGACTTTCTCAAAATTTGTTGTTTTCTGTGCAAGTGGTTGAATTCAGAGTTTTATTGTTAATTTTGAAAAAAACAATGTATGCACAAGAGGTACTAATACTCATATTTAGAATTTAAGTGTGTAGATCACAAATATTGAGTCTAAAAAGTGAATCAATGTACGTTGCAAATGAGTCATATTTCTTGTGAATGATTTTGGAAAAATAAAAATTATTTGGTTTATTTTTGTATAATGTCAATTCGCTTTAGAAAACTACCGACGTATGTGTTGAAATTGATAGTGAGAAGCTTATGCAATGTGTGGCAGGCAATATTTAAGTTTGATTGGGAATTAGTGTTGAGTTTGTGTCACAAAACACAGTGAAGTTGAGTTGCTTCAATTCATCAAAGCTCAAAGACTTGCAGCCACAATGATTTTGAGCATAACTAAAATCTTGCATGTTATGTGATCTAGATGTGAATGCACAAGAAATCATGAACATTGTTATTGTTACTAGAAAATAAGAGAATCTCGAAATTATAGTAACACTGCAACAAAAATATGAAATAAAAATTAAAAGGGAAAAAACTATCACAAAAAATACTTTATTAGAATGGGAAAATTCCATAAAAGTTCATCAAATTCCGGAGAAAATATTGGCATAAATAGAAAATAATAGACTAAGAAAATAACAAAGAAAGATTAATTTCCAAATGCAAAAATGAAAACAATCATGGAAAGAGAAAAAATAATCATAAAATTATTCTGAATCTTCAGTTCTTTGCAAAGGGCTCTGCCTTAAGAGGGCTTAAGGTGCAGATCAAACCAGATGAAGCAGGGTAGTGATGAGGGCAACAAGAGACCTATTAATGAACACACAAGAAAAAAATAGTAAATATTAGATTCCAAAGAACATCAATAAAATTTATAAATGATGTTCAAGTTATGTGAATGTGTATGTATATACCATATCTTTGTATCAAAGCTTGATGGTGCAGGTTGACCTGAGGAAATTGGAGCTGAGGGAGCAGGACTTGGCGCTGCTGAAAGTTGATACTTTCCTGTATTTGTTCATATTTATAAGCATTTCAACCATATAATAAAGGTATCATATAAATATTTAAACAATACAAATCAATTTTTATTGTTTTGACTCGATTATAATTCAATCTTTAAACAACTTTTTAACTTTATGGAAGTATGACTTCTTATTGCTTTAGCCAATGACATGTTTCTTAATCAATCCTAAACCTTAACCAGGTCAAACTTCATCCAAATAGTTTTAACCATTCAAAACTTTTTTTTTATCAGAAAACCATTCAAAACTTACGTCTATAAATTAGATGAAATATATAATTTTGTATCTAAAATATTGGAACCAATATTTAAAATAGTTACGTTAGGCGTCATTAAAATTTGGTGACTGAATAACAATAACCATGGGGATTAATAGTCTAAGTTATAACTAAGTCAAAATCATAACAAAAAAAAGAGAATTTTTTTCAAAAGCTAGTGAGGGGCAAGAACTAACCACATAAATGGAGGTTTGATGGAGGTTGATCCTCTTTGGTAGGATTGGCATCAAGATCATTGACTCTCACATATAGCTCTTGGCCTAAATACCAATTTCTCAATCTTTGCGACCTCAAATTCCACATTCCTGGATTATCAAGGTATACATAAACAGCACTCCATCCTCCAGGGAAAACTTGCACTGTGGAGCGTGACACAGGATTATGGAGATTATATGTTGACCTTGATTTTGGGCTCCATTTTCCCTCACCATACCTAAAACACAAACATATAGTTACCACTTTCATAAATGCATCAATTAAGTAGAAATATAAATATTATTAGCAACACTTACCCAACAACAAAGAAATTGAATCCATCAAAATGCCATGTGTCTATGATATTGTTGAAGTCATTGTTGAACACAATCTCCAACCACCCTTTATGTGATCCACTCGCCACGAAAACACCGAAAACCTCGTTATCATTTGAATTACCTGTTGGAAATTCATCAAGATCATACACTCCAAGTCCATTGTTGAAATGATCAGCCAGCTTTAATGGAGTATCTGGGGTCACGTATGACACATTGTTTACTGAGTAGTACAATGAGCCATTGCTAACAAATGTTGATGCCTCCAGAATGAAAGTCTGAGATGGTTTCACTCTTGTTACATTGAATGTTCCTTGTGGCTCAGGCCTTGCAGCTCCTGTAGTTAAGTTCCACCTACAATACAAAAACAAATCCACATTGTAAAAAAAATCAGTCAAACTTTCAATTTTTCAAAACTATTTGGAAGCATTAGTTTTGAAGAAATCTTCTTTCATGTGGTTTTTAAACTTTGTCATCAGAAAGATTGTTTCATTATATGATAGTATATGAGATATACTCTTTTTACTTTGAAAATTACTGATATACACTATACATCAACAAGGGGTCACCAGTATTTACCTGATAGATTTAGCTTGGTTCATTGAGAATTTAAGATCAAATGGGTCAGGACCAGTTGGGAGACAACCATTAGGAGAAGAGGTTGAATTCTCATAGTGAAGCACAGCTAAGCCAACAATATTGGGCAAATGTATGGCACTGTAGTCATCCAGTTTGGGAGAAGCGACCATATAGTAAGCACTGGCATTTTGGTTTGCCGTGACAAGAACAGAATAAGACTGCCCAACATGAACATCAAGAGAATCCAACTCTATCTGATCCACATATGATCCTTCAGTTTCAACCACAACCATTTTGTGACCTTGAATCCTAAAGTTGACGCTCCATGCAGTTCCCACATTTGATATCCTCAACATATATGTTTTTCCTGCATCACATGGAGATAGAAAACATAAATCACTAACCTATATTGGTTTTTCACAAGTTCATATTTAAAAAATTATTCAATAGTAGTTTTTTCAACCTTTTGCAACATTGAAGGACTCATAAGGCAATAAGACATTGCTCAAATATGGTGCCTTGCCATTGATTAGCATCCAATCAGGAACAGCATCCTGGTTGGACCTAGCATCCTGAAGTAGAATATCATATATCAAAAGGTTAGGTAAATGAAATAGAGTGATAAATACTTGGAGATGCACATGGAAAACACTTTAAATGAGATGTGAAATTGAGAGAGTTAATTACTTTATAGCTCATTTGGAACCAATCACTGATCACAACATCATATTCTGCTTCTGGTTTCTTATAGGGTAGTTTAATCATAGGGAGACTATTGACTCGAATGTGGCCAAACCCGCCTGCAGCTTTAAGGAAGTTGATGGAAGGGAAGTAGGAGAAAGTTCCTACTTGATCTTTGACTTCAAAGTCATAAGACATGGTGTTTCCAGGTTGAATTGGACAGTTTGTTCCTGAAACACCATCTTGCCATGAATTCAACCTTTGTTGAATGCCATTCCTGCACCAAATAATCCAAATCATGCATCAATTACACATATTGTTATTTCAAGTGCCATTTTGTTCCTCATAAGCAATCCAATTATTTAAAAGTCTCACAAAGGTTTGTCATTTACGGAAAAAAATTATTAAGTTGCTTATATTTAGGAATATAGAAAATTGAAAGTGATTTTATATTTATGAATGAAGTGAGCATTGAATTTTCCGTACCATGTAAATAGCAAGGGCTCATCCAAATTATTGGTAACCTTGAGATGAATCCTATCATTTGTACTGACATTAATAAGAGGACCAGGGAACATGCCATTAATAGTTATAACCTGCAAAAAACACTTAATCATTAATTATTATTATAGCCACTAGCTTGAATTAGTAAAAGAAACCAATCAGCATTTTATAGAATCAAATTCTGAATGCAAAAATAATTACAGGTTGGTCTGCAGCAACCGGCTTGATGCTTGAATCAGTGTTAACTTGCCAGTTAAGAAATATATCAGCACTATTAACTATGGTCACAAATGCCATAATTAGCATTATTATACCAAATCTAATAGGTTTAATGGTAGCCATTGATAAAATTTTGAGATTTAATTATGTTGTGTATGTAGAGGGTTGAGAGTAGAGAAACGGCTATGTATGGAACAGGTTTGGGAAATGAATGAGGATGAGCGGGGAAGTGAGGTTTAAATAAGAAAATATGAGAATTAAAAATTAGGTTTAATTGAAATAGAGTTAAATGTGCAATTTGTTAGGTCTTTCAAATATTATCAGTTCAAAAAAAGGTCTTCCAAATGAGAAATATTTACTCCTCTCCAAAATTCCAAGAAAATTGTTTTTTTGCAAAAAAATAAATAAATAATAAACGATTATTTTAGGTTCTGATAAAAAAATATAATATTTAGTTTATGATGATAGTATTATTTAATTTTTGAAAACTGAGGAACAGTAACAATACGAGAAATTCAGGGAGAAAGACTAGGAAACAAATAAATTAAAGGGAAAATTAAATAAAAGTCCCTGGTAAGGGATATAATATTGGAAAAGTCCCAAAAATTGAAAAAATTAAAGTATTGTCTCTTGGGACCCCACTTTAATTATTTCTGAATGTGTGGGCCCCACGTTTAATAATAAAAAAATCCATACATTCAGAAAAGTAGAGAAGAGAGAGGAGAGAGAAAATGTGGGTGGATTTTTTTATTTTTAAACGTGGGGCCCACACATTCAGAAATAATTAAAGTGAGGTCCCAAGGGACTCTACTTTAATTTTTTCAATTTTTGGGACTTTTTCAGTATTATGTCCCTTACCAGGGACTTCTTTTTAATTTTCCCTAAATTAAAACCATTATAAAAGTCCAGAGATCTGATAAGAAAAGTTCAACGTCTAAAATCAAATTAGAGGGAAAATTTTTGAAAAAAAATTGGAGGAATAGTTTTAATCAACAAAAATTGGAGGAATAGTTCATGGACCAAAAGTGGGTTTAACCCATTAATATATGTATATATTCCATTTGACTGTTATTGCAGATTTACTCAACAAGTTTTACTTGATTACCTTGTGAAAAATAAAGATTGAGTTAAAGAAAAAGCCTTATTGACCAAACTTCCATATTTTTTTTAACTGACCGAACTTCCATACTTCAAAACTCTATTAAATTAATTAATTTATACTTTTATAACTAATTTAATATTAAATAATAAATTATTCATATTCGTTTTTAATTATACTTAATATGTAGAACTTCAAAATAAAATAATACTTTTTGATAAAAAAAATAAAATAATAATGAACTTGATAAAACTTCAGATCAGTAATTAATTTTCTTCATGTCGACGATCAAGTGGGAGACTAATCCTCCGCTGATTTGTGGTCTGACAATTTTAAATTAAAGGGAATGAAACACATGAACAAAGTATAGTCGGTGCAATTTCTGATAAAAAAAGTATAGGCAGTGCAATTCAGAAAGTAATAAAATACACATGTATGATGGATGATTATCTCTTTGAGGTTACAAACTTTAGAATGGCCTATTTTCATGACCATTATGGTAATAAAAAAAAGAGAGAAAATATTGACAAGAAAATAGAACATGACGAAAATATTGCAACTAAGCTTGATTAGTTTCCAATGCACGTATAAAAAGCAGAATAATCATCATTATGTAATCTGGATCTCCACTCTTGTTATCTGTATAGGGCTCTATGCCTCAAGATGGCTTTAAGTTGCGGACGAAAATAGAGGAAGCAGGGTTGTGATGATGGCAACAAGAGACCTATTAATTAATCAATGCACAAAACACCACATACAAGAAAAGAATAGAACATGTTAGATTATATTGCAAAGAAATGTACTCAAAAGATAAAATTAAATTAATGCCTAAGTTATGTGAATAAATATGTACATATACATACCATGTTCTATATGAGGAACTGCATGTCCTTGACTTAGAGCTTGATGGTGCAGGTGGACCTGAGGGAGAAGGGCTTGGTGTGGGAGGTTGATACTTTCCTGTATTATTTTTCCATGATTATCAACATATCAATCATATAACAAAATCCTTCCTGGTTATTAGTTATATTATACTACTTCCAGTCCTAAATATAAGATCTAATTGACTTTTTTTTGGAGAGATTAAGGTTGCAAAATAGGTTATTAAATCATGACATATTTGATATCTTTTTAGATTATCCATTAGCTTATAGGTAAAATAAATTAGTGTAAGAGAAAAAAATTAGGTAAATCAATTTATAATTAACTTATTTTGCTTTTTTTAGGATTTTTCAAAAAAGTCAATTAGGTCCTATATTTAGGACCGGAGGGGTAGTTCAAATTTGATTGTTACTCATTAAAAGTTTTTATCCGGTGAAACTCAATCTCTATTGTTTTAACTTGATTTTGACATGGACTTAAACTTCATATAACTTGGTTCCTATAGCTTTTACAATCCAAAACTTTGAGTCCCTGAATTTCATTAATAGACTTAGGGGCTATAAGAATTGTGTTGCATCGAGTCAATACTATAAGATTGAATTGCACTTAGTTGAGATTTAGAGAATGGGTTAAAACTATAAGAACAAAAAAGATTTGTTTGCCACAAAAAATTAGTGTTTAAGGGCAAGAACTGACCACATAATAGGACATTTTGTGGAGGTTGATCCTCTTTATCTGGGTTGGGATCAGGATCATAAACCCTCACATATAGCTCTTGGCCCAAGTACCAATTCCTAAGTTTTTGTGATCTCAAATTCCACATTCCAGGATTATCAAGAAATGCATACACAGCACTCCATCCATTAGGGAACACTTGTACTGTGGAGCGTGACACAGGATCATAAAGATTATATGTTGATCTCAATTCTGGACTCCATTTTCCCTCACCAAACCTAAAACACAAATATTATGCACACAATTTTATAAGCAGTAGTTTAATCTTCTAGTTTTATAATAGAAAATATATGGAAAAATGGTCAACAAGGCTTACCCAACAACAAAGAAATTGAATCCATCAAAATGCCAAGTATCTATGGTATTGTTGAATTCATTGTGGAATACAATCTCCAGCCACCCTTTATGCAATCCACTTGCCACAAAAACTCCGCTGATCGCCTTATCATTCGAAGAGTTTGTGGGATATTCATCAAGAACATATACTCCACTTCCATTGTTGAAGTGATCAGCTAGCTTTAGTGGGGTGTCTAGAGTCATGTATGAAACATTGTTTACTGTATAGTGCAAAGAGCCATTAATGTCAGATGTTGATGCCTCCAAAATGAAAGTTTGAGATATTGTCACATTTGATACATTGAAAGTTCCTTGTGGGTTAGGCCTTGCAGCTCCTGTAGTTAGGTTCCACCTTCAATACAAAAACAATCCACAATGTAAAGTTTAGCATAATCCATGAACAAAAAATCAGTCAAAGTTTGAAAGCATTGCTTTCACTACTATCTCTTGTTCTAACCACATGAGTTAAACTGAGGATTTAATTTGGCCTAATTAATTATAAGACATTAATTTGATTTGCCAGCCAAACTTATATTTTTTTACACATGATATTCTTTTTTTTTTTGTGATAATTTTTACACATGATATTCTCTTTTACTAATTTCACATCTTCAGGGAGCTTTCATCAAGGGGTAGTTCCAATAACACTTATGAGACAATTCTAAGAAAACCAACACACATAAAAAATAACTAACCTAATTTTCAATGCAGTAATATAACAATATGAGAACTTCCTCTTCTAATCTTGAAGGTTATTGATATATATAAATATATAAAAAAAAAGAGTGAGAGGCTAACTATATTGATGAGGAGTTATGGGCGCTTACCTGATATATTTGGCTTGGTTGATTGAGAAGTTAAGATCAAATGGATCAGGACCACTTGGGAGAGAACCATTAGCAGAACTGGTTGAATTCTCATAGTGAAAAACAGCTATTCCAACAAGAGTGGATGTATCTGAGGCATTATTATCATTATTATTGTCATGCAGTTTGGGAGAGGCTACTATATAGTAATCTTCAACACTTTGGTTTGCTGTAACAAGAACAGAATAAGACTGCCCAACATGAACATCAAGAGAATCCAACTCTATCTCATCCACATATGATCCTTCAGTTTCAACCACAACCATTTTGTGACCTTGAATTCTAAAATTGAAGCTCCATGATGTCCCCACATTTGATATTCTCAGCAAATATGTTTTTCCTGTGCCACATGGAGATAAAAACACACACATGTTACTATACTATATATGTACCTCAACATCTTATTACTAGAGGATTTTCAAACAGTAGTGTTTTTAACCTTGTGTCACATTGAAGGACTCATGAGGTAATGAAAGATTGTTCAAATATGGTGGCTTGCCATTGATTAGCATCCAATCAGGAGTAGCATTCAGATTGGACCTTACATCCTGCAGTGCATTATAAGATTAATAAAATGAATTAGATTGATCAAAACTTGGGGATATATATGGAAAACACTTTTGAAGTTAAATATACTGCTGAGACATAGTTACTTTATAGTTAGTTTGGAACCAATCACCAATGAGAAGATCAAATTCTGCTTCTGGTTTAGCAAAGGGAACAAGGATTACTGGGCGATTATTGACTCGAATCGGGCCAAACCCGCCTGCAGTCTTAAGGAAATTGATGGAAGGGAAGTAGGAGAAAGTTCCTATTTGGTCTTTGACATCAAAGGCATAAGTCCAACTAGTACCAGGTTGAATGGGACAATTTGTGCCAGAAACACCATCTTGCCATGAATTCAACCTTTGTTGTATCCCATTCCTGCACCAAATAATCCCACTACATGCATCAAAGTCCAAAAAACACTACATGCTACTAACTCTTAAACAATTGAATTCCTTATATGGGACTGAATAGTGATTTCCCTTAATTATTTTTCAATGCATCACACTCAAAAAGGTACTGAATTTACTGTACCATGTAAATAGCAAGGGCTCATCCAAATCATTGAAAACCTTGAGATGAATTATATCATTAGTGGTAGCATTGATAAGAGGACCAGGGAACATGCCATTGATAGTTATAACCTGCAAAAACGTAACACACAACCATTATTGTCATTACAATCATTCATATGAATTAGCATAAGAAACTAAGATGCAACATATAGAATCATAGGCTATAAAATCAAGTAACAATAATTATATTACAGGTTGATCCGCAGACACTGGTTTGATGGTTGAATCGCTAGAAACGTGCCATTCAAGGAATAAATCAGCACTGTTAGCTAATGTCACACATACTGCAAGTAGGAAGAAAATTATAAGTCTAAGAGGTTTTATGGAAGGCATTGATAAGCTTATGAGATTTATCATGTAGAGTGTATCAACGGCTAAATATATTTATATATAGAGGGAGTGAGCGAGAAAGTCGTGTGGTATGACTTATGAGATACAAATAGAACAAAAGCCGGCCAGGTTTAAGACTTAAAATTTGTTTTTCTTGAGAAAAATACGTTTGATATTTGCTTATATTTTTTTTCCTCGTATATGTAGGTAGATACGGCTTGAAAAAATCTTTTTTCATGGAGGAAATAACAAATCTATCTATTTTTTTTTTATAAAAAACAATTTATATATCTATCTAATATATCTAATTTTCTCTCTAGAAAACGTGGTTTCAGCCTTTCATGCGTTACCAAAAAATAAATATTTCAATTCGATAAAAAAAGAAAAATAAATATTTAAACGGAAAATGCGCTAAAGGGGCGGTTATTTCATTTATTTGAATTTAATTCTCCTTTATTTAGGTATCCCCGTATCCATGCGAATTTTTGTTTTGATAACACGTATCCATGCGATTTTGACTGATATAGTAAAGAAATTAAAAACCATAAATATTTTTTATCGAAAAAAAATAATAAATCCTTAATTTATATTTTGATATTTTAGACGGATTTATTCATTTTTTCTATTTCTGATAAAAAAATTTCTATTTTCATATTATAGAAATATATGACAATATTATATAATTAGAGTGAGAGAATTTGGGAGGGAGAGTGAGAAGATGTTCATCTCCACTAAGCTTTCTATATGTCATCCCTGAGGCAAACCCTAGGGCTTGTTTGGTAGTGAGAAAGGAGAGAAAGTGACATGTAAATAATTGAAAAGTTAAGGGGTAATATGGTCATTTACATTTATCCTGGGGCCCACAAGTTTTCTCTCTCTATCTCACACTTTTCATGGGGCCCATAAACTTTACTTTCTAATAATTACCTCTACTTTCCATCTCTTACTCTTTCCAATTCTAATTCTTTACTTTCTTTCTTTCTACCAAACACACTCTAAGCCGAACCACTGGAATAGCGACTGCATTTCCGACTTGGCAGTATCTGCTGTCAATTGTCCCACGAATCTCGTGTTACAATATACTCCTATGACAATATATGACAATATTATTCACGAACCTCGTGCTACAAAAAAAAAATTCGCGAATCTTTGAATTCACGAATCTTGTTAATGAAATAATTCACACATATATTTTTTTTATCAGAAATTCACATATATTTGATCAAAAGAAATAATACACATTATTTTTTATCAGCAAAATAATACACATATATAGTAATAACCTGCTTTGGTTCGGTGTGCCTATATATACTCATTAAGCGACTTTTATATCAATATATAAATCATTGAATAAATATAGTATAAAATTAATATTAAAACTTTTAATTTATTGAAAAATGGTCATAGCATCGCAGCGTGCAAGTAATGAAGGAATGGGAAGTAATATTATTTTTATTGGCTAACCATTTCTTTAATAAAATTGTTGGACATCACCTATGACAAATCCTACAAACTCAATTAAACTTACTATAAAAAAATATCACAAATATACCTATAAGTAAATTCTCTTTTTTTTTTGATAAAAAAAAATTCTTTTTTTTTTACTAGAAGATATAATTTTCTAAAACAAACCAAATAAGACAAACTTATTATAACCATACTCATATAGATTTTTGGTGAGAAGACCAAAAATACTCATATATGATGTACTCTTTCCAAAACAAACAAACAAAATACATGGACCATACATGATATATCCACGCATTATGAATTATGTATACTTAATTTTTTATTTCTATAATTGTATATTCTATAATTGTATATAACATATCTTATCTTTTTAATAATTAAGGTTTTTGAATTCGTCATCGTGAGTTTAAATAAACTCGTAAAAGAAATTTAAAATCAAATCCTAAAGTCGAATAATAAACTATTACTAAATGTGTGTTTCTAGTATATAATTAAACATTTTGATCAAAAAAAGTATATAATTAAACAATTTTGATAAAAAAAAGTATATAATTAAACAAAAAATACAATAAATTAATTTAAATATATTTTCAATAGAAATAGTTTAAATTAAATATATCAATGTTCATACTTTATCAAACCCAATAAAGAAATATCTTTTGAAAATTACATATAAATCAACGATTATGGTTAAATAAAATAATTGACATTAGATGAGATTAGAGCAAAGATCACACGATTTTTATAGGATATAGAAAGGTAAAATTGTTAAATTTAGTATGTAAACACATGATGTTTTACCAAGTTACAAGACGTACAAAGATGACTCATCACACATTTTGGATCGGTATAGCTGTAAAAACAAATGATATTTAACCCACGAGTTCAGCAACAATTCAAATGCCTAAATTATCAACTCATCCAAAACAAAGCCATATAATTCTTCTTGGTCTCCCATAATAGAGTAGAATATAACTAAAAGGAATACAGCATGAGATCTGCTGTTGTTGATTTGACCAAAACATGATGAATTGATGGGTAACAACTATAAGTATATCATTCATTTATGGTTCTATACTAGTTAAAGTTCAAAAAATGCAGACACATAAATACAAATTCACCACTCACCACCCCAAAGGATAAACAAAATAAACAAACAAACAAATAAATAAAAATACAGCACCTATATTTTCTCTGGCTTATCCTAAGAAGACAGACCCAAAACTTACATTATCACATTAAAAATCGATACAAGAGATATATACAATAAGATGTACTTGACATTTTTCCAAAGCAGATAACCTATCTGAAGCAGCTGTTTGAGAAATTTCTGGACCACTTGAACGTGTAAGATGAATAAAATACTTTCTGTTGCTAGTAACAAAATCTGTTGAGATATGTAGTATCTCTAGTGTGGAATCTAATGTGTTCTTGTTGCAGCATATTTACTCTAAACAACATCCTCCACCTCGATGCATCCTCTCATAAGCGCGCTTTTGCTTTTGTTTCTTCACTACTACGGAACCCTTTTCACGTAAACTCGGTACTTCCAACATCTGTAAATCAAGAGTTGATTGAAGAGCAAAAGGCAATTAATAAGTTGCAATCCTTGCAGTTCAATCCTACATCAACTAGTTCTGTTGATTTTTCAATAATAGATCCCTCAAAGAAAGCAACTCAATTATCATTGGTCATATATTTATACTTAATCAAGGACAAAAAGGTGGCTTAGTGCACAAGGCTTCAATCAGGTGAGATCTAAAGAGGGATATATACGCATTCTTACCTTGCGAGCGGTGGAGAGGCTGTTTTTGAATTTGAACAAGTGAGCTGAGGTTCACTCTAACAGGTAGAAAAATTGAATTGAAATTGATGTTCACCTCTGTGTTATAAGCTTTAGTAACTAGTTAAGCTCAATTCAGTTCCAGTCATATTTGTTTGCATATTAGTACTTTCAGCATCCAAACTCTATTTGACCAAGAGATTGTAAGGCAGCAAATTGATTACTTTCATTTACTAATCCATGCAAATTGATTACTTTCATTTACTAATCCATGCTTACTAGGTTTTGGAGGCTAAAGTTCTATACACAAAGTAACCTCAAGACTTGATAATTAAAGTCTGAAAACAAAGAATTATTGTTAGTGAGTAGCCCAACAATAGAGAAAATAATAGGAAATTGAACTAGCTTCTTTATTCAATAACCACAATAATATAAAGGCATGCTATTTATATCTCTTAGAGTAACTTCTTTTAGTTCTCACAATCTAACTGAGGTCATTGCATGTGATCATCCTGTAATACTCAGTCACGTATCAATTATGAAATTTATTTAAACATTCAGCTCAAAACGTTTTAGTGATAGAATCGACTGAGGTGAAAGTAATTCATTTAATATCGGCAATGATCCAATTTCAACTAATCCAAGACTCAACATTAAAAATTACAGTGCAACTAGAAATTTCAGTTATTCAACAATAAAGTTCAAACTTCATACCACTTTCAATAATAAAGGGGAAAGTTAAAGGCTAAAATCCATTTCTTCCATCCACAAGTGATACAAACTGAAAATCACCAAGGTAAGGCAGAGTGCCCATAAAATCAAAGAAAAATAGAAGTTATAGGAAAATCATATACCTTCAAGGAAAGATCATCAAAGCATTGCTGCACATTTTCTCTAGTTTTAGCACTACACTCTACAAACAAGCAGTTATGTCTCTGTGCAAGAGCCATACCCTCTTCCTTGGTTACAGCTCTTTCACTATCCTGGAGGTGAGAAAAGGACTATGGTCAGAGAGAAATTATCACTTTTGAACCTCTTATATAGGGCAAAAAAATTGC
This sequence comes from Mimosa pudica, assembly GCA_029929735.1. Lineage (NCBI taxonomy): Eukaryota > Viridiplantae > Streptophyta > Magnoliopsida > Fabales > Fabaceae > Mimosa > Mimosa pudica. Next base: position 1,812,795 of record JAKELP010000021.1, on the reverse strand, counting down.
ATAATCATTTTTATTTTTTTACAATGTTCATTAGACACAAAATTTACCTTATCCACCTTATTCCCAACTAAAATCTTGATGCACTCAGGATTAGTGCTGTAGAGTTCAACTTCTTTTGCCCACAAGTCTTCCAAGTTTTTAAAAGATTCACGCCGTGTCACATCATAGACTGTAAATGAAATTTTTAGAGATAAAACATGTGTAACACATAAAATAAATTAAATATGTACCAAAAAAAACATCTATATTCAATTTTTCTTTATCTTTACCATACCTAGAATGATTCCATGAGCACCTCTATAGTAAGAGCTAATCACTGTTCCAAACCTCTCTTGGCCCGCTGCAATAGATTCACATTATATTAACAAATGGCACCAAATAAATGGTGACAGGTTTCATTAGATATGGAATTCAATTGGCACCAAATAGGATTCAACTATGTAACACCAGAAATCTGGAAGGGATGAGACATCTAATTTCATCAGGTCAATTCAATATATAGAATCCAATCAAGCATGCAACCTCTTTCACTTGAGTTGGGAGACACCAAAGTGTTTCTACATATATTTTTTCTGGTTAGATTTTCTGTGAAAGATTTAAATTTCTTTTTCATTTGTCAGGAAAAGCATAAAAGTGCAAGTAACAACCTGCACTGTCATTTAATACTTCAACAAAGCAAATATTAATATAACTGCATCTGTTCCTATTTATAAGACATCCCTACCTGCTTTGTTCGCAAAAAGAGAAAAAGGAACAGCTTACAGCTTTAAAGTTAATCATCTTTCCACAAACATACTTAATTAAATACTATCCCCCACTCCTCCAACACACACATGCACAATCAAGGGCTTTTTTGAAATAACATACTGATTACCACCTAGGCTTTGTAGATTATCTTACAAATTGGAAAACTCACCCTGTCTATTCTGTCTTCTAAAAAGCAATGGAAGAGGTATATTTTTTATGAGGGAATTAGCATATTTTACTGAAAGTAAGCTTGGAGATCATTTTCAGCATTCATTTATTTTCAAATTAATATTTACACGAGGCTACAAAAAGATATTCGGTGGATCATTAAGAATATTGTCATATTTATGAGGAAAATCAGTTACCTGTGTCCCAAATGGTAAGTTTCAATCTTTTTCCACCAACTGTAAGGAGCTTGATTTTGAAGTCCACGCCTGCAAATAATTTAAGATTGCATATTGGCATCTTTGGATATAAAAATATTTGAATCAATATAATGAAAAGCAAGATTTTTATGATACAAAATGCTGATACACTATCCATCTTAGCAACAAAATGCTGATACACTATCCATCTCAAGTGAGACACTAGTTAAAATAAATTAAGTTAAAAAGGTATGGAGCAGGGGAAATGGGAACATTTTTGATGCAATGTAATTTGATTCACTGCAATATAGCTAATGGATCAGAACTTACGTACATGACTTCTATAATTTGTAATGGACAATGTTAAAGCATTGCTCTTAAAAACCGACAAGTGTTTTACATTATACTCCACCTTGTGCAGTTCAGAATTTCAGGTAGTATAACCCACAAGAAGCTCAAATTAGTCTCCACAGTCTTGAAACATGCTTATAACAAACACATAACAATTTTACAAGAATCCATGACTAAGAGGAATTCATCACATGACCAACCGCTTATCTCAAACTTTATCAAACAACATAGAATTTTCAACAGAGGAACCCCTGAATTCTGGATTACGAAATGCAAACTTTAGGCCCTTTAGACTTCAAATTTGGATAATGAAAACTCCATAACTCAGGTTGATTTTCAACCCAAAAATTGATGGAATAGACCATTATATCCTACACCACAAATTAATACTAAAACCATCCAGTTCTATTCATACAAGTAATATAAAGAAGAAGCCATATTTGTATCCTAAAGATATCCAATTCCAGAAACAGATTCTCCCAAACAAATATATGAGAAAAGACTATATATCATGCTATATGGTATGACTAATGAAAATTGAAGAAGTACCAATGGTTGGAGAAAGGTCCTGAACAGACTTGGAGATGAAGCTAAGAAGAAGACTACTCTTGCCAACTCCAGAATCTCCAATCAACAACACCTTAAAAGAGTAATCAAGACTGCTATTTCCCACTTTGGAACTCATCTTTATGTCATAGAGCTTCTAGAAAGTTTCACAGTAATCATTCATTCCACCATGATCATAAGTAAGGAAAAGAAAGAGAGAATGGAATATGAGGAAGAAAATGGAAGAGAGAAGAATGGAACAAGGTTGTTAGTTAGAACTTAGAAGGAAGATAAGTAACAAGAGGTAGGACAAATGTCCTCTTTCCTTGGAAGGCTTTGAATGAAACGGTGCATGTAACATTGTAACAACATGTGTGTTTGACCATCACGCGCCTTCACTTTCAACAATGTTGTGTTGTGCCGGATCTTCCATCATATTTATACTTTTTGTCTCTTTCTTAATCAATCTATTCTATATCCTTCCTTCCTTTACAATGCCACCTTTCTGTCCATAAAAAATTCTTTTTCTTTTTTATGAGTGATCCAAGCCATTGCTTTATATATAATGTGTGGCCTACATCTAGTTCATTTGTTATGCAAGGGATCTTTTTTTTAAGGAAACTTGAATTTTGTTTTATGGTTATATTTTAAAATAAAAGGGTAGTTGAACTACATTATATGAAACGTATTTTTTTCAACTACCATTGTGTGTATTTTTAAGGCTCATAAGATTTTTTTGGGTATTTTTAATCTATTGACCAAGATCAATGTTGCATTGGATCATTCAAATAGCTCCATTATTTGATATCAAGTTGCACCACATCAATATTGTTTTGTACAAGAAAAATTTGCTTTATAGCTAGTCTGCAGACATGCAAACATTTTAGGTTTTTTGGCAAAGGATACAAATTTAATGCTACTGTGTCTTCCCAATTACTACTCATTTTAGTTTATTGTGTAATGTGCTTTGTTTCCATATAATTAATTGATATTTTATTTAAAAAAGGGTCACAATCAAGATATTTGCATCTCTAACAATTTCCTAATATGCATGGGATATTATAGAATTATTTTAGACAATGTCACACATTGCCGACATCATTTTAATGTTGACACTTAATCCTACTTTTAAAGTAAACATAACATTGTGAAAAATGTTATAAACATAAAACATTATCTGAAAACTTCAATACTTTTTCAATGTTCCGATGCTTACTTTAATCCTAGTTAGTCTTCACAATTTAATTTATCTGAACTTAAACGAAACTACACGTAATACAGTTCATATAGTATTATAATTCAAATTGATGTAATATTTGGACAATTTGGATCTTCTTTCTGTTGTTATTGCTTAAAATTGTTGTGAAATGTCAAATCAATTCAAGGAGGAAAAAAGAATGGTTTTAGCTTATATCTTTGTGTAATAAAAAGACAAAATGCATGTATAAATATATAAAGTTTGTAGGACAATTTACAGGCACGACGCTAAGAAAAGGTATGATATTTATGTTAAAGATTTCCAAATTATATAAAATTTCCATCAACTTTAATTAGTTGCACATAATTTCTTTGGGTTTAAACTTAGCCCTTCTAACATTTTATATTTTGGAAATCAAGAACTCCATGTACTCATTTAGTTTAATTATTGTCATCTTTTTTATGCAAAAATTACTGTCATCTTTTCGACAAAATTTATTACGTCATATTAAAAGAGACACACTACATCCCCACATGGAGTTCTGTGTAAGTTGAGAATCTTATGAAACATTTGAGCATAACCCTATTTTTTTAGCGAAACATATAACCCTATTGATATTTTAAAATTTTAGCTAACCATTCTAAGTTTAGGGCACTACTACTGAAAATTAAAAATGCAACGCTTTGAACATAATATAATGTTTTATAAACGCGTTAACAGAAACATAATGTAGAGTTTATTGAATGCTACATTAGCCAACACCTAATGTGGCGTTTTTTCCTTTAGATGTAACGTGTAAAAAGATTTATCAAAATTAACTTAAGACTCAAATATTTTATTTGATAAATTTTTTTTGATACTTCGGAAATAAATATTTTGATAAATATTTAAATTAATACCGAAGCAATGGACCAAATTATTATATATGTGATAATATCAGACAAATTATGTCGCTTCTTTGTTCTACTATTGGTTTATAAATAATGGATAATATTCCGTTACACGCTATGTTCGCCTGCAGTACTGTGCCTAGGGTGTCAAAAGTTTATTATTAATTAATATCAATGTCAAAATAATATATTTTAACTTAATTATCACAAGTTATGTAATTCATCGATCTATTATTTATACTGCATACAGCTCATTTCAAATTTAATATGATAGGAGAAAAATAAAAAGGTATGAAACGGAATAATTATATGAAGCTATATGCATGCTTTCTCCCCCGAGTTCTTCCTTAAGAATTGGGAAATTGGACAAAGAAAATTTTGGTTTTCAGTATGTTCACAAAAAATAAACTATTAGTTTCAATATTCTTACAAAATACAAAGAAAAGAAGGCACGTTATTCTTATCTATGCTTTCTTTCTTTTTTTTTTAAAGATTCCTACATTTTTATGAGTAGTTAATTGTTTTAGGGGGATATAATTCAGTAAAATGCCCCTAAAAATATTAAAATTCCAAATCGCGCAACTTGTTATATTTAACATTAAACACATTATGCATTCAACAACTGAAATTTCTCAAGTGTAGTAAGATTATAACTTAAAACTAATGCGATTATATTCTTCTTCTTAATAGGTTAGTTTTTTGTTACACGGACGACTTTCCATTATTCGGCCTTGTGATAATTACATTGGTGTTTTCATAGTGAGCACACTTTGACCAGCAAGAGCCCTGCCCTGGATATATTGCATGCATGGCCCTCTTGATAATCTATCCTTTAAGATGAGTTCTCTCTTTTAATCAAAAGGAAAAAAAATAATCAATGCTCTCGATCTTTAAACTTATAATCTTCACAAAATTTAACCCTAACCTAATTCTCTTAAGTTGCTTTTAAATTGGTATCATTTTTTGTTTACTTTCTTGCTTCATATTTTTCGACTAATTTTCTTGCTTCATAATGAGGAGACCCATCTCGTATTAATTGGAGGGGAGAAGCCAGATGGGGAGAGCGTGTGAGGTACGCGGTGCAAGAGTGCGAAATGAAAATGAAATAGAGATAAGAGATAGTAAAAAAGAGATTGAGTCGTTGATGATTACGTTAGAGAGATCAGTCTTATGTGTTATATGTAATTTGAAGTAGACACGTCTCGACAAGTGTTCGCCATGCACGCTTCACACTATCCTATTACATACTACTCTCTTCTTTCTAGACAATAAGATTATTTTCACATGTCAATTTGTTCTAAACATATGATCATGTTCTAATTTTCTTAACTTTTTTTCAAACTAACATCATACTCCCTCTGTTCCTAAATATAAGATCACTTTGGCTAATTTGGAGAGATTAAAGAAGGCTTTCCAAGGAATTAGGATTACATGATCTTCCCAAAATACCCCTCACTTAAATTTAAAAGACAAATAGAGATTTGAGAGAGAAGTGAGGGAGCTAAGAAATATAGGGGTAATTTGGACTAAAATTGAGACAAAATAGAAAGTGATCTTATATTTAGGAACTTATCCACTTCCCCAAAGTGATCTTACATTTAGGAACGGAGGGAGTAGTATTTATCAATAATAAACAAACAAACAAAAGATGAAGAGTGAAGATAAACTAAAGGTATATAGTTTAAGCGAATTGGTAATATATCACACGATAATAATTAACTTAACTAACATTTTTAATTTAATATAATTAGGAATCGTATATTTAAAAACAAATGTAGTATATTTCATAAATTCACACCCCTCTCTCCTTTCCCCCTTCAACACTATCCGATCCTCATCTTCTTCACAAACTTTTTTTCCACCCTTTCATTGCCAACTAATTCAGAATTTTATCGGGAAGAGTTGTTAAGAATCAAACCCAGGACTTAGAGCAACGGCAGGCAGTGAGATGTCTTACCTCACCTTTAATTTTTAACCGTCTGGCCACTACTCCATTGGCGCACACATTAAACCAAGCTGAATTCGTCATATATATATATATATATATATATATATATATATATATATATATATATATAGTGGGAAAACCCAAAAGGGGTATATGTCTAGCCTTAGTGCCTTCACCTTCCGCATATTATAGACAGGGTAGGTTGCTTAAAGATGAAAAAGGACCTACATAAACTATTGAGATGAATGAACGCTAAATGTTTCCATATCATTGTGATATATGTTGGGTTACTGTTCGTGTTCATTACTTAGAGTGATTAATGATATATATCTTTTTATTATTGAGAAAAAATCTAGAGCTTCCAAGATCTGATATGGATGACTCATATTTAAAATTTTAAAATGACCATTTTTCGAAGATAAAATCAGTTTTTTTACAAATGACACTTATAGGATTTGCTTTATTTTTATTTTGTATCCATTTAAGTAAAAATGTATCAAAAATATTGAAATTAATTTAAATAAATTTGGACCTTTGAAATAAATTTGAATGGTACAAATTAAGATGAGAAACCCATATTGAATGAAATCCCGATATATATTTATTAGGGTAGGGAGAGAAGATATTTGTTTGTCATTTAATTTATATTTATAAGCAGTATCATTGATTAAAATCTATTAATGAACATACAATTACAATTTTACTTTAAATATATTATCGTGCTGATTTTGTTCATATGAGGTATATATAATATATATTAAATATGAATAAACATAAAAATCATTGAATTTTAAAGTAGAATAAATTGAGTTGAAGTTTTTTCTTGAGTTGTGTCTAATATACATAGAGTATGGTTTATAAATATAGGACAAATAAATGATTAAGAGTGGAATAATTTTTCTCCGTATGCATACGTCATATTCCAATTCTTATGAACGTTACGACAAGCATCGAGTGCAATATCCTCCAAAGGAAGCATGACAACAAAAGCAATGGCGACTAGCTCTAAATAATACACTACCTAGCATATAGGAACTAAAAAAGATGACCTTTTACTTACCCATCGTATCATTACTAAAAAAGGCTATTATAACGTCAAAAATGTGTCATTTTGTAAAAAAGACGCCGCGCCATGTATAGAAATTTTTGAAATTTCTATTTGGTTGCTCATAGGGGTTGAGGCGAGCATGAGATTCTGGATTTCGACACGTATCTTTATTTTGTGATGTTGTTTCGGTGGTGGAGGGGTTGGAGCATGCATGGCGTATCTGAATTGCATAAGTATGCTGACTTGTTTGCCGAGGTGGGTGAATTACTGTTGCATCAGTGGATCGTAGAACTTCGGGTGATTAGTCTGGACGATAATGTAGTTGCAGATTTTTTTAGTAAGGAACAGCTTCAACAATGGCTTAGGCATTCACGTGGTGTCTAAAGTTGATGTGGTCAAGGATATAGTTGGTTCTTAGTATTTTTTTTTAGTCTTATAAGAAATTTTTGAAATTATATAATACATCTGCTTATCGTGGCGTTTTTTATGAAGAGCGGCACAGGAAGTAAAATCCTACCGTGTCGTTTTGTTAAACTAACGCCATGATATTTTGTTTTTGACGTTTAAAATGACATATATGTAGAGTTTTTAGTACGATAAATTGCACATACACGAGCCCTTAATAAAGTCGAGCCCTTAATAAAGTTGGCGCTTGCTTCTAAAAGACTCTACTGTGGCGTTTAAAAAAAAAAACATTACAGGAGAGGTTACCTCGGAACGCTATATATTTTTTCATAATTTGTTTAGGATACAATATATCTAAATTCAAACAGTGGTTTTTCCCTCAAACTCACAGGCCCTTAAAATATATATAAATGCTATATAAATTTGTTTGGAACAATTGATGAGGAGGTTAAAAAGTTACATCCTAATAAATTATGGTGTTTTGCAAACTGAGCGTACAATGCTTGCCCCAACCTAATTATTAAAAGGATGCTAAATAGATGCTAAAAGAAATCATGTGTATTTTTAAGTAGGAAGGGTACACATTATTATGGTACACATTATTGGGCACATAATGTCTCCCAACCCAAAATTATATATACTTCTATACTTTTTTTGATCAAATATATATACTTCTATACGAAAAATTACTTTTACATATTATTATGTTATTAGAGTACGTCTTTATGTTGGCTTTTTTTTGAATGGATTTACGGATGATTGGGCATTATTTAATTTTTTATTCTTGTAAGGATATTGTCCCAAGACTATCGTATACAATATGCATTTAATTATTATTATTATATAAATTATCCCTGTAGAATTATAACTACACTGTTAGTTTGTCTAAGTGGGTTTTTTTCATTAGTAGGATAATATTAAATTTAATAGTCTAGACAAACGAAATAGCTAGAAGACACTAATTAATGAACTACTTAGAGACTTATATATGGAGGCAAGCGTGTATGTCTGTGAGATTGACACTAGCAGAGGAATTACGTACTGAGCACATGAGTAATGTCCTTTGAAATGATTGATGATCGGTTCGTAATAGTAAACTGAAGTACTTTGCCCGTGACTTGGTTGAAGTAAGCACCACAAGGTTTGTCTTCTGAGGTTGAAGTAAGCGTGCAATGTTTGAAGTCACATTCTTCTTGAATTCCTTACCACGTGCCTTCAAGCTTCCGAAACTTGCAATGCCACCATATATAATAGCCATGCATGTATCTGATTGTTCACTTGGGAAAAATTGTGTGATGGCATCATCAACCTATTACGTTGATTCGGATATGATGAAGATTAATTAGTATTCGGAGCCTGTTTGATGTTTTCTTTTGCAAATGTATGTAGACCAGAATTAGTCTTGTTGTCTAGCTCATAGCCTGTTGAGCCTGTAAATGCGATTTGTGATATTTATTAATCATCCTTCACCTCTAGATGGGTGGCACTAGATGGGTGGCAATTATGCTAAAAAAATTTGGAAGTTTTCTACTACTAAAAAATAAATATAAGAATTTTTGGCTAACCTGCAACTATTTCTTTATGCACAATAACAAAACAAACTTACCATGACAAAATTCTTATAAGGTTACTCAAGGTCACAACCTCTAACAACCAACCAAGCTAATTGACTCTGAAAAAAATATCAAGTTTCCTAAACTTAAACTCTATTATAGCTTTTATCCTTAAACTTTTAGTCTTAAGTATAACTTTTCATTTTATCATTTATTGTTTAATAAATTAATTTTCTTTGCCTTAAAAAAAAACTTTTGGGGCAAATATGATCGTTAACCTTAGAATTAAAGTTACATTGACAATGATTTAGATAATTTATTTTCTATTAATATATATGTGTGTGTATTAAATATACACTAAATTTAAAAAAAAATAAGTCAAACATATAGGTATGTAAGTTAAGTCTTTGAAAAAAGTTTGACATGTTTAGTTAAATAGGCCTAATAAGTGACAGTGAGTCTGACCTATTTACTATAAAAAAGTAAAACTAAACATAAAATAGACTAAGAGTGTGTTTGGTAGTGTGAAAGAAAGTAAAGAATTAGAAATGGAAAGGGTAAGAGATGAAAAATAGGGGTAATGATGAGAGAGTAAAGTTTGTGGGCCCCACGATAAGTGTGAGATGGAGAGAGAAAACTTGTGGGCCCGGGATATATGTAAATGACCATATTACCCCTTAATTTTTCAATTATTTACACCCCACTTTCTTCCATTTCTTGCCACCAAACAAGCCAAAAGTCCTAGATCTCTAATAAAAATTTGCCCTATTCCCACCCTTGCTCATCTACTTTACTTTTAGACACTCATCGGTTTTCAGTGACTATTTTTAGAATAAAAATCGGCCTTTAACTCGATATAGTTTGGAATGAAGAGCGAAGTATGAAGGATGAATGCCCGGCAAAAAAAATGAAATAAAAGGAAATAAATTAATGAAATCAAGAGATCAACATGAGTGGCGGGACCTTCGAGGATTTTGAAATACAGATATGATCGGGATCAAGACACGTGGCTTGAGGATGTATGATCAATCATACACGTGCACCATGTGTCTTATCCCAAGCAGACAAACATCGCCCTGCTCCTCCACCACATGTTTCATACTTTCATCTTTGACTGGTTGACCTGCTTCACTTTTGTTAGTACTATTCATTAATTTGAAATAGTTCTAGCAAATTGATCCAAATACTTTGCTCTTAGTTATCCACATGTTACTTGTCACTTACAGGGTTACAGGTTACCAACAATATGTGTGTTTTTGAGTTTTTGCTTTATCTCATGAATATGTTTTTTTTTTCAAAATTATGTTTGTTTAGCTTACGTTCGTAAAGAATACAATTTTGTTACTTTCAGTATTGTGCACACTCAGTGCAAAAAAAGGTATTGTGCATGTTTTCTTATTGGTATAATTAATATTTATATTTATATACTACGATTTTTATCTCTATTGAGACTGAATGTTTTTTTAATGATATGGTATGCATTCTATTAAAAATTATATATATCGAAACTTGTTAAAATAATGTTCTGAATGTATCGTATTTGTTATTTCAATTACTTTTCATGTAAAAAGCCAAGACCCTTTTCAAGTTTTTGTATTTGTTGTGAGTACGACCTAAAATATGAGAATTGTGATTACAGTGGTAATAGCATTAGACTTCATCTTTTTATAGAGATTTCTTTTGGTTGGATGGAATTGGAAAATGGAATTGGAGGCGACAATTGAAGGTAAGAGGGTAAAAATGGAAAGTAGAGGTAAATTAGGTAATGATGAGAAAATAAATTTTGTGGGGCCCATGAAAAGTGTGAGATGAAGAGAGAAAACTTGTGGGTTTCAAGATATATGTAAATTATCATTCTACTTTCTCATATTCACTTTCCATTTTCAGTTTCCAAGCAAACAGGTCCTCAGGGAAGAAGGGAGGGAACGAAAATCAGGGCGAAACCCGTAAGTTTTAATATTGAGAAGGACCCGTTAACATTTTATAACAAAATCACGCTTTAGAGACTTAATATTTTTCTTAAAGCTTTAAAATTTTAATTTACCCCACATATATAATACTCCCTCCGGTACTAAATATAAGACCTAGTTGATTTTTTTGGAAAATCCTAAAAAAGCAAAATAAGTTAATTATAAATTGATTTACCTAACTTTTTCCCTTAGACTAGATTATTTTACCTACAAACTAATGGATAATCTAAAAATATATCAAATATGTTATAATTTAATAACTTATTTTGTAACCTTAATCTCTCAAAAAAAGTCTATTAGATCTTATATTTAGGACCAGAGGTAGTACTAATACTCTGATCCCGGTTATTCTTAATGATACTTTAATTTTAATGTAAGATTCACCCCTTTTTTCATTAGTAAAAATTTAATTTTTTTACTAATTTAAATGATGATGATAGTAATAATGAAAATTTGAGTTCCAAACATATTTAATAATTTTCACATATTTTTCTTAAACAAATGTGTTTTATACCCGAGCTCTTATTCGTTTATAAGTATGACCCAGGGGAGAACTGAGTATTGCTTAAAACTAACAAACACCTTAACAATACTTATTAGAACATGGCCTCGATCTCTAACAACATTTTGTATATGTTTTTGTTGATACCCATGTGCAGTTAGCAACTTAGCACCATATATAGATGTATCATGTAACTCTTGAGTAATTAATACATACCTTTTTTACTCAAATTAGAACATGGCCTAAAATACAGACAAGTGGGAGTATTATGGGGAAAAGGGTGCATTACTATTGGATTTTCACTTTTTCAGAGAGACATCATAACACTGACAAAAAAAGTAAAAAAGAAACAAAGAAGGACAACATGATTGTCATGACTCATAAGTGATATGTAGTGTAGGAGTAGCCGAGTACGAATTGAATGAGAGTTGTCTTTCGATTAAAGTAGTAAATGAAATTTAAGCAGGAGCATTAATAATGTCCTCAGGCTACAAATAAGCTGCCATGCAAAACATTTTTATTTATAAGTCAAACAATAAATCCTCTCTTCTGCAAAATTTGTGATGCTTTCTTTAATTAAATCCTCTCTTCTGCAACTTGAACCTGGGCTTCAATTCCATCGGTGTGTGCGGAAGTTTGGTTTTTCCATGGTTTAATTGAGGATTTGGACTTCTATGATAATGGATCTACGTTTCTTGTCTATGGTGGAAAATGGGTGAAGTAGTTGTATATGTTTTTATCTTCATTGTCTTCCTGAAGGTGAGTGCGAATGAGAGAGTGAGTTTGTTTTTTTTATCTTACAAAGAGGGTAAAAGTGTCATTTGGTCTTAAAAGATAATTAAAAAAATGTTCCTTAAGACCCTGATTTAATTTAGTCATGTAATGAGACTTTTTTATATTATATGATGGGTGATACCTCAGATTAATTAGCCCAAATGATTAAATGTATATAGAATGAAATAATTTATTTTTTTATATTATGTATTTATAAATTTAAGAACATAAATCAAAACTTATGTTGAAATTTTAAACTTAAAAAATTCATTTTTCTTCTTAGTCTTAGATACATGAGAAAGGATACATATTATTTTGTGGATTGACATTTATGAAAAGAGCTAATTGTAATTAACTTAAAAATAAGATACATAATTTCACAAAGGTTTCAAGGAGTTGTTACCACTTGTTAATGAAAGTTATTGCATTTGTTAATAATTTTCATTAATAAGTGATAACAATTCTTTGGGACCTATCTGAAATTAATTAAGTCTCTTATTTGGGACCTACACGCAAATGTCCCTTATGAAAATATATGTGATTATGACTTTAATTTCAACTTAAAGATGTCATTTGAAAATGCATATTTTCTTTGGCAAGAAAAATAAAATAACCTTTTGAAAGGCACACTCTCACGTTTTATCAATAGTCTCACAATCACGTTTGTGAATTCCACATTCCTCATTAGTGTCTAATGTCAAAGTTGTAGCAAGTTCTCGCCTCTGTTTTCTTTACTTGCACCGAGGGAAAAAGTTATTTCAATAACGTATGTGAATTCCACATTCCTCATCAGTGCCTAATGTAGAATTTCTTACATTCAAGGGATTTTGAACTATCGTTTTTGGATTTCAGTAAAATTTTTGTTACTTCCCTATGGAATTCAACCAAACATAAGATATATGCTCTATCTTGATTCCCATTTAACTTATTAACAAGAAAAAAATTCCTATATTTCGTTTTATTAAGATATTGCATGGTTGTGATTAGGGTTAACAAGTACTATATGGAATTTCGCCAAATTTATACCCATTGTTTCCAATGTGCTTATCTTTATCTAAGAAGGTTAGACTCCCCATATTTTTTATTGAAGTATTAAATAAAAACACCAATTTAGGTAATTAAAAATACGAGAATCTCATTTATAAATAATATTTTGTGTTGTTTTTTTTTTTTTTGGTTACCCAAGGGTATCCCCACCCGCGTGTCAAGTGAGATTAATCCCTCGCTGTTCTGAAGTCCCATATAGGGGGTAGACAGCTGGCCTGTGAGTTTGCTCCATTCGCAAAAGCTAGGGATCGAACCCCCAACCACTTGCTTAAGGGACGAGAGTACTTACCACTCACGCCAACCCGTCAGGTTAATATTTTGTGTTGTTTAGTGCTCAGGCTATTAGAGCCATGTTTGTGAGTATGATAAGAGCAATTGATTATTACTTTTAATTACTTAACTAAATAGGATTATCGTGTTTACTTCTTATGTTTATCTAAATTGCAATTTACTACATAAACTTCAAAAACATTCACGCACATCATTATTCTTTTTGTTGGGAGGAAAGATGAAATAATTGAAATATGATTATGATAAGATATAATGAACCATGTAATAAAAAAAAAAGATGTAATGAACCAATAGTCATATCAATTATCCGTCAAAAAATATTCATATCAATGTAAAACAAAATAAGATAGGGTTATGTTGATTATTGGCCTTGAGAAAATTCATTTGAGCAAGGTAAACATTTTCTCATTTAACCCAACAATTTACTACATACTATTTTCTCATTTAAGTAATTTACATATATAAATACTTGAATGAAATTTATAGTTGATGCCCATAAAAACCAATGCATAAAGTATGATTTGTTCTTTTCTCCCCCATACTATTTAAGTTCAATTTCAATGTACAACTTTATTCCATCATCAAAACAACAAATGAGCTGGATAGAGATAGCAGAGACAGACCAGTGAGTCATAACCCAAAATGGTCCCAAGCCCAACGACGTTTATTCTATTTTATTTCCTTTTGTTTTTCACAAAGAGGGAAACACGTCTCACTAATCTTCTTTCCCGAATATACCATTTGTTTGAATAGGAATTTCCATTTTTCAAAAGAAAAAAATTTCACTGTGTAGGAAAGTCCAATTATGTGGTTTCCTTGTATGGGATCTTCATGCTGAGCCAGTGACTGCCATTTCTGCGCCTTTTTTACAGTTACGCAATCCAACAAAAAAAAACCCATTCGCTTTTTAATTTTTACACTAAAATATAACTTTAATCTTTTATGTTTATATTAAGTTTCAATTTAGTTTTTAATATTTATAAAGAACACTTTTAGTCATTTTTTGTTAACACCAAATGTGAACTTAACAATTTTAAATGGTCATTAAATACTGAAAAAATGCTTAGATTAAATTATTTTAGTGTAATTATTCTTATATTTCCAAATGAAATGATTCTTTAAATTTAAGTGAAACTAACGGTATTAACAAAAAAAGGACTAAAAGTGTAGACTTAAGTATAGTTTTGGTCTCTTTTATTTGCATCAAGTTTCAATTGAGTCTTTTATGTTTGGAAAATACATTTTTAGTCATTTTTTGTTAACACCATTAGTTTCACTTAAATTTAAAAGATTATTTCATAATTAGATTGGGGCAAAAAATAATAAATTTTGAAAATATTTGAATAATTACACTGAAATTGTTAAGTTAACAATTTCCGCGAAGTGAAACTAATGGTGTTAGTAATAAAAGGATTAAAAGTATACTTTCCAAACACAAATGACCAAAGTGAAACTTGATTCGAACACAAGGGACCAAAAGTATACATTAGCCAAAAGTACACTTTCCAAACATAAAAGATTAAATTGAAACTTGATTCAAACATAAGTAACCAAAAGTATACTTTAGCCAAAAACTTACTTTCCAAACATAAAGGACTAAATTAAAACTTGATTCAAACATAGGGACCAAAAGTATACTCTAGTCAAAAGTGTAGTTTCCAAACATAAAGGATTAAATTGAAAGTTAATTAAAAGATAAGAGACAAAAAAGTATACCAAGACTAATTTTTATTATCACTCATACACTCACACAGTGACACTCCTATGCATTTACTATGTTCTAGGTTTTCCAAAAAAAAAAAAAAAAGATGTTTTGTTTGTTTTTTGAAGGGAGGAAGTAAGGTAAGAGGAATTATTTCTTGTCATTGAAGGTACCCTTCTCTCTCTTTTGTTGCTTGACCCTCAATCAAAGACCCCATCCATCTCCATCTTTTCCGTTTCTTCTCAAAGCCCTAATCTCCATACCCACTTCCTTCTTCTTCTTCCCCACCCCTTTCTCTCTCATGGGTCTTCAAACTTTTCCTCTCTCAGCTCCCCAGGAGGCCCCACCAACCTCCACAACACTCACTGTAGTAGCCACTCCAAATCCTCCAACACCATCTTCTCCCTCTCTCATATCAACCCCTCAAGCCCCTCCTACTTCTCTTGCTCCTGGCTTTCGCTTCCACCCCACTGATGAGGAGCTTGTCATTTACTACCTCAAGAGAAAAGTTTTGGGGAAATCCTTCAGATTTGATGCTATTTCTGAAGTGGATATTTACAGGAGTGAGCCTTGGGACCTCTCTGGTGAGTGCTTTTTTTGCTTAAAGTTTGTGTCTTTTTGTGTTTTGAGTTACGGGTTTTTGTTTTTTTGCTTAAAGTTTTGATCTTTTTTTGTTGCATTGGGTTTTTGAGGGTTTTGCTGAAATGGGTGTTTTGTTATTTTTGTGTTGATTTTATTTTTGTTTGTGATGTGTTTTTTGTTGTGGTGGTGGTTCAGATAAGTCTAGGTTGAAGACTAGGGACCAAGAGTGGTACTTTTTTAGTGCATTGGATAAGAAGTATGGGAATGGAGGGAGGATGAATAGGGCTACAAGCAAAGGGTATTGGAAAGCTACTGGGAATGATAGGCCAGTGAGGCATGAGCAAAGGACCGTGGGGCTGAAGAAAACTTTGGTGTTTCATAGTGGGAGGGCTCCTGATGGTAAGAGGACTAATTGGGTTATGCATGAGTACAGGCTTGTTGAAGAGGAGCTGGCTGCAACTGAGCCTGCCCAGGTGAGATTATTGTTATGATTTAGTTAAATGATGTTGTTTGTATGAGGGATTAAGAATGTAGAAAATGAAGCTTGATTGACATGAGAACTAAAACTGTTTGAACCAAATAAGGAGCTAAGTTATCTTGAGTTCCCCAAACTGTGGGATTCTTTGATGCAGAGAAGCATGATGTTGTTTCTTATTTAATTATCTTCCAAGCAAGTGAAAGTGCAAAACAGCATTTACTGTGTTATTTTGTTTCACCCTTTTGATTTTAACACATTTTTCTGCTGGGTTGGAAAAGGGTGCCTACGTTTTGTGTAGAGTGTTTCACAAAAATAACATAGGACCTCCGAATGGTCAACGCTATGCACCTTTCATTGAGGAAGAATGGGATGATTCATCAGCAATGATTCCTGGGGCCGAGCCTGTAAACGAACCTACAGTCTTCCGTCGTCCTCTTGTTGAAGGCAATGGTCATGTTGGCTGCTTTGAAAGAACTCATGCTGTTCAGGTTTGTTCTCTCCTAGAAAATTTTTCTGTCTTCAATGTAGTGTAGTTATATAACTTGAGGAGTACATTTTGCCTCGCCGGCAGTAAGGTATGAATTACAAGATTGGCTTTAAAAAAACGTTTGAACCTTACAGTTTAAAGTTGTTGTAAAGTTCATATGCTAATTTTGTAATTAGGTTTAAGCACCTGGTTTTGAATGTAGTTTTCTATAAACTTTGTGTGGAGCTGTGGATATTGGAGTGTATTATTTACATACTCACCAAGCAGCTAATTTATTGTTTGCTTGAATTCATCAAATTTTTTTTCTGTGGTTCTGTCAAAAAAATGATTGTAGACATGAAAAGTTTATAAAACTCATGCTTCATGAATCAAACTGACTCTACTTGAGTTTACAGAATATTGTTGGGATATCTTAGTCTTGTGCCTCATGTAGTTTTGCATTTGTAATATCCCCCCCCCCTTTCGGCTTGCTGTGTGTGTTTGCCTTTGTAGCAATCAATGCCTTGTTCTCTTTACTCCCTTTCATGCGATCAAGAATATTGAGGTAATGATGAATTTATATGTCCTAATTCACAAAATAAAGTAGTGATTATTCTTTCATTTATTGGTTTGTGTTGGAGAGTGCCAGATCGGCAAATTGGTGTTCTTGATTTGTTTATCATTCTCTTCGTACATGATGTTTGATTACTTTTACTTTTCCCATATGATTGTTATCTTAAAAGGGCTTTTGTAACATGAAGGCTAACAGTCTTTTCCTGCTGAAAATTTGGCCAAGTCTTTCCTTACCGGATTGAAATGGCACTGTTGTTCTTCCTGGAAGATGAATCCTCCCACTTTTGAGTCGTCGAAATTCGTTTTACAGGTTTTAGAAAATATTAGGGGACCCAGTTTTGGAAAGTGAAACATAATATCCATATGTTATGGGGATGATAGGGCTTCCAGCAGGTGACTTGGGGCCCCATTTTCACTATCAAGAAAATTTTCATTTAACAGTCTATTTTATGGAGCCACCAGCTCGTTTTAGATATTATGTCATAGTCATGTGTTCGGCCTTTATTGGGTCAGTAAAATTTTGATATTATTAGTGGGTTTTGATATGAGACATATTATATGTAACTTCTTGCACTGAATTTCATAGTGGGGAGATTGACGCGAATCTTTGCTTCAAGAGTTAACTAAAATCCTTCAGGAAAAGTTAGATTGATTGTTGCTGTTTTACCAAACTTTGGATGTCATAATACATGTAATCTTGTGAAGTCAAGATCTACATTGTTTTGTTTCTATGGAACTTATTTGTTGTTTAGATTGATCTATGCTGATTTTGTTGGGAACCTTTGATTTATAATATGTGAATTTTAGTTGTGCTTACTGTTTCTGGTGGTTCATCAACATTAAATATATATTGCAGTGGTGAGTTATTATTGTGGTTAAGTGTTCTAGTTGATCATACATGAAGAAAACTTTCTAACTGATGCTGTATAACTTGATTAGTCTATATATTTAATCTTAACTTTTATTGATTGAATGTGGAAAACATTTTTTTTGTAACACCTAATGTGGTGGTGCTGAACTTTGAAAATGTATTCATCCAATCATTTGTGATTTATTTTGGTCGGAAAACTTGATGACAAATATTTACTAAAAACTGTGCTTAGCTTTTCTCCTACATAATATCAGTAATAAATCTGTTATCATAACAAGTTTAATAAGCAAATTTTGCTCCTTTAACATCTCACTGAATCAATTAGTTTATTTCATTTTTCTTAAGCAAAGAAATTTGTTATTAAAAGTTTGAATCTCCTTGTTACATTGTGAGGGAATTGTTAACAAGCATCTATATGTGGCATAGAGTGCAGTCTAACCTGCTTTCTAACTTTAGGGACTGATAATGAGATAAAAGAGAGAGTAGTAAGGGTGGGAAAAAAGAAGCAATGGAGTTCATGCATCAAAGACATTTGTGTTGCTCTGGAGCAGGACTATCTCTAAATTGATACTCATTGTGAGAGGGCTATTTTTATTTAATCTGTATCACCAGTACAAGCTAAGGCAAAAAAACCTTCTGATCGGGCAGCAAGGGCACTCGTCTGTTTCATCACATAATGTGAAGCTTAGTCCCCTCAAATTAAAAGGGAGAATGTGCTTCTCTTCCAAGTCTTGTTGGATTGAAATATTACAAGTTAATGAGGTAATAACTTTAGGGGTTGCCGATAGATTGAATTATGGGAATCATCATAGAGATCGAGCAGAAGAAGTCATGAAGGTTTAGTGGAATTATATGACACCCATGCACAGTTAAACAAAGAGACCCTTGTGCTTGATGTGAAATACCAAGGAGTAACAGATGTAGTTTTGAATAATTTGTTTATAAAGGATGGTTAAATTGAGTTGGAGGTGGATGTACTCCATGGATTTGGAGGCCTTTAGAGGGTGAGGCACGGAACCACATTATGATCACTGTTATGTGACTTGGAGATCATGGATTCAAATCCCGGAAACAATGTTTTTGCTTGTGGGGCAAAGCTGTGTATATCTATCCTTCCCCAGGCTTTATATGGTTGTACCTTGTCCATCAGGCAGCCCCTAGTTGGAGTGTCTGATTGGAGTTTAGATGCTGGCTTTGTTTTGGAGTAAGTGAAAACAATGGAGTGTGAGAAAGGAGCTTTAGCATGGGAATGGATCATGTGCATGCAGATTGATCATTCATTGATAAGCTGTTATCAATTTGTTTTTGGCTTGCTAATTATTCAATAGTTGGCTTTAAATTTAAGACTAGCTTACATGGATCAAGTTAGATATTTATTAGGGCTACTTGGGTTTGACTTTCAAGGATTGCTATGTAGTTAGAGTCAATCTTCAATTCAGAATTCAAATTATCATTGATCTATTTCTTTTAAAATCTCTTCTTTTCTCCTTCCCAACCCTTTTCTCAACCATTGACACATTTCACTTTTGTTATCCCTTGTTAGGGTAGGCATCCTTTCATCTCATCTTGTTAGAGATTTTAAACCAATCCTTATAACTTGAAGTTTGACTAGGCAAAATACTGAGTTCTTCCCAAAAAAACAAAAAATAAAAAACAATTTGACCTGTGTATCATTTTTTATCCGCTGATTTGGCTTCAGTTCAAAGTATTCGATAAGGTGCTAAACGGACAGTTTTATATGATGTGATATCCTCACATGACAGGATCATTTAATGAAAGATGAGGCAGAAATGAAAGTGATGTGTTGTGAGAATGATAATGAAACTAATAGCAAATTTTTGTGTAACATAAAAAAAATGCAAATTTTTGTGGGCATCCAATAACTTCTGATCATTAAAATATATAATGCTTTAATTTTCTTTTGAATTTGATGTCCATTGCCTTATTACATAGTGATATATACTGGTCATCTGTGGTTGTAGTCAGTAGTTCACATCTCAAAAAACATGTTAATGCACTTTTGTAACAAATGCATCATGGAATTATAGATTTCTCTGTTTTGGTGTTGTTGCCGACTATAAATTCGTAGTTTTCCTTTAGAGAAGTTATATTCCCTTTTGTTATCTGTATGATGGGATGCCATCTGCTAAGAAGTATGTCATGCAATGAAAAATGCCAAGTGTGTAGGGAATATTTGTTTGACCATTTTTCATCATTGAAAAATATTTGTTATCTGTAACAGTTTATTCTTTGAGAAATTGTCGTTTCCTTGCCATAAAGCTTGTGAATCTTAAAACCAAATCCATGAGAGTACACTTTAGTGAACTGTGTTAGCTACTGGCTTGAAGAATTTCATCCCAAATTTGAAGGTTTCATGTGATTAATGCTTTCTTAATTTTGGTTCATTCTTTCAGGATACTCATTCCGTCAATAAAGTTCCTCTTGATGTGAATAAGCTACCAATTGAAACTCAAAATCTTCTAGCAGTCTGCAAGAGGGAGAGCATGGCTGAGTATCCATCACCCGAAAGGGATAATTCCAAGTCTTTGGATGAGTATCCATCACCACAAACCGAAAATCCGAAGCCGTTCTCACTAATATACAAAAGAAGGCGGCATAGCTTGAACAATAATCACTCAAATGCTCCTGAGCATTCAGCTCGTAACAGCCAGGATCCATGCTCATCGGTAATAACAACCGCTGCAACTACCACCACCACCACCACTACTGCTACAACTGCCAGCACTTCGTCGAAAAAACATTTCTTGTCTGCATTGGTGGAGTTTTCCCTGCTTGAATCTCTTGAACCTAAGCAACGTCCTGCGACTCGGGTCGCAGAGTTTGACGCCTCCACTCTTGATTCACCTCTGCCGCCAAGCTGCATGAAGTTCATCCAACAGTTGCAGGATGAGGTTCGCAAGCTGTCGGTGGAGAGGGACACGATGAAGTTTGAGATGACGAGTGCGCAGGCCATGATAAACATTCTGCAATCTCGTATTGACATGCTGACCAATGAGAACAAGCAGTTGAAGAGAGGCAATGATAACGATGCTTAGGAGCTTGGTTTTGTACATGTGCAAATCTTGTTCTTGGTACTGTACCAATTTCATCTTAGCAATGGTGCTTCATTTTCCGGATTATGTATTATTTTCCAAGAGTTAGTGTTACAGGGGAGGTGAGTAATCAGTTGGTAAGAATGGGGCTCTATAAATAGGGAAGTATATTGGTGTAATGTGTGAGAAATGAATTCAATATAGTTCTATAGTCTAAATGTTCATGTATCAAATGATATTAGAGCCAATTTATACCCTTTAATGCCATTTGATACATGATAGAGAAGTTTATCAGAAAGGGATTTGATATGCTTATACATCAAATGGTGTGGATTGGCTTAATATCATTTGATACATGAGTATTTAGACAGCTATATTGAATCGATTTCTCACATATTGCACCAAAATGATTCCTTATTTATAGAGTTTCCTTTTCACTTTGAGATTACTTCCAAACCTCCCTTGTAGCAATTAGGATCTATTGTAGCTTTAATCTTAAACTAGATTTCTTAAGAGTATTGAACATGTAATTTATATCCTGTAATATTATGGCTTTTAGTTGCCCAATGTTGTGAAAATGGTACTATGAATTTTACTTCGCTTGCCCTTTAGGAACGAATAGAGACCCAACAAATCTCCCAAAATTCTTTAGGGGTAGTCTACAAGTTATGTCAATTATCTACCTTGTTATTTCAATAACCCATTGGGCCACCCCAACTCTTTTTTGTTGGATTATGTTGTCTAATATTCAGGTGACCAATAGAGTGTCTCTCATCTTTGTATGAGTCCTTTCTTAACCATGTGAGATTTGAATGCATTTCACTCACTTTCGGTTTCGTTGATAAACATTAGAGTAAGCAGCCTTAGGTAGTCAAATCATATACATGTACATACGCTTGCTTAAATAAAAAAATTTAATTACTAAGCCTATACCTTTTTAATAAGTTTGTAACAAAACCTACAATAACTTTGTTTAAGAGTATTTTCTTTCATTTGATTAAGTGCATAATCTCTTCAGAGTATAGAGGACATTGTCTCTCCCAACAAATTGATTACATGGGATTTGAACTTGTTCTTTCATTTTTACAGATTGAGGGTGTTTAACGTTTTAAATAGTAACTTGTTGATTGCTTGGGAGCATTTTATGAATGTCATTGATGGCTAAAAAATATCAATATTTTATTCTTATTGATCCGTGTATATTTATATGAGGCTAGATGACATGACTTTTCTTAATGTAATGCAATTTGAAAAGTCAATCAAGAACAAGGAATGATGTGAATTTCCTCGAGGTTTCGGTTTAGAACAACTCTGCTTCAGCTTAATAGTCTTAGTTGGTCTAATGTACTAATTATCGAAAATCTAAAAAAAAGGTTTATGTCTTAAAATTATAATTCGTGAATAGGATATTTTGTTATAAATTCATTATGTGTGAAAAATTTATTTTTTTTGGTAATAATTTGTGAAAACATTTATAATATTAATGTCAATAACACAAATAATTCAAAAATTTTAGATAAGTGATTTGTAATTGTTGATATCATTATTCTTTTATTTAACATCTTTACTCAACTAATTAATATATCCAATTTAAGATTTTGAAATTCAAAAGATATTTATCTATCATTTTTCCTTCACAACACTGGTTGAATTTACCCAAAAAAATTAAGCCTAAACCCAAAAGAAGCAAAAAAGAAAATAAAGTTGTCAAAAATAAATATCCATCAATGATTTATCCATTTAAATATGAGGCTTTGAATTCGACTCATTGTAGGTAAATCAAATACTCTTGAAAGAGCTATGATAGAATCAAAACTTTATTATTGAAATAGAAATATGAAACAACAAGATAAATCTACCAGGGGACCAGGGCTGAAGTTAATATCTAACTCTCAAGCGGGCAAAAAGAAAATACCTAGCCCTCACTCCCTATATTAGCTTATTATAAATTTCTCTCTCTCTCTCTTTTATACTTAAATTTGACAGAAGGGATTTGCAAGCGCAATACTCTTTAACTTACGATTCCCATGGGCCTATCCTTGTTAAATCTTAAATATGACAAGCCAATAATTTCTTTCTATCCCATGTAGGTTTCGCTCCACTTTACTTAAATTGATGAGCTATCTTCCTAAAGGTCATGACTAGAGTCTTAACTAAGTGACACTTCTCAGGAATTGAACACTCATCAAAACAATTGAACATCTAACTAGAGCCGGTAATATGGGCCTGGCCCGATGGGCCGGCCCGTTTTCATGCAAGCCCGAGGAGGGCCGGGCTTGCTGTTTTGGTGGAAAAAGAGGGGAGCGGGCCTGTCGGGCCGGCCCTTTAGGGCCTAGGGCCTGTGCGGGCCGGCCCGCGGGCCGGCCCGTTAGGCCCGCATCCAGTTTTATTAAAAAAAAATTTGTTTCACTTAACTTCAGGCTTCACCTTCAGCTCTCTTAGATTTATATTTGAAGACTTTGTTATTTATTTTGACTTTCAGATTATGCGTATCACTATAAGTGTTACAGTGTATGTTGTAATGTTTTCGCTTATTAGATTATGTTATGATTTATGACTATGTTCATTGTGGATTTGTGATGTTTTTAGATGATTTTGTTTTGCTAAAACCGTAAAACTTACAGGGCGAACAATGTGGAAAAACCGAAGAGGAAAAATGGGTTCAGCACTTCAGCAAAAGGATTTTTTTTTAAAAAAAAAAAAAAAGTGGGCCTGGCCTGGGCCCGATGGCATGAGGGCCGGGCTTCGCAAATAGGGAGCAAAAGGGGGGAGCGGGCCTAAACGGGCCTGGCCCGTTTAGGCCCGGCCCGATGCGGGCCGGCCCATTAGGGCCGGGCCGGCCCGAATTCCCAGCTCTACATCTAACCCTTTCACCACCATCTAAACCAACCAACGTCGGGAATGTAAATGTTTATTAAGACACAAGAAAGAAAAATGTCACTTTGTCATATCATTGACCAACAAATGGTGAATCTCAAATAATAAAATACATCTTATGTTTCTCAACCAATGAACCAATCCAAGTTAAGATTCTATCAAGCTACCAAAATTAGTCTCGACAATGTTTACATTTGGTCAGACTAAATTCTAAAATTCTCATAAAAAGCTTGTATATTCATAAAAGAACTTGTATATTTTAGGGTAATATAAAACCAATCATCTTTACTATGAGACAATCCCAAATTCCAATTCCAATTCCAAATAAATGAACAAAACCTCTTACATATGTTGTCACTCAACTAATCACACATAGCCACATGTCCATTACAAAACAATCCGCGTACTCAAAAAAGTGGAGTCCATGAATAATAAATATAATAATATAAATATATATAAAGAAATAAACACTCCCCTCCCAACATATCTCACAAGTCACAACCTTCTTTCTTCCCCTAATACTCCTCCTACTAGAACCTTCCCTCCTCCTTAAAATCCCCAAAAACCTCATTCCCTTTTCAATGGCGTCTAATTAGCAATACCCATCTCCTCTTTTCTCCTCCCAACCCCAACCAAGCCATCAAAATCCAATCTTTCCCCCCCAATTCCTCAAAATTTCAATTTTTGATTTGATTGGATCCAATTATTGCTATGGAAAGTGATTCCACATCTCTCGCTCCAGGCTTCCGATTCCACCCCACCGATGAGGAACTCGTTCGGTTCTATCTGAGGCGTAAAGTGTGTGGAAAACCCTTCCGGGTCGACCCGATTGCTGTCATCGATATCTACAAATCCGAACCTTGGGACCTTCCTTGTTAGCTTCTTTCTTTTCTATTCAATCATTTTCCCTAGCTATCTATCTATGTATGTAGCTTTTAATTTAATCCCTTTTCTTGCCCATTTGATCATTTCTTTTTTGGAAATTTAGGTAGCTATATGATGGACTTATTCAAAACCTATTTGATGGATTATTAGATTATATACTCATTCATGTGCTGCATATAAGGTCAAGCTGTTCACTTTGGAAGCTAATTTGACTACTTGTAACATATCCTCTAAGGTGATTTATTGTGCATCTTGATTTTCCCAAAAATGTCAACTTAGATTTATGATTAGGACATGAGGGAGCATACCAAATACACTAGTTTAAAGAGACAATTTAGGAAGATCAATTTGTTTGTAGCTTTTTTAGGTAAACTCGTTTGCCATGGGTCTGGGTCGTGGGTTCGAATCACCCACTTTGCAAAAAGTAAAGGTTAGGCTGCCTAGTATATTCCCTTCCCCAGCAACCCTCATTGAGTGGGACTAGAAATGGGTTGACCCTTATTTAACTTTAGGCTGCCTAGTAGTTCTTGTGGTGTTTCTGTTTGTGTTTGGGTGAATTTTGTTGTGATTATTGTTGATTGAGATTTCTTTTCTTATTTAGGCCACTCGAAACTGAAAAGTAGGGACTTGGAATGGTACTTTTTTAGTGGGTTGGATAAGAAGTATGGGAATGGGTCTAAGACCAATAGGGCAACTGAGAAAGGGTATTGGAAGACTACTGGGAAGGATCGTCCTGTGAAGCATAACTCTCGAGTTGTTGGCATGAAGAAGACTCTTGTTTATCATCAAGGTCGAGCTCCAAGAGGGGATCGTACCAATTGGGTCATGCATGAGTATAGAATGGCTGATGATGAATTGGTGAAAGCAGGGATAGCTCAGGTGATTTGCTATATTGTCACATGTTTTGTGTATTGAATGTCATTGTCTATGCATGCATACTTTCTCTGGTCTTAATTATAAGATCGGTTTTGACCTTTTTGTGGAGATGGAAAATACAGAATAGTCCACAAAATGTTAACGTATGCTATATTTAATTAGATATGTTAATTTTTGAATAAAATATATGAGGAAAAATTTACAGTGATTTATTTTGCAATTGTTGATTTCTTAAAAAAAAAATAACTTGATCTTATAATGGTTAGTGTTTTCTTATCGGTTATGTGTATTGAAATTAGTATCTGTTCATTTTCTTTGGGGGAGAAGGATGCTTTCGTGCTCTGTAGGGTTTTCCAGAAGAGCGGTACTGGGCCAAAGAATGGAGAGCAGTATGGTGCACCCTTTATAGAGGAGGAGTGGGAAAATGATGAGGTGACTCCTGTGTCAGGTGAAGGGGCTGTTACTGATGATGTTTTGATGGTTGGTGATGCTGCTGCTGCTTTCTTTGAAACAAACGACCTTGAGCAGGTTTGTGTACTAGTCCCACTACTAAAGAATGTTATTTCATATTTTTCTTTAGCCTATTCAGTGTTCGTTATCTTGGTGCCAGTTTTGTGGCAGGGTACAGGAACATTAGTAGCAACTATGGTCAGTCAAAAGGGGGTCATTTATTGTACATATGCATTTAAATTCTGTCGTGCTGCTTAGTAGCAACTTCTTATCAGTGTAGATTGGTTTTTTTGAAAGCTAGGCTTGTATTCACTCATTAAGAGAGGGCTAGGAATTTGTACTCATGTTACTGTATGGGCTTTCGAACTTAAGCCTCTTATTGTCTTGTCTAATGTTCATTATACCTGATTTATGCGCTGAAAGTTTACGTTTTGTCTTTAATGAAATGAACGTAAATGTGCGATGATTTGAATGATTCACTAATATTCTGGTTTTATAATATATGCTGGTTTTATACATTTTTTTGTCAAGATACTTTACTCTTTTTCATTGCTATTCCTAACTGTTAGTACTGTCCAGCATAGCAATCTTCTAATCTTGAGAACTTCTGATTATTACTAGAACCTTGATATGGGCATAGAATCTGCAAGTGCTGCCCTTCCATTCAACATGTATTATGGGGAGAGTAGTAGCTATCCTCAACCTGAGCATTCCCAGGAAACTACAGAAGAACAGAAGCCCTTGGTAAACATCGGTGGAATTTGTGAGCCTGGGGACGATCAGATCATGAATGTACCTGAGCAGTATGCAGTGGATGGTAAAACAGTGAAGGATGAACTTGAAATGGTAGCAAAGCAAGACGAAAGTCCATCTAATGTTGATCATGATAATGCATTTGATGATCTAGACTTGGAATCTTTTGATTTCCCTGACATTGGTGATGGTTCATTCCTGGAAACCAATGATCTCTTGAATCCCATTGAAGCAAATTTTGATGTTGAGGACATGCTGGATGAGTATCTAAACTTCTGTGATGCTGATGATGATATTTCCAAGTTTATATCTTTTGAGTCTCCTCAAATGGAGGGCAATGTAGAATCAGTTGATCAAAGACTGCCTTTCATTCAGGTTAGGGCTTACTCTTGATCTAGGTATTCTAGGTTATATGGATTTTAGTGATTATTACAGTAGTGGTATATAACTAGACCGTCTCATCATTGACAGAATGTGGATGAGAAACCCAACATAGCTAGTGAGAAGATTTTTGATGAAGCTCCTTGTAGTGATGGAGCTTCCTCTTCTAAGCAGAATCCAGAATTATCGAAATCAGGATCAGGTGAGGTTTCTTTTGGCTCACAGTTATTGGTTTTTATTCTATTTTTTTCAGTTTAAAGAAAGAAACACTTGAGCTGGTAGCCTATCTCTTCCACTTGGTTTGATGTCTTATATTTTCTGCTAATGTTAGACTCAGATTATTTGGCCATTCTTTTATTTGGCAGGAGATAAGAGCCCACTGTCAAAAAGGGTCAGTCGCTTTTTGGACAGCATCCCTGCTCCTCCTGCCTTTGCTTCAGAGCTTCCTCCCAAAGATGTTGCTCTTCGGCTTCAGTCTGCCGCCCAATCCTCTAATCATGTAACTGCAGGTATGATTAGAGTGACTAACATTACTCTTAGAGGTAATGGGATGGACTGGATGCTTGGCAAGAATGGAGGGATCAATTTCATGATCTCTTCTGATTTTTCTCAACCTAGTAATATTTCTGATGCATTGGTCCCGATCTCTGGCAAGAGTGCCGTTTTGGTGTCACATTGCTGGTTTTTCATGATGCTCTTTTCGGTTCTCATTCTTTCGCTGAGTTGGAAGATTGGGAGTTGCATGTATGCTGCTGGTAAATGACAGGCGGAAGGCTGTGTATATGGTGCAATATGCAATAAGCTGCACTCAGCTGATTGTTCTTTGGGATAAATGATGATAGACTCATTGAATGTCTAGGATCTCATAAGATACTGTAGAATTCTCTAGTTAACTTTTTGTCAGGCTGACTGCTCATTAGCCGATATGGGTTTGTTTTATATATTATATTATGTGTTGATTGTAATTTATATTCATATATTTTAGTTTCAGGATATCAACTTCTAGACTAGTATTTGGTTCATATAGTACATAATGATATACATTATCATATTTATTTCATGTCCGCCTTATAGCTCTGCAGCCTCTGGTATATTCTCAGTTTAGCGGTTAATTTTTTTTTGTAACTTGATATATTAGTTGTGACCGTCAATTGCTAACATATTGAAAGTATGACGACCTATTTGTCAATATTTTGGTTTGGTTGGAGAGGGCACTGAAATGTCACGGCAACTTCTTTTTTTTTGGGGGCTGTTTTTAGTGAGTGTGAGTGTGTGTGTGTCTCGAAAGTTTTTCCACTACTGTATGTGAGAGTTGGTGATTCAAGATCCAGGGATTTCTGTTTGAGGTAAGGCTTTGTACATGTACTGCTCTCCCTCTATGGAGCCAACCAGGTGGAAGCATTGTGCATTTTATCGTCTTTGATCAATAGCTATGAATATGTAGTATTATAGTGATATGTACATACATTAAATGCCATGTAAATAAATGTAGTATTTTTGTGAGATATTTCTGTATGAGGTAAGGCTGTGTACCATACTTCTATCCCTCTTTGGAGCCTATCAGGTAGCAGCACTGTGTATAAGGGGCCGTCTTTAATAGAGTGATATATACATAAATGTAGAATGGATCGTGGATCTTCATCCCTTTTTAGATTGTTCAATTTTGGAGCGTTCAAATATATAATTGAGACCAATACTCCATGGATTTTAATGTTCGATTGATTCATGCTAAACAGTGATTATGGTGTAAAGGCAATAGTCAAAGAAGACGAAGGTGATGATGGGATACAACAAAAGTTGCCCGTTGGACAAGAAAATAACCTTCTACTAAAACTTAAACTTGATTGTCATACTACAATGTGTATATAACAAATTATGAGCAACATGGCTCAAAAGCCAAACAATTATGAATACCTCCTATTACATGAACCGAGCAACGTTACACTGTGTGATCTAGCTCTCACTATTTTGAGAAATTCTGAAATGTACCTTCTTTAGGATAGAAGAAAATTTGTAAGCAAAGTCAATCATAAATTGTCAATAGTAGATGTCACACCTGACTTAAGAAATGTATTTTAATGAAAAGCTTGTATAACTAGCATTTATGAATTACGTTTGGCCATGAATACAAATATTTTTGGTTTATTAGAATAGTTTCCTAGAAATTAGTGTAGAAGTGCGCTTCATCCTTTTATGTCCTCTCATTCGTTTTCTTTTGCTTACTTTTCTCCAGGGAGCGTTGTGTCACCAGGTAGCTCACACACAGAACTCCCCTGACCAGAATCAAATTCTCAAGTATCAGCAATTACAATTTGGTGATATGAAATATGTATATATATTAATAAAGATGAAGCTTACCTCCCCTATCAGGTGAGCCACACACCTCTTCTCTGCCAGTAACTCTGCTTCTGACTGCACAAATAAGAAGATACAAGCTCACTTGTTTGTTTGGGGAGAAATAAGTAAACAAAGACGGTGCTTCTGAAGGTAACATAATACTATCATTCTTTAGTATAAAGCACTGTGATGCTGAATATCTCATCAACTTCAAGTTTTGACTTCCATGTGACATGTGACAACAATAGCTAGTTAATCAAGGAATGATGCTATACACATTTTATAAACTGCGACTGAGCATATATCTTATGTATGTATGTATGGATAGCCAAGAATAGACTCTAGAGGCCCTTTTACCTGTAATATATCTCCTCTATAAAATTGGATATCAATGGTAGATTCTCTCTCTCCCTCTTATGTATGTATGTATTGGAGTTTTAAGAAGTAATGATAAATATTAAATTAAATACTTACTTTGATTATTCGTTGTCGGAGGTAGTCATCAATTATGACATCTTTGACAAGTTCATAATCACCATTTCCCTGAAAAGAATGAAAAGAAGGCTTAAGATCAAAGAAGCATAAGCAGAATTTGAAAAAATAAGAATAATGCGGACCATGTCACACGTAGACTTACTTTTGATCGACATGGCATACTGAAAACAATATCTTCCGCTATACCATAAGGATTTCTATTGGTATATACCTGATTTTACAGTTGCAGACTGTGAGATTAAAGCCAGAAGATGGAAAAAGTATAGAAAGAGAGAAAACCATAGAAACCACATTGTATTTACAAATCAAATCACTTATATACAACTATGTGATTACGTTTGTACTCATATGTCCTTTTCCTGAAAATAAGCATTGATGTAAAAATATCATATTGATAGAAAAATTTAATATTTGAGATCTGAATTTTCTTAAGATTGGATACGTTTGTCTATATTAGCACTTGTGCTAGGAATCTATACTCTAACAATGTATCATATATTAGATAATTGTATCAAAAATTTTGCACACACGTTTTCATCAAGTTTTTAATTGAGTGCATGTTTGTTATCAAGTTTGGCTCATCGAATCTAACTTCCTAGACTTAAAATGTCAATTTAGATCATGTTTGGGACAACTTTTGATGAAATTGAAGTCTGGGCTAAAAGTGGCAAGTGGCTTCAAAATTGAAGCAATTCATAATATATGAACCTTCTAATATTAACTTTTCAGTATCATCCTAACAAGTTTTTTCAAACTGATTTTCAAACATAATAAATTGCATAACACTAATTTATTGTAACTCCATTTGGCAAAAGTCAGTTTTGATGAAAAGAAATGATGATCTAAACAAGTCCAAATACTCACAGCAGAGGAAAACCAATCACCCTCAGGAGTAGGAGTGGTTAAAGAGCGAATGGCATCAACAATTGATACAGCAGTTGATGCAGCTGATGATCTTCCCCACTTTTGAATAAGAGCACCACCTCTCTACCATATACATACCACATAGTTATTCATATACACTAGTTATTCCCATAATATCCACACTAGTTATTCATATACATATCACATAGTTATTTATTGGTTGATTGTAATTTTACCTTTTGAACCTTTTCAGTAAATTCTTCTTGTAACCATTTGTGGTCCTTGATCACATCTTTAACAGGCAAACCATCGATTCTAGCATTTAGAAAGTCAGGGACCTATTGAAAAATTAAGCAAACAAGGGACCAAAAAAGCAATATTTTGATATTATTAGTGTTCAAGTGTAGCACACTTATTTTGGCAAATAAAATGAAAGAATGATAATGATAATAATAATAATAATAATAATAATAATAATAATAATAATAATAATAATAATAATAATAATAATAATAATAATAATAATAATGACCTGAGTTGTTGAGTGGTTGCCCCATATAGTCATATTTGACACTTTATCATAGAAGACGCCTGCCTTGAGAGCTAGCTGTGCATATGAAAAATAATTATAGATGAGGTTAATCATGAGAAACTGATAAAAAAAATCGTGAGAAGCAAATTTTTTTAGTAAAACACTGGAGTGAACTCTTTTACCTGACATTTGGCCCTATTCTCATCTAAGCGAGTTAAAGCATGAAAATTCTTTGCAGGGATGTTTGGAGCATTTTTCATGCATATCAGTGCACTGCAATCAAATAGCCGGATTAAATAATAGCTTATGAAGAAAACACCAACAAGAAAGTAAGAAAATGTTAAGTTTCTCTTACTTTGTATTGCAAGGATTTCCAACAACCATAACTTTGACATTTGGAGATGCCACAGCATTTAGTGCTCTTCCCTATGGTACATTTAATGGGAGAGAATAATAAGTGGAGTTAGAGCAAAGAAAAAGAAAGATAAAAATAAGTTGAGTTAACGTTGGGCCATAGAAAATATGGTCAACAATGGTTTGTTTAGTTGGTTTATAACCCACATAGTGGTTGGTTTGAGTCCTGTTGATGATGTGAGTATTTTATTGGTGTATGATATGTAAGTACTGTTTAGTTCTTATTACAAGTCACTTGTAGCGGAAATTTGTAGTCCAAATTATAAGGCATTTGTAGAATTTAATGATCAATTTTTGGTGTACCAATATCTAATTTTGTTGGAAAGAAAAAAATGGAGAGAGAGGTGATAATGATTGGTAAATGCAGAGGAAAATTTGGAACATTATATCAATTTAATGCATTTCTTGGTGACAAGTTACTAGTGACTTATAATATGGATAAGAAGGAAAGTAAGTGAAATTACCTGCTCAGCAAAGATTTTACCATTTAAGTCTAGTAAGTCAGCACGTTCCATGCCAGGGCCTCTAGGCTTGGCACCTATTAATATAGCCCATTCTACATCTTGGAACACATCATAAGGGTCAATGCCAATACTCACTTCTCTTAGTAAAGGAAACAAGGAATCCTCAAGTTCCATTGCAACTCCTATATGTTTTGAAATAAAACAATCATGTTAAAAGGCATTGATGATATATCATAATGAAAATCAGCATGATGAATGATACTTTCTTACCTTCAAGTGCTTGGAATGACCTTTCAGATCCCAGTAACTTTAGGGCTATAGGTTGATCTGTACCAAAAACTGCACCAGATGCAAGCTGACAAAGATTATGGAGTCATTTCAATAAGGTGGATTGCTTGAGAAGAAGGTTCTACAGTGCTTTTTTAGAAGGAAGATCTATTTCAAATGTCATGAGTCTAGGATAGAATGCATAACAATTAACTAATAATCTCTGTATTCTTATATCTAGGAGTTAGACAAAGGGATTATTTTGGTAAAAAATTCTAAGACTTAAATTTACTTTGCCTTTCAAATTTTTAATTATTTCGTTGCGGGCACATTACTAAAAGGGTATCTAAATTAATTTTCTTAATTTTTGTATTGTTGCTGTATCTATTTCTTCTCAAGCCTTATTTGGTAAGATCCTTGTGTATTGGACCACCTTTTTTAGTTATCTAGGCCTTATATCAATAAATAAAGTTAGTAATTCAGTTACAAAAAGGCAAACATCTATGAAAATTTCAGGTTCTATAGAGAAATGTAAAGGCACAAGGTATGGATGTGGATATTCAAACTATAAAATCAAAAGAATTGGATGGACCTTGAAAAGGAGGTGATTAGAAATCATTCCGGCAGCACCAGAGACTGCAACATTAATTAGTTTCTTCCATGTTTTTGTTTCTTCTTCCTGTCAACACCAATCAAAATCAGATTATATAGTTATAAAAGTGGATTGCTTATTGCCACTACTTTATGAGGAATTAATCAATAGGACATAAGTAACCAAACCATAGGTGAAGCAGATAAAGGGCACATCCAACATGGACATTTATCTTTCTCTATAAAAAGAGGTCTTCATTTGTATAAACAAAAGTTGTTAAGAAATAAAGTTATTATTGGTGTTATTAATGTAACTAGAAAAGATGTATGTAGCAAAACCAGGGAAAATTAGCGGTTAATGAACTGATTGATTGTTATAGCGATCCAAAGTGGGATTGACATAGGAAGTAGGTGAGGCATGTTATAATCAAAATAATATTTGAATGGACAATTGTTAATCCACAATTATATAGAACATTAATACACATAATCCAACAAATAAAATTATTAAAATATGAATATTATTATTTGAAATTTATTTTAAACTCATATTCAATTTAAACTTAATAATAAAATAATATCCAGCCCAATATATCTTTCCAAAACTTTTGATTGGACCTAGCAAGAAACTGGTTCACTAGTTTACGTACCGGTCTGACCGAAGTAAGAACCTAGGGATTTAGTTTATGAGCACAGTTTTGAGAGTACTTTTTGCGGGATGAGATTCTCTCAGAATCTCACCTCTCTCCAAATCCCTCAAACCCCACCAAACAAAGAAAAAAAAAATCCCTCATAAGCAATTTGAGGCCTCATTTTGGCCATTGAGATTCATCTAAGAGCTCATAATTTTTCACTTGCCCCATTAAAAATAAAAAAATTGTATTATAATAAAAAATAATTTTTAGCATAAAAAATTTCAACTTAATTTTAACTATCTGGATATATTTTATTTCAACAGAAGGACCTATAAGAGATACAGACTTATCCAGTTAACTGTAAATTTTATGTACAGTTAACTGGATAAGTCTGTATCTCTTATAGGTCATTCTATTGGAATTAAATAGGTCCAAATAGTTGAAATTTTTTATGTCAAAAAGTTTTCAGAAATAAAAAAAATAAAATTTCTTCATTTCTTATATATTATAATATATATTTTTTTATTTTTAATTGTATAAATTACAAATTATGAGCTCTTATATGAATTTCAAGGGCTAAAATAGGACCCTATAAAATTTCTCCCTACTACACAACGGTGAGAAATGTTACACAACGGTGAGAAATGTTGTGTCAATGTTCGGATGAATCCATTACGTGTCATGTTGTGTGAATGTTGGGATGAATTCAACGGTCATGATTAGGAGATTCTGAGGGATTCTGAGGGAGTTGCTTCTGAGAGAAACCGAACCCTACTTTTTGCCTAAAATAAAGTTGAATATTTCCAATATTTCAACTAACTTTCTTTTATGACGAAAAGCCACAAGTGTTTAATTGATGGCAAACAAAGAAAAGAAAACACCATGAGTTCATATTTCCAATATATATCTTGATGCTCCAATGCGGGTAAGTTCTAAAATCATAAGAACCAAACATGCTTGTTTTGGTTATGTAGAGGCAGGACTTATAGATTAAAAGAAAAGGGCGAAGGGGCAAAACTAGCCACCGTAATTTTTCAAATGGACAACTTTGACACCCGTAAATTGGATGGTGCAAAACCGGACATTATAAAGCAAAATGGGACAAATTTAGCCACGCCGTTAAGTTGAAACTAACAGACGTGAGTGTTGGCGTGGGGCCCACCTTCATTAACCTCTAGCTTCAACTTAACGGCGTGGCTAAATTTGTCCCATTTCGCTTTATAATGTCCGGTTTTGCACCATCCAATTTACGGGTGCCAAAGTTGTCCATTTGGAAAATTACGGTGGCTAGTTTTGCCCCTTCACCCAAAAGAAAAACAGAGGAAACACACGTAAACAAATGAGAGAAAAAGAAAGAAAAGAAAACGGCACTTACAGCTTTAAGATCATAAGTCAAACAGAAAACTCCATAGCAATTTTCTTCATTATTATTGATTTCTTCCTGACGCCTTTCCACAACCAGCGCCTTCACTTTACTGCACACAACCAAACATTGCCACAACAATCACATACATTTACAATATACATACATCTTTTATTATACATACTTGTTTCTTATACACACGTGTGTATAGGGTTAGAGGTTATATTTGCCCGGGAATATGCACGGCGTATCATAAATGTCTTAGAAGTATTATTTTGCCCAACTTTACCTCAAAAGTGTGCAGGGTGTATCATATTCATAGTTCACTGTTAAAATACTAGGAGTCAATGCCAACTATTTAATAGTCAACGCGAGCTTTTTAACAATGGCAAATATAATGCACCTTAAACAGTTCCGAGACAAAATTGAGCCAAATAATAATCTTCTTGGACAGATATGATACATTCACACATTTTCGAGGATAAATATGATCTTTAACTCTACATTATAAAGATACATTACATACATGATACATACCTGGTAGAGATGGAGCAAGAAATGGAGGGATATGAAGAATGAGAGAGATGACCAAAAGCAGCATGTTTTTTTCCTATAAGTGGGGAGAAAGAAGGACGTGGTGATAGTGAAGAGGATGACTGAAGAAGGGACTTGACTGCGTTGTAACTTGGGTTTAACTCTGCCACTGCCATGGTGGTGATGGAACTAGCATAGGCAATGAATGATATATATATATATATATATATATATATATATATATATATATATTTCAATTCATTAACGACAGTTACGTTCCTTATTAAAAAAAACGTGAAGTAGAGGAAGAAGTTGAGATGATTTGAAACACTGGTGTATGTGTGCATATAAGGCTATGGAGTTGACACTTGTAAGTCAAAAATCTCAAACATCATCTTCATCCTACCCACACGAATAGTAACCTACTTATACATACACGCTGGTCAAATAATATCTCGCATGTTCAACAGACAAGAAGGTTTTTCTTCTATTTCTATATGCTGGATAGAAAGAGAAACTTTGTACTTATATTTTAGAATTTTACCATCCATCTATTATTGGGCTGACTTTGTTGTTATTTATGCATGGTACGATCTCATCATTATTCACACATATAAGGAAACCGTTAATTAAACCTTATCAATATTACCTTTAAATTTGACAACTTTTCAAGTTGTCCCTATATAATATTCACTTCAATGATACATGAAAACAAAGTCAACACACAATAAATGGAAGGTAAAATCATATATTTTTCATACACAAATTTAAATGACATGCTCTATAAACAAAATAAATTCTCTCTCTACCTTGTAAATAGGACAAAAAGACTATGTTGATTATAGATAAGGTTATGGAAATGAATTTTGAGGTCATAGTTAATATAAATTTTAAAGTTTTACTTGTAATCAGATGAAATATGTTGAAGTAACGTAATTGTGAAAAGCTCCCACACCCTCTCTTTCTCTCTCTCTCGTTTGTATATAAGGCATCTTATAAAATGGATGAATGGTCCTTGTAAAAGTTCATTTGATGGGCTATTAATTAAAGGTATTTTTTTGCACTGAAAATATAAAGGTATTAACAGAGAGAAAATGCAGTACCGATATAAATAATTTATTTATATACATAAAATTGAAAATTTATTTTATTTTCAGCCAAAATTAATAGAAAACAGGATAAAGTAATCTCCCTAAGCATATATTATACTACTCTGATCTGTTCTATTTATGAGTTATAAAAATAAATTTATTTTTGATTTGGTATAAAAGTTTATTATTAGATTTTTGTGTGTGTATAATTTTACCATTTATTTATAAGAAAGTGACAGAAAAATATCTTTTGAATTTCAAAATTTTAAATAAGTGATCCCTTACTCATTCACAAAAATAAGAGCAATTTTCAAAGAAAAAGTACTCCATCTCTTTTATCCTAAATATGAGACCAATTTAGAGAGTTAGTTCTAGATATAGGTCATAATTCTTAATTTTATCAACTTCTTTACAAATTAGCTATGCTGATCAAACAATAATGATGGGGAGGAAATAATAAAAAATGATTTGGGGTATTTCAGAAAAAACATGTAAAGATATCATACTAACTAAAACCCTTTAATTTAATTAAACTAGTTAAATAGATTTTGTGTGTGTGTGTGCACCAACTGAATATAATATTGTAACCGGGCAATTTTTGAAAAATAGTTTATAAAACAAAAACATAAGATATTTGGTCATATTTATAAGTCATATCATTATATTTTTTTATAAAAATGTAAAATTTTAATCTCCATTTAATATTTTGTAAACTTTCCAATTTGTGGGTAGAGTGTGTAAACAATAGGAGTAAGGTAAAAAATAAATTTCAAGCTACAATTAATAACATTTAAAACCTTTTCCCTTAAATATATTACAAATAATTTATAAATATGATTAAAATTTTATATACCATAAATTTGTTGTAGATATGTTTGCGAACCAAGGAAGTCTATATGTATATACTTCCAAGATTAATAATTAATTTGCTTATTTGATGGCTGGCGTTTGTGAGATTGAGGCAACCACACTTGTGTTTTTGACCTTTTGTTATGCATTCACAGTTTTTGGTGGGTAGTGCATATGCTTTGTAGTGTATATATTTCCACGTCACGAATCTATTCTCTTCACTGTTAAGCCACTCATTAGGATTCTCCTTTTTGACTCTTTCTTTCCAAGATATACAAGAATATATGTGCACCCCTCAATGATATAACTAAATACAAATCATTTTACTGATTCATATATAGATATAGATTTTACCTCAAACAAAATAATGGGTGTCCTTCCCATGCTCACATAAGATTAGAATCTCCCGGAAATAGCAGTATAACAATACTCCTCCAATTGATTTGCTAGGTTTTGAGTTAAGAAGAATATCAAAAAGAGTAATAATGATAAGTTAAGAATACAACATCAGTCAAATGCATTATAATTATTACATACATATATCAATCAAATCTTGCTGCTTACATTATTATTCAAGAGAATCTTGATGTCGAAAAGATAGGCTGCGTAACAGACTCTGATTGGAACAATTGACCTAATGGTTCAAAGAAATTTGATAGTGCAAATTTTTCCCTCGTGGACCTTTCACGATGGATTTAAAAGGAATGAGATTTTTAGTTGTCTTTTTTGGCTTATTTTTTTAGTTGGATTTTAAAAACTGAAGAGATAGGGTTGTTAGGTAACATTATTTTAAAATGTTTTTAAAATTGTCTCATTGGATAACTTCATAAAGTGCTCTCTTTGATCTCCCTCTCCTTTTTTGAGAGGATTCCACACCATTATTAATCAACTATTTGTTCTCACTTGCCTATCTAATTGTTTTTGAACATGTCCAAAGTACTTCAAACAATTTTCTATTGCAACCTCCCCAATCAATGCTGCTCTAAATCTTTTTTTATTATGATCATTCTACATCTTATCACACATCCATCTTAACATTTTCATCTTTACCATTCACATCAAGTGGGTTAATAATTTATTAAAAACATGCAGTGATTCTTTAAGATACCTTTTATTTATCATTTGTAATAGATGTTATCCCATACAAAATCCCGTTTTTAACATGAGTAATTAGTAGGGACAATCTAGGAAAAATTAAAAATTTGAGGAAGAAGTGGATTGTGAACTTACATTTAAAATCAAAACAAACTTGTTAATCATTTCATACATTTAAGTTTCATAGAATAAATTAAAATTGGTCTATCTGTCAATAAAAAAGAGTATTGGTCGCATAATGACTTAGCCAGGTCCTTGAAATTTTTTCTCGTGTTTTATCATTTATGATCATTTCACACTTTTGACATGCATGTGAACACTCCTATTTCCTATCGCCTTTTCTTTTTGAGATAAAGTAAAATGATATATTAAAATAGAAGGAAGATTACATAAGTCTAGTTGATGTTTGGAATAACTGAGCAAGGTAAATTAAACCTGCATTCTAGAATTGTCTATCTTATCTCCTATTCCCAACAAAGTAATGATTTTGTGATGAAAGGTTGACATGCCGCTGGTTGTTT
Source organism: Mimosa pudica (assembly GCA_029929735.1). Classification (NCBI taxonomy): domain Eukaryota; kingdom Viridiplantae; phylum Streptophyta; class Magnoliopsida; order Fabales; family Fabaceae; genus Mimosa; species Mimosa pudica. Next base: position 1,773,161 of record JAKELP010000021.1, on the reverse strand, counting down.
GATGTTAGAAAGAAAAAGCATGAGTTTCAACACATGCAGTTAATAGTCATAAATAATGTTTAGCACAAAATGTAATTTCCTTTCCTTTTATAAATGCGTTACTTACGCTAATGTTTTGTCCTTTACGCCTTTGATTGAGTCTGCATAAAAAATGCTTCCACTAAAATAGAGTAAATTTACTAATTACTATTTATATTAATATTACTAAGGTGTAAAAAATATAATATCCATTGATTGTGGTCAAGATGTAAAATATCCATGTGATTTTTTGGAGTAAAAATAACGATAACATTTCAAATCAGGAGTAAAAAGTATGTCTCTCTTTTGAAATTTTATGAGTATTTTTGCCCCTATTTTAAATCTTATAATTACTTTTGCTTCAAAGAATCACATGGATATTTTTACACCTTGACCATAATAATCACATAGGTATTTTGCACCTTAGCATATAATATTAAAAGTTTTATATATTTCTCCTTCCTAAGTCAGAAAAGTGTTCAGATTATCATTATATGACCCAACAAAAGGCTGTTGTACAATTTAAAGAATTAAATGCAGGGCAGAACATCCATGTGTTTAATGTCTTGTGCTTTTGCTTCTCTATTTGTTGTAAGTGCCACCTTCTCTTCAAGTCACCTGAGCACAAGCTTTCGGAGCTTTCAACGGACAAAAGCTACCAAACACATAATATATTTTTTATTTTAGGAAAAATATGCATAACTCCTCAACCCTATTCGATTTATTGGTTACTCTTTTTTATAAAGAGAATATAATTTTTAATATTATAAGATAAAAGCGATACAATAATCTTTCTTTTAAAGAAAACTTCAGTAGCCAACATATAAGTTTAATTGAGTTGTATAAAAAAGTTGGATTGACAACATCTAATGTACCATGTATGGTACTTTCCCCCGTATTGATTATGTTATTTAATTAAGTGTATATATGTTCGTTATTATTAAACTTTGAAGGTTCAAAGAGTTATTCGTACATGGTTTAAAGTTAAGAGGAATTTTCAAACAAAAAAAGGCCTTGTAGTTTGGTAGATAAGCTCTAATATAAGTGGAAGATCGCGGGTTGCACTTGTAATTCTGGTGCATTAGTTCGTGCTCCTTTAAAATAAGCTCAGACAATTATTTTTTTTCTCTTTCACTCAAATTAAATGTTTAAAATACTTATTTTTGTAATTTATTAGTTTTTGTTTTAAATTGTAAATATTAGTGTATGTTGTTTTATCAAAACATTATAATCAACTAACTGTAATAAAAGAAAATTTCAATTCCGTTCCTTATATAGCAATCTTGTACTATGCATTATTGCTTTTCTCCATTAAAATTGAAGTGAAAATTTTCACTTCCTATTTGACCGCAGTGTTTTTTATTTGTTTTTTTAATTTTCATTCTTATTCTATCCTCACTCACTGTTGGCTCAAATTTTGGATTTTAATTTCAATATGGTATTTAATTTGCTTATTTTGTAATCTCAGATAGCATTTAATTATGGTTATTATTTACTCATTCATAATATTGGGGTTCATTTTTTTGTACATGCATAAACCCCCGCCAAAACAAATGAGTTATATGCTATAACTTTCTAAAACTTTAAGTTATTATATACAAATAAATAATGAATGACATTGGAAACTAGGGATATATATTTACATAATGCAACAGTCTAGGGGTTTTCATTGTAGACTTTTTTGTTACATGACATAAAGTTTAAGAGGATTGTGTATAATTTAGTGAAAGATTAATCTTTTTACAAAATTAATGATGCAAGTCACTCCTTTCTACCTTCATCCCTAATAATACGGTTAAAATTATGTAGACTAGTAAACTTGTGAGTTGTGACCGGACAATTTGATTGAATCGAAAGTATGACTTAGCCCCTCATAAGCTTTTAGGTCCTAACTCATCTAAAAATTTTTGTGCCAAAATATAGGAGCGCTTTTCAAAATATCTTGTAAAACATAATTATAATCCTAAATTACATAAAAAGGGACAAATTTACTCTAAATGTATATATTTAGAATAGGAAGGAGGAATATTTATTTAATTTTAGTCCAATATTATTTTTTCGTAATTCCAGACTTCATCTCTATCGCGGCCCAATCGTATTTCACATTTGATGGGTAGTCTTTACTCTTCAGGCATTTTTTTTAGTAAAAGCAAATTTACGAGAAATAATAACATAATTTTTCTAGTTTCCCCTCGCACTCTTTTTCTCTTTTTTGATCTTTTATGTTGTTCAATTAATTTGAATCCGTTCCAATCTAATGTATTTTCTTTAAATATGCTTAGCAAAATACGTAAATTAGATGTTAAATTTAAACTATATCTCTTTTAAAAGTATTTTTCTTCTTTCTTCTTGTTAAGGAATTAAAATTTGGGAAAATGCTTTTTCTAATTTAAGACTTGGTTCAAGAAAATAATCTTCTTAACCACCAGGTATTAATTTTAGTCAAAGTCGTTTTGACCACCTAAAATGAAGTTTTAAATCAAAATTCATGTAAATGCATAAAATAAATACCTTTAATTGTGTCATCTCCATTAGACTCCACAATGCTCAAATCTAATCAGTCACATAGTTACAACATATTTGAGTGCCACTAATCTTACCATCATTGATTATGTCATCACTGCTTCTATTTCTTTAAAGAAACTTCACACTTATTTAATTAAAGTAGGACCAATTCCACATGGACATCCATTTAGATCTTAGTGTTGCTACAAGGAATATCCAATCTCATTTTCAATCCCTTTAGCTCACAGCATATCTCCACTATATATACAATTCTCACTAGCTCTTAGCTTTTCCGCCGGCCTTATAAAATACACACAAACAACCAAAAATGATGTAATTTTCCTGCTCATGCTGTCTCCTACCTAAACTTGACATGCTTAACAATGTTAGTCCTTGTAATTTCCGAAGATAAAAAACACAATCATATGATGATATGAATGACTTCTTCATGCTTCACTCTCATTCTCATTTAGCCTAAGTACCCATCTACTTAATTTGCAGGCAAAAAAAGATAAGCAAAAAAATGTCATCAACTGTAGAGGAAGTTGTATGGTCTTCTACCATTGAAGAAGGATCAAGCAAATCATCTCTTGCTTCATTATTTGATGAAAGGAGTGGCTATGATTCAAGAACTGGAATATATCACTCTCTTTCTAAACTTAATGCTGAGTATGAAATCCCAACAAGGCCTGATCTTGATGTTGCAAGTCTTGTTTTATCACACTTCCCTCATGCAAACCACCATGCAGCTAAAAAACCTGCCTTCATAGATTCTTCAACTAACCAATCTATAAGCTATGGTGAACTTCAAAGCTCTATTCACTCCCTTGCTTTGGGTTTATACCATGGAATCGGTATCCGAAAAGGCGATGTAGTGTTTGTTCTGGCACCAAATTCAATTTCTTATCCAATCATGTGCCTTGCTGTGTTGTCAATAGGAGCCATTCTTACCACAGCAAATCCTCTAAACACAGCATCAGAAATAGCCAAGCAAGTGAAAGATTCAGGTGCTAAAGTTGCAATTTCAGCACCTGAGGAGATGAAAAAACTTTTACCAACTGGTGTGCCTATAATTCTCACAACACGTCCATCTGATGGTCAAATGGTTTCAGTTGAAGAGTTAATTGAAGGCTGCTCTGGTAATAATCCAAAAGAGCTTCTTCCTAAAGTTCAGTTTTCTCAATCAGATACAGCAGCTATTTTGTACTCTTCAGGTACCACTGGGATGAGCAAAGGTGTGGTTTTGACACATGCTAATATCATATCCATCATTAGTTTACTGGCATGGTCTGCTGATGTAACTTCATCCCAGAATGATGTCTTCTTGGGATTCATCCCTATATTTCACATTTATGGATTAATGTTCTTTGGATTAGGATTGTTGTGTAGGGGAGTTACATCAGTTATAATGCAGAAATTTGACTTCAAGGAAATGCTTTTAGCAATTCAGAAGTATAGAGTCAATAACTTACCAGCAGTGCCTCCTGTGATTCTTGCTCTTGTGAAATATGGAAGCAAGGCTGGAGTTGACTTGTCAAGCCTTAGGAAAGTTGGTTCAGGTGCTGCACCTTTGAGTAAGGAGCTAAGTGATGAATTTAGAAAGATGTTTCCTTGGGTTGAGCTTAGGCAAGGCTATGGACTAACAGAAAGCTGTGGTGGAGCAACATTTTTCGTGTTCGACAAGGATGCTAAAGCACGATCTGGCTCGTGTGGGAGGCTTCTTCCAACTTTCTGTGCAAAGATTGTGGATGTTGAGACAGGGAAGGCTTTGGCTCCAGGGAAAGAAGGAGAGTTATGGCTTAAGAGTCCTACAATAATGAAAGAGTATCTAGGGAATATTGAAGCAACAGCTGCTACACTTGATTCAGAAGGGTGGATGAAAACAGGTGATCTTGCTTATGTTGATGAGGATGGATTTGTGTATGTCCTTGAAAGAATAAAGGAGCTGATTAAACACAATGGATATCAGGTAAATATAACCAAATTCATTCTAGATTCTTTTTGAACCTTTTAACTCAAATGAGTGCTTATAATTAGGGTGAATGCACTATAGGTCAATAACACAATGTTTGAACCTTTTAACTCGAATGAGTTGATACTATGAATTGAAAGTAGGAGAAGTAGATTGGTTGCTTGTAAATCACTAGGAATTAAAAAAAGGAAAACGATTTTGCAAGTACAAATATTTTCCCTCAACAGTTATTTGGCATATACGTTTCTCTCTCTCAATTAAATTCCTTGACTTTGCTCTATTAGCATTGTTAACTCATGTCCATTGGCTAACAGTGCTAACAATGCAAGCGAAAGTTACAGAGGTCATAATGTTAATAAAACACAAATAATAGATTTAGTAAAGAGAGGAAAATGTACAAGTACCTAAGTAAAAATTGAGGGAAAATATAGCTATTTGCAAAATGGTTTTCCCAGATAAAAGTTTAAATGTCAGCTATGATGTTATTTTTTACATTTGTAATGTTTTGGTATTGCAGGTTGCTCCTGCAGAACTGGAAGCTTTGCTGCTCAGCCATCCCAATATTGTTGATGCAGCCGTTATACCGTGCGTTTGCCTTATCAAACATCAAATCATCTTTTTTCTCACATCTTGTAATATTTTTACATGCAGTATATGTATATATATTGATAGAAAATATACTTATTGAACTTGCAGGGTTGAAGATGTAGAAACTGGACAGATTCCAATGGCGTATGTAGTGAAAGCAGCTGGTTCTGAGATCACAGAAGACCAAATCATTCAATTTGTTGCCAGCCAGGTGAGCCCTCGTTTAGCTTTGCAGATAGTTTTGGTAAAAGCTATATCTTGTTGGCCAAGCAAGCTTAGTCATATAGGTTTTGCTTCTTCTCTTTCCTCTTGATCATATTAATGTTCTTTTCCTAATTATAACAAGTATGAAAAAATTTCAGGTGGCTCCATACAAGAAAATAAGAATTGTAAGCTTCATTGATGCTATTCCAAGGTCAGCTGCTGGTAAAATCTTGCGTAAGGATCTTGTTTCACACAGCAAAGCTAAACTTGTTTCCAAGTTATGAGTTTCTTCTTTACAATTTTCACTGTGTTCTCAGTGCATAACTGAGAGAGATGTTTGTAATTTTTTGGTTCTCATAAAACGATAGTCTTTTTCAGTTCTCTAAATACAGATATTGGATTTGTACCAATAAACTGCTATTATGTTGTATTTGTTATTTATTAATCCTAGTGTATGTATTTTCAGTCCAATAACTTTTGTTTTATGGTATGTCGCCGAAGCAATATTTGTTACTTATATCATCAAAACAGAATACTTACTAGTCTTAAAAACCCAAAGAGGTGTTGTCCAAAGAGAAGCTAAATTTAAAAATGAGCCTTAAGTATAACATAATTAATAAAGATAACTAATGAAGTTAATAATGTATGCAACAGAGTCAAGCAAATAGAAGCTGTTCAACATGATAGTCAAAGTTTTGTAGAGTGTAGACGGAAAACCCCATGAAAAAAAATTACTTCCTCCAATTCTAAAATTAAGAATTAAGAAATACTCGTGGTATAAGGATTGCTTTGGTTGTAAATATAAAGCCTCAATTCACTTTATGTACCAAGGTTGTAATTAATTTCTCAAACTCTCCCCTTTGACCACACATTTTGTAATTAATTTCTTAAAGAGAGGTTTCTGTCAGCGGTGGTTTCAAATGCAAATGACCAAAGTATAACTTTAGAGAAACCAACACATTTTTTACAAATAATTAACTCAACTAATTTCCTTAATCTCTAAATATTAGTCATCTATCTCCTATATTATGATCAAGGAGAGTATAAAGAAAACACAATAATCTAGTTATTAGTATAGCAACAAAAACTAAGCCTAAAGTAGCACCCCAAAAAACTCAAGATCCAAGGCTTTAGCCCCATAAAATTCCAACTATAATAATGATACATGCAAATAAGATTACAAGGATAATAAGGCAGGTAAGCCCGAAGAATTCAATAGGACCATCGGTGATTATAAATTAAAAGAATGTCATGTCCAATGGAATGAAAAACAAATGCTGCTATGTCTTCCATCTACCACCCTTTAAAATTGAAGTACTCACAGTTTATCCATACATTTCAATGCTATCAAGGTAACACCAGAGATATCCCTAAGTATATTTTTTAAAAAAATGCTATGATCCGCATGTAATCTGTTTCTTTGAGGAACGTGAGGGGTTCCTCACGCCAGGCTTCAACATTCCAGTTTATATATATATTTATTTATTTCTCACCGCCACCGAGCCATTGCCAAACACCACCGGAACTTTGCCGCCTGGCAGAAGCAAGCTCCATCTCTTGGTCCAGAGCAGACTTCTGTCTACGAAGAGCCTGGACCTCATCTTCCACAGACTGTGTAGATTCCAGAACCTTTTGTAGCTCAGCAATTTTTGCCTGCAAAACAATATTACCATAATGATAAAATGCAACACCATAACCAATAAAATTTAAGTCACTTCCGAAATAGAATTTGGTTTAATACCTCAAGCGTAAAACATCTTGATCTCTCAGCCACAAGTTGTCCCTGGACTGACTGGAGCTCCTGAAATAAAAAAATCATTGATGAATATTGTTATTACCACCAGTTAAATTATAGAGCAACTCAGTATGGAAGTTGAACTCCTCTAGTCCAATTTTTAGGGTAGAGAGAGAGAAGGTTCATTTGGGTCCTATATACAAGTTGAGTCATTAAATTTTCCATCTGAATGAACAATTATACCCTTAATTTATTATCATACTGACTTTGCCTCCATGAGGTGCATATTGCATATATTAAATAGTGATAAAGTAGGAATTTTGTTAAATTTAAGGCACATTTCATAATATTCAAGGTTATCGTAGTCTGTGTGAAACAAGATAGAAATAACTAATACTATCTCTGGTCCTAATTATGAACCCCTTTGACTTTTTTGAAAAAATTAATGATGCAAAATTAATCATTTTAAAATATTTATAATTATTTTTTTTTCTCAAAACTAATTTATTCTACTCATAAACTAACCTATAATATTATTACATGCGGTCTATGTTATAATTTAATGGTCTAATTTACTTCCTCAACTTCCACTAGAAAAGTCAAAGGGGTCTTGTATTTCAGACAGGAAGGAGGAGTACAAGACTAGACGAGTATTACATACCTTAGACAACTCAGCATGAGTATTATTAACTTCATCAATCTCACCTCTGAGCTTAGAATTTTCAGCCTTGACTTCTGCAAGTGACGATTCCAAAACCTGTTTTTCTTTTTCGAAGGACTCGACTTTAACTGTGACATCTCTAGGACGACCATTTTCAGTTGGCTTCACATTTATATCATTCAGTTGCTTGAAATCCAAGTTCTCAGCCTTAGTCAATGCATAAGCAGCAGTAACAGAAGCTGCTGCAGCAGCAGCAGCTGGGGATTGGAAAATCTTGGGGTGTGAGGAATCCCTTGGCTTGGGTCTCATGATGAATACCTATATATTAATAAGAGAGCCATCATCTAAAGAATGCAATATAGTAAATATGTCAATGTAGAAGGACTTAATAAGATAAAATCACGCTTGAAACCAAAGATGAAACTATAACTCATGCAAAAGTATAACGGTGGAATGATTGAATCTAGTTTTTGCAACAACATTCACCAAATATGTCATATTTCCTCACATCTGTTGAAGCTTTAGATGTGGTATGAATGAGTGGAAAGTTTCGAACACAGACTTAGATACATTATAAAATGAACTATAGACTAAAGTTTAACTTCACCAACACTGGTTCTAGAATTAGCATGCCTTTGGGATTTTAATTTATTTTGAGATGATAAATCTTAACGTTCACATCCTTATACAGTTCTCCACCATTGAAGTTGCAGAAGATCCCTCAAAAGTGGAGATAGTCTGATTTAGTTCTGCTTTCCAGGTCCATCAGTTATGCTCAATAATGTCAAAAGATTATGACAGTGCAGTGACAGGTAGAAAAGAAGAATGATCACGAACAATAATGTAATCATTGATCAGCTGCTAAGAAAAATGTATGCTGAAAATTCTGTAAAAAAATTAAGACGGATAATTTTTCAATAGCTAATACAAAAATGAATTAAAGAAAAATAAAAGTTTACATACCTCATTGCTATATTTCCCATTATAGCCACCAAAAGCTACCAAATACATCTCCCCATCAATCATAGCTGAGCCGACAGCAAGACCCTGTTTGCAAACAAATATTTGCATCATATATAATTTGACAGACACATCCACGCGTCCACATCTTTGTACATAAATTTTAAACATATGTAATCAAATATAAAAGATTGCCACACTTTTTCATTTCAAACTTTGATTGAGCCGAGATCATAAAATAAGAAATTTGTTTTAACATCAGCATTCTTTTTCTTTATAACTCAACATCAGTATTCTAAATAAGTGAAACAACAAAATTCAATTCACCAACAATTAAGCTTATATAAGTTCAAACAGTAATCACAATTTCATTTTTCCCTCCAACAGAGATCTCGGTTAAAATTTGTTATGGAAAAGACAATAACTATCATTTGATGAGATGGCACTCATATAAAGCATTCCAAACTGAAATTCATGTGGTCTGTGTATCCTTTATGACCATTGATTAACTGATAAATTAAACACTGAATAAGTCTCTCAAAGCATCATTTCAGATAATCTCATTGTTATGATGATACTAGTTTCGCTAGTGCACAATTCCACCAGCTCTCTTAACCTGTAGACACATCATAGACGGATTAAAAGTAATCTCTAGACCACATATCTTCAGCTAACACTGCCATGGATTACCTGGCCACCTAAAGTGGTATTAAGCATCATTTATTTGTTTTTTTTCTAATATTAAGCATCGTTTCAAAAACACGGATTCTTTATTACCATACACCAACGCCAACAAATTAGTCCCAAAAAACCTATAAGATATGCTAAACCGATTTGCCTTCTCCACAAAAAGACCAGAAATCACAACCACAGAGAGAGAGAGAGAGATGGGATTTCAAAGTAATCACCTCACTGGCAAGAGGATTTCTGGGCTTCACAGCAGTCAAGACCGACAAAACTAGTTTAGACATGTTTAACTGTAGAGTCTCCAAGCAACCTGTTTTGTGGCATGTTTAATCAGATACTATGAAGATAATTATCACAAATCTATAAAGTATAACGGCACGTACAGACGGTGTCAATTCCATTTACCTACCACTTTTATTGTCTCCACCGCCAACTATGAACCAACTATCTTTAATGGTGATACCAGCATGGCCAGCCCTTGGAGATACTAAATCACCTTGAATTTGAGGCAGGGACCACTCCAACTGAAGCAAACAAAATATTTCTACCATGTTACAAGGAAACAAAAGCAACTTCAAAAATAAATGGAAGAACTTAGGAAACATTATGCAAGAATAGTGAAACATAACCCAACAATTAACTAATGTCAATTTAAGAATTTAAGAATACGGAAAAAGTTCTTCCACTTTCTTTACATGGGTTACAGGGACCACTTAACTGAGACAAATCCATAACCATAATTCTATTAATCTAGAAACAATATTAATTTCAAAAGGCTAACAAAGCAAAGAAATCTCTTCAAATAGCAGAAGCTGTCTAGCATAAGAAAAAATGCAGAAGCACACATCAAGTTCAATAGCAAGCAATAAAAGTTGCACGCCAATGCAAATATTATATATCTGGATCTTCAAACTCATTACTACTTTAATGATCGCAAAACAGTTTCCAGAGTCAAATCGCTTACTGTTTCCAAGTCTAATATGTGTAGATCGTTGAAGAACACGGAATGAGAACAACCACCAAAAACTAGAAGATACCGATCTCCGTGAATAGTAGCTGCATGATCATATCTAGGAGCTGGAGGTGTCTGCCTATCAAAATGCAAGGAGAGGGTGCAGAAAATTTCACAACACATAAAGACAACTTTAGTAAAGTAAATTACAAAAATACTTACATTGTTTGTATTACATCCCAAGTCATGCTTTCCAGATGAAGAACGTGGACATCGTTCATTAACTTCCGGCTCATGTCTTCACCACCGAACAATATCACTCTTGAACCAACCAAAGTTGCCGACTGCCCCACTCGAGCTACCTAAGAATCCATCAAGAATATTCAAAAGTCAAATCTGAAACTTGTATATATAAATATTTTTAAATAGTTGTAGGAAAATTTCATACCATACACACAATACTCCTGCCTGGGGGTGTTTTTTTTTTTTTTTTTTGGGGAAGGGGGGGGGGATAGAATAAAAACACAGTAAACCAATAAATGTACTCCAAACATAGACAGAACTTCCAGTTTTATATAAACAGAAACACTTACCGGAACATTTCCTGAAGTCTCAATTACTCCATAAAGGGATGTTTCAAGATCAATGTAATGAACTGCAAGAAGTCCACAACATGTTGAGTTTCTATACTAAACGTTCTCCACTCAAATATTTAAAAACATTACAAAGACACAAACCCATAAGGTTGCCAGAAGAATCCTTTAGATTGCCGCCAAGAAGAAAAAGTTTATTCCCCCATCTGATCTGAAAAGGTACAAATAAAATCCTAACCTCTATCAGAAAATCAAATGAACAGGCGATTACTAAAACTCATGTTTAATCCTTTGGTAATGCAAAACACAAACGCTACAAAATATATACAGAGTTGTGAATGCAATTTACCATATTGTGACCAGATGTGGCTGGAAGAACCCCCTGTGAGTTACTTTCATTACCTTTATCAGCAATTAAATTTAATTTCAGATTGGACCATGTCAAATTTCTGAGGTCGAAAACCTGTAAACAGCAACATGAACGCTAAAGCAGTAGACATAGTCTAAGCTTCAGAAAAGTGTCTGAGCATACACTATACCTGAACATCTGACAAATTCCGACCATTGCGACTTCCACCAGAAATGTATAGCTTTTCATCAACCACTGTTGCAGCTTGCTGGAATCAGAAGACAAACCATACTCTAAGTTAAATATCTGGGAAAGGTATAAGCAAGGACTTAAGCTACATAGATACGAATGAACAAGGACATTTATAGTTTACATTTAATTAGAAAAATTAAGATGGTTCAAGATCCTAGAGATCATTCCTATATGCCTTTGTCAAGGAGGATAACTTTGTCGCTCATCAATATTTCCAATCCCTCTTCCGTGAATAAAAATTATTTGACTACTAAATTTAAAAAAAGAAAGGAGAAAGACTGAATAAAGTGAAAAACAACAGGGTTAAACTATAGTTAATCACATTATAAATTGATTATCCCCTTCCTTATCTCTAAGTTACACACACACAGACCTTGTAGCGAGCAGATGGACGGGCACCAGATACGGGGACTGCTACCCACTCCTCATATGTCAGATCCTTAAGCCAGTTGTTTGTATCCATATATTTCTTTTTCTCCTATACAATAGCCCTAGCAAAAGCTGCTTCAAGTTACTTCAAGTATCACTTTAGATTATATGACAACTTTCATATCAAAAGGAGCAGACAAGACGAAGGTCACAAGTATCTAGTCATTGCAGACATTAAGAAAGAAGAAAGAATGAAGCACACCAAACATAACAAATATTTATAATATAAACAGATGGTAGACTGTTTCCTGATTGGAAAACATAGGGGATAACCTTAGTATAAACCAAATAATTGAAAGGTCTCAAGAAACAACACTGCTACATGGAGACAAAAACCTTAAAGATCGAATGAGGATGCGGGCATGACATATTTAGGGACAAGAGGCAGACAAATGATATTATGGGAAAAGCTAGATGCCAGTAAGAATCTGACCACAAGCCCCCAAGGAGCGGGATTGAGTTTGCTAAATTTTGTCCGATCAGCATAACGATATTAAGGCTTACTATGAGCTGAAGATAGAAATAGTTACCCATTCAAAAACTGTAAGGAAAACAAGTCCAGGAACAACTAAAGTTTCCACCAAATCTAGACATCCAAATCTACTCTAGCGGTCGTCATTTGACAAATCACGCTTTACAATAGTTTGATCGGGATATACAACATAAACTTTGCTTCCTCTGATTCCTCTGTTCAAAACCAGGCAATAGTAACTGTATAAAAAAAGGGTCAACCCAGTACTAGTACCCATTTAGTAAGGGTGCTGAGGAAGGGAATATATTAGGCAATCTGACCCCCTGCTTTTTGCAAAGTGGCTGATTTGAGCCCACGACCTCAGACCCCATGGCAAGCGAGCTTACCGTTGAGCCAAGTCAGCCGTTCCAATAGTAAATGTCTGCATGCACTAAATCTATGAACTTCATTTTGGACCCCTACATAGAAGGAGCCAGTCTTTCAAGTTGCATTAGTTTTCAATAGTGAGCTACATAACACAAACCATGAACAATTTCAAATATGACAGAGTTTCAGAAAATCACAAATTCTAGTATGTTGTCCAAACATAAAATTCTCTAACCCAATTATTTGAATAAACTGATCTGAATTTCACCAGCTGAGTCAAACAATTGACAATGCAAAAACACAAGTAATAGCAACCTGAAGTCTCACCAATTGCAAATCTGTTACCCAATCACACACCCCAACAAAAATGTTGCAACTTCATATCAAAATATCAAAAGGGGTCCTTAAAAATCCAAACTTTTCCACCAAAAAAGACAGAAAATGAAGAATTAATTCAAAATTAAGCAAACAAAAGGTACCTTTTTTATTGGGGTATTAGAAGAAAGGTGGGATCTTGGGAAATGAGGCTTAGATTTGGATCTGCAACAGAAAAGGGATGAGATTGACGGTGGCAATTGGCAAATGTTCCCAATTGAAGAAAAGGAATTATAAGAGCCACCGTCAAGAGATTTGTTTCTTATAGAAGAGACTGTGAAGAAGAAGAAGAAGAAGAAGAAGATGGTATCAATATTGGTATCTGAAATGTCCGTTTGAATCTGCAAGTAACACACAAATCAACGAAATTTACAATTACAATTAAGTCTTCAATCACGGAATAATTATAATTAGCTCTCAAAAATCATCAACATATACTAAAATTCTAGGAAATTTGTAATTCTTCCTTTCCTCTGCTTCTCTTTTGACTTTTTTTATAAATCAAAAATATAAAATTAATCCTTTTAAATTATACAGTACTATATGGTTATTTTTTCCTTCTAATTACTTGTTTGTGGAGTACTATATGGTTATTTTTTTCCTTCTAATTACTTGTTTGTGGGTGGTGTGACATACGTTATAACTTTGATAATCTAATTTGCTTATTTAACTTCCATAAAAAAAAATTAAATAAGTATTAAAGGGAGTAGTTAATGTCTAAATGATCTATTATTGACAACAAGTCATTGAATTGTCAATAGCTCTGTAAGTTGCAATTTTGTCAATGACAACACTTTTATTGAGTTGTAAATGGTAATGTATCTTTTTACTTGTCAATCTTAATGGTAACATATCTCTTTATTTGTCATTGAGTTGTCAATAGTAAGAAACATATTGATATCATTCAGAGATCCTTAGGGACTTCAATCAATGTAATTTAATGATTTTTGAGGACCTAGTCATGATTAATTCCCTTATGTTGGACTTAGCTGTAATTTATCATATGGGAAAATTACACTCGGTTACCATGGAAATAATCTATTACAATCAAGTCTCTTGAAATTACCGAAGTATAGTGAAGTCTTATATATATTAGTTCCAAAAGTGAAAAAGACAAGTTTGCCCTTGTGTATTTCCCGTGCAAACCCAAGTGGCCAAGGGGGTGACTTTTGTGCGAGCACAATACAGTACTCAAGAGAAAGATGAGGGTGCGAGGAGGGGGTTAAGTTATTTGCCAGCTACATCATCATCTTCATCATTCATCATCTTCTGAACAAATTAAGTAGTGAAACTCACCTTTTTAATCCGTGATATGTGTTCAGGTAAAAAAAATGGTGGTATGTGCTAATATTCGGGTTTACATTTCTCATCCATCTTTGTTGTACAAATAAAAAAATGTAAAGTTCTATTTGTTGTTATGATGCTTGCTGGATATAGGTATTTCGACCTATAGGATGTTATTCTATGCAAAACGTATTGATTTATTATTGTGCTTGTAACTTGAGTTGTTTCATTGAATATGTGGGTGAGGGTTTGAGTCGTGTTCTGTTTTTGAGGTGATATTGTGTCGTCTTGGCATCATTAGACCGGGATGAGTTTAAAGGATGAACAATAATCTGGCATGCCATTTCATAACACACTTTCATATTACTCCTAGCTATTTGGATGCTCTATTTTCTTCCTTTACCGTGTTTGGTTCAATTTCATTCTTTCTACACGTCATGTCCACAAAATCATGCATATCCTCTACATATATTTGCATTTGACTGCCTCTAATTTACATGTCCTTCTTGAAGAAGGCACACCTCAACTCTTCATGGAAATTAAATCATATAGAATTATGGGCCAACACAACTCAACCATTTTGCTAACAAAAAGGTGTATGCATGGAAGGTTGAGGGAATTGTTAGATATTTTAATATATTATTTATATTATCATTATTTTGTTTAATTAAAATATCCATTAGGTGACCCGTTAGTTAGAGTAGGCCTAGTCAAATTAGGATTTTACTTAGTCTATATATAAACATCATAATCTTGATGGAAGGTAAGATGTGTGTGCACCAGACTAAGCTAAGAGCGATACAGTAGCCTGCTGCTTTTAGGGTTCCTTGACTGGTTAGGCAACTAACCTTGACCATCACTGTGCCAGACTCCAATCAGAAGAACATTTTGTTCCATGATTTCAGATCATCGAGTTATGTGGATTTCTGCATCAAATCGACTAACAATGACGAGTGGTATTTATAAGTTTTCCACTGCTATACTCTGAATAATAGACATCATATATTTTCTTTGTTATTGTTTATATGATTGGTCTAACAAGAATTACTAGTGCCTAGGTTTTTAATGTACAAGTAGTTAAAAACACGCTAATTAAAAAAAAGCAGAGACTCCCGTGAAGGATGGAAAATGCAAAGGGGTGGAGAGGCAATGAAGAGTGGCAGTTTGGCGGTGGAAAAGATGAAGCGGTGAATGATGGTATGCCGTGAGAAGATGCGGATATGTGGTGTTCCAGAGGAAAAGTCTAAAATTTTAAAATACACAAACAAATTAAATACTCTCTCCGGTCCTAAATATAAGACCTAGTTGACTTTTTTAAAGTATCCTATAAAAAAGCAAAATAAGTTAATTATAAATTGATTTACCTAATTTTTTCCGTTAGACTAGTTTATTTTACCTATAAATTAAACTAATGAATAATCTAAAAATAAATCAGATATGTCATGATTTAATAGTCTATTTCGCAACCTTAACCTCTCCAAAAAAAGTCAATTAGGTCTTATATTTAGGACCGGAGGTAATACACCTTAAAATATAAAACAAACAAATCAGGGTGTGCCACAGAAGATGTGGAAAAGATGTGGATGTTGATAAGTGCTAAATGAAACAAACAAATTAAATACACCTTAAAATATAAAACAAACAAATCAGGGTGCTCAATTATCAATAAATATAATTCAGTTTTCAAAATTTTAAAATTTTATTTTCCCGTCCTAAATATAAGACCTAGATGGTTTTTTTTGGAAAATACTAAAAAATTAAAATAAGCTCATTATTATAAATTGATTTAACTAATTTTTCCCTTAAATTTGATTATTTGACCTATAATCTAATGGATAATCTAACAATATATCAAATATGTCATAATTTAATAACTTATTCTCACAAAAATGTCAAATAGATTTTATATTTAGAATAGAGAAAAGGTAGTATGAAGAAAACACTATTGCCCTTCACTTTTATTTTTCTTTTTAAAAGATATACCTAAGCAACTAACCCCCAACTCCAAACTCGCTAATCCTACTGTGTACACTGGAGCTCCAGTGACCTTTCTAACGGCTGATCACTGGAGCTCTAGAATTTTTTTTATTTTTGAAAAGAAAAGTAATAAATATGAAACCATAATACTACCTCCGGTTCTAAATATAAGACTTAAATGACTTTTTTTTGGAGAGATTAAGGTTGCGAAATAGGTTATTAAATAATGACATATTTGATATATTTTTAAATTATCCATTAGTTTATAGGTAAAATAAACTAGTTTAAGGGGAAAATTAGTTAAATCAATTTATAATTAACTTATTTTGTTTTTTTTAAGGATTTTCTAGAAAAAGTCAATTAGGTCTTATATTTAGGACCGGAGAGAGTACTTAATATCTAAACGTAAATAGAATTCATGTTAATTATTAAGTATTTTCTAATAAATATGGCCACTTTGGTTTCTCTATTAACTACAGTTGTTTAGAACATTTAAAAATGCATTAGGAATTTTGTTGATGACTACTAGCCATAAAAATTCAATAGCAAAACCAAAATAGTTATAAGTAGCACAACAAAAATAGTTCTTAGAAAATAGTCAGAAACCCTATTAACTATTCTTCGGTTGGCAGTTTGGCCCATGCTCTAATTGGCCCATGTGTAAGAGAGATTTAAAGTAATAACGATAGGAGTCAGCATAAAAACTTTCACAAATAATGAAGGTCCAAAATGGAAAAATGTCGTTAAGTATATTGGCATTGCTATGATATTAAGCTCTTATAACAAGGGATAACAAAATCATTCAAAATTTAAACTCTTATAATAAAAGATGTCGAGAGTATATCGATTCATAAGTTATGAAAATTAGTTTGCAGAAAAATGATATTATAAATACTTTAAAATGATTATAGCTTCCTTAACCTACCTAAAAACCTATTTGGGTCTTACATAAACGATGGGAAGAAGTATTTCAAGAAATGGAGCGCATAGTCATGTGTAGTTGGATAAATTGATATTAATTTTGAGAAAAAATTGGGAAAAAAAAGAAATATTGATATAATTGAAATACAAACTACTGTACCTAAGTATTCTCTTTTACTTATTAGTCCCAAGCATATCAAGCTAAGATAATAAATATCATAGTCCCTAGCATATCAAGCTATGATAATAAATATCGTAGCACTCTCTCTATCTATACCTCTAACCAAACACATACAAACAAATATTAATATATTAGTTGTAGAGTCGAATAATTGGTGTTCTCCTTTTCTGTGATTTGGTGGTTTAAGGAATTATTTCTTAAAAAGTATTTATATCAACGGAAATTGATTCTATAGCATTATAAGAAAAAAAAAATATTGTGGCATAACATTAAATTGAATAATATAAATACAACTAGCTAGGTGTATCGACTATAATTCTAAATTTTGCAATCATTGATCCGTGTCAAATTAATGTTACAATTTTATTTCTATAACTATATATTCAAAATTATGACGCTCATCAGTTCATAAATTAATCAATTCCTACATCTACCAGAAAAAAAATAGATTACTGATAAAAGATGTAGTTGTTTAGTTTTATGACTAACTCAGAATTGCATACATAAATAGAAATATATATGGGGGATGAAGAAGACGACTACGTATGGCAACCGCGCATCTCAAATTTAAGAACCGCCATGCATTTATGCCCACCTTTCTCTCATAATAAAGAGTACGCAGTAATACATATAGAATAGTAGGTGATATATCAAAAGCAAAGCACTAATAAAATAATATATATCATATCTAGCTTTTCAACTCATCACTCGTTATTTAGCTATATCTGATCACTATTTATAGAGCCCCTCGTATTACCTTACTCGTGTGTTGTCATAACACAACAATTAAATTATTGGTATACACAAAATTGTTAGGGGTTAGTTTACTTAAGCCCCCAGAAAATGTGTATATATTTTAACCAAGCCGAAATCCTGAAATTATACAGCACGGCCAAAGGATCAAAGTGTTTCTTTTAAAAAAAAAATTGAATAATCCTTTCATTTTTACCAAGTGCATATACGTATGTTAACGACTAGCAATAGAAAAATAAAAAAAAAATATGTATATACAAGAAAATCTACAAGTTATTGCAATGTAATAATAGCTGATAAAAAGATTTCAAATGTTTATGGGTAAATAAATATTTTAGCATCTAACAATAATGAAATAACCTACAGGTATAATTATGGAAACTTACAATAATCAATACAGAGGTTTATGTGTTCAATATATAACTGAACTTACATGTGTATACCCCAGCAGTTTAACAACAAACAATAGCGACATTTTGGATGGTCATTTACCATTAAAACTTCATTTCATGTATTTTGGTATGCAGTATAATCTCATGATTTTTTGTCCTTATTTGAAAGTCAATTGCTGCCAATAACCTTTTTTTTTTGCTAGGCAATATACATTTATACTCACTCTTGTCCTAATTATAAGACTCTTTGAGTTATGGAGAAATAAAATTAATGGTGCAAAATTAATCACTTTACATTGTTTATAATTATTTTTCACTCGAAACTAATTTATTCAACTTATTAACTAACCCATAATATAATTACACGAGGAATAAGTTATAAGTTAGTAGTCATATTTACTTTTTTAACTTAAAACAAATTAAAGGAAACTTATACTTAGGAATGAAGGAGTAAGTTAGTAGTATAAGAACTCATTGTAAGCGAGCAACAGATCGCAGATCCCACCTGCAACTCTATATCCCACCTGCAACTCTATGCTTTTAGTGTCTACTCTTTAATAAAAGGAAATAAAATTTTCTTATGCGCATGATTATGTGTTGAAGAAGCGCTCGTGGCCACATTCTTAAAACTACAAATGTTGACTATTATTATTATCATTATAAAGAGGAAAACTAGACCTAGAGTCTCCTATAAATATGAAACCCAAGGACCTCATGCATTTCATAGTTCATCAATCAATAATCTCATTCCTAGCTACACGTTTGAGCTTTAGGCTAAGACATGATGGCCAGCTCAAAAATCATGGGGTCTTTGTTCACTGCTTTGCTCATTTTAGACTTGACATTTGCTACTATGTCATCCCACCCACAATCACCACCATCCAATGCCCATAGCTCATGGCTGTCCGGCACCAGCTCCACCGGTTGGTCGTCATCATCATCATCATCTGCGGTCCATGGGGCTGAACATGAAGTGGGAGTTAATGCTTGGATTATTGGGGATGGTAATAGTGGCCAATCATGTGGCGGCGGAGGTGCTGGAGGGGGAGGAGGTAGTGGTGGCGGTGGCGGCAGTTCCAGCGGTGGAGGTGGTGGCGGTGGTGGTGGTGGAGGCGGTGGAGGAGGAGGCGGTGGCTGTGGGATGTCGTCAAAAAGTTCTATTAAACAAGGTAATTAAAAAAAAGTTGGTTTGGAGTGATATTAATAAGGAAGTGGAGCTCCAAATCTTATATGATGAATCGGATTAAAGCAATAAGTTAATTAATACTGAATAATAATCCGTGCTAATTAATTATGTTATTATACATTTAAGTGTGTGTTGTATGATATGACGTAAACTAAATAATGAGTCGTGCGCAGCTATATATGTACGCGCGAGCGCCTGGGATTATAGGCGTGTCTGTACTATACGTACTTTGTAAAAGTGTGCTTGTAATAAATCTGTTATCAATATAAGTTACATGGAGATCTATTATTGTCAAGTATTTTTGTTATATATATATATATATTCTTTTTAATTGGATTAGTTCGTAGTGAAGAAAGCATTTAGTCTCTCACCTCACTGTTACTCTGTTAATGAGGATATCTTGTTCATTGATAAATATATAAAAAAAGGAATTTCTAGTTTGACTTAGATCATTTAACAGGGTAAGATGAAAAGTACTGAAAGAATATATTTGGGCATAACTTTTCGAAGGGAGAATAATGACGGAAAATCTCCTCCCCTAAAATTACGTTGAATCCCAATTAAAGTTTCAATATCTTAGAGTGGTCTAATCATGTGATGACCCGAATCAGTTTTCATTTCAGACTAGTATTACATATGACTATTGTTGTTAAACTCACGAATTGGCATATCAATTTTTACTGTCATAACTAAATAAAAGGTGTTATAATTCAAATAAATACTTAGTAGATGCAACTTGGTAAAAACTCACCTATTTACCTGCCGAATTTCACCATTCTTATGTTTCTACCTTACAAAATATAGTGTTAACTTGCTCTTAAACTCATTTCAATTATTTTTATTTGACTAAATTCAATGAATTTATATGTAAATTACATAGAAACTTGTATATTGAGGTTGATAAATTATTAATGTTGATATATTTAGTATCAACTATTTATATTCAAAAAATATTCTAATAAATTATTGCTATTTTTGCATTTTTTTTATTTAATTATATTTGAGAAATATATGTCTATTAATAAACGTAAACTAAGAGTTTATGATTCGAATCTATAATCCAATTTTACCTTTTTTTCCATTAGTTTGACAATCTTAGGTATAGAATCTATACCATTAAACATCTCCCTTGGTGGAGATGCTTTCTAACTTGGATTGATCAATAAACAACTATTTCCATTCCTAATATAAAGTCACTTTTAAATTTCGATTTGTTCATAAGTATAAGATCATTTTCTAGTTTTTCTCAATTTTTTTTTCCAAATCAACCCTAATAATGTTTATCTATAGTAACAAGCAAGAGAGTGAGAGTTAGGATAAAGGTATATATAGTTAGGATAAATTGGTAATATCACGTGTTAATAACAAACTTAACTAACATCCTTAGTCTAATTAAATTAGGGAGAGTGATTTTATATTTAGAAACAGATATAGTAACAATTTTAGGTTGTGATCAACTTATTATAGAATCAGAAAGACACCAACAACTAATAATTTGATTTGAAGGCCAGGTACAATAATCATAATTCGTGACTGGCTATAAGAGCGTTTAAATAATACTCCTATAATGTCAAAGAAGTTAATTGCACACTAATTCTTTGAAACTTCACGATATGATTAACAGAGTTTAGTTAGACCATTTCAAACCTGATATATATTTGAATTCTCTTGAATTGAACTAATTGATCAAGCTTTACATGGATTCAGCGATATCATAATAGTGCTTTTTTCGCCTAATTCTGTTTCTCATATTTAATAAGACAATAATTTTTTAGTCAATCTATAATTAGCAAGATTAACAAACTTGATATATTTAAAAAATTACTTTTATATAAATAATTACTTTATTCACAAATGATCGGTTAAAAAACAGAGAAACAACAGTCAAGTCCTAAAAACAAATTAATACATGAGGTCTTTCAAATCTCAAAATTACTAATAAGTATCTCGGGACCTAGAGAAATCTATTGTAATTGTGTAATTAATCTTTACTGATAGAAAAAAACCGCTAAGAATGATTTGGGCCTTGATTAACGAGTTAAAGTATATCGATTGACCAACAACATTACAACTATCGCCATTAATAACTAATTGGCTAAAGTATACTTTTGGTCCCTTATATTTGCATCAAGTTTCAATTTAATCCTTTATGTTTGGAAAGTACACTTTTAGTCCTTTTTTGTTAATACCATTAGTTTAACTTAACCGAAAATGCTAACTTAACAATTTTAAATGATTATTTTATAATTAAATTGGGACAAAAATGATAAATTTTGAAAATATAAGAATAATTACACTCAAATATTTTAATTGAACATTTTTTCAGTATTTAATAACCATTTAAAATTGTTAAGTTAGCATTTTCCGTTAAGTTAGACTAACAGTGTTAACAAAAAAGGACTAAAAGTGTATTTTCCAAACGTAAAGAACTAAATTGAAACTTGATGCAAACATAAGGGACTAAAAGTATACTTTAGCCTAACTAATTAGCGACTGACAAAAAAAAAACTAATTAGAGAGGGTAAATTGGTATATTCAAAATTAATTATATTACACAATGGATTGAAATGCTAGTAATTTTGATATTTTAAAAACCTTGCAATATTAATTTGTCTTCCTTTGGACCTGATAATTGCAATTTTCCGATCCTAAAGAAAAAAATAATCATTGAGTGATAAGATTATTAGACTATTACATATATAATATAGCGATCATATATAATTTAATTCTCAGGTTCCAACAACATGAGACTAGAGTTCTGTCGTGTTTGAATCGCACAAACAGGATTAAAATCTGAAGATAACTAAACTCTGATAAATAACTCATCATCTCACTATTAATAAAGAAATTACATAGTCCCACTATATATGACTTAGTTTTGTACCTCCAACGATTGATGAAGAAGATTAACGAAAATATCAATGATTTGCACTCCCACAACCACATGAAAATCGTCTAGGATCAATTTTTTTTTTTAAAAAAGAAGATTACATGAAGAGCAACCAAAAAAACACTTCTAAATTTACTGATGACAAAGATGATATGACAATATAATATATGGAAAAATTTCCTTCATTATATATTGTCATCAAAGACATAAGTGAAGAGCCTGATTTTGGGTCTGTTTGGATGGATAGAATTGAGACGATGGAAATGGAATTGGAAATTAGTGTAAGGGGTAAAAGATGGAAAATAGAGGTATTAATAATGAGATGTAAGGTTTGTGAGGCCCAGAAAAAATGTGAGATGAAGAGAGACAGTTTGTGGATCCCGGGATATATGTAAATTATCAATATATCTTTCCAATTCCAGTTCCATTTTCACAATTCCTCCCAGGCAAACATATTCTTAGGGCATCAATTATAAATGAATGAGCCATTATTTCATCTCTATCTTCTAATATAATTCCATGCATACATATAATATATAATCATATGTCAACATAATATAATACTCCCTCCGGTCCTAAATATAAGACCTAATTGACTTTTTCTAGAAAATCCTAAAAAAAGCAAAATAAGTTAATTATAAATTGATTTACCTAATTTTTTTTCCCTTAAACTAGTTTATTTTACCTATAAACTAATGAATAATCTAAAAATATATCAAACATGTCATCATTTTATAACTTATTTCACAACCTTAATCTCTCCAAAAAAAGTCAATTAGGTCCTATATTTAGGACAGGAGGTAGTATAATATAAAACTATAATATAATATCGATCTACAACGACGCAGCCAATACTTTCAATAATGAATATATTGATATCAGATGAATTACAATATGGAGCTTATCACAAATACTCCACATGAGCAGGAGCTGAACTCACTGTTATTTATACGTACATATATATAGACATATGTTATATATAGATATCATATTATATATAAAGTAGTATCAATTTGTTTATGTAAATATACCACTTGATCCATATAATATAGACCAAGGTCTCCTCGGAATTCTATTTAGTTCCTTACATGCCATGTGGGATTTGGACAACACCTTTGCCACCACTACCACCACCTTTGTTGTTGTTGTTGTTGTTGTTGTTGTTATTGTTGTTGTTGTTGTTGTTGTTATCTTTGCCATTTCTTCCACCACCGCTGGCTCCACCACTGCTGCTTCCACCGCCGCTGCTTCCATCGCCGCTGCCTCCTGCTCCACTTCCCGAGCCACTCCCATTGTTGTTGTTGTTGTTGTTGTTGTTGTTGTTGTTATTGTTGTTGTTGTTGTTGTTATCTTTGCCACTGGCTCCACCACCGCTGCTTCCACCGCTGCTGCCTCCACCGCCGCTGCTTCCGCCGCCGCCTCCTGCTGCACTCCCTCCGCCACTTCCACCACCACGGGCATTGTTGTTGTTGTTGTTGTTGTTATTGTTGTTGTTGTTGTTGTTGTTGTTGTCTTTGCCACTGCTTCCACCACCGCTGCTTGCACCACCGCTGCTTCCACCGCCGCTGCCTCCACCACTGCTGCTTCCACCACCGCTGCCGCCTCCCGCGCCACTTCCACTACCACGGGCATTGTTGTTGTTGTTATTGTTGTTGTTGTTGTTGTTGTTGTTGTTGTTGTTATCTTTGCCACTACTGCCTCCACCACTGCCGCCTCTTGCTCCACTTGCTCCGCCACTTGCTCCGCCACTTGCGCCGCCCCTTCCATTACCACGGCCATTATTGTTGTTGTTGTTGTTATTGTTGTTGTTGTTGTTGTTACGCTTGGGGTCGCAACTCTCATTTTCACTGTCTTCAATTATGCCCTTGATCTGGTCCTTGTCCTTGTCATCGTCCTCAGGATGCAATATTGCCGATGACCTAATGGCAAATGCCACGTCCAAAATCAGCAAAGCCATGAACACAAACCCTAGCACTTTGGAACTAGCCATGTCTCAAAAGTACACAGCCAAAAGCTTATATTATTGACTGACTGGAGGAAGTGATGAAATGCATGAAGGTTGAGTCCCATATATATAGGAGACTTATCATCTCCAGTATTAATTTTTTTTCTTGAAAAAATGTAGTTGTTTGGAAGAGTTCGTCATGTGAGCTTATCACACGTAAATTATATTTTGAGGCAACAGATATTAATGAGATATGGGTAATTAAAAGAGTGACTAAATTGACAATTTTGTCTTTGGATAAATTCTGTGTTTGTCGTATTAGTGAAACCACAAGAGTTAAGGTAAGAAACTCTATAAACAGGCGTCGTAAAGCTAAATATTAAGTGAGTATAGTGACTTAGATAATAGTAGTATTAGAGTATCCTCCTGTTGATATGTCACCTACTTTGCTTCATATTAATTACTGTTCACCATCGTCATAATAGTATTAAAAAAGAAATGAAGTTGCATGTCTTATACTGCTTGTGCATGGTTGGTGATGCGTGATGGTCATCTTCTTATTATAACCTCTATTTATTTCTTTGTACAGTACAATTTCCAGAATTTTATACTCAATTTACTCTTATTACTTATTATTAGCAATTCTTTTCTTGCTGGCATAAAATTGTTACTTATTAGTAGCCTGTCTTAATGTTCTTTCTCATTTCAAGTTTTTATTATAAAAGAAAATTTTAGTTAGGACGCTAAGTTTCGAAAGCACTTGGGTTAGATCAGAGTTCTCAAAATAAACTTGAGTGACTTCTCAGATTTTGATTTTGATTTTACTGTTTCAAATAATTGGTTTTTATTTTTATAATTTTATGAGGATTTGGTCTGAATTTAACAATAACCGCCTATACCTTTAATACTTAGTTTTGGTCTCTGCACGCCAAATTCTTATATAACTAAATATTGAAAAAAAAAACAATGAAAGGGCAAAATTGCTACGTTTTGAAATTTCCCAACTAAATTTGCATCTAACCTTAGTTTGCATGCATAGCTTCTTTTGACTAGGAAATGTGATGAGATATGATGTTTTAGTTCTCCCTCTGGTGTTAAATATGCGGCCTAGGGATGAGTTTTGTTCTAAATACCTTTTTCTAATTGTTCTCTGCTTTTCCATGATCTCTATTAGTATTCGTGCTCCTCAATACCAGGCAACCAAGAAGAGATACGATTATGAGTGCATTAGTAATATCGTGGAAAATCAACTAACTTAACTAGCATCTTTAATCTAAACAATTAGATAAATATATCTTACATTTAAGTATCGAAGGGAGAAAAATAAAATTTAATTTCCCCTCCATAATTAGCAAGAAAGGGAAGGTGATGATATAGATGGATGGTTAGAGGTCCACTAGTAATATTGTGAGATTTTAACGAATTTAAATTGTATCTTTAATCTAATCAAGTCAGGTAAATATATCTTATATTTAGGATCGGATGAAAAATAAAAAAATATTATTTCTTAGTTTTTAAATATGGTTAAATAGCAAATTCACCCTGAAAGTTTTCCTAGGGGAGCAAGCCCCACCTGGAAGTTTTTTGAGGAACAAATAAGCCCTTGAAGTTATTTTTAGGAGCAAATCAACTCAATTTTGACATTTGGCAAATATTTATGCTGACATGTATGTACACACATTGACATGGACTACTCCTTAATAAAAACAATTTTTTTTTCTTAACTCGGTCTTCTTCTTCAATGGGAGGGAATATGGAAGAGTGCTCTCCACTCACCTCGTGTCACGTCTGTCGAGTCGACCTCGTCCCAGAGCCTAATCATTTTAATGGAGGAGAGGAATCAAATAATGGAAGCTTAATCAGATAATGAACCCTCCTTTAAGCGATGCCCTTAATCAGATTGTTTTTATGGAAAACTTACTATTTTTTAAAATTGAAAAAGATTTGTTTTTATAATGGAATATCCATGTCAGTATATATATATTGCAAGAAAAAAGTACATGTCAGCCTAAATATTTGCCACATGTCAAAATTGAGGTTATTTGCTCTCAAAAATAAGCCCCTCTCAAAAAACTTTCAGTTGGGACTTGCTCCTCTAGGAAAACTTACAGGGTGTATTTGCTATTTATTTAACCCTTTTAAATATGAAAACTAATTTGTTTTGACTAGTAGTAAGGCTTATTGTCATTTTTTTCTTGCATTTACCATTTTTTTATTAACTAATTTGCATGACTTCTATATAATCTAAGGATACACATAAGTTTTTCATAAATCATCATATTACATATATTATAATATAACTAAATAGTTTATTTAATTTCTTTTATCCTCTCAATTTAGTCAATTGAACCTCATTAAACAAGCCAGAGTTAATAATAATTGCTTCATATTATTCAATTTGAGGTTTCCACTTACTCATCCATAGAAATTTTGGCGACAAAAATGTCCTTTAACCTAAATTCTAATTGGAGCTAAGAATCAATTTTAGATGCGATCAATATCAAAATGTATGTAAGCTTGAAAGGCCTACATTTGTCAAAAGTTTTTTTTCCATGTCAAAAGTTATTAATGTTATTCTTATTTGAATAGGACTTTATGAAAAAGTAAGTCAGGCAAACACTCGTTTTGATAATATATTAAAAATATCACTTTCCTAATGATGAAACATAAAGAAAAGTTCAATATCCAAAAAAAAATGATTGATCTTCAACAGAAATTTTGCCCAAAAGCTCACTTTCTCATGAGCAACCCCAAACATCATATGTTGGGTCACCATGGCAGAAAGGTCAGTTTGACACCTCATCTCATCACCGTATATGGTGATGCTAAACAAGCTCATCTAAGAGCCTAAGCTATTTACACGAACAAAAGATCAAATGAGTTTCTGAGAACCTTTCAAGAATCATCAGCTTTCAGAAAGTTAAAAAAAAGCTTGTGGAATATTTTAAAAGGTGAACCAGAGATCATTAGTGGTGCCAATAATGCATCCTAGTGGCATAGAATCTCCCATTTAAGAGAGGGCACGAATGTGATCGACCTCGTACCATTGGTGTGGTGGCAACAACAACAAAGTTTTATTCCAATACATGAAGAGCTGAGGTAGACTACATGGATCTTACAGAGTCATTGTACTCTATCATTTACCAACTCTTTGGGACCTCATACAATTAGTGCATGCCTTTTTAATTAAAAAAATGGTGGTGCATAAGAATAGCTTAATACCCCGGGTGAACAAACGACAATTGAGGTGAAATAAGATTCAAGCGGCATAGTATCACAAGTTGATACTCAAATTCCTAAATCATTAACAAGCAGCAGGAATTCTGAAATCCTATCTCAAAGGCCAGGAAATTAAGTAATTGTTGACTTACAACATGTAACAAAAAGAATATGATACTTCTAGTTACTACACATTGGTCAAAAGCAGAGTAAAGTCCCTCCCAATTGATATTATCTGATTCTCCCTACAGGACTACCTTGAAATGAATTAACAACAAAATCTTGCTCCCTGTCGAACTACAATATTCAGATCTCAACTTATACTCTAAATGGTTTTATGTGAATGAACCTAATAAAACAGCAAATGTATACGCAAATTAGCAAGCAGGTTCACTAAAAGTGTCTTTGCCTACTACTCCATGGCCCTCTCAGCAGCATAAGCAACTTTCTGCATTATCATAGATTCTGCTGTGCGTATTGCTCTCTGGGATCCTGTTATGGTAACTTTCCTGCACAATAACCATGAAGAAAAATAACATCAAAATGTCTCCGTTATTTTCTTTTGGCAAAATAAGGTTAATTTTTTTTTTATTTTGATTAGTTTATTTAGGTGATTTTAAATATGAGAGAGTTGTCTAGTAATGTCCAAAAGAGCTTATTTTAATCTCTCTCGAAATAGTTCTTTGATACCTGGGTCAACCAACCAAACCAATAACAAAGGGTTGCATGGTGTACAAGGCTCAGACATTTTGAACCCATGACCTTCAGGTCACATGAAAACAATCTTACTCTTGCTTTGAGACTCATACTCCCATCAAATCAATAATTTTTTTTAAAAAAAAATTCCCAAACCAGGGGTATGGGGGATACAAAATTGTGAGAAATCAATTTCATATTTATACCTATCATTTGTTCCGGTCATAAAATCACCTCTATCTGATATCTTTATCCTTGCCCCGCTAACCTGAAAAGCAATATAAGTCTAATTTAGTGCGCCGTATTATTAATCATATTGAGCACAATAGGACTATCAGCCAGTGGAAAACCTGACTAATTTCAGATATGTTCCTTCCCCCACGACCAACAACCAATCCTATATGCCCATCTGCAACGCCAATCGTCATTGAGTTGGTCCGCTCCTCCTGAAAAACAATGCATGACCATCCATTAGTTCAAAGAAGCAAAACAATCCTCCATATCTATAGAAACTTAAGGATGTTAGACGAGTTATTCTTTATACATGAGGGTATGCTTGATCTCTCATCACAAGAATTAAAGAAAAAACAAAAGACAAAAAAACGTCAGAAGAATTACATACATATGAAAATCATGTGTGAAAATGGCAAACAACCCCTTAGGCATGTACATTGATTGAAGTAACACTAACAGCAAGTGAAGTAACTCTTACGTTATATTTGTAACTAGTATTCAATCTTAGACAGGTCTATATTCAAGCAAACCAGCTAAGTTCTTTATCTCGCAAATAAAAAACATTTAAGGTCCTTATCAAAGCTTTATGATGTAATTGCATTAATTCGACTCATTAAGTAGTCAATCCATACTAAATGGACCACGGTAGCCTTTCTTCTGATTTTGGTCAAAAATCAATCTTCAGCAAAATGCAGGGAACCAGTTGGATCTACCCATGCAACACAGCGTTGTGAGCTACGACTTTTATGATTGGTACTTGAATACTTTATAGGTCCAAGTAAGCTATATAGGCAAGAATTTCTTATATGTTTCAGCAAATGAACAACATTCTGTCAATGATCCCCATATTTCCTATAACCCTTATTTGTTATGCAAACTTTTTCCCAGGTTTAATGCCCCCCTAGAAACTCCTACTTCTAATATCCAGGCAAATAGCCTTTAGCCCAACTATGAGCCACAAAATTAGCATCCACTTGTATTCACAATAATCACATTGACATGAATTTGTGCCCACAAATGAAAATGAGCGGTCCATTTCACTAACTACTATAGCAATCCCATGTGATGTCAGAGTTGCATAAGACACCAAAAGAGTTTACTTCATCGAAACACATGAAAATGGCAATGACCTAAAATATCATACTAATGAATTATAATTTACAGCCTGGCATTCATTAACGACAAAGGACATCACATGCCACAAGATTTGAAATATGCTCCATTCATTTTAAGAACATGAAAATATAACACCATCCAGGATCACACAATTCAAAGGATCGATTAGTGGAAGAAAGAACCAATATCAGGAAGCATTACTAACCTTGCTATTCTGAACTTTTCCTCCAGCACCATTTTGCCTATAGTTCATTCCATTGTAGGGTGCTGATGCAACAGGAGGAACCATATATGTATAGGGACCTTGATAACCAGAGAAGACAACACCTGAAACTCAAGTTCATAAAAATATATTAGGCAACACGTATATGATAATTATTCCGCACAAAACACGTCAACCAAGCATATAATTGCTAATCGAATCTTGATTCTATCATCTCATTATCATATAAGTGATGTAATTTTTTAGAAGTTTTTCTTTTCATCATTACTCATGAATGAATGAGGAAACTATGAAGGGCTTGTCAAAACTTTAGGAGTAAGGACACCACAATTTAGGATCTGACTCAAATTACACAGCCACCCTGAGATGCATACATAACAGCATGCACGACTGCAAGACCGTAAAAGAAAATTACCAAAACACTACCCAATATCGAAATACAATATGTAATCACCCCATATAGAGATATAACAATAACAATCAATATTAAATCTAAAGAAAATTAGTACGATTTATGAATAACTTAGGACTTATGGATATCATTGTTGCCCAGAGCCAGCAAAAAAATTGTAATCAGAAAGCAAAGTGCGACAATCTATAAAACTCAAAACGCATGCAGTGCTTAAGCTTATATTTTAAATTCTTTTTTGTTGAATGTGCAATCATAATTTTCCTACTTCAGACATGATGCTCAATTTACTCATTGACTTTTTATTTAAATATTAAATATTTATTAACATTCATTTGTCTTTAGAGCAAAACTGTGTGAACTCAGCTTATAATGGCAAAAACAAATGGTGAATGAATCAGGCTTTGTAATGATAACCAAGTAGTGTTTCATTATTTTTTATGTTACAAGGGATGTACTCTGATGCAGTTATCACTTATGACCTTCCTGATTATGACATACAGGGCGATATGAACTTAGCATTTAGCAACACCTTGCTTTCAAAGTGAAAGAATTGGTCAAGCAAACAGAATAATGGGTTTCCAAAAAAACGGGAAAAATAATGTGACAAGGTGCAGATACTATCCCTTCTTTAGGGGGTAAAGGGCCAATTGGAGAAAATTATTTACATATAAATTTTTTTGGCATAAATTAAGCATTGCCTCCTTAAAAACAGTAGTTTATGCTTAAGCAGCTTCTACTTAAATACCCATTAAATTACTAATGGTCCACTCAGTTTTTACCCACCATCCATCTCTGCAGAAATATACATGAGTTAAACTCCCAATTAACCATTAACTCTTCTGAATCACTAACATGCATGAGGCTGACAAACCTGTATATGAAAATGGAGTGTTCATGGACTGAGAATACTGTGGATCTTCAGCAAGCTTAGAAATAATTAAATCAATAGCATGCATCTGTTCATCCAGAGTTCCAGCCAATGTCACTAGCCTATCGTTCAGTCCATAATAATTATTATCTTGAGGAGATATCTTGATGCTAGCATGGGATTCTTCAATAAATGACCTGATCAATAAAAGATAGAAATAAGGTAGTCATTTATCCCATTCTCAGAGATGTTAAAACACATAGAAAGGATCATTATCATTAATTTGTAAATAATAATTGGCATCTTAATGACAAAGATGGGGTGAACATGTGATTGGATAGCCATTTTCTTAGGCTGACTTCAGCTATAACAAAATTAATCCTGATACCACCAGGAGGGCCTGCTGTTATGGGTGATCGGAAAAATCCTAAAATAAATTGAAAAGAACTCACCATTTGTTAAGATATACTCTCAGAACAAAGATCAAGATCTAAAAGCACCAGAATTTGCTTTTTTAATCAGTAATTAATAATTTATAAACAAGGCCAACTAAAAAATTTGTAATTCTTAAATTGACAAAGAATAGTAATCACACCTAATGGTAGAACCTCCCTTGCCAATTATTCCTCCACAAGAGCTATTTGGAACAATGAGTCTCACCTTTGTTCTTGGTTCAGCATCATTGTCATCCTCAAGCTAATCACAAAGGCCAAGTAAATTCCAGAAGCACATAAGACATCTTTCACCCCATTAGTAATTAAATTTACATAACGGTGGTTATAAAGTGGTTACCTCACTCATCAACTTAGAAAGAATAAGTTCCACGGCCTTTAGAATTTCATTTATCGCACCCGATACCATAATAATTCTATCTGTTGTTCCAGGAAAAAATTCCTGATTGCGAGATAATTGGATCCGTGCTCCAGATTGTGACTGGAAATCAGTGATAGTTGAACCACCCTTTCCAATGACAGAACCAGCTGCAGCATTTGAAACAAGAAACCGTACATAGGTTGGTTTCTCTGCAGAATCTAGAAGAACCAAACACTATATTAGAATGAGCAAGAAGCGGTAATATCGAAGCTGTTAGTTTGTACTCTAGTAATATTCCATAAGATTAGCATATTATATGATGCATGAGGTCAGAAATTATTGGCTACTTGATATTTATAACATCCTGATATCTAATTTATATGAAATCAGGCATGCATGATAGACAGAAAAGAGAACATCATGATCTGATAACTAAATGAATTGTAAAAACGAATTTGATTGTGCTTGTATTGCATGACTAATGTAAGCATCAATTATTCAGACATCCTTCATCATTCCTACTTAAATTGACAATAAAATATAATTATTACTACATTTTATGTTATAATAAAATCAGTAATTTTCAATGCCACTCCATAAAAGCAACGGCATAAAGTGAAGGTTTAGTTGTATCAAAATGCATTACTCAATAGCCATGAGTAACAACTCAAATGGTGACACACGCAAAGAGAAAAAAAAATGATTAAGAAAAGTAAATTGCAGCAAGGGACAACCTCAGTACCCTGAAATCCCAAACCAGATTAGTCCACTATGAAAAGATAATGTGCAGTGGTTCAAAACAAATGTACTAAATGTGTGCTGAGATTTGGAATTAAAGTGGCTCAAAATAATTAATCCCTCTATTCCTATTTACAATTCCACTTTAACTAATTCACACAAATCAAAAAAGTTAGTTAATTTAGTTAAACACAATAATTCTAATACAATCCTACTCATCTCTCTCAATCCTTCCTTCCACCATAATTACTTAAAAACATCCATACCAAAGGCATTGCTGGAAAAAAGATAGTGATTGCTTCATCAATTATGCAAAAAAAAAAAAACAAATAAAAACACAAAAAAACTTCACTGAGGTGACTTATAGATAGGTACAAATGAAGTGGAGCCTAATATAGTTCCAAATTTTCGTAAATTGAGATTTGTTATTCAAAAAATGTTGCTAGTCTAAGTTCCCACTAATTAATTCCTTTCAAAATAACAATAAACAATTACAAAGGAACAGTCATCACCAACTTCTTTACATTTCTAAACTCTAAGCATGTTTCCATTTCCCTTCAACATTGCTTGTTACTTTCAAGAACAGAAGAACAATAAAAAGTTCAACCAGATCCAGAACACAAATCCAATCTCACCACAATCAGAATGCTCATCATTCTATTTCTAGAATGAATATATAAAGTGAACACCCCTCCACACAAAAAAAAAAAAAAATCCTAAATCAAGCATCAACCCCTATTATTTTACACTAAGCATAAGCTAACTGACTTACTCCCATTTCAACCAAAACCCCCTAATCCCTCTAGGAAGTCAACAAATTAACCAAGGTGTAAAACAGCATTACAGTTTTTCCAACACAAAAACCAGCTGACAAATCAAGTAAAACTCAAAGCACATCTCACAAAACAGCACCACCAATACCAATTTCTCCAATTCCCATTCTCACACTCCTCAAATAATCCTTCAAAAAATAAAAAAAATAAATCCAACAGCTATCTCAGAAAATCAAATCAAAATCAAGTGGGTCATATAAACAAACAACGATGTGACCGTACACTAACATCACCGACATCAATAATTACCCACAAAAGCAAATCATCACCATCAATACATACAACACACACACACACATATAACCTCATATCACAATCAATTAAACACCAAAAGAAAACAGAAAAAAACGGAAAAATATAAATCAGATCGGATCAGAAAATGAGACATATATATAAATAAATAAATAAATATAATTAAATACCTGAAGGAAGTGAATTGGACTGTGTGATGGGGGGTTTTCTGGGACCCTCAGGAGAAGACACATATGAAGATTCAGTTGACTCCATTACTACTAAAAACCCTTCAAACCCTTTTGATAAAAATCCAAACTTTGAAACAAAAAACGAAGAGAAAGAGAAAAGAGAGAGAAAAATACGAACTTTATAGCATTTTCGAAAACCCCATTTGATTTCAGAATGAAAAGATCGAAAATGTGAGAGAAGAAGTGGATTAGGGTGAAGAATGAGGAATGAGAAATGTCTCTCTCTTACATCACGTGTGTGTGTGTGTGTGTGTCTGTGTGTGCGCGTGTGAAAGTGAATGAATGAGCAAGTCGTTGTGGCTTAAGCGTAATTAACGCCTCTTTATGCATTTAATTGGGTTATTAATTAAACACTTAATGAGTTTATTAAATTCATCCCAATGTGGGCTTCTAATGTAGCCATGTTACTCTACTTAACTCCCTACATATGCCTCCCCCTATTTATTAATAACTCCTACTTACTAAATTTAGTTGTCATTTGTCAATGTTAAAATTGTGTTTTTTTATCAATAAAGGTTGTTCCAGTTAGTAAAAGGGGTTTGACTCATAACTATTTGGTTGTGAGTTCGAATCTCGTTGATGTGAGGACCTTGTTGGTGGACGATCTATAAGTACATACCTCTGTATGCGGTCAAAGAGCCCGGATGCCTGCCCTGACCCTGGTGAGCCCCCGGAACCCAACTCACCTAAACATTTTGTTATAAAAAAACTTGTGTTTTTTACGTTATTAAATACCACCGTTAACTTTTCTAGTAACTGGGGACTGTTCCATTTTAATCAATGGCTTTGGGTTCGAGTCTTTGCATGGAAGCGCAATAAATATAAATATTCTCCTATTGTATACCTCCGGTCATAAATATAAGACTTAATTGATTTTTTTTTGGAGAGGTTAAGGTTGCGAAATAAGCTATTTAATCATGACATATTTGATATATTTTTAGATTATACATTAGCTTATACGTAAAATAAACTAATCTAAGGGGAAAAAATTAGGTCAATCAATTTATAATTAACTTATTTTGTTTTTTTATAGGATTTTCTAAAAAAGTCAATTAGGTAGGTCTTATATTTAGGACCAGAGGGAGTATTTACATTCTTGAAATTGAATTAGTCGGTTGCTAGAATTATTGGTATGTAGGAGACAATGTATAAACCCAAAAATGGAATTAATTTTGTTTTTGGAGATTAAGATAATTGACCACTAAATGTTAATATATGATGTATGTAAGTAAATTATACGATAATTTATAATTAAAATAAATTAATTTTGAAAAAAAGGTAAAAAAAAATCAATTTAAAATGCTCTATATTGCATCATTAATGTTTTAAAAAATTAACTTGATCCTACAAATAAGGTTAGATGAAGCATAGAACGTATTTAGTGACAAAAGCTTCTTGCTTAACATGAGACATATTTTAATTTTTCTCATTAGTTCTCATGTATCATCTCTATTGCCTTAATAATAGATAAGTAAAATAAAGAGGGAGATTTGGAATAAAACCTAAGAAGATTTTGGTAATGTTAAATAATTCTATTGAGTATAACTAACATCTCTAATATAACTGAATTATATATGTATATGAGTCTAATATTTATGAGCCGATGAACACTATATATTATGAAAGATGCATTTATTTGAGTTAAGGAAATTAAGGAACTAGTTAAATTACTTCATTACAAAATATCTCTGAAATACTTTTGTTATGTACCGAAATTCATATTGAAATAAAGTACTATTTTAAGATAAATGGATTGCTGATTATAAATAGTATGTCTCTATTCCCTAATATAACAGCAACATAATTACTAGAAGAGGCATATACGTAATTTAAGGGTCGTAAAAATATTACTTATTTTTTTTTTTACAAACATGAGTTCATTTCAAATGATTTTTCAAATATGAAATTAGCATTAGTAAATAAGACTTACATATTCTAAGCTTATAAAATAGTGCATAAAAGAAATGCATACTTGTTTATAAAAAAGGAAACGGATACAAATAAATGAAAACATTAATGATATCTAAATCCAAATCATTAGGATATGATGATCTTACTGGTGGATTATGTTTTAATAGCTTCATAAACAATTTTTTTTAAGTTTGTTGGGGCATGTCAAAATTCTCACAAATTTCTAACACCTAAATTGAGTAAACTTTTTGTTCATAAAAAAGTTCGAAAAGAATTATAATTTCTTAAGTTGGAGGTAGAGTATCTTTTTTGTGGAGACAACGCAGTTTAATGCACTGCCAAACATATTAAATGTATGTGTTACTCCCAATAAAAATCGAAATACTGGATGGCTCCATTGGTTATGTTTTTTTCTATGTTTTAAATATAGTCCTTTTTTAGAAATTAGAGAAGTAAATGAGAATGCTAAATTATAAAATATGAAATATGTAATTAGATTATAGATAAGTTTATGGATAGAAAATATTTTTAATGAAAATATAACTATGAACAAATTAAACTTCTTAATTTTACATTCTTAAGTTTTTAAAAAAAGAAATTAAAATAACATTATAATTAGGAAAGGGGAATAACTTATTTATTTAGACAAATGCTAATTGTCATCTCCCATTGGACAAAATATAGTGAATTAGTATTAAAGATAATTAATCTAGTTAGGAATTTTTTATCAAGTGTATTCAAGTCACTTGGGAGCCGATGGAGAAGGGGGGAGCTCTTCCTTCTGTCTAAACGTTGATCGGACTTGAGGAGGGAGAAGACTAGGAGAGCCTTTGTTAGAAGCTTTCTCTATATGGAGAGCTTGTGGCTCTTTATGTGGGACATTATTGTAGTCCCTTGTTCCTCTTTTTTTTTCCCGTTAATTGGTGTCTATTGTCAACCGGCTAATCCGGATTCGAGGGGTAGGATTTCTTGGAATTCAAACATGTGTTCTCAACCTTACCGGGTTATAACTCACTTACAGTTACAAGCTCAATCAACTACCCATTGATAGTCCTTTTTTCCTCTTTGATGGTAGGAGTTTGGTAACTTTCTCTTATGTTTTCCGATTATATTATAGTTCTTCCTATTGGTTTCCTCACTTACTTCTTCTTTATTCGTCTCTTTTAACTTTGGATTTGAAATATGTCCCTTTCAATGCTTAGGCCTTGCCTTATAATACAAAGAGTTTCCGTCTCACTCAATTAATTATATACATTTATTTCAAAATTTGTATAAATTTGAATACATATAAAAGAGCTAGATCATCTTTGAAAGGGGACTAGAATAATTAACAAATTTCAAGGAATTTTCTTTTAACACGATAAAAATTAAGACGCTGATAGAAACTCTGACAAGCTCGTTTCCTTAATTTGTATTCCAAACCAAACCCTCATTTTATATGCCTAATTATGATGTATTTTAGTTTGTTGTCTCGAGTTCTACTTAACACCACCTCCTTAACTTCAATTACCACTCATTCTCGTCGCATTATCAATCAAAGTCAATCTTAGTTCTTGTTTATTGTTTTACACCGCCAAATAGAAAGCTCAATTATTTATCATACACATATATAGTATAACTATTATTATATATAATGCCCTGCACTTTGCTTCCCACATGCAAAGGTCAATGGATCTCCGATCCATTACAATTAAGTATTTTTTCAATATTAGCTGGAGCCTGGATGTGTATGTTACTACCAATTTGCATTTACAGATATTAACATTTAATTTTTTTATACAAAATGGTCTATTTGGAAATTTCAACTAGGGGTTTGATTTCCAAAAGATTATTTTTCAACGGCTTTTAGGTGATGGTTCATAGACTTCTACAATTCAAAAGAAATTTTGATTGAACCCCCCACCCCCTATGTGTCTCTGTGTGTGCCTGTGTGTATGTATGTATGGAAATTAACAGATATGGTTTTATCATATTTCATACAGTTAAAATGCCTGAAAATATGGGTGTGATCATATCGGTGCTAACGCACAGATCCCATTAGAAACCTTCGATTATATGTGCTTGGAGGGGACTAGTTCTATTGTCTGTGGGAAGTCCTTGTAGCACACTCTTTTAAAATTAAACATATTTAAAGAATGCCTAAACTATTGACTAATTTATTATCGTGAGTAATGATAATTAATAAGAATTCTCACATCTTTAAGTGGTTAGGCTTGATTTTTAAATGCTTTGTGTATAAAACATGCCTAATTTAGACGGAGTTTGCTTTTTATTGAAAAGGACTTGTTCTTAATTTTCGTTACAGTTTCTTTTTTAGTTAAAAGTTAGGGAGAATCAAGATTAAGGACCAAATTCACAAATATTTTCCTTTAAAGGATCAGTAATGGAGAATTTTCATGGTTCCTCTTACTACTTTGTGCTGTTTTGAGTGAAAAATTGTGTAAAAAATATGCTTTTACTCATGAATTTGTGATTTAAGATCAATAAATATTTCTAGATTGACTGAAAATGTTACATTAAGTAAGTGGTAAATTTAGAGATCCTCTATGCTAAATAATTATAATTCGACTGATAAATTTGTGTTAAGTAAACAACCAATTTCATTATTTTTAATCATTTAATTTGATCATTTTGTATACTTTTTATGCTATTATTTGATTGAGTTCAATTTAATATTGTCAGGTTTAATTAGACATGGTTTTTTACCATAATTGAACTTGGTTCAAACTTCAAGTAAACTAAAACTCAATACAATTTTATAGCTGAAAAGCTCAATAATATTCTAGTGAATGATACATTATGTAGGACTCCTTGAATAGTTGAATCCTAATATGATATGGGCCAATGAAGTGGGCCGCCAAGCGTACACTTGTTTTTCTTAATAATGAATAAACCACAACAAACAAACTACGTACTAAATACTAATGATAGCCTCTCCAAGTCACTTGGGCCCAATCAAAATCTCAATGTGTACAATTGAGGGCATGTTTGGATAACCTTGTAAAATAGCTTTTTTCAAACCAAACCTAAGTTTGAGAGGCGTTTGTAGTCACTAGTCAAACACTGAAAAAATTCAATTAAACTATTTTACATCTGAAACCTCAAATTTGGACCCAAAACCTAGTTTGGATAAAATCCACTCATTTTTGCTTTTTTAGAGTTGGTAGGAACATTTGGTCAAAAAAAAACAAGAGTTGGCAGGAACATTAACCCAAAATTACCTCCTTCTCTTTCCTCTCCCTCACTCTTCTCATCGTTGTACCAACCGTTCATTCTCTCTTCCTCCTTCTCTCATCTCTACCAGAAGCTATTTGTTGCTCGCCCTCTCCCATCCGAAAAACAGGCACGAGGAGCTGATGAGTTGGTGAGAGCATTAAAAGTGCGAACTCCCTCCATATTCGCTGAGAGAAAGAAGCTTGGTGGTTTATTTTTTGTATACATAAATAGTGTCTGGTGTGAGAAGCTAGTTCATGTCATTTGTTGAGTTGTGTGATTCATACTTTGAGCTCTTAGATCTGGTATTGTATATCTGTTTGTTTTAGCTGAGACTTATGAAGTTTGTTTAGCTTGATTAATTGTGTTTGTAATTATTGGCTCTCTTGTTTTGTTCTCTCTTGTTCAAGGGGATGAGATCAGATCATGTTTTGGAATTGGAGACCCCATTTTGTCCAACTCAAATTCAAATGTCATTTTTTTTTGTCATTTTCCCTATTTTTTAATATTTTTACTAACAATCATAAAATTTGATCATTAAAATCTTTAAAATAATTTTTTGAGTAAAACTGTCCCTTTTGGTAATTTAACATTTAAAAAGCTATTTTAATGACACTTTATCCAAACACTTTCATTTTTTCAAAAGCTATTTTCCAGAAAAGTTAGGGTGTGTTTGGGAACCGTTTATGGACCCTAATAAGTTGGTTGGAGCTACATAAACAGTTTCAAGTTTTTGGTCATGTTTGGGTCCTGTTTATTTCTGACCAGTTTATTTGGATAAACTAGTTTCTCAAACTGGTTTTTGAGAAACTCCAATTTAGAGCTTTTGGTGGCACTAACCAGCTTATTTAAAATAGTTTATGAGCATCTTTTTTAGTACTCCCTCCGATCCTAAATATAAGACCTAATTGACTTTTTTGAAAAATCCTAAAAAAAGCAAAAAATAAGTTAATTATAAATTGATTTACCTAATTTTTTCCATTAAACTAGTTTATTTTACTTATAAACTAATGGATAATATAAAAATATATCAAATATGTCATGATTTAATAGACTATTTTGCAACTTTAACCTCTCCAAAAAAAAGTTATCTAGGTCCTATATTTAGGACCGGAGGTAGTATATGTTTGGGTCGTGTACTCTCTCATAGTAATTTTTCTCACATACGAATAAAATTGGTTAAATGCATTTAATTTGTCCTAAAATTCAAGTAATTTTCAATACTACCCCCCAATAATTACACTTATTTTCAAAACTATTAATTATTACTCTCTACTACTACCTCTATTAAATATAAGTATATATGGAAAAATAATTAATGCACATTAGAAACCATGAAGTGAGTTATAAAATGGACCAAGAAAAATTGGTAGTTGGTAACTTATAATAAGGATAGAAGGAAATAATAGGGTATTGCAAAAATTATTTGAAAATGACAATGAGACATTTAACTTTTATCATTCAAGTTTGAGGTGAAGTATATATAGGACTTTTAGTATGTGGAAAGATAGATTTGAAATATTATACAAAATGCGTAACTATAAGTTTTCAACACAGGTTCGATTGTTTTGTGCATGACGCGCTATACAAAACTTTATCAGAAGGAATTTTCGATCTGACACTCATTTTAAAGAAGCTGAAGAAAATGGAAGTTTGATTTATGAAAATAATTGTCATCAAAATCATGAAGTGACTTATAAAATGGACCAAGAAAAATTGGTAGTTGGTGACTTATAATAACGATAATTGAATTACACAACTAATTAATGTAATTCAATCATCCAAATGTAATGTAGATAGACATGACCTCTAATTTTGAAGTGACTTATAAAATGAATATGAGACATGACCTCTAATTTATATGCATTTTAATGTATTAAATTTTTCTTATTTTCAATTATTGAAAACCTTATGCAATTTAATCTATTAAATTTTTTAATTTTAAATTATTGAAAATATATGAATATTTTAATTGTGTATTATTCAATAAATATCATGTTCCTATCTAAACTGGTTTCTCAAAATCACCATCCAAACATGTTTGTAAAAGTTAGTTTGAAAAAAAACACTTCTGCGACTACGGATCCAAATATAAATCATTTCTCGCAAACCAACTTTTACCCAAATCAACTTTTAAAAAGCCATATTGAAAAAAATCATTTCTCCACCACTTTACCCAAACACTTATACTTATTTTGCTCAAAAGTTATTCTCAAAAAACTATTTTCCCATAACTATTCTCTAAAAGCTAAATCCAAACAGGCCCTGAGTGTAACTCACAAGGCCAACCCATATATGTATAAGATAATTAGGAGGGAGAAATTTTTTGAAGAATCAAATTCATAAATTAATTATTAAGAAAGTGCAATGTGGTCAAGTTCATCATTCATATGACATAATTTTAGCGGTGAAAATATAGGCATTCATTTACCATTCAAATGGCACAAATTTACAGCTCTGAAAATACATTTAACACTATCTAATATTTATCACTTTAATGCACAAATTTTTAAGTGAAATATTGAGTATATACTTTTAGTAAGTGTCTTCCCTGCCATTTACCAAAGTTATGTGAGTTCGATCACTAGAAAACTCTCTCAATCATGGGTTTTTAAAGAGGCAGGATATTAGGGCTTTTAAGCCAAAAAAAATACTCTACTGATTAATTCGCCCTCACTTTTTTACTCCCTCCAGTCCCTAATATAAGAGTCCAAAATTTGAATGGTTTTGGTCCCTAATTTAAGAGTTCATCTCACATTCTCTCTTTATTTAATGTGTTTTTTCCTACTTTACCTCTAACTCTCTTTCATATTTATTAATGTTTATGTATTCTCTCTCTTAAAAGTATCATAATAAATATAGGCAATATTGGAAAAGAAACATTAACTCCAGACACTCAACTAACATCCACATGTTTTCTTAAGAAGCTTTTTTTGACGGCTGACTGTTATATTATATTAGGGACATGAGGCAGTATAATCAGAGATAAACCTGAGAGACTCAGTTTTTGAAATGGCAGCAACGGTAAATGGCGGCGTCACGTGAGGCACGTGCACATATATAAGGCTGTCTCATTTTGTGACCACAAAAAATTCTCTCCCTCCTTAGATTTCACCCCATCATACAAATTATATATAATTGGAACAAAGGTTCAATCTTTTTCTCCTTTCCCACATTTTTTGTCTGAATTTCAACCTTTTTTGAAGTGGGTTTTTGAGTTTGAACAATTCTAGATGGCACTCAATGCTTCTTCATTGATAAGAATCATCCCCACTTCACATCATGCCAAATCTTTGTCTACAACTTCAAGATTTGGTTTTTCACTTCAAGCTTCTGCTAATTCAAATCCCAAAGCTCGTTTTGTTGCTAGGAGAAAGGAATCTATTACTGTTCAGCAACTTGAACGTCCCTTAAGTAATAATGTTAAGAAAGATTTTATTTAATTTGCTTTTGAATTTGTTATTTGTATGTGTGTTAAAAGTTTTGTTTTTTTGTTTGTTTGTTTGTTTGTTTTGTGTTGTTGGTTTTTCAGTTGAATATATGAGATTGCCTGCAAGTCAATATTCTGTGCTGGATGCTGAGAGGATTGAGAGAGTGAATGACAACACGTTTAGATGTTATGTTTATAAGTTTAAGTTCTTCTCCTTTGAGATTTGTCCAGTTTTGCTGGTTAGGGTGGAAGAGCAACCAGATGGTTGTTGCATTAAACTGCTTTCCTGTAAGGTATAATTGCATGTTTTCTTAGCACTCACTCTTTTTATCCCTGACTTTTTCCTTTTCACTTGCAAGTTTTCTCTTTTCTTTTTTGTTGGGAAAATTCTTTGAGGTCCTAAGGAAGGAATTACTCCCTTCGTTCCTAAATATAAGATCACTTTCCTAATTTGATTAGATTAAGGATGCTGGTTAAGATGTTATTAGCACATGATATTATTAATCTACCCTGGCCATATACCTTTATTCTCATTATCATTCCCTTGCTTGTTTATTATAGATAAGCATTATTAGGCTTTATCTGGGAAAAAGTTGAGAAAATTAGAGAGTTGGTTATATTTAGGAACAAATTGAAATTTGAGAGTGATCTTATATTTAAGAATGGAGGGAGTATTTCCCTGGACCTTATAGTGGATCCCTTTTTTTATATAGTGACTTTCTGGTGCATTTAGTTATTATTTCTTATTGTTTGATGATTGGTGTCAGCTTGAAGGTTCGCCAATGATTGCTGCTCAGAATGATAAGTTTGATGGTAAGGGGCAATAGATAAATATTTTATTGTAGAA
This sequence comes from Mimosa pudica, assembly GCA_029929735.1. Classification (NCBI taxonomy): domain Eukaryota; kingdom Viridiplantae; phylum Streptophyta; class Magnoliopsida; order Fabales; family Fabaceae; genus Mimosa; species Mimosa pudica. The sequence continues at coordinate 1,729,479 of JAKELP010000021.1, read as the reverse complement.
GTTTAAACTCAATTTACTTTATAAGCTTCGTCACAAAACCACACAAATACAAAACTGTATTGGTCCTAACATCTGCAAAATATAGCTTTGGTATAGCATAAGTACACTGTACACCTGTGGTATATCTTCATGAAAAATTCTTTGCTGGATCACGCTTGCAAAAAATAAGTAGGCCGTGGTTGGACTTGGTCTTGGTCCAATGGTTATAGTGGTTACTGTTCCTGAATGGTCTGTATTTAGTACATCATAGTTCTTATTAATAAAGCATTTCGCAAGTCACTCTATAGACATGTGTATAGTTAGACAAGGAGTTATTATGAAAATTAGGCCATATTGGACTTTACCCTGCATTCTTCCTAATGCAATTCAACGACTTGAACTGCAAATACTTTACAACAAATAAGAATTTTGGGATGTTACTCTGCATGTGCAGAGTTAGATTGGGAACAACTGTGTATAAAAGTTAGGCTAAATGAGTTTGGCCTGGATTTTGCTCTAAGTATTCATGATACAATAACACTCTTGTCTTAGTTGTGCAAGTTATGGCTCCTAAAACTTTGTGGAATAAAAAACTTGTTATTGTAGTTTTATCGTGGGTTTAATTCTGTGGAGTCATCAAGCTCTTTTCCAAAATATTCTATCATTTTGCTTCTGCCACTTTCAGGAATGCTCTAACAATACTTTAATATGGTAACACAGCCTTGATGGTTAACCGAATATCATGTGAAAGCAATAGCAAAAGTTCCTTGGTGCAGCAGCTCTCGTCAGATACTATAATTGAGGTAGTGAGTCTTGTTTTATATCAATTTTACAAGTTTGTGCAACTGTGGACTTTATGTATAGTTTATCTTTGAATCAATATGTGGATTTTCAGGTGAGTGTTGAAGTTCCTTTTGCATTCCAATTAATACCAAAGCAGGCAATTGAATCAGCCGGAACTCAAGTCCTTGAACAAATATTGAGAGTTATGCTTCCCCGCTTCATGGCACAGGTTTGTTGACAACTGACATAATACTAACAAATTTCATTTAAAATGCAAGTTTGCCTCATTTTATTTTATTTTATTGAGTGAACAAAACTATTGCCTCTTGCATCTTGGCCAGTTCATATTATTTGTTCTCGATATTTTCTCATTGTTGCAATTAAAAGGATATGAAATGTTATTTGGTGTGCAAGTAGCAATTGAAAACAAGTGGTATTTATTTTCAGATAAAGCAAAGGATCTTAATTACATAACAGAAGTTGTATTTAAAATCCCAAGAAACTTCACATGTATTGTTTTCCATGTAATTCCTGTATTAAGGATCTTATAATTGCTACTAGGGGATTGGCATCATCTTATGTGTATCATGCATGGTTCACTAAACACATAACTTAACTCTGAGTCGAGATAATAATTGGTGTATTATTTGGTATATTTATTGAATCTCATCTTCATCATCAGCTTGTGAAAGATTACCAAGCGTGGGCTTCAGGAGATACCTCAAGACAGCCCCTAGGGACAGGTGAGATTTGAAGTCAAGGACCATGGCAGTGATTGCCAGAGATGGTGATATTCCTGTTTTGAGGCTGTGGCAAAGCTACCTCATTCTATGTACATAAACTTCCTTTTTGGTTTGTAAATTTAAGGAGAAATGGGGTTCTTTTATTTATTAATTTCTTTGTACTTTAGGAGGAGATCAAGAAAAGTCATGGATAGTTATGATACATCACTGGTAGAATTATAAAGGAAATGAATGGTGCAAATCTGCTCAGTGGCTCAAAGAAATAAAAATATCAGCAGATACTACACAGTGCATACCAACTTTAAAATTACTACATGCTCACATTTTTCAGACACATTATATTTGATACTACTTCATGAATTGCCTTACATAAAATGAAAAAATAATTTTAAGACACATTAAACCACTTTTTCACATCAAAACAACTCTCAGATTGCCTTCTTTCCTTCTGCTTCTTCATTGTTACCACCTGAAAAGTTGTTTATTAGAAAAAAAAATAATGAGCTATGAAATGCCAATAGCGAGTATAATTTCATTACATGCCAGATACTCAATGAAAACATGAATATATAATATGGACCATCAATTCGGTAACACGTGCTATATAATATGGACCATAAGAATATTCATTCTCCTTGTTCACTACTGAAAACTTAGATCTTCCTATGACTGATGATTTCCTTAAGCTTTAAGCAAAATTTTAATCTTCTTTGTTCATCAGTCCCTCTTTTCCTTTAAGCTTCTAGGGAAAACCACACTAAGTTTTCCTATCCAATATTGATCTGAACAAAAGCAGCATTGAGTATTAAAACTATTCTATTTAGTGACTTAAGGATATATACATATATAACAATATACAACAAGTTTTATCCTAATAGGTGGGTCAGTTGTATGGAATTCATAGTAAAAAAAATACCAAGGTTATAGACAGTTTTAGATATTTGTATAGTGACTATAGAGTACAGCTTCATGATTTAACAGTTGTTTGAATATCGTGGGAATGAGTTAACACTAATTACAAAGGGACTGATAATTTGGAAATATGTTGTGGTGATGAAGTGACACAAACAAGAAGTAACTCATAAAGTTAACCGCAAAGCATGCTCATTTTGCTTTATGTATGCAAGACAAAACTGAAAATGAATAATAGATCTAAATTACAATAGATGAGTAAGACAAAAACATTAATCAACCTGAAGGAAAGGAAATATCTTTGAAAAGTCAATCAGGTAAGTAATTTTTTACACACCTCAGGAACTGGGGCATTGTATTTGTACATGTCATAACTTTCACCAGGTACTTCAGCTCTCAAGAAATTTGAACATCTTTGTAACTTGTCTTCTAATGCAGCATTTGCAAGTTCCTGCATTTTCAAGTGGGCTCTTGTTTTGTTGAGTTCATCTTCAAGATATGAGCAAAATTCCTTCCAGCAATCAAGCTGAAAGTCTAACTCTGAAAATTGTATGCCTCCACCAACACCTATGGATGATTGTGTGAGAAGGTAAACATCAAAAACTTCTTTCATAAGAATTTTCATGGTCAGATCCTCCTCTTCAGCCTTGGATGTTTCACTAGGGTTCTTGCATGTTCTTGCTTCTTCAAGCTCTTGCATATTCTGATTTAAAGACCTGATTTTTTTATCAAAAGAATCAATACCTTCATATAGCTTCTTTTCAATGCTGATAATCTCTTGTTCTTTCTCAAATAGCCTATGCTTCCATTTTGCTTCATTTTCCTCTAACATGTTAGCCATCAAGCCTCTTTGCTTAAGCATTTCTTCATCTTTTTCTTCTAAACTTTTCTCCAGAAATCTTATGGTACCTTCCATATTCTTTAGTTTCTCTTGCATCTCTAAGCTCCAGAATTCCTTCAGTTCAATTCCTTCATAGAGGCATTTTATTGGAAATCTAGAACTAGAGATATCAAGTTCTGACTCAGAAGAATCCATCATTATTTTCGACGGTAAAACCGGCTTCTTTGAATGAATGTCATAATCCTCACTGTAATCATTCACATGGCTATAATCTGTTCCATCTTGAAATTGGAACTTAGCCATTGATAGACCAATAATCTCCTTTTTTTGCCTTTCTATTGTATTCTCTAGCTCCTCAAGCATAGAAGTAAGCTCAATGTTGGACTTTTGAGATTTCTTGAGCTGCAAGTGTAGGTCATTATTTAGCCTTTTATGATACTCTATCTCATCTTTCAATTCCAACAATTTTTCACTGTTCGCCATAGATGACTCCTCCACCATTGTTTTTAGCTGTTCGATTTCGCCCTTCAATCGATAACATTCTTTCTGCAATTCAGACAACTCCATTTCAAGCTCTTGCTCCTTGTCTGAATTGCTGCACAAGTCTTTCTGCAATCTTTCCATATCAACTAACAACTTCCTAGTATTATTCTCCCACATTTTGGCTTCTTCATTAAGTAACTTGATAGTGACTTCTGCAGCTTCCATGAGATCTTTTGATGAACCTAAGCTTTTTGCCAAAGTTGCACGCTGGTGGCGTGGAATTCGCTGCTCAATGTCTTTTTCCATTACATCTTGATGTTTCATGCCTAAATTGATGGCTTCTGAAGCTGAGTAGTTTCCAATATTGAGTTGATCTATGTGCTGATTTCCAGTTGAAGAACTTGATTCAGACAGATGTGATTCCTGTAATAACAACATGATTTTAGCCTCCTGTGCAAAATCATGAGAATATAATGGTCTGCCAGTGAAATAATATTTGATCCTATTCTTATAGCACAGATTATAATATTTGACATCAATTTTATTATCTTTACAAGAGTGTTGAAAGCGAAGTAACAGCATGCTACTAGAAACCTTTAGAGGATGAACTTTCATTTGGAACCAAAAATTGTCCCAAGAGGCAAGAGGCAAGAGGAATAAATTTATAGAGGAGAGTAAAGAAAAACAATAAAACCTTAACTCCCTAGGTGGGGTTAGCTACATGGATCGTACGATTATATTTTGCTAAGTCTACAGAGAAGAGTCAAATAGAAAAATATAAGTTGAATAGAAGAGAAATGTTTTCATACACTGCTACTAAGTTCTGCAGGTTGGCATGTGTTTTGCAGGTTGAATATGGTACTATCGGATGCATCTGATTTATTGTCTAGATCATCATAGTCAACGTTCATTTCCTCCACATATGAATTTTCTTCATCCCCTTGTCCAATTCTGAAAAACAAATTATTGTAATATGTCATTGGGTAGATTAAGGAAATGCAATGAGCCACCAAAAATATCCATGTGTAACGTTTGAGTATATGTTAGTTTATGAATTAGGTAAATCCATTTGGGAAAATGATGTATGAGAGATTGATGATCTCATCTTTCTCAGGGATCTAAATTGTCCAAAGTATATTCATTCACATTATAAGCTCCAAACCTGATCTTTCTCATTGGAGACAAACATTGAATTTGAACCTGAAAAATAGAGAGGAGTAGCGTTTATTATTGTTTTACAATAGTGAAGAACTTAACAAGTTTAGAACTTATTATAATATAGATGCAAGTTTGAAATATACACTTGAACAAAATTAAGTAATTAATTATGGGAAATCTTACTTTTAGGATTGTGTCATGGTAACAATGTTTCAACGGTAATGATAGAATGGAGGTTTCTGAATTGAGGCAATTTGCCAAATCAATTGTAGCCTCTCCAAGGGTTCCAAACCTCACTGATCCCTATAATACCAATGTCAATTTCTTAGGTACAAAAAAAAATAGTATGTGTGTGTATCAGTCCCTCTTATCCTGATATTTGACTGATTTACACAGCCATAATAAAAACAGTTAAAACGGTAAATTTGTCAAAACAAAAAAAGGAAAAATGACAAAAAAATACCTTCGAATGTACAAAAGGACAAGTAAGGAACTTCAATAAAAATTAACAATAATTGGAACATAGGTATTAACATTTGGAACATAGCAATTAACAATTGTCTGATCTGGTTCCTTAATCGTCCTTTTGGAATTCGGAGTTCCTTACTTGTCATTTTAGAAGTTCGAGTTCCTCACTTGTCCTTTTGGATATTCGAAGGTATTTATTTGTCATTTTCCCAAAAAAAAAAATCAAGTGATTTTCAATATTATTACATTTGTTATAATTACACTAAAAACCACCATCCTATTAATATCTACTCTTCTCACTAACTTCAATACATACACACACACAGAATGCTATATATATATATATATATATATATATATATATATATATATATATATATATATATATATATATATATATATATATGAGAAAATTATTTAATACTCCTTGGAACTATTAGATGATTTATTATAAAAAAAAGATAAAAAACACTTTCTAGAGAATATCTTATATATGAGACCGGAGGCAGCATATTGAAGGTGAATAAAAAAAGGCATAGAAAAGCATAGACCATGGCCACGACAAGCTTAACAAGGCAGCCCTTGAGATGATCATTGTGTTGAGAAATCCAAATAGAGTGGGAGACACAGTCATCCCAATGACACTCTCCATTTTGTACTGATGCTTTCCCCATTTTGCTTATGGTTTTCCCACTTTCCCCGCATGTCATGTAAATGAACAACTTGTTCCACCCTTGTGGCACCTACATACATATGGGTAAAACCAAAGATTTAGTTATAAACAAGAGATTTACTCCTCCTGTCCAAAATAAATATAATACGCCAAAAAAATTCATGGTTTATAATGATACTCACCTTAACAAGTAGTAGTATTAGCTACCATTTTCTAATTTTACCTCCATTTAGTTTCCGTACATATTTGATATGAAAGAAAAAAGGGGTGAGTAAGATTTGAATGAGGGCAAGGCTAGAAAATTCATTTTTTAATATTAAATAGGTTAAATGAGTTAAAGGGGTGAAGGACAAGCCCTACTGGATGAGTTAGGGATCCTATCCTTAAATCGTGGAAGAGTCAAATTCTTTCCTAAAATTTTGTTATAAAAAAATGAATTAACATTTTTTATTTAATTCTAGTAATAAGGTGATTAAAAGCTGTTTATATTTTGTTCCAAATAGAGTGGCATACATAAAAGTTTTAAGAACATGGGGGGAAAACGTGATTTAGATATGAAAAGGCTAAGACTTAAAAAACAATAGATAGTAAATACTCCTTCCGTTCCTAAATATAAGATCACTTTGGAGAAGTGAATACGTTCCTAAATATAATATCACTTCCTATTTTATCTTAAGTTTTGCCCAAACTACCCTTATACTCCCTCTTTTCATTGGAAACCCCTCCTCCTTTTAAAGTTAAGTAATTGAGGGGATTTTGGGAAGATCATGTAATTTTATTGTCTTCTTTAATCTCCCCAAATTAACCAAAGTGATCTTATATTTAGGAACGGAGGGAGTACATTAAGTATTTAAGTGGGTGTTAATTATTTCTTAATTGAAGATCAGACAGACTTTATAGGAAACAAATTTACATAATTAATATACTCTATCCTATCAGTTCTAAATATAAGAATTATTACTATTTTCACGCTAATAAATCAAAATCATCTACTAGGAGAGAGAAAGAAACTAAACCTGAATTGCATTGAAGTTGGAGAGCTTGAAGTCGAGTGAGTCGTGGGTGGTTTGTATTTTGTTCTTGCCTTTCCTATTATTCTCAGACCCACTTTGCCTCTCATTCATATTATTCTCCCACTTCTCTTCTTTATAACTTCCACTGAATAAAAAAACAATAAGAGGAAAGAAATACCAGTGATGTGAATATGTCCTAGTTAAGAGCATGGTTAAGAAAAAACATTATATTGTACATACCTTGGTAAGGCCATCATTATACTGCACTTCAAGAAGAAGAAGAAAATGGATATGATTAAGCAAAAATATTGTGTGTGTGTGTGTGTGTGTGTCGGATTTCAATATCAACAAAACTTATAAATATATTACCAATGTATTTATATTATTGTGATGGCTTCTAATTAGACCGCAAACCTTTTTTTGAATCTCAAGTCGGTCCAATTACTTCATAATCATTCCTTTCAATTTATTCTTAAATTTCATTTGACCAACTTAATCAAAATCAAAAGCAACTACTCTATCATTTTAGTATTATCTTATGCATATTTGACTTTGTTATTTTGTGTGCATGACTTTACTATTTAGCTTAGACGTCCCTCTACGTGCATTGGCGGCCTAGAAAGCAAAAACATAAAAAAGGACACAGATTAGCCGCGTGTGGTTAATAACTTTACCTCTTCGTTTTTCTTAAGAAGAAATTAATTATGAACACAAATTTTAGTGAGCTTCTTTCTCTATATCTTTTACTACCTCCGGTCCCTAATGTAAGAGCTAGCCGCCAAAAAAACGCTTCTTAAGAAAACATGTGAATGTTAGTTGGATGTCTGGAGTTAATGCTTCTTTTCCAAAATTACCCATATTTATTATGGTACTTTTAAGAGAGAGAAATACATAACCATTAATAAATATGAAAGAGAATTAGGGGTAAAGTAGGAAAAAATGCATTAAATGAGGAGAGAATGTGGGGTGAGCTCTTACATTAGGGACCAAAACCATTCAAATTTTGGGCTCTTACATTAGGGACCGGAGGGAGTAATATATATACACACACTACAGCAATGCCGTGCATCACTGTTCATTTAATAGTGCGATTTTTTAAAAAAGTTTATTTAATTTAAGAAAGCATCAGTGGGTCCCATGACAAGTTTTATGGTTTTAGTCAATACACACATATATGTTTATAAATAACCTATCTAGTCATATAGATAAATAACATACATACGTAGTGGGATAAGATTTTTTTTTGTTGATAAATAACATGTAGAGATAGCATCCAGATATTTTTATTTTTTGTTTTTCAAATTATTATTTACTTACCATATCATTTTTCTACTATCATTTAGAGCTGGGTTCTTTTTTCTACTCTCATTTTTTGCTTTTTATATAATAGAAAAATACATTTGTCACTACCTACACTTTTATTCAGTTTCAATTTGTAAGGAGTGTAATTTATTCATATAGAAATGATAATTTAACTTTCAAACACCCTTGCAAAGGTTAGTATCATGCTAATACAATGAAGGTAGATGAGCTATTAGTTTAATTTAGTAAAATTAATTTTTTTAATTTGGAGATTACTAATTTAGTTACTCAAATTAAAATTGAATAAAAAGATAGGTATCAATGAATGAGTTTTACCTTATATAAATATTAACAATAATTCTAAAAATAAATAGTATAGTTAATAAAAACGTCATAGTTTAATATTATTTGAAATTTAATTATTATATTACTGGGCGATTGAAAGATCAAATTGCACTGTCCGCTTGAACAATGACTTATTGACTTTTCGACTTGATATTCAATTCGAATTTCAAAACATTGTTTCTATGATAAAAATGGAATAAAAAATATTTACAAGATATTTTGTCATGCACTAAAACTTTCATAACAAAATAAACCATCAACCTTGAGGAAAATTTCTGGTAAAAATGTAGATTAAGGTTATCACAAAGGGATAATGAGAAAAATGATATAATATTAAAAGCATATAAATATAATAGAGAAAACAAGCTACCCTCACAACTTGCGGAAAAATTAAACGCTTGTAATAATGATGCAGATGATGCAGTTTTATACATTATATGGGGGACGGCTGGATATTATATTTTATTTTCTGACATTATGGGCTTTTGGGCCATTTGTTATTTACTTTTGAAAATTTTGAAAACCCAATACCTTTTTTGTGCAAAATTAGTTAGTTTCTAATAGTGTCTAGATAATTTAATTCATGTATTTCTTAACACACACACATTTGAATTTTGTTCATAGTTAAGTATATTACAAAGAGTCTTTCTCAAAGAATAAATACTTTTATAGATGAGTTGATTCCACCATTGTAAGCTAGCAAGGAGACATATTCAAGACATGATTGATAGTGGGGCAGGAAACAATGCATAATATGGTAAAAGCTAGATGAAAAAAAAAGGAGCTTTTATGACTTTGAAGATTGATTTTAAGAAAGCTTGTGATAGAGTGAAATGGAATTTTCGGAAAAGTACTTTTTGACGCAGGGATGATTGAGAGGTTTATTAATCTTGTGGTGTGTCTCTTATTATGTGTTATGGAATGACTCATACCATTTTTTGTAATGTTCGATAGCTGGTAAAGGCTCGAGTTCTCAATCTCTATTACAAACCAATCAAATCTCTCTCAACTCGTGTTCATATGGAAAATTAATTATTGGTCATTCAACTGTTGGGTTGATACTTAATCCTTAGAATTTAACTTGACGCGATTGATTCACTTAAGTTTGACCCATTTAAGAGTTTGATCATTGCGGCAAGCAACGTTAAAAAAGTTCATGAAATGTAATGTCTTCCTTCTTCTTTAACAACTACCACCCCCTTCTATTTTAGATTCTTATTTATATGGGTGGTCATATATCATCTTATTCGATCTATTGTCAAACATTAAATGTGAGAATCTCTCTCGGAAATATGAACATTGGCTTGTAATTGTATAAATAACTATTACTTTTTTACCCTAAACTCAATTCTCATGATCCAACTGTGGCAAAATATTTTCTAGAAACATATAATTATAAGCCCAAACTTGATTCTGATTAAAGTAGTTCAAGGCCAAGCCTAGCCCAATCCTAATTTATAACCAATATCAGTATAGACATATTATATTGTTTGAGGTTGTGGGATTGTGGCATAACAATTTGGCAAACTTGAATTAATAGATAACAAAATGCGATGTCTAATACCTTAGCTTCTTATTTCACTAATTAAATTAGTATTCAGTTTCTGATGGAGAAAATTGTGTGTGTGTGTGTGTTTTTTTTTTTTTGGGGGTGGGGGGGGGGGGGGCTAGCTACATACACTAGATAGTGTAATAAAGAACAGACGGCATAAATAAATAAAATGGGCATGGTTGGAAATGATTATCCATGCATTTGATTATTTACAAAACAACAACGCATAAAAAACAAAGAGGAAAGTATAAAAAACAAAGAGGAAAGTAAGTAAAAATGTATTGTAGTATATATTAATGGAAGCAAAGTTAGACCCAGATCAAACAGCAAAAAGGGAACAAAAAACAATTAAAATAATATGTGAGTTAATTGATCGGCATTTAGTTTTATAATACTTGTAGGCTTGTAGCTAAGGACGAAAGAGCTAGAGCAACATGTTAGGTAGGTTGATTCTTAAACTTGAATACTTACTCATTTTTAATTGTACCAATTATTTACTCGTTTTTGAACATTCCAAAGGGGATCGCAGAAACCATTAATTTGAAGTTACTCGTTTCAAGAATCTCAAAACTCGAACCCTTTTTTTTTTCTTTTTTCTCTCATTAGTATATATATATTCTTCGAAATCCTTAAACAAATACCGAATGTAACTACGTGTTTTATCAAACCAAGAACACACACATATGCTCCACATATATTGTGAGAGCCGATTAAGAATCCCATATAATGAGATAAGAAGTAATCGACTATCACAATGTTTAGAAAATGGGGGCCGTTTCTTAGATCTCTCGTTTTTTAATTTATTCTATCAAAGTTTGCATTATCCATATCATGCACGTACGTACAATAATATATATATATATATATATATATATATATATATATATATATATATATATATATATATATATATATATATATATTCACTTCAACAACTGGAGCGTTCAATTTCCGAGAATTCAGACATCCTCAATAATATTCACACAGTAAACAGAAAGTGTTTACAGTCACTCTATCCTGAGATTCACATATATGTTGTCAGTGAAGACAACAACATATTATTTCATGCATATCCTAATTTTGGCGAGATAATTGAAAATTTCATGTATATCCTAAATTTAATTAATTTTTCTATTTTTAATTTCACGTGCCTATCTCATCACTATTTTTACTTATTCTGTTTATCTTGCATTTTCTACACAAGGATAAATTTAAAAATAAAATTATGTTTCTTACACATTGCTTCCGCCCTTTAACTAATTTTGACTGACTTTTATCATCTGCATATGTATTTCAATTATTTTTTTAGCTTCAATGAAGAATAAGATAGAGTATTATTTGCAATCTCTCCCCTCGGAATCTCGTATATTTACATACAATGATACAAAGTTGTATGCCTGTGAAGATGGCAACATGTGTAAGCGAATCAAAATGGTAAGTTTTGAGAAAATAAAAACTTTTTCTCTCACTTTCTGAGACCTTCTCATAATTTGTTCATTCCTAAGTATACCCCATTCATTGTGTCTTGTGTTTCCTCCTTTATGCTTTCTTCTTATAAACTTTTTCCTATATTTGGTCTAATAACTTCCCTTATAATATTTTCCTTTTCCTTTCTTTTGGCAATAAAGAGAGATCAAGAACATGTTAGTATCGGTGTCAGTCAGTCATCACTCAATCACAAGGACGGAAAGAATATATATACAAGAGTGTGACCAAAGTAAATAATTTTTTGATTAATTAACACGATTCTCTTAATCACTCCACATTACTTATTATCAGCTTTTGCATCAAGTTTCCTCAAGCCTTAATTATGGCTGCTTCTCGCTTTTCAACATTTCTCGTGTTTCTTTTCCTTCACTTCTTTCATACCCTCTTTCATTTCCTATATATAGACAACATCAATATCTATCTTAAATCAATGTATAATATGAAGTTTATTAATTGTTAAAAAATGGATAAATTACATAAAAATCCGTTGACTATAAACCATATACAATATAATAATCCTATTTAGTCTTGAAAATTTAAAATTAACACAATATCTCCAACATTTTTAATTTTAAGTCTTTGAGAATAATTCCAATATAAATTATGCGTCCGTTTAATTTTTTTATGTGTGTAAAATATTGTCGCCTCAAGTTTGATTGATACACGCCCTAACTTCATTTGACATAAATTAATGGTTTTTTAGTTCTTTGTAAAAAATGCAAGAATTTAGTGAATTTATTTCAAATTTTCACATGTTATAAGAGTTAACTTATACATACATGGTCTAGAGTTACGTACGTTCATAAGCGATAAGCCTAAAAATATAGAAATCACATTGACTAACCTAATAATATTTCTTATTAGAATTCTACTAATTAATTACATGTTTGATGAGTAAAATATTTAATTCTCATATTATATTGATAGTTTCACGGTTCCATATATATTATTTGTGTGAACACTTTTTGCCAGATTATTTGTGTACTCACATATATTGTAACATCGAAATTTACTCAAAAGTAACTATTTCTGGATCGTGATTTATTTTCTTAATCATCAAATTACACTTGTCACAAGGTATCTGGGATGTCAAATACATATAATGGTATTTAATTGTACTATCCCTTTTTTATAAATATATATTTTCCCTGTTTATATGAATATACTAGATAAGAAGGGTTTGAATTTTTGAAAGAACATATCAGAATGATCTGTTTAATAATATAATAGTACTAGCCAGTCACGTCACCTCCTCTCACTAACTAGTGTTAAAGTGATCATCATGGAAGTAATTATGATTGTTTTGAAAATCTCAATCTTAGTGCTTTCCTTCATTAATTCAAATATTTTCTCATCAAATAAATTAGGAAAAATCATAATGTTTTTGTCTGGATTAATTAAAATAAAATATGTTCAAACTTAGATATACATAATTAAACATCAATAAAATAAAGATAAAATATAAGTTAATATCAAAATGCTGTTAGTTGATTGAAGAAAAATGACAATTTTATAAATTAATTGTTATGTCAATTTTCGAAAGAATATGTGTGTGTGTTGAATGATCCATTTAATAATTATACATATAACTGTACTTGCCAGTTTTTTCTTACATAATCAAGGGCTAAATTCTAAATATATGCACCATCCACACAACCTCTCCTCCCACTACTATAGTTAGTAATGGCGGGAATTAATTATTAATATTTTGAAAAAATATAAATACTTTGCCTAACATAATGGAACTACTGTTCCATTTTTTCATTTAAAATAGAATTAATTACTTCAATACTTAGAGGGAAAATATTGTTTTAAATAAGTGTTATTATAATTGTTGGTCCCTCAGATGTTCCCTATTTTTGATTTGGATCTCTCAAATTTCAAGCCATATATAGTTTTAACTCCCTCAAGGGGTAAAATATTCCAGGTTTTTATATATTTAAAGGGATAAATGTTTTAAGTGCAATAAAATTTGTGAGACTAAAAAATATTATTATAAATTATTTGAGAAACCAAAACCATCATAAAAGAAATAATTATCCATCAATTCAAGAAATAAACAAAAGGGGGGTCGACTTGAGGAAAAATACAATCATCATCATGCATTTTCACTACCGATAACTCTTTTTGACAATAAATAACCACCTAAATGAAACTTATTTATGGCAAACTCTAATTTAAAAATTACGAATAAGTAGCTCATTTATAATATTTTAGGTAACACTGCATCATGTCTGTCTATCACTATATTATCTAGTTATAGCTCAAAAGGAGAACATGGGGTATCGAATATTGGCAAATATTGGCCGGTGTTTTATATTCTATTCATACATGAAAGGTTTAGACTTCTGATGACCTCTACAATCACTCTTTCATGCTCCAGCCACTTTAGTTAGCTTCATGCATGAGATCGTTGTGTTCAGTTGTGTACTTTATTCCTTACCTATTATTAGACACTTTCAACTGGGTCGTACGAATAAATTAAATGAACAATATTTAATTCGTTATACTTATATATATCTTAAATTTATCTTTATTAATTGATGAGATTTTGAAAGAGATAAAGAAAAAGATGAGAAGTCACGTTTAAGAAATTAATTAGGGGCCGGAGGTAGATTTGACAAATAAATGTTGATTATTAATCTTCTAGAAGAAACTCAATAATAAGAAGTGGAGAGCCACCAGAGTTTGTGAATTTGACAATAGATTGAGAAAATAACTCTTCTTCAACCCTGTGTAACTTATACTTATTTAACCATACGGATAAAATAAAAATTAAATGTATATACAGATATAGTTGAAGACGTGTTGCATACTATTTAAAAAGAGTTATGTCTATCAGTATTTCCCGTCAATTATGAGGAAAAAACCGAGGGAGGCGCAGATTTATCCCCGAAAAGTTTTTACTCTTAAGCAAAAATAATGTTATTCAAGAAGTTATGTTAAGATTTAAGGTTACCGTGAAAGTACTATAGAAATGGTGCTCTCTCCATTGATAGATTTTAAGAACAATCACATTGAAAAAACAAACTCACAGCATTATTTCTGATCAACAACTTTCCAAATAAATTATGCAACTTAACCTTTAATTGTGTAATGGAAGATTTATTTTTCAACAAGTTTGTTCAAGAAGAATGTGCATGCATGTGAGAGAGGGAGAGAAAGTACACACGTGGTGGGAGGGTGATGTGTGTGGAGTAATAACTAAGGAGTAAGGAAAGCATGTGAGAGTGAGTGATGAATTGATGAGAGTGATTTGCTTTAGTTAGCTAATTTCTTGAAAACGACGCATCCTATTGCCTCTATTTTACCTTTAACCTCTCTCTCTCTTTTAGACTATACTCCAATCCAATATAGCCTATTCAATCTAATCCACTCATTTTCACCTGTTAGCCTCTTTTGTAAAGCTTCAAAAAAGTCATCCATCCTCTTTGAAACTTGTGCCCTCTCCTACTAATTCCATTCATTATCCTCATCGAATGATCTACGTTAATTCTCTTTTATTAGCTTAGTTTATAGTACTTGTACTTTTTAAACAATTAATTCTCGTTGAAAATCAAATGAAAGAGGAGCATCTACATGAATGATGCATCTCTTTTTTTTCCATCAATTAATTCTCTCTTAACATACATAACCGCAATTTATATTGATGTTAATTATTGTTTATTCTCTCTCCTCTAAAAAAATACTCCCTCCGGTCCCTAATGAAAGAGCTAGCGGTCAAAAAAACGCTTCTTAAGAAAACATGTGAATGTTAGTTGGGTGTCTGGAGTTAATGCTTCTTTTCCAAAATTGCCCATATTTATTATGGTACTTTTAAGAGAGAGAAATACATAAGCATTAATAAATATGAAAGAGAGTTAGGGGTAAAGTAGGAAAAAATGTATTAAATGAGGAGAGAATATGGGGTGAGCTCTTACATTAGGGACCAAAACCATTCAAATTTTGGGCTCTTACATTAGGGACCGGAGGGAGTACAAGTTACTTTGAACACCACATAATCAAAATTAGGAAAGTAAAAGAGATAAGTTATTTTGAAAATCCCATCAAAATTAAGTTAGTCAAAGATATAAGTTACTTTGAGCACCCCATAAAATTAAGCCAGTCTAAAAGATAAGTTACTATGAAAACCCCATCAAATTTAAGTCAGTCCAAGATGCAATTTAGTTGAACACTCCCATCAAAATAAAGGAAGAGCAAGTACTCATTAACTAAGCCTTTGTTATGAATACTACTTACGAATTTCATTGAAACGGGTACTTAATCTGGCTTCAATTGATTTTTCTTTATTTTGTAGTATTTAAATATGTTTCACATATATAATCATTTCTTTATATTCAATGTGTATCACAAATAAATAAGGGAAAATGACAAATAAATACATTCGAATGTCCAAAAGGACAACTAAGAAACTAAAACTTCCAAAATGATGACAAGTAAGGAACTCTGAATTTCAAAAGAACAATTAAGGAATCAGACAATAGTTAATTGTTATGTTTCAAATGTTAATAGCTATGTTCCAATTGTTAGTTTTTATTTAAGTTTCTTACTTATCCTTTTGGAAGTTTGAGTTCTTTACTTATCCTTTTGAATATTCGGAGATATTTATTTGTCATTTTTTCAATAAATAAGGGTAAAATTGAAAAAAATGTATTTCCCCTTGCATTAGAAGTCTCTAAATAAATTAAATAGAACGATTCTTTTATCCATGCTATAATTGATGACTTAGAGAATGATTAATACTTATCAATTTTCCCCTATAATTAATAACTATATATGGCTCCATCTTATTAATCATTAATCAATATTCTAATAGTAGGGGTAAAATTGAAAAAAAAACACTTACAAACAGGTTTAATGAGTTGATTACTCTTTCTGTTAAATTATTTTAGGTCTGGAGATTTATTAATTACTATCTATCGTATTTATTATCATTACCCAAGATTATAATTATTTGTCCTATAATTCATTCTATATTTTTGGACAGGTGAGAGTGCATGCATATACCACTTCGTTCTTATTATTAAATGGCATGAGAGAATCATATAAAGTGAGTCTTATAGGAGAAGACTTGGTTTCTATGCTACTTTACTTGCCCCTAAATGGATGCATCTTCATGGGATCACCACACGCTATACTCTCTAGTTTTTAATTATTATATGGAATTTATGAAATTTATAATTCTGAAATATTTATGGGATCATTGTGTTCACAGCTTTTAGCACATTGTAAAGAGTGAAGACAAAGCAACGTAGATTTGAAGCCAATTTTACCACAAACACAAACACTGTTAATCATCAATATTCCTCTAAAAGCCTGCTTACTTGTATATAATGCAAGCTACCCTCTCTGTAAAAAAAACCCCATTATTATTATTATTATTATTAATTATTTAACATCCCACGCCTATCATGCTTTCCTCTCTTTCAACACTTATTATTTTATTTGATTTCATGCTTCCTTTATTTCACTTTAAACGACTTTTTTTTGGTTTTGGTGTGTGTGTTTGTGCGCCTCGATCTCTTCACAGTATATCCAGACGATCTGTATTTCTAAATCCATATATCAAACAAATGAATAGTTCTTGTGACTTAAAATCAAGAGCATAAATGGATAAAATTGATCTTCTTCTTTAGATGTTGTATATATATTACTCTTTAGACCCTTTTTTGATTTATTATGACGTTTCTGAACTGTTTATTGTATATAAAAATAGATAAATGAATGTGTATAGGGGGAAAATGAATGCAATTATTGATGCTTGAAAGATAAAAATGGTCCCTATCAACTTCTTGTCAAACCTAAATCAGTGCTTATCTTTATTCACTCATATTCCTTTTCTTTGTCTCAAATCCTGTCCCTTCACGCTTCATGTCTAAAACACAAATTGAATTAATTTTATTCGTAATAATAACTTTGGTACGATAAACCAAATAACATTATATTACTCATTCAAATAAATAATGCATTTGCCCCTCTTCTTGCAAAAAAAAAAATACATAATTCATTTAAAAATTAAGTAAATAAAATATATAGATGAAGTGATTTCAAGTTTTACATATACATACATGATCAAAAAAGAGTTTTACATATATACCAAAGAATTACCACTCTGATCCTATATATAAGTCCAATATGATCCAATCAATAAATTGAGATATGTCATAGATTGACTCTGTTTTCCAAACTTGCCCTTAACAATAATAAATAGTTGAAAAAACAATCATTTATCTCCAAGAATTAATATATAGGGGTAAATTTATACAACAATCAATAAATGACTCAAAACTGAATTGCAAGATCTAAGAGCGAGTTAGAAATTTGTCAGTCGCCGATAGCATAACCATGTTGATTATTATCAATCTGTAAATCCGCATGTAAACCCTCTTTAAGTGGATACGTGTCCAACTCAGCTAAGCATTTTGCCGTCACATACATATTTATCATCAATAAATTAAATAGCCGGTCACATGCGATATTATTCCAACCGAAGTTTATTTAAACGAAATTCAAAATTGGCGTTCCGAAAAACCGAAAATGGTTGTATATAGGTAGCTAGCTAGGTAGTTGCCCATGTGGGGGTATTTGATAATTTTAATAACCATTACTATTTTGTTGTTGTGATGAAAAAGACAAAAGAGGTGGCGATAGAATTTGACAATAACAAGGCACATTTTGCATAGAATTCGCATCCACATGGGATCTCTATGTTGATATCTCCAAAATTTAATAATTAAGAAACAATAAATATTCTGCCATATCCCCGAATTCTGTTAATATATTAGTACCATCTCTTACACAGAAAATCAAGGTTCTTCATCAATCCCAAAGCCGTGTCTAATACTCAACCCCTCCCTCAACAACAACACATTCATTCATATTTGTCAACCCCTTTGACACCTCATTCTTTTCTTTCTTTTTTTCTGTTTCCAGCCTTTGACACATATATCTTAATTAAATATTCATTGTTATATTTTAAAAAAGGAATAATCAACAACCGCATAAGGGTTGCTTATTCTTCACCATGATAATGGTGTTTCATTTGAATACGTAATTCATTCTATAGCCACCAAACTCATCTACCCCTTATTTTAACCTCTTCTGCTTTCCAATTACCAAAGGTTATTAGTTCCTTACACTTTTTGTTTACTCATCATCATGACTATCAATTTCCATAATTCATTGCAAGAGATCTTGTAAATTACAATACAATCAGCTGAAGTAGTAAGAAAGTCAATCCAATTTGATATTATTATTTTTATGTAAGAATTAACTCATCTTCAAACAATCAGTACATATAATCAGATCATCGATCATCAGATCAATTGTTTTTATCACAGTTTGGAAGAGATCACTACATACCAAAACAAAATCCAGAAAGGAGAGAGAAAAAGAGAGGGAGAGACATACACAAAAAGAAAGTTCATTATTGTTTATGGAAAGAGAGAAAAGTAAATAAAATTCAAGAAGAAAAAACTCACTGATTTTTACAACCAGTTAGTCAACATAGATAGGCCATCGACCATCATCAAGTTAAATCAAACAACGTAAAATCCGGGAAGAACTGCAGATTAATTAGATCTTTCAGAATTAATCTACAGATTAATCAAAGAAGATAACTATGATCGATCGAAATTAAATCATAAAATTGAATCAACACTTTGTTGACTGATAATCAATCAATAATGAACATAGTGGATCCAGGAACTAACCAGGATTGGATCTGATCATATATAATATATATAGCTCTTTTCACATAGTAATTATATCATATTATGCGAGTTGGATATATAAACATCAATTAACGTGTAAAGCTAAATGAAAAATTTCAAAGCATAAAAAAAACAAATGAATCCAACATAGAGTGAAGAAGAAGAAGAAGATGAAGAAGAAATGGCCTCTATGAATAAGCCTTTGATGTTTAATTTTCCGGTGAGATCATTCATGTACATCGGCAACTTCTTTTAGGCAAATTGGATCGAAAGAATCCATCGATCTCATCCTTATTCACCTTCTCAAACAACTGGAATTCCTCAAGGAGCTTCCTCTTACACGAAACGCCGCGTTTCGCCTTCTTCGGGGCCGGTGGACACGTCAGCGCCGCCGGAATCCTGTTCTCCTTCGATGTCGGCGTCCGGCAGCTCCCGTCGCCGCCGTCCGCCGCCGCCGGCGCGGCGGAGGGGGACTCCGGCGGGGATGGGAGGCGGTCGAGATCGGTGGGGAGCTCGATTTTGACGGTGGCGGCTGAGAGGGGACGGGTGGGGAGATCGGAGGGACGGTGGAGGTCGGTGGACATGGCGGCGGCGGTGGGGAGGAGAGAGAAAGTGGAGGTGGAGAGAGAAAGTGTGAAATGGGAAAAATAGTGGGAGAGGTGTGGGGTTTATATAGTCACAACAAAACAAACAAAGTGCATATGCTTTCAAAGCGTGCCTTTGAAGGTGATCACTCCTTGTACTAGAGAGGTAGAGATGGTTGGCCCCAAGGTTAATCCATCTTCACTTTTTACTCCCAACCAAACTTGATTAAGTACATTAGATTAGTTGAGTTGGTTACAATTATATATTATGATACTAGCAACTTCATTCACCGTACTTCATATACTCTAAAATGTAATGTAATAGGTGTTTGATTTTTTCAGAATTATAATAAGAATGTTAATTGAGTTATTTATGAATTGATTTACTTGAATTTTTTATAAACTAGTTTATTTGATTATTTATAATATAATATATAGTTGTATGCAAAATACATTATGATAAGTGATTCATTTTGTTTCTTTAATTTCTTTAAAAAGGTCATATGGGTCTTATGTTTAGAAATGAATAAAGTATTTTCAATATACCTTAACCATATCCATTTATTCTCACACACACTCCATCTTGATTGTTTTTTATTGAGGAGAATTAATAGGGATGTTTTATGAATAATTTTTTTTTTTTGAAAAAAAAAGAAGCATGGCTTGTTATTGATGAGGATACGAGATTGTTCTTAAATTATTTAGAAACTAAGGGAGTAATACTGTTTTACTAAAATTATAAACAATATAAACATTATTTCTTTATTTATATGCATGATGCAATACATGATATTTACATTTATTTAATATAAACATTATTTCTTTATTTTTAAAATTCTTAAATTTAATTTAGGTAACTCACCACAGTTTTTAACTTAACGTGTTTAATTTTATTTTATTTTTTGAGAAGATAATTTAATTAAAATAAATAGACATATAGTGTATACATTTTGGCAACATGAGCAATAAAGGAATTCCTATTAATCACAATAATTTGCTATACAAATATTCTATGAAATCAGGAATATATGTTAAATGTTCAAAAAAGGATGGCTTGGATTAATGGGAGGATTAGATGTAGTAATGCTTAATTACTATAATTGCAGCAAAAAGTTTAGTAATGTTATACTAAAATATTGTTTATTAATTAGTAGATGTCCATAATATTCAACTCTTAGGATTCTTTTCTTTCTTAACCTCTAAAACTTGTAACATCTCAATGAATGATTTTTAGGAAGTTTTCTTATGGTTAATGTCATAATGCTTACCATTACTTATTTGTAATTATGGGTAGAAACTTCAATATGTAAAAACACATAAATAGAGATTATGTACAAGACATTCTTACCCATTTGAATAATTTCCATAACAATTAATCATAATTTGCCCTTGTAAACAACAATTGGGTCCAACTTGAATACCTTTGGGATTCTTTTTGTTAGTTGAGGCACTGGAGGAGGTGTAGAGTAAGCGATGAAGAACGAGAAGAGAATCTTCCACGTGGGAATATGTAGGTCATACTGGACATAAATGCCCTTTAAGTGTGACGTGTGAGGAGACAATTGGTTCAAGAGGTAGGGTCCGGCGCAGCAGATAATTGAGGAAGGCTTTTGTTTGTTACAGCCTTTTGCTTTTGTGGAGAGACAAGTGGAACGTAATTGTCACGTTAGAAGTTGATGATAGTAATTAGTGAATGCCTTAAATATACTTCCACGCGCACCCTCACGAAAGTGGCACCAATTTCTTCATAATTTTCAGATTTATATATCCACATGTATCTACTATCTAGTAGTACAAGCGACAGAATACTCATATACATGGGAATGTTGATTCATAATGGGTGAATGCTCACTACCTCAAGTGATTATCATGAATGTACTACAAAGAAACGTCGAATTTGTGATTGAATTAGCGACGGAATTATGAGAAATTCCATAAATTAGTGACAAAATATGTCGCTAATTTATCACAAATTTGCTATTTTATAGGGAGAAGATATACTTAGTGCTCTAACGCAAAGCAAATGATTAAAGTTGAACAACTCATAAACAATCTATTCAAGCTTTTGAGGGTGACATTTCCATAATTTATAGGCTACTATAAAAATTTAAAATTTAAAACTTTTTTGAAATTTTAGAAGGAAAGAATTTTCTAAGACAATTTTTTTTTTATATTTAGAATGGACCACACCTTATGTTAGTTAATAGACAGATGCACTATACTTTTACATGATAGACTGTCCAACTTCAACATTCACAAACACGTGGACAATTTTTTTATGATGACCTATTAATTTATACCAAATTTTATAATCTTTGTTAAGGTTATAAAATAAAAGGTCAGATGGAGTAAATTTGGTGTGTTTATGTGTGTGCGGGCAAATTTGGTATGTTTAAATAACATCTTTCACGCTGATAAAAAAATAACATCTTTCACAAGCTCTCTCTTTCGGAATGGATATGGGTTTGATCCCTTGTTGATTCTATAATGACCAAAGAATTCCAAAGTCCTATAGTGGGTAGACAACTAGCATATGAATCTACTCCATTCATAAGGGTTATAGATGAAACCCCCACACTTACTTAAGAATGAGAGTACTTATAACTCACGTTAACTCATTGTTTCAATATTAATTGATAGATAATTAATTTTATTTATCATCTATATGTAATACTATAATTCTTCATAAAATTTATCGGCCCTTGTTATTATTTAACAATAAATATTTTTATAGTTTTATATATTTTTTAATTCTAAACAATAATCATAATTCAAAATCATAAATTATTTATAGAAAATAGCATTTTCTTAATTTTATCGTGATCAGGTGGTACCACTCTTCCTTGTATCATTCACTATTCCACTTGGTGTCCCATCTTTTTCGGTTAGTGTTTTTCCCCTTTTGTTTTTCTTTAGATGGCATGGGGTCATTGATTTTTATCCATAATAACCTTTTTGTATAATATAATAAAATTAAAATTAAAAGTGGGAGATGTTTCTCCTTTTTTCAAAATTTTTAATTCGTACCTTACTTTTAAATAAAATAACTAATAAAATTAATTAATGTGTCCCTCTATGTAAAATTTTAAAATATTCATTGAAAATTGAAGATACTTAAGCAAAATTATGATAATCAGTATTCTATTTTTTAAAATAAATTATTTTAAACATAGATATTAAAAATTTAGATATATAGAAAATCATATGTTAATAGATTTTTTTTTATCGGCATATATGATAATTAATCTTTGCTTATTATAGACAGCTTAAGCTGTGTGAGGATAGGGATGTTATCATGGAAGGAGTACCCATAGTTTCGATTGTTTGATATCTCAAATCATTTGTACATAATTACATTATTTGATTTGCATCTTAATAAATAATAACCTAGGTTTCACTTAATTAAATGCAACTATCTGATCTAACATACATACATACATACATACATACATACATACATACATACATACATACATACATACATACATACATACATACATACATACATACATACATACATACATACATACATACATACATACATACATACATACATACATAAGCTACCCATTGTTTAAAATGATTCACATCGATCTAGTATATATATTTCCTCTAATCTTAAATATAAAAATTTTTTAACCATGAATTAATACTGTGAAAGGTAATTAAGAACCTTAATTAAAATTTACGAAAAGGCATTCCTTATTTAAACACTCCCTGACTTGATTTTATTGAAACATTATGGAGTATATTTTGATGTTTATGATATTTAGAACCTACTCTTATATAAATTGTTTATGGTTATATTTAATTTAACTAGTAAAATGACTAATAAATATTGCACTATAGTTTGTCATGCATTTGGGATTAAGATAAATGATAAGAAATAATCTTCTCCAGTAGAATGATATATTCTTAAGTCTTAATAAATCTACATTTGACAAATGGCTAGAATATTCATGATTTCTGTAAACATAATTTACTCTAGCCCTTTAGATGTTGAAAGATATGGTATAAAAAATAATTTAAAATACAGTGATTTTATAATAAATTCACCAATTAATCTGATTATATTGCCTAATCGTTGATTGAAAGTAAAATGTCCTTTCCTTAATGTTCCGTGTTGCTAAGCTATGGTTGATCTCATTTGCGATCTAATAAGTTTTCTAATGGTGACTTCATTTCCTTAGCTGAATAATGGTGACTTCATTGGAAAATGAGAAAGGCAATACTGTTTTTTCATTATTAAGATATCTTCATAAAATTCAGTGAGATTAAATTACTTTTCCCTCTTTTATACACACACACACACACACAAAAACACATATATGAACGAATCATCTTTCACAAGAGATCGCTTTCATCCACCTAATGATTCAAAAAGGAAAGAGACGTGAAAAACACTATCACAAAGTTTTTTTTACATATATAACCTTTATTTCTTATGATTATACATGTATGGGCTGCCACTCCTATATGATTTTATTTTTACTCAAAGGTTACTCTTTTTGGTCAATTATCAGTCACTTTAACGAGTTCATATTTTAATTTTAATTTTGTCAAACGTTCTTATGATGATTATAAAATTTCCAAAACAATTTCCAGTTTAAATATATCCTCGAAAAATTTTCTAGAGAAACTCAACATATACAACTCTAAAGAAAATTAAATCATTATTGTTATATATGTATTATTAATAATATACTGACACATCCACATATGAAAGGGTTAAATTAACATCTGTGTATGATTTGGCACTTTTGTATCTCTCAATGTTCAATTATTGTAGACAATCAATTTAATTAATTATTCGATTATTCGATTACATAATATTATTCGATTAGATGTATGTGATAAGCATCCAATGTTATGGAAAAGATGACATAATATAAAAATATGTTTAATTTGTTCATATTTTATAATTAAATGTTATATCAATTTTAAATTAAATACATTTTTTTTCACAGCCATTAAGTAATTTGTTGAGACATGTAACGGGTATCATTATTTTGAGAAGGGAGAAAATTCTGTATGGAGAAATATATTAGAGAGGAGACATATTATTAGTTGTACTGACTTCTGACACCATATATCTTAATCTTAGCTAAAAGATTAGTATGTGTATCTGGATCACTACCAAAATTCACTTGTGTTGTACCGGTTCTTTTTAATTATAAGCAACAACTGATCAAACCACATGCATTAAATAAAATATTTGTTTAAAATTGAAAATTGAATATTAAAAAGACAAAAAGGGTCACACGCACATTTAAAGGACAAAAGAGAGGTTATTCCTTATTTGGGATAAAGAAGTTCAATCACTCTCGTGGTATGATTAACTACTTTTGTTTTTTAACTATTTAGAATGAGTGTTTCTCTGAAACTATATTAACTACTTCAGTAACACAAATAACTACTCTTAAAGCGCATTTAACTACTTCCGTTTTGTATGTACGTAGAAGGGGCTTGTTTCTCAGAAACTACATTAACTACTTCAGTAATGCAGTAACCACTTGTGGAGCGAGAATAAGGAACAATCTATCTTTTATCATTTCAAAAATTTGTGACACCTTTTTGTCCTTTTGATATTCAATTGTAATTTTATTGGGATTTTCCCAATTGAAAACAACAATAAATGTGTAAGGTATCTATTTCCCTCAATTATACATTTATTTACGAACATGATTAATAAGAGGTAAACATTGAGAAAAAAGATATTAGAGAGACATGTGTATAATTAAGGATAAAAAGTGCATTAAATTTTATGACACATATATTGTTACATGTCTTTCCATCAACACTCAATATAGGGAGAGGGGCCTCTCCACCTCCCTCTCCAGGTCCCTAAAAAAATTATTTTCAGGTCACACTGTTTTGTTAGATTTTAAGATTAGATTCTACATAATATTAGGGGTATTTTGATATTTTATCCACAAAAAATGGTTTTCTTTTAAATTTTATATGATTTTTTAAAGATTAATTTTGCTTAAAATTCTCTGAAAAATCATATAAAATTGAGAACAAAAACTTTATTCTGGATAAGATATCAAAATATCAATAATATTATGTAGAATCTAATGGTAAAATATAAAAAAAATGTGACAAAAAATAAATTTTTAGGGAAATGGAGAGAAATGGAGCTCCTCAATATATGATATAACCCGTGAGTATTGGTAGTACGAAATGTAAAACCTACAATATTTCACGTTTCTATCCATTTTCTTTTAAATTAACTCTTGATATTTCCGCAACAATAATTAAGTAGGAGAGGAAGAAATTAAATAAGATAATAAAGACACCGTACAAAACATATGTTAAACTAGCTAATTTAATTGGCATCCTTAACATTGACTATTATAAGAGAGTTTTAGAGTAACCTTGAGAGAATTATTATTATTTATAAATAGTAATAAAGGGAGGGAGTATAAGACAAAACTCCTCTCTCGCGTAACCACACATCATATCAAACCAAATGATATATAGTTGATATGGGTTCTTTTACTTTTTCCTATATTAAGTAAACTTTACCGGCTCTTGCATGCTATAATTGTATGGTTTTGATAGTACTTGTGTTTAGCCTTTCAGAGAGAGAGAGAGGAAAATACAATTGGACAAAGAGAATCAAGAGATGAAAGATATAAAATGGCATCACTACTATATTTTCGATGAATACTATTTTTTTTAAAACACCGCCTGATAATCCAGTGACAATTGATTATTCGGGACTCAAGGGGTAAAAATATTGTTCACATTGATAATATTGTCCCCTCTCGCAATGAGAACGCTTCCCGAGATTGAAATATGTGTTCTCATTTTTGTGAGGGTTGTAGCATACTTACCAGCTCAACTAACTACTCATTGATTATTTTACATCAAAACTTTGAGATCATGGAATTTTGCTTCTTTCTATTATATAACTTTTCTTGGGTCCAGGTATATGTGATTTATGCCCTTTTTGTTTTTTCATTATTCACACTTTCAGTAAGGTTCACCCATACTCAATTTCCTTGAAGTTAATGTTTTTTTAAAAAATTGAACCGATTATTAATTACCCATCTAAGAATCCTTAGTGTATGACCTATTGATCAAATTTAAGAAATTAAAAAAATAAAATAAACTATTTAAGTATAACATATGTGACATATGATCTTATTAAAATACTTCCGTTTAAAATTCGATTGTATATCCATTTTGAAAATTAATTAAAAATATGAGATGATAAAATGAATAAATGTCTAACAATTTAGGTCCAAATTAAAATCCACCTCCAAACCAGGTCAACATTTCTAAAAGGAGTATGATAGTTCAAGAACCATTACATGAAGACTGTTATTTGTGCAAGACCAGTATTTGTTAATACACTATCTATTACAAATTTAGCTAGTGGTGGTGAAATAATCCATGCTAGTATCAATTGACTCCTCTTTAACAATGCCTCTTTACCTCTTACATAAAGAAATTGTTCATATAATTCCACAGCAAGTTTAATATTTTTACGCGTTCTAGCCATGTTGAATGGTAGTAATTATAAAAATGGTAGAGTTAGATTATATTTTAATTTTTTGGAGAAAAATAAAGGAAATAAAGTAACATATTACTTGTACAATTTGTCAGTGACATAGTTAGCTAGCAACAGTAGTTACTGAACTTAAAATTACACGAACACAAATTTGCAATATCTTCATTTACTATGTGAATACCGATCTCATCCATCTAACCAATGGATCGATGTTACAGTAAAAAATGATTAAAAAATCTTGATTTTCAAAAGAATAGTGAACTAAATATTTGATGTCTAAAAATAGTATCTTACGTTAGCTTATTCAACCATGTATTATATTTTTTATCAATCCAAAGTATCCCACGCTGCTATAGTAATTGTCTAATTTGGATCACGGAATGTCATCTATAGGGCAAAAATCGGTTTTTCAAGTAATGATTGTGATTACATATATATTTAAGGTCTGAACATAATCCCACTAGTTAAAACTAGAACAACGCGCATATCATTGATTCAAAATTCTTAGTGGTAGCATGTATATAATTTGATAAAAAAACAATATCAAATGCACATCATGAACTTTTTACTAATTAATATAGGCATGACAATCAAAAAGCACGAGGGTGGGAAAGTTCATGCATAATGTTACCAGATCATAAAAAATAGATAAAAAGAGATTATAATGCTTTTGTTTGCCCCCCTCAAAACATAACATTATCATGTGTAATCATCGGTCCTACATACATATATGTGTGTGTGTATATTTGCTTCCTTCAACACTTACCCCCCCCCCCCTCTCTACATTTCCATCGCTTTCCCTCCAAGCATAAGCACATGGCCATGAACAAACACACACATTATTATAACAATTTTAATCAATTTAGACGGAGAGATGATTGAGAAGAAAGCATAGGATACCACCTAAGAGTTATGAATACACTCATCTACTTCCTTATCTTCCCACTTCCTTGTGTGTCTCACGTTTTTGTTTATTTTAATACCAAATAAAACAAATGGTATATGTTTGGATATGGGTTTATATTAATTGAATTTGCATGAATGAATCTTCCCACGTGCCCCATCTTTTTCCTCTTACAATTAATAATAATGCTGCTTCATTCTTTTTCTTTTTTTCCTTCTCTTGTAAGTGACGGGAAGCGAAAGCTTGAAAATAGTAACACACAACCTGTACCAGATAATTAATCTGATTTTGATACCAAAAGATCAAATGGTTGGAGGTAGAATAAGCGAAATTATTGGATGACACAAAAATTAATGTTTGAAAACCTTCAATGTAAAGGATAAAAAGTAAAAATCCATGGCAATGAGTGAGAAATTCCACTTAACTTTGAGAAATAGTACAAGTTTACAATGATTGTCTCTCTGTAAGAATGAAACCGGTCAAGAAATAATAGATATCTCCTGAAATCTCAATTAAAGACGGAGATATTTAGATAGATTTTAAGCCAACATAGTAAATAAAAGTAATCTCAACGAATTATAGAAAATTGAGTGATAATCTCAACAATTTTTAATTTCACCGCTAATCATGATCCAAACAGTACACTTCTCTTCTTTATATATAACTTCTCCAACCTACACTCGTGCTCCGACTTTTAACATATATTTATGATCACATGTTATCTATTAACTACTTACATGTAATGTTGTAAAAGTCGGACCGGAAGATGAACCGAAAAAGGCTCCGGGTCACGGTTCGCATGGTCGAACCGATCGGACCAATGGTTGAACCAATTATATGATAATTAAAAAAAAATATGTTACTTTAAAATATACCATACATATAAATATGGAAAAAAATTGGGATTGTTTAATCTCTTGATTTTTAATAGGAAATCATTGAATAAAAAAATATAATTATTAGAAACTTAGTAAATAAATCCATTTTTTGTATTTGTCTATGAAAAAAGTGGAATAAATAATATTTTTTAGTAAAATAAACATTAATATATTTGAAAGTAATATATATTTACGATTGAACAATAAATAAATAAAAATAAAAATATAAGATATTTAAAAAGTTTGGGATTTGCAATTTGGTCTCTTTTCTGTAAAAAAAAAATATTGAGTTTGGACCGGCCGGTTCAACCATTCCGGTTCCCGGTTTTAAGTCGGTTCTCGGCTCATCTTCCGGTTCCAAACGGCCCAACACGGTTGAACTAGAAAAAAGGTTCTTGCACATGGACCGAGCCGTTGTGGAAGGCGGGTGACGGTCCAACCGGTCGGACCGTCCGGCTCGATCCGGTTCTGACAACACTGCTTACATGTCTATGTTAAACTAATAATAGGCAAGATTCAACTTCTTTTTTACTTTCTAATTATCATTTACCTTAATTCATTACATTTCTATTTAACACAAAAAAGCGCCAATTAATGGATTTTCAACAAAAATTCCACGATTAATTTAGCGACGGAATTCACCAGCGAATTTATTTCAGATGTATAAAAAAAAAAGGAATTCACCAGCGAATATTCTATAATGGAATATATGCTAGTAATTAGCGAGGGAATTTTCTTTGGTGAAGGAATATAATTTCCATTATTAGTAATCAATGATTTTTTTTTAAAAAAAAATTTCAAATTGAAAGCCACATGGGATCCTACCGCCGGTCACCGATGCTTGCCGCTACACGTCTCCTCCACAAAATGTCTTCCCTTGCATGCATCAACACAACAATGTCCTTCCTATTAATGTCCTTCCTATTCCTTTGTATATCGAACGTCTACCCAAAATCCCCTCAATTACTTAACTTCAAAAAGGGGAGGAGTTTTCAATGAAAAGAGGGAGTAAAAGGGTAGTTTGGGCAAAACTTGAGATAAAATAGGAAGTGATCTTATACTCCCTCCGTTCCTAAATATAAGATCACTATGGTTAATTTGGGGAGATTAAGGAAGACAATAAAATTACACGATCTTCCCAAAATCCCCTCAATTACTTAACTTTAAAAGGAGGAGGAAATTCAATGAAAAGAGAAAGTATAAGGGTAGTTTGGGCAAAACTTGAGATAAAATATGAAGTGATCTTATATTTATGAACTTATCCACTTCCTCAAAGTGATCTTATATTTAGGAACGGAGGGAGTATTTAAGAACTTATCCACTTCCTCAAAGTGATATTATATTTAGGAACAGAGGGAGTATTTAAGAACTTATCCATTTTCCCAAAGTAATCTTATATTTAGGAACAAGGGAGTAGTGTATTATGACGTGAATTTGAATAAGCACTATATTATTGGATAATCTAGGTATATACACTTTATGGATATCCTTTAGTTAAGATTTGCCACGCTCTAATGCATCGATTCCGGTCCTCATATAATCCAACTCTATACATAATGATTCATTATCTGTGAAAAGTTTAACTTACAATATATTTGAATTTGATACTTAATTAATATTAGCGTTTACATTTCATACATACATTATCTATGTGTGCGTGTGTACTATTATGTATGTTATCAATAATTGTCCACGTCTCTATCAATCGTATTCCGCTACCCATCCCCAGATTTTCTGAGTTTGTGTAATCTTTTTTTACCATTATTACGTGTGGGCACGCATCACATATACTCCTCCTAATCCATTTTATATACTTTCCTATGATTTCAAAATATAAGAGCTATTAATTTTTTTTTCGGAAAATCCTAAAAATGAAAAAAAAAATCACTTGAAAATTGATTTTCCTAAATATTTTTCTCTAAATTATTTTATTTGACTTATTATAATAAGCTAACATAAGATATAATAATATATAAATATGTTATGATTAAGTGGTTCATTTCGCTTAATTAATTTCTCCAAGTAAAGTCATCATCTATCTTCTATATTTATGAAAGGAGGGAGCAAGATTTTTTTAGCCGAATCATACACATAAAAGTAATTAAAATTAATGATAATTACATGGAAAACATTAAATAAACTTGTTTTTTCTAAATATTCCCCTACTAATATAATTTGACTAGTAAAAGAGAGAAATAATGATGAAAGGGTGAATGAGAATGTAAAAGAAAAATATGATGATAGATAATATAATAATATAGAGGCAACATTATTAGCAAAAATGCATTTATTGTTTAGATAACCTGAAAATTGATCTTAAAAAAGACAAAACGAAGCTAAATTAAAATTTATGATTATAACTCTATGGTGAAATAATGTATATTAAAAGATGCAATCAATTTCCCTACTCGTTCAAAAATGATTTGGGTAAGCTAAACATATATAAGCTATATATCTTATCTAGATGATTTATATTTGATTTTTTCAAACAATAATATAAAAATATTTTAATAGATACATAATCTAAATCAAATTTAATTTATACCATCTAAATTTCATCCAAATAGTTTATACTCCCTCCGGTCCCTAATGTAAGAGCCCAAAATTTGAATGGTTTTGGTCCCTAATGTAAGAGCTCACCCCATATTCTCTCCTCATTTAATGCATTTTTTCCTACTTTACCTCTAACTCTCTTTCATATTTATTAATGCTTATGTATTTCTCTCTCTTAAAAGTACCATAATAAATATGAGCAATTTTGGAAAAGAAGCATTAACTCCAGACATCAACTAACATTCATATGTTTTCTTAAGAAGCATTTTTTGACGGCTAGCTCTTACATTAGGGACCGGAGAGAGTATATGTTTAGCTTTCGCTATTATATTCTCGATGCAAATTCAATAAAAAGTTAAGGCGGTAGTTTTGAGAAGCAGAAGAATAAACAAGACTCTACCAACATTCTGCGTGTTGCATGCTTTATATATATATATATATATATATATATATATATATATATATATATATATATATATATATCTCACCACTTTACCATATAATGTTCATCATCACAAAAGTTTATGATTAATTAACGATGTTGACTTGATCTTTCCTTCATTGTTTCACTTGTCTATTCTTTTAACTTCATCTTCTTATCCGCTTTAATTACAGCACGCACACATGAATAATCTCCAGATCCAAAGATGATCACAACCCAACCTCGCTATAGTTATATATTCGCTCAATGCAAAGGTCAAATATACAATCTTCACATATTTATATAATAATTGTTACTGCCACGATTATTTATAGATAAAACCCTAGCTACGCAATTAATGTGATATGTTTCTGTTTAATATAATACTCCCAGAAAGATATGATAACTTTAATATATTATTCATATATATGGAGGAAGCTGGTTATTATGCTTCCATCGACACCACCCAAACACAAGTCTGATTCAATTATAAAATATATGAAGGGCAATAATATTTATATATACACATTAGGAGACAGCAGTTGATAATAAATAAATAAAGAAATATGGATAATGATTTTATATGTATATAAAAGTCCTCTGTGTGTGTGCGCGAGAGATAGACGATAAAGATGGGGCAGGGGACCCCAACTGGAGGATGCATCACCATTTTTGTTTGCTTCTCGTGGGATCACTCACCCATGCCACCTCCTCTTTTGTCTCCCGAAGGTATCCTATGACCAATATATATATATATATATATATATATATATATATATATATATATATATATATATATATAATGCATGATTAGTTACTGACTATTCATGCATGTCTTGTTATAAAAATAATAAATATTGTCAAATCTTTAACTACTAATCAATTCTTCCTTCATTTCTTATCATATAAAGCTGGCTAGGTATATATACTGATTTGTGAAAAATAATTAAATTAGTAAAAAGATAGACATTTATAGCAAATGTGTGTATCATCTACATTAGATCTACTGTTTATGTAAACCACTGTTACATGACATCGCAATCGTTGATTAAAGAATCGGTTTCTTCTCGATTGTAAAAAACGGGTACGGAGAGCTGAATATATCTAGATTCTAGATCACTGAAATTCCTTCTAGACAATTTAGAGTTGATTTTATTAAAAATAGTTTGATAGATATAAAATTTAAAGTCAAATATATAATATCCGTTAGATTATGTACGTGCATCTTTTTTAACCAGAGAAATCCTTTGATGAAACTACTTGTGTGTGTGTGTGTATAACATTATATTCTTATAATGTAGACATTTTTTTGGTTTTATTTGTGTTAATTATTTGGTCATGTACTGATAAAAAATACTAATAATAATCCTACTGCTATTTCAAAAAAAGGTTCATTAAAAATATTACCATTATTAATAAGATTTTTTAAAATACATACTTGAAGCTAAATGATTAACTATTCAGATCTATTGTTTTAGTTCTTACATTGCATGGAGTGGATATAAAAAATGTTTATATTTATATTTATATTACTAAAATCCAAAGAAAACAACCAGATGCGTTGGTAAAGAAATTTGATCAAGTAGTATAGAATCCTTTTAAAAGAGGAAGAAGGAGACCGAACGAAGAGAATTCTTAAAAAAAAAATTATCCAATAAAATTTTTTAATCAATGTTTTATCACTAATCATCATGGTTTTTGACAGAGTAATTCATATAGCTAGGCAGCCCATATACTTTGTTGTTGTATTACTAAAATACAAAGATAAGAGAGTTCTTGTGTGTTCGATCAATGAACGTGGAGCAGTTTGGCATTATTTGCCAGCAAAACCATTTTGGCATTCAGTGGATCACAATCTCTCCATCTGACACTTATATCTCACATTTTATATTTTTGTTGAAGTAATAAATCAAAACTTTTGGACAAAGTCGGCGCTTATAATTTGGATTTTTTAAAGAAACAAATTAGTTTCCCCCTAAAACAATAATCACAAAATGCATCTCTCATGAGTAATATTTTCAATTTTTTTGTTGGTATGACCACATAACATACACTAAAGTCCAAATTAAGTAGATTACCCTAGAAATTAAAATTAAAAATATGTAGTTTTTTCAAATAGTTATTTAGAAAAAGCTTATGCATATGGCTTTCATTTCTATCAATTTATAAGCTCTATATATATAAGTAATATATCCCAAAAGCTTTTGACTTTTTGGGTAACATTCAGAGTCATAAAACTAACTGAAAATGCTGTCTTATCTATAAGAAAGATATTTTATCATATTTATGGATAAATCATTAAGTTTTTTAACTGTGAATAATAATTTGGTATCACAGTTGGGCTCTAAATTTCTCTTGGATGTGCAATTTACCACAATCAAATCAAGTTACAATATAGAGATCGATCGTTGTTAATTCGGACCACCCAATTCCTTTACATTTACAAGTTTTTCTCCTTTAATTATTTTTTGTCGATTTATTCAATTTTGTGCAGTACTGATACTGTAAATATATATAATCTCTCAATCTTTCATAAGAAAACAAAAGATAGCTATGATGATGATGATGATGATGATGATGATGATGATGATGATGATGATGATGATGATGATAGCTGTAGAACTGTAGATGTTCTTGCTCATGTATAATGTTGAGACGTTGCATGCATGAGAGATTGTGGCCAAATCAATGATGGACAAATGAGGAGATATATTGTGTATTTTTAATTTAAATACAGATAATTATTATTGAGAACAAATCAGTACCAAACAAAACATACAAATCTCATTTTTTTGAAAAATTCTAAGAAACCTACTCCTCCATGTGCAGGTTGTTGAGGAAAAAATAACAATACTTTTAATATATATTATAGCTTTTCAAGATGGAGAGTGGGTAGATTTAAGTTGGAGTCATCCATTACGTACATTTATGGTATTGATCAATGCCTAGTGTTCTAGTAGCAACTCTTAAATTACTATATCTAGTAGTTTGATAACCTTGTCGATTTCCGCTACTTTTATATACAGAGTGACTAAAAAATAAAATTGGCATAAATATTGAATATGGATCTACGACCTCATTTCTGAAATGTAGATCGGAGAAGTAATTAACAGCCCTTTTCTACGTCAAAATGCATAAATGAAGAAATGAATGAATATAGTAAATCTAATTAAATTTATCGGTTGAACTACATGTATGTATCCAGCCATATTACTTAATTTATGGATGAAGTAGTGAAAGCCATAGTTAGGTAGATCTACACCAATTATGATGCTCTCTTTTTTGTTTTCTGATCTTTTGTTTTTTTTTTTATTTTAAGGCATTATTAGTCGAAAAGCAACACCTTACCATAGTAGCTAGGGTGTGTGGTTAAAGGCTTCACTCTGAATGAAAGAATATCCTTCAATTTATGTGTATATAATTTTCTTTTCATCAATCAATTGACTTCTGCGATTGATTTTACTTTACTCGTCTAAGTTTATTTGCATGTGTACGCTCCACATGAAGAAGAAAACACAAGATTCATGACCTGCAATAATATTTATTGATAAAGATAAAAGTATCGTCATTGAAGCCGATCTTTCTAAATAACCTTTAATTTGTATATTGTAATTATGTCTAAGATCAAAGTGATCCAATACACTAGACTTGCACTGATCCAATACACTCATGATCATGAGTGTATTCTGAAAAAAGATAGACGTACACAATCATCCCTGTAATGCAAAGACAAAAGAAATACAAGTCACTTTACCAAAATAAAGTCGGTATTATCAAATTATTTTCCACAAGTAATACTCTTATTCATTGTATACATGGAGAAGTTATAATAAAAGGGCCAACCCAATTCTAGAGTAATTAATTATAAAAAGGAGTAATAATTTTCACCATTTTTATCATACAATCGTGTTTTTGGAAAATGCAAATAATAGCGTTAAAAGTGACTGATAAACTTATAATAAGAAATACAGTGACATATTAAGTGATATCTATTATCTAAGTCATGAAAAATAGAACTTTTTTTACAATATTCTACCTAGTTGGTTTAGAGACATTTAATACAAGAGGTTGAAATTGTTAATATGATCTTTTATTGATACAGTAAGTTAATAAGGATAAGAGTTAGGTGAATATGGTGGGTTTGGCAGACTAACAACTGCTTTAATTATACGGTTTCGCATAGGTCAAATTTTAATAACAATTACTGCCTAGTGCCTACACCATTATTATTGTAGGATAAATGGTATATTTTGTAGAAAGCTAAAGTTCTTTTCTATAACTTGTCTTCCTAGTACTTTTTTTTTTATATAACCTTATTAACAATTGAACCAAAAGGCTAACATCATTGAAAAGAGAGAATAAATATTTTCTTCTCGGTCTATATTTTTCAGGGTTTACTGAACAGGTTTCTTTCTTGGAATAAAGAAGACTTTGATTTTCCTGTATTAAAGAAAATGAGGAAACAAGAGGGAAAATAATAAACATTGACAATGAATTTAGCTGACATAGCTCTACTTTTTCCACATGCCATAAACTTGGAATCTTCCTTTTGAACAGTTCATAGATATATTCCACTATGATCTGATTCATGCCTCTCTGAACTGTCGGAACAAACACTTTTTATTTTTTATTTTATTTTACTTGGGTAAGCAACAAACCTTTTTGTCTCTGAATTAAGTCTGCCAAAACATCACTCTGATCTTTCATATCCCATGCAGCTATGATGATTCTGATTATAGTTTTGCATGTTGTGTCCCCTACTCTTTAGTTGGGAGGATCCAACTTAATCGAGGACAATGAATTATTTTATATCGTTTGTTTAGATCAAATAGAAAGGAATGGAAGTAATGATTAGATCTATATGTAAAGCACACATTTACTTTCTTTCTTCAGTTAAAATTGGAAAAAAAATCACCGTTGCACATTTTATTAGTGAGAACCTAAATTCAGAGATGCCATTGATGCCATTAGTGGTACATATGGAATCTGTAAAGGATCAATACTTTCTGTTAATAAAAATTTAGTAGGTCTTTCTCACAATTAAAATTTGTAATTGAGAACTATACTCCAATTTCCAATTTTCCTTTTTTTTTACCAAAAATCTAGACACTGTTCTGAACAAAAAGTAGAACTTCACTTGCAAAAATCTTGAAAACTCAAATTACAAAAAAAAATAAAAAATGAAAAGTTCAACCAATTAACAAGAAAAATCCTCGTCTCATAGAGACAACATGTAAAACTAAGCATAAATTGTAATTGGAAATGAACAAAAAATATCCACGTAAAAAATCCAGCCATTATTCAACAGAATAAAATTGCCACTGATATTGATGAATAATATACATAATACAGTAATGAAAGAATACAAGCTTATGCTAAATTTCAATGTTCCGTAACTGGAGAAAGAATGTTCTGTAATACTTTTGGGCACTCTTTATCCCCTATTCTTTGTGCAGTAGCTACAAAATGACCAATAAAAAAAGGCCATGAAACTAGTCAATACTCAATAGCAGCAGCTAACAGAGAAAGTCCTTTGCTCCCTCCATCTCACCCTTCTCTCATACTCTATTTTTATGCTTCATTCAGGTATATATCTATTCAGTCAAAGAAAGAAAAATGAAATCTTGTCTCTTCCAATAAGGTTAGAATCAAAACTTCTCCAAGTCAAGCAAAATTGGGTTCAGTAGACGTATAGGTCAAAAAGAGTTTAGCTTTTTGAGACTAGAACTGTATTTTTGGTCCTTCACAAATGGATCTATTTTCAAGTGACTCCCTGATAGAATTTTATCCTTCATTTGATCCCCCATGTATCAAAATTCAATCTGATCTCTCTGTTGGTGAATTGCCAACTTCACTATTGAAAAACAAAAAAATTGTTTACTAGCTAGTTTAGCAATTCACTAACCGATAGAAAGATTAGATTAGATGAATCTTGAAACATGAGGAACCAAAATAAGAATGAAAATCTATGAAGGAACTGACATGAGATTGGGTCATCAACAGAGGACTGAAGAGGATTTTAGTATTTGATATGTTAAGTTCAGGTGTAGCCCATACTATCGTCCAAGTGATTTCTGCTTGTAACCATGTTTCATTCTTTCCATTAGTTTCTCTTTCAATTTTCTCTTCTTATCCATTTTCACCCTGTACCTATATTCCCTCTCCCTTTCATAGACCCCTTGCCAGTGTACCTCTCCTGTTAACGGCCACAACCATACATCTCTTGGATGGTCACCATCGTCAGAAGCCTCAGCTAAATCTTCATCCATGCTTTTCAATGTAGTAAAGTTGAAGTATTTTGCCCACATAAAAGGTACGCGCTGTTCAACCGGGTGCTGCT
This sequence comes from Mimosa pudica, assembly GCA_029929735.1. Lineage (NCBI taxonomy): Eukaryota > Viridiplantae > Streptophyta > Magnoliopsida > Fabales > Fabaceae > Mimosa > Mimosa pudica. The sequence continues at coordinate 1,690,828 of JAKELP010000021.1, read as the reverse complement.
CTTCCATGGTGCCGGTGTTAGGATCTATGTAGACCATCTTCCGTGCACTGTGATAGGCCCATACATTGATGAGAAGCTCCAAAACTCGACAGTAGCAGTGCTTCCGCTGTGTCAAGAAAACAAACATGAGAATGAAAAAAGATCATGAATCCTCAAGAGAAAAAGCTAACAACTTACTTCAATCTCTGAAGACCCAAACAGGCACATACTAGAGTTGCTGGAGTCTGCATGCAGGGCATCAATGGAATCAACAAACATCCTGCATTGGCCAACATATTTTAGTTTAGAATTTACTTCAGAAAGGTGAATTCCTTTAATTGGCATACTATTGTGATAATTAAATTGATCTGTTAATCACCGTGAGAACATTATGAACTCCAAGAAAGAAGGGGTTGGCATCACCCAGCTGTGTAAAGCTGACCAATAATGACCAACTTCTGGCATAGGAGGAAGTGCTTCTGCATCTGGTGGCAATGCATACATCTGGCGGAAGCCATCTTGAAAAGCAGTTCTGAATGAATTTTTGAACCATGATGTTAGAAACATTTGAAAATGCAATTCAGAGATCTAAATTTTTAAAAAGGTTAAGGGTCTATTTTCTATTTTGTCTATGAAGTTTTTAGCTTAGGACCAATTTTTTTCTATTTTATCCTTTATTTATTATTACTAAACTTTCTCCTATTGGGATATAATGTAAATGTATAACGAATAGGGGTAGGTTGAAAAGCTGTTTACTTTTAAGGCAAAGTTAATAAGGTTCAAAGTTTTTCTTGATATTATGAAATTTGTTGGGAGTGAATTAGAAATAAGGCCAAAGGAATAACATAAAGGAGCGAGTGGTGTGATCATTCAACCAATTTGATAGCTAAAAGAGTGCAATGAGCACCATGTATGCATTACACTATAGCCATATTTACATACCTGCAGTTGCCTCCATTCAAGATGTCACACATAGACCAAAAGGTAAGTGAATTACTGCCTCCGATGACACCCTGATCAATGTCCAATTGTGCCCAAAAATATATGACATCTCCTTTTGAATTCTCTTGTAATGCCTCAGTCAAAGCCCCTTCAGCTTCAACTGACAATGCAACCTGCTTTGCAAAAATGATGTACTATTATAGCAAAGGAAAATTTAAATATAGCCCATTTTTCTGAAAACATATGTCAACCTAGCAACTTATATTCAACTTCTAAGGCCAGGAAAAGTTACAAAAAAAAATCTCAAAGCTATTGAGTCTGGCTGCTAAAGAACACAAACACAGAGATCTATAATACTGTCTGAAGAGTTAAAATGGTGTAATGAGTTAAACAAACAAGAAATACCTTGTTACCAGCCGCACGCCATGACTGAAATCCAATCCAAGGCCTCCTGTGAATATTATCCACCATATTTGCAATTGCAAACATACCCCCCATTTCACAGAGGATGTCTCGAAAGTAAGTGCCATTTAAAATAGGCAGACGATTAACAGCATCCACATCATCTGACCATTGTCTTATTGCCCTTCTAGACTGCCATAACAAATACTTCATTATTGATCACAAAATACGACAGAATTTATAATAGCATTCACACCATAAACGCGGTTACAAGAAAAAAATGAAATTCAGTCATCTAGAAACCAGGAAGCCAACAACTTGCAACTAGAGAAAATTTTCTTTCCATGTCCGAGTTATTGAGGGAAAGAAAAAAATATGAACACCCTGAGTTTGGTTTGCATGTTTTAAATGTGTTACTCACGAGTATTGTTTGGCTTCTAAACAAATAATATTAAGTCTACGTTTCTATGACCGGGCTAAAACAAAACAAGGGAGGGCATGGAAGAAATTAGAATGTCCCTGTGGCCAACAATATGAAATGTGGACTAGGATACTCACAAGACTTAACCCACGGTACAAAGAACCATGGTGCAAGAATGGCCATGCTCCAGAACCACTGTATATCTCATAAATGCACACTGGCTGTCCCATTCTCTCCAGCTCCCCTTCATCCCTTTCATTTGTTTCAAATTTCAATTTCTCAGATTTTCTAGCATTACGATATATCTCATCCCATAATCCAACATGTTGTTCCATCCTCTCTTCAAGCTGCAAAAAGAAAAAATAATATTTTTGATCCCTCTCTCTAAAATAAAGTTTAAATAGAGAAAAATACACAGACAATGAAGTTCAAAGTAAAAACTGAAGCTGCAGGAGAACACACCTCTTCTATTTCAAGTAACTCAACCTCTTCTGATCTTTCAATTTCTTGTAGAATATCCCAATCTGATTTGGATAGGATATCATTGAATGGAACTTCAGTTTCATGCTCAGAGGTGCTCGTTGCATTATTTATACCAGCTAAGTCCTGCTCAAGGGTATAGACAATGCTAACTTTTCCAACGGATTCATCATCAGCCTTTTGCACATGAGCACCAAAATTTATTTCATTCTCAAACAAATCCCACTCCCAAGCTGCCCCCTGTTCAAGCTGAGAAACAGGACTAGGTAACAGAGCATCTGATGGAAAGCTGAGCGCATTCTCCAAAAGTCTTGCATATCCAATTATACATTCCAAAGCTAAAACATTTTTAGCTAGCTGTCTTCCAGATGAAGCAATCTCTTGAGAAAGTTTAGTGAGTCTTCCATTGGAAAGCAAAAGTGAAAAAGCACCCACCAAAGAATCTGGATTGTGTTGAGAATAAAATATCCCATGGACACCATCACCTATCTGTAAGATGATAGAAGATCTTCACGAGTTAAGAAAGATGCAACCATATGATTACAGAACTCAAAATGTGGCAAAAAGGAAGAATTTGAACAAACTCACATATTTTCTAAACACCGGAAAATCAGGTACAACGACAGGAACTCCAAAAGTCATTGCTCTAATTAGTAATGGAGGAAAACCCTGTATATCTTGAGCAGAACCATAGAGGACAACATCAGCCATCAGTAATACACTGTTAACATCACCATTCAGGCCATAATGCCTTAGAGCGTCATCAGGAAGTCCCAAGCTTGAAGCAACTTCCTACACCAAATGCTAAAGGGATTATCCAACAATTTCTTGGACACCATGTCCGAAGTCAAATTTATGACACTATGGCGGGCTATAATTAAGATTACAGATCCTCAGTCATGCAATCAAGAAAGCCCATACTCAATGATTCTATTTTCATAATGATACTGCCAAATACTAGTTCAGAAGGTAAGAGCTTATTCGGTCATTAATTTTGTGTTAAAACTATAATGCCTAGATATGATACTCAGCTTGAAAGAAATTTTACCTGCAATGCATCACCATAACCATCAGTGGAATTGCCGCATAAGAAAATAAATTTATACGATTCAGTTGAACCCCTTCTCGCGTATTTCAACAGTAGAGGTCCTACAGAATGCATCGCCACAGCATAGTCCCAGGACAGACCATCATAGAAGATGGAACTCCCAACAATGACAACCAATGTATCGTCTTTACCAATCCCGTAAGCATCTCTTAATTGATCCTTGGAATGGGCCTTACTATAACTTTCTCCAGCCCACGCATCCACTGGTGATCCCAGAATCACAAAGAAGTTTCCAGTATCAAGCTGACTGTACAACATCTGACAACAGAAGAGATAAATTCTAAGAACCTACCAAGAAACAATCGGGACAAGGCTAATGACGCCAATGTTTGCGTATTTGCATGTTATTTAAGGGCAATATTACCGGAAAAGTGTAATCAGGGAACACAACAACTGTAGCTCTTCCAAAAGCACTTCTCCAATGAGAAAGAAGATGCTCCCAACCCATTTGCTCATAAAGCTTAAGGCGACTTGAAAGATTATCTTCTTGAATAATCCATATAACTGGAATTGAAGAGAAAGGCGCCTGCATAAGGCTGCAAAAATATAAAACTCACTAAACGCAGCATATGAATGCATCACATCATGTGTGACAACAGTGAGATAGAAGACTCGCAGCTACAAATCCAGATTACTAGACTCTGCCTAGTGGTATAACAGAACCAAATGAATACTAGGATCACTTAGTTATTTCTCGTATTGAAAATATGAGTCAAATGGCAATATAAGTGGCTGCACCTCAACCACCATATAACACATCCACCATGCCAACCCATTTTACGTGTTAAATTCACAGAAAGTGTGTTCTGTGAATTATAACACCAACAAGCAAGCATATGCAATAGTGCATATATTCCAGCCATCAAGTATAGATAATACTTTCTTCAAAGAAAAGTCAGGTGCCTCATGATAGGTCTACCATATATCAAGATGTAGTTGAGGATGACTGCCTTCTCAAGAAAAAATTTAAAATGAAGAGTTGGCATAAAAATAGAGAAAATTGATAGCTTATGTTTTCAACAAAAGGCAACTAATATCTCTTCGTTCACCCCTTGTGTTTACTTCTGAACAACATTAAAAGTTCAACTTCAAAACATCAAATTTTGTTCATGATCTACTAAATATACTTAACTAGAAACCACATCCATCTGAATCCACACCCCCCAAAAAATAATACAGGACAACAAGGGAAGAACATTCATCCAAATTATCTCATGCACATGGTACAATTTTGAAATACTTGCTGTAATTTATGAGCTAGACACTATTAAAATATAGTAAAAAGTTTACTACTTTTTCAATTCCTACAGACCTAAATACCAATACTACATGACTTTTCTATGCAAGCCAAGAGATCTAATATTTTAACAACAATCAGGAGTTAGATAGGATGAAAACCCACCTCGAAACGGCTTCTTTAGATTCTAGCGAGTCTACAATGACGCCTTCAAAACTGTAAGGAATGGAAAATATTAATCATCTATTACAAGTTATACAAGCAATAAATTCATAAGGTTCATGCTGGGAAAAAAGTTTAAGTGCGTAAGAAGGAAGCCTTGATTTGAATTCTAACATCATAAGGAGAAAGTAGTAGAACTTGAAGAAAAATATTTATTCGAAAAAGAAGAATAGCAAAAGAGGCAAAGGACCAAAAACCCTCTCGACAAAAGGATAAAATAAAGTAGACTTAAGAAGAAAGGCCATCAATATAAAATGGCTTTCCACTCCCTCTACAATGTCATCAAAATAAAGAATTTTAAAATGAATGAGGATAGCAATAAAGTGAGGTACTAAAGATAAACCTTTAAATGTCACTTAAAAAAAGATGAACCCTTAAAATAAAAAGTGAATAGCAATTTAAATAAAATTCACACCTACATTGACCAATTGATCTGGCCTTGGTCCTCTGAACCTAAAAATGAGAGATGACCATCTATTGTCTCCCATATTGAGTGTGCATTTCCATTCCCTACTGCAAATATCTGTACGCCCACATAAAAAAGGAAACTTCTCAAAATATTTGCTGGGTACAATTCATTCAAGGGTAGAAAACTGAACAATCTAGCCAATCCATTCCAGGAGTAACCCAATCTGATAAAGGATTTGGGTATCATTATTTCCATAACTTGGATATCATGTATAGTTTTCAGTAATGCACCATTAGCTCTCATGAAAACTTAATGTATGATATCATAAAGAAAATAACAGTGACTCACCTTAAAAACATAACCTAGTTTTTGAAGATTCTGAATAATGGTAACCAACATCAATGACCGAGGATCTTTCTTCATGTGACTCAAAATCTGACAGATGAAAAGAGCACCAATAAATATGCAGCGTGCAAGAGATTCAAAATATGTGAAAAATCAAGATGCTATATTTCTTATCAAGTAAAATCTGTATGGATTCTTCCATTCCTTTCTTTTATTTTTCTAGTTAAATAGTGGGGAAGAATAAAGCTTTATATTGCATATACACGATCAGACAAAACTGATCACCCCAAAGGTTTTGGTCTATTGTCCTAACCCATGTAGTATCCAATAGGACTCTGGAACAGCCATGATTCCCGCGAAATTACATAACAGAACACAGGATCCAGTGAAATCTCAAAAAAAAAAAAAGATAATAACTAAAAAACTACAAGATCATTAAAAACACTGCACTTGTAGCTGACTCTTTGGAACTGCATAATTCAACCCCAATTTCTACCTTGAGTAATTGTTGGAGTGACACTTCCATTCATAAAGTTCAGCAGCCACAATATGAAATTCTTTTATTTTTTATAAAGATTAAAAGGGGGAACAATCTATAATTAGATAAACTCTGTTAAACTTGTCAACCCCATTGTAAAAACGATTTCAGAATATCCATCAGTGCTAAATTAGAACAACCGTTCCCTCTTTTTCTACAAAATCTAAGTAACAGTAAAGAAGATAGCAGGTCTAACTTCAAACATGCACCAATTTGAAAGAAAATAACGCGTCTATTTACCACCCATATTCCACTCTGACAAATAACAAAATTCAACTTGGACAACAATCCTGCAAAGTTTCCATTTCTGACTATGCTACACAAAATCATTTCATATATTTTGACTTTAAATTCAGTTCAACTACTCATGAATAACCTTCTCATAACCATAATGAAAATAAGCATTTTAACTAATCAAATTTAATAATGCACATACACTCACATCTCTCTAGCACAAATCATATTAGGAATACATTTTAGCAATAGATATTTATTTCCAATCACAAATATCCAATTTCCACAAAACCCCTTCAATTCAATCTAGCCTCAATAAATGTAGCCCACCACCAAGGTCCACAAAAACATTACCATCAAATAACACACAAATAATCAGGATTCATCCAAACACACACACACACACACACACACACAAAATGAAACTTACAAGAGCTAATCTAGGAGCTCTAACACCAATTCTTGGCTGCAACCTCACCAAATCAAGGCCATCACCAAGGACAAACCTTGAAGGCTGAAACTTCAAGGTAGTCCCAAACTTCATATTCTTCCATGAAAACCTTCCACTTTCACCACCACTATCACCACCACCTTGTCTCAAAAAAACAGACATAATAGAACTCTGCAACACCAAGGAAGCCAAAGCAAACAAGAACAACACAAAGATAATGACAGCATACAATCCAAACTTCCCTTTAAAAGGGAACAACCAAAACAACCCCTTTCGATTGAATCTAGTATTAACATGAGATCTTGTAGCTGTTCTTGGCAACTGACGATCCGAGGAAGAAAACCTCGTACGGTCACGAAGGTAGTGAGATGGGTTTCTTTTGAAAGGGAATCGATCGCGGATCGAATGAAAGGCAACGTCATTGTTAGAAACATTATTGTTGTTGTTATTATTGATATTATCGTCGATCTCGGGAAGATGAGAAGATGGGGTGCGAGAAATAGCCATAAAGATTGGATTTTGAGATTGTGGGAAGATAGTGAAGGAAAAATGTGAAGTGGGTTTGAGAGGGTTTTGGATTTTATGCCATATTTAGGCCTTTCTTCTTCTTCTTCTTCTTCTTCTTCTTCTTCTTCTTGTTTCTCTGTTTGGTGTCTGTGGCAGATTTTGTCAACGTGAATGAATCTGTTACTCAAAACCTCTCTCTCTCTCTCTCTTTCTCTCTCTCTTTCTAATAATTAATTTGGGTTTTGTTTTGTTTTTTTTTTTTTTTTAGTTTAGAAAGTGGTGAAGTGTTTGATGTATTAGGCCTAATATGATCTACCTACATTGCTTAATGGTTTTTCACCTGACAGCACCATACTCCCTCCGCTCCCTAATGTAAGAGCTAACCGTAAAAAAAACGCTTCTTAAGAAAACATGTGAATATTAGTTGGGTGTCTGGAGTTAATGCTTCTTTTCCAAAATTGCCCATATTTATTATGGTACTTTTAAGAGAGAGAAATACATAAGCATTAATAAATATGAAAGAGAGTTAGGGGTAAAGTAGGAAAAAATGCATTAAATGAGGAGAGAATATGGGGTGAGCTCTTACATTAGGGACCAAAACCATTCAAATTTTGGGCTCTTACATTAGGGACCGGAGGGAGTATTAATTAGAAGCAGTTGTATATTACTCCCTCCTATCTTTAATATAAGAGTCATATTGCCAAGAAAACTCTTCTTAAGAAAACATGTGAATGTTAGTTCGGTTTCTGGAGTTAATGTTTCTTTTTCAATATTGATCATATTTATTATGGTACTTTTAGGAGAGAGAAATACATTAACATTAATAAATATGAAAGAGAGTTAGTGGCAAAGTAGGAAAAATGCATTAAATGAGGAGAGAATGTGAGATGAGCTCTTATATTAGGGACCAAAACCATTCAAATTTTGGACTCTTATATTAGGGACCGAAGGAAGTATGAATTATCAATACTTTACAAAATATTGTGCACATAGTTTGATTTAACCATGTCTAATTTTTTTCCAATTGTTTATCTCATACAAAAAGGTTGGAAGATCTATTTTTGATCCTTATATAATATTTTTTTAAAAAAATATAAATTTTGTTAAAAAAGATGTATTTTCCTCGACATAATGTAATTTATAACTAAGCGTTAAGGGTTAGATTGACGAGATAATGTAATGTATCTGGAAGTTTTGTAATGATCAATCTTGATGTAGAAGTTTACAAAGCTCCCCGTAAGGATGAGAACACGTGTTCGAATCCCGGAAAACGCTCTTATTGGAAGAGGGGACAACCTTGCCTATGTGGTAATACTCATATCCCTCGAGTTTGGATAAACCGGACGGTGATTAACCAAAAAAAGAAGTTTACAAAGCTTATCAATTTTACTCTATCATCTTCTAAAGTTAACTTTAATCTTCTAACTTTGGAAATTGATAAGTCTTAATTTCACACAATTAAAATGGCGTGTGATGAATAGTGCTTTTATACATGTTAATAATCAAATTTGGTCATCTTTTATTATATGTCTCCCAATCTTGGAATTAACTCAATTGTGGTGCACCATTAAGTCGTGCCTTATATCTGCATATAGCAAATCTTAATCTTGATATCTCTCTCACTAGTTCACACAACTAATTTGTTTCCATGGCATGAAGAGTACATAAAAATAGGTAAAATTAAAGTGAAAATTATTAAACTTTGATATAGAGTTGATGATAATTAAAATTTTGGTTCAAGTTAAATGTGAGGAATAACATTATAAAAAAAATTTCAGGTTAAAAACATTATATTAGAAAATTTAACTTTTTATTTTAAATATTTATCAATGAACAAATATATTGGGCCCAAAAGGAATGAAGAAGATATACTTCGTGGGGTCTGCAATGAGCTGTGAGTGAGTATGCTTCACCCATGATCAACGAGACAGCGATAAATCCCAGATAGGATATTGACGTAAACGCGTTGATAACACAGAAAAAAAATCTAAGAAAAATACAAAATCTCAAATATTACTTATTGAATAATGTAAATTAACTTAACTATACCGTGTTAATGCAATAATGTAAATTACTTATGGAATAGTGTGTTAAGGAGGATAAGTGGTAAAAGGCTTAACTCTTTTTTTTCCAAGTAAAACAGGCTCAACGCTTAAGACATATCTAAAAGTAAGTCCCATAATTTTGCTACTCCCTTCATTCTTAAACATAAGATTAATTTCCCTAATAATATGAATAAATTAAATATATTAGTTAAGTTAATTATTGACATGTGATATTACCAATTTATTTTAACCATATATATTTATCATCTCTCTCTATTGTTGTTTTTATAGATAAACATCATTAGAGTTAATTTGGAAAAAGTAGGGAAAAAGTAAAAAGTAACTTATATTTAGTAATAAATTGAAATTTAAAAAGTGAACTTATATTTAGAAATAAAGGGAGTACAATATTATTTTTCAATGTTATTTTTAACTCGTGCAAGAAAAGATAAATTGAGCCTTATTAAATTTTACCTAAGGATTTCAAGTTCACTCCCTAAGGCCTAATTAACACTAATTACTCAAATGATCAAATCTCTTATATGTGCGTGTATATTTTTTTTTTGCCAGATTATGTGCGTGTGTGTGTGTTAATTAGTGAACATGTATAATTTAAATATTTCTTGCCTGAAGATAAATCACAAATTAATCATTCAAATTTTATGGGAGTCTATAGATTTGCAACCAGCTTCTTGATGTACAAGTCAATCTCCCACACTATTCAAGAGGCAATTTTTTTTCTGTGAGTAAAAATTAATATTTAGGAGAACGTATTCATAAAAAGTGCTTTAATTTATTAACTATTCATAATTTAATCAAAGAAAAACATAAAAGATAAAAAGTGGAGCCAGGTGACAAAACGCATTTTATCCTTCTTTTTCTTTTTTATTTTTGCATGATGCAGGGTCCAGTAAATTAAAGTTTGGTTATTCATGTCAATCTCATGAGTATTAATATGATTTGTTCAACATCACTTTCTCTATGGATCCAATGGATTGACTTTATGGAGGCCATGTCTATGTCTATTGATATAAGTCGCTTTTTTTTATTATCATTGGTGGATTATGGTTGGCTACGGACTCTATATTCATTGAAAGACTGAATATGATCCTATATATCTCTTGTCAAAATCTAATTGAAATTTGACATTATGGGATCATATTCTAATTCTAAATTGGGAGTTGTTTTCCGTAGGCTTGATAATACAATAACCGGATCATATTTGTTTACGGTAGAGGTATATGAGTGTGCAATTTTATCTCTAATAATTTCTTTAGATTTCTTATATATCACTTATTTCTTCACATCAAATAAAGATGAAATTGGTTGGGAAAAAATAAAAATAAAATTGGAAAGATAATTATATTTTAGAGAAATTAATCGTTTGGTCCATATGATTTTGACTAAGTTGTAACACAGTCCCTACACACTTGATGGTACGTAGATCTAATCATATTCATGTGATAGAGGGAGATTTTCTTAATCCTTGATATAAATCACCTTATTACTGATTCATTATATAAATGAAAAATTTTACCTCTAATTTAATATTATTAGGCTTCACACATCTCTTTTTATTTCTTCATCTTATATGGGGCAAAGTTGGAAAATTATTAAGTTTTTGGAAAATTAATTTTTTCCCGGGTAATTTTTACCCACATGTATACATTCATCTTACTGTATGAAACTTAGTTACTTCAGTTTTAACTCGGTGTAATTTAGTTTTTGAACTTTAACTCATGTAACTCAATCCATACAGTTTTAACCATTTTGACAATAGATTGACTTGCAGCCTACACTCAAATAAAACCATATCATTATTATATTATCACATACACAACCCATCTCATCCCCATAAATAACAATATTATTTAGAGAAAAAAAGTTACAGTGTTTGCATTTTTTTTTGATAAAATGTTTACATACTTATTAATATATCTGCCCAATCCTTCAAAAATACTAAAATGATAAATAATCTAATTTTGGGCGAAGGCCCAAAAATGATACATAACTATTGGCTAAGAAAAAAAAATAGTACATAACTATTTCAAGGTACAAAAATGATACCCAACTTTTACCATGTGATCAAAAATGATATTTTCACTAATATGACAATAATATTAGACATGAAATGTCCAAAATGCCTTATAATTAAATAAACTTTTACCGGGCGGCGATTAATTTATAAGGGCATTTTGGACTTTTCATGTATAATATTATTGTCATATTAGTGAAAATATCATTTTTGATCACATGATAAAAGTTGGGTATCATTTTTGTACCTTGAAATAGTTATGTACTATTTTTGTTCCTTGGTCAATAGTTATGTATCATTTTTGGGCCTTCGCCCTCTAATTTTTATTCGAAATTTATTTTTAGTTCAAAATTGTTTATTTGAACTCGTGTGTATTAATTTTTTGTCCATAAAATATTTATTTACGTTAGTGGAATATTTATTTTGAATATATTAGGAAGTTTGAACCCTTAATCTATCTCCTATTTCATTCTTAGCACTTGAGCTAACCTCAAGTTAAAATAACACATTTATCTTTCAATAACAAATCACCATATCATGTGTTTTAGTAATTTGGTTTGCATGCATGGCAGGATATTTAAGCAAGATACATTTTATTGGTAAATAATTTGGTTTGCATGATAAGATATTTAAGGATATGAGTCATATGACTCAGCTAAACCTTATAAGCATATCTATTGACATCTACTTATTTATTATACATAGAAGTTAATGGATCAGTCATTCATGGTGTTCTAATAGCCTAAGTCCCAGTACACTTTTAATTAATAGCAAACAGCCAAAAAATTTCTAACAATAATGTTAAAAATATCGAAAATATTTCAATTAAATATCTAAAATATCATATAAGATGCATTCCCACTAAAATGTGTTGTCATTCGCTTACTAAGTGTAGTAAATAATTAATGAAGTGTTACAAACAAAACTGATTTTTTTATGAGAACAAACAAAACTGATTTCAGATTTTGACATTTGCACACATTTTTTTAGGAATTACATTCTTCTATTTTCTATAAAAGATAATTTGCAGGTCTTTGTCATTTAAGAAAACAAACAGCATATCCCAAAGCAAATAAAACACATACTAAAAAACACAAAGGAAAACTACTAATTTCTGATATATATCTCATTCCAACTCGATCGACAAATGGTACTCTTGAGCATATTCTTTTCCTTTTTATTCAAACTCAGTTCTCTTGTTTATCTTTTATCAAATGAGACGTGCCTATGAAAAGTAAGTGTGTGTGTGTGTGTTGATACTGTTCATTATATTTGGTTAATAATAATATAATTCATTAGTTTTATTAAAATTGAGTATAAACATGTGTTGGTTACGTGGGATGTAAGGCATTACAAGGCCATGGACAGACATGAAAAATAAATGAAGTGTGTTGCATTTAATGTTCGATGATTCAACGATAAAATTCCAGGCAAAAAACGATAAAATTATTTAGCAGTTAGCACACTAAAAAATTGTCTGGATCCTGGATCATGTGAAGATGATGAATATTTGAAATTAGTATGCCTTTCATTTCCCTTGAAGTGAAATTAGTAAAATTTTTCTGTCCAAAAAAAAGTTAGTAAAATTTAATGAAATATGCTACTTGTATTTTTCTTTATAGTATAAAAAAGACAGTTTATATTCGTGTGACTTTTTTTATTAAGTAATTAAAATCTTATCTGTAAAACGTTTTGGCCATGTAAAATTTGATTGAACTATTTGATAAAACATAAGTATTTATGCATATTGGAGGGGAGTAGGTCCATGAAACTATAACTTTTATGACAAAAGAGACCCCAAAACGTTGTCGGAAATTCTAGTTATTTCCCATGTGAACACCATTTATGTACCCTTTTAGTCTGTTCTTTTTCTCAACTTCTAATCATTGTCCTTATCATTAACATACAAATTCATTGATGTCCAGAATAGAACGAATGACCCCGTTGGTGTTACCAATGTTTCATTTTGCATTAATTTAAGTAAAGTTAACGATATGTCCTTGTCATATATCTATGCCACAATATAAGGAACTCGTTCCGTCATACATTATAAACTAATTTCTACCAAATTACTATAATCGAGAAATTTATTAAAAATTGCTAAAAAACAATCAATATCTATGGAATATGTTTTTTTTTTATCAACTTCACCCCTATTTATGAAAAGAATAAATGGATGAAAAAAAATGCGAGAGTGAGTGTGCATGGGGAAGATGAGAGAGTATTCCAAAGGGTAAAAGTCAAAAAAAGTACTCCTATTTACTAAATGCTCATCATACAAAATGCAACATTCTTATATTATGAGAGAGACCCTTTCCAAAACATTAACTTATAATGTGGGACAGAGCAAGTAATGTTATTGGAGAGGACAGACTAATATTGTTTTTTGTCTGAGCATTTATTCTATTTTTCTACTTTTACCCTTTGTTGACAAGCCACTCTCTCATCTTCCCCGCACACACTCTCATTTTTTTCTCATCTAATCATCATCTCACTTATCCTCTTCATAAATTAGGTAAAGTCGGGAAAAAATACATTACAAACATATTATTACTTTTAACAACTTTTAACAGTTTTCTCGAATATAACAATCTCGTAAACAGTAGCTTATATTGTGGTAGGATTACAAGGGTGTAAAAACTACTCTCTCCGGTCCCTAATGTAAGAACCCAAATTTTGAATGATTTTGGTCCCTAATATAAGAGCGCATCTCACATTCTCTCCTCATTTAATGCGTTTTTTCCTACTTTGTCCCTAACTCTCTTTTATATTTATTAATGCTTATGTATTTCTCTCCCTTTCAAAAGTATCATAGTAAATATGGGCAATATTGGAAATTAAACATTAACTCCAAACACCCAACTAACGTTCACATGTTTTCTTAAGAAGCGTTTGTTTGGCGGCTAGCTCTTATATTAGGGACGAGAGTATTTAACTCCACAATTTTAGATCATATAATGAAAACGAGAAGAATTAGTTAACTATAGCAAATATAACATCATCTTTCTTCGTAAAAGCTAGATAAATTACTTTTGATGAAAATGATGAATAAAGCGGGATACATACAAACATATTTTCGCCAGATAGGCATAAATCCATACTGCTTTCACAGAAAAATTATTACAATTTCAAAAGGAATGATAAAGCTTGAGCTATTATTGTACGTGTATGTGGTACTTTTACATACTTCTGACCATCATGCAATAGAGTAAAACAATAAAATAAGCCAGTTTCTTGTTTATATTCATGACATCATGAACCCCAAAAGATAAATGAAGTTTACATTCATCCTTCATGAGGCAATTTATATATATGTATATGTATATATATTATATACACATCCACGCTATGCTTCATATATAAACAAGTGAGGTCATGGTTCATGGTTCTTCATCAGGAAGAGCTTCAAGAAATTGTCTTATTCTCAGCCTTTCATCCTTTGTGAGATCAGGATCATCACCTATCAACCTCTTCCTTAAGGAGGCATCAGCACTGTCTGTATCATCAATGACCTTTTGCATAGAGGATAAAAGCCAGCCACAAATTTATAAGTCAGAATCAGTGCATAAACTTTTCTTGCCATGAATTGTATAGTGAAAATAAATCCTAAAGCAGATCTCTTGGAATATATTACAAGGTCCCATATTAAATGATTTTTTTTATCTGAACAAACACATTGAATGATTGAAGGTATATAATTTTAAGGTAAGGCATACAAATTGGCTCAAGTTTTTTGACAAAGATAAATCTATAGCTTTAACTCAATTTATTAGGCCAAACCAATCATGTCCAAACATGTGAGAAGCCCATTTGGCAAATAAAAAAAACATGTAAGAAGCCTCACTTGAAAACATAGTACCATTCTCAAAGACATATTTATGGTTGGTTTGATCTATCAATTTTACTATTTCCTCATGTTCAACAAAGGCCCTACCATGTGGTTTATGCTTGAATTAAAATACTCATACAAATCCAATGTTTCCTTCAATAAGGATGAGTTTCCAGGTTCTAAATATGAATAACATTAATTAAATTCACCACTTCTAAAAACTTAGCTACCTTGACAAGCCCACTAGTTACAATTCATGCTAGAACATGCTCTAAAGTATTTAAAACCCAAGTACACCCCTTGTCTTGAAAAGATTATAGCATCCCTATTTCTAAGTTATTAAAACTTTAACCTGGTTTTCTGATGACTTGTATACAGTGTTGCCTCAGAACGTATACACTACATCAATAATTATTGTAAGGATGGGAGCTTTCTATATAACTGGAAAATAGAAAGAGAGATTGGGTTTAAAAAACTTAAGGAAGATACATGTTCCTTCTTTTTTTTTTTGGGGGGTGGGGGGACAGTAACTTCCTGCTCTTTTCTGGATTTAAACATGTCAAAAATTGTTTGCATCCAGTTCTAGATGCACTAGCAAAATTTTCATTCATGAGCTAGATGCTTAAAATGTGAAACCTTACTTGTAGATAATTGTTGACATGGCCATCTTTGTTGGGAGAGGTCACAAGCTCATCCTGATTGCATGTCCATTCCCCATCAACTATGTACTTGTACTCATATTGTCCTACCTGGTAAATAGATCGACAAGGAACTTTTGTCTTCAGTTTGAGGAATAAAATAATCACCCTACATACTATCATTAAGTATATTGAGTGCCTGAAGTGTTAAAAATAGGCGCCTCTTTCATTCAAAACTTCAGCCTCATAATCCTCTCAAACAACCGAATATATGATCAAAATTACTAGGGGTAATACTAATAGAAATGAAAGAATTCTTGTAAGAATCTCAGCTATATGGTGCTTTCATGGCTTTACAAATGCAGCAGAACAAGTCATCAAGATCTTAAGGCTTTCTAAGAAGATATTCATGACTGAATATTACAAATTCCAAACACACTGTTAATCTTCAATGATCTCGGTTGCTATATCAATTATGATAACAAGGAAATATGCTATAAGATTCTAAACATAATTGAACAGTTTAAGAAGGTAGTTCCTCCTCGTTTTTTGCCTTTCCTTTTGCTGTACATTTATTATCTACTTTAATCTCAAAGGACGCTTAAACTAGAGTAATTTCATCAACAGAAATATCAAACATCATAGTCAAAATTGTTCAGTTGTTAAGTAGACTTACAGGTAATTCCCTCTGGAGAATCCACAAACCTTGTTTTTCATCATGATGCAGGGGTATTCTCTGAACAAAAATCAGTATATATCGAATGAGTAACGGCATGTTTGAAGCCATAATATAAAGCCAATCACATCAAGTGGTTATAAAACTACATACATCTACAAGTGAATATTTGAAATTTGAAATGACAATGCAAAGTTTGTATCTATGTTGGGAAGAATAATTTGGAAACATGTCTGAACTCATGACTTCACAAAGTTACACAAAGAAAAGATAGATGCAGTAATTTTGGAAACAAAAGAATGAATAACTAGGAAGTCAACCTATAAATAGGTCAAAATCAAATTTAATTATTCGTGCCTAACTGAATACAGAAGATATTAAAAGCTAACTACTATACATTATGACATTAATTTTGAAAAGCTGCACACATCATCAACCAAAACTCTCTAGCTCAACTCAGAATATGATAACAGGGATTTTAAGTCCAATACACTCTTCCTGAGTATAGCACTATTTATATTTTGATAAAGCAATTGAGATGTCTCTTAAAAAGATAAAAAGGTTCAACCATCACCTGGCCCCATCCAATATCAAGTCCAGAAATTTCAACCGATGAGCAATCAGTGTCTTCCCACGTTAACCTGACAAGCTTTTTTCTGAAGCCCGTAACCTGAGTACCACATATCAATAAAAGAACCCATAAAAACTTTTTTTGGGTCTCAATACAACAACTATATGCAAATCTGTTTAAGCAGGAAGTTCAAGAAAACGATTGTGATACAGTATAATTTAGCTACATGCTGCACTCTTAGTCACTTACTGATGTAGGAGGAGAGGAAAAGAAATAATTAAAATAAGAATTAAACCTATTCGATGTCAATTTAATTTATTAATTTATCAAGAAGAAACTCTTTTATTAGGTTCAAGGCAGAGTTATAGAACACAGCAAGCTAGCTTCATTACTGGTTTCAGCCAATGATTTCCCACGTAAAATCTGCCTAAAGTTTAAGAGTAACTAGAGAGAGCCCTTTTGAAGTCATACTTATCCTTGAGGTTTGTTCTCATTCAAACCAGTAGATGATATTAACCATAAATAAATAATAATAAAGCTTTCAAGTCAAGGAAAACGATATCCATATGTTAGTGTTAGGAAATAATGTATTTAGGAAACATATGTAATCGACTAAAATAAGAATCAATCCCAACAAATGATTATGTTTAGTATGTTTATTTTCATTTATTATCTTGATTTTCTCCTCATGTATATATACCATTATTGTACTCATAATAGACAAGTCATTCAGATTATTTGGGTTCTCTAGTTTACATTCAGCAATCATATAAAACAAAAAAAAACTGAACACAGGAGTTCAACAATTTTGAAGAACTAAACATAAAAGAGCAGAAACACAAATTGACTCACAACATCAGCCGTTGCACTTTTTATTGCATCCAACTTTGGGAAGCATGATCTTTTGCTCTACAAGGAAAAAATATTCAAAACAAATTTATATGCTGGTGTCAGTTTTCCCTCTTTTGACCAAATTCTGTAAAACAGAATCAAAAGAATTAACATTTATTAGAACATAGAAATCAGGAACCCAGGAAAATATATCTCAACATCCAAGATTTCAATCAAATACATGAGAGAAAACTGATGCACCACTGATTGAATTGCCAATCTCCCTAACTCAACCATCTACTAGTTAGACATATCTTGTGCTTCTACAAAATTGTGATGTGATTCATCTAACCCCATTAATCAATACATGATCATCATGCTAAGAGACTATGATTTTCTCTAAATTCACTTCTTGTGGGAACAAAGGATGGGTAAATAGTCTGATGATTATTTCATTGATATGAGTACATATTTATAATACAAAAGTTTCCTAAAAGATAGTAAATTTCTCCTACAAGTTTATTTAATATGATTACCTAATAATAACATAATATTCTTCTACTCTAAATTAATAATATAATTCACAATAATGACTAAGATAAACAAATAATCTACATAATACACAATAGGAAATATTTCTTATTTTCATTATTTCTAACACTTCTAAATATGAGTGCACTTAAGGGAATGAAACTATCAGTTGCAGAGAGTGAGAGACTTCACCTAGGTCCAATTGCACCTAGGTCCCAAGCAAAGGATTTAATATTAAATAGATCCAGTAACAACTCATTCACTTGTTAATGAAGACTATTTCAGTTGTTAATGGCGTCAGAAACAACTCCTTGGGACCTCATGAAATGAAATCTCTTACTTGGGACTAGGTGCAATTGTCCCAAGAAAGATAGCTGTTAGTTCAAAGAGAGAAAATACTCATAAAAGTGTTCACTTTATTCATATGCTTCATCATATATTTAAAGATAGTAAAGAAGATTCTAGACTATTATCAAACCAAATATTCCTAATTAAAAGGGATTCTAATTGATCGAAAATCAACATATCAAATCTTAAATATCTCATAATATTTATTTATTTCCTAATAATCCTCTAACAATAGCGAATGGAAATAGTTTATCCCAATCCAGAGCATTAGATAAACAGGAATGTCAGGCACATCACACGTGCATCATATCCTCAACAAAGAACCTCATATACTTACTTACAACTAAACAAAAACAAAAACAAAAACAAAAGACATTTAGTAATGTTACCAGAAGCAATCTATGAGCCTCATCAAGTTTATAACCCTGAACCCAAAACATATAAGCCAACTGAAAAAACAAGAACAATTGTTAGCAAATGACTATAGGGGGGATTACCAATAAATCATTTAAAAGCATGATGACAAAGAAGCATGCCACAGAATAAATATTTCCAGCCAAAATCTTCAGGAGAAAAAAATATACAAGCATTTAACTCCCCTCTAGAAATTCCAAACTCTACAAGGATTATTTACACTCACTGCGCAAAAGCACTCACTAATACAAAGAACTTGCATGTTCCCCAACACCTTAACCAAAGAACATTTATATATATAAAAAAAAAAAAAAGAGCTCGAAGCTTATCTCTGAGTTTAAAATTAATTTTAAACTAGAGAGATAAGTTTCAAAACCAAAAAAGCTCTCATGTAAAGTAATTCTTCTACTCACGACAAAATAGGCTGCAAACCAACCACAATAAACCTAATAGTATATATGTAAAACACAACCCAAATAGACGAGTCACAACTGCATTTCTTTTCTTTTTCTTTCCTTCTTTTTATAGAAAAACCATATTCATTTAAAAAAAGGTAATAAGCACCAGTTCAGATATCAGAAATTAAACCCAAGGACATACCGCAACAGCTGGAGCTCTTCCAAGTCCAGCAGTACAATGTATATATGTCACACCCCCATTGCGATTTATAGCCTTGTATAATTTGCGAACTACAGCTGGAAGCCTCATCCTCAAGTCAAATGCATCAAAGTCCCTGCAGCATCAAAGTTAGATAACCACATGATAGAAAGAAATCAATGATATGCTGAGATAAGCACATGAATAAGGCAGTAGATATCACTATTTAGTTAACATATACAAGAACAAACTGAAATGCAGGTCATTGTACAAATTGCAATATACATATATGAAAAAAGATACCAAGTTATTTTTTGCTGGTGAAAAAGAGGGTCAATTTTTAGACATAGGTAAAAGGAAATCAGGAACCCTATGATGCAAGGTACGTGACAACTACTCGTACACAGAAATCCCCAACCTATTCAAATTCCGTGATCTTTTTGATACATTCATATCCTTCATATTCAAAACAGCTAGCCACACATATATAACAATGTATTCCAAGAACTTTTTTTGTTTTATCTAGGAAATTTAAGAAGTATGCTGCTGTATGATATAGGGCTATAAAACTACTACATGTCTGAAGGAAAACATAAAAAGAGTAATATTTTGCTCCAAATTAATTCCTTAAGTTTTTGTTTTCTAATAAAATTCAATGTGTCGTAAAAAATAGAAGTGATTTTGAACACTATTTTTCTATGATATTCAACACTACTTCAATAACCAAAATATTTTCAGGCCAACTTAGGTAAGTTCATCATGAATTGCTCCTTGATAAAAGCAAATCTCTATTTTTTCATGACGAACCTGATCTCAGCTCGCAAGTGTTGAATGTCGTCGTAAGACCCAGCATAATCTTGAATGGCCTTGATATCAACTCCAAAGTATCTGAAGTAGTGTAAAAGAAACAGTTTTGTTTGATCAGATGAGTTGTAATTGTCGCAACAGTGAAAATCGTAAATTCAAATAATCCTAAACTCAGAACTTTAAGCAAATTATTTATGTTACTCTAGGTCTGGATCTTGTTGCAAGCAAAATATAGTTTTCACTCCTATTACACGAAGCTTGTCAACATCTTCAGGAGTCTAGCAATTCACAGACAAACCAATAATCAGAAGACCAAACTAGATGGACAAAATTGCAGAATTTTTCCATCATCGAGAAAAAAATCACCTGCAGGCATGATCCTACAATTAAGTCCGGACGAATGAAGTTGTAGTTCATTCCCAGTTCATGCCTATAAGTCAAAACTGTAGAGGACCAAGTTATCTCTAAAAACACAAGATTGATAGAATGCAAGAATAGGATGAACATGAGCATCATCTTAACATCCTTCAATTAAACCAAATTTATCGATGAATAAGAAGATTTTGTAGACCTGAACTGATTTATTCCAAACATTTGAAATCCTCCAGTACCATATACCCAACAAATTTGTAGTTTAACAAGAAGTTTCAAGCAAGAAAAGAATTATAAAATTTTAAACATACCAGCACCCATGGCTTCAGTCATATTATGACTATATGTATCAGATTTTTCCTCTTCCTTCAAATCAGCACTATTTGTCTCCGCACTGGATGTGGAACCAGAAGCAGACTGAAAAACGATGTTCCAATCACATTTTCCAGGAAAGACAATATATATGAACCAGATAGCAGATAGCAGATAATTTCATATATATGAACTATCTGACTATTTGATCTACACTTATGCTACTTCTATTGCTTGCACCAAAATGGAAAAATGTACAACAGCTTATGAGTTTATAGCACAAATTCAATCCATTTGTTGGCAGATTTCAGAATATGCCATGACAAATTCTGCATTACCATATTGCTTTTGAACCACTGAACCTCATTCAAAAGGTATTCAGCTCAATTACAAAAACAAATGGTGCTAACACAGAACAATAAGATAACAATCATAACAGGCTATAAAAATCAGAAACATACACAGAAATATTACAACTTACCTTGACCACCATGCTTCGATTGAAATCAAAAGTATTAGACATTCCCTGAACCAATTCCAAGAAATGATGAAACTTTTTCATATCAGAAAAGAAAGACAATGCAATAAGAAATACACAGAGTTAAATACACAAAGTTAAGTACTTACCAATGAATTGGCAGAGTAAAGAGTCATTCTTTGTTGGGTTTTAAGGCACTTGAAAGGCAAACCTGAAGACCTGAAGGGTCAAATTAAACATTAAAAATTGTAAAAATCAAAAGTTCATGAAGGGTCAAATTAAAAATTCAATCTTTGCATAGTATGCTCAAAAGGGTCATGCCCAAAATGATGAAATCAGATAAAGGAGACACGTACAAGGGAAGATGCTGAAGACAGTTCATGATTGTGAGAAATGGGAGATGGGAGATTTTGCAGAAGAAATGTAATGTAAGTGGAGAAAAGAAAGAAGCTTTGAGTGTACTTTTTGCTTTGAAGTGAAATATGAGAGAGGTTTCTATTCAAAGAAGATATTTTTCAATAACAGTGAGCTATTATGAGTTATGGGTTGATTGTGAGTTTATGACAGAGACAGGAACGGAGGAGAGAGAATGAGATTTTGTAAGTACATCCTTCTTCAGTTATGCCACGTGTCCTTTGTTCATCAAAAAGCTAACTAGATCTGTGTAGATCACATTCTAGCAAGTGAGAATTATTGTGTCCGGTCCTAAATATAGGATCTAATTGACTTTTTTTTAGAGATTAAGGTTGCGAAATAGGTTATTAAATAATGACATATTTGATATATTTTTAGATTATTCATTAGTTTATAGGTAAAATAAACTAGTTTAAGGGAAAAAATTAGGTAAATCAATTTATAATTAACTTATTTTGCTTTTTTAAGATTTTTCAGAAAAAGTCAATTAGGTCTTATATTTAGGACCGGAGGGAGTAATATTGTTTATCCTATGATACTCCCTCTGTTCCTATATATAACATCACTTTCCCTCATTTGAATAGATTAAGGAAGTTGGTTAATTTAGTTATTTACACATGATATTACCAATTTATCTAAACTATATATCTTTATCCTCACTCTCCCTCTTTTACTTGTTATTATAGATAAGCATTGTAGGATTAATTTGGGAAAAAGTTGGGAAAAGTTAGAAAGTGATCTTTTATAATTAGGAATAAGTTGAATTTCAAAAGTGATCTTATAATTAGGAACAGAGGGAGTATTATAAGATTTTTTTGGTTAATCACTTATGTAATCTGACGTCTATTGACAACTGACTAATTTGAACTAGAGGGGTAGGAGTGTTATCCATATAGGCAAGATTGTCTCCTCTTCCAATGAAAACGCTTCCGGCATTTGAACACGCGTTCTCATCCATATGGGTAATAAGATTTTTTTTGAAAAAAATGTCAACTTGTTTTCAATATATTCATGTACTCTCAACAATATTATGATGAGATTAATGACTATGGTTAGTGTGTGTTAAGTGAAAAAATGACATATTAACTTATTTAGCTGGCATATATAGTTTATCTAAATTAGATTCTATATATTTTAAACAAAAAGTATATACGCTAATCCTTCTACTTAGTGTAAGGTTTATATGTGGAGTTTTTGTTGGTTCTAATACAAGATATACAATTTTTTCTTGTATTGCCTCTATAGATACTCCTCTGACAATAATTAAATAAGGGGAGCATCAAGGCTTTATCTTATACTCCTAAGTCAATTATGTAGTGGTATAATGTGTTTTTTTATCTTTAAGTATAATGTGTACTTCATAGAAGGTGGATATTGAAAAAAAAAAAAACTTAATTAACAACCTTGTATAATTTATAATTAAGAATTATACTTATGTGCCTTGTAAAGACGTGAAGGAGTGAGTACACGTTATATTTTTTTTTTCAAGTTCGCAAAACCATTTCTTTACCTAATTTCATAAGTTTTTTTGGTTAAATAAATAACTTGACGAAATCAACAATAATTGGATCGATTGAAAAAAAATCAGCAATTCGTTTTGAACGAAATACGGTTATCATAAATAAATTTTAATGTCAATGAGTGAAAGAGGGAGCACCCATAAAGAGTTTGTATTAATAAAGTATATTTAGCTCTTGATCCAATGAATTAATTAGTTCCTTGTAGGGATCCTATAAAATCGCTTGCTCAAAATCCCATGAAATCACGCAATTGATCTTAGGTCTCACATAGTCATCTTAATCAAGTTCCTTATATGAGACATGTAAATAACTCATCCCTAAAAGAGGTCAATTTTATGTTAACCACTTCATTTGACCTATAGTATATCACCTAATAATCGAGAAATTAGAAAATAAATCTTTGTACTAAATATACGATATATTTCTATTTTTTTTTTTCATTTTTCCTGAATTCATCTTAATTGACGCTTACTAAGTACTCCCTCCAGTCATATTATAAGATCGAGTTATTTTTTTTAGAGAAATTAAGAATGCAAATCAGATCACCTTAACATGTTTATACTTGTCTTTTTTCCTCAAAACTAATTTATTTTATTTATAAGCTAACTTAAAATAAATTACATGTAACATGTGTTACAATCTATTGGTCTAATTTCTCTCCTTGATCTTAAAAAAATTAACTCTATTTTTATTAATGTGTTACCTAAAACTCCGACCATAATCCGACTAAACTAAAGATCTTTGAACCAAATAATTGGCCAGACCAATGGTCAACCCAGCTATGAAAACATTGAAATTGGAAGAAGAAATGAAACGTAGACAAGCCAAAAGGAAGAAAATAAAAAGAAATAAGGTAAAATTGCATATTACAATCAACCACCAGATCATCAATAAAACTGTGAAAGAGTGTAACATGAAAAAGCTAGTGCTGCCAACAGAGACAACGAAGTCATCTCAGAAATTATATACAGCAAAGAAGATCAATGTCTAGCAACAAATAAAACCACACTTCCAGATTAAGTGGGCCAACAAGGCCACCAAGAGTACAAAATACAATAAAAAAAAAAGAACTAGCTAATCAGAATAAAACTAATTGAATATAAAGTGCATACCAAAATAAAACATTTAAGAATGAAGTTCTTTTGAATTATAAACCTATCAAGTAATGAAGCGTGTGACTGATTAAACTTGCCTAAATTTGCAGGTCGTATGGACATGAAGGCTAGAGCCCATCATACAGCAATGAATGCTTATACTTCAGAAGGCATTTGAAGAAAGGAACAAATGATGGAGAGAATCCTCACATATCTACTGGTCCAAAAGGACCAAAACCATTTTGATCATCAGAAGACTGGTAATCTCCCAAGAGAGGTTTAATCCTCGGTCTCGCGGGCTGATCTTTTCCAAGTGGAAAGTTCCAGAAGGAATCGGAGTTCTCAAAAAATATGTAAAATATGACTGCTGACGCCAGAAACAACCCTAGAAGCAGCAAGTAAATCTGCCACTCTGCATGTTTAACATGAAAAATTTCATAAAGATGTGCTTGGTAAGCTGGATTTAAATAAGTGTGTGTGTGTGTGCGCGTGCGCGCAGAGAGAGAGAGAGAACCTTTCCAATCTGCTGGAACATTTGGTTTAGTGACCAGTACTCCCCATTGTACAGAGGTTGTAAGCAAAACCCTAAAGAGATACGGCCAGTGCCAAGTGAGCAGCCAAGAATATAGAGAGGATGTAATGTGGAAAGTAAATTTGTTATCATATTATAATATCTTTTGCAACCCTAAACATTGTGTTCATGATGATAAGGCAAATAATTTAGGTTTGAAACTGAGGCAATTAATCTATTCAGGGAGAACTAACCTCTCAGTGGGACAGAATTCAAGTGTTGCAATGTTTGTCCCCAGATGAAGTCTCTTCATATAATGCAAAATCTCCATTTTCTTAACTTCTACTACGCTTACATCTCCATCTTTGCTTCCCCTACAAGTACATAGTGAAGAATTTAAAAAATAATGTTGAGATATCAATGACAAGGCACAAGGTATGCGTCATGCATGCTATTTGCAATTTAAATAACATTTTAGATCAAATATTGTAGTCCAGATCAGGGACAATTGCAATAGGCTTAAAATGTGTACTAACAAATATCCCACCCCCCCCCAAAAAAAAAAAACAAAAGTTTTTCTAGTTCCCCCCATCTATATCTCTATTTCTATTTCAATAATATAACAGTTCCAGTATAACTGTATCCAAAATCTAAAACTCATAATGGACAGATTGAATATAAATTAACAAATGCCCCAACTGTAAGTAAATGACACCTAGCATTTTAGCATGAAGGTTGGGGATACAGACACAAAACTACAATAGAAAACTAATTGAATTTGACAAACTAGAGATGAGAGGCATGGTATCTAAAACAAAATTTTATGCAAATATAACCTAGAGAACATAGCAATGGGTAGAAACAAAGTAAAACCTAAGTGAATTTCTATGTTGTAGATCAGAAAGAATAAGCAAATTTAGACGGCAAATAATGTGGGAGGCCATAGTAATTCGGTCATTTTTATCACCATCCATGATAGTTATGGTAACAAAGCCAGGATCAAATTGACATTTCTCCATAAAATTGATCTCAGGTTAACAATCTAAAAGCCACGAATAGTTTCTTACAAAGCAAGATATTTCCCATCAAGGCTCATTGACATTATTGAAGCAACCTTTCGGAGCAGCTTCTTATACCCAATTTTGTTCCATGTACTTATATCCCAAACTCCAACAACTGCTTTATCACCTGTTCAAAGATACAAACATGTGTTTATAAAGGTAATAATTTATTTCTCTGACAATGTTCTAAACATGTTGTGAAATGATATACAGCAGAAAACCCATCTTGATATACCTTTTTGAACAGTGCAAAACAGAAAAGGTTTGGTTCCATCCTTAGAAAATCGACACAATTCAATCTTTTCGTCCTACATATAGAGAAAATCCATGCTTAGATAATTTATTAAAAAAAAGCTCCAATAGTAATGCAATTTCTTAAATAATAAAATCAAAGTCACTATACCCCATTACGAGACAAAGTTGTCAAAGGAACACCATCCTCAACCTTCCAGATCCTAGCTGAACCATCAGTACATGTTGAGACCAGAAATTCTGAATCTAGACTGGAGTATGGCAGAAAATAAAGTATAAGGATTTAGTATCCATGTTTACAAGTTCCAGGGCAATACCAATTCAACCAAGCAAGAGGGTCCAAAAAGACTTGTGTCCTATTCCTACCTGAAATCTATATCTCTGACAGACTTGTGTGCCCTTGGTTCATCCAAAACCACTCGCATGGAAGGCCACTCCCAAATTCTAAGGTGCCCATTCTGTATTGTTAATACAGGTCAAACCACACAGTACCAATACGTTTTTAACAAAAACAAACAAAGAAAGAAAGGAGGCGCCACACATTCATAGCTGATAAAAGCAAATATATGCCGGCTTAATGCTTACCTCTCCGCCAGAAGCAAATCTAGATCCATCAACACTAAAAGTCATGCATCTTTGAACACCAACATTATCAAGGGCAGGAATATCTTTGGCCAGAAGCTTTACGTTTGTTTCATGACCAGACAACTCAAAAATTCTGCAAGCCATGAACATAAACTTAATATGTATTTTCATATCGAAAGGGAAGGTGCACCAAATTCAACAAAAAAAAAAAACAGAGAAAGACAATAACAAGACATTGAAAATATCAAAAGGCGTAGTCGTCAGAGGGAAATTGAAATAGCTGATCAAAGTAACAAACAGTCAAGCACAAGGTTCTTATAGATAAAGGCTCACTTGCAGCTACCCTTGCTCAACGAGCAAACGATTTCATCTCCACTAGGGTGCACTGCAATAGCAACAGGATCACCCTCCACTTCCTCTAGCACAAAAGTAGTCTGAAAAAAAATATCAATCAGAAAAGTCTTTAAAACAAAGCCCCACCAAATCACCCAACCATTCAGAAACCAAGGCACGTAACATTGGAAATAGTCACAACAACATCCCCAAAACCCTTCAACGCATCAAGAAAAAACAAAAAATCATGCACAAAAAACAGAAAGTCAAGCTTTCGAAAACAGTCACTAACTTCAGTCTTCAAAATTTATTGCACAATACATATCACACAATATGAACAATAATCACCTTTAAATACTACAATTAATTAAATCATACTAAACAACAGCTATTACTCCCTCCCGTCCTAAATATAGAGCCCATTTGGGAATCAATCTTGGTCATACATATATGAAGGGCCGGCTTGGCTCAACGGTACAAACTCGTTTGCCATGGGGTCTTAGGTCATAGGTTCAAATCAGCCACTTTGCAAAAAGCTGGGGTCAGACTGCCTAGTATATTCCCTTGCCAACACCCTCACCAAGTGAGGAATAGAACTGTTTGACCCATTTTTTGGGAATCAATCTTGATCATACATATATAGGACCTAATACTAATTTTTGGCAGCTTCTTTCCAAGGGAGGATGATTGCACTGTTTCATAAAAAAATACAGCATACTAACTAACATAACTAACACAACCAATAAAATCAAATCAATTAAACAAGTTAGTACTTTGACCATGAATTCAATCAATTATCAAAGCATTAACTACCCCTTCAACAATATCTAACACAATTAACACAACCAATATCCTTAATCCAATCAAACACATTAAACAGGTCAGTACTATGATCATGAATTCAGACTTAACAAAGCATTAACAACCCAAAAACAGAAAGAAACAAAGTTTTCACAAAATACCAGAGGTGAGGATGATAAGGAAGTGGTGTGAGGATCAAAGGAGAAAATATGAAGCAAAGAAGGGGAAGATTTTGCACGCCTACACCTTCCCAAAACAACAAGGTTAAGCTTTTCTGGTCGGCGAATCCAGGCCCCACAAGAAACTGGACCCTCAACACCATCGTTTCCCATGGATAAAAAAGTATAAGGATCTCAAAGATCGAAGCTTTTTCAGAAATGGTTTTGTGGGTATTCAAGTTCTAAGATCAAATGTACTGAAAAGAACGTTTTTTTGCAGGCCACTAGGTACAATGAAATGAATAGATTGGTGGTGGAAAATTCTATATATATTGTAAAGTCAAAGTCAATGGAATGATGGTGATATTTTTTTTCTCTAATTAGTTGTGTTTTTTTTTTGGCCAATCTCTAATTAGTTGTTGGAACTTAGAATATAGGATATGCTTTTCCCTATGCTATATGACAGGGTGCTAAAAAAGTTTTAGCTCTTTTGGTTTTGGACGGCATTTTTTTATTTTTTTTTTATTTTTTGGTTCACTGTTTTGCTGGAAAAGATAGTGAAGGTGTTGGTACATTGATCCAAATTTATGTGAATGAGTGGGGTGAAATAATCTAGATGGGTTGTTTTCTTTCTTTTTATTTGGTAATGTGAATTAGAAATTTCTATATTAAACTTTAATATTTATTGAATTAAAATATAATAGGATTTATATATAATAACAACAAAGTCTTATCTCACTACGTGAGGTAGGGGTGAGCAAACCAAACCGAAAACCGAAAACCGAACCGAACCGAATTGAATTCGGTTATTTCGGTTCGGTTATTTCGGTTTTCGGTTTTCGGTTTTTATTCGGTTGTATAATTCAGTTATTTCGGTCTTCGGTTTTCGGTTCGGTTATTTGAAAAAATAATTCGGTTAACCGAATAACCGAATTAATTAAAAATAATTATAAAAAATAATTAAAAAAGATTATTTTATCATATTTTTCTTTAAATAAATTAAAATTTAGAGTTTAAATCTATAGTTTTTTTATTTCTTCTTTTAAATTAAAAATGATATGCAATATATCAAATATAAAATGTTGATTTTTATATATTGAAAATGAAAAAAATCAAATTTATTATAAAATAAAAAAAATTTGGTTATTTCGGTTAAAACCGAAACCGAACCGAATTATTTCGGTTATTTCGGTTCGGTTACCGAAATAATTCGGTTTCGGTTCGGTTTTCATAATATATACAATTCAGTTTTCGGTTATTTCGGTTTTAACCGAATAACCGAACCGAAAACCGAATGCTCACCCCTAACGTGAGGTCGACTACATGATTATATGATGTCATTATGTTGTATTGGTAACTGAGATTTTGGTTATATTATTTACCAATAAGTCACGTTTTATAAGTTTTCTGAGTTCGTTTTAAGTTTAATTAAGAAATACTCATTAAGGGTAATATGTTAATGTGCATATCATTATGAGTTTAGTTATCCTATTTACAACTAACCAAACAAAAAAGATTTCGGTGCATTCATTAAATACGTCGACATTCCTTTCATTTCAGTTCCATCCCATTTGAATACTTTCTGTGGACCAAAGTAAATTCCAAAATTGCCAACATTTTTCATAAGATTCGTGAGTAATAGTATAATTGAAAAATTATCAAGTTGTTATTACATGTTGCTACAACGGTTAATGTAGTGTTGTTTAGTTGTTAATGGCAAGTATGTTGAGTATATTGATATTAGTTGTTAATAATAAATCTAATTGTTATAACTTACTATTATTGTTCCAACTTTTCTAAAATAAAGATAATGAGATAATTTCATGATCAGATGAAATTTGTGTTGACGTTATGCTTTTGTCTAATCTAAGTTTAAAGACAATAATTTGGAACTCATTGTAAAAATATGTAATATCAATTTTTAAGAATCACAGGGTATTTAACTAATACTTAGAAATTAAATTTCCTATAACATAAATATTACTTCATCCATCTTAAATATAAGACATGTTTACTTAATTTGATTTGATTAAAAATGTTAGTTAAAATCATGTGATATAACCAATGCAACCTCGTCATCTATCTGTATCCTCACCCTAAATCTCTTGTTTGTTTATTGTTAAAGAATATTAGTGGGGGTTCGATCCCCAACCCTTGCGAATGGAGCAAATTCACAGGCCAGCTGTCTACCCCCTATATGGGACTTCAGAACAGCGAAGGATTAGTCCCACTTGACACGCGGGTGGGATGCCCTTGAGAAATCAAAAAGAATATTAGTGGAGGTAATTTGGGAAAAAGTTGAAAATAATTAGAAAGAGATCTTATATATAGAACCAAATTCATTTTTCTAAATTTTTGGATAGGAAGAAGTATGGAAGTAGGCTTTGACTCTTCTACATATGTTTCTTGTACAAATGATTTAATATGAACTTAGGACATCATATTTAACAAAATACAAATCATCTATCAACTCTGACGGGCCTTGCTGGTGAATTAAGTCAATTTTGTTAAAAGCGGTGACCTTATTGTTTTTTTATGGATGTTCATGCATATCTTTTAAAAACTGACATTTGATTCTTTAGTGGGTTGTTAAGATTTCTATCTAATTTATAATCTCTCCTTAAATATCTCCTATAAATTCTCTCCTTTAATTCCTTTAAAAATAATCAAAATTAATCTTTTTTCCCATGACCTTTTAACTTATTTTTCTATCTTACTTTTTGGTTATTTATTTTTAATCGTAAACTATTTGGATAACCTACTATCTCTTATTCAACGTAAACCTTATCCCATTCAAATGGGGTCGGCTACATGGATCACACGACGCTATTTAGCTCTGTCCCTAGTCATTCCTACATATAAATTTTTCACAACCATATCTCTTTGAATAACTTCATCAAGAGTTCTTTTTGGTCTTCCTCTATTTCTTATATACGGCTCCCTTTCCATCTGTTCCACTATTCTCACTGGCTCATCCAATTCTCTTCTTTGAACATGCCCATACCACCTTAAGCGATATTCTCTCATCTTCTCTGAAATTGGTGCCACCCCAACTCTTTCACGAATGTGATCATTACGAATCCTATCTTTTAGTGTATATCCACTAGACCATCTCAACATTTTCATCTCTGACACATCCATCTTATGTTCTTGCTGTTTTTTAATTGCCCAGCATTCACTACCATATGACAATACTGGTCTAATAGCTGTTCGATATAATTCTCCTTTTACTTTAGTTTGAACCCTTCGATCACAAATAATCCCAGAAGCTTTTCTCCATTTGCACCAACCAGCTTGAATTCTATTATTGATATCTCCATCTACCTCACAATCCTCTTGTATAACTGATCCCAAATATTTAAACTTATCCACTTGACGTATAACATCTTCTCCTAATACAGTTTCTATGTCCTCATGAGTTTGCCTATTGCCAAAACTACAGCACATATATTCCGTTTTACTCCTACTTATTCTAAAGCCTTTCGACTCTAAAGTCGTCCTCCATAACTCTAATTTCCAATTAATTTCATCTTTCGAATCCCCTAAAATTACTATATCATCCGCAAAAAGCATGCACTTAGGAATTTCTTCTTGTATACTTTCAGTCACAACATCCATAACAAGATTAAACAAATACGGACTCAACGCCGAACCTTGATGTAAACCAATTTTTATTGGGAAATCAATTGTATCACCTACCGGTGTTCTAACTCTAGTCATTACACCTTCATACATATCTTGAATAGCTCTAATATACTCAACTTGTACCTCTTTCTTTTCTAAAATTTTCCAAAGTAAATCTCTTGGCACCCTATCATATGCTTTTTCCAAATCAATAAAAATTATATGTAAGTCTTTTTTAATACTTCTATATCTTTCCATTAAACCTCTAATTAGATATATTGCTTCTGTGGTTGACCTTCCTGGCATAAAACCAAATTGATTTTTCGATATTCTAGTCTCATTACGTAACCTACGCTCAATTACTTTTTCCCACAACTTCATTGTATGACTCATAAGTTTTATTCCTCTATAATTTACACAATTTTGAATATCTCCTTTATCTTTATAAATAGGTATTAATGTACTCTTTCTCTAATCATCTGACATTTTCTTAGACCTTAAAATTTCATTAAATAATTTAGTAAGCCACCACACACCATCTTCTCCTAAACATTTTCATACTTCAATAGGAATACCATCTGGACCAACAGCTTTTCCCTTAGCCATTCTCTTAAGAGCATCCTCAATTTCACTAATACTAATCTTAATATTATCTGTAAAACTGCTATTCCTATCAATATTCCCTAAATCATCTATAGTATAATTCAAAGTTTCCACTCTATCATTAAACAAATTATAAAAATAGTTCTTCCATCTATCCCTAATACTCTCATCTTTAACTAATACATTACCTTCTTCATCCTTAACACACATTACTTGATCTAAATCTCTTGATTTCTGCTCTTTTATCTTTGCTATTCTATACATTTTTTGTATCCCCTCTTTTGTCCCTAATTCTTTATAAAACTCCTCAAAGAAATTAGCTCGAGTTATACTAACTACTCTTTTCGCCTCTTTCTTTGCTAATCTATATTTTACCCAATTTTCCTCACTATCACATATTTGCAAATCCTTAAAACATTGTTTTTTAAATTAAATTTTCTCTTGAACATTATTATTCTACCACCAGGTCTCCTTTTGACGCCTAATATAGCCCTTTGATTCACAATTAACAAAGGGCTACTTTGTTCTTCCATCTGAACCTACTATCTCTTATTATTTCTACTTTTTTTGGCACCAACTGAACGTAACTTATGAAACTACTTACACATCTTATACATCCACTAATACTTTGCACAAAAATAACTACCCACTAACACCACCTCTACATTTGGTTACTCAGTATTTTTTCCAATTAACATAATAAATACATGTATAAATAAAGTGGAATGTACATTTTCTATCAAAATATTCTGATTATAAAATTTTGCTCTCAACAAAACATATGAATTTGGTAAAAAAAACAAAACATATGAAAAAAATCTATGAGAACCTGATTAAAAAAAACATTGTGCAATGTATTCATTCATTAGTATTTGTTACATTTTGATTGTATAATATGTTCAATAATTAGATGATCACATATTTGCTTTAAAAAACTCTAATGAAGGAGGCTAGCGGGTTGACGTTAATGGTAAGTACTATTGTCTCTTAAACATGTGATTGAGAGTCATAATTAATGGAGTATAAATTAAATGATAAACAAGTGAACTCGCGCATATGTGCGGGTCCTGTACTAGTTTTGTTAAAAGCGGTGACCTTATTGTTTTTTTATGGACGTTCATGCATATCTTTTAAAAAGAAAAATATCTTGGTATCTAGTGGCCATTATTAGGCTTGCTTCTTATCCTTTATGAACAAAATCTAATATTTTCAAAAATAACCATGATAACTTTAAATTATACTCTAATAAGGGCATTGATGAATATTCTTTTTAAGAAAGTGTTATTAAATTCCCAAGACAACAATATTCCTCGCAACAAAATGAGGGCAGCACATGATAACAAATTAAATGACTCCATTTAATTAGGAACTGGTTTTTCCTAATCATTAAAAAATCGTAGCTAGAGAAAGTTGTGTATATGGACCATAGTCTAAATTTAATACTCCCTCGGTCCTAAATATAAGACTTAATTGACTTTTTCTAAAAAAATCCTTAAAAAAACAAAATAAGTTAATTATAAATTGATTTACCTAATTTTTTTCACTTAAACTAGTTTATTTTACCTATAAACTAATGGATAATGTAAAAATATATCAAATATGTCATCATTTAATAACTTATTTCGCAACTTTAATTTCTAAAAAAAAAGCCAATTAGGTCCTATATTTAGGACCAGAGGTAGTATTAAATATTGTATATATTAAACAATTTTTAGAATCAAATTTAGATGTCTATGTATTGAATTTAAATGGTTTATATATACTTAATTCTCTCTATCCATCTTTTAAATAAGTAGAGAAATTGGTGCATTTGAGTTTTGTACCCATATTGGAAAATTTTATAGTCGTATTGGAACACTACAAAAAACAGGCCGATTCCCGGCTGGCATTTTTCCCGCGTTCCGGCGGATATAACCGCCCCCAAGCCACCCCTAAGTGGTGGCATCAGCCGGGACGCGAACAAAAAACAAAAAAAAACTTTTCCTCGCATTGTGGCTTCAGATACGCGTAATCGCCGGCACACGTTTTTATCGGGGGCGGTTTTCTCGTATCCGCTGGCACGTATGTGTGGCAAATCGCCGCTTCTTTTGTAGTGGAAACTTTGATTCACTCTAACATAACATGACATCCGATCCTAATTTTGTATATTTATCGGGTAATTATTTATTTTGGACCTTTGGTTAGTGTCTCCTAAGGATAACTTTATATTGATGGAAGGGCTAATATTAGTATTTGAAGTTTGCCTTCATCAAACAAGAGAGGTTGTGGGTCTTTCTATAGACAAAATTATTCAAATTTATGTTAACTTATAGGAATTAGTGTTTTACGAAAAATGAAACTTAAAAACTAAACCTCTTATTAAAACTCAGAGACAAAAACTGATATTGGGAAATTTCAAGTGACAAAAATTATAGTAACCCAATGATCAATCATTGGACTACTAAAATGACAAACAATACTAGAATAAATCTGGAATATTCTTTCCAGGTTCTAGACGGCCAACACATACAGGCTGAGCTGTGATTGTGAATATCTATTAAAAATGTTTTCATAAAAAAGGATTATGTTTTTATTTATATTTATATT
Source organism: Mimosa pudica (assembly GCA_029929735.1). Classification (NCBI taxonomy): domain Eukaryota; kingdom Viridiplantae; phylum Streptophyta; class Magnoliopsida; order Fabales; family Fabaceae; genus Mimosa; species Mimosa pudica. The sequence continues at coordinate 1,655,527 of JAKELP010000021.1, read as the reverse complement.
GCCAAAAAAAGAAAATTATATACCCTATTACATCCTAAATATAAGGAATAGAGTTAGCATGTGGGATAAAAAGATACTCCTTTGATCATAAATGTGGGATGAGTTTTCTTTGATTTGATATAGCCATTAGGGATAGATGTTGATTAAGTTGATTGATATGATAAGTTGATTGATATGACATGTTCATTCTAAAATATTGTGGTTACGCGTCTCGATCTTCTTAAACATTATAATCATTATTATCTCCCTGACACTTTTTAACTCGATCATTTTTTAGAGAGAATCAATGTATGAAATTTGACAAAAATTATAAAATATATAACATATTGAAGACCAAAACAATAGAAAGCATATGTATATGTGTTGGGGGAGGGGGGAATATGATATGAGTCCATTTGGAGTTATTGAAGCTACTAAAAGAAATCAACACATTCAGAAAAGAAGGAAATAATCACAGGAGATTCCACCAAATTCAAAATATAAAAAACTTTCTTCTTATGCATATGGTGTGTTGAGAGATCATTATAAGAAGTCGTGAGGGTGGAAAATCGTTAGCATAAGAAAACAAAGAATCGTGAGGCCATAACAATGTGAATCCATGAAAGAGCTACTGCTAGAGATAAAGCAAATGAAGCATGGAGCGAATCACTTGATCATCTCTTGATTTGTCATATGATCGTTGACCAGAGAAGTTTGCAATGTGGCGTGGCTAGTTTAATATACCATTATTCCTTCTTTAGTTTTGATCATTGGATTCAAGAAATGGTTTAGGGGCACATTATTCAACCTCCAAAAAGAACTGCTTATACATTATTTAATTTCTCAAATGATATCTCTGTTTTCACACTATCTGGAAAGGAAAAGAAATTAGACATTATATCATGGAAAGAGAGACATACCTTTGACAATAGTTAGGAAGAACAACAAATTGTTAGCTTCTAGGAAAAACACACTCTACTTCTTCCCATGTTAAAGGTTGATAGGCCAAAATCCATAGGTTACTACTATATAAAAAGTTGAAAAGGTGGCATTTTTATATAAAATATTAAAATGTAGCGTTCAAGAACCTTCTCCACAATAATGTCAACAATGAAGTTGAAGTCAACTTTGAGAGCAACCATATTTTTTCTATCAAATCCAAGTTCTCAAATTTCACAAAATGATGAAAACATTGTAGAATCGGTATCTATATATTTGTGATAAATCGCAAGATTTATATTGTGTTGACCTGCTAAGTTGAGATTTTAAACATGAGTAATAAGATGCAATTTCAGTCCTCTAAAGCTTAAATTAATATTTAAACCTATTATTTAAAATTAGATTAGGAATTAGATTAATCAACCACATTTGTTGTTAATGATTGTTAATTTATTTCTTATGAGACCATTTGATCCATTTTCTTATCTTTTTTCATGTATAAGGTCGTAAGTAATTAGAAGAGATCGGAACATGCCAGATTGCCAAAAACAAAGGAAAAGAAAGAAAAAAAATAAAAATATATTTAAGGGCTACAGTGCTGAATGAGAGGCAAGAGCCTCTCGCTGCGGAGTGACCTTAGAGGCAAGTTTGCCTCGATATGCTCTCACATCAAATAATTGAAAGATGAATTAATTAAGAGCATGTAATTTTAAGGTGAATCCCTCTACATTACCTCAATCGATCTTTTGTAATGGAATGGTCAAAACCCAACAAATATATACAATCAATTCATATTTCAACATCACTAAATCCAATATAAGATCCATATTTTAACACATTAATATAGGTTGTGTATATATATAGAGTCCACATTCCATGCTACATATAACATGTTTAATGATCAGTTAATAAGCAATTATCAATATATCTACTCCTAAAGGTAATGTAATTATCATTTTGAACATATAAGTAAGTTCAACAATAAATGACACACACATATGCCCCAAAATAGTTATAAATTGGCATTGATATAATATCATAACAAACAACAGAACACACAGAATACATAGTCACACGCACATACGTACACGATGTAGTGTTTGTGTATGTGGACTATTACAACAACGCAACATTAACAGGTCTCAACAAACACATGAGCCATATTATTAATTAAAAATTAATAGTAGATGAAGATGTGTAAGTGAGGAGAAGCCTTGGGAGTGTTGCTCAAAACCTGGTACAAAACTTGTAACAGTTGGGTTCTTGCATCATTATTGTTTGTTGCAACCAGATAAATGTTCATCTTCTTCAATACTTTGCCACGCCTAACTAGATCGTGAATCATCACAAGTTCATTATAGCTTCCTCTAAACTGCTTCATCTCCACCGCCTCCAAACTTGTTTTCAAACACTTGAAAGACATTATTGTTTGTTCTCTCCAGAATCTTATTGCAGTAGTAGTCGTTAATGGTGCTCCATAATCCTATCCATATACAAACCCAAATCCATACGATACATGCATACAACCATCATAAGAAAAAATACACACATTAATTAGTGTTTGAAAAGCCATCAGATCGAGAAAATTACCTTTCTCTAATTAAAACCAAGCTAAGGTTTAGTTTTGATAGACTCCTAACAATCCAAAATTAAGGTATACCATACATAAGCCTAAAAAACAGACTAGACCCCCCCCCCCCAAGCATATGGTACCAATAAGTAGCGCTTGTTCTCTGTGTGTAATTGTCACGTTAACTTGCATGACAAGAGCTATGTGATAAGTTCTCCAATAATTACGCATATTATTTTGCTATTGTAGATGTTAAAATGAGTATGTAAATTTGTAAATTTACTTTGAATTTCTCCTAACAGATATAAGTAAATTTGACCTATGTTTTATTTTAAATTTTGTACACACACACAATATTAATAAACTTATCATCAAAACCATCTCCAAATTAACACTTCCAATTTATCTATATCACCGCCCTTTTTACAAAATTTGTTCTTAATCACTTTTTTTTATAATCTATTCTCCAAAATCTAATCCCAATTAAACACACAGTTAATTCATAATTTAGTGCGCGCGCACACACATATATAGAGAGAGATCAGAGAGAGAGAGAGACTTACGTCAAAGATTACTGCAGGAGAGCCCAAGTTAAGGGTGAGAATGTGAAGGAAAGGGCAACTCTGAAGTAGGAAAGAGATACCCCAAAAGTCATTGGTCTCCAACGAAGTGTTCAGTATCAAATGCCTCACATTCAATTTCTTCTTCATGCGAAATGGTTCTTCTCCAAGAGGAATCACCTTTCCATTATTTATTAAACAAATACACCAAAAACACAAAGCAAGTGAGAGAAAATGACAAGAAACAAAACTTACTAAGTATCATTCTATGATTATGTTTAGTTAATAACAAAATGGTTTGCTAATGTTAGTTTGAAAGATTTATATGTTAAGTTATTCAAACTACTACCATGCACGGCGTATATATGGAACCACATACATAAAGCATATATATATGTACAGTCAAGATTCAGGAATTAGAACACGAATAATGATTGAATCCAATAACTAGATGTAGCCATATATAGCTAGGATTGAAAAGATAAATTCATTTCCCTATACGATATATATTTTAAATGACACTTATATACACACACGCTCTCGACAAGCAGTGGATGATCACACTGAATATAATTGTCTGCGTGTATATACATATGAACTATATTTCCTACGCTAACTATATATATTATTGCATATGTAATATTTAGAAAAGAACTATATGTTTGCTATTCAATGACAAAAGGTCTTAAGGTATGCCTATGATGATAAATAATAATAATAATAATAATAATAAAATAATTAAACAGGTAAAACTGTGTGCCTACTTTTGATAAAATATAATTTAAGTAGTCTTCTAAATCATTGTTTTTATAAAAAAGGTTCAAAATTAATTTGAAAAGAAAATAAGTGTTGATAAAGTACTCACAAGTTCTTGCGAGATAGAGGATAAAAAATTAACAAAAAACAGCTATAGGTACCTGAAGAAAGTAACTACAAACAGTGAGAACCTTAACAGAGTAAAGATCTGTTAGAATTCGATAGAGAAGATCACCAAGGTCCAAACTGTTGTCCGATGTAAAATCAAGTTCAGCCTCTTCCATGTCACGGCCTAGATTCATTTGATAAACTCCAACATCACCTATATACTTCAAATACCTTAAATTTGGTGCCCTAAAAACTAAATCATTCGACTCAAAATCACATCTCTCAATGGCCAACCTCCTCAAATGATCAAGATTTTGATTTTCCCCCAAATCAAAATCTAACAAACCCCAACACCTTTCCAAACTCAAGCCCTCTAAATTCCCAACATGATTGAACAACAATTCCCTTATGTCTTTTACATTTAATCCCACATAACCAAATGACACATCCTTAAGCCCCACAAAGTTTTCCATCAAATCTGACATAGAAAACTCACAAGAGTACAACTTCAAACTCTCCAAACTCCTATTCCCATTATCATTATTGTAATAACCATAAACATCACTTGTAAATCGAAAGGAAGCACCATGATTATGATTATGATGATTATAATAACCATAATTAGCACCACCCTTGTCATTCTCCCACGCCGGATCGGAGAAATCGAGTTCTAAATGGTGAACCCCATGTTGGAAGGCGAAAGAGATGCATCTTTTGACAGTGTCAGGAAATTGTGAGGGGTTTGAGATTTTGAGGGAAAACTTTTCTACAAAGGGGCCTTGGTAGTTATCAAGGAAGTTATTGATGAACTCAACAAAGGCACGTTTTTGAGGATGATGATTCACAAAGAAGAGCTCATTGAAGTCTATGTTGGCGGTTGAACGCCAAACATGAATCCAACGTTTGGAGAGAATGGATGTTTTGGCTGCTTCTTTGAAGGGAAGGGCAGATACAATGGTGAAGAGAAGTGGCTCAGGCAATGAACTCAACACATCCATTTTGCAACAAAATGATATCAATCACTCACTCACACTATGGAAAATAAAAAGTTACGCCTGACTAGAGTGAATGAATTGTGAGACTTTTGTGGTGTTTTTATTGTATGAAGAAGTAACTAAATTGACAATAAAATGATGTCTATATATGATTGTTCCCAATTCTTTGAACCAAACGTTGTATTCGTTCACAAAAGCTTAAGCCAATGTAATGAGACTCAATTTATCATTATATATCACCTCTGTTCCACGTCAAATTCTTCAATATGGGATATTTGCTACCTTTAATAGGGAAAAACAATCGTTGTATCCCTTGATTGGAATTTTTCATTTAACTTATTTTTTATAATATCGTGCGTTAATAATGTCGTTATAAAAGCTTGCCTTCAAGTATTCATTAAGAGGTTATGGTCTTTTTAAAAGAAAAAGGTGTTCAGGCAGGCAAGATTTTAATTGAATTATATGGATTAATGTTATAAAAGAAACCAAATTTGTGGGAATACAGTCAAAATTAGAAGAATATTGAGGGATTGATAAATATTAACCCTAAAATAATAATAGGGCCAATGTGCTTTTTAATTAGTACTCTGATAATAGTAATTATAAACCTTTTCCATCTTCTAAACATTATAGTGCTAGTTTTAAATGCTTATTCTTTGTGATATACAATATTAATTTTCAGAAATAATTTAATATGTTATCTAGCTTTTGAAAATGTTTTTTAACGTATTTAAAATATGTTAAGTAGTTTTCGATAATGATTTTGGGGTAAGAAGATTAAAAGATTTAGGTTTTATAAAATAAAAGAGATCAAAATTTTAATCTTTATGCTGGCAGAAAAATTTATTTTGTATAAAGTCAAATATTATTCTATCTTAAGGAAATGTTATGCTGTTTTATATTTACACACATGCATCATGTACATTGTATTTCCCTCTTGTTTTACAATACTATTTCAATTCAATTCCAGTCAATGTTATTAATTGTTTGTTATTTTTGGTAAGTGATTTAATGAGGATTAAATAGGTAGACAATATAAATACACATTATTACATACTTTCTTGATAATTTATTCTCAATTGAAAAATGAATGCAACCAAAAGAGACCAACACACGTGGCACAAGGTCAAAAAAAATTTGATGTGTGATTTGATTTTTTAAAATATTCAAAATAAAAATATGCAATCAATAAAAAGAATAATAATATGCAATAAGAATATAACATAGCCTCTTTGTAGAAAGTTATTCAAAACCTTCTGGCGATAAACACAACCGAGTTAGTCGTGTCATAGACTCATACCTCAATACCTCAATTCATACAATCATAAAACATAAATAACAAAAATGAATATAGCAAACTAATTAATTTACGTTTCGATACTTATAGAAAGCTATTGATATACACAGATTTTTTATATATATATATATATATATATATATATATATATATATATATATATTTTAATTTTTTTATCAGAATATATGTTTTTTAATTGAGTACAGTGTAGATATGTTATGCATTGTACATAGCGTGCTTTTTATGGACAGCCATTAAACGAGAGTAGTCATCAATACTTTCCTTATTTTGGTCAAAAAAATCAATACGAACTTAAAAATTTTCGGTTTATTTGGAAATTATTTTATGCAAACTTTCAATGCAGTTTACGATATTGAATCACAGGTAATTATGATGATTTTAAAACGAAGCAGAGGAAGAATATTTTATAGGTTTTGATACTACATAGAAGGTAAGTATTTAAACTTTACTATTGTAATTTAAAATATTCGTTTTGCACTAAAAAAATCCATTTAGGTTTGTGGTGTTTTTCACATTATATATTACAAAATTAAAAAATTTAAATGACCCGAATTCGTAAAATCGTAAAAAATAAAATTAGGGACTAATAAAAATTAATACTTTTATTTAAAGTATCATTTTATTAAGAGGACAGGATAGCATCATGCTGCGCATTTCCATCTGAAACTTTATTATATTATAGACATTAGAAGAAGTACAAAATAAAAATATTATTTTCCTTTTGAAACACGGAAATTAATAAGAATTTAGGGACTATGACTAACATCTCTTTATACTATTCATCAAGGAAAATATTACGGTAATTAATTGATTCATCAAATTTAGGGGCAAACCGGGCCTTAACTGTGGCCTTTTTTGCCACTAACTGAGGCCTTAGATTTAGCTTATTTCAGGCTCAGTTTTAATTGATGACAAGTCCCGGCCTAAGTTTTTCTTCAAACTTATTTTACGACACAGGAGAGGCCCATATTTCTTAAAAAGGCCTATTAAGTTAATAAACCAGCCCATGCCTATTATGCATTAAAAAATTATGTTATTTTAGTAACATTACATCTATACCATTACATGGATAAAATTATACGTGTATAACTACATTTTTACTCATTCTCAGCGGAGCCCATATTCTCATTTACATGTTCTCACTTTTCATTTAGTCTCAACGCTTAAAGCTTTCTCATTTACTATGAAATTATATCTAAAATTTAGCATTTTCTTCTTTTCACATGACTAATCATATTTGACTACCCTTCTGGGATTACTGATTGAAGCACATAGCATCCACAGGAAGTTGACCAATCATAGTCGTAGCTTAAAGCTAAGTAGCATAATGACAAGAAAACATTTTAATGCCTAGCAGCCTTGATCAGTTCAATGGCGAGGGAATTGAACAATGAGTGATGGGATGCCACCACGTCAAGAGTTTGATTCGACATTCGGTGTGAATGTCTACATTGAGGTTCTAGGTAGGTGATCTCGGCTGATGGTGAAGCGGATGTCCCTGAGGAAATGTGCCAAAGTGTTTCCTGCCCTATAGCAAGGGGAGGCGGAGACATGTGTACTCTATCACCTGGTCTGTGGTCCCGTGGAACTGCCAGATACCTTGCCCTGACTTGGGATAGGTTGAGTCTGGACATTGGACCTTACCCCAAACTTTTTTCTTAAAAAAAAAACATTTTAAGCCATTAGAGGCGTCAAGAGAACATTTTGACCCATTAGAGCAGCTTGAAGTGGCACAATGATGATATTCTACCTCGGCAGAGCATTTCCTTGATTATGAGGCCCCAAAAGAACATTATGAATTTGATGTAACACCTCCTTAATTACTTATATACCTTCTCCTCCGTATAAATTTCTATTTTAATGGTTTATCTCTTCAATGAAAGCATATTTAAATTTGTTTGAAAAATTAATATTTTTGTCCAAAAAGTAAAATTTATTCAAAATGACTTACAATAACTTAGCAACATTAAAAATAGGAAAAATGACGCAAAGATGGTGAATCCTAAAATAGTATTTTACCCGTATATGTGTATATATATATGAGTACAAATTTATGGATGTTAAGTTTTGTATATATGTGTACAAATTGGTAATGTACAAATTAGTAATATCATATGTTAATAACTAACTTAACTAACATTTTTAATCTATCCAATTATAGATTCATCAATTGAAAATTTGGAAGGTGAGACACATTAAATTTATAGTAAATGTTCAACCGATTCTAAGCTGATTTAACCGGATTATCGGTACCATATTTACTAGGGTTAAATATTATTCTGACCAATAAACAATTTTGAAATGGTCAAATTGGCCAAAGAACAATAAAATGGTTCATTCTGTCCAAAGAACAATAAAAATGACTCATTTTGGCCAATAAACTACTTGAAAATACCAAAATAACCCTTGAAACATAATTAAAATAATTTATTGCCAAATTTACATGTTTACCCAATGTTCTACTTATAAATAACCAGATAGGAGTAACAAGATTGTGTTACTAATATAGATATTTTATGAGGAAGGAGTGAAGGAGTGGTCACTGACAAACATTAACTGTACCAAAAACGGTACAAAGCAGTGTCAGACTCAATTTGGAAGCATAGCTGTAAGCCTGCAACAATGTCAGAACATCAAACAGTATCATGAAATCCTCTCATCTCACAGGTGAAATCTTTCATCACAAGGGTAAAAAAGGAAATCCCAGAAAGCCTTTGTGTACCACATCATTATTACTGCTCCTAATTTTAGCATTCCACACTCTATTTATAACATTGGTTTGGATAACATAACACATCTATCTCAACTCACTTACTTTCATGCATAGTACATAAATACCTCCAAACTTAGGTTTCAGATATTTTATTTATTATTTTATTTTTTATTTTTTTTTATCACTTTCTTTCATGATTCTTGTTTCAAAGATTAGATTTTTATCCTTCACATTGTGATGATGTCTACCACATTCTCTTTGGCTTCTTCTCCTCAGTTTCTTGCTTTCTCCGGCGGCCGGCGGCGCCGCCGGGAAGTTTATTCTTCATTTTGTAGGACCCACTTTGTTCCTTCTTTTGAACTGAAACGTTGTGCTGTGGGTTTTGATGATAATAAGGAGAGGTTTGGTTGTGGCTTTGGGTTTGTTTCTCCACGTGCAGGGCTTAGCTCCGGCACGGAGGTTTTGCTCCATGACGCCGGAGCTACGGTGGCTATTCTTGTGGGTGGATATGCTCTTGTGTTTGGCTTTAATGATTTGACAAGGAGGCAGATTGTTCAACAGGTATATATGTATATGTATTTTCCTACTTTCTATCTGAGTTGCATGCTTAATAAGTTTGAAATTATATTATTCTCAGTGTGGCTTGTTAGTTTGTTTAGGCTGAGTCAAGTTAGAGGTGTTTCCTCCATTTCTAAATACTATAAAATCACTTTCTGTAATTCGATGATTAAGGATGTTAGTTAAGTTAGTTATTAACATATGATATTACCAATTTATCCTAATCATAAATCTTTATCCCCGTTCTCTCTGTCTTGCTTTCATTATGGATAAACGTTATTAGGGCTAATTTGGGAAAAGTTAGAAATGATCTTATATTTGGGGATAGAATGAAATTTGAAAGTGATCTTATATTTAGGAACCAGGGAGTATATAAGATCAGCTCACTTTTGGGGAAATTAAGGAAGCTAAGTAAGTCACTTAATAATAACATATTTTATGTTTTATTAGATTAAGTCAAATAAAAATGTTTAAAGAAAACTAGGCGGATCAATTTAAAAGTAATTTATTGGGCTTTATTAGGATTCTTTAGAAAAGTGAAATGGGTCTTATACTTAGGAACGGATGGATGGAGTAGCAACTGGCAAGTTGACAGTAGAGTGAGACTGCTCTGAGTGTTTTCTGACTGGGTATGGCATATCCTCTAGGTAGAAGAGACCATGAATTCTTTTTCTACTTATGGTGTTTGTTATACTGTTTTTGTGAATTGGTGTCCTTTGTATTACGTTTTGGGAATGATTTGGTTTGATGTCAGAATTTGAGCAGAAAACTGGTTCATATGCTCTCTGGATTGCTCTTTCTAGCTTCGTGGCCAATTTTCAGGTACCATGTACCTATATCTTAGAGATTTCCTCATTTTAAGCACTTTTACTTGAAATAGTTTCTCAACTCTTTCAAGTGTGGGGTACTATTTGAAGTGTCAGATATAAAGCTGCTTCTGTGCTGCTTTTTAATTGGTTCTTCGTACATTTTGGACTGGTTTGTTTGAATGGCTGAATCCAAAGATAGCAACTCTACAGGAGCTCGCTACTTTGCTGCATTTGTTCCTCTGGTGAATTGCTTGAGGCTTGTGGTGAATGGTCTTTCATTGGCGTCAGATGAAGGACTGATTAAATCTGTGACCAGAGAAGGAAAGCCACAGTGAGTTATCTGAACCATTATATTAATCATTGCACATTATTCAGCTTTAGTAATGGAACTGGGATTGAATTAGTTGATTATTCATTGCCTGCAGGGAATTGTTGAAGGGTCCTCTGTACTATGTGGTGATGCTGATGTTATGTTCTCTTATTTTTTGGCGTGATTCCCCAGTTGGAGTGGTCTCTTTGTCAATGATGTGTGGAGGAGATGGTAATAATTATTAGACGCACATGTCATGAATTACCTTTCTCATCATTAAATGCATGTTACATTATGTTTTTCATATGGCACAACCATCTCACAATATGTTCAGATCCTTACCGGTAACAGAATATTAGGTATAGAGGACCACTTTGATCATATATGGCGACACAAATGCTCCTGTCATAAGAAATGTAAACCTTACTAGTTATTTAGCCAAGACATTGTGCAAATTTTTCATCATCATTCCTTATCCTTAAGTTTCATCACCATACCATTACCAAACTCTGAGACAAAATCAGGTCCTTTGATATTTCTTATTAATTTGAGTTTTTTGAGGCCTGTTCATTGTACATGGTTGACTAGGTTGCAATCCTTGGATGTGATTTGTAATCTGATCAATGAGTTAAGTGAGGCGTGAATTTGAATCTTTAGGAGCATTCAATGCTTTAAGTCCTTTGGGAGAGAGGTCAAGTTATATGTAGAGTTGTCCCTTAGGTTCTTGCTTTTCTTTTCTTTCTATTTTTAATGAGTATTTGAACTGAACGATTTTCAGGTATAGCTGATATTATTGGAAGAAGATTTGGACATGTGAAGATACCTTACAACAAGAAAAAGAGTTTGGCTGGTAGCTTATCCATGCTTGTTTTTGGATCATTTATCTCAATTGGGTATGTCCAACCACTTCCTCACTGATTTAATTTTGTTCTTTTCAAAATAGGGAACCAACATGTTAAGAGCTGCACTCAATTCTCTCTCCTCCCTTTTATAGCTAGCTGTATCAGCTATTGAAATGGACAATCATGTACATCATGGAAGATATTCTGCTGGGTGACGTTTTAATTACAAATGGGCAAACTTCTTCAGTGGACTGATCACCAAATAAAACTAGATTAACTCAGTTATGAAAAAATGTGTGTGCGCGCGCGCATATACTTTTATGCATGTTAAAATTTCTGATAAGTAAAATTTTAACCATAAAGAAAAGTTATACTTCAAAAATTCTCAAATATACAATAAGAAAAAAAAATTGATAGTGTTGACAGAATAGATCCTCTTTGATTGTCTTTATATATCAGACACATTGTGAGTGATGATCATTTTTTATATGTCCTACTTTTTTTAAGTTGGGTCTACATAAGAGCTAATGAAAACTCACTTGAATGTAATAACTCATTTTGGTGATTTTACATTGGTTATACTAATACACTCATTTTGGTAAATTTATGTGGGCTCTTTCCCCAACCAATAGGTGCTAGAAATAAATTTAAAAAATTTCAATTCTGAGGCAACTTTTGACATATTGGTGCATCTATACATGTGTGTGTGTGTAGGATGCTGTACTACTATTCAGTGCTGGGATATATACAGTTGGATTGGGGACACACAGTGCAGAATGTAGCTTTGGTTTCTTTGGTGGCAACAATGGTGGAATCTCTTCCAATTTCAGATGTTATTGATGATAACATCTCAGTTCCTATTGCAACCATAGCTGCTGCTTCTGTCACCTTTTATACTTAGCCTCACAACTTCAGATTCCTCCAAATATAGTAAAGACAGGTCATATCAAACAAACATGTAGAGGTGGGATGGGACCCACTCCATTCCCTTTTCCTCTTTACTTCATCTTCAGAGAATATGGGCTCTATATTTTCAAGGCCTAGTACTGTTAGCCCCATCTAAAATGTATCAGCTGAATAGAGAAAGCAAGTGTTCCAAAGAGTAGGAATGTTTGTTGAGCTAGAAAGTGAGTGGTTTTAATTGGTAGAAATATCTTAGGTCCATCTGGTGACAATTGAACTGATTATTTTTACTCCAGAATTTAATATAGAAGCATATTAGATATTTTTAAGTTGTCCTTGTTCTAGTATATCTTGTTATATTCATTTACTGATGGTCATGATCAGTGTAGTTTAGAATTAATTACATTTTTCATTTCTTGATATTTAAATCATAGTGTATATATTTTTTCATTTAATTGTAAATTATATAATTTTTTTTCACAAAAAAAAATTCACATTTTCTCTTAAACTACAAAGTGTTAAAATGATTCGAGCAATATAATACTCTTCCAGACTTATTTATTTATCGGAGCCTGTTTTATGTTAATCTTGATCTCAAATATATAATCTCTATTGATTTTAGGGGAAATGTAGTCCCTTACAAGGGACTTAATAGTAGAAAAGTCTCATAAACTCTATATACTCCCTCTGTTCCTAAATATAAGATCATTGTAGTTAATTTGAGGAGATTAAGGAAGACAATAAAATTACATGATCTTCCCAAAATCTCCTCAATTACTTAACTTTAAAAGGATGAGGGGTTTTCAATGAAAAGAGGGAGTATAAGGGTAGTTTGGGCAAAACTTGAGATAAAATAGGAAGTGATCTTATATTTAGGAACTTATTCACTTCCCCGAAGTGATCTTATATTTAGGAACGGGAGTATTAAAGTAGGGTCCCTAGGGACCATACTTTAATATACTTTAAATATAAAACCAGATTGTCTCTTCTTCCCTACCCATAAACTTGTTATACAAGCATCATTCATGCTCGTGACCTTGTCAATGCTTGCCCATTAACTTGTCACAAGGTAGATCATGATCTTGTTAGAGTTGCTCATGATCTTGTTATACTTACGTATGACCTCGTCATTCCCTGCTCATGATCTTGTCACAAGGAGGGGCAATCTGTTTTTTTTTGTATTTGAAGTATATTAAAGTAGTGTCCCTAAGGACTCTACTTTAACATGTGAAGTTTATAGGACTTTTCTACAGAGACTACAAATTAATTTTATCTCTAATATTTATTATTTTCACAAATTAATTAATGTAACTTAAAAATATACGGATATTTTAAGATCATGTCAAGTTTGTTAGAATGAAGTGACTTGTTTTAAGTTAAAAAGGTAGAGAATATGGGCTGTAGCTTTAAGGCCTATTACTGTTAATTAGAACCATCTAAAACGTATCTGCTAAAAATAGAGAAAGCATGGGTAACAAATGAGTAACAATCTTTGTTGAGCTAGAAAGTGAGTGGTTTTAATTAGTAGAAATATTTTAGGTCCATCTGGTGACAACTGAACTGATTATTATTTTATTATTAGTAATCCAGAATTTTTTTTTTTGATAAATAGTAATCCAGAATTCAATATAGAAGCATATTAGACATTTTTAAGTTGACCTAGTTCTAGTATATATCTAGTTATACTCTAGTTTATATAAAAAAAAGTTATGTATTTATGATAATGATCAGTTGTGTAATTTAGAATATATTATATCATTTTGAGATAATTAAATTTTATATTTTTTTATCAAAAAGAAACACTCCATCTTAAACTTTAAGTACTAAAATAATTCCAACAATATAGTACACTTCCACTCCTAAATTTAAGAGCTTGTTAGAGGTTAATCTTGATCTTAAATTTAATATCTCAATTCGTTTTATTCATACAGTAATATTTATCTTTTTTTTTCCATACAGTAATATTTATCATTACTTCACTAAAATATATCTAACATATAAGTATATGTATGAATATTTTAAAAAGATCATGTAAAATTTTTAATAATAAAGTGACTTATTTTTCTTTCTTGATTTTCCCAAAGCAATTAATTAGTTCTTATATTTATGACTAGATCTAACTTTTTACTATGAATGTGTAATTTCAAAAACTATATTCTTAAATATTTATATTAATAATATTTGTTTAATTAGAGAAGTGTAACTTTATCTTAATTTTATTGTGGACATTTTTTTCAATTTTCGATGACCAATTTTTATTTTGTATAAAATGATAAATTATTCAAAATAATTTAATTCTGGGTTATACCTTTGTTCATGTAGGCTTCTTCCGCATCCAAAAAACCAAAAGGCTCAAGTTGTTCAGAATAGACCCAGACCCGAAGATTAACATTTTTTTACTTTGTATGGTATTTCGAATATAATTTTTTCCCTTATGCTCGTGGATAATGGATTCCGGAGATATAATTGATGAATCTTATGATGGGTCCCGAACTTATAATTACTTTTCTATGATCCATCCATTTAATATAATGTCTAAGCACAAAAAAAGCATATAGTATTTTCATTGTTTGGTGATAAAAATTCGAGAACCTTCAATAATTTAAAATCAAGATATATCAACCTAACTATAAATAATATTATACCCAATGGATATATGCTTGAATTTGAATTCTCCAAATTAAAAAATTAATTAGCATAAATAAAAAAATGAGTGCAAATATATTCTATTCTCACTCATTCGTTAATGTATTCCTCTTTATTTCAGAAACATTTTGATATGATTAAAGTTCGTATATACGTAAATTATTCCTTATATGAGAAATTATCCAAGAATAAAGTACCAACTTGAATTGGCCTTTCAAGGAATTGGTTGGTAGGGAATTAAAAGCATATACACATCCATCCACAGCCATTAATTATTTGCTTAAGTATTTCAGTACGAAAGAAGCTTCAAGCTTTATTGTTTTCTTTTCAATTATTCCTTTTAATGTCATTGTACTTACTACTTACCACCAATATTTTGTCCACCGATTTGTTTTTTAAAAAAAACTTAAATTATAGTACATAATTATTCGATCAACCCTTGATTTTTCATAATGAATTTCCATGAGCTTCGAAATACGTGTGAATAACGTAACCCCAACAATTGGTTATATACCTCCTTAAAATTTGTGTTTAGATGAATACACACACACATGTAATCCCCTTAAAACATTTCTTGAAAAAAAATTAGGCAGAGGTTCAGGCTTAACTCAAGTTAGGGCATGGCATTTGAATGGTTCTTCCTAATTGATATTAACGTACGGTGGCAACATCTTGTCATCTCAAATGTAAACATAGTCACTTTAATGGGTTTAATGGGTTGAGGTGAATTATCGTTAGAGTTACAGTTGATACAATTGACAGTAAAAATGTGTAGAATCACCCACTAACCTTTTAAGAAAAGACCAAAACATGATTTTATTTTGAGTAAAAAATATAAGATTTACATAGCACACTTATTCAGCAAAATTAGAAGGTTTTGATCAATATGCTCTCACTTAAAAGGTCAGTTAGTAATTCTGCACTTTTTTATTGTCATTTGTATCAACTACAACTATGTAAATTTTCCATTAGTATAATAATTGCACCTAAACTATAACTTTAATTCTAGCTAGGAGACCTCCCAAAACATGATAATAGGAAATCGAATAATCTCCCTTGTATACTGAGAAGACAACTTTTCGTACAACTAAACTCGCGGAGCATGTACTCCCCTCAAACTTTAATTGATATGATCTGCCCCTCAAAAGTATAGATTATATTTTCATGCTCCAAGATTCATTTTCAAAATAAGTATAATGTAGCCAAAAGAAAGTACACTTTTTTTTTTTATTTTTGGCCATTTGAAGTGGATTAAGATTTAAGGCTACACCTCCTAGAAAGAGCAAAAAAGGACCTTTTATAGTTTTATTTCCCTATCAAGTTTCACCTAATTATTCTCCCACGTCCTGCTCATTAATTCATGGTTTCCAATATTATTCAATTACCGGTGGCGAATCCCTTTAATGTTCTCTCTTAATTTAATAAAGAATATGCAAATTATCCATAATTTTACATTTTACTGTTTCATGAAATCTAGAGGTGCTTTTCTTTAATAAAAAAACAAGATGTGTATATATGCAATTATTTTTTCTCGATCATATCTATGGATGATAGAAAAATATTTTAGGGTCAACTATCATTTTGACCAATGGACAATTACTCAAACATCAATTGACACATGTACAATAAATAATAAAATATATCTACTTTGTCAATGAAAAATTAAAAGTATTGTATTGGCCAACATAGTTTTTTCTTAATTGTCGTAAGATAGTAGTCACATGTGTACAAGTTATTGGCTATGTCATTGGCCAATCAAATGGTAATTAAACAAAATTTGATGGTGTTTGCCAAAATAACACTACTTTTAATTTATTCGTTGGCATAGTAGATAATTTTTATTGTTTATTGTGTCAAATGATACTTGGAAAATTGTTTATTGACCAAAATTTCATCAACATTTTTATCATTCATGTTAACAAACGGATCCATTATTGATTAAATAAAATAATAATAAGACTATAATAGTTAATGATCAAGATTAGCTTTCTTAAAAAAATTCTATAATCCCATTGGCCAGCTTTGAATTTTGCATCTAATATAGTAATTAGGAGGAATGGATTAGCATTGTTGGATTAGAATATATAATGAAGAGCCTCAAGGAATAAAAAGGAATCGTTGAGCCAACAAAGATTTTTGAAATTCTATAATACAATGCTTATTTGCTTTCTCTATTATTTTATATGAAATCACAAGTTTTGGAATAAAGACTTGTGAACCTTTCTCTCACCTACTACATTGTTCCTACATCCCAAGTCACATTTTGATTTCTCTCCTTTTTATTTTTATATTTTAGAGTTTTCAATTCTGATTTGAATTCAAATGCATATCAACATTTTGAGATGCATAAAATAATAAAATGTCGTTGTGTTACTCTGTCAAACCAACCACCAAAATAATAAAATATGCAACCATTGGCCACAATGAATATTAAAAATAGGGAGGTTTCTGAGCGCGCCAGAGACAACATATTATTAACAATTGTTCAAAAAAAAAAGTAGATCCAAATCGAATATGGATAAATAGTAGTTGTGTTAAAAAGCGAGAAAAATGTCATGTCGGATTAATTACATGAATCTAGATCAACTGTGTTAGTTTTTATAAACTATTATCATTCTACACGAGCTCTGAAAAGGAAGAAAATGAAGATAAAAAATATAAAAAAATTTAAATTTTAAATAGATTTTAGTAATAAAAGCTAACTAAAACTTGATTTTAACAATATCAGTAGATAGATTCGTTTCTTGAAATTATATCCCTCCATGTTGGCATGTAACGAACATTCTAGAAATCACCCTCCTCTCATCTGAGATATTTATCAAAAAAAATTATTTTCCATTTTTCTCATAATACAAATGGTAACCTCTTATGCTAGTTATCTATGTGGTTCTTTAAAATGCAATCAAATAGTGAGGAGTAGGGCCTTGAAGCATAAATGCATTCCAAAAAGGAGTATAAGCCTTGCATTTGTTTTATTGGGATGGAGCTTACCAGCTAATTTAATTATTCAAGAATCTTATTATCGTATATGTGTGTACATACATATATATATACATGTTTATGATAAAATACTAGTATTATTTTCCTTCAATAATTTGTTTTTAAAAAAAACGGCTAGGGAATCTGTCCTTTGTCATCCATATATCGATTCATGCAAGTATTTTAAACTATCCTTGAGTATACCCTAATAACTATAGCAGAGGTAGAGAATGATGAAGGAACCTAGATAATTTTTAGCTTTTGTTTAAGCCGTGTAGTGTTCTGATAGTGTATCCAGCTTACATTAAAAAAACAGTATTTCGGACAATTTAAAAATAGGGAAAATTAATTTGAGGTCCCCCACAAGGAAGTTAATACTAGAAAAGTCTAAAAAGTTGAAAATATTAATGTAGGGTCCCAAGGGACCTCACCTTAATATATTTGAAAAGTGAAAAGACGGTTTTGCCCTAGCTTTAATAAAAAATTACCCACCCCACCGGGGTGGGTGAGGGGGGAGGAGGAGGGGGTGGGGGGTAATGTTTTATTAAGGCTAGGGGGGCAAAACTGTCTTTTCACTTTTCAAATATATTAATGTGAGGTCCCTTGGAACCCTACATTAATATTTTTAACTTTTGGGACTTTTCTAGTATTAACTCTCTTGTGGGGACCCCAAATTAATTTTCCCAATTAAATAAAGGTGCGCTGCCATGAAATCTTGTTCAAATTTTATTACGAACTTCTAGTAGATTCACATATTGAAAATGTTAAAAATTATTTTTTAACACACACAAGCACACTGTATTCATCATACGATGATATGACAAATATCTGTTCACTATTTCTTTTGGCCAACAAAATATCTGTTCACTATTTTGAAAATCGGGACAAACAACATTATTATTTTGTGACAAGAAAATCTTGATAGCTAATTTGGTGTTTTCCATTTGGTTTTCACCTAACTGTTGCACCTAAGTAAGTAGAGTCCCTTAGACGTGCCATGGCATTTAATTAAGACTACTTACTAGGTATCCACGTAGGCGAATTACTTTCAATGAAAAGCATTTTAATTCATTAAATACATGATCTCAGATTTTAATTCGGATAAATATATAGTAAAAATCCTTAGAAAAGTTAATACTTGAATTTGGTCAAGTCAAGTAGCCATATAGTATGAATTAAACAAATAAATTTCTAGGATTAATGATTAAGAACAAATCAAGTTTGGTATATTGGACTTTAGTCACTTGATAACTAAATTGAGATGAATGAATGAAATATAAAAAGAAGGGTGAATCTTCGATCATGTGAGTGTGTCAGTATATATTATAAATAAATGAATAGGGTTTTGGCGAGGCTGCTATGCCAAATGGATCTGCTTCACTATTTACTCTATATTATTCCAAATCCATGTCCCTCTCTCTCCCCTACTTTATTCAATAACCACATCCTCGACATCTTTTTCTGATTTTACATGGTCATACTTTATTTGTTTGAATTTCAGAAATGGTTAAGTACTAATATTTGGAGATTTCCAATAAGTTGAGCACACTATAAATATACTGTCATGTTATTGACTTATTACTGTGGCCCGATGATGGCGTGATAGAGTTAGTGAATGAGATAAATATGACTTTTGATCCTTAAATTTTCAATCAACCTTAATTTTTCATAAAATTTAAAAATTGATTATTTTTGTTCTCGGTTTGGTTAATTTTAATATGGTATTTGAACTTTAAAATTGATGATTTTTGTCCCTGAACTGCAGTCAATTTTAGTTTTGGTTCTTGAGTTTCAAAAGTTTTTATAAACGTCAAGAACCATAAATCAACATTGACTAAAAGTATGGAGATTTAAATTATCAATTTATATTTTAATGATCAAAACCAAAATTGATTGGAATTTAAGGGCTAAAATCAAAATTAATTGAAAATTCAAGGATCAAAACCACCAAATTTAAGTTTAGAGATTGAAACCAAAATTGAGTGAAAATTCATGCACAAAATTGTATTAATCTTAAAGTATGTTGATGTTATTTGTTTTTATTATAATAAAAAATAAAAATTATAAGTATAATCTCAGATATATCTGTTCTTTTCAAGTGGAGATATCTAAACAAATTGTGTGGATGGTGGGATTGGCAAAAAAACCGTTAAGAAGTTGTATGGTTACATGACTAAATTCAAACAAAAGACTTGCACATATATGATATTGCCAAACATTCAACTCTTAAAAACTTATGAGTGAGAAACTTTTCTAACCTGGCCTTTATCAATCATCAGCCAACTATTTGTTATGATTAACCAACCAATGTGATCGTAATTGAAATAAACTAAATATCACACATCTCCAACACAAACTAAAACCTCTTGTTTAATTTGAAGCATTCATCAATATATTTTTATCCACTCATTATGGAGTATTTAATTATCAGTGAGATCAATTATTAAAAGTCACTAATCAATTGTTAAATGGTGATGCTTTCAAAAAATTATTTTATTCACAGATTTATCAATCGAACTAGTTTTTAAAATTTTAGCTAAGAACATTAGATATAAGTTTCTTATATGCAATAAGATGGAAGAAGTATATAATTGAATTTAAGATTATTCCACGCGGACGTGAAGATGCACTCATATCATATATAGGTGCACTCTATCTATGTGCGTGTGTAAATCCTATCGATGGCTTAATTACTATTCCTATATGCATATTTCACACTGAAAAGATGAAAAAAAAAATAATCTTTCCACTCAAGACAAAGCATTTTGCGAAAATGCGTGTGCGATCATATCACTCCTTATACTTTGATGAGGCCTAATTTATTGTTGTATAAATAAATACTTTTTTATAGTCTAGTTTACTTTGCATTCAATATGTATATGCTTATCTAGGACTTTAATAAAATGTATTAAATTATTTCATAATTTTATTCTTTTTAAAGAAAATATATAATATAGATTTCATAATACTTCCCTATATCTTTTATGCCATTATTTACTTTATTTGGTGTTTAGATTTTTGAATTTAAATTTATAATATCAAATTTAACTGATATACACATCCATAAATATTTTAATGTGCTTTTCTTTTTTCCATTTACAAAATTCATTTTTTTAGTACATGTCACGAAATTTAAACAAAAAAGGAATATTAACAATATTCAACTTTTTGTGTATGTTGATGTAGGGTTTAAAGTGAGTCATACACATAATGATGGGTGAGTGCCAATTAGTATTGTTGTTTTCGGATTATGTGTATGTCTCTTTCATTGTGGCCACCAAAACCACTACCTTTGAGAGGTAATGAATTTCCATTAATGTTCCAAGTCAATGAACCCTTCGACCCTCATCCCTATCTCCAATTACTCATTTCCTTTTTTCTTTAAGATGTGCCCCACCGTCCGAGTTAATCCCTCCGGTCCCTAATGTAAGAGCCCAAAATTTGAATGGTTTTGGTCCCTAATGTAAGAGCTCACCCTATATTCTCTCCTCATTTAATGCATTTTTTCCTACTTTACCCCTAACTCTCTTTCATATTTATTAATGCTTATGTATTTCTCTCTCTTAAAAGTACCATAATAAATATGGGCAATTTTAAAAAAGAAACATTTTGGAGTATTTTTTTTCTTTTATGGGCTTGACCAATACGCACACATGCTTCGAGAGAAATACATTTATACTTTCGATCTCCCGTTAAAAAAAATTACGCGGAATTATTGAATTATTTGTTCATAATATTAGTAAGTTAACTAACATAGAAAAGTATATTATGTTTCATATATACAAGTACTTATTACTCCATTCGATCGTTGATTTTTTTTTTGAGAAATTGAGTAAGAAAATTAATTATTTTAAAAATGTCTATAGTTATCTTCTTTTTTCAAAACTAAATTGTCTTATGAAATATCATAGAATACAACTACAACTATAATACATGTAAACAAAGTAGTCTATTTAATCTCTCTATTTAATCTCTTTATCTCCACAAAATGATTAAAATGATCATATATTTAAACTAGAGATGTAGAGATTTAATAAGGAATGATGAGAGGGAAGAAATTAATATGATGTTTGAGTTTATTTTGATCAATCTGAGAAATATTGAAAATGACTTGAATTTTATGACAAAATCAATGTTTTCTAATTCTTTTTAGGAAAAATGACAAATAAATACCTTCGAATATCTAAAAGGACAAGTAAGGAACTCGAACTTCCAAAAGGACAAGTAAGAAACTTCAATAAAAATTAACAATTGGAACATAGTTGTTAACATTTGGAACATATCAATTAACAATTATCTGGTTCCTTAATTGTTCTTTTGGAATTCAGAGCTCCTTACTTGTCATTTTGGGAGCTTGAGTTCTTTACTTGTACTTTTGAATATTTGAAAGTATTTATTTGTCATTTTCCTTTTTTTTTATGGATATGCTTGGATTAAGTTTGAAGTGTATGTCCTATGAAATGAAATCAAATACCGATGATTGAACTCATTAATTTATCTGAAGATGAAATATTTTCCAAGCAAAACTTATCAGCTGATCATTGTTAATTAACCTCGTTGTAGTTGTGTGGTGTGTTGAAACTATTAAAGAACGACCAAACAAAATTAAGATGAAATTGTCAAGGATATGTATATCCAAGAAATAATAAACCAAGTCTTGATCAGCCAATTCAGATATACAAAGAAATATTATTTTTCTAATATTGACTTGACTTGAATGTCATGAAACAATACCTTATCCAGAAGATTACTCCCCAGTCCCCACCCTTAGGCAATGAATCGTCGATAAAATTTAATTATAACATTTTAAATAATTTTCAACACAACTAATTATTCCCTCCTATTAATGACTCAATTTCGAAGACATTCAACTAACTTTGGTTCATTTTAATTAATTTTAGTAAAGTTCTTCTTCTGTTTCAAAATAACAACAACAATAATAAGATACTCCCTCAATTTCCTTAATAATATAGGTTTTATAAGGATAATGTATATAGATTAAGATAATTTTTTAACTTTTTATAAATCGATGTGTTTTTAACTTTTTCTTTAAATTAATTTATTTGGCTTAAAAGCTAGTATACAATTAAATAGTACACAAAATATATTATAATTGAGTTCCTTATTTATAGAATTGTCTTTTAATAACATTTAATTATAGAATCGCCTTTTATATTTGTTGTGTAATGAAATTAATTAACAATATTTTTTATAAAGATTAATTGACAATAATAATAAAAATTAAAATGACTAAAAGCATACCGTATTTTTTAATTTAAAATGGACAAAAAGTGACTTGACAAAGCTATTAAAAAAAACTACATGCACACATACGTAATTTGAGAAACAAAACTGAGAGGTCTTTCATTTTGAATCAAACAAGGCCCGTTGCTTATTTTATATTTATAACCCTAGAGTACTCATAGAAGTGAGCACTCGATTTTTCTTTAAAAACCGAATTAATCGAAAACTGAAATGATCTAAACATAAAAATCAAACTAAAACCGAATCAAACTAAAACCGAATTATTTCGGTAAGTGAAATAATTTAATTTGGTTCTTTTTGTTTTTTATCCAAAAAACTGAATTGTTTTTCATAATTAATTAATTTGATTTTTTTTTCAAAATAAAAAGTTAACAGTATTACATATAAAACATAATAAAATTGAAAAAACTTAATATCACTGAATGATAAATGACATATCATTTTTAAAATTACAACAAATAAGTAGAGTTGGCTAAATGGATTTGACGACGTCGTTCTGTTCAATCAATAGTCATGTTTGACGATAAATCATCGATCAAAAGATCTAATTGAATAATTTCGTTAAGAGTTTCTCTTCGGTCTCCCCTCCTTTGTAAGGACTCAATATCATTTGATCAATTATTCTTACTGACTCATCTAATTCTCTTATTTGAATATGTTCAAACCACCTCAAGGGACTTTTATCATTTCTTCGTAATTGTTGCTATCTCAATTCTTTCATTTTTAAGATTAAAATAAGAAAAATAAGGTGTAATTTTTGTATTTTAAATTTAATATATTAAAATAAAATGTCAGAAAATAATTTTTTAATATCTTTGTTTTCTGTTATCACCAAATTATTTTTTAAAGTACCGAAAACACTGAAAAATCGAATTCAAAAATCAAATATTGTTGTTATTTTTGTTTGTATAGCGTTTACAACGCAAGAGGTCGTAAGTCTTCTATATAGATGTTTATACTCAATCCACAATTATTCCAAAGAACCAAAACTTTTTCTAAAGTTAATTTGATTTGCGTATTAATTAAGATAGTGTGTGAGTGTATATAACAATCAATATTTCATATCATCAAAGCTTGTTGGTACGACTTAATATATTTTTAATTTGCATAAAATGAATGAGCAAGTGGCCAAAGTGTAAAGTTACCAGTTAGATTTACTTTTGTTTTAATGTATAAATTTACTTTGGATCGTAGTTTAGTACACGAAAGAGTACGATAAATATAATTATTCTTTTGTTATAAAAAATATGATTATTCTTTCACCAAACCCCTAAAATACAAAACTTAGGATTCTTAAGCAAAATATTTATAACATAATTAACCAATTAATTAGCGTTTCCAGGAGATTTGAAACAGATGTAAGGCTAGCCTAGTCTCTACCTCCTCACCTAATTACTAGTATATAATTCAAGTGATTAATTAAAAATAAACCTGGCCTATATCCATCATCATACCCCAGTTACTAATATCTTAATTATTTTCGTATCAAGTTGGCCTATTGATGTCAGCGTATCACCAGAAATGTATTGCCTAAATTATTGTTTAACTTTATTGGAAAATTTACGGGACTCAAAGTTTGAAAACAATTTGTCAAATAATCCTAAAAAGTATAATATTTTTCAAGTTTTCGAATAATTATATCTTGAAACTTCGTCCCCATACTACATGACAATTTTCTTATTTGCCCATGACAATTTTTTTGTAAAACTATATAGTAAGACAGAATTAAAGAGAAAAACACATGCTGCGAGTGGTAATTGGAGCCCTGGCGGGGCGGTCGATGGTGGAGTTCCGAGGGACCAGCGGTCAGGGGTGGTTAGTCTCTCTATTATTAAAAAATAATTTATGGGCAATTCATTTCTTTTCCTGTAAATTTGTAAAAGAACATTTTGAGCAAGTGTCTTGTTTAGTTCATTTTAAAATTACTTGGACCAATACATTTTTTTATAATACAAGCGTATTTTTTCGTCTTTTCCCCTACATTTGATTTGGATTTGAAGAGATATATTAATTCTTATTGAAAAAGTGGAAAAATGGGCATTCTAATTGATCTTTGATCTTTCAAAGGCAACCTATATAGTCATGAGTTTAATGAACGAAATAGGGAATAATCATATGTGTACCTAATAAAAAATAAGGGTTATAAAAAATCGAGTTGAAATTTGTTTTATGTATTGTGATATTGACGTTTTAGTTAAGTTGGGATAAACTAATATATAGACGATGGGATCAAGAAAATAAATGTGTTCAAACTTAAATAATTTAAATCATGCAGGCCTCATCATTACTCTATTTAACATTTATAACTACACGTTTATACAATATATACATTGAATTGTTTCAAAATATTAGTACCTTTATTTTGATTAGTCAAGCAAAAATAAAAGTAAAAATGTTGTCATAGATGTTATAAATATATTCACGTTGAAATTGAAGGAAACTACTGCCCAAGTTATACCCCTGAAGAGAGAATATTATTTTATTAACAGGCTGATCTACACGATCAGGAATATTCCACCAAAAAATTTCTAGCCAAACTGCATTTCAAAGAATTACATAAATGTTATCAAAGATGTTACAAGAAATATTTATCAAAGATGTTACAAGAAATAATCATATTTATGTATGTATATTCACAAGAGACAAGTGATTATTATTGTTCAAATATGGGTTCTCACTTTTCTAGTTAGTTTAATTTCATGGCCGATTAATGAATTGAGTAGTTAACCAAATTGGAATATTCCAATTTTTGGAGGGAAATAATGGAGAAATCAACAATCAAATTGTGTTTTATTGAGGTCAAATTACATTTTAGAGGGAAATAATTACATATGTTAGTGATTAATGATGCAAGCAATATCAAAAGAAAAATGGATGGCCATAAAGTGCCTTTAGTGGGAAACAAAATCCTAAATCAATGTCAAAGTCTGAAGTATACTCTAATAGTTTTCTAAAAAATTAACCAAGACCCATTGACTCACTATAATGTTTTCATTTTTCAACGTCAATTTTTGCGCAGCCCCTACGAAGCTTCTACCCTCATCTCAAGACAGACTCTTGGTCGTCTGTCTCTAGGTCGTGTTTGGTTGCTCAGTTCTAAAAACAAAAACTAATTTAACAAAATGTAACAGCCTAATAGTATAATCCTAATATATCAAAAAATGTTTGAACCTCGGTCCATTACAACATCTGGTGTTCAGAAATATCTCGAACATTGATGATTATATCTAATATGAGGATAAAAAAAATTCCAATCCATTACATCATCATTTTTCTAAAGTATTTAAGGAAAATACTTTTTTTTTTTCCAAAATTTAAGGAAAATACTACTCTAGAACATAAGTTTCGTTACAAAATAAATTTTGTAAGATCATCTATGGACCCATGTCGTCATTGCCGGTACAATTTTTCTTTAATTTAACAGAGCGCGCGCGCTCTATAAGGATGATTTACATGATTACCATGCATTTCATCCTATATAGGTGAATAGTTTAGTTTCCTCATTTTACATTCCTAGCTTATAAGCTTATACTATAATGACATTGTACTCTTTGATTGTCTTTACATAAAAAAACAGAGCGCGCGCATATATATATATATATATATATATATATATATATATATATATATATATATATATTCAACAATGTATGAATAACTCTTAATAATATATAATTGAACATATATCACATAATAATTAGTATAGAGAAATTTTTTGTACCATAAGTACAGAGGTATACGCGTTAAAGTTATATACACATGTATGCATAAAGATTAATTGGATAATTATAACGAAAATTGTCTTAGAGATTGATTGTGGACCAATTGATTTATTACTTGTTTTTTTTTTTGCCGGAAAATTAATTTATTACTTGTTGCAACTAACTCATATGATGATGTTGTGTATTTAGATGATACCGAGTACAATATATTTGACGCTTCTATTTTTTAGCATGAGGTATATTTGACGTTTCTATTGTTAGAATCGAAACACTATGTATTATATTCTCTCCTTCCTAGACGTCATGCATTGTTCATTTCTTCAAGAAATGCAAACAAATACTGTAATTCAATATTTTGAACAAGACAAATACATTCTTAGGAATCATCATATTGAGTGATTTCTTTAAGGTGACCTTTTTTGGGACTGAATTAGAAGGTGACCTTTTCAATATGTATAAAATCTGCATTTATGTAAAGTTATGAAAGCTAGTATATATGAAGGCTGCATTCCGATGTTTATAGGGTTGGAAATAGCTAGAGATTATACTCCCTCCCAGTCATTATTAGTCACCAACTGTCCAAATTGTACAAATCAATGAATGAAAATTAATAGAAGTTGCATCATTAAATTGGTCTTATTTTATTTGTGTTTTCCATTTTTACTCATCTCACATTTATCACTATGTCCCAGTACCTTTTTTCTCTCTTCATTAACAAAAGTGTAGTGGAGGAAAAATCAATTTAATTAAAAAAATCTTTTTTTCCAATGATGAAAGTATATTAGGAAAAATTTAATAAATGAGTTAATTAATGGAGGTTAGTGACTTATATTAAAGACTAAAATATAAAGACGGTTGATGACTTATAATAAGGACCAAAGAGAGTATTTGAAAACGAAAAATAAGTCTAAAAAATATATAAAATTGACTATTAAAAAACTGGTTATTGAAAAATATTAAGAATGAGTATTAATCATCTATAGAAGCTGAAGATAATTATTAAAAGGTTAAATTAAAAGGTGAAAAAAATTGAACTCAAACAATTTTTAAGGATGCTATATATATATATATATATATATATATATATATATAGACACACAAGAAATCAAATGCCCAGCCGTATTATAAAAAATTGCCACAAAAATGAGATATCATAGGCAACATGTGAAATG
This sequence comes from Mimosa pudica, assembly GCA_029929735.1. Lineage (NCBI taxonomy): Eukaryota > Viridiplantae > Streptophyta > Magnoliopsida > Fabales > Fabaceae > Mimosa > Mimosa pudica. The sequence goes on along the minus strand of JAKELP010000021.1, from coordinate 1,627,383 downwards.
AATTGAATATGAACAGGTCGAAGTTGAATTTCTTCGAGATGAAGGAAATTAAAACAGAGCGTAAATACTTGAATTTGAATACTATACGCTCCAATAAAAAAATTCAACTTATTAATTGTTTTACCTCGTTCTAATACGCTTGAATATCCTTGTTTTCATTTAACTTATTAATAAACTGTCTTGTCTCATCCTAACAATCTAATTAATTAATTAACTAATATGGATCTCTAACGTCTCTCTCCATCGTTGTCGTCCTTATCAATGTTTCATGTCACACGATTAAGTGTATTCGGCTTAATAATCATAAGCTACCTTCACTAGGCGGATCATTCATTATTAATATTTTTTTATTATGCATGTTTATAAATTAATAATTATTGACCCCTTAAATTATCTCAAAAGCCAACTTACATTGTAAATCCCGTATTTCAACAGAATAATGCAGGTTGTTGTCATTTTTTATTCCTAGTATATTTTTTTAAGGAATAGTCAATTCACTCCTAAAGAAACAATGCAATCACAGAAAAAATGTTCCACAATAAGCAATGAATATGAAATGATAAAGTTTTGTGTTGAAGTGCAATTTCACCAATAAATTATTGTTATAGTTGCAGTTGACAAAATCTACAAATAAAAAGTTATAAAATTACCAACGGACCTTTTTCTCACTAACTTTTTTTTGAACAAAAGCTTCATTTTGGGTAATAGGATTTAGGATTTATAGTGCACATTTGTTAACCTAAAATAGAAAGTTTTGATTAATATGCCCCTTTTTAAAAGGTCGGTTGATAATTCTATATCTTTTTTATTGTCAAATGTCTTAACAACAACTATGACAATAGATAAAATTACATTTTAAACCTAAATTTTAACACAAAAAAGAAAATGGTGATGTAGTCATGTTACTTATTTGTCATTGAGCTTCTTGTTCTTTTTTCATTTATTGCACTCTTTTCATAGGATCTCATGATATTACTGTCATACTTTTTTAACCGAACTGATTGTTGAACGATTCATTAGCCTAGTATCATAATTCATATCGATCGGCTAAAATAAGGAAATCACATCACATTATATTGATATAAAACCATCTTAGTATACTTTATTCTTTGATGATGCCAAAAAGGCTTAGATTAAATCAGACTGGCCTATTTTCTGATATAAAGCAAGGAGTATTAATTAATATTTTTCATTATCCAGCATTATTTCTGACCAAAAAATTATTCAGCATTATTAATTCATATTTAAGCACGGTGGGCTTAATATATATATATATATATATATATATATATATATATATATATATATATATATATATATATATATATATATATATATATATATATATCTCACCTAATATTTAGGAAATTGCTTCTTTATAAAATAGTTAGTAATAATTAATTAACACAATCTTTGTTATTATTTTAATTAATACTAGTTAATTTTTTTATCACTATGAACTACTTATCAAACTTCTACATTAAGGACTTATGGGAATTTTTATCAAAGGCAAGCAACTTTAGATTTGAAACTAATACCCACATACGATTTAGAATGCAAGTGATTTTTTCTTCACTCCTATTAATTAATTAGCTATGTTTCTTGGGAATAGCTATTAATTATCAAAAGAGGATCCTCTTTTGATAACAAGATCATTTGCCATGTAAATATAAAGTAGGATACTATACCTGGATCACCCGAATGTGACCCTGTCCATCCCAAACAAAACTTCATCCTAGAAAGAAAAGCACATAGCAACGACAACTAGATTATGTTTAACTTTCAAACCATTGGTTTGACAAGAATTTGGGCAAAGTCATCAAACCAATCAAATGGATGAATTTAGCTCTAACAATTTTTTTAATACACAATATAATAGTATCTTATTTTAGCATTTCATTATTTCCTAATTTTTTTGAGCTAATAATTTTCAACTGGTCTTCTTGATCCTCGACTTAACAAGACTGGTTAGGAATCAGGCAAAAAAAGCCAGCCTAATGGTTTTTTGGATTGGATTTCAGATATATGTCTTGTGTGCTTCTACCTTATATCCTCCTGTCACCCTATAATTAAGAGATAATTAAGAGAGTAACCTTGTTGTAGGAGAGTATTATTCTTGTTATTGCGTTATAAAAAATAAAGAACAAAAGAGAAAGTCTTCCTTCATCTTTTGGGCATTATATGAAGAGGACAAAAGGGTAAGTCAAGGCTGGCGAGCCGCTAGCCGTCTCTTTGGTCCAATCACTAATGCTGAATTATATGCCAAATTCGTTCTATTATACTCCCTATTATGTAAAAATCACTCATCCATTGATCACGGATTCACGGGTCAACCTATACATTTTTTTTTATAAAATATCATTTTCTACCCTCTCCAACTCGATATACACACTCTCAGATAACGGTTTCTAGAAGAACTTCTTAGTTCACGATACATGTCATTTGATGGATCATTACTCAACATTTTCTAGCTATCACTTCTATTACAACTAATAAGAAGACAATTTGGAGTCTAATTTTAATGTTTCTACTTGTGGCTGGAAATAAGATTAATTATTATCATTGTTGTCAAACTCGCGAGTTGACTCTCCGATTTTACCGTTTTTACGACACTACCTAAACATAACGTGTCACGAGTCACCTAAATTTTCAGTCTTTGAAAATTCTGTAGAAACTTACGTTTTTACATTGTGAATTCACCGTTTTTACATTTCTACCATACAGAAACTGTGTTAATTTGCTATTAAACTCATTTTAATTATTTTTAATTGTCGAAATTCAATGAATTTAAATATGAATTTCATTTCTAATTTATCTATTGAGATTGATATAATATGAATATTGATATATTTAAATCTACTATCTGTATTTAAAATAAATTTAAGTCAATTATTATTATTTTTTGTATTAATTATTTAATTATACAAATAAATACATGTTTTTTTATAAATGTAAATTCTTACGAGTTTACGATACGAGTCTACCGATCCGAGTTTACCTTATCTCCACGAGTTTACTTAAACTCACGAGTTTGACAACCTTGATTATTATTCATCATTCTGGTAAGGTTGTTAGAAATAACCTATAATTAGAGGATGTGAGCCCAATAAGGGCATGATTTGAATTGCCTACTATTGGCAAAATAACATTATTTAATTTCATTATATTCTCGACCAAAAAAAAAAAATTGCATTATATGCATATCAAAAAGAGGGTGGAGTGAATACTTTATTATCACCAAGAGTTAATATAATTATAACACGGATGGATCCATTTTGAATATTGGGTAGCGTACTTTTCAGCATTAGCTACTCCTTCAGCCTCCAACATCTGAATTCACCTTAACATTTTTAACATAAAATTTTTAAATGCTATATATATTTCGTGTTTAAATATCAATCTGTAAATATAATGTGAAATTAAGGAAAATATGGTATATTGTAAATAAACATATGGTCAATATAGCAGCCGTTGGAGCAGAATAGATATGGTCCATAATCATTCTTTCTTTTACCAGAATTTCGAGACTTCAACTTCAATTCATGGGATAGATGGTACTACCTCCGGTCCTAAATATAGGACCTAGATGACTTTTTCTTAGAGACATTAAGGTTACGAAATATGTTATTAAATGATGACATATTTAATATATTTTTAGATAATCCATTAGTTTATAGTTAAAATAAACTAGTTTAAGGGAAAAAAATTAGGTAAATCAATTTATAATTAACTTATTTTTTGCTTTTTTAGGATTTTCCAAAAAAGTCATCTAGGTCTTATATTTAGGACCGGAGGGAGTATTAGTTTTCTTTTTTCAATTAAAGAAAATTGAAGAATAAGTAACCAATAGTAATATCTATTTTATATTCTATTATAAGATCATATGCGTAGCAAATCATACAAGCACCAATTATAATCATGCAACTTGCATGTAACTCATCAATATAGTTTAGTAGTATAACGAACTCTATCGAGTTATGACAGTTTAATCTCATCCATACTGCTCATAAATTTTGGATAACATAAATTATTTTAAAATTTTTAAATGCCATATTTTTGTTTGAAAAACGTAACTTTAATACAAATTTTGTCTGTTGAGTTTGTTCTCATTTTGGACTTGATTAATTTTGAATCATTAGTGTTGGTTTCTTTAGGGCTTTTATTGAATAATAAAGACCAATAATGTTACAAGAGGAATGAAATTTGCGGGATCAAAAGCAAAACAATGATAGACTTAATGGACAAAAAATTATATTGATTATTATTAAAAATATATTTTTATAAAAACATAATTGTTAATGCTGAAATTTAGAAATTACCTTATTAGGATAGTGATAGCTACTACTAAAAATAATTAAATTATTATAAATTCATTAGAAATTAGCATGGCAAGCTATATGAGTGTTACTAAAAAACAATTTAACAAAATATTTCAAGTTGTTAGATGTCAAGAATTAGTAATATTTTTTGGAATATCAACAACTTCCAATTTAATTAGCAGTTTAGTGTCTTCTTCGTTTGAATACTGTAAGATCAATTTCTGTTGACTTGTATAATGTTGTATAATACTAGTTTTTTCTTTTCCTTTTTAGGTGGTGTGAACCGGTTATTATAATGGTTTCCTGATAAAAAAAATCCTGAAAAAAAAACCCAGTTATAATGGTTTGTTGTTATTAATGTCACATTATGTATTTTTATTAAAACAATTAGTAGTTTAAAATAGTGACACTTCCTGCTTGGGCTGGCATTCCCGTTCATCCCTTGTGGGATTGTTAATATATACTCCCTTCAATCTCTAATATAAGAGCCCAAACTTTGAATGCTTTTAGTCCTCAATATAAGAGTTGATCTCAAATTTTCTCCCCCATATAATACGTTTTTTCCTACTTTACCCCAAACTCTCTTTTATAATTATTAACGCTTTTGTATTTCTCTCTCTTAAAAGTATTATAATAAATATGAGCAATATTGTAAAAGAAACATTAACTCTAGACACCCAACTAAAATTCAGATGTTTTCTTAAAAAACAGTTTTTTGGTGATTGACTCTTATATTAGGGACGGACGGACGGAGGGAGTATGTTTCTTTTTTTTAACTGAAGTTAATTATATATGGTTCAATGTTATCTTCTTGGGAATGCAAGCAGGCAACTAACATTTCTCTCATTGATGACACACGGCAAAATTCTTTATTCCTTTTAAAAGTATTAATCTCATGTACAAAATAGAAAGTGTGGTGAGTAGTGACTCATAGTACTTACAGGAGCTCTTTCTTGTTTTGTTAAAAATTCAAATGCAATGAAAGGTTGAAATTGAAGTTTTCAGTTTCCTTTCCGGTAAAAAGTAAAAAGCAGATAATTTATTAGGAAAATCCATAATCAAAGGCAAGTAATTAGCGAAATAAAAAATTTAACGTGTAAAAAAGTAAAAGCTGTTATTTATGATTTCTCAAGTTTATTCTAGTGGTTTTTAATGAATAAGAAAGAGAATAGAAACTTGTTGCCAAAGGAACCTTTAAAAGCTAAGCTAGTAGTAATGTTAAAGCATTTAATTTCTAAGATATTCTAGAATCACGTTTATTTATTTTAAATCCATAAATGATTGTTTTCCCGAACAAATACAATTAAGGATATACTAAAAGATTGAAGCATGCAACTCTTTTCACCATCGATTTTCTCTTATATTTCCCACCAGGGAAGGCATATCTTAAGAGTTTAAACCTTCTTATAAAAAGAATACAATTCAATTTTTTCACGCATGAAAGAATATTTGCATTGTTAGTAAAAAATTATTGTAAAAGATTTTGATTTCTCTTATTAATTATATATTGCCAACAAGGTTAATACTTGAAGCAAGTATTAACATCACACCATAATCTCTCAGTACATATGCTTGTTTAGAATGGACATATGAAGTTTTCTTTTCAAAGAATGGACATAAGAAGTTTCATTTTTTCAATCTTATAAAAATAAGCGACTCTAAATATATTGAGAATGTGAGTTTGATTTCAAATATAAGAGTTTTTCTAGAGTACCTCAACTCTTATTCAAATTCTTTCTGTTGATGACTTTCAATAGTAAACAAGCAAGAAGCTGAAAAATAAAGGTAAACATTGTAACAAAAAATGTAAACATTTATGGTGATTTAGTAATATTATAGTAATTTTGATACAACGAAGTACTCCCTTTGGTCCTTATTATAAGTCACAAACCGTCTCTAAATTAAGTCTTCATTAATACTATTATTACTAAGTGATAACAACTCCTTATATCTCTTTAAAATTTAGTCTCTTATTTGAGATTTAGTTACAATTATCCCCACTACTAGTAACTAGTAAAATCAAACGTGTGGAATGGGTTGGAAGAAAAGTAGTCAAAATGTTTGGGGGAATAATGCATCTTCCGAGTAACCACCAACCAGCCAACGAGCCATCCTCTTTCCAACTTGGAAAAATAAAGCACGTGGGCTCCACCACCCCTTTTCCGCTTCAATTCAAAATAAACATCCAAACACTGCCCTTCCTCCACTTCTTCCCTCGTTTTCCTCCCCAATCCCCCCTTTTTTTAATTTCCTTTTTAATTTCAAATCTTCCTTTTCTCTTCAAGAAAAAACTTTCAAAGTAAGAATGTGTCATCTATATTACAACGTAGTAAATCATAATATGAATATATGATACCTTCATTAATTCAACGCGTCATATTTTACCGCTTCATATTTCCTTTTCCTTTCCTAGCAAGTATACTTATTCTAAATATAAGATTATGTTATTTTTTTTTATAAAAAGATTACTTTAACTTTTTATTTGTGAAAATAAAGGAAACAAAATAAACCACTAGATGTAACAAATACTACTGCATATACCAATAAAGGTTGATCCAGTTGGTGAAGGGATAACTATATAGTTGTAAGTTTGAATCCTGCCGATTTGACGACTTTGTTGGTGAGCAATTTGTAAATACCCCTGTAAGCGCTCTGAGTCCGGAGGTCTGCCATGACCCTGGTAAGCCCAAAAGGATGAACACAACTCACCTAAACTTTTTTCAACCAAAGAATACTGCATATAAAAGTAAACCAATTAATTTTGTATTTTTAATTTTTTTTGAAAAAAGTTAAAGAAGTCTTATAATTAGGACGGAAATACTTCCTAGATAAAATAATATTCATCCCTTAAAGATGTCTACAAAAAAACATAAACATAAACAATAATAAAATGAAATAACAAAAAAACAAACATTGAAGTTTCAAAACAAGAAACTACATAGTATGTTTTATTTCCATTTTCCAAAATATACAACCCCCACATTTGGTCCCTCCTTGTGATGCCACATCAGCCTCCTCTACTTGTCTTCCTCTCCAAGCGAGTACCCTTCCCTCCCCCACTCGCACGTCTACACATTCCTTACATCATCACCCCATCAATCAATTCAATTCTTTTTTCAAATTTCCATTCCACCCCAAAAACAACCCTACATACACACACACACATATATACACACAAACAAACACACATATATAAATTATGGGGAAAAACTTACATCAAGTTCCTTCCTCCAAGTTCTCAAGTTCTTTTAATATAGGAGTGACATGTGTCCTTTTATAACAACCATTCATTCAATCTAACGACCAATAATTGGAGAAATTGAGAACCTGGATGGAGGAACTTGACCTAAGTAAGGTCCTAAATTATGTGTCTGTATATTGGTTAGTGTATATATCAACGTTTTAAAATCCGGACCGACAGGCGAGCCAAAAAAGGCTTCCAGTCATGGTTCAACACGGCCGAATCACTCAAACCGATGGTTGGACCGGATAACCGTTGATCCGAAACGTGAAGCGGTCGATGGTTTGACCGGTTAACTGTCCAATCCGGTCCGATTCTTACTGTTGTGTGTGTGTATATATATATATATACACGTGTGTGTCTATATATATACACACACAAATAGAGAGATCATATTATAGTTTCATAGACTAGAGCTTCTTCATTCAGTTTCCTCAGGACAATTTTTCCCATCCATTACCCCCACATATAAATTTACAATCTTGTCCCTGTCAACCTCATTCTTTAGACATAGAAAGAGAGAGAAGACCCATACAAAGAAGAAAGACACAGTCTTTGACACAAAAGAGAAGACTTTGAATAAAGAAAGAAAGAAAGAATGCAGGAAACGGTGGAGAGTTGAATTTCTTATTCCGGTGAATGGGTTCCGGCCACACCAGCGGCGGCGCCGGCGGCGGAGGGAATAGTAATAATGGTGGTGGAGGGAATGGAGGGTGTTGTGATATGAGTTTGAGATGTTGGTGTAGGTGGAGATGGGAGAACATTCATTACTATAAAAACCGTTTTTTTTCTTCTGGGTTTCTTTTCTTCTTTGCTTGTTTGCTTTTGTTTGGATCCTTTGCTACCTTCTATGCTTGGCTTGCTTTTCCTCCTTCTGTTGGAACCCATGTTGAATCTTTTGGGTGTCATGAAGACAATGAGGGTTCTTGGTCTATTGGGGTCTTTTATGGTGATTCTCCCTTTAATCTTAAACCAATTGAAACTGTAAGTTCTTTTATTAATTCCCACCAAAAATGCCTTTTTTGGGACATATTTATGGTTTTTCTGAAAAAAGTCTTGGCCTTTTTTTATGGGGTTCTTGTTTGGATCATGGTTTTCACTGTGGTTTCTTGGGATCATAAAAGGTTGATTTTTGATTGGATTTTCCTTTGTGATTGATGAATTGCTAAGAGGTGTTTTTGTTGTGAATTGTTTTTTGTTTGCAGGTGAATGTTTGGAGAGATGACAGTGCGGCTTGGCCTGTGGCTAATCCTGTGGTGACATGTGCTTCTGCTTCTGATGCTGGTTTTCCCAGTAATTTTGTTGCCGACCCTTTTCTTTTTATACAGGTTAATAACTTCTCTTTCAACTCTTGCTTCCTTTCTTTACTTTCTTTCTGATTCTGCTTCTCTATCTTTTGTATTCCTAACAGTATTGTTTGTCTAGTCAGTGTTTATGGGCAATCAGTGATGTTCATTATCTAGAAGTAAAAAGATTGGATTTCTATGAGCAAAGTGGGGCATCAGTATTAGATTTCTTCTAATTTGTTTACCTGTTTCTTGGGGGATGATTTATCTCAGCTTCAATGTTCTTCTTTTCCTATGGTTTTGTCTGTATATTTTCCTCCCCTAATCTATTACCTTAGGTGTAGAGATGAGTTGTTTTTTTTTGACGTAATTTACTATTTAAGTTCAGTTTCGTTAGAAATTCCTGTATCTGTTCTGTGTTCTGATTTATGAATTCCAGCTTCAACTTGAGATCAATTATGGCTTGCTGGCTGCCATAGAATGAGGCTTTTCAGATTATGTGCAGTGATACTAAAAAATTTAGATTTGATATTTTTTTGTAAGTTTTAAAGCAATTGAAACTTGGTGAAGCCTTGAAGTTTTAGTGGCATCACTGGGGTTCCTAGATTCCTGTGATTTTTATCTTAGGTAGCTAGGCGAGAAGGTAATTTTATATATTGAAGGTTTCAAAGTTTAATGATGATAGGGCTGCCAAAAGATAAAGCATAAAGTAAGATGTTGAATAATTGTACTAGCGGCCATTAGAGAGGTCTATGTTTGTCTTAAGTGTCTATATTATTCTGGGAAGATTGTGATAGGTGAACAGAAAATCACTATATATTGGGGACGAAATTAAATGTCTTTGGACTAATTTTGATGAAAGTAGTAGGACCCTCTTTTGCAAATTGCTCATGTATGTCTACTCCTTGAACAAAAAATTTAAAAAGGAAGTTAAAAGTAAGATAACCTTAATCAAAGTTCTTCTCTATCTTCTCTGGTTGGATGACATCTTAATTTCTTTTTCCTTTTTGGTTCCATTGTTAAGCAATGCTTATCTGCTACTGCACTACTTTACAAATTCTGTAACTGAGATACTATTGAATGGACATGACTGGTACTGCCCGTCAACCTTTGGTTTTTATATGTGTCATTCAAGATTTTATTTTTGAATTACTACGTCTTTGTGATGACTTTATTGTTAGATGCGTTGTAGTACCTTAGTGGATTAGCTCGAAGAGTTTGGCTACTAATACTGATATCACATTTCAGGAAGATGCCTTTTACCTGTTCTATGAGACTAAGAATTCAATCACTATGAAAGGTGATATTGGTGTTGCAAAAAGTATTGATAAAGGAGCGACATGGCTACAGTTGGGCGAAGCTTTGGTTGAAGATTGGCATCTTTCTTTTCCGTTTGTCTTTGAGCATCTTGGCCAGGTAAGACCTCTATATGCCATTACCATGACATTTCAGCATCTATGTAATTTCAGCATCGTCTAGTGTTTCTGGGGCCCTTAATTTTCCGGTCAGGCAAAATTAATATACCTTTTATTAAATTAATCTACAGTAACTTGCACTTGCTTGAAGATTTATACTACATGAAATACTCTAGAAATCATATTTGCTTGATTAACTTTTGTGGTCATGTGTTTTTTGATAATGCCCCAGAAAACTAGGTTCTGGGAATTAAGTTAGTGTGTTGTTGTCTAGGTTCATATTCTTTCTGTTTTGCAGTTTTAAGCATCAAGCGCTAAGGTTCATTCACTTCCTTAGCTAGCAGCCATTGGAGTTTGCAAAACAAAAATGCAATCTTCATTCGTTTCTTTTATTTTTCAGATATACATGATGCCTGAAAGCAGCAGAAAAGGAGAGCTGCGTCTCTATAAAGCAATTGAATTTCCTTTGCGGTGGACATTAGATAAGGTCCTCATAAAAAAGCCCCTAGTTGATGCCTTAATTATCCAATATGATGGGAAGTATTGGCTATTCGGCTCAGATCACAGTGGTTTTGGCTCCGTGAAAAATGGGCAGTTGGAGATTTGGTATAGCAGTTCACCTCTTGGTCCTTGGAGACCTCACAAGAAGAACCCCATATATAATGTGGACAAGAGCTTTGGTGCTCGCAATGGAGGCCGGCCATTTTTATATGAAGGGAATATTTATCGTATTGGTCAGGACTGTGGTGAAACGTATGGGAGACGCTTGCGTGCCTTTAAGATAGAAGTTCTCACCCCCGAAGAATACAGAGAAGTTGAGGTACCCTTGGGGTTTGCTGAGCCCACAAAGGGTCGAAATGCATGGAATGGTGCTCGGTACCATCACCTTGATGCACAACCATTGCCATCTGGTGGTTGGGTTGCGGTTATGGATGGGGACCGTGTTCCTTCTGGAGATGTTAATCGGCGATTCATTCTTGGTTGTGCTTCGATTACAGTTGCTGCTATTCTCATTGTGGTATTAGGGGCATTACTCGGCTTCGTGAACTGTATTGTCCCTCTCAACTGGACCATCCCCAGCTCTTCGAAGAGGTATTTCGCTTCCTTGTGTTGGGAGAGATCAAACGTATTCTCCGCTAAAGTTAGACGGTTTTGTAGCCGTGTGAATAGAGTGCCTGCATTTCTTCGAAACAAGATAAAACATAATGCTTGTGGCAGGAGGTTGATTCTTATTACAATATTTACAGTAGGCGTTGTATTAATGTGTGTTGGGGTTAAAAATATCTATGGGGGCAATGGTGCAGAAGAACCTTACCCTTTTAAAGGACATTATTCGCAGTTCACATTAGTAACAATGACCTACGAGGCTCGTCTCTGGAACTTGAAAATGTATGTAAAGCATTACTCAAGATGTTCATCCGTGCGAGAGATTGTTGTCGTGTGGAACAAAGGAGTTCCACCCAAAGAGTCTGATCTGGACTCGGCAGTTCCCGTTAGAATTCGTGTAGAAGAGAAAAACTCGCTCAACAACCGGTTTAAGTTCGATCCGTTGATAAAGACACGGGCTGTTCTTGAGCTTGATGATGACATTATGATGACATGTGATGATGTAGAGAGAGGTTTCAAGGTCTGGCGAGAGCATCCAGATCGAATCGTCGGTTTCTACCCTAGGCTCATCGATGGGAGCCCGCTGAAATACCGGGCAGAAAGGCATGCTCGGTTGCATAATGGATACAACATGATTCTCACTGGCGCGGCGTTTTTAGATTCGAAGGAAGCTTTCAAGAGGTATTGGAGTGAGGAAGCCAAGGTAGGGAGAGAAGTGGTAGACAAGTCATTTAACTGTGAAGATGTGCTTATGAATTTTCTGTATGCAAATGCTAGCTCAAATGCTAGGACTGTGGATTATGTTAAGCCAGCTTGGGCAATTGACACATCAAAGTTTTCTGGTGCAGCCATAAGTGGGAACACAAAAGTGCATTATCGTCTCAGAACTCAGTGCCTTGTGAAGTTTACAGAGATGTATGGCAGTTTGGCTGATCGTAAGTGGGGATTTGATAGCAGAAAAGATGGTTGGGATGTATAGAAATGTGTTTTTTTTTTTAATCAAGAGGTAGGGCCTTTCAACAAGTTTTGTGCTTTTAGATTTTGTTCTGGTACAAGTTTGTTCATACTTTTCCACTTCCCACAAATTTTGTGGGAGTATTTTAAATAGATTCTCCACAAAGTGTAAATCAGTATTGTAATGGCAGTTTTGTGACTTAGTTGTTGAATTATATTGGTTTTTTGACTTTGTTGTCTCCAAGTTGTTCCTCCAACTCAATTGTGATTTGTAATACTCCATTATGTTCTGAGGTAAGTGGTGGAAACACAGAAAAAATGACTGAGTGAGTGGTTGAAAATGTTTTTGATTAAAATAAAGTATGAAGGGAAAATGTAACAATTTATGCATCATTTTATAATTATTGTAGAATGATGCAGCTAAAATAAAGTAAAAAATTAGCTAAAGTTAAACAATTTATGCATGGCATCTTCTGCAGAGCAATGCGACATGATTGTTAGTGCCCATGCCTCTTTTGATTATTTATCAACCAATAATTTCCTAAAAAGCATTCATAACATATTTTAATAAATAAATTAGTAATTACACAAAAAAATATTTTGTTATAATCCTAGAAAAGATTTCTGATAAAAAAATTAATTCAAGAAAAGTAATTCAATCACTTCATGCCATAGTAAATGGAAAATGTAACTAATACAAGAAAGAACTTATTTAACAAACATGCAAATATGTAATATACAACAAACATGTAAATCTGTAATATATGTTGCTTCCTTATTCTCATCCTTTTTTTATGGACTGAAATTATTCTCATCCTTGACACAACATATTTATATTTATAGAATGAACCTTAATACTAAGTTAAAGACATTTAAAAAAATTGGGAAAGTGATAAATAAATATCCCGAATATTAAAAAGTACAAGTGCAGAACTCAAACTTCCAAAAGGACAGGTAAAAAAACTGAAATTTCCAAACAGAAAAATTAACAAATGGAACATAGTAATTAACAATTGTCTGATTCCTTAATTGTCTGGTTCCTTAATTGTCTTTTTGAAATTCTTAGTTTCTTGTCCTTTTGGACATTCAAAGGTATTAATTTACCATTTTCTCTTAAATTCACCCTCTCAACATATAATAAAGTAATGTATTGAGTAACTCAACCTAGACTATGAAGATGTTTAAATAACATGTCATATAGTATTAACTAAATTAACGAAGATAATTGTTGAGAAAAAAATGTGGGATAGAGTTCGTACATATATTGAATATGAAAATGAAAAAGAACATAGAATGATTGTCGTACTAAAAAAGGAATTTGACAAAATCCCATGTAAAAAAATAAATTCTAACTTCATGCAAGACAAGTCACTAGGCGACTAATTATGCGCATCTTTCATTTCCCATTTATAGTCATTTGATAGAGAAAGCAAAAACAAAAAAAAAGCTTCAATCTTGAATCATCATCATCTCATCTCTCTTCATCATTCATTCAAATCATTCATCACTTTCTCTCACTCTCCTCCTTCCTTCCTTCCTCTTCTTCAATACCCATCTCTCCTTTTCCTTCAATTCATTCCCTTCATTCACTTTTTAGGGTTTTTGAAAATTTGGTTCAAAGCTAAAGCTCATCACTTTCACATTTTTCACACATACCCACATTTGGAAATATGCTATAGACCCTTAATTAGGAAGAAAGATCTAAACTTTTTGCTTTTTTTCATGTGGGTATATTAGGGGTTCATTGCTTTCATCTAAAGCTGAAATGGGTTTTTTTTCCCAAGCTTGTTTTTGATGGGTTGTTGTAAAAGGAGGATTTTTGGTAGAAGAATGTAGGGGAAAGATTGTTTTTTTTTTGTTTTGGGAAGTGAGATGTTGGCTATGGAGAAAGATTTTGATTCAAAGTTGAAGATTAAGGAGAATTCTTCTGGTGAAGGGAATGTGCAGAGATCTAAAAGCTTTGCTTTTAGAGCCCCTCAGGAGAATTTCTCCATTCAGGATTTTGAATTGGGGAAGATCTATGGTGTTGGCTCTTATTCTAAGGTTTGTCATCATCATGTTTGATTTGCTTCTCTTGGTTTTGTTTTGTTTGCTTTTGCATTTTGATTGATGCACCTTTCTGAACATGACATTATAGCTTATATTCTGATACTAACTCCGGTCCTAAATATAAGACCTAATTGACTGTTTTTTTGGAGAGGTTAAGGTTGCGAAATAGACTATTAAATCATGACATATGACATATTTGATATATTTTTAGATTATACATTAGTTTATAGGTAAAATAAATTAATCTAAGGGAAAAAATTAGGTAAATCAATTTATAATTAACTTATTTTTCTTTTTTATAAAAAAGTTAATTAGGTCTTATATTTAGGATCGGAGGGAGTATATCTTTCTTAATGCTGTCAAATCTTTACTGCTGAACTATTCGTGGGGCTTCACTAAATAGTTGGATGTAGTTTTTGATTTTATCGTATGAAATGATGTATATTTGTGCTTGTGTGTTAATTTCCATATGATCTAAAGCTTAAATTGTGAGTAAAAGCTTTTGAATAGTTTTATTAATATGTTTCATGTGCCTGTTAACATTGCCCTGTGAAAGCCTTTAGGATTTGAGATGTGGATAACTGACATGCTCGTAGTTCAACATGTAATATTTTTGCAATCATTAGGACTACAGGGGTAGCAAGGTCATATTCTTGCTTTGTGAACAATGTGGAACACGCCAAAGTATTTTGAGACTTTGGTAACCATTTGTGACTTAAAGGATGAAGTGCTTAATCATCCACTGGGATTGCCACCTCTTACCTTACCTTTTTCTCTTTGAGATTATGATAGTATATTTCAGTGTCCGGACACTGGAATATCAGTCCTTTAGTTCATAACTTCATATTCATAATGTTAAATCTTCCTGATCCTATGGTTTATATTTCTGTGTTAAATATAAATTTCAATCTATTGCAGAAAAAATTGTTAAATTTGATGTTATCTTATTTCAGAACTTAATTATCTCAAGCTTTTGTTATTTATTTGGATATATTCTCCATTTCTTTCAACTATCACCACATCCTTTTTTTCATGTAACTTTGTTTTATTTTTGTGTATTAGGTTGTGAGGGCAAAGAAGAAGGACACAGGAATTGTATATGCATTGAAAATCATGGATAAAAAATTTATTACTAAAGAGAACAAAACAGCTTATGTGAAGTTGGAGCGCATAGTGCTTGATCAGTTAGACCATCCTGGCATTGTGCGCCTATTTTTCACATTTCAAGACACATTTTCCATTTGTAAGTACCCTTAGGCTTTGTTTCTCTATATAATTTCATTCAATGTTGTTCCCCTTCTTCTTTCATTTCAGTCCTGCTTTTGCTTCCCCATGTCAATCTCTTAATTAATGCCGTTTCTTTTTCTTGCAACCTTGTTTAAATATGAAGACATGGCACTTGAGTCCTGTGAAGGTGGAGAACTTTTTGACCAAATAACCCGGGTAAGCTAATATAAGACTTAAAGACATGAGATCTACATGCTGGAGTATAATTAATTTGATTTGTAATGATTCAGAAGGACCCATATTTAGTATTGTAGAAGTTAGGTCTAATGTGTTGTGGTCTTTTGTAGTGTGCACCTGGAATAAAGTTATTCTGAAAATCCATAAGAAGGCTTATTATGAGTTTATTTAGGAGTTGAGATCATTTACTATTGTCTTTTTAAATTGATTATTGATACATTTTAGTTATCATTTGAAAATGGACTTTGACAATTGATTCCAACAGACAGATATTTTCGAATTTGTTGGTCCTTCTATTAAATGTAGCTCTTTTATACTTCACTTTGGTATCTGGAAGCTTTCGCTTTCTTTCTAGTCTATCTTTCTTGCAAGTTGTTACTTGCTATTTTCAAGCATCTGCTCAATTTCATGTGTGCAGAAAGGTCGTCTATCTGAGGATGAAGCACGGTTCTATGCAGCTGAAGTGGTGGATGCTCTTGAATATATACATAGTTTGGGATTGATACATCGTGATATTAAGGTAGTTTTGTCCCATGAATGTATTACTTTGCTGCTTCAGCATGTCATATGGGTATGTGAAAATATCTCATTTCTTACATTGCAGCCTGAGAACTTGTTACTTACGGCTGAAGGACATATTAAAATTGCCGATTTTGGAAGTGTGAAGCCTATGCAGGACAGCCGCATTACAGTCCTTCCAAATGCAGCAGCATCAGGTAAAATCATGAGTGCTGTGGAAGCTGGTTTGTTATGTTTATCATTATTCATGTATGTGATCTTTCTTTCCCCCACTAGATGATAAAGCCTGCACATTTGTGGGGACTGCTGCTTATGTCCCTCCTGAGGTTCTTAATTCTTCTCCAGCAACTTTTGGGTAGGGACTTAATTCTGCGCTGGTTTGATGCTGTTTTTACAATATTTATAGGTTTAATGTCTTTTATGAATTAAGGATTATTCCAACATTTCAGCTGCTAAAGAGAGCTTTTGAACTAAGTAGCTTTATTGTTTTTTGTTCTATATCTGACTACCAAAACAACACATCTATTTTCTCCTTTGTTTCGTTTCTTTCAATACTTTACACAGAAATGACCTCTGGGCTCTTGGTTGCACATTATATCAAATGCTTTCTGGAACATCTCCATTTAAAGATGCTAGTGAATGGCTTATTTTCCAAAGAATTATAGCCAGAGACCTTCGATTTCCAGATTTCTTTTCTGAGCCAGCAACTGACCTCATTGACCGTTTATTGGTTAGTATTGTGGATTTTGCATGCAGAAGTCCTTGTTAGTTTTATCTACATTTCCGATCTTATATATCTGCTCTTGATAAGGACAAAGTAAAGGCATAAAGGATAATATGTTCACAGTTAATGTGTTTTATTTCTGATCTTATGTATCTCCACTGCTGGCATAAAGGATAATATAAAAAGCATAAAATAATTTAACCTCTGTAAAATTATAGCCTTATTAAACGTATAATAAATTTCAATTTTTCAACACAACATAAGCGCAATCAAAATAATATTTTAGGTTCATATAAAATTAAGAAATGTTTAAAATTAAGTTTTTTGTTACTAAAAGAAATCAATATTGTCCTTGATAGTATTTTGGCCATAGTTTGCCTTCAAGGAAGGTTTACATATATTTTCATAGTAGAGAAGATTGTATAACTCAAGCATGATTTTAATTTCTATGCTTTAAAAATTCATTTATCTGTAATATATATGTCTTAAAATCATCAATACAATTATGGTACAGGATTTAAATCCAATGAAGAGACCAGGTGCTGGACCTGATGGTTATGCTGTTTTGAAGATGCATCCTTTTTTCAAGGGAGTGGACTGGAAAAACATAAGGGAGCAAAAGCCTCCAAAACTTGCTCCAGAACCAGGGGTATAATTCTCATTCCGTATTTAAATATTACTTGTGGAGAATAGAAGGCTTATCTTTTTCTCCACTTTCTTTAAGGATGAAGTTAAAGATATTTCTAACATTATCATCTCACTTTCTCAATTAGGTTCATTCTCCAGAGTATCATGGTTCACCATTTAATCCTAAGGATGGTTCTGCTAAACCTGATGGAAATACCAATGCTACTTCTTCTGATGGGAATGCCCATGTGACCAGGCTAGCTTCAATTGATTCTTTCGATTCAAAGTGGTAAATCATCTTTCTTAGCTCGTGGGTTAAGGTGCAAATCCACCTCGGAAATATGAAAAAAGTCTCGTGTTCGCCTCAAGTATTTTGTGGCTCAATGTATCCCTAGAAGTACCAAACGTGGCAATATTCCCCTTCGTTAACTAAGCACTTAGGGCTACATTGAGTCACATTGTGGTATTTCTAAGGTTACATTGCTATGTTTGAGCACTTAAAGGGCTACATTGAGCCAAAAAAATACTTTCAAGGCAAATGCTAGATTTTTTTATACTTTTGGGATGGATTTGCACCTTCACCTGTGTATTTCAACCTTGATTTTGCTATGTTACTATTTATCTTTAATTTGTAATTTGAAGACCTCATTTGTAATTCTTTATTTTTTTGTTAACTTGTGCATGTTATGTAAAGCAAACTAAAATATAGATTAGTTCTTCTTATCTTACAGGCAACAGTTTTTGGAACCTGGGGAATCTGTAATTATGATCTCAAATGTAAAGAAATTACATAAGCTAACTAGTAAGAAGGTGCAGCTCATCCTGACAAATAAGCCAAAGTTGATCTACGTTGACCCATCAAAACTAATTGTCAACGGAAATATGTTATGGTCTGATAATCCCAGTGAACTTTCTGTCCAAGTGATTGATTCTTCACATTTTAAGATTTGCACAGTTAAGTTTCTGTTCTCTATATTTATCTTTATATTTTTCTGTTTACATTTTTAGCAAGCTGTATGTATTGGTAGTAAAAGGAAGGCACCCAAGTATATAATGACATAGTATAATATTTATGCAAGCATTTAATTTAAAATCTAATTTATATGCAAGAAATATAAGCTGTAATGCTATTTGCTCAAAATTTCTGCCCTCCAAACCGTTCCTTCCTTTCTTTACCAACCCTCACAAGTTGAATTTAGATGTAAACACCTTTAATAGGTTGTTTTTTTTCCAAACCTGTGATAGGTGTTAGGTTCTTGGGGATTTTTGGTTTTTTAAGTAGCATCTTTGTATTAGGAAAATGTTTCATCATATTATTCCTTTGGGTCTACTAGGCATTTTTAAGACTTGCTTTGTTCTTTGTGTGAAAATTGTTGAGTTGATCAAAGTGAAATATTAGGAATGTTGGATTCAGAAGTATTTTTTAAGGCTAAAGGCTTAATGCTGGAGGGCTTATAATTTGCTGGCAATTTCTTACCAAATTGTCATGATCTATGAGATATCAAAATAATTTGGCCTGCAGAATTTCTAACAAATATATATAATATCATACATAAGTCTTAACTACATGAACTGGAGATTTATCACTTGAGGCTTTGTGCAAACTTGTAATATCCTTCCTGTTTGATTTCCTTTATACCATTGATATTGTTATGATTTTTTTTATTCACCTTGAATAAACAATGCAGCCAAAGAAAGTAATGTCATTGGAAGATGCAAAACAAAGAGCATGGCAATGGAAGAAGGCAATAGAAGATCTTCAAAACCGATGAAACTTGCTCCATTTCTGACGCCAGTATTTTCGGGATTGCCTGTAACTGTTCAGGATGAGGAGACTAAATCAATTTAGAACCCTCTGATACTTATTCATCTACAGAAATATTAAGCTGCAGATTAGCTTTCCAAAACTGGTTAAAGCTAATTTCTCACGAGTTGAGCTTATGATTACTCATCCAGCCTCTTTCATGTTTCATAGGGATTGACATGTATAATTGTGAAAAATACCAACTTTAGGCTATGTCAAGAGGTTGGGAATCATTTATTTGTATTAGAGAAATAACTTAAAAGTCATAAACTTATACCATGAGTTTAAGGATGACACATGTTTGCTTTTTATATTCTAGGCATTTCTCTATTTCTTGTTGCTCAAAACCCTTGGACGCTAAAGGTGTCTAAATTTGTTGAAATTACCATCTATATGTTACCCTTTGAGAATTGCAGATATAATATAAAACATCAGGAACCACATTGCTTTAGGAGTTCAATAGAAATTTCCGTTACAAAACTAGACATGCTGCAAGTTACTTCTATATACTTTTTTAAGAGAGTTTTAAACTAAGGGGCATGATCTAATGACTGGACATAAGTGGGATGAGCTCAACCTTTTGAGGAATATCTATGCCACAAGGTCAATCTATTTGTGAATCTATGGTCATTGGTGAATCTATTTCTTCTAATAATAAAAATTTGGGAAATTTTCAGAAAATCCTAGAAAAATAAATTCCCTGAACAGTTTTTGTTTGCTGCATTGCATTAACTATTTACTAGACTTGATGAGCAGAGAACAACACCTTTCAGTAGGAAAAGTTTGGGGATATTTGATTGGAATCCCAGGAGATAAAAGAGCTTCTTGATATGAATGAAAAAAATTAATTGACTTTGATGTCGATTGATAATATATGTATGAATGTATCTATATTTAAAAGGGAACAAAATAGCAGTCATATGGGGCTCACTTTCTGATCAATGGATAAGAGATTTGAATTCATGGGCCCCATTGACATCCGTTTATCTACCTCTCTCACTTGCCCTTCAATCAAACTTTCAACATTTTGTTGGCTTCTATTTTAATGGAATCAGTTAACAAGTTCTTTAAATACCAACCACTATTTAAAATCTATTTCCATACAAATCAATGCTTAAAAAACAGAAAATTGTCATTTTTATCAAGGTTTGACTAATAGGTTAGTACCATTCCATAATCAGATGTCAGTTTGACAGAGAAAGTTAAGTGAGCATATATGCACACGCAGTGTATAAAAACAATGAGCAAAAATTACAATGTGCAAGCAGACATATTCTAAAAACTGGTTACATTTCCAAATATTTTAAGCTTCTAATTGTTATTTTTGGTTCACTCTTATGATGGCTGCAAGAGTTTTGGTTATTTTGTTGCTGAGTTTGGCATCAGCATTTGCTGAGCCATTAAGCAGGATAAGGACAATGCAAGTGATAAAGGAAGTGAAGCAAAAAGGGGCATACTTTGGTATAATAGCAGCTTACCCACCTGAGGAGATTGCTTTTTTTGCTTCCAAGGCATTTGAACCTGATCCAAATCACCCTTTTGTGGAACTATCAGGTGTTCGATCATCTTCTATATATAACCAAGATGTCATTTTATTATTACAAAATTATGTTTTTTTAGTTTAGAGGTTTAGATTAAAGCTAGTTTGTGTTGATGAATGGTGGTTGCAGGGAGGCTTTACAGGGTGGGGAAGATCTTTGATAAGAGAGTTATCTTTGTGAGGTGTGGAGTAGGAGTGGTACATATGCTTTCTCTTGTGCCATTAATATTGTCTTTACTTAGAAATTTAGTTATTTTAGAAATTAACCCTGTAATTTAATTCAATTTTTTAATTTGATCTCGATAGTTTTTTTGTGATTCTTATGTTTACACCTGCTTTTAGTCAGCCCAGTGTAATTCTTTTCATCTTATTATGTTCTAATAGCTTGATTTGTTTTTAATACTTTCACCTATTTTTTATTACGTCCCTATATAAATTTTTTTTCTTCTTTTTGTTAACCTATAATTTCGTTTTCTGTGGTAAGTCACATGAAACTACAAGGACTTGATTGAAAATGTATCAAACTATATAAGATTTAATAAAAAGAGGGAATATTTCTAGGGATTTAATGAATAATAGGTGGAACTATATAGACATGATAAAGGTAAAAAACACTATAGGGAGTTAGGGAATGAAGTAAAGTAGGTTCAACTATGAGGACTTGTAGATTAATTTTTTCCTTTAACATTCACAAAGTAAACTTATTTTGTATTACTATTTGAAAATTCATTGTTGGCTCCCTTACAGTTGAATGCAGCAGCAGTGACACAACAAATGATTGATGTGTTTGACATAATTGGAATTCTGCATTTTGGAATTGCTGGAAGTGCAAATGACTCCATTTCCTTTGGAGATGTCACCATTCCCAAACAATTTGTTCATACTGGCCTATGGGACTGGCTGGTATGTACTTCAATTATCTTTTGATATAACAGGTGAAAAATCCTCCCTAAAAAATTTTATAGGTAACAAGGACCGTATCCAACATGTTTAAATACACAAAAAAAGTATCCGTACTCATATTTAAATCCTTCTGATGATCAATAAAACTTTTAAAAAGAGATTTTCACCGATTTTCTCTCTGTTTTTTTTTTGAAACTTTTGAATCTTTGAAGCTAAATGGTTACCATTGCTAGTAGTATTGAAAGAACTCTAGAATTTATGTTTTTATTTGATATGATAATGGCAGAAACCGAATGCTACACTTGAAAGTAGTGACTTTGCTCACTTGGATTTTGGTGAATTCAATGTGCCAAAAGGGAACAATTTGTTGGGACGTGTTGGCTACAGTTCTGAAGAATTCTTCTCTGTCAACGGAAAACCCAATTTAGCACAACGTTTGATCTGGGCAGAAGTTACTCCTCAATGGCTTCAACTTGCTTCTACTTTGGAGGTTAGAAGTTACAGCGAAATATGATGTGCTACTTCTCCAAATGCTTTCAAATATTAGTTTAAAACTTTAAAAGCCAATTTGAGACCAATTTTTTTAGGATTAGTATTGGAATCAAATGAATATATGTGTGTTATAGAAGCTAAATAGGTACTCAAACTGACTTAGATAACTTTTTTTCATGTAAGCACACCTTAATATAAAACATAGACTACCTCCGGTCCTAAATATAGGACCTAGATAACTTTTTTTGGAGAAGTTAAGGTTGCAAAATAGTCTATTAAATCATGACATATTATTTGATATATTTTTAGATTATCCATTAGTTTATAAGTAAAATAAACTAGTTTAAGGTAAAAAATTAGGTAAATCAATTTATAATTAACTTATTTTGCTTTTTTTAAAGATTTTTCAAAAAAGTCAATTAGGTCTTATATTTAGGACCGGAGGGAGTATTATATTGAATGACTATCACCGCAACTTTGACTTACAAATGTATTCCCTCCGCACTTAAACATTGAACATCGTAATTTAATTTCATTAAATTAATGATGTTAGTTAGTTAGTTAATTTAATATATTTTTCCCAAATTAAAACACCCTAATCATATAATTAACTCACCCCTGATCATTGTTAAGGGGACATCAATAAGGTAATTTTAGAGAAAAATGATCAAAAACAAGAAATAGTCCTATATTTATTAGGACTAAAGAAAATAGTTCATATAAAAGTCATTTTTAATCATTAATCCACATAAGCCTTTTTCATTATCAAGAGTTTGGTCACACACCATAACACAAACATGTGAGTTCGAATTTCATTGCTAATAATTTAGAATTTCATTACTAATGTATTTGTAAATTACGTTTGTATGTGACAGGGAATAGAACTAGAGCGTTGTGTAAACTCGAGCTTTTGTCTATCAAGCAGTCCCAAGTTAGTGACAGGTGTGAACGGAACATCAGCGGACTTTTATGTAGACAATGGATCTTACAGAGACTTTCTGTTCCAAACATTTCAAGTTTCTTCTATTGATATGGAGAGTTTCCCCGTAGTCATGGTCAGTCTTTCTTAACTGCGTTCATCCCCTTCAAAACACACACGCACACACACAGCGGTATCTTTCATTACTAACAATTAAGTTATTTCTTCATATTTACATTGTTTTTATAATAGTGCTCTCCAACCCTATAAACCTTCAAGCTGGTCACAAGTTTTACTTTCGTCTTAAATATATATACATTTTTCTAGATCCTAAATGCGGGTTTGTAACAGTTAAAGTTGTAAGTTTGCCATCGTTTTATAAGGCGAATTTGCCCCATAAGTGAAACTAACAGGTGGTAAAAAAAGGACTAAAAATGTATTTTCTAAACATAAATGACTACATTATTGAAACTTGATACAAAATTAAGAGACCAAAAGTATATTTCAACCTATTTACTCTCCTTCAAAATCTTGTTGTATAATGGAGTATAAGGTAAAGTTAAAATTTTTAAAACAATTTTAAAAGAGATTTAACGAGTCAACCTAATATGTTGAAAGGTTCATCTAACAAAAGAAAACAACCTGGCTAACTCAAACATTTAGAACATAGTTAAAGCATTGTGAAATGAATCAAATTGAGGAGAGGGAATGAATGAAAGGAGAATATAATTAATGAATTTGTGTGTTTGTTTGCAGACAAGCTTGTCAAATGGAATGGAAGTGATAGTGATAAGAGGGATCTCAGATATGGCAGGAAAGACTGGAGAAGAAGATATTGACACTTTTGAATCTCTGGCTGCTACGAATGCTGTCACTGTTTTGCTTCGCTTTCTCTCCATTTTGCCCTCTTCTTCTTCATCACTTCATCATTACATTTCTTTATTATAATTAACTTCTTCCATCAAATATTGTTCTTCTTTAATCACTTCACCTTTAATTTGGATTTTATTACTATTTAGACTTAAGACACTACCTTTAATTTAGAGGCATTTTAATCGTGTGCTTTCTTTTTGTCTTTAAATAAAACTAATGAATCTTGTTGGGACTCCAACTTTAATCCAAACATTACAATGTTAGTGATTAATCCAGGAACGAGCGGCTTGCAAGATATTCTACTAATGAGACTTTTGGACGATTAAAATTAAACAATTTGATATTTATTCAGTAACCTTTCTTTATTTGAACCACATGACTTGCATTCTATGTATAACATCTCTTGTGTAAATGTCTATCCCAAATATTTAAAATTTGTGTATGTAGTAGTTTTGTCTCTTGCCACTGCAATGCTACTAACATATAGTTGGTCTAACAGTATAAAGTCCTTTTAGATTCTTTAAAATCTCGAGTTCAAGACATAGAAGAAATACTTATGTTAGATGAGAAAATCATAAACACCTTGAAACTTGAGTACTTGATTGCTCAAATACCTTTTTATTAGGATCCAAAAAATGACCTTGATTTGCTAGCTAGTTGCTGTATAAGAAAATGTTATTCCTTACCACTAGAGCTAATATTAATGGTAAAGAGAATACCCATGATATTTTTGGAGGTGCAATTGTTTTGTGCTTTAATTAACACCCTTGTCTTATTAAATTAGTTCAATTTCACCATTCTCTAATAACATACTTTAAAACTCCATTTAACAACAGCGAAGCACACAACTTATGATTGAAACATATCTTCCAAACGCTCCTAGTACTTGATGATTTTCTAGTCCTTTGGGTGGAGAGCTAATTAAAAGAAGCTTTTGATGCCTATTTTTCTGTTCTCTTCTCTAAAGGCTATTAAGTAATAAGGCAATTAGTTCGAGAAAGAAGAAAATGAGAGAAGAAGAATAATAAAAGGCGGAGAGAAACCTGCTATATATGATTATTATTGGTACTAAAGTGCTGACCTATTTAACATTACATTTTTAATTTTAATCGGATGCAGCAAGGTAGCAACTTGGTTTAAAAAATAATTATTTATGACAGATGGGAGATTGTATAATCGTCATCAAATCTGAAGAAAATCTTTAATATATATGGAAACGTGCAACATGTGGTCAATACAATACATACAAAAAATCGTGAGTTCAAACAAAATTAATAAAAAAAGATATGAGAATGACACATAACTTTTGAAGAAGGGAAATAATCATATCTAATTTCTTCTTCAAAATAGCTCAGGTGAGATTAATTCTAAATGTGAAATTACCACTTCATCCAATGTTTGATTGAAATTAAAATTGTAGGACCATAATAAACAAAGGTAAATAGTAATTCCAAAAATCCTTTTCTGTAATAACTTCTTTCCTTCCAGGGGATTTGTGTGCCATTCTTAAAAAAATGAAAAAGAAAAGGAAAGTAAAAGAATATTATATATATAAAGAGAGATAAATTAATGAAAGACGAAGCACATGATGAATTATAAAAGGAGGCAAATGAGGGGGACGCCAACTTGCCTAGCTAAGAGAGCTCATCAATAATTCAGCCATGGCTGCAATGTTCAAACCTTCAAGGTACTGTTTGGCTGTGCTTTTCTTATTTGTCATTCTTTTTTTCTCTTCAGCTTGTCATACACTCGCACAGCCTCACAAGAGATCCGCAAAGTCAGCTATCATCAAAGAGATCAATCGGAATGGACCCTATATTGGTCTCATCACAGTTTATGCACCTGAAGAAAATGCCTTCTTTGCCACTAAATCCTTCATACATCATCCCAAACACCCCTTTGTTGATCTCGCAGGTTCATTATATCAAATGATATATACATGCATATAGATAGTTTCAAGTTTTGAATTACAAGATTATATGTAATTTATATAGATTACAAAAATGAGTATATATGCTTGATGTTATTATATGATGAAGCAGGAAGAAGATTCCGGGTGGGCAAGGTATCCGGTAGCAAAGTTATCTATGTCAGATGTGGGATTGGACTGGTACCTATACATTAAACCTTTGTTAGCAAAGTTATATATGTATTTTGGCTTTCTTGAGCAGCAAGATCAAACTCGCAGACACTTTTTTTGTATATTTTTCAATTTGTAATTCTAACACTCCTTTGACTGGACGTGCATGAAAAAAAAAATATAACAATTTTTTCAAGACGTGACTTAGAATTGTTATAGATATACTATATTATAAGTGAGGGGTGCTATTTAATGATTTGCATGTTTATAATTTATAACAAGTGAAGTTGTTTTTTAATTTGTGTGTGGATGCATGTGTGCAGGTGAATGCTGCAGCGGCAACACAACAGATGTTGGATGTGTTTGAGATAAGTGGAATTGTTCATTTTGGGATTGCTGGAAATGCCAATAGTTCCATGTCCATCGGAGATGTCATCATCCCCAAACAATTTGTTCAAACTGCCCTTTGGGATTGGTTGGTACGTGCACGTGGGACCCGCCTCACTTTTCTCTCATTTCTATCTCTTTCCTCTTGTTTGATTAGCAAATTTCAATTATTCCATCCTGTTTCATACACAAGACACCTTTAATTTGAAAGATGATTTTGTGTCTGCCAAAAAAAATAAAGAAGATTTTGTGGATTTTTTTAGTATATTATACCAAATTGATTATTTAATGTTCCCTCAGCTGATAGATGTAGGTTACTTTTTATTTTATCTATTATATAAATTTAACATTCTTTCCAAGTCAAGTTGTCTCTCTATAAACTACTCTTCCTCGGGTCCTTTTCTTTTGACCATACCTCCCTGTCCTAATTATAACATCAAGTACGCTTTTTTGTAGATATAAAATAAATAAATTATTTTTGAAGAAAAGATAATTAAATATTTAATTTAAAGTGATGATTTATTTTGCATTCTTATTTTTTCAAAAAAGTTAACTTGATTTTATAATTAAGATTAGATCAAGTATGATAGATAATATAATATTTTACACATACATATTTTAGGTAAGATATCATGTCACTTTATGTTATAGTTCAATATTTTATTTTCACTGATCCTAATAAGAAGAAATAATGGAATATAATCGACGTGCAAATAAAATTAGATGTAAGATTTGTTAAAAAGGTAGTCGACACCACAGTCATAATGTGACTTGTGTTTATGGATTCCACCTAATAAGATAAGAATTAAATTAAAAGATAATAATTTGAAGACATATATATTTATAAATATATTAACCTGTATATTTGTTTGGTTTTGCGTGAATATATGGGATTATGCACATTCAGAAACCAAACGCGACAGTTGATCCAAGTGACTTTGGGGAAATGGACATAGGAGAGTACAACGTGAAAGGAAAGGGAAAGGGAATGAACTTGTTGGGCAAAATTGGTTACTTCACTGAACAATTCTACTCTGAAACTGGCAAACCTAATGAACCCCAACGTCTGATCTGGTTTCCTACCGCTCCTCACTGGCTTCACCTTGCTTCTCATCAACTACAGGTAACCATCACACTTATCATCACCTAATTTTGTGATACAAATGATGAAGTGGAAATATTGTCACTTCACATGCATGATACATATGATACTGACGACCCAGTACTAGTGTAATTTTTTTTGACCTCGCCAGTACTAGTGTAATAGGAGTGTAGTCAAAAGTCAAGATTTCACATCCCCCGAAATGGATGTAATGTAAATTCCAAAATAATGGACTTGTAAAGTGCTATGTAGTACTATTTCAAACCTCTCTTCTCGTAAAATGACTTGTATTACCTCACTTTGCCAGTATTTTGTTAATTGATAATATTATATCTTGATTAGGATAACTTTATATACTCATTTAGTTCCTTAATATAAGACTCATCAATTGACTTGCTTTTTAGGAGATTATGAAAGTTAAATAATAAACCTCCTAATCATAATGTATCTTATGTATTATTAGATTATATATTAGTTTATAAGCCAAATTAATAAGCTAGTGTATGTAGAGAAAAAAATTGGGTAAATTAATTATAGATAATTTTTTTTTGAAAAGATTTTGAAAAAAAGTCAATCGGGTCTTATATTTAGGAACAAGTATGCGGTGATCTAAATTAAAAAATTTCATTATATATATTTTTAGGGAATTAAACTGGAAAAATGTGTGAACTCAAGCGTGTGCCTACCAAATGAACCAAAACTGGTTGTGGGACTAAACGGTGCAACATCAGACGCTTTTGTGGACAATGCAGCCTATAGAGACTTCCTTTTTCAAACATTTCATGTCTCATCTCTTGACATGGAAAGTTCTGCTATAGTCATGGTATCATATCTATCTATCTATCTATCTATATCTATCTATCTATCTATCTATATATATATATATATATATATATATATATATATATATATATCACTTTATATATATCACTTTTCTCTTCTCTCTACTCTTTTAATGTATGATTGTGTTTGCAGACAAGCTTGTCGAATGATAAATCGGTGATAGTGATAAGAGGCCTGTCAGATTTGGCAGGAGCACAAGATGGAGGTAATCATATCAAGCAGTTTGGATCTCTTGCAGCTACCAACACTGCCAAAGCTGTTATTCGATTCTTGGAGATTTTTCAACAAAACAACCTCAATCTCAGCTTTTCCAATTAATCAAAAACGCTGATCGTTACAGTGCTATTTCAATATATTCCCATTTGAATAAGAACTTTTTATTTCATTAGCATTTCATATTTCTCTAATTCATTCACTGATTGAATTAGATTATATTGAACTTTGAATAAAAGTAGTCCTTTTGTACCCTGTTGTAATATAGTAGTATACACAATTTTAAAAGAATAAATTGTGTCGTTCCCGATTTTTGAAGAGGCCAAGTCATTATAAATTTCTACCTTCATAATATTTAAGACTAGTTTCTCCAATTTTTATTTTCTAATAATTGTCAACATGTCCTTACTTTTTTATGATTAACTTCTTATTAACTGTTAGTGCATGCTATTTGATTTCAAAAGTAGGTTTATCCACTGACAACAAAACTAGAAACTTATTAAATATTTAGGAATAGGTTAAGGAATTTAAGATTTTTGTTAGTTATGGCTATAAACATGTGAAGTATGTTGGAAGTGATGAGTTATAATAAGGACCATATTGATTAGAGAGATACATACCATACCACTAAGAAATAGAACTCACAACATAGTCAATCTCATCCAACAATAAGTAGCTGTATTTTGGACATTAATCTAGACAAAAATTAGTTATGATTTGAAAAAAGTTTACTGGATAGAGGCAATAACGAATCTTTCAAATACTTGCGTGCATACCATAATTTGATTGAGTAACTAACATATATATGTATGCATAAAAAGATTAAAAACGCCGCACATATATAAATAAGGATAGAAGGATTAATAAAGCAGATTTCACATGCCCCACTGTAACACCCCAAAAATCTTAGACTAAAATAATTAGATACATAAGAATAAGGAATTTAATCACCAGATAAAAACTCTTACAAAATAAATTAAGGGGAATTAGTGAAAATAAATTAATCTTATTAGGAGAAGATAAGAAAAGAAATAGACATTTTGTTTGTTTAATTTAAAGGGCACAAAGGGTGTGTCATTAAAAAAGGGAATTGACTATAATACCCTCCCTTCCTTAAACACATATACACAAACCCATTGCCTTTTTCCTCTTCTCATTTTTGTCTTTCACTTCTCAAAATCTATTTCTTCATCTTTCTCTTTTTATTTTCGTCCTCACTGCTCCCCCTCCATATACATCACATTTTCCAGCCACAAACCTAGCAAAACTTGGTTCAATCTCACATGCAATGGGTGATATAGCTCCAGGTTGGAATTTCCTCACTTCCCCATATAGTTTTTCTTAGTTTTGGTGAGGATTTGAGAGATTTCAATTTGTGGGTTTGGTTATGAACGAAATTAAGAAGGGTTCCTAAGACTATTTAAGTTAGTTTTTGTACATGCATGTTAGTAATCAAGTGACATGTCAACAATGTGTGAAGGATTAAGCATGATTTTGGCGTTTGATGGATTAAACAAATTACAATGCTACTATGTTATGTTTTGTTGCTTTCATGAATATGGAAATGGATTTAAATTGTCATGCATGTGTGTTTTAGTAATGATTGTAGTTTAAATGATGTATGGATTAGAGTTTTGATGATGGGAAGTTTAATAACTAAGGTGTATTTACCATGCACTCAAGGTGTTTGTCAAAATGCCTAGTAGAGTAAATAAATTGATTTTAAGTTCACCAAATTTTTGTTACAAAGATTTTTCTTCTTTGTTTTTAGTTATCATTGGAAAGTGTAGAAATTACATGAATTGTAATGCATGTGTGTATGAATTGTGAAGTTGTCTAATGATGTTGAGTGCTTGCATGTGAACTTGGAAAATAATTTGTAGGATGATGATGTTGTTGGGGAATTGTTAATTGTTGAAATTGGTTGTAGGTTGATTTATAATGAATCATTGTTTGTTGTACATAAACCAAAAATGGTTGTTGGAGTAGGAGATAAGAGGTGTTAAATGGATGTTCAAAACTTATTTTTGTTCATAAATCAACATTGACCGAATTTATATTTTAATTAGGATGGAAGAACTTTGTGTTGGTGTTTGCAAGATTAATGTGCATGTATGCCAAGTTCTATGTCTTTTCTTCTGCTGCAGAATTTTTGAACTGATATAGGAGGAATAAATAATTGAATTCTAATACAAAGAAGGGCTGAAACATAAAAGTTAAGTGACTAGGTTTTTAAAGTAGAAATTGTGAATCTCTTGCATGATAATTTTTATGTATGTGCATTAAAAATTCTGACTTTATAATGTCATTTACCAACTTGATTTTCTCTTTCAACTTGTGAAATTAAGGTGTCACTAGGTTCTTGGTGATTTGTATTAAGTGATTATAGTAATGAGATTGTGATGAAGATGGTTGGGTTAGGTTAGTAAATTTATTAAGGAATAATGTATAAAAAAATGATTCTAGCATAGTGTTTGAAGAAATATTTCTTTTCTTCAATGATTGAATGGTATTGAATTGAGAATGAAACATAGATTCACGCTGCATGTTTGATTATTACTAACAATAAATTGATTTATTTTGTAATCCTTGTTTCTCTTTTCTGCTCTAACCAAAGGATCAATTGGAATTTAAAAGTTTAAAAACAGATTGTTACTACTTGGTGCATGTATGTGTTGAAAGTCTATAATTCCCTTTGCAAAGTGTTTAAGATACATGTATGTGTGTGTGCATATGAAATCTGATTTGAAAGGATGTTTAAATGAAAGGCTTAAAAGGGAATCGGGTAGTATTATAGGTTCGATAGAGATGTTTTGTACAAAATAGTTACTTATATCTATTATTACTTTAGGTAATAATAGGAGAGTCTGGCAAAGAAGTACTTGGAAGCATAGTGAAGAGAAGATAGCAGGATGACAGGTAACAGTTTAATTCAATAGTAATAAGCGCGCATCAATATTTTTTTCAAAAGCATGATAATATTTATCCAAGAGGAAGGAAGGATATTTATCTCAGATAGATAAATAAGAAAGTAGAGTACTCTAGGCATCAGGTGGGTCGCTCCCCCTATGCCAAACATTTTCAGAAACCCTGCAGGTAAAGAATACCTCCATTAATTAACGAACATATCGTTAAAAATGGTTGGTATAGTGAGGCAGGTTCCAATAAGAGATTGGAAAGAGGCAGGTTCCAATAAGAGATTGGAAAGAGGCAGGTTCCAATAAGAGATTGGAAAGAGGAGAATATTATCATGATTTAAAGGTAAACTATTGAAATAAACTGTTATTGGGATTCTTTGAATCTCACTGTTTTTCAAAATGTTTTACAGATAAGCAAGGAGAAGTAAATTCTGAGGGAAGCTCTAGGAAGGTAGGAAGGATGCTTGCTAGGCCCGTAGGTGCTTAGAAGTTACCGGAGTTCAGGTTTAGATATTTTTAGATCAAAATACTGTAACAGGCAATTTGCTTGTGTTGTACACAGTTAGTGAAGCTATCA
Organism: Mimosa pudica; assembly: GCA_029929735.1. NCBI lineage: Eukaryota > Viridiplantae > Streptophyta > Magnoliopsida > Fabales > Fabaceae > Mimosa > Mimosa pudica. Next base: position 1,595,027 of record JAKELP010000021.1, on the reverse strand, counting down.
CCTGAGATAGACAATTGTGTTTATATAATTGTATAAGATAGAACTATTCATGATAGTTTGATTTCTTGGTAGTTATATTAAGTTGTTCAGGTGTAGAGGATTACAAATTAAAAATTAGTTTCTGTTAGAGTTGTGTAATGAATTAATGAACCACTTGAGATTGTAATTGACAAATAATTTTTACAAGGTGTTTAGAAGCTCAATTTACGGAGAAAGATGTTTTACCTAATCTTCTAAAAAAAAATTTAATTCATTCGTATTTTGGGCTTCCAACACTAGAAAAGTGGTTATTAATTGATTATATTGCTACAAATATGGTTGAAAAAGCTAGGATGTTACACCCACCCATCCAATAATTAATTTTTAATTTATTTCTTTTTATCAAAAAAGTAATTCTGGTTTGGATTAGTTTATTTTAAGTGGTTTTTTCAGGTAAATATTTAGAAGGATTGACTATAAAAATGGGCACAGCTTTTAGTATATTCCATCTTTAACTGAGACATATGTTAAATTAATTTTAATCGTCAATATTGTCTTTGTCCTAAGTAAGAGATTTAATTTCATATAGATCTATTGACAACTTTTTTACTTATTAATCAAAGAAGACTTTTAAAGTTATTAATAGGGACTATATTAATATGCAATTGCCCCATTTAATTTATTACCAACAAGTAGTATCAATATACTCAAGACACTTGTTAAACAAAACTATATTAAAAAATGTTGCAACATTTATTAACAACCATTTTATTAGACTAAGTTGATAATTTCACAATTACATTATATTATACACATATTCCAATCTAAGGGTATGTCAATAATTTTGAGATTTTAATGAACGTTATGGTGCTAATTTGTCTTATTTACCTGGCAAAAAATAATTTGTCTTATTTAGAGACTTGAATGCATTTTTTTTAAAAAAAAGAATATTGGCTTCTCTCTTAGCATAAGATTTTTTATTTTTTTATCATGATTTCTTAGCATAAGATGAATCTATAGAAAAGCTGCAATGTAAGTATGTGGGAACGTGCCATTTGTCAGTAATAATTGAGTATGTACAATCTTGTGGGCCAGCCGCCAGTCAAGCAAGGCCACGAAAATAAAAAAGAAATAAAAGAAAGTGATGGAAATAAGGGAAATTTGCAGTTTAGTCCCTGGTAAGGGAAATTAACACTGGAAGGTCCCAATACATTCCAAAATAATTATAAAGTCCCAGGGGCCCTTTCCTGCAATTGTTTACTTATCTTCAATGACCATTTTGCCCTCATAAGATGAAAGCATAGTCCCCCTGTAGGGACGAGTGAGATGACAACCATCTTTAATGAGGGCAAAATGGTCATTGAAGTTCAGCAAACAATTGCAAGAAAGGGCCCCGAGATTTTATAATTATTTTGGAATGTATTGGGACCTTCCAGTATTAATTTCCCTTACCAGGGACTAAACTGCAAATCCCCTAGAAATAATGTGTAATAAGAGACCAAGTAGCATGGGCTAATGCATTCAGTCATGGCTGCTACTTCGTTGAGGCCAATAAGGCAGTATTTGGGTGTGCTTTTCTTCATCATCATTCTCCTCACTTCAACTACTTGTCATTCACCGGAGAGATCAAGAAAATCGGCGACGGTCAAAGAGATAAATGAGGAGGGACCATATATTGGGCTGGTCACAGTGTATGCACCTGAAGAGAAAGCCTTCTTCGCCACCAAAGCCTTCAAACCTCATCCTAAACACCCCTTCGTGGATCTCTCAGGTCACATGATACATTATGCGTAGTTTCAAGTTTTGAATTAGGACACACTAAACACACACACACACGCTAAGAGGGAAAATGAGTTTATTCAATTTGATGGGTGTTTATGAATATATATAATGATGCAGGAAGAAGATTTAGGGTGGGAAAGGTGTCAAATAGCAAAGTAATCTATGTCAGATGTGGGATTGGACTGGTGCGTGCGCATAAATATATAAATGTGTTAATAAGTATCATTGTTGTGACTATTGTGTCATGTGAGTTTAGTTAGTTCAAATAAACTGAATTGGAAAAGGGGAAAACTTTTCACTAGTTATTCACACACACATACTGTGTAATTACTAGATGCTTTCAGAAAAAGACAATGGACTTAAAACTTAATCATCACATGAGATAAAAAACGGTTTTATGGTTTCCTAAGTGAAAAATTGTGAGTTCATTTTCACTAATAATAGTCTCTACTTGTTAGTATTTGTCTTTCTAAATATTAAAGACGGTTAAATATGGAGAGATATTATCTATATATTGATGATTATTATATTTTTTTTAAAGAATGATGTTGTTGTCTAATATTAAGTTGTTTGGGCCTATTATATGCTGTTTGGGCCTATTATATGGACATAGGTGAATGCAGCAGCAGCCACACAACAGATGTTGGATGTGTTTGAGATTAGTGGAATTGTTCATTTTGGAATTGCTGGAAATGTCAACAGTTCAATGTCCATTGGCGATGTCATCATCCCCAAACAATTTGTTCAAACTGGCCTATGGGATTGGATGGTATGTGGGACAACTTCACTTTTTGATAATTGTTTTCATACATTATGTTTTTAAAGGTATATATTTGCTGCTATAAGATTTTTTTTGCTTTATATAAGATACCATATCGATTAGTTAGCGTTATTATCTTTTACCCTTGATACTCTTCATTCTTAATATAAGATTAAGTTTATTTTTTTAAAAAAATCTTAAAAAAAACTAGAAAAGGTTACATATAAATAGAATTTCTTAAATTTTTTTCTAACTAATTTATTTAACTTATAAGCGACATATAATCTAATAATATACAAAATATATTATAATTAAGTGACTCATATTTAGTTTTTTTAATCTCCAAAAAAAAAGTTAATAAGTCTTATATTTAAGAATGTGTAAGTGCTTTTGATCGAAATCTCTTTTTGTCCCATACATTTTATTGTTGAACATACTAAAACAGAAGGGTGAACACCTTGTTTATGGAAATAGAAAGAAGGAAACTTTGTTTGAAATATATAGGGGGAAATTAAATTTGTGGTAAGGTTGTATCGAAAACAAATTGTTTTAAGGTTTTTTAATAGATAAGTAAAAAATATTGAAAGCAACTTATAAATAAGATTCCATAGAATATTTTTTATGAATGATGTTGATACAACGCTCAGAATGTGATGTAAGTAGTTTAACCCATGATGATGTGAAATATAGCCTTGTTTTTAAATAAACTGTATAAATTAATTAAGACTTAGACTCATAAGTTTTCACTTCTATCTATCTTTGAATATATTTCTCTCTATATAGACACACATATGAGTTTATGTTTGGTGTTGCATGATATGTGTGGACATACAGAAACCGAATGCGACGTTGGGTTCAGGTGGCTTTGAGGAAATAGATATAGGAGAGTACAACGTGAAAGGAAAAGGAAAAGGAAAAGGAATGAACTTGTTGGGCAAACTTGGTTACTACACAGAACAATTCTTTTCTGAAACTGCCAAACCTAATGAACCACAACATTTGATCTGGTTTCCCGCTACTCCTCAATGGCTTCACCTTGCTTCTCATTTGCAGGTAATCATCATCATTCACGCATTCTTCGCACTCATCTATGTGTGTGCACTTGTTAGAGAGATAGAAATTGGAGTGGCTTCCCTCCTCTACCACTATACTCATCCTCTTCCATCCTATTTACACCAAAAATATTATTTTGAGGTCAAATTTTTTGTTTTATCATTGAATTCTACATAAAATAAGTTAACATTTTGATATATTATGGGAAAATGGTTGAGTTTTAAATTTTATATGGTTTTTTAAAGAAATAATACTTCAAAATCTGGTATGTTTTTAAGTTAAAGTATTGAATCTTTCAAAAATGGTACACATTAAAATTGAAAACTGAATCATGTTTCTCCATGATATATCAAAATGTTATTAATCTTATGTCAAATCTAATGATAAAATCAAACAAAATAAAATTTGACCCCAAAATAAATTTTCCAAACAGTAATTGTATTGTCCCTATACATAGCACTAGCCAAGTGGGAGAAACCCTGCCTGTTTGAAAAGAGTTGAATGCCAAGTAGGATGCCACATATATTCTTTTTGAGCATCTTCTTTTTGGTTGGATTTCTTCTCTTACTCGGTCACTATACATATCATTTAAAGTGATTGTATTGCCAATTGAAATCCAATCACTACTTAAATGTGTGTAATCGTCATCTTGAATAGAAATTTAATGTGTGTGGTGTGTGTGTGTTTAGGGGCTTAAACTAGAAAGATGCGTCAACTCCAGCTTGTGCTTACCAAATGAACCAAACCTCATTGTGGGATTGAACGGCTCAACAGGAGACTATTTTGTGGACAATGCAGCCTATAGAAACTTCCTCTTTCAAACATTTCATGTCTCCTCTCATGATTTAGAGAGTTTTTCCGTGGTCATGGTATTATATCAGTACATTACATCTCAACATCATGCCGCGCACACACACACTACTTTATATGTTATACTACATCCGATCCTAAATATAAGACCTAATTGACTTTTTTTTTAGAGATTAAGGTTGCAAAATAGGTTATTAAATCATGACATATTTATATCTTTTTAGATTATCCATTAGCTTATAAGTAAAATAAACTAGTGTAAGAGAAAAAATTAGGTAAATCAATTTATAATTAACTTATTTTGCTTTTTTAGGATTTTTCAAAAAAGTCAACTATGTCCTATATTTAGGACCGGAGGGAGTATATATTAAACAGCAGTAAGAAATTTACTTTCTATGTCTGTAATTAGCAAATATATAAGAAATTTACTTTCTATGTCAGTAACTAGCAAACATATACATAGAGAGTCTTATCTGATATGAAAAGGCCCTTCAAATATGTTTCTATTTATAATTCCTTTTTACCTAATTCTTCCGTATTAATAAAATGTAGTTAATTATGTCATTAAAAAGTCAATAATTGACCAATCTTTTTAACTTTACTCTTACTTAAGAATGAGTTTTAAAAGAACATACACTATAAAATCTATTTCTACATTTATCAATCTTCTCTCTCGCATAAATAATGAAGGGTAAGATTGTAACATTTCATTAATTGCTCCCACGTATATGTGTGTAGAACAAATTCATTGATATTGATGATTGCAGACAAGCTTGTCAAATGATTATCCCGTGATCGTGATAAGAGGATTGTCAGATTTAGCTGGAGCACAAGAAGGAGCTAACCAAATCAAGCTATTTGGACCTCTTGCAGCGACTAACACTGCCAAAACTGTTATTCAGTTCTTGAAGATTTATCAACAATACAACCTTCATTCAAACTTTTCCAACCATCACAATGTCATTATTTAATGGTTGCCATTTTAAACCACAACTTTTTATTTGATTAGCGGTTTCTTTGACTAAATAAGAACTTTAGATAAAACTAGTCCTTTATGTGAGCCCTTTTGCATTATACATCATTTAAAAAATAAATTATATATGTTGTTCGTCATGTATGATCAGGGTAATTCACATTATTAATTTTATTTTTTAATATTTAGCATTAATAATACATACACGTAATTCAATTTGGTAGTTTGTCAGGTGGAAATCAAGGAGATGATATAATGACAGGACATATTATGAATACTTATCATGCGCATTAAACATCCTTCATTCCAATCCATCGCATTACCAAACTCGGACAGGGAACAGATCAGTTAAGTTTTTAATACGTAATTAAGGAAACCTAATTATTAGCAATATCTATATTTTATACAATTTTGATTTTCGTATTTGTGTGTTTTTTTCCTAATTAAATTATTATTAATTTTACTGAATTATTATTATTATTGTGAACTCTTCTAACTTTGCCATATATTAGCATTGTTAGTTACGCTTTATGTAGAACAAAATAAAATCATAACACTCAAATAATTAATTATGATAAAACTACACAAAAAACCTAAATAAAAATTAAATACCATCGTATGCACATTCTCTCTTATATGTATGATAATTATTCATAATCTTTGCCTGTCATTATATCATCTTTACATTTCCGCAAAAAGTACCAAAGTTATGCATATATTAATGTCAAATATGAACGTAAAATGTATACATAATTTCCCTAATCACAAATCGTGAACATCATATATAATTTATTTTTGAAATGACATGAGTATAAAAAAGGGTTTTTTTAGTACATAAGGACTACATACTTTATGTAAAGTTCTATAATAATTTAGCCAAGGAAATGTTAATCAAACAAAAAGTTGTGGTATTAAATGGTAACCATTCAATATTATCATAATGATTAGGGTGATTGATTTAATTTGAAAGGTTGGATTGAAGATTGTTTAGTTGATTAATCTTCAAAAACTGAACAACAGTCTTGGCTGCATTAGTAGCTGCAAGAGTTCCAAACAGGTCTATTTGGTTATCTCCTTCTTGTGCTCCTGCTAAATCTGAGAGTCCTCTTATCACTATCACCGGATAATCATTTGACAAGCTTGTCTGCAACAATCCAACCATATCATTATCAAATGTGTTTGAATTAAGTCATCACTACTACATATATATGTACATAACATAAATGTATGTATATATGTAATATGCACTTTTATGTCTATTATTCCATACTTTTCAAATATATTTTGAGGTAAACGTCTATATGTGGGGGAGGTTAAAAGTTTTTTTTTTTTTTGGCCAACGAGGAGGTTAAAAGCTAGACTTTTCACTTTCAGTAAAAAAATGGACATAAAAAGTGGACTATGAATTACTGGGGACGTGAAAGCTAATAGTAGTTCTCCCTCCGGTCCTAAATATAAGACCTAATTGACTTTTTTGAAAAATCCTAAAAAAGACAAAATAAGTTAATTATAATTGATTTACCTAATTTTTTCCTTTAAACTAGTCTATTTTACTTATAAACTAATGGATATTCTAAAAATATATTGAATATGACATGATTTAATATACTATTTTACAACCTTAATCTCTCCAAAAAAAAGTCATCTAGGTCCTATATTTAGGACCAGAGGTAGTATTTCGTAATAGTGTTATATCACTACCACTATAGCATTTACTTTCACAGCTGTTAATAATATAACATATGTACTGTACTCCGTATGGTCCTAAATATAAGACCTAATTGATTTTTTCTAGAATATCCTTAAAAAAACAAAATAAGTTAATTATAAATTGATTTACCTAATTTTTTCCCCTTAAACTAGTTTATTTGACCTATAAACTAATGGATAATCTAAAAATTTATCAAATATATCATCATTTAATAACCTATTTCGCAACCTTAATCTCTAAAAAAAAGTCAATTAGGTCATATATTTAGGACCGGAGCTAGTATAAGGTAGTGTTTGTGAGAGATGTGAATTTATGTACCATGACAACGGCAAAACTCTCCATATCAACAGAGGAGATATGAAATGTTTGAAAGAGAAAGGTCCTGTATGCTGCATTGTCCACAAAAATGTTCGCTGTTGAGCCGTTCAATCCCACAACGAGCTTTGGCTCATGTGGTAAGCACAAGCTTGAGTTAACGCATCTTTCCAGTTTGAGTGCCTAAATATACACACATTAAACTTCTCTTTAAGATGACGATTACACACACACGTATGTAGTGATGATTGGATTCCAATTGGCAATACTATCACTTTAAATGATATATAATGAACGAGGAAGAGAAATCTCATCAATAAAAGATGGGGTTCTCATGATTTGGTGTTTATCACCACGTTACGTTGCTCATGATCATGATCACCTTCTCATCACCATAAATATATAAGTTCATGGTGGGCCCAAAATCTCTCTCTTATTAGGGCTCACCATGTAGTTGTGTGTATTATTTGTGGTGATTAGAAGGTGATAAGCAACATGGGTAATGAGCATCGAATTAAAGCCGGAAAAGATGCTCAAAAAGAGTATGTGACATCCTACTTGGCATTCAATTCTTTTCAAGCCTATTATTTTGGGTAGGATTTCTCCCACTTGCCCAGTGTCATGTGTAGTAACAATATTATTGTTGTTTGGATTTCTATTGCATATATAGATGAGTAGTGAGAAATGGAATAATGATGACGATTACCTGCAAATGATGAGAAGCAAGGTGTAGCCATTGAGGAGTAGTGGGGAACCAGATCAAACGTTGGGGTTCATTAGGTTTGGCAGTTTCAGAAAAGAATTGTTCTGTGGAATAACCAATTTTGCCCAATAAGTTCATTCCTTTTCCTTTTCCTTTCACATTGTACTCTCCAAAATCCAACTCCTCAAAGTCACTTGAACCCAATGTCGCATTCGGTTTCTACTTGTATATGTGGCCCCACATATTTATCATGCAACACCAAACGTATAAGTCCATCATAGAGGGGGGGGGGGATCAAAAAATAACAGGAACAAGTCTTAATTAGTTTATTTTGAGCTCATAGTAATATTGCAGGAACAAGTCTTAATTAGTTTATTGAGAAAACCATATGAGTTTCACATTGAATAAGTCAAAGCTAGACTAAGTGTGTATATATGAGTTGAACCTCCACCACATTGGTTTAAACTTTTGTGGTGATGAAATGACAAGACTCATATAATGTGTCTTTAGATCATAAATTCTAACACACGTCATCATGGAGCCAGCTATATACATCATATTATGAGTGTTTGTAACCTCGCTCTTCTTTCTAAAAAAAGTATTCCACGAAATCTTAAATTAAGTTATATCTAACATTTTTTTAATTGAACTTGAAAATTAAAACCAAATGGATTTATATCAAATTTAATTTTTTCACTCTCCCACTGTTAATTATTCTTTAACACAGTTTCCAACTTTCCTAATCCAATTATCCGTACATAAAGTGTTTTCAAATATTTTACTAAATATACATACCAATAAATTTTATGGGACAAAAGGAGATTTTGAATACTCTTAATAGAAGAGACATAAGAGAGTTCACATCATAAAAAAGCACCATATATAATATCTTGTTGTCTTAGTTTCCTTTCTTTAAGGAAGGGTAAACAAAAATTTTATCAGAAAAGGTAGGAGAAATCAAAGAGAAGTGAAGTGGATCTCACATACCAACCAATCCCAGAGACCAGTTTGAACAAATTGTTTGGGGATGGTGACATCTCCAATGGACATGGAACTATTGGCATTTCCTGCAATTCCAAAATGAACAATTCCACTAATCTCAAACACATCCAACATCTGTTGCGTGGCGGCTGCTGCATTCACCTATGTCCATATAATAGGCCCAATAAACATAATAATAGGCCCAAACAACTTAGTATTTAGACAACAACCTCACATTTTTAAAATAATCAATATATAGATAATATCTCTCTCCATTATGAATTGGCAATCACAGTCTTTGATATTTAGAAAGGCAAATATTAACAAGTAGAGAATAATATTATTAGTGAATTCGAACTCACAACTTTTCACTTACAAAACCGTATTAATTTCATGTGCTTGAGTTATAACTTATAAGTCCATTGTCTTTTTCTGAAAAGATTTAGTAACTATACAACGCGTGTGTGAATACGTAGCGACAATTTTCCTCTTTCCAGTTCAGTTACCTTGTATTATCTCCAGTCTTAAATCTTAAATAGTTAAGTATGAAAATTAGTTGACTTTTTTTTTTAGAGATTAATGAAATAAAATGAACCACTTAATAATATAACATATTTTGTAAATTATTAGATTATGTATTAACTTATAATCCAAATAAACTAATTTACAGAAAAAAAAATTAAGAAAATCAATTTTAAGTAATATATTTAGCTTTTTAGGATTATAAAAAGATCAATTAACTATTATATTTATTTAGGATAGGTGAGTGCTAACTAAATACACATGACACAACAATTATTTTTTTTTGGCCAAAGGCACATGACACAACAATTACAGCAATAATTTTAACACATTTACATATATGTGTGTGTGTACGTACCAGTCCAATCCCACATCTGACATAGATTACTTTGCTATTTGACACCTTTCCCACCCGAAATCTTCTTCCTGCATTATCATTATATATTTACACAACCACATCAAATCAAATATACTCATTTTTCTCACAATAACACACATCAATTCAAAACTTGAAACTATATATCATGTCATGTGACCTGAGAGATCCACGAAGGGGTGTTTGGGATGAGGTTTAAAGGCTTTGGTGGCGAAGAAGGCATTTTCTTCAGGTGCATACACTGTGATGAGCCCAACATAGGGCCCCTTCCGATTTATCTCTTTGATTGTAGCCGATTTTCTCGATCTCTCCCTTGCATGACAAGTAGTTGAAGGGAGAAGAATGATGAAGAAGAAAGGCACAGCCAAACACTGCCTTATGAGTGTCAACGAAGTAGCAGCCATGGCTGAATTATTGAGCTCAAGCAATTTGGTTTTGGCATATTTTATAGTATGTCCCTCCTCTTATTAAATATTGTTTTCTTCATTTTCTTTTCTTTCTTAATTTATATGGTGTTACTTGAACGGCACACAAGATTGTTTGAATTCAACTATTACAAATGGCACATGTCCACATATTGATATGAAGTTTTCAAGGTTTTTAAAGCCGGACCGCGGCCGGTGGCTAAAACGGCCCAATCACCTTGATTGGGCCGTTCTATTGTACAACCCGGTTTGAAACGGGGTTGACCCGGGTTGACCCGCTTTTGACCCGGCCAGAAATTGACAACTGCAGAAAAAAATATATCAACAGAAAAAAAATGAACTTGATTAAAAAAATATCTTCATCCTAATTATATTAAGTTATTAAGTATTAACAATATTTATATATTTAATTTTCATTAAATTATTACGTCACCGGTTCGACCGAACGGTCCAACCGTTTCAACCGTTTCAACCATGACCCGCTCAGTTTTCCGGCTCGAAGTCCGGCTCGGGTTTTAAAACCTTGGAAGTTTTAATGAGATTTGACTAAGAAACCAGTATACTATTTTATAAGGGCCCCCAAAATTTGACAAGTTGGCTTCCCCAAAATTTGGCATCTTTTTAATTATAAGTATTAAGAACTATATGGGAATATTTTTTTTTCTTTCATTTCCTCTGGTTAAGATGTTTGAGTTTGCGTGGTTGTCTCTTATCTACCCACAGATTCTGTAGCATGCAGTTCCAAGCTTGACCTGTTCGAAAATATCCGGATCTATGCTTATTTTCAACTTCTTGAAGATTATAAGAAAAGAAAGAGATAAAATATTATGTTTAATCATGATCATTAAAAAAGGATAATTTATTTCAATAAGTTAAATCGTTTTTCTTGGGAATTATGTAATTTGAACTTATAAAAAACCAGATTAATAATGCAACTTGTCCTGTTTCCATTATTGCAAGATATTACTCAAAGTTGGAGGAACTTGTAGATATCCCGAGAGAACATGTTCGTCAATTTGCCCGAAAATTTTAGTGAAAAGCAACTTGTCCTGTTTTTATTGCTAGATACTGTGTACACAAAGTTGGAGGAGATCATTGTTTGGAAATTTTCGTGAGTGAATTGTAATAGTAATTAAAATTGAGTTCATGTTTACCGAAAATATGGATGGGAGAAGGTTATTATGAAGCATTATATTGGAGAAGTCTATATTGACCTTTTATTTTAAAAACAGCTCAGAGTTTATTTAAAATTCTCAATTTAGTGTGTATTTGGATCGGTAATGTCAAATTGTGATTTTAGCTAACCATGATTTATATAAGTGATATTGGGTACATATAAGTGACACTTAACAATCGTGATTTCCATTTAGTACATTTTTTATTTGTGAGATTGACAGTTTTAATTGTGCTTGGATTTCATTTATTAAAAATGCTTATGAATGTACAATTATTATGCAATAGTGCATGAATTTTATAAAGTTTATTATTAGGTCTGTAAGTTTAATTGATAATAATTTTATAATGCTTCAACTGTAGAATCTTCGATGAACGTGTAAAATTTGAAATTACTTTATTTTTAATTTTTTTTCAATATTCGTAGTTCAAAATTGGGTTGATGAAAATTGCTCAATATAACCCGTCAGCTTTTCAGTTTAATTAGTTAATTCAACTACACCCTACCTTTTTCTTTACAAATAAAAATTAATTTAATAATCATACTGGTTACTTTTGTAGAGAGTAATTGCCTTTCTTCTAAAAGGAATAATCAACTTAAGTTGACATTCGTAATGTTTTATTCAATCCCATAAGTTTGCTTTCCTATAAATATTCATACACATCATTTATCATAAATACTATGTGTGTGTTTTTTTTAAAAAGAATAAACTATTTTAATTTATATATGATATATCTCTTTTCCTAAATATAATGTCATTTTTCCTAAACTAACGCTATTAATATTTATCTATGTAATAATAAAAAACAAGAGAGGGAGAATGTTGATAAAGATACTCCCCTGATCCCTAATATAAATATATAAGAGCTAACCGCCAAAAAAACGCTTCTTAAGAAAACATGTGAATGTTAGCTGAGTGTTTGGAGTTAATGCTTCTTTTCCAATATTACTCATATTTATTGTGATATTTTTAAGAGAGAGAAATACATAAGCATTAATAAATATGAAAGTAGAGCTGTAAAAACGGGCCGGCCCGGCCCTTAAGGGCCAAACCCTTAAGGGTCAGGGCTAAACGGGCCAAGCCTATCAGAGCTTTTTTCCAAAAAAACTTCTGTTTTCTAAAGCCCGGCCCTAGAGCAATCGGGCCAGAGTCGGCCCTCATGGCTTCGGCCCATATAGAAAATTTAAAATTTCAACTACATACTACACAAGTTTTAACTTTTAATACGCAAGTATACTACATAAAACTCAAGTATTAATATAAATAAACCAAAACATTAATATGGAAATAAAAAAACATTCAAATACTAATAATCCACAAGACACAATTACAACTCATAAAAAAATCACAATAAATATCATTCGACAACATTTGATTGTTTTGGCTATGAGTTGCCTCCTCATCTTCTCCATTGACAAAAATATCAAGGTTTTTCATTTCTTCTTTACACCATAAGCATTATCACCTCCATCATTTGCAAAATAAAAGTAGCTAATAATAAATTGTCTTCCAAGCATATTTGAATCTATGAGCAAATAATTAATTGTCCTTCAAGCATATTTGATAAAAAACTCACAATCATATTTAAATTCATGCAATTAATTTCTTGTGTAAATAAAAACCTGAACATTAATTAGATGGATGCAACTTGGCACATTTGGCCCATTACACTATTACAAACTTACATTGAGACTAAGGACTTTGAGAGTGAACACCTCTATTTTTTTTTATTTTTTTTAGTTTATGAAAAAGGGTCTGGCCTAACAGGGTCGGCCCTCAGCCCGACCCTCAAAAGCCCTAACCCTTAAGGGCTGGCCCTTCAGGGCCCACACCCCTATTTTTCCCTCTAAATCCCAAGCCCAGCCCTACAGGGCTTAAGCAAAAACGGGCTCGGCCCTACGGGCTCGGCCCATATTGACGGCTCTATATGAAAGAGAGTTAGGGGTAAAGTTGGAAAAATGCATTAAATGAAGAGAGAATGTGAGATGAACTCTTATATTAAGGACCAAAACCATTCAAATTTTGGCTCTTATATTAAAGATCAGAGGGAGTATATCTTAAAATAAATTAGTAATATTATACGTCAATAACTAACTTAACTAATATCATCTTATCCTTGGTTAACTAACTAAATCAGCGAGGGAATATCATGCGATGGAGGAAGACATTATCAAACTGATAACCAACCTTCCTGTTTCAGCTAAGGCTGCAAAAAGCTATGTTATGTTCTTTACTTTCACTCTTCAATGAAAATCATCACAATCAAAAACCCCATTAACATCTTCAACTCTCAATCATCATCTTCATCTTCACTTACCCTTTACTTCCTTCCTTCATTCCCTCCTAAAAATCCAAACTTTCTCTTAATTCCCACCATAAAACACACTCATGCCTCCAAATTTCCCAACTTTCATGCCTTAAAACCACTTTGTTCTACTAATTCTGCAGTTTTTGGAGGATGGGATGATCTAGAAATTGCTTGTTCCAATCAGAAACATGGTGAGTCGCATGTGCTTCATAGTTTTCTGATATCAATTGGGTTTACTGATAGGAAGAACATTTTTGTTTTCCTTTTGGGTTTTGTGTGTGCTTTGGCAATCTCTAGAGTTAAGGTTTCTTCCTTAATTTTGCTTCCTGCTTGTGCTTTGGTTTTTGCTACTGGTTTTGCTGTTGGGTTTTTTCGTGACGTGGCATTCAGTTTTGATGATGGGAAGGCTGTTAGAAGTAATAAGGAAAGGGTTATTAAAGATGAAAACTTTGACTTGTTTGCTGAGAAATTGAGAGGCTTGGTGAAGTTTTTTGATGAACTTGATTTTGGAGTTGATAGTTTGAAGAGTGATGTGCAAAGTGCTATAAGAAATAATAGAGTTAAACTTGGAGATTTGGATGGTTATGTTAAAGTTGTGGACTCAATAAAACTATTATCATTGAATGCTAGGAATGTTGTCAATGGTTTGATGGAGAGTGAGGAAAACTCTAGTGATGTTTTGGTTGGGAAACAAAAGACTAGTAGGAGAAAGAAAGAAGTCGGTGATGTTGGATCTTGGGTGCTTCAGGCTTTTGGTAATTCAGCTAAAGTTAGAGAAAATGTCAAACAAGAGACAACTAATAAAGAATCGGTTCAAACCCGAGGGAATGATAGTACTAGTCCTGTTAAAGAAGGTGGGCCTTTAAATTCAGTTCATGAGCGCAAACAATATGTCAGTTCGGATTCTTATCCTGATTCTTTGAGTATGTCTGATGTGGGAGTTGATGGGAAAGCCAATGTGAATGCTAGTAGTGAGAGAGAAATTTCGGATTCAGATGACCAGGACAGAAGTGTCAGAAGATATTCTGATAGAAAAGAATATAGGCGCCACCAGAACAATAGATTGCATTTCTCAAATAGTCATAGCTTCTCTGTTAAGTTGGATTCCAGTAGCACTAGTGACATATGGGAATCTCGTGATAATCTGATTGAGTCTGAATGTGCAGAAAGTGAAACTTCCTTTGTGCATGAGCAGATGATTAACAGTGCTCATGAAACTCGCGAGTCTTCTCGTAAGAAGAGGGAATATGGATCTTATGGGTCTCGGTATTCGAGAAATGAGGAGATCAGTGATGATCAGCGCAACATTTCCAATGACTTGTTTTCGCTTGAGAATGAACGGAATGTCTCTTCATCTTCAGAGATTTCTAATGATATGGTGTTTGATAGGTATCTTGCCGAAGCAACTGACCTTTTAAAGCAAGCCAAAGAGTGTATGAAGGGTAGGCGTGAAGAAGATCAAGCCGATATCATGTTGTATAAGTCTGCCGACTTACTTTCCAGAGCTGTGGACTTGAGACCTATGAGTTTGTTGGCTGTAGGCCAGCTAGGGAATACATATCTTCTCCACGGAGAATTAAAGTTAAAGAGTAGTCGCGACCTTAGAATGATTCTGTCTGGAAGCATCACTTCGTCATCTGGAAGACAAAGTAGAATACTGAATAGACTGCAAAGCAAAATCACTAGTGAAGAAAATCTTGCACCTTTATTAATTGATGTGTGTGAGGAGTGTGAAGGGCTACTTGTAGAGGCAGGCAGAAAATATAAGCTGGCATTGTCAATTGATGGGAATGACGTGAGAGCCCTATATAATTGGGGTCTTGCTTTGTTTTTCCGTGGGCAATTGATAGCAGATATTGGACCGGTATGCATTTTTGTTGATATCATGAAGCCATATGTTTCACTGATTTAATTGAAAATTTCTAAATATGGTTTGGTGTATAGCTAAATTGGGTCTAGCAATGATATGTTAGTTAGAATCTGAAATAATAGATCTTGCCATTTCGCTCTTGGATGGCATAAGAAATTCTGCCATTTTGACATGCTGCATTTTTCTGCTAATTCTAATTTAATTGATTTCTTTTTTAATATGGCAGACTGCAGCCTATGAGGCCGACAGGGTGTTCTTAGCTTCAATTGACAAATTTAATGCGATGTTGTCCAAAGGAAACATTTATGCTCCTGATGGTAATATTTCTTCTTGGACTCATTTTTTGGATGGTTTGAGATGCCAGTGTTCATATATTATAGTCATACTTGGGGTATTCATAATGTTTGTCTGATGGTATTTTACACTGTAGTGATGTATGTGAGTGTTTGGTCGACCAAAGTAATCATTATATATTCCAATATAAGCATGTTCTATATGATTCTATTTCGACATAATCATGCTTGGTTGACCATAACCATGGTAATAGTCTCTCCCATTATTGGGAATCTAGATTCATGACCTTTTCATATATGTCAATCTTTATTCCCACCTGTCCATTACTTTATGGTTCTCATCTGAAAAAAAATATCTTTAGTAATTATCATTGTGGTCCATTTTATTCTCTATCACTTCATTTCCAATAATTAAAAGCTTAATATAAGCGCTTAAAATAAGCTGATTCAAAATAACCTGCATGTGGAGACTAATTCAGTTATTTCAACTAGATACACACATCATAATTCTTGTGACACTAACACTAGACAGTTTCTACATTACAAGATTATCTTCTACTTGAGTGCCAAACACAAACTGCACCTTTACAACATCTCACTTGAATCTTGTAGCCATTTATTTCCTTTGTTTAGTAAGAGCATTTGTGGACAATTTCTTGTGTTAGAGATTGATCTGAGCTTGTTGAAATTTACAGCTCTATTCAGATGGGGTGTGGCATTGCAGCAAAGGTCTCGGTTGAGGCCACCTAGTAGCAGAGAGAAGGTGAAGTTGCTGCAACAAGCTAAAAGGTTATATGAAGATGCCCTTTACATGGACTCTGATAACATCCAACTAAGAGATGCTTTATCTACATGCATCACTGAGCTCAAGTTTAGGCAATTGTGATCAGTTCATAGAATTAGTCACTTATCCCATTGTTGATAGTACATCCAAAGGGTCAATAAAGTCAAAACTGACATGCTTCCTACCAAGCATGTATTCCATTTTTGTTGTTTTTTCTGGAATTTAAATTTTAGGAGAAATTGGGGAAATGTCCCTCATTGAAAATTTTATTAGCAAGAATAACATGCAACATTTTTATACGCAGAAAGTACGTTACTCCATTACTCCGTGAATTTTGGAAGCACAAATGTTACTTATGCTTAGGTCTTGTAATAACTTCTTGGGACTTTTTTTTAAATTAAGTCTCTTATTTGGGACCTATGTGCAATTTTCCCAATAAAATTATTGATTGAGCCTCTTCCCCTATATTCGTTAGTTTATCTCTATGAATATGTTTATGGAGACAAAGCAGGCATAAAATTCCTGTGATTGTTATTTTAGAAAATTTAGGGCATTAATATAGTTATTTTCTTTGTTACCTTTGTGTTTTTGCCAAAAGAAATTTATATTATTGATTCATGCTAAAACATTCTGCAAATGTTGACAAGTGACAACAAAACCATAACATTCCACAAACATAAATAGACCTAGAATATCAAGCCGACAAAAACAATCTAACAAAAGACAATACAACTCGGTTCTATATATGTCACTCCTCTAGAAATTTATTATTGATATTGGTTACATTGTCAGCTAAGCAGGTAGTGAAGTGTTCCTTTGTGTGGAATAATCAATCAAAAATTTGATGGGATAGAATGAAGATAAAAAGAAGTATTAAAATGTAATTTTGTAAAATGAAGGAAAACGGTCTTTTGGTGAAGTAAAAGTGATTAAAAATGACACCTCCTATTTAAGTGATGATTACATAAATATCCTTAATGTGATTTTTATTAAAAAAAAGTGTGCTAATATACTAAGATCATAACATCTTCACTATATGTGCCCGAAGAAACCAATAATATAATCCTAATTAACTGGATTACTAACCGGCCTACAATGACTTCAAATAATTCAAATTCAAAGTAGTAATTCATGAAAAAGAAAAATAAGAGTAAATTATCATTAAACCTCTAGATATTTATTGGATGTAAATATATAGCATCACAAAGTCTTCCATCTAGAGAGGAAGTTTATTTGAACATCCTTCATACATATATATCATAAAGTCTTCCATCTAGAGATCGGAGGAAGTTTATTTAAACATACGTACGTACATACATACATATATATGAGAAAGGGAGAGGGAGAGGGAGAGTTGACTAAACCTCTGGTGATGGTGGTGGAGATGGTGGAGTTGGAGGGGGGTGAATTACAGCTTCCCATTCAGGACAACATTTGCATCGTTTGATGTTATGGTCATCCACGAAGCATAAGTTGGATCCAGGTGGACAATTATAAGCACATATAGTAGTATCACAATCTACACTCTTTTGGCATTCGTCTTGACCAGGAGGTATTTGTCCTAAAATCAAAGCCACAATTAATTGTTTTTCATATGCCATTTCTCAATGAAATCTCACATATCAACCATCCACTCATGTTCAATTTTTTTACCAATGAATTTTTATCGAAGTTTTATGAGTTTTACATAAATTAATGGGGGAAATGAGTGAATATTTTTTGTTCCATTATAAAGAGCTGCTCTTGTTTGGAATATACCAAGCTCATATTCAAATTGAAAAAAGTGTAGGACATCAAACTATTGTCACAAAAAAATATTGTAAGTAAACGAATATAATTTATGTAAAGTTTTTTGTTGAATAGACTATAGAGTTAGTGAACTAAAAAATTCATTAAGTAAGAAAGACTAAAACTAAAAACTCTTTTGATTGTCATTACATAAATAATTGAATATCTCTTTCATTATCATGTATAACACAGATAAAAGAACATGTGGTTTTTTCAAAATAAAAAATGAAATTATGCTTGTAATATATGTAAATGAAAAGAATATCACGTAAATTGAAAATAAAATTAAATAATGTTAACATTGTTGTTCAAAAATAAATAGTCTATAAGTTATCATAGACGTACCAGTGGATGGGTTGAAGAAGACCGTGAAAAGCAAGAACAATATGAAGCAGAGTTGAGACATTTTCATAGCCATCTTAGGAGTTGTAATGTAATGTATAAGCTTGAAGGGCCTCTCAATTTATATACACTTGCCGTGCACTACTAAATCGCAAAGTTAATTAATATCATGTATTAGTTTCGAATTAATAAATGTATCATATGAACCAGTGGATTTTATACCATTCTTTTGCAAGCGATTTATAGCTTATAATTCAAAAGATTCATTAGCTCTGTTTTTTAATACTTTGGATAACATTATATTGTGATGACCATCCTTATTTAAACCTTTTGATTTAACCTTTTTATGTTTCTATCCAACTTAAACGTATTATGGGTAATCTAATTTCGTATTGCTTATAAACTCACGAGTTTACACCCTAAGTTTAACATTTTTGTGTTTCCACAATTCCATGTTATTAAATAATTGTCAACTTATTTAAATCTTCTATTACTTGTTTATATTTGATTGCATTCAATCAATTATATATAAATGTTATAGAAATTTTTTTATTATTTCAAGCTATCATAATCCAATTGTGTATCCCTATCATAAATTTTTTAAACTCTCGAGTTTGATGATTGGTCATGATTATCCACTATATATACTATAAGAAAAAGTCCTATAATCGTCCAAAATATGTTGTGCCCACGAGATTGTGGCATAAATAAAATGTAGTCGTGTAAGATATGTTGCCCCTATTTATTAAATGTGCATGTCACACCAAGGTGACATGACATCGATTTTAATATTTAAAAACGGATGTTAAGCTAAATGTGTGCAATATCTGTTTTTTAATTATAAAGACTAAAACCAAAATAAGATCAAATTATAGAGACCAAAAGTTATCAGTTATATTAACCATTAAAGTAATGCAATGTTCTATTTATTTTACTATTGTTATATGGAGTTTATGCTAGCACTTTCTTAGACTAACCGTTAGCTATACATCTCAAATAGTCTACATTAAATATAGATAATCATAATTCGATTGAACTCCTCAATCGAGACTTTCCCCCTATTTCCGGTAAATTGAACTCTCTGAATTTGCCTATGAAAAAAAGCAGGTGTACAATTCCTGTGATTGTTATCTTAGAACATCTTAGGGCATGGATTTAGTTATTTCTTGGTTACTTTTGTTGGTGTTGCTACTTGTTAAGTATCATTAGGTATCTATTTATTTGACTATTGGTATGGATTAGAATTTACACCGTCAGCTAGCAGGTGGTGAAGAGTGTCCCTTTGTGTGGAATAAACAATAAATTAATGAGACAGAATGGAGAGGAAACAAAGTATTAAAAATGTAAGTAATTTTTTAGAGTGAATAGAAAGGATATTTTTCAATTAAAAGTAACCAAAAATGATACTTATTTATTAAATAATTGTTATGTAAATATCTTTAATGTGATTTATTGAGGTATTAACTACTGGCCTTCCACTGATTATACATTATTTAAATTCAAAGTGTTGAATGATGAAAGGGGAAAAACAAGTATATATAATACTAGAGATAAAGTTGATGCTGGCTAAAAATTGGAGGGTGCAGGTGGCTTGGAGAAGCATGGAAGAGATTACTATTGCAGATTATTTTGCCAAGCAGGCTTTGTGTATGGGACCAGGTTTACGTCTTTGGACTCGCGAGGAAGCTGCTAATATGCTAGCATTCGATGGAGTTACTTAACACTCTTTACTTTCTTTCTTCCTGTTAGTTATTTCCTTTTTGTTGTATCAAAAAAAACAAGTATATATAATCATAACCTGCTATAACTTTATTAAATGTGAATAGGATTATTACAAAGTCATTCATCTAGAGATGAAGTTTATTTAAACATCCCATTTATACTTATATGAGAGGGAAAGAGTTGACTAATTAGGCTTTGGTGGTGGAACTGGAGGAGGGTGAATTATAGCTTCCCATTCAGGACAACAACGACATCTTTTTGTGTGCCAAAAGGTATCAAAGAAGCATGTGTTGGTTCCCGGTGCACAATTATACACGCATATGTTTACATCACAATCTGCATTCACTTGGCATTCATCTTGACCAGCTGTTTGTCCTGAAATCAAATCCACATATAATTAATTTTCATATGCCATTTTTTCAATTAAATCCCACATATCAACTATTAACTCATGATCAATTTATTTTATATAATCATCTTTATTTTGTATCAAAGTTTTATGAATATTACGAAAATTTATGGGCAAAATGAGAGATCGTTTTTTCATTAGAAAGAGCTACTCTTGTTTGGAATATACTTGTATAATATTCTCATATTTAAATTGAAAAAGGTATTGAACGTCAAATTCTTGTCATAAAATTATTATGAGTAAGAAAAAATTGAATATCGAAGTTATTGAATGTATTATTATGAGTAAAAATGGTATTGAACATTTTTAAAAAATTATTACGAGTAAATGAATATAATTTATGTAACATTTGTTTGTTGAATAGATCAAAGTTAATGAACTAAAAAAATTTGATGAAGCTAAAGAGTTCTATTTAGAGCTCAATATGAATTTAAAGACTAAAATTATACACTTTTCCATTGAAATTAAATAAAGAATTGAATGTCTCTTTCATTATTATATCTATAATAAATTTTAAAAAACAAAGTAATTTTTTAAAATAAATAATGGAATTTATGCTTGTAATTTATGTATTTGAAAAGAATATCCCGTGAGTTTGAAATAAAAATTAAATAATTTTAACCTTTAAGAAAAACAAATTTGTAAGTTATCATAAATGTACCTGTGGATGGGTTGGAGAAGACTGTGAAAAGGAAGAACAATATGAAGCAGAGTTGAGATTTTTTCAGAGCCATCTTGCAAGTTGTAATTGTAATGTATAAGCTTTGAGGACGAGAGCCAATTTATATACACATGTCATTCACCATTGCATTGGATAATTAATTAATTGCATGTATTAGTTTCCAATTAAAAAGTGTATAGCTAAGGTTCTCAAATGGTGAGTGAGTTTGAATAAACTCATGGAAACAAAGTAAAACAGATTGTAGACTCGAATCGTGAACTCGTTAGAGTAATCGCAAACTCGTAAAAGTTTACGTTTATTAATAAACATGTATTTATTTTATATAATTAAATAAAAAATACGAATAATAATAATAATAATATCACTTGAATTATAAAAAAAATAATATCACTTGAATATATTTTAAATCTAGATAATATATTTAAATATATTAAAATTTATACTATAAGAACCTCAGTAAAAAAACTATATATAAATTCATTGAATTTGGTTTAGGGTTTTATAAATCTAAATTCATTGAATTTGGTCATTTAAGAATAATTAAAATGAGTTTAACAGCAAGTTAGGACAATATTTTGTATGGTAGCTAAAAACGTAAAGACGGTTAATTCACAATGTAAAAACGTGAGTTTCTACTGAATTTTCAAACACGTGAATTCATAATATCAAAATTTTAGTGACTCGTGACACGTTTTGGTTAGGTACTACCATAAAAACTATAAAATCGGAGTGTCAACTCGTGATTGATAAAAATGTAAATAACATCTCACTATTTAATGTCATTATCTTTTCTCACCTTTCTTTCAAAAGATTGATTATTGAAAGGGAAAAGGACAAATGAAACTCTTTAAATATGTAAATGGACAATTAATATTGTTAAATTTCCAAAGGGCAAATAAGGTCACAGACACTAAATTCACATTACCAAATAAGGATAAAAGATTCAAATGTTCTTAACTTACCAAACGGTTAGCGATTAACAACTGCATCATCCACATTAACAACAATCATTGAAATTAACGACAAATGTGGATGATGCAGTTATTAATTACTAACAGTTCAGATGTGCATTTCTGAAGGGTTAATTAGAATGCTATTGCAGTTAAAATTTTCTGGCAACTCACACTTCCTACAACACTTGCAAAATTGTATTCTTTTTTATTTTTATTTTTCACTGATTTTTCCTTCTATATTTAAAGAATTGATATTTTTTATGACAAGGAATTGATATTAATCACACACACATATATATATCCAAACTATTCCCATTGACACCCGATAAATAATACTCCTTCTGTTCTTAAATATATGATCACTTTTAAAATTCAATTTGTTCCTAATTATAAGAAGACTTTGTAACTTTTCCTAATTTTTTCCCAAATTTCCCCTAATAATGCTTATATATAATAACAATTAAGAGATGGATGGTGAGGATAAAGGTATATAGTTGAGATAAATTGGTAATATTATGTGTAGATAACTAACTCAACTAATTTCCTTAATCTACTCAAATTACGGAAAGTGATCTTATTTAGGGATGAAGGGAGTAATTAAGTAAAAGAGAACATGATAGAATTAAGGTAATTTCCCAATAATTAATAATTAATGTATCTTAAAAGTTAAAACAACATAAACAAGATAAAAGTATGATTGAAAATAGAAATAGAAATAGAAATAGAAATAGAAAAATAGAAAAGAAAGAATTTCAGCATTGAGTTTTGGAGAGGAAGCAAAAATGGGTTCATACCCCAGAAGTGATTCCACTCCTCATCGTCTCTACGACTTCGCCAAATTAGCTCTCATCAACATTTTCACTCACCCTTATGCCACCGTACTTCCTCTCTCTCTTTTCAATCATTTCAACAAAAAAAAAAAAACGTTTTTTTATTCAATTTTATCCATATATGTATGTAATAATGTTGTGCTGTTGTGTTGGTTGTTGAAGGTTTGTGACTTGTATTGTGGAAGCGGAGCTGATACTGAGAAATGGGATGAAGCTCAAATTCGTCACTATATTGGAATTGGTATCAAAATTTTATCTTTATTTTTTTTTTGTTTTTTTTTTTTGGGTGTATTGAGTGTGGATTATTGTTGATGTAGATGTGGGGTCCTCTGGGATTGGACGGATACGAGAAGCTTGGGAGAGTCAGAAGAAGGCTTTTACTTCTGACTTCTTTGAGATTGATCCCTGCACGGTGTGTTTGTTTGTTTGTTTTTTTTGCTAATTCCTTTTAAATTTTCTCTGTGAAATTGCCTTGCATTACGTTCTTGATTTTGAATTTATGTGCCTTTTTCAATCTCTTGATTACTTGTTTTATCCTGATTTTTTTTTTTGAGGATAAGGAGTTGTTATTTGTAATTGTATGTGCTAAGAGTACATGATTTAATGTTTGGTGCATGAGCTCATTTTAGTCCATTGAGCTCTGTGGTTGGTTTTGCTGCTGAGAATTCATTTCTATTGGATTTTTTATTAGTTACTGTTCACAAGAAGTAATGGCCGGCTTGGCTCAATTATAAGCTTGCTTGCTGTGAGGTTTAAGGTAGTGAATTCGAATAGCCTCTTTTTAAAAAGTAGGGGTAAGACTGCCTATTATATTCCCTTCCCTGACATACTCACGAAGACTAAAACTGGGTTGACCCTTTACTACTCACTAGCAGGAGGTACCTCTGGTTTGAGTGTTGTATGCATGTGTTGCTTGGAAGTGTTGCCTTATGCGGAAGATTTTGACATTTGCAGACCTACTATTATGCAAAGCTAAAATATGCCAAGAAGATTATTCACTATTGCCGTGTCATTTGAAATGTTGGGGGGGGGGGGAACTGATATTTACTGACGCAGTTTTCTCTTCTTTCCAATGCTCAAAGGTTGATAGCCATGTTAGATATTGATTTTTTCTAAAAGGTTTCCCTGATAAGTGCCATTTGACTCAGTATTTTGTCCCCTTGCTGGGTTATGAAGTGAGGATGGGGAATTTAGTTCTGAATTCTGATGGCTGGAGTGGTGATTATCAGATGTTTTTATGGCTAAAAGACAATTATCAGATGTTAAATGAGGAATATATTAAGATAGGATTGAATACAGACTTTCATAGGATTGAATGGGCTGGGAGATCTGATGTAGAATTAATGTTATGTTTGACAATATAGCTAGCGATGCCTATGAATTATTTTATTTCTCTACTTCTTCCCGTAGTTTTCTTCTTCTTTTTTTCCTACCCATTAATATGCTTCTATCCCTTTGACTATAAGGTTTCCATTTTCTCGTTAGTTACAACATTACCATAAATCATTTGCCGAATCAACATTCAAAATAGCTGGAAATTTTTGTCACTGTCTCCCTTTCCAATTTTTCTACGGTAACATTGATATATGAGAAGCAATGGTAGCGTTTATTACACCTTTAGCATGAATCCAGATTTATCTTCATTTACCTCCATTAGAAAGGGAAGAAATGTAAGTGGGTTATTGGCTCTTTTTATGTTATTTGTTCTGAATATGGTATCAGAATACTCTGTAATTATGGTATTGATAAAGTGTATGGTATGTCATAACTTGAACACTTATATGTCACTGCAATAATGGATCATGTAAGTTCTGCAAAAAAGAAAAAATTATGGGAAGGAATAAAGAGTGACTATATCTAATATTATTATATGTTATTAACTTTTCCTTTCATTCTTGATTTTTTTACAGGAGAATATAGAAATGCATTTGCAGGAGAAGACCAATAAGGCTGATCTTGTCTGCTGTTTGCAGCATTTGCAGGTCCCATTTACTTTCTAATAAAGTTTTCTTGTATTATTTTACTTCTTTCTTTACTTTTGCTGCTCTTAGAAGAAATCTTTTCCATGTATTTTTGATCATTCTCTTGAAGTAAAATTTAGAAAAATGGTCGAGGAGGCAGGTCTTAAGAAATGTGTTAGTAATCATTACCATTCCATCTGGATCTTGTATCTTGTTTAATTTTTTACTTTTACCGATCTGTAAGGATTTCTTTTCTTTTCTTTCTTTTTGTTCTGAATGTCTTATCTGAATGCAGTTGTGTTTTGAAAGTGAGGAGAAAGCAAAGAGACTTCTGCATAATGTTTCAACTTTGCTGAAACCGGGGGGTTATTTTTTGGGTATTACTCCTGACTCATCTACAATATGGTATGAGACATGTGATTGCCAAAGGCCCCTTCTTGGATTTAGTTGCATGTACCATTATTTTGATTTTACTAAAGCATATGCTTCTTTTAGGATTTTTTTCTTTTTAATAAAACACAATGCCATTTTACGGTTCATATAACCAACCCCATGTAGTAGGATAAGACTTTGTTATTATTGTACGATTCATGTAGGAGAGAGATTCATGTGCTTATCTGTCATTTAATATGCTTGTTCAACCATGTGCTTGATATCTGTTATCATGACTACTGTGTTGTTGATTTCTTAATCCTCATGTATGCCCTTTTGATTTTATGTTTATAAAAGACCATCATAACAAACGTACCGGATAATGTTAAATCAGTAGTCCTTTCTTACTATATGTGGCTATATAGGGCTAAGTACCAGAAGAATGTTGAAGCTTATCACAACAAAAGCAGCAGCATGAAGCCAAACATTGTTCCCAACTGTATTCGGACAGAGAATTACATGATTACTTTTGAAGTTGAAGAAGAAAAGTACAGTTCTTTACCACTAATCAACTGATTGCTGCTTATTCTTCTTTGAGTCAATTAAGCAAGAAGTCGTTCCATTTGAATGTGTTTTGTCACCAGGTTTCCACTATTTGGAAAGAAATTTCAGCTGAAATTCTCTAATGATGTCTCTGCAGAAACCCATTGCTTGGTTCACTTTCCAAGCTTCATCAGGTTGTTATGATTTTGATGCCACTTTCTGTTGTTACTGACCGATTTCAATTTTGAAGGCACAGTTGCCATTTTCTTCAGACTGTTTAGTTAGGCTACAGATATAATGAATAACAATCAGTGTAATAGCTGGATGGAAAATTGAAATTTTTCGAGGGATAAATTTATTATAAATTTTGGAGCTGTTAACAAGCAGTGATGGGTGGAATACCATGATGTCCTAATATCGCTGACATGATGTTGCCTACATGCTTGATCATCAGCCCAGGCTCGTTTCAAGTTTTTTATTTACTTTTAACGATCTATTACTTCTGTTTGGTGCAACTCAGGTTAGCAAGAGAAGCCGGCCTTGAGTATGTGGAGATTCAAAACTTGACTGAGTTTTATGATGACAACAGGTATTACATTTTGTTAGGAAATTGAACATTCTAGAATTGCTTTTGAATCGTTCAATTGTTTTTCTTTGCTTCCATATTCGGTGTTTGCTAAGCTGTTTATTCACGCTAGTTTTTTTGGATGCTGAAAGAGCACAATTTGCAGGCTTGCTAATGAATTCTGTTTCAAACTTATTGGACCCTAGAGGGAGACTTCTTCCTCGGTCATATGATGCATTAGGTAATTTATGTGTTATATCTTTCTAACTTGCTAATTCCTTTGGGATTCTGGCTTTGAGCTCATCAAAGGTGTTAGAAACATAGAAAGAATTATCTTAAAAGGGTTCACTTTATTCATATGCTTAATCATATATTTGTAGATAGTAAAGAAGATTCTATACTATTATCAAACCTAACATTCCTAATTAAAAGGGATTCTAATTCTAATTGATTTAAAAACAACATATTTCCTACGACTTAAATATTAAATATCTCCTAATAATTATTTATTTCCCATCTCTAACAATAGGAAATTTTAATTTGCAACGTATTCTCTTATACAGGTCTCTATACCACATTTATATTTCAAAAGCCTGATCCAGACATCACACCCCCTATATCAACTCCTTTAATGCAGGATCCAACTTATACCCATGACGAGGTAAGCCTATCTAGCATTATTGGTGATCTTCTGCTATGTTCTTATTTTTTATTATTTTTGACATTAATCCCTCAAAAAGTAACTAACAAGCTTTTTTGGCTTCAAGTTAACTGATGTTTCTCAGTTCTACAGTAATTGTAGAAATGCATCTTTTCTATATAAAAGATAGTTTGAACATGCCTTTTCATGCATATGTACATGTGTTTGGATTGGATTCGGTGTTTCTTTTAGTGGAAAATGAGCATCATGCTGATCTTGTGTATTCACCTCCCAATTCCATGGTATAATTGTGGCAGCTAACCAGTTGGCAAGATGAGGAAATTAATTTGCCTGTACCAGTTCCAGTATCAGTTCAGTTACCTGTACCGGCACCGGTACCAGTTCCAGTTCCAGTTATAATAGTAGAGCCTCCCCTTGGGTTGGGCAAGATAAGTGAACAAAAAGGGATTTTGGGTCCTGGTCCTGCTGATTTAAGATTCCCAGAGGCACTCTAATTCT
The DNA here is from genome assembly GCA_029929735.1 of Mimosa pudica. NCBI lineage: Eukaryota > Viridiplantae > Streptophyta > Magnoliopsida > Fabales > Fabaceae > Mimosa > Mimosa pudica. The sequence goes on along the minus strand of JAKELP010000021.1, from coordinate 1,566,881 downwards.
TAAGAGAGAAAGAGGAAGAAACACATACCATGTAGAAGCTTAGACTTCTCTCAGTTAGATTCATTGTATAAAAAAAGTAGGCAAGTGAAAATAGCTGTAAACTTTGATTAGACACGTAGCTGTTTAAGCACTCTGATTTAGAATTTATTTTGGAATGTTTTTGACACAATTATTCTGGTGTATATGGGATCTTTTAGAGGAAATACACATGTAGCTGTTTGTTTTTGAATGCTTTTAGCATTCAAATTCCTATGTAGGTCCCTCATTGGAAAAATGTTTTCAAAAGTTATCCTTTTGAGGGTGTAATCACCAGTCACCCCTCTTTCCTTCCTTCTCTTTTACATAAAGCACTCATGAGCCCACGTCAATCTTTACCTTATAAATCAGGTACATTTGTTTTTGGAGCTGAAAGAAAAAAATATAATTGAATTTAATACTGGAACATAAAAAACTGGTTAGCACTAGCTGTTTGCTGTTTTGGCCCCCTCCTTTTGACATGTGCATTTGTTTGTTTTATTCCCAATAGTTTTCAGCTTGAAAATGGTTGTTGTTAGTCATTACAATTTGCAACCAGAAAAGAAGAAAGTGGAGAGACAAGGAGTCAAATCTTTCTTTTTCTTTAGTTTGGTAGATAAGGCTTAATGATTTTTAGTCAAGTCTTCTTTACAGATCTTTTGGAAAAAGCTTTTTTTAAAATTGACCAATACAATTTGCTTTTCGTTTGTTCTAATAGTGTATGTACACTTACATGTTTCAGATTTCCTTCTATTGTTTTTGTTTTTAGTATAACATGTATGCAAATATCATACATCCAACATCTATACTAACAAGCTTTCCCCAAGGTAAAGTTTATTATATAAGTTCATGTTATTGTGTTTATTAACAATAAAATATTCATTGTTGGCCAAAAAAATAACAATAAAATATTCATACTTGTTTAAATGATATGATAAGTTATTATTTCATGGAAATTCTGTATTGCAAATTGTAAGCAAGTATATTTGCAATTTCAAGTTAAATTAGGGGCCTTTGAAATGTTATATTTCATGATAACTTAATTAATAAAAAATAAGAAAAACTACTGCTAATTATTCAACATTGATGAAGCATTGTCACTAGACAGCCATAAACGCGATGATTAGGAATAATCATGTAATCATAATAGAAAATTGAAGCATAAGGAATCTTTGTGTTTCTTGAACAAAAAAGCATGTGATGCTAATGACCAAGGAAGTATCCTAATATAAAGCCAAAAATAGGAAATACTCTAATCAACTTCCTCAACTTATTTATCAGGCTCTAAACTAAATCCTCCTGAACTGCATGATGAAAGTTAATGATCCAACAAAAAAAAACAATGCATCCTTTAATTATTAATTAAGTACTATGTCTTAAGAATAAATACAGCTCCTAATCATGCATGTAAGTACTATGTGAGTAATTAACTATCTACACAAAAAAAAAACTGATTGGTTAAATTTCTTTAAAATATCCTTTCAATAAATGTATGCTAACAAATGAGAAGGGTTCAGATAAGAAGAATTACAAGTTTTGGAGACAAAAGATAAAGTGAAGTGATTATCTTTAATGTAGAATAAAAAAATTCTCTACTAACTCTAATATATATTTATAAGAAAATGGGTAATGATTAATATTTAAAATCATTGCATGGCAGCCAGAAATCAGAATAATTAGCAAGTAATTGTATTGATTATCCGATTTGAATTTAATATAAGTATGAGCGACAAGGAGAAGCACGCTGGGGGTTCATCGTATATTGTGGAGTCTTATGTCATTTTCAATAGACAAAGCTTAACTTTGATGATAAGTGTCTTTGTACATGGTTTTAATATTTAAAAGTCTTCATTTTATTTTGATGTTAATTTCAATTTCATCTCCCCAACATTTGTATATCATTCCAAATAACCCCTCATCATGCATTCGTGTGGGTTTTCAAATGCATTATATGTGGAGGAAAACCCACTCTTCATGTTAAAGAAATGCCTCTCCTTTCCTTTTTTGTAATTTTATTTCGCTTCATATCTATGTTTTGTCAACTTAATGTTAATAATTAAAGTACTTCCTTCAAAAGTGTGATAAGGAGTTAATATTTTTTATAAGGAGTATTTTAAAAGAACATATAAACTACATCTATAAATTTATGTTATGATCTCTATTTAGGAACAAAAGGAAAGTGAAAAAATGTATACTTCAGAAAGGTAAAACATTCCATCTACAACATGTAGAATTTAAATTTAAGAATGAGTTAGAGGTGTTGAAAATTATTGATACATACAAAAAAAAACAACTCAAAAGATTACAAGTCAATTTTCATTTTGAAAAATAATAAACACAAAGGAAAAATTACTCATAAATCTTAGGAGAAGGTAAAATAAAGTATGAAGATGTCTTTAAAAATTCATATGTGCTACTAGACAAATTGTACACTTGATGATTATAAGTCAAATGTTCATATTTTCAAATAATTACCTCAATTGCAAGTAAAACTTATGAAAAAAAATTAGATATTTTGAAATATTTTTCTATTTGTAACTTTCTAGCTTGAACCAATTTCACCTAACCTAAACATATAAGCTTAAAATCGCCCACCATTTAAGTATACAGTGGTAGTATATTAGGAGTATAATATAATTATTTAAAATTTAAATTTTTAATGCTGTGTTGAAGCTAGCGAGGGGTCACAACGAACAGCTGTGTGGTGAGGATTATGGTCTGTGGAGTGAAAGTGAGGTTATTTTAGTAAAATCAGATATTTCCGCGTGGTTGCCATTAATGATCGTGATGGAACTTCCCTTTTATTGCTCTTTTTGTGTTGTCAAATTAAGCCCCTCTGATTCTATTTATTTGCACCATGCCGCTCTCATTTTATCTCTTCTCATAATTTCATCCTTACTTGCTACTTATTACTATTTTTGAGCCTTTCCAGTAGGGTGAGAATGGTCCAGGTCTGGCCTGGTCTGGTCACAAAATATTCTGACCTGAGTTATAATTGATCGGCCTGAGCCTGACATGTGACTTATTAGAGACAATATTTTTAAGTCTGAGTCTGGTTTGTGTCCTGGACTGGCCTGACTATTAGCCTGTTAGGAGGTATGATTAATTTAACATACTCAATAAGAGGTTTAGAAAGAAGACTGGTGGGTAACATCATTTGAATGAATGTTTTGAGAATGAGCGACAATAGACACACTAGAATAAATGATGATATAATTGTAATTTTCTATTAAGAATTAGTAAAAAATAACATAAATTAATATAGTAATATAATTTTTTATTTAGATAAATATTATTTTACTTCTTAATAGGCCGGCCTGACAGGCTAATATGTTTTTCTCTCAAGCCTGAGACTGGCCTGTTATGCAAAACAGTCCAAAAGAAAAAGTCTGGGCCGGAGCCTAACCTAGATATAAGGAGGCCGGTCCAAAGCCTTAACGGTCCAAGTCATAGGCCCCTGATAGCCGGTATGGGCTATTCCCACCCCTACTTTCGAGATGACATATAAATGTCTTCTGAATTTTAAATTTTAGTAACAACAATCACGACTACAAATCATCTGTAGATAAATTTAAGAAGGTGTTTATTAGCCAATTTCCTTTTATTTTTCACATAAAACACAATACTTGAATTTTGCTAGCCGAAAAGAAAGGAATACTTGAATGTTCTGTTAAAATAAAATGATTGAATTTAATATTATTTGATGAGTTCAAATTGACCATACTTTTTGTTATCTATAATCAAGGGCTCCCCTCACTCGACAAGTGAGAGACTAATCCTCTACTGATTTGTAGGCACCTCAAAGGATGAGACGGCTGGTCTGGGAGATTTAATGTTTCTCCATACCCAACGCCAAGGATCGAACCTCAGACAATTGATTAAGGGTGAATGAGTCATTGTCACTCAACCACACACCCCAGGTTCAAATTGGCGATACTTTAACATAAAGGAAAATTCAGTTAAAAAAACATAAAGGAAAAGTTATGTGATTATATTTATACTCATCTTTATTTTTAAAAATACATAGGTCAATACACACCTACCAATCTTTATCAGATTAACTGTTAGTTAAATTAAGATGTTACGTACTTAGTTAGCAAGTTTTCACAATTAATCTATTGTAACAAATAAATGACGAATGGACAAAATCATTGGCATGCAGACAAATTTATATGTATTTGATGTACAATAAATTCTTATTTGCTAAGTATTGGGTAACGTAAAAAGCATTTTTATTTATCTAACATTTATATTGAAAGGGTAAATCCGTATAACCTAACTCGCTAAGAGAAAGTAAATAATTTTTCTTATACTGAATTTTTTATTAAATAGAACTATTATAGCATTATCATTCAATTGAGGCTACTTTACGTAATATATATATATATGGTACTAGTAAACCATGGATTTGGGATAACAGGCTTAGTAGAAATCAGAATATTTATGTACCAGAGAAATCAAAATATTTCCTTTACCTTTAATTTAAATTAAGGATATTAGTTTCTATAATTAATAAAAAGTACTCTTACTAAAAAATTGAAGTGCAATGTATATACATTATTATCAATCAAAAATTAAGACTTTACAGATCATGGATCAATATCATTGGCGCGGAAAACTTTTTAAATTGTGAACCAATATTACATAATATACACATTTCAAAACAAGAATTACTAGCTTATAAATCATATAAAAACCCAGTTCTAATAGTCATTTCATAAGGGAGTTGGAAAGAGAATATACTAGACATATTCACTTATACTTTATACATAGAGGCTGATTCTAGGGGCATGCAAATTTTTCTCGTCCCGATCCGTCCCACCCATCTCGTGGTTTTTTGGGATGGAAATTCCAGCCACAAAATTTTCGGGACAGGATAAATGGGTAAAGACAAAATTCATCTTTGGGATGGGATGAGACCTATATGTCTGTGTGTGTATATCTATATATATTTTAAAAAATACATGTGTCATTTGTATCATATATTAGTACATGTGACATCTTTTATGAAAAATATGATCCTAATAATTTTAGCTTATTATGTCATGTGAGATGTACCATAAAAGTAATATTGAACACATTTCTTTATTTTATATTAACAAAAGTGTTATTTTTTTTACAAGTATATATTTTTTAAAAAATATTTCATGCTTTTTCCCTCCTGTTTCTTTTCTGATCGGGACGAGACATGACAAAAGATGAAAACCCTATCCCGAGCCTTTTTTTAATATGAGACACGAGATAGGGGTGTCTCCATCCTGTCCCGTAAGCACTCGTATACGATTCAAACTTACAACCTCATACTCTCACGACAAGTGAACTTACCATTCACACCTGCCTACAACCATTCACACCTGCCTACAACCTATAAATCATATGAATATGAATATAAATATATAATAAAATGGTAGTACAAGGTTTAGCTGTTTTCCCAAGTTTGATGAATGGGAAATAAAAGAAAGAAGAAGGATCAAAATTGAAATAAAGCAATAAGAAAACAAGCACTTTAATTTCACTCGCTTTCTCTTTCTACCATTTTCTGCTTCCATCCATCCATGTGCCCATTTTCTGCAACTTCCTACCTTCTTCCTATTTCCCATCTCTCTCCTCCTCTCTCTCTCTCTAAGCTTCGTCTTCCACTAAACCTCTCATCTTTCATGCTCATCAGTAAGTTTCTTTTTTTTTTTCTTTTTTTCTATCTTACTGTGTTGTTGTTCTTGTTTGCTTCTATTTTATGCTTGATGTAATCAGATTTTGTTTTGAATTTTTGAACTTTGAGCTGATGACATGTTTTACCAGATGTGGGAAGTTATGTTTAGTAGATTTTGCACTTCAAAACAAGAAGTTTTTATTATTACTCAAGTGGTTATCAAAGGTGTTGGAATCTGTGCCAACTGATTTCTTGCTTCTTGGTAAGATTTTGTGTGTTTTGTTTCTCCTTTCATTGTTTTATTGAATTTGTATGAACCCCTTTTCCAAAAAAGTGTTTTTTTTTATGAACAAGGGTGCAAGAAATATGGCATGGAATCTTCAGATTTAGCTAATTTTTTTAAAGTTACAGTGCATGTTGCTGGTTAATTTGCTTCTCAATTTAGTCTTGCTGTCAAAGAAAGAAAGAAGCAATGGCAGTATATGGACATTGTTTAGTTGTACAGTCAAATGTATGGTTTTGCATATCAGGTTATGTTAGATATACATGTTGAATTTGAAGTTAGATGGTTAGAATAATTCAAGTCCAATATCTCAAATTTTCGGATGTTATCGTGTGCTAAACTTCTTGCACTTTCTTTCCACTATGATTTGAAACTTGAAAGTGGTCTGTTAACTAGTGTAACTTGTTCTTTTATTGTTATGCACTACAGAGCTTTTTATGGAAAGCTGATCTTAGAAAGCGTATTTCTTGTGCCTTCCAAGCTAAGAGATGGTTGCTGAGTCGTGGTTTCGGAGTCTGTGGAAGACTCCACGGAGGCATGATGCTCATATTGAGAAGGCGGTGATAGGAGTATTAGCATTTGAAGTGGCGAGCTTGATGTCTAAAGTGGTTAATTTGTGGCAATGTTTGAGTGATAAGCAGGTTGCGAAGTTGAGAGAAGAGATTTCGAATTCAGTGGGCTTAAAAAAGCTCGTTTCAGAAGATGAGAATTTTATCGTAGGTTTAGTTAGTGCAGAGATGCTTGAGACATTGTCACAAGTGTCTAAAGCTGTGGCTAGGCTTGGGAAGAAATGCAGTGACCCAAGTTTGAAAGGCTTTGAGAATGCCTTTGATGAGTTTGTCATCATAGGCTTGGATTCATATGGCTGGCAACTGACTTGGAAGAAGATGGAAAAGAAAGTCAAGAAGATGGAAAAGTTTATATCGACTAATGCGAGTCTTTATCAAGAGATGGAAGTGCTTGCCGATTTTGAGCAAACTCTAAGAAGAATCAAGGCTAGTGGTGAGTCAGATGGTGTAAATTTGATTGACTTTCAGAAAAAGGTTGTATGGAAGAGGCATGAGGTGAAGAACCTACAGGATATTTCTCTGTGGAACAGGACATACGATTACACTATACTTCTTTTGGCCAGATCCTTATTCACAATTTTTAGTAGGATCAACCATGTATTTGGAATTCAAGTGATGGTGGGTGGTAACAAAGCAAATGATTCAAGAGACTTGAATTCTGACTATATTTACCGTAGTCAATCTGTTTCTGCTTTGTTGCAACCTCCAGTCCAGCCATCTGAGAATAAACTTCCTAGATTTGCATCGGGACCTCTTGGCGGTCTTATTGCTAATTCAGGTCCAAAGGCAAAAACAAATAAAACAAGCATTTTTCATTCAGGTCCTCTTGGTGACTCATCCACAAAATCAGGCCCAATTTCGGGAAATAATAGCAGCGTCAATTTTTATTCTGGTCCCTTGGGGAGGAATTTGCAGGGATCTACCCCAGTTAATCAAAAAAATAAAAGTAGCAAGATTTGGAAGATTCCTGGCTACACCAAGAAAACTCATACGAGAAACAATCGGCTGACTCAAGTAGGACCTTTCAAAGGCTGTATTGTGGCTGCAGACGGGATCTCTGTCAGCGAGTGCCACTTAAACTCCAATGATGTTCAAATGGGCACTCCGAATATTCATGATGCCAATCCAAGCCTAGTTGGCCGAGGAAAAGCGGTTCATTATAATCAATCAGTCTTGCGTTATAAGGGCAAGTTGTTAGATCCTCCACCTGATACCCTTGGTGCTGCTGCTTTGGCACTACATTATGCAAACGTTATCATTGTGATTGAGAAGTTGGCAGCTACTCCACACCTGATTGGCCCTGATGCAAGAGAAGACCTGTACAATATGTTACCGAAAAATGTGAGAAGCGCCCTTAGGGAAAAGCTAAAGCCATATGCAAAGGCCATGGCATCATCAGTCTATGACACGGGCTTAGCCGAAGAATGGACCGAAGCCATGTCGAGAATATTGGAATGGTTGGCCCCACTTGCTCATAACATGATAAGATGGCAGTCTGAGAGAAGTTATGAGCAGCAGAGCTTTGTGTCCCGGACAAATGTGCTGCTGGTACAAACCCTTTACTTTGCAAGTCAAGAAAAGACTGAAGCAACAATAACTGAGCTTCTTGTTGGACTGAATTATGTCTGGAGATATGGTCAGGAACTTAACACAAAAGCTTTGGCAGAGTGTGCCAGCAGTAGAATGTTCAGTGAGTATCTTGATCTGAAGGGGTAAGCATGCCATACTTAGCTCATTGCTGTCTCCAAAAAATGCCAGTTCGGTGGGAAAATCATCTGGACAATCACAAACAATTTGGTCTCTTAAGTCTCAACAACATTCACAGATGAAAAGCTCATGTGCTGGAAGAAGTTGAGAAAAATGCCCTCCTACTATAGAAATTGTAGTATCAGAATGAATTCCTGGTGAGATAAGTTTGATGGACATTTATCATTCTTTTTCTTTGCCGAGGTTCTAGCTGCCAAAACCTGTATAGCTGATCTCATCTTGCAAAGAGGAATGGTGATCTTTTGGTGGGTGTGTGGTATGTAATATCTTAGTTTTCAAGTAATCCAAGATTTACAAGTTATTTGGATATGATATATATATTGAAAATCATTATGTATCTTGTTGATTATTTGGCATCAAATATAGGAACAAGGAAGTATCCATAAGTTGCTTTATGCTTGAAGCTTGAGATTATTCAAATTATCAAAGCCTTTTGTCTCTGTGATGAATTGCTTTTGAACTTTCATGTTTAGGGCTGTTTATTTAGAAACATTTGTATAGCTATCATGGTTATTTCTACATGATTTTGTTTCTGTAGAAGCATGAAAATTGATCAATATGTTCGTACATGATATTTTGTTTGCTTTTGTGGTTAGATGCGCATGTGATGAGAAATTAAGAAAATATTTTATTGGGAGACAGTTACACCTTAACCATGCAACTTCCTCCTTTTTTTAAATATAGGACTTCTTTTCCTTGAATGATTAAATTAAAGATGTAAATGAAATTTATGTTTTTTTAAGGAAACACCATATTATTCTTTAGTCCCCTCTCCATATTATTCTTGGTTAATTGTCAATTAAGGATGCACCAATAGGGTACTTCGGAAAAATTGAGGATAATTAGAAAATTTTCATACATTAAAGACAGGAGCTAGTAATATAATTTCTCACAAAAATTTATATTTGTTAAAGTAACAGTAGTAGAAAAACAAGAAGTAAAACATTTAAATTAAAACACAATAAAAAGAAAACTACTGTTTCATTTGCTTAAAATTTAATCTTGTAAAGTAGTGGTGATGAGTAAATATAGTTTTTAATTCAAAGCTTTATTCATTAAGTGGGGAGTCAATCACTCCAAATTGGATCATGATTAGCTATGATATAAATTATAAATGAAACCCAACAAATTGCAAAATGACATATTATTATTATATATAAAAAACAACCATACTTACATAAAAAAAAAAAAACAACCACACAAAAACAAAACATGCACTGTTCGTTGTCTGGTAGTATGACCAATCCTTCAAGACCTTTCACTCTCACGGGCCTATTCACCATTTTTTTATATCTGAAAGCCTATTCACGGATAGATTTTTGGGTTTTCATGTATTTGCATTTATTTCCTTAACATATCACGAGTCTACAGTTTCACCATGACTTGGATGAGGTTACAACATACAAGTATGGTTAAATTTGTGACTTCTTGTAACCATGCTTAAAATTTAATACTATAATGTATTTATGTTTTTAAGGATGGATGGATTAGTAGTTGAAACATAAAAGTCTACAACTCCTCAAGGTTTCATTTTAAATGTTTTTAAATTTATAAATTTATTAAATCAACATTTTTTTAATTATCGAGACTAATGGGTTTATCATTAAAGGAATATGATGTTATTCTTTAGTTAACATAATGTTTAAGTATGTGGCATCTAGAAATATAGAAGAAGACGATTTCTTTTTTATTTTATCTCACATAACAATGACATTCAGTATCACATCATCATAGTTAACACTCTTAAGGTTGTTATTGAAGTATATAGACTAACATTTTTCACGAAATAAAAGTTGGAGGATAAAAACGTATGGTTCGAAACTTCAGGATTCGAAACTATAAGAGTGCAAATTATAAGGATCAAATACTATATCAACCTTCTGTTCTTCTTATGAATTTGCAAGTCAAAGCGAATATTTTTCTGACCAAAAAAAAGTCAAAGTGAATATTTGTTGGGAGTATTATTTTGGAGTTCCACCTAATACATAATAGGAGTGAAGTCATGTATAAAAAAAGGAGTGAAGTCCCACTAAATGATTAAATTGAAGTGAGGTGCAAAGGTTCTGATAAACAAACAAAGAAGTGAGGTCCGAAGGACCTTATTTTTAGGTTAAAGTTTAAATTTGTGTCGTAAGTTTTCACTGATGATCAAAATTGTCCTGAACTTTTTTTGAAATCAATTTTGCATTGAAAGCATACAAAAGATCGAAGTTGCCCCTTAGTTGTCTAATATTAAATTTGACCGTTAAGTTAGTTAAATCACCCACATGCAAGCCACATCATCGCCCACCTCATGCACCTAATCACTCTCACATTCCATGCTAAGCAATATGGAGTTTTGGACCATTGATGGAAAACTAATGGGTAGTTGGTTGAGCTGGTAAGTGAGCTACAACTCCTGTAAGGATAAGAACGCGTGTCCGAATCCCAGAAGCGCTCTCATTGGGAGAGGGACAACCTTGCCTATGTGGGCAACACTCTTACCCCTCAAGTCCGGATTAAATCGGGCAGTGACTAACAAAAAAAAAATTACTACCTCCGTTCCTAAATATAAGATTGCATTCCCTGATCTGATTATATTAATAATGTTTGTTAAGTTAGTTATTAACACATGTCATGATATTACCAATTTACCCTAACTATATATATCTTTATCCCTACTCCCCTCTCTTACTTGTCATTATATAGATATATAGATAAACATTATTTTTTTCAGGTTGATTTAGTAAAAAGTCAAGAAAAAAAAGAGGATGCAATGATATGATATTATATATATATTAGGCCAAAATTCATTTGGGGAGCAAAAGTTATGGTTTGATCGGCAGGTCGCGGTGGTTTCTTCTTCTTCTTCTTCTTCGTCTTCGCCGCCATGGTTTCTCCGAAGGCTCGTTCTCTGAGGGACTCCTCTGATTCCATCGCCGATTCCTGGGATGACATTGATTGGCTCAAAGTTCAAATTCAGGTTCTTTCCTTTCCCTTTCTTTTTTCATTTCCCATTTTACCCTTTTCTCTTCATTCTTTCTTTCCTTGTGCAGCCTCATTCTCGTGATATCTCCCTTTCCAATTTGCCTTTCTTGCTCGAGAAAGAAAAACCCTTAGAACAGGTATCTATCTATCTATCTTATTGTCATTGCTTTCTTTGTTATGTGTAATACTCATATGTGGAATTTTAGGGTTTGTATGTATGTATGCATCTTAAAGTTTGCATCTTTAGCCTCATTTCTTAATGATATAGGTGTATCTCATATTTGCATTCTTGAATAACATGTTCTTTTTATTCTAAAGAACATCTTATTCAAGTTTAGGGTACCCTTTGTAATACTACCCTAAAATTTTAGGGTACCCTAAATTGTAACACTACCCTATAAGCTTTATAGGGTAGTGTTACAAAGGGTACTTTATGGGGTTCTATAAAGTTTTCATTTTTAGCCTCATTTCTTGATGATGTATCTCATATTTGCATTGTTGAATAAGATGTTCTTTTTATTCTTTCTTTCTTTTTTTCACTTTTTTTATAAAGGGTTGTTTTTGGGTTTGCATAAAGTTAACATCTTTGGCCTCATGTCACACTTGGCACTCCACTTTAACGCTGAATTTGATGTATGCATGCATTCTAAAATAACATGCTAATTCTATCCTTGTGTTGTTTATTTTTTGGCCTTTAAGGGTTTCTTTCTTGAAATCTTGAATTCTTTGTGATGTGTAACTTGTGTTGTTAGTTGACCTCACGTAGTGGGATAAGAATTTGTATTGTTGTTGTTGTTGTTGTTGTGTATCTTGCGTTGTATTCATTGAGTGTTATCCACTTTTCTGGTTCTTTCTCTTCATTCTCTGTGGAAGTTTGATCGAGGCTGTTATCGCGTTGAAAGATTTTTTGAGACTAGCAAAGCACAAATGTTTTCGGCTCTCATTAGTCATTATTTGTTATTGTGTTTTGTACAACTACATCATCGTCACTATTGGTGACTCAACTGCTAGAAATGGATTGAATTATATACATGTTTGTCACCTGGCACTAAAAGATCAAGTCAAAGGTTTATGCTAAGTCAATATAAGTCGGCTAATATGATGATTAATCTCATCTTGATTTAAAATTCTTAGGATTTTGTAAGAATGCTTTAGATTGTATCTCAGATTCGTTTTCATCGGTGCTTGTGTTATTTAATTTGTGTTGTATAATTATTGTGAACAACTTTTTCATGGTTTCTACACTTCAATGTAGCGAGATGTGTGCCATGGCTTTAGGAGCCCATTACGGCATTATCACATATAGTTTATAGAAATTCAATTCCTAGTTTTTAGGTTACATATATTAGAAGTGAATATATTGTAAATGAAACTTATCTGCATATGTTATTTATGTCCAGGTGCATGGGGTTGTTCTTATTAATTCAGATGATGCAGGCACATTGATTGTTACGAATTTTCGTCTTATTTTTCTGGTAAGTCCTTATCATCCACCATCTGAAACATCGGAAATTTAGGTTATGATTGGGATTTATGATGTTTGGGAGGTTGACCTTGAGGTACGGCTTAGAATGACTGAACCACAAGAAAGGTGATAAACATAATAATATTTGTCTAAAATCCTTGCTATGTAATTTTTGGGAGAATGAAAAGCTTTAGTGACGAAGAATTAGTATGAAAACAGGATCACTACATTATTTGTCTGAGACCCTTTTCTCTTTCTCTGTTTTTTTTTATGAAAGAAAAACAGGAGAAAGATTGAGGAGATTCAGAAATGAAGTGGCAATGAACGCTTATTGCAGAACTACTTTGAACATTAAATGAATTTAATTTCCACTCTGAATAATATATAATAATCTCGGTAGTTATGTCCATCTACATGCATCATATAAGAGGTAATCAATCCTAGGATTATGCCTTAAATTGCACAACCCACTCATTCTAATTAAGGCAGCTAACTCCATTCATGATCATACTATTCCTTATGACTTCCTATTGAGGCAACCCCATTTTGACAGAATTCCATTGCGCTCTATTTTCTGGATGCTCTCTGTCCTCTAGTCACTACGTTTTCGCAATTTTTCCTGTTCATATCTTCTGCTCTTGCTGGTTTGTTAGTTTTCTGTTTGAATAGTTAGAGGCATTTGAGGGTTTACTACATTTTTTATCTGTATGTTTACTGTACCGACTAATGTCTTCTGATATGTTCTCACTTGTCTCAGAGTGATCGAACTGGAAATATTGTTGCCCTTGGAACAATTCCTCTTGCAACAATTGAGTCGTTTGGCAAGATGGTAAGTTTTTTTAGAGCCGTTTTCCCTTTTTAGCCTATTTCATACATGTGTGATCATGTGGATTACCTAACATAAGGCAAGATGGACTCATCAAAATCTGAGCTGTTAATTTGATGATTATGAAAGGTTTTATCACAATTCGTAGATACATTTCGAACTAAGTTTGCATATACCTTTTTTGTTCTTCAGGTTCATATTATGTGGAGAAAATTAAACTTATCTTTCTTTTTTTTTGGTGAGTGTTTGTGATTAAAACTTATCTTTCTTGAGATACGTTTAAACTTAGACATGAACTCTTTCATCTGGCTCTTTTTCAATTTATATTTCAAAATGTCTGAGGAGCTTTTAGGACATAAGATGTTTCAAATATAATTTTTCCACACCCTATAGACATCAGTGTAATTTAGTCTATTATTTGATCATACCTGTTGGGATTTATCCACATCATTAAATTGCTTTTTCCTCATATATACTTTCTGTTTGCTTGTGTCACTCTATTTTCTTTAGTTATCAGTGACATTTTCTTGTTGGCTGTGGGAAGGATTGCGGTCCTCATACCTATAATTATGCTTTTAGGTTCAAATTCATGCAACATTGGCATGATTATGAAATGTGTGCCTCAATTAGTTGATACATGGAAAGTCTCACTTAGTATTTTGTTGTATTTTGTTTAGTTCAATTGCTTGTTTTGCTTTGCACTTCTTGATGTGAGATTTTCTTTTACTATTGATGAACAATATAAGAAGAGCTACATGTTTGGATGATCAATTGATCATATTTTCTTTTTTTATATATTTATTTTTGTATTAATTATAAGCAAAAGCTATGATGTGTTTTTCAAATTTCAACCAGGCGATCTATTTATTCATTATATTCCATGTTGGTTACCTGTTTCTTGTGTTTGCATTCTACCTTTACTTGATCTAAAGCTTGTTGCTGTAATTTACATGTAGGCCGTAAAGACGCAGTCAGCTAATCGTGAATCAGACAAGACACGCACACTAAGGCTGCTCCAGGTTATTGGTATGATCTCAAATAATAGAAGTAATAATTGAGCTATTATGAAATGATTTATTTTAAATTTGAGGATTTCTTTTTGAATAAATATGCCAAAGCATTTCTAAACATGTAACTCTCTTTGACACCGGGCCTTTTCATTCTGTTGAAAATCACAATCCATGTGAAATTTCAGTACTGACCCAATGCTTGTGAAGACCTGAAAGATTTACTGCTCTGCGGAGAAGTTGCTGCTTGGGAGTGCAGAAGCAAATAACCTTTCTTCATGTTTATGGATTAGATGGGAATAATATAATATGCTTGTAGGTTTATCAAAACAACAAAACTGAAGAAGGATCTCTCAATTAATTGGAATATGGGATTGTTACAAGTTATGTCGTGCTCTGAATTCATATTGATTTCCGTTCTGATTATGTTGTGTTACAGCTAAAATTAGTTGGATGGGTGAATATGGTAGTGGCTAATAGTGAATAATGAGCGATATTATATATTTTAATCTTTAATAAAATTATCATCTTATTAAATGCAGATTTAAGATGTTCCCAATGCAGTCTTGAAATTATCTCCCCCATAACTAATCTACTTGAACGTTAACAGTAAGAACAATAAGCTGACATTAATGAATTTGCATACACCTTAAGTTAGAACTTCATCAGGAGGCTTCATAGAGATGAACTCTTCCAACTCAAATGTGATCAGGCTTCTATGATATGGATAGTTTGATGCCCTTTTTTCTGTGCTGGGATTCAAGATCTGCATCTAACCTCCTTTAAACACTCAATACATCGATCATAGGCTTCATAGCAGAAATTTGGAGATGTTGTTAGTGGAGATGTCTTATGCCTTGTTTGAGTTTTTTTATGTTTTTCTGTTTCTTTCTCTCGTTTTATTCCAGAACAAATGCGGACAGAACTATCTTCTTGTTCTAGTGGTTGTACTCACCTGTAAATATATTTTATTAATGACTTTTTGGTTCATTTTCATATAATGAATAAGAAAGGTTGTTTTTTTTAGGTTTTTATAATTAGACAGTTCATTTTTCTAGTATCCATCTTAAGTTTCCAATTAGTTTAGGTCTCCTTCTCATTGTCGTCTTCTCCAACCAAACAGCTTATTCAAAGTCTTCTAAGCCACTTCACAATGCAGAAAAAATGTGGTTATTTATCCCTCTACGTCAGCCTGTTTTGGTTTGTCATAATATTGCTTTTAACAATAATATATGAATTTGAGGAACAGTGAAGTCAAAAGCACAGGACAAACTGGGGAAAACAAGGAATACATCAGCCGTAATAAATAGCGTTCCAGTTTTTCACTATAAAAAAATTGATTTAGATATATAACCTTCAAGAACATTAATGTTGTAGAAGCCCAAAACAAGCCTGGGAAATTGACTTATCCCACATGACGTCTATTGCTTAAATTCTTGAATGGAAAACTCTAGTCATTGATATTTTGTGAAATGTACCATAGTACAGCATATCACACTTGTAGAAAAATCCTTTCGATACCCTCAGGCCTCAGCACCCATCTTCCCATTATATTTTATCCTCTCTTCAATGTTTTACATGATTCTTTGGGAGCATTTTCTGATAATTTTATATTTTTTGTTTTATGTAGGAAAAGATATGAGAATTATTGTTTTTGGTTTCAGGCCTCACACAAAACAGGTAATTCTACTAGGACAGTCTTCATGGCATCTATAACAGATTGTATTTTTTTATCATGATGGCATTATTTCTAGCCTTTATTTTCAACAAATAGTGTATATGTTTTGTTTAGAAGAGTGATTATGTATTCCACTTTGTGGCTCTGGACATAAATTGTAAGGCGTAGGAACTCCTATGACATCATCTGTCTTAATAATCGAAAACTATGACCTGTTTGTGAAAGTAGGGATGGTGTCTCAATATGCTAGCATGGTAAAGTGGGCGAATGAGTTACAACCCTTAAACTTTTATTTTGAATTTTAAGAGTATGAACATGTTGCTATGATGCATGAGTGGCATAGTTGCTCAAAGGGCCTAAAATTATTTCTTAATAATCTTATTGAAGCTCTATGGTAAGTTTAATTGTTATGATTAACATTAAAGGATTTCTGAAGAAATAATTAATTGGTAAACTGTCTTTGGTTGTGAAGACTATGTCCTGAACCTATAGATGGATGCTATCACGTTTTTCCTACTTATGTAGGTTTTAATTTTTATTTATTGAATTTTGCAGCGGCGTATCATATATGGTGCCTTAGGAAAATCCAAGCCAACTGTTTATGCATTTGTATGTGGACCTTCTAGGTTTACTAACTCTAGCCCAAAGGTGCGCCTACTAAATGAGTATTTCCGGCTTCTTGGAAAACACACTAATCGTGCTTCAGTCAATATGATTGAAAGTGAGTCCTTTACCCTGTCAAATGACTTGTGGAGAATAAGTAAAGTGAACTCTAACTACAGCATGTGCCAAAGTTATCCTTTTGCATTGATTGTACCAAAAAAGATAAGGTAATAAATATTGTTGAGATATCCTTGTTGAGATATCAAGGATATCAAGGTTCTATTTTTTCCAAGGTTTTTTCTGCTAAACCATTTGTTTGTTAACTTGGTCATGACGCTAGTGATAATGAATTGCTACAAGCGTCCAGCTTTCGCAGTAAAGGTCGAATTCCTGTCGTTTCATGGTGCCACCCAGGTGATATATGGAGTCATAATTCTACTATTTTCATCAGTTGACATTTTTATGGTTCTTATTTTGGTTTGGTTTCATTTAATTATTTCACATTTCGGTATCTCAATTCAAGACTATTTGCCTTAATGCAAGTTATAACTTATAGATACTGGAGCAGTTCTTGCGCGTTCATCCCAACCTTCAGTCGGTCTCATGCAGAATACTAGGAGGTACTACATTACTGATAGGAACCCAATGGCCATTATTAATTTATTTTAATAAGAAGTTATTTATTTTTTTATGTTTTAGTATGTGTCTTGTGTTTATTGTGACAAGTGTCCAGTGTTGGTTACAAATAATGACAGTTTATGTAATCTATGTATATGTATTTTCTCATTGTATCATGTTGGACATGATGGATGAATGAAATTATGGTTTAGACTATTTTCTTCCCCTAGAAATAGATCCCGGTTCTAGTCCTCTTTTCCCTCTAGAGATTTTGGTTCTAGAGTTCCTTTCCCTCTTCTGCTCTTCTATCCCCTTTTTCCTATTTCTGTTTATGTTTTCTTAGGTTCTATCAGTTGCTTATTCAAACCTAGCCTGTCAACGCAAAATAAGTTTTTTGGGTTCTTTGGTGTAGTTTTGGAGGGATCCAACTGTTACTTTTTTTAAAGGACTATGCATAGTAGTAAAGATGCATGTGACAATTCAGTGTTAGAGAAAGGAAGTTTGCTTTATCAATATTGATCTGCTTTTTTGTACTTGCAGCACTGCAGATGAAAGGCTTGTGGGTGGATTAATTGGCCAACAAAATGATGGCTCACGCAGGCAAGATTATTGTTGCCTTATAGCCTATTTTAGAATCTTATGCCATACTATTTCTTTATTCACCAATATATGATACTCCTAGCAACATGGGCAAATCTATCACACGTGCTTGTGATTCAACCAGACTTCTTAATATTGCACTAGATGTTAATCTGTGTGGTTTTCCTGTTCTAAGTTTCTTTGTTTGGTATCTAAAATTGAACATCATTATCAACATTATTTCTTTCAGATCTGGTCATATTATGTTACTTACCTACAGTTTACCTTATTAGTGACAGTATAGTTGGATGTATTTACTAGTGGTTATGATTTCAGTAACTTTCTGGCAATTTAATAGACTTGTTTTTCTTCTTTTAGGAAGCTTTATATTGCTGACGCAAGACCGAGGACAAATGCATTTGCTAACACGGCCTTAGGAGGTGGTTCAGAATCATCTGCAAATTACTTTCAGTGTGAGGTCTGTAGATGTCTGGAATTGCCCATGTCTGATTGTTTTATTCTTGAATTTAGCCACATTCTAAACATCTGTCTTCTAATATATCATCAGGTACTTTTTTTTGGCATAGACAATATCCATACAATGAGAGAGAGCTTTTGTCGGCTGAGAGAGTGCCTGGACACTCATGGAAAAGCATCATCAGATGGAGTGTCATCTTTTTTGGTTAGTCTATGAATCTCCGAAATGTTGAGTTTTTTGTGTCCTCAGTGTATTGAGTAGGATCAGGGATCGAAAATTGAATGATTTGGAGTTGCTTCCGAGATTGCACTGGATTCCTCCAAAGAAACATTGGGTTTATATATAGCGGGATTAAAATTGAAACATTTATAGTTATGGCTGTTATCAGATGGGGTGTCTTTTGTGCGAGGAAAATTTAAATTTTCTGTTAGCAATGTGAAATGCTAAGCATGAATTTTCAAAATTATCTTCCATTTGATTGTGTAGTCTTGCAAAGAATTCCTTGCTGAAAAGACATTATCAAGTAGTAATTTGTTCCAGATAATGATTCTCCTATAGTTTATGTTTGTGCAAAGAATCTTTTGCTCACAAGTCTTGTTATACTTTTAGGTTTTTAGCTACATTTTGGGCAGAATTTGAACCAATGAAATTTGAAGTGCTATTTTACTTAATCTCAGATGATTATATTTGTTTCGCACTAGATCATATTTAAGCTGTTTTCCTTCGAACTTTTCTTTTCTGTGGGTTTTATTTATTGTTTGTTTTGGCCAGCATTTCAGTGAATGGCATCGACATCTTTATGATATTCTATTTAACTTGAGAAATATTCATCTTTGCTTTGGTTTGGATGATTTTTGTATGGGTTTTACCGACCTTGTGTTTCTATGGGGTCTATTTATAGAGACAAGGTGGGTCAACGTGGGGTGGAGGAAATCTAAGTAGTATGTCCACTTCAGTGTCTACTCTTGAGTACAGTGGATGGCTATCACATGTTCAAAACGTCTTAGCTGGTGCTGCTTGGATTGCTGCTCGCCTGCATATTGAAAATGCTGCTGTTCTTGTACATTGCAGGTACATATAACGGTTTCTTGTTTTTGGTCCATAATAAAATTGATTCGGTATTTGAAATCCAAGTCTGTCCTTTGATCAGTGATGGCTGGGATAGAACAAGCCAGTTGGTTTCTCTTGCTACTTTGTTACTTGATCCATACTACCGCACATTCAAAGGGTTTCAGGTATTAATTTTTTTTTTTTTTATTTTATAGAGCTATTTGGAATACTATATTGCCTTAAATTAGTTACTATATTGGATGTCATGTAACTCTGGGACGATCAAGTATCAAGAACTGGTATTTATCAAAAAGTCACATGCCAATGTTGTAGAAACTTCATTGAGAAACAGATTGAATGAAGGGTATCATTGTTGCACTTTGGTTTGGATGACTACAAGCATCTTTCTTGCCGATGTACCAGACAGAAGCCCCTTGGGTGCTTCCTCAATTCCTAGGATGAAAAAGATGGTTTAATAAACAGCCTCTATGTGTGTGTATTACATGAAAGCATAGTAAAGAAGCAGTCCTCTCACTTTTTTGTGGTTTGTTTCTGGTTAAAGTCATTCTAGTTCTATATTTGACTTGATGAACAAATCACCTTTTTCACGTGTCATAAGTAGAAACTTCCGCAATACCTTATTTCTTTTGTTGCACTTTGTTAGAAGATTATTAGGAAATAATTATAGTATTAGGAAATATTTAGAGTAAAAGAGTATTTGTTGTTATTAGGGATTATTAGGTAAACTTGTAGAAGTTTATTATCTTTTAGGAAACTTTTATATTATAAATATGTAATCATATCAATTAAATATGGAGAAGACTATTTACCCTTTCTTGATTTCAACACACTTCAAAAGTTTCTTTCTTGTGCAGGCACTTGTTGAAAAGGACTGGCTAGCATTTGGTCATCTATTTGCTGAGCGTATGGGAATTCCCACTGTCCCTGGAAGTGGCAACGTGCCCTTTGAGTTGAATAGACAGTCTTCTACTGGAGGTAGCCCTTCATCACCCATGCGCCAGTCATCATCCACATCTCAGCCATCCACTTCTCACGCACAGTCTTCAAGCAATTGCTCTCCCATTTTTTTGCAGGTTTGTTTACCTAACCTCTAGTTATTTTAAAATAGATGCAGGTATTCTCTCGTATTCAACTTGTTCACATTTCATTATTTCTCTTTTGTATAGATATCTCCCTCAAAGTGCACTTTCTAGGTTTCTTCATCTTTTTCCCTTTTCCTCTAAATTGAATAACCTTTTATTAAATTATATTTTCAGTTTATCTCTTGGAAATTTGTTGATATTAATCCTTTATCAGTACAACAATCAATATGTTGTCCTTTATGCACCCTAAATTACATCCAAACTGTTGACTTTAAGTTTGGGGTTTCTTGAGGGGCTGTGCATATTGTGAAAAAGAAAAAGATTAGTCACCATGTACACGCTCAAGAGGGTGCGTATAGTTCTCAATGATTCTAATTTTTCTTAAGTCAAAGAGAATGGAATCTAGTGCAGGCACTCCTTTCCCTAGCCTTATTTTTATAGTGAAAGTAACTTTGTAGGGTTGGGTAAAAATCCCAGATCTCTTTACAGTTAGACTAAGCAATACTCATTTTTCATTTTTGGGTGGGGGAACTGACAAAACATGACTGGATAGTGTGTGTTTGGCTGCCAATTAACAAATCCAGTTTCTTGAAAATAACTTAAGCTTCCATTTGCATAACATGAGTTTACCCAAACATTCATATTTCAAAACTGGGTATGTGAAAGTCAATTTCATTAATGATCTGTTCTATGTTTATCTTCAGTGGGTTGATTGTGTTTCGCAACTGCTGCGGATGTACCCTCCTGCTTTTGAATTCTCCTCGGTACATATCACCCTTACATGTCTGACTTTTCTGAGGTCTATAGATATGAATATTTCTTATCTGATATTGGGTTTTGCCCACTGATTACTTGCACAATTTCATGATTCAGGTTTTCCTGGTGGACTTCCTAGATGGTGTTCTTTCCTGTCGATTTGGAAACTTCTTCTGTAATAGGTATTTGGTTTTTGAGCAATTTTCTTTTCTATGGAATGGCTTAGGCCTTTGGTATATGTTTAGGTTTGATATGCTCTCCATTTGAAGATATGTTGGCCAACCAGTAGAAACCATGTTGCTTAAACATAGTGCTGAAATGGCTAGATGGGTTGGATAATGATATATAATTTAGGATCCAGAAAATAAATATCGTTTCCAGTTGATGCTAACATTTTTATGATAGAAGGCTTACACAACAGCCCGCACAAATAAAACCCGAACTGAAGTTTTTTTATTTAATAAAATCAGTTCTCAGCTACAAGTATGGTGGTAACCTATTATAATTGTCACCAACTGGCAATGCTATTTGAGACTTTTAAGCGTTTGGTTCTCTCTTTGCTTAGTTTATGATTTATCAACAAAGGAGTTTGGGCATTTTTTTTGTGTAATTCTTCTTACTAACTTCAATTATTTGCTCATTGTAAAGTCAATCATTGGCCATTCATGTGATCAATAGGTATAATTTTGGTTAGCTTGACTCAATTGGCATCTGAACTATGACTTTTCAGTCATGGAGACTACTATTATAGCTCCTGTAACACTGATCCAAATTTATCATTCTGGTGGTCAGTAGTTGCTTAGGACGAGTCCAGTATTGAAATCCACTGGCCATATATCTTCCTTTACTTTCCTGAGCTGTGATATCTCATCTACCATGAACATTCTAGGTGTTTACTGGTTTCAGGAAAATTTGGCATACACATGAAAGTTAATCTTAAGTTCTTAATTGTTATATTGTTTATTGATGCAATTGTTATGCTGTTTCCATTGCATTTTTTTGTCCAGTGAGAAGGAAAGGCAGCAATTCAAAGTTTCTGAGAATTGCGGGTGTTTGTGGGCATATTTGGCTGACTTGCGTGCTTCTGAAGGAAAATCTCACGTGCATTATAATATCTTATATGACCCATCAAAGCACAATGGTCCTATCCTTCCCCCAGCAGCATCTTTGGCACCAATAGTGTGGCCCCAATTTCTTCTTCGCTGGGCTTGTCCAGATGAAGCACAGGCTGCTGTTGAACTTGATGCACGATGTAGGCAAAAGTTTTTGGAATACTCTGAGTTGGAGAAGGTGAATTTTTTCCCTTATGATTGTCTTATTTGGTGACTAATGCATCTTTCTAAATGCTGCTTCCTTTCTCATTCACATAATTCATGGTGATCATGTAATCATTTTAACATTATGTTTATTTCCTTATTTTGGAAGCATTATAGAGCTTCTCTTGTTCATTAACTTTTAAGTGGACCAACTCTTTGTAAGATAGTTCAGATTAAGACACAATAAACATGCAAGGAGATGAGTTCTATTGAAAATCATGACTAATGCGTATGTCTCATGATTGGTTTGGGCTCCTGTCTTCTCTTCTGGTTGAGCAGGTTGTTTGTCTGTTTTTCCTTGTAATGCCTGTTTCATATTCGTGAGCAAACAAATTATGAGAACAACCTGTTTTTGAGTTTGCTAGTCCCAACAAAATTGTAGTATTCTGTTTGGATTGTCGTTTCGAAGTAAAAACTTTTGCTATGTGGAATGTGTATCAGGCTAAAGAGCTGGCAGAGAGGAAGGCCAAAGAAGTTGAAACTGTCATGGAATCATTGAGGTCAGAACTACAACATGAGAAAAAGGTAAGATGGTCACTTATGACCACGTCCAACAAAACAAGCAAAGAGAATGCTGCCATAAAACGAGTAATTCAGTCACTGGGGTGCAAGTTTCACTTATCTGATAATGGCGATTGCTTTTTTGACATCGAAAGCGACTTACTTGGTTCATCACAAACCTTTACGCGTCATTACCCCAAAAGGGATTTGGATAGTAAATCAGGTGATGACGAGAAAGATCTGTCTGTTTCAGTAGACGTTTATGAGGATGATGCAGACTATGCAGTTGTTCGAATATGTGAATCTCTATGCCCCCTTGGTGCCCCTAATGGACACTGCAGATGGCCAGATGGTGGCTGTGCGCAAAGGAATAATCAGCTTGTTGGTCTAAGGGCAAATTACGATGCATTTGATCAATTGTCGATTGATGATAGTTATTTCAAATCTGAATGAACAGTGATTAACGGTTAGTTTTTTTAAAATCTGAATGAGCAGTTACGTGAAGCACGTCGACAAAATGCTAACAGGTAAAGAAAAAGGTTCTCTGTTCACATCAACTAGTTTTTGATATCTTCTTTGGTAAGCCTAGTCTGGAGTACTTCTTTAACTCACCGATGAGATGAAGAATTAAGTAATGGAGGGCCCTGCTATTTTTATTGGGTCTCTAGATTTGTTCAAGCTATAGAGGAAACTGAAAGGCTTCTTGGTAGTTGGCACCAACTTTTTTAATGAGGTTGGAAGTTTTGATGGAAGATGCAGGGTGTTAATGTGCAACATGGTGATGAATACTTTGCTACATGCATGTAAATAACTTTGCAAATCAGAGTTGCTGATAGCGTTGCTTTATTCTTGAACAGGGTTACGTTTGGACTTGTACAGGCTATTATAGTTTTGTCTCTTGCTTACATTTTTTTTTTGGGTGGGAGAAGGTAATAATGTACAGCGTGAATAAATTTAGTCATTAATCATTCTAATGTTGAAATGACCCTTTATATTTTTCTCGAGTTTAACCTCTGGTTTTGGTAATTGAACGGTTAAATATGATATTCATCTCTTCAGATTACATCTCATAGGCATTAGTTCATTATCAACGCATAAAAAAGTACATGAAGAATTAGATTTATAGAATTCATATTTGGACCATATTTCGTTGAGCCATTAATATATATGTATATATAACTAAGATTCTCTATAGATCGTTCATGATACTACAAAGTTTAGATAATCATATCTTTCTTGCACCTAAAGTGTAAAGATATTCACTTTAAGTTATGGTGAACTTCTAGAACGCATTAGGATAACTAACAAATTGATCACCTCATTATGGGATCCATTTCAATGGATAAATATGTGACAATAATGATAAAATAAAACCTAATTATTTATTATGACTATAGTACAAAGATTTGATATCAATTAAAAAGGGCAAGATCTGCTTCCCTTAATTAATACTTCCTGTTTGATCAATCAACGTGCCAATTTGATCTCCACATAGTGCTCTTGATACATTCCCCGGTTCAACCATGTTGAAGACTACAACTGAGGAAGGGAATAATACTTCAGCAAATATACAAATTCAATAGCATCCTTATGATACACTGAACGAACCAAAGACCAACCTGGAATTCCATTCTCTTCACAGTATGCTAATGCCATCATATCTACAGAAGTGATGCCCCTAGAAGCAACTTCCCTAAAAGAAATGTGATCACCTGTTACATTCTCACTGCCACTATGGCAATCATAGGCCCCACCAACATTTGTTCCTTTCAGCACAACATCCGCATTGACTGGAAAACAAAATGAAACAATCAACATAACAATATAGAGAAATGCAATATTTGAATGTGGCACGAGGTAAACACATAAGGGCACGAAGTCATACGCTCAGAAGCTCTCAGAGCTGCGGCTACATCGGTGGTGAAGAGAGGATTTCCAGTGCCAGCACCGATACCACCAAATATGACAACCCGCCCTTTCTCTAGATGTCGGATAGCTCGTTGCCTGTTATAAGGTTCAGCAATCTCCGGCAAAGAGAATGTGCTTTGAACACGTGTCTGGATACCCAGCTTCTCCAAAGCAGAATGGAGCAGAATAGAATTCATAACCGTAGCCATCATACTTGTTTTACAGAAAATAACCATGTATAGTCAGCACAGAAGAATACAACTGAAAGCAAACATAATTTAGCAGAAAGAGTTATTTGGTACTGTGGTTCCTAATTGATCAGGAAAAGGAAGTTAAAGTGGATGAAGAGTTGTTATCAAACAAGGGCGCGAGTATTGAATTAAATTAGCCAACACAACAGACACACACATGCAGGCGAGTAAGAATTGAATTAAATTCAGCCAACACAACAACTAGCTCAATCATGAATCATGAATGTTCTTACTATTTAAAAAGAAAATTATTGTTTGCTACCAATGTACTGACACATGCTTTTATCACTTTTTGAGAGGATTTTAACTAATGACCGGTGATTGCAGTGAGCAATATGCAGGCAAAAGCACAAAATATTTACCCAATTTGGTAAGCTGTAGGCCTGTCCAACCCAGTAGCAGACCCCCAGGAATCTCCACAAAAGAAGTTACGGCCACCGACAACGATGGCAATCTGAGAAATGTATTAAACCTTAAAATTGAGCCTCCAGAGATGTTGACATGAACAAGCAAAATAAAGATTGTTCAATGAATACAAGAATTAGAAAATAAAGAAGGTGAGGCATACCTCTATCCCCATGCGGCAAGCTGTCGCCACTTCCCCAGCAATTTGCATAGCCACCTAATGATGGAATGAGCATTTGAATTGCAGATTCCAGTTAAGAAGTCTCTAAGAGTAAAAAACAATATATTTATTTGAATATCCCAAATGATCGTCAAATGTGTTAATAGGATCATGGAAAGAAATGGCACCTTGGGGTCAATACTTTGGCAGTTTCCAGCTAATGCAGATCCACTTATTTTAAGAAGAACTCTATGCCATTTCAGAAGAGATGCTGGTTTTGATTTTGAGTTATTCAACACTGACACATTGGTAGGCGTATATCTGCCAGTACATTTAAATACATTCCCATCATTCAATCACAAATTTCATAAACAACATCAGTTCATTCTAATTCAACATCCACAGGAAAAAAAAGCACAAAAATCAGAAGCTAGGTTCTAGCTTATTCCTTCCCTCTAGTATTAATCTAGGGCCAACCTAGTTTAAGTCCCCACTTGGTGGGATGCAGGAGGAAGGAATATACTATACAGCCTAACCGCAGAGAGAGACTGATTCAAACCCACGAATTCAAATCACACGGCAAACTAGCTTAACGTTGAGCCAAGCCGACCCTTCACTCTGGTGTTAGTCAATTTCACTGAAATCCAGTAGTTCTTGAATTATCCTCCTTCATCATAATTCTATCTCTTCCCAATGAAAAAAAAAACGAAACTTGCAACGCAAATCAAACTAGCCCGTTACGATTAACTCAAGGAGAATAGCTCCCCCCAAAAATAAATCTGAAAATTTTCTTTCAAATAGATCATGAGGAATAGCTTCTGACAAAACCTAAGAAACTACCACAAACCTAGGCTTTCCCGCAAAATCCGGCAAAAACTAGCAGTGTTTGTCAGACTTAACCAAAACCTAACCTAGGTTGTCTGCTCTGATTACGAAACCTCAAACAAGCACTAAATATGATTTTAAACCAAATTAGTCAAAGCAATCAATGAATCAACCAAAATACCTATTACTCTTTGGTCTTCTCACCACAGACAAAGGAGTAACACCACCACAAGCCTTCTCATCATCAGAAAGAGCCTTCACACTCAAAGCATTCCCCACAATGGCTTCAATCTTCTTAAACCAATGCCAACTACTCATCCCAACACTCCCACTATTCACCCTCTGAACCTCCACCTTATACCTCTTCTTCAAATTATCAATCTTATTCTTACACTGCTCCACACTCTTTCCCATTTTACCCTTCCCCTCTCCTCCACCACATCTCTCACTCACAACCCTAGCCACCTCCTCCCAATCCCTCCCTCTCAAATTCCCCCTATTCAACTCATTCAACTTCTCCGTATACACATCAAGAAGACACTCAATCGCCGAATCGCTCCATTCCTCACGATCCTTCCGGTAATCCGTACGGTAACTCGATTCGGAGGCTAGATCGGCGGCGGCGGAGGGTTTGGATCTTTTGTTGGAGTAACCGGAGATGTCTCCGCCGCCGGCGGCGGCGGCGGCGGCGGAGATTCGCTTGGAGGAGGGAGTTAGGGTTTTGGTTGGATCGGAGGATTCTTCGGCTTCGTCGGGGAATGGCTGTGTGAAGTAGTCACCGGCGTCGTCGGCGGAGGAGGAAGGGAGGTGGCGCGTGTGCGCGTGGAGGTTGGTGGTGTGGGAGGGAGAGTCGATGAGAGAGAAATCTTCGGTGGCCATTAGAGAGAGAAAGAGAGATTTTAGGGTTCCGGCGAAGAAGACGGCGCCGTTAGGAGGGGTTAAGTGTTGGTGACGATTTCCGTTATGACGGAGACGGAGACGGAGTTTTGGGGTTATGGAATCGCCGTCTGTTGTTTGCTTGCCTATAATGCAAGTAGCTCTTATTACTCAATGCATCGTAGCCGTTCATATCATCCTGCCATCACAAGGAGGCCACGTGGTAGTGAAGCAAATAAACCTATAGTACAACCAGTGTTGTAAGAACTGAACCGGTTTAACCATTTGTCTCGTGGGTTCAGTGGCCAAGAGATTGAACAATGAGCGGGGTTGTCCACCTAATTGCAAGTTCGATCCTGGGAAGTGACACTTAGTTGTGTCTTTATCGCGGCGCTTGGGGAGGTATATTCGCAGCACAAATTGCCTACCGTAAAAAGATCTCAGTTCAAGCCTACGGCACTGGATTGGGTTGGGTCAGGCGGTCATATGTTAATTTCCCTGCCCTTAGATTGTGAGTGAGCCCAACCCTTTTCCTAAAATTTTTGTATAAAAAAAAGAACTGAACTGGTTTAACTTTCAATTGTTTCATATTTCGACTCAATATAATAGTTACTACCTCCGTTCCTAAATATAAGATCACTATGGCTAATTTGGAGAGATTAAGGAAGACTTTCCAATGAATTAGGATTACATGATCTTCCCAAAATACCTCTCACTTAAATTTAAAAGACAAATAGGGATTTGAGAAAGAAGTGAGGGAGCTAAGAAGTATAAGGGTAGTTTGGACCAAAATTGAGACAAAATAGAAAGTAGTCTTATATTTAGGAACTTATCCACTTCCCAAAAGTGATCTTATATTTAGGAACGGAGGGAGTATCATTTTGGTCGTTGGTTCAACCATTGGTTTGAGCGATCCTGCTTTTACAACAATGAGCACAAAAAAAAATTAGGTCTATCTAGTTGCTCTCATTTATGGTCTCACGTATAGATTTTGATACATAATATGCCATAAATTTAAAACAATTATATGGCCGATGAAACAAACACATAATTGTTCTAGCAGTGGAAGCTTCCCTAGCTAGATCTTTTGGGTTTGGAGTTTGACTATTAGAAGAGACATTTGTGTTATAAAGGGAAGCCATGAAATCTGAAATTTGAGTGGTGGATAGTTTAATTGGATGCCAAGTAATAAGATCTAGAAATTTTGTTGATTACTAGTTGATATATAAGAAAAACTATGCAGAAGATAAAAAAAATCGCCCACTCTTTTCTATGTTTTCT
This sequence comes from Mimosa pudica, assembly GCA_029929735.1. Lineage (NCBI taxonomy): Eukaryota > Viridiplantae > Streptophyta > Magnoliopsida > Fabales > Fabaceae > Mimosa > Mimosa pudica. The sequence continues at coordinate 1,537,944 of JAKELP010000021.1, read as the reverse complement.
TAATTTTTTGATTTGGAAAAAAAGATATACGCTAGCTATAGTTAATTGTTTTATAGTGTTAGGTTTAGATCTCTGTCAAACATTGCGTGTTTGTGTTTGTTTATGATTGGTAATAGTGATGACAACTATGGCAATTAAATTACCAATAACCTATAAATTAAGATAAATACTTACATACTCAGAATCTCACCTCACGTTATCGAATTCCAACTAATTAAATTGCGGCAATTCATTTAATTTTATTCAACGATTTTAGCTTATTTTTATGGTAATAGTAAAGGGGGGAAAATCATTGTTCATTTATATCTACTCTATATTATATTCTAATTAATTATCAGAAAATAAACTATAGGTTTTGGCATCTAGAACTATTTGTCTAACTGATGCTATGGCCCCGATGGCAACCAAAACTGAGGAAGCAAAAGCTATGCATGTGTTGACCCGAAAGACAAGGCTGCGTTTGGAGGGCTTGAAAGTAAGATTGAAGAAAACCATTGGCAATATAAAGTCAATAGGAATGCAGCCAAAAGCACCAAGCACTGCCATTATATCTCCAAAGAATGGCAACATTGCAGCCAATAATGTGGCCACCACCACTGATAATGACCTTGAAATCAACCTTAGCACATTCCTAATTGAGAACTCCCCCACTTTTGGATCAGCAAACATCGTTTCAAATAATTCATTTGTTGGCTGCAGGTAGATCTGCACAAAAATGATTGAATAACACTCCAAAATTAGTCCAAAATGATTGTATGACACAACCAATAATTGTATTAGTCCAAAATTATGTAACCTACCATCACTAGTGTCTCAAGTCATCACTGGGTGCAAAAATTGACATTTAGACCGGTAAAACAGTCATTTTGACCTCATTTACCTGTTACTAGTCTACATTAGAAGGTTTAAAAAGTTATAAACTTTCAATAGGACCGAGGCACAATGCCAATGCCTCATACTAGCTTGGATTGATAGCAATCCTTTTTTAAACTCAAGCTTTAAGCTTGCCTTTGTACTTAAAAAAAAGTTACAAACTTTCTATAGTTGAAGAGAATGTAGAAATTTAAAATTATGAAATCTACAATCATTGGTTGTATTGAGTATGAGAGGCTGCAATTTTTTATATAACTCGTGGACTTTAAAGTCCACGAGTTTTTTATAAAAAAATGCTCTTAGTTAAAAAAATATAAATTAAAGATCAAATTAAATTGAATTGAATTGAATTGAATGAGAGTCAACAAAATTTGAATAATTGTGAGAAGAGGATATTTTCATTATTCATTCTTATTATCACTTTTTCAACTTGAAAAGGAAATGCATGTGGATAAAGGTCTTTAATTATGAGACAATCAATAATAGCGCAAGTAATAAGATGATGTTAAGATTTGACAAGATCTGGGCAAGTGCGGACAAGGTGGTGGCATGCTTGGACATGATCAAGTCAAGATAATTAATTAAGTAAGGTCCGGGCTTAGTTCTTCTTAAATAATGTTTAAATCTTATGGATGGATGAGAGAATCACTCCCAACTTTTATTAACCTATTAGTTGAATCAAACTCAATAGTAATAATCTTGTCCAAAAAAAATTAAACTCAACAACAATATAATATGTATACAGTATACTAGCTAGCTAGATATTTATGTATGAAATAAACTATATAATCTGATTGAATTAATATGTGGTGCAAGTTGTTTTTTGTATCTCTCGATAACTAATTATAAGAAATCTACCCACTATTATAGGATAAGTGATCGGAATGAAGAAACTTGATTGCATTTAAGCAAAATTAAAAGTTGCGAGCTTATATTATGTGAGAAATATAAAACCAATTAATGAATGAATTGATGATGTGTGACATGCAAATTGATCATCAAAAGTATTAAACTTTATTTTGATCTTATTACCACAGTGACTGCGAGTACTTGGAGAAGAATGAATAAGTTGGTGATGAAGAGAAACCAAGTGGGAAGAAGAGGCTTGTGTTGTTGTGACATGAAGTTGGAAATAATGGTGACATCGGCTTGATTCCCAAATGCCCAATACCCTGATATTGCAACCATGAAATAAGTTGGAACTATTACACCATAGCATACACTTAGCCCTTTAAACATCTTCCCCTTCACTGGTGCTGCTATTGTTGCCTGCATACACATGAATTCCAAATTAATAAATTATTACATTTCTATCACTGAATTTGCAGTTGTTTTTGCATGGACCCCAAGTAAGTGTCTCTTAAGCCTCCCATATATAGATACATAGCTGTATAAATAGTGGGAAAAACTTACATCAAGTTACTTTCTCCAGGTTCTCAAGTTCTTTTAATATGGGAGTGACACGTGTCCTTTTATTGAATGAATGGTTGTTATAAAAGGACACATGTCACTCCCATATTAAAAGAACTTGAGAACCTGGATAAAGGAACTTGACATAAGTAAGGTCCATAAATAGTGATGATAAAAGTCAATATTCATAGAGTTAATATAATGTACTTCCTCCGGTCCTAAATAAGTTGAATTTTTTGGAAAATTCTAAAAAGGCAAAATAAATTAATTTACCTAATTTTTCCCCTTAAACTAGTTTATTTGACCTATAAACTAATGGATAATCTAAAAATATATCAAATATGTCATAATTTAATAACCTATTTCGCAATCTTAATCTCTCCAAAAAAGTTAACTCATCAGTCTTACATTTAGGACCGGAGGGAGTACTTATTAACATGTTCAAATTATTTACCTGTATTTCAGGAATGATACCACAAGCATATGTGGTAGAAATGATTGAAATGCCATTGAAGACACCAAAGAGCTTGTCAATACTACTCCCATTTATTGAATAGCTTCTAGAGGATGCTATATCTTTTGAGTGATGACCTGAAATACACACACATACACATAGAGAAACAGCGCATATATAAGTACGTATTCTTTTTACAGTTCTATTGAAGGCGTCACGGATGTGTTTTATTCAATATTTCCTTACCAATATATATGGAACCAATTGTGGCACAGACACTATAAGCCACACAAAGATTAAGAGAAACAAGATTGATATGCCTTAGGGAATGGAATGATGGAACTTGAGCCAACACTAATGTGATCACCCCACATATCACTATGAATTGATATAGTTTCATTGTTCCTTCTGGGTAGTACAGTACGTAAATGAACTGGACACACACAAAGTTATTTAAAACACAGTTAGCAGCAAACATTAGGACAAAGAATAAGCGTGATTCTGGGTAGTACAGTACGTAAATGAACTGGACACACACAAAGTCATTTAAAACACAGTTAGCAGCAAATATTGAGACAAAGAATATGCATGAATATTCCATTTTCTAACGTGGGAAATTTATCTACAGATCCTTATAACGTGGGAAGTTTTTTTTTTTTTTACTTTTTATTATGTCTTTATAGTTTCAAGTGTTTTTTAATAAGTCCCTACCGATGAATAGTTGATTGAGCTGGTATGATGTAAGGATAACAACATATATTTGAATCCCAGGAAACACACTTACTGGAAAACCCTACCTATGTAGGCAAGACAGTACCCCTACCTCTTGAGTCTGAATTAGTCAATTGTCAATAAGCTCTAGATTACGCAGAGATGTTTAACAAAAAAAAAAAAGTCTTTATAACAAATATAAATCTTAGAAGAACCTTATCACAAATGTTAGTTGTACTGTTAGACTTGGCGACATTAATGTAAGGCTTGTTACAATCCGATTCTTATAGATTATTTTATCAATTAAATACTCATATAGTTTAACTTTTTTTTTAATTTTCATGTGACTAATAAAAATTAAAAAAATTAGAATACTTAATTGAAAATCAAACGAAACTATAAGTGATGAAATAAAAAAGAAAAGAAACTTTAAGAAATTGATTAAAATAGATGAAACTACAGAACTTGATGGAAGAAACTAGCCATCAGCTGATGGCCATTTTGCATTGTCTTCTAACCTTGAGGCTTTGCCCTCCCACAAGAGGACCAGTAATAACTGCACCAAAGCATATAGCCAACTGAAGTGGGCCCACATAGTACTTGGACCATCTAGGTCCTATATGCATCAATGAAGTTAAGAATAAGATTATTATAGTTGGTATAAATATAAATAAAATTATGCAAACGCTTCCCCAGAAAGAAGGAAAAGAAAGATACAAAAGAGACCTAAAATATGAGTGGCCATGTCTCGGTAGCGAAGTTGACGAAGACCAAGCTGTGCATAGTGGTCCAAGATGAGAGATAACAGATTGTAAGAGTAGAAAGTGACAATACCAGCTAGTGTTAAACACAAGACTCCACCAATCCATCCAAGAATTGTGAATGACAATGGAAGAGTCAACAGCGCTGGGCCCACTATGGATGTAGTCAAATGATAACCACTGTGCAACCATGATCCTGTTTTAATCCACAAATACACCGTTTTTCATGATCATCTCTGTAAAATACCAGTTCAATTTAAAATACAAAGTAGATTTTAATCGGCGGAGTTAGTATTTTGATGAATAGAGTGAAATAAGAGAAGAAAATAACAAAGAAACCATATTCATTTAATATTATTTTTGGAGGAGCAAAATAAACTAATATTGCTCATAAATATAAGATAAAGTTGATTTTTAAAAAAAATTAATAAAATTAAATAAACCACTATTTTATCATATGTTATATAAGTAATTATATTATACATTAACTTGTAGATAATGTAAATTAGTTAGGGAAAATTAATTTAAATTAAAATCCTAAAGAAGTAGAAAACTATCAAGATGAGGTCCAAAGGTTGTAAATAACACTTTTCCCGAGAGATCCAAAGGTTACTTTAACAATTTTGCCGAGAGATAATTGTGAATGAGAGAATGAAAGAGTCAACAACACTGGCCCCACTATGGGTGTAGTCAGATGATGCTTCCTTTTCCCTCAAACACCAAAGATCCAATGGTCTGCATTAAATATTTTATTAAATTAAATATATTTTTATTTTATATTTAAAAATCACATAATAAATTTAATCTATCAAAATGTATTTTTCATGATTAACACTTGTAATAAAAAATAAAAATAAAATCTAAATTTAGAACACCAGTACTATACAATTTTTAACTGTTCGGACAAAATTTTGACATATTAAATTTATTCTATAATTTTTAAGTATGATTATAAATATATTTATTTTCATGAAATATTTAATGTAGACCATTGGATCTTTTGAGAATTGAGGGAAAAGGTGGAGAAGGGCAAAGGAGAGGATCCTTGTCCTTTTAATAAACAAATAACCCGTTTTACATGAGGATGATCTGTGCTAACTACTGCCGTGTAGAAGAGCAAATGAATTAATGAAAAAGAAATTTAGGAAAGCGATTAGGTAATACATATTAGGGCCAAACTCATATACATATTAGGTATACATGTTCTAAAGGTAAGACCCAAACTCATATATTAGGGCCTAACTACCAATGTGGATTTGGATCTTGTACAAACAAGTCATTATTTATTATGTTCACACAAGTTTTATTTGTACAATTTTACGTAACTGTGGAGATATTGTTCCAAACATCAAGATAAAACTACAACTATATGGTCTCTTAAAAATCGAATAATCTTCAATATGGTGAAATATATATACAATATTTCACCAATTGATCTGACCCACGGACGGGTTGAATCAATAATCCTTTTCTGGATAGATGTATTTATAAGAAAATTGATAATGATGATAAAACACATCATCCCATATTATTAGGAATTTTTGAGTGAGGATCCATGTTGACCTCTCTCTTAGCTTTTGGTATGGATCAGTAACCATATATTTAGCACGCCTAAGTCACAAGTCAAGCCTCTTGTTTATGACCATGGGTGATAAATCAATTTACCTAATATAGACAAAAATACTCTTTGTACCGTAATTTAAGAGTTAATTGACTTTATCATTAGGGAAATTAATGAATCTGAATAAATTGCGTATAAATTTATATTGATCATATTTCCAAAGTTAATCTATCTTACTTTTAAACACACACACTATATATATGTGTGTGTGTGTGTATGTATATATAATTAAACAATATTTAACCAAAGAGTAGTTGGTTGAGCTGATAAATGACATTTGACTATATCGGACGATGTTTAACAAAAATGATAAACAATATATGTATATATAATTAAATAACTTATTTACATTCTTTAATCTCTTTAAATAAATTTAACTCTCTTCTATTTGTTTCGTATATCTAGCAACATCCTTTTGATAAACAGACCATTATGAGATTGAAGCTATCACGGTTAAAGAAAGTATTCATATATATAGCAAATTCACCTCAAGTGGATTCGAAAGATTTAATAAATTATATGATACATGATCTTTAACACACGCACCCAGTTAACTGGTTATGAGATTAAAGCTGTCACGGTTGAAGAAATCATTCATATAGCAAATTGTTTTAACCAGTTTCAAACACAACTGGGATAATTGAAACCAATGTACATACGTATATAAAAGCAAATACATATACTATTGAAACTAACCTCGGGATTTGAGAACAAAGAGAGCTCCTGCGTCTAGTTGATGTGGATCAGAGGAGTTGACATGGCCATTTTCCTTGTTATTAATTTCAGGCAGCTCAACATTCACTGAGCTATGAACCACTCTTCCCATCTTAATTAATTTGCTTGAATATCTCTTTCTCTCTAATCTTTTTCCTCTCTATCTTTCACTCTCTTCCAATGTGTATATACACACACCATATATATACACACACACAGGCAATAATGATAAGGAAGCAAATATTTGAGAATAAACAATCATGTCAGTTTTCGCTCCTCACTGTTGTAAAGGAATTGACATTAAAGTTCTTTGGAGGAAAATTGAGGCCGACATATCTGTTTCTTTGGGTAGATATTGAATAGGACAAAATTGCACACTAAAGCAAATTTGAATTGGATAAAATTTTCAAAGTTCTATTTTCTTAATATTATTTGTGCTTGATTTTCATATCGTGCTATATTATTTAATAGCTAAGTCATGAATACAATAATACCTCCTAATTAAAATATATATAAACTTTATAAAAGAAATTTCGATTAATATTCAGCTTAATTATAAATTTGTTACTTCTTGTCCTATACGATTAAAGACAGACTAAGATCGATCAGACTAGCGTGGGTGTGTGTATAGTATACTGATCAGAATTATTTTTGATCAAATAACCCTTTACTTGACATTTCTCACAATGCATGAGAGCATAAATGGTAATAGTAGTGTAAAAGGGAACTCTTTTCCAAAAGAGTAACTCTTTTCCAAAAGAATACCCTGTTAGATGGTAAAATTTTTTAAAGCATGCAAACACTATATTACTTCTACATGTTGTGAGACCAGGATATGCGAAGCTCATAAGAATATTGTGAACTATAAATAATCAAATATTATTAGGTTTTGGTATATATCAATTCAATGCTTATATGTGATTTGAATGTTTCCAAATGTATAATATTGAGCATATAATTTTATTTGGATATCCTTTAATTTTTTAGCTGTGGTAAGTTACGTTGTCGATGTGAAAATTAAAGCAATTAGTGGTTGATTAAAGGATTCTCCATGTGACTTGATGAAGGTGATGCATTATATTGTTTGCTTAAATATGGGCGGTGATCATTGGTTTGATGAGAGTGGCGTGGGATACTGGGTGCCCTAAGCTTATCATGGAATCTGATTCAAAAACCATGATAGATCTTCTTCAAAGGGAATTAAATGGAGCCCATCGAGATGCTGATCTATTGGAGCAAGCAAAATGTCTTCTTGAAAATGATTGGGAGGTGATAATTTGCCATATTTCTAGGAATAAAAATAAAGCTAGAGACATTATGGCGAAGCTTCCTTGAAACGTTGTCAGGATTACACACGATTGATCAGGTAGTCCCTGAGTTAGAAAAACAACTAATAATGGATTGTAATGGGAATTATCCCATAGAGATAGTGTGGTTTCTCTTTTTGTATCGAAAGAAAGAAATGAAAAGTAGTTAGTGAAAATCTTATTTTAAGACTAAAATGAGATATACTTCTGTGAGTCTTTGTCATTAGATTATTGCTTATTAAAGCACATATACATGATAAGCATACATGCAATGAAGTCAAAACTAACCGCTGTATTATATTAAATATTATACATTTATACTAACAAATCGATTTTATTTCTTCTAGAAAAGTTGACCCCATATACTGTCCAACTTCATGCACATACATATTTAATGTTGGTGAATATGGAAATTGAAAACATCAACTTAGTTAGAATCCTCCCTCCGGTCCTAAATATAAGACCTAATTGACTTTTTTGAAAAATCCTAAAAAAAAGCAAAATAAGTTAATTATAAATTGATTTACCTAATTTTTTCCCTTAAACTAGTTTATTTTACGTATAAACTAATGGATAATCTAAAAATATATCAAATATATCATGAGTTAATAGACTATTTTGCAACCTTAACCTCTCCGAAAAAAGTTATCTAGGTCCTATATTTAGGACCGGAGGTAGTATTATATATGTAGAGTTATAAATTTGATTTAAATTTTATAAAAAAATAAAGAATTTATAAGGGGGATAGAGTAAATTAAAGAATAAAGAATTTTTAATTTAAAGAATTTATTAAAAATTTGATTTAAAATTATAAAAAATATAATTAAGATACATATATACATATATGTACCGTCCAGCTTCATGCACATATATATTTCATGCTCTCTTTCTTCTTCGTTTATTATAATATTCTCACTCCTTTTCATTTGAAGTTATAGTTCTATAGATAAACGAGTGCTCTTCTATGTATATTAAACACTATATGATAAAATTAAACATTATTTATCATTGACAAAAGAATTAGTTTACAAAGAATTAGGAGGTTGATGATCAAATTTGAAACCTCCAAATGTACAAGGATCTGACTTCTTCATTTGCTTTCATGACAAGCTGTTCAATGGTTCTGTTAACTTGTGAGACTCTTAGAAGTGAGACACATAGCTAATAGCAATGATTCCCCTTTATATGAGCCAACCTCCCCGGCCAAGATGCACAGCAAAAGTACTTCACTCAGCTTCTTGCCTGTGACACAGTATTCCATGAATGATCCTCTCCATGAACACTATGAGATTTTAATGCACAAATCTAGATTGAGGTCCAAATCCCAATAGATTGTCCTAGCAGTGGGGAGTAGAGTACTTTCAACTTATAAATCACACTTTACATGTGAGGCTTTGCATGACCATCGAGCTTAGTACACTTGATTCTTCACCTTGCACTTAGGACTGGAGATTTTAGTTCTGGTTTTGATCGAATCTCTCCGAATATATGACTCTAATACTTTGAACAGAATCTAAACTTCACACTCATCTTTCACTGTCATACTTGCTCTAGCACCTTTAAAACCAATGGAGACTCAACTATGTATATATTTATATTGCTGACAATAACTCTATGGGCCGTTAGAAAATAAACGGTATGTCTTAGCATCAAGAACGATCTGTCTAATTGATGCTATTCCTCCTATTACAAGCAAAACCATGGAAGCCAAAGTTATCAATGTGTTGACCCAAAAGATGACACTACGTTTTGAAGGCTTGAAGGTAAGATTGAAGAAAACCATAGGCAAAATGAAATCTATTGGAATGACTCCAAAGGCACCAAAGATTGCTATTATGTCTTGAAAGAATGGTAGCATTGCAGCCACTACTGTGGCTACCACCACTGATAATGATCTTGAGATCACTCGTGGCACTACATTTCTAAGTGAAAACTCTCCCTTGGTTGGATCTCCAAACATGGATTCAAACAACTCATTTGTTGGCTGCAAATAGCTCTGCAACATCATCAAAGAATAGTTATGCATCAGTTCATCGTACACATACACATGCACACATATTGGCACTTAGTTCAATTTGTTGGAGAAGTGCGTTAAAAGTTGTGACATATTGCTCAAGATTGAAAACTCCTTATTACTATATACTAAGATGTGAGTTTGAAATAGTATGAAATTAAATTACTAAATAAAGGAGTCTTAGGAATTTCAAGTAGGAGATTATAATTGTTTTGGGCTTTAATTTTATGTATTTTATCTAGTTATTAGTTGGTTCGTTCTATTATATCATTATCCAGTTTTTATATATACAAACCATTATTATTGCATCGTGATTAATTAATGTTTTGAAATTACCCTTTTGATCATCATTAGACTATATATCTTTAATATCCATTTTATGTTAGTTAGTTGCCTATATTAAAGATTTAAAGGTTTTGTCTTCATCCTCTCTACATGTAAAAGGCAATGCTCGTCTATGGTAAGTAGTGTACCTACCAAGCTCCATTTCTGAAACTCTCCCTAGTTAAGAGTTTGTGTTATTCTACGCTCCAAATAAGAAGAATTAGTTTAGTACTAAGAACTGTCACGTTTTAAATCTATATCTTGCTCATTCAATTACTAAAGGCAATGCCTTAAAATACGACTCCAAAAATACTGTTTTTTATGCCTGTAGTGATTGAGATGTTATAGTTTTCGAGTGCTTCAAAATACAAACTACATCTTGTCCTTAGAGTTTTTACAATCTTGCTATACATACACGTATGTGTATTTCAATCTTGAATCCTCTCAACTAAATCCCTAGGACTAATACTCATCATATGCCTTATATAACTTAGCTTAGACAACTCTAATTTGGGTACGCATATGTGGGGCAATAGAGTAAAGAGGAATATACGCCAGTAAAAATTAAATATAAGTAGTTCTTACGTACCACAGTGACTGCTAGTACTTGCACAAGAATGAATAAGTTGGTCATCACAAGAAACCACTTGGGAAGTAAAAGCTTTTCTTTTCCTATGAAGCTACTCATAATGGTTGGAGTAGAAAGATTTCCAAATGCCCAATATCCCGATATTGCAACGCTAAAATAAGTTGTGACTACCACCGAATAGCATACGCATAGTCCTTTAAACATCTTTCCCTTCACTGGAGGAGCTATTGTTGCCTGCAATGAAGCTTAGTTATTATATCACTCACTAGGCCTTGACATGCCTCAATTTTTTTTTAAAAAAAAACATTTACAAGGGTTATTACAAATCCCCTACCAACAAACTCAAATTTAAACTCCTTAGAAACTGGACTAATATTGTTAGCAAATATTTCTATACATATCATAATAATGAAGTTTGAAGAGAAAGTATATATAACAAAAAAGTAGTCAAACGAGCGTTCAAGTGGTAATTGGGTTTGAGGCTACAAGTTTATTGATATCCAATTGACACAAAAAAGTTTATAGGTCAGTGATATGTTTAACACATGATAAACTAATTATAACGCATATATTAGTTACCTGTATTTCCGGAAGGATACCACATGCATATGTGGTGGAAATGATTAAAATGCCATTGAAGACGCCAAAGAGTTGGTCTATAGTACTCCCTTGCACTGAATAGTTTCTGGCTGGTGCGTTCTTGGAATGACCTAAAAAAATCACAAAACAATTAATAAGAAGAATTTCTTGCTATAGATTTAATTTTAAACAAAAAATAATATCATATTGGCTAACAAACAATAAAAAATATCATATTGAACACAAGACCGTCAATATTCTTCTAACACCGTTTGTAACTTGTCATTGAAAAATATTTACAACGTTAGAGATAAATTAACGGCAATGGCCAATATATATGATATTTTTTTATTCTTTGTTGACCAATTATATATCATTTATTGTTTGTTGACCAAATTGATAATTATGTAATTGTTTGTTGGTCAAAATGATGACTGTTAGCCTATTTATACACACTTTGATTTTGTGTGATTAATTTGATTCAAAATTTTGCTTACCAACATATATAGAGCCAACAGTGATACAAACGCTATAAGCCAGACAGAGAACAAGAGAGACAAGATTCATGTGCCTTAGAGAGTGGAATGATGGGATTTGAGCCAAGACTATTGTGACAATCCCACTTATCATGATGAATTGGTACAGCTTCATTGCTCCTGTTGGGTTGTACAACGTGTAAATGAACTGCATGCATGTGTAACAAATTAGTTGAAAAGAAGGTTTATGAAACATGCAAACCCGTTTACAAAATGGACTCTAGCCACTCAAATACAAGGAATATTGAGTTCGAGTTTGAATTCAAGTGAATATTATAGAAAACCTTTTTATGAGAGTTAATATCCAATCAGACTCAACAATGATTGAATTTAATTAGTATAAAAAATTGTAATAACAATAATAACCATGTGATGGGAAAATTGACCTTCTAACCTTAAGGCTTAACCCAATGACAAGAGGTCCACCAATAACTGAACCGATGCAAATAGCAAACTGAAGTGGGCCAATGTAATATTTGGCCCATCTTGGTCCTGCGGCAAAAATGGAAAGAAAACTATTATATGTTTCTGCATTATTTAAGTGTTAACGTATATTCAATTTTCATATCATTAATTTAATGTTTCAATTCTAATATAGAGATAGAATTATTACGATATATAATATATTTCTTGTACTGTGAATGAATATCAAGTAACTACCTGGGATGGGATGCCCGGCCCAAACTACTCAACTTCAAATGCACGAAAAGTACTTCAAACTCAATTTAGATGGGAAAATGATGTTTGACATTATTATTTCATAGGTAATTAACTTTTTGTCAAACGACATATTAAAACATATGCTCAGTGAGTTTTGCCCAAATTTAGTGTGTAAAAATAGTATTTTTACAACACTAATAATAGTAAACAAGTGGATAAATATCTTCTAAATTTTGAAATCTCGTATGGACTAATTTAGTTTTGATATTAAAAATTGTAAATTGCTTGTCTAAAATTTTAAAATTTAAAAGGTATTTTTATTATTTTTTTTAACCAAAATTCAAGCTCATAGCATGTAACCACACGCACCTTGAAAGGGAAGATAGGGATCGAATTCAATGATTGAATTATAAGAATCAAATCATGTGCGGGAAGAATAATGGGAGAGAGAGAGAGATTGGAGATTAATGAATAGACACACACACATACATCTATATATAATAATAATAACTAGAAAAAAAAGGAAAAGATGTATGAAAAGCAATTGCAAGTACCTAGAACATGGCGAGTGAGGTCTCTTAGGCGAAGCTGGCGATGGCCAAGTTGAGCATGATGGTCCAAGACAGAAGATAAAAGGTTGTAAGAGTAAAAGGTGATGAGGCCAGCTAGAGTCAAGCACACCATTCCACCAACCCATCCTAATAAGCGGAACGAGTATGGAAGAGTCAAAAGTGCTGGCGCCACTATTGATGTCGTCAAATGATACCCACTATGCAACCATGATCCTACACGACATTAACACCATTCATTCAAAACCTTATTGCTTATTGCTAACTAGTAATCCATCATAATATCAACATAAATCCCAGGAAAATTAACTATTTGTTCATTGTAATTATTAGCACATATTGATTATGGGATTAATTCCGTCTCTTATTGGTTAGCCCCTCTAATTAGAACTTTTCTGCCTTGTTGACTATTTGACTTTCAATTAAAACTTCATTGTAATGAGATATAAGCATTGAAAAAAGAACCATACTTCAAAAGTTAAGGGCCCGTTTACTTGGGAGGAATCGAGATAATGGAAATGGAAATGGGTGTGAGGGTAGATAAAGATTGAAAACAAAGGAAATTATTAAAGTAAAGTTTGTGGAGTCGAAAAAAGTGTGAAATAGAGAAAGAAAGCTTGTGGACTCGAGATATATGTAAATTACCATTTTCAATTTCAATTCCATCTCCTATATCTCAATTCCACAGGACTTAACCATTTAAATATGGGGCACATTCACATATATTGAGTATTCTAATTCAAGACAATCAATCATATCATCCCAGTGCTGGAGTTATGGCAATTCCATTTAGATTATTGGTTCACCCAGGTCTACGATCAAATGAACAATTCATCACAAACAAGATAACAGTAGTCTCTCTTATTTCATTGCTATCAAAAAAAAAAAGATAACAGTAGTCTCTTTTATTGGATGCTCTTTATTAAGTGCCCCCTTTCCTTGCTTCTGAAACTCAATATATTCTGCTCAATGATACCCAGTTCCGAAGTTGGGCTTGTTTATATCACAACATTATCACACCCATTCATTCATAGCTCTGGAGGCTAATCAATCTGCTAAACACTTAAACAATTCTACAAACTCTATAATAGAAGTTCAAATTCTCTCACTGTTGGACTTAATTTCCCTTCTGATACAACTAGAACTAAAACAGTCAAAAGGCTTATTCAGACATAGCAGAAATGCCAAAGTTTAATAATCCTACTTGTTTTCAATTGATCCTCTTAATTATTACAGAAATAAAAAAGTGTATGTACAAATCAAAAGCGAAGAAAAAATACTAACCTTTAGATTTGAGAACAAATAAAGCTCCAGCATCAAGTCCCTGATGAGAATTATCACTATTATTAGAGACACTACTGATTTGGCTGTTTCCCTTCTCAACTGAAACTGGTGATCTTTCAGGCATTTCCACTGTCATGATCGCCACTGTTTCCAGATCAACTGTTCCTCCCATCTTTATTCCTCTCAGATTTTATTTTATCTTTCTGTCCCTCTCTCTCTCTCTATATATATATATATTTATATATCCAGCTCGAACAGAGTGATTTTCAATATGTGTGTGCCTTGGGATAGTCATATATAGGCACATGATATAGTTAAAAAGATACTTGAAGAAGACGACCAAAATAATAATACTAAATGGCAAGTTTGACCCCAAAAATTTGAAAAGGACTAATACCTTTGATGTGTAAGTACAGAAGCAACATATGTATTCTTTGCTTACCATTATTCTCAGTCAAAGAATCACTTCTATAAAATAATTCAAGGTTTTGGAATAATTTTTAAGACGACTCATCTTTTTTTTTTTAAAAGAGCAACTAGTTCAATGACTCACATGCACTAAACAAATTTTTGTCTTTTTGGAAATTTTTTAAAGTCCTTGTCTGGCCATGTTTGGGTTTTATCATCATTACATAACGCTTTCATCTTACTTTGATCAGGTTGTTACAGTTTCACTTTTTTTTTAATTAATTAAGATTTTTTACATACTCTCCCCCCGGGTGATACTATAATGATTTGGTTAAAAAAAATCTAGTGAAAAACTAAATATACACACATGATGAGGTGAAATATATGTTTTTTGGCCAACAGGTAAAATATCAGTTGGGATTTTGGTAAAAAAAAAACTATTTAAAAACAATAAAAGGGCCTAATTTAACAGTTGTAAGGACCTGTAGATTAATTATAACAGTTGTATTCATTGAACTTTTGATGATTATTCATGGTATATATGTATTATATGATCAATATAGTACGTGGAATATAATGATTAGAAAAAAAGTGGGGATGGTGGGACAACATAATTAATTAGCTGGCTCATGACTCAGCTTAGCATGAATGTGGAAGTCAAATTAAACTGCCGTGTTATTCAAAAAATTAAAAGATAAATCAAAGTCTTCTAATATATGTCCCCTAGAAAAGTTGACTGCCAGATCCAGCCTGTCTAGACCAAAACTCCATTCATGCACAATATAGCTTTATTTTTTCTTTTTCAAAGATAATAAAGATAATTTTTATATTAAAGTTGTCTTGGGGGAAAAACAAAGCGAGTCCAATGGATAAAAATTAATATCATGACTAATATAGAACAAAACAAAAATCAATCAATATCATAAAAAAGATATAAATGGAAGCTTCCACTCACTGAAATATTTCTTTTTAGAGTGCATTAAGACATATGTACACTGGGATTTTAACGGAATGAAAACTAAAAAGATCTTTCTTTAGTGATTAATAATCAATTCCATGTACACAAGTCTTGTAACTACCCAATAAGAAATAATACCATGCTGCTTTTTTCTGAAGGTTATTATTGCAAGCTATGTTGCATTTTCCATCATCAATAAATTAATTAATTGTTGATCTTGAATTATTTTGATTTCTCTGGAAAAAATAAATAACTTTGATATTGTTAATTTAATATATCTTACATAGAAAAATAATAGTACTTTGAATTTGGTCATTCGGTCAGTCCTAGCCAAAAAAAAAATTAAACAAAGATATCGCAAAACTTCTCAAGCTTTTTCGTTTAATTAATATAGATATAAATTTGATTTTGTTTAGTATCGTACTACTTTGTAATTTTCATTTCCCATTGCTACAAAACTGTTGTAATCATGTAATCTTTTTAGTATTATTTTGTCTTTTATTCAAAAAAAATAATTTTTAAACAAAGATTTTTCACCTGTTTTTCTTTCTATTACTTCAGATATAATAATATTTCTCTATTTACTTTTTAAGTTACAATCAATTCATAATGACATTTTAATATTATAAATACATATAACATAATGGTCGTGTAATTCTTTTTTTAAACGATACTAATGTAATTTGATGTGAGAGTTTTTACCAAATTATGATGGGATTTTGAATGGGATTCATTTGTATTTTTTTTTTGTTTTCCTTGCCTTTTTTTGGGTTTGCAAGCTATCGAACTCATATCCTTGTGACTTAAAAGACAGGCAGTAAACTACAAAGGCAAGTGATAGCCAGGAATTGTTAGGAAGAAACCTATTAAAGGTTGAGTTTTGAAAAGAGAGGGTATGAATATAAAAGTTTTTTATTAGTTCGAGCTAATAAATTTAAAAAAAGGACTAGTTTGAGCTTGCCATCAAGCCCCCTTTTTTGTTATTTAAGCTGAAGTCAATCTATTATTTATTTTTGTAATAAATGAATACAAACTAAAACTGTTAATTAAAAACAATCTATTATAAGTTAGTATTAAATTTGATCAATGACTTTACTTGAAATAAGTCAATCTATTATTTATTTTTGTATAAAGTCATTAATCAAATTTAATACTTCATTTGATTCGTGATTTAAGAGCTCAACTGCCAAAATAACACGCTTATAAACAAAACATGTAAAAGGTAGTTGAGTACATGAAGTTCATTCTTTTTTTCTAAATTTGCCCTTATTTATTATGGTACTATTAAGAAATATGTAAGCATCAATAAATATAAAAATAATTAGGGTTAAAGTAGAAAAATGGCATTAAATTAAGAGAGAAGGTAAGCGTGAACTCTTATATTTTGGACTAAAACTATTCGAATTTTGGACTCTTACAGACCAGAGGGAGTAATCTGGAACTGGAACCATTCCAGTAATTATGTCCATTCCATATTTATGGACATTCCAAACTTTTAAAATTTGAGGGAAATTTATTTATCTTTTTCCCCAAAACTTGTCATTACATTTATTCCCTCCGTTTCTTGTTATAAGTCACCAACCGCTCAAATCATACAAAGTACAAACTAATGAATAGAAGTAAATGGAAGTTGCATCATTAAATTGGTCTTATTTTATTTGTATTTTCCATTTTTGTCTCTCTCACCTTTATCATTATGGCCCACTACCTTTTCTCTCTCCTCATTAATCCTCTATCTTTATGAGTTAAACAAAAATGAAATGGAGGAAAAATCAATTCAATTAAAGAAATTTATTTTTCCAATGATGAGAGTATAATGGGAAAATTTAATAAATGAGTTAGTTAATGACGGTTAGTGACTTATATTAAGGACCAAAATTAGAGGCGGTTGGTGGCTTATAATAAGGACCAGAAGGAGTATATAGCTTGTTTGCATTTGTCTTTGTGTGTGTTTAATTTACATTTCTTCATTTGGATTCGTGACATTACTCTTTATTGTACTAACCAAACTACGCATTGTAAATTTATATGAGCCACAAACATCGTTTGGACTCTTAGCTTGATTAATTACCACTTGACACTTTAACCCGTATCATCTAGAGTGATGAGCATTGTTAGAGGATTAAAGTTATGTATAAATCCATGTTGTAACTTCCAATTGTCGGAGGTTTTCATTTGGTTGTTAGTAAATACTACTTCTTTTGGCGTGAAATATCTCATGTGTTAGAAATTAAAGAGAGTACTAACTTTAAGTTGTATATGCACGTATCTTTTATGTTCGGCTCTTAAATATTGGCGCACTGTATGTGTTTTTTTTCCTTGAGTGATATATATGTGTGTGTGTGTTCATATTATGTTGTGCCGACATCTTATGGTATAAATATATTTAATTATTTTATAAAAAGGTAAAAATATAGAAAACAAAAAAATGAGATTTTAGGTAAAGCTAAAATTAGAAATTGATCCTAACAAGAAGATAAAAGCTTTATCTCACTACGTTACATGCATGGATTCATTCTATGGCATTATTGTTAAATTTTAGATTTAATGGAACATACACCTATATATTAAAACTCAAAAAATGGAAATACACAATTTTGAATCAAGTAATCGAAATAACAGTTGATTGTGAAAGGAATATGTGTCTACACACACACATATCAATATTATTCTCAAGTATATATCCCAGGATAAATGTAAAACTAATGACCGAAGCAAATTAATTAAAGTTGGTCCCAAATGTCAAGCACATGTTTCACATAATTAATTCCAAGAATGAGTTTGAAAAGTCAGGTCACTACGCCATAGTGTTTGCCTTGATCAAAACAACGTGACTAAAAACAATAACGACCTAATTAGGCTGCTCTTTTTGCCGAAAGCACTTTATTAGTTCAGAATCAATGGCTTTGGTATGTAAACACTTATGGCATAGGTATTATTAGTATGTTTTTAGATCTTCACCTTGGACTTCTCTTCCCTGATGTTAGTAATAAAATATTCATTGCATCCACTTAATTGTAATATTTAAAACTCTCAAGTTTACGCTGTTTAACTTATCAACACATATCCTGATATAAAAAAAACTTATCAACACACGTATATTGTGTTGTAAAATATGTTACTTCCTTATATCTATGTGTGTGTATACATCTTAAATATGTTAATTCCTCGTATCTAAAAATATTCATTCCAATTGGTGATCCGATTTCGTGTAGATACCCGATAAAGTTCATCAACAATACAGATACGCCTTGATCCTACATTTTGCAAATAACATAAAATGCCTACCAATCATCAAGTTGAATTCTACATTAAAGAAATTGTTGATGTTTTAGTTTAGTAATTTTAATGCACAATTCCTAATAATGATACTAGGACACGTGAATGATGATCTGAATATATCCATTAGTCCTTTAACAAGGTGTGGGGTATGATGTTCCCAATGTGAAATCGCAATGTGATGAGCCAAATGATCGTATAGGCCAAGTGTGTATGTATTTGTTAAATCATTGGGCACAATTTACATTTCTAAATAGGGCCAATTTCTCCTTTGGGGATATAGACTTTAGTTTGAATATTCAATCATGTCTTTTCTTTCATACGCTAAACACATTCACATCAAATTTAAATGGTCTGCCCTAATCTGCAAGCTAAGTCCAAATACATTGTACATGAATAATGAATTCTTTGAAACCTTTAAAAATATCTATATATATCAATATCTACTCTCTGATCTCTACTCCTAATTTTAAGATTTCTTTAACATTTGAGTTAAAGAACCAAATTATATCATTAATTTATGACATATGTTACATATAATTATATTATATATAATAAGTTAGTTTATAAGTAAAATAAATTTATTTTGGGGGAAAATGATGATTAAAAACAATTTAAAGTAATTATGTTTGTATCTTTAATTTCTCCAAAAAAAATTTAAAAAAATTTATAATTAATAACGGAGGAAGTGTTTAATTATTGAATATACTTACACTATAGTTCCGAGAAATTTACTAACCTGACAACATACTACATTGATTTGCATACTATATTTATCACATAAAAATGCATTTGAGTATCAGAATCCATCAGACTATTATTGGTTAAATGAATGAGATCAGGACGAAAATACCCTCTTGAATTACTAGACTATACATAGGTCACTCCTGACTTCTTAATAATTTTGATCCACTCAACTTGTGTGCATGCGCGTGTACGCCTGCGTGTGAGTGTTAACTTTTACCTGAGTTTGAGATATTAATATTAATGATATTAAAACATACGTACAATTAGTATGGAAGTTATTTCTCGGTTACTTTTTATATTATGTATGTTATATCCTGTAAAATACAAGTACGAATTCTACAAATAGCAGAGGCAAAAACACAAGTTTGAAGTGGATTTCGCTGAAGTATTGATGTTAAGAAATCATTCTTCTAGAACAATAGTTCAAAATCACATCAACAACATAAGAACACAGATTAATAGAAGGTTTAGAAGAAGGAATGAAGAATGATCAAAGAAACAGAGAGGAGAGAATGTAGTAGAGCCAGAGGGAGAAGAGCTACGAGAAAACATCTCACAGATTCATTGATATGACCCTGCGTTGCCCTTGCTTTTGAATGAATTGTTCCTGGGCCCATTTCTTCCTAAACCATACTTGTTCTTGGCCCAATATAGTAAAGTCTTATCATCACATATAAAAAACTTTTGCTGAATATGAAAATTGAATTGAATTTTGAGAGTGCTGTTAATAATATTCTCAAAAAATAATAAACTAATCATTGCTTTTCGCTAAAATTGATAGTCACAAACTTTTGATCTATTTAATGTTTATAATATTTGTAGAAAGTTTGTTTATTATCAAATTTTTTATGACCATCAAAATAAATTATCACTTATGTTAGTGATGGCCTATTTTGTGTGGGTTGAGGGGTGTTGCCATCCAGCATAGGCATTACAAGTTGTACGTGTAAAAATACACACACATTAATTATTAAGCTTAATTTAGTACACTAAATCTGCAAGTAATATACTAAAGTATTTAATGGTACAATTAGTTCACCAATATGGTAAAAATAGATCAATGATCATTACTATCAAGACTAATAGACTTCAACCTATTTGAGAAAACCTAAAAAATAAATACGGAGAAAAGTGTTTTTTCACAAGTCGAGTAGCGAACAATTATTTTTAAAAAACTAATCAAACTAACACTAGTATATACTACAATAATTTAATATCCGAGGGTGAAGCCCTAAGGGACAAGACTATATATAAAAGTATAACCAACATGAAGACTGGTAAAAAAACTATAATAATTCAATGGCCATTTAATTTGCACCTTAATACCTCCTCAGTTTGTAATATAAAATTCAATCAATTTATTTATGATATTAAGAAAGAAAAGAAAAATACTTAATTATATATGTCAAGTAAACTAATTTGAAAAAGAATAATGGGTAGAAATATCTTAAAGAGATATATTTAATTTTTTAATATCTGAAGTTAATAGATCTTAAATTATGTGCAGTGAAGTATTTCAGTTTGAATTTGAAACGTTTTATGATAATTTTATAAGCCGCGTGACTTCTTCTATTGGCATTCTTTAAATAGTTTTAAATTTCCTCTCATTTACACTGAAAATTCTTTGATTTCTTGACTTTTCATAAAATAACCCTCCTATAAAAATAATCTATGATTTTGAATCAAACCCAAAACTATAAATTATAATTTAAAAACACAAATTATAAACTTCATATAATTAGCAGCGCAGCCTCCTTGATACTTTTTTTTCCTTTTCTTTTATTTCAGAACTTAAATTTGTTACTATTTTTTCGAAGTTTAACTACTTCTATTATAGTTTCAACAACCCTCAATTCCTAAATGGTGTTAATTAATTAATTAAATCACATGATATTTTATTGAAACACTACAATAATCTATATATCTTTAACATGATATTCTCTCTTTTGTTTGTTTATTATTAAATGACATAACATAGACAATTAATAAAAGGGTTAAAGGTCAATTTGGCCACCAAACAATTTCCAATGTATCAATTTAGCCTATAAACAATTTCCGGTCTCAATCTGGCCTATAAACAATATAAAAGGTTCATTTTGGCAATTACTCTACTGGAAAATACTAAAAT
This sequence comes from Mimosa pudica, assembly GCA_029929735.1. Classification (NCBI taxonomy): domain Eukaryota; kingdom Viridiplantae; phylum Streptophyta; class Magnoliopsida; order Fabales; family Fabaceae; genus Mimosa; species Mimosa pudica. The sequence goes on along the minus strand of JAKELP010000021.1, from coordinate 1,516,018 downwards.
ACCCTTGAGACCTATTTAATATAATTTTTAAAGATGTGGGTCCCACCTTTTAAAAATAAAAAATAATCACCCCTACCCCACCTCACTCTCCTCCCTCCTTCACCCACCACACTCCTCTCTCTCTCTCTCTCCCAACAATCCAGAATGAACGATGGAAAAGGGGGAATAATTTCAATGGATATACAGGAATTTGAACAGAATTAACTTGCAGATATAAACTTACAAAGTACCAAATCACTAGATATAAGTTTACAAATAGCCTCACATTACTCAGCTGAACATATAAACCAGTAAAAACACAGTATGAGTGGATATATACTTGTATTACCACACTCACATTTGGAAATTCACAAATTTCTTTGACAGGTAAATCAATAAATTACTGCAACCCCAATAGGATACAAAACCCAGATAAATAAATAAAAAAGGGGGAATATAAATAAATCTCATTTCATGTTTCAGCTGAAAGCAGTAAGTAAACAAGTAAAAGTTCAGAGTGTCATTCTCACCTTGAAAAGCTGAAGAAAGTCAAAATGCCATAGAAAAAGAAGAGATCTGAGGCGCAGGGAGGAGATCCGAGAGAAGTTGAGATAAAAAAAATACACACAGAATGAAGGGTATTGTGTGGCGCAGATCCGAGAGGCGCAGGGAGAAGGCGGCGGGCGGACGGTGGGTGAGGTTGGGAGAGAGAGAGGAGTGTGGTGGGTGAAGGAGGGAGGAGAGTGAGGTGGGGTAGGGGTGATTATTTTTTATTTTTAAAAGGTGGGACCCACATCTTTAAAAATTATATTAAATAGGTCTCAAGGGTATTTTAGTATTTTCCAGTAGAGTAGTGGCCAAAATGAACCTTTTATATTGTTTATAGGCCAGATTGAGACCGAAAATTGTTTATAGGTCAAATTGATACATTGGAAATTGTTTGGTGGCCAAATTGACCTTTAACCCTTAATAAAAACAAATGGAGGAAATATAAGAAAATGTATTATATTTAGGAAAAATTTCACATACCCAAATATACTCCAAATATAATTTATAATGGAAAAGTTATCAGAATACATACATACACGTACACATGCATGGCCGTTCCTTTGATGTATAGTATCAGGGAATGAGTTCTCTCAGAATCCGTTATCTCAGTCCTCCTCATCCTCTGACATTGGTCCTCATGTGGGCCACTCAGATTCATTTAAGAGCTCATAATTTGTCACTTGTCCCGTTAAAAATAAAAAAACAGTATTATAATATAAATTAAATGAAGAATTTTTATTTTTAAAATCTTTTTAGCATAAAAATTTCAACTATCTAGACCTATTTCATTTCAATAAAAGGATCTATAAGAGATACAGATTTATTCAGTTAACTGTAAAATTATTTGACAGTTAACTGGATAATTCTGTATCTCTTACAGATCCTTCTATTGAAATGAAATAGGTCTACATAGTTAAAATTAATAGGTGTAGATAGTTGAAATTTTTTATCCTAAAAAAATTTCAAAAATAAAAAAATTAAAAGTTTATCATTTATTTTATATTATAATACAATTTTTTATTTTTAATGGTACATGTGACAAATTATGAGTTTTTAGATGAATTTGAATGGCCCCACATGAGGACCATGTGAGAGAATGAGGAGAGATGCTGAGAGAACGGATTTTGAGAGAATCCGTTCCCATAGTATCGTTTATAATATAATTGGGGTCATCTACAAACCCACGCGGCTGAAAATAAGTAAACTTGTACGATAAGTAATACTCCGAAAAAATGTACGGAATGCATGCATGGTGAAAATTGGATACAAATTTCCAAGAAAATAGAATACAATTTCTCTCGCATGAAATTGTACAGCGTTTTCTATTGAAGAGAGAAAATGTATATTCCTACATCAGAATTACTTATAAATAGATGATTTTGTCAAATGAAGTTGAAAGCAAAAAGTTACATTAGAGAAATCCCAAACAAATATATTATTGTTGTTGTTTACTTGGTGGTTTTAGCAAGCGAAGGGGATGGATTCTGGAAAGAGTTCTTCAGGAACTAATACTATTGTAACAAGTATTGGTTATGGTAGAACTAGACCTCCACCACCCCCCAAAAGCGAGGACATCTTTGAAATTGTCATTGCTGGATGCATGGTATCATTGAAAATGTTTCTTTTTTCTATTTCTTTATATAGTTGCGCGTGTGTAATCGTAAAAGCTTAGCTTGTTATCAATTATTAGCTTGTTATCAATTATTCTCTTCATCTAGTTTATATAATTACATGCAGGTGATCGATCAAGTATAGGTGGGAGCACATACACATATATATTGCTGGCAACTGATGATGATGGAAGCTAATATTATTTTGAATAAAATTAACGTGTTATTAATTATATGTTGACTTTCTTTGAATAAGGGGTTTGCTAAGGCTTCTTAATTTCTAGTATGTAAGAAAAGCGTGGAATCATCGAGCTATCATGCATCTCTTAGATTTTCCTTGCAGTTAGGTACTTATGTTGAATCTTTCATTTGTACATTAACTGTGAATAAATGATGGGGAAAAAATTGTGAATAAATGAAACATTGATATGCAGTATATCAGGATATACGTGATTTAATTATTATATTAGCCCTTTGTTCTACAAACTAGTATGATATTCCCATGGCTATGAATTCTTTCATTCTTCTTCTCTTCTCTCTCTAACTATCAAATTTTAATTAGTCCATCATGGCATCATTCACTCTTTAATTATCCATCAAATGAAGAAAATGAAGTAAAAATTGATTTGTACGCTCTTCCCTCTCTCCCTTCCATCAATTGCATTTTTAAAGTAAAAATGTAGATTTCTACGCTTTTAGTCATTTACGTCCCTCCCTCCCTTCCATTAATTGCACTCATATTGGTACGGTCCACAAGTAAAATAAGGTTTCAAATGAAGAAAGTGAAGTAAAAATAGATTTGTTCAGTTCAAAAAAAAGTAAAAATAGATTTGTGAGCCCTTGATCTGAGTAAGCATGTTCTGGTGGTCTCTAATTGAGCTTATAACGATGGCCAAATTGTATTGTTGGGCTTGGGGAAGTTGATTTACCGTTTTGTCCTCCTTCATTGTAAATCTCCAAATAAATTCCAAAACTTAACAGGAAAATCTATAGATCCTCTATTTCACACTTTAGCTTTGAGATAATTTGTTATTTTTAGGAACTAGATTTTTTTTAATTTTTCATTTAACATTATATTTGGTCCCTTAAATTTTCCCATAGTGTTGATTTGTATCACTCAAATTTCATCAAGAATTTGTTAGGGAAAATTAATTTCAGCTCCCATTAGAGACAGATAATATTAGAAAGATCACACCAATTAGCCAAATTAAAGTAGAGTTCTAAGAAATCTTACTTTAACTATATTAGAACACAAAAAGACTCTTATGCCCTCGTCGACTTTGTTTTTTTAAATTTAACAAAGAGGACATACAAGTCTTTTTATATTGTAACATAATGGACCTTACTTTAATTTGGTCAATTAATGAGACATTTCCAATATTATATGTCTTGGGTGGAACATGAAATTAACTTTCGCTTTTTTATATTTAAAACATTGATCCTTATGTGGGCAACACTCCTACCCCTCAAGTCCGAATTAGTCGGTTGTCAATAAGCGCCGAATTACCGACGATATTTAACAAAAAAAAATCATTGATCCTTAATTATGATTAACCAAAAGGGTAATTGCGCTATTTTGCCCTTCAAGTAACGATCCTGTACCAACCAGACACCCTAAACTAATATTGGGGTACAATTTTACCCTTGAAGTAACTAAAGTGGTCGAATTTTACCCTCTGACGAATGTAATGTTGACACGTGGATGACACATGTCAAACATTCGCCAGAGGGTAAAATTGGACCACTTTAGTTACTTCAAGGTAAAATTATAGTCGGTGTTAGTTAAGGGTGTCCAATGGTCCATAGTAAAATAGATTCATTGCAGTTAACAAAACCCTGAATCAATTAATTTATTTTTAAAATAAAAAAGGAAAAAGAAAAAAAAGGAAGTTCTTCTTCTTCCCCTAAACCTATAAGGAGTTGGCGCCGTTTTTAAGCTCTCATCAGCTTAATACTCTTTCTTCAATGGCGAAGGGTGACGACGCTGTGAGGAGGAAGAAGAACAAGTCTCTCCGCAAGAAGCTCCGTAACAACTCCGACTCCTCCTCCGTCTCCGCGCGCGTCGCCTCCCTCATCGCCGCCAAGAAGCGCCGCCTCTCCGGCAAGCGCCGCATGTGCCAGGTCACTCTTTTTCAACTTCAACTTTTCATCTTTTCTACAAATATACTACTTACTTTAACTACTTCTCATTCCTTGTGTCATTTTCTACTATCCTTCCTTACTCTCTTGTTTATTCATGATGCCACAACGTTTTACTATATTACTATTTCAAAGGAACTGATTAGAATTATATGTAAGACAATTCACTCTAGGCATCTTATTAATGTAGCATCATGGCTGTGTTATATTTTGGCCTCATAATTTCACAGTAAGGACGTCAAAATTTCATTCAAGTTTTTTCCCGTTTCTTCATCACATCGTGTGTTAATAATTAACTTAACTAGCATCATTAAGCTAATCAAATTAGGGAACGGAGGGAGTAATACGTTGCTGATGAAGAAACTTTAGAAGGGGGAAAAACTTGAATATGATCTTTTTTGAAAAATGTGAGGAATGTATTATGTTGATTTACCATTCTATCTTCTCATGGTATTATTGTAGGGCATGTGCTTTAGCCTTCCTACCCCGGATGATCCATTCAATGACCGCAATGGCAAACCGGAATTTCAAAACAAGCCTTCTAGAAACAAAACTCTTCCCCCCAAAGTTAAGGGCTCTGGAACGGTACACACAATTGGAGGTGGTATTTCAAAATGTAACAAGCTAGGGGAGAATGAGGTCACAGAAGTGAAACATCAAAATAACAAATCTGTCAAAGTCACCACCCATTTTCTGGGTCAGAAATGTAGTAGTAGCTTAGAAAGAGCAAATATTGAGGTGATTAAGAAAGAACTGATGTGTGGTCCCCAGGAGTCTCCATCAAAGTTCCTAATGTCTTGTTTAAGTTCAATTGAAAATGCACTGCGGCATGATGATGCTTGCACTGATCAAGAGCAAGGTTCTTTACTTTTTGACTCGTGGGGGTTGGAATTTTGGAAGTGTTATTCTACTGGAAAAGATATAGTGGAGACCAGTGGAAATTCCGCTACAACTGAACAAATAGCCTGGATGGTTTCTAGTGCTGTTGATACTATTGCAAGAAAGGAGAAAGACGGCTTATCCTTTGGCAGTCCCTTTCTTCTATATCTCGTGCCTTCCCAAGAAAAGTCTGTCAAGGTTTGCAGATAACCTGTCATTGTCGTATTTATGTATTACATTTTTTTATTTAATAAAGGAAGAGATGCATGTGCGTAATCCAAACTCTCAATGAAACATTCATGATACCTGTTTTCTGTTGTTTTTGTTGAGACTAGAAGGGAAGAACTTTCATTGTTTATTACCGTGGATTATTCTTACCCTTTACTTGTTTGTATTTGTGTAACTTCTATACTTTAATTTAAAAAATTCGTGAACAGGTCCGCTCAGTCTGCAAGGCTTTGAAGCCTCTTGGAATTCATACAGTGAGTATACATCCAGGTGCCTCCTTAGACCACCAGATTCAAGGGTAATGTGCAGATATCTTATTTTTGCTTTTGGATAATTCTGTATCATAGTGGCGCTTGTTATTAAAAGGCAGCACATTCGTGGAGAATATCTATATTTGTTTTCGCTGTTTGGCAATGCATTCTGCATTTCCTTGAAATACCAAATTTATCTTGACCATAATTATATGGCAGTTGAACATTGAGGGATTTACTGCACTTAACTCTATGCAAATGGTGGGAGAGGGTGCTTGTCAGTTGTGAACATATACATGCATAACCTTATCTTTGGCACCTAATTCAGCTTCTCACCATTTTTTCCGGCTGTTTTACAGTCTGAAATGCTGTGAGCCTGAGTTCCTCGTCTCCACTCCTGAAAGGCTTTTGGAACTTGTTTCTTTGGAGGCTATTGATATATCTAGTGTCTCAATGATGGTAATGGAAGTTTACTTTACATGTTCATTTATTTTTGCATGCTTATTTAATATTACCAGTACTATCACTTATATTTTTATCAAGGGTAACTTGCACTCTTCTCCCAAGAGAGACGTATAAATTACATGATATTCCCTTATTTTTTTAAAATAGCCATTTTCCTTCTTCACTACAAAAGATGAATTACTATTACTGCTATTTCGATCAAAATATCCTTATATCTGTTGCTTATAACCAATGCAATTGCGAGACACTGTTATGTCCTGTTCTCTTTCCTTTTAGCAATGCATGTCATGTTTTTGACATCATTATTATATAGTTTTTTATTTCTCAAAATCACCATTTTTCTCCCTCCCCCCATTTGTATATTTTTTTATTAATTGTTGTTGTTATATTTTTTAGGTTGTTGATCAGCTTAACTCTTTCTTTGATGGTGGCCACATTGATGCCCTAAAATCGATCAAGGATTCTATTTCTGGCGCTCCCCGACTCGTTGTTTTCAATGATTGTACTCATTATTCATCTATCTCCACTATTCAGCATCTTTTGACAGGATCCGTGTGTAGACTATCTCTTAATGATTCAGTTACAAGCCAAAGTTCTTGCATTGCTCAGTCTGTAAAAGTGTGTGAATCAGAAGAAGAAAGGCTTCAAGAGGTATGTGTTTTTGTTTACAAAGGTTGTTTTCTTTTATATCTATGTAATTAATATAATTGCAACTCTTGTAATTAGGATTAGGCAACAATTATTCTGCTGTAGCTTCAGATTCTGTTTTTGTTTAGCTTACCAAGTGACTGTTTTTTCTCTATGCAATCTCGTTAAGGCTAAGGTATAGTTTTAGTCCTTTATAGTCCTTTATGTTTGAAAAATACACTTTTAGTTCTTTTTGGTTAATACTGTTAGTTCCATTTAACGGAGAATGGTAACTTAACAAATCTAAAAGGTGATTTTCTATTAAAATGATGATAAAAATGATTAATTTTTAAAGTATAAGAATAATTATACACATAAAAATTTAAATTCAAGTATTTTTATCTATAAAATCACCTTTTAATTTTGATAAGTCAACATTTTCTTTTAAGTAAAAGTAATGATGTTAGCTGAAAAGAACTAAAAGTGTAATTTCCAAACATAAAAGACTATACTGAAACTTGATGAAAGCATAAAGGACTAAAATTATACTTTAGCCTTTCATTATTTTTATCGTCAAATATTCTGTTAATACTTGATTTAACTTAAGCAGAAATGTTTGCTAGAAAAATTAAGCAGAAATGATTTGTGCCACTTTAACTTCAAAGAAAACTAGGAACTGCTACCAGTCCCCTCACTGTTGTAATGTTGTTTTGTTTGGTAATCCTTCTTTAAACCTCTTTATAATTGAATATTTCTTCTGTCTTTGAGCCTTTGTTGTCTTGATATGGTCTGGGCTTCATTTTGTTGTCTTTATTGAGTCTTTTTGTTTCTGTCTAATAGTAAAATCTCCATATTTTACAAACTCAATTATCATCCTCAAGATATCTCTACATTAGCATTTCTTGCTCCTTTCTCTTTAAGCTAGGACTCTAGAAAATGAATGTATGTTATTGTGCATATTTTTATGTGCTTGAATTGTATGTCCATTTTTGAATGTTCTAACTTCTAACTTCTGCAGAGCATCCAAGCCTTGGATCAGTGGTCAACTGGCCAGACGTGTAAATCAGATGTGTTATATATTGTGAGAAAAGTTGTAAAGTCTCAAAAGTTGGTGGCTGCACTCAAATCCCGAAGCTATTCCCTTACAGTTGGGTGTGATTCACAGATATATAATGATAGGTAGTTTTATCAAATTCTTTATTTGCATGGCTGTTGGTACAATATCATTTTCATCTCAGTTGTTTTTCTGTTATAACCACACCATTAACTCAAATATTTCTTTTTCTCTTTTTAGTTCTTTTCTCCCATTTAAACTATTATTTGTTAGCTTATTATATGTTATGTTACACAGTGTGGATTCAGATAGCAGAATGAAACCAGCCGTAGCCTTGACTGATTTGGAGCATCTCTTCACGGCAGACATAGGGAAGTATGAAATAGTAATTCTGCCCAGTTTTGTGCCCTCAATTGAACGTTATACCCATATTTTAACAAGGATGGCGCGCCATAGTGTCAACGGTGTATTGCACAGTTTCTTGACTAAAGCAGACACAAAACTTGTTGGACCGCTAATTAAGATTTTAGATCAGTGTGGGCAGGAAGTGCCTGAAGCATTGAGAGACTTGCAAGCCACCCCAAGCATGATGGAAGAGTGAATGTGAATTTTCTTTGACTTGTCATTTTTCGATTCTTTCCAGCTATGCAAGACTAATAATTGCCAAAACAAGGCCAATTCATTTTCCAGATGGAATTACAGCCGGGAAGCTTCAACCTTGGATGATTATAATCCATAAGCACACTATTGATGAACTCATACTATGCATGCCCATTTGGTGATAGAGCAAATTAAGAACCAAAATGACTTCCAAAATCATGGGTTGTGCATATTGCTGTTGTAACTTGTAAGACTATATATTTTGCTGTGCTCAACAGACAACTGAGCGGTAAAAGTTTTGTTTTTTTCTTTTTAGGCAAGTTTTACATAAGTCGTCATTAATTTTTACTGCGCAGGTTTGGTACCATAACTTTACAAAACTACTCTCGTTTAACAAGATGAATCCGGTAGTGCCTTCTGGTAGTAGAACTGTACCGTACTTTGCATTTCATATTTGTCTTTCCAACTAACCTGTGACTATGTGGCCCGTGCTTCACCAAGAGTGAACTAACAAAATAAGAAATTCTATGCCTTTATAGTTTATACTACTGCTACCTTTTTTAAGAGCTCCTTACACATGGAGAAAAAATCTGATTTCTTAACCCATCATTCATTATAAATAGAAATGTTCCTACAAGATTACAAATAAATGTATTTAGCTCCTGGTTAAAGTCTACTGTTCAATAAATTTCATGAAATATACATCTCCATTAAAAAAATGAAGCTATCAAGATAATAATCATTCTGTAAACAACTCTCATAATTTTCATTTTTTTATTATTTCACCGTTCCTACTTTCCTGATCATAATCAGAATTCATTTGCTTGAACCTGTTGTTGGGGCATACCTATTCATTGGATGCTACGATCTAGCCTATGACATTGGTGTCTTTGTTTCCATTCTTAGTATATCCCTCCCATCAGTAAGATCAGGTATCTTTCATTTGACATCAAGCCCAACACAAGCAAGATCAGAAGTCAATTTCAACAGGAAGCTGCCATTCAAATATTCTTTTAGGAACAATCAGTTTTGTTCCATGTTGAATTGTATTCTCAAGGAAGCAGTTGAAGAAGATAAGTAAATGAAACAACAAAATTGTCTCAAGTGTGTATGTAATGTCTATGAGTGTGCGTTCAAATGCCATTACACAAAATAAATGGAGTGAAAGCTGTTACTGAATTTGAGTTATATCCTTGAGCTGTCAAGAAATATACAAAAATTGAATCAGATCAACCAAAATGAGATTTCAAAAGCTAAGGACCGTTCCAACATCCCTTTAATCTGTTCACTTATGAAATAAAGTTCTACATTCTTTCTAATTTACCACCGACATATTTTAAGAAGGAAGCACTGTGTAACAAACAAAGAAATAAAAAAAAAAAACTCATTTTCTCAACAGCAAGCTACTTGCAAAACTCAACTTTTTTTAGGGCAAGTGTTTGTGCATTCAGCAGAGCACAAAGTCAAATGTTTGAGGACCTTTGCCCAAGACCATGTAATGATCAAAGGTCGGATGTTTCAAAATTCACCAATGAAGCATATTATTAGCAACTTTAAAACTATGTCCAGACGCAGACACAGAATCAGCACAAAAAATATACGAGAACGTTTCTGACATGATATGGTCATGGTTAGTTTTGACTTAGTTCAAGAAACAGATTAAGTGTGTAGTATGGCTAGTTTCGACTAAGTTCAGCACAAAAATGAGGTTTAGTCAACAAATCCAGATGTTTTGATCAAAAAAACAAATCCAGATGTCCAAGGTGAGAAGAATTACTCCGCTCACATTAGTTCTAATTAAGTTTCAACCATAAAATTACAAGTTCACGTATTGCAACTTGAAGCATTTCGGTCAGATACATGCTTGTACATTCATGTGTAGAATAGGTGAATATATACAGCAGGGGAGAGCCTCCATATCAATAGCTCTTTCATGAGAATATTTTCCTGTGACTCCCGAATTATGATCCCTTATTAATAGGGATCATGATTGATTCTAATTACAGATATATTCCCTAACAGGTCCAATTATCCAATCAGCTGAAGCTCACAGTCTGAAGTCTGAAACCATGTGTATACTTTATCAAAGCGATTGCATCTATATTAAGAGGCAAGGCTGATTCTTCAATGGAGATGACTCGCATTCCACTATTTACTCAATTCTTTTGAAGTTGAATCTGATCAGAGGAGAAAATAGGCACAAAGAAGAATATTGGAAATGTATCATTTCATAAAAGTATGGACATGTCTTCAATCAATCAGCATTCTTAGAGAAGAGAGACTCCAAATGAAATCCCAAAAATGCTTTTGCTAAGCCAAACTGGAATGAATTAATCAGATATCTTTGTTATGGAATTTATGTATACTTCTGGTATAACTGATTTCAGTCTCGTAAGAAATGAGTTTCTGCATTCTCCAACAGAAGACAAAAGTGGTGATACTGATGCAACAAACACAAAATTCTCACCATTTCCTACATCTATCTTATACAGCTCAGCAAAAACTTCCCGAAAAAGATGTACCAGTTTGCAATAGAAGGACCTACTAGGAGAAATGACATTCATACAAAATATTCCATGCTCAGAGAGAAGTGACTTGGCAGCCAAAAAAACATGCTTCTCAACAAATTCTAACGGCGGAGCACTCATACCACTCAGTAAATTGCTCGAATCTAGATCAACCATAATGACATCAAATCTAAACTCAACATGTTCACCATCAGCAATGTGACAATGACCCTTGCACCGCTTTGCCTTACGCAAAAGCTTCTTTACAAATTCAACTGCATCCCCAACAACAACACGCATAAATTCGCAATCTTCCAATCCAAAATACTGCTTAGCAACCCTCAAAACTTCCTCATCAGCATCCACACCAATGACCTCAAAATCCAACTTGTTCCTCAAGAAAGAAAGCAATGCACCACCTCCAACACCAAGACACAAACCTCTTGGCCTAAACCCAAGCCCAACCTTCCCCTCTATATACTCACAAACCAAAGACAAACTTGCCACCATAGGAGCCAAATAAGGGTGCACCAAAACACTAAGATCTGGCACAAATTTCACCTCTCCAACCCCTACACTAGCCACTTCAAAATCTCCTTTTTCAGGCACAACAAGAATCTCAGTCTGAACCAAATTAGGCATCCTCTTAAACCTCAAACGCCTACGAAATTCCCTCCTAAAAGTACCAGTACCATCCTCACTCTCAATCTCAACCTCAACATCTTCAACTAACATTTCCCCAACAAAACAACCCACACATGTATCAACCACCACACTAGCCACCACATTATCGTCATAACTCAAAATGGGTACCTCCAAGTTTCGATTTTTAAGCAAAATTCGAGGAGATAACGCAAAAAGAAGAGGCTTTGAGCATACCTCAAGGTCCCTCCGGTGATGCAAAGAAGATTCCGGCGAACGGCGATAAACACTTGGGGTGTCATTGATTTCATTTCCGATTAAGATGAGGCGAGAAAAAGGAGTAGGGGAGGAGAGGAGGAGGTGGAGGAGGCCGGAATGGGTGGAGAAGAGCCAATCGGATTCGCGGGAGAGAGGGACGAGCATGGCGGCGGCGATAGGGGAGGAGGGAGGTGGGGCCGGGGAGTCGAGGACGGCGACGCGGAGGAGAGAGAGGGGATGGGTGGGGTGGGGAATGGTGAAGGTGATGTATTGAGAGGGACAAATTGTTTCGAAGGTTGATATGTCCAGTGACATCGCCATTGACGCATCTTCATCTTCTCGCTCTGCTTCTGTACTGTCAAGTTGTCAAGTTTAAGGTTTAGTGAATGCACACACTGACTTATCATCCACCGGGGCCTGTTCCTGTGCGCTTTGAGGCATGACAAGCAAACTCATTATGACGGTCCACACAATTAGGTTACACCCAGATTCACTAAGCTACGGACATGCCTCCCAAGTGCTGCAATGGAGACACAACTAGTGTCACTCCCTCGCGACGTGGTAATCAACCCGATGCTCATTGTTTGACCTCTTCGCCACTGAACACACGGACGATGGACGATGGGATGGGTTAAGATTTAGTCATTTATATTTATAATAGAGAACATTAATAATTATGAAAAATAACATAATAATGTCAAACTGTCAAAGTTACTTGACTGCTTGGGTTAATGTTTTCTTTTGAATATTATTATAATACTCCTTAGGTCCCTAATATAAGGGCTAGTATTAAAAAAAGGTTTCTTAAGAAAACATGTAAATCTTAGTTGAGTGTTTGACAAGGTTGTCAAACACGTGAGTTTAAGTAAACTCGTGGAGATTAGATAAGCTCAGATCGGTAGACTCGAATCATAAACTCGTAAGAGTTTACATTTATAAAAAAAATATGTATTTCTTTTATATAATTAAATAACAATACAAAAAATAATAATAAATTAACTTGACTTTATTTTAAATAAAGATAGTATATTTAAATATATCAATATTCATATTTATATCAACCTCAATGATAAATTTCTATGAAATTCATATTTAAATTTATTGAATTTTTTCAATTAAAAATAATTAAAATGAGTTTAGTAGCAAGTTAATACAATTTTCTATAAGGTAGAAACGTAAAAACGGTGAATTCACAAGGTAAACATGTAAGTTTCTACCGAATTTTCAAAGACTGAAAATTTAGGTGACTCGTGACACATTTTATTTAGGTAGTGTTGTAAAAACGGTAAAATCGAAGAGTCAACTCGCGAGTTTGACAACAATAGTGTTTGAAGTTAATGTTTCTTTTCCAATATTGGTCGTATTTATTGTGATACATTTAAGAGAAAGAAATACGTAAGCATTAATAAATATAAAAGAGAGTTAGGGGCAAAGTGAAAAAAAAACTCATTAAATGAATAAAGAAAGAATGTGAGATGAGCTCTTACATTTGGGATCAAAACCTTTCAAATTTTAGACTATTATATTAGGATCAAAGGAAGTACTATTATGACTTAAGAGATAAATGTATAAATATTAATAAATATGAAAGAGGGTTAAAAATAAAGTAGAAAATTGTAACATGTTTCTTCCTATTTTACCCCTATTTTACCCCTATTTCTCCTTCATATTTGTTGATTCTTTCATATTTCTCACTTAACAGTGTCATAAAACATAGAAGTAAAGTTGAAAATCAAATTACGGATGTGAGGAAGTAACAAAGAATAAAAAAGCACTTGTCATCCAGAAAGGATTGTATATATTAGTAGTTTCTTAGGTTAGTCTCTTTAATTTGCTTTTAGAGTCTGTAAATGCCTCTAGTATGAGGCTATGTTTCTTAGTTTTTTGTAATTAGACCATGTTCTTGTTTTGTGTTTAGTCATGAGTTTGTAGCATTCTAATCCATGTGATGAAAATATATCTTATTGGTAAAAAAAACACATAAGAGAGAATTCTGTTTCAAGTCTCATTTTTCCTTTAAAATATACTTCCGGTTTTGTGGGTTTCATTGAGTAATGTGTGTGTAGGTTTGCTATCAATGGGTATTTTTAAATGTCCTTGGATACTCAAGGCGTGTTGTGTCTGCAAGCTAGCAATGTGAAATCCGAAGTGGAATATATTCTACAGTTCATCAAAGATAAGAACAATGTAAGTTGCCTCGTTTTTTCTTTTTCACTTTGAACCAAAAAAGAAAAACGAACCTAGACTTACACCTGCAAAGTACAAAAAGTCCTCTTCTCTTTCATGTATTTAGTATCCAACACAAAAGCAAATATTAGATCCAAAGTAAAAGGGCTGCAGGCACAGAACTTTCATATACCATAATTTTTTTATTACACAGTCAGTTTAAATTTTGTATTTCTTAAATCTGTATAAGGTATGCTCCACACAACTGTGGTCTGTGCACATCTGGAGAGTGGAAGCAATGAAGGAATTATCTGAACACGGACTCTTATAATATTTTAAACCTTATAAAAAAGATTAATATCATGGTTAGCTATATGCTTTTTTCTAAGACTGATTTTTATGTTTTTAACAAGTTTTAATTTTGGCCCCAGTACTCACTCAAACTCGGTGTGTATGAAACAAAATGAACCAAAACAAATTATCTGACATAAAGACCAACAACAAAAATTTAATCACATTATAAACACAGAGATATTAGCACTTAAAAATCAACATGTTATTAACCATTAAATTCAGATACTCAATATATTAAGTCATTGGAGTAATTTGTTAAGTTATGAAGATGATAGAAGGGACACTAACAAAAGAGATGTAAGCAATTACAATGCCCACATGGATGGTGATAGACAAATTGAAAACAATGGCAAATTGTTAGGTGCTTCTAAGATTATTAAGGAATGCAACTAGCTACAGGCCTAGAACCACATAGTCGCAAGAATAAAGTGTTTCATTATTCGCCAGCTGAGAATCAGATTAAACAAATAACTTAAATAAGCATAGGTGAAAATGATGTCCTAGTATAGGTAACCTACGCCATTTCCTAAATCCGTTAATAAGATTACCTTAATCATTAAAAGAATATGATCCATCCATAGGGAGGGAAAATCACCAAATATACATTTATACACATCTTTCATGTCTTGTTTCGTCTCTTGCTGAGAATATAGGCACGCACAACACAGTCTAGAGCTAAGCAAGTTGCGTAAAATGGCCTCTATTCTTCACTACCCAAGAGGAAAAAGTAAAGTAACAAAAGGAATGAATAATCCAATCCCTTATTGGCCAAAAGAATAATGACCAAACTCTTGAGAATAGCATGAACGCCGTGCCCAAGTACAAAGAGAATAAAGCCGGGATAAAAGAATCAGTTATGACAAGAAAATACCAGACACATATCCTGGATCATCATTATTACCACGGAACTTATTATCATGATTATTCCCATTGTTGCATCTATGCGGAACTTCTAAAACCACGAAGAAAAATAAGGAAACTGCAAAAATTGCACAAGCCTATTGCTTGAATAAAATTGAAGTTCCTGCAGAAGAAACTGAAGTTTAGAAGGCTTGTAGATTTACCAAGCCGCCACTTTTAGGCTGAAATAAGCTCCTGCCCAGATGGTTCTTTAACAGTATAAGGTAAATGGGGTACTAATGCACCCAACTCTTTTGCGTTTATGTTCAGGCAATTTCTGCTTGATAAGGTCTCGAGTAAGTCGTAGTGACCATACCCATGAAATAGCACATTAATGGGATCCTCCTTCTCCTTCTTATACTCTTCACCATAATTTGCTATGTTTACCATATCACCAGATTTTCTTTCCCTCATGAAGACCGAGATCCTTGTCCTGACACATTACATAGACTTCGTCAGATGGAACTATATAACTTATAATCGGTCGGAATGTTCATTTAGTCCTTCAAGCTCTAGAATTCAATTTCATAGTTATACAAGGATCAACTTTATATTTGAAAGACTAGTCCCACATTTTCATGAATTTTAAGTATGCTTTCACTTGTATCCAACAACATTTACCATCATATTGTCCTTACTATAGGTAAAGGGTAAAACGCTTATAGAAGCTTTGGTTACCTAACTGAAAGTCAAAATCAACAGTATTTGAAGTGACATAACAAGCTAACGGCTATAGATTTTTATTACCAGTACACTATGAAATATCATGTCTCAACAAATAATATCTGTAACGCAATTCAAACGGACTTCATCAAAAAACCTTAATCCAGTATAACGAAAAAACTCACTTCAAAACATGAGAAGCCATCAGCAGTTCCGGTTCCCCACCCCATACATATGGCAGCTGAATTCTCTTCACATATGCATCAAAGTCCCCTTCAATAAACCTGCAAACACGAGAGTCAATCAATCACAAAAGCCTCAACAAAGCACATGCACCAGTACTGCATCAATGTCAGATATTTCAAACATTACCATTCCGTTTCCTCGCGCCTTCTCATAAGTTCATCCACCACCTACATCACAATAACATGAGGTCACAAGCATGCTCAAGGAAGATTGTAAGTCAATCAGGACTGCCTTTAAACTTACCTGAGCTCTCAGCTCATCAGCAAGTTCTCTCTGGTGATTCTCATCCGGCGCCTCTTCCCCGTTTCTTAAGCAAGCTCCGTGAGCTATTGCTCTAAATAAACATCTACCATCAGCAAGCACCCCTGCACCAATCCAAACAATCAATATCAAAAGCTGAATCCAACCAATTCAAACATAAAGCAACCATAATCACAAGAAAACAGCTCAATAAAAACATTTCCAAACACTCAAAATCTTGATTGAAAAACACAAACATATATCTCTTCCACATCTCACATAACCATCATCCACAATAATCACTGACAGGAAATGTTTTCATCACCACAAGAAAATATCACATCTACAACATTTCAACCATTCCAAATCATGACCATCCTCCACAAATGAATAACGCATCAATAAGTGAAAAAAAAACAGCATAATTTTTCTAATTTTATCTAATACTCCCTCCGGTCCTAAATATAAGACCTAATTGACTTTTTCTGGAAAATCCTAATTAAACAAAATAAGTTAATTATAAATTGATTTACCTAATTTTTTCCTTTATTTTACCTATAAACTAATGTATAATCTAAAAATATATCAAATATATCTCCATTTAATAACCTATATTTAGGATCGAAGATAGTACCACAAAAATCATAGCCAGGAAACAGAATAAAATAAAATAACAAAAAAATAAATAAAAAAAAAAACCTGTTACTCTGTAATCTGAAGAGACTGCATCATCTACTTCGACTTTATTATCACATCCAGAAGAAGAAGAAGAATCCTTCAATTCAGTGAAACCAACGGTGTCATCGTTATCCACTGAGGGAAGAGGAGAGAGACAGGAGCGAACGCCGAAGAGAAACCAAGCGGAGTCCGTACGGTGGAGCCACCTGGCAGGGCGGGAGTCCCAGGCGGCGTTCCAGGAGCCCTCGCCTTTCAACGCCGGCGGCCGCCGGAGATCGGAGCGGGAGGGCGCAATGGCGTGCCATACGGCGGAGGCGGAGGCGTGGTGGCGCCGGCGGGAGGACACGGCGGCGCCGGCGCCGGCGCCGAGGTGGAGGGAGGAGGGAGGGAGACGGTGGTGGTGGTGGTGGAGGAGGAGGAAGGAGGAGAGAGAGGTGAGGATCCAAGGCTTAGGGCGCGTGGTGGTGTAGAGGAAAGCAAGCATGAGAGAAAATAATGGCGGTGGTGGATGCTAACATGCGCAGGGTGGTGAAGGAAAGGAAGGCTTATTATGTTTATTATGTTGTGTTGTGTTGTGTTATCCTACGCACCCATGGTGATGAATAGCATATGTATTATGATGAGGAATTAATTAATTCATGGGTTATATATTAGAGAGGCGTATAGGGGGAGTTTATGTTTATGGTTGGTGAGGTTTTGTGACGGCGGGAAAGACCATACTTGTGGGAGAGAATGATAATGAATTAATGATGATGATGTTGAAGATGACGAAGCCAGGATTGGTGAAATTATAAGAATATAAAAAATCAAATATGTGAGAGAGAGAGAGAGAGAGAGATTTACACAGTGTTCAAAAAGGTTACCAATAAAATATAATTGATTCCCAGAGTGTTGTTAAGGGTGGAAAGGTGAGTCAGAAAGGATTTCGGGTCATGGTTCAATATGGTAGAACCGCTTAGACCAATGGTTAGACCGACTATCGAATGGATACACATTGAGCTGAAATGTGAAACAATTGACGGTTTGATCGGTCCAACCATCCGATTCGATCCAGTTCTTACAATACTGAATATATATAACTACATAAATATATAGGGAGAGGAGAGGGAGACATATAATAGGGTTTTGCTCCCCTTTTGAATCTAAGAGGGCAGGGGAGGTGAGAACTAAGAGGCCGGGCTCTATGTTTTTGTTTTTTGTTTCTTTCATTTTGGGTTAATTGATATTTAGGGATGTTATGGAAGTTTTTGAATTTGTTTCTACGATGATAGGATGGGAAAGGTATTTAGTATTTAACTCAATCCTTGGCGTTAGGTATGGAGAAATATTAAATATGTCAAGCCAATTGTTCCACCCTTTGAGGTGCCTACAAATCAGTGGAGGATTAATCTCTCACTTGTCGAGTGTGAGAGATACCATGATCGTCGATCAAAAAAAGGAAAGGTATTGATTATTTTATTGTTATGTGATTTATTAGCGAAAGAAAACTAAAGGAGAAATTTGAATGTTACGTTGAGTATTGACAATTCGTGATACTTATTTAGAAATTTGGATTTGTGTTTATGTAATTTGTACGTGAAAGTTTTACTATTGTATATACATACATGCAACCACGTCATGACCTAACTAATGCAAATTCAAGGTATTTTTATGCAACAATATGTAGATTGGGAAATGGGTAAGAGTGTGAGAGATGAGTTTTGAGAGGTTTACTGTTTTTTTGGTTCATAAAGTATTTAAGGAATGTTTTTAAAGCTTTAAATTCATTTTTTTACGATAATAATTGAACGAAAATGTTGAAAATGTTCTTATTACAAAATCAATTGTCTAAAACTATACAAGAACTCAAATGCTTAAGTAAGTGCAATCCTGACATTATGAATTCCTAATACGAGTATTTCTCTTTGTTAAGCCAGCTAGCTTTTACATAAATGTGTTACTATTAAATAGATTGCATGCAAGACTTTACTAGACAAATTCGTGATAGTTTCATGGAATAAAATTTGAATTGAGAATCTTTTATCGAGTTTTTCTTATTAATTTTTAAAGTTTTGATGCAATGTTTTATCATAATCTCATATGGTAATAAGAAACCACAAAAGTTTAGTAATTATTGTTATTCTTAGAAAAAAAATTATTTGGTATGCTATGATGTGTTAGGTTTCTCTTTGTTACTAGATGTTTTTTTTTGACCTTATGTTACTAGATGTTGGTATGCTATGTTTTTTATTAAATGTTGATATATACCAAATGACACACTACAGTATATAAGTCTTATGCACCGGCCACATTTAAATTTCAATGCTATAAATATGATGAAATCATGAATCATGAATGGATCTAAAAAGTGGGCTTTTATATAGTCAGAAACTAAGTTCTATAATATCCATAGTTTTCATTTTTCAATAGGGTAAATGTGCAAAAATATGACTAAACTTTACCTTAAGTTGCATTTCTATGACTAAAGTTTCGCAAGGAGCAAAAATACCACCAAACTTGGGATTGAGGTGTAAAATTATGATTTCCGTCAAATATGACGGTGTTAACCGTTAGTCTTCGACATGTAGGATGCTGAGTGTGCAATAATGACCATGTGACATGCTGAATAGATTTATGTGGGGCCCACAATGGGGTTCCTTCTGTTATTGAAATCAATTCCTGATCTGATGGGGGTAAGGGTGTGTTTGGAAGGGATGAAGAGGGAGGGAGGAAATTGTTTTTTATTATATGTGGGCCCCACATAAATCTATTCAGTATGCCACATGGTCATTATTGCACACTCAGCATCCTACATGTCGAAGACTAACGGTCAACACCATCATATTTGACGGAAATCATAGTTTTGCACCTCGATCCCAAGTTTGGTGGTATTTTTGCTCCTTGCGAAACTTTAGTCATAGAAATGCAACTAAGGGTAAAGTTTAGTCATATTTTTGCACCTTTGCCCTTTTCAATATGGACTTTTGATAAATTGGCGATTCTATTTTTGAATGAAAGGTATTTGTATTGATCAGAAAACATATACAAGCAGGTCAGAGTGACCAATTACATGCGGAACAAAAGGGAAAGAAACAAAACCTGACCCATGACTAAGTAAGACTTTTTCTAAGAAAGACAGAAAAGGTGTTAAGGGAGTGTAGCACTATGGCTCTAATCTGGGCTAGTATGTCATCAACTGTAAATTGGCGATTCCATAAACTTGTGGAAACACACTTACAAGGGTTATTCTCAAAAGGATACATTTTTTGCTTCAAAAATAAAAAATAAATAGAAAGAAAGATTTTCGTTCAATGAAAAAAGTTTATTTATATTTGAAAAAAAATTGGGCAGGTGAAATACTAAACTTTAGCTCTTATGTACGAGTTACTGGTAAAAGTAAAGTTGTAGGAGTTAAGGGTTTTTTTTATATAACAGGAGTTAAGGGTTTTAAACAAAGAAATATCTAAGAATTATATATACTACAATATAAGTACTTTACTAATTTAAAAGCCGAGAAAAAGTATAGGTAGGTGATGCCGTAATGAAACATTATTTTCTCTTACTATTATTAAGATCGGAATATTCTCTATGGATCCACCAAACAGGGGTATAAAATAGTTAAATTTAAGTGGGGTCATAAAGGGCTAAAAAGGTACACATTGTGAGTGTCATCCAAGTTCCCGGAGTCCAAATTCATTTTTTCAGAAATGAAAAAAGTTTATGTTTGTAAAACTTTCAGTATAATTAATACATTAATTTCTGTAAAATTAATACTCCCTTTCCACTCCATAATGTAGAAATTAGTTGGCGGTCTGAAATTAATTTTATTTGCAATTTGACTATTTTTTATTATGAATTTATGATACTATTAACTATTAAAGAGAGAAATATCATTGATAAATATGAAACATAGTTACGGGCAAAGTAGGAAAAACACATTAAATGGTGAAAGAATATAAAATGAACTCTTATATTTTTGACTAAAATTATACAAATGTTTGCCTCTTATATTATAGAATGAGGGAGTAGTAGGCAAAAAAAACCTTATTTGAGATTTTTAATTTTTAGTATTTTGTTGTTCTCCCTTAATTTATTTTTTTTATTTATGCTCTTTGATTTAACACATTTATCTTTCCTTTTATAAAATTTATTATTGTTAGTTTCACATCTTCATCTTCCAATTTAATCTAGTTCCAGTCGGATTCTTAACTTTATTGTTTTATCATATATTTATCTCGTAGTATTATTTTATTTAAGCCACTAACTTTCAAAAAGTATTTGATCATCATTCTTATCTAGAACACAATATTTTACTCTTTTAAGGATACACAAATTAGAGTAACAAGATTAATTAATTTTCCAGACAATTTTCGTCCATATAATATGCTAAAATATTTTCATAAATTTTCTAAGAATTTGAGGGAAGAAAAATAATGAGGGGGGTTTTCCACTTTTGCCAGAAAATGGTGAAGGATTGAGAAGGCGGTTTGGTTGGGCATATGCTATAAAAGATTCCAGAAGGATCCGTTGGATTTGCAAGCTTGAATGAAAGAGCAAATGTAAGGCAGCAACTAACTCAGCAAGCAAAAAAGAGATAATCACAACCAACTTCAATTGAAGACAATCAACCACATCAAAAATTCAAAATCCTTAAAAATAACCTAAATACATGTTGATTCCTAGAGACCTTGATGTAATTAACTCCATAACGAAAAAGACGTATTTGCCACGTGTATATTTGAAAAAGTATATAAAAACTTGGCAAAATAAGGGGCAAATACGTCTTGCTATTTTGAAATTAATGTGTAATTTGATGATTTCAAACGATTTAAATATGATTAATTATTTTTTCACCTGATTGCAATAGCTCCATTATAAATGGGGGTGTTTTGAACTGAATTATAAATGTGGGTTAATTGTTAGTATTTGAAAAATGGGGTTGTATTTATGCCTTATTTAGGAGTTCTGGGCGACCAAAATCGCCCGTCATTGTATGGTCCTTGTTGTTACATAACATCAGTTAAATAATTAATGTGCATTAAACTAAAAGAATCTTTCGATTTTACCATATTTAACTTATTAGTCATTTACATTATTCTCGTCTTTTTTTCTTTTTAAATTAGGATTAAATAAATATGTAGCTTAAAACAATTATATATTAGTAATTTTTAAGTGAACTCCTATTAAGGATAGAATTGACTTCTACTCCATGCTTTTCGAAATATATCTCTAGTTAATTGTTTTGGAAAGTCCTAAAAAAGATACATAAATTATTTATAAGTTGATTTGACTGAATTTTTTCTATAAACTAGCTTAGTTTATTTGGCTTATAAGTTAATATGAACTAATGCATAAAAAATGTTATGGTTAAGTGGCTTATCTAGCTTTAGTAATTTATTTTTGAAAAAATCAACTGAAATTCTATTGATTTCATTATATGAATGCTGATTAAGCTTAATGTTTCGTTTTTTAAAACGGGATTTGCACGCAGGCTTCATCGTGTATCATATTTAGTACTATATTGCTGGTACATAGTTATTTTATGAATATGATAAAGTAGATCTTTCAATATGATTTCTCGCGGTAGTTAATATTACCTTCAGTCTTAAATCTAAGACCTAGTTGACTTTTTTTGGAGAGATTAAAGTTTCGAAATAGACTATTAAATCATGACGCATTTGATATAATTTTAGATTATTCATTAGTTTATAGATAAAATGAACTAGTCGAAGGGAAAAAAATTAGGTAAATCAATTTATAATTAACTTATTTTGTTTTTTTAGGATTTTCCAAAAAAGTCAATTGGATTTTATATTTAGGACCGATGGAAGTACTTAGCTATCAATTTAGCTATGATCAGAACACTCATGTCATAAATTTTTTGTAGTTGATGTAGTTGAATTGCAATTAAATTGACTGATTAATAAGATGGTTTATGTCCTTAACTTTTTTTGAGATGACAGTTATACGTCTAAATCCTTTCGTTTTTTGTTAATCGTATGAAAGCAGTTTATATGGCTTGCAATGAAAGAAAAAGTTACTCCCTCTGGTCCTAAATATAAGACCTAATTGATTTTTTCTGAAAAATCCTTAAAAAAGGAAAATAAGTTAATTATAAATTGATTTACCTAATTTTTTTTCCTTAAACTAGTTTATTTTACCTATAAACTAATGGATAATCTAAAAATATATCAAATATGTCATCATTTGATAACATATTTCGCAACCTTAATCTCTCCAAAAAAAAGTCAATTAGGTCCTATATTTAGGACTGGAGGTAGTATTATATTACAGAAGAAAGTAAATATGCATGGCAAAAAAGAGTTATAATATGCACTTAAAAAAACATCAGCGTTCGAATTGAAGAAAGTTGTTTGAGCTCGGAATTTCATTCTTTTGCGTTATTTTCTTTCTTAACATAACAACCATACACATATACTTAAAAGTCTAACAATTAATTAATTGAAGTTTGAAAAAAATCAATTTTAATGAATTATGATATTTACTCTTATAAATATTTTGGTGGCTAATTTTTGGTTTAAATTATTAAAGGAGTCTCAATTACCATTAACTTATACTACCTCCGGTCCTAAATATAAGACCTAATAATTGACTTTTTTTCGGAGAGGGTAAGGTTGCGAAATAGACTATTAAATCATGACATATTTGATATATTTTTAGATTATACATTAGTTTATAGGTAAAATAAACTAGTCTAAGGAAAAAAAAATAGGTAAATCAATTTATAATTAACTTATTTTACTTTTTATAGGATTTTCTAAAAAAGTCAACTAAGTCTGATATTTAAGACCGGAGGGAGTAGTATTTCTTTGTACGTCAATCAACGTCATAAACCCTTTAATGGATAGAATAAGGAGGAGGTAGCATCGATAAAATGGGTTAACTGGTTACGACATGAGGCTGATCGACCAGTTGATTGAGGATAAGACTTTCAAAGAAACAAAACATGGCTTCAATTTATCCTAAGAAACCATCAGTCTAGTCTAGTCCTCTCAAACATGAGTTATCGAGGATTGTTTAATTTCTACTATTAGTTTGACATTATGTTTGTTTAATATAATTCAATCATGCACAATATTATCCTTTAAAACTACTGGGAATTGTATATATATCTCTGCGTGTGTTGATGACCATGGTATTATTTATTGCATAAAACCAAGAAAGCGATGGTATATATGGAGAATGATGTTTCAACGTGGAATGTTGTGGACAAAGAGAAGCGTGTGAACAAGACTGGATTAGAGATGTGCAAGCAAATAAAGCGCATTATCTATATGATATGCTCAAACCTATTTGAGACCAATAGTATTAGTTACTTGTTTCCTTTGAGTTTACAATTTAGACGCTTTTTCAAGCAATCGCCCAATCATTTTTAAATTTGATAAATTTTCTTACCTAATTTATTACACCCAATTCGTAACTTCATTTACTTTGTATCCTTGCATTGTTCAATTATGCTGAAACAATAGCATTGTTCAATTATGCTGCTCGCCTTTACTTCTACATACATTTTTACGGCTTATTTGGTTTGTTTGGTTTGTTTTAGCTTTAAACTATATATGCTTTTATTTTTTTATGTTGGGTGTTGATTTGGACAATATCCTCTATTTACACAAGTTTCAGTATGTCATGTCGAATTTTCCAGTTCTTTGTGTATGACATCTTTGATGCTTTATAACGCCCCAAAACATTTCAATGCCCATTGTGATATAGACGTCGTGAGATTATGAGTATTTCTTAACTCTCGTAGTGACGTGTTTCTCCGGTTTCAACCTCCTGTCATTCTCAGAAAATGTCTGGTTGTCGGAACTACTTCACTTGTTCTACATGACTACTTGCATGCTGGTGCTCAGATAAGGATTGATGTTGTCTCTCCAATATCTATTTTGATTCTCAGCTTATGGTTTAGTTTTAAATATGTTTTATATGTTTTGGATATTATTAAACGTTGTAATAGTTAGATATCAATTAATGTCATTTTGCCTTTTATAAAAAAAAAAGATAATCATCAATCAACCTCCAAAATAGTTCGAGTTAAAGGATTCATAACTTATATAAGTTTTTTTGGAAAAAGATTATTGAATTGAATTGGTGAAGGTTATTGTTGGACCCACTTTTGGTTCATATGGGCTTCAAAGGAAATGCAAGGCCTAAATACATAGGCAGCCTACTTGAAAAAGAATAACCAGCCCAACCGTGAATTAAAGAGGATACACTTAGCATTCCTAACGGACGACCATTATCTTTGTGTAATGTCTAATGACTAGTAAGCGGATTTTGTCACTTATATTCTCGCAACGGTCAGATATGATAACCAGGTATAAAAGCTGCATAATACATCATTTGATTTTTTTTTTGGGGGTGGGGGGTATCTTCTGAAAAAGACACTCTAAGAACACTATGAAGCTCTATTTTTGATCTTATTCTTTGATGTCCTAGTCTATATATTTTATTTTCTTTTCTTTGATTGTAATCATTGTTGTTGGTGACCCTTCAAATATAGCAATAAAATCACTTTTATATTGTTTAGTTGCTTTCCCATTTATGAGAGCATCAATAGTTATATAAATTTAAGATTGTGAATTGAGATAATAAACTTATGAAGTTGTATTTATCAATAATATTATTACGTAATTTAAATATAAAAGATATAAAAAAATTGGTTTTTATATACTCCATATATTATATATATTGATAAAAGGGGGGTATCTTCTGAAAAAGACACTCTAAGAACACTATAAAGCTCTATTTTTGATCTTATTCTCTGACGACCTAGTCTATATATTTCATTTTCTTTTCTTTGTTTGTAATCATTGTTGTTGGCAACCCTTCAAATATAGTAATAAAATCACTTTTATATTGTTTAATTGCTTTCCCATTTATGAGCATCATCAACAGTTACATAAATTTAAGATTGTGAATTGAGATAATACACTTATGAAGTTGCATTTATCAATAATATTATTACGTAATTTAAATATAAAAGATATAAAAATTTGGCTCTTATATACTCCATATATTATATATATTGATAAAAAAAGACAGTTTCATTATAATTAATACGATTAAAGCTAAGATTCACTTTTATAGTAATAAAATAGTCAATATTATAGTGTACACAAGAAAAGAAAAAGCAGAAACATGAAGACAAACATCTAGAAAATAGAAAAATATAATGAGGTTGGATCCTAAACAATTAATTAAATGTAATCAACTCCAGTTGATATGCTCTATCTCTATTGAATGGTAGATGTACAATAACAACAATAACAAAACTTTATCTCAACTAAATGAGATCGGCTACATGAATCACACGGCCGTCATTGTACTCGATATATGGAGTATTGAATTGTAGATGTGATAGAAGAAAATGTCATCCAAAGATATAAAAATTTGGTTCTTATTGATGTTTTTTTTTTTTGTTTTTGGCCAACTTGGTTCCTATATATTTTAAATCTATAACATCCATAGATCGGTGGTATACATGAATGGGACAAAATAGCTTTTTTGATGTTAACATAAGTCATTCTTACACGACTCATCTTTTTCATTATTGCTTTTTGGTCATTGAAGGTTTTGCTGTGGAAGTGTGGATGTATTGGGGAAGAAGATGTATTGAGAAAGAGTGAGACATTTTTTGATGAACAAGTGGGACCTCTTCTTGTGTGGTTTAGTGAGGGGTAACATAGACTTTTCCAACTAAATTATATTGCTCCTAAGTATGATTGGTCAATGGGATACTTTTATTTTGTTTATTGACGGTTTAACCAGGATAAAAATTTTTATTATTTGATAGCCAAATTAATACTTTATAAATAATTTATTAATTTATTGACCAGAATGATATTCAACATTTTATATAATTATTAATCTCAAACCCTGATAAAAGAGAAGAGTTTTTTAATTTGAAACGGTGTGTTTTGGGTGATAACACTAGTGATGAGAAAAAGGTGTTCAGCAACAAACCAAAATAGGACCCTATAATATTATATTCACGGATACAACGAGGAAACGTCTTTTCTCATGGAACTACTTGTCATAAAGGACACACATGAATATGTATCATGCGGGAAAATAAAACAACCATTGGCACACATTACCAAAAAGAAAAAGAAAACAACCATTGGCACAACTTTTCTATCCAAATAGTAGGGCGAAGGCCCAAAAATGATACACAATTATTGGCCAAGGAACAAAACTAGTACATAATTATTCCGAGGTACAAAAATGATACCAAACTTTTACCATGTGATCAAAAATGATATTTTCATTAATATGACAATAATATTAGACATGAAATGTCCAAAATGCCCTTATAACTAAATAAACTTTTACCGGGCGGCAATTAATTTATAAGGGCATTTTGGACTTTTCATGTATAATATTATTGTCATATTAATGAAAATATCATTTTTGATCACATAGTAAAAGTTGGGTATCATTTTTGTACCTCGTAATAGTTATGTACTATTTTTGTTCCTTGGCCAATAGTTGTGTATCATTTTTGGGTCTTCGCCCCAAATAGTATTACCGTGATGCTCCTTTCTGGAAGGAAAGACTTCTACAGCCAAATCTCAAGCTCCATCCATGTGTACTTTATTTTGTTACATTCCATCAATGTGTACTTTTTTTTATACATTCCATCAATGTGTATTTGGCAAGAGATATTTAAAATTTTCATGAATTGTAATTTGTAAACTTATCCTACTACTATTACTTTATTCTTTTATAAAAAAACACAAACGACTCGGGTTAACTTATTTGCAATTGTCAACAACAATCTTGATCCTATTTTATTTAACCTCGTCCATATATTTTATTTAACTATTCTAGAGGCATGAGGGTTATTATCAAGGGAAATTTTTGAAAATGAAAAAAATCAAAATAAACCCAATATTTAATACCAAGGTTAATAATCAAATGAGTCTCACATTCATGATTGGAGGGAGTTGTGATTTGTGAAGAACAAATGCAAATAAACAGTCTTTTATGCAGCATAAATAGAAGGCTTAAGAAAGCAGAACAACCATAGTGAGGAAAGTAAGAGAGAGAAGTCTCACTTCTCTCTAAACTTTGCCTCTTTAGTACCTCCTCTTGTGAGTGAGGGTTTGTTAGCACCTTGATGCGTTTGGGTGGTGCACGGACGAAGTTGGCTGCGACGATGGGAGCGACGGCGGTGAGAGCGGCGAGCGGACGGTGGAGTGCTCGATCTGGGTACGAGAGGAAGCAGTATCTCGACGCTGGAGAAGGACGCGACCGAGGATGGGTGTTTGACTGCAGGAAGCGACGGGTTCCGGCGAGGGGTTGGTGCTTGCCAGAGATGATGGTCGCGGCGGTGAAGGACGGATCTCCAGATCTGACTGAGGCGGATGGCTATCCAGATTTGACTGAGAAGGTTTCCGGCGTGGGTATGGTGGTGGCCAAAGATGTTTATGACTATGGTCCAGATCTGTATGTGGGTAAGCTCTGTGAGTGCTTTTTCCTGCTTTCCGGTGGCTGTGGAACAGCCGCCGAGCCACCATGATGACTAAGTCAGAGCTCTATCTGGGTTTGAGGGGTCCTATGGTAAAGCTAGTGAAGTCCCAGTCACCCCTAGTAAGTGTTAGTAGTAGTATGTGTGTCTTATTTTTACCATTTCTTAGATGTGTGTTCTGGTATCTATGGTTTTGCCTACTATTGTGGGTTAATTTTGTCTGTGTTGGGTGTTGCCTAAGTCCTACTATGATCTGTACCTCAATGGAGTTTGGTCACAAACTTCATTAGCCCCCTCACCTTCCTGGAGGTGAGTTTAAAGCTGCTGATATGCAACATTTGCATCAAAGTCGGTGGGCTCGGGAGAGCAAGTCTTTGTACTATCACCTTCTATTGCACCCTCATCACTTTATCATGATAGGATGAATGTTCACTCCCTTCACCTTTTACCTGCATTGGTTAGGTATCGGCATTAGTATTCGGAGTCTGTTATGTCAATGTTGTCCAGATATTTTGATGGTAGCTAGTGTGTTGGCTTGTATTTATTTGTCCTGGCCAGGATGGATGTAGAGTGCCAAGTGTCTGTATTATGCGTTTTCTTTTGAGTATTAGCGTATGTACTATGTTTCAATATCAATGATATTATCCTTCGGCCAAAAAAAAATAGAAGGCTTAAGGTAAAAAAAATTATCAAGAACTTTTCTCTAGCTAACATTATACTTTTATGAACAATAGTAGAATAGACAATAAGTTGACATCTTCGGTGACTGTTCAATCATTGTTCACATAGAACAGTCATTGTATTTGTAGGCATACAGTGACAGTTATAACACTATTGGCTTCCACTTGCTGCTACTCTTGATTCTACTTTTTTTTTTAAAAAATCAAATACTCAATTACATTCTTATTGACATGAAACATTAGTAAACTCCACAAAATCCGTCAGAAAATGCTAAAAATATAGTGACAAAATCTCTTATTTAACCATGAAATTCAATCTTTACCAATGGAATCTCATCACTAAATTCTGTGATAAAATGACTTTTTTTTGTAGTAGTAGAAAAGACTTGCTACAAAATGTAATGCAAAATTAATGACAAACAACATTCATTTAGTCTTCAGCATCCTTGCTGTCTCCCAACCCTCAAGTGCGTCTTCATAAGCTTGAACCAAATCCTTCTTCAAGATAGAAGCTAGTAAAGGAGGGGGCTTAGCAACTAAGCCAATCCAATGGAGACACCATATTTGCCTTATTCACCGCCAACAAGTTTTCAATTCATGTTTTTGGTTGCTTGCCTCTATCTATAGTGTCTCTTAATCATTCTTTTAATTGTCTTGAATTTGACGATCTTTTATTTGATTCTTTACTTGTGATCTTTTACTATATATACTTTGTTGCTCACACTTATTCATCCAAGTTATTACATTGGCTCCTATGTGGACTTGATGAGGTCACAAATTCAGCAGAGCTGGGATAAAGTACATAAATAAGTTGGAGTAAAATCATTATATTTTTTTTATAGCAGATGTCTTTCTAAAAGCAAATATTCATGAATTATTGAAAGAAATCTTGAAACTTTTGAATTACTTGTTCTGGACTTTGATATCCATCTCCCTTGAAGAGCCAAAATTCGCTTAATCCACGTGAAATTTAGAGAAGGTTAATTATTCCTTTCAACAATGCAAATTTATTTATCGTTAGGATAACAGTGAACCAAATTTTCTAGGATCGATCTATGCCTGAAATGTCCAAAAAATTTAGTATTTTCTTCTCCTTCTACCTTCCATTCAGCTTAGGTCGCTGCTACTAGAGGCTACTTTCATAACTTCTAGAAGTTTTTACAGGATATGATTACATATTGTAATTTAATTAGTCTACAAATCTTCATAAGGATTATGAAACTCTATCAACATTAAGTGTTAAATAGTGTAATTGTACGCTGAATCTTGGAATTTGAAGAAGATAAATTACCAATTTGTTTACTTCTAAAGAGAGTGTTCAGTAGAGTGGTACATCTTTTTAAGCAACACGAAATTTGGAGGGCATGAAGCCACGAACAATCCTGAACTTATAAAGATTATACTTCGGCATTTAACAAAATGCTAGTTTAATTTAGAGGCCTTTAAATCTTTTGATCATTTTATTTGGGGGAGCATTAAAAGGATGAAATTGAAAAGACTATAGGACAATGGAAAAAGGCAACACTAGAAAGGTTGAACAATACATGAGATTATGGGAGAGAACGGATCCAATTAAAATTACAAAGCGTCGTGTCAATTCTTTCCCTAGCTAGTCAGATAATATTATTTCTTGTTAGTTGTTCGTCCATGTGATGAATTTTGGGCCAAACTCTGTAACTTCAAGCATGTTCGAAAGTTCAATACATGAGGTGAAAGCAGAAGAGCTAGATCAAGATCCTTGACCATTACTAGCTTTATCATAAATATGCAAGACTTGGTTGAAATCAACAATCAGTAGCTAAGGTTAAGAAATGGAATTAACATTAGATACAATCTAGTCCTAAAGAAGATGATGATTCAAAACTTGTGGTGGAACATAAATAATTAAAGAGGCAAGATATTCAGAACTAGAAGAAGCATTTGTTATTCGACAATGGCCATAGCCAAGTAGCCAACCGATAAAAGTGACCCCTCCTTTACAGAGCGTATCAATACTTAGCTTGTTGAGTTGCCGTAGCCTACACTAGCAAAATTAGAGAACAAGATTTTCGCGTCTTATAAGAATATAAAGTCATCCAAGAGATATTTTAATCAATATAAATAATATGTCACTAAATATAGTTTTTGATAGACTATAATGGCGCCGTATATATCATTTATATAGACGACCCAACTTAAATAATATTAAGGTTTTGTTATATTAAGATTACGAAGTCATGCTTAATCATAACATTTTAAGTTCTTAACAACAACTAATTATAACACAGTGCTAATGCTTCTTTCAAAGATTTGGCAATTCCAAAACTTTAATGACAACTGAGGAATCTGTATTTGGGCCGCATTGTTAGAATGTTAGCCACTATGACAAAATTATGAGATTAAAGAAACTGATCATTGTTAGAAAGTCATAATTTTCATAGTTTTCCAAAGGGTAAAGGTGCAAAAATGGGTCCCAACAATTACGCGAGGAGCACATTGGGGTAAAATGTATTTTCGGGTTCAATTATGAGTTTGAAGAATAAATATTGGTGCAATATAGGGTACAACGTTTATATTGACCGACGTTGACCGTTAAACGCTGACGTGGCGGGGGAAATAAGATTGTCTGCTGACGTGGCATGCTTATGTGACAATATTTTTCTGATTGTGTGGGGCCCACATAATTTAAATTAATAAAAAAAATAAAAACCCCACCCCCCTCTTCTTCCTCCCGCCACCACCCCCCCACCCCCACACACACCACCATCCCCCCCCACACACCACCACTCCCTACCTTCGGCCACACCTCCACCTTCCCCCACCACCTTCGCCTCCCCCTTCCCAACTTCACGGGGCAAGTGAAAAGTGATGCCCACTTCACGGAGGTGGCCTTCGATGGTGCCGTCGGAGTCTGGCAAGATGGTCTGCGCGGCGGAGACCATCTCGAAGATGGGGTTCTCCACGGCGGTGTCGGGGTCGGGGCCGATGATCATGGCGGCGGCGCCGAAGAGACTGTCCAACGAGGGAGTCGAGGTCGGTGTCGGAGGGGCCGCGGGAGGTGACGGCGGTGATCGCGGAGCAGATGTGGCCGAAGGTTGGGGGGTGGTGGACGGTGGAGGTGGGGGACGGTGGAGGTGTGGCCGAAGGTTGGGGGTGGTGGTGGGTGTAGGTGGGGTGAAAAGGGAGGGTGACTGTTTTGGTATTTGGGGTGATGTTGGTGTGGGTAGGGTGGCAGGGAAGAAGGTTGTGGGTGGGTGGAGGTGGTGGTGTGTGTGTGTGGGGGTGGGGGAGGTGGTGGTGCGTGGGGGGAAGGATTAATTTAAATCATGTGGGCCTCACACAATCAGAAAAATATTGCCACATAAGCATGCCACGTCAGCAAAAAATCTTATTTCCCCGCCACGTCAGCGTTTAACGGTCAACGTCGGTCAATATAAACGGTGTACCCTATATTGCACCAATATTTATTCTTCAAACTCAGAATTGAACCCGAAAATACATTTTACCCCAATGTGCTCCTAGCGTAATTGTTGGGACCCATTTTTACACCTTTACCCTTTTCCAAATTTTCATTTTAATATACACAGAATATAATGTTGAATAGAAAGTCTTTTTTACTAACACATTCATTATCACTTAACAAAAAATGCTGACTCAAACAAATTTAAATGATGAATGTATGATTAAATATTGATGAAATAAACTTGGATTAAAATTTTTCACTGTAATTATTCTTGTATTTTATAAATTAGTCATTTTTGTTTGCATTTAATTATAGTTTAAACATTTAGAGTTGATGAGTAATATTTTCCATTACTAGAAACTAACAGTATTAACGTAAAATAACTAAAATTGAAATGTTATTTTAAAACATAAAAGATTAAAATAAAAATTGATGTAAACATATAAAAGAGAAAAATTATACCTTAGCTTATAATCCTTCAAATTTCTATAAGCATTCACACACAAACAAAAATATATTCCTTATGATAAGCCACATATTAGAAACAATTTTTGATATAGAATATAAGGCATCAAGTCATCATGGGCCATAATAACTATACTTTAATCTAATTTAATGTTATTATTGTTAAATCTCACATCAGTTGGGATGAGAACGAAAGATGTATTATAAAGGTTTAAATATCTTCCTTTTGGACGCTGTTTTAAAACAATGAAATGTGAGAATATTCAAAGTAAACAATTTCAAAAGCGAGACAGTGAGATGTTACAGTTATTTAATGGAGGTTTTAAAATAATCTAGATCATTGAAAATGTGAGAGTTAAAAAATGTATAATAACTATATAAATGTGATTTTTTTGGCCGAGGAACTATAAATGTAATGGACTCATCTCCATTTATTGATTTGCATAAATTAGTAGTTCATAGTGGTCTATAATGACATCTAGAAAGAGTTGAAATTCGTGATAACTATAGAGAGAAATTTGCATCCCAAATATGTAGATTTTTTTTACACAAATATATAACAAAAGACATAGAAATAATCATTAATTATGTTTTAATTAACCAGTAAAAAATGAATTGGACTACCAATCAAGTTTATTAAAATACTATATTCATCCCAAATTGTTTGCATCAAAAGCACTATTTCCATCTCCATGGTTCTGATAAAAAATCTCCATGGTAAGCCAGTAACCTCCTAAATTATAACTCATTCTAGTCTTGCTATAATTTGAAAGCTTTAATTGCTAATTTTAAATTATGCTTTAATAAACCGGTGAAACATAGAAATTTCAGATTTTCAATTAAATTTATTTAAATACTTTAACAAGTTCATATCAAATTGGACATTTTGTTCAACAACCAATCATAGAACACCTACTCTGATCTGTTGGGTGACATTTCGCATATATACTTCAATGAGATATAATTCCAGCCCAAAAATAAATTGGTATAAAACGTGTCCGGAAAAAGAATATTTGAGGCAATGAAAACGAAAAGGCCACATTACAATCAAGGGAGGAATCATTTTTTATTCAAGTTATATAATTGAACTGTTTTTTTGGTTAAATTCCAAATCCAACTTATTAGTATACCATAAAGCACTAGTGTACTTTTTCTCCAATATGAAATATAAGTCACTTTCAAATAGTTTATCAAAATTGAGAATGATGATTTACTCATTAAATATGTTTAAATTGATGTCTTATAAAATTTAACCCTATTCAAATGTGTCTTGCTTGTAATAATATCTAATGCATAGTACTAATAAAGAGACGTATAAATTAAAATGGTAAGTAATAACTCAATTTCTTCTAAGGTGACTAAAATTCTATTAATATTTCAGCCTTTGAAACCTGATCTGATGGTAGGAAGATAGTAGAGACACTCCTTCCCAAAGGCCGAGATGCGTAAAATATGCTACTGCCTACTGTTATGGGAATAGTTTACTGCGTTAAATAGAAAAACGTCTCTTGGCTCACATGCATGATTATATTTATAAGTTTTTTTAGATTTTTTAATTTTTTAATTTTGAATTAAAACATATAAATTCTTTATTGTAAGCCACCTACTGCAAACAATTTTTGATCACCGATAAAAGGCATCAAGTCATCGACAATTTACTTTGTACCCACTTCATAACTTTATATTGTTAGTTGAGGCTAAAAGTTGAAAAATACTACTTCATCGAAAAAAGTTGTATAGATAGAAAAAATGTAAGTATCAATTTAGGAAACATGTAAATGTAGCGAATCAGCGTTAATTTCTTACTCGGTATAAATTAGTGAGTGGTAGTTGGTAGTATAATAACACCTATAAAAGGAGTTTCAAGATGTAATGAAGAAAATTCGCGTTAACAATTAATTTATTTAAATTTTAAATACTTTAACAGGTTCATATCAAATTGGACATTTTGTTCGACAATTTATTATTAAATAACAACTCTTTTGGGTGGGAATATGCATACACTTTCAGTGAGATAATTGTAGCCCACGGATATGTTGGGAGAAAAACTAGCCAGAAAAAAGAATTTTTCAGGCAATAAAAACCAAAAGACCACATTACAGTCAAGGGTGGAACGATTTTAAAGGGATTCAATTGATGAAGTTGAATTAGCTTTTATTTATCCATCCACAAGAAAATCCTATAAATGTGCCTAATTTATTCAACAGATATGCGCCTAATGTAACCCCTCAGAAAATAAATAAGGTAAGTAACTTATTTCTTATGGTATATACAAGGAAATTACATTATCTTTTTCTTACCTGAAAAGAAATTACATTATAAATTGTAATTGTAATAATAACTGTTAGAAATTAATTTCCCTTTACAAAATAGAGACATAATATTAATTCGGTCAAAGTGTGTGTTTGATTATAAGTCTATAACTTTACACCAAGTTTATCTTTGGTCTCTTAATTTTATGAGTAGTTTTCCAGATCTTTATGTCTAACATCATTTTAGTCCAAGAAAAAAAGTGTCTAACATCATTCATCTTAAACGATTTGTTTTTCAATCATTATATATTTAAAATTAAATTAACATATAAACAATTTCAAAGTGATCATCTTGACGTTAGCAATTTTGGTAATAAAATTAATAAACTATAACCGAGTGAAAGAATCAAATATACTTTTACTCTAAACTTAAATATAAGTCACTTTCAATTACTTTATCGACATTAAGAAATACTAATGATTGTCTCGTTAAATATGTTATAGATTGATTTTCATAAAAACTTCAAATATATTCAAATCTATTTTACATCTATTAATATCTAATGCATACAACTAATAAACAGATATATAAATAAAAATGGTAAGTAATAATAACTCAAATTCCTTCTAGAAGGGTGATTACTGTTTTACCTATTCATTAATGTCTAACCTTAAAAAGGAACCGGTAAAACTTCACCCAGAAACGAAAATCAATATATGATCCTTGTAATGAAACACCCATAAATGCATGTTAGCATACTTGACAATACCATTAATGTTTTTAAAAATGCAAATAATAAAACATAAGATTAAGACATTAAATGTATTTTTTAGTTTTTTTCAGTAATATCTTGTCTACATGTCAAGTGAGATTAATCTCTCATTATTGAAGTATTATATAGAGGGTAAACAGTTGAGTTTACTCCATGAGAGCTAGAAATCCAACACCAAATCAAAAGAATATAGTACTTACTACTTACGTTAGTCTAGAATAGTAACTTGTCTTTTCTGATTTAAACAGAATCAGCTAATTTTATGGGGTTCAGTGCATAAAAAAGAGCAGCGTCCTTTTCTTTGTCGGAACTCGGAAAGAGCGTTGTATTCTACAGTAGCACTATTTTATGAGGCTGCATGTGGGTTACGTTCTTACTTTATTTTATTTCCTTAAAAAATATATTAAACTCACGAAAATATACTTCATCTTAGCACCAAGCGCTGAAGCTATATATATATAGTCTTGATTTATAATACACACTTTCTCTTCCTCTTTTGCATGAAATAATATAAAATGACGCAAAAGTAAAATAAACATTTATTACGTTTACTTTTACGTATTACTTCTTAATTATATTTTAGACAAAAAAATTTTGTCGGATTACCTCTGATCAATGATTAAGATATCCAATATTCGACACGTAAGAGAATAGTCATCCGCTGCGCTGATATATATGCACCTCAAAGAGTTGAATTGTTAACTCGGGATTTAATACTTCTCCATACTCAATGTCGTACACTGAACACTTTGAGTTACCATGTTAGTACTTCTCATATTTAAGGAATATGATAAAAGGAGCATTATTTTTATATATTACTTCTTATATTTTGGACAAAAAAAATTTGTCTTGTAACCTTCTATCAATGATTAAGATATCCAATACTCGACACATTAGACACTAGTCATCCGCTGCGCTGATATATATGCACCTCAAATAGTTGGATAACTAACTCGGGATTTAATACTTCTCCATACTCAATGTCGTACACTGAACACTGTGAGTTACCATGTTAGTACTTCTCACATTTAGGAATACGATAAAAGGAGCAGTATTTTTATATACAAACATTAAACATACTACCATAAAAGCTATCTTAATGTTGGAACAGTCGAAAGTTGTTACTATGGTACGAGAATAAAGGGGAGAGATAAAAAAGCAACGTAAGAAGAAAGATAGAACCCAATAAAAAAAACAAAAGAAAATAAAATTAGTTCTAATATTAATTATATATATTTATAAGCATGGTATAGGTTTCTCTTTCTCTTGTCCTTACTCACTTTCTCTCTCCTCTCTTCTTCCTTTCACTCTCCTACTTTCTCTCTCTAAAAGACTGACTCTGTTTAATCCGTCATTGACCATCCATTTCTATGACTTATCTTTGGATCGGTGAGCTTAGCCTAAACAGATTTTAATTAAATTCTGTAATCTCCATTTCATGTTTCTGCATTTGGTAGAAAACAGTGACAAAACCAAAAAAAAAGTTTTTTTTTTTTTTTGATATGATATGATCATTCATTCATGTCAAAGATTGTGAAGATTGTGGCAAAAAATCCTGTGTATTTAATACATTCATTATTTTAGTAACATTCACAATATCACCACTTGATTCTTTTTTTGGATTTGTGTGTTGTGTTGGCCAACATTCCTACCTGACATAAAAAATCTTTGAAAGACGTTCACTTTCATGCATTAAACTCATGGATTTATTGATTTGGTCATAACCCAGAAGGGGTTTTGGTTTTTTTTTTTTTTTTTTTTTATTTGCATTGATGAGAGATGTGTGGAGGGATTTTTGTGTTATACATTGGAATGAAACAGAAGTTACCTTCTGCAGAATCTAGCAAGAGGTGGATTCTCTTATCAGATATTTTACATTCCATTGTTTTGTTAGGCTCAGAAATTTCTTCTTTTTCAGAAAGTTGAGAGGACATAGCAACAAATAGTAGTAGGTAGGTGAGATCTTCTTTTGCTTTCTCTTTTGTCAAATGTGTCAAAAGCTTGTGTAGAAAGCATGCCTGATAAACAATGTAACATGCCAGTGCTTAATTTTTGGGTAGATTAGAGTTTACTTTTGTACTTGCATGTTTAATTTTGGGTTATATAAAGTGATTTTTAAGTGCTACACAGTTTTGGGGTTGTTGATATGTTTAGAGCTGTGTTTGGCTAATGCTTTTGGAATGAAAATGCATGGAACCATAAAATGCTTACATAGGATTCCAATATGAAGCAATGATATTTCCAAAGCTTAAGAAATGAGAATATAAAATTGATGTTGATTTCTTTCTCTGATAACATGATACAGAGAACAGGAGTTATGGTGCTTTAATGTGTGAGATTTCTAGTTCCTTGATGTAGGAATTCAATGATATGAAATTTTAGGGTGTATTGAGGAAAGGAGGTTGGGTTCGGATTTTGAATAGAAGAAGCTAAACACTTGCTGATTACATTTAGTATTTAGTTCTTTAGGCCCTATGATTTATTCTAGCAGCTAAAGCATCAAGATAATATACGTGTAGGGAATGATGAGTTGTAACTTGTAAGTCCAAATCATCTTTCTTAGAAAGTTGATGACATAGCACTAAATAGTAGGTGAGATCTTCTATGGCATTATCTTCCGTCAAATGTGTGAGAAGCAAATTGAGGAAGCAGGCCTGGAAAACATATATATATATTCAATCTCCTAGGAAGTATTTCATTCATGTACATTGCTTGGGGTACCAACCTTCGTGAAAATCGATTGGATACTTTGAACTTGGCATTTTAATTCAGTTGCTTGATCAAATAGTCAATTGCTTATGAAACACATGATATTGAATCAGCAGAACAGTTGTGGCAGGATAAAATTGTATCCCTATTCATGTCATTCTTTTGAACCCCTGTCTTGACTTAAAAACTTTCTATTGGTACAATGAGTTCTACAGTCTAGAGTTATTAACCTTTTAATTTATAGCTAGTTAATTTTAACATGGTGTTGAAAATATAAACATTGAACTGATATATTCTCTGTAATTTCCAGGATTCCAACAATGAACTTAGGAGGAAAATTCTTTACTTTGGAAGAGGAACATGTTCAGATGAATGGTTCTTGGCTACCTATCACCCCTGAGAAGCCAGTTCAAATAAGACCTCACATGATACCGGCTGGTTGGCAGGAAAACCAAATATTAGGAGAGAATTCAAATAAGGTAACTGTTCCTGGAGGTGGCCACATGAAAGAGATGTTGCAGTTCAATGGGCTATATCAAGGTGTCCATCCAGTGGGACAAACTGAAAAGTGCAATTTTTTTGATGGAGGTTCTTCAAGGAGAGCCAATGTCGTCAATCCCATTAACTTTGACAGCAATAGATTGACATCTTTGGAGCTTCTCTTCATGCAACATGTGAATTACAATGGTAATGCTTACTGGAACATGAGTGAAAGTATTGGCACAGCAGTAAGAACACCAGTGCCACCAAACTTTCATCCTGATACAACAAGTAATGTGCGAGATTTCAATGCAAATGGTTTCGCTGTCAATGAAACCAAGAACTATGTAGATTCAGATTCAGTGTACACAAATGCAAATCATTTGTTACCAAATAGGAGTTCTGAATGTGACAGTAGCAACTTGTATGATTTTCTGAACAATGATGTCCAGTGCTCATTCTCAAGCCTGCTGAATAGTAGCCTGCCAGAGTCCGAGATATCCAATGGTAACTTCATGCTTTTTTTCTCAAAAAAAATTGCCGTAATTTATATTTCAATAATATACTATTGTGGGAAAAGAAATCCTTTCGGCTGTTGGCAACAATTTTCTACTATTCTTCATGGTTTGAAGGATTTTATGTCCTTGACGGCCGAAAATGTAGAAAATTATTAAGCTCATGTCATCTCACTAATACGTTTTAAGCTAGATTTGCCCTTAAAGCTTTGAGCAGCTGACTATGAAGCAAATACTAGGGGAACTTTAATGATCCATAACATATCATTTTCTAATTTGAAAAAAAATATAAATTTTGGTGCATCCTTTTCATATCAGTTAATTCAGGTTAAACCTCATATCAAAGAAAAAAAATGTTCTTTCTTACAACACTGGTCAAAGCTTTCTGTTCAAGTAATAACATAACATAGAAAGCCTTGAAATCATCAATACTCACAAGGACTGTATCTTATTTTTTAAATTCCCAATTTTTCTATAGACTGTGATTATGTGAAACTGATAAACCTCC
This sequence comes from Mimosa pudica, assembly GCA_029929735.1. Classification (NCBI taxonomy): domain Eukaryota; kingdom Viridiplantae; phylum Streptophyta; class Magnoliopsida; order Fabales; family Fabaceae; genus Mimosa; species Mimosa pudica. The sequence goes on along the minus strand of JAKELP010000021.1, from coordinate 1,475,686 downwards.
AACAAGTTTAATAATAAAATACAATTAAAAACTTTCATACATATTTAATTGTCACAAATAGATCATTCCTTTTCTTCTTGTTATCCAAACAATGCCAATGTTTAGCAACTTATTGATGAATGACTAAGAGTACTTTCACAGGTGGGTTTTACATACCTTGCAGACCCAACTATGATCAAAACTACTCAAATGGCACTGAAGCTGATGGTGTCTCTAGTTTCTCAAACTCCTTCCAGTCATTACTGGGATCGATGGATCCATTCAATAAGTTTACAGACAATCAGTTTATGAAGTATGCCACAGCTGAAAGTCAAATACAGGTGACCACAGCTGAAAGTCAAGTTCAGGCGACTGACAGGCAAGACAACTTGGTTTCATCCGTAGAAAATGATCACCATGGATCTTGCGATGGACTTTTACAGCATGTTGTCGATACATCTGCAGCAATTTCCACTTCACAAAATAGAAATGAGGGTTCTGGAAATGATAATCTAAGTGGAAACGTCTTGGATTTTGATCTGAACAAGACACCTGAGCCGAAACAACAAAAACGAAGAAAACATAGGCCAAAGGTAATTGTAGAAGGCAAGCCCAAAAGAACGCCAAATGCTGCAACTAAAAAGAAGAAAGAATCCAACGAGAATCCACCTCAAAAACGGAAGTATGTACGAAAGAAAGTTCCAAAAGAAGGAGCAACACCTCAAGCTGATGTTATTGAGACTTTCAGTTCTGTGGCTCCAAAGAGAAAATCTTGCAAGAAAGCATTAAATTTTGATTTAGAAGAGAGTAAATGCAAAGATCAGAACGAAACAGTTGATCTGCAGGAGATCCAGGAAAGAAATGGGTTGCCCAAAGAGTTGCCTAGTGCAGCAAGCATATGTTATGATACAAACTCAACTTTTCTTCTCAGTAAGAATGATGGATTTACAGTTGAAAGTCAGCAACCCAGAAGCACAGATGATGGTGCCTTTTTATTGCACCAAAAGCTAAGTGCAAGATACCTGCCAAAGGAGCAACCAAATATTCCCTTGTCAGCAAATACAGAAATGCAGATTAAAAATTTGACAACGAAGACAGAGAATGGTCCAGCTCAAGGCAATGCTGGGTTATGCAAGGAAAGAAGCAATGGATGCCTGGAGCAATGTATTCATGCGGATCGAACTGAGAGTGCTTTCTTGAAGTCAAAGAAATGTCTAGAGTTCCCTCAAATGAAGGAAAATCCAATGTCCAAAAATATCCTTAATTTGGTGCCAAACATATTGTCCAATTGCGTTGAAGAAAGCAGTTTGAAGAGAAAATATTGCCATGCTGATGAGAATCAATATGTCTATGCCACAGATCGACTTGATTCGTCCTTATCAAACCAAGAAATTTTCCAAGTCCATGAAAGTTGTAATGGCACACCTCTGGATAAAAATGTATTGAAAACTCAGAAAAGGAGGAAAACTCAGAATAAACTTGGTTCACAAAAAGTAAGAAGAAATGGCAAAAATAAATCTCAAACACATTTGACTGATGAGACTTCAAACTGCATTGCTGGTGATGGCCTTGCTAGTCCAGGTGATGTAAATTTCAATGAGTGATGATTCTTCAGGAGGAATTTTTGCATTCAAATAATGTTTTCTTCTTTTGCAGATGCACCACACAAGGTATGCCCCACACCAATTGATGAGATCATTAGGCGATTCAAAGATCTCAGCCTTGAGGATAGCAATATATCGAGAATGGATGGACAAAGTGCAATTGTCCTGTATAAGGGTGAAAATTCACTAGTTCCATATGAGGGAGACTTCATAAAAAAACGTAAGCCAAGACCCAAAGTGGATCTTGATCCAGAAACAGAGAGAACCTGGAAACTATTGATGGACAAGGGAGTGAGTGAAGGCCTCAAAGGAAATGACAATGAAAAGGAGAAATGGTGGGAGAACGAAAGAGAAGTATTTCGTGGAAGAGTTGATTCCTTCATTGCACGAATGCATCTTGTTCAAGGTACAGCACATCATATTTTCAACCCAACCATCATACATGAAAAATATAATTCACAACTGTTATACTTTATCTTCACAAGCAACTATCTTTTACTTTCTATTTTGGTTACAGACACCTCTTTTAGCTAATAACAAGTGTCAAGTAAAGTTGAAAAGCATAATACTATTATCAAAGGCCCATGAATAGATTGAGCATAATCTGTAACAAGTTTGAGATCAAACTTGTCGTTATAGTTCCTTAAAATATAAGAAAACAAGTTATTTAGACACCCTTATCATATTCCTTAATGCCTCACAAGCAAATATATTAAGCACTGACGGGATTATTATTTTTCCATTTGGTCATGAATTTATTTACCTTTCAGTAAATATTCATATATGTAATGTACCCTTACAGGAGATAGACGCTTTTCACGGTGGAAGGGATCAGTAGTGGATTCAGTGATAGGAGTCTTCCTAACTCAGAACGTTTCAGATCATCTTTCAAGGTTAGTTAAAATTCGGAGACTCACCTAAATTATCCAGAATATCAAAGAATGAGATGGAAATGAATGAAAACCTTACATTTTCTTTTGTTTCTTTTTTCAGCTCAGCCTTCATGTGTTTAGCTGCAAGGTTTCCTCTGAAGTCAGAAACTGACAACAAATCATGCTGTACTTTCGGTACAGAAAACTCGGTTGGAAAACCAGAAGTTGGCATGGTAAATCAAGACAATATCATGATATCATCCAACAAAATTTTGAGTTACCCAATCTACCATCAAGGCTTTGTGCCTATGCATGATACAAGTGGGCACTGGAGAAACTACGAGGCCTCGAGAAAAAATACGAGTCTAGCAGGTCCATCTAACCAGAGATCAAATGATGAAATCATATTGTCACAAGATTCTCATGATCACTCATTTACTGAAGTCACCCAGGGGATAAGTTCCAGCTCAGGTTCCAATTCAGAAGCAGAAATCCTTACAACTGGGTGTGAACAAGAGAAGACTCAGCTTTTAAATTTAGCAAATTCTGCAGAGGCAGGAAAGATGACACTGTTTCAAGAATTTTACAGCAGTGTAAATGGAGTGTCACTGTTTGATGAGAGAACCAAAGATGGACAGGTTCTACAGGCCAAACAAAACTCAAGATCAGGTGAAACTGAAGATCTCATTTCGCATTCAGCATCTAATCATCTGATCAATTTTGGAAATTCACAAAAGAGAGTGCCTGAAGTTTATTCAGCTGACTGTAAATTATATGACTTTGAGGCACTTGGGATGTTGAAAACTTCTCAAACTACTGGTAAGGAGTTTTCTGGGCCAGAAACCATTCCCCTCATCAACAAGTTACAAGATACTGACTATAGGAGAGTCAGCATCCAGGATGTAGGAGAAAGTGTAGATAAATTGGAGGAGAAGCAATATGGGCCAATCAAGTTTCCACATTTTAACCCATATGAACCTTTGAGTGTGCATGTTGTCCAACAGCAAGATAACTCCTCTCCAGGATCTGATGATAATCATCCTCAACCCTTATCTGGTCATCACCTTTCAGGGGAGAAAATTTCTAAACCCAATGGCATGCCATTCAAAGAATTTGTTAGTACTACTCAGAAATTGAGTACAGGGCAGTGTGATTCAGTGAAGAATTCTACCAACATGTGTAATTATTACATGGAAGGTTTCCCTGCTGAAAAAGGAATTTCTGAGGTAAATGGACAAGCTCACTCAAACGATAGAATTGATGAGTCAAAGGCACACGAGCAACTTTGCACTTCTGATACCTCAACTATAGAGAGCAAACAAAAAGTTCCAAAATCCAGGAAAATAAAGCCTGAGACTGAGACTGCGAAAAAAGTTAATTGGGATGATTTAAGGAAGCAAGCACAGGTAAATGGGATAAAAAAAGAGAGGAGCAAAGACGCAATGGATTCTCTGGACTATGAAGCACTGAGACATGCTTCGGTTAAAGAAATCTCTGAAACTATTAGAGAGCGAGGAATGAACAATATGCTAGCAGAGCGAATGAAGGTATGTTCATCATGAAATGTTGATTGTAAGACATTGTTTTTTTCCCCTTAAGTTATTTCTTGAAAAACCAAGTTTATTGTATTGCAGGAATTTTTGGACAGACTGGTTAGAGATCATGGAAGCATTGATTTGGAGTGGTTAAGAGATGTTCCTCCTGATAAAACAAAGTATGCCCATTCCAAACCAATAATTTCTTTCATCAAAGGAGTTTTTGTTGGAACATTTAAACACTACAATAACTGACCAAAAAAATGAGGCATGCCATATTCATTAATCATCATGTCCTATCTATTTGAATTTCTTATAGAGATTATTTGCTAAGCATACGTGGCTTGGGGCTGAAGAGTGTGGAGTGTGTACGGCTTCTAACGCTTCATCATCTTGCTTTCCCAGTAAGATTTATTGAAATCCATTTGCTACTTCCCAGATAAATCCAAATCAGGTGGAGGTTTTCTAACCGATTTGATTGCAATGACACATTGCTATAGGTTGACACAAATGTTGGAAGGATAGCAGTTAGACTTGGATGGGTCCCTCTTCAACCACTTCCCGAATCACTTCAATTACACCTCCTTGAATTGTAAGTCTATTTTGCCAATCACTAAGCTCACGTGTTTCCCAGATGAAAATTGCTAATTACTCTACTTGTAGGTATCCAATGTTGGAAACAGTTCAGAAGTATCTCTGGCCCAGATTGTGCAAACTTGATCAGAGAACCTTGTAATAACATTACTCCCCTCTATCTGAATACATCACAATGCATTTATGAGTCTTGTTAACAGGCTTTACTACTCTAATAGCATAACTAACTTTGAAACTAACATACAATTACACAATGTAGGTATGAGCTGCACTACCAGATGATTACCTTTGGAAAGGTATAATTTATAATTTCTTTTCAACTAAGTACTTGATTGAAAAGAGAGAGACAGAATCAATGTTGCAATCACTGATTCATGGGCAGAGAAGGAGAACTTTAAATTAACCCAAGCTTCAACCATGCAGGTTTTCTGTACAAAGAGTAAACCGAATTGCAATGCTTGTCCTATGCGTGCAGAGTGCAGACACTTTGCAAGTGCTTTTGCAAGGTTAGCTACATAAATATATCGGTTTCATTATATAAGCCCTCCATCTTGCGGAATTTTCTTGAATGGAGGCATATATATAATGAAGCTTTTTGGTTGCCTGAGGTTGTGATACATTTGTTTTTTGGGTATTTGCAGTTTAGTCCCTGGTAAGGGAAATTAATACTGGAAGGTCCCAATACATTTCAAAATAATTATAAAGTCCCAGGGGTCCTTTCCTGCAATTGTTTGCTCAACTTCAATGACCATTTTGCCCTCATTAAAGATGGTTGTCATCTCACTAGTCCCTACAGGGGGACTATGCTTTCATCTTATGAGGGCAAAATGGTCATTGAAGATAAGCAAACAATTGCAGGAAAGGGCTCCTGGGACTTTATAATTATTTTGGAATGTGTTGGGACCTTCCAGTATTAATTTCCCTTACCAGGGACTAAACTGCAAATCCTCCTTTGTTTTTTTGAATTAAAAGGGCAAACACTAACTGTTTGACGTTACAAGCGGGATCAAACCCATAACCTCCCATCTAAAGGGGAGATGTTATACCACTGAGCTACGAGGCCGATGGTGTTGTGATACATTTGTTAAGCAAAAAATGAGCAATTTCCCAATCTTGAGCATATTAGGTTAAAAGACAATTTAATCAAAAAAGTTTCCAAAGTTAAAATTAAATAGTTATTGTATGAGCTGCAAGAAACCAAAGGTCAAAAATATAAATGGACAAAAACGGTCATCAAAATTTATTCTAGTTTGATCATAACTATGAAGTAAGATCATAAGCGTGTGCGTTGCAGAGTCTGAGACAAGTTGTACCATTCATAGCTTATGAATACGTGGCTTCCAATAAGTTTTATATCATGATAGATTTATATGTGAGTGGAGATCCAAATATACTCTGACTTCACTTTCTCCCTAAGCCACCTAGGGAATGTAGTGGTATTCATAGATAGTGCCATAGTGGTTCTTACCTTGCACCTCCTTACGTCAAATTATGTAATTCTATTTCCTTAAGCTTCATCGATTTCTTCTAAGCTGAAACTAACCATTTCTTGCAGTGCCCGGCTTCCATTGCCTGGACCAGAAGAGAAAGGAATAGTGAGTAATCCCGTTCCCGTTGTCACCGAGAGTAGTCCTACTCTCAATATGAATCCAATGTCACTACCTCTCCAATACAATTTGATTAAAGAAGCAACTTCTGAGATCCGTGGGTGCGAGCCAATCATTGAACAACCGGAATCACCAGAACAAGAGCGCGCATTGGTATTGGAAACTGACATTGAGGACGCGTTCTGGGAGGATAATGATGATGAAATTCCAATGATTAACCTCAGTTCTGAAGAGTTTTCAATGAACATACAGAACATATTGCAGGAAAATAAGGAGCTTGTGGAAGGTGACTTGTCCAAGGCACTTGTTGCTTTAAATCCAGCTACAGCTTCTATTCCTACACCGAAATTGAAGAGTGTGGGTCGGCTACGGACAGAACACCTAGTGTAAGTATAGTATAGCAAAATGAAAATTATTGTTTCAAGTGAGCATTCATAATCAGAATGTTTTACATGTCCCATAATGTTTCAAGTGAAACTACAAATCATTGTTTAACAACTTGGTTGATGCAGATATGAGCTTCCAGATTCTCATCCTCTCTTGGAAAAGGTCAGTTAACCTTGTACTGTAAAATGAGCAGTGAGCTTCATCTCACTCATTTTTATAATGGTTTGCTTGCAAAACTTTACAGATGGATCGGCGCGAACCTGATGACCCAAGCCCATACCTTCTTGCAATTTGGACGCCAGGTAATCAAAAGATGTGTAAAACAATCTCTATTAGTAACATGATTTTTTTCTAGCATTTCCCTTCATATGCATGTAAGGGAGAAGCCCTGCAATAATGTACCCGAAATTTAACTTCCTTTATTTAAATTTAAAACCTTTAAAACATGATTATAAGTGAGAAAGTCAATATTTCTGTGAGACCAGAGAAATGTTGTTAATGCACAAAAATATTAAAGAAAGCCAGAGAGATTCTATATATATATATATGTATAAATATATATATGCAAACCAAAGGTTGGATGATATTACCACTTTTGAATATATTAAGAACACAGATAACTTTTAATCATTAAAAACTACTTATAGCCACTTCTGCAACACTGATTGTTCTTTTGGCCATCCAATGCGTAACACCAGGTGAAACTGCAAATTCAATTGAGAAACCAGAGAGCAGATGCAAATCCCAAGAGTCAAATGGCTCATTCAATGAACAGACATGTTTTTCATGCAGTAGCGTTAAAGAAGCTAATTCACAAACAGTCAGAGGAACTCTCCTGGTAAGACTAACTCGTAATAAAAGAGAATGTGACAGCTGTTTTCTTGCCTGTATTTTTCTTAACTTGTAATAAAATCAATCCATATGCAGATACCTTGTAGGACAGCAACAAGAGGGAGCTTTCCATTAAATGGAACGTACTTTCAAGTGAATGAGGCAAGTGTAAAATTGGTTTTGAGTTTTGACCTTGTTCAGTCACCTCAATCATAAGTCTACTCTAATTTCCAATTTCCAACTCATCACTCATCCCTAACATCCGTGTAAACCTTTTTATATACATGCAGATGTTTGCAGACGATGAATCCAGCGTTCAACCCATCGAGGTCCCTAGGGAATGGATATGGAATTTGCCAAGGAGGACAGTGTACTTTGGAACATCTGTAACGAGTATTTTCCGAGGTACAAAGTTTCTACATGTTAATCTAATACATATCTCTTCCCATACTATAAATGCCATTACTCACCAGTAGTACCCTTGCCTACTAGGTCTCACAACTCAAGGGATTCAGATGTGCTTTTGGAGAGGTAGGTGGATCTCCTTCAGTTTTCAGTATTATATTGTTTGGTGACCATGCTATGCATATTAATGAGACATAGAAGATGAAAAATTTCAACTCATGCAAAACTTAAATACACTCATATCCGTATTTCCCTAGACCAATTTTTTAAGTATGCACATTGGAAGTATGTTTACATGTTAACTATGCTAAAAAACAACAGAACTGTGGTCTCTTCTAATTGTTGTCAATTAGGCAAATGATGCTAGCTTAAGCTTAAAGAGGCCTTAAAAATTACTTTGAGTTTATATAGCAAATCTTTTTTACCAAGTTAATAATTCATTTCAGGTTTTGTTTGCGTAAGAGGGTTTGACCGAAAAAGCCGTGCTCCTCGCCCTCTTAAGACCAGATTGCATTTTCCAGCTAGTAGAGTTAGTAGAGGTGAAAAAGGGAAAGCAAAAAGAGAAGAATAAGACATGATGGTGGGATACTGGCAAGTGTTAGTAATATTGACAGAGAGATAGAAGATTGTTGGGCAACATACTTTGCTCCTTATTTGTTAATTTTTTTCCAGGCTGATGTGGAAGAAGCCTCCAAGTCAGCAAGAAAATAGAAGAAATTTGAAGTTACAGAACTTCAGCCAATTGGCATTTGAACTGTAAATCAGCCTCATTGAAGCCCAAACAGCAATTCTTTGGTGAAATTACACCAAAAAGCAGTTGTAGTTAATAAAATGACTCATTCAAGGTAGAAACTGATCATGTACTGTGTAATTTGAATGTAATAATTAGAGAATTTATTCTTTTTCATAGATACTCTTTACCTCTAAATTCAGTCAAAAGTATCCCACTGAAGGAAGATGTCCACTAAGAGGGGGCCCTACAAATCAAAAACATTTTTAGTTTAATAAATAAACTCACAACAACATTTAAGAAATAAAAAGCAGGTGTGGGAAAGTCTTAGACTCTTAAGAATATATTTCGTTTTGCGGTTTTGCCCTTGGTGGTGCAGTGATGTTTCAAATTTGTTTGCCCTTATTGTGAGGGAGTATTGGAGGGTATTTTGAACCTTTCATATTTAATTTTATTGTTATATTAAGAAAAATCTCATTGTTGATCTCATGATAAAAGTTAGATATCATTGCTTGAAATAGTTATATACGATTGTTCATTATAGGGCAATAGTTAACATAAATGTTGTTTTGCCAATTTTTTTATTCTTACCCTTACAAATGATCTTAATAAATATTAGGGGGTTCTCCATCATAAAATGGCCACCAAACAAAAATAGTTTTTGTGACAATATTTTAGAGGATGCGACTCATTATTGTGCTTCTTCTCTTGTTGCCAACAATTATAATTGTCGATCATTGCCATCAGATGACTGTAATGTTGGAAGCTAAAAATTTGCTATGGACCAAATGGGCAGAGATGGTCATGAAGAGGTTGAAGGATCTAGAAAACACATTGGAAAGATGGGAAGCTCTAGTAAGGAATGAGTTTATTTAGATGTGATCTCCAATGAGAACATGTCGATGTAGTACCAATAAATCAAATGAATGTACCATAAGTCATTATTTCAAAAAACACTCTAAATAACAGGATTCATTTTTAAGCTCTTATCTTATTTTTTTGGACTGAAATTTCTTTATGCTCTTATAATTACATTGAAAAAATATTAGACCTAATTATAACATGAAAGGGGAATATATTGCCAAAAGAAAAATTTGATGGTTGAAAACATAGCAAAAAACCATTCCCGAAAATATTCTACAAGGCTCGCAAGGGCAAAACAAAATAGTAAACTAGCCTATCTCATTTCTCACAATTCCATGGCTTTGCCCAAATAATTTCCTTTATTATAACAACAGCAACAATGAAAAGCCAACTTGACTCAACGAAAAGCTAGCTTCGCTTGCCGTAGGATTTGAGGTCGTGGGTTCGAACTAGTGTCTCTGCATAAAAAGTAAGGGTAAGACTACCTAGTATATTTCCTCCCCCAGCACCCCCACCAAGTGAGGACTCAAACTGGGTTGAACCTTTTATTATAATAACAACAATCAATCTTCTTGCAGATATTTTATTCACCGTTCTGAACTGCAGAAATTCTCTCACCTTGTTCGTAAGGATTATGCAAGCATTACTTCAAATGATGCTCGAACAAAGAAGCCATCTCAATCTGTAGCACAAAGAAATGAACCTATTATTCTAAACAGCCCTGTGAAAATAATAAATGTATCTAGAAATACAGAAGTAGCACATGATAACTCCAATGGGCCAGACTCAACAATGAACTGTACAAAAAAAGGTAACCTCATTTCTTGCAACCAAATATCATCATGAAAGAGAAGCAAGACCTACCCATTCCAATTGAAAAATTTTGTCCAAGTCTAAACTAATTTAGACCAAACCACCAGGAAAAACTACGAAGGGTGACAGATTACATGGTTGCATTTCAAGGCTTGAATTCGCGATCTCCAAGGATATAACTCTTCACTTTTACCAAGTTCTTGATGGTAGAGTGAATCAACTCTCAATTGCTTATATCATGATTGGTGAGGATAAAAATGGTCTGTTTTTTTTTATTTGGTCAGATTGTAGCATAGCAATGAATACCGGGATGATATGAGGACTGATAAATGAGTCAAACGTGTGGGGTACCTAGTCTTTTGCAACATATTTTAAAACGTTTTTTGAAAAAAGGAGGGGTTGGTTAGACTATACCTAAAAGGAAAGAAGAAAGGCAAGTCACTATGCTAATTACTCACCCTCAAATCAGCCCTTCCTATGGGTCCTTGTTTGAACCCAAATAAATAGATAAATGTATAAGCTAAACCTTCCCTCAAAATTAGAATAACTTTTTGAAATACGACAGAGTTTTGGATTAACTAAACAGCAAACTGTAGTAAAACCATGCATACTTTTTTATGAATCTGGATAAAATTGAAGCCTAAGTAAGAGAGCACCAATCCCATCTCAAACCATACTTCCACAGGTATCATAAATAGGTTATGTACATGAATAACCAAATAAACTGAAAGAGGCTCCAATAACTTCACAACTGATAGTTGGACGATATCATGAAACTTACAGCAGTCAATGCAGCCTCTGCACCCTTATTTCCAGATTTACCACCAGCTCGATTTAGAGCCTGGAATGACCAGAAAAAGAACAAACAGACATTAACAACCATACACCTAGTTACCAAAAGAATTTATAAATATAAAAAAAAATGTAGTATAGACTCACTTGATCCATATCTTCACAAGTCAGAACACCAAATATGCAAGGAACTCCTGCAAAGTCATCTCAGAAATGCTTCAATTTCTTGTCTTGATGGTAATTGAGAAAAATAGCCAAAATAAATCACAGTTGAAAATGATGGAATGATTTGAGAGGAAGTACAAGGTGTGTAAAAAAGAAGAGAAGGGAATAGAGGAGGAAAAGTACGTGAAAATTGATATGAAGAGAAATTAAAAGATTGTTAGCGTCACGACAAATAAAATTATCAGGGATATGAAACAGAAGAAATAGGCTTAAGCATGAATTTGTGTTGCCGTATGAACATGTTAAAAGAATTGATACAGTAAAAAATAAAAGGTACCTGAATTTAGGCCAGCTGAAAGCACACCAGATGCTGCTGAATTTGCTACTGCATCATAGTGGGTAGTATCACCTCTTATCTGTTGGCAAAAAATAATATTTGTAATAGCTAAAACACAGAATAAAGAATAATAATTTGGCCATTCAAAATATTCTACTTGCCACCATACCACAGCTCCTATGCATAATATTGCGTTATATTTGTGTGATTTGCCCAGTCTTTCTGCAACAACACCAATCTCAAAACTTCCTGGAACCCACACAACCTGAGGTAGAAGGAAAAAGTATAATAATATTTTTCAAGTATTTTGGCGGGAAAAGAAACCCCTTTCAAACAATACAAAATAATAAGCAGAGCAGAAAGCCACACTACCCATGAGAATAATCCTTATTATGTAAATGCACATGAGACAAATTAAATTATACTCTCTCCAGTCCTAAATATGATATATCCCTTTGACTATTTTTGTGGAAGTTAAGGAAGCAAATTAGACCAATAAATTATAACATATGTAGAAGATAACAAAATGGTAGGGGACAAAATAAGTGAACAAGGTTTTAACTAGACAAAAGAAACGAATATTATAATCAACAGCATACCACGAAAATGAAAAAAAAAAATCTGGTATATTCAAAAACGAAGTTATTGTAAAATCCATACGTACATCAATATCCTCATCTTGAACCGAATAATTCTTGAAAGTATTCAGAGCTCCCTCCAAGAGCTGCTTAGTGATAATTTCGTTAAACCGCGCTACAACCTTAATGATGAGAGACTATAAGTCAAAACCATAAAATGACCAAAAGGAAAATCTTCAGAAATTATATACATCCAGTTTGAAATGGAAATGTTAATGCAGATTCTTGAAGATATGCTATTGCTAACTTCCTCAAGATATTGTTGCAGCACTAACAATATTGAATAAGCAAAAAGCATCATATACATATAGATAGGAGATTGAAATTGCAAAGGTTGGCAAGATTCACGGCGTCTTCAAAAGATTAAAAAACCACTGTTTCCTTCAATAATTTCACATGCAATGGATTTGAGAGCAAAATACATGTGAATACACACTGAAGACAAAGTAAGCATAACATAATAAATAAACCTGGAACATCAAAATATTATGACTAATTCTGAATAATTTTTAAGCATAACAATCAATTGGTAATTAAACTGACCACAGCAAAACGAAGTCCTTGGGTTCTGGTCACAGAACCAGTCAAATGACGTACAGCAGCAGTCTGTAATGGATATAATGGACGAGCCCTTTGTTGAACAGCAACGAGAGGTACAATCTCTGATGCAAATGAAGGAAACAACACATGAATATATTGTCATGTGGAGTGTACAGAGAATTACAATATAGAGTAGTATCCTATTTATAGGCTTATAGGTGCTACCTTCGATTAACTCAAATAGCCTGTAACTAACTAACTAACTAACTAACTAAATAGCCACTAACTAATTAATGTACTATTATTATTATTCTTACATACTCCCTCCGTTCCTAAATATAAGATCACTTTAGAAATTCAACTTGTTTCTGATTATAAGATCACTTTAGAAATTCAACTTGTTTCTGATTATAAGATCACTTTAGAACCTTTCCCAATTTTTTTCCCAAATTAACCCTACAATGCTTATCTATAATAACAAGCGAAAGAGGGAGAGTAGTGATAAAGGTATATAGTTGGGATAAATTGGTAATATCATGTATAAATAACTAACTTCCTTAATCCACTCAAATTAGGACAAGTGATCTTATATTCAGGGATGGAGGGAGTAACATATATGTATATATTAAGATATCAATCAATACTGCTCATGGACTAAGAAAAAGAAATCAACACAACATACACTATGTGTGTAATAGAAGCAAAAGGTACCTTTTGTAGAATGGAAAAATGAGAGATGAGTTGGTGTATGAGGTGGCTTATTGAACAGATGAGGGGTGGTATTACTATCACTTGACTGACTGAGAATGGAGCAATGAGCAGAAACAAACAAAGCCATTCCTTCCTTCCAAGCACAGATCCTAATAGGCTCAAACCAAATCATACTAGTATTATTTTTCCATCACATATAATAGGATGAAATTGAATATTTTAAGGTAAAGTGGAATGAATGAAATGTCATATCAGAATACGCAGAGACACATTTGAGACATACCCAGATGAAAAAATTTGAAGAAAACAACAAATCAAGTGGAAAAAACAAAACTTTATGAAGCATTGGTCCATGGAAGCTGTATTGTACTATTGTTATTGTATGTGGTTTATAAAAAGTATCATTTTGAAACCATTATTGTTTCCAGATCATTGAAGTTGAGAGAAAAATGAGACACTCACTCACCTGATAGTGAGGAGGAGAGGAATGACCGTCGACGATGATGCGGCTGAGAGGTTTCACTGTGAAGTGAGGATGTGAATGCTCAATGAGAGTGATGAGGGTATAAAAGGAAAATTAAAATAATCTTGGGGGTATTTTAGTCAATCACCTCTTACATGGTTCGGGCAGGGACGCAAGGCTTGAAACCTATATTATTTTTTCAAGGGTTTCCATTGTTGTGTCACATGAAGCTAATCTATGTGTGAAAAAAGGTGATTGTGTAAGGTTGTCCACTTGTCCTGTTTTGTTTTTTGTAAAAAAGATTTATAGATGTAATTTAAATGACATGTTTGTAGTGATAGGGTATGGTGAGATAAATTATTGAGTGCAACGTGGAGTGTGACATGTAATTTCACGGTTAAACTTAACTTTAAATAATGGTCCGGATAAATTCGTTATACTTTAGATTTTTTTGGGCAAAAAATTTATTGGGGGCATGAAGCACCACAAAAATTCTCCCAAGGCAACACGATTTATATGCTTCTTGGCAAAAAAAACTCGATAAATTTGTTATGATTTAAATACTTAAAATCTTGAGCTACAAACCTTGTGACCCACCTTGTGACCCGAGGCAGCACATAAATTCTCCAAGGCGACTTTAATGATTGCCATTTGATTAGGTTATGTGTGGCCAAGTGTGTTAGGAGGCCATCAACTAAAAAAGAATGGGTTATGAGCACTCCATCTCTACCCAACTGTATGTCTTTCTCCTTTTTTTTATAAATGATTAGATTAAGGTATCTCAATTGATAATAGGTAAGAGACTAATTTTCTGCTAATATGTGTTCATAATTGAACCACGGTCTATTTTAGAAGATACTAGTTCCCATTTATTTTTTAAAAAAACTAGTTCCCATTTATTTTAAAAAAACTAGTTCCCATTTTATTTATTTTTTTTTGTTACCCAAAGATATCCCACCCGTGTATTAAGTGAGACTAATCTCTCACTGTTTTTAAGTCTCTTATAGGGGTATCTAGCTGACATGTGAATTTGCTCCAATTACAAAAGTTAGGAATTGAACCCCAACCACTTGTTTAAGGGTTGAAAGTACTTACCACTCACTCAGCTTGACCCACAATGTTTCCCATTTTATTTATTTGTGTCAACAAAGTTCTGCATTCTTTTCTTTTCCAATTCATTCCTCCCACACCCAATACAGAATCTGAAAAATTCCAAAGCAAAAAATTGCAAGCACTTAAGGCAAGTGCAGCTGTACAGCAACTGAATTTTCTACATATAGAAAGAAAGAAAAAAAATGAAACTTTATTCTTCATTATGAATTAATAACAACCATCCATCCATACACGTGAAAGGAAAACCATCAAAACAAAACAGATGAACTTTTGTACTGACACTTGACATTCAATGTATCTAAGTACTATCTATCAATCCCACAAGCAATCCATTGTATCTATGCCTTCACATTCTCTCACATAATGAAAACCAACCCCACCACTCTCTCTCTCTCTCTAATAATGGCTTATACTCAAACTAGTACTATGAACTCTTGCTGGTTTTTTTAAGGTAACTTCTGTTCTTTTTTATAGTATATCTTCTGAATGATCAAATCCAGTGTAAAGTTCGAGACTTTTCATGTGGGTATGTGAGTTTGCTTATGAAAAAGTCTTTTTTTTATTGTGTTTTCCTATGTTGAAGATTGCTGAATTGCTGAATCTTTGGATGTAAGTTAGGATGGGAATGAAAGGTGATATGACATGTGATGGTAGCTATGATAATAAGGGATCAATGATGAATGTGGTGGAAGAGTTTGATGAGTTGAATGGACAGACTTGTTTCAAGAGTTGGGCTAAGCAAACTGAGGAAAGCTATCAGTTGCAGCAAGCTTTGGCTCTTCGTCTTTCTTCACAATCTGCTTCTGCTGATGATCCTAATTTCTTGGACTTGGAATCTACTTCCTCCAATAATTCACCTGAGGCTGTGTCTCATCGATTTTGGGTACACTTTTTTTGTTCTTCCTTTGAAATATTGTTGATCTGATATTGGAATATGGAGTTTTTTTTTTTTTAATTTTGTTTTTGCTGATTTTGTGGAGGATTCTCGTGGGTATTTCTTTTTTTATTTGTTTTGTAAAGTCATGGTTGGAATGGAAGGTACAATAAATAACAGGTGGTGATGAACTCATACTTCTTTCTTGGTTTAATAGGAGACGTCATCATGATTTTCTTACATTTGAATCATATGTTTTATTTTCAATTATGTTTGCAGTTGACTTTAAGTTTTCTTGAGTTGAGTCATATCAATATTATAATGCCATGTAAATTTTCAAGTGTCTGTTTGAACTTTAATTTTTATTTTAATAACGTGGACCAGATCAGGTAAGGTTGTTTGCTTGAATCATATGATTATAATATTATAATGTGCCCCTTAGTTGTGAACATCAAATAAAATTTGAGCTGTTTGTTTAAGAAGAAAATGCTATCTCCCTTACTGGAATAGGTAAATGTTGCACATGCACATGACCTTGCACACACAATTGAAGGCGCACACACTTACTCATGCACATAGCCGAACACGTGTGGTTAGTTTTGTTCTAAGAAGAAGTGATTCAATTGCCTTCTCATTTTACATGGATCAGGTAAATGGTTGCTTGCAATACTCAGACAAAATTCCAGATGGATTTTATCTTATCCATGGGATGGATGCATATTCATGGACTATAAGTGCTGATCTGCAGAATTTTGGCCTAATTCCATCATTTGAATCACTGATGTCAGTTGAACCATGTGATGATGTGTCTGTTGTAGTGGTTGCAATTGACAAATCAAGAGATCCTGGTTTGAGAGAACTGCTAAATGGCATAGTTAGTCTTTCTAATAACCGGATTGCTAAAAACGATGTAATCAGTCATCTTGCAAATCTCGTTTGCAGTAGGTTGGGGTAAGTGCACCTATCTTTAATATTTGTAAAAGCAAAAAAAAAAAAAAAAAATTCTTGGAATTCATTTTTTGTTGACCTCTTCTCAACAAGCTTTTATGGTTTTTGAAAGGGGTGAAACCTGGACTGAAGAAAACTTAGCTTTGCACTGGGAGGACTGCACTCAAATTCTTAAAGACATCCTTCATTCTGTCATTCTTCCAATTGGAAGCTTAACTGTTGGCTTATGTGTCCACCGAGCATTGCTCTTTAAAGTATTCTTTTCGCTCTATCTATAGTTTAGCACAATACATTTTTATAAATTATAATAGAAAATTGTTTTGAAGGACCGGTTTGATTTAGCAGTAAGCTCGCTTGTCGTAGGGTATGAGGTCGTGGGTTTGAATTGGTCTCTCTGCGTAAAGCAAGGGTAAGACTGCCTAGTTTATTCCCTTCCCCAGCACCCTCACCCTCACCAAGTGGGGATTGGAACGGGTTGGCCCTATAATAGAAGATTGTTGTTCAATGATTTAATGAAACATTCAATCAACACAATACTTTTGAGTTGAAGTTTTTTTTACATTCTTTCATGGCCTTTATAGTTGAGGTTCATGAGTGCAATCCTCACCACCATTCCTTCAATTAAAATGTATACTTCAGCTAAAGTTTTCATTTGATGTCTTATTGCCATTCATTAACATTTGATATTGCAGGCATTAGCTGACTCAGTGAACCTCCCATGCCGAATTGTCAAGGGCTGCAAGTATTGTAAAAAGGATATAGGCGCTTCGTGTTTGGTACAAATTGGCCCTGACAGGTGTGTTTCTCTGATTAAGTAGTTTGATATACGGGAAACTTCATATGATCATTTTGAACTAAAAGCAATATTTTAAGCTAGTAATTAAAATGGAATTGGTGTATTAGAATCTGTTTATTACAATATGAATACAATACACACAAATATACATGCTATCCCCCTATTTGGATTCAGTTTCGTCATATAAATGCTGTTTTTCTGAAGAAATCAGAAGAGAACAACAATGTATGTACATTTGCAGGGAGTATTTGATTGATTTGGTTGGAAGGCCAGGGGCTATGAGCCAGCCTGATTCTTCACTGAATTCTTCATCTTCATTATCGATTGCTTCACCACTATGTCACCCAAAGTTCAAGCCTGTTGAAACTGCTGAATATTCAAAGACATTAGCTCAATTGTATTTCTTGGATTGTCAAGGCCTGCAACTTGTATTCGACTCCAAGTCAGGTTATTTTCTCCAATTTTATGTTCTTTCACCTTTCTGCTATTCATGTGTCTTTATATTTGAGGGAAGTTTTTAAAATTGATGGATATGGATAAATGACGAGGAATTTCTAGTTTGTTCAGTGATGTGAAGTTTGTTGTTGGGTAAATATTTCTGATCAACATACTCTATTTCATTCAAAATAAGCTTGCTTTTTAATGTCTCCGTTTAGAGACTTGTATTCAGCACTCATAGAAATCCTAGGAAAATTTTATAAAAATATATTAAAACAATAAATGGTTCCAACCAAAATCATTGGAAAGAGCTGAATTGAGGGGGGGTTAATACTCCAAAAGGGGATTGAACCATTGTGTATCGGTACTGATCACTCAACAGCTCATTGAGAAAAGACAGGTTCTAGTAACACTTGTGTTAACACATGTCAGTGGAATCTTCATGTGATGTTCTCATGGCAATAAAGACAAAACTGAATTGATTTGTTGGGCTTTCTTTCTTTCTTGTAAAAAAGTCAGTTATTATGTATTATATATGCTGACTAGTGTGGTTCCTTCCCTATAATATTGTCACCTAAGAAATCTGAACGTCTATTTATATATTTTCAATCGTGAATGGTGAAATAATTCTTTAAGTATTGACTTCCACCATGACAGATGATGCAATTGATCATAAGGATGGAATTGATCGAAAGCCTACCGAAGCTTTTAATGCAAACTATGGAGGTGCGAAAATTCATCTGATTGCTTTATTAAGAATGAATCACCCTATTTAAAGCTAATTTCTCTTTTGCTGCCACACATTGTTGGCATTTTGAAAGATATGAAAGGAATTACCCTATCTATAGCATCCACTTGATATGCCAAGTTGATCTATCTCTTTGCAGAAGAAAATGCATTGTTCAAAAAATCAAACCAGTCAGTATTGGATGGTCCAAGCCACAGGGTTGATCTTGATGAGGATGATCTGGAAATTTCATGGAGTGAACTAATTTTGAAAGATAAAATTGGAACAGGTATATTATTTGACACCTTATGACTTTCATACTGAAAAGTTTCCAGATGCTCCACAGATCTTTATATATCTTAGCTAGATGTATGAATGTATAATGAAAGAATAGAAAAAAGTTTGAACGGCAACTGCATTTCAGGTTCGTTTGGAACTGTCCTTCGTGCAGATTGGCGTGGTTGCGTAAGTATTTATTTTCCTTAACTTTTTACATTTTTGTTGATGATATTTTTCCAAACTTCTTGCTGTACAGATGCATTCTTGGGCATCATAAGTATATTCATATTTTTTTGGCCAACTAAGTATATTCATATTTACATCATGGTTCAAGGGGACCATAAATGATGGTTGATGTTATGCTACTGTGCCAGAAAACCGAGCAGTGGCCCTGGTATTTTCCAAATAAAACACTGAAACTGTTACAGCAGATTTAGCCTAAATTGAAATGAAGAGGCTTATATTGTTACTTAACCCACACCATTCCATTTTTCATTCAATTCTATTTTTGTAAGGGGTGATGACATCTTATTTTGTTACTTAACCCACAGTATTTTAATTTTTAGGATGTTGCTGTGAAAATTCTCAAGGTTCAAGGTTTTGATGCTGAACTATATGGAGAATTTAGGAAAGAGGTGTGTATTGTAGTTAGCTTTTGTACATTTTTACTTATAATTTCACTTGATTTCCCTTCAGTTACCAGTTTGTTTCTTAGGTATCACTCATGAAACGTCTACGGCATCCAAACATAGTTCTCTTAATGGGTGCAGTTTTTGAACATCCCAATTTGTCAATAGTGACAGAATATTTATCAAGGTACAGTGATTTTCTGGAATGATCATCTTTGAAGTGCTCCTCACTTTTGTTCTTATTTGAAATTAAAATTAGAGTGTCACCAAGCAAATATTCTGTTTTGAATTGCAGAGGAAGTTTGTTTCAACTTCTGCACATACCAGATGCTAGGTTAGTTCTCAGTGGGAAGCGTCGTTTAAGTATGGCTTATGATGTGGTAAACATTTATTAGGAAAAAGCTGCTAGTCTTGCTGTTTCCATGTATATTTCCCATCAAATGCAGAATAGTTCTTTTGATATGTTGTGTATGTTGTTCAGGCAAGCGGAATGAATTATCTTCATCAAATGAGACCTCCCATTGTTCATAGAGATCTTAAGTCTCCAAATCTTTTGGTGGACGATACTTTTACCGTCAAGGTAACATACAATCTTTGCTTTGCTTGCTACATTGCCTTTTCTCTTGGTTAGTTTTGGCTTTGACTTGGATTCAAAATCAGATCCTTTGGGCTTAGAGATGACTCCTATACCACTGATCTAAAGCTAAATGGTGCCTCATGCATGGCCTTTTTTGCTTCCCACTTGGATTCGAACTCAGATCCTACAGAGATGGACATAAATTCAGTGTTTGGAATCTATACCTTATTGGAGCTTGCTTCATTATATGATTTAACACTTATGTACTAAGAAATTATACTAAGAACTTTTATTCGATAGTTTTTTTTAACTTAGCCCTCTTCCCATGGAACAAAATCCATGCAAGTTTTGGACCCATAGAGCTTTCAGGACATGGTGTTGTTAAAAGTCATTTGGGGTGCCAATGACACCTTTACATCAGAATAGGGTAGGAGAATCAGTAGAATTTACCCTGTTCTATTTTCCCACTGCCCCCCCTCCTATGTGCCCATTCCAACTTTTAAGGGTTCACTCTTAAATTGCAAGATGGGTCCATTATTATGACATTGAAGGCGGAGAGGGTCGATTCTCCATTTGCTAACATTGTCAGTTCCAAAATGGATTCCTAGATGGAGATGCTTTGTCCTTAGTTTTTCTTGTATATATGAAACATGTCCCATGTGATGAGTAGTGTTTGGAAAATAAACTATAAAGGTTTAAAATATATGAATGGTTTAGCTTATTAGAATTTTAATATTGTGTGTGTGTTAATATCTTGGACGAGACCTCAAATGCGTAGCCTTGTAGTCATAATTCATACTTTAAGAAGCATGCTAGTATTTTAAACCTTTTGGTCTATTGTACTCATTCTTTTGTTACACTTGCCTCTCTACACTACCATTATGATTGACAAATGTTTAGCTTTATTGTTTCTGTGTCTTACATTTATGGATAAACTATTTATGGTGAGAATATTGGCAACAATTTGTTTTACATTATGTATCAGGTATGTGATTTTGGCCTCTCACGTACTAAGGCAAATACATTTCTTTCATCTAAAACAGCTGCAGGGACTGTAAGTTCTATTTCATACTTTGGATATTTTCTTATTTAAATAGCTATGTGGCCCATTTCACAATCTAAATACGGCTCTATCATGAACATGAACAGCCTGAGTGGATGGCACCAGAAGTCATTCGTGGTGAATTATCCAATGAAAAAGCTGACATATTCAGCTTTGGCGTAATCCTGTGGGAACTAGTGACCCTGCAACAACCTTGGAGAAATATGAATCCATCTCAGGTAGTTTTCTTGTCAATGCACTTCAGATTGTTGGCTATTCTTTATAATACTATGGAGAGAAGAAAATACAAGTGTTCCTATTTATTATGAACTTGGTCGTTGCTTTGCTGTTTTATGTATATGCAGTTAAGACTTGGCCTCATTTTCTTCAAAAGCGTTTGACAAAATATTTTATTGAAATATAAAAAATCCACTTATTTGGCTTACTATTTTCTTGAGTCATGACAAGCTGTAATATGTTACTGTAGGTTGTAGCAGCTGTCGGTTTCATGGATAAAAGACTAGAGATTCCAAGCTTTGTGAACCCCAGAGTGGCTGCCTTGATTCAACTATGCTGGGCTGTGTAAGTAGAATAAAAAATGTATAACAAAAAAAGAAATTTTGGGGCAACAGATTCTTGTATCATTAAGTAGAAGAAATGTTAAAGAATATTCTGGTTTCCAAAAATGGATAGGTGGATCAAGGAAATAATGAGAAAACATGAAAATATGTCAAATAGTGAATCTCATTGAACATTGATCTCTTGGTTTTTCTATCATGCATACCTAAGAATCTTTTTCTTTTTGTAATTCCAATGTTTAGTTCACATGTTAGATTGGTGTGAGGAGACATTTATATTATTGTAACTAGGAATCTCGGTTCATCTAACATTGAACAGTTATTTGGTTTATCTCAATGTTTGATTTATTGCTTTATCTCTACCACCTTTGTCAATTTAATAACAATGTGGTTATGTTGTAGTGATCCCTCGAGCCGCCCATCTTTCTCCTATATTATGAGTTGTCTGCAGCAAATGATTGCCGATATTCAAGGGTGGACAAGCTCATGAATATAATGTCCGACTTTATATATAGAGAAATAGAATATCATTTTGAAAGAAACGTGTGTATATATGTAATATCTTAGTTGGTGATTTCATATTGATGCTCCTGGTTACTTGTTATTATTCAGGTGCATCTTAGTCTGAGTATGTCTTCAGTGGATCTTTATTCATAGCCTTCATGCTTTGTTCAGTGTAATACTCAGTATTGCTCATTTAGTTTCAAGAGTTGAATTATTTTTGAGGATGCTGTATATTTGGTGTAAATGAATCGAGCTATAAATCAGCTGCTTTATTCTTTGACTGGCATTAATGTTGACACTTTTTACACACTCATAATTATTCTCTCATCAGGTGCTTTTCTAGTTCATCTCCATATCTCTTGTAGCCAATTTGTTCAGAGGTAAAAAAAAATCATGGAATTGGAAGTAGTACATGAAAAAATAACATGTGAAGCTTCCATTTATTCATCATGTGAAGCTTGTAAATATTCATTCATCACATTTGATATCTATCAATTCTAGCATCATTCCAAAAAGCCATTTGAACGATCTCATCACTTTTTTCTGGAAGCCTTTTGCTACAAGGCTAGTCTTGAACGATCTCATCAGCAAAGTTACCTACCCCTTGGTAGATATCAAACTTGGATAGTGATGCATGAAGCAGATTTGCTTCACCTGTGGCTACGGCAAGTAGAACTTGAAGAAACACATTATTGATTCTCAGATTTTGCAAGAATAGCTCCTGAACATACCATGTCTACTTACTGGCACCCATTGAATATTTTATGGCTGCTATGATTTGTTATCTTCATAGAAGAAATATTTCTTTCATTGAGCTTGGCAAACATTATGTGATTGAAGATTAATCCTTCCTTATTAAAAGTAAAAATTCTAACCATTCTAAGTCTCTTTTTGCCAAATCCTCAAACTAGGTTTGAGCTCAAACATATTTCTGTCAAAAATCAAGTTCATTTAAATCAAACACTCACATCTTTTTCAGAATAGTTTTTTTAACTGAAAACTAGGTTTAAGGCACAGAATCAAGTTTTGCTAAAAGCTATTTTTTTCAACTTTTTCAGAAACTATTCTTCTCCCGAATCTATTATTCAACAAACGTTTTCAGCTTTTTCCCCGAAGCTATTCTCTATAAGCTATATTCAAACACGACCTAATAAAAACGAAGCAATTTCACTAAATTCAAATCATAAACTAGAAAGATATGTGCTAAGTTTATTCAAATGTTGTTCCTCATTCTCAATTTGGAAGCCAATCATACAGGTCCACATATTTTGACCACAAAAAAAAAGGTTCACATCTCAGTTCCCAATGAAAGAAAAACTAAATCAAGAATAAAGAGAAGTATGCCTACACACAAAAGTTCATTCTACAATATACATGTGAACCAAAAATAACTCATTAGGGAAGACTAACAAATCCTAAAGAAGTGTGATGAGAATGAAAACAAGAATGGCAGCAATGAAAGAATACTTGAGAGCAGCAAGAAGAATAGCCAAAGAGATAAAACAAAGCTGCCAAAGAACCTGAACACTTGCCCAAGTGAGAACACCAGTCAAACAAAGAGCCAACACATTATCAGCATCAGGATCAAGAAGACTCCCAAGGTTAAAATTCAAGAAAAAAGGCCTTCTTTCTTTGCTTGAATCTCCACCACCACCCTTTCCCTTCTCCCCATTTGAAAAAATCCCATCTTTTTCATCCTTCACCTCATTTGACCCTCTTTTGTTGCCTGCAAATACCACAAGTGTGATGGGCTTTCTGGATAAAGGTTGAAACTTTGGGGTTGAATGAGGAGAAAAAGATGAAGGGATGGATAAGGAGTGAGAGTGGTGAAATGGGTTTTGAGGAAAAGTGCATTGGGAGAGAGATGAAGTGAAGGGTGCCATGGTTTTTGTCATCCAAAAAATCCAAAGGCTGTGATTGTTTTGATGTTTGGAAAAGAAAAGGGAATTTGGAAGGTGACGACCACAGTGGGAGTCGAACCCACGACCTTTTGATCCGAAGTCAAACGCGCTAATCCACTGCGCTATGCGGTCTTATGTTATATTACCTCCGGTCCTAAATATAGGACCTAGGTGACATTTTTTTGGAGAGGTTAAGATTGCAAAATAGTCTATTAAATCATGACATATTTGATATATTTTTAGATTATCCATTAGTTTATAAGTAAAATAAACTAGTTTCAGGGATAAAATTAGGTAAATAAATTTATAATTAACTTATTTTGCTTTTTTAGGAGTTTACAAAAAAGTCAATTAAGTCTTATATTTAGGACTGGAGGGAGTAATTTGTATGAAAGAATTAGAGACTGATAAAGCAAGTGTAACCATGGACTTCATAATTATAAAAAAATAGGGAAAATTAATTTGTAGTCCCTCACAAGGGACTTAATAGTGGAAAAATCTCATAAAATCTACATATTAAAGTAGGGTCCCTAGGGACCTTGCTTTAATATGTATAAAAATGACGAGGTCATGTACACGTATAACAAGATCATGTTTAACTCTAATAAGGTCATAGCGCACCCTGTGACAAGTTAATGGGCAAGCATTGACGAGGTCATGAGCGGAAATGACAAAATCATGCGCACGTATAATAAGTTCTTGGGCAAGGAAGAATGGACAATTTGGTCTTTTTTTATTTGAATTATATTAAAGTAAGGTCCCTAGGGACCCTACTTTAATATGTGGAGTTTGAGACTTTTCTACTAATAAGTCAAGTCTCTTGTGAGGGACTACAAATTAATTTTCCCAAAAACAAAAAACAAGAAGGGTTTATTGATTAATGGTAGAGGTTAATTTTTTACAATCAATGATAGCATTTATGATTTCGCAATGTTAGTAGGAATGAATATCACCTTTCTTTTAGAAGTGTCCAGACCCTTTGATTGGTATGGCCCTAAAAGTTAATTTTTCTTTTCCCCCCACTAGAAATCGGGCCATTTGAATTAGGGGAAGTTCGAAGATGAAGAGAATGATGGAGAAATGCTAAGCTCTATTGGAAAATAAAGCATGTTAAATTGTAATCTAAAACTATGCTGCCACGGAGTACTTATCCCGCCTTATGATGAGTTACTAACTAAAAGTAGTTATTTGTTCTTTTTTTTTTTTGGCCAAAAAGTAGTTCTTTGTTCTTGATGCCGTTATATATGGTTCTTATTATAAGTTCATTTTAACTAATTCTTACTTGCCAATGAATGACAATAAAGTTGAAAAATATCTACTTATGACATATTTAACAACTTAGTTGTCATTTTTGGCCTACAAGAATCAACATTTGGTGCTTTACAGTGACTAAATTAAAGACGAGGGGGAGCAGCTATCATTGGAGCAAATAGTGATCGTTCATACGCTGCAGAGTTTGAAAGTTGGTTAGTGGGGATTAGAGATATCATAGGTGCATTAACTTGATATGGTTCAGTCAATACTGTAAAATACAATGTTAGATTTGAATTGTTTCGTATTAAATCCAAAGAATAACAGTATGAGAATTATTTTCAAAAAAGAATAGAGATTGGCTGATTGGGACACAATGTAAGGACTAAGGACCGGTCTCAATTATTTAGTTTTTGTTGATGTTGTGGCTAAAAATTGGGTCAACTTTTTGAGAAATGAAGAAAATAATTTTCAAGTGCAAGGAGAATTAGCTAGTTGGAGGTGTCAAAAATAGGGAGTGAAGAGACAAAGCAATAAGAGTGATAAGATGGGGAGGCATAGGCAATATCGTAGTCACACACACTGGTAGTGGTTTGCTTCCTTTGATTAGGCATGTCATCCATCCATTACATCAACGCATAAATGTGTAGCCGACTTTGTAGGTTCTTCAATTACCTCAATCTCGCCTTTATTTAGCCTCCTTCTTGCTACCCATACCACCCTGGTCCCTTTCCTGTATTTATGATAGAGAAGGTTTTGGACTCAATTTGTTAATTTTTTAATTATATATTGGTGTATGTCAATGGATATATAAAGTATATTTATTTAGTTAAACGCCTCTTTTAACATAGTTGACAGTTTTGATCAACTTAAAATCCCCATTCATTTGTGTTTGTATCACTGATTCATAAATAAAATTATGTATGCGAGTATATTTAATCAAGGCAAAATTGAAAAATCATTGACTTTTTAACAGAGTAAAATTTTTTAAGGTTTTCATAGTATAATTTTGAAGGGTCGACTTAGATCAATGATAAGTTCGCTTGCAGTTGAGTATTGAGTCGTGAGTTTTAATCACTCTCTTTGCACAAAAGTAGGGGTGAGACTTCCTAATATATTTTCTTCCACATTATCTCACCAAATAGGCACTCGAACTTGGTTGACTTTTTTTCTTGATATAGTTCCGGTACAACTTATTGAAAGTGACTAAAAAATAACATTAGAAAGATATTGTGATACTCTTTTTTTTACTCCCTCCGGTCCTAAATATAAGACCTAATTGACTTTTTCTAGAAAATCCTCTAAAAAGCAAAATAAGTTAATTATAAATTGATTTACCTAATTTTTTTCTCTTAAACTAAATTATTTTACCTATAAACTAATGGATAATATAAAAATATATCAAATATGTCATCATTTAATAACCTATTTCGCAACCTTAATCTCTCCAAAAAAAAGTCAATTAGGTTCTATATTTAGGACCGGAGGTAGTAGTATTTAAAACAGAAAGAGATGTGAGTTAGGTCCACGAACTAATTCAAACTAAGGTATACTCTGCCACTCAAACGTGTTCATAAAGTGTTCACATGTTATACATAACAAAATTTATTGCAACTAAAATAAAATTTAAACACAAAAATTTGTGGAATGTAAGGTATATCCTATTAAGCAGATTAAACGAAAATCATTTGATTGTAGTAAAAACATGGTTTTAAGTTTTAACTAAAGAAATGTGAAAATACTATATCAAATTCTAATTTGGAAGAAATCATACCTAATTGTTTCGAAATTCGTTTTCTCTCAACTTTGTCAACAGCTAAGCACAAGCTGAACCAACATCCATTGACCATATGCTACTATTTTACAACAAATTAGTTACGGTTCAAATATAGCTTCTATAGTGTTGATTAGGGTTAAAAGGCTTATTGACCTAATATTTCATTGAGATCCAGAATATTACTCTAGATCTCCCACCTGCCTCTTGCATCATCAAGTTAGGTTGATATACCAATAGAGTTTCTTTTATTAAGCAGTACTTTCTTTTACAATACAGAAACTTTCTTTTGTTATGCATTTCTAGTTATTGTACTTGCATATACTTGTATAATTAGTTAGTTAGTACTATCTGGTGAAACATAGAAAATGTTGCGATACTTGTGTGTTTGCAATAAGTTCACGTTGCTTTAAATGAGGGAGGGGGCAATCCAATTCCAGCACACAGTATGGCGCAGGAGTATTTGAAGCTGTGGGTGGAGGAGGAAAGCTTTACTATAATGCATGGCAAAACAGGTCAGTTTTGGATTTTTCAAATACCGTGCATGCCGTTAAGTGATAGACTACAAAATTAATAGGGAGTTGGAAGTGGTTGAAGCTTGCACAACCAATACCATAATCGGTGTCAGACACAAGATGAGAAACCAATGTTTAAATCTTTCCTAAAAGAAGTGGTCACATTTATGTGGCTGTAAAAAAAATGGGGCATAAAAATAATTACTTCATCCAATCCAAAATATAAGTAACCTTTTTAACATCGATCATATTAACATCATCATTAATTCTGTCCCAAACAAAAAAATTAACTTGATCCTGTTTAAACATCTTGCATGTTTCTTCTTCCTCTTAATATCATTCGTGTATCAACAATAAATAAATAGGAGTAACAACGAAAAATAATAGAGCAAAATATGAGTATCATGGATCAATTGTTTCCTGAGATCATATCCTGATTTTACTTTTTAGACCAACAGGGAATTGTGTCAAACAAACAAAAAATCCCTCACGAGTCACGACGTAGTAAATTGAAGTGTACCTCAAACAAGATTGCCTTCAATATAGGAGAATACATGTGCCTATTTATATACATATATGTACACGCACAATTATATACTCCCTCCGGTCTCTAATGTAAGGGCCCAAAATTTGAATGATTTTGGTCCCTAATGTAAGAGCTCACCCCATATTCTCTCCTCATTTAATGCATTTTTTCCCACTTTACCCCTAAGTCTCTTTCATATTTATTAATGCTTATATATTTCTCTCTCTTAAAAGTACTATAATAAATATGGGCAATTTTGGAAAAGAAACATTAACTCCAGACACCCAACTAACATTCACATGTTTTCTTAAGAAGCGTTTTTTTGACGGCTAACTCTTACATTAAGGACCGGAGGGAGTATAAAAAAAATACCCTGTAACATGTTGACTTTGATCGACCTTGAGCACATACAGGAACAGAGCAATTAACTCCTACTCCCGGGGGATTCAGTCAAAATATAAAATTGACTTACAATGTGTCATGTAGGAACAGCTTCCACGAGTCCTTCATTCCTTTCCCTTCACTTCCCTAGTTGACACTGAGGTGCCTAAATCTGTGAGCCGCATCATTTGTTCTCATCTGATAATTTTCCTTCAACTGTAAGTGGTTGGCTGCATTCAATTTCGTCACCATTCACCCTCCATTTTCGTCAACTTCAAACTGCATGGAGTACTTTTTACTATCAAAATCATACATTTTTTGGATCCTCCTATAGCAAAATGGGTATATCAAAATTCAATGAATGTACCAAAATACATAGTATGTACACACGATCAACTTCATACACATTTCCAGAACAATAATTTTGAACTTAATTTACAACGGTCACCGAACATGTTTCAACCTCTTCAAAAGAAATTAACGGGCATTTAACTATGCTTTTTGGATAAAAAAGGGACATTTGATTATGATCTTCAACTATATTAGGAAAGAAAAGGAGATAAAAGAAATTGGCTCCTGCCTCGGTGCCTCCATCCTATATTGTAATTATATCTGCCTATCTTCATCTCAATATATTAAATGACACTTCCTCCACTCCTACATGTAAGAAAGGTTTTCAGAAATGACATGTTCATATTTATAAGAGACACTATAACATGTCTAAAGATTTTGGCATCGTTGTTCATTTTTACCACCATTCATTATTAATTAATAAGAATGATAATAAATTATCAATTGATGAGGGCAATTTCGAAAACAAATTTCATTATATTACTATATATTCATCACTTTTAACCAAATTTTAGCTATGTACAAGTAGGTGATTCAATTATTCATATCTTACTAAAATAGTCTAGAAACAGAGCAGTGAAGGCTAAAGAGCATTCAATTCACCAACATCTATGCTCCTTTAATTCAACTCTCTATTACACCCCTAGCCCAATTTCCTACCTTCACGTTTGCAGTGAGAAACAGTTAGCCTGTACACTTTCTGCACAGCCTCACAACCACCAATATGGCACAGTCTATTCTGGTGGCACACTTTGAAAGTGGCTTTAATTAATCTCACCAGCAATTTCATGCTCCTTCTATTTTTATACCCTCCTCCCCTTTACTTAATCCCTCCATCAACTTCCTCCACATTCTTCCTCAACCCCCTTTTTCAAAAATGTCACTCCCCTCCTTTTCAACCTCTTCTCCCTCCTATCTATCCTCCTCCCCCTACTCTTACCACCTCATCTTCACCCTCTTGGCTTTCCTCTTCACTGCCCTCATTTTCTTCCTCACCCAAAGATCGAAATCCAAAAAGCTCAATCTCCCTCCAGGTCCCCCAGGATGGCCTATTGTTGGAAACCTATTCCAAGTGGCTCGTTCAGGGAAACCTTTCTTTGAATATGTGGAAGAACTCAGACCAAAGTATGGACCAATCTTCACTCTCAAAATGGGCACAAGAACAATGATCATCCTAACAGATGCTAAACTAGCTCACCAAGCCCTAATTGAAAAGGGTCAAATCTATGCCACCAGACCCCCTGAAAATCCCACAAGGAACATCTTCAGTGCCAACAAGTTCACTGTCAATGCAGCAGTCTACGGTCCAGTATGGAGATCCCTCAGAAGAAACATGGTCCAAAACATGCTCAGCTCAACAAGACTCAAAGAATTCCAAACTGTAAGAAACAAAGCAATGGACAGATTCATCAACAGGCTAAAATCAGAAGCAGACACCAACAACGGCCTCGTCTGGGTCCTCAAAAACGCAAGATTCGCTGTATTCTGCATACTAGTAACCATGTGTTTTGGCCTAGAAATGGATGAACAAACAATAGAGAAAATAGACCAAGTCATGAAATCAGTCCTCATCACATTAGACCCTAGGATCGACGATTTCCTACCAATCCTAAGTCCTTTCTTCACAAAACAGAGAAAAAAAGCCTTAAAAGTCCGTACAGAGCAAGTCAATTTCCTAGTCCCAATCATAGAGCAAAGAAAAAGAGCAATCCAAAACCCTAATTCAGACCACACAGCAACATCATTCTCCTACCTAGACACACTCTTCGATCTCAAAATCGAAGGACGCAAATCAAACCCTAATAACTCAGAATTAGTCTCCCTATGCTCCGAATTCCTCAACGGCGGCACCGACACGACGGCCACCGCCGTCGAGTGGGGAATCGCACGCCTCATACAAAACCCTAAGATTCAACAAAAACTACACGACGAAATTACACGAACCGTCGGATCCAAAACCCTAGACGAAAAAGACGTCGAGAAAATGCCGTATCTACAAGCGATCGTGAAGGAAATACTACGGAAACATCCTCCGACGTTCTTTACGCTAACGCATGCGGTTACAGAGAGAACGACGTTGGGAGGATACGATGTACCTGTGGAGGCGAGTGTGGAGATATTTACGCCGGCGATCGGGGAGGACGAGAGGGTGTGGCGGCGGGCGGAGGAGTTTTGGCCGGAGAGGTTTGTGGAGGGAGGAGATGAGGTGGATATGACGGGAGTGAAGGAGGTGAAGATGATTCCGTTTGGAGCTGGACGGAGGATTTGTCCGGGATTAGGGATGGGGACTGTGCATATTCATTTGATGATTGCGAGGATGGTGCAGGAATTTCAGTGGGCAGCGGAGTCGCCGGAGAAGACGGTGGATTTCGCCGGAAAGTTGGAGTTCACGGTGGTTATGAAAGAAAGTCTTAGGGCTAAGATTAAGCCAAGAAGATGAAGTGGACAATAAAGTGAAAAATTAAAAAAAAAAAAGTTTTTTTTTTTGTTTTTTTATGTGTGATGTGATTTTTATAAATATTTTTGTTTGTGGGGTTTCTTGTTTTTGGAAAATAGAATTTCAATTAAGATATTCACCCGATGTTGTAAGAATCGGTGTTGTAAAAGTCGGACGGAAGGTAAACTGAAGAAGACTTCAGGTCACGTTTCAATGTGGTCGAATCGCTAAGACCGATGGTCGAACTGATAAACGTTGAGCCTATATATATGAAGGGTCCATTCAGTCTGATTTTTATAACAGTGATAAGAACTAAGAATTGAGTCCTACATTCTAACTTGATTCGATAGTATATCTTATCATGAGTCTCAGTGATTCGACTGTGCCAATTGTGAATCAAAACCATTGCCGGCTCACCTTCCGCTGTGACTTATTACAACATTGATTCATTTGCCATTATTACATTGGGTGCTTTATGTAAGATCTAGTTTATCTACAGTTGGCCAAAAAAAAAGATCTAGTTTATCTACAAAATAGATCTTATATAAAGGATACAGGGTGATATGGTTTTTTCTTTTTTTTCTTGGGATGAGTAAGTACAGGTCATAACTGTTGGCCAGAAAAAAAGTACAGGACAAAACACTCCTATATACCACAAGCAAGCATACAGTGTATGAGTGAAAATGATGGAGGGAAAGAAAAGAATAATATGCACATCCTTTAATGGATAGTACTTCCCAATTATGTTCAAAGCATGGTCTAATTTTTTGAGGTGATCTAGTTTGAGACAATGGGTTTGATTCTCAGCTCGACTTAATCAGATCCACTATATAAAGTTTATTGATGCTGCTTATTTGTTTGTTATTGAGGTCATTATTTATTTTTTTGTTATCCAAGGGTATCCTCACTCGCGTGTCAAGTGAGACTAATCACTCGCTGTTCTAAAGTCTCATATAGGGGTAGACAGTTGACCTGTGAATTTGCTCCATTCGCAAAAGTTAGGGTGTCCCCAATCACTTGCTTAAGGGACGAGAGTAGTTACCACTCACGTCAACCTGTCAGGTTTATTGAGTTCATTATTCATTTGTTACATTATCTATCACCCATTACGTAAAATGAATTTAGAGCATTTACATGAAATGCTTTTAGGATGTTGGTACAAGTGAATACTCTAATGTCAATTTTATAAAAGTATTTTCCATGCCAATGTTGAAGGTAAGAAAATCCCTTGTCAACATGTTCTTCCATGAAAACATTCTATAGAATCTTGGTGTTATTGACTTATTGTGTTCTTTTTTTTTTTTTTACCTTTGGTGTTATTGTGTTCTCATTGTTTGGAATAGGAGAACTTTATAATCGAATACAGGAGAGCTGGACTTCCTCCAGATCCTAATATAAGAACTTAAAATTTGAATGGTTTTGGTCTCTAATAAAAAAGCTCATCTCACATTGTCTCCTCATTTAATGTGTTTTTTCCTACTTTGCCCCTAATTCTCTTTCATATTTATTAATGCTTATGTATTTCTCTCTCTTAAAAATATCATAATAAATATGGGCAATATTGGAAAATAAGCATTAACTCCAGACACTCAACTAACATTCACATGTTTTCTTAAGAAGCGTTTTTTTTGCAGTTAACTCTTATATTAGAGACCGGAAGGAGTATATGTTAGTAAGATTTGGTTTGTAGAATAATTTTAAATGGGTTTATGGAAATAGAAGAGATTTCAAGAATAAAGATATTTCCTCATGTCCTAAATATAAGACCTATTTAGGAATATAGATTTGGTGATAAATATAAGACCTTATAATTATTCTCCAATCTTTCTCAAATTATCCCCATTAATTATCCTTAATAAAAAGTATTCAAGACCTTAAAATCATTTAATTAAATTTTTTATATGAACATACAATTTTATTTTTACACGTCATTTATAATGTGTTGAATATGTTCCCATTTATTATAATTAATATTATATAGGAGTAGAAATAAAATCTTCCCAAATTTAATTTTAAATGTAATGTTAATGAGAATTGAAGTTGTTCTTCTTATGTATGAAACATTATGTAATTGACTTATTCAGAATTATAGGGTTGTAACTAAAATCTATCTTCAAAATAATTCTTATATTGAAGACCCTCTATACATTTAAAATTGGAGCATTAAAGCTTGACTGGATAGTTAGTTGTTATCTAGACATAAGTAGATAGATCCAAGTCTATTGTTCTTCTATTTATTTTATATTTTAATCATTTCAAAATCAATCCATAGCAAAATAATTCAACATTGGTTACAGTAAATTAATCCAGAGAAAAACAACAAATGTTCGCTGTGCATTGATTTGAACATCTCATTAATTTGGTGAAAGCTACATTATATGATAGGTGATAACTCACACGACAACACAGACATGAAATGTTGAATTTGATGAATGTGCCCCTTTCTTCACTTTCTGTTTTGTGTACGTGTGGTTGTTTATGTATACATGTGTGTGTACGTAGCCTTTTATTATAACACCTTAATATGAACGAAGTATTTTGTGTAATTAATTTATGGTCCCTCCTAACACCCATAATATATAAAATATCTTATGGAATGGTGAAATTAAAGTAGGATCCAAGGACCTTACTTATCTTTCAAGTCAAAAAGACATTTTACCCTCCTTTAGTTATTCACAATATAACAAGTGTTTGAGTAGTGAATAACAATGTTTTAACCATATATGTATCAAGTTATTGAGTGCTAGTCACAATGGATTATATTTTAATTAATAACAAGTGTTTGTGATGCGAAAAACAACGTTCTGAGCACGCACAACATGCTAATGGACACTAATCACAGAGATTTACATTTTAACTTATAACAAGTATTTGGACTGTGAATAACAATGTTTTGACCACAAGTAACAAGGTATTGGACACCAGTCACACTCACAACATTTGAACTCAAAATAACAAGGAGGGTAAAAAATATATTCTTGACTTGAAAGATAATTAAAGTAAGGTCCCTTCAAACCCTATTTTAATTTTGTCATTTCACGAGACCATTTGTATATTACGTGTGTTGGGTGAGACATCAAATCAATTAACCCAAGTATTTTTGTTTGTATAATTTTAAAAAGTGATTACTTAACTACTTAAAGTTTTTAATTATCTATAACATACGATTTATTTAGAAATTTGATTTTGATCCTTTTTATAAACTTGATTTTAGTCCAAATAATAATATAATTATTTCCTATTTCAAAGTATTTTTTTTTGTATATGACTGAATTTATGGAAAAGTGACTTATTTTTAAGTTGACTTATTTTTAAATCAGTTTGAAAATAAGTCAGATTGTTTAATGAGATTTATATTTGAATCAACTGTGGAAAAAATGACTTATTTTCTATAAGGCATATTGTATGTGTTTGGATTAGTTGTGATTGGATGTGTAAAATGAGTGAGAATTTGTGGGGACCACATCAAACTCATCAAACTAAGAAAAATCACCACATCTCCATTTTAATTTTCCTTCCTTGTCCACAATACACTTGGAATAAAGAGTATAGAATAATGAGTTAGACGTAACACTATTGAAAATAGGAAAAGTTAATTGCATAGTAAAAGTTATTAAAGAATTATTATATGATTTACCACTGATCATTTGAATCAATTGGTGATGAATTGATCTAGCTTAACCAACAAAACTCGATATTAAAGGCACCAAAGGAAAGGGTAATGTTGTAAAAGCCGGACCGGCAAGCGAGCCGGAAAAGGCTTTGGGTCATGGTTCAACACAGTCAAACCGTCCAAACCGATGGTTGGACCAGATAACCATTGATCCGAAATGTGAAGCGGTCGATGGTTAGACCGGTCCAACCGTCTGGTCCGGTCTGGTTCTTACAACAGTGAGTTCCATATCCCCTAAAGTTAAATTAGTTTGAGCAAACAAAATATGATGTTCATCTCCCTAATATATACCAAAAACTTTGACAAGCATATATTCTTTATCCCCCCATTAAAAATTGAGGACATATCTAGAATAAAGCACTTAAATGCTATATAAACCCTCGCAAAGTAACTTACATTTGGAACCATAAAATTCTTCAAAAAGATAACTGGCAATATAGATTGGAGGGAGTATGGTCTTTCATGTACTTTTCGGCCTTTTTATAAAATTGTTCTAGCATTTACAAAAAAAAATGACATGATTCAAACTATAAAATGATGTGTATTAAACAGAGTTGAGACTAGAAAGTTTTCATGTGGACATAGCACATGCAACCCTTTCACATGATCTGATCTACAGCATACTAATGCTGTTGATGCTGAAGAGAAAATATAAAATTAAAATTTGAGTCCATGTGAATACATTTTCTGCATTTATATGTACTCAAATTTGAGACCCCACGCTTAAGCAGACCAAGGCCTTTCACTGCATTTTACAACAACCAAGAAGCATATACAATAACTCTACCTCAATTTTGTGATCAGAACATATTTAGCCTAAGGGGAAATCGACGGGCTCTCTAAATGCTTCTTTCCTGCATCTTTCATGGACTGATGATCAGCATCAGTTGAATTGGTGACATTCTCTATAGCAACAGTTACACCACTTTCATCTGATGAGTAATGATCTTCTTGTATGTCATGATTTCTTAATGATAACTCATTATTTGTCATAATCATGCAGTGATCAATAGAATCCATGCGGAAGTTAGATTGGATGGCGGCACTGTACATCGGTCGCATTAAGTGTCTTCTCTCCAATGACAATTTGTTTAATGAGATTCGACAAACCGGACATGTCGAATGTTGATACAGCCATACGTCTATACAGGTTGCATGAAAGAAGTGCCCACAATAGGGTAGGATGCGAAGTACATCCTCACCCTGGTATTCTGAAAGACAAACTGTGCACCTGCACATCCAACCAATACAAATGTTCATTAGATACACATAATCATCTGAAAAGACAATTTATATCACTATTATCCCATGGATGCCATAATTTACAAGGCCGTTAATCAATCCAAGCACACCACAAGGACTAAGACATTACTCCCTCTTGTCCTTGATGTTTGACATCATTGAGAAGTTGATCCTAGTTCTAAATATATGATATATTTATAGTTTTTATCAGCTCCATTTCAAATTACCCTTATTGATACTCCCTTAACAATAACCAAGCAAGTGAGTAAACTAACACCTATTATTGATGAAACTATAATGACACAATACAACATTCATGTCGAAGACAACATGCTTTACCACACTAAGTGGGGTTAACTACAATAGTATGATGACATTGTGCACTATAAAAAACCATCGATAAATTATTGATCAAAAGGTTTCTCTCAATAACACTAAATGTTGTCTTTGGTCTTCCTTCCCTCTCCCTCTGGTTAACGACTCCATACTATTCAATCAACCCTCCTCACTAGTATATCTAATGCCTTTCATTGAATGCGTTCAAATCATTTCAGACGATTTTATATCTATTTCTCCTCAACATATGCTACATCCACTCTTTCTCCTCAATACAAAGACACAATAAAATAGGGAAAACAACTAAAATATGATTAAAAATAAGGTGAAATCATATGGACTTGCAAATTTGTTTTCTCATAACTCAAATAAGCACCTTGAATTTCCAAAAAAGTATTGAGCTTCCCCCTATAAAATCGCAACTTCACATAGAAGCAGAAAATGAGGGAGGATCTAATATATGTAACAAACATTTCCCTGGCAGGAGACTGACTATGACAATAAATTAACGAGGGAACAAACATACAGCACCTAAACTAATGACATAATGAAATCTCATACAAGTCCTTCATTTACCAGGCAATGTTCAGAGGTGATTTCACTATCAAATCCAGTCTCAATCCTTCCTACCGAACTTCTCATTTCTATAACTAAATGACCAATGAGCAAAGCAGATTCCAAATCTGAAATCAACTTAATGAACATACTCATAGGCAGGCATATATCCAATCTTCAAGCACCAAGCAACACTTTCCAAGTCAACATTAAAGAGACAGCACAACAGAAAAAAAAAATCAACCTTTCACATGATGATAATGATGCTATTTCAAAAACAATAGAAAGAAAATGAACATACTGAGAATTTTCAGCAGCAGCAAAATATCCATCACTGTACTTCTTGGTAGGAAAACTAGCCACAGTTACAGGTTGAAGACCATGAAATCCCCGCTCAAGCTAAACACAAGAATATCATATTTCAATGACCAATTAATCCCTCAGACCAAATAAAATGCACTAAATACAAACATAAAGCACAAAATCCAAACTCAAAAAAATGCAATCAAATCAATCACATGATTTGATGAAGTAAAAAAGGACTATTACCAGGCTAAGATTGGATCTGGAAGGAACAAGGAGGGATCGGCGAGAATTATTCAAGTGAATACGAGCACAAATAAGTCTAGTACAAACAAAAACGATGAACATAGTGCTCACCGCAAATCCAATCACAGTCATCACCAAGTTAACCCCAGAAGATATCATCACTAAAACGACCCAAAAACCTCAAAAGACTCAAACTTTAAGCCAAAAACAAGTCATCAAAAGCTGAAGAGTGAAATTCAGTAACCACCCAGGTGGCATCTTCAAAAAAGATGTGATTTTGGATTGGGAATGAGAAGAAAGAGGGAATTTTGGATACCCTTTGGGGAAAAGTTTGAGACTTTGGATGGAGAAAGATGTAATTTTGATTTGTGATGTGTTATGGAATTAGTGGGTGGAGTGGAGGGAGAGGGAGACACAGTAGTGGCTTGTGAGCCATACCATGTTGTACAGTTAACTAACAATCACTAGTACAATTTTGGAGTGGAGCCTATATTTCTGGGGCAGACAAAGGAGGGAATATATATACATGTATGAATTGACGAGGCTTGAGAGGCATTGTAGCCTAATGTTATGTATGGTCAATACTCAATATGGTGGGCATGTATGAAATAGGCTAGGTTTACCTAGGATTTGATTAAATAGGTTGGACCTGATTAAAAGTGAAAAATTTAAAAGTGTGAATTTGAGTTTGTGTGTAAGTTTTTTTTTTTTTTGCTTCTTGCCTTTGGTGTCCGGCCTCTTTGGGGAACTGACCAATCCTAAGTCGCTGCCGGGATTCCCCAATTGGGGGTGACAACTTCCCAAGAGTTCGAACCCATGACCTGGTGGGTACGCGGTACCTTACCTTCCTCTTTCTTACCAGATGGCTGAGTGTAAGTTTTTTAAGTGTAAGATTGAGCCTTAAAAATGTTAAAAAAAACATTTAGTCCTAAATGTAAGATTTAATTGACTTGTTTTAGATATTAGAGTTGAGAAATAGGTTATTAAATTATGACGTATTTGATATATTTTTAGTTTATCTATTAGTTTATATGTCAAATAAATTAGTTTAAGAAAAATTAGGTAAATCAATTTATAATGAACTTATTTGGCTTTGTTTAAGATTTACAAAAAAGTCAAGTTTGTTTTATCTTTAGAACTAGAAGAAGTATCTTAGACACGAAACAGAACCCAAACAAACAGCAATGTCAAAACAATTTACAACCAATTCAGCTTGAATATGTAGCGATTTATGAGAAGAAATATTTTGAGTGATGTTTGATTAGCCTATTTAAATTGAAGTAGTTTTTGGCACTACAAAATAAATGGACGGAAGGAGAAATAGTTGAGCCATGGGAGCTTATTTCGTTGGGAAATTACACTAATTTTTCCAAGGAAAATACTCCCTCCATTCCTAAATATAGGACCTAGATGACTTTTTTGAAAAATCCTAAAAAAAGCAAAAAATAAGTTAATTATAAATTGATTTACCTAATTTTTTTCTCTTAAACTAGTTTATTTTACCTCTAAGCTAATGTATAATCTAAAAAGATATCAAATATGTCATCATTTAATAACCTATTTCGCAACCTTAATCTTTCCAAAAAAAAAGTTATCTAAGTCTTATATTTAGGAACGGAGGGAGTAATTATTAGAAATAAGCTCCTTTAAACCACCAAATTACTAAGAAGTATCTAAGGACTTTCGAGTAAGAGACTAGCATTGTACTTGTAAACATACACCATTATCCTTACATTCATTCCATTGTAATTTATGATCAAAAAAAAAATCCATTGTAATTAATTACACCTATTTTTGCTAAGAATGCTTCCCTCATGGATCGATTTCATTCTATCTCAGGTAATTTCATTTTGATTAACAATTAATCACATTAACTTGCAAGAAAATCATAAGTGACAGTGGTAAAGACATGTATTATGACAACTTAATGAGAATAAGGGCAACTGTATCTTTTATTAATTCCAATATGTTACCCCTCAAATATGTTAAGTCTTTCAAATATTTAATGATTTCAAAGGACTTGGATGTCATAAATTGATTTGATTACAACTAAGTGCAATTTTCCCTAATTTATTTACATATGTGAAAGAGGGAAGAGATAATTTCGATGGATGTTTAGATTAAATTATTATAAATAATTTTGTATGGTGTCAAATAAATGATTGGAGAGTTTTGTTTTATAGAGCATAAAATGGTTTTTTATTTTTTTGGTCGAAAATAAAATGGTTTTTGATTATGATCACAAACTGGCGGCAAGGATGGCTACCATAATTCCATTTGTTTTATACGTATTAATGAGTTTCTTTTTTTTTTTTTTGATACAAAATGAGTTTCTTTTTAGCCAGAACCATCTTATCTAAGTTAAAGAGTATCTACCAATGATTTATAATATATGGATAAAATAAAATATATTGAATTTGTTTAACATCAATTTTAAATATGATATTCTGTTTAACTGTACATCAATCATTTTAATTATAGTAAGTTAAAATTTAGATAAGTTAATACTATTTAATGAAATAGCTTCACAAATATTAAGAGAATACAACATTAACTAGCACTCTAGAGCTTAAAAGATGCGATTAAATATCACAACTGAAAAATTTTCAGAAATAATTTATTTTTTCCTAAAAAATGTTATGTAATAAACTAAACTAATAGTGACACATCGAGGATTATGTAACTAAGAAAAAGTTTGATTTTGTACGGCTGAAACTAAAGCAGCATACACATGTCTTGTCTGTGCCCCAAGTGTGAGGCTTTCCATGGTTTTCATTATTGGAAAGTGACACGGAGGATAGAACTAGATAGAACTAGACTTGTTGCCCGAGAAGAGGGTCCACAAAAACAAATGGAACTAAAATATTTTTTTTAATGAAAGCGAAGTAATATATACATGTATACAGTTAGCCAAAAAAAAATATTTTATACATGTATAAGCATTACACATATATTTATTACTTTGTCCAAGAAAGAGTACTTATGTATGTACTTTCTCTGGTTTAAATTATAAAATCATGTATTTGTTAATAAATTAAGTTACTAAATTTTAATATATATAATATTTATAATTAGATTATAATTATAAGTAAAATAAATTAATTTTGAGAAAAATATCAGAAAATGAATTTAAAGTTATTTATTTTGAATTTTTAATTAAAAAAATTCACATGATCTTATAATCGGGTTTAGAGAGATTATAATGTACTCCCTCCGGTCCTAAATATAAGACCTAGATGACTTTTTTGGAAAATACTAAAAAAAGCAAAAAATAAGTTAATTATAAATTGATTTACCTAATTTTCCCCCTTAAACTAGTTTATTTTACCTATAAACTAATGGATTATCTAAAAATATATTAAATATGTCATCATTTAATAACATATTTCGCAACCTTAATCTCTCCAAAAAAAAGTTATCTAGGTCCTATATTTAGGACCGGAGGTAGTATATTTTACTATTATATATATGTATTTCTAATTTATCCACGACATCCAACACTACTAGCAACCAGTTAATTCATAGAATGTAGACTTATAATAGGAAAACTCGCTACCTTTCAATAATTATTTATCCTACCTTTCACATGATTAGGCCACGTCACCACATCATCACCTAATCAGGTGATGTGGCCTAATCAAGTCAAAATCAATGCTCAAACCCGTCAAAACTGACGGTATTGC
Organism: Mimosa pudica; assembly: GCA_029929735.1. NCBI lineage: Eukaryota > Viridiplantae > Streptophyta > Magnoliopsida > Fabales > Fabaceae > Mimosa > Mimosa pudica. The sequence continues at coordinate 1,434,140 of JAKELP010000021.1, read as the reverse complement.
TACATATGCACCACTTTGTAATTGATGGGAGTTAGATTGGAAATTCAAAATCGTTATTCTTGTTCAGTGCACTTTTGCTAATAGATGAGTGCTAGATTTGCACCTTAACATAAGACATGTGTTGATTTTAAGGAAAGAAAGTTTGAACCGCTCAAACACTATGTGTGAATGTTTAGATATTATATGGATTCAACCTAGTCGACTAGTAATATTATTGAAAAGAATTAACTACATTATTTTGAAAGGGAAGAAATAAATTACATCAATTCTTGAATAGATTAAGGAATCCATCCATTTTGTTATAATAACAACGATTACACACCTCTCTCTGAAGGCCCATATACAATAGATTTAGAAGATTTTAATTTAATATATTAGAAAAAGTAAAGAAATGAAAAATTAATTTTTTATTACAATATAATAAATTAAATGAAAAAAGAATTAAATAATTACAAAATGTTGAGCATACAATATTATACACAAGTTTTTTGTTCATTCTCTTCTCACACAACATCAACTAGTTGTACACACCGCGTCATCTTCCTTTAACATCCTTACCACCTCTAGTATTATTATCACCCTTATCACCAACATTATTGTCATTATCTACACCAACGGTTCGAACCTTAAACCGGCTCAACTTCAAATCTGAACCACCACCAGCAAGTGATCGTTGACCCATGCTCAAGCTTCTCTGAGTTGTGTTGGCCTTCATGTTCTTCAATTTCATCCCAGAGAACAAGTCTCCAATTTTGTCAAACATGTCAACAAAATCTTCATGAAGCCTAGAAGGAACAATCTTATGAAATGTCTCTGATCTTCTATAGTACAAATGCCTAAAGAATTCTAATAACCTCATAATCCTTGGATCAGCTGATGATCTTCTTCCTGCCTCTGTTTGAAATCCATAGTACTTATCACACATGTCCTCAAAATCATTCTCCAACATTTTGGTTTTTCCTAAATGTGAGATTTTCCCCAGAGGACTATTCTCTAAAACTTTTGGCTCTTATTGATGATGGCAATGCTTGTTTTTGAGATTCTCTTGTGTAAATATTGTTGGGGTTATAAGTTCTATGGTCTTGAATTCTTGATGTGTTGAGATTTTGTGAAATGATTTACGCATTGAGATGTGTATATATAGGGAGAGATGATAGAGGGTACCGTGGTGTGTAAGTTTGGGAAAATATTTGAACAAATCCATTTGATCTAATTTTCTGTTTCATGAGTTTCTAGCCGTTTTCCTTTAATTTTTCCGATAAGGACTTGTAGATTCTGACTCTTCAGATTTTCTAGATTATCACGAATGACCGAAGGCTTAGTTGTGACTTCTTAGCATATGATTAAACTAAGGTTAGAAGAAAAAATATACAACCTCATATTGTTAATAATATATGGTTTGATAAACTAACTTGTGGATATTGAAGGTGTATAAATTACTTATTTATAACACATATCACATGATATTTCTATGAAAAGTAAAGTATTTCAATAAATTGTAGATCGTTTTATAAGTCAAATGAATTAGTTTGGAGAAAAATATTAAATAAATACAAAATATAAAATGAAATAGTAACTTATATCAAGGATAAGAAACCAACAAACCATAAGGCTTTTAGTTACTCTCAGGTCTCGTAGTGGCGTGTCTCACTAGCTCTCCATGGCAAATTACATGTGGGTGCACGAAAAGAGTTTGTTGCGGTATCTTTCCAATATATTGTATTTTTTCAATCTATGTTTTTTGTTAAAATAAAGTATGTTTTATATACATTAAGTTGGATCCTTTTGGATATTTCACTACTTCATCCGTTCCTAAATATAAGATCACTTTGGAGAAGTGGATAAGTTCCTAAATATAAGATCACTTCCTATTTTATCTCAAGTTTTTCCCAAACTACCCTTATACTCCCTCTTTTCATTGAAAACTCCTCCTCCTTTTAAAGTTAAGTAATTGAGGGGATTTTGGGAAGATCATGTAATTTTATTGTCTTCCTTAATCTCCCCAAATTAATCAAAGTGATCTTATATTTAGGAACGGAGGGAATGTCATATAAGGGACTCAATTAGCTTTGTACTTTTTACTTATCTCTAAAGAGATTGTCATTTTATTAAAAGAAAAGAAACCAACAAACCTGACATAGGATTTAGAGCCAAAATTAGACGTATGTTATGGGAAAATAACTTATTTTTTCAAAAACTATTTTGAAGTTTCATTTTCTGTCATTTTACTTATTTGTTCCCTTCAGACACCTTCTAAATTGAATTTTTGATGTGTCACATAGAATAAGTATATTTCAAACACATTTTTTTTTAATAAAAGCTCGTGCAAATGTAAACTACATCAGTATCACTTCAATTTAGAAAACGTAGATCAAATGATTTCAGCTTTGAGATTGTATAGATAGGGTGGGATAGAGGATATCGTGGTGTGCAAACTGGGGAAAAGATTTGAAGGCACAAATTTTCAAGAATTTCTGGCCATTTTCTTATATTTTTCCGAGTTAGATTTATTGATATTGACTACAAAGATTTTCTAGATGATTGAAAGAGACTAAGTGCATTTTGAAAATTCGACCTTGTTGTGAATTATTAGGGATACAAGTAAAGTTTTTAATGAGACTCATAATTATATTGTTTCTTAGAGATTTAGGTTACTTGCATGCTTAGGACTTCTCTCACATAAAACTTCATTATGACGTAATTTCCATGTCATGCATTTCTTCAAACAAGAAATGCTTAAACCCATACATTTCAAACTACCATTATATGCTATTGTTGGTTTTATTATTTCGATGTTTTAGTCAAATTCTCAATAATTTTTAAAAGTACCAAAGTCTTTATCCCTCACATTAATCAGACTTTAATTTCATAATAAAAAACTAATGCTTTTAATCGGGAAGGTATTATCCTTCAAGGTTTACTTGGAGGTCAACTCACAGATTCAATATAAACCTTTTAAGAATATCAAAGAATGATTCTACTTGTCATAGTAGTAATCTTTCAAATATAATTAAAAATGTGTATACGTGTCATAGTAAAATCCATTCAAGTGTATTAGAAAACGTGTCTCATAATAGGAACACGGAATCTTAAATAAAGAGCAAAAGCCCATCTAATATGGTGTAGTTTCAGAACTATCATATTCATTTTATATTGATATTGATGTTAAATCATAAACAGCATTCAAAGCAAAATGATAGATAGACGCAACCGAATATATGGACGTAAAACAAAAACTCACTAGAAGTATAGAGGCCAAAGCTCGTTAACTTGAGTTAATTGCACAACTCCTTATAAAACTAAAAGGACTGAAATCTGCAATTTGAAATTACATAATCAGAAGCAAAATTCAATCAAACTGTGCAAATATGAACAAAGGATACTAGTCTGCTTTTTGTTTCTTTTTTAAGCTCAAAAAAGGAGACACGATGGTAAATAAGTCCCTTTATCATTGCCTCTTTTCTGCATCCAAATAAAGAAGCTAAGCCATTGATTTGGCAATAAAAATAACAAAATCTGGGAGGGAGACAGACCTCTGCATGGATGAAAAATAAGAAATCCACCAGATTTTCGCTTCCAGAGAGAAAAAATTAAATAGGGTCTTTTCTCATACAAGTTTCCTATTACAAATCAACTATAGATAATACAGATATTCATTAACCTTATTAATAATACAGGCATTAACTTCAACAGTGTGAGTGAAGTACAAGTTAGCAACCTAGAGGAATTACATACCTTCTAAATAAATACTATCTATACATGTTTTGTCTAGCATGTTCATCATATAAAGGGAATTGATCCGCAGGAGCAGAAGGATTCCCAGCTGATCTATTCAAATAAGGTCTTGAGAGTCCATCACTGAAGGGCATCTGAGGTGTCAAATTCTGATGGGATGGATAGGTGGTATATGCAGGGTACCTATTATTACTACTGGAAGCCATTAAGCCTGCATCCATAAAAGGATCAAAAGGAGACTTCCTAGTTTCATATCTCGACCCGCTTTCCAGGGAATGGACAGTGAGAGATCGATCACGATCTGGAGAGAAGCCCAAGCTGCTGCTTCCTCGATAGTAAGGGCTTGGGCTGCTAACAAAATAAGGGGCCGAGCCAAGTTGGTTGACCGAAGTTCTCAAAATTTCTTTATCATGATAAAAGTTTGAACTCAAGGGAGAAGCTAATTCCATAGCAGTTGATCTAGAAGGATAAAAGTTTGAACTCAGGTGAAAAGCTGATTCTATAGCAGTGGATCTGGGAGGAGCTTCATCGGAGAAATCTGTCGGAAGCCTGAACAATCCAGCACATCCAATGGGAATATCTAATCTCTCCTCCAATTTACTAGAAGAAGCCAAGGTACCAATGGTTTTACTAGAGTAACCATTATCTACTAGTGGCAACCTATTGAGTTCCTGCTGTAGTGATAACTTGGCTTGTCTAAGTGAGTCAAGTACGCCACTTAACTCTTGAGGGTCATGAGGAACTAATGCATAGAGGTCACGTTTGTTGTTCCTTGAACTGCTAGAAGCATTTTTCTGGGCCATGCCATCATTTTCATCAGTAGTAAACGAACTATTTGGCTTGAAATCATTAGACCCGAGACTATGTGAGCCATGATGCCGTCTACCAAATGGCTGAGGGTGATACATTTGCGAGTTCTCCTGAGTTTCGTTCCCCATCAGCATGGAATCCGAATTATTTTGAGCAGTCAAGCCAGCACTGCTGACTATCGGACTATTTTGATTTCCATGACTGCTGGTGTCGTGAGATTTTGGCATATTTTCTCTGGTTTCAGCTTTGACAAATTCTTGGGAAACAGAAGCACAACCAGCTTCTGATTTTACCTCCTGAACTTGTTCTGTGGTAACTGCCCTAGCAGAAGGTGGAGTCTGGGCCTTGCTCTCTTCTCTTTCTTCAGTGATATCTGAGTAGTTTCCGGGATCACACGAGTCCTACATAATAGAAGACCAAAAACCAAGTTTAAGTCAATTTCAAATGAAATAAAACATAATAGAAGACTACTCTGTCCAAAATCATTTTATAAACACAACTAGTTGATAAATAATACCAGAGACTATATTGGGAAATAGTACACAACTTAATCAGCTGGAGAATCTAAAGCCATACTTCATTGAATGGAAAGAACGCCAATCATTGAATTTAAGCATGCCATTGGGATTGAAAACTCCTAAAAACATAAGAATGCTTTTTTTCAGCTTCAAAATAAATGGCAAGCCCTGCCCTAGATCTGTTCAATCTTTGATATTTTAATCAACACCACCAATCGTATTGCTGAAGATATTGAAATCATTATGCAAGGCTCAAAGTTGAAAAATCAGGAATGAAAAACGGTTTACTAAAACAACCTATTCCACTTTCAAAAAAATTATAAAGTACTTCTCAAAATTCTAAAACAGTGTTTCGCTAATGCAAATAAAAGCACCTTTCATGCCCGTTCAAGAAGTGTTGCTTTCTTCAAAGGTCAACATCAATTAAGTGACCTTGGGGCTACAACACCATCCTCCAAGGTAAGAAAAAGACGTTGAAGAAAGAGAACTACAAATTAAAACTGAACTAACACATAACTAATGTAACAACACACATCCACATTTGAGCTGATAAATTTTCTACACTAATGTACCTTATGAAGAAGCAATTGAATGAAAATATAAATCAAACAAAGGGTATCCAAAAACCACATCTTGGCCAACCTCCCAAAGCCATAGATGCACAACCAGACAGCAAGAGGTTTGGAGTAGTAATATAGAGAGAGTGTGTGGCTCAAAAAGGTTATGGTCTATCATACCGGTGTACTGTTGTTATTCTCTCTAAATTTCTCTTCCCACTCTCTTTGAGCCTTCTCCATTTCTTCATATCGGCCAATGAGTTGGGCCTGCTGTTCAAGTGCCTTTTCCATGTCCCTATCTCCACCATATGCATCTACATTGTAATTATCGTTGGCTAGCTTCATCTCTGATTTGCCCTTTTCCTGAATCAAAGACTCTGCTCTCAGAATGTCAGAACCGCTCTCTGAACAATTTGGAACTCCCTCAGAAGTGTGAACAGCTTCATTTTTGTATCCATTTACTTTGATAGGATCATCTCCAGATTCATCTACCACCGATCTGAGAGGAAGATTTGAATAATTAAGAAAAACAGCAAATTCAAAGAGACAAAAAGAAAAAGAAATATTCATTTCAATTTAATATCTTTTTAGAGCAATTTCAACACTTAATTATTCACTTTCTATCAGTTAACCCAAAAGAGCTCTTCCTTAAAGAATGACAAATAAATTGAGGCATAATGAGCTCTAATGGTTCACATTCTATCATCAGTGATGGAAAATAAAGTTTGAACGAATATGGTCAAAGTTCATTATAATACAATTTCTCTGATAATTTTATTTTAGATATAAGAAAGTTGATTCTAGAGGAAGAAAGAGTGCAATGTACAAATAAGATAACGACTTCTATCAAAATATGTTACAGCAAAGGGAAAAATGCATTATTATCAGCAGAGGGAAAAGGGATAATTCGTTCAACAATATGCATATAGGAGAATAGGTACAGCAAATATATTTCACAACCTAAACATGTCTGCCTCATTATTCTATCTCTACTAACTGTAAAGGGAAAACTCACCCTTCTGCAAAAGCTAGTCACAACACAGCCCTTATCATAAGTGGGATAAGGCGTTGCTGTTTGTTGTTGTTGATATCCATTTTATATCTCAAGTGTGAGTAGTCCGTAGAGATAGGCAAAGTAGATTTGGAGATTCATTGTAATTTTGGAGGATTTTCTCCTAACGCTTTATTAGTTTATGATTATAAGATCCATTCTCATTCTAATAGAGAGTTTTCTTCACTTATAGTAATTTTTATTTCATATTTAAACAACAACTTTTCTTCCTACTTTCTCTCTACCTATATCTTCAATCCCCTCAATAAGCCATGTAATCACAAGATATATTACTCAAAAGAATGATAAGTAGACTAGAATATGGCAATTGAAAATGAAAAAGTAAAAACCAACAGATCTTCACAACTTGCCTGGTTTCTCTACATCTGATCTGTCTACATGATTTTCCCCTGCGATACTTTGCAGAACCAGCAGATGAAAAACTACTTCGACCTCTAACATTATAATTCTTGTAATTTTCAAAAGAGTTTGGAGAATTGTTGCGACCTTTCCAAGATAAGCTTCTACTGACTACTGGTGAAGAATCTAGATCAGAACCTGAGAGCTCATTTGAATCATGCCTTCTTCCATTAGAATGCATAGACTTCTCTTCACCTTTCAAGGAATGATTGCCAGTACCAGATTCATTAGGCATTTCCTCATCTGAGCCCAAATCAAATTCATCAGAGAAATCACTTATCCCTTCATTCTCCAAAATTGCAAGAACATCTGCTGTTGCCTTCTCAGCCTTCTGTCTCTGAAGAGTCACGAACTTTAGCTGTTCCTCCAATTCCTTGACCTGATTGACATATTTAGCAACAACTCAAAGAGTTACAAAAAGAGTTCAGTAGAATATCAAATCAGGTTAATCCCATGAGGCCATGAACTAGCATATAAAAACAGTACCCTTTTTGCTAATTCCTCAGCCCTTTGTCTTGCACTTCTTGAGACAGATCTTTCAGCGAGCAACCTTGCTCGGAGGAATTCAATAGTCATTGCATTGGAATCCTCCATGTTGAAATTTTACCTTAGTGGTGATGCGTCCACCTGACTAATCTGGTTCAGAAGAAAACCCAGTATCTGAAAAAAAAATACTCAAGATTTATAATCAAATAAATAGGGAGGAAAAAAACAATACAGATGACTGCTCTATTATTGTATAGAGCTAAACAAGCATAGAGACGCTTCTTTGTGGCTTTCTTCATGGTTCACTGTTAGACACTAATTATTGCTTGGTAATCTATGAATATGCTTAAAAAAACTATAAACCCTTTTGATAATTGCTTCCATGGCATTAAAAAAGAATCAATCAGACATACATCTTAATTTTCCAAGTTAGCACAACAATGGCCTTCATTTTCCTCAGATGGTCATCAATTTCTTCACATCATCCCCAAAAGCCATACACATTGGAAAGCAAAACCATGAAAAAGTTATTAACTGAACGCTCTCAAAGAGCCAATAAACTACAGTTTCAGTCAGCTCAGAGCTATCAAACTTAAGCCATGTGTTCCATGGACAACAATCTAGAACAAGAAACACTAAAAGCAACACAAACATTGTATACCCATCCAGCTTACTCCAAACACATTGCAATAAATATTCACATCCCACCACTCCAGAAACCAAAATAAACATAACCATAATCAATTATAAGGCACAATAATCAAAGTCAAGAATCTCCAATCGACCGTTGACTCTCATATGTGGGGATATCTAGCAATTTCCCTTCACTCTCTCAAAATCCATGCCTAAAATACATGATATCATCAACACAAAAGCTACAAAAATTAACAACATAAAACTAAATCCACCAAAAATCAAAACTTTATAGGTCTCAATCTCATCTCAGCAAAGAACCAAAAAGTAAACTAAATTGTATAGTACAAATTGTACAGCAACATCATATATCTCTATTGCTCAACATTAAAAGCTAAATAAACACAGGCATCACATGTTAAAACAGAAATTAAAATATGGAGAAAATCAAAAACAACATAAAATGACTCAAACATGAAATACCTGTCTGATCTAGCTGATCCACATCATGAAATTGAGGTACCCCATGAAATAAAAAGAGTGAATTTGATTCATTCACATGAGAATTGTGCAAAGAAGAAGGTTTAAGAATTTTATGAACCCTAAAGAGAAGAACTTTTTGATTGGGTCCTTTGGGAATGAACAAAGGAAGTTTCTTTTCACATTTTTTGTCGCCAAACTGTCATTCATGGTCCTCCAAGGTTTCATCATGGGAGATGGTGGGCCCACATGTTTTAATTTTATTTACTTCTTCTCATTAATTTCTCAATTCTATCATTTAATTACATTTAATTACAAGTAATCAAGTCAAGTCATTGTTAATATGACATTCCTACAAAGTCGTTATTGTCTACACAAATGTTTATTATGGTTAGATCAAATGTGGTTGTTAATTAAGAGTTTAAAGTTGTGAACGTCAGGCTAATAATAGTAACTTTTTATAACGACATTGTAGTAGAGACCTCATAGGGATTTTGTGGGGCATTACCTTAATTAAATTATTTATATGGAAATGTAATTAATTTTTGTAGAAAAACTACATTATAATTTACAAATTTTACAATGGAGAACCAGTTGAAAGTTTTTTTTTTTTTTGGATTAACACCATGTTTAATAAAAGCATACCATTTTACCTTTGAGAGACCAAATCTGTTGTCTTGTAACTATAAGAAACAAAATCAAAATTGAGATAATTATATGAATTTTTTTTGGACAGGTTGATAATTATATGAATGAAGGATTATATTAGACCTATATTTTTACGTGCAAAGTGTGATAATGCTCTTTAAAAATTTTATCTCATTATACAGCATGTCGTTTATTTTTTTGAAGAAAAAAATCTAATTTGCATGTATGTGCACCTCGTCTCTATAACTCCAAATATAAGAGTTTGTTGGATTTAGCTTTTCTTTCTAAATATAAAATATATTTATTGTATTTTTATATTTCTTATTTTTCTTTAGAATTAATTTATCATGTTTTATAATTGCTACATGAATGGCACGCATAAGCTTTTCACAAATATTATTTATAGTATGCTATAATTCAATAATCTATTGAGCTTCAGTAATCTAGTTAACTCAAGTAATTGTACCTTTTTGATAAAAAAAGTAATTGTACCTACTATCAATGATTGGATATATAGTATTATCCATAAGGGCTGTGAAAAGGGCATATATATATATATATATAATTATTGTACCTACTAAGTGAAACTGAGAGTAATCTATTTGTGTAGACAGACATAAAGGGTTTGCTGGTCATGCTCCAGAGCCCACAGGCACAGACCCCAGTGGATCATGAGTTAGGTGTTCTGCCCTTGGATTGGGTTGAGCCCAAACCCCTTCCTAAAATTTAGTTATTAAAAAAATGATTGGATATATAGTATTAGTAAGTATATGAAGTTGGCAAAAAAAAAATAGAGAGGATATAGTACATGAAATTCGTTTTTTCTTTGACCTTTGTACATGAAATTCGTTGAATGATTTATGTTGGGCTATTTCTAGTCTAATTTTAATGGACTACAAAATGGGTGGACACTAATAAGAAAAATAAGAGGTATAGGTCCATAAAAGGATTTAGGTTTTGAATAGGTCCAAGCTCAATATAAATGGGCTCGTTGGAAGGAATTTTAGGCAGAACAAAACCAAGCCGAATGAGGACTACGAATCTATATTTTATATATGGAAATTTATCCATTTTTAAATCTAGTATTATCTCCAATTCTTAACATATAAGACTTGTTTGACACACAATTTTTGGTAAGAGACATGTGATATCTTACTCTATTATATTTATATATTAACTTATTAATTAAATAAATTAGTTTGAGAAAAACTCGAGCTATTTAAATTACAAGTGAGTTATTTAATTTTTTTTTAATTTCTAAAATATCGACTAAGTCTATATTAATGGACGAAGGGAGTATATATATAAATGGGCCCTAAATTTGATTGAAAATGCATGGCTATCGAAATCTCTTGGACTTTAACTTTAGGTTAGCTGCACATAACCTCTATAACCTTTTGAAAGTTCAAATTAAGTATACCTGACGTTCCATGTTTTGATTCTAAACTCCTCCATAGATAAAATTTCCATCAAAGTTAATGGCGTTTATCTTATTCATTTTTTAAAATTTTGTTTTGTATAATAGATTATTAAAAATAAGGATTTTCATTTAATATGAACAATAGTGAGTACATTATAATCACTTATTTTAAAAAAAAAATACATGATTAAATAAATATTATTCTGGGCCAAAAAACTTAGTTATACTGTACGTACGCAAAAGCAAAAACCTTATATTATGTCAAATTAATAAGATCCATTCGTTTAGTTACCTTATCAAATTCTGCAACATATATTAGTTTAAAAAATTATCGTTCAATGACAAAGACACCATTAGTTTTGGAAATTTTTGGGGGAAGAAACAGTGATTTAATGTTGGCTTTGTGGTTATGTGGATGTGTTAAGTTAATCCAAGTGACATAACTTAATAGGCTGATCCATTGGACATATTGAACCTATAATTAAATAGATTAAATAAGTATTATCCTATACGCACACTATAACATACTAATTTAAATTTTACTGTTATTAATATTGTTACAGTGACATAAGATATATTCTCTTTTTTTACTAATATGTCGCTCTTTTCAAGCAGCTTCTCTTACAATATGATATATGATTTAACCAATTCATATTATTTAAACTATATATCCTAAAACATATCATAATATGGTTCTCTTTGTATAAACATATCATATAGTCATTAGTGTACATTAACGATAGAATATTGCACTACATACATTTTAATTTTAAGGAGTACAAATTTGCAAATTTTATATTAAACTTTGTCTTTAGGAATGTTTTTAATACCTAAGTTTCGCGAGAGACGAAAGAGTTTTTAATATTTTCATTCATTTTGGATGACTTAAGTCCATTATCATGTATGTATTTAAGCTTGATGACACGCACGCTATGTTAGGGATTGTTGATGTGATCATTGTGTGTAGAAGGAGAAGTATGAGGCTATAATAAAAAAAATGGTAACAATAAAAATTATCAATAATGAATTAGTAGGATATACTTTTAATTTACTCCATATTATAAGATGTAGCCAATAATTTCTTCCATCAAAGAAATATATAGTTGAGTAATTTAGAGTAGAATTAACGTGATTTTCCAATCTACCCGGCCTTTTATCTTGGGAAAATGACATTTAAATCCCTCCGAATATACAAAAGGACAATTCAGGAACTCAAACTTCCAAAAGGACCCTGAAAGAACTAGGACCTAGTTGACATTTTAAAATTGTGTGAAAAGACAAAATTGTCCTAATCATAAAACAGAAATTACTAACCACCTATTGAAAATGGTGGGTGTAAGGGTGGTTAGTAATTTCTGTTTTATGATTAGGGCAATTTTGTCTTTTCACACAATTTTAAAATGTCAACTAAGTCCTAGTTCCTTCATGGTCCTTTTGGAAGTTTGAGTTCCTGAATTGTCCTTTTGTATATTCGGAGGGATTTAAATGACATAAATCTTCCATTTTATCTTTAACAAAATTAAACATGTATCAACACACCACACACACCACACGCCATCTCTCTTTCATCTTTACATTTAATTTGTAAGGGTAAAAATGGAAACAAAAAATTTATTATCTTGATTATCACAAATGACTTATCTTATAATGTAGACAACAATAACTTATATTACCTTTTATGATATGGACAGGAAAGATCGCTTGTTATTTGAAATTTGTAATTGCACAACCATTGTATTAAATTGTTATAATACTTTTTATAATGGCTATATATATTCCTTTCTTGAATTGTAATTAATTATGTTCCTTTTAGAAAATGCCAATAATTTTCATGGGATATTGTTGTACTTCCGCGCGCAACATGGAGATTAATTTATTTATGCAATACTCCACTGATAGTATATATAATGATGGTGCGCCAAGTGCGGATCAAGTACGTCAAATGGAGGTTAGAAACTTAGAATAACTAACTATATATACTCATATAGTACTAATAGTGTGTTATTAATCATATTTGATTGTGAGAAGTAGTGCGCACTTATCAATAACAGATGATCACCCGCATATAATAAAAGAAACAGCCTGCCACACCACTTGCCTTCAGCATAAATCTGTGTACTGTGTGTGTTTTATATATATATTAGGGTTAACATAACTTTTTGTCCCTATATTTTGCATCAAATTTGATTTTAGTCCATGAAGTTTTAAACAAGAGGTTTTGGTCTCTCAAGTTTGATTCTGTTAGTACAGTTAGTCCCTATAGAGTTAAAGGTGTTAAATATGTTAACATGTCAATAACAGTGTTAGTTATGATGATATGGCCAGATAAAATATGATGACGTGAATTTTAAAAAAAGTTAAATAATAATAAAAAAAGTCTTCCCCTAGTAAGTACACCTCCCCTCCCCCTCTCTCCCACCACCACCACCAAGAATGTCCGTCAACACCACCGCCAGCTCCAACACCATACACGTCGGCGCCGGCGCCCTCGGCCATCGTCCCACGGCCACCGTCTCGGCCCACCGAAAGCACCATCACCCACCACCATAAGCCACCACCATTTTCCTTTCTCCATCACTCCCTCTGCCCATGTAAATGTGAATGTGAAGAGAGTTACCAAAGGCAAAGGGTGAATGAGCTAGCCGATGTAAATGTGAATGTGGAAAGCGAGGAGGAGGATGGCGTGAAGAGCAAAGAAGAGGATACTGTGGATGAAGATGGCTTTGCCTTGGTCTTTGCCTTGGTCTTCACTTACCTCACTCTCTCCCACGATCCAATTTTGGGAATTTGTTCCTCGTAGCTTCATTGTCACTACTCATATTTTTGAGATATAAATCATATAGTCTGTCATTGTGTGATTAATTTTTGAGATCTAATATAGTTTTCATGTCTGTTGCTGGAGCTTGTGAGTGAGAAAGGAAAATGGTGGGGAGGGCGCTTACGATGCTTAAGGTGGTGGCTGGAAAACGATAGTGACTTATGGTGGTAGAGACGGTGACTGATGGCGCCGGCGCCGGCGCTTTTGGTGTTGGAGCTGGCGGTGGATGACATCCTTGGTGGTGGTAGTGGTGGTGGGAGAGAGGGGGGAGGGGAGGTGTACTTACAGGGAAGAAGGGAAAGACTTTTTTTATTATTATTTAACTTTTTTTTAAAATCCACATCATCATATTTTATTTGGCCATGTCATCATAACTAACACTGTTAGTGACATGTCAGCATATTTAACACCTTTAACTCTATAGGGACTAATTGTGCTAACAGAATCAAACTTGAGAGACCAAAACCTCTTGTTTTAAACTTCAGGGACTAAAACCAAACTTGATGCAAACTATAGGGATCAAAAGTTATGTTAACCCTATATATTAACAAAGATAAACTCTTAATTATACTATCCCCTCCTCTTGTTCTTGCTAAATATAAGATTAATTTGATTTTTCTATGAAAATTAAGGAAACAAATTATACCAATATATGACACGTGTAATAATTAGATTGTCGTTTAATTATAAGTAGAGTAATAATTGTTTTATGGAAAAAACGATAACTATAGACAATTTAAATTAATTATTTGCATATTTAACTTCTCAAAAAAGTTAAAGTTACCCTATTATTAGGGGAATATTTTATTGGGCTAAAGTGTAAAAATGTTCATATAATTGTCATACATGAAGGTGCAAATATACCTATGTAAAATTTTTTGGAGCAAAACTACCCATCGAATTTCAAAATAGGGGCAAAAATGCCCAGCACAGTTAATTTTTTAACTTTTTGACGCATCATCTTCTGTTAATTCATCTCTCATTAAAACATGTTCAAGCTTAGAGCATATGAATCAGCCAAATGCAAGGTATCATACGTGGTTACTATTAAATGAAGGGGCATATTCTTCCACCAACAAGTGCAAGAAAAGACAACAGTAAATAATACTACCTCCGGTCCTAAATATAGGACCTAGATAACTTTTTTTTGGAGAGGTTAAGGTTACAAAATAGTCTATTAAATGATGACATATTTGGTATATTTTTATATTATCCATTAGTTTATAAGTAAAATAAACTAGTTTAAGGGAAAAAATTAGATAAATCAATTTATAATTAACTTATTTTTGCTTTTCTAAGGATTTTTCAAAAAAGTCAATTAGGTCCTATATTTAGGATCGGAGGGAGTATTACACTACTACTAGCGGTAATCTGACGATTGTTAAAGAATATAGAATTAGTAGCTAGTAACATATTTTTATGAGAAACCAATATAATATTTTAATTAACTATTTACGGACATACTCTGATACTCTTCTGCAAGAGAACATGATTATATTGTAGCTGCACAACACCATCTGAAAATTAAACTCAATTCGGTTGCATTGGTTCATATTAGTTCATTTCTGAATTTAAAAAATGAAAGGAGAGAACATGGTTTAGGTAGGACTTGGATTACATATCATAATAATATAGATACAATAATTGAGGATCAAATAACAATTCAGGTTTTTTGGCAACAATTATCAAGTTAAGTTGTTTTTTACAGAAAATGAAGTTGTTTAATACTACTAATTTAACATACAGTTAATGAGGTTAAATCAACTATTCATCAATCATAGCATATTTACATGATCTGTAAAAAATTCCGTTGTGTTACATTAGATTATGTATCAATTTATAAGTTTAAAAAATTAGGCTGACATAATAAATGAAATGAAAATGCCATATATTAAAGACAAAAACTAATTTAAAATTAACTCTCTTATATTCAGAAGAAGACGTTTTTTTTTCTTAAGTACGATATACATGTTTATAGGGGGAGAATGCCAAAAAAAATCTGGAAACTACAAACTCTCAAGTAGTGTATGTTCATTACAAAACAATTTCGACTAAAATTTTTATTTAGTCTTGGGTATTGGGTTACTAGCCTTTAACTAATCCAGTATATAATATAATATATTCATAGTTCGAAGACTTTTTTTTTTTTCATTTTCCATACGCACACACTGACGAATTTCGTTGTAGATTAGAATGTTGCCGTCGTACATTTGGTACAATAATGTAGTGCAATTAATAATGTTAATTACACGTGGCGAAGTTTCTTCGCATCCTCTAATTATTAATTTCGTTTTTAAGGCAGGTTTATTTTTTCCACTGAATTAAACAGAATGAATAAAATCAAGTAATAAATCCACATTATATAATTTATTTTTTTAACAAAATCCCCGCAGTCATCATTGGAGTGGGAATTGATCAATTATTAGGACTTAAATTTTTTTCCATAATCCATTCATATTTTGTAAATTAAGAAGGAAAGAGAATGGAAATGAAAAGAGAGTCACATGATGCATAGACTCATTATATTGCATGGTTTCATTACATATTGTACATTTAGAAAGATAGATCGATATTAACGACGACATAGTAATAATATCACAGGAGCTTTCATGCCATTATATAAGATGAAAAACAGCCAACAATGGAGTTAAAGGAGGATCCAAGCTTGGCCTCCATCCATATTGAACTTCTTAAGCCTTCCAAAGAACATAACAAGTATGAGAATGATCTTCCCTTTTGGGCTCCACCTTCCCACAAAACCAGTTGACTTGTCCTCACAGAATCCATCCATCTTTATTCTTCTTTCACAACTATACCCCATGGAAAACCCCACATTCCCGTATGCACTGCACAATAATAATAATAATAATCAGTTATTCAATTCAAATTATCATCACATGTTCTATACACAAAATCCTTACATAAGTTACATAAACTTCAAAAACTTTATATTACATACATGTATATAATCTCAACTTTAATCATTTAATTAATGACAGTACGTATCCTTAATATTTTAATTGTAAAGGGCGAAATTGCTACTTTTTGAAATATTTGGGACAATTTTGAATCCATAAATATGTTCAGGATAAAATAGCTCTGAACAAAAACTTCCAGGACAGATATATATACACTTTATTCTTTTAAGTAATTAATATGTTATACTTTTTACCTTATGACTTCAATAACTATGTTGAGGACATTAAAGTTGAGGGGATCATGTTTGAGCTGTTTGCTCTCTGTGACGCAGATCATGATGATGAAGATAGTTAAATACGAGAGTTGGGACAAAATAATATTCTCAACTAATACTCCTCTTCTATTTTTTCTCCTCTGGTCGCTGTTACCTCCTCCGTTCTTCCCATCCTTCTTCACTGGTAAAAATGACGTGTATGGAGGAAGGTACCTGTCATTACAAATAATTAATTTAAATAATCTTTTCATCTCATTTGTAAATTTGTTATCTAACTTTTTCATTAATTATAAGTTAGACGTATTTTAAAACTATATTTCCACTACACAGTCCAATACTCCTTTTTATTAATTATCATATCGTTCATACATGTATTGATGACTTGGCGTTTAAATTTTCCGGCAGGATCCTTTTTAAAATATTAATAAGTACGTAATATAAAAAATGAGGTCGTGAACTGATCAAATGAAAACCTAGGATGACTATGTGCAACGTTGACAAATAAACCTGAAAATAAGTTACAGTAGTTTTCATCTATATGCTTTATATATAATAGACTCCTAATCATGCAAATAAATACATTATTTTAGTAAAATTATTATCGTTTATTTATACATTGACGAGTCGGCCTTTGAATAATATTGAGGTAAGAATATTATATTTATAAATATTAATACGCAATAAAAGGAATGGAATCATGAACTGATGTCAAACGAAAACCTAGGAATTGAAAGACTTGTTATATGTACAACGTTGGTAGGAAGATAGGTTTATATAATTTTCATCATCATGCATACATATAGAGAGAGAGAGAGACACTTCTAATCATGCGAATAAAATATTGTTCTTGTGAAATTATTAGCGCCCCAATCCAGTGCACAGGTAGTCATATTGCACCTTATTATTAAATATATGCGTGCATTATAATTAAAAACTGAATTCAGATGGCAAAAAACTGAATTATTCAGAACATGATGGGGTGCTTACATGCTAAGAAAAGTTCAAGTCAGTTACAGCTTTGAATGAAGACACCAATTTATAATTATCTAAGCAATCAATTATAGCATATAATATAACAAAGGCGAGTAAAAATTATACAGTTTGCTTCAATACTGTTGAATACGGAAAGCTATATCTATATTTGTGGGGGCGTCTCTCTATATTCAAATCGAATGTATACAATCAATATAATGGCTTTATTAGTGGTGTGATCGACAAAAGTGCATGGGCTGGATAGATAATTATCTCAAGGGTCATGATTTTTTATCGACATACTACTGCTCGTCTGATTTGTTATTTATGGTCATGTTATAAAGCATTTGATTAATTTTATAAAATGTAACAATAACAACAACAAAACTTTATCTTGCTAGTGGGATCTACTACAATGCCAAAATAAATTATTGTGGTTACTTTGGTGTACTCCCTCAGATACAAAAGAAGTCAATAAACTGATTCTTCAAATTAAAACAGCAAAATGGTAGTAGTTAGCTCGCTCAATTTGTCTTGAACTGAAAATATTTCTTTTTCATTATCAAAATTAACTGAGGTTTTGAAGGGGAGAGAAATATAAAGAAAAACACATTTCATCACTAATTATATAAGCAAAATTCACGAATAACTAATACTCAGTATAATTTCTCTTCAAAAGATTTATATCCTGAACTAATAAATTCTAATTGTAAAAGTGATTTCTCTTTATACGGGTAATTCTATATGAAACAAGTCCTTTTTTCATCTAAAAATTCATTAGACTTCATTTTTGCCCACGTCATGTACATGGATATATAATTGGACACAAAATATGCATATATATTACGCATTAACTGTTTTTAACTAGATTCAACTAATCAACATTTTGAATCACGTGGATTGTTAATTAGTTCTTCTTAGAAGGGCCAACAAAGTACTATATTGAATATGGGTAAAACGAAAATTTGTTTAAAGTTGGCAAACACAATTATGCATGTTTAAAGTTTTTTTTTCTAATAAAATATATGGGCGAGAGAGAAGAGACTAACATCATGACGACAAATAGGACCAAGATGGTTGGAGACAAGAGGGATATATCCACAATGCCCTCTCCTGTGTGTCTGGAATTGACACTTTGGAAGAAGATACCAACCAGTTTCTCATACCATTTCATCCCCCCCAATGGCACACCATTCCAATCCATCCAACACATCACCAACATTTGCACAACAATAAACCCAACAACAGTCACCAACAATAATCTCGAACGCTCCTTAGTAACCAAATGCTTGTACCCAATAACATCCTCCTCCTCCTCCGTTGAATCCTTATTTTTCCCAAGGTAGTACTCACTCATAATAATTCCCTCTTTATCCTTCTTCTCAAATTTCCCCCAAACCCATATGAAAAATCTCAAGCAACATGGATACAATGTGTTCCCAACTAATGCTTGAGGTATCAACATCAACAACAAACCCCAATTCTTGGCAAAAACAATCATGTTTTCGTTTGTTGGTACAAACCCACAACTTGCAAACGTAGAAACAACCGTGAACACGGAGAATGTGAACATTCCCAAGCCCTTCTTCTTCAAAACATTTTTAGCACTGGAAACGGTTAGCACATAAACATACACCATTATCATTCCTATGACCTGGACTACTATTTGATAACCTAGCACTATAAAACCTAAATATCCTATCATACTAACACGTGATTCCTCCTTCATACTTTTTGTTATTGTTTCGGATCCTATTATTTCATCAAATGGATCAACAATAGAGATTGTAGATGAAGCTAGCTTATTGGCTTCTTGGGTTTTGAGCTTTAATTTCATGAAGAAGAGACCTAGCATGGAGATGAAAATTTCACCTCCAAGTAACATTAATATGGTCATGACAATAAGCTGAGGTTGAGAGAAAACCTCCATTTCAACAGTGGACATGCTTGAAACTGTGGAGGCAGACACAGAGGTGAACAACAAGTCCAATAGGCCAATGTTGTTGGTACTATTTCTAGGTTTGATTAGTCTAAGAAGGCAGAAACCCAGAAAGGAAAGGGACGTGAAATAGCATATTTGAATCCAAAATGGGTGTACCTTAAGAAGGATACGACGATACAAGCCTGTAACTAAGAATATGAATGTTTTGGCTAGACATGACGCATTTTGACACAAACTTAACGAGAAACGTGATAATAAATCCGTACTGCCCATGATGATCTTCATATTCATCATCTCTGATCTTCGCCAGATCTCTCTTTCTTTCTCGCTCTCTCAACTGCTCTCTCTCTCAAACTATATTATTGTTTGGTTGTGGTGTGAGAGAATTCCAGGGGATGTGGGGGTATTTAAAGTGAAAGCTAAGCCTATAACATAGTACCTCCGGTCCTAAATATAAGATCTAGATAACTTTTTTTTTAGAGATTAAAGTTGCAAAATAGGTTATTAAATTATGATATATTTGATATATTTTTAGATTATCCATTAGTTTATAGGCAAAATATACTAGTCTAAGAGAAAAATTAGGTAAATCATCAATTTATAATTAACTTATTTTGTTTTTTTAGGATTTTCAAAAAAAGTCAAGTATGTCTTATATTTAGGACCGGAGAGAGTAGTTCGTAGGGCCAGTATCCTTTGTTAATTGACCCAAAAAGAGTGGTATGTTTTGGATTAGGCTACCCTCAGTTAATCATTGCGCCATCCTTGTTAATTAGCATATTATGACACGTCAACAGCTAAATTATTAGATTTATCATAGAGTTCATACTCCATTATCGTTGTTACTATAAAATATAATAAACTAAAACACCATTATAATAAAATAGAGCTAAAGTACAAAAATGTCCATCTAATTATCACACAGGTACAAAAATACCCGTGTAAAATTTTTTGGAGCAAAACTACCCATCAAATTTTAAAATTGGGGCAAAAGTGTCCATCACCATTAATTTTTTGACTTTTTAACTCATAATCCGCTGCCAAGTGATATTCACTAAAACATGTAGCAAACTTATGTATTTATTTGCCCTTGTGTGATGATGACGAGACACAGGGTAACAAGTGAAAAAATAAAAAAATTAAAAGTTATGAGCATTTTTGCCCCAATTTTGAAATTTGATGGGTAGTTTTGATTCAAATATTTTACATGGGCATTTTCACACATTTATGATAATTACATGCACATTTTTGCACTTTAACCCTATAATAATACTACATACCCCTATTAGTAATAAGACTAAAATTTAACTAATTCATATTAAAATCGATATATGTTCACTTACTTCTACCCTTATTGAATATATATATGTGTGTGTGTATGTGTATGTATGGCCTTATTATATATAAACATATACAATAATAGACATCTAGTATTTGTCAAAAGTCAGAAATTGCTCCGAATGAAAGTACGTGTCTTGTTGTGTATAAAAAAAAATACGTGTCTTGTTATAAAAAATATTTTAAAAAAGTTAAAGAAATCTTATAAAATGGATGAGAGGGAGATAAGAACCCCAACAACATCTTTCATATATAACCCAAAAATAAGTCATACATTTAGTATCAACATAAACTCTTCAGTTGGAGTTTACATTAACGGGAATATATAAGAGTTTGGCAAAAAAAAAGGGACCATATAAGAGGATTACTAACTGTTTCAAACTAATTCATCAATTTCCTCAATCTAACAACTGATGTATTTTGTAGATAATTAATTTTAATATTTTTATAGAAAATAAAACTAATTTTACTGTCTTAATTTCTTAATGTATGTAAAGCTTTTAATGGAGTATTATCGACAAAAAGTTGTGAATATATTAGGCGCTTATAATAATCGAGACCGGACACGCGAGAGCACATATTTTGGCCACAACCTCAGCAATCATGAAACGAGTTTTATATAATAATACTACATGTGGAATAATTCTTAAAATTCTTTGTTAAATTTTATTTGAAATAATTGTAAATTTACGGTTAATTAACTGGAAGCTGTCAATTTAGTCGGTTTGATCTGAACGTTGACTCAATAGTAGAATGCTATAGCCACTAATAACTACCCAGCACTGCGCAGCCACTATCTATACAGCCATGTGGTCACCAATTAATGGCCTGCTTAGCTAATAGCTAGTATTTAATCATATTGGGAGGAAAACATGAATGAGCTAGGTCTCATATATATTACTTCATGAGATCCGTAATATAAAAGTCTAAAATTTTGGATGATTTTGACCCAAAATTTAAGAATTATTCTTATATTCTCTCATCATTTAGTGCATTTTTCTTCTTTACCCTAACTCTCTTTCATATTTATTAATATTTATGTATTTTACTCTCTTAAAAGTATCATGATAAATATGGACAATATTGAGAAAAAAGTAACTTCAAACACTCAGCTAACTTTTACATGCTTTCTTAAAAATTAAAAAGAGTGTTTTAGCGGTTAAGTTCTTATATACAGATTAGAGGGAGTATTATATACACAATAATTGTTCCGAGAAACATATCGCGTAAAGGCCGTGTGCACCGGTCAAAAACTCAGGGGTTGGCAAATGAATGATGGCTATGGACTTATGGTCATCATTTCATTTTATTCTATAACCAATTATTAGCATTGTTTGAACAAAAACAAATACAAAATTAATATGTTGACATACACTGACCTCATCACATTGGTTTGTTTAATATTATTAACACCTCTTGTAAAAGACTAAGAGCTAGTATTAGTTTTTTTGTTCTAAATTTACGTTTTTTCATTTCAATTATATTTTAAATTTATTACTCTTTTTTGAACAAAGTTGTATTACTTATCAACTGATATAAAATCCAATATATAAGTTGTTTTTGGTTTATATTTCACTTTTTAAGAGTAATCATATCATTGAACGTAGTTTTATATCAAACATATATTTTTAAGTATGATGTAAATAAATAAATAATTTTGATGGACAATGGATAGACTGTGTGGCGGTGGTACATTTTGGTACAATATTCGTAAGAGTGGACTTTATATTCCAATAATAGGCTAGTTACACGTGGCAAAATTACTCCCATGTTCGTTCGAAAATTGTTTGTTTAAATGGAGTTAGGCTCAACATCATGAAGAAAATTATCCATTTTACAGGTGTTAAATGCACAACGTGGCGAAAACATTTGAATTAGTTATGCATATGTGAGATGATACTCAAGGACTACACACATATATTTCGGTAAAGATGCAAAGCTGCAGTTTGGTCAACAAAAGATTACAGTAAATGAATGTTTAGCACAAATAAGTTTTGGAAGGATCTTAATCATAGTAAACTTTTAAAGCATAGCAATTTAGCCAACATGATTACCCAATCCCAAACGTTTATAAGCGCCAACCGGAATTCACCCGTTTCCACGTGTGCAAAATACACCAGGGTTGAAGAATGAAGTTGGCTAAATTGTTCAATATTTTTAAAGTTAAATTTATTGGTAATAATAAACATTATTTCAAAACTTATACGTGTTAGGCGCTCCTTCTACTCCCTCCGGTCCTGAATATAAGACCTAATTGATTTTTTTTTGAAAAATCCTAAAAAAAGCAAAATAAGTTAACGATAAATTGATTTACCTAATTTTTCCCCTTAAACTAGTTTATTTTACTTATAAACTAATGGATAATCTAAAAATATATCAAATATGTCATGATTTAGTAGACTATTTTGCAACCTTAACCTCTCCAAAAAAAGTCAATTAGGTCTTATATTTAGGATCGGAGGTAGTACAATACTTTGTTAGCCAAATTACAAATTTTTCCTTGTATATTTTAACCCTTTGAAATGTTTAATCTTATATATATATATGTGTGTGTGTGTGTGTGCGCGCTAACGAATGTTTGTATAATTGATAGTTATGTCATAGCTAGTTTATATATATATATATGTGTGTGTGTGCGCGCGCGCGCTAACGAATGTTTGTATAATTGATAGTTATGTCATAGCTAGTTTATATATATATATATATATATATATATATATATATAATATGTATGTATATGAAATGTTGAGTCCAAAAATCTCATCATTGATGTGGATGCGACATATATCTCTGGGTGTCCTTTGAGAGTGTTTTAAGTTTGGATATATACACTGATCTTTGAGGCCCAAGATTAAGACTGTAAAGATCAAATGAACTTAAGTAGCATTAAAAAAGAACAAACCACCAACCTAAAATTTAGAGTTAATATATTGGAATGAATTAATGTCTCACAACATGATGAACTAAGGTTCAAATATTTTATTTTTCTTAGAGATGCTCAAGTTCATTGTCTAATTGAATGACTATCTTCCATTAGGGTTAAAATAATAAGCACTATGCATGTTCGGTTGTTGCGAGGCTCATGCACTATAATTCCATAATTTGTAATCAATCATCCGTTGGGCAGCACATGCATGTTAATGTAGTGGAAAACATTTGGATAATAAGCTTTGATTTCTCAATGGAGTCATGCTAAGGATCGAATGGATGAAATTATAATTATAAGGTATATTAAAAAAATAATTATATAGTATCAATTAGAAAAAAAATTAATCTCAATTATACGGAATTAACCACAGTAAAAATTGTCTTTCCCCACGCTCATTTTTTTAATGAAGGTGAAGTCGAAAAATAAGTCAGTTTTCAATTTTCCTAATTAAATGTAGTGACCAAATTGTATCAACATAAATTTAATGACCAAAATTACATATCTTAATATGTGATAAGTGATAACCGGTGGTTGTTACATCATTTAGTTTCCTTAGTTCCTGTAAATTATCTGATAAAAAAAAAGTTCCTGCAAATTAGCCTGCTGGACCTTTTATCAAAAACAATACACACATATAAACGGGTCACTCATAATGGGATTGATGAATTGGATCATATACATTTTTCAGGTAGAATTTACACATCCAGTGAGCTCGGAGATGTGTTATTATATACAAATTTGAACAATCAGTTCTATCCGATAGAACCTCGTAGAATTTTCTCTATTCCTTAGTATGATTTTAATACTTATAATAGCCAAAAATACAATTATATGAAAATATTCCTCAAATCAGCTGCACTCACGATTTTAAAAAACTTGATTATTTTTTATTTTTATTTTTGGTTCCTCACATTATATTTCAGTCGGTATACCAGCCCGCCGCGAATTTGAGCTTTATTTAAAAGTGTGTCATACTATGGACTGCATACAAAAGGTAAGAATCGAACACCAACACTTTCCTTAAAGGATGAGTGAGCTGCCCACTCAACCAACCCAAATTGGTTAAAAAAACTTCATTTTAAATTTTACTGTCTAATGCGTGGAGTTCAGTTTTAGTGTTCTAATAATACGTTAGATAATAGGATATCTAATGATTCAACAACTAACGTCATTTTTTATTTGAGAGATTACTTTCATTTTCTTGACAATCAATGCGTTGATTTTCACACCTAATTTGATTTTTTATAAACACACGTAAATCGATTTTGTGTGAGCAGCTTAATAATTATTGCTCTGATGAATATTTACAAAAAAGTCCAATTACATATCGTCTTCAGATTTCAAAGTCACAGAGAGGCAGATTCAAAACAAATTAGAGAGACATCAAATAATAATTTTCTAATTTTCCCATCACATAGATTATTTGATGACACATTGGAATTTCTATTCTTATTGTAATCAATCAAATTTGAGTGGTAGTTCCGTACTTGGTTGGCACCGAAGCAAATTTTTTTTTTCAAATTTGTATATTTTTTAAAATTAATTTTATTAAAATATAATAAAAACAATTAAACTATTATCTACTCACAAAAAGACGAAAATGAGATTATGTAAGTGTATATGTCAATCGAAACATCTCGATTAATTAGCCTATTACAGCACATGGAATGGAGAAAACTAAAATTGATCTGATGTACTATGATAGATAACGGAGACGATGCCACTAATTATTTAAAAGAATAAAAAATATATATATTCTTAATGATAGGGTTCAATTATGAATTTTGTTAATTTGTATATATGTGGTATATGTTTTTTTTGGTAAGGTATATATGGTATATGTTTGTATACACATATTATGTACAAAGTTTCAAATCTGTTGTTAGTTTCGATAAAAAAAAATCTGTTGTTAGTTAATTAATTATGACAACAATTAATAAAAACCCGTGAATAAATTAATGATTAAAAAATGCATGTATTATCTTGAGAAATTCTTGCATGAATTTGAATGTCACATCACTTTCAATTAGAAGGAATCAATTTCCCTATTCATAAAAAATGAAATGAGTAAGTAGTATACGAATGATTTAGATTGGTTTTAGATTGTGTATATGTGACAAAAAAAAAATTCAATACAGTCAAATCAAAACTGTATATATGAGATTTAAACGGTCTTCATATACCTATATCTTGTAACTAATCTTTTTGATTGGTAGAGAAATTGATTCCAAATTAGAATACACCAAGGTCGTATGTTTCGATCGAGCCTTAAAATTTATATGACATTCAATAATCAAGTCCAACCGCAATTTTTCTTTCTTGAAATTAGTTTCTCCTATGTCTAGTTAATTTTCTTTTCTATATTAAATAATGCGATTTTGTATATTCTAATTGAAAAGAGTGTTGATCATGGCATGATATTTATTAATGAAACGATGTTTTGCAAGAATTTATAGTGTTGTTAAAATAATTGTGGTGGAGCTTTTTCCTTTTATTCAAGTTGCAAAATCAACCTTTAACAAATTTTCAGAAAATGAATGAAATGATAAACGACGCAGAGAAAGAGCGATTTATAAAGTTAATGTTACGTCTAGCTATCCTAATGTGTACACCTATGTTTGTAACATGAGTAGGGAGAATGACATGCACTACAAAAAAACCTTCATTTACCCACGGAATTACCAACGGAATGAAAATCCGTCACAAATTAGTGACGGATTATTAACGGTTTTTCCGTCGGTAATATTTTCGACGGACTTTGTGACGGTTTGCGACGGAATTTTGCGACGGAAACAAGTTCCGTCGGTAATTCCGTCAGAGACATATATTTTTCTGACGGAACACTGACGAAATTTTCGTCAATAATTTTTTGACGGATTTTCCGTCGGTATTCTGTCAGTACATATCTTTTGCATGTTCAACTTGTTTCTAAATATAAGCAAATTTCTAATTTTTATCATTTTTCCAAATAAACCTTAATAATACTTATCTGTAAGAAACCAGCAAGAGTGATATATATATATATATATATATATATATATATATATATATATATATATATAAGATAAATTGCTAATATCATGTGTTAATAGCTATCATAACTTACATCTTTAATCTAATCAAATTAAGAGAGTGATTTTATATTTACTAACAGAGATAATATTATAAGAGTAATATTACATAAACAAATAAACCAAACCCCCACCCCCCCTTTTTTTCACAATTACTAAAACCCAGAGCAAGACTTTGATAAGAGAAATACTAGGATGTGATCTTTGGCTTTGCACGCAAGTTTTACCATTTTCATGTAAACCCAAAAATAAGAGAAATACTGCCATAAGAATAATATAATCACAGTTTTTTTTAATAAGAGAAATCACAGCTTATTTTAATCCTGAAGTGATTGTTCTTTTCTTCTATTTTTTGGCTTACCTGCTTTGGAAGTCTTGCTTTTGTCTTCTAATACGGTAGGTTTTTGTGTGAAATTGGTGTGAAAAAGAAAAACTTGACGGTGAGGTTTTAGGTAATTTATAATTTACTTGCAAAAAAAAAAAACAACCCAAATGCTTCTCCCCACATACGCACGATCGAATAATATTAGGCATATACATAAAAACCAAACCCCCACTTTTACATACAGACTCGTCCTCCCTCCCTCGTATAACTTCACTCAATCTCTATATCTTTGTTCGCAAATCCCTTCCCATCAACTCTCTCAGATTGTTGGAGGTAATTGATGAATCTCTTATATTCTTTATTCCTTTGTTCTTCATTTGCCTTACACTTAGGTTTCTAATTTGGGTCTTTGTTTCTGAATCTCTAATTTTGGAAAATTGCTAGAAATTTGGGATCAGGCTCCAAGTTCTCAACCATCAAACAAGTTAAGGGATTGTAAGTCTTCATTTTTCTCCTTCTCTTAGTGAAATTTGCCTTACCCACAATTTACCTATACTTTCTGATCCTTTCCGTTTTTCAATTTTCCCTCAACATTAATATTTATTTTCTTTCTTCTGGAATTGAAAACTACCACATGGGGTCGTTTATTTTTTGTTTCTTGGTGCTGTTTAATTTCTCGTTAATATTCATATATACTAGTGTTGGTATGGTCTATTTGAAATGTTTCTTTTTCTTTTTTAAGTTTTCTTTCGGTTTAAGTGTTGGTAATGATGTCTTAAATGTTAAAGAAAACTTATTGAAAGTTTTGATGTTGTGATTTAGAATATACTGAACAACTTGTATGAGTTGTTTTTTTAATTAGGCGAGTTGAATATGTGACCATTTGAGTGAACTTTTTGGGGAAATTTATTTATAGTTATTGAGAATAACAGTACTGATCTTTCTAGGAGATGTTGAATATGTATATGTAAGCAAATATACAGGAAATGTTGAATACATATGTGTGAGGATGATGCGTGTGTTGGACTGGCTTAATATGACTTGTACTAGGCATATTTGATTGCACCCCAATTATTGAACCATTCATTAATAGAGTGGCACTGGCTTAATAATAAAAATTAGGTGTTAGGATATTTTCTTAAGAATAAAGTTATCTAGTTGAACCTCCTTTCGTTTTTCTGTTTAAGGATATTCTTTATTTGGATTCAAAACACTGTTAATGAGAAGAAACCAAACAAGAGTACTTGTGAATGGTGTGATTGTGCCTTATATTGTGAACAAGGGGTTAATCGTGAGTGAGTGGGTGAATAAGGTGAGAAAATATATATATATATATATATATATATATATATATATATATATATATATATATATATATATATATATATATATATATAATTCCCCACCTAGTTGGGATAAAACTTTGTTGTTGTTGTTGTGTGTGTGTGTGTGTGTGTATATATATATATATAATTGTCATATTTAATTTTTTTTGCATACTAATGAATTATTGTTAATTACTAATGAATTTTTTATTTTTGAATATAAATGCAGATGAAACATGTTAAAGCTCAACCAAGAAACCGTGTGCCAATTAGTGCCACTCCATCTATGGAAGAACAACCACATATTGGACCTAAACTAATTCCAAAGAGCAAACAACCACATAATGTCAGCTAGATTTTCTTCACAATTGCAATGCTCAGCTAGTAGACTTGAATCTCAGTTAGAAACCCCATCTTTAGAAACCCCATCTCAAAAGATTTAATTTTGAGAACCATTGACATTCTTATCGTTCTGAAATTTATTTCCTTGTGTTACTTTTGCTACGATTTAACATTATGTATGTACTTCTATTTCATTATTGTTTAGTATCTTTTGAGTTGCAATTGAATTTTTGAACTAAAATTATTGAAAGAATAGGTTGGAATACATTGCTAATTAGTGACGGAACGTTGGAATATCTGTGACGGAATGTCCGTCACTAATTTGCGACGGAAGTTCCGTCACTAATATTTGCGACGGATTGTCTGTCGAAAAAAATAATTAGCGACTAGCAAATTTCTAACGGGGTGAAGTCCGTCACTAATTCCGTCAAAAACTTTTTTGTGACGGATTTGCGATGAAATTTCGGTTGGAAACCATATTTTGCGACGGAAATCCGTCACAAATTTCCGTGGGTAATTGAAGGTTTTTTTGTAGTGATGGTTAATTACATTATTGCGGATTGTCTAGGATGTAGTTTTTAGATTTGTGGTTTTCCCTCTTATTCTTGTTATGATGGTAAATCCGATTTACGTATAGTGTGAACTGTGGGACCATGGATGGAATTTATTATTTGTCGGATGATTTACATGCACGAGAGTTTCTCGCTTATTTTTGTTGCCAAAGATCACATATACCAAATATATCCAAAAGCACAAACAATAATACTATTGTCACCATGAAGTAAATCATAACCTTATAGCGTTCACCCACTATTTTTTGCCAATATAGTGATGACTGATGACCCACCTTGAAGTATACAACGAAAATAAAATTTGCCTCATAAGTTTTTTGTTGGCCCATATCTACCTTTAAAGTATGTAAAAAGATTATATTTTCCATTTACAGTTAAAATATTAACGGTCAAATATGATCATTCGTGCATACTTTATTTAGAGGCAAATATAACCCTTCGTGCAAACTTCCGGGGTATATATGACCTGTCATGTATAATTCAAGTGTAGATATGATCATTTATACATATTTCCAGAGAAAATTTGGGCTAAAAAACATTTCAGGGACAAATATGATCTTATATACATACTTTGGGGACAAATATGATGTTTAACAAAAAAAACAATCACAACAACCCCATCACTTCTCTCCCGCGTAATATTATATCTTTCACCAAAATATTTTGAGAAATTGACCGTACAAAGGAAACATCACTCATGAGAAAAGTAGTAGTGACAAGAAAGAGTCTTTAGTCAATTGATACAACATCATCCATCAAGTTATCCAAAGTGAGCCAAAGTGGTTTTGATATATGAATAAAATGGTTTTGCTGTCAAAGTCATAAAGTACTCCCTCCGGTCCCTATTGTAAGAGCCCAAAATTTGAATGTTTTTGGTCCCTAATGTAAGAGCTCACTCTATATTCTCTCCTCATTTAATGCATTTTTTCCTACTTTACCCCTAACTCTCTTTCATATTTATTAATGCTTATGTATTTCTCTCTCTTAAAAGTACCATAATAAATATGAGCAATTTTAGAAAAGAAACATTAACTACAAACACCCAACTAACATTCACATGTTTTCTTAAGAAGCGTTTTTTTGACGGTAAGCTCTTACATTAGGGACCTGAAGGAGTATCTTTTAACACTCCTCTTTGTTGGCTCACAACTCACAAGTCTCTGAGAATGCATTAGGGCCATTTAGTTGCGAGAAACATGACATTGGAAATGGTTTTGCTTTTAATGTTCGTTTGGCCAACCGAAACACCTCATTTCATTTTCCACAAAATTCAAGAGGGAAATACCTCAAATTTGGCTCCCCACCAAAAACAGGTGGTAAGTACCAAAAGACCTTCAATGAAGCTAAAGGAAGACAAAAGAAACACAGTTGGAATCACATACGGGGAAACAAAAAAGAGATGAGCTGTGGGTTGTTGGCGAAGCTGTCAGGGGGGTTGAAGGCATATTTGTGAGTTGCACAATGATTCCACTGACAAGACGAAGCTAAGGGTGGCCACCGTAGTTGCATAGTGGTGGAGACTTTTTTGTTTCTTTGGGTAATAATGATGATGGTCAAACATAATTGCATTCCTTCAACAGCCTAAATTTACTCTTTATCATCAATGGTTTAGCCAAAGAAAGTATGAACATAACCTTGTGCGATTCTTATTTTTGAACATGTAATAACTTCTTTTTAGACATCTTAGCTTAAACCACTTTTCATCAATTAAAGAATTATTCAATTAAGGAACTCCTCATAACCTCATTTTAACTAGTTAGAGGATTCCCTAAACATCATATATATTAATTAATTTACTTTAATCATTTTCCCTTAAAATATATGGAAAAAGATACCCTTCTTATCCTATTTACAAACCTCTTCTAACATGTTTCGCGGATACAAATGAAAACTTCAAAACTCAATAACTTTTCACTAAAATATAAGAAAATTACTACTCTACCTACATTTAATATCCACTATAGCACATGAAAGCAAATTCAACATACTATAATAAATGGAAGTTAAACTTGTACATTCACTTAAAAACATTTAATGAGGTAACTTATATATAGTACCATATAAAACTTTTTTTCATTCGCCAAAGGTGCCATAGTTGAGAAGTCCCCTCAATGCCACAGATGACTCCTGACTAACTGTTTCCCAAATTAAGCAGGCCGATTAATTATGAAGTTAAATAAAAAGGAAATATTTGTTTTTCAGTTGTCTATTGGTATCCAACACTAGGGCTACACAAAAGCCGGCGGGCCGGTTGGCCTGTCATGACCCGATCCGCTCCTACGCCAAAAATGGTCTGTCACAAAATGGCCCGATTAGGACGTGACTCATCCGACATCGGGTAGGACAGGACTAGTGCAAATGCTCCATGACCAACAGGACAGCCCGCCCCGATTATTTTAATATTTTTAGTAAAAATATTTTAATTAATTAACACAATTATCCCACTATTTCATAATTAATGAATTAGTTATTTAGTTTCAAAATAGTTTATTACACATTTTATTTCCCCACATAATTCATTAATTTATTGAAATTATTGAAAAGTTGAATTTTTAATTAAAAAAACACCTTCGGGACCATGGTCCGTCTTGTGGCCATGTGATCATGTCCAACCCGATCTCGATGTTAGGCCAAACAGTACATGACCAGACCTCAGACCAAAAATTTCAGCACGACAATTATTTAGGACCGGACCAGAACATACCGTTGGCCCGGTCCTATCCGTCATTTGTGCACCCCTATCCAACACTACTAGCAACCGAGTATACTCGGATTCTTGGGAATATAGACACACAATACCTCCAATTAATTATAGCTAATCCATACCAAACTACCTCAATCATATTCATATTCATATGATGTAAATAAAAAGTAAAAATTAGGAGTATTAGGAAGAGTGTGATGTGATGAATTACTACTGGGTTTCTGCTACATCCTCTGATTTCTCCGTCGGCAACCCACCTCAGCCTCGCAGGTCTTCATTATCATTCTTCTTCTCTGTGTTCTTTTTTTATTTCATTTCATTCTGACTCCAATAACTCACAATTATTTTCATCATTCTCATTACTCATTAGTGGCCATTCCGCCGTCAACGTCGGAAAATCCAAGCTTGTCTTCTTCGGTGGCCTTGTGGATAAGAAGTTTCTTAGCGACATTGTTGTCTACGATGCTGGTATTCTATTCTCTTCACTTTTGGCTTCAAAATCTGATCTTTTATGTGTTTTGTGATCTCCATGACTGAAAAATTTTAGTATCTCATGTGGGTTGCACATGTTTGACATAAACATACTTTGTCTTTCCTCCAGATTGTTGGTATAGTCATAAAGAAAAAAAGCCAATGTTTATGCATAAGATCATTTGGTACTGAGGGGAATTGGCTTTTTTTTTTTAAGTTTTTGTGCTCCTCGATCTTCTATCTTATTTGGTTAGTTGTTATGTAAAGAAGGGCCTACGGTAACGGTAAGCTCACTTGCCGTGGTCTGAGGTCGTGACTTCGAAACAGCTTCTATGTATAAAGCATAGATAAGGTTGCGTAGTATATTCCCTTTCCCGGACTAGAACCTGATTGACCCTTTTGCTAGAACTTGGTAGAATAAAGTGATGATAACTCTGAGAATGAAATTTTGGTATTTTGTTTTTGGATTGTTTCATCCTTTTCTTGTGGGGTGGGTGGTGTTGAAGATCTTGCTTTTTTTTCCACTTTTCCTTTCATTTACAGATTTCTCTGCTGTTTTTTTTATTTAAAACTATTGTAATACAATAGGTGTGATAAGTTGTAGAAAAGGTAGAAAAATATGTATAAATAGTCATGGAAAGCTGTAAAGAATGAGTCGGTGGGAAGTGGTCAAGTGATAAAGCAGTGTTATGGACCAACATTGTTGCATTTGGATAGTTTCACTGACAATTTTACTTATTTGATTTTTCAGATGCCAAGCAATGGTTTCAACCAGAATGTACAGGATGTGGGACAGATGGTCATGTGGGCCCTAGTCCTCGGGCATTCCATGTGGCGGTTTCTATTGATTGTCACATGTTCATCTTTGGTGGACGGTTTGGGGGTAAAAGGTTTGTGCAGTCCATATGTTTGTCTGGTGTATCTGCATGCTGTTGTCATTTTGCTTTATGTTCCCATCAAATTGGCTTCTCATAACTACTCAATTCACAGGTTGGGGGACTTTTGGGTCTTGGATACTGGTATGGAGTTTTTGTATAATGTTTGTACATTTGTTTTCAGATTACGTATGGTTCTCTAAGAATATGACTTATGAAGCATTTACACCGTCCTGTTTACTTTTTCCTTGGATGTCTATTGGCGCTTGGAATGAATGATGCTATTCCAGACATATGGCAATGGTCTGAACTAACTAGTTTTGGCGACTTACCTTCACCAAGAGACTTTGCTGCAGCTTCATCAGTTGGAAACAGAAAAATTGTTATGTGAGACTTATCTTGTTTGAATTGACTCTATCGTCTATCTTTTCTTTTGTAAGTTTAATCAATATAATGGTTTAGGGTTGATTCAACGTGAAACAGGTATGGTGGATGGGATGGGAAAAAGTGGTTGTCAGATGTGTATGTCTTGGACACAAGTATTTCCCTTAAACTTCTTCAATTTCTCCTTTGAGTTGTAATTGTTTCTTTTAGATGATAAAAATATCTAATAACCAGTCTTATCTCTATACTAGTATCACTTGAATGGACTGAGCTCCCAGTTACTGGAACAATGCCTGCCCCTAGATGCGGACATACTGCCACTATGGTTGAGAAGAGACTGCTTGTTTATGGTGGCAGAGGTGAAGTGGCGTAGGTTTTTTATGTATAGGAACTGAGTTCATTGAATTATTTTTTTTGCCTACCCAAGTTCTTGACAGTTCCCTTGCTCAACCATCAAGTTTGCCATATTTGTCAAGTGTGTCTTATCATGTCATTGTTTTGTTGTTTTGCTCCACATTACTCAGAATGCTGCTTTTTCTTACTCTTTCTGAATTTGTTTTGCCAGTTAGCGATCTTTACTATCAAGATAGCCTGTCCTATACTCAAATGATGGTCAATGCAAATTAATTGCATTGCTTGTGCTACCATAGAGATTTAGGTTTTAGTTTTTATCTGAACTTGTTTTGTTGAATAGCAACAGGTACACATATAATAGAAGATATGAGAGGAAAAATTAAATTTCTCATGTTAGGCGTTTCCCTTCTCCCTTTATTAAAATGAAAACACCAAGGTGATTTCAAATGGCTAAAGGCTGCATCCAAACAAACTAAAACAAAGAAGCCTTCAGAAAATTTGAAGTTAAATATCAGTCAACTTTCTAAAGTAGTTTCACTCGTGAATAAAATAGATTCCAACTCTGAGCTGGTGATTTTATTATGGTCAAAGACTGTCCACCTCAGTTCTCTTAACAGATATCTTACAATCCATCTTTTTCTTGACTACTCTCGAACAAGAGTCCCAGCATTATAGGTCATTTGATTTTAACTAGTCCAACATATTTTGCTGTTGTATTTTTTCTTCATATTAGATATCTTCAATGTTGTTGCCTGATTTTAGTGGCTTTTATTCACCGTGATAGGTGGAGGTGGACCAATTATGGGTGATTTATGGGCTTTGAAGGGCCTTATTGATGAAGGTTTGTATCCCCACCACCTTTTTTATGCATGCTGCTGTTTGTATAGTTTCTGGTTGTAAGTTGCAAGATGAGATGTTTTTGCTTCTGCTTCGGGGTTAGTGTTAATCTCTATTTCTTAGTTTTTTTCCCTTCCAATTTGGTGCGGCACTCTTCTATATCTTTAGATGTGTACTCAGTTTTTCAAATCTATGTGATGAATACATGATATTAGTTGCTTTCTCCCTTTCCCTTCAAAGACAAGCGAACTGGACACAACCTATGGAAAGTTTTGGGAGGGTAGAGGAGGAAAATTGGAGCAAGTGAATACATTTCTCATTCTTCTATTTTGACCGTTTAAATTTGATTTGAATACATTATGACAAAGCAGCAGTTCCTTTGATTTCTCAAATACAGATGATTTTGCAATTCTACCTCAATGTCCAATGAAAAATGTCTGTGATTCTGTTATCACAATATTTTGCTCTAGGGGCTATTTTAATCTACTCGATACATACTGATTGTTAGTATTCGTTGTGGAAGGAAGAGATTGAAACACCTGGGTGGACTCAATTAAGGCTTCCGGGTCAAGCTCCTTCTCCCCGTTGTGGTCATACAGTAACACCTGGAAGATACAATGTAAACCCAATCCCCACTATCATCTTTTTTTAGTTTTGCTTATTCTGTGAATTACTTTGACTTGTGAATTTAAAATTTTATGCCATTCCAACATTTTCATGACGTCAAACAATGAAATGGGACTTCATTTTTCCAATGGTGCTTGCCACTGCAGTAACTCCATTAACCAATGAGCAAGTTGATCGTTATCTTGGATTGTTTGTGACATTACTAGTTTTTTAGCATGTAATCTGTAATTATCAGCTGGAATTTTTAGTCAAGAGTGTCAATCCCCCCCCCCTCCCCAAAAAAAACACAGTTATTTGTGCTGAAGATTTATTACTGTAAGCTATTTAACTGAAGTCTTATTTATTTATGGGAGTGGTTTGCAGCTTTTGATGTTTGGAGGGCATGGCACTGGTGGGTGGTTGAGTCGATATGATATCTATTATAATGATTGCATTATTTTAGACAGAGGTGAGAACTTACTATTTTTCTTGATACTTATTGGTTCTCTTTTATCTGCATTAGGTTATTTTTAAGGGAGTTTCTTTTTGGACATGCAGAGAATAAAAAGTTATAGCTGTTTACTTGTACTATGTGGCATGGTTGCAAACATATGTTTATCATAAGAAGTGAATTTAGCTTCAGAGATTGCCTATGATTGTGATATAAATATATATATGACACAAGTCAGCTGCATGGAGAGTCTTTTGCTTATTTGCATCTGTCTAGAAATCCAGAGATTATGGATTAAGAAGCTTATAGATCTGTTAGTGACAATAAAAACTGCATTTTACATAGCTAATTATGTCGTTTCATCTCGTAGGAGTAGAGTTCATCATCTTTATTAGATAATTTGTGTTATTAATTTAAAGAAAATTTTACATGTTCCTTCAAACTCTTGCAGCACTTCTAGTGCTTTGAGGAAAAATGAATAAATTTCATGTTTGTCTGGCTAGAATATCCCAATGTTATGTGCACTACGAATCACCAACCATTGGCTGGTTACACATGTTATGCCATGTTGCCATTGAAACGTTGATGATACTCCACAAAGCATTTTCTCCTTACGTTCCACAAAAGTTATAGATATTTTGATTTGGGATTAGTTATCATTCATGCAAATAAACAATTGAACCCATGCAGCACAATGACTTTGAAAAATGTAGCATAGATTTACCTGTTCTGATGAGGCAATGTGTCAAGTGCGGTTTTCTGATGCTAGATATTTGGTTGAAATCACATGCCTTCATTATGATAACATTGTAACACAAACACGAAAAATTAAAAGTCTTTTGAATGGACGTAACCAGCAATGACTTATCGCTAAACATGACTATTGATAGAGCACAATGACTTGACGTAACCAGCCATGTAGTTGACTCCACCTAGTTGGGATTAGACTTTGTTATTGTTGTTGTATGTAACCAGCAATGGAGTTGTAAGGTAAATTATGTCAACTTATTTTATTTATCGGTTGCATGCAGTTTCTGCACAGTGGAAGCGCTTACCTACAGGCAATGAAGCCCCACCTGCTCGAGCATATCATTCAATGACAGTTGTTGGTTCACGCTATATGTTATTTGGTGGTTTTGATGGAAAATCGACATATGGTGATATATGGTGGTTGGTTCCACAAGGTAAATATTGTTATTTCTGGTTTTAAATTTATCAATGGTTATAGGATTTTTTTGTCAATATATTTATATATAGTTAAAATGCATTGTATTTCCGGTGTTTATTTGATACTCGTATGCCTGAAAGGGCAGATGTTTTATTAACTTATTTTTTTGTTCAACCTCTTCAGCATATTGAAAGTAGCAAAAAGCCATTCATGGTTTATTAAGCATTAAAAATAATGAATTCTGAATTTATGGAGTCTGAAATTTTTCTTTGCTGTAATGATATGATTTCATGCTAATCTATCTTGTTATCTACCAATTCCACTAATAAAGAATTAATTTAAACATAAATTCCACATCCTAAACCCATGTTTTGGCCTATTCCTCAGATGATCCAATTACTAAGAGATTAGCTGCATCTCCACTCAATAATATTCCTAAAAGCAGGGCTGCGGCATCTGCAAATGATTTCCAATCTTCATTCAAGGTAAAAATAAAGTGCACTAAAGTGGTGAAAAATTTTGGCAATTGTTTTGCAATCCAGAAATTTCATGCATGTATAGGCAAAGTTTGCCTCTTTTATTGTCGTGGGTTTACTTTTGTGGCTTTACTAGTTCATTACCGTTACTTTTGCCAGGAAAGTCAAACAGAGAAATCTCTTATTTCACAATTGCAAAAGCAATTGGAAATACCAGTTTCACTGTCCAGTTCCAGGCTTCCTATTGTGGATGAGTTGAAAGATAAAGAACTGCTTGAATTGGCATCAACGTCAGCTGGAGAACAGGTTTCTGGTGATTTACAGGTAAAATACACTTTTCACCGATATGCTGTGTTGTGGTATTCATTCTAACTGAGATTGTTATTCTTGCCTTAAAAAGGCAGTTGAAACTCTACGTGACCGCTGGAAGAAGTCTGAACCAAATTTAGTTAAACTTATGGAGCTTGGACCTTTGCTTCGGGATTATCAACGTCTGATTTACCGACACCACCTGTAAGAATTAGTCTTGTGCCCGTACTGTCTTCCCTTTCTTTAATGTTGACCTGTGTCATTCAAGTTGTAATATTTGTTTCAAAATGCAAAGCTTTGTGAACGTTGCTTTGTTAACAAGCTCTGTTCTAGACAGATTTAGCTTTGCATGCATGTTTCAGTATAACTGTTTATTTTGATTTCACCAGGCTATATGTTTGATTTTGCAACCTGATGTGATCCATGAAGGTTGTTTTGTTGCTTTTGCTGAAATTCATGGATTATTGAGTGCAGGCCAGTTTTGTAGTAGCTTTGCAGAAATTCATAGATTATGCAACCTCATTTCTTATAACTTGATGAAATGAGGTTTTTACCCTTTTCTAATGTTACTCATGTAATTTAAACAGAGAAAGCAGTGGATCAGATGTACAACCTGGGTTGGATGGGCATAAAATTTATCAGTTTTATCATATCAAAGACGCTTCTCAGGTATGTATTTTCGGGTTATGGCCATTGTTTCTTTTTTATTGATCTTTTGCTTCCTCTTTGCCATAGTTTTCTTTTTCAAAATTCGGAAAATTTGGTTTCATACTGTGTGATATGTAATATGCTGAATTTTCATCGAAAAAGAACAACATGTGGACTACCTTTTAAATATATTGATTGTTGAATTTTCACTGATATGAAAACTTGGTTTAACTGCCTCCTTTTTTATCACATTGCAGTTACGCATGGATGATGTTCCAAAACTCTTGGAAGGTTACAAGCAAATACCTCTTTGAGTTTAATTTGTCTGATGAAAATTACTCTCTTGAAATTTAAAAGATGGTTCTCAGACAACAATTCAAGAATCACTGAAGTTTTGGCTTGGTATAGATTATAAGTAATTTGATTATCTAAATATGATCTTTTGTTAAGATTAATGACATAATTTATATGGTCATTTGTATCAACGATGTATTTTTTACACATCTTTGTCGCAAGTATTGGCACAGAGTGAAGTTTAGTAGGGTTATGTTCACTTTATTTAAATAAAATAAACAGAAAAATATAATATGAATAAGAAAAAATAAAAATTAATCATCAAGTCCTTATAGTTTACCCCACTTATGCTATTCGTAGTAGTTTATTTTATTTTGGTCGAATTGGGTTTTTATTGTTTGGTACGATAACTTAAATGTTTAGTTTCTTTTCATATTCATTTATAAGATGTATAGGTTTTAAAATGGTAATAATGAAACGAAAGAAATTTTATAAAGTTTATGAAATTCTATAAGTTTAAATTTTATTGTAGTTTTATACGTAAAGGCGAATGGTTATAACAAATAAAATTAGAATATTCAATTTAAATATAATAATACATTACATATTGGCTTGATTTAAAATTGAAGTGCTCTATGTGGAGTTATGGACACGTATACATTTACATTAACTTGATGCTTATAAAAAATATTCCTTTTCCACTATGCTTCACTTCTCTTTTAATAACATTCAGAAACAAAATGTTCTTGAACAATATAAATCTAAGTACATTTGTAGTACAAGCAACAAAGAACCAGACATATCATCATCAAACTTAACAGCTGCCACAATAATTTTTGTTTCAGTTCATGGATTCTATTGTCCTGCTCAGCTCCTCCAACTTCGTCATCCTTATTCTTTCACTCTCAGTCAGAAGCTAATAATAAATTAGCAGAAAATGTTAGAATAAATAAAATGATTAATAAGTTGAAGGTATAAAAATTTCAATATGCTGAATCCTGAATGTTATATACCTCCAATAACGTTGTAATCAGATGAGCTTTCTCTTTATTCTTCTCATTGAAAGCTTCTAAGGCTTCTCTATACTCTCTCTCCTATAATTCAATTTCAGAATTTAGATTTCCTGTTAGCAAATTACTAAAACTAAGAAAATCATTAGTTGCTGGCTTATTCTTGTACCTTTTTCTGGCAGCTCTGTCCTAGTGGCTTCAAATCTTTGTTAGCCATGTCAATTTTCTTACGTACCATTGCTACTTCCTTTCTCAGTGGATCTTCCAACACTTCAAGCTCCTTCAAGATTGTAACATAACAAACAAGAACTTCCATTATGATATTTAATACACCCAAATATGAGTCTTCTTTTTAATTCATAGATACCAATGCCAAACAATTAAGAGTATTAAAAATCTTCATAAAGTTAAGTAATTTTCAATAGCTTATTTAATCTCATAAATAAAATGCAAAGTTTTGTCTAGTTATAATGTATGTGTGAAAGATAATATAATGAAAGAACTTACTTCCCAAATATGTGCTAAGCGCTTAGTTTCTTCTTCAGCACGACCAAGTTGCCTTTCAACTTTCTCTCTAACTTCCATCTTCTTCCTCTCAATCTCTTCTTCTTTAGCTTGAAATGTAGAAATTGCCAACTTTGATATCTGCTCATCCTCATAATCTTCTGTTGAAAGCCTCCCACTGCTTCCAATACTATTCCCTATGTTCTTCATCTCCTAATCTCTCTCTCTTTCTCTCTCTCTGCAAATCTAGATAGGTCCTTAGAGAACTACTCTTCTTCTTTGGTTTTTAATATGTTCATGGTTGGTACTTGTTTTCACCTTTACTTCAAAACTAGCTATCTTTCTCTTGACTTTTGAAAGCAGCAAGGAGATCATACCATACCCTCCTTTTTTTAATGGAAGCTTTTGAATGTATTCAAGAGAATCTCACTAATAATCTCATTGCATATGAGTGTGTGTGTGAAGGTTTCATCTGAGAATCTGAAACTAGTATGAGATTGCATTTGCAGAGAAATTAAAGGTGATGAGGTTTTTGTAAGCCATGTCATTACACACACACACACACAATGATACACACCTTTTATTTTCTTAGGAGTGACTTCTACTCTTCAATCCTAAGTTAGCTATAGTGGACGAGTACAGAATAAAGTCGCTAGCTACTTGGGGCTGATTAATATTGAAGTTGTTCCTTGAAGCAAGAGGATATGTTAATTCAGGTAACAATATTTGTGACTAAAATTTTTCAACTTTATGCCTAGTCAACCTTAAAAATAACATAATTCACCCTATTTTATTACATCCATTATTATATACACTTCCAACAACTTCAATGTCAAGTGGTTCTTTAACCTCCAACTGTCTAACAACTTGAGTTCAAACAGTTATTTTTGACATTAATGTAATGTATTGATCTTGTGAAGTATATTACTTTAACATTAACAGAGGAATTTCGTTACATCATATATGTATATAAATTTTTTTATACTTTCGTTTTCTTGATAGAGTTTTTTTTCACCTTTCTTTCTTAATAGAGTTTGATGATATCACTTTTGTGCGTTTATATACCACAAATTAATTTTATTCACCTTGATGGAATCTCTCACAATCTCTAACTTTTCATACTCATATATGATAATTGAATAGCTAACTATATTAAATTTACATACCTAACAATTGAATTCTATTTATAACAACACAACCCTCCTTCTGAAAGACTTCTTCTCTTACAGTTAAGTCTATATTCTAAGTAACCTTTTATTTGTACTATTACGAAGTTTCTTAATAACAGCATGTGTTAAACCAATTTTTGGTTCCTATAGTTTAGTGTGATTTGGGTTTTAGTCCCTGAAGTTTGAAAATGGAGGTTTTGGTTCTTATAGTTTACAT
Source organism: Mimosa pudica (assembly GCA_029929735.1). NCBI lineage: Eukaryota > Viridiplantae > Streptophyta > Magnoliopsida > Fabales > Fabaceae > Mimosa > Mimosa pudica. Next base: position 1,392,078 of record JAKELP010000021.1, on the reverse strand, counting down.
CAATTTTGGTTTTAATCCCTATACTTTAAAAGAGGAGGTTTTAGTCCTTCATGTTTCATTTTGTGCAAACAAATGATCTCTGTAAATTTCGTAAGGACTTGATGGATGGAAAAACAAATTATATATTGTTGTAAAATTTAATAAGGAAGAACTAAAACAATTATACTAAGCAATAAAAATTAATCCTTTAATAACAATGTGATGCATTGCTAGGTCGAGGAATCAATAATACAATTGTAAACTTTCCATGAGTATTCTGGTCACTCACCTTAATACTGATTAGCAAATTACAACTTCCTACCCTATAATAACAACTTTTAACCCATTAATTACAACTCATAGAACCCCATCTTAATTACTCCCCCGTTTCTAAATATAATACCACTTTTGAAATTCAATTTGTTCCTAATTATAAGATCACTTTTTAACTTTTCCTAACTTTTTCCCAAATTAACCTTACAATGTTTATCTATAATAACAAGCAAAAGAGAGAGAGAGAGAGTTTGAATAAAGGTATATAATTGGGATAAATTGATGATATTACGTATAAATAACTAACTTAACTAACTTCCTTAATCTACTCAAATTATGGAAAATGATCTTATATTTAGAAACAATGGGAGTACTAAGCAATAGAAATTGATCCTTTAATAACAGTGTGATGCATTGCTGGGTCGAGGAATCAATCAAACAATTGTAAACGTTCAATGAGTATTCTGGTCACTCACCTTAATACTCCATTCGGTCCTAAATATAAGACCTAATTGACTTTTTCTAGAAAATCCATAAAAAAAACAAAATAAGTTAATTATAAATTGATTTACCTAATTTTTTCCCTTAAACTAGTTTATTTTACCTATAAACTAATGGATAATCTAAAAATATATCAAATATATCATCATTTAATAACCTATTTCCCAACCTTAATCTCTCCAAAAAAAGTTCAATTAGGTCCTATATTTAGGACCGGAGGTAGTACTAATTAGCAAATTACAACTTTGTACCCTATAATAACAACTTTTAACCTACTGATCACAACTCAATGACTCATATAAGATATAACCTCATCTTAATTACTTTTCTTCCCTAAACCTTCGAATTATTATTATTAATTCTAAAAATAGGGATTAAATGGATGTTATGTATCTATTATCTAGATCTATGTAGGAGCGAATATATGACATGATATCTTGAAGAGGAAGCACACAAACACTGTCTTCCCCAATATCAACACTCTCTTCTCTTTACTCTTCAATTTAATTCCATGTGGAATCTCACTCTCTCATCCTCCAACAAGGTTTGACAAATCTCAAATCTTCAATTCACTCTTTCAGTTCATCTCTATTTGCTTTCGGAAATTCCTAGGTTAGGGTTAGGGTTCTGGGTTTTGGGGGTTGACTCTGATTGAACCTTTTTGGATCGATTCGATTGATGGGGTTTTTGTAATCTGCTATTGATTTATGAAACTGGTGGAAAAATTGAAACTTTATTAGGGTTTTAAGGTTTATCTTTAATTTATTCACTGAACTCAACCATGCAACAACAACCTAGACGTCGTCAAGATCATAATTTTACTGTATCCCCATCCTCACGTGCTCCTCAGCACCGATTTGAATTGGGTTCTCAACCATATCGAAGAACTCGCCGCGATGGGTTTGATCCGGAGATCGGATATGAGAGAAATTTGAGTCCTCCTCATAGGATAGATGGTGTGAGAAGGGGTGTGGGTGTAGTAAACAAAGGGGGTGATGGATTTGAGAGGAGGGATTATGATTGGCATTTGGGGGATCGGAGGGGTAATCCCCCTCCGGTCTACTCGAGATCGCCTCCGGGTGAACAACCGAGAAAAAGGCCGGTTTTTGATGACGGGGTTAGGCTTAGAAGTTGTTCCCCACCTCTTGGGGTGAGACCAAGATATGATATGGCTAAAACAAGGGAATATTGTGGTGATGATGAAAGTTTGGATACAAAGCATGTATATGGATATGACAATGTTAACAACTCAATGGTTAATAGAGAGAAGAAATTAAGTGATCCCAGATTAGGTGGTGGACCAAGTATGCCAGGCCATAAGTTGATGGTACCTGCAACTGAAAGTGAAGCTCAAGGACCTTATGGAATGGTTCGTGATGCTGGTCTTACATCTCAATATAAAGAAACTAATAGGCATTTGCCTCCTTTTCCGAGGGATACAGACACGCGGAGATTTGAGCTTGAGCGACCTCAGCAACAACGTGAATCTCTATCTTCAGATAAGATGCCTGTTGGTGAATCTTACAAACATATAGAAAAGCCTGTATTACATGCAACAGAAATATCACGCCCAACAACGTCACCTTCTTATATGAAAGATCACGTGAGTACTTCTCGGTTAAGGAATCATGGTAACTCCCCTCTAGGAATGTCAAGGACTGATGCATATGCTCATGTTGATGATAAATATTACTCTCTATCTTCAGATAAAATGCCTGCTGGTGAATCTTACAAACGCGTAGAAAAGCCTATATTACATGCAACAGAAGTATCACGCCCAACAATATCACCTTCTTATATGAAAGATCATCTGAGTACTTCTCGGTTGAGGGATCCTGGAAGCTCCTCACTAGGAATGTCAAGGAGTGATATATGTTCTCATCATGATGGGAACCATTCACCTGCATATTATGAACTGCCAAGGGGCAGTGGAAAGCTCCCAGAAACTGTAGGGTATAGTGGATATGGACAAAGATCCCTGATGAATACTGATAGAGATGCCGAACCTGGGCAGAGGAATATTGGTCAGCAGCGAAGTGCCTTTAGCCCCACCATGACTGAACAAGAAGAATATGTTAATTCCAAGTTGCATGTAGCTGCACAAGGTGAACGTTTATATCATGACAATCTGCATAGAAAGATAGCTCCCCATGAACGGTTAGATTATGAACAAACTCAAGTGGAATATAATAATAGAGAGGTACCTGCAACCTATAGTATGAATCATGTTCTAGATAGAAATGGTAAGGGCGAAGAACAGTATGATAATCACAGGAGAGGTTATATAAATGACCTCCCAGCATTACAGAAATCAAAGTACGTTGCCTACCATGATATATCCAGAACATCAAATGCATCAAAGCAGCATGAAGATTGTTTAAACTCTGGTTATAATCGTTTTGAAAGTGACAACAGAATGCCACGAGAGTATGAAGCTTCATATCTGGATGTATCTGAGGCTGAACGGTCATCAATAGTAAGAATGGAATATGAATCACAAAGAAATAGATGTCCAGGACTTCAGCAAGAAAGGGTTCAAAATAATCTTTTAACTAGACGTGATTCTGAAGCCCATGGACATGCTACCAGAGTGCATGATATGAAACATGGTTTTGACATTTATGATCATTCTGATAGACAGTTGAAAAGAAAATACAATGCAGATGATATGTATCTGAGTGATTCAAGAACAATAAAATCATATGAGTGGGATGCACGTGAAGAATATCAAGATCCTTATGAGGATGAGCATTGGATAGACGATGAAGAAATGACTGCAATGTATTCATCTGATAATATTGGACTTGACCACAAGTTCTATAGAAAGGGCAAAAGAGAATACAGGGATTTAGATATGGTAGAAGATTTTCAATCTGATGACTGGTTATCATCTCATGATCAAAGAGGATATGTGCAACAGCGCTCATTTCGGTTTCGTAACTATTCCAATCAAAATATAAAGAGTCATCCAAGGTCTAATTTTACAAGCTGGCATAAGCCCCACAATTTGTTCAAAAGAAATGCATTTCATAAACAACCTAAAGTTTGGAAAAAAAATCATGGCTATGATGAGATTGTGCATACAAATAATGATGAGTTATCGGAGGATTTGACAAGCGCAACAGTATATGAGCCAGCAGAAGGCTCTGAGGAGTTCGATCGTAAGGTACAAGAAGCTTTCCTAATTTACTCCAAGAGGTTGAATGTGAACTCATATGTTCAAAGAAGGTACAAAGGGCAAGGAAAAGCCGGTAGTTTGTTCTGCATCGTATGTGGTAGAAGGTCTGTTTTCTTCTCCATGCTGCTCTTTTTGTAAATGGAGCACTTCTGTTCACATATTGTATCGGGCATTCTGTGGTATTTAACTTACAGGTTTAGTCAAGTATACATGCTATAATTTCTCATGATTATGCTTTGGCCTTTAGATGATAGATTTCCATAACTTTTAAGTATAGCATGCTGCAATGTGATTATTTTATTATTTTAAGGTGGACACCTGGTGGATTTCTTGCATCAGTTTTGTCCTATGTCATAAAACATTTGGTAAGTAGCTATTTGATGGACATGAGTTGTGAAGCTACTGGAAGTGTTGTCTGTGCTTATGAATGATGGCGGAACTTGTGATTGCTGTATTGTATAGGTTTTGAAGTAAGAACTTAGAATAGATTTGATATCTAGTTGTATTGCTATGCAATACCAAATAGCAATGGTAGCCTTTCAATGACTAGAGCAATGTGATATCGAGGAAGAAAAGAGGCCAGTGAGGACAAGTTTCTTTCACACAGGCAAATAATTTTTTTAGGAAGAGAAGTATAAGAAGGGGGATATGGTATCCCCTCTTAGATAAAAAAGGACAAGAAGAAATTAAAAGAATGGTGAAAATAAATTGTCTTCTAATTGTTTCAAATATTTGTTAGGGACACTAATTAAAAATAACCAGGCAAAGAATGCCAAAGGTGAGTGGAAAACATCATCCAAATCCAAATCCACCACTCTCTCTGGTGACACCAATACTTCATTATGTGTGCATTCCTCTCCAAACAAATAAATGTGCACTACAGACATACTACCTCAAGATTTTGTCTTTCCTTATTGTTACCATAACGCAAGTGTGCTTTCTTGAGAAACTGCTTGGAGGACTTGCCTAGTTTTTCTTTAGGGATGATAGTAAATCATCTGTATGTGTTCATGGAATGTGTACTTGGATCAAGGTGCCATCAACCTTTTAGGCTAGATTGTAATGCCCAATATGTGGCAGGTGGACTGCTGTCTTTCTCCTCGATTATGTTTTGTTCACATGTCAAATCAGGATCTGTGTGGCATTGAACGTACAGGATAAGTCAAGTATATATATATGTTTTATTTTGATTATGGTTCAGAGCCTATTTGATTGATTTGATATAATTTTAAAATATATTTTGTTTTGCTGTGTAGTTGGTTTTAGGTTCTATCGGAAGCTTAGATGTATTACTGGCATCAATGCCAACCTGACTAGGATAAAAAACTCCAATGACGGGCACTAAAACTAATTTAGAATTGATGTCTGTTTTTGATGATCGCAAAAATTAAATATGGCGACGTTATGTTTTTGGAATTGGGATAGGAATTTTCTTTGAGCTAACTTTTAACACACTATGAACCAAATATAATATTCATTAGTTCCTTAACTGTAGGTAGCTGCATACTTTTGTGAGTTGCATTTAATTATCAATATTTCAAAATCATATTTTATCTCTTTTTTTTTTTCATTCAGTTCCTCAAAGGAGTTTTTGGACACTCAACGCCTCGTAACTCATGCCTTTATGTCCCATAAAGTTGGGAAGAAAGTAGAGCACTTGGGTCTTCATAAAGCAATTTGTGTTCTGTTGGGATGGGATACTACTATTCCTCAAGAAACAGTGACCTGGGTACCCCAGGTTTTGCCTAAAGCTGAAGCTCTGACACAGAAGGAAGATCTAATTATCTGGCCTCCAGTTGTTGTTATTCATAATGTATCAATGTCTGATGACAATCCACAAAACTGGAAGGTGGTAAGCATGGAAAAGGTGGAGGCTTTCATTAGAGGTGAGAGCTTGTCTTGGAACTTGTTCTTTAGATGGTTAAAAAATAAAGAAACAAAACTAGTTTAAAAATATATTTTTTGGTTTTTCCTATTATTTGAGTGCTGTAAAAAGAACTTGTCCTATGGAATTCTGTTAATCTTGAAGGCCTTGTGCTATTGCCTAGTCCCGTGAAAGAAATGTTTTTCCTTACTAATCTCTATCATTAGAGATCTGTTATCTTGTGAAAACTGCTTTTTGAGATTATCCTTTATTCTTTGAAAATTGCAGGCAAAGGTTTTGTGAGGGGAAGAATTAATGTATGCTTAGGGAAGCCTGCAGATCAAAGCGTTGTTTTGGTGAAGTTCGTGGGTACTTTTGTTGGACTGGGTGATGCAGAGAGGCTCAATAAATATCTTTCTGAGTGCAAACGTGGAAGACTAGAATTTGAGAGAATAAAATCTAAAACTAGCAGATGCAGTGCTCTTGATGAAAAGGAACTGGAGGGTGACAAAATGGAAGGTATTCTGTACGGTTACATGGGAATTGCTGAGGACTTGGACAAATTAGACTTCAATTCTAAGAAACGATGTATTATAAAGAGCAGGAATGAGATTGATCAGCTAGATAAGGATCCTGTCAAAGCCAATGAGAAACGGTAGATGCAGCTTTTAGCTGAAATCTCATACTGAGAATTCCTTTTTTTCGTGCAAGGAAGGAAGTAGATGTAACGTGCTAATTGCAGCCTTGATTTCTCTATGCCTCTTTCAGCTATTTATGTGTATAGATCTGGAAAGTGGAATTTCGTGAATCAACAGTACTTTGTATTTTGTAACATGTCTGTATCTATTTCCTATGTTCAAACAAAATCAAGCAACTCTAGCTTTCCTTAAACCCATACATGTGTCAGGTAGCAATGCATGCTTGTGGTTTGTACACTGAAGAAATAGCCACTTTCCATTGTGTTGGACAATAATATTAAAAATAACTGTTATGGGAACTGGATAACCAGTTGGATTGTGAACCGTTAACATGTATGTTCTGGAGATGTGAGGAAACTGGGTGGTCAAATTACTAGTTACTAGTTGAGAAATAGTTGGACCTGTGGTTTGACCGATTGACATTGTCACGATTTTTTTTGTTAAAAAAAGTTTTTGTTTGTTTGTACGCTATAATCAAGTTTATACATTTTGGATGGAAACTACTGGAGTATTGATGGCAGGGTATTTATCTAATAAAAAGCAAGAAACAGGCTGGTGACAATGTCTTTTGCTTTTGGAAATGAATTTCTTTTGAAGTAGTGTGGTAATACTTTTCAGATTTTCAAATTGTCCACCAGTACGACACAGTAATATAGTTCTTTTCTAATAATAATAAAAATATTCATCTTCATTCAAGTACCTATTACCTATTGAAGATTAACCACTGTCATTTTCCCCCTAATAAAAATATATCTGAATAAATGGGAGCCAATTTAAACCACCCCTTACAACAGAGTGACAGACTATAAAGGAGATGGCAAAAAAAAAAAAGACAGACTATAAAGGAGAACTTCTTAATGAAACATCACAAGTTAAATAGGAGATTGAGTAACTAACTGAAATTTGAGCAAATTCTTTTTGATAATATATATACTGCTGAAAATGAAAAGAAGAAAACTGCTATTTGTGTACGGTGTTTGTTAGAAAATTGAAAAGATACTTCCTAAAATCAAATGATCAAACCGAAACCCTATATAAAGTTGTAAGAACAAATGTACACTTTTGCCAAAGAAAAAAAAAACTCTGTATATGATATTTGTTGTGTAGTAAGTAGTATACAACTGTTTGATGGAAGACAAATTTTATATCTATCTCTCATGTCAATCACCTTCTCTGGAAATTAAGGAACCTGATGCCATATGCAAATACAAAGAGAAATAGAACAGGAAAAGCAATATGAGCAGCAACAGCAGCTCCAAGGAAATCATACTCATAGCCCATATGCTTCTCAAGGTAGTCTTTTACTGATATTGGTGCTGATCCAGGAACCTCTACTAAATCACTTTTGTTGCCTATTTGAGAAGTCACAATGCCATATATAGTCCAAGCTGTTGGGCTTAACCAATAATACCACCTCCACCATATGGGAATTAGCTGCAAACATTATAAAAAAATGCCATTTAGTTTTGATAAAAATTATTTTACATGAATAACCTTTACTTATTTGGATCAAATTAGCCATTTTACATGAATAACCACTTTATTATATGATTAAAAAAATATTGTAACATTTGAGATTCCACATATGAATTGTGGACTGAGTTATTTGTTTCTATAAGAAATCTGTAATTGAAGTATTATGATAAGGAAATAATAAAAAATTGGTAAGTACTATAATACATAAATTGGATTAGATTACAGAGATGATGATTCAATTACAAAAGATATTTTGATAATTGGTTGGTGCATACCTTCCTTGGGATAATGAAACCAGTGAAGAGATTCCAGAATGAAAGGAAAAAGGAATTAATGATTGTAGCAATTGAGGGGTTTGGTGTGAGAGCTACACCCATCATCCCATAAAGTGTAAAGTAGACAAAGCACATGAAGAGAAAGTAGTAGAAGAACAAGAACTTGTCAACTTGCCAGCTGAATCCCATCATTGAGAAAAGTATAAGGGCATACAAAAGTGTTTGGATTGCTACATAAATCATCTCAACTGCTACCTGCAGGGAAGTATTAGTTCTCTGTCATTGATCAGGATTGTGAAAGAGCATGGATCCTTATATCAAATAACCATAATGCTTGAAACTCTAAAGCCAGATCATGTTTCTATTTCATCCTACCAGAGTTTGTTCAATGATATATTCCCTCTGATCCAAATTATAAGAACCCTTTGAATTATAAGGATGCAAAATTAATCACTTTAAATTATCAATAGTTACATTATTTCTTTAAAACTAAATTTATTTTATTTATAAACTAAATTATATTTTAAATTACATGTGATAAATATTATAATTTAGTGGTCCAATTTGCTTCCATAACTTTCACAAAAAAAGTTAAAGGGGTCTCATATTTAGGATTGTAGCCTTGAAACAATTCCTAACAAATTGGGTTAAGCTGTTTGAGAGAAAAACAAATCCAATTCAATAAAATCTAACATCGTATAAATTGATGATTGTGGATCAGAGGCCTTCAACACTCAAAAAAAGTATAAGAACAGGCCAAAAGTAGCAGTAGGGATATTATACTATATATTAAATCCTACATCCATCAATTGGAAGATAAATCAAAGGTATATAGCCTGGAAGCAAGTCCTAATGAATTGGTTCAAATTATTTTGATAGAAAGAAAAACTTCATATCTATCTCAGTTAGTAATACAATCTGAGAAAGGTGCAAATGAAGGCATTGAGGGACCAAAATAAGGGTGTACTAAATTAACAATTGATTTTTCCCTCTCTGTAATAAAAGGATGAGCTAATTTACCTGAGCAAATGCATAAGGAATAGCTGAGTACATTCCAGCTGCTCTTTCACGGTGGAAAGCTGTTCTTTCTATAGCCACAACAGGTTGCACAGAGGAAGCATTATATGCTCCAAGGAAGAAAATAGCAGAATACATAGCACCCATGAGATTGAACAGCTGCTGCTCCTTTTGTCTGCAGACACAATATTTGACCCCAGTTTATTAGTTGTTTTTGATTCATAAGCATGAAACCAGTTATCATTGAGGATTAAATCCTCCATAAACTAGTTAATTTTGGAAAATATTCTAATTATTACAAATATTTTATACTCACTTATCTATTTTCACTCCCTCTTACACCTTGTTAGAAATGTTACAAAAAGCATAATACTCTTGAATTGAAATGGTCCATAAAATGTAACCAAAGAATCAATAATCAAGCAAATAAGAGTTAATATCTATTTCAAAAGTAAGGTACTAAAAGGGAAAATCTGTTGACATACATTTTATGTTCTGCTTTCCAAAAGATAAGCCCAAACATGATGCCAACAACTACTGTCAAAAACAACCGGATTGCATTGTATGGTGGATTCCTCCAATAGGACAAGTTTTGTTTCCAGAAGCAGGCTATAATTTGGGTAATGAATGGCTGGGAGTATTTAGTTAAGAAGTTAAGGTCCTTTGATCCTGACACTGGGGTGCTTAGCTCTTTGATAAGTTTCTGATTTCTCCTGAGATACAAGAAAAGAAGCAGGAAATTAAGTATGCATAATTTCTCATCTTCTAAGTGATGCAATGGCAACAATGAACATGTGTTAGCCCAGATATAAAGGCCTTTAGCTGCTTAAGTATGATGTCTTAAGTTTGAGTATGTGTGAAATCAGAAAATTCCTTTAGGAGAACTACCTTAATTAGGCCTGACAATGCTCAAATATAACCCATCCGTATAACCATATAAGAAAAGGGATATAGTGGCTACTACTTACTGATATAATTCTGATGTGGCGTAGAGTTCTGCAAAGTCTACTCCTAGTTGAGACTCAGCTGTTGGAGAAGTGATATCCAACATCCACATAGCAGGATTATATCCATCTTTGATTTTAGGAACTGATGGAATGGCCTACAATAGGGTGTACATTAGATCATTAACCAGAAGGACTTCTCAAATATTTTGATAAAAATGCCTTCTTTTGTAAATACCAAACAGACTATTATCTCCACAGAAAATGATAATTGTAATGTGCATATATGTATGCATTAATATGAAAAAAAATATTATTTTGAGAATTTATGTATGAGTAGGAATTCTACTCACTTCAAAGTACTCTACTAAATTCTGAGAGTTTTGACCAAGGGGACCACTATACAGCACTTGGCCTCCTGTCTTCATCAAAATTAGCTGAAAGGCAAAATTAATTAAAGTAGGTAAGAATGGTTCCTTTGTGTTTGAGTATGTTTCACACCCCAAATCTTGGAAAGCCATTAGTCCTTCCGGATGTCATAAAATTTATCAAAGATCTTGATGGCAAACACATGAGAGAACAACTAAGTTGTTTTTACTAGGGTCATGTACCTCATTGAAAGATTCAAATATGTCAATACTTGGTTGATGAATTGTGCATACAACAGTTCTTCCTGTATCCACAGTATTTCTAACCGTACGCATAACAATGGCTGCAGCTCTAGCATCAAGGCCAGATGTTGGCTCATCCATGAAGATTATAGAAGGATTAGCTACCAACTCTACAGCAATGGTGAGTCTCTTCCTCTGCTCAATTGATAAACCATTTATTCCTGGAAGTCCTACTAGGAAGTCCTTCACTGGATGTAACTCAACCAGCTCCATGACTTCAGTAACAAACATCTGTAACACATATATTCCACTATATATGAATAGTGCTTTTGCTGAAGAGCTACAATATGATCATTAATAATGCACAATGCAAGAGTTAATGGTCTAAATGTGACATAGGCCATAGCAGTTGATCTTGTCTTGTGTTTTTGGATTAGCTTATTTGAAGAGAATATGAGAAGAGTTATGTTTTGTAAAACTCAAAGGTGCTTTTTTACAGAGTTTCCAAACACACATACAAGGCTTTATTTTACATGTTATTCCAAAACATATACTCCCTCCTATCCTTTTTATAATGATTGATCTCTCTCATAGGGGAGGTCCTAAACGTAAGAACCAAATCATTTCTGAGAAATTTTAAACTAGTCTTTCCATTTTTAGTTTTTTACCCAACTATTTCTATGCAATAAATTTCCATTCAAATAGTAGTTGTTCCTTGTAAAGAGTACTGGAGGAAGTAACAGATTTGACTAATTATTTATCCTTCTTCAGTGCAATGAAAGCATAAAAATATTATCTGGAAAGAAAAACTTGTCTTTAGTGTTAGAACTTCCTAAATTCATGAATTTTTAGGGGAACTAAAAGCAATACCTTGTGTATGTCCCTTTTAACCTCCTTACCAAGACGCAGCCAAGCAGAAAATATAAGAGATTCATAGACCGTGACGTTTGGAGAATGAATATCATTTTGCTCACAATAACCACTAATCCGAGCAAACGTTGCTTGGTTCTTGGGGAAACCAGAAATGTTAATGCTTCCTTCAATATAACCACTAGTTTTTCGTCCTGCAAGAACATCCATCAAAGTGGTTTTTCCAGCACCACTAACACCAACTAGTGCAGTCAACACTCCTGGTCTGAAAGCTCCACTTACATCTCTTAGCAGTTGAAGCCTACTTGCTTCATTTCCTTGCTTCTTCATTTCCTGTAATGGAAACACTGTCACAATTCATGCTTATGAAATTTCAAAATTTTAATAAACAATATCTTCACACATGGTAAGAGAAAACTCTTGATGTCATTATTACTCAGAATGGTTGGTTGTTTATGGTACTTGGATACATCAGTGTTCATATTAACATTTGCTGCAATTTTTCTCTTTTCTACTTGCTATTGTTTTGATTGAATTTCGATCAGAAATGTGAACAATGGAAATTTAAATCTATGAAACAATTTACATAATTTTTCTGATATACCATGAAGCATGGGAACCGATATTATATACATTGGACATGACAAAAACATTGACACAATGTTTTGAAGTGTTTAGAAGTAATGTGAAAGGCTGTATCATGTCTAATATGAGACGTGAGTGCATTGTTTTAAGTATGCAAGAAACAAAACCAAAATCAATTGTTGAAAAATTTAACTTCATGAATTAGTGGTATCATCTATAAAGAAAAAAAAGTTGAGAAGATTATTTAAATGAGAGAAGAGAGTAAAGTAATTTACAGTTGGCATATCAATGTAGTAATTCACATGATCAAAAGCAAGTGTGAGAGGCTGAAAAGGCAAGACCATTCCCTTCTTAGGTCTTGCACTCTCTTCTGTTTTCTGATTTATAATATCTTGCTTTTTACCTGCAACCATTTCAAAGCATAACAGCCAACAAGATTAGTTTAAACTGAAAATATATAAAAGTTCAACAAAATAAAATTTCCAGCAGAGTTTTGAGATGAAACATGAGCATAAGACGGAGGCAGTCAAGATGAGAATGCTCAGATCGATGTGGGGTCATATTAGAAGAGATAAGTTTTTTAGTGAACATATACATGGAATATTTGAAGTGGCATATATGGAAAATAAAATGGTATACAAATGTTCTATATGGTTTAGACACTTTCAAAGAAGGAAGTAGTGTGGATGTAGTCCTCCAAAAATGGGAAGAAGACCAAACAGAACACTCAATGAAGTCATAGAGTTGGAGTGAGATCTTTTTGTTAACAATCTATCCAAATATTTGGTTGTCGATAGAGTACATTGATGACATGTGATCCATGTAGCCAACCCCATCAATGAGATATGGCTTGTTGTTTTCTTTAGGTGAAAACATCAAAAACTACCTTATAATTCATTTTTAAACAGTTTATTTTCCAGAAAGCTAATGAGCTTAGAGGTAAGAGTTACACTACCTTCAAATGAATTATTAGTTGAATCTGAGGTGTATTGTCTGTTTTTCATTTCATGTTTTTTGGTAGAGGATGAGTCTTTCATGGTTGCCATTTTTTCATCTTCCTCAGCAATAATGGATCTAGAATCTCCAAATGCTGTAATTTAAGCTTTTAATACATTGTCTGAAACTTTCATTCATCATTATTACAGCAAAGATATTACAAGGGGTACTTACGCCTCAAAAATGATAAAGCAGCAATGAAACAAATGTTGTAGATCAGAGAAAAACCAAGCAAAGCACCAATACAGATCCAGTACCAGTATTCTTCAGTGAACAGCCCTCTAGCCCTAAGAAGAGCCTTTCCAACAGTTGGTTCAGGTATTCTAGGGTCGGTATTAGGCTGTTAAGAAACATAAATGTTCATAAATAAACTACAAGTCATACAATTTTCACAAGGCAAAAACACTTGTCTTTGTATCCTAAATGTCATACAGTGCTCCATCTTTTGTCAAGGAACTCATTTATGACAACGGCATTTTGCCCATACATCATAGGAAACAAATAGTAGCCCCATATCATCCATGGTTTGATGTCATCTGTAAAAGCAACAATCATGGTGTCACATACCATACCACTCCAGATGATGAAATTACGTGTATTCCAAGAATTATTTCACCTGAGAGTTTAACCCTGATGTTGAAGACCTATGAACTTAGGGGCCAAACTATTAGATTTTAGTGAATTAGTTGTATATTAGGGTTGACTTCTATCAAAACAGCTGGAGCTAATTTGATATGACTTCCCTGAACATTTATACCATTAATTCTCTCTCTCTATTTACTGAATGTGGAATTTCTTTTAAGCCTATTCTAATATTCTTTCTATATTTTTCTAAGCTTGTACTTCTTTACTTTTTGAGTAGGCCTCCAGCCCACAAACTTAATTTTGTTTCCATATTTTTTCAATCTTCTTTTATTTCTTTGAGTTTTTATGTTTCAGTGATCCAGATTATTGAATGGCTCTTTGCACTATTTCAAATATTAGTGAATCATTAGGTAGATATTAGTGTTGTCTTCTATCAAAATGTGTTAATCCAATTTGTTAAGACTTCCCTTAGCATCATATACCTTTCATTCATTCCCTAAGTAGCCAATATGGAAGTTATTTTTAATATATTCTACTACAGACATCCTGTTAGTGAAATGAGGCATTTATGTTTCGATCAAAAAAAATGAGGTTTTTATGTCAGGTCATTTACTACTTACCTTAAACAGTTAAAAGTTAATGCTCATGTCTAAGAAATAATGAAAAGTGATACTTGGTTTTCTATCATGAGTTCCCTTTGATCAGTAAAGCTGGCCACAAAATGCTGCTTACCTTTGGCAACAATGAATCCACCAAGGACAAAAACAAGCAAGAGTGTAAAGGTGCCAAGAGTATTTGCCACAATTTGTGTTCTTCCAATTACAGCCATGAATCGGAAAAGGGATGTACCCATTTCATTCACACAAAAGAATGCCAAGAACTGGCGAAAAAACCTGTGATCAAACTTTTAAAGATTCATATCATCAATCATAGTGTGAAATTCACTCATACTTAATGATTAAAGAATATGTTTCAACTCAATTCTTTATGATTGAAGGTTTATTATTTTAACACAAAATAATGGCATTTTTATGTTCACCTTGTTTTAATATGTTGAATTTAATTTCACATACTTTTAAACTTCAAAGATCTAGATCACTTGAGAACCTAGTCACTATAGGTTCTGATCCATACCTAGTAGCAGAAGGAGCAAATCCAATGGGGTAATAAGTAAGGATGACCCATAATCCTGACTCAATCAGAGAGAAAGGGATTCTGAGGACCAATATAGGCAATGCAAAAGACCAAGAAGGGTAAAACAAGAAATCTCTTTGCTTGAAATAAACAGGAAGCTTATGCATGGTAAGTGAAAGCTCTGCCATTCCACTGAACATGACATTGATAAGGCTGAAGAAAAGAGCCCCAAAGTATTTTGTCCCATCTTCCAGTTGGCCATGCTTCATTTCTGTTCTAAGAAACATTGTCATTGCTATCAAAGACGTGATTACAAACTGAAAAGCTTTAAAAATATATATGAATGAATTTCTCTTCATCAATAGCCTTTCTCTAGCAAAGCATGCCTTGAAAAGTTCCCATCTTGAGATCCCATATTTCTCTATCACCAATGCATTTGGATGAGTTTTACTTCTATCATAAGGAATTTGAAGTTCTTCATTAAGTTTCTGGCCAATGTGGTACTTGTTGAAGTGATCTACAAACTCAGGAACACTAACATATTGGTATGTTTCATTCCTTCTAAACCAATACTGTTCTTGGTCCTTTTTAGAAATAACTTCTTGTAAGAAGTCTGCAACTCCCTTTCTTTCAGGGCATTTGAATCCTAAACTCTCAAAAAATTTCATTATATTCTCTCGTGGACCTTGATAGACTATTTGACCTTCTGAAAGTAATATTATGTCATCAAAAAAGTCAAAAATTTCTGGAGCAGGCTGCAGAAGAGAGATCATCATTGTCAAATCCATGATATGGGCCATTTGTCTCAAGAATTTGATGATTTGGAAGGTTGTAGAGCTATCCAAGCCAGTTGAGATTCCATCCATGAATAAAGCTTTGGCAGGCCCAACCAACATCTCACCTGTAGGCCAGCACTAAGTCTATAAATGAAAGTCTACGAAATGTGCCTTTTGAATGTTTTCAAACTATTGAAAATGTTGTTTTTCCCCATACAGCTAAACTATTTGATGAGTATATGATATGCCACTACCAAAATAATGTATTAACAAAAGACATTGACAAAACCTCAAAAGATAAATGACAAAATCAGAAAAGGTAAAAAATTATAGAAAGATTGGTATAAATCTTTTGCCACTTATGTTTCATATACCTTTCAGGTTGTAAATGTAAGACGTATTTGACTACTTTTATAAAATTAAGTATGTTAGTTAAGTTAGTTGACATATGTTTTTTTTAAAACCCCTAATCATCTTTAATTCAATCCCCACTTTCTTACTTGGTTATAGTAGATGAATATTAATAGGAGTAATTTGAGAAAAAAATCAATAGTAATTAGAAATATGTCATACATTTAAGACCAACATTAGCTCTCCAATCAGGTTATACATTAAGCACATTAGAGAATACCAAATGTTTCCATTATACATTAGAATGTCCTACTAAATTTGCACAAAAATATTGTCTCTTAGTAAATTTTCACATCAAAATTCATTTCTATGCAAGCCGCAGTTTCATGTAATTGTATTTGGCATAATTGCACCTTCACCCAAAATTGATCACTGCATGCTGCTCACTTGTGAGACTTCTTAGTAATTATATTCCTTCCTTATGAATTCATAGTAATTCTTCCAAGGAGATTTCAATAAAAATTAAAGAACCAAAAACATATTTGATTCATTCTTTTCTAATACCAGTTGTTAGTCGCTTCTTTTCTCCACTAGATATGCCCCTTCTCATCTGATCTCCCACCAAGGTATCAGCACAAATTTCCAGTCCTAGAATCTGATGAGTCCAATTTTCTTAAGTGTTATAGAAGCAAAGTACTTAGGCTACTGGCTGAAAATCAAAGTGACTAAAAAGAATAGAGAAAAGAAAAGCAATAAACCTTGAGAATATAATCTGTAACAAGGCTTGTTTCTTGGCCAGCCATGGATATGGCTTTCATGAAAGCATCTATCTCAGGTTCAGGTTTTATTCCAGCTTCCTTTTCTCGTTCTAATAATTGAAGTAAAAGATCAGCCCTTGTTCCAACTCCTAAACAACGTCCAGAAAAGTCCAAAGTTTCTCTAACTGTCATTCCTCCATAATGAACATCATGCTGACTAATATAAGCACATACTCTTTGAGGCACAAACTCTGATAGTTCATGACCACAATATGTTATTTTTCCTGATACCTGATAATTCATCATGGCCAATACAGAGTTTAGAATAGACATACTAGTATGTAAGTCAATGAAACCAAAATTCAGCATTTAACAACTTTGTGTTTTTTTAGACTCGGTTTACTATAATTATTTCCTAATAATCTTCTTCTAGTATGTAAGTTTTTTTAGACTCGGTTTACTAAGAACTTTATGAATTGACGTCCTGGATTTGGTTTATTCCTTTTGAAGATGAAAGTACATGAAGAAGATGCTAAGATGGATGTATGGAAAAAGAAGAGAAATATTCATAGGGCGAAGGGGCAAAAATAGCCACCGTAATTTTCAAAATGGACAACTTTGGCACCCGTAATTTCGATGGTGCAAAACCGGACATTATAAACCAAAATGGGACAAATCTAGAACTCTTAAACATAGGTGTTAAGTTTGACCGTTAGTTGACTGGGAATGATGATATGGCATAATGATGTGGCATCATGAGGCATTATGTGTCACCCCCATGCTGATATGTATATGACATGGCAAAAATGAAAAAATTAATCTGATATGTATAATCTGATATGTATATCCAATCATACTTATAATCTGACTGGATATTTAACTAATAAAAAAAACTAAACTAAATTCTCAAATCAGTTCAGAGACTGTCTTCTTCCCCGAGTCAGAGGCTTCGATGGTGATGGGCTTCTAGGTTGTCGGACTTCCAGGAGCCTTTAACTGCGACAGACTACATATCAGCATGGGGGTGACACATATTGCCTCATGGTGCCACGTCATTAATGCATATCATCATTCCCAGTCAACTAACGGTCAAACTTAACACCTATGTTTAAGAGTGCTAGATTTGTCCCATTTTAGTTTATAATGTCCGGTTTTGCACCATCGAAATTACGGGTGCCAAAGTTGTCCATTTTGAAAATTACGGTGGCTATTTTTGCCCCTTCGCCCAAATTCATATTAAATATACATGTGGAAGAGTTGGAGTGGCATCTATCAAGGAAAAAATGGTAGAAAATTGAGATAGTTTGTACATGCTCAAAAAAAGGCCATTGGATGCGACGGTGAAGGGTAAATCAAATAATATGGAATCTGAAAAGAGGTAGATGAAACTCAAGAATCACCCAAATGAAGTTAATGAGTGAGATTGTTTGTTGATAGAGTCAGCAAGATGTGTGATACATGTAGCAGACCATAGATAAGGCCTGTTGTTATACTTAGGATTGAAAAGCATGATATGATGCATTGTTAAAGTATTGGATGAGCAATCATAAGCATTAAGTAATGCACATTCTTAAAATTTAATCAAGAAACTCACTCTTAATTTCTGCAACAGGAAAAACTTGAACTCCTTAAATCACTCAAATGACATTATTCAGACAAAATGGAACTAATAGAACTTAAGCAAGATCATGACCAACCCTTAAATCCTTGTCCAATTTAGCTGCAAGTGCCTGAAGCAGTGTAGTTTTTCCTGATCCTGGAGGCCCCAAAATTAAAGTCATTCTAGAAAGTGTAATAGGTGGCAAATGTTAGCAAAATATGCCCAAAATATTAAAGATTTGATTAGTTCATGAAACGTCAACTGTTAGAGAATGATATGAAGGAAATTGAATGTTTATAAGCACCTTGAAGGCTTAAGGATTCCACTGACATCTTTGAGCATGTTGACAGTTCTTTTCTTAGATGGGAAAAGCTTAATTGATCCAAGAACTCCCTAGTTTATCACAAACAATAAGAAAAATAGAAAACTTTAACAGTATAGCTCAAGGTAGAAATAAAAGTTTGAATAGTTGTAAACAACTATAAAGTCCATTTTAATGTGATTGAGAGTAAGGCCTGTTTGGTACAGCTTCTGAAACCATGGTTTGGAGTGTTTGCAGGCACGGTTTGAACCCGTAATTACAGCCATCACAGGCTGTCATGCATACTACTACACCACATAGGATGATGGTAAGATAAAATCTTTCAATTTAGTGTCACAAAAAAGTATTTGATGCATTAGACAAAATCATTAATAACTACCATGACAATTACGTATGAATGACTTATTGTAGACAATATGTTACTACTTAAAACGGATAAAATTTTTGTGTTTGGACTGGAAAACTTGGTGATAAATATCATAAAATAGCTCTCAATTTAGTCAATATAAAAGAGCATGAAAATAGCCAAAGAAAAAGATGTGCATGCCATGCCTTCATTTTATTTATTATTGAAATTATATTTTCTAAGTTTGGGCACAAATGACTTTGGAGATGATATATTAAAATATTTCAAAAATGATAAAAACATTGCATACCTCAATTACATTCATGGTAGAATTCAGTAGAGTTGGGAGTGCTCTGGTTCCAATATATGCATCTCCTTCAACATTCAAATGCTCAAATCTAACTTCAATCTTTGGGATCTCTATTCCAACCCTAATAACATTCCCAAAATTTAAATTTAATTGTATAAAACCAAAATTCATCTTTAGTTCTGTAATTTTAAGACTATTTGAATGATTCAATTTCTTTTATTAGTAATGTATGGAGTAATATGTTCCATGAAAAAAGAAATTACTCCCTCCAATCTTAAGACATAAGAGCAAGATTAGAGTTTATTTTGGTCCTATTCACGACCTTAATCCACTTTATCTTTTGAATTTATAATTTTTCAAAGTATCCTTATTGATTGCACTTTAAAGGAATTTTCATTAAAAAGTACTTCCCATGCTCAAGATTAAATAATCTATTTTAGAAATATTAGGTCCCTCTTGTTATAACTACTAATTTATCTCACTTCTTTGATCAACAAAAATTAATAAAGTAGATTTTACATTAATCACTAGAGGGGAGTAAGTGGTACATAGAGAAAGAGGTGACTTACTTATCAAACCTGTCCCTAATCCTAAGTAAAAACTTTTGATGATCTTGTTCAGCATTGTTCAGAGCAGAATCCAATAAAAGCCTCTTGTCCTGCAAATCACACTTGGTCACATCAATCTCTTCATGAGAATCATCAGTCTTGTTCTTCTTAATCCTCTCTTCATCTTCTTCTCCCTTCATAATTGATCCTAACTAAGCAACTACCACATTAGAAGCTTTACAGTCTATAAGAACCTATCAATAGATACCAACACAGTTCCTTCTAGCTCAAGCAAACAAAATTCCAAAATTCCTGAATTGTATCTATCAGCATGAAGCAAAACTCCTTTTATGAGTAAATTCAGGGTTCTGAGACTTTATATTAAATCTTGGAACAAAAAATAACATGTTAAAGAGCTATCATAGCTTAGTAAACAAGGTTCCGTTTCAGGTAGCAAGTGGAAAAGGTCAAAATAATATGGAGAATCTGAATATAGAGATAATGCCAAGAGAAACAAATAAGGAGTGTTTATTTATAGCATAGTACAAAGTACTTGATCTTTCCAAGAACATCATTTCGGAGTATACTATAACATTATCTTATACAAGTATTAAAAAACTTGTGGATACTATAAGATGAGTGTGTTAACGATAGTATTTTAGTTTGTAGCCTTAAGTCATTGGTGCTCACCCCTTTAATAAACAAAAGTGCATTAATTTTCCTCTTACAACATAGGCCTTGATATTTATAAAGAGGAGCTTGCTAGCCTCCAAAAATAGTTCTTCTCATTCTTTCACATTCTCAGCTTCTTGCCAACCAACTTGTTTTACTAAACTTTGCGCTTATTTCATAACTCGGTATGATATATACACTGTAGATCTAGTTATGTGTGTGTTGCTTTTTAAAAAACCTTTTGAAAATCAGCTTTTGTCCGACAGGGGTCAAATTAGTATTATATTTATACACAATGTTTGATGTGTGGCATCTCAATGATAAAAATTTTAGGGTAAAGGGTCAAATCTAGCACTGAACTATTGGCCAAAGTACACCCCACATAAAAATGAATTTGTGGTCTCAAAAATAGCACTGTACAAGTACAGTTTGAGCCATCCGTAGCAAGTCCGTCAGTTGACCCAAACGGACGTTAAAAAATAGGTGATGTGGCTGAAGCTCCTGTGACAGCTGGATGGTAACCTAACGTGGCAGGTGGAGACTTGAATGGTGGCTTTAAACATGACACCTACCCCACCCAATTATCATGTTTTGATATATTAAAACAAAAAAGGCCACCCACCCTCTTCATTTGCCCTACCTTCGTCCCCCTTCAAGTTAAAAAACGGCCACCACTAATGAAATCCTTCCTCCTCTGAAAATCGGCCGCCACCCTAAGAGCTGGAATCGCACCCGTCGGCCCCTGAGAACCCCTGAGCTGGAATCGCCACCACGAAATGTCGTCATCTTCAGGCTCGAACACTGGATGTGGTAAAAGAAGAGTGGTGTTGATGAGAGGATCTAGCAGGGGAAAACCATTATGAAGGCAATGAAAGGCATTGCTGCCATGGGCTTGTTGCACCTCTCTGGACTTCATGGACGGATGAAAACCCGGGCCGGCGGTTCTATGGGTGCCCCTTTTATCCGACGGTAAAATTTTCCCCTTTGTTATACTGATTTTGTGGGTTTAGGGTAGGTTAAATATTGGGTTAAGGGTACATTATAAATTCCGAATGTTATGCATTATGGGGTAGGTATGAAATTAGATATCAATTAGATAGGTTAATTTTTCTATGTTGATTGCTAGATTAAAACTTCATAAAGGTGTTTTTTTATCAAATAAAAGTTTATTTTTTTGCAGCACAAGAAATGTGGATTCTTTACTTGGCATGATGGAAAGTTTCATAGTAGACCTAACAGTGTCATTCTTGAGCTATTGGATGACATTGATCATTTGTATGATGAAAACAGCATACTGAAAAAGGTTGGAGATCAGGGACAGAGGTTCCTTGATGAACTTGAGGCAATTCATGTTGAAGTGAAAAAGATGAAGCGCATGCAGAGAGGGAAGGATGCTGAATGTGAGGCGTGGAAGAAGGAGAATAAGAAGTTGAGAGGAGTGCTTGTATGTAGTTGGGTTTGTTTCATTGTGATTTTAATTGCCCAAATGTGTAAGGGGCACTAGGGCCAACTTATGTAGCTTTAATGAAAAACTTATTTAGGTAAATGTATGCTATGTTTTGAGACATTGTAGTGACTTATGTATCTTGATGTAAGCTTAAATTGGATCACATGGATGTAGTTGTATGGTAAACTACATGTACATATTCTCTTCCTCAGTGATACAGTATGCCTATTCCGGCCTTCACGTACCTCGTACCCTTCATCTCCATTGAACCTAATTCTACACTTCACAGCAAGCCCTTTGTTAATGTCAAAAAACTCCATGCAAGAGAGGCTAAAGCTGGTTCGCCATTTTCTTGCCAGCTCCTCACTCTTGGCCCACTTATCCATCAATGCCTCTCTTATCCCATCGAACATCCTGATCACGGGCAGGCTCCTATACTTAAGGATCCAGGCATTCAAACTCTCAGCCATGTTGTTATCAACCATTTGTGAAGAGCATCTGTTAGAAAAATAAGCGCGCACCCACGTCTTCACCGGATACGATACAAGTGCCTGAGCTGCGTCATTATTCTCTTTTTTCACCTCGTTGAGTTTGTCTTGGAACTGCTCCTCGAATGTACTCCAGGCACACGCCCAGAATAGGTCTCTAAACTTCCTGCCTGTCCATCTTTTGGACCAATTTGCATACACGTGTCTTGCACAAAATCGATGTTCCGCCTCTGGAAGCACTGCCTTCACAACTTGCACTAAGCCCTGTTACAAATAAAAATAGAACGTTACATCCCACACAAGTTAACTAACATTCAAAGCATAATCCCTAAACATTTACCTTTTGCATGTCAGACATCATCGTTACCGTTGCACCATTTTCAAGGTCCAATGAGGCCTGGAGTGCTTCCATGAACCATCTCCAGTTATGACCATTCTCAATCTCCACCAATGCAAACGCAATAGGGTACAATGAATCATTCGCATCCATGCTTAGAGCAGTGAGCAAAATACCTCTTGCCTTCCCCTTTAATTAATTATAACAAGAATGACTGTGAGTTTATGACAAATTACCATAATTAAGTTAACACACTAAGCTACAACTCTTAATAAGTCATCAATAAGAGGTCTGATTACCATAATTTATTAAGTCCGAAATAAAATTAAGGGGGGAAATGAAAACGACCTTTAAAAATGTGCCATCCACACCAATTAGAGGTCTAATTCCGGCTTTCCAACCGACCTACAAATATATCATTAAACAACACCAAGTCATGTCATTCAAACCACACAAGCCAGAAAATATAACCTTACAACAAACCATCACAAACAAAACAGCATAAACAACAAAATTTTATAAAAACACACCTTTCCCGCATTGAAGCAGACATACATCCTCTTGAACACTTTTCTCCCATTTTCTAATTCATCCCTGCTCAAATTTACCCACGCATCTGTCCCCAGATCTGTCACCCTCAGCTCATTGCAGTATGCCTGGAGCCTTGCAAATTCATCCACATAACTACCATCAAGTTCCTCCCTAATTATCTTCCTCGCCCTCTTGCACTTTTGATAACTTACATTCAAATTCCACACCCGTTTTATCTCCTCCCTCATCTCCCTCTCTTTCATATGAGGAGTGTCTTGAACTCTCTCCTTCAACATATGCACAACCCAGAACTGTGTGGCCCTTCCAATATCATAATCTCTAGAACAACTATGCTCTCTCATAATACTCCTAACCACAAAACAATCATCATCCTCATATTTTAACAAATACATCCTGAAACGGCATCCCTTTACACATTTGATTATCACCCTTGTGGTGTTGCTCGCTCCAACTTTAACATCTACTCCATTAAGCACTGCATATGCATCAAGCTGCTTGTAAAAGTGCTCTTTGTCTCTAAATGTCATGTCAACTTCAAAATAAGCACCAGTACCATCATCCCCACCTCTAATCTCCCGTGGCACATCAGGCATGTTTTCATCCGTATCACATTCATTACCATTTGATTCATGTTCAGCAGGGACGGACTCATTACCATTTTCATTATCCAAGCACACCTCATCTTCTAGGCTTACCTCTCTATCCGAGCTCTCACTTTCTGCCACATACGTGTCATCTTCACTAGCACTATCACTCCCCACCGAAAAATTAAACTCTTCAATGTCACTTCCAACATTATAAGTGACATCTTCAGTGTCACTAACAGGGGTATTCTCAGCTTCAATGTCAACTATCTTCTCTACATCTTTATCCCCACTAAGCTCATCATCACTAAAGTCACTAAAGTCACTATAGTCTGAGGCTGGCTGAGAAACCTCCACATATCCCTCCACATTACCTGTAAACACCTCCTCTTCATTGTTTCCCACTACATGTTCTTCATTTCCCACACCCTCACCTATATTGCCCTCAATCTGAGCTCTATTAGCCTCTACTTCTTTCACCTCAGATCTCTTATCCACACACCCATCTATATTACCATCAATCTCAGCCCCATCTTGTTTTTCACACTCCTCAGTAAAGCATTTGGACTTGTCGAGCAGAGAGCTACTGACCTTATTCAGAAGTGCAGTAAAGGATTCCTCTACAAAAACCCCCATTTTGCCCTTGCTATTGTGGTCCCCTCCTCCACCGAGTCCGTCCATGTCAGCTGCAAAGCATATAAAAAAAAGTCATGTGTGTCCTTTCATGGTATTACACTGTTTGCACAAAAAAAAACCTTTATTTATTGATTACCATCACGAATAAAGCTTACCTTTTTATCTTGTGTATGTCTTTATCTCCCACCGAATGTGCGTTGTGGTCCACCACTTAATCACTCCAAATCAAAGCTTCCACCTACCTCCACGTCGATCGAACCCCACCAGCTCGAATCCCGCTCAGATCTCAAACCCTAATCCCATTCACCTCAAGCTTCTCATCGCAGCCCTAGACCAATTATGTCGTGAGCCCTTTATCTTTTTCCCTTTAGCTTTTTGTGTTTGGTTTGACAAGTTTTTATGTTTTAAACCCTAATCCCTTTACCTCAGATCGCAAGCTTCTATGTTTTAAATTTTCTTTTTCACTTTATGTTTTACTTTTAATTTAATTTGGCTTCTATTTTTTTTTCTGAGTCAAATGGGCTTTTTAAGCATAAAGGCAGCTACATTTGCCATGTCATCTGCCCATAGTCCCATGTCACTAGCCACATAATGACATGTCACCCACTTGACAGTCAAACCCGGTCAAAACCGTTAAACCTAACGGAAATGCTACGGATGGCTCAAACTGTACTTGTACAGTGCTATTTTTGAGACCCCAAATTCATTTTTATGTGGGGTGTACTTTGGCCAATAGTTCAGTGCTAGATTTGACCCTTTACCCAAAATTTTATTTTATAATGTAATATGCTCAATATGCTGACAGTGATCACACCTTGAATCCATTTATGTGATCTTTGTGCAGATTCTTACTTAATAAGTTCATCTTATCTTAAGAAGAAACTTTTTTTAATCTGAAAAAAGATTCTTGTCTTTTTTTTATGCCGGATACATGTATCCAGCACTCTATAGGAACCTTACTCCCCCTCTTTGACCTCTCATCCCAGGTGGTGTATGATTAAACATCAGAAGTAAACTTGGAGATTGAATAGCATAAGTATAATTGCTGGTAAACTTCTATATACTTCTTATAATATTTTTTTTTGTGAGAGGCCCTTACAAAATGTTTTTCTTACAGCAAATGTTATACAAATATTGGGAGTATAATTTTTTTTCCTGTTCATTTCTCATATCCTCAAAACTCCTTTATCTTCTTTGGAAGTTAAGGAACTTGATGCCATAAGCAAATACAAAGAGAAACAAAACAACAAAAGCAATATGAGCTACAGCAACATTAGGAAGGAAGGCATATTCAAAGCCAAACTGTTTCTTAAGATAGTCTTTTACTGATATTGGTGCTGATCCAGGAACTTGTACAAGACTAGTTTTATCTCCTATTTGTGAAGCTACAATTCCATATACTGTCCAAGCTGTTGGGCTTGCCCAATAATACCATCTCCACCATATTGGAATTAGCTGCAAAACAAAAGCTCTCATTGAATTTAATGGTGCAATCACATGTTTAATATTATACTAAGTAATCCACTTGTCCATCATTTTCCTAATACAAGTATTCACATTTGGTCCAAAGCAAGTCCCTCATTGATATTTATGCTTAATGCAATCACATGTCCATCATTAAGATAAGTAATTCATACTCCCAATATTATCTGATATTTGTAGTTTTGCTGTATGATTGAGTAAGCCTCAGTCCACAATATATTACTTACTTTAACTAGTTCTCAGGAATAAAAATTGACACTTAACTCATTCAACATGTCATAAATTAAAATATTGTTCCAATTTTACCATTATCAAAGAGAGTGTATTTATTCTAGTGCGAGAATATAATGAATGACTGCATCAAAAATGAGTATTAAGTATCAAAATCAAGTTAAAACAAGAAAATGAGCATTAATTATCTGCAAATGACTTGTTGACCAGAGGGAGTATATATAAAGATGTGAACTTGAGTGTGTAAAAGGATTAAAAAGTTGAGTCTTTGGAACTTACCTTTAGAGGGAGTATCATTTTAGTTAATGTTCTGTATTTTAAAAGTGTTTTGAATAACTTCTACTTAAAGATGTTTATGTGATCAAATACTATGGCAAAAAAATAAAGGACTGTGAAACAGCAGGTACCATGTTACTGAAACTGAATGCTCCACAAAGATATGTTAGTAGGTGGCCATAATATGTGAAGTTTATGTATTGAAGTAAAGAAGGAAATTAAATAATACCTTTCTTGGGATAACGAAACCAGTGAATAGATTCCAGAAAGTGAGAAAGAAGGACATCACAATTGCAGCAATTTGGTGATTTGGTGTTAGAGCAACGGTCATCATCCCATAAAGTGTGAAGTAAATAAAGCACATGAAGATAAAGTAGTAGAACCACAAGAACTTGTCAACGTGCCACGGGAAACCGATCATTGAGAAAAGGATAACGCTATACACAAATGTTTGGACTGCTACATAAATTATCTCTACTGCTACCTGCAATAAAAATTGTTTGACTTCTTATTAGATTTTGTAGTGTCTTCAATCATCACAGAGAAAATGTTTTATAGAGTTATTATAAGATCAAACTTGTAATAAGAATAGTGATGTGAAAAATCTAAAGAAGATCAGAATGTAAGATAATTTATCATGTTATTTTTATTTAGTAGTAGGAGTACATCAGAATATTCTAGATATTACAATATCTTAATTCAAATAAAATATCTTCTGACTCCAGCTCAACAGTCAATTAGACCGATTATTTTTACTTAGTCATTTTAATTATTACTAGCCTTAATGATATGTTATAAAAAGGAAATCTCAACCACCATTCTTGAGGGTTCTTTGACTGGTGATGGCATTTTCTAGTTGTCATCAATGTGCATGGCTAGAGGTATCAAATCAAGTCTTATGCTTTTACTAGGATATTAGGATTTTCATGTATGCTTTAGTTTCTACTTTCATAAGGTATGTCCTACAAATAATTCCTAATATCAACTTGGCATGACAAGAGGATCAGTTGTACTTACCTGAGCAAATGCATAAGGAATAGCTGAGTACATTCCAGCTGCTCTTTCTCTGTAGAAAACCGTTCTTTCTATTGCAACAACAGGTTGGATTGCAGCGGTGTTTGTGGCTCCAAGGAAGAAAATAGCAGAAAACACAGCTCCCATAAGATTGAACAGTTCCTGTTCTCTTTGTCTGCAGACAAAATTTAATGCCCTTTATTCATGAGTCCAAAGTTATTTGTCATTGAAAATTTAACAAATAAAAAGATGAAATGTCATTCAAAAAGGTTACAAATTGTTATTTTATGGAGATCATGTCACATTTGACATAATTCACTACTCTATTTGACTTCCTTAATTTACCAAAATTAGTGAAGTAGAACTTATCTTCAGGACCAGAGGAAATATATACCACTATATGAGCATATTAACAACAAAAAATTGACTTACGTGTCATTGCCTTTGTCCCAGAAAATGAGCCCAAAAATGAGACCAACAACTATTGTCAAGCACAACCTGATGGCATTATACTGTGGATTTCTCCAATAAGACCAGTGTTGCTTCCAAAAGCAAGCTTTGCATTGAGTTGTAAATGGCTGTGAGAATTCAGTTGGGAAGTACAGGTCTTTTGCTCCAGGTGCCGGTGTACTTAGCTCTTTAATAAGTTTCTGATTCCTCCTAATAACAAGTTACAATAAAAAAGAAAAAAGAAAATTAAAATGTGCCTAATTTCTGTTATAAAAAAGGACACATAGGCTACTACTACTACTTACTGATATAACTCTGACTTGGTGTAAAGTTCTGCAAAGTTTACACCTAGTTGAGACTCAGCTGTTGTAGAAGTGATCTCCAACATCCAAGTTGCAGGATTAATTCCATCTTTGATCTTAGGAACTGAAGGAATGGCCTGAACATTTCACATTACTCAATGGGGTTTCAGTTAAAACATACTACCTTTGGTCCTAACTAACTGTAAGACTCCTTTGACTTTTTTTGTGAAAATTAAGTAAGTAAATTTAATCACTAAATTATAACATATGCACATGTAATTAGATCATAGTTTATGTAACATCCTGAAAAATTTAATTTAAGATTAGAGAGTGTTTTGGGAAATAATAAACGGAGAAATTTGAAATTTTAATTTTTTTACGAATTTTTGGGATATTTTGGAAATTTTGAGTAATGAGTGTGCAAATAATTAACTAAGCAAATCAAGAATTTGAAATATGAGAGAAATCATATTGGGACTCAAAATATCCCAACTAACCTTATATTTATCTTAATCCCACCATCCCTATCTTCATTTAACCCCACCCATTCATTTTTATAATTATGTTCTCATATAGTATGTTTTATTTTATTTATTATTTACCATCCTTATCACTCCCAAAACCCTCCCAACCACGTATTATTATTATTCATTTAATTAATACTCCCTTCTCCACTATCATTATCATCACTTCCATTTCTCTCTTATCACTTCCTCACGAGTCACTACTCTCTTCTCTGCCTCGTCACTCCCCTCCCCCCCAACCATCATCTTCACCAAAACTCTCCCACTCACCTCACCTCACCTCACTTATCTTTTTTTTCTCACTTCACCACACCTCACCAAGTCATCTCACTCTCTTCTCTCCTTTCTCATATCACCATAAGAGCATCACTGTTTCTCTCTCACTTCCTTCGGATTTTCTTCTCCCCCCAATGGTTTCCGGCGACGACGGCGATTCACGGCGGCACCGTCCTCCGTTTAGCAGACAGAACCAGATTTGAGTTTAGGTGAAGCCCCCTTTCTCCATTTCTCTTTCTTTCCTAGCGATTCAGCCGAGATTGAGAGTGAGGTCCGATTTAAGTTTTAGGATTTGAGGTTCAAAACTTCAAATTAGTTGTTGTATGAGTCTATTAAAGTTGAGTTTAGTAAGTTCATGTTTGATTTTGTTTCTGGATGGTTGTTGTGCTGATTTTCTCTCTTCTCTGTTATCTGATTTGTTGGTCTTAAATTTGCTAAAAATCTTGATGAAACATAAAAGAAGAATTAAGCTAATATATTTGATTGCATGTTCAATTTCGTTTTTCTTCCTCTGCTTGTAATTGACCATTGTTTAGCCCTTCCATTTATTCATTTAACATTAAATTAGTCACTGTACGAATGACTTTTAGGGTCAATTATATTATTTGAATTGATTTGCATGAAGAGTTCTTGAGTTCAAGTGATTATTAAAATTCTCTTGCTTGGTGATGCTGTTTTCTGTTTTAGGAGAGTTTATGCTACATGTTCTTGGAAATTTTTAAATTTGATATGGTAAATTATATAAAGTTATGAAGCTGAAATTTGTATTTTCTTCATGTCTTGTTTTGGTCTGAACTGTTTTAGAATCAAACTAATAAAGCTTGAATAGAAATAGGATTGAGTCAATACATTTACATGCGCATCAAGTTTTTGTAAACTCTTTGGGTTTTTGTTGGACTTCATTTATGCAATTTGAGTGTATACTATGTATGGTTTGTAACTTGGTGATGAGATAAAGTTAGAAACAATGATTGTATAGGCATGAATTGTGCTTTTCCTTGCTGAATTTAGTGAATGTGAATAAGTAAATGACTTTTTCTATCTTGATTAATGTTGCAGCCTTGCAGGTTAATATATATATGGGAAATATTGTGTGTGCATATGAATTATAAGTTTCTGCTTTTCTTGCTCTTCTCTGAAATTGCTGAATTGATATAAGGATTGAAGAGTTGTTATTGTTTAAATTGTTTACTGGTTTTCAAGAAATATTGATAGGGAAGTTCCAATTTTTATTTCAACTTGAAAAGGAAATCATTTACATTTTGATTTGAGATTTAAGGGAGTACTTTTGAATGTGACTTTTGTTGTTTCTGTTTGGAGTTTGGGCTGCTGAATCTGAATTCTCTTTTATGAGATTAGGATGAGAAATATTATGTCATGGCATGTGTTTTGGTAAGTGGTTCAAGTGTGCTAGCTTGGCTATTGAGGTTGAGATTAAGAAGTAGAAGTTAATTATTTATAATTGAGTTTTTATATATGATTGAAGAATCTGAAAATACTGAAAATATGCATGCATATTGGTTTGATATGTATGTTGCTTGGAGTCAATTTGAAGGCAAATTTGAATGACATATGATTGAGTTAACATGGTGTACAAATCAATTGATTGTAAAAAAATATGTTTGATTAGTCTGATTTCTTTTTATTAGAATCGATGTTCTTAAAGAGGAGAAAGATTTAAAATGGTGATGAGCTTGTCTTGTTTGTTTGATTTGGTGACATTGTTGGATATGGCAGTAACATTTAGACAAGTGCATGATTCTAAGCCTTGCCACTCTTCCTCTTTCACATGCTGATTTCATTGTCTTAAAAGAAGGTGTAGAAGGTTGTGTTTATGCTTTCAAGTGAAATTTGTCTAAGCTATATGAATCTGTACAAAAAATTCTGATTGGTATTTCATGTTAATAAACATCAACTTTACTCAAATAATTAGTGGTTAGTGAGGTACAAATGATGAGTTACTTGTTAAACGAAGTTAGTATTTATTGACTGAAAATACCTATGTCATTCTTTCAATATTTTGACTATGTTTGGTTGAAATAACTATGTGAATATAATTGGAGTGTGGTAGGGATTGTTTGAGGTGATACATGTGATACAATTGTAATGTTTGAAGTTTATTAAGAATATTTAATTTTGCTTTAAGTTATTGATTAGTCAAACCTTGAGAATCATAAAAGATTAAAGTTAAAGGGCTTAATCAAAGAGTTAAGAAATAACCAAGTATGAGGATTGGGTAGTAATACGGAGAGAGAGACGTTAAACATTGTGAAGTAGAAATGATACTAATTGATTATTCTATACTACATCATTTTAGGATTGATTGTGATGTGGTTGTGAGGCATCGGGAAAGGATGGGAAAATGCGCAGTTGCTAAGGGCGACAGGTAATCACACTTAACCTTGCTATAACATTGAGGGTGACGTTAGCTAGGGATTTTGTAAAATCCCTTTTCACCCTCTATATATATATATTATCTTTAAAATGGTATTTTTATACAAAACAGGCTATCGGGTGCCTTTCAAACACGATTATATTCATATGAAAGATTTTTACACTATATATGTAGTATCCTGTTTGATGGTGCTGAATATTTTGAAATGGTATGAAATGATTGCAGGTGTAGTGTGATAGTAGTTATTTGAGAGGTTATGAGTATAGAAAAGGAATTAGATGTGAGTTGAGTTTCTGGAGAATTATGTTGAGGGGAGATATTGTGGATAATTGATTGGAAGGTGATGTGAGAGGGTATGATATTGA
This sequence comes from Mimosa pudica, assembly GCA_029929735.1. Taxonomy (NCBI): domain Eukaryota; kingdom Viridiplantae; phylum Streptophyta; class Magnoliopsida; order Fabales; family Fabaceae; genus Mimosa; species Mimosa pudica. Next base: position 1,360,050 of record JAKELP010000021.1, on the reverse strand, counting down.
TTATTATGGATGAGATATTAAAAGGAATATGTGAGCATTGCATGACACTGAATTTTGTGTACCATCGCGCGATGATAACTGTCGATAGGCCAATCGACAGTTATTTGTACTGAGGATCCTTTTTAGATTGATTGGATCGGGGTTCATAGGTCTACTTATTGAGAGAAGTGACCTACAGTTGTTTGGCATTGAAGAGCCCAACCGCCCCTACGGTTGTTTGGCAGTGGAGAGCCCAACCGTTCCCATTCTGTAATGGAAAACAGAATCGGGGTTCTCTCTCTAGAGATTGCCAGAGAGGGAAATTGTCCCCTCATTATGGAGAGGGACACAGTGTCAAATCATATAGTGAAGAATAGATGCTTGAATGCACCGTGGTGGCACAATGCATCTTTAGGTGAGTGTGAGGGATGTTGAGTGATACATGGGAAGTAGAGATGATGAATTTGAGTTGATTGAGACGTGACAGAAGGATTTAAGTGATGGATGAGAGGAAATGAGAAATATATATATATATATATATATATATATATATATATATATATATATTATTGATTTTTAAAACTGTGGTACCCTTTAGACGCCCTTACTACCGCGCATCTCACTGTTATAGTGAGTTAAACGGTGATTACTGGGACAAATTGTCTCATCCCACGATTACTGACATTTTTGCAGGTATTCATGCACAGGCGCAAGCATCAGGAAAGGGAATTAGGTAGTAGAGAGTTGGTATAGTTTATATAGATTTGTATATTGCCAATTTATAGGTCTGCATTCGCTTCCGCATGTATATATATTTATTTATTGTTAAATATCAATTAGTTGTGTTTAATAACCATGTTAGGCAAATCCTTTCTAACATGGTTAGCTTTTAATTATCCATGATAGTATTCATATTGTATTAGACAATTCTTTTCTATCATGGATAATGTATAAATGATATGAACTAAAAGAGATGTCACAGGTTAATTAGTTAATTAGTAACACTATGTTACAGTTTAGTTTGTTTTGAGGGAAAAAATATAATTATAAACATTTTAAAATGATTAATTTTGCATTCTTAGTTTCTCCAAAAACGTCAAAGAGATGTTATAATTAGGACCGAAGGGAGTAATACTTATCTTCAAAACTGTTGTGTGTGTGTGTGGTGATGCAAAACAAAAGTCATACTCACTTCAAAGTAGTCTATCAAGTTCTGAGAATGTCTTCCAAGGGGACCACTATATATGACTTGTCCTCCTCTCTTCATCAAAAGCAGCTAAAGAAAATATATGATGGAGTGAATATGAATAGTTCCTTCATGAAAGTCACTATAGCTATGATACGTATTCCAATTCCAATTCCAAATATTAAAATAACCCAAGTGAAGTTCCATAGATATTCATTATCAGTGTTAATGTCAAACTAATTTTTGAAGAACTGATATACAGCCTTGAGGAAAATAGAAAGACAAGTATAATATATTCCTAATTCACTAAAAAATCTATTAATCACGTACCTCATCAAAAGCTTCAAATATGTCAATGCTTGGCTGATGAATTGTGCAGACAACGGTTCGTCCTGTGTCCACCGTATTTCTAATGGTACGCATAACAATGGCTGCAGCTCGGGCATCGAGGCCAGATGTTGGCTCATCCATGAATATTATAGAAGGATTGGCAACCAACTCTACAGCAATGGTGAGTCTCTTTCTTTGCTCAGTTGATAAACCATCTATTCCTGGAAGGCCTACAAGAAACTCTTTCACTGCACGCAACTCAACCAGCTCCATAACTTCCTCAACAAACATCTGTAACATAGATATGAGACTATCTTAAACATGTAAGCCATAGTGTTGGAGTTGATTTCAACTCCTTCCCAGTCACTATGATTTCTACCTACAAATGCAAATGCTCTTCCACTCAAACATTATGATATGCTGTCAGGTAATTTACCAACAAAAAGTGTTGAACCTTGCATGTTGTATTACAAGTTCATTTCAATTCATTTTTATTTTTTTCAGGTGATTTTCCATCAATTTAAGTTTGACCTTGCTTGTTTATTTTTGGTAAAGAATAGAATATGCACTTCCACTGTCAAGTGAAAATTCATGAGTAATGGTATTATAATCACAGGTAAGAAGAAAGTGATACCTTCTGTGTTCCTCTATTCACATCCTTACCAAGGCGCAGCCAAGCAGAAAAGATTAGAGATTCATAAACTGTGACATGTGGAGAATGGATATCATTTTGCTCGCAATAGCCACTGATCCGAGCAAAAGTTGCTTGGTTTTTGGGAAAACCAGAGATGCTTATGCTTCCTTCAATATAGCCACCAGTTTTTCTTCCAGCAAGAACGTCCATCAAAGTAGTTTTGCCAGCACCACTTACACCAACTAGTGCAGTTAACACTCCTGGTCTAAAAGCACCACTAACATTACTTAGAATCTGAAGCCTACTTTCTTTAATTCCTTCCCTTTTCATTTCCTGTCATAGGAAAACTTATCATCAATATCTTGGTTCATCAATATCATATATATGCTTCTAGAAAAATAATTTTTATATTAACATGAGTGAGATAGATAACTCTTCTTGTTATGTATCAAAAAAGGAAAACTCTTCTTGTTATGATTATTGTCCAGTCAATAGTTTTTATGTGCATGCACTCACATATATTCACAAATTCAGGGAGTTCACTTTGATCCTAAATATAAGGCCCCATTTCACTTTATTTCCTACTCATAACTTTCTCCCCCCCCCCAACACACACACACACACACACACACACACACACACACACACACAAAAACATCCCTATTGAGTATAGATAGTATAAGGCTCCAACAAGGGTAGCTACATTGCATATGATGATTAAATAGGGCATGTTAAGAAAGTCTACACATTCTTTTGAAGTGTGTATAGGTCATATAATATTAACAAGAAAGCCAAAGTGGTTAAATAAATCTCTATTATATCTAAAGTGAATAAGAATTTAGGGAGATGGTTAAATAAGAAAAGAGTGTAGAAATTTACCGTTGGCATATCAACATAGTAGTTCACGTGATCAAAAGCAAGTGATAGTGGCCTAAAAGGCAAGACCATTCCCCTGTTAGTAGTTGCACTCTCTGCTCTTTTAGGATTTGAATTATCTTGAATGTTACTTGCAACCATATTAGTGCCTGTATAATTGCCATTAGAGAGTAATTAAAGAAAGAATATATAGTCACATGGGGTTTAATTGGTGTAAATTGCAATTGATTCAAGGGAAAATAATTGAAAAATCCATGTTTAGAAATTTTATTGGCAAGAAGAACCTAATATGTTTTTATACATTGAAAGTACCAAAAAATTCCAGGATTTCATACATAAAAAGTACCAACACTTGTATTCATGTCTTTCTGCCCAATAAAATTGGTAAACTAAGACTTTTCACCAGTTTCCCCTTGATTTAATTACCAAAAGGGAGAAAATATCCCCTGAAGAATCTCAAGATGAAACAAACAAAAAAATTAAAGTAATCTTTCTAGAAATTTAACTTTAAGTAAGCCAATGAATGGAAGGAAAGATTTATTACCTTCAAAAAAGCTTTTAAATGAATTTGAGGTATCTTCTGTGGTGTTCATTTCTTGTATTTCAATGGATGATGATGCTATCACTCTTGTCCTTTTGACATCCTCATTGACAATAATAGATTTAGAATCCCCAAATGCTGCATATTTTTATGTTAGGCAAGCCTCTTAAATGAACTCATGTATTTATGTGAAAGAAGGTTATATCAATATGGTTACTTACGTCTCAAGAAAGTTAATGCAGCTATGAAACAAAGGTTGAAAAGTAGAGAAAATCCTAGAAGAGCACCAACACAGATCCAGTACCAATATTCTTCAGTGAACATCCCTCTAGCCCTGAGAAGAGCTTTTCCAACAGTGGGTTCAGGGATTCTTGGGTCAATATTAGGCTGTGGAAAAAAAACATAAAATATGCAGCAATGAATCATCAGTGAAGCATTTTTACAAGGCAAGGGGAACAAATACTTGTCTTCTTCACAATTTAAGTGTCTTACAGCACTCCATCTTTTGTCAAGAAATTCATTGATGACTATGGCGTTTTGTCCATACATCATAGGAGAAACATAGTAGCCCCATATCATCCATGGTTTGATGTCATCTGTAAAGGAAAAAGAAGTCATCACAAACCATTTACTGATGAAAATCAATTGACATCATCAAACACGCTTCTTATAAGCAGCCACTGGTATTTTTTTGAGTGCATTTGGACTATCATCAGATTAAATAGAGATTAAAATGTTGATTTATAAGCATAGCATTTTAAAATAGGGTGTTTAAATAATTTCAGGAAATTATACTTTCTTTAGCAAAATAGGAAAATATAATAAAAAAAAGCAAGTAATAGTAGCTTATGAGATAGCCATGGTTTTTGATTCATAATTGATTTTGACATGTTTAATGTGTGGACTTTGGTAGCCTATGGGATATTCATGATTTTGAGTTCATAGCTCATTTTGGCATATAAAAATGCTTAGTAGCTTATCAGATTACCATAATTTTGTGTTTATAACAGATTTTGGCATATATAGTCAAGAACCACTTTAGTTCAAAATTCAAGTTCTTCAACAAAGTCCTATGAATTTATGTGTGGAACATTTTATCACTTGGTTAGAGAAACTCTAGTATCAGATCAATAACCTCCAAGGACATTTCACAGAAAAGCTGAAGTTATGAAGTGAAAGTAGGTGAACTTCTATTTACTCAGGATATATTTTTTTTAACAGAAAAGCAAAATGGAAAATAAAAAGACTTTTTTTCACCTTTAGCAACAATGAAACCTCCAAGGACAAAAACAAGTAGCAGCGTAAAGGTACCAAGTGTGTTTGCTACAATTTGTGTTCTTCCAAGTGCAGCAATGAAGCGGAAAAGAGATAAACCCACTTGATGCACACAAAAGAATGCCAAAAACTGGCGAAAGAACCTGAAATGTATGTTACATTGTAGTTTTAAGTACAATCATATTTAAGAATGTAAGAATGCCATGATTTAACTCAATTACATGTGACTAAAGAACTCATTTTTGTGAAGGTCCAGTTGGAATGGATATATGGATCTTTTTGACAATTTAATCATGAAGATTGTAGGGAAAATCAAGGTCTCAAGAAATGAATGTGATCACCAAAATGTTCCACAAGTAGGCAGCATACAATGGCAAGTTCTAGTGTTAAAAATGACAACAGATCCATCTACATCATTTGTTGCAATATTTTTTTGTGATTACATTCCTCCTTTAGGAACTCATAGCAAATTCCCAGAGAAGTCATTTTAAATCCAAACCATGGTTTCATGGTAAATAAGTGAAACACCCATTAAAGCCCAAAATCTATTCTAAAGACCAGAACCGTAGTTTCTTATAATCACACTAGCCCAACTTTTTGGCAAAATCTATTCTTTAAAATCAATTCATTTTTCAAAATATATTTTAGACATAAATATCCTATTACATTGTCCAGAACTATCTCAGATGATACATACCTACTTGGAGCAGGAGCAAATCCAATGGTATAATAAGTAAGGATGACCCATAATCCTGACTCCATCAGAGATAGAGGGATTCTGAGAACCCAAATTGGAAGTGCAAAAGCCCATGCAGGGTAAAACAGGAAATCTCTCTGCTTGAAGAAAACAGGAAGCCTTAAAATGGTGAGTGCAAGCTCAGCCATACCATTGAACATGATATTGATAAGACTGAAAAACATAGCACCAAAGAATTTTGTCCCATCTTCAAGTTTCCCATACTTCATTCCTGTTCTAAGGAACACTGTCAAGGCAATCAAAGACATTATTGTAATCTGAGTTGTCTTGAATATATATATGAATGAGTTTCTTTTGATCAATAGGCACTCTCTAGCAAAGCAAGCCTTGAAAAGCTCCCATCTTGATACACCATACTTCTCTGTCACCAATGCAGCTGGATGAGTATTTCTTTGGTCATAAGGAATTTGAAGCTCTCCATAGAGTTTCTGACCTATGTAGTGATTGTTAAAGTGGTCTACTAAATCAGGAACACTAACGTATTGGTAAGGTTTGTCCTTTCTAAACCAGTATTGTTCTTGATCCTTTTTGGAAGTAACTTCTTGTAAGAAGTCTGCAATTCCTTTTCTCTCTGGGCATTTGAAGCCAACACTTTCGAAGAAATCGAGAATGCTTTCACGTGGACCTTGGTATACTATTTGACCTTCTGCAAGTAAGATTATGTCATCAAAAAGGTCATAGGTTTCTGGTGCAGGTTGGAGAAGAGAGATAATCATAGTGACATCCATGATATGGACCATCTGTCTCAAGAACCTAACAATTTGGAAGGTTGTGGAACTATCCAAACCAGTTGAAATTTCATCCATAAAGAAAGCTTTTGCAGGCCCAACCAGCATCTCACCTGCATCAATATTTTGATCTTACTATTGAAATGGAAGCTAGCAAATTGGTAGTTCTAAAATCCAAAATAATATTCAACAAACAAATTATGGCTTTATGCATCTTATTTTGCCTAGTCCTATCTTTATGTAGATCACTAGCAAAATTATCTGAAATATCATCTTAGATTTCTACAATGTTTTGTGAAAGATTCTCTCCAAAGGAACAATGACAATTTCTTTTGAAAAGGAAGAAGGTTGTAACTAGAGCAACTAATGATTTCAGAAAGTCTGGCATGAAGATGTAAGTTCTAACTTTGTTCTCCAATTCTTCAACTTGTATTCAAAGATATCCTTATTGAATTATATCTAAAGAAAAGGAATATTCGAGTGAAACCCCACTAAATTGACTTTATTTAAAATAATACCAAATGATGCTGAAATTACACTGATATATTAAATTATTATTATATAGAATTAAGACACCAAAAGTATATTTTGCCCCCTATTTCTTATACCAGTAGTTAATCTCTTCCTTTCTCCACCAGATATGCCCCTTCTCATCTCATCTCCCACCAAAGTATCAGCACATGTTTCCAGTCCAAGAATCTGCCTTCATTGCATTGACATGTTAGACAAGCCAGTAACTCAAGCTATACTGACTTAATGAAAGTAAACAATGGTGAAAAAAGAATAATGCAAACAGAAGCATGCACTAAACCTTGAGAATGTAATCAGTTACAAGAGTTGTTTCTTGGCCAGACATTGCAGTGGCTTTCATGAAAGCATCAATCTCAGGGTCTGGTTTGATTTGGTTTTGCTTTTCTCGTTTCAACAACTCAAGCAACAATTCATATCTTGTTCCAACTCCCAAAAAACGCCCAGAAAAGTCAAGAGTCTCTCTAACTGTCATCTCTCCATGATGAAGATCATGTTGGCTTATATAAGCACATGTTCTTTGAGGGATAAACTCTGATAATTCCCGTCCACAGTAAGTTATACTTCCTGTTAGCTGTTGATTCATATTGATCAATATAGTTTTAATTAAAACTAAAACATATAGTCAACCATATGGATACATGTAAAAAAACATTCATATATTACATTTTATTCTTAATATAAGATGTAGTTGATTAAATCAAAACATATGATTTATAATTAAGACCATAATCACTTCTAAACTAGCTTTTATAATTAGAACTCAGGTATAATACACTTTAAAGTGAGATTAATTCTATATACAAGAATTACTTGCTTCTAAAGTACTTATCCTGCTATAACACTATTACAAGTATTTTGCATGGATACACACCATCATTGTGAAGTTCTGCTAACTTTTTTTTTTTTAAAAAAAAAAAGAACAATTACAAAGATTCATTCCCCCAAATCACACTCTCAAGTGGGATTTCAAAAGTATATTTCAAAGGAAAATGAAGTGACTGAAATTGAGTATGAGAAAGCTAACCCTTAAGTCCTTGTCTGATTTGTCTGCAAGAGCCTTAAGCAATGTAGATTTTCCAGATCCTGGAGGTCCCAAAAGTAAGGACATTCTGAAAATGTGTGATACAAGGACTGAGTTAACAAAATGATACAAGGTTGATGAATCTTTTAGACCAATTTTATCTTGAATAATTATAAAACATAAATAATTTCATTATTTTGATCTAGAAAGTCATTTGATATCAGTTCAAGTTTCAGCTTATAAAACTTCAATATTTTTTCACAAGTGAAGTCACCAACATAGATTGCATGATGTCATTGTACTCTATCCTCACTTTATTATTCAGATATACTTACTTCGATCTATATTATAAGCCACTTCTATATATTTATTATTTATTATGAGATCTCATTCTATATATTTGAAAATTCATAATTGAGAATTGATACCACTAATTTATGTAATATAGAGGATCAAAAAAATTCTTTTATCCAAAAGTTGAGTAGCTAGAAGTTGGATAAACTGTAATAATATAGTAAAACTTACAGAGTGATATAATATACTCCCTCCGGTCCTAAATATAAGACCTAATGGACTTTTTCTAGAAAATCCTCAAAAAAGCAAAATAAGTTAATTATAAATTGATTTACCAAATTTTTTTCCTTAAACTAGTTTATTTTTCCTATAAACTAATGGATAATCTAAAAATATATCAAATATGTCATCATTTAATAACCTATTTTGCAACCTTAATCTCTCCACAAAAAAAAGTCAATTAGGTCCTATATTTAGGACTGGAGGTAGTAATAAAGATTGTTTTTATAAGCACCTTGAAGGTTTAAGAATTCCACTAACATCTTGGAGTATGTTGACAGCCTTTTTCTTGGATGGGAAAAGTTTAATTGTTCCCAGAACATTCTGTTTACCCAGATCAAAACAGTGGAAAAAGACAATTCATCAATATATCAATAGGAAAATAATAATAATACTAGGCATATTAAAACTAATTAATTTTAGTGCACTACCTTGTTAACTAATTACGTAGTTCTGAAAAGTAATTATATCACTTTTATCTTGTAAAACTAAAGTCCAGAAAACCGTATATAAGTCACTAATTATAACTGGTGAGTCGATCATGCGGGCTCTAGTTTTATAATATTTCAAGTCCAACGTGTCACTTCAAGTACTTGCAATTTTATATATCTTTTTTGATAATTGAAGGAAAGGAAAAATACATATGAGATGGAAACTAATATTTGAAAAAATAAATTTTTTATTTGTTTGTTTTATTTTGTTGCTAAGGATCGTATCAGGAATAGCACTTTAGTAAAGTGCTTAGGTACCACAAAGCTCAATGCACATGAATGTTTCCCCTTTTGCAACACAATGCACATGAACTTGGAACCCTTTTTTAGGTATAAATGAAAAATTTTACAACTTGTTTCCTTTTTTTTTATTTAATAAGACGCAAGAGAAAGAACAAAAAAATATAGTCAAGGTAAGTTTGTAGAACAACTATTTTTCATCTTGGGATTTAAAAGTACAAATTAAACCGTATAAATTCTAATTACAACAATTTAAATTTTGATAATTGAATCAGTGAGGTATCAATTAAAAAGGTTCAAAATGAAATTATTTTTAGGCTAAAGTATACTTTTGGTCCCTTATGTTTGCATCAAGTTTCAATTTAGTCCTTTATGTTTGGAAAGTACACTTTTAGTCCTTTTTTGTTAACACCGTTAGTTTAACTTAACGGAAAATGTTAACTTAATTATTTTAAATGATTATTAAATACTGAAAAAATGTTCAGATTAAAATATTTGAGTGTAAATATTCTTATATTTTTAAAATTTATCATTTTTGGTCCAATTCCATTATAAAATAATCATTTAAAATTGTTAAGTTAGCATTTTCCGTTAAGTTAAACTAACGGTGTTAACAAAAAAGAACTAAAAGTGTACTTTCCAAACATAAAGGACTAAATTAAAACTTGATGCAAACATAAGGGACCAAAAGTATACTTTAGCCTTATTTTTAGTAAACAAATAGTAGTTATATATGGACAGACATAAATTTTATAGGGGGCATATTTTTATAGGTTTGAATTTGATTTAATGCACGTGTCTATCTTATCTGTCCGGTAATATTTGGTGTCCATCAACAATTTAATACCCTTGTCCTGTACAAAAGCTAAAACTTTCTATATTTAAAATGCATAATAAATCTCATTTAAATTTTTTTGACTGATTTCGGTCACCCATAATTGCTATTACTGTTGAAGAGCCTGAAGTGGTTGGAGTAAATTAAAATAAAGAGAAGTGGTTGGCGATGGGCGAGATTAAAAAACACACAAGGAAAGATAGAAATATTAGGCTACTAGCATTTGTGGCAAATAAAAATATTTTCATTAAACTATAAATAAAAAAACAGTTGAAGAGAAATAATTAATACGTCACTGGGTGAATTGATTATATAATAGTATTACTTTTGTTTTTGATTCGAATGTATAAATCTTTTATTAAATTAGAAAATTAGAATATAAAATAGGTCTACAAAAAAAAAATTCAATTGATAATACATAGAAAATCTACAACCTAAAGTGGCATTACTACACTAAAGATATTTTATAAGTGGCATTCACAACATTTCTTCAATGAAAGCGTCTTATAAGATTAGAGGGAGTATGAGTACGATTCAAACAATAGGACACGGAGTGTACAATTAATGAAATTAATCATGAAGAATTAATGTTGATTAATTGATCAAATTAATTACCTCCATTGCATTCAGGGTGGAGTTGACTAATGTGGGAAGTGCTCTGGTTCCAATATATGCATCTCCTTCCACAAACAAATGCTCAAATCGAACTTCAATCTTTGGAATCTCTATTCCAACCCTATTTAATAAAAACCAAAAATTGAAATAGTTGGAAAAAAATCCGTCCAAGTAAAATCAAAATATACATGGTAAGCAACATATATTTTTATATTTAAATACTTTTTATCGAATTACTAATACTCTCTTTGATCTTTGTTTGGCATTAATACTCTCTTTTAATTGAAAATTTTGAATATAGCAGATAGGGAAAAAGGGGTGGAATTACTCATAGGATTCAAGTATTCCAAATTAAATACGAATAATTATACTGAATTGTAGTTGATACTAATAGGTTTTTTGACCTTTGATACTAATAGGTTCGAAGATATATAATTTAGAAATTTGATTTGTATATAATGCAATTCAACCTGTAAATATAAAATGTTTGATTTGTAAACATTAAACACAGCTCAACTAGTAAATATAAAACTCTCCTTACCAAAAAACAATGTAAAACTCTAACTTGCAAATATTAAGTACTTAATACAGTAACAATTACTATTTGATGGAATTTGAGAGGCGCGTTTATATTAAACTTTTTTTAACCTTGGGCACATAAGAACAAATTTTAAAAAAAATGTTAGAAGGCTACCATTTATCTAGAAATCAAGAAAACTTAAAAAAACTTATAATACTCCCTCCGGTCCTATTTATAAGTCGCCAACCGCCACTAAATTTTGGTTCTTAATGTAAATCGCCAACTACCACTAACTAACTCATTAATTAAAGTTTTCCAAATATGCTCATGTCCTTGAAAAAAGAGATCTCTACATTTACTTTTGTTTGCCTCATTATGACTCATTTAATAGTTGTGGGGAGGGGCAAATATGGAAATGAAAAATAAAACATGATCAATTTAATGATGTAACCTCCACTAACCGTCATTCCTTGATTTGTACAATATGGGCGGTTGGCGACTTATAAATAGGATCGGAGGGAGTAGCTTGTAATTAATTAGTTGATAACTTACATACTTATGCAAATTCTCCTCTTCATTTCAATACATTTTTTACTTTGTAAATATGGACACTAATTAAAAAAATTAATAAAGAAGCTAGATTATAGTAAATTTTCATAAAATTGAACTAAAATGCCCTCGTATTAGATACCCTTATTTTTAATGTTCCACCGAATTGTTTTCATTAGTGAATATAAAATGAGCATAACATCATAAAATGATTCAAATAAAATTTAACGGCGACATATATTTTGAAAATTGACCAAAACTTAGTGTTTTTTTTTTTAAAAAAAAAGATGGATGGGGTATGTTTTGCGATTTACATCATCCTCTGTTACTTTAGGGATAATGATAAAATAATACTTTCTAAATTCCAAATATCAGTTTGGTCATTTTGGGTTGTTAATTAATGGTTGTTAATATCTATATTGAACTTGTTAATACCTATACATAAATAGTTTAAGTTAATTTTAAAATAAAGTAGAAAAAATAACAAGAAGGAAAATTATGATCCAGGCCACTTTAAGCCTGCTCCAGCTTTATAGTTTTTTAACATTTGGATTGAAAAGGGAAACAGCAAAGAAAGGAATATTAACTATATTTTTTTTAACTTTTTGAATCTAAAATATATTGTATTAAAATTTAATCAACAGAAACATAAAAAAATTGAATTTTCATTTTCCTCTCCCCTTCTCCATCATTTTTCAATCAAACGCAATTAAAGTCATGGTATCCCATAACTTGATAATAAATGTGGAAAATTACAACACAAAAATATTATAGAAAATTACTAAAAGAAACTCCCATCACAAAATTAATATCTTAAACATGTAGCGGGACCAGTTTCTTGAGAGGGCGCGACTATATATATTTAGCTCATTAGCTGCATGCAACATAAACTTAATTTTGTGCAAATGCCTTCTATTTTAATTTGGACATAATTAAAGATGAGATTTACGAATTAAAACTAAATAAGAGGTGTAGGCGCTAGTGATGTGTTGAAATTAGAGCCTTAAACAAATTCCACATAAATAATTGTATTGGGGGATTTTTTTTGGTAACTTTGCAAACGTATTTTTATTTGTTTTTGTTTCAACCATTGTTGCTCATCCAAACCTACCAGTACATAAGATCAACGGTAATTAAATAGAATTCATTTACTATTTTTCTAACAAGAAACATAGAAAATAATAGAAGATCATGTAATATTCAATAGTCCTAAATATAAGATCAAGTTAGATTTTCTTTTAGAAATTAAGGAAGCCAAATGAATCACTTAATTTTAATATGTGTTTATTAGTAAGGCAAATTAGTTTTGAGAAAAGAATGATAAATATTGTTCCAAAAAAGGATGATAAATATAAATATTTTAAGGTGACATAATTTCTCAAAAATCAATATGATATTATAAGTAGGACTAGAATGAATGATTAAACTTACTTGTCAATCCTGTTTCTGAGTCCCTGCAAGAATTTGAGATTATCTTCTTCAATGTTCTTCAAAATACAATCCAAGAGATGTCTCTTTTCCTCTATCCCAAGCTTGGTGACATCAACTTGTTCATAATCAAAACCATTAGTCTCAAAATCCTCAAGAACATAAAGCTCCTTCTTCATCTTCTTCTTCATCATGCTTGTTCTTACCCTCTCAAATGTTGGAAGCCTTTCAATGGCAGCCCATTTAAGTTCTTGTTCATCTTCATCTTCTCTATATCTCATACTTCTCTCAAACACTCCTCCATGGTTACTCCATGTGTCTAGCACACTTGCAGCTACCAAGCTTCTTCTGCTACTCTCTGATCCTATGCTCATCCTTAGGCTGCTGCTTACCCTCCTCCCAACATTGTTTTCTCCTTCCTTTTCTTCCTCCATCTCTGCTTTTAACATGCTACTGAAAATATGAAAAATAAAAAATCCTATGTCAGCTAGCAATGGAAGAAATTTTTTATAAGAAGGTCCTTATATAAGTTTTTCAAAAGTTTGAGATTTATTCTAAGACCAAAAATGAAAATTTTCATGTCAGAAATGGGAGTTTTAGAGAGATTTAATGCTAAAAAAATGGTGTCCTTATGAATATATTTGAAGATTTAAGATTTTAAAGCAAGAGGGAAGAAAATGAAAGAAAAAATATTTATGTCAGCAATGGAAGTTTGTGGGAGTTAAATAAATCATTGTGAGCAACCAATAAGAGGATTAGGCAATGAAAATGTTCTCTTACGCAAGCAATGGAAGTTTCTGAGATTTCATTATCATATTCTCAGAGAAAGCCAGAAATAAAGAAGGAAATGAAAATCTTTATGTGAGAGCAATGGAATCAGATTCTGATGAGCAAGCATTCTTATATGAGAAATTCAAGGAGGCTTCAGAATCTGACACAACAAAACAAAATATACTCTCATGGGATTGGTTTCAGATTTTCAGAAAATCTGACAATCAAGTAACAAAGGAGGTTGTTGTATGTGTCACATAGCTTAAGAAAGAATTAAGGTTCATGAAAATCTGATTCTGATCTACCAAGCAAAAACAAAAGTGTCTGAATTCTAACAAGAAGCATATGTGAACATACATTAGAATTTTAGACACTTTGAGAGTAGAAATCTCACTACAAACCAAAAACAAACATAGATGATTCTACTATATGCTATGTTTTCTACCAAACAAGGACTGTGTTTGTTAAGCAAAGTAAATGGGAGAGAAGATCCTTACATGTCAGATTTTCAACAAAGAAAATGTACAACTTTGACTCTTTATGTGTGTGTTGGCAAGAAAATAATGAAGAAAGAGTGTTGAAGAAGAGAGAAAGATAAGAATGTACTAGGAAGAGGGTGAGTTTCATGGAAGTTATATGAATGGATTATTGCCAAATAAGTTGAAAGGGTAAGGTTGGCCAAATAGAAAAAAGAAAGGCTAAGATTAAAAGAAAGAAGTTAAGATTATCTTGTTTGGAAGTAATTAATCAAACCGACTCTCGGACGGCTAAAGTGAGAGAATTCTCAAAACAAGCCCAAGCTTCCAATAGGAAGGAGAATGGACATAAATATGAGCAATAAAAACATTAAAACAATTAGAGATACAAATTACAAAAATACACATAAAGAAAAGACTCAAATAAATAAATGAATAGTACTCTTCCTCTTTTAACTTCATAATATTAGGCACTTTCTTCAAGGGAGGAATTGATGGTTCTCATTATAATAAGGCGGCCTATGTCGTAATGATTACATTTGTAGAATAGTCTCCTTTTTATAGATTAAAATAGTTTCCATTTTTCTGTTTTACGTTTATTTCCATGTTCAATTTTAAAGACATAGCTCACGATTTTAAACATGGATACGTTATGGTGAATATAATCTTTAGTCAATTATATTTGCTTTATTTTACTTTTGATTCTTTAAATTTCAAACAAAATAGTTCATTTTCATAGGGTTAAATAGTCCAATTTTCTTATTAAATTATAACGATCAATATTTGTAAAATCCTAGCTTTTTCAACTATATTTATAGCCTTCTAATCAATTTATAACCACTTTCTAATGTTAGAAGCCCAAAAATATGAATAAATTAAAACTTTTCTATTTCAAAAACTACATTAAAAGAATTTCCAACATAAACTTGGGCTCCTAAACAATTTATGAAATTATATCTGTTTCCTGAAATTCGCAGCGGATTATAAATTCATTAAATAGCTAAATTAGTAGTCACTACTTAGTTTTATTTTATACACCTATACTATCTATTGTTACTAAATACTTAACATATTTGAGTCTAACTATTACAATTTTATATAATATAATTCGGCTATCGCAGGTGATAGCCTATACCTATATACATCACAAGTTATAAACTTGTATAAGAATATATATAACAACTAATATATAATACAAATATATCTAACTATTGAGCTTCGGGCCTAACAAGCATCCTTCCTACCTTCCTAGAGCTTCCCTCGGAATTAACTTCTCCCGGCTTATCTGTAAAAACATTTTAAAACAACAGTGAGATTCAAAGAATCCCAATAACAGTTTATTTCAATAGTTTACCTTTAAATCATGATAATATTCTCCTCTTTCCAATCTCTTATTGGAACCTGCCTCTTTCCAATCTCTTATTGGAACCTGCCTCTTTATACCAACCATTTTTAACGATATGTTCGTTAATTAATGGAGGTATTCTTTACCTGCAGGGTTTCTGAAAATGTTTGGCATAGGGGGAGCGACCCACCTGATGCCTAGAGTACTCTACTTTCTTATTTATCTATCTGAGATAAATATACCTCTTTCCTCTTAGGATCAACATTATCATGCTTTAAATAAAATATTCATGCGCGCTTATTGCTATTGAATTAAACTGTTACCTGTCCTTCATTTTACCAATACTCCTCCTTTTCTTCTTGCTGCCTCCAATTACTTGACTTCTAATTCCTCCTAGTATTACATAAAGTAATAGTTATTGTAAATAAATTTCTTATACATGAAACAACGTCTCTCTCGAACCTATATTACTACCAAATTCCCACTTATCTTTACCCTATCATCTACTTCCTTAATCATCAAACCAAAAGTAAGTTCACATAGTTCTATTAAATCATACCACAATCCAAATCAATAAGGACTAAATGAAACTACCACTTCAATCATTTCATTTAATCAATAATCAGTTTATGTAATAGACCATGCATATACACATTGAAACAAAACTCTTGCTCAAATAAACTATAAACTCAATCATGCATGTAGCCACTCAAAATACATTCATCCACAACTCCTTAAACAATTTAAACAGGGTTAACATGATGACTTCTTTACCTAAGAATCTCTCAGTTGAATTAGATTTCAGAAAATCACACAAACCATATATTAAATGACAATAAATACTAAGTCAAGTAGCAACTATCCATGTAATTTCACACCATCTCCAAAATAGAGAATGTCAAGACTAAAAGCATATCTATTTATAGTTCCATATATAATTCAGCAACAACTAGAATACTTTCAACAAGAAATTCTCACTTAAGTTTAGTCACTGCAAACAAATTAGAAAATTCCCTAGTTGCATGCATAATAAATTCAATTATTTATACCTCTCACATATGTTCAATAAGACAATAACATTTCCAGCAACATAATCTTTATCCATGAACACCTAAAAAAACTTAAAATCTTTGTTTACTCTTCATTGAGTTAATGTAAAGGGAAATGAATTAAAACTTTAGTTTATAGTTCAAATTAACTTTTAGAAAACCATGAGAGCATAAGAGTAGCATGTACTCACAAATTTATTTCCTAAGCAAACAACCATAATATTGTAATATGTAGCAAGTTCTTAAACATTCATTCAACAACTCTTTAGCATTTCAAACCTTTTTCTTAAACATCTTTTAAAACAGAAATTCCCAACTACATGCAATCTTCTATCTTCTAAGCATACATTATCAAACTTGAAGTTGGGAAACTTAAGCTCCCCAAAATATAACCAATACTTTTCAATCAATGTAGCAAAGGAAAATCATATTCCAAATTAACATGTAACACACAACTCACCATAAACAACATTAAGAGTCACAATATCAACAAAATAATCAACATAAGGTTCATTTCATTTTCCTAAATCATAAACAATGTAGAATCATACCCAAATGAAAGAAAACTATCACTACTTACTAAAAGTTTCTTTTAGGCATTTTAACAAACACCTTATGTGCAATGATATATACATTATTTATGAAATTTCCATCATCAACTCTCTAACCCATACACCATTTCAGCAGCCCCTAATATAAAGAAAACACACATGCATGACAATTTAAACCCTTTTTCCATACTCATGAAAGTAGCAAAAATCAAATCAAAGAAGACACAATATTTATTTACCCCAACAAGCCAACATAATGCTTACTCCTTCACATATTGTTGACATATCAATTGGTTACTAGCATGCATGTACTAAAACTAAATTAAATAGACTTAGGAACCCTTTTAATTTCGTCCATTAGCAAACCCACAAACTGAAATCTCCCAAATCCTCACCAAAACTAAGAAAAATTATATGGGAAAGTAAGGAAATTCACACCTGAAGCTAAATCACCAATTGCATGTGAGATTGGACCAAGTTTTGCTAGGTTTGTGGCTGGAAAATGTGATGTTTATGGAGGGGCAGCAGGGAGGACGAAAATAAGAAGAGAAAGATGGAAAAAAAATGGAAAATGAGAAAGTGAGAATGAGAGTGTATATATATGTGTAGTTTTTTTTAAAAAAAAGATGGGTATTTGTGTGTGTGTTTTGTTTTGTTTGTTTTTTTTTAATAAGGAGAAGAGGGCACTTGTGTCATTTGCTTTCTATATACTAATGACTATTCTTCCCTTCCAATTTTTTTAATAAGACTACCCTCAAATTCTATTTTCTTTCATTACTCCTATACTCCATAATTAATTTGTAACACCCCAATTTTCAAATTAGGGATAGTAAAGAATTAATTAAGGTCTCAGGATATCATTAGAGAATTACAAAGCAATTTAGAAAAAATTAAATGAGGATTATAATTATAAATTAGGAATTTTAGAAATTGGGTATACAAATTAATTATGGAGTATAGGAGTAATGAAAGAAAATAGAATTTGAGGGTAGTCTTATTAAAAAAATTGGAAGGGAAGAATAGTCATTAGTATATAGAAAGCAAATGACACAAGTGCCCTCTTCTCCTTATTAAAAAAAAACAAACAAAACAAAACACACACACAAATACCCATCTTTTAAATAATTTCGTCCTCGAAATTAAAAAAAAAAAAATTACCCTGCTGTTTTAGAACTCTTACAATACTGTAACAAAAACAACAAACAATTTCTCACACACCAATCAGAATTCAGAATCACCATCTAATACCTCATGCTAACACTTCACATATACACAAAATCAACATCCAGACAGAATAAAAAGCATGGATTCAAGTGTCACAACAAAACATCATCATAGCCTCCTAATATACCACTCTTATTTGTTCAACTAAGTTCTCAATTCAAATTAGACTTTCAAGTTGACAATTTCAAAAACAATCATACAGCAATAGAACAAAAGCATTATTATAAATTTCAATATTCCCTACTTTAATCTACATTAACCATCTCTTATTGCTTTCAAATCTCTCTAAACCCTTTTGACTCATAAGGTTTTTTTTTTTCAATGATGCCTTGATTATGATTATGTCCGGATCATAATTATACTCAAGACCCCAAAGAAAATCCTTATTCCGTCAATCTTCTTCCAAACTCTTATCCACCCCTCAACATCTACTTCTTCTAATCTTTAAAGTATTCTACAATATTATCCACAAATTAAAATTCCACTTTCCTATAATTCTATAAGAATTCTGCTAGACCCTTGCAACCTCATAATCCTATAGTACATTGCCATCAAACCACACTCAACTATATAATTATAAACCTTAAGATTTGACTTCCACAATTCCAATAAGTTGATTCAAATCTTTACCCTAAATAAGCAAATAATCCATGATTTCAACCTCATTTCCTAATATTACGTCTCTTATTCTCAATTTCATTCAAAGGCTTAACTAAGTTCTTCTAAAATCACTCGATCATCTATTCCAACCTCAATGAACAAGAAACTATTCAAAATTTATTCTATCAACTAAATGATTTTTGGAATTCTTGATTTCTAAACTCACATGATCATCAAATCACTATTTTGTCATCCAAACTCTATAATGCCTAACTAACTGGTATAGTCTATTAAATTCCAACAATATAAAATCCTACATCATGTCAACTTGACTTAACACTCTCTTAGTCATTGGGTTCCTCACAAATACACTTCTAATTCCACTATATCTATTACTATTGTGGTGGTACCTAGGGTTTTCTAATTGTGTGCTTGTGGTATCCATAAATATGTGATGTACGAATAAGGTATTCTAGCTAATCTATGCCAGAATCCTTGCTCTGATACCAAATGTAAAATCCTAGCTTTTTCAACTATATTTATAGCCTTCTAATCAATTTATAACCACTTTCTAATGTTAGAAGCCCAAAAATATGAATAAATTAAAACTTTTCTATTTCAAAAACTACATTAAAAGAATTTCCAACATAAACTTGGGCTCCTAAACAATTTATGAAATTATATCTGTTTCCTGAAATTCGCAGCGGATTATAAATTCATTAAATAGCTAAATTAGTAGTCACTACTTAGTTTTATTTTATACACCTATACTATCTATTGTTACTAAATACTTAACATATTTGAGTCTAACTATTACAATTTTATATAATATAATTCGGCTATCGCAGGTGATAGCCTATACCTATATACATCACAAGTTATAAACTTGTATAAGAATATATATAACAACTAATATATAATACAAATATATCTAACTATTGAGCTTCGGGCCTAACAAGCATCCTTCCTACCTTCCTAGAGCTTCCCTCGGAATTAACTTCTCCCGGCTTATCTGTAAAAACATTTTAAAACAACAGTGAGATTCAAAGAATCCCAATAACAGTTTATTTCAATAGTTTACCTTTAAATCATGATAATATTCTCCTCTTTCCAATCTCTTATTGGAATCTGCCTCTTTCCAATCTCTTATTGGAACCTGCCTCTTTATACCAACCATTTTTAACGATATGTTCGTTAATTAATGGAGGTATTCTTTACCTGCAGGGTTTCTGAAAATGTTTGGCATAGGGGGAGCGACCCACCTGATGCCTAGAGTACTCTACTTTCTTATTTATCTATCTGAGATAAATATACCTCTTTCCTCTTAGGATCAACATTATCATGCTTTAAATAAAATATTCATGCGCGCTTATTGCTATTGAATTAAACTGTTACCTGTCCTTCATTTTACCAATACTCCTCCTTTTCTTCTTGCTGCCTCCAATTACTTGACTTCTAATTCCTCCTAGTATTACATAAAGTAATAGTTACTGTAAATAAATTTCTTATACATGAAACAACGTCTCTCTCGAACCTATATTACTACCAAATTCCCACTTATCTTTACCCTATCATCTACTTCCTTAATCATCAAACCAAAAGTAAGTTCACATAGTTCTATTAAATCATACCACAATCCAAATCAATAAGGACTAAATGAAACTACCACTTCAATCATTTCATTTAATCAATAATCAGTTTATGTAATAGACCATGCATATACACATTGAAACAAAACTCTTGCTCAAATAAACTATAAACTCAATCATGCATGTAGCCACTCAAAATACATTCATCCACAACTCCTTAAACAATTTAAACAGGGTTAACATGATGACTTCTTTACCTAAGAATCTCTCAGTTGAATTAGATTTCAGAAAATCACACAAACCATATATTAAATGACAATAAATACTAAGTCAAGTAGCAACTATCCATGTAATTTCACACCATCTCCAAAATAGAGAATGTCAAGACTAAAAGCATATCTATTTATAGTTCCATATATAATTCAGCAACAACTAGAATACTTTCAACAAGAAATTCTCACTTAAGTTTAGTCACTGCAAACAAATTAGAAAATTCCCTAGTTGCATGCATAATAAATTCAATTATTTATACCTCTCACATATGTTCAATAAGACAATAACATTTCCAGCAACATAATCTTTATCCATGAACACCTAAAAAAACTTAAAATCTTTGTTTACTCTTCATTGAGTTAATGTAAAGGGAAATGAATTAAAACTTTAGTTTATAGTTCAAATTAACTTTTAGAAAACCATGAGAGCATAAGAGTAGCATGTACTCACAAATTTATTTCCTAAGCAAACAACCATAATATTGTAATATGTAGCAAGTTCTTAAACATTCATTCAACAACTCTTTAGCATTTCAAACCTTTTTCTTAAACATCTTTTAAAACAGAAATTCCCAACTACATGCAATCTTCTATCTTCTAAGCATACATTATCAAACTTGAAGTTGAGAAACTTAAGCTCCCCAAAATATAACCAATACTTTTCAATCAATGTAGCAAAGGAAAATCATATTCCAAATTAACATGTAACACACAACTCACCATAAACAACATTAAGAGTCACAATATCAACAAAATAATCAACATAAGGTTCATTTCATTTTCCTAAATCATAAACAATGTAGAATCATACCCAAATGAAAGAAAACTATCACTACTTACTAAAAGTTTCTTTTAGGCATTTTAACAAACACCTTATGTGCAATGATATATACATTATTTATGAAATTTCCATCATCAACTCTCTAACCCATACACCATTTCAGCAGCCCCTAATATAAAGAAAACACACATGCATGACAATTTAAACCCTTTTTCCATACTCATGAAAGTAGCAAAAATCAAATCAAAGAAGACACAATATTTATTTACCCCAACAAGCCAACATAATGCTTACTCCTTCACATATTGTTGACATATCAATTGGTTACTAGCATGCATGTACTAAAACTAAATTAAATAGACTTAGGAACCCTTTTAATTTCGTCCATTAGCAAACCCACAAACTGAAATCTCCCAAATCCTCACCAAAACTAAGAAAAATTATATGGGAAAGTAAGGAAATTCACACCTGAAGCTAAATCACCAATTGCATGTGAGATTGGACCAAGTTTTGCTAGGTTTGTGGCTGGAAAATGTGATGTTTATGGAGGGGCAGCAGGGAGGACGAAAATAAGAAGAGAAAGATGGAAAAAAAATGGAAAATGAGAAAGTGAGAATGAGAGTGTATATATATGTGTAGTTTTTTTTAAAAAAAAGATGGGTATTTGTGTGTGTGTTTTGTTTTGTTTGTTTTTTTTTAATAAGGAGAAGAGGGCACTTGTGTCATTTGCTTTCTATATACTAATGACTATTCTTCCCTTCCAATTTTTTTAATAAGACTACCCTCAAATTCTATTTTCTTTCATTACTCCTATACTCCATAATTAATTTGTATACCCAATTTCTAAAATTCCTAATTTATAATTATAATCCTCATTTAATTTTTTCTAAATTGCTTTGTAATTCTCTAATGATATCCTGAGACCTTAATTAATTCTTTACTATCCCTAATTTGAAAATTGGGGTGTTACAATGTTGTAAACAAAATAAAACTTGTGTTAATGAAAACTCTTTGTTTGAAACCTAAGTAGTAAGTAGTCATCTCACTAGAAATAAAAATTTGTAAGTAGTAAATATTACAAGGAAGATAAACTTAAGGGACCGAACACTAGATATATTATCCTTATAGGTCAAAGATCATTGTCCTGAAAGTTTTATGTAAGGACAATTTTTCCCCAGAAGTATAGAAAATTAATCAATTTTACCCACACATCCTATATGTATTATCACATCATCCTCCATGTCAGAGGCTACGCTACCTCATCGCCATCTTCTCCATCCCTCCATGTCCCTCCACCACCCCTCTCTCCCTCAACCACCTCCTCTCCCCTGTCTCACTTTCCATTTCAGCGTTGTGTATCATGATTCTTAGAAATAATTCGAATGGACTATATCCATTTCTGTCTGTTTTCTATTAAAATTTCTGGACAAAAAGCAGAGGGGAAGGAACCAGCAAGGTAGCAATGAATCTAAGAAGAAGAACTATTTCTTAAAGAAATACTACCTCTGGTCCTAAATATAAGACCTAATTGACTTTTGTTTAGGTTAAGGTTGCGAAATAGGCTATTAAATCATGACATATTTGATATATTTTTAGATTATACATTAGTCTATAGGTAAAGTAAACTAATCTAAGGGGAAAAATTAGGTAAATCAATTTATAATTAACTTATTTTGCTTTTAAGATTTTCTAAAACAGTCAATTAGGTCTTATATTTAGGACCGGAGGGAGTATTATTTATTCTGACAGATGAAAACTTTTTCGACACATTGTAAACTTCCTAAAGCACGCTGAATTAGAGTTTAATTTGATGAAGGAGAGTGGGAAGATTTCAATTAAGTGGTAATGGGCCAACATAACCCCTATGATTGTGATAAAATGAAAGGAGAGGGTTACGTTATTAGGCTATCATGAGGGGTATCTTTGACTTTTCTCGTGTGACTTCATCATGCATATAATAACAACTAACAAGGTATCATCTTAACTAGCCTTATGTGATATAAATACCTGTATCTATACGGGTGTTCGCGCGCCTGTGTACGCGTGTGTGTATATCTGAGGCTCACAAGTCACAATTATTCAATGGATCAATATATGCATTGCTTTTCCTATCAAAAACAAAGGATAGAAACACCATTTTCGTCACATTCCTTTTTATTAAGTGCAATGTAAAATTTAATTAATCATTCTTGTTTATTTACATATTTTTTATTTATTTATAATAATTCTATCCATTGCTTACTAATACATATATATACACTATTAGTTGACCGACATGGTAGAGATCCCAATACAAAACCAAAATGGCCTCATTCTGAAAATCCAGTCAGAGCTTTAGTGATAGGCTAGGATTGAGTAATCACTCTACCCTGTATTTTTAATAAGAAATTAAATATAAATAACTAAATTCAGAGGAATTAAAAATTAATAACAAAAATAGAACTTGTTTTCCAATAACAATCTTATTTACACAGAGAAAATGGAGCGAGTTAGGGTGTGTTAATTGGTTTGAGGGGAGGGTATGTAGGGGAAATGATGTGGATATTTTTGGAATAATGAAATATTTGAGAGGATAAAATAATTTGAAGGAAATGAATTCAAAATTTTGATAGGGAGTGGAGCTAAAATTTAAAGGTCTCCACATCCCCTTTCAACCCTCCTCTCAAACCAAACACACCTATATAAAAATGAACAAATAGTTAATTGTTGCAATGATATTAGCCAATAATCAATTAAAATAAAAAGTTAATAAAGTCTTATCCCACTATGTGAGGTCAGTTACATGGAGATCATACAATGTCTTTGTACCCTATCGGCTATGAGTAACAACTTTTTTGTGTATATTTAGCTCTAACATGAAATTCAATAATTTTTAAACTTTATCTATATTTAGTATATATAATTTAAGAGGAAATTTTTTTTTAAATAATGGCTCATAAAATAACAAATGGCGGTAAAATTTTATATTATTATATTATAGGTACAATAAAATGATACTAAAAATTCTTTTTATTCTTTCAATAGAAGTACATTTACAAACAATACAATAAAGAGGATGCTCCTTTGTCCTTATTTATTGTGTAAAAGGAGAATATTTTATTCAGTCTTATTTATAGAAAATATTATTAAATTTTGTGTGTAAACAAACTATTTAACCCTTCATTTATTATGCATTGATTTTGTTTTTATGTGGTGCAGTGGATAATAAATAGGGATAAAGTTAAAAAGTTAGTATTAGATTTGAAGGTGAAATGAATAGTGATTACGGTTTTCCTTTATATATTTTAAATTTAAATATGTTAAAAATGCCTTATATATAGAACTAAAGGAGTACTATATACTCAACTTTGTACATCAACATTATTTAGTAATGATTTATTTTTAACAAGACGAGAGGAGTAATTAGTAAAGAGTTAGAGAAAACATAAATTGATGGATGAGAAATTAGTAACGAGTTAGAGAAAACATAAATTGATGTGGGTGGGAAGGAAGAGTAGGTGTCGGCTCAAAGGAATAACAGATGTCCCCCCTCTTAATTGTAAACGGTTGGGCCAAAGTGGATTCCCTATAAACTCATTAATTACTCACGCAGTCACACCCTACTTCATTTACTTCCAATCACATCTCAAATCTTTGTTTGTTTCAACAATTTTCATTTTATTGGCAAAAAAATCATTAGGGCTAATTTATGGAGCAGTATTTCAACTTTGATGTCGTGCCAAACTTAGGGCCCCAATTTTATAAAATATGTTTAGTCTTTTTTATGTATATATAAAATATGTTCAATCATGTCACATGAAATTAAGAGATTGCGTGCGGCTACCAAGATGACCTATAAATAACATATTTGGATGTGTTAGCTCATATATTTAAAATATTTTTTTATTAAATATATCTCCCACACAATTATTTAATCCCTTTAAATTTTAGGTGGGTTTTTCATATTACTATCCTTTTGTTATCAGCATTTCATATTACTATCCTAGAGTAATTGGAGTTTGAATTTCACATCCTTAGAATATTTTGTTTTCGACATTAAGTCCTTACTATTGCCTTTATGAAATGACATTTACCATGAATTAAAAAACACATATTGTATTAGAAAACATGTTTTCGACATAATTGCGTGAACCATAATAAATGTTAGAGAATTAGGGGGAAGATAGAAAAAAACACATATTGATGAAAGAGTGTAAAGTGAGTTCTTATATTTCAAATCAACTTATTTTAAATTTTGGGCTCTAATAAAATTTTGTCACCACGTTAAATAATATTGGCAATTATTAGGTTAACTTACAAAAATATTATTTAAACTTAAAATGTATTTAAAATATTTATTTGATATGCTTATTTCAAAGAAAAAGTTATAATATATCTAAAATTGTATATAAAATGAAACTAATTATTTTTTAAATGGCATAGTACACCAATAAAGTGTAGAATGTTTGATAGGAAACTAACTGTTAGCTTGAAGGGCAATTTTACCAATAACACGGTTTACAAACAAAACATAAAACATTATAATTCTTAATTTAAGTTTTTAAAGGTTGAGGAGTTTACTGCAACAAACTCAAAATCCAGGGTTTCTATGTAATTTGACCTTATTATTTTAATTATGTTTGAAATTTATTTTTTTACCTCAAATGCTTTTATTACCAATTAGTGAATTTTCAAATAAGACAAATAGATGTGCCAGTAAGAATAATTGATCAAATGGTATGAAGTCACTCCAAAAGAGGGAAAGAGAGATTGAAAAGAACTCTTAACGAAATTGTTCAATGAGATCTTTTGGTTAATAATTCATTGCTAAGCATTACTATTAACCGAACACAATGGCGTTGTGTGATTCATGTATTACGTAGAGTTAAGGTTTTGATGCTTGTTTGTTTGCTTGCCTGCTTTTATCAGTAGACTGCAATAATGTGATATAACTAAGTAATCACATGGAGTATTAATTATTATCTAAAATTTTCAAAGTATTTTGTAAATAATTAATAACAATAAAATCTTCTAATAATAGCATGTTATCTCACAAGTTATACGATCTGAAATCTAACTTAAATAAGTTGATTAAATAATTCTGAGAATTACATACTACTCCCTCCGGTCCCTAATGTAAAAGCCCAAAGTTTGAATGGTTTTGGTCCCTAATGTAAGAGCTCACCCCATATTCTCTCCTCATTTAATGCATTTTTCCTACTTTACCCCTAACTCTCTTTCATATTTATTAATGCTTATGTATTTCTCTCTCTTAAAAGTACCATAATAAATATGGGCAATTTTAGAAAAGAAACATTAACTCCAGACACTCAACTAACATTCACATGTTTTCTTAAGAAGCGTTTTTTTGACGGCTAGCTCTTACATTAGGGACCGGAGGGAGTACTTTTTTGGGTTGAAGAATTAAAGATGCTATTCCAAAAGGATTTACAAAATGCCTCGGCAAATGTTTAATTAGCATCAAGTCATGTTCTGTTTGCGCACAAATATCGAGTGAAGACGGATGGAGTACGTGTATAATTGATGTTTGATATGGACTTGAATCCGAATCATTTATTAATATCAAATCATTTTTGTTTTGAAATGCTTTCCTCAGTGCTTTTTAAAATACGCTTAAAATATCTTTCAAGGAGTGGTGTCTCTTTAACTTAGTAGTTGTCCTTATTTGTTTGACGGAGGAACGAACCTAGGACAATTAATTAAGCAGATGTTGAGGTTGTTTTTCGTGCAACAAAATAAATTTCTCAATTTTGCCATCTAAATACTAGTAAGAGCTGGCGCGATGCACTTTTTTTTTGTGCACTTTCAAACTTTGAACTGATTATTTTTTTAAAAAAAAATTAATAAGAGAAAGGGATGAAAATCTATATGGCATTATTGAGAAATTTACCAATTTAATGTATAACCGAGCTTGTGATATTTACATATAAACTTTACATTGGTTTTCTTTAATAATCAATCACTAATTTTATAAACTTAACAACTTAATTGTTTGATATGTTCAACTCAGTTTTTGAAATGTATGCACATATAAATATGACCATATTAATATATTTCTAGTTCAGTGAAAGCCGTGTTAACATTAGTCTTTTTTTCTTTCACTTTTGGGTCTTGACTAATAAGCACCTATAATGAATTAGTATATACTCCCATTGATCATAAATATGGGCCTATATATTTATATAATTTTTGAAGATTATAGAAACTAAATAAAATCATTTAGTTATAATATATGTGTGTGTGTGTGACATGTTTCACAAACAGAGAAAGTAATTAATACTTCATTTAGTTTATCATACTAAGAGGAATTCCTTCTAATCCTTATTACAAAGCACACCGGTTACCATTTTTACCTACCAAGAAATGGTAGTGATTAAATTTATGTTAAAAAATGATCATTTTTTCTAATAATTTGACTGAGCATTTTCATATATATATGAATCTCTATAAGGGTATTAAGGATCAAGAAATTTTAAATTAATATTTTATAATATGAACTAGAGGGAGGACTTAGCATTTTCATATTTGAATCTCTACAAGGGTATTAAGGATCAAGAAATTTTAAGTTAATGTCTTATAATATGAACAAGAAGGAGTATCTATTTATTATTGTAAAGATATTTTGTAATACGAAGAGCAGAGGGCATATTTTGCAAAACTGAAATCCCTGTATGTTTTTCCTTGGTGATAGGATTCTTCTATGTCATTGTCATATTTACTAATGCAAACTGTACAAAGCATAGCTTTAAATTAAAAACTAAAAAAACAAAAGTAACTAAA
Organism: Mimosa pudica; assembly: GCA_029929735.1. Classification (NCBI taxonomy): domain Eukaryota; kingdom Viridiplantae; phylum Streptophyta; class Magnoliopsida; order Fabales; family Fabaceae; genus Mimosa; species Mimosa pudica. Next base: position 1,331,503 of record JAKELP010000021.1, on the reverse strand, counting down.
TAAAAAAAAGAACAGAACCATCATGTAGTTGAAAGCGTTTATGTATTTTAGGTAGACAACATTAAATGCAAGTGAAAAGAAGTAAGGATACGTATACGTCTTCTTTGGGGATAATTCTACAGGTAAGATGTGAATGTATAGTTTCATATACAGGGCGAAGGCCCAAAAATGATACACAACTATTGGGTAAGAAACAAAAATAGTACATAACTATTTCAAGGTACAAAAATGATATTCAACTTTTATCGTGGATCAAAAATGATATTTTCATTAATATGACAATAATATTAGACATGAAAAATCTAAAATGCCCTTATATATTAATTGCTGACCAGTAAAAGTTTATTTAATTATTAGGGCATTTTGGACATTTCATGTATAATATTATTGTCTTATTAGTGAAAATATCACTTTTAATCTCATAGTAAAAGTTGGGTATCATTTTTGTACCTTGAAATAGTTATGTACTATGTTTGTTCTTTACCCAATAGTTATGTATCATTTTTGAGTTTTACCCTTTTCATATACTGAGACTATTTACTACGAGATCATCACAAATTAAATGAGAAACAGAGATCGAGCCTGCGTTGAGGGGACACACAAACATAAGTAAGCATCCCATTTTCTTTTTTGGTTTTTTTCTTTCTTTTCTACTTGAATCATCCCATGTATAAGTTCAAATCATTCTTGACTAACTTTGTCTTTAATAGTATCTCTTATACCCGAAATTTGAATTACTTTAATCCGAAGTATAAAAGCATGTTTTAGCTTCTGTTATTATTTAATACATTTTTTTTATACTTTGTCTCAACTTATTAACACTCTCTTTCAATATATCTATTAATACCCCTACTCATATTTCTCTATTTAATCTTGTTATTAAATAAGGGTAACAGTACTAGCCAAAAAAAAAATAAGGGTATCATTGAAAAAAAAAATACTATAACAAACAAATTAAATGTCTATCGTTTTTGTCCAGAAAAAACTAGCTTTTAACTATTTTCTTAAGAAGCGTAATTTGACAGTTGAACTCTTATAAAAAGGACAACAGGGTGTTCAAGATCAAAATTAAGTTAACTTTGTTATGAGATACTCCTTCTAGTCCTTATTATAATATAATAGTCTAGCAACTAAAATTGTGCTTCTAGAAAAATATGTTAAAGTAATTAAATGTGTCTGAAATATTTTTTTTTCAATATTAATTGTATTTAGAATGAGTAAATTAAAAGTGAGAAATATATGAGTATTAACGAAAATGAAAAAGAGTTAAAGTTAAAATAGGAAAAACATATTAAATTATGAGAGAATGCAATTGAGCCCTTATACTTTAAATAAAACCAATTCAGATTTTGAACTCCTATAATAAAGACCAGAGAGAGTATAATAATAATAATTAAAAAACCACTAAATTATAATATTGGCATGTTTCTATATATAAGAGATTAATATTTAAATGAGTTTATCCCTTTTAATAAAAGCTTACCAAAAGTTGTTGGAGCATTTAATTAGTTTTCCTCATTTTACTAATATCCTTCTCTTTTATAACATTCTCTTTCATATATATTTATATTATTATTGTATATTTTTCTCCTATCATAAAGAAGGTACATTTTGAGCTATCAAAAAAGACGGTACATTTCGAAGATTACAATTATTTCTTATAAATTCACCATGCTTAACAAATTTTTCTTAATATGTGCGAAAAAAATTTTAAGCTATCATCGAGGGACGGAGGGACTATATGATACACGTACAGTACAACATCCGTTTCTTATTATAAGTTTCATATAACTAATTAATGTTTAGGCTAAAGTATACTTTTGGTCCCTTATATTTGCATCAAGTTTCAATTTAGTCCTTTATATTTGGAAAGTACACTTTTAGTCTTTTTTGTTAACACCGTTAGTTTAACTTAACGGAAAATGCTAACTTAACAATTTTAAATGACTATTTTATAATGAAATTGGACCAAAAATGATAAATTTTGAAAATATAAGAATATTTACACTCAAATATTTTAATCTGAACATTTTTTCAGTATTTAATAACCAATTAAAATTGTTAAGTTAGCATTTTGAGTTAAGTTAAACTAACGGTGTTAACCAAAAAAATGACTAAAAGTGTACTTTCCAAACATAAAGGACTAATTAAATTGAAACTTGATGCAAACATAAGGGACCAAAAGTATACTTTAGCCTAATGTTTATAAAGAAAGCTATTAAAATAGGTTAAAAACAATAATATATATTGAAAATATAAATTGTTTTCAATTATGTTTTTATAAATAATATGAAAGAGAATGTATGGGAAAAGAAAATGAGAGATAATATAACAAATAAAATTAGAAAAATGAAAGAGAATATAAGGGGAAAATATAAATAATGGGTAAAATTGGAAAAATTGTAATTAATAATTAAACAAACTTAAAATGAAGTTAATATTTTAAGACACATACATTCACCAATTTGAAGGTTATAATCAAGATGGAAGGACTACTGTTATATTATATTTTACTCCCTTAGGTCTTAAATGTATGACCTATTTGAGGAGATACTTTTGTACTAAATACACGACCTATTTTTAATTGTTAACTTTTCCCCAAAATTATTTACATCAATGCTACTCAACAAGCAAATTAGAAAGGGAGGGTGAGGATAAAAATAGATTACTAATGTGCATTTGGTAATTAATATCATGTGATTTTGATTAATTTTTCTAATATTCTTAATCTAATTAAATTAGATGAACAAGTTAGTACTTTATAGGTTATAAGTGCAGAAAATTAATTTTGAAGAAAAAAATTAAATATATGTAATTTAAAGTAATTTATTTTCAAATTTATTATCTCCAAAATTAATCAAATTTATCTGCTACCAATGACTGAAGGGATTGATTAATACCCCATAAGTAATATATGAATTATGATATATTCCTTCCCTATTCCTGATTATAATATCAACTTTTTTTAATTGTTTTATACTTTAAAGGACTTCATTTGACTTTATTAATTTAATAAATGCATTTTTACCCCATTTAATTTACCCATTTATTATTTTCTTCTATACATTCTCTCTCAGCATCTTTTCATCATTACCCTCTCTTACTCATTAATAAACAAGAGCACTTTAAAAGGATACGTAGATTTCTATATATATACTGATTGTTTTAAACTGGTTTTAATTGTTTTTTAAATCACAATTTGATTGAAATGACATGTTCGTATAGGTATGGGGAGGTTGGGGGTTGTTCCAGAGGGAGTAGAAAGTACCATGGAAAAGGAGTAGTGTTTGATAATGAAAAACTAAAAACTTTGTTAATTTTCATACAGATGTGATGAATTGTTGTGATTTCTCTTGAACTTCAATAAAAAATTGTGAAGTGATTTTGTAAAGTTTAATGTTGCAGATGAATTTCAAAAGAAGCGAATGAGTTGGCTAGTAGGTTGCTCATGCTTCAATATGAGGGTCGTGTAATGGATTGGATTCGGAGCGCCAAATAGTTGATGTTGTTATTGTTAGTGTCATCACTGTTCATTGTCCAAATTCCTTCCATTTTTATGTAAATTTGGTTGACAACAATACCTGCAATTTAAATACTGCAATGTATAGTTCAAGTTACGCCCTGAGAGGCATTGTCCTTAAGAATTATTCCGCAATCACCGGCAAAAGTTGTTGTGACACTCTTCGGTAGGTTCAGTAGGGTTAGGACTTAGCGGAGAACAACAGAGGATAATTGACCAGCTAGGCATGAAAACAGAAGAGAAAGAGGAAGAAGTAGGATGCTATAAAGACTCAAGTGTCGTGTATTTTGCCTCATGCAAAAACGCTATCTTATATAGCATCTCTAACTTAAGTGACATTTCTAAACGTTAAAGCCACAAAATGAATTAACCGCCTCGGTTTTCACAGCGAGAGAATATGCCACTTTTTTGGATATGCCACTATAAATTAAAGCCATTAATATACTCCCGACATAGTGAGTTATACACTTTGACCCTAAGTCAGCTTACATGTTTGGGTCTAGCAACTTTTATACTCTCACAATTTATGGCTACCAATAATATACACAGCAGGCATTAAATAAATACATTCTGATTTCAAAACTTCTAACTTCTCTCCAAAGAAAATTAAAAGCAATTATAGCAACAAATAAGTTTAAAATTGAACTTCTCATAATTGCCCAATTAAAATATGCCCATTAACATTAATCTCAAGCACATTGGGTGGGGATAAATCACTTGAATTTCACTCAAGCGGCCCATTGTTATTAGAGTTCATTATTCGTCTTGCCCTATAACTTGGCTCCCAAAATCCGTAATAGTGACTTATTCTTTATGGCAAACTCATTCAGAATTTCAAACTGATATTTTTATTTATTATTGTTGTTGTTGTTGTTATTATTATTGTTATTATTATGAGGCTGATGAATGAGGAATGGTGATTTGTTAACAAGTGGCGCCAATCCAAATTTGATGTGTGTTGTGTGTGGCCTTTATTAGTACGGGTAAAAAAAGGGTTACTTTTTCAGAAACCAAATAAATACTCCCTCCGGTCCCTAATGTAAGAGCTAGCCGTCAAAAAAACGCTTCTTAAGAAAACATGTGAATGTTAGTTGGGTGTTTGGAGTTAATGCTTCTTTTCCAAAATTGCCCATATTTATTATGGTACTTTTAAGAGAGAGAAATACATAAGTATTAATAAATATGAAAGAGAGTTAGGGGTAAAGTAGGAAAAAATGCATTAAATGAGGAGAGAATATGGGGTGAGCTCTTACATTAGGGACCAAAACCATTCAAATTTTGGGCTGTTACATTAGGGACCGGAGGGAGTACTGAACAAATAAAGCGTAGGCGCTTTCTTTTGTTGATAAGATACATCACAATTAATACTAACAATATCCACTTCTCTTTCGTTAATAGCGATGTCATTTCTCTTTCGATGGTAACTACACCACTATACCACTCCTCTTTCTTCTGTCTTTTCATTTATTTATTTCTTTTTGTTTAGATTTTGAGTTTGGGTTGTTGATTAGTGGCACGTGTCCTAACATGCAAGATTTTTGCAAGCTTCACTTTGTTTTATTTAACTTCTTTAAAATGGTTTCATTTCTTCTTCTTTTTAATATAATTATTATAATGTATTTACGATTCTCTTTATTATATTATCAAATATTCAAGCAACCCATTAATACGGCTTGGAGTTCGTCACTACCGCTGTCATCATCAGCATATTAAGATGTCCCTTATGAGACTCGGATTTGACGAGACAAATATATATATATATATATATATATATATATATATATATATATATATATATATATATATATATATATATATATATATATGCTTGGAGGGGTAATCCAATTCTTATATATGTGTGATATGGTGGAGTTACAATATGTTCTTTAACAAGTCACGTTTTAATTTACTATATTTTTTCATCCATTTTCTCTATAGTTTCATAAATAAATTGCTAACTTCGACTTTTTGAGGTTTGTGAATGATAGGACCTCTTGTGCAAATAAATGAAAATCGATTGTGTTCTACAATTTTTGCTAACTTAGGGCATTTAATTTGTGATTTTGGTACTAACCATGCACACTCTTAACATGATTTTTTCCTTTCTCAAACAAAACCTTGAGATGATGGTCGACTAACATAAAATCATATCTACTACAATAAGTTAGAAGTTTCGCTTTTTAGTTAGTGTTTGTTTGAATCGCATTCACAGCTACAACAATAAGTGGTATTTCTATTTGGTCATGGAAATGGATGCAATAGAACCGATTTGAACTTACTATTAGATAATTTATTGTGATGAGGAAAAAGGAAATAAATCGGAAGATATGAGTGGAGACATTTGGAGATAAGGAAAGTGCCAATTAACAACACCATGGTAGAACTTTAGATTCCCCTGATCCAAAAATTCTGAAACTTTACTTTGTCTCCAAGGGGACAGAATGTAATTAATTGTTTGAGCTAAAAAACCAAAATGTCAAAGAAGCAAAGACGTCTTATAATTTTTCCCATATGGGTCTCGGAAGCTCTCTACATGTGTCTTGAAATTTCCCCATATCTTGAAAATCCAGTTATGGAAAACTTGATGTTATGGTGTTGGATTCCATGATATTTGACACTTCAAAAATACTTACATTAATGTTAGAAAGAAGCACAAAAATCTTGAAAATTCCTCATGTGATATTGGAAATCTAGTTTTTAAATGTTGGATTCCATAATATTTTAGACTTGAAAATTTCTAATATGTAACTTAAATCCAAACATGACACATTAGATGTTTTAATGTTGGATTTCACATTGATATTAGAAAGAGTACAAATGTATTGAAAACTCCCCACATGTGTGTTGGATTGTGGCTACAAAATTCCATAATTTCACTTTATTACACCTTGCGCAAAGTTTCAGAACTTTTCGGAGGAAATTTGAGATTAGCTTGCTATATATATTGTGAGGGTTGATCGACATTTTCCTTGGGAGATATATTTATTGGGGTTTGGGAGATTTTCTTTTTTCTTTGTTTTTTTTTTGGGGGGGGGGGTATGGAAGAAGTGTTGTGCAATTAGATGCAGGTTTATGCTTTATCGTAAATATATAGAACATCATCAAAGGGCATTCAAGACACAGCTCTTTGCGTTTACTTGTTCATGGAGTAGTTCAAAAACACACTTATAATCATTTTAATTGTTTCTTAATGTAACATTTGATTGGGGGGCATTAATCTTAGTTCTAAACGAAGGATATATATGTGTGTGTGATTTTTGTTAACATCTGAATTGCCGGAATATTTCAATAATTAAGAGGGGGAATTGATCAAGGGAGATGATGAGTGTTTTAGAAAGACATGAAATATCAACTAACCTAAACATCTTTAATTTAGTCAAATTTAATAAATATATAATGCAATCAAGACTTAGGGAATATATTCTACTGTTTAGACTTAAAATAGGTTATTATTAGTTTATTATTTCAAGAAAATTGGTTCATTGTTCATCATTAATATTGTTCTTATAAAAAAATTAAGATAATGTTATTAATTACCATTAAAGGTTCAAAAGATGAGAGAAGGTTTTTACCTTTCAAAATATGAGAAGTTGAATCATAGCACTTTGTGTTAAGAGACTTAAGAGTTAGAATGCGAGCGAATATCGACGTATCACGTATATGGACTTCATTGATGGACTTCAGTGTATCTTTAAACAATTTGTACGTATATGTGTAAACATTTTGTACAACAGGAAACATATCCTATCTTAGATTATTTGATTAGGTCAATAAACAAATCATCGACATTATTTGTTGGATTAAAAAAAGTGATATTTTTCTTCAAAATTAAACACCCTATTTTGATAAAGATATTATAACTCATCAGACTGAAAAGCTACGAATTTAATGTGACTAGTTTAGAAAAAGAAAAAGAAGAAAGCATACCACCATCTATATGTCTTATATTTATGCCCCTTCTTCCACCGTGACTTTTCAATTTCACTTTCAGTCCATTCTCAATTTATTACTATCAGCAATCCACTGTTTTTGAAATGTTTGAATTATCAAACTTATTTTTTTTATTTGTCTATTGATGCCCGACTTAATAATTATCAACTGACTAATCTTTTTTTTGATAATGTAAGTGTAAAATACGGGGAATTGGGCTATATCTCCAAGTAATAACTATTCCATGGCAACCTATCAAACCCATCTAATTTGCAAGATATTTGTCACGAATTTTTGAACTGTAGCAGAAATTCAACACGTTTCTCCTTTTTATAAGACTCAAATATTTTGTATATTTGTTGAAACATTAAATTCTGTCACCAAAAGAAATCAAAACATTAAATTCCTTTCACTCACTTCAATAGTATTTTCATCATCCATTAGAATTCAATATAATATCTCGTCCTTTGACTTTTTTTAGGCAGATATTGATTTGAGAAGATATTATTTTTTAAGTTATTATTAAACAAAATTTTTTTGCTCAGATTATTAAACAAATAGGTTTGTCAGGATTTCGGATTTTCTTGTATAGAAATTTTATTTTCTGCATTCAATCTTGAGGATTAAATTATTATATGTATTGGATATGAGAACATAATTAAACTTATTAGATAATAGTCTATTTAAACAATCTTCTAATAAACATAATTAGACTTAAGTACCTTGGAACTCACTTTAATTTGAAGATTTTATGGATCTAACATTAATTATATTCTTTATAAGGAACTTATAATTAATTTTCCCTATTAAGTTTAACTTTATATGGTATTATATCACTTGGACTTATTAGCTAATAGTATTGACGTTAAGTCATCACTTAAAAATCTGAGCAAAAAAAGGCATCACTTTAAATCAAATGGTATATATAAGACCCATTTGATTTTTTTTTGTGAGATTAAGGAAACAAAATAGGTTAATTAATTTTAATATATTTGATATTTTTTTAGATTGACTATTAGTTTTTAAGTCAAATAAACTAGTTTATAAGGTGGGAAAATCAAATATATCAAAATATAAGTGACTTTTTTTGTTTAATGAAAATTTTCCAAAAAAAAAGTCAATTAGGTTTTATATTTAGAATTAAATAAAGTAATTTTTACCGATACCTTAGACACACACATTATATTATATTGTGTTATGTTATATTTGCAATATATTGCATAAAAAGATGGGTTCGACATAATTAATTGTAGGATATTCAATACCATAGTATAAAGTATATATGGAAGCATATCACAAACTCGAGTTTCTTCTGACAAAAAAATCGAGTTTCTAATTTGAATCTGACATACTTTTTTCTTGGTAACGCAACAAAATGAAAATAAAATATTTGGATTCTCTTCCATAGTGTAGGCATACAACACATATATATCTGGTAAAAAAATACAAATGCATATATTAGAGTTAAATAAGAGATTTATTTTGATGCTATATATAGACTATACAACATCAATAATCCGTTTTATCTCCAAAGTATATAATTCTGATGCTATATATAGACTATACAACATCAATAATCCAAAGTATATATAGTTTATCTCCAAGTATATATATTAGAGTTAAATAAGAGATTTATTTTGATGCTATATATAGACTATACAACATCAATAATCCGTTTTATCTCCAAAGTATATAATTCTAATAAATATTCCAATTTATTACGTACTATACATGTGATTAATAAAATATTTGAAAAAAAATATGTATTTGTTTAAGACCAAATATGAACAAAGAAACAAACAAATTAATACATTAATTTGAATATAAGTATTTGATCATTCGGTTAGAATCTAGAAACAATCATTAAGTTCCTAAAATAAGAATTTAATCAATGAAAATCTCAGAATAAGAGTTAAAAGAATGAAGTAGGTACCGTGTCTTCCACATGAATTTATCATTGCATGTTATTAATTTGAAGGGTTTTTGTTAAGTGATCACTAAGGAGCTCGTAATGGCCGTTTTTTTCATTATAATACTCACAGTTCAAAATCTCTATCATAAAAAAATTATAATACTATTAGTACTGGTGAAAGTGAAAATGATAGTCAGGAAAATCAAGAGGAATGGAGCAATTAGAGCGATAAGGACAGTACACAAGAGTATGGCAAGCTTAAAAGAGAAGTCAGTGTTTTCAAAAATAAAAAAATCATTTAATATAGCAATGAGATCGTGGTGACGATAATGAAAGAGATAAAACCTTATGAACATCATGGGGAATGAACGAAATAGATTTTGAAGTATTTATTAACAGATAAGTTCGAATATGGCACGATTTGTTCACCTTATAAATATGGTTTTTGGATCATTTAAAAATTTAGACGACTCATATGATATATATGTATGTATGTAAATGTAAATCGATTTTTTGATGATATTGTTCATGAAAAATTGCTGTTAATTTGTGAGATAAGATCAAACACTAAAGTGATCATAATCGCATAAATAAGAATAAGTGAAAATAATAACACGCATATTGTAGTCACGCGTTTAAATTGTTGATATTTACGTTAATACATGGTTGGCTAAAACATGCAAGTACTCCTATTAATTTATAAATAAGAAAGGGGCCAAATTTTTAATATTACAACTTATCTTGACGTATTAAATTATTAGAGTTTGACATCGTGTACCATGAATTTAATATTACATTCACAATATATATATATATATATATATATATATATATATATATATATATATATATATATATATATATAAGCAACTAATTGGATGGTAATTATTCATATGAATCTAGTTTATCCAAATTATCTGCATATTGTAAGAAAAGAGTTTAGATGATTATGATCGAGAAATTCAAGGGACTTCCTACATATATATAAACAATGATATGATTCAAATATATACGATAGTATAATTCTGGCATAAAAAAGATAGTAAAATTTTTGTTATTAGAGTTTGACATCGTGTATCATGAATTTAATATTACATTCACAATATATAAGCAACTAATTGGATGGTATTTATTCATATGAATCTAGTTTATCCAAATTAAATTATCTACATATTGTAAGAAAAGGTTTTAGATGATTATGATCGAGAAATTCAAGGGACTTCCTACATATATATAAACAATGATATGATCCAAATATATACGATAGTATAATTCTGGCATAAAAAAGATAGTAAAATTTTTGTTTTTGAAATTGAAACTTATAGTCTTAAAGGGAAGAAGGAAAAAAACACTAAATATAAAAAATGGACTATGATAAACGACTACCCTTTTTTTCTAAGCGCGTGCGCGCACACACATATACTACCTCCGGTCCTAAATATAGGACCTAGATAACTTTTTTTTGGAGAGGTTAAGGTTGCAAAATAGTGTATTAAATGATGACATATTTGATATTTTTTTAGATTATCTATTAGTTTATAAGTAAAATAAATTAGTTTAAGGGAAAAAATTAGATAAATCAATTTATAATTAACTTATTTTGCTGTTTTTTAGGATTTTTCAAAAAAGTCAATTAGGTCTTATATTTAGGACCGGAGGGAGTATTTGTTTATGCACTATTAAGCATTAAATATGGACAATTATCCTATAAAATATTTGCTCATTTCGATAAAATTGAACAGAATCTTACCGTGTCCGGGTGAAGCAATAGTTAACTTCTAGATCTAAAAATAAGGCAAATTGTTTATGACATATGATGGAATAGATGAATTTTTCCTAAATATCATGGGTAATGACTATTCGACAAATTTGGTTTATCATTTTACATTAGGTATTTATAAATTTATTTTTCAAACAAAGTAAATAAGAAACTCTCATATATACTTCATCAAAATGATGTGACTTACACACATATAAAATACTCCCTCTAGTCCTAAATACAATACATTTCTCTCTTTCTTAGTACATATAATACCTTTTTCTAATCGATCACAATTTTTCTCTGAATTGTCGTCCTAAAATACAAACAAGAAAGGGTGGGGATAAAGCCGTAATGGAACAATGATAATATCATATATTTTTAACTAATTAAGTTAACATTCTTAATCTAATTAAATTAAGTAAATATTTATTTTAGTTATGAATGAAGGAAGGTAGTATATATAACTATGATTCCATGAAATTATACATAGATTACTTATAAAATATATAAGATCTGTTTTTACCATAAATTCAGCCAGAACAATGTGAGCACTTTTAAAAGTCCAAATAATAATTAAACACTTTGACTTTCTTAGGATTTTCTAAAGAAAAAGTCAAATAAGTCAAATAAATTAGTTTAGAGAAAAATTCACAAAAATAAAAATTTAAGTTACCTATTAAGCTTTCTTAGAATTATCTAAAAAACTCAACTAACTTCTATATTAAGAAATATAGAGAGTATAAAATATGTTACAATTAAATAACATATTTTGAGCTTTTATATTACAGACTAGAGAGAATGTGGAGATGAGCTCTTATATTTTGAAAAAAAAACATTCAAATTTTAAGCTTTATATTACGGACCGGAGCGAATATATATTAATTTTTATCAGTACCAGAGAGAGTATACTAAAATAAAATATAATATAAAAATTAGTTATATAGGGTCTATAGAAAAAAACACATGCATTGAAAATTTGCAATACAGTCCATAAAAGATGGACCAAACATAATTAAATGTAAGATATATATACAAAACGAGCATAAAGTGTGTGTGTGTGTGGAGGCAAATCACAAACTCGAGATCCGCAGACATCATATGAATTCTATTATCAAAAAACGTTTGGAGGCACCTCTAATTTAAATCTTGCTTATTTTTTCTTGGTAACAATATGAAAATAAAATATATGGGCGTCTCTTCCGAGTGTAAGCATACATACAATGATGCATATATACATAATAAGAGTTAAACATGGGATTTATTTTGATGCTGTAAATAATCTGTAAAACATCAATCCACTTTGTTTCCCAAATTCATAATTTTTTTAAAAACTATTTCTATTTATTGAGTATAAAAAGGAGATTTTCTTTTAAGTTTTATATTAAGGGTAGTTACTGATTTACAATACATATGATTTTAAAAAAGAAAAAGGTATTTTAGGAAAACAAATAATCAATATATATGCTACAAACCAAATCTGTACAACAAAACATACAAATTAGTTAATTGATTTGGATATAAATATTTGATTATTCAGTCAGAAAAAATCTCTAAGTTCCTAAACGAAAAATGTAATATGAAAAATCTCGCGACAATTATAATTCAAGGAGTGATTTTATCATGTTCTCGACATGAATTTATCATAATATACTCACAATTCAAAATATCTATCATAAAAAATGGTGGTAAGGAAAATCAAGAGGAATGGAGCAATTAGAGGAATAAGTACAGTACAAAAGTATATGACAAGCTTAATATAATAGAAGTGAAGACAACAACAAAGCTTTATCTCATCTAAGTGGGGTCGACTAAATGAATCAGGTGACATTATTGTGCTCTATTAGTAGTTATTTTTAGCGATAAATGATTGAACAAAATAACTCGTTGAATAATTTCATCAAGAGTTCTCTTCATTATTCCTCTTACTCTTTTGGGAGGACTTCACATCATTTTGATCAACTATCATCAGTGGCACCTTGAGGACGATATAGTAGCACTCATGCACTTCTCACTGTACTTGAGCAATACAATGTATTGTTATCAGGTAATGACATATTGTTAGCACAAATTCGTTGATCAAGATTTGACATAATTTTACGGTGGTTATTGAGGCCTAACACAAACCTCTTCCTTTATCTGGGCTTGAGAACGACTATAAATATTGGGAATATTCGTCACAAATATCAGATAAAAATAATTTTTAAAGCTTTAGAAAAAAATAGAGTCAAACAAAAATGCAAATTCACAAAGAGAGACAAGTTTGTTAGCAAAACAAGGTGTTTAAAATATAAAATAAAAATAAACAAATAGATAAAACGATAAACATCATGATGGGGAGTGAACGAAATAAATTTTGAAGTAATGATTGATGGATAAGTTCATATTTGGTCCGAACTTATGAATGTGGAATTTAGGTCATTTAAAAATTTAGATGATTCATATGTATATAGATATTTGTAAATGTAAATTGATTTTTAACTATATTGTTGATGAAAAATTGTTGTTAATATCAAACACTAAAGTGATCGTAATTGCATAAATAAGAATAAGTGAAAATAGTAACATGTATATTGTTATCATGCATTTAAATAATGGTGAGATTTACGCTTACACATGGATGTTTAAAACATGTATGTAGTCCTAGTTATAGATCAGAAATGTGGCAAATTTTTTAATATTACAACTCATCTTAACGTGCGTCTTATACTAGTGTTTGTTTCACATACGTGTACCATGCATTCAATGAAGTAATAGACAACTGGGCAATTGCTCTTATATTACTCTCATACGGATAAACGGTAAAATCATTACATTCACAATAAGCAACAGATTGGGCGATATATAATTATCCATATGAATTTATTGTGTCCAAATTATCTACTACTCCCTCCGTTCCTAAATATAAGATCACTTTGGGGAAGTGAATAAGTTCCTAAATATAAGATCACTTCCTATTTTATCTCAAGTTTTGCCCAAATTACCCTCATACTACCTCTTTTCATTGAAAACTCCCCCTCCTTTTAAAGTTAAGTAATCGAGTTTGGATTAAACCAGGCGGTAATCAACGATTTGGAGAGATAGATTTGGTTATAAATAGATCTAAATAGAAGAACTAATTCTAATTTTAACAATTTTTCCCAAATTATCCTCATCAATACTCTTCAATTATAGACAAATAAAAGAGGGAGAGTGGGGGTAAAGATAGATAGTGAGGAAGTATCATGTTATTTTAACTAACCTAACTAACATACTTAATTTAATCAAATTAAATAAATAATTCTTATAGTTAAGAACAATGGGAGTGGGAGTAGTACAATTCTATTTAGATTTGAGCATTTCCCTTTTTAAATTGAAGTTAAGACGTAGCTTTCGCCACACAATTTGTTTTCATCCAAAATGACAAGACTTGTTTTAAAAATAAAAATTTAGTACTCAACTTGTACTAAAGACCACGAATTTTCATGTGTACAATGTTTTTTTTTGTATTTATTACTAATGAAAAAAATTGCTGGAAATATATCGACAATGGTGCTATTTGCCATGTTTTTAAGCAGGCCAAACATTTTATCTTTTCTGGAAATTGAGGAACCTAATGCCATAAGCAAACACAAAGAGGAAGATGACAACAAAAGCAATATGAACCAAAGCAACTTGGGGGAGGAAGTCATATTTAAAGCCCATTTGATTCTCAAGATATGCTTTGATTGATGTGGGTTTTCCTCCAGGAATCTCTACCAAAGACTCTTTGTCCCCCACTTGAGAAGTCACTAGGCCATATATAGTCCATGCCACTGGGGATGCCCAATAATAGCACCTCCACCATATTGGTATTTGCTGCAAAATTAAAATCAACCAAATTTCAGTTCAATAGAGTATTAATAAGAGGTCCCAGGTCGGGAAGTAAGTTAACTTTTGTTAGATTACTTACTGCAATTTTAAATATAAGATTCCTTTAACTTTTGTTAGAAGTTAAGGACATGATAAATTAGACAATTAAATTATAAAATATGTATGTCATATGTAATTAGATTATAAATTAGTTTATAAGTAGAATAAATTAATTTTGAAGGGGGAAAATAACTATAAACAATTTAAAGTGATTAATTTTGCATCCTTAATTTCTAAAAGAAATCAAAATAATCTTATAGTTAGAAACAAAGGGAGTAGTTAGCTAATTCACACTATCAAAGAAATATGTGAAATTATTTATTTGAAATTTTGTCATGGTTTTCCTGAAATACCCATAAGCTGAAGTACACAAGATTTAACTATAGGGGTAGTTTGAGAAAATAATAAAGATTGGAGACAAAGGTATTAGGGTCTTACTTTTAGCTCCTACAATTATATCTTAAATTCAATTTAGTTGAGGATAATAAATCATTTTCCCATAATAACAAGTCACACATCAAAAAATAATTATACTACAGTGGACGTGGTATATGCAAGAACTAGTTAACTAATCCACACATATTAAGGAATAAACTAATTCATATACATTAAGAAATTAGGTGAGTAATTTATTTATAAAAATTTATACTGATTTTCCTGAAAATTTCTCTTTTTTTTAATCATTTAAATTGAAACGCCATCAACATAGCCTTAAATCCCTTAATACCGGAATCTAACAATTGAGGTTATATATGGGAAAAAAGACGTGATAAACTCATACATTAAGTCATATGATAGATGAGCTGTAACTAAGTACTGATATTTCGCTTGAGACAAAGACGGACTTTTATGAAAAGTATTAGTATGAAAGTACTCATTTGGTCCAAATTATAAGACCGAGTTGACTTTTTATATGACGGTTAACAAAAGCAAATTAAGCTACTAAACTACTACGTATGCCACATGTAATTATGTTAAAGGTTGGTTTCTCTAAGTAAAATAAATTAGTTTTTTGAAAAATTAATATACACTTTAAATGTAGTTTATTTTACATTCTTAATTTCTTACAAAAATCAGCTTGATTTTATAATTAAGATCACATGAAGTTTTTTTTTTTTTTTAAGTTTTAAGGTATCATACCGTTCTTGGAATGAGAAATCCAGAGAAGAGGTTCCAAAAGCTGAGGAAGAATGACATAACAATTGCAGCAATTTGGTGGTTTGGTGTGAGTGCTACAGTCATCATGCCATACAAAGTGAAGTAGACAAAGCAAGTGAAAATAAAGTAGTAGAACCACAAGAACTTGTCTGCCTCTGGTTGGAACCCAATCATTGAGTAGAGGATAGCTGAATAGGCTAAAGTTTGGATGGCAACATAAATTATCTCTATTCCTACCTGCAAGTCAACAAACATATATAAATTATGCTTTTTGGCATGTTAAAGTTTGTTACATAGGAGGGTTTGGACTTTGAAACTTATTACATATAGTCTCCATAATTAGTATAGAATCAACCATGTGAAGCTAAAGAGAAATCTAAATAGATTCCTTCATTATTCAGTATCAGAAAAGTGTTGCATATACACGAATGAAGAAATTATGCACTAATGGCTTATAATGAAGTGCTAATAGCCTAATTATATACTATTTACTTTAGTGACATATCCTATCAAAACTCTATCCATACTTTCCTTATCCTTACAACCTAAGGTAGCTTTTGTTAGAATATGAGAGTTCCACATTGACTAATTATTAGAGAAAGGATTGGAAGTATTATAATATTAAAAGAAGTTTAACACAATTGGTTTAATATATCCTAACAACTTCAAGTCAGATCAGTTTTCTTTACCTGAGCTATAGAATAAGGCAATTCTGAATACATTCCAGCTGCTCTTTCACGATAGAAGACAGTTCTCTCAATTGCAACAACTGGCTGTACAGAGTTGGTGTTGGTAGCTCCAAGGAAAATAACAGCTGAATACATAGCTCCCAAGAGATTCAAAAGATCCTGTTGCTTATGTCTGCCCCCAAAAAAAAGAGCATAACATTGATGATGATATAAGACAAAAGTGTAAATCATGATTGAGGAATCCTTCTCTATAAGCTACTTGTTGAGGTGGGAGAACCACCCCACCTAAGTATCCCATTGAACATGCCTTTCTACTCAATGTGGTACTTAATATAGCACAGAGAATTACTCCTACCAATTAATGTCAAGATGATTCCTAAATGTTTCCATATTCTTTAAACAGTAGGAGAAATAAAAATCTTGTCTTCTAGGTGATCCTACAATCTATTAAGAGAGTCTGCGTATGGGTAGAACATAAGTATACTTACATTTTGTCTCCTTTATTCCAAAATATTAGGCCAAACATGACACCAACAATTATTGTCATGAAGAACCTAACAACATTGTACTGTGGATTTCTCCAATAGGACCAGTACTGTTTCCAGAAGCAAGCTTCACATTGAGTGATGAAGGATTGGGAATATTTGGTTGGGAAGTAAAGGTCATTAGTTCCAGGCACTGGAGTGCTTAGCTCCTTGATGAGTTCTTCATTCTTTCTATAAAATATAAATATTAAAAAACACTCAACATTGTGAGAAATTTAATATTAAAAAAAAGGCAAGCATGAATATCTAGAAAAGCAGCAACTAGTAGTGCCTCTTACTGATATAATTCTGATTTTGTGTATAATTCAGCAAAGTCTACACCAATTTGAGATTCAACTGCTGGAGTACTTATTTCCAACATCCATGTGGCTGGATTATACCCCTCTCTAATCTTAGGAACTCCTGGAATGGCCTGCAAAAATGTTGTGCAGATATGAAATAATATTAACAACTTATTACAAATTTGAGAGCTCAAGGGGGAATTTCATTTCAATCCTACAGATGCTACTTATTTTTTAGTATATCCCAAAAGATTTTGAAATTTCAATTAAGATTTATCACTTAAATCCACATAAGCATTTATACAATTAACCATGACAAAATAACAAATGTCTATATGAAAATTTAGATGAAGTTCTTCCAAACTTTTTTTATGGAAAGACTACAGGTGTGACTTACTTCGAAGTACTCTATCAGATTCTGAGAATGTTGACCAAGAGGACCACCATATATGATCTGACCTCCTCTCTTCATTAAAAGTAGCTAAAGGAAACATGATTTTGAAATATGGTAAGAAATATTTTTTTCTTGAAACCAACCATAAGGCAGAAAACAAAAATAGTTTCATGTGATAATTTTATTGCACCTCGTCAAAAGCTTCAAATATGTCAATACTTGGTTGATGAATTGTGCAGACAACAGTTCTTCCAGTATCAACTGTATTTCTAACGGTACGCATAACAATGGCTGCGGCTCGAGCATCCAAACCTGATGTTGGTTCATCCATGAAGATTATGGAAGGATTGGCAACCAGTTCTACAGCTATGGTTAGTCTCTTCCTCTGCTCAGTTGATAAGCCATCTATTCCAGGAAGGCCTACTAGACAATTCCTTATTGGATGTAATTCTACAAGCTCCATAACTTCCTCAATAAACATCTACGACATAGAAATGAAACCATAACTAATGTGAATAAACATCTATAACTTTGATTTTTCAAGTTAAGTTCTCATAATGGAGAACTTATTGGTCGTCATATCTATATTAGATTATCTGAAATACTTCCTCCATTCCTAAATATAAGACCATTTTGTGTAATTTGATTAGATTAAGGATATTAGTTAAGTTAGTTACTATCACAAGATATTATTTGAGTCTCAAAGGCCTCAAGTCTACAATCTTTGTTATTTTTTATTTTTTCTTTCCTTTTTGTGTGTCCCAAATGGAATGGTTCCATATCTCATATGGATTAAGCCAATTGAATGATGTATGATCCCTTGTTCTGTTTACTTTCATAGAAAGAGAATAACTGCAAATGACAAGTTCCACAACCTGACATTCATTTACTTATCCAAATGGACAAAGAAGAAATACCTTTCTTGTTTCTTTGTCAACTTCTTTATCAAGGCGTAGCCAAGCAGAAAATGCAAGAGATTCATAGACTGTAACATTTGGAGAGTGGATGTCATTTTGTTCACAGTAACCACTAATCCGAGCAAAAGTGGATTGGTTCTTCTGATAACCAGATATGGTGATGCTTCCTTCAATATATCCACCAGTTTTTCTACCTGCAAGAACATCCATTAAGGTAGTCTTTCCAGCACCACTCACACCAACTAATGCTGTCAGAACTCCAGGCCTAAAAGCACCACTTGCATCTCTTAATAGTTGCAGCCTAGTCTCTTCAATTCCCTCTTTCTTCATTTCCTGGTATAAACCAAGTTGTATATGTTTCAGTAACATGATGATAAGATTCTAAATTATTAAAAAAACAATAAGGGAATATTGAGATACATACTGGTGGCATATTGATGTAGTAATTGACATGACTAAAAGCCAGAGACAGTGGTTGGAATGGCAACACCATTCCCTTATTGGTTCTTGTGGTATTATTTGCTGATTTAGGAGTTGAACAATCTGTGATGTTTCTTTCTGACATATTATTGCCTGTATTAAGTGTAACTATTTTGTTACTTATTGTTGCCATATTGCTTTATTTAAAGACAATATATAAGAAGCTATATGAAATTGAAACTCATGCAGTGTAGGAGAGAATGAATTCTAACCGTCACATTTGTTGGCCTTTGCTGCAACTTTTTGTTCGTTGGAGGATGAAGAATATATGCTTGCATTGTTGTCTTCTTCTCCTTCTTCCTCCAAAATAATAGATTTGGAATTTCCCAAAGCTGAAAATTATTTTTAAACATATTTTAGTGGTTTATTTCAACTTCTGATCATTCTGAGGCCTCTCTTTATGCTCTCTTTGATGTGTGTGCTCTTTCTAATTTACACTAGTTTGGTCTGTAGAAAACTTACGGTTCAAGTATGTCAAAGCTAGAATGAACAATATGTTGAAAAGTAAGGAAAAGCTTAGTAGTGCACCAACAGAAATCCAGAACCAAGAATCTTGTGTGAACAAGCCTCTTGACTTGAGAAGTGCCTTCCCTACTGTAGGCTCAGAGATTCTTGTGTCATTATTGGGCTGTGAAGAATTTTCAAAGAAAAATAAGACAAGAATCAGCATTTAGCAGTGAACTATAGTAATGTAATGTCATGTCTAGAAAAAGAGGTGTGTCCTTAATTCTTATATAGGTAATATCTTACAATGCTCCATCTTTTGTCTAGAAACTCATTGATGGCTATGGCATTTTGTCCGTACATCATAGGTGACGCGTAATATCCCCATATCATCCATGGTTCAAGTTCATCTGGTTAAAAAGAATAAAAAATCTAATTAGCAGCATCAAATAATACTTGAAGAGTCTCATTCTTGGATATTTAATAACGTTAGGGGTATTATAAAATTTTGACTATATAATTTTACTTAACAAATTATGACTATATAGTACTGAAGGGTCAGCTTAGCTCAATGGTAAGCTCGCTTGCCGTGTGGGTATGAGGTCGTGGGTTCGAATCAGCCACTGTGTAAAAAACATAGGTTAGACTACCTAATATATTCCCTTCCCCAATACCCTCACCAAGTGGGGACTAGAACTGGGTTGACCCTTTATATACTTGTTGTATAATATTGGAACAATTATAAGGACTCATAAAAGGGGGAAACTACAAGGACCTAATTATAAAATAAGGTGAAAGTTAATTACTTGCACATTTATTTTTCTTGAAATTGTTAATGGTTTTAAGCTTGAAACGATGCATGGTATATATGGCCTAATATGGTCATGAGTTGATATATGATAACGATTTTTTCTTTTCTCAGTGTGTTTAGATTATTTTAAAAATACTGAAGTGAAAAACTGAATAGGTTAACTTATTACCTCTAGAAACAATAAATCCACCAAGAACAAAAATAATTAGTAATGTGAAGGTGCCAAGTGTATTTGCTACAACTTGTGTTCTACCAATAGCTGCAATGAACCGAAAGAGAGAGAGAGCCATTTGATGCACACTGAACAATGCCAACAATTGACGAAAAAACCTGTACAAAATAATTTTCATCTATTACTCAAAGGTTGCACCAAGAATGTACATAGATTGCCTTAGATTGTACATAGATTGCACAAATTACAGATATTTGTTTTTTTTTAAAAAAATAAAAAACTAAAAAAAATTAATTTTAAACCCCATCTTTATCATATGTTATACTACCTCCGGTCCTAAATATAGGACCTAGATGACTTTTTTTGGAGAGGTTAATGTTGCAAAATAGTCTATTAAATCATGACATATTTGATATATTTTTAGATTATCCATTAGTTTATAAGTTAAATAAACTTGTTTAAGGGAAAAAATTAGGTAAATCAATTTATAATTAACTTATTTTTGCTTTTTTTAGGATTTTTCAAAAAAGTCAATTACGTCTTATATTTAGGACCGGAGGGAGTAGTATTTTTACATGCTCACTTGTATTTTCTGTTTGTCCATTTCACTCTGGTTTTAAGATATCAAAATCATTTTAGCCATTTCATGGTTGAAACCAATGACAGATAAAAATTTGTTGTTATGTAATAAAAAAATGGTGTAATCGAGTTTAACAATTAAAATAAATTTTCTCCATTACGTATTGCATTCAAATAATGATTAACATTTTTTCAAAATATGAAAACTTAGACGATATAATACTCATATGCATATAGAATATTTTTTAAAAAATATATATATAGCAATACTATATCTATGAAATAAAAGATGTGATTGTGGTGAAATGCCTTGTCTAAGAGGATGCTCATAATTGAAATAATAATCTCATACATACCTAGAAGGTGCTGGAGCAAAGCCAATGGTATAATAAGTAAGAATGATCCATAAACCTGACTCCATCAAAGAGAGAGGAACCCTAAGGACCCAAATAGGCAAAGCAAAAGCCCAAGCAGGATAAAACATGAAGTCTCTTTGCTTGAAGAAAATTGGAAGTCTCATAATAGTCATTGCAAGTTCTGCCATTCCATTGAACATCACATTGATCAAACTAAAGAACAAGGCACCTAAAAACTTCCCTCCATCTTCCAAATGTCCATGCTTCATCTTAGTTCTAAAAAACACTGTCATAGTTATTATAGACATTATTATAATCTGTGATGTCTTGAAAATATATATAAATGAGTTTCTCTTCATCAATAGCCACTCCCTTGAAAAGCATGCCTTAAAGAGTTCAACTTGAGAGATCCCATATTTGTCTTTCACTAATGCAGCTGGATGAGACTTTTTAGGATCAAAAGGTGTTCCAAGTTCATGATAAAGTCTTTGGCCAACTATATAGCTTTTGAAGTGATTTACAAACTCAGGCACACTAATATATTGATAAGGTATATCTGTTCTACACCAATATTGTTGTTGATCTTTTTTTGAAGTGACTTCTTGTAAGAAATCTGCAGCTCCTTTTCTTTCTGGACATTTGAAGCCAACGGTTTCAAAGAAGTCAATGATGTTTTCACGTGGGCCTTGGTAGACTATTTGGCCTTCTGCTAGTAAGATTATGTCATCAAAAAGGTCATAGGTTTCTGGAGCAGGTTGTAGGAGGGAGACTATCATAGTAACATCTATTATATGGACCATGTGTCTCAAGAACCTAACAATTTGGAAGGTTGTGGAACTATCTAAACCAGTTGAAATTTCATCCATGAAAAGTGCTTTTGCTGGTCCAACCAGCATTTCACCTGCAACAGTGCAGTAAAACATTAATATTGTGGTCAGCTAAGCACACATTAAGAGCCATTTGGTGCCTTTTTTATCTAACCTTCATCAGCATACAAGACATAATGTTTTCATGATTTTTGTGTTAGAGCAGTGATTGAAGTTTGTATAATAATTACACAATTTAAATTACCCAATAATGCAGTTTTGTCATGTTTTGGGGGTATTTATGGCTTTTTTCCCTATAGCCATGTTAAAAAGTTGTGAGAAAGTACAAAATGAGCCCGAAATTTCGTCTCAAACTCAAATACCGCCTAAATTTTTTAAGGACAAAAGTGAACGCCAAATTATAATTATGGTTACACAAAAATTGGACATAGATTGCACAAATCACAAATCATATTTTTGCCACGTGGAAACATTTTATTTTTACACCTCAGCATAAAAAAAAATTGAAAACTACAAATTAACAAAGCTGAAGAAAAAAGAAAAATGAATTTAAGCAAACCTGATCAAATCACTACTATATCTTCACTCTAAAAGAACAGATTGAGAAAAAACTGATTATTAATTTTGTGTCCAATCTGATTGATGGTGAAGATGAAGAACCAAACAAAACAGCTTATTAACTTAATTTTTTTCACTTCAGCCTCTGCTTCTAAAACAGTTCTTCTCTTTGTTCCCATTCATGCTATTTCTATTTTCCTGATATGCTGTGCATGAAGCTTGGAGCACACTCATTTAATTATCTGAGTGGGAAGGATATCTGATTATGCTGTAATATGATGTGTATGAATTAAACTTAATGTGCTTAACGTTTTAGTAATACTTGAGTAACTTAAGGATTTGCATGAGTAACACATGCTTGATTTATGAATACATACCAGTAGTTAAACGTTTCTTTTGTCCACCTGATATGCCTCTTCTCATCTCATCTCCCACCAAAATATCAGCACATATTTCAAGTCCAAGAATCTGCTACATTGAATCATAAAGTGGTCTGCTGATTGAACAACTCTAACTATCTAAAATATATGTACAAAGTGGACTCACAAACCTTGAGAATATAATCTGTGATGAGGCTGGTTTCTTGACCTGCCATTGCTGTGGCCTTCATGAAAGCATCAATCTCAGGGTCTGGTTTGATGCCAGCCTCTCTTTCTCTCCTTGATAATTCTGATAAAAGATCATACCTTGTTCCAACACCCAAGCAACGTCCTGAGAAGTCCAATGTCTCTCTCACTGTCATCTCCCCATGATGAAGATCATGTTGGCTAATGTATGCACATGTTCTTTCTGGAACAAATTCTGATAACTCATGACCACAATATGTCACTCTTCCAGATACCTGCTCATTAATTATTTCATGACTTCAATGTTGCAGCTGCTTTAAACATATTACTCCATCCTATACTTAATATAAGACCACTTTGACTTTTTCTATTGAAGTTAAGAAAGCAAATTAAACCATTATATTATAACACATGTCACATGTAATTAGATTATAGACTAGTTTATAAGTAGAATATACTCCCTTCATTCCTAAATACTCCATTCGTCCTTAAACATAAGAGCTAGTTGACTTTTTAGAGAATCCTAAGAAAGCGAAATGAACTACTTAATCATAACATTTTTTGTATATTATTAAATCATATGTTAGTTTATAAGTCAAATAAACTAGTTTAGAGAAAAAAAAATTACGAAAAAGTCAAGTAGCTCTTATATTTAGAAACAGGGGGAGTATAAGAGCTAGTTGACTTTTTTGGACAATCCTAAGCAAGTGAAACGAATCATTTAATTATAACATGTTTTGTATATTTTAAGATAATATGTTAGCTTATAAGTCAATTGAACTAGTTTAAAGAAACAATTAGGGAAAATCAATTTTTGATTATCTTATTTTTATTTCTTAGGATTCTAAAAAAATCAATTAGCTCTTATATTTAAGAACTAAATGGTATTAATTTTAACAAAAAAAAGATAATTATAATATTTTAAAAGGATTAATTATTTGACGGGACATTCGAATGTATTGAGTCAAAGTTCGACGAATAGGTTATGACAAAGTTTAAATTTTACGGACGGGATTTCATCAAGTGATTGAATTACAATGGAATCAAAATTATAGGGATCAAAAGATTAATATTTTTATTTTTTTTAAAAAAAGAAATTGCTACATGACTCAATCACAAACAAGTGTCAAAGTCATTTACCCTTGTATCTTTGTCCAGCTTGGCAGCAAGTGCTTGTAGCAATGTGGTTTTGCCTGATCTTGGAGGTCCCAGAAGTAAAGTCATTCTAGGGAGAGAGAATAATTAGTTAAAATTCAAATATTTTTCAAAATCAAAAACCCATGAATCATGATAAAGTTGAAACATGAATTTGCCAATAATTGTACCTTGATGGTCTTACAATTCCACTAACATCTTTTAGGATATTCACAACCCTTTTCTTAGATGGGAAAACCTTGATTGATCCCAAAAATCCCTATTATTGTCCATAGACAAGAGAAATAAAAGTAACATGTTACAAAAGATTTCATACAAGATAATAAAGTAATAATGAGTAACAAAGTGTTTGTTTAAAAGACAAGAGAATTATTCAAAACAAAAACATATTCATAACATACAAGACAAAACCCCTCTCACATATTCAAATTATAAAGAAAAATCGTTTAATAAGTTGATCCAAACACATAATTAAACATGCATTTAAGTTTCATGATTGGAGTTCTTTTTGAATGAGATTTAATTTGGAATCTAATATGAGTTCCTTTCATATGGAAATACCTCTATTGCATTCATAGTAGAATTCAACAATGTTGGCAATGCTCTTGTACCAAGATATGCATCTCCTTCGACTGATAGATTCTCAAATCTTACTTCAATCTTAGGAACCTCAATTGAAACCCTGCACAAACAAAACAAAGCAATCAAATTTAGCAGCAAAACAAATCAAAAGATAGCCTTAAAGAAAACTATTTCATGGAGGGTTAAAGTTACCTATCAATCCTGTCCCTTAATCTTTGGAGGAACTTCTCATTGTCTTCTTCAACAGTTTTGAGTATACTTTCCAAGAGAATCTTCTTTTCTTGCATGCCAAGCTTGGTAATGTCAACTTCTTCATAGTTAATCTTTCCACTATCAAGAACTTGTTTGAGAATTCCTTTCCTCATCCTATCATATGTGGGAAGTCTCTCTATTGCTGCCCACTTGAGTTCTTCTTCATCTTCATCTTCTTCCTTCCTCCTGCTTCTCTGAAACACATCTTCTGATCTTCCCATCAAATCAAACAGTCCAGAAGATGTCCTTCCAGATTTAGACCTCTTTCTTTCTGCATTCCATATTTCTGCATCCATACTGATCAACAATGATAATTTATTAATCTTTCTTCCTTTTTGAGAGACGGAGTTCTTATTTGGGCATTGATGAACAAGATTCAGAATGGAAGCTTAGAACATGAAGAAGATAAAAAAGAACAAAGAAATATGTGGAAACTGATGTTCCTGAAAATGAAAATTGAGAGGTGGGTTATAGCTTTGGGATCAAGAAAATATATAAAGTCTATCAAGCTTTGTGAAATGACAAATGGAAATAATTAAACTTCCAATTGGCACTCACACACACACACACACACACAAACACACACACACATCTCTCTCACACACACACTAGTTTGTGTATATCAAGTAAGGAAATCAAAGAAAGACAATGTTGAGATTTTTCACAGTTCATAGGATACTTTTCAATTTAGTTAGTCCTGAAAAAGAGAGGCAATATGACACTTCTCCTCTAACTATATAAGTAGCTTTTATCTAAATCCTTGATTTTAAAAACTATGTTTTAATCTTTTTACTTAAACTTTGTTAATCTTAAATGAAGATATTTTGTAAGGTCAACTTTTACTCTAAGAATTCGAGTTAATATAGTAGTAGCATTTAAAAACGTTCCTTTAACATTTGAAATTTCAATATCAATTTTTTAGTGGAAACTGTTGTAAGAACTAAATAATACAAAATTGGTTAGAACTTAGAAGTACATATAGAAAACTCTAATTTGCGTCATCGGCTTTCAAGGTCAATCATCTAGGGATAGGCTAGCAAGTTGGGCTAAAATTCTATTTTTTGTGATTCATAATAATATATTAAGTACCTATCTACTACAATTCTATTCAGATTTGAGCATTTTCCTACTTATTGTAGTTAGGAAGTAGCTTTTGCTACACAATTCTTTCATTAAACATGATAGAAGACTTGTTTTAAAAATAAATATATAGGAGTACTCATTTTTGGATAGAATATATAGGAGTACTCAACTAGTAGTACTAATTAATAACCATAAATTTCATGTGTACAATGTTTTCTCTGTATTTATTATTAGTATAAAAATTGCTGAACCTGAAAATATATCGACAATGGTGCTAATAACCCATGCGTTGAAGCAGGCCAAATTGTGTGTGATAATATCAATAGTTTTGTTAAATATATGTTACGCACTACTAAAAAACCTATATTCAGGTTCTTACACAAAACTTAATGTTCTCTTAGTCAATAAAATTTTAAAAAAGTCTCATTAAAGTCACACCTAAATAATGCTCATTCACTCGTTAATGATAACACTTTTAGCTTTATCAAATCATTAGACTTATGGAAACTTTTCCCTCACAAGTGTACTATATAAAAAAGTCTTGAGGCGAAAGGAAAGTAAAATTTTTTGGGTGATTTTATCAATTAAACTGAGTTGAAACTCCAAATAAAATTTGAAAGCCCTACAATTTCTTAGAAATGAAAAAATTGTTAGAGTTACCTAGGCTAGGAAAATAATTGTTTGTTTGTGTGTGTGTCCGTGTGTCACTTTGTGAGATTGTCAACTTACGCAAATTAGGTGATCCTTTTCATTTTCTGCGTATCCGCGTGCTTCATGAGCCACCAAACGTCCAAACCAAATCGTTTTCTTTATTTATTTAATTATAAATTATTTTTGACTTTATTAACAAACAATTTTTATAAATTTTATTTAAAAAGAAATAGTTCCCTCTGTCTTACAAGTAATAGCGATTGCTTGTTTAGATGTAATGTTTGAAAGTTAGATTTTGGTGCAAACATATGTTTTAAAATCAGGGTAAAAACTTGATGAGGGCCATCCCCCCTGGATGCCCCCCCCTTGCCAAACCACCAGCCTCCAGGGAACCCAGACCCGCCACCCCCCATGCCGATGGAGGCTCCCGGCGAACCCTCGGACCATGGCACTCGCGCGACGTCACTCCCCACTGGCGGGGACCATCAGGAGCCACCGGAAAACTGGTACGAAACACAGGTTGAGGGTATGAGCGAAAGTGAGGAGGAGGGAGAGGGCGCCACCCCTGTCCAGCCGAGTCACCGCTGACTCTTGTCCAGGTGTTTTCTGATTTCCCCTTTTTGTTTCTTTATGAATATTATCGCTTGGAATTGTTGCGGCGCCGCCGCCAAAACCTTTCCTGGCAGAGTTCGGGATCTTATTAAAGATCGTGATGTACATATTTTATTTCTTTTGGAAACTAGAGTGAGTGGCGCCAAAGCTAGCAGAATGATTAGTTGGCTGGGCTTTACTAGGTGGATCCGGGTAGAAGCTACAGGATATGCGGGGGGCATTTGGTTATTGTGGCGTGATCAAGATATGTTGGTTGACTATGTTACATCTACTACTCAGTTTCTCCACTGTCATGTGTCACATGTTTCTAAGCAGATCAGTCAATTCATCACTTGTGTCTATGCTGAGCCTGTGTACTCTAAGCGTAGTTCTCTTTAGACTGACCTCCTTTCCCTCCACTCTGTCGCATCTGAACCTTGGCTCATGTTAGGCGACTTTAATGCCTATCTTCGGCCTGAGGATAAGACGGGTGGGGGCCCTCCAAACTTCCGGTCCATGCAGCAATTCAACAACTATATCCAAGCCACTGAATTGGTGGAGGTTAAGTGTGCGGGTGACTATTTCACTTGGGAGAAGAATTTGACTAAGGAGAAAATTGATTGGGTTTTTGCTTCTCGCTCATGGATTAACCAATTCCCGGATGCAAAAAACTTCCATCTTAGCAAGTTTGGTTCAGATCATAGACCTCTCTACATCCAGTGTGTGCCACCCTTGCTCCCTCGCCGTCGCAACCCGTCATTTAAATGCCAAGCAGCTTGGCTTTTGGAGGAAGATTTTTCCTCCTTGGTCCGGCAGGCGTGGTCCTCTGACAGATGGTTGGACAACGTGAGTAATTTCACTACACAAGTTGGGGAATGGAGTAGGTGTATGGTGGGGAACGTATCAAGGCGCAAGCATTCCATCTTCCGGCGTATAGAGGGGGTCGAGAGGGCGAGGACCCGGAAAGATTCCCCATATCTTGCTCAGGTGGAGAAGGATTTGTGGCTAGAGTACAATAAAGTCCTGCTGCAGGAAGAACTAGTGTGGTTCCAAAAATCCCGATGTAATTGGTTGCGTTGGGGAGATCGCAACAGCAAATTCTATCACACCTCAGCCATTATCAGGAAACAGCGTAACTCTGTGGATGGCCTACTGAATGACAATGATGAGTGGGTCTTCGACCATACTGCCCTTCAATCGCTGGCTGTGGCTTTCTACAGGAATCTTTTCATGAGCGATTCCCATCGCTCCCCCTTCTTGCCTAGTATTACCACCTTTCCTCCGCTGCCGGATTCAAACTTGGCTGCTATCTCTAAGGAATTCAGTATGGAGAACATAAAACAAGCTTTATTCGACATGGGTGCCTATAAAGCACCGGGCCCGGATGGTATACAGGCCTTCTTTTATCAGGAATTCTGGGATACGATTGGCCCCTCCCTTTACAGCTTGGTTAGAAGTATCTGGGCTGACCCGTCACTTGTCAAGAGCATTAACCACACTTACCTTGCTCTTATTCCTAAGGTTGAGCACCCTCAGCGTATAAAGGACTTCCGGCCTATTTCCCTCTGTAACGTAAGTTATAAAGTGATTACGAAGATCATTAGTACCCGCCTCCGTGTTGTGATGGATAAACTTGTGGGACACCACCAATGTAGCTTTATTGCAGGCCGTCAGAGTAGCGACAATATCATCATTGCTCAGGAAGTAATCCATTCCATGAGAACCAAGCCTAAGAAACAGGGGTGGCTTGCAGTGAAAGTGGATCTGGAAAAGGCTTGTGATAGACTTGACTGGGGTTTTATCCGGGAAACCCTTGTAGCGGTGGGCATCGAGAATAGGCTCTGTGACCATATAATGGCCTGTATCTCCACCCCCTCCTTTAGTATCTTGTGGAACGGTTCTCCAACTGAGACATTCCAGGCTTCTAGGGAAATTAGACATGGCGACCCCATCTCCCCCTACATCTTCACCCTCTGTATGGAAAGGCTCCACCACATTATCAGGGATGAAGTTGAGGACGGTTTCTGGTCACCGATCCGCCTATCGACTGCGGGTCCCCCTATCTCCCATCTCTTCTTTGCCGATGACCTCATCTTATTTGGCGAAGCCTCTAGTCTTCAAGTGGAGGTGATGTTAAAATGCTTGCATCGTTTCTGTTCTACTTCTGGCCAGAAGCTTAGTTGCGAAAAAACGAAAATTTACTTTTCAAAAAATGTCCATGGGACAAGGGCACTTGAACTGAGTAATTTGATGGGAGTGAGCCTTACTGGTGATTTGGGTAAGTACTTGGGAATCCCCCTCATCCATAAGAGAGCTACCCGTGCAACCTTTGCCCCGGTGTTGGAGAAAACTGGTAAACGCCTAGCCATTTGGAAGAAAGGTTGCCTTAATATGGCGGGGCGCACCACTCTGGTTAAATCAGTCCTGACTGCCCTTCCCTCTTACTACATGCAAACAATTCTTCTCCCTAAAGGGATCACTCGTGAGCTTGAGTGGGCCAGTAGGAGTTTTCTTTGGGGGGCGGACGAGAATACCCGCAAACTTCACCTGCTTGCTTGGGATCAGATCACTCAAGAGAGGAAGTATGGTGGTCTTGGCATCAAAGATTTTCGCAAACAAAACATCGCCTTTATAATGAAGTTATGTTGGGGCCTCCTTACAAAGAAGGACGCTCTTTGGGTTCAAATCCTCCGTGCGAAATACCATTGTGGTGTTGGTGATTTGCCTACTGTTAGCCGAAAGAGAGAAGCCTCCCTCACATGGCGAGGTATTTGTGCCGTTTGGAATGAGTTTCAGGCAGGAGTTGGCAAGAGAATAGGCAACGGTAGTACATCGTCCTTTTGGATGGACAACTGGGCGGAAACCAATTCCCCCCTGATTACCCTTATTCCTGGACGAGAGGGCTCCATCAACCCCCATGACACCGTTGCTAGCTTCACTAGGGAAGATGGTTCTTGGGATACCATGCGCATGACCTCCTGGCTTCCGATCCATATCATTAACCGTATCACCTGTGCACACCCACCCCGTGAGGAGCGAGGAGTGGATAAATTCTATTGGAAACCTGCTGCTAACGGTTGTTTTTCTGTAAAATCTGCATATTCCTTTTTGTGTGCAGGTACCGCAAGGGAACCAAATTCCATCTGGCAGCTGCTTTGGAAGTGGCATGTTCCCGAGAAGATCAAATCTTTCATGTGGCTCGCGGTTCACGGCAGGGTCCATACTGGCACTCTCCGTAAGAATAGAGGATTGGAGGGGTCTGCACAATGCCCCTTTGATTGTGGAGAGGAGGAAGACATACTCCATCTTCTACGTGACTGCCCGAGGATTAAGGCGTGCTGGAAGTCCATTCTCCACCCGGGGAAATGGCATAGGTTTTTCACCCTTGACAAGGATGCTTGGATCAAGTGGAATTTGCTGCAAGATCTTGGCACTCCTGCGACCAACTCTGTACCCTGGCCTACCCTCTTTGGGTATATTTGCTGGGATTTTTGGGTCTCTCGCTGCAACCAACTCTTTGATACTAGTTCCATCACCAAGCCTCCGCAGGTCCACCACTCTTTCTTCCGGGCCTCCACTGACCTGTCACTTACACACTCAGATAAGCCTCGCTTTAAGGCTATGGATTATCCTCATCAGGGGTTAGTGACAGCCGAGAAGGGGGTCACCCTCACGGTTGATGGTTCAGTGCTCCGCACAGGGAGTAGTGGCTGTGGTGGTTATCTCCTCTCACATACTGGCCAATGGCTTGGGGGTTTTAGTTGTAAACTTGCTATGGTTCCCCCAACCATAGCTGAGATCCTGGGCATCTATTATGGCCTCACTTGGTGTTGGAACAAAGGATATAGGACGGTTGTGCTGCGGTCTGATTCCATTGAAGCACTCAACTACATGCTCAGGGGTTGTGATTGTGAGCATCCATTTAGGGATATTATTGATGACGCCCGCGCGACAATCCATAAAGATTGGGATATTCAGTTTTGGCATGCTCATAGGGACTCTCTTTTACTTGCTGATCAATTAGCGAAACATTCTCATAGTATAGATAGAATCTTTTGTGAGTTTCACCAGCCTCCTTCCTTCCTAGAAGGGAGGGATGCAGGGGGAACTTAAGTTCCACTTTTGTATAGCCTTTTGTAATGCCCCTTGGCATATAGGTTTCAGTTCATATGAAAAAAAAAATCAGGGTAAACAAACATTATACACTTTTAATGATAATTAATTCGAGTAAAAGATAGCTTTCAGCTAAGTAAGATAAACATTCACAGATTTTTTATAATAATTTTTTGCTTGAAAACTTAGGTTTGAGGTTGAAAACCTAGGCCCGAAGCTATTTTCTCAACTTTTTAGAAAGTATACTCCTAAATTTTGGTTGTAAGAAAGGAAAGGAAAGGAAAGGAAAGGAAATGATTGGAATGGAAAGGTAAAGAAATAACTAGAATTAAGAGTAAAGGAAATGAATGTTGACTCATTTGGTTACATATGAGAGAAATTGAATTGAATTGAAATGAAAACATTTATTAGAGATGTGTAAATATTTGCCCATATTTTTCTTAATAATTATTTTTTAATAAAAATTATATTTAAATTTAAGAATCAATAATTAACGCAAAATATTATTTTAAAATATAATAGAATATATTTAAATTAATGAAATTTTAAAGCTATCATAATTTTCAGAAAAATGGTCCTACATTTAATAACTAATCAATAGAAAAAAAACTAAAGAAACACAAAATATAATAATATGGTAAAGTGAGTGTCTAGGTTATTTCAACTTATTAAGTGTATTTAGAATGTAACCATAAACATGAAGCAAATAAGAATGCTAAAGTTGCAAAAAAAACAAATTGTATGCCTTATTTAACACGTCATACATAGATAGTAGATACACCTAAGTGAACAAAAATGAATGGGAATTATGATTGATATACCATCAACCAGATGATTTAATCTTTTAGTTGATAAAAATGAGGATTTAATTGATTGAGAAGCGAGAAATAGATAAGTCGAAATTTCTTCATTATTACATCCAAACACGTATTCTAGAAAAATATAAGTAATGCAAAATAAGAACATCATAAAAACAATACTCCCTCCGGTCCTAATTATAACCTAATTGACTTTTTTAGAAAATCCTATAAAAAAGCAAAATAATTTGATTATAAATTGAGTTACCTACTTTTTCCCGATTAGTTTATTTTACGTACAAAATAATGTATAATGTAAAAAATATATCAAATATGTCATGATTTAATAGTCTATTTCGCAACATTAACCTCTTAAAAGAAAGTCAATTAGATCTTATATTTAGGACCGAGGTAGTACTATTCAATAACTTTTACACAAATAGCATTATTTAACTTAAATATAATATCTCAATGGGCAGTTTGGCACCCAACACATCCCACTAATTCAGAAGAGCCCTGAGCCCATGGGCTCTACTCTACCAAGAAAAACTAACTTCAGCTAGAGCCAAACCAGGGCTTGAAGGATGCCACGCAATTGGACCCTTGAAATTTAATTTTGAAACCCTCAATCAACATATGAACATGAGAATCAAAGTTTCAGAAAAAAAAATCAAGACGTTCAATCAGAGACAAGTTCGAAAATCATGTATACTTTTTTTCCCATTTTTATAGAATTCATTCTTTAAACCTACTTGAATCTAATCTTCCCTAATTGTACAAAAGATTGGGGAGGTCAATATCTTCATACAGAATGTACATGCAGTAAAAATCTATACAAAAATTACAGTTAAAAAACCCCAGCATCAATAGATCTGCTGTAAACATTTTCTGTAGTAAAAATTGGCTTGGAATAATTAGCTCCAGAAATTTCTCTACCCATCCTCAATCAAGAAAGTAGCCTGCCGAGATATCTGTTGATTCTGTGACTTGAGCTGCTTCGGCTATTTTAACCAACATAGTGGCCTTAAAAGTTGCCAAATCAGCATTCTCCATGAGAATCTGAGCTCTTCTGCGTTTCAATATTGCCAATTCCATGGATTTTCTTGCAGAATCTTTAGCCTCTTCAACTCTAATCAAAGCATTCCTTTCTTCCAAAGCATATTGTTCAGCTGCTGTAAATGGATACAGAACATGAGACAGTTTTACAGGAAATTTGAAGATGCCTGCAATTTAATGCTGGTCAAGTGAAACCATAAAACAAAATTGAGAAGATCATATTACAAAATCAAACAATATATGCATCCTAGGCTCGAACAATCGAAACACATAAAACTAAAACGTTCACAAAATCAATCAATCAAACAAGACACGCAATCAAACATGCCAGCACCAGAGCAGAGGGTAAGTTGGGACAAACAAATAAGGGATACGTGTCTATTTTGCCCTGTCAGTTTTCGCTCATGAGCAATTTTGCCTTGAAAGTATTTTTTGGATTAAATCTAACTTGGAAATGTTATAAAGGAGCAATTTTACCTTTTACCATTAAAATATTAACAACCAGCATCAACTTTTTAACCGTCAATCTAAATTTATAAAAAGAATAAGGCAATATCACTAAATTTTGAAATTTCCAGGGAAATTTTAAACCCTAGAAAACTTCCAGGAGGAAATAGCCCTTTAACCCAACAAAAATCTTTAATATCTCAACATTAACCCAACGTAGCACTATAAAAGTTCCACAAAAAAGACACCTCCTAGATCAAAGTTGTCTGATAACAGCACATTTGATAAACAGCCAATAACTCAACATAATTAAATCGTGATAGAAACAACCTTCAGGCCAATCTTATAGCTAAAAACAGTAAATACCTTGTAGTACAGATTGATTAGGTTGTCTCTTAGCCGACCTCTTCTTCCTTAGCAAAGGCTTTGGTACATTTGGAGCTTTCTTAGTTTGATGTTCCTGTGAATGAGACGTGATTCAATCAGAACAGTGTAGTAGAGCATTTTAAAACGCCATTTACATTAATGGTTCCAAAATCAAAGAACAATAATAAGAAATTAGAGAGGAAGTGAAGTGAAAAGCTACTTCGGTAGTATTCATTTTCCATGTCACATATTGCCACATCAATAAGCCTCATCAGAATTCTTAGTCAATTAATGGTCAAACTTTACACCTCTGTTTGAGAAGACCCTATTTTAGTTTACAATGTACGGTTTTGCCCCTTTAAATTTACGAGTCTTAGGTGCTCTTTTTTAAATTTACAGTGGTTATTTTTGCACCTTTACCCAATAATAAATTAATAAAGGATCATCTTGCACATGAGTTGTATTTTACCATAGAAAGTTGTCCTTTCCTTTGTCAGACTTTCATAAGTTGTCATTCTCACATTTTCCCTCTTATTCAATTGTTCATGTGTCAAACAACATTACATAGAATGGTTGCATTGGCCAAAGTAATATCATTCCAAAAATGGTAAAAAAGAAATATGAGCTGTGGTATTCAACAGACATAGAAACAATAAATGAACCTACAATGTCAAATCCCCGTTCAAAGACACAAACTCTAAGATGTACATCACATGTACAATAAAACTTGTGCAATGAATTTTCTAAGCCAATGTGAAAATACAAATGGGAAATCTTACTATGCACAAGCCCTGAAATTTTCACCATCATTGCTGACAGAATGAGATGGCAACAATAATACCTACGAAGTAATTGACATCATAAAACTATCACATATATACTGCACGCAAGGAATAGATTATCTGAAACACAAAGCAGTTTTACCTGGAATACACTGAGTGGCAATGAACGCTTCTGCTTGCGTTTTTTCATCCAATAGCCATGTACAGCTTCCACAACTCCATCGCTACCCAGATCCCGACAAAGATTGGCAGGCAACTTCCCATCAGAAAAATCACCAGGATTGCGATAATGGGCCTTCTCTAAAGCATCAATCATTAGCTCAAAAGTATCCTCTGAAACATGTTCTTGAGAGTCATGATTGAGCTTTTTCAGCCATTCCTCATCCTCGGCATCTATATCATATATTGCAGTCCTCCTGGCCAAAGCTCTAGATATTTCATCACCCACTGAAATATAGGGATCTGGTCTGCGGAAGGTAGCATAATTACTGTCTGCATAGCCAGGGACTTCACGCACCACAGGTACTGGAATATTTTTGGCTGCACGAGGTACAATATTATGGTCATAACACTGTTTATAAAGATTTTTGAAAAGAATCCAGTCCTGCCGCCTATTAAACTCTAGCTTCCAACCATTGTCCAATGGAAACATTGTCCCATAGGTGAACCGATTGCAAGTGCTGGGCCTCATAACTCTTTCTGGCTTGATAGAGCATCTTGTCAAACCATCTTTCTTTGCAGTGAGAAGCCAGCCTTTGGTGGCAGACATCTCAAGAGTAACCACTACTCCCTGTACCCTATAACCTTTGCATGACTCTGTTACTAAAAGATTTGCAGAGCACAGAGACGAATCCAGGTCTTCAACTGAATCAACAACGGAAGAAATCGGCTTTTTGAAGCTTACACGGGGAGTAGATTGAGCCAAACTTCTTAGTCTCATCCTTGTAACTACACCAGTCAAAGGAGTGCTGTTTTTCTTGCTATCCACAGAATCAGAAGCCAATGTCGCATGAGTTTTCTGTACGCTCAACAACAAAGGATTTCGAGCTTTCCTTTTCATACGTGAACTTCTCTTTCTCTGAACCCCTCTAGAATTTAAACCATTTCTGTATTGTCCAGTCCGTGCAGCTATCCTGGAACTCCTAACAGGGGCATGAAACAATAAATTGTCCTTGATTTCAACGACATCAGATGAGAGGGCTAAACTCCCAGAAGGTTCTCTCTCGCCAGAATGGCACAAACTCTCAATTTCTTGACAATCGCTATCCACCTCATCATCATCATCACTATGCGCACTTAATAAATTATTTACAAGTAAAAATGACCTAAAAAAGGATCTTCTTTGCATTGCAGAATGCAAGTGCATGAAGGTTAAGGGGACGGCAGAGAAATCCAGACTGAACAATGGGTCGAATCCAGTGTTCCCAAAAAATTTGCAAATTCCAACATTCACAGTAGGAGGCCCCTGGAGTAGAAAAAAACAAGAGTTAATCAATAAGCATAGAAAGATAATTAAAGCCTAAAGAACCACCCACTGTACAAAAAATAACTTAGCAAAACATCAATTCAATACTCCCTATGGTCCTAAATATAAAATCCAGTTAACTCTTTTTTTTTATTGAGAATCCTAAGAAAGCTAAATAAAGTAATTAAAATTGATTTTCCTAAATTTTTCTCTAAACTAGTTTATTTGACTTCTAAACTATCATATTATCTGTTAATATAGAAAATATAATATGATTAAGTGGTTCGTTTCATTTTGCTTTCTTAGTATTCTAAAAAAAAGTAAACAGGTCTCAAATTTATGACCAGAGATTAATATATTCTCATTACAGGCCAGTAAAAAAAAACAAGAATTGGGCTTAACCAAGACATCACATTTGCAATTCTTAAGATATATTCTCATTACAGGCCAGGAAAAACAAGCAAGAATTTGGCTTCACCAAGACATCACATTTGCAATACTAAAGATATATTCTCCTTACAGGCCAGAAAAAAAAAACCAAGAATTTGGCTTCACCATGACATCAAATTTACAACACTAAATATGCAACACAAAGAATATCATCAAGAATAAATCACCTGCAAGAATTGGATACCCAGGGATGCATAGGCACCACATAATGGCTCAACTAAAACAAACGCAGAGAGTTCCTCAAACGTCAAGCCAACTCGCCTAACATACCTCAACACCGAATCCAAGAAACAAGAAACCCAACAACAAAAAGAAGAACTCCCCACAGCAACAACAGAAAGCACAGCCTTAACATCCTCACAAAGCTTCCTTCTTTGCCTCCTACTATAACACAAACCCCACCTATTATCATAAATATCAGAACTTCCACCTTTCCTTTTCCCTCTCCTACTATATACATAACCAAACATTTTCTTAGGCCCATCATCATTCAAAGATTTCCCTTCTTTCATTGTCTTCATCCTCTTTGTTCTTCCACCACCAGAATCTGCCTGCTTATGTTTCTGTTTTCCCAAAACTAATGATGATTTTGATGACACTTGTTCTTTCTTTGCCTTAACAGAAAAGTCCTTCCCATGATTACTCTTGTTATTATTATTATTGCTACTACTAACAGGCTTTGACCAATCATTGTTTTTTCCGCCGTCGTCGGTGACGGCGGCGGCGGCGGCGGTTTCCGGCCAAAGTCGCCGGCCGGAGCGCAAAACTCTAGCTGAGTCAGCTCCTTTTATAACTCCGAAAACCCTCGTCGTCCTCCTCATCCCTCCCGCCGGCATTTCCGTACGGCCAGAAATGAACTCGCCGAGTCAATCACTGAGTCGACTCACACTCAACGAAAAACAAACTTTGACTCGTGATTTTCTCATGCACTAAAGAAAAGAGGACGGAAAATCAAAAGACTCGAAACGCGAGGTGAAAGAAAGTGAAATTGAGAGGAGAAGGCATGGAAATCGAAGAATAATTTTTTTTAAAAAAAAATAAATCGAGTGAGAAGAGTAAAAATGGAAGAATCGAAGGGGGAAAAGAATCGGAAGGTGAGATCTGATGGAGAGAGTAGAGAGAGAGAGTGAAGGATCGAAGGAATTTAGGTGTTAGAGAGAGAGAAGAGAGAATTTTGGAAGCTAGGGTTTATGTTGTGAATAAAACCACTGAGGAAGAAGATGAAATCGCCGACTTATGAGGGCCGTTGGATGGGGAGATGGACGGATGGGATTGAAGGAGTTCCTTATAAATAGTTATGGAAAGCGATTTCGGGGAGAGTGTGAGTGAGGGAGGGACTAGGGAGTGAGGGGGGTGATATTTTGGGACACGTAGGTGTGGGACTTTGGGGTGTGGAAAGACTGTTATGCCCCTTGATTAGGATGGCCCACGTCACTCACTCCCTCAAAATTTGAATAATGCTTTCTTTTTCTTGTTCTTCAATTTTGTGTCTTCACTATGTATATGTATGTGGCTTCTATCCAACATGTACCTAAATGGTCTAATGGTCGACCTCTGAATTAACTCCTCATCATTTCCATTTAATGGTTGGGAAAATGATATCAAAATGCTTGGGCAATTGATTTGGGGTTGTATGAAATGTTCCACTAAATATTTTCTGGGAAAAACTTATCTCCAGTACTTGACCTTTATTCCCTCCAGTGTACCAATGAAAAGTTGACACATATACAACAAGCCACATCAGCCCTACATCTCATCATTCCCAAATAAAAAAAATCACCCTCTCTCCTCCCCACTTCATCTTCTTCCCCAACCTTCTTCATACCCCTCCACCACCCACCTCCACCGGCGTCTGCCACAACCGCCGCCGCCACCTCCACCGGCGCCTCCCGCCGCCGCCGGCGGTGGGGAGACGGCGACGGTGGAGGAGACGGCGTCGGCGGTGCAGGAGCCGGTGGAGGAGACGACGGAGGTGGGGAGGCGCCGATGGGGGCTGCGGCGGCGGCGAAGACGGCGACAGTGGGATGCGCCAGTGGAGGGGACGACGCCGGCGGAGGCGGAGGCGGAGGCGGCGAGATGCGCCGGTGGAGGGGGCGACGCCGATGGGAGGCGGCGGCGGCGGATGCTCCGGTGGAGGCGGCGGGATGCGCCGGTGGAGGAGACGACGCAGGTGGGGGCGGCGGCGGCGGCGGTGGGAGGCTCCGGTGGGTGGTGGAGGGGTATGAAGAAGGTTGGGGAAGATGATGAAGTGGGGAGGAGGGAGAATGATTTGTTTTTATTTGGGAATGATGAGATGTAGGGCTGATGTGGCATATTGTATATGTGTCAACTTTTAATTGGTACACTAGAGGTAATGAAGGTCAAGTACTGGAGGTAAGTCTTCTCCATATTTTCTATTATCTTTTAAACATAAATGATAATTTTACCCAATACACCTTTGTCACGATATTTGAAGTATGAATAGTAACATTTCCACAAATATTAACAAGTGTTTGGGTATGTTTCACAAATTGTTGGTTATTAATATAATGTTTTATCATTATTAATAAGGAAAAAACTTACCTTCAGTACTTTACCTCCAGTACATCCAGTTGCTCAATTTAAATGTTTGAGCATCATTCACAAGGGTTAGATTTCAAATACTATTTTTGATAAAAAAAAAAGATTTCAAATACTATAAAATTTAGTGGAACTTTTCATACAACCCCAATTTAATTGCCCCTAAACAACTAAAATTAGGAAGACATTTTTCATGTCATTTCCCAACTACTCCGTGTCAACGTTTAAAATTTAGGGGCTATCTTGGCAATTTTTTCTTAAAAACTCATTAATTTCTGCAAACCGGTCGAGGTCATACCTTCTTACTCAAGATTAAAGGGCTGTATTGTAATTTTCCTTAAATGGTCGGATTTGCAATTTTTGCCTAAATTAAGGCGTATAGTCTGCGTCGTAATTTTCCTTAAGCGGTTGAACTCTTGGCTTCTTAGGTAAGCTTAAGAATTGGGTTGTTTAGTATGAAAAAATGGGAGGAAAATGAAGGAGTGAAACAAAAATTATGTTGTTTAAAACAAATAAAGGAAAGAATAGAATGTTTTTAATTTTTTTTTTCTTTTTTTATTCTAATCTTTAATTAAATTTTATATCCCCTCGTTTTGTGTCCTTTCAAAATCCAACATATACAGATAGTTCATCTTGTCCTTACATGAGGGAACTAGATCAACTCTGTAATTGAATACTAGATCAACTCTCTAATTGAATCTTTTTAGGATAAGGCTATGGTCATGAGGAAATATAGAAATAAATAAGTGCACAAGGAAATTTTCAATTTTCTCACACATGGTTGGTCAAGCCTATTTTAGGCGTGTTTTATTGTTTGTTTCTTTTTTGTAAAAAAAAAAGTGCACATGTTACATATTAGGATAATGCTCCCCAAATACTATACCACGCCGTCAACCATGAGAAATCGCCGTGCCTTTCATATCATACCCGAACAACTTCACAGTTCATACCTAAAGTCTGAAGATCCAGAACTACATAGAAAATCACCATGATTTCTTGGCAATAATGCTTGCCTAACTTCATAGGCATCTTCCAGTAGAGGCAATAAAATATCAAAGCCTGTGTCTCGTTTCTTAGAGCTGATTCTTTGCATGTTCATAATGTTGTAGTGTGTGATATCATGTTCAATCACAAAGAACAGAGACTAAGACACTAATATAAGAGTAACAAAGAAGTCATAGATAAAAATACGCCTTTAAGAAAACAAGGAAACATGAACAAGAAATCACCATATGATATATGGTACTCTAACATCATTTGACGAGCAAAGTCAGCTAAAATAGCTCAATCAGAATGCCACAGCACCAAACATCATCAGTATTACATCAGTTACACATGTATAGTGAAACCTGACAATTAAGAATTCCAAACTACATGATAAGTGCTCAAAGTATTTAAAATTACTGAGGAAATTAGAACTTAAGCCGCTTAAATGAAAAGAAACCAGAAACTGAGGAACTAATAACAAAATTTGGAAGTGAAGAAAATTTAAAGCTTGTCCTCATATTCTGAGAGTGGAGTCATCTGCTCCTTCAATCCCTTCCTCTTGCGAATTTCAGAAACAAGCTGTGCAGCTTGTGATCCAGCTTCCAGAGGATCAGATGACATCATGTCCCAATGATCAAACACACACTGTGGGAAAGCCTGGCCTGATGTGGCTGCCCTCAAAGTGCTTGAGAATCCAAATGACTCAATGACAGGGAGGTATGCCTTGATATTGTAAAGAGGGGTACCAGGCCTCTGCATTTCCTCAAACACGTGCCCACGCTTCTGATTCAGAACACTGTAGATGCCACCAAGAGCCTGCTCAGGAGCCTGGATTTCCACAAGGTAAACCGGTTCTAGAAGTCTGGGTTTTGCAGTCAATTGGGAAGCATAGAAGACTCTCCTTGCGGTGGGAATGATCTGACCGCCACCTCTGTGGATGGCATCAGCATGAAGAACAACATCACACACTTCAAAGCAGATGGCCCTCATGTTCTCTTCGGCCAATGCACCTTCCTTGGATGCCCACTGGAACCCAGCAACAACTGAATCCTTGATTTCATTCAGGTACTGCACTCCCTTACACATATCCACCACCATGTTTGGTCCAAGTGTCTCGGGTCCAAAACACCAGATTTTCTTGGCTAGATCCTTGTCCCAACCAAACTCTTCTGCTAAGATTCTAGAACGAACTTTGGGGTCATCCCTTGGACCAATCTTGCCATCATCAATTGCCTCAGCAAGTCCATTATCCATGGGTCTTGCCTCCATGTATAGACGGTTGTGCTTGTTGGGTGACTTGCTCATCACAGTACGGCAAGACCTCTCCAG
This sequence comes from Mimosa pudica, assembly GCA_029929735.1. Lineage (NCBI taxonomy): Eukaryota > Viridiplantae > Streptophyta > Magnoliopsida > Fabales > Fabaceae > Mimosa > Mimosa pudica. The sequence continues at coordinate 1,289,049 of JAKELP010000021.1, read as the reverse complement.
CACAGTCTCACGGAAGGACACAACAGGGTCAGATTTAACAATCTCTGCTCCACCCATGAAATCTTCCTGCAAGTCCTTCAGACAGATCTCAAGGTGAAGCTCTCCAGCACCAGCAACAATGTGCTCCCCTGACTCCTCAATAGTACAAACAACCATAGGATCTGACTTTGCCAGCCGCTTCAGACCTTCAACAAGCTTGGGAAGATCTGATGCAACCTTGCACTGAACAGCAACACGCACAACAGGTGAGACAGAGAACTTCATAGCTTTGATTGGGTGAGCATCCACTTCCTTCTCATTTGTCAAGGTAGCATTCTTGGTGATAAATTGATCAAGACCAACCATGGCAACAGTGTTACCACAAGGCACATCCTCAACAGTTTCCTGCCTCTTACCCATCCAGATAACAGTTCTTTGCACACTCTTGACGTACAAATCTTTCTTCTCTCCAGGCACATAATTGGGTCCCATAATTCTGACCTTCAAACCAGTAGAGACCTTGCCAGAGAAGACACGGCCAAAGGCATAAAACCTTCCCTTGTCAGATGCAGGAATCATCTTTGAGACATAGAGCATGAGAGGTCCTTCAGGATCGCAGTTTCTGATTGCAGTAGCATAAGCATCATCAAGTGGACCCTCGTACAAGTTCTCAACACGATACTTCTGAGCTCTTGCTGGTGAGGGAAGATGGAATATCATCATTTCCAAAAGCGCACTACTTGCTGGCAGCCAGGTCTGCATCACACGCTTCATCAGAGGTTTGCCAATCAGATCCTTCTCGTCAGATTTCATAACCACGCCAAGTTTCTGCAACATGGGCCACAACTTATCCTTCTGATCATTCATACAGGTGTTGATTATCTGCTTGATGGGCTCATAACAGAACTGAACAAACCCACGCTTGCAAGTGGGAGAACCAGTGTTCTTGGTAGTCCACTTCTTGGTGGCAGGATCAAAAAAGTTTTCACCCCAGAGCCTTTCCATCATCTTTGACTCATCAACTCCGAATTTCGAGGCATACATTTTAGCAAAGTTAGTCAGAGTGAATGCCCAGCCATGCAATCCAGCTGAAAAGGCAACTGTTCCTTTCTCTGGGTAAACCTGGCAGTCACCAAGGAGAGGATCTTCATATGTGGCCATGATCACATTTGCATTCTCAATAACTCTCTGAAAAGTCTGGTAAGCCTCCTCTCCATCCACCTGCAGCTCAAGGAAACACCTGTCCATCTTATTGACAGTCAGAACAGGCCTAATCCTCTCTCCAAGTGCCTGACGAAGCACAGTTTCAGTCTGCACACATACACCCTCAATGCAATCCACCACCACAAGCGCTCCATCGGTAATACGAAGAGCAGCAGTAACCTCAGAAGAGAAGTCCACGTGCCCGGGAGAGTCAATCAAATTAATCAGATACTCATTCCCATTCCTCTCTCCCTTATAGGCCTTAAGGGACTCATCACTCATCTCATAAAAGAGGGAGATACCAGTAGACTTAATCGTGATGCCACGCTCCGCTTCATCAGCACGAGTATCGGTCATCCTGACATCACCAGCCACTTCTTGGGCAATAATACCCGCAGCCGCCACAAGAGAATCAGTGAGCGTGGATTTCCCTGCAATGAAAATGCCAGAGAATATAAAATAAGCTCACTATACAGATAATAAATCAACAATGTCACCTTCAATGTCCAATGTAAAACAAACCTTTTATTGATATGTACAAGGATATTCTCAAAGGATATGCACAAGGTGTAACAAGTAAAAAACCATAACAGATATATATAGTGCAAATCAAAGCATACCATGATCAACATGGGCAATGACAGACATATTACGAATGTTGTGTTTGTAGTCCATAATACGACGAAGCTCTTCTGCTGTAAACTTCACCTGATATAATGAACACAATTTTCAATGTCAATGATATCCACAACTACTCTCAAAAGTCCAATTCAATAACCACAAGTAATATAAACCTCGCTAACTTACCATCTTGACTGGTCTTTATAATCAGCACAAAAAAAATCAGTCCTTTGACGTTCAAGTAATATAAATCTGAAAAAAAAAAGCAACATCAATCACAGGAAGATAACTCAAAGAAAATAATCTGTCAAATTCCATAAAGCAATGAGAATTAAAAACACAAATATCATTTGATCAATGAAGTATCAACAAGGAGAAAAACCCCATCAACGCTAGATTACTAAAACACAACAAAGTCTGTTTTTTATTAATACACATGAACAATCAAAGGATGTTGAGTGAAAAAATAATAGCTATAGATCTGAAAATACAGAAAGTTTGGAAATTTAAGAGAATATTAGGATGTAAGGCGAAATTAAGAGGGAAAAGAGAAGAGATTTACGGGGTGAGTGGAATTAAAGAGAGAATAGATGGAAAAGAGAATCGGAAATGAAAGAGAAGAGAGAGAGAGAGAGAGAAAGAGAGAGAGGGTGTGGCGGCGAGAACGAAGGTGAACCCTTCTTCTATCGGCTGAATGAATGAGGTAGGAGAAGTATGAAATGTGGTTTCCTAAATTATATAGGGCTTAGGGCTTTTTTTTAACATTTCTCTATATTTTTTTTAAAAAAAACACAACAAATCTAAATAATAGGGGAGTATTTGTGATTCAAAATTTCAAATGATAGAGTGATTAGGTTTATCATCTAATCTTAACTTCTCAAATAAATTCAACTATATAAGAAAAAAACAAGAAAAAGTCTCACTAGATAAAATATTTTTTATATTACATTGAATAAAGTATTTAGACACCTATACATCACAATCACCACATGCATGCGGTGAAATATGTTAAATCAATGTTACTTTCTTTTAGCGAGTTTACTTAAACTCACAAATTTAATAACTTTAACGGCTATTGTCATCTTTAGTTAATTATTATGAATTTTTATATGTGAGGAGGATAGATTATATTGAGAGGATGACTTCACTCAAAAGCATAATATTAAAAGGGTTATGTGTTGGTGAGTTTGACCGCCTTTAAAAAGTTTGTTGACATGCAAGATCTCATTTATTAATATATGTGTTGGACGAATTTTTTTTATCAGAAGGATGATATTTTTTAACCCGAGGTAACTCGGTCATCTTGCACGAGCAAGACCATTGGGTATTTTGCCAAAAAGTCTGCGCATGAGTTAGCTTTTTTTGCAATTTGCTATACTGAAACTTCCCAATCTCTAGCCAACATGAACTTAATCTCTCTTATTAGATTGGCGTCAAGATGCATTTCAACACACTCTGTACTAACCAATCTTACCACATCTAAGAACAACTTGCTTATCTCCATGCTCCCATGTCATCCTCAGGCCCATCAGCACACTCCGTAATTTTGCTTCAAGGGAATCACGGGGTTCAAGTACAAGATGATATTTAGATTATAGGAGAAAATGATACTCCCTTCGTTCCTAAATATAAGATCACTTTGGGGAAGTGGATAAGTTCCTAAATAGTGTAAGATCACTTTCTATTTTGTCTCAATATTGGTCCAAATTACCCCTATAATTCTTAGCTCCCTCACTTCTCTCTCAAATCCCTATTTGTCTTTTAAATTTAAGTGAGAGGTATTTTGGGAAGATCATGTAATTCTAATTCATTAGAAAGCCTTCCTTAATCTCTCCAAATTAATCAAAGTGATCTTATATTTAGGAACGGAGGTAGTATTTAAACCTTCTAACATTTTCTATGTTTTAATCAATTAAAATCAAACTAGAAATCTAATAAAATTTGCAATTCTATTTTTTTTTTCAAATCATAGAAATTAAATCAAAATAATTAAAAATTTGGCTCATTGGAGTATACTTTTTTTTTCCTTTCCCTGCATTCTTCTTCATCGTTTTCCGCGAGTGGCTTCTTCCGAGATCAGCAGCAATAACTTCTGGTTTCAATTTTCATTCTAAGTTTTACCTTCTTCTTTCTTTTCCTTCTTTTTTCTCTTCTTTACTTGCATTCTTCTAGGTTTAGTTCTGTTAGTTTATTTCCACCTTTACATTTTTGCCCTTCAATTTCCCTCCACTTCTCACTTCACTAAAAAAAAACAGAGCATTTGACACGTCTAATTCCTATGAGCATTGAAAAATCAATCGATTTTAGGAACCAGAAGAGTATTCTTCGAAGAATCAAGCCAGCAAAAAGTGATTTTTTTAGAAGATTCATCTTCAATTGATATATCTAGTTCTTAATTTTTGTTGGGTTTTTAAGATTTGGCCCCTGAAAGTTTTGTGCACCATAAAGTTTGTATCTTGACATTTATTTTTGGTGGGTTTTGTTGGTTGAATTTGTAGAAACATTATAGGTAGGGAGATATGGGTGATAGGCAAGTGGACCCACTTGATCCTCCAATTCCAATCCCATCTTCTCCTCCTTCAAGTGATGACATGGTTGCTTGTGTTATGGCTTTGGAGGCTGCTTTGCTTCCTTGCTTGCCTGCTAGAGAACTTCAGGCCATTGACCGTTCTCCCCACCCTTCTCATCAAAGTCAGTACTTTTCTTCTTTTTAAATCAAGGGCAATGACCTTATTTTGCCCTTGTAACACCCTGGACCGCTGGGCACCCTAAACTAACACCAGGTACAATTTTACCCTTGAAGTAACCAAAGTGGTCCAATTTTACCCTCTGGCGAGTGTAATGTTGACACTTGTTGTCCATGTGTCAGTATTACATTCCACGTGTCAACATTATATTCGCCAGAGGGTAAAATTGGACCACTTTGATTACTTCAAGGGTAAAATTGTACCCGGTGTTAGTTTAGGGTGCCCAGTGGTCCATGTTGGTTACTTGAAGGGCAAAATAGGGTCATTGCCCTTAAATCAACATTGTACCCTTTCACTTTGCAAAGTTCTTCTTTTTGATGCCTCTAAGTGAATAGTAGGAAATAAGGTTAATGATATTCAATGTTTCAATGAGCTTTTGGTCCATTGAACTGACTGTTTCAATTTGCTATGAGGTAATTGAACTGACAATCTTTTGATGTATGGTTATTGGACTGTATCCTTGATTAGCTAATGCTGGTTAAGTTGAGAAATTGGGAAAAATCGTGATTTTCCATGTTTATATGCATGTTTGAATGTTAAGCTAATCATTATGAATGATAAGCTAATGCTGATATCCTTGCTAACTATTTTATGTGTTTGGGCTGAGAGAGTTTGTGGTGGTTTTGCTTTATTAAGTAATAATTAACAAACAATTATTTAGATACTTCATTCATCAAGAAGTTCCTATTGGTAACTTTTTTTAAGCCTTCTTTGTGGTTTTTATCTAGCTCTCTTCACTTGACTCAAGATCCTGACTTGCTCAATTTGTATTGACTTTGCCTGGTATTTGGAGAGTATATCCCAAATTATTGAGCAGAAACTGATCTAGTAGGTAGCATTGTGACTCAAGAACCTTTAAAGCAGTTTTTGAAACTCCTGTTTTATTTCACATCGAGATGAAAATTTCTTTTGTTAACCTTCTTTTTGGACAAGGGTGAGCTTAAATGATGTTATTATGCCACTAAGAGGTAACAGTTTCAAATCCTAGAAATAATCTTTTATCCTAGACCTCATCTGGTTGGAGATTTTTACACTAGGCAGCCCTTTTTTAACATGCTTTTTGGGTGCCTTGGTTTAGTTGGACTTTCTATTTTAAGGTGGATTGACTTGTAAGCATAAAGGCTCTCTTTTGGAATTGAGCTATTGTAGTTTCTTTGGAACAAAATAGTATGTTTTAACAATTTCTTATTCTTTGACCATTTGAGAAAAGAAATTGCTTTGCTCACTTTTTGTGCATCCTAAGCATAGTGTACTCACCATCTCACTTAATCGATTGTTTTTCCTTCGGAATGTTTGCAGTTGACGTAGAGAGGCATGCCAGAGATTTTATGGAGGCTGCCAAGAAGCTTCAACTTTATTTTATCAGCCTGCTGCGTGAGAGTCAACCATCAAAAGTGGAAATGCTCAGAAAGGTACAATTAGTACACAGAAATGGTCATATCTGCAAATTCTTCTCACTTCAGCTAGTTATAGAAATCCAAATATGTTGGCATAGAAGCTTGAAAGTTTTGTTATATATTGTCTAAGCAGGAGATTGCTGTGATGGAAGAAGAACTTAAGAGAAAAACAGAGCTTATTAAAAAGCAAGAGAATCTAATTCAAGGGTGGAGAAACGAGTTAAAGAATCAGTTGGACAAACACATTACTGAGCTGGACAGAGTGTAGTGGAAAATTAGGCTTATCTGTTTTGTTGGGGACAAAAATTTTAATTAATATATATATGCGCTCATGTTCTATTCATTGGGGAACAACATGAATATGTGATGCAGTTTAAATCCGTATGATTTAATTTCTTAACATAGTTTCCCCATATTATGTTACTGAAGAAGTTGATAGCAGCCTCATCAAATTTAAATTTTCACCCAAGAATGAATTCCTACCTCATTTTTTCTTTCTTTATCTCACTTTTTGTTATGTAGTAGGAAATCTCACTTTGTATCATATCTGGAGGTTTCCCAATTGATTTCATAGACCACATCTCACTTTTTGTTATGTAGTAGGAAATCGCACTTGGTTTCACCCAAGAGTGATAATTTTAAGAGATATCACGTGACAGCATCAATACAAGTATAACATACTCACAAATGAGATGTAGTCTATGAATTGATTATGTGATGCCACACTCATCAAATGTAGCCGATGGATGATTCAATAAGCATTGTTCACCACTTCACCTTATAATAGCTTATTTAAGAAAACATAAAAACGTAAAAATTTTCTTTACCAAAACATAAAAACATAAAAATCGTTCAGGGCAAGAATAAATTCATAAGAAACTCATTTAACAAATTCGCCTTATCTTAAAATAAAAAAGAAATACTGCACCTATTTTTTTTATAAATAGAAAATATCAATGTTCACCTAGTGAAGGAGTTCACTGTTTACATATATTCTTAAAAACGAGGCGGAATGAGGGAAGGAGAGGACAGATAATATGTCCTGAGGGTGAATTTCTAGGCATTTTTGTAGCATATTAGTCAAAGAGTCCCTTACAATATGATTAACAAATTGCTCAAGCGTAAATGAAAATATTGAGAAAACTTGTTTTAAAACCGAGACGAATTACTTGATGTCCAAGAAGAAACATATATAATTTTATATCACTTGATTTAAATTTGTCAATTAACAACCATGATGGTTGTCTGTATTATATTTGCACAAACACACATCAAGCAACATATTCCAGCACAAAGCACACACCATCTTTTCCCAGCCACTCATAGAACACTTATTCAAGTGAAAAACAAAGGAACACTACTAATCAATACAACATCTACAATCATTATGTCCTACTTTTAAATAAAAGAATTTTTACCAAGCCTAGTATGAATCAATTGAAATCCTTGAGTTTCTTCTTGAGAATGTCCATGGATTTCTTTCTTGCACTTGTTTTTGAGTTTTTACCTGCGAGGGTTCCAAATATGCCTTCAGGAGTATCCTTAAACTTCTCACATATAATTGAGAGCCTCCTATGATCCAAGGCATAATAGTTCTTCTCTCTTATCACAGGATTCAAGAAGTTCTCAGGTTGGCTACTCAACAAAAGGTTTAACAATTGCCTTGCTTCTACCAAACATCCCTTGAAACTCCCATCATTGAACATCTCACTCAACCCAAAAGCATGAAACCTCTCATCTGCAAAAGCCTCTAACATTTTAACATCATTGTTGATGCTCATGACTGCAGATTCACTAAATCTCTTGACACCATCACTGAGAAATGCAGCCACAATAGAGTTAGAAATATGCTCAAGTGCTTCATTCCCAACTTTGTACAAAGCATCCATTGGTAGCATCTGTTGTGCTGTAGACATAAGAGAGTCAAGATAATATATCACTTCATTCACATAGTCATTTCCATTCTGCTTTATCTCATCTGAAGTCCAATTTATTTTCTCTATTAGAGCCATATATTCATCTATCTTTGAAACCACCAGACTCAATAGAGCAAGATAAGCTGCATCCCTAGAAGTCTTGAGCATCACTTTTGCAGTCAAATCAACTTGAGATTTCAAACTGCGAGCCGAAACTCCACATAGATGTGCCACATGTCTAAGGAAGAAATCACAAGCCCTTTCAAGAGCAGCTATGTTTGCACCAAGTTGCATTGCTTGAGATACACTGATATTGCCATTGCGAATAAAATTAAGCAATGCCTCATTCAGCCCATCAATCAGAAACTTGTCCAAGAATTTTGTAGCAGCATCAAATAATTTGGAATTTATACCATTAGACATGTAACCAACAGAGTCTTTGATGTAGGATCTCACAATTTGACAAGTGTCAGGTACCATGGAGGAGAAAGGAGCAACATAAGGAAAAGCCGGCATGATATCGGTGGATTGAAGATTAAATGTTAAGACATTATTCTCATAGTCAATTTGTTTCCTTATCACCATCTGATCAAATGAGTCATTGGCAAGAAGATCAAGAATTTGCTTTTGGCATTCTCCCAAAAGAATCTTATGATATTTCTCAATGCTGCCATCAAGAACCTCAAGAAGAGGACCCACTTCATATCCATACTGCCTAAGAGTGGATACCATAAGTGTCACATAATCCTTCACCGAGAGAAAATGCGAAGAAGAACGCATAATCGAGAACTGTCTCTCCAAAACTAATGTGATTTTTGCTGAGGCAGCCTCCCACATTGATTCAACCTGATCCTGAACCAATAGTCCACCTGCAGTTCTCAGAATTCTGTCCTCTATCATGAAGTATCCTACAATTTGAGCCAAATATGCCTGGTGTGAATCAACAAAAGCTTGTGCTGAAGATAGCTCCAAATCTGAATTCAATTGCAGAAATCTGTTCTTATAGTAGTATTCACGAAACTGTTCTCTAAGGCCGAGACAATCGTGTATATGACAAGCTCGATAAAGAGGCGTGAGGTCGAACTTGACAACTGAATCATCTGCTTCCTCAACCTCCAAGCTATAGATTTGATCCTCTAATCCAGAATTGCCCTCAGCTCTACTTTGTCTTTCCAGCATTTCTTCGTCCTTTTGGTTAACCGATGCTGCGTGACTAATCACTGCTTGACCAATTATTTTAGCAGAACTCCTCAAATGTACCAACCATTCATTGACTTGACCACATACTTTCTTCTCAATGTGTGTTTTTATCATTGGAATTCTCATCTCAACCACTTTCTTCAATGCTCTTGCTGGAATATTCTGCAAGTAATTCTTCTCAAGCAAATCCACAGTCTTCAATGCAGGATAAAACTCACCATTAGATATGTGATTGTTACACTTCACACAAAGCTCCAACACCTGAATACAATAATTTGACATCTTTATAGCTTCACTCACGTTCTGCTTTATTGAAAAGGATTGGAGAAGATCCTCAAGCTTCACAAGAATGCTGCTTCCAACTTGTTGCAACTTGAAATTACCTCTCTGAAGCTCACTCTTGAGCTCTTCAGCATCTTCCAACACGCCTCCTAACTCATTCACAGCAACAATGAAGTCCTCATAGTATGTCTTACATATCTCCTCTATTGCAACCTCCTTCTTCTTCACCACATGTTTCAATTGGTTAAGAAGACTCTCAGGATGCCCCGCCTCGAAGGCGTGCCTGACAAGAGGAGCAAGATCTTCTCCATTTGCTATCAAAGTTGCTAGAACCAAGTCCTCTGCTTGCTCACCATCACCATTTTCTATCACAGTTCTCTTCTTTCTCCTGTCCATTTCTGCACATTGATAATCTTGGAATTATCTGCAAATTAAAAAACTCTTCATGTCACAAATCATTCACTTAAACCAAGCATGTCCAAGAAATCAAAAGTCAATCTTTTCCACAATATAATACCAACAAAAAGTTTTTTCCATGAACTTGTAACGAGATTGTGTCTTATCAACAACCAAATATGTTCCGCTTACATTTAGCTGCAGAATTATTAAGCTTATATTTAGTTTATGCATAGTATATACTTTTGATCAAGTACGAACTTTATGAGATTTTGCTCAGTTAAGGTCGTTATGCATAGTATATACTAATTCTACAAGGACCACAAGTTTATAAGTGAAAGAAGAGGATAAGAAAAAGACCAAAAGAAAAGTGGAAAAAACGGTCAACACATCAATTTATGTCCACAACCAGAAGCAATAGAAAGATCCACGTGGAGGAAATTAAAAAAAAAACAACCAAAACAGGACATTCCAAAAGAGAAATTCAAAGGAACAGACTAGCTAGCTAATCAAAACTGGGGATGAATGAATATAATTCAATTCATAAGCAGATGCAAGAGAAAGAAATATGAAGAATGAGATAGACAAGACAAAAAGCATACCTTTGCTACGTGAGAAGACAGACCAAGATTACAGGTTTTTCATGTTTGGTTAGAGAAAAAAAGGAATGAGAATAATGTTATAAGAAATGGGAATATTGGATTGAGATTAATGATGACGAAATTTTCGAAGAAGAGAGAATTAGAGAAAGGCCGGTTTGGGTGTGATGGAGAATGTCACGTAAAGACAAAAGCATGCATGATCCATGAAGAAGCTAAGGAAGGAAACATAGTATTGTAACAGCGACATATTCAATGTCATTTTTATTATTCCATTTTACTACACATATAAACATTTTTTTATCAGAATAGTACTATATATACTACACATAAACATTACAACCTACGTACGTGTAACTTCTTTTTCTATTTAATGTTTTTCTTAGCTATTTTCATATTGGATCCCACGTCAGAAACATTCAATGATGATTAAATTATTAGAAACATAAACAACGACGTAAATTATAATTTCCATAATGACATGGTCAAGCAATATCATTTAACAATCAAAATTAATATTTTGTGAAAAAAAGTGGGGTAACAGACACGTTGTTTTACACTTTCTTAGCAAAATTCACGCTTAATCCTATATATAGTATGTTGTTATTGTATAGAGAAAAAGTTTATTTTGATTCTATTTATAAGTTCCTGATAAAAAAAAAATCCTGATAAAAAAAGTTCTATTTATAAGTTACATAGCCAAAATTTTTTTATAAACCTATAATTTTGCCCTTGGTTTATTACTATGTTGATTTTAGTTTACAAATGATAAATCACATATTAAATAAAGATAAAATTAGAAAGGAGTTAATTTTTTAAGCAAAGTGAATAAGCTTTAAGGTTTTTTTTGTAGGTATTAAATATTCTTAAAGTGGCTTATAAATACTCCCTCCGGTCCTATTTATAAGTCGCTAACCGCCGCTAAATTTTGGTCATAAATATAAGTCGCCAACCGCCACTAACTAACTCATTAATTAAAGTTTTCCAAATATGCCCTGACTCAACCACTCAATATCCCCAGACCCCACACACTCTCTCTCTCTCTGTTTTGCCATGGAATCCCCACTCTCTCTCTCACTTAAAGACAACATGTGCGTCTTCCTCACCACTCACCATCTTTCCAGACTCATTTTCTCTTCTCCTCACCATTATAAACTTTTCAGATTCTTCTGCCATGGAAGACAAAATAAAACCCCCTGTTGAAGAGGTAACAGTTAAGAAAGAAGAGGAAGCAACTCATGTTCATCAAGACCTTCTTGGTTTGATTGTGAAAGACTCCTTGGAGCGGGAAGAAAAACGAGGTCATCCATTTGACTTGAACTAACCACCTAAAGATGAAGACGAAGAGGTTGAGTCGAAGATGAAAGGAGTGCCTAATGAAACCATTTCACTGAAAAACCATTTCAGTTGAGTCAAAAATTTTGGTCAAAAAAATATGGCAAAATTGAGTGGTCCCAGTATTTCTATCATTATAAAAACAACATTAGCTGCCAGATCATCTTGCCACATACACAGATAAATTCAGTTAAAAAAATATATACTCCCTTCCAAAGTTCAGTTCATGAAAAACGAATGACTCGTATACCTGTGATAATAAACGTGTTCAAGTGGTCCTCTCTATCCTCTATATATCCATATGTGCGTGGCTCCATGGTTTGTTCCTCCTCATTATCAATTGGACTCTCATTTAGATCTATCAAGTGAGTCTCATCCTCATCAAGTGGAACTTTATTCAAGTCTATTTGCAGGGGAATCTCGTGCTCCGTGTCTCCACCATCAACACACTCTGTTTGAGCTCCTCCAAGGCAGAGCATATGGGAAGCCTCATATGCATTTTCATTCTCTTCAACTTCAACTCCAACATTTAAATCAAAGGGCTCTTGTGTGTGGTCTCTCATTGGAAATACTTGTCCTATGGATTCTCAATAATACTCTGTCATTGAAAAGGAAATCTTTAAACTTCATTTTTATATTGTGTTCAAATTTTGGAGATAAAAAAAATGGCGGCAATGAATTTTTAAGCGGCAGTGTAAAATTTTGGAAGGGAATTGGGAGAGAGAAGATGAAAGGAAGAAGAGGAAACGCAGGAGAAAAATTTATGAAGGAAGAAAGTGAATGTTGGAGAGAGAGAGACAGAGAGGAGGAAACGTGTATGTATGTTGGGTAATGTGAAATATTTTGGATGATGAGATTGAGAGGAGAGAGAAAATAAACAACATGTGTAATAGTGGACCATGGTGAAAAAGTGTGAGGAGGGCAAATATGGAAAAGAAAAATAAAACCAGACCAAATTAATGATTTAACCGCCACTAACCGTCATTCCTTGGTTTGTACAATAAGGGCGGTTAGCGACTTATAAATAGGACCGAAGGGAGTAAGATTAACGGGGTATATGTAAACACACATTTCCTGCAATTATCTTTTTTTCCCTTCTTCTATGCTTGCAAACATTTAGGTATTCACAAAGTGTAGCTTATAAATGTGGTTTAAATTCCAAAAAAAAATATTGAAAAAAATAAAGAAATGTTTTTAGACAAGATGATAATTAGGACGCACAAAAGTTTAGTTTGATAACAGTATAAGATCCTAAAAGATTTTAATATTTAATATATAATATACAAATTTTACTGAATAGATGTAGATGTAGTGATGAACAATCTCTTAATTGAATTGTAAAATTATTATTTTTAACAGAAATTTCATAGATCTACTGTTTTTCTTAGAAATTCAATAGGGCGAATATAAAATCGAAAAAAATATATTCCAATTTCAAAATCTCAATAACTATTTCTAAATAGGTATTAAAAACTCAAAATGATTAATTTGAGATTTTGGAATTTGGGCTGTATTTTTGTATCATTATCTTATATATGATTGTAATTGCTCTTGGACAATTGAGCTAATAAAAAAATCTATCTTAAATCCATTGCTTAGTTCTATTAATTGGTTTAAGGAAAGTTTTTTAAGTTTTTTATTAAGCCAATGTTGTTTCTCTTTGTAGGAAATATCCCGTCCATCCTTAGAAGACTAGCTAGGGCCTAAACCTAATTGAAATTGAAGCTAGTAAAACATGGAGGTATATGTGAGAAAAGACTAATTTCCACTTTATTTTTTTTATCAATATTTTCCACTTAATAATTGAATTTCAAATTATATAACTATTGACACATTATACAATATCTCCGGTCCTAAATATAGGACCTAATTGACTTTTTTTTGAAGAGATCAAGGTTGTGAAATAGGTTATTAAATGATGACATATTTGATATATTTTTACATTATTCATTGGTTTATAGGTAAAATAAACTAGTTTAAGGGAAAAAATCAGGTAAATCAATTTATAATTAACTTATTTTGCTTTTTAAGGATTTTCCAGAAGAAGTCATCTTATATCCAGGAGGAGTATAAGATTAACAATAGTGGGAATGCAAACATTGTAGAAACAGAAAACACTCCACAGAATTTTCTGGGTCTTCTCTCTTTCGTTCTCTCATGTAATCAGGTCCTAATCAGTTATCCAATTTTTTTTGTATGGGTACCGAGAGAGTATGTCGGATTTCAAGTACGCCCCAATCTTTTCACTCTCATTGTAATCATCAAGCGATAGATAAATGGGTGAACATTATTTTTGTGAAAAGGACGACATAAAAAATGATACTCATAAGTCAAACTATGTTTATAAGCCTAAGTTGGGGTTGATAACCAAATCTTTTACGGTCAGCTACCATATTTGCAACAACAATTTAACAGACTTACCATATTTGCAATATTTTTTATTTAGTTGCATTGTGACCGTGTTTGGACATCCCATATGAATATGACTATATTATGTTTGTTTCATTCACCTTGCACAATGGTTTGTTCCTAAACATGCACCATTATCAAAATGAAAAAGAAAAGGCCAAAAATGCAAAATGAGGCAAAGGATCATCATTAGAGAATATAACATTTGTAATTTTCCAAGCAAACTATGCTGCTGCAGCCGCATATAACAACATTTTAGAAATCAAGAAGTTCTTACAGCTTAAGATAGCAGTATAAGCAACACACTATAAAATTAATATCACTACTCTTCAAATGGGCTGATCATATACAGTCATTAATAATAGTAAAAGTTCCCCCAAAGTATTGATTAGATTTCAATAAGCCAATTAATTGGTTTTCTCTTAGGCAACAACTACAGTCTCAGAAGAAGACTTGTTATTCTCATGCTCAGCTGATGCTGCAGTTTCAGCAGGCTTGTTTTCTGGCTCACCTAGAGCTGCAGTTTCAGCTGCAGGCTTGATTTCAACCTCACCAGGTTCTGTAGTTTCAACTACAGGCTTGTTCTCCGGTTCGGCCCCCTTGGTTTCTGGCTGGACCGGTGCTTCGGCTTCCCAGAAGGCGGTCTTCTTCCCGGTCTTGGATACAGTCTGCAGAACTGCCTCTGGCTGAACATTACCTTTCACTGTGACCTTTTGCTCCTTCATATCAATGTCATAAGATTCTACACCTGCAGATAATAACAATTTTTACAATGGGACATTTTAAGAGGAAAAGCCAATCTCAATGCAATCTTTGTTGCAAATTAAGTCAGCTCTGGGAGTTTGCTTCCATCACACACTTCTAATTTCTAAAAGGGAGCTAAAACGATTGAGAAAATAAGCATTAACTGATCAGATATAAGCCTGTTGATATGGATAAAGTAATGAGTAAGAAAACAGCAAACTCAAGAGTTGATAGAAAATCTGGACTATTAGTGGAGCAACATATGAACCAAAACAAGTTCAAGAGAACATTAAGGGGTTGTATGAATTAACGAAATTGAAGTTGGGTCAAAAGTATGATGTGATTTATATTTAGACCGACTTTTACAAATTAAGTTGTTTTGACAAATCTTGATTGAATGATGTGTTCAAAAACTAGTTTTAGATTTTAGGATATTCAAATATGAGAAAAAGTCAAAAGCCAGAGCTTTAAGGTGGCTATCATATTGATGAATATAAGATAGAGAGATCAAGGGAAAGAGGAAAGGATAGAAAATACATGAAGTTTCAAAATAAGGAAACACACAGCACTTGAAAGCAACAACTGTTGGGAAGGAAAATGATAACTAGCTAAACAATAGATATTGCAGAAACTCAAGTGTCTGGAGTTAAAGTATTGCATGATGTTCATAAACACACTTGAGAATCAAATATCAGAGAAAATAAAAATAATTTGCAGTGAGAAAGATAAAAAAAGAAAAGAATTCAATGTGGAAGTGAAGTATATATACCTTCCATTTTGTCTAACACTCTTCTCACTGCACCAGCACATCCTTGACATGACATGCCAACTTTGAGGACAACAGTCTGCACCCACATAGTCAATATTTTATGTTATCATAAAAGAAAAACATTCAAAACTACTCTAAAACTGTAAAACACTGTAATCATTTTAAGAAGTGGAAACAAATAAAGACAGACATGTAAAAAAAAATCAAAATCAGTGTGATAGCAGAACAGAACACAATGACCACTTTGTTGCTCAATACTTTCTTAACATGTAGTGATGTTCATATGTGTGGTGTATGGATATAACTTAAAAACTGAAAGGTCCACAGAATCTAAGAGCCAAAATTAGTGTTCATATTCAGAAGGAATATTTAAAAGATAAATTCAAGCCCAAAAACTTTGATTAAAAGAAAAGAGCTAACTAATTATGCTCGTTTGCATAGTGATTAATTATATAGATAATAAAAAAATATTCAAAACCATTGAAATAGCTAGCTTCCAGTGGTTCATCCAAGAAAATTGAAAGTAAAACAAATCAGTGAAAGCACTTATAGTCTTGAATTTTAATCCCCAAGACACAGCTGAAAACTGTCCAACTAAACAACTCTGTACGTAAAATCACACACATAAAAATACTTTGATCTTTCTAAGCTATTAAATACACCTAAAATACAGCAACCTCACATGAATTTCCAACAATCCTATCAAAATAAACTTGATCCTGATAAATAAGCTGAGTAATATATTCACCCCAGATGATCACAAACATTCAGAAGAATATAATGAGCCAGAACCAGTAAATGACATAGAACAATAGATATGATCATATATATAACTATGAATGATCATGCACATATAGTAAAAGTGGAAGAAAAATGAACCTGAGCCATGAAGGTATAAAGGGGTGTGGAAGATGGAGAGGAATGAATGAATGAAGAGAAGAGAAGAGAAGAAGGAATCTAATTCTAGGGAGTGTTGGTGATTTGTGAAGAGGAGGAGAGAAAGAATATTTTATAGGCAGAGAGAGGCTTGTAAGTTGTATCATGTTGGAATTTGTGAACAGTTTCAAGTCAACGTCTCCCTTACAAGTTACACCAATGAAAACAAATAAAAAAAATAATCCCTTAGTTCGTTTTTTTTTAATAAATTATTTCAAATAAACTAACTAGTTTTAACGTATGTTATAAATATACTCCTACCAATCCTTATTATAAATCATCAACTACTTATAATTTTTTGTTCTTAGTATATATCACTATCTGCTGTGTTAAATTCTTTTTTCTCGCTTGACCCCTATTAGTACTGAAGATTCAAAATTGAAAATGTGAAATATCTAAAATTTTATCTAAAAATTAATTTAAAAATGACTCAAAAATTATTTCATTAATTTTTTAATTTCTGTTCATTTTATTAGAAAATCTTGTTTTCTAGTTACATATTTCCTTTGCTTAAAGCGAATAAAAGCTAATTATATGTATTTTTGTAAGAAAAAAAATTATTTGGTAGGATGGGTGGAGGTTGTGCTGGATTCATGAGTTGGGTGACCAAATATTGACAACTTGAGATTCTCACTTTATGGTAATACGAATAATTTGTGAGATTTTTATATTGTATAGCCTTACTTTAAATACCACTTTTATTATTTCAATGTAATTCTACAAACAAAAATTATATATTAACATTATTTTTGAAAAATAATTGTGCATCACCAGTCACCGATGCTGAAAAGAGAATGGCCTCAATTGAAAGATGATCATGCTTGGGAAGTTCCTTGTCGTGACGAACTTGCACGTTCAGAAAATGAAACTTCTTTTTTTTTTACTAAAAAAGAAAATGAAACTTCTTTCAAAAGGAAAGTTGAGCAATTATGATGTTTATGCAACAACTCATATTCAGTTCAAGTAATACTTTTCATAAAAAAGAGGCGAGTGTTTAAATGAGGATAATTTTTCTACTAGACCTCCTATCCTAAATATAAGATTAGACCTATTTGAGGAAATGAGTTTGGTGCTAAATACTACCTCCGGTCCTAAATATAGGATCTAATTGACTTTTTTTGGAGATATTAAGGTTGCAAAATAGGTTATTAAATGATGACATATTTGATATATTTTTAGTTTATCCATTAGTTTATAAGTAAAATAAACTAGTTTAAGAGCAAAAATTAGATAAATCAATTTATAATTAACTTATTTTGCTTTTTAAGGATTTTTCAGAAAAAGTCAATTAGGTCTTATATTTAGGACCAGAGGGAGTATAAGACATATTTCTAATGATTAAAATATTTCTTTATCCTTATCAATACTCTCTAATAATAGATAAATAAGAGAGGGAGTGTGGAAGTAAAGGTAGATGGTTAGATATATCAGTAAAATCATGTTATTATAACTAACATACTTAATCTAATCAAATTAAGTAAATAAGTCTAATATTTAGGATCAGAGAGTATAAAATTTTATGAAATAATTACTTAGTCAAATAAAAAAAATCGTGTTTACATATAAGTCATGTTATTTATAGTTGTAACAAACACGATTTATATTTATGTTGATATAGATATAAATTGGTTTTGGCATATAAGGACCGATTTATGTTTATGTTGACATAGATACAAATAAAAACGGTGCAATGTCACCATAACGTTTCAAAAACTTATGGGCACAATCCTCTTAAAAAAGAAGTTTCCAGGCACAAATGGTACACCTTTATTTTGGTGTAAACAATGAAGCAAAGTTTGGTTACATTTCTCATGGAGGCAACATTAGTCCCAACAAATTTTAAGGGTAAAACTGCTACCAACAAATAATTTCAGTATAAAATTAGTGAATGATCCTAGAATGAAAAAATATAAAAAAAAATGTAATCAAATGATGGGTAGGATTTTTTTTTTTGGTAAAATGATGGGTAGGATTTGGTAGAATGGAGATTGATTTGATCTACAATGTACTTATCAACCCCTTGTACTTTGTTTGTTGGCCCAAAACTTTGTTATATATTTGTTTTTTTGCTAGAAATATGTACTGTGTTATAAGTTGTACTTCTAATAAATGTTGTACTTGCACCAAATACAACAACAATAAATTAACAAGACACTATCAAAGAAAGTTCAATTATCTTTAATTTTAAGGAACCGAAAAAATCAGCATCGATTTGAAATGTAAATTTTCTAGTGACAATAGATTTTATTCATCAAATTTATAAAATCTTTTGAGGACATAGTGTTGACATTTTCCATTAACCAAGCATATGCTTATTTCTTTACTTTTCCATTGGCCAAAATATTCATTTTAGTTGTTTTACCAAAAAAAAGTGAGATATCAAATCTGTAGAATAATGAGGGGAACCTCTGAAGCAAAAAGCAGTGCAATGGAATATGTCTTCATCCACGCAAGGCCAACCAACAGAAAATCAACAGCCAAACAGGAACCAAATATTATATTACTTCTACTTCAATCAAAATGATAATTATTCGTTTTAATTATTACATTTGCCATACTTAAAAAGAAAATTGGTCCAAAGTTATTGTGGTGGTTGGTTCATACTAGATCTGCAATTTCAACCAATCCCAACAAAGTTCGTTATCTATGCATCTTTTTTTACGTTATTGGTCCAACCATATTCTATAATTACGTCACCAAACACATTACATTATGATTTGGAAATCATATATTTTTTGTAAATGTATATAATTGCAAAACTAACAGATAGGATGATGAAAATATGCATTAAAATTGAATGTCCCATTTTTGTTGCTTGGTGTGAAAATTAAAAACTTAACAAAGCATGTTGAACAAAAAAAAAATTAGAAAAGCATGAAAAACTATCCATTCTGATCTATCCACACATAATATTTATCCTGCCTGCAACAATTTTTTGGAAAGATAGCCTCATGTACTTGATGTAACTATGATATTGAAGACTCCTTGCATGTATTAGATCGTCATATTGAGATTAAGTCCTATATAGTCTTCTAGTATCATTTAATCTAACTTTTGAATGAGAGATGTTTTAATGTTTAAATTGTGATTTCCAAACTTTATGATATATGAATCTCAATGAGAGAGTGGGACAAAATGAGTGATCTTGCATTAGCTACGAGTTTCTTTGGACAAGATTTAATGAGAGAGTTTTTGAGACCTCCAACTCCAACACTTTCGAGGCTCTTAGAGTAAAGGCAAAAACCATTTTGCTAAGTTTCAACTTAGCTAAGATAGAGTCGAATCAAGTTAAGATGCGGGGTGTTTCGTATACAAAAGAGGAGCATATCCAAATGGTGATGGATGGGTTGTTCGCAATCAATGTCCATGGAGTTTTCATGCTCCATATAAAAACTAGATAGCCTTTTAACATATAACTTTGGATATGTCTTGTTGATTTCAAAATGGCATAAAATGAAAATCATAGCTTGTTTACTTGAGGAATTATTGTTAAGATACGATCAAACTTGTTAAATACGGAAACAATGATGAATTTACAAGATAATTTAATCCTACAAGGCCATAAAATGTTTTAACGTGAATGGATGGTTGATAGTGAACAAGACATATAGTGCAAAATTCTAAAGCTAGTATACTAGCCAAGTAGGCTTTAGCAATACCTCCTAGTTTTCACTTTCACTATGGATGATTTCTAGTGGTTTTTTTTCTTGTAATATTAGGTAGTATTAGAACTTCCTTTTATTATTGAAGAAAAGAAAAGAATGCTGTACAAAAAAACAGAAAATTGGTAGCAAGGGGTCTTCTTCATCTTGGGCCTTGACATGATACTTCTTTTATCACTTTTCTTTCAGGGCCTCATCAATGGCCAAGATACAGCTTTTAGAGCCCATCTAATTAAAAGTGGTGAATTATTTATTTATATGACTATATAAATGATTAAATGGGATGGATTCGAATATTACAAGTTTAGATTGGGATAATCCCCTCAAAGAAATTTTTGTATTCAAACGGGCTTGATTTCTAGATCAACACCTGTTGGTAGCATCAACTATAAATTTTACGAAGTAAATATGAGAAAAAGGCTTAACTTGTAAAGTGCAAAACTGATAATAATAAGTGAAACTTACTACCAGGAAGAAAGTTGCACTACATTGTTTGATCAAAAAGTTAAATGTAGGAGAAAAATGAGCATTAGAGCACCATATATAATATATAAATACATAGAGCACATCATTAGATTGAAACTACCCTTTAGAGAATGATAGTTCTTCCACCTTTGTCATCACAAACATCAAATATCACTCAATTTTGGATCCTAAAAGGCTAAAACTAGTTTTCACCAAAAGGGAAAAAAGAATCCTTCATCTATCAAAAGTTCCACTTGATCTTGCTCATTCAATATTGCTCTCCAACGATAATTGCTAAAACCATTTTTATAATATTGCAGGCATATACACATTATCTCAGCCTTTAAACTGCCATTCCCTACGGCACATTGGGCAATGGGCTTGTGAAGTTTGAGAATTCACCCATTTCAATATACAGTGCAAGTGAAAAGCATGATTGCATGCACCCCAAACTGCAAGATTTAAAATAAATTAGTTACAAGATTTTTCTTAAAAAGAATAATAACAGAGGAAGGAAAGAAAAACATAACATGCCCAATAGGAAGCTGAAAGTGAAGACAACAACATATTAATCAATTGTGCAGCATAACAGGCCAATCATTACGAAACATTGAGATAGCAAGACCGTAAAAAGCAAAATCATAAACCAAGCAAAACTTTGTAATTTTGATACTCTAAACCAAGTACATACTAACACAAAGGAAACATACAGCTGGATAAACAACTAAGTGGTTGGTTCTGGTTTGGACTGAAGTTTGAGGAGGTGGAGAACTGCATTTTAATCTGGAATAACATTTTGGGGAGAATCACAACTAGGTCCCAAATAAGGAAATTCATTATTTTCTTAGTCCGATTGACAAGTTGAACTAAGTCACTATGTACATGTTAAACTTCAGTATTTACAAGTGTTTGGGACTTGTAGGTTACTTATATTCTTATACGGGACTTTGTATGTGATTTACTTACTTCTTTTGGCAAATGTATCAAAAGTGGGAAAAGATCAAGGTGGCCTCTCAGAGAATGAAATAACCAGCTATCAAGGTTATTGCCTCAGAAAAAAATTTAAGGAATTCCATAATAATTATTTAGCATGAGTACCAAGAAAGCAATGAAAACCATTTGCAGTATCATTTATAACTTACTCAAAGGGCAGTCATCCCCAGGATGTTTACAGTCTGGGCAACAACCATCAAAGGCCATCCTACAAATCCCACACGTCTCATCCTGAGCATCCCAAGTCCATGATGCAACAGCATGCCATCTATAATCATCACAAGGGACAAGAAAGTGAACATCTTAAGACAGGAAAACCAACAACAGTTAATACGCCTATGAGCTAACTTCCAAGAGTTATTTGTGAGAACAGACAACAAATCTGCAATCTATCATTAATTCCTAGCATTCACACACACACACACACACACACACACACACACACACACTCCTTCTGTTCCTAAATATAAGGTGAAGTTTTATGAATAGGTTTGTCCCAAATATAAGGTGAACTTTTGGTCTGTCCATGCATTTATTTTTCCTTTTGCTTTTTTGCCCTTTGTTGACAATAAATAATGCAATTAATTAGTTGGTCTCTCTTTCTTTACTACACACTCTCATCTTATCTTCCCCATAAAGTCTCTCCCTCTTATCAATAGGGGTAAAGCTAGAAAACAAAATATATTTCAGACACATTTTATTGATTTTAACCACTTTTAACAAAGCGGCTATTTTCACGACAACAAATGAGAAAATAAAAGCTCAAATTTTATATGACAGATATTCAAGAAAGAAAGAAAGAAAACATACTCTATATGGAAGGCCAGGGGAAATCCAGAGAGAAAGCTGAGTCAAGGAAAACATTCTGCAAAATACTTGATACACACACACAAAGTTTTAATGATGAAACACAAACACAAACACAAACATGCAAATGGAAGATATGGAAATTCCATACAATCCACTAAAGAGTATTTTACAACCAACAACAATGAAACCTTTATAGTTGTTTGCAACAGCATGGGAATCTCAATTTAAAAAGTTCCAGATGCAGCCTGTGATAAGCTTTTATCTGGCATCTCAGTTCTACTAGGAGGCCATTTCACAAATCCCATGGTTCCCTCAAACAGATCTAAAATTCCTAATTTACACGTGGCAACAACAGCAGTGAACTATCCAAATATCTAAATATACAATTTACTACTGCAAGATGAATGAGAAAGCATTCTCTGAAATTTCAACATTATTACATTCTAGTGATATTCACAACAAAAAGATGAACAAATAAAACCAGAAACAATGAGCAAGAGGAAAAATAGCTAAAAAGATCGAAATTTTGTGATAAGGATACGCAAGACCTTAACTTTCATCTTGTTTCCCTGCAAAGCAAACATTATCATCAAGGTTGGAACTTGAATCCAATAAAAGACCAAATAAAAAGAAAAAAACACGTAAAAGTAGTCTCAATTGAAAGGAAAATGAGGGGTTATAAATATTAGTTGAACAACAACACCATCTGATGAATTGGGCTGTGTTTTATGCAGTTACTATTCAGTTTGTGCTGATTGAAATGTTACAAAATGGGAACACTCACCGAGGGCCGTTCGTCGGAGAGAATCGACGGAGAAGGAGAGATGGCGATGAGGTTGGAAAAGTTCGTAGCATTCAGGGGCGTTTATGTCTTTTCACAACATTTCAAATCTCATCTTTGATTTGTGTTTTACAAAATTGGAGCATCTTCTTCATTGTCCTTTTATAATTGAAATTTGGATTTCCTTAATTTGTCATTTTCCTAATTACAAATGTCAAGTCACTAATTACTAATTGGTTCCTCACTTGCCTTTTTGGATATTCAGAGGGATTTATTTGTCATTTTCCCTTTCCAAAATTACCAAACTTTTCATGAACAGAGTTTGGCTATTTTTAAAAAGTGAATGTCAAAGTTTTATAATCATATGAGATCAAAATATATATTGTTTGGTTGAGCAGACATAAGTTTCAAAAAATTTTCGTGCATATGAAACTCTCAAGGATCCACCTAACTAGATAAATCGACATGTTTGCAAAATTTTAGGACACAATTAATCATAAAAAATTACTGCTAAGTAGCCACCACATCACATGTGCATCTCGACGAACAAAGGTACACGAGACAGCCACGCCAATTGTTAATGGCCACATAAAGCTTCTTTTAATATACTCATGATCATGACTAACCAACCCTATGTGGTTTAAGTGGCAAAATGTTGAATACTTGACCATCTTGGCTTGTGTGAAGCTTATCTGTATGAAAAGGAATAAAAATAAAAGCATGCACTATAGCCCACATGGACAAGCCTTATATTGTCAGTGAGATAAACACTTTCTTAAAATTGATGACTCATCGTTAAATCATTAAATATTTTATAAGAAAATTAGGAAGGTATTTAAATAAGTTCTTTAATCATAATGCTTAGAATAAAAAACAATGATAAACTAGAAGGACTACATAATATATAACCAATCTTTCAAACAAGTCCTTCTCTTTTCTTCTTTCCCATATCATCCTTCCACTAAAATCCCCAC
The DNA here is from genome assembly GCA_029929735.1 of Mimosa pudica. NCBI lineage: Eukaryota > Viridiplantae > Streptophyta > Magnoliopsida > Fabales > Fabaceae > Mimosa > Mimosa pudica. The sequence continues at coordinate 1,264,831 of JAKELP010000021.1, read as the reverse complement.
TCCTTAATCCATAAGGAACCCACCATCTTCATCCTCTCCACATCAAAATCTCACTCACATACTATCTCTAACTTCATCCACCACATTCAAACAATCAAGCCTTTTCCTTTTCTCCACCCAAACAATCACACTTTTCAGGTGATCACTACTTTCAATTCTGAGCTTTGTATTGTTGTGAATGTTCCTCAATTATGTCATAACACTGCAATTTATGTGGCTATATGCATATTTCTCTGTTATGGTGATAAGAAAAGCATGATTTAATATAAAGTTGAGATCTTTTTGAAATTTTACTTGTGAAATTGATAGGGGGGAAATTGTTGTGTTGGATGAGATTAGAGCAATATGTATTGCAATTTTTTGGAGCATGCAGCAGAATATGTGAAGCAGGCAGTTCATGAGGATGATAGTGGAAATTATAAGAAGGCTTTTACTCTTTATATGAATGCATTGGAATATCTGAAAACCCATTTGAAGTATGAGAAGAATCCTAGGATTAAGGAAATAATTCATGAGAAATTTGTTCAATATTTGAGGAGGGCTGAGGAGATACGTGAGGTTCTTGATAAAGGGGAAGAAAGGCATAAGGGTAAATTGTGTGGTGGTGCAGCTAAATGTGATGATGTTGTGAGGAATAACAATGTGAAGGGTAAAAGTGGAGAAGGTAGTGATAAGGATGATCCTGAGAAAGCAAAGCTTATGGCTGGTCTTGATTCTGTGATCATTAGAGAGAAGCCTAATGTTAAATGGAGTGATGTTGCTGGGCTTGAGAGTGCCAAACAGGCTTTGCAAGAGGCTGTCATATTGCCTGTTAAGTTCCCTCAGTTTTTCACAGGTTAGTTCCTCAAGGGTTTTCTTATGTTCCTCAAGTCCTTAATGTAGCATCTAGTTGTTCCGTTGGTCTTAAATGTATGACTTGTTGTTTCACATGTTTATCCATTTTATTTTCAAATTTAACCTTGTGGTATTCTATGAACAATCATCAAGTAGGAGAGGAAGGGAGGGAATTAAGAAAGATGATTAGGGTGTTTTAGAGAAAAACTTTTCATAATATCCTTAATCTACTCAAATTAGTTAATGAGGTGAGCTAAAAGGTGTTTTGTTTCTGCTATATGCTGAAGTTGGGACTCACTTATGTTTTGGATATCCATACTGTCATGAGATATTGCCAGTATGCTTATGAAATTATATTAAATCAAATGTTTAGCAATGAAAGAACTGTCCCCCGGTGATTTTTTGTTTCTTTGAGATATGCAAATTAAGTAGGTAAACTATTAATCTTATAATCAATTAAATTAGTTATGATTATCCGATGGCTCAACAGTCATCAGACCTGATTCATGTTTTCTCCAAGCGAGAAAGTTCATTGGTAATAAATAATTACTATCTGAACTGAAATATTTTTGAATGGAAACTCTTGATTGGAAATTTGAGTCTTTTAGAATCATCCTCGGTCAAGGAATATTCTGTAAATGAAACATCTGGCGTTTTATCATTTTTATTGATTACAATTTCATGTAAATCTCATGCTTAGGGAAGAGAGAACCATGGAGAGCATTTTTACTGTATGGTCCCCCCGGAACAGGAAAATCATATTTAGCAAAGGCTGTAGCTACAGAGGCAGACTCAACATTCTTCAGGTATTATAATCATGTATATTTAATGCATCCGAAGGATTGTATTCCTTGATTTTATTTTTCATTCTCCCGGATAACCTTTGTGGAGCAATTATATTCTATAATTCAGCTCTTCACTGCAAATCTTAGGATAAGAATTTATATGCCTATGACCTACACAGGAATGAAAAGGGAAAGAATTTAGTTTTATACTCATATACTATTTGTTATTGTAGTTGCTTATTATCAATGATTCAAACCTTAATCTATTTATTCATGTTATATTTAACCTTTTATTGTTCCAAATAATCAATCTAGTAGTGTTTGCATTACTTTCAAGTATCATGCATATAAACCAACGGTGAATGTAAGCTTCTATCCACATAAATCATTTCAGGGGTTAGTTACTGTGTGATGATTCTCTTTGCTATTTGTATGCAGTGTTTCTTCATCAGATTTAGTTTCTAAATGGATGGGTGAAAGTGAAAAGCTTGTTTCCAGCCTTTTTCGAATGGCTCGTGAAAGTGCCCCTTCAATTATCTTTATTGATGAAATAGATTCTTTATGTGGCCAACGAGGCGAAGGCAATGAAAGTGAAGCATCTAGACGCATCAAAACTGAACTTCTTGTACAAATGCAGGTAGGTTTTATGAACTGAAAGGTGTTTCTAATATGGCCTCAACAAGTTACATCTTTATTATTTGGAACATGGTTGGGGTTTATTTCCAACATCGATAATTTGTGGTCCTTTTTGGGTATTTAGTCCTTTGGATTTTGGAAATTTATCTTCCTCTAGAAGGAAGAACATATTGACTAGTATATCTAACATGATGCATGCGGCAATCATTCTTTCATGCTTAAATGAGCTAATTGTACCTCCATCTTGTATGTTTGGATGATAATCAGCACTAGTATAAAATATTTTCTACTGCTTTCAATTCTAGATGAATTATGGTCAAATGATTGTCCATCCAATAAGGTATATCTTTAGGAATATTAATATTAATGCTTCATTTTTCCGCTTTCTCTTACACTATGAAACACAGAGAAACAGCAGCTGCTTTTGAAATTAAATCATTTGATATTTTGATATACTTTATCTTCAAATGGTTTTATTTCTCCGTTGTAAAATTGGCTTGCATCATTTACACATGTTATGTAAATTTTTCTTTATTCAAGATCTCAACATCCAAGTAACGATATATTTTAATGTAATTGAACACATTTCAGGGAGTGGGTAAAGATGATAACAAAGTTCTCATTCTTGCAGCCACCAATACACCTTATGCTCTGGATCAGGTCAGAAAACAAACCTATGAAATATTTTTGGTAGAATCTGAAGAAAAAAATTCTTGGTAGTTATTACTTGATTGTGACTGAAATAAACCTCTGCAGGCCATCCGACGACGTTTTGACAAGCGAATATACATACCTCTTCCAGACATGAAGGCCAGGCAACATATGTTTAAGGTATGAAAAATTTCCATGATGTATCCTTGTGTATCCTCATAACATAGTAACCATCACATTGTCTTCCATCTTCAATTCCATCTCTTGAAGTATATTCAATGTGGGCAGGTGCATCTTGGAGATACTCCACATAATTTAACTGAAAAAGATTTTGAGGAATTGGCAAGCAAAACTGATGGATTTTCTGGCTCAGACATTTCTGTTTGTGTGAGTAGTACTCACTCTTTTTTGTACTTTCTGTGTTCCTTGATTAATATTCTAAGTGAAGCCATTTTGTTTGGTAGCAATTCTTGCGTAAAATTTTGGCAACACTAAGCCTTTAATTCATTTTTTCCCTTTTTACTCCTTTCAGGTTAAAGATGTACTTTTTGAACCAGTTCGTAAAACCAGGGATGCCAAATTCTTTAGGAAAAACTCTAAGGGAATGTGGATCCCTTGTGAGCCTACTGAAAAGGGAGCTGTTAACATTACCCTGCAAGACCTTGATGCCCAAGGCCTTGCTTCAGAGGTACGTAATGGGTTGGGAAATGAGGGTTTTTGAATGTTTCTAATAGAAAATGTTGGATTTGATTTCTTAGATGAAATAATAGCCTTGTCAGGAGAGAAATTGATTCAAAAAAATTGCATCTAATCTCTTTTCTGACATGGGCATCATGGACATGGGACAATTAAGTATTTGGTAAGTATGTCAACTGAAGGAATTTTATAAATTCCAAAATCTTAAGTGGGGTAAATTCTCTTTTGCCTTTAGATAACAATTAGAAAGTTGGTTTTGTGAATCCTTATTCTAAGTGTGATAAGACAAGAATCTTGTTAGATTAGTATAAAAAGGGAATTTCAAGTTTTTAATGGAATATATACATCTGCATTTTATGTTCATGGTTTTATTTGATTTTATTTGTTATTCAAAACAGAATATTTGTTGTTGGTACCCTTTGGTAGTCCTGACAGTAAATTTTGATCCTTATCAAATAGAATAGTGATTCAACGTCTCTCCTGATCCTCTTCAATTTAATTCTGTGATGTGATGCAGATTTTGCCGCCACCAATAACAAGAGAAGATTTTAATAAAGTGTTAAGAAGGCAGAAGCCAACGGTAAGTAAAACAGATCTCCAGGTGCATGAGAGGTTTACCAAAGAGTTTGGAGAGGAGGGGTAATTGCTATCATTAAATGAAATAATAAGTGGCCACTTTTGGACAATATTTGTATAAAATAGAATAAAATAGCTGGCATGGGACTATGCTGGTTTACTAATAGTCTCAGGCTTGAGCTTTGGATACGCAATTATACTAAATATTTGTATTTTGCCACCCTTATGATTTTTCTCAACTGGACTCAAATTAGTTAGAGCCTAATGTTACATCTGGATATAGTGTGGTTTGATACCATAATTTTGTAAATTTGTTACCACCATATATATAGGAAGTTGTAATAATACCCTTAATATTTTGAAGAATTCTCTTTTTTCAAAAAAAAAAAACGAGAAAGTACAAATAGAAGAGGATGAAGGATGATATTTGTAAAATTTGTTGTATTATTATTACCTACTATGGATCTTTTGGTTGGGCACCTGAATAGAACTTGTTAATTTTCTCTTAGCATTTTTTTATGTGCACATTTGTTTGGTTGAGACCTTAATTTCTTATAAACAATAAGAAATTAACGGATTCAATTACTCAATTAATTGACGAAAATGCAAATATACTCACTTAATTGAGGGATTCAATTACTCTGTTGAGTAATTTCAATAGCTCAAATTCAAAGCATAAAAATCTTTCAACCACCAGTTAAAAGAACAATTTCTTCAAAAAACATTAGTCACAAAAAACTCCGTTTTAATAATTTTAATCAATCAAACAAATTATGTGCTTAATTCAGTGTTAATCACCTAAGCCAAAAAGGAAAAGGAAAAGGAAAAGGAAAAACAGAACAAATAACTGCAATGCTTTAAATCCACCCCAAATTACACCCTTGTACCATCAAGAAAATAGGTTTGGGATAGGCGTGTGTGTGATATATATTGGAAGAATAATGTAAAATATGGTTTATGGGCAGCAGATATAACTCAGGGAGGAACTATCATATAATGAAGCATAATTACATGAGGTTGTTGGAACAAAGAGTTCCAAACCATATCAACAAAACTATCCAACCCCATAAATGGAGACTGAAAGGTTGTTGGAACTATCATATGATTTCAATCATTTGCAGCAAAATTACTTTCTTGTTTTGGGTTTTGGACTCTCAATCAGTGAGGCCTCTTCCACTACTCATGAGCATTTACTTTGAAACCACACCTGAAAGATTCTGGAAGAAAGTATGCATTGTTAGAAATCTTAATGCACTTAATTTCTATTTTTTTTTTTTGTAAAAAATAAAATAATATAGTAGCAAGAGTAACATTGGAAAGCAGGAAGTAGAGATGCTAATATTTCTTTTCCAGCCAAGTTTAGCTTTACCATGCATGTATTGCTTATAACTCTAAGATCAGCTAGTCAACCATGGAAAAAAGTAGCTAAAGCAAAAGAGAACTATCTAAATCATAGGTCCCTACTTAATATGTTGAGTAGAAGAGTTTCAGTCACCAAGTGGTGAGTAGTTCAATCCTTCCACTTCAATATCCAAATCCCAAGGGCTTTTATGTATGAAGTCGAAGGCAAGCTACTGACGAGGGATTTCATTTAAAAGCATAAGGACCTCTTCAAGGTTTATTAGTGAGTCAACTCTATAATTCATAGAATATTGCACTATCAATATGCTAGATACATGCCAATTGCCTCATATTCAGTGCAATGCACAAAATGCACATCATATTATGTTAATAGAGATGTAAAATATTTTACAAATGAGATAAGGTTAAGTGTTATGTAACAGAGATTTAGACATCAAACAGTTCATTAGCAGATTAATGAGTCTAACTTACAATGTCAATATTCCTGAAATCAAAGGCTGACCTATATAAGTATGTAAAATCAATGATGATTTTCCGGTGGAAAAATAACTGATACCTCAGACAAACATGGTAATCGCTTATCAGGCTGCAGCTCTGGCATGACCCCGGTTAAATTTTGGCGGGCTAGGCTTGGCAACATCCACAACTATCATCCAGCCATTGATAATCTGTCAAAATAACGGTGAAACATTCAAAGACTTTTTTCTTGCCACGCAGTTGATTGCTCTCTTCTTCCACTCTTTCTCATTGACAATTATGAAGCAGAATATACACAAAGAAAAGAGCAATTGAAAGAGAGATTAACCTTGCCATTCATTTCTTTCAAAGCCACAGCTGCAGCCTCCTCTGTAGTGTATTCCACAAATGCATAACCCTTGGATCTTTTCGAAATTTTGTCCATAATAACTTTGACTGTTGAGTATAACCATCCATCAATATAAGCCAGGTCTCATTCGGTTGCATTGTGAGACAAGGTAGAAATGAGAATCACTACAAACCTAGTTCTAGTTCCCACTTTGTGAGAGTGCTGCGGAAAGGAATATGCTAGGCAACCTTACCTCCACTTTGTGCAGAGAGAGGCTGATTTGAATCTACGAACTCAGGCCCCACGGCAAGCGAGCTTACCATTGAGCCAAACAGGGCCTTTAAGGTAGAAATGAGAATAAATAAACATATAAAGATGCATGTAAAAGTACCTTCAACAAGCTCACCAAAGCCTTCAAATGCAGCACGCAAGGTTTTCTCAGAAGTATAAAATGATAGGCCTGTTAGAAAATAAATAAAAATCAAATGGATTCATCTTCCACAAGAATAGGCAATGCTCCCCACAGGAAGAAAAAATACTTTAGAATATAACAAACACGAGAGATTGAAAAAAAAAATATCTGACCAACTAATCCAAGTAAAATGAAATACTGCCTTTAGGCACTGCATTTCTGCCATATTTAGCATTTTAAAAAGGAAGATTCCTACCAAATTATGAATGACTCTTGGCTCAAAAATATGAATTTGAACTTTTATTTTATTGGCACAACAGGAGCAGCAAGGTGGACAGAAAATGTAAGATTTACTAATAATTGAAGTTTGCTAGCAATAGCATACCTGTCACAAAAAGTTTTTTTGTTTTCAAAGGAGCTGCCTCACTTACATCAGAAGAGTTTAGGACATTCAAACTGTTTCCCAGGTTCACACCTGTTAGATATGAAGTTCAAAATAGATAGGAAAACTACCATAAGAGAAATGTCAGGGTACAAAACCACAGACAGCATTAATAAACTTTAAGTAAAAACTAACAATAATTGAATTATCAAGGCGAATTAAATCAAGACACCATAACGAGTGTATAATTCCAAGAATACAATCATTAAGCTCATTGATTAACAAAAGGGTTAGTTGTCTTAGGCACTCTAATTGAATAGTATATGAATTTAGATAGTTATGTGGCTCCCCTTGGGTAAATTGTTTCCATTTTGAGTAGGCATCTCTTCATCAAAAGTCCAAAACTAATAGCACAGAATATGCTGAATTATATACCATGAACTAAAACTAAGCACGTCCAAAATGAGATAATATTGCAATAGTAATACAAGGAGACAAGTTGATCAAGTGGTCACATTCCATTCAACGAATAAAACATTCAAAATGGTACTACCACAATTTCAACCATATAAGTTAAAAGTTTTCACACCATCATGGTCTGTCACAAAAACCTGCATAATCCTTAATTTCTGACTCAAAACTACTATCTGGCTGAACTGACAAGACACCAGGGACGCCTGCACAACAAGAAGCATTGATCAAATAAGATAATTGCATTGATATAATAAAAGTAAGGTTTCACAAGTCTAACCAGAAAGCTGTCGTGCACAATCCTCATCAAGTTCACAACAAAAGCCAAAGTTGTTTTTCCAAGAAACATGGTATATACACATTTGTGCATCCTTTTCACTGCAAACATTATTGTCATTCAAGGGAAATGAGAGGGGTAACTAAGAAAACAAAAACAGTAGATATACCAAAAGAAAATTCTCTTACTTTCCCATGACTTTGGTTAAAATTTGAGCATAAAAATCCACAACTTGAGCCTTTGTAACAACCCCGACCCCAGGTTTATCCATTCGAACAAGCCAATGCTTTGAATTTCCAGCAGGGAACAACAAAGTGGCTCCAGTTTGTACCCTTAACAAATCATCTGCCAGCCCATTTGAGGACCTATAATCCTTTTCCAGAGAGCTAAAATCTGGATCAGGCTTCACAGAAATGACCCCAGGTAAACCTATAAACATACAAGCATAACAATTACTTCCAACTCAACAATACCTCAATGACAATTCAACTACACCATTCACAAACCAAAGTTCAACTCCCATTTTGTTGGAACTATAAAAACATAACAAGCACAAGCAAATGCAGATAAACTCATCCAAAGGTAAATTTCATCATCTAACAACAGCATAAAACAAGAGGATACTAACTATTAGCCCAATTAGCTTTAATCTCCAAAATTTAGTTACTTCAAAAGTTGCTCATTTAAAATACTAAACTCCGTTCATTAATCATTAATTAATTAAAACAAGAACCCCAAGAACTAAATATGCAATAAGTTTGTAACTTCCAAAATAAACTCATGCCATCACCAAATTTCAAGAAGTAAAGCTAAACAGACCAAAAAGTTCTCTTTTTTTTTTCAATTAAAAAACTTACCAGCGAGCTGGGAAGAAGTTTCTTGATCAATGTCACAACAAAAACCATAGTAAGTATCCCAGGATGCATCATATATACACATTTGAGCCTCCTCCTCACTGTTGGTCCACAAAATTCATATCACTTACAAAAAAAACACAGTTTTGATGCAAAAAAACACATGTTACATTTACCTGGCAATGACTCTTTGCAGAGTCTGAACATAATAATCAATAACTTGTTGCTTGGAATCAACCCCACGTGGAGGTTTCTCCATTAACACCATCCAATGGCGATTCTGAGTGGATAAAGAAGCCAAGGAAGTGTATGTAGTTGTAGAAGTTGCTTCTATTCTAGAACAGAAACATGAAGAAGAAGAAGAAGAAGAAGAAGAAGAAAGATTGGTGTTTGATGAATTGTGGGATGTGGGGTTGAAGGGAAGGTGGTAAAGTTGGAGTCTTTGAGGTTTGAGGAGTGAGAAGGAGGAGATTATGGGTTCATTTAAAGAAGGAGAAATGGATACAACATGAACATACATGTTAAGGTTGATGATTTTCATGATATGAATGCTGAATTAATATCTCTCTGTCTTTAACTTCTGGAACAAACTGTGGAGTAGGGAAGGAAATTATCCAAACTTGGCGGAAATTGTGTCTGTTCCTAAATACTCCCTCTCCCCTAATAGCCCAAAATTTGAATGATCTTAGTCCCTAATATTCCCTAATATAAGAGTTCACCCCACACTCTCTCCTCATTTAATATATTTTTTCCTACTTTACCCCTAACTCTCTTTCATATTTATTAATGTTTATGTATTTCTCTCTCTTAAAAGTACCATAATAAATATGGATAATTTTGGAAAAGAAACATTAACTCCAGACATCCAACTAACATTTACATGTTTTCTTAAGAAGCTTTTTTTTTGCGGCTAGCTCTTACATTAGGGAGCGGAGGGAGTATAAGATCACTTTGATAAATTTGGGGAGATAAAAAAAGACATTAGATTTATATGATGTTCCCAAAATACCCTCATTTAAATTTAGAAAATAAAACGCAAACAAAAAAAAATCTCCACTTCAGATTCCCCTTATGCGTTTTCTGCTTCTTATTTCAAAATGGAGAAAATGAAGCTGGTTGATGGCGTCGTTTCTGTGTTTTCTTCGAATGCAGCTTTGAGGATGGCGTGATTTGCATCCGTGGCACAATCCATCAATCTCTACTCTGAATTTCCATCAGAATTCGCCAACTCCTCCGCTCCATTCAAGATCTCCACAACCATCTTCGATTTCACCTTAAAAATGGCCGATGCCGCCTCCATTAATGCCTGCTTCAAACACGTGGTCGCCGGAGATGATGAAGCTGGAGAAGATGAAGAAGAACAAATCAGCTTGTTGTTATTCTGTACGGCTCCTCTTGCAGAAAAAAGTGGAGTATAATGGCATCTTAACATGGAATTAGAAGATAAGTAATTTATCGCATTTCAAAGAAGATAACTAATTTTGGTTGTAAAAGGAGTATAGGGGTATTTTGGGCAAAATTTAGAAAAAAAGAGCAAGTGACCACATCCCCAAAGTGATCTTATATTTAGGAATGGAGGGAGTAATTTGCTACTCTATAATTTATATGTGTGGGTGCAATTTTATAAAGTCAAGATTCTAGTGACCTGATGGATAGAAAATGTGAGATAAGACATATCCCGGATTTTAAGGTACATCTCTTACAAATATAGAGATGAGAGGGTTCTGATATACCAATTATAATATTAGAGTTAAATAAAATAGGGCGAAGACCCAAAAATGATACTAGTACATAATTGGCTAAGGAACAAAAATAGTAAATAACTATTTCAAGTTACAAAAATGATATACCAAACTTTTATCATGTGATGAAAAATGATATTTTCACTAATATGACAATAATATAGGCATGAAAAGTCCAAAATGCCCTTATAAATTAATCTACACCCGGCAAAAGTTTATTTAATTATAACATATAACAAATGTAATTATAATTATATGTTAATTAGTTTATAACTAGAATAAACTAGTTTTGAGCGAAAAAATAATTTTAAACAATTTAAAATGATAAAGTTTGTAACTTTATTTTTTTAAAAAAAAGTCAAAGTTGACTTATAATTAAGAATAGATATATACTCCTTGTGTTCCTAAATATAAGATCAATTTGGTTAATTTGGGGAGATTAAGGAAGACAATAAAATTACATGCAGTCCATCATATCAAGTTCATCCGGTTCAGCAATAAGAATTTGACACCTGTCCATTTTTAACACGTCACTAACGCCGTCAGTTTGCTACGCATTGATCTCTCCACCTCTTTTTTCTTTTAACAGAACTGAATGAACCCTGATTGCCGCCAACTAGTGATGAAGATGAAGGGGTTGATCGCAGATCGCAGATCGCAGATCACAGATAAGAGAATCCTCCATCTTCTTTCTTCACCTCGTCCTTCTTCTACGACCTTTGTCTCCTTCCAAAGGTCGCCGCCGCCTCAACCGTCACCTAAACTCCTTCACTATCCCCCAACATCTATGGTTTTGACCGATTTCATTTTCTCTTCTTCGATCCTAAGATCGCAGCAATCGTTTTCCGTATTTCATTACCATCTCAAGCATCCATGGTCCTACCCAATTTCAATTTCTCCTCTTGCGTTCGTGATCTCTAAACGCACTGCAATTTCATTTTTTTAATAATGATAATAATAAACTATAAGATCATTCTGAAATCCCAAAAGTCATCCATGATTCGATTGTCTTTGCTGCTATCACATGTGGATATTGACACCTCCTTAATAATTTGTGCTATTCTTGGTCGCTGCTACAGATGCACCTTTCTCCAGTAAATAGATATGTAAGTTTTGTGAGAGTAGACGGTGGACACAGTGAGAGAGTAACAGTGTTAACATTGGTATCCAGGTGTCAAATTCCTAATGGTGAACCGGATGAAATGGATATATGCAAGTGGATATAAGTCAAATCCTAAAATTAATCCCCTCAATTACTTAACTTTAAAAGGATGAGGGGTTTTCAATGAAAATAGGGAGTATAAGGGTAGTTTGGGCAAAACTTGAGATAAAATAGGAAGTGATCTTATATTTAAGAACTTATTAACTTCTCCAGAGTCATCTCATATTTAGGAACGGAGGGAGTAACGAATCATCAAATTTCAATGTCACGAGTAATGATATTACAATTGATAGTATAATTTTACAATTTATTAATAATTATCACTAATTAAGAAAAGGAGTTTCAAGATCGGCTTGGTCATCGTCTATGGAGTGAGATCGAAGCTCCAATAGGCAAGCAAAACAAAGAGAAACCATCTGATCAAAATCCAAACACAAAAGGATTTCTAAGTAGTGAGGAAATTAAATTTGATAATATTAAAAATTAAATAAAACAGACATATTATGAAAAGGAATATTAAATCGATAATTACCATGATTAAGGAAGCACATATTAAGCTAAAGCCTTTACATTCAAAAGGAGCACTGCTAGATATAAACCACGCTGAAATATATTACATACATATATGAGTGGTAATTATTTTGGGGTCCATTAATTTGAAATATGTAATTATGATGGTTTTATAACTAAACAATTGGTTGAACATGATTTTCATCTTACATGTTAATGAACTCATGATCATAGGAGATAGCAAATGAGCTATGGCTTGGACCCCAGCAATAAATCCTTGTGCTTTTCCCTGCAGTAATAAATATTATTACATACTTAAAAATGATGCAAAATTGCAAATAGTTTGTTTTTCTTGTTGTTTTTTTTTTTGGCCATTTATATTTGTTGGAGTTAAGTAAGAGGAACAGATCAAACCTGATTGGCTGAGCTTGATGCTTTTGAAATGATAGCATAAGTCTGCATTTCAAGAAATATAAACAATCATAATACTTATTCAAGGAGCAGAATAAAGCTATTTTTGTTTTTCTTAGCAGTATTTTCAATGAAAATATGATAAATGCAATTGAAGAATATTTGGATTTAAATGGAACTGTATAATTCTTTTTAAAAATAAGTGCATGTTTATGTTTTTATTATTATTTGTAACGATCAAACAATAAAGAATTTTTTGACCAAATAAAAAACGCAATAAGGATATTAAAAAACTTACGCAAGTTAAATAAATTCAACTTATCGCAATAATAACACTTTAAAATCACATGAGTAATGATAAAAAAAACTGTAACCTTGAAATTACATACGAGAGAGTGGATAGATGTATGTAAATGAAATTTATAAAAAAATTGTATAAAATGAATAATAAGTGATAGAGTACTCACAAATGGTTTCACAAGAGCATAAAAGACACTAAGAGAGGCGCTGAAGTATGCTACCTGCATTTTTGAATGACTACAATTAATAAGACAGAAGGAACTAAAATGAAAATGCCATTTGATTTGAAACTTTACATAATACATGAGACCCTGTATATCTAAAATAAAACTACAAAAAATGGGTTAAAATTAAAATGTACCCAAGGAGCCCATGCCAATCCATAGAGCAACGCCTACACAAATTAAAAAAAAAACAGAGAAGACTTTAAATAACAATTTATTTTGATCTTTTTGAATTTGCATTATTTAAGAGAAAATTGCTAAATTAAATAATAGTTTTTTAATTTATAATTCACTGTGAAAGAAAATTTACATTTGCGATGGATGCAAGCAAGGAAAAGCAGAGAATCGATTTCTCTCCAACCAATGGATTAATCAAAGGAGCCAGCACCATCTGCAGCCATATAATACACTTGAAACTTGATAGCATATATACAACATTTTTTTCCAAATAAAAGGACAAAGAAATTATTATCTCTAGTATTATATAATGTACACCTATACAATAACAAACCCATCCAAAATTATTGTAGTTCATATATGAGCATGTTAAACTTTGGCTAATTCCATCTCTAGCTAATATAAGAGCTAGTTAAAGGGTTGAGTCTTAATAAAATATAAAATATCAATCCATTTTTGACAATATTTATCAATTTTCCTAAACATTTTTATATAATTAAATTTTTAAAATGATATACGATGAATGTTACACATGAAATTTTTAAGAAGAACATGTCATCACATTAGTGCAAATTAATTAACTAATGTATTTTATTTTTTATTATTCCTAAATTGGTTAAGGTGCTATATATTAGGTACTGGACTAATACTATTCTAAAATTAATGGGGATTATTTGATTAGTCCCATCGTAATTTTGATTTAAAAAATAGATTATTTGACCATTTTTTATATCAATAAAAGAGGAGAATATAAATAGGTATATGTATACCTGGGAAAAGATTGAACTAATTCCCACCACCATTTGAATTTCTGAGAACTGATTTTTGTCAAAACGAAACACTGCTTTCAGATAGTACTGCGTCGCAAAATTCAAGCCATGGAATTGATTAAACAAATATGATCAGCATTAGTTTTATCCAACAATAAAATCAACATTATTTCTTAATAGGATTTATATACGTTGCTTGCATTACACATCTTACTTTCAACACTGTTATTTTCTGACATCCCACTCCTAGTCCTGTTAATTATATGAGCCACAAGTAATTAATTTATGAGTTAAAAATGATTTAAAGTATTTATTTATTCGTAACATTTAAAATCACTACCTACCATAAAGTAACTAGTTTAATAACTTTGGTTTACCTATTTCAAAATTTATAATTTATAGTTAATTTAAAATATCAAGTAAATTGTGAAAGTAGTTACTTAATTATAATGAATAAATGAGTGTCAATTTCCCTAAAACAACATCTTTAACCATATGTGTTGGAATTGCCCTATAAACCCTCTTAACAATTTTTTATATATGTATTAATTAATTTAATAAGGATACTTTCAAAATAAAATTTTATTTAAAGGAAACTACTATATGAGGTTCCAAAGAAGGGATTCAATTACTAAACAGTTCAATAACAATCAGTTAATTACTGAAAAGAATGCAATGTCAAATTATAATGTATGAATGCTTGTTACTTATGATTGCTGGGATTTTATGTTATTAAATCCCTCAAGACTTAAATATTTATTTTTGGTTAAACACCGCTCGATAATTCGACGTCTATTGACAACTGACTAATTCAAACTCGAGGATAGGAGTGTTGCCCATATAAACAAATATTAATTATACCAATTATACATTTAGGAGGAAAAAAATGAATCAAGGTATTATATTTAATAATTATAATAATCAAAGTAAACTGCTTGTCATCAAACTCTTGGAGCAGAAATCGGATGGCCGAAGTCTATCATAAAACATGAAAAATGTTCTCACATGACAAGTAAACAATAAATACCGGCCACCATACGGTTCAAGCTGCTAAGATTGAATTTAATTTTTTCAGTATAATCTTGTAATAGTAAAGACGAGAGCGTGGTAGTTAACAAAAAGAAGGGAAATTAAAAGGAAGACGTACAAGCAATATGGTGATAGAGCCAGACATTCCCAACTCATAGAAGAATGAGACAAGAGCTATGCCTCGCAATGTTTGACTGAAACACTACACACATTCATCAGTTCACTTGTCCTGTTTCACTTCTAAAAATATAAACGTACAATATATGTGTGTATGCATGCGTGACCTTAAACCAACTTTTAGTCCATATAATTTTAGTCCCTGAAACAAACAGCGTTAATAATAATGACACACAAGTAAATTAAAAATTAACACCGTTAAGTTATCTTGAAACTATAGGGACCAATTGTTATAAACAGAGTAAAGTTGATGAGGTACCAAAACCTGCTCTTTCAAACTCCAAAAAATAAAACTCAAACTACAACAAACTATATGGACCAAAACTTGATAGTAAGTGTGTGTGTGCTGTGTGTGAGAGAGAGAGACAGTGGTAGAACCTGAAGAAGACAAGGTGAGCAGAATCCGCCATAGATGAGAAGCGCTGGTGAAGAACATGAATGAGGTTAGGGAAACGAAAAGAGGGTCGCGTATTAATATTCTTTGTTGCACATGCAGGCAACCTTAAAGTCTCCGGAAGGAACAGCATCATATATACTGAGCAAATTATCAAAAGGCTCGTCGATACCTATGGAAATGGAATCATGCACATCCTAAGTCAATTCTCAAATGAAATTAATTAGTTAACTATACATTATGTGGTAACTTATGTGTGTATACACACACTTCCTCCTTTCCCAAATACTCTCCTGTTGCTAAATATAAGATCATTTTCCCTAATTTAATTAGATCAATGATATATATTATTAGTTAAGTTCGTTTTTAACATATGATATTATTATTTCACCCTAATTATAAAAGGTTTATCCCCACTCACACACTTATTTATTTATTATAGATAAGTATCAGTAGGATCAATTTATATTTGGAAAAAGTAAAATAGTTAAAAAATGTTCCTATATTTAGAAACAAATTGAAATTTGAAAATAGTCTTATACTTAGGAACTTAGATGGAGTATAAGTTATATTTGGAGAAATGAATTTATTTTTCGATATAAAACCTCTTGTTAATTTTTCTTAATATTTTCCCAGATTATTTTTATTAATAACGGAGATTGAGTATGAATAAATGTAGAGTGTTAATTATTGGCATGTTTGGGATTATCATGTATTTTAACTACTCAAATAATTAAAATAACATCTTTAATCTAATGAATCAAACTAAGTAAAATCTAGGAATGGAAGGAGTTTAAATGGTGATGAGAATATAATGAAGAACAGAGAGAGAGAGAGAGGACCCCAAAAATGATGTGAGGAGGGAGAAAGCGAGCCAAGGCATCACCAATGAACTGAGAAGCAGAGTGAAGTCCAGTGATCCAACCAAACACTCCTGCTCTTTCGTCCTCCCCTACTATATCTGCCTGATGATGATTCTCATATATATAATAAAACCTATTAACTTTCTGATAAAAAACCCTAATAACTTATGTTTATGCCACTATGTATATACGCTTAAAAAAATGAATATGGAAATTTGCTCAAACATATTCCGCTCATCCCAATGTTTAACATTGTCCAGCGATATCTAAGAATTCAGGATGGTATTTTCAGTGGGCGCGACTCATCTCTAGCACACAGGACAACTCTTTTTTTTTTTGCCTTTTTAATTGCGTGCAACTAATCACATATCTTTAGTTCAAACATCTTTTACAATAATTTAAAGAAGAGTTTCCCCCCATCAATAGAAGATAAATTGCATATGGGTGTTTAAACAATTTTCAAATATCTTTAAGCAATAAGTTTTGCAATAGGCCCCTTTTCAGCAATGTGCTCTTCAAAATATTATTATTATTATTCTTATAATAATAATAATAATAATAATAATAATAATAATAATAATAATAATATCATACACATAGAAACAATGCAAGTTGATCTATGTCTAGAAATTAAGGAAAATTAGTTACTTAAGAAACTGACCACATAAGCAAACATAATGCAGTAAATGCTGCCTTGACTGACAATGGATGACAGGGTGCGAAGAGCATAGTAGGCATATACATATTCCTCTGACTGTTTCCACGACATTACAGCTGATGATCCCAAAAAAACACACACTAAATTAGCTTCTCCAAACTAATTAAATGCACACCCAAAAAACAACAAATTAAATGAGCTACCCAATTAATATTTAATTGTGAAATTACCATTTTAAGATTTATTTTATACTTAAACTTGAAATCAACAATTACAACAAAGCTTTATTCTACTATGTGGGGTTGAATACATAGATTATATCACGACATTGTGTTTTATCAATAATCGATTCTTTAGATATATTATTTATCAATAGATCTCAATTTATAAGTTTGCTGAGTATTATCTCTCTCTTCCTTGAAACTTGACATACAAGAACCACAACAACAATATAGTCTTATCTCAACAAGGTAGGGTCGGTTACATGGATCACATGACATATATATTTGAAACTTGATATAAATTAAAAAAAGCATATAATTTCCCCTACATAGTTTATCTCAAACTTGAAAACAACAAGATTTGTTATCGATTATCTATTTAATATGATTATATAGATGAGGGTAGACATGATATATGAGTGTGTCATGAAGATAGAAACATAAATATGTTGAATATATATAAGATGATGATGAAGTTGGTTGGAACTTAAAATATAGAGGATGATATGTGTGCAGTGTGTGTGTGTGTGGTGTAACTTGTAAATGTAGTTGTTATGAGATAGATGGATGAAGAGTATCAATACCAAAAGGGAAGATCGAGGCAGAAAAGGTGAGAAGCAGCAAAGGTTTACGGCCATACTCATCTGCAAGTTGACCTAGCACTGGCAACACCACCATCTTGAAAACTCCCACCACCTACCCTTAATTGCATATATCAACCAAATCAATTCGTGTGTGTGTGTGTGTGTCCAACATAATCTAATAACTAGAATAAGGTGATTCATCTGATCTGACTATAAGCTTTGTTTGGATAATAACGGTCCAATGTTATATACATGTATTCAAATTCGAAACCTTATACTTAAAAAACATAACAGAACTATTTTTTTTGCCATGAACATCAAAACCATTTTAAACGTTAATTGTTGATGGTGTGATTCATTGCTATTAATAATACATGAGGGGTGTTGAAAGGCTAGATGATCAATTTTATGAGTATTAATCAATTTGACATTATTATCCTTGGAAAGATTTATAGTAATCATCATTGTTGAGCTTATTAATATATACAATGTTTTTCATTTTCTTTATAGGAAGAAATTAAACAAATGCATATCATGTATATGATATAAACTAATACGAGTGTGTGTGTGTGGGGAGAGAGAGAGTACAGTTTGTTGGAGAGCGACGACGTAGAGAGATTTGGGACAAGAGGGAGAGTAAGGAGGGCACAAAGCAGAAGTGTTGAAGTCAACGAGAACAGATATTGGCATTTCCTCTGCGATTCCATGCATGAAGAATGGAACCAACAAGTGTATCAATGGCCTTATCTCTCTCATCTTCTTCTTATTTCTCCTCTTCACATTTCCACCTTCATAATACATGTATGTTCCATCTTGCATTGTAGATTTATTTGCAGCTCTTTTTTGTTTGACTCTTCATATATTTGACAATGATAGTCTTTCAAAAAATTATTTTCCCGTTTTAATTTGACTTCTCTTTATTATATTCATTTTCCCTAACCCTACATCACCTTCCATAATTATTGATACCCCCTCTTATTAAACTATATCAATTGATATATCCACTTTAAATTATATATTCAGCCAAAGCACAGTGAATTTTGGATCAGATTTGGACCGTTCACTTTAATATATCCTCTTTAATTTAACCATATATTATTTGTATTCTTTTTTAAAAAAATCAAATTTCGACAATATACAGATCTAATTAGCTCATCATACTAACTAAGTTCGATCGAGCAGTAGTTCTCTCTTCAATACATAATTTCAATTACGTGCTCCATCCAGTTTGGTTAATTTCTTAAACTCTGATGCAACGTAGTACCTACCATATGTGAGTCCACATCTGATCCCCCCAACACCCACAAAAAAAAGAACAAATGGGCTCACCATTTATTAAGTATTAGTAGTATATGTATATATAATATTATTATGGACCCTTGATAAGGTTAATGACTTCTCATTAATTAGTTTATAAATGAGCATGCATGGGGCATGCCATTTCCTCAATTGAAATGATCGACCTCATTGCAAGAAACTATCCGGTTCCTTTTTTGAAAAAAAAAGTACTACATGTTTTATATATATAGTTGTGTATGCTATGAATTGAAATTGTCACCTTTTTCGAGAACGTGTATACATGAAGTCTGTGGTTAAATATCAAAACACATATAGGAGTATAAGCTATTCAAAGCTGAATTATATACACCATACACATATTTATACGGTCTACTCAATGACAAAAATAAGTGTGGACACTAATAGATTACAATTAATAAGATCAGTATCAAACATTACACACTCTGTGTGTGTACCATGAACCATAGGAGGATCCTTTTTACAAAGTTAAGAATGAATCAGACGGCTTCGCATAAGATGTTGGCTTTCTTGATTAATATTCAAGGACGTGAGATAGATAAAGGCTTTCTTTATATTGTGCTTAAGGGCGAAGTGCAAAAATGATACTAAATTTTATTCAAAAAATTATGACTTTTACCAAACAGTTACAACTTACAATAAAAGATTGATGATGAAAAAGTCAACTAAGACTTTCCTTATTCACATAGTAAATTCCTTACGTCTCTTCTCTCTTCCCTTCTCATGGTGCATCTGTCGTATATCATAGTCAGATTTCAATTGGTGATCCTACTTCGTGTGGATACTAGTAAAGTTAATCGGCAAACCAAGTACACCCGAAAACCCACACACCTAGATTTACTTAGCTGTGGAAATGTCTCTTAAACGCTGCAAGTGGAACTACAACTAAGTGGTACTCCACAGGAACCTAACATTTACCATGAAATGCCCAACCCTTTCCCCAAGCAAAACTCTACGGCCAACATCATTCATCCTCCTATCACTTAGAAATCCTCGTGGACACTCATATCTCCATTTGTAAATATTAACTTTTCAACAAGATTTGTTATGATCACAAGTTTCAAGCCAAGGTATAGTAGACCCATCCAAAAGTAAAACCAAAAATACGTGATTGAAGGCCCCTTAAACAACATATAAATCACATATAACCTCTAATACTCCCAAAGTGGACCCTACATTTATGATGATTAAGGAGAAAAGTCCAAATAGAAAAAGGCCGAAACATTAACGAGCTAGCAAAGCTAACCCATGCATAATGTGTTGATGCTTTCTATCGATCACTTCATATAAGAAAGGGCCCAACATTAGAAGTCCATTATTTGTTCCATCTGGTAAAATGGGGCGGGCCGAAAGAAGCAAAGAGCACAAGAATGTGAAATTATATTCAAGTGAGAATAACAGCTCCTACACATTTATGTTGTGCAGAGAGCACAATTATATTAGTGCTTTGTAACTAAACTAACTTATGTTTAAAATCTCATTATTAGACATGTTAACATTTATATTAACATTTAGTGTTTAACGATGTCTTGAATGTGATTGACTCAAAAAAATGATACTTCAGAGAAAGCATCACTTGGCTATAATTTAAGAGGGTTTTGGTTGATTAGGAGATCATGATAGTAGATGATAGATGAATTTTCTCGCACAAGCAGAGTTGTTGTACTGCTTTTTTGAGGCTGAATTATAGGCTATTTTCAGCTACTTAACTTGGTTTAAGTTTGGGTTAAGTTATGAGGTTTTAGGAAGGTATTTTGGAATACTCCGAGAATATAACTGACATGCCCTATAATCAATACATTACTAATACATTAAGCTTAGTTTTGCATCAATAATAATATGCAGCCTTTGGCCAAAAAAAATAATAATAATATGAAGGCATATTGTTAGGACTTTTCAACTGAAATATTTCAAGGGACCAAAATTATGTGGCGGATGCTTTACATACATGTTGGCAAGATCAGTAATATATTCAAGTGGATTGGCTTACTCACATCAACAAGTCTTTGAGAATAATACTCCACCCTACTTGGACACTAGACAATAAGTATTTGAGTCAATTGTGAAGCAACGATATCAGCCTTTGGGGGGCCAATTTTATTTATTTTGATTTTTAATGAAAGACTAATGTCATGAACACAAGTTTAGAGCATTGTTTATAAAATATATCAAACCTGGCCAGGTTAAATTGGATAACCACTTCCTAGTCCATGAATTTTACGCAGGAGGAACTGTAAAAACCTTTTTGTTCTGTTCATATTGTTTTGGTACGTATTTGCTATAAGATAAAGGTGCAGATTTGGTGATGAACTATAGCGCCATGTGACCAAATAGAAGAGTGAATTTCTAGTAGTAAATGTGATGACGATGAATTTAAAAGGTTGCAAATTTGTTAATGTCATTAAATCACCTAAATTGAGCCAAAATTTGGAAAAAAACTCTCACAAGTTTGATAGTAAATATTTAATGAGATTTATGTTTTTTAATGGCATACTCAAATTCACAACATTTATAGTTCATTACTCGAATTCATTTTTCTATTTGGTGTTCAACCTACACATACAATACAATAGTTCATTACCAAATTAAAATCTTTATTTTTTATTTATTATTAGTATACTTCCCTTGATTACGAACCTTCAATTTTATTTAACTTTAGGACCATATGTATGTAGGAAATCCACATATCAATTAAATTGATTGTTCTACATATTATTTCAGTGATAGATTTCTGTTATTTAATTGTTGTTGATTATAAAAGAATAACTTTTTTTTCCACACTTGCGACCAATTTCTTCTCTAATTCATATTAAAATATTTATGTTGACAAATCATTTACCTATCTATATCTATATTATGATATCATTGATTACTAATATTATTGTATTTTTTATTACCAATTAAATTACATTATTTTTAGTTCCCCGGTTCGACCTCAAATTGATATTAGCCGTCCATCAAACCTTACGCAAATGTCCTCCACCGGTTCATCATCCCATTCTTTGAGCCTTGGGAAATAGAGAGTCCTTAACCCTCTATAAGCAATAATCCCCAGGAAGGCAGAGAGAGATCTCAATCTTAAAATGAAAAATATCGTATAAAGAAAAGGTGCAATTTAGTTCTAGTCCCCACTTGGTGAGAGCAGTGTTGTAAGAATTGGATTGGACTGGACCGGATAGTTAAACCGGTTCAATCGCTTCATATTTAAGCTCAACGGTTATTAGTTGAGCGTCGATCCCACTACCGGTCTAAGCGATTTGACCTATTGAACTATGACTTGAAGGCCTATCCGGCTCGCCTTTCGAATTGACTTTTACAACATTGGGTGAGATTATTGGGAAAAGGGAATATATTAGGCAACCTTACCCATATTTTATGAAAAAAGACTGATTCAACCACGACCTCAAACCTCACCTCAAACGAGCATACCATCAAGCCATGCTACCTTTGAAAATGGAAACGATATATATTAAATAAATCAAAAGGGAAAATAAAAGCAAATCAATAATATATATATATATATATATATATATATATATATATATATATAATATATATATATATATATATATATATATTATAGTACTCCCTCCGTTCCTAAATATAGGACCTAGATGACTTTTTTGAAAATCATAAAAAAGCAAAAATAAGTTAATTATAAATTGATTTACCTAATTTTTTCTCTTAAACTAGTTTATTTTACCTATAAGCTAATGGATAATCTAAAAAGATGTCAAATATGTCATCATTTAATAACCTATTTCGCAACCTAATCTTTCCAAAAAAAAGTTATCTAGGTCTTATATTTAGGAACGGAGGGAGTATCTTTTTTTGCCGGGATATACACACACATATGGAATTAAAAATGATTGTTGTTACCAAAAGTAGTATAGGAATATAAATAAGTTATCAAAAAAAAGTACGGAAAATGTCATTTAAATCCCTCCGAATTTAAATCCCCTGGTGATTAGTAATTTCTGTTTTATGATTAGGGCAATTTTGTCTTTTCACACAATTTTAAAATGTCAACTAGGTCCTAGTTCCTTCATGGTCCTTTTGGAAGTTTGAGTTCTTGAATTGTCCTTTTTTATATTCGGAGGGATTTAAATGACATTTTTCCAAAAAAGTATTAGAATATAAATAGATAGATAGTAGATTGATTGATTAGTATAGTAATTATTAATTATTAATTAATTACACCATACTGTATTTGTGGGGTGAATCCTTTAGCAATTAGGAATAGGAACTAAATAGCACATGTATAAAAGGAAATGGCACATGTGTGTGAGCCTAATTCGTTCACGCCATCCTCATTCCTTCGTTCCTTACTTCCTCAAACCCTATCTTCCCTTCTGAAATTCATTCACCATTGATTTCCTCAATTCCAATCTCCTCATGAAATTCGCCACTATCAATTCCATGTTTTCTCACTCTATTCTTCTCTAGTGATAGTAATAACAACAATTCGGCGGAATTGAGTTATCATTGGGAAACCCTAGAAATGTCGACGGAGGGCTCTGCGGATGACGTGGCAGCCCCCGAGTCATGGGAGGTCGCCGATTTGGACGAATCCATGCGACGCCTCATGCTTCCCTCTTCCAATGACTCAAACCCTAGCGCACCTCCCGATGATGATGCCACGTCAGCTGCCTCCGCCTCCGCCACGTCAGATTCTACTTCTGATCCTCTCTCTC
This sequence comes from Mimosa pudica, assembly GCA_029929735.1. NCBI lineage: Eukaryota > Viridiplantae > Streptophyta > Magnoliopsida > Fabales > Fabaceae > Mimosa > Mimosa pudica. The sequence goes on along the minus strand of JAKELP010000021.1, from coordinate 1,240,857 downwards.
ACGTCGATCTCTTCCTCCGCGAAGCTATTCAGAATCCTCGCGAACGATTATCAAGTACGCGTCTCTTCATTTTTTTTGGATGGATAATTGTATGATGTGTGTCATGTTTTGTGGATTATTGTAGATTCTACCTCCATGAGATTGTTGTGTTCTTTGTGAATTTTGGCTGTGTTGTGGAATTATAAGCTGTGTGGATGATGACATTGAGGAGGTTGATTTTTTTGTGGATGATGATATTTAGCTTCTTTAGAATTTATTGACATTGTGATTTAATATCTTTCAGAACATGACAGTATTTTGTGCGCTTTGGACGATTTTTTGTTGGTATATTGGTTTTTCTGCGCTGTGTTTTAGTGCTATTGATGATGTCACTATTTTGTGATTTCGTGTGGATGATGATATTTTGCTCATTGTGGAGTATGACTTATGTGTGAATTATAATAAACGTAGAGAGTTGGTTGCTGATAGAGCACAATGACGTAGCATGATCTATATAGTCGACCTCATGTAGTGAGAGAAGACTTTGTTGTTGTTGATGATATTTAGCTCGTTTAGAATTTAGTGACATTGTGATTTAATCTCTTAAAGGACTGAATTTTCCTGTTGCTCTTTCAGAACATGACAGTATTCTGTGCTCTTTGGATATTTTTTGTTGGTGTATTGGTTTTTCTGTGCTTTGTTTTATTGCTATTGATGATGTCACTATTTTGTGATTTTGTTATAAAATGTGTGTGTGCGTTGTGAGGATGATGTGTTGGTCTTAGCTGACAAGGTTTGATGGATTCTATTTATCTAGTTTTGAGGATGGAGCAAGATGTTGAGAAATTTATCCGGGATCCTAAACAACAGCAGCTTGAGTTTCAGCAGCTGCCAACTTCCTATTTACGGTTGGCGGCACACCGGGTTGCGCAGCATTATTCACTGCAGTCAATGGTTTTACTGGATAATAGTCTGCCAGATGGATCTGGTTCTAAAATCATTGTCCGCAAGACTTCTGAGTGTAGGCTTCCTGCTATTCGTCTCGCTGACATTCCAGTGAAGTTACCTTCAGAAGAAAATACAGTTGTGAAAGTTGCCATTAAACAGAGGCCGCAGAAGCATTCACATGCTGCTAATAGTTCAAATTCAAGCTCTGGAAAGGGTAACAACTCGAAAAGCGTGGAGGAAAGGAAAGAGGAATATAATAGGGCCCGTGCCAGGATATTTAATTCTGGCAGCAGTACTAGTAATGTGGGTGGGAAGCCTGAATGTGAGGCAAGGCAGCACGAAAACTTGTCTGTTTCCTTAGGAATTTCTAGGGTGGAAGATAGATCTCCTTCTGTTCCCGATTCAAGCTACGGAAGGGGGCTGGTTGAGTGTTCAACAAATAGCACTAGGGCTAGAAGTAGAGCAGCAGAGAAGGAGCCAGCTGTTAGGAACAGACAAGGTAGTAGTAGGGTGGCTATTTTTCGGGATCGTGAGACTGATCGCAAGGATCCTGATTATGATAGAAGCTATGATAGGTATGTTTTATTTTGTCATATACATGCTTACCAGCGTTGTTGATGACCATACATCTTTATTTCCTATTTGGAAAAGAATTGTATTTTGCCTTAGACATGTTAAAGTGACATCACTTCAAAACTGATAGCAGTTATTGCATTTATTTATTTTCTCTCATTTTTTATCTATGTTAAAGCCGAGTTTTAATTGAGAAGGAAAGCTGCATTTGTTTGGAGAGGAATATTAACGTGTGGATAATATAGCCTAAGCAGTAATATTTTGAAAAATCTTTTGTGGAACTAACAAGTTACAATAATTCTGGTGTTAAAGGGGTCTTTGTGACATGGAGTGAGAGTAAGTAGCAGTATTAGTTACTATAGCTCTGTTGTCAATTGAAGCACAAACTTTAATCACCTTCACGTAAGATGATGAGAAACTTTCAGTTTTTAATCCAGTATACAGTAGTAGATTCGGGGTATGATAACTTTTTGCCAAACTTTTAGAGGTCAAGAGCCAACCTAGGTCCAATCTCCACCTGGTGAGAGTGTTGATGAAAGGAATATACTAGACTGTCTTACCCTTGGTTTATTCAAAGAGACTGATTCGAACCTATGACCTTAAACCCTATGGCAAGCGAGCTTACCGGTGAGGGTGCGATCATACCAGCAAACTTTTAGAGGCATGCTAACATATTTTCTTTTTCTTTTTTAGTTTTTAATAATTGTTTAGAGAATCGTTGAAAGCCACCGAAATGGATGTTTAGTGCCATATGTTTGATTTACTTAGGATGTGATGTTGTCACTTGCATTCAGGTACGTGCAAAGATTTGATCCTGGGTTTGGGTTCAATGGAGGGTCATACGCCATTCAGCCAATGTATGCACCTATATTGAATTACAATACTGAGTTTCCACAGCTTGGATCTACACATGGACCTCAACTTCCTGCTGAACACCAACCTCGACCAATTCCTCAACATATTCCTGGGCCATGGGCTGCACCATCAACACCTGCTGGGATTGGGTATGGACATCCAGAGCCAATGATGTCGCCATTCAGTCCCAATCAAGTTGGTGCGCACTCCTCATCAACTATGTTCTTGCATTCATCTCAGTATCCTTGTCAGCGCCCTGGAATGCCTTTTATACATCATGAACATGTTCACCAGCCCTTTACACAGGTATGCAAGCCCGAAGGTGCATGTACAACTTATGATTAGTCAAATTCCATTGATTGTTTTGGCAAAATGTATGCCCATCTTTCTCGGTATGTAAATGCATCACTAAGAGCAGTTTATGTATATAGACCAATGTGTGCTTCCATAAAAATATGTGTATGAAATAATGCCCATTAAAATTTTCAAGTATATTATAAAGCTGATATTTTATGTCTGATGAGTACAGTACCCCATAATTAAATGGTTGCTTTCGGCTTCATTGTCCTCTTATTTTCTTCTGTACATGTTATCTTTGTTATACCAATAGTTTCCTGAAACCATAATAGCATTCTAGAAATTTCTATACAGTTTTCCTTTTATATCTGTGCACAATTGCTATAAATAATTTCTAAGATAGGTCAGATGTAAACTTGTGGTGATTCAAGTCTTCTATTGTGAAGATGTATAAGAGAAGGGATTTCTCAATTCTGTTCATCTGGTTAATTATCTTATTTTTGCAAGTTTCTAATTTACTTTTCAAGTATTTTAAGTTTACCCGTATTTCACTTTTCAATGGTATTCTCTCTTGTTTGGTAAAAAAATGATAGTCTCTCTTTAGCTTTGGAGCGCAGTTAGTAAAAGGATTCATGCCTGTGTTTAACACTTGGCAAGCATGATCCTTCCATGTGTTCCTTGACACTTTTTAAATTCTATTGGCTCACCATTTCTGCATCCAGCCTTCTTAGTTCCTTGTACTTTATAAGGCTAGTAAATTTGTTAGGCCCCATCTGAGATTAGTAGTGAAATATCAGTTTTAAGAAAACTTTTTTCTGTGAGGGTTATAATTTATTTTGAACAAAATATAATGGGTCACGACAAACTAAAATATGGTTTCATCATTTCATTTGCATCCTTTTCAATCACCTAATGTATGGTATGCTTCATAATGATATTAGCTTTTAAATTATTAGTTGGATCTTTTGATCACTCTATACTTGCTTGCTTCTGCAGCCTCATCAACCACCTGATGCAAGTTTTGGATTGGCCCGGCCCGGTGAGGGGCTTGGGCCATGCCTGCACCCAATCAGCCCGAGCTTTATGATAAGATGGTGGGCTTTCTTAGCTCTTTATTTCACTTTAAGCTGACTGGCGTGCAGGCATGTAGGCCGAGTTGGATCGGAATGGACTCATAATTTGGACCACCACAATCCATTTCTCCAGGCTCGGTTTTGCAAGGATGCATTTTGCATCTTTAATGGTTGATATTCCATGTGGATATCCAACATAATTTGAGCTCATTTATTGCTGCTGCTAAATGAAGAATGAGCTGAAAGATGCTTTCGGAGCTGATGAAGTATGAGCTTGACTTGAATGATGGTATGTTCTACTAAATCTCATCGTAGTACCTAAACATTTTAAGCCACAGTTTTCCCTCTCTACTTTGAAAGTTTGATGACTTCTCAGTTTTTTCACCCTCTACAGTTTTTTGGAATTGAGCGTTTTACTGATTGTCCCCCTTAAACTCCAGCTATCTCCAGTGCTCAAGGAATTGCGATGGAAGGGCTTTAGCAGGTCAATGCTGTTGCGTTGCAGGAGTTTCTATGCTCGTCAAGCCGGAGTTGCTCAAGCTCCAATTGCCATTTATAGATTTTACAGTAGCCTGGTCAATAATCTTTAACCTGTACTATATATATGGCTGACTTCTCTGGATATTAGATTGTATATTTTACTGTCATTTTATCTGTCACCCATTGGTCGCTTATTTTATTCAATTAGTGCTTTTTTTTAAGGGTTGTTTTGGCCTATTTCTGCATGCTTTTAATTGTTTTTTTTCTTTAATCGAGGGAAATAGTAGATAAGTAGGATCTGATAAGAGAAAAAACAGAATAGATAAGCAAGAAAATACAAATTCTTCAAGATGTGAATCAAGCTTCATTGTCAGATTTGAGCAGAGATAGATCCTGAAATCCAATAAAACTAAAAACAAGAAACCGATCTAGATGTATAGATATATTTTCCTCGAAGCAAATCCCCAACATCGTTACCATATAAAGAACTTGACTTTGTGTAAATATTGAGGAATGAGTCAATGGAGCTGTGGACTGTGCAGTGTGCACCTTTTGCACTCAGAAATGAAGGGAACTCTTTTATGATAATGTCATTGTACGAAGGAGATCGAGGAAAGCTCAGAAATCTACACTGATCTTGATGATGTCTGCTTGAACAAGATTTATTGACCGTCTTAAAATGCTTTCATGGCTCCAAGAAGCTCAAAAATCTACACTGATCTTCTTGTCTATGCTTGAAAAAGTTTTAAAGAATGCCTTGAAATACTGGTAAGCTATGTCTACATCTTTCTTGCCACATATTTCTCTCACACTGCAATTGAAGGCCAACCGTTTGGAACAAGCCGAAGATTGAATGCAAAAATAAGATTACTAAAAGCAACATAAACTGATGCAAGATCATGTGATACGTGCATTTTTATTGAAAGAGGTACCTGTGCATTGAAAGTTGAGCAATTCCACAATCAACAGTTCGGATGCCAACACCAGATGCAAGTATGGGACCTATGGTAGATCCGCATCCCATATCATTTCTAACCACAAATTCCTGCATTAATGGTAGACTTATATCAACTCATAAAAAACCAAGATCAAAGAAAGAACCAGAATATCCCACAGATAAACCAAACGTCTTAGCTTCAATGACTGAATGCCAGACCTCGATTACATAAAATTATAAGGAAATGCTTTTCAAAATGCACCAAGAAGAAAAGCAAATCCACATTAACATTGACAGTCTTTTGAATTTAAGGCTACTGAGTCCTGGATGTCTCATATCTAGAATTCCGTTGAATTTGGCACCTTTTTTGTTTGTAATATACCAATTCGTTTTTGGAAGACATATTGACTTGATTAATTCAGATCAAATAAGGTGGGAAAATTTGGGCATAAATCTTATTTTAAAAAATTATGAAGCTTATTACTCCCTCCGGTCCTAAATATAAGACCTAATTGACTTTTTCTAGAAAATCCTTAAAAAAGCAGAATAAGTTAATTATAAATTGATTTACCTAATTTTTTCCCTTAATCTAGTTTATTTTACCTATAAATTAATGGATAATCCAAAAGTATATCAAATATGTCATCATTTAAAAACCTATTTCGCAACCTTAATCTCTCCAAAAAAAAGTTAATTAGATCCTATATTTAGGACCGGAGGTAGTATTAAACTTTAGATGTAGATTGATTCACCTGGGTCGGAAGGTTATGGATTTTTCCAACTTCTTTGAAGAGAAAAGATGTTATTCCACTAGTAGCATAGCGCTGGTTTGCATTGTGCTTAATAACAAGTCCTTTCTGCAATTCAGGCCGATGATGTTCTTCATGTTTTTCTGAAAAATTTGGGTGAACTCCATGGGCCATGTCTGCAGACACTTTTAGAGAGAACACAAAAGATGCTTTAGTATACCCATCTAGAAAGCTAAATCGGACAACAAATATGTGCATTACATTTTCATGGAGAACCCAGGAGGCTATTCATGGTAGTATTTGGAAGCCTTTAGATACATGTGTGCTTGGCTCTTAATAACTATTATTGATTGTATCAGTAATGTTAACATCTTGGTGTGTGACAAAGTTCTGAATTATGTGGAGTGTGTTCATCTGCACATTTTCATTCAAAACCAAAACTTATCAATTTTATCATTATAGATCTCTTTTTCCAAATGAGCCACATGTAGAGGAAGTGTAACTGTAAGCTTGTAAGGTGAAGCCAGTTTCAAAATATAATCGCATGCAACTAAGTGACAATTTTCTAAAATATTTTTATGCCACATTTCACAACCAATGAACTTTGAGCAAATCGATTCCGAGTCTATATCCAAGATGTCTGAACTATAAAACTTTTTGCTGTTCTAGTCTGCCTTCATCGCATGCCAATTGAATTTTTTCACAATTCACCAGTGCCAGGTTCATGGGCATGGAACCATATGTTAATTTGTCAGACATTTTCACCAAATACTAGAAAATACTTAAAAAAGAGAAATTAACTACGGAATTATGAAGCAAATTGTCAGAAGTTATATGAAGTATGATAATATACCCAGAAATGATTGGCGAATGCTGCGCTCATAAGAGCCTTCCCAACATAGCTGTTATTAAAGCTAAAGCCACTTATAATGCGTCTCATGGACTGAAACATGGTTGGTGCACCAGCTCCTTGAATAGAACCTGAACCCACCTAAATTTTAGGAGTTAGATAGCAACCACAGATGAACAATGTAATATTTTATTATTCCAATACAAAATAGGAAAGAGTTTATTTTGTCCTGAAGCATCCAAGGTTAATGTGGCAATTTCACAAATATTAAGAATTTATGCACATTCCATATGTTTAGGTAACTGTATGGTTGGAAGAAAGAAAACCCAAACATGTTCAAAAAAAATAATACTCTAAGGCATTATTTAGCATCTGATTTTCCAGAAAAGGATCGTATTTTGAATGTACAAAACCTAAAGCCTTTAAATTAAGTGAAGAAAAACTACCTCCTCATTGTCAAACAAAGCAACCATTCGTATTGCATGCTCATTGGTTAGATCACCAGGAGATTCACATGAATCAATAAGTGCCCTCAATGCACAAAAACTTGAAGCAAGATTATCTAATCTTCCAGAAAATATGAATTCATTGTTTCCACCTCCAAGGCAGCTAGGCTGAGTGTCACAAATATTCAGTTCAAGACTCACTATGTCTTCAGCCTGACAATTCAACTCATCTGCCAAAACCTGAGAATAAAAGTCAAGCATTATTGTAAAGAATGATAGCCTACAGGTAGAAAAGAGACTATGATTGACAGATAACTCAGTTATAGACATGTCTAACAAAAACCTACTGGTAAAAAAGAAACTATTTTTAACATTGAATGTTCAAGTTGATGCTCAGGTGTGATGTTCAATGAGAGCTTTGTGCAACAAGAGCAAGGTTATATTGTCTTGTTGTTTGACATCAAAAGGAGGGTAAGGTATATTATCCCCATCCTCTTCATGAAACTTATAATAAAGCTAGAGATATAAAACTAGTCCAAGCATACTTGCTAAGGAAAGATTATTCTCAAAACTTAACTCCTTGTTCATATTGAGAGCTTAATAAAAGAAGCATTTGAAAAGCATGATGCTTAACGCTTAAAACAGCAATTGCCTCAAAACAACCAGAGGGAAACCTTTTATACAAAAAAAGGAGGCATGCCCACAAAGAGTAAACATGTTCAATAAACCGCCATGTGAATTTGAAACCCAGCAATCCATGAATAGTTACTTTCCCTAAACAATGTTTAAAAACATCAAAGCGAAACCTATTAACTTATTTATGGGGAAAGGAAGCTCTAGTAATCTAGCTAATAAGGTGTACCACTCCAAGAAAGCTTCTATCCTAAGTATTAATATGGACCCAAAAGGAATCCCTAATAAGAGTTGAAGACAAAATCTTCTGCCAATGTCCTCTACAGGTGTCAGTAAACACTGTCTTAAGCCCATGCACCCAGCACATTCATACTCCATCAATTTCCTCAAGTCCTTCCATATTAACAGAAATTTATGTTAAACCTCAACATAGGAATGATGAATTACCTCCATAAGCAGTGAATGGTGAGTAGCCTTGGATACTGCAGCCTTCTCTTTTGAATCAGAAGATTCCTCAGGTTTCATTGAGAGTAATGGAAGCAAGTGAGTCTCTAGATTTGGTTTAAAACCATCCTGGTTCACTGTGCTAAACAATAAAACAAACGAGAAGAGAGGTTAAGGGAATCACTGTCGCCATTTCCATAGCTGAAAATTGACTCAACAAGAGGGGGGGAGGGGTTTATACCCTAAGCCAATTCATAGACATTGTGATATGTGGTAAATGGAGGCTAAGGTATACTAAATCTAACATTGAGTAACACAGGATACTCTAGGAAACATTTAAGAGGCTTCTTCCACCTCATTTGCTAGCATTTGGAGAATAGTACTCCATTCATACTAGACACCAATTGATCAGTGTCAAAGATACTGGTCATTGCCTCAATGGTTTCCAGAAGGACAACTCACACAGGGTTATCAAGAGTGATGTGTTGCCACATGTAGTGCCTGGACCATGGCTCTCCAAGAAGGGCCAACTGATTGAGGCTAAGGTAATGTAAAATGTCAGGGCCCCAATTGAGTAGCAAGATATGCTTTGTGGAGTATTTAAATGGGTTAATTTTCTAACTGTATGTGCCATAATTTTTTTCCTATAACTAAACCTCAAATGCGCTGATAGCACCTACTACGAAATAATTTTCACTAAATGATTACACTACACAGTGCAATCACGTTGCAATCCTAATGGAATGAAGTTGTGACAAAGACAAAATGCAAAGAAGCAACAGACCGGTCAAGATGAATGGCAAGTGTTGGTATGCGTAAAAGAGGTCTCTTCACTTTGACAAGCTTGTGCAAATATGTGTCACTACTGCTTCTCACAATGACTCTTCCAGCAACACTCAAATCTCTATCAAACCACGTATGCCATAATCCAGCCCCATATGTCTGCACATTAACCATAAGATAACCCGATTTGGATGATGCTGATTTTGGTTTCAATTTAAGACATGGGCTATCTGTGTGTGCAGCTATGACATGAAAACCATTGCCAATGCTATATCTGAAAAAGTAAGAACATTAAATCATTTTTCTATTCAACTTGCCAGCAATTAGGAAATGACACATTCCATTAGTAAAAACAGATCTTAGGAGAGTTCCAAACAAGAGAAGCACACCGTCTCCAAGAAAAGCGAGAAGTTCTAATATATTGACTACCTAATATCTACAATCATATTCAATGCCAATAGAGAGCATGGAAAACAATTACTTGCAAATACAATAGGAAGTCAAATACTTGCAACCAATGAGAATTTCACATACTTTTCACCAACAGCAAAAGCAACTATACAGGACATATTTCGGGTGAAAAAGTAGCGTCCACCAGGCTTTAGGTCCCATTCTTCATTCTCATTTAGCAGATGAAAGCCAGCAGCTATTAACTTCCGTTTTGCTTCAGCTGCAGGAAAAATAGAAGCTGTGAATAAAACCATATTACTCCCTCTAATCCTAAATATTACACCTAGTTGACTTTTTTTGGAGAGATTAAGGTTATAAAATAGGTTATTAAATTATGACAAATTTGATATATTGTTAGATTATCCATCAGTTTATAGTCAAATAAACTAGTTTAAGGAAAAATAATTAGATAAATCAATTTATAATTAACTTATTTTGTCTATTTTCCAAAAAAGTCAACTAGCTCTTATATTTAGGACCAGATAGTCGACTATATGGCAGTACATTGAGTTTACCAATGTCTATACTAAGAAGTCAATACTATTCCAATCTCACACTAGGATTCTTCAATCAAGCTAATAGTTTTGTTCTTAAAATTGAACTAATTCAAAACATAACCAAGAGGATGGGCAATGACAAAGCACAGTGCAAAAAAAAAAAACACATTTCAAAAATAAAAAAATAAACACAACCCATTATTCTAGCTCAACACATATATAAGAGCAAGCAAAAAAAGAGAGAAATTGGATTACCAGTAGCATGGAAATGAGTCCATGACTCGTTTAAATAATCAAGAAGATCACCAACAATGGAGGAGCCTGCTTCACTCTGCATGCAACCCAGAAACAAAAGAAGAGAATAATTAAAGCAAAGAAGAAAAAGATTCAAACTTGATTGAATACAAAATGAAAAGAATGCAAGAGAACCTCAGGAAGAGATTGGAAGTTGGAGGAAAAGCAACGAGAAGTGGAGATTTTGGAAGGAATAGTTGTCAGAAATGAGGAATGAATATGATGGGAGAGAGAAGAAGGGAGACTTCGAAGGAGGAAGGAGGGTGACACTGAAGAGTGAGCCAACGAGGCCATCATCATCTTCTTCTTCTTCTTCCTCTTCCAAATTGTTTCTCAAAGTTAAGTCCAGTGATGCCTCTCAAAATAGCTTATATGTTTTGATAAACAATATCTCAACACAGCTACCCTCGAGTCCCACATTAGTCGGTTTTTAATACGCCTTGATTAGAGATACTTCCTCTGTTTCTTTCTAAATATTCTTTCTAAATATAAGATCACTTTCCTTAATTAGAGTAGATTAAGAAAGTTAGTTAAATTAGTTATTTACATATGATATTACTAATATATCCCAACTATATACTGTTATCCTCACTCTCCCATTCTCCCTCTTTTGCTTGCTATTATAGATAAGCATTGTAATTAGGAACAAGTTGAATTTTAAAATTGATCTTATATTTAGGAACAGAGGGAGTATGTTTTTTATAGCTTTAACGATGAAGGATGAAGAATGATGAATGATGAATGATGATAAAGTAAAAGACAAATAAAAAAAGGCAAATCTTTGAACATTACTTTTGGGCATTACTATTCCGTATATAGGTACATAGGATATGATTCTATTTCATATTTATTGATGCTCACATCTCTATTTTAACAGTATCATAATAAATAAGGGAAAAATTGAAGGGAAACTAAATTAGTTTTAGACACCCAACTAAGTTTTACACGTTTTCTAAGAAACATATTTTGGCAGTTGAAATCTTATATTATGGATTGGAAGGAGTATAATATTATAAGGAATTTTCACCTGTTGTTGAAAGGCTTTAGCTCAACTAACAAGGAACACATTTCATGATTTATTTAAAGGTGAGGTTGTCATTTAAAATTCTGTGTGAAGAAAGCAAATTTTATCGTATAACACTAAAACCCGGGTTATATTTTTTTTTTTTTGACCAGAAATGGTTTATTTTTCAGCTGCACAATGTCAGAAATATACGCGGGAAGTAACGGTAGCAATGCAGAGTCGCAACTGGTTTTGTGGATTCAACGTCTATATAACTAACTACCTTACCCCTTCCCTTTTTACTGTCGGATGTATCCATATATTTCTATTTTAATATTCTCACTGCATTCCTCTCAAACTCACATTTTATATTTTCCTTTCTAAATCCATTTCATCACATAAAAACATACATTCAATTTGATTACCACTTTTCTCACTTCATTCTCGCTATTGATTTTCTGGGATTCAAATTAAAGTTGAACTTACCTCTATGCTTTATATCAGAAATATTATGTGATCCATGTAGGCGACTCTATCTTATTGAGATAAAGACTTTATTTTTGTAATTGAAAAAGTGACCCAATTTTCTTCGGAAATCCTTATCTCCCATCACAATACTATCAATTTCTTCATGCTAATAACTATTTTCATACTTCTCCCTCTCTAGAATTTTCATCTAGTGAACATACATTTTCAAATAATGTCCAAGGAATTCAATGTCCCTAGTGTTATTTTCCCTCCCGGAGGAAACCCTAATAATAACCTAAGGCAACGGCGTCCTAATCCGCCGTTTCAGCCACAAACCTCCGCCAACCTATCGCCAATCACATCCTCCGATTTCGGATCTCCGGTGATGATCGATGAACCGCCTCTATTGGAAGAATTAGGGATAAACACAAAACAAATATGGAGCAAAACAAGCTCAATCCTAAATCCAATCCGTACAAACCATAAAAATCATCATAACCTCCATGAAAACGCTGATCTATCAGGACCCTTTATTTTATTAATTTTCTTTGGATTATTCCAATTACTAGCAGGAAAATTACATTTTGGGATAATATTAGGGTGGTTAATAATATCATCAGGGTTTTTGTATTTTGTGTTTAATATGCTTGCAGGGAGCAATGGGAATTTGGATTTGTACAAGTGTGTGAGTTTGATTGGCTATTGTCTGCTTCCCATTGTGATTTTTTCAATTTTGGCTTTGTTTGTTCCTCAAGGTGGTTTTGTTATTTTTGTGTTGGCTGGTGTTTTTGTGATGTGGTCATCTCGGATTTGTAGTAGGCTCGTTGGTGATGTTGGGAGGTTGGATGAACATGGTGGACTTGTTGGTTATGCTTGTTTTCTCATTTTCTCCTTGTTCTCACTTCTTGTCATATTCTAATTCTTTTTATATTCACATTATTGTTTGGTGAAATGTTTTAAAAGGCAATTTTTGGTTAATGACAATAATTGTGGGAAAAGGATTATTGGTGGATTTGTGGATGTACAGTTGCAAACTCAAAGATTTCCTCTCCAACCGCTATTGCAGAGTTTATAGGAATGTTGATGGCATTGATCTGATCACGAGGTCATTTTTGGAGATACTATTGGTGAAACTATGGCTAATTTTTTACATAGGGATTAGCTAGTATATATATTAGTAACAGGTATATATATATAGGGAAAACATTGGTCTAGCGGACTATTCAGCTAAGATTCCATACAATTTGTCTATCACTTTTTTTTTATTGATGATCGCCTTTCATTGTAGATGTTAGGAGTGGAATTTGATGAAGGCGGATAATTGTATGATTGTAAATTGATATACTTTTATATATGACTAATTTATTCATTCTTATTAAAAAGAGAGGTGATTTTCTTTAAAAGTGTCATTTCAATCAAAAGCATTTTATAGGGCACTGAAATGTTATAAATCTCTGCATATGGAAAGTCATATGCAAAGATCTATAACCAATCGGTAATTGATGATATGTTGTGTTATTTTAAAGAAATCATTGGATACTCTAGAAGAATGTTAATTACTCTTCAGGACAAAAATTATCTGTAACATTCATATAGGCTCCGAGAACTGAACATGTTCATTGTAAATTAAATTAAACTTCCCTTCACTTCAAAAGTAACTCCTTTAATCTCCGCACTTAATTAATATCCAAACTGATTAATTCTTCATATATCTCCTATTTATACATATCAAAGCTTGTTCAATATTCATCAAAGCCACAAGCCAAAATAAAGATGGCATCTCTTTCATTCATCACCATCTTTTTCTTCATGTTTAAAGTTTCATTTCTTACCCTCTCGATGGCCAAACTGACTGAGAGTGAAATCAAAGTGATATGCCTTCAAAGTAGAGACCCTCCTTTCTGCTTTAGGACCCTCTTGTTAGATCGTCGTGTGGACACATCCAATATTTATACTCTAGCTAGATCCATGATCAATAAGGCTCATAATTATGCAAGGAAGACTTATAATGAGATCGGTTCGATCATTGAGATGAGCAGTGTGTTGGAAATTAAAGAACAAAAGAATGACGAGAGAAAAGGAGAGGGGGGTAGCCACGTAAATAATACTGACCACACTTTATTAATAATAATGAGCCTATTTATAGGCGTTTACAACGGAACTAGTCAAATAACAACTTACTAAAAACATGACGAGAAAATCGCAACGGACAGATTTTCCTAATTATTTAATAAAAATAAATATGCTAAACAATAAAACAATTGACTAAGTTAGTGTTGAATTATTCTTCCAACACTCCCCCATAATTCAAAACTGACTTTCAAAACAAGACTTCATCATTCTTCCTGCAATCAGCATCTGTGAAATCTCTTCCTTCAAAATCAGCATCTGAGAGCTCGCCTTTTGCGTTCTTCATGTTTTTCTGAAAAATCAACACTTGTGTGCTCTTCATGATCTTCTCAAAAATCACTATTCACCAAGTAGTTCTTCATCTTCTAAAACAATTCTTTTCACACACTTAAAAGAAATTGTCCCATAAAGGATTTGCTCATTAAGAGCCAAGAAGAGCAAACAACAAATTGTCACTCTCCAACGAAAAAGCAAAACATTTGTTTGCTCTATCACCAAAAGGAGTCGTGCTCACTCCAACGAAAATAGAGCAAATAAATGCTCATACACAAAAAAGAGCAAAGAAAAACGATTTCTTTAACTCAAAAAATGTTTCACACAACACTGTGAAACCAACAAATATTCTCTGCGGCTTGTACTCTTTTCCGAGTCTCAGAGGCCGATCTGCATGACTTGTACTCCTTTTTGAGTCTCAGAGGTCTGCAACACCCTCAATATTCTCCACAGCTTGTACTCTTTAAGAGTCTCAGAGGCCTGCAACACCCTCAATATTTTCTCGCATCACTCACAGGATCTTTCAACCTGAAGCTCGGATACCATGTTGGAAATTAAAGAACAAAAGAATGACGAGAGAAAAGGAGAGGGGGGTAGCCACGTAAATAATACTGACCACACTTTATTAATAATAATGAGCCTATTTATAGGCGTTTACAACGGAACTAGTCAAATAACAACTTACTAAAAACATGACGAGAAAATCGCAACGGACAGATTTTCCTAATTATTTAATAAAAATAAATATGCTAAACAATAAAACAATTGACTAAGTTAGTGTTGAATTATTCTTCCAACACAGTGATCATAGTGTGAGAGAGAATTACGAGTTATGTGCCAACAAGTACGAGGAAGCCATGGTTGAACTTGAAGGTGCCAAGCAAAACTTGGTGATTGGAAATTATCGGAAAGTGAGGCTTCAATCTATTACAGCAAAGTTGAGAGCAAGAAACTGTGAAGAAGTTTTGGAGAAAAGTTCCAAGAGTATAACACCAATTAGAGATAATAATAGAGATTTTAGGAATCTCTGTAATATTGTATGGTCTATTTCTAATCGCTTGATTAATGGAGATTAGAATTTTTGTTACATTATAGAAGTCTTGAGTACATGTATGAAGCTGATTTTTTTATACGTGATCTAGCGCGTTGGAGATTTTATTGTTGAAATATTTCTTTAATGCTTTCTTAATGCTTAGACCAAGTTATGTGAAACATGTGTTTCTTTGGATTGCAATGGAAAACATGTCTAACTTTGTTACAATTGGAGAGATTATTAATAAATAATAATGACAAATTTCAACCAGTATAAAAGTTTATATTTGTTAAAGGGAAAATCACAATCAAATCCTTCGTAAGGAAACTAGTCACAATCAAGTCGTGTGAGTTGTCAATCCAGCCTCTGGAGTTGTCAATGAGTGTCCTTTGAATTGTCATGAGACTTGTATGAGATTAATTCTCTTATGAAAATTTGATTGTAATTGTCCCTTTGTTAAATGGTGAATGATCAAATTTGTTTCAAATCTAGATCTATCTTTTAAAAAAAAAGAATATGTAACAATGATTGGTGCATACAATTCCATGAATTTTTGTTTTAATTTGTGTTAATTATATAACGTGATCTGAAGTTTTTAAAGTTTCATAATTAAGGATATGATAAAGTTGATGTAAGTAACCAAAAATCCTTAAAAAATGGATAGGAATCAAAACCAAATCTCATAATTTCTGTTAAGATGCTTATATTTTGTTTTATCGAGTTTTATCCCCAATTTTCCACTCACGACAAATCTTGCTCTATTTTTTTCTCCTCTTATAATTTCTTTCATAGATTTCTCCTCTTATCTTACAAATTAATTGCATATATTAAAACATTTTAATTTAATTTCTTGATAAAACAATACTACCTCCGGTTCTAAATATAAGATCTAATTGATTTTTTTTTAGATTAATGTTGCAAAATAGGTTATTGAATCATGACATATTTGATATTTGATCTTTTTAGATTATCCATTAGCTTATAGGCAAAATAAACTAGTGTAAGAGAAAAAATTAGGTAAATCAATTTATAATTAATTTATTTTACTTTTCTTAGGATTTTTCAAAAAAGTCAACTAGGTCCTATATTTAGGACCGAATTGAGTAACTTTTTTGATAAAATTAGAAATAATAGTTGAAGTGAGGGTTTTAGCTTTTATTACAAGGGTTTGTTCCTATGAGGCTTAAAAGCACAAAGATCTTTTGTTTTTCCCAACAAGTAATTCTTTTAATTTATTTGCGTTTAAATATTAGTATTATTTAACCATATTGTTTGATTTTTTCCAAGCCATATTGTTTGATTGAAGAACGTGTTGTAATGAAGATCACTATCATCCTTGACAAGATAGACAAAGACAAACTGTCTCTAACTGCAGGTGGGTCATACCTATCCATCTCCTCACCTTCAATTCAATGGATGACCTAACATACTTACAGCCAGAAAATATGGTTAGCCTTTCTTTCTTGATTGAAAAAAAAAGTCTTTATTAAAGTACTCTTAAAATTGATTATTGAACAGATTTATGGTATTAAATAAAGCATTTGGAGTATTTATATTCACAGTTTTTTATTAAAAAACTAATTCATCTTTCTTACAAATTAACATGTAATCCAATAATACATGATGATACACACTACTCCTCCCCTCATGTCCTCCTTAGAATTATGAAACACACTACTTTGTTCTAAAAGCAAATTAGGATGAAAAAACACTCTAAATTGTTTTTTTTCCTAAGAGTAATTTAACTTCCTTATAAATTAAGGCGCATTTTTATAGAAGAATTTTAAAAAAGAAGTTTAAATAAGTAGTTCCCCTGACTCATGATTCACATGCTCTAGTAAACCCCTTATTTCTATCACACAGTAGGTTTCACAGTAGAGTAGAGTTACCAATTAATTCAAAGATTTAAGTTAATCTAACAATTAATATAAATAAAAACAGGAATAAAATAAAAAAAATAAAATGAGAAAAGAGAGAAATAAATATATAAAATAGGGTCAACTTGTGTTGGTCATAATATACTACTATCTCTCTAACGGTTAAGCTCAGCCACTGATTATGGCGGGAACCATCTTCCATTCTCTAACTCTCACCGCCGCCGCCACATCCGCCGCCTTCCGCCGCCGGAACCCTCACCCAAATCTCTCTCTCCACCGTCAACTTCCCCGCATTCCCAATCTTCATCGCCATTCACCATTCCTTCCTCTCTCCGTTCATGCCTCTCACAGCTCCGACCAGGTCCTTTGTTAATCAATCAATTTTTCCTATCTATTCACATGTTTTCATAACTTTGCTTCATGGGTTTATCTAGTTTGGCTGGGAAATTTGAAGTGGGGGCTTATTTGAGCTGGGTTATGAGTTTAGTTGTGAAAAGTTTTGATTTTTTTATCTGGGTTTTAATGGATAGGATTTTTTTGGTTAAATTTTGATGGATTTATGTGTGGGTTTTTGTGTAGTGGTGGCTTTTTGGGTTTTGACTGAGAAAGTTTAGATTTTTACTGCAATTTGTGATGTTGGGTTTTTTATACTCTCTCCGTTCCTAAATATAAACTCACTTTCAAATTTCAAATTTTTATCAACTTTTTACCAAATTCACCCTTAATAATGTTTATCTATAATAACAAGCGAGAGCGGGGAGTGGGGATAAAGGTATATAGTTAGGATAAATTGGTAATATCATGTGTTGATAACTAACTTACCTGACATCCTTAATCTAATCAAATTAGGGAAAATGATCTTATATTTAGGAACAGGAGGTAGTATATGCTAATGAAGGGATAATTTTGATTTTACTTTTGAATTTTATTTTGAAAATTAATTTTGGCAACTTGCAAGTGTTGATATTTATGGTGGCTTAAGGAGATTACAATGGTTTCAGATTGGTGGTGATGGAAGCAATCCTACCAGTCTTTCGGCTACAACGAAGGGATTGAGTTGGACACAACCTATTTTGAGATTTGCTGGAAAGAATTTTTTACCCTTGGGTAGAAATTACTCTGTTAACTTAATTGTTTGAAAAAAAACAGGTGATTTAAGTTTTGGTTAGTTAATTTTTATTGATTAGCAGTTTTGTTTATGCGCTGGTTGTGATGTGTAGTTCTAATAACTGGAGTGTCACTTGGACTAGCATATCCAAGTCTCGGCTGTCTTGCTCATAAATATTCTGTATCAAAACTTGGTCCATTTGGGATTTTTATTATCTCAGGTTAGCCTTGAAGGGCGTTGCTCTTTCTGTATATTTTTTTACTTTTATGATTCACACCTCACAGTATACTGATCTTTCTCATATCATGCATTATTATTGTTTAGGATTGATGTTGCGTAGTGAAGAAATTGGTGCAGCTGTGGAAGCATGGCCCGTCGGACTCTTTGGGCTAGTATGACCTCGAATTTCTTAAGTCTGCCTTTTTGTAAGCTGATTCTCTACATTAGTTTCCTTTTGTATTAACTTGGGATTCAATGGTGTACTTATGTTTAGATTTACATTTTTAAAAGGAAAAACTACAATATTGTAAAGTTTCACCTGTTGGGATTGTGGTTAGAGTTGAATAAATGTGGGGGGACAAAAGGGCTATCTGTACCTTCTTTTATAAACTAACAATTGGTTGTTCTGTGTTTCTTTCTTTTTCCTATCCCTAATTATACAGTGGGGTTTAATGGCTATCACTTGCATTAATTTTGTTATTCATGCTGGAAAATAGGGGTGAAGCTCTCATTTTTTTTCTTCATACAGGTGTCAATATTGTTGCTGACACCTAACTTTTCTAAGGCAATATTGCAAATTCAGCTCCAACCCCAAGAATTTGTTACAGGTTTAGTGGCTTTTGTTCTACTTAAAGCAGGAGAAATATTGCAATCATGCAGTTCGGATCATTTTACATAAATGCATTGAACATGGGTTTTAGACTAAAGAGGCGTGTGAACTAATAATGAGCTTTTCACTTATCTGTATAAGCTTTTGATTGGAAATAATTCTTTATATGGTATCAAAGCCTCTATGACCTAGTGAAATGGAAGTTTGATTTGTGCTGTCACTCCCATCCTAGCTACAATTTATATTTCAGCACAAGGAATGATGGGTCTTTGTATTGTATATGATTCAACCTAATGTTGAAGAATATATAAAACTATTCGCTTGTCTTTTCACTTAATGGGGAGAGATTCTAGTTTGCCTAAAAGTTAATTCTTGTCACCTCTTCTATTTAATGTGTATTTCTTCTTTTTTTTTTATTGTTTTGAGCCACACCCTTTTAAGGAAACTTAGAGCTTTACTAGATGACAACATTTGGGCCTTCATCTCTCTCTCTATATTACAGTCTAACAAAAGAATTATATAATGTCAGAGGAGACACCCATTTTGGGCCTCCTTGCCATACGACCTGTTATTGAACATAAACATGTTTTTACCTCAAGATGATGCACCTTAGTATACCTATCACTCAGGGTTTTAGTTTTTATTTTTTTACTTCAATTTTTTTAACTGTAGACTTAAAAGATGACATCCAGTTACTTTGTGTATGGTTTTTATCCATCTGTAGTCTTTTATCAACATTATCGGTGATTTATATCATCCTCCCCACTACCATTTTGATCTTATATATTGCACACTATTCAGATTATATTAGTCTGTGGTCTATGTATTAGTCATTGTCATCTTGTTCTCTGTCCCTAACTTGCTTAAATATTCAGAAAAAATCTTTATTGACTTGCAGGATTGGCTGTATTTAGTTGTATGCCAACTACATTATCGAGTGGTGTTGCACTTACCCAAGTAATGTTTGTCCATTCCCCCATGTTAATTTTTGTATTGTTATTAATTGTTATATGCCTTGTTTCTAAAGATGTGGATCTTAGACTTGCTTGTCGTTGAGCTTTTCCATTTCGTTTTGGCAGGTTGCTGGGGGAAATTCTGCTCTGGCTCTTGCAATGACTGTAATATCTAATTTGCTAGGAATATTAATTGTGAGTCAACAAGAGTTTGGTAGCATTTCTTCAATTTTATCCTTCAGTTTTTGTGTTGTTGTGTAGATTTCAAAAGAACAAAGATGTTGCCGCAGCTGGGTTTCTTCACTGCTACTACTATATTTATATGTCTTACAACTATGTATCTTAGGACCAGAACTTTAAACACTAGGTTGCTAATTCAGCGTCATATTTGTTTTAGGGAGGTTTGTGTATATTTATAAAACAAAGGGATATTTATGTAATTTCAGCAAAACTTAATTAGATGTGATATATAGGCGTTTCTCCTCATCTTCCATCTATTTTTCATTCAACTTCTATTGAAATTTTATCCCTCAATCTTTATCTCCCCTTCTATACTATTTTTGCTCTTCAATCTTTTGCCCATCTGATCTATTTATCATGCTTCTTATTGCATTTCATGCTAATGTTTCTTCTTCTTCCTAGGTCCCACTTTCCATCACAAAGTATGTGGCTGATGGAGTTGGAGTAACTGTGCCCACCGGTCATTTATTGAAAAGTCTTCTTCTGACCATATTAGTTCCTCTAACTTTAGGGAAGGTAATATGTTTTTCCTTTCATAGAGCTTTTTTGAAGGATTTTCTATTTGAATTTTTCCAAATTGACATGGTTCAAACTAAAAGACATTTAATATGCTTGGCTAGGTGTGAGGTTTAATTTCCATCATAAGAATGTTTCAAAATATTGAATTTATTCTGATTATGAGGTTTGGAAGTTGTAATGATTTGCTGGCATTGCCTGCAGATTATTGCATAAGTATACCATTGAATTATTAGACTTTTCCAATCATGTCATTTTTTTATGTGAGATCCTTATATGGACCATTGTTTAATAGAAATGTATCTCATTTTCTTATCTCAAGTGACTAATTTCTGCCACATTTTAGTTGGTTGACTCCTTGAAATTCTTTTATAACAAGTCATGGGTGAGAAATAATAAAGGCTGTCCTATAAAAAATGACACTTGACATTCCCCAACTTATTTATATTTTTGTGGTGATCGCATCTCAAATGTTTTTAAATTGTCAGTTTCTCTTCAAATGTATATAACTGTTGTGGCTATATCCACTTGTTTAGCTCAAAGCTAAATTTTTATCTTTGAAGAAGAAAACTAACACCTTTGTGTTGCTATAAGCTTCCTAAAAGTATTAATTTTCTGTTGTTCCTTTGTGTGGTCAGGTTGTACGTGAATCTTTTAAAGGTGTGTAACATTGCCTAAGCTTGTTTCAGCTATTTATGTGTTTGATAATGTTACAAGAGATTCTATCAAGCAAATTGAACTTCACTATTACATAAAGAGTAAGGTTGGTTTTCTAATGAATTGAACTGCAGGTTTCAAAAAGGATGTATAGCACAATCAGAACTCAACTTTCATTTTTCAAATAGCCTGTTCCTGAATAATAATGTTTGTGCATGTTTCCCACGTTAACATGAAAATTTTCCTTTTTTGCTGACAAATATGTGATGATTGTAGTATGAGCATTTCACCATTTTGTACATATCGCAGTTACCTTCCTTTGTGTACCTACTGATGTAAACATAGGAAGTTGCCTGCCTTTGTTTGTCCTCTTGATATCTGGTGGAAATATATGTTTGAAGAGCAACCGGATGTCAAAATATTTTATAATTTCAATAGGGACTCTCTTGTGATATCAGTGGATTTATGATTAAGTTGTTGCTATTGTCATGGTTGTTAGGTCATTTTAAATGTTTTTTATTTTTAATATCAGAATGCAAGAAACTTTCATAGATACAGTTGAAAGAGATAGGGGAAGTGAATATATTTAATACATTTTACAATGTGTGTGTGCGCGCCATTTACATATAAAGGAAAGAATACTATTAGTTTCTTCTAGGTCAAAATTTTCTGTGTTTACTCGTCACAAGTTGTTCCTGATAGAAAGATTGTAGTCTTTTCTCTTGTAATTTTTCTTCTATCTTAATTATTTTTCTGGAATTTTGAGCAATAAAGTAAAATTCACATATTAATATTAGCTTTTCATGGAAAAAATCTGTATGCAGGCATAGCTAATGTTGTTGACCAAAACCGTAAGCTTTTCTCTGGAATCAACGCATTTTTTCTTAGTTTGGTAAGGCCATCCACATATGAAGTGTAAATTCATTACCTTTCATAAAATTGGCTCAGAGTCAATCATGAATTATTTTTTCTCCGTTTTCTAAAATCAATCTTTTGAAATTGTCCATAGCTTCAGTGTCTCTGATCCCACAACAATATGCAAATGTTTGGTTAATTCCCTGATTGTCAAATTTTGATTTGAAGCTGTACTCCTCCACATATGAAGAATAGTCCATGAGTCCAACAATTATATAATTATATTGAAAGCTTTAATTTCAAAAGTCACCTGAAATGGTTTGCAGATCTACTTTGAGATGGTTTCTTCTGCTCATTTCGACCTTCCAAGTTTCTTAGGCAATGTACTGTTAAATTCAATGTCATGCAGGTGCCATGGATACAAGTGAGCAGGTCTAGGTCACTGTTGTTAATGGTGGAACCCAGAGTCTTCCTTATAGCAATTGGAATGGGATCGTATGTTCTACACACCTTTTTTTCAGCTCTCATAATGCTAGAATACTAGGAGTTCCTTATTTATTATGTGGTATAGATAACAATTACTCCCTCCGGTACTAAATATAAGACCTAATTGACTTTTTTGGAAAATCCTAAAAAAGCAAAATAAGTTAATCATAAATTGATTTACCTAATTTTTCCCCTTGAACTAGTTTATTTTACCTATAAACTAATAGATAATCTAAAAATATATCAAATATGTCATCATTTAATAACCTATTCCTCAACCTTAATCTCTCCAAAAAAAAGTCAATTAGGTCCTATATTTAGGACCGGAGGTAGTATTACGCATTTCTTCATAATTTATTCACAACTGATCTACATATGTTCTATGCACTTCCTTTTTACCTTATGATATATCCACAACAATTATTTCCATCTTGTGTGCCTTGCAGGCTTCTCCATCTGAGCCTTCTATTATTCAATACCATTGCTGTGCGAAGTGTATCTTCCATCACTGGTGGTAGTAAATCAGTATTCTCCAAGGAAGAAAATGCCCTTGCTTATATTCTAGTTGCAAGTCAGGTGAAAACTAAATCTTTGTTTTCTTGTCAATTTCTCAGAGTACTTGGTAATTTAGGATCCAATCATATGATAGTAGGCTTTTTCAATAGCCTATGTAATTTACTAAATTGTCACTCCTTTCAGAAAACACTACCAGTAATGGTGGCAGTAATAGAACCACTTGGTGGAGCACTTGGTGAATCTGGATTATTGATTCTTCCTTGTGTTGCAGCACATCTAAACCAGGTTATTAATGTTTTCTCTATAAAATGATTCTGGTCTTTCATTTCTGATGCTAACTCAATTCTTTCTATAGATTATTATGGACTCTTTTCTGATTAACTTCTGGCGTCCAAAAGGCAATTCCAATAGCACCAAAGGGGCAAAGTAGTAAAATGCTGGTGATTATAGAAAAAAATGTGGTTCATATTTGATGGCAGCATATATTGAATGAAAGTACGTGTAGATAAATTTTATAAACATTTGGGAAAATTTTGCTTGGTTTTTCGTCTCCCAGAAAATTCTATGAAGCAATAGAATTGGTGAAGCAGATTTTTAAGCCCAGCCTATAGTCAAAGGTCGTCATGTGTTCTTATCAAGTGAATTGATTCATGTATGTGTTCTTTTTCTTTCACTATCTCACTCTATCCCATCTTAAATATAAGTTGTAATTTTTGAGTTATAACTTTTTGTTAGTTACATTTTCTACTGTAATTCACTTTTTTTAACCTTCATAAATTATACATGTCTGTTGTATATTTTTCTACTCATTATCTCTTTTTTCCCATTGCTTCACATTCTCACTCACCCTCTCCATAAATAAGTGCATATTTATTAAAAAAATTGCGTTTTCTTATGAATTACTCTCTATGATCTATATTATAAGAAGTCTTTATCTAAATCTAAATCATATAAACACAAACCAAATGATAGTTAAATCATTAAATTTGATTGAATATGATTCGAACTGTGCCACTGGTACCCCATCAAACGATTCAAAATTAGATACATGCTTCACACATGAAGATGGCAATTTTGCTGAAGTAGTCCAAAGTTTTTCATCCAAATACTAAAATGACCAAAGCTAGCTTATTTCCAAGAAAATAGTCTCACTATATTTGAAAAACGATTACAGAAGCAGGGGTAAAACCATACAAACTGAATTAGGAAAGAACAAAAACTAATGATGTCATAAGACTTTGGATACCCAAGAATGGGCTACCTAGTGAACATATTTCAAGTAACAACAGTCTGTAAACAAAATGCAATCAGCAAGAGGCCAACCATGGCATGCTACAGAAAAAATCACTTGGGGAGGCCATTTTCACTGTTGAGAAGAGCCTGACTTTCATCAGAAAGCAAAACAGGCCCTCTTCCGGGTCTTGTACAGATGAAGTAGCTGACATCCCCCTTGTATTTTTGTGATGGAATATTATCCTTAATTTCAGGAGGTGGTGGCAAATCTTCTATGTCCCTCATTCCCTTTAGTCCAGCATCTTGTAAAATTGATTTATCTCCAATAACATAACTGCATGAAGAAAGTTTTCCAGGGTAAAGAAGACATCAGAAATCTGTTGATTGGGATTAATCATAATTCAGTAGCATGCAGGTAGCCTGCAAAACTTTGACATGAGATACCTGTTAAGGTCGTCTGAATTTGGGGGAAAGTAGTAAAGCAGCCTCTGAATCAAATGGGTAGCAGCTTGCCTATTGCGGGCAATTAGGACTGCATTTGGACCCGCATCAAATGTATAAGCTACCTGGGAATGAAAAGAAGTCACAGATGTTAGATAAAGCTTGAATAATTTATATATAAACATACTACTTTGCGTCTTTGTGAGATATAAATACGTGAAAAGCAGAAGTAAAACATGTAAGCAAACTACTTAAATATGTTTATACATAAATTGCACATGAAAAGAGTTAACAAATGTTTATTCAAGCCTCAAACATACAATAATTCTCCTGTTCTTCAGCAATGTTGTTCAATTTTTCGGCTAGTATTGACAATTAACATGGAGCAACTCATGTGCCAAAACATTGAAGATGGGAAAGTTTCCTATATTATGGATTCAGTTTTATATGCAAAGGACTTCAGAGTGATATACCACTTTAAAATTGTGAGGATTTTTTTTTTTATTTACAGGCAGGTGGTCTATGTTTTAGCTTAACTGGTAATTCAAAAATTTCCAAGGGCAATATTACAGACCTGTGGCGTTTGTTCTGAACGGTTCCACTTTTCAACAATGCTGATAATCCTGTAAGTATAATTTTAAATTGAAAATTACTCTAAAGAAACAAGAATTATGCTTAATGTGGTGAATAAATAGATATAATAAAACTATCCACACATCAACGTTGTTGAAATTACTTGTGTGATGTATCATTCATGTAGAATATTGGGGGACATGTATCCAAGCAGACTGCATGAAACTGGTTGCTATCGGTACAGGTCAATTGTGCAAAAGATGCAAAATCACGCTTTTTGATGGCTTCTTCCATTTGCAGTATGCGCTTTGGCACTATTTCCTATTTCAGTTCAAATCACAAATATAAATCATCCATACTAAAATACTCCCTCCAATCCTATATAAGATCAAGTTGACTTTTTTAATGGAAGTTAAGGGAGCCAACTAGGCCATTTTAGTTTCGCATTTGTTACATGTAATTAAATTATATGTTTGTTTATAAGTAAGGTAAATTAGTTTTGAGAAAAATAATGGGCGATGACGCAAATATATATATGGTAAATTGTAAAAGGAGCACTCAACACCATGGAAGAAGTGAAAAAAAAAAAAAAAGATGATGGGGTGTCATATTTTGGTTTACCATGTATATTGTTACACCCTCAAAATGATCATGGTGTTGTGTGTCCCTTTTACAATTCACTATGTATATTTTTACACCTTTACCCAAAAATAATAAATATAAATACTTTCCGGTGGTGAATTTCGCATTGTTAATCTCTATAAAAACGTCAACACATAAAGAACGGGTGCAAAAATTCAAACTCCAAGCTCATTGAACAACTGTAGTCAATAGCTTCCGCTATTAACATTAGGAAGTTGCTTAAAATGGGAAGTTTACATGGGAAAAAAAAAGATTTTGAATTACTACAAACATATAATACTGGATTTTTAGAAAGTCAGGAGAATCTTACTTTTATTTATAAAAATTGGCACGCCTTCCTTATGCGTGAAGAAAGTTGTAGTATGGTGGTTGATGAAAAACTAATACTCCCTCCGTTCCTAAATATAGGACCTAATTGACTTTTTTGAAAAATTCTAAAAAAACACAAAATAAGTCAATTATAAATTGATTTACCTAATTTTTTTCCTCAAACTAGTTTATTTAACCTATAAACTAATGACTAATCTAAAAATATATCAAATATATCATGATTTAATAGCATATATGGTAACCTTAACATCTCCAAAAAAAAGTTACCTAGGTCTTATATTTAGGAACGGAGGGAGTACTGTTTAAGGAAATGACTTACCTTTGCTCTGTGTTGTAAAAGTGGACTAGTCAAGACAGTCTCACGCATTCCAGAGGTGCTACTAGTTTCCTTCTGCCGTGAACTAACCTATAAACCCCAAAACAGTACATTTTTACCCAAAGGTATTACTGGAGCCCACTCAACAGTAAATCATTTATTCAATCAACTGAATAATAGAACATACACATACCACAGCAATAACAATTACAAGATCATCCCAGTGCTGTTCATCAGAAAGTTGAACTGCAAGACTATCACTTCCATTCTCCTCCTTCAAATGTCAAAAGTATTGGAATCACAAATTGAGTAGTCAAATCAAATGACATCAGTCCAAATTATTTAAAAAAAAAAATTGCAACAAGCATTACGGAAAAAAGTAAACTTACTTTTCCCATTATCCACTTGACAAATCCACCAAATAAGCTGCGGCATGCACTACCAGAGCCTTGCCTGCACGCAACAATTTTCAACTGCAACTAAATATTTGTCTAAATGCTAGATTTTCAAACCAAGCTTCTAATGACTAGCAATTCTAAAATCATTGGCATAAGAAAGACCTTGCAATAGCAGATAGCTGGCTTTGATCATCTTTGACATTCATAAGCTTTGCGAGAGCAAAAACTGCGTAACATAAAATTTTTGCATCACTATGGCACCCCATAACAAATATTTAGCCCAATAAAAATGCTCCAAGATCATCGCTCACAGTGGCAATTTATACTAGATCAACTAATTAAAATCAAGGTAGAGTTACCTATAACATATAGAGGTCAGCTCACACTTTATCAAGTTAACAATTATGTCAAAATTGCTAGACCCTAATATCATGACAATGAGCCCATTCAGAATTCCAAAGTTCCTTTGCAGGTAAAATACATTGTTGGGACCGTAACGATTAGTTGCATGAATACTAATGACATGTTGCAGATTTGATTCCTCCATTTGATTCTTTCCCCAATACGCAAGGAAGGTTCAAGTTCAAAGATTACCCCACAAATTCTTTCATAAGCCATAACTGAGTTTGGCATTCAGGGGTCTAGTGCTTCGGATCTGTTTCTCCAAAATCACTTTCTCAGATTTGGTAAGATGAATGATAACAAAACTTTGTTGCTATATGCAGTTTGAGACGGCTTTTTCTAGTAAAAGAGAAACACTCATATTTTAGCCAAGGTTTTGAATTTTGACACATAGTAATCAGGTTCTCCATAATCAACACAATGACAAAGTTAGATCTTATACTACTAGACATATCACACCATTCAAATAAGGTTCGATGAAAAAATTGACCCATGCACTTAGCAAAAACACTCAGGATTCAGAAAACTGACTAGTTATCTAATGCCCAACAATATCATGTTTGAATTTGGAATCTAAATGAAGACATAACTTTATACAAGTCAAAGCCACTAATGTATCCAGTTTCAGATCACAACTTTTGCATGAAAGGAAACCATTTCATAGTAAGATAAATAAATAAAAGAATATGGGTATTACCAAGACAAGCGAAACCCGCGGCAGAAGAGGCCAGTCCAGCTGCAGTAGGGAAGTTATTGTATGAAGCAATGTGTAAATGCAATTTTCCCCAGTCCTCTTTCTTGATCTTAATGCCCTTTTTCTTATCCTCTACGTCACATGCACGATTGCGGATTTCCCTTAAACAGTTCTGATACCTGCCCCCAGAAAGAGGAATCTCCTACACTAACCAATAAAACCAAAAGCCACAAATCAACCAAGTAAGAAAAAAAGCTAAATCAATGCTTAGTCACAGTTCAAATCCTATAAGCCAGAATACCAAACGCCTAGAGTCTCCTCTATGTTCTCTTATCATTTTGGATCAAATTCAACAGCCTATCAATTCTCATCAAAATGACCATTGCAGGCCAAGGAAAAAAAAAATTAAAACAAGCAATTCTTATTGACTTAGAATTCTTAGGAGTATAAAAGTAACACCAGAATAAAGAACATCAGAAGTAAAATATCCACCACAATCACCAAAAAAATTCTTAATTAATTAACATTACTCATATCCATAGTTATTTTTAATGATAAGCCAATTTTTCTACGTTGTAGTCCCCACTTGGTGAGGGCGCTGAGGAAGAGAATATACTATGCAGCCTTTACCTATGCTTTATGCATAGAGGCTGATTCAAACCCACAACCTTGGACCCCACGACAAGTCAGCTTACCATTAAGTCAAGTCGGCCGTTCAATTAATTAAAAAATATGAAATGAAATTATCACAACTTACCTTTGCATTACATTGATAGGAACATTAGAAGTAAAATATCCACCATAATCATAAGACTATTCTAAATTAATAACCATTACTCATCTCCTTAGTTACATACAAAATTATACACAATATCTACACCAAAAAATCCCCCTTGGACGGAGTGAAATGATTACAACTTACCTTTGCATTACATTGATAGAAACAAATATGGAGCTAAACTTATTAAAGTAAATAAAACCAGCAAACAAAAAATCAAATTTTTACCTTTCCATTGAGCCACATACGATCTTGCTGAAAGGTGGGGCTAACAGCAACAGAAGTGGTTGTACATAAATGATTGGGATCAAGCGTGACACTGATGCTATCATTAACAGGCAAGATCAAAGTCTCATCTCTCTTTCCCCAATACTTTATCACAGCAATGTTGGTTGGAGTCTGAGCAGTGACCATCAAGACCCAATTTTGAGACTCACCCACCATTCCCATCTCCACAAAAAGCCCACCCCACAATTCAAATCACACAAAAGACAAAACTTTACAACGAAGAATCAAAATCTGAGGCAGGAATCACTATGTATGTGTGTTGTTGCAGAAGAAAATGATATGGGAAAAATAAATTTGTGGGGATCTGAATGTGGATGGTGATGGTGAATTAAAGAGAAGGAAGATGAATGTGGAAATGGAAATGGAAATGGGTGATGCTTATAGTTATGATAATATATAGCAGAGATGGAAGATGGTGATGACGCTTAATATGAGCGTTCTTCACGGACTTATATATTGATTGCTCTTCGCATGCATTCACGGACTAAGCATATATTATAAGCTTATTTTTGGCTAAATGTGCAAAAATAGTCATCGTAGATTTAAAAATGGGCAACTATAACTCTGGTAAATTTAAGGGGGCAAAACTGTACACTGTAAACCAAAATGGGGTAAAAGTAACCTCTCTGTTAGGCACAGTTAAAGGTACGTTTTCCAGACGTGGCCTCACCATCAATAAATGACGTGTCATACATTTAAGGGTGCAATATGTTGATGGAGCTTTATTTTTTCAGATGAGACTTTATTTTTCAGATAATTACGAAAAAGTAAGGTGAATTTCACATGATTTTGGGTTCTATTTAGTTGCTTATAGAAATGATTTGAGAGTTTAGAGTTCATTTCAAGTGATTTAGGGTTAAACTGAATGCATTTTAGTTTTTACGGTGAATTTTGGAATTGACATGTCATTTATTGATGATGGAGCTCACATCTGAGAAATGCCTGTTTAACTCGCCTAAGAGAGAGGTTACTTTGGCCCCATTTTGGTTTATAATGTATGGTTTTGCCCCTTTTTTGTTTACATTGTACGGTTTTGCCCTCTTAAATTTACCAGAGTTATAGTTACTCATTTTTAAATTTACGTTGGCTATTTTTGCACCTTTACCCCTTATTTTATCTAAATAGGTGTCTAAATTCCCAAAATGACAACAAACGTCGCGAATATCTAATTGACATTAGTAAATGTGGGTAAATGACTTAAAATGCGCTTAAAAAACTAGTTAAAACAGTCAAGCGGGATTATAAATCATAACTGTTCATACTTCATAACTGTTATAAAACAGACAAATTTTTTAAGGACATTTTGAGTCATTTGCTCACATTTGCTAATATCAATTCGGTGTCTGTGACTTTACTTGTCCTTTTGGGAATTTAGGCACCCTATTTGTCCTTTTGAGCATTCGAAAGTATTTATATGTCTTTTTCCTGGTTATTTTCTCTGGAAAATTAATTTGAGGTCCCCAACAAGGGACTTAATACTAGAAAAGTCCCAAAAGTTGGGAAAATTAATGTACGGTCCCAAGGGACCTCACTTTAATATACTTAAAAAGTGAAAAGACAGTTTTGCCCCTAGCCCATTAACACTTATCACATGTGCCCAGTAATTTGTCAAGGTGTAACAACTTACTGGGCACCCTTGACAACTCTTTGGGCAAACATTGACACGTTACTTGGCACATGTGACAAGTGTTAATAGGCTAGGGGCAAAACTGTCTTTTCACTTTTCAAGTATATTAAAGTGAGGTCCCTTGGGACCTTACATTAATTTTTTTAACTTTTGAGACTTCTCTAGTATTAAATCCCTTGTGGGGGACCTCAAATTAATTTTCCCTATTTTCTCCTTTATATATTCATAGATTTTGACACGCTCATGTGATCACGTTGGATGAAGGTATTTCTCATAATCTTCCCTCTCCTTTTCCCTCATTTTTCCCTTTGATAACCATTGGATCTTTGATCTAATGGTTCAGATTTAATTTTTTTTATTCCTCCAAATTCATTTGATTCCTGGTTCAGATTTAATATTTTCATAAAATAATATAGTTATAATAAAATTTTAAAATCTAATAAATAAATTTGATTAGTCACAATTTTATGTAAACTGTCCAGAACTGTAGACTACTATTGTAAATTTAAATTTTACTTTACATTTTTCAATACAGTTATGAACTGTTAATATCAAATTTTGACATATCAAATTTATTTATGAGATTTATAAGTATTTTTATAAATATATTTATTTTGTAAAAATATGAATTATGGACCATTTGATCAAATATCTAATGGTCTCAAAAGGAAAAGAAGGAAAAGGAGGGAAAAGGAGAGGAGGGATTTGGAGAGAACCAGACCCGATCACGTTCTTAAAAGTGGGACCTAGTTACCAATTCCGAGTATGAGGATACGACGCTGACATGGAAAAATTGAACGTGGAACAGTGAGAACGCGATATAATTAGGGAAATTGCATTAAAATCTCAAATACGATAAGTTAATATCAGAAAGTCCCTTAAATTCTCAAAATTACTAACAAGTCTCAAGGGACATGTGCATGATATAATGCAATTGAAAAAAAAAACCCAATTATCTCCATCATTTAGAACTGTTCATACATGAGCATATTAGTATAACAAAAACAACGATATGTATAATGAAGGTAGTGTTACTTGTATGAAGTGTTACTATTGTTCTTAATCTATACATTAATAAGAGCAATAAGATAACTTTACCATTGTATTATAATATTATCAGCTTCCTGGGACATATTACTAATTTTGATATTTCTAAGAACTTTATTATATTAATTATTTGCCTTACTTAGTGTACTATTAACGACTAAAAACAATGAAATAGTACCAAAATATAGTAGAAGAAATACTCTCTTCATTCATTAATCGTAATATATCTAATGAGCTGATGATTTTAATTTTAAATATATGATATATTTCTAATTCATGTCAATCCATTTTTAAATTATCTTTGGTGTTGAGGCTCCCTCAACGGTAATTAATTAGATGGGAGGTGGAGAAGAACTTGAAGGAAATTATTGGTAAATTTGAGAAACAATACAATATGTTGTTTGGTGTGAGCATATATAAATAAAAGTGAATATTACTACTACTAGAGAGAAAATTGTGGATCAAAATTTGAAGATACGAATATCAATGATCGTAGTAAGGAATAAGACAGAAGAAAAGTTAGATCTAAGAGGAGTTTATATTATTTCTATTTGCACAGACCAAACTATGAAAACGAGAGATTAGTTGGAATAATGAGAGTACAATTTGTTACTCGTGCCACACGCGGGTGTACCTGCACAATAATACCTAATTTATAATTAGAGAGCAAGCATAAGGTGCAGCTCGTGACATAAATCTAATTTCTTCATACACACGCATTTAATGCATATTTTTATGCTTTCTCTATGTTTTATTCAAATCATGATTATCATGAGAACAAATTAATTCAGTCCTTCGTGGATCAATTAAGATAACTATTTCTTAGTGGCGTACCTCTCTAACCTTTGATAAATGATTGTCGAATGAAGGAATTGAATTATCACTTTATAAGTAACATATTATATTAAGAATAGTAGGTAATATTTCTACTTTAGCAAAAAAAAGGTAATATTTCTACTATGTATGACTTCCAATGCAAACATTGCGTGAAATGCGAATTTTTCTCTTAATAGAAAGGATTACATTGAGGTTACTAAAAGATTAGAGAAATGTTAACTCTTGGTGGTTAACTAGGAAAAATAATTATAAAAATCCATCTTGATGATGGAAAATGGGATAAGGAATTGGCTTCATTTTTTGCATTGTGCATATTCCCTATATTAGTTAATTAATGAATTTACATTCAAGCTAAATTAAAAATGGGAATAAATATTAATTAGAATATCGGAAGATGTTACTTATAAAAACCAAACACATGTCTATTATAAATAAAACAATAATGTTATCTCATTACATAGAGTCAACTATGTAAACCCATATACTTTGGTATTAAACTCTTTTTCAACAAGTCATGATTTTTTTTATCAGAACAAGTCATGATTAATATTATACGCCAGAATATTAGAAATGATTTCATTTCAAGTAGAAAGAGTGAATTACACCTCATTTAATCGGTATGTCTGATTAACTAATGGCATAATAGTCTTCTTAATTCATCAAATAAACTGATGATGAACAAATTTTTTTCATCAACTTTTGGGTGGAAAAGTCGGGGTCCTTCTATCCATGAATAGTATTATGGAATCTGAGGTTTATAACCAAGCATGACACAAGGATGTGATGACATTATATTGTTGGGTAGTTTTGTCCTCATCCCCTTTAATTTTCTTCATATGAACTGATGAACATATATTTTTCATCAACTTTTGGGTGGAAAAGTTGAGGCCCATCCATCCATCCATAAATAGTATCATGAAATCTATCAGAGGTTTATGACCAAACATGACACAAGGATGCTGATGACACTGTTGGGTATCTTCGTCCCCATCCCATTTCATTTTCATCATATGAACTAATGAAAGTATATTTTTCATCAACTTTTGGGTGGAAAAGTTGTAGCCCATCTATCCATGAATAGTTTCATGGAATCTGTCAGATGTTTATGACCAAACATGACACAAGGATGTTGATGACTTTGTTAGGTATTTTTGTCGCCGTCCCATTAATTTTATTTTCACATGCACCAAGCAAAACTTTATCATGTTATGCACGTTAACATATTAAGAAAATCCTCCCAAGTTCTCCTAGTTATGGTGTTTGGTTATTCAACTTTCTTCTCTATTATTCTTAGCATCTAGGTGAATTATAGCATGGTAAGAACATGATTGACTTAGCTCACAAGTTTTTACATAACCAATAAAAAAATTATTAGAAAGTCATAAATACCTTTTTAAAGGATTTATATAATTCAAAATAAAGAAGAATGATATCAAATAGACCATAAATTGTATCTACAAATTTAATTTACATTCTTTCTTGTTACTTATTACATACACTTTCAAATTTCACATGAATCACAAAATGACACTCAGCTCATTAAATTTAACTTAAATTAATTCAAGTTTTCAACTTGCCGCTTAATGATGTTTTGAAGGATATGTTAAAACAAAATAAAATAATTACGAATTAATTATATGGGTTACATTTATTAATAATTTTTCAAATGACTTAATTATTTTGTGAATCAAAGTGTATTATACTATTATCACTTAGAGAATAATTTTAGAAGCTAGCTTTATCTTAAAGTATTAGCAAATACTTTTTTTTAGAATGAATCAAAATTTTGTAGTAATTATAAAAAAAACAAACATCTAAATATATTTGTCCATTTGTTCTATACTCACGAAAGTTCATAATGAAGACCCCCAAGTTATGTTTTTTTATACAAGAGGAAGCATGCATACTAAAAACAGTAAAGCAGTAAATTCTAATAAATAACTATATATATATATATATCCTTCAACTATGAGATGCTACTATGTTACTCACAAATGAGCTACGATAATAAAAAGTAAATTTTATTCAAGATTAAATGTTTTTAATACTCTAAATGTGAATGCCTCTCAGTGAAAATTCTATTATTAATTTGTTGCGAACATTGTGACTTGTGACGGATCAACCTTTTCTGCTAGGTCCAAGTCATTGATTTTTTTTTGTTAAACACCGCCCGGTAATCTAGAGCATATTAGCAACCGACTAATCCAGACTCGAGGGATATGAGTGTTGCTCACATAGGCAAAGTCGTCCCCTCTCCCAATGAAAGAGTTTCTCAAGATTCAAACAAGGTTCTCATCCTTACCGAATTTGTAACCCATTTACTAGCTCAATCAACTACCTATTGATAAGTGGTTAATATTTTTTATATCATTACAAATTTACAATGACAAGCTGCAATTTCAAATCGGAGTTACTAGGGCCATGATCTATTTTAAAATGGCTCAACATTCATGGATTTTGATCTACTTTATAAACTAAAAATGGTCCCTTAAAATCCAACCTCAAATGTAAAACTTCATTTGAAGACCTTTTTCCGGCCCAGGAAAGCTCTTTGTTTTTGAAGGCCCATTTCCTTAAATCAGATTTGTCCATAATCTGCTTACTGACAATTTACTGGTTTGCATGTAATCCTATACTTTTAGCCACAAGTATTCTCTTATAAAAGATATCATGTTCGAGATACATTGTTGAGCATACTATACGTAGGCCTCTCTCTTTTGTATGAATTTTTGATGATTACTCCCTTTTTCAATTGGTCTGCCCATTTTATAAGATCCTATTTAATTTAGTTTGAGAATTAAATGCCATTTCCCCCCCCCCCATTTTAATCATGCATTAATATTTTAAACATATTTTCTTTAATCTCTTCTATATTAGCTTTCAAAATCTCACTAATCATAAATAATGATACTTTTGAAGAAAAAAGAGTTTAACGCTTTATTATGTTGCCCTCATTTCAGAGGTTAAGTTTAACGCTTTATGATACTTGACACATGATGTTCACTACACCTTTGATTGTGGAGGCCAGGAAGTCCTCAATATTACTGTTCACTTAAGATCTATAACAAATCGTGATACTTATAAATCATAATAAAGTGTGACATGTACAAAGTTCATACGTTATGAAACAAGAATGAGAATAATTACACCACTTTAGCACAAGAGAGGGATAATAAGAAGAACTATTTAGTACCCTAGTGCATAATATAAGAGGAAAAGTCCTTTTTTTATCAACAAAAGGAAAAGTCCTTGCTCTGTAGAAAAACTATACCTCAAGTAATAAAAGTTGGAAAACACAATGTATACTCGTGTCATGACAATGAACCCCTACGCTATAACAGCATTATACTAAGGCACTTCACTTGACCTTCTTTGGTTAGAATCCTCAATTGGTAGCCCTTCTCGATTGGGCGATTATCAATCTTAAGTAATATTGTAATGAATACAAGTCATTATAAAAACCATACCTCAATGTAAGTGTTGGAAACCAAGGCTTTATATCTTCCTCTTTCAAGAAATTCTTCTAATGGATACACGAGAGCCTTGAAAAAAAAATAATTGACTACTCCCTTTGTTTATAAATATAAGATCACTTTCGTATTTTAATTTGTTCCTAAATATAAGATCACTTACTATTTTTTTAATTTTTTCTCAAATTAACCTCATAATATTCATCAATGATAAACAAATAAGATATGAAAAGTGAGGATAAATATATTTAGGAAGGGATGTACTATATGACTATATGTTAATGAAATTAGGATTTGTTAGTTGCATGAAGAAAATGAAGACAGAAAGCAGTTATGAAAATCAATCACAGGAAGAAAGGAAAGAAGAAAGATGGTCCATAGCCGTAAGTCATGGCTTGACATATCACTTTTTCATCTCCCAACAAAATCATATCATGTTTACAAAAGCCTTCTCTTCTTTGGGACCCTTCACACTCTCTCTTCTTTCTCATCACCTTCTTCTTCTTTCATGGCAAAACCAACTTTTCTCTCTTCTTTTTCCTTCTTCATCATCATCTTCCTCAGCCTCTTCCACTCTGCATTATTGCTTCTCAACCCAGAAGACCATGAACTTGGTCTTGCTGTCCAAGCTGATGACATCAACATTGTCCAGACACGTGGTGATTTATGGAACAATAAGTGTGACTTCTCTAAGGGAAAATGGATTTATGATCAATCTTATCCTCTCTATGATTCAAGCTGTCCATATCTCAGTACTGCTGTTACATGTCAGAAGAATGGACGTCCTGATTCTGACTATGAGAAGTGGAAGTGGAAGCCAAATGGTTGTTCTGTTCCAAGGTATATATTTCTGTTTACATCACCATAACTGTTGGCTAAAACATGCTTGAATGACCAAAAAACATATTGTTTCTGCATTGCTTGTATTTACTATAAAAAAATTAAGCCATTTCTCAAAAATCCTAGTTCAGACAACTATAATACTCCATTCATTAGTCAATATAAGAGCTAGTTGACTTTTATGGAGAATCCTAAGAAAACTAAATAAGGCACTTAAAAATTGATTTTTCTAATTTTTTCCCTAAATTAGTATATTGAATTTATGAGCTAATTAAGATATGATCTAATAATATACAAAATACGTTATGATTAAGTGGTTCATTACGCTATATTCTTTTCTCCAAAAAAAGTCAACTAGCTCTTACATTTAGGACCAGAGGGAGCATGTACTTTAGTATTTGATCGAGAGTTGACAATAAGGAGAGGATGTGGAGATTACAAGTATCAAACCACATGATTCTCAATTTCTCTAATTACTGAAGATAACACGCTTAATGAAGTCACTGAATGAAATTTTTATCTCAATAGTATATATTTGTTTGTTGGCTAATGGCACAATAGTGTGAAGTGATTCATATAGCTGATCCCACTTAATGGATGAGGATTGTTGTTGTTGTATGTGTTCAAAACTTCTGGTAGAGATATGGGAATGTTGTGTAAATATCTGGTTGTAATGCAGTTTCATGATAATGGCTAACTTGCAAATGTGGCTTCTTCTTAAACATATATAGATTTGATGCATTGAGGTTTCTGGCTAAAATGAGGAGGAAGAGAATAATGCTGGTGGGTGATTCTATAATGAGAAACCAATGGGAGTCTCTTGTGTGCTTAGTACAAGGAGTCATTCCAACTGCTAGGAAGAGGGTAACCTATAATGGTCCTTCCATGGCTTTCCATGCTATGGTGAGACATATATCAAATATAACATACTCTATTTTGCTTCTCTATAACTGTAAATGATTGACCCTGTTATTCTAACTGACAGGACTTTGAGGCTTCAATTGAGTTCTTCTGGGCACCATTGTTGGTGGAACTCAAACGAGGGGCTGGAAATAAGAGAATTCTGCACTTGGATTTGATTGAAGAGAATGCAAGATATTGGAGAGGAGCTGATATCCTTGTGTTTGATTCAGCTCATTGGTGGACTCACTCTGATCAAACTAGCTCGTAAGATTTTAAGCATAATCTCAATTTTCCCACTGAAGAATGTTTCATTATCTTCAATTATCAATTGAAATTGGTCTTCTTGTGTGTGGACACAGTGTACCACGTCATTTGTGGTCCGACTAGTAACAACTAAACATGTAAGGTTTTACGTGGAATATCCAATTTGACATGGTATCCTAAAAATATCTAACACATTAAAAAATTTTATATGACATGTTTTCAATGTTTTTTATTTTACAAATTGAAAAAAAAAATTGTTATTAGTTAGTTAAAAATTTTATGATGCCACATCAGATTGAAAATTACACATAAGGCCTTACATGTTTAATTGTTATTGGACGAACCACAAATGACATAGTGCACCTGGTTCATTTCTCCTCTATAACTTCTTCCCCATAAATGTCTGCCAATTTAGCCAAACTCCACATCCTAATAATCAAGTCTTTCTTAACATCAACAGATGGGATTATTATATGGAAGGAAATAGTTTGATTAAATACATGAACCCTATGGTTGCTTATCAGAAAGGACTCAGTACGTGGGCAAAATGGGTGGATTTAAACCTTGATCCTCGTAAAACTAGAGTCATTTTCCGAAGCATGTCACCAAGGCATAACAGGTATACATACAAGTTTCTCTCACTTGCCTCACATTTCAATTCAAACATATCTTTCCTATAAAAAAATCTCAGATCATTTACCCCATACAGTAAAAAGTAACACAAGTAGAATAAAAGTCGGCTTAAAGTGCAATTTTACCAATGACATATTGCCAGAGCTGCATCTAACACAATTGATAATAAAAAGATATAAAATTGTCAACTGACCTTTTAAACAGGAGCATATTTACCAAAGTCTTCTAATTTAGGTGAATAAATTTATCCTTTAAACCCTAAATTTGATACCCAAAATAGAAGATTTTGATAAATATGTTCATGTTTAAAAGGTCGGTTGGTAATTTTGTACTTTTTATTGTCAATTGTGCCAATTGCAACTTTGACAATAGTCCATTGATAAAATTGCACCTTAACCAAATAAAACTTAGATCATTTGCTGTATTTTGCTCGCATGGATCATGGATTTTTCATGTGCAGGCAAAATGGATGGAAATGCTATAACCAGAAGCAGCCTCTACCATTTTTCAGCCACCTGCATGTTCCTGAAGCACTACTAGTACTACAAGGAGTGTTAAAGAGGATGAGTTTTCCAGTATATCTTCAAGACATAACAACTATGACAGCTTTCAGACGAGATGGTCATCCTTCAATTTACAGAAAGTTGATAACTCAAGAACAGAAGCAGAAACTGGAAGGAGTTTCATCTGATTGCAGCCATTGGTGCCTCCCTGGGGTGCCTGATATTTGGAATGAAATGTTGAGTGCATTACTTTGACTTTTGATGGAGATTTTTCTGTGTCTTGTTACGTTTTAACCAGTACAGTTCATTCAACTACTCCATCCAGGTCATGGTTTGATCTTTATCATCTAGCTAGAGCCTCTCATCAAGATTGGTTTACTCATGCTAGTTATTACATGGCTGATTTGGGTTTTTCTTATATTTTAAGTAATGTTATCATATGGATAACACTATGCTTGGATTAGTTATATTCCAATTTTCACAAGCTGCCAAAGTATCTTCTCTTGTCATTCAGAAGCAAATGTTACATTTCAGATCTTAATGAATGAATGTGGTGTAAGTAGAGTTATGGATTTGTTTATCATGAACTACAAGTTTGTGAAATGTTTTAAAAACAACCTACATTTAAAGAAATTAAAAAGAAAATTGATTACAAAGAAGTAAGTTTAACATTTTCAACTAATCCACATAAGCTAATTAATATAATTATATCCATTAAATCTGCCTTGAATTAAGTAATGAAATATTTTAACTTACATTGAAATGGAAGAGATCTTCTAAAATTCAAGCTATAATAGATACTATAGAACAACAAATTTATATCTCTGTAAAGTATCTGTAAAGAAAAGAAGGGTTAAAAATATTGTATGCTCTTCTTTTAAAAAAAATAGCCAAAAAATGAGTATTTAATTGGTGAAAGAAAATCAAAGAAAAATATGACTCCTATGATCACGGTTAATTAGTTTGGTCCTCTTCAAACAAAGAAATGCTTCAAACAAAGAAATGGGCACCAAGATGCGCATGGGAAAATAAAAGTTAGTCAAATGATTGCTAACAACCACATGTTCAACAAACATATTATCATCATCATTCGCCTCATTTAGCTTTTGGAGCAGTTTGTTTGCCAACCCCTTTGAAATGATTGTGTCTATTAAAGGCACATTCTTAGCAATAGCATCGTATTTCAATAATTCAAATTATTGGAGATTGATTTTGATACAAGTACTATACATATAATCTTTGGTATACTTTCTTGAACATAGTTGAGTGTAAACTAGAGTCACATTGGGATACGCTAACTCATTGCTCTTAATTTCAATCATTTTCCACTATTTAATGAACTTTATCATTTCTTGTATCCATTAGTCTTTGTATCATCCATAGTTCTGATTTGAAAATAATGTTTTCTATAATGTCTCTTTAAATATTTAGAATACTAAGATGTTATAAAGAACTTATTAGCTTTTTTATAGCGAGCTGTCTATTATAAGAAACTACTCAAAAGCTTACCTTAACTTACCCATAGTTTTCAAATTTTCTTCTACTTCTATTGTTTCCTTCCGTCCTCATCTCTCCACTTCATAGAAATTGCACAATGTGCTGCAAGTACTTCCTCTTTGACATAGGGAAAAAAATTAATTGAATGGCATCATTTAAACATTCAAATACACTTTTCCTAAACTGAACTCTTCCACATCTAATCATCACAAGTTCATAACCTCATAACCAACTATGAAACATAGTAGTCTCACATATATGAGACAAAGTTAAGAGATTTTCTATTATTTATTTTCAAAATATCCCTCTCCCTCTCTTCCTCTCTTAATGAAAAGTCTCACCCTCAGAAGTGAAATGTTAACCTTCCAGTTCCACCCGACACAAATGGAAGAACAGACTTGAGAGTGGAAGACATCTATGATAACTTGACAATTCAAACATTCCAACACACATTTCATCATATAAAATCAACTAATTTCTATCTCTAGACACTCCAGGGTCCAAACCAAAGATAAAATCTTATATTTAAGGTAATAGAAACCACTTCATAAAATTCAATTCATATAATCAGCTAATCTCTAGCTTCCATCTAACAAATGAACAAATCATAACAATAATAATCTCCATTAAGTATAATCAAAACTTCAAAAATTGAAACATAAACTTACATAATCATACAACTAGTATTGTAAGAACCGGACCGTACAATTAAACCTGTCCAACCATGGACCTATTCATATTTCAGCTCAACAATTATCAGTTTGATCGTCGATCCGACCATCAGTATAAGCGATCCGACCGTTGAACCATGAATGACCCGGTCTGTTCAACTCGACTTCTGGTCCGTCTTTTACAACACTACATACAAACACTTAATAATAATCAACCATATTATCATAATCAGCTAGAAGGAGAAAACCTTTTCCTCAACTCAAAAACCTCCTTAGAGCTCAAACCAAAAGCCTTTTCCAACAACTCAACCCTAATTCCAGATCCAAACACGGCCTTAGGCAATTTCACCAACCCAGGGTTTTGACTATCAAAGCTTCCAAATATCGCCGCCGGCGAATCTCCGACGTTCATCTGAAAATGAACCAAACCTCTCGGAAACACCATCACCTCACCTTTCTCAATAACCGTCGCGAAAACCTCATTGTTCGTATCGACGAATCCCGAATAAACCCTACCTTCTAGAACGTACGCGATCTCCGTCGCCCTAGGGTGAAAGTGAGGCACGTTGACGCCGCCGACGTCGAAGTCGGCGCGTACGAATGACATTCCGAGAGTGTTGAGACCTGGAAAGAGGTTTGAGTTCACCGGCGTGGCGGCGAATCCGGTGGTCTTGAAGTTTCCGGCGGACTTTATGCCGGAGAATGTGAAGTCGTTGATTGTGAGGTGTGATGAGTTTTTGCAGGAATTAGGGTTTGATTTTGAGATTGGTATGCAGAAATCATTCACTGGATCTGGATCAGAACCAAAAGTTACACAACACTTGAGCAAGAAAATAAATAACAGACCTAAAATTTTCATTGTTAGAACCACAGATTTGAAAATTATCAGTGAAATTTGAAGATTTGAGATTAGTGGTTTGATTAGTGGATGTTAAATTTTGGGGAAGTGGAGGGAGTTTTATAGTGTGAGTGGAAGAATAGTGATTATTGTTGTTGTTTGGATTGCAAGAAAGAGTTAGTTTGATGTACCAACTCAGATTAATGAGGTGTGTTCTTTTTGGATTTGATTTGAATATTGCTTCAAGCACACCTATGTTGAAGATGGGGTTCAATTATTGCAATGCCTTGGACCAATTGAGATGTGTCTTTATTCTATGTCTCTCTGGTGCCACAAATTATGATAGCTCAGTGTGTATGGGTGGGTGTAAAGTGTATGTATTAGTAATTTTAATATGAATGACATCTTTAAAGGAGATTCTAGGATTTGGAAGTTTTTGGATCTTAAATTCCTTTATGGCATTGGTTAGTAGTTTTTATGTCCCAAGTTGGATCTTAAACATTGAACTGAGTTAATGGCATTTCCATGGACCAATTGAGAGGTGACTTTTATGTCTGGGGCTTCAAATTATTATGACTGTATGTATATGTATGGTTGGATTGTGCATTTAACAGTAATTCTGATGTGAACGTGTGATTGGATTTATGTAGTGTATAGGTTGAAGAGTGTAGGTGATTGCTTGTTATAGTGGTGACTCTGTTATATAGGTACATTATACTGCTAGAAAATTTGGAAAGATGTAGGAGTATTACTTTATTTATCATAAACTCTTTCCATGATCAATTAATTATCTTCCACTTGACTTATCATTGACCTCTGTTATACATACAAAGGAATTTATTGTGTTAATTTTATACTAGTAAAATAAAATGTGAATAATGTATTTGATCATCATATTCTTAGATAGTACTATACTTAACAAACTTGTGCAATCTTCATTATGAATTCTCACCCATTAGTCCATTACATATCATTACATTCCCATTTATTCTTGAGCAAACCAAAGGGGCTTTTAGAAATTTGGTGGAGGCAAATGTATTCAACATGAAAAAGAAGAAAGAGCATTCATGGCTTGTTAGTTTGAGTAATGAATTTGATGTGAAAATTAAGTATTGAAGTAGTTGAAAAAGTTTACTCCTCTTTTTCTAAAGACGTACTTCAAGAACAAGTATATTTTAGAGAATAATTTCTTTTGGACTGCTCCATTATAGTGCAAGATGATCATTCTTCGCAGTATATAAAGAGAAGGCTTTTAGAGTGTTTGAGTAACTTGTCAGCTAAAAAAATTAAGTTGTATAATTGTTACTATATATATATTTTTTTATTTCATTTGTTACTATATTTTTAATGACTATATCATTTTCATTTTTTTAATTAAAATTCTTTTTCTATGGAAACTATATCATATTCTAGTATTGTCTAACTCAATTGCATATCTTAAATATTTTTGTGCAGTACATTCGAAAAAACTTGAATTTAAAAATTATTACTTCTGTGACCAAAATTCTTTCTACTAAAATCAATGGAAAGTTGGAAACTCAATATATGTTGATATATTAATACCAACACAAATATGAAATATCCAAGATAAGCATTTTGCTTGAACTAACCACCATGTAAAATCTTGAAAGGGACCTAGAAAATTCATTGATGAGGTAATATTTCAAATTAGAGAGACAAGTCCCTGAAAAAATGGACAGGTAAGTAAAAACATTAAATAAATTCAAAATGTCAATGTCATACAAATGTTAACTATACTATATGCAAACCTTCAGGTCCAAAATATTGGATTATTTTGACTTTTAATTAGTTTTGAAGAAAAAAGATAACTATAGAGACCTTAAAGTGATTAATTTTGTATTTTTAATTTCTTCAGAAAATATCAAAATGATCCTATAAATTAAGATTGAAAAGAGTATGGACAAATGATTTTATTTATTAAATAATACTGTTTACAAATTAAAAGAAAGTAATTCAAAACACTTGGTAAAATCAATGCTTTCGCATAACTCCCATGTGCAATCCAAACAGCCGTAAGAATTGAATATTATTGATATTAAGCTTTGCAAGTTTAGTCGTGTTTATGCCAGTTTTAATTTTTAATTTGTTCGTATGTCTCGTATGTGATGTGCCTAGATC
This sequence comes from Mimosa pudica, assembly GCA_029929735.1. Classification (NCBI taxonomy): domain Eukaryota; kingdom Viridiplantae; phylum Streptophyta; class Magnoliopsida; order Fabales; family Fabaceae; genus Mimosa; species Mimosa pudica. The sequence continues at coordinate 1,196,261 of JAKELP010000021.1, read as the reverse complement.
AGAAGATATTAGGAGAAGATATTAGGATTAGGAGAACTGCTTCTGCTTTTGTCAAAGAAAGTAGGCCTTCAAACAGCAAACGTGTCAGGATGTGAACTGTCTTACAAATGGCTTTGACCTCCCTTAAAAGCGATTGAATGAGACATTTTTTATGCTAAAACATACGTTTTAGTGTTTTACATCTTTCTCACTCACATGTGAGCAAGAGTTTTTCAGTTTTCACTTGTCTCTAGTTTCTGTACTCACCATCGTATCAACTTCAACCATTTTGTCTGTCCCATATACAGCCTTTCTTCAATATATCTACCAGTTGGTTCATTGTGCTCACAACTGATGCTGTTTGTCACGATTGATGCTACACATCACAACCTTGCTTTGTTGAACTACTAATAGAGATGCTATAATATAAGCATATGTATCATGTTTTATTAAAACAAATTACCGAATACTTAGTATGGACATTTCTATGAATAGGGATTTCTAGTTTGCCATATTGTAAGGTGGTAATATTTTCCACTATACTTAATTATTGTTGGTAAAGCAGGGACACTATATTTGTAACATTAGTATCTTATAAGTCAACCCTATCATTTTGTTTAGGTCATCAAGTGATGTTTCCGGTCTTTAACGCTTGATGTGTGTAGTTTTTCATTTTTCTTTCCATGTCAATAGCATTGTACCTGTTAATACAACTCACACCAACATTTTGGAATTGCAAACTAGGTTTTAAAATTTATTTTCCGAGAAATTCCATTCATTCATGTTTATAATTGGTAAACAACTTAACCCAGACATTTCCTATATATTACTTGAAAATGATTCATGCCCAATAAAATAACAAAAATCATGATAAACCATTCCTCTAGCATATTTGTTATGCTTTGTCTTATGTCATCTTTTAAAAAAATTATTTTTGAATATTGAATAATGATGATAAAAGCCTAAAAAGTATCAATTTTTATGAATAAACAGACACACGTTATATTCTTTTTTGGTTAAACATTGTCCGGTAATCTGAAACCTAATGACAATCGACTAATTCAAATTCAATGGTTAGTCCGTCATATATTATAAAATGTGTATAATATAGTATTATATTATACACATATTATATTCTAATTACATAAGTTAATAATATAAGTCAATTACTTGTTTATGTAGGACCTTTTTTTTCAAATAAGACAATTTTCTAATATAGGATATGCATTACATAATTAACAAAGTTCTCCCATGTCCCAAACAATAGATGTAAACCACTTATAGCAAAGGCCCATGACTGGACAAATGATTAAATGATTTAAATGTAATCGTAACAAAGTACTACTCCTATAAAACAAGGAGATTGCTGGAAACCAATAGGAGGCCCATTAAACTGACATCTTGAGCAAGATTAGCCATAGCCTTCTTGAAAACCAAAATCTTCATTTCTCCAAACATTGTGAGTAACCATTAGATAATTCACCACGTCTTGACTTTTGAGGCATTGAAATTGAAAGTAGTAATATGTATGTGAATGTTAGGCATATAAAGAGTACCTCTTCTTTGATCTAACATTTAGTGGAACTTTTTTATAGACATCATAGAAGTAAAACAAGTCATTTTATCATCTTATTTAAGGTATTATTAGATTACATCTTTGTTTAAATAAAAAGATGTTAGAGTATAACTTAAATAAACTTATGTTAGAAAATCATATAAATCAACTTATAAATAGCTTTCTTATATACCTTTTAGTATTTTCTAAAAAATATCAACTAATAAATCTTATAAAAAGTTAAATGTAGTAATTTTTTTTTCATGACCAAACTTTTTGTCTTTAAAAAAATTGACATGTACACTTCAAGGAGAAAGTACTCATCCTATAAAAGAGTTTTTATTTTTTGAGTTTTTAATCTAATATTCTATTATAGACAACCTCTATATCAAGGGAACTCAATAAACTCAGACTAATCCAGAAGCCGCAGTTCAGTTGAGAAAGCCCTGAGCTATCATTTAGTAGTAACAAATATTGATATGAATTTTTGCAATTTTTTTTTTTCATTTCCGTTTTTTCTTCTGAAAAAGTATAAAAGCAAATGTAGTTGAGCTTCCCTGACGGAGAAACCAAAGCCTTTCTCCATCAGAGAAGCTTCGTATTCTCCATTCCCTCTTCCTTCTTCTTCTTCTTCTTCTTCTTCTTCTTCACATTACTCACTGAAGAATAAGCTTCCGTGCAATCAAAAGCTTCCCTTTTTCACCATCAAATTCACACTAACTTCCCTCCAAAAAAAAAAATGATTCAGCATTCAATACTATTAAACCCTTCTCATAACATCTCATTATTCCCAACCCCATCTCAAAAAAACCTTAAAGTTCACAACTTTATCAAAAACAACGCCAACCCTTTTGCTGCCACGTCATCATTTCAATGCAAGGCTTTGGATTCATCAATTTCATCCTCAAAGGAGAATGCATCACTGTCTCATTTGGTGGAATCAGAGGAGGAGGAGGAGAGTGGGCCCTACCCTGGTGGGATGGGTCCCTTCACTGGAAGAGACCCCACTGTGAAGAAGCCAGCCTGGCTGAGACAAAAGGCTCCTCAAGGTGAAAGGTTTGAGGAGATTAAGGAATCTTTGTCCCATTTGAAACTTAACACTGTCTGTGAGGAAGCTCAGTGCCCCAATATTGGAGAGGTTTAATCATTACTTACTTATTCTCATTTTATTTAGTTATCTTTCTGCTTTTAATGTTCAATTTCATAGCTTCTTTCTTTTCTAAGATTATTTAGATTCATTAATACTTACTCTATAGCATTACTAAATATAAGACCCAATTCTCTCTTTTTTTAGAAGTTTAGAAATATAAATAAGTCACTGAATCTAAAGGAGTTCTAGATTATATGTTAGCTTATATCTCAAATAAACTATTTTGAAAAACTCAGGCAATCAATTTAAAGTAACTTATTTAGACTTGTTCTGTGTTTAGTAATGGAGGATTTGGGGAGTAAAGTAGTAGTGGTGGTGGGAGACTGTAAGTTTTGATAATTTTTGGGAATTTATATTGAATTGAGTTAATTACTTGTGATGTTTAATAGTTTGGTCTTGCATTAGCTTGTTTATCCCTTGTTGGCATTGAAGTTATCCAAAGTTGAAAAATGACTCGGTAGATTGTTGCATCGTTTGGGCAGTGTTTGAAATTGATATATTATGCAGTCATTTTGTCAGCATGAAACATGTTATTTTCTCTGCGTTTTATTTTATGCAATAGAAAGGATGCGCGCGCGCGCGCGTTAAATGTTGTTTTGTGTTGGTGTTTTTGAAGGGTAAAAATGATGTTATTGACGTTTTGGATTGTAATGGATAGTGTTGGAATGGAGGTGGAGATGGGATAGCAACCGCAACAATCATGCTTCTGGGAGATACTTGCACCCGTGGGTGTAGATTTTGTGCAGTGAAGACTAGTAGAAATCCGGCGCCACCTGATCCAATGGAACCAGAAAATACTGCAAAGGCGATTGCTAGTTGGGGGTGTGTAATTATTATGTTGAACTTTATATTACACTTGCAAATGACATGCATTTTCCTCTTAATATTCAACTAACATCCTGGTCATATCAGAACTTGAGCAGAATCCCAACTAGTCTTGATAATGTTGCGTATGCATCTGTTGTATGCATTTTTGCAGCGTCAATGAGGGAAAAATGTAGTGCTTTTTTACTTGCCTGTGATTAGCTCATTGTTATGGAGGTTTTAATTCTAGTTGTACTTTGGTGTTTTTGTTCTGAAATCTATTTCTTGAAATTGAATAGGTTAAGTTAAAGATGGTGTTGAATGCTATTGTTTTTATTGCTCTTTTTTTACACCCAGACTATGGTTCTTTAAAGCATTCATTCACAAATGATGAGGTAGTGGAGAGCTTTATTTTATCGACAATTTCCCCTTCCCCCTTTTGCTGTATGCCATTGTTGTACGTCTGTTGATGAGATATTGTCATATCTTTCCCTCCTCTTATCAGATTTATTTTACATAAATATACAATAAGTGCTAAAACAATGTGACTGCGTGCAAGGAGCTTTCCAACACAATAAGAATGAGCTTATCTTCCCCTATATTTGAGTAAATTTTCAAATGTGAAATTATTGACAACTTTCATAGTTGCATCCTTTTCAAGTTGATGAACATATGATGTTTTTATAGCAGTATTTCTTTCATTAATTATTTTGGTTCCTGCAGCTGTAGCTTGACATGGGTGTTTTAATTTTGACATTGTTTTCCTATGGGATATCCAACCCCACCTAGTGACATTGTGGTCGTTAGTTTGTTAGCCTAACTAACTAACTCTTCTGTTGTTATTATTATTATTATTACATAACAATCAATAGTGGAAAATGATAGATATAGAAATCATTTTCTTGCAAAGTTCAACCGCTATCCCTAATCTCCTAGTCATCAATGTGGCCCCTGATTCAAATTGACACCATCATAATCATTTGCTCATGATAGGCAACTGTTGATGGTTTAAGAAATCATCCCTTATCTCCTCATTATCATGGAACCCTATTAAATTCTTCGTAAAATTCTTTAGTTTTTGATGTCGTATGGAGTTCACACCTTTGTGCACCATCATTTCCTGTCAAATAATATGCATCATTTAGATTATTAATCTTTTGTGGATTTAACTCAGTGTAAGTCCTTGTTAATTACAAATTTTCAACTTTCCAGTGTAGATTATATTGTCCTAACAAGTGTGGATCGTGATGATATACCTGATGGAGGAAGTGGACATTTTGCTCAGACTGTCAAAGCTATGAAGGTTCATTAAAATTCTAAATTATTGTATTAAGATGAAGGGTAAAGGAGCAAATTTGGCCCCCAAGTAACCACCAAGGAGCGCTGAGTACCCTAAACTAACAACAGGCCCGGATCTGTACCCCAAGTAACCAAGATGTTAAAAAACTACCCCGGTTGGACGGTCAACAACGTTTGACCGTTACTATGCCGATGTGGCCGCCACGTCAAGGCCTGTTTTGCCACTTGGCGCCTTGTCATCGCCACGTAGGATAAGTTAATGTGGGTTCCACATTTAATAAAAAAAAATTCTCCCCCCTCTTCATCTCCAAAATCCGTCCCGCCGCCCCCACCCACTCACCACCACCACGCCCCGCCGCCCCACCCACTCACCTCCACCACAGCCCCACGCCCGCCACGCCCCCCACCACCACGCCCGCCGCTGCGCCTCCATGCCCCGCCGCGCCTCCTCCCTCATTTCCCCATCACTGTCTTCTCTAAGCAACCTTCCCTTCTACTCTTCCCTCTATCCAAAAACCTCAATCTCCATTAACAACTCTTCCCCATTTCAAAAGCTCCATCCTTTTTAACCAAAACCCACGTTTCCTTTCTCCATTGCTACCCACAATGACTTCCCAAACTCACAAACACTCCAAAACCATCAAACTCTCTAACCAACCCTCTTCAACCCCACCATCCATTAGATCTTCTTCATCATCTTCAATCTCCTCCCACCTCGCCACGGTTGAACTCAAGGGAAGAATCCTCACATCTCTCTCAAAGCTCTCTGACAGAGACACACATCAGATCCCAGTTGAAGACTTAGAGAAAACAATCTAAGCTTTTTATTTTCTGGAAAAAGATTAGAACTTTGGATTGATGGGTTGATGGGTGGGGGCGGCAGGGCGTGGTGGTGGGGGGCGTGGCGGGCGTGGGGCTGTGGTGGAGGATAGTGGGTGGGGGCGGCGGGGCGTGTTGGTGGGGGGCGTGGCAGGCGTGGGGCTGTGGTGGAGGTGAGTGGGTGGGGGCGGCGGGGCGTGGTGGTGAGGGGGCGTGGCGGGTGTGGGGCTATGGTGGAGGTGAGTGGGTGGGGCCGTGGGGGGTTGGGGAGGGAGGTGAGTGGGTTGGGGGGGGAGGGGGGCGGACGGATTTTGGAGATGAAGAGGGGGTAAGAGAATTTTTTTTATTAAATGTGGGACCCACATTAACTTATTCTACGTGGCGATGACAAGGCGCCAAGTGGCAAAACAGGCCTTGACGTGGCGGCCACATCAGTATAGTAACGGTCAAACGTTGTTGACCGTCCAACCGGGGTAGTTTTTTAACATCTTGGTTACTTGGGGTACAGATCCGGGCCTGTTGTTAGTTTAGAGTACTCAGCGCTCCTTGGTGGTTACTTGGGGGCCAGATTTGCTCCTTTACCCTAAGATGAATTTTGACATTTATTGCAAATAAATACAGAGTTGTTCCTATGATTTTTTTTGCAGAAGTTGAAACCCGAAATCATGGTTGAGTGTTTAACATCTGATTTCCGGGGTGACTTGAAAGCTGTAGAGACTCTGGTTCACTCAGGCTTAGATGTATTTGCTCACAACATTGAAACAGTGAAACGGCTTCAAAGAATTGTTAGAGATCCCAGGGCTGGGTGAGTGTAATGACTGATCCAATCCAATTATTTTGTTGTACTATGTGAAAAATTCACCATTTTTCTTTATTGTGAAAAATTACCAATAACAGGTACCATCCTTGGTTGTGACTGAGATATGTATCTATGTGCTATACAAATAAATCTCTGAATAATATTTCCATGTTTAGGAATGTATGGAAGTATTTTCCCTGTGTGTTGAAATGTCTCAGAAATCTGAAAAATTACTGAATTATATTGAAGCCTGAACTAATGGACTGAAGCATGTTAAACTTGAACCAGTACATCAGAATCTGTAAACATCGAATTGTTTTGATAGAGGTAAAGGAAGGAACAATTTAAGCCGCTGATTCATTGCTTGGGAATGTGATGCATGATTTAATGCATAGACAATTGGTTCCCTTCGGCTTGTTTTGCTTCAGTTTGAATTATTATTTTCTCAGTCCCACCTCTCACCTGTAGTATGGTTGCAGGTATGAACAAAGTATGTCAGTTCTAAAACATGCAAAACATAGCAAGGAGGGCATGATAACAAAAACTTCTATAATGCTGGGCCTTGGAGAGTCTGATGCTGAGGTGAAGGAAGCTATGGCTGATTTAATGTCCATCGATGTCGATATTCTGACGCTGGGTCAGTATTTGCAGGTGTGTTGCTGTACAATACTTTGGTTCTGTCTGTCCCTGCCTGCTAAAGGCTTTAGAAATTGGATTTTAAATATCTTCAAATCTTGAAGTTCCTTATTTAGTACAAATGACCCTGAATTTTCAGTTGTAGTGTTTCATAGTTTTGGAATTTCCATAACATGCTGAGTTATCGTCAATTTGTTCAATCTACAATTGTCTTGTTGACATTACAATTTGTTGCTTTCCTTGCTAATTCAAAATATGTTCTCAATGCAGCCAACTCCTCTGCATTTAACTGTCAAAGAGTATGTCAGTCCTGAGAAATTTGCTTTCTGGAAAGAATATGGGGAATCTATTGGGTTTCGATATGTGGCCAGTGGACCTCTGGTAAGCTTTCATCAATGCAATAGAATACTAATCTAATTTGGGCCAAAGTCCAATAACGTTTTAGTTGTTCTCATATATGTGTTGATTTAATGATTTATTAGCATTAAATCAAGATTAGAAAGTGTTTTTATATAGCGATGAAACAGAAAATAAGGAATAAATCTGCTGCAAAATTTGAATAGTGGAAGGAGATGATCCCACCTCTTATCCTTATAATAATGATAGATAGCTAATTCTTGAATAATAAGAAAATATAGTTAAGTATGTGTTTGTTTCCCTAAAATGCTTCATGTGCTTTTGAACTACCCTTGATGGAAATCCCCATCATATATGCAATCAATAAAAGTACTTGGGGGAAACAATTACTAGTTCGGGAGACAAATTGATTGAGATATTTTATTTAGGATCAAAATAAATCCCTTTTGTAACTTCTATTCAGAATTGAAGGGAGTATATTTTTGGGTCAAACCAACCTGGACTTGAAGTCCATGGACCTGTTGGACTTGAATCTATGCCATCAATCCAAATATTAGGTTCAAGTCTAACTCCACTGTGCTGAGCCAAGTATGCAAACAGACCAACCTTACTCACCAGTTTCTCTGTAATTTATGATAATTGTATCTTCATCATGATGAACTAATGAGATCTTTACTTGATATTCCTAATCGCGTTGCAGGTACGTTCTTCATACCGGGCCGGCGAGCTGTTTGTGCAGACAATGGTGAGAGAGAGGACAAAGAGTGCTAGTGGCTCTGCCTTATAGTTATCACTTATTATAACACTGTCATCTGGAAACCAAGCAACAGCGGAGAGATTTCTACATGTAATTGATTTTGAGTAGTTAGGCTAATAGTAAAGATGTGTTCTTTTTTATTGTTAATTATATAATCATATTAATTCCAGTGAGAAATTCCGTGCAATTATTTCTTGTTTGAGTGTATTAATTCAATACATGGTGGGAACACAGGATGATCACGGTAGCACATGATTATTCCTTCATTCAATCTTAATTAGTGAAAGATTATAGGGTAGAACACTTTTTTTATTGTCCAGAGCTAAGGATTTCAGAGTGAAATTATTGTTTGCAGTAAGGGTTTTGATCCTGATCTTCATTGAACTTATTGATTTCACAGCTCTTTATATAGAACATCCACAAATAAATTTAGATGCTAGTTCGTTTATTAGTGATTCAAATAGATATGTCCTACCCATGTAAAGAAGACTATTGAGTCAAAGACTCCAACTTAATATAATCAAATCAATCATTGATTACTCTATAAATTTTTTGTAGCAGGCTTGTAAATAATGTGCGTTTCTCAAAATACACCTAGTGTGTTTGAACTATCCTTGGTGAATGAAAAATTTGAAATTTACCAATGAATAGCAGATAAATGAGTAAATCATGATGCTAAAGGTTATAAGCATTTAGAATAGTGGAAATCATTCAAAAGCAAAATAGTAATGCAAATCATTACATTTAGTCAGAAAAACAATATTTATGTGAATTTAAAATCTACATCTAACTAGGAGCATGTGTTTGAGTGGTAAAGGACTTCTTCAACTCTAACCAAGTTCAGTGATCCTACTTGAGTATGCCAAATGATATGATATGGATTCTATCTGGAAAAATGATGTAGGATGACTTTTTTACCATCCAATCAAAGACATTGGGATAAAGAGGGGCCGCAAGGTAAAAAAGTCATCCTACATCATTTTTCTGAGTTTTTAATCCGGTATCATGTGTCAACTCTAATGTTACGGGGAACTTAACGAGCCTACACTAATTCAGATCTGCACTGGGTCTCCACTTAAGCGACCTCCACTTAAGGGTAAAGTGTTGACCAATGGGCAAGTCGTATTCTTATAGCCCGAACTAAGCGATGAAGTGAGGTAACCACTACAACAACCATGTTTGGTTATGCTTGGTTATCCTATATCATTCCAGTCCATTGAATACTAGGGACACTTAAATTGTTCGCATCTTACAGGATTTCCAAGTTTGCCTTCTTCACTTTTCCTAACCAAAAGTCACAAATTAAGATGAACACAACTTGTATCTTATATCTTTTTATATGTCACTTGTTTCTTTGATTCTTCTATTGAGAAATAATTTCAAATATAAGAAGGTTTAGCTTTATACAATTTTAGTTGCAAAGTAAGTATTATGTAGTATATACTTTGATACACATTAAAAAGTAAAAATTTTCTAATTAAAAGTATTGAAAAAATAACCCCAAGAGCATATTGAGTAATCGTATATTGAGCAAGTTAACATATTAGCGCTTCATAGGATATCATCAAAGAAGTGGAATTCTATGTTCCAGCTCCAACTCTTATAACATCTAAAAGATTGTCATAAACAGAGCTGGAACATGAATTCCACTTCTCCGAGGGATACCTCTATAATAATCTTCTTGTTAGATCTTATTCCTCTCCATTCTCAAGGCATCAATGTCACACACTCACACACTTCCTCTTCTCTCGTATTGAGATTAGGTTTAAGGAATCAAAGTTTTGTAGGCACAACTATTCCTTCAAGGCGTGTCCTTTATATATAGAACCACCCTACACTTCAAACCTAAAATTACATACATTGTACCTAAATTGATGTGCATTTATTAGGAGCATTCGGTACATGCATTGACCCTAAATTGATGAATGCACATTATAATTTATGATTGGATTATTCTTATTAGTCAATTGTATTCATTTGATGGTATGTATTTAATAGGAGCATTTAATATATACATTGAACTTGAACCAATATCATATTCCCTCCGGTCCTAATTATAAGTCCCCTTTGACTTTTTTGGAAAATCCTAAAAAAGCAAAATAAGTCAATCATAAATTGATTTAACTAATTTTTACCCTTAAACTAGTTTGTTTAACCTATAAACTAATGACTAATATAAAAATTTATCTAATATGTCATAATTTAATAACATATTTTGTAACTTTAACATCTTCAAAAAAAGTCAAAGGCGACTTATAATTAGGACCGGAGGGAGTATCAATGATGGTGCAAAAAATACATTTTTTCTTATAAAAGCAAGAAAATACACTTGAATTTATAAATGGATCCTTGAATAATTGTATTCCATGTAATTGAAATTATATACGTCTAACATCTCAAGAATAATTGAACATATTAATGAGTTATGCCAAATAATTTGAGCAAAAACAGGCTTAATAAGTTTGAATTTTCATTTATGACAATTATTAATTTATTTTAAAGCGGGCTAAGTAAATTAACATCCTTTAATTTGTTCACAATCTTTTGTAATGCAAAATCGGATGTGATGCTTGGATACATGTTTCATTCTTGAGAAATTTCAATATAATTATATTTCAGAAAAAAATTAGAAATGAAAACATATATATAAATTAAACAAGTGTTCCTATTTCAACTTTACAATGGTACCAATGCGTACTTCTGGCCAAAAAAACCAATGCTTATTTAATACAATTTTGAAAAATTTAGACATACAGCTTGACCAAAAATTATTAAAAATATAAACTTCTGTGACAAAATTGAAATCCCTATTTGAATGTATAGTGCAAAAGGCGATTATTAATTTGTAAGCTAAGCTTTTATAACAAATAATATAAACATTCAGAGCCATGTATTAGGGATAGAGTCTAAATACCATGAAGTTTCGTTCTTCAAATTAAATATTCTTGAAGATTTCTAATTAATTAAAGACATTGTAAAGCTCTTCTAATTTGTTACTCATTGCTTTGTACATACTTCTTCCAGTGAGGATAGCTTGTCTATTGTTATTGTCATGGCGCAAATGATTTTTTAGCTCATTTTTATATTAACTAATTATTATGATGACAAAAACTTATGAAGCAAATTTAAACCTTAACCCATAAATATTTAATGAGCGACTATTTTTCTTTTTGTTTATTATAATGGTCCATTTTAGTTGACTTAATGACTATGACATTTATAAATTTACTTTGAAAATTGAAAACATCGTATCTGTGCTTTTCCTTTAGAGTTGGACAAAAAATATTTAAGGTATTAAAAGCTTATGCGAAATACTTATTCATAGATTTGTAATTTGTAATCCTTGATTTTTTTTTTTACAACTGTGAACTTAACTTTTCAAGAAAAATAAGGATATCTAAATGGTTGATTTAGTCGGATCATTCGGTCATGTCAGTGAAGTAATGATTTAATTAAAAATATATGTGCAATGCAAATATATTTAATACAATTTGCTTGAAACTGAAAAAAAAATGGTTGAACACAATTCAACAACCAACCCAATAGCGGGTAAAGATATAAAAACAAATTTATTCCTGCCCAAAATATCACAAACAGAGAGGAGGCACAAAGCAATAACCAATCCGCTTTTTGGATGCACAATTGGACCATCCGACTTAATCAAGGTTTTAAAACCCTATATAAAAATCTTCCATGGTTCATATGAGCCACATTTCTATGGCCCACATGTTGACCATTTCTCTAACTGGAACATAGAATTCCACTTCTTTATCATATTCATACACCTTTTGGTTGATAATATTGAAACTCGGCTCGACCAATATCCTCATAAGTCATATCAAACGAATGTTTGAGGGTGTCCATTGTTTTCCTATTTTACTACAGAGGATCATATGTGGGGAGGGGAAGTCTCTCTTGTTATGAATATGTTAAGGGAAATGAGTTTCTATGAAGAAAATTTTATTCCTTTAGCCCTTTATATAAAACTATCTCACATATGAACTTATTATGTACATTGAACCTCTTACTAGACTCATTGATTGTTGATGACATAAAAATTTATAAATTTATGAAGTTTCCTTATTCATCGTTATTTCATTCATTATATACATTGAACCTCTCTTGAACTCATTAATCAATGTAATAAAATCTATTATAATTTATGAAGTTTCCTTAGCCAATGTTATTTTATTCACGACTTACATTGAACCTCTCTTAGACTCATCAGTTACTAGAGTAAAATATATTATAATTTTATTTTATGATGTTTCCTTATAAAATGTAATTTATTATATTCATTACTTATATTGAACCTCTCTTAGACTCATTAACTAGTGTAATAACATAAATTATAATTTATGAAGTTTCCTTTTTTAGTTTGGTCAAATTGAAGTTTCCTTATTGAATATTTTTTAGTCATTGCACACATTGAATTTGAACCTCTCTTGGACAGTTGGACTCATTAAATAATTTAATAAAATATATTATGATTTATGGAGTTTCATTATTCAATGTATTCTATTCTTTAGTCATTTGCCATTACATACAATAATAAATCTATGTTGGACTCATTAACTAGCTAGTGCAACATAATACTACCTCCGGTCCTAAATATAGGACCTAGATAACTTTTTTTTGGAGAGGTTAAGGTTACAAAATAGTCTATTAAATGATGACATATTTGATATATTTTTAGATTATCCATTAGTTTATAAGTAAAATAAACTAGTTTAAGGGAAAAAATTAGGTAAATCAATTTATAATTAACTTATTTTTGCTTTTTTAAGGATTTTTCAAAAAAGTCAAATAGGTCCTATATTTAGGACCGGAGGGAGTATTATTTATGAGTTTTCATTATTCACTGTTATTTTATTCATTACATACATTGACCCTCTCTTAGGCACATCAATCAGTGTAATCAACTATATTATAATTTATGAAGTTTCCTTAGTCAATGTTATTCTATCCATGTCATACATTGAACCTCTCTTAGACTCAATAATTACTGTAGTAAAACATGCTGTAATCTTATGATGTCTCCTTATTCAAAGTTACTATTTATATTCATTACTTACATTGAACCTCTCTTAGACTCATTAAGTAGTGTAATAACATGATTTATAATTTATGAAGTTTCCTTATTTTGTTTGGTCAAATTGAAGTTTCCTTATTCAATGTTTTTATATTCATTTCATACATTCAAGTTCAACCTCTCTTGGACTCATTAAATAATATAATAAAATATAATATGATTTATGAAGTTTCATTATTCAATGTATTCTATTCTTTAGTCATTTACCATTACATACAATAATAAATCTATGTTGGACTCATTAACTAGTGTAACAGAATATTATTTATGAGTTTTCATTATTCACTTTTATTATATTCATTACATACATTGACCCTCTCTTGGGCACATCAATCAGTGTAATAAAATATATTATAGTTTATGAAGTTTCCTTAGTCAATGCTATTCTATCCATGCCATACATTGAACCTGTCTTGGACTCAATAATTATTGTAGTAAAATATGCTATAATCTTATACTCCCTCTGGTCCCTAATATAGAGCTAGCCGCCAAAAAAACGCTTCTTAAGAAAACATGTGAATGTTAGTTGGATGTCTGGAGTTAATGCTTTTTTTCCAAAATTGCCCATATTTATTATGGTACTTTTAAGAGAGAGAAATACATAAACATTAATAAATATGAAAGAGAGTTAGGGGTAAAGTAGGAAAAAATGCATTAAATGAGGAGAGAATGTGGGGTGAGCTCTTACATTAGGGACCAAAACCATTCAAATTTTGGGCTCTTACATTAGGGACCGGAGGGAGTAATATTTCCTTATTCAAAGTTACTATTTATATTCATTACTTACATTGAACCTCTCTTAGACTCATTAATTAGTGTAATAACATAATTTATAATTTATGAAGTTTCCTTATTTTGTTTGGTCAAATTGAAGTTTCCTTATTCAATGTTTTTATATTCATTTCATACATTCAACCTCTCTTGGACTCAATAATTAATGTAATAAAATATATTATGATTTATGAAGTTTCATTATTCATTGTTATTCTATTCATTAGTCATTACATACAATAATAAATGTATGTTGGACTCATTAACAAGTGTAATAGAATATTATATATGAGTTTTCATTATTCACTGTTATTTTATTCATTACATACATTAACCCTCTCTTGGGCTCATTAATCAGTGTCATCAAATATATTACTCCCTCCGGTCCTAAATATAGGACCTAATTGACTTTTTTGAAAAATCCTCAAAAAAAGCAAAATAAGTTAATCATAAATTGATTTACCTAATTTTTTCTCTTACACTAGTTTATTTTACCTATAAACTAATGGATTATCTAAAAATATATTAAATATGTAATGATTTAATAACCTATTTTGCAACCTTAACCTCTCCAAAAAAAAGTCATCTAGATCCTATATTTAGGACCGGAGGTAGTATAATTTATGAAGTTTCTTTAGTCAATGTTATTCTATTCACGGCATATATTGAACCTCTCTTAGACTCATCAATTACGGTAGTAAAATATAGGAGTATTATAATTTTATGATGTTTCCTTATTCAATGTTATAATTATATTCATCACTTACATTGAATATAAAATGGTTTTAGTTGTTGTTCTCATATATGCGTTGATTTAATGATTTATTAGAAAGTGTTTTTATATAGCGATGAAACAGAAAATAAGGAATGAATATACAGCAAAATTTAAATAGTGGAAGAAAATGATCCCACCTCTTGTCCTTATAATAAAGATAAATAGCTAATTTTTTTAATAATAGGAAAATATGGTTCAGTATGTGTTGGCTTTCCTAAAATGCTTCATGGAAATCCCCATCATATATGCAATCAATAAAAGTGCTTAGGGGAAGCAATAACTAGTTTGGGAGACAAATTGATCGAGATATTTTATTTAGGATCAAAATAAATCTATTTTGTAGCTTCTATTTAGAATTGAAAAGGGTATATTTTTGGGTTAAACCAACCTGGACTTAAAGTCCATGGACCTGTTGGGCTTGAATCTATGTCATCAATCAAAATATTAGGTTCAAGTCTAACTCAACTGTGCTTTGATCCAAGTATGCAAATAGACCAACCTAACTCAGAGTGACACAAAACAAGAGGAGATAAGTATACATATGCCAAAACTTTTAAGTAGTATTGCCAATTTAAATGACAACATATTTAAGACAATAAATTCCCAAGACTTTTGCATGTATTTCCAACATGATTTTCGCGATTTTCTAGATCTAAAAAAATTGCCCAAAACATAACAACACAATACATGCTAATAGTACCTTATAATAAGGATATAATTGTGTTCCTGAAAAAGATTTTCGCCTCCCCGTTAGCTTCAATTATCATCAACCTTAGCAATATACTTCACCCTAATACTTAAGGCCACCTAGCAGGTAATTTCTTAACTTTCTTTCATCCGTTGAACTAGGAATACACTTGATTGTGGTGAAAATCTTACATATAGAATTAATATTAGTATTTCCTATTTTGTATTAATAGAACTAGAATCTAAGTCATAAATAGTAACTATAGTATTAGGAAATATTTAGAGTAGAATAATGTTATATTATTATTAGAAATTATTACTAGGTAAACTTGTAGCAGAAGTTTATTATATTTTAGGAAACTTTTGTATTACAAATATGATATCATATCAATTAAATATTCATCGGATTATTCATTGCAACTTTGTTTCCACACTTTTTTTGGCTAACTTTCTTAAAATATTGGGCATGGTTTTGAGTGTGAATTTTGTTCAATTACTCTTTTATGTGTTTCTCATCAACTATCCGTTTTTCAATCAATAAAGACTAGAAAAACGAGAGAGCTATGGATGATTCATCAAATATCTCTCGCTGCACAGATCATGGTAGAACTGGAAAACTAATAATAATCTAGTTCTATTTTGCTTTGTGCTCACCATTTGGTTGATAATGTTGTTCTTCTTCAATTTTTTAATATGAAACTAAAGTGCCCCTTGTTATTCATACAAATAGGAAGTTGCTACAATTGACAAAATAGGTACTCTAAAGCCTTGAACATGGAAGTGTCAGTGTCCACAAATAAAAGGCTCAGAACAGAAGTCAGGGACATGATCAGTCATTTGCCAGATGCAATACTTCTACATATTCTCTCTTTTCTTCCAACTAAAGATGCAATTGTCACAAGTCTCTTGTCCAAGAGATGGAGACCACTTTGGACTTCCTTTACCACTCTTGACCTTAACCGTCTAGACTTTCAAAGGCTTAAATTGTTCCATCAGTTTGTAGACAAAGCACTCAAATTTGTAGATTGGAAGGGTGTCAAAAAGTTTGTTCTTCTGCTTGGTTATTATGAAAATCACGAATACTTTAGACCTTTGAAGATTACCAAGTTGATTAATACTGTGATGTGTAATAAAGTTGAACACCTGGAGCTATATTTAGCACCCAAGAAGCGTGTGTATGAGTTACCCTCTAGTGTTTTCACTTCCAATAACATGAAGGTTTTGAAGTTGAGTGGAGTGAGCAATTACAAGGGGTATGAGTGTGTAGTAATGGTGGGTGGCCTATCTCATGTTAAGTTGCCTTTGCTTGAAGTATTGGATTTGAATGCTATTAAATTTTCAGATTTTAGGAGCTTTGAAATGCTTCTTTCTGCATGTGCTTTGCTTAAACACTTGGTACTACAAAATTTGTATGGCGAAGTAAATGGTCCACTTGACATTGGAGGATTTAGCCATTTGGTTAGTGCTGATATTGAAGGATTTAACTATTTGGTTACTGCTGATGGTCCACAATATCGACTTCCATTAAATGTTGTGTCTAATGTTACATCCCTGCGCGTATACATAGTATGATTCATGATGACACTAATAAATTCATATTGTTTTTATTTACACAATTAATAAAACAGTATTTAACTTCTTTTTTTTTTCTTTGTCTTTGTAGCCCTGGAAGCTTTGTTTGTCACCTTGCCTTGATGTTCCAACATTTTCTAATTTGACCTACTTGGAAACTAGATATCCATTTCATGACTGGGAATCAATATTCAAATATTTGCATAGCTGTCCCAAGCTTGAAATTCTTATGATTAATCAGGTATGTTAATTTTCAATTTTTTCTTGGTGTTGATTAATAGTATTTCATTAGTTAGTTCCCTAACTCTTTCATTCGTTTGGATAGTTTTTGTGTAGTGAAAGCTTGGAACCTAGTGTTGATGTTCCTTATTGTGTTTCAACTAACTTAAAGGAATTTCACCTTGACTGCTACCAAGGCAAGCAATGTGAATTTGAGCTGGCAAGATTTATTATGAAGAATGCAATTGTCATGAGAACTATGTCCATTACCAGGTTTCATTGGTCAAGAGTAACATGGGAGAGCCAGAAACTCAAAAGAATATCCGAATGTCCCATAAGCTCAATGAATTGCAAGCTTTTGTTGAAGTGAATTGTTGAAAATTGGTGCAGCTATATCACTATGATTTTTATTCCTCTTTGCAAGTGTTTCCTACTTCAAGACTCTGGGCAGAGCTTTTTTTTACCAGAACTTTTGATATTGATTGTGCTTTTGTTTTTTGATTTGGACTTGAGGGCTTAATGTTACCAGTTTTTGTTGGACACACTTATTCCTTGAGTTATGTCCTTTATTGAGAGCTATGTCATATTTATAAAATTACAATTGAGTATATCTTACCCATGAGTTGTAAAGTGCTTAACTAAACATAAGGTTTTAAAACCGCTGCAAAACGATATCGTTTGCCTCCAAATGGCCAATAAACAGATCCACCTACCTAGAGCTTATGTGGCATCTAAATTCACCATCTGAAGCCATATGCCTCCAAACTATATATGGTCATTGATATAAGATCTACTGATCAATAATACAAATAGTATTATGAAGTATGAACCTATGTTTCATTTCAATAATTTGAGATATTAGAATTTATGATGGGATAACTAATCAATTGTGTTTCAAAACATTGAAAACTATGAAGTTAGTATGAGGGATGAAACTTATAGGCTGGACTCATTGAATATTTGACAATTATTGTAAAGATATATTTAAAATCTTAGACTTTGATTATCCAACTATGGTAAACATATTAATTTTGCGAGTCCATTATTATGGGTAGATCCTATGAGTAATTAAACTAATGATGTATGAGCTTGGTGCTAAATCTAAAAGCTAATTGAAAGGTTAATTTTGATCATAAATATAAAATACCAAGCTTCTATGTTGTCCTAGTTTTCGTCAAATGATCTTTAAGGTTCAGGTCAAGACACGATAACTTGTACAAGAAAATTTACAATTGGAAAGCAATGATAAAGGAAGAGGTCAAAATTGTTTTGCTTAAACTGTAGCAGTTACAGCCTAAGGAAATACCTAAATGTTATAAACAATTGTGAACTACCATTTTTTTTTCTTTTTTGCTTTATTTGGTAACTACAAAAAAGAATGGGCATAATTACAAGTGCAACTAATCAGAGGTATAAATTATATAAGCAGCTTCCTCTAACGCAGCACTGTTTCTATAAGTCAGACTGTCCATGGGAATGTATATAACCTTTGATTCGCCTTCATGGGATGAACATGTCCAACCCAGACAGGTCATCCAATGGTATATCTAGGCCTCCTATTGGATCACTGTCATCTAAATTATCTTCAATACTGTTCCACCAAGAGGTCAGATCTTTAAGTTCATCAGCGTCATTATCTGCACCCAGATCTATTGAGCCTAATTCATGCAAGCTTGTTGGCCCCAGCTCCGTGGACAAATTATTAGATGTATGATCATGAGGAACAGACTCAATTTTACGTTTTTTAGTGTTCCCATTGCGATTCACTTCACCAGAACCGCTAGTGAGCTGATGCTCAGAATCATTATTATCTTCACGCAACTTGCCAAGAGATCCATTTACAGGAGTGGACAGTTGAGCCGCCTTCTGTTTTGGCTTTGCTTTAGTTTTACGATCACCCCTAGAACAGCCCGCAGAGGGTCGACCAATTTTGGCGATAGAATTTCTTCCTGAAGGGTCTTTGCCCCTCTCACTTCGCTTTCCCTTGGCACCGCCCGTGAAAGAATTACCAAGAATTGGTGCAGATCTCAGAGAAGAAGTTGTACCAACATCATCAAGAAGCAATTCTTTTTTCTTTCCCCTGTTTATTGTTGGTCCTGTTCTGGCAAAATCATGTTCAGAGAGTTGATTTAAATTATCCGACCCGTCCACTGGACTGCTGCCAGTTTGATCCCTATCAAGGCCATATTGCTCCCTAGAAGGAGTGAAACCTGCAAACACCAAACGCCAAGTAGTTGTGATATTCAAACAAGGATTGATCTCCCATTCAAAATTTAGCAGAGTTCATGAACAAAATCACAAATACAGAGATAGAGTATATCATCTTCTTGAAGGGAAATACTTAAATTATGGATAAATAAGCAAACCTAAGTGCATAGCCTCTCTCTCAGAATTTTGGGTTTGTGGTAGATTTATACCAGCAATTGAGCCAGCACAATTGTCATAAGCAGGAGCAGCAAAAAGAACATCTTTAATCACAGGGTCCGTGAAGCAACTTTTCCCAGTATCCTTGAACTTCTTGCATCTAGCAAGAGTCCTCTTCATAAAAGAAGACGCAACTTGCTTTGATACCTTGGGGAATCCATTTCTTGCCACACTACTTCCACGAGTAGCCTATCAAAATTAAAAAGGGACATTCAATATTGCAATTTTTTTTTGCAAGTTCCAACTAAGGAAAATGAAGACCAATATAATATCACCCCATTGCCACCCACAAAAACTTAACAGTCTAGAGAGAACACGCATGCTTTTCAAGTCACTACTTTCCTAAGTCCTGACAACCCCAAAGGAACAAATAAACCAAAATACACTAAAGTCACAACAGACAATAAACGTAAACAAATTTGATTCAACCATTCAAAAATATATCCACCACTTTCACTTTCTGTCATGTGACTGTAATCTTGACATATGGTAGGCAAAGGAAGCCATTAGTTATTGCTTATATAGGCCAAGGAATAAGATGGCGTTAGAGCAAGTAATTCTACACCGAACAGCCAGCTTCCTTTACCCACCCCATGTCGAGATTACAATCACATAAAACTTTTACACCCATAATGAAGCTTATCAGGCACTAGTTATTTGAGCCAAAACAATTTGCCTAAACAAAAACTTTTATTCAGCAAAGCCACAATATTATTAGCACTACATGTCTTATTCAACTAAATCAAACAGCTAGATCTAGTAAAGAATGCACCTAAGAAAACTTCATGTTCAGCCCCAGAACCTGAGTAAATGAGGAAATACTGCAAATACTTTGCACACGTTATAAAGGAAGAAAGAAAAAATACAAAAGGGGCGGGGAGCCGGGGAATGAAACATACATTTGCATTTCATTCTAAGAAAATAAAATCCTTACTCCATTTAATGCAAAATTAAAAAGCAAAGGACAGCAGGCACAATTTAACATGAAAATATATATATGCACTATTGTGCATTTCTAGCAGCACTAAACAAGTACAAGTCCCAGCTAGTTCCAAATATATATGTACAGCTTCATTCAAGAAAACTCTATACAAACAAAATATCAGAGGTGCCATGATTGCCGAGAGGCTGCCTCTAAAACAATATGTTGCAGACAATGAATAATACAAATATGAAAAACCAAACACTCAGGAAATAAAGGATCAAGGGAAAAAAATTACCAGCTTCTTTTTATAAGCCAATTCAACAAGTTTCTCCGTAGCAACTGACTCGAGGGATCTGCATTACAGTATGTTAATTATTTGTTATCATCAACAAAGTTATATATGCGTGCATATCATCATTCCAATTTATAAATCTTAAATGTTTGAAAACCTAATTAAATGTGAGCATCTAAAGCATAATCATCCTACCGTTGTTCAGTTTCCCTGACTTTCTCCACTTCTTCAATAAGGTTCGTTGCAGACTTTCTCTTCTTACAAACCTGTAAAAGCAGTCATAAATAAGCCTTCCTTATGCTTTAGGATACCCCAAACATAAAAAAAAACAGAACAGAACAGAACCTGTTGGTCAAGACTTTTCTGTAAATGAATAACATCTCGGTCAACAGGATCACTATCTCCATCATCAAGAGCAGGCTGTTAAAAGACCAACCAAAAAAGATGAGTCTGTGGTAGGAATTTACAAAAACAAAATACAAAGTCCTCAAAACTAAACTTGATTATCACTAAGGATCAATCCAGTTCTAGTCCCCACTTAGTGAGGGTGCTGAGGAAGGGAATATACTAAACTTTTGTTATAACTAAACTCTACAAATACAAAAAGCCTGATTGACAAGGTCTGATTCTAAACAATATTGTTTATAACTCATATTAAGTGTTCATATAAGAAATAACTTGCGAGGGAGAGTGCTACAAGACACAAAAAGCACCGGTAAGCTAGAAAGGGTTCTTTCTATGTCATATAAAATATAATTGAAATCTCACCACTGCCTCTGGATATAGGCCAATGCTCTGCAGCTCCAGCAAGACTTTATCATCCAAACTCAAATTCTCATATTGGCAATCAAAAGATAATGAATGTGAAGAACACATCATTGCAGCTGATATCCCATCACTACCATTTTTAGATAACCTTGAGATTGATTCTGTGTCTGAATGCAAAGGTCCCTGATGTACTGGTAAAAGATCAAAATCTTGATCACGGATGTTCAAGCCATTAGTAGATGAGATATTCCCATTACAAGACAAGACTTCCGAAGCAGATATGTGTTCAATATCCAGAGAATCATCAATCTCATCAACATGATCTTCGAGGATCAAAGCAGCCAAAACTCTCTGGTACCAAGGTCCAACTTTGTTTTCCGCTGAATTCATTTGACTTGAAATGTTTTTCTCCTTCTGACATTGCAACATAAAGTTTTCCATTAAAAGTCCATCCAGAGCAAAAATAGGACACTATGAATAATCCAGAGTTTTTGCAAGACAATAGACATTAGACATCAAAAATGTACCAGTGAGCTGTAAGCTTGTCATAAGGAAAAATGAAGAAAGAAAATAGGTAACAACAAGATGAATAATATGCTTACTGAAAGTAAGCTGATAAATTTAGCACAAAACTCATTCATGTTATATATTCACTGATTCACTGATATGGCAGAACATGTTAAATTCAGATAAATGGTAAAGAAATAAGATTTACGAATTCGTGTGCTAATTAAAGACTAAATCTATTACATAGTTTAGTTTTGGATTAATAGTTCTGATGGTTATATGCTGTGTTGGTTGAATACTTAGTGGTTATATGCTGAGTTGGCATTAGTAACTGTGAGATCACTTAGCTCATTGAGGGCTATATATACTTGTACTACTACTTACAGTCTTACACAAAACTGTTGAATAATAGTCCAGTTTAGTCTTTTGGTTCTCTCTCTCTCTCTTCTTCGTATCAAAATACATAAGGAATTATTAGTTCAGATAATAAAATAGTGTCACCAATTCTGAGGGTCAATTTCAACAAATAAAGTGAATTGTTGAAAAAGTAGCTTTTAAAATTATTACCGAGACATCATTTGTTGGACTAACTGTCTGGGACAAACCATGAACCTCCTCCATTGATTCAACCTGATGCAAAGAAAACAAAATTTAAGCTCTCCTTAAAATTTCACAAAATCAAAAGAACACAATTCACACACCCACCAGATGCTTTAAATAATCTACACTTGTCAAGTTGACAGGAGCAAAAATTGGTTCAAATTTCTTCCAGAATGAACTAGAACAGCCAGCATCTAACAAAGCAACATTAAAGCCATTAGTGCAGATATACAAATGAATAGGTGCAAAACCACAATCCAACTTGAAGCTGAATTACACACAGCTGCAATTTCTGGCAAGATTAGCAGCTTCTAATAGTTCTTCTCGGTCATCATCTGACTCTCCTGAAAATTTTGAACAAGATCAAGTGCTAAAACAATTAATAAGAAACAAGGATAATGTATACACTTAAAACAAGATTTTTTAAACTCGTTTAGCACCAATAAATGTTTTTCTCAATTACAAATAACCAACCACCAAAATTCCTAACAACAACATGATTACATGCATACAAAAACAAATTAACCTCGAGGAAATTCTCCAGAAGCTGAAACAAAAAAAGTATGGTAGCATTAAGGAATCCATGAAGACGTAGAGGAAAAATGAAAAGACAACATGAGCTACATAGGTGAGGTGGGATGCAGCAGATTGAAAAACCTTAAAAAACCAAACATAATATTTCAATATTTTGGGCCAGATTTAAACATAAGAAGCTAATAGTCATACTCATACCTACACTGGATAGATAAAAATTACTAGATTCGATATGCTGTATGTAAATGCTATCTCAGATAACTTCAAACTACCATTAATTAAGCAGTCGAGGGGATCAAAATCAAAATCATTACAACACAATGATTGCATTCCACACATGTGGGATTAAGTTTAGCGGTTCCATTGAAATGGATCCAATGATTTGTTATCAGTCATCAATCAGATTTAAGCTTTTAACACAACAATGCTTCTTTGTTTCATAACTCTTACTGTATAATTTAACAAACTTTAGGTGTGTGACCACTACAATGCATTTGCCAATCACATCATATTATTATTTAATAAATAAAATTTCTATGAATTACTGAAATATGGAAGATGCATAACTTAAACCTAATCAGAATAATAATGGACATTGCGTAAGAATTCTTTAATTTAAAGAAACAAATAGACTCCATGAACTATTTATTCATGTTAAAAATCAACATTATATTCTACATATCACTTCCTTTATATACTAATTCATGCAGGACACAGAAAAACAAGTAAATATGAATTAAGATTGGGAGAGTAACAACTAGGTCCCAAGGAATGTAATTAATCACAATCAGGTTCCAAAGAGTTGTTAAATTACATTTAAGTCCCTAGGGACCTGGGTGATATTAAATCGCATGTGCAGCTCAATGAGTTGTCATTGACAACTCCTTGAAAACCTAATTGTTATTGACTCAACAAGCTGCATTAACAACTGCTGACACATTCGATTAAATATCATTGAGGACCCTAGGGACTTCAATGTAATTTAAAGACTTTTCAAAACCTGATTGTGATTAATAACCTTCCACGAGACCTAGTTGCGATTCTCCCATTAAAATTTGCTTGGTAGCATACCAATAGGTTAATAAAGATAGATTTTAAGTATGATCAATCATTAGTAGCCATTAAACACAAATTCACTACATTAGTAATTTAAACTGAAATTGCAATACAGAATAACAGAAACACCTGAAAAATCAGGGGAATCATCAATTGATGGATGACCAAGGCGAGTAATGGATTTTCTGTCAGTAGATTTCTTAAGAGGAGGACGTCCTGACTTACTGAAACAAATATAACAATTAAATGTTTACTAAACACATAAAATGAAAGATAACCACAATATTAATCATTTTAGGATCCATTTTCCTTCCATCAGAAAATAAAATGACAAAATTCATATGAATACCTTCCATTCTTTTCAGAAAGAGGCTTCGTACTTTTGAGTGGCTTAACCAAGGGTGTAGTTTCAAACTTCTCTTTCGAGTGTGACAAGCTAGCCTTCAATATTGATGATCCCCTATTACTCCTTCCTTGTCTTCGGATACCATCTCCAATCTCTTTGTTGGGCGTCTTAATTTTTCTTAAAGTTAAGACAGCCGAATCAATATTTTGAGAATCATTAAGAGCTTTTTCATCAATCTCAATGCTTTCCAATCCTTTCTCATTTAATTTACTTTCAACAGCCTCAGGTTCTTCACTTTCAGATAACATGGGTGGCAAGGAACCATTTTTATGTTTAAATCTACCCTGTTGGATGCCGTTTGCAGCACCCTTGGAAAAGATTGATCCACTCGTAGCAGTGGGAGTCATTCTGTTACTTACATCAGAAGGAGAGCAAGATTCCAATGGCATAGGTACATCATCCGCATTCAAGACAGGAGATACCACATTTAATCTTCGAGTACGAGAAATTTTTTGAGGCCTCTGTCCAACCCATTGGGCCATAGAGGGTGGGGAAGATCCATTAGACAAAGGTCGCTTGCGATTACTAGTCCCACAAGCTGACTGATGCTTGTTTATCTTTGAAGATCGTTCAAATGAATCAAGTGCCTCCGGTGAACAAGATGCAGTAGATGAGTTGGCAGCCACTGAGGAACCAGCTCTTGAGGCCCTTGAGGCCTTTTCTTTTGTCAATGGATAAGCACCATTGATATAATTATTGTCATGAACATTATTAAACCTAAAAGGAAAAGATAACATCATAACGAAAGTATTAGATGCAATTATCATGCCAAATAAACAGTAAATTCTTCAAGAGTCAACATATATCACGAATGCAAAGGGCTTTATTAATACTTGTTTCCTCTCAGTATAACACGTTCCTTATTTGATCCATCAGTTGAATCCCTTATGACCTTATCCAGCTCATTCTTGCCAGTAGAACATCCATTTGAACTAGCAGGCAGAGAGGAAAGATCAACTTTGCTAGTAATGACAGGCGATACTAATCTGTAAGAAAATAACAGTTCCAAGCAGTTTATCTTTGCAGTCATACACAAAGTCCATCAAATCGCACAAAACAACCATACTCAACATCATTTAAAAACAGGTAGCTTGTAACTAGAAGAAAACTAAAAATCACAACTGACAATCATCATGAATGTCAGACAGTCACAAGTTAAGAAGGAAGAAAATAAGTAATAATTAGCCTACATTATGTGCAATAAGGTAACTCTCCAGATCTGATAATTCTTCATTTTACATAACCATTGGAAGTCAAAGCATCTCATAAACTGGTGTTTACCTCAAACCTTGAGTGTCAGATGAATGCAGAACAAATTCACTAGTTATCTTGAGATGGGTAACCTTTTTAGGTTCTCCATCTCCATCAATAGATCTGGCAAAATTGGTTCCCATTGAACGTTGTCTTTTCACTTTTCTGTCCCAAGTTTCTCCTGCAGGCAATCTACGAATCTTCTCCTCGACAAAATCACAACCTTCAGCACCATCCCTAGAGGTATCTCTATCTTTCCCAGCGACCAAAGGCTGCCTCAAGTTATTATTTTGTCCTTCACCCTAGAGTTTTCGCCACAAAAAGTGCAATTTCAGTAAATTCATCGTTAGATAGAAGAATGCCTGTCTCTTGAGAATTAGACAAAAAATTTTGAGCACACTGATTAACGAAAAAGTACTAGTTATTACTATGCAGTAAACATAAACTGCAACAAGATTTCAGTGTATTTAATTAGATGGTAGATTCAAGTGACAGAAACAAATCAAGGCAAATTATCCAATATTCAAGGCAAGTAAAAAAGCTTAACAACATAATCTGCTGGTCTTCCAATAAGTAAAGGCCCATTAACCACTTGATTGTTAGATTTTATCTCTTTTCACATCCTCTAACGGAGATGAATGAACACGACAGTAACTGTTAAGATTGCCTCATGCTCACCACACAATACACTTTACTTTGACTTCCTTTAATGCCCAACTCAGTCTTCCTTATGGCAAGAAATACAATTTATTCATCACAATATTTATGAAGAAATCAACAAGCAACTGTAAAAGCTAGCCAAAAAAAAACAAGAAACTGAGAAAGAAATCCAGCAACATACCCGTATCTCAGCAATAGGTGTACGAAAGCGCTTATTAAGAGACACATTCTTAGATCTGTCTTCCGACCTTTGATTAACAAGTTCCAAAGAATTGCGATGAGCCTGACCTCCCATCTTTGAGAAGTTCAACCCACCTAACCTCTCATTTGGTGACATCTCATTCCTAAGTTGCCTTTTTGAGCTTAAAGTGTCACAATACTTGTTTAGCTTGTTAAGAGATTCACCCAACATTTTTGATCTCACCCTGAGATGAATCTTCAAATGTCAGAACTTAGACATAGAATAACTGTAGCAGTGAAAATACATACAAACGAACAAGGGCCAACCCAGTTCAAGTCCTCACTTGGTAGAGGTGAAGAGAATATACTAGGCAGTCTTACCCCTACTTTTTATGCAGAGAGATTGATTCAAACTCACGAACTCATATCCCAACGGTAAGCGAGCTTAATATTGAGCCAAGCCGACCCTTTAATAATGTAAACATGACAATATAACAATTTTTAAGAAATTAATGGACCTCGACAACCCTATTTCCAACTACTTAAAAAACAATGGGAATGATGCGTATCTGAGCGAAATGTCAAACACGTATAACCACCATTGAACAAAGCACCTTTTGAGTGATGCTTTGCAGCATGCACCATTATTCAGAGCAACATTGAAGCATGGTGCACATAATTACATAATCTAAAGTAAAAAAGCAAAAAAGATAAGTAACACATACATGCATAAACACCTAAAAAAACTTTACTCATATATAAAAAAACAGTTATTCGACAATAAAAAGTAAGAAAGAGGCACAGCATATGAAGGAGAGGCATATTTAGAAACAGAGCACAATAGAGAGACAGTGAAACTAAATATAATAAGGCTTGGGGAGACAGAAAGGAAGACAGAAAGATATCAAAGAAGTCGAAAACCCAGTGATAGAGGAAAGACTAAGAAGTTAGGGTCATAAATGTGGCTCTTCAAAATGGTGCCCATAGCACTTGCCATATGAGCTAGTGCAAAGTGTGGCATTTGAAATCTGCAGTAACACAGCTGTGGCCAAGGCCAGCAAGCCGTGGTGCTGCAGCCTACCTTTGCATTCAAGTGCACACTGCATATGCAAACTCTCAATTCAACCTAAAATGTTTACTGAATAAAGAAGAGTGGATGGCACAAGTTGAACTTTGAATAAAAAATTGGTATTGTAAAGTGATCTCTAAGTTACCTAGCATTGAGAGAAGACTCTACAACACTTGCTCTGAATTGTTTCAGGTCCTCTATAGCCACTGAAGAGGAAGACTTCAAATTAGATGCTCCAAAAGAACAATCTTCAAGGGTGCTTCCACAAGATATCCCCAATGCCTTCTTTAGTTCACCTGATCGAATGATTTTTTGATCTCCCATAATAATAGGATCAAGCATCAAACACTGAGATGGTGGAGGCAAATCCCCTGCAGAAGGGGAAATTCCACGGGACATACTAGCACCCAAAATAAACATTCGTCCCTCATTGCCCTCCCGAAAGCTTTCAGACCTGTCCAAGCTGTCACTCATCAAATTTCCCCTCTGCCCATTCAGAAGGGTCCCTTTGAAAGTTAATTCCTCTGAACTAGCAGCACTTGAATCAGATCTCGTGTTTCCCGACATATGTTAAAGATAACCAAGTCAAAAGTAGAGAAATTTCCACCATACTACACCTCGGTGACTCAGTCAGTGAGTGGTCCCTTGTACAAGTAACTAAACTATTAACAAGGGAGAGTATTTTCCACAATATTCCACTTTAGCAACTCATGCAATGTGTAGCCCCTCGGACAAGTCACTAAACCAGAAACACATGAAATTATTAAAGACGCGTGGAATATCCACAATTCCTATTAATAAAACTACTTCACAAATTCAACCGTTCGAAATTCAAATTACTTCACATAATCTCCGCCATATAGTGAAAAACATCCTCAATATCAAAAAGCGGACAACTAAACAAAAAAAACTCTTAATACAGTTTAAATTCCACTAACCCTAACAAAATGAGAATACTAAAATGCTCCGATGTTAGTTTAGAAAATAAATAACAAAAATATAGCAAACTTTACATTATTAACTGTGAATTCGAAAACAAAAAAACAAAAATACCAGTTCAGGACACTATTGCATCACTAAGCAACTCACACATTATAGCCAAAAGAACAGGCTTAAAGTGTGTATATATGTGTGTGTGTATATGTATATATACATATATATATATACATACATATATACATGTATATGTATGTATGTAGAATTTGTAAGCAGAGTGTAGAAAAGTTTGGAGACAACAGATAAAGAAAGGAACGGAATGAAAATAGGGTTGAGCTAGAAAGATACAAAATTGAGGATTCAATCGCAAGAAAAATCAAGAAAAACGAACGTCAGAAAGTGCGAAACCCTAAAATTTACGATTAGGGTTCCGTTGAATTTTACCGGCGAAAGGGTAAATTGGTAATTTGGAAATCGAGAGAAGGTAGAAAAGGCGAGTATTAGATACCTGCATTGACGAATTGATCGAAAGGATGATGGAATTTTGTGAAGAAATTGACGAATTGGTAATGTGTGTGTGTACGGACGAAAGAAGAGTAACGAAATGGCTTGAGCGCTGACACGAGAGTTCAGAGAAGGAGGGCCCAGTGATATTGAGGAAATGGACGGAGGAGATGAAGGGTGAGGATTGAGGAGAGATCTGGGCCGTTTATTTGAATTCTATGTGGATTCTTTTTTTTTATCGAGAACTCTATGTGGATTCGGCGTACTGTTCTTTTGAATTTTAGATTTAGATTTTAATTTTTTTTTTTAACTGAAGATTTAGATTTTAAAGGACCTTACTTAGGTCAAGTTTCTCCATCTAAATTCTCTATTTCTCTAATTATTGGCCGTTAGATTGGATGTATGGTTGTTATAAAAGGACATGTGTCACTCCTATATTAAAAGAACTTGAGAACCTGGAGAAAGGAACTTGATATAAGTTATTCCCAATTTTAAATTAGGTCAACATGATGATGTAATATTTTATTTTATTCTATATTTTTTTATTTTTGAATTCAAAAAAATACTTTTGTGATACTCACCAAAATTATTGAGAAGTTTTTTTTTGCTGAAAAGATAATTTCATTATATAGATAGAGCCGGGGGAAATGGGCTAACCTGCTTTAAACGGGCACAGCCTAACCTGACCCGCATTAGAAATGTGTCAGCCCGACTTGTCCTATTTCTAATGCTGCTTGGGAATATATTGACTCGACCCGCATATAGTAATAAGCGGGTCAGCCCAACCAGACCCGAATTTCAAACTATGTTATTTTAAAAAAATAAAATTGAACATATACTAATAAATTTGAACGCAAAATTCGCAAAATTATAGAACATGTGTCTAAATTTTTTATCAAAAACATGTGTCTAAAGTTAATACTTTCGCCTCGCTATATCTAGAGCCGGGAATATGGGTCGAACCCACGGGTTGAGCCCAGCAACCCTGCAGGCCGGACAGGGTTAGGGTTGGTAAAATCTCATCTCATTTAAAACGGGCCGTTTCGACCCAGCCCATTTAACCCGCGGGTTCACATGGGTTAATCAGGCGGGTTGACAGGTCAACCCTGCTTTATATATATATAGACATATAGTTATATACATATTAAGCAAACTCTAACTCCTTCCTATACACCAAATCTGTAGGTTACTCCTCCCTCAAACCTCAACAATTTGTTCTTCCTCTCTAAATCATTTGTTCTCCTTCTAAAGATGGAGTTTCAATTGTCTAATGATAGAGTTTTAGTTTTCTTTATTTGACCTTTGTATTTTGTATTTTTGGTGCACTAGATTCGTATTTATTGGTTGAATTTAGCTAGATTTGTTTTATTTATGACATTATTAGAATGATACTGTTTATGATATTATTTAGTTTGCTTTATGATATTATTTATGATACTACATATTTTTTAGTCGGTATTGATATTATTAGAATTTAGACTGTTCATATTTTTTATATGCATCGCATCACACTATCGCATGGGCAGTGAGTGACAAGGCCGCTCATATACTTTTGGTTATGAATTTTTTTAAAGTGACGGGTTGGGCGGGTTGACCCTGTAACCCTGCAGGCCGGGTTAGGGTTGGCCGAATCTCAGCACATTTAAAACGGGTCGTTCTGACCCTGCCCATCTAACCCTTGTGTTGGGATAGGTCAACCCATAATCCGCGGGCCAACCCATATATTTCAAATAAAAAGATTTGGGTGGTTGTGATTATCAAATATCAACAACCACATTACTCACATATACTTATTGCCTCTAAACCCATTTAAATAACCATAGAAATTTCCGACAAAAAAAATAACCAGAGAAAATAAAATTCACTCATATCTCAACATGGGATCCAAAAATAAAATGGACACGTAGGTCTTTTGTAATCTGCTGCTTTTAGAAATGAAGTCCCATGAACCTCATATCTTAGCATAGATAATCTTTTTACAAACTTCAGTTTAAAAAAATCTTTTTACAAACATATCCTAAGTGAAGCATGTGTAATAATTATATTGAACTTGAAGAACTTGGCTAAGAAGAAGAAGAAACAAGAGGAAGTACTTTGATCAAAGGCAGAGCCACAATTAAAAGAACTAGTACAACACTCGTGCTATGTGCAGGATTAATGAATATAATGTATGAATAATAATATGAACATAATGAGGACAACTTTGAAGTTATATACGAAGAGTTTGATTATGATTGGTAATCGAACATGAACACGTAGATAATTTATTTTCAACCATTTATATAAACTTAAATAGAAGATTGGGACCAACCATGTCTATATTTGATGAACAACACTTAAAAATGATTATATTAAGATAACAGAATCATTTGTGGAGGAAGTTGGTCAGTGGTTGAAGACGGGTGTTGGAGCATGGCAAAAGTGTGACATCATCAGATGAAGACTACGTTAGGTTGCTTGGGTTTGGCCCCGAAGATTAGAAGAATAAAGATACATCTTTCCATCTATTTATCCTTTTGCGTTGAAAACCAGCGAATGGCACGATTGTGAAGAACAAAAAAAATGAAATCATAATCTCCGCTCAAGAGAGAATGACAGGAAGTTTTGGATAAAAAAAGAATGACAGGAAGTTATATGGAAAGGGAAAAAAACTTCCAACAAAAACGTGGGTGAGGAGAGAGGCAATAAGACAAATAATTGATATATTAATAGTAATTATAAAATTAATGCTAAGTGTGATTGAAAATTAAGTAGGTTATTTAGGAAATTTCGTTGGTCAGAAGCACGCTATTTAGTAAATTAACAATAAAAAATTGGAAATTATAATTAATGAATTTTAAAATGATTATTGGTAAAAAAAAATGGTTGTCGGCAAACACCATAAATATTTTGGGATTCTACATAACAAAAATAATGGTTATTGGTAAAAAAAACATGATTTGTTTACATGATTTGTTTGACTCTGATACCATGAAAGAGATCGAAGAGGAGAAGAGGAAAATGAATGAAATATAATTATGTGACTTGTTATGGTATATATAATGATATGAGAGAGTGAGAATCCACATGCTAACTAATGTAACAGAAAGGCTGTAACTAATTCTGTTTAGCTTAACTAATAGGTGCCTAACATTTAGTTACAAATGAACATGTACTAATATTCTAATAAGGGTAATGATTGTTTGAAATCAGGTTTTGATCATAAAAAACAGACAAATAAAAGTTTGATCGCCGAAAAATCAAAATAAAAAAAAGAAAAGGAATATCTTGAAGGAACATGACTTAGATTTGTTTTGTTTTTTGTTTTCAATCTCTCTCTTACTCAGAACGTGTTTTGTATCATATAATATGATATCTCTCTTGTTCTAGAAAAATTGTTAGATGAAGAAAGAAAAAAAAATTTCTATGTCTTGAGTGGGAAGTGGGAAAAGAATATTACACATCAAAATATTTTTTATAACAATATTGCAAAATATTGAGGTTAAAGATGATAGATTTTTATTATATAGATTTGTGGAAAGTTAAAAATGTCCATTAAATTAATTATCTAAAGTGAAATTGTCCAACGATTTTTCTCAGATTTTATAGGGAACTAATAATATTTCCATGGAAGTAGGATCTAGTCTAATAAACAGTCTTAACTTCACTTCCTACCTCAATTCCACTTCCAAGGCTCAATTTCATTCTAACATGATATAGTTATATTTTGGGTAATGGACTTAATCTGCCTCCCAAGTAACCACCAAGGAGCGCTGAGCACCTTGAACTAACAACAGGCCTGTATCTGCACTCCAAATAACCAAGGTGTTTAAAATCTACCCGGTTGGACGATCAACAACGTTTGACCGTTACAATTATAGCCGGTAATATGGGCTGGCCTGCCGGGTTAGGGTTGGCCTGTCCCAACCCAAGGGTCAGATGGGCAGGGTCAGAACGGCCCGTTTTAAATGGGCTGAGATTTGGCCAACCCTAACCCGGCCTGCAGGGTTACAGGGTCAGTCCGCCCGACCCGTCACTTTAAAAAAAATTCTAAACAAAAAATATATGAACGACCACTGCAATGCCCGTGCGATGCGATGCGATGCAAATAAAAAATTAAGAGTTGCATCATTATATTAATATCATAAATAAAACAAGTCTAGCCAAATTCAAACAAATAATACAGGTCTAGTGCACCAAAAATCAAAATACAAAGGTTTAATAAAGCAAACTAAAAAATCCATCATCAGGTAATCGAAACTTCAATAACTTCCTCCTCCTCAACTCCATCTGTCACAAAAAAATTATGCAAAGTCAAATAAAGCAAATTAATATAAAGAAGATTGAGATAAGTGGACAAATATTACCATGACAAGGGAAACCCATCATCCAATTACGAGTGCAGATAAGTGCTTCAACATTTTTTGGAAGAAGACTACTCCTGTACTTTGTAAGAACTCGTGAACCTATACTAAAGGCTGATTCACTAGCAACAGATTTGATGTTAGAGTTTGTTTTTGCCTATGTAACTCACTAACTCAGTAGTCAGTAATTATATATATATATATATATATATATATATTTTAAAAAAAAGCAGGGTTGGCCCGTCAACCCGCCGGGTCAACCCTGGTTAACCCGCGGGTTGAATGGGCTGGGTCAAAACGGTCCGTTTTAAATGGGCTGTGATTTTGCCAACCCTAACCCTGTCCAAACCCGCGGGTTGCCGGGCTCGACCCGTGGGCTCGACCCATATTCCCGGCTCTAGTTACAATGACTACGTGGCCGCCACATGAAGATCTGTTTTGCCACCCGGCGCCTTGTCATCGCCACGTAAGATAAGTTCGTGTGAATCCCAGTTATAATAAAAAACAATTTCTCCCTACTCCCTCCCTCTTCATCGCCGCCCCCCCCCCCCCCCAACGCCCTTCACCTCCCCAGCCCCCCACCACCTCCCTTTCACCTCCACAGCCCCCCATCCCCACCACCACCACCTTGTGCCTCCACACCCCAGGCCGAAAATTGTTTTTCGGCCTCACTTGATGCTCTCAGAGATGTACCCATCATCATCAAAAGCCCATGTAGAACAACAACATAGAGAAGCTTCTTCATGTGTTCAAAGTTCAGATTTTTATGACCCCAGAGAGGAAACCCAGAAGGAATTTGATGATTTTTCACCTGTTGAAGTGAATGATGATGAGTCTCAGGAAGTGTTGGGGAGGAGAAGCAAGACAAGGGTGAAGAAAATGAACAAGTTGGCACTTATAAGAGCAAAGGATTGGAGGGAGAGAGTTCAGTATTTGAGTGATAGGATTTTGGCATTGGAGTCTGATGATTTTGTTGTTGATGTGTTGGATGATTGGAAAGTTCAGATGACACCAACTGAATTTTGCTTTGTGGTCAAATGGGTTGGCCAAAAGAATTGGCACCGTGCTCTTGAGGTTTATAAGTGCTTGAATTTGAGGCATGGGTATTCGCCCAATGCGTGAATGCTTGCAACGATTTTGTCGGTTCTAGGGAAGGCAAATGAGGAAGCTTTGGCTGTGGAGATATTCTCAAGGGCTGAGTTAGGATTGGAGAATACAGTGCAGGTGGAGGCGTTGAGGAGGCATTTCAGGCTGGGGTGTGGAGGCACAAGGTGGTGGTGGTGGTGGTGGTGGGTATGGGGTTTTGTAGGTGAAAGGGAGGTGGTGGGGGGCTGGGGAGGTGAAGGGCGTTTGGGTGTGGGGGGGATGAAAGAGGGAGGGAGTAGGGAGAAATTGTTTTTTATTATAAGTGGGACCCACACGAACTAATCCTACGTAGCGATGACAAGGTGCCGGGTGGCACAACAGATCTTTATGTGGCGGCTACATAGGCATTGTAACGGTCAAACGTTGTTGACAGTCCAACCGAGGTAATTTTTAAACACATTGGTTACTTGGAGTGCAGATACGGGCCTGTTGTTAGTTCAGGGTGCTCAGCGCTCCTTGATGGTTACTTGAGAGGCAGATTAGGTCTATTACCCTTCTATTTTTATTGTATGCATTATGGCTCTTTAAATACTACTTCCTCCAATCCTAAATATAAGACCTAATTGACTTTTTTGAAAAATCCTAAAAAAACAAAAATAAGTTAATTATAAATTGATTTACCTAATTTTTCACTTAAACTAGTTTATCTTACTTATAAACTAATGGATAATTTAAAAATATATCAAATATGTCATGATTTAATAGACTATTTTGTAACCTTAACCTCTCCAAAAAAAAGTCATCTAGGTACTTATTTTTAGGATCGAGGTAGTATAATAAAAAAATAAGGGAAAATTAAAGCAAGGGATATTATATACGTGTGTGTATGTATATGGTTGACTTTGCTTCGCCGTCAGGTAACTCTCAGAGAAGATAAGCCAAACGCTGAATTGCCATTGGTTCTCTGCCATAATAAAAAGCAAAACAATGTCCAAAAATGGTGATAATGAATATGATGATGTACAAACTCAAACTGGTTTCATCGTTGTTGAAAAAGTTGCAGGTCGATCAACAGCCACTAGATGTTTCTCCAAATATCCTCTCAAATTCATCTTACCCACAAAGGTTTCTATCTTCCTTCTTCTTTTGAATTAATAAAGTTTGGTTTTTGAGTTATGGGAAGTGATGTTTTTTTTTTGTTAGGTTGGTTCTTCTGAAACTGATGCTGTTTGGATTTACACGTTGACTTATGGAGGTGGAATTGTATCTGTATGTATTATTATCCTTTTCTTCTTTTGGGTTCTTTTTTTTATCAACAAGTTTTGTTATTTATGCTTATTATTGGATATTTTATGTGTTGCAGGGTGATTGCATTTCATGTAAGCTTTACGTGGCAAGTTCTTGTACTGCAGTGTTGACCACCCAAGCTTCCACTAAGGTCACCAATTTTTGTTTTTTTTTGTTTTTAATTATTTTTCGTTTGAAATGAGTTGTTTTTGTAATACTTCCTCTGGCTCTAAATATGAGAACTAAAAAAAGGCCTAATCCAGATCCAGTTCTAGTGATCACTTAGTGACGGTGTTCGGGAAGAGAATATAGTACATAGTCTTAGCTCTTACCTACTTACAACCTCAGACCCCACGTTAAGTGAGCTTACCGTTGAGTCAAAACACATGATATTACTAGTGTGACCTAACTATATATCTTTGTCCCACCTTCCATCCTTCCATAGCTTAGTTGTTTATTGTTAAGGCGTGTTAATTGGGATAATTTTGATAGATGTTGGAAAAAGTTTAAAAAGGAGTTGTTATATTTAGGACCAAACTCATTTCTCCAAATATGTCATATTTAGGACCGGAGGGAGTATTTGTTTGATTTCTTTTGTTATAGATTCACATCATACATTATCTGTCTGTTTGGAGAAATGATGGGTGCTTCGTACTTGGTGTAGGTTTATAAAGCCGTGGGATCAAAGTGCTCTGAACAAATATTGGAGGTGAGAATGCCAATGAATCAAAAAGTGACTTGGGGAGTATTGCGTTTTGTCTTGTATGTTCTTTTTTATTGAATGAGACGTGTGTTTGTCACTTTTGGCTTGACTCACCAAGCTGTCAGTTTAAATGGTAGTGAAAGGTTGATAGTTGATTGGCTTTCCCTTGACATAGCTTAATTTATTGGAAGATTTATGGTTTTGGGGCTTGTAACGTGGTATAATTTTTTGTTGAGTAAAACAAATAGGTTGGTGAAATACTTTTATTTTGCAAGTGAATAGTGCTATTGATGTGTCTGATTAAAGCAGTGATAAATTTATCCCATGTAGTAGGCAAGAGTTGGGAGCAATGCATTCTTGGCCGTTATTCCAGATCCAGTGACATGTTTTTCGGCTGCAAGGTACTCTCAAAAGCAAGTATTCAGGGTTTCTTCAGACTCAAGTTTGGTGATTGTTGATTGGGTCACAAGTGGGCGCCATGAAAGGGGAGAAAAATGGGACTTCAATCTCTACAGAAGTACCAATAACATATTCTTTGAAGATGATCAACCTTTGCTTCTAGATTCGGTAATGTTACCTTTTAGTAAATTCTTAGATATGGAAGATTTGCAAACTGCATAAATTTAATTTCTCCAAGAGTTTGTCTGTCTTCTCATTATCTCTACCCCATTTCCTTATAAAGGAGAATCTTATCCTCTGTCAGTCTGTTGTATATTTTAACTTTTCTGCTGAAAAACAGGGATGAATGTCAATGAGAAGAGGATAAGATATCCTCTGAAGCATTGTATAGAAAGTATTAAATGGGAGAATACTTAAGAAGCTTTAAAATGCCTCCAAGAATGATAAGAACATATTAGGATTTCTTGTTAAGGGGGAGGTTATTTCTTGATAAATTGTTTTCTTCTTGTTAAGAAGCATAACATTTTTGGAGGTTCATAGAGAAGTTATTTATTCTATTCCTTTAGCCGTTGACATGAGAAACACCTCTTGATAAGGAATCATTGTCTAAAGAAAAAGGTATATGTGGGAATAGCATATGATTTAAATATCTTGTGTTACTTGTGCAATTCATTTTATTACATCGACCATGCCCAATCTATGATCAAATTTTTGGGGAAAATGGTAGAGAGCTGCTGGTAAGCAAGAGACATTGAACAATAAATAAAACATTGAGCTCTAGAAGACTGCTGATAAAACATTGAGCTCCATGGGATTGTTTTGCATCTGTGTGTGTGTGTGTGATACTTATTATGCTTATCCTATCTTTCTTCTCTTTTTATTCCACTGAGTTGTCCCTTTCTTATTTTCAGATTTTATTAGACAAAGAAAAAGTTGGCTGTGTGGAAGGTTACATGCAGAACTACCAAGTAATTGCTATGATTGTACTTTTAGGGTGGGTTATCATCTTTTACCGGTTAGTCCACTTCTATCACATATTTCTTTACCAAATGCTTTACATTTTTTAGGCCAAAGGTGCAGCATGTTCAGAATTTAGTTCAAGATGACGTGAAAAGAATAATGTCTGAGCAATTGCTACACCCTTCCACAACTTCAAGCCATCAAACTAAAAGGAATTCTGATTACGGCATGGCGAAACCAAGCTTCATTGCTTCTTGCAGTTTCTTTGGTCCAAAGGTAGTTTTTATTTTATTTAAACATGACCTTTGATACTTACAGTTAAATGGTTATATTAAACCTGTTGACGGAATATGAGAAAATAATTTTGAAGAATACGACAAGACTAAAATCTATTTATCTTTATATATTTTATTACTTTATATTTAGTTTGGCAAGTTGTTGTTTCACATCACCTATGATTCAGGTTTTTAAGTTTTGATGCCTCACAGAATGCTGCTATCTTAAAACCTTCCTTTTGGTCATTTATGCTTCATGGTTGTCATGATATATGCATATTTTTAACCACTATCTCGTATTTTGCACAGAGAAACGGTCTTATTGTTCGTGTGGCCGCGGTGACAACTGAATCGGTTTACAAATTTCTGCAACACCAATTGGCTCCCTTAGAGCCAATGCTAGGGGTGCCACCATACAGATAACCATTGAATTCTATATTGACAATCCATAATGTGTTAAAGTGGCATTTACTTCATTTAACTACAAGCTGTCCTAATGGCATCACCATGACGAAGTCCCAAGAGCAAGTCTAGCATTGACATGCTTGTGTTAGGAGAAGAAAATTGAGTTTAGGCAAATAGGTGGAATGTGATTTCCAATTATTCATTATTCAATAACTTTGCAACAATACCTTCCATGTTGCTTGATTATTTGCTACTCCATTTTTGGTTCATTTTATAAGTTTTCTAAGGTTTATCTTTTGTATCATTTTATTATGTTCTGTTTCATTTTATATAGTAGTAATATCTTGCTCTGACCTCTGTGCAAGTGTTTCTTGTAGAATTTAAATTCATGCTTGTGGCATCAAATAATTGTATTTGGCCAGAATGTTTAAAGAAATGATTGTTGTTTTTTGCCCATGTCGCAAGTAAGCAACTAGCAAGAATTTCGAACTTATCTTTTGTAGGCTGTAGCATATCTAAAAACTAATATTGTCTGCCATTGTCAATATGCTGAATGTTTTTATTTAGTTATTGGGTTATTTGACAAAGTAATGATAATAGACTAATCACTAGTCATAGAATATTG
Organism: Mimosa pudica; assembly: GCA_029929735.1. Classification (NCBI taxonomy): domain Eukaryota; kingdom Viridiplantae; phylum Streptophyta; class Magnoliopsida; order Fabales; family Fabaceae; genus Mimosa; species Mimosa pudica. Next base: position 1,156,795 of record JAKELP010000021.1, on the reverse strand, counting down.
TTATCCAATTCATGATTGATTTGCCCCCGACAAGTAACTATAATCATTACAATTTTGATTTTGACGCATGAACCATCTTTAACGCAACAGGTTAAATGTATTAAACAGGATTTTTCTTTGGAACTGTATTGAACAGGATTCCTTTTTACCAAAGTGTATTATTGAACAGGATTTGAACAACAATAATCATCCCATTTCTATTTGAAACTAATTATTATAAATAGACTTTGATGAAGATAATCAAAATAAAATACTCCCTCCATATATAAGGTCATTTTTGGATTAAATTAGTCTCTAATTATAAGGTGACTTCCTAATTGTTCCCGAATTAACTCTACTAATATCTATCAACAAGAAATCATAAGAGAGGAAGAGTGAGGATAAAGATATATGGTAATAGTTAATTGGTAATATTATGTTATAATATATAACTCAACTAACGTCTTTAATCTAATCAAATTAGGTGATATGACCTTATATTTAGAGACTGGGGAAGTAAAACGTTTACATTTTCAAAATTAATTTATGGATAAGGCAAATCCTCTATATTTATATTGAAGCCAGCAGCAAGTAGTTGGCAAGATAAAAAGACCAACAAATCTGCTGAATTAGATAATCATATCTGCATCCCACCTCATGAAAATGACGTTCCAAACTTCCAAGACGGTCCAATAAAATAACCTGACTATTAAGGTCACTGAAAGTGTAATTAGTTTTTTTAATGACATATAAATTTCAAAAGAAGGAATTCATTGGAAATGTTGAATTAGTTTTTTTTTTTTGCAAAAAAATTATGAACTAATTTTGATTGAGTCTCCCAATATTAGATAAGGACCAATATTTTTAATTGACATTTTAGAATTTTAAAATTGACATTTTCTATAATGAAAAATAAGACAAAAGGAGTTGAATCTGACGTGGCTGTGAATAAGACGTCATTCAGGCTAAAGAACCTATTTCTCTTTTTGGAAGGAAAATGACCCCATCTCATTCGTATAGCGTAAAATTACATATTTGACCCATAATTTATTATTGAATTATTTATGTTATCACTGCATTTTTAGGAATCTGTAAATGTAGTTCTAAATAACAACAAAGGTTTTCAATCATATATAGAAAAGTCACTGTTATTAAAGTAATGTTATTCAAAAAATATAATGAAATAATAGGTTATAGTTAAGGACCTTACTTAGGTCAAGTTCCTCCATTTCTCCAATTACTGGCCGTTAGATTGAATGGATTGTTGTTATAAAAGGACACGTGTCACTCCTATATTAAAAGAACTTGAGAACCTGGAGAAAGGAACTTGATATAAGTTTTTCCCTATAGTTAATTTTAATAATAAACAAAACCTATCACTAATCATACATCCTATGAATTCTACAAAGAAATATGTTGCTCCAAATAACTCATTTTCATCTGAGCAAAAAAATAACTCATTTTCAGGTAATTAACTTGAGGTCCACCCAACACACATAATATAGTCTATGAATGACCAAATTAAAGTAGTTCTCAAGAGATTTTAATTATCTTCCAAGTCAAGAGGACATTTTTATAAAACGGAGCTCAAACACTTGTTATTCCTTAAAACGTAATCCCCTATGACTAACACCCAATAACTTATTACACGTTATTAAAACCTTGTTATTCACCACTCAATACACTTGTTATCTCATGAATAACAAAAGGAGAGCAAAAACGTGTTCTTAACTTAAAAGATAATTAAAATAATGTCCATCAAAATCTACTTTAATTTCTCGTCATTTTATAAGACATTTTCTATATTATGTTATGTGTTGGTCATGCATGAATGAATGAGACCTATTTAACTGATAAATTCATGTATTAGAATTTAGAAAATACATTACATAATAATGAAATGTTGAAAAAAGTGAGCACGAAAAATGCAATATTCACCATATTGTGATTGTTGATCATTGCACGCAGAGATTCTGATTCTGAAACCGAGTTTTGCAGAGATGATGATGACATTGATGACTCAGTAAAATCGCCACCCTTCTCTTCTCTTCTCTTCTCTTCTCTTCTCTACGATCTTCACTTCACTTCACATCCATCCATGGCTGCCACCAGAGCCCTTCTCTCTCCTCCCTTCTTCACTGCCACCCCTCACCACTATCCCCTCCTCCTTCCCTCTCTCTCCTCTCTCCTTCACCATTCCCCCAAACACCTTCCTTTCTCCTCCACAATGTAAACATTTCATTTTCTTTCATGGATTTATTATTATATAGTGATTGATCTGTATACTACCTCACTCTTACTTTTGCTTTAAACTTTATGCAGGCTTGTTGTTAATGCATCTTCATATGATTTGAATGCTGTTGGCTCTACTTCATTGGTACGTCCTGTCTCTATTTCCATCATTATCAGCTGTGATCGCAAAAATATCCTCCCATGGTGGCTTATTAGTGTATGCATGTGGATTTTATTATATGCCTGGTCTGTAATATAAGAGCTCAGTTGTCAAAACACGCTTGTTGAGAAAACATGTAATTGATAGTTGAGTGTGTGGAGTCAATGTTTTCTTTTTCAAAGTGTGATTGATAGTTTGTGCATGTGGATTTTATTATATGTCTAGTCTGTAATATAAGAGTCCAGCTGTCAAAACACGCTTCTTGAGAAAACATGTGGTTGATAGTTGAGTGTGTGGAGTTAATGTTTTTTTTTCTTATCATGTAATTAATAGTTTATGCATGTCGATTTTATTATATGTCCGGTTTGTAATATAAGAGTCCAGCTGTCAAAACACATTCTTGAGAAAACATGTGATAGATAGTTGAGTGTCTTGAGTTAATGTTTTTTTTTCTCAACATGTGATTGATAGTTTGTGCATGTGGATTTTATTATATATTATGTTGTAATATTATGAAGCCAGCCAATGTCATCATATCTTAATAACTCTTTTATTTTCCTGTTAATCTTTTATGATCTTTGCCTTTTTAAGAACCTCATGTGGCTGTTGAACCTATTGATAATTAAACGGGTGATTGTTTCTGTGATTCTGTTGGAACATATGATATTCTGATCTTCTATTTCTCACAGTCGTGTTAATCCCTTGTGTTTTATGGGTTTGTTATCTTGCAAATCAAGGATATGTACAGTTTTGTGTATGCATATAGGATACATCTAAACATTCGATTGGCAAATTTTCATTGCAGAAGTCTGTTGAAAATGTTCCCATGCCAATTGTAATGATAGATCAAGATTCAGATTCTGATGCAACTATTGTTCAGATTAGCTTTGGTGATCGCCTTGGAGCTCTTATTGACACGGTAATTTGGCTAATATGACATGATAAGTCTTTTGAATTCCTGAAATGTGATATTTTTGCTGTGTGATTCTGTTACTTAAGAGATGTTCACATTACTTGATTGAGATGGTTATACAAGCCTTGCACTTGCTACTATGCTGAAGTATTAGTAAGCTTTTCACATGCACACATGTATACTTGTGTGTGTGTGGGTATGGAATAAGTTAGTGGTCCTGCTTCTACTGTACACTAAGTCTATAAGTATGATTTTTTCTTGTTCTTTCAAGCGCGCACATGTACTACTCATGATCCTCTCCTTCTCATTGTTCGTATTATATTACTTTGTTTACTCCTTTCCATATTATTTTTTAAAATTGGAGCTGATTGACTTGTCATGATGGTGGGAAGCTTTACATTAAATTATTTATTCGCGACCTGATGAAAAGGCACTTGTTCTTTTACCAAAACATTGTTCTTATTAGTTGTTAAAGGGTTTCATTATACATGCATGTAAGTATGAGCTTATTCCAATAAAATGTAATTCATAATTGCCTCATGTTCATGTCAAGGCAGATGAAAGCATTAAACGACTTGGGATTGAAGGTCACAAAGGGAACTGTTTCCACTGAAGGAAATGTTAAGCAAACAAAATTCTCCATCACCGAATTGTGAGTGTTCTTCTCCTTTACTGTGCATTGTCTCTTGGATAATATTTTTAGAGCAAGTGAAAAACATGAAACATGTAAAGACCAGGTTTTTGGTTAGTGGAGTTATGGAGTTGTTATGTTAATTACGATCAATGTGTTTAATCTACATTGCTTTGGACATGGAAAAGTTGAACACATCTAGTTTTATACTCCCTCCATTCCTAAATATAAGATCACTTTGGGAAGTGGATAAGTTCCTAAATGTAAGATCATTTCATATTTTATCTCATGTTTTGCCCAAACTACCCTTATACTCCCTCTTTTCATTGAAAACTCCTCCTCCTTTTAAAGGTAAGTAATTGAGGGGATTTTGGGAAGATCATGTAATTTTATTATCTTCCTTAATCTCCCCAAATTAACCAAAGTGATCTTATATTTAGGAACGGAGGGAGTATATTGATTTTAATTATTTATTATGCAGAGATACTGGACGCAAAGTTGAAGATCCTGAAATGCTCGAGAGCATTAGACTTACCATTATTGGCAATTTGTTGAAGTATCATCCTGTGAGTATATTTGATAGATGCTTATTTCTGGAGTTTATATCTTGTGTACTAATGAGTTTTTTCATTCTTTACGATTTTAAAGTGTCTTTCCCTTATAACTACTGTATACTTTAACAGGAAAGCAGTGCACAGTTAGCTATGGGTGAGGTGTTTGGAATCAAACCTCCAGAAAAAAAGGTGATTAGCATCTTCCTGATTTAGCGTTCCTTCATGCTGCTTTTGGATTTTTCTCTTGATACCATTGGAGAGCTAATGTTTGATATGATTTTTTTCTTTTTTGCTGTAAATATAGTAGTTTAGAACTTACTGTAAAAACTTTCTTTTCTCATATATGGTTCATTTGTGCATTTATTTCAGCAATTCTCATGAAAAATAACTTCTGTCGTTTTATGTAGATTGATGTTGAAATCGCAACTCATATACATGTCAAGGAAGATGGACCCAAGAGGAGGTCAGTTCATTTTGGCACTTTCTGCTTCAAAGTGTTTTGGGTTCGGAAAACTGGAAATCTATTTTGCAACATGAAACCCTTCTGAAAGACCAATGTTGTCGTTTTCATTTGCCTAGCTTTAATTAAGCTACCCTGCAATCTGCTCCACTGCCGTTTTCTTATGTTGTTGACGGTGGTGCATTTCTACTTGTACTAATGACTCTATTTCGTGAGGCTCCTTTGGCTTATAGAATAGAACGGACTGAAATGAAAATGGAATTGCAATAAGTAATATTGAGGGCACCAAAAATGACCCTTGTATCCCAGTTTTTGGAAAGACTAAAAGGGGATAAAAGTTGTCACATAATAATTACAAGGGTAAAACAGATTTTTCTTAGATATGAAGGATATGAAATCTCTTCCGGCCTTCCCTCCCTATCTACTAATGGGGCATTACTATGAGTGTGTCGCAGAATATCTATGATCCCTCTCTTAATCAATTATATTTTGAAGTTCTATTATTTTCGGTGCTTGATATGATTCAATGCAATATCTATTCTATTTTTACCAGCCTGCTATACATAGAGACAGCAGACAGAGCAGGGTTGCTGGGTGAAATTATCAGTGTTATTGCAGATATAAACATTGATGTTGAATCAGCAGAGATCGATACAGAAGTATTACTTCACCCTTTTTTCCTTGTCTCTCTCCAATTGTATTCTGAGATAATCAAATTCACTTTTCATCATTCAGGGTTTGGTTGCTAAGGATAAGTTTCATGTCAGCTATGGAGGTGCAGCCTTAAACAATTCAATGTCTCAGGTACCTTTAGGACTCATTCTAATTGGCTGTAGATTTTGCACTCAGATGCCGCCAGAGAACTAATGTAGCAATCAATTGTCTATTTGTCTAAACTGTTAAGTTCAAAATAAAAGCTGAAATACGATGAATAGGAAGGCTTGCACGTGTCCTAAATAAAGCCCGTCCTAAATAAAGCCCAAATACAGATTCTTTTTCGTATATTTTATTAAAAATGAAGTTTTCATATATTTGACATATCACCACCCTTATTATGGAGCCAGAATGGCTCAGATTTGGAGTCCATAATCTCTTTGTGGTTGGATTTGCAGGTTTTAGTGAACTGCTTGCGTTACTACTTGAGGAGGCCAGAGACGGACGTTGATAGCTACTGAGGATAAATAGATGGCTGGCCCTTTAATAATATAAATGTAAAATAAGAATAATAAAAAATCAATGTGTTGTAAACTGTTCTTGTACGGGATCATTAGTTAGCTCATGATCCATATGTGACTTTCTGCTATATGGAACAAGAACTTACATTGATCTTCCTTGAAGATAGACTTGTAAGTGGAAATATAGATCCTGAGTTGTGTCTCATATTTCTCCCCAGATTTATAATGTCAGTTTATTCATATCGAAAAATGTTTGACATTTTTTCACCATTTTGATCCATAACATTTTGAATATCCGACCATGCCCAAAACGAGTATTTGGCGCCCAGATTATGAGTGGTAGGTCCTTCTTCTTTTGTATAGGAATTTATGTAGGCAGCTAATATGTGTCCTAAATGTAGACAATACTTCTAATTTTTATCAATTCTTCCCATATTACTCGTAGTGTTGTTTTCTCAACAATAATTAAATACTTCCTTCTAGTCTAAATATAAAAAATAGTTGGTTTGATGACTTTGGTCCTAGATATAAGATTTATTTAAATTCTTACCAACTTTTCCCAAAATTAAATTATCCTTATTAATGTTCAACAATAATAGACAAATAAGAGAGAGATGGTGCGGGTAAAGCTTGATATTCTGGTATATTGGTAATATCATGTTATTTTAACAAACATCATTAATTTAATCAAATTAGTTAATATGTCTTATATTTAGGACCGGATGATGTAAGAGGGTGGAGGAGGAAATTAAGAAAGATGGTTAGTGTGGTTTAGGGAAAAAAATCATGTCATATGAATTATTCTAGCTAACATTTTTATCTGATCAAATTGAGTACGTGGGTATGTAATAAGGAGCATCTTTTATGAATTATGAAAGGGGAAAAAATAACTAGCCAAAGATACTCTGTAGACCTATATTATGCTATTTCAAAGGATGAAGGGAAAATCATTTCATACATCAGTAGTATTCTTTAATTTTTAATTTTTTTTTGGCCGAATTTTTTTAATTTGGTTTCATGTGGTTGTTCTTTCTTTATTGAATCATTTAATTTTGCTTTGTTTGCATAGCTAGTCCTCCCGAACTATTTAAGCGTTTCTCATCTCATTAAATTTACATAATATCTTTTAAAATCAAAGATTAGAGTAAATTAAAGTTTGCAAATGCCATGTCAGTTGAGAAGAAAAATGGCAAATGAAAACAAAAAAACTAATGGACAAAAAATGGACCGTATGAGAGCAAGTTTGTTACACTAATTTTACCATTATTATCAGAACATGAACGTCACAATCCAAATCAGGAAACAATATTGAGAGCTAATAAAATGATGGAGAACAAGATATGAATGCTAAGCAATAAAATGAAGAATATCTATGAGAAGCTACGAATAGATGTATCTCAAAAAGTGTTGCAGAATAATGAGGGAGACATGACGCAATTAATGAAGAATGAAGGCAATAACAGCTCGACGCCTAAGAGCTCAGGGAGATTGAAGAGAATGATGTCAGCTATGAAAAGGGCCGTCAAAACAAAGAAAAAGCAGTCACCTCAAAGTTCTGATGATGCAATAATGGAAGTGGATGAAGATAGGGACTATGAACCTGAATTTGATTACCTTCTTCGTGGTACATGAGACGAAAATGAATCTTAGGTGCATTAGTGGAAGGGTTAGTCACTAAAAAACGAACATATATGTTCGAATGTCAATAAATAGGTGGATGTTCATATTTAGTTATTTGGATAGAACTATCTCTAATGAAATAATATGTGTGCTTAGGAAGTTCGTATAAATAAACCTGATATGGTATATCATATATGATATGTCACGTATAGAAAATAATTTAAATATAGAGAATTTATATCTAATGTGATACTTGTGTAAAGTCAAAAAATTATCATGTTCGACTTATTTTGTTCTTCCCGGCCTATTTACAAAAAAAATCTCCATAGTCTTATATTATATTAAATTTTTTAAATCAGCTTAAAATATTCATAAGATGTTTAATTGAGATTGGTTAAAGGACTTTAGTTAATTCAATAAAGAGATTGGTGTAGGAATTTCTTTTGATTGATGTAATTTCTTCATCAAAGTAATGCAAGGAAAACAAGATCCTTTCCAAGCATTGTAGATTTGTAGTACTACATGATAAGTGATATTTATGAAATTTATTGTCAATGAGTCTTTAATTCCTAAATGCATGCTTTTTGCGGATGATATAATCCTTTTAGGAGACTCAAAAGGAGAAATCAATCAGAAACTTGAGTTATGGAGGATGACTTTAGAGTTAAAGGGTTTTCGTCTAAGTAGGGGTAAGACAGAATATATGCATTGTTGCTTTGATGATACACAAACTCATGAGGGAACCAAAATTAAATTGGGAAACCAGACTATACAACAGGTGGGCAAGTTTAGGTATTTGGGATCAATTATACAGAAAGATTGTGAAGTTGACAACGACGTTTATAATAGAATTCAGGCTGATTGGGTTAAATGGAGAAAAACTACTGGGATTATATGTGATGGTAAGGTAAAAGATAAGATAAAAGGGAAGTTTTATCGGACAGCCATTAGACCTGCGATGTTATATGATAGTGAATGTTGGGCTCTTAAAAGGAAACATGAACATAAGATGGAGGTGACATAGATGAGAATGTTGAGATGGATGTGTGGTCATACAATAAAAGATAAGATATACAATGATCATATTCGAGAAAGAGTTGGGGTAACATCAATCGCCGAGAAAATGGTCGAAAGTCGCTTGAGGTGGTTTGAGCATGTTCAAAGAAGAGAATTAGATGAATCAGTAAGAATAGTGGATCAAATGGTTTGGAGTCCTTACAAGAGAGGGAGAGGGAGACCAAAGAGGACTCTTAACGACATTATCCAACGAGATCTTTTGATCAATAATATATCACCAAGCATGACAATCGACCGAACACAGTGGCGCCGTGTAATCCATGTAGCCGACCCCACCTAATTGGGATAAGGCTTTGTTGTTGTTGTATTGTCAATGAGTCTTTAACTTCACAACATCAACCTTGATCCCTCATAGAATGGATTGTGGGATCAGTTTCGAGGTTGAGAATGATGTGTTTGGTTGTGTGAGTAATCCATCTTATAGATAAAATTTTCTTAAAAAAAATATTGGGCTTGCAGGGAAGAATCGCATTGCATTTTGTTGAGAATGACCCTGGCCAGGGAGAATGCTACATGCTTAGTAAGGATTGTAATGGGTGTCGCCCATAGTTTTGGAATTAGAACAAATATATAACCATTTTAATTTCCAAATTCAAATCATACCCACGAAACTTTCAATTTTTCACTCAATTCAACCCAAAATATTTCATAAACGATTTTTAATGATGTTTAGGAATTAAGATTGAGTGGAGTAGAACCTGACGGGTTGGCGTGAGTGATAAATACTCTCGTTCCTTAAACAAGTGGCTGGGGATTCAATCCCTAACCGTTGTGAATGGAGTAATTCACAGGTTAGCTGTCTACCCCTATATAGATCTTCAAAACGACGAAAGATTAGTCTTACTTGACACGCGAGTAAGGATAAACAAAAAAAAAATAGATTAAGTGGAATATGCTCATAGAAGAAAAAGAGATACATAAAGATTGTTCCGTTGAAGTTGAAGTTATTCATAATCATCTCTTTCTTTATAATTTCAAATTTAAATTCCATAAATAATATACCCAAAGAGTCTTACTTGAAGTTTAAATTTCTTTATTGTTTTTGTATTTTTTTCAATCTCAATTTTCAATTTAATCATATTTAATCATACTATTATTTATTAAATGTTTCTTAAAATTGTTAGTTAAATTAAATAAAATTATTCATACATATCATAAAAAAAATCATAGTCACCTACTTTTATTTTCACTCTTCCCCCTTATTTATTACAAGTATTAATAATAGGAATAGGATGAGGAGATGATGATTTAAAAATGTTAATTTCATGATTAGATCATAATAATAATTATTAATTAACTGTAAAGTATTAATACAACCTGGAAATCTCCTATAAAGCGAGGGAGAAAGAGAAGTCTCCCGCCTGGAAGCTAGCGAGTGGCCAAAATCTTTGAAATTCTCTCGATCTTCACTTTCAATCCCCACAATTTCTCATTTTTCTCATACCCATTTCCTCAAACCATCACCTAACCTTCTTTAATCACTCAATTTTAGCCATTTCATTCTTTTTGGACCCATTATGATCCCTAAAACCTAGTGAATCCAATAAAGTTCTGATTTTTATTCTCTCTTCATTCCTATTGTTTTGAAATCCTAAGTAAAATGGGTGTGGGCATATCTGTTTTGATAGCTTTAAAAGCAACCATGTTATTTCTAAGTTTTGTATACCTTAGAAACCTAGGTTTCATGTTATTATCAATCCCTTTTCTTTATGCATCATTGATATCATTTTTGCTATCACTTGCTTCTCACCCATCAATCAATCTTCCATTACTTTTGGGTAAAACCACAGATGGGAGATTTCCCATTTGGTCATTGATCATGTTTAGTCCATATTTGTACTTTGTTAGGCTTTTCTCAACATTGAGGAGACTTAGAAGTAGGGAGGCACCTTATAGTGAAATTTATGATGGACTTTATGTTGGTGGATGGCCTTCTTCACGTGAGAAATTGCCACCTGGAGATCCTTGTGTTATTGATTGTACTTGTGAACTTCCTAGGATGTCTGAATTCTCTGGTTTGGCTTATATGTGTGTTCCAACTTGGGATACTAGGTCCCCTCAACCTGCTGAAATAGAAAATGCTGTAAAGTGGGCTATTCGTAAGAGAGAGCTTCAAAAGCCTGTTTTCATTCACTGTGCATATGGTAAGCTGTTGAAGTTTAATGGCAAAGTGGTTGCATTGTTGTTACATGAGGTGTTGTTTAGGTTTCTAGTTTCTGTATTAGAATAGTGTGCCATTTATTTATCATCCGCATGTTGTGGTTTATTGATATGCTTGACTTTTTTCAATGGATGTGGTGCTCAATTTTCCTTTGTTGGAAATTTGAAAGTATACATTGTGAATCAAATGTTTCTTTGTTCTTTTCTTAACATGGGATTTAGAGATTTGATTTTGTGTCTGTACAAGGTAAATGTATGAGAGTTTTGAAGTGTAAAAGTAACTTGTGTATGCTTGGAAGTTTATATATTAAGTCAAGCTATCTTATGCCAAAGAATGTCGATTTAAAATTGCTTAGGGAAAGTATGATTGGCTGTTATTTAATGTTTCACCAGAGGGCAATATGCATTAATTTTTCTTCACACCACAATGTCACATGATATTGCACTAATTTCTGTTCTAGTTTCACATTTTATCGCAAATTCCTACTTAATTGGAAAGTTTCATTATGTTTTGTCTATAAGTTATGTTCAGCTGGTTTGTTACACCTCTTTTACCTCCCATGTGAGTGCTTAACCACAACTATGATCTTTGTTTTGTCATAGCTTAAAGACTTCATGTTACATCCATTATGTTTTATCAAATGATTGGGATAAAATTACGTTTGAGCTTTTCGCCATTGTGGACTTCTTTTGGTAGGTTGTTTTGGTGATAGTCTGTCAGATTAATCAAGCTCTTGTGAGTTGATATCTTGTAGTCTACTGCACTACTTTTTTCTTCTAAATAGAATTCTTAGTGAAAATCATTAGTGGGTTTGAGAGGGGGTGTTGATTTGGGAGTTGGGTAAGAAGATATCTGTAGTGCAGCGATTGCTTCTGGATGGCAGTGTTGCCAAGGGAGTCATTAAGTGTTCTGAAGTATTTCTTAGCCTCAGGATCAGTGAACTTGTCTTGCCCCATATATTATAAAGTATGTTTGTCAGGCTGCAAGTCCCAATAGGATTCAATTCAGAAAATGTGAACTACCCTGATCATTGTGATAGAATAATCTCAAGCTTATTAAGATACATAATGTTTCAATAAGTAAGGAAATGAACAATATATATTGAAGTTAGCAGCCCTAAAATGCGCAGGCATGGATGCTGGCCATTATTGAGCTTTTGAGCAATCAACCCAATTACTTCCAACAAGCCACTCAGCTTTCATTGATTGATACCATACTAGTATTAGGTTGTTCTAGATTGAGCTACCTGAGGTGGGTTCTAATCAGTAAAAAAGTCAAGTGAATATTCTAGAACATAGCCATAGGGATTTGGACTCTTTATATAGCGAATTGATAGAAGACAAGAAAGCATGTGATACCAAGTCCCACTGTAGTACTGATCAATGCCCTGTATGATATACTACGTAAGTTTACTATACCGCAATAGATAGTTTTTAGTTTCTGGATGACTTGAATAAAGCCTTTTGAGTCTCATATCTGTTCTATAAACATGCATATAAGTTGTTGGTTCACTTATTCTTGATTATGAATATATTTAATTGATCTAAATTATGAGAATTTTGTCTTTCCCCTTCGGTGTCACAGTACGTGTAGAGCCATGAGTAGAGTCAACCTTCAAGGAAAGGAAATAGAAAGTTAGCTCCCGTATCTCCTTGCTTCTGCATAGTTATATGCAATCACATTAATGTTCTATAATGTGTATATTATGAATTGTTCATTGCAATTCTTTCCTCAATGTGAATGTTGGAAAACATTTTTGGATTGATTAGTTGAATTCTGAAGTCATATTGAAATTGCAGCTGTAAACTAATGATCTTATACTGCTATCTTCAAGTCATATGATGAAAATGAGTTGTTATAACTTGTTGAAATGTTTTTCCTTTCTTACAGGTCATGGTAGAAGTGTTGCCGTTATGTGTGCCCTGTTAGTGGCACTAGGTATTGCAGAAGATTGGAAAAATGCCGAGAAGTTGATCAAACAGAAACGACCTTACATTCGAATGAATGCCCTTCATCGGAAGGCGCTCGAAGAATGGTCAAAGCATCGGATATCGGCACCAAAGAGGAAAGGAGAGACAGGTGTGAGTGTTTTAAGTCAATGACAGTTTGATGGCCTTTCAAAGAGTAGTTCAGGAAGACAACTGAAAAACCATATATTCTCCGTATAATCACACTTTTGCGCTATTGTTTCCAAATTATAGACAATATCATTCATTGTTGTTCATCTTGGGGCTCAGGGACTTGATCCTATTTTTAGTATGTACTATAAGCTAGCTTTGGAGTGGCCAGAAGCACAACGAAGCTGCCAAAGAGCTTAAAATTTCAAGAAGATATTACTATGTGATGCTAGAGGAATAATTTGTATGAATAATCTTGTCTTTTGTTGAGCTGAATAGGTACATTATAATACTACCTCTGGTCCTAAATATAGGATTTAATTGACTTTTTTTTGGAGAGGTTAAGGTTGCGAAATAAGTTATTAAATCATGACATACTTGATATATTTTTAAATTATACATTAGTTTATAATAAACTAATGTAAGAGAAAAAATTAAGTAAATCAATTTATAACTAACTTATTTTGCTTTTTTATAAGATTTTCTAAAAAAGTCAATTAGGTTTTATATTTAAGACCGGAGAGAGTATTATATAGACATTAGGGCATTAATGAGCCTGATATAATAATGGGGATTCTAATTCTAATTAACCTAAAGTAGTAATCATCTTCTGACCTCTAATCCTTGATATCATGGTATTTACAAAATCTTATCTCAACACTCAAGAGTCATGAGTCAACACTATGAATTGTTGATAACATATTTTTTTTTTTGGAAGAAACCCTTCATCTTAATTTACTCATTTCAAATCATATTTTGATTATTTGGTTTTACTTTTCCCTCTATATCTTAATTCTTAAACTTTTTGTTGGGAAAAAAATTCTGGACTTTTGAAAACTGATCAAGCGAGTGCTTTTCAATTTCAATCAGGAGAAATTTGTGTTGCAAACTATCTTCATAAATCATACGGATAATGTATGATGCCGATATCAAATTTTGTAAAAGTAGACAGATCCAATGTGTGATTTGGAATTCTCGTAACAAAGTAAATGGAACTTTTATATATATTTCAACATAAATGAAATATTATTTAATATGCGAAAATAGCAAATAAATATCTCCGAATGTCCAAAAGTACAAGTAAGGAAGTTAAAGTTACATAATGACAAGTAAGAAATTCAGAATTTCAAAAGGACAATTAAAGAACCAAGTAATTGTTAATTGATATGTTTCAGTTAATATGTACATTCCAATTGTTGATTTTTCGATTTGGAAATTTAAGTTTCTTACTTATCCTTTTCAAAGTTTGAGTTCCTTACTTGTCTTTTAATATTTTGGATGTTTTGTTTATCATTTTCTCTAATATTGATGTCCATGCAGTGACGATGGAATTGGCAATTATCACATGGAATTTCCTATTCCTAACAAATATTGGCGTAACTAACGGAATTATTTTTATAAAAAGAAACAAAACAAAATAAAATAAAAAAAACTAAGAACAAACCAAAGCATCAACATTCAACAAGATGCACAATATGAGTTTTAAGACAACATGTGAATACCCAACCAGTGCTTGAACTAAGAGCCAACTACATCTTAATGGGTAGGAAAAAAGTTAAATAATGGACAAATAAAAACAAAACTTATTCTTCCTTCTTCCTGCTGAGGTAGTCTTGAATCTGGTGGGCATTATTAGCAACCTTTATGAAATCCATCTGATGATTCTTCTTCACAATGTGACCAACCTCATGGATGGCCTTGAGTAACTCCTCGGATTGGCGGGAAGAGCATGAAGGTCGCGATAAAGAGCCCAGCAGGCGGAACGTAGGAAGAGGCAGGAGCAAAGTGAGCACGTGCATGTTCAAGCTCACTCTCAAGCTCAGCTTTACGCACCTCAATCTGACGCTGTAGCGCCGCCACATCTTCCTCACACTTAGCACGAACATCCTTCAAAGCAGAGTTCATCTCAGAGAAGAGGACATTGAAGGCGTTGCACAGTGCCATGTCTGAAGCAGAGTATTCAGAACCAACGGCCATGGCCTTCTTCTGGAGCCTGTCTTGGCGGAAGCGAGTGGCGACGGCGTGTTGGCCGGTGGGTTTCTTTAGCCAATGCAGGAAGCGAAGCCAGGAAGGGAAATCGACGTTGTGAATGTTGGTGAAGAAGCTGTAGTTGACACCAACGGCAAGGATGGATTTGATGTGGTTGTCTGTCTTGCCGGAGAACTGTTTGATGTCTGTCTTGCCGGAGAACTGTTTGATTTGTGTTATGATTATCCCATGGTCCACGAGAACGGCTCGTATCTCATCAATCTTCTGCTCTTTCAGTTTCAGCCGGACACTGGCTCATAGGTTGGGCTCTTTTACCTCTTCTATCCTTAGCCATCACAAAGATTAGAGTCAAAGCGAAGTAGGTAACGAAGAGACAATAAGGAGGGGATGAGATAGGGGAGGGTGGGAAAGGAGGGGACACAACAATGACTTTTAATAATTGTTGGCTTCCCTGAAAAACCCTCCTTTGAGGGAACCAAAATAAGTGTTTGTTTGTTTGGATGAGACGAAAATGAGAGAGGAAAGAAAGTGAGAGGAAAGAAAACTGGGAAGAAAATATAATCCTTTCTCTTACTTGGATGGAGGAGGGAAAACAAGGAGGAAAGAAAATGAGTAAATATCAAAATAACTAAAATACCCTTATTATTGTAAACACTTTAGAAAGAAAACTATATATTTTAACAAAAAAAATTATTTTTCTAATAAGTAAATAAGTGGAATATCTCCTGAAATTAAATTAAATTAAGCCTAAAGTCAACAATCAAACTGAGTATATTAGCATATGTACAATGTTCTTATATATCAGTATAAGGTTATCCTTTGGTATAATCATAACACAAATATTATAGCGTATGGAATGCAAATTAAAAGAGATGGCATATAGCTGCAGTAAAAACATCACCCCGTACATCTTTTATTATTATTATTATTAGGGTAATGACCATATTTTATACCCAAAGTAACCACCCTGGACCACACATCACCATAAACTAACAGGTGGTACAATATTACACCCAAAGTAATCAAAATAGTCCAAAAATACCCTCAACAGACGGTCTACAACGTTTGACCGTTGGAGACCGTCGGTTGAGGGTATATTTGGACCACTTTTGTTACTTTTGGTATAATATTGTACCACCTGTTAGTTTATGGTGGTGGATGGTCCAGGGTGATTACTTTGGGTATAAAATAGGGCGATTGCCCTTATTATTATAAAAAACATCACCCCCATACAACTGCAGTAAAAAAGAGATGGCAAAATGCACTGCAATCAATCCTATGCTGAACAGCTCTAGCGTGCAAGGAACCCACAACCACGAACAAAAAGAAACAAGAGGAAGAGAAGAACAGAAGAGGAAGAGAGTTTATTTTGAAGAATTTATTTTTATTAGTACAGAAGAGGAAGTGAGGAACATAGATTTTTTTAGTGAAGAACGAGGAGAGAGGCGGGAATGAAGAAGGGTAGAGTGTGGGAACAAAAGATTTGTCCCAAAATCCCCCCATTTTGGGAGGAAAAAGTTGGGGGGGAATGGGTATGGGGCCCACACTATTTTCCTTCCCCATTTTCTTTCCTCTCCCATTTTCTCTCCTAACAAGCAGGGGAAAATGTCATCCACTGCCCCCTTTTCCCTCTCCATTTTCCTTCCTCTCTCATTTTCCTCTCATCCAAGCAGGCCCTAAGCGAAGGAGAGGGAACATTCTAGGTTCTCTCCCCTTCAATTTTTTAAAGGGAAAATCTCAAATAAATCCCTCCCAATACCTAAAAGGATAAGTGAAGAACTTAAACTTCCAAAAAGACTATGAAGGAAACAGCACCAACCTGTCATTTTAAAATTTTGCGAAAAGACACAATTGTCCTCATCCTAACACACAAATTGCGAGAAGAGGGTGGATGTTAGGTAGGTTTAGGTTGGGGTAGCAATTTGTGTTTTAGGATGAAGACAATTTTGTTTTTTTCGCAAAATTTTAAAATGACAGGTAGGTGTTGGTTCCTTCATAGTCCTTTTGGAAGTTTAGGTTCCTCACTTGTCCTTTTGAGTATTGGGAGGGATTTATTTGGGATTTTACCTTTTTTTAAACCATACATGGGGAGAGAATCATTTTCCCTCCGCTCTCCCATCCTTCAAACCAAACATGAAGATGAGAGTAGCTATGGAGGTGAGTCAACAACTAAAACAAAATTATAAGAAAAATAAGTAGAATTTAAGGGAAAATGACAAATAAATATAACTTCTAATTATATAAAAGGACAAGTTAAGAAACTCAAACTTATAAAATGACAAGTAAGGAACTCTGAATTCCAAAAGGACAGTTAAGGAATCATCAGTCAATTGTTAATTAGTATGTTTCAATTGTTACTAGATATGTTCCAATTTTTAATGTTTATTTAAATTTGGCTAAAGTATACCTTTAGTCCCTTATGTTTGTATGAAGTTTCAATTTAGTCCTTTATCTTTGAAAAGTACACTTTTAGTCTTTCAAATCTAACACCGTTACTCAACTTAAAGGAAATTGCTGAGTCATCAAATTTTGGTGATGACTGTTCAATTAAAAGTTGACGAGGCTAAAAAAATAAAATCAATCATGACAATTAAAATTATCCCAAATAATGACTTGGCAAACAAATCAAATAGAATCAATCATGACAATAAAAAATCGTCCAATTAAAAATCAATCAAGACAATTAAAAATCACCCCAATTGACAATTAAAAATCATCCCAAATTAAAAATCAATCATGACAATTAAAATCATCCCAATTAAAAAACAATCATGACAATTAAAAATCATCCCAAATTAAAAATAATCATTTTTTAGTATTAATCCAACATAATTGCTTGGTTTTTTATTTACTTTAATTCAAAACAAAATTAATAAATAGAAATTAGAATTATTTAATTATTTACATTTAAAACAACAATTTCTACTACAAATTTAACCAAATATGAAAAGGAATTATGACTGCTGGTTTTTGTATCAGTATTCATGTGCTCATATTTAAGAATTAACATTAATTCAGAGAGGAGAAAGAGAATGAAGAGATGAACAACAAGATGAGAGTTTCCAGTTTGCTTCTGACGAAGATTCATAGACATTACTCTCAAAATCACCGGACACCTCACACACATTCTTCATCTTCCCATACTTAAACCCTAAACTCTCAAAAAATCTCACCTTCCTCTTTAACTTCTCCACCCTCACATCCAACAAATGAGCGTTCAATTTCTCAATTCTAATTTGATGGAGAAATTGGGTGTAACCTAAACGAATTGAAGAAGCCCAATGGCCGGAGGCATAGTTTGACGTTAGAAAATAGCAAATTAGAGTTTTGAGGAGAAAATTGTGGGATTCTTCCACAAAGGTGGGGATTTCGCAGCGTAAGAAGTTGAAGACGGGAAGAAATCGAAATCTGATTTGCGAAAATGGACGGTGAAGATGATGTGGTCGACAGTATGGATGATGTGGTCGACAGTGTAGATGATGTGACCAACTTTTAATTAAACAGTCATCACTAAGTTTGATGAGTCAGCAATTTCCGTTAAGTTGATTAACGGTGTTAGATTTAAAGGATTAAAAGTGTACTTTTCAAAGATAAAGGACTAAATTGAAACTTCATGCAAACATAAGGGACTAAAGGTATACTTTAAGCCTTTAAATTTCTTACTTGTTCTTTTGGAAGTTTGAATTTCTTACTTATCTAATTGAGCATTCGGAAACATTTATTTGTCATTTTCTCATTCAACTAGTTTAATAAACTAAATTAAATTCACAAATGGAGCATTTGGCAATTGGGAAAGTATAGTAAATGTAAGAATTAAGGAATTCTATTTATGTGATCATAATCTAATGGCCAAATTTCCCTCCGTAAATGACAATTAACACAAGGCCTGTACCACCTATTTGTTCTAAGAATTTTTAATAATTCATTTCTTACTCTCCACCTTCTTTAATAGAGTACAAATTTGATTCTCCATCAAATACAATAAAAAAGAATGTAGGGGTTATTAAGGAAGATGATTAAAGTGTTTTATGAAAAAAACCAATATATGATGATAACTAATTTAATTAACTTAATAGTAGTGCATTTGGATGTCGAGAGATGACATATGATAGTAATTTTGTCTCAACAAGTTGCATCATGTGTAACGCCAGATGCAGACACTAGACAACTACACTAAAACATAAATGAGTATTCAATATTGCTTTGCTTTGCTGGTGCAAGAAGAATGATGTACCATAATGGTCCTTTGGTCAAACATATAGCCAAGGGTACTGATGAGAAGTCACATTACAAAGTGAAAGACAAAGCCGTCCCCCTACGAATCCAAAAGTCACTTTCCCCATATAAGCCTTCTCTTCCCTTCTATATATAAATACTGTTCAAGCTACTACGTGTGCTTATTCCACTACTTTCCTTTCCTTGCGTTTCCCACTGTGAGCTTTCTTCTCCCTTCTCTCAGCTTCTCTGCTCTTTATTAATTCATGTTTTATTAGCTTGCTTTTTTGCTATCGTGTTTCTCCTGGATTGTTTAGTTCTGATGATGATGGTGCTATGGACATATTTTATTGTTGTCTTGAGTTTCTGATCGATTCCCAGTTCCTCAGTTTTCTCTGGGGATATTACTGACTGCTGTTGTAAATTCATGTTGTGCTGAAATCGTGGCATGTTTTGTTGTGAGCTAGATTCTCTTTCTTTTTAAAAATTGAATATATATGATGATCCATAGAAAAAGAAGCTATTTCTCTGAATTCACATATTGGAATTATTCAGTTGCAAATATTTATGTGTTCTTATCTCTTTCAAACTTCTGGAAAGCTGGCTTTAAATCAGGATCATAATTTCAGGGGTTGAATTGAGGGTGTACCAACTAGATAAAAATACTGTATAATATTAATTAATAATTAATCCAAGCTTTTCTTGTCATATTCTGAAAGGGACCACCATGTGAGACATTTCGAATTTTGAGTTATTAACAAAGTTTACCTGTCAAAGATACTCTAGTGTTTACAACGGTATGTCAACCATCAAACTATAATATAGACAGAGATTAAATAGTGCAAAGAAGAGTAGTTGTTATTGGTTAGCTGATTGATAGGATATATAGAAGTTATACTTTTGCATTTCATAAAGTTCAAAAACGTTACTCTGGTTCATTTGCATCATTGATAGAGTTTAGTATTTGCTGTTAAAACCAAAAAGAACCGTTCTCCTTCATTTGGGTTTGAGGTGTGCTACAAGCTTAAGAAGAGTTATCTTGATTCTATCATCTGTAACTAAATAATTATCTTGTGTATTGATTTGGTTTCATTCAACTAAGATAAAATTGTCTAAATTGATGTTGATTCAGGTATAAGCTAAGATGTCGGTTGTGAACATGTCCAATGTGACACTTCATGCAGCTTCCATGTCCAGAACCACACCTGCAACAAGGAGATCTTGTGCTCTATTTAAGAGTGTGTCACCATCATCCTTAGGCTCAGTGAAGAACGCTTCTAAGGCATTTGGGTTAAAATCTGAATCCTTGAAGATTTCTGCCATGGCTACTGTGTACAAAGTGAAACTAATTGGACCTGATGGCATTGAGAATGAGATTGATGCTCCTGATGATACATACATTTTGGACTCAGCTGAAAATGCAGGATTGGAACTTCCTTACTCGTGTAGAGCTGGCGCATGCTCTACTTGCGCTGGCAAAGTGGTTGAGGGACATGTGGACCAATCAGATCAATCATTTCTTGATGAGAATCAGATGAAGGATGGTTATATTCTGACTTGTGTTTCATATCCAACTGCAGATTGTGTGATTCACACCCACAAGGAGGGTGAGCTCTGCTAATTGAATTCATGGTTTTGATTAGTCTTCTACATGAGCTTGGATATGCATCAGTATGTCTAGCAAGGAATTGTGATACTGTTCTGATGATTGTACTAGTTTCTACTTGATCTTGTGATTGATCCCACAATTTGATGGGACAACAGCTACGTCCAGATTAATAAAAGTTGTGATCAATTATAGGGGCTGTGGTATTTCTTCTGAGTTTATTGTTGTTATGGCGTATTTGATGAATGAATTATTTTGGTGGGGAAAGTATTTTTTTTTATAACAAAATTTTAGGAAGGGGTTTAGGCTCAACTCAATTCAAGGGCAGATCATTTAACTCATGATCCACTGGGCCTGTCCTTGTGGGCTCTAGAGCATTATCAGCAAGCCCTTTCTGTCTGTCAACACAAGTAGGTTACTCCAGCTTTACTTAGCAACGGAAAGGCCTCCCTATACGCCAGCATAGCATGACCAGCAAGCTCTTTCTGTCTGTCAACATAGGTAGGTTACTCCAGCTTTACTTAGCAACAGAGATGCCTCCCTATACGCCGCCATGGAGACACAACAAAGTGTCACTTCCCAGGATCAAACTCGCGACGTGGTGGTTAACCCGACGCTCATTGTTCAATCCCTTCGCCACTGAACCCACGGACGATGGATGAAAGTATTTATTGAATGAACAAGACAATAAGTAGTTCAACTAATTTATTTGTTTTTACTATGACACTTTTATAAATAAAAGAAAATATTTTGTCAAAAATAACAGTAATAAAGATAAAATAAACTTTTTGAAAGATCTGAAATGTATGCATGTCCAAAAGTAAATAGGTAGCTGATCTTTCATATTATTCAAAGAGCTTAATGATGTTTATGTTTATGTGGTTATATTTTTCAAATAGCATTAGAAGTACTCACAAAATTATAATCGTATGTTGTATGTTTTGTCTTGACAATTGTTGAGTTTAATTAATTAAATATTTAACGATTACCTATGCACAAATATAAGGCGAAATTGACACCAAAAGAGACAAATGAAGAGTGAGCAATAAGAGCAATAAGCCGTTCTAATGTGATGGTGCTTGCTTTTGTTTGTGCTGCCAATGATCCTTACTCCTGTTCCCATCGTGGCAGCCACAACTTAAGAGGAGCATTCACTCATAGTCATATTTTATTGAGTCGTCTTCCTTCTTTTATATATGCAATGATGACTATAGGGACAACACTTTCAAGTGCTTCTTTCTTTTGTGAGTCTCATGCCATCATAGTATTAGTCCAAGTCTCTACATGGAAATTTGACACGTGTATCCAAGTAATCTCAATTGTAATTTTATTTGTGCTCTCATGTCATCGATCATAGTAATTAGTATTAGTCCAAGTGTCTACATGGAAATTTGACACGTGTATCTAAGCAATCTCAATTGTAATTTTATTTGTGCTTTGAATGAATTGATTGGTTTAATCGCCATATTTTGATTTGTTAATTAATGTACGGATTCGTTCAACGATTTATAACCTAATGATCTTTTTATTTAATGAAACCTTTGATTTCGATTTTCAGTTTTGTTATTAATTTCACTCTATATATACCCGTAATGTTTATTCTTATGTAACTTATCCGTTTACAATTTTAATCTATGTTCTTATTATTGACATCAATATGATATCTGTATCAAAAATATAGCATAGAGAAACAAATTCGACTTCGTGGTGTATTGATCAGTATTATAGAAAACATTTCATGGATCGGATTATTAGTAAAAAAAAATACATTTTTTTTGCCCGAAAAAAAAATATACATTTGACTTCAAGGTAACATTGCATCAAAACACGCACATGCAAGGAAATAAATAAAACCTGAATTAATTAACTTTTAATTAACTTTTAATTAGTGATTTAATTACCAATTTATATAAGAAAAAACATGAACTTAATGCATGTGAAATTGTGAATCACAAACACGCTCTTAATAAAAAATTGAAAACATTTCCAATTATTTTGCTCAAGCAATTTCAATAAATAAAGCATAAAATTGGTGTTTTTTTTTGAACTGAATAAAATTGGTGTTCAATGCCTTCGATTTTGTCAACATGATCTGTATGCATTTATGCGGTAAATACGTTTTCTTTTTGGTCGGTAAGTAAATACGTTTTCCAATGCATTTTATTCTGTCATGTTGTATACTGAATTTTATTCTCTACTTATTGTTTGAGACTCTGTCAAATTTGGCTGATTCTTTTTTTTATCGACCTTACTTAGGTCAAATAACTTTCTCCAGGTTCTCAATTTCTTTTAATATAGGAGTGACATGTGTCCTTTTATAACAAATTGTTTGTTATAAAAGGACACATGTCACTCCTATATTAAAAGAACTTGAGAACCTGGAGAAAGTAAAGTTTTTCCCTTTTTTTATATAACAAATTTGGCTGATTCTTTTATTATTATTATCCGATATAATGGTTGATTAAAATTAAATTTGTACTAACAATATTTGAAGGAGTAAATCATGGCAAGAAAAATTCAACTTAACATGCGTGAATGTGGGATATTAAAAAAAAAAATAATAATTTAGAAATAAAAAAACTAATGGATGCCAATAACATACACGCAGACGCAGTAGATGAAAGACAAACATTTTCAATTAGTTTGCTCAAGAAATTTCAATCAGCAAACAATAAAATTGATGTTAAAAAAATTAGAAAGATATTGATCCCAAAATTTCGGATTCCTAATTAAAAATACACGTTTCTCATCATTGTTCACGGAATTGGGAATATAAATTTTGTAGCCCAGAAAAAAAAATCTGCTAGTCCTGTGAAACCCTAATCCGTCTTTCCTTTCCGCCCACAACTGTAAGCAATTACTGCTTCCTCACCATGCAGAAAAAAAGAAAGACAAGGTTGGTTGGCACCAGGCATAAAAGAAGAAAGACAATGGCTCGTCGTGACATGCCTTATATTCCCGAAGATATTGTGATAGAAATTCTCAAACGACTTCCTTTTAGGTCCCTAGTCAGGTTCCAATGTGTGTCCAAATGTTGGAAACATTTCATTGACTCCCCATCCCAATATTTCATCAATGAAAATCTTCACTACACCAAACACCAAAGCCCTTCTCTTCTTCTATCTACACGGAGTGGAGTACGTTTGATCGACTATGACATGCATAGACGTGAAGTTAAATATCCACGTCTCTTTCGGCGTTCCATGATGCGGGTTATTGGATCATGCAATGGTTTGATATGTAATGTAATGATTGACCATGATGGTGTTTCTTCTTTTGTGTTCTGGAATCCCTCTATTGGAGACGTCATGCGGGTTCCTTTAACGGAAAGTTATAAATTATTTTACATGTGTGACTGCATCGCATTTGGGTTCGATGCAATTGCTAATGATTATAAAATAGTGGGAGTATACAATGAGAATCACACAACAAAGGTTGAAGTATATTCATTGCAAAAAGGTTCTTTGAGCGAAATCAAACCTGGAATATTAGAGAATGTACGTCCTTGCAGTCCTCATCATATCACATGTGATGGATGGATCTTTTGGGATGGCATCCTAAACCATTATGAAGGGGGGGTGAAATATGATTATTTCATAGTTGCATTTGACCTAACCACAGAAGTGTTTTCATTAATACCTAGACCACCTGGGTATAAGAATTCATCTACTACTACTTTGTCGACTTATGAGGGTAAGCTTGCTTTACTTTCTATGGGTAGAATTATTGGCGATCATCCAAACGATTTATATTCGTTTTTCCATGTGTGGTTGTTAGAAGAGGATTTAGGTTCATCTATGGAGAGATGGAGATGGACTAAAAAATACACTAGCTATGTTTTTCCATCCACTTTAACTTTTCCTTTCACTATTTGGGGGGATAGATTTATATTTCGTTCTTACAGAAACACGAAAAAGGGTTTTCAATATTGTATCACCATCATTAATACCAAGGACGGGAAGATGTTAAATATTCATGAGCAGCCTGATGAGGTTTTTGTTTACACAGGAAGTCTCATATCAGCGCGCAACATGCATCTAAAGGACCTTGAAGGATGATAATGAGTAGATTTCAATTTTACCTTGATTTGAATTTATTAAATTTTATTGCAATATATATTCATGTGTGTGTTTGTTTATTTGTTTCAATTTGATGGATGTATTTTCAATTGTGTTTTCTATTGTCTCTATAGATTTTCATTTAATTTAGATGTACTCATTTGTTTTTAAATATAAGATTATTTTCAAAAATTTCAATTTATTTGTAAATATAACATTACTTTCTTGTTTTTTCCAACTTTTTCCCAAACTAACCTTATCGATAATAAACAAACAAGATATTGAAAGCGTGGATAAATGAACGTAGATGGTTAGGGTGAATTTTGAAATATAATGTAATTATAGTGAACTTAACTAACAATTTTAATAATCCAATTAAATGGGATAAAATAGCCTTTTACTTATACTCCTCTAGTCCTAATTGACTGGGAAGAGATAGAAGATATTTTTGGTCACACACACACACATATATTCTAGTTCCTAATGTGTAGTTTGGAAATCCCGTGATAAAGTAAATGGCATTTTCTTAAATATTTCAAACATACATGAAATACTATTCATATTGATTTCAATGCAGTTGATGATCGAATTGGCAATTATCATATATGGGATTTCCGGATAAACATCCTAATGGATTCAATAATTGTATCATGAATTATTGTTATGTTAAGTTCTTAAAATAAATTTTCGTGAACTATTATATGAATATCTAAGCAATTGAAAGTTGAAATACTCCCTCCGTTCCTAAATATAGGACCTAGATGACTTTTTTGAAAAATCCTAAAAAAAGCAAAAAATAAGTTAATTATAAATTGATTTACCTAATTTTTTCTCTTAAACTAGTTTATTTTACGTATAAACTAATGGATAATCTAAAAAGATATCAAATATGTCATGATTTAATAACCTATTTCGCAACTTTGATCTTTCAAAAAAAAAGTTATCTAGGTCTTATATTTAGGAACGGAGGGAGTATGAATTACTGTATCTTAATTTCTTTAGATAAATTTCATAAGGAAAAAACTTAGATCCACTGCAATAGGTACAGTTTTGTCCAGTTCACCGATGAAACACTACAACATCATTCTCTCTCTCATCCTCCTTCTCTATCTTCTCTCTCCAACTTTCCCACACACCCACCAACCTCCACCGAGCTCTTCTATGGTCGAGCATGGAAGAGAGGCCGGAGTGAGTGGTGGAGAGGACGAACACCGAGTTTTTTCTTCGAACACACCTTCAATGACGACCATTGGGACTATGGTGTTTTCATGGTGGGGATGATGAAGTTTGCAGCACCATTAGAAAGAAAATGGTGGGTGGGTGAGTGTGAAAGCACGGAGAGAGAGTGCGTGGTGGGTGAGTGTGAAAGCACGGAGAGAGAGTGCGTGAACTGAGAGAGAAAGAGAAGAAAATGACTGCGTCGGGATTTACATATATGAGATGTGTAAAACTATAAATGGAGGAGGGAGGGATGTGATATAGAAGGAGGGTGATTTGGGTAAGAAAAAATGAGTTACCATGTGAGATGAGCAGGCATAATTTTATTGGTGAACTGGACAAACTGGATTCTATTGCATCGGACCTAAGTCTGAACCATTTCATAATTGTATCATGTAGAAAATTTAATTCCATTTACATAATGCTTAATTTAACATACTTATGTTTAACATTAAATACATGTTATTGGTAATGAAATATCTTTCCATCTTGAAAACATTTCCAATTAATTTGCTCAAGCAATTTCAATCAATAAAAAAATTGAAAACATTTCCAATTAATTTGCTCAAGCAGCCTCAATCAATAAAGCATAAAATCGGTGTGCAATGCCTTCGATTTTGTCAACTTGATCTGTATACATTTATACGGTTAATACGTTTTCAATGCATTTTATTCTGTCATATTGTTTATTAAATTTGATTCTCTACTTATGTCAAATTTGGCTAATTCTCTTATTATTATTATCCCATATAATAATTGATTAATATTAAATTTGTACTAACAATATTTGAAGGGGTAAATCATGGCAAAAAAAATTCAACTTAACATGCGTGAATGTGGGGTGTTAAAAACAAAGTAAAAATTTAGAAATAAAAAAACGAAAGGATGCCAATAACATACACGCAGTAGATTAAAGATATTAAAAACTTTTCCAATTAGTTTGCTAAACAAATTTCAATCAGTAAACAATAAATTTGATGTTAAATAAAATTAGTAAGATATTGATCCAAAATTTAGGATTCCTAATTAAAAATACAAGTTTCTCATCAATTTCACGGAATTGGAAATATAAATTTTATTGCGCCATCAAAAAAACAAATTTGCTAGTCCTGTGAAACCAGAAACCCTAAAGGTAAAAAAAAAAGAAACCAAAAACCCTAATCCGTCTTTCCTTTGCAAGTTCCTTTCTTTCCACCCACAACTAAAAGCGATTGCTGCTTCCTCACCATGCAGGAAAAAAAGAAAGATAAGGTTGGTTCACATCAGGCATAAAAGAAGAAAGACAATGACTCGTCGTGACATGCCTTATCTTCCCGTAGATATTGTGATAGAAATTCTCAAACGACTTCCTTTTAAATCCCTAGTCAGATTTCAATGTGTGTCTAAATGTTGGAAACATCTCATTGACTCCCCATCCCAATATTTCATCAATGAAAATCTTCATTACACCAAACACCAAAACTCTTCACTTGTTCTATGGACACATAGTGGAGTACGTTTGATCGACTATGAGATGCATAGACGTGAAGTTAAATATCCACCTTTCTTTCGGTTATCTTCCAATATACGGGTAATCGGTTCATGCAATGGTTTGATATGTATTGGAATGAATGAGAGTGGTATTCATTATTTTGTGTTATGGAATCCCTCTATTGGAGACGTCAGGCGCGGGTTCCTTTAACCAAAAGTGATGAATTCAATAATGGATGGCCGGACTGCATCGCGTTTGGGTTCGATGCAATCGCTAATGATCATAAAATAGTGCGAGTATACTATGAGAATCACACAACAAAGGTTGAAGTATATTCACTACAAAAAGGTTCTTGGAGCGAAATCAAACCTGGAATCTTGGAGAATGTAGATCTTCTCAGTGCTAATATCACATGTGATGGATGCATCTTTTGGTATGGCATCATAAAGCATTATGAAGGGAGGGTGAAATTTGATTATTTCATAGTGTCATTTAACCTAGCCACAGAAGTGTTTTCATTAATACCTGGACCTCCTAGCCATGGATTTAATTCATCAGCTGTGATTTCTTTGTCGACTTTTGAGGGTAAGCTTGCTTTACTTGCTATGGGTAGAAGGGGATTTCGCCCAAACCATTTATATTCTGTTTTCCATGTGTGGTTGGTAGAGGGGCATTTAGGGTCATCTATGGAGAGATGGAGATGGACTAAAAAATACACAAGCTATGTTTTTCCATCCACTTTAACTTTTCTCCTCACTATTTGGGGGGATAGATTTATATTTCGTTCTTACAGAAACACTAAAAGTGGTTTTCAAGATTGTACCACCATCATTAATACCAAGGACGGGAAGATGTTAAATATTCATGGGTGGGCTGAGAAGGTTTTCGTTTACACAGAAAGTCTTCTACAAGTTGGTAACATGCATTTTAAGAACATTGAAGATTGATAAGTAGATTTCAATTTTACCTTGATTTGAGTTAAAATTTTATTTCCATATATATTCATGTGTTTGTATATTTATATTTGTTCGCACTGCAATTGCACAGGTCACGCCAAATAATAAAGTGATAAGAAAGATTGTTCCCACGGTCGCGTCAATTCATTAAATATTTTGTATGAATATACAGTTTTACTAGGTACTTTATTAAATTTTAGTTGGAAGTTGTTGGTGTTGAAGATTTTTCTTTGTATATCATCCATCTGATTTGTAATATAAGAGCCGAAATTTGAATAATTTTGACTTAAATTCATCTCACATTTTCTTCTCATTTAATACTTTTTTTAATTTCTACTTTGATTCTAAATCTTTTTCATATTTATTAGGGCAAATGTGCAAAAATGATACTAAACTTTACCCAAAATTGCGTTTCTAATACTAAAGTTTCGCGAAGAGCAGAAATAGTACCAAACTTGGGGTCCAGGTGTAAATAGTATTTTCACTTGAGGAAAATAAAATGTAGATATGAAAAAACTCTTATGTCCTATTTAATGAGGGAGAAATGAAGGTATAAAAGTCTTTTCATATATAAATTTTATTTCACTCAAGTGAAAATATTATATTTGCACTTGGACCCCAAGTTGGATACTATTTTTGCACTTCGCAAAACTCTTAAGTATTAGAAATACAATTTTGGGTAAAGTTTAGTATCATTTTTGCACATTTGCCCTATTTATTAATGTTAATGTATTTCTTTCTTTTAAAAGTAAATATGGTCAATATTGGAAACAAAACATTAACTATAAGCAATCAACTAACTTTTACATATTTTCATAATAAGTGTGTTTTGGCGGTTTAACCCATTATATTACGGAACAGAGAAAGTATAAAACATAGATGAAATACCCTATAAATACAAGTAGACAAATATAACTAGACGAGAACATGTAATGATGTTCCATGAAAACTGATCCATCATTTCCTACCAAGCGCTTTAGTACTGGATCCATTACCATTTATGCTAGTATACATATTTCTTCTCTACATGATCAATTAAAAAGTGTATGCGGTCTCAATCTTACCCCTTTACTAATCCCTTGCGGGCGGAAATAACGCCCTTTGTGACATGAAGATGTTAGTTTTCCACCACAGTAATGATGGCATAGGCATTGTCATTTCCGATAGAAAAGCATTGCAAGGTTGATGTAATGACAAATGAAATATTACGTGATATGACTATCTTGGAAATTTAATTTATAGAGTCTTCATGAGGCTATTTTTAATAAATTATCAATAATTGATGGAAATTATATTCCACTGATAAAATATAGAATACATTCTCCTTCATCTAAAATACGCCTTCAATTTTTTTTGACTAAAACTAACAATTATATCGAAATTCAGAAAGTAGTTTCACAGAAAAGTAGCGCTCTTTATTTTCACTACCCCCCCCCCAAATAAAAAAAAAAATTGCTCTTTCTACTTAACTTAAAATTGTAATAATTCAAAATTTACCTTCTCCATGGAGCGTTTTAGTCCCAATATACCCTTAGAAAAATTGCTGATAAGAAAAGGAAATAAATGAGATGATAAAAATAGTTAGTGCTGGATCCATTAGCAGCTGGTGGTAGATGCCTTGTCAAAATTCAACGGCACTAATACTCTACCAAAATTTACAATCATCTGTACAAAAAGTATTGCTTCTTGGAGTTCCCTTTTGTGATTCATCATAGTAATATATTACCCCCATCCTAAATATAAGACATCGTTGAGTTTTTGGGAAAATCCTAAAATAGCAAAATAAGTCAATTATAAATTGATTTTTCTAATTTTCCTTTAAACTAGTTTATTTAACCAATAAATTAAACTAATGACTAATATAAAAATATATCAAATATATTAGGATTTAATAACATATTTTGTAACCTTAACATCTCCACACAAAAAAAAAGTCAACTAGGTCTTATATTTAGGACCCGAGGGAGTAATTTTTTTGTCATGTTTGATTATGTCAGAAGAAGGTTTGAACAGAGACAATAATGGAGAGAGATAATGACTATGAGTTTGCTTGGTTATGTTTGGTTGGTGGATGTTTTAGCATAAACAAGGAATACATTGAAATTAAATGAAAAAGGTAATTAATGAGCCTAATTTACCCTCCAAGTAACCACTCAGTAGCACTGGTGTAGGATTGGAGCTTCCTTATTACTCGTGCAGAGCTGGCACGTGCTTTACTTGTGCCGGCAAAGTGGTTACCAGATCTGTTGACCAATCAGATCAATCATTTCTTGATGAGAATCAGATGAAAGATGGTTATATTCTGACTTGTGTTTCATATCCAACTGCAGATTGTGTGATTCGCACCCACAAGGAGGGTGAGCTCTGCTAATTAAGTTCATGGTTTTGATTAGTCTTTTAAATGAGCTTGATTGGATATTGTTTTGGTATGTCTGATCTAGTAAGGAATTGTGATACTGTTCTGGTGATTGTACTAGTTTCAACATGGTCTTGTGATTGATTACACAATGTGATGGGACAACAGCTACGTTCATATTAATAAAAGTTGTGATCAATTAAAGGGGCTGTGATATTTCTTTTTGAAGATCTGAAATGTATGGTTGTCCAAAAGTAAATAGGTAGCTAATCTTTCATATTAAGGGCATTCATAGAACTTAATGATGTTTATGTGGTTATATTTTCCAAATACCATTAGAAGTACTCACAAAATTATAAAATTATAATCGTATGTTGTATGTTTTGTCTTGACATATTGTTGAATTTAATTAAATATTTAACGATTACCTATGCACAAATATAAGGCGAAATTGACACCAAAAGAGACAAGTTTTTTGATCGAGCACCAAAAGAGACAAATGAAGAAAAGAAATAAGAGCAATAAGCCGATGATATGATTAACTGTTTCTAATGTGATGGTGTTTACTTTTGTTTGAGCTGCCATTCTGCCAATGATCCTTACTCCTCTTCCCATCGTGGCAGCCACAACTTAAGAGGAGCATTCACTCATAAGAGATTGGATTTTGCGTTAATCATTCTTTTGAGTCTTCCTTCTTTTATATATCCAATGATGACTATAGGGGCAACACTTTCAAGTGCTTCTTTCTTTCGTGAGTCTCGTGTCATCATAGTATTGGTCCAAGTGTCTACATGGAATTTGACACGTGCATCCAAGTAAATCTCAATTGTAATTTTATATTTTTATTTGTGCTTTGAATGAATTGATTGGTTTAATCACCATATTTTGATTTGTTAATTAATGTACGGATTCTGCAGCGTATAACTTCAAGTTTTTATTTAAGAAAAAAATACCTAAGATACTCAAAAGTTCGGCTGATTCGTTCAACGATTTATTTCCTAAAAGATATTGAAAACATTCCCAATTAGTTTGCTCAATAAATTTCAATCAGTAAACAATAAAATTGATGTTAAAAAAAAATTAGAAAGATATTGATCCCAAAATTTCGGTTTCCTAATTAAAAATACACGTTTCTCATCACTGTTCACGGAATTGGAAATATAAATTTTGTAGCCCGGTCAAAAAAAAAATCTGCTAGTCCTGTGAAACCCTAATCCGTCTTTCCATTGCAAGTTCCTTTCCTTTCAGCCCACAACTGAAAGCGATTGCTGCTGCCTCACCATGCAGAAAAAAAGAAAGACAAGGTTGGTTCACACCAGCCATAAAAGAAGAAAGAAAATGGCTCGTGACATGCCTTATCTTCCCGTAGATATTGTGATAGAAATTCTCAAACGACTTCCTTTTAAATCCCTAGTGAGGTTTCAATGTGTGTCTAAATGTTGGAAACATCTCATTGACTCCCCATCCCAATATTTCATCAATGAAAATCTTCACTACACCAAACACCAAAGCCCTTCACTTGTTCTATGGACACCGAGTGGACTACGTTTGATCGACTATGAGATGCATAGACGTGAAGTTAAATATCCACCTTTCTTTCATCTATCTTCTAGGAAACGGGTAATTGGTTCATGCAATGGTTTGATATGTATTGGAATGAATGAGAGTGGTATTTCTTCTTTGGTGTTATGGAATCCCTCTATTGGAGAGGTCAAGCGGGTTCCTTTAACCAAAAGTTATGACTTTAATGAATGGTACTGGATCACATTTGGATTTGATGCAATTGCTAATGATTATAAAATAGTGCAAGCATACAATGAGAATCACACAAAACATGTTGAAGTATATTCATTACAAAGAGGTTCGTGGAGGGAAATTAAACCTGGAATCTTTGATAATGTACTTCTTCACGGTGGTCCTATCACATGTGATGGATACATCTTCTGGGATGGCGCCCTAAAGTATTATGAGGGGTCGGTGAAACATCGTTATTTCATAGTTTCATTTGACCTAGCCACGGAAGTGTTTTCATTAATACCTGGACCTCCTGGCCATCGAGATAATTCATTAGCTAAGATTTCTTTGTCGACTTTTGAGGGTAATCTTGCTTTACTTTTTATGGGTAGAAGGACATTTGACGAATATCCAAACCATGCATATTCTTTCCATGTGTAATTGTTAGAGGAGAATTTAGGGTCATCTATGGAGAGATTGAGATGGACTAAAAAATACACAAGCCATGATTTTCCCTTCACTTTAACTTTTCCTTACACTATTTGGGAGGATAGATTTATATTTCGTTCTGTCAGAAACACTAAAAGTGGTTTACAAGATTGTACCACCATCATTAATACCAAGGACGGGAAGATGTTACATATCCATGGGGATTCCACTACAAAAGAAGCGGAGATTAGCCGCGCACGCGTCCCGGCGGTTCACCAAAAACCGCCCCCACGAAAACGCGTTCCGGCGGTCTAAGCCATCCGAGGGCGAGTTGCGAGGGGAAATTTTTTTTTGTGGTGCATTCGTTGCGGCGGTCACAAAAAGAATACCCGCCCCAACGCAGCATAAAAAAAACTTAAAAAAAAAATTTCATTGGCACGGTGCGTTGGGGCGGTCGCAACCGCCCCAACGCGAATAAAACACTTTTAAAAAAAAAATAAAATCACGTTGGGGCGGTCACCCGCCCCCACGGCAATGTCGCTTGGGGGCGGTCGACCGCCCCAACGCGAATAACAAAATTTAAAAAAAAAATAAAATCACGTTGGGGCGGTCACCCGCCCCCACGGCGCACAGAGATTTGTGTGCATTTACTGTCGCGTGGGGGCGGTCGCCCGCCCCCACGTTGCTATCTCTCCCTATAAATAACCTCCCCCCTCCATTTCTACCGCGCGCAATCTCTTCGATCTTTCTCACTTTCTCCCTTTTGTGTTTCTTGTTGTTTTCATTGTTGGTGCACACATGATGTCTAAAAGTTTGTCTTGCTTTTGGTATAGGTATTGTTTATTTTTTCTTTTTTATTTTATTATATCTGATTGTTTTTATTTCTTATTATTTTGTTTTCGTAATATATCTTATGGATTTTGGATATGATCTTTTTGTACTTGATGGTTTAGTATATATTTATTTCATATATATTACAATAAAATTAATTTTTGCTGCATTTGTTTTTTTTTCTTGTTTTTATTCCTTTTTCGGTCTTCAATTTAAGTCATTTTCATCAAATTGTTCGCATGAAGCAATTTTTTTTAGTAAATATAACAGCATGTCGGCGGTTCGATACGCCGGTACTATTTGATTTTTTTTAAAAAAAAATCACATGGCGGCGGTCGTAACCGCCCCCATGCCTTTTTTTTTAAAATTTTTTTATTCGCGTTGGGGCGGTCGACCGCCCCAACGCGTAGGGGCGGTCGACCGCCCCAACGCGTAGCGGCGGTTGGTCAAGGGAGCTACAGCGTAAATCTTTCCGCCCCCACGCAGCGTTGCCACGTTAAAATCGCCGGCGGTAAATTTGACCGCCGGAGCGACATGGGGGCGGTCAGAACCGCCCCTACGCTGGGAAAATACCAGCGGCAGATCTGCCCTTTTTTTGTAGTGTTCCGGTATGGTGTTCGTTTACAAAGAAAGTCTTGTACCGGTTGGTAATATGCATCTAAAGAACTTTGAAGGTTGATAAAGTAGATTTCAATTTTACCTTGATTTGAATTTAAATTTTATTTACATGTATATGCATGTGTGTGTGTTTGTTTCTTTATTTCAATTTTACTTAGTGATGGATGTATTTTGAATTGTGCTTCCTATTGCCTATGTAGATTTTCATTTATTTTATTTACTCATTTGTTTTTAAATATAGGATATTTTCAAAATTTTCAATTTATATCTTAATATAAGAATACTTTCTAGTTTTTCCAACTTTAATTTTTCCCAAACTAACCTTATCAAAAATAAACAAACAAGATATTGAAAACGCAAATAAACAAAC
Organism: Mimosa pudica; assembly: GCA_029929735.1. Classification (NCBI taxonomy): domain Eukaryota; kingdom Viridiplantae; phylum Streptophyta; class Magnoliopsida; order Fabales; family Fabaceae; genus Mimosa; species Mimosa pudica. The sequence continues at coordinate 1,121,865 of JAKELP010000021.1, read as the reverse complement.
CTACATGAAAAGGGACTTAAGGTGAATTTTGAAATATAATGTAATAACAATTAACTTTAACAACTTTAATAATTCAATCAAATTGGATAGAATAATATTTTACTTATACTCCTCTAGTCCTAATTATTGGGAAGAGAGAGAAGATATTTTTCGTCATATATATATATATATGTGTGTATAAGAGTCACTTCATTAAATATTTCATATGAATGTACAAATTTACTAAGAACTTTATTAAATTTTAGTTGGAAGTTGTTTGATGTTTAAGGTTTTTCTTTGTATATACTTCATCTAGATCGTAATATAAGAGTTCGAAATTTGAATAGTTTTGGTTCAAAATACAAAAGTTGATCTCACATTCTCTCTTTATTTAATACATTTTTCCTACATTGACGCTAAATCTTTTTCATATTTATTGATGTTTATGTATTTCTCTTTTTTAAAAGTAAATAAGGGCAATATTGGAAACAAAGTATTAGCAACAGACAATCAACCAACTTTTACATATTTTCTTAATAAGTGTGTTTTGGTGGCTTAATTAACCCATTATATTATTATGGAATACATAAACATTATTATGGAACACAGGGAGTATAACACATAGATGAAATACCATATAAAAATAACTAGACGAGAACATGTAACGATGAGAATTTTCCATGAAAACTGATATTATTTCCTACCAAGCATTTTAGTGTATCTCTTCTCTACATGATCAATCAAAATTAAAAGTGAATGTGGTCTCATTCTTACTCCATTTACTAATCCCTTGCGGGGAAATAATGCACTGTGAAATGAAGATTCCAGTTTTCCACCACAGTAGTGATGGCAGCGGCATTGTCATTTCCCATAGCAAAGCATTGCAAGGTTGATGTAAGGACAAATGAAATACTACGTGAAAATTGAAATGGCTATGTTGGAATTTTAATTCATATGACCCCTAGAGTCTTCGTGAGACTATATTTTTAATAAATTATCAATAATTGGTGGAAATTATATTCCACTGATAAAAATATAGAATACTTAGCTTTCTCCATCCTCTAAAATATAGATTCAATTTCTTTTTACCAAAACTAACAATTATATCGAAATTCAGAAAGTGATTTCACAAAAAAGTCGCTCTTTATTTTCACTAACCCCCATCCCCCCAAAAAAAATAAAATAAAAGTGATTTTTCTACCAGGTTAAAGGTCAATTTGGCCACCAAACTATTTTCAAAGTATCAATTTGGCCTCCAAACAATAAATGGTCTCACTGAACAATAAAAATGACTCATTTTGACCAATAGACCAATGGAAAATACTAAAATACCCCTAACTAATTTCTTCCTCCTCACCCACACCCCTCATGGGTCCACATACTCTCTCTCCACCACCCACATACTCTCTCTCCACCACAAACTCTTCTCCCTCACACTGTCACTGCACACACAGTTTCTCCTTTTCTCTCTCTCCATTCTTCATTTGAAAGTTACATGGCCGAAAACCACCACAAGCAACCTTCCACCCCAAAGGGTGGCTGGCCCGCCGCCATCTTCATCATGTGTATGTTTTTCATTTATAACTCTCCCTCTCCCTCTCTCTCTCTCTCTCTCTCTCTCACTATCACACACACGAAACCTTTTTCTTTATTCACAAAAATTAATAACAGGAGCTAAACATATTTAGATCGCATAGATCTTTGTTTTTAAATTTAACGTCCATTAAAAGATTTGTAATAAAATCTTCTCGAGATCGAGAAATTTTTAAATGGTTTACAGTCACACAAAACAAGTTCCCCCATGCCCATTGATGTGTTGTTCTCTTCAAGGGCTGATATAGTATGTGTGTATTGTGGTTGAAGACATACTATGTCTTCAACCACCAAGATTTGATTCTTTGCCTCATCCCACGCCATACTTCACCAACAAAATACTAAAATTGTAGGCCTGCAAATCGCAAAGGAGGCGATGCCAAATGATCCAGTAAAAGGAAAAGTGATGGGGATGATGTTTGTGAGAAGCGTGAGATGGGTCTTGTAAGAATTAAAATGTGGGAGAAGTAAGGCTAAGTCTACGATGAAGGAGAAGGAGAAGAGTTTGTGGTGGAGAGACAGTATGTGGGTGGTGGAGAGAGAGTATGTGGGCCCATGAGGGGTGTGGGTGAGGAGGAAGAAATTAGTTAGGGGCATTTTAGCATTTTCCATTGGTCTATTGGTCAAAATGAGTCATTTTTATTGTTCAGTGGCCAAAGTGAGACCATTTATTGTTTGGAGGCCAAATTGATACATTGAAAATAGTTTGGTGGCCAAATTGACCTTTAACCCTTTTTCTACCTTCTCCATGGAGCATTTTAGTCCCAATATACCCTCAGAAGAATTTCTGATAAGAAAAGGAAATAATTGAGATGATAAAAATGGTTAGTGCTGGATCCATTAGCAGCTGGTAGATGTCTTGTCAAAATTCAACGGCACTAATACTCTACCAAAATTTACAATCATCTGTACAAAAATTATTGCTTCTTCGATGTCATGTTTGATCATGTCAGAAGAAGGTTTGAACAGAGACAATAATGGAGAGAGAAAATGACTATATATGAGTTTGCTTGGTTATGTTTGGTTAGTGGATGTTTTAGCATAAACAAGGAATACACTGAAATGAAAATCATGCGAATAGATTAAAATGGAAGTGGACATATTATCGAAGAAATTTTTTAATTTTAAGATTCGTGCTTAATTATTTCCTTCCATCTTTTGGAACTTCCACTTCCACTCACACGTGGCTCAGGTGTTTCCATAGGAAATGGCAATATTGCAGTTATATGTAGTTGATGAAATAACTAATCCCTATTTATTTCATATAATTTTGAATGAATTATATGAAGATCAGTCTTTTAAGTTAAGCATAACAATACAATTCAGTATGTGAAGTTTTAAAGATAAAAAAAACATGTGAAGTCTTAACAGTTTAATTTAATTTATTGGTTTTCATACATATTTGGATGTGATAAAGCCAATAATTTTAAAGATTATTTGATGCATTTTTGTGGATGCTTGCATTAGAAGACTAAATATTCTAATAATAAAAGTTTCTCTAAGTTATAGTCGATCAAATCAAATCCATTTGATTAAGGTTTTCATTCACAAAGAAAGTTTTGTATCAGCTGGCAACATGCATCTTAAGAACCTTGAAAGTTGATAAGTAGATTTCAATGGTGTCTTGATTTGATTTTGTTTGTTTGTTTATTTGTTTCAATTTCACTTAGTGATGGATGTATTTTTAGTTGTGTTTTCTATGTTCTCCATAGATGTTCATTTATTTTATTTACTAGTTCGTTTTTAAATATAAGACCACTTTAAAAATTTTCAATTTAAATCTAATTAAATATAAGATTACTTTATAATTATTTCCAACTTTTTAATTTCAAGTAGTCATCGGTGATAGATGAGGAGTTACTAAGAAGTGTAATCAACAACGATACAAGGTTAGTTAACTACTCTTTTGTCACAAAATCACAAACTTCATTTAGTGTAAATTAGGGACTATAACTTATTTGTCTAAGTTGGAATTGGAGACCTTATTCTATCCAATTCAAATTTAAGTGTCGTTTTTTTGTCATATTCCCATATTACTTTTAAGTCAAGAGAGAAAAGAAGAGATATATAGTAGAGGAAATATTCTCATTGACATGTAGCATTTCTGGGTCTTCACAATGTTTGTGGTAAGCCTCTATTTATGTCCCTAACACATACAAGAGTTAAATGGTCATAAATATGAGTTAATATATATTATGGTACAAGATGTAACCATTATTAATCACTAAAAGGAATTCTAAAAAGGTAGGAAGTTATGAACATCCAAATGCCACAATTTTTTCTTATAAAAAAAATGCCACAATTTTTTATAACAATATTTTCGTTCATCATGCTTGCCATTTTTTCCAATAAATAAATCTAATACTACCTCCGGTCCTAAATATAAAACCTAGATAATTTTTTTTAGAAAGATCAAGGTTGCGAAATAGGTTATTAAATCATGACATATTTGATATCTTTTTAGATTATCCATTAGCTTATAGGTAAAATAAACTAGTCTAAAAGAAAAAATTAGTTAAATCAATTTATAATTAACTTATCTTTTGCTTTTTTTAGGATTTTTCAAAAAAACCATCTAGGTCCTATACTTAGAACTGGATGGATTATATAAAACAACAGAAAGCCATGAAAATTAATTTTCTTCTTTTAATTTTGAATGAAATAAGAAAAGCAAGAGTGCTGAAGTGTTGTAGCTTGATGACACTCAAGTCTGGGGTCAAAAGTTCAACAGAATACATTGATAGCGTGAATCTTGATAGAAAAGGAAAAAGAGTGAAAATCCCATACTTAAAAATTGTATACTCCCTCCAGTCCTAAATATAAGACCTAGATAGAGACTTCATTTTAGTCCTAAATATAAGACCTAGATACATTTTTGGTTACCTTTTTTCTAAATTACCCTTCTTCTTCTTAACAACTCCTTTGATAGGGGAGAAATGACTGCTAAGTAACTAAACTAATTAAGGAGAGATATTATTGGAAAGACATCTAAAATTAAGTCTTCCTTAATCTCCCAAAAAAAGTTATCTAGGTCCTATATTTAGGATTGGAGGGAGTATTATTTAGAAAGGCATGGTTTCACTTACTAATATTTTTTGCGAATGAAGTCAAGTAATTATGTTTAATTTTTAAGTATCAAATATAGCAGGCCTTTCTACCTTAACTTTTTTAAAACAAGACATTTCAATCGATTATCCCAAAAAGACAAAATAAAAGTAAAGTCATCTCTAGTAAAACAGTTCCATTTTGCATAGTGAGGCACTAAAGTCTTCCATCTGAAGCACTATAACTAATGCACACTTATTCTATAAGTGATCACAAAATAAAATAATACTCCCTCCGGTCCTAAATATAGGACCTAGATGACTTTTTTGAAAAATCCTAAAAAAACCAAAAAATAAGTTAATTATAAACTGATTTACCTAATCTTTTTTGAAAGACTAGTTTATTTTACCTATAAGCTAATGGATAATCTAAAAAGATTTCAAATATGTCATGATTTAATAACCTATTTCGCAACCTTAATCTTTCCAAAAAAAATCTATCTAGGTCTTATATTTAGGACCGGAGGTAGTAATAGATATATATAATATCTGTACCGTATCCAAACAAAATATAGATAGAGGTCGTTTGGTTCGCTGGAACTAGGGTAGGGAAGTGGAAGTGGAAATCACCATTTGGTGTCTTTGGTGTGGTGGAAAGTGGCTTCCACTTCCACTTCCATCAAAAACCCCAAAATGGGTTCCACCCCAAAACCTATAGAAGCGGTTCACTTCCATAGGAACCCATTCTTTTTGACAAATTTACCCTCAAGAGTTTTATCTATTTCCAACTTTGCCCTTCTTAATTTATCATCTCCCACACTCCCACGCACACCTTTCTTTTCTTCTTCATCAACCTTCACTAGGAAAGCTCCACCACCGTCTCCACCGTCGGCTTCATATTGCCCCACCAAGACTCTACTCTTCCCCCCTTTCCCGGCAACGGCTCCGACGTCGGTGTCTTCAACTATCCCCGTGCTCCCTCTTCTTGGCCAACTCTCAAGCTGCAATAAGTAAACGACGACGACGTGTGTAAAAATCTGAACTTTCAAATGAAATCCCACGATTTCACATTTCTCTCTTGTAAATTAACCAAACACATTATAATGCAAAAGCTTCCATGAGTTTGTTGTTAGGAGTTCTAATTCATTTTCCAGATCTTGTTTTGATATGATTGTTTTAGTTGAAGCTTTTTAGGAGTTCATTTTGATATTGTTGTTCTTGATCTGGTTACAAGGAAGTTTATTTTCCAGATCTGGTTTTGATATGGTGGCTGGATGGTGATTTGTGGTTGAGATTTCTGTGGGAAGTTTTTTTTCGATGGGCATTTTAGGAGTTTCATATTTTATTTACATATATAGGTATAAATAAATACTTCACTTCCATCTATACTTTCTATGTACCAAAGATAAAGACAAATTAAAACTCCACTTCCACCTCCACTTTCACTCCTACATCCACCTCCACTTCCACTTCCATTTCCATCAAAACCTCTTCTAGCTAGAGAAAAAACGACCCCTATATGTTATATTTAGTCACACACACCCCCACACATATGATTCAATTGATTAATTGAAAATAAATGAATTTTTGTGGCTTAAATAAATAAGTGGCTTCTCCTTCCAACTCACACAAACCCATTTCCAAAAGATTCCACGATCTTTATTATTTAATAATTACCCGAACTTATCATAATCACAATGCTCTCGTTTCATAAAGCTACTTTTTTTTTCACTCAAGATAAGGCTCAAATAATTACAAAATATATGATCTATGATCCCCCTTCTTATATTCTCCTATATCAATATTTTTTATTCATAATTGATTAAACTTGGCCCTGCTTTTACAAAAGATACTATTTATACCACACTAATCTCATTTAAACTGCAGTATTCCTTCCCCACCATTTCATATTTCTCAGTGGGTATAGGTGTCAAAGACTCAACTTTTTGAGCAAATGACAGATCATTGAGGTGATAGAGAATTGGAATTTTCTCTTCATCTATTTCTGCATGTGTATGAATCTCTGAAAAAAAAAATAGCCAAATGGGTATCAGAGAATTAGGATTTCCTCTTATCTTGTTTATGTATCTGCTTCATTCTGTATCTCCATCTCCAGTTCAGCAGAGCTTATCTTCACCTTCAGGTACTCTTCTTTATCAAACATATTCAATCTTTGAAAACTTATATATAGTATCTGCTAGTGGCCATATCATACTAAGTGTAAAAACAAAGATTTGAGACAAACATCATATGTGCTGAAAGAAAGAAAAACAGTCATTGAAGGAAAGGTTAATGGGAATTCAGCTCTTTAGTTAATGAAGAAATAATTGTTTTAATTATGTTCTTTGCATATATGTCCTTTCTGAACTTTGGTTGTCTCTTTCCTTTTCATCTGCACATAAAGCATCTTGCAGTAAAAAGACGGGTAAATAGTAGTGATTCCTTAGACTTGGTTATTGTTTAAAAAATTCTGTTTTAAGGTATCAAGGAGGTATTTTCTTGAGTGACTTTGAATTTGTGCTATAATTCATTGTTCTTCTTGTCGCCTAAAGATTCTAAGGAAACAAACAAAAGTCAATTTACAAATTCATGCAATTGATTCACATATACTATCCTTTTCTTGAACAAGTTGTTCTCTTGAGAGAACCCAATACCCCAACATGCCTGTATGAATTGTCCTTTTTGAATCCTACAACAGCAAGTCTACATTTCACTTTATGAAAATCACTGATTGAAATATATCAAAATCAATCAGAAATTTCTTGTTCAATTTTTTGCAGCTTCTTTTTTGAAAAAACAGACCTAGGCCTTGTTTTTTGTGTTACCATGTTAGTTTCTTTCTGAAGCACATGAAGCTAACAAAAAACCATACCGGATTGATTGGGATAGCACTAGGAAGCTTCAGAAGTCAGTTGGGAACTGATTATTTCTTGGAAATAACTTTTTATAGCTTTGCTTTTTATCCATATTTGAAACTTCTGAAACTGATTTGAACATCTAAACAACTTTTTGTCAAACTGACTTGTACGAAAACCTATCCAAACATAAATCAAATTATACCACACTACTTACCTTTTCCTCCAACTTAAGTCATTTACAATAAAATCATTATTGACAAGTGCCACTGACAAATCTAAACAATCTAGAAAGCTAAACTTGTATACTTTACCTTGTGTACAGAATTGATGCAGAAAAGCATGGTAGAAGAAAAGAGACATGTTCATGTAATTAAGAGAGAAGGAGGAGGCGTTATTCATGGAGCTACAGGAGGTGGAGGAGGTGGCATGAGAGCACCAAACAATGGCGAAAACGGTAATACACAGCAAGGAAGTGGTGCAGCAGCCATCCCTATTTACACAGCTGCTTCTACCAACAACCAAAAAAACCACCATAATGCTGCCACCTGCAGCCTTAAAACAATAGAATTTCCTACTTTGATCATCATCATCATGGCAGTCTTTACTCTTGTACAGCTTTGAAAGTAGGTCCATGTAAACTAACTTTTGTTTCATGGGATGCAAAAGTTAATTTGGTTTGTCAAATTAGGTTTTAGAATTCAAATACATTTAAAAGGGAATTCAAATACACGTGAATGCATAAAATCTTTTCAAAAATCTACGAGATGGTCATAAAAAAATTGTAGATTCTTATCTATCACCATTCTCTTCGTCAAAATAAAATTGTAGAACAAGGAAGATGGATATCTATGATTGGTTCGCACGAAAGTTTACACAAACAACTTAATTCTTTTTTCAACAATAAGGGAAATTCCCCTTATCAAGAGAAATGGTCATTGACTTTGAAAGAAATCACCAGATCAAGATGTTCCACTTGCACCAGAAATTAGGACTTCTAAATGATCGAATGGTTAGTTAAGCAGAATATTTGACTATATCACTCTTTACATAAACTATGCTCTGCTTAATCATCACACAAAATACCCGAGACTAATATAACTTAACTACGAAATTTCTAAAATGTTACAGAGAAATTCATATTTCAGAATTAGAATCAGAAATCAGTAACAATTTCAAGCTTCCGAGTCTGGAAAAACCTGCTGCGACCTTTGCCACTTGATTCAATTTCTTCACTTTTTCTCTTGGTTGATGTGATAAATCCTACGTTTCTTAATTTCAATTGTCGCTTGCCACTGTTGCTACCATCTTCCCCTTCTTCATCTGCTTTATCAGATTCCCTATAAAATATAATAGGTGTGAATGAGGAAAGACTGGCAGAAACAATTCCCACATGAGGATTGTAACTCAGACGATGCAAAATGAATAAAAGTGGACGGAGATTCATCATTTAATACGAATAAATGGCCATGTAAATGAAGGGAGTTTCATCCTTCAACCTACTAAGAATGACCCCTCAAGGAAATAAGCCCATCAATATTCGAGTCCAGCTTCTGCTTTATTATATTATTTTATAAACAAATATACAGAAACAGAAGGATCAGAGAGGGTGGTTAATTAAGAGACAATTCATGAAACCTATTATGTTTTTAAAATTCATAAGCATATAGTATCCTGGTGCAATAACTTAACGGCAAAGCCAAATTATATGGCAGGGTAGAGGCAGCCCCGAGATATGTTTCAACCTTTCCACTGGACTCTGCCATTTCAAACATTACTCTCTCCATCACCAATAAGCGTTTGCAAATTCTCAGCATGGCTATGACAACACATTTAATTGTTTTGAATATGAAAAGAATAGAGCTGTGAATAAAGAAATAGATCTGGCTGCTTAATACTAACAAGACAGGCAACATTCTTAATATCCCAAAGGACTATATATACTGCTGCAAATAAATGAACTCCAGAGTAGATATTGGTATCCTTTTTCAATATAACTAAATATTCAGTTCACTACTGCTTTTTTCACCAACAAATACAAAGGGCATTAAACTCATGGATCATATGGTCTAAAGATTTCTGACTAACCATAAGACTTTCACAGCATCTTTAAAGTATGTAGTGCAGGTTCCCCAGCTGAATCTGACCAATGTTGGGAATCCAAAGACAGAATGCTTGTGGTGTTCTAACCAGGATTTCGTTTGAGGGTCTGTGCAAATGAAAATATACCCAGGGTTTTCATTAGCAAAACAATCTTTTTGCGATAAATAAAGAATAAAAATTCATCAACACAAGGACAGCTTGAGATGGACTAATATCCTAATCACCTCCAGGATATCCAGACCCAAAGTTCCTGTGCATGTTTTCAGCAGTCTCATCAAGCACCCAATCCCGCAAAGCTCGGTCTCTTGTGACCTAAAAAATGAAAATTAAAAAAGCCATAGCTTGTGAGTCACCAGATTTTGCAACATAGGTAATCATAAAAAGGGAGATCAGTACCTTTGCAACTATGCTAGCGCCACTCACAACAGGATAGAGACTATCAGCCTTCTTTGCAACCACAAATTTAATAGATGGAAAATGTTTTGATAGCATAATTTCATATTTTCCTGGATCTCCAACTGTATCTATATAGACCTGAAAAGCACACATTCAATTTCGCTTGCTATCTTATTTTGTAACTGCAGTGTATATATGCCAACAGTCCATGATATTGCAAGACAGTGTCACAAAATAGACCAAAAAATTTAAATATCTTTTAAAGATGAAAGTAAATGCTTTTACCATCTTAACTGTCTTCCAAAGAACATTAATTCTGCAAAAAGGTAAATGCGGGATATATTGATGTGGTTGCTGTAGTTATGAGTCAATAAGTTCTTTGATAAGGAATTCTCAAAGAGATTTGAAGAAGAGGAGAATTAGGGAAATGGACAACAAGATTGCAAAGAAGGGGGACATATAATACATGATTATCAAGGGGAAAGGAGGTCAGGAAAGGGAAAATTGTATAGAAAAATGAAGAATAAGATTAGAATACAAAGAAATAGGAAAAAAAAGGACAACGTCAACCAAGTTTTCAACAGTCTGTCAATTAATGCTGACCTACGTAGAACAAAGTTTTACCTCAGTCAGAAGAACTCCCATCTTCAGTATTTTATCAATCAAGCCCATTGCAGATTGATGTGATATCTCATTCAGATTTATCTTGTTCCTGTCAAAATAGTGACAACAGAAGACATTTAGAATAGAAAATCATTGCAGAACTAATGAAGCACTAAGATATGTTCAATTTACCTCTTTAACATTTTAGCAGATAGTTCTCTTGGGTCCAAGACATCAACTGCCCATCCAATTGAGTCATTTCCCTTTAGATTATCAAACAATTCTTCCCTCTTCTCTTCTTTTAGTGTCTTCGAATCTGTACCAGAAAAATGGCAAATGATAATACTTTAAGCCCAGTGAAACTAAAAGCAACATCACATAATTGCCCCTTTGCAACACAGTTTTGTAATTCATGTGTGCCCATGCAAGAGCTGTTAAGTCTTGTATTGTTGAAATCCAAACTTTTCTTGAGCAACCAATCCCCAAGGTAAAAGAAGTCTGTTAATATAACTCAAAGTTTTGATTACTATTTCAATGCATAACATGCCAAACTTAACTATTTGTGCTTATATCTTCAAGCTTCAAATTTGACGGGGTTGCTATATATGCACCACTTTATAATTGATAGATATTAGATCTGAGACTCAAAATTGTTATTTATGTTCAATGCTCGCTTAGTAAAGAGAGTTGTAGATTTGTAGAAAAGGAGAGGAGCCTTTCCTTTCAAATGACAACTGCCTCTTCCTGCTGCGAAGGCCTTGCACGAAACCAACCCCCCCACCCCGATCAAGTACCAGTTGTTTCGCTGGTAGGCCCACTTAGGTTAGGGGGGCATTGTCCCTCAGTTCTTACCAACCTCGGGTGTGTAATCGACATGTTGCTAACTTCAACTCGGTTGAATAAGAATCATTGATTCCCTTTGCTGTCCATTTCTTATTCATTCAGGGCGCTCGGCCGGTACTATATAAGCATTGGATTGCATTGGATTGCATCTAACATGGAAAGTGAGATACTAGCCATTATAGTACTCTCCCTAGTCCTAAATATAAGACATATTTATCTAATTTGATTAAATTAAGGATATTAATTGAGTTAGTTAAAACAACATAATATTACCCATATACCCTAACCAATATCCTTCACCCCACCCTCCCTCTCTTCTTTATCCATTATTAGGGAGCATTCATAACAATAATTTGGGGAATCTTGGTAAAAATTAGAAATAGGCCATATAATTAGTACGAAATTCATCTCCTCAAATAGGTCTTATATTTACTACCAACGAAGTAATTAGGATGGCAATACTTCCTTCAGTCCTAATTATAAAACCAGATATTTCTTTTGAGAAATTAAATGAATCCCTTTGAATGGACTATAGTTAATTTTTTTTTTCTTTAAACTAATTTATTCTTCTTATGAACTAACCAACGGAATTTTGATTGGAAAGTAGCTCCACATATAATGATTGTTGATGGAGTGAAGTTACTGAATACTGACCAGCGAAACTCAAGGTAGCGAGGGTGTTCTGGTAGGAGCGGGCACAGTATAAGCATGCGTACACCATGGGTCCTGAAATGAAAGTGTGTGCCAAGCTCAGATAAGATTTTTGCATGGAAATTGAAAAAGGGCAAGTGAAGTGAAGAGAAATTAAGGTGGAAAAAAATGAACCTAAGACGGGTCCTCGCCCTGCTTCGTCGATTCCCATGATGCAAGGCTGAGATGCCCATTTTGGGAGAAGATGAGCATCACATTCGCAACCCATTGCGTCGCACATTCTTTCAACTAATGAGCCCCCTTTCTACTTTCCCGCCATATCCATATAACAAAATCAATTACTAAAATGCTTCAAACAAGGCAAAATATATATATAAAAAAATGTTATTCATGCCCGCATTAAAATTTAATAATTCATCATGTTATGATTGTTATGCATCACCATTCACTTGTAGGGCTGTGCAAATTACGGAGAGGACACGACCACACATGTGCCCTAAGTTATGTCTTAAAATATTTCAGGCCGAAAATGCCTATGTGACCTGAAATCAAGATCAAGTAGAACATGTCCTTTGAGCTACATGACATGTCTTGTTGGTCTTAAAACATGTAAATTTTAAAAAATAATTAATAAATAATGAAATAAATTGAAAAATAAAAGAAATTGGGAAAAGGAATTAATGAAATATTTTTATATAGTGGTATACTCCCTCCGGTTTTAAATATAAGACCAAGTTGACTTTTTTGGAAAATACTAAAAAAACAAAATATGTTAATTATAAATTAATTTACCTCATTTTTTCGCATAGACTAGTTTATTTTACTTACAAACTAATGCATAATCTAAACATATATCAAATATGTCATAATTTAATAACCTATTTTACAACCTTAACCTCTCCAAAAAAGTCAACTAAGTCTTATATTTAGTTTTAAATTAATGATTAAATAATGTAGTTTTAAATTATGAAATAAATTATTTATTTATAAAAGTTTTAAATTGCAAAGATGACCACGTAATTACAACGAAAGTGCAAAAATGACCATATAAAATTTTTTAGAACAAACCTGTCCATCAAATTTCAAAATTGGGGAAAAATGGCTGTTACAATTAATTTTTTTTTTTACTTTTTCACTTATCATCGTCTATCGCATCATCATCACACAATGACAAATAAATACATAAGTCTGCCACATATTTTAGTGAGAGATGAATCGACAGATAATAATGCGTAAAAAGTGAAAAATTAACTATGCTGACCATTTTTGCCTCAGTTTTGAAATTCAATGGACAATTTTGCTCCAAAAAGTTTACATGATCATTTTTGCACCTTTGTGACAATTACATGGACATTTTTGCACTTTTATTATTTATAAAAAATAATTTCCATGTTGGACCACCCTAGTGGTCTTGAAGTCTATGCCCTTGTCATGTCCTATATGATGGTTAGGTTTGGCCCTGTCCTAATTGTTATGGTTTCGAGAAAATTTGCCCCATGACCAAATCCTATCGGGCCGGGCCGAGTCAATGTTAGACTGTTGGACCTTCGGGATTTTATGCAGCCTAATCACTAGTAATCACAAAATTCTCTTGATAATTAAATTTGAACATTCAATATCATAATTGACTATCACCTGACCTGACCTAATCTAAAGCCTTTGCTTTTTTAATTAAATGAGTGCTTACTATTATCATAAGGTTACAATATCAGGATATATTAATAGATAAGCTTACACTAATTTAAAAATGTTATACCACTAGATTATAAGACATTTTGTTTAAATAAACCCTTAATCATTTTAAGTTGTTATCCTATTTTCAATATGTCACAAGTTAATTTTTTAATATCTAGAATTCAATATTTGATTTTTTTGTTTGTGTTTGTGATTATTACTTATTACTCCCATTTTAAATAAAAAAGATTCTCAGATTTATTTAGATCCAACCTTTGACCATCAGATGATGAATAACTACTCAGGGAAAAGCGTGACACTTTTCTCCTGGATGGGGAGAAGGTTTGTGATCAAAGTAATCAAGAACAAGGGCAAAATATTTCTTTCAGTTCAACATCTCAGCAAAAGCTTTATGGGAGGAAATCATCAATGAGGCTACTCGAAATCCTAGAAATTGGCTCTCGATATGGTTTTGTACTCATGAAGGGGAGCCAACATTCATGTTAGCATAGGCCATTCGTTTTACTCCTTTTAGATTTATATTTTTGCCTTCTGAATTGTGTTGTATCTGTGGACAATAAGCCGATGCTCTAGATTATTAGACATGAAGGAAGCATGGTTGTGCCCACGGAAATTGATTTGGGTCTGCATGTCTGCTCGCTCTGATACCATGTTGACAAATTGATATATAAGGAGAACAAGATGAAGAAGCTAAGAAACAAATCTTTATTGATTGATAATGAAAAACAATACAAAAACAACAACAATATATCTAATCCTCTTAAACTATATCAAAAACATCCCTCGCAAAGAGGTGATGACCATTCCTCCTTGAGGTAATGGATTTAACAAAAAAAAAAAACAAATCCCTAACACTAGAGTAATGAGGAGAGAGATAAGTTAACTCTCCCTCTTGGTGTAGACTCTCATAAATCTCGCACACTAAAACATTTAGGCTATGACCCTTTATATAGCCAATAGGGCCACTAACTACCAAATACAAGATCTAACTCATTAAATGATTATATTATTTCTTTTTTTTTTTTGATACATATGATTATATTATTTCTAACAGTATGGTTTGTTACGTTTTAGTTCAATTTCTTTTTCTTTGTTGTAAAATTGTTTATGGTATTAGTATCATTTTATCTATTTTCTTTAAAAAAAAGGAGTATGGTCGGAAGTCGGAACTCGGAATAATACGCTTAATGCACTCATTAAAATCTTTTTGCTCCTTATAAAATTGTTGGACCATGTTTGATTATTATAATTTGGGCACGAAAACACAAACAAACATCACAGAATTCTATTATAGTTTAGGACACCAGTTCTCTTGATTTAGAGTATTTTTCAAAGCGAAAGGTGAACTTATCTAACTAACATATTATAGTAACATGCACTTACTTAACATCTTCATAAGGAATTAACCATAACTTTTTTGCATACCAAAGCCCTTAAATATGTCAAGCAACAGCTACTAATTAAGTTCTCATCCTGAAATAGTCAGTTACTTGGTTGGCAAGTGAAATATAATCACACTATTGGAGTCCAACTATGGTTGAATATTAGCCTATAGCCATAACCCAATCACTTGCTGGATTTCTTATGACGTTGTTTCTTTTTTCTTTTATTGGGAACCGTTGGTTGAACATGAGTATAACATGTCGTGGAAGGAAACATTATTAATGGAGTGGGCCTGTTTTGTGGAATTGGATGTTCACAGTTCACACATCATCACTTTTTTTGTCCAATATATCATTACTCACTATATTGTCCTCTCATGAACTTGGACTCTGCCCTTCCCTTGGATGCTTCCTTCCCTTTAAGTTTTGGAACCCTTCCTTTTTGTTTTTCCCACATGCCCTCTTCCTTTTGTTCTATTCCCATAAAATTAACTATTCATTCCTCACCCCCAAAAGCAAATTGAAGAGCTTAACTCACTGTTCGTTGAACTTAATCAATGATAATGCCATAACTCCCCCCAAAATTAGCCCAATCCTTCCTACATAGTCCAGGGGGAAATAACTCAATAACAGAGCAGATAAAGAAAGAGAAAATAGCTCCAAAACTGAAGACATTTGTGTGCTTAAAAAAGTATTAGCCACTAGTTATAGTTGGTAATCATTTTAATTTTCTAATAAAAACTAAGGTGGGACCCGCACCACATACTCACATGCTTAATGCAGTGATTTTTCTTATGTGTGACTCTCCTTTTAACATGACTCACATCATAAGAATGAATATCATTTGATTTAGTGGTAAGAGACACATTTAAGCTTAACTAAAACTAATGATTTGATCTCTGCTTGAGTATGAAGCACATTAAATCTCATGATTAGTTGTTCTACCCATCTAGGTGCCCACAATTAACTATTCATGTTAGTCTAGGGTCATTGATATGTTGAAATATGGTTCGCCTAAGGATATCAAAGGAGAAATTCAAAAATGACTCACGTTATAAGCAATTAGGCATAAGTTTATTGTATGAGTATTTTAATAAGTGGGAGGTTACAAGTTGAATTCGATAATAATGGTAACTTGTAATCATTGCTGTCTACATATAGAACAAAAAGATTCAGCATCAAAAAAAATCACCCCATAACTTATTTTAATCCACCAGATTGTGTTTTTCAGGAATAGATAATCCATCAGATTTAAAAATATACTTGTTAGATCGAGACATTATAAGATATATTTGTTACATGACAGTTTACTAGTTTTCAACTACATATTTGTTGAAACAAGGCTTTTCAATATATAAAACAGACATGTGATAGGACATCTGTTAAATTGAAACCAATTTTTCTAACACAAAACATCAATATAAAGTATGTTTTACTTTTCCAAATAATTATTTTAATGAAATTTTCATGTTAAAGCGGAGTAGGAAAAACAAATTGAAATTGTCTTTGATATGGTAAACAAGGAAAAGGTGAAGTTGGGTAAGACATGGTTTTATTTGTGGTAAACACAATTATGGTGTAATGTAACACTTGCGTTAATTAAGTTTGGTAGTTAAGATGTAATCACTAAGAGATATAAAATGTAACAATCAATTTAATATGAACATGAGAAAAGAAAAACAAAAGGGGCTAAGAAATGATGAATTGGCTAGTAAAATTGAAAGTTGAAGAGAAGTGGTTGGTGATTGCAATGGTAGCAAGAGTAGTTGATGGTGAAATATAAGCTATGCTGTGGATGTGATGTGACTATGTGAGTAACAAGTTATCACAACAATGAATGAAACTAAAGAGAAGTTGGGAAGAGAGGAAGGAAGGGAAATTTCTGAATGGACGTTCGGTAAAAGTGACTTTGGATTAAGTTTGACGGATGATTTTATGGTGGGGAGTGGTGGAGCGGCGGCAGAAGTGGCAGAGGTGACGGTGGTGGCCATGGTGATGGTGATGAGGAGAGTAAGAGTGAAAAGTAAGAAAGTGATTTTTTTGAACTGAAAAAAGTAAGAAAGTGATGAGTGTAAGGAAGATGAGAAAAGATATAAATATATACAATTTTACAAAGTTTGTTAACAGTCAAACATCATTGAAAATTTTGACCATATTAGTTATTTTAAGGGTGAAAATGTATAAATTGTTACTTTAGTGTGCTCAATAGCCAGATGGTTACTTAAGGGGGCAAATAAGAGTCTTACTCATGAAACTAAATTATTATGATGTGTTAGACCCATGATTAAATTATGAATTTGATGTGTTCGTGGACTCAATCATTTCACACCTTGAATCATTTACCATATACTCCCTCCGGTCCTATTTATAAGTCGCCAACCGCCACTAAATTTTGGTCCTTAATATAAGTCACCAACTAACATTAACTAACTCATTTATTAAAATTTTCCCAATATACCCTTAGCATTGGAAAATGAACATTGGAAAATGAGAAGAGAGAGAAGATGAAAAAGGTACATGTATGCTTATAAAGATGAAAGAGGTAGTGGGCCATAGTAATAAAAGTAAGAGGGGCAAAAATGGAAAAGACTAAAAAAATAAGACTAATTTAATGACTCAACTTCCATTAGCCTCCATTCCTTGGTATGTACAATTTGGGCGGTTGGCGACTTATAAATAGGACCGGAGGGAGTAGTGCTCTACACGTTTGCTATGTTTGTTTAATTTTTAAAAATTATTTAATTATATATTATGATTTTCTGCATTTTAATCATCAGGTCGTCTACTTCGAGAACAAATATTTAATACTGAAATTCATTTCAGAAGTTGGACCGCAATTTTAGTACGATATGATTGTTTTTTGGTAATGGTATGATATGAATTTATTAAATTAATTATACCGAAATACATCTGGAAATTTTATAATTTCTTCCCATTTTGGTCAACTCTTGACCTAAAATTTATTTATTACTTAAAAAATCAAAGTTTGATTTCCAATCATAATTACATTATGTCAAATGGAGGGGAGGGTTCACAGGAGTAAATAACTTCATTGCATGATTTAAGTTAGTTATTCCAATTTATATATGCCTTTATATTACTCGCTAACATATAATTAGATATGTAAAATCATTATTTTAAAACAAAGAAAAAGTTATTAGTAGCAAAGTTAAAGGAGAAAGAGACTCTTGATAAAGAAATAAAGAAAGGCGGAAATGCCGTAGTGACAAAGTTATAGTCTGAATTCTGAAACAAGCTAGGCAGTAATTATGTTCACAAAGGCAATTAATGGTATCACCAAAACTCCCTGCAAAATTCTTGTGAATGCCTTGTATTTATTATTCTTCTTCATAAATATTTGTGTCGTGTAATATTTCATTATTTACCAAAGCAAAACATATAGCGTTGAAATTTGTAACTTTTTGTTTTAAGAAAATTGCTAAAAGGTCCCAAAATGCACTCATAAAAAATTTCAACGAATGAATAAATTTTTGTTATGGCAAACAAAGGAATAATATATACTCATTGGTATTTCCCACAGTCGAATATATACTTACTACTTATTTGTTGAAAGACTTTTTCATAGTTACATTTTACCCTCAGAAATAATTTTTTTTAATTCCAAATGAAAAAAAAGATAATGGTACAGATAGATGGAACATGTGACAACCTTATCTAAAAAGGAAAAAAGAGAGAAGAATAAGTGCTCTCCTTCTTCTTAAGGCCAGGTTGACAGATTCACAGTAACATGCATTAGTTTACAAAAGAAGTCACCATCATTGCCTATACATGTGCATTGTTTATCAACCAGCACACCACACAATCCCATATCTTCACAAAAATATAACTCCAATAATAATCATTTAGATCAAACCTCATCCCTAACATAATTTTCACCTTTTGAGCTTTTTTCTATACACAAAGTGGGGTCAATTGGAACTAGCAAGTTCATCATGATCATGTGACATGAAACAAGACACTACTACCATAATATCTGAACTCAATCACTCTCACTGAACAATCATCTGAAGTATGGATTCCATTTTTTCTCTGTTTCTGCAACTTCTTATCAAGTCCAAATACTTCATTGCATCATGAGATGAGAGCCCTTCTAGTAGGAACTTGAACAATCGACCGTGTGTCGCTTGCATCACCTCGAAACATTGTTCCAATGCACTCAATTCTTCATCTCTGCTCATCTCCACTGCCTCCATTAATGGAAGCAACTCTACTTCCTCTTCTTTGAAGTGTTGTTTGCATTGCCCCTGTGTGCAAACAAAATCATCACCAACCAGATAAGTTCACATTAAGAAAGTCACAAATCAATTAGTTGGGCATTAAATTGGAAGTATAATAAAGTTAATGTACGTTGATGTAGGTCCTATCAATTGACTTAAATTAAAACCTCAATTAACAACCATATCCAAGATTCAACATGACTGATACATTAGTCTTAACCAAATTTGGATAATCATTTACCTGCAACAATTTAAGCCGAGAAGAGAGATTGGAGAGGGCTTCTCTATAACCAGGGCTTCCACAATCTAAGACCCCAACAGATTTTATGACTTCTTTGATGCCATTCATGAGTGGCAGGTCCCTAGCATGTTCCTCCTTTGCAGCTTTTGATAGCCCTGTGCATATAAATTCACTTCACATTCCATTCAACCATATTTTCTCCATAGCATTGATTCAAAAGCAAGCAAATTCATCTTTTTTTTCTTTTTCTTTTCAATTACAGAATGTATGTAAAGACTTCAAACTAGAAATGCCGTTTTTATTTCTTGTTTTCACTTTTTAAACATAAACTAGAAAACTCAAACTTTGTATTGAGCATCTAGTAGAAGACAAGTTGAACATAAAGAAATATTGCTCACTTGACTTCATAAATTCAAAGATAAGGCTAAGAAAAATCAAGCACAAAATAATCACAACGATCACATGATGTTATATAATATAAAAACACCAAACAGATCCAAATCAAATAATGACTAAAAACTTAAAGAGTATTTTTATACCGTTAAGCTATCTAGTGGAAAACAATCAGATTGTCTGACTTTTATGTAATTATTGAGTAACCTGTAATATAATAATAAACTATGGGAAATACATTAACATAATACCTAATCCTCATTAACTATATGATTCTTCATGTGTACGACTAACGCTCCTATCCAATTATTTTGATCAAATCACCCATCATATACTATTCAGGGTCACTACTATTACTCCCACCAAATAACGCTCCAATTCCAATTATTTCTATCAAATCAAATCCCCCATAATTACTCATCCTCTTCACTGTCAAATCCACAATCATAATTCATAATTTTTTTTTATCCAAAATCATAATTCATAATTAAACAAAGAAAAAACTCATGCACCGACTCCCCTCACAGTTCATTTGACTATGACATCAAACAGAACTATCCCGAAATAAAGTACCACAAGATCAAATCAACACTTTATGGAGATAGAGAGATAAAAACAATATACAACAACATTTTAACCCACAATATATCTAATTATATTATACAATAGTATTACATAATAATTAAAATAGATTGGTTTCCATAGAACAAGATAATTCCAAATAATTCAAAATTACTTACGAATTTGTTAATGACCACTATTAACAATGGACATAGAACCAGATGCAATTGTCCCTATTTTACATTATTATTTTTTTAAAAAAATAAGTCAAAAAATCAAATTATCATGTTCATTTGACCATGACATCAAACAGAAGTTATCCTGAAATAAAGTACTACAAAATCAAATCAACAACATTTTAACCCACAACATTTTAACCCACAACATACTTAATAATTAAAATAGACCGGTGGTTTCGAGAGAACAAGACAATTATGAATAATGCAAAATTACTTATTTATGGGATAATAGCATAGATTAACAAGTAAAGTTCCCTTATTTGTATCATTAATTTTTTTTAGAAAAAAGTTAAATTGATCTAATAATACTCCCTCCCTTCCTAAAAGTAAGATCACTTTAGGGAAGTGGATAAGTTCTTAAATATAAGATCACTTTCTATTTTGTCTCAATTTTGGTCCAAATTACCCCTATATTTCTTAGCTCCCTCACTTCTCTCTCAAATCCCTATTTGTCTTTTAAATTTAAGTGAGGGGTATTTTGGGAAGATCATGTAATCCTAATTCCTTGGAAAACCTTCCTTAATCTCTCCAAATTAGCCAAAGTGATCTTATTTTTAGGAACGGAGGGAGTATTTAGATAAGTAGTTAAGAAACAAATTCACAGAAACACACATGACCACAAAATGATAATGAAAGATTAAAACTTGAGTTCTAAGTTCTAACCTCGATCAGCCAAGTCAAATATGGGGAAGAGAACCCTCTCTTCCATCTGGGCATGCTCAAGCATGACCTCAAGAAGCTGAGAATAACTCTTGGCAAACTTCTTCACCTCCATCTTGGCACTCCCCATGGAGGGATCCACGGCCTTCCTGCCTCCACGTGTCGCCAGATCCTCCGCCCACCTCACCATCCTCTCCAAGTGCCACGTCACACTCCCATGCTGCAACCTCGTCACCCTCACCATAAAAAAAGACACCGTCTCATCCCTCTCCACACCAACACTACCACCCCCTCCAACAACAGTAGGAAACCTCGTATCAATGAAACGCAGCAGTGTGTCCCTGTTCCCTGAAACGGTGTCATTCCCGACTTGAAGTGTCACGTGACTATCCAGATCGTCAAGCTCGGCGGCACGTGCGAGCTCATCAGCTAGTGTGTTTCTGTGTCTCTCTCGGGAGGGGACGAAGTGGAGGGACACGTGTCTGTGGATGAGGGTGAAGCGAATGTAGGCGGCGAGGACGCTTTTGGGGGAGCCGTATAATCGGACGGTGGGGTGTGGACCGTCGTGGGGGACAATCTCAGCCGTTAGTTTCTCTGGTGTACGCACGCAGTTACCCATTAATATTAGTGTTAGAAGGAAGTTGAGGTTTTTTTTTTGGTGGGAAAAATGTAATTGAGGAGTTGAGAACGAAGGGATATCTTAGGGGAGAAAAAGTGTAATGAGAGAGAGAGTGAGGGTGGTTGAAGCTTAAATATAAACAGAGATTTATATTTATTGGTAGTTGGTGGAGAGTGGAGACTACTGAAAGGGACGACTGATTAGTATTATTAGTAATTAGATAGATATTACTAGTATTTTACCTCTGCATATGTATAGTGTGAAGAGAAGAGAGAGGAAGAGAGTAAAGGGAAAGAATTGAATCAGTTATTATAAGAGGACGTGAATGGGAAGAAACAAGCTTAAATTTCCTACCTTTTTCCATGACCGGTGGAAAAAAATTAAAGGGAAAAATCGCCTAACTCCCTCCCTTTCTTATTTTATCCATTATCATTGTATTTAGTATTTACATATTAAGTTAGTTTTTTTGTAAGGAGTTTAAGAAAGAGTGTGTGTGTCTATATATATATATATATATATATATATATGAATTATTTGAATAGATTTATTTTATATTAAGAAACAGGGGTATGGAGTACAAGATTGGTTTAATTGAGTTTTTTAAAAAGATTAAAAAAAGTAAATTAATTAGTTTTTTTAACTGAAATAAATTAGTTAATCCTAATATAATTTAAAGAAACAAATTCTGAGAGAGAGTTCAGACAAATGAGTTATAAGTGACCAATATAATTAAAAACAGTTAACTTTTTCTTATAATTATTATAATGAGAACTAGAGCCTTTGAATATTAATATGGTTGATAATAATCTTTGATTCCAGAATTTACCTTCATTTTGATTTTAGTCTCTTACATTTTAAACAATAACTTTTGGTTCATCTAGAAGTAACATAGTCTAATTTCTACGAAGACAAAGGTATTAATGTTTTAACCAAAATGAAATTTGAAATTTGGTTCACATACATACAGAAACCTTTTACTTAAAGTTTGGACTTTGGAGGATCAATCCAAACCCAAATTAAGAAAAATTTAGACACCAATGATAATATTAAACCTCATTAATATTCCAAAGGTTAAATCTAATGAGCCGTTGGTACAGATGATAATTTTTTTCCCATTTAATAGAAATCATTATTGAAAGGTTCATTAAAATAGTCCAACTAAATCAGTCAATTTATTTCAAATAGAGGTAACCTGCAGCCCAATGGCCATTTTAGTTCTGAATTTGTTTGTTGATTATTAATTTGTGTTCACCATTCTTCACCTCTAGTAGCCATGCTAGTCAATAATTTAGTGAGAAATATGACGTGGTATCTTGTGTACATATTACTATAATATTTTAAATATTAGGACATTCAATGTAGCAGTAAATGTAAGATGTATTAGTGTTTTATGCAAGAAAGTAATGATATTTAAGTGTTTTTAACAGGCACTACATCACACGTGAGTAAATTTAAATTTATTTATATATCTTTCCTCAAACAACCCTTTATAAATAAAATATAATTATTCAGGCAAGAATTTTTTTTATTTCGGAAAATTGACCATAGGAAATTTTATTTGATTAAACAGAATAGCTGAAACATCCTCACTGAAAAGTTTATGTTATTCATAAAATTTGTTTACAAATAGATTCCATAGCAAGCTGTCTTTAACATGTCTAATTTTTGTTCAATTGTGTGCAACCAATCTTTAAGTCTTTATTAATATGCAGAACAAAAAAAACATTTGCACATGGAAGATATGTTGTGTACAATTGAAGTAAAGTTGATATCGCTATCAAAATGATGTACACTCCCTCAAAGCCATGAGTCCTTAACATTTGCTTTAATTTTTTAATTGGGGATTTTTCACCAATGTTTTTAATTGCATATTGAAGCTGAGAAAATCCTTTTATTTATATTTTTTTTATTTTTTAATGATATTCCACTGATCACTACTTTAAACTTAAGATGAGGGTTGGGAGGGAAATAATTGTCTTCTCTCCCGCTAAATATACTCTTTGGAATTCCAAACTCATGTTACCCTCTTCAGAGTTATTTTTTGTTATCCTAGAGATTAGCTTTTGACCGACCATAGAGTATTTATTTGGGTAAAGCTTAGATCTTTATGGAGAAGTACAGTCTGTTATGAAGAGATAATGATTCTAAAGAATAAATAAGCATCAATGGTTTTGGTAAAAAAAAAAATAAAATAAAATAAGCATCAATGGTAGTATCATATGAAGAGATAATGATTCTAAAGAATAAATAAGCATCAATGGTTTTGGTCAAAAAAAATAAAATAAAATAAGCATCAATGATAGTATCATATTAAAGATTTAGATATGCCCATTGCCCAATCTAGTCAAAAAAGTTATGCCCAAATCTATAACTGGCAATAGTACCAACTACTGAGAAAATAGAGTAGAGTAAACATTATTAGCTACTAGGGATGGAAATAGGCTAGGCTTAGGTAGACTTAGTTAAAATAGGCCTGAGCCTGTTTAAAAATCTAGACTGTAAGCCTGAGCCTGAGCCTATTTGTAATTTTAATTTTAGGCCTGAGCCTAGGCCTTCAAAAGGCCTAACAAGGCCTGAAAAGCCTATTTAAAAGCCTACTTAAAATGTTGACTCTTAAATAGGCTTGAAATTTTATACTTCTAATTTTATATATAAGTCTTTACACCTATTAAAACTTGTATACAAATTATGAGATGTGAAGTTTAGATGCACAAATAAGTTGATACTATTATAATTAATTTATATATTTTATTTATTTTATACAATATTATAATAGAAATCACAAAATAATTAAATAGGCCCAGCCTGTAGGCTTGTAGGCTAGACTTTGTGAAAAAAAGCCTGACCTATTTAGTTAAATAGGCCGAATGATAGGCCTGTTTACTAAATAGGCTAGGCTAGGCTTTTTGAAGGCTAGGCCGTAAGCCCCTGTTTAAAGCTTAGCCTATTTCCACCCCTATGCTACCCCTACAATGATAATTTAAAAATAGTAAGTTATTGAAATGTGTAAGAATCTTTTTTTTGGCCAAAAATGTGTAAGAATCTAGTACATAAATATATAGGAGAAAGACATAACTTAATAGTGTTCACGTTGGTATCGTAGGGCATCAGAAAAAGCTCGTGGTCTGACATTGGGGTTTGCAGAGTTTTGGACATTGACGTGGGGAAGCACAACCATTGGTGCCACAACGATTTCGATGAATGAGTCAAAGAGATTTGTAAAATCAGTTAGAGACTTGTCCTATTTTTTAATCCCAAATGTGGAAAAAAACAAATTAGGGAAGTATCCTGAAGGAAAACAGTTCAGTCACCAAAAAGATGTTGGAGGAAAATTAAATGAGCTTTTAAAAAATAATTAAAATATCGGTTTCACATTTTTAATACGTTAATATCCAATTTCAAAACCTTAACATGAAATTTCTGTACTTATAGTATTAGATATTTTTATTTCACATATTATTAATATATTTCATTCCCCAAATTAACACCCCACTAAGTGAGACTCAAACTGAGATGTCCCTTTTTTTTGCATGTTATAAATCTTGTTTACATATTAGTGTCAAATTATAAAAGTCATTTTAAAAATATGGCGTATACATAGTTAGACAAAAAACTTATTTTAATCCTTCATGTTTTTTTTTGTTGGCCAATATTTTAATCCTTCATGTTAAAAATTGGAAGTAGATTCAATGATATCTGAGCTGCAGCAAAGTTTTCAGATTTTTAGTGGCTTCAGTGCTTCTATAGCAAGTCTGTGGGCAAAACATATCTTTGTGCCACCTCCATGGTTATCAATGCATGAATTTATGGGAAGTTTAAGGCTTTAAGGTTATCTCCTACAATTGGGCTGAAAGTTAGATGCTTGGCTGGCCCATGATCCTCTACCCAATCTGCTCAAAATATTGCTTTGTGCCCATTTCCTACACTACATTTCAATCCAAGATTGAAATACCAACAACATTTTCATATAATCCAAACATGGTTGTGTTTTGATTGAGTCAATTGAAACCTGCAAGTGTGTGACTCGTGGACTGAAATACCATAATTATCAGTACTATCTGACAAAACGTGTAAGCACAATGTAGCTATTCCGGCAACTTGTCTTTTCTTACAAGCAATCCCCACGTATATAGCAGAATTTATATCTAACAAATTAAAAATGATTTTTAATGAAAATAGTACTATTTAGGTATATAACACCACTAAATGTTCAAATCAACTGTGTGATGCTCTAGGTTAAAAATTGATTTCATGTTTAAATCTTAGGCATGCAAATGTAACAATTATTCGGAGGTATTGATGCTTCCTCATTGTACAGAAATATACTTGTAAATTGAACAGCTCAACGACTTATAACATCTATCATGTGTAAATAAAGAAGAGAAAAACAGAAATACCCCTTCCACCCTAAATGTATACTCCCTCCAGTTCTAAATATAAGATCTAATTGTCTATTTCAAAAAAAACCTTAAAAAAACAAAATAAGTTAATTACAAATTGATTTACCTAATTTTCCCCCTTAAACTAGTTTATTTTACCTATAAACTAATGGATCATCTAAAAATCTATCAAATATGTCATCATTTAATAACCTATTTCGCAACATTAATCTCTACAAAAAAAAGTTAATTAGGTCCTATATTTAGGATCGGAGGTAGTAACATATTTGAGGAATTCACCACACTTATAAATACATCAAAATCCCTTTTAACGCTCTTTAAACAATAATTAAACAAAAGATGAGATAGAGCTAATAGAACAGCGAAGAATTAGTCACACCTAACACTCGAGTAGGAATACTTTGGGAAACACAAAAATAAACCATTTTAATTCTAATTAATACTAATAAAACTAATATATTTAATATATATATATATATATATATATATATATATATATATATATATATATATATATATATATATATATATATATATGACCAAGTATAATATGACCTTTATTTTCTGAGGCCGTGTACTAACCACAGCCTCCTTTAGAAAGTTAAAAGCGAGAAAGTTGAAGTCATTGTCTTCTTCTTCGTCGATCATTCTTGCACTGTAAGCAAACAAGTACTCAATTTGATTAGTTCTCAATTTCATTCTTGCTTTTCGTTTTATTCCCAACTTAATTTGGAAACGAAGAGTAGATATAATGATCAGATTGATGATTCATGCGTTGAACATATAAGTTTTTGCGTTGTTTGTAGTTGGAATTTAGAAATTCAAGTTAGTGTTTTTTGTGGTTTGATTTATACCCTTTTACTTAAATTCATATGTTGGAATTGAGATTTTCATTATCGTGGGTTTTCTCTGTACTGTACGGAAGGAATGGATTTCTTTTAACTCTCAAGTTAATATTTTTCTCATTTTGTTCACTTTTTTGTATTTATTTTCTTAATTTAGAAGTTAGAAACACCAAATATCATTGATTACAGGAAAAACAGGTGACTTTTTAGTATCTAGTTTTGTACTTCTCACTCATAATATCCATACATGAACTTCAATAACTTAGATGTGTGAACATGACAACATTTGTGCATGTATGATCAAATTGATAATACCAAATTACCAATGGATTGAATGGATTAGAAAATGGTGGGCTGTTAGCATTTTTTAGTTACGATTTTCCACTTGTAAAGTTGCACTTGCTATTGGGTCTGACGTCGTGGGTTTGAATCGGTCACTTTGCAAAATGCAGGGGTTAGGCTGCCTAGTATATTCCCTTCCTAGCACCCTCACCAAGTGGGGACTAGATTTGGTTGACCCTTTAATGTTGCACTTGCCGTGGGTTTTGCTTTGTGCTTGGGCTACTCATGAGCAACTTCTAAGATAGTAACTGTTATTTGAGGCTTTTGTTTTTGAAAAAAAAAATATCTTGATTATAATTTTTTATCAAATTATGGGTTTACAGTTTGGTTAAGTCTCTGTTGGCATTGTTCCCTTACAAGGTTTGGATTTGATTGGTGGAGCTAATCAGGATCAGAGATGAGTAAGCGAGGATTAATCTATAGCTTTGTTGCTAGAGGAACTGTTGTGTTAGCTGAACACACGCCATACACTGGAAATTTCAGCACCATTGCTGTTCAATGTTTGCAGAAGCTACCTTCCAACAGCAGCAAGTACACGTTCTCGTGTGATGGGCATACGTTTAACTTCCTCATAGACAATGGGTTTGGTATTGACTGTTTCTAGTAAATATTTTTAATGTATTATTGGTGTTGATTGGTTCATATGTCATTTTCTGATGTGTTTCTCTGCAATGTAGTTTTCCTCGTGGTTGCAGATGAATCAGCTGGAAGAAGTGTGCCTTTCGTATTTCTCGAACGAGTGAAGGATGACTTTTTCCAGATTTATGGTTCAAGTATTAAGAAAGGTGATTCTGGTCCACTTGCTGATGAAGATGACTTTTTTGAAGACAAATTTAGTGCTGCATACAATTTAGACAGAGAATTCGGGTAATCATATGTACTGTATTTCTTTTCATCAGTTTGGCCTTTTGAACTTCGGTATTTACTTTTTTTTTTGTTCTTTTGTGCAGCCCAAGACTTAAGGAGCACATGCAATATTGCATGAACCATCCTGAGGAAATAAGTAAACTATCAAAAGTAAAGGCTCAAATTACCGAGGTCAAGGGGATCATGATGGAAAATATTGAGAAGGTATAAGTTTCGTAGTCTGTTATAAGGATGAGCAAAATGCCTATGGTGTATGTATGGTTACGTGTAGAGCTTACCCTGTTGATATGTTTCTGAAATATTTATTTAGGGAGGGTTTCAAGTTATGTTGATTGTGCAATTGAATACTATTCTATAGACTTAACCTTAATTGCATTGTGTCTGAGGATTCTATTATTCATTGGGAAAGGGGATTGGTACAGTTTGTTGCTAAAATATGGAATATGCATTCTGAGGTATGGCTTTTGTTGAAAACAAAAAGGGTTTCACAAAATAAAAGTCTTCTCTCTATTTCATTGATGTGCTTACATACTTAAAATATAAAAGTTTCCTAAAAATACAATAAACTTCTCCTACAAATTTACCTAATATGATTGATTACCTAGTAAAAGCATAATATTCTTATATCTAAATATTTCCTAATACTCTATAATTATTTCCTAATAATCTTCTAACACTCCCTCTCAAGTTGGAACATCCAACTTGTTACAAAGATAATCCCAAAAACAAACAAAACTCAACACTCCCCATGAGCAACAAATCAGTGAACTTGATGCAAAACCAAAGCTGAAATCTGAAATCCAAACAGGAGCTCATCCCAACACAACCCGAATGCAATCACCACTGGGATCCACTGGAACGAGATGACAACTCCAAATCACAAAGTTCAAACAGAACTCCGAATTATGGTCAAAAAAAAAAAAAACAGAACTCCGAATTATAAAACTCCAAATCACGAGGTTCAAACAGAACTCCAAATTACAAAACTCCAAATCACGAAGTTCAAACAGAACTCCGAATTACAAAACTCCATACCGCTATGGAAATAGCATCAAGATCACAAACTAACACCCAAAAATCTGAAACAACTAGAATTTGGAACCACAAGATCCAAGAATTTGGGTCATTTAATCAATCGGTTATAGATTTTTGCAAGAGAAAATAAGAAATGATGATGATATTGTTAGCTGGTCGTGGCCATGTGAGTTCATAGTGTGGATTATTTACTGAAACATTACAGATACAGATTCTCTGCTTTTCTGCTACAACAGCCTTTTTTGTTGTTTTCACTCAAATTAAGATTCACATTTCCCTTTCTTTACAAAAACACAACAT
Organism: Mimosa pudica; assembly: GCA_029929735.1. Lineage (NCBI taxonomy): Eukaryota > Viridiplantae > Streptophyta > Magnoliopsida > Fabales > Fabaceae > Mimosa > Mimosa pudica. Next base: position 1,091,981 of record JAKELP010000021.1, on the reverse strand, counting down.
TTCGTTTGCATATGTCTGAATATGCAGCTGAGACATGTATTTTACATCTCAGTCCATTTTATATGAGCTTAAATTGTCTCTGACACAATCTGTATTTAAAAGGATTTGAATATTAAGACAATTCAATGGAAGAAGTTAGTCCTTTATGGGGACAAACATCATAAATGTTGTTCCAGATTATTTAGATTTTTTGTTGACTTGCGTTGCTCTATAAAGCATGGCTTGAAGTTATTATCCTTATTGAGCCCTCTAGTAACAGCCTCTGTGTTACCTGACTGCAGGTTTTGGATCGTGGCGAGAAGATTGAGCTTCTGGTTGATAAAACAGAAAACTTACAGTTCCAGGTATCTACCAATTCTTAATTTTCCTTCTCATACTAAACCTCTGTATTGGACATGATATTATCTAGCCCCTCAATTACTTTTACACTTCACGAGACAAAATTCATTTCCATTAACTTATACAATGCAAAATCACTTAAATTTAGCTAAACAAAGCACTCACTTAGATTACACAGATGTTTCAAATTCTGTTGGCTCAGACCAACTATGTTCATATAATAATGTCCCATATCGTAGGATTGTGCATTTTAGTTTTGCTTCTGATGGATGATGACAGTTTGATTATGTTTCTTGCTTTCAAATTTAGGCCGACAGTTTCCAGAGGCAAGGCAGGAGCCTGAGGCGGAAGATGTGGCTTCAGAATCTCCAAATGAAGTTGATGGTGGGAGGTGCAGTCCTCATCCTGATTATAGTTTTGTGGCTTATTATTTGCAAAGGTTTCAAATGTTGATCGATGGTTCCTGTCTTAATACGTATATAACAATAAATGGATGGATGTACGTGATGAAATTATGCTTGCACGTATGGTTAGGTACATGAATGTATAATGTTAGTACCTTAGCTAGCCTGTACATGATCATGTGGAACACTGCTTGCTTTCAAGTTCAGTTCTTAGTTTGAACGGTATTAGATTTGAAAATATATAAAGGTTTTATATCTTGAGGGTGCAATTTTTTTAATTTTATATTTTCGTGGAGTCTAAGTGTTTTAACTTCAAAAGTTGGAACAAAAATACAAGTTAAGAATATACTCCCTCCGTTCCTAAATATAAGATCACTTTGGTTAATTTAGGGAGATTAAGGAAGACAATAAAATTACATGATCTTCCCAAAAACCCCCTCAAGTACTCAACTTCAAAAGGAGGAGGAGTTTTCAATGAAAAGAGGGAATATAAGGGTAGTTTGGGCAAAACTTGAGGTAAAATAGGAAGTGGTCTTATATTTAGGAACTTATCCACTTTCTCAAAATGATCTTATATTTTGGAACGGAGGGAGTAAAAGCTATTGGTACCTAAGTATTAATTGATGTCTTCTACAACTCTACTCCTCAATTTTTAATCCCTATGGAAAGAAAAGTAAAGGATACGGAGAGAAGGCAACTGAAAGAAAATATACTTCCCTCTCTACCATTTAAAAGGAGAGAAAAAAGAGGCATGTGGTTTTCATACCATTTGAAGTTTGCTCCTAAAAAATTGTAAGAGCAAAACTAGCCCATTTGAGAGACAAAAAACAAGAAGCATGGGGTCAACATTTTAATCTATAGTTTTATTGTACTGAAATTAGTCATCTATTTTCTTTTGGTTTACCATATTTATCTTAACATATAGACAATAATCTCTAAACTTTATGCTCCATATTTTTTCTCCCCTTTATAAAAATAGTTAGTAGAAAGTTTAATCAATCAAATGAATGACAATATGAGCAGATTGGTGAACATTTCGAAGAATACTTGATAACATAGCATTCTCCATGTATATATGTATTGCCTATCCAGCGATCGAAGAAACCTAAGTGTAACGAAATATTGTAGTATTATTAAAATAAGATCTTAGATATGATCAAGGACACAACACAAATCCATGCGTCATCAATATACCTTATCCTATAGTCATTGAAGAAGATTTCATATTCCACCAGTATATACCCCCCCTTCCCTAACCACACGAGTCAATTAATTTTTTTAGGCTAAAATATATTTTTGGTCCCTTATGTTTGCATCAAGTTTCAATTTAGTTCTTTATGTTTGGAAAGTACACTTTTAGTCCTTTTTTGTTAACACCGTTAGTTTAACTTAACAGAAAATGTTAACTTAACAATTTTAAATGATCTAAAAATACTGAAAACATGTTCAGATTAAAATATTTGAATGTAAATATTTTTATATTTTCAAAATTTATCATTTTTGGTCCAATTTCTTTATAAAATAATCATTTAAAATTGTTAAGTTAACATTTTCCATTAAGTTAAACTAACGGTGTTAGCAAAAAAAGACTAAAAGTATACTTTCCAAACATACAGGACTAAATTGAAACTTGATCCAAACATAAGGAACCAAAAGTATACTTTAACCATTTTTTTAATAGAGATTATGGAGAACCACTGTCAAGTCCTTAACTTTGATTGGGATGGGAGAGATACCCATATTTAGTGTTCACCAGTTTCTAAAACATAATCCATTTCTAGTAGAAGGATGTTAACATCTTTGCTACCTAGTGCATATAGCTTTCGCTAAGTGGGATATAAAAATTTTTTTGATAAGAGGGATATAAAAATTTTAGATGTACCTTTACCAAAATATATATATATATATATATATATATATATATAGATGTAATGCACACCCTATTATCATATAAACAAAGAAAATGTTCGCAGAATTTCAACATATGATCTCCATATATATCGCCTGACAACAACATAATATTGTTGTTTTTCACATACATAATTTAATTACCTTATGAGAAAATCATAATTTAATTAATTAATCTAAGTTTTCAAAAGGAAACTTGGGCAAATTGAACAACGTGAATTCTTGACGGTAATGAAAATGCAGGCATCCCAAAAACCTTGTGGAAATATAGTATTGAAATGCAAAAGCAACAATATAATGTATCCCTGATTTGCTGCCTCTTGCATGTGATTACCGACACCTTGAACGTGCTAGAAAGAATTTGAATTGAATCAGAGAAATGGTTCCAACACAAAAGCAAAACAGGAACCCATTACATTATGGACGTGGCTTTCTATTGTATAGACATTATACACACAGATATGCATATACACATAACACATTGATGAAAGACTTTGGAATAAAACATGGAAATATAATATTATGAAAGTGAGAGGGAATATTCTTCTAAGGTGGGGAATGTGAAGACTTGGCGTTTTATGCTCCAAACATAAATTATTTCTTTCTAAAGATTCTCCTTACTGAGATTATATATATATATATATATATATATATATATATATATATATATATATATATATATATATATAAATTTATGATACATCACTTTCCCGTAATATCATACTCTGCGGGTTATTGTGTCCTCAAAACAAACAGAAATTCATATACATAAATACATATATGAATTAAATGTATATAATTAAAGTATTTGTTTTGCATTCCTATTAAGCTAAATCAAAAAAGAATCAACAATATTATGATCGCACAAGCTTAAAGGAAGAGTTTTAATTTCTTTAAAGAGGAATCCAAAAGTTGGTCGAATGAGTAGCTTTCTCTATTTGACGATCTCATAATAATGAAAAAACAATAATATACGATTTTAAAAGAAAAGACCTTAGTTTAAAAGACTAGTTATAACCTCTTGAACTCGTATGTCCCAATCTTTAATTATTCTAATATTAGATTCATTCCCCACAAATTGATATTGTATGTGTTTTCAGCAAGCATGCATATGATTGTAATCAAAGTAGTTATGACCTCTTAAACTTGTGTGTCCCGAACTTTCTAATAATAGGCTCATTCCCCACATATTGTGATTTCATAAAGCTTATACCTGTTATAGAATTAAGAAGGTTCGATCAAATGGTTTTATCAGGATAAATATTACCATATATATGTTATACTTAAACATTATCATTTGTTATGTTGAATAGAAAACTTAAAGTTTTTTCCGTGTTATTCTTATACATCCAAATTGCATCTCATCTATTCATTTGCAAAGTTGAAAATGAGAAAAAAGCTGTTATAAAAAGTAATTTTGAGTTACTTTGAAGCAAGAAAATAGTACTTTGCAAAAAGTATTTATTTATAGATAGAAATACTCAAATATGGTTTAGATGTTGGAGAATCATTTAAAAGTAAAAATCTAAAAAGTATTTTTACAGAATAGTTTAGGAGTAAAAATCTAAAAAGTTCTTATTATCACATAATAGATTATGGGAATTGTTTGTTAATTTTAGGAGTAAATTAGAACATTAGATTATAACCTATATTACATATAATTAGATTATAGGTTAGTTAATATGCAGAATAACTTAGTTTTGAAGGGAAAAAATAACTATGTAGCTAGACATTTTAAAATGATTAAATTTACATCCTTAACTTCACTAAAAATTAATGTGATATAATAATTAGGACCCAATTTTTCATTTTCTATCGTGAATGAATATTTACTATTAGTAGTAATTTTCAGATTCTTGTTGTGAATGTAGACATGAAACATGAGAAAAACTGAAAAAGGAAACACAGAATTGTGTGTGAGAGGCAGTGGTTAACGCGTGTGAAGGAAGTCCACATTTTTGTTCTTTTGCCAAATGCCAATCAATACATTCATCACTTTCACTAAAGCACCTCTTTCCTTCATATAAACACTTGTGTCACTCCTTCATTACTCTCCTTCATTTTCTCCTTTCACCCCCAGGTATCATTCTCTCTCTCTCTCTCTCTCTCTCTCTCTCTCTCTCTCTCTCTCTCTCTCTCTCTCTCTCTCTCTCTCTCTCTCTCCCTCCCTCCCATATTCTTCTCCTTCTTGTACTTCTTTTCCTAACATTGTATGTGCATGCAACTAATGCATTTTATTTTGCTGTGTCAATGAGTACCTTACTATATGTCCATTTCTTTTACGATATTTTATTTCTAAGGCACTTGACTAATATACTATGATTGTGTGACGAATATATTATTCTTTTTCGTTCAAGATTGATTTGAACTGAGTCTTGGTTATTTTCTTTTTGCACCGTTTGGTTCAAAGGAGGGGAGAGGAGGGGAGGTTAAATGAAGTGAGAGGAGGGGAGGTTGAGTGAGATATGAGATTTTGTTTGGTTGGATGGGAGGGGAGGGGAGGGGAGGTTATAGTTTTTGTTTGGTTAACAAGGGGTGAGGAGGGGAAATTAATAAATATTGACAGATATGTCCCTACTACATTATTTAGATTTATTGCTAATATATTTAAAATTTAAAATATTACCATAAAAATTGTTATATTTTTTTATTAGAAATAAAAGTTGTTATATTTATTTTTGATAGAGAAAAAAAAATATAACAATTTTTATTTCTGATAAAAAAATATAACAATTTTTATATTGGTGTATACAAATAAGTAAAAGACTATTAACAATTGTATAATTTATTTTGTTGTGATTGTTCTTAAAATGTTTCAATTAAAAAAAGATAATATAATATTCTGAAAAAAAGGAAAAAAGGTAGGCAAAAATATAGGAGATACAATATTCTGAAAAAGACTGATTAAAAAAATGATAATGCACTGAGCAAAAAAAAAAAGATAACGCACAAAGGAGATATATTCATGTGCGCAGTACATTACAATTACAAATAATAAAAAAATAATATAGAAAAGAAAGCATATGGATAAAAGAAACTTGTTTGTTAGGAGGGAAGTGAAGCCTTGAAAGTGGAAGTGGGATGAGAATTAAAAATAATGTTGTTTGTTACAATGAATTCTACTTCTATGGAATTATCAATATCAATTCTTCAAAAATGGTAAAACTCATTTCCTTAATAAAAGTTGATAATTCATTTGAGTTTTAAAGAAGTGGAAATATTTGAACAATTTTACCCCAAATAATTAATTTAATAGACATTCTTACCCATAGTTTTATCCCAAAATTTCTCTTTTTAGTTACATTTTTTAGTGATAAATATTATTTTAGTTAAGTAGAATTATAAAATATTAAAATAAAAATATATTAAATATATATTAAAATATAATCTAGAAAATCTAGGATATGATATTTTTATACATTATTTTTAATTAAGGTCAAAAAAAGTCTTTTTGATACATCTTCTGTTTATTTATGTTTCATAATATTTATATTAATGAGTTCCATGTTTATCTTCATCCTAACAAACAAATTTTAAATACCAATTTCACTCTCACCTCTGATTCCACTTTCACTTCTGCCTACACTTCCATTGAAATCAGTTCCTTCCTAACAAACGAGGAGTAATTGTAGGAAGAAGAAAAGGAAGATTTATTAGATAAAGCATAAGCATATCTATTTTTTGTCAATTTTGTATTAAAATACAAACTTTGATCATTTTTATTGATATTCTGAAGATTCCTTATTTATCATTGGGACTGCCGTAAACACATTAGATAAGTGTAAGAATTTCTCTTTAGTGTCACATAGATGCTAATGGAATATGTGTTCACTCTCACCTCTCTTCTGTTTTCACGAGGTGCATTGCATCCTCCTGTGTATAAATATCTCACATATATGTTTATAAATATCTCACTAAGAACATTTAATAAAGTGCATATCTGTTTCTTCTTTTTTTGTAGATTAATTGCAGATAGTGGCTTGGCTACCTTAGCTTCTTATTGTTTGTGACTACTATATCGAAAGTATAATATAAGCTCATTAATATAGTATGTCTTAAGCTTTCTGCTTCTTTACCTTAGTTTTGTTCTTTTGTTTGAAGTAAAAATCTCATGAATGCTACAAATCCTGTGGGCTATGGCACATTGAAATTACTATTGTGGTCCCTCCTGTAAAATTCATCCCTGTATTTAGTTTTGTATGTTAGGTGGTTAGCCTCACATTCTGCAAACTTCTGAATCAGAAATCCATAGCCTTACATCTGAAGGATGATGAATTTCATGTCCCATGCATGTGATATGTCAACACGTTTTATACTGATGCAATCCTTCCCTTGTTTGTTTCCAAATCAATTTTGGTAGCCGTTCTACCACATTTCAAATAGAGAAAAAATCATGCCAGCTACAAGTCATAAACTTAAAAATTTTGTATGTGTGGGGTATATGAACTCTAAATGTACTTATTTTGTTCTTATTTCCCATGAGCTCAAGGGAATGTCATAATTTATTGATTATGCCCCACATGCCCATTTGTCCTTCATATCTGGACCACTTTGATATATTATTTCCTGTCATGTGATGGCAGATAATGGACCACCTTCAGGTCCAAGAATATAACTTTCTGACCATTGTTCTCTTCACTTGCCATTTATTTATTACTCACTTGTCCTAATTATAAGACCATTTTGACTTTTTAGGAGAAATTAAGGTGCAAAATTAATCACTTTAAATTATCTACAGTTATTCCCCCCCCCCTCAAAACTAATTTATTCTCCTTATAAACTGACCTGATCCTATTTTCATAGCAGCTAGTTGATCTGAAGAAACAATGGGAGCTGGAGGCCGTGTTACTACTGCACCTAAAGAAAACTCTGGAGAGAAACAGAAGCCTCTTTCAAGGTCACCTCATTCAAAACCACCCTTTACTGTTGGTGAACTCAAGAAAGCCATTCCTCCACATTGCTTCCAACGTTCTCTCTTCACCTCATTCTCCTATGTTATTCATGACCTTTTCTTGGCCTTCATATTCTACACTGCCACCACTTACTTCCATCTACTTCCTCACCCAATTCCCTACCTTCTCTGGCCTATTTATTGGACCCTCCAAGGCTGCATTCTCACTGGTGTATGGGTGATTGCTCATGAATGTGGCCACCATGCCTTTAGTAACTATCAATGGCTTGATGATTTGGTTGGCCTAACACTCCATTCTGCACTTCTTGTCCCATACTTCTCATGGAAAATCAGTCATCGCCGCCACCACTCCAACACCGGTTCTCTTGAGAGCGATGAAGTGTTTGTCCCGAAACCGAAGGCTAAAATAGCATGGTATGGCAAATATCTAAGCAACAATCCACTAGGAAGGGCTCTAAGTCTCCTCATCACACTCACACTTGGTTGGCCTCTCTACTTGGCCTTCAATGTTTCTGGCAGACACTATGACTGCTTTGCAAACCATTACAACCCATACTCACCCATATATTCGAACCGTGAGAGGCTTCTAATATATCTGTCTGATGTCTGTGTGTTTGGGGTATCCTATGTGCTGTATTATATAGCAAGTGTGAAAGGACTAGCCTGGCTTTTGTGTGTTTATGGGGTACCATTGCTTATTGTGAATGGCTTCCTGGTGACAATAACTTATTTGCAGCACACACACTATGCATTACCACACTATGACTCATCTGAATGGGATTGGCTGAGAGGAGCATTGGCCACTGTGGATAGAGACTATGGGATATTGAACAAAGTGTTTCATCACATAACAGACACTCATGTCACCCACCATCTCTTCTCTACAATGCCTCATTATCATGCAATGGAAGCAACAAATGCAGTGAAGCCTATATTGGGAGAGTACTACCAGTTTGATGGAACTCCCTTTTATAAGGCCTTGTGGAGGGAAGCAAGAGAGTGCATCTATGTGGAACCTGATGAAGTTGATGCATCTCACAAGGGTGTTTATTGGTATCGCAGCAAATTTTGATCTCATGTATAACATGTTAGTCTATGTATGAGCTTATCTAAGAACATAACAATAATGAGAACGTTTTCTCAGTCTTGTTGAAGTAGAATTAAGTAAATGTGTGGTGCTTATTATGGCAGTGTTAATAAAACAAGGAAAATAAGTAAATAACAACTGCCAGTGAGTTTGGTTCGTGATGTACTACATCTATGCTAAGCGACTTTTTGAAAATTTATTATATTGGAAAGATCATACGGTTAATTGTCATCTAAATGATTTTCATTTATCAAATGAGCGTGAATATTTGGAGGAATATGAGATATTGTTTACTTTGGGATGATGACTAAACGTGATATCAGTTGCAGCCTACTTCTTCATAATAAGCTGAATCAAAGTTTTAGTATCTAATTCAAAAATAGTTTGCCTATATTCTCTGTTCCAATCTAATTTAAGGCCAATGTTGTTCAGGCTTGCAAGACATTAACTAATAGGAGTATACAACATTTCCATTACCACAGTTTCCTCCCAACCAAGCACTATTTATTCTAAACGCTGCACTGAACACCTTATAGAAAGACAGAAACATTCAACTTCTCATGGTGCGCAACTTTAAGGATATATCAATATATGATGTACACACAATATATAAAAAATTTAGAAGTTATATTATGGCCTTAAATTATAGGAATAAATTTTATAACTTACTTCACTTAAAAACGAGGTGGCTTTCATTCATGATAAAAAAGAACTCTAAATGTCTGCATTAACATTTTTAATAAAAGCAAATTCACTGTACATTCTAGGGATGAACTGATGGTATCAACATAAAAAAAAAATCAATTTATTCTCGACTGGGTCTTATGAAGTATCTTAAATCAATCCCCAATAATTCTTTCCCAATCAAATTGATCCTTCGCATCTTTGGGCATATCATAAGTCACTAAACACATAAATTGGCACGTGTACCAATTAACAATCCAGCAATGCACACATCAATTGAGTTTTCAAACTGTACAAACCTCATCATAGAATTCTCTCTCTTTTGCTAGCGCAATTCACACATTCTTACTTAAAAAGCATAAAAATAAATAACTTTTAAGGAATTAACAGACAATACTTGAAATCTTGGTCATTCAAGAGTTGCACATATAACAGTTGAATTGTTCTGCAGCGTACTTGGGCTGCTAAATGAAGTGATGGTAGACACAGTCACAGACATAGCCTGAGTTGAATGATAAATTAAGTTTCTTCAAAATCAAATGAATTTGAAGAATGTGAGACAATTACAACAGTGTTTTGGGTTAGAGAAACAAATCAGATCCAACCCAACAGACAATTGAAAATCAGAATCATTTATTCTTCCTTCTCATACAGACAAGCAGTGCATGCTTCAAGCAAAAATTGTCTGCATGAAGCATCAATGATGTGGTTTAGCCCCATGAATAAGAAGAGCCTCACCTCTTGTCTCCTTCACATAGGTAACATATTCACTGTAGCTCATGGTAAATAAAGAGCTTTGGTAACGAGTCAGCCGAATCTGGTTCTTGAGCGATTCGGTGATTTGGCCATTGTAGCCTGCTTTTCGGATCAAAGAGTCAATGGCCTCTGTTTTTGTCCAACCTAAAACCAAAATATGCAGATACAAATCGTTGGACTTTCACTTGAAGCAGTTAGAAGTATAAAAAGACCATGTCAAAGAGGAAAAATACAAATGACCTTGTGATAAGAATGTCTTATATGACTCTCAATTTGAAAAGATTTAAATAAAAAAGTCACTATGAAATAATGATAATATAAAATAATAAATACTTCCTCTTGCCCTAATATAAGATCTAGTTGACTTTTTTGAAATCCTAAAACAGTCATTATAAATTGATTTACCCTATTTTTTTTCCTTAAACTAGTTTATTTGACCTATAAACTAATAGGCACACCACCAACAACAACAACAAAGTCTTATCCCGTTCTAGTTTGAATTTGTATAGCCTTTTCTTTTTCCAAATTTCTCAATCAATGACTAGCAGTCTATTTTGTTGGGAAAATAGATGGGAAGAGCCCTCATACTTTCCTCCAAACTGGAAGAATTTGGATGGATCATTAAAACCACTCACCACCCCTTCATGTTAGTAAAGAGAATGATATAATGAAAAAATAATAATATAAATTATCTAGAGAAAGAAAAGTGAAAGGGAAAAGAACAGAGGACATAATAATCAAATGCTAAGCTACCTTCATGGGCAGCTACTTCAGGCAAGTAAGTGGCACTTCGCCTTGTATTGTCAGGATCAACAAACTCAATAATTATACCATGCTTTCCCACCTACAAGACAATCAGTAAAATGAAAACAAAAGGCCATAAATAAGCATGAATGGATTTCAAACATTATTTACATTGGCTTATTTTTCCGTTGAGAGATTTAGATGTCAAAGGATCAAAGGACTATGATTTCCAAAAAAATCAGATATGCCGCCATTCGTTTTCAAAACAACAAGACAAGACACACCTTGCCTGAAACAAGGGATATTAATAATGAGAACTACTATCTCCAAATTCAGTAACACAGGTTTTTTTTTAATAACCAGCCCAAGCATTGAACTGAGAAGGCTGCAGGATTATGGTTGGACAGATCAACTGATTGATCAAACATTACTTTTAGATACTTTATAAAAGCTCATCATAAAACATATAAATCAGCACTTACCTCCCAGTCAAGGTAATGGTCAGCAGTTTCATAATCAGTAAGAATAGAGACTGTACACTGCAATTGAGGCAATTCCTTAGCCTGGATGGGTTGAAATCTGCGATCCCTGAGAGCACTGCAAAATATTTCAACGAATAAAAAGAGTATGAGAAAATTAATGTTCAGCTGATTTTTTCATCTGAAAAAACAGTGTATTTATGAAATATGGAAAGAAAAATAGGTTCCAAATCTCTAATAACATTTACACCTTTTTAAGAATGAACTAGTGTTTTCTGTTAGTTAACTGAAATTGACTTTGCAAATGATGCATACAGCACAAAACCTAGAAAAACTCTAGCCTGCTAAATTAGAGAGGAATAAAGATCCTTATTTAAGCCCTAACCATGTGAAAAACCATCTATAAAAATTACCTAAATAAGCCCACCATGAACATTTCTCAACATATTGAAGAACAGGAGTAAGCAACACAGTCACTTAAAGAGAAGAACACTTCCATCCCAACAGTGAGGAATTGAGGAGGTAGTTTATAATACAAGGAAGTGCAATTCATATGAATATTAAAGAACATGCATAGGTACATCGTCAGACCTGGTCAGTGCATAATCTTTGAAGCCCTTTTTCAAGTGATGTGCTTCCAGAGTTCCAATACAACCTCGAAGCCGAGGCTCCCCACCATTCACAACTTTCTTCCAGGTAACGAACAATGGGCTGAAACCAAAGCATTTATTCACTTCAACAAGAAACAGAAAAATTTTCTTTCTTAAAATAAACTTTGAGTCTCAAACCTTATTTGCCAAAGCATGAGAAAGACACATTCTAACCAACCATCCGAACAACAAAAAAGGCAGATTTGAAAAGAACATGCGTGGTAATTAAAAGGCAAGATCACATTTTATACAGAAAACTTATTGTTGAAATATGGAGTTAAATATGTGTTATGATTTACAGAATTTGTGAAGTAAAACATCAAAACAGATCTGTAAGAGAACCACACATCTTATGCCTTGCATGTACAGGATTCCACAATAAACTCCAGTACCATGGGATACTTTCTTAATCAAACAATACAGTTCGACAGAGTACAGAAACTGAACAGAGTGAAGTGGTTTCCAAATTCTTCCTTTTCATTTCTAAATAACCAAAAGAGAAGGGAAAAAGAGGAAGTGAAGATGACATGTAAATCAAGGAAGACAACTTAGGACAGCAGTAGATTCAGCACATGAATACAAAGTACACACGTGTTGAAAAAACTTGTTACCAAAGAGACCCTACTCAAACAACGAGTCAATAAGAACTCTATATCCCGGCACCTCACTGAAAAGATGTACAGAAGTCACAAATTGTAGCTTTAATCAACTAATTTCTTTGACTAAAACTTAATTGCATCCCCCCATAAAATACATAAATTTCCTTCTAATTGGAAACAAGCTTCACTTAAGCTAAGCAGCACTTCAAACTACAATAGTACATGCGCTTCAACGTTTCAGCTCAAGCTTATAGAGATGACTTGCAGGTCCAGTTGCCAACAAGAAGAACACACTACTAAAAGTTCAGGGACAATAACAACAAATTCTTCCTTAATCAGGGGATAGAAACCTACCAGTCATAAATAAAGCTTACTATATATAAAAATATATACCACATAGTATTCAGCAAAACATATATTCATCCTCACAGCTAATTTAATCTGTCAAGGAGGAAACCACTACAAAAGTAACCCAATTATATGGTGATCATCTAAAAACTATAGTATTGAGTCATGTTTATCAGGTTCGCCCATAAAAAAAATGAAATTTATCAGAAACATATAATCCTTCTTTCCAAGTTTGGAATGCCATGTCACTGTGACACGTGGCCATGATCATCCACTGCAAGACAGCTGGAGGGGATTAACATACACAAATAAAGATGAGAAATTTATGAAGAAAAAAGAAAGTCAAGAAATAACCCAAGAAATTCTCATCCAAAACAATACAGAAAGCATAAAAAAAACTAAAGTTTTCAGTTATATTCATAAGAAAAAATGAAACTTTTCAAGAGAATTCAATTCAATCTTACTGCCCATGTTTGCAATGCCATGTCACTACAGCTAAGGGAAAAATGAAGACACAAAAATAAAAAGAAAGAAAGAAATTTATACCCGAGAAAGTCTAATTATAACAGATCATCATAAAGATTGAAGATAAGTATGAAATGAAAAAGATAAGGCAAAACCCACATGCAGGTGAAAAAGAAAAAGAGGGAATGATTATTATTACTGAAGGCCCTCATCGAAGGAAGGAGGAGGAGGATCGTGGTTATTGTAGTGAGCAACGAGGTTGTCAAAGCAATAGGCAGCCATCTCCTTGTTTGCCGACACCATTCTTGTGATCTTGTTTGGATAAAGTTTGGATTTTTACAAAGAAGGGGCTATCAAAGTTTCATGGGATGATCTTCGATGGCCCTTCTTTTCTTCTCAAATTATAAGTATTATTGAATTGAATTGAATTGAATTGAATGAATGAATAATTATATTGAATGCCTGGAAATGCAAGTAAAGAAGAGAGAGTGAGAGACAATCGGTTCAGCTTGCAGGAGAAGTGACAATGACAATGTTGTAAGCAATCCCAATTATCACACTTTCCTACCCTCAATTCTCCTAAAATTCTTTTCTTCTTTAACCTTAATTTCTTTCTGCTAACCTTCTCATACTTACAAAACTATACTTTGGTTCTTAATATAAGACTTCATCTAGCAAAGCATGCTTATTAATTAGTTCTTTTCTATCAATATTGTACATATTTATTATCATATGTTTAAAAGAGAGAAATACATATTAATAAATATAAAAATTACTTTGGGGTAAGTTAGGAAAAGAGACATTAAATGATTAAATCAATAGAGAATGTGATATAAGTTCTTATATTTTGGATCGAAATCATTCAAATTTTGTTTTCTTATACAACGATCCCAAGGGAGTAACTTTAGTCTTACTTATCATGAGAGAAAATTATAGGTAGGAGTATTAACGCGTACTAGCATTAAAACATAGTATTGATAAGTAGGTGCCAAATAGGAAAATTGTGTTAAATAATGACGGAAGTCAAGACATGTTTTTATATTTTTGGTAAAAAAATCAACTTTTGGATCTTATAATAAGGATGGGAGGGTACATAAGTATAACATATTTGGTGCATTATTAAATAACGTGTTAACTTATAAGTTAAATGAACTAATGCTTTGGTGAAAAAGAAATTCATGTAAATCTATTTCTCAATACTCATTTTGTTTTTGTAAGAATCTTCTTAGTAAGTCATTGATAATATCTTATATTAAGGAATGAGAGGTGTTGTGGTGCTATAATTTTATTACCCTCCTTATTACTCCTTCAGCTTAGTACAAGGATGGATGATTATTAATTTACCCAATAATAAGGGAACTACCTTAACACTTGAGTTGGTTAGTTGTGAACAAATATGCCTTGTTGCGTACTTGCGTTGCCTTAAAAAAAAAAAGAACTTCGCAATATCTCACCTCCACACCAAAGTTTATAATTTATAACACTAGTTTTATTAACAAAAGTTGACCGTATTAAAATTTTAAATATATTAACAAAGCTATAACCTTTATAAAATACATACACATATATACACTTTCCCTAAATAGAATATTAGTTAAAAAAAACTCACATATGGAATTATATAGCCTTTTTATGAGAAACTTTAAAATAAATTGGAGGACTAAATTGAACTTAAAATTAAATTTAAAGAATAAGAGTGAAGTTTTTGCTTCTTGGATTGAAAATTTTAGATTGATTTACCATATAGTCCTTCAGCTTGGACCATTTGAGTGGGGTAGGTGGACGCTCGCTTTACAGCTCAAAACAGGTGATGTATGGAAGCCTTCATGTTCATCGTTTAGTCACCACAGCTAGAACATGTGACTGTGAAAACAAACTCTTCAACATTATTGTTCTTCTTTGGCATAAATAGAAGGTACTCATTTCATTTTAACATCAGCTTCATTTTATTTTCGTCCGAAACATAAATCTTCCGTGCAACGCACGGGAGAACCCGCTTGTTCTAATAATGGAACTCCCTTGGCGTGTGCTCCTTACTCTATATCTCTATCTTGACCATCTTTTTTTGAATAGTTTGTTATTTGTAATTTCCAACAAATTATTGACGATATTCACTAAAACTTATTGATGTTTCTATGTTAATCCCAACACAATCCCACTCATACATAAGATATGCAAGGTAATAACTGCAAAACTGAGAATTAAGAACAGTGTATAAGTTTCCAACATAAAATAAGCTATCTGATAGAATCTTACCGATATACAGTAAAGTAGTACTATATCATTATCAGGCGAACATAATAATATGAGCAAGTTACTTGGCATGAATTGATTAAGAAAACTACAGAAGAAGAGCAAATATTATCAATCAGAATCATGCCTCCTCCTCTCCTTGTCTTTCCTGTGTTTCTTTCGGTCATCTGAATCACGAGAATGCCTCTTCTCGCGCCGTTCTCGCCTCTCTTCCTTTTCTTGCTTCTTCTCCTCACGACGCCTCCTTTTTCTTCTGCTCTTTTCATCTTCTGATTCATCTTCTTCAGTGTTCCTAGCTGTTTGAACTGCTATAGGTGGTTCTTCTTCCACTTTTGGTGGACTGTCTGTGATTGCAGGCATTGATGAACTAGATTCATCCCAAGGGCGGGGTGCTCTGCAGGGATATTGGGTAAAATTATTGAAATAAGGCAATATGGTCTTTTGCAGATAGATATCATTTACATGAAATTTTTAGTAAATTCAATATACAAACGAGAAACAAGTCAATGATGGATGAGATTTTTTTTTTTGAAAACATACAATCATTTCACAGCTAAGTGATGACAAGAGTCAATAGCACTAAAACGGGTGTCTGTAAAACCCCACCACCTTTACCACTTCATCAAGTTTACATTAAGCTCATCGTACAGAGGATCTATTCTCCATAAATCTAAGTATACAGTCCAACACATGTTACATGTAACCTGCGCTTAAAAGGCGCAAGGTCAATAGTGTCGGCGGAAAGGGATTTGGTATCAATATTCTAGCATGTTCCATCATATAATATTGTCACAAAAAGAAGAATGCCTATCTTATACATTGATTTGGTGTTGCTGAGTTTGATATGGTTTATCAAGATCTGCTATAGATCAACCGCCATCAGTCCAGTTTGAGACATAGAGCATTATACAGATGTCATTGGTCACACAATGGGACCAATTTTTGGAACCCAGCAAGTTGCATTATATTTGGCTGAGAACCTCTATTCATGCCTTAAACTCTACAAAATATGTTACGCCTATAGTTAGTGAAGAACTGGCATGCACACACTTTCAATCCTCTTATTCAATTCATATATGATGTACAGAAGAATAAGCAACAAAATCACCAAAAGTGGATGAAAATAAACAGAATATTCCATTGCATGCCCAATTAATTTACCTTGAAAAACCAAGGCCATCAACCCTTACTGCTTCAGCATGGCCTGCACCTGCATCCTCAGCTGTAGACCCACGTTTCACCAGTTCTGAGTACTCATGTTTATCAAGCCTATTACCTTGAGGACGGCTGGCACGCTTAGGAGCTAAGCCAAGGGCCTCCCTCATTGCCTGCTCCTCTTCTTCCTTAATTCTTTTGATTTCTTCTCTTGCAGCTTCCATCTCCGCATCCATGGACTTTTTATCCCTTGCATACCAATGTAGATCCTTGCCTGAACTTAAAATAAACAAATAAGATTCAAAGCATTCGTTAAAAAGGTGATGAAATTGATCAGCATGCCCCCTCTTTCTATTCAAGGACTGGGGCAACAGATAAGTTAGGCTGATTTCTTTTTTAATCTGTTGCTTTTTGCATCAACAGTATATTTCTTTCCTTGTAAAAACAATGACAATCAAGATATGCCCATATATTCAGTACAATAGTGTACGCATCCAACCATGGAAATTTAAATGACCAAATTAATAGTGAACAAATAACCTAATTTCAAATTTACAATCTTATTACTTAATGTGTCCAAGAAACAACTAACTCTATAAACGCTCTTTACTAAAAATTATTTTTATCCATCAGCATTATAGGATCCTAGAAGATAGGTAAAACCACTGAGAGAGCGTAAATTTATGAATGAACTTCACAAGAATAATATTTTCTCCATTCTACTAATTAACATAATGAAGAGAGCATTTAAAGAAAAGGGGCGAAGAACTAAGAGTCCAACCTTTCCCTTACAAAGTAGAATAACAGATAGGAATCAACCTGGTGAAGTAGCAGCAGAAATGAAAGGTATTCTATTCTATTTCATGAAATCCATACTAGTAAGATCCCTCATTGCACAAGAACCCCCTCAACGGCTACAACGTTCTATGAGGGAGAATATACAGAGCGAAAACAGAAGTTCCAAAATGAGCAGAAAATAAACACACACACATACACACACAGAGAGATGCCCTTGAAAGTAGCAAATCCTATCTTTAAGCCATAACAGTTATACATGTGCCCTTGAAACTAAGCAATCACATATATCCGAGAACATATAGAATTCTACATGAAACTGTAGACTTGGAAGAATAATCATTTTTACCTTTCTGCCATCTGCCAACAGGGGCCTTGATACTGTGGCCAAGATAGTTCTCCCTATGTTTATCAACTTTAACATCATCCCAACTGAACTCTGTACATCACAAGAAATGCATAAGTCAATAAATTGATCCAGATTTGAAGGTTGATTATCAAAAAGAAATCTGCGGTAAAGTCCACACAACTAAAATCCAGTAGTGACAAGGGAGGAAAGTTATGAGCAAAAATAGAGCTTAGGCAGTTACTACAGAATGGGAGAAACATGGGGGACAGGGAAAAGATAGACATCTTTCTATGTTAAAAGTTAAAACCACCAATCTGCCACTTTGTCAGCTTCGTGATTATTCATTTAACTACTGCTACTTGTTTTACTATTAGTATTATTTGATTATATTATAAATAGAGAATGAATTCGAGAAGCACTTACACATTTGGTTTGTACCACAGAGGTCCTCCTAAGAAACTAGATTTCGAAAGGTACAATTCTAGGCTTGCTCAAACCTTCCTAACAGTATATCATTCTACAAAAATTATTTCTCCTTTCCTAGATTTTTCCCTAAGCATTTAGCTGTTATGATCTTATCATTCAAGTATAACACTTTGAGGGTTACTTTATTCCCCTAACATTAAGGAATTAAACTATTGAACTACTCTGACCTCCCTCCTTTAATATCCCATCCTTTCTTTCTCCCTCCCCTCAAACTGCATCCATTCCCTCCTTTAAGAGGATTAGCATATTGTTGTTGTTTTTGTATTCTTCTTTATCATCTATCAATATAAAGATTTGTTTAATTCTTCATCTTATTCTCTTTCCCTACCGATTTGTCAACATGGTACCAGAGCCATAGATGATCTTTTGAGATTAATTCATGTCATTATCACCAAAAATCTGAGATAGTGATTCATGTGTTTCAAAAATCCTATGATGGATAATCAAGAATCCATTCAAGAACCTCCAAATCAAGACTTGGCTTGTAGTGCTCAAATTTATGGTGCAATCCTTCACAAATTACTTGAAGACATTATTCAAGAAAGTGAGCAAGATTCCATTTCCCAAGAACCAAGAGACAAAGAAGGTGAAGGCTTCTAAGATCATAATGATTTTTCTGATTCTGGTAATAATATGCATTGCCGAAGGAATGATAAATGTTCAAGAGGGTCCACTTCAAATTGAGGAACACTTCAAGACTATACATTTATAGTGCTTCAAGCAGATTGATAGAGTGTATCGATCTTCAGCTTCCGGAGTCCATACAAGAGAATCCAATTACAATTACAATTGGAGAGAAATCTTTGTCTTCTACCAATGACTTTGGTGAGTGTGATGATTTTTTATCCAGTTCTTATATCTCCTCTATTCAATAATTCCCTCACATCCAAAATTTATGAAAGAAAGATGAATTTTGAGGCTATGTCGAGATTCTTGGAAAGTTCATAATAAGTGGCAGAAGTTTCTTGGGCTACTTGTTTTCTGGATTTCGTATCCTCTTTTGGTTTCATGTTTGCCTAATTGGTGGTAGAGGGTTTTCTTTGTCATTGCTAGTTTTACTGGAATTCAACATGTTCAGTTCTGTTTTAATCATTTTTAAGCTAGTGCCTATGTTGGTCAACCAAATGCAAATGATTGAATAGACAAGCGGGATGCATGATATAAATTGCTCTACTTAGATGGATTGGTGTCATGGTGGATTGCAATTTCATAAAAAAAAATGGCATATGAGGAATTATGTATGTCACTTTTAGAGACCAGTTATATCAAGAAATATAATTTTGTCTTGATCTGTTGGAGCTGGATTTAGGAGATTAATAATAGAGTCCACCTTGCACTTGGTTTTGAGAGTTCGTGGTGGTATGCAGATAATGTGAAGACTAAGTTGATGAATAAGACTAGCTTGAGGAGAAGATGACGAAGAGAAAGATTAGAAATATGAATGTCTTTTTGAAGACAAAAGGAGGAAGTCTTCCATTTTTGTTTTTTGTACAAGATCAAAAGAACTCGATCTAATTAATTCACTAAACTCTATTGTTTGTATTGACAAGTTAACACTTTCATAAGTTTACGTAGTGTCAACTTGAGGGTTAGAAATATTAGGATCATATTAAATGGGTTGTATCTTGTAAGTGGTTAGTGGCCCTATTGCCTATATAAAGGGTCTTAACCTAAACATTTTAGTGTGTGAGATTTATGAGAGTCTACACCAAGAGGGAGAGTTAACTTGGTCTCTCTCCTCATTACCCTAGTGTTAGAGATTTGTTTTGTAAATCCATTTCCTCAATGAGGAGTTGTCATCACCTTGTGAGAGATGTTTCTTTGATCTAGTCCAAGAGTATTAGAATATTGTTGTTGTTTTTGTATTCTTCTTTATCATCTATCAATATAAAGATTTGTTTAATTCTTCATCTTGTTCTCTTTCCCTACCGATTTGTCAACAGCAAGAAATCAATCTCAGTCATGGTGGCAAAAACTAGTAACCCACGACTAAGAAGCATGCCACTATGGTCCTCTTTGGGAAGTAGTTTCTTCCATAAAATACAAGAGTATGAGTATGACCTGTCTTATGTTCTTAAAAACACTAGGTGTTTAGGTGAAATGACACAGAAACTTGGTGCCTCTCATACTATGAGAATTGCTGGCTTCAATCAATTTCCAAAAGGCACATGCTTAAGTATAAGGATAGCACCTTTGACACCTGAATAAAAAGGTCAACCCAGTTCTAGTCCCCACTTGGTAAGGATGCGTGGAATGGAATACAGTAGACAGCCTTACCTATGCTTTATGCATAGAGGCTGATTCGAACTTACGACTTCAGACCCCACAGTCTTACCTATTCTTTGGCACCTGAATAATGATATTAATTGAAAAAGGGTTTGTTTCATCAGGCAACAGAATTAAGAGGCTTACAACACTGGCTTTGCAATATTCCCAAGACATATATTGCAAGAGTATTTTGTATGCAGAAACATCCTGTGGAGCTGAATTTTAAAAAGGTCATGGCATGAAACATATACTCCATTATCATAATCTCAAAAATTCATAACACCCAAAAGAAAGCTCCTCCTAAAAATCTTATCTTTACTCACAAACTTAACCACAAAACTGTCAGCATACAAAAAGCTAAGCCGTGTAAGACTAACAAGTCATGTCAGATCCCCCAAATCCAACTTTAAATTCTTGAAATCCCAAGCTTAAGACTATTAAAAAGAAAACTTAAACCAAAAAAAACAAGAAACACTTCGAATAGATCATACCAACACATTAAAGATAGCAAGAATAGAGGACTGAGGACCCCATCATGTGATGAGGTAGTTTTTGAATTGGAGAAATAAATATGGGTGGAATTAAAAAGGGGAAAGGATGAGAAAGGAAAGGTAAAAGAGAAAAATTAAGACTTACGATCTCGACCACCGCGAACGCCACCTCTCGTCGGATGATACATATTTTCTCAACCAACTTGGCACCCCACACACACCGCGTCTTATATCACCTTATATTAAAACACAATTAAAAGTAAACATATGAAATGAAAATTAGTTGGTTGTTTGGGTTAATATTTTTTTCGCTACATTTATTATGAAATTTTAAGATATAGAAATATATAAACATTAATAAATATGAAGGAGATTTAGGGGTAAAATAAGAAAAAATATATTAAATAAGCAGAAAATGTGAGATGAGTTCAACAGAATCATTCAAATTTAGAGTTCTTGTATTATGGATAGGAATGAGTAATTTGGTAGACTTTGTGTCAAATTAATTTTTAAATATTGTTTATTTGTTTTTCCACTAATATAAGAACATTCATCTCTCATAATATAAGTTTTGGCGATTATCCTTTTATTATACTCTTAACATCTTTCCCATTAACTTAAGATTTAACTTATCCATTTTTTAATGGATTTGGAATTTTTGTATTCAAAATTTATTAAATTTGGCTAATTTGGAGAGATTAAGGAAGGTTTTCCAATGAATTAACATTACATGATCTTCCCAAAATACCTCTACCTTAAATTTAAAAGACAAATAGGGATTTGAGAGAGAAGTGAGGGAGTTAAGAAGTATAGGGTAATTTGGACCAAAATTGAAACAAAATAGAAAGTGATCTTATATTTAGAAACTTATTCACTTCCCCAAAGTGATCTTATATATAGGTACGGAGGGAGTATTGATTAATATTTCTTACGCTTTTTATTTTATATATTATATTTCTTTTTTTTATTAATACAATATCGTAGCACCACTTCTTTACTTTTTTAAAAATTCAACTCACAAATATTTCATCCCCAATCCCCTTGTATCGATAAGATCTTTAAGTCTCTACCCCTAATTAAAAAAACATTTCTCTATAAACACATGCTCACAAATAATTTCTTCACAAACCCTTCAATGAAAGAAAGATTTAAACACGCATAGACTCTGATAAGTCCAACTCAAATAACTAGTTAGGCCTAGAAGGAACAGTAAGGGGCCCTCATGTAGTGGGGTGTAGGAAAAAAAATCAATTACTGGACTTTAGACTTCAGAGGATGTGAGACTAGATTATATTTTTATCCAAATTTTTACTCATCAATGAGTTCATCAAGAACTGCTGAGAAATGGGCAAGTGCTGAGAAATGGGCAAGCTGCACTTCTGGAAGAATAAAGGCTAAGAGTCTAATACAAAGATTGACATACAAACAATTCATATCAATTGTAGATTATATGAAGGATAATGTTAAAGAAATTGAGACATTAAAGTATACATCGAGGTTTGACCCTAGTTTACTAATAGATCTTGAACATGATGAAGGGTGTCAAATTTGCTAAAATTCAATAACAAATATACTCATGTATACACTGTTGAAAAGAAGGGTGAGATCAACACACCTATAGAGTCATCTAGATTGAAGCGTTATTCATCTAGGCATGAAGTTGAACCACTTGTGGCAAGTCACAAGTATGGCGAATCTGCCAACTTTTGTTGCAAATATCATGAGCTCATAAAAGGCATCCAATTGGATACATTTAAAAAGTTTGCATCGTGTGTTTCATGTAACATGTTCTCTTCACTTATCTAATATCTAATCTGTGAACCTCATTGAACATGGTACATAATGTGAAAACATTGTTTCTTCCATCAAAGAGATCTTCCATACGTAGATTTAGATCACTTCATTGACAATAAGCACTAGGACAAGACTACTCATCCCTATTCACGTCCCGTCCAATTTTTTTTGCAATGAAAATTTATTTGATTATATTTCGTAGTTTTAAGTAAATATAGTTTTTAAAATTACTCTTAATAAATATTTTTTCTGTCCTACGAACCATACAACTTAATTCTTCCTAAGAAAATAACATAGTTAGGTTGAAGTTAACCAGGCAAAGGTCTATTCATATGTGAAATTTGGTGAAGTTACTTGTATTGTTCAACTTAGGCTAGAAAAAAAAAAAAAACAAGAGATGTCATTGATACTTAATAGGCCAAACGCACGTGGCACCACATGCCTTTCTCCACGTTTCTTGACTCTTCATATTTTTTCCACGTGTATCCGCCTATGGGGTAAGCTCTAATAGCCATCTCATTATCAACCACTCATATAGAACAGTAGTCAACAATGTTAACCTCACGAAGGAAACAAAGCGCACATTGCAATATCACTGACACACATTGCACTGACACCGAGTTTCAATTAATATATATATATATATATATATATATATATATATATATATATATATATATATATATATTAAAAAAAAAATCTTGCCCTCCTGAACAAAAAGATATAAAATTACCATTTGATTTCAACCTAAACTACATGCCACAGCAACAAGTGACACCTTTCAAGATACAATTATTTGGCTTAGCCATCAACATCCTATAGACTTGACAAATAAGATGAATCGGGATAAATATATACAGAGCATATACGCCATTTCAAAAACCTATATATTGAAGAAGTATATGTAATCGGGACTAATCAGCCTGTTACTAAATAATCTGCATGTTTTGTATGACTTCATTCATCCTATTTGTCAAGTCCTTGGGGTTTTGGTGGCTAATTCTAGCTGATGATGTATGAAGCCATCTATACAGTTTAATTTAGAGACAAATGCTCCAAAAACAGAAAAACTTGCGATATAGGATGAATGAAGTCATTTCTATATCGAAAGTGCATAACAAGTACAATCTCTAGATTGGGAAAGCAAAGTTTGGGTAACCAAACCCAAGAGATTGATCAAGAGAAGGATTTTGAGGGTCAAATTGAAGCATTGGGGATGGCTGATATTGCACTGGAAGGCCAGAAGAAGATACAATCTGAGTTTGAAGGCTTGGAGGGGCAATCTGGTTTTGATCTAGAGGTTCAACTTCAACATTGTTATCTGCAGTTGTGATATCATGGATGCTTGCCCTTTTCCTCTCTTTCTTTGATTTTTCCCTCTGCCTGTTAAAATACTTCTGAGCATGACTGGCTACCTGAGTTGGTGTTCTTGTCACCACAACATTTCTCGAAATACTTCTCCAATCTCCCTTGCCATATCTCTCCAATCCTCTCAGAAACAGCCTATGAAATGGACATAAATATAATCAGGCTACCAATCAAAATGCTAGGAATATGACAACTCAAAAGGCACGGAAAAGGATAAGGATTTCATTATTTTCATTCCCCACACAAATACTAGAAATTAAACAAACCAAAACAGGGCAATAGGCAATGGCCAAAGAAGACTAGCCAAAACAAGCCATAGGCTCCAACCGACTAACACTTTGAATAGGACAAACTCCAATCATGTAACTGAAGTACAACTAAAAAACTTTTGTATAATGAAAGCATCAAGTGTGATTGATTGGTTTGGCATCTAATTTTAATTCTTGGTAAGGTTATTTTGTAATACATACACTCAATAAGTCAATATATGATATTCAATGAAAAAAAAAATGGAATATGGCAAATGTAAATAACATTTTTAGGTGAAAAGTAGGCTAAGAAACTGTAATACACTTCCTTCGTCACCAGACATAATACCCTGTTGACTTTTTGAATGAGCAAATAAGGACATTGAATATGGCAATTCATCATAACATAGTCAGTGTATTATTCGATTATATGTCAATTCATGATTTTTTTTTTTTTTTGATAATTTATGTCAATTCATGATTCAAATAAACTAGATATAGAAAAATTCAGGCAAATTAACTTATTTAACTTTTTATGCATTTATCAAAAAAACTAAACTTGAAGTCCTACAGAAGAAGATTGAACTGAAATCCACATAGGAATCTCTCTAATATTTAAAATTCATCATATTTTATCTCATGAACTGTAACACTTCTTTCTAAAAATCAAAAGGACAAACGAATTCCAAGAAAACAAAAACTTCAAACAAAAAACAAATTTTTATCAAAAACCCTAAAATCAAAAAATTAAACCACGAAATCACAAACCTATGTTCTTCCTCAGTCCAAGGCGTGCCTTTCTTACGATCAGTCTCACAGCTTTTAATCCCCTTGGAATTGAACGAAATCTGGTGAGCGGAATTCCAATCGGAGGAGGAAGGTTCATCGGAGGAGGGAGGAAAATCAGGGAAGGCCGGAATCGGAACACGGCCGGCGTCGATTTCGGCGACGTCGTGAAGAAGATCGTGATAGCGATTCCAAACTAACTCCACGGTGGCTCCGGGGACGGCGCCGGCGATTTTCTCCCACCGATTTGAAATTCCCTCCGGAAATATCACTATCGCTTCTTCTAATAGCTTATCTTCTCGCCTACTCCACTCTATCATCCTAATTAATTTTAATTTTTCACTCTTTTTTTGCTTTCTTGGAGATTTCTTCAGAGAGGTTTTTGTTTTTCGTTTTTTTTTTTTGTTGGGGAAATGAAAAACGCTTGTGGTTTGTTTATATATATATATATGCCCATGGAGAGATTAAATATTAATTAATTTGATTTAATATTAATTGTGGGGGTTGAGTGTGATATGGGGAATCGGCTGGGGGGTTGGTGGGGCCAGCTGAGAGGGCAAAATGAACACGTTTTTTCTTGCCTTGGAGAAATTATTTTTGTTTTTTGTTTTTTATAAAATTTAATTAGAAAGGATTTATGAGGGTGGATACTTGTGTTGTTGAGCTGGATACTCCGAGTTTGGAGTCAAAATCAAGAATACCGGCCGAATAATCAAGCTCTATAATTAGGAAGTAGGGACCAAACTCGTTTAAGTTTAACCAAACTTTTATTATATTTCTATGTATTCTTTTTTTAAAAACATAATACAACATGTAATAGTGACAACAATTCAAGGAATGCAAAAAATTAACATGAGAAAACTACAACAACATTTTGACTCATCGTCTGTGGGTTCAGTGGTGAAAAGATTGAACAATGAGCGTCGGGTTGACCACCATGTCGCGAGTTCGATTCTGGAGAGTGACACTTTGTTGTGTCTCCATCGCGGCGCTTGAGGGGGCATCTCCGTAGCTTAGTGAAGCTGGGAGTAACCTAGGATAAATAGAAAGGGCTTGCTGGTCATGCTCCAGAGCCAACAAGGACAGGCCCCAGTGGATCATGAGTTAGGCGCCCTGCCCTTAGATTGGGTTGAGCTCAAACCCCTTCTTAAAATTTTGTAAACGAAAAAAAAAACATAACATATACTCTCAATTCTAAAGATAGAATATATTTTCTATATTTATCTAATTTACTTTATTTGAAAATATTAGTTAAGTTAGTCAAAATTATAATCATGTTGATTTATTGATATCTCTCACTTATTATTCAGAAGCGTTAAACTATTAATTATGGAAGGATTCATCTTTCATTCAGAGCTTGGAGATAATTTTACTACAGAGTTATGGGCTTTACTTTTAGGTGCTCTTAGTCGATTAAAATTTTTAGATAGAGATCTTTTATTGATTTTCCTTATTTTATTTTAAATGAAAATGGAAACAACTAACTCTTTTCATTTTGAAGAACAAGGGAAATGACAATTCTAAAAAATAGTTTACCCATTATTAAAAGGTCATGTAGCATATAGTGGTGTGATGTCTTCAAAGTCCATGTTTGTAAATTGTAACTAAACTACGTTAATAAAATAATATCAGTCCAGTTTAGAAAAAAAAAATATCAATGCAATTCTAGTCCCTATAAGGTGAGGTACTATGAAAGGTAATATACTTGATTGTTTTACCCCTACTCTTTATGTAGAGGGACTGGTTCTAACTCATGACCTTAGAACTCAAGCTAAATGAGCTTACCATAATTCAAAACAAAATATTATTGAAAATCAATAATAGATAAAATGGAAACAATTCTTGTGATTTTTGAATAGGGAGAATTCAATGTTTCAAAAAGTTATTGAGTACTGTAAGGTCTTGTAATGTGTCCCAAGTTGGCGAAATATTGGAATTCAATCTTTTTATGACCTCATGACATTATTAGTTTCCACATTAAATTGAAAAAAAAAACATTGACTAAAAAGATATGATATGCTTTTATGGGTCAATACACTCATTTCTTGGTTATTTTGTTATCATTTTAGTTTCAAGTTCCCTAAATTTTACTATTATGTTTGAAACATGTGTTCATGGTTCCTACAATTTAGTAAGTTTATTATGTTTAAAACATCGGTTCATGGTTTCTACAAATGTAGTAAGAAAGTGGATCATTTTGTTCCAAATGTAACCAAACCCAATGTTTGAAAGTGGGAGAACCTATAGAAATAAAGAAAAACTTCACCCCAAAGGTTGGATTAACTTGGACAATTTCATCAACTCGATCTCTGCATTACATTTTATGAGAGCCTCATTACTGTAAAAGAGGAATTTAATGTTATTGACTTTTTTTAAAAAAAATAACTAGTTTTAATCATATAAACATTATAGAAAATATCAAGTCTTATAGAGTATATTATTTACGACCAAGGGCCTTGTAGCCCAGTGGTATCATATCTCCCTTTTAGGTGGGAGGTTGCGGGTTCAATCTCGCTTGTAACCTCAAGCCGTTAGTGCTTGCCCATTTAAATAATAAAAAAAAGAGTATATTATTCACGATCCCATATATGGTATCTCAATTCTCATTGTTAGGCACGAAACTCTTCCACTTTCACATGCGAATCTCCCATTAATCCTAACACATGATTCGTCCCACACGCGCCTAATAAGCATCTCACTTTCCTTCTTATCCACTATATCTGTACTGTATTTCATTGCACCTGATTCTTCGTATATTTCCCAATTATATTTTATTTTATCCATGTCAAGCTAAACCAAACCCGATTTTTAACCTCTTGATTAACCATTGGACCAACCGGTAAACATCACTAGTTTGATGCAATATTCTAAAAGATGAATCAAAAGTTAAGTTAGTTAGGACATTGGATCACGGTTCAATGTGTTCGGAATGCTCAAAATTGATGGTTTAATCGACGGTTGAATTAATAACTAATGAGCCAAAATGTGAAGCAGTTAATAGATAAACCGATTCAACTGTCAAGTCCAGTTCAATTCTTACTAAACTACTCCCTCCGGTCCCTAATGTAAGAGCCCAAAATTTGAATGGTTTTGGTCCCTAATGTAAGAGCTCACCCCATATTCTCTCCTCATTTAATGCATTTTTTACTACTTTACTTCTAACTCTCTTTCATATTTATTAATGCTTATATATTTCTCTCTCTTAAAAGTATCATAATAAATATGGGCAATTTTGGAAAAGAAGCATTAACTCCAGACACTCAACTAACATTCACATGTTTTCTTAATAAGCGTTTTTTTACGGCTAGCTCTTACATTAGGGACCGGAGGGAGTACTAGCTTAGTGTAAAAATAAATAAAACCAAATTAAATGATCTTGTCTTATCCAACTTGGCACAACCAAAATGTGATGCATGAAGAGTGATGGAAGGATCGTATATAAAGTGCTTTTTCAGACCGACATCGTAATTAATTCACTAATCTATTTAATTTAATGCGAGAAAGTGGTTTATTTCCTTTTGCAGAATCCAACGACTCCACTCTCTCAAAACGGTGAATCTTTTGTTCACTTTCGGTTCCAAAGAAAAAAGCGAAGTGGGGTTCTAGTTAGACTTGTCAATTCTTTTTTTTAAAAGTCGAAATTTAAAGACTTGTCAATTCTATATCGATAGATTTTTGTTTAAGATTCAAATAACGCTTTCAAATATGTTTATAAAATAGGAGACCTGATTTTAGTATACTCAGTTTAATAAGTTAGGGATTATAAGGAGACTAAATAAAATATTTAATTATATCAAATGTTAAATATTTTTTTAAAAAACTTTATGTAGTAAGTTAGAATATAGATTAGTTTATGACTTCATATATTAGATTAGAATAAATAAGCTATAAACTGAGTGATTTACTATTTGATAGTCTGTTTTACTAAAATTCTTGCTTTGCAATTGCGATCTGAAGACATTATTCTTCCTACAGATATTATAGTCAAAGTAATTAATTAATCATTGATTCAAGCCGACATGATGAATTAGAAAGGATCGCCATCTTTCCACTTTTGTCTGACCAACAATCTTTCCACTTTTTTTACCACGTTTATACTATTCAAATGGATAAGATTGTTGATATAAATCATTGTTAGAGCATCCTGTTGATTTTTTTAAGAATATGTTGAATTGTAAGTAGGGGTGGGAATAGGCCAAACCTTAAACAGGTGGTTTTCGGCCTGGCCTATTTTAGGTCTGGCTTGACTTATTTATTAAATAGGTTAAGTTAATGTCTTTTTACAAACCTTATTATGCAAATAGGCCAAGCCTATTTCATTAAATCCTAACCTACAAATCTTTAGATCTGACCTATTTAGTATTAAAAATATTAAGTAAATAATTTTATTAGATATTATACATATATTATATTGTTTGATAAGTTTTTTAAGTCTACAAAAATCCTTTGAGTGTAAATATGTTACTTTGAGGAAAATTAAAACCTTACATTGAAAGCAAACTATTGAAATATGAAGCCTTTTTAAAGGCCTACATTGTAAGTAAGACTTTAAAAAGGCTTCAGGCCTTAATAGGCCTTTTGAATAGAGCCGGTAATATGGGCCTGGCCCGATGGGCCAGCCCGTTTTCATGCAAGCCCGAGGAGGGCCGGGCTTGCTGTTTTGGTGGAAAAAGAGGGGAGCGGGCCTGTCGGGCCGGCCCTTTAGGGCCTAGGGCCTGTGCTGGCCGGGCCGCGGGCCGGCCCGTTAGGCCCGCATCCAGTTTTATTAAAAAAAAAAATTGTTTCACTTAACTTCAGGCTTCACCTTCAGCTCTCTTAGATTTATATTTGAAGACTTTGTTATTTATTTTGACTTTCAGATTATGCGTATCACTATAAGTGTTACAGTGTATGTTGTAATGTTTTCGCTTATTAGATTATGTTATGATTTATGACTATGTTCATTGTGGATTTGTGATGTTTTTAGATGATTTTGTTTTGCTAAAACCGTAAAACTTACAGGGCGAACAATGTGGAAAAACCGAAGAGGAAAAATGGGTTCAGCACTTCAGCAAAAGGATTTTTTTTAAAAAAAAAAAAAAAAGTGGGCCAGGCCCGTAGGGCCAGATGGCATGAGGGCCGGGCTTCGTAAATAGGGAGCAAAAGGGGGGAGCGGGCCTAAACGGGCCTGGCCCGTTTAGGCCCGGCCCGATGCGGGCCGGCCCGAATTCCCAGCTCTACTTTTGAAGGCTAAGGCTTAAGTCTGAAAAAAAAACTGACATTCAGGCTCATGGCACGCCTAATTTTCATTTCATTATTTCAGGCCTAGGCCTATTTAATAAAAGTCTGGTCTGACCTAACTCATTCTTACCTCTAATTGTAAGGAACCAATAAAAAATCTATAATCTAATTATTTTTGCACCAAATGTATGTTCAATTTTCAATTTACTTTATATATGTGTGAAATTTTTGCTTAATATTTATTCTTCTTTTTTTTACCAAAATAATACTCCCTCCGGTCCTAAATATAAGACCTAATTGACTTTTCTGGAAAATCATCAAAAAAGCAAAATTAAGTTAATTATAAATTGATTCACCTAATTTTTTCCCCCTTAAACTAGTTTATTTTACCTATAAACTAATGGATAATCTAAAAATATATCAAATATGTCATCATTTAATAACCTATTTCGCAACTTTAATCTCTTCAAAAAAAAGTTAATTAAGTCTTATATTTAGGACCGGAGGTAGTATGTATTATTCTAAAACTTCAGATTATGACGATTTAATTTATTTGTTTGAGTGTTCACATTAATTGTATCGGTATAATTTCCTAAAACAAAATCATCATGATAGGACAATTGCAACTAGGTCCCAATCAAGACATTTAATTTCAAAGACGTATCAAAGATTTGTCAATGACTACTATTAACAAGTCCAATAACCTTTATTAACAAGTGGTAACAACTCCTTGGAATCTCTTAGAAATTAAGTCTCTTATTTGGGACCTATAGGTGCAATTGTCCCATCATGATATCACATTTCCTAAAAGAAAAGCACTATCTTGCCTCATGGAGACTAAAATTAATTTGAAAATTGTTGACATTAGAAGAAAAGAGGGTTAAAAACTCTAATACCCTTGTATAGTAGTGTCTCCAGCGGCAAGAGCAAGATGACTCCATTTTTTGAACTCTGGGGCATAATTGCCCCTTAAACTTCTTAGTGCTCAGCGCCAATTCATGAAAACTTTGAGGGTATTCCAGCCCTTTAAGTTCTTATAGGTATAGCTACATATATAAGAGGTTGACCATTGACACTACAAAAAAAGGGCAGATCTGCGGCGGGTATTTTCCCAGCGTAGGGGCGGTTCTAACCGCCCCCATGGCGCTCCGGCGGTCAAATTTACCACCGGCGATTTTAACGTGGCAACGCTGCGTGGGGGCGGAAAGATTTACGATGTAACTCCCTTGACCAACCGCCGCTACGCGTTGGGGCGGACGTAGGGGCGGACCAACCCGCCGCCAAATTTTTTTATTTTTTTAAAAAAAAGGCATGGGGGCGGTTACGACCGCCGCCATGTGATTTTTTTTTTTTTAAAAAAATCAAATAGTGTCGGCGTATCGAACCGCCGGCATGCTGTTATATTTACTAAAAAAAAATTGCTTCATGCGAACAATTTAATGATAATGACTTAAATTGAAGACCGAAAAAGGAATAAAAACAAGAAAAAAAAACAAAACAAATGCAGCAAAAATTAATTTTATTGTAATATATATGAAATAAATATATACTAAACCATCAAGCACAAAAAGATCATGTCCAAAATCCATAAGATATATTACGAAAACAAAATAATAAGAAATAAAAACAATCAGATATAATAAAATAAAAAAGAAAAATAAACAATACCTATACCAAAAGCAAGACAAACTTATAGACATCATGTGTGCACCAACAATGAAAACAACAAGAAACACAAAAGGGAGAAAGTGAGAAAGAAGAGATTGCGCGCGGTAGAAATGGGGGGAGGTTATTTATAGGGAGAGATAGCAACGTGGGGGCGGTCGACCGCCCCCACGCGACATGAAATGCGCACAAATCTCTGTGCGAAGTGGGGGCGGGTGACCGCCCCAACGTGATTTTATTTTATTTTTTAAATTTTTTTTTTCGCGTTGGGGCGGTCGACCGCCCCCACGAGACATGAAATGCGCACAAATCTCTGTGCGAAGTGGGGGCGGGTGACTGCCCCAACGTGATTTTATTTTTTTTTTAAATTTTTTTATTCACGTTGGGGCGGTCGACCGCCCCCACGCGACATGAAATGCGCACAAATCTCTATGCGCCGTGGGGGCGGGTGACCGCCCCAACGTGATTTTATTTTTTTTTAAATTTTTTTATTCGGGTGGGGGCGGGTGACCGCCCCCACGCGACATTGTCGTGGGGGCGGGTGACCGCCCCAAAGGGATTTTATTTTTTTTTTAAAGTTTTTACTCGCGTTGGGGCGGTTGGACCGCCCCAACGCACCGTGCCAATGAAATTTTTTTTTAAGTTTTTTTTTTATGTTGCGTTGGGGCGAGTATTATTTTTGTGACCGCCGCAACGAATGCACCACAAAAAAAAAAATTTCCCTCGCAACTCGCCCTCGGATGGCTTAGACCGCCGGAACGCGTTTTCGTGGGGGCGGTTTTTGGCGAACCGCCTGGACGCGTGCGCGGCTAATCGCCGCTTCTTTTGTAGTGTGAATCAATCATGGGTTGATGGAGTAATATATATTTTTGATTAGATACATGACTTAGCGTAACCCATTTGAAAAAATTGAGTGGAAAATATTATTACATTTTAAGTTACTCTAAACATTTTATTTAGCTTTGATGTTATCAATTATATAATTTTATCAATATTTAAACTGATTGCCAATATAATATGTCCTAGTCTAATAATGTTTACTGAAAAATTGTTGTGAACTTGAGATATTAAATATATTCGTTCAAATGAAATATGTCAGTCAACAATTTTAAATACGAACAAGAAGACTAGATTAATTTTTATGTTGCATTTGACAATCCATTAGCACTAACGTAAGTTTTCGTCCTAATATTATTTTGGAAGCTCTCTGATTATTTTATTGATAATAATAATATACTATAATTATGCATGTACTGTTGGCCAAAAAAAAAAAATTATGCATGTACCTCTCGCTCGTCATTTTCAAAAAAATAATCTACATAATACTCGTCATACATAAGTACATAGGACGTCTCTTTCAGTCCGTTCTATCCGTATTCTTCAACTATAATATAATGACACGAAGAATAAGAAGTTCAAATATTATAAAGAAAATATTAAAATTATACTAACAAATAGTACTACTTGTAAGTGATAAATAATCAAATTAATTATCTCGGAAAAATACAATCTGAAATCCTCCGATCCGTGCAAGTACAAGAGTTGCTTGTTTTTTATTTGCGCATACTGAAGAATGAAGATGAATATGGGACAGAGGGGGAGTAAGTTTTAAATGTGGAAGAAATCAAACAAATAAATTTTGAAATGGAAGAAATCAAACATATTTATATAGTATTCTTCATATTGGCCGCATTAATTTTATTAATCATATAAAGCTATGTGTACTAATAATATATTACTATTACATTTGGAATTATATATATATTTATAGTGTGAAGTATAGTATAAACACTCTTTTTTTTTACCCAAGGGCATTCCCACCCAGCGTGTCAAGTGAGACTAATCCTTTGCTATTCTGAAGTCTCATATAGAGAGTAGATAGCTGACCTGTGAATTTGCTCTATTCGCAAGAGTTAGGGATCAAACGCTCAACCACTTGTTTAAGGGACGAGAGTACTTACCACTCATGTTAACCCGTCAGGTTAATATAATGAACACTCTATCTATGTGATTCGAGAATTTGGCGAAATAAATCTAACAAACTTCATCTAAGTTTTTTTTAAACAAATAATACATGTGTGATGAAATTTGCTAAATATTTGATGGTAATATATGGAGCATATGATATGATAATCTTTGACTAAACACATAACATAACACGAATATGAGTACTCTGTTTTGACAGTTCACATTCATTGTCTGATATTATTGACTAATTCAAATTTGCGCTTGGATTGAAATATATTTGAATACAAGTTTTTAACATTGCTATTTACTCTATTTATTTTGGTTATATGTCAGATGTATTTATTTTGGTTATATGTCAGATGTTGCTATGTTTTGGCGTTGATTATTTTTCCCATCAGAAAAATCATCTTATATAGATTCTATGTTTGAAACCCTACCTTTGATAATTGGGCCTATATGTTGACAATGGTCTATGGGCTACCTAAACATTTTATTATTAATTCCTAAATATATAACTAGCTAATATGATAAAATGTTCAACAATCATAATTACCAATTTTAAACTTCATAGAAATAAACTAAACTTGAAGAAATGCTCAAAGAGTAAAATATGGTATTAAGCTTGCAACATTATTCCAAATGGAAATTATCATTTAATTAAGTATTAACATAAGCTGATTTTTATTGGCCAAAAACAAAAACATAAGCTGATTTTTAACTTTGGTTTCAGAAAAGGTAAGCTGCAAAACTTCACCCGGAGACACTAATAAAAAAGTCAACATACAATTTTATTTAACGTTTAAGAAAAAAAACTCAATAAAAGGAAAAGCTGCTGAGTGTTAGTTGTTACGACTTTGTGTTTTTTGTAAAGAAAAAAAAGAGGAGAAATTGAATGACTAGAGTGATAGGAAAAAAGGCGAATACGGAAGAATACGTCGGATACGTGTTTGGTGTCTATCTCAAGGAAGGAGGGAGAAGGTACAATGGGACCAACTAAGTCTACGTGGCTTTCCTTACTTTTTGCCACGTGTCTCCACTTTCTATGTTTTGGATAACCTTCACTTCACTTCCCACCCACCTGAGCCACCTCCTCCATTTATATATTTCCCTTTTCCTTTTCGAGAAAAAATAGAGCGAGTTTGGTTGGCGATACATGGAAATTACATTTTCCAATTTCATTCCCCAGTTCCATTTCACAATTCTAGTAAACCAAACCATCTCTAAATTAACACCTCTCACTTTCAACATGAAGGTGAGTAGGCAACTCCGATCCAATATATTAAAGGATATTAGAATATTTTATCTTGATTTGGGTAACAAAATTTGGAGTGTTAACTACTCTTGTAATGATATTGGCCATTGAGTACAACCATTAGCAAATGCACGCAATTGAAGTAGAGTTAGGGTGTTCATATATTTTCTAACCCATACTAATCAGTTTTAGAACCGGATATAAGCGAGACGAGACAAAAAATAGGTGAGACTGAACATGGACAAATTAAATGATAGGGCCGGGGTTTCACTTTTTCGTACAGTCCCGACCGGATTTATTATATTTAAATATAAATATTAGTTATTGATTTATTTTTATAATATATTACTTGTTTTGATTAAAAAAATTTATCTATTACGTATATTTCTGGCTGTAAGTTTCATTAAAAAGAATATATCACGATTAAGGGATATATAAAATTTTTGTCACTCGCATCTCACACCAAGGAAATGGCTGGTAAATAATCAAATTGGTATAATTTGTCTTCATATATTTACTTAACAGGATATATATGACTTATCTCGCTCTCAACTGCCTTTCAGATTCAATTGTTAACATTTATTCATTACAATTCAGTTCTTACAATGTTATTAAATAAATAAAAGATGGACACATTTATTTTTAATATAAGAAATTATAGTAGGTATGTTGCACCCTCCAATTCATACAACACCAGTTATAAACACGAAGAATATTTGTCAATCAATTTGAAACTTGACATTTAAGTTAGGGAAAATGACATTTTAGTTAACTTGAAATTAATATTTTTTGAAAATATTAATATATGTTATAGTTGTCAATCTCGAAATATCATAATCATTGATTCAAGGGACGAGGCACAGTGGCTTTACGAGGGAGCCAAAAGACGTTATACGCCTATGCGAGTAGTCAATCCTAATATTACGGTAAAAAAAATCTAATATTGTCCTCATATTTGCACGTGATTTTAATGTGAATATTGTTTCAAGGGTTCTCATTTCAGCACGGTGAAAAGATTTTCATCCATTCTTACCCCGCTCATCACTTGTTATTGTTATTTAATATGGTTATTATTTGATCAGATCAATACTTTAAAAATATTATCAAGCTCGACTATTGGATAATTTTTCTCAGGAAAATTTTCTGCAATTATACAAACTCAACTTTAAGTGGCCAAAACTCTTTTTACTATAAGCAAAATCTGTTGATTGAGAATGTTATTGTTTGACGGGTATCTTGAATTTTGCTTTTAACATATGTAAACAAAATACATTCCACTTGCCTCTTATTGTATTTCTTTCTTGTCAAGCAAAATGAAAATAAACTTAACAACAATATTTTTCTCAAGCATAATTTTATATTTGAATTTAAGCCATTAATATTTATTCAAAACATTTGAGAGCGCTCACTAAAATCAGAATATTCAAAAAATAATTTGAAGTGTTAGTATTTTAAAATCTGTCACGCCCACTATGAATTTTTTTTATTTTTCATAAAACGTGAAAATGATAAGGGTATGACTGCACTCTGCACATATATTCAATTGATGGTTCAATGATTTGTTTGAAAACAAAACCATATTTTTTCATATTTTTATTATAAACCCCACATACTTTGCCGTGCTTTGACGGTGTAACTTAAAAAAAGAGAATAAAAATGATTTCGTGTCTCCGATCGAGCGTGTGAGAGAACTACACCTAAAAGTTGATGTTTATAAATAATAAAATATAGGTGAAACGTATACAGCAAAACACGTTTGTTAGTACCTATACACTTTTATTTAATTTTAATTTATATATCCATGTGTATTTTATCATAATTAAATATTTGGTTTTATTTTGTAAACACAATTAGCTTCTATACAAAGGCTAAGTATATTAATAGAGCCAAGTTAGATGAGTTAATTGTGGTAATTGAGAAGAATTAATAACTAAGTGAAGAGAAAATTTTATAGATAATTTAGGGCGTGTAGATAATTTAGGGCGTGTAGTTGAGTGACAATAACTCATTCACCCTTAACCAACCATCAAAGGTTCAATCATTAACATTGAGTATAGAGAAATATTTCTCCAAACCAGTTATATTTCACTCTTTGAGTTACCTACAAATAAGCAGATAAGTAATCTTTCTTCAACCAGGTGGACGATTATACGATCATTGATAAAAAGAAGAAAATCTATAAATATCAAAATCAAAATTTTAAGGTGCATGTACCCACATTTGTGATTTCCCTATTATATCAAACGATTATGACAAGAGATTTCATGTTTTAAAAAGGGGTTAATGTGCAATTCTATATACCAATTGACAATTAACGAACATGTGTCTAGCACAATTATCAATTATTGGTAGGTGTAATTATACCAATAAATTTTTACAATATGTGGATTTTCACTGTTAAAATCTAACATTATTATAGCTAGTCACCAAAATTTTGGTGATCAATATCCAAAAGTTGACATTTTTTATAGATCCACACCTATTTTAAAAGTTTGTCAATGAAATTGTACATTCTATAGATTATGCAGCACCTTTGATACACTTTAACTTATCTGAAACCCCTCTCAAGCTTCGGCTTGCCCTTGCTTCAAAAAAAGCCATGCACTTTAACTTGTATTAAAAAAAAAGAATTTCACTTAACCCTTTTAAAAATATACTCACCATTATACTCGTATGCTAAGTGGGTGGAACAGTAAGCTTGAAGTTGATGATAAAATCAAAAGACAAGTTTTCCTCTTAAGGGTAAAATCTTGAGCAATTAATCAAGATAAAGAAGATGAGGCAATTATGCATACGCTGGTTAATCATGTACACAACTTAGCCCAATGAGTAATGGATTCTATTAACGAATAATACTACTTTGATCCTTAGTTTTGGGTTCGAGATTTATTTGAGGATATTACAGAACATCAATAAACTACTGAACTATAGTTCTGACGTTTATAAATTCATGCATATCATTACATATTGTATCGGTTTATCATCAGTCAAATAATTTAGTTCTAGAAAAATGACATATATTAGATAAAATGAAAAGATGTTATATTTAATTTAAGAAAGAAATTAACCACAACTACTTCTTATAATTAAGATTGAAAATAGGAAGAAATAATTAAAAAACTCAACAATATAAGACATTCTTTTACCTAATTATATATAGTGATAATCATGAGGATCATTTTTCATGAATTGCAGTAACGAACTAAGGATCTCGTTAGAGCCTTATAAGCCAACTACCATCAAATGACGCTTTTTCAAGGTTTTCTTAAATATGAGCTCATAGGTTTGAATTATGGGAAAAAATGGTTAGTTAGCTTTAGATATCAATGCCAATTGCCAAATTATATTAGATTAATAGCTAAACATGGAATTCAGAACATGGGAAGCAGACCATTGATATGAAATATTCCTTATGGTTATGGCGATATGGAGAGGTACAAGACACAGGGCCTGGGCCCAAACTTACATATGTGCGCAATTAAGCACATATTTTGATTATTTGTATCAATATGTTTTATCCTCTCACGTCCTAACTCCTAAATTTAAAAGTCATTATAACTGAGGGAAAAAAAGTCATTGTAAATAAATTATAAAATATTGAAAATTTTGGAGATATTTTTTATTTTTAATTATTAATTCTTGTTATATTTAATATCAAAGTTAGACAAAAGGGTTTAGGACTACAAATATTTTGTCAAAATGCACTTTGAGTAAGCCTCTCATCAGCCACCATCACTGTCCTACGCATCCTTACGCGTTGACAAAATATTTCCAACCAAAACTGCCACCTCTCACCAGTCACCACCTTAAATAAATTTCTAACAGGACTCATATATGATATAACACTCAAATCTTAAAGGTTCGTATAGGAAAGGGAAAAAAAAATTAAAGACCTAACTTAAAACTCTTAAGAAAAATATAAAGATTGGTTTGATGAATTCCGGGTTCATTTCAAGAAAAAAAAAACTCCGGTTATTTAATTTTTCATTTGATTGTTTTGTAAGGGCCAAAATAATAACTGACCACTCCAAAATAATAACTCAAAACTCCGCTCTTAAATATAAACCACTTTTCTGAGTAAAGCATAATTAAGGGTATATAATGTAACTATGCAAGGTCAGGTCCCATCATATTAGTTTAAACTTCTGCTGTGGAATGGGAATATAACTTGAAGACTCAATTCCTCGCATTCCATAGTTTCTACCAAATGAGCCCAAACATTTAACAATAATAAAGGTTTCTTCTCTCTTTCAAACATTTTTCATGAAACATTCCTCAAACGATGCGCCAAAGAAGAAGTCTTGTAGATGTACAGGGATGAGTAACTTCCAACAGGCTGAGGCCATTATGGCGCACGAACGGTGATGGAGATCATCAATGCCATGAACACAATTTATCTCAACAATCATATGTCTTCGAACACATTTCAAGCTGTGAGTATAGCTCGTCAGATTAGTAGCCCGTTTAAGTAGATGATTTGACTTTTATTTTGGAGCCCCTTAAATGAGCATAGAGCAGGGCCTACAGGGTTTCCTTAAAAGGGTATCGAACCCCATCAAATTTTTTAAAATTAAACAATGAATATTCCTAAACATGAAGCAAAAAATAGGAAACCCTGATTCCCTAAACATGAAGATGGTGATTGTCACAATATTGTTACTTAGCTTTTACTGTTGAGTAGTTTCTCTTGTGTGACTTACTTTTTTTTATGAGAATTTGTGTGACTTACTTAAGTACAAGCAATTTATTATTATTTGAAGATTTATCAATGAATTATTGTTGGTGATTATTTGTAATTTAATATTGATAATATTTATGTGTTAAATTAAGGATGACATTGATTTAAATTTTTTATGGAAAATTAAAGTTTTTTGGGCACACCTAGATTTCTAATGAATTTGGCCTGGTATCCACACAAAATCGGATCTCCGTTTAGAATCCAACTACGATATAAAATAGATGCATAATAGAGAGGAATAGAGAGAGATTATATGTTTTCCAAAAGTGACTTATGTGCTTCCATTTCATATATATATATATATATATATAACATGGGGAAAATCAAGTCTTTTTAATTTCAAATAGGAAAAACATCTTTTTAATTTCAAATAATTATGGGGAACATAAGAAAGATAACAAAGTATAAATAGTAAGAACCAAAAAAGTAACCAACATAATTTTTTCGTAATAGAGTAAACACTTTCTAGAAGTCGCCTATTTTATTTAATTTTTTTATAAAATCATATATTTTTCTATTAAGTATGGGCACTTCGACTAAGTGCAATTAGAGCCTAATGTTACATTATATGTTGAACTTAGTCCTTCTGTATTTGACCAAAAAAGACTCCTTTTGTTAAGGTCAAACCGTGATAGTGGAAGGCCTATTATAATAAGGACTGAAGTAGCAATTGTTTTCTTGAACAAAAAATAGCAAGTCATAATGTTTAGGTTCTTTTGTCATAATCAATCATTTAAGAGTAAATCCACCATTTGGGTCAGTAAAGTAGGCCTACTCATTGGATAAGAGCAGTGTAAGGGGCCTTGTCATTTGGGCCACTGTGGTCCTTTTCCCCTTTTCAATGCTATTCATAGCATTGAGCCAACCGTCTATTTGACTTACAACACTGGCAATTCATAACACAATTATGTTTGTTACACCGACAAACTCATGTCCCACATTTATTTACCGTTTATTATCATACACACAGAAATATTCTTATAAAAAAAATTATGATATCACATGTCTCTCGAACAATGTAATGATAAAAATTGTTTTAAATTTTATGTTTGCTATTAAAAACATAATAGACTTCTATATAAATGTAGTGTGTAATCTTTAACGGACTATCTACAGCCCTCGTTCTCGTCAATTATATATCTTTGTCCGTTTTAATTGATCAATCAAATTCATTCATCAGCATCTTAAAATATGAAATAAATTATGACTAAAGACAGGCATAAAAGAAATAAATGATGCATTTGCATATACTTTTGTAAAAAAAGTTCAAATGGACGAAGATAGTAATTGACTAGGACGGATTTATTATGGAATCCAGCTTGATCCGAAAATGTGATAGAAGATATGTTGTCCTTAGAAGCTGTTTTGTTCTTTTGGTAGCTAAAAAATTTACAGGAAAAATTGGTCAACTTAAACTTCGATATGGTGTGAGGTGAAACAAACACGTCAAGAACAAGTGCCATATATGATAATTCATTCGAATTACAAAAAATCAAGAAACAAATTGATGTATTTTTATGCCTTAAGAAAAAGTTAACGTCAAAACTACCGTTGTCTCGTATATATAGAAGATAGATTTATCAATATATTGTACACTCGAAGATTAAAAAGTTAGGACGATATGAATTCTCAATACGTGTTTATTTATGTCTATTAGTATGTATGTACGTAGAATATATATATATATATATATATATATATATATATATATATATATATATATATATATATATATATATATATATATATATATATATATATAATAGTCAACGTCATCCATTTCATGCCACGCAACTTCTATTTTAATTTGATGTCCCGAGCCGGTATAAAAAGCACAACTTTTTTGGAGACAAATAGACAAACGCCTACATCAATCCAAATCGGATTTATATGTGCTCATATATTTATTATTTGATGGATATGCAAGGATAAATTGATGACTACCTCTTCCTGTCATAGACTTGTTTGGAACGGTTTTTTGGTTATCAAAATTAACCTATAAAAAGTTGCTTAAACTCCAAGCCAATGTTTTGCAAAATTTCAGGGAAAATATTGAGTCAAAATCAAAGCTGATTTTTGTAGTTTTTGCATTTTAATTTCTGAGTTTTATATAGATTTGACGTTTATAAAATTTATTCTTTAATATATCACTCAAACAAGTTTATGTAAAACCGATATTTTTAAAAACATGTATAAAAACAAAATATTCAATATTGCAATAATTGAATGTTACCTCAAATTGCAAATACAATTGGGTAAAATTTTCTTTTGTAAATTCTCACCAAACTAGTGCATAATCATCTTGAATTCAGGTGCTCCTCAATTTAAGTTTGATTTTATCTTCCCATGCAGCACTTAATCAGTTATTCCTTTCACGCCCTTCCAACAACATCCCAATCCCAATGTAAATGTATTTAAGGATTGTGTTGATTGGGATATAGAAATGAAAAACGCGCTAAAAAAAGTTATTAATTTAATGAATTAGTTAAAAGTAATTTATTCTTTTAAATTATCATATTTATAAGTTAGGTCTGTTCTTGAATCGCAGGTGAAAC
This sequence comes from Mimosa pudica, assembly GCA_029929735.1. Taxonomy (NCBI): domain Eukaryota; kingdom Viridiplantae; phylum Streptophyta; class Magnoliopsida; order Fabales; family Fabaceae; genus Mimosa; species Mimosa pudica. The sequence goes on along the minus strand of JAKELP010000021.1, from coordinate 1,049,215 downwards.
AAATCTTAATAAGGATAGATGTAGTTCTTGAATCGCAGGTGGAACAAATCTTAATAAGGATAGAAGTAGTTGATTTATAATTAATGCGATCACGTCATAGTACCACATGAATTAAATGCCCCCTCTTCCTTTTGTTTCCCACACTTTTGTTAAGAAAGGTGCTATGAGTATGAGGGATAAATATGTTTGATAGTAAAGGTTTTCCCTCAAGTTTATTTACTCTTAATTATGAGGGTATATAAGAGAGAAATATAGAGTAATAATGATAATAATTAGAAAGAAATATATAGAAACAATGTCACAAAATGGGTAAAAAGTCATAAAATGTTCTAATTACCCTATGTAGGCTCTTATATTTAGGGACAGAACATTTCCAAAAATTGTTCTTATAAAATACCAAAGAGAGTTATTCACGTTCAAGCTAGTTTTAACAATATCATTGTTACTATTACAAATGTACATGGTCAGGTGATTTTTTGGTCCTCCATCGGTACTTGTGGATTCAAAGGTACAAGAAAGGGGACTCCTTTTGCCGCTCAAATCGCAGCAGGAAATGCTATTCGAACAATAGCGAATCAAGGTATGCAACGAGCAGAAGTCATGATAACAAGGGACCGAGGGAGTATGATCATCTCTTTCATCTCGTTTGTTTCTATTTATAAGACATGTATAGTATATTTAACAAAAACCAAGCATAATCTTAAACATGAGTACTAACTCTTGTCCTATATATAAGAGCACAACCACCAAAACAAGTTTATCAAGAAATATGTAAGAGTGAGATCTTACCAAATCAATTCAAAATTTAATTTATTATGATAATAAGGATAGGATTATAATATGGAGTATCAATTTTCCACAAAAATCCAACAATTTTTTTATTCTTCACATATTTATTATCTATTATATGTGTGTGTATTAAAATTGAATTCAACATTTAATAAATGAAGGATAAAAACGCATGTGGACTCACATAATATCTTATAATTTTACTTGTGGAGATGTGAACTATTTGTCTTTGACGAAGTTCTTAGAATATGAGGGCTTATTTTAGACCAAAAGAAAATATGTTAAAATAACTTTTTTACTTAAAAGGGTGGGTTATATATCTTCTAGAAAATGACCTAGAAGAGTTGAGGTTTTAGACTGACTCGCTTCAAATGAGTCCGTCCAACTCAACCCACTTTAAAAGTAGGCCCACTTTTAAGTTTTAACCCACTTATATTTGAGCTACACTTCTTGCAACTCAGTTTGCCTCTAACTTTCTTTTTTCAGGCTCAACTAGGTTGATTCAGACCAAAATCTTGACTCAGACCAAAATCCAAGTTCTACATGCATAGTTCGTCAGCATGACCCATCCCACTCTGAAAGCAAACTAACCCTCTTTAATTTGAGCTTCACTTTTTGCAATATAGATCGCTTTTTTTTCCTTTTCTAGCTTAATCCAGCAGGTTAGACCCAAAATCTTAGCTCTAATATGAGCTTATAAATCAAAATTCATATAGAACACACTGAAATAACTAATTTTGAACTAAAATGATTCATTTTCGAAAAGCAGCCCTATACATTTGGCTATAAAAACATGGTTCTTTTGGAAGTGGTAATTTTATTTTAAACGAATAAAATCAAACCATTCTGCATTCAAATTGATTAGATGTATAAAATTGATTAAAAAATAAGTCATCTCTTAGCAGGGGAGATGGTTAGATGTATAAAATTGATTAGATGTATAAAATTGTCGCCACGTATATATATTGAGGGAGGCAACATGGAGGGTGAAGCTGGTCAAAACGAAAACAATGGCCTTTCAACTTAATTTCTGAGTACTTTGACTTCTACATTCACATTACTTATAGCACTTTAATTTCCAATATACTCCCTCCAGTCCCTAATATAAGAGCTAGCCGTAAAAAAAACGCTTCTTAAAAAAACATGTGAATGTTAGTTGGGTGTCTGGAGTTAATGCTTCTTTTCCAAAATTGCCCATATTTATTATGGTACTTTTAAGAGAGAGAAATACATAAGCATTAATAAATATGAAAGAGAGTTAGAGGTAAAGTAGAAAAAAATGCATTAAATGAGGAGAGAATATGGGGTGAGCTCTTACATTAGGGACCAAAACCATTCAAATTTTGGGCTCTTACATTAGGGACCGGAGGGAGTAACAGTACTACTTACCAATTTGATGCTATTTAATAATTAGTAGACGAAATCATTTAGTTTGAAATTTATTAAGCTTACTCGTCAATTTGCCATGTGGGCTTTTGATAATTCCCTTCTTTTATAGTAGTTCTCTTTATTATTTCATTATGTTGCAATCCGTCCACTAAGATCTTATAGTCACAACTCTTCAACCTAAATGGTTCACTCCCTACTCTAATATAAAGGAACCAAGTTACTGGCAAAACGAATATGGAGGAACCATGTTGTGTTGTTTCTGTTTCAGATTAAATATTAAAGAAATACTACTACTCCTATCAAATTATATATTTCTTTGATTATAATGGACATATTAATTATAGGGAAATTTGCAGTTTAGTCCCTGGTAAGGGAAATTAATACTGAAAGGTCCCAATACATTCCAAAATAATTATAAAGTCCCATGGGCCCTTTCCTGCAATTGTTTGCTTATCTTCAATGACCATTTTGCCCTCATAAGATGAAAGCATAGTCCCCCTGTAGGGACCAGTGAGATGGCAACCATATTTAATGAGGGCAAAATAGTCATTGAAGTTAAGCAAACAATTGCAGGAAAGGGCCCCTGAGACTTTATAATTATTTTGGAATGTATTGGGACCTTTCAGTATTAATTTGTCTTACCAGGGACTAAACTGCAATTCCCCCTTAATTATATTTGTGTATTATGCACATATTAATTATATTTGTGTTGCATTCATTTGGTCTGAAGACGCCAGTCGCCTATATATTCCCAAGAAACAATAAATAAAGAGATAGATCAATGTGTTTGTTTGAATAGTACTAGTACTCCTACAGTAGAGTTACTACTTACTACTGTAAAAAAAAAAAAAGAATCAGTAGATAAAGGGAGAGGTAAGGTATGAGTGTGAACCCATTCCCCTGACAATTTGACCTTTTCGCTTCTGCCTTTTCTATAATATTAATATAAATATAAATTAATGTTTCTATAATTACCGTGGCAGTAATATTTTCTTTGAAAAAATCTTCATCGGAATGGATTATTTGTCTTGGGAACGTAGAAGATTCCCCACCTTGGGCGTGTTCACACTTCTCAGGTCTCACCGAGGTTCAATTAGAGACTGAACAATTAACTTGGACATATTGTTAGTGTTCACAGCTACTCCCTTTGATCCTATTTATAAGTCGTCAACCACCCAAATTGTACATACCAAGGAATGGAGGTTAATGGAAGTTGAGTCATTAAATTGGTCTTATTTTTTTTGTCTTTTCTATTTTTGCCCCTCTTACCTTTATTACTATGTCTCACTACCTCTTTCATCTTTATAAACATACATGTGTCTTTTTCATCTTCTCTCTTTTCTCATCTTCCAATGTTCATCTTATATTGGGAAAATTTTAATAAATGAGTTAGTTAATATTAGTTGGTGACTTATATTAAGGACCAAAATTTAGTGACGGTTGGCGACTTATAAATAGGACCGAAGGGAGTAGCTAATGATATATGTTTTGCATAATTTATATGGATTTTACATAAAAATCCAGTGTTGTGATTGATAATCCCTCCTATCCATAATATAAGAGTCAGCTGCAAAAAAAAAACACTTATTAAGAAAACATGTAAATGTTAGTTGGATGTCTGGAGTTAATGTTTTTTTTTCCATTACTGCACATATTTAATTTATTATGATACTTTTAAGAGAGAGAAATACATAAAAATTAATAAATATGAAAGAGAGTTGGGGTAAAGTAGGAAAAAATGTATTAAATGAGGATAGAATATGAGATGAGCTTTTATATTTTTCATCAAAATCATTCAAATTTTAGGCTCTTATATTACAGATCGAAGGGAGTATTATTATTTCACTTAGCATATCTAAAATAACTCTTACCAAAGGTTTTGTAGAAAAAAATTTTATTCTTATAACCAGAAGACAACGATCTCTTAAATGTTAAAACATATAAAATGAAGTACATTAAAAGGGCCTCCCTTTGTACCATACTTAGCTTTCATCATATAGGGATCACCTAGAGTACCACATTCAACATATATAACTGATAACTAAAAGAAGACAAATAACATAAAACACTAGAGATATATGGAACAAGATGAAGGTCCACATGATATAATATAAGTCAACGGATTGAAGGAAGACTATAGCCATATACTAAAAGCTAGCTTAAATCTTATAACCCAACATATGAATTTATCTACAGCAAATATATGCCCTCGGCTAATTAAAGACAGATTGTTTGAGGTTGACCAGGAAAAACCTAAAGAACTGATCCTTAAAGTAATTAACACTTACTCGAATCACCTAACAACGTCATATCCTTTTAGGGCCGACGAAAGAAAAGTGATATTACAGACCATGACCAAGAAGTAAGGAATACCAGCTAGACAAATACGTGTGAGTGAGGAGAGAAACTCAAAAAAGGGAGATATGTTGGCTGAGAAATAAAAGAAAGTTCTAACCTGGCGGGTTGGCGTGAGTGGTAAGTACTCTCGTCCCTTAAGCAAGTGGTTGGGGGTTCGATCCCCAACTCTTGCGAATGGAGCAAATTCACAGGCCAGCTGTCTACCCCCTATATGGGACTTCAGAACAGCGAGAGATTAGTCTCACTTGACACGCGGGTGGGGATACCCTTGGGTAAAAAAAAAAAATAAAAGAAAGTTCTCTATAGTGATTATGTTTGAAGCGGTTAAGTACTCATCATATAGCGAGAGCGAGATCCAGTGCCACGTGTTGGGAAATCACTACGAGCTCCAAAATTTAAAACAAAAATAAAAGTCCATAACGCTTATCATAATCTCACTGCTATCATACAGATATACAATGCACATGAATTCATTCACCTATACCCCGTGACCAAACTTATTATCACCTTACTCTTATAACAAACAAATGCATTTAACTTTCTTTCTCATTTAAATAAATAAAATTACAAATCAAAGCCTCATCTTTCAACGTCGTCATCGATTTTGTTAAAAAATTTCAGACTTGGCTTCCATTTAACACATTATTTTCATGAATTTTGTGTTCAATTATGGGTTGCCTATATTTATATATTTACAAAATTACAATAAAATTTAATTTATAGGAAAGAACCATAAGGAAAACAAATACTTGATACGAGTATTCTAATAAAAGGATTTGAATTGAATTAGAAATAGTACTTCCTCTAGTCTGTAATATAACAACTCAGCTGACAAAACACGTCTTTTAAGAAAACATGTGAAAACTAGTTGACTCTTTGAAATGTATTCATTTTTTCAAATAATACCCATATTTATGATAATACTATTAAGAGAGAAACACACACACACATAAACGTTAATGAATACTCCCTCTGGTCCCTAATGTAAGAGCCCAAAATTTGAATAGTTTTGGTCCCTAATGTAAGAGCCCACCCCATATTCTCTCCTCATTTAATGCATTTTTTCCTACTTTACCCCTAACTCTCTTTCATATTTATTAATGCTTATGTATTTCTCTCTCTTAAAAGTACCATAATAAATATGGACAATTTTGAAAAAAAAGCATTAACTCCAGACACCCAACTAACATTCACATGTTTTCTTAAGAAGCGTTTTTTTGACGGCTAGCTCTTACATTAGGGACCGGAGGGAGTATAAAAGAGAGTTAGAGGTAAAACAGAAAAAATGTATTCATAAATCAAGAGAGAATGCAAGTTGAATTTTTATATTTTGAATTAAAATTATTTAAATTTTAAGTTCTCATACTGCGAATTGGAGGGGGTATTTGTTAATTTCATACAGTATCACACTCGTGTGAATCACAGAAAAAGTTCAAAAATGTTAGACTTGTGTCATATAAATTACTATAGCATTAAATATGCCAATATTTCAAACCCAATCAATACCTTCAATTCATTTGGTTTCGTTCAAACATGATGCATGACTTTGTGCTTGCCTTTGACAGTTGGTTTAAGAACTTGATGGTGCAAAAAAGTAAATGTGAAGGCGAAGATGGATTATTAATTTGGACAAAACATGTGTTTGTAAGTACTATGAAATACTCCCTCCGGTCCCTAATGTAAGAGCCCAAAATTTGAATGATTTTGGTCCCTAATGTAAGAGCTCACCCCACATTCTCTCCTTATTTAATGCATTTTTTCCTACTTTACCCCTAACTCTCTTTCATATTTATTAATGCTTATGTATTTCTCTCTCTTAAAAATACCATAATAAATATGGGCAATTTTGGAAAAGAAGCATTAACTCCAGACATCCAACTAACATTCACATGTTTTTTTAAGAAGCGTTTTTTGGCGGCTAACTCTTACATTAGGGACCGGAGGGAGTATACTATTCTGGTCTTTAAAGAGGAGGATGTATATATGGAAAAGATCGAATAGAGGGAATGGAGATGGCACATGGCATGCAATCGGATCACAGAGAACGATGCAATTAGGAGCACTCAATGTGCATATCTTTGGTTCCCTTTACAAACTTAAACGTTCTCCCTTCCTTCATTTCTTCACACGCTTCCCTTTAACTTCATGTCCTTTCCCCCTTGAAAACTGGTTTGATATTTAGTTCTGATAATTTCTTTTTCATATTAATTTTGGTTTATATTATTTTCTAATTATAGGTTTTAGTTTTGAAAACTAAAGTAACCTATGGCATTAAATGTAGGTACTCATGCTTTTTTTTTTGCCAAGTATACTAACGCTTTAATCTAAATGAAACTTGAAAATCTATATTTCGAAACTATATAAATAAAATCCAAAATGAAGATAAATTATAAGGGCGAAACATTATATTAATTAACTTGTAAACAAACAAAATAGTACTATAACGCTAATTAGAATTTGTACAAGACTTGTTAGCTATATACACATGCATTGTAAATATAAGTCACTTTTAGATAAAGATTCTTATACATACTCCTCTAATCTTATTTAGAAGTCTATGTTTCACACATGTCATGAAAAACCTGAAATCTCATTAACTTTCCACAAAAATTCGACAAATGTCATATATATATATATATATATATATATATATATATATATATATATATATTTAATATCCTCTACATCATATGGAAACAAAGTCAACATACAATAATAAACAAATGATAAACTTGTACATACAATCATTGTTGTTAAACTTACGAGTCGATATTTTGATTTTACTATTTTACAACACTACTTAACCAAAACATGTCATGAGTCACTTAATTAAATTTTCAGTGGTTGACAACTCTGTAAAAACTCACATGTTTATATTGTGAATTTATCGTTTTTACGTTTCTACCTTGCATAAGAATGTATTAACTTGAACCTGGGGTGTGTGGTTGAGTGGCAATGACTCATATACCCTTAACCAATTGTCTGGGGTTCAATCCCTGGCGTTGGGTATGGAGAAGCATTAAATCTCCCAGACCAACTGTCACACCCTTTGAGGTGCCTACAAATCGGCGGGGGATTATAGTCTCTCACTTTTCGAGTGAGGGGATACCTTGATCATGGATCCAAAAAAAGAATGTATTAACTTGCTATAATAAACTCATTTTTTTAATTGACTAAATTCAATGAATTCATATATAAATTTCATAGAGATTTCGCTATGCGATTGATATAGTATGAATATTAATATATTTTAAATCTGCTATCTAGATTTAAAATGTATTCAAGTCAAATTATTATTATTTTTATATTTTTTATTTAATTATATACCAGAAATATGTGTTTATTAATAAACGCAAACTCTTACGAGTTTAGGATTCGAGCCTACTATCCAAGTTTAACTTTTTTACACGAGTTTACTTAAACTCATGAGTTTGACAACCTTGCATACAATAAGTTTAATTTGTGAAAAAAATTATAAATCCAATTTAATTAGAAGCAATAATTGACGTTACAATGTTATAAATTTTAATAAATCGAGAGAGAAGAAATAGCTACGGCAAAAAAAAAAATAGGAAGAATTGAAGAAATAGATGAAACACATTTAATAAAATATTGTTTAAATACTCATTTATAAACAAAGGTAAATTGAAAAAATCTATCAGTTCAATGATCACATGCATTTCATCTTAATATTCATAATCATTTTTATCACAAATTTTGAATACCATTCAATCTTTATTTTTTCACATAGAAAAGTTGCACCGCTTATTCAATTTTTGTTTTCCCTTTTTCTGTTCATCTGTTTCACTTTTAATTTCTTTAATTCTTAGTGTCCTCTTCCTCCACATTCTATGCACAGGCCGGTGTGCGATACTTATAGTATGGTTTTTTGCACTTAAGTGTGGTCAACGATCGCGGTTATCAACTTATTACTATCAGTGAAACCATTAGTATATGTGTTCAGTTAAAAAAAAAAAAACCATTAGTATATGTGTACTATTTAAGACAATTTATTGTTTCAATACATTGGTACCCATAATTTTATTTTTGGGTAAAGGTGCAAAACTAGCCACCGTAAATTTCCAAATGGACAAATTTAGCACCCGTAAATTGGATGGTGCAAAACCATACATTATAAATCAAAATGGGACAAATTTAGCCACGCCGTTAAGTTGAAGCTAACAGACGTTTGTGTTGGCGTGGGGCCCACCTTCATTAAATCAAAACGTCTGTTAGCTTCAACTTAACGGCGTGGCTAAATTTGTCCCATTTTGATTTATAATGTACAGTTTTGCACCATCCAATTTACGGGTTCCAAAGTTGTCCATTTGAAAATTTACGGTGGCTAGTTTTGCTCCTTCACCCTTTATTTTTTTTTTACCTTTAGGTACACATAATACATTGTTTCAACTTTCAATACATATACCACTCTGTTTCTTATTGTAAGTCCAAGATAAGATCGACCTTGTTGCCACTAAGAATTAAATGATGATAAGGTTAGAAAACAATTATTAATAATAACTTAGTATACTTATATCTAGGAACAAATTTTTTTTAGTGGCTAGACACTTATTAGACTTATATCTAGGAGTAATAAGAAATATATTGATATCTTATACTACTAAGGTTAAATGGGGTATATCTTTATGTTTAGAACTTAAAAGTGATGAATGTTAATTGATGGTATGAATTTCACCTTTGTTCATCCCCACCAGGTTCCACGCGCCACCCTTTTCTCTTTTTAAGGCGCAAACTCGGAAGGCAGTTATAAACCTTTCTCCGAAGATTGAAAGTCTACAATTTAAAAAAAAAAAATCACGCAAATTAAAGAAGCCTTTTGTAATAAATGTTTTCTTTCAGTTGCGCGTATTATCGGGCATATTATATACTTTGAGCCTTTGAGGACGGTGATAGTATTTTGTTTTTTACTTAAAAATAGGAAACTATAGTGTATAAGAAAACACTTTAAATTAATTGCAATGTGGGTTAGTTTCCATCTCATTTGCTTTCACGCGTAAAATTAAATATCTAAATCGTAATTCATCTTTAGCTTACCAAATCATCTCGTTGCACTTTCATTTACTATTTTGATATTACTATTTGATAGTAGAAAAATGACATTGGATAAAAACACAGGGCATCGGGCGGGTGACCGTATGAGATTAAAGCATTAAACTAAGAGATGAGGTTTAATTCGGACCATAGCCTACCTTGAGTCATATTTGTATATTTGTTACCCCCTGGTCCTAAATATAGGATCTAGATGACTTTTTTGAAAAATCCTAAAAAAAGCAAAAAATAAGTTACTTATAAATTGATTTACCTAATTTTTTCTCTTAGACTGGTTTATTTTACTTATAAGCTAATGAGTAATCTAAAAAGATATCAAATATGTCATGATTTAATAACTTATTTTGCAACCTTAATCTTTACAAAAAAAGGTTATCTAGGTCTTATATTTAGGACCGGAGGTAGTATAATATTATAAGATGCGTTGCTATTAATGTCATTTGCCCTTTAAAATGTAAAAGATATTTATAATCAAATTAAATTGATTAAGCATTAGTTAAATTGATTTAAAGCCTTGTTTATTGAAAAGGTAACGCTGTTGTTGAGATACATGTAAATGTAATTCAATTTTAATTCAGTATAAGTGTTTTTTATCTTAATTAAATCTTTTGGTTTTACGAAAATTGCTTTTCATACTTTAAAATTCACAAGGGCTGGGTTAAGTGTATTACAATTTATGAGTTAGAAGCCGTCTCTTGTAGGCGAGCCCAACCTTTTTTCTTAAATATACTATAAAAATTTAAAAAGGAAAATAAAAATATACATTAAAGATGGAAAGAAAGTATAAGTACAATAAGAAGAACTTTCCCCAATAATTCATTATAACATTAATGAATTTTCCTTAATTAGAATTACTTTAAGGCTTACCAAAAAAAAATAAGAATTGTTTTAAGCCAAACATATATATAATTAAATTATTCTATATGTGGATTTTAAAGTTAAAAATTCCGGTTAGATTTGACCAAGATTTTTAAAGTAACTCATCAATACTTTACTAAATTTTATAAAGTATCTCATATTTATTAAAGGCTAATAAAAAACTTCTATAAGTCTTATACCAAGAAAGGAATTGAGTAGCTCATAAAGAATTATTTTTTATCAACAAAGTAGCTCATAAAAAATTAAACATGCAAATGTTATAAAAAAAATTAAACATGCAATAAAGTAACATATAACTTGAAAATATGAAATGACTTACAGATTCTAAAATCTCATTTAAGAGATTTACAGTTGTTAATATTGTCCTGTCACTCAAATAGTAAAAACTGTTACTTAGCTAAAATCTATTATATAGAATTTCAAAATTCAAAAAGTAATTATCTATCATCTCCTAATAAAAAGAAAGGAAACTTTACTAGTCCAAACTCAAAATACACATATCTACTCCATCGGGTTCTTAATATGACACGAGAGCTATTCTAAAAGTTATTTTTTATGAGCAAATTTTCTAGAAGTTATTTAAAAACTAAATAAAACACTTATATGTTAATACATAATGCAATTACATTAATGAACTTATTCCAGTTGTTACCATTTAAAATAATGCCAACTAGATATTGCATTTAGTGATTTGAGGTATAGAGAAATTTTCGTATGAACTCGGTGCAACATGTCATTTGTGTTTTAACCAATGATAAGTAGATAACATAGTCTTATGTGGAATTTTTTAATTAAACATGTTACCATAAAATACAAACTAACCAATAAAAAAAAATTAAATCTCATGTTTTCAATGTTTTTATTTTACAATGTAAATAAAATTGTCTTTCAATGTTAATTGAGCTTTTTAAGAGCCACATCGAATTAAAATTCTACATTAGTTCTTATGTATCTACTTGTAATTAGTCAAACCACAAATAACAACTTAGTGCAGTAGATTCACGAAAGAATTTCTACAAGTAAGTATATATAGATTGTATATTGATAAAAAAGCAAAAAGAAAAAGATATATATAAAAATATAGGGAGCCTTTATAACTGAATATAAAGACAGCCCATCTTCATCATTCACCCCATCGTCTTCTTCATTCATTCATTCATTCATTCATTCACTCCTCTGCTTCTTCTCTAATGGCTTCTCAGAGGAAGAAGTCATCATTCTCAAGCTTCCATGCCTACCTGCAAGCCCTCACACACACTCCCTCTCGCTTTGCTCGCAGAGCCTTCTCTCTCTCCACCTCCTACGAAGAAATGGGCCGAGTCAAAGCTCGTTCCGGCTCCGAAATGCGCAAGACTCTCCGGTGGTACGACCTCGTCGGCCTCGGCATCGGCGGCATGGTCGGCGCCGGCGTCTTCGTCACCACCGGCCGCGCCTCCCGCCTCTACGCCGGCCCCGCCATCATCCTCTCCTACGCCATTGCCGGCCTCTGCTCCCTCCTCTCCGCCTTCTGCTACACCGAATTTGCCGTCGATATGCCCGTCGCTGGTGGCGCCTTCAGCTACCTCCGCGTCACCTTCGGTCCGCCCCTTATCTCTCCGCACAAAACCTTAAGCCAATATAATGAAATTCAATTCAACCAAATATTATATATACTATTAGACCATGTCTTATTTTATCCGATGTGGGACTTGCATGATGTTTCATGCATTTCAATACAATCTATTAGACATATTTCACAAGTCACGCGTCAAAAGAATTGGATTTGTTGGGAACAGTCAGTCCATCGTCACATAAGCCAATGTGATCCTTTAATACAAATCCAATTCTTTTGACGTGGGACTTGTAATATCTCCAATACAATGAATTATATGATTATCATCATGAATTTTATTGAATTAATTGGTGGTGATGCTCTGTTTTCTTTGAGGAGGGGTTCATTTTTTTTTTTTGGTTTTTTTTTTTTCAGGTGAGTTTGCAGCATTTATTACTGGGGCGAATCTTGTGATGGATTATGTGCTGTCGAATGCGGCGGTGTCGAGAGGATTGACGGCGTATTTCGGCACCGTGATCGGCCTCTCCACCGCGAAATGGAGATTCACCATTCATGGTTTACCGGAGGGGTTCAATGAGATCGACCTTGTTGCCGTCGCCGTTGTACTTCTTGTCACCCTCATTATCTCCTACAGGTAAATCCATTTTGTCCCTCTCATTACTGCAATATATATTGCATAACAAGACAACAAGAATTATTGATGGGTAGAGTAGGAGTTAACGTGTCAAACTGGTAGCAAAGACACACATACAAAATGACACATAGTAACTGAGTGGTCTCACACCTGTAATATGATAACACAAGTTAGTGCATGCACTTAGTAGAGGATTTAACCTGCTAAATGACACACTAAAATCGAATTGGTTAATTGCTGGCATCAATTTACCTAGGTGAAGTTGTTATAACGAGGAGTAAAGTTGTGTTAGGTTTCACTAACTAATAATTGGCGTCGTATCATCCATGTAGTCAACCTCATCTAGTGGGATAAAACAGACTTTGTTGTTGTTGTTGTTGAAGTTCTAATAATGAAGATTCTAAATAATTTGATTTTTGGTTTTTGGTTTTTTAATTTTTTTTGTGCAGTACGAGGGAGAGTTCAGTGTTGAATTTGGTATTGACGGCGCTGCACATATTGTTTATAGCTTTTGTGATAGTGATGGGATTTTGGAGGGGGAGCTGGAAGAACTATTCGGAGCCGGGTCACCCGGAAAGTCCGGGCGGGTTTTTCCCATACGGAGCCGCAGGTGTGTTCCAAGGGGCTGCTATGGTTTATCTGAGTTACATAGGATACGACGCCGTTTCGACTATGGCTGAGGAAGTACATGACCCTGTCAAAGATATCCCCATCGGTGTATCAGGATGTGTTGTCATCGTCACCGTTCTTTATTGTCTCATGGCTGCCTCTATGTCCAAACTCCTCCCTTATGATATGGTATTAATAATTTCTTATCTTATTAATATTTAGTACTACCTCCGCTTCTAAATATAAAGACCCAGTTTACTTTTTTGAAAAATCCTAAAAAAGTGAAATATAAGTCAATTATAAATTGATTTACCTAATTTTTTTCCCTTAAACTAGTTTATTTAACCTATAAAATAATGACTAATCTAAAAATATATCAAATATGTCATAATTTAATAACATATTTTGTAACCTTAACATCTCCATAAAAAAGTCAACTAGGTCTTATATTTAGGATTGGAGGGAGTACAAAATAACATTCATGTTTATGAATACTTAGTGAGTAGTGTTTCAAAAGAGCTAAAACTCTCGCTTGATTTAAATATTAGGAGATCAAACCAAAAGGGCTAAAGATTAGATTAATGTATTTGGTCCTTAAGTTTGTTCTCTTTTTTGTTTTGAACCATTAAATTTAAACAAAAGAGTTTTTGCATGCTAAGGGGAAAATGTCCCAAACTTTTTTTTTATTATGGAGTAGTTTAGTATTTTAAACAAAATGAAAAGGCATTAGCTTGAATTAACCCTTTTATATCGAAGAATTAACCCTTTAAAAATAGTTTAATTTTTTTTAAAAAAAAAGAATATATGCAATGCAATGCAACGCGCATATATTCGAACTGTTTAAATCCACTCTCTGATAGAGTGTCAAAATATTTGTACTAGTTGACAAGAATAAAAATAAAATGTACTTTTTTATGCCATAAAAAATAAAATATACTTTAAGAATTCGGTTATGGAATATGACATTGACTGACCTTTGAAAAAGGAAAAATCAAAGTAAATGAAGGATTTTGTCCTAATGTTGAAGATGTAAAATAAAAAGTCATAAAGAGACAAATTACGTCATGCTTTTAGGATACTTTATAATGTATAGTTTAAAATAATAATGGCTTGAAAATGCGGTTTGCCCCGGATCCGGATCCGAATACAGATTGATACAGAAGCTCCGTTTTCGGCTGCGTTCAGTGGGAAATCGGACGGCTGGGGATGGGTATCAAAGGTGATAGGGCTAGGAGCAAGCTTTGGAATATTAACGTCTTTGATTGTGGCCATGCTTGGTCAATCAAGGTACATGTGTGTCATCGGACGGTCCAGCGTTGTCCCTCCTTGGTTCGCTAGGGTCCACCCCAAGACTTCAACTCCAGTCAACGCCACTGCTTTTCTAGGTACTTTACTACTCCTATATACATTCATTTATCCACTTCTATAATCATACTCCTTTGTGCATAAAAAACAAGTATTGATCCTTTTTAGGGGAAAACCGGGCCCATTTGAAAAATAATTGTTGGGTTAAGGGTTGATTTTACTTTAGAAGTTGTAGCTCAAGAATAGTTTTAATTCTAAAATATTTTTTTGCCCAACTTTGCTTTGTATGTATTAAAATAGCGTAGTTTTATTATTTATCGTTATAATGTTAGCGACCAACATAAAATTTTAACCGTCATTTCTCAATTAATTTGTCAAATGATATCTTCTCAATTATTTTTAATCCGTCTTATTTTTTCAAATACTATATTTGTGTGGGTTGATACAATCTCTTAAGTCCTTTGAATTTGTCTTCTGTCAAGTTTCAAACAAAATGATTCACTAATTTGATTCAATGCAAAATGACATAGGTAAAAAAAATTAGCCTATAAAGGCTAATGTTTTAAATCAAATAAAAAATAAGGGAAGAAAAATATTACAAAATTGGGAACAAACTTTTGGGAGAAAATATTGTAATATAAATAATAATCATATGCTTATGGTTGGATTCCAGTTTCCTTTATAATCGTGCATAGATTAGAAGAGAAGCTTTGTGCTTCGCGATTGTGCTTAGTGGAATTATTGAGTGATGGAGAGTTAGCAGATGGATTTGTTTGATATTGTGATCGTGTGGGACCCAATTGGAGGATCTCAAATTTGTGTGATGGAGGATGTCGTTTTTCTTGTTTTAAGTTTGTTGGTAGTGATAAGACCAAAGGTTTTTGTCATTAATGCCAAATAGATATCCTCATCATCATGCTTCCCGTCAAAATTGATAATGATGCTGATGCTTATCACTAATTTGTGGGTGTTTTAATTTTCTCATTTGGTAGTTGTACATGCCCAAAATACCATTCATATTAGCAGGCTTTTTATGATTTCTTATGGCGGTTGTTCCAAGAGTTAGAATGAAAAATCTCCTACTAGAGGCCAAAGATGAAGCTAATCTTACAAATCTCTCCACGTCTATAATGCTTACATTTGATAAAATCATTGAAAATGTCCTGTTTCACATTGTTTTTGTTGTCAAGGACTTGGATATACTTTTATACACTTTAAATGCCATTAATATACAACATTTTGATCGATAAAATTGTTAAACAGGAACTCTATCTTCACCGATGTTTCCTATATCTTAAATATATAGTTTAGGTTGCCCCATCAAATTAAACCATTAATCACTATATATTATATTATTAGGTGCATTTATTGTAATCTTGTGCATAATCTTCATATAATCGGTTAACCAAATGCTGGTGTATTATGTTTAGTCCTTATCTCATTTTGATGCAAAATCACATGCTTTTGAAGAGAGCCGTCGCAAGTACAGCCAATATGCCAATATACCCTCTGGGATGGTCCCCTCCTCATATTACTTAATTTGGGCAGCATAATATGATACTCACTGATTGGTGTCTTAGTACATTATAGAAAGTTAGAGTTACCTGATTTATTTATTTTTACAACAATCTTCAATTACTGTCTTATTTTTGTTTGAAAACCAAAATCTGACTGAACAAAAAAGTACCTAATTAAAAACACTATAGTGTTTGTTCACTCAAAAAAAAAAACACTATAGTGTTTGTATTCTTCTGGATAAAGATGCAAGGACGGTGACAACTAGATTAAATGCATGTATAGCCTAGAAAGGACTAAGCTCTAATCTATGATCATAATGGCTTATAGGTGGAAAAGTAGTGTATGTGCCGAATATGTGACCCTATATTTACTTATAAAATCCTTTGGAGATTTACAATATATTAAAGAATCTCACATGCAGAGGGAGGGATTAGTGGTTTGTATTGGTTCTACCACCACTTTTGTGCCTAGTTAAATATTCTTCCTGATTGGAATTTGGGAATCACTGACTCGTGTTCATTACCTTATAGCACTTCTCTTCATGTCTAGCTTCCTGCTAAAGTTAGCCTCGAATTATGTGTTGATGTCACTCATTTCGATGCTCTCTGATTACTTTGACTTCCCACATCCCCTTTGTCTTTGCCATAAATTCGTCATAAGAAATTAATCTTTAGGTTAATTTTTTTTTACTCACTCCTTATACTTTATGTCCAAGTTTTAACCCAATAATTTTAACTATATTGTAAGAGTCCATAAATTTTGACTCTCTGTAACTCTTAACAAAGTCTAAAGATAAAATTATAGAATAGTGACATTATAGAGTAAGTTAAAGCTTAATAATCGAGTTATAATTAAGCTAAAACTACAGAGATTGAATTATGTTGAGTTCAAATGTATAGGAGCTAAATCGTCACAATATAGTCAAGACTTAGGGGCAAAAGTTTAATTTTTCCAATTCCTTGTATTTTCCCTCTATCTATCTCCCTAGGCCTATGTATTGAATGGTATATATTATATGATTAGGATAGGATTTAGGACACATAATAATTGAGCACTCAGGAGTCACTGATTTTGCTGATCATATATTCTTTTTGGTACATAATCTGCTTTTGTTGTGTTTCAGGGATCTTAACAGCTGCCATCGCCCTTTTCACTGATCTCAATGTACTTCTCAACTTGGTGTCCATTGGAACACTCTTTGTTTTTTACATGGTGGCAAATGCTGTGATCTATAGAAGATATGTTGTTTCTGGCACAACCAATCCATGGCCTACAATGTCCTTCCTCTGTGCTTTGTCCTTCAGTTCCCTCATGTTCACCCTCATTTGGCAAATTGTACCTTCTGGAAGGGCAAAATTGGCATTGCTCATTGCATGTGGTATTTTTACCATTGCCATATTGAACATTTTTCACTGCATGGTCCCTCAAGCACGCAAGCCTGAATTCTGGGGTGTACCACTCATGCCATGGATTCCCTCTGTCTCCATTTTCCTCAATGTGTTCCTGCTTGGCTCGCTCGACCGGCCTTCCTATGTCCGGTTCGGATACTTCTCGGCTTTGGCGGTTCTTGTCTATGTTCTTTACAGTGTGCATGCTAGCTTTGATGCTGAAGGGGATGGTTCTCTCATTCAAAAGAGTGGTGAGAGTGAGAGGGGTACTCATGTGGAATCCAAAGAAAGGGACAGCCAAATTTTCAAAGTCTAGGGGAAAAAAATATAGACAAGTGTAGGTAAATTAATGACATAATGTCTTAGTTAAGTAACAATATCATTTGAGCTATGAAGAAAAAATAGTATATGTTGTGACAATTTAGCTTTTAGAAAGTAATTATCACAAATTTGACTCCAAAAGGTTTGTAATGATGATAATTATCTTCTAATGACCAAATTGATATAGCATTTACTGTTTTTTCCTCAAGATTCGAATGGTATAGTTTAGGCCCTTTTGTTTATCCAAGTCAGGAATCTCTAGGTGACTTCAGCTTTTTTCAATGGTTGTTGGTCACTTATTATTAGACTTAAGTGGACGATGAGAGAGAAAGATTATATGGAATACAAATTAAAGCATAGCATAGGCTGCAACTTTTTGCAGAAGTGGCGAATTGAATAGTTTAAAGGCGGCTTAGGCTGTGACATTGATATAGCTTTTGTAAATTCTTGGCTTATATTATCCCAAAGAACAAATATAAATTCATATACATGTGCCTTTTTGACTTACGATTCCAAACACTAAAATCAAAAGAAACAATGGGTTATGTGAAAAGAAACCATGGGTCTGTGTGTATACACAAACATGTATGTATATATACATGCTGTGTGTGTGTATATCCAGTGGAGCACAAGCTTTTAGTGTTGATTCTTTTTACTATATGAGGCTGTGATGCTAGATATTGACTTTTCTTTTGTGTGAACCTTTTTTTGTGAAATTATCTGTGATTTTGAAATAAGTTATGGGCAACATGTTGATTATGGTATCTAACTCATCATCTTAGAATTTGGAATTATCTTTGTTTGTTCAAAGTGTCTCTGTTTATGATTCTACTGATAGTGAAGGCACCAAACTGTTATTGTTCCGAGTGGAGGTGATGTCATTCTCCAAATACAATAAATCAGAAATAAATAATAGCTTTGCTGTTTTTAGTAATAAATGATTGAAATAATTAAACAGGCATTATTCCAATTAGGCATCTTTTGCAATGAGAATTATCACTGATGTTGATAAAATGTGTTTTTTCATTATTCTCACTGGCTTATCGATCTTATATGGATGAATTGAATCTTCGTAAAATTGAAAGGAATAATCTATTACATTTTTTACTCTAATGAAATATGGTATATATAATGAGTAGACTTATTCAGGAAACAAAAAAGAATTAGATATATTCCTTTCTAACAGTTTCCCACTGGAATATATTAAATAAAAGCCTTTTAATTTCAAGAGATATGTGTCCTTATTAGCTAAACAGAGTTTTATCTTTAATCATTCATATTTAACATGTCTCCCATTTTTTTATAATTTAAACCATGTTGATTCTTAGGAATGCACCATGTCTTTTTTTATTTAATAATCTGATTGAGTTATTAGATTATCATTAAATGGTACAACTGACTATCTAAAAAACATGTTCTTTTTTTTTTTTGGTTTGGTATGACAAACCAATGCTTGTAATAAAGTGGAAAAAATAGACCTACTACAAGTCACTACAATGGTGAAACCTGCGCCGCTAAGCCAATAGCCAATAAGGCTTTTGACTCCAAAGGTTTTTTTTTTTAGTATTCACACAAAGCTGTGAATATACTAATTGTCATTAATTATGAATGGAGGCAATAAACACGTACAGATATTAATTAATGAAATGATTATTTTTGGCTAAGATAAGGACAAGGGGTGCATTTTATTGTACTATATGGTGCAAGTATGAGTTAAGAATGATTCAAAGAAGCAATATATATATAGTGTTGTTTCAAATAAATTTTGCTTCTATGTATCAAAAAAAATAAATTTTGCTTCAAACAATTACAGCACTTGCAGCTCATTTGAGCGGAAGATTCTGAACGAACTTGTTGTATAACTCATGAATCACGATATTTGGTGCCTTTCTGATCATATAATATAAAATTTCATCAGCCAATTTAAATAAAAAATAATGACACGCATTATTTTTACACATTGGGGATTAGAAAAGTAATGGCATATTATGTGTAATAATTAAAATAAATCAAAAAGTAGAACACAAAGTATCTGTGCACGCTCATCATGTACAAGATGGATCATTGGTATTGCTTATTTCATTCACCAAAAGATCCACTAGCTCATGTACATGTAAATTTGTCAATCCTTTCCATTTAACTTTAATTTGGTTGACTTCAAACTAATATATATACGTAAGGTTTTAATTTGTACAGCTTTAATTACTCTTTATTCTAAGTTTTTGAAGTTTACTGAATGAAGCGAAGAAAAGGGGAAAGAGATATATAAACATAGGAGAATATGATAATTGATAAGATGAAGTGGGGGCAGTAATGGACAAAATAGAAAGAAGGGGGAATGGACAAAAAATGATGGGTCAATATGTTGGCACCATGTCTTCTTCTTTATCCTTTTTGTCTCCTCCCCCACTTTTTTCTTTTACCCCTTTCCTTCTTCCACTATCTTCTTCCCCTTCCATCACTTCTCAATCTTTTATTTATTCATATTACTAGCGGTATCTCCCGTACTTTGCACGGGAAACAATTTTTTTTTAACAAATTTGCAGTAAAAAAATATATGCCAAATTTTTTTAACTAAAATATCAGGTGAAAAAAATCATATAATAACCAATTTTTTTATTTAAAAAAAAGTTAAAAAAAAATAATATATTATATTCCACCAAATCACTGGTCATGAACAGAGTTATGAACAGTGATTTGGTGGATCACTTTTATATAGGTCAAAAAAATCATCATAATGGTGACACTAAAGATATAAATCTTTAAGGTAAACTCAAAAAAAAAAATATGTGACCCAATTAACCTTTTTTCAACATTTTTTTTAACAAATTTGCACTAAAAAAATATATGACAAATTTTTTTAACTAAAATATCGTGCGAAAGAAATCATATAATAACTGAATTTTTTTTTAAAAAAAAAAGGTAAAAAAGAAAAAAAAAAGGTAAAAAAATATCTCCCGTGCGTTGCACGGGGTTTCCCGCGCTCCGCGCGGTTTTGCTTAAAAATTAGCATTAACTAAAAAAACTATTATCTAACCTTAACCTTAGACGGAAGAAAATTTGAATGACAACTTCTAGTTTACATTACCAAATGACCATTTTTCTGTAAGTCGTAGTGAAAATCGAAATTAAATCTAACTGAACACATCTTCCCTATGTGAAGAAACAACTCTTCTTTTTGTGTTCTATATCTACATAGAACAACTTCTAGTTTGCAAGGAAAGATAGGCAAATAAAAAAAGACACAATAAAATATTTGCAGATATATATTACGTCAAAAAGATCATCATAATGATGACACTAAAGATATAAATCGTTAAGGCAAATTTACACAAAAAAAATATGTGACACAAATAAATTCGCCCACGAAAGTAAAGAATACGTAGCCCTAATAAATCATTAAATAATTAAATATAAATAAAAATATAAGTAATAAATATAATAATATAATAAATATATTAAATAATTAACAATTAAATAATTAAAAAACTTGCCAAATAATAAATATAAATAATAATAATAAATAATCAATATAATAATAAATATAAATATTAAATAATTTACTCATGAATAAATTTTTTTTTTAACTTTTTATTTTTACAAATCTGCACTAAAAAATATATGACAAATTTTCTTTTAACTTTTTTTTACCTTCTGTTTCAACAAATTTGCACTAAAAAATATATGACAAAAAATATGTGACCCAAATAAATTAGCCCAAGAAAGTAAAGAATACATAGCCCAAATAAATCCTCACAAGAAATCAATGACATACAATAGTAATAGAGAATGTTAATCACTGCACTAAAAATTTACATATTTGAATGATCACAAAAATATCTTCACATATTTGAATAGATGTTAGCTTCACAAAAATAATATTTGTTGTACATAATTGGCTAGATATTTGAAAACATCGCCTTGTAAACAACATTTTTTGTTTTGTTAACTCCCGTGCGGTGCATGGGAGAGGTATTTCAATAGATTATAGACTAAACTTTTAGAATATTAGAGAAGAGGGAATTGTAGTGACAATTGAAGAAGCACCAAAGATAATATATAATAAAACATTAGTAAGATGTATTATTTGAGTTTCCCGCGCTTCGCGCGATTTAAAGATATGTGACCCAAATAAATTTGCCCAAGAAAGTAAAGAATACGTGGCAAATAATTAATATTAATAATTAATTAATTAATTTAATTATCATAATTATTATTATTTTATTATTATTAAATAATTATTATATTTAATCTAATAATAAATAATAAATATAATATAATAATATAATAAATAAATATAAATATAATAATAATATGATAATATAATAATATAATAAATAATAAATATAATATAATAAATAAATATAAATATATATTAAATTATAAAAAATTAATGATAAAAAATTCCACCAAATCCCAAATAATACATCTCACTAACGTTTTATCATATATTATATTTTGTGTTTCTTCAATTGTCACTACAATTCCCTCTTCTCTAATATTCTAAAAGTTTAGTCTATAATTTATTAAAATACCTCTCTCATGCTCATAAACAAATTTTTTAACCTTTTTTTAATTTTTTTAACAAATTTGCACTAAAAAATCATATGACAAATTTTTTTAACTAAAATATCGGGTGAAAAAAATCATATAATAACTAAGTTTTTCTTTCTAAAAAAAATTAAATTTCTTAAGACATTCAAATAATTATCTTTGGTTAAGTGAGTGAGTGAGTGAGCTCATCTAAAGAACCATAAACATTAAAGAATCAATTATATATAAAGAGACACAATAAAACATTTGCAGATATATATTAGGCCAAAAAGATCATCATAATGGCGACACTAAAGATATAAATCTCTAACCCAAATTTAGACAAAAAAATATGTGAGCCAAATAAATCAGCCCAAGAAAGTAAATAATACATAGCCCAAATAAATTCGCACAAGAAAGCAATCACATACAATAGTAATAGAGAATGTCAATCACTGCACTAAAAATTTGCTCATGAACAAATTTTTTAACTTTTTTTTAACAAATTTGCACTAAAAAAATATATGACAAATTTTTTTAACTAAAATATCGGGTGAAAAAAATCATATAATAATTAATTTTTTTTAAACAAAAAAAAGCAATTTTTTTTAAAAAAATATATTATATTCCATCAAATCGCTGTTCATGAAGGAAAGATAGGCAAATAAAAAGACACAATAAAACATTTGCAGATATATATTAGATAAAAAATATCATCATAATGGTGACACTAAAGATATAAATCTATAAGGCAAATTTACACAAAAAAATATGTGACCTTTTGCCAAAGAAAGCTATTGGCTTTCTCCTTTAAACATTCTGGATTTCCTATTCATTTGAGTTGTGTCTTGCTAAAGTTTCAAGGTTTATTAGGTAAAAAAAAGACAAAATAAAACATTTGCAGATATATATTAGGCCAAAAAGATCATCATAATAGCAACACTAAAGATATAAATCTTTAAGGCAAATTCAGACAAAAAAAATGTGACCCAAATAAATTAGCCCAAGAAAGTAAAGAATACATTGTCAAAATAAATTCGCACAAGAAAGCAATCACATACAATAGTAATAGAGAATGTCAATCACTGCACTAAAAATTTGCTCATGAACAAATTTTTTAACTTTTTTTAAACTTTTTTTTCCCAAATTTACACTAAAACAATATATGCCAAATTTTTTTAACTAAAATATCGGGTGAAAAAAATCATATAATAACTGAATTTTTTTTAAAAAACAAAAAAATTTTTAAAAAAGTTTTTTTTTTAATTAAAAAAATATATAATATTCCACCAAACACTGTTCATAAGGAACAGTGTTTGGTGGAAGAGGTTTTTAGGATATATTGATGATGATGATGATTTGCCCCTTGCATTTTTACTCTAAATATATGTTGAGATCAAATGTGAGTGAGATTCTAATATTATTGAGACCAATCAAAAATGGATTATTCAAAGATGTTATCTTATTTTCTTGTAATTTTAGTGTGTATTTGTTGGAAGTGTAGACTAATCTTCTCATATTGTAGACTTTTCAAAAGTGTAGACTAATTTTCTCATATTATAGACTTTTCACTAGCTAGATATTTATATTGTTTTAAATATGTGATTTCATATTTGACGAAATGAAAAGTATTTCTATTACAACGAATGGTTAGTGCATTATTCCACAAAATTAGTTACACCTATAGGAAAGGCCTAAAACTATTTAAGAAAAAGATATTAAAATGAGGAGATGAGTACTAGAATTCTAGGAAAAGGTTGAAAGATGACTTGTTTAGGTTTTAATTCCTCTCAATTGTTTGCAAACGAAAATTTTTTCGTCTCAAATGTTTGAATTTTGATAATTCATTATTTAATCTAATGATAGGCTATTTATCATTCTCAAGGTGGAGTTTCATTTTAATATTCACCTTAATCATTCAGGGTATAGCTTGAAATCATAAATTTTATTCCTTTTGCGTTAGAATATAACAATCGAAGAAGGGAAAGATTTCATGAAATTTCCAGATATAAAGTCTTGATAAAACGAATAAAGGATAAACGTATATATGATCTAATCCAAATGGATATTCCACTAATGACAATAAAAATTAAATTCAAAGGAGACTTTGAGTTCCATGTGAATTCAAATAAAGTTAAAGTGTTAGGTTTACGCATATTAACCATCTGATTTTTGTTTTCTTATTCGTTTTTCAATCCCAATTATTGTATTCAAAAGTACCCTCCTCCCGGAAGTCTTTTTAAAAAAGTGCTACCACCTCTTCCAAATATAGAAGACTCAGTTCAAAAATAATTTTGATGATAAAAAAGACTTTTCATATATTTTTCATTACTTGAATAGTAAATTGATATACAATCTAATGATACCAAAGATGGTTCACTAAACAATGTTGCAACCATGTGATCTATGGTCATTAATTAGTTCAAATCTTATAAAAAGTTTCTCGGATCACAAGGATAGGGTTAGACACATTATATTCTTAACTCTTAAGTTCCGCTAAGTGTGAGCCTTGTACATTGAACTATTTTTTATGCTATCTAACGATGTGTGTGTAGTTAAAAAAACATGTAGTGTATGCTAAAATTTAAGCAATTTATTAAGATTTCTAATTTCCCAAAATTACTGAATGATTCATACGCCGTTTCAAAAGCTGAATCAGTTGATGATTTTTGTCGTTTCATAAAGGAAAGGCTCGAAATCTATCAATTTATTTCGCAGTATCATAGTCCAACTCCAACAGCATTTGTAGTTCTTGGAAAAATATTGAAATCTATGGGCTCCTTTTTTTTTATGAATGGGCTCCTTTTGATCCATAATATCTTAATTAAAAGATGAAAAAAATAGAATTAACATATTTTTTTTTACTATCTCAAACTATAATTGAAAACATGTTGAATGTCAATAGCAGAGGAACAATTTAAGAATTTAGGTGCCGAAGTGATGGAGCCACCATCCTTTTTAATCTTCATGAAGGTTATCCTTTATCAGAACCTATAATAGTTTAGAATGGCATTTATACTTAATACACACACACACATATAGTGCGCGCGCTCATATAAGGCACAGGTTGATACTCCTTCTGATCCTATATATACAAAGTTAAATTGGTAAATTAAAAATTGGGTTAATGTGCATTTTTAGTACTTAAAAATATAGTAAGGAGCACCAAATATAATATACAATATTTTGGTCCATTTTTGATAACCAATAATTATTTTTGTTGTTTATCTAGTAATGACGTTAAATAAGTTAAGTTTGACCGTTAAATAGTGGGGTAAAACTGTAAAAGAGCATTTTGAATACTCTATAATATAATAGGAGCACCAAATATAATATATAATATTTAAACACCACAAAGTGTTGGATATTGACTAGCAGAGAAATAACATTTTAAGAAGAGATTTAGTTTACCAGTAGTGCATAGAGGTCCAACAAGATGAGCGACAAATCTAAAATTTGAGTTTGGATAAGTGTGAATGATCAATTAAATTTGGAATTTGAGGGGGGCGACTGGGCAGAAGTGGAGGAAGATGAACATTTTAATTCTTTTTTTCGTTATGAATTTGACCAGCATTTTAGAATTAGAAGACATGATCCAACATAAGCATTCTACAATAGTATAATAAGGTCAACTGAAGTTTGACCGTTAAGACAATTAACTTTAAGGTGAAATTGCTCTAAAGATTACACATAAATATATTTTAGGGTGATCTGCAACTTTTTAGAAACTTCCGGGTGGATTTGCAGCTTTACTCGTCCACAGGTTGCTTCTTAGCGGACCACAATCTATCCAACCTTATTTTTCACGTGACTGAAGAAGACGATATTCATCATATGATTTACAGAGGGGCAACATTGTTATGATATTTTATTTTCAGGGTAAAATTGCACATAAAAATACTTTAGAGAGATATGTAGCTTTTAGTAAATTTTTAGGGGTTGACACCTTTACCCAAATTAATTAAGTTAAACTTTTGAGACGCGGCATATCATATTCATGCAACATGCACTAATAAAACTTAAGATTGAACTAACAATATTTCTTCATTATGATATTTAAAAGTAAAGGTAAGTTTCCGTGTCACTTTAGATTTGTCCTAACCTTTTTCATGATACTTGATTTTTAATTATGCCTTACTAGTTTTAACTTTAAAGTGCATTATAAAAAAACTATTGTGCCTTCATTAAAAAAATAAGTGAAACGAACTAACAAATTCATTTTTTTTCTTTTATGTTATTGGTAGAATACACATGTACACATGCACGACGCCTGAATATTATGCCATAATACATGTTTTTTTTACATGTGAAACCAGGCCTTTTGTTTTGTTTATTAATGAAACCAGTGCCTTCATTAAAAAAATAAGTGAAACCAACTATTGTATCCCAGTTGTCTTTTGTTTTGCAAAAACTAGGCTAAAATACAAATCAAACCTGAATATTATGCCATAATACATGTTTTATTTATAAATATTATGTCATATGTAAATAAATTTCTTCATCTCTACCATAAAAATCCCCCCTGTAAACTTTCGAGCCTATGCATATAATACAAAACTAATCAATTTCATACCCCCTAAACTTTGTTTTTCTATGCATCAAACTTAGAATTACGTGCAGATAATTTTTTTTTCAACTTGAAGTCCTTGATAAATCATTAACAAAATTAGTATACAAAACTCATTTGTATAAATCTAAAAAAATGTTATTGTTAAATTTCAGAATGGTGTTATTTACATATGATATGAAGTTTTAATATGGCCAAAATGTATTTGTAAAATGTACAAAGGAAGGTGTATTTGTAATTGTTTGAGCTTTTGGGCAGTTCAGATATATAGGGAAAACGGGGTTATTTATTGTCGATCATTTTAAATTCGGTGCTAATTTAATTTTTATTTTAAAATGTAAAAAAATATAATATATAAGGGAATGGTGTACTTGTAATAGTTTCAGCTTTTAGGCAGTTCAGATATGAGTGAATCATGGTGGAAGATCCTTCCCCACGACACAATTGAAAGCAAATTTTGAAATAATATATGAAATCAAAAGGTAACATATAAAAAAAGGCCACTAGAAAAATTTTGAATATGACAAGTTGACAAGGAAATGGTTTGGTTCATATGTCTTCTCAATCTCAAAAGAGACAATCTTTGGTTGGTCCACACATTATGATTTTGTATTCTTCTGAACTGTGAATCTCACTGCATCCATAAAGCATTCCCTTCATTGGCTCCACTCTCATCAATTTGCAGATTCACAGAGTCTCATTTGTGAGCTGAGAAGAACCCCAACTTCTCTTTATTTCCCAATTATTTTTATACATTTCACGAATTGGTTGCACACTTGGCCAAATATTCGTGTTTGTCTTGAAAGCCTACAATATTAATGGTTGAACAATTGCATTTGAATACATTATCTCTTGAATATTTAAGGCTGCGCTGGTTCATATTTCTTTTTGCTCTTTTTTAAATTGATATTTTCTTTCCTATATACTTTTAAATCAGATGCGACTCTATCTTCAAGTTTTATCAGATATAACTCATTTTTGGCTTAATTGAGATTCAGTTCTAGATCTTGGCTTATTACAACATAAACTCTAGTGATAATATTGACTAATTAAGTTATTAGACTTCATATATACTTGTAAATTTTTGTCAAGTTTTCCTTTATTTTTATTTTCATCCTTCAAATTTAAAGCACGTGGATTTGGTTCTTGTAGGGTCAAATAGTCCAAGCATTTGTTAACCTATAAGAACCAATATTTTAAGAAAAATGTAACTTACACTACAAAAACTCTTATTTCTAACGGGCACATCTCAACGGTCAACAAAAATCCGCTGATATGTGGACACATCTCAACGGGTAATGGGAGCCCGCTGAAATGTAAGCGTGAGTCAAAACAGCTTTTTTTTTTAAAAAAAAAATCCCTATAAAAACTAAAATTAGACAAACTTGTGAGAGGGGACAGCCTTAATTAAGAAACTAAGCCCTTGTATTTAAGACTTGAGAGATTAAAACTAAAATTAGACAAACTTAAGAGGAATGAAAGATTATATTAACCTCATTTGAACTATAAAAGTATACTACCAATGAGTAGTTGCTTAAGTTAGTAAGTGGACTACAATCCCTATAAGGATGAGAATATTTGTTTGAATATCGGGAAGTGCTCTCATTGTGACTTGTGAGAGGGGACAACCTTGACTATATGGGCACCGTTCCTACCCCTCGAGTCTGGATTAGTCGGTTGTCAATGTGTCAAATCACTTGACATTATTTAAACAAAAAAGAATATAAAAGTACACTGTTACATTCTTCTCCCAGTGCGTGTGTAAAGAGGGTCATCAAGCGTGACCCTCTTTTATTTTTTTCCTAATTTCTTTTATTTTTCAATTTATTTCATTATTAATTAATTATTTTTTAAAATTTAAATGTTTTAAGACCAACAAAACATGTCATGTGGCTTAAAAGACATGTCCTACTCAATCTTGGTTTCAATCTTGGTTTCAGGCCACATGATAGGACAGCGCCAGATAGGTATTTTTGGCCCGAAATATTTTAGGACATGACTTACCGGCCAAGGACACCTCCTATTCTTTGGCCTCCTATTTCATCCTATTCTCATAATCTCATCCGTCCAAAAGATCTAATGGCTCACAAACTTTCATCCCATTCACCCCATTCATGGGGGAGACCGGGAGAGAGAGGGGGGGGGGAGAAACCGAGAAAGTGGGGGAGTGGGGTGAATGGGGTGAAAGTTTGTGAGCCATTAGATCTATTGGACGGATGAGATTATGAGAATAAGATGAAATAGGAGACCAAGGAATAGGAGGTGTCCCTAGCCGCATGACTTAGGGCACATATAAGGTCGTGTCCTCTCTCTAATTTGTGCAGCCCTACTACAAGTGAATGATGATCCATAAAAATCATAACATGATGAATTATTAAATTTTAATTAATGCTAACATCAATAATATATTAGGAATTCATTAATATATTTGTGTAAATGTATTTACCACCACCGTTGGATGGAGTTTTCCGGTTAATGTTGGCGGCCATTGGGATCGGAGATAGGGAAGATGAAGGAGAGAATGGTCAAAGGTTGTTATAACAACCCTTTTTTATGTGCTAACAACTTTTTTTTTGTTGAACGGTCATTTTATTTACGGGTCTCTCTCTCTTTTTCATTTAAATTTTACTTATTTATTTATTTACTTATTATTTTATTATTTTATATTATTATTATTTATTATTATTATTATTTTACTGAACTTCCTAATTTTTCTATAAATGTCGCACAATTCCCTCCCTATTTATTATTATTATTATTAATTTTCTGCATTTGTAATAAAAAAATAATTTTTTCTTGCATTTATATTTTAGTCCCTTATTTTAATCCCTAACATAAAAAAATAATAATCTTTCTCCTCCTCAATCTATCAAAATGAATTAATTTTTATTTTCTTTTTAAGGCATTTTACTAAAATTACATAGTTTTATTAAATCTTTTGTTTATCATACATATCTTAACCTTTGTATATTGTTTGTTGAACATTGTTGTTGTTTTGTTTTTCATAGTATATTTATTAATTATTGTTTTATTTTAGTTGAACATTGTGGTTGTTTGGTTTTATTGTATATTGTTATTTATTTATTTATTTGTTTATTTATTATTTTATTTTGTTTTTATGGTTTTATTGTATTGTGTTATTATTTTATTGTATTGTGATAATTGTTTTTATTGTTTATCGCTTTATTTATTTGTTATTATTTGTGCTAGTTTAATTATTATTAGTGTTTACTGTTATTATTTTATTGTATTTTGTTATTATTGTAAGTAATACTCTGCCTATAATATAGCCGGTCCTAAGCCGGATAAATAGAGTAGGTTGTGTTAGGCTTCGGCAGCCAAAGTAAAAATTTGTCGAATCCTAAAAGCATGGACACACACAACTATTTTAGCAATATGTCATCGTCTGACATTTTACAGATGAAGGGATATATGAAGAAGCAAGTGAATGAGTGTAGGATTAGATTTAGTACGTGGAATGTTAGAACCTTAAAAGACAAAGCTTGGGAGGTAATAGGTGTGATGAGGATAGAAAGATAAACATTTTATGTCTACAAGAGATTAAATGGGTAGGTGAAAAAACTAAGGATATTGATGGTTATAAACTTTGGTACACTGGTAAGTCATAGGAATGATGTAGGTGTAATTGTGGATGAAGTATGGAAGAAGAATGTGGTTGAAGTTTATAGAAGTGGAGACAAATTATTATCGATAAAAATGATAATTGAGGAAGAAACAATTAATGTAAACCGTGAATGATGGGCAATTAAAAAACAACAAGAACATAAGATGGATGTGAGAGAGATGAAAATGTTGAGAGTGATTAGTGGGGGTATACACTAAAAGATAGGATTCGTAATGATCACATTAGTGAAAGAGTTGGGGTAGCACCAATTTCAGAGAAAATGAGAGATTATCGTTTAAGATGGTATGAACATGTTCAAAGAAGAGAATTAGATGAGTCAGTAAGAATAGTGGAGTAGATGGTAAGGGAGCCATATATATGAAATAGAGGGAGACCAAAGAGAACTCTTGATGAAGTTATTCAAAGAGATATGTTAGTAAAAGATTTATCTCCAAGAATGATTAGGGACAAAGCAAAATGGCGTCGTGTGATCTTGTAGCCGACCCCACTTAAGTGGGATAAGGTTTACATTGTTATTATTATTATTATCAATAACATTTTTTTATATATATATTTTGCCTTGTTTGAAGCATTTTAGTAATTGATTTTGTTATATGGATATGGCGGGAAAGTAGAAAGGGGGCTCATTAGTTGAAAGAATGTGCGACGCAATGGGTTGCGAATGTGATGCTCATCTTCTCCCAAAATGGGCATCTCAGCCTTGCATCATGGGAATCGACGAAGCAGGGCGAGGACCAGTCAAAAGGGTGAGGGGAAGGAGGGAGGAGAGAAGGGTGAGGGGGGAGAGGGAGGAGGAGACGGTGGGTTGGTGGGTGGGTGGAAGGAGGGAGGAGAGGGGGTGTGGGGTTGGTTGGGTAATTTTTTATTTTAAAAGTGGGACCTACAATCTTTAAAAATTATATTAATTAAATCTTAAAGGGTATTTTAGTATTTTCCAATAGCCCAGTGGCCAAATTGAACTATTTTTATTGTTCAGTGGCCAGAATGAGACCATAAATTGTTTGTAGGCCAAATTGATACTTGGGAAATAGTTCATAGGCTAAAATGACCTTTAACCCTAAATATTACTAATAGCTATAGGCATTGGAATTGAACCATAGGAAATTGTGGCTTTGTCTTGACATAAGAGTGAGAATTTATTCTAATATGATTTCCGGTTTCGTGGGTCTGAGAATGGAAGTAAGTGGTTTAATATACAATTGTTTTCATGTCCAAGTTTTTCTTAACATGTGAGAATCTGATTTTTCTTCCTTCTAGTCCATTTTGGTCATTAGGTGATGATGATTTTTATTACTATTTATGAATTTATGAATATTGGAAAGGAGAAGTTAAAAAGTTTTAATCATTTGATGATGAGATAAAAATGGTCCAAAAGGTGTTATATGTAGGTACCGGTTTCAGTTATAAGTAAAAGAAATAGTAAT
This sequence comes from Mimosa pudica, assembly GCA_029929735.1. Taxonomy (NCBI): domain Eukaryota; kingdom Viridiplantae; phylum Streptophyta; class Magnoliopsida; order Fabales; family Fabaceae; genus Mimosa; species Mimosa pudica. Next base: position 1,017,233 of record JAKELP010000021.1, on the reverse strand, counting down.
GACCTACGCTTGTAATCATTCATATTTTGTCTGATTGGGATAGTTAGAAGTAATTGTTTTAAACTGAATGTTATGAATTGTGGTTTGAGTTTTTCTAGCAACAGGGCATATTCTGTTTTTCCTTCTTTCTTTCGTATTGGCTATTTAAATTCTGGCTTGCTGATTTTATGTGAATTGCCTATAAATGTGCTGCAATCATATTGAGAAAATGACTTGACACTTATTTTAAGCCCAAAATACTACTCCCTCCGTTCCTAAATATAAGACCTAGATAACTTTTTTTTGGAAAGATTAAGGTTGCGAAATAGGTTATTAAATGATGACATATTTGATATCTTTTTAGATTATCCATTAGCTTATAGGTAAAATAAACTAGTTTAAGAGAAAAAATTAGGTAAATCAATTTATAATTAACTTATTTTTTTCTTTTTTTTAGGATTTTTCAAAAAAGTCATCTAGGTCCTATATTTAGGAACGGAGGGAGTGTTATATAAGAACAAATAAAGGTTATGCTCTTAAATTGAAAGAATTGAGTAATGTTCTATGTTCACTTTGAGATTAATTGAGATAAGATCTCTATTCATTTATGAAAACTGAAAATATGTGTCTGCATGTGTGTATGCGCTGCTTTCTAAAAGTGAAATAGCATTATACCTTGGAATGATTGATTGTAAATTATTAGTCTACTAATTGTTTAATTTAGTTCTTTGGATTGATTGGAATTATCCTGGCTTTGATTGATGATTTGGAAATGGCTTCTGAGAATCAAAATGGTTTCTTATGGTAGCAAAATTAACAAAGGTATTGGGTAGTACTTCTAGGAACGAGAGCGACGTTAATTAGTATACATGAGTTATTCTTCATTAAATTATGTCAAATTGATTAATGTGATCATTTGTATGTGTCACATCATCGCTTGTAGAACTTGGTTATTGATGCTTGAGCACGTGGGAGCTTACGTTTATTTGTGGTTTAAATGCAAGGAAGTAACTACTTAAACTTGTTTGTGTGTGTGTGTGTTGGTAAGCATATAGGTTAGATTATAAATTTGTGATGTTTATTATATGATTTATGAGAATTGATTATTTGTTTGGTGCACACCGGTTAATATGATTATAATTATGTCATTCCGGAATGAGGTTCCCTGTAAAACCCCGAGGGACTAAAAGAAATAAGACTAAATTGTTATATGTTCAGTAGGGTTGTTAGTCCCTTTGAACCAGTTCAAGCGAGGGTATATCGACCATCGAGTCATGAATCCTTATTGAACTGAGATATTACGGTGTGTTGTGTTTGATTTGATTTTTGTTAATGATGGTTTTGATTACTTTTGTTATGGATGTATTGAGTTGTGATGTGTTTATAAATAAATATTTGTGCTGCTATAAATTGTAATACCTGATATCTGATAGTTATTTGAAATTAGCATATATATAACATGTTCATGCAACACAGTATGTAACACACACCACTATACACAATATTAGAACACACCACCTTACGGCATGCACATGCACGTAGTGCAAAAATGTGCGTAAGCGAGTGGTAGTAGTTACGATTTTTGGGTCTACCTCAATCGTTGATATTACAGGTACTAGATCGGGGCAGGAGTGATAGGAATGATCTGAAGACTTAGGACCAAGCATTATGTTTGCATACTATTTTTCATATTTCATTTATTAATTTGTAAACCCTGTGATTCATTTTCTTTGGATTACTGTATGTCTGTGTATAATTTTAGGCTGGATAACTGTAATTATTTCTTAAACATGTTGTGTGCTTATTTGTAAATAATTGTGAAAGAATTTAATCAGATATTATTAATTTGTTTAAATATCCATGTTAGTCAATTTTTATCTAACATGGATATATCAGATTTGATAATTTTAAATAAACGATTTTCAATTGTTAATTTTATATTTCATTATGGCTAATAATCTTAAAATTGTTAACACTTGTTTTGAGAAACAGGAAGAACATTTAATTACATATAAGAGTGGAGGGAATAGATCACAGATTGATTTCTTTTTAGTAAGAAATTCGGATAGAAGAATGTGTATAAACTGTAAGGTGATTCCAGGTGATGGTGTAACTACACAACATAGGCCTTTAGTTTTAGATGTTCGTGTGAAGTTTAATAGAAAGAAGAAGAGAGAAATGTTTCAACCAATAATTAGATGGTGGCAATTGAGAGGGGAAAAAATCAAAATTTTTAAGAATAGGTTGATGAATGAATGTATTTGGGACAAACAAGGATGTGCTAATGATTTATGGATAGATTTAAGTATGATGATGAGAAAAATAGCAAAAGAAGTTTTAGGTGAATCAAAGGGCTATATTAGGCGTCAAAAGGAGACCTGGTGGTGGAATAATAATGTTCAAGAGAAAATTAAATTTAAAAAACAATGTTTTAAGGATTTGTAAATATGTGATAGTGAGGAAAATTGAGTAAAATATAGATTAGCAAAGAAAGAGGCGAAAAGAGTAGTTAGTATAACTCGAGCTAATTTCTTTGAGGAGTTTTATAAAGAATTAGGGACAAAAGAGGGAATACAAAAAATGTATAGAATAGCAAAGATAAAAGAGCAGAAATCAAAAGATTTAGATCAAGTAATGTGTGTTAAGAATGAAGAAGGTAATGTATTAGTTAAAGATGAGAGTATTAGGGATAGATGGAAGAACTATTTTTATAATTTGTTTAATGATAGAGTGGAAACTTTGAATTATACTATAGATGATTTAGGGAATATTGATAGGAATAGCAGTTTTACAGATAATATTAAGATTAGTATTAGTGAAGTTGAGGATGCTCTTAAGAGAATGGCTAAGGGAAAAGCTGTTGGTCCAGATGGTATTCCTATTGAAGTATGGAAATGTTTAGGAGAAGATGGTGTGTGGTGGCTTACTAAATTATTTAATGAAATTTTAAGGTCTAAGAAAATGTCAGATGATTGGAGAAAGAGTACATTAGTACCTATTTATAAAGATAAAGGAGATATTCAAAATTGTGTAAATTATAGAGGAATAAAACTTATGAGTCATATAATGAAGTTGTGGGAAAAAGTAATTGAGCGTAGGTTACGTAGTGAGATTAGAATATCGAAAAATCAATTTGGCTTTATGCCAGGAAGGTCAACCACAGAAGCAATATATCTAATTAGAGGCTTAATGGAAAGATATAGAAGTATTAGAAAAGACTTACATATAATTTTTATTGATTTGGAAAAAGCATATGATAGGGTGCCAAGAGATTTACTTTGGAAAATTTTAGAAAAGAAAGAGGTACAAGTTGAGTATATTAGAGCTATTCAAGATATGTATGAAGGTGTAATGACTAGAGTTAGAACACCGGTAGGTGATACAATTGATTTCCCAATAAAAATTGGTTTACATCAAGGTTCGGCGTTGAGTCCGTATTTGTTTAATCTTGTTATGGATGTTGTGACTGAAAGTATACAAGAAGAAATTCCTAAGTGCATGCTTTTTGCGGATGATATAGTAATTTTAGGGGATTCGAAAAATGAAATTAATTGGAAATTAGAGTTATGGAGGACGACTTTAGAGTCGAAAGGCTTTAGAATAAGTAGGAGTAAAACGGAATATATGTGCTGTAGTTTTGGCAATAGGCAAACTCATGAGGACATAGAAACTGTATTAGGAGAAGATGTTATACGTCAAGTGGATAAGTTTAAATATTTGGGATCAGTTATACAAGAGGATTGTGAGGTAGATGGAGATATCAATAATAGAATTCAAGCTGGTTGGTGCAAATGGAGAAAAGCTTCTGGGATTATTTGTGATCGAAGGGTTCAAACTAAAGTAAAAGGAGAATTATATCAAACAGCTATTAGACCAGTATTGTCATATGGTAGTGAATGCTGGGCAATTAAAAAACAGCAAGAACATAAGATGGATATGTCAGAGATGAAAATGTTGAGATGGTCTAGTGGGTATACACTAAAAGATAGGATTCGTAATGATCACATTCGTGAAAGAGTTGGGGTGGCACCAATTTCAGAGAAAATGAGAGAATATCGCTTAAGGTGGTATGAGCATGTTCAAATAAGAGAATTAGATGAGCCAGTAAGAATAGTGGAACAGATGGAAAGGGAGCCGTATATAAGGAATAGAGGAAGACCAAAAAGAACTCTTGATGAAGTTATTCAAAGAGATATGGTTGTGAAAAATTTATCTGTAGGAATGACTAGGGACAGAGCTAAATGGCATCGTGTGATCCATGTAGCCGACCCCATTTGAATGGGATAAGGTTTACGTTGATGATGAATTTTATATTTCATTATAAAATGATTTATTTTAATTTATTTATTTCCAAATTACATGAAATCTTTTTCTAACCATGATAATTTATTTGTTACTAAAATTCTTTTTCTATCATGGTTAGCACATTAGTTTATTTTTTACGGAAAATAAGAAAAATAAGAAAAATTGTTATTCTAACTATGTTAGCCATTATTATAATATAAATTCTTTTTCTAGCATAGTTAGACTTTAAACTATTTTTAATTAAGGCTACTAACTTGTTTCTTTTGAAAAGTAAGAAAAGTCTTTTTCTAACCATGTTAGCTACTATTTTGTTAACTGGATTCTTTTCTAAAATAGTTAGTAATTATGAAAAAAAAATATAGCGTAAAAAATGGTTATAAAAGTGTGATTGTTACAATTTGATATCAGAGCAAAGGTTTACAGTCATCCAATCTAGTCATAAGATGTGGACACAGAAAGATTTGTGTTTGTAAGTCATGACTGCAGCATGAATTACAAACAGGAAGCTTTTATCACCAATCTTAATGACATGGTTTTGTTTATTTAAATAGGTTGTTAAAAGAAAATAACTAAGTGCCCTTAATACATTATAAAAGGAATTTTTGTTGTTTTCTAGTTTTGAGCTATATATGCATTACCCTGATTCCAGTCATGAAGAATGATTCTTGCAGCACCCTCAACATCAAAAATTCCACCTTTCTTGTATTTGCCCCTAACTCTAGCAACCTTCTGTACGAAATCATAAACTGAATCATAGCTTGAAATCTTGTATAGGGTTACCAGCAGAGGAGCAGGACAAAATTTGAGAATTTCCTTCACTGTTTCACACGGGTAAAAGCAAAATGTATCAGTGATTCTACATGAGGAGATTTCAAAAGGAAAAGGAAGGTGAATTTCATTTGCTATTGACAAAGAGTTAAATACAGTATAACCAGAAAATAAAAAATTCATGGTGTATCCTTATTGGATGATAGATGGCTGTATCTTTTGAGGGTTTATCTATTTGAACTTTGGACATAAGTAAACTAGGTGCATCCTGCAACAATGCTGTGGTCTCAGTTTACAACATCTGAAGTGTTTGGAAGGAAAAAAGAGGGCCAATTACAGTGGCAACAGGCAGTTTCGCTATGTTATGGTGCATAAGAGAGGAACATCATAGTTTTTTTTCAAGGTTTCACCTCTGTTTCTTCTTATCGATATCACATTTTAGTATTCAAGAAGTTTTTTGTCAGAATGGTCTTATTTCTGACAGCAGAGAAATTAAAGCCTCTTTCCTGCTTTGTATATAATCTTTATTTCTAGGAAGCGGACACTGACAAGAACACATCATAAACGCCAAAGAACTCATGAGTAGATTGATAAATAGCTTTTTTTAAGTGTACATTTTCATAGCTTCAGAGTTCACTTTTTTACATTTTTCTCCTTAATAAAATTAAACCAGTAAAAATAGTTATGTAGCCCTGCTTAGAAGATTAAAGCCCTCCACTTACCAGGGCTAACTGGATCTTCCAGTTTCTCAATTACTCCCTCCGGCCCGGCCCCTAATGTAAGAGCCCAAAATTTGAATACTTTTGGTCCCTAATGTAAGAGCTCATCCCATATTCTCTCCTCATTTAATGCATTTTTCCCACTTTACCCCTAACTCTCTTTCATATTTATTAATGCTTATTTATTTCTCTCTCTTAAAAGTACCATAATAAATATGGGTAATTTTGGAAAAGAAACATTAACTCCAGACACCCAACTAACATTCACATGTTTTTTTAAGAAGCGTTTTTTTGACTGCTAGCTCTTACATTAGGGACCGGAGAGAGTATTTTGCAACTTCGCAAAGCTATAGAAGTATCATTTCCTTGAGACTTTAGCATAACAGCACCAGGGCAATCCAACAACTTGACATTTTTGTGTACAGCTTTCTTCTTGTGATGCTCCTTCACCTTCCTTATGATCTTGTACTTTTTCTTCAACTTCCTTATGATCTTGAACTTTTTCTTCAACCAAAATCTCTTACTCTTACTCCCTGTCAAAATTCACACCGTTATACAAATTTAAAAACCCTAACGATTCCGTTCATAGTCAAAAATGTAAAACGTGTAAGCAAATTCCGTTACTCTTGCTTCTCTTCACCATTTTTATACTGCGAGCACTGTTCGAAAAAAGAGGAAGCAAATGAATTGGAAGCGAAATTGAAGAAATAAGGAGAATTAGAAAATGAACAAATCAAAATACGAACTTTGTCTGGTGATGAAGCTTCAACTATAAAGTGGAAAGAGAAAGCTTGCGAATCAAGATACTTTCTTGACGCGTCACAGGAATCTTTCCTTTCTTTTCTTTCTTTTCTACGATAAGGAGTGGAGAAGGATGAGTAAGATCTCGAGTGAGGAAAGCTATGATGGAGATGGCTCAAGGGACTGTTTAGGAGGGGAGAAGGGTAAGAAGGATGCTAAGATTTCTTTTAAGGAGAAGTTGATAGGTGATGAGGTTCTAGTGTCTCTATTGATTCTCATGGAAGTAGCGTGTATGATGTTGCTTGGCAAGAACATATAGAGAGCTTGAAGGGGTTCTTTGTGGGAGAGAATGGAGTTGGTGGGGATGCTGAAAGAGAAGAGAAAGAGGAGGGGTTGATGGTTTTCTTCCAAAGTTGAGTTTTTCTAAAGAACAATATTCAAGATGGTGCGTACCATGGAGGAAATCTTTGATTGTCGGGAAAATCTATGACTTTGTGAATATGCAAGTGAGACTTTTGAAGTTATGAAAGACGAAAGAGAAGTTCACTATGAGGGATGTCGGTAATGGGTGCTTTGTAGTGTCCTTTTCTTGTGATGAAGACCTTGATTATGTTTATATGGAAGGTCCTTGGATGTTAGCGGATCATTATCTTTTGGTTCAGCGGTGGATGCCGAATTTTGACCCCTGGACTGAAATTTATAATCGTAAGGTCGCAGCTTAATTGTACTATATTAACAATCAAATCTTTCATTGAGTGTTATTTCTCCATCTCCATAATATCTTATTTGTCCACTGATACTTCAAACATTCTTTGCACATGTTCAAAGTATCTCAAAAAATATTTTTTGGCGTTCACAACTGCCACGTAAACTTTTGAATATATTTGTATTATTGATGCAATTTTTGGTACTTCGCTATTTCAAAATTCAAAATATTCATTAAAAATATATACATTCAGATGTTATTGGTAATAACTTTAAACTTAAATGGTACTATATTCATTAGCTCTAAAAAGAATTTTATTAAGTAAAAGTCCAATAAAGTGTTAATTATAGTTTAGTTTACATTATTTTTTCATAAAATAATTAATCTCTTAATTTTCAGATTAGCATGAATATATAATTTTTTCCAATAACGTATCTCATTCCAATCCCAATTATTGTATTCAGATCAAAACTACCCTCCTCCCGAAGGTCTTTTTAAAAAAGTGCTACCACCTCTTCCAAATATAGAAGACTCAGTTAAAAAATAATTTTGATGATAAAGAGACTTATCATATATTTTTCATTACTTGAATAGTAAATTGATATACAATCTATTTGGTTAAGGGGTACTATGTGGTTGTGAGTTCGAATCCCGCCGATGTGAAGACCTTGTTGGTGAGCAATCTGTAAGTACCTATGTAAGCGGTCAAAGAGCCTGGAGGCCTGCCCTGGCCCTGGTGAGCCCCTGGGACCCAACTCACCTAAACTTTTTATTATAAAAAAAAAATTGATAGACAATCTAATGATACCAAAGATGGTTCACTAAACAATGTTGCAACCATGTGATCTATGGTCATTAATTAGTTCAAATCTTAAAAAAATTTCTCGGATCACAAGGATAAGGTTAGACACATTCAAATATTCTTAACTCTTCAGTTCCGCTAAGTGAGAGCCTTGTACATTGAACTATTTTTTATGCCATCTAACGATGTGTGTGTAGTTAAAAAAGCATGTAGTGTATGTATGCTAAAATTTAAGCGATTTATTTAAATTTCTAATCCCCCAATATTACTGAATGATTCATACGCCTTTCAAAAGCTGAAGCAGTTGATGATTTTTGTCTTTTCAAAAAGGAAAGGCTCGAAAGCTATCAATTCATTTCGCTGTATCATAGTCCAACTCCAACAGGATATATGCCTTTTGCAAAAAAAAATGCATTGATATATACCAATTGTATTATGGAGAAAATGTTAAATGCATCCTTAATTAGTGTATATATGCAATATATGAATATATGTATATATAGATATAGAAATTTCTATGACTGAAAAAATAAACTAATGAAAAAATTAAAACGAATTTATATGCATAATCTACTATTTATATATTAATATTATTGCCACCTTTTTGCAATTTGCTTGTACAAGAAAGGCTTCAATGTGCATCTGACATGCAACTAATCTCATGATTTAATACACCAAAACCCAAAATATAAGTGACATATTTCATGTCACACCTAATCAGCAGTGCCATGAATAAATGAGAAACAAGAAACTTTCTCATAATGGTAGAGGAAGGATCGTGCATAGTATAGTATACCTGTGACAGCTTCGTGCCTTCATCTCCTTCCAAGAGAAGATAGAAAGAGCATGAACTTAACACTCATTCTACTTATGTCCCTTTCTCACTAACCTCAATCTTCTTCTCTTTTTGTATATCTATTTGAGCCTCCTTGGAGTTGGAGATCATGAACAAAATAATCACCGCCTTCTGGAATCCTTACTTACCTTGAAGTTTACGAGGTAGGAGAACTACAAAAAGGGAATAATTTCTTAGAATGGTATGACACTGGTTATTCTATAAATTTGGGACGTTTATGAACAATTTACCTTCTGAAATATTACAAAAGCTTTGCAGAGGAAATATGGTTTCCGGGTCTACCAATTTCTGGGAAGAGACTGCCACATACAAGCGTTGTTTACTGCAAAAAAGCGGAATGTAATATCAAGTGTGATTATGCCTGTGGATATTGCGATACATGAAAATGAGACTGACATTATTTGAACTGAACACTCATTTGTATGTTATACATGTCATTAAAGCTTTTTCCCCAAGTCAAGTTTAATTTGTCAATGTAATCCATTCACAATGAAGGTTTCGAATCTAAACAAATGATCACCAAGTGTGGGGAACTTAGAGGAGGGAAAAAGAGTCACAAACCTTGCCCATGCAGGGACAAACTTATTATTTTCTTTACTGTCATCATCGTCTTCGTCTTCGTCTTCATCATCTGAACCTTTGTATGGAGAAATGTCATATGCTTGCTCTTCTATCGTGTATTGGGCCATCAAATCGTCAGTTTCAGTTCTTTTGAAAGGATTGACTTTCATCTGTAGAGAAATTTAATCTCATGATGGTTATACAAGTCACGCGATAATTCAACATGACAAGAAACATACTATTCCTCCAATTCTTTTATTGGTGTTTGTATTACAAAAAAAAATAATTTATCGGCCCTCGAGTAATAATTAACTACAGTGAAATCGCTGAAAAAGCGAGGCTTTAAGAGAGTCAGACACAGATGTTTACCTTTTCTTTGTTACCACCATCATTCACAGCTTCAGGATGTCTTAGGCTTTCACCAGTTAATGGGTTCTTGCTAGTAAACGTTTGAGACAATGGAATTCTCACGTTGCCTTCTCTATTGTTTTCCAAGTTATTGCATCTTTCCTTTCCATCTATACACTCGCTTTCATCATTAGCATCAACCTGAACCAAAAAAGTATTAGCATTTTCACTGTAAAAAATAAAGGAAAGAGAAATGTTTAGCAAGAATAGAGCAGGAATTTACTGCGTCATGGCATTTTGTTCCCTTGTCTTCTTTCTTAGCACAAATCTTCTCACGCTCTTGGTGCTTCTTCTTTGCTTCCTCAACACGCTTCCTTTTCCTTTCTCTCTCGATTCTTTCTTCCTCCTCCTTCTGTTTTGCTTCCTCAACCCGCTTCCTTTTTCTCTCTTTCTCAATTCTTTCTTCTTCCTCTCTTTGTCTCTTCTTAGCAGCCATTTCTGCCTCCCGTTTCTTTCGTTCCTCTTCTTTCTTTTTATTCTGCAGCTCCAACTGCCTTCGGTTCTCTTGCTCTATTCTTTCCCTCTCAAGTTTCAAAGCTTCTTTTTTCAACTTACGTTCATTCTCTTTCTTTTCGGCAATACGCTTCGCAGCCTCAGCAGCCTCAAGTGCTTTAACCTTTATGTCCCTCTTCCCTAAATTTTCACAAAAAATAATATACCATCATGAAAGTGGAGTATCAACCCATCGACCTTACCTATGGAACATGATAGATGATAACTAACGAAAACATATTATAGAATACAACACTCACGACGAAGCCCAGATACATGCATGCATACACGGGTGGCCAAAATAACAATGTATTCGTCGTAGTCTTATAAAATAGGAGTTGTTGTGGGTTATATTAACTACAAGACCCTTTCATTTACAGAAATTTGAACCTTGTTGAATGCCTATAGTTAAAATCCACCTTCATTTGGTCAATCAACGACTATTTCAAACACAAGATTTGTAATTTATAAATAGACGTTATAGTTCATGTAATTGTTAAACATTATCAAAAACAAGTCGAGTTCCTGACCCTAGCACTTAAAATTATAATGACAAAAATGAGGGAATTGTGAGAATTAAGAATTATTTAAATCTCAGTTCCAAAAAACGAGATTTGTTCTAAACCAAAGTTAAAAGAAAACAGTTATTCTAAATCTTGCAATTAAAGTGTCACAAACGTTTTCACATGGATATGAAAGTCGTTAAATAATCTAAGTTTATTTAAAAATCAATCTCTTCATTTCTGAGAATGCCCTTGAAATAAATACTATTTCACTGATAAGAGGCTTTTTAATAGACGACAAAAAAACACAGAACCTGGTAAATTCCAAAAATCTGAAAAAGACACTTCTTATAGATCATGAACGAGATTTTTGTGACAAGCGATAATGAATCTAAATATCGCTGATGGCACAGGATAATGAGATAAAAAGAAACTAATAAGTTGTAGGGAAATTCACAACTAAGTCTATCAAAAGAGAATTAATCACAATCAAGTCCTAAATAATCACCAAATTACATTGAAGTTTCAATGGACCTAGGTAATATTAAGTGATTTGTCATTGGCAACCATTTAATTATCACAACTAAGGTTTTATGAAGCTGGATTGACAACTCAAAGAGCTGCTGCTAATAACAATTACTGAGTATAAATGACAAGTCATTTAATATACCCAAGTCCCTTGAGACTTCAAAGTAATTTGACCATTATTCAAAACCTGGTTATGATTACTTTCTTCACGAGGGACTTGTTTATAATTTTCTCCAAGTTGTTTGCCCCGAAGCATTACCGAATGAAAAATATTTCCGTTCTATATTTAAGGTCTGCATACTGAAATACATGCTGTATGCAAAAAGTGGCAATGGACAAATAGTACAAATAGTAATGTTTTTTTTTTTAAAGACAAAGAGTAAATTTCATACAGCAAGCAAATGTACTAAATAAGGCCATTTACCTGTAATAACTTCTGCTGCGGCTTGTTTCTGTTGTACTAGAGGAATGAAGGATGTGATGTTGGATACGATGTTGCTGCCTGAAGACTTTCCACCGGGATAAGTGGGGCCTTTATTTATGCTATTTTTGCCAGATAACTTGGGCTTACTGGATCTAACGCGAAGCGACTCAGTAGTCCTCCTAGCTTGATTTGTTCCTTGGGATATACTCTGCTTCTGCTTCTCCTTCCCGGTGAATTTTTTCCTGCCAATACTACCCTTTTCAATGTTCTGTGTTTCCGCTTCGTTAGTAGCAGAAAAGCTGAACTCTCTGACTACCGAATCAAGACCACATCCATCAGCCAATATATCATCTTGAAAAACTAATGAAGGCTTTGCATAATCCGTAACTTCCGCAAGTGGTTCTCGAATGGTCGAGCCAGTCGTCCCATCTTGACGAATCCTACTATGGAAAATATCAGCTATTTCTCCTGCTACTTCATTTTCTTCATCAATACAGGGCAGCTCCGGCTTTGAATTTTCCAGTTTTCCTGAACTGCCATATTTTGAACTAATTCTATCCCACAGAGTTTGAATAGGAGAAACAAAAGGTTTCTTGATGTCCCAAGCTGACTGACTTTTGCAATTCGGTAGGCAATCAGAAAACGACTTTCCACTCTCACAATTTACAGCAGGGGAAGACCTCATACCCATCATGCCCTCTACTAGTCCATTTGGTACAGACTGATAAATGTCCGGTATCCTGTCTAATTTATATGGGTATGAAGAAGAGCAAAATGGAGAATGCATGAAACTAGAACTACTGAGGCGATCCAGCATGGAGGCATATTTATCTGTATCATTTGACAAGTTCATCTTATCTGATTCAATCTGATCTCCATCTGTGCATGGCTGCGCCTCATCTGTTTGGATGATGAAACCTTCCATCTCTGGTGCAGTTTCATCTGCACCAATCACAGTCACATCCAAGTTTTGGATCCCATGAGGTACAGACGAGCCTTCTAAAAGCATAGCAGGCTCTCCCAGATAGATCCTTCCCGAACTGCTTCCTTCTGCATCCAGGTTCCTGTCTATGCTGCACTGCTTACTTGAACCAATGCCAAAACCATATAAATGTGGCACTACCTTTTTCCCCGTCAAGCAATTGTAAGAGTTGCTAGAACCCAGTTCATCCAAACAAGGTGCAAATGATTCTTCGAATCCACTTGAAATGAAAGAAGGAAGTGTGTTTCCGCTTCTGTCCCTTCCATCCAAGTTGAATTTCTGAAGACAAGAAAATCAATTAAAAGAACTGTTTTAGAGAAAGCGGACAGGAAACATTTTCAGAAATTTGAAGGGTGTAGTTGCTCATGCCATTCTTTTCACAATGCAACCTTATGTATGAATACAAGCAACAAGCATATTCAAAGATTGATGACATGCGAACACAGAGATAAGCCTAACCTTAATTAAAGATAACATCCATGAAGTGCACTAAAACCTGTTAGTTTACTATCTAACTATCCAATCCTTTCATAAATATCCAAAAGGTATCTCGGTGTTCAGGTCATGCTCTTAACACTCTCATTCAGTAATAAGATAGACCACCTCATACATGATAGCGGGTAAAGTTATCATCTTTCATGTAGAATATTTCAAGAATAGGAAACTGGGATTCATCGAAATGAACATAATTCCTGGTCTTCTTGAAATGTTTTTTCATTATCTGACAACAAAATATCATAAACTGAAGACATGAAGACTCGAAAACCAAAAGTACAAGCTACACCGACCCAATCACCAAATGACCAAACAAAAGAAAACAACTTACAGCATAACACTGAAAGTGACAAGAATAAGGGAATTAATACTAAAGCAATACAGGTATATGAACTGTTAGAAAACCGAAGAGAAATAGCAGAAGTAAACTTCATATATTGAATGCAGGTATTTCCTATTTGATCAAGGATTACTTGAAACCAGTTTTTTAACTACTATTAAACCTATACATTTTTGCTTAAGCCAAAAAGAGGGAGAAGCACTCCAATTTTGCGGGAAAAAGAAGAAAATCACACTATGCCTGTTGAATTTTAATATTTGGCTAGTTAGCTGTTGAGGTTTCTCTTGGTTCTCTCTCCTATCTCTTTAATATTTGTCGTTGCTCAAGTGGTGAACTGATTGAATTCTAAAACCAAACTTCTGCGATCTCATTTTTCTCAACAATCGTATAATAACTTAACTATTTCAACTTATTTGACAATATCTGAACTTCTTTTGCTCTCAAGATTAACATCATATACAACAATGACAGTAACATGATGGACTGGTAAACGCATCTCTTTTAACGCCACATCATCCTTCAAAGTATCATTAATATATCTAGAAAAACACTATCAACTGACATTCATTTTCTAAGAAATGTGGCAGATGGTAAAAAAGGGTTCTATTTATGGCTATACCAAGACGTAAAATCACATTGAATCTCATGAGCATGGATCAACAACAATAGCGTTGTAAGATTGATGTACCCAAGTTCACTATGGGATGAGAGTTATTGTTGTTGGCTTGGCTATACCAAGATGCAAAACATGATCATTTTGTCTGAAAAGTTTAAATATTTTGATTGTCGTATCCTGACGCTGACAGCAGCTTTCACCATAGCAAAAATTTACAGTAGACTCAGAGTCAACGCTGATTGTTGGGATAGAAAATTGTACAGCTTCAATCCCATTATTCCTAAAGTAGGAAAACAGAAAATTAAGTACCTGGTATGACTTTGCTTCAAGGATAGATCCTTCCACTGTTTGGCATCCATCCGTATCATGCAATTCTTCAGCTATGCGGTCACGGACATGCGAATTTTCTACAACCTCTTGATGGGATCTCTCTGCATGAATTTCAATTTTTCTTCTCTTATGCTGAGGGCGAGAATGGTCCATAACAGAGGCGATGTTCCCTGTCAGAGAAGTGTTTGACTCATCCATAGCCATTGCAGATCCAACTGCAAGATCATTGTTAGTAACAACTTGAACTGCATTTGCGAGCAGATCATTGTCAGTAACAACTGTAGAACAAGTGTCTTCCGAAATTCTAGAACCAAATACATTACCTCCAGAAATAACTTTTTCTAAAACAAAGTTGGATGCCATAGCTTCATTGGTAAAACTTCCAGATGAATTTTGACAATCAGTTTGTGATGGAACCAAGCAATTCGTTGAGGAAGATGACTTTTGACTTCCTATAGAAGTATGAGGACATAGCTCCTGAGCCACAAATGACTGTGATTTGAAAGACAATACATTTTGCAATTTCCTGGATGCATCAGTAATTCCTTCATCATGAAGACAAACAGGAGATGTTACTTTGTCATCCAGATATCCTGGCTCCAACATGGTCAAAGTTCTTTTATCTGGCAATACGTCTTGTCGTCCTGCTTTTAGATCAGCATAAGTAATTTTATTCATACTAAATTCTTCAGCATTATCAAAATCAAGTTGTTTAGGTTTCACAGATTTAACAAAATTAGAGCCTGGTGGCTTCGAGACTGAAACGTCCAATCCAACTTTAGGAGAAGAGCCTAAACTAGGATTGTTTTTATCAACTAATACATCAAACTCTGCAGCAACTTTGGCAACAGTTACAGCAGGTCTGTCATCACTATTATGAGTGGCATTCGCACCTGATATTGGATTCTCTCGAGCATTCAAGGACTTCTCGGCCACAACTTTTTCAGCATGCACTGATTTCTGATGATAACTGTTAAAAGAAGCGGGCTGAGAGAAGCTAGCACTTTCATCCACAGCAATGTCATTGACAGAATTTGATTTTCCTTCATTAGGAATCGGAGGAGGCTGTAAATGCTGCGAAACTGAAGGTTGATATGATTGAGCTGATTTCCTGATTGACTTTAAAGAACCATCATGCGGCAAAGTATCTTCATCAAATGACTGGAAAAGAACTCCGGGCAATCTTCTAGTGTTAGCAGTGCTTTCATGTTTGACACTGCAGCAGTCACCGTCTCTGGTTGCTTTCCCCTGACTTTCAATTCCACCGTTAATAACTGGTTGCATAGAATCTTGAACTTCCACCATATTGCCTCCAGCCAAGGCACTTTCAGCCATCAACAATTTATGGCCATATTTTGTTTGGCTAGCACTTTTAGATCTTGTTACTCTCTTACTTAAAGCATTTTGTTCTATTGCCATTCTCCGAGAACCTCCTTTATTTGTCTCCTTAGCTTCACCACTTCCATGTGAAAAACAAGGGCCATTAACTGACTCCAATTGTTTGATCAAATTATTAGATTGAGGCCCATCTTTCACTTCAGAAGAACTAATCACATTCGGAGAGATGAGTTTTGGTGCTAAGCGTTTAGATCTCGTAACACGTCCAGCATAATTAGACTGATCATTTCTCTGAGTCAAACACTCGCCTCTATTAACTTCATCTGCAGCACAACTTTGGATATTGGTATCAGAAATTTTCACTAATTCTGACCCTTCAAAATGGTCCAATTGTGGGGAAGAAGTTGCAGAACCTGTTTTTCTGCTAGCACAAACACCAGTACTATTATCACCTCCTGCACAGCTTTTAGTTGCCTTTGCACTATGACGGAGCTCCAAAGCCCTCTGCCTTGACTTGGATCTCTGCAGCTTTGCCAGTGAGAGAGATCCCTCGTTATAACCGTTTGAGATTCTTGATTCCATCTGAATTTGAGGAGACACAGCAGTATAATCCATTTCTGGAAAACAAAATGAGGAACGTCCAACATCATTGGCAGAGCTATCTGGCAAATTTGAAAGCTCATCTCCTCTGTTGATGTCTCTATTAAGAGCAAAAAACTGACTATGTAGAACACTTTGACGCTGACCATCATCAGTTGTGCCAACCGTGTTGCCCTGCAGACTGAACTGACGATCAGAGATAGGAACTGTAGAATGTGCTCTTGAGAATAGAGCGCCATATATAAGATCATCTTCATTCAAATCTGCACGTGCGGAAATGGTTTGGATCGGATCAGGATTAAATTTCCCAAACTGGCCCTATAACACTAGGAGAAGAACTACTCAAATTAAATAAATAGGAGCATGTAAATGAATAAAATCAGCCTGGATCCTGCAATGTTTTACAGATGATGAGCAAATAGAAAACTGAAATAGCGTTCAGTAAGATAAAATTGAAGCACGGCAGAACATTGGAAATAAGATGAGGCAACACCTCAAAATGACATTAGTTATGGCTTCAAGGCTCCAGACATGGAAAAGCGGTAGATTTGAAATTGCATAAAAAACAAAGTATAACTAATGTGAAACGGCTTGACATAAAGTTTACCTTTTGTCCCATTAACAAAGGAAATTCTGGATCTTCCCTATCATAATATCCCACTTCAATTAGTAAAATAATACAAGAGACATTACCTGTAACTGCAAGTATAAAATTCTTTTGACACCGAATTTCCGGGCCAACCAAAGTTTTCGACCAAAAACAGAAAACAGAATCTTTGTTATGGTTCATTTGCAGAACATTGTGTTTCTTTTACTTAATCTAGTTGCATTCCCTTTAGCATTTCTAATTTCTAAACATAATCCACAGGTCAAAAAGCTAAAAAAGATACGAGCCATTGTTGTGGTTCTATTGAGTGATAACAGCAGTGAGGCAATGCAAATAATCAGTAGTTACCAAAGTAGAAATCTGAAATGTAGAAACCTCTAGCTTACTAAATTCAAAAACAACACTTTTATTCAATTTGTTCACCTAACCGGCAGTAATTCGGCTCAGTAAAATGCTAAAGAAAACATGAAAAACAAAACCACCGTAAAGTTTTACAGCTACACAACAAAAACACCGTCATTGAAATTCAGTCAGAAACAACACTAATGTAACACTAAATCCAGCGCTCATAATGAAAGAACATGCCAAATCCAAAATATAATCATGCTGGTCACGTGAGAGTCAACTTATGGTTGAAACTAACCTACAAACTTTCAAATCCATAATGTAACCCTAAAAACACTAATGTCAAGGTCAACAAGAAAAGGCAATTCCGCTGATAAAAAGAAATGGTTTCTAATGAAAGAAATATATCATTACCTTTGGGATCTGAGGTAAGAGAAGAAACCAGAGCGTTAGAAAGCCATGGCGGAGGGGCAATTCCGTCAATAAGCAATTTAGACGCAAGGTGTTGGTCAAAGAAAAGGCACTGACGTTGAGCCTGTTCAATAATTCGCCTCTTCTTCTCAAAGATTTGAACGAACAACTTCTCCATCGCCGACATTCTTCACACAACTCAAAAACAAACAACAAAATCTCGCCTCCTAAATATATAAACAAAACTCATCAATTATCTAATTACTCGCCACATAAAAATAAAATAAAATTAACATTTCCAAATACCTTCAGATCAGAACTTCAATTTCACCGCCAATAGTCCGAAAATCATTTCCGAAATCTCTGATCATTTCACTGAAGTTGTCGAACTAACACGCCGACCTAGAAATTTTTTCAGTTACTAAAAGTAGATATATAGAGAGAGATCGAGATGTAGATTTTTTTTTTCATGATAGGGAAATAAGATGTTATTGTGGATTGAGAAAATGAAGGAAGCTGAAGATGTTGGATTTTTTTTTTTTTTTTGGATGAATGGAAGAGACGAGCTTTTTAGCGCGCTTTCAAATTCAAATTTTAGGGGAAATGAAATGAAATTAAACGCGCATTGAATTGTCCGTAACGGATTCGGGTCGGGTTGTTTTTTGGGTTGACCGTTATTGTTTGCGAGTTAGATTAGAAATGGGCCGGGGTGCGGTTAGATTAGCCCAAATTATATGAATTATGCTTGGTGTCATTCAGATTATTTTTTAAAAAATTTTTGTTAGACAAATAAAATACTCTCGAGTGTTGTAAAAGTTGGATCGGAATGACCAAAAAAGGTTGATCTAGTTGGTAAAAGGGTTTTACTCATAACAATGTGGTTGTGAGTTCGAACCCCTCCAATGTGAGGATCTTGTTGGTGGGCGATCTGTAAGTACCTTTGTAACCTAAACTTTTTGTTATAAGAAAAAAGTCAGACTGGAATGCTAAGCCGGAAAAGGCTTCGATTCATGGCTCAACATAGTCATACCGCTCAAACCAATGATAGATATCGTCCAGTCCAGTTCTTGCAATAATAACTCTTCAAACCAACAAATGCGTTCCATGAGTTAAGCTCATAACTAAATGATTGTAGTATTGTTTTTCCTTTTTTTTTTATCGAAATATGATTGTAGTATTGTGGGTTCTAATTATTCTGCCTCTCACCTAAACTTTTTGTGTATAACAAAAAACTCCTCTGTCCTCAACAGATGGGAGAAGAGGTATGGGTGGCTTGAAACCTCTACATTGAGGTTTTTGTCCATTGAGATAAAACTATGTAGTTTTATTTGAAAACCTTTGTAGGAAAATCACATTATCTCTAAAGAAGAAAACTGCAAGCCCTTACTCATGTTTACAGTTAAATGGCTCGAACCTGAGAAGAATCTTGATATCAAATTTTTCATTCAAACATTTTCTCACAATAATTTCAGTATAAATACTTAACCAATTAAAAACTATTTGATGGCCAACGCCAATTGACAAAATTGAAGGGGTGCCACTGCCTGCTACCCAATTATTCATCCGTCTGCATACCAGACGATGGCGCTTGTTCAGAGTTGAGTTGATCTTCGTCGTCCCCACTCTCATCAGCATCCATGGCAGTTCCCTTTTGGAAGTAATCGACTTTGAAGTCATAATCACCGTCCATGGCATCAGATGTAGCTTTGTTAGCCTTTTTCCTTTTCTTCTTCTCTGCTCTTCGAAGCTTTGTATTGAGCATTCCTTCCTCCGCATATAGTTTCTCATTCTGCTTACTAGCAGCAGTTTTCACTTTGCTCTTGCCATCATCCTCACATCCCATAGACTCGTCGTCATTCATATCTGCTGTGTCCTCAGGACCTTCACCTTCATTTGTAGGTTGACGTTGCATCTCATCATCCTAAAAAAAATATGGCATTGAACAATATACTTATTAATGAAAATTTGATATTATAGGTTCATGACCAAGATAAAGTGGCATGCCAAAAGCATTTCCGACGAAGCATCATAATCCTGCTGATCCAGTTGCATGGTTTCAGAAATTATTGAAATCATTAATGGCATCATGTCAACCATCTTCTGAAAATTAAGTTGATATAACCCATCTTTTTAAGGACACAAGTGGTAATTAACCATACAACAACAAAGTCTCATCTCACTAAGTGAAGTTAGCCACATAGATCATACAACACCATTGTTATTGATCCACGTTTATGAGATTCAACTGGGCTTTACATTGGCTGTTAGGGCCTAACACAACCCTCCTCCTTTACATGGCCTTGGGACATGCTATAAACATAGGCGAAGTTGATGAAGCATGATATTTAGAATTAGACATTGAGACATTTTCATTCAAATTTAATTTAGACACTGGACTAGCATGATATCATGGGTAAAACTCTAAATGTAGTAACAAACCTCTAACAATGTTGGGTCAAAGTTGAGAGGTTCAATTGAAGGAACTTCAACAGGATTGAAGTCATCAGCAGATTTAAGACTTCCTATGAATGAAGATTCACTTTTGTAAACTTCATCTATGTCAAACTCCTTTGCAAACCCAGAAACTATCTTTGCCTCTGAGGGCTCCCCTTGATCCCTAACCGGGGGCAAGGAATAGTAGGGAATTTTACCTGAGACAAGCGAGATATTGCTTTATATTAATTTCCAAACATTTATAATTTCTGTTGTTTTCTACTTTTGAGCTATATATATGCATTACCCTGATTCCAGTCATGAAGAATGATTCTTGCAGCAGCCTCAACATCAATTATTCCGCCTTTCTTGAGTTTTCCCCTAACTGTAGCAACCTTCTGTACGAAATCATCAACTGAATCAAAGCTTGAAATCTTGTAAAGTGTTACCAGCAGAGGAGCAGGACAAAGTTTGAGAATTTCCTTCACTGTTTTACACGGGTAAAAGCAAAATGTATCAGTGATTCTACATGAGGAGATTTCAAAAGGAAAAGGAAGGTGAATTTCATTGCCTATTGACAAAAAGAAGCCATTTTAGTATTCAAGAAGTTTCACAGTTTTTTTTTCAAGGTTTCACCTCTGTTTCTTCTTATTGATATCACATTTTAGTATTCAAGAAGTTTTTTGTCAGAGTGATCTTGTTTCTGACTGCAAAAAAATTACCACTCATTTTTCTATTTAAGAACACATCATAAACACCAAAGAACTCACAAGTAGATTGATAAAAGGCTTTTTTTAAGTGTACATTTTCATAGCTTCATAGTTCAGTTTTTTACATTTTTCTCCTTAATAAAATTCAACTTGTAAAAATAGTTATGTAGCCATCCTTGTCAGATTAAAGCGCTCCACTTACCAGGGCTAATTGGATCTTCCAGCTTCTCAATTCTTTTGCAATTTCGTAAAGCTATAGAAGCGTCATTTCCTTGAGACTTTAGCATAACAACACCAGGGCAATCCAACAACTTAACATTTTTGTCTAACTGCACCTCTTGCATTGATCTTGTTAAACCAGGAGTAGCACCAACATTGACAACATGGCTTCTCTTCAAGCTATTGATGAGGCTACTCTTGCCAACATTTGGCAGGCCAATCACACCCACAGTAATTGACTTCTTGATCTGTTGAAGAAAAGATGAAGAATGAATACTAAATTCACGAGAGGAACAATGAATGAGCTAAACTCTTACAAGATCATAGAAAAGCCAAAAAGGAAAAATATAAACCACATAAGCCACTGTAAAATGGAAAATAAAGAATCGACGAAGAAGAATGTTAAGATAAAAGAGGACCAACTGGTGACAAATATATATCTCTAGAAGTATGAATAGATTCAATCCTATAGTTACGCATATAAACCAAAACGTTTAGTTAATGATGGATAGTTGCCTTCTAAGACAATTTACAAAACAAAACAATGTCAAGATTAACTAAAAAGTAAGACAGCCAAAGTCAGACAAAAGCAAAGCTACAGATGAGAAAGGAAGCTGCAGTACAAGAGAATGAAGAAGAAAACTGAACAAGACGTGTTTCAATCGGCACTCGTGTACAAAGCATATAACTAGTCATTCCAAGCTCAAGGTTAAGAAAAAGATCTTTCAAATAAATGATGCAACATTAAAAGCCCAACCCAATAATCATCAACCAGGGTTTCATACAATAGAAATGAGTACAGGTTCAAGAAGTTCATTCTAATCATCTATAAGGGAAAAATCAACAGCAAAGCTCAATTTCTAGCTGAGCAGTTGTCCTGCCAAAAAATGCGTTACCTCATGGCTTCGAGAGTAATTCTTCAACAGTTTAATCAGAGTATCGGCTCCAAGGCAATCACTTGTTTGCAAAAGATTAGTTGTTTTGGCTTTCTTTGAAGATTTCCACCCTAAATTTGATTTCTGCTCTTGTGTACTGCATTTGAAAGCCACAGCAGGCAATTCTTCTCTAAGGTACTTGAGCCATTTCTCCACAGCTTCTCGAGGTACAAGATCTGTGTTAAGAGCATAAATAATTATCTGAGGTAAAATCATACAAAGAACACAGATTCTAGAATGCATAAGTCAACAAAATTGTTATGTGAAAAGAAACTTGCCAATTTTATTTAAAAGCAACACTAGATGCTTGTCAGGCCCTGATTTCATCACCAACTTTTCCATATCAACGCAACGGGTCCCAAGGGGATCACGGGCATCAAGGACTTCCAAAATGACATCAGAGGCTTCAATGACCTTGACCAACTCCTTATAGAAGGCCTTATCAGTGTTGTCTTCAGAAAAATAAGAGATAACAAAATATAATTAACACAAATAAAGTGTACAGAAGAGATGCTCATATATTTGACCAAAATTGGAACTTAAACCATAAAAATAAAATAAAAAACCTCGGTTCTTCCCAACTACAGTGAGATTCCTCTCTGTCACGGACGCTGTTTCAGCCGTTTGGGAGACATCATCATCCTCTACCAATCCCAACTTCCTCTTTCTAGCCTGAAACAAGCATTAAACATGGTACAAATTCAAATAAAACTTAATGATGAGGTTAATTCACACAAGTGCAAAGAAAAAACCAGATTTAGAATAAAGGTTCCCTTGAATTTATTAAATGCAGGCATAACAAAGTAGTCACCTATGTATGAGTAGTTCACAATTAAAAAAAGGGAGTATGTCACAGTCTTATGGACTCTAGAAATCTACTCTTCAAAGCCAAAATAAAGACATACACTAAGTTCAAAACTTCAGATACATTTCCAATTTACTCGTCATTCTTTAAGAAATCGATTAAGACTTCATATATACAAACATAATAAAAAAAAAGTACTCACTCCATTCCTAACTATAAGATCACTTTCACATTTCAATGTGTTCCTAAATATAACATCACTTTGTGATTTTACCCGACTTTTTCCTAAATTAACCTCAATACTTATCAATAATAACTAACTTTTGTGAAATCAGGCAAATTAGCAATATCATGTGATAATAACTACATTAACTAACTAACATCCTTAATCTAATCAAATTAGGAAAAGTGATCTCATATTTAGGAAGGAAGGTAGTACAAATTAAAGCAATACCCTCTCTTTGCGCTCAGCTTTCTTTTGTTCCAATTCCTCAAGAGCACGAGCTCGTCTTGCTTCAAGAGCCTGAAGCTCTTGTTCCTTAAAAGGCCAATCATTAGGAATTCCAGGATCCTTCTCAACCTTACTTTTGCGATTCAAGTTAAGCTTTTTAGCCTCTTTCGCTTTCTTCTTATGATGCTCCTTCACCTTCCTTATGATCTTGTACTTTTTCTTCAACGAAACTCTCTTACTCTTACTCTCTGTCAAAATTCACACCGTTATAAAGACTTAAAAACCCTAACGATTCAGTTTATATTCAAAAATGTAAAACGTGTAAGCAAATTCCCTTACTCTTGCTTCTCTTCACCATTTTTATACTGCGAGCACTGTTCGAAAAAAGAGGAAGCAAATGAATTCGACGCGAAATTGAAGAAATAAGGAGAATTAGGAAATGAACAAATCAAAATACGAACCTTGTCTGGTGATGAAGCTTAAACTACAAAACCCCTAAAACCCTAGGATGAAGATGGAATAGGCGGCTTATTAATTTTTATACTCTCCGCAATTCTGTCTATTATTATTATTATTATTATTATTATTATTATTATTATATTATTATTATTATTATTATTATTATTATTATTATTATTATTACTACTACTACTTTTTTATATGAAAATTTTAGGAAAGGGGTTGGCTCCCCTACAATCCAAGGGCAGGAAACTAACGTGCGACTAGATGGACAACCCGACTCTCATTGTTCTATTCGACTCTGAAGCCACGGGAGGATGTGTTTATTACTACTACTACTAAAGGGTCAATTCAGTTCTAGTTCCCACTTGATGAGACTACTGGGGAAGGGAATATATTAGACAGTCTAACCTATGCTTTTTGCACAGTGACTGATTCAAACCTCCGACCTCATACCAGCACGGCAAGCAAGCTTACCGCTGAGTTAAGTCGACCTTCATTACTACTAGTACTAGTCTACTACAATTATTATCCGGTTTTTTACTGAAATTAGTATTATTTATTTATTGGGTAGATGATAGAATGGTGGAGGCAGGACTCGTATTTGATACTCCCTCGGTTATAAATATAAGACATAATTTTTTTTTTGAAAAATCCTAAAAAAGCGAAATATAAGTCAATTATAAATTGATTTACCTTATTTTGTCCCCTTAAACTAGTTTATTTAACCTATAAACTAATGACCAATCTAAAAATATATCAAATCTCCGGTCCTAAATATAAGACCTAATTGACTGTTTTAAAAAATCCTAAAAAACAACAAAATAAGTTAATTATAAATTGATTTACCTAATTTTTTCCTTTAAACTAGTTTATTTTACTTATAAACTAATGGATAATCTAAAAATATATCAAATATGTCATGATTTAATAGACTATTTTGCAACCTTAACTTCTCCAAAAAAAAGTTATCTAGGTCCTATATTTAGGACCGGAGGTAGTATGTCATAATTTAATAACATATTTTGTAACCTTAATATCTCCAAAAAAACGTCATCTAGGTCTTATATTTAGGATCGGAGGGAATAATTCTTTTGTTTTTTTATCGAACATATTTGATATTTCTGATTCTGTGATTATTTGGAAGTGTTTTAGGATTAGCTTACGAAAAAATAATAACGAGGTATAAATAGTGAAGGTGAATATTTTAATTAAAATTAAAAATATTATAAAAGCTATAAGTAAATAATAAATCCCAAAATATATTAATAACATCAAACAATGAAATAATTTATCAAAATTAGATAACATCATGCATTTATTATTTTTGAACTAATTAAAATTGGTCGTTTTGATTCATATTTGACCTTCTAAAGCTTGAGTTAGAGAAAAGTTGAAATACTTCCTCCATTGCTAAATATAGAAGCTATTAGTTTCATCCAAAGTATAAAAATATTTTGAATTTTTAAATTTTTTCTCCAAACTATCCTTATAAATACTCCGTAATAGAGTAATAGATAAGAAGAGAGGGAAAGATGGATGAAGGTAGTTGATTAGGATATTTATATTGGTAATATGAAGTTATTGTAACTAACATCGTAAATTCAATCAAATAAATAGACTTCATATTCAGGATTGAAGGGAGTATATTTCAATAATTAATGCCCTACAAAACCATATTCACTTGCTATATATGCATACCCTAAATTTTCAAAATATAGACATTATTGAAGTGTCTTATGATTCTATCTTCGACCATGATTGTATCTTCTGAAAATCTTTGATAAGTTCAGCACTCTCAAACTAAAAGAGCATCCTTCATTCATTCTGAATGATTTAGCCACTTCAAAGATTGAGTCTCATTGGACTGCTTCAAACTGCCTAATGGATTGGAAATTGAGATTCAATCGTGAATAAGAACACATTTTTTAAAAAAAAATAGAAGACCAAAATGACTCACCCTATATACTGTTGAAGAAAAACAAAGATATGTATTTACCATAAAAAATTTAACTTGTCCATAAGTACCCCTCAATCCATAAATGTGTTAATCAAATCGAACTCTCAAAAATGATTTTTAACATATTTTAACTTGATATTTGAGAAAAATATTTCATTAGAGCTCTCAAAATGTTTATTTCAAAGTTATATGATGTATATGCTACAAAATCATATCTACCCGCAGTATATACATAACCAAGGTTTTCATAAACAGAACAATGAAAATACCACTTTTTTTCAATATTTAATCATGGTCGCACCGGAGTCCAATGCAAGCTCATTTTTTTGGTTAAACTCTGTTCGGTAATCCGGCGCTTATGGACAACCAACTAATTCGGATGTAAGTGGTAGGAGTGTTGTCCACATAGGTAAGATTGTTTCTTCTCCCAATGAAAGCACTTCTCATGATTCGAACATGTGTTCTCATCCTTACGGGATTATAACCACTTACCAGCTCAACCAACTACTCATT
This sequence comes from Mimosa pudica, assembly GCA_029929735.1. NCBI lineage: Eukaryota > Viridiplantae > Streptophyta > Magnoliopsida > Fabales > Fabaceae > Mimosa > Mimosa pudica. Next base: position 990,892 of record JAKELP010000021.1, on the reverse strand, counting down.
GGTAATGCAAGCTCAATTTAACACAAGGAGAAGTATGGGTTCTTTTATTTTATCTATATATAGGATTTGCTTGGATAATTTGGCACAAACTTTTTATGCCATCATGACACACACACACGTGTTACAAATACCAAAATTAATGAATATACACACATATATAGTCTTAAGGGTCATATATCTAGGACCAGAGGGAGAGCACATATGTTACTCTGACGAAAAAAAATCGTCGCTATCCATTTCATCAAACTTATTTTCGTCCTTCCCATGAAATCCTCAAATATTGAATATAAATTGTTCTCTAGTTATTTAATATATTATAAATGCATTTATTATTCATGAATCAATTAATTTTGGTCATTGTAATTCATAAATACTCTTCTAAATATATACGAAGCTGTTAAAAAGTTCGTTTTTTTATTAATTAATATGCCGCAAAACCATATGTGCTTGCTATATATATGTGTTCTAGTTTTCCACAGTGATTATAAAAGTTTCGCTTGATTCAATTTTCAACAATGGGTGAACCCTTTGAAAATCGTCAACAAGGTCATCGCGCTTCGATCAAAAGAGAGAGAAATGAAGAAGTCCGTCGTCACGATTTCGCTGTTGGGAATGAAAATCCAAATCTCGACATAGATCATCTTCAAGGGGATTTATATGAAATCAATCACACTTCTCTGGTAGAGGAACACGTTGATTCTAAAATGAATTCATAAATTATCTCCCTCTATTACTTTTAGTTCTTCAATTTAAATTATTTTGCCTTCTGACGAAAAAAAAAATTAAATTATTTTGCTTGCTTCCCCCTTCTTTTTATTCTTCAATTTAAATTATTTTGCTTGCTTCCCGATAAGTTAAAATATCCATGTACTATGTTTGACCCTCAATTTTTTTATGGATTTATTTAGATTAAGACCTTTTTAACAAAAATATTGATTTCCAAGATTTCAACAACATTTAGGAAGTTTGATTTGCAAATTTTATTTACAATCTTTTGGATTGAAATTTACCCTTCAAAGTCTTTTTTAGTCATTTGTAGTTACGTTTAATTTCTAGCTACTTTTTTTAATAAATCTTACTGTAATATTGGTTCACCATTTATTGTTTGTTTCAGTGAAACATTGTTGGGTCTATTTTAAGTTATGGCAACAAACTGAATCGGGCCGGGTCGATTTGAGAATATCCCCCTATGTGATCTATACTATTTTTTTAGCTTAATAATTATGAGTAATTTTGGCTTTGATATAACACAGAGCATCATAAGATCTAATAAATTATAGTGATGAATCTTTATCTACATGCATTTTCAAGCTAACTTTTTGTTGAATCCTTTCATCTATATTTTTCTTCATCAAGATGGGAGCAACTAGGGAGAATGGAACAAATATCGAAAGCATGAAGAAATCTGATGGGTCATTGATTTTGATGGGCTGTACGAATTGCATTCATTATGTGATGGTGCTTGAAGTTAATCCAAAATGCCCCCGGTGCGAGAGCAACGACCTCCTTGATGTTGCTAAAATTTGTAATGCTCGAAATAACAACATAATCAATCATCTTCCTTAGAGAAACCTAGCTAGCTAGAGCTAGCCTAATAAGTCTATTTATCATAAGTATTAAGTTTTAATTTCCTATGAGACAATTTCCAGTGTATGATGATTCTTGGAATTATCTAAGAATTGTTGTGCTTTGTGTTCTTCTTTTCAGTTTTATGTGTGTTGTCTTTTATCCCAATCTTTATCATAAATAAAATCGTATCCTTTAGTTACCTTAGCCAATGCATTTGTGAATATTTATTGATTATACTTTCTCTCCCAAGTTATTATCTTGCTTTTGATGAAGCAGTTTTAACAATTTGTATGAACCGCGCGCTGACTGAAGTAGTAGAATAGAACAGAACAAAATTGCTGATGAATAAAATGTAACACGATAATGGTAAATTGTTTTATGGAAAATCAATCATGTAGTCAATTGTAACGCAATCCCTCCTGATTTTTTACTCAACACAGTCCACTCGCTTTATATAAATTGATGTCAACAAATTGTTACTGGTAAGTGCAATTCTAAAGGAGATCATAAAATTTCATGTTTGATCGGGCTCAACATATATATAAGAGTTTTGTAGATCAGTTCATAGTCGATTCCTTTCATTAAGTATTAGTAGTCATGGTTTGATTTGATATAATGAAAAATTTAGGAGAGTATAACTCTTATTGTACGGCCTTGAACCAATTGATCGGGGAATTATTGTTTGGATCGGACATATATTTTTTATTTTATTTTTTAAAAATATTCATGCTCACGGGCTATCATTTTTTGTATAGCCGTACTTAATATCATTGGGAAAAAAAGAGTTATGCATAAATCTGTTAGAAAATATCTTCATACATAGTTAATAAACTCGTGAGTTGCCTTTTAAAATTTATTATTTTTACAATATTAATTTATAAAATTGTGTTAGTCACTCATAAACTCACTCAAACTTTTTCAATTTGATCATTTTTAGTGGTTTAATATACATACTTAATAAAATTTGCTGAGTATGATAAATAATGAATGGTAATAAATTAAATTTCATTTATTATATATTATTTAAGGTAAAGTAATAGATTTAATTTCATATAATAATGTATATTATTTAAGGTAAATTTCTTATGAGGGTACTGTCCAAATTTTCATTAGGGGCATGAGTTTGTTCAAATTCATGAATTTGACAATATTATTCATTTGTATACATGGGTATTCAAAAATAATAGATGGTAATAAGTATATGTGTGCACGCCTATCTCTTCAAATAAATAACATCCCGTGATCTATCTATATATCACTTTATTTAATTTTTTTTTATTGGCATATCACTTTATTTAATTAAGTGTCACAGATGATGCACTTCTCTACCATTGCCACTCCGATCTTCTAATTTTTATTTTATGGGTTAAAGGTGTCATTTTTGTCCATAAAGTGTTCAAGGTGTATTACATTTGTCATAAAAGTATTTTTATGGTCCAATTTTATTCCGAAATTGTGTAAGGTGCATCATATTTGTTATTTACTGCTAAAAAATTAATAGTCAATAATGTCAATTATAGCCACGTCAACTAAATTTTTTAACGTTAAATGGTGACCACTGACTACAATACTCAACACATAACTTTAGGATAAAATTAAACAAAAATCCTTCGGGAGCATATGCAATAGCATCTTACACGCTTTCATGACAAATATTACTCTTCCAATTTAAAAATTCAAATATAACCATTTGCCAATTTTAATTATTTAACGACACTATAACAAACATTCTCGCGAGATAATTAATTTCATTTAGTTTCGTTTCTGTGAAAGAAAAGTGCACTTTCGTTGACACCAAATTTTCTGTCTCTTTATAGTCTTCCCAAATCATTCATGCTAACTAGCAAAATTACCCGCGCATTGCGCAGGTAGCACAATCATCAGAAAAGATTTGGACAGCAATTACCTTTAACAATAAAAACAAACACCATTTATTAACACTTCTTATAAACTTACATTTTCACACTTCATACATCCTGCATCAAATAAGAAACAAAATACACTTAGCCCTTATAAAATACTTTCTTTATAATACAATTCAAACCTTCCCCTTGACGCAAATTTTTGGTGTAAACCAACAACAATCATATAAACATGTACACTAATAGTAACCGTTAAATCAGATCAAATTACCTCAGTGTCCACAAATATCGTTGTAGCACATGACAATAGACCTGGAGCACTCTTTTGATACACATTCCACCTTCTAAACACACCAACCTTACCAGCCCACCTATCTGAAATATTGGAAAGCCCACTGATAAGTGTAAGCTTAACCATTGCAGGCACTAAGGTAATCAGAGAAAAAAATACACAGATAGTGAAATTATATTCTGATCCACTCCACTTCAAAAGGCACAAACAATATAGGGAAGTAAGAGCAGACACATTTCGTGACTATACCACTTAAGCTCTATATATAGAAACTACCTTACAATACCAAGAACAAAATTTTATCATAATTAAGTACGTATTGAGAAATCGGTTAATTATTTAAGAAAATAGAGAGAGGAATTGGCTTGGAAAGCTGGCATTTTTGAAGTTAACTTGGAATAATGATATTTTTAACGGGCAATTCGCCCATAAAATAAACAGTGGGGAGGCAAGCATTATAATTGCATTCAATAGCTTACTTCCTTAGCTAAATAGAAGATGCATTCACGTGTTAAAAACAGATAAGATCGTCTCTCAAGACAACCTTTGCCAGTGGCATTTTGTGTTGGTGCACTGTTAGTCAATTGGCATACGTTATAGAACTAAATGGATAGAGATGACTAGATGAGCAATGGATTAGTTGTATAAAATTTACATGGTAATAGTATATTATCAACAATAACAACACATTTTATCATATTAATTAGATGTGGTTAACTATTTGAATCACAGAATTCACTGTGTTATTCATTAGCAGAAATATTTTAGTATTATTATTAAATTTATAAAAACTGTTACCATTACCACTTAGAAAAACTATGAAAATAAATCTACACAAAATCTAATTAAAATATGAGAAAAACTTTATAAAATGAAGAACTTGCACAGACTTAGGAGAGAAGGTAATAACAATTAATATGATATTTGAGATTATTGGTGTTGTTAATATGAATAATATAAAAATTACTTGAATTTTAAGACAAATTTAATGTTTGTAATTAATTTTATTAGTGTATGAAAATTGTAAACTTGTACCTTATAATATGGAACAAAGGAAATAAGACTAGTTGTTAAATTTAGAAAAATGATTATTATAAAATGATAGGGATGAATACCAAAATTTGATCCGATTCTAAGAACCAACAATTAAATAATAACTAATACTACTCTAGTGCTAATATATATAACATGGAGAAATTGTTTTATTTAGTCATATTTATAGGACATGTTATTATGTACCCTGCATATATATAACATTTTACCCTTTAGCTATTATATGTTGACTCTATTGTCAAGTATTTCATTAGTCTCAAAATATAAGTTTTATAATTGTGAATGAGTTTGTCCTAAAATATAAACTTCATTTTATGGTTATCTAAACATTTGTTTTTTTTTTTTTCACTTTTACCCACTCTCTATCTTTTCCCCATACACTCTCTTTCAACTTTTTATCTCCTATTTGTCATTCTCTTTCATATTTCAAATTCCTCACATAATTAGTACTTTTAACTAATTCAAGTAGTTTTTTCAAATAAAACAAAATAACTCAAGCTTACTATGCTCTCCATCTTTTTTATTTCTATCCCATTGTTCATCAACGTATACATAAGGTGATGTCTATTCCAAAGTTCATGACTCATGTCATATTCTCATAAGCTACATATCTTCCCCCACATCCTATACACTTACACATTTTCACTCCTCTCATCTTTCTATATATATTTCCCATCTATCCATACAGTTTTTCCCACGAACACAGGCAACAACCATTACATACACATCATATCATTTTCTATTTATTATGCTTAATGGCGTATGGTGATTTCCATGGATCAAAAGGTGTGCCTTTTTTCCCATGTTATTTGGATCTCCTATCGCGAATATATAATGCTTACCAAATGATGCTAAAATGAGATCATTCTCTTTATTTAAAAAAATAATAAAAGATATTTCAAATGATTTTCATGCCGTGTGAGGCCTTTTCTCCTTAGACAAAATGAATTATTTTTGTGTGTGTGTGTGAGATTATGATAATCTCTTCATATAGTTTAACCCATATTTTTATAAAGAATATTTTCAAACGAAAAATAAAAAATGCACTCTTTTCGTAAATTAATCTTTTAATTTTCAAATTGGCATGAATATAAAACTTTTCCAATAATGTGTCTCATCGTTTGAATCTCTAATGTGCGAGTTAGGCTATGTAATAAAAACATGAAAGCATAATAAAATGAGGTAATGAGTGGTTGTTAGGGTACAAATTCAAATGATAATGGAAGCTTAGACTTGTAATTAAGGAATTAACAATTAGTTCAAAGGAAGATGGATGTTATATAAATAAAGGTCAAAATATATGGCATGTGCCGAGTATGTAAGATGCTCTCTAGCTAACACTAATTTGTGGAATGTCGTTAGGGGACATTCCAGTTCACTTCTGCATTCCACACCACCCTCAACATCAATATTCTCTCATTAATAATATCAATAAATAAATTGACATAATATCTCAGCTTAAGCTATCGTCAGGGACTCAGGGTGCGCCTTATTATTCACATAAATTTTAACCTTAAATACTGTACTTAAATGTCTGACTTTTTCTATATTAGACTATTTGCCTTAGCTTTGAATATGTATGTGTTAAATTACAATGACTTCTAAGTTTACGGAGACAAAGTAGTCAAATTTGAGTTATGAGGCATAAAATATTATAGTGGGAATATTTTCTCAAAGGTTTCATGTCACTTAGGCATCATGAACAGGATGTGAATATGAGTAAGAATAGCTTATCCTCAAAATGGTATCATTTGATCTATGTGGTCTCTTTCACGCAAGTTATTGTTCACCATATATATATTTAATTTTTTTCTGAGTTTATACAGTAGTCTTGTCCTTAATGCATGTCTGTAAGCTTGTTATCAACTTCTTGTATTGTTAAATAAAAAAAAATTAAAAATAATTTCCTCACATAAAAACACGAATCGACTTAAATCATCTCTAACTAACGAAGTAAGGATAGTTTGCCTCACATGTAACATAAACATTCATTAAGAAAACACATTACCTCTTATCGGAAGTATAGGACTTAGTTTAAAAGGGATTTCGATCTTAAATATAATTTTTTCATAATTATCAGCTCTCATGATTGATTTCCATAACTTGTGTGTGTGTGGCTACACACACACTTAGATATATTTATAAGGGATATAATATAATACATAAGTAATCTATTTAGCCCATTAATTTCCATAATAAGTAACTTATCAAATTTTTATATTAGCAACTCGAGATAGCAGCCTTTCAGATCTTAAATAGTTGTCGGTCAAGGTCTTTTTACGTTTGTTTTAGTAAGAAATTAAATCAATTCTTTGTGAAGTTATTCACATGTCATCTTCAACCGAATGAAACTAAAAACCTACTGTTACCAGATGATACTCACATTTAGCAATAGACCTTAAGTATAAAATGGTCTTAATTGTTAGGATTGGCTCCTTAATAAAAAACTTGATTCAAGTGATCCATATAAATTAAAAAATACGTTTCTCTTTGTTTAGACAGTAACTTATAAGGCACGTGTCTTGCACCAATATGAATATATTATATTGCCTCTTGTGATGGGATAAGTTAACAAAAAATAGTTAACAACACTTGTTTTCCTTTGAGATCAGAATCTCTCGACAGCATTCGGACGTGTTTTTTATAAAGAAAATGATAAACGAAATGGAGACAACCTGCACGTATAATATGTTCAAATTATTACATTAATATTTTTGGGATATGGACATGAAGATACTGGCTAGCTAGGGATCAGATAATAGTATATATAACTGTAATTTAAAATTACCATATTCTAAGCAGATTCTGATTATGTATCCTCAATTTTCTAAATTAATGATAAGGAATTTAATTAAGATTATGAGATATAACTACAGGGCCAATGTTTTGAATCATGGCTATGGCGGATACATAGCTTTTAAATGGGATCACCCCAATTTAATGTTGTTCTGACAGAACTACAAAAGTAACATAACATTTTTTAAAAATGTAACATTACGGGGGGAAAATACACATTTGGAATAATAAATAGTTGTTCCTAATATGCTTAGCAGTAGGAAATTCCAAGGAAAAATCACGCATTGTTGATTAATACCCACCTCCAAGGTGGATAGCACGATTGAAGGAAACTAACGAAATTAACTAATTCGAATGTTATCATCGAATTTAATTATTTCCTTTCATTTATTTTTTATTTTATTCTTTGAAAAATTGGCATAAAAAATTTAATATCTTGATCAATCTGATGGTGGCAAAAATATGGGATAAGGGTAAATTTTTTCCAGAAGTTTTCACTAAAGATCAGTGTGTGGTATAAGGAAGTATTACATTTTTTTATCATTTACCCTGGAAATTTATAAAAGGTATCAATGACATAATGTTTTGAAGTGGATGAACAGATGTTGTGAGCATTGGGTGGTTTGATTGATTAGTCAAACTTAACAACGGGTAACAGAAAGGGGCAACACTGATAGCTTTTTTGTAAACTTCCTATTTAAAATTGATCACAAAAAAACTTTTGGACACCCACTAATTAATTGTCAGTGAAAACTTCCAGAATCTATTTACTCCGATCCATTTACCATGTCTATTTTGCAATTTATCAATTACAATTATTGAAGTGAGAGTAACAAAAAGCCTCCTGCAAAATATATGAATTCTAAATCAGGATTCTCTTCAGTTAAAAAAAAATCAGGATTCTCAATTAGAATTATCGTGAAGTCTTTAAGATTAGTAAGGGATTAACTTTTTTTAATTTGTTAAATTATGTAAATGCCTGATAACATGAAAAAAATTATGCATACGCTAACATTTTGACAAGTAATAGCATCAACAAACAGTCATAAAACAATAGCATCAACTTATGAAAAAAGACAATAACTAAAATAACATAATAACGGTTACTTTAATAGAGGCCAGTTATGTTATTTTAACCAAAAAAAAACTAACTTCTCAAACAGTTCGTTCATGTAGGAATCAAACAACGTTGATAAACCATTTCAGAATTATATTTTTATATTTTGATTGTCAATATTTTCTATCTTTTTCTCATCATTACTGAATTTATCCAATAAGCTTAGGATACATGTGAAAGATAATACTCCTAGCAATGACATAGTAGTTGGGGTTTTGCTAGGAAATAAAAGGCATGAGTGGAGTGATTAAGAACAAGAAGTCCTTGAATGATATATTCACAAAAGTGGCATGAAATGTTCCCTTATGGTGGCCAATTTATTAGTGTCTGGAAACTACTTTCTCTCTCTGACAGCTTCATGGTACATACTAATGATACAGAAATTAACTAATGAGATATCGCAGCTCCCCAAACATAAGCGTCCAATTCTTTAAGGACCATTATTATCAATAATTATTAATCACTTAGGACCCATTGCCACATGCGTTATTATCTTGTTTGATTGTACAAGAACACATGACCTTGTCCTAGCAATCAAAGACGTCTCAGCTAATTCATTCTAACTTCTGAATCAACACCAAGTGCTCCCCCCGGCCAAACTCTATACACACACACACACACACATATTTTGCCAATTATATAATCTATATATTTACTTAATTAGATTACAACATTTTTCGTCAAAAAATAAGTTATATAATGGATGTTATTTATATTAGTTAGCAAGGCACAGTTTTTTTGTAAAAACACATGAATTCTTTCAATCTCTTTCTTTTTTTATTATTGTAGGAACAGTACATTGCCACAAAAAAGACCTTTAGTCGTGCGCATTTTGAGACCTTTATTACCTGTGCTTCATGGGCGCAGGTAAAGGTTTACATGCGCTCAAAAAGCGCAAATATTGGTAGGTTTTTAGCGCAAGCATAGGTAAAATGCAGCTTATAGCTATGCTTTAATTGCAAGCAAATATGTCTTTATCTGACATAGTGACATTTGCTTGCACTTAAAGGGCAGGTAAAGACATATAAATAATTTTGGGGAAAAAGAGAATTATAAATAGGTCAAATAACAAGGGTTAAAATTAAATTAATATGCTTTTGCCACCGAATTATACATCTTATATTATAGGATGTTTGATATATTGTACGTTTTCCTTCTCAACATACTATAAATACTTTGAGACGTCATCAATCGTACCTGCACCTACATTGTTCTCAGTTAAATGTTCACGGTATACCTTAACCTTTCATCTTAGTTGAATTCCTTTTTACCAACATGTTAGTTGAATTTTGAAAGCGCAGCCTCGTGCGACTGCTATTGATAATTCACACTATCATAAATATCAGTTACAAGAAAAAGCTTCAAGACCATTTAACATTTAACAAGAGTCTTCATGATGAGTTGAACTTGATGAGTTTGTAGATTTAGCAATTTAACTATTAAAAAATGACATGAAAAAGATGACGACAGTTTTTCAAATTAAATTGTGAGTTCTCTTTATATCTTCATCTTCAATCTTCATTCACCCTTAACTTTATCCTATATGCATCCATATGATTTACTTCTACTATGCATTTAATCCATTCAACTCGATCGTGAATGTTTGAATTGTTTAACTCGTCTTGACAGTACAACTCTATTTTTATAACTAGCATTTTTTTATTAATTACTTTTTTCATATATAGAAAAAGTTTTAACCAACATTTTTTAAACCTTATAGATCTTTGATGAATGAATATATGTTTCGGTCAACGATAAAGTATGTCTGTAGCGTAATTTGCAGAACGAAGAGTTTTGCGTTAAGTCAATATGGTATAAAAGTGCTCTGTTTACTTTAATTTTATATATTTGGGACAACACATCCATGCACACCTCATCATCTTGCTCAAATAAATTTTAATCACTACTATTTTTCATCCTCCCTTTTGGGTCAACCAACATTGCTGCTGAGTGCTGATTATTGAAACGTCACAACACTCTGTTGGAGTTGACCAGTTCAATGTTTGTTCTCAATTGATGAAATTGATGATTCAGCGCTGTCCTTAAATCAATGTGAATAAGTCTATAAAAAAAATCAATGTGAATAAGAGCTTCGTATTTATGTTTACACTTTAATACTATATACTGTAAAATTTATAAGTGATCAAATTTTATTTTGATCCATGTAGTTTTAAGTTGTTGGTGTAGATCCCTACATTTCCTTAAAGGAATTGGTTTAAGTTCATGTATTTATTAAAATAATTAAAAACTCAAAATATACAGACTGATAATAGTTAATCTCGGAAAAAACTTATCATGGAATCATAGAAAGTAAGAGATCAACTATGCAAAACTATATTGATCAATGTCAAAATTCGATTATTTATAAAGCTATTAATATTTTTATATCCTTGTAGCTGAAAAAGCATATACCATCATGCACACTATATCGTATCAAACAAAAAGGTTTTGACTGGAAATATGCCACAATTAACCTCAAGTTGGTTGCTGCCACATCCTTTAATTTTGCCAACTTGACCTTTAAAAAGAACAGTGTGTTTTTATGAGGAAAATTAATTAGAGGCCTAAAGAAAAACTAATTAAAAGAAAAACACACAAAATTGCAAATAATATACTATATTTTTCACCTCATGATAATAACCTATGACCAGGTAATAATTACAACTTCGTGGGACATCATCTTAATTAGTCATGTTTCCTCCTTGAAACCTCTAATCAATTTTCCATTATTTATATTATAGGATATGATTTGCTTTAGGGGATTACACATATATAACGATAAAAATATGTTAAATTATAAAATTACCCACTGATAATTTTGTGGTGCATAAAGAAGTATACCCATCTTTCCTCCATAAAAAAAACACTTAATTATCAACTACATAGAAAGTATGACTCGTGACATTTTTCTAAATGAGATGCGAAATTGGGACTTTTTATGTCAATAACATTGGCAACCGATGTTAAAATTGAATGACAATTGAATGACTAAAGTGAAAGTTTAATTTTGATTGAACAACTAAATGTAGAATCATACATATGATTTTGGTAGGACATAATAAACAAAGCCATATAATGTAATATATTATGTGTGTTCATGTGAGCTGAAATACAAAAATCTAACATATTTACAAGGGATAATAAAAGACGATGATTTTATTATTTGCGAGTGATTTGGAGTGAAGACTACATATATAGATAAGATAAGTTTTCATAGTTTATATCCTTTTTATTTATTTTAATTTTAAATGCATCGTGTATATATATACAATTATTACTATGTACACAATTATTTGTACGTGCATTCCAAATTTTAACAATGAGATCTTTCATAATATAAAGTGATAGAATGATAAATGTAGATTGCCAACTAAGGCAAGGTTCCAATTGGGAATCTCTCGTCAGGCAGCAAAGAATGATATATGTAGATTTTGTGGAGAATATATAGAAAATTTGGAAGTCTTCATTCATATATATGCAAGATTATGTAGAGTACATATACATAGAATAGGATAAAGAAAGGGGTATAATAGATAAAGAGGGAAGTTGTAGGTGTAAAGATGGGTAAGGGGTAATAAATAGAAGGGAAGGACAAGAACATTGTACAGAGCGTGAAGGCAACGGATCTCTCTTAATCAACTTCACATGAACTTTCCTCCTCCCGCCCTCCTTCTCTCACTCCTCCTTCATCCCCTATCGCTAACATTATTTCCTCTTTTTCTAACCCTCATTTATTATCTTATCATTTCTATTATTTTTCATCATATATATAATCATAGGTTGCTAGTATTTTATAAGTTACTTATTATGTTTAACGCAAGCAAACGAAATCTTAAACATTACTCCATTACCCATGGCTTAAAGTTTAACAACCTTTCAACATTTACCCATTGAATATGCATGTGATATCATGAGAACAAATTCAACATGAAAATAAATGATGGGGAAAAATTAAAAAATGACAAATCTAATGACATGTTTTACATATAAGACTAAAGAATCGGAGTGTAACGAATGTATGTATGTCTAGCAAATTTATAACTCCCCAAATATCCTTATTATTGAGTAGTGCACATGCTAAATGGTTTAATCTTGCGGTAATCATGATTAAAGATAGCATTTTATAGAAGCAGAAATAATAAAAAATACCTTCTAACTTTTAAATTCTAGATATATAGGCAGTTTGCAATTGTAGTACCACCACTCGCCTAGTCATACTTATATTCAATTGGTTAAAATCTCCTATTTAAAATTTTGAAATTGAAAATATATTTTTCCATAATTTCTTCATTAACTAATTTAGAGAAATAACTGACATTTATTTCAAATAATTATTTCAACTTTTTTTCTTAATGTCTATGAATTATTTAACTCCAATTAATGCTGCATATAACATATACAACTTTTTTAATTGATAAATGATCAAATATATTAAATATCTGATATATTAATACTACATAGCAGCTTAAAATAACCTTTCTTCTCAATAATTTTGTGTCCCAATTCTTCTCGAAATAACACCCTCATTTTCTTAATTAGAATTGGCTTTAATTTTTATACGCTAGCCTTTTTTGGGGGGACTAACACAAATTAATTAGGAAAAAGATAGGGATTGAAGAATAGGAAAGAAAAATTCATAGCTATGAATTCTTAATATCTAAAATTAAAAGATTTTCCTGTGAGTTTCTGTAATTCAATTTACCTAAATTTTTATGTATAAAAAAGGCTAAAGTATGTTTTTGGTCCCTTAACTTTGGAGAAAATCATGTTTAGGTCCCTTAACTTTGAAAAGTGTGTTTTTGGTCCCTTAATTTTGGATAAAGTCATCTTTTAGTCCTTTAACTTTGAAAAATGTGTTTTTAGTCCTTTTAAATTCGGTTTAAGTATGTTTTCGGTCCCTTAAATTTGCAAAAATTTATGTTTTAGTCCCTTAATTTTGAAAAGGAAGAGACTAAAAACATCTTTATCCTTTTATCAAAGGACTAAAAACATTACTTTATCCAAAGTTAAAGGACAAAAAACACACTTTTCAAAGCTAAGGAACTAAAAACACACTTTCTCCAAAATTAAGGGACCAAAAACACACTTTTTAAAGTTAAGGGACCAAAACATGACTTTATGCAAACTTAAGGGACCAAAAACATACTTTATCCTATAAAAAAATTAGAACAAGTGATGATAAGTCAAAAAATATTCACAAAAATAATCTAATTCAAGCCGTTCATTTGTATCACAATATTTACAAAATATTAGTACCGTTAATTTATGAAACTTTATCTAATTCCTTTTGTTATTAAAATTTATAAATAAATACTTATTCATCGAATGTTAGGTTCTTCAATTAATTTGATAGTTATATCCATCCTTTTCCACCGGTTTTTTCCTTCTACTACTTTGTCAGACTTGATTGTATATCTTATTTAAAAAAGTATTCATCTTTTAATAATAAAATCGACAGTGTGCGGATGAAATATTTTCTGCGGGAGATGAGTTGTGTTTTATCAGTAAGAGTTTGAGGCGTGTGAAGTATCCAATATGGCCATATCTTGATATGAATCCTTAATTTGCTTCAAATATGTTTACGTGGAAACCCCAGATTCATTCTGATGAGCATGTTTCATGATCTGATTTTCTTAATAAGAACTTAAGATTCATGAATATTATTGAACATTATAAGAAATTTGTTCTTTCAAATCTCAGCTTATACACAAAAAATCGGGAGTCTATATATAAATTTCCGAGAGAATTGAAGAAAATTATTGTGATTTGTTTAGGATTACGATACAATGCTATGAATCGATAATGCCTAGCTACAATATATTGAAATACTCACCTGTCATATATGCATGAAATTTCCACCACTACATCATTCATATATGCATGATTAATTTATCACACCCCTGCTAAATAATTCATATTTTCATAAACAACTCAAACGTGCACACATATATTTATGAAACCTATACTCAATAAAAAAATGATAGACCATACTTACTGTAAAATTATAAGTACTCTGTATAATATGCCTTATTTAGTTTCACCCAATATACTAGGTCACGCTAATTATGTTTAAAAACATAAAATAAATTATTCCATGGAATAATCATCAGATAGTTTACAAGTCTGAATAATTCTTTAATATCTTAAAAGAATTAATCGACATGGATCAATTCAGGAAAAAAAAAGAAAGAAAGAAAGAGGAACGAGTAGCTGGAATGTAATTAATAAGATATAGGCTCTACGTAATCATAGTATTATTTTCTATCTCTTTTTTTCTGAGTAATGATTATATGATTGTGGATTTATTAATACTCCACATACACATGTATGCACACTGCAGATTTTTAATCACATTTATTATTTTGTTTCAAGAATTTGTAGGCTACTAGTCTCATTTATAATGGTTTTTATTTATGGTAAAAACTAAGTATTCTATCATTATTTATCAATATCAATTACGTTATCTTGGAGCTACCTTCACTGTTATACCATCTACCCATACATATTATGACTTCATCATTACCGTATGTAATAATGATGGTCCTTTATTTTTTTTCTCATACCCCATCATCAACAGCTAAACTAAAATAAAATGTGAGTGGAGTTATGATATTAATTCAAAAAAGATAAAATGTAAAATAAAAAAGTAATAAATATTGATATATAACTTTTAACCCTATTTCTCAAATTTATATAAACTAACCCTATTTCTCAAATTTATATAAACTCAAATCTGCTCATTTTCCCTTCGTACCCTTTCACTAAACAGGCCCTAAGCCGTGCGTTAGTTTGAGGATGCAAACTTTATATAACTGCCTGAATTTCTTCCACCTAATTTTGATCAATTCAATTGTTAAGCGGTATTGGATTTTCAGTTTCTAATAGATAGAGAGGCACACATCCGTAGTAGGGGGGAAAAATCCAAGACTGATATCACTGAAAAAGTGTTCTCATACATTCAGTTGTTGAAGGATGCATTCAATGACATTAAATTCTTACAAACCTATGAATTAAATTCACCCTCAAAACCCTCACCAAATCCCATGCTCTCTCTGTCACTCATCCTTCCCTCCCCTTCTGGCCGAACCGATTTTACTACTCACAAATTAAATAAGTAAAAAAGCTATTCATAGATTTCATTTGAACAAAGGATAGTATTAGATATTCTTTTAAAAACAATATATACTTCATCATTATACGAACTACTTAAGTTTTTCTATACTCTAAGAGATTTTGAGAGATGAAAGAAACTAATTACAACAATTAATTATACTATATTTTTCGCATTATTATATATATTTATATATATTATATTTAAGTCAAATAATAAATGAAAAAATTTAACCAAATCAACTTATCAGTAATTCATTCATCATTCTTAATTAAAATTTTCTAAAATAGTCAACTAAATCTCACAAGAAGTAACAATATATACAAAATCTAAAAGGGACAACAATTGCACCCAAATTCCAAATAAGAGACTTAATTTCAAAGAGTTTCTAATGAGTTGTTAATGACTACCATGCATCAATAACTGTAATAGCCTTCATTAACAAATGATAACAACTTCTTGGGACATCTTTGAAATTAAGTCTTTTATTTGGGACCTATGTGCAATTCCTAATCTAAAATTATGCAACCAAGACATTGACTATGTTGAAATACTTAGAGTTCTTCGTGCTTAATTAGTTCTCACTCATGTTTTGTTTAATAATCAGCCCTCGCCCCACCACTTCCTTCTCTCTCCTTTAAATACCTCTCCCTCTACTTCTCCTTCTGGTCACAATCATTATTACTCACACCTACCTTCAAGGCCTCAACACACATAACAACCTCACAATAATCCTCTTCTCCTCTTCTCACATTACATCACTAGTATACACTATCACCTTCTTCTTCTTCTTCTTCTTCTTTCATGGGCATGATGAAAAGACCTCAAATCCTTCCTTCAAAAAAACATCACACATGGCACCACTTTTTCACACCTTGCACTCTCTCCCCTAAGACTCTCTCGTTCCGCTCCTCAGCCGATATATTTAGAACCGTCAACTCCGTCTACTTTGACACCACAGAAACTCAAGATCCTTGGTTTACCACGTCCACTTCACCGTCAACACCGTCCGCAGCGAGCTTCACCACCGAGGACGACGGCGCCGAGGATATTTCCACGGCGGAGGAAACCGTGGAGACCGTGGTTCGCGGCGTGAGATCATCCCAGAGGCTGTTCTTCGATCCAGACGAAACAAGATCGCTCTTGGGGTTTCCTTTCAAGGAGAGTAGTGAGGTTTTGGCTATGGAATCTGAAGATCCGTACGGAGATTTTAAAAAATCTATGGAGGAGATGGTGGAGTCTCATGGGATGAAGGATTGGGAAGATTTGGAGGAATTGTTGGGATGGTATCTTAAGGTTAATGGGAAGAACAATCATGCGTTTATTGTTGAGGCGTTTGTTGATTTACTAGTGAGTATTAACAAGAAGAAGGAGAATAATAATAATGATAAGTCTGTTTCTCTTACTTCTTCTTCAACCACGACATCTAATTACTCTTCTGCTATTTCTTCTTTCTCTTCCTCTACTTCTTTGCAAGTGTCTCATTCTCATTCTCATGAGGAGGAGGCTCTCAATGAGATTGTTTTTGCTGATGATGAGGGTGACGTTCATCAATGATTTTTTACTGTTTAGGCAACACAACACAACATTGCATGTTGTGATGATTGTATAGTTTTGTAGATTTTTTATTATGAGATGATTAATTATTATATTAGTCACAGGTTTTGTGTGTTTCTCTCTCTTATTTTTTCGTCAATATTTTTTTAAATATTGAATTAGTTATGCACTAACATAATGATGGTTACAAGTATGCTCATGTGCATGTGTATGGTGAGAAAAATTTTAAATGTCATCTGACTTTTTGATGCAATGGTTTGATAAAAGGTGGATTAATCGTTACACGTTGGTTTGAAAATGGCTGTTGTACAAAAAAATATCAAACTTTTTTAAGTAGGTTGACCCACAACAATTTAATGGCAGGGTAGTTACCATTTTTATGGTAAAAAGGGTAATTAACCTTCAATTATCACTACTATAGGAAGTATTACTCTTGGCCCATTGGCCTAATTAAGGTGGAAGATCTTGGTTTCAA
Organism: Mimosa pudica; assembly: GCA_029929735.1. Classification (NCBI taxonomy): domain Eukaryota; kingdom Viridiplantae; phylum Streptophyta; class Magnoliopsida; order Fabales; family Fabaceae; genus Mimosa; species Mimosa pudica. The sequence continues at coordinate 973,060 of JAKELP010000021.1, read as the reverse complement.
AAATACCTTTCGAAATGCCTAGATGGTTTCAAGAATTGAACCCCTTTTATTGAGAGTGTTCGACCCTTCTAACAGTTGAACACATCGTGTAATAATGGGTAAAAAATCATTTTTAAGAAAGAATATGGTTTCATATTTAACTTAATGATTTTAATGGTTTTAATAAAAAAGGGGGGGGGGGGGGAGGGGGCTAATGGCTTTATAGCCTCATAGAATGTAAGCTCGTTCATAACCATAAAGTTGTGATTAGTTTGCCCATGGATCTAATTCTTCATTGAAAGAAGTTAGTTACTATGACAAAAATAGTTAGGAGATAGCTTTGAATATAATTAAAGTAAAATATATTTTTTAACCAATTTTAAGTAATTAGTTGTTGTTTCTTATTTTAGTATTATGGTTGAAAGTCAAGAATTGGAAGTATATATTTGGGAGAGCTAATGTGACATTGATGCAGAAAGTTTAATAGGGAGTGAAAGGGGTTGAAAAATGTGGTGATGTATTAAGGAGGAGGTTGAAAAGAGAGGATGTTTTGCAAAAGATGAATTAAATATGGAGGATGTGCACCGCTCATTTTGGTATAAGTAGTTCAGTTTGGTCGCTTGGGAGCCCATTAATTGTGTCATCTCTTTTTCACCTTCTCTGTCTCCCCCCTAACAAATATACTCCTCTAGATTTTGTCCCGTTTTAACGGGAAGAAAAAAAGATATTTTTCATTATTGTCCTTAGAAAACAAATTATGACAACAAATCTATTGTATTTTTTGAGCAAAAAGTAAAACAGATTGATATGTCCTTTCACGCACATGAATTGTTAGTTTAAGTTATTGAGAAGGTTGTAAATGCCAATTTATATTACAAATTTAAAAAGAAATTGGCTAGGATTTCATAGAATTATTTCTCAAGTTCTAGGCTTCTCTGAAAAATTTTATAGAAAATTTATTAAATCTTATAAATTATATCTTAAACTTTAATTTTATTTGACACATAGTGATATACTTTAATAAAAAGTACAAGAAAATTATAGACTATACAACAATGCAATTAAGGCTAAAATGAATATTTATATAATAAATCTAGTGGGTGATTCATATTAAAGAAAAAAAAAATCTCCTTTAGGACTAGAAGAATGGTGATATCATAAAAGTTAAAAGAAACGAAAACGAAATCATAGAGCATCAACATTTGGTAATTTTCACTGTGATGTAAGTCCAGACCACAACGCTGTGCTTTTAGTGCTGGCCATATAGGAATATATTGGTGTTTGATACCCAATCAATAAATACTGGGTTAAGCCCCATGAGATAGTGGATTTATCATCATTATCTTCTCTTGTTGACCAAATGTTCCCAGAACCACCTTTGGTGGGAAAGCAGGTTGGATCCTGGTGGATTGGAAAAGCCCACAGTTTGGCAGCTAGTCACTTTGCCGACCATGATTTATTTTATGAGAATTTAGATATTGAATCAAGTTTCTTTTTTTGTTTTTTTTTTTTAAATTTTTTTTGTTATTTATTGAATCAAGTTTCTAATATAAAATGAGGTTACATTTTAAATTAAATGTAATATAATATATTATTTTTATTAAAATTATGTTTTTGGAAAAGGTCTAGCTCATGGCAGATGAGGGTAAAAATGCTTGCATCAAAACCTACAATTATATTACCACTTCTAGACACACTCAATGTCCCTTTTCATACTGATCAGCACCGTTTCATTCATCCAACCCCGCTTAAAAGAGAGAGGAAAACCAACTTCAAATAAACCATTCATGATAAATTTCATTTACTAGAAACCTTTTTCACTGATAATTATACATTGATCATTAGAGAATTTAGGTAACGTTTATTTTTTAAAAGCCATATGGATGGAAAAATTCTTATCAATAGAGCTAATTCTCCGGTTAAGCCATCTGGCTCCAATTCATATTAATGCAGTAATGGATTTTTATAGGTACAACGTAACTATCCTCCTTATAAAAGTAAAGGCATTTCCATTTGACATGTTGACATTGTTAAACACTAAATGTGAGCACATTTTCCAGCAAAAAATTAAGCTTTGGTTTGCCACATTGTGAGTGACCAACTCGTTCCGCCAAATCCAACCCCCATTTATAATGTAAGGATTGAACTGGCTGCTTGGGTGTAAAGAATTCATTCTGGGCCTAGTTGGAGAAGTTTACCCTAGATTTGTGGCCCAATCAGCCCATCCTTGTTTGGGCTGTATGAAGTATCGTTAGACTTCCACTATGCATGCAGATGCATTTCTTTCTTCCACTGATTTCTCATTTTTTTTTTGATAACGAGCAAAATGATATTAAATGAAGAAAAAAATTATACAATAAGTCTGGTCTGTGTGCATGAATTAAGGAAAAACAGGAAAGAAGTAGACAAAGTACTACAGTAATTGATAGTAAAACTCTTGAAAATCCTCATTTGCAATTGGATGTCTCTGATGACGGTGTCTCCTGCACGTTTGGTCAGTATGGTAGAAAGATCCGGTCCTTTGTTGACAATCCATAAGGCTAGATCGCTATGCTGGTAATCAAAGAAGGACATGTTGAGTATCCATGATAGTGTTAACTGTACAGATTTAAAGAGGAAGGAGTGGTCGTTTCATGATGCCTTGACAAAAGAGAATTTTTGAATTGGTTGGTTTTGGAGGCAGATCCATATAGCAAATTCTTTGAAGGTGGACCCCTGTGTTTTCTGAATAATTATGGTCCATTCTGTGTGGAAGTGTATGTCTTCCTCTCGAAGGGAGTTTTTAGCTTTTGGTTGTGTTCGCTTGCTCTGGAGGTTGTAAATGAGATCAATGTAGTCAGCTTCTGCCTTGATTTCAGCAACAGTTTTGAGGATGTCAAGATTCTTCCCTTGGTGATGTGCAACATTCCTTTTCATCCAGATAACGTTGAGTAGAATGATGATTTTGGAGATAGCTTCAGGACTGGCATCAGTATGAAGTGCAAGTAGGCTTGATTTGAGCCATGTTTTGAATTCCATGAAAGATGAAAAATCCACCCGGATTCCTAGGCTGTGAAACCAGATGGCTCTAGTAATAGGACAACCACAGAAAAGATGGAGCAGAGTTTCATTGCAATCACATCCAAAGGTGCACATTATACGGCTATTCAAATGGTGGTGTTGTAAGACATCGCCTGAAGAAATTGCATCATTCAAGAGTTTCCAGCGGAACAACAGATATTTCTGTGGCAATGAGATGGACCACATGAATTTCCAGAAGTCATCGTGGCGAGGGTAATTGAGATGCATGGAGAGGATTTTGAATCCTGTTTTGGGTGTGTAGTTTCCATCAGGGCTTAAAGCCCAAATAATTTGGTCCACACCTGTATATAGTGAAAAGGCTTGGTTCAGGATGGTGTCTGATGTGGTCTGATCGTAGATCAGTCTCACAAGATTTCGGTTCCAGATTTGACCCTTCCATGAGGAAGGATTATGCATTAACAAGTCCCCTACACTGAAGTTGAGCTCTTCAATTAGGTTGTTGTGCTGCATTGGCCACCACAAGGGGTGGTTGAGAAGGATGTTGAAACCAGAGCCAATTGACCATCTGAGGTGTGGAGTGATTTGTTGGGAGCCTTGGAGGAATTGCTTCCATATCCATGAAGCATTGTAAGGTGACTGGAGGAAATCCTGTTGATTCCAGTTGATGTATTTGGCATGGACCTCTGAGAGGATGAGCGGCTGGGTGGCAGTGGTGGGATTTGAGGAGGAAATGATTCGCCAGAGTTGCTTTGATAGGAGGGATTTGTTGATCAAAGTGGTTGGGCGAAGACCAAGTCCACCTGCATCTTTTGGTAGGAAAAGGATGTCTCTTTTGACTAGATGCATTTTTTTCTGCTCAGAGGTTGATCCCCAGAAGAAATCAGTGCATCTAGCATCAATTTTGTTACATACTTGCTGTGGTAGGAGGGAACCGGACATGATGTGGATTCCAACCGATGCAAGGACTGATTTGATGAGTTGTAGCCTGGAAGCCTGTGACAGTAGTTTGGATTGCTAGAAACTGGTTCGCTTTTCACTGGTTTCTCATTTAACAATGGACAAATTAAATAAACGTTTTGTTTTTTTTTTGCCAATAAATAAATAAACGTTTTGTTACTTTCCAATTATCTTCAACCCTTATATAAGATAAAATTCTCTGTTTATATGTCCATGACTACCGAATACCGATGTTGAGTCTGGTCAATCCCCTTTTTCTTGTCTCACATTGTCAACTTGAATTATATATTTTTAAACTTATCTTTATTTATAACTATGATGGTCGATTTTATTAATGAAGTTGAATTTAGTCTAAAAATAGGTCAGCAATTTCATCGAAAAAAGGTCAACAGACAATCTTAGTCTGTGACAAGAATGGGAGGCCAATTAATATTTTACATTATGGATAAATCACTTTATCTTGTTGACTGATGAATCCATCATTTTATATATATTTATAAAAAAGAAAATTTACCTGGTTTACATGTTACATTTACCCTAAAATAGTGGTAACTACAATCTAACATTTCAAATGTACCAGGGTAATATTAAGGTACTATACCTAATTATTTAATATGCACATTGTTTTTTTATTACTATGGACATTCTATTTAATTTAGAAAAAAATTTCATACTGTGTTGTAAAGCTACATATTGTTAAATTTTAGATTAAAATAATTCTTGAGCTTTAAGTCTTCTTTTTAATTTCTCATCTAATTTTTTTAAGCTCTGAATTCAGGACCTTTAGATACAATGAAATGACTCGCTTATTATTCAAGCTATAAGGTCATAATTGCTAGAAAAGTGATATTAGCTTCATTTAAATGGACACAATAATAACTTGACACCTTAAAATAGTGTGAACAAAAACCATTAAAAAACCCAATCAAATCACCTAGTTTTTTGTTTTTCAATTCCGAACCAAAAATCGAAAACATTGTAACATTTTGAAAAGAAAACAAAACCAAATAATATTTATTTTAAAGAAAGCCTGAATGACTAATAGTCTAATACTTCACTAGCCCAAAATAAAGGTTCTTAAAAAACTAATAGTTTAATTATTTTGAATAAGATGTAGTATTTATATAATCTTAAGCATTTATTTATTTTCAACATGTTCAATTAAAAGTTTAATTATTTTTAATAAGAAGTAAAATCTATATGACTATTCATATATAATAAACATGTTTTTCCATTTATTTTATTAATTTTTCACACATGAAACAAGTTGTAACAAAATATAAAAACTTAAAAACCATAAAACTGAACTGAAAACAAATTTCGATTTCATCCTCTAAATTCACATCAAGCTTCAATTTTAATTCCTCAAATTTACAATATTTACTTTCAGTTTTGTAATGTTTAACAACTCGCTAGTCCCTTGTTAGTAGAAACTTATGACTCAATTAAAATTAAATGATGACTGTGCAATTAAATAATATATTATATATAAAAAGGAAAAGATATAAATAGAGAAAAATCCAGTAAAAAGTAGAAAAACCAGTTATAAAAATCACTTTAAAATGGAATTCTTAAAAAGTGAAAGTATTTCATTATTAAAATTATCTTAATAATGTTTCTCTTTACACACATTTAATTGTTGATTTTCATGGTCACCTTCCTTTTTGACTGGTCATCTCCAATGTCTTTTGTCTGTAAATCGTAGGGTATCCCTACACTACAACTCTCTCTCTCCATATATATATATATATATAGACACACTCCTATATATACAATAATATAATAAATAATAGTGATTAAAACAATAGTAGAATAGGGATGCATACATGTTTGTGTCCCCATGGTTGCAGGATCCGAGGTCACTGAACAACAGGTGATTCTGTGGATTTTCTTTTCTTTCTTTGTTGACACACACACATAGAGGGAGAGGGAGAGAGATGTTCTTATTCTATGGTTGATCAATTCAATTATAGAGTGATTATTGGGAGTTTGAGATCCGAGAAATGGCTCCTTACTTTCTTCAAAAATATTCTCTTCTAATGGAATGAAAAGCGATCAAGACTACAAAAGTCACGGTCACCTTCTATTTATAAACTAGCCACCCCACTTTCACTTTCCTTTTGTCAATCTATGCTTTCATAATTATATAGTAATAACTAAATCAAACCAATTATTTGATCTATATACTTATTTAAACATACATATACATACCCTCGCTAATAAAAATATTACAAGCAACGACTCTTTTTATATACACATACATACAAGTAACAACTAAATCAAACCAATTACCTTTACTTGTTTATTACACATATTTTTCTCCCCTTCCATTATTTAATATACAGGGGTGGAAATAAAATATATATTTATTATTTTGATTTTACACGTTACAAAAAAAATTTCCCATACCTTTTTATGTTTTCGACTGTATAAGGATCGGAGTACATACCCCTCTCCAACAATCCACAATATTTATACATAGGGGTGTTCAAGTATGCCCATACCCGTTGAACTCGCCCATATTCGTCCGCGTTTTCCCCGTTTAGACCCGCTCATTTAGGGTCCGTCACATTTTTACGCGGGTATGGGCATGCCCATGCCCGTTTATCTTACACGGGTATGGGTATGGGCATACCTACGGGCATGCCCATACCCGTTTAAATGCCCATTTATTATTTTTTTTAAACATTTTTTGATATAGTAGTCTTATTTTACATCACTCCCTCCTTGTAACTAATTTTATTTTGTTGGTATTGCTTAGTCAGAACAAGATGAAATTTAAAGTTTATTAAAATTTGAAGATTGCTATACTCTTTGTGGGGATTTTTGTTGGATTTTTTTAATTTCTTTCCGAGTTTATCTTACATGGACCGCCCATTTAACTTTGTTACCCGCCCATTTATTTTGCTTCCATTTATAGCCTGCCCATTTCCATTTAACACTATTTAGCCCGCCTGTTTATGTTACACGGGCACGGGTACGGGCATTCCCTCGGGCGGCCCGAACCCGCCCGTTGAACACCCCTATTTATACACCCTCTACTTTAAAAATCCTAAATTTATATGATAAGTTTGATGTGAGTTATATTGATGATAAAATAAAAATACTCTGTACCCCCATAAAATGGAATAAAGGATTGCATTTTTTTATCAGAAGAATAAAGGGGTATATAACTGACTGTTATTATTACAAGGAAGAAGAACCTTGATTGAGTCAATAATAACGTTTGTACCTAGTTAAGCGGTTTTATTTTTATATGTTGTATTTGTTACAAATTAACTACTAAGAATATTGGGATTCGAATCGTAAGTTTTTGTAAAGAAATGCATCTTTAATCAATATCCGTGTTGTTGCAAATACATGAGTTAGAAAATTAAATCACAGAGATTACTCGAAAAAGTTAGTTGATCATGTTGGTACAAAAAATTAGTTGATATAGTTAGCTATTTGAACCTATTACTTATTGGGATTTCCAAAATTCCCTTTTTATTAAGTTGGTTTTTTCGATTTGAAACTTATCCATTATAAAAAAAATCAATAAGCACAATTAATACAGATAATTTAGAAAACAAATTATAAGGGTTGGAGGCAAAATAAATTAAGATATTATATTTAGAAAAAATCTATTTATACTAACATTATAACCAGAAAATTGAAGTATCACTCAACAAAAAGAATAATTTAAACTATATATATGCCAAGATATGTTCTTCATAACAATATGTTAGGTATAACAATTGATGTGTTATAGCTTTCCAAAAGACTGTAAAAGATCAAGGTGTGGAAACTTTGTCCCCATAGCAATATATGTATGTGTTGAGTTGAGGATATTGATGGGTAGAGATGGAATTAAGTGGAGGAATTTGATTCAAAGGAAAGAAAAAAGGGGCTCGGCTTTGAAAAGGAAGGACATTTTGAATACTTTTAGAGCATTAATGAACCCTAAAAAGAATACAATTAGTGGGGTCATATTCATATGCTTCCTCTCATTTTTGTACTAGCTTTCCCCTTTCCCACTCTCTCTGTAATCATCACTCCTGATCATCTTGTTCCCTTCTCTGCTCTCTTTTAAAATCTTCTTTCTTCCTAAAGAAACCTTTTTGCCCTCCCACTTAGATCCATCGCCATGAATACTCCAATCATATTTATGTTACTAATAATAATAATTATGAATATTAATGAGATATTTATGAGGTTGGTGATGATTAATATTATATTAAAAATATCATCGTTGTCGTTGTGCCAATAAGAAGTTGTTATTCGATAAAAAAAAATATGTTGTTGTTATAGTTGATAAAGGGCATAACTATAAGGTTGTAAGTTCAAATCTCATTGATATTTTTTGAACTGAAAATCTTATTGATATTAGTATCTTGTCTGTGAACAATTTGTAAGTGCCTCCATAAACATTTTTTGAGCCTTAAGGCCTAACTTGGCCCTAGTGAGCCCCATTGCCCAGCTTATCCAACCTTTTTTCATAAAAATATGATAGTTGCTCTTATTTGTATAACGGCACCCTTTAAATGTTAGTAGACATTCTTGAATTAATCAAATTACTTAAATCAGTCCTCAAAATCATGCACAATACGTTAAAAAACCTCATTGTACCAAAATGAGATTTATGAATTTGGTGAAATCACTTTACTATCCCCGAGTAAATATATACAAAAGTGAGGGGAAGTAGCGTCATTTCACTAAATTTTGAAACCTCATTATTGTGTTATGAGGTTGTCTGGCACTTCGTTTGTGATTTTGACGGACTGATTTGATTTTTGACTATTTATTTTATATATAAGTGAGTTTTGACTAATTCAAGTATATTTACTTATTATCCTCTTACATTTAAATAACTAAATATTTAATAACCTTTAATGGCTAAATTGTTGATATATCGTGCAAAGATTACGTCAATACTCACTACCACTGCTAGCTGGTCAAATTCTATCAACTCTAGTGGTGGACTCAACTATGGAACTTTTACATGGGGCGCACATGATGTTTTTGAGTACTTTGATGAAAATGGAAGTAATAGTTCTACTACTTCCAGCCTTTAATGTAATTAAGAGTAAAATTACTTATTTATAAATATAGAAAACTACTCCTTTCTAATAATTTGTATGCGAAATAACTACTTTAATGTATTGATAGAACATTTATTTAATATATGTAATCAATATGAGTAGTTTAACCAATATTATGACACACATGTGATATTATATGTGCGTGTATCTTAAAGAGTTACAACTAAAACAAATCAAAATCATATGGTTATTCTTTGATTTAAGACTGTAGCAAGTAATATAATACTCCCTCCGTTTCTAAGTATAAGATTACTTTCAAATTTCAATTTGTTCCTAAATATAAGATCATTTTCTATTTTTTCCCAATTTTTTTCAAGTTAACCCTAATAATTTTTATCTATAATAACAAATGAGAGAGGGAGAGTAGGGAAAAAGGTATATAGTTAGGATAAATTAGTAATATCATGTGTTAATAACTAACATCCTTATTTTAATCAAATTAGGAAAAATGATCTTATATTCAGGAAGGAACGGAGGTAGTACAAACATTCTCTTTACGCTATACACACACATGTCTACACACACATATGTATATGTTAATATAGAGACTAATTTAACTTTTCACATCAATAGACACATACACGATTAAAAGGTCCAAGACTACAGAGTCATATCGAACAAGTATTTCAGAATTGATTAATTAATGCCGACCATTGATGCATGAGATGGTGGTGGAAACTAAAAATAATCTTTATTTGAAATAATACTGAGAAAAAAAGTTGCACAATCTTTTAGCAAAGGAGGCTGTAGGTTTCTTGTGAGATAGGCAAGGTACTTAACTTTGGATTATATATCACATCTTTATAAACATGGAAAACAATTTTTGTTCTTAAAGATATGAAACTCCATTTTTGTCTCTTTTGCTCTTTCAGGGCATCAAGGATCCACTACTCCTTCTAGTAAAAGCCTTTGCCACTTTGTTTCTAACACTTTGGCCATTTCATCATATTCTTCAAGTTCCTCACCTTTTTCTTTTTCTTATACACTTTTATGTAAAAGAAAGGGGAGGAAAAGAAAAATCGTTTTGATTTGTGCCAACAAGTGTAGCTTAAAGATGCAAATTTTAGTGTTAAAAGAAAAGAAAGAAAGAAGAACACAAAGAGGATTGGCTGCCTTCTTTTCCTTTATTTCTTTTCTTTTGCTTTGTTTTTTTGAAATTTATCAACAATGAGTTGATATCCAAGGGTTGATCATATATAGATAGACCTAAAAACAACTAGATGCCAGCTTCATTTTTCTATTATATATACTTCTTTCGATATTAAATATATGGTACTTGCAAGAAGAAATTCTTGACCCCATATTAATTGATCTTTCCAAAATATTACCTCTCTATATGTACAATTTACTAACCAGATAAAGAGTTGAAGTCTAAGTCCTATGTAAAGTATTTCAGAAAAATTTAACGAGTTATATCATGCCTCATTGGTTATATTAAAGTAGATGAACCGGAGGGATTGTAACCATTGTATAAGATTCTCTACTTGACATAAAACTAATTTACAGCATTTATCACCAAAATAAGAATACATGCATATGAGCCCATCTAAGTATCCATCAAACAATCTAATCAGGGAATAATTACAGTGCAAATGAAGAAAGCTCTTGAAGCAACTAATGGAGCCTATATATATTGCTAATTGTACAGTCCTTTTCGATGGAGAATTGTAAGGAATCATGCAAACGATATTTTCATCATGGATGTATATATACACTGCACATTACATGTATCTATATTCATTATCCACTGAGTGTTATACGCCTGCTCCTTTAGCTAAAGCCACGCGTTATGTGCCTTGCATTATTGACCATGTAAAGTAGATATGTAGCTACTAATCATAAACTTTATATACTGATACTGATAGGTAGGCAAATTATAAATTTTAATATAGACTTCGATCAGTAAAAAAATAAGATAGATTGATAAGGTTTTGATTCTGAACTAGTTTTCATCGTCATTGGTGGAGGTATGGTCCAGTCCTTTTGTATGATATTAGCGATGTATAAGCTCCTATACGTCCTAATTCCACGATTAGCTTTTTGGTCTTAACCAACTGATAGATTCTTATTTTCTACGTATGGATAGTCTAAATGTGTGTATGCTTTAATTATTTACGAGGATATGAGAATAAACAAGCTTTGGTTGAAATAAAAGGAGACGAAGATAAAAGGTTTATCACATGGATCTTTAATTGAAGTGCTTTTCACTTTGAGAACTGGTAAGGCTCACTTTAATTTGCAGAATGCTTACGCTATGAATAATTCCTTCATACTTCTTTTTATACATCATAGCTTTAAACTTTGTCCTTTTCTTATTTTTTCTCAAAAGATACATTTGAACCGTCCTTTAATTCTTCTATTAATATTAAATGCTATTCACTATTTCTGTTTTGTCTCTTCTTTCTTTTCCTAATCGTATATATTACACTTCTATAGCTGAGTAGTTCTCTCAATTTTTCCATGGCAAAAAAAAAAAGTTCTCTCAATTGTTAGAAAAAATTATAATTAATATTTTAAATGTTAGAATCTTCGTACAAAAGTGCCTATAATTAGTATCAACTAGCTTCAAATGAAGGAGATATGCATGCCTATTCTTATTTACAGAAATTAATAGTTTTAAATTGATTCATATATAACTAATCTCTTAAACTATCTTAATGTTTCGATAAGGATGACTTATTAGAATTTAATCAATATTTAATTTTAATTGCAACTGCATGCCACTAAAAAATCATAGATTTGTCAACAGAATTTTTAACAGAACTACCGACGAAAATTTTTATGTGGCCAATTACCCACTCTCCCAACGGAATTTCAGTGACTAATTTATAAATAAATATATAAATAAAATATTTTTCAATTTAATTTTAAAATGAATTTTATAAATAAATTAATTTATAAATACTATATTTTTTTTTTGATAAGAATTTATAAATACTATATTAGCGCGCGCGCACACACACAATTTTATTAGAATTTTAATATTTAATTTTTGTTGAAAAAATATTTTATTTATGACTACGTAATAGTATGAAAAATTAAAAAAAATTATAATTAGTATTTTAAATGTTAAAATCTTCTTACAAAAAGTGCCTATAGTTAGTATCAATTTGTACACACACATAGAGAAGTTTTAGATATGTTTAATTCTTTCTCTTCGATTTTTAAAACGAGTAAAGAAAGCAATTTGTAATATTAGACCGACTTATATGGAGGTCTGTGCTCCTTAAACTAATAACAAAAAAGAGTATAATACCCCATGAGTTATCGAGAACTAAAGGTTAATCTCCTACTATATTCAACGAGCTAGGTTACTAGCTACACGAGAACTAGAATTTGAACCTCACACTATCTACTTAAGTATAAGGAGTCTTCACCATTACAATAATCTAAGTTGGGTTTGACCATGCATCTCTATCTCTCTCTCTCTGGATTCCATTCCTTTCCAACCAATAAAACAAATAAATTGGCAGGAAAAGTTGAAAACTAGGTATAAATTGAGGAGTATATGTACTTACGTAGCAAGTTTAATTGAAAGCAAGGGATTTTATCTCATGAGGTGTTTGGATATAATGTGACTGTGTATGTGTGTCTGTTAAAAAGCAAAAGCTGAAGCACAGGAGCCTGCATGGCTACCTTAGAATGGCATGAATGAGGAGGCCGTACCTACGTAAGTGGATCTATTTCCCAAACTCATGTTTAATAGAGGCATGCATAGACATGATATAGTGGATCCACTATTTTTCTATTCTTTTGCATCTCCTACCCTAAGTTCTTAAGTGGAATCTCCTATCTCAGATTAACACTGCATTATTGGAATTTTGTAAACTGCTTCAATAATGATTTGCTGCCTCCATGAATTACATAACTCTAGTCTCATATAAGAAGAATCTGTTCAATGATCTCCTCCATTTCGATCTTAAAAAGCACATGAAAATAGATATTCCGTATATACTAATTTGTTGCTTCCTTTTTTCTCTACTTATTCTTTGCATCTATCTGGTATATTTCTTATTCCCTTATTCCTTCTATAGTAACTTTAGATGCATAACTCTGTTTCATTTTAAATTTAATAAATACTCCCTCCGGTCCTAAATATAAGACCTAGATGACTTTTTTGGAAAATCTTAAAAAACTAAAAAATAAGTTAATTATAAAGTGATTTACCTAATTTTTCCCCTTAAACTAGTTTATTTCACCTATAAACTAATGGATTATCTAAAAAAATATTAAATATGTCATCATTTAATAACATATTTCGCAACCTTAATCTCTCCAAAAAAAAGTTATCTATGTCTTATATTTAGGACCAGAGGTAGTATTTTATAAAAATATTCGAGATCCTCAAACTAGAGGAATGACTATGATATATATATATATATATATATATATATATATATATATATATATATATATATATATATATCACCATTATCTTTAAGTTGTGTGTGTGTTATTAATTGTTACCTTAAGCTTAGAACTTAATTAAGGACATTATTGAAGTTTATGTACATAATATAGTAATAATTAATTTGTGTTTAAAAACCAAATGATTAATTCCAAGAAAAAATCATTAGTATTTTAAATTGCAGGCGCAATAGATATATAATAAGTAGATTTCAGAACATATCCAAAGAAAAGAAAGATTACATTCAGAATAAGATCACAATACATAATTTATATATAGTGACACGTATCCCTAATTATACTATTTATATTTGATACAACAAATTTTCAATTCTTGTCTTTCTTCCCCCTTACCAAGATCAGTGACTTAAAAATCACTACAAACAACACAAAAAAAAAAGGAAATTAAAGGGGAACAAGCCAAAAAGAAAAACTATCATCAAATACAATTAAAATGCCACATTTAGCAATTTTGCTGATCATCCTCTCCTATCAGATTAGTTTCCTGTGATGATGATGAGTTAAAAATAATCTGCTTATCAACAAGTTCAAGAATATTCCCGCTTCTTCTTCTGCTGCAATCTCCATTATCATCATCAATGGCTATATTCAAATCCAAACACAGATCACTTTCATCATCTTTCATCTTCATCTTCTTCTCTGGACGATGATGATCAAAATTATCACAGTTTAGAATCACTATGGCATCCTTCAAGGGAATCATTTCACCATTGATCCTCAAACTTCCACTTTCAAGAACTTCCTTAATTCCGTTTCTAGAAACTTCTTCATCACTTTCATCCAAATCTTCCATAATAAAGAAGAAAACCCTATGAGGGTTTTCATTTAATTCTTCACCAAACCTATCCATTAAACTTCTCTCATCATCATCACATCGTTTTCTCTTCTTCATCCTTTCATCATCATCTTCATTATCATGTGAGAACAAAGTTCTCTCGTGAATGGTGATAAAGTTAGAGTAAGAACCAAACACTGTCTTAGCTAACTCCTTTGAGACATTCTCTTTCTCTTCAGTATACTCACCACCACCAATGAACAACATCCACGTGTCCTGTCTCTTTTTTCTGGAAGATATTATTCCTGATCTACAACGAAGCACAGTGCTTGAAATTTCATGAACAACGTGCTTATTACACTGAGAAGATATCTTATTCTCCAAGGAATCACACAGAATCTTGAGATTCTCTTCATTAAGATCTTTGAACAAATGAGTACTATCCAGGCCATCCATGGCTTCGCTTGAAGAAGCTGAGTTGGGGCTTGAGTTTGGGTTTGAGAGAAGGTCTGGCTTGTGGTGGTTGTTATTGTCTGCTGGCATGAACATGATTAGGTTGGTGTTGTTATTTGTTTCATAGCAAACGACGTCGTCTGATGTGTACAACTCATCATGGCATTCTGATTTGGGTTCTTTTGCTTCAGAAAGTAACTGCATGTTATTGCAAGTGTGCCTGTGAACTGTACTGCAAAAGCAGTTCCATTTCTTGCACAGATCCCTCAGCCTCTCATTGTCCTGCTCCATTATTGATGAACATATATACGACCAATCAATCATCTCAAAAGTTTGAACTTTGAAGTAAAAAGATTAATTTTAACAAATCATATAAATTTTCAATTAGTAGGAGTATATCCTAAAATCGGTTTTTTGTACTTCCAGCATTTAAAGTATTTTTCTAGTAATATCTCTAATGTGAAGTTTAGCTAGCTAGGGTGCTTTATTACTAATGAGAAAACACTTTAAATGTAAAATTGTTCGAATAAAAATTAAATATTTTGAAATATATAGTTGCGTGCTTGTGGGAAAATACCTTAGAATGTTGAATAACTAAAAAACTTACTTTTAAGGAGATACTCTGATCTATAAAGTACTGCTGAAAGAATACTTTGGAGCGGTACGGTGCATGTAATTAACTTATTATTAGCTATGCATAGATATATAGATACAAAGGAATATTGACATGAAATTACCTGCACGTCCAATGCATGGCTTGTTTGCTCTTGCTTACAGTTTTGGAGCCAAGTTGGCAAACGTGAGGTGGAAGAAAAATCCTTCTTGGCTAATGATCTGCTTGTGTTAATAATGCTTTGTGCTTCTCTCTCAAAACTCATACAACAATCTCTGCAACAAGTTAGATTCTTTCTCACTCCTGCAACTTCATCTTCAAAACACCCCTCTTGATGATGCGCTTCCAAATCTCTGAATATGAAAAAAAAAACAAATTAAATTAAGTCTCACTCTTAACATATACCCATAAACAAATTTAAAAAGATTTATAATAACAAAATAATTAATTTAAGAATTAATTTAATTGATTACCTGTGAATATTTAAGCTTAAGCTGAGGCTGGGAACAGGAACTGTGATGGGATGAAGCTCCCAAAGAGTCTCCAATGAAGGATGACAATTGTTGTTACACTTTATGTAAGTTTTCAAGCTTGAAATCCCCATAAGGCATACCCTATTCATGATATTACCACTCATTATCTCTCCACCATTACTTTCACTAACCAGCCTCTTCAGCTCCATAACCATATGCTCCACTGAGCAATAAGAAGACTTATTCATCATCATCATTTTCATCATCATACTACAATGACTTTCCCAAAACTCAAACAACCATTTCAAATCTCCCAAATACAAAACAACCCCTCTAATCCCAATATAACTCTTCACAAGATACCTTAGTTCTACAATCTTCCTCTCCACTTCCTCCTTTCTCATGTTCCTAAAACTCTCAATAGGAACACTCACAACTTGCACAACATTCCCAATCCTCTCCATCACTCCCCTTGCCAACCCTTCAGCACTCCCCACACTCTCACTCACAGCAATCACATTCCTCCTCCTATTCAACACATCACTCACAACACTTTCCACGTCATCTTCATCATGACCATTAATATTGTCACTCTTGATCATAGGCTTTAGTACTAATTGATGGTGATGATGATGAAGAGGAGTGGACTTATTCAATGACTTAATCGACAACGGTGTTGTTGTTGTTGTTGTTGTTGTTGTGTTTTGTTGTTGTTGTGATGAAATCTCAACCGAATTAACTGATTGTTCAACCTTGGATTTAACAAGTGTGCTAGAGAAACCAGCTTCTCTCATGACCCTACTAACACTAGGATCATCCAAAATTGAGACTACAAGTTGTTCTATCTCAATCTTGAGAGAAAGAATGGGTTGGTTTTGAGTTTCAATGGAGCCACGTCTTTGGTGAGATTGGGCTCTTTTGAAGGCAGCCACTAAGGCATTAGAAAGGGAAGGGGTATTATTGGAATTACAATGGCTGGATGCAAAGTGAGGTCCTAGGAGAGGGCTAGGTGTGGAAGCAGGCAGGCGATTGAGGGCAACATTGAAGCAAAGTTCTAAGGCCTTACACTGGAGAGGATGAGAGTGACATTGTATGCAAGCTCTTCGGAGGAGACCAGTTGGTGACGTGGCCAGCATGGAGCTTGCCACGTGGAGTGGTGTGACTTGTGCATGGCCTCTTCTTGTTGCTAGGCTCACAGCTTGCTTCACAACATTTGCTGCCTCTTGTGTTAGAGCCTGTAATTGTATGCTGCAAAGTCCAGCTCTCATCTTAGAAGAGTTGTGAATCTACTTATATTATCACAACAATAATGTCTCACAACAAGTTGCACAACAAGAGATATATTATTGAAGATTACACACACACATACACATGCAAGAGAGAGTGAAACTAAGACAAATGTTTGATATCAATGAGATGTTCTTCTTCTATATATGAGTTGTGAATTAATCTACTCGCTAAAAGATATACAACAAGAGAGATATTGAGGATGATATATTATATATGGACAAACACGCGTACACACAACAAGAGTAGAGAGTGAAGCTAAGAGGATTGTTTGAGGTTATGAATGAGAGATTGTTGCATTAAATTTTGGATGATATATGGCAAGAGGGAAGGAGAGGGTTGAGGTTTATAGGAGTGGTTGATGATCAATGTAGGATTTGTGCTTTTCTTGTAAGTGAGGGAAATTTTGGCTTTGTATGAGAAAGTGGATTGCATGTGATAGATGGAATGGATGGATACAACTTTTATCTTTCTCTTTCTCTCACATAGAGAGCAATATATTTAAGTGTAGTGTAGCGATATATATAAATGTGTAAAGGGGAGGGGATAATGTAAAGTGAGGGAGAGGAGTATAAAATAACAAAGGGAAAGAAACAAGATTTGAACACAAGGAAGGGAATATTGGCTTTTGTTAAGAATAAGCTGAGGGGGGAAAAATAGAAAAGATGGGAAAAGAGAAAAAGAGAAAGTGGGAAGAGTGGAAAAAAGGAGATTATTCCGCAAAGAACGAGGAAAAAGAGGGAGAGGACTGTTTGTCTGTTTGAATGGACAGGGCTTTTCTTTCTCTCTTTTTTTATAGTCTCGAGGTGAATATATATGTAGGAGAGAGGGCATAGCAATATGTATAGGAGCAGCAGAAATAATGATAAATAATAATGATGACTTTGAATGATTGATGCAATTATTAATATGTAAGCATATTGCATCATTCATAGTCCTTACAACTTCACAAATCATATTATTTACCAACTCCATCATCATCATGCTACTCTAGATTCTAGGGATCTGTGATCATGAACACGATATTCTTTTTAGTTTATATCCTACCATTACTCTCTCGATTTGAGAATTTTGAGGACTTTAATCAAGTTTGATATGACCTATACTCAGGAGGGTTTTTGACAATACAAATATGAGATCTCAAGCCTCTACAGGGCACACATAAAATTTAATATGTATTTAGAAGAGTTATCTTCAAGTTCAATAATATTCAGATCCGACTTGATAATCAATTAGCGAATAGAAAGATATCTATCAAACAATTCTTTTTCTTTTGTAGGATAAAAGTTCATGTGATTTGAGTTTCAGAACCTCAACAAAGTTGGGGTATGCTATGCCTTAGACGTAGGGAAAAATTACATAGACATGTAAAGATCACTTACAAAATGTTCGCACAAGCAATGATATTTGAATACATAATTTTATGGGTCATGAGAAAACTCCCACCAACTAGACCAACGTTGGTTGGTCCACCCATAATTTTTTTATGAAAAGTCCACCCATAATTCTTGACTTCTACAATATGTAACAGAAATAATATCTTGTAATTGTTTTCCTACAATTAGACTTAATTCAAATCAATTCTTCGATCTAAAAGATGCTTTTGGCATTTAAAAATATTCAAATACTCAAATTTTTAAGCCGTCATATATGTATGTATCTATGTATGTTTAAACCACTACAAATTTTTCACTATCACCAATGCCTGCTTCCAAAGTTTTGATAGAATTTTCATCGCAATTGATCTTTAATTTGCTCCTCACCCCCACTCAAATGTTTTATGATTTTGGAAGGTAAACATTATATTTTATATTCTGATTTCACCTTTCTTTTTTTTCGTTTAAATTCTGATTTCACCTTTCAAACAAATATAATACAATAATTAGCTTTATAATTATTTTGTTTGATTAATTGAAGTAAATGGATAATTTTTTGAATGATAAATTATTTAATAAAAAATATTCTAACATCAATTCAATCTTTTTAAAAAGATTTTAATTTATCATGGAAATCTCTTAATCTCCAAGATGATATATTGAAAAGCAAAATTAAGATGCTGCGTTATTATTAAATAACGGTATAAATCTATATGTATATCTCAAAATTTTAATCTCTAAAAGGACATCCTTTTGTATTAAATCCAAATTTCGAACACAAAAAAGTAATAAAATGATTGGTATAGAAGAATGATAGTTAAACTAAATTATCTTTAAAAGAGCACGCCTGATCCTAAAGTTATTGTGGCTCTTATAGTCTACTTGCCATTATGTATAGGAATAGACAACATTTACTTAAAATTCTTCTTATTAGTTCTACTTGCCATTAATTAATTGTTGACATACAACTAATCTCACAAGTCTCTATGTGATCTATATATTCTTACAAAAAGTTGGCTTTCTCCGAATGTTTTGTTTGAACTTGAAAAAAAAAATTGTTTTAAATTGATTGATAATGATAGTATACTTGGAATATTTGTCCTGTTCTTACAACTGCTACAGCAGCAAAATGACTAATTGAATCTCTTTCTCTCATGAAATTTTAATGCAAAAAAATGTGTGTAGTAATACGGGCCTATCCAATAGTTTGACTGGAAAAAAACATATATCAAAATATGACTGGAAAATGGCCACTTCATTTGTGCTCTATTCAATAACATAACAATATAACATACACTAATTTCAATAGTAAAATAAAGGACACCGGTTATCATCAAAATTAGGGTAGATGTTACATATTATCCTTTTCCCCCTCAAAAAAAATTAAAGTGCAATATGGAAAATTTAACAAATACTAAAAGTATACCCCACAGCAGCATGTACTGATCTTTCTAAGGTACTCCCTCCGGTCCCTAATGTAAGAGCTAGCCGTCAAAAAAACGCTTCTTAAGAAAACATGTGAATGTTAGTTGGGTGTCTGGAGTTAATGCTTCTTTTCCAAAATTGCCCATATTTATTATGGTACTTTTAAGAGAGAGAAATACATAAGCATTAATAAATATGAAAGAGGGTTGAGGGTAAAGTAGAAAAAATGCATTTAATGAGGAGAGAATATGGGGTGAGCTCTTACATTAGGGACCAAAACCATTCAAATTTTGGGCTCTTACATTAGGGACCGGAGGGAGTATTGTTGAAGGTGATTCTATTACTTATGATAATGTTTGTTGCATAATCAAGTGATGGAATCAAATCCGAATAACTTGTTTTATACGAGAACACTTACTATGCAACCTAAGATATGTTAGGCCTAAGATATGTCAGGTTTTTTACATGCATTTCTTTGGGACTGATGACGTGCATATTACCAGTTTCCTAGTACAAACTAAAAAATTGCCAGTATTTACCCATTTCAATAATTTGATACCCTTGAAACCGGGTAATAGAGCAGGTAATATGGGTCTGGTCCGTCGGGCCGGCCAGTTTTCATGCAAACCCGAGGAGGCCCGGGCTTGCCATTTTGGAGGAAAAAGTGGGGACCGGGCCTGTAAGGGCCGACCCGTATTTATAGGCCCACCTCCCAATTTTATTTTTTTTATAAAAATTGTTAAACTTGCATTTACTCTCTCACTCATTCTCACTCACAGGCAGAGTCACTCACACACCACAAGCAATACTGAAACCACACAACACAAGACTGAATGTTATTGTTATTGTAGTTGAATGTTATTGTTTAATGTTTATTTAGATTTTTATTTGAAGACTTTGTTGTTTATTTTGACTGTCAGATTATGTGTATTAGTGTATGTTGTTATGCACTTATCAGACTATGTTATGACTTATGATTATATTTATTGTGATGTTATTAGATGATTTTATTTTGCTAAAACCGTAAAAAGCACAGGGAGAACAAGGTGGAAAGAGGAAAAAATGGATTTAGGAAAAATGGTTTAATTTTTGTTTTAAAAAATGAAAATGGGCCAGGCCCTACGGGTCAGGCCCGGCCCGATGGCATGAGGGCCGGACCTTGTAATTAGGGGTATAAAATGGGGATCGGGCCTAAGTGGGTCTGGCCCATTTAGGCCCGACCCGTATTCCCAGCTCTACCGGGTAACGACCATTTTTAAGCTTAATAAGCATTAAATAATATATTTGTTGCTAAAATGCAAAAATTCTAGGTTTAAAGTCAAATTTGATCAAACTCATGTAGAAAAGTTAAGGGTTAATAATGTTTTGATTCCTATAATTTAACCTCATTTTGAATTTGGTCACCGTTATTCCATAGCATAGATTTTGATTCCTCAAGTTATAATCCATTTATAACGTTAGTCCTTCTAGTTGAAAAAGGATTTTAACAGTGTTAAGTTTTGCTAAGATGTCATAAACACAATTTATTTGGCTATTTTGGCATCTGACTAAGCCTTGGGTTTTAATATTTTTAAAATATTTAATCTTTTTCCTTGGAACTCCCAGGCTTACTCCTTCCTCCTTTAGAGTTCTCAACAGGGGATTGGAAATGAGAACCATGAACCCCAACTTCACTTAACTGTGGAAATGTCTTTTCATACGTTGCGGTTGAAATCACAACAAAGTGACACTTCTTAAGAATAAAACACTCGTCAAGATAGTCGAATGTCTAACCCCTCACCAAATGAACTAATGGATGATAGGTCAAAAAATTAAACTACTTAGCTGTGGTCAACATAATTTAATTACATAACAGACAAGAAAATAGTGCATCAATACTGCAAGAATACTGAAAATGAACTCCCCCAAAGCAAGAGGTCGAAAATTTGTTTACATCACAATATCTGAATAGTGTAGAAAATATCAAAATTTATTCTCCCCAAATGCCATCACTTGTCACTTCAAGTTTCAAAGAACCCAGAATTTTAATCCTTAGTTATCAATATTCAATACAGATTAGGTGATATATACCAGGAAAACTATTATCACGTAGGACTAAAAAACTGAACTATACAGGCAATGTAGAACAGGCATTCAAACTCGTATGTGAGTTATCAACAGTTCCAAAGTTAAAAAACTATTATCTTCATCTTCAGCATCTTATCTTGCCTGGTTCTCCATGAACTATCATTGCAACAAACTGAATCCACGAGAGCATCAACCTCTATCTACTACATCAACAAGAACAAGCTTAAACAGGCCTACCTTATCAGACTGTTTAGTGAGGTTAACTTTATCGCTTCATTTCAGTCACACTTTTTCCTTCAAAAAATTCGCCCAACATTCGCTCTAGATCTTCTGCTGTGTATTTTATGTACTTTTGAGGAGTCTTTCCATTCTCCACCAGAGGCCTGTAACATTAATGTTCTCAGTTATGCTACAAAAGGAAGCTGAGAAGCACAAACATCAATACTGACATAAAACAGGTAAAAATGTGAATGGTACCGCTCTTTTCTTTAAAGACTCTGCAGTACATGGGCCACTCATTGACACAAATATAGGGAACAGACACGTTATAAATAACATGGCTGTTGGCTATCTTATTGGTAGGAATAGGATGAGCTGTGAGTCTAAATTTAAATAATCCTTCTTCTTAAATTATTGGACCTACACAAATTTTCAACTGGATTTAACATTATAATTTGTGATAGAAGAGAAAAAAAATGTTTTACTTGATCTGATACTACTACCTCCATCTCTAGTCCTGAATATAAAAGCTAGTTTAGTAATTTTGGTCAAAACATTTTTCATTTTATCTCATATATTTATTATGTTTCTCGAAAATAATTTGTTTGACTTAAACTAATATATAATCTAATGATATACATGAGAATTTCAGAACTTAGTAATTTGATGAACTTCCATATTAGTCAACTTGCTCTTATAGAGGACATGAGGTAGTATTATTTATGAATCTAGATATTGATAATGTGCCCACATACGTGTTGATACGCTGAGAAACACAAGAAAACGTTTCAATGTCTATCTGCCCTTGTGGCAGTGAAACCTACCCTTCTTGCAGAAGATACTGGGATCAAACCAGGTGTTGACATGTGTGTTCTTGTCTTAGTGTATTTGTTTTGAGTATTTTATGCAAAGGGGAAGGGGGAAGAACACAAGAAAACATGAGATAAGCTACACTCATAAGAGGAGATAGTATTACTCCTTCACTTGGATTCAATTCCCCTTCCAAGAGTACTCAGCAAGTAAAATCCTAAATACAATAAGCTGGTAAAGGGGATCACACTGAATGAGGCTTTCTATAGACAGCGAGAGAGAGGAAAAGACTCACCCATAACGCTTCACAAATGATCTATAAGCTGGCAACAAAACTTCAGCAACAGCTAGCCTAAGAGATTCTCGCAACTCTGAATCAGGAACAGCCCATTGAGATTGTTTCTGATGAAGCTCCTCAAACATAACATTGAATGTCTTAAACCTGAGAACACAGATTAAACAGAGATGTTTGAAGGCATGTAAAACAAAACTTAAGAAAGAAAAATAAAATCCTACCTTTCTTTAACAATTGCTCTAGAAGCACCGCTACTACTTCCTGCATCTCCACCTCCTGTACTACCACCCCCACCAGATGATGTAAGGCCGGAAATAGAGAGGCACTGAAGAATCTGCAAATGGAAAAGAACCACATTCAGAGTACAATTCATTAAAGATGATATCCGCAAAGCGATCAAAGTACAAGCACAAAATGAGGAGGAAAAAGACAAAGCAATTTTCAAAAGAGACATGAAATGGCTCTGATGTATAATCATCAAACATGTGCAATTTCAAATTTAATTATACATAAGTGTGGCCTATTTTTCTTCCATCTCTACCCTAATAGCCCATTTGGTTGTAGGAAAGTGGAGAAATGGAAAGTGAAATGGTGAAGATGGAAAGTAGAGGTAATGATGGGAAGTAAAGTTTGTGGGCCCCATGAAAAGTATGGAGAGAGAAAGCTTGTGGGCTCAGGGATATATGTAAATTACCTAAAAACCTACACTTTCCATTTCTAAGATTTCATTTCCTGAAACCAAACGTACCCTAACTGTTCCATGCTATGAATTCCAACAATATAACTCCATTGACCAGAAAGAACCTTCAAATATAGTAACTAAAAAGAATAATACCTTTGCCCAGGCAATTCTTTTGTATAAGTTTGCATTCTGCTGCACAATTCTCCTATGTCTCTGTACCCAGTCATCGCCCAACAAATCCTTGGCTTCAGACCTGAATTGGCAAGTGATGAGCAGAAAATTCCCACATGCTTCAAAGTATGGCCAATAAATGTGGATGACATACCTCCGTACTGATCTGACAATATAATGGATATTATTCATGAGAAATAGATGTGTTAAAGCTTGATCTCTATACTGCTTTGACTTTCCCTCCAAATTGTTTTGTAGAGCTTGCATTATTCGCATTGTTACAGTTGCAAGTTGTGAAGTAGCATCTCCACCTTCAAATTCTTGGAATAGTTGCTTCAAGGTAGACCGGTAGCTTCAAAAATTTAAAGGATTTCAGCTGGGTTAAATGCATAAAGACCTATAACAATGAATAAGGCAAAAACTAAAAACAATTGGGAGCAAGGAACAAACTAAAACAATTGGGAGTATGTAAAATACCCCCAGTGTAACAGCATCAACAGTTTTCATTACTGAGGCTAGGTAGATATGTAAATCCATTGTATGGTCTCAGCACCGCATCACAATTGTTGATTCAAAATGTCCAAATATCATGACCCATTAACCAGTAGACACAAAATAAACCACTAAAGCCTGAGAATAACCGCAAATTAAATGTGATTTCCAACAGTTTCGACAAAAATAGATGGAAAATAAGTCACCAATAAAAGCTACTCCCTTCGATCTTTAACATAAGATCAAGTTAGCTTTATTTGTGAAGATTAAAAAAGAACAGTAAACTCCTTATTCATAACATATGTTACACGTCCATTAAGAGTATACTACCTCCGGTCCTAAATATAGGACCTAATTGACTTTTTTTTGGAGAGATTAAGGTTGCAGAATAGGTTATTAAATGAAGATATATTTGATAGATTTTTAGATTATCCATTAGTTTATAGGTTAAATAAACTAGTTTAAGGGAAAAAATTAGGCAAATCAATTTATAATTAACTTATTTTGCATTTTTAAGGATTTTCCAGAAAAAGTCAATTAGGTCTTATATTAAAGACCAGAGGGAGTATATCAGTTCATCAATCAAGTATCTTAATTTTGAAAAAGAATATGCATATAAATATTTTAATATTTTTTATGCTTCATTAATCTCCTTAAAAAAGACAACTTAATATTTTGGAGGAAGTGTATATTAAAAATATATGGGTTGCAAGCCAAATCAATAATGATGAATGAGTACGGCTTCATAATAAGAGAAAACAACATAGAATAATAGAAATGAGGGAAGTCGGATCTTCGGTCAGCTGAAATTAACTTACTCAAATAAAAACTTCACATAGTTAATCACGTAGCTTGTCAATGGATGCACAGTTCCATCTGAAACAGCAGTTTTGGTTGCATCTTTCTCAACTGCTTCTTCAAAATCCCCAAAGGTTTCCTGGGCTGTTTGTGCCAGACGTTTCGTCAAACCCAATGCTGCTTCTTTTATTTCAGTGCAAGCTTTACCTTTGAAAAGCGTTTGGATCTACAAAGAAACAGGAAAACAAATTGATAATAAGAAGGTAACGTCATTTAAACATGCCGCTCGTTCATCTAATGATACAGCCACCAAAATCAGCCTTGCTTTCTTTTAAAATGCCAAATACTGTGTTCAAAACAAAGATCACAGCATACTGAATCAAAATAAGAGAAAACACTCTGTAATCAAACGGTTTTCATCTAAATAGGAGCAAGAAAGAATATATATGCATTGCAATTATGCAAATAGACAAGTTAGTGGTGATATATAGGTTAAACTGTAAGATCAAATCATCTCTCAAGTGCAATTTAAAACACCAATATTAGTTAAAGATCATTTGCTGCTCTCAGCTAACCATGGACGAAGACACAGATAAGTTAACAATTCTTTTCAGCGAAACCTAAAGATAAGGCAAATGACACTTCATCTAAAGAGGCAACTACAGATAAAGCTATTGATCCAATTTATAGTATGCCAAGAGACACAAAAAGTGTCATGTAGATCAAGGAATAAGGTTTGTTCAGTTGTATTAAATATCAAAGACACTTGACCAACTGATTTGGTAAGGATATTGCCATATACATTAGCAGGATCACATAGCAATCTCGCATGAATTTGAATTTCAAAAGCCTGTACCTCTGAATTGAGCTCTTGCATTATTTCATACATGTCCAAAAGCACAAATAATTTTTCCGGAGACCTCTTGCTTCTGGCAATTGCTTCTCCAAAACTGAGTAGCATAGTGACACTGCTTGTTGTCACTTCAGCAAAGCATTGATCACTAAGTGAATCAAAACCTTCAAATATTGAATCACAAACTTTCCGCTCACCAGCAAACAACAATTTGACCTGTTCAAGCATCACCAGATATTTAAATGAAAATACATAAAACCACACAACTAAATCCACAACGAACTTAATAGCAAAAAAAATCCACAAACGACTCACAGCTATACGCATGAAATGAATCCAGTTCCCAATTTTGGCCTCCAAGACCTCCCACTGCAACTTTTGAACATCATCTTTGCTGAGTTTCTCAACTCCCAGTTTATGAAGGCTTTCTTCCAAAACATTAGAACGGCAGTCCCTGCACAAAATAATGATTTAGATTATCCTGACAATCATAGTAAAATTAATATCATCACTAGGTACCACTAAACAAGCCGCCATAAGCAGCTCATAAATGGCCAACTATTTATAGGCAAATGAGATTGCCTGCAAGAGTTTGTGAAAACACGTGGACATAGAGCATTAAAAGGCTGATGTGATATACAGATAAGGTAGGCTCTGAGTTCTAAACTTCAGAGTGGGAGGGCAAGACAATGAGAGAGAGAGAGAGAGAAGACACGTGTGAGAGATAGAAGTTGAGGCAATCCTATCCTAAATCCATACGGCACAAACAAGCAAAATTACATCAGAGCCATACTCTTATGTTACACTCAAGGAAAAAGAAGTGATTTTTGGCCTCTTGCTTCACCAGGAAAAAGAAAAAAGAAGCCTCATAGTCTAAGTAGCTCAAGCCATGATCTTGCTAGAAATTTTAAAAGTGATTATTTAACTTCATGCTCACTAATTATATGCAATTTTACAAATGAAAAATTCCCAGTAAAACAGATTCAACCTTTCCTATGGCAATGATGCAATCAAGAAAGCATGTAGTTTACCTGTATATTTTGAGCAACTGTTGTTGGTTGCCAGCTTCTACCATTTGCAAGGCTAAATCATGTAGCAGAGGCAAAATCCTTGGCGGTATAAGAGCAGGAGGTGTATAAACAACAGCCTCAGTAGGGTCAGATGAGTGATTTTTGCCACTAGAATCACCCTCATGCCCTGGTGAACCAGAGGAAGGTCGCATGGAGTTTGGAAGGCAATCAAAAAGGCGTTCAGGCTCCACAGGTTTGCTGTAATAATACAAATGACAATGAGCTAGTGAAACATGCTCTAATAGAATTTTCCACATATATGCACAAAAAACATGGGCATTAGTAAGTATTCCTTCTGACAAGACAATATTAGGAAAAAAGGTAAAAAATATATCAAACCAAAAGAAGATCAACAACATTAAGAAAGAAACTAAGACCTGTAAGACGATAATAGCTGCTTAAACTCATCTTCTAGTTTAGAAATAGCTTTAGCTAGCAAACTATTGGCATGGGTGACCACACCGTCACTGCTCTTAAAGCTCTTTTTACTACCAAAAAACTGAATGTTGCTTCTCAGCTTTTCAATTGCTTCAAGATAGTTCTCCAAGTTTTCATGTGGCCCATTTAGTATTTTTGTCTCTGCCTGCAAATTAGAATAATGACAATAGTTAACAATAATAATGCATGCAAAATAGAAACAGATTTTATATGTGGGTACCTTTTGAGGAATATATACTCCCTTCATCCCTAAATGTAAGAGCTAGTTGATTTTTTTTTTGGAGAATTTTAAGCAAGCTAAATAGGTTACTTAAAAAATTGATTTTTCTAAATTTTTCCCTTAACCAATTTATTTGAATTATAAGCTAAACATATGATCTAATAATATGTAAAGTAAGTTATGATTAAGTTCATTTCGCTTCATTAATTTTTCCGAAAAAAGTTAACTAGCTCTTATATCTAGGAATGGAGGGAGTATAAAAGATAGTTATAAATAATAAAAGAGTAGGGTCAAATGCTATTTAATATCTTGTGGTTTTGGCCATTTACAAATTGCTATCTATTTGTTTCAACAACAAACATATTTTTTTATAAGATTTGACAACTAACATTTTTCTATCCTGGGTTTGCCGCCCCATTAACACAACACTACTCTATGCTTTAACACTGCAAATATCAAATGGGAATTCCCAAACACTGTCTAAAATAGAATGGGACCTCTGCAATTGCACAAAACCCAAGATATGCAGCCCCCTACACTTTCTTAAATTTTATATTGATTGTTCAAATTCGTCTCACTTTCATTCCACAATTGTTAACCCCTTTCTCTTAAATATTTTCCCTCATCCTCAAATTGTATACAATGCTAACATAACTGTTAATTCTATCTCAAAGTCCCCAATTCTAAAAATCTCCATTTCTACTCTTGTTTGCTTATTTTAAACTTGTATAACGTAGAAAAAAGTATGCTTCAAACAAATAGATCATCCATTTATGTATTGATTAATTGTTTCACCCTAAATAGGTCAGAGTTAGACACCATGTTCAATGAGTAAAAAGCTACTTTGAACCTCAAACTTTTCAATATCAGGCTGACTCAGACTTTCAAACAATAAGAATCAATCAGGCAAACAAAAATAATACAATAATAATAGCCACAGTACCAACCTGTCTATATTGATCAAAATGAGCCAATATTACTTCTGCAGCCTTCAAGGTCCTATCAATGTTCTCATGAGCCTTCCTTATAGAATGTGTCCTAACCTGCATCACACAAATCCAATAGAGGATCCAACATTGAAAAACAATGCAAGAACACAACAAAAACCATACCCAAACATCAGATCCAATCTTTAACTTCTTCAAAAAAAAAAAAAAAAACAGATGCAGATAGCAGATTTTATTTAAGAAAAATAAAAAAGAAAGTAAAAAGGAGGAAATTAAAAACCTCTTAAAAAACAAACAAAAACAAAAATTCCTCCACAATAAGTAAGAAAAAACTGAACTTGAATTCTACCCAGATGTTATTAGCAGATTTTATTTTAAAAAAATAAAAAAGAAAGTGAAAAGGAAGAAATTTGAAAACCTGGGTGGGACGCATGGCAGTTTCAAGAGCAGAAAGGCGGTGATCGAAGGAACCAAGAATGGTGACAACTTTATCTGTGATGGTTTGACTTTTCTGGAGAGATTCTTTCATAGTTGAAGCCTTCTCACTAAGTGGATCAACACCCTTCATTGCTGCTATTCTCATCTTCACTAAGAAGAAGAAGAAGAGTTGAAGGTTGAGTTTATGAATTGGATTGTTGTGTGAGATTGACTATTCTTTCTTTCTCAGCTGTGATGATGATAATGAAGAAGAAGATGGCCCACACTCAACAAGCTTTGATTTTCATTTTGATTTTGATTTTGATTAATTGTTGTTCTTCTTCTTCCTTGTTGGCCTTCTTTGGTGGGTTTTGGATTTGGTGGACTTTGCTTCCTGTGTTGCCTTTGACAGGGTGTACTGTTTTCTTCTGGTCTAATGTTTTTCCACTATTTTTCTTTGTTTATTATTAGGGAAAATCCCAAATAAGTTCCTCCGAATACCCAAAAGGACAAGTGAGGAATCTAAACTTCCAAAAGGACCATGAAGGAACCAGCACCTATCTGCCATTTTAAAATTTTGCGAAAAGACAAAATTGCCCTCATCCTAAAACACAAATTCCTACCCCACCCTAAACTCATCCTAACACTCACCCTCTTCTTGCAATTTGTGTTTTAGGATGAGGTAATTTTGTCTTTTTGCAAAATTTTAAAATGACAGATAGGTGTTGGTTCCTTCATGGTCCTTTTGAAAGTTTAGGTTCCTCACTTGTCCTTTTAGATATTCGGAGGGACTTATTTGAGATTTTCCATTATTAGTATATTCACTTTTTATTATTTATTCATCTGTAGATGGTACTCCCTCTATTTTTAAATATAAGATTACTTTTAAAAGTTGTATTTGTTCTTAAATATAAGATTATTTTCTAATTTGTCTCAATTTCCCCCCTAAATTGTCCATATTCATACTACTATTCAGTAAAAATAAGTGAATTAGAAGAGAATTGGAATAAAGGCACGATGTAAGTTTACTTTTGTACTATCGTGTGATTTTAACTAACATAATTAATCTTATCAAATTGGTTAGATAGATATTTAGCGTGTTTGGCTCAACATATTTTGAGAAATAAGCCAGCTTATTTTGGATTTTCAAGGCCAAAAACCCAAAATAAGCTGGCTTATTTCTCAAAATAAGTCGAGCCAAACACACTAATTATATATTTTGGATGGGGGAACATAAGGCCATGGTGTCAAAGTTAGAACAATTAAGCTAAATTTTATAAAATCACATGATATTTGTGTGGATAATTTAAATTTATTAATTTGGCCATCCTTTTTGTGGAATTAGTTCAGTTTAGATTATTATATAGACTTAAATATTTGTGTGACCAGTTATTATTATTTTTATAAAATAATCATGTTTCAACTTAAATTTATGGAAATGTTTGTAATAAAAAAATGAGAAACTTACTATACTTATGAACAACATTGATATAAAATGAGGGTGATGCATCAGAATATTGAGATGAATGTGTGATTATACGATAAAAGAAAGGATCCACAATAAAAATATTCGCAAAAGAGTTGAGGTAGCCTTGATCGAAGAAAAAATGGTAGAAAGTCAGCATATTCACATAAGACAATTAGATGCATTAGTAAGGATGATTTATTAAATAGCGTGGAGTTCTCTGAAAAAAGGAGAATAAGACTTCAGAAAACTTTTAACAAAATTGTCCAACGAAATCTTTTGGTTAATCATATATCTCCAAATATGATTGTTGATAGAGAACAATGATGTCATATGATTCATGTTGCCTAACTCATCTTGTTGGCGTTTGTTGTTGTTGTATATCAAGAGGTTTGGTTACAAGGGTAATTTGAATTTAAATGATTAGAAAAATATGATATTTTTTTAACTTTTTCTAACATTTAGTTGCTTTTGTCCAGTAATTATGTGGTTGCCACATTATCATTTGGAGGGAATATGAATTTTATTTTCTCTCATATTCATTCACATATTTTGTGTGTATAAAGCAGTAAGAGTTTTTCCTTGCACATGAAAACACATAATATATTTGATTAGTTGTTGAAGGAAATGATAGGAAAAGCAAGAGGGGTTCATAAAATCTTGAAAGAAGCTAATATTATAATTATTATTCCATATAAGCTATAGTTTATACATCATTGTATTAATACACATGTATTAGGATGTATAGGTCCACTCCTCATGGATAATGAACCCACAGTGACATGTTGGGGTAGCTGCTTCTACTACTACTTAAGAATTCTAGTTTTTCCGGTGTCTTCAACTACTTCTTCCCACCTAGCAAAATAAGAAAAACCAATTGCAGATTTTCTTTAATTTGTATTTGTAACTGGGGCAACATTTTCTGAAGCTGTTAGGTACATGAAGAATAATAAAGAATTCAATAACTTCAAGGAAGAAAAATGAGCCACTGATTTCTTCTTTTTTTCTTATTCAATGAAGTATGAGCCGTATTTATTATAGTAATGAAGAACATCAAGAAAAGTCATAGCAAATAAACCATTAAACTTCTGATAAGAAAATAAATAGAAACTGACAATAAAAAAATGAAATACATGACTTGAAGTTACAAGTGTTACTAATTGAAAAGTTGTTTCATCAAAACCTGGGCCAAAATTGATTCTATTTATAGTATTATGTCTAGCTATAGCACATTCATTTTTCTATCACAAACAATCATAATATGATCCACGAGTTTGACAACACTAAATGTGAGTATTTTTTTTTTTTAGGATTTACATGAAATGAGAACTTAACTATTTTCATGATACTCAACTAACTCGTTTTAATACTTTTGTTGCAGAAACTTAACGGCATTTTCATCTTAATCAACTTGCCATCTTGACCAACCACTTGTTGGTTGTTTCAATCTCATTTGTTTCGTTTCTGTCTATTTTTTCTTTTGGAAAATGGGGGAAATCTAACACAAAAAGCTGTGCAAAACCGAAAACAAATAAAGGTTTTATATAACACTTCTCACCCAAATAACTCTACTTACTATGAAAGTTTTGTTATTACTTGAGCCATGGTGATGAAGATCTCAAGAATAAGTATCTCTCATGAATATTATGCTCTATATATAAGAAAGAAAACACATCGTAGAAGCAAGTGCTAGAGAGGATTTTTAGAAAATCAAGTAATCTCATACACAACGTCTTCTCATAAATGAGAGCTATGATATCACTAAACTATAAAGCTATAGACGTGAGACATTAAAAGGTTTGAAACTCTTCATCAAAGAAATGTTGAGCAAAACCAAATGCCAGAAAAATTAGTAATGGTGATGAATAACCTATTTATACTAACATTTAAGTATTAACTCACTCATTTTCTTTGCAAAGTTAGGAGAAATGAGTCACCTTTCATCTCTGAGTTTTCTAAAAGACACACTTGGACTTGATTGTAGAAGCACCTGCATATTGGTTTTTAGGACTATTAACTTCTCTTCTAACAACTTGTACTCATGTTAACTTTAGTTCTATTGTTGGCACAATTTGCTCTGCCTTTTGTTCACTGCCCTGAAACAATAAATAATTCAATATAATTTTTTAGTGAAACAGAAATGATGCTATGTTTAAAAAAAAAGAAAAACAAATGATGGCAGGAACCAATACGGAAAAAGAAAATAGCAGTATCCATTGCTCCAGTTAAAGCTGAGTTATATTAAATTTTATTTTGATATATTTAATGAGATTAGTTAACAATTTATTTTATTTTAAAGTCATAGTTAATTTTGGTATTCATTAATCATTACAATGATAAGTATCAAGGTATTCATAATTGTGTTAATATTTGAATATCATTCCAAGATTAATAAAATAAACATTATTTCAAGTTTGAAGTTTACATTTGAATTTTCCAACTCATGTTTTTTAAAATAATTTTCTTCAAAAACAACATAAAGAAAAAATTATAATCTTATATTGTGTACGTGTTAGTATAATTTTATTACGTAAAAAGGTACATAATTAAATATATATTGTCCATATATGATTTGAACAATCCAGAGTTGAATTGCCATTATAATTTATAAGTTCCGTAACCAATTTCGTTAAAGTCAAATTGTGGTAAGTAAATAACATGAAATTGAATGTATCTTTACCAATCATGAATCAAAGGGGTAAATGAAAAATTATCATACAATTTAAGTTATGATTAAATCAAAATAAATAGAAATATGACAGCTATAAACTAATTCATATCGAAAAGTATCTAAACAGAACAAGTTGCTCATTAATCATTGTATACAAATCAACAAGAAGCTAGTTACTTCAACCAAGAGGGAGCTATTAATCATGCTTATTTAAAGAGCTCAATTGCTCACTTATATCTTCCCCATGTGTATGAGAAGATCAATATATATGAAAAGATATAAAAATAATTAACAGAAAGCACTAGCCAAATATTTTTGTGTTTGATTACTGCTCAATATAAAATAAACACATTAACCTGATTATGAGGTGGAGGGATAGCATATGCCTCATCGGAAGAATCAATTAGCTGAGGTTTGACACGTCTATGACCGGCAACAACAGCTGCATAACAAAATTTATTTTTCTTTCTACAATTTAACACCCCTAAGTTGATTTCTTTAACAATGAAGGATGAGAGAGAGAGAAAAAACTCGCAATCCTTTTCCTTTTGATTTAGTGGCATATATCTTTCATTCAAATCAATATGGAATCCACGAAAGTGGAATGAAACAATGAATGAACAACTATTTATAGCTCTTGTGTTCCGTACACTCTATACCTATAGTCATTGCTAAATAAAAGATTGATTGTATGTAATTAATTAGTGTTAAAAATAATAGTCATATTACCCTTGAATTCTAATTTTGTTGTTGAATTATCGATGTCTATATGTGTGGATACACTACAGAGTATTAAGTTTATAGCCTCATGTTTTAATGTAAATCGCTATGTAGGGAGAGAGTACTTAAACTCATTTGATTCTATTAATTGTTTATGATTTACTATTACATTTCAAGCCTAACAAGCTCAATAGCCACATGGCCAATATGCCTCAAGCTCCTTAAGTTAGTTCCAATCTATTGATTATCTTTTGTAGAAAAGGAAAAACGGCGAAACAAAAGTTGCACAAAACCAAAAACCAAATAAAGGTGTTCTTATATAATACTCCAAAAACAAAAAACCAAACAAAAGTTGCACAAAACCAAAAACCAAATATAGTACTTGTCACGTGAAACACTCTACTTTGTGCAAAAGTTTTGTTTTTATCTGAGCTCACGTTTTCCTATAATAATGAACGGATTTACGGAAAATCAGATATGACCAAACACACAACCTCTCCTCATAAATGAGCTTTTATGTTGCTAAATCATAAAGTTGTAGACCACCGACATTATCATGGAATATGTTTTAGCTAAAACCAAATGCAAGAAAAAAATTAATGGTGATTAATTACTTGTGAATACGAACAATTAAGTATTTACTTGCTCATTTTCTTAGTGGAGTAAGGAGAATTGCCTTTGCCTTTCACCTTTTGGGGTTGTCTAGAAGACACACTTGAACTTGATTGTGGGGGTACCCACACATTGTTTTTGGGATAATTAACTTCTCTTCCAACAACTGGTGCCCATGTTAACTTTTGTTTTACCACTTGCTCTACCTTTTGTTCACAACATTGTAACAGTTAATAATTCCGTACAAAAAAATTTACTTATAGTAAATAAAAATAGAAAAATACTCAACATTTCAACCTGAAAATATTTAAATGATGAAAGCAATCGATATATAGAGGAACCAATGATTGAGCTCAGGTTGAAGTTGAATGATATTAAATTTTATTTAAAAATATTTAATGAGATTCAAACCATAAAAATAAATTCAAAACTAATTTCAAAATTTATTGCAATGATGAATACCGTGGTTATTATTCAGTGAGCTATGTGCCTTGCGAATTCTTTCTAAATTTCAAATAAAGTTTGAAGTTTGTATTCTAATTTTTTCAACTCATGAATTTTAAACAACTTTCTTGATTTCATTACATCAAAAGTTAAGGTACAACATTAAGTCTGGGTTGTCCATATCAGATTTTAACAATCAAGATTTCAATGGTCATTACTTGTTATGAGCTCTAAAACAAATTCATCTAATATCAAGTTATAATTTGTAAATGGAGTCGAAGTGATAAAAATAAATTTATCTTTACTGATTGTATATAAAGGGGGTAAATGAAAAGTTTTTGTGATCGAAGTTAAGATTAACTCAATAAATGAAAATACAGAGGGATAAACTTAACTCATACTATATAGAGAATCTAAACAAAACAAGGTACTCAAGAATCAGTTCACAAATCAACAAGAAGCTAATTGCTACACCCAAGATGGGGCTATGTATGGTGATTTTAAAAGTCTTAATTGCTTACTTTTGTCTTTCCATGTATAGAACATAATGCATGATTAGTAGGTGGGAGTGGGACTATAGCCAAAACCTTGTCGGAAGAATTGGTTTGCTGAGGTTTGACTCGGTGACAACCAGCAAGAGCATTTGCATAACAAAGCTTACTATTCTTTTCATGGTGCAACACTATCCCAGAGTTGATCTCTTGGACTATGAAAGATGGAAGGGAAAACTCGCCATCCTCTGGATTCTTAGGCTTATTTTTCATTTCAATCAACATTGGATCCATGATTAAGGGGGAGAAAGTGAATGAATGATTCATAGATCTTGTGTTACATACATATATTTATAGGCTATGCGGAAAAAATGTTTAACCGTTTACAATTAATGTTAGAATAATACGTCCAAAGTATATTTGAAAGCTTCTGAAACAGATTTCAATAATCATGTTGTCATTTACAATGGTAATTTATTATAGGTATCAGTGACCATATAAACACTAAACACGTGTCAGTCGTCAGAGAAATAATTGTTACTTTTCTTTAAGAGAAAAAATCAAGATTTTTCTAATATAAAGAATAATCCATTACACGGGTCTTATGAACTAGTGGCTTTATACTCATTTGTAAATGTAAGTCCACTTGAGATATCATTGAGACGTTATGAAGTTACATTTTTTCCCATTTGTTGGAGGACTTGTTAAAGAAAATGTCCTGTAAGAGATGCAATAGCTTTTGTGTTTTTTTAACAAAAGTTTCCTCCTTGAAATCTTGAATAATATTTTTGAGGCGTAATTGAACGCTAAATGTGGGTATTCTGGAATTTTCTTACAACTCAAGTGAAGAAAAGCCAACTATACTATCTATTTCTTCCTTAAATTAAGCGCTCAGATTTTAGTTCTAAGATATGTTTAAGACACGAAATATGTGCATGCAGTGCAATGATATGATAATATAGCTTTCCTGGTGATCTTTATAACTGATTGTTCGTTCAAAATGTTGGCTTTATGGAGTTGGATATTAGGGTCTTCATTCATTTTAGTTGAGATATGATCAGTGATGTCAAAGGCTCTAACCTTTACACTTAAGTCACTGAGGCGAGGCACTATTCATTTCTAGTGCACCTCACATAAAATCAGGTGTTACAACAAAGCAAGTGTTTTTGGGACCTTTCCTTTTCTATTCTCCATTGTTTAAAGCATTCTACTTTATTCTTCTTTTGCAAACACCACTTGGTTCTTAGGTTCTATATTTATGAGAACTTTAGTGTCTTAAGACTCCTTTAGTTCGACCTTGTTTGTAATGGAACGCCACAATATATAGTCTCAACTCTATTTCAGTAAAAACAAAATGGCGCTAGCCTCTACATTGTTTAAATGCCACTATATATTAGGAATGCATTGGTTTTGTAAAGGGAATTATAGGCATAGTTGAAGATGCATCATTTATGTAAAGAAGGAACTTGAATGCCTCAACATTTCTTACCATGAATTTCAGTATGACATGAAAATTTGAATCAATTGTTATGCAGATTAGCAACATATCATCACTAATCTGTATGATAAAGCTTACTATTGTTCTATGATTCAATTTTGAGTTGATCTCTTTATGCAGGGTGGGAGGAAAAACTCATAGGCACATTTTTCATTTCAATCAACATAGAACCCACGCATGATTTGGGGAAAGTAACAATGAATGAACAACTATTCATGGTAACTAATTTACATACTAACCTATACTATAGCTACCACGGAAAAATGATCAACTATTCATAGTTATTGCTAGAATAAAAAAGTCTAAAATATCTTTTAGAGCTTATGAAACCACTTTCAACAATTACATTTTCATTTATAAGTATTATTTATCATAAGTATTGGCCGCCAAACACACACTATATACGTTTCAAATAAATAATTAAGTTCTAATATAAGAAAAACAGGCAAGATTGCTTTACATTCAAAGAACGATCCATTTCACTAATAACCTTATATTATGACCTAGTGACATTACACTAATTTGTAAATACAACAGCTCGAACTCGAAGTATCATGTAAGCCTTACAAATTTTTACTGATCTGCTTTGATGGAGGAATTATTAAAGAAATTGTTTTGTAGAGGGGAAAACATGTTTTTCCTTATGTTTATGGGATAAAGTGCAAAAATGTCCATGTAATTGTCACGAAGGTGCAAAACTATTCATGTAAAGTTTTTTGGAGTAAAACTGCACATCGAATTTCAAAATTGGGGCAAAAATATTCATCACAGTTACTTCTTGTTTTTTTTGACTTTTTGACGCATCATTTTCTATAAGTTCATCTCTCACTAAAACATGCGGGAGACTTATGTATTTGTTTCCCCTTGCATTTTTGCCTATTTTTTATACATGAATTTATACTAAAGGCACCATAATGCTCTCTTTACAATTACATTACAAATTACAAATAATAAAACAAAAAACAACTCGCTATTCTAAATTCTGAATTCTGTAACACAAGGAATGGAAGCGCGTTTTTATTCCCAAACATAATTTATTTATTAATTTTTTGTCCTCTTTCTTTCCAAGAAGTGTCCGGGTTGGTATATTTAGCACACTTCACAAAATCAAAATCAAAATTAAAATCAGCAAAGTCTTCTCAAATCGTCGTTCTCAGTTTCTTTTGTTTTTTCTCACCCAGAAGAAGAAGAAGCAATGAAGAGGGTTTTTGGTGTGAAGAAGAATAAGGACCCCCCTCCTTCAATTCAGGACGCTTCTGATCGGGTTAATTTACCTTTTTACCCCTCATATCCATTGGGCCTCCTTCTTGTTAATCATTACTGAATGAATTTGTGGTTTTGGGGTTTTATATGTGGACAATCATAGATCGTGTGCTGAATTTGAAGTCATTGATTTTTAAATCTTCTTGTTGAATTATGAATTCATAGTTTGTAGCAATGGATTGAGTATTTATATTACCCTTCTTTAAGGATTAAACTAGCTGTTCCATGTTGCAAGATACCATGTGTACTTCAAATGTAAAAAAAAGGGAAGAAAGTTATATCAATTGCCATATCATGAAACATTGCTATTGATAGAGCACAATGGTATTGTTTGATCCATGTAGTTGAACACACATAGTGCGATAGGATTTTGTTGTTGGAGAAAGTTATAAGCATTGTGCCCAAAAATTATGTAATGTTTGTAGATGTGTAATTCGTGTTAAATATCTGTTCTTGCTTCATATACCATTAATAATTATTGAGGCGAGCTACCCAATTGATGGTTTTCTCATATATTGAAAATTTATTTTGATTTAGGGCAGGTTTTTAGGTTGGTCCTTCTTTATTTTCTCCCCTTTTTTGTTACACGCACATTTTACTGTTTTTCTTATAAATAGCTCAGCCATTTAAATGATCTTTGTTCACTTTGTCTTAAATTTTACTGTATGTTCCAGATTAATAAAAGAGGTGAATCAGTTGATGAGAAGATAAAGAAGCTCGATGCTGAACTTAGTAGATATAAGGAACAACTCAAAAAAACAAGGCCTGGTAATGCACAGGAAGCTATTAAAGCTAGGGCAATGAGAGTTCTCAAGCAAAAGCGAATGTAAGTTTGTTAGTCTGTATTTGCTTACACCGTTTGTTTTAGTTTCTTGCATTCTCAACATGTCAACAACTGATATCTGTTTTCCAATGAATATTGTAGTAGGTTGAGAGAAAATATGGTCACTGTGTTACCCAAGTTAACAACTAGGCTGTGTATTTTTTATACCTTTATTACCGTATCAATTGTTGTTGATGGATTCATTTTGACACATGTTCTATTACCGTTCATTTCTGCTGTATTTGCCATCTGGCTGTAAAGTTGAGTCAACAATTGATTTGTTGTTCTCTGTTGTAAATTCCACATATATTAAATATGTTGTTTTTCTTTGCTTTCCCTGGGATATTGTATCTTTGTGATATTTTGATAGAAATCCTTTATTCTTGTGTACCCACGGGCTGAGTCAGCTTTGTTAGATCCTTTATAAGTTGGTAGGATATCTGTTTCATATTTGTCAAAATGAATTAATCTAACTTTACTTTCTTTACTTGAATGGAATCATCATATGCATTTGCATCTGAATTCCTACCTATTGATTGGTTGTGATGATCATTTTTTAAACTGTCAATTCATCACTTCTTGATAGGTATGAAGGGCAGCGTGACCAGCTGTATAATCAGACGTTTAATCTTGATCAGGTTGCATTTGCTACAGAGGGTATTAAAGATGCTCAACAAACCGTGAGTCCTGAACAGCTTACACTAGATCTCTAATTTTTTTGTTGAATTATCAACGTCTATATGTGTGGGTATACTATTCCTTATATCAAGGCTAGCTTTTAGTTTTGCCTTTTTGGGACCTTATTGCCTCGTGAGAGGTTTGGGAGTCTCTTTACGGAGACTTGCTTGATTGTTTCCTTGGACTCCGTTTAGGTTAATTATAATATGCATCCCATTTATGAGAAACCATATTTTAAAGGTTTCCCTCCTCTTTGCCCTGCTTTTCTTTTTTCAGATGTCAGCCATGAAATCTGCCAACAAGGAATTGAAGGGTTTGATGAAAACTGTGAAGATACAAGACATTGATGTCAGTACTCTTGTCTTTTTCTCTTTGTAGCTTCTATCTGTCTATGTCCAAAATGTTGCTGTTTAAATTGTTGATTTTTGCTGAATGCAGAATATGCAAGATGAGATGATGGACATGATGGATGTAAGTAATGAAATACAAGAGACTTTGGGTAGAAGTTATAACGTGCCTGATGACATTGATGAAGATGATCTCATGGGTGGTATGTTTAAAGAAATTACCTTAACTTAGCTGATGTCAATGAGTTTTAGCTAAAATTTAGTTAATTCCACGTTTTTACTATGTATATCACTTATATGGTATCAGTCATCTGGTCTGCTGAAAACATTATTAAAATGAAAAGTGATTGCCCTTAAATTATTAGTCTTCCTTGTTTAAGGACTTAGGTTGAAAAGACCAGACATTTTATCCATGACATGTGCAATAATTTGAGTATATAGTTTCAGCTTGTTGGATGTGTGATTTTTTCTATTAGATGGCCTGGATGGTGCATTATTGGGTTGGGTGCTGCTTTTAGGGGACATGAGGATCCCTTATATTTTAGGATAGTACAGTCTGATCCTTTATTAGTTAGCATCTCTAAATATTTTTTTTCTTGTTTTTCTCTTTCGGTGTTCAGAACTTGATGCGCTGGAAGCCGATATGGGAAATGAAACTGAGATGGATGGAGTTCCTTCCTACCTCCAGCCAGATAAGGAACCTGATTTGGACGCTGAGCTTAACTTGCCTTCTGCCCCCACAGGACATACGACAGCACCACCTGGCAGATCCCATGCTCAAGTATGATTTCTTTGCCTAGTTATCACTTTAGGGTTCTTTTAAGCAATTCAAGATTGAGGTTTAAAAAGGACTTTATAGTATTCTCATTGCATAAGATCCAGTGAATAAGCAAGTTACTGATTTCTTTCTTTACACATTGTTGGTTCGCTGCAATTCTGTCAAAACCTCTACCGAAGCTCTACATTGATTGAAGTACAACAATAAGATAATATTGATGATGAACTCAACATGAGAAATTGAGGAAACATGTTTGTTAATGTTATCCAATGCATATCTTGGTTTTAGAATGTCCAAGTTGCTAGAAGGTTTCTTGATATGATAAGAATGGGTTATTAGTTTGAGGAAATTTGGAATTTTGACTGGAAGTTCTTATTAAAGACTAGGGTTTTGAGTTCTAAAGGCTAGGAAGGGGTAATAGTCAAGGAGTTAATTGAGGGCCTATAGCTTCCATGATAGTTGGGCTTGATTTTGACATATATTTGAAGACTGAAAATCATATATAGGAATTATTCTAAACAGATAACTTCATCTGAGGAAGAAATGGTATGTTTATGGAAGTTTGATCACTGCAGACATATTTCTCTGTTTTGAATGCCAAATCTGCTTTAGTTATGCATGCTTTTTTATTTTTATTTGAAACCTTATGCTCAAATTTCTTTGGGCAATCGTAATGGAAATAGGAAGAGCCAAGGTAGTAGCATGTTGAAGTATGTGGTTGATTATAAGCTCTCTGTGGGATGCTTATGTTATATTCTTGAGTACTTTATGGATGCACATTAACAATGCTTGTTTCTCCGGGCAAGAATAGTCTGACTTTTCCTATTCCCTAAATGCTCTTTGCCATTCACAGTATCTTCCATCCTCATGGTCTATGCCTCTTTTCGGAAGGGTAGGGAATACCTCTGTGGCTCTGCCATTAATAAAAGATCTACTTAACTAATTACGATATATTAAAAAAACGAGTTATCTGTCATAGATATGTGTTGGTTTTCCTAGAATTCCCCAATCAAATCATTTGCTTTGATATTACCTCTTCACGCAAACTTTGCTAGTATCTGCAATCAAAGATTATTGACTGAAAAATGTTAAAAATGGATGACCTAGTAGATTGAGGTCTTATATTGATGTTTAAATTCATCCTCCAACTAGCTCTTACTTGTATTAACGGCAGGAAGCAGAAATTCTATTATTCATTAATGCTATGTTTAAGTTTACAACTTAAAACCGTAAAGTTAATTGAGAATGTGACCAACAATTCTTCTGGATTCAGCTTCATGTTTGAGTGTTGTTCTTTTCTTGGGTGTACTGAATGACTGAATGTTTTTTCTGTAACTTGATTGGTTGCTGTTGATGTTGACAGGGTGAGGATGAATTGGGTTTACCTGCTGTCCCGCGGGCATCCTTACGGGATTAGTGTAACCCTTCATAGCATAACCGGTGGGTGGGACACAAGCTAGAGTGCTAGACCGTTTAATTATGTGCATTATTTCATGTATATGGTAAATTGGTAATCACTGATTGGTCCATTGCTGGCATTATTTCATGAAAATAGATTTCTTGGGGTATGTTCTTGAAGTTTTTCTTATCCAGTTGTTGGATAGGATTTATGGCATGGCACATATGATGTAGTAATATGATGGTGAATGCTTGAAGCGTCTTGTACTTGTAGTTGATATAGCAGGAAGCCATTTATTACCATTGGTGAGAACCCTCAAACACATTTATGCTCAAAAGTTCTTACTGTTAAAGGAATTTTGAAATACTCCCTCCGTTCCTAAATATAAGAGCACTTTGACTTTTTTGGAGAATCCTAAGAAAACAAAATGAACAATTTAATCATAACATATTTTAAATATTATTAGATCATATGTAAGTTCATAAGTCAAATAAACTAGTTTAGTGAAAAAATTTGGGAAAATCAATTTTTAATTACCATATTTTGCTTTCTTAGGATTCTCCAAAAAAGTCAAAGTGCTCTTATATTTAGGAACGGAGGGAGTATAATTACTAAAACGCCCCCACTTTGTTAAAATATAAAAATACGAATATGGACACCTAGATTGGTTTTAGGTATAACATGCACTTGATATGTCAGGTCGATTTAGACCTGATAAGGTTAACCTGATGTTAAAATAGACAAGATTAAAGTATTTTATTTGAAGAAGGTCAAGTCACTTGAAATATATGATGTTCTAAGCTTAGAAAAATTAACTTTCGGCTTCCACATGCATGATATGAGCCATCATCACTTATAACACATTTTACATTTGAAGGATATCACGCGTGCAAATATGCCAATGATAACCCCAAACTCCCTTATTAACAATTAACAAGTGTTTTGAGTTGGATCTATGGAAATGTAACACGCCTTCAGCTAGTATTTTCCTTAAGAAGGTCTAATGCAGTTCTATATACGTATCCTGGGATGCCGGATTAAATCTTAGAAAAAAATCACAGATACCATATTGAATCTTGGCAAAAATTCACAATAAGACGTATTCGATGTAACACCTAGACCTTGATAATTTAAAAGAAGTAAAAGAAGAAATAAGAACTAAACAAGGCCACTCAAAAAATACAACTTTCATTTTACATACAATTTCTCATTTCTTAATTTAAGCTCGATAGATAAACTCAAAACTTATAAACAAACAAAACATCACAACGGGATTCCTAAATGCTAACTGAGATTTTTCTGCAGTACACTCATAAAGATTCCCTTTTCTTTCTTATAATTTAGGACTAAGCACTTCATAATTACAATTGCATACATACATTAATCCTAATCCCATTTCCACACCCTACCTACTACCATTGCACCCAGTGTTATAAGAACCGGTCCGATTTTCGACTGTTTCACATTTCGACTCAAACTTTTATAGGAAGTCCTTTCCGGCTCGCCTTCTGATCCGGTTTTTACAACACTGATTGCACTTCTCAGTCCCGGAAAATGACGTCATCAGCAAGATCCATCAACGCCGGCAAGCACTCCGGCGCGAATTTCCTCGCGAACAAGTACTCATAGCTCGAATTCGAGTCCCTCAACCGCCTCACGAGCTCGGCGGACACCTCCGGCGGCTCATACCGGTGGGGATGGCCGTCCCAACAACCCGTCCAATTCACTCTAGTCAATGTAAAACCAGTACATCCCTCTCTATCCTCCATAGACAACAACGTCGGAAAATAATGCTCCTCAGGATAACACGGCTCATCACTCACACAACCAACCTTAAACTTACTCCACACTCTCTCATCCCTCACCACAATCTCCGCATGCTCTCTCTTCAGCACAAAAAACTGAGATCCAACCTTAAACTCCTCGAACGGAATCTCCGGCAGCATGACGTGGAAC
The DNA here is from genome assembly GCA_029929735.1 of Mimosa pudica. Taxonomy (NCBI): domain Eukaryota; kingdom Viridiplantae; phylum Streptophyta; class Magnoliopsida; order Fabales; family Fabaceae; genus Mimosa; species Mimosa pudica. The sequence continues at coordinate 928,568 of JAKELP010000021.1, read as the reverse complement.
CCACGCGCCGCGTACCGGTCGAAGAGGTTGGGCTCATCGGAGAGGATTTCGATGAAGCTTTTGTGAAAAGATCGTTTTTTAAGGGAACCCCAGTTGAGAAAAGAAGTTGTGCTCATCAAAAGAGGTGATTTTGATGGTGGGGTTTGGAAATTGAAGAGGTGGTTGTAGGTGAAGGAGAAGGAGTGGAGGGGTATGCAGTGTTGGGAGAGGAGGGCAAAATAGTAATTTTGAGGGTCGTCGGAGAGTGCGGCGGCGAGGAGGCGGCGGGCGGCGGAGATGAGTGACGGGGAGGAGCGGTGGGTTTTGATGGAGGGGATGAGGCGGCGGTGGAAGAGGCCATTGGGGAGGGTTATGTTGAGGGAGGGATCTGAGTGGATGTAAATGTTGAAGAGGTTTTTTTGGTTGTTTTTGTTTTTGTTTTGGTTTTGGAGGAAGAATTTTTCCCATAAGGGAGAGAATGTGAGATTTGAGTTTGTGAGGAAGAGGAATGCTATTTTGGGCTTTGGCCCATTAGGGGTTTGGAGGGTTGAGTGAGGAGTGATGGTGGTGTGGTATTGGGGGGCTAGGACTAGGAAGAAAGGGAGAGAGAGGAAGATGGAGTAGAAAACAATGGATGGAAATGATAACATGAGGGAATGGAATGAGTAATAATAACAATTCTGGTATAGTAGAAGAATGAGAAGGGAATTATACAGGTGAGGATATATATGGTGAGAACTGAGAAGGGAAAAGTAGAGACTTTTTTTTTCTCTGTTTAGTTGTTTGTGTTCATGATGAAGACATGGATGACATGAAGAAAGGGATGAGAGGGAAGAAGATGGGGTTTTTCTTTTTCTGGTTTTGGGAATATTGAAGGAGGAGGGGAAGAGAGAGAAGGAGAGAGAGGTGATATTGTGAATTGTAATAATGATGAGTATGAGGGAGTGAAAGCGAGGAGGGTGGGAGTGGAGTGAGTGGATTTGGTGGCTTGAGGAGAACGAGATATGGGATATGAAAACGCGGCATATTAGTTTAAGACTTATTTGTATTTGCGGGGCCTTTATTAGTCATTATTACAAGTTGTCATCATGCTGTATACCAGAAGAAAAAGCAAGGGCCAATGAAACAAAATGAAAATGAACTCTACGGAATAAAGGATGGAGAATTTAATTTCGGGTTTCTGTAAATTACATGTTCCCTCTATTTCAATTTATAAGGTGCCACTATGACAAGATATTTTAGAGAGGTGGGCTTTGAGTTAGGGGATTGGAATCAACACTTTACAGCTAGTAGAATTCTCGTACCTTCAAGGTATAATGTTGTAGAGTAGAATATATCTTTTACTTAAAACACATTTGAGAATTAGTTACTTGTTGAGATTACAAATTAAGAGTGGCAATTGTAATTATTGAAAGGCAATTTTTTTTACTTTATCTACCATATTCACTGCCACTAACAATTGACTACTCTACTTCACAAAGAATATAGGCTCAAATGTTTGTTCCTCCCTTATCTACAATTACCTTCAATCTATAATATAAAAGTGTACAACTTAAATTACCTTGGCCCTTTTTCTAAAAGCTTATTAAGGTTTTTTTTTGGTAAATTACCGCCAGATTTAATCCGGACTCGAGGGGTAGGAGTGTTGCGCACATAAGTAAGGTTGTCCTCTCTCCCAATGAGAGCGCTTCCCGGGATTCGAACACACGTTCTCCTCCTTGCGGGGGTTGTAGCCCACTTACCAGCTCAACCAACTACTCATTGGTAGCTTATTAAGGTTTTTAATAACCTTTTAATGCATTTTTACCATTTTCTGCCTCTTAATAATTTTAGTATCTCCAATTATCTTTAGTAATTCCACTTTATCTTTCATAATACTCTCATCATTGCCCTATTTTGTTTTCTCACTTGTTTTCTTATCAATAAGGGTACAGTTGAAAAAAATTATTTCCTACTTATCTGTCACTTTTAACTAATCTTATTTTTTTCAAACCTAGTAATTTAGTTATTAAACTCTTGCAATAAAGGATCGGAGAGCTTATAAAGCTAATTTATTTAGCTTATGGTTAAAGTAACATTTAAAGAAGCATTAAATATTAGGTACCTTATAACTGGCCTTAACATTTGTTAGGTAGAGGAGAAGAAAATAAGTTAACACAATAAAGTTCTTTTTTTCAGCCTAAAATGAGTAATATGAATTATATTTGGTTAGTTGAGTGGTCAGCTCGCTCATCCGCTTATCCTAGTATCTGAGTTTGATTCCCTTCTTTGTGCATGTAATAATCTATCGGTCAACTATAAGACCCTTAAATAGAGCTTAACTCTACGATAGATTAGTCATTGGCCTAATGGGTTACTATGAACAAATTAAATGAGTAATATTAAGAAAAAGATGGTTTAAATTAATTATACTTTTATAATTTTGATATTTTAATCTAATCTTATAATTGTTTTAGGATCTGTAAAGCCCTCCAACATTCTGGACCCCTCTCCAAATGCATCACAGCCTTTTATTTCGTGTTTTAGATTGCCTCTCCGATTGCGGAAGAAATTTGCAACAAGGATTATTTAGGATTACCCCCTAATAAGTTAGCTATTTAATTTTTGGGCTAAAATACCCCTTGTTAACATAAAAAACACTCAAATAAAACAAAGTGATTACTAGTACATAAATAAGGTCATCTAAAACCTAGATACTAGTATAATTTAATGTAATAACAAACCTACTGAATTTAGTCAAGTACAAGGGTTTAATTTCTCATAATTTAATTAATTAATGTTCCAATAATTTATGGGAAACGTGGACACATTTTTTACAATGCCTTAAACAAAAAGGCTATTTAATACTCTAATATATATGTATTTAAATATGAGTTAAAGGTAAAAGATACACATGTGTTTTACCCAAAAGGTCATTTAACACCAATTTTTTTGGGACAAAATACAAATAAGTTTTCATATATATTGAGTTTTTAAAAACACATAATAGATGTGTATTTTGAAATCCAATATAAAACTAATGTGTATTTATAATAAACAATACACACACATATTTGACCTTTTAGGTAAAATACATGTGTATTTTTATCTTTAACACTAGAAAAAACAAAATTACAAAAATAGATAAAAAAAAACCAGTTCATATAGAACACACATGAATGGTACTCTTCACTCTGGTTTTAGATTCATGTGGGACCGTTAACATTTTATTCAGATGATGACAATTGATAATGAAGATAGGAACACAACAAAAATGTCTCATTCAAGAATTTCGTGATATCTTTGTTCAAGATTTCTTTTGTACACGGATCACTAGTCTTGCAAAACAGGGTTAGTACCTAAATTCTTAGACTTAAAATTTGGAAACTTGCATCTACTATGTCTTAAATAAAAGACTTAATTTTAAAAATGTGCTAAATAAAAGACTTAATTTCAAAGAAGTCCTAAGAAGTTATTAATTACTACCATTAACAAACGTAATAGCCTTCATTAACAAGTAATAACAACTTTTTAAAAATTCTTTGAAATTTAATCTCTTATTTTAGTGCTTAAGTGCAATTGTCCATTACAAGCTGGGTCGAGATTCTCTCAGAATCTCACCCTCATAATCCCTCATAATCACTCCCTATCACTCTCATTTTGTCCATTAAAATTCATCTAGACTTATAATTTGACACTTGTACCATTAAAAATAAAAATAATTGTATTATAATATAAAATAAATGAAGAACTTTTAATTTTTTTATTTTTGAAAACTTTTTATCATAAAAAATTTCAACTATATAGACCTATTTAATTTCAACAGAAGGATCTATAAGAGATACAGACTTATCCAGTTAACTGTAAAATAATTTTACAGTTAACTGGATAAGTCTGTATCTCTTATTGATCCTTCTGTTGAAATTAAATAGGTCTAGATAGTTGAAATTTTTTATACTAAAAATTAATTTATATTATAATACATTTTTTTTTATTTTTAACTATATTATTTTATAACAATATTAAATTTGAACCATTGGATCTTTCATCCAATAGTGTGTAAAGAAGTGATAATGAGGGATTATGAGGGGGAGGGATTATGAGAGAATCCCATCCCTTACAAGCTCTGGCCCTTGATTTTCCCTATACAAGGTAGTTGGTTGAGTTGGTAAGTGCGTCACAAACCCCGGAAGAATGAGAATGCGTGTTTGAATCCCGAAAAACGTTCTCATTTGTAGAGGGACAACACTCCTTATATGGGCAACACTCCTACCCCGAGTCTGGACTAGTCATTGGGAGAGGGGACAACATTGCTTATGTGGGCAACACTTCTACCCCTCGAGTCCGGACTAATCAGTTTTCAATAGGCGCCAGATTACTGGGAGGTGATTAACAAAAAAAAAAGAAAGTTAAAAGATAAATAAAATAAGCATTGTACAAGGTAAAAAATGAAATATGATTAGAATTCAGCAAAAGAAGATGGGATTATCATGTACTCCCTCCGGTCCTAAATATAAGACTTAATTGATTTTTTTGAAAAATCCTAAAAAAAAGCAAAATAAGTTAATTATAAATTGATTTACCTGATTATATCCCTTAATCTAGTTTATTTTACTTATAAACTAATGGATAATTTAAAAATATATCAAATATGTCATGATTTAATAGAATATTTTACAACTTTAACCTCTCTAAAAAAAAGTCATCTAAATCTTATATTTAGGACCGGAGATACTATTAAAAGTAAGGAGAAATTTGAGAAGCTTCTCTCTTTCATTCTCTTCGATTCTTTGCTCGTCCAGCCACCACCGATATCATGTGGAGATCACCTCGTATCTCTTGCCTTGTCAGTATCTTACTACTATTTCTCATGCTTCATATTATCACTTTCTTTCATTTTTTTTTTCTTCCTCTGGGTATGCTTTAAAAAGCTAAAGTATGTTACTTTCTGCAGTTTAGTAGATTGAATGGCCTCAAATTAAATGATAACATCATGGACTGTGCCTTCTACTCCAACGTGACTCAACCTCTTGTTTCTACTGCTTCACTTGATTCCTTGTCCATTCAGGTTTGTTTGTTTAGTTGATTATTTAATTCATTATTGATACATGCTCTGTATTTTCTCTTTATTCACGTGTGTTTCTGTTGAATAATGTACATGATTATAGCAATTTCTAGGTTGTACTATTATATTCAAGAGATGTTTTAGAGAGTGTTAGGTAGAGTGTGAATGTTCTAGAGAGTGTTAGAGAGTTGTTCATTGTGTTCATAGCATTTATGAAATAACTTGTATAAATAGCCTCTCATACTTGAGAATAGATCATCTGAAACATTTTCTCCTAGCACTTTTGTCAGTTTCAGATGAAATGCAATGAGAATCAATCTTATAGTCTTAACAAAATTATAGTTTTGTATGGCTTGTACTTGCATCCATGTTGGTATGATACTCCCCCGGTTCTAATTATACTGCCCAACTTTGTTTTTTTTTTTTTTTGAGAAATTAGGGTTACAAAATTAATCACTGTAAATTAAGTATAGTTATTTTTTTTCAACTAATTTATTCTACTTAAATTCTCTTAAAAGCAATCTAGTAGTTTACTCTTAGACTATTTGTTTGTTGAACTTAGAGAACATTGTGGTTATGGTTGTTGTATGTAGAAATGTTGTCAAAATCATAGAGCAAACATATACTTGTTAGCAACCTTATCAGTGTTGTCAATCATAATAACTTTGTATGAAGATCTCGATTTCTGGTAATTTCATTTGTGAGGGAGACTGGCTCTTGACTGATTGATTCCTTAATTGATTTTGTGGGACTGATTTGCCTAACAGTCACAAACAAACCTTTCTCCCCAGCAGAAAGATGGAGACACACAGAAGCAGCGTATTGGGGAAAATGTACCTGGAAGAGATAAGACAAGTTTTCTTGTCACAACAGTAAGTACAAATCTGTACAGTAAATAAATACTAGATGAACTTAACAAGATGCTTGTTGGAAATTATGAAAATAATATTAACATTTCCTATTTTATATCAGTAGAATCTTAATCATAATTATCAATTATTGTATTAGAAAAATGAAGTTATTTGGGAATTGTATTAGGCAAACTTGTAGGAAAAGCTTATTAATCAGACTATTCAGTCATCTTTGTTTCCACAATGGAGTGTTGATTTAAACCAAACAATGCAGCTTCTCAATCTCAGTGACAGTAAGGAGACTGTTTATGGTGCTCTGGATGCCTGGGTTGCCTGGGAGCCAAAGTTTCCAACGGTTGCATTAAAAAGGACTTTGATTGCTCTTGAGAAGGAACAACAGTGGCATAGAATCGTGCAAGTATGAGTAATTCATCATTTCTCTTTCCTATTCCTTTTCTTATGCAACATCGTTTTATAAGTCTATCCAACAGGGAAAAAGGGGGAAATTTGATAGAGGGAAGATTGTATGCTTTTAGTAATGCGAGTTCTACACTGGAAAAGGGCGGCGTTGCAGATATTATAAAATTGATGGTGGTGATGATTGATGATAACACTTTTCTTGTTTGTAATCAGGTTATAGAGCATGGACTACTTCACGTGACTAACATTTAGTATGAGTATTGAATTTAAAGTCTTGATTGGCAATTTCATGTGACTAAAATTTAATGGAATTGTACAATCCATGTAGCCGATCCCACTTAGTGGGATAAAGCTTTGTTATTGTTAATTGACAAGTTATGTTGTCTTTTGTACTGATAAATCAAGTGATAGCAGGTTAATAGAGTTTATCAATTCGTATATACCCATATTGATGATTCAAGTGTGTTCTCCCTCTTTACAATTATTCTTGTCTACTTATTTTTCTGAGGAATTATCCGTACATCAATAGGAGGTAATTTTAAAAGGTTTGGGGCTATTCAAGATATCGATCTTCTTTTTATTGAAGGGCTAGTTTGGTTCAATTGTAAGCTCACTTGCTGTGATGAGGTCGTGAGTTTGAATCAACTTCTCTGCATAAAAGCAGGGTAAGACTGCTTAGTATATTCCATTCCCAAACACCCTCACCTTATAGGGATCAATTTGGGTTGGGCCTTTTTTATCTTCTTGTTCTTTGGTAAGCAATTAGAAGAATGCCCTGATCTTTTTATTATATTATATCTTGATCATGACATTTCTGATGTGCTAGTTTTAGTCCATATTGCGTACTATAAATTAGACACCTGGAGGATTCACTGCTAATTTTAGGTCATAGGAAAACTGATTGTGACGTCAGCTCACTTTCATTGTCTAATTATATTGTAACAATTCTTGTCTGAAAAGTTAATATGTGGCTTTAATATTCCTATTTAAGACAATTAAATGGATGCTGAGCAAAGGGCAGGGGACCACATTGGGAACATATGGTCAATTGATACGAGCTTTAGATATGGATCACAGAGCTCAAGAGGCACATGAATTCTGGGAGAAGAAAGTTGGTTATGATCTGCATTCAGTTCCTTGGCAATTATGCCATCTCATGATAACAGTATATTACCGAAACAACATGCTAGAGGAACTTGTACGGGTAAACTTCTATGAATTTTCTTTTAACTTTTAAGGAATAATACCTTGTTTTAATTTATGAATTTCCTTGTATTGATGATAAGTTGATCCTTATTTGTATATTGTCTTCATAAGGGAGTGATGTTACGGCAGTATGATACATTTCTTTGATTCTTCCTTGATTAAAAGTGGTAGTGTTATTATTGATCATTTTGCTGATGAGTTCATATCTTTTCTTTTTTGCCTGAGAGATCATATCATATGTATTTGCTTAATGCTGCTATGTCTTAGCTTCTGTCTATCTTGAACTCTTGGTTGTTTGATAGGATAAGTAGCTTGTTAACTTCATCTTTTTAAGACATTCAAAAGAATTGGATTTGTGGTTGATGAAAACTTTGAGTTATTTAGAAATAAATGTGATGAAAACAACACTGATGTATTATTGATTATCACAAAGTCTCACTTCCAAGGACAACAATCCGGTGGAAGGTTACAGAGAAGATCCCAAAATGAAGATACAATTGGTGTATTAGAGAACACCACCCTCCCAATTGGTGTATTAGAGAACACCACCCTCCCAAAGACTCCAATTCTCACATAACCCACTCTCTATCTGTCCCTCTCTATTTATACTCCTGTCTATTACTAGTATAATACCGAAAATACCCTCTAACAGAATTATAGGCAGTATACCGAAACTACCCCTGACTCCTACTTATTCATCATATCATTCTTCCTCTTCCTATCTCTTATCTGTTTCCATCATTACCCCCGCCATGAAGAGCCACCTTGTCCTCAAGGTGATAAGCAAAAATGAAGATCAAATTCTGTTTCTTGCTATAAAAGTTCTTGATCCAAGTCCCCAACCAATCTGTCATGGCAGTGATCACAAATTTTTTTGTCTGTACAAATATTAACATCACTTCAATTGTAGCCACAAGGAAGTGGTACATTCCTAGCCAACAAAATAGGCTATAAGCTGCTGTACATGCCATCTTTCCCACTGCAATTCCAGGCACTTGAAATGAATGTAAAATAGGTGCCCACAGATCATTGATGAAACAAAAATATGAGGCTCCCCATCTGTAGGGAATAAAGCCCATCTGAATCCATCCAACATCAAAAATTTCAGAGGCAATCAGTCCCTCCTTTTCTACTGCCATTAAAGCTGAAACAAAATCCTGAAAAAATTGAATAATCCATACAAATGAATTCTCAGGCTTACTCAACTTTAATGTTACAGGTAGGAGTAGAACCAGGGTTTTTTGATTTATCAACTTAACTCCCAAGGAATTACAAAATATTAGCCTTTTCATCCCCAATTTCACTTCACCCACCCTCTCTGTCAATCTTTGAGCAAGTATCGTTGAATCAATACTAGAGTGGCTAGATGCTCTAGTTATTCCACCTTTGTTCACAATATCCAATGTATCAGGGCATAATCCACACCTATCAATTACTTTCAAGCAAGTAGACAATTGTCCTTTCTCAACTGTAATCACTAAAATAAATCCCATTTCATCAATGTACCTAGATAGGCATGACAGCTTCAGGACTTGATCAAGAAAAGACCAGAGTTGAGTAAAAACATAATGACCCCTAAGTAGGAAATTCCTATTCACCCATTCTGTACCAGTGGAATTAAAGTTTTCCATGAGTCCCATTATATTCATCCTTCTATGGAAAGCCAAGTTCATCTCTTCTTGTATGCTCAAGATAATAGACTCCCACCTCATTGATTCCCACAACTTACTCGTATAAAAGAAAAAGTGAGGCTCCCATAAGTTGTATGAGGTTGAAGCTATACTAGATAATTCAAATCCATTTGGGATGCGTACCAAGCAGGAAACTCTGCTGCATTCACTAACAGAGGAACAGCCCACCGCCACTTTAACATCTTCAACCTTCTTGAGATGCTTAACCCTTGTCACCAACACCGCAAACACTAGATTCAACGTAAACGTCCTTGTTCTTGCGTCACACAAAGGTTCTGTTCTCTTTGTAGCCAAAGCCACAAAATAGGTGTTGAGAACGAGAGCTGTAGTTTTGTCGCAAATCCTTGTTGATTTTGGGCAATTGAGTTGTGAAAATTGGTCTTCAATTTGGCCTATTAGGTCAATCAGATTAGGCCCAGGTAAAATGTTTTGCCCATCAAATTTAGGGTTTCGTCCCCATTGGGCTTTTCTAACCCGATCCAAGATCCAATTTCTTTTGGAGTTTTCTTCGATCGCTCGTTTCTTTGGAAGCCCCGAGAACAAATGGCGATTCCTCTTATTCGGTTCAGACTCGAAATCTTTCTGGAAAAAACTTTCCCATGTATATTCAACACTAATTTCATCATCTTCCGATGATCCATGAATGGCAGCACACTTGATCGAATCTCTGGGATGATCCACAAGCATTGTCACAGCGGCATATTCTTCAACAAAGTTCTCGTTAGATTTATGTATGTTCATAACTCCATCCTCAACACAAACAGCCTCTTGTTCTTCAACTTCAATTTCATCTTTGACTTCCTCTGGCTCATCTGAATCGACATCTTCATTTTCCTCATGAACGACATCTTTTCTGGCTAAATCCAGTTCTGAATTCCTCTTTTCTTCAACAAATTTCTTATGCCCTCCATTATCAGAGTATTTCTCCAGTATCTCTAACATGCGACTGAATGTATCAAGTAACCTATCTTCAAAATTGTTCTTCATCATCTTCTTGATTCCAAGATCGGTGCTCTGATACCTTTGATGAAAACAACACTGATGTATTATTGATTATCACAAAGTCTCACTTCCAAGGACAACAATCCGGTGGAAGGTTACAGAGAAGATCCCAAAATGAAGATACAATTGGTGTATTAGAGAACACCACCCTCCCAATTGGTGTATTAGAGAACACCACCCTCCCAAAGACTCCAATTCTCACATAACCCACTCTCTATCTGTCCCTCTCTATTTATACTCCTGTCTATTACTAGTATAATACCGAAAATACCCTCTAACAGAATTATAGGCAGTATACCGAAACTACCCCTGACTCCTACTTATTCATCATATCATTCTTCCTCTTCCTATCTCTTATCTGTTTCCATCAAAATGTTATAGGGGTCTCTCAAACTGATCCATAGATAGCTAAATCTTACTTATTTTCTGGGCAATTTTTTTGCTCTTGTCTATGCTCTTGTCTATGCTTATCTTTGGTTTTTTGTTGTAACTTTTTTTTGGAAAACAAAAGCTCTTCAAGGGGCTGGAAGCTTTTGACCGTAAGCCTAGGGATAAATCCATCATTCAGAAGGTGGCAAATGCATATGAGATGTTGGGCCGTGTAGAAGAGAAAGACAAGGTATTGGAGAAATATAGATATGTCTTCGCTGAGAAAAAATCCAGAAAGCATAGCTTTAGTAGAAAAGATATTTCTTTGTCCACTGAGAAGGGAAGACGCAAGCAATCTAGTAGAGAGGCCTCTCCTCATGAAGAGAAATCAGGTAGTCTCAAGTCTCAACTCTTTCTTTTTGTGTGCCAAGAGCATTATCCAGCTGAAAACCTAGGATTAATTCCTTTTTAGGTGTAGAGAAGCTCATGATGATTTAATAAATGTACTTCCAAAAATAATGAGGGAGTGTTTTTAATAAAAATATTCTAAAAGAAGTCAAATGGGTGGTTTGTGTTGATAATTGATGTTATAACAAAATAACAAATTGCTGTCTTACGTTTGTGCTTTTTTTCTTCACCCTTGTTTGCTTTGTTGAGATGGATCTAATTCCTAGTTTCACTGATCTATTTATAGTGTCTGAAGAAAAATCTTGAAGGGGCTGTGCTTTGAAGTGATTACTCATGGTTTAAGGGCGGAATGTCTTTAGCATACACCAAGTTTTTTGTGTGGATGTAATTTACAATTCAATTCATGTCTAGCTTCATCATGTTTAATTGATTATGATGGCTAATTCCTATATCCTTTTCTAGCGTAAATGTATCATATAAAATGGAAGTGGAAAGTTTGATGAAAGTTCTTTATGTGTATCCTAATTATATCGTTAAAATGAAATTGCTCCGTTGCTAATTCATTCTGTGATAATTCCACCAATAATTCTTCCGGTTCTTGATATGACACCTATTTAGGGAGAAGTTGTTAGTCCTAAATGCAAACGAAAGACATGATTCTAATTTTGATCAACTTCTTCCCAAATACTACCTCCTCCGTTACCAGATATAAAAGTTATTTAACTAATTTAATGTTATTTAAGTTCATTTAAAGAACATGATTTTACCAAAATATCCTAACCACTAACTTTTTCCTCACTCTCTCTTGTTTACCTATGTTTATTTAATATTGTAGAGTATCAATAGTGATATTTTTGGGACATGTTGAAAAAGCCAAAAAGAAGTTTTATAGTATTTAGGAACAATCTCACTCTTTTTTTCAAAAATGTCCTATATTTAGGAACAAGGGTGTAATTCCTATTAATCTTTATTCAACAATGATCTAATAAGAGATGTAATAGGGTATATAGGAAAATAAATTTCATTAGTTTTTATGAAGTTAATCAGCTATATATTTAATACCATCGGCTCTAATTAAGCTGCTAATCAAAAGAACACTTTGACCTTTTTTTAAAAAAAATGTAATTTATTCACTTTATAAATTCTTATTAGAAGTTGCATATGTTGAGATTTAGTTATCTAATTTATTTTCTTAACTTAAAAAAAAGTTGAAGTATATAGTATCATATAATCGTTTCATCCCAAAAGAAAGAGCTACAAATATTACAAAACCAGGCAATCATAAGCTACGTTCATTTTAGAAATGATCCATTATTTCTTATAATCTAAAAAAAAGCGTAAACTTGGCCAAAAAAAAAAAGCGTTGTACAGATCGTAGCAACATCTAGCAGCATCAACATAGAGAACCAAACCTTCTTAGTTTCTGGAACTGAACCACTTCAGAGTTCAGAACTTGATGATCTATTAACTTACCCACAGATCAATGACCATAACTAACTTCATTTAGTTATGACAAAAAATCATCTAAATAAATGAAGTTAGTTATGCCACATTGACCAATGGGTTCTGCAACAATAATTTTGCAGGCAGTAAGTGGCATCATGTGGCTTCAATGTTCGGGTCTGATCTAACTTTAGGGAGCAATCAAAGAGAAAATTTTGAGGTCATGATTTAGACCACTAATTGATAAGGGGTCATAACTAATTAACATCATTTAACCACAACAAAAGTCATGTAAAATGAAATTAGTTATGGCACCCTAATCAATCAGTGATTTAACCATGCAAGGAATGGATGGGAGATCTAAAGATTTATTTTTGATGATTGGGAGTGAAGAAAAGTTTGCAGAAACATAGGAAGAATGGTGAAAATGATGGAAGTTGTTGAGAAAAATGAGAGGCAAAAGTTATGGGATGGGAATGAATGTGAGGAAAGGAAGGTTTTATATAGGGGCTGGACAATTAGCCTAAAATGTATGTATGTAACCCTAGAGGATCTGCTTATGGGCCTTTAAAGAGAAAACTTTTTTTTGTCCGACCTTGGCAACCTTTTTTTCCCACTTACAGTTTCTTATTCATACTCAAGATAAAATCTTTTTTTTTTAGAATTGGTATATTTCACTCGGTTTTATTTGAATTAAGTTAAACATAAAAGTAATTAAATAATTTATAATAAATTATTATACATGGGAAATTCTTATATAAACTCGAATTGTTATGTCATTTGGGATTTGACCATTCACAACCAACATGCTTTCTACCTCTTGCTGGTCTTCTTCATCTTTGAAATGCCTTCAAATTCTGTAGGTGGAGCTAATCAATAAGTGATGCGTGGGGTGAAATTGAAGGAGAAGACATTTAAGGTGTTCATTGCTTTTTTCACCTACAAAATTAGATTGGGGTGCAGGATGCCTAGTTGCTTCTAAGTAGTTTTTTTTGTAAGGGTTAAACTTCGAGGTGTTAGAAACCTTAATTTTTATCTACTTCATTACCTATTAATCAAAATCTAATATGTAGTGTTTGGCAAACATTGGTTTTGTTTACGGGCATTGAAGATTAAAAATATCTCTGTGGAGTAAAACTATTTAGTATTCAAGAGCCCTAACCGTACAAATAACTCTAGAAAATTTGCATACAAAATTAGCTACACTTTTAAAAGGTATTGACAATTCATGTAACAAGTTTAACAAGTAATACACACACATGCCTGATGCCTATCACTTTTGACATGTAAAATACCCGAGAAATATTTAAATTATTGACAAGACACACGAGGAAATATAACTAATTGAATAAGTTTTATAAAATTAACTAAATTTAGAAGTATGAAAAATACTACGTTTTGAAAAGGCATTGACAATTCAAGAAAAGAATTTCACGAGACTTTATGAAATCAATCATAGTATATACTATAAAAGCATCACCATCTTCTGTCAAAAAAGGCACCACCCATCGGTTCATCCCAAATAAAAGAGCTTGAAATATTAAAAAATCGGACAATCATTAGCTATGTTCATTTGAGATATGAATCCAATATTGCTTAATCTACAAAAACAAAATATTTAAACATATCCACAAATCATAGCAACATATCTAAACAGAGTATTAAAATAGAACCAAACCATCACACACTTCAGAACTTCAGAACCAATTTGGATCTCTTAATTTACCCACAGATCAATGACCATAACTAACTTCATTTAATTATGATAATAAATCATCTAACTAAATGAAGTTAGTTATGGCACATTGATCAGTGGATTCTGCAACAATTTTGCAGGCAGTAACATAACAGAAAGTGGCATCCTGGGGCTTCAAAACTAATACATGCATGATGTAAATTACTCATTGATTAGGGTTCATAACTAATTAAGATCATTTGAGCACAACAAAAGTCATGCAAAATGAAATTAGTTATGGAACCCTAATCAATCAGTGATTTAACCATGGAAGGAAGCGATAAGGTTTAATTTTGGTGATGGGGAATGAAGAAAAATTCTGATGTGTTGAATGTGAGGAAATGAGAGAAAGGTTTATTGTTGCGGCTAGGGAATGAGGCGAATGTGTGTAATGTATATAAGTATAACCCTAGCTAGCTATGCTTATGGGCCTTTATATAGCAAAGTTAACTATTTTGTCTCCTCCCTCTGGTACTGTTTTTTTTCCCATTTCTGGATTTTTCTTGATCATGGATTTTTCTTGATGATCAAGAAAATATCTTTGTCATTTAATAGGAATAAGAATTGGTGCGTTTCAATCGTTTTAATTTATTTATTTTAAAATTATGTTAAACATAAAATTAATTAATTATCTAAATTCTTATTTGACAACTTTTTGGGTGAACTTACTTATCACACCATCTGTGGTTTCACAAAATCACAAGCAAATATCTTTTTCATTAGTAAGGTTTAATGTGGAGATTTTAGTCTGACTAAGTATCATAAAACAATTAGTTATTAGTTAATAGATTAAAAAATATCATAATAACATTTATGGTTTGCCTGCTTAATTAGAATAATACATTAAATGAGATTTAATGCGATGGGCATATTAACACGAATTTTAATAAATTATCCTTATTTTTTATACAGAAAGTAGCCTTATTATTTTCTCCTCATATGTAGCATTTCTTTAATTAATTTTTGGCACTCGAGATTCATGTTAAATTTTCTCTTGATCTAGAGAAATATCTTCTGTTAGTAACAAAAACAATTATGAAGAATTGATGAAAAATAAGAGTTTAAAAATTTTGTTCGGTAGAAAAATTTTAATTTGATTCATGTTATTCTTTTATTCCAAAATAATAAAAAACTTAGGATTTGAGTTGAGTGAAAGGTGAATGAGGTGTGGGGTGGTGGGAATATATTTCATTTATACCCAATTTTATTTGACAATAGTTTATAAAATGATACGCATAGTTGGTGATATGCTATAATTAGACAATGAAAACTATTGTCAAATAAAATTGGGTATAAATGAAATATTGTCATTATATGTAAATAGCTCGCCATGTCGTCGGATTTTTTCGGTAAATTCATAGAATCCAATGAAAACTTGAACTTCATAGGCATGAAATTTATTTAACAAAATGTTTGTCAATCATTCATTAATACTAATTTAGCACCATTGCAAAAGTCCACTTCATAAGGTTTAAAACTTGACATTGATGGCCCAACCTTGCTGTGTAGCTTGGCCCATGAAGTCCAAACAAACGTGGCTCTCTACCCTCCGAATCCCCTTCATGGTTTTTTTTATCTATTAAAGAAATAAAATTTTCTGGAAAACCATATTACATGCACCTATATTTTTCTCAAGTTTTAATTTAGATCCTGAACTTTTTTATTTTTCGAAAATCCTTTGGTTTTGAATGTAAGAACTAGAGGGAGTGTAAAGAACTTAGATATCAGTAAATTAAATGACGGTATTTTGATCACGCGAGATTATCATAAGGAAATTTCTGGATATCTCTTACTTTATGAAGACATTTTGATCACATAAGAGATTATTAGGACTTTTGATTTTGATATCCGGTTTAATGGAGGCATTTATATCAAATGGAAGACCATTAGCAGGACCACAGGGTTGACGGATTCCTAGCCAGGAAGTCTAGATTAGAGAAATTAAAATATATAAAAAAGGCATCCCAGATTAAAATCATGGCCAAGAGATAATGAACCTTGGAATGGTTCACACGTTTAAAACTTAATTTTCACCCACAGCATGACCGCCATCAACCCCAGGTTGCAAGGGTTTGAACTTATTTAAATTTTTGCGTATGGATACTTTCTGGATTCATGATATTAATTAATGGTCAACCAATAGAATAATCAAGAAGCTAAGCTAATACTTTAACGTATATAAACATCCATCAACACTAACGATTATATATCGACAATAATGCTTCGCCAAGAAATTAAGAAAATATCTTGAGATATAAGGGTTTAGAGTTTAAACGCGTAGATAACTTGGTGTGGCACAATATATAAACACATACATGAATTATAAAATCAACAAAACACGTCTCTTTTTTCGGCCATCAATAAAACACGTCTTTTTTTTTATCAGAAATAAAACACTTCTTGTACGGTTATACATAGCATTATGCATATGCTTGGTTCACACACAGTGACACATACAGATCATTTTGTTTAGGACATATACGAGTTAATAGTGTTTTTTTTCCTTGTATCAAAAAAAAAATAGTGTTTTTTTTCCAACGGGTAATAATGTTAGATTTACAATTTATACAGCTCACGTTTTAGCAACATCAGGGTCGCCGCCGCTAATATCAATTATCAAATTAAAGTCAATGACTTTATAAGAAAGCTAAGGCTTTATTAACTAAGAAGGCTTTAATTTATACACACACATGTGAGAACAAATCTGTGATATATTTATTAACATCAACGAGATAAGGTTAACTTTCACAAAATATCTTTAAATCTTATCAAGTAACTAAGATTTGACCAATTGTAAAATTATAGTTCTATTCTGGCCAGGTTGATCAATGTCTTTTAAAACTAGCTCAATTTTCTTGCATACCCAGATCAGATCTCAACTGTCTAAAACATTATCAACTTAGTTCCAATCCAAATTGAGACAAAACAATGTTTTTTTGCTATATATAATAAAGTATAAAATGAAAAATTTTATGTGAAAATACATAAAGTCTTTTTCATTGACCATCGCTTATATTAGCTAGGGTGTGATGAAGGGCTTATTAAGGCATCACCCAAGTCTTTTTCACCTTGTGTAGAGTTTTTTTCATAAATGAAAAGTGTGTTATATATATGCAAAGATAATTGAATGAAATATATGTTCATGTAACTTGTATAAGATTACACATTATACTACTTATTTATTGGCAGAGTTGTTTTGATCTTATAATAAATCAACAATATTAACAATATTATTGGACTATATATCTAGTACTGAATGTTCTTTAATTTTAAATATCCTAAAATTTAAGAAATATCATAAGTAGTTTAGAATCTTAGGCAGAAAGAAAACATACGATGATAAGATTTATGTAATTCTACTTAAGACCTCAAACTAACATAGGCTGCTAAATGCCAATATTAAAGCATAGTGGATATGTGTGACTTAATTTCGCCTTTTTAGGAGCGGTGCAACCTGGGAAGTCTTAATTACGTAAAAACGTTGACGCATCCCGTAATAAATTATGATTATAAACATGAAACCCATCCAACCTCGGAAGTTGTCACTTTTATTTTTGAAATTATATTTTTCTCTCCGTTAGTAAATATAAAATCACTTTCAAATTTTATTTTAAAACTGTTAATTAAGTTAATTATTATTACACGATACTCCCTCCGGTCCTAAATATAAAGACCTAGTTTACTTTTTTGAAAAATCTTAAAAAAAGCAAAATATAAGTTAATTATAAATTGATTTACCTAATTTTTTTCTTTAAACTTGTTTATTTAACCTATAAATTAATGACTAATATAAAAATATATCACATATGCCATAATTTAATAAAATATTTTGTAACCTTAACATCTCCAAAAAAAAGTCATCTAGGTCCTATATTTAGGACCGGAGGTAGTATTAATTACCAATTCATCCTACTTATATACATTTCTCTCGACTCTCCTCTTTTGTTTGTTTATTATTGATAAACATTAATAGGGTTAATTTGCGAAAATTAAAGTAATGATCTTATGTTTAGAAACAAATTGAAATTTAAACGTGGTTTTATATTTAGCAACAGGAGAGTATTAGAAAGCATTTTTAAACTCTTTGTTTTCTTTTTTTTTTTTGATAAAAAGACAAAATGATATTAATTAAAAGGATTACATTGTCTTTACAATATCATGGAAAATAAAAGGAATAGCAGTCAACCATTCATCTGAAACCAAAATGATATTAATTAAACTCTTTGTTTTCAACAAAGACTTCCTTATAAACATGCTCAAATCTAACTTAATCATATAGTTATACAAAACTAGGGAGTTGAACAATATCGAATCTTGATCGATCCATGATCTATTTTCAGAGTTAATCAGGTCATGACCTAATCAGGTTAAAATTAAAAGTCAAACTCATAAAAATACTTGTGTAAACATTACTAATACTTGAGTGCTAGATTTGAACCTTACTAATACTTGAGTGTTAAATTTGAACCTTAAATCTTTTCATATATGTGGTGATGATGTGGTGATGACGTGGCAGGTGACATGGTCTAATTGGGTGACATGGCCTAACTGGGTGACGTGAATGGTCTGATCGGGTCAAATTTAACAGTCAAACCCGTCAGAATTGACAGAAATGCTAGATTTAACTCATTTTGTAATAGGTGTGTGCTACATTTGAGACCCGAAATTCTTGATTATATTATTGATGAACTTTTGTCAATGGTAGAGTACTAGATTTGACCATTAACTCTACACACACGACGTATCTGTACACACACATATATAGTTGTGTATACATTTTTTCAAACAGGATCATCATCATGAGATCTATATAAACATTTCTCTTAATCAAATATGTCAACCAATATACTAGTTTAATTAAGGACCAAAATATAAACAACTAAAACGAGCAAAATAAACACAACCTTGACGGCTAGCTAATGAAACCAACAATAATGACACCGAGAAAATGATATTTTAAGACTGACAAGGCATGAAGACTATAAATATTGGTCGTCATATTCTTATATATTTATACCTCCTCTACATATTCACTCCCCCAACTTGTTACCGTTGAAAACTTAGCTTTCTAATAATTTAGTTTATCAAGTTGAAATTCAATGTTAGGCTTCAAATATCTAAATGTATGAGTAGGGATAGAAGACGTACCTGACTTCTTTGTCTAAAGTCTAATCAAAAGACAAGTAGGCTCTGACAAAAATAAAATAAAAGAAAGTAGGATAGTGCAAAGTCGCAAAATTTAAATGGTATGCTTATAACAAATTTTTATACTAGTCATTAATAAGTCAATGTTCATTTTAACAACGCACTCCTTCATTTTTTAAAAATATATAGGGTCTAGTTTGGGAGATTTTTAATCATAAATATAATACCAACATATATAATATATACTTACTCTCTCAACATATATAGTAATATATATACCAACATATAATACACACACACTTACTCTCTCAAATTTATAGTCATTTTTTTTGTTAATCACCGCCCGGTTTAATCCGGACTCGAGGGGTAGGAGTGTTGCCCACATAGGTAAGGTTGTCCTCTCTCCCAATAAGAGCGCTTCCCGGGAATCGAACACGCGTTCTCATCCTTACAGGGGTTGTAGCCCACTTATCAGCTCAATCAACTACCTTTTACCCGGAAAATGTCTGTGCGAAAGTGCAATAGCTATTTAAAATGTTAAAGGATATCGGATCATTTTTACCCTAAAAATGTCAAAAATAAAGAATCAATTTGTTCTAACGGTTTAAAAAATCATTGTTGACTGTTGGAAAATTTACATGAACCAATAACATGTTCAATGGAAGAGTTGAATTGCTTTGTTTAATTACTTTTTGAAAAACTTCCACACAATTCCATATACTTTTTGGCAAAAATAGATCTTAACATTACTCCAAATTATCTCTTTTGAATTAACAAATAAGCATTAAAGAGGGTATTTTGAGAAAATAAACACACATTTTTTTAAGAAAATATCTATAAATCAATACCCCCAGATTTTTTCTAAAAAATTATGTTAAGTTTTTTAAATGACTAATTGGCTTGGAGTATATTTTAGTTAGTGTGTGTTTGGGGGAGGGGGGGATAGTGTCTAGGCATTTTCTATGATTATTCCAACTAAGTAACAGATATCAACGTTCACGAGTTGGCTTTTCATTAATAATTTAAAGCCACACACAAACACAATTATATATCTCTCTAATATAATAAAGAGTTTGGCCTGCCTGACAAAAGAGTCTTGGGTTTTCTTATCAAACAAACATGATCATCTTCAGCTATATATGGCTATATATGACCTGCCATTCTCATACGCTCTTCGTTCATCACACATTCTATTCAATCTTCTTCTTCCAAAGTCATCAATCTAATTAAATTACAATCAAATCACCATGATGAGCAACGCGACGGAGCCATCTGACGGCTCACCTGAAGACGTAAGTGGATATGCATATTACTCCTTTGGTCTATCCATCGGAGTTCTCCTTCTCTTTGCTTTTGTCACTTTCCTTCTATACTTTTGCACCCGAAGAAATGCCCTCAACACATCTCAACACCTCAATCATAACAATCGTCCTAGCTTTGCCTTAAGGTCCATTAGTGTGGTACAAGAAAATTCCAACTCTTCCCACTTATATGGTTTGGATGAAGCCACCCTCAAGACTTATCCGGTGTTGTTATACTCCGAATTGAAGCGTGATCATAAAGGTAATTCCAATGGTGGCGATTCGGGGAGGGTGGCAGCTACATGTTCAATATGTTTAGGGGATTTTGGTGAGAGTGAGTGGTTGAGGGAATTGCCAGATTGTCATCACTTGTTTCATAGGAAGTGTATTGATATGTGGCTTAGGATGAACTCTTCTTGTCCCTTGTGCCGGACTTCGCCCCTTCCGACGCCGGTTTCTACGCCATTGGTGGAGGTTGCCCCCTTGGCAAGATCTGGGGCCTCATAATGAGAATTATTATATTCAAAGGTGATGTTGTTTATAATTAAGCTACTAATTGTTCATCTACTATAATTTACATGGATCTTTTTTCTTTTGGTCTTAGAATATTTTTTGATACAGTGGTCTTAGAATATTGTGTTGTACATGTTGTAGTGATACAATTGGACTTTTCTCTCTATTTTTTTAAGATATATATGTTAGAAATACACACTAATTAATGTACATTTTATACTTTATAAATAACAGTGTAATAAAAATAAATACAAAAAATCATACACAAATTCTAATTTCATATTTACTTGAATGTTTTCCTATGACATATCTCCACAATGTACAAGTGTATGAAGGGTAGATAAATATATTTACAATTTTGGGTATTTCCCCCCTCTAATTCTCTTGTTTATATCTCGAAAATTTTCGTACAAGTACTCCGATATTAATAATGAGTTAATTGGAAAAAATTATGAGTTAATTAAATATAGAATATAAAATTTATCTAATATAAGTTTATACAAATTCTCGGTGAACTTATAGAATGAACTCTATTAGTAAATAATAAATTCAAAGAATTAGTTACTAATAGAGCACAATGATAATATATGATCCATTTAGTCAGTCCCACGTAATTCCATAAGGCTCTGTTCTTGTTGTATATGTTTATACAAATTATTCTGAAAACATGGAATGAAGAAGTCAAATTGGAATTATCTCGTCACTAATATGATTAATTGTACTGCCCAAGACTAAATTGTAGTTCTCTCCTATTTTAAACCATGGCAAGT
This sequence comes from Mimosa pudica, assembly GCA_029929735.1. NCBI lineage: Eukaryota > Viridiplantae > Streptophyta > Magnoliopsida > Fabales > Fabaceae > Mimosa > Mimosa pudica. The sequence goes on along the minus strand of JAKELP010000021.1, from coordinate 906,691 downwards.
GCAAGCATAAGTATATTCATTACATATTTTTTGGCTTCTCTATTCATATTTGACGACCTTAAATGTAGGTTTGTAGCTGAGAATCAAACCTACATTTGACATATCATATGATGTTAACCCATTCCACTAGAACCAATCTACATTAGGATCTCCCAATCACACTTCTTCGACTATGACATACTAATATACTATATATTATACTGCATATGATAGATTGTTTTTCGTTGAACTTTTGAGGTATTAATAAAAGCACCTATGAAGTCAGAAAAAATCTTACTCTTACCAACACGAAATTAAATAAATTAAACCTTTGTGAACACTCAACATCTAGGCCATAAATAATGTCATTTATTTTATAAAGGGCAATGACCTTATTTTACCCTTCAAGTAACCACCCTGGATCACTAGGCACCTTAAACTAACATTGGGTACAATTTTACCCCTGGACTAACCAAAGTGGTCCAATTTTACCCCTGAAATAACCAAAGTGGTATAATTTTACCCTCTGACGAATGTAATGTTGACACGTGTCGTCCACATGTCAACATTACATCCTACGTGTCAACATTACATTGGCCAAAGGGTAAAATTGGACCACTTTGGTTACTTCAAGGATAAAATTGTACTCAGTGTTAGTTTAGGGTGTCTAGTGATCCAGGATACTTACTTGAAGGGCAAAATAGGCTCATTGCCCTTTTATAAACAAGTCCTCCACAAGTTGCTTCATTTTATAACAAGAACGAATTTAATCATCGCCATATCCAACCTAACCCATCTGGATCTGTTTTTCTCCAATTTACTTTCCAACCTATACCCTCCAGATTCATATTTTCTTCAACAACCTCTGTTGCTAAAACTAAAAGTGCTTGATCCACTTCCTCATTCTGTATACATATTAAAGTATGAATTGAGGCCATATGAGTATTGAATTCACACTCTTCAACAAAAAGCTGAAAAAGAGTTTGACTTTCTTTCCTTTGTCAATGAAATGGGTATAACCGTATAAATTTAAACTATATCATGCATTGATATAAATTAAATGTAAAGTTTAAGTTATAATAACATCTTTGCATCAATGTAAATTGCAATTTTTGTTAGATTACAAGCAAGATAAACAAACATAGGACATATTATATCAGCGTGCCAGCACTGACTAACGTCCAATTGATTTTATTTAGAGTAGAAGGATCGGATTTCAAGTTCAAGATCAATTCTTTTAGGAAAAGCTCATTTTAGATAGAGACATTAAGTGTTGGTTCAATTGGAACATACACATACTTGACCCCTTAAACATCTAGTTCAGAGCACCTATGACACATAACAGTACATCAAGAAATTAGTTTCTCTTACGGCTGGAAATGCTATTGGTATTATTAAAAAATGCCCTCGCAATGTTAGGAAATTGAAGCCCATGAATCCACTCGTAGTTTCCAATCCACAGCGTCACCGATGGACGAAAATGTCAAATCCTTCACCCTTGGCTGTAAAATCTACCTAAAACCGAAGTTGGTGAAAAAAGAGCAGCCAACATGATGACGAACTTAAATATGTAAAATGGAGATAGCTGAAACGGAGCAAATAAAGAACAATTTTTCGTTGCAGATCTCATGCCTTCTTTTTACCCAGTGATCAGGAGCCATTAACCAACTTCGTTTAAAGAAGGCTCAAAAGCAAGCCATGTATCTAAATGAAGTTGCTTATGGCACCTTGATCAATGGACCCCACCGTCTCCTTGGCAGCAACAAGAGATGAAGATTGAAGATTTGGGGTTTGAAAAAAATAAACAAAAAGTCTGGAGATCTCGAAAATCCAAACCCCACAGTTCATCAAAGATTCAGATATGAAATATAGTGTGGGGTTCACTAATTTTTTCGACTATATACTCTAAAGTGAAGTGTAGGAAAAACACAATGCCCAGTTGCCCACACACGCTCACACAAACACATGCACACATATATGTAGATCCTTCAAAACCTAAATTGGACTGGGTTTTGGGCCTGGCTTCTAGTTTATCATCTAAGAGGAGAGAAGCTAAGGGGGAGAGAGGGGAGGAAAAGAGAGTGTCATAAATGATGTGATGTGACTATGCGTGTTGAAGAGGAACTTATGTGCAAATATTGAGAATTGAGAAATGAAGAAATAAAATGAATATAGAAAAAGAGAAAAAGATGACGACTTGGTGTGTGAACTTGTAAAGTGGGCATCAATATCTATGGCATCCACTAAAAAATTATTAGCGCATATGTAAGTAATTCAAAGGGAAAAAACTCATTACCAATAGGTAGTTGGTTGAGCTGATAAGTAACTTATGATGTAGATACCGCAAATTCTCAATTATTCTACACATCCAATTACAATGACAAATCCTTTTTTTTATACATCGGAAAATACCACAATGACAAATCCTTGGATTTGCATGGTTTTATATGCTTAATTTGAGGCAATTAACATGATTGAGATGCAATGTTTATCCAATTGTGTTTGATTAATATATAAAGCTCTTATGTGTGATGACTCTCATTTTTAATTATATTTGACAAATATTTTGGATATATTTGAGAAATCATTGATAGAGAATTAAATGAGTTTGACAAATAATATCTTGACTTTGGTTGAATAGGATAAGAAATTTATGAATTAACATAGGAAGAAAAAATGTCAAGCTTGTGTAGTTGTGTTTCATGTGCCACACTTTTAATTGTGTAAGGAAGGAACCTTATCATTATCAATTAATGAGACTATGAGCTTACTTGTGCAGTTTGGGCTTGTAGAGAGGAAGGATTATTCAACAATCATGGGCTGGACATGCAGAAAAGAAAAGAAAAACAAGCTGAAAACAAAACAAAAAAAGAAAAAAAAAGGAGAAAAGAAAGGAGGGACACGTGGGGTTCAGCCACATTTTGGGGGAAGAAGGAAGCAGCTGCTGGGTTCGTTTTGGGAGCCGCGGATCAGATCTGAAGGGAGGGAAGGAAGGGCACGTTTGGTTGAGCAGGGCAGTGAAGGGAGGCACCGAAAGGTGCTTCCCCATTTCCTCCTCAGTCATACTAATTTCATTCATCTCCCATCCCTCTCAAATTCCTTCATCCTTCTCTCCATGAGCAACCATTAATCCCTAATTCTTGATGGTGGGAATAAACAAAGAAGGAGCTTGAATCTTCATTAGGGGAGTTTGTAGCTCTAATCTCTCTTCCTTTCTTACGTTTATGCTTTTCTAGGGTTCTAGGAGTATACTTGTGATGTTTGGTTGAATACTTCATATGGTCTATGTTGAATTAGGGATTGAAACTACTTTTATATTGTTGTTGTCATTTTGTTCTTGTTAAATACTTGACTTGGTGCTATTTAACTTTGAGATTAATGAAATTTATGGGTCCATGATTTTGTTTTCTCTTGGTGAATATTTTGGGCTAGTACAAGGTGACTTGGCTAGTGGAATTGTGAGTCAAGTTATTTGCATTCATGAAATGATAATAGGATTTATTGACTATGTTGTGGCATTGGACATAAACTTTGACTAGCTTCAATTTATTATTTGGGTGGCCATTAATAAATTGAAGCTACAAGATTAATTTAGAGCAATTGTGGGGTGACTCAAGTTGTGGATTACAAGTCCTTCATAATTAATTAATTCTTTGGCTTAGAGCTTAATCAACTTAGATTAATTTAACTAATGTTTGGGGTTCCAACATTAATTAAGTTAATCTAAGCCTAGTCTAGAGGGGTCCCTCTAGGGTCTAATTTGGAAGCCAACAACATTTAAACCCCCCGAAAAATATTTTGAAGTGAGGATTTCTTAAGCACCCATCCATCAAGAATAATATTATCCATTTCACTTTCATTTGACCCTTTTATCCAAAAATACCAAAAATATTTATTTGTTTTGCATCCTTCATTCACTCTTAAAAAAAATATATTTCATTTTACCCAAATCCATCTTACATTGCATATAGTTTACTAGGATATTTAGATTAAACAAGGCTCCCTGTGAACGATACCCGGGGTAACTTTCGCTTACCTTGCGGTCCTAAAATTTCTTGAAGGACTAGGCTCAAGGCACACTATACCGATCGCTAAATCGGTGTCCTTCACACAACTAAACCTAACGTACACAATTTGACGTGCGCAAAACAAGTCACTTATATGTCACTTTTTTCATTGCACAATGTGACTTATTTTCAATTTGAGTTAAAAATAAGTCAAATGAAAATTGAAGTCACTTTTCCATAAATCAATCAAAACACACCCAGTAGGAAAAGACTCAGAGACCAAGGGATGGCTATTTCTCAGGATCAAAAGATTCAAGAACCAACAAGAGACATATCTTGCTTGTTCTGAACCAACAAGAGACATGTCTTGCTTGTTCTTTGCCTCGGGCAAACAGGATGGGGTCAGCCTTCAAGCCAAAAAAGTCGCTTCATAATTTTTCAGAATGTGACTTATGCTTTTATTAAAAGAAAAGTAACTTATGCCATATATATCTAGCTCACTCCTACTCAATTTTTGTGCAAACCTAACCTCAAGAATTTCTAAAAAATTATAAATGTCCAATATGGGGACTCATGGCCAATCTTCCATCGTCAAACCATTTTTTCTTTGTTGATTTTCAGTACGTGTTAGGATTTCGAAATCAAAAGTCTTATTGCGCTGGCAGGCACTATTCATTTAGGCTGGCATTTAGTTCGAGGACTTGCTATTCCCGGATTTGTGTGAAAACAAAGAAACAGGTTGGTGCGCTCCCTTTTCTGGGTACCCAATCCTGATCAAGTTCTTTGAAATTCCATCTTCTTCATTGTGATTTAATTTGATCCAGTTGTGAGATCATTTTCAATTTTATCGCTGGTAATCGTTTGACTTTTGTTAAATTTGAATTGACTTTTCAGTATTAATAAAACACGCGATTCACAAATATAATAGACTTAAAACCTTCAGCTTCTTGCACCTTACTCAAAATAATCAAAATATATAATTAAGTACTCAATACAGTCTTTTTTATGAGGAACAATATCTTTTAATGTTAGTCCAAAATACAAGCTATGCCATGGATTCCTTTTGTTTGAAATTTCAAATTGGAAATTTTTATTTTTTATCTTCATCAAATACATGTCACTTGTGCTTTCTCTGTGATAGATTTAGTAATTTACACTCATTAATTATTATTTGTCTCTCCTATACTCTTTTTATGAATTATACTATAATTTTTAGAAAAATTAAACTATAAATGGACACTGCAAATGCTCACATAATCATATATATGTTGGTCTATATTAATCTGGAGTGAATGTGTGATGTCATAAGAAATGTTTTTACCCTTATATAAATCCTTGGTGAGTAATAACTTTGTTTAAAGCACGGTTAAACATATTGAACGTGGGCAAATTTTGAGACACATCTTTTTGAGAAATTCTCTCACGGACCGAATTAGTTGGTGAAATGAGTGAGTAATTTCTGGGAGTTTTCACACCAGTTTCAATATTATAATTTGGTGTATTCCGATTGGACAAGTCTATAATTTGGTGTATTCCGATTGGACAAGTCAAAATCAGCCACATTGATGCAAGAATTTCTCTATTTTTTGTTTTTCAAATCTTTGAAAGATAAGGTCAGCTTTTAAATGTTTTACCCATTAAATTAAAATCAAGGTAACTTTCTTGGAAGATTAATGAAGTAAAATAAAATAAAGTATCTTACAGCAGTATTTATATTCATGATTTTTTACAAATTAATATATAATTCAATTGCATTTAATTTATTTTATAATTATATTAGATATTGAGTTTTTTCAACGTCCCCTAAAATAATTAACTTAATCTTATATAGATTGAATATCGAATATTAAATTAATAAATGGCCTTGACCAAACTAATTTTATGGTTTGATTCTTGCCAAGTTGAATAAAGACTTGAAAACAGGTGTGAAGCATACATTAATCTCTTTTCCTAGTTGGATCTGTTTTGGAACCTGGCAATTTGTCATTCTGGAAAGTTACTCAACCAATAAAATATGAAGTGATAAACATCGTCCCACATGTAAGTCCTCTCATTTTCTCTCAAAACTTCTTTTATTCATTTGTTCCCCTTCTAAGAGTGTTGGAAAGAGAATATACTTAATAATATTATTTCTAATTTTTATATAAAGTGACTAATTCGAACTCATGACCTCAAACTCATGTGCCCTCTAAAATAATCTTTGATATATATATATTATTTTGGAATATTTATTAGCAACTCAGCCATGAGTAAACTCTCTTTGATTCATATATAACAAGGTAACAAAAAAATGTTTTGGTCAACTTCACAAGAGGTAACATAGAAAAATTGAGATAATACATATTTAATCTCCATTTTTAATGAAAAGGGATAAAAGAGTAAATGATATACGGGTAAACAAAACTACGTACTAATATATTCTTGATTGGCGCAATTTGGTTGATTAATTCTTATAATATTAATCGTCCAAGGAAGTATATCTGTCTTGCTAGGGCCTGATGTCACATATTTTGTACTAGTAGCTGGCCATATCATCAGTTGACCTTCGATAAAAAAAATCTATATAGCTTCCACACCAACCTAAATATACATCACCAACTATCTTAAACTCTGACTCGTTCCTTCTTAAAGACTTTCATTTCATCTTCTTCTTCTCCTCCAAAAAATCTGATCACATTCCAAAATAATCGATGAGCTCAAACAACACATCAGAATCATCTCAAGGCTCTAAACCTTCGTTTAGTGGATATGCCTATTACACCATAGGACTATCCACCTCAATCCTCCTTCTCTTCACTTTCATCACCGTTATCTTATACTTCTGCTCCCGTAGAATATCCATGAACCCCACACGCGTCTCACAACATTCCAATTTAAGCTTTGACTTAAGGTCCATTATCACTGCCCAACATCCTCCTCCAGCCACAAATAACAATAATAATCCAGCACAAGTAGGTGTTGATGATGAGACCTTAAAGACTTATCCCATGTTGTTATACTCCGAATTAAAGCGCAAAAGGAGAGGAGATTCTAGTGGCGATTCGGGGGCTACATGTTCAATATGTTTGGGGGATTTTAGTGATAACGAGTGGTTGAGGGAGTTGCCGGATTGTGGACACTTGTTTCATAGGAAGTGTATTGATATGTGGCTTAGGATGAACTCTTCTTGTCCCTTGTGCCGGACTTCACCACTTCCTTCACCCGTTTCTACGCCTCTGGCTGAAGTTGTTCCCTTGGCAAGATCTGGGGCTTGAGTTCATAAAAGTGTTTGATCAATCATATAGGTCATGTCAAACTATTATTGTTCCGGCAAGGATTATTTATGAATCGATTTCTTTTATTTTGCTGCTCTTAGTGTTTTGTATAGTTGGAATTTGGGGTTTAGATGATGTTACAAAAGCTCACAAGTAATACATACATATATACGTGCATATTTTTTTTATACACACACATGTATATTAAATTTGTTTATTTCTTCTGGTCAAGTACATGTTTTTTCTATAGTTCAAATAAGCCACCAGTTTGAGATGCGAAACTTTTTTTCTTTGATTTTAATTTAATTCCTCTATAACATTTGTGTATGCATAAATAAAATATGATCCAACTTATTATTGGTCGAGGAAGTATAGTTATTGGCCGAGGTAAAAACTCTATTTTATATTTTGATAGTGATTAGCATTAAATCTAAAATGACTTGCGACATATCATTGATCAAATTAAATCCAAAAAATATGATTAAACTATCTTTGTGTGCTTAGAAAAGGAGCCAAATGGGAGTGTCTGAACGATCGCTTGCTGGCAATTGCGAAGAGATGGGGATACACACAAAGACTAATACTAGTTGGTAAACTTAGTTAAATACTCCCTCAAGCCTCTAATATAAGAGTCAGCCGCCAAAAAAACGCTTTTTAAGAAAACATGTGAATGTTAGTTGGGTGTAGTTAATGTTTCTTTTCCAATATTGTTCATATTTATTGTGACACTTTTAAGAGAGAAAAATACATAAACATAATAAACATGAAAGAGAGTTAGGGGTAAAGTTGGAAAAAACACATTAAATGGGGAGAGAATGTGAGATGAGCTCACTCTTATATTAGGGATCAAAACTATTCAAATTTTAGACTCTTATATTAGGGACCAGACAGAGTAATAAATACTTATCTGTAAAAACAATCCATGTAGTATCTTAGTGGCCAACTGGAGATGTATAAAAAAAAAAGTGGCCAACTGGAGTTAAGTTTAGTACTTTAGTCCTTTATTTTTTTTACCTCAAATTTTAACGCTGATATTTCTTAAGGGGCATTAATTAATTTCGGTATTGATTTTTGTCAATATAAATTATAGGCGGCGTTGATTTTACTCTTTTTAGTTTCAAATGATTTGGTTTGATGTTGAATAAAGAGACTAAAACAAGCTCATTAAAAGTACAAGGACCCGCCATTGTATTCAATCAACATTATTTTTTTTATAATAATTCAATCAACATTCTTAGGAAACTATGGATAAAAAACCAATGATTTGCTACTAATGCGAGAACTAAAAAACATAAAAACATACCTGTCATAATATCATGTTATAATAATTAATTTAAATAGCATCCTTAATTTAATTAAGTTAGTTAAAATGGTTTTATATTTAGAAAGAGATGGACTATCATATATACTAGTTGGAATAATAAAGTTATTATGATAAAGGTTGCTCATTTTCAATAGAATTTATCAATTTAGTGAAGATGTAACCTTAACGACACGACAATACTGATCAATAATGATATTAAGAGAAGAACATGAAAAGGACAAAGAAAACCCATTAAGTCATCCTGCTTTTGAAAATTCCATGATACTCATGCCAATCATAAATATAGTATCCATTTATCTAATCCATTATATTAAAGAAGTTATTTAAGTTAATTAAAATCCCATCATTTTACAAAACCTCACACCTTCTACTTTGTTCTAACCCACTTGTTTTTACTTGTTTATTACCCCTCTTATTCTAAATATAAGATTCTTTTAATTTTTCGAAAGTTAAAGAGCAAATTATACCATTAAATTATAATATATGTCATATGCATATAAATAGATTATATGATTTATAAGTAGAGTAAATTAGTTTTATGAAAAAAAAAATATAATTATAGACATTTTAAAGTGATAAACTTGTAATTCTTAATTAAATTAAAAAATCAAAGTGGTTAATTAGAACCAAATGGGAGTATTAAGGATTATCAATATAGATAATTTGGAAAGGTGTTGAGAAAATTTAGAAAAAAATTTATATTTATAAACAATTTTACTTTCCGAACATTATATATTTGGGAAAGGAGAAATACTACTTTTACAGGGAACTACATAGATCGTCTGGTATGCAGAAAAGTGAAGCAATAATACCATGCATATCAATCCAGGAGTTAAAATGCCCCAATCAATACATCTATAAGATTGTGCTATTTGAAAATTGATACAGGCGCACTATACCAGCGCAAAGACAAGGGAAAAGAAAAAACCTGAAAATATGAAGAGACACATAGAGTTGATCATTCAAAAGAATTTTATTATTATTGTACTTATACTTATGTTGATGTCTTTTAATTAGAAAGTTTTATCACCTAGGCATTCTCAAATTTTAGCGTATTTGATGGAGACAACGAGGAATAGTGCATACAAATATTTCATCCTGGTTTAGTCGTCCCCGGGTCTTCATAACTAATCTACATCCAATTCCAGAATACCTCTAAGATTTTCAATTCACTATATCCTTTAATTTTAACTGGGCACTTGATCTGAGAACCTTTATAATATATATACTACAAATTTATCTAGTAGGTACTAGGTACTTGCAATGCCATCATTCCCATTCTCCCTAGCATTTTTTGTAATTAAGAAAATTATTTCTCCCTAAGGTTTTTGTCAAATTAATCATGCAGCTCATGTAAATAAAAAAATGAGTTACAATTTTTCAACAAAAATAATTTACGAGTGTCCTAAAATTCTGTGGTAAAGAGGTGATCTCAATTTTTTGCACATTTAATTTTCTCAACGTAAATACTCAACACTTATGATTGTTTTTTTATAACAACTCAACACTTATGATTAACCTATTTTTAACATATCAAGTTATTGATGTTGCATAATGTACTTCCTCAAACAAAAACAAGATATGCTAGGGAAAGGAATTGATCGAATTTGAACATATATATGTTTGTCACATTAATTTAAATTATCTCATTAAGGAATAGAGGAAGTATACCATTTTATATATAGTGGCTTGAAATCATTGTCACAATCTTATCTTTTCCCGCACCTGCTCCGTATATGACTTCTATGGAATATACTTTGCACCACATTTGGAATCCAGCCAACACGTCTCTCGACAAACACCCCAGGTAAATATATAATAAGGACGTTCTAGGTAAATTTGCTGCACAATAAAGAGAGGCTGGCACCTCTATTTAACGAATAAAACTTGTTTTATCTTGAAAAATAACTTACTGAATGTCTTTATTTATAGCTCCCATGTTATAAATTTTCTTTAAAATAAAAAATAATAAGATCACTCTAAAGACTCATTTGGTATAGTATTTTAAAATTGTAGACATTTTAGAGATTTTGAAAATACATCAAACAAATTTTTGTAACATTTTTTTTCTAAAATCAATCAAATCCCAAGAAAAAGTTTACATGTGAAAAAATCAGTGGTGAAGATTTTAGAGGATCTTTAATGAGGAAGTATATTTTATTTGCTAGATATATATACAATGTTTTTCATAGAATTCATAGGGTAAATCAATGTAACTAAAATTTGATATTTCAACATTCGGGTAATTTAATTCAGATGGATTTATTTTATTTGAAAAATAAAAAAGAAAGAGAAAGAAAGTGATGGGGAAAACAAGAATAATTAGTTGTCATATACCTTCCATTAATTCCCAAAAGATCCTATCTTCAAAAATATCCTTTCTTCTAGCTACACTTACATATAATGACCCTCAACGCCAGCGCCATCGCCTTGACCTTTGGAATCTTCTTCCTAGTCCTATCCATCTTTCTCGCTTGCCTCCGCCTCTGGCAGCTCACCGGCAACCCCGCCATGTTCACTTTCCTCGCATCTCCTCCGGGCACCGCGATACCGGTGGTCAGCACAATCGTCATAGAGGTACCACAAGGCCTTGATGACTCCACTATCAACACCTTCCCTAAGCTCACATACTATGAGATGAAGAAAAGCTCTTGTTGTAATAATAGTAGTGGTAATATTGAAGATCCTTCTAATTCTTCTTGTTCCATTTGTTTAGCTGATTATAAGGAAGAAGATATGTTAAGGTTGCTTCCTGATTGTGGTCATCTTTATCATCTTCTTTGCGTTGACCTTTGGCTCAAGTTACACAACACTTGCCCTATATGTCGAACTCCTATTAATCCCTCTCCTGTTAATAAAGCTCGTGATGAAGTTGATGATCGGTCAAATAATAATTCCGGTGTTGAGAGGACATAGTTTGTTCGATCATCGGCCGCCGCCGGCTTTTATGTTTTGTAGATTAAAATAATTAGTCAAATGCATAGGATTTAATTAATTTTGAATGGAAGAATTACCTTGTTTTTCTGTGTATATGATTGTAATTAATTTATTTGTTCGTATATGCATGTATTGGAATTTGATCCATTGATTGAATAGTAGTAGTAACTACTGGTAGTCTGGTACTATATATTAATAACTATCTTTCGTTTACTTCCGATTTTCTCAAAGGACATTTACTCAGCTGATCAAGGGTATTAGGCCACATTCTTATCCAGAGGTAGAAATCTTTCCATCCATCACATGCACCAAAGGTCAAACACACATCATCATATCATATTTAAACAAGACAAACCAAGGTGCTAGGTGTCATCTCACGTACAGTACTTTTATGTATTTAAAAGTTGGGAGAATTGCTTTCATGAGTATAAAAACAGAAATATTATCGAAGAAGTCCCATAATCACGAGTATAAATGGGCCTATGCTAGTAGCTCTATATCGGCGCCCAGTGTTTAAGCACTGGTATTGCCCTACACGGACACATATTAGAATAGGCCCAAATCCAATTATATATTTCTTTCGAAAGATTAGTCCTTATTAACACATAGGTGAAGATACCCTCAAGAAACAAAAAATTATGAGATTTCTATACTGGTGCTTAGTCAAACCAAACACTGATATAGGCTGGCTTGTGTAAGCCACATTTTCAAAAGAGTCATTAATTGGTGATTGAGATTATTCGATATTAATAATATTCCTCGTGATTTGAATGAAAATTCACTAGTTTATTATTAAAGAAAAACTTTATAACAGATTTATACACTCAATCAAAGTTGTCGTCATATGTATGTAGACAAATATTTTTGGATATTCCAAGGTTTGATCGATTTCATGGAATGGTTACTTTTTTTGGAGGTAAAAGATCCATTGCATTCATAAACTAACCAATAAGATTCTTACATGGTAATATAAGAAACCAGACAATAGCATTAAGAAAGTCTAATATCGATAATACTCGCTGATCCTATTAACGAGCCATCTTTCTCCAAAAAACATCCTCTTCAACTTCAAGCAACAAATTTCAAGCTTGTCCTATTGTGGAAGGTTTTTATTTATTTATTTATTTTATTTCCACATATAATAATGTAGACACGCAATATATGAAACATGAGGCACCATGAAGAAAGGAGCCTTTCTTCCATATTGAGCTAAAGAGATGATCCTAGGTAACAGATCATCAATAAGTTATAGTAAGCTTCCCCATGCAATTTATGTTTCTGCGTTATATATAATAGTCCAAGCGAGCCACCAACACATCTAAATTAAAATTTGGTACATTGGAACAACAAATCAAAGAATTTTGCAGATAGATTTGATGGAATTTGAGGGAGGTGGGCTATATGTTTATGAAAGAAACCCAATGTTGCACTTTCTTAATGACTGATTGAGGAGTTAAGATTTATCCTTCATAAAGAACTCCATTTCTTGTCCTCCATAAATTGTTTATGATCAGATAATGAAGATAATTTGCTCTTTTGAATCAGTCCTTGTTGAGACATTGGATTGATATATGTGCCACTGACTCACGTATTAACAGAATTATTTTGTTCATGCATGCTGATGTAGAAACTCAAACTTCGGCTTGCCTTCTGAATTAAAAGGAAAAAAATGATCTTAAGCAGCGGTTTATCTGTAACCTCTCGCTCATTTACATCATGAGCTAATTTAATTAAGATTGCACCAGGCTTTGTTTAAACATTTATTTAAAAAAAGAAGCATTATTTGGGTTCGATACTAGATAAGTAGATAGACATAGATCCTAGCAGACTTTTCTAATCAAACATTCTTGAAATTTCAATTAAAATGGCTACCAAAATTTCTCTCCGTTTATAGCTAGATCGATCATCTCCAAAAAAAAAAAAAAAGTCCTCTCCCATCAAATGATCTCAATTACCCAAAATCAAGGCTCTAATAATAATAGAGAAAAAAGTTGAGGTGTTTTTTTTTAACACAAAAAAAAAGTTGAGGTGTTGGATATACTATTATCGAACATTAAATGTATACATTACATTATTTTTGGAGTCAAAATTGACACATTGGTTTGTGACATTTTAACATACTAGAATCCCATTCAATTAACTTTATTGTTGAAAGTAGTGAGTTCTTTCCCTGTTATAAAAAAAATTTGAAAGCAGTGGAAGTTGTAAGTAGCCATTCTCATCAATTTAAATGAAAGGCTTGACAGTTAGACAAGAAGTGACATTGCTTATTATTGGAGATCCTTAACTGGCTCACTATAGGCCCGTGGCTAACCAAATTCGTTTGCCTTTAGGAACAACGTCTATCTTCTTTTGGTTTTATTGAATAAACCATGTCGATATTCACTATGTAATTTATACGAGAATGAGTTGAAGTGATTCATATTATTGAGAACTTGATAGAAAATCGTTTATTTGAGGTGGTTTGGACATCTCTCCATGTCCAAAGAAGACCTATGGTAGATGCACTAGTGAGTATGGTGGATAAAATAACTTGGAGTCCAATTAAAAGAGGAATAGAGAGACGAAGACACACACTCGGTGAACTTATAGAACAAGATCTATTGGTGAATGATATACCTAAAAATTTGACTACAAATATAACATAATGATATCATGTGATTCATATAGCCGACCTCACATTGTGAGATAAAACTTTGTTATTATTGTTGTTGTGGTTAGGGGTGCACAAATCACATGCAAGACAGGGCCCTTTTATGTCCTATGTTATATCTTAAACTCACTGGACTGGTGTTTCTAACCCGATACCATGCTCGATCTTATATGGCACAGAACCAAGTCTAAGTAAGACATTTCCTTCGGGCCATAAGACATGTCCATATTTCCTGTTGGTCTTGAAATTTTTATTTTTTAAAAAATATAACAAAATAAATTAGAAAATCATGAAAATTGAGAAATTAGTTAATATAATATTTTTAATTGGCACACTAAATATTAATTATTATACGACTTATTTTTAAAATAGGAGAATAAATTTATTTTGTTAATGAAAAATAATAATATTTTCGGCTCAGGCCGAACCACCAGTCAAGAGCTTATGCCCTAATCCTATCATATTCGGTGATCAGGTTCAGTTGTGTCTTATTTGTTATGGTTCTAGGCTAATTGGTCCTATGACCACATGAGCTTTGGGCCTCGCCAAGTCTAGGCTGGCCATCAAGTCACCAAGTTTTTGTGGAGCCTAGTTATGGTTATGAATTGTATTATAGTGAATATTTGAGACTAATTTCTAAAAAAAAATATCTAACTAAGTAATTACACATTCTTGATAATTATTTGGAGGTTGGAGGTATTAGTGTTGGTAAATGGTAACTAAGTTAATAAATGAAAGAATTTTTTTTGGGCCAATAATAAATGAAAGAAAATTAGACAAATGAAACTTTACCAAAAAAATATCAACCCAAAATTCATGCAATCTCATATTGGTCTGATCTATTGTTGTACATACATACATACATACATATGAGCTAAAAAAATGGGCAAGTGTAATCTCCATGGTTGTCCTTCGTGAAGAAGAAGAATCAACTAACAAAAACAGGCACATAATATAAACATACATCAACTTCAATTTCAAAATTCTGATCTGAACACAACAACAGCCAATTTCCATGGCGGTAAAATTCTCTCAACTTCTTCTTCTTCTTCCTCAATTACATTCCACTTTCTTTCTTTCCTTCGAAATCTGAACATGTTGTTCGTTCCAATTGTGACAGGACTCATCCGGTACGACGCTCATGGATCTAATCACGGCGGATCCTACGACGGCGTCGGCCACGGCTTCTTCTTCTTCCGCCGTGGCTCCGCCAGCTCAGCCGACCGCGCTAGGCAAGCCGGTCGGAGAAAAGAAGTCCAAACGCGCCACATTTATGCAGATCCAGAGCGATACGTTAACCGTCGCTAAAGCTGCTTTAGCTCCTGTTAGAGGCAACTTAATGCCGCAAAAGCAGAAGAAAAAGGTCCGCAATCATACATTCATACATACATACATACATATATATATATATATATATATATATATATATATATATATATATATGTATATGTTTATCTTCTCTTAAGTAGTTTCTGGTGTAGTATGTTTGATCAATTGGTTGAGATCGGAGATTATCAGAGTAGTTTGCTAGTTGATTTTAGGTTAATCAGCTTCACTATTAATTGGTTATGAATGTTGAATACTCTTGAGGCTTTTGTTTAAATATAATGCTACAAAAGCAGAAGAAAATGGTCGGCAGTTGCATTTTGTGTGTGTGTGTGTGTGTTTTTTTTTTCTCTCCAGCATTTTCTGGTTTAGTATGTTTGATCATTTGGTTGCGTGGTTCAATGATTAGTAAGAGATCAGAGATGATCAGAGTAGTTTGATAGTTATGTTTAAGTTGAACAGCATCAATTGTGATAAGCGGTGTGATGCTATTTTCTCTTGGTGGATTGGTAATAATTAATAAATGTTAAAAATGCTGTTGAAGCTTTTGTTTGTGCAAACGGGAAATGATGTTGTATAGCCCTGTGATATAATGCCGCAAAAGCAGAAGAAAAAGGTTGGAAATTGGATATATCTCTCTTTCTCTTCAGCAATTTCTTGTTAAAAGTATATTTGTTCAATGATTTATGCCAGATTAGGGATGATCAAAGTAGTTTGGTAGTTGGATTCAAGTTGAACAGCATCACTACTAATTGGTTATGAATGTTAGAAATACTTTTGAAGCTTTTGTTTGCACAAAGGAGAGCAATGATGTATAGCCCTGTTTCTTTGATGTGTTGTGCACTTGTATTTACAGCCAGTTTCATATTCCCAACTCGCCAGAAGTATTCATGAATTAGCTGCCACATCCGATCAAGTAAGCATTTGCACTCATAAACTGACAGGATCTTATTTTTCTCTTGACTTAATAATCTAGTAATATAGTTTGGTTATGATGTCCGTTCAATTGCAGAAAAATTCTCAGCGGCAATTAGTTCGCCATGTGTTTCCAAAACTTGCTGTGTATAACTCTGTTGATCCGTCATTGGCACCTTCACTTCTCATGGTAAGTCTCTTCAGTTCTACTTGATTTTCTTAAGATGCCATTGCTTTTGTGATCCTACTATTTGTAGCACCTTCTTGAATCAGATCGACCTACCATGGAATTAGCTATTCTATGGGATGCACTGTAATTTGGCTTTCTAAATTTCATGGGCAAAATTATACTTAGATAATTTGTCTAACCGCACTTTTAGTCTAATCATATATTATTATCATTTTTCATACAGCTTAATCAGCAATGTGAAGATAGAAGTGTGCTGCGGTATGTCTATTACTATCTGGCCAGAATTTTGTCTGACACTGGTGCCCAAGGGGTGGGTGCAGGGGGTGGGATACCCACTCCAAACTGGGATGCCTTGGCTGACATTGATGCAGTTGGAGGTGTTACTCGAGCTGATGTTGTACCACGAATAGTAGAACAGCTTACTGCAGAAGCCAAAAATGCCGACGTTGAATGTGAGCTCCCATTTCGCTTGAGATGTTTACTATAACCATTTGTGGCATACGGTTGCATGTCCCTGTTTGTTAATCACTTGTTTTTTTTATTACCTTATAAGTTCAAATTTGATTAAGAATGAGAGTTTGTTGCTTCAAGGGCTGTTATTCTAAAATTTTTGCGATGTAGATGTGCATATATAAAATTCTGAAGATTTTGTTTTTGGACATTTTTAGTTGGAAGTGAGTTTGAGATATTGGATGTTAAGGAATGTATAGGGAAATGAGATTCATTATATCATGAATGGAAGACCAGAATATTGAGGCTGAATTGAAGAAACATCTTGATTGGCAGTGGAATAAAGCCTCTGGCAAATGATAGGACAGGTTTGACACAATGGTTTAAGCTGCTAAAATGGCAGACTGAGATGTCCTTCAATATTTTGACCACCGGGATTGGCTTTAATTGTATTGTCTGTAAACTCAAGCTTATTTTCCTTACAATAAAATAATTATTGTACAGTATGAGTTATAGAGTAAAATAGATTATTGGATTATTGCACATGTTGTTTATGTAAAGTTGTATTAGACCTATTCAAACATTAAAATTTTCATAAATTTCATAATTTCCTGACTTTTATAAGCTGAATTTCCTTTGTTTTTTTCCGCCATGTTGAGATAGTATTGACACATTTGTTTGGTTGCTTTGAAGTTCATGCACGAAGATTGCTAGCTCTGAAGGCTTTAACTGCTGCTCCTTCAAATAGTTCTGAAATTTTGTCCAGATTGTATGAAATTGTATTTGGCATACTGGAGAAGGTGTGTGCTACCCCATAGTCTCTATAGCTATATGAATATTTCTGCAAACTTGGTGGTTTGAAATAGCATCTTGAAGGATATGATTATATTGCTAGTCCTTGTGATTTATGAGCTACGAGAAAATATCACTCAAGTTCCTCTCAGTAATCAATTTGGTCCTTGAAGTATGATTTCTATCAATGAAGTCCCTAAAGCTCCATATACAAATTTTTTACTCTGATTTGAGCGCATCAGAACCAACAAGTTTTCTGCACTCGATGGAGTGGTTGCCATTCTTGAGTCAATACTTAGACCATTGTGTTTGGGAATGTATGTCTTGAAACCTTAAGGTAACTGTGCGTGATTATGAAACTTTAGGGACTTGGTTCATAAAAATTTAACCTTCAGTGATCAAATCAATAACTGAGGCAGACTTTAGGGTCTGAAAGTTTCATCATTCCCTTTTCAGTTGTACTATATTTGACTTTGGTCTGCTAGCTTGAAGCGTGTTAGTTTTGAATTTGATAAATTATCCGGAAAGTTTAAAATGTGTTATTGTAGAAGAAAAGATCAATTACAATAACATGTGATTGAATGTTTTTATTATAAAACTAGATTGTGATTCAATGCTTTGAGTTGTGTGAGAGAGAGAGAGAGAGAGATGAGCAGCATCGTTCATAACTTATGAGTTGAGTGTTTTCCCCAAAATACAATTATAATTCTGTGTATGCATGGATATATGGATATGGATTTCACCATATCTGAAGGGTGAGTAGTTAATACGACATTTTTTCCCCTTGCTTACCTAAGATTTGTAAATTCTTAACCTCTTCTTTTTAATGTTTCAGGTGGGTGATGCACCGCAAAAGCGGAGAAAAGGCATTTTTGGTGCTAAAGGTGGCGATAAAGAGGTTAGATTGTTTTGCCACTACCTATTTTGTTTTAACTTTGCTACTTGTATGTGTTGCCTGTAGTATCAATTGACTTGTAATGAAATTAGGGAATTGTGAAAACAAACCAATATCTTTCTGACTTGTGAAAAAGATGATAATTATGTGTAGGCAACTTCACAAAGTACATCATTAAATAACAGTCTCTTTAAAGGAAGTGAGCTGCATGTACAGCATAATAAATGTTTTGAGGAAGTAGGTGTTGGGCTCAAATAAAATAAATCTAACTTAAAATAAAAGCAACTATTTGGGTATATTATTACACAACATGGGGTTGGCTACATGGATCATATGACGCCATTGTGCTCTATCAGTAATCAACTCTCTGTGTATATTATTCACCAATAGATCTTGTTCTATAAGTTAAAAGCAAAGAAGCTGCTAGCTCAAATGAAATTACCAAAACATAAAAATCACTGTAAATAAAAGTTACCAAACACAAAAAAATAAATTTGATTATAATCTTCTTTGCCATGTGTAATTTCTCTCCAATTTCCCATCATAACTTTTCTCTGATAAAATGACTGTTAATTCATTCTGTTTGTCTTTTTTATGAAAACCTAGGCAGTGGCCGATGTTCAAAGTTGCTTGATTGTTTAAGTGTTTGCCTCTAAACCTCATTTCTTATGAACTTGCTCTACTGTTGTATGATTTGCTCTTTTTTGGCCATGGATGATTTGCTCAATTGTTTGTTTTAGGTTTAAGTTATTTTTATTCTTATAACCATTAAGCTATAATTCTTTTATTAAGGATTGTTCATCCAACTTAATGGCCATTAATTTGCTTATTTGTCTTGCGTGTGAATGATCATGAATATAGTCTATCATCCGAAGCAATCTACAGTATTCTGCGCTGAGTGCTTTGAGAAGACTTCCTCTGGATCCTGGAAATCCAGCATTTTTGCATCGCGCTGTACAAGGGTAAGTTACTTAGATTGTCATATATTTAACATTTAGAGCTTTTGCTTTGCTACTAGGCAATGAAGAGATGAATAGTATATTCCCCTCCCCAGCACCCTCACATAGAATTTATGCTTATACATGAAAACTAATATGGGGACGGAGTTCTGTGCACACAGAAGGATATAAACCACCATTACGGTTGTATTAGATTGATTCTATATAATTCTTTGGTCAGATATTTAATACTGATGGACAATTAACTTTTCCATGTTTCATTTCTTCACGTTGGTTTATAATTTCCAGTACTAAGCATACTTGATTGCAGGATTTCATTTGCTGATCCTATTGCTGTGAGGCATTCATTGGAAATTGTTTCTGAGCTAGCTGCAATGGACCCTTATGCTGTCGCTATGGCCCTAGGTAAAATAGTAAAGCTTGAAAATCATTCTCCATTGCTCATTTATATATATATATATATATATATATATATATATATATATATTTTCACATTGTAATTTTGGGGATAAAGGTTCCTCCTTACCTCAACACATGGATCTAATATTTCTTGGGTAATCTTCTGCAGGGAATCATGTGCAGCCGGGAGGTATGTTGAATGAATGTTCCGTTTTTTTGGACTGAAGAATGAACATCCCTAAACCATCTTGTTCTCTTGCATCATGAGCTTCCATTGCTCATTGAATCAATTATGAAAACAGAATTTTGTTTGAGGCCTCGTTCTTTGTTGTTTGAAGTCTTTGCATTGCATTACATCATTCACTTTGTGTTTTTTTGGTGTCCTACATATTACTCATCTGTTTCTAATTTTCTTTTTTTTTGGAAATAAGGAGTGCTAAATTTGAAATTGAACGAGATTTTTTTCCTGTGCAGTAGAATATTTTAAAACTAGAAAAAATGCATGACATTGTTTAATGATTTTTATGTTAAAGTTGTACATGGTTGGAAGTCTTGATTGCTATGCCATAATGAAGGAACAAAATTGGGCAAATATGCACTCTTCAATGATAAAACCCCTCTGGAGTGCAAGTCATATGGAGGTAAACCTAAGAAAAGAAGAACCTTCCCTCACTATGCATTCAAGAGGCACAAAAACTCTCCTCAAATCTCACTCAATCAATTCATGTCCTCTCCAACACCAAGACCCTCTATTATATAGCATTTCTTCCTCCCTAATTGTCAAATAGAAAATAGAGCAATGAACCTATTTTGCCCTTCAAGTAACCACCCTGAACCACTGGGCACCCTAAATTAACCCCGGTATAATTTTACTCTTGAAGTAACTAAAGTGCTTCAATTTTACCCTCTGGCGAATGTAATGTTGACATGTGGACAATGCCCATTGATGGGTCTGTCTAGTCAGGGGAAAATTGGACCACTTTAGTTACTTCAAGGGTGAGATTGTACCCAGTGTTAATTTAGGGTGCCCAGTGGTCCAGGGTGGTTATTTGAAGGGCAAAATAAGACCAGTGCCCTAGAAAAAACACCACAGTTACCTATGATTTGCGCTCTATGTCAATAATTTAACACATAAAGTTAAATGCTGGGTAACATGTGTTTATTTTCATGTCCTGAAGACTACCTCATATACCATATTTGTTGTGGGACCAGGAATAAGTTTAATTCCTTATTTGAGGGTTTTGTAGTCTTGCAGTCCTGCTGGAAAAGGAGAACTCACCTATCCTGTAATAACGTTCAAAACTCTCAAAGCACTTAGTTTACAAAAATTCAGAAACAACTTGTTTTTTTTTTGAGTTGTTTTGCTGCTTGTGTGCTTACTTAAGTGTAAATCCTTGTGGAATTTTAGAACTATGCTTTCATTCCACCACAACTAAATTATTTTGTCTGCGATGTTATGCTTTATGTTACAGGTGCCTTACAAGATGTTCTCCATTTGCATGATGTTCTTGCAAGAGTTTCTCTAGCCAGGCTGTGCTACACAATTTCTAGAGCTCGATCATTAGATGGTTGGTACTTCAAAAGCTTTACTTGTTTGAGGAGAATTGATTGCCATGAAATTTGGAATGAATTAATTTCGAGTTAACTTGGTTACACAGAGAGGCCAGATATCAGATCTCAATTTAATTCTGTGCTCTATCAACTTCTTTTGGATCCCAGCGAGAGAGTCTGTTTTGAAGCAATTTTATGTGTTCTGGGAAAATGTGATAACAATGAGAGGTGTGGTTTATGTTGTATAAATGTTATCTACTTATCCTTCTATACCATTATATTTTGATCTTTCTTTGTTTAAGTTCTAGCATCCATGTCAGGAGTTATGCTATCAACCCACTGATGTAATAAATGTATTTTTCCTCCTATTTTTAGGACTGAGGAGCGAGCTGCTGGGTGGTATCGCTTGACCAGGGAGATTCTTAAGTTACCAGAAGCAAAAAAGGAAGGTTCAAAAGATAAATCTCAAAAGAACAAACGTCCACAACCCCTTATAAAACTTGTAATGAGAAGGTTCTGAGAACTTGTTTTATGTACTTGTTCATCCTTATCCAATGGCTACTGTTGAATGGCATCTTATCTGTCATTTGCTGCTTTTCTCTAGGCTGGAGAGTTCTTTCCGTAGCTTTTCTAGACCTGTGCTTCATGCAGCAGCTAGAGTAGTTCAAGAGATGGGTAAAAGTCGGGCTGCTGCATTTGCTTTGGGCTTGCAGGATATTGACGAAGGAGCTCATATTAACACATATGCAGATGCTACAGATCTTCATGAGTCAGATGAAACTGCACATCCTGAAAGTAATCTTTATTTTTAATTTTTCTTGTTTACCAGTCCATGTTTTGCATATTATTATCATTATCATTATTTATTTTTTTATTTTTAGGGTCAACTTGAAGTTGTGCATGTTTTCATAACATTTTTAGGGTTAACTTTTGACAGATGTAGTGCAAAGTGTCAAAGATAAGATGCAAATCAATAGGGACAAATTTTGATACTTCATTGGACATGCAAATATATGTGCTTTCTATTGGATGCTGACCCTTTATTCTATTAAGGTCATAGGATTTATCTTGTAATCCATAAATCAAATATGGACTTTCCACTTGAGTTCTGTCTTGGGTTATATTGGCCTCAAATCTCTTTAGCTATGGTGACTTCTATGGTACCTAAGTAAGATAGAGAACTCTATCCCAAATTCTAGCTATTGAGGTGGGAGAACCAACTCAATTATTTGGTTGAGCATCTTATACTATTCGATGTGGAACTTATCATATCATCTTATACTACCAATCCCTCATTAGACTTAAACTTTTCTGAGATATTTTTTTCCTTTTCTTTTTCTCCCTCACTCGCATGCATAAAACCAAGTAGTATAACCAAGTGGGTTGGTAGATAGTGTTGATAAGTAAGTAGTCTTTCTGTGTAGATCATTTGATTGCATACTTGGCTTCTGAATGTTACTTTTTGTAGGTATCAGAAGAATTTCATCTATATCTAATGGGACTGGTGGCAGAGATACCATTGGAGGTTTATTGGATTCCCTAATGGAAGTTGTACGGACAACCGTTGCCTGTGAATGTGTTTATGTACGGGGCATGGTAATCAAGGCTTTAATCTGGATGCAAAGCCCATATGACTCATTTGATGAGCTAGAATCTATTATTGCATCTGAACTCTCGGATCCAGCTTGGCCAGCAGCACTGTTAAATGATATATTGCTCACTCTTCATGCTCGTTTTAAGGTAAATGAACTTTTTGGTGAAGATTGATATGTGATTGCATCACTCATGCTGTTTAAATAGAGGGTAAAACTGGTAGAATTTATGCATCAAATTTAAGCCCTTTGTTTCTCATAATTTGGAACAAATCAAGTCTCCCAAAAATCTCTTACATGCAAGGCCATAGGGGGTATTAAAATAATAATAACTAATATAAAATAAGATAAGGACCTAACTTGTACTTCAACTATTCCAAATCTTATCATTTTTCGTACGACCAGACATTTTCTAGAAAAACACCTGGTTCCAGTGGTGCTTTTTTTACCATGTCAAATATTACATGGAAAATTAGAACCTTGATATTTATTACTACCTCCGGTCCTAAATATAGGATCTAGATGACTTTTTTTTGGAGAGGTTAAGGTTGCAAAATAGTCTATTAAATCATGACATATTTGATATATTTTTAGATTATCCATTAGTTTATAAGTAAAATAAACTAGTTTAAGGGAAAAAATTAGTTAAATCAATTTATAATTAACTTATTGCGCTTTTTTTTAGGATTTTTCAAAAAAGCCAATTAGGTCTTATATTTAGGACCGGAGGGAGTATTAAATTTCAACTTGATTTGTTAAGCCGTCAGCTGTTTATATATGATCAAAGTTTACTGTCCATTCGCTGACTCAGAATAACAGTGCTCCTACTTAATTGATGGAGCATGGATTTGAGTTTTGTGAGATTGAGGAAACTGCATTAATGTTTGCATATGCATGTTGAGAGTCATTACTGTACCACATCATTAGTATTTTTGGATTCTGTTGAACATGTGACATGTATGTTAGTGTCCTTTGGAGTTCATCCATAATGTGTATCATAATTTTGCCTTAACATGTTTCCATTTTGGTTCGAAGGCTTCTCCAGATATGGCTGTTACTCTTCTTGAAATAGCAAGAATATTTGCTACCAAGGTTCCTGGAAAGGTTGACGCTGATGTGCTACAACTGTTGTGGAAGGTATGCTTGTTTGCTTTATTGTTATTATATTTAACCTTGATTGTGTTTTGCAATTCTGATCTGCTTGGTATCTGCTGATCATAGAGTGATGAAATCATCTCATTTCAGTTTTCTCACTCACAAGTTTTTAGTACTTACAATGACATAAGTACATGTACAAACTATGATCAGTTGCTCATTTTTTTAATTTTTATTTTTTATTTCTACTAGAATGGATGATTGACTGGAATTATATTTTGTTCCAAGACTTGTCTTGTTGGAGCTGGTCCAGATGGAAAGCATAAAGCTCTAGAAGCTGTCACTATTGTTCTTGATCTGCCACCTCCACAACCAGGATCTATGCTTGGTCTTACTTCGGTAGACAGAGTTTCTGCATCTGACCCAAAATCTGCTCTTGCATTACTGAGACTTGTCCAAGCTGCAGTAAGTATTGTGTTATACTCATTAACTATTCAATTCAATTATCAATTTAAATTTCTTTGGTTTGCTGCAATCCAACGTATACTTGCAGGTGTGGTTTCTTGGAGAAAATGCAAACTATGCTGCATCTGAATATGCTTGGGAATCTGCAACCCCTCCCGGTACTGCATTGATGATGTTAGATGCTGATAAAATGGTGGCTGCTGCTAGTTCTCGTAATCCTACTCTAGCTGGTGCCCTGACCCGGCTCCAGAGGTGTGCTTTCGGTGGTAGCTGGGAGGTACTTGTTTCTAACTTGTTATCATTGTTTGCAATACTTTTCCTCTGTTCCATAACTTGA
Source organism: Mimosa pudica (assembly GCA_029929735.1). Classification (NCBI taxonomy): domain Eukaryota; kingdom Viridiplantae; phylum Streptophyta; class Magnoliopsida; order Fabales; family Fabaceae; genus Mimosa; species Mimosa pudica. Next base: position 881,571 of record JAKELP010000021.1, on the reverse strand, counting down.
GTAGTTTGTTCAGTTCTCTAGTCATGGCCTTGGGAAGTTTGTTTATCAAATCCATTTTTCCGTTTGAGATGGTGATTTGTTGAACAATTTTATGCTGTATTAAGAAATGATGTTGCTCTGTTTGTTTGCTACTCCAAAATTAATGCTAATTCTTCCTTTAGGAATATGCTGTGTGATTTATATGCTTATGTATTGAATGGACCTACAGATTCGCATTATTGCTGCACAAGCTCTTACAACAATGGCAATCAGATCTGGTGAGCCTTTCCGGCTTCAGATTTATGAGTTTCTGCATACTTTAGCACAGGGTGGATTGCAGTCCCAGTTTTCAGATATGCATCTCAGTAATGGAGAAGATCAAGGGGCTAGTGGCACAGGCCTTGGAGTTTTATTAAGTCCCATGATAAAGGTCTTGGATGAAATGTATAGAGGACAAGATGATTTGATCAAGTGAGAGCTGTAATTTGTTTTTTGTTGGGTTCTGCGAATGGCTGTCTGATTATAAAATGCTCATGAAATTTCTTTTAACAAACAGAGAGATTCGCAATCACGACAATGCTAAGAAAGAATGGACTGAAGATGAACTAAAGAAACTATATGAGACTCATGAAAGGCTGTTGGACCTTGTTTCGATGTTTTGTTATGTTCCCAGAGCGAAGTATCTGCCTTTGGGTCCAATAAGGTACAATTTTGCTAAAACCTCGTCAATACCCTTTTGTATGTTTTTATTTTTCTGCTTTGCATGTTTTTATATTATAAAAGTTTAGTAAATTATTTTGAAAAATGTGTACACGTTTTGGCTTTTGCATATCTTAATGTACTTGTAGTTTTTAGAAGCCAGGCATGTAACACTTATTATTTAGGGTGAAAAGGCAAAATTAGCCACCGTAATGTTCCAAATGGACAACTTTGGCACCCGTAAATTGGATGGTGCAAAACCGGACATTATAAAGCAAAATGGGACAAATTTAGCCACGCCGTTAAGTTGAAGCTAGAGGTTAATGAAGGTGGGCCCCACGCCAACACTCACGTCTGTTAGCTTCAACTTAACAGCGTGGCTAAATTTGTCCCATTTTACTTTATAATGTCCGGTTTTGCACCATCCAATTTACGGGTGCCAAAGTTGTCCATTTGGAAAATTACGGTGGCTAGTTTTGCCCCTTCGCCCTTTATTTATAGGTTCAGTTATAACTTTGTAAAATTAAAGCATTGATAATCTTTCATTACAACAATGTTATTGATATATCATTGTTGTGATTATAAAGCAGTTCTAAAATTGAGGAAGGAAGAAAAAAGAGAAGAATGGGAAAGGGCAATTAGGTGAAAATAAAAAATTCTCCCATATTAGAATTATTGTAAAGGCCAAAGAAGCCAAGGAATGTAACAGAGATGTTCAAATTTTGTATTTAGCATCAGTCAATTAATATACTAACTCCATGTTTGGTGCAATGGAAGAGTTTTTCATGGAAATGGAAGTGGAAGAGGAAGTGTGACTTAGAGCCTGTTTAGTTTGCCCGTGGAAGTGGAATATTATTTTTAATTTATATATGTATTCACAATGTGAAAAGACCAAAATGACCCCAGTTGAAAAAAAACTTCACATGGACTCATTATTTTCTGCATCGTGAAGCCCAGAATTTCTTCTTTTGCTTCATGTTGTCCCACAACAAATCAACAACCATCAATCTAAAAGTGAACATCAAGCTGAATAATCTCTAGTGCTATAGATGGTGAATGTCACCTTTCATTTATTCAATAACTTGCATGAAAATGAGCATCAAACTGAAAATTTTCAAATTAACAGTACACTTTGTTTTAGGATTCTCAAGTTAGACAATGATTCAGTAAAAGCATTTTTGCATGGTTTTCATGTTATTCGAATTGTTGTCTTGAATATGATTCTTTCCCCTACTCCAGTCTGATCTTTTGCTGCTGCTACTCTATTTTGACAGTGCAAAACTCATTGATATTTATCGAACACGCCATAATATAAGTGCATCAACTGGGTTGAGTGACCCAGCTGTTGCTACTGGTATATCTGATCTCATCTATGAATCCAAACCATCACAAAGTGAGCCGGTTGATTCACTCGATGATGACCTAGTAAATGCTTGGGCGGCAAACCTTGGTGATGATGGCTTGTGGGGAAATAATGCACCGGCAATGAGTAGGGTAAGAGATGGTCAATCGTTTCTGTTTTCAAAATTTTATTTTGGCAGGGTACGGTGTTGTAAATTTAATTTGATAAGGTGTGCTTTTTTATTATTTAACATTTAATATATACTAATTCATATTGCATACGGTTGAAACAAGTCATATACTGGCCTGTGTCCATTTTTGGATATTGCAGATTTACTGTAGATGAGCCCCAATTTTTTTCTTGAATTAATCTGAATGATTATGTGGTTTTTAGGTTAATGAATTTTTGGCTGGTGCTGGAACTGATGCGCCTGAAGTTGATGAGAACATGATTTCTAGGCCCTCAGTTAGCTATGATGACCTGTGGGCAAAAACACTCTTAGAAACTGAAGAAGTAGAGGTATGAATTGTACCAAATCCTGTCTATACTCAACATAGGATGTGAGACTGGCTACTTAATTGTTTATATGACGTGATTTGATTTCTTGTAATGACAGGAAGATGATGCTAAATCATTGGGATCATCCTCTCCTGATTCGACTGGATCAGTTGAAACTTCAATATCATCTCACTTTGGTGGAATGAACTACCCTTCACTATTCAGTTCTAAACCCTCCACCTACGGATCATCGCAAACGAGGGTATATATATTTTATTATTTAGAATAAGAATCTAAGGATTTTGTAACATCTGATATGTCATTTTTTAGTGACAAGACATACTGCTCCCGTTTTCCCCTCCAATTTTCATCTACCCCCCCCCCCCCCCCATTTCCTTGATTAGAATGTCTGCATATCCTCAAGAGAAGAATTGGGAATGGATCATTGAAATTGATTCTTATTTCTTGTAAAAAACCAACTTCATAAAAATCTTATTTCAGGAGAAGGCACAAACTAATTGGGGCGGTTCTTCATTCAGCGACAGTCTTGGTTCTCCGGTAAGATCTCACTGTCCTTTTGATGTACCAGTCATGCCCCCTCTGATCCCATTTTCTATATCAATATTCAATATTACAAGTGTGTGCAGATAAGAGAGGAGCCTCCTCCGTACTCATCTCCTATCATGAAAAGATATGAATCATTTGAAAACCCCTTAGCAAGCCAAAGTTTTGATTCTCGAGATGATGATCAGAATTCATCTGCAAATGTGCGATATGGTTCGGCACTTTATGACTTCACAGCTGGAGGCGATGATGAGGTGAGTGGACTCAGCCAGTTAACTTTATGTGGCTTAAGTACTTCATCAAGTGTTGATGTCCATTGCGAACATTTCTCTGAACTGTGCTTCTTTCATTTGTCTGTTCAATGTCATCTTCCTTTCTTTACCCTGAAGGTAGAATTGCAAATATAATGTGCAAGCATATGAAAACAATTAACATCATTGTTATTCCTTGCAGTTGAGTTTAACTGCTGGAGAAGAAGTAGAGATCGAGGATGAAGTAGATGGCTGGTTTTATGTAAGTCCTATGAAAATATCTACTGCATTTTTTTTATAACAGTGACGGAGATATCTATACCATGGTGCCAATATTTTTTTATAACAGTTACAAGGAAAACCTGTTTGTTGAAGTCATTGCTTATCTGTTTCTGTAGGTTAAGAAGAAACGTCCTGGTAGGGATGGTAAGATGGCTGGGCTGGTCCCTGTCCTGTATGTTAGCCAATGATGAACTTGAATGTATGTAAAAAGAAACTTTTTGATTTTCTAATTTTGATTTAGTCATCACTATTTGATGGGTTTGGGTAGTAGTATTTGTGAGAATCTTTCCAGCGGCAGAAACATGATGATAGGGACACTACGCTCTCTCATATGGCGTTCTTGGTGTTCTAGTACACATGCTTATATCTTATACCATTTTTGTAAGTGTCATCTTTCATGTTAATTATATAAAGAGGTCAAGTTTCTCATTAACCTTAGGGAGTGCAATTTTTTTAAGGCTGTTACAAAGCATGAATTACTTCGATTTTCTTTTTAGTGAATGAGTATATATTTTCCCCCTCTTTTTAGAGGATTGTTTATATTAAGGGAGTGTTCATTTTTCTGTGTTTACATTTCTCGCCTCCTGAGAGTCAGTTGATTGGTCTCAATTTATGTGTCTACATTGCCTTCAATGCTTGTTGGATTGAACTTGTCGCAAGTGCTATGTGCTCTATTGAAGAAACTCTTGTAAACGATACATATTTTGGGTACTTTCCATTCTTTTGGATTCAGAAATCATCAAACAGGGTTGCTTCTGTTCAGGAATACTTAAAATAAGTTATTTAAGTTTTACAGAAAATTTCTACTGCATATTTATGTCATACAAAATTAAACCATTTAACAGAAGCTAAAACAAACGCTCAAAAAGTCGTGGATAAACTCCCTAATAGCTCCTTGAATGGGATAGGCCAATCAAGCCACTAAAAAATTGTCTCATGTAGACATTTGTTTTGAAAGTTTACTTAAAATAATTATTGTTTTGGGATTGTGAGCGTAGATTAAGAAAGCTAACAAGTATCCTATAAAAAAATGCAACAAAATAACAATTTCACAGCCTTAACGCATTATATTGGGTCATTTACAAGAATCTTATGACACATTATGCTACATCAAAATCTATTTTTGAATAAATTTTTAATTTAAATGTCCCATTCTATAACTTTATTAATCGTTCTTTTTTGTCTCCTCTCCCGCTTTTTAACAGACTCGATGCTATTCCATCAACCCTCTTCACTAACCGAAACAAAAATATATATTAATATTTTAAAAAAATATGTCCTTATTAATCATATGTACCTTCAAACACTTGCAATTTAATTTAGTAAAAAAAAGTTTTAGAAAGATTTATAGCAATAATTGTCTGTGTGTGTGTGTGTGATATTAAGGTCAAGTTCTACAGTCACGTAAAACTAAATGTTTTGTTTTTGAAATGTTGCCATATATATATATATATATATATATATATATATATATATATATATATATATATATATATATATATATATATATATATAAATGGAACTTAATACTGTGTCATTGCCTTGCATGAGAACTCGGACCGTTGGCATAATAGTCAATAGATATAAGAAACCTGAGCTAAGTCTTCCCCAAATTAAATTAAACAAAAACAAATTATACTATTGAATAACGGTCTCTATAATATAATTTGTGTGTGTGTGTGTGTGTGTGAATATTAAACTACCATTCCTTATATTCTTTAATAAAGTTAAATCATCAGTCATGTTTAATTTGAATGATTTCATCTGTATATATTGAAAACCATCACGAAGAAAGCATTGTATTGTTAGTATATATCAAGTTGCTTGATTTCCCATCGAAGGGATACAGCATGAGCCAACATGATTCTAATGGTGGATGCTTTTATAACCGTCTCAAAAGTGTCATAAAGGTCATTACCTTCAATTGCTAAAAATCTTTTGCTGCCATTCTTGCTTTTTGTCTTGGCTAAAGAGCCATATGGAGCAATGAGTCCCAGCACTCAATAACGATGCCAATAAAGAGATGCCAACAGTCTACTACTTCATGTCCACTCTTCTTACAGAGATGACAATACAACTTGTCTGTCATAGTCTGATCTGATTTGCGTCCTCCATATCCAAGGCTTTTCATTCCCCCGCCACATCAACATTCCCTACCTCTTTACCTATTGGTACGAGTCTGTGCATTGAAATTCACTCTTTAGAAAAGTGACTTTAGACTTTGTATTTGCTCCAATATTACTCTTTCACTGCCTTCCAAAGAGCTGACTAAATCTTGCAATGCGTCATTTGCGAGGCTTTAAGATGATGATGATGTCAGTATTGGTGCTTTTGTGGCTTTGATACCAAGAAGTATGGAAAATATAATAAAGCTCCTACTGAATGTCCAAATTAAAGCATGTGCGCTGCTCCTTTATTTGTGTTTGAGTGTACAATTTTATGATGACATGTGTCTCAATTATAGAATATTATAGTGACACAAACTTAAAATACAATTAATAACACGACATATTAGATTTATTTTTTAACTTATCCTTTCAGGGCCAAGTACTTTTATTACATGAATATGTCTGATGAGCACAAGCAAACATATCACATTCACATTATCAAATTATTTTATTATGGGGAAGAAAAGTATATAATTTGATTGTTTGGTTAGGTTTGGTTTCAAGCAGGTTGGTGAAGATGGGGAATGAGACGTACTGGAAGGCCCTTGGCAGGAAAAGACATAGGATCAACAATAATATTTTCATCAGGAAGCAATTTTAGCCACTTGAATCTTTTCACTATGTGGTGCATGAACACCAAAATCTCCAGACGAGCATACTCTTTTCCTGGGCATATTCTTGGGCCTCCTCCAAATGGTACAAATGTGTATGGTGCAGGACCATTCCCTTCGAATCTTGTTGGATCGAACTTTGCTGGTTCTGGGAAGTATTCTTCGTTCTTGTGTGTTGAATTTACACTCCAATAAAGCTATAAATTTTCATCCACAAAAAAATATGTTATTCCAATTATTAAGATTATCATATGAAGGCTAGGCAAAACAAGGAAAGTCAATATTTAAGTCACTACCTATAATACTGTTTTAACTTAGTTCTAATTTAGTCTTTCTAGTTTTCACCAGATTTAAACCTATTCGGAATTGGTTTACTTATACATAAAAATACGAGTAAATAAATGGATTTAAATTCAATATATGATTATATGCAATGAATTATTTTTATACCACTATGAAAATATCAATACTCTAGATGAGCTGTATATATAGTGTATAAATATTTAACATCCTCATTTTTTTTCTAAGTAAGAAAACGGGTCACTAGTTTTAATCATTTTGCCCCTAAAACTATGATATACATAATTATTTCAAATAGTTGATAGGGATATCAAGTAAAAATTCAATTGTAGTTATGTAAGAAAAAAGATCTACAAGCAAGGATTGAATTGTACATAAAACTAGTTTGGAGATTGAGTTGTAACAGAAAAGTCAAAATTATAGGGATTAAAATATTTATTTTATATTGTGAGTACCTTCCAGCCCTTGGGAATTTTGAAACCATTGAGGGTGAAGTCATTGAGGGCTTGCCTGAAAGCTCCTTGAACTGGAGGTGTAACTCTCATGACCTCACAAGCTACATTCCACGAGTATCTCATCTTTTTGAGGTCATCCCAATTTAACAATTCTCCTTCCTTTTTTGAATTTGCAATCTCCATTTGTTCTGTATTAAAAGCAAAAACCAAAAGCAAGAGAGTGAGGAAAATAAAGTCATTAGCTACTTTTTGTAGTGAAACATGAACCCATGCATCCACCGCAATAGGGCTGCATGAAAAACTCAGGCCGCCCTACAAATAAATAGATAATTAAAGGTGAAAGCCAAATCAATAAGTGATATTCATGAAGTCATATAAAAATGCAACAGTGTTAATAAATCCACAAGAGTTTGGCTTTTCAAGATGCTGAGTGAGAATGAAAGTGCACTCATTTTCTACGGTGCAGAGCCACAAGTCAACCGATTTATCCGTCACGTAAATTCATGTAAATGGCGAATTCATATAAGTAAGGAGTAACCATTTGAAACAGGATTATTTAGTGGTTTTGGGCAAGAAAATCACTTCTAGATAGAGTTGTCTTTGGATCAACTCCTCGTCTCTCTTTTGCCGCCTAAGTTTAGGCAAGAATATAATCGGTTCTTAAATATAAGACTACTTTCTTTCAATTTGTTACTAAATATAAGATTGTTTTCTAATTGTTCTAAATTTTTTGTCAAATTTAACCTAATAATACGTATTATCTATAACAAACAAACAAGAAAGTGAGAGTGAGGTTAAATGTATTTGGTTAGGGTGAATTGATAATTTCATGTGCTAATAACTAACTTAACTAATATCGTTAATCTAATTTAATTAGGGAAAATGAGTCTTATATTTAGGAATGGAGGGAATATAATATAAAATTGAGAGCGAAATAGTTATTTTTTATCAACTAATACAAAAAAACATTAGTTGATAAAATATTAGTTAAGATTAATCGAATATAATTAATGTATAAAATGTATTTTATTTTTCAAAATAAATTTATTTATGGAGGGTGAATGTAAAAGATACCGAGGAGAAAGAGAGGTGTATAAACATATAATTTTAAAATGTATTTCATAACTAATGTGAATTTTCAGTATTCATCTTTGTGATGCTATTCATATGTCGACCAAATGTATGATTTTAACGGTTTATGAAAGTTAAGAAATAATTCATGTACTAGGATCTATACACATTAAGATATTAATGATTTAAAAATAAATAAATATGAACTATTCAAAATATATCTAAGATAGTCCTGTTCATTGTGGTGCTCATCACCCTAAACCCCAAGCTCTCTCAACGACAATCTAGACACACGTCCAATTTTTTGTTTGAAAAAATATATGAAGATTGCACAACAACTTCTCAACAATTGTGGATAGTAAAAAATGGTTTGCTTGTGAGTTTTATAACCTACAAAGACATGCTATAGTAGATTGTGGGTGAGCTAATGCTTTTCTAAAATTCTTGATATATATAAAAAAATTTCTCAACATGAAATGACATGAAATAAATGTTGAAGAGATATTCGCAAGTATCTAGGTATAGATAGAGACTCACCCTTATAGACTTGATCATAAATGTGAGGCAACTCAGCAAGATATTTAACAATGAAAGTGCAAACAGAGCTAGCAGTGTCATGGCCACCAATTAAAAGACCAAGTATCTTATTAGTAATCTCCAATTCACTCATGAATCGACCATCCTCGTCACTTGTCAACATGTGAGACAATATATCTTGTGTTGTTGAAGCTTTTCCTTCAGCCAATCCACTCTCCTCTGCTTTATTACCTGCAAAATCTCCTTCCTTATTAACTTTGAAGCTTTTATAGCTTTGCTGAATGGTGTTCCTGGTAAATTTATAGGCATTGCTATGATCCCTGCAACTACCAAGTTGAATGGGTCGGCGAACCAAGCCACACGTATTGGATCTTCCACACTCAAGAAGATTTTACAAGCCACCCAGAAAGTGAGTCTGCTCGATCTCCATCGTCACACAAACATGACATGGTTACAATTTGTTTTAAATGTAATAATGCAACCAACCTAAGCGACATTAATAAAGTATTCCTGAATTTTACAGCATGACATTATGAAGCTATACGTATTACGAAAAATATTGGCTTTATTTCTATATATACACACATATTTGATCAAAGTTATGAATATATTCTTCAAATTAATAGCCCTATTTTGTCATTCAAGTAATCACACTAGACCATTGGGTACCCTAAGTTAACACTCAGTACAATATCACCATTGAAGTAATCAAAGTGGTACAAATTTCCCCTCGCTGAACAGACCCACCAATGGGTGCCGTCCACGTGTCAGCATTCCATTCATCCAGGGTAAAATTGAACCACTTTGGCTACTTCAAAGATGAAGTTGTGCCCGGTATTAATTTAGGGTGTCTAGTTGTCCAAGGTGGTTATTTGAAGCGCAAAATAGAATAGAACTATTGCCTATTCTTAAAAGTAGTACGTAGAAATTATGTTAATTTAGGGTAATGAAAGTCTAAATTTTCAAATTAAAAATATATTATATTTAAAAGGCTAAAATATACACATTTTATATGGGTAAAGTATAAAAAATTACACATTTGATCCAGTCAAAAATTCATCGAACACCAAGTGCTTAATTTCGGATAAAAACTACACAAATGATTTAGTAAAAAATCGTGGTCACTTTTGATCCAAAAGAAACACTTGGTGCTGAATGAAGTTTGGCAAATTCACATATGTATTTTTTATCTTTCACCTCATCTTACTTTAACTTCACAAAAATTCCATTTTAGTCCCTTAAATTAAAAACATTGTCCTTTTAATCCTTTTACAGAATAGGCGTCGAACATTAAATATTTATATTAAAATTTTAAACATAAAAAACATTAAACTTTCTGAATAACTGGATGAGCAAGTTTAATTTAATTTTCAATACATCTATGTGTTTTTAATAGAAAATCATTATTTCAAACAAAATAACTTAGTGTTAAGGTAGAAACATGTCTCTAAAATTAAAAGATCAAAATGAAATTTTACTTAAAGTTAATGGAGGAAATTATTACTTTAAGTGCCATATTAAAAACTAGGGAAAATTAATTTGAGGTCCCCAACAAGGGACTTAATACTAGAAAAGTCCCAAAAAAAAATTAATATAGGGTCTCAAGGGACCTCACTTTAATATATTTGAAAAGTCTCAAAAGTTGGGAAAATTAACATGTGCCCAGTAACTTGTCAAGGTTTGCCCAAAGAGTTGTCAAGCGTGCCCAGTAACTTGTCAAAAGGTTTGCCCAGTAACTTTTCACTTTTCAAGTATATTAAAGTGAGGTCCCTTGGGACCCTACATTAATTTTTTCAACTTTTGGGACTTTTCTAGTATTAAGTCCCTTGTGGGGATACCTCAAATTAATTTTCCCTAAAAACTATAGAATTTAACTCTTGGCGAAGGAAAAATAAACTACTATATATGCACATTTCTCCAAAATTAGAGGAAAAACATATAAATGTCCCGAGAAATTCAAAAGCCAAGAAATATACCTCCAATATAAAAAAAAATATAAGACTATTAGTTCGTAATGTGTGATAAGTAAATTTTGGACAAATTGGTTAACGCATTATTGGAGTGCTAAACATAGTTATCGGAGTTGCTAAAACCCAGTGGGGTCCGCCCTCAAATGATTAATACTTCATGTTCCTAAATATAAGCTCACTTTCTTTAATTTAATTAGATTAAAGATGCTAGTTAAGTTAGTTATTAACACATGATATTATTAATTTACCCAAACCATATACCTTTATCAGTGTTCTAAAAGATGGACCGGAAGGCGAACCGGAAAGAGCTTTGAATTATGGTTCAATACAGTCAAATCGCTCAGATAGATGATTAGAACAACGGTCGAATAGATAACCATTGAATCTATTGAAATTGAAAGTGAGATCTCAACGAGGAACAAAGGGAGTACTTTTATTTTATGTATTGGAGTAGTTAATGCCCCAAATATACCTATTCCATATTGATTGATAACAATCTCTTTTATGTTCTTTCTAATATTTGTGGTGTTTTTTTACTAAGAAGAATTTTAGAATATATATTTCAAAAGATCTCTAATGTTAATCAAGATGAACGATTGATGGTGATGTGGTTAAAATGAAGGGTCGTTAAATTTAGATGGGAAAATCCCAAATAAATCCCTCCCATTACCCAAAAGGACAATTGAGGAATCTAAACTTCCAAAAGGACCATGAAGGAACCAGGACCTACCTGTCATTTTAAAATTTTGCAAAAAGACAAAATTGCCCCATCCTAAAACACAAATTGCGAGAAGAGGGTGGGTGTTAGGGTGAGTTTAGGGTGGGTAGTAATTTATGTTTTAGGATGAGGGCAATTTTGTCTTTTTGAAAATTTTCAAAATGACAGGTAGGTCCTGGTTCCTTCATGATCCTTTTGGAAGTTTAGGTTCCTCACTTATCCTTTTGGATATTGGGAGGGATTTATTTGAGATTTTCACAATTGAGATCCCACCAAAAACAAATAATTCTCCCTCTCTCCGTCCAAAAATATAAATTTAAAATAACTAATTTATATATTTGAACAAAAAAATAACTAATTTATATTTATAAAAATAATAAATTGGTTAAAAGCAATAATTATGTTAGAAATATGTCTTTTTTCCAATTATACCTTTCTTAATAAATACTCCCCCGTTCCCTAATATAAGAGTCTAAAATTTGAATGTTTTTTGTCTCTAATATAAGAGCTCATCTCACATTCTCTCCTCATTTAATGCATTTTTTTCAACTTTGTCCCTAACTGGCTAACTCTCTTTCATATTTATTAATGCTTATTTATTTCTCTCGCTTAAAAGTATCACAATAAATATGGGCAATATTGGAAAAGAAACATTAACTTCAGACACCCAACTAACATTCATATGTTTTCTTAAGAAACGTTTTTTACGGCTAGCTCTTATATTAGGGACCAGAGGGAGTATAAAAGAGGTTGTATGGGGAAATGAGAGAGAATGAAATAAATGCATACAGTATGGATGGAAGAAAATGTATGGGAATTGAGAAATAATGGGTAAAATTGACCAAAAAATTGCAATTTATGTTTGGAAAAACTTGGAAATTAAAGTTTATACTTTTTTTTGAACTGAAAAAAAATAAAGTTTATACTTTACGACACATACTTTAAACAAAGTGATGAAACTTATATTTTAGGACGGATGGAGAAACAAACAAGTATTGTGAGTTGTCAATAACTAGTGAAAGGGTCATTAATAGCCATTCAAATAACTGTATTGACAATTACTCCTTCGAGTCCTAAATATACGATCTAGTTGACTTTTTTGAAAAATCCTAAAAAAATGCAAAATAAGTTAATTATAAATTGATTTACCTAATTTTTTTCTTAAACTAGTTTATTTTACCTATAAGCTAATGGATAATCTAAAAAGATATCAAATATGTCATGATTTAATAACATATTTTGTAACCTTAATCTCTCCAAAAAAAAGTCAATTAGGTCTTATATTTAAGACCGAAGGTAGTATTATAATGAATCACCACTTGGTCAAGGGGTAAACTTTGACCTCCTTCATATTCTCCCATTCAGAAGCAAAATGTCTCTGAGCAAACTCATCCATGATCCCAACATAACGTTGCAAAGCCTCAGGATTCAAAAACAGAGGAATCAGCTTTCTCAGCCTCTTAGCTTCTTCATTACTATTCGACTCAAGTGGCGTCGGGAATAGCTTGTTCAGCGACTCTGGCCACCACGCCGTCACGAGCTTAAACTCGTTAGAAAACAAGAACTTGTTGAACTTAGAACCGCACAACACGGCGGCCGGCTCGCCTAGAATGCTAGTCTTGAAAATATGTGACGTGAATTTTTGCATGCGATCGAATACGAACTTCTCTGGATGCCCTTTCCATCCAGTTGACAAGAACTCCAATGTTTCACCAATGACAGGGTAACCGACCTTTCCCGGTGGGAGGTCGGGGTCGGTGAACATGGACCAGTGCTTGTAGAAGAGGAAGAAGAGGGAGATAATAATGGAAGAAACGAAGAGGAGTAGGGTGAGGTAGAAAAGCTCCATTGTGATAAGCTATATGATGTACGATTTTTTTGTTTCTATCGAACCATTATCTTAGCATGTTATACAAGGAAATATATGTCACGCTGTGAACTATTTATAGCCCTAAAGGTGCATGTGCCATGTGTTCTGTGTGATGTCCTAAGCCATAAGTCGAACAAAAGATAGTAAGCTCCTTTGTGTGTGCCAACATTATTTAGAAGAGCGAAAGTGCAAAAATGATATTAAACTTTACCTATAGGAGCGTTTCTAATACTTAAATTTCGTGAGGTGTAAAATGAGTACCCAACTTGGGTTCAAGTGCAAATATAGTATTTTCACTTAAGGAAATGAAGTTTAGATATAAAAAGACACTTATGCCCCTCATTATATTTTTCTCTTTTTCAACCCCCTCCCTTCACCACAATTTTCACCCTCTCCCTCACCACTCATCGTGGTCGGATGGAAGTGGTCAGACGGCAGCGCCTATTAAAGTGAAGGGAGGGAGGTTGAAGAAGAGAATAATTTAATGATTGACATAAGAGTCTTTTCATATTTAAATTTTATTTCCCTTAAGTGAAAATACTTATTTGCACATGAACCCCAAGTTAGTACTATTTTTGCAACTCGCGAAATTTAGTATTACAAACGCACTTTTAGGTCAAAATTTGATATCATTTTTACACCTTCGCTTTATTTAGAACGTAAGTTTATTTAAGTGTGCAATTTTTTAAGAGGATGTGCGTTTTAATTGGTATAGCTTTTTTGGTTAGTTAAAGGTACCCAGTGTAACATTCTGTTACTAATTACTTAATTAACCAATAATATCCATTTTAGATCTAATAACTTCTTTACTAACTATGATAGACAAAGGATTTCCATAATATCAATGTCCTATCATAGTTAGAAAATGAATTTCCTAATGATTAAATACTATCCATGATAGAAAAGAATTTTCTGATATAACCTGAACACTATCATGGATAATTAATAACTAACCATGTTAGAAAAGATTTGCCTAACATGGTTATTAAACAAAACTAATTGATATTAAACAATAAATAAATATATATACATGCGGAAGCAGATGCAGGCCTATACAAATTGGCAATATACACAACTAACTGATTTAAATAACCTTTGAAACCTAATTCCCTTTCCTGATGCTTGCGCCTGTGCATGAATACCTGCAAAAATGTCAGTAATCGTGGGATGAGACAATTTGTCCCAGTAATCACCGCTTAACTCACTATAATAGTGAGATGTGCGGTAGCGAGGGCGTCTAAAGGGTACCACATTTTAAATTCAGTAATATATACATATATCTGTCAAGTCTCCTTTTATTCATCATTCAAGTCCCTCTGTCATATCCAAGTCAACACAAATTCACCATCTCTACTTCCCACATATCACTCAAATCCCTCAGTCAATTCCACATTAACTAAATATCATCCCCCAGTCTCCAATCTAATGATCACACTCACCTATAGATGCATTGTGCCATCCCGGGGCATTCAAGCATCTAATCTTCTCTATATGATTTGACACTTTGCCCCTCTCTATGATGAGGGAGCAAATTTCCTTCTCTGGCAATCTCCAGAGAGGGAACCCCAATTCTGTTTCCATTACAGAACGGGAACAGTTGGGCTCTCCAGTGCCAAACAACCGTAGGTCACTTTCTCTTAATAAGTTGACCTATGATTCCCGGTCTAATCAATCCGAAAAGGATCATCAGTACAAATAACTGTCGATTGGCCAATCGACAGTTATCATCACGCGATGGTACATATATATAGCAGTGTCATGCAAACCTCACAATATCCACCAATTTCAATCTCATTCAATATCACAATCTCAATCAACATCAAAATTATACATTCTTACAATTCCCTTCAATATCTCCACATTAATAGTGTTTTCCACAACAAAACTCTCAACAATTTCAACTCAACATCTAACCCTCTTTTCTATCCTCATCACCTCTTAAACTACTACCCAACACTATCCCTGTATACATATCACGCCATTCCAGATCAATGGCCACCACTAGGCAGGATAATAGTATATATAATGTGTAAAGATCTTTTATACAAAAATAATCGTATTTGAAAGGCACCCAATAGCCTGTTTTGTATAAAAATAACCTTTCAAGATAATATATATATATATATATATATATATATATATATATATATATATAGAGGGTGAGAAAGGATTTTATAAAATCCCCAACTAACATCACCCTCAATGTTATAACAAGGTTAAGTGTGATTACCTGTCGCCCTTTAGCAATTCTACGCGATTTCTCAACCTTTCTTCCTCGATGCCACGAAAGCCTACTGCATTTACTCCTATAATAATATATAGCCAAATGATAAATTAATATCATTTCCCTTTTATCGTAGTTCGACGTCTCTCTCTCATTCTTATATGTTACTACCCAATCCCCTTTCTTTTTATATATTTTTCTATCCTAAGATCTATTTCAAATCTTAGCCCAATTCATCAATAAATAATCAATATAATCAAATGAAAGCAACCTCAAAAATTACTAACAAAAGGAGGAGTAAAACATTTTTAAATCACCAAGTACTTTGTCAAACATCAACCAAGAGTCTCCCTCCATTTTAACAAATCACATCCACCTTACTCATTCAACACTTCCAAAGGATTGCAAGTACATGTTTATGCATTTAAAAAAAAAAAAACAAGAGGAACATAGAAAATCAATAATACATCAAGCATATAATTCCAAATGAATAACCTTTAGTTCACCCATAAATATAGTTACTATCTCCAATTAAAATCAATAGCACACCATCAAACATTCAATCCATTTAATTATCATTCTAAATTGATATCAAACATCACATTCATTAATCAAGAAGTGAACTAAAATCATCCCGATTACCATATTACTCATTCTGCCAAAATAGGGAGAAGTGACGAAACCTCATTCTATATGTTCCAAGCTTGTTTTCAAGATATGCAAAGATTTGAACTTACATGGACCATAATGTAACTAATTATTTTAAAAGCTTCCAACTTAGTTTCTCAAGTCTTAACCCTAAATTATAATAAATTCAATAAACATTCTTATATGTTATTAAACATTACACTTAAAAACTAATCAGAAGATTAGACCATTACAATTACCTCATGTCTCAACTTAATCCTAATCTTAACAATATCTTCCTTCCACCAGGAATTTCATTTCTAACTTCTCAACAAAACTCCCTTATATCCATATTTTCAATTCTAGTCAGCAAATTCATCATGCTAACTCCCAACATCACACTAATCAACTATTATTCACATTATCCTACTATCAAAAGCTTCCCAATCTGAAAGACTGAACACAACAGCCCTATAGTCCCAAATCATATATCCAAACAGCAACTTTACATGAGTTCTCACTATACCTTTAACAAATCTCAAGTCATATATCATTTCCTGAATAATTCAACTCCAATAATGAAACTCAAACAATTATTTTCAGTCCTTTATGCTTATTCTAAAACCATATGATTAGTTGACCATACAAATCCCAAAATCCTAATTCCTACATCACCATCAAATTATAAAACTCTAACCCAAAACTCTGAAAATTTTGCTCCAACTTCAAACTATACTTCTAATCATACATACTACTTATTTTATATTCTCAAAATGAACTTCTACAACATATTTAAATACCAACAGATCCATCTCCCGCAGTACCTAAACAAAATATGGCAACCAAAGAAAGAAAAGAACACATATTTTTTTTTCAAAGCATAGACTAAGCATATAAAAGACTCAACTTGAGCAAATAACTTCATTCATTTTCTTTGAAAGGCTGACCCACAGAATCATATGAAGAGAATCATATGCCAAAATCAACATACAAGTAGCATCATACACAACTAGTGGCAACTTGGAGTTTTAAAAGAAAATAAGTCAAATCCAAAAATCATCTCTAAAAGCCTCTTCTACAACACTAAAATGAAAGCTCAGAGTTCATTTAAATGGGTGTAAAACCTTTATAATTTCAGATTAATCATAACCCTTTCCCAACACCTCACTCAAATCGGCCAAGAAGAGGGAACAATGGAAGATATGAGACTTACCTATAGCTAATCGAGCTTTAGATGTATTTTGGGTCATTCTCTGTCATACACAATCATTTCACCATCGTAGATGGCTAGGAGATGAAAGGGAAAACGAAGAAAGTGAGGGTCTGAAAGTAGTGAAGGAGATGACGATGATTAGAGGGTGAAGATTATGAAGAAGGGACTGAAAGTAAGGGAGAAGCTGTGGAGGCAGAGAGAGTGAGGAAGAGATTAAAGATAATGGTGAAGAGGGAGGAGAAAGTGACGAAGATGATGGTGATTTGGGAGAGTCAAAGTGATATAATCCCCCTTAATATAATAGCAAAACCTCCCGCGCAAAATCCTCCACACATATGTCCCTCTATAGACTCATTTTACTATTCATCAGAAAATGAAAATTTGAATTTGAATTTGAGCTCCACGTGAAATTTTAGTTTGAATTCAAATCACTTCAATTCCCACCAAATCACTTCAATTCCCACCAAATTGCCATTCATATATTAATTTAAAACACACACACACCGTGTGGTCAGAGCTTTATTTGTCACCCTGTTTTTTTTTCTTAACCATTTTTTCACTCATATATTTTGTTCTTATTTCGTTAAAAAGTTGAGAGTATGAAGAAGCTTTTCGTGAACGACATTAACCCTTTGGCCGACGAGTTTGAGGTCACCGTTATAAGATCGACCGATCTTTTGCTATTGAGGTTATACATTAGTGTCAGTTTCATTGAGCAAGGATTTCGAGTCGGTTTCCTTTGTTGTTTATGACCAGCAGGTGTGGTTCTAACATTTTCATTTTCTTGAGTTGTTCCTCATTTGAACCCTTTGTCAATGAATATAGCTAATTTGTTTGGGCAACATAAAACAGAGTACGCAGATGATGGTCAAGCTACTGTCAGAAGACTCTAGAGCTAGGTTTTCATGGATGGTGTGCCTTGAATCTGTTTATGAGATGACAAGTGCTGTAGTGGAAGTTGGGGGAGAAGGTGTTATTGCAGATTACCATCTTCGTCTGAACAATAGATCTGACCTCAACGATGTTGTTCCACTTATGGGGGAGAAGGTGTTCTTGCATATTACCATCTTCAAATCAGGGGAGATGGAGAGGTTATTTCTTTTCAAGACTTTCTCTCTTTTCCACCTGATTTGAAGGCTTTTTTTTTATTTTGAGGATGCTTTTACAATTATCTTTTATACTTAAAAGAAAAATGACATATTATATTAAGATGTTTGATTTTTTGGAGGGGCTGAAAGTGTATATTGATTTTTATTAGTGTTTATAACTTAATATGCAATTAGTGAAAAGCTTTATTTTTTTTATGTTATACAGTAGTAATATATTTTATGGCTTTAATTAAAAAAAGAAATTGATTGGTCTCCCTTATAGAACCCTAGCTGTTTTTCAATTTAGACTATTTTCTTGCAGAGCACAGAGGCTGAAAAGCTGGTAGGCAATAGTAAGAGAAGAAATGGTAGGAGTGGAAGGTGAAGTGAGAGATAATGTAGATGACGATGAGAACGTGATCTAGCCTGGCATTCTCTGACACTTCTATTGCATTCAATACTTTTTCTCTCTTTCTTTCTAACCTCGCGCAAGCACTTCTTTTTCAATTTTTTTACTCTCACACTCCTCAATTTTTATTTTTGCTTGCTAGGATAGTAGTGTTATTGCTTTTTTGCTTGAATACTTTTTATAGTTTGAGAAGGAAATATAGGATCTTGCATATGCATTTGAAGTTTCTCACACACATAGACACACACTCAACCTGCATCGTGTTCTTTTGAAGCTTCTGCAAGTATTTTTTCATATGCATATTAAAGGAATAATGGTCTTCTTTCACCTTTGAACATTTTTGGGAAAAAGGTTCTGCTTTTGGTTTATTTTATTGCACACTATGTTATTGGACAACTCTGTGAAAGACCGTAAAGGAGATTCTTTTTCTTCTTCATCTTGGTGGTGGTTGTGCTTAGAGAATTTTGTGTTTGTTGATAGTGTTTATTGCATATTTTGATTGGTGTTTTTGGTGCTGGCTTAGAAAACAATTGCAAATTAAACCATTATTGAAGTCCATTTTAATTCACGTTCTGAATGTATTATGCTTCTCCTTTGCTACTCTTTTTTCGTTGCTATTTCATATCTGCTTGATGTTTGTTTCTCAATTCTACTTCATGAACCTTTGAAGAAGAAGCCCAATTCTGAACCAAAAATTGAAAATGCAGAACTATCAACAACATACTCTCGATCATGGAAAGTCCTCAGTGAAGCATGATTGATTGATGAGCCACCTCTTCATGTCAGACCTTTAAAGGTATATAAGGAAATAAGTAATGACCCAATAAACTACATAATAGAGAAGGTTGAAGTAGCATTTTTAAAATGTTGGTTTTGAGCTAAACCATTGCATAACCCCTCCATTTCTTCTTCTCTTAATATTTTATCATTGGATTTACTTTAATTGGTTGGTGCATAACTGCTCTATATCTAATGAATTCTTTGTGTTAGATAATATTTGCAATAAAGTGGACTACATGTAATATTGTTCCCACAATCTCAAATACCCTTTTGAAATTTACATATCTGATTTTGTTTTGATGGTATAAAATCCAATATATATATCTGATTTTGGAAACTTTACATATATGATTTGTTTGGATGATAGAAAAATGCTAGAGACTTTACATATTTGATTTTGTTTTGATGGTGCAGAATCCTCACAATCTCAGTCATGACTGTACTTGAACTTGAAAGCAATGTATTCTCTGTGTGATTTAATGGTTGTTGCTTTAAGATCAGATCCATTGTGACAGTTTATGCTACAATTATTTGAAAGCAAATTTTCCTATACATTGCTTTATGGTTATGATTTTTATTGATGCATTGATTTGCATGGATATATTGAAATTACAATTCATTTATTTTGCAGGTGATTTGATTCACATTGACCATTGTTGTTCAAGGCTTCAAACAGAAAGGTATGAGAATGTCTTTTATTCTTTGATCTTCTAATATTGCAAACTCTGGGATGGATTTGTATTTTTATAATATGGTGTGTATTGTTTGAAAAAACAGTTATTAGAGTTGTAGATGTTTCTATGCTGAGATATGGTCTTTGTTAGATTCTATCTGAACATTTTACTGCTACTTATTAAATTCTTGATGCATACTGCCTATTTTCGCACATGTATGTGGGGTTTCTATCTGCTTCTTTCGATTTCATTACCTGATACTTTTTGGTTCATTGATTCATTTAAAGTGAGGACAAGAGCTTCCTTTTTTGTGTCCCTTCTGCAATTTATTCATTGATTTTGTGTATTGTAATGCATACTGCTATATATTGGATTCATACAGATTACTTGCAGACATGTGCGTTATATCTTCAAATATAATAAACAAGAGTTAGAATTGTACAACATTATGGGAACTGACAATTGTTTTTTGTTCATCATCGAGGGACTTTTGTTGGCTGACTTCATACTGCATAGTTTAATCCTGATATGCAATTCATATGCTCTAACTTTAGACACTAAACTTTTTGTTAATTTCAGATTTCTTCCATTCTGATTGATCTACACCAAACAAATGGACAAAGTTCTCTCTTTTCACCAATTCCATTCCATGTGTCACAATATAAATTTTGAATGTTACTAATGCTATACTATTCCAGGAGTAACACTTTCATTGGTATATGTAATGTTGTGAGGAATATTTTTGGGTGTTCACTTATTTTTGTCTCCAATTGTCATTCATCCATATATAGAAATTTGGCCAGTGAATATTTGTTCGCATAAAAACTAAATCCGCCGTGCAACGCACGGGAGACTGGTCTAGTTGAATGAATGGTAGAGATTAGTTTGGGATAGATAAAGATGAAGCATATGTGTGGCTATTTGAGTGGTTGGAGTCAGTTGAGGATAAGGATGTTTCAGAATAAATATTAATAAGTTTCAGGAGATATTTTCAGTCCCAATTTAATTTATCTAGATATGTTTTAGTTCCCAAATTTATTTCTAAAATTTCCTAAATACTAAACAATACTCCAAGATTCTAAATATTGTCTTATTTATTCTCATAGAAATTTGGGGTGATACACCCAGTTTTTTGAAGGATGTGCGATTTACCTTTCAATATATAGCTATTTTTTAATGAGTTCATGAATAATGATTTGTACGGGTATAGTTTTTTATTAAAGAAGTATTCCTTTTTTAAACACGGATAATTAAAAGATTGTGTGCATTTTAGTTTCTGAATTAATTTTAAATAATTTTTTATTTTCAAAAAACATCATATCTGTATCCTTTAATGATTTTATCTCTCACTTTATCTCGGAATCTCCTTTAACTAACATGTTTATAAAAATGTAATGCATATATCTTGTCTATCTTTTTAGACAGAAATTCTTAGACTCTATATATTTTTTTGTATGTTTAACTTAGAGTTATTCTCAATCATCTCTTTTGATTCAGTCAGAATGACTATATCATGCAAGAAACATGTACTTTAAGATCTTTTCTTTGATAAACTCATTCATAACATCTATGACTAAGTTAAAAAATACAAAGATAACCCATCATGTAGGTCAATTCTTGTAGAAATTTTTTTTGTGTCGCCTCAGAGAGTCTAAATGGATATATTAATCCCATTGAATTTTAGGTGCTTAATTATCGTTAATTTGTTTTCCATAAGCAGAACCTTCTTTCGTACCCTTTTATTCATTTTCCACCTCCTCTCTCTTTTGGTTGTGAGAAAGTTGGGCAAAAAATTAGAAATAGAAAGTAAAGTAAACCTCATTTTCCCATCTTTTTTATTGTAATTTCTTTTGAAGTAAATTTTATGTCAGTTTCTCTCCTTTTCTTTTGTCAAAATCCCCTATTTAAACTACACACATACCCCAATAGCCAACATGAAATATTCTATAATTTTATGAACGTGGATCAATGACAATGATGTCATGCGATCTATGTAGCTGACCGTAGTTAATAAAATACTCCTTTTGATCCGTAATATAAGAGTACAGCAGCCAAAACACACTTCTTAAGAAAACATATAAAAGTTAGTTGGGTGTCTGGAGTTAATTCTTTTTTTTTCAATATTGCCCATATTTATTTAACTGTGTTAATTATGATGAGATAACTAGATGACTAGGAAGGGAATGAGGTGGGGGTGAGAGTTTCTTTCTAATTTCTTAACTTTTTTAAAATGCAAAATTGATATTTTATTTGATTACATCAGTCTCCCAGTCATCTAGTCATGTCAGCATATTTAATATCGTTATCCCATATTCAAGTCCTTATTAAACTATAAGAACTAACTATGCTAACGAAATCAAACTTGAGGAACCAAAACCTCTTGTTTTAAACTACAGGGACTTAAAAGAAAATTGAAGTTAACTATAGGACCAAAATATAAATAAGAATAATATATAGGATCAATATGCAATTTCGCTAAATTTTTAAATGGTCAAACGTCATTGACCTTTAAGTGAAGGTAAAATTGGACCACTTTAGTTACTTTAAGGGTAAAATTGGACCCGTTATTAATTTAGGGTGTCAGTGATTCACGGTGGTTACTTAAAGAGCAAATTAGGGTCAGTACCCTAATATATTTAAATCTACTATCTACATTTAAAATATATCCAAGACAAATTATTATTATTATTTTGTATCTTTATTTAATTAATTATATATCAGAAACACATGTTTATTAATAAACGTAAACTCTTACGAGTTTACGATTTTCAAGCATACGATCCGAATATACCTTATTTCTACAAATTTACTTAAACTCACAAGTTTAACAACCTTACAGAATTTTTTGGCTCCAATAGACTCAAATGAAATTACATAATTTTTTGGGCCATTGAAATTCTCCCTATGTTTGTTCTTTGAAAAAAAGAGTGCGGAGGTTATATGAATATTTTAAAAATGAGCGTGCAGTTCGTGTTTTTTTTTTTTTTGGCCAACTGCAGTTCGTGTTTTTGAAGATTACAGAAAAGTTCATATAAATATATAAATTTTATCAAAAAAAATATAAAATATACAAAAGACGAACGAGGTGCACGAACTGCAGCGTGGAGCTGGAAAACATTTTTTTAGTTACTTTGTCAATAATAATACTCCCTACGGTCCTAAATATAAGACCTAGTTGATTTTTTGGAGATGTTAAGGTTACAAAATATGTTTTTGAATTATACTACCTTCGGTTCTAAATATAGGACCTATATAACTTTTTTTTGGAGAGGTTAAGGTTACAAAATAGTCAATTAAATCATGACATATTTGATATATTTTTATATTATCCATTAGTTTATAAGTAAAATAATCTAGTTTAAGGGAAAATTAGGTAAATCAATTTATAATTAAATTATTTTGCTATTTTTTATGATTTTTTAAAAAAGTCAATTAGGTCTTATATTTAGGATCGGAGGGAGTAACATATTTGATATATTTTTAGATTAGTTATTAGTTTATAGGTTAAACAAACTAGTTTAAGGAAAAAATTAGGTAAATCAATTTATAATTGAGTTATTTTGCTTTTTAAGGATTTTCCAAAAAAGTCAACTAGATGTTATATTTAGGACAGAGGGATTATATTTTATATGCAAGAGCAGATTTTGGGTAAGATGCAGAAACTCTGTCCACCGTAGTGAGACCAAGCTCCAACAAGACAAGTCTGGAAATAATATAATATCAGTCAATCGTCTATTCTAGTACAAATAAAAAATAAAAACTACAAAATGAGCAATTGATTAGAGTTTGTGCATGCATTTACGTGATTGTACTAAAACCTCTGGGGTGAGAAAAATGAACTGAAATGATTTCATCACTCTATTTTTTTTTTTTTGGTTACAATGGTGCATTAAGCCAAACTAAGTTCTAATCCTACGGGGGGAAGGAAACTCCTTCATTATCTTCCCACAGTGTCCGCTTTAGCTTCTCTCGAGGATCTTGCCAAAGTCTTCTTCCTTGCTCATGCTTTAAGCTTATCTTGGCCATCACATCTGCACATCGATCGGTTGGACTCTCTATAGCAATGCTCAACTCTCACTTCCCAGTCCTCTTCCATCAGCTCCTCAATTTCTCTCAGCATGTAGCAGCCAACAGGTACGCTTGATTTCTTGTTGATTACCTCAATTACCTCTTTTGCATCACTCTCCACAATTAGGTGCTTGATCCCCAATTCTCTCCCCAACATTATTAATTATCCCTTCTCTTATGGCTTTAATTTCTGTTTCCAATTGGCATTGTGCTTCCAAATTGAATGAAAATCCCATAATCCATTCTTTTAGGAAACTTCCATCTACATTCATCTTGGTCCATCCATCTGGTGGTGGTTGCCACTTGATCAAAGCAAAATGCTCTCTTGTTGGCTCTAGCGTTTCTCCACATGAAGGACACCGAATTAACAATCGGTGTAGTATGCCTTGGGCCTAGTCCTTCAAGAATTTTAGGACCTCAAGGTAAGCGGAAAATACCTCGGGTATCATTCTCAAAGGAGCCTATAAAATGCAATTAATTAGCTAGTAACTAAATGTTAAACTTGTTTGATTCAAAGAAAATTGTTATGGATTAATAATGAAAATTAGTAAATGGTTTGATATGCAAAAGAGAGAATTAGATTCAAGAAAAAGTAAAGATTTGGTAAAATAAAATGGAATTGCTCTTGGGAAATGATTAAGAATAACTATCCTAGCTCAATTAATATATTCGGGGAGTCACTATGGTGCTAATTCACTAAATTGTCAAACCTCATGAACCCATGAGTCCAATTACTAATTAGCGGAACCCCAACTAATTAGAAATTATTAAGCCCTTTAGCACCTTTGAGTTTCCTCTAGGTTTCCTAAATTACCAAACCTCACCAACCGGCAAGTCTAATACCTAACGTCATGAACTCATTCAATTAGGCATTATTAATTACCCTAGAGTGTGATTAGTGATTTGTAATGCATTAATTTCAATTACAATTCAATTCAATAACTATCTACCAATACCATGAGTAAATAGATATATCTAATGAATTATAAAGAACATATGTATGACCATACATATTGTTGAGTCCAAATACCTCATTACAAGTTAAAACCACAAATAAAACTCAAATAAATATAATAGTCCAAATCCAAGTATTAATGACAAACATAAACCTAGTAAAGTCACAAATACAAGAGAAAGGGAAAATAACAAGACTACCCTATTAAGCATGAGAGCTCAAGCTATAATCCATCATTCCCAAGAGCAAAAGGGATTTAGTTAGCTCTCATGTGAGAAGTAAGAGAGCAAATGAAATGAAAACGGAAGGAGAGGACAAGAATTGAATTTCGGCGCCCCTTGCCCCTCTCCATTTGGTACGCGTGTCTATTCCTCACTTCATTTCCCTTCCTTGTTCTCTCTCGCGCCTCTGCTCCCCTCTGTCCAGTTCGGCCCCCAAAACTCCACTCAGCTTCCTCACTTTTGATTTGTCCTACAGCCCCCCTCCACGTGGCCACACCTCCTTCACTTATTCCAAAATCTCATTCTTCATTTCAGCCTTCCTTTTCTCTGTTTTCCCAGCCCAATTCGTCCCTTCTTTCTTCTCTTTAATTCATGGGCTTATCTTTCTCTTTTCTTTTTCTTTGTCAAGCCCAAACAACATGAGATTTAATTCAATTCAAACCACATGTTGTCAACTTGGATATGAAAATAAGCATATAATATCTTTTCCATTTTTCAGTTTTTGATCTATTATTTATTTAATCAATGATTTATCTAAGATAAAATCCCTTTGTCTTAATTCAAAAAGAAGCATAAGTGGGATCAAAATTGCATCTTCAATATGTTAGTAACCTCAATTTAACATAATAAAATCATACAAATCTTATGATTTGTCACCACACCATTTCCTTCTATACTCCTTCAAATAATCCCTAACAATTGTATCTGAGTTCAAAGGGATGGAATAATCCTCATCATGAATTTGGAGATTTCTCCATTTCCACACCATCTTCATCACTCTATAGTCAGCAGATAACAAGCATGTCAGAATAGCAAAACAAAACACAGTAAAGGTTAAAAATAATAATACGCATATGTAAACACCAATGCAGTTTCCTCGATCTCGCACAACTCAAATCCATGCTCCTCCAGCAATTATGTAGGAGCATTGTTATTCTGAGTCATAAAAGTATTGAAAATATCTTAAAATATGTTCATATATAGTTAACTACTGAAATTTCAGTTAAAAAAAATAAGTACTAAAATTTAAATGGGTTGGCCATTGGCCTAATATATGGCCTTACTCTGGAGACCACAGCTTTAATTCCAATAATTTTCAAACAGATCATTAAAATTGTTCCTTACATACAAAGAAATTAAATGCATTTGGATTCATAAAGTATTTTAAATTAAATATTAAAAGTGGATGTTCTCATCATCTATTCTAATAAACATCTAGCTAGCTACCAACCAGCGAATGGAGAGTCTTAGACTCTTAGTGCTTAGGAACACTTGTTGGAAACAATATAAATCAAAATTGAGTATGAAATCAAGGGAGGAGGAAGAAAGTGAAAAGTAGATTATGATACACAGTACTCCCTCTGGTCTAAAATATAAGACCTATTTGAGGAGATGAGATTGGTCCTTTAATATAAGACCTATTTTTAACTTTTACCAAATTTTCCCCAAAATATCTTTATTAATGCCCCCTAATAATTAACAAGAAGAGAGGGAGAGTGGAGTCAATACTCCCTAATAAAATGCAAGAAGAGAGGGAGAGTGAAGTCAATATTCCCTAATAAATGACAAGAAGAGGGGAGGGTGGGGGTAAAGGTGGATAGTTACGGTATATTAGTGATATCATGTCATTTTTTTAAATAACTTAAGTAACATTCTCAGTCTAATCAAATTAGATAAATTTGTCTTATATTTCAGACCGAAGGGAGCATTACCTAACCTCTCCAGTTCAAACCTAAAAGAAAAACTTTTATTCTTTTTGACATATTCTTATTTTCATTTTTGGAGACTTTCCTATTTTAATTCAAAATAATATATTTAAAAAATCCCCAAAAAATGTCTAATATTAGTATCTTTTTGAAACTCAACAATTTAGTTTAATGTTTGAACTGATGACTTCTCAGAATTATAAACATATCTAAAAACTACTACTCCGACTTAATTGTAAGATCACTTTGACTTTTTTTAGAGAAATTAAGGATGCAAAATTAATCAACCTAAATTGTCTATAATTATTTATTTCTCAAAATTACTTTATTCTACTTATAAACTATATTATATAATTATATGTGACATATGCAATACATCAGTTAGTGGTCTAATTTACTTCCTTAACTTAAAAAAAAAGTTAAAGTGATATTATCTGTACTAGAGGAAGTACTAAATATTAGAAGTTAACAAACTCTCGTGTAAAAACCAAGCTAAGACTAATTTCAAATATCATCAATATCCAATAAATTTTGAAAACTTAACTTTCCTAGCAATTTCTAGTCATGGAGGATTATGGAAGATCATTGGGATATATTTCTACCGGACTCTTGCGCCTATTTGAGATTTAATACTAAGCCAATGGGCTTGGTAGCATATTTGCATCTTTTGAATACAATAATAAGTTTTTTTTATTAATGATCAAAGTATCCTCGACAAGTGAGAGACTAATCATCCGCTGAGTTGTAAGCACCTCAAAGGGTGGAACAGCTAGCCTAGGAGATTTAATGTTTTCCATACCTAACGCCAAGGATCGAACCCCATACAATTTTTGGTTAAGGGTGAATGAGTCTTTGTCACTCAACCACATCCCAAGTTTGAGTCCAATAATAGTTTTATTTTAAGTTTTATATTTTGTCATATTTTATCTGTATCTTGGTAGCCTTCTATTGCATATAATGGAAGGCTTTACGTGTAATATTTTTTATCATGATGAAGTTAGTTTTATGAACAAAAATCATTAAAAATGCTTTATTTTTTAAGAAAACATTAAAATAACATATTAGTCCCTCAATGTGATTAAATATATAATTTTTCCACGGTCACTTCTCTCATTTTTTTAATATTCAATCTAAATTCCCATCAATAAGTCTTATTTTAAATTATTCAATTACTTGAATCAGTAAAAGTACAACCTCCCCATGGGTATATTATTATTAATTCTATGATTTTTAATGTATGACATATTTAACTAATTCAATTATATAAAAGGAATCAATTAAGTTAGTAAACATAACATTTTTTAAATGCTCTAGTCATCATCTTTCTTAATTCTTATATCTCTGTTATCAGATTATTGTTAATGAAGTATCAATAGAGATGATTTTTAGAAAACTGTTAAATAGAGTATAGATCATATATATTGAAACAATATCAACTTCTCGACTAAATATTGGTGAAATTACATCGATCTGCTCGTAGAAAGCAGCAATAAAAATATTGAATTATAAAATAACGGTTGACATACAAGCATTTTTTGTTCATTAACCATCCATACAGCTACATGTGAATCAAAAGGAAAATGACAGAAAAATATATGAAGAATTTTAAAATCCCAAATAGGATATTTTAACCAGTTGAATACATGCAATACCTAGTTGATACACAAATCTAGAATATTGAAATTTTAAAAGTATTTTTCTGTCCATTTTCCTTTATAAAAATCAATATTATTTTTTTCTTGGCAAGATCATGCATATCCATATGCTTCTATTTTTAGTATGCAATTTCATTGTGAAAAGCATTGGGAATATAACAGAATCCCTATACAGGGTCAGGTACCATTATATTATAATTATAGAACATGTATAGCTGAACACAAACAAACATATTACAACAGCATTATCATATAATTATTAAATAGTAAAAGAAAAAGAAATAAAAGAGGCCAGGGAAAGAGCAAATATAATTTGCTGGTTTGGTTTCAAGCAGGATGGTGAAGATGAGGAATGAGACGAACAGGAAGGCCTTTGGCAGGGATAGGCATTGGATCAACAACAATCTTCTCATCAGGAAGTAATTTTTGCCACTTGAACCTTTTCACTATGTGGTGCATGAACACCAATATCTCAATACGAGCATACTCTTTTCCTGGGCACATTCTTGGGCCTCCTCCAAATGGTACAAATGTAAATGGGGCAGGACCATTTCCATCAAATCTTGTTGGATCGAACTTTTCTGGTTCTGGGAAATATTCTGCGTTCTTGTGAGTTGAATTTGCACTCCAATACAGCTATATTTTCATCCACAAAAAAAACATGTTATTCCAAAAAATAAGATTACAATGGGAAGGCTTAGCAAGACCATGAAGAAATCAATCTTTTATTGAAATAGTTTTGATCTAATTGGCACCCCTTACAATTTTAGTCCCCATGCTTGTTACCATTTAAAAATTTTTGTTCCTTAAATTCATGAAGTACAAAATAATTTCAGCTATTTAATATATAGGGATTAAGTTGTATCAAATTGAAGTTAAATGATTTAGCTAGCTATAACTAATTGAGTAAAATAAAAAGAACTGCAGGGATTGATCCAGTTGTATATAGCAAGAATTCATGAACTAAGCTAAAATCGAAAAGTCAAAAATAATTTTACAGTGTGTGTATACCTTCCAGCCCTTGGGAATTTTGAAACCATGTAAGCTGAAGTCATTGAGAGCTTCCCTGAAACCTCCTTGAAGTGGAGGGGCGAGTCTCAACACTTCACAAGCTACATTCCACGAGTATTTCATGTTATTGATGTCATCCCAATTCAATGATTCTCCTGGCGCTTTTGAATTTGCTATCTCCATTTGCTCTGTGTTAATAAGCAAAGGGAGTGAGGAAAATCATAGACATTGACTGTTTTCCCTCTTGCCGCAGAAATGATGCATGGAGATTTCTATAATTCACAAAAATAGTGCATTACGTACGTTCTCATATGAAAAAAAAATTGTTGTGGGAAATTAGCCGGACATATGAAATTTGCATTCGTTATTAGTTGATTATCATACCCATCAAGATTAACAAATATTACAAATTAATATGAATTATATAACTGTTTTTTTCTTGGACAGGACTAATAACTTATCAGTTAAATTTATAGATAAATACTCCATACTTTTAAGTGAGAACATGAGTCTAACCCATGCAGCGCACTAAAATGAATAAGTAAATAGATGAAGGTGGAAGCCAACACTAGCAGCCATGCGTGGTCATGAAGTCATGTACTCTATTAGCTATAATATTGGTAATAACTTAGTATAAAGTATATAAATCCACAAGAGTTTGACTTTTCAAGATGTCGTGTAGGAATTAAAATGTACTAATTTTCTCTGGCGCCTAGCCACAAGTCAAATAATGATACATCCGTCAAGTAAATTCATTTCAATGGTTGTGTCCAATTCATAGGTTTTTTTTTTTTGAAAATGACAAATAAATACCTTCGAATATCCAAAAGGATAAGTAAGGAACTCAAACTTCCAAAATAACAAATAAGGAACTCCGAACTCCAAAAGAACAATTAAGGAACCAGCCAATTGTTAATTGTTATGCTCTAAATGTTATTAAGTATGTTCCAATTGTTAATTTTTATTGAAGTTTCTTACATGTCCTTTTGGAAGTTTGAGTTCCTTACTTGTCCTTTTGGACATTCGGGGGGTATTTATTTGTCATTTTCCTTTTTTTTGGCTAAAGTCCAATTTATAGTTGAGGAGTAACCACTAGCAAAAGAAATATTTAATGGTTTTGGGAGAAAATCACTTTTGGAGTTGTTTACGGTTCTTGTTTTTGGCCCAAAGTTAAGGTTACGCGAAAATATATAAAATAATAATTAAGAGTAAAACAGTTATTTTTTATTAACTCAACAACAATCAACCCCATATATAAAATACTAGTTAAAATTGATTAAAAATGATCAATACAAAATTTGTATTAGTTTTCAACATATATTTATATATTTTTGATGAAGATGAATGAGAAAGATACTGAGGAGAAAGAATGGTTGTTGAAAAAACATAAATACAGCAATATAATATGCAATTAATGGGATAAAATTTAAAAAAAAAATTATTAAAATTGTAAACATATTTTTAATTTATTTTTATAACTAATTTGATTAAAGACATCCAGATTGTAAGTATTCATTACTGTGATGTAGTATCGTCCAAATGAAAAAAATTTAAATGTTTGAATTAAAACTTTTTTTAATATATGTTCTATAAAAATATGCTAGTTAAAAGACAATCCATACACTACAGTCCATACACATTAAGATATTAATGCTTTTTAAAAACTAAATCTGTAGCTTTCAAAATAGAACATATATTATGGCGCTCATCGCCCAATTTAAGAAAGTAGAAAGCTTGAACAATAAAATTTCTCAACATGAAAAGTCATGAAATAAATGCAAAGAAATGGTAGGTATATCTAGGTAAAGAAAAATACTCACCCTTATAGACTTGATCATAAATGTGAGGCAACTCAGCAAGAAATTTGACGACGAAAGTGCAAGCAGCACTAGCAGTGTCATGGCCACCAATTAAAAGACCAAGAATCTTATCAGCAATATCCATTTCACTCATGAACCGCCCATCCTCATCACTAGCTGTTAACATGTGAGACATTATATCTTGCGTTGCTGAAGCTTTTCCTTCTGCCAAATCCACTTTCCTCTGCTTTATTATCTTCAAAAGCTCCTTCCTTAGGAACTTTGAAGCTTTTATGGCTTTGTTGAATGGTGTTCCCGGCAAATCTATAGGCATTGATATGATCCCTGAAGCTAGCAAGTGAAACGGGGCGGCGAACTGGTCTTCCGGATTTTCCATACTAATGAAGATTTTACAAGCTAGCCAGAAAGTGTATCTGCCCTCCATCGTCACACAAACATGACATTTAGTTATAATTTGTATTGAATGTAAACCAATGTAAGCAACATTAACGAGGTGTTTCTTTGTTTTACAACTTGACATAGTTAAGCTGTACATATTAGGAAAAATATTGGCTTTATCTTTATATACTCATAATCTCATACTTGATCAAAGATATGGATATGGATTCTTGAGCATTCATAAAGCAAGTTAGAATATATGAAAAAGTCTCACATATAAACCAAAACGTAGGTAATCTTAAAGTAACTTCTATCAAAATTTTCTTTTAAGTTCTTCAATAAGAAAGATAGTAATACACACACATATATTTCTTCAAAATCTAATATGCAAATCAAAGCGATTATTTTATATGGACACGAAGCAAGGTGACAGAAAAAAGTGAAAAAAATGAAGATTGAATCAAATGATAGAAAATAAAAATTTTGACTGAAAAATAGCACGTAAGAGATGATGTTAATAAGGATATTAAAAATCTATGTTTTCAAATTAAGAAACATATTAGATTAAATTAACAATGTTACATTATATATTGTTCCATTTAACTTTACTCGTAACTTCAAAACGAATCTTTTTTGACATTTTAGCTGTCAACTAAAAAAGTGTTTATATCATAATTTTAAGTATGATAGTATTTAACTCTTGGCCAAGGGAAACTGAGGCATAGTTTATGCACAACTCTCTAAAATCAATCAAAGATGAACGATTGATGATGATGTGAAATAAAATGAAATGAATCATGCACCTCTTGGCCAATGGGAAAACGATGACCTCCTTCTTATTCTCCCAACTATGAGCAAAATGTCTCTGAGCAAGTTCATCCATAATCCCAACATAGCGTTGCAAAGCCTCGGGTTTCAAAAAATTAGGAAGCATCTTTCTCATCTTCCTAGCTTCTTCATTAGAATTCGTCTGTAATGACGTTGGAAATACTTTGTTCACAGACTCTGGCCACCACGCAGTCACAAGCTTATTCTCATTTGAAAACAAGAACTTGTTACACTTAGGACCGCATAACACGGCGGCAGGCTGGCCTAGAATGCAAGTCTTGAAAATATGTGACGTGAATTTGTTCATGCGATCAAATATGAACTTCTCTGGATGCCCTTTCCATCCAGTTGACAAGAACTCAAGGCTTTCACCTATGACCGGGTAACCGATTTTGCCCGGAGGGAGGTTGGCAGTGGTGAACATGGACCAGTGCTTGTAGAAGAGAACAAAGAGGGAGATAGTGATGAAAGAAACGAAGAGGAGGAGGAGGGTGAGGTAGAAATGCTCCATCGTGATATGTTATGGTGTGGTTTCTATGTTTCTATAGAAACCTTGGCTTGTTCTATAAGCTAAGGATATTTGGGTGCTTGCAATTTATAGCCTTAATTATTTGTGTATGTTTGTGTGATGTAGTAAGCCATGATTCAGAGATATAGCTCGTTTGCGTGTGCCAAATATTTCGAACAAAATTGCTAAAAAAATATTCCGAATTGTTTTAGTATGTGCGATTCAGCTTTAATTTATACATTTGAGCTGTGCGTAATATACTTTCAGTCTTATATTACTTATTCTACCTGTAAAAATGAGTAAGAAAAGCAAATAATTAATTTAAAAGCTATCTAAGAGTCCAAATTTTGAAATGTTTTGCTTCAAAATATAAGAGTTCATCTCAAATTCTCTCCTCATTTGATGTATTTTCCTACTTTGCCCCTAACCTTCTTTAATATTTATTAATGCTTATGTATTTATCTCTCTTAAAGAATCATAATAAATATGGGCAATGTTGGAAAAAAACATTAACTCCATATATTCAACTAACTTTTACATATGTTTTATTAAGAAGTATGTTTTGACTATTTAGCTCTTATATTACAAACCGGAGGGAGTATTTTAGATTATGGATCAATTAAAATAATATATTTTAAAAAACACATCAAATCTATAGTGTCTAAAAGAGATATTATATTGATTGTTTTGGTATGTTCTCCATATTTTTTAAAAGAGGAAAAAGCAGTTCCCGGTTCTACACGGTTGAACATAGGTTTCATACAGCTGAAAAGTTAAAAGGTCAATTTTTTTTCTCCAAAATATGTCAATTTTGGTAATTTCTTGTTTTGCTGATGATTGAAAAAAAAATGCTCTTGAATTGAAACGAAAAAGATAAAAGCATGCAAGAAAATAAAGAAGATTTAGAGAATATATCGTTTTTTCATTAAAGTGATGACCGGAAAATCATTATAAAAAAAGAAGATTTGGAGTAAAAGTTTGTGATCGATGTTATATTTTTTTTTTGTTACCCAAGGGTATCCTCACCCGCGTGTCAAGTGAAACTAATCTCTCGCTGTTCTGAAGTCCCATATAGGGGTGGACAGTTGGCCTTTGAGTTTGCTCCATTCGCAAGAGTTAGGGATCGAACCTCCAACCACTTGTTTAAGGGACGAGAGTACTTACCACTCACGCCAACCCGCCAGGTTTGATCGATGTTATATTATGCATGGGAGTTTGGCATGGTCCTCACTGCAGATGTTATTACTGCAGGCACTATCAAGATCCGATTCTTCAATTCGATTTACCTTTCTTTGTCTTTTGATCAGTCGTCAAATTAAAGGCCCACATCAACGCCCCCAGGAAAATTTTGCATTAATTTTATAATTATCAAGGAGTATTAAATGACAACATGTTTTCCTTTGAAATTAGACGCGCATACGTGATTCATTAATTAACTTTACAAAATAGTTTGATTAATTAAGATTTTAATTTTTGAAAACAGCTTTTCAATCTTCACACTTTGCGGCCAAAAAAATCTTCTCACTTGCATTTTAGCATATGATAAATTTCACATGATGATTTTTCTTGAAATTGTTATTTTTTTAAAAAAATAATTTAGAATGTAGAGAAAATTTTATCAAGATTTGAAATCTCAATTTTTTATTAATTCTGTTATAATTAAAAGACAAAAAATAAAATTTAAAAATTAAGTGAAATCTTATTTAAGTTATGGGATCAAATATAATTTTGCTGATTTTTTAAAATATAATTATCTATTCAAATTTATTTAACTACTCAATATATTCCTAAGTATATAATATATATTTACTTAATTTGATCAGATTAAGAATGTTGATTGAGTTGGTTTAAATCACTAATTATTAGTTGTTTATTAGTATTGAAGAACATTAATTAACAAGGATAATTTAGGGTAAAATGAAAAGAAATAGATAAAAATAGGTCTCATACTTGTAATAAAAAAAAAAGTTCTCATACTTAGAAACAAACTCATCCAACATGTGAGAATAGCTCTGTCATTGCCATTGGGAAATTGATAGATTCCAACTGATACAGAATAACTAGAGATTTTAATCCAAAGAGAGAAAACTCTTAGAGATTTTGTTTGTACTCTCAAGGTTTTTATTATTTCGAGCAAGTTATTCTCTTACAAATGTTGATATTAAATAATAACAAAAATATCCTTCTGACAACACTATTTATATTTCATGATAAACATATTGCCTAAATACACACACACACACACACACACTTTAAATATGAGCACTTTATTTTTCAAAGAGTGAGATATTCAGCTTATTGCAAGTTTTCATATTGAAAGTAAATTAACTTAAAACATCTCTTAAATATGTGAACTTTATCTCTGTTTTTTTTAATGTTGGTAACGTGAAATCCCAGACTCAATGCTTTGACACTGGAAATTAAAAGAAAGAAACGATTATCAGGGATTAATAACCACGTTCGTATTGATAAAAAAATCACAAGAAAAAACACCTTCGTTGTATGGAGTATGAACCCTTCTCTAAACGCCTACCAAAAAATGTAGATTTAAATGTTAGTATATTTTGGGTATATAAACCTTATAGAGTACAGAACCGATATTTTATTTGTATAACGGCATGTGAATTATCAAATTGATCTTGCTATTAAAAATTTTGAGCATATAATTTTCACCAAGGTTGTCATATAAATTACTCGCCAAAAGAAATTATATAATAGGTTGATGACTTAACATTTTAGAATAGAGAGAGTGTTCATTGTTTGTCTTGACTTCCACAAAAATTAATATGTTTTTGTCGACAACGGAACTATAAGAAATTGTTTTGCAGCTTCATGCAGCACCTCGCGCAACTCGTGTACCTCGCGTGTCCTTTTTGTAATTTATATCTGTGATATTCAAAACACGAATTATGCACTCATACTATAAAATAATACTCCTATATATTTCGCCATTTATTTTTATAAAAGAGTAATGTTTTTTCCATCTCACAAATAGTACATTTATTTTTGTTACATAATAGTGTGCGTTGATGATGCCGATGAGAGCCTGATTTTTTTGGACTGAATCATGAGTAGTTGATTGAATTTTTTTATTTAAATATTTTGTAATTTGGTGTTAATAAATGCCTCTTTGTTGAGATTCCTTTTCACGACCCCATCATGCATTTAGATAAAACTACTATAGATTAAGTTGATACCTTCTTACAAGAAAATGCTTTTAAATCTTAAATAAGACAAATTAATACTTTCACGGAAAAAGGCTTATGTGGCGTTGTTTTATACTCCCTCGTTCCTAAATATAAGATCACTTTTGAAATTTAACTTGTTCCTAATTATAA
This sequence comes from Mimosa pudica, assembly GCA_029929735.1. Lineage (NCBI taxonomy): Eukaryota > Viridiplantae > Streptophyta > Magnoliopsida > Fabales > Fabaceae > Mimosa > Mimosa pudica. The sequence goes on along the minus strand of JAKELP010000021.1, from coordinate 844,753 downwards.
GATCACTTTCTAACTTTTCTCAACTTTTTCCGAAATTAACCCTACAATGCTTATCTATAATAACAAGCAAAATAGGGAGAGTGATGATAAAGTTATATAGTTGGGATAAATTGGTAATATCATGTATGAATAATAACTAACTTAACTAACTCCCTTAATCTACTCAAATTAGGGAAAGTTATCTTATATTTAGGAACGGAGTGAGTATAATTGTGATGTTTTAAAAACCTACAACAACTTACGTCATGATTGGTCGATCTTGTGTCGTTTTTAAAGCGGCACTCCTTTTGTGGCGTTTTTCTTGAAAACTGCCATGTAGAGTAACCATATCATGGTGTTCCCCTATAAAACGCCACAGAAAGTGAACCATATCATGACATTTTTAACTATAAAACGCCGTCATGATAATTAATTTTTTTTAAGAAAAATTTGTTCGATAATTATTAAAACCATGTCTACACCACCAAACACTTAGATCAAATGGTTGAGGTTGTTCTAGCTTAATTTAGTGGTCTCAAGATTGAGATTAGTCGGTTGCTAGTAGCTACAAATACTGATGGATAAAAAAAATTTATGTCTACGTATAGTTGAAAAATTATAATTTTATTCCAATGACATATGTATTAAAATTAATACATCCAGAAATCAAATACAATAAAAAAAATCTATAACCAGCTACTGTACACTACAACATAACATGAAGATTTGCTTAATTAAATCATTCAATAAGCTAAGCTAGCTAACGTTCACAGGGGTGATGTGTGAAGTAATTTGGAATATTGCCTAAATTAAACAAAAGCCCTCCATCATAGTTATCCTCACTCTTGATTTGTCATCAGCTATTGCTCCATATAATTGATTAACAACTTCAAATCGATGCATTTGGTGACAGTTGATCATCCCTTTTAAGTACTCGTATATGGATTTGTCTGGTCCAAGCAAATCCTCAAAATACCAGTAAATCTGAAAACTCCAGATAATTTACAAGTAATAATGTTATTATAATCCAATATAGTAAGTCAAGAAAGAACATGTCAATGATTTAAGCTGTGCAGTTTGAATATTTTTAACGTAAATAAAATGAACTGATATTTTTAATGTGGATTTGTGTGGCCAATTTTCATAATCAAGTCAGTAGGAACGCATAAGCAATGGTCAAGTCCTCTAGTAAGTCCGTTCGGGGGACATCCGATAAAAAACAAGTCCTCCAGTAAGACTCTCTGTTTTAAAAAAATGAGAGATAAAAAAAGGTCAATGCCAACTACATCCCTTAATACTAACAACTGTACAACAGTTTTAAGATTAGATGCTCACTACTACAAATTGTCCCTCTACCAGCGCACCTTTACATGCGCTTAGAAGAAACGCATGTATAAAGGGTCCTTTACATGCGCTTTAAGCGCATGTACAGGTAAGAATCTATACATGCGCTTAAAGCGCATGTAGAGGCCTTATCTCTACATGCGCTTTAAGCGCATGTATAGAAATGTGCACCAATTAAAATTCACTAAAACAATGACTAGAAAAGGATTTAAGTATTTAGAGATAAAATATAAAATGAACTTAGGTGAAGAGCTTAAAATTATATGGAAACACTCTTTAAGAGCATGTAAAGGCACAAACACCATTTACATGCGCTTTAAGCGCATGTAAAGGCACGACTGAAGTGCAAAACATGGAGTCATGCATAAGAGGTCCTCCTCAGACCTCATAAGGTGTCCCTGCTTGTGGACATAGTGTTTCAAGACTCCATTACTACTTTTGGGTGTTATGGAATTGGTGAAACACCCTTTACATGCGCTTTAAGCGCATGTACAGGGTGTTTCTACCTCTACATGCGCTTTAAGCGCATGTAGAGCCTTTACATGCGCTTAAAGCGCATGTAAAGGCTTTTCTTCAAATGGAATTCACTATAACATTGTCAAACACAAGATTTGAGCATTTTGAGATGAAGTATTGAAACAATTTAGTTGAAAAGCACCAAATCATATAAAATCCATATAATTAAATGGACATTGGTCTTTACATGCGCTTTAAACGCATGTATAAGCCATAAAATATTATTATAACAAAGGAAAGCCAATACATGCGCTTAAAGCGCATGTAAAGGCTTGTTCTTCAATGGAATTCATGATTTTTGGAGATAGATGAAATTTTGTTTAGATTTAAAGGCAACTAAAGATTGAGGTTGATAGTATTAATGTGGCATTATCGGGTATGATGAGTTATTAAGAGACTAAGGGGAAGATGTGATATTTCGAGATGAGTTAGTATTAGACTTTCATTTAGGAATATTTATGAATGGCTATCAAGGATGTAGTATTTTAGAAATTTATATTTAGGATATAATATAGAAGGGAAGCAGATACAAAATTATTTAGGAGTTTGTTTTTATTTAAAGTTGCAACATCCTTAATTTTATATATAAAATAAATTAGGTTAATTCCTTAGTTTTTGGAAAGGAAGTTATTATTATTATTGGTTTGAAGGTACGGAAGAAATAGGAAACTATTTCGGTTATACGTATTATTTTAGAAAAAAAAAATATATGTAAGGGACTATACATAATTTGTGATTTCAAATTTGGAACATAAAACAGAAAAAGGATGAGAAAATTTCTATTAATGACTTATTGATTATTGATATATTTATTGAGATATAATTTTGGGAGGTAAGGTAACATAAAAATGGTTTAGTGTTATATTTTTAAGAATCAAATTGGAAATTATAAAGATTTAAAATATAGAATGATAATAGCACACTAATAGGAAACACTTTAACCAAAGAGGGTGTTTTTGTAATTAACCTCAAAACCCTAATGTGCCATCTATTTAAACTCTTCTTCCACTCTTTCTCTTTTTCTTTTCCCTAGCCGCACACACACTTAAAAAAAAAGGGAACCTCATTCTTCATCTTTTTCTTCTTCACATTCTCACTCTCCCATATATCTCTTCCCTTTTCCTCTCCTCTCTTCTCACTGCCGCCTATAACACACGCATATACTCGCCTTTCCTTCATCATGAAACTTCATCTCCTTCGTCTCAAGCTCTCTTCGCTTTCTCTGTCTCGTTCTGTTCGCCAGTGACGACCTCCGTTGATGGGAAGTTGATTTCGCCGCCAATAACACCTCTTTTGGGCAAGAAAGATAAGATTTAACTTGTGGTGAGCCTTCCCTCTTTTGTATTACCTTTTGTTCTTTTATTAGAGTGATTTTAAGTGAGGACCGAATATATGGGATTAGGGATTTTTTTTTTGGGTATATAATATATATAACATATGTGTGAGATTCTTTATGCTTTGAAGATTTTGGATTTCCTATTTCTTGCTACATTGAGCTTGTCTGCTTCTCTCTTTCTTTGCCCCTTCCCTACTGTTTGAATTTTCTGTCTAGTGGCTGATTATGTTAGTGTTACTTTGTGATGAATGTGAAGATCTGCTTGATTTTCTTTTCTCACCTACCCTGCGTCCCATGCCCAAATCTGTTTAGTTATAATAGGAATATGATGGATGGAGCATGTCTTGTGCACTACGTGTTCTGTTTTAATAGGATTTATGAAGTGTTCAAATTTCCCTAATTCTGTTCTATTAAAGAAGTTTATTTGTTTGAGTTGGAAAATTTTTAGGAAAAATGCATAAATCTTCTTTCTTTCTTTTTTTTTTTGACTAAACCTGATACATTGCTCATGGCTGGACATTTGGAGACTTTTATTTAAAATTTATACATTTGGGATTATAAATTTTTTTGAGTTGCAAAGTAATTTCTTTCTCAAATAAAAGCATTTGGAAACTAGGGTGATAATATGGCTTTGTATGTTCAGAATTGATGTTTGGATTGATAGTTTCACAACCCTTTTTCCATGTTTCTTAGGTTACATGATGTATTGGTGCGTTGTGTTTTATTTGGTGACTTAATTACAATAAATGGAAGGATATAATCAATAACTTGTATGTCCAATTTCAAAGTGACTTTAAAGATGTATTTTAACTTTACTCTTTGGTATTGTCTTGACCAAATTGGGGCTTTTGTTTCTAATTGTGGAATTTGGTGATTTTGTGTTAAGAAAAGTAAACTAAATGCATTGCTAAACTTGTATGTTGATTCTGTTTTGTTTACTAGTTTTGTTTACTAGATTTCATAGATGATCGCATGGTTACTAAAAAGAAGAAGCAGGTTTGTTTCCTTTTTCCATCTTTTGGCAACGCCAGGAGCTTCTTATACTTCGATTGTTTTATTTTTCATTTTTCGGTGTTTTATTGAAATTTCATGGTGTTGCAGCAAGTGGTGAATCCACTTTTCCAGAAGCGTCTGAAGCGATTCGGGAACAGAGGTGCATGCTATTGCCACCTAAAAGAGGTCCACTTAATAATCTCTCAATTCTTGTCATATGTCTCAAACACATCTAATTACATTGCATGCTATTTTCCAATTTTTTACAAAATGATATTGTTATCCAACCATCTGTTACAAATTTTTTCACCCAAGGACACAATTCTGGTTGTAATGTAATCTGCATTGTATTTGTCTATTTTCATTTTCAGGTAGTGTTGGATAAAAACAAGCCAAACATAAAAACAGTTGTGAACAAGATCCACTGCATTCATAATGAGTATAGGACCATTCAGCTTGAGGTTTAAGTTGAAAACCACTCACTTATGACCACATCGGTTGAGAATGGGATTTGCTTTGAGGTTGATTTAGCAACAATATATGCTCTATTTCCATCACAAGCCAACAAAAATAATTGTTTGAAATGCTTTTGTCTTAAATTGCTCAAAATTTATTACTTATGCATTATATCTTCTTAATTTTGTTTCTTCTTATGAAAACATTTGTCTATATAAATGGCATGACCCCATTTTCTCATGAAATTTTATGAAGACATGTTGTCTACCTCTTGAAGTTGGGGATCACAATTAATCATTGTTTTCTTTGGTAATTTCTCTTGAAGTTGGGTGGAACAACTATGGTCTCTTGAATCTGATTATGCTTGTACACTTATCATTTATTGTTTACATCTTTTGCACACATGCTGATATGGCTTTTTGTATCACCTCTTAGTATAACATGGCGCGATCAGTTTGTGGGTAGTTAATGAGTGAGGATCCTCATTTATAGACATGAATTATTTTTTTTGTTTTTACATACATGAATTCTGTTATATACTTCTTTCTCTTCTATGCAGATAATGAAATTCATGGCTTCTTAATAGTTTTACACGCCATAATGTTGTTTGTATGAATCATCATTATTATATCGGTTGCGCATTACTCATTTGTCTGAAACAGTTACTGGGGCAATTACCTTAAGTGTCTCTCATCCAAATCAAAATGTTCTAATTCCAAGAATAGACATGAATCCTTCTGAGAATTGATGGTCTTTTCAAATTCAAAGGCAGCTTTATGTTGGTTTATCAAGGGTTAAGAGTAAGAATGGATTGAAGGTTGTGATTCCATCTAGAGGAATGGATGATACAATGTCACTTTTAATGTTGTGTATAAAGAAGTATTTAGAAATGCTTATTGTTTGGTAGCTTTTATGGTTTGATGTTTAATAGTTCCTTAATATTATAGTATAATGTCACATAAATTTGTAGGTCATTATATTTATTGTTGACTCTTTCTTTATATAGTTTAATTTCCTCATCTTTATCATATTTTTTCATGTATTAATTAAATGTATTGTATTTGATTTATTGTTCCCCGGGTATCGCCCGGGGTCGATTTGCTAGTTGGTGGTTATATTGGGAAATAATGTAAATTTATAATAATTCTTTTTAAAAAAAAACATTCTATACATGCGCTTAAAGCGCATGTTAAGGTATGTACCTCTACATGCGCTTTAAGCGCATGTAGAGGTATGTACCTCTATGTAGATGTACATGCGCTTTAAGCGCATGTATAGTCCCCCCTCTACATGCGCTTTTTAAAAGCGCATGTAGAGCCTTTACCAGCGCCCCCCTCTACATGCGCTTTATAAGCGCATGTAAATGAGCTAATCTGTGGTAGTGACTTATGGTACCAGAGCTTATTAAACCAATTCATCTTATGTGCCTAGAAAAATTACTAGACTTCACAGTTCTTTCCTTAGCATATAGACTCATACCACCAGTCATCTGAAGTAGCATAATCTAAGCTTAAAAACTGTAATTCTGTGAGAGTAAGAGGGTAAGTAGAAAGGAACTGACATGCCAATTGCCATCATAACTCATGCACAAACCGCTTAAAGATTTAAGAAATAAATATAAATTACATTAAATTGAAGTCACTGAATTTCTATTATAACCCAAGCATCCCATTTCACATTATTAGTCATACATCAAGTATAATTCTCATTCATTTTTTAACCTTAATTGCAAATTCCCATCAAAAGGAAAAGTGGAAAACATATTTGTTAGATTCATAAATCTTCCCAATGCAAACAATAATGCTATTCTAAAATGAGAGTGGCAAATTCCCTCTTATATATTCATACATGTTCCGCTGTATTTTTCTTATTTTGGTGGTTTGGATCCTAAAACGAAAAGAGAGTTACTTCATCATAGGCTTGAGTTAGTTAAAATTTTTATATGACTGTGCAATCAGTTTTTGGAAACAAAGAACTCAACTGAACTAGCATGTCCTTGGAAAAGGAACACTAAAATTTTCCATTCCTTTGTCAATCGAAGAAGGACTAGGAATTCAATCCATAAGTTGAAAATTTCTGCCAGAGAGTGGACCTCAAATTTTGATGAAATTAAAGACTTAGGTTTTGTCTCACCAAAAAAAAAAAAGACTTAGGTTTTGATTATTTCTCTAACACTTTCGAAGGTTCTGAATCAAAGAATGCCTCATCACTAAGACAGGAAATGCAGACGCTAAATTTACCCTCACTTAGTTTGGAAGAATACAGTGAGCTTATGTCTCCTATTGCTTTGACCTTTGGCTAAAGTGAAGGAAGTTGTTTCCAGTTTGCCAAAAATAGTGCTCTTGGTCCAGATTGATTCCATGCAATAATGCTGATTTTTGTCAAAGGAATCAAAATCTTGTTCACCGTGATGTCTTTGATATACTGTCAAATCTTTTTGCTCTTCTAAACATCTTTTGAAATCAATGAATAAGACCATTATCATCTTGATTCTCAAGTTATCATCAACAAAGTTTCAAGAACTTTTGACATATTAGTCTAAGCAACTCTCGTGCAATATAATATACTAAAGGCCCCTAAGCTAAATTATTAATTGCCCCCAGTAATCAAAGTGTTTTTCTAAATGGGAGATTAGTTTTCAGATCAGATAATGTCATATTGGATGCCGATCTTATTCATTGAATTCACACTTCTTAGAAAGGGAGGAAAAGACTAGCTGCTATGAAATTGGACTACTCCTCTAAAGCTGTTGATTGGTTGTCTTGGTCATTCATTCAGGTTGCTCTGGAGTTATGAATTTTTTTTTTTTTTTGTAAAATGGGTGCAATTAATCGACTATTGTATCTCTACTATTTATTTGTGGAAGGGAAATAGAAAGCTTTTTGAGGTACCTAAGCAAGCGCTTAACCGAATGTGAGTATACCCCCTAACAAAAATTTAAATCTAAGTTCGCTAGGTTATGAAGAACTAATAATCTAGCTATTTCTTTTGTCAGACCCAATTCCTTTTGGTAGTTTTTATAATAGCATTTATATTGGTAATTTAATTTAGTTAAATTTTATATATATATATATATATATATATATATATATATATATATATATAAATATAAAAAAATTTAACTACTTCCTAGTTGGATTAATCTTTGTTTGAAGTCACTGTAAGTTGCTTCTATGTGTAAAAGCAAGAATGTGGTTGACTAGAAAGAACGTGAAACACGTGAATATAATGTATGCTTTATTTTCCATGCGTGCACCGCGTGAGTGAATAATTTCCTACCAAAACCTAATTTATATATATATCGACAAGTGTTTGCGATAAATTATTAATAATATGAAACACATATACATTTAGCGATAATCAAGTGTTGACAAAACTATTCTGTTTGAACATAATGGCCTCATTGACCACACAATATATTCGTACGTGGTGTGTTTTTATTAACTGGAAAGTCAAAGTCAAGCCTCCACGTACAAATTTTGCTATTGTGCGTTCGGCATAGCCCAAATACTCACTACTCATACCATATTACATTAATTTTACCTAAATGAATTGAATTACAAAACGGCTTGATCTCTCTATGCATGGTTTTTCAAAATCAATCATATTTATGCCAAACTCGCTCCCTTAAGTGATGAAGAATGGTTGTAAAAAAAACATCTTATGTTTTAACTAAACAAAATATTAACAACAAGAAAGTGAATATTTACCAAATCTAACTAATAAGCCTAAAATTAAAAAGCAGCAACACCGAAGTGAATGTATACCAAATATAACTAATAACAAGCCTAAAACTAATAAAGAATAACAACAAGAAATTAAAGTGAATATAAACCAAATATAACTAAGCCTTATATGGGTATAATCATCAGGTACACTGCACGTAGTGGACGTAAAGTCTATCGTATAAAGTCGGTGTGTCAAGCAACATTATTATTTCTTATTGCTTCTCTCTTCATATGACTTAGCTTCATGCATTATTGAGTTGGGCAACGTACAGGTGTTCCACTATCGTATATTACAAATCGATCTAAAGATTTAAAGCGTGGTCAATGTTTAACTTTGACAATATATAACCCTAACTTAGGCGGATTGATAATATAAACGACATGTGTTTTGCTACGTCTCCGATAGTCGCACATCCCGAAAACACGACTAACTCACTTTGTTGCTAAAAAACGTGACTGGAGACCCCTTTAATGCGTGACTTGGGGATAAATTTCTTGTAGTGGTTTCAGAGTTCACTAAAGTGAAAACTGATAGGCACAAAAATTAATGAGCTTCATACTGTTTAAATACATTTTTAACTGTCATGATTTCAACTTGTTGATTTTCTTTTGAAAAAAATAAAAGAATTGACAGCTAAGATAGATATTAATTGTCTTAATTTTAATAAATATATATATATATATATATATATAAAAACTTTTTGTCAAAAACAATAATTTAAAGAAATTGATTGTGGAACATTATATTCCGTAATTGCTTGGAACAATCCACGTTTCGCCACTTAATTTAGTGATGAGCACCATAATACTTATCATTGTAAACGCAATTTCCTTTTTTTTTTTTTTTGATAACATCGTAAACGCAATTTCAATGGTCTAGATTTGAAATTTTTAACAAATGATAACTGACAATTAAGATATTATCTCTAATGTAACATTGTAAACATCAAAATAACCTATTTTACTAAAAAAAAGTTATAGATGGAGCTTCCATTACAAATTGAATTGTTCATATTTTAAAATTCATTGTCCTTGATAAATTTCAGCACTACCCTATAGGAGACGGTAGCCCTGGAAGCTAAAAATATATCTTACTGTGAAGTAATTAAATTTTCAATTGATCCAAAAATATATATTTCTGATAATTAATTAAATCCATAGCTAGTTAACATGCACGTATAGCTATATATCGTATATACAAAGGATAAACAATCGGGAAAATTAAAGAAATGGTATGAAATACTAATAATTATAACTAATTAATAATAACTTGTTAGTTCGTCCACGTCTGAATTGAACACTTGGCAAAATTAATGTTATTAGGACGCATCCGCATGGTCCTTGCGGTTTTGACTTTGGAATAATGCAAACTGTACTGTGCGTCTTGCTTTGCGATTAGTACGCGAGTTTTGAACTATATATATCGAAACTACTCACACATTGAGATATTATATGGTTTTTTATTATTTTTTCAAAAACATTATTAAGGTTGGTAGCTATTAGTGTTCATTAAAAGAAAGAGAATGGGATCATCAATTTTTAATAAACAAACGCGCGCGCGCGCACCTTTACTCCTGATATTATATATGATTCCATTATTTCATACATTTGTTTAGATGATACTCTGTCGATCACTCGATATACATGTGTATATTCATGTAAATATATGCTAATGTCAATATAATCCTAAACAATTTTCAAACCAGTAAATCTTTATAACTGTCACGAGAAAGGTAGCCAAAATTTAAGTCCTATAGCAAAATAAACCAAGAGGAGACCTTATAACCCAAACAAAAAAGAAGAAGAATGAAAGATCTTTGAGATAAGGAGATTGATGAAGTGACCCAATTCTCTTAATTTCAATCATAGTGAAAAAATCGTTATGAAAAAAAAAGTATTCCTAACTAAATAAATTGTTTAAGACTATTGTAAATAAAATACAGAACTCGATAGGAAATGTGAGTACTGAGTATAATGTTATTTAACTTCGAAGAAAGTGATGAAGATAATGAATATTTATGCAGCGCTGCTAACTCTATCACACAATAGAGAGAAAGAAGACACATGCATGGTAGCAAATGAATGGAGGGGTCAAAAAGCAAGGATATAACGAAGAACGCAATAATACTAATTAAGAAAAAGTTAAGTAAAAAAATTAAAAGCGGTAGCAGTGCTTTTTTTTAATTGATCATTATATGTAATGTACAAGAAAAATCCAAGCATTATAATTAGCTAATAACATAACATAAATTTTAAATTACATGCAGAATTGAGCCCTCATGAATAGTTATTGCTATATAAATACTTTTTGGCGGTCCAATGCATTTAATTTCTCTATGTATACGAATATTTCTGTGAGGGTGAGTGAGAGGGTGTCATGATATGACGTAAGCCCATAATTATTCTTCTACCTAAAATAATTATAAAACCCGTTTACTTGAGATAATTAAATTAAGGATACATGTCAAGTTTTAATACTCCCTCCGGTCCCTAATGTAAGAGCCCAAAATTTGAATGGTTTTGGTCCCTAATGTAAGAGCTCACCCCATATTCTCTCCTCATTTAATGCATTTTTTCCTACTTTACCCCTAACTCTCTTTCATATTTATTAATGTTTATGTATTTCTCTCTCTTAAAAGTACCATAGTAAATATGGGCAATTTTGGAAAAGAAGCATTAACTCCAGACACCCAACTAACATTCACATGTTTTTTTAAGAAGTTTTTTTTTTACGGCTAGCTCTTACATTAGGGACCGGAGGGAGTACTGTAAAAGGAATTTTTAAAACATCTTTAAAACCTTCCTTAATTGCCTTACCTCTTATCACTTGATTCTTGCCAAGAGATAGAGGTGTGAATATGCTAAACTGCTCACGACTCATGAGGGACTTACGACATGATCTTGGCCTGACCTCTTTGATAAAATAATTTTTTCCCCTTTGACTCAGACTCATCGGAAACCATGCCCGTAAGAATTGGATAGAGTCAGACGGTCCAACCGGTTGGACTGTCGACTAGACACAAAAGCGGTTTGGTTCATGATTTGAACTATCTTTTCGTTCAAATTGTTTTGGTCAGTATTAATCCTCTTTTAGACCGTTCATCCACTATTGGGGCAGGCGGTTGGATAGGGTCCAACCACTTTTTTCCATTTTCGAACAAAGTATATGAACTATATTTGTATATATAACTTTTCATTCAGTTATTACATCACCGTCCCAACCGAATCAGTCGTTTGAACTATGACCCACTTGTATTTTCATTTTTATATCATATAATAACTAACTTTTTTTTATATGATATTATGGTTAGTTAACATCAAATTAGTAATATAATTTGTTATTCGAAAATATTATTATCTAAAGCATCATACTCAAAGTCAAGCATTTCATAATAAAAAAAAAGCATCATACTCAAAGAGCATTTAATCATCAAGTCTTTTGTGTTTTCCCAGTACAACATAATATTTATTCGTATATTTTCTCTTCATACTTATAAAAAATGGATAATTTTTTTATTACAAAAAATGGATATTTTTTGTTTGATTAGATTTTTTTAATCTCTTACTAGATTTATAATGTATATTTCTATATATTTTATTCTCATAACAAGAATTTACGGAAATTTTGAAGTTGAATCCAATATCTAAGATTACAGTATGCTTGTTAACATACAGACTTATTAACATACCTTTAACACACCAAACCTATATAAAAAATGGCTTGTGACATGTTACAAGTTAGGCTGAGAACTTCTGTGACATATAACAGGGTAGACTCGTTAAGGACGAAGCCTGACCTTCCTGATAAAAATGGATAAAAATGGAAATAAATTTTATATTTAAAATTAAATCATTTTCTTAAATAGATCTTATATTAAGTAAAATAAAGGTTGGCCGCTTAAATCATTATTACAATCTGGTCTTAAAAATTGAATGACATTAAAGTACCTAGAAACTTTAGTAACATTAAATGACTTGTTAGTGACAACCCAATTAGTTGTTAATACAACTTAATGAGTTGTTATTAATATAAGTCACCAACCGCCTCTAAATTTTGGTCCTTAATATAAGTTACTAATCGTCATTAACTAACTCATTTATTAAATTTCTCCCAATATACCCTCATAATTGGAAAAAAAGATTTCTTTAATTGAGTTGACTTTTCCTCCACTTCACTTTTGTTTCCCTCATAAAGATATAAAATAAGACAAATTTAATGATGCAACTTCCATTCTTTGGTTTGTACAATTTAGACGGTTGGTGACTTATAATAAAGACCGGAGGGAGTAGTTATCATTGACAACTTAATGAGATGTATTGACAACTCATTAACAAGTCATTTGATATCAATCAGGTCCTTAGAAACTTCGATGTAATTCAATGACTTTTTTGGATTTAGTTGTTATTAATTCTCTTATTTAAGGTTTATCTCTTTATTGACCTAGCTACTTACATTTAACTTTTGTGGAAGTTAAGAAGGTAAGTTAGCCACTAGATTATGACATATTACATATGTAATTATGTTATAGGTTAGTTTATGAATAGAATAGATTATTTTTGAGGAAAAATGGTAATTATTAACATTTTCAATAATGAATTTTGAATCTTTAACTTCTCCAAAAATTCAAAAAGGTCTTATATTTAGAACTGAAAAGAGTGACGACATTCTTACACTTATTATTTTTTCCAGTTAAATTTAATTTGTTCAATAGTTTTATATATGTTAAATCTAAATTCTTAGTTGATATGAGAATTGTAATCAAAATGCCAAAATACTTCATGCATACAAAAAAATATGGTAATAATTTCCATATTTTCGATAAAAAGTTGTTATATGTTTATGATGAATTCGATTCTTTTTATTTTCTAAAAGCGCGTATGGTAGTTGGCATCTTATTGATATGCGTTTAGCATTGGTAATAAAATTTGATGTGTGCATTGTTTTTTTAGGGGCGGGGGGTATTAGAAGGGCAGATTTTCTAAGGAGATACTATATATTATAGATTGAACATGGCAATTCTGGAAAAGGAAGAAATCAAATAAAAGAGTGAAAAAGCGAATTAATAGAGTTTGCGTGCACGTTTGGTCGATGCATTTACTCTGAAGAGTATAGTTCTTTAGAAACACTGAGCTCTAGATCCTTCACAGTTTTACACAAAAATTGCTAAAAGCAATAACAAAAAATAAAAACAGTGATATAAATATATGAGATATTATTTTCTCCTGATATATTGGTTATTAAATATGAACTACGGATAAAGAGAAGCTCATTGTTTACATGCCACCGTTGTTTCTTTTCTTTTAATGTACATGATGTAAAACCATGAAAAAGAACAAAAGATGATGGTGGGGGTGAATTAACCTTTTGGATTTTTTTTTTATTTTTGGAATTCAATGAATTATTTTTGGCGTTTTTGGCACACGAATCAATGAAAGATGTAGATACGTACGATCAAGTATGAGTATATTCATGATATATATGACTGCAACAATTTGTTTTAGTGAATATAAATACACACAAATAAATAGATTGAAGAATTAAATGACACAACAACACATCGTATAGAAGTCGAAGATCAAAATAATGTGGTTATTCGGTTGATTTTCGAAAAGCAACTGATTATAAATTTAATCAATTTGTAATTAATTACATCTACGTACTGAAGTTACATCTGATTTTAACAAGGATATAGTTTTTTTATTTTTATTTTCATAAGTGACATGAAGCCTCTAATTAGGACAAGACTTTGTTGTTATTAGTAGTGTAAAACTACAATAATGACTTTATTAAAATTAAACGTAGTAAAACTGGCTATAGGGACTTGTTATAAAGAAAAATATCTAAAAACCTAATTAATAAGAAAACTGAAGCTAGATCTAATTAAAAATAAGATAAAATTATATTAACTTGTTGATTGATTACCCAATTGATTTTAAAATAAATTATAAGATTATAAATATTCAAAAAAATATTAATAATATTATGATTTAATATAGGAAAAATTCTAAATAAATGAAACTTGAATTTCAAAATTATAAAAAGAAGATTTTAAGTAGTAAATTTCGCTACTTCACTAGTAAATGACACTTGATGCAACTATCCTTTATCTGAGATTTCCCCTCTAATATATATATACTCTCTCTGGTCCATGATATAAGAGCTAAAATTTGAATGTTTTTTGTCTAAAATGTAAGAGTTCACCTTATATTTTCTCTTCATTTAGTGTCCATTTTCCTACTTTGCCTCTATCACTCTTTCATATTTTTTTCTCATTATTTCTCTCTTTTCATGGTATCATAATAAATAGCAATTTTGGAAAAAAATACTATTAACTTTAGACACTCAACTAACTTTTACATGGTTTCTAAATGTGTGTGTGTTAATGTCCGAGCTCTCATATTACCAATTAGAGGGACTATTCTATATAATGATGCACTTTTTCGCTAACATGATAGGGTGTGGGAGGGAAACTTTTAGTTGACATGATCCAAAGTAATAAATGTAAATACTCCATTGCAAGCTGACTCGCATACGTAGTGGCCCCTCTTTCTAATGAGTTTGGTGAGGCCATTTATTTCAGTTCAGTATATACTTTATGTTGCCCACCCAATAAATTAGCACTTCTCTTCTTTGATTTTCTTTTTAAATATGTAGGTCCTTTTTAACAATAGCTAGTTAAATGAGTAGCAGAATGTTATTTATTTCTTCTAATTGAAAAAAAATTAGAAAAAGCGTTGATTTTATTCACATCAAGAGCATGTCAAATAATGTATGACCACTTTGTCTTACCCCAACATCATAGTTTAAACTGAGATATTAGTTTTACCATAGACAATTTAGAGATAATCTTTTCAAACATCTTGGCTGAAATTACAACAAAGTGACATTTCCTAGGGTTTGAACATGCTCCAAGGCGGTGACATGTTTCATACCCCTTCGGCATGAACCCAAGGAAAATTGATTGCGTATCAGACTACTCTTTCTCAATTAGTAATATCTTGATTTTCAAAATGCTGGTATACCAGTATTTCATGAATGTTAAGTAAATTCATTTTTTCCATATATCTCAAAAGTAACTATGTACCCCGATATGCCCACGAACCAACGAACAACAAAATCTATCTATATGATCTAACACTTAATAGTTAATAACTGTCCGAAATAACCTACATCATAGACTTTTCTAATTAAGAAGAAGATATAGAAAGAATATGCTTTTCAAGTTTATGGTATTTATAGAAATAAAATTAGGTCCCAATAATTTTTAAAATCGTTCTTAGTTGGGTAACAACTTAGGTTGCCCCATTTTACAATGTATGGTTGCTTTTTCTTGCAACCATTTTAAAATGGGGCAAAACCATACATTGTAAACCAATTTTTAAAATTGAAGGGGACAAAACTGTACACTGTAAATCAAAATGAGGTAAAATTGGGCAAATGTGCAAAAATAACCATCGTAAATTTAAACGTACGTTTTCCAGACGTGGCCCCGCCATCAGTAAATGACGTGTCATACATTTAAGGGTGCAGTATGTTGATGAGACTTTAATTTTTTGATGAGACTTTATTTTTTCAGATGATAACGTAGAAGTAAGGTGAATTTCACATGATATGAGGTTCTATTTGGTTTCTTATCGAAATGATTTGGGAGTTTAGAGTTCGTTTTTAGTGATTTAGGGTTCAACTGGATGCATTTTATCTTTCACATTAGATTTTGGAATTGACATGTCATTTACTGATGGTGGAGCCCACGTCTGGAAAATGTTTGTTTAACTCGGCCAACGGAGAGGTTACTTTTGCCTCATTTTGGTTTACAATGTACGGTTTTGCCCCATTTTAGTTTATAGTGTACAGTTTTGCCCCCTTCAATTTACCAGAGTTATAGTTGCCCATTTTTAAATTTACGGTGGATAACTTTGCACTTTTACCATTAAGATAAATATATGGTTCAAATTGAAAGAGCTTACTTCTAAATTCTAATAAGGGAAATCAACCTTATGCACTATTTAGAGGAACCTTTTTTTAATTCGAGATTATTGTAAAATATTGCGTTGAAGTTGGATAAATCGCATAATTAGATTTTTGCTATAAAACTAATTAAAAAGGTGTTAGGTACGCAAGAGTCAATTTGACAAGAAATATATACTGTTTTTGCATTGAGTTTTGTCACTTGACAAACGTAATAACCTGCTGATGGATCGTGATACATTTTAAATGAAGCTAGAGGAGGAACAACAAAACATAAGTTAGGAAATTAAAGGGAAGGAGTGTCTTCGTTTGAATGCCTTAAATTAGGAATCAATAGATGGCTAGAGATGTAGAAATTAAACAAGTAAACACCGAAAGGAAGTCAATAAATTAATGAAGACAAAATTAAGTTAAAATCAATGAAAATTAAGCCTATAGTATTATACTCCCTCCGGTCCCTAATGTAAGAGCCCAAAATTTGAATGGTTTTGGTCTCTAATGTAAGAGCTCACCCCACATTCTCTCCTCATTTAATGCATTTTTTCCTACTTTACCCCTAACTCTCTTTCATATTTATTAATGTTTATGTATTTCTCTCTCTTAAAAGTACATAATAAATATGGTTAATTTTGGAAAAGAAGCATTAACTCCAGACATCCAACTAACATTCACATGTTTTCTTATGAAGCGTTTTTTTGGCGGCTAACTCTTACATTAGGGACCGGAGGGAGTATTATATTATAATCAAGGTTACATTAATGGTATGACAAATTTAATAATATTATTTCTCATTCTTAATATAAGATTTAATTAACTAATTTAATAAGATTATATAAATTAAATAAATCACCTTCAAGATATTTAAATTTATTTACTTTCTACAAAATAATTTGCATGAATTGGTAATATATATCCTATAATTGAATAATTCATTCAGCTCTATTAATCTAATCAAATTGGTCAGCTAAATTTTATACGAAGAAATGGGTGGTAGTATCTTGTATAATTTTTGTGTGAATTAAGGAATCGGTTCTCTCTTAATTATCCTTTTTTATCCCCCCTCCCCCAATTCCATTACCAGAATCAAATCAAATCCATAGTCAAGTTTTGTTTTCCTTTTCTTTTCTTTTTTGGTATTTTGTCAAGATGAAGTTTTTTGGGTCAGAGTCAAGATGAAGTTTTAATGACCCCGTTTTGAGGTCATGTTTAATTGGCTTGGATTTGGTACGGCTCTCGTGGTCGTGCCAATTGTTGATTTAATTTTTATTGTTAAATCTATTTATTTTCATATTAACCATGATTTTACACATCATTAAATCTCGACAATCAATAAGTTGATCAAAATGGAGAAGGAAGAAATAAGAAAAAAATGGATTAAGGAGTTCCAAATCTGCCCAGAAAGTGCATTAAAATTTAAAAAGGGGCTTGGTTGGCATAGGAAAGTATATGGGAAAGTGAAAATGGAAAAAGTGGGAGTTTTTTGCAATTTACATATATCTAGGGTCCACAAGTTTTCTTTCTCTATCTCACACTTTTTTTGGACCCCACAAACTTTACTTTATCATCATTACTTAATTTACCCCTACTTTCCATCTTGACCCTTTCACTTTTCATTTCTTCCATTTTTTTCTTATAACCAAACGGATATATACCCAAGAAAAAGGGAGTTGGACTATTATATTTATACCGTTTCCTTCCTTTGTGGGTCCCACATAATCTCTCTCTCCATATATATATATATACACACACACTCATCCCCTCCAATTTCTCCCCCCAGGCCCCAACTCGGTTCATTCTCAAAGCAACTTTCAGTTCTGTACGATCCCCCCCCCCCTCTCTCTCTCTCTCTATTATATATCTCTTTTTGAAAAATCTCACCTCTTAATTATCATCCTTTTCCATTTCTCTTCTTTATTTAAAAAAACAATTTTTTTCCATAAACATAGATCTTCACTTATTTCCAGATTCTGATGTCTTCTATACAGTGCCATGTTTGATTCACAGACGCACACGCACACGCACACGCACACGCACACGTAAATGACCCACATATCGTTCCTCTGAAACATCGAGAAGTACTGCGATTCATGTGTGTCTGTCCTTCTAATTGTGTATATGTACCTTCATTTTTTTAACAGCTATACCTTCATTAACTACACGTGATCACCGTATGTATATAAGCATACATATTAATTATTCATATGTACACACACACACGCATAAATATATCGCATGATATTGAACTTGTGGAATGAGCAGATATAACATCATAAATATAATGTGGAGGCTGAAGATAGCAGAAGGAGGGAAGGATTTGGTGTCAGTGAACAAGTTTGTTGGAAGGCAACACTGGGAATTTGATGAAGAAGCGGGTACTCCTGAGGAAAGAGCACATGTTGAATCTCTTCGCCATAACTTCAAGCTCAATCGATTTCGTGTTAGACAGAGTTCTGACCTTCTCATGCGTCTCCAGGTAATTTAAGTTCATTTTTCTATGCTCCATATCATATACGTCGTCGTTTCTCCTACTCTATCATTTATGTCTCCCACCTTTCTGTCCTTCTCATTAGCGAACGCACATACGCTCTTAAATCGCCACCAATTTTTTTTTGGCCAAAAAAAAAACTGTTAGATTGTTTGGATCAATTTATTTTTATAACATGGTAGGGGTAAGTATTAAGTTGGGAAAATTAATTTGAAGTCCCTCAAAAGGGAATTATAACTAGAAAAGTCTCATAAACTCTCCAAATTAAAGTAGGGTCCCAAGATACATCACTTTAATATATTTTAAATGTGAAAAGACTTTTTTACCCCTCAGCCTATTAATTTGTCATTTTCTGCCCATAGGATTGTTACGCGTGTCCATGCACTCGTCAATCGCTGCCCATTAACTTGTTAGAGAGGTTGTCATTACATTTAGAAGATCGGTCATGACCTTATTAGAAGTGTCCATTAACTTGTCAATCTCTGCCCATGGAGTTGTTACGCGTGCTCATGCCCTCGTTAATCTCTACCCATTAACTTGTTAGAGAGGTGGTCATGAACTTGTTAGAAGTGCCCATGAACTTGTCATACCCTGCCCATCGGGTTGTTACGCATGTCCATGCCCTCGTTAATATTTGTCCATTAACTTGTTTACTTAGGCTGAGGGGTAAAACAGTCTTTTCACATTTAAAATATATTAAAGTGAGATCCCTTGAGACTCTACTTTAATTTGGAGAGTTTATGAGACTTTTCTAGTATTAATTCCCTTGTGAGGGACTTCAAATTAATTTTCCTATTAAGTTTGAGGAATATAACACATAAAAAATCAGTTAATATCGTGGGGAAAATGTCTCATTTATACTACATATCTAGTGACTCTTGATAAAAAAAGGAGGAGACTGGGATCATCTTCTAAATATAGCATATTCATGGGTCAATTTATTTTGATAAAGGTTTAAGTGAATTTTTTATTATTTAAATTTACTTAAATTTTAATTTTATTCCTCAACTTAAATAATTATATTTTCAAGTGATTTTTCAACAACCACTGTTATTTTGAAAATTAATTGCATATGCCAGCGTATATATGAAAATACTTTTTTTCCCCTTTTTTTCTTTTGTCTTTTGATCACCATGAAAATACTTTTTTCCACATTTGAAATCTTAATATCAACATTATTTTCTTGTCAACAGTTAACATTAAAGTAAAAGAATTAAGCATATATATACACTTCTTTATGGTTTTTTGTTTACCTTCCACTTCTTCATGGTTTAGAAATTGAAATGATGCACTATGCTCAGTTCAAAAAAAACATCATCTACAGTTAAATTACTAAATGTGTGTACTATAATTTGATATTTATCAATAATATAAAAAGACTTGTTAATTAATCTTAATCTGTTTATTGTCGGTGAAATTAATTCAAACCCTTCTCGAGTGACCCTTGTATTTGGGGTTTGGTTTATACATGACAAATACATAGTTAATACGTACTGTAAAAAATACAGTATAGGTAGTTAATGTCTTTCGTAATAATCATCATTAACACTTGTATAGTTGTATTGTGATTACTATCCCCCATCTATCATACATCCATACTGTCTACGTCTTTCGGCAAAAAAAAATACTGTCTACATCTACTGATATTATTGAACCGCATAAGCCCTGTCATATGTTTACTTAGCTGCCAGCTGCCATAACTTTTAATAATCCTTGACTTCTGTCTTTTCTCTCTTTCTATAATCTCATCACCATTCTTAAATCCAACCAAAAAAAATCTTTAAATCATCGTTATTCGGTATTCCTTTTAATTTTCTTTGAAAATTAAATATTTTATTGGGCTATCAGTATAAGATAGATGAATTTAGACAGTGAAATTTGATCTACATGTAGTTTACAAATGGAATATAAAATGATAAACAATTAATCGATAAATTAATAACAATTTTGTAAAATATTACTCCTATATTTGAACAATAATCCATATTCCAAGATAGAATTTTCTGAAAAGAGGATGAAAAACAAGAAAATAGACATAATTTAAAATCACATTATTTAAAAAGGATAGAATATATAAATTTTATGAATTTCAAACATATTAAATAATCTATCTAACATTTCTTGTACTTTATATCGGAAGAACTACTTGTACGTACGGTTGGTACCTATAAATTAGTGGGCACGTTTCCATCTATTCGACCATCCACTGTAATCTGTTTCATCTCTTTTAAATGTACTCCACACGGAAAGCAACTACGAAGGGAATTTTTTATTTTTGGTGAAATCAGTGTATCACGTTGTCGACCAATCACATTTAAACACAGAAAGTTTAATTTGAAATATCTAACTTGATTAAACACCCTAAAAAAATTAATTAACATAAATAAAATTAAATAGCATTTTTTATTGTTTTTATTTCATAAGTTGAAAAAGTTATTTTCAATGGTTATTTGATTTTTTTAGAGTGTCATATTATATTAAAAATTACACACAGAATCTTACGTGTTTTGTTGTAGTTAGTAGAACCACAAATACGTGATTTGCACAATGTTTACGCAAGAATTACTTATTAGAAGGTTTTGACCGAAATTATAATGAATATATTAAAAAATGCTGCTATATAGCACCGGCACCCTATCTAGTGCAGCGGTGTGAATGAAAAGCTATGATAACTATAATTATCAGTTCAATTGTTCAAACCTGTATGCAAGCAATATGTTTGCCAAATCCAAAAATAGGGGGGAAAGGAAAAAAAAAATTTAAACAAACCCCTTGAAAATGTGTTACTCCTTTGCTTCCTTTGCTTTTTAATTGTTAGATTAGATTTTTTTAAAAAAATTAAGGATGTAAAATCAATCATTTTAAAATGTATATAGTTGTCTTTTCATCAAAACTAATTTACCTTACTTATACACTATATTATATTACAATTAAATGTGAGATACCTTGAAATTAATTAATATATTTAGCTTCCTTAATCTTTACAAGAAAAATCAAATGATCTTATATATATTTAGGATATGAGAAAGCAAAGTATTAATCGCTTTGACCATTATCCTTGTTTTGATTTACTAAGAGGAATTGAATATTTTATTCAGTGTTTTATTTTTTATATACTACCGTACTAATTAATAACGAGTTAACAAGAAATTTATATATAATAAGTAGTTCACTCTTTTCTGAGGAAACATTCCAAAATGTGTTTGTTATATTCTTATAATATATTTGTTAGTTTTATTAAGTATTAAATTAACAAACCTCTCTATATGTTTGGAAAAAATAAATATTTTTCATATATACTGATATTTTAATATAGTAATAAGAAAGAAAAAAATTAATATGATGATGCAGTTTTGTGAGGTATACAAGGGTAATAATTGACAATCACTAAATTTTTTATGAATTTTTTTAAGTATTTTTATTGGTCCTTGTAAATTGAGTATTTTAGGAATAACTTGTATTCCGTACCCTGTTTATAAGAAACATACACTCACATGAGGTTGAACATATATGTATAGGCAAAAGTTTATCCTTATCTAAAAATTTAATGCACCGCTCACTTTTACTCAAATTAAATCATATATCTCTGACATACATATTTTCCGTTCATTCTTTCTTACATTTAACATTTTCTTAAATAAGTGTACCTGAAAAATTATATATTTACTGCTTTCATCAACTGTTTGTTTTGTATGGTTTGGATAATTAATGGTTACAAAATAAAGAAAGGACCGAAAGGTGTATTTGAGATAAGAGGGAGTACATCACTACCCAAAAAACTAAAAAGCACGAAGCACGAACATGGAATACAGGATTATGTAGCTTAAGTATTCCTTAAGTCTTAAGCGGAGAAAATGAAGTAAGCAAAACGAAAAAGGATAACTAATATTGAAAGCAGAGGACAAGAAGCTAAAATACTACTCTACTAGCTTGTGTGAATAATTTGAGCAAGCTAAGTTTTCGGAAACTTCATTGTTCGTCTGTCAGGGTAATGGAAGAGAAAACTTGGCCAAATGTTCTTTTAAGTAACTGGAAATACATTATATTCTTTGATTACACCGAAGAAAATATTATGTGATGGACAAAAGGCTAAAAAATGTTAAAATATAATTTTTGTCTCTAATTATGATAATGCCTTTACTATTTGTTATAACATACATATTATAACCTAGTTGGCACTTATCATTACATCAAGTTTATTTTTAGTTCTTTAAGTTTGAACGGTTTAGTCATTTTTTGTTGACACTTTTAGTTTTATTTAGGACAATGCTAACTCTGAAAATCTAAATGGAATCTTATAGTTGAATGCTTAAAAAATGTTTAAATTTTTTTTATGGAAAAAATGTTTAAATTTTGAAATATATGAATAATTATACTAAGTAATTAACATTTAAACTTGTTTTCCCAAAATTTAAATACGAAATACTTATCGAAATTTGTTGAGTTAATATTTTCAGTTAAATAAAATTAACAATACTAACAAAAAATATTTAACATACACTTTTCAAACTTAAGGGTAAGTAAAATTTATGAAAATATAAGAGACCAAAAGTATATTTTAGTCCAAAAAATATCGAGATGACGTGGACCCATTAATTATAATTAATGACCCTCCTATTTTCTATACTCTTTTTTTTTTGGAATAACTTAATACCTATGCTCTCAAGAGCATTAGACCAAAAGACCTATTACAAAGAGATTAGCTTCCCACAATTTTCTGTGCTCTTTTGCCATTTCCTTTTCTGTACTTAAATTAGTTCGACTGTTGAGAAACAAAAAGGAGCTCAAATCTTTTTTATGGTCAAAGCTTATTTACGTGTTCGTGAAACTTAAGGAACTAATTAAATGGTGCAATAAATGAGCGACTTCTTGTTGCTCATGCATATGCAGCGCAGGTGGGGAAGGAGAATGTAAGAGTGGAGAATTGGTGATAGATAGATTTAGGGGCAGTGACATGACTTGTATTCATCGTTTTTTCTACTAACTACTTTAATTTAATATGACTAATTAGGTTGGAATAAAATTATGTGAATCATAAATTAATCTATAAACTACCCCAGTACCCCTGGCTCATTCTAAACATAAGATTTATTTAACTAAATTATGAGTGTTAGTTATTTAAGTTAATATGTGTTCTAAACATAAGATTTATTTAACTAAATTATGAGTGTTTGTTATTTTAGTTAATATGTGTTTTTACTAGAACCGATCATCTTCCCCTATATATTCTTTTCCCATCTCTTAATTATTGCTGGAAAAACATCAACATAGATTATTTGGGAAGAAGTTATTAGCAAAACATTTTTTGAGCTCTTATATCTATGAACAATATTAACTAAAATTGGTACTATATTTAGATCAGAGGATAAAAAAATAACATGATGATTTCATAGTCGAACTGGAGAGAACAATTAAATGATGTACTCTGTTCGGTTCTAATTCTAAGATCACTTTGAATTATATGTGACATTAAATTTAGTGGTTTAATTTGCCTCATATGAACCAATGAGTAGTTGGTTGAGCTGGTAAGTGGGCTACAACCCCCGCAAGGAGGAGAACGCGTGTTCGAATCCCGGGAAGCACTCTCATTGGGAGAGGGGACAACCTTGTCTATGTGGGCAACACTCCTACCCCTCGAATCCGGATTAAACCGGACGGTGATTTACCGAAAAAAAAAAATTTGCCTCATATGAACTTTTAAAATAGAAAGTCAAAGTGATCTTATATTTAGGCCCAATGGAGTAATTAATAAAGAGTGAGTTGTTGATATTATTGCACATGCATGCATGCAGCTGAGGAAGGAGAATGGAAGAGTGGAGATTCCAGATGCCGTGAAGGTGGGAGAAGAGGAGGAGATAACGGCGGAGGCAGTGATAAGGATGATGAGAAGAGCCATAAGTTTCTATTCAACCATTCAGGCACGCGACGGTCACTGGCCGGCTGAATCTGCTGGGCCCTTGTTCTTCCTTCAACCATTGGTAACTAACTCTTCTCTCCTTTAGTTTTCAATTACCCAACTTTTATGTGCCTCCTATGTGTGTTGCGCATATCTAATTAAAATGACTGTGAGTGGCATCTCTTATATGAGAGATAAATAAATGAATTACATATTATACGTAAAAGAGGTTATGGTAAAATATTATAGTTAAAAGTAACAAATGCTTCCATTCGTTAGGTTTCGGTCATATTTATAAACAAGGCCTTGTCATGTAACTTGAGGGACCGCATTATATATGTCTATATATTAGCAAACAAATGTTTGATATCCGTCCCTCGTCCATTTTTCCTTCTCATCATATGTCTATCATCTCTTTTCTCATTTATTCTATTGTATATAGCGTTATTTATTTATTAAGTGCACATCAAACATCTACAGTGATGACAAAATTAATGCATCTTTCTTTCAAATTTCAAAATTTCATATAAGTGACTTATAGTTGTTGATATTGTCGATAACTAGTGAATATATACGTTATTAAAATC
Organism: Mimosa pudica; assembly: GCA_029929735.1. NCBI lineage: Eukaryota > Viridiplantae > Streptophyta > Magnoliopsida > Fabales > Fabaceae > Mimosa > Mimosa pudica. The sequence continues at coordinate 819,464 of JAKELP010000021.1, read as the reverse complement.
TCCCATATAAGAATTTAAGTTTCCAAATTAATACAGTACATAATGTTGTTATTTCTTATATACTACCTCCGGTCCTAAATATAGGACCTAATTGATTTTTTTTGGAGATATTAAGGTTGCAAAATAGATTATTAAATGATGACATATTTGATATATATATTTTTATATTATCCATTAGTTTATAGGTAAGATAAATTAGTTTAAGGGAAAAAATTAAATAAATCAATTTATAATTAATTTATTTTGTTTTTTTAAGGATTTTCTAGAAAAAGTCAATTAGGTCTTATATTTAGGACCGGGGGGAGTATAATACTCCCTCCGGTCCCTAATGTAAGAGCTAGCCGTAAAAAAAACGCTTCTTAAGAAAACATGTGAATGTTAGTTGGGTGTCTGGAGTTAATGCTTCTTTTCCAAAATTGCCCATATTTATTATGGTACTTTTAAGAGAGAGAAATACATAAGCATTAATAAATATGAAAGAGAGTTAGGGGTAAAGTAGGAAAAAATGCATTAAATGAGGAGAGAATATGGGGTGAGCTCTTACATTAGGGACCAAAACCATTCAAATTTTGGGCTCTTATATTAGGGACCGGAGGTAGTATATGGATAATAATTAGATGAAAGTTTTGGGGGAAATTGATTAAAGATGAAAGATAGTGGGACCTATCATAGAGGAAGACCGCTATCGATCTCTGTAGCTCATAAATGAAGCATGAAGCAATTGAATGATGGGAATGATGGACAGTACATAAATTTCATGTATCAAACTAAAACTCTTAAATGAAGCAATTGAATGATGGGAATGATGGACAGTACATCTTCCCATCTAATCTAATCAATAATTAACGTAGTTATGTGAGAAAGCCACGTGTTATAAGGTGGATTTGGACGAATCATGGATTATACGAGAGACAAACTTTTGTTTCAAAAATTCCCCTATTTATCGAAAAATAAAAACAAGTACTGATAAAAAGGAGGAAAAAGAACACGTAGAAATAAATGGTATGAGAGAATAAAGTAAAGATAATATTAAAAAATGACATTTATTATTTTAATTAATTTAAACGCCACCTTTAATTTATATTATGATACAAGTTCATTTAAAAAAAACTCCACCTTATAATATGGAACGGATAAAGTATATTGGATGACTCAAAATTTCTTTCTCAAACCTATAGGTTACGGCTTAACTGAACATTTTTTAGATATTATTTTGCAATATTTAATAATCAAATTCAAAATTTTGCAACTTATATCCAGTATGATTTTTCATAAGTTTTTTTTTGAATAATGATTTTTCATAAGTTAGACAAAGGAGTTCGTAGTGATTAGAAAATTTTTGAATAATGATTTTTCATAAGTTAGACAAAGGAGTTCGTAGTGATTAGAAAATGTATATGACCGGTAGTTCATTTATTTATGATCTCCACCAAAAAAAAAAAACTGTAGTAGGTCCTATGCATTTATTACCACGAAAGGAAGATCCATTCTATTGTCTTTGAAATGTAGCAATTAAATGACTGACAGTATTTAGATCTTCTCGATCACCTAGCCTTTTTTTTACCAAAGTGCTCAATCATCTAGCTAGCCCAATATTTCTTTCATAGACAAATATTTAGCTCAATATTTTTTCTATCTATTTCGTCAAGTTTTTGAAGCATCCAGGATCATATGTCCTAAGTTTGATATATTGTAATTGAATTATAAAAGTACATAAAACAAATAAAGCACTTGACTTCATATTGTTGGAGAAGTTGATGTAAGTTTGATTTTTCTTCTCTCTACATGGCTTAGAGGTTGGACTTGAGTTGAACAGTATAGAAGTACTACTCTCCTACAAAAAAAGCATATAGAAATGCTAATATTGATGAACATGTATGTGCAGGTGATGGCCCTGTATATAACAGGATCTCTTAATGCAGTACTGGGGCCAGAACATCAGAAGGAGATCATACGGTACTTGTATAATCATCAGGTAGGCAAAATAAAAAGAATTGAAATAAAAAGCCTTTTTGTTAAGCTTAAACAAGAACTAGTAATTAAGAGGGTGATTGAATATGAATGTAACAGAATGAAGATGGAGGATGGGGATTCCACATAGAGGGACATAGCACCATGTTTGGGACAGCACTGAGCTATATTGCATTGAGAATTCTTGGACAAGGTCCTGAAGATGGTGAAGACAGAGCCATGTCTAAAGCAAGTCAATGGATCCTTGACCATGGTGGCTTAGTTGCTATTCCTTCTTGGGGAAAGTTTTGGGTCACGGTATTCTTCTTCATCCCCCGTTAACTCCATTAATTACTACACCCTCTAATCCTTATTAGGGGACATTTTTAACCAATTCACACGATTCAAGAGATGACATTTAACTCATTAAACATGTCATAATCAGTAAATTTTTTCAACTTTACCATGTTATTGAGGTTTTGGAGGAGAGAGAAAAACACAGGGCCATATTTAAATACAAGTTATAAGTATACATAGTTGACAAATAAGTGTTGATGAATTTATGACTCTCTATGTGATTTATCTTAATAATCAAAGAATTATTTCTAAAAGGTCCTTTATAATAGGGACAAGAGGTAAAACATAGGAAGCTGCTCATTAAGAAAAAACACAAGGAAATTGTACATATCAAGTGTTTTATGTTAACATTTAGAGTATTTATATACAACTAAAACCCCTGAACCTAATACAAGAGTATTTATGTGGTACAGGTACTTGGAGTGTATGAATGGTCAGGATGCAACCCTCTTCCACCTGAGTTTTGGCTTCTTCCTAAGAGCACTCCATTTCACCCAAGTATGTGCCTGAACTAATAATTTCTAGCCTCTCAATTTGAAATAATCTAATAGCATATCTTTAATACAAGTACATGATCCATTTTTTCCTAATGGATTGCAGGCAAAATGTTGTGTTATTGTCGCCTGGTTTACATGCCTATGTCATATTTATATGGCAAGAGGTTTGTGGGTCCTATCACTAACTTAGTCAAATCATTGAGAGAAGAGTTGTACAACCAACCTTATGATCAAATCAACTGGAATAAAGCCCGAAACACAGTTGCAAAGGTTAGATTAATGATAGTAGTTTTGTTGTTCCACTTGATCGTTCAAAGGGGAAAAACTTTCTCACTAATATAAGTTACTAAGCTATTGTGAAAGCAAACATGAAGTGAATTGATCAATGACTGATATTTCAGGAGGATCTGTACTATCCACATCCACTTATTCAAGATATGTTATGGGGATTTCTTCATCATGTAGCAGAACCTATTTTGACACGTTGGCCTTTTTCCAAGTTGAGGGAAAAGGCAATTGAAACTGCAATCAATCATGTTAGATATGAGGATGAGACCAGTAGATACCTTTGCATCGGCAGTGTAGAAAAGGTGTGAATATAAATATATGTAAATTGTACATATACACATAAACTAATATGGCCCCACCTTCGGCCAAAAAAATATGGCCCCACCTGTAAAGGCTGAAAACTTTTAATTATTAATTGAACAAAAATCAACATCAAGAATCAAGAAGTGAAATGTTTTTATCTTAACACCAGTTCCACCAGATTATGTACATAGATTAGCTTGCTTAAGAACTGTCCAATATTTTTTATTTTATTACAAGGTTTCAATATGATTACTGAATGGACATGACAGGTGTTATGTTTGATAGCTCGATGGGTTGAAGACCCCAATTCAGAGGTATACAGACTTCATTTGGCCAGAATCCCTGATTATTTCTGGCTTGCTGAGGACGGCTTGAAAATCCAGGTTACTATAGTAAATAACTTAATCTTGTGAATTCTGAGTCAAATATTTCCAATTTAAACCTTAATGTTATACATAAAATTCATCAATAAAGTGATTACAATATCTAATAACGTTTGTGTACAAATAACTTTATGCATATACAGAGTTTTGGATGTCAAATGTGGGATGCTGCATTTGCTATACAAGCAATCCTTTCCTGTAATTTGAGTGAAGAGTATGGACCTACACTTTGTAAAGCACATGACTTTGTGAAGGCTTCACAGGTTACAACTTGTTATTTGATCTTTGACAATTAAACCAATTAAATTCTCTCTATGTTCAAATTAATCTAAAAAACATGATGAATATATTTGAAGGTGAGAGACAATCCTTCGGGTGACTTCAAAGCCATGTTCAGACACATAAGCAAAGGAGCATGGACATTCTCAATGCATGATCATGGTTGGCAAGTCTCAGATTGCACAGCAGAAGGACTCAAGGTTCATAGGGATTTTTAAATTTACAAGCACAATTTTTATAAGCATATTTACAGACAAGTCCAAGTGAAGGGAAAATATTATTACCAGACCCTTTCAAATTATCAAATAGCATTGAACTTTCTATAGACATGGGCTAAATTAAATTTAATTGCTATGGTATTTATTAATAGCTTTCATTGAGGGTCCCTAAAGAGTTGTCAAGAACATCAAAACGAGTGACATTATCAACTATAATGGTAAATTGAAGTTCCTTTGAACTTCAATTTTAATTTGATGATTTCTAGTGACCTGGTTGTTATATTTTCTCTTCCTTGGGACCTATATTTCATTTCCTCCTTTTTTATATTGGTGAAATTTACTGAAATGTTTGATGACTATAGCTTTCAATTGGATCATTTTTCTTCATATTATTACAGGCTGCACTTTTGTTCTCACAAATGCCTATTGATCTAGTTGGGGAAAAAATGGAAACAGAATGTTTCTATGATTCTGTTAATGTCATCCTCTCTCTACAAGTAAGCTTTCCTAAATACATTCTCATTCTTTTCTCAAAGGCAGGACAAGCCAGTAAGTAACATGGACCTCAATATATTTTCTTACATGTATGATTGATTTTGTTATAGAGTAGCAATGGAGGATTCCCAGCTTGGGAGCCTCAGAGAGCCTATCGATGGTTAGAGGTAAAATGCAAAAAAAAAAAAAATGTTGAGCATGCAAAAGATCAAGGGACAACTCAAACTTAGTGACATTCATGTGTTTTGCAGAAATTCAATCCAACAGAATTCTTTGAAGACACTCTTATTGAAATGGAGTAAGATTTGTACCGTTAAAAATGTTGTAATTAAATAATAAATGTAGTGTTTATTACAGTTTATGTGATTCTTACAAAGTGCAATTTCATGAAACAGGTATGTGGAGTGCACAGGATCAGCAATTCAGGGACTGTCTCTCTTTAGAAAGTTATATCCAAAGCATAGAAGAACTGAAATAGATCACAGCATTGCTAAAGCAATTCAATACCTTCAAGACACACAAAATCCTGATGGTTCATGGTAATTTATTTTATCTGTATCCTTTTTGATTGGATATAAGATTTACATAGATATTAAGGTACCAAACAGACTTTTTATATTACTTGTATACTAAGAAAAGCAATCAATTCTCCAGGTACGGTTGTTGGGGAATATGTTACACATATGGTACCTGGTTTGCTGTAGAGGGATTGACATCTTGTGGGAGAAATTACCAGAACTGCGAGGCATTGCGCAAGGCTTGTAAGTTTTTGTTGTCAAAGCAGCTACCTAATGGTGGCTGGGGAGAGAGTTACCTGTCAAGTCAAAATAAGGTACAATAAATGTGTTTTTTCTCATTATACATTCATATTTTATAGTAACTGTTAGTGTCCAACTACTACCTCCTGTCCTAGGTATATGAGTTAGTTGGTCATACATACAAAATATTTTTCATTTTATCTCTTATATTTCTCATTTTGCTCCAAATTGATTTGCTTAACTTATAAATTGATATATGATCTAATGAGATGCTTAAGATTTTCAGAAATATCATGTACTATATGCTATAAGTTTTTTTTATACATTGTACTATATGCTATAACGTTAAGTAGATTATTTTTTTATACATTGATATGTTTTGCACTTGAAAGTTATGTGGTAATAAAAAGAGAAATATTGAAGCTACTGATGAGACTATATATTCACATGCCCTCCTTGGAAAATAGGTATATACTAATATTGAAGGCAACCGTGCAAACTTAGTTCAGACTGCATGGGCTCTGTTATCACTCATTAAAGCTGGGCAGGTTAGTGAAACCAATACTATTCAACTAATTAATCGTATTTTTATTTTTATTTATGATTGAACATGCACAAAATCACCCCGAATTGGCTATATTGTTTTGGCGACAACAGGCTGAGATTGATGCAACACCTATACACCGTGGAATAAGGTTGATAATCAATTCACAAATGGAAGATGGAGACTTCCCCCAGCAGGTAATGCAATAATCAATTAGACATTAACAAGAATCTTTTACAGTTCACTGAAAACAACATATGCTTATCATCTATATGTGATGATGATCAGCAATCTTTTCAATACATTAGGTGCGCATTGGTATAAATATGCCTTTCATTTTCATTCTTTTTGGATATATGAACATTACAGGAGATCACAGGAGTATTTATGAGGAACTGTACATTGAACTACTCATCCTACCGGAACATCTTTCCGATTTGGGCTCTCGGTGAATATCGCCGTCGAGTCCTCTATGCATAATATCCTCAATTCATGTGTGCATCACGTCTTTCGAATTCATTTCCATTTCCTTCCCTCTAGTTGTAACATATCACTCATACTTGGTGTAACAAAAATACAAGTTGTGCCTTCAAAATATAGTGACTTATCAGAATAAAGAATACATGCATCCATATACAGTATACTACTATACCTTTTAATAGTTCATAAAGATGTATAAGTCCTATGTACAATTGCTGTAATATATTGTGACCTTCTCAGCATATAAGTGTGTATATTGTTCCTTTCTCTGTAATGCAAATGTTTACAATATAGTTTGATGATTCCACTCTCTTGTGTTATTGTCTCCTTTTCCTCTTTCTGATGAAAACTATGATAGCTTCCTTGCTGTGGCGAGAGAAATTAAAAAGGGTATGGAATGTGAGAAATAGGAGTGAGACAAATCTAGCAACCTAACACATTAGTCATATTCGTAGGATAAAAGGATTATGCAATATGAATACTGAAAACGGGAGGAAAGTAAGTGCATGTGCATGTTGGAATGTCTTTAATGATTCCTTGAATTATGGTATGATGTACCTGAAGCTCATCCACAACTTAGAAAAAAACAACTCTCATCAATCTCTTAAACATAAACCTCGGCTTACGTATCACAAATACAAACTCACAGTCTGAGCTGAGAACTTCAGATTTTGAGGGCAATTGTGGCAAGTTCTGGTTTGACAGTGAGGAGACGTTAAAATGGGATATTGTTCTAATCATCGTTTTTTTTGTATTGTTATATTTTTGCTATGTTTATATTTTACATTGAACAAAGATTTCTTGTTTTACTCTTAATTTAAACATATCCATATTTTTATGTTAGGAGCCATTAAGATGGGATATTTTCAAGTTATACATTGATAACATAATCATATAAGATTATTAGATAATTACATTTACAAAGTGAAAAACAAGGTCCCAAGCTTTGACTTTGGTAGTCCTGAAGCCATAAAAACAGAACTATCTGCTAAAGCTCAACCAATCTGCTACACACGTACAAGACCCATTTGATATAAGCAAAAATGAACAACAAAAGAGTAAATCTAGGAATTCATAACTTGTCAATACAAAGAAAACTATTTTCTAACATACGACAAATATTCAGTAAGCTATATAACTTGTCAATGGTGCCCATTCACTTGTCAATGGTGACCCATTCACTTGTTGACAAGTTATATGACTTGTTTAACATACTTCATCTCAAATGGGACTTTAGTAAGGGCATACCCACATAAGAAAAGAGTTAGAGGGCAATTTTATTTATAGATTGTCAGCATGAAAAGGAAGATGATAATCGATAATATAGGATTTTCTGGACTTGTACCAAGGTAAAAGTCCTAAAGATTAAGGTAACTTCTTTGCAAACATACAACAATATTTCTAACACGCGTCCTAAATTTTAGTATTTGCTCAGACGAGGAAAACCTGCCATAAACAGTGAATTTTAACAATCAAAACTTTACATCACACATTCATAGACATGATTTGACGTGCAAGACCAGGATCATGTTGTATCAGCTCCCTCAAATTATTTTCCAACTCAGCGATCTGCTTCTCTAAGTATTCTTTTGAGGTCTGTCCAAAGTCAAGAAAAACAACTAACTTCACCTAACCAAATAAGACTAAGCTTGTATTTACAGTTTAATGATGAGACAGACAGTAATTGAAGTACATTTAAATTCCTTATAAGCACGCCCCAAAACTGGAAATGCATCTGGGGATAAAGGAATGTTAAAAATTTGGAAAGTAGAATATTTTACACTGGTTTCAGGTTAAAAAATCAGAATATTTTACAGTGTAGTCACGAAGGAAGAAGGATAAACACCTGTAAAGAGGTAATTGAAGCCTCACTATCCTTCATTTTATTCTCCTGTTCAGTCATTAAAGTTGCCTTGGTCTCTAATACAAACCTGCGCAAGAAAGCAATAGGTTTTATATCCTGTACTTATCAGATTGATGTTCAAATAGGTGCGGACAACTCACATTCTACCTGCAAAACAAGATAAATGGAGACATCATATGAGAAGTCAATCACAGAGCAAAAGGTAAATGAATTGTTCAAGTAATAAAAAAGAGAACGGTTGTAAAAACAGAAAACGTCGCTTAGGTAGACAGCAAAGCAAATTTTCATACAGGACTGTTTTTTTTGGCCAACTACAAGACTGTTATCATTATAGCATTCATACATAACAACTATAGTTAATATGATTAGTACTACATAACACAATTCATCAAACTCCAGCACATAAGAAAAGAAACATGAGAATCTGACTCTTATACCAATGGATTTGTATACATTTGTATCATCTGGCAACTGCCGCAGCTCCTCCAAAGTTAGAAAAGCTCGCTTCTTTTCACCTTCCTTATTACGCATCTGGTTCTGCACCTGAAGGCCAAGGGAAAACATAAACTTGATATTCGAATTAATTAGAAATTCCTATTATGAGCATGTAACTTGATGAAAGAAAATGTCAATGTCTTCATTTCTTTTTAGTTTTTAACATTATTCTATATTTTAGGGCTTCCAACTAAATAGAATTATGACATTTCCAATTAAGATGTACTTCTCAGAAAATATTGATAACAGCAAGAAATGAGTGTGCAAGCTGTAACTAAGGCAGAACGAAGAATGCATTAAGTTTCACTTACTTGACGCATGGTACAGGCACAAGAATCAATGCACGTACCCATTGCACATTTATTTGTTACTTAAAAAATGTTGAACTACAAGTAATTTATTGATATGTTGCTAGGGTATAACAACATTGATTAGATAAAAATTCATGTGAGAAGAACTATATTGGGCCAGAAAGTCACAAGGTGTCTTTTATGATATCCATTACGAGAGTTATTATCTACTTGTCCAGACAGAGAGCTTTGAACCTCCGAGGTAGGAGAGTAAACAAGGCACACTAAAAGTAATTCTCATGAAAACATATGCCAGAAGAAACTTCCACAGCATGAATAGAAGAAAAAAGGGACAGGTTATGTTATAGACAAAAGGGGATGGAGTTCATTAGTTTACTTTCCATTGATGATTCTAAAAAATGGAAATACAAAATTAATTGGAACTATCAACAGTGAGGAAATCACTCATTGCTTTGTCTGCATTCCAACCATTATGATTTTAAATTGCACTTACTTCAAATGAAGAAGTGCAATATAGTGTTAAACACCATTGAACTTCCTGGTGAATGATAGCTAAGCCTAACTATTCAATAGGCTGCAATAGAAGCTAAGCCTAACTATTGAAGGTCCATACCACATGGTTAATGGATGGTACTCCCTCTTGTCCTACATATAAACACTGGTCCTAAATATAGTACTTACCTCCATTCCTAAATATAAGATTACTTTCAAATTTCAATTTGTTCATAAATTTAAGATCATTTTCTAATTTTTCTCAACCTTTTCCCAAATTAACCCTTATGAATTATGATGCTTCTCTATAATAGCAATCAAGAGAGGGAGAGTGAGTATATAAGTAAATGGTTAGGATAAAATGGTAATATCAAGTGATAATAACTAACTAACATCCTTAATCTAATCAAATTAGGAAAGTGATCTTATATCTAGGAAGGAGGAGAGAGTATTATATCAACTACTCTCCAAATAATCCCTATTGTTACTCTTTAATACGGTTTTGGATCATGTATATATTATCGTTAAAAAATCATATAATCAGATTTGAATACTGAAGATCAATTTAATACGCAAGATTTGACCTGCTTAAGCTTGGCGGTAGACTCGATCAAGCGACTTTGGATTTCGAGAAAAGCCTGTAAGCAAAAAATGAGAACAAAATCAAAATGTATGTGAGTCAAAGATTGAAGAATGTGATTCTTCCATTTAATGAATAGATTCTTACACTTCTGTTGCCTTCGTCGGCCATTTTCGCAAAATTTCTTACACTACTTCTTCTCTCACTGGCTATGATATGAATGCGGAATGCCTATGGAGGAGTTTCTAGGTGATTTAGATTTTGGGCCGAATTGCTTCGGCTTAAGCCCATAATCAAGTTTATTTCCACAAATTGGTCTGGCCCATTTAGATCTTTATATAATTAAAAAAGTATACCGTTACCAACAAAGATTGGTCCAGTTGATAAAGGGGTTTGACTCATAACTATGTGGCTGTGAGTTTGAATCCGCCCGACGTGAGGACCTTGTTGGTGGGCGATCTGTAAGTACCTCTGTAAGCGATTTTTGAACCCGAAGGCTTACCCTGGCCTTGGTGAGCCCCAGGACCCAACTCACCTAAAATTTCTGTTATAAAAAAAGTATACCATTTACATTCACTTTCTTTTTCTTATCAGAAATTCACATCCACTTTTAATTAAATGTGATTGTGAATTGTGAACTTATATAGTGGCAAAACCTTCTTTATCAAAATTTGTGTTGATGCCTTTTTTCTTCACACATGGTTACATTGCTACGTCTTCGTCCCTATTTATAAGACCAATTTCACTTTTTTAGAAAAACTGAAGAAGTTAGTTTATGATGTTATCTAGTGTAGTGTCATTTGATGCTTGATTGAGAATTGAAGAAATTGAAGGTTTACAATGTTATTTAGGGTAGTTTCGTTCAATACATTGGTTGTCGGTTTTAATAAGGCCAATATTTAGTGGGCGATTTATTAATATTTCTATGGGCATTCTTTGGGTTTGGAGGTATGTCCTGATTCCAGTGAATCATTGAAATCCATCTCATCTAAACTTCAATTAACAAATAAAAGAAGCTTATACCATGTGAGCTTTATTTTTGAATATATCTTTTAGAGTGCAATTTCAATAGTTTGTAATGCTCTCTTTCTCAATGTAGTCTTTATTTGGCATATCTTAGTCATCATCCATTTTTGAATATGCTTTCTTAGCATATCTCTTTTGACTCTTTATCTTAGTTTGTAGTCATGGAATAACAAGGATAGAAAGCGATAAGTGAGCATAATTGTCACACTTAATGAATTAAATCTCTGTTTTTTTTTTCAACAATGTTGGCTTGGATAAATGAGAAAATTTAATTTTTCTTAGAACTAAATTTGAGAAAACCAATTGCAATCAAATACAGTAGTATCAAAAATTGAACCGTTAATATTATAAATAGGATATATAATTGTTATTATAATGAAATGATGCCGCTGCCAATTGGCGAGCAATATGTATGTGAGAACAAAATTCAGCACAAATTAACACCCATTAATTAATTAATGTACCCATAAAACACTCCAAAAGTTGTTCAATAAAGGTACAAGCTAAGGAACCCACACAATGATGTAAAACTTTTGAAAATTGAGAAATGGCACAATTTACTTTTACCTAAATCATGCTTTCTCTTAACATTTTCTTACATGTATCATTATTTCACTTAATTATGTTCTCAAATCAGTATCACCCGCTCTCTACTTACGCAGAGACAAAAGTGAACATTTTGCTTTTACATTATTCACTTGGTGAATTCTGCATGTGTGTTTAGTCCCTGTCCTCGTGCACCTAATGTACTAATTTTTTGCATGAACTTTGGTGGAACATTAGAGTACCATCAAAGCTAAGATTGTGAAGCATTATATTATGCAACACTAGTTTTAATTGACACCTAGGAGAAGATAATGCCAAGTGCCCCTCAAGAGAAGAAATTTATCAACTCGAATTGAATTGACGTATGGCTTATTTTTCAACATTTTACTGACAATAACTTGTTGAGAGACAAATATAAAATTTAAAATACCAAAGTTATGTATATATATATATATATTTTAATTCCTTGTAATACAGTCGTTTTAATCTTCTCTCCTAAACTAAGTAAAAAACATTCACTTTCCTCGAATAAAACCAATAGACCTCGTCTCCCCCTCTCCACTGCTGGATCAAACGAAGTCATCTATTAAACAAATCTAAAACATTACTAATCCTAACTTAAAAGCGAATGTTATTCCATTTTCCTCCTATTTATTATCAACTACATAATTCAAGAACTAACAAAGTCAAAACATTATAAATGAAGTACACATTTGCACTTTCATAAGAAAAATTGAACGACATAAGCTATAAATATAAATAGGACTAAATAAAACATCATCGCTTTGCCTATAAATAGAACGAATCTATAAAGGGTATAGTAGAACTGAGGAATGTGGTCGTGACTATTAATCCCATTAGATTATAAAATTCATTTGAATGGTACATATCTTATCAACATAATAAAAATCATGATGCTTATACCTGCGATGAGTCCCGAAATAAACCTATGTGATCATTTCCAACTTAAGTAGAAGTGGAAGTAATTTAGGCGCTACTACTAATAATAATGAAGATCGAAATTGGATTGTTTAAATCTAATTTTCAAAATGTAGAATTAGTTTTTTTCTTAAAAAAATTATTTCAATGTGTTCAAACTTTTAAATAAAAAGGCAATGTCTTAACTCTCAAGTTTTCTTAAAAAGGTTATTATATATATAAAAATTACTGGTTAAAAATGTTGAATTGATGTAATTGCATTTAAATGGTGTAAACCTTGCTTAAGTGAAAGTGATTCCATTCCATTAAACCATTACGATGAACATTTTCATCCTTGTGTCAGCATCTCTTTGATCCCTCTTCATTAATACAGGGGGCTAAAAATCTAAATCAAATAATTAAATTAAACATCTGCCTTGTATGTGCGCGCGCGCGCGGGGGGGTAATTGAAAAGGCGAAAAACGTTGGCCAAAACAAGAAAAGAAAAGGAAACGCAATAAACACTAAAAATTAAAACTTAAGGGAATATAAAAACAATGAAAATACGTGGACCTGATGACCATTACTAATCTATTCCACGACAAAGAAAGCATTGCACTTAGTACATAACTTGATCAAACAAAATACCCCCAACGAAGGAAAAGGGTCGAAGACAAAAACGAAGACGGACAACCCTATGCTTCGAGCGGATCTTATCAACTCCCAAAGAAGAACAAGATTATATATTGGGGAATATTCACTTAAGCCCTCTTTAACTATTTAATATCAAATTGCTACCCAAAACAATTTTGAGATATCATTGAACTCTTCTGGGAAAACATAATAAATTTTTTAGAGTGAATGGATTTTGTTACCTTTGTCGTTATATATTAATTAATTATAAGAGTAGTTGTTGTTGATTCACCTATTCTCCCATCAATACCTTTATATATTTATATTGGAAATTAATATACTTTGAATTCTCATATTATTTATCTTTCAAAGACAAATGTTTAATTTATGTCTTGAAAATACATTTATGTTTATTAGAAATTAGTATATTTTTCTTAGAAATTCTCATATTTTCTTATTTACAAATGACATATGCTTACTTATAAGTGTGTGTGTGTGTGTGTTCGATCTCTACTTCTCTTAAATACTTTTGTGAGTTCAATTCTCGCCTCCAAAATAAGCATATATCTCTTGAAAATCCGCATATTTGTGTTACAAATGATGATACATGTTTACCTTGAAATAAGATACATTCATGTATGTGTTGATAATATAGGGTAGCATACTTGAAAAAAATTTCCATTAGCCATCAACACTCATAGTTTTGACCGACTAGCTAGCAGAGTTTGCCTAGTGGTAGCAGCTAGCCACAATGATGCCTGAGGGGTGTGTAGTGATATTTCAGAATTATCGGGTATTATTGGATACACAATGGGGTCATTAAGTGAAATTTCTCTCTATACATAGTCTTTTCCTCGTTTATGCCGCAAAGTACCTCTCAATCACTTTTGGAAATCTCCGTGTGCCTCCATCAATGTCATCGTTCTTCACTAACATACTTTTAAAAACAAACTCTCTTCCTTTGTTACCAATCTCTCTATATAAATACGCGCATACACATATCATTAAGCAAACAAAGTTTATACATAATATATAGAGCATAAATAGTATTAGTGAGTGTTTTCAACCATAACAAGTTGGTTTTTAGTTTATAGCGTAACCATGTCCACCATGACAAGTTTCCCGACAGTGAACAAATGTGCATCAATAGGAAGAGAGAAACACACTGTAGTGGCAGACATGGACGGTACATTACTCATAGGAAGAAGTTCATTCCCATATTTTGCACTCATAGCATTTGAGGTTGGTGGGGTTTTAAGGCTTCTCTTCTATGTCCTTCTAGCCCCATTAGCAGGCCTTCTCTACTACTTTGTCTCCGAATCAGCCGGCATCCAAGTCCTCATTTTTGCAGCCATGGCCGGCATGAAAGTGTCAAATATTGAGTCAGTGGCACGTGCCGTGTTGCCCAAGTTTTACGCCGGTGACCTCCACCCGGAGAGTTGGAGAGTGTTCTCATCATGTGGTAGAAGGTGTGTGTTGACGGCTAATCCTAGGATAATGGTGGAGCCATTTTTGAAGGAGTTTTTGGGGGCTGATATGGTGTTGGGGACAGAGATAGGTGTGTATAAAGGGAGGGCTACAGGGTTGGTGTCAAAAGAAGGGATACTTGTGGGGAAGAAGAAGGCTGATTCTTTGAAGAAGGCTTTTGGTGATGAACAGCCTGATATTGGACTTGGTGATAGGTCAACCGATGCTCCTTTCATGGCTTTGTGCAAGGTATAATTTACATATAATACTCCATGCACGAACATATATTATGTCTTCAAATGACTTGGTGCTTATTATCGTCATGATATTTAAATACACAATCACTAGTAAGGAAAAAACGGAATAACTTATTCAGTCATCAATACAATACTCAGTTTTTTTCACCATATCAATAAAATACTGAGTTAATTTATACTCCCTTCGTTCCTAAATATAAGACCTAGATAACTTTTTTTTGGAAAGATTAAGGTTGCGAAATAGGTTATTAAATGATGACATATTTGATATCTTTTTAGATTATCCATTAGCTTATAGGTAAAATAAACTAGTTTAAGAGAAAAAATTAGGTAAATCAATTTATAATTAACTTATTTTTTGCTTTTTTTAGGATTTTTCAAAAAAGTCATCTAGGTTCTATATTTAGGAACGGAGGGAGTATTTCCATGGAATGTGAGAATTATATAATATAGACTTATAATCATATGCCTTATAAACTACCATTGAGGAGGAAACCCTTCTGTATGAATGATCAATTGGAATACTTTGTTGAGAAAATTCTTAAATTTGGGAGACAAAAAGGATGAAGTCTAATATTTAGTAACAAAATGATCTCTAGCTTTAATATTGTTGACTTGGTGTATATTTATACATGTTAAGATTTTTTATCAGCTCTGTTTCATGCTATAATAGCATAGACATGATAGAGTTGAAAAAAAAACTTCACATCGATCCCTAAATATTTCAAAACACATGATTTAATTAACTTTTTTAAAAAAACCTTAAAAAAAACTAAAATAATTATTCATAAATTTTTTCATTTTTTTCTCTAAACTAGCTTTTTGACTTATAAGCTAACATAAAATATAACAACACACAAAATATATTATGATTAAGTGCATTTAATTTCCTAAAACAAAAAGTTAACTGAATCTTATATTTAATACGGGATCGATAACATTTTGCAGGAGGGTTATATAGTACCTGCGAAGCCAGAAGTGAAAGCAGTAACAAGTGACAAGCTTCCAAAACCAATAATCTTCCACGACGGTCGTCTTGTTCAAAAGCCAACACCACTCTTTGCACTACTCACAATCCTATGGATCCCCATTGCCTTCCCTCTAGCTGTCCTACGCATGGCCGCAGGAATCCTCCTTCCCATGCACGTAGTCTACTATGCCTTCAAAGCTCTAGGCGTCCGTGTCATAGTCAAAGGCACACCTCCCCCTCCTGTCCAAAAATCCCAATCCCAATCTGGTGTCCTCTTCATATGCTCCCATAGGACCTTACTTGACCCTATCTTTCTCTCTACCGCCCTCGGTCGCCCCATCCCGGCTGTGACCTACTCGGTGTCGCGCCTCTCGGAGATCATATCTCCGATTAAGACGGTCAGGCTGAGCCGGGATAGGGCGACCGACGCAGCCATGATAAAGAAGTTATTGGAGGAAGGTGACTTGGCTATTTGCCCTGAAGGGACAACATGTAGGGAGCCTTTTCTTCTAAGGTTTTCGGCCTTGTTCGCTGAGCTCACCGATGAGCTTGTGCCGGTTGCCATGGTGAATAGGATGAGTATGTTCCATGGGACTACGGCTAGAGGGTGGAAAGGGATGGACCCGTTTTATTTCTTTATGAATCCTAGTCCTGCTTATGAGGTAACGTTTTTGAACAAGTTGCCTAAAGAGTTGACTTGTGGGTCAGGCAATAAGTCAAGCCATGAAGTTGCTAATTATATACAGAGAGTGATTGCTGCTACGTTGTCTTATGAGTGTACTAGTTTTACTAGGAAGGATAAATATAGAGCATTGGCTGGAAATGATGGTACGGTGGCGACGGAGAAACCTTTGCTGAAGCCAAACAAGGTGATGGGGTGCTGATTAATGATTATTGGTGATTACTCATAATTTTGGGCAGCTCCACTATTTTATTCTACACACCACTTTTTTTTTTTTTTTTTTTTTTTTGCTTTTGTTTGGTATTGATGATTGTCTCGATTTGGTTGTTTCAAATCTCGAAAGGGAATGTAGGTGACCAAGAAATGGGAATATGATATAGTAGTAGGCAGTATTGGACGAATTTAAAAGGTTTGTAAAATAAATGAGTAATGAGAATAAATTAATGATCTTTTAATTAGAATCGAATTGGAGTTATTGAGTGTTTATTGTCTCCACTTAAACTAATCATCTGATCTTTACATTTTAAGAAGATAATAGATTACTTTCATTATGTATTGTAAAATCATTTGAATAAATGTGATTCTATTTAGAGTAGTTGGCAAATTAAAAGACATTTCTTTTGAAACCTTCCTTGTAATACTACATCCGGTCCTAAATATAAGACCAGTTGACTTTTTTTTGGAAAGATTAAGATTGCGAAATACTCCCTCCGGTTCTAAATATAAGACCTCATTGACTTTTTCTGAAAAATCCTTAAAAAAGCAAAATAAGTTAATTATAAATTGATTTACCGAATTTTTTCCTTTAAACTAGTTTATTTTACCTATAAACTAATGGATAATCTAAAAATATATCAAATATGTTATCATTTAATAACCTATTTCGCAATCTTAATCTCTCCAAAAAAAAGTCAATTAGATCTATATTTAGGACCGGAGGTAGTAGGTTATTAAATTATGACATACTCCCTTCGGTCCTAAATATAGGACCTAGTTGACTTTTTTGAAAAATTCTAAAAAAAACAAAAGAAGTTAATTATAAATTGATTTACCTAATTTTTTCTCTTTCACTAGTTTATTTTACCTATAATCTAATGGGTAATCTTAAAAGATATCAAATATGTCATGATTTAATAAACTATTTTGCAATCTTTATCTCTAAAAAAAAAGTCAATTAGGTCTTATATTTAGGAGCGGATGTAGTATTTGGTACATTTTTAGATTATCCATTAGTTTATAGGTAAAATAAAAAAAGTCTAAGGGAAAAAAATTAAGTAAATCAATTTATAATTAATTTATTTTACTTTTTCAAGATTTTCCAAAAAAGTAAACTAAGTCTTATATTTAGGACGAAAGGATTATTTAAAAGAGGTCAAGAGTATTTTTTTATCCTTTTTACAAGATATTGATTTGATGTATACTCTTTAACAAGGATAACATTGAAGTCGTTTCAATCTTACAATAGGATAACATTGAAGTCGTTTCAATCTTACAATAAATTTTATGTTTTTTTAAATGTTTTTTATTGAATGGCGTGTATTATTTTAGAGGTGGATTCAAATCTTAAATATAAAATCTTTATCCATTTCATCTGTCATTTTTATTGTTTTCTGCTAATTGATTTGTCTTTGTACGAACAGACATAAGATATAATATTACACTAATTATTATTATATCTTTAAAACCCAAATGAGGGTGGAAAAATTTAATACTACCTCTGGTCCTAAATATAGGACCTAGATGATTTTTTTTTGGAGAGATTAAAGTTGCGAAATATGTTATTAAATGATGACATATTTAATATATTTTTAGATAATCCATTAGTTTATAGGTAAAATAAACTAGTTTAAAGGGAAAAATTAAGTAAATCAATTTTATTATTAACTTATTTTTTGCTTTTTTAGGATTTTCCAAAAAAGTCATCTAGGTCTTATATTTAGGACCGGAGGGAGGAGTAGTAGTACACATGTACATATAATCGATAAATAGTCTCACATATATTATACTCCCTCCGGTCCTAAATATAAGACCTAATTGACTTTTTTAGAAAATCCTATAAAAAAGCAAAGTAAGTTAATTATAAATTGATTTACCTAATTTTTTCCCTTAGATTAGTTTATTTTACCTATAAACTAATGTATAATCTAAAAATATATCAAATATGTCATGATTTGATAGTCTATTTCGCAACTTTAACCCCTGAAAAAAAGTCAATTAAGTCTTACATTTAGGACCGAAGCTAATAATTAACAAGAATAACAATGTGTCAATATACATGGAAAAATCACGTGGCTAATTATAAATGAATCATTCTATCCTAAATATCTAAAATCAAGTTAGATAGTAGATTTTGATCTTAAATGTAAAATTATTTTCAATTTTATGAATCATATTTATCAAATTTCATGTAACTAAATTTCACATAAATTTGAGATATGATTAAATAATATAACAAAAATATTTGCAGATAACATATGGCGTGTAATTATATTACATTTAACTTCCTTAGTATACTTATAGAATATTTCTGACCAAAAAAAAAATACTTATAGAATACATACCTTTTTTATCAGAATATAGAATAATACCTTTATTAATCGGTATGTAGAATGCATATTGATATTTGATACACTAACTAGAATTTCCCCTTGGGAATTGGGTACTGTCGCTAGCTGACTCATGACGTGCACCAACACAAGTATATCTAGAATTATTAGTATATTGTAAAAGGAGTACTCACCGCCACGGTGAT
This sequence comes from Mimosa pudica, assembly GCA_029929735.1. Lineage (NCBI taxonomy): Eukaryota > Viridiplantae > Streptophyta > Magnoliopsida > Fabales > Fabaceae > Mimosa > Mimosa pudica. Next base: position 799,919 of record JAKELP010000021.1, on the reverse strand, counting down.
TTTGAGAGTGTAAAAATATCGATGGTAAATCAAATTGGAGTGAAAATATACATGGTAAATTAAAGAATGTGTAAAAATATACATGATAAATTGTAAAAGGGGTTTCTGATAAAAAAAATTGTAAAAGGGGCACCCAACATCAAGGGAGTGAAGAAGAAAGATGATGGGATGACCCAATATAGTTTATATTTTTGCGCGCTCAAAATTATCATGATGCTGAATATCTCTTTTAAAATTAATCATCAGGTGAACCAACATATATCTAGAATTAGTACATTAAACATTCTACAAATGTGCAAGTTTCGCTAGTTCTTTTTTTGCCTGGAGTTTCGCAAGTTAGAAGCTACCAACTCGATCCGGTTCTTAATATAGTATCACAAAGTTAGGCACATACACGCACACACACAGTTCTGTAGCTGATACGGGAAAACCATTTCTACCTATTTGTTCTAAACACAACTAGATGTATAACTCAGATGCTACAGGTACAAAACTGAAGAATATATTCATATACCCACAACTACGTAAAAATGATATTCAAAGTATCACAGGCCGAACTATGTAACAATTTTTTTTACCAGGACCATGTAATTATTACCACAACTCATGAATCCTGATGCGTCTAATAGCAGAAGAAAAACGGAGAATTTTTTTTCGTAGGGGAACAACATATACATCCTCAATGCTTACCTATGTGCCGATGAGAAAACTATGAACAGGGAATGCAGTATTTGGTTGACATGAATATTCCTATAACCACTATACAGCAGAGTAACGGCCTCACCAAAATCTTATTGTCACAGCACAAAGTACAAAGAGCTACAAAAACTCAACTTCCTTGATCGCCAGGGGAGTTATAGAGGACAAATTAGTTCAAAACGCTTCTAGGCTATCCGCCCCCACCCAGATTAAGAATGATGGATATGGATAGACAGAATTAATTGTGATTAAACATTGGCAGCTCCTCTCTATACTAATTTGCCTGCTGCCTTCAGGAAGCTGCCCCAAGTGCTACTGGCATACAGTAATGTCGGCATGGAGAGATGGCTGAAAATTTTCTAGTCGTAGATTCACAGTGCCTTATCAAATGCATGTCGATTCTGCAATATTGATAACTAATAATCGTTTCTGAATTCTGCATATAAAACTAATTACATAGGTGACGAGGATATACTGATCTGTCCATATTTTTTTCCCAATACCAGTTGTCATTTAACTTTCCAGAACCAAGTGGATATAAATTGAAATATGCTGTACTTTCAATTTTTAGGAAAACAGATTTATATTTAAGTTATAGTCACTTCACTAATTATTATGAAGGTAGCAGCTCAAACACAAGGCTATACAGGTAAAAAACTAACACCGAGGAGTCAAGGACCATCTCAGTTAGACTCATGTCGAAGTAATTATTTTAATTAATCTCCAAGACAATGAATATTATTTTTTACTTCTTACACCCTATATATAATTTTTCCCGACACTATGTATATTTTACCAGTAAGTGTCATGTCTAAAAGATTTTAATCCCATCCGTTAGATAGATTTGAGCTGAAGAAAATATCATGTACCTGGTTGGCGGTAGGGGAGCTTTATGGGGTAAGGTCAGTGTGCTCCAATCCGAGACATTGATCCCAAGCACCATACGTATTACTTCTCTAAGAAATGAAAAGATACATTATGTAACTCGCAGAAAAGAATGTCCACAAGGAAGCCCTTAAGACTAATACAAAAAGGAAAAACAAATTACATGAAATATATTCAACACACCTTAAACCGAGTTGAAACAACACATGTATCTTCAAGGTATTCAGGACGACCAAGTGATAAAAAAGCAAACTTCCACTGGAAAAAGGGACAGCAGAATTATTGTGTCATTCATCAAAGATAACCAGGTTTATTAAACATAAAAGAAAAGAATATGCTCTCAATTTTTTCAAAGAATAGAAGTGACGAGATCAAGCAAAGGCATCAATGTATCAGAAAGTATGCTTGATGCTTTGTAGGAAACAAAGAAAGTTAGGCTAAACTAGAAAAAACCATTATGGAACCTACTCATATATTCAATCTCAAGGAAGAGAGCAATACTATTGACACATATCAATCTACCTGATGTTGGCACAACGTCTCTGTTGTTCCATGTCAAAATGATTTTACAAAGTTTATGTTGGCTGTCAAATGCCTAACACAGCCCTCCTTAGACGATATTTTAATATAACTTAAACTTATAGACCAAAGCAGTATTGTCTTCTTTAGGGGGTTGACTATAAGGCATCATGATGCTTATTATTTGATGGTATCTCATGGTATTTTCAAAGTATATACAATTGATAACCTTCATTCTATCTTTCTTCACATAATTGTATCGAAAGTAGTGCCAGAGGAGATGCACAAGGATAGGGAGCTCTACATGTCTAATAACTTCTTGTTATTATTTTATAATAAGATATCTCATTTACTATCTCATAATCTTTCCACCTTCAAAATAAACTTTTTTCTCATAATTAAAAACATATGCTTGCGTGCATGCATGCACTTGTACACACAATAGGTTAATCAGAATGCCAAGGAAATAAGAGTTTATGACATTCATCCGTATGCATTTAGAAGTACATACCTTAGAAATTTTCAACAAAACAATACCTTAAAAAATGCTTCATCAGGAACTCGCAACTTCTTCTGTATTCGCAGTTTGACTCCAGCTAAGGTCTCATCATCAGAAATCACCAACAAAAATGGGTTTCCGAAATTCTGAACTCGCTGCTTCCCAAATCATCCCCAAAAACCCAAACCATCCCACCCAAAATAAGTCAAATCAAATAAATTGCATTCCTAACCACAGATTGGTCTTATGAGGTCTCGGGAAATAGCAACAAAATATTAGTATTATCTAAGAATACCTGATTTTGAGTAGTGTCTCTCTTGAAATGACAAACATGGATCAAAAGATCATGAGGACCGAGCTTTTTCTCTTCCTCAGGAACCTAAGGCATAGAGAAATAAAAAAAATTTGGTAAGCAAGACGTCAAAAGGAAGAGGATAATACTCTAGAGTGCAAAAATAAGAACATATCACAACAGAGGTGTTTTATAATTCATAATAATCAAGCAATCTACAACTAGAAAAACTCAACGGGTTTCTTCATATACCTAGAACCAGAAATTGCTCAAAAGTTCATTGCCATTTGCAAGGATCAAAAGTGTCAACAAGTATTAGCAGTTTGACCATTTTAATTGTAGTCACCAAACAGTGTTTAGCTGATGAATATCAACAACAAAATTAAGGACAGTTAAGGCAACAAATCTGTTAGGTAGGTACATTGCTAAGCTATACCTTTGGTTTCCTGGTTACTAATCATCGAAGGAGTGGTAGATCAAGTTTAAACCAGCAGAGCAATAGTTCATGATACCAAGAACTACCTCCGCTCCTTAATATAAGACATTCAAAAGGTTTGATCTTGGTACTAATGATCACACGAGTGATACAACAAGTTTAAACCCATGTAATTTTACCCGTTCATGCATGTCCATTCAAAACCCATTACAAACCTACCCATTAAAGAAAAAATGGGTGGGTTGGAAATGAGCCGGGCTAAGCTAGACTTTGCTTGAATAGGCCTAGGCCTGTAATGTAATAAGAAAACATAGGCATAAGCCTGGGCCTGGTTGTAGGCTCTTTTCAGAAAAAAACCCAAGTCTGCGAAAAATAGTGATGGCCTGAAAGCCTTTTAAAAAACCTACTTACAATGCAGGCCTTTAAAAGGCTTCAGGCCTTATAAAAGTCTATTAAAGGCCTACATATCAAACTTAAAAGGGTCATAAATATGACAAATTGGTCACAAACTTTACACCACCATCATTAACACCATCACAAACTTAAAAGGGTATTGTGCAATGTAAATGATGTTAGGTTTTACTAATATTATTATTTTATTATTAATAGTACTATTAAACGAGCCAAGCCTGAAGGCTTTCAGGCCAAACTTTACTGAAATAGGCCTGGCCTTTTTAGGTAAAAAGGCTTTTAAATAGGCCTGAACTCGGCCTTTTTAATAAAAAGGTCAAGCCGAGCCAGACCCTAAATAGGTCGGGTCATAGGTCGTCTGTTTACTCCCTGACTCATTTCCACCCCTAAATGGGCACAACTTCAGGTTACCCGTACCTAACCATTTATTTTTTTGAAAAGATATGTCATCTATATTCTTAATTTTATAAGTATAGTTATCTTAACAATTCTTGTATATTTTTTTTATCATAATCTTCTTATATTTATCCATGCTTATTTTCTTATCTTGGTATATTTGCATGGTCATAGTGTGTGTAGTACATCCTCCTTGTGGTATTTTCTTATTTTCTTATTTTCCCATGTATATGTATTTTCTAATGGTATTTGTTTAAATTCAAGTTCTCTTGTCCAAAGTTCAAACTGATTGTGATGCAAACATGGATGCAGACATTTTGACCTTGTGGTTCTTACATGTGATATATGAATATGATGTTGAAATTCAACCTTCAATTAAAAATTTAGATTTTTTAATTACATAAAATCCAAGGTAATCAAGCTTATGATGAGTCATACAATGGAACAATGGGAAAAAGTGATTGGACATAGGTTGAGATTGGAGACTAGTATTTCTATAAGACAGTTTGGGTTCATGCCAGGAAGATCGAAAACAAAGACAATACATTTATTAAGAGGGGTGTTGGAAAAATATTGGAGTAGAAAAAGAGACTTACATATGATTTTCATTAACTTAGTAAAAGCGTATGATCAAGTGTCAAAAGATGTACTTTGAAAGACTTGGAAAAGAAAGGAGTATGTGCAGCATATATTAAAGCAAAACAAGATATGTATGATGGAGTATTGACTGAGGTTAGAACACCGGGAGGTGAAACAAAAGACTTCTCTATAAAGATTAGTCTACATCAGGGTCATCTTTAAGCCCATATTTATTTAGTTAGGTGGTAGATGTTTTAATTGAAAGTATCAAAGAAGAGGACCTATTGTGCATGTTTTTTGCTAATGATATACTTCCTCCGTTCCTAAATATAGGACCTAGATGACTTTTTTGAAAAATCCTAAAAAAAGCAAAAAATAAGTTAATTATAAATTGATTTACCTAATTTTTTCTCTTAAACTAGTTTATTTAACCTATAAGCTAATGGATAATCTAAAAAGATATCAAATATGTCATCATTTAATAACCTATTTCGCAACCTTAATCTTTCCAAAAAAAAGTTATCTAGGTCTTATATTTAGGAACGGAGGGAGTAGTACTTTTGGTAGAATCAAGATAAGAGATTAATGTTAAATTAGAGATATGGAAAAATACTTTAGAGTCGAAGGGTTTCCGCCTAAATATGAGTAAGACAAAATATATGCATTGCAATTTTGCAAACAGACAACTAATAGGTGATTTAGGTGTTAAACTGGGAGATCAAATAATTCCTCAACTGACGAAATTTAAATACTTGAGATCCATTATATGACAAGATAATGAAATTGATGATGATTTCAATCATAGAATCCAAACTGGGTGATGTAAGTGGAGGAAAGCTACTGGCGTTCTTTGTGATTGGAAAGTACCCCATAGGGTAAAAGGAAAGTTTTACCTCATTGCTATAAACCAGTAGTATTATATGGTAGTGAATGTTGGCTATGAAGGGACAACATGAATATGAAATGGGGGTTGCTGAAATGAGGATGTTGAGATGAATGTGTTACCATACAAGAAAATATAAGATTCGGAATGATCATATACGAGAATGGGTTGGAGTGACTCCTATCATTGAAAAAACTGGTAAAACATTGTTTGAGGTGATTTAGATATGTCCAAAGAAGGCCAACAGATGTGCTAGTGAGAAGGTTGGACCAAACAATTTGGAGTCCAAATAAAAAAGGAATAGGGAGACCAAGGCTAATACTCCGTGAACTCAGAACAAGATTTATTAGTGAATAATATACCCAAAGAGTTTGTAAATTAGTGGGATAAGGTTTTGTTGTTGTTGTATAATTATATAAAAAAAGATCAAGACCCAAAAGAGGTTACACATAACCTATTTAACCAGCCCATTCATGCTCTAATGCATTTAATATGGGTTTAAATGGGTTGAGGCACAAGAATAGGCTAGCCCATATCCATGTAATATTAAATGAGCAGGTGATGTGTTGGGGCTAAGGTTAGCCAGCCCGGCCATTGCTCACCCCTCTTACCAACAAGACATTTATAATGCTTATCTTGGTTTCCCCAAATTTCCCCATTGATATTCTTTCAACAATAAGCAAGAGAGAGGAAAGGAACAGAGGAATATAATTATGTTTTGAAAAAAACAGCATGTTATATTAACTAACATATTTAACCTAATCAAATTAGGTGAATATGTCATATATTTAAAACTGGAGGTAGTCAGCAGCAAAGGGTAAGAGGAAAATAATAATACTTAATTACTTTACAGAAATTAAAAATAATAATAGTTGACATAAAAATGATATCACTGTGTTAAATAAAACCATCTTTCAAGTGTTACCTAGAAAGTTCCAAACAAAATAACCAATCTACAGATATATTTCTATACATAAACTTTAAAAGTAAACATAAAACACGAATTACTTTCTTGTACACTTCATCTATTCTAGTAGTATCTCATTCTCCTCATAGTTTAGTGTCACAGATTTTGTAAAAATAGTAATAGTGTATCCCATTTTTACTAAAAGTCCAACTTCAATATTACCATATACTTGATAGAAGTTATGGTAAGCCAAATGGCTAATCTTAAGAACAACCAGCACAAGTCATTAATCCATCCATCTAAACAACGCATCATACAGACAAACATTCCAAATAATCTATGCAGATACAGAAATAGTTTTTTACCTCCTCTGCTATTAATCTATAATACTGATCATTGATATTGTCAATCTTTTCTTCAGGAGGTAAAATCTGGAATAGTTAGAGCATGGAATTACAATGAAAACCAATCGATCAGTCAGGGAAACATCTAAAACTTAGAAAGAAATAGAAAAATGTGAATAATTCAAATCAGGCACATGGCACAGAACAGATCAGTATTGTGATGGAAAATGGTGAAAGCATGAGTATGTTGAAACTGCATCAGTGAAAATCATTAAATATTTTAATATAATTAATAAAAAGGTAAAAAATGAAATTACCTGTCAAGCACATTATAACTAATGAATATTTTCATATATTAAACAATATTAAACAAATATTGTTTCAGGTGATCATAATAATAACAGAACTAAAAATGTTTTAAAAATAAAGCCTTATATATATGACAATTGCTGGTGTAAGCAAAGGTAAGAAACCCAAGGATGATGAAATGCAAGAGGAAGAATGGAACGGGATGATTCACCAGCAATCTACATTGTGGTTGTTTGGCAGTTAGTAAATATAAAATTTGAGAAAAAAAAAATTACTGATTTAATCGCTAATATACAGCACCTTGTAGATTTTATGATAAAAAACTTCAAGCAATCTAAGGTCTGCATTGGGATGGGATAAATCAACCTGTTTCACAGCACGCAAACAATAATTAAAAACACTTCAACTGCAGCAATCAGATATATTTGGCAATAGTAACAATCAGAGGCAATACAAACGATAGATCGCCATGTCACCGAAATAGTAGTGTAAAAGGTGGGGAAGGGCAGAGATTTGGCATGGCCACAGGTAAGTTATTGCAAAACTAGAACAAATCATCCCATTATCAACATAAAGGGAGATACAAAATAGTAACAGAAGTTGTGCAAAGTTATTTATGCGTTTTATATCAGTTATGTTTGTACTGTGAGTTAATTTCTAGTCATGTATAAAATTCAAGAATAAAAAGAAGTGCTATAGAGACAGCAGGCACATTAAATGTATTTTGCTACCTTCAAATAATAATAGATTCCACTTGCTTCGTAGCCAAAAGTATGTAGTAAATATGCATCGCCTTCCTAATGATTACATACCTTAGACATTATCATTTTAGCGTCAGATCCAGAACAATCCACAAAGAGTGACACCCACTTGGCCCTAGTTCCTAATGAAACAACATCACCTACGCACAATTTTCCATCTAAATATACGTGTTATTTTCTCCACCTTGAACACTACCCAGTTTTCTTCATATGTCACATATCTCAGATTTGATCTCCCTAACCACTTGGGGAGAATTGTTCCCCATAACAATAACCCTGGCCCTTATCTCTGCTACTCTTTTGTTCAACTTTCCACACAGCTGTTGAATGGTTCAAGGAGGATGAGACAATCACAGTGCATAGGGCAATGCTCTAATATAGTCAGAGGACAAGTACTCAAGATTTATGCATTTCTCACTGTGGAGCCAAATAAGGCAAATTTAAAGGCAAATGACGTTCTCAAGGCACCCAAAACAAAGTCTTATCTGTAGTCGTCTACATAAATTGAAAGATGCCATTACATCAAAAACAAATCTTTGGATAAAAAAAATTCTGAATCAAAAAGTCTCGATTAACCACTCTACTAAATATTCACTTGGGCCTCCCCCTCCCTCATATGAAAGGATCCCAAATTACCTGATCAACTCTCCTCACAGATGCTTCTAATGGCCTTATTTAAATGTACCCGAATCACCTCAAATGATTTTCTACCATTCAAGAAGAGCTAAAAAAGTACACAACCTAGTGAAGCAAGGAATTACAATATAAAAAATTGTTGTGTAAAATATTTAAATAATAACTTCAATAAATATAGGGTTAAGGATCATTTTACCTAATGAACTATGGGTCAAGTATCACTTAGCATATATATTAACAAACAGTATCTTTTTTTTTGATACAGTAACAAACAGTTCTTTTATGCCAAAGAAGTTGAAATCGAACAATTTAGCCAACACCTTTAATTTCACAAATGCATGATGCATCCACATGAAGGATTTAAAACACAAGACCCAAATCTAAGCCAGCAAGCAGAAGGACCTTATTAGTAAAGCACACAACACCCCCCCCCCCCACCTCCCCACCCCCCGGGGGGAATGTTGATTATTAACAGCGCTTTTTTTGCCAACAATGTCAACAGCACTTTTATGCAGTAACAAGGGAAACTAAGAACTTATACTCAAAAATAAATACATTACAATCAGAATAACATATTACAATGAACAAAAACAAAACACAGAACAAAGACAGAAACACCACAAACTACCTAACAACACAAACTTGCCAAATTTCAAGATGTTTGGCTCTCTTCACCCAACAGTCAACTTTACTTCCACGTTCTCCTCTCTTCTCCCCTGAATCAGAGTCAAGATTCAAGGGCTCAAAAAGTGACTCTAATAGCCCCTCTCATAGTCTTTGACTAAGCCAACCTAAAGCAACCCAACTTCTCTATTTCTTTCTCCAAAATACTCCCTCCGGTCCTAAATATAAGACCTAATTGACTTTTTTGAAAAATCCTAAAAAACAGCAAAATAAGTTAATTATAAATTGATTTACCTAATTTTTTCCCTTACACTAGTTTATTTTACTTATAAACTAATGGATAATCTAAAAATATATCAAATATGTCATGATTTAATAGACTATTTTGCAACCTTAACCTCTCCAAAAAAAAGTCATCTAGGTCCTATATTTAGGACCGGAGGGAGTAGTAAGTAAAAAAAAAAGGACTAACAACAGGTGTCATTCCCTTATCATGTATCCAAAAGTGGTCCTAACAGACCAAGCAGTCAGGAAGAGTGAGGATTTTTGACAATGGAAGAGAGGTGATGGAATATGAATGATATTTTGAAAAATCCTATAGGATCAAATATATAGAGTTTTTTATGTTTTTTACTTTCTTTTTTTATTTAAGCAACTCGTTATTTCACCAGTACATGTATTAATTAGGATGCAGGTAGAATGGTAATATTATAAGTTCATGTAGCAAGTGGTCTAATTTCTTAATAGGAAAGGGTGGGAACAAGTAGTAGAAGCAAGTCGATGTTTCTTCATAAGAAGGAAACCTCTACTATATATATGTGCAGTGCCTAACATATGGATACATATGACCTGACCAAACAAGCCTATTTGAAAGGGAAGGAGTAACTTCTTTTCCTGTCTAAGAAATTGGGCAATGGTTTTAGGATAATAGGTATATAGCAAAGCCAATGAGCAGTGTATTATTTTCACAGGGTTCTGGTATCAATAATAACTAATTAATACGAGTACTTGTATTGCTGCTCTCAAGAATTATACAGGCACTGTTATTTTTTCTTCTTGTCAATAAATTCTTATTCCAAGGAAGTAAACGGGAAAAGCTCAAGATGTGACAACGTTACAAGGGCCAACCCAATTCTAGTCCCCACTAGGTGAAGGTGATGGGGAAGGGAATATACTAGGTAGCCTTACCCCTACTTTATGTAAAGAAGCTGCTTCAAACCACCACAACCCCAAACCCTACGGCAAGCGAACTTACCTTTGAGTTAAGCCGACTCTTCACGATGTGACAACAATAATAAAAGAAATATCTATAGGATAAAAATACAGTAATAAACGTAGTCCAAAGTAGCATGAGTCTCCATCTGTAATCAAAGCATCTTAATATGATAAAAGCCACCATTAAGATTATGTATAAGTTACCTTTGATTTAAGATCTTTAAGCACATCATCCACAGTGCTCTGTTTTGCTAATTTAATACGAGATACTACCTGGTAAATTATATATCAGTTGGAAGCACAAGACATGAAATAGAATGGCTGCACTACAACTATATCATATGAGAGAGGAACTAATATCAACACTCACTTCATCCTTGAGAGCATGATGGAAAGCAATTGTAAGAGATTTTTGGCCTTCCAGTTCTGGCAGAGGAATATCCAATACTTCATAATATATAATATCAGAAGTCTAGAAACAAAGCCAAAAAATAAGTATTTAGAATATCCACCATCTGAGAACAAAAACAGAGATCCGTTTGAAAATCATATAAACTAATTATTCCAAGGAATTAAAAAGAAAAATCAGAAACTATCACTAAAGACTTGAAGTTGACATTGATGACCTGATTGTAGTGTACTAGCATGTCAGACAAATGTTCCGCTCCTCTGTACTTTATGGGCTGTGGTTTAGGCTGCTGGGAATAGCAGTTATGAGATGTTAGCTGGATCTTAGAAGGATCATCCAAGCGAAGCTTTTGTGCAACTCTTTCTACAACATCATCATAGTTGTGAAGCTTTGACCTATATTATTGCATAATATAACAGATAAGAACAACCTAATGTACTATAATGAAACACAACAACATATCAATCAATATACCAAACAAAAACTCAGTCATAATAAATATTCATAAAACTTGACTTTGTAGATGATTGGCTCAACTTGGGATCATCACAAATGGATGAAGCACACTCTTTTTTTTCAATACAAGGATGAAGCACACTCTAGTTCATAGAAAAATACAAACAAATAAAAGCGACACAAAACACTCACAACTCAAGAAGGAATTCATCCTCTTTTGGATTCTTCAAGTTGCGAAAGCGTACTACCTGCGGATTAAAGCTCTGTAAGGAATCACATCAAGAAAAAGCACGCAAGATATTAAAAAAGAATAAAAGACATAGTGCTCTCAAAAAATTAAAGTTGAGTCATAGAAGCTAAAATCAATGCCAAAGGGAGATAAGATCTGCTTATATCCATTCATTTCAACAATCAAGCTCTCTCTCCTTTTTTCTATTATTATTCCAAAATTGCTTTAGAACGAGTTACAAGGAAATGCTAACATGTGGAAGAATATGGCTAAAGAAATTGAAATGGTCACTAAAGCAATTTTGGAAGACAAAAAAGATACCACACCCTAATGAATGAGAGCGGTAAAGAAATTAGTTCATGAGAGTAATATCAAGTTTGGTTCTTGGAACATTGAGACACTAAATAGCAAGAGTTTTGAGGTGGCACAGATAATGAGTAAGCACAAGATTAATATATTATGTTTTCTGGAAACAACTAAAGAGGGAAGTAGAGAAATGAACGTTAACGGATCTAAACTTTGGTGCACAGGAAAGATAAATGGAAGGAATGAGTATTAGTATCATTGTTGATAATGAATAGAGAAAGAATATTGTGAGAGTTAAGAGGAATCATCCCTGTGAAAGTCATTGTAGGAAAGGATACAATGAACATTATTAATGCATATGCACCTCAAGTAGGGGCAGAATCACATCTCAAGGACAAGTTTTGAGCAGATATAGAGGGGTTGATTAAAGGTATTCCGCCAACAAAGAAAATTTTTATTGGGGGAACCTTAATGGTCATGTTGATAAAGAGGTCTGTTCACATGCAAGTGCTCACAGTGGTCTTGGGTTTAGAGTGTTGAACGATGAAGAACATTCTATTATAGATTTTTTCTTAGCATACAACCTTAAGATTGTTAATACCTGGTTTACGAAGCGGGAATAACATTTAATTACCTATAAAAGTTGAACTCACAGGTCTCAAACTGACTTCTTTTTTACAAGAAACCAAGATAGAAGATTATGCAGTAAGTGTAAAGTGATTCCTTAGGAAATGTACGGCTTCACTGAAAAAGATGCTAAGAAGGCAGTGAGTGAGGCCCGTGCTAAAACATATAAGGGGATTTATAAGGAGTTAGAAACAAAGGCAGGGGGACAAAATATTTACAAGATTGCAAAGAATAAAGATCAAAATTTGAAAGATTTGGATTTTAAGATATATAAAAAAATGAAGTTTGTAACGTTTTAATGGAGATATTAAGAATATATAGGAAGATTACTTTAATAAGTTATTGAATGATGGATGTGAAGTTTCTCGTTGTTAGTCAAACGATTTGACCGTCAATGAATGCAAGCTTAATAGATCATTTTATCATAAAATTAAAGTTTCGTAAATTAAGGAAGCTTTTAAGAAAATGGAGAATGATAAAGCTATTGGACTAGACGATATACCAATTGAAGTTTGGAAATATTTGAGTGAAGATAGTGTGTTGTGGTTATCAAAATTGTTTAACCGTCATTTACGGTCCAAGAAGATGTCTGATGATAGGAGAAAAAGTACTCCTATTTACAAAAATTAAAGTCAATATATAGAATTATGAAAATTATAGGGGAATCAAACTTATGGATTATACAAAGAAACTAGGGGAAAAAGTGATTGAGCATAGGTTGAGATTGGAGACTAATATTTCTGAGAAACAATTTGTGTTTATATCAAGAAGATCCACAATAGAGGCAAATTATGTACTTAAGAGGGATAATGAAAAAAAGTATTAAAGTGGAAGAAGAGATTTATATATGCCTTTTATTGACATAGAAATGACTAATAATTGTATACCAAAATATATACTTTGGTAAGGTTTGGAAAAGAGTAGGTGTTACCTATATCAAAGTTATATAGGATATGTATGATGGGGTATTGACTAAGGTTAGGACACTAGAAGGCGAGACAAAAGACTTATATTTAGGCTCATATTTGTTAAACTTAGTTGTAGATGTTCTAACTGATAGTATCAAAGAACAGGTACCTAAGTGCATGAATTTTTCTGATAATATAGCACTTTTGGGTGAATTAAGAAAAGAAGTTAATGCTATATTTGAGATATGGAGAAACCCTTTTGAGTCAAAGTGTTTCCATTTAAGTAGGAATAAGACAACATATATACATCGCAATTTTACAAATAGATAATTTACAGTTACAGGCGATTTGGATGTCAAACTTAGAGATCAAACAATCATTCAAATGACTATGTTTAAATACTTAATGTCAATTATACAAATAGATGATGAAATTGATGACTATGTCAATCATAGAATTCAAGTTACGTGGTATAAGTGGAGAAAGATACTAGAGTTATTTATGAAAGTACCCCGTAAGTTAAAAAGGAAGTTTTACCGCACTATTATACTCCCTCCGGTCCCTAATGTAAGAGCTAGCCGCCAAAAAAACGCTTCTTAAGAAAACATGAGAATGTTAGTTGGGTGTCTGAAGTTAATGCTTCTTTTCCAAAATTGCCCATATTTATTATGGTACTTTTAAGAGAGAGAAATACATAAGCATTAATAAATATGAAAGAGAGTTAGGGGTAAAGTAGGAAAAAATGCATTAAATGAGGAGAGAATATGGGGTGAGCTCTTACATTAGGGACCAAAACCATTCAAATTTTGGGCTCTTACATTAGGGACCGGAGGGAGTATTATATAGTAGTAAATGTTGAACTTTGAAGGAAAAGTATGAACATAAAATGTGATGGGTTAAAATGAGGATGCAAAGATGGATGTATAGTTATGCAAAAAATGAACATATTTGGAATGACCATATATGAGAATGAGTAGGAGTGACAAATATTAGTGAGAAAATTGTACAAAATCGTTTGAGGTGGTTTGGGCAAGTCTAAAGAAGACCATTAGATGTGCCGGTGAAGAGGGTAGACCAAACAGTTTGGAGTTCAATTAAATTACTAAGAGAGAGATCAAGGCGAACATTCGGTAAATGTATAAAATGGGATCTATTGGTGAATAATATATCTAAAAATTTGATTACTGATAAAGAACAATTATGTCGTATGATCTATGTAGCCAACCCAACATAGTGGAGTAAGATTTTGTTGTAGTTGTACTCCATACTAAGCTTCTGGGAAATTAAGGAGTACTGCTTAGGCCGAGATGGAAGATAAGATAAAGCCACATTACTAATGCATTAGATATGGTAAGATTAACATGTTTTGCCGTTTTCATGCTTCTTAAAATTTGAGAAAATAAGATTGAGCATGCAGAAATAAGAATGTAACAGAAGATAAAAATATCCTGTTTTGAGAAAGCTCAAACCTGACGGTCATGCACATAATCCAAGAATGACGAAACCGTTGGATAATGATATTGTTCACTATCTGCAATTTGAGAAGACTTCTGAAAACATATAATATCTCCGCTCTGAATCTAACCAAAAATAACAGGGCATGATAAGATACTTGGATGACAAGAAAAAAAATACTGATAACATATATGCAAGTTATGTAAGAGTTGCTATAAAAAAACAATATAGAAGGGTGCAACAAAACAGAAATCCACATAAAAAATACTTTACCCCATTGACACTGAATGTGAACATCTTATCAACTTGTTTACACACAACACGAGGTTCAAAGCTAATTTCCTGAATGTACATGACAAAACATAAGCATTATCTCCCTCTCTTGATACTTAATACTGTTCACATTACAACACTAAATAAAGATGTTCAGCAATTTAACAAGCCTCAAAAAGTTCAATTTCTTCTTCAGGAGAAAACCCAGCCATCTCGTTCAGTTTGGGTAATATGTCCACAGGCTTTTCAAAGCTCTTCACATAAAGTCTCCCAACATACCTGAGGAAACCGAAGTATGAAACTCTAAGTAGTTGACCGTTGCTTAAGCTCAAGATAAAGGAGGAGAAAGTACCGAAGCTCCTTTTTTGCAGGGTCATAAAGTTTAAAGAATAGTAAGATATCCTCTTTAGACTTCACCGATAGGGTTACAGGCTTCAAATCCTAATTCATTGTGCAAGTCATAATAACAGACCAATCAGTTACATGTAAGTCATAAAGGTGCAATTTCATAGCCAAGAAAACCCTAACACAATTCATAAGAACCAAAAAAGAAGCTATCAAGGAAACCATCAACTGCACCTTTTTTACTTCCAAAAACAAATCTAGCTCTGTGGTATCAAACCTGGGAATTGCTCTTAGTTGGTCCACCTGCAAATGTTTACTGTCACAACACAGCTTATATAGGTCAAAAATAGGGTCAGTTCTAGTCCCCACTTGGTAAGGGTGCTGAGGAAGGGATTATACTACGCAGTCATACCCCTGCTTTATGCAGAGAGACTGATTTGAAACCATTACCTTAGACCCTATGGTAAGCGAGCTTACCTTTGAGTCAAGTCAGCCCTTCAACTTATACAAGTCAACGTCAGCAAAATAATAATGAATATGCATGAATATTCTCCATCATGTAAATATCACTTTTTATCATGAGGCATTAATTTCTCCTATTTTTTAGAATATACATAATATAACAAGGTCAAAAAAGTGAGTATTAAGTTTGGCTAGAAATCACCAAGGCTAAGTTCCACTTCAGCTAACAAATAATAACCTCAAATGAATCAAACTAAGGGAACCTAATACAACCATCACGTTCGTAAAATTTCACTAAAACAAGAATTCTTTCAAAATTCAAGAATTGGTACAGATTCATTCAACAATTCATATGATTAAATGGAGAACTTTGATAGTAGTTTTTCTTATCTTTTACTCCCTCCGGTCCTAAATATAGGACCTAGTTGACTTTTTTGAAAAATCCTAAAAAAAAGCAAAATAAGTTAATTATAAATTGATTTACCTAATTTTTTCCCTTAGACTAGTTTATTTTACCTATAAACTAATGTATAATCTAAAAATATATCAAATATGTCATGATTTAATAGCCTATTTCGCAACCTTAACCTCTCCAAAAAAAAGTCAATTAGGTCTTATATTTAGGACCGGAGGTAGTATTTAATCTTTAGCTGCAGGGATAGTAGGAAACAGCTAAAATATTTCAGCACAAATCTAATTTCACATTTCCACCATCAACGTGAAGAAACTCCTCATTCTTATTTATGCTCATCAAATATTAATGGAGTCTTGAAACCACATTCATCAATACGAGCAATTAAAACATTATTGAATAAAGCAGAAGGCAAGGATCATGAACTCCCTTTTACACATGTTTAAAATTACAAAAACAAGCAAATAAATGAGAAAAAACCAATACAACTAAAATTGTGAAGGGTACATAATACAGCCAACTTTTTAACGAATTACAAGTACAGAGCAGCTTAATTTTCAAATGGGTAAAAATGAAAATTACTCACAGATTGAGCTTCGTCTGCAGATGTAAATGGTCTAAATGGCCTATAAGTCTTGTTGTCGCGCTTTGCCCAAAACCAATAACGTTGAAACTGAACAGGTATATCAAACTCTCGTGCAACTTCTTCCTGACAAAAACTTTGTCAGAGATTCAATGGGGACATAAATAATTGTTTAAGACTTCATTCATTACTTCTGAAACTATTCTGAATTTGTTATCAGTAAGAAAATATTGATCATAAATTTAAAAAGACGGATGAAAAAAATAAATATAGTGTCTTTGATAAAGGACAAGAAAGTCAAGGCGCTAGTAAAACAAAAAGGCAAAAGCATTAAAATTACAAATCACAAACAAAGAGCAAATATTTCGGATGAAAATACGAAGAGAGCTAGTCACGTTGTTTGGTACGAGAGAGAGAGGGAAAGTGAGGGAAGAGAGTATTTTTGAGTTAGATTTCAAATAATTTAAGTGGGGTTAAAACTTAAAAGTTTAATTACAACTATTTTTTTTTGTTATAAAAAAAAATTACAACTATTTTCTTACTCTTTTGTAACTAAGGAGAATCTCACAATTCTCTCATTTTAACCGGGTTATTTTTTTACTCAAAACTTTGCAATGGGGACAGATGCACTCTTTCTATAGTATGATGTGTAGTTTTACACCTTTAACCTAGTATTTATATAAGGAATTATTACTCCCTCCGTTCCTAAATATAAGGTCACTATGGGGAAGTGGATAAGTTCTTAAATATAAGATCACTTCCTATTTTATCTCAAGTTTTAACCAAACTACCCTTCTACTCTCTCTTTTCATTAAAAACCCCTCCTCCTTTTAAAGTTAAGTAATTGAGGGGATTTTGGGAAGATCATGTAATTTTATTGTCTTTCTTAATCTCCCCAAATTAATAAAAGTGATCTTATATTTAGGAACGGAGGGAGTATTTCTTATTTCATGAATTTCATAAAAATTTACCCCATGTATATATGATGAAATATTTTTATATAGGATTTAGGAGGGCAAAATTTGGAATATTAAAAAAGGTGAAGATCCAATTTTGATATATAATTATTGGCTAAAGAACAAAAATAGTACATAACTATTAGTTATTTTGTTTTGTTTCTTTTTTTATACAAAAAAATAGTACATGACTATTAAAAAGGTGTCAAATGATCTTTAACTCTTGGGCATGAGATAAAAAATGCTACTACCTCCGGTCCTAAATATAGGACCTAATTGACTTTTTTTTGGAGAGATTAAGGTTGTGAAATAGGTTATTAAATGATGACATATTTGATATATTTTTAGATTATCTATTACTCCCTCCGGTCCTAAATATAAGACCTAATTGACTTTTTTGAAAAATCATAAAAAAAAGCAAAATAAGTTAATTATAAATTGATTTACGTAATTTTTTTCCATTAAACTAGTTTATTTTACTTATACACTAATGGATAATTTAAAAATATATCAAATATGTCATGATTTAATAGACTATTTTGTAACCTTAACCTCTCCAAAAAAAAGTCATCTAGGTCCTATATTTAGGACCGGAGGTAGTAGTTTATAGGTAAAGTAGATTAGTTTAAGGGAAAAAGTTAGGTAAATCAATTTATAATCAACTTATTTTGCTCTTTTAAGGATTTTTCAGAAAAAGCAATTAGGTCTTATATTTATGACCGGAGGGAGTATTTCACTAATATGACAAAAAGATTACACATGAAAATTCCAATATGCCCTTATAAAAAATAAAACTAAACACATCTTCCCCACCACCCTTGCAACTTCAAACTCTGATGAGTGGCTGAGGATGAGGGAATCGAAGAGGAGCTGATGATGTATGGTGTTGGCCACCCTTGTACGCAGACAACTCCTTATAAGGACATTTTGGTCATGCACAGTTGTCGTCGTGTTAAATTTTATTTTTTTTATAAGGACATTTTCGACTTTTCAAAGGTAATCTTATTGTCATATTGGTAAAATATCATTTTTGATCTCATGCCCAAAAGTTGAGGATCATTTGTGACATTTTCAATAGTTATGTACTATTTTTTTTCTTTAGTCAATAGTTATGTATAAAAATTGTGTCTTCACCTTTTTAAAATTTAAATATAGATAAGTACTTCACTCAAAATCACCCATAAAAAACCCCAATTTTGGGGTTAGAGAGAGGACAAGAAGTGAGCACAAGACAATTATATTAGTCCGCTCCCCTACATTTTTCCAACCAAACACAAATAATTATGAATTACCCTCGACTCCTCCATTCTCCTTCCCTCACCTCCCCTAAAATAGCCCAACGAAACAGGGTCTGAGAGGTGAATAGGGTTGGTCACGGCAAAGATTGCTAGAGGATATAAGCTGACACAATCAATTTAAGTTCAGAATGGAGAAACCACACAAAATCTAAATAAATTTTCGGATAGGCTGTGCTCAATTTATTCTCTAATACAAAGGCAATGGAATTAAATAAGTGAAGGAAACTCTAAATAAAAAGAGCACGGCCACCCACCTTCAGGTCATCCACAGAACAGTGGTTTTGTCCAACCCATCCCAGTCCCAGCAGCAATTATTTCTAATTTTATGAAAAATTTCACAAATCTAAAGGCGGCCAACAAAAAAATTCTGACAAATCAAAGACACCGTGTCAAAAAAAAGTCCAACAATACCTTAAATGAGGCAAATTGCGTTTGATTTTTAACACGAAAACTTCTCACTTTATCATGATCCACAAGATCGAAGAATCTATCTTTCCCTATCTGCTTAAGTAGATCCACATCACGTGAAACCTGGAGCCAATAATAGAAGGTTTAGATAAAATACGAACAAAATATAAATTATAACTGAAACCCATCTTATGATCATGGCCATGCATGATACAAAATCAAACAATTCTTAAACAGAGACAAGTTAAAAAAGTTTAAACCTTTATGATAGTGTACAAAGGAGCCTCTTTCTCTTCCTCTTCCTCTTCCTCTTCCTTCCTCTTAGGCTCTTCCTTTTCTCGTTCTTTTTCAAACCTTATCTGCATGCATAGTGATTCTAAAGTTAAATATGCAAACATGAAAATATGAGATAAACGTTATATCATAAAACTTACTCTAAGGTGTTCAGCGATGTCCTTTTCATCCACATTGCAAAAAATATTCTCCTTGTCCGTTTCGCGGATATAAACAAGCATGTAAGCATTGGACCTCTTTGTTCATTTGATGGGAGGACGAGGTAAAATGGATAAAGTAAAGACAAAGGTTGAGAATGATATTAGAAGAAAAATTTCAATTAAACGCATAATAGGCCAATATATGAGAGCTGATAAATCACAACTTGAAGACTATTACCTCTTCATCACCGCCAAATTGTCCTTCTAAAGCGCTCCATGTATCTTCCCTTGTTATTCGTTCATCATCAAATTTAAACCTATGAAAAATCAAATCATATTGCACATTCAAACATAATATGAATGTGAAGCCACAAAATAGAGATACATTGAGAACTCCACTAGTGCAACATGCAGAATCATTCTTGAAAATTGAAATAGCAACGGACAGTACAGTAAAATGTATCCAGCATATAAGCCTTGTCACATATAATCATGTACTTGTAGCAGTATGGCTGATATATAAGAAGATATCATGAATTTGTCGATAAGATCGAAAATGATATTTTATTGATGTAGATTACACTCGATAACATGGCTAATACAGGAAAAATATAAAGCATAAATAATGCATCATGATAAGTAACTAAAAATTCAAAACAAACATAAATAATACTCACTCTGATCCTCTATCCAAGAGTATTATTCTCTCACATATGGATAGGCCTGAATTTAAGAAATGATCTGTGTCTAAAAATTTGCCATACATTTTTCATTTTTACCCTTACCTTATTACTTGTCTCCCTCATCTCGTCTTAGTGCTTATTTAATCTCATCTATTTTCCTGTGCTCTCTCAAATAACTCATCATCTTCATAAATAAGGGTTCAATTGACAAAAAATATATCATTAACACATTGTTGCTTTTGAATAATTTTAACCAACATTTTGAACTATGACAAGAGTAGTTATTACTTATAAAAAGGAACAGATGGAGAAAATTAAAACAACAAATAATTGTTCTAATTTTAAATTTGGAACTTCGCTGAAACAAAAAATATACCACTGATTTGATAATGTTGGCCTAATGTAAGCATAATAGTGTCCTCCATCAACCCCACCACTGTGAACCAAAACACTGAAAAACAGAAAATTGACAACATCGATAAACATATGCACTGTCCAAATTCAATTAAAACCATTAAGATACAAGGTTCATTAAATATTGTATCAAACATAGGGCATAGATTTAGTCTAAAAAAATAAATATGTCACAATCAACAGTCAACACACAATAGCTTCCAGACAAACTACTGGACATTTCAAAGAACTGAACAACTTCCTTATATGAGGAATTTGTTTATTTGAATAGGTTTATCATCTGATCCTAGAGCATTTCTTTCAACAAAGTACAAAGCTTCAGTAATGATATGGACCCAGAGAATTGTAGCGCACAATCACTGATGCTTTGTGGTTACTGGGTTCAAACACAATAATCACATTTCATGAATGACCTGAGAAATGTGAATCCCAACCCCTTCAGATGAAGTAAGGCAGAACAGTTCCATGCCTGAACTTCTATGTTTTTCAGATGAAGGTAGACTCGTTACTCAGGGATATCTTTCAGGAAAAAGCCAACCATGAACTTTTCTGAGCTCATACTCCTCCGCCATACCATGCTCATATAGAACTCAAAAGATCGCTGACCAAATAAATTTAGAACTAGACATACGATTTCAGTACAGGAACAGTGCCCTCTCAATCAACAATCTTTTCTCTTTTTGGACTGAATCAATCAACAATCTTTTCACAAAACACGACCATGCGCTTACAAAGCCATTACATGTACCAGCCGTAGAACCCCTAGGCCGAATTCTCCGATCCATGGCCCTGCATGGGTTACACCCAGTGGCCATCAAGCCGGACCATGGACATTGTGCGTCTCGAAATTGACAATATTTTTTTTTGAAAAAAAAAAAAACAGAGTTAAAAGGGTGACAAGTGTCTCTATTTTTCCATGGGAATATTTGCACAAGTGTTATTCCTATTTTGTTTTAGAAGTTTCAAAATATAGAAATATTTCCCTATTTAAAAAAAAATATTTTGACAAATATAAAAAAGGGGAAATGACAAATAAATATTTGAAGGAACTTAAATACAAATTAACAATTAAAACATATTTATTAACAATTGGAACATTAGCAATTAACAATTGTTTGGTTCCTTAATTGTCCTTTTGGAATTCGGGGTTCCTTACTTGTCATTTTAGAAGTTTGAACTCCTTATTTGTCTTTTTGGATACTCGAAGATATTTATTTGTCATTTTCCCTAAAAAAAAGTTCACATTGACTGTTAAAATTTAGGGAAAATGCCATTTAAATCCCTTCGAATATACAAAAGTACAATTCAAAAACTCAACCTTCCAAAAGGACCATGAAGGAACTCGGACCTAGTTGACATTTCAAATTTGTGTGAAAGGACAAAATTACCCTCATCATTAAACAAAACATTTACACCGCACCTGTTAACAATTGAACTTTGGGCATTAACAATTGAACTTTAGGCATTGACATTTTGAACTTAAGAATTAACTTCTTCGTTAACAAGATAACATTGGTGTAAATGTTAACACCAATGTTATCTTATTAACGAAGAAGTTAATTCTTAAGTTCAAAATGTCAATGCCTAAAGTTCCGTTGTTAATGCCCAAAGTTCAATTGTTAACAGGTGTGGTGTAAATGTTAACACCAATGTTATCTTGTTAACGAAGAAGTTAATTCTTAAGTTCAAAATGTCAATGCCTAAAGTTCAATTGTTAATGCCCAAAGTTCAATTGTTAACAGGTGCAGTGTAAATGTGGTTTAATGGTGGGGGCAATTTTGTCCTTTCACACAAATTTGAAATGTCAACTAGATCCGAGTTCCTTCATGGTCCTTTTGAAAGTTTGAATTCCTGAATTGTCCTTTTGTATATTCGGAGGGATTTAAATGACATTTTCCATTACTTCACGTGGCAATTTGCACTAGGACAAAAACTTGCAGACAAAATAAACCTTAAGCCAAGCTAAAACAAATACTCCTTCAACATGTCAATTTATCCTGTTTTCAATAGTGAATTCTATTTAATGTTAGACAGTTGACACAACAAAACATTTTTCAATATTTTAGATGGACGCTGACATAAGAAATCGGAAAATAATGATTTATTAAAAATTGAAAATAGAAATTGAAATAGCATCTCAAGGTTTATCATAAGTTCATGTGGCTGGAGTGAAATCCAAATAACCATCTCCATTAACGCATCCATAGCAAGTGTATAAAAATGATTTTTTTTTTCAAGTCTAACGAAGAGTTCAACTAAATAGTTTGTATGAAAGGTAAAAAAAAACTAAATAGTTTGAATGCAAAATTTTGAACTAAAAAATACTGTTTGATGTGGAATCACCAGTGATATGAAATCACCTGTAAAGAAGGTAAAGGTTGCAAATATCTTTGTCTGCATCAGGAGATAAATACTTTCGACCACCCCTATCAAGATCTAGTTCCAATGGATACTGGTAATAGTCATTGATCTGTAGGCAATCAAACTATCAGCAATTCCAACTCTGGGCATCAAATTGAGAAGAGAATGATAGAGAGAGAATAATAATGTACAATAAGGGCAACATCTAGAGCCAAGAATGACATCAAAACAATCAACCAAAAAACTACTAAGCCAACTGAACAGCCCCGTTTCAAGTCATTAAAAACAAGGAGTCACCCAAGAGGTCTCAATGCTATGATTTCTCTTTCAATACCATTACCAGACACAAAACTCTGATGTAACTACATCTAGCAGCATGGAAAAAGGCAAAAAAAAAAAAGAAAGTCAATAATTCCCTCTTTCTTTAGACTATATTAAATAAAGTAGAGGACTTGACCTAGAATTAAACCTAACCATTACCTTGGTTCTTTCCATTCGAACACACTTAAATCGCATCAACTGAAGTTGGAGGATAGGTGGAAGATCCATTAACAATGTGTGTCTCTTAGCATCCTGAGAGCAAAATATCATCTCAATAATGACAAGTCAACAATTACAGTACTATTGACAACGGGGAAGTCAAAAATAAATTTGAATAAAACAATGATAAGTCAAGCAGTAAGAATATCAGAAAACCAAGAGAGAAGGGTTAGTATTTGTGGCATCAACCTTAACTAATCCAAAACAAAGAAGCTAGAGTGGCAATCATAATAGATAAATTCACAGTTTCATGTTTTACCTGTAGACCATGCTCTCCTGCATTATACTTGTTATCACCCTCGAGCAGTTCGGATTCCACAAACTTGTCAAAAGAAGCATAGACATCTCTACAACCTTCTACATCAAGCTGAAGATCTACAATTTTAATATCCCAAATTTCACAAGAATTAATAAAGCATACATTGATGGTATAAGCAATATCTTCTGAGAATGTATACCGTGAAACGATTGTTTATTTGTTGACTCGAATGGCACGTTGATGCACTTAATATAGCTCATATGATGGCCTTCAAATAATCTCTGTATGGTGCCTTCAACAACAGTTCCCTATGCCAGTAGGAAAGTCCAACGTAATGATCTCCAAGACATCCATACAAATGTTCGTGTATCTAAAGAAACAAAACATTTGTCTTGCAAACATGATTGAAAACAGTTTCCCTAAAAAATCGTGTACCTTCATACAGTCTTCTATCCTTTCACAAAGAACGCTATTGAGCTCTTGGACATCTTGATGCATTTGTGAATCAGGTTGCCCCCAATTAAAAACCTTGGTAAACTCCACTGTTGTAACACTATTGTCACTATACTGCAACTTGTAAAACAAACTCTGTAATGCTAGAGGTAAGCTCACTGAAGGCATATCATTCTCAGTTGTAGGAATGCGATACACGGCCTGAAACATACAGAGGGTTATGAAACTCTTCCTTCTGCATGGAAGCCCATAGTTTATAGTGTAGCAACTAACCTGTCGGAAAAAAGGAATATGGTACAACATCTGAAGTGCGGAATTCAAATAACAAGTAGTTCCTTGGTTCTTGAGTCCCACATAACCGGTTTCTCTTTTTGAGTCATAAGAGCTAGGCCTATGATCAAAAACATTCTGTAGATCAACTTCGGCCTTAACTATACAAGCATCATTTACAATATAACCTCTACCGGGAGCTGACAATTCATCAAGAGGCATAAATTCAGTCAAACCCATATTATACGCATGTGCATTGAACCGGTGCTTAAAACCTGCAATTAAAAAAACAGAGAGAAGTCGCAAGCACGTTAAAGCACAATTATGAGAATGAAAGAGAAGCCACAAACATCCAAATGCCTTCTTTAATTAAGTGATAACTAAATCAATAAAACTAGAAACAATTCTGCAATCTCAAGAGAATTTCCTACCATTTCATGCCTTCGTTTGGACATCTTGTACTTGCAATAAACAATCGTAGCATCACATCAAAATGAGAAACATGACATATTTGTATTATGGGGAAAAGACTACTTCTAGGTCACTAAAAGTGAGGAAAAATTTCTTGGGAGCATTTGGGATCCACGTTAGTATATGACACAGTACTAAGAAATTAAAGCATTATATTGTGAACCTTACCCAAGTAAAACTACAGTATAAAACTACAACAAAAGAAAATTTGAACGTATACTTTGTAAGAAATGCAACTAGTAAATTTCATTCAAATTAAACCGTTGTCTCACACCAGTTGACACAGCTACTTAAATCCCCCATTAATGTTAGGCTGACAATAGTTTCACCGTCATAACCTGATTGTAACAGCCACCATTAACATAACTGAATAATCAATCTAAATCTTGCATTTTAATTAGTAATTTAACCATCGAACACATTGTTAATTGATTGCATCATAGATTCCCTGGAAAAATGTATTTTTTCCTGAGTGTTACAGACTGTGCCCATTGAGCCTAGAGCCCATTGATTCTGCCATACTCATCTGTATGGAGTAGACTAAATCATATCTACTAGAATTCTTGTTTCCGTTTGAAGCAAGATTTTATTGTTTTGTCATTCATAGACATTGTACTCCAGAGATCAAGATATTGGATGGAATCTCTACAAACTACTTGGCCCTTAAATCATTGGATTATTATATTCTACACTTGAATGAAAGAAACATCAGTGATATATAGCCTGAATTATGACTCAAAGGGCTTTTATAAGCGACCAAAAACGATTAATTGAAATCTTCATTCCCCCAACTAATATAATAACAGCCAACAAAGTGTAATATAAAATATAGAAAGTGTGGGTTCAAGTTCTGCAACGGATAGAACTGAAATGCTACGCAATATAGCCTCAATCGCAAATCAGCCAAAGCATGCGAAACAAGAAGAACATAACTTGCATTAGTGAGCACCATTTCAATTCAGTATATTACAGAGAATCTAAAGAAAAACGCTCCAATGCTCTCCCTTACACATAAAACCAACCCACCACGAGAAGTGAAATCAAACCCTGTTTCATCACACATGGCAAATGGAGAAGCTGTTGAAGAACACTTGCCACATTGTAAGTACCTTTCCGGATTGAATATTTGTCATTAATCTGATTAACAACTGTCAAGCTGAACTGAGCATATTGACACCAACCAAATGGCAATGTTGACGAATTAGCAACATCCAGATACAGAGACAAATGATCTTTTACAATGTTCCCACGTGGGAAGAGAAGTATCCGCCTGTTGATAGCAATTTAAGGTAAATCAGAACCAACAGTCAAGACCAGCGTAATTTCACATCCACACATTACAATAGCCATACTAACAATTAATAAACAATGTCAGATAACAATTCACCCAAAAAGAAACAACATTGGAATGTAAGTCCACCCAAACAAAAAAATATAAGTATAACAAAGTACCATTGGCAACCACCGATATTGAAAGTATCAGAATAGGCTTTTCTCGGAAGCCGGGAAAAATCATGAAAGGTCCAAGTGAACTCCGATAATATTGATTCATAAGGGGAAGCACCCGCTAGTGGAGGAGGAGCAGCATGCCCTGATGGAGGAAGAGCAGAATGCCGTAATGGAGGAAGAGCAGAATGCCGTAATGGAGGAAGAGCAGAATGCCGTAATGGACGAAGAGTAGAATCCTCTAATGGAGGAAGAGCCGCAGCGTGCACTGATAGAGGAACAGCAGAAATCACTGCAGTGCTGCTGTCCGCTTCAACTATAACATAAAGATATTAAACCATTAAAAAATAAGTACCTTAACCAATTATACATACCATTATGCATATATAAAAACAAAAAAGTACAAAACCAGCCGTATTAAAGAAACACGTACAATCCAATAACCGTAAGAAAGATCAAGAATACTGTAAGTAATTCGAATTACGAGCTAAGTAGTTATCATCACACACACATTGAGTAGCTAAACCTCTAAGTATTAAAAATTCCGAGATTGTCGCGTAACTAAATTTAAATTTCGAGCTAAACATTATCATCACACACAAACATTGAGCAGCTGAATTTCCACATTTGCTCATAGTAATCTCTACGTAAAATTAAAAAAACCTATAAGTATTCAAAATCTCGAGATTGTCGCGTAACTGAATTTAAATTTCGAGCTAAGCATTATCATCACACGAAAAACATTGAGCAGCCGAATTTACACAGTTTCGCATAGCAATCTCTAAGTAAAATAAAAGAAAAACCTATAAGTATTCAAAATGTCGAGATAGTCGTGTAACTGAATTGAAATTCAAGCTATCGGCATAGCTGAATTTATATAGCTGAATTTCCACATTTCGGCATATTACACATACACAGAGAAACAGACATTGAATATATATATATATATAGCTGAATTTCCACATTTTGGCATAGTAATGTCGGACTAAAATCAAGAAACGTTAGGTTGTGTATTTTATACCTTCCATAGGCTGAGGATCCTGTGGAGTTTCTTCTAATTCTAACAGCATGTCTATGTCGTCGGGCTCCTGTTGCAATAGAAAGAAAAGAAAATCAAACAAACAACGCGAAATTGAAGAAACCGCAGCGAGTGATTTTAAAACTAAAATAATGTGAAATGTAAAAGCGATATGATAAATTGATAATCGAATGCTTCGGAGTTAAAGAAGAAGGTGCAAGAAGAGAGAGAGAGAATTGTGATCAAGTACATTTGGAGATGAAAAAGCCATGAGAGAGAGAGAGGTTAGTTTTGGTAGGCCGTTGAAGAATGAAAGCAGAATCAGTTACAGAACAGTCACTCACTGATAGAGAGAGAGAGAGAGAGAGAGGGAGAGAAGATGATGAATGAATGAAGTAAATGGGAGACGGTGATGAGTATAGCTCAAGAAAAGGGTATTTTGGGAATTTCGCTTAAAGATTCACAGATCACGTATTGTTTGCCTTGTTGGGATTTTATTACCGGGAAAACTAGTCGCCGCCAATTTTTTGAAGTGTCCAGCTGTCTTAAAGAATGTGAGTGTGTTGTTCGTTTTTTATTTATAAATTATAAATATAAATATAATACTACTATAATATAGTAATACTAATACTGTATAATGTAATGATGGATTGGTAAAATGACAAAAACAAGTGTTGTTCGTTGAAATAAGGGAGAATGAAAGAAAAATAACTTCTGAAGTTTAAAATTTTCGATAGGTGATTTGTTGTTGTCAATATTTATATTCAACGGGTTAAAATATTCTGTTTAGAATTTTGGAATTTGTAACGTGCTTTTCTATTATTTTCTCTTAAAAATAATTACATTTATTGAATCCAAATTTTCAATTACTTGTAAGGTGTAATCATGCTTTTAAAACTAGGATAAAGATGTAATATACTAACCAAGTGTTTTTATAGTAGTATGTGACATAAATATGTTTTGAATGATGTTAAAATATCTATAAACAATTAAAAAAAGAACAAAACAATTAATGTGTTACTTTATTATATATCCAACGTAACATAATTACTTATTTTATTAGCATTTTCATGTTTCATAATGTTTTCTTTAAATAGTGGAAAACATTTTAAAGAGTATTATTTATAACCTCAACAACTATGATTTGTATAGGATAGAACTTCTCAATTTTTATTTTAACACTCAAATTTACTTCTTAAGTGACAGTCAATACTAACATCCATATATATAATTGTTTGTGCCATATATAATTTGTACATGGATTATTTCTTTATTTTGTGGGTGATTGTGCAATACTATCACTTGTAAATTATCATATATAGGGTGCATAAATACTCATAATAATTTAAAAATGGTGCAAAAAAAGATTTTGCTATTAAATTGAGAAAATGTCGCTTAACTTAAGATGTAGGCCCCAACCATTCAACTAGAGTTTTATCATAGTGTCATGTGCACATTTGGCAATTTACCAGTGTTACCTACTACTAGTGTTAACTATTTTTTTGCTAGTATTAAGTGTAGTTTTGCACATTTCCCTTATTTTCATTATTTGCCATTTCATCATTCACTGTCACCTTTTTCAGCCTATAAGTTAACATTCAAACAATTGAAACTTAACGTTATGGATGTTAAGACTCTTTTGCACCCTTTTAGATTAATGTAGGTATTTTTTTTAAATGAAAAATTACTATAGGTATTTGTGCACTCAGTTTATTTATGGTGCCAAATGCACATTTAGCAATTTACTAGAGGTAGTTTTGCACCTTTACCCTTATTTTTAATTGATATAAAATTAGTTCAAAATTAGATGATGTTTTAAAATGGTTATTTAGATCAATGGTTTTAGAAATGACTTTGTTAAATATGATTTTCACACACTTTGTTTAGCGACAGTCTTTTACCCAATTTAAGATGGGATAAAATTAATTGTGAATTGTCATTAATGTTTGTATGAATATTTGTATTTGAAATTTAAGTGCTATTTTTTTGGGATTTTCCCAATGAAATGTTCTCTTTTTCTTTTTATAAAATGTAAAAAAGGAGGAAAGTGGGATGATTGGAAAAATAGGTAACCCAAAATAATGAATTATGGGGAATTTGCACTGTAGTCCCTGGTAAGGGAAATTAATACTGGAAGGTCCCAACACATTCTAAAATAATTATCAAGTCCCAGGGGCCCTTTCCTGCAATTGTTTGTTTATCTTCAATGACCATTTTGCCCTCATAAGATGAAAGCATAGTCCCCTGTAGGGACCAGTGAGATGACAATCATCTTTAATGAGGGCAAAATGGTCATTGAAGATAAACAAACAATTGCAGGAAATGGCTCTTGGGACTTGATAATTATTTTAGAATGTGTTGGGACCTTCCAGTATTAATTTCCCTTACCAGGGACTATAGTGCAAATTCCCCATGAATTATCTACTCACTTTGAATTTGCCCAAGATTAAAATGGATGAAAGGACAGATGTTACAGTTATAAAGTATTCCAACAATAATTACATTTACAAGTCCATTAACAAAAGAAAAAAGATTGAGTGTCAAAACACTTAATTAATCCATAGTTCATTGTTATATTTTCAAAGCAAGTACCCTTGACAGATTTTTAGTTAATTAACATAGAGAGAGACATAGGACTACACAAATATCTACAAGTCATACACATCGGATACAAAATAATCTCGCCTCTTGCAAATATGACAAAACGATTATTTGTCTCATATTTGACACCAAACAAAGATTTTCTCTCTTTGCTGGTAAGATCTGATGAGCATAGTTCCGACAAACAAAACCTGTAATGTGATATTGTTAACCAAAATGTTAACGTTACTCACAAATTGTCTTTAGTTTTAAAGAAACTTCCTCAGCTCTGCAAGTTTTTTCATGGAAGCTTCTCTTGGATTTGTGATGCCCATTTGAGAACGTTGCCATGAATATGATGCTCAATTTCGCCGTCAAGGTTCAATGTTTCAATTTTAGGTCCCAATGAATCTCCATTAACTGTCACATCTAATTCAACAAAACATTAAAATATGTCACTGGCGATAATAAGTTAGACTTATTAAGTGAATGTTTTAATAGTACAAAGAAGATTCGTATAATGACGAAGTGTAAGAGAGCATTGTTTCACTAACAAAAGTTATAGCTTATTACGAGTGAAGTAAAGAAGAACAATATAATAAACACATCAATGTTTCTTATGATCTAATTAAGGTTATAAATTGTGTTATTTTCTGTTTATTTTTTAATTCATAAGAATAATTCTTGGTTAAATGACAAATAAAGACTTCTGAATGTCCAAAAGAACAAGTAAGGAACTCAAATGTTCAAAAGTACAATTAATAACTGGAACATACCTATTAACAACTGAAATATTAATTGATATGTTCTAGTTGTTAATAGGTATGTTTCAGTTGTTAATTGTACTTTAAAAAATTTGAGTTTCTTACTTATCCTTTTGGATATTCGGAAGTCTTTATTTGTCATTTTCCTTAGTTCTTGTACTTTAATTTCTACATTTGAGTCATACTTCTATTGGTTGCAACATAAGATTATAATCTAGTTTGTTTTTTTTTTCTTTTCGGTGAGTGTAATTGTGCTTGAAAAATTTATAAAAATGACATTAATTTTACTAAAGAAACTCGTCTCAATCTCCACATTATAGATAAGGGGACTTTAGGAGGGTAAGAATCAATAAATTAGATTGATCAATAAAAGTTAAATCATTTTTAAATTTTGGGAAAGTGTAGAGGTGAAATAATGAAACCTGGATTTGAGAATAGCCAAAGAATGAAAAGACAAAGTAAGACCACAAGAGGAATAAGGTGCACTGCTTTCTCAGCAAACTTCAAGCGAGCTTTCTCCTTCTTTGTTAACGTTACAACAGGATCATATATTGGAAGATTGGTGTCATCTTGTGCTGATGACACAAATTTATACCGTCCCTGCGATTGATATGTGGAGAATTGTTTGAAGTAATCTTCAGAGAATCGATTCCAACTTGCTGATCTATGCATTTTCCTTGATTTGAATATGGATCTGAGAGTTGTTAAACAGATAAGAAATATAATTGCTAAGACAAAAATTGGTTATACAAGTGGCAAAATCTTATGAGATGGTTTTGAACCCACAAAAAAAGAGTCCAACTATAATACAGCATTGAGTTCGGCTATCTTTGCTCTCCTTCACACACTCTTTCCTTTTCGTGGAATTATGTTGTCAAATTATATTCAATTTATAAACAATATTTTATGTAGATTTGAATCATATACCTAAATCGATTATTTTTTGATAAAAAAAAACTAAATCGATTATTTGATTATCCTTTTTTTTTAATTTTAAGGGAAGGCACTTTCAAAATAAGGATTTTTATTGATTTAACTTAAATTATTTATATTAAATATCTTTGATCATACAATTTTAATACTCCCTCCGTTCCTAAATATAGGACCTAGATGACTTTTTTGAAAAATCCTAAAAAAAGCAAAAAATAAGTTAATTATAAATTGATTTACCTAATTTTTTCTCTTAAACTAGTTTATTTTACCTATAAGCTAATGGATAATCTAAAAAGATATCAAATATATCATGATTTAATAACCTATTTCGCAACTTTAATCTTTCCAAAAAAAAGTTATCTAGGTCTTATATTTAAGAACGGAGGGAGTAGTTCTTTATTGATAAAAGTAAAATACTTAATAATTTAAATTAATGGAACTTAGCCTTTTTTTTTTATATACGCCATCTTGCATTTTCACTCACGTTTCTTTGATTATTCTGTTGCATTTACAACAGGTGATTTGAGGACATCGTGGTAAAAGACCATAGTATCCTCAAATCTTATATTGCGAGTACTATAGGTCCCGTTTCATGAATTTGAAATATAAGCCATGGCGTCAGTTTTTGTAACTTACACATTATATACATCAGCTACAACTATTGTACAGTCCATTTCAAGTGCAGTGCCGTCCATCCATCTTTTTTTCCATATAGAACTATCTCCATGAAACTGGCATTTCGAGCTCAAACTTCAGCAACTTTGCTAACAATTACAGAGGCATACTTGGCAATTAATAATTCAGGGCATTGCTTAAGCCTTCCAACCACTGGGAACAATGGTGATGAACGCAGGAACTGTCTGCAGGGAGGGTGTGCACACATTTTTCCCAAGGAAAAGAGAGCTATCTGTAATGGGGACTCACTCATCGAATCCTTTTTGCTTGGATTTAATGCTATATGTGAACAATCTGATATTAGCTTCAGGAGGGCCTGCAAACATGAAAAAACAAAATTTCATTCCAGAGGCGGGGAATAAGCTTTATTACAAGATTTGCCCGAAAATTCCTGCGCTTAAAATCCATGATATGTAATGTGTACCATACGTATGTATATATCGTGTAAACTAGAGCATCAAAGATTCAACTACTGATATCTTGATTTGGAGGCTCTAAAATCATGTCTTCAAACAAATTAAAAGCACCAGTTGTTAAATAATGACCCATGAATGTTGGCCAAAAGTCTGGAACAGTTCAACATGCAAACTCTTTTTTTTCTTTTGGTAAAAGTTACGGTAAACTAGGGGTGTGCATAGGCTAGGCAAATCCATGTCAAACCTGTCACTTTGGCCAGTTGCAAAAGAAACCAAAAAGCAATAATAGTTGAAAATATATCGCCATTCCAACCTTGTCACTTTGAATATGTCACTTTGAATATTGATGCACATGTTCATAGGCCAGAAAACCTGGCTGGCCGTGCTCTATTACAGGCAGGCCCATGTATATCACTTATTTAAATTTCCAACATCAACCACACAATGCGAACAAGTCATTGGTAATTATTTATCATCATCAAAGCGAAATAAAATAGAATAGGATAACCTTGTCTAATTGTTTTAGACATGCAGGAAGTTGACATGACAATTGTGTACTCCAAATATTAAGATGCAACAAACCTGAATCGCTCCTTTGGATACAATGTCCTCACAGAGCTTGTCAGAATTGCGAACTAGATTGCTAAGTGCACCTGCCGCATTTGCTTTAGTTTTGTCCTCTTCCGCCATCAATAACAAATTTGCCAACTGAGGGATGGATCGTCTCAGCTCTTCGTATAGCATGTCATTGTGGTAGGCTGCATTTCCAATCTGAGGTCAATGTGAAAAAGACAAATTAGATCTACACATGGGTCTAACAAGGCAACTGCCACAAATGCTGAAATGCAGGACAAAAAAATTCATGACATGACAGATGCATTGCCCTGTGTTGAGCAAGAACAGGACTAATGCACAACCTCAATCTACAACTAATGTCCATGTAAAATTTGACGTTTGTTGTTGAGAGCCTAACACAACATTACTTCAACTAAAATAAGAAGGATAAGTGGATAAAAATGATCAGATTGAAAATAGAAGGACTAATATTATATTGGTGATTAAACTAAGTAAACATTACAAAGATAAAGTGAATGAAAGACTTGTTGGCATTGGGGTACTTTCAATTACCAAGAGAATCATGGAACATAAAACATAACAAAGGCGTTCACTTAACAAAAAGAAATTACAAAAAAAGGTCAACCCAGTTTTAGCTATTACTTGGTGAGAGTGCTGGGGAAGGGAATATACTAGGCAGCCTTACCCTTGCATTATGCAAAGAGGCTTATTTGAACCTACGACCTCATTGCCCCACGGCAAGCGAGCTTACCGTTGAACCAATCCACCCCTTCTTACAAAAAGAAATTACAATCTTCAGAAAAGACATAATGAAGAACTATTAAATCTTTAATTCTGAGGGAGTTGATAAAGCTTACTGCAAAGCAAGCAAATTTTCTTGTACGTCTGTCCGGATCAGCACAACGTTCAATAAGAATACTAACAATCTGATGTATTGCCTGCAATATCCACAATATTAAAAAAAACATGAGCTCTGCAGAATATGTCAAGTACCATCTGATGCTTGTCAAGATTAAAGCTTCATAGTTAATGCATGACCACGTTGCTTTACTTTTATGTATATATAGAGGTCATTTGTAATTATAAAGACTAGGCCCAAGATAATCAATAATTGTACCGTTATTTTATACATACAAGTAAGCTATAGAAGTAGGCACTGTGACGACACATATTTCCAAGCGCACTGCAAGTTTTGGCGCGCACATTGGGGTCTTCATGCAAAAGAAAACCTTTCAAAATCTCCAAGATAGAAGCACCTTCAATGTGTTTGTAGAACACCTGAAAACAGGAAAAACAGAACAAGTCATGAGCAAACACCAAAACATAAGTAAATTTTCTTTTGAAAATTTATTTATTCTCCTTCAAATGATACATATTTATATGTACGATATCAAACAAAACTTATCGAAATAAATATTCACTGGTGTATAGTTATTTTCTTCATATCAGTACTGTATGTATATTAACTTGATTAGTGACGTGTTGTAAACATATATACATATACATATACTTCTTAATAAATTTCTAAATCAATTTATCAATAAGTCTCATTTAGTGCTGATAATGGTGATTTGAGCGAAACTGAATCTCTGAAATGTGAACAATTGTATCCCTACTCAATCCACAAATCTGATTGTTTGACACACATCTACAAGCACAAAAGAACAATATCAAGACGACTTTAGAGCATGTGATATCTCTGCATATATGCTTTGTTCAACTTGTGCGCACCCACCATTGTTAAGAAAATTGACAAAGACTATGTTATAATCGTACGGAAACATTCAATGAGAAAATATTACCTTGTCCATTCGAGCAAGATCTGAAACTATCATGAGGGCATCTAGTATGACCTCTTTTGGCACTGAACGGTCAAAAAGCCTTCTCATCCTATTAGGATCTAGAAGACCTTGGCTCACAAGTTCAAAAGCCAAAGGTCGATGGCTGACCATTTTAGCAAGAAAGGCAACAGGCCTGCCCAACTCCTTCAACTCCATATGTTGTAAGCATCGCAGGACAGTACCAGGAACTCCAACCTGCAAGCTTCAAAAGATAAGGATAAGGTGTACTGAATATGGCAAATACACATAAATTCAACTAGTAATAATGTCTAAATACTGCAAACAATATTAGATATATAAAAGTAATTCACCTACAATAACAATCACAAGAAAGCCTAATAAATGGGTTGTAATCACAAAAAGGTCATTAATGCCAGGGAGAGTAAACAAGCTACCATCAGCCATAAGACTTATCTCATTTCACCCGCTAGGTTGACAAGATACCGAAATATTTAATTGAAGATCTTCCTAATCTAAAAGAAAAAAAAAAGAATTGATAAAAATTTAACCTCCACAAGGATCTTGATGTATTTTCCCATGTCATCTTCTATTGCTTTAATTATGGCTTTATCTTCCATGCATACTTTATGACAAGGAGAGCCCATATTGAGAAGAAATCCACTGTTAATAGATGCAGTGGCAGCAGGCAAGCCAGGCACATTCTGTAGAGCAACAAATGGAAATGCCAAGAGATCTATAACTGCATTAATTATATCTCTAACTCCAGTTCTCGCTCCACCAGGTCCAATCCATTTGTTTATCAACTTCAGGTGAGTATCACATATCAAGTCAGAAAACAGCTTGATATTTTCATTCCTAATCAATATCTGACGAAAAGTAGATGCACCACCAGAGAGGCATTGGCTTATAGATGAAATTGTCCAAATAAGACCTGAAGGGGATAATCCAACTTTATCATTTGAGCACTCAGGTCCATGAGAAGCATCGGTGCCATCCATGCCTAGTAAGCTAATAAGCGACAAAGGAACACCAATGGCACACAACTGTTGAACAGCTAATGGTCCTCCCCACTTCAGTCTGGAATCTAAAAGGCCAACACAGCCATCCCTTAGTCCTTGCCAATATGAGAGCTTCCCACTGGGGTAGGAACGATCCAATTCATTTTTATTGCCAGAGAAATTTTTCAGATTATCATATAGTGAAGATGTTCTAGGAATTAAAGGCATGGCCATTTCTGAGATCGAGGACTCAATAGCAGCCCCTGATTCAAGGGATAGAATTGATGCTAAAGCCAGCATGGCTGATGCACTTTGGGATTGAATAGAAGCTTTATCTCTATCATCAGCAGAAATATGATGGGCAAGCAATGAAAGTCGGGCGAGCTGTCTCTTTGGTGAGTTTGTGAGCATAAACAGCGCTGAATTTCTTCCAGATGACTTCAAAGATTGAGCAATCACAGCAAGGGTGAGGCATGAAGAAATAATCAGTGCAGAAGGATTGTTGAATTTGCATCGCTTATTTGAATCTCCACTTTGTGGATCTTTATTTAAAGAGGTGGTGCATTTTGACATTACAGAAAATATTTCCGAAACAAATGTACCATCTCCACCACCACTAACAACAGTAGCCACAGGAAGGGAGCTAGGCAGACCACAGAGGAGGGACGGAACAACTCCACTGTGTAGGCAGCATCTTGATAAAAGCTGAAAGAGCAAAGGAAAAATCAATTTATCACTGTCAATTTGTGATCTATAATTGGAAACTTCATAACGTTATTTGAGTGTAGCAAAAAGGTTAAAAAAATGTTTATTTCTCACAACATCTAACTGACAGGACATGCATAGATCCCGCTTTCACAGAAAGAAACCTTGTGAACACAATATAAAGCACAAAGCCACTGGTACCTGAAGTCCAGAACATATTGCAGCCTCAAGGCATTGGTGGAAACAATAGTAAAAAGCGACTCGAGTAGCTTTGGTATTCAGAAACGCTCTTGTCACTGCTTCGACAATTTTTGATGAATCTGACCCTATAAATGGACTTTGCTCGTGATCTGTAATTTCTATGCGAGACAATGAATGGCTCTGTAAAGCGTCTATAGGAAATATAATGGCATTTGTTTTCAAGAATAGAGTGTCCAGTGCATTTATCATAGACCAGATAGCTCTACATGCTTCTGAAGCCGCCTGTAACATAACAGGAGAACCTAAAGAACCTGAAGTTTTTAAGCAGAGACACAAATGGTCCACTAAACCAGTTGTCATGGCATGATCCAGAATTTTTTTAATTGTTTCGTTCAGCATCTCTGGGTCCGAGATTTGAGAAGATGATTTAACAGCCTGAGCAACTCCAGACAGCATGATTGTGATGCATGCACCAGCCTCATAGAGAACCCTTCCACAGGCATCATTTGTGGAGGCTACAACCTGCATATTCAATAATTGAGAGAGCAGCACCCATGCAAACAATGTGCATCATCAAGAGTTATTTCCATGTGTATCAAAAAGCATGCTCTAATTCCGAATCCTAAAGCAATACTCTATGTTAATGCATGACAGATAAATAGTAAAAAATTATGAGAACAGTTACAGATACAATGTATGAAATTAACTGTTGATGATCTTATGAACTATTTATTAAATAGAAACTATATGCATATATATAAAATGATGGGCCTCATGGGATAGTGGGATAAGTTTTCAATAGTAAGAAGATAAAAGACTCTTTTTCCAAGAAGCAGTAGAAGGTTTGTAAGAGGAAGAGGGCATAATTTGAGATTTCTGGTCTTGCATAGACAAATCCTGACTTCACAAAAGTTAGGCAACTTAGTTTCTCATCAACATAAGTCAACCTTGTGCAATAATATTTCTTCTTCCGTTGATACTATTGTTATTCTCTATTTGAAGTCAGTTAGGTTACGAGAACCAATGGCCACCAAAGCATTTGACTTTTTTTCAATTGGGTATTTCTATCACTTTCATTATGCTTCACTTCTAAGAAAGCTAGTCGGATGAACAGTCTTGTTGCCCTATCACCGTGTAGATATTCAACATAACTACAAAGTATTGTGTACATAAATTGAAGGTAACAGGACATGTGAAATATTCCAAATAAAACACAAGTTTTAAAGAGGATGAATATATCTTAATAAAAATACAAACTTAAACTCACTATTTCCCAATAAAAGGACAGTTAAACTAATGCTAAATACATGGAAGCATTAATCCAGAAAAAAACAAATAATTCTCAAATAAAATAAAAACTTGGTTAGAATAATCCAACAAATTCATGTTAACATTCATTTTTTATGTTTAAACTGATGGATACTGTTCCCTTGTTTGGAATTATCATAAGTGAAATTACATAATAAAAGAGCAAGACCTGTGAATAAATGTCCACAATCGCAACCCAATGTCCCAAAACAGAGGTTGCATTGATGTTTCCATTGTTATGTAATAACATTTTAGTGATGGAGAAACTCTGCACAAATAAAACGTCAGTAAATAATTAAGTCAATAAACTAACAACAAAAGGATTTAGAACACAAAAATAAGGTAAACCAATTGCCAAATATAAGATATAGCCTAAAACATCTCCTCCAGAAAACGGGGAAAAATAAACATTCTTCAGGGAAAGAAACGAAAAATCCTCATGAAAAGTTATCAAACTAACAAACAAAGGCAAATATGGAGTTAAGTGAGAAACACAGAATTACAATCTTCAGTAAACAAAACTAGAAGTTTTTAGCAATCAATTATTTGCATTATGAACCAAGCTCTAAGCTAAGATCAATGAGGAAAGATAGAGCAGAGTACAAGTACTTAAAGAAAGGACTTCTATTTTAAATATTTCAGTGCTATACCTTTTCTACCATGTCGTTAACTTCAGAGGTTTTAACTTTTATAATTGCTCCACTAAATGCAAGAAGCTCAGTTATTATTTCATCTATCCGTCCACCAGAATTGAGAGCTTTTGCTGCAACTAGGTTTGAGAGAATTCTCAATGATTGGTTTATATCAACTCTTTCTTGATCACTGTACAATTTTGAATGAAAAATGAGACTTGTGTGGGCTTAACATGCATAATACATGTGACTATGCAACATGCTTACCTGCATTTGTTACGAGATCCTTCAGACCATGTCTTCAAGTGTAAAAGAATATAAGCCAATGCTTCATTATCCTGACCAATTAATTTTGCACCTTTGACAGTACGAGAGATATTTTCTAGCTTTTCCAATCTCTGGCAGCCTAATTACAAAAAAATTATGTCACATATTACAGGGTTTCAAGCAAAACAATGAATTGAAAAACTTTCTCTAAGTAAATAAAACACATTGGTGTTTCGGTATTCTGCATGACAACATGCCACATATTACAGGGTTTCAAGCAAAAAAATGAATTGTAAAACTTTCTCTAAGTAAATAAAACACATTGGTGTTTCGGTATTTTGCATGACAACATGCCACCGGTGAGTGTCTAAATAGAATAGTTACTATTAGGCCATAAAGGTTTTATTCAATGAAATGCAATAAGCAACTCTTGGGAGCCATTTTGTCTGCTGCTTCCTGGTGCAAGAACCAGATAAAAGGAACCAGCATGTAGAGAAACATAGATGAGTAAATATAGCAAAATGTAATTACATACTGCAGACCCAAAAATGGTATGTTGAACTGAAAGTTATCAATATAACAGAAAACCAATGGTTTAATATCAATCCAAAACCATTGCATTTTCCAATGGTTGCAATTTTGTATATTAAGTTTGCAAGTTTATCAGGTAAGTAAAAAACTCATAAATAAGCAAACTAAAATCGGAACTCGCAGATAATGATAAACTTCTACATACCTAACTCAAGTTACAAATACATTGGCATAATATTCATTACTCGAAATTAATTGCATACCAAAAACCAATAAATAGTATACTGAACTGAAAATTATAATATAACAAAATAATCAATAGTTTAACATCAATTCAAAACCATTGTATCGTCCAAAAATTGCAAGTTTGCATCTTAAGTTTGCAAGTTTAGCAGTTAAGTTAAAAAATCATAAGTAAGCACAATGATAAATTGATACTTACCTAACTCAAGTTACAAATATATTGGCATAATATCCATTACTAGAATGTAATTGGAAATGGATTAATTCTAACATAAGACACTAGCTAAGATTAAGCTGCAAAGAACTACTTAAAAATAGTAGGACAGGTTAAAGAGAAAAAACAGCACCTTTATTCTGACATTAAGTGGGAATGATACCTGTTTCTCTGACAATATTTTGATTGGAAAATCCTGGGGACGCATCATTTCCTGTAGAATGAGCTGTCTCCTTATCGGGACAGTTTGTCTGAGCTTCACTTTGGGAATGTAAAGTAGTATTCTCCTCAAAAGCTGTAATTGAATTCATTAGTATTGAGATTGTCATAATGTGAATAAGAATCAGAAAGAGACATGATAAAAATAGTGGAGTATATAGTCACAGCACTAGAACGAAAAGAAGCTGAACCTGATGAAGTTTGATAGGTTTTTTCTTCACCCCTCCGAGGTTGATCACAGCCATTAGGTGAAATAGACATTTCACTCATTTCCTGAAGAAGGCACAAATATATTTGTTTTCTTAAATTTTTGTTTCTAAAAAAGAAAAAATGTACATCTATGGTTTATCTTTCAAACAGAGGAACCACATACATCTCCAAGTACAACTATAAATAAAGTTGGAATGGCTACCTCGGTTTCTAACTCATCTGAAGCTTCCTTCACAAATGGATGCTCAAGAAGGGCTGGCCAAGTTAGTCGACTTTCTGGTGCCTAATAGGATTATACCAGAGCATTTTACATATCAATATGGATAGAAGTAATATGTAACAGATAAATGGAAATATCAATAATTATGCAATACCTTGTTTAGCAAACCCTTCAAAAAGCTTTTGAAATGGGGGCTCATGGTGTCTGGATATTTAACTGGATCCTGCATTAATGTATAGGAGCTAACACTTTATTAAAGAAAAGAAGATCTTAAGTAACGGGCTTCATATGGTTGAAAAGTGTACCTTAACAATATGTCTGATGAGGGCATATACAGAATTTGTGTAAAAAGGAGGTTGTCCAACGTATAACTCATATCTGATATGGGCATGAAAAAATGGCCTCACAATTAAAATTAAGATGAACAAAAAAAAATGAGACAGCAAATGCTGTGTGCAAACATGTCAATGACCAGGAGTATCATCATTCAAAAGGAAACTGCATAGAATTTTCATAAGCTGAAGGCCAATTGCCTCTAGAAGAAAAAAATTTGTAAAATAATTCTTCTGCTATGAATGGACAAAGGAAGCAACATAGTTGAATGTTACAGGCAAGAAACTGAAAAAACAATCTGATGCTATCATGAAACTGACAGATCTCAATATATCAAGTCAAAATTCAGACAACTAAGAGTACAAATGGATAACATAGAAGACAATGTTCTTTGTTCAAAATAACATAAACTTAACATACAATATAACACCAAGAGACCACAAATCAACAGTGTGGTTGTAAGGTTGTTCCCGCACCAGTTCCGGAGCCATGTACAATGGAGTGCCTGCAGAAAGCATTAAGTAAAAACATATGGACATAATTTCACAAAGTGCAAGAGGCCATAGAAAAGCCATTGAACCAAAGAAAAAACACTAGTTTTGATAAGCAAACCTTTTATGGATCGCAAAACAACAGTATTCATTGACATTGCACGTGCAAATCCAAAATCACAAAGCTGTCACAAATCCAAAAGACAATTCAGTAAGTATTAAATGCACTTATGTGGCAGGAATGAAAACCATAGCTTCAACAATCACTAAATAGTACAAAACTGGAGTCTGATTATGACAAAACTAAAAATCTTCGTAATTGAATCAGATAAATTTAGTGCACATAACTGACAAAAAATTATGTCTAACAAAACTTTTAGATCTGTCAGTAAAGCCACCCAATTAATAATATT
This sequence comes from Mimosa pudica, assembly GCA_029929735.1. Classification (NCBI taxonomy): domain Eukaryota; kingdom Viridiplantae; phylum Streptophyta; class Magnoliopsida; order Fabales; family Fabaceae; genus Mimosa; species Mimosa pudica. The sequence continues at coordinate 757,317 of JAKELP010000021.1, read as the reverse complement.
ATATCAACCGTTATCTTATCTCTGTTTTATTTTTAAGCATATGAATAGTTAGAGGAAGAACACTTGTGTGTTGCCAAAAGGAAAATATCATGTGACAGATGGTAATCGTAATGGACAAGCAGCAAGAATGAACAACCCAAATGAAAAACAAAACCACCGGTTAGGAAATTGTTTTCACGTGAATGAACAAACTCTAAGCTTAATCAACCTTGACGACAGATCCAGCGCCAATAAGAATATTTTGTGGCTTCATGTCCCGGTGGATGATGCGATTAGAGTGCAAATAATATAATGCTTTCACCTGCATCATACAAATTGAAAACCAAAATGGGAAAAATTATAGTTTTATTTGAAATTGATAGATAATAGAAAAGAAGTGGATTCTTTATAATAATTTGATACCAATTGCTTTGCAATTGCTTGAACTTGTTCTTCAGGAAGGCACTTATCATCCTCAAGAATCTCAAATAGTTCTCCCTGCCAATTATGAAATAAAAGAAGCATTCTTTAGTATGCATAAATCCTGTCACTTATCAGCTAGTTGCACAAAGTAGTGTACATTTCAATGTGCAACAATTTTGGAAATCAAAGCTAGTGTCACTAATAGTCAAAGGGCAAATGGAATTTGAGGTAGATGCTTACTTGTGCAAATTCTGTGACAACGCAGAACTCTTGTGGGCTTTCAAAGGAATCAAGCATTTGGATAATATTTTCATGCTTCAACTTTCTTAAGATCTGCAACAGTTAACACACCTTATAAAAATAAATGAAAAACTTAAGTATTTGGCTAAAAAAACTCATACATTCATACAATTGATAAAAATAACTCCAAAACTGAATAGAACCAGCAGAGACCCAACGCATTTATACAGTCCAAAAAATGTATATTCCCATAGAGTAACTTTTGAAGAGCATCAACAAATCATCTGATGTAAATGACTGCTTGGAACTGATCAGAAGATTGCCATGCAAGTAACTAGTTGATAATCAAACTCGTTAATTTCTATGTAAGAAATTATAATCACCCACAAAATCCTTGGTAGTTTGAGAAAATTGTAAGACACATTCCCTAGTGGACTAGTAAAATCTCATCTATTTAAAAGATTAAACAGGTAGACAGAGAATTCAGACTTACAATATTTGAGAAATATAAACATTAATATATATAGTTATAAATTTGACAATCATAAATAAAAATGAAATTCACTAAAATGAAACCTAAAAATATACAGTAATTCTAAAAAGGACACGTTTAAAGTAATTCTAACGGTTTAACCAATAATTAAAATTAAATTACCTCAATCTCTTGTCTTAAATTGTGGATATCCTTCTCACTTTTGCCGTGCTTCATTATGAATTTCATGGCAACAGTCTAAATCAAAAGAGAGAAAAAATAAACACAAAATAAGACACATAGTTGTAATGAAAATCCAAACAGTACCTACCTGTCCTGTATATTTCCTCCTTCCTTTGTAAACTTTACCAAACGAACCTTCTCCAACGAGCTCAATCACGTGGTAGTTTTCAACGCCCATCGCTGAGAACAACATCGAATCAGTTAACGCAATTTCTAATTAGACACGAGAATAGACATTATCAAGAGCGATAGATAAATAAATAAGTAAATAAATAAATACCTGCGTTAAATTATGTATAGTGAGCTAAGGAAGGAGTATAGTGAAGAGAAGAAAGTAAAATTGGTGGAAGGATTGTTGTAAACCCTAGAATTTAGGAAAATAAGGAGAGAGAGCGAAGAAGAAGAAGAAGAAGAAAAAGAAGAGAGAAGTGAGTAATGGAAGAGAGAGTGAGAGAGAAGTTGAGAATGTGAGAGTGAGGTAGGACAAGAGGATTCAAAAATTTCTTTTTTGCCGCCCACACTTTTGATTTTTTTTTTTTTTTGACCTTCACCCACACTTTTGATGGATCTCATGGCTATGGGTTGTTCTCACGCTTCAACGGTTCTTTAGGCCTCTTTTATTTTTATTTTTTTTTTACTACCAACGGCTGGTGAATTTATTAGGGAATTTTTTCCTATTTGGTGGGACCCAAACTGATTAAATCCGATTAGATCAAGGAAGAGATTGCCTGGGTGTCACGCAACGTCGAAAAAGAGCCAAAAGGAAGAAAAGAAGTTTAAACAATAGATAGCAAAGCTGTGTCTTGAGAGTCGTGCAATGAGAGAAAAAAGTCGAGAGAGGGAGAAAAGTAAGGAGAGGGGAAGAGAGAGAGATCATAGTTGCGTGAGAGAGAGAGAGCGTTCCCCATTGCCGATGAGAGAAGGAACTTCCCTTGTGTCACCCCAGGCCACCGTCACCGTCACGCCGGGGTTATCTGGGGAAGTTCCCCCTTCTTTTCCAAGTACGCAAGAGACAAGGGGGTTGGGCAATCCTACCCCCGATCCTTCTGGTTGTGAGACACATGAGCGTGATGAAACCATCCCGGAGACCCCGCCTAGTGTGGCTGCTGCTCCGGCGACGGGGCATGGGATGGGCATTAAGAGTCAGAAAATGGCTGGTTCCTTCTCTGGGGAGTCACAAGGAGGCAAGCGAGTAGAAGACTGGATGCAAGAAGAGGAAACTCATCTTCCTCCCAACAGACCTCTTTCCTATAAGGAAGCCTTAAACCCTAACGCTTCTTTTACGGAAGGGGGGAAGGCATCTGTCGGGAATTCAGCGGAGGTATGGGATGGATCTCTGCTTAACACTGATGTTGAAGAAATGGCTAAAGGAGTGAGCTTGTCGGAAGGGCACGGAGGTGTGTGCATTGAGTTTACTGAGGCGGAGAAACTTCGCCTGGAAAGCAAATGGAACCAATCTCTCATCATTAAGCTGTTAGGCGGCTCTGTAGGGTTCATGCAACTACGACGGAAAGTCCAAACGATGTGGGGGAAGTGTGGGTCGGTTTACCTTAATGACATAGGTAATGGTTACTTCATAGCTTCCTTTCAAAGTCTAGACGATTACTTCTTCGCCCTTGAAGGTGGCCCATGGCTGATAGCAAACCATTACCTGACAGTACAAACGTGGAAGCGCAATTTCAGTCCCTGGAATGAAAAAATTAGATCACTTGCAATCTGGGTTCGGCTTCCTGGTCTACCAGGTGATTATTATGATAAAAAATTTTTTTACCATCTGGGCAACAAAATCGGTAAGGCCATTAAGGTGAATGAAATGACACTAGTTAAAGCTAGGACAATGTATGCTAGGATGTGTGTAGAGATTGATCTCAATGCTCCCTTGTTGCCTTCGTACACAGTAGATGGTAACAAACTGAAAATTGAATATGAGGGCCTCCATCTCATATGTTTCTCTTGTGGTAAATTTGGTCATGATTCAGAGCACTGCCCAAGAAAGCTGTGTAACTTGCAGCCGGAAGGTGACCAAGGGCAGAGCTCAAACCCACCACCACCACCGGATGCCCCCGTGGCAGAGATGAGTGTCGATCACCCAGAACCTGTGTTTGGTGACTGGATGGTGGCACAAGACCCGAGGAAAAGAAAGTTCGCGGGGGCCCGAGGAGGAAAAGTTGGTAAGGAAAGTTCAAAAGCATCAGGCTCGAGGTTCACAGTGTTGGCAGAGGAAAGAGAGTCTGAGGAACAGCAGGGTATAGAAGGCCCTAGGGGAGATCATTTGAGGGATATTTCCAACGTCCTAGGTACTGCTAGGGATAAAGAGAATGGTGGCCAATCTAAAAAGGTGAATTCCAAGAAAAATGAGCGGGGCCCACAGGGAAAAGCCAAAAACAACAAAGGGAGTGTATCAGATCACGTGGTCGAAGGTGTAGTCAAACCTGTGGCCCCACCCAAGGAGAAACATGGTAAGGCTAAAGAAGAACATCGCCAAGGGCGCACCAGTGGGCCGCTTCAAGGCCCAACCCATTCGTTGCATATGGGGCGAGTTGATGGGGCTGCAAACTTGGACAAAATGGAAACAGATGAGGGTAAGACAGAGAAGCCAATTGAGTGCCAAAGGGTGATATCTCATGGGCCGGGTTTAGAAAACCGATTGCAGGAAGACAAGAACCCAACCCAGGGAGATATCAATCCCCTGGTACAAAAGGGGCCGACGTTAGGCAAGCCCCCTGACCCACTCGGCCCTAGTCAATTTTTAGGGCTATCGGCGGTGGAAGCTGAGATGGAGGCCCAGGTGCTTGTTGCGCAGAGAGGGGTGCTGGGGTGCCCCTGCGACGTAAGTGATTAGATCTTTTCCAGGTTTGCTGCCGCCCTCTGACATTGGATTTTTTAATGATTTTAGTATGGAATGTAAGGGGAGCAGCTGGAAAAGATTTCAGGCTGACTCTAAAGGAAATGAAATACAAGCTTAGACCAAAGCTGGTGGTTCTCTTAGAAACCAGGTGTAGTGGAGCTGTCGCCCAGAAAGCCATCAAGTATTGGGGTTTTAAGCATCAGATCCTAGAAGAAGCTCAAGGTCTCTCTGGGGGGATTTGGTTGTTGTGGGATGATACTTCGATCAAGATTGATGTTCTGTCCCAAAAAGTGCAATTTATACACTGCCTCATCACAGGAATTGGGTTTCGGCCTTGGCTCTTCACTGCGGCCTATGCTAGTCCTCGGGAGAATGAACGGAAACTTATGTGGGATGATTTAGAAATTATTGCTAAAGCCTCGCACCTCCCCTGGTTACTCGCCGGCGATCTTAACGATATCAAGGATGCATCCGAACAACGGGGGGGAGCGAAGGTTAATGAGAACAAATGCACCAGATTCTTGGACAATATTCACAAATGTGGGCTCATTGATTTAGGATCGGAAGGCCCGCGATTCACGTGGAGAGGTCCCCTTGTCCATGGTGCTTCTAGACTATATAAAAGATTGGATCGTGGTTTGTGTAATCCGGATTGGAAACAGGCCTTTGGGGAAGCAAAAATCAGAGTGGGTACTCGAGTTAATTCTGACCATCACCCTCTGCTTATCTATCTCACTCCTCACTCCAATTCTCCTAAGAGACGTCCCTTTCGGTTTGAAGCCGCTTGGTTGCAACATCAGGACTTTAAACAGTTTGTACACTCCAACTGGAATCCACATAACCCGGTCTGGCATGAGTTAAATCAACTCCAACCTCTCCTCCAAGAGTGGAACGTCAATGTGTTCGGACATATCAAACAGAAGAAGATAGAACTGTTGGGGCGAATAAGAGGAATTCAAAGGGCAACTCAGCTGCGGGATAATCCTTTTCTGGAAAATCTTGAAATACAACTCAAAGAGGAACTCCAGGACATTCTCAATCGGGAAGAAGTTATGTGGTTTCAGAAAGCTCGGACTACTTGGTTGAATGATGGCGACAGGAACACTAAATTCTACCATACGAAAACTAAGGTGAGAAGAAGCAATAACAGAGTTTCCATGCTGCGTAGCGATCAAAATGTTTGGATCGAAGGTGATGTGGCAGTGGGCGAGTTGGTCAACAACTATTTTCGCTCCCTGTTTACCGAGGACATCCCCGATAGGCCGTGGATTGACACACAGAATTTCTGGCCCAAAATTACAGCAGAAGATTGGCAGTACATGGCTAGAGAGGTTTCTGAGGATGAAATACACCGTTCGATGTTCAATATTGGAGCCTGGAAGGCTCCAGGGAGTGATGGTTTTTCTGCCATTTTCTTTCATAAAAACTGGAGTACGGTTGGAAGTAGTGTGATCCAACATGTTAAAGAAATGTGGCATAATCCCGCTGCTGTTGCCAAAGTCAATCAAACACTGGTCACCTTAATCCCGAAGGTTGATTTGCCGGAGCGGGTCTCTCAATTCAGGCCTATCTCACTTTGCAACGTGATCTACAAGTGCTTTTCCAAGATTCTGGTAGCACGACTCAAACATTGCTTAGCCAACATCATTTCCCCTCACCAGGTAAGCTTTATACCGGGTAGAAACATTCATGACAACATTATTGTGGTGAACGAAATGATTCACTCAATGCGGCGGAAAAGAGGCAAAACTGGTTTCATGGCTATCAAAGTAGACTTGGAAAAAGCATATGATAGAATTAACTGGCAGTTTATGGAACGGGTCTTACAAGAGATTGATTGTCCTGTTGAGTTGACTGCGAGACTGGTTAGCTGTTTTGTTCCCGCGGCTACCAACATGCTGTGGAATGGCAATAAGTTGCCTGCCTTTCACACTTCCAGAGGAGTCCGACAGGGAGACCCCATATCCCCTTACCTCTTCGTACTTGGAATGGAAAAACTATCCCACATTATCCTCAAGAGTGTGAGTGACAAAAAATGGAGAGAAATGAGAGCTAGTAAACGAGGGCCTTGTATTTCACATATGATGTTTGCAGATGATCTAGTCCTCTTTGCAGAGGCTACTACTAACCAGATTAAAAATGTGCTTGATTGTTTGCAGGTATTTGGGGAGATGTCCGGGCATCGGGTGAGTGGCGAGAAAACTTATATCTATTTCTCCTCCAATGTCAAGGCTGCGATGAGGAAATCTATTTGTCAGGAAAGTGGATTCAAGGAAGTGGAGGAGTTGGGACGCTATTTGGGCGCCTCCATCACATTCCCTAAAAGACGGCGTGATCGGTATAAGACCATTGTGAGCAGAGTCAAGCAGAGGCTAGAGGGCTGGCAAGCTCAATGCTTGTCCCTAGCAGGGAGGATGACCTTAGTCAAGACAGTCACCAACACCATGACACAGTTTCAGATGCAACATGATAAAATTCCGCAAGGTATTCTACGAGAGGTGGAACAATGCCAGCGGAGTTTCATATGGGGTAGTAGGGAAGGTGCCCGCAGGCGCCATGCTGTTGCATGGGCGCAATTATGTCAACCGAAAGACAATGGTGGAATCGGCATCAAGTCTTTACACGGCATGAACGATGCCTTCCTCATGAAGAACCTTTGGAGAATAATCCATGAACCTAACAGCCTCTGGGTTCATGTTCTGATGGGGAAATACAGTCGGTCACGGGGTGTGCTAGAAGGGATTGAAGCGAAATCGGCGGATTCCAGACTTTGGAAGGAAATGGTAAAACTTCTTCCCTTATTTTCTGATAACGTTGTGGATTGCTACACAGGAAATGGCGAGCAACTTAAGAAATGGCTGGCGTCCCCTAATGGAGACTTCTCTACTGCTAGTGCCTACCGGCTCCTTTGCCCGAATCCGGTGGGACCCCAGCATGGACGATGGCGGGAGATCTGGACCTTACCAGCTCCCGAGCGTGTGCGTGTATTCATGTGGATCACCAAACTGAAAAGACTCCCCATCAAGAATGTCACTGCCAAGTGGGATGGAGGGACTGATTTATGTCCACTTTGTAACCTGTTGGTAGAAGACCACCTTCATGCACTACGAGATTGTCCTTATGCACTCCAGCTATGGAGACACTTGGTTCCCGGACAACTTCGAAGCTCATTCTTTACTACCAGATGGAAGCCATGGTTCCGCTCCAACTGTGCGAACTCTAATCCGTGGGTCGAGACGGGTCAATGGAATCAATTGTTTGCGATCGGATGTTGGATGCTCTGGAATTGGCGAAACCGTCAATGCCATGATCCTGATTTCCAACGTCCCCCAAAACCTCACGAAGAGGTGCTGAGGTTTGTGCATCAGTTCAACCAAGCCTCATCCTGCTCTGCAGCTCTTCATTCCCAGCCCCAACCAACTAATATACGCTGGATTCCACCGAGACTTGGGTGGTGCAAGTTAAATACCGATGGTAGCTGGATTGCGCCTGGTGACACAGCCGGTTGTGGCGGAGTGGTCAGAGGGACTACTGGCGAATGGCTTGGAGGATTCTCACGCTCCATCCACTCATTTAGCCCAGTTGAAACGGAAGCCATCGCACTTCATGAAGGCTTGATACTCTGCTGGACTTTAGGACTAACAAAAGTTGAAGTGGAATGTGACTCTTTGGCTCTCATCAATGCTATCAAAGAGGAGAGAGGGATACATGGTTGTGCGTGGATACTGCAGAAAATAGATGGCATGCTCAATCTCGCCTGGCAAGTAGAACTTAACCATGGAAGACGAGCAGCCAATAGCTGTGCGGACACTCTAGCAAAGCTAGGCCGATCACGGCCGGATACTGCTCGGATATGGGACCAACCACCTCCGGAGGTCTTGGATATCATTAGAATTGAGGCTGGGGGTAGCTCATCCTCGGTCGTGTAACAATTGTACTAGGGCGTTCTAGCCCTCTTGTCTCACCAAAAAAAAAAAAAAAACAAATATACTCCCTCCTCGAGATTGTGTAGAAATCAAATATACTCCCTCCTCGCCTTCTAAATATAACATCACTTTACGTCTTTACCAGATTTAGAGAGATTAAGGAAATTGGTTAAATAAGTTAAAATTATATGATGTTCCAAAGATACCCTCTAAAAGACAAATAAGACCTAAAATTAATACGTTTTTTTCAATAGGTAAACTCGAAAAATGAATTTATTTAACCAACAAAGGTTGATCCATTTGGTAAAGGGGTTGACTCATAATTATGTGGTTGTGGGCTCGAATCTCGCCGATGCGATGACTTTGTTGATGGGTGATCTGTAAGTACCTCTGTAAGTGCTCTTTAAGTTTGGAGGTCTGTCTGGGCCCTGGCGAACCCTGACCCTGGTGAGCCCCCGGAACCCTTTGTTATAAAAAAAGAAATGAATTTATTTAAGAGTCTACCTAAAACATGTTAGATTGAAACCTGGGGTGTGTGGTTGAGTGGCAAGGACTCATTCACCCTTAACCAATTGTCTGGGGTTCGATCCTTAGCGTTGGATATGGAGAAGCATTAAATCTCTCATGCCAGCTGTCCTACCCTTTGAGGTGCCTACAAATCAGCGGGAGATTAGTCTCTCATTTGTCAAGTGAGGGGATACCTTGATCATAGATAAAAAAACATGTTACATTGAAAATAGAACCTAATACATAGTGTTTTTGTGAGTGAACCTTTTGAAGAGGATGCTAGTAAAAAAATCATTTATCTACTGTGATATCTAAACACACCCTTACTTGTTTTTGTTTGTGGTTTCACAATAATTAATTTTAAAAAAGGTTGAGATAGGGCTACAAGAGTACAGTGAAGAAATGGATTCAAAATTTTGTGGCCGCCCTATGCTTTTCAAGGATTATGGGCTGTTCTCACGCTTCAATGGTTCCTTGCCTTTTGTTATTATTTTTTATTTTTTATTTTCATACAGACATGAGAAACGGCTTGTGAATTAATCGATTTTATTAGTGTGGGGCCCAAAGTTAATTAATGGATACTTAGAGAGGTCTAGAAAAAAGGAAGGGGTGTGGGTGAGATGATAAGTATAACTTATTCATAGTATTATTGAATTAATCCGATTGTTAGGTTGTGGCCTGTGGGTGAGATGTCTTTTGTGAAGATAATCTCACTAGAAAAAAGTTACAAATGGAGAAAAAGGAGATTCTCTCCATTTTAATACAAATAATTACAACAACAAAAATGTCTAATGCTATAGAGTTTAGAGTTATAGTTAAGGATGCAAAAGTAATCACTTTAAAATGTTTATAGTTATCATGCATTTTTCTCAAAACTAATTTATAGTAGTTAAAGATGTAAAATTAATAATTTCAAAATTAATTGCAACAAAATCCTCATGTCTAAAGTTAAGGATGCAAAATTAATCATTATTACATAAATAGGACCTCGTGTGCCACTCTCTTGTAAAATGTGTTCAAAGTTTTCAATGTCATCGGGTCTATACTAGTTACAACTAAAAATGATAAAATGTTACATAAATAGGATCTCATGTGGCACTCTATTGAATATATGATTAGGAGGCTCTAAAAGAGTATTTGTACAACTCAATCATTTTCAAAATGCATTTTGGACAAAACCATGGGTTTCAAAATGCACTTTGAAAAATCGCTCAAACACTCAATAAATGTAGATAGAATGTCTACTAATGCCTGCCTAAATGACATTTAGGAAGAAGTATACTAATGCCTACTTAAATAACATGTAGAAAGAAGCAAAACAAAGCTTTAGATTCAACAAAATGATAATATGCTAGACGGAGCTGCACAGCTACCTTCTATACCAATATTTTGCAATCGTGAAAGCAGGCAAGTATGAATTAAGGCGTGCTCCCAGTAATTCACGATGTCGACAAAAATCTTACTCCCTCTATTCCTAAATATAAGACCTAAATAACTTTTTTTTGGAAAGATTAAGGTTGCGAAATAGGTTATTAAATGATGACATATTTGATATCTTTTTAGATTATCCATTAGCTTATAGGTAAAATAAACTAGTTTAAGAGAAAAAATTAGGTAAATCAATTTATAATTAACTTATTTTTTGTTTTTTTTTAGGATTTTTCAAAAAAGTCATCTAGGTCCTATATTTAGAAACGGGGTAGTACTATTTAATGTCTGAAGATACCCAGCAGCTAGCATCAACTTGTTGGAGTTTGAAACAGATGAGAAGAAAAATCCGTTTAAAGGCAATGTGAGACTTGCAACCTACAGGGAAAAAACATGATCCACACAAGTAAACGAACTGCTCGCAAAAATCGTAAAACGTGTTCAATTTGTCAAATTGATTGGGGCCTTTGACGATACAAAATTATTTATGATTTAAAATACAAAACAGGCAATATTAGGTTTTTTTTTAAAATAACGTACCACTCTAAAGCAGTTAGCTAAAAACCCAGTGTCTAACAATTTCTTTTGCTTCAAAGTCAAAACACATGTTTTGATAACAAAGAATCGAACCCTGATTAAGTTTCTCTCTGTCGATCACGAAAGTAATTATACTTCATCCGTTCCTAAATATAAGACCTAGATAACTTTTTTTGGAAAGATTAAAGTTGCGAAATAGGTTATTAAATCATGACATATTTGATATCTTTTTAGATTATTCATTAACTTATAGATAAAATAAACTAGTTTAAGAGAAAAAATTAGGTAAATCAATTTATAATTAACTTATTTTTTTTCTTTTTTTAGTATTTTTCAAAAAAGTCATCTAGGTCCTATATTTAGGAACAGAGGGAGTATCATATTATGATTATAATTGTAAATGTAATTGTTATAAATAACAAAGAAGTGCTAAACACAGATTGATATTTTGGCATTTTGGATAGATTAAAGTCAATATAAAAAATAGTAATAACAAATCCCTGTTCTTGCCAATTTTTTTTTAAACTGAATTTATTCATAGATGCAAGTAAAACACTCTTATGATATCAAAAAACAACAAAAGGATAAAGTGTATAACTAAGTCATACTCCAAAATTTTTTTGCATAGGTGGCCGAGCAATCTAATCCATTGGACAATAACTATTCAAAGATGTTTTAGTAATCTAGTCAACAACTAAATTAACTTCCCTTAGGAGATTTGCCAACCTCCGGCAAGAAATTGGAGATTTGCCAATCAAATCAAATTAGATGGTATACGTGATTTGATAATCCGCTTCCTTTTTATCTAGAACGTATTTAATTTTTTAAACCAATTAATGTTATTCATTTAAGTTCAATGGTAAATAAAACAAGGTTTTAGAATAAGCAGGTTTGAAGTGAGTTGGGAGTCCTCCCCGCCAATTGTCAAAGGTACCCAAGTCTAATCTATAGGAAGTTCTCTTAATCATGAAAGGTAACTCTAATCTAATTGTTTAAAGAGGCTGGATACTGGGAAATTTTACACAAAAAATAGGGTAAAGTATCAAATAGACCCCGGAAGTTTTCCATGAGGAGCATCTCTACCCTGGAAATTTTTTTAGGAGCAATTAACACCCAGAGGTATTTTTAGGAGCAATTAAGACCCAGAAGTTTTTTTAAGGATCAATCTCACCCAAAAATTAATAACGCTTAGGAGCAATTAAGTTATGACACAAGTTAGTTAAATGAGTGAGATTGCTCCAAAAAAAAAACTTTCGGGTCTTAATTGCTTCTTAAAAAAAACTTTCGGGTGTTAATTGCTCCTAAAAAAACTTCCGGGGTGGGGATGCTCCTCAGGGAAAACTTCCAGGGGCAATTTGATACTTTACCCCCAAAAAATAAATAAAACAATGTTCTTATAAAAAAGTCTCAAAATACTGAACATTTGAATACCATGGTAAGGGTACTTTAAGTGTCTACCAATATAGTTAGATTTAATGGAAGGGGTTAGCACACCATAACATAACAAATCAATACTTGAATTTCCACTTAAGAAGTGATTGCTTGGTGCATTAAAAAAAGTAAGTTTGCTTCAATTAGACTCTAACCTAAACTGGTATAGGATACCAAAAATTTACTGCCTACTGATTTTGGTGACAGTCAATTAACCGCGTTAGTGTGTGTTTGTTTTGACTTGTGAAAAAGTGGCTTATTTTTAAGCTGACTTATTTTTAAGTTAGTTAGAAAATAAGCTCTACATTGGCTTATTTTTATGTTTGGATGAACTTTGAAAAAAGTGACTTATTTTCCCATTTGACTTATAAACATGTTTGAATGACTTTTGTTTTAAAAGAGGCTTATTTTAAGTTAGCTTATTTTTAAGTCACGTAAAAAAATAAACTGGCTTATTTTCTGAAATAAACTACCTTGAGTAGCTTATAAATAAGCTGGTTTATTTCAAATAAGCTAGATGAAAAATAAGTCCAACTAACATAGAAAAAAATCACACACCAAAAGCTTATTTCTCAAAATAAGTCGAGTCAAACACGCACTTAATCAATTGGATTGGATGTGCCGGAAAATTTGGGCATGCAAATATAATAACTATTCGAATCCTCCCTCTCAATTTTGTTTTTGGCCAGTAATCCTCCCTGTCAATTTGATTGACCCAACAAGAAATAATGGTGAAAAAATTAAATGAAAGATTAGACAGTAAGAAAAATTGTCCAAACGTCATTAATTATTAATTAGTATTAGTAATTAATAATAACGGTAACAAATAGAGAGAGAAAAGGCATTAAACCCAAAACCCCCTTAACTTCATTCAATTAAGCCCTAGTCTTCACTTCACTTCACTTTCTAAATTTGCCTTCTTCCCTCTCTCTCTCTCTCTCTCTCTTGAGGGACCCTCTCGATTCTCTTTAGCTTCTACTCTCACTGTGCTTCCTTCTTCTTCTTCGCCTTGCGCATATATGTTGCGCGGTCAATTTTTGAGAGGTTAGGTTTAACGAACATGGAAGTTTCATGTCATCCACAATCTCCTGGTATTTTCTCTTCTTCCCTCTTTTCTCAATTTTTTCTCTAAAACCTCCTTCATTTACTTGCTTTTACCTTTTAAATGCATGTGGATTCAAACTAATTATTAAGCTTCAGTTTTCCTAATTATTGGTCCGTTTTCTTTTTCCTTTTTAATTTTCCTAATCATTAACCTAGTTTCTGTTATAGTTAGAAAGGGAAGGAGAATTTATTAGATAAAGATTGCACATATATGTATTTCATTTTGTTTTTTTTTTCAGAATTCAGAGAAAGAAGGCAGAGATTAATGAGAGAAGATAGAGGAAGCATTTTTGTTGGCTTCCAATAATATCTCTCTTGAGCTGCGTACGTTTCCCTTCATTCTAGCACATCATAATTTCAAAGATTAATTGCTTTGCAGATTGCATTGTTCTATCTTTGTGACTTCATGCTTGATTACATTGTTTTGGAAAGTTTGAATTGGCAATAGTTTATATATTCCAACGAGGAAAGTAGCGTTCTTGTAGAACATGTTGGGATCATAGGGAAGGCTTCTCTGTTTTTATATTATGTTCATATAGGGAAAGAACTGGCCAAGCATAAGAAAAAAATTAGAGAAGGTATTTGTTATGCCTGGAGGGGTGGGGTAACAAATGATGCCATGAAGTTCTGATGTTTTCACGCGGAAGTTTAAAGTTTAAACGGATTTGCAATTTGTATTTTCGTTCACTGGGTTATATACAAGTCTACATCAGCTGGACATGGGAGCTTTTAGAGTCCTTTTAATCATATATATTAAATGCACTCTCTGTGCTATGGTACTGTCTAGTACAAGATTCTGTCACATATCTACTATGCTTGATTGTATGTTTCTTTCTTTTTTTTTGTCTACCTCTAGCTTGATCAAAACTTCGCTTCTGTCATATATTTCATTTCTTGTCTCCTGTCATCCCTGTCACTTGGTCATTCAGTTAACTTTTCATTGTTACCTCCTCATGCAAACAGGGTACACTTGACATTGCTTTAAATGGGTATTTGATGTTATTTTTCAGCCATTGTAGCTTCTTAATCTTTTCAAAATAAATGGTGCATGGAAACTGAAAGCATGCATATATTATTTTGGTCGATTGCTGTTCAACTGTCTCAAGAAATCAAGGTCTTGTGATCTATTAATGTTTAAGCTGTGACGTTGGCATCATTAATCGTGCATTATGAGGCTTTGGTGATTTCTTGACCCATCTTGCATTGGCAGGCTGATTGCTGGTGAAAATCTCAAATCCTTTAATGCTAGACGATATGAAATATATCTGAGAATTGTTCGCAAAGAATGCCGGGCATCCCTGTTGTGGCTCGTGAAATCTCGTATGTTCTCTCAATGACCAAACCTGTCTATTGCAATTAGTTTTTTTGGTTGAGATCTTCCGCAGTTATATGTTGTACACCAGTTCCTTAAATCAGTAGTATTCCTTATATTTGTATAAACATTTTTTGCCATGACACAAAAGCTTCCTTTTCATATTTAAATTATGTTTACACTAATTAACTTGAAAGTTGTGAGTAAATTCAAAAAGAATGCTATGGTTTGTAAAAGTGATCTAGTATAATAAATCTCACTCACTTTTGGAATAGGAATAGTATAACCATGTATCTTTTGCTAATTGCTTTTGGATATTATGATCATTACATAGCTTCTGAATTTTGAAACTATCTATGTAAAATTATAGTGGCGAATTACTCTTTTTACCTGAAGAGAATAATTTTACATGTCCCCCACAATTCATTCCCTTCAGTCCAAAAAAAAAACCAATTCATTCCCTTAAAGCAAAAGTGTGGACTACGTCAGACTTCTCTGTAACATAAGATAATATACGATTAGAACCATGTATATATTATGTGTAAAAGGTAAAAAGTTCAATTTAGTATGCATGTAATGAATATGACATAATAGCCTTGCGGAATTCGGAATACATTAAATCTGTGTAAAAGGTAAAAAGTTCAATTTAGTATGCATGTAATGAATATGACATAATAGCCTTGCGGAATTCGGAATACATTAAATCTATGTTTCTCTGTATAAATAAGTAACATTTCATTATAAATGTAAGAGATACATTTTGTAAGAGGATTGATTATATTATTCTTCAGTTATTTCATGATCTTTTTTGATACACTATTTCATGATCTTTTGACTTGAATGGACGTTTTTGTTTCTCTTCATTTTTTGGATTCAAAGTTTGTGTATATATTACCTCACCAAGTGGGATAAGGCTTGCTGTTTATGTACATCTTCATGATGGAGAAGATTATGCAATTTGGGCATCTTTTTGAGAAAGAATGTAATTGAACCAAACCATAAAAGCACTATTTACTAAATAAATTACCAAAATGTGTGATACAAATAATGCTAATTAATTATTGGAAATTTAATATCTCTAGAAGGTGGCATGTGATAGTCTGACTATGAAGGGTATAAGTACCATATGCATGAAGTTATGTTAGATAGAAAGAGGACAAATATTTGCTCTACTGGGTATAGGTTAGGGCCTAAGGTTGCTTGGTTCAATAACCCCTTCAAGCTAGGTTGCCTTTCCTCTTCTTTACCCATTGCTCCTCTTCAAACTAGATACTTTCTGGTTATCAGAAGATTTAGTAGAGGAAATAATCTATTGCAGATAGGGGTTAGTATCCTTATCTCCTCCTTCTTTTCTCCTGCCTTTCATTTAATAAGGTATATTTTATTCAACTTGCTGTGGCAAATGATAATATTTTATCATATCCCTATCTGATCATGAACTCTGGTGTTTCTTTTCAACATCTAGGCATGCAAACATAATATTTAATCTTGTCACCATATCTAATATGCTCTATTCAAATTCTCTTTTGTATACAAAAGGTGAATCCTAGCTTTACTAGATTTTTATTTTGATAAATCTGCTTCAAATCTCTTCAAATTTGTGATGAGAATCACAGATATTGGGGATAGTTTGTGTTGTAAAGTGTTGATTAAATTGTGCTAGATTTGATGAATTTCGAGTGGAGCAGATACTCCTCAGTTTTGTCTTAACTGTGTTTGATCTGTGCTTCTTACTTTTAGTGTGGTTGGGTAATTTCCTTTATCAGATGGCTTCAATTCTTTCTGAATTTGTCATTGATGCATGATTAGATTAGGATTGGGAGAAGAAAAGAGCACAGTATGACAAGGGTGCTATTTGTTGTTTTAAATGTAATGAGGGTTATACACGTGCGTAAAATAAAGGGCAGTTACCCTATTTTGCCCTATGAATAACCACCTGGGCTATTAGGCACCCTAGATTAAAACCGGCTACAATTTCACCCTTGAAGTAACAAAAGTAGTCTAATTTTACCCTCTGGCGAATGTAAGATATCTGTAATTTTCATTTGCAAATGTATGTTTGTCCTGCAGCTTTTCTAGAAGCACTGATCAAATGTGCCGCCTAGAATCTCGAGGGCATGTATCTGCAGAAGAGGAACTTGCCGCAGAAGAGAGTCTTGCAGTCTATTGCAAGCCTGTAGAGTTCTACAACATTATTCAGCGACGAGCTACAAGCAATGTATGACATTGTGTTGGCAATAATGATGTGTTATTATAAATCCTAATCAATCTGATTATTTATCAATTTTCCTGATACATTGTACTCATCCTAAGGTTAATTTTTCTCTTCAAAATCTTACACTTTTTGGGCTTTTTGAGGAGAGTTTCTATTGCTTCTTTATGCTGTTTACTAGAATATTCTTGTGACAATCATTTCCCCTGATTTCTCGTCCTTTTCACTATTGTTTCTTCTATGAAATGTTATATATTTTACAAAATACGTGTATCTTGTGCAGCCGTCATTTCTCCAAAGGTGTCTGCACTATAGGATAAAGGCTAGGCACAAAAGGAGGTAAAAGTTATCATATCCAGCCTTTCTTCTTACTTTCTTCTTTCGGACGTTTCTTTATTGTATGCTGTCTACCCTTGGAGATTTTTATGCTTAGTTATTTGTCTCATTAGAAGTATGCAACAATGTCACCTTTGATCTCATTTGTTAACAAAAAATATAATACCAATGATGAATATTTTTGAACGATAATAAATCAACACAAATGCCTACCGCTATGTCCGTATATCTATTTAATTCTAATATTGAATGCATGATTGAATGACATAACTTCCTAATCACTACTTGATTGTAGTTACATTCGCCTTTGTGCATAGTGGTCCTGCATCATTCTGTCCTATCCAACTTCTTAGTTGACCCGGTCAACCACTCTCCCACTAGTTTCATTTATCATTGGCCTCTTATCCATTTTACTGTAGGTGTGTAGATGATTGTGGATTAGTGAGCTCCTATCAGTGAAGCTTACATGGCAAAAAGGCTGTGATATTTGTTTTACAAGCTAGCAAATTTATTCATGAAAAGAGAAAATGATACAAAAAAGGAGCACAGCTAGGCATCCCAAAACTGAAAAAAGGGGTCAAACTCTATGCTTAATAGAGCTTTACAGTTAGGGATATAGTCTAAAAGGTATCCGTTTAAGTCCTTAGGGTTGCAATATAATCACTTTATTCAGATTGGTTGATCTTCTTTAATCACCGGTGAATCCTAATCCAATGGTAATATAATTGCTGGAAAATGTGCCTTTAATTTCACAATTTCAGTCATACCATGTTCCTAGACAGAGTCAAGTACGTTTTTTATATGAATATATGCTAATTGCTTTTGCATCCACTTCACAGTACTTTCCCCCCCTATATACTTTTGGATGATAGTATGTAATATGTAAAGTTTAGATCTGCTTGGATAAACTTATTTTTTTGTGATTACATGAGTACGGTGAATTGTTTTCTTGCTGTCTTACACTCTTTGGTTTTGCTCGATCATTATCAACAACTTAGAGATGCTAACAATATTATTTAATCGTTTGAATAGAATACAAATGAAAGTTTCGCTGTCTCAGACTTTGACTGATACCCAGACTGTCTTCCCTTTGTATATTTTTCTGGCAAGATTGGTTTCTGATGTTGGAGCTGCAGAGGTAGTAATTGTTCCTTTTAAGCAGAACTGTTTTTGTGCTCTTTTGCCAACTGGTTTTATTGGTTGTAATACTTCCACACTGATATTTTTTTTTATTTGCTGCACAATCGTAAATATGAATTATTCCAAAACAAAAAGTATTCTGCTATATATAGCATCAGTCGCCTTTGCATATTTCGCAAATGCCCTGGAATTAATGGGAGTTCTCAAGTCCAAGCAAACTTTACACTCCCTGAAGTTAGCAAGCTAGCTGTGGAGGCTGAATCTCGTACACTTGCTATTCTATTCATCAGCTCTGGTATTCATATGCTTTCTGTAATTTGAATGAGCTGCAAACATCTATTTTATGTTTTGTTGCGATCTCAATAATGATTGATTAGCTACTAATTTGCAGTGGAAAACTTGAATTTATCAACTGGAGACAGTACAGGCATGGTGCCTTTGGATCTTGCTTCTTTTGCATGTGAGATATGCTGTAATTCTGAATCCCTCCCCCCAACCCTCAAAATTAAAAAATTATTAACCACACTTATACCTTGCTGTTCAAAAAGACCCTTTTAGAAATTGATGAGAGATTCACCTTTTTTGTCTATCAGGTCTGCTTTTTTCCAGTCATCACTTTCTCAAATATTCCAGTTTCCTATCCCAATCGAATACCCTTCAAAATGCTGGTACTCTAAGGGTACCCCTTTGCCCATGGACCATGTATTTGGTTAAAATTCGGGCATCCTTTAGGTGATTGGCAATTGAGTTATGCTTTTGCTTTCAAGCAGCTACTTTTGCTAATAAAATGCGACTCTCTCATCCCCGTCCTAGAATTTGACTATAGCCTACATATAACCACCCTACCTCTATATCTTTCTGAGATAACAAGTCAAAGTTCTGGCCAACAAGAAATGTCTTTCCCTTTTCATTCATCTTTCTATGTTTTTAGAATCGGCCCCAATACTATGATAATATCATTGTACAATTCAAATCTTATTGTATTTCATTCTGAACTTGACAGCAAAAGCTGAAGGATACTGTTTATATGGAAAAGTATCTCTAGAATCACTTTATATGACTTGGGAGAGCTCTCCAAATTTTAATTTGGGGCAGCGAGCTGAGATCATGTCAACTGTTGATTTTTCCCCTTGTTTTTTAAAGGTATGTCGGTATAAAGATAATTTTAAGCTTGTTTTTCACCTGCTTCCTTTTATGCCAATTTAAGGCTATGCTATGGCTCTGGGCTATGTTCTTTCATTTATGAATGAATTTAAATCCTGATTATTTCGTCTTTTTACTTAGAATAGTTGTAATAAATTCTAATGTTCTTCCTGTTACAGTCAGATTTTTTAAATGAGGACAAGCGTGTCTCCATACAAGTTCCCTATAACTCTGGAAATGCGGTTAGTTCTATCTTAAATATTATTTGTCAACTGAACAATAATTTTGGAGACTGACTGCTGTCTGTTTCTTTTCCATCATGTGTTCCTCAAGAGGATATCAAAGCAAATTCAAATGACAATTTCTGCAGAAGAGTTTGCGGCCAAGGAAAAATCTCATTTCCATCCATATGCAAGCAGTGAAGT
Organism: Mimosa pudica; assembly: GCA_029929735.1. Classification (NCBI taxonomy): domain Eukaryota; kingdom Viridiplantae; phylum Streptophyta; class Magnoliopsida; order Fabales; family Fabaceae; genus Mimosa; species Mimosa pudica. Next base: position 737,611 of record JAKELP010000021.1, on the reverse strand, counting down.
ATCAACTTCATCATTATCCCATATTAGGCGGTAAATTTTAAAATTCTTTGAAGCATCTGTTATCATGAAGCTTTTTTGATTTCAAGTGTGTTTTATCCTTGATTTGTAATTATTTTTGTTGATGAACACTTCGTCGTGAAAGCCTTAGATTTTAGCTAAAATTCTATTATTGATAGATGTCATGTTTCCAGCATTTATGGAACTCATAAGTCTTGACTATAGAAAATTCGTGAGATTCAGCTCCGAATGTTTTTATGTCACGTTTATTAAGTGAGAATTAGCTTTGGGGATGTTATGATGCCGTGCTTGCAATATGTTAGCTTGATTTTATTATTGACATGGATTGATATATTTTTTGTAAATGCTATTTCTCTTTAGATTTGGGTTAATTGCTTAAACAGCAATTTGGCAGTGATCAGGAAAATAGGAAGAGGAAGAATAGGTTGATAAAAAAATATGAAATTAAACACTTTTTTGATTGCATCTCCATTTTTGCATTATCTTGGCTCTTAAGTGTCCTCACTGCTTTAAAAATCTAATTGATGGTGAGAAGAAAAGTAAGAAGACATCAAAAAGGTGGAGTAAACATTCCAACTTTAAACACATTTTGTGATTGCCTTTTTCTTGTTTTGTATATGTTTGTCTCTTGAGTGTTCTCTGAGTAAGAGATAGGATATGGGTCCAAGCTTCATGACAGTACTATGCATTATGTCCTTTGGTGCATACTAAATCTGAATTTCCTAATGTCCTCTGACTTCATGTTTGGTCCAGGTTGAGGGAAGGAAATGTCATATTCAATTACAGGTATTACCAGAATAAGTTGCAGAGAACAGAAGGTAATGGGGATTATTTCTTTCCTTTTCTCTGTGGTTGATATGTGTGATTTTTTTGTCTCGTCGAGCTGTTTCGTCATAATTTTTTTTTAATAGGATTAAATGTGGATTTTTCATGGGTGTTTTAAATTTCTTTTCCAGGGTAAAATAAACGCAAATATGGATAAATTTTTTGATAGTATTTTTTTCACAATTTTCAGTGTCTTTTCATAGCTTTGAATGTGGCTAATTTCGGAGGTCCCTAAGTTATCTAGTTTTATGTTGTTTTGTTTTCCTTTCTTTTTTATTAATATAGTTCTGGGATTAAGTGGGTCTTTAACAATTTTGTTTATTTTTCGCAGTCACTGAAGACTTCTCGTGTCCATTCTGTTTGGTTAAATGTGCAAGCTTTAAGGTTTCCTTACTCTTGGTCCTTGAATACACTTATTGATCATTAATCTTGTTCGGTAGAATGAGTGGAAACCATTTTTTCATGCCTCTCACTTATTGATCATTAATCTTTTTCAGGGTCTTAAATGTCATTTGCCATCATCACATGATCTCTTCAGCTTTGAATTTTGGGTCAGTTCTCCACTCAATTCTTATGTCTTTTAAGAAGTGGTTATGTTAAATAACCAATACTAAACCATAGAATATCATGCAGCAATCAGATGAATTTCTTGCTGTGAATATCTCTGTGAAAACTGATATCTGGAGATCTGAGGTCAGATTATCTTGGCTCCATGAAGAACTTTTTTCCTTAGTTTGTAATTGGATATATTCTTTTGTATACTGATCCTTCTGTTTTTTTTTCCATCTTTAGTTTTCCTGGGGTTGGTTGGTGGGTTCAGGGTTGTTGATAAGAGTGATACATTGCAAATTGGGGGGGGGGGGGGGGTGCAATAGTTAGAACCGAGCTAAATGTATTATCAAAAGAATAATGATGGCGTTTTTAATATACATAGACTAATATTATAACCATTCCACAATAAAACTTATGCTTTCACTTTGGATGCTCTGCAAGTAACTTTTCCTTTATTAACTAGACTTCTGTATGTTACATTTTTTTTTCAATAGCCTAAGTCAACTTAGAAATTTCTTAAATTGTTAATTCTATACCTTAATTACAATTTGATCATCGAAGTGATCTTCATGATGTTTGGGAAGATTACTCTTCACCTGGAATTATCTGCATGTTTTTGGACTCGTTAAATCCTGGAATGATTTTTTTGTCTTCTTCACTTTGTTTATATATTATACTTGTACGACACACTTGTACATGACTTTTTAAATTAATGTTTTCTCAAAGTAGAGAAAAAGGCTACAACCTGTGCTACTCTTGGCTTTGTAGTCGGAGTTTATTTATCATACTACATTTAGTATTTGTTTCTTTTAAATGCTGTATAACTTGTCGAGTTCACATATTTTTGGGTACTAGATGTTAAAAATGCTTGCAAATGGCATTGGTACACTTTTTATTAGTTCAGGAGAATGTATGTGTTAAGAAATAATAGAAAACTCACCAAAAAATTAAACCTTTTAGCTTAACGTTATGATGTGAAGGGTTTTCCCTCTCCTTTCTTCATTTAGACCCTGAAAATTTACTGTGAGATGCTTCTTCTGCCAGATGATTGCTGATGGTGTTGATCCGAAGTTACAAACTTTCTTCTTTTGGTTAGCTACTGAACTTGCTTGTTTAGAAATTACTTGGCCTTGTTTATGCTATAGAGTGAAAAGAATGTTGAACTATTGAATGTTTGCAGTGCAAAGCCACTTAAGCGCAGAAGACCGAAGTCCTTAACTTCTAAAAATGAAAAGCGTATGCATTCACTTCGTGTAAGATCTGAGTTTCCTCTGGAAGATGAGCTTCTGGAGAAGGCTGATGGTATGCAACTTTTGATTGAGTGAATATTCTAATGCTCTCGATATCTCGAAAGGGGTCAATATATTGTTATCAACATAATGCTTGTTTAAGAGTTGAAAAGCTATTTGAAAATGGGGTCATTGAAGTCCCAACCATAATAACATAGTAAATGCAACAAACTGAGATTTGGAGCATATAGGAAGAGCCTGCTTTAAATGATTTTTCCTTTCAATACTCTGCATATAGATACAGATACTTTTACTCCAATCCAGAAATTTTATCATATTCATGGTATATAAAAATATTTCAATCATCAATCATCAATCCAATAAAGAAGTATACTCATGGTATAATCTCTGTAGGCATTGGACTTGGCTCTTCCACTACAAAGAAAATATCCATTTTATTTTCAACTATTGTGCTTATTTTTATCTGGAAAAGTTTTGTATTTCATTGAGGGTGATGATAGCAACCTGCCTTCTTCGACATAAAACTGATCTGTGCTTGGTGTTGAGATCTGCATTTTAGCTATTTCCGTCATTTACCATTACAAATACCAGCATCGATGCTACCTACTGTTGATGACAGGCCAACTTTTTTTAACTTGCAGGGGTTTCAAGTGCAATGGGGCAGTTGCATTCAGGGTCGTATACCCAACCAATATCTGAAAATAGTCTTGGCACCTCTTCAGTTCTACAGTTTGCAAAGACAAGAAAGCTATCTGTTGAGCTTTCTGACTCACGAAAGTATGCTTTTCTGGCCTGCTCCTTTCTCTCTCGTCTTGCAGTCTATATATCTCATATTTCAGACATTTTTGCTCAATTTTGGTTGACTATCATCTTGTTCAATATAAATGAGCATTTTTTCAGACTAACTTAAGTGGGACGGGGAATCCTACCCAAAGAGGTAGTTGTTTGAGCCTTTGAGGTGATAGAATCAACCTACTTAAAAATCCCGCTTTTCATCTCATACAAAAAGATATTATGCTTGAATTTCAGCAGATAACCTAACCGATGAATCTCTATTTATATCAGTCAAACAGATTCTGTTTAAGCCAAGAGTCTATCAAAGATTATACCCCCTTCATTTTTAAATATAGGACCTATTTACCTAATTTGACTGGATTATGGATTTTAGTTAAGTAGGTTAATATGACACACTTTCTATAAAACACCCAAATCATCTTCTTTATCCCCCCCCTATTTGATTATTGATGACAGAGTATCAATGGGGTAATTTGGGAAAACATTTACTAAAATTAGAAACAGGTTTTATATTTGGGACCAACATCAACTTGCCAAATAGGTAAATAGCTGTTATATCAAGGGATGGAGGGAATTCCCTTTTCCCATAATGCATTTAAAATCCTAAATACTTCAATCCTAGCATAAGATGATCCAAATTTTCTTTGCAAACTTAACTGTATAACAAACAGTTTTTCCAAATTGAAGTTGCCATAAAAATATATTCGTCGATTGGAGATAAATCAGTGTGCTGTTTGGAGATGAAATAAGGGTTTTTGGTGAGACTCTCGGACTATGTGGTGTCATATTCCCAGTTAGTGTGTCATCAATTCTTCACTGCTAGTGTGTTTATTATGTAAGTCTCACTGTGAGTTACGTAAATCAGCTAGACTACTAAGGTCTGATCTGGTTTTTGAATTAGTGAAAAAAAGAAATTATTGGCTGTCATCTTACAGTTTAAAAAATATCAGTCTGATTCATACTAGATTTATTTTTACTTGATATCCGAGTTAGCTAAATTTGTTGGTATTAAGCAGTTAAATTCAATTGTGTTGGTATTGTGTACACCACATCTTGATATATATAATACAAGAATCAGTTCTGGGCGTCAAGTGTGGCTGTCTAAGAAGTCTTTCCAAGCTATAATGATCTTTCAAATATTTCTGATTATTATTTATACTTGTGATTTTAATCATTTATATGCATAAAACTAACATGAACGAAATTCTTTGGAATATTTTCAGTTGTGCCCTCCTGAGGAAAAGACAGTTTTTTCACTCTCATAGAGCCCAGGTGATGACTGACTGACTTTTATATGATATTTTTATTTTCTAAAACTAGTTTCTTTGCTGTTAAGATTTTTATTGATTATCCTTATTTTCCTCAACTGTTTCGTTTTCAAATTTGGAAATAATCTATTTGGTTTTCAAGTTTTGGCTTTTTTTATTTATAGTGTTGTTCATTATGTAAAAATAATCCATGAACTCGATATACTAACTGGAAGGGCAATAGAAGTATATCATTGCCAATTGTGTTAGCTTGGAGTGAAATTAGTGAAGATGGATAGTTGGAAAATGTGATTTTTCTATTTAAAAAATAATATAGTGAACATTCAAGTTTATTTGGGGGGGTGGGGGGGGGGGGAAGCTTGATTAGGGAAGACCACTATTTCCTTGTCTATAAAACATTGGTTTCTGCCATATTTGTGTTCTAAAATTGTCCTGAATGAGTTCAGTCTTTTCATTATTAGTTTTGTTTTCATTGAAATATCATTTGCTAATTTTATGTGGTTCAAGAAAATTTTTTATTGACCAGGATTCATGACAAGTAGCTCTCAAAACAAGTACTTAATTATGAAAAAATAATTGTTATTGATCTATATCTGTTTGGGTGGAGTAAGATAATGGAGTATCCATGTACCTTGGTGGGATCAATAATATCCCTACATTATTGCCGCTTGGGGTATATATACCGTTAATGGGTTACTTTTGAAGGGAAAAAATCTAATAGGCTGCCTTGGACTGGGGTAACGAGGAGGTGGAACAGTGTTCTTAATCATTAGATGTTATCTGAAAATAGAGTACAGAAAAGAAAAAAAGGATTTACCTTGTGATATCTGAATTATATGTTTAGATTTTTTTTACTGCTATGACATGTCCACTTGATTTGTTAGTCATTTTTCTTCTCTTTTTTACTTTTAAAGCCAATGTCAGTTGAAGAAGTTCTATCAGATCAAGATAGTGAAGATGAAGTTGATGATGATGTGGCAGATATTGAAGATCGGAGGGTAAGTTGAATTATATTCGTAGTAATCAATTGTCAGTTTATAAATGTCAAATTGCTTCTTGTCATTGCTGTTGAAGTATGGACTAGAAAACTCTTTTAAAACTGCTAACTGTTGTACACTTTAGTCGTTTGGCTGAAAAGTTGAAGACTGACTGCGAACTGCTCCCTTTTATAGGATCTGGGACCTAGTCCTATACCTTATTAGGCAAGCTTACCATCTGGGATTTCAGCTTGAAAACTGGAATTTTTTTCCTTTAATTCCAAGTATATGATTTTAATCTAGGTTTATTATTTTGCAGATGCTTGATAATTTTGTTGATGTGACCAAAGATGAGAAGCAAATCATGCATATGTGGAACTCATTTGTTAGGAAGCAGCGGTAACAAGTTCTCTCCATTTTGGTTTATTTATCTTGCTGTGAAAAGCCGTCATGATCTCTGCGGGAAAATAAATGATCATTTAAGATCGAGAAAGTTGATGTGCTTGTCTATTCAAGTGTCTACTTTCTAGTTTCAGATGTTTCATTTTCTTGGCAGGGTTATTGCTGATGGCCACATTCCATGGGCATGTGAAGCTTTCTCAAAACGGCATGCTCCTGAACTTGTCCGATCCACCTCACTAGCTTGGTAAGTGTCATTGTTGTGTCCGAGGTGTTTGAAGTTTTGCTGCATAACTGATACTCTATTATCCTATTTATAGGAATTTTCACATGTTTCACATGCATCAAGGAAAACTTTAAATATCATTAATTATACTCTCTCCGGTCCTAAATATAAGACTTAGATGACTTTTTTTTTGGAGATGTTAAGGTTACAAAATATGTTATTAAATTATGATATATTTGATATATTTTTAGATTAATCATTAGTTTATAAGTTAAATAAACTAGTTTAAGGGAAAAAATTAGGTAAATCAATTTATAATTGACTTATATTTTTCTTTTTTAGGATTTTCCAAAAAAGTAAACTATGTCTTATATTTAGGACCGGAGGGAGTATCATGGAAGTTGACAATTTTCCAACTCTACCCTTATTAAACATATATTACACCAGATTAAAATAAAGGCAATACCTAATAAATGAATGATAAGATTGTGCATTCACATAAAAAAAAATAAGGTACTCCCTTATATCATAAGATAGAGTTTTTGAATGATTGTCCCATAATATTAAGTAATGTTTGAGTTAGTAGAATATTAAATGCCATTTCCCCAATATTGCCCTTAAAGCATATCACCTTTCCTCCTTTTTATCTTCACTCTCTTTCTTATTCTTCTATAAATAAAGCCAATTTTTTTTTCTCAGAATAAATAAAGCCAATTTTAAAAACCAAAATTTTGTCTCTTGCATATTTATTGCTTTTTAACTATAAAAGTTTTTTGCAAACCTTATATTTTGGGACGGAGCGGGTACCTTGTAAACAGAATTAAATAAAATATTCTTTCTCTGCATATAAATAGGACTAGAGGAGTATTTACACCCTACTTTTCTGTTTTTTCCTAAGTTGTGGTGATCTTCGTCATTAGCAAGGTTGTCTGTCAATTTCACTGAACAAATGCAACTTCTTTGGAGTTGTGATCTAATTCTAATTATGGGCAATGCTTACATGCAAAAAAGGTGGAAAAATTCCATTTAATCTTCCATATTCGCAGGTCTTGGCGATTCTTTATGATCAAACTTTGGAATCATGCTCTTCTAGATGCACGTGTTATGAATGAGTGTAATCTAATTCTTGAACGATATCGAAAGGAGAATCCAGATCCTAATAGCTAGCTAGCTAAAGAAACTTTTATGTTTAGCATTTCTTTCATATTGGACCAACTGATGGCCAATGCAAAATGAGTGTTACAAACCACAAATTCAAGCCAATCGTTTAGGAAGTTGCTTCATATCTTTTGTTTGTCCTGTTATTTTTTAAACAATTGTATCACAAAATTTTGAAGGGTAAACTGTTTTCTCAATCGTGGAGCTGGGAAATTGTTGTAAAAACTATTGTTTCAATGCATATTACATGAATATTCTTTATATATTTGTTCATGATTTTCTCATTGTATTTTATACCCCAAAAAGTTTAAAATAAACTTCAAAATAAATCGCAAAACTACGTCACTTTTTGCTCCATAAGCTTTATTGGCTTGAATGCTTCCGAAAATTAAAATCCAAATACAGTTAATTCTACGACAGCTTTGGGACTAATGACTTGTTCATGTCCTACACAATTGAGATCAAATATATAATAAAATTTGATGTTATTCAGAATGTAGTGGCACAACCATCTTTTTACCTGCTCATTATATGAAATTAAGTATATATATTATGGGTATAAATATTTTTTCTTTCTGTACTAGATATTATTTATACTTGATATTTATACTAGATGATGAATAAGGCTTTGTTGTCCTATCACTAAATATCATTTCATCAATTTTTAGTATGTAAATTTCAGCAAGATTGCACCCTCTTCAATTTATGGTTAATTTTATAATATACATCATTTTTTTTTCATTCATTATGTAAAGCTTAGAAAAACACAAATTTTCAACACTAAAATCCAACAAATTGAAACCAATGATGGTTCGAACCTCCCCATAGTTAGTCCGTACTGATCACTGTATATAATCAAAATTCAAAAGCGCATGTAATTCGTAAATTGTTAAATCTAGAAGTTGAAACTTCCACATCCATTAAAACAAAAAATTGAAATATTTTGCAAATCCACATTAAACATAACTATATTATACCACACTTCCAAAAACCTTCAATCTTTCATTGTTTTGACATAGCATACGATTCAATCAGTTGCTTCAAACCAATAATAACGATTAAGTAACAAGAAACTGCCATATAGTGTTTGCTTTTTTCATTCAGAATTTAAGAAGAAAAGTGAGATATTAGTTCTTATATCTTAAATCCACTTTCAGGACTACCACTCAGCTGAAACTCGTTGATTTAGGAGAGAAAAGTCTACAGTCATCAAATTTAACACCACAAAACAATTAATAATACCACAGCCGAAACTAAAATCTGAAATGTATCAAAACTTGAAAAAGTACTATATGAGATCTCTTAAATGTCCTACACCTTAATGGCATATTTCCTTAAAGGAAAGTATGTCTCCTTTTTCTTCTCACGTTCAGTCTTCAAGGAAGCCTGCAAAAATCAGAGTGGAAATTACATCAACAAAACGATAGTATGTGAATTCTTTATTTGAATTGAATGTGCAAATATAAGATAACTAACATGCGTGTTCGCTAACTAACATGCAACAACCCTACCTCAGCACTGTATATGTTGTAAATAGTTGGTGATTAATAAATTCATCTCTCATTTGAAAAAGATGAATGATCGGGTTGATCATGAGTATCATTTGACCAAAAAAAGTTTTTATCGCGACTATCCCATCCCCATCAAGCATTCACATATGTGAATTCTTGATTTGAGTAAATAATTCATCTAAGTTGCTCACCCAATCTCACTATCAGGCATTACAGTAGTCAATAATCAATGAGCTTTATTTTTTATAAACTCTCCCAAAGACTACCATGTTACATCCAAGTTGTTATAGAGCACGTTTTCAACTCATTCAGGTCAAAACATAATGAAATCCAAAGAGGTGAATGGTGCTAAATTACATCAGAGAAAATGCAGAGACCACATTAAATTTTAGAAAAAACAGATCAAAAACCAATTATTGAAAAATGCATTATAATGCAAGAGATTCCCTACATTTAGGTAAACAAATAATTACCTGGTGCTTGGTAAGCCGTCTCCGGATAGCCCTGGTCTTCTTTGGGCGCAGATCAAGGGGCAAGTACTTCTTGTTCTTATAGGCTTCCCTCAATGCAGACTTCTGCTTCTGAGAAATCACAGTCAACACTTGGGCAATGGACAACCTCACCACCTTTCTGCAAAACATAGGAAAAAAATACACACACAAACACATATAAGCAGTTAAACCAAACGCAATAAAACAAATGGAAGATACAATGTAATTCTTGCTTCAATGCAATATGATATGTAATACTCCCTCCGCTACTAAATATAATAGCTATTTGGGGAGTTGATCTTAGTCCTAAATATAAGGCATAATTATAATTTGTCAAATTCTTCCTAAATCGCCCCTATTGAGACTCCTCCAAATATGATCAAGTAAAGATAATTGAGGTGTTTAAAAAAATACATCTACTAATATAAAAAAACATCCTTCATTAAATCAATCATACTTAAACATGTCATGAAGGATGCCACATAAATTATGTGGGCGCCAATTTTGAAATCACTACTCAAAGAGTGAAATAACTAGGAAAAATCTATATTTTTTAGCGGGAAATCTCCCCAAACTGCAAACACCAAATGGGCAGGCAATAAAGTAAAGCCTTAGAATAGAAACACAGAATTAGTTAATATATGTTCCAATGTAAATTGAAATGCAATGTGGTGTGTGATTGTAAGATTAAACTTAACACATGTGAAGTATAGGAGTAGTAATACATACATCTTGGAGAGCTTGTTGGGGGCCCCACCAGTGACTTTAGCGACACGAAGCAAGGCAAGTTCAGCTTTCAGATCCTTCAACTGAGCCAACAAATCGGCCTTTGTTTTCTGCCTCAGCTCGTGAACCTTAATCCTCGCTATAAAAAAGTCATTTTTCAATCACAACACGCAAAAAAAAAGGGATTATGAAGGAAGGAGTGATTAGACATTTACCCATGACGGCTATGAGTGTTGTGTCTCGCCGAGGTGAGGTTTAGTGTACCTATAAAAGGCAAAGAAAGAATTAGGGTTGTGTCTCGCCGAGGTGAGGTTTGATGAAGAACTTGACGGCACTTTCTTCCAGAATAACAAACCCTAATTCTTTCTTTGCCTTTTATAGGTACACTGTTATCACTATTATCGCTGTGTCTGTGTGTGATATAATACGGGTTGACCCGACTCCACGTTATTATAATAATCCATATCATATTGATATGGACCGTATTGCCATAGCCCACCAAGGCGCACCAACCTTTTTGAGTGTTCGTAAATTTCCAAATGAATTATGAATATTTTTATAATTAAATTTATAGGTATTAATAAACATGTAGTTTATTTAAATGATTGTGCGGTGGGGCTGCAATTTTAAGGTAAACATGGTTGGCCATCTCATTTGGTCCCGATTAATTACAAACAAACACTTTATGAATATTTTTATTTGATGTGAGATTTTTATTAAGAATATAAACTTTAGTTTGCTGTTGCACCTATGAATGAAAAAATAAATCAAGGCTTCATTTATTTTTTTTTACCTTTTCCTTTTTATTGAAAAAAATCAATGTTTTATATAGTCACATCAAATTAGAATATATGTAAGGAGTTTATTCATGGTAAAACATGTTCACACAAGAATTTCTTGTCTCATCATAACAATGTCAATATTGTGGATGGATTGAAAAAAGATATATTAATAAGGAATATAAAATCAATTTTTTTTAAGTTCTGTTTCAATTTAGTGTAAATTAATTTATTTTACTATTTAAATTAAAAATGAAAAGTGGACCATTATGTGGATTAAGCGGATCATGCTAAAAGAAAATGTTTCAATATAAAAAAAGGAAAAAACTTACCTCCATATCCTTACATCAATTTCCTCCATTTCTCCAATTAAAATTAGATACATGTACAACTAGCCGCATCATCTTCTCTTTCTTTTTCTCTGTCCTCCATCTCATCTCTATCCCATCATTCTCAAACCCTATTCTCAAATACCGTCACAAATTCCTATCATATCATATCTCACTTATTTCTCTGCTAGTGTTTCCTCTTTGAGGGCACCTCTAGCTTCTTCTCGCCACCTGGGCGAGCTATTTGCCTCCATCTATGGGGGGCCTGTCTTACCACCACCAGGGTGGTTCAGTTTGTGCTACGTGGACGATGTTTGGTTTCGGCGCGGCTGCACATGTTGACGAGGGCGGAGGGCCGTCGCAAAGGCTATGGGCGGCGGAGTTTGCTGGAAGAGGTCATGGGCCACCACCTGAGATCTTGGCGGTGGTGGTCGACGGGGGTTCGGGGCCGCCGCTTGGGCCCGTGGTGCTCCGGGCTGTGGAGCTTGCTGGCGGCGGTACAGAGCCACGGATTTTGACTACGGCGGGTCAGATCTGGACGCTTTATGGTGACAACCACGCCGGAGATGCCATTGCAGGTGAAGCTGAGCATTGTGAGGATGTGTTGAAGGACAAGAGGCACAGGGATGGGTTTTTTGGGAAGGACCTGATGTTTGGTGGCTGGTCTACTGGCTCAGCCACCAAGGCACAGTGATGGTTATTGTGTGGTGCTACCAGAATTTGGGGGAATTTTGGGTAGTGCCCTTTGAGTCTTTTTCACCCCTCTTAGTTTTACTGCTTTGTGTCTGTGATTTTTCAGTTGTGTGGTTGTCTTATTTCTCTGGTATTTGCCTTCTTTTGTGGGTTGTAAATGTTGAAGACTTCCTTATGTTTGCTATGATCTGTTCATCTTTGGTGTTTGTCTTCAAACCCCATCGATTGTCCACATTTCTGATAACAGAAGTGTGTTGGAAGCTGCTTTTGCAGCATTGGCATCAAAAAGGGTGGACTCAAGTGAGTATGTCTTCCGACAACCACCCTTTATCGGCTTTTCTTGTGACTTTTCTTATGATCATAGTGGATTGTAAGTTGTCTTCCTCATCATCCTACATGAGTAGAGCTAAAATAATCTCGTTTTTAAGATGTGGTTTGTCCTACTCGTTTACTCTTTATTTGTTAGAGTCTGTTAATAATGCCTCTACTGTGGGGTTAGAGTCTGTTTATCCCTCTACTATGGGGTTATGTTCTTAGATTTCTGGTGTTATGTTCTTAGATTTCTGGTCTATGTGTCTGTAGTATTTTATTTCATGAATGAAAATATATCTTTGGTCAAAAAAAAAACCCTATTCTCAAATTAAAAAAATAAAACCTCCCTCCTCCCTTCTTTCTCCTTCTCTTCCCCACACTTGTCCTTCCCCAAACTCCATTCATTCATTCTTCCACGCCATTCATGTGTTGAATCATGGGCAATCTCTGTGTCATCCTCACATCTCATAATCACAACTACCACAACAAAAAGCAAACAAAACCTAATTCCTCTAGCAATCGCTGGACACGTTTTTCAATTCTCGCAAGGAGACAATCGAAATCAATGATGCTTCTATTCAAGAACAGGCCATCATGGCTGCTGCCGTTGAAGAATTCGACTGTTTTCACACAAGGGTTCCTATTGTTTATGATGAAAATCATGTCAAGTTTTAATTTTTAGCTCTCTATAAGATGATTGTTATTTTAGATATGTATGAGAATCTTTTTGTAAAGGAGTGATGAACTTGTTTCTCCCAAGCGGTGCCGGCATTGAAGAAGGTGGAGGAGAGACAGCAGTGGTGGGCGGCGTCGGGGTAGGAGGATGATGGAGGGGGCGGTGGAGGAGGAAGAGGGGGAGGAGGGAGAGTCCATTTTTTTTATTTGGGAATAGGGTTTGGGAATAATGGAATAGATATGAGATGAAGGGGAGAGAAAAAAAAGAGAAGATGATGTGCTAGTTGTACATTTGTCTAATTTTAATTGGAGAAATGGAGGAAATTGATGTAAGGAAATGGAGGTAAGTTTTTTCCATAAAAATTTTTATGTTCCAGATCAACTTTTTGTCGGGCCGAAAACACAATTTTTTGGTGGACTCCTTTTAGGCCCAACCCATATTATCTTTCTCTCATAAGGTTTTGGTTTTGTTTTCTTTTTTGGTACTCTCAGCAGGTTTCTTTTATGAATATCTCCAGGATTTTTTAGTGCAAGGGACTGTAAATTTTAATTTCCATCTCATCAATCCACTTGAGTGTATTGTGACGATCATGGAGCCCTAGTACTGAGGACTAAAATGATTTTCCATAAAGATATAGAGCAATGCAAGTACTACTGAAAATTACATGTTATGACAAAATTAGAATCAATTTTGCCTAAAATTAATTTTGTTAAGATTTGTTAAGAGGGGTAGCCACAAACTAACTAATTGGTTGTTTAAATTCTTATTGTGATTTCAAAAAGTGATAACTATTGAGTGTTAATACATAAAAAAACACGCTTACGAACCCAACATTAAGCCAAAAAGATATAGAGAAACTCACAACTTGTTTGGTGTGAGTTGTCAACTCTTTGAGTTGTTAATGATGGGGGTCCTTTGAATTGTCACATAATTTGATTGTGATTGATTCTCTTATTTGAGATCTGGTTTGTGATTTTCCCAAAATGTATACATCCACTAATGCTACATTGCTAATATATTTCCAAAGTAGAATTGACATTTAACTTAAAATATAAAATATATAGTCAATACCCATACGAAATCGCAAAATGTGACATGATAGGCATCCATTTGGACGATCCCAGGGAAACATGTTTTCCTTCTTATGAAAAAATTGTTCTGACCAGAAAAAAAAAATTTGAACAAATATAGTTTAGCATGTCTAGACCGCTTAAATTTTGGTAAAAAAATTCAATCAAACAAATGAAATTAGGGACAAAAAAGGAGATCAAAAGACTATATTGACATTTGTCCTATTTTAACACTTGTTGGGTAACATTGAGGAAAATATTATGCCTATTAGACACAGCTCAATTAACAATGGCATGGAATCTTAGATTTCATTTTCTTTATAACAAGATAAATTCAAGCGTAAAAAAATGCATCGTGAGGATAAATCCATAAATATTATGTTTTTTGTATCCTTAACATAAAAAAAAATCTTACACTAAAAGACTAAACATCAACTCTATTGACCAAGAAACAAACGTGACAACTAATTAATCTAATTAATCTTAAGGATCTCTACAAATAAGTTACTCAACTTTGATCTTTAAATTAAAAATAACAATACCTCTAACACAATTACGGCAGATCATATAACAAGAACGAACCGGTTTGATATTACATAGTCATGGGTATAGAGTTGTCCTTACTCCCCTGGCTCAGGAAATTTCCTAGACTTGAAAACAGCAAACTTAGAAAGTTGAGAGTACGAGTAACCAATACCATTTTGATTGAGGAATTCCTCGAGCATCTTCTTGGCTCTCTCAGGTTCACAACTCTCACATTCAATCTCATAACTCGTACCAAAATCATAGTTACTCTCATCAACCTCTAACTTCAACCCATTCCACTCATACACATTTCTCACATTCCTAAATCCACCCAAACACACAAATTCACCTTGCTTTCCCATCCCATACTCATCCCTCACTCTCTTCATTATCTCTGATGACTCAACCACTCTTGCCAGCCTCCATGGCTCCGCCACGCAGGCACGGCCAAGGGCGGCGTCGAATGGCTCCTCGTGCTCCTCAATGCGACTAATTCCATTGGAAATTATTGGCTTGGCCTTGAGGGAGAGGACACATGTTTCTATATTGTAGAACCGGATTCGGAGGACTGCTAGTTTGGAAGTGAGTTGAGACTTTGTGCCATCAAAGAATATGTTTTCTTGAATTAAGGTTTTTATGTGAAATGGTTTGAGCAATTGGGAGAGTTTTTGGTGAGAATGTGAGTCTGGGAGACGGAGTTTCACTTCCACTTCCATAGCTAAAAAACGCCTCAAAATCTCAGCCTCTGGAAATGGATAAGGATGAATGTGTACTCTATATGGTAAACTAAACCCATTTTGTATATCTGCTACTTGTTCGCGGTCTCTATGTGTTTTTTTTAAATATTTGTTAATGTTAATATGTATATTTGCTTGGTCTCTTCCAAAGTTTGTTTATGGAATTCTTCAATTGAGTTTTTCAACGAATTTTTAACTATTTTAACATCAAAATGATATACTCCCTCCAATTTATAAGATCATTCTGCTTTTTTAGAAATTAAGGGTGCTAAATTAATCACTTTATTAAACTGTATATAGTTAATTTTTTTCTTCAAAACTAACTTATTCTACTCATAAATTAATCTATAATCTAGTTTCATGTGAGATATATTATAATTTAGTGATCTAATTTGTTTCTTTAACTTCCATAAAAAGTCAAAGAGGAGTTATATTTAGGATCAGAGGGAATACTACATACAATTGTCTTTTGAAAAAACAGAAAAAGATCTTATGGAAGGTCTTACTTATTGGGATGATATATTAGTTTGTTACGTCTCAATCTGTTTAAGAGCAATTAATTGGGATAAAAACAGTTTGTAAACCAAATACTTTTTCGCTTTTAAAAAAAAACGCATAATTTTTTATATATAATTTTTTTGGACAATTGCACTATATTGTTTGGGGTTTAGGTCAATAGCAGTTTATATTTAACTGATAAGATTTCTTTTTGTTTCTATATATTATTGAAAAGAAATATCTCGTATAATTTAACAAGGCTTCAATTCGTAGTCTACAATAGGTCAATTCTTTTCCTATAAAAATTTATTATCACTCATGGCTCTTTAAAATTTTGATAAGCCACCTTCGGAGTAGTTGTCCCTGAGTAATTTCTAAAAAATAGGCACCTTGATTATTATTACATTATTATAAGAAGCTCCATTGATTATGTGTGTGTGTGTGTGTTAATGTTTCAATTATGCTATGCTATCATATGTCTAATATTTCCATCTATATATTGTTCTTTGAAGAAAAGCAGAAACTTCCACTTCTCTTTCTATCCAGCCAAAAGGTGTGCTAAGAGCAAATATAAGGGACAACACATCCTGCCTCTTAATTATTTATCTTTTCCCACATAGTATATATAATATGTACTTGTTAATAATGTAGCTTCACTAATAAAAAAAATTTTGGGGACAAAGAGGAAAATAAGATGGTGAATGGAAAGGGGAGATTGGTGATCATTTCGTTATTGTTCATTTTCAGTTTAGTGATGGCTGGTTCGTGCTTCATACTGGTAATTCATTTTGTAGTACAATTGGCGAGTTGTGAGAAGAAAATGAGAGAAGAAGCTGATGATGATGAGCAACAAGTGCCTTGGGATCGGTTTGGAGTTGCATTCTTTATAATATTTGCGACCGCTTTTGTTTTCATCGCTGTGTTCTCTGGTAGTACTATCAATTCTATCATCAATAATGGCACAAAGGTTGTACCTACACCATCTGCTTCTATTGAAGATGAGGAGCAACCTCCAATAATAGGTCAATGACAACATTAAGAATAATAGGACTTTCGTTTCTTGATATTACAGACTAGATCTTAAATCAAGGATATAAGGTACAATGTTTTTTGTGGTATATGTTATTAATTAATGTGAATATGCCAAGATGATCTTAGAAGATATATGCCTATATACCAATGAGCTCTCCAAGAACTTATTATATATACATACCCCACTTCGTGTATCTAATTAATTTGCATAATTTGAATCAAATTCTATTAATTTTATTTTTTATGTGTACAAAATGTGCAGAAAATATAATCTTTACAATGGTCAATTGTTTTCTGAAAAAGGTGATTTTTCTCATTTAAAATCATTAATTGATGATTAATGAATCTAAATCATTGAAACCGCATATGAAAATTAAAGATGTAGATCTCATCACAACAACGATCACTAAAACTAATTACTAATTCCTGAGTATGAACATCAATCAACCGAGGAGGATAGTTTATTCATCATCTACTATATAATCATAGTTTGAAGGGTAAAAGTGAAAATTTGATGGTAAGCTATCACAGAGGAGCGTTTCTAATACTCAATTATCGAGAGGTGCACTGATGATACCTATCAATTAGACATGTGACATTTCTTATATTTCGGTTAATTTTGGATGACTTCTGTTAATTAACTTGGAACTTGATGGAAATAAAATCTAAATGTGAAAGACTCCTTAAAAAATGCACAATGTTTAATAGATGACTATCATTGATGCACATTGCGATGGTTGTTTTTAGAAACACTTCTTGTGTGATACTTTATTATAAATTTGCACATTTGCCCTAATTTGTTTATATGTGAATTTGTTAGGACTTGTTTATCCGATTTCCCACAAGCACAAATTAAAGTATATCCCATGTGACATTCAATTGTATATCTTACAGAAATTTAAGCGAAAATAATATATATAAGAGAATAATATACTAAGTAAGTTTAATTTTATCTTAGTTCAAATATAGCTTGTTGCGATTTAGTATCGATTTCCGATTATTTCAAGGGTAATACTCTCCACTTAGGCTGTCTCATCGTTTCTTCACCGGAAATCTTCTTTTTTTTGGAAAAAAAACAAGAGCTTTGAACTGTATGAATTATTTAAAGTGTCGTTCGGAACCAATTATTAAATATACTTATTTTGCAACTAAGTGGTTGCGATAACTAGTATTGTAGTAAGGGGCTTTTCACGAGGAGTAGTTGGGGATTATTTGATTTGATAGTTTATATTAAATTTTCATTAATTTTGTCTTAAGTTATCATTTTTCTCAAAACTAATTTACTTAACTTATAGAAATTAAATGATAAATGTGTAAAATATAATATGACAACAAAACTTGCATACAAAGAGTATTTTAGAAAGATCAAATCTTATATTTGTTATAATTAACTAGTTCATCTCACTTCCGTATCATATCTATGTTAGATATAAGTACTTGTTATGTTAATTAATATAAGACGCATCAAGATTGTTAACATTCATGACGTATGTAATTATTAATAATCTGAACTCTGAAGCATATAGTACTCCAACACAAAGATGAAATAATCAAGGGAGACCTAGGCGGCAACGAAATTTATGATGATAACGATATTATATTATATTATGGAAAATAAAATGTAAGTGATGAGGCAAATTAAGTTACCCCATTCTTGACGTAATAATTGCTGAAACTTGCTACAAATACACACACGAATGATTGAAGCCTATATAGTAGTTATCTGCAATTGCATAGTTTCGTATTTATAATAACATTGCGGTTGACGAGGAGAATAAATTAAAAATGATGCTGAATGAAAAAGTATTAGCCATGAGCGTAGCAATATGTTTCTTCATGCTTTCGGCTTTTTTCTGCTTCTTCTTCATGGGGATGATGTATCTAATTATCGAAGCGATTTTTTTCTTTATTGAAGAGAATTACGACCTTCTTGATGCATTTTGGTTGGGCATTTTCACTGCTTGGTTATTACACTTGGCCTTTATTTCTCTTGTGTACACCATGCGATTTGCAGTTAGAGGCAAAAAGTATATCGTTCATTATTGGGAAGCTTCATCTCAGATTTCACCATTAGCAACAACACATATCGAAGCTTATGATGATCATGATCAACAACAATTACAACAAGAACAAGAACCTCAAAATCACCGACCTCGTGGTAAAAAAATCAATAGAGTGATGGTGGGTGTAACACAATTCCTTTGTGCATTGACTTCTGTGTATCTTGGAGTTTGGGTTTTGGTGATGGTTATATATGAAGTTGTGCATAAAGATGGAGAAGTTGGTAGGGAACGAGATAAAGTGGTTTTGATGCTAATAGGGGCCTTGTTAAGCTTCTTACTTTTTGTATTGGTAATACCAGTGAGTTGTATATATGGCACAAAACATTGTTGCAGTGGAAACAAGATTGATGATACACCTTCATCACCCAAAGAAAATGGGATTCAATTACAAGAACAGGGATCACACAATTAAGATAATAAATGCAAACCCATGAGCTGCTAGACACCACAATCTCACATAGTATTTATTAGTATTCAAGTGAATTCCAATTTTGCTTCTTGCATCGGGTCAGTTTTATTCTGTGCTTAATAACAATGTTTGTGAAAACCCAGATTGATTTTTCTTGATTTATTTATTCTGTTTTCAACCATGAAATCATCCCATATATGATGGTATTGTTAATATTTTATTTTTAAAAAGTTATTTTAACATCAACGTATAAAAATAATTTAAATTTTGAGCTATTATATTGATCAAATGGAGCATTTTCAGCATGTTTCATATAGACCAAAGAAATCTTTAATTCAACCCTATCTTAAAATTGAACAACTTTTTAATTTTACCTCAATTTAATATCCACTAAACAATATAAAATCAAAGTCAATATATAATAAATGAAGTTAAATTCATAGGAAAAAGTTGATAACATGCCTTTTAAAAATAGGAACAAATAAAACATTCTCTCCCTACCATATTAATTAGTAGTAGCATCAGATGACTACAAAGTAATTATATATATGGACTTCATTTTCCATCATATTTTTAAGCTAGCTAGTACCAAGGCAAATTCAGCATATGTAATTACATGATTCATCCGATCCGCCAATCGCCATGATTTTTTATACGAATAAACTCCGAAAGATGTCATACTACACAAGCTAAGGCACAACCATAAAATACCCCTTGCAATGTAATTTAAATTAAAGTTGCTCACATATTCAGTAGAATTTTGTGATGAAGGTACAACCTTGGAGCCAGTGTATTAGTGAATGGCTCTAGCTAGAGATACATTTTACCGATCTCACTACTGCAAATAAAAATATAACACAACGTAATAAGCTAAGAGAAGGCTAATAGAACAACAAGAGAGAGAGAGAGAGAATAGTTCCTCTTGAATAATGGCATCTATATAGATTATGAAAAGTATAAAACACACCCCCTATGTAATAGATGGCACCGTGGTCAACCTTAGCTTGCGAGTTTAATGAGTATATTGTCTTCATGTTTCATGCAAATCTTACTGATCTCATCAGCTACATAACATTCCACGATACTGCTTTTACAACTATTTGCAAATCGAACTGTATAGTCAAGAGAATATAGGGCCATGAATACCAACATAGGAAGGTAAATTCCGCCCGACA
Source organism: Mimosa pudica (assembly GCA_029929735.1). Classification (NCBI taxonomy): domain Eukaryota; kingdom Viridiplantae; phylum Streptophyta; class Magnoliopsida; order Fabales; family Fabaceae; genus Mimosa; species Mimosa pudica. The sequence continues at coordinate 717,117 of JAKELP010000021.1, read as the reverse complement.
CCAATGCTTCTAGAAGATTCATGTGCCCCTCGAGAAGCTTACCGATCACTAGATATATCGCGCCAATGAGGAAGGAAGAGAAAAAACCAGAACAAATGAAAAGACACAGTGAAGTAATGGCTGCTTTAGCCTTGTCAATTTCCATTTTTTACTCCTTGTAGTTGTATATGAAGTTATATGATCATGAATTACGATGGAGTGTAACTCTTGCTAGAAAGCCTTAATTTAAGTTTATACATATGTATATACTATATATTGTTGCCGGGCTGCCGGCCGCCTAGCTACGACGCAAGTTAGTTACCTGCGTTGACTTTAATTTCCTTCGTTTCTTCAATTTCTTTTAAATGACAATTTGGACCCCATGTTAATTATTTGATCATGCTTAAATCCCTCATATTCTTAATATAATTAATATCGCGAGTAGACATTTTTTTTTAAAATGATTAAAAATGTTCTATAAGTTACTTATACACGATTTTTTACTTTTTTTTCAGATTAGTTAATTGGACTTATAAATTAATTATATGATGATGTAAGAATACACAAAATATGTTACAATTAAATAACTCATTTAGCTTCTTCAATTTTTCCTAAAATAGTCAAATATATCTTATAATAAAGACAATATGAGTATTTAATTTGAATATATAGCAGAGACATCCAAAATTGGTATGGAAATCTAATTTGGATTTAGCTCATTATCATATACGTTGGTGATAGCTACAAACAAACAGAGCACCTGATATCTCATATAATACAAAAGACCCGTCAGAACCAGTTTTCAAGCTTATAAATGGGGAGAACTAGTTAGATCTAGACTCTCAATATATTTGATTTTGTGAAATTTCATGTTTTTATAGAAGATTATGTTACGGGTATAAAATAAAGATAATCTACCTATAATATATTCAAAAATAATCTTTTAGTCCAAAAAAATATCCTTTAAAAATAATATACATTATATCTCTGGATGATTTAGATATCTGACTATAGCAATTTTTTATTTACCCAAAATTGATTGAATTCTGGATATTTAAACTCTTAATTTCGTTATTTACAAAACAAATATGAAGAAGTAAGTTACATTCAATGTAAGTATGACTGTGTGACTAAGGAGGCTAAGAAATGATGAAGGAAGAAAAAGAAAAACAACGTAAGAAACAAAATGGTAGTGCAACGTGACCTAGGTGGCAACGAATGATAATGATGGTTTAACGTATATATATAACATAATGAATTTAATATAAGTTTTAGTTAGCTGTAACCAAAGCAAATTTTCATAATATGCTTACATATACCTAGATCGCTTTCAAAAACTGAACCTATAAGATTATATATACTTGTTTGCAGTATTAATAAGGGGCAAAAGATGGAGATTGAAAAAGTAAAAGACGTCATCACTTCATTGTGTCTCTTCATCTGTTCAGGTTTCTCCTGTTCTTTCTTCTTGGTGCTATTATACATTGTGATCATTTCAATTTTTGAAGAGCATGGGCTTATAGTTGCACTTACAGGTGCATTTTTAACTCCTGGTTTGATATGTTTGGCCTTTGCTTCATTTTTCTACACCCTACAATATATAGCTCATTGTAAACGGAGCATTATGGAATATGTAGAGGAAACTAGTAAGATTTCTGTTAAATTGGTTCAATACCAATATGGGGATAATAATAGACTTGTTGAAATTGTAGCCTTGGCTATGGCCTCAGTTTTGGCTTGGGCTTTAAGTTATATGCTTCTTGCAATTCTTATGGATGGGCTAAGTCATGACGTCTTAGTGGGCTCTCTTAGGCCTTTCCAAGTTCTTCTCTTAATGGGCGACGTTGTCATGTTTTTACTTGCAATACTATTATCATTTTCTTGTATATGTAGTATCATTGATCTGAATTGTCGTGGCACTAAGGTTGCATCTTCATTAACTTCTGTTGAAAGCAAGCAACCTTGTATTGTATAGTACTATTTGATCAAACATTATAATTAAAATTGTGTTTGAACTTTTCGTGACTGGCCTTTCAACAACGGTTAGTAATATAGCTGTCAAATGTCCAATATGGTGGATCTTTTTTAAGAACTTGCTAACAATATTCTTGGTAATTGGTGATGATATATTATGTGTGATGACATTTTTTTTAACATTTCATAAAATTATCTTAATGTGTGGTAAAATAAAGACAGAATTTTCATAGGTGGCTAAAAGATTCTTAGTAAAGATAAGGTCCAAAAATCCTCTCACCAAGATCCCTAATTCTAACTTTGTCATCGTCTAATCAAAAGTTATTATCATTCGGAAAAAATTTGTTAGTAATCAAGAGTAGTTTATACAAGTTATTTATATTCATAACATCGTCACATATGCACAAAAGTTGTTATTGTCTCATCAAAACTTGTGAATGAAACTCATAATGTTGTTACAAAGGCCTAAAAAGATGTTCCTGTTTAGCCAAATGTTGTTAGTTACCAATATGTTATAACAATTGTGAATGTTACTATGATATTGTTATCAATGTCCTAATAGTTGTCACTGTCCAGCTAATTGCCAAGAATTTATAAAAATTGTGAATAATACTCATAATGTTACTATAAAGGCTCAAAAAGTTGTTAACGTAGTGCAAAATGTCACTAGTTAGTCACTAAGAACTTTTGACTAGATGATAACAATTTTGGCCAGATGATGATGATGATGATAATAATAATAATAATAATTTTAGACTAAAAGTTAACACTGACATCAATTTAATTAGGAGACTTTGTTGGGTCTCAATTTAATTAAGGGGATGTCTCAAAACCTGATAGCAATTAACTTCCAGATCTATTATTAACTACCCTTAAATAAAAATATTCTTTTACCCTCTCACTTTTTCAAAAATATATCTTGAAGAATGAAAGTTTGATAGCTGCTAGATTGTCCATTTCTTTTTTTTTTAGTTAATCACCGCCCGGTTTAATCCGGACTCGAGGGGTAGGAGTGTTGCCCACATAGGCAAGGTTGTCTCCTCTTCCAATAAGAGCGCTTCCCGGGAATCGAACACGCGTTCTCATCCTTACGGAGGTTGTAGTCCACTTACCAGTTCAACTAACTACCCATTGGTTGCTAGATTGCCCATTTCAAACATAAAGAAACTGACAATTTCACCATATAACACGCTTTGACATTGATATGATCATATGAACCAGCCTTCATATACAAACCAATCACAAAACACAACATTTAAAAAGTCCATCCAAATATCAAATCAACAAACAATCAAAGCCACTACTAATAAGTGAGATATACATTAAACTGCATAATGGTATCAACACCATCTGTAGTATGCTGATCCACCTTAGGAAGCGTCTCAAGAACAGCATACCCCATTGCATTCTCATACCTCCCGGTTCCACCAACCACCGCGATCTCCGATCCTGGTGAGGCGGTCCGATGAACCCCGAAAAGACTTATAGTATCCTCAACAACCCCACCATGTTGTCCTTCACCACCACTATGCAATACAACAGTAACAACAAGTGTCTGACTTGTACCATCCAATGAACTAGCCAAGTAAAAGCCTTCAACCTTACCAATCACAGTTGAATCCAACTCATGCCCTTCTGTTATCTCATCATCAATCACTGTCACTGATCCAAACATTAGCTTCTGAAGGGTAAAACCGTCAGGCAGGTTTCCGGCGGATACAAAAGGTTGGTTATCGCCGCCGGTAACGGTCGTACCGGTCCCTTGGTTTTGGAAAACGGTTGAGGCTTGAGCTGCATTAAGGCCTATAAGGAGAGGAAGGTTGTTGTTTGTTACAATGCCGTTGAGTTTTGGGTTTACTAGTGGGATTCCTCCTACTATGGGGAAGAGGTTGTTGTTTATTTTTGAAAATGGGAGTCCGGTGACGTCGGTGTTCGATACTATTCCGGCGACTACTCGAGCCGATGGCTGCGATCCACCGATTATGTCGTGCATGAAGAATGAGAGTGTGGGTTGTTTTCCGGCAGGGATCGCCGGAGTTGATGCCGCCGTGTTGGTTCCGGTGACCGGAGAAGTTGCCGCCGGGAGGGTTGGTGTTATTGGTTCAGGTTCTGGGTTTTGTTCTTCACTATCATCGCCTGAAATTCATGAATGTTCAATTTTTTTTAATGATAAGAGAATGTCTCTGTTTTGACAAAACAGAGCTTGATATGAAAAGCAGCTAGAGATATAAATATGACATGGGTAGATATAAATATGACATGGGTAAAGGTGTAATTTTATTAATGAATGAAGTTTTGTAGTAGTAGTAGTATCTGGCACAAATATATATGTATTTGTTATACAAAATGGAATTCAGAACTACTTAGTAATCAATCAGATACAAAATGGCTAAAGCAATTGTGTTATATGCTTTTATTGCAACACTTAATTAGTAAAATTGTACATTTATCCTGTTGACATTTTTTTTTGAACTGAATTTACATTTTTTTTAAACTGAAATCCTGTTGACATTAATTCAACGTTTTATAGGTATGACGTTACATTGTACTAATATAAACACAAGTTAATAGGGCTAGTGTATGTTTGGCAAAAAAAAAATAATAGGGTTAGTGTATGAAAATATTTTCATGTTAATCAAGAATGTTCTATTTTTTTTTTTAAAAAAAAAAACCTCTGCTCACCCGCTACAAGTTTTTACTCACAAAACAGACCTTGACATAAAAGAACAGCCAATGTTATAAAATACTACTTCATCCGTTCCTAAATATAAGATCACTTTGGTTAATTTGGGGAGATTAAGGAAGACAATAAAATTACATGATTTTCCCAAAATCCCCTCAATTACTTAATTTAGAAAGGAGGAGGAGTTTTCAATGAAAAGAGAGAGTATAAGGGTAGTTTGTGCAAAACTTGAGATAAAATAGGAAGTGATCTTATATTTAGGTACTTATCCACTTCCTCAAAATGATCTTATATTTAGGAACGGAGGGAGTATTAGTTAAACATTATATATATTGGATGTTACATCTCACTTATTTTTTTCAGTTATAGGGCACGCATTACAAACAAGATCAAACCACATTGTCCCACTTAAGGCCCTTAGTACTTGACATTTATTTTAACACAAGTCAATGGCCTCTGTCTATAAAAAAGCTTCCATTTATGATATATGTTCTCTGTGACAGTATTCTTCTTTTCGCTACTTTATAAAAGTATTCTTGACATAGCTCATTTATTCTTATAAGAATGTGTCCAAAAAATGTAAACTTTTTTGTGACAAATAGCTCATTCATTTGTGTAACATTTTACCTGCAGCAGGTGCAGAGGCGGTCACAGCAACCGGGGCTTGAGTTGAATCATCGGTGTCCACTGTGGTTGGGGTGGTAGCCACCGGTATCGAAGCCGCATTGGTGGCGGCAACTGGGGCACCGGTGGCCACCAGGACCGGGACTGGGGCAGCTGTGGCAGCTGGAATTTGGGTAGTTGGTAGATTAGTAGGAGTTGGGAGTGTAGCAGGAATGGCTAGTCCTGGTTGATTATTGTTAATAACTTGTGGTTGTGGATCAACTTGGTCAAGCAATCTAGCTGAGTTCACGGTATTAAACACAGTGGCTACAAAGAAAAGGCAAATTATGAGTTTAGCCATCTTTCCAATGAAGGCTAAGCTTTGTGTGTGTAAAAGCTTAGAGAGACTTGATTTAGATGAATGCTTCAATTGTAGAATGCTATGATGAAGCAGGATTTCTTGTTGTCTATTTATATTCTTGTTCATACATCTCACGAGTGTATATAATATTTCTATTTATTTTAGATGTTGAAGTTGTTGTTATTAGCATATTTGGTTATTGGGTACGGCAATGTATAAAGCTATGGAGTGGTTGGATTACAATGTTGTTCCTCTGGCTTCAGAAATCAGGGTGTTTTAGTTGAAACCACTCAAACTTCTTGTTGGTCAACACAATGAACTATTCATCAAATTACATCATGTGATCCACAAAAGAAAGAAAAATTATTAGTTATACAAAGTGATACAAGGAAAAAATATTATACTAAGAATCAATACCCGTCATGAGCAAGCCAATTATACCTCTAGTTATTGAACAATAGTTTAATTAAGACGGGGATTGAATTGAATCGGATTGAAGGGTTTGATTTCAAAGTTGAACATGGATCACTAAAACACTATAGTTTCTATCAAATGAATCATGGGTTATATTATTCACTGCACACACGTGAATTCTCTCTAAGTTAATTAGATTGTGGTCGGGGTTATTCTCTATGATTTTGTTCAGTAATATGGTTCTTTCTTGATCAACATTTTTCAGTTACCTAGCATTATAACTCAAAAAATTGTACAGATGTTGAAATTCAGCCAATTCAACACCGAGTCTTTTTCTTTTTGGTAATACCTTGAGTCTGTTTTAGTTCAAGATGAATGATTTCTTGTCATGACTCATGAGTACTTTTATGGATCAACATGGGATTGAAGATTATATTGTCTTAGCTTTTCAGATTCAGAATTTATTACAGCTTATTACATCCACTGCATCGTCCTAGTCACCGATCTCTTAAATTTCAATACACATGAACACAACGTTTTGATTCTATATTACTGTGATAATATTATTGTTTTTCATTTGTATCTCTCATTTTAAATATGGCTCTTTTCCTTTATTTTAAATGTATTTTATCCAAATTATAAGAGGCAGATTTAGATTTCTCGCTCCAAAAATCTGTCTGGAATGCGACTTGATTATGTACTTATCATAGATTCCGTGTTCGGCCTTTCTTCAATTGGATATGAAATTATAAGTTCCTTAATTCCTTAGCTTGTGATTTTTCTATTTTGGAGAATCATAATTCTTATTCATGCTTAAGATTACTAATTTTATTATGGTTGAGAAAAGTTATACTCAATCTTTTATAGCTTGATCAAAAAACTACTATCACTAAAAAGGCTCTCTTGGATTGCACTGAAAACATGTTCATAGAAAGACGCATTGAAGGCTAGGAATTATTTAGACTGCATGTAGAATTGGTAAGCACATTAAGTAGGTAAGGTCCAAAAAGTCACACTATCAAGAAGTTTTTGCGTTCATGATCATCTTGGAATATTTACCATAAAACTTGTAATAAACAAATTTTATCGCTACTTTGAATATTGTTTACTACAGCAAATAAGATTATCTTAGTACAACAAAAAAAATGTTAACCCCATATTATCAAAGAAGGTAGACATCAAAAGAAATAAGCATAGAGCTGGTGACTATTCCTTTATGTTGTTGACTAAACCCAACTCGTTGTACCACCTTAACAGAAGCATAACCATTAGCATCCTCATACTTGCCACTACCACCAATCACTGCAACATGTGATTCAATAACATCACTCCTTAGCTCTCCAAAAAGCCTCAACTCAGCTTTATCATCATCAACCTCTCCAAAATTCACAGTCAAAGCCATCATATAACTGCCATTCTCATTATTATCCTCTGACCCATCCATCACATATACTCCTTCTGCTTTCCCAAACTTGTGCAATGTACCATCCATTTCTTGTAGTAATTCCTCTTGTATTGAAGTTGTCTTCCCCAGTTCTAAGTCTTGGAGATTTGCTTCTTTGGTGGGAAATAAGAATCCCATGGTGTAGATAAGGTCATGAGTTTGTTTCATGTGTTCATCATTGTCACTGGAAGATTCTGATGATGTAGGAGGAGAAATGGGAAGAGGGTTTGATGAGAAGGGAAATAAATCATTATTGGTTGATGATGAGAGAGAAGTGCTAAGGGTGTGTGGCATTAAGAATGTGAGTTTGTGAAGATGGCTATGATTGAGATTGCGGTTATGGGATGGATTAGTGTTTGTTAAGATTCGAGCAAAGCAAGGTTGATTCGTTAAGGAAGTGATGAATGAAAGAAAGATTATGGCTATGGTGGTCTCAAGAGAAGTGAGCTTAGACATTTTATGAATCAGCTACTTCATCATTATGATTTATGCCATTTTCAATCTGTTCTCTGGTTATATGATTCTATAAAGATTTTTTATAAACTGCTCTGTTTATATATATAATACACTACTGCCTTTGAACTTTGGTGAGGAAGAAATGGGCTTAGGTAGTGGTGGGGTTGTTAATGAGGCTCTGGGACAGAGTCTTTTCTTTCCTTTTTTTTCTTTTTTTGCTTTTTTATTTTTTGATTCAAGTTTAATACAAACAATTCAAAGATGTTTTAATAGCAGAATCAGGGTTTGGGTTGGTTGAAGTGATTGAGTCCATCCATTTGGTATAGTGAAAACAAGCCCACTCTTCTCCATTCACCCACCCCATAGTTTTTTGAGCCCATAAAATCAATTTATTGTTGTAGGATTAGAAAAATACATACAAAAAAAAAACCGGTTGGAAGACCTTTTTTCGGCCAACTGGATTGGAAGATTTGATCCACTAACTATCTGGACTAATCCAAGGCTTTGATTTTCTTTTTGTTTTTATAGTATTTCCTTTTTTGTTTTTAAATATATGGGAAGCGAAATTTCAATGTGATAAATTAAAACAATAAAACACTGACAATCATATAAAATTTCCAACGATGCTAAACATATATGTGATTTGATCTTTTTTTGTCCAACATATGTGATTTGATCTTATGTAGCAAGAACTAGCAATTACATATTTACATATATGACATGTGTGTGTGAGGTTTAAAAGCATGCGGTTTGATATATGAGGAGGTGGGTTGGACCAAGGTTGTTAAAATCGGGGTTAGAGTCGGGTTCAGTCCAGATAGTGGGTCAAAAATTAGTGGGTTAGTGATGAATCAACTTGAGAGTTAGACATGTAATAATTAGAATGATATAATTTCATTATAATAGATCAGATTTGTTATGCTTTAATTATAAAGGTTAAATTATACTTTTGGTCCCTTATGTTTGCATCAAGTTTCAATTTAATCCTTTATGTTTGGAAAGTATACTTTTAGTTCTTTTTTGTTAACACTGTTAGTTTAACTTAACGGAAAATGCTAACGTAACAATTTTTAATGGTTATTAACTGCTGAAAAAATGTTCAGATTAAAATATTTGAGTGTAAATATTCTTATATTTTCAAAATTTATCATTTTTGGTCTAATTTCATTGTAAAATAATCATTTAAAATTGTTAAGTTAGCATTTATCGTTAAGTTAAACTAATGGTGTTAACCAAAAAGGACTAAAAGTGTACTTTCCAAACATAAAGGACTAAATTGAAACTTGATGCAAACATAAGGGACCAAAAGTATACTTTAGCCAATTATAAATAATAACTGTCGAATACATCACATTCATATTTTGCAAGTGTTTAATTATGATGGGCACAATATTCATATTTCATTAATAAAAATAAATTTTGAATACAAATCATAGTATTTAATTATTTATACATATTTTAGCTCAAAAAAATATTTTCATATTAAAAAAATTCATAAGTCAAACAATAAAAAATTAAAAATTCATTTTGAATTCACATTATATCAGCCAAATGGTAAATAGTATTATTATTATGCATTTTTTAAAATATATTTTAAGTGTGTATACCCTTTGATCCAACATCTAATTGATTTGGTTTTCTAGAGAGAAGGTGCCTCTAGAGAGAAGTTAGAGAAAATAGGCTAGAAACACCATTAAAACCCCAACCACCATGCCTGAACTTCATCTTCCTTCTCCGATCAGCTATCACTCCCACTTGCATGCAATTTTTCCCATCTAAAAACCCACCACCAGTTTCTTGTCTCTTTGTTCAAATCAACCAACATTGTTCCCAAGTCATAAATCATCTAAGCTCATTTACCATCCAAGCCTCTATTCCTAGATCCACTTCTCCTTTGTCCTTAGAACTTCCTATGTTTCATTTTCCTATTCACATCCTCATCCTCATTTTTTCTTTGAATCACCATCATCGCCTCTTTGTCCCTCTCTCAGCTGCGCACCAGATCTTCAACATCAACTCATCATCCTCTTTTTCTGTGTTCATAAGTCTCTAACCAGATACAAATGGGAGGCTTCAGATCTACTACCCTCTTCGGCAAGTATAAAGCTAGGAAAAGGCAGATCTCATCATCAAATGTCTTGCTTGCTGTTAAAAGGCTCGAGAATCAGAAGTTTATCATATGGATTGCAAGCCAAAAGTCTAACTTGGGGTTCCTAGCAAATCTGAATCCTTTGCTTAAGTTATATGAAGGTTCAAGAGATCAGGGGAACTTGATGCTCTTGAAGTCCCGATCGTTCGTCGTTGCTGTTCACTATTATCTAAGTTCTAGTTATGTGCTTTCTGTAGTTGTTTTAGTGGTTTTAGAATTTGAATTCCAACACGGAATCATGATCAAGTCTTACATTGATGGAATTTTTAAGTTCTCGAAATGTCATTATAGTTTTTATGGGATTTATAACTTAACGTTAGCTTTAAGTCCTTTTCTTTCAAACCCTTTATGGGTAGATGTGCGCATTTCCTCCCTTGAGAAGGAAGTTAGTGACATAATCTTCATCAACTTCATGTTGATGACTCTTTCTATATATGACATTAGAGTGCAGGAATTTTCCATATGGTGTACTACTTGGTCATATTCTCGTATTGGAATTCTAGCTTTATGTTTGTGTTTGTGTTTGTGTTTGGGTGTTTATTTACGTAAATTTTAGTCTGTAAGAACATGTTTATTTATTAATATATATCATTTTGATTTTGCTAAAAAAAAGTGTGTATACCCTTTCATTCATTAATACAAATTGCTGTTGGCCCCAAAAAAGTAGTACAAATTGCATATTTGAAAATAATTGATTTATTTAGCTGATAAAAAGAAGTTAATTGGTTTCTTTGAAAGAATAGGCCCAAGCCTATTAACACCCCTTAACTTAACCCTAATTCTCACTTCCTTCCCTCCTTCTTTAGGTGAGCCACCACACTTAGCTTTCACACACCGGTGCCTCCTTCATCGCATTCTCTTCTCTATTGTCTCAACATCACAACAACTCTCTTCCCCATCGTTTGAATATCACACTAACACCAAACGTCACTAACATCGACATGAAGCTATTCGATTAGATCTCAGCACGTTGTCTAGACAATGATTACTAAACTCGAAATAGAGGGTAGACTAGTAGAAGTAATGTGTCAAGAGTTAGTGGGTCATTTATAAATCGACTTGGGAGCTATACAGTAATAGTTATAATAATACCAGTATAACTTAATTATATGATATATATCATAATATTTATATCTTAATTAATTACAAAAAATGTATGTTGAATACACATCCACATCTTAAATTATTTAATTATAATGGATCATAAGATTTACATTTCAATTATAAAAATGCAAATTCTCATTAGGAAATGTATCATCGTTTACTACCAGCTAGAGAGTATCTTTTAACACGTGAAAATAAAAAAGGGTAAAGGGTCAAATCTAGTACTGTACTATTGGCCAAAGTACACCCCACATAAAAATGAATTTCGGGTCTCAAAACTAGCACTGATCAAGTACACACTAGGCCAAATGTAGTAAAACCGTGAAAGTTGACGGGGTTGACCGTTAAGTTTAACCAAATTAAAACATATCACCTGCCATGTCACCTAATTAGGCTAAGTCACCTGCCATGTCACAACCATTTTCGCCACATCATCACCTTCTTCCCTACCACCATCAACACCTTCAAACTTTCCATCTCCGACCCAGCAACTCCCTCTCCCTCCTCCCTGTGCCTCTCCTTCCTCCACCTGAGCAAATGTCCCCAGATCTCACTTTCTCTCACTAGCAATCAATTCCTTTCTTATAATCGTTCCTTTCTTACAATTCCTTGGCCACATAGTGCATCCTCGCCACCGTCCCACCCGCAGCCCCACTGCGAGCCCCGTCATCCACCCTGCCGCCGCTAGACCCTCCCCTTGTTCCTACACCGCCGCCACTGCAACGCGTTCAGAGTCTGCCGCAGCTCGATCCGCCGTCTCGCACCTCCAACAACAAGTTCAGAGTCTGCCGCAAACTCAGATCTCTTCATCTCCTCTCCGCCGTCGATCCACAGTGAAAAGACGGATCAAGATTTTGAAGACCACAGAGAACAAGTCATTCTCACCGGCGATTTTGAGCTCCGGTAGATTCCGCACTGTTTCAGATTTCCAAGGTGGTGAGAAGTGTCACTGAAAAGTGAGAAATTTGTGTGTTTTTATGGAGGTTTAATTGGAGATTTTGGTGAATGTTGATATGATTTCTTTTTCATGGCCAAGAGTTTGTTGACATATAAAGATGAAGATGAAGGTGGGAGAGAGAGAGTGTAATGGAGAAGATGATGATGACATGGCAAAGAGATGATGATGAGGTGCTGACGTGGTTTAATAAGATGACATAGTAGGTGATGTGGTCTAAATATGTCAAAACTAACGGTCAAACTGGTCAACTTTCACGGTTTTGTTACATTTGGCCCAGTTTGTACTTGATCAGTGCTAGTTTTGAGACCCGAAATTCATTTTTATGTGGGGTGTACTTTGGTCAATAGTTCAGTGCTAGATTTGACCCTTTACCCAATAAAAAACAAACAAAAATTAGGTACTACAGGATCCCGTGTGAATAATGGGTAGGATTGTGATGGATAGATGATATATGTGTTACGATACTTTCAGAATGTTGCTTGCTAACTTGAAAAAAAGTCGTGCGCTCACACACAACACACACAAACAACTATCTTTGGATACGATGACCAACTTGTGTTGTCATGCATGGACGGAGGCTTTGTTGTTCACACAAAAGAATGGCATGCAATTAAAGTTTAATTTCATTGTCGAGTTAGGAAGCAGCAGTAATAGCTCAAACTTGAAGCCAAGTTTGGAAAGTGGGACAGTGGGAGAACCCAAAACGACATGTTGAAAGCTTTATGTTCACTGTATAAAAAAAAAGCTTTATGTTCAATCCCCCCCTCCCAAAAACGCAGACCCCATATATGGATTATGCGTCGACGTCATAATCATATTTATTTAGTTTTTTTGAGTGAATGATATATTTTTTTTGTTTGCCAAATATACATATAATATTATATTCGTGACATTTTCTTTCAAAACCCTATGGCTTACGCCCGCCTATAATAATTACACTACCTTAATTCCCATTATTTTCCTTTTTTTGTCGTCATTATTTGACTTTATCTTCTACGAGTATCTACAGTATTTTGACAAGTTGAATTGCAGTGTCAAATTGCAATTAATGGCAACCTTCCCCCCTACAACGATAAGGCAACGGATGACTTTCGCCAAAAACGACTTCCAATCTTTTTTTATAAAGTCACGTTCACAACTTGTACATTAAAAAGGGAAATTTGCAGTTTAGTCCCTGATAAGGGAAATTAATACTGGAAGGTCCCAATACATTCCATAATAATTATAAAGTCTCAGGGGTCCTTTCCTGCAATTGTTTGCTTATCTTCAATGACCATTTTGCCCTCATAAGATGAAAGCATAGTCCCCCTGTAGGGACCAGTGAGATGAAAATCATCTTTAATGAGGGCAAAATGGTCATTGAAGTTAAGCAAACAATTGCAGGAAAGGGCCCCTGGGACTTTATAATTATTTTGGAATGTATTGGGACCTTCCAATATTAATTTCCCCTTACCAGGGACTAAACTGCAAATCCCCCTATTAAAAATGAGTTCAAATTTTTGTTACCAGGTTCTAATCGGTTGACTACCGGAAAGCTGAATATTATTTAAATTAGCCTTGATCAGATGAATTTTTTTGTTTTTAGATAATGATGAATTTTTTTTTATTTGGATTAAATATGAAAAAGATAAAAATATATTTGAAAATGAAGCATAAATTTTTTCTTGTTTCTGTCATGAAAATCAATCATGTACTCTGTCAATGTTTAATTTGTTTTCCTACTCATTAAACTAAATTGGTTTAGAATTTGCCAAAAAATATATGAAGGTAAAATAGTAAATAAAATATAAAATTAATTTTAAAAAATATAATTTAATTTTTTTTTTTGAGGATATTTCTAATGTGTTAATGGATTAGATTAAACTGCAGGTTCAAAAAGGATGTTTGAGTAATAAAGGCAAAATAGAAGGGAAATTAATGTACTTCACTTTTTTATTTAGAGGAGGAAAGCAGTTCCCATGGCCATACTTAACATCTCATTTCTCAATCAAATAATTAAAAAGGGGGGTTTATGCCCAATAACCTTAAAATATTATTGCTTCCGCCTTCCATGGACCTGAATTTTAGCAGATTGAAATAAGAAAATTAAATATTCCTACCTTATAAAATTATATTTGTATTTTTTTATTGCATTATATTTGTAATTTATAGTACAGAATTATATTATACACTAATTATATTATACACTAATGCTATGCCATGTGTAGAATCATTGAGTTGCGGGCCTGGATCTTCGTTGGCGAGGGATTCTTTCTTTCACAGTTTCATTGAATCTGTAAAATGAATAAAAAAATATAAAAAAATCAATACCCCGAAATACACGGGAATATTCTGATAAAAAAAACACACGGAGATATAGTCAATAAACGCGCACATATTTTGATAATAAATAAATAAACGCGCACATAAAGCAAATGATATAATTAGACAATAAGATTACATATATACAGTCACACCCATTATGATATATATATATGTCCGTATCCCCACCTCATCACGCACTGAATAGCGAAAGAGGAAGAAGCTGCTAAGGTTTCTAATTTTCATCAAAGCTGATTTTTCTGTGACTGCTCTGAGTGCTCTCTCCATCCATCTCTCTCTATATCTTCTCTTCATTATATATGGTTTGTCTCTTTTTTTCTGTTGATTTTAGATTCTTGGTATTCTCAGAAACCTCTAATAATTTGCACTTCAATTCATTCATTCCTTTTCTCTTTTTCTGTTATTGCAGGCCAACTACGACGACACAGGAATCCAATACCATGAGGTACGTACCACGTACACACACACACACAAGAGATTCATGTACTCACTTCTTTGTACTATATGTTCCTGATTTCCAATATATTCGGACCTATTAAGACATGGAATTTCTGAATTATTTGCAGGAGTATGTGGAGAACTCTCGGGGAATGAAGCTGATGACGTGTCGATGGGTTAATGAGAAGGAAAACTCGAAAGCTTTGGTGTTTTTGTGCCATGGTTACGCCTTGGAATGCACGGTCACCATGAACAGTAAGTTATTTAATTTCAATTAATTTAATTAAAGCTGATGATTTAATACCATATATAATTAATATATTAAAAATGAATTAATCAATGGAATATATTTAAATAGACGCAGGAAGGAGGCTGGCCAAGGAAGGATTTGAAGTTTATGGAATAGATTATGAAGGTCATGGCAAATCAGATGGCATGCCTGGTTTTGTGAGCAATTTTGATAACGTTATCGATGACTGCTCTACTTATTTTTCCTCTATTTGCGGTCAGTTTTAATTTCTCCTTTGCGTTATCTCTTCATACTCTTTATTCTTAATATAAATATTTTTTTCCCATGATATTCGTTCCTGATTATGTGCTCCAAACTACTTGTCTTTTGGCATAGTTCCAAGTATTCAGTTCAACTCCTTTTACTCCTAATATACTGTGTCATTAATTTTTCATGCCCCAACTTTTGAAATTTTGAATGCAATTCCATTTTCTACTCCACTTTTTTATTTTCATTTTTCTGTCTTATTTTGACGACGTAACAAACTTTTGACTTACGTTTTGACTTTTCAATGTCTTTCATCATCTTAAAATTTCATAGTACTAGACTGCTATACATTTATTTTAAGAATAAGAAAATCGAATTTATGAGTCTATTTTGGCTGTGTATGTCTTCAAAGAAATGTTTAATCTGGGATTGCGTATAAAGTATAAGGCTCTTTGTATGAACGTGAGCAATAGAGTCGGAGAGATTAAAATTAAAGGGGGGAGGCATTTGGTTAGAAATTAATGTATGAATAAATTGCATGTATCATCTTTAATTATTGCCATACGAATTTCTGTTGCTGTTTATCTAAGTGGAATATAGAGAGTAATTTTTTTTTATCTGCCCCAAGAGTGTGACACTGTGACCACATTTAGTTGCCTACAATGCCTACCTAAAGTAGGACTGCATCCAAATCAAAGAATTATATAATTCTGAAACCCAGACAAAATCTTACAACTCATTCGTTATTTTCTTTAGTTAATTACTTTTGTGTTTATGAAAAAGATTACGTGTGACTTTGAAAAATAAATAACGATAAATATTAATGATTTGAAGACAATTGAGAACTATGCTAAACCTATAATATGGTTCGAATTTTCTAGAAAAACCAATCAATTTTCATTTTTTATTTAAAATCAAAAGTAATCAAAATCTACCATATTATGATTTAACTAGCTATCCTTTAAGTGCTAAGAAAAAGTCCTACAAAAAAAAATAAAAACGAAGTGTGTGAGTGTGTGTACACTGTCCAAAGAAGTGCATGTTGAACTGAAATTTGATACGCATGAGTTAATAAGAGGAAAAGGGTGAAAATGAATTATGATAGTGACATTGATTTTATTGAATATATGGTTGATGAGCAGAGAAGGAAGAGAACAAGAAAAAGATGAGGTACTTGGTGGGGGAATCCATGGGAGGAGCTGTGGCTCTCTTGTTGCACAGGAAAAAACCACACTTTTGGGATGGTGCCATTTTGGTAGCTCCCATGTGCAAGGTTGGCTTCCTTTTTCCTTTTCCTTTTGTTTTTATTTGCATTCTTCATTGATCTGTATTATTATTTTCATTTCTGAAATTAATTAATCTTAGGATGCCCCATTCTGTTTTTGTACTTTTTCTTAATTTATTTTTATAAAAGTTGGTCCATAAAACTGCGACTAGTCATGGTTGATTGGCAGATATCAAGCACGCGTGGACCTATTTTTGTTTTTTTAAAAGAAGAAATAATATCTCAAAATCTTTATAACTTCTAATAAATTTTGTAATTAGAAAATTGTTGAGCGATTTTTTCTTATTGCTTTCTCAAATTGTTTGAAGTGATTATATGATCATTTTTTTAATGAATTCAGCAATACTTGTTTTCTAATTTAATTTACTCGAGATGTGTGAATAATTTTGACCAAAAAGATGTGTAAATAATTATGCACTTTGTGATTTAGATACTGTTGTTTAAAGGGGACAATATTTGTCATTAGTTACCTAACGCTGCATCACATTTTTTAGTGGTCAAAAGCTGCATCACCATTCGTGATCCATTATATTATTGAACTAAAATATTGAGTTGTCAGTGATGATGCATGCTATCGTATTATTTATTATTTCCATTAACTACTTTCAATGGAAGATGCTTGAATTTTAGTCAATGAAAAATAATGATGAAATGAATGAAGTAGAATGCACGATATTCTGACAAAAAAAAAAAAAGAATGCACGATGTTGATATCTCCATAATGATTAAAGATCCATCAGGACTTGTGGTTTCCTAAATCGTGTGTATCAATCAAAATCTTAAAACAAGAAAATGATTCACTATTCTTGTGATACAACTATATAACTATATGGACCCTTTGTGTTGACTTAAAATGTGTCCATTAATTGAGTTGAGTGCCTCCTAAGGATAACGTATATGAACTATGAAGTTATAATATCCTGCTACAATATAGTAACTACTACGTAGTATAAATTATTTTAATTGATTCATTGGATTTAAGAAATAGAGTAGTTGTTAACTCATTAAATTTGTCATAGATTAACTTTTTCCTAAATTTTATCTATATTTTATTGAGGTTCTGAAGTAGTAGATTTAAGTCACATTTAAGTATTAATTTTAATGATTTAGAGGGAATATAGCTTTTAAAAGTCAAGTTTTCTTTACCGACTCTCCTCATTAATTAGTGTGGAAATTAATACTATATGATATTTATATTATTGACTATGATAAGTGAGTCATGTTAGATGATAAATAATGGGGGTGAATGAATGGTGCAGATAGCTGATGAGATGAGACCGAATCCAGTGGTGATCAACATGTTGACGGCACTAAGTAAGATCATTCCCACTTGGAAATTAATACCAACAAAAGATATCATTGACACTGCCTTCAAGGAGCCCCACGTTAGAGATCAGGTATGCACTTATACTAATGTAGTAATTTCACATTCCATCGCGGAGTGATGATATTTAATTTTGGCAAGGAAAAAAAATGATATGTAATTATAATTCAAAATTCATTAAGTAATTGAGGTGTTTATTCAACAACTTTTTTTAGCGGTTCCTTAGATCGTCATATTACTTTTAAAGTATTCATATTGCTGTTTGATATGAAGTAATTAATGAACTATCATTATAAGTGCAACTAATAGGCTTTTTTTTTTCTTTTTTGATAACACAACTAATAGGCTTTCTTCATATATGTTTGAAAACAATTTTCCGCTAGTTTTCAATAGATGCAATGCTGATATTGTTTGATATGACCTATTCCTCTCTTGTGATCCTCAGGTGCATGAATATAGTCATAAGCTTACATAATTTTTAAATTGCTCTTAATTTTCTTGATATCTTTGTGATAATATGTCGAAATTGGATAACATTTACGCAATAATTTTTTATTTGAAACGTATTTATATTTTTTTTCTTGTGGTTATAATTTGACGGTGTTGTACGTCGTCTAACGATAGACTACTTTCGTGTTAACAAGTTGTATATGAATTATGATTTTTTTGGCTAAATATATGAATTATTAAATTGCAGATTAGAAACAACCCATTGTGCTATAAAGGACGCCCTAGATTGAAAACAGGGTATGAACTTTACAGAGTCAGCACGCATCTTGAGAAAACATTACATGAGGTAAATACTTGTACTACAAGATACACTGATCCTTCCTTCCTAGTAATACATAGACAAGATAAATTAAAAGGCTTTAATTTGTTTGGATACATAGGTTTCACTGCCATTCTTGGTTCTACATGGTGAGGAGGACAAAGTGACAGATAAATCAGTGAGTGTTCAGCTACATGAGGTGGCTTCAAGCAAAGACAAGACAATAAAGTTGTACCCAGGAATGTGGCATGCTCTTCTCATTGGAGAACCGCCGGAAAACTTGAAGATCGTGTACAAAGACATGGTTGATTGGCTTGATGACAAATGCAAGTATGGAAATGCCAGATTAGAGAGAGAACTTAAAACCCAAAACGAGGACAGCCTTGTTGTTAGTTGATGATTTTCTATTTATTTTTTTCTGCATTAATGTTTTTATGGTGATTTATATGTAAGTACCATACTGTGAAATAGTGTCTATGTATACTATGTGTTAAAAGGAATTCAACGTTTGGCATGTTCATCTGTGTGGTCCAAAATGCGTTTAACATTCAAGCTCTAAACAAATTAATAAAGGTGATGACTCCTCTCACATAATCGCGTCTTCCAGTATAAACTTAAACAACATTCGTTCGGTAAACTCGTTACTATGTATCATATCAGATTTTGATCCATAAAGAAAGGAACGAAGTTAAATGGGCTACAAATTATTTTAGTATATCAAATGGGCTACAGTCTGAAAAATTATTTCAATGGGCTGATAAATTTATTTAACATTTTTTGAAAAAAAAAATCAACTTTCATGTAAGCAACAAAGAAACCAATTTAATCCTATGTTAATGGATAGATAAAGTAAAGGGTTAAAGGTCAATTTAGCCACCAAACAATTAAGCAAGGATCAATTTGGCCACCAAACAATAAATGGTCCAAATTTGGCCTAAAAACAATAAAAAAGTCTCACATTGGCCAATGATACTTAGGAGGAATATAATTTCAGCTGTGAAAAGTCTCTTTTACCCCATTAAAACAAATAAAAACAAAGAAATTTGTGGGTCCCACTTATGTTCAAAAGACATAAAAAAAATATGTCTCTCTTCCTCACATCATCTTCTTCACCCATACACCATTCCCAGGAAAACCTTCAAAACCCATCTACCTTCAAATCCTTCAATTCTCTCATTCACGCTGTTGTTTGCTTCACATGACTATAAATTTCATTCTGCATAAGTGCATTTAAGAGTCACGTCTAGACTGTAGTGTTTGTGATGAACTTTGCAGGCTCTACTTCTACGGTCTCGTCTTTGTCTTTTTTGTCTCATTCATGAACGATCATATCTGCTCTCTATGATGGCTTTTCATTTGGTTTCATCTATTTTTTCGAGTGAATTTTAATCAATCCTACTTCTAGTATCTTTTTATATTTGAGTCGACCTCCCAACCCATGGATATAAAAATCATTTGTTAATTGTCGATGCTTTCTATACTTAGATCAGCATGAATATAACTCAAGTTTATTTACTCACTATTTTAGCTATCAACCATGTTTTTAGCTTTTAAGTTTAAACTCCTACAGAGTGAAGAAGATGATGTGAGGAAAAGAGACATATTTTTTTATGTTTTTTGAACATAAGTGGGACCCACAAATTTCTTTGTTTTTATTTGTTTTAATAGGGTTAAGAGAAGACTTTTTACAGTTGAAATTATATTCCTCCTAAGTATCATTGGCCAATGTGAGACTTTTTTATTGTTTTAAGGTTAAATTGGGACCATTTATTGTTTGGTGGCTAAATTGATCCTTACTTAATTGTTTGGTGGCCAAATTGACCTTTAACGTAAATAAATTTCAAAAACAATAACAACGGCCTGTTACATAGATCCACGATTCCACTGTACTAATCAATAGCTAAATCTTTGGATTAATGTCATAAAATTTTAATGACTGAAAATCAATTTTATATGAACTATGTATAGATGAATTACCATAAATTAAAAAAAATAACATAAGGTTCTCCTAAGTATTACTTCCTCTAATTCTAAATATAAGATCTAGTTGACTTTTTTGGAAAATCCTAAAAAAACAAAATAATTTAATTATAAATTGATTTACCTAATTTTTTTCTCTTATATTAGTTTATTTTATTTATAAGAAAATGAATAATCTAAAAAGATATCAAATATGTCATGATTTAATAACCTATTTCACAACCTTAATTTCTTTAAAAAAAGTCAACTATATCTTATATTTAGGATTGTAGATAGTACTCCCTCCGTTCCTAAATATAAGACCTAGATAACTCTTTTTTGGAAAGATTAAGGTTGCAAAATAGCTTATTAAATAATGACATATTTAATATATTTTTAGATTATCCATTAGCTTATAGGTAAAATAAACTAGTTTAAAAGAAAAAATTAGGTAAATCAATTTATAATTAACTTATTTTTTGCTTTTTTTAGGATTTTTCAAAAAAGTCATCTAAGTCCTATATTTAGGTACGGAAGGAGTAGTATTTTATAATATCCTTTTCTAATATCACCATTAAAATAAAGCTGAATGCTATATGTTTTAAGAAAAGAATACGGGTAATTAATTAATACTCAGTGTCACTTTCGAAATTGTTTGGTCTGAAAATTGAAATTGAGAATGAAATTACTGAAAAGACAAAAGTATCCCCATAGAAAAATGAAAATGACGGTGTTGTCCTCCATGGGGATTAAGGCACTACTTGTAGTTGTCGCATTTCTTCCTTTGCCCTACTCTCTCCTCCTCCGCCGCCATCTCCACCGTCGGTTCGCCATTTTCTCCTTTTCCTTTTTTTTCACTTCTCATGTCTCAGCTAATATGATGCCTTTTCCTTTTCCTGTTAAAATTACAATTGTGCCCTTTTAGATTAATAATGTGCTCACTAATTGTTCATAGAATCATAATTTTTGATCCTTTGGTGATTAGTATCGTTTCTTGTTTTTTTGTATGACAGAGAAAGGTGAGGGCTTTTCACATTTTTTGGGATCTACTGTGCTTTGTTAAGCACTCTCACCATGAAGCTCGTTAGGTATTTTATTTTTTTATTTTCTTTCTTATTTCTTATTTTTTGGCATTGTTGATGTTTCTTTTTGGCCTTATGTTCACTGTGAAATTTTGAGCAGGTTTTTGATGAAGTTAAACAATGAAACTGTCTCAATTGAGCTTAAGAATGGTACTGTTGTTCATGGCACTATTACAGGTTTCTTCTCTTCCTTTTGCCCATTCTTGTTTTCATTTTGCACATTGTACACTGAAAGGTATGCTTTTGTACACAGCAATGTAACAAGCTTTGAAGTAGTCTTCTTTTATGCTTTAAGGTGTCATGCCATGTCTAATATTAGTTCCTTGCTTGTATTGTGCACAAATGCTACTCATGTTTAAGTGTACTTTGTTAGTGGTTTGAATGTCTTTGTATTCTTGATGACCATGTTTAGGCTGTTCGTGTTTAATACTCCCCTCGTTCCTAAATATAAGATCACTTTCTAACTTTTCCCAAGTTTTTCCCAAATTAACCCTAATAATGCTTATCTATAGTTACAAGCAAGAGAGAGGGAGAGGGAGAGTGAGGATAAAAGTTTATGGTTAGGATAGATTAGCAATATCATGTGTTAATAACTAATTTAACTAACATCCTTAATCTAATCAAATTTAGAAAGTGATCTTATATTTAGGAACTGAGGGAATATGTTTCAATTGCTCAGATATGTTTTTGAACTGTGAGGATAATTTTGGAACTGGTCTGTGTTTATGTTAAATTTCTAGTTTTATGCCCTGGGTGTTCCACTTCTGTGTCAAATATTTTTCATTTTGAGTGTTTTAGCTAATTTTGTGTATCACATGCATAAATGTAGATCATAGTCCGCTTTACATTGTTTAATATCTGATTTCATCCTTCTCACTCATTGTACAGTTGGCTTTCTTCTCTGATAGTCTCTTGTTATAAAATGGGATTAAATAGCATTTTTTACCCAAGTTACTATTAACAAATTAGCATCTAGCTCAATTGAATATCAAAAGGGTTAGATTTACCGAAGGACGTTTTATCTAGAGGCAAAACAGCCTTAACTATCTATTTTGGATGTTTCCAGTTAGTTAATTGTGTCAAATGCAACTTCTCTGATTATTCGATGGTCAAAATGCTCTTTAAGCCTTTTGTGTATGATAAACATGTGGACATGTGAGTTTTGACTAACGGTTAACATTCATGAAATAGACTGTTCCGGCTATTTTGCCCTTAGATAAAAGTTCAATCGTTGAATCTGACCCTTTAGATAGTCTATCTTGCCAGACGCTAATTTCATAATAGTCAATTGGTAAAATTGTTGTTTAACCTTACAGTATATTAGAGTTATCCATAGTCTTGAAATTTTAGCTGCACCAAACCTACATATGCTTTGTTATAGATATCAGATATGTACAAATTACATTTTGATAAAATAAGTCAACAAAACTATCTAATGTGTTATATCATAAAAGATATATACTTATCATGTGAGGGGTATTTGAAAGAATACCCAACAACATAACAATCAACTGTGATTAAAATTTCTTAGCATCATAAACTGTCACACAATAGTGTTTACCATTCCGGATACTACTTAAGATATCCAAAATAATCAATATCACAGTACAACAAAAGTCATCATAATGTTTTATCTTATAGATTTAAGGGTATCCTAAATCTTCAACCTCATGCACCACATTGATAGCTTACTAAAGAGATCCAGAGTCCTATATATATTTATGATGATCACTATTATGTTTGTTCATGATAATGATATAACATTCTAATCATGGCTGAACGTGTACGGGGTCCTTTTCGTTAGGAGCCAAATGCCCATATCTGTTGACATAAACACATCCTTAGAGGAGCCATATTTGTGTTGGGGACTTACAGAAGACATAATGACACTTTGTTACTCATGCTCTGTTGTGGTGTTGGAAGAAGGAGGGGGAAGGGGGAAGAGGGAATAAGAGTAATGAAAACAGATAGACAGAGAGAACAGAGGAATAGAAGGAGAAAATTAGGAAAAAGGGAATTCAACCCATTAGGTTCCCAATTGATTGTCATATTTATAGCCTATACTCTCACATACCCTCTAACAACTCTTACGGCTATATTAGTCTAACCAACTAACTAATCCTTATTCTTAGTTTATTTACATTACATGGTCACTCTATCTTATCAGTGTGTGTGTTATCCTTCCTTCCTATGACTGTGTTAGTCTATTCTTCTTAAGAGATGTATTGATTCTCTGATTTCTTGTGCTGTAGGTGTTGATATCAGCATGAATACACATTTGAAAACAGTTAAGCTTACTCTGAAAGGAAAAAATCCGGTGACTCTGGATCATCTCAGTGTTAGGGGCAACAACATTCGCTATTATATCCTTCCTGACAGCTTAAATCTTGAGACCCTGCTGGTTGAAGAAACACCAAGGGTGAAGCCCAAGAAGCCCACTGCAGGTGGTGCCATATTCAGTTTGATGACAATATTGTTAATATAAAACAAAACACTTCTGGTCCTGGCTACTTGTTATTTGATTATTTCTGATTTCTTGAATTTCAATTGCATTTGCAGGAAAGCCATTGGGTCGTGGCCGGGGCCGGGGACGTGGCCGTGGACGAGGTCGTGGCCGCTAAGTATGAGCATTTCACTGTTTTTGGGCATGTAGTTGTTAACCAATGTTATAGGGAGAAATTATGGGTGGTTAATGAACACTGGAGGTGCGTTACCGTTATTAATGAGGATGAGTTTGTGTAGCTGTTTTATTGTAAGTGCTACTGCTATATATGTGTAAGATCGCCTTCAAGCTGATACCACTCGAATCATCATCTATCGGCTCATGATTAATGGGAAAATGGGTGCACCCAATTTAATTTGTATTGACAGATTTCTAATATTTTCTTGATGACAGAATTCTGTGCTTCTCTGTAGGATGCCCTTAATGAGAGTCTCATGTGAATGACAAAGTACTTATTGATATCGATCCCTCTCTTAATGAAATATGTGTTGACGAATTTCACTTTGTTATAATCTTGTTATCTCCACCGAGTTTATTGGATCATGATATAACTTTGAAAAATGTACCGGTTGACAGTATACTTTACAACTAGTAATTCCTCGAATGTTGATTTTAATGTTGTTGCATCCATGATTTTTAAATATGTTGTGCGTGTGTAATGGCCAAGGTTAGAATTAAATTACCTATAAGTTATGCACAAATATAGGGAGGGCAGAATATTATTTGTATGGGATTTAGTGAGAACTTGCGATCTAGATTGAAGTTTGTGATAGCATTTTTGGCAAACCCCACTAATCCAGTATCTTTCACTGTTCATGTTATGGCATAAATTTGACAGCCGCTTTAGTAACATTAGAGAGTTAGATTAATGTCACAATTTAGACAAGCTAAAATGCTGACTCAATTTTACTTTGTAAGAGCTATGTAAGATATGAAATGAGAATCACAGTACTGTTTATCTCACAGATTTTTAAATTTTGTTTCAAAGCATTTTTATTGATGCCATACTGAGAGGTTAATTTTTTATTTAACTTAGGGTATATGTCCACCATCAATAGTTACGACAAGGGGTTTTCATAAAAAAGAAGCAAAGTAGTCATGATGTACATAAATTAAAAAGACATTACAGTACAAATGACTAATGCAACTAACTTTATTTATAGATGTAAATTAGGCGTTGAGCTTTAAAATCAAGCTTTTGAGTCAATTATCCACAACTAAAAGAAGTCGTTAAACATAGACCAACTGGTAAGAAAGGGGAAGGTAATACACCACGTACCCACCAGGTCATGGGTTCGAATCTTGAGAAGTCGTCACCCCCAAAATGGGGAATCCCGGCTGCGACTTCGGATTAGTCTGTTCCCTGAAGGGGCCGGACACCGAAGACTCTAAGCAAAAAAAAAAGAAGAAGTCGTTAAAATGTACATGTATATCTTTTTCTTCTTCTTGAGGTGCCTACAAATCAGCTGGGGATTAGTCTCTCACTTGTCGAGTGAGGGGATACCTTAATCATGTATCAAAAAAAATGTACATGTATATTAGGGTTTAACTTGTTTATCCATCCATCGCTATATAATACTTCATCATTTCCTAAACATATAGGATCTATTTAGGAAGAGGAGCTTATTCCTAAATATGTGACATTTTCAATTTTTTTTTTCAAATTTTCTCTTAATTATCCTTATTGATATTATTCAATAGAGTAATTAATAAGAGACGGAGGATGAGAATAAAAATGGGTGGTTTATGGTGTTTTGGCAATATGTGATTTTTTTTTTTTTTTTTTTTTTTTTTTTTTTTTTTTGATAAGACAATATGTGATTTTAACTCTTAATTATTATATTTAATCTCATCAAAATAGGTAAAATAAATCTTATATGTTTAGTAACGGAGTATTATACACACGCATACACAAGATAATATATGAAGTTGAGAGGTGATTGGCAATGTAACGGTAAATTAATTCCATACAAATATCCAATGTAAGTGCTAATCTTCGCCATAAAAAAATAAGGGAAAATGACATATAAAGCCTGCCCAATTGGGACTTGGACAATTGAAGTGGGTAAATTGTGGAAAGCCCAAGTTGAGTCATTTGAACTTAAAACAAATTACCACATTTGGGGAAAAGACTAAAGTGCCCTCTACTAATCTAATATATTACAACATAACCAAACATGAATCTCACACTAAACAAAAAGAAAAATCATGATGCCCACACCCACTAGGAAGAAAAAATGAAACAGAAAATGAACACAAAACCCTAACGGTGACGGTGACGGTGACAGAGCTAACGGCGGTGGACGTTGGGTGACGGAGCTAAGGTATTTATCCTTCTTGGGTGGAGGTTAGGAGGTATTTACACATCAACAACTTTGTTTTTTTCTTCCTTTTTGGGTTGAAAATTGTTGAGGACTATAATAATTCATGATAAAAAAAAAAGCTAATAGTGTCTTTTAGGGTATGAAATAGAAAAATTATGTATGTGTATTGTATAACTCTAAAACCTTGTCTGAAATTTATTGGTGGAAGAAGAAGTTCAGGTGGACTTAGATGTAATGAAGATGATGAAGTAGATGTTCATTCACTGTTGCATTGATTAGGTTTTGGAAATAAAAATGCATGTTTCTATGGTTAAATTGCATGCGACAGTGGTTAATATGCATGTTACTGTGGTTATTTGGCATGTTACAGGGAAGCAAAATCTACTCTCTTCAAGTTTATTTGGTCATGGTGTCTTTTAGGGTATGAAATAGAAAAATTATGTATATGTATTGTATAACCATAAAACCTTGTCTGAAATTTATTGGTGAAAAAAGAAGTTCAGGTGGACTTAGATGTAATGAAGATGATGAGTTAGATGTTCATTCACTGTTGCATTGATTAGGTTTTGGAAATAAAAATGCATGTTGCTATGGTTAAAATGCATGAGACAGTGGTTAATACGCATTTTACTCTAGTTATTCGGCATGTTACAAGGAAGCAAAGCCAAGACGAAGACAACGAAGCAGAAGAGCACAGCAACCAGGACGACGACAATGACGAGGAAGAAGAAGAAGAAGAAGAAGAAGACGTAGACGAAGAAAGAGAGCGAATTTCGAATAAGAAATCTCAGTCCTAGCGAATTCACAAATGGGACTTCGCCAAGTACACTGAATCCGTCGCGGAGGAACACGGCCGGCGAAGGAGAAGATGGTGGCTAGGGTTTGAGATTCAGATTTGTAGTGAGGAAGATGGTGGCTTGGGGCTGTTCAACGAGAAGGATGATGACTTTTTAATTTTAAGGGCACTTTAGTCTTTTCCCCAAATGTGGTAATTTGTTTTAAGTTCAAATGACCCAACTTGTCATTTCCACAATTTACCCACCTCAATTGTCCCTTTTCCAATTGGGCAGGCTTTATATGTCATTTTCCCAAAAAATAAATACTATAAAAAGTATAATTATACATTAAATTTAATTTGCTATTTATAAAAATGAATGAATAGTGTGGTTTGCTTTTAGACTCCTTTAAATTGATTTTTTATCTAAAGATGATATATATTAAGTATTAAGATAAAATGAACTATAACATAGCGCCTTTATTTGGCCCATTTAAAGACAAGAACAGATATAAAACAGTACATATCAAATATGAAATGGGACTATGGTGATTATGAGAAAACACAAAAAAATAATTATACTATAGAATAGATCGAACTTTGGATTGCTGTTTTTTTATGAAGTAGCCAATGGGCCATCATACAAGCATTCAGCATATATAAACGCTTGACTGTACTCTTCATTAAAATAGAAGGTCGAAGTGATCGTGCAACACAAGAGCCAGTTATACCTACATCCATCAAATGGATTTAATTTTTGCATAAAGCTACACTTTTCTCTTATTAATTCGGCATCTATAATTTTTATTCAAACTCTGCACATGCTACATCTCATCTTCTTTATGCTGATGATTCCCTTATTTTCACAGAAGCATCTACTGAAGGAATCAAAGTTGTTCAAAAGGTTCTCAAGGAATATAGTGACCTCTCTGGCCAAATTATCAATACCCAGAAGTCAAGTTTCATTTTTAGCCCAAATGTTCCCCATGCTGATAAGCTTCGGTTATCAAGGATATTGGATATCCCTTTTGCTGGAAGACTGGGATTCTGGGAAAATATTTGGGAACTTGGGTGGATCCTGGTAGGAATAAGTCACTTGTTTACCATCAGGTTCTTAGTGCTATTGACTCCAGAACAGCTTCTTGAAAATCTAAATTACTCTCGCAAGCAAGTCGTCTCACTCTTTTCAAGTCTGTTTTAGCTGCTGTGAACATTCATATTCTCTCTTGTTTCAAGCTCCCAATATACGTCTGTGAACAAATTGATAGTAAATGTCTTAACTTCTTTTGGGGCATGGATGACACATCGAAAAGAATGCACCTATCAAATAAAAATCATCTTTTACTTCCGCTCAATCAAGGGATTTAGGACTCAGACCCATGGAGCTAGTCAACAAATCCCTCTTAGTAAAACAGGTTCGGAGAGTTAACTCAGCTGATCATTCTTCTCTTCTTGCAGTCACCCTAGGAAGGAAGTACATTGACTGGTCTAAAGAACATTGGCTAAGGAAGCCATATAATTCTTCTTGACTTTGGAATGACATCCTCGAGTGTAGAGGATGTAGCTCCTTCATTACCAATAACCTTCAATGGCAAGTTGGTAGTGGTTCATCTATTCCTATCAACCACCCTTTATGGTGGCCCGTGCAAGGCTCTGTTGGAGATTCACCTGGCTCTCAGTTGGTTTCTGACTTGCTTATGCACTCCTCTTCCTCCTTGAACTCTACTCGTTGGAACATTCCTTTAGTTAGAAGTCTTTATCATGGTGCTACAGCCAATTGTATCTTATCCATTCCAGTCTCTCTTGTTGGTGGATCGGATTCTCTCATATGGACTGAAGGTTCATCAGGCTGCTACACAGCAAAAGCAGGTTATTCTCTTTTGTCTAAGGAAATATTTCAAAATCAACCAGCTATCGATCCATTTTGGAAATTTCTTTGGTCTATCTCTCTACCTCAAAAGCAACTGCTGTTTATTTGGAAACTTCTTCACAAGACCATTCCCTCAACTGATGTTTTGAGGGAGCATCATCTCATGGTTGGTAATTCATGTCATTTTGGATGCTCTGAAGAAGAATCAATTCATCACCTTTTCTTCTCTTGTTCTCTGGTTAAAGCAACATGGTTTGGAAGCTTCTCATTTAGCCCTCCTCTACACTTGCAAACAAATGATTTGCTCATCTGGTTAAAATCTACTCTTTTCTCTTTAAAGGATGATGAGAATTTCCTAAAAGGCATAATTGTTTTTTTGAATGAGATATGGAGGAAACGAAATCTGTCTGCTCATGGAGGAAGAATTCCTAACCCACAAGATATCATTAGAGATTGTAATTCTACTCTCTCTTTCTCACTTTTGACTCTGCGGACTAAGGAAGTATCTTCTCCACCATTTCTCCCTTTTAATCAGCTGGATATAGACATCTCCTCTCAATGACATGTTTTGGTAAAAAATGGAAATTACATCATCAATCTTATTGTAGGATAATGATATGTCTTGATAGGGCCCTAGCTCAGGTTTTCACATGGCAGCGCTCCTTTATTCCTGGTCATTTGTTTGCTCTGGGATGCTTTCATTTAGCTTTGAACTGGATTCATCATTCAGACTATCCGAAGCAAAGTCTCACCATATGGAACGTGGAAAAACGGACAATTGACTTCTCCAGATGGGCGCCTTCAGTGAAGCACGCAATCGCTACTGATATAACATTATTGCTTCAACCTTTCTCTTATATATCTATTCATTTACTTCCTGTTAATCTATGTATTGCTTTTAACTTTCCTTTTAAAGACATTATTAGAATTTTGTAATATTTTTTCCTAATTAATATCATTTTGCCATTATATCAAAAAATAACCTTGCATTGCTCTATTAGCACTAACCCTTATACATGAGCTAACTGTGCTAACGGTACAGAGTTAATAAGACGACAAATGGCAACAATAGAATAAAACAAAGAATCTGATTAATACAAAAACCCATTACATATTATGTTAAAAATTAAGAGAAAGTATAAAGTTACATGTAAAATCGCTATTCCAATTACCTTTTTTTATAAAAATATATATTAATCATAAATATCTAGTGGGTCTAGTTACTGTGGGAGGACTAGTAGGGACCAGATCCCCTAAATCTGTAATTTTTCTTAAAATGATATAAATGTTATGCATGCCGGGCTTTCAGAATTTATGTAAACTTTATTCCATGTTCATGCGTCTCTTTTAATCCCAACCCCTCATTTTCTTAATTAATGATGCATTATATTTATATCTCGCTTTGAGTACCTTAATTCAAATCTTTATCTAACATGTGAGAGAAATTAAATTATTTTTGTTTGGACATGGGTACATATTCAACATCGACATCATCTTATTTATTTTGTTGCAATCTACCTTTTATTTATTTATTTTTCAGTCTACAGTATATATATAGTTATTGTAAGAATAATCTTTAAAATAATTTATCCAAGTGGGAAGGGGAGGGGATGACGGTTCTTGGGTGCACTATGAATTTGCAAATGGTGCCATGTCAAGGTATGGCCAACACTTGGATATATGGTAGCGACAGGAGAGAAACACATATATGTGTGTGGTAGTAGTGGAAATATCTTCCTCGTTGCAGACTTTGAAGGAATATATATAACATACACGCACATGTGTGTTGAGTGAAATTTAAAGTGTGTCAACTTTTTGCAAGTTTTTTGAATTTCCCTTCTCTCTTTAATCAATAACATTTTTATTAACCTTTTTTTATATTCTTGCACTTTAATTTCTATCCAAGTTGAAAGATCCTTTTCACTACCTATAAATTACAATCTAAGTATTACCCAAGATATATATTAATAAATTGGATCTTATATGTCAACAAACCTTTTAAAAGTTGTCAAACTGGCCAACAAAGTTAAATCTCATTTAACACCATTAAAGAGGCTCTTACAAGTCAATTATGAAAATTATGTTGCACTATTTTTTTTTAAATCAGGATATTGTATATGTGGCATTTTTCATATAAGAGCCCATTTATAAAAAAATTGCCACATAAGTTTCAGATTTAAAAGGTTCCACATAATTGGCATAAATGATGTGTAAGTGCCCATTTAACTGTGTTAGATGAGATTTAACGGTGTTGGCGAGTTTGACTACTTTTAAAAAGTTTGTTGGCATATAAAACTCATTTTTTAATACTATATTTATTGGACGATATTTGGCTTATAGTTGACATGAAAAAAATAATCTCTAATCATTCCATATATCTTAATTATTAACTGCATTTATTTCAAGTCCTATCCTTGTTTGTTTTGGCTCATACTGTTAATGTTTGACTGCATCCATTATTTATATGCAAAGTAATCAACTAGTTGTCCGTCTGCTTCTCATTCTTCCTCATCTACCATTTCTTTTTAGGCACTCTCCCACTTGCATTAACGTGCGATAATAAACAACCTCTGAGAGTTATTAGGAACTATCCCAAAACAGAACACATCTATATTATCACTATCTAATACTCCCTCCGGTCCTAAATATAGGACCTAGTTGACTTTTTTGAAAAATCCTAAAAACAGCAAAATAAGTTAATTATAAATTGATTTACCTAATTTTTTCTCTTACACTAGTTTATTTTACCTATAAGCTAATGGATAATCTAAAAAGATATCAAATATGTCATGATTTAATAATCTATTTTACAATCTTAATCTCTCCAAAAAAAGTCAATTAGGTCTTATATTTAGGACCGGAGGTAGTAATATGGTCACCAGAAATGCCAATTATAGAAGTCTTTACTATTATGAGGTTGACTACATAGATTACACTATGTAATTGTGCTATTTTTAAAGCTAATAAATTTATTTGAAGTTTTATTAACCAGAGATCTTGATTGATAACTTCTTTAAATGTCCTTTTAATAAGTCTCCAAACACCTCTTTTTATTGGGCTAAAAGTTTTTTGTTCACCCCAATACAATCTACCTTCTATGCACATGACCAATTTCTTAAATGATTTTACATTATTTTCTCCTCACTAGATGATACACTAAACTGTCTTCTTATATTGTCGGATTGATCCCAAATATTTAAACTTTGTTGTGTGTGGTGTGTTTGCTCATTGATATTCAATACCTCCAAATTATTTCCAACTAACTCTCTCTTCTGATTAAATCTGTATAATGCATGTAATAATCCGTCCTACTTGTACTGGAATGGAAGTGTTTTAAATTCAAAATATATAAAAGTCCAATCACTACAAAAAAAACGGGTCATTCCGGCGCAACCTTACCGGCGTTTTGGTCCAAAACGACTATATGAGACGCATACCGGCGTTTTTACACAAAGCGCCTATATGAAAACGCCAATAAATTTGGCGCGCGCTTCCCGCCTTTTTTCCTGCGTTTCCATATCGGCGTTTTGGGTATAACAAACGCCGGTATGGTTTTTAAATTTAAAAAAGAGGGGCTGACAGTTTTTTTTTATTTTTTTATTCAGAAAACCGCATATAGGCGTTTCCTCAAAACGCCTGTATGCGATTAAATATTATTTTAATCGCACATAGGCGTTTTGAGAATCGCACATAGGCGTTTTGAGAAACGCCTATGTGCATAACGTGCATTTAATATGCACTTTATGCGCATATTGGCGTTTTGAAAAACGCCTATCTGCCCATTAAGTGCATAATAAATGCACTAAATGCATATAGGCGTTTCTCAAAACGCCTATATGCGATTAAAATAATATTTAATCGCATACAGGCGTTTTGAGGAAACGCCTATATGCATTATTTACATTAAAATAATGCATACAGGCGTTTCCGCCAAACGCCTATATGCATTAGAAAGCATATAGGCGTTTCCTCAAAACGCCTGTATGCATTATTTTAATGTAAATAATGCATATAGGCGTTTGGCAAAACGCCTATATGCATTATTTAATATTAAAATGCATATGGGCGTTTTCCAAACGCCGGTACGCACCTCCGTTCCCTATAAATAGCACCTCCCTCCTTCCGCAAAGTTGCTTATTTTCTTGTTTTCTTCTATTTTTCTTCTCTTCGTCTCTCATTCAATGTTGCCGTTGCTTTGTTTTTTTGGCTAGTTTTGCTGATGTTTTTTATTTCGTGTTTTTTGGTGATATTTGATTTTATAATGTTGATATGATCTTATTGCTTTTCTTTTACATATTGCTTGTTGTTTTGATTTTATATATTTGGGTATCATGTTTTATGAATTACTCTTGTTATTGCTTATGTTTATATATATGATTCTTTATGTGTATGTAACTTTGGGATTAACATATTATTCCTTATGTTTTTGAACATTTTTCTTCCTGGTTCTAAACAATCAGGAAGAAAAATGTTTTTTATTTTTTTTTTGGAAAACACATACCGGCGTTTTGCAAAACGCCGGTATGAAATATTATTATTTAATACCGCACATAGGCATTTTATAAAACGCCTATGTGCATAAATAAAAAAATATTATTTCCGCATACCGGCGTTTTGCCCCTCGTCTAGGCGTTTTGAAAAACGCCTAAATGCCGCATTCCCACGGCAAATATTTGGGCGTTTTGCCAAAACGCCGTAGCGCTATTCCGCCGATTCGAGGCCCTATAAAACGCCGATATGGGCCCCGTTTTTTGTAGTGAATTTAGAGTAAGAGAAATGAAATTTTTCTCATGAGGATTTTCTCTTGAACAATAGGATACCCAAAACTAGGTCAAAGAAATGAGGGACTTAAATTATTTTGGTGTAAACTGATCCATGACACTATCAATTGGTTAATAGCTAGCCTCCAAATTGTTAAATTTAATTTGCAATGCATGCGCTCCATGTTACTTCTGCCAGGGGGAAAGCGCTTTAACTCCCAAGTATGTTTCCGCCTAAGTTCAACTTAGAGTTAGCCTCTTGATTTTCTCAATATCAAGACTAGTTATGTCATTTGCAAAGAACATTACGCATTCAATTGGGGATTTTCTCTTGAATGATATCAGTCAAGACATACATGTCTAAAACTAGGTCAAATAAATATAGGACTTCAAGATTATGTATGGTGTGATATAATTCCTATAAGAAAGTCATCATTATATTATCTCATGACAACCAACTACTCTCACACTCGCCCCCCCCCCCCCCCCCCCCCAAAATATATTTGATATAAATTAAATAAACATATTTCTATGAATCTTTCTAAAGAACATCTCTTTATCTCAGTTGATAATAAACTCTTTCACATCTAATTCTTTTCCCTTATCATCATAACCGTCCCTTAAATCTAATGAACCAATAAACAGCCTCCGTTTTCTGCGTGAGATCCATGCATGTCTCCTTTATCAATCCGTCCTTTATATCCGAGATCCCTCTATAATTTCTTATATTTTCATAGCAAGAAGTATGCTAATCAAAGCATTATTATTGACATGTATGTTTACATGTGGATCCATCAAGAAAGGAGTATGTATTGTGTAGGAGATGAAGTGGCTTGTCGTGAAGGAGGAATTCTAGGTGGGGGTGTCCCACTGATCACGTGGAGGGAGTGCCCTAATGGTAATCACAGAATTGGACAAAGAAATAGTCATTTACAATCTCCTCTAATCTCCTCCCAACCAATTATCATTTATCTCCCACGTGGGCCTATGGACCCCACTTACCTCTATCACCCTCATCATTTTATATATATTGTAGTCTTTTACCTTCTTTTGCATCTGTCTCCTTCACTACTAACCTACCTTCTCTCTTCATTCCTTTCTCTTTGATTCATCATATCTCTGTCACATAACTTGCATATATAATTCCCTTCGCCCTCATTACCTCACTTGCATTCATTCCCTTTGATTCCAATTAGATCACCAAGCAATAGTTAATTTTATATATTTATTTATATATAATAAAATCGAACGTATATATTATGGGAGACTCTTCTCCTTCATCATCTTCTTCTGCTTCTGCTGCTTCATACATTCATATGGTGTGTGAGTGCGCGCGCGCTCTCTTTTTAGCAAACTCTTTTTTAGTTAAGCTAGCTATAGATTTAGCTCTCTTATTATTGATCTGATCGATCTGATCAACACATACATAATTGAAGATTTAATATTGTGATTACATAAATGTTAATTGATTTTTTCAATATGATGATCATATTGATATTTGGTTGACGATGTGTGAGACAGGTGCAGCATCTGATTGAGAAATGTTTGACCTTTCACATGACAAAGGAGGAATGCATGGAAGCCCTTTCTAAACATGCAAATATCAAGCCTGTCATAACCTCCACAGGTATAATATATTTGTGTTATGTGCATGTGTTTTAAATATTTACTTCGCTTCTCTTATTCATATAAATATAGATATAGACTACACTTTTACTGTCTCTTACTAGCTACCTGCCCACCATGAAAAGATGGGAACTTTATATGTCACTCCTCCACTTTTCTTATTATAAAATCAGTTCAGTTTTTTTTAAGAAATCAATTATGCAAAATTAATAACTTTAAATTGTTTATAATTTTTTCTTCAAATTAATTTATTTTATTCATAAACTAATATATAATGTATAATCTGTTTCCATAAATTACAAAAAAAAGTTTAAAATGATCATCTTATATTCATGAGCGGAGAATATTAATTAACTATAGCGATTTTCACATCAACATGTCGTTTCAAAAGACTTTGACGCTCTCACATAAGCTTAATTAAACATATACTACATCTTTTCTTAACATAAAATTTAACAGGTAATGATTTTCACTTTACACAAATTAGATCTCAGTATTAAAGATTAGATTGAATATATATAACTTGTAATCAAAAAAAGATTGAATATATATAACACTACTAGTATTATTACCAATAAGTTGTAGTTCTGTGGGTTGATCATTTACCTAAGCATATTAATTATCAAATTTAGGTTTAATTTTGTACACAATTTTTCGTGTTGGTATTTTCTTAATCTGGACTTGATCAATTAGCCAAGTTCGGACAGTTTAGGTGACATATCTAGTTTTTAGTTTAGGTCTCATGTTAAGGTTTTGTGAACAATTTTTCGTGTTGGGACATTCTGTATCTGGACTTCATCACTTTACAAATATAAAAAGCCGTAAAATACATATTTGTCAATATAATTGTCGCTAACAAATTGACTTAAAGACAACTAAATACCCAACACAAAATCACAATTAGTACAACCGCTTTTTAATTTGTCAAGAACAAATTAATAGAAATTAGAAGTTCTGTTAGACCTATCTCGATCCCTATACCTAGCTATAAGCACACCCACAAGTTGACGCAACATAAATATATATATATTACATATAAACACGCTGACATGGAAAATATCGATACGCATGAGAGACACGAAATCCAAATATGAGGCTACAAAGCACGAAAACAAATATGGTAAGCTAAGTTGGTTACCTTTTGAGCCAGACACTAGGTGGTAACATTCACATGCATATGTATATATGTATATTGCGTTACCATATATTTGTGATTTATAAATAAATGGTTTTCATGAAATAAAATTGGCAGTGTGGAATGAGTTGGAGAAAGAAAACAAGAAATTCTTCGAAGCATACGCAGAATCAAAGAGTAAAGACGATAGAATGTCGGAAGAAGAGACAAGTCAGATGATACAGAAGATGATC
The DNA here is from genome assembly GCA_029929735.1 of Mimosa pudica. Classification (NCBI taxonomy): domain Eukaryota; kingdom Viridiplantae; phylum Streptophyta; class Magnoliopsida; order Fabales; family Fabaceae; genus Mimosa; species Mimosa pudica. The sequence goes on along the minus strand of JAKELP010000021.1, from coordinate 680,091 downwards.
ACTGATAGCAATTCCTCCTCTAAAGATTCAGACTAATCAATGTAATCTCTCTCCCATATTGACAACGATCTCCTTCCCTGTTCTCTTATGTTTTAATGTTATTCACTTGGGATTTACGTGCCTTTGTCTTCATCATTCACACACATAAAACCCATATACATATGTGTTTGTGTGTGTTTGTGGGTCTAGAATCTTATTTCTACCGTACGTACATGGTCCCATGCAAGGTTCTTGTCCTTTTTATATGTATATTGTATATTTCTTTCTAATGTTGTTGTCATGCATATATGAGAGGTCTCTTAAAGAAAAGGTCGGCGTGCCACGCAAGCAGGAGGAGGATAACTTGTATATGTAACTTGATGCGTGATAATAATGTAAGATGCTGATATGGCTTTTACTCATTGGATTCTCGTGTCTGCGAAATCCTTCTATATATCAACATCACCTACATTTTACATATGACAAGTGTGAGAATCCAACACTACTACTATGGGAAGCAATATATTATATACTTAGCTTGCAAATTATTCTAACTTTTGACATCTTTTCTGAGGCTGTTATTTTACAGGCTAACAATATTAATGTCCGTGAGGAGATAATTTTTTATTTTTAGTTTAGGTGAGGCAGGCTAGTGTTTGCATCAATGCTCGAAGGTTTAGAGATATTTCCAGATCACACACATATATAAGAGATATATACATTTTAAAACCTAATTGACGAATATCTGTTCAAAAATAGAATTTCAAATAATTATGATTAATTATTTTGGATTATTGACCAAGGAAAACTATTTTGAGGCATGTACGTATAATTTCCTTCGATTTTTATGTGGTTATACTTATGCATTTTTCACATTTCATTAAATCTGTTAATTTTAATATTGTTTATAGCACCATTAGCTCTTATAAGTTTGCCCTCTTATCCATGTTAGCTCTTGCATAGAAGATATTTTTCTAGTTAGTTTTTTGAACTGTTAAGAAATATAGAAGAAAACAATAAGTGCAGTTAAAGGATTGAGTAATTAATAAGTACACTTAAAGGATTGAGAAATTAATATGCAGAGAAAACACACCACTACAAGCTAAGAAAATTTGGAAATCTCGTGGTTAAAGTTCTAATTGATTGGAGCCATCTTTTACTGTTATTACCCAAAAAAAAGTCATCTTATACCGTATGTAAATACAACTAAGTCCCTCTTAGCCTACTTGATTAAAAGGGAATGAGATCGGAGAGGAAAATAAAAATTTGAGTTGAATTTTTAAAAATTAAAAAAGTGGGATTATGATATTTAAGAAATATGAAATAAAAGAGTGAGAAATTAACATTAATTATCAGGAACAACATTGAACCCACTTTTCCACTTTTTGTAATTTTAATTCATTTTTTCCTACACCCGCTTTCCCTTCCTTCAGGTCTCAGAATAAAAAAAAAGTAATGCATATAATAATGAGAAAGTTGAGAAATAGAGCGAGCCTCAACACATTTTAAGAATCTGATCATAAACCCAGGACCAGATGGATAAATTATAAGCATTTCTAAATAATATGTTACATTTTAAGAATCTGATCATAAACTTTACTTCATTCCAGCTCATGATCTAATTTTTACGCATGAATGAAAACTTGATTTAATGATGGTTTGTTTTGTTACTATACGAGGTTAGTTCTTTATCAATTAAACATGTACGTATAGTGTTCGATTATTATGGCTTGGGGATAAAGAATCTCATGAGGAAAAAAAAGAAAGAAGTGACGTATCGAACGTGAAAAGAACGTCTTAGAAGCTAGATGAATCATTGAGCCAGCAATTTCAAGTGGTTTGAATTATACAATGGCCCAAAGAAAAGTGGAAAACTGTACTATCAATCTAATCAGTGCTTTGAATCAAGTGAAGTGATGGGGTTTCTTATGATCCGTTGATTTTTTACTCCCTCTATTCCTTATTAATTGTATTATATAGTCCTTCTCATCTGATCATGAATATATAACCCTTTTAACTTTAATTTTATTGTAGAAATTAAAGAAGTAAATTAGATCACTAAATTATATTATATGTCACATATCATTAGATAATAAATCTGATATTCGAAATTGTTATTTATATACGGTGCACTTTTGCTAAAGTTGGGTGTCAGAGTTATTAACCCTATTAATTATTACTATCACTATCCCTGTTAAATATGAATATGCATGAAAAAAAATAATATACCCTAATAAAGAAAGGGGGAATATATTTTGGTAAATGAGAAATAGTACTCCCTCCGTTCCTAAATATAGGACCTAGATGACTTTTTTGAAAAATCCTAAAAAAAACAAAAAGTAAGTTAATTATAAATTGATTTACCTAATTTTTTCTCTTAAACTAGTTTATTTTACCTATAAGCTAATGAATAATCTAAAAAGATATCAAATATGTCATCATTTAATAACCTATTTCGCAACCTTAATCTTTCCAAAAAAAAGTTATCTAAGTCTTATATTTAGGAACGAAGGGAGTATGTCATATATCCAGACTCCAAATATAAGTTTTTTTTTGCCAAATACTCCATATATAAGTTACTCGAGTTTGATTTATTCTTTCAATATGCATCATCTAAAACATATAAATTCACCCGACATCTATCTTTCTTTGATCTCTGTCTCATTTCTCTGCATATCATCAATATGAATCGACAAGATTTGATGTTTACCTTCCTCATCAATTTCATAATGTTCAAGAAGATCCAAGACTTGAGATCACAAGACAATTGCCGCATATCAATGAGGTAGAAGTTCTAATTTTCAACCATTATAGGGCTGTTTGGATTCAACTTTTGGAGAATAGCTTCTGAAAAAATAGCTTTTTGAGAATAGCTTTTGAGTAGAATTGCTTTTATGAAAAATAACTTTCGATGAAATAAGAGTGTTTGGATTAAGCTTTTTAAGAATAAATTTTTAAGAATAACTTTAGAGTAGAATAGTTTTTTTTGAAAAATAGTTTTAATGAATAGTTTTTCATGTTTCTTTTATTTGAAATATGTGTTTTCCTTAAATGAGAGTTAAAGTTTTCAGCTAGAAAAAGAGAAAAATGTAGTTTTTCTCAAAATAGCTTTTGGAACCCAATCTAGCTTTTCTTCTCAAAATAGCTTATCCAAAAAAATTGAGTGTTTAGATGTCTTTATGTGAAACCTAAGTTTAGGAACCAGAATAGCTTTTGAAAATGTATCCAAACAAACACTATATTCAATTGTGTAGCTGTGGGCAGTATCCCAATATAAATAATCAAAACTATTAGATCTCTAGTCATGCACGTACTTTTATTGCTGTGAAAAGTGATGTGCTCAGTGACAATTTCTTTTGTTGGGCATAACGCCATTTTGTTGGAGAAAGTGTTAATTATTCGAGATACAATAGAATAAAAATCTCAAATAAATTCCTCCCAATACCCAAAAGGACAAGTGAGGAACTTAAACTTACAAAAGGACCATGAAGAAACCAGCACCTACCTGTCATTTTAAAACTTTGCGAAAAGACAAAATTGCCCCATCCTAAAACACAAATTGCAAGAAGAGGGTTGATGTTAGGGTGGGTATGTAATATGTGTTTTAGGATGGGGGCAATTTTGTCTTTTCGCAAAATTTTAAAATGACAGGTAGATGTTGGTTCCTTCATGATCATTTTGAAAGTTTAGGTTCCTCACTTGTCCTTTGTCCTTTTAGGTATTGAGAGAGATTTATTTGGGATTTTCCCTACAATCAAACTTGCACCCCGTTTTTTAAATATAAACCTACTTGACTTTTTAGAAATTTCTAAGAAAACAAATTATACTAGTTATAAACTGATTTTGCTAAATTTTTTTAATTTAAACTAAGTCAACTTTTTGAATAGAGCAAATATATTGTGATTAATTGACTTGTTAAACTCCTTATTTTGCTAAAAAATCAACTTAACCTTATATTAAGGTGCGGATTCAAACAAAAAAAAAACAGACCAAAGTTTTGTAATATCCTTGTTTTTTATGCGCACATATTCTCTTACCAGAGGCCATGAAGTCCGAAGCTTAATTTGAAGCTAAATATGGGCATATAAAATGTTAAGGAAAAGAGTATTACATAATCAGGCCCAATCATTATTATCGTGGAGAAAGGACTGTCTACAAGGGGTTAAAATTAAATGCCTTAATTGAAGCCCAGCTGATTGAGCACATATATGTGATATCTGTTTCTTCCACGAGATCCAAAATTTCTGCTCCATAACTTTAACAAGCACGAGTAGGCTTAACAGAAAAAGTAGGCGAAGCTTGCATTGAAGTGTTCATTAGTCATTACACGTAACTGGTAAACAAAAGTAATCATCTATCAGACTATCACAAAGCACTCATACAGAGATGCATAAAGAAACAAGTATGGGCAGGGCAGCCACGAGGGGAAGGGGAGGGAATGAGAAAGAAGTCCCACATCGGGAAGAAATAGAAGTTGAGAGGAGAGAAGAGGGTATAAATAAGAGGGAGGTGGCAACGGGAAAAGTCGCCTTAAACTAATGAGTAAGGAAAACAAAGCGAGCGGTGGGAGCCGGTCGCAGCGCTGAACTAAACATGGCGCATGAATTTATGGAGGGGTTATAGGCTGGCCGAGTGTTGATGCTGCTTACTTTGCAGAACTCTCTCGTGCGGGCCTCCCAACCCAACCCCCTTATCCTTAGTCCTAACTAAAATGCTCTTTTTAAGTGTGACTTGATTATAATCCTGCAAATTACTGCCCAAATTTTCTGTAACTTTTTAAGATTGAGTACTCATAAATTGTGCTTTTCAAAAGTCACTGGCATTGAATACATTAAGAATTTGGACTTACAAGTAATAAATATGAGGGATATGAGAACCTTATCCCGAGCCTGGAGGTCTGTCATGTACTGAGCCCTCTAGACTAACCTAAACTTTTTGTATTAAAAGATTAGGGAGAAGCCCTCCAGACTAACCTAAACTTTTTGTATTAAAAGATTAGGGAGAAGCAATAGATTTAGGACTTACAATTACTGTTAGGATGGATTGAAGTGAATAAATCCGTGGTTTATGCATTTAGGATAAGAGGAGATTTATATTAGTTGTTCCATAAAAACAGAAGCTTTAGGTCTTAGAAGTAAGATGAAACATGCTTTCTCTCGGAGGTTTGACGTGAGGATTAGAATGTGTAAGGATATAAATTCACACAAGTTGTATTTTAGTTTCATCCAAAATAAGAAAAACCATTTCCAAATTCCAGATCCATTGTATTTGTTCTGCACGAACGAGTTACAAAAGCTGTTCAGTGTCATGACCCTCACATAGATAGGCTTTTCCATCAACAATACACTACAAAATAGTTGCCCTTAACCCAGATATGCACAAATCATGACCCTCACATAGATAGGCTTTTCCATCAACAATACACTACAAAATAGTTACCCTTAACCCAGATATGCACAAATCATGACCCTCACATAGATAGGCTTTTCCATCAACAATACACTACAAAATAGTTGCCCTTAACCCAGATATGCACAAAGTAGCTCGCTATTTCTATTTCTACAATTCAGAAATCCAACAAGAGGGTCCAAGCCTTGCCAAGCAAAAACCATAAATACTATTTGCATTATCCTAATATACCCTGCCTAGTATATGGGAGCCTCTTACAGTTGCACAATTGCCATAATCCGAAAGAAAGACGGCGCTGAAACTTTGGTTTACCTCCTGCAATTTAGACAATGTTTTTTAGTCTAGATTCTCATTTATGCTGAAACTGACTGGGATTTATGATTTACGTGGGAGAAAGAAGGCAAACTGAAAACTTACTGCTGCTATGAGTGAGATTGAGCATGCTCAGGTTTATGTGAGAACTCATAATCCAGATGAACGAAAGCGCGCTCAATTTCAGGCAAAAGCTCTAACTTTTCTTGCAAAGATTCCCCAATATCATGTGCTTCTTGCAAGGGCATGTCTGCTGGCAGGACAATATCAACCTCTACAAAGTAATGAGACCCAAAGGTGTAAGCCCGGACCGTATCAATGTGCCTTATGGCCTTGTGATGGTTCCAACATAGGTATGTGAGCTTCTGCAGAAACTCCGGTGCAGCAGATCTTCCAACCAAAGAATTCACGTTTTCTAACACTGTCAATGACCATGTGCGAATGGTGTACAAAGCAAGCTGCATTGGAATAATTAGATTTAGCACATAAGTAGATGCAATTAAATATTTGAAACGTCAAGTGAAAATATGAAGTCATTTGCTTCTTTCAATCACATTGTGCAAAATAACTAAGGATGGTTCATTATAGATCCAGTTGCCTGACATACTGCAGTAAAATATGTGTTCATTCATTACAGAAAGGTCAAATGGGGACCTAAAATTCTCTAAGTTAACAAAAATGTAAAAAACATGACTGTAAAATCGAGGATAATAACAAAGGTAGAAAATTTGTTTTCACGTCCCCAAAGCTATAGGTTCACCTTTGTTGCAAGTACTGAATCAACAAACGGCCATAGCAAGACATACAAATTTTAAACTCATAATAACCGGTGATTTTGGTTAGTCATGCAACAAACAAATACCAATAGATATTAATCTTTCGGGAGCAACTTCAAAGTCATGTAGGAAAGATTTTACTTACAACAATAGCACCAACAGGGTCTATCCAATCATCAAAATAATTAGCCAAAAGTGCAGCAATAAGGCCAATCACGTTAGTAATCACATCAAAAAAGTGATCCTGGGCATAGGCTTTGACAATTTCATTACTGAAGGCACGGCAATAGATCATCAGCAAAAATTTCACCAGTGTCCCTGAAAGCATTATTCCCACAACCCATCGCTGTTGCTCTATAGTCAAATTGAATTCACTTTCCTATAAAAGGGTCATTGCCAAAGATTGAGTTGCAGGTACTTGAAATATCGTATATGTGTGTGTGTGTGTGTGTGTGTACTAATGGAGGAGAGAAATTTGACTAAACATTTGAGCAAAGATGAACTCACATCAGATATCAGTGTACGCACTGACTCCAAAATTATCTGCAGTCCCAGTGTTGCCATGACAGAGGCAAAAACAAGAATTCCCTACGGCCCAAATTTGGAAATCAACGTTAGCCCCAAGTGGCTGCTATAATGTACCATGCTACCAATAACATCCAAAATACCAAATTCACTAGATAACTGAATCATGTAGCATATGCATATGCCATACATAAATCAAGAATATAAATAAGAAACCAATTGAAGAACCCATACTTGATACAGTTCTTTCAACTTAAATAGAATCTATGAATAACAAACTGATTCTCACAAGCAGTAGAGGAACCTTGGAAAAACTAATATGTGTGGCACTAAAAATTCCAAACTAATGGGCAGATTATAACTAGCAGTAAACTATACCTACACTTTGTGTTTTTTTAGTGTAAGGTTTCCCTTTGACTAAAACAAAAGTAATTCTCATTTAGTATTAGAAAATGCGTGTTGAGAAAGTAACAAATCCCTTCAAAATGCAAAATTTCATTCAGAATGCTCTGGGTTGCATGCCGTTGATTGGTATTAAAAAGATGAAACTTCAGATATAAGTATAAAATAAACAAATAATAAAACAAGAGGAAATGCTTAGGGGACTAACCAATGGTTGCATCCTCTTCTTTCCTATAGGGTACTGATATGGGTTAGGTGTTTGCATAGAAAATGCAGTGAACCAGAGAATGAATCCAGAAAGTAGGTCAAGAAGTGAGTCCAAAGTGGATGCGATTATGGCTAGGGATCCACTTTTGACGCATGCTAAAACTTTAGCAGCAAAAAGAACCATGTTAGCTATATTGGATATTCTTATGGCAAAAGTCTCACTTCTTGCCAAGTGTTCTTGGTCCTCCTGTAGAGAACAATGGATGTTCAGTAGAGTGATACAATTATTTTATCAATCTAAAACCCAAAGATGACTAAGGTTGTAATGAAAGAGAAACCTTTGACATTCCAGGTACAAACCCACGCTCTGCTAAGGCATCCATCTCATTAAACCCCTCCAGCACTTCAACCTGCTGCTGATAGTACTCAGCTACGTTATTTTCAGGACCTGGACCTGAACCTGAAGAATGAAGCATAATTTAAGACACTGATTAATGCAATCCCCCCCAACCTTATAGAAAACCCAAAAGCAAAAGAAAATAATTTGTTGCAAGGAGATACTACCACCACAAGAAGAATATTCACATTGCAACACAGAATGCATGAAATTAGAATAAATTTCATATCATTCCCCATCTCTTCAAGGGGGATTAGTCTTTTAAAGAACTCAACACACGCACACCTCTTAATGATGGGGAAGGTCATATATAACCTGTGCATCCAACTTCAGAGAAGCCCAGATTCATGAAAGAATTATAATGCAAGTCTCAAGCATTACTGTAATTGGGGTGACAGAGTTTGACAATATGACCCAAAACAAAGCAAAACAAAAAGACAATCTCGACATCTGAAAACACATAAACCTGAAATTACCAGGCATTGTGATAAGCAAACATTTGATTCAATCCATTTAGTGCACAAAACTTCAATTGAAGTTTTGAAGCTAAAGTTCACAGTCTATGTGCCACGTTTATGTAACTGATCCAAAGTTTAGACATGAAAATCAAAATATAAACGCCAATCAGCCCAAAGGCACCAGCCTATAGCACCTAGTTATCTCTAGAGAAAACCTGTGTATGAAACATCACACTTCATCCACACTAACTAACCAGTTCACACACACAAATCATAACACCACACGCAGCTCAAAACATACAGAGATCATAAAAACACACGCATACCTACCCTCTTACCAAACAGAAATCACTTAGCTAATGAAACAAGCTTCCTTTAGTCCCAGAGAATACAATCCAAAATAACAGAGAAAAATGTGGACTTGCACAGTACAAAGAACACACACAACGCAAGTAGAAAAGGCAAGGGACAAAATAATAATAATAATAATAAAAATAAAAATAATAATCTCTCAAAAACAAAGAACAAAGTTAATAAACTACAACCCTTGGTTAAAAGGTGACAAACATCCAACATATTCCTCTAAATCAATGAAAACGATATGACTGGTGACTAAAATTTGTCCAAAGCAAAATGAGAAACATATACATACATATATAAATAAAAAAGAACATATTCATATTCATATGCTACTAAGTACTAACCCAAAACACCAAGACAGTGATGGAGGCTACTAGGAGAAGTCTTCTTCTCTGTGTGCTCCGAGTTTAGCTGAAACCCATCAAAGTTTAGCCGCCATGACTGGTCACCATTGTTGGTGGGACCCAGTAAGGAGAGCTCCTCCTCTTCCTCCCTCAGCGCCGCCGTCTCCACCATTTTCCGGTCACCGGAAAGTTTAGTTTGAGTATGGTAAGGTATGGGATCTTCTTGAGAGAAAAAGGAGAGAACTTTGAGAGAAATAATGTTAATGGGGTCGAAATGATTGTGGTAGGTAGTGAATCGTAATGGGATTTTTCCGATTTTGTGATGATATGTGTATATATATGTGCGTGTGAGTGTACATAATTGGCAAAAAAAAATGTGTATATAGATATATAAGGAGAAATTACAATTACAACCCAAATAAAAGTACTCTTTCCGGTGCCTAATTGATTTTTTTAAAAAATCTTATAAAAAAGCAAAATAAGTTAATTATAAATTGATTTACTCAATTTTTTTCCTTAGAATAGTTTATTTTATATATAAACTAATGTATAATATAAAAATATATCAAATATGTCATGATTTAATAGTCTATTTCGCATCTTTAACCTCTCCAAAAAAAGTCAATTAGGTCTTATATTTAGAACCGGAGGTAGTATTAATTAAAACATGTCCCAGAAATATCAAATAACATTGAAATTCCTCTTATAACTTGGATATATTGGATAATTTTTCCGATTTTGTGATGATATGTGTATATATATGTGCGTGTGAGTGTACATATTTGGCAAAAAAAAATATTTGTGTATATAGATATATAAGGAGAAATTACAATTACAACCCAAATAAAATAATTAATTAAAGCATGTCCGAGAAACATCAAATAACATTGAAATTCCTCTTATAACCTGGATCGTATTGGATAATTTATTATTGTCAATGCACTTCAATGAATTGTCATGACTATTAAAGATTGGTAAGTTGCTTGCCAATTTTTTATTACATAAATTTTAAGCGAGGTGTTTAGTTCACCTAGATCAAAACTAAGGCTCCTCACTTAGTCACTTATAATCCATTGGGTCTGTCATTGTAGACTCTAGCGTATGACATGCAAGTCATTTATTTTCGTTTTTAATTAAGTTTCACCTAATTTCACTTAGTCGAGGATATGTCTCTCAAAACTTCATGGTTGAAACCACAACTAAATGATACTTTCAATTTATCAAACACGTGCTAATATGGTCGAATATCAAATGACTCAAACTATGTCTTCAGCTAACCAATGAGTGATTAGTTTTCAGTTGTAGCTCAATATTGACAAATTAAAGTGTTTTAATTGACAACCTAAGGAGCTATATATTGAATTGTCAATAACAAATTACTTCCTCCGTTCCTAAATATAAGATCACTTTGACTAATTTGGAGAGATTAAGGAAAAATTTCCAATGAATTAGGATTACACGATCTTCCCAAAATACTCCTCACTTAAATTTAAAAGACAAATAGAGATTTGAGAGAGAAGTGAAGGAGCTAAGAAATATAGGGGTAATTTGGACCAAAATTGAGACAAAATAGAAAGTGATCTTATATTTAGGAACTTATTCACTTCTCCAAAGTGATCTTATATTTAGGAACGAAGGGAGTATTTAATATCACCAAGGTTCTTAAGGATTTTTATGTAATTTGATGACTTCTTGTGACTTAGTTGTGATTATTTCTTTTACTTGACACTTAGAGGTGATTTTTCCAAGATACTATAATTAGAAGATTTTTTGGTAGCCAAGCTAGTGGGAGAGACGTGTAAAGGGGAGATGGAGGCGAAGGGGGAAATGAGGGTCGTGAACGCGCATTAATGCACGCTCTGAGAGCGTGATTCAACATTGGCAACAGATTCTTGGGGCTGATTGGACAATAATATGATGGCTGCACTGCTTGAAATTGGAATGGAATCTTTATATAATATACACATAAACCACTCTAGTTATATTATAGTTATAGGTATATATCTTTCTTTAGTAATAATAAACCACTTAAGTCTCATTCAAGATCCCTCCTTGCAAATCTTAAATGCCAGCAAATCATATCAATTTGTTTACACTTTTTTTTTTATAAAAAGTTTGTTTACATTAGTCATCATTTGTATTGAGTTTAACATAGATTTCATATTATTTTACTGGTTCACTATATTAATGTTGATCTAAAAATACAAGAAATTTGAATACGTACATGTTGGAAGGTATGTCCACTTTGGATTTGTTAGATTATTCATTTGAATGGTTCCAACTTCCAATGAAACCAAATATTTTCTGACAAAAAAAAAATGAAACAAAATATTTAGGGAAGTCAATTAATATTAATTACCACGAGCTGACTTAATCAACACACACCACTCTTTGGAGTCAAACATATTCTTTGAGGTGTTAGAAAATAATATGCCATAATTGTTTATTGACAAAATTAATTGAAGAACAATTAACATGGTAATGTCTTTTTTCCTCTTCTGTTCGCCGCCGCTGAAGTCTTTTTTCATCTTTGCTCCGAACTCACTCACCGCGTTGATTGCACCATATATTTGCATATGTTTTCATGGCCAAATCCATTGAATTAATGCATGTTTTGATGATAATTGCACCTAATTTGCATAGATTCTAACTATTGCACTAGTTGTTAGAATTTGTTCTAATCAAGGGCAATTCAGGCTTTTTTAGCATGCTATAATGTTTTACATGTTTTCAAGAACATTTTGATGCTACCTTTGAGACATTTGAATATGTAGGTTGGGAGGTTGAAGGTGAAGATTCAAGAAAATGGGTCAAAATAACGTTTCTGGATGAAGTTTGCATTTTAGTCCTGAGGCAGGCCAACTGGCGAGCCACTGGCAATCCACTGGCGAGCGACTCGCCACTTGCTCGCCGGTTGGCGAGCCACTGGCGAGTACATTCGGGTAACTCGCCACTTGCTCGCCAGTTGGCGAGGCACTGGCGAGCCTGACGCTGTCAAAAATCAGACGCGATTTTTAGGGTTTCTTGGCCCTATATAAGCTTTCTAAGAGCCCCCAAACCTCTGTCCAAGCCCCATTTGCACGAAAATAAGGTGGCTATACTAGGGTTCACTCAAAATCTCTCAAATCCACTTCCATTTCCATGAAATTTCACCTCAAATCTTCCATATTTTCTTCTCCATCTCCATCTCCTCTTCCATTTTCACCACCCTTCTTCTCCATTTCATCCCTCCTCGTCACAGCCACTTCTTGGGTAGATTTTGGGCGAAATTCCTCTCCTCCTTCCATGATAGGCTAAGTTCTTGGTGCTTTGGTGGTGTGAAGATGGTCAATTGCTTCAATGGGCTTCATAGGGGAGTTTCTCTTGTTCTATGCTCTTTCAATGTATATTTTTGATATGTGGTTGCAATTCCTTGTATATTTTGGGTAGAGACATGACTTTATCTTTCTATTTTCTATGGATTGATATAGATGTATTGGATACTAAGTTTGTATGTTAAATGTTATGGATTTCCTATGTGAATTGATTCATGATGCTTTACATGCTTTAAGTGGTTGCTTGGCTTGAATAGCTAGTGTTTCAATTAGGTTGTTGTGGTTGCACTTCCTTGAAGAGGATTTTGATTTACAAACTTGTTTCTAATACACATCAAGTGGAACCTAACTCTAACCCTAAGTAATGACTAGTTTTAAGTGGTTGCTTGATTAGCTATTAATTAGTGTTGGAGGACCTTTAGTGGTTGCTTTGGGATTTTTCTAATAGACTTGATGAATGATATAACTCCGATGATCTTTTTAAAGAAGCAATTGAACCATTGAATCACTACCAAAGCCCCTTTGCATTACATTTATTTTAAACCTTCATACCTTTATTTGAAAAACACCAAAAACAAGCACTTACATTTTCTTACTAGTTTAATTAGTTAATTTCAAAAACCAAACAAACAAACCCCTTCCCTTTTGTCACTTTTGATTTGCATTTAGTTCATCTTAGGGTAGTTACAAGACTCCTCAAGAGAGACAACCCGAGGTTGCGCCACTGTGTTGCAATCCTTGGTTTTATAAATAACTTGCATGTAACCCCAAGGGGACTAGGAACCGGTTAAATCAATGGCGCCGTTGCCGGGGAGTCATTTTTGACTCCCTAAGGTAGCTAAGTGTCAATTGAAACATTGACAAGGGGTAGGAGTCATTAGGATTAGATTTAGTTCATATGCATCATTTCATCATTTAGGATTAGGATAGATGCATTCCATATTTTTTACTTTTTCTTCTTCTTAGTTTTTGTTCTTGTTTGCATATATATTGTCTTCTTGAGATTGTTTGAGACTGAATCATTGAGTTCTCATGTCTTGGAATTTCACAAATTTTGGTTACAATCATGATATTCTTGAGAATTCAAACTCTTTTGTGAGAAATTCCACTAGGATGGAAGAGACACCTTCTTCAATCATGGATGAATTATACAAAGAAAGGGACAAAATGTTGGCCATTCTCAATTCCTCCTTCAAATCCAATAGCACACCATGTAGGGATCCACCTTTACCCCCACCACAATATCACACATACTTTGATTATCCTTCTTCACCATATTCCTCTACCTACCATGAGCCATATGACCATCCAAATCCTTCATCATATAGAACCTCACCATATGAGCCTTTACCTTCACCACATAGACCATACACAAAACCATACTCTTCATCTCCATCTTACCCATCACCATGTTCCCATTCATGCCAAACTACATATCAACCACCACCACGTGAACCCTCACCTCTACCCAAACCCATCACTCCGAAACAAAATCCCCTTGATGCTTTCTTTGACTACCCCAACATGGATAACCATACCAAAGAGCTTAAGAGGATGTATACAGTTAATAAAACCCGATCTCTAGAACTATATAGGAAGAAAACTGCATGTGGACTCTCCAAGCAATTGGAGGAAGAATTGGAAGAGTTAGGGGAATACCTCAATGCATTTTACATGCATGTGCTTTGGAAAAGAACTGATGGAGAAGAGGGAACCCCTTGGCCCTATGATCCAAAGAGTGAAGAGATTGAGCAAGTGGTACCTCAAGTGAAAGAGGATGCACTTTCAAGCATAAGTAATACCCCTCCTATTCTAGAAGAGGCTTATCCTCCTATTACAACTAAGTTTGCTAGTGAGAATGATAGTGGGAAGGATGAAGAAATCATTGTTGAATCTCCCCATATACCTAAAATTGAACATGCTCACCATGATGTCATTAGTAGTACTACCACACTTGAGCCTACCAATTGCACTGTTGATTCTTCTTGTGATGATCATGTTTATCTTCCTATTGATAGCAATGTTGAAGATGCTGAAAAAATTGGTCAATTGTCATGTTCTTGTGATGAACATATAATTTGTATGAATTGCATTGATCGTAAGTGTCATTTGCTTGTCCAATTTCGTGAACATGCATTGCATAATACTAGAATTGCTACTAGGAATGAGTCTGAGTCTTTTGAAGAAGGTGAGTCTAGTCCAAGTGCTAGTGTTGATGATAAGTTTGAGAATAACCATGCTATAGGACTTAGTGAATCGCATGTGTCACATGATGTTGAGGTACACCCTTTACTTCCACCCACTCCACCCAAGATTGGGGATGACAATGATGATTTAGATTTGATCACTAGTCCTTTTGTTGATACATGTACACATGAGCTTTTTTATTCTCAAATCTTATCATGTGATTTGCCTCCTGATATACATGCACTTGATTGTGGTATAAATAGTGTTGATTTGAGTGATGCTACTGTTGATGAGAAGGTAGTATCAACTTGTGATACTACCATTATTGCAAACCACATTGACTTTGTAATACCATGCTTTGATAGCTGTTTAAATGTGGTTGACTTCATTGGTTGTGAGAAGCATATACTTTCCTATGTGCCTAAACCTAAACTTCTCACATTGCATACACCACTTTGTCACTTTACTTGTTCTAATTCTTTCCATGGATTTAAGTACTTTGACTCATGTGGTGTACTTGGAGTTGGTAGTGTTGCTTTTGTGTTGGCCAACCCTTTTAAGGCCTATCATTTAGGAGGATCCCATATAAGCCATTTACCTCCCTCACTTTTGGATCACCTACTGATGGAGCCTAGACCACCACCAAGGAGGACAAAATCATTTCTCCTCTTGATCCTTCTCGCAAGCTACAAGCCTCCATGATTCTAGGTTGTCCCTTTCCTCTCTTGTCCTTTTGTTATACATGTTCTGGCTGGATGATGATATTTTGTGATGCATGATAGGATAAGTGTGGGGGAGGGACATATCTAGTAGACAAAGGTAGTTTAGTGTTAGTTGAGTCAATAAGAACCCCTTATGATGTCATTCTCTTGTTGCACCACATTGCATTGAGGACAATGCATTATTTAAGTGTGGGGGAGGGTCTTGTGGTAGCCATGCTTGATTCATTGGGTTTGTGCCATTTCCACATTAGTGTCAATTTTTCAAAAAAAAAAAAATTTAATTCCAAGTTTCATGTTGTGTTGAATGTTCACATTCATTGTAATATGGAACAAAGTTGCACTTTTTACCTATTTTCACATTTGTTTTCTTTCAAACCTAATGTGGAATAACTTTTGAAAACCTATGGGGCAAGATTAGAACCTACCAAATTTTCAACAAGTTAGTATTGAATCAATACCAAGCATATGCATTTTGTCAATTGGCCTTGCAATTAAACTTATCTTTGGCATGAGAGTAGCCCTTCTTGTGAGGATTTTTGAGCCTTTAATTCATTTCATGAGTGACTTGCTCAATTATTTAATTTCTAGAACTTGTTTCTACTCTTAGTCAAAGCTTATGCATTAATGTTTGGATATGATTGGGGCATTCATTTCTAAACCCTATGACCCAAACACTTAACCAACAAATATATCCTTTGTTTCACCCCTTTGAGCCATCACTTTCTTTTCTTCCACCTTGACCAATTTGGAAACATGCATCCATAGTATATATTTGCATTTCCATTGTTCTTGTATTGTTGTATGATTTGAAAAAGCATGCTACATAGTAAGAAAAAAGAGGCCGAGAGCCTAAAGAGAGAAAGAAAAGAGAGTCGGCCAAAGGCCAAGAAAAAAAGAAGAGTGAAAGCACAAAGTGCTAATGTATGCCAAAGGCATAGTGCAAAAAGAAAAGAGAGGAAGCACAAAGTGCTTGTGAAAAAAATTGAGAAAAAGAGAGACATGTAGCATGCTAGTATGGAATTGTTATGACTTGAGTTACCGTTTGTTATATTGCATTTATATGTGGTGGATAATTGTTTGCATAATTGGTCATTGACTTTATTCCATCATTCATCATTCATTATTAGCCTTCTCCATCATTTCAACCCCACAAAGTCCTCTTGATCCAGTCATGTGTGCATGCATAGTGGAGATATTAGAGTAGTCACAAGCCTATGGTTAAATTGTTTATTGAGCAAGTAGAGTGACAAATTCCACATTAGGTGAGGAGAGTGAAACACTATTATCTTGAGAGTTCTCATTGCCATAAAACATGTCCAATTGCATTGCCAATTCTCACTATGCATATTCTTGCTTATTGATTCATACTAAATTGATGACTATTGATTTGTTAAAATCTTGTATTCTATGCAATGTACCCTTTGTCCAGGAGTACAAAGGTCTAAGTGTGGGGGAAATGATTGCACCATATATTTGCATATATTTTCATGGCCAAATCCATTGAATTAATGCATGTTTTGATGATAATTGCACCTAATTTGCATAGATTCTAACTATTGCACTAGTTGTTAGAATTTGTTCTAATCAAGGGCAATTCAGACTTTTTTAGCATGCTATAATGTTTTACATGTTTTCAAGAACATTTTGATGCTACCTTTGAGACATTTGAATATGTAGGTTGGGAGGTTGAAGGTGAAGATTCAAGAAAATGGGTCAAAATAACGTTTCTGGATGAAGTTTGCATTTTAGTCCTGAGGCAGGCCAACTGGCGAGCCACTGGCAATCCACTGGCGAGCGACTCGCCACTTGCTCGCCGGTTGGCGAGCCACTGGCGAGTACATTCGGGTAACTCGCCACTTGCTCGCCAGTTGGCGAGGCACTGGCGAGCCTGACGCTGTCAAAAATCAGACGCGATTTTTAGGGTTTCTTGGCCCTATATAAGCTTTCTAAGAGCCCCCAAACCTCTGTCCAAGCCCCATTTGCACGAAAATAAGGTGGCTATACTAGGGTTCACTCAAAATCTCTCAAATCCACTTCCATTTCCATGAAATTTCACCTCAAATCTTCCATATTTTCTTCTCCATCTCCATCTCCTCTTCCATTTTCACCACCCTTCTTCTCCATTTCATCCCTCCTCGTCACAGCCACTTCTTGGGTAGATTTTGGGCGAAATTCCTCTCCTCCTTCCATGATAGGCTAAGTTCTTGGTGCTTTGGTGGTGTGAAGATGGTCAATTGCTTCAATGGGCTTCATAGGGGAGTTTCTCTTGTTCTATGCTCTTTCAATGTATATTTTTGATATGTGGTTGCAATTCCTTGTATATTTTGGGTAGAGACATGACTTTATCTTTCTATTTTCTATGGATTGATATAGATGTATTGGATACTAAGTTTGTATGTTAAATGTTATGGATTTCCTATGTGAATTGATTCATGATGCTTTACATGCTTTAAGTGGTTGCTTGGCTTGAATAGCTAGTGTTTCAATTAGGTTGTTGTGGTTGCACTTCCTTGAAGAGGATTTTGATTTACAAACTTGTTTCTAATACACATCAAGTGGAACCTAACTCTAACCCTAAGTAATGACTAGTTTTAAGTGGTTGCTTGATTAGCTATTAATTAGTGTTGGAGGACCTTTAGTGGTTGCTTTGGGATTTTTCTAATAGACTTGATGAATGATATAACTCCGATGATCTTTTTAAAGAAGCAATTGAACCATTGAATCACTACCAAAGCCCCTTTGCATTACATTTATTTTAAACCTTCATACCTTTATTTGAAAAACACCAAAAACAAGCACTTACATTTTCTTACTAGTTTAATTAGTTAATTTCAAAAACCAAACAAACAAACCCCTTCCCTTTTGTCACTTTTGATTTGCATTTAGTTCATCTTAGGGTAGTTACAAGACTCCTCAAGAGAGACGACCCGAGGTTGCGCCACTGTGTTGCAATCCTTGGTTTTATAAATAACTTGCATTTAACCCCAAGGCGACTAGGAACCGGTTAAATCACGCGTCCTCCACCGATCCCACCCACCACCGATCTCGAAGCCGCCGTCGGTGCCGCCGTTCTCTAAGCCACCACCGCCGCTTAAAGCTTGTCTCTGTTGCCACTGATCTCTTCAATTTCATCGACATCGCAAGTTAGTCTCAACCTTTCTAGTCCTGGTTTGAGTCTCTTTTGTACTTGCATGCAAGATATTTTTCAAGATCTGAACAACCTTCTTCTAGAGGTCGTTTATCTAGCAAACAAGGGGGGACTTGGAGTGAACTTTCATTTATATGGTTTTCTGAACTAGAACAAGCAACTTCTTTTTTCAATGGATCATTATGCTCTTGCAAATGTTGTAGATAGTCGAAAGATTCATGCTTCAAAACTACAATCTCTGATTAATGTACATTGGAAGCTTCAGGGATGAATTTCTGTAGTCAAACACATTGAAAACTCTTTCTTACTTCTGTTTGAGTTCAAGGAAGATTTGGTGTATATGTGTGGTCATGGTTCTTGGCTATTGAAAGGCTACTTTATATATTTGATCCCGTGGAATTTTAAGGTCCCCTTGAGTACTGACCTTGCTCATTCCTATTCAATTTGGATTCAGATCTATGACTTACCTCTAGATAACCTTAATGAGAAGGCAGCAAAGTTCTTTGGGGATAGTATAGGGAAGTTCATTTGCTATGATAATACAAGTCTTTGCAAAGGAAAATGTCTGCGTGTTTGTATTCAACTTTTTGAAAGGAAGTCTTCTTTCAATTTGGAAAGCCTAAATTTCTTTCATGATCATATCAAAGGAGTTCACATTGTTCTGGAACAGGTTGGAAGACTTTGTCCACATTGTCTCAGCATTGGCCATGTCGATAGGTATTGTAAAGCTTCTACTACATTCCACGCTAAAGGGATGATTTCAGTTGTTGGCAGTAAATCAGTCGGTGTTGAATATGATAGATTTTCTGGGTGTTATTGGTCCAACTTCCAAGAGACATGGATTAAACTTGTTCCTATTCTGGATAGAAACCCTTGTAAAAGAAAATGGGAAAATTTGGAAAAGGAAAGTTGTGTCAACAAACGTCCTTGTCTTAATAGTTCTCCAAGGTCTGATTATTAGCTAAGTCTCTCCGCATCCATTCTTAAAAGGCAGGAGTCTTCTTCCAACATTATTATTGCTTGTGAAATTCCTGTTGCTGGTAAATCTTTATCAAGCAAGGTGGCCAACCCCAAGCAATATCCATCTGTGAGAATGAAACGAAAGAGATTTTGGGGAGAAATAATTGTTTATCCTCCTCCTTTTAAGAAGAGACATGTGATTCAAATGAAAAACCTTCCTTTTAAGAATCGAGAGCGCACTAGCTTGGAGAAAAAGAGAGTCGACCTTCATTATCACCATCTTTCACAGAAGGAAACATCGGCGGTTGATGTTTCTCATGTTCACCGCAACGTGTCACTCTTCTGCTCTTTAAGGAAACGTCCATGGAACGATATCCCTCATGTTCAAAGTCTGGGTTTCAGCGGAGCTTGTGCCAAAAAGCTCCGCGTGAGTGGATGATCACGATGAGGACCTCTAAGTTCATCAGCAGCCACTTAGAGGTCCATCATCCAGTGCTGCTCCCGGGTTGTTGGTGTTATTTTCTTACTTGTTTCTTTGTTTGGTTATTTGGTCGAGTAAAATGTGTTTCTCTGAGGCATACTTGGGTTGGTTGCCAAATTTTCATATGTGAGACAGCTATGATGATCATACTCCATCAGGTTCCTTTGCATTTTTTGGCTGAAATGGTTGTTAGTGTCGCCAAAGACTCTTGCGGAGATTGTCTCTCTGTTTCCTTCTATCACCCTTTTGTGGGTGACAACGTCGTGAAGTATAGTTTTATACTTCGTAGTGACGTATCTTTTATGGAACTCCTTGCAGATTATGAGTCTGCTTTAACTCTCTCTTTTGGCCGTCACCTCTTCAATCGATTCTACCATCTACTGCAGAGTGTTCTACCTCAAATGGAGTTGGTTAGCACTAGTTGTTTCTGGTTACAATTTTATTATGCTTGTCTATTGTCTAACTTTCTCTCCTTTTGTGTTTCAGCATGTACTTTAATAACTGACTCTCTTATATAGCTCTATATATATAAGAGAGTCTTAGTTTGTAATCATTTTAATTTTAATGAAATTGTCTTTTAATAAAAAAAAAACATGGTAATGTCTTCTATTTTGGTGCCCATTCTAAATACTGAATTGAGGATGCCCCCAACACATGACACGAGTCTCACCATGACAATTTTCAAGATCTTTCCCCGACTTTCTCTCCCTTTTGGGCGGGCTCTTGTAGTTGTAGCCTAACCTTGCCCGACAAGAGCAAGTGGACCGAAAAACTCTCCCACCTCAATAGTGAATCTTTTGTTGATTTTTTCTATCCTACATTTTATCCTATCTACCTGTGTTGCCTTATCACGTGTTGCACGCGAATGTGCTTTGAAAGACTATACGCTGGTAAGTGAATGATTTACTGAAAACAGTTGGCAAGTCATCAAGGGCTTAAAAGTTAAAGTACATTCTTTCATTCATTTTAAACTCTTCAACTTTATATTTTTTCCCACTTTAATATAAACGATAGATAATTAAAATTGATTGAAACTTGAAAGTAATCATTCACGGGACACATTGGTTGAAACTTGAAAGCAGGATGAAATGAAAAAAGTGACATTTGGCAAATTTAAAAAGCTCGAAAGGCTATTAACTAAGTTGCGATTCCTTTTGTCAATTTTGAAAAATAATAAGGTAAGTGAAGAATGTAGTTAAAAAGTATGATCAAAATGTTTTATAGAAAATAAGTCATATTATCTAACTTAAATTAATATCTTTAGTCAATTTTAATTAAGTAAATAGATCCTAAATTTAAAAGATTAGAGAGTATTAATTATGTCCCATGTGTTCCTTAACATATGTTCTATTTGGGAGATAGTATTGGTCCTCAATATAAGAATAATTTCTCATTTTTTCAATTGCTCCTTAAATTAATCTTATTGACACTTTTCATTAATAAAAAGATATGGATGATGGGAATAAATGTAATTTATTAAAGTGTTTTCATAAGATGGTGTGATTGTAAACTAGCATTTTCTAATCTAATAAAATTAAATGTATACATCTTAAATTGATCAACAGAAGGAGCATTAAACATTTAAGACCACATAACCATTGGTTGAGTCGTTTTAATATTTGGTTGAGTTGTTTTAACTTAATTGGTAATGACTTCTTTGAAGCATGAGTATAGCTATGATAATGCTAATGAGGTCCTTTCAAGTGTTAACTTAAATATGTCTATTGATGCTAATAGTTTTTTTTATAAAGTTTTTTTTGACTTCTTTGACTTCTTTATTTTTTTCTTAAGTTTTTTTTATAAGTGCTCTTTGAAATAGACATAAATATGTCTATTGATGCTAATAGTTTAAGTTAATGAGCAAATAGAATCAGAGAGGGGTACCCGCACCCAAAATTTTGTCTTCTTTTAATTAATGTATGGCATGTTAGATCATTTAATTAAATAATGGATTGGACTATCTATGATGACTAGGTTTTCAATTGCTTTCCCTAGCCTCCATTATGTATTCAGATGTACACAAAAGAAGATCTATTATTTCGCTTATAGATGTAGAGTTCTGCGTATTTGGAAATCTTCCATCAATATCGTTGAGTGTGTTAAAAAAAAAGAGAGAAAAGTCGCCATATAATACTCAATAACAAAGTCTTGAGTGTGATCAAATACAAGAACAGCACTATGCCATTATACTACTCTACTAAAGACAAAATATTTAGATAAATTATCAATAAAAGAATATAGTCCCACCAATTCTAGTTATAATAAGCTTACTTTGAATTTAAAAAAAAAATAAGGATTCAAACTTAATTACTTTAAATTGTCTATAATTATCTCGTTTCCTCAAAATTAATTTATTTAATTTATATATTAACTTATAATCTAATTAATTGTGACACATATTATAATTTAGTGGTCTAATTTGTTTCCTCAACTTCTATAAAAAGCTAAAGTGGCATTTTTAAAACCAAAAATATTATTCTTCTTTTAGTCTCTATTTCCCCCTTTTAATTAAAACCACCAGAAAAACCTCCTTATTAGGGCATCTAATGACCTACTTTAGACATGTCAAAATCACCTAAAAATGTTTTCTATCATGTTTTTAATAGATATTACTCTAATTCTTCTTCTTATGTAGAACTATTGTGAAGCTAATTTTTTAATATGACCACGAATTTTTCTCAACATATTCATTTGAGCTGATCCCATTTTAGCTAGTCTCACGTTACTCCTTTGAAATTAAACACTTATCACCATATATTATTGTTGGTTTATAGTTGTGCCATAAAACTTTCCTTTAAATTTCTTGATACTTTTCTATCACAAATAATGCACATATCTTTTTTCAATTTCGCATCTCCTTCAACTGTCTTCTTGACCCTTAAAAAATAATTTTGATTGTTGTTAAACTAACATTTTAACCAGTGACATAGAGCGACGTTTCCCCTCTTTAAGGCGCCAAAATGTAATGAAAATATTCAGGACAAAATTAGAGATTTGCCTTGTAGTTAATCACTACATTAGTTAATATGATGTTTCGATGAAAGTGAGATACCAGGTCAAGATTCTCAAATATATAAATGAATAAGTACGTTTTATCTTTCTCTCAGCTGTCCTCTGTATTATTGGACTTTTTTTTTGAATGGCGTATTATTGGACTTTGTTGTTGCTATTGCATGTGATAGACCATAGAGCTGGGCCACATCATAAAACATAATGCTGACTCACCCCCCACTCTTGTTCCACTCCCATGTATCGAGTTCTTGCCTGTACAGAGTTCAAACAGTCTATATCCCTTCCTTTCTTTTCTAAGAAAGCCCAGGTCCAGGCCCAATAAAAAAACAAAAAATATACTTTCCCCCCTGTTTTGCCGTACTTAAGAGGAACGCACACAACTAATTAAGGTCAAACTTGTACTCTTGAAGGGGAAATTGCTGACAAATGTGGAATGAAAAAGAAGGAAACTAACAAATGATGTGTATGCTCATTTTGCAGAAGAGTATCTCAGAATGGTTAAAGTCGTCATCCCTACTTATGGCTACTTTCCAAATTTCCTGGACAATTGGTTTCTTCATTGCATGTTGGAAATTGTGGGAGGCTCGAAATTACAGAATCTTCACTGACCGCAGTTATACTGTACAAAGTGTAATACATTAGCATTAGGTCCATTGTGCAGCACACAACCAATAGTTTTTGCCTTTTTACTCGTTTTCATAGGCTTTAGGATCGCATATTTATTTTTGCCCCTGAATGTACATGCCTGTCTGCTTGTAAATATTCAGTGAAATCAATAAAGTCCATTTCATTCAAAAAAGGTCGAACATGTAAAGCTCTTGCAAATCAGGACTTAAGTATATACTTGATGTCAGGAGAACAATTTTGACTATCGTGAGAGATTTTTTGCGATATATAAACAAGTTTAATTTCAAGGATTCAATTGTCTATTTTAGGCAACATTATTCATGATCATCCTAAATTTAGTTTGGAAGTTTCACAGGGAAAGGAACGTCTCTAAATTAGATCTTAAACTCTTTTACTTCACCCAAGCAAAAGTAACTTTGTTCATCACTCAATACATATATGCATATATGCTAATGTTTAGAGACCGACCCCACATGCATGTTGTTAACTTGAAGTTGTACAGTTTTTATGGTTGGGATTTATCTATAGGAATTGAAAGTTTATGAGAGTTGGTATTTAAGTTTTAGATATTGATGAAGATGTTATTGGCAAGTGATTAGAAATCTATGAGAATTTTGTAAATTCAGTCTCACTTTCTAAACCTTTATACATTTCCTAATCTTTATTATTATAAGAAACGTTTTAACAAAGGCAATTAGTGGTTAAATAATTAAGTTTATCTAAATATGAAATAGATTTTCTCATTATTAATGACTCTAAATGGCGATTTTAATTTATTTTAAAAAATTAATACCCCATATTATACCTTATAATAAAAATCATCATTCTCTTTTATAAAAAATATCTCTTCATGTAAGATAGAACTTATGTAAAATACATATATGTAGGTCCCCAATAATGGTTAAGAGTATGGAATGGGTTACAACATGGAGGCTTGGCCACAAGCCCACAATTTTCATATTTCCTATCAGTACTAGTGACGAATTAATTTTCTCCGAAAATTAAAAACATCATCAAATATTATGTTAAGCGCTAAAATGGTAATCGTGATGTTATTAGTTATTAGTTACTACCTCCCGTTCTAAATATAAGGCATAATTGATTTTTTTAGAGAGATTAAGATTGCGAAGTATGTTATCAAATTATGACATATTTGATATATTTTTAAATTATTCATTAGTTTATAGGTAAAATAAACTAGTTCAAGGGGAAAAATTAGGTGAATCAATTTATAACTAACTTATTTTTGCTTTTTTAGGATTTTCCAAAAAAAAAAGTCAACTAGATCTTATATTTAGGACCGGAGGGAGTATTAGGCATCATGTTGATTTTAGGTTAACCACACTTAGCGTCCACGCGTTGAGGTTAGGTGGTCCTCATCAAACAAAATATAGTAATGTTAGAGCCATAATGGTTAGAACTTAGAAGTAGAAGAACCACCACTCCACTTCAAAACAAAAGACAATCCGAAAACGACAACCATAACTCTATCAATAATCTATCATGCATATCAAGTATCAACAACTAGTCAGCAAATAATTTTGTTTTTATACCCAAAAAGAATAAGCTGCAGAATCTTAAATATATAAATGATTTCGAACCATTTTACCGGGAAATTAAAGAAAAATATAATTGCTCTATTATATTTGTTTTAAATTAACTTTGAGAACTTTGTTTCAAATATGTCTAATCCTTTGTTCTTTCTATAACTAATGTGGATCTGCGTTGTCAATGCATAAGAATAGCATAAAAAGTTGGCAAAAAAAAAAAGAATAACATAAAACTAAAAAAATAAATGGTACTCATTTTCTTCTTAAATATAAGATATACCATCTAATTTAATTAAATTAAAGACGTTTGTTAAGTTTATTAAAATATCATGATATTGCCAAAACACCTTAAATAAACTTCTTAATTCCTACTATTTAATTTGTCCTAAATGAAATTTGTGACTTTTGCCAAACAAGTCACAAATTTAACTGCGATACTTGAGTAGTTATTCATTAACTACTCAAGTATCGCTATTAACTACTTTATGAATCGCCATTCACTACTTGTTTGGCAAAAGTCACAAATTTCATTTAGGACAAATTGAGGACTATCCCTTATTTGTCTAAGTTGGAATTGGAGACCCCATTTTGTCCAACTCAAATTCAAGTGTCATTTTTTGTGATTTTCCTTCCACAAAATGTCTTATTATTTGAAACGCTGAATTTGATTATATGTTGGTTTGGCAGATTCACCCCATGTGAGTGTGTGTGCGTGTTAGTGAGTGGGTAATTTTTGCCCGGTTGTCACCAAACGCATCTAGTTCATTAAAAATAATTTATTGTTTTGGAAGATATCACATGGTGCGAACAAATTAATTTCTTATTGCATGTTGCTAGTTTGATACAAATGACCTTTAGGAAAATGGATTGTATTTTGGGTAATAATCGCAAAATGGACTTCGCCACCCATTATTTTCATTGTCTATTTAGTGGATTAAGTGATTGAAATGGAATACTATCTTTATTTTAATTACCATGACCAAAGTTGTGAAACTCATGAGTTAAAGTACACTCGTGGAAAAAATGTAAAATCAAATTATGTAAATTCGAATCATAAACTCGTAAGAATTTACCTTTAAATATAAATTGTTGACATTAAACATATCAACATTCATACTTTATCAAAAATTTTGACTATTTAATCACGCGACTTAAAGTTTAAGCCAACATAAATCTATAGAATCACTTTATACAACTACCAATCTGAGATTCCACAATGCTAGAACATTATCCAATCATCTTAGTCTTAATTTATATAATAAAAATACTCTCTCCATTCTTATATCTTATATACTCCCTCCGGTCCTAAATATAGGACCTAGTTGATTTTTTGAAAAATCCTAAATATAAACAAAATAAGTTAATTATAAATTGATTTAACTAATTTTTTCTCTTACACTAGTTTATTTTACCTATAAGCTAATGGATAATCTAAAAAATATCAAATATGTCATGATTAAATAACTTATTTTTCAACCTTAATATCTCCAAAAAAAAGTCAATTAGGTCCTATATTTAGGACCGGAGGTAGTACTACCACAGTGATCCTTGTTGTAAATCATTAATGAACTTGGTACCAGATATAAGTCATCAATCACCACGATAATTATCTTTTTTTCTACTCTACCCTATCATTAATGAGAGTAAATGTAGATCATATCATTTATAATAAATGAAATTGGAGAAAAATCGTCAATTTATCCTAAATTTAATGAACCAACCAGTATTCATTGGTTTTTTTGAAAATTAGTAGTTATTAGTTGGTACATGGTACCTCATAATGAAGATTAGAGAGAGTACAACTTGGTTAGCATATTAGGTAATGAAGTAACAACATTAACTATTCTTTTTTTTTATAAAGACATTAACTATTCAAAATTCCTTTTCATGATTTTGAAATTCTGTGATTTCACTTATAAAAGAAACTAAATAAGTTATTTACAGATTAAAATTGCCTCAATTTTTTATCTAAAGAAGTCTATTTAACTAATGAAACATTTTATAAAAATGCCTGTCCTCCTCATTTATCTTTCTAAACAAAGTCAACCTAATCTCACAAACACACGAAAATTAGTTACAATTATTCACTTTACTAACAAACCTGCTTTCAATGCAATGAACCAAATGAAACGTAAAATTCGTTATTATTTACTTTATCTCCATAAATATTCCTAAGTACTTATAAGCCTATGTAGTAAGTAGTTCAACGCCTTTTCCTCGTCATCATCTTCTTCTCTCTCTTCCGTATGCTTTAGTCTGCACATACTTCTCATTTTCACAAAGCAGCCATGAGTTTCAGTGCTGTCAGATTATTCTCCATCATCATCATCATCATTTCCCTTTCTATATGTTCTTCTGAAGCTGCTTTCGATGACAGTGTGAAGAGAAGTCCACACCATAATAATATTAATAAGGAAAGTCTCACTTACATTTGGCCTCTGCCTCAGCATTTCTCCTTTGGAAATGATACTCTCACTGTTGATCCTGGACTTTCTCTCACTGTTGATGGTAATGGGGGTGCCTCTCAGATTGTACATGCTGCTTTTGAGAGATACAGAGGCATCATTTTCAAGAGGATTGATAGATTTAGTTTTCTTAGGAAACTGAGGGAGAGGATTTCTGTTTATGATGTTGCTACATTGCGTGTTACTGTCCATTCTGCTAATGAGGAGGTTTGTTTTTGTTCATGAGGCAAAAAGTGTGTTCTTTTTTTGTTTCTAAATGTGAATTTCTCATTTTTAATTTTTTTTTTGTGTGCAGCTTCAACTTGGTGTTGATGAAAGCTATTCTTTGTTTGTTCCCAAGTCTAATGGACAGTCTGTTGCTGGGGAAATAAAGATTGAGGTGAAATTGATTTTTTTTTTGTTTGGAATTATACACATGATTTGTATTAGCCCTCTCACATGAATTACTTAGCTGCTTTTTATGTAAAGTGAGAATCTTGAAAGAGATTTTATGGTCAAAAGGGTCAACCTTTTGATGGGTGGGACTGTTTAGATAGGTTTACCCTTTTCAATTTTTTAAAGGTAAATGTTTGTACATGGAGAGACCTTACGTTCTTTGGCTTTATCTAATGATGATGTGGTTTGGCAGATCTATTTTTGCATTGTTATTGATATTCTTGTATTGTGATATTGCCCATGTAGGCAAATACTGTTTATGGAGCTTTACGTGGATTGGAGGTATGTCTTGTTACTGTTAAATTTCTCCTCATGCTGTTGGTGTCTGTATATGGTGTCGTGTCTGTCTACTTATTTTGGTGTTCCTCATTCAGAGTCTTTATTGTTTCCTGATTTCCCCCCTCTTTGATGGTGTTTGTAGTGGAGGAGGGAGTGGTTGAAAAGATTTCCAAAGTAGTTAGCTGCTTGTTACAGTTTACAGCTAAAGCCTTTGATGATTTTGTGCCATTCTTTTTCCCTCATTATAAGAGTGACAGACATTTCTGAATTCTGATCTAGTTGTTTTACTATGACTTTTGACATTTGTTTTTCCATAATTTTATATTGTATTGTTGTAATCATTTTCCATATGCTTGATCCATTTCCATAATCTGTTCTTCTCTTCTGCAATGCACCAGACCTTCAGTCAGCTGTGTTCTTTTGATTATTCGACGAAAGAAGTGCAAATATACAAGGCACCTTGGTCTGTCCAGGATAAACCAAGGTTTGCATACCGTGGGCTTTTGGTGGGTAAGTCAGAATTTTAATGAAGGAAAAATCCATTTCCTTTGACTGAATTTATGTTAGTATACATAAAAAATGTTTCTGTATTTTATTGTGCAGATACATCGAGACACTATTTACCGATTGAAGTAATTAAGCAGATAATTGAATCTATGTCTTATGCTAAACTTGTAAGATAGGCACTATGTGTATTTCTTGTTTGATTTCATGCTGATTTTCACCATTGTAACCAACGAAGTATCACCTAACTACCATAACATTTTGTTTTGTTTCATGTAATGCTGATATCAAAATTACAATGATTAGAATGTTTTACATTGGCACATTATAGACGAGCAGTCATTTCCTCTTGAGATACCTTCATACCCAAAATTGTGGAAAGGCTCATATACAAAGTGGGAACGTTATACTGTAGAGGATGCTTATGAAATTGTCAAGTAAGAATGAACTCATTTCATTTTCTACTTATTACCCGATTTAATGGTTTGTACTGTGTTGTATAAGATTTATTGTCTTCCTCAAAACTTCACTTGCTGAGGGATGTATAATAGAATATCTGAAATAGGTTTCTGGCCAAGTCTTTAATACTATTAACTTTGCTTCAAATTGTCCAGTTGTTCAGCTAAAATGTTCCTTTCCTAGTCTATTGTTGTTGCAAAATATATTTGGACTAGAAAGTGTATGCCGTAAAATTATGATGTGAAACACTTGGGGGGGGGGGGGGTGTCACAGATATAAACTATTTTGTAATGATTTTAAATCATTATTTCATTGTTCTGGCCCATTGATAAATGGATTTCTTCACCTGGAATTAAACTGTCATTTTCTATTCATTATCCTGTATTAGATTTCTTTACAAGTCCTTTGGCTAATGTTATTTTGTCTTTTCATGTTACACTGCTCGTTGATGTACAGCTTTGCAAAAATGAGAGGTGAGGTTTCTTCTCATTTCTTTTGAAGGTTCTGCTAAATTATGTCCTCTATAGTTTGCAGTGATTTCTAATTTCAGATTCTTTTTTTGTCACTTCCACTTTCTTGATATCATGCAAATGCAAACTGTAAGGTCAAGTTTTTCCGTAGTTAAAATACTCATTTAGTAGTGGTCATTTGCATGTCATTTCAGGCATTAACGTGATGGCAGAGGTGGATGTCCCTGGTCACGCTGAATCATGGTATTAACATGTTGTGCTTCTAAGTTTTGACAATCTAGCTTTTGCTTTCCTGATAAAACCGACATATAGTGAATATTTCTCTTTAGTGAGATTGGTCAATTAGTTATTCAAACAGAATGGATCAGCCCGTGACTTTGAACCTATAATTCCACAAATGTCTCTTCTGATGGATTATTAGACGATGTATAAAGTAGATATTCTCTACTTCCCTGAATAAATATCTTGCATCTTAACCTTTCATTTTTTCCCTTTTCCTTATTTTTTGGCCTAAAAATTACCTTGTTCAAGCACTCCTTTTGATCTTTCTAGCTCTAGCCACAAATCTTAGTTTCACTTTTAAATTTCTTGTGACATTTAATATTTTTATCTACAACATATGCATCAGGATAAAATATTATGTTTTATATTTATCTAGGGGTGCTGGATATCCTGATCTTTGGCCATCACCTACCTGTAGAGAGCCGCTGGATGTTTCAAAGCAGTTTACTTTTGATCTCATTTCCAGTATTTTGACAGGTGATGTCCTATCAAACCTTGCCCTTATTAGATTTTAATTCTTCTTGTTGAAATTTCTGTTTATAGTAATAGCAGTGATAATGGTATGGCTTGTTCATGCACACTTTTAGAAACTGGCAGGGCTTGTTTGTCCTATTTTATAGTTGATAATTTGAATGCTAACAACTGCTAAAGATAATGAGAAGAATTAGTAGAAGATTTCTGGATAATAATAGTCTCCAAGCTTGTAGACAAATGATGAGATATATCAAAATATATCCTTAAATCTTTAACCCTTCGACTGAATTTTTAATGCTTGCTCTGGAATAATTTATGGGCATACATTTCTTACCTTTTCTTTTCTTTCCAACAGCCACAAAATGTTTTTTTGACCAAATTTTCTGAGAGGAAACTTAAGTTAACTCTAAATCTGTTTTTCTCCTTTTGATTTTTTGTTACATCATATTTATAGGACATGCGTCAGACAACTTATTTTTCATTTCATTCGATTCACTTCAAGTTGTCCTTGCACTATTTTGCAAAGACTCTGGTACTACTAACTTTGTCATACCTACTTGAGGCTTCTGCTGTGCAATGATAGCATTTAACCTCAGTTATGGTGGTTCACCTCTCTTATAAGTTGATTCATTGGTTGACTTAAATGTGTAGCTTGAGCTCCTTAATATTACATTATCAGTAACTCCATATCTTTCTTTAATTCTATTTTTCTCAATTTTACAGATATGAGAAAGATTTTCCCCTTTGAGCTATTCCACTTGGGTGGTGATGAAGTCAATACTGGTCAGTATGAGACTTTGGCAGCCTTCTTAAATTTTGCAAATAACCACATGACCTGAAACTTAAAATTGTTAAACAAGGGTTTAAGCATAATTTTATAATCAGCATTGCATAGAGTAAAGTAGTCTTGTGATGAAAGGTGCATGCTGTTCTTAAATTGTTCATCCCACAATACTTCTGCCTTGTTCTTAAATCTGAACTGTTAATGGTCATGTACCATTACTCTCTTCCATGACTATGATAATATAGAGTCATGCTTATGAGAAAGCTTGCTAGTGCTGCAATACAGTCCCTGAAAGATCATAATCCGCTTAACTCAGTCCTCCAAATATAATGCCTATCAAATCCCAATGCAGTTCTTGCTAAAAAGGTTTTGGAGAACCATACCTCAAAAGCTAGTATCAGTTTGTAGATCCCAAGGTCCCTTATAAACCCCGTATCGATGTCAGGCTCTAGTCCCATGCCTTGCAATAGAGTCTTAATAGTCCCAGATCAATCATCCAATCAAATTGTCCATTCATCAGGAAATATTTCTCCAAAAAATTAAACAACCATCCATTTAGTCATCAACTCATGAGTCATGACCAGGACTTCCACAAGTGGCTTTGCCCCCTCAAGTGATGTTTAAGGATAGTTTCTCTCAAAAAGACCGCCACTTGGCATTGTAAAACTTTCCTTAAGCTCAATTTTGGGTAAAAAGGTCTTGTGATCAATGCAAGTCACTATTTAATAGTCATGTGGGTTCATGTTCATTAACTGTGGAAAATTACCCAATGAAGGATTGATTATTTTTTGGGGGCAGGGATAAATCTGGCGACAAATTGTGGGGTTTTATCTTAGGAGGATCAAATTGATGCCGACTGATCTTTCAAGAATTAATCATGCATTTATTCTTCATGGTCACAAGCAATTATAGTGGTACTATTTTCAGCTAGTTCTTGTCTTTATCTATGCTAATTTATGAGTTATAACATTATTTGCAGATTGCTGGAGCAATACTACTCATGTGAAGGAATGGTAACAATCTTAACTGTTATTCTTGCTTTATGATTTTTTTCATCTGTTAGAGATATAGGTGCAGCAAGGCATGGGGATTTACTTCATAGCCCCATGTGTTCTTTATTGCTCAAAATTTGCACCCACTAGCATATTTAATAAAGATTGAATCATTACTGGCCTCCCTCTTTGAGAGAGAGGGAGAGAGATTCTTTAATAATGTTGATTACACTTTATTTCCATTTATCACAATCATTTGATGTTGCCTTGAGAGTAAGATTGTGATGATTACACCCTGCTCTCTATGCCTTGAACGTTTCAAGCTCTTATACTGTCATCACAATAGCCAGACACTTAGACTAATAAATATGTAATGTCATAATTAGTGCATTATTTTTATCCAATAAACTGTTGTGAACTTTTGACTATGAGCTGTCTTTGAATGGATTTTCTTGCAATAACTATCAGTGGCTTGTCAAAGAACTATATGATCATCAGTTATAATTGTTCAAATTTCGAACTCACTTACTTTGGCCCCATGAAAAAAAAAATCTATTTTCCGTAAAGCTGTGTGATTGTTTGAAATCTTCTTACTTCCTTATGAGGAATCATAAGGACATTTCACATTAACAAAGCCACTTGTAGTTTAAGCATAGATTGGCATCAATTTCCTAAAATAAGTTAAGCAGCCTAATTTTATTAGTGGCAGTGTATCATGCATAATATTCATGGGTATTATTCGTTCTATATACTAAGTATTGACTCTCAAATGCAGGCTTCAGAGTCACAACATGACTGCCAAAAATGCCTATGAATATTTTGTTATCAAGGCCCAAAGCATAGCATTGTCAAAGAATTGGACTCCTGTGAACTGGTATAATTTTTATCTATATGAAAGTCCAACATTCAAAAACTTATGTTCCTTGCTTTTGTCCTTGGAGGCAATATCTCGTGGGTGTAATCTTCTTCATGCCCAAATTTCTTGGAAAATTTTGATGGTGATTATGAAAAAAAAAATATGACTATATCAAAGATTTAATATTCCCTATCTCCTAGTATCTTGTACATCAATTAAAGCATGTGTTTTTCCTAATGTTCGCTGTTTTTATCAAGTATAAACTCTAGTTTTAGGGATCAAATTCTTGAAATTCAGAGATATTTTTACAATCAAGTTTTTTTGTGATTTTTCAGGGAAGAAACCTTCAACACATTCCCATCAAAGCTTAATACAAAAACTGTAGTGCATAACTGGTAAGTTTCCGTATAATCTTTTTTATTGTGTAGTGAAGCTTAAATATTTTCAATTTCAGAATGAAGACATTCAAGTAATTTTTGTAGGTTGGGTCCAGGGGTTTGCCCAAAGGCTGTTGCAAAAGGTTTCAGGTGCATTTATAGTAACCAGGGCGTCTGGTACCTTGACCATCTTGATGTGCCTTGGGATTCTGTCTATAGTGGTGATCCACTTGAAGGAATACATGAGGAGTCTCAACAACAACTTGTACTTGGAGGAGAAGTTTGCATGTGGGGTGAGACAGCTGATTCATCGGATGTTCAGCAAACAATATGGCCTCGAGCTGCAGCAGCTGCAGGTAATCATGCACTGTTGATTATTTGTTGTCATTATGCCCTGCTGGTTATGAGTTTGGAAACACAACATAAGTGCTTTTACATTCTATTATACAAAACTCCTCTTTCATATTAATCTTACACATCTCAAAATCATTTAAGCTAACTTGATCCAAACGGGCATTTAAGTGTTATTACTTCAAATATCCTGAAGGTTTTTCCATCAGCAATCGATAATTTAAAGGCTTATAAGTCAAAGAATTGAACATTTAGTTTAGTCCTTTAAAGGATCACTTTTTTCTTTCCAAGACACGTTAACTAAACCTCCCCTTCCTTTCCTTGGAGGCTATCCTGCATAAGTCTGATTCTTAAGAATATGATTAGTCTTGCACATTGTTGAGAGTCTTTCCCTTTTATTTAACCATATCTTCCTCTGCTTCTTTTAAGCTATGACTGCAAGAAATACACACTTAGCGAAGGAGTGAGACGTGCAAGTTATGTGAGAGTTTATAGGGATTTTGTAACCTCCCAAATGTAACATATTGAAAAAATATTTCCTAATATAAATTATGTGTATTTTGGTATAGTGAAGGGAGGGTTGGGGTGGCAGGCTACTGAATTTGAAAAATGCAATATTAACTTCTATCTGCCTCTCACAGAACGCTTGTGGAGTCAAACAGATTCACATAAAGGAAATATCACCTTCACTGTATTGCCGCGGTTGCAATACTTCAGATGCCTGCTAAACAGACGAGGAGTTCCGGCTGCGCCGGTCACAAACTTTTATGCCAGAACTGCCCCTAAAGGCCCAGGTTCATGCTATGATCAATAGTTCAATAATGCTCATCAAGGGCCAAAAGTGTTGTATATCATCTTAGTCTGGCGTGGTGGGGAAGTAACTGTTGTAAAAAATATGCCAGATTTATAGAGGTGAATGGAGGCCTAATCTGTCTAGTAAAACAAACAAGTCATGTTTGAATTTATTGTTATGAGAATAAATCTTGTTGACTCTTCTTGCTTTTCTCATGTGTTTTCAAATTTCAAATCCCAATAGTATATGTCTTTCTGATTGCTCCATCGTCTAGTTATCGGATAAAGATTTTATGGCTGTTCTTTTTTCCTTTCTTCCTTAGTCCCCTCAAAAAACGAAAAAAATGTTGTTTTGGTCATGATACATGTGATGCAGAATTGAGGGATTGGGGTGTCAAGTTTGAGAGTCTCGTATAGGACAATTTTGTCAAAATTAGGTAGTAGTACTACTAATTATAAACGCATATCTCATGATCATTAAGATAAATTCATTCAACCAATTCCTAGATGCACAAAGCATGTAGGTCTATCATTTGGAGATAAGACTGCAAATTTTCATAAGTAGATGATACACATTTTCTTTTTTTATCAGCAATTATCAAAAACAATTAGGTCTATTCAGACAATGATCATTTGACACGGTGGAGATATCTTTAGGAAGCCAAAAAGAAAAAAAGAAAATATAATGATGGCCTTCTCAGAGCATAGGCGGATTGAATATATAAACTCCGAAAAACACAAAAAAAGCCGAATTAAATATATAAACTCTGAACGATTTGTAATGACCAATTTCAGTGGAAAAAATGTTGTAAGCTCAGGTTTAATGTAGGAATTGGTGACAGACCAACAATGTTAATTATTAATTAACAAAATTTGTGGATGAATTCCTTCCTTGAATCTTTCACGATTTTTCTCCCATAAAATTAGCCCGGAATCTGATTTGGTTGATTACATGACAACTCCCAAAAGTGTACATTGTGAAGGGAATTAGAACGCTAGTCATTGTGCAAGAGAGATTTGCAGGATAAAATATCAAAAGGATATTAAAACAGACTAATATACTCTTCTCTTCTGAGTTTATTTAAAAAAATGTTATTTGCTATATAACATGGGCAATTGGCCAAAAAAAAAAAAGGTTGACTTAAAAATAAGGCATCGTTCTTGTAGATGAAAGTTTATCTTCTTCATTATGCGAATCTCTATGAAACAAGTGCAGAAGTAGAACTCAAACATTGAAAATTTTGAAGGATTCTATGACAGTCTGCAATCTGTCCTTCATCTTGTCCCACCTTCTCTCATTTGCTCCTGTTGTCAAGGTGTAAAATTTCCCTGCCATTCATGCTTATAAGTAGTATCAGTTACATTTAATAAATAACATGCTATCACATAATAATGATCTGTACCTAGGGACTGGGTGACCACATTTTAAACCAGTTTACTTACAAACTTTCTATCACACTTGAGTTTAAACAACCAGATCTTGAGGCCTTAAAACATTTTTGCTCTATTACAACTTGATTCAACCAAGTTTAATAGAACAGGTTCTATAGACTTGGTAGTACGGAACACTAAGACTTGCATTGAGTTGATTGAGATGTTCAACGAAATATTTGCATGGGTTGATTCTCCCACTTTAAAAACTATTTTTTGGGATAGGGTTCCCCCACTTATGTACTTATCAATTACTATATACATTATAGGCTCACATTCCCTTTTAAACTTGAGGAACTACAGAGTTTAACTGTCCAATGCAAGAGATAAAAACCATACCGTTGCCAATGGAGACCGTGCTAAGTGCGTGGCGAGTGTAATTAGGAGCCTGAGCAACAAACTCAAATTGATAATATGTTTTTCCCTCAACGTCTTGCTGTAACATACAAACATGGAGTATGCCATGTTATTTCACAAAGATAAGCACTTGATGTGAAGATCACAAAATGCAAATACAACTCAATGAAAACAACGTTATTTTACATTCACAAACAAGAGAATGTTAAAAGACTAGAGACAAGGCTAGTTCATATTGGCGAGTTAAACTACCCAAGGGCATGCAATAAAGGCTTCATTGAAAAAAGTATGACTCTCAACTGAATTTCCTCAAATCCTCCAGAACTATCTCTCACTTATGTCCTTAATTTGTAAGTTTCATAATATAAGAAGAGTTTTTCATTAAAAAAGAACAATACAATGACACATACATTTTGTTTGCTATAAGGTGGTCATCTTTTGAGTGGAAAAATAGTCCCATTCAAAAACGCTGAATGCTAAGAAAGGCCAAACTCACACCAGTCAACTCATCCAAATTGAAAAGGCTACCATGCTTGCTTAAATCACACCAAAATCGTGGGTTATTTACATGCTCATACGCATTTCAGCTTTCCATGTCACATATTTTCCCCACCTTTAGTTCCTCCTAAACATATATTACATTAGACTACTGTGAATAAACTAAGCCAAGAGTGACACCATTTCCACCAGAAATAAAAAAACAGCTTGGAAGAAGGGAGATATGACATCACATTCAACTTTTGGCAAAAGTGGTAAGGAAAAGACAACACCAGTAGTGAAGTAACCAATTAACATGAAAAAAAAGAGATGTAAGAAGTTAAACCTCTTTTGCCTGAATTAGCTTTGTTTTTTGAGTTGAAGGAGCCAAAACCTTTTTTATTAGAGTTTCAGCAACCTGCGAGAAAAGTAAGATCAAGAACATTTTCTATATTATCATTCAGAAAAGAGAGAGCCAGCTCTGATATAATATTAACCTGTTCAGGAGGTCCGAAATCTCGAATATCCTGTTTGCCAGTTGGGATCATATTTACACTGACACTTTCCAGTGGTTCAATGACATCTTTGAACACCTTATCTTGACCTTCAATCACTACTTCCTGCATTCTCCCCATTATAAGAGTGGATGGAAGTAACCAACCTTTACTTTAGTGAACTAGCTATAGACACTAGTCATAATGGAGTAGATATCATGTAACAGCAAGTACCTGCCACCCAAACGGGTAGACAAATGAATATCCATCTTTCTTGTCCAATACCGATAGAAATCCTTTCTTGCTTTCTGCAGCAACTGAGACATATCAAGGGTTTATTTCTAAAGATGTCAGCCAATTCTAGCCTTCTTGTCAAAGAATAGTGCAGCACATCAAATGGAAAACTTAACTGCTTAAAGGCAATCTTACAGGAGTATGAATTTTGGTTAAATAGAAACACCAAAGGGGAAGTGGCCCCAATGGTAATTATCTGACGTCTTCCCGGCGTTTCTACAAAAAATTGTGAGAAGAAAATCATCAAAATAATTTGTAGATACCCTGGCTTATTAATGGTGTAAACAAGCCTTCTATGACAATGATTTAGTAACTTTGAAATATCCAACTTCGCCCTATGCAATTCTTTAAGAAATGTTCTTTTTGGTGCCTAATAGATCAATATTGTTTGGCATCTCAATCTTAGAAGGGGTAAGATTGAGTAGTATATACAAGCTTCACGGATTAAACAAGAAATGAACATTTTTTTTAAAAAAAAAAGAAATTGCATAATAACCTCTCGCCATTCGTACCTGATGTTATCTCTATGACAGAATGAGTTTCACTTGCATTTTTCAAAGGCATTAACACACTTTAAAACAAATGAAGCTCGTGAACTAATCCTAATAAAACTAAAGTTCAGCTACATATGTTTTATACGAACTTTATTTCTGAATCTCTCTGTAAATGCATTTCCTGTGGTAATGCTTAGATGAGTCATATGTAGTGCAAATGACACATCTGTAAGGTTCAATGTTTGGTATTGACCCCCAGGTGCACATTGCACAATGCAACTTAACCCAGAAGTTAATGTACTTAAACTGACACACACGCTTACGTAAATTGTAATTGGACCCAAAAATCATAGGAGAAAGATCAATATACCAAGACAATAATTAGTAAATACATACACTCCACACTCTTGATATATCATCAGCCTTGGATGCCAAGTTTCAATAGCTAGGACTAAAATGCTTACAGGAGAAGCTACCAAAGACAATAAACAAGCTCAATGAACTTTTGAAGTGACATGCATTAACATATTTGAAAAAAAGCAATCAAATATATCACTTCTTTTATAGCTGAATTAATAAGAAAATACCTGTAGGGGCTGATGAATGTGCAGCCTTAACTATGAATGAAAGACCATCTCTTCTACATGAACGAAAATGAGCATTCTTCTGTAACTAGTAAGATTTCCAAAGTAGAAGAATACATAGTGAAATTACTAGCTTGAAGTTAGAGTGATTAAAACACAAGTGAGAGATAGAAGGAAGGAGAAGGTACCAGAGGAAAAGGGTTGTTATGGAAGAGTGTTCGGTGAATAGTGGGAGAGTTCTGAAGGGAAGCCATTGTTATTGTATGTTAATACTTAATACATTGATTGTGAAGTGGAAGCTTTGTTGTAGGAAGAAGAAAGGTGATGGCTTCTTCTGAGACTACGAGGTGGAGAAAATGCCACGTAGGATGCAGAGTTATCCATATTCTTAGCTGCAGCCTCTAGTTTTGCTCTCTTTTTGTTAATATTTTCCTACGTGGCCACTTAGAAGAATATTTTCCTATCTAATTAGGAATTTTGCACTTTGCGAGAACATGTACTTATATGAGATACTCAACAAATATGTTTTAAATTAAGACATTATTAAATTACTTTTTAATACTTTAAGAAAATTGCTGAAAATTAAAATGCCCCATCTTTGAAATATATATGACATTGCTTCTTTCTTTTTAACATTCACAGAGATGTTATGAAAGAAAACATTTTTAAATAGAAACATAGTGCATTCTTTCGGTACTAAAAATCAAAATACATAATCAACATTTATATGATTTTCTTTTTTAAAAAAACTAATGAGAGATTTTGAGATATACAATTATGTGTGAAAGTACATTCTAACAATGTTCACAATGTCTCTGAAACTATTACTACTATAATTAGGAGCGGTAAGAGCTCTTCCAACCTTAACTAATGTAAGGGGTTTGATTTTTTACTTAAACTATTGAAGTGTATGGAAAGTGGCAAACCCTAAAACTTACTGCTAGTATTAGACTATTATAAAGAGTTAAAATATACCCTCTAAAGAGTTTTTGTGGAATTCAATCCTCCTAATATTCTTGTTCCAACATCATTTGAGTTGGTATAGTTCATATGAGCTTTACAATAACAAATTAGATATAAGTAAGTTTGCAACTATATTGTCTCAAATAATTGTCTCACAACCACTTTCTGTTATCTTCTAGAATGGATCAATCTCACATTTTACTTGCTACTCAAGATGTAATCTCTTGTTCAAACAGTTAAGTGTATCCTAATCACACCTGATATAAAAAGGTACAGTTTTCCAAAAGTTCTTTATCTAAAAAGACAAAAATTATAACTTGATGGGTTGACGTGAGTGGTAAGTACTCCCGTCCCTTAAGCAAGTGGTTGGGGGTTCGGTCCCTAACTCTTGCGAATGAAGCAAATTCACAGGCCAGCTGTCTACCCCTATATGGGACTTCAGAACAGTAAGAGATTAGTATCACTTGTCACGCGAGTGAGGATACCTTAGGAAACAAAAAAAGACAAATTATAATATTATTCCAATATGCATATCTTGTAACCAATCAAATAATTTTGGGAAATCACAATTATAGGTCCCTCATAAGGGAATTAATCACAAAATCAATATAATTTCCATTAATAATTATCAATTCAATCCCTTAAGTTTTCTATAAAAGTTTCTTGTATTGTCATAGGAGTTGAATGTAATTATTAATTCTATTACAAGAGATTTGATTGTGATTTTCTGAAAAAAATTACCTTTATGTATCACCCAATATTCCAACACATATATTTTGATAAAAAAAAAATATTCCAACACATATATGCCCAAAAATCTGTCTAGTAATAATAAGAAAACTTGTAAAAGCTTAGACATCATCAACTAATTAATCACCTAAATCATAATTTGATTCCCCTTGAGGCCTTGTGTCGCATAGTCAAAGGTCCAATCTCACCCACATACTACTTCAAGCGAAAAGTTTGTCTTTGTAATCCAAAACTAGATAAGTTTAGAATCACATCATGTACAATTAGGTAATCGTATATGAGTATATAGTCTATGTTTTTTCACACACCTCTTCAACGTGTAGACCTTTGCTTTTAGCTCATTAGTGTAGTTAATAATTGAGTAATTCTTTTCTTTGCATGATAAATTAAAATATGGCATGCACGGACGATTATACAGCATGGCAACGTACTGTTGTTACTTTTCACGTAAGAATAAGCCTCAATCCTAACAAATTATATTTTATTGTTTAATTTGATTTCTTCATAACAGGACAGTAATAAATAAAAGTTTGGGTTAAGTAATAAAATGTGATCAATAATTACTAATTGTCAGGATATATGAAGACAGTACAATAAGATTAGATAAGTGATAACAACCATCTTAAAAGAGGTAAAAAGCTTAGCCTGACTAATTATTTTTTTTTAAGAAACTTGTGAAGCATCTGAAACAATGACATTTGGATGACCCAGTGCGAATCATAGGCACCAGATATTATTATTCTTAGTTGACCCGGAAACAAAAAACAAAGAAATAAAAAAGATGCTATGATCCTATCATTTACAACCATAAATTATTTCAATTTGTCACGACATGTCAAATCGTAAAGAAAATATAGGGTTAACTGGTTTGAAACTTAAAATCACAATTAATATTACGTAATTGAGATTTTAAGTTTTAATTAATGAGTTTAACCTAAACATGATTTGACTCACAGACTTGTGGGTGCATGATTTTTATTGCGTTCCCATTGTAATTCTTCTTAAGCCACCATTCTAGAACGTAACTACTCTAATCTTAGTTATTCTAGCTTAAACATTAATGTTTGCACAGTACTTTCCTATGCTTGAGTTCATTGTTTCATTGTTGATCTGGTCTCTTGTAAACTTAGCTACGTTCCTTTGACATTTAATATAACTTACCCATGGTTTAATATTAGTATATAACTAACCATGCATCAGTATTTTGTAGACTAACCAAAAGTAGCGATTTTCTATTTCTATAACTAGTGACGAATAGGGCAATATATAATGCATTACTTTTTCCATTCATTCTACCAAACAAACAATTTATAGTGTTTTTCCAATACTAATTTATCGGAATATATGCATAATCCATAAATGGCATAGAGAAAAATCCATCAGCACACACATTGTTTTTACATATTATTAATTTAACCTTTTTTAACTTTATCCATTCAAATTAGTTATTGAGCTCCTATATTAAGGACTGAAGAGAGTAATAATAAAAAAGATAACCTATAAGTAGCTAGGTTGGAAACATGACAAATTTTAAGACCATGTATCGGTCAACATTTATGGATTATGCTATGCATATATTTTGATAGATTATTGTTTTGTAACTGTGTAAAAGATATTTCTGAAGTAGGGGATATGTAACATGATAAGCACCGACGGACATTTTGGTTACTTGAACGTGAAGTCCAGAATTTAAATATGCGTGAATATAGATAACGTTTCGGGAGAGTTACTGTCAATTGGACATAAAAATAATTAAATTATATCCAAATAGATTGTTATGTATATAAAGATATAAAGGAGAGAGACATGGTATAAGGCTCTAAGAGTTGGTTTAGGTAAGCAAGGGGAAAATTGTAAACAAAAGACAAAGTATATATAGAAATATAAAGTAAAGGAAGTATAGTGTTCATTCATTAAAGCATTATAACTGAACTAACAAGAAACCTATTCTAATAGGAAAACGAAGAAAAGACTACACAAGTCCATATCTTGTATCCCTAAACTTATATGGGACCTTGGACCTCATCAACTCATAGTTTTAACATTTTCATCAAAATAAAAACGTAGTACTATAAGACAGATAAGTGAATAGAGCTGGGAATTTTGGGTCAAACCCTAATTCGTTTAAGTAGAGGACTGGACCTTGATTTTAAAGCCCCAAAAGGAGGTAAACTTAGAAGAGTCAAACTGTTTTATTTATCCTTTTATTTTGTTTTTTCTTGCTTTAAATATCTAGTTTTTTAATGCTTATAAAAATAAACAAAAATAGGAACATCATACCTAATTGTAGTGCATAGTTTATAAAATTGTAGTATGTAAACTCTGTATAGCACTTTATTTGATTGTGGTGTGTGGACAATGGTCTATTTTAGACTTAGTATTTATGACTTCTTGCTTGTCCAATTGTCTTTGTATTGTTAAATAATGAATTGTTGAGATAAGAATACTTGATATTTAAACAAATTTTGATCATATTTATGTTTTCATCTAATGTTTCATTATTTTAGTTAGCAATGGAAGGTTTGAAAGAGGAAAAACTATTTGGAAAAACATGAAGCCTGCAAGCCAGTTCGAGCCCCATCAAGTCAAGGGTCATCCTTATAAAATACCCTCTGTTTTTTGAAATTGGGCCTAGTCAGACCTTAATTCCGACTACGAGACTCTATAAATAACACATGTTGACTGTGGTGTATGCCACTCAAGCTGTAACTAAAATGAGGTTGCTGGTTAAACTTTTTACAAATTGCATCATCCAATTGTTACTTCATTGATGATAAATTTTTTTTTTTTTTGATATATAAAAACAATACAGATTAAGAACTTACACTAGAGGAACAAACTCTCACAGGCGAGAGTTGGCCTCTTTCAACATCCTTCAACAATAAAAATCTAATAGAATCTAAAGGAATGGAAAAAGATTGGAAACCCATTGGTATGCTCAAAGCTTGTTTGGCAACCACATCAGCTACAGAATTGGATTCTCTGCTACACTTTTGAATTAATACTACCCATTCTCTGCTAAGTAACATATGAGCCTCCTCCATCAAAGACATGAATTGGGCACAATCACAGCAATCCCCTTCAAAAGCTTTAATAATAACAATACAATCTGTCTCCACTTCTACAAATCGAATTCCCATGTCCCATGCAACCTTCAAGCCCCATATGACAGCCCATAATTCTGCTATTTCAATTGTAACAGGACAAAGGTGGACCATGTAACCCTTTAAGAAAGTTCCCTCATGATTTCTAACAACCCCTCCACAAGCAGATTCATTTGATATAGAACTCACAGCTCCATCAACATTTAATTTAAACCATCCTTCTCTTGGAGGAGTCCAAGATAAATTAGAATCCATTACACCCTGCAACGACTCCATTCTGG
Source organism: Mimosa pudica (assembly GCA_029929735.1). Lineage (NCBI taxonomy): Eukaryota > Viridiplantae > Streptophyta > Magnoliopsida > Fabales > Fabaceae > Mimosa > Mimosa pudica. The sequence continues at coordinate 636,172 of JAKELP010000021.1, read as the reverse complement.
TAGCAGACCAAGAAGCACTTGCTAAAGTTCTGGCTTTAAAAGTAGTAGCTGATTCAAATGAATTCTGAAAAACAGCTTTGTTTCTGGCCAGCCAAATATTTCTACATGCTAGAACAAAACAAACACTCCAATTAATATCCCTAACCTTATATTTCTGTTTCAAATTCCACACAACCCAAGCACGCACTGTGGAGAAACCAAAGAAATTACTTCTAAGCTGAGATGGAAGAAGTGATAACCATTTCTCCTTAACCTCAGTACATAGACATAAGGCATGTAATTCAGTTTCACAACATTCATTGCATAAAGAACATATGGACGATGCAACAAAATTCCTTCTAAAACGTAAGTCATTCCTGAGCAATCTTTCTCTTAATACTAACCACATGAAAGATCTACATCGCTGGGGAACCTTCAATTTCCAAACTTGTCTCCAAAGTGCTGCATCTGTACGAGAAGCATGATCAATAATGCTATCATAGGCTGTTTTCACTGAAAAAGAACCTGAAGCAGTCCAACGCCATGAGGGAGTATCAACAGACAAATTTCCTAAATCAATAAGTGAGTTTTGTAAAATAGAAACCAATTCAATAGGAATGAATGGTGTAATGATATTCCACTGCCACTGTCCTGGAGAAATAAATAAATCACGGATAGAAAAATTCAAGTAATCTTTCGGAATAGATGTTGTTGCATAACATTCCAATGGTTCAAGATTAGATAGCCATCTATGCTTCCAAAATAAAATATTTGACCCATCACCAATTCTCCATGATAATCCATTAAGCACATTAATCCAACAACTCTTGATCCCTTTCCAGACCTCTGAACCCGGTCTCTTTGTGTTAATTATAGGTAAAACTGCATCACCACACTTGTATTTCTCCCTCATTAACTGAACCCATAACACATCCCTTTTATTAATTAATGACCAACCCAACTTCATCATGTACGCTTTGTTCTGACTATGTGATGACCGTAAGCCTAAACCACCTTCATCCTTACATAAAGTAACATCATGCCAAGCTACAAGATGAGGTTTACGAACCTGGGCAGAACTTCCCCACAGAAAAGATCTACTCTTTCTGTCCATTTCAGAACAAACTGAAGCAGGAAGAGCATTTGTCTGCATCAAGTATGATGGTATAGCTGACACAACTGAAGAAACAAGTGTGTGACGTGCTGCAAAGGATAAATTGGAAGCTTTCCAGGAGGATAACTTCCTATCCATTCGATCTAGTATTTCTTGATAAGTTGCTTTGGTTGCTCTCTTGTGGTGAATTGGAACTCCAAGATATTTTCCCAAATCAGGAGAAAGAGAGAATCCCAAAAAACTGCTGATTTGTTGTCTGCCAACATGATTCACACATTAGAAGAAAAGAAAATACGAGACTTAGAAGCATTAACCCTTTGTCCTGAAGCTGCACAAAAGTCATCTAAACATGCCTTCACAAGACCTGTTTGATCCATATTAGCTTCCATGATAAAATTTTGATGTCATATTATTCACAAATTCACAATGCAGGTAAAGAAAATGTAATCACTATCAAATATGTAATCACTATCAATTGATCCATTTTTCCCCCGCCGGCTTGACAACTAACCCGTTTACCCCGAAAATTTATAGTTATCACTATCATTTTAGTGTACTAGTTTTGCAGTATAAATATAACAGTCTTAGTCACGGAACTTCACATAGAGTTTTAATTTATTTTTTAGACTTTATAAAGCATTTAAATGTCTTTCATTATTACGTTTTTGACAGAAAACATATTAACATTATAATTATTAATTAATATAATATTGTATGATCAAATCAAATTATAGTAATGTTTTCCGAATAATATTTTATTCTATATTCCATTTTTAATAACTAACTTTATCTTATTATATAGTATTTATACACACACATATATACCGATTACAAATAGCCCAATGATTTTTTCATTAATAGAGAGGTCAGCCGCCACTGGCCATTGGTCATCGGAGCTCTGCCACTAGCAGCCGCCTCGCCAGAGCTCCGCCATCGATCACCGACTTCGTCTACCATCAAAGCTCTAATGTTGGTAATCCTTTGTTCAAATTTGGTAAATTATTGCCTTAATTTGGTAATGTTTTACACAATTTTGAGAACAAATAAAACAAATTGGTAATTAAATAAAACATGTTGTTAATCCATTATCTAAAGGTGGTACCAAATTTATATAATGGATTACCAACATATTTGATTTAATTATCAATTTGTTTTCTTTGTTCCCAAAATTGTGTGAAGGATTATCAAATTAGGGCGATAACTTACCAACTTTTGATAAATGATTACTAGCATGTTTTAACGAAATAACAACATTAGAGCTCCGACGATCAGCGGCGTCAATTGCTAACTGTAGGATCATATGGCGTTTGGATACTTTGAACAATTGCATTAAATGTTCCATTTTGAAATTATTAGGACCATATGACCATATGGTCCATTTCTATTTCAAACGTCTTTTTTTGTTTTTTCCCCAAATTTTATTGCCGAGAAAGACCTAAACTTTTTTTATACGAAAAATCAATGCGCACACGTAGCAAGTTGCATTGACTTGGTGTTCGTAGCAAAAATATTTTCAATAGGGAACTTTTTTTCAATGTTCAATAAAAATAAAAAACAAAGTTGGAAAGTTTCAAAAACAGGACACATTTTAATTAGAGCCGCCGAACTGTTTTTTTCTCTTGCCGTTTTAATTAATCAAAAGAAAAATCTTTGATGGAGTTATTAATATGACAGCATTTGGACCCTCCAAGCTTGATATCATTGATCAATATTTTTATATTGTACTAAAAGTTACACATATATATATATATGATGTGTGTGTGCGCCTGTCTCCATATATTAGTGTTATTTAAAAATTCTCAGTGAAGTGAAAGATAACCACACTTTCATAGACTTGGTCCGCAGGGTTGAAATCAACAGTGTCTCATTCAATTATCTCCGAACTCAAACCAAGTCAGAATCATTACCATAGCCAAATATTGCAGATTTGCAGTTTCGGTTTCTTTCAATAGCATTTCTTTAAGTATCTCTCACAAATAAAGTCCTCTAGGTATATAAAAAGACAATCAGCGTTGCTGAATTTCCAAAAGGACAACTAAGGTCACATAACTAAACTAACAAGATCTAATGGTTAATGGGAATGAGGATGTTATTGTAGTTAATGAGAATGATGTGATTAATTGCTACACTCTAGTTGTTAATGTGGATGATGCAATGGTTAAATATGAATGTTGTTAATGGTAATGCTGCAGTGGTTAATTTAATGTTTATGACCTTGATTGTCCTTTTGAAAATTTAGCGACTTTGATTGTTCTTTTACATATTCAGAGGGTTTTATTTGTCTTTTTTTCAATTATATACGTCAAATCAATTTGAATTTTTAGAAATATGCAGTTTAAATAGCTTTTTATAAGTTGCACATCCACTTAAAAAAATGAAGAAATATCTTTTTACAAAAGACAAAAAAACTTTTTTTACGACAATAAGTGGTTTAGATTTGCTTCTGAGAGATAAAAAAAAATCTGCTTCTAGATACAATAAAGTTCTCTATAAATTCAAAAGCCCCAAGAAGAGCTGCTTCATCTACTTATCCTTCTTTCTTTTCATACCTTATTACCATTCTTTTACAATACTAGCCATGGAGGACATGTTCAGCAATCTGCCTGATGAAATTCTTTGCCACACAGTTTCTTTTCTGCCAACTGAATCTGCTCTTTATACCAGCCTCCTTTCTACCAGGTGGAGGGACTTGTGGAATGAGACACTTGTTAGACATGGAACAACTGAGGATATCTCAGATTCTGTTCATGATTTCCTTGCTCATTTTGAAGAGCTTCATCCATTGAGGCATCCTAGAAAGCTTCAGTTTCACTATGCTGAATCTGAAGTAGAAGAATCTGTACTATTAGCATCCATTGCTACTAACAACAAGCTTCTTTTGGATTTCTCCAATAGGGAGAAAAAGGAGGACCCTGAAGCAGAAGTTCTTTATGAAATGAACTTGAAACTCAATGTTCAGAACCCTCAGTCATTTCCTACTCCTACTTTCTTAATCAAGACTTTATATTTGAAATCTATTTGGTGTTTAACAAGTGAGGTAGTTTCCTCTATTGTTTCTAGATTGCAGTATCTTGAGAACTTGATCATCACTGGCTGTGATCAATTGGAGTTTCTATGTGTAGTTGATGGTGAAACAAAACTTGTCAAGTTAACTATTCTAGATTGCTTGAAGTTGAATTCCCTCCAACTTAGAACTTGCAGGCTCAAACTTTTTAGGTACAGAGGTCTTCTTCCTAGAATTTTGCCTGGAAAGTTCTTCAATCTCGCCGATGCCATGCTTGATTTCAGACTAGGACATATTTGTTATGACTTCAAGACTGAAGATTTTGACACAACCTTGTTAACCATAAAGAACTCTGAAGTTCTTACTCTTTGTGAATGGAATTATAGGGTATGCTCTTCTCTCACGTTTTTTTATACGTTTTTTCTTCTTGTGTAATGCTTTTACCACTTTTAACTTCATTGAAATATTGTCCTATATGACTTAAAACTGTTATTGTTTGCTCAGAGTTAATCTTAGGTTTTGCTTAATACTAAGTTTGGCATGGTGCAAGAATATGTATGAGCTGTAAATAAGTGCATCAATATTTGTTTTTTTTGGGTTCAAATTAGAACTCATCTGGCTGATTTGTTTTTTGTCCAAATACAGTCTAATCCCAAAAGGGTATTATTTCAGGCATTAATTTGGCCATCAATTTCGCCTCAAATTGAAAGCTTTATATTCTACAAGTTGAAAGAGCTATGGTGGATTGTTAAAGATGGACAAAGCAGTGAGGCCTTAGTGTCCTTCCTAAAGCTCTGCCCTGCTTTGGAGAAACTTTATGTGACAGTAAGCATCCTTCACCAAAGTAATCTAATGTCATTAGCATTGTGTACTATTTTCTAATCTTTCTTTTAATTAGTTGATGAAGTTATTGAGTATGACTTTTGGATAATAATTAGTAGTTGATACCATTTTTTGGTATTGTACAGCTATAACCGATCATATCTAGTGAGATAAAACTTTTGCATCTTGATATTTGTCTAATAATTTTTCTCCTTATTTATAGGTTGATCCAAAAAGTTATTTTGCATCAAGTCCGACTTCATGCTTGAAGGAAGCAACCAAATACAAGAAACTGGAGCATCTGAAACTTATTAAGCTTATGAGTTTTACAAGGAAGGAAGATGAAATTTCACTGGCAAAAGATGTGGTTCAGCTAGCGAATGCAAAGCCTCCAAGGATAGAAGCATCAGATGGAAGTTGCTTACAGTTTTTTGGGAGTGATTTAAGGGAACATATAGAAAGATGCGAGCATCTTGAAAAGGAAAATAATTTGTGTCCCAAGCATCCTCACATGGGCTTGTAAATGACAAAAGGGAAAATCTTAAATAAAGAGTGACAACTGAATTTCAAAATCATTTTAACAAGTTGAGTAGATACATTTACTACTGAATAAACATATGTATGATATACATTTGTTTTTATTTTAAAACTTAATAAAATTTAATTTCGACCTTTTTCAATAATTACTTTTCAAAATCAGGAAATCTAACAAACGCCTAAATTTCCCCCAATTTTCATACGTATGATATACTATCTAGTAGGGAACCAAAGATACCTTGAAGGAAATAGAAGGTTCCATTTGAAACAAAGGAAGTAGTTGAATGTTGGGATCATCTAACTTTTGAGGTCTAATTATGAAAATATACAATAACTTGTGAGATTGTCGATAGTGAATTCAAATAAGTCGTAATCATGATTCACGCCATGTCGCCATTCAATTGAATTCGTCAACCTTCACAGCTAATTCAACATTTAAAGGCATGCCCCACATTTTCTTACATTGTAGTCCGTTTCTATATTAATGTCAATCCTTCTACCTTTATTATGTATTTTTGTTGTTGTGTTCAAAATTTTATTGATAGTTACATTGGCCTTCATTTCCGAGTCAGGATATATAATGCTTTGAGCTTTATTTCTATTTTTCAAAATTCTTGGGTCTCATGCTCATCATCACTGTTGGGAATTGACTTCAAGCTTATTTTGATTTAAAATATTTGAATGCCAGAAGGATATATAATTTTTTTTTATAACAAGAAGGATATATAAATCTTTCCCACAAGAAACTACTATTTTTTTGATTTAAAATAAAATTATCAATAACAATTGACTGTCCTCATGACCTCATCCTATTGAAGCTGAAAGATCCGTTGTCCAGTGTGGAAAGCAATAATTTCTATCCTTTTAAAAATAAAATCAATCAAAGTATGAGAAAATAATTTATTATTCAATTGTCGAGTCATGACTCACGATTTAGTAAGATTATATTTACTTTAATATATCTAGCATGTTTGAATGAAATAATCCCGTCCGGCCAAAAAAAAAATGAAATAATCCGATGTCGTACGTATTGTTGTTATTTTTCATTTCAAAAATACAGTTGGTATTACACGTTTGAAATAAGTGAGAGATGGACATTAGATCTCATATTTGATTAGAATTGTTAACGGAGGAATGTATGTATCAAACACTATGGGCTCTACAGAGAAAATATAGAGGAAGACAACCAAATAATAAAAAAAAAGTTATTCAATCATTTAGTTAGCACTAACTATGCAGTCAAGCAGCAAAATCAGAGAAAATAGTCTTCAAACTTCATTCTTAAACTCTTGCCAGCTTTGTTAACAATTTAACATGATGGATTAAATCAAACAGTCAGTCTCTGTCTTATGGCAATGTGCTTATTGGTGAGGTCTAAGCGGAAAGAATACACTTTTAATGGAAAAGTCACATTTATTAGTTGATATGGTGATTAAATCTGATCATATAATGTTGCTGGGAAGGCTCTCTTCTATTTCTTTTTTTCATGACAAGCCCCAATATAACGTAGCTTCACTGATTTTTTCTTTTCCTTCTTTAATTTAACTGCATTTATATTTAATGATGTGGAAGCACTCTCTCTTTAATGGTAATTGTCTTTTCCAAGAGACATAACTAGCATAGCAATGAGTCTCTTAAATATATATCGTGTATGAAAAATGTCAATTATCTATATATCTCAAGTGAATTAATCTCTGGCTCTAGCTAAAAGCAATCTATTCAAAAATATAATTATACAATGGCGTCATTGAAGTTATGCGCTAAACTCATATATAATCAACATATTTAAGATTTTCAAATTAAATTTAGACTATATAGATCTTATAACAATTAACAACGTCCGCTTGATATCCATGGTGGCATGTGTAAACAAATGAAGAATTAGCGGTTCGACCCCGCTTATAATTTCATGTAGTTCTCTTTGATATAAAAGACAATATTCATTAGGTTTGAGGTCATATCTTGATTAATTATTCGGGTGTCGTTCAGCAAGCAAGGCACGAGGTTTTGGATCCACTTGGTCCTTCCTTGTCCGTCTATCAGAAACATGAAATGCCTATTTATTCTTAGAGCAGTAATGGTTCTTAATTTGGTCAGACAACTATTTTTTTTTTTTGGTACAGAGTCAGACAACTATTTAAGCAGGAATGGCCTGATTTATCCATCTCATATAGCAGTGTATGGTGTGCGTGATCCTAAGTCCTGACATTCCATTATATGGGTTTTAGACGGGGAATGTGTTCTTAAATGAGCTATTGGATTGTGAATAAAATTTAATGGTTTTGATATGTTTATTACCGCGGCTCTAAAATATAAAATCTATTTAATTCATTGATTAAAGGGTAATGATTATATTTTGTTCTTCAAATAACCACTTTGAATTAATGGTCACCTTAAATTAACACCAGGTACAATTTTACCCTTAAAGTAACTAAAGTGGCCCAATTTTCCCCTAACTAGATAGACCCAGCAATGAGCATCATCTACGTGTCAACATTACATTCGTCAGAGGGTAAAATTGGGCCATTGTGGTTACTTCAAGGGTGAAATTGTACCCGGTGTTAATTTAGGGTGCTCAGTGCTCCAGAGTGGTTACTTGAAGAGCAAAATAGGATCGTTGCACTTGATTAAGTTAATTATTTGAGTTAAGTTGGTTAAAATCACATAACATTATCAAATCACCCTAATCACCTATATTGATTCCTACCCTTCAGCTTTTTGCTCTTGTTTATTCTCGAGGAAAATCAGTAGAGATGATTTGAGTAAAATGTGAGAAAGGAAAAAAAGAGAAGTCTTATATTTAGGATAAGCTTATTTCCTCAAATATGTTATATATTTAAGAAACTATGGAGTATATTTTCTAGACTAAAGTATACTTTTGGCCTCTTATCTTTGCATCAAGTTTCCTTTTGGCTCTTTATGTTTAAAAAGTGCACTTTTGATCCTTTTTTATTAACAGTTAGTTTTATTTAACCAAAAATACTAAAATTTAGCCTTTTAATAAATTTAATGATAGGATTTCCATATAGAGTTCTAGAGTTAACATTTTCTGTTAAATAAAATGTACATTATTAACAAAAAACGACCAAAAGTGTAGTTTTCAAATATCATCATCATCATCATAAACCTTATTCCAATTAGATGGGGTTGGTTACATTGTCATTGTGCTCTATCAATAGTCATGCTTGGAGGTAAACATTTCATCAAAAGATCTCTTTGGTCTTCCTCTCCTTCTTTTACAGTGATTCCAACCCTTTGATCAATTATTCTTAGTGCTCACCCACTTCTCTTCTTTGAACTTTTGTTTCTTTATATGTCTTCTCCCATGATAGTATGATAGCCCTTGTGAAGAACCAAACAATGACATATTGATAGAAACAATGCTTGTGTCCATGCTCAATAGATTCGACATATTTTTACGTTGGCTGTCGAAGCCTAACACAACCCTACTCCTTTATCCGGACTAGGGAACGTCTATAAATATAGGCGGAATATTCCGTGGACACAAAGTCACACGAGGGTAAATAACCAAGCGGGACACAAAGTCACGAAAACAAACATTATATAATAATGATCCAAAACAATAAAATAGATCCAAACACTAATAATAATAAAACTGGCACAAATAATAATAATAAAATAAAACGACAAAACAATAAAACAATGATCACAATATGATAAAATAATAAAACAATACAATGAAACCATAAAACAAAACAACAACAATGCTCAACAATAAAATAAATAAATAAATAAATAACAAATAAAATAAATAAAAAAAACAAATAAATAGGGGAAAAAACGTTAAAAAAATGGTTATAAAGGGAATGAATTATTTTTTTTTATCAAAATAAAGGGAATGAATTATGATTGATTATATTATTACAAATTAAATAAAGTGGTGCAAAGGAGAGAAAAAATCTGTTTAAGAATTAAACTTATTTGAAATTTTGATTGAAAAAAAAAACTTAGTCAATAACAGAATTTTCGTATAAAAAAAAACATTAATGCTATATATTCCTGATTTTTTTTAAAAAAAAAAACGGGTCAAAACATAATTTTCTCATTTCTGTGAGCAATTTTCGCCAAAAAAAACTTTAGAAACTGACATTTTCCACACATAATAATAATAATAATAATAATTTCCCCAAGAAACTAGAATTTCCCCAAGAATAAATAAATAAATAAATAATAATAATAATTAAAAATAATAAAATTGTCATCATGCTCTTTAAACTAGGGAAACAGTTAAAAAATGCCGAAAAACTTGACATTATACCATCATGCTCCTTAAACTTGAGAAACAGTTAAAAAAAATTTGATATAAAAATAAGATACCAAAAATATACTTTAACCTATTTTCTTAATATTCATGAGTATTTTCGCAGCTCCAAAAAGTAGGGTTGATGCAATTATGATAAAAACCCACATACATGTGTGTATATAACATTATTATTAAGAATTAAGAAATAAGAAATAAGAATAGAGGCTTGGGCTGGCCCATAAGAAGTGGGCTGACAGAGCAATGAAGAAGAAAGAAAGAAACCTCACCTTCTTCTCGTACTCTCATCTTCTTCTTCTTCTTTTTGCCGGGAAATCAAAAACTGAGGATCAGATCAGAGTGAAGAGTGAAGAGTGAAGACGATGGAAGTGAGAAATATATTGAAAGATAAGAAATTGTGGTTCGCTTCCTTCCTTATCGCCTGGGCTGCTTCTCTCCAGGTTCCAATTTTCCCTTTTCCTTTTTTATTTAGGTTTTCTCGCTTCGTGTAACTAAAATCGTTCCGTTCTTAATCTCTTCCCGCGCTTTTCAGGGCCATATGATGTGGATGCAGAGGCAGGATTCCTTCAAGCATAAGTTCGGAGACCTTCACCAACAAGACAACAACGCCTCTCAAAACTCACAATGAAACTCAGTCCAAATCCTGCTTTGCTTTCCAATCATAAATTCATTCTGGAAAATATGGAGTTTGTAATGTTTATATGATTTACTTGTTTGTTAGTGTGAGGGACTTTAGGAAGGTTTAGGGCTATTACAATGTGGTTCTTTGCACTGCTTGGAAATTGATTTTGGAGATGAAGGATAGTACAATTATCCAGGCTTGGTTGTTAGAAAAATTATCAATTTGGACACTAATCATAACTGTGCAAGGCGTTTTGTTATTGTAATATGTTTCTAAATATAAGATCTATTTACTTAATCTGATGACCTTAAGTGTGTTGGTTAAGTTAGCTAAAATCGCGTGATATTACCAAAGCACCCTGATCACGTTCCTTTATTCCGAAACATCCTTACTCACTTTTTTTTATTGAATAGCATCAATAGGGATAATTTGGGGGAAATTAAGACAAATTATAAAGAGATATTATATTTAGGAACATAGGAGAATTCTTTTATCCACCTTCTTCACAGTTCAGTATGTCATATTTGTTACCCCTTTCTAGATTTTTAAGTATACTTCAGCTCTTAACTTTGCTTGAGTAGAGTTACCATATGAATGATTTGATTGAAAATGTTTTAGTTATTGTCTATTTTATTTTCATGTGCTCGATGTCATGAATAGCCCATATGGATGTGCAAATAAGTTTGGCAAATGCTTTACCCTGGAATGGAGGGTTTATCTGCTGTGTTGTAGTTGTAAGAAGCTTTAGTCGTCTACAATTTTCATGTGTATCTATAGTTACATAGATATAATTAAGTATTAGTGTCATCATAACTCAGCGTTCTCATTCTTATGTATCTATTACTCAATGTCAACGCCTCTTTCATGAACACTCTGTTGTCTTGTGCATTGAAGAATTTTGTAGTGGTAAAAGAGGCTAGCAATAGGAAAGTTAGCTAAGTTGGGATGTGGGAATAGTAATAGAACCAAAACATAATACTACCTCCGGTCCTAAATATAAGACCTAATTGACTTTCTTTTGGAGAGGTTAAGGTTGCGAAATAGGCCATTAAATCATGACATATTTGATTTATTTTTAGATCATTCATTAATTTATAGGTAAAATAAACTAGGGAAAAAATTAGGTAAACCAATTTATAATTAACTTATTTTGCTTTTTTATAGGATTTTCTAAAAAAATCAATTAGGTCTTATATTTAGGACCGGAAAGAGTATTTTATTATTTGATAACGAGGTCATAATTTTACTGTGGACGAGATTGGAGAATATGCTGGACCCTTATGACGAAAAATGGAGGATATGATTACAATATTTGATCATTCCGTATAGGATATGCAAATATTACCTTCTCATACACCAAACTGTTGGGAAGAAGTGGCTTTATTTGTTTCTTTTCGTCTTTACTTGTGTTGTTGGCATGTGCACTGCACTTAGCAATTGTACTATAGATTCAGTGAAACGTAGAAATGCTCAATATTAATCTGCTGGGCTGTATATTACTCATATCATATAGCATCCTTAACTGCAGTGTTTTTATATCATGCGTTTTAATTATAAGTTCTAAACATACTCTTTTAGGGCCCAAGGTGTTTTTGGGAAGAACAATGGAGCTCCAGGCCCGAAAGGCTTTACGTAGGAAATTCCATGTTAAAATCCCGGGAAGGATGGAAATGAACCAAAATTAGTTTTTTCTCAAGAAATCTCACCTACCATAGAAATGAAGTGTGAAAGGTGGTATGAAAAAAATTTGAGCATGAGCCTGTACAAATTTGGGTATTTTGTTTAGTACGTATAAAATGTAATCAATGTGCAGCTATGAGTGATTATCTGACTACTATCGACGAATGTAAAAACATAATACGTCACACGCTAAGCCTTGATGTAGAAGTGATTGACCTCCTCTTCTTACCCTATCCTCCCAAAAATCTTGTATGCGCAGGATGACAAAAGTTTTCCCTTAATTTTCAAAGCTTGATAATTGAAGTACGAGTCTTCAACATAAGATCAAGTTATTTTTTTTAGATTAAGCTAAAAAGTTGATTTATTATGATATATGATGTTATTACATGTTCTAGTTTATAAAAGTCTGTTTAGCTTGTTGAAAAAATTGATTAATAGTAGTACTTTAAATTCATTCATTTATTTTTACTTAATCTTTTGAAACAAGTCAAGATCTTTTTATTAAAGAAGAGAGAACATTAGAAAGAAAGTTGAGGCTGAAGCGGAGTTTAGATTTTATGCTGTTGGAGGTGAGTCATTTGTTTTGTGTACAAATTTGAAGTCGTGAAGGATAAATGATCCTATCATCGATTCATGTATATCTCAATCAAATCCTTGGTCAATGCTAACGTTGGACAGGCACCGCCATTGTTAATAGCACTAGTAGTAGTGACCTCTAAGCTTTCACATATCTTGTTTGACTTTTTCATTCATTTTGTAACTCCAAACGCAATTACTAATAAATCCCTTCTATCTATCTGATATATATTTACCCATCATGGAATTGGCTTGATATAATTATTATTGATTTATTATTTTGATGTATAATGATAATAATAATATGTTTTTTTATTAAAATCATAGTAAATCAAGTGGGACCAATTTAATGTAGGAGAATGTGGTGTCATGACAAAGTCTTCTGTCACGTCGTCATCCCTTGCTGCTTGTAGTTATATATTAAAAAAGATTGAGGATGTTAGACTGATTATTACTGATTTGGTGCAGATTGTGTCCTTGTAAATAGCCACTTAAAAACATGGTTCCTATATTATAGGAAAAAAAGATGTACTTCATGGAGCTTAGAAAATTTCAGTATTAAGTATGAAGCATTGAGTTGCATGTGGAGTTTTAATTCAGCCAAAACTATAAGGACTATGTTGTTGTAATGATCCGAACTTTAATGACTAATAAGTTATAATAGGTTATAAACAGACTAATTTTCCTTGTAAAATTTCAAAGATTAGGTGGGAGTGAATTGAAGGTTTAAGACTTTTTTTTTGCCAGAATGAAGGCGTGAGACTTGCTTAAAGGCATGAGAGTTATTAGGCATCTTTTTAGTAGCATTATAATTCAGTCAGCCTCTTCAACTTGCTTCCTATCTATTACTTAGCTTTTTGCTTATTATTCATCTTATTTAAAATTATGTATGTGCCGTCGGAAAAATAAATAAATAAATAAATTATGTATGAACGTATCCACACAAGTGTCCAAATTAAATACCACAAGCACAGAAAAAAGGTGTGCGTGTGTGCACATTCATTTCCGTAAATATTACATCGAGAAGCTATTAATAGATTTAATTTAATTGCGTGAATGGTTGAAGAGACTATAAAGCAATATTGTTCTGAGTGATAACTATCTAATTTGTATGAAATTTCGGAAGTAGCATATACGTTGGTTATAACTGGGTTTGTGTGAAACATGAGCATGAAGTCAACTTGCATATATTTGGATAAAATGATTGACCCAAAAAGCAGCCTACCACTTGTTACTTAATACAATATGCCTTCTTACATACTACAATATTAGATGGATTCTAATTCAACAAATAAAATATCACATAATCGCCAATAGATGTCTCTTACCTGCTCTGTTTTAATTACTAACTCCAATCTTTACAATAAAATCTACTAATTTATAATACGAACGGCACTACAAATCTTATGTGGTATATTTGTAGTGTAGTATATTTGTATTTTTTTTATTTCTCCATGCCGTATCTTGGACCTACCTCATTTTAACTCAAAGGATTTATTAGGGAGCCATACTAATCCAGATCGAGCCACAACAATTCAAAAGATGGGCAAAATGATGGGTACTTTTACCCCTGTTTTAAAATGTTATTGTTAATTTTGCTCCAAAAAATCACATGTGTATTTTTACACATTGACCATAATCACATGATTATTTTTACACCTTAGTCCTTTTACTTATAAACTAATCTACAGTCTACTTATATGTGACATATATTATAATTTAGTGGTCTAATTTGGTTCCATAACTTTCATTAAAAAAGTCAAAGAGGTCTTACAAAAGGAAGGGAGTATATACCGTTGAGATCGAGCCAATGCCATGTTACAACGTAATTTTTGTGTCTTTAAATAACTTCCACCGCCTTTTAACAATTGAGCTTTGAATAAATAAAATATCCATCAATTCATCTTCTTTCAATAGATTACATACAATAGTTGAACATGTCTATTGCACTTATTACAAGTAGCATAAATATTTTATATATTTTATGTAATATATGAAAAAGCTATTGATAAAACCATGTGACTAAAAGTTCATTTTTAGATTTATAGTAGTTAGTACAAAGAACGCTCCAATTTTAGTAACAAATCTAATACTCTGAAATGCAGGAGTTTTTTTTTATTTGCTTCCCCCGGTGTCCCACACCCTTCGGGTATAGACTAATCCGTAGTCGCCAGCCGGGATTCCCGTAAACGGGGTGACTGACTTCCCGGGGGTTTGAACTTGGCACTTTTGGGCTAAATGGCGGGATCCACACCTTGGGGATCCTCTTCAAACCATCAAGCTATGCCCCCCGGGCCTGAAATGCAGGAGTTAGTTTAGTGGTCTGGCCTTAATTGTAATATCTCAAATTTTTCCAAAATAAATCAGATTAATGTTTTTTTCCTTAAACTATATATTCCTATAGATTGGATATTTCATCCATGAATGTATACTAATTAAGTTAATTGTGGTATATTAAGAAAATCAACAGACATTTATTCTAAATTATTGATTTAATTATAATATATTTCATTTAATATTATAATTTGGTTATCTATTTCATATATTTGAGATATATATGAGGAGTTTTATGGTTCCATTTCCATAGAATTATTATTTTCCATTTCTCTCTCACTCCTAGGGAAAAATCAAAGAAAGACATTTTCTTCCTCTGCCCTCTTGCTGCTTCTCTAGGAAATGTTAACTTATCTTTCGTGAAACTTCTCTAGCATACTTCAATTTCCTAACTGAATATTTTAGAAAACTGAGGGCTAGAAACAATTAAAATTTGACAAGTTAACTAAACTATGTCAGACTTTGCAACTGCAGTCCATGAATATATTGATCGATGCATCATATCAATATAATTATTAGGAGTTTTTGGTCATATTATTATTGGGAGTTAAATATGACAAATTGATGAGGGTGTATGACGATTTCTAATGGTTAGATTAATGGAAGGCGACTTCGTTTTTTTGTTCCAAAGTCCCTATGGACCTCACCTCCTAATAACTCGTCCCACCTTAGAACTTCCGTGCCTCAACTAACTTATTATACACTCACAGAATCTTGTAACTTACTTCGTTCAATTCTAAAACATCACAAATAATTGTAAGCTAAGAAAATCTTCAATATAATTTGAAAATGTTATTGATTAAAGGTACGCACGCATTTAAATTTTGTTCAAGATCGTATCATATTGTAATTAGCCCCTGGACTTTTCCTTAATTCTTTAACCAATCTTTACTTATGTGTAAAATAAAATAATTTTGTACGGTTACATATATATACATTCAAAGAAGAATGTATTGGTTGAAATATAAGCTTCACCTGCTCATGGATATATATAAGTCTCCAATTAATGGTAAGATAAATTTTGCATTGGGAAAATCGTTTTGACATTTTGCCTTACACAACGATGTAAAATTTAATTTAGTCCCGGCAACCATATATACATTTTTAGTATTTTATTAAAATGAAATTGAGAAGAAAGAAAAAACTAAAACAAAGCATATAAACCATGATACTCTTATATATGTATGTGACTTTGTGTAATGCACATATATGTATAAATCATAAGCGCATGATTTTACGGTAGTATAATTTGGTGAGATGGTCAAATAAAACCAACAGAAAACTTCAACTCATTCATTTCCTACTTAACTAACACATACATCTTTCACAAAACTAAATTTAATCGAGTCAACCTCACTCTTCTTAAAAAATCATCAAATCGATGATAAAAAAATTGAACAAAGCATATAAAACAGATATACTCTTTATATGTATATGAGTGCGTGTTCTGACCAAAAAAAAGTATGAGTGCGTGAACTGCAAGCACAGGGGTTTCTAATTAATAAAATGATGTTGGTTAGACCGTTCTAACTAAACAACTCAAAAATCAAAATTCTTAACTAGAAATTTAAAAATTAGTAGTGTGAATGAGAAATTGAGATGATATTTTGTGAAATTAAAGGATATATGTGCATAAAAAATGGTAGTCTAAAACAAAAACATAAGATTCAAACTATTATGTATTAAAGAGCACGGCACTGCACGCAAATTAATTTCCTTCTAGAGCGTATGACCACCCTAATAAGTAAACCAAACAATCAACCAACTCAGAAACCCCTTATTGTTAGTTATTTCAATGTACAATTAGAGATTATTAATTTTTTCAGTAAAAATCCATCTGATCTTGGTTAAGTGACATCATTCAGTTAGAGATGTGAACAAGCTAAGCTTGTTGATTTCATATATATTATGTTAACTGAGGCAAGTCAAAGATATACTATGCTTGTATTAGCTTTCTTCTATAAAATATTCCTGTTCATCTTCTTTGTGAAACTGATCATGGGTCTAGAAACTGTTTGACTATCTTGCTTTCAGTGTCACGCTGAAGTATATGCTTAAGTCAGAAATCGTTTTGTGTAGAAAATCAATAATATAAAGGTACCGTACACAGTATGTATACAGTAAATAGAATTAAGAAATAAATACAATTAAATATATATTTATTTCTTAATACTATAATTTATTTTTTCAAGCATCCTCTCTCATGGCTTGTGTGCTTGTATTTGTAAACGAAATTAAAAGTAATGTGAAAACAGTTAAGATCTATATATATTTATTACTAAAAAATGTAAAATTAAATATGTTCTATACACGCGTTGAGACATTTAGATGAATAATTACACACGGAAAAACTTGTGAAATATATCCAAAACGATAATATGAAGATGAGCCTCAATTACAAATTTCAAGACAAACGCTTAGTCAAAAACACAAAGCCCCTAATTAAGTACACATAGACAATATATGAAAATGAAATGATAACTATTTGAGACCAAAATAATTAAGAAATAGGGGATTAATTAATTAATCTGGAAACCAACTCTTTAGCGTTGAATTGCAAAAAGCGAAAAGATTGTGGGTCAACAATATCAACATCGACGTAATCTCAATTGCCCCTAAAGCCTATGCTATTCTGAACAATATTTGAACTTTTTAAGGCATCCCCATAAATAAGGATTAATTTAGTGAAACTGAACACATATGTTAGATATATATGTGTGATGAACCCAATAGACCGAATTGAAAGATGAGATATTGTGTAGATGAGCTGCAACAAAATAAAAGTTGGCACTTGGCACCCCTCCCCTTAAATTCTGTCAGAGCATATTCACATTGAATGGGATATTAGATGGGGTTGTTAGCCTATGGATAAATCCTTCATGCATCTAAAACCTATTTATCTAATTTTGAAATAAATCTAATGAATAATTTGATTAATAATACTTTATGTCATATATACATTCTCTAAACTCTAAAGTAATTTTTGTACATAACATAACCATTATATATTTGTTTATATAACTTGAACAAATTAGTTTTAAGAAAATGATAAATATAATACAAAATGGAAAGAAGTATAATGTATGGTAACACAATTCACTTATAAACTGGATCATTTGTTTAAGTCAGGAGGGAACATTTAAGATGGACCATAATTAATCAATCTACATGCTTATATATACGTAAAATTAGAGTGATGAACCTTCTCAGCAACACGCGTGGACATATGTATGTGTGTGTAAGAAAATAAGACAAGACGAAGGATCTCTTTTAGGATATGATGAAGAAATGAACAAATTTACAAAACATACATAAAAGATAGAAAGAAAAAAAGAAAAGGAACTAATAAATGATGAACCTATATATAAATAAGAGACATGATATGTAACTAAAGTGTGACTAGCAAAAGAGTTGTTGAAGTGGTTATCCCTAAAATCTCCAAATCATTCTCAAGCGGCGTCAAGTTCAAGTCCAGAAACAAAACCCTCTCACTCTCCTTATTCTTCTTCTTCTTAACCATCTTCTTCTCTGTATTATCTGAATCATCAAACTGATCTAACACACTTGATGATGATGAGGAAGAGTTCTTACTATGACTATGAGATGTTGTCGTTGTGGTTGGAGCTCTAGATCTGTGTCTCCTCATGTGTCCACCCAAAGCCTGACCTATAGCAAACTCCAATCCACATATTGAACACTCATGACTTTTAGGCTTTGCCGGTGAGGGTGAAGAACCATGAATAAGAAGATTGTCTCTAATGTCATCGTGTGCTGATGAGCCAGACATAATGATCTTGGGCTTCTTGTGGCTAGCACGGTGGCCGCCAAGGGCTTGAAAGGATGAGAACTGGCGGTTACATGTCTTGCAGGTGAAGACACGGTCGGAGGAGGAGGAGGAGGAGTTGAAGGAGGAGGCGGCCTCGGAGAGAAGCATGAGGTAGTTGGCCATGGTGATGCTATGGTGATCATCTTCTCTTTCTCTCTTCATTGTAGAAGGAAATCAGAGGGAGAAGAAAAGGTTATATGAAGAGATGAGAAAGAGGAATTATATATGAAAGTTTATGAGGAGGATTGGAGGGATGTGATACTTATAGATGAGGTTGGTTCTTTGGCGTGTGCATGCTTATATAGTTATATATATTATATGGACGTTGACTTGTCTGTCACTGGATAATAGGGTTAGTTGAGTCAAAACTAACCTCTCAACTTAACTATTCTCGGTTGCATTCTTTTTCGGAACGGCGGGAGTAATCGATTTTTTAGAAAAGATTAAAGAAAGGTAAATAAGTTAGTTGATTAATATGTGTGTGTGTGTGTTATATTAGTTTATAAGGCAAACAAATTAATTTTAAAAATATTCATCAAGCAAATGAATTTATAGATGTCTATTTAATCTCCTGAGGTTTTTCCAAAAAATAAAACAAATGGGTCTTACATTAAAAAATAGAGAGACTACCATAAAAGGTTTTGTTGTTAATATTTTAAAGCCATATGGATTCTCGAACTGCAAACTGTGTTTAACGCTCTGATCTCTCATTAGGAAATGGTGACTGGAGGTCAATTTTTGTTTTTTGTTTTGGTTCTTGTATTGCTAACTTTTAATTGGTAAAATATCTATGCTGAGTTTTTATACATTTAAATTTGAAAGAAACTCATTGTGAAGTTTATAATAATTAAACCTGGTAACTTAGATACTCAAAGTTTTATGTTGATAAAAAAGAATTTAAAATGTAGTTTTATGAAAAGGAGTGGAGATAGAATAGCACAATCAAATGAATTAATGGCTTCTTCAGAAGAACTCAACAAGTCAAACATCTTATTTTTTTGGTGCATCAGTCAAGCTGCAACTTAATGGACTTATCCCCTTCAAATTTTCTAGATTAATTCTTTGCTCACTCACACCTCGCTTTATTAATTTCTACCAGGAAAAAACTCGTTTTATTAATATTGTTTTTTATTGATATAACTTATGAATGGTCAATGGTCAATAGTCAATACTAAATATCACATACGGAGTATTACATGTGCTTTACAGTTTAGAATTCAGACAGCATCATACATATGTGCACTGTAAAAATCTATTTAGTTTTTTATATGCACACAACAATCAAACGTTGTAATTTTTTGAAAAGAACTTAATACATGTTTTAAGAAAATCAGATATAGTTTTTTTCGGTCAAATTAAATATAGTTTTTACGGTAGCAAGTCTTACCATATAATCTCTAGAATTCACACATACGAACACACAATTTTCGCAAAGAAGGAATGTTTTGAGTGATTTGTTGGGAGCAACACAATGTGAAAATAAATAGGAAATATCGGAGGGAATTGCATGCCTTAATTTTGAAAAATCACATCCCTATTCAGCATGTCATACTTTTCAATCATCTACAAAATCAACTTTATCTCTGTTTTCGGCCCGAAAAATAAATACGATTATAAAGAATGTGTGTCAAATCAATGTAATTGATAATTTCTAGAATCATGTTGTGTGTGTGTGATGGTAGGACTGAACTTGGCTGGCATAAACTCTAGATATCTTCAATAGAATAAAATAATCAAATAGTTTTCCACTGTGCAACAAACGTAATATAGAAAACAATAATAATCTTCGTGTTGTGACAAGATCGCAATATTTTTTTCCTGACATTTAAACCATGTTCAAACACACAGAATGTTCAATTTTGTGTTTCGTGCTTCAAAGACTAGCCTACAACGCAAATTTAATAGCTTGCTTAATTAATTAATTGGTAAACTGTTTAATCCATTTTATTAATACAACTTAAACCCAAAACCTTTTCTTATTGAATTATTAGTCTTCCCAGATATTACAAGTTATACGAATGAAGAAATAAAAAAAAGCACTAATATCTTTTTGATTCAGTGTGTTGATACACATCAGGAAGATGAATTTCATACTTTCTGATCTCTCTATATTTATAAACTTATTTAATACTAATATGTTAATAAAACTGACAATAATGGCATAAACTAGTTAAATATCAGATCATTGAAACATCCACATTAGATTCTGTGCTCTCTGGACAATTATAATCATTTGTTGCAGATGCTGATTTTACTTCCTGATCAGTGTCTCTTCTTTTCCCCATAAAACTAGCATAATCACACACTGAAATAATGCATAATCACACACTGAAAAAATGCATAATCACACACTGAAAAAATTTTACAAAGTTTTTTTAGAATAAAAATTTGAATGCATTACTTCCAACTGAAAATTACCTAAAATATATCAAAAAATGGTTGCTGATCTTAGAAGCATAACGTACCGATAGATGTATATGCTGGTTCTTGATAAACATCTGACTTTCAATTATAACCTTAAAAAAATATTAAATGTCTATCGTACTACTTCTTCTCAATAACTTGCTGCAATTTCATAGCTGAGATAACATACAGTACTTTTAGATCGCACATCAATAATACATTCCTATCAACAATAAGATTTCAACTTGCATGGAAATTGCAATAATGTCATCATCATGTATCTTTCTCCTCTCTTCATACACCTCCCGTACAAAAATAATTATCTTGCGTGTTAATCTCCTTGGGATGTCTAAATATCACTATAAAAACACTGATGTTGAGTATAAAAATTAAATTGTTTCCTCGAAGGTAATGAAGAAGAAGAAACATTATTGAAACTTAAAAAGGAGTAATCTGACACCTTATAAGGAGCTTAAATCTGTACCCTCTTCAAATTCACACAAGTTTGATTTGCATTCTTTGTGAAGAATAATATATTTGGGAGACACTACAAGGAGGCCAACACATAAGCACATCGAAGATCCTTAATTTTGAAATAAGTTTTGTGCATGCGTATACACAAGTTTGTTCTTTCTATTCTTGAATCTGCTTACTCGCATTTGGATTACTCTCAGGAATAACAAACGGATTCTCATCACTCAATTGTTCAGAATTTGCCAACTTATGTTCAATTGGTTCAAGTCAGTTAATATGAAAAACCGATATGTGAAAGAGCACTATGCAAGTAGATAACACTCTAATAATTTTATCATGAAAACTTCGATATTAAGCTATTATCATATCAGTATTACTGCCTCAGATGTGTTTTTTACCCTAAGATTTACTTAACCAATATACTCTTCCGTTTTTATATATAAAATCAATTTCCTTATTTTGAATAGATTAAAAACGTTAGTTAAGTTAGTTATTAGGACATGATATTACAAATCTACCCAAATTTTATTTTTTATCCAGACTCTCCCTCTCTTAATTGTTTATTGTAGATAAACATTATTAGGTTTATTTGGGAAAAGCTGGAAAAAATTGAAAGTGCCTTATTTTTAGGAACAAAATTAAATTTGAAAATAATATCATATTTAGGAACATAGGGGTAGGTAGATTTAAGAAATTAGTCAAATACGATGTTTGTTAAAATTATGTGTTGGTTTCCCTGAAAATACTCTTCTAAATCAATTGCAATAAAACAATCCCTTGATGCAAATTACCTTTCAATATGTGAAATCAACATGTAAGGATATCACCATACTTCGTGAAAACCAAAACCGGATGCAATGTTTATGTTAAAATTTGGTTTTAAAGAAATGAAAAAACACCTATCTAATTTACTTTTCTAAAGCATTTGTAATTTCATTTTAGGATAACAACTTTCTCGCATATCAAATACTCTTAAGAAAAAGCAAAAGAAATGGATTGTAGTCAAGAAATAAAAATATAGGATTAACTTATAGGGATGAAAAATGACGCTTGTTTTTTCAATTGATGGAACAAATGACCCTATTCCATCTTCACCCCACCCCATTTTTTTGTCTTGTTACCAAGTAATTAATCAAAAGGCTGATGGAATACCTACAAAATGTGCAATTTTGATTTTTCATGACAACCTTTTATAGTTGTAAACTTGATTAATCTTCTAGTCACACAATTTAAGACTTCGTACATTTTAGTAAGCTAAAGAAGCCAAGGAAAATGTATACTGTATCCAACTCTAAATATAAGACCACTTCCACTAATTTGATTAGATTAAATGTATTAGTTAAGTTAATTATTAGCATATGACATCACCAATTCACCCTAAACATGCACCTTTACTCTCAACCCCTTTCTTATTTGTTTATTATAGATAAGCATTATCAAGGTTAATTTAGTAAAAAAAATGAGAACAATAAGAAAGTGATATTATACTTAAGGACAAATTGTAATTTGAAAGAACTGAGGAAGTGTGTGTATAGACACAGAGGCATCGGATAAACAAGAACAAAGATGGAATTAATTTATTGGTGACACGTTCCAAAGGCTATTCTGCCAAGAAATTCCTCCAAACATAGCAAGTTACAAAAAATCTTTAAAGATGATGGATTTGTTGACTATTTATATCTTTTATAAAAAATGCTGAAGTATCATCAGCATCTTCAACTTATACAAGGCAGTAAGCCCTGCTCACTTTCCAGTACAAACTAGTACTCCGCAAAGTTATATATCACCTTGAAATCAAGTGTAACCCAAGTTTCTTTTTTGTCAAAAGTAGCGCACACAAACGTGAACTATGCAAATATTGAGAGACTGAGGCCACCTTTTAAATAGTGCTATTCATTATTGATACATCCTTGCTGCTTTTCAGTAAGGGAAGCTAATTGGTTCAGGTTGAATTGCTTGCTGAACAATCTCAGCCTGCTCCTTTAGATGAACCTTGTAGAAACCAGTGGCTGTGGCTGCAGATGGAGCTCGGCCGAGATATTTAACATCTTCATACCCTCCCCTGCCAACTGCCTTCATGGCGGTTACAAGTCGTGGCAAAATGTAAGTATATCCACCCATGTTCATTGGCTCTTCTTGGCACCAAACGACCTCAGCATCTAGCAGAATAAACGAAAGAAGCAGCATAAATAAATGATTATACAAAAAATGTGTCATTTTGACTTCCAGTGATCAGTAGCATAATAAGGATCAATACAAAACAAGAAAGCAGCTAAAAAATAGTTTCCATACTTGGATATCGTTTAAGCTCTCTCTGGACAAGGTCATAAGGGAAAGGACAAAGTTGTTCCACCCGACAGATTGCAACATCTTTTGCTGCTGCCTTCTTTCGCTCATCATCAAGTTCATAGTAAAGCTGCAATGGGAAAAAATATAGATGGCTGTAAAATTGTGAGGAACAAAATTGGAAACAGGATATGAACTTAACAAGGTTATGAGATTGAACCATCGGATAAAGTTCATATTCATATAAAAATGGTATACAGCCCATGTAGTACAAGGACAGCAATTCCCAATCATAACCAACAAACCTTTCCAGAGCAGAGGACCAGACGTCTAATACTAGGCTCAAGATCTGAGTGGTCGTTCTGGTCTTTTATGAGGCGCTTAAATCTTGTTCCCTGTTTGTCAAAACCTGGGTGGCCTTGGACATCATCAAACTCTGATAGATTTGATTTGCAATCCTTATGACGAAGCAGGTTCTTAGGAGACATTACGATGAGAGGTTTGCGGAATTCTCTGTTTATCTGAAAGAGGTAGTACAAAAGCATAAGCAAATGTTGAAACTAGCTGAAGATGTGATAACATTCATAATTCAATCAATTGCATTGCATCAACCTGCCGCCGCAGGACATGGAAGAAATTGGCAGGAGTTGTGACGTTCACAATCTGCCAATTACACTCCTGAATTTGCTTACGAAGGGTTGGATCCATCTCAGGAATAACATAAGGATTGTCATCAGCCATCTGCCATTGAGTTAATGAATACACGTTATTAAACAGCAAATTTAGAGTAACAGAAACACCAATAATGGCAAGTGTGAATTCCAATAAGTCGAACCAATAATGAATCAACAATCAACACTACATTTCTTTTCCTTGAATAATTAACGACAGTAGTATAATGAACCAATAATGAAAATTGCAAATTCCACAGTGGCATAATGCCTGGGTTTTGGTACTACGGACTTGTAGTGCATTTCATGACTTTGGGTGTTCAACAATCAACACTACATTTCTTTCCTAGTTGACAAACATTGTTCTCTTCTTTTACCCTTCTAATATAGCCTTGGCAACAACAAAAATGCTCCATTCTTAAAACCATAGTTACTTATCCCAATTGTCAATTGATAATAGCAATAGGCCTGTTCAAGAAACCCGGTCTCCCCCGGTCTTTGTACAGCCCTAAATAGCAAGAATGACAGAGTAAAACAACAACAACAATAAAGCATTATCCCATTAAATGGGGTCGACCAAAAGACAGAATGCATCAATTGAATTTACCGCATGAAGGACTACTAAGGTTCAATTTATATAATGACAAAGTAGTATTGTGCAAATACAATTCTGATTATCACCATTTCCTCATTTTTGCTCATAAATCAACTAACCAACACCCAGGCACAAAGATGACTACTAATTATCCAAAAATGGAAAATGGATCAAGCATAAGGACCAGATGTGAAAATATGTTACCCCCTTTCCTAAATATAAGAGCTAGTTGACCTTTTTTGGAGAAATTAATGAAGCGAAAACCACCTAATCATAATATATTTTGTATATTATTAGAGCATATGTTAGCAAGTCAAATAAACTAGTTTAGAGAAAAATTCAGAAGTAACCTATTTAGCTTTCTCAGTATTCTCCAAAAAAGTCAACTAGCCTTAATAAATAGGAATGCAGAGAGTGCCAAGAAACTTCGATAAAAGAAAGTGAGTATTAAGAAGCTAAAGTAAATAAATTCACAACAGAATACCTGAAGATAGCGTTCCATTCTGCCACTAGAATGTTCAGGACCCTGGCCGTCATAACCATGAGGAAGAAGAACAACAAGCCCTGTCTGTCGAAGCCATTTAGCCTCACCAGAACTCACAAAATTGTCAAATATCACTTGAGCGCCATTAGCAAAGTCACCAAATTGAGCCTCCCAGATTACTAACGAATTAGGATTTTCCATTGAGTAACCCAATTCAAATCCAAGAACACCAAACTCAGAAAGAGAGCTGCGTATAAAAGACATTTCAGGATCTTTTTTAATACAGAAAAAAGCAATAAAAAATGTCAAAAAAGCTAGACGATTTTAAATCTGATAAAAACCAAAAAGAAAAATGTTCCCATCATATTTGGAAGTTTTAAATATCTCAAAAAGAAAATTCTGAATGGAAAAATCAGCATGAGGAAAACTCTAAAAGACAGTAATAAAATAATACTATTACAAAAGACAAGTAAAGATTAATTTCTTTCACTATATGGTATGAACATTCGGGAAAGTGAAATCACCTCTACTTCTGATAAAATAATAATATCACAAAAGACAAATAAAGATTAATTACTTAGATAATCTGATACTCCAATTTCTTAGCGACATGATCTAAGAATTTTTTTAACTGTTGCCTTGTACTTATTCAAAAGTTTAAACTTCTCTAAAATTCTCAATAGCATAAAGATAAAAAAAATCATGCTAAAATGGCGCCACAGGCTACACTTTATCTTTAAAAAGAAAAATGAACCCAAAATGCTACGAGAATTGTTACTCACATGTGAAGCACTAATTAATCATGAATTTTTAACTATAATTCATGTGACAGATTTTTTCAGGATTTCTTGAAACTAATTCTTTGTATGCAATGACAATTGGCCCTAACATTTATAATGAAATATAATAGATGCTATTACCTACTATAGAATAACAACAAATCATAACTCAGTTTTAGAAAGGAAATATGCTACCCTGACACAGATGTCAAAATTTACACATAAAACACAGGTTACCTGTTGCTGACAGTAAACATCTCTTCATTTTGGTTCATTATAACATGATCCAAGGGGCAATATATCTGCCCAGTTTCCTGATCATGAACTACAGAATGGCGGTGACTGAATGTTCCTCTTTCAACATCTTGGCCACTCAAGCGAACATGGTTACCTTCAACAAGCAATGTAGCGAAAGCCAGTGCCTCAGCACATCCCCAGTCAATACCCTCACCAGTTTCTATCATCTGGGCACGATTTTCATAAATCTTCTTCACTGCTCTGTGAGGAGTGAAATTCTCAGGTAAGGTTGTGATCGCTTTCCCGACAGTTTTCAAGATCTCTGGCTTCACACTGCAATAAGGAACATATATTTCAGCAGTGCTATAAAATAATAAGTATACAGACAAGCAATGATGCAAAACTAACATTACGTTTACAATATTCATACCCAGTATTCCGAATACGTGAAAGTTGTTCAGGTGACTTGAAACCAGACCAATATGCTGAGAGCCAATCTCTTCTTTTCGGAACATATTCTTTGCTTGCCAAAAATTCTTCATTCAGAATTGAAGTGATTTTCTTGTGTATGTTATCAACATCATCCTGTGACACCTCTCCCAATTCCAAAAGCTTCTTCTGATAGATCTCAAGAGTTGATGGATGACTCCGGATGACCTATGGGTCCAAAAATTAAAATCTGTTAAAACTTGACTAAAAAAAAGGTGTTAAGAAAAGCATAATCAGAAGGCTAACCTTGTACATTTTAGGCTGTGTGAAGGATGGTTCGTCAATCTCATTATGTCCGAATCTACGGTAGCATACCAAATCAACAACCACATCTGAATGGAAAGCCTGGCGCCACTCAGCAGCAAGTTCAAAGGCATGAACAACTGCTTCTACATCATCACCATTAACATGGAAGATGGGAGCATCTAAGGCTTTGGCAACATCAGTGCAATACTGTGAAGACCTGCCGGATCTAGGATCAGTTGTAAATGCAACTTGATTGTTAATAACAATGTGTATAGTCCCACCAGTCGTATAATTTTCCAGAGCACTAAGATGCAATGTTTCATAGACTACACCTTGACCAGCAAAGCTACCATCTCCATGAATCAAAACACCCATGTTTTTAGTTCTGTCCACATCATTTGAGTAATATTGTTTTGCTCTAGTTTTCCCAATGACAACTGGATTCACTGCTTCTAAGTGACTGGGATTTGCAACCAAAGACAAGTGTATCCTCTTTGAACCCCTAGTTGGGCGATCATAAGAAGTCCCCAAGTGATATTTTACATCACCAGTACCGGTGTACAGCCCAACTTCATCCTGAGTCTGACCACTAAATTCACTAAAAATCTGACGTAGTGGCTTACGAACCACATTTCCCAAAACATTCAATCTTGCCCTATGTGCCATTCCCATAACTATGCTCTCCACGCCAAGATCAGCAGCCCGATCAATCATTTCTTTCATGCCTGGAATGAGAGTTTCTCCCCCTTCAAGCCCAAATCTCTTTGCTGACGTCCACTTGGTGGCCAAGAAATTCTCAAAGAGTGTACTCCAAGCAAGTCTGTCAAGAATAACTTCACGCCGTTCCCGATTCAGCTGTGTAGGTGTAGGGGTCTCAATCTTGTCTCTAATCCAGTTACATTTGTCACGATCAGCAATGTGCATGTACTCATACCCTATGCTTCCACAGTAAGCCTGCTCAAGGCGAGTCAAGATGGATCTAAGGGTTTGGACTGGACGATTCTCAGACAAGAATCCAGACATCCTCCAGACCCCCAAAAAGAATTCCCTATCAAGATCAGCTTCCGTGAAGCCATAAAGGGCAGGGTCTAATTCATCAGGGATTCCAGGCTTTTCCAAGCCCAAAGGGTCTATTTTGGCTTTCATGTGGCCATTAACCTGGTATGCTCTGACCAGCAGAAGCAAACGCATACTCTCCTGTATCGTTTGGCCAGAAATCCCCGGGGACGTCGCAGCCTGGCCCACAAAGTTCCTGAAGAAATTGTCCCAAGACTCATCAACACTATTAGGGTCAGCCTCCCAAGCTCTTTGAAGCTCCTCTAGGTACACACTACTCGTGCCATCTAAGAAGCTATCCGTCAACCTCGAAAGAGGTACAGCGCGAGGCACCGGCGCACTCTGTGCTTTCGATCTAAAAACTGTATTGTGAAAGTATCTAGTGTGTGATGGAAGGAGTCTAGTCCTTGTTGAGTAATATGATGAACCACCCTGAGAAAGGGTTCTCCTAATTGCATGCTTAGCAATGCTGGAGCCAGCCCTAAACCATGCCATAATTCAGTCCACACAATGAGGTGTTTCACTTTGATATACCAATGTTTCAAAGATTATATACTGTCAAGGTTTTCCTCTATATGGTAGACATGTATCTCCCCTATCATATCAAAGCCATTGAATGAAAAATTCAGTATTGAAAGTGCTGAAGTGATAAAAATAAACAGTGAAAGAAGGCACAGCAATAAAAGAAGGATATCAAATCACATCACATCTATTAATTCTATTAATTCATATAAAGTTTACCTCAAATGAATAAACAAGGAAGGAAAAGGTAATGAAAAGCAATAGATCACAGAATTTATGAAGCAGTGAGTCAGCAATAATCACAAGTCTAAATGAATTGGAGAAAGGAAGGTGCTTTGGGACAGAATATAAAACAAAAAAAAAACAAAAAAAAAAGCATTTATTTGAATTCTCAAATCAGGTTCAAAGGAAGTCAAGAAAGAAGTGCGATAAGGAAAGAGAGAGGAGAAATTGAGGAGGCGAAGAAAAGGACCTGAGATGAGGAGAGATTGGAATGGAAAGGAAAACCCTAATCCCTAATCAATGGAATGCAATTCAGCTGAGGAGGAGGCTATAATAATAATATTAATATTAATAATTAAATAATTAATAATCCTTTTTATTCTCTCCCTTCCTACGCCTTCTGGAACGAACAAAGCACTTATGCTCTGTTCTAACCTTTTTCCACTTTCATAGGCTACCTTCCAAAATCTGTCTCTAATTTATTCTTTTATTGTCTTTCAATAAAAAAAAGTTCTCTCGAGACTCTGTCATGTCATGGAATGTATCCTAATATAACAGCTATCCGCCAAAAAAAATATTGTCCATATTTATCATAATACTTTTAAGAGAGAGAAATACATGAGCATTAATAAATATGAAAAAGAGTTGAGGGTAAAGTAGGAAAAAAGACATTAAATGAGGAGAGAATGCGAGATGAGCTCTTATATTAGGGACCAAAATCATTCAAATTTTGGCTCTTATATTAGAGAGGGAAGGGAGTATCATATAAATGTGAAATGTTACTGCCCATTTAATACATCTTAACTTTTATTTTTATTTTAAACAATTGATACTCTCCCCTTCAATCCTACATATAAAACTAATTTACTTAATTTAATTAGATTAAGAATATTAGATAAGTTAGTTAAAATAATATGATATTACCAATATACTTTAACCATCTATCTTTACCTCCGCTACTTCTCTATATTGTCTAATATTGGGGAGCATTAAAAAGGATAATTTGAGGGAAATTTGGTAAGAATTAGAAATATGTCTTATATTTAGAACCAAATTTATTTCCCCAAATAAGTCTTATTTGACTGCAGGGAGACTTAAATAACGCAAAAATCAAGCCATCATTAAATTTTAAGGCAGAGTAATGAAATTCAAGGTTTTATGTGGTGTGAATAAAACATATTGAAAGGATCTTACAGGACCTCATGAGTAATTCTTAACTATGAACCTAGAAAAATGTTTTGCCCATGTGAACTAGAACCCTGTTAACCTACACTTTTTATAAAAAAAAGTAGTAGTAAAATGCTTTTCATTTTTAAAAAATATCTATATATATTAAGCACTCAAATCTCTTTTTGCCGTGGAAACTTTTTTTTTTAAAAAAAAAAGAAACAAAAAACAAAATGAGTATAAAATATACAATTTGATTTAAACCCCAAATCTCTAAGGGCATCCTATGCTTTACCATAGGAGCTAGCTTCTCATTAAACTTATTTTTCCAATTTTATTTATGAGTTGCTACTATTTCATTATTACAAGAGAACATGTATGACAAGAAGAAAAGTAGTTTTCTAATACTCTTTTTTTATTAATCGATAATGAATACTCATTATTTTATTTTTGAAATTATTGTATGTTACATATCCAGATTAGTACACGCGTTCATAGAAATTGTTTTCCCCCATGAGAAATTATTGGTAAATGGTGACGGAATGTTTGGCGGTGTATATTTTAATTCCAATCAAAAGATGCAAAAGAAAATAACATAACAATAAACAACGAAGGGAGGTCAACTGGTCAAGCCATGTGGCATGTGGGTAGGCAAAACTCAAAAGCTAGACAGCAAAAGAGAGATTTCTATGCATTCTATTTATTTATTTATTTGAATGGCCAAAAAACATTTATTTATTTGTTTCACATGTGGGAATGCGGATAGGAATTAGAATTATAGTGTTACCCTCAATCTGGACAATGGATGGGTTGACTGGACTTCAATAAAAGACCATTACCATACATCAAATAAATATGGATGTGAAAAAGTCAGTTGAATGTTGCTCTTAAAAAAATTTCATTTGTAAATAATAAGACCTGAAGAAAAAACTCATACTAGTTTTTTATCAGAAAAATCATGCTAGTTTTTACGTATAATTTATACTACACAATACCAGTAGTTTGCCTTTGTGTGTTTATGTTCATATTAAGAGAGAAAATTGTAACAAGCAATAGGCTCTAAGAGTTAATAACTCAAAATGAAATATTGTGGCCCTTGCAAACCAGAGAGGATGCAAATATTGCTATGAAAGTGATAGAACTACGTAAGCAGTGATGTTATGACATCTCATATTTTTTAGCCGAAAATTGAAGTCTATCTTTAATCAAAAACTCAAAATGTCAACCCAAGGCTTTGGCAGCCTTTCGTCAGATTGCAATTATGTCTTACAAGTGTCCTATAATGTCTGTTTTTTACGCAACTCTACATTCATAAGTATGGGAATTTTGTGTATTACCTATTTTTTTTATCCATAATTAAGGTATCCCTCACTCGACAAGTGAGAGACTAATTCCCCGCTGATTTGTAGGCACCTCAAAGGGTGAAACAGCTGGTCTGGGAGATTCAATGCTTCTCCATACCCAACACCAAGTATCAAACCTCGAACAATTGGTTAAAGGTGAATGCGATTGGCATATCATCCTTCCTCTTTTTCTAAATGTCTAAAAGAGTAGGATTCAATTGACTTATTTTAAGAAATTAAAGAAGGATTATAGGATTGCTAATCATAACATATATTTGTTATATTGTTAAATTATGTATTAATTTATGGGTTAAATAAATTACTTTACAAAAACTTCAAGTAAATCATTAATTACTTATTACTTTTCTTCAGCATTTTTCAAAAGGTGAATTGGCGCCAGGAGGAGTACATAAACACTGATATTAAAAATTAAATGATGATTGATTTGCCTCGAAATGAATGAATCCCTGTAATAAAGGAGAATCTAGAATTTGACGGATTGACGTGGGTGACAAATACTCTCGTCCCTTACGCAAGTAGAAGTTTGATTCTCAACTTTTGTGAATAAAGAAAACTCACAAGCCAATTGTATGTTCCCTATATGAGATTTTGATTTAGTGAGAAAGCACTCTTAATTGGCACACCGATGGGATTATCTTAAAAAGGGAGAACCTAGTCAATAAAGGGGTCTAATTAGATGCACCATCAAAAAGTCCAATAATATTTCTCTCTAGATTCACGCCTGCACCAGATGTTTTTAGTTTAGAATCGCAACTTAACCGACTTTAACATAGCATTCAAGGAAAATCCAGCTGGCAATATCTATAGTAAATTCATCTTCTTCAAACCATTTCATTTTTCTACCACAAAACCTGAACCAACCATGAGAATATCATACTTTGGGGGAACACTTTTAAGCCCGTGGTCTTGTTCAACTCGAGAAGTACGAATATATGGAATGAACATGCAAATAGACCTGGTTGATTGATCTGGACATAAAGGTAAGCAAGAAGCATGAATTCCATTTGGAAAGTATAAAAAACACCCTCATGAACTTTAATGTACATTGGCATGTTTCTATTTTTCTTGTCTTCCAAGAAAAAAGGTAAGCACAAAGGAAAGAGACTCAATCCTGCAAGCACTTGACAGAGTAAGACTAGAAAAGAAAATCAATAACAAGAGAAAGGCTAGAGACCAAAATTAATTAGGCCTATCTCAGTAATGACAGTGATCAAGAAGAATAAGTACGGAGCACCAATGTTGTAGCTTTAAAGATAGATTCAACTAAAATTTGTCTCCGGAAGCACTGACCAATCTTACTCTTGCTAGCAAAGATTCAATATTTAAGATATGGAAAAAAAATAAAACCCACAACAAGAATCACCACATAAACATAACTTCATGAGCAATGTCTCATTAATCTGTCTATCAGGCCACTTAGATTAGGTTTTGGAAAAATAAATAAAAAAGGATAAGATATCTCCAATCAGACAAATTCATATGAAACAATGCTTCTAGACGAGTGAAACTTTGCCCTGAAATAAAAATTAACGCATAAACAGCTATTTAACAACTAAAAAAAAAGCAAGCAGATATTGGATTTCTTTATAACAAGGACACGTTTTATGGCATGAAATCAAAAATCCCTTACAGACATTGAACATCAATTGAATATTGACTATGCGGGTATATTACATAATTGTTTGTGTTGCCATCAACAATTTGGCTATATGAGATGGGGCATACAATCTCGTCTGAACTATTGACTTGAAGAAGGACCAGCATTACCCAAACCCATCTTCTGTCCCAACATCGTCAGCTGCCCCACAAAATCCTCACCAGTGAGAATTTCTGTTGCTCCATATATAACATGCTTGACAGGCTGCTGACGCTGAGCAAGCTCTTGAAGACTACCATATTCTACATAATTACCACCACCAATCATGAACACAATTGCCTCCTTAAAAGGTCCTCTCAAATGGCTGCCACCTGCTCCTGAGCCAGACTTGGGAGCACGAGGATCAAAAGCAAGGTATGAATCTATTTCAGGATTAGGCCTCCCTTCAGTTAAGGCTTCAACTG
Organism: Mimosa pudica; assembly: GCA_029929735.1. Lineage (NCBI taxonomy): Eukaryota > Viridiplantae > Streptophyta > Magnoliopsida > Fabales > Fabaceae > Mimosa > Mimosa pudica. The sequence continues at coordinate 602,340 of JAKELP010000021.1, read as the reverse complement.
TCCTTGTCAATGCTAGCTGCCTGTCATTAGATAAGAGATTCTTGACACCAGCTGTTACTGCACTAATTGACTGCCCATAAAGTTTCTCAGCCCAGTCAACAATATTACTTCTGCTAGCAGAATTTGCAGACGCCAATGAAACATTCAATGATTTGATCTTCTTCACATACTGAAAAGCTGCGGTATCAACCTCAGATTCCCTCAGGGCCGATTCAACAGCTTCCACTTCTGACTGATTGATGCTTTCAGAAGAAATAAGGTACATGATGGCGAAACGAAGCTTATCAATCTTTGTCCCCTTCCCTTTGAGAACAGCAAGTAGTTCATTGCGTTCAACACCCCCCCTAACCATCATGTCATTTTCCTTTTTTGCATAAGAATCCAATGATCTCTCCTTGATCTCGCCCAACAGCACAGTAGCAATGTTTGTGTGCTTATCAATAACCTGTTTTCTTTCAGTCAGCTCTGGTAGTGAATTTACAGCATTCATCAAATGCTTTGTGTTACCAATCAAGTCTGTCCCATCGAATTCTGCACCATTAGTTCCACCAGTCCTCTTATTTACCTCATCCACGTCTTTTTTATACTTATTCAGCTGGGTCTCAATCTCTACTGCAACTTCAGGAAATTCCAATGATCCATTTGCAACCCAAAAGGAGTCTGAACTATCCAACTCGTAAGATCTCATCCCACCCTTTTCTCCTTGCACACTTAATCTATTCAACTTCAATCCGAGTACATCGTGAACAAGGGCCCGATATCGAAAGTCATGCTGTATAGCAACTGATAACTCAAAATTCCTGTCAAATATACACAAAACCGGGCGCTGAAAGGAGCTACCGAAATTACCTCCCTCAGTAAACAAGTTATTCTTTGCCAACATATGGTCTCGCAATCTCTGATCCAATGCTGATGCAACCATCTCTGCAGGACCACCACGTGGACACCTTATGATAGGTACAACAGCAAGTGTAGCTAAAACACAAAACAAACCACAAACAACCTTCTCTATAATCTCCTCGATTTCAGTATCTCCAGCTGAAGGATCATTCAACTGAACGTAGGTGGACTTTTGAGACAAGGAAAACAAATTATCTTCCAATGTCACAAACTCCAGGTACTGATCATGCACCTTGGATATCCGATTAATTGAATCTGAATTCAAAGTCCCAGATGCAAGATCCTCGAGAAGTGGACGAGGAATGGAGGTTGAGAAATTGAGGTGGAAACTATCGTAGAGTGAGCAGGTTGCATCGGCAATGATCCGCTGGATATTAGATTTATTAGGTTGAACGAAGTAGACGGCAGGTACATCGTGAACAGGTTTTCGATCCTTGTCAATGAGAAAGTAAAGGGTTACACCATGCTTGCGGAGGTCCTTAACATGGATCAAAGGGGAAAGAATGTTTTGGCAGAACTTGTCGTAGATCAGGATCTTATACACGTCTTCATTAGCAGTACCCGTTGCGTTAATCGGTTGGTTCAAATTCAACATGCGGGCTATGCATTCTGTGCCACCAAAAAAACAGATTAGGCATAAGAATATGGGATAATACAAGGAGATTTTTTTTAAAAAAAAAATTGGAACAAGAATTAAAGATATTTGATGTTTTAATCATCAGAATTGATTCAAGAGGCCATAGGCATAATCATTGGTGGCAATAAAAAATGTTTATTAACAAGTGAAAGAGAATGAAGCTTTCTTTTCCTAACCTTTCACAAACGAAGAAATCAAAAGCAAGATGACAATTACCGGTTTGCTTCTGACGAAGATTGAGAGACATAGCTAGTTTCAAATTCTGGTCGTACTAGAGTGTTGCTTCTGTTTCTCCTCTACGTCAATGAAAATCTTAAATACAGATCACTAAGCACACAAATCTCTCCACTTGCATGGCCTGGCCAAATAAAAAAGAAGAGGAAAGTATTGACACCACACAACACTAAAGATAGGAAAAAACAGCAAGTGATTAGTGAATGAAAGGAAAGAGGAGTGAAACCTACCTGTAACTTTAGACCCCAGAAATCTGCGAGTCTTTGCTTGATATCCTTACTATTGAAAAGAAAACCTCCTCCACATTCAGGTTCTTCTTTGCACTCTGCAGACGTTGTTACAATATAAATAAAACAGAATTGCATATTTTCAATGAAGTACACTAACATGCATGCTACTATTCAATGTCTCAAAGAATTTGATACTGTACTCATCAGCAAGAGCAATCTTGCTCGACCCTTCGATGTAGGAACAGCGTAAAATGATATCACGGAACCATACAAGTTGATATTAAAAGAAAACTCAGCAGAGCACAAATGTACACTCACATACAACCAATTCTAAATAATGAGAGATTATTTTACAATTTGAACAGAGCAGAATAAAAAATCCTGCTTCTGGTTGAGTGATACAGGACATTCAATGCACCAGGTAGCATATGAACACGGTAATCAACAAAGTAAGGAACACAAGTACTAATTATTGCATCATTTACAACATTTCTCTTTACATTACAATGTAAAGAATTCACGATAAAATGGTGTATCCATAGAATTAACTTTATCATCCAATTCTAATCGAACCTCACCTAAATCAAATCCAAATTACTCAACAACTCAACAAGATTAGGATAATTAAAAGAAACGGTAAAAAATGTGAAGGCAAGTAGCTTGAAAACAAAATATAGAATAGAAAGAAAAAGGAAAAGCAGTAATTTGAATGGCATATGGCAAATTGGGTATGGAATTATTGGAATGAATGAAATCCCTAATCGGTAATGAAAGAAGAATTAGACTAAACCTGTCGAAGCTTCCTTGTGATCTGGATCTGGGCGTCAAACAAAATGTTTCGCCTTGTAAATGAGGTGAATTAAACAACGTTGTTTTACTTTAAACTTTATCACCATCTGAAAAAAATTGACCTAGCTTCTGTTTGTTATTATGAGAGAGCCATTGATTTAATTTCCAAAATTGATGCTGAGGTGGTTGATTTCTGATCGGGATCTGGCTCTGGCTCTGATGTTATTGAATCAATCAAAGACCTTAATTTCTGGTTCTTTTGAAATTCACAAGAAGATTGTGAATCAGTTTTTGACATTTGGGGAAAAACTTTTTTACTGTCAAAACACGATGCGCCTCATGCTTTCGGAAAAAAATTGAGCAATTTTAATTTTTGTATTTATTTATAATAATTTTAAATGGTCCAGGAGTATTAAGTTAAGTTTTATTTAAAATACTCCTAAACATCCTCAGGAGGAATTGCTTTTACCCCAAGTCACGTGGAAGGGTCATGTTAAAGAAATAGAGAGTGATTTGGTTGTAAAGGAAGTGGAGGGGTAATTTGGGGAAAATTTGAGTCAAATTAGAAAGTAATCTTATATTTAAGAACAAGACTTCCTCCCTAAAGTGATCTTATATTTAGGAACGGAGGGAGTACCATATTACTACTACATTCAATTTTATTTTAAACTTTAGAAGTTAAATAAAATAAATATTTTTATCACCTACTAAAACGCCATAATGATCTACATTTATTTCGAATTATTTCAAAGTATTAGTTAAGATAATTTGGGAGAAGGTTGAAAAAAATTGGAAATGAGTCTTAACAAAACAACTCTTTAAAAAGTAAGCTGAGTATTTACTTATTTTACATTGGAATGCGCATAGAAAATTAACCAATCATCGGAATTTCAATTTTAGCATACGAAAAGGAGAAAGAAAAATAAACATAAATGTGAGAAAGATCAGCCAAAAGTTTCAATAGATACAAAAAGAAAAACCTCAATTCAAATACAAATACGGTAGTTTTAATTTTTTTATGTGTACTACACAATACTAACTCCGGTCCTAAATTTAGGACGTAATTGATTTTTTTTGAAGAGATTAAGGTTATATTAAATGATGATATAGTTGATATATTTTTAGATTATCCATTAGTTTATAGTTAAAATAAACTAGTTTAACGGAAAAAATTAAGTAAATCAATTTATAATTAACTTATTTTGCTTTTTAAAGATTTTCCAGAAAAAATCAATTACGTCTAATATTTAAGATCGGAAGGAGTATCATTTTTTTATATAAAACCAAACAAAATAAAACTAAATAAAAATTAAGAACCAATTAGATTCTTAAGATAAGGCGAGATGCACCCTTTAACATTTCTTTATTTCTATTCTTTTACGTGTAAAATTAAATGAAATATTGCAAACTAAAGAGAAAACAAGTTTTGGCCTGTGAGAATTGATATTACACATGCATTGATGATATTACAACTCATGCATATATTCTGGTAAATCGACCACAAGTGGAAAACATAGTAGATCATCATTAAAAGAGCAAGCAAGAAGCATTGAGAAAGAATATAAGAAACTTGTACCTAATGAATTCAAAATTATTGATGATAGATGAAGGGGGAATTGCACATTGATGAAAAAAATTAATGATATGAATTACAACTATGTCAAAAATGGCTTATCTCTTTGCCGTATAAATTGAAGCAAATAAGTACATCAGTTACAAGATTAATACAAAGGATCCCGATTTTGAATGAACATGAATACTGAGATTCTTATATTCTCAGCTTAACCAAATGCATGGTGTAATATAAGCTACAAGAGAATATTCACCATTGGTAATATAAGCTTAAAAGCAACAAATGCATTCAATGAAATAAGCTCAAAACTAATAGTGATATATTCTTATATTCACCAATAGTCTCCACATGAACAGGTTCCATTCTTAAAATGATGAAACCTCTTGGAATCCCTAACAATTATCTCCCTGTCAACAAGTATTGATATAAACTTTGTAGCTGAATGACAGTTTATACATGCTCGAAGATTTTTTGTTATTCTAAGAGTAGTTCCGGGAGCAGTACTAATGAGCCCATATGCTATAGCTATTCTCTCACTATGATAACACAGATTCTCTTCCTTCTCTTCAAAATTCAAATCATGCAAAACTGACTCTGTATGTGGCACAAATCCTACTTCCTTCAGTCTTCCCTCCAACCTCTGAAGCTCATTGAAAATTTCCTCAGCTCTTGGATGTGACATATCCCCTACACTAAACACCTCTAGCTTTCCATTGATTTCAATAAAACTGTAGCCTAGGTCCTTGCTCAGTCCCTTTTCCTTCATCAAGACACGAACTTTCGCAACACGCTCCCACATTCGCGCAGAAGCATAGAGATTTGAAAGTTGCACATAGTGCCCTATGTTGTATGGATCCAGTGAGAATAGTTTATCTGCAGCATATTCTCCTAATGTAACATGGCGATGGATCTTGCAAGCACTAAGAAGTGCACCCCACACACTCACACCAGGATCAATGGGCATTTTCAGTACAAAATTACAAGCTCGATCTAGGTAACCAGCTCGTCCGAGAAGATCAACTACACAAGCGTAATGCTCATGACGAGGCTCAATTCCATAGTTTCTCATGTGATGAAATAGCTCCCATCCCTCTTTTACTAGGCCAGAATGATTGCATGCAGTGAGAAGGCCAATGAAGGTGACATCGTTTGGGCACACATCTGCTTGCTTCATAGCATCATAAAGATCAATAGCTTCTAGACCACGACCGTGTAAACCATATCCGACAACCATGGCACTCCAAACTACAACATCCTTATTAGAAATGCGATCAAACACCTCACGAGCAGATTCTACACTGCCACATTTCGCATACATATCAATGAGGGATGTGTTGACAAAAACATTACTTGTATGTTCACTATGGCTTATGCAGTCATCCATCCATCGTGCCAGTTCAAGGGACCCGACTTGGGCACAAGCCAAGACTGCAGACATCACAGTGACATGGTTAGGCTTAATATTTCTAGCGATAAGGTCGCGAAAAAGATGTAATGCTTCCTCATCATGACCATTCTTTGCGTAGCCAGAAATCATTGCATTCCAAGTGATCACATTTGGTATCTCCATCTGATCGAAAAAATGTCTTGCTACTGTCACCTGCCCACATTTCGCATATAGAGAAATCAGTGAGAGAAGCAAATCGGGCTCATCTTCAAGGCCCATTTTGATGACACAGCCATGAATAGATTTTCCTTGCTCCAAGTCTTCTACATCAGAGAAAGCCCTCAGAATGCTCACCAGAGCAATCCAATCGGGTTTCACATCAGTTTTTCTCATCTCATCAAACATTCTCAAAGCTTCCATAGCTTTCCCATTCTGAGCATACCCAGAAATAATGGAAGTCCATGAAACAACTGTTCTATCATCTAATCCATCAAACACCACCCTAGCACGATCAATGTGACCGCATTTAGCATACAAAGCCACAAGGCCATTCTGCACAAAACCATCCAACCCATGTCCATGCCTAAAAATCTGACCATGAATCACCCTACTCAAACCAAAATCCGACAGTTCAATACAAGCCTTAAGTAGATAAGGAAAAGTATAGCAATCCGGGTCCACTCTCATCCATCTCATCCATCTATACATTTCAACGACATCCTCAAACATGTTCTGCTTGGAATAAGCTCTAATAATAGCATTCCACATAAACACATCCGGGTCACAAAATTCATCAAACACCTTACGTGCATAACAAAGTTGGCCAATATTAGAGCTGCCATTGACCAGTTTGGTCATGAGGAAGCCATTATGATGCAATCCAGAGACAACCAGTTGGGCATGGACTTCATTGAGGAGTCTTTTATGTGTAGAATTATCAATAATGGATACAAAGAAAGAGCTTGAATAGTAAAAGTGGGAGAGGGCATTGCCTTCATAGCCAAGAGACAATGAAGAAGTATGATAATTAAATAAACTGAAGAAAAGTGTGGTGGGGATTGAAAAAGATGTAATCTTTTGGAGTTTGGAGGTGAAAAAAGAGGAGGGAAAGATTTTAAAAGCCATACAACTGCGTCCATCATCATATGTTGTATTACGTGTTGACAAAGTTTGCCGCCATGTCAGTAAAGTAAAAACTACCAAAGTAGCTTAATGAAGCAGTATGCACAATTGAAGTTCTTGGGTTGGCCTGCTTAATGATCCAAGCATCAAGGATTCAGCTGAACATTTTTTTTTATGGGTGAGCATATGACATTATAAAAATGCAATCTTAATAAATTTTTGAAGTTCATTAATTTTGTATAAGACACATTTTTTGAGTAATATTTGGAAGGGCCGTATTTTTTTCCCATGCATATATTTTTAATTAAAAATTATTTTCAGAATTTTCACATCCCATCCGACCTCGTCCAATGCCGGTCTAGTTGCCCAAATTCTAATCTTTTTTTTCAACAATTGAGATGGAAGGAGAGAGCGGGAGGGAGAGAGGTTGGTGAAGGAGAGAAAAAGGGAGGGAGTTCATATGAAATGGTTGGAATAGTAATTTGATTTTAAACATAATTAAAGTTAAGTCTCTTGTGACTTTAATTTAATTTTGTGATTTTATAGGACTTTAGCTTAATTATGCTCCTAAAATAGGACCTATAATTAACATTCCCTACTTCATTTTCTCTTTATCAAGTGTATTTTATTTTTGTATGGATAGAGAAAAAAGCAGTAGATTCTGAAAAAAGGGTTTGACACCAGTAATTAAATTAAGGGAAATTATATAAAATATTTATAGATTTAATGTGCAACTTTTATATTTTCCCATATAAAAATTTGGGAAAAATTATAAGGATAGGTTCTTTTACAATTTTTATACAAAATCTAGTCATTTCTGTTCTTGCGACTCTCTATTATAATGTTCTGGTTACAGACTCGGTGCACTCCAATTTCATACGAGGGAAAGAGGTATATTAGAGACCATTGCAGAATTTAACTATATCCAAGGCCAAATTAGTGAAATCGCGCTGCATGTTCTTATTGATACAAAAAAAAAACTTTCTTAACTTATAACATTAAAATAGTTTGATTAATTTCTTTACAATTTCCGTGTCTTTCTACTCTTAATCTCGGTGAATATAATTAATTCAACGATGCATACTAGCTAAAAATAATACATCCAACAAACATATGAAAGGGCACTAGAGATAGAAACATGTGATATAATTCTTCACGGAAATCACTACAGCATAGTACATAATGAAGTTAAAGCACGGGAATGATGGCTTTAGAACCCATTTTGTTGGCATCCATTTTCCCTTCAGCAATGGTTGCAAAGAAAAGAAAAGGATAATAGGAAATATAGCGACAGAGTGGTAAGGATGAGGCAGAAGGAACCAAGAGGAGTACATACAATAATACAACCATGAGGATCAAAACTAGACCAATCACCAAAAAGGTAGTGGCCAACCAACTAAGTTTGCTAACCACAAGGTACATGCCTGCCAAGTATGCTAGAGATAGTGTTGTCAAGGACAAGCCTAGAAGAGGCATTGCACAAGTAAGAGCAAAAACTGCTAGGTGGAGATCTCCTAGTCTAGCCCACATGAGAATTGTTATACACCGTTATACCTTAATGGGTTTGGGCCTCAACAGAGGCCCAATAAAGAGATAGACGCTTTCAGGGCGTCGAAGATAACGTCACTAGCGACAGTAGAAGTCCAAAAGCAAGATAGACGCCCTATGAGCGTCAAGGACAATATCACCAACGGCAATAAAGCAGATTGACTTGGTCGCCCACCTATTTCGGAGCAGTCGCCCACCTTTTTCGGAGCACGTGCAACGTCTCTTATCCATAACGGCTGCCTATGATTTCGCAACTACCAGGACTGAGCTTCAACTATAAGAAGGCCACAAACCCACTCAGAAGGACACGATCAATTCTCTGCAATCTCTCTCTCTCTCTCTTTCTTTGTATTCTTCTCTCTGATCATCATTGTACTCTGAATTAAGTATTCGTGATCAAGGCATTTACGCCCATATTTGTAACCACCGTTGCCGGTGACCCCGTTCATTGTATTCAATCATATTATTAATAAAGTATTTCGGTTATTCTTTTATATTCAATAGTTCCCCTATATTGTGCATCAACATTTTGGCGCCGACCGTGGGGACTCCGGCAACATTATTTCTAAAAGCTTCACGTTCTCTGAGTTAGCCGATTGAACTTTAAGATGGAACAGCAACCAAAGCCTGTTTCCAAGCCAACTAGCTCTTCCACTGACCTCCAAAAAGTCCTAGAAGCCTTGACCTCTCAGTCTGAACAAATGAAGCGTCTCGAACAATCTGCAGGAATTCAATCTGAGAGGATGAAACGTTTGGAGGAAGAAAACAATGAATTGAAACTGCACTTAGCAGGCTTAGAGTCCAGGAAAAACAAAAGAAGGCAGAGCGGACCTGAAAGGGAGATTCGCCAAGTGCCAAACCCAAATGACCATGAGCGCAATCCTAATGGTGAAAAAGGTAATAAAGGTAAGAATACTGACAATAACGATATTCCTAATGATGAAACATGTAGAGACGACGAAGAGGGATATGACGATTCTCAGTCTTATGATAGTCGAGAACAAGGTGAGCAGTCCGCTCAGAAGTCACAGGCAAGGATCCCTCAAAATCATCCACAAGGAGGACAAAAGAGGGAAGATGAAATTCTCTCTTTTGCCCTTCGAATGGAGAAGGAGGTCGCTGAGATAAAGAAAAAGATGTACTCAATTCCAGGTGTTCAAAAGCCACTAGATGCAGCCCGTTTAGGGAGTTATTCAGAATCGCCCTTCATAGACGACATCGCGTTTGCCGATCTACCTGAAAGATTTGCTTTTCCTACTATGCCAAAGTATGATGGCAAGTCGGATCCAGACCAACACTTGGCCCAATATAGGCAGATCATGTTGGCAGCAGTCCTCCCAGCCGACAAACGACATGCAGCTATGTGTCGTGGATTTGGTATAAGTTTGATTGGCCCAGCCCTGATGTGGTGGACCAATCTCCCTCAAGGTAAAATAACTTCATTTAGTCATTTAACTGACATTTTTGTTGAACAATTTGCAAGCAGCAGAGTCATGGTTAAGACGTCCGACGACTTGTATCGAATTGTCATGAGGCCGGACGAGTCATACAGAGACCTTCTGAAAAGGTTTACTGCAGAAATGGTAAGTATCCCAAATTGTGATCCTAACATCGCTGTGCAGGCGTTTAAAAGAGCATTGCCACCCACTTGCGGCCTCTATCAAGAATTGGTTTTGAAACGGGTGACAACTTGGCCGGAAGTCCAATCATACGTGTGGTCCCATATTAATCTTCAAGAGGACGACGCCAGTAGAAATCATGCCCTTAAAATGAATCAGGGACTGGCGACAACCAGTCTCCCAGCTAATTCAGTGATTGCCACAAACGCGGAAAAGACAGCTAATCAGCAACAAAATAATTTGGGATCCACAGACCGCCGTTCTAAACGGCAACGAGGTAGAAATTTTCGTTTTCACCCTTATACTAACAATAATGAGCAGGGCGACAAACAGAAGAGGGACCCACCCCCTCCTAGATATGAAGAGTTCAACATGTCCATTGGACCAGCTGAAATGGTAAGTGCATTTGAAAAGATGGATAGGGTGAAATGGCCTAAACCCATGACGACGCCTGTCAATGAGAGAGACACCACTAGATACTGTGACTACCACAAAGACGTCGGCCATCGAACAGAGGATTGTTGGAGGTTCAGAAAAGAAGTTGCCTTCCAACTTAAGCATGGTAACTTACAACATCTCCTTAAGAGTAATACTACTAACAATGCAGGTAGAGATCAAAGGCAGAACGCCCCAGCTCAACCCCCGCAGGCCGTCAGAACGATTAACACAATCATTGGGGGGTCGGCGATAAGTGGGATGTCTTACTCCGCCGCAAAGCGACATGCGAGGTCTTTGCCAAAAGAAGTGGAGTGGGTTAATGGTAATGTGAGTAATGATCAGGTGGTTGAAGGTCCAATAACCTTCAACGACGCTGATATTCAGAACGTCCAGATGCACGATGACGCCCTGGTAATATCTTTACTAATAGCGAATTGTTTGACTAAAAGAATATTAGTTGATGCAGGTAGTTCCGTTAATATTATTTATTTGCAAACTGTCAAAGAATTACAATTAGAATCCCAAATAATTAAGGCTCCAACTGTCTTGGTATTTGGAAATGGAACACCAGATAGGACGATTGGAGAAATATCTTTGATGACTTTTGCTGCTGGAATTAATGCTTTAGTCAAGCTTCAGGTAATGGACTGCCCGACCACTTACAATGCTTTGTTAGGACGTCCGTGGATTCATCAGATGAAGGCAGTCCCTTCGACGTTACATCAATCAATTAAGGTTTCTACACCTTGGGGTGTGAGAGAGATCAAAGGCGACCAGAGGATGGCAAGAGAATGTTACCAAGCAGCATTGAAAGGCTTGGAACAGTCTCCTCCATCGGCATAGCAACTACAGGCGTTCATTCCTATGGATAGGGCGACAAAGGAGGAAGACGATAACTTAGAAAAAATAATACTAGATTCTGAAAACCCTGAAAAGTTTTTATCCATAGGAATGGACCTAGTTCCTGAGGTAAGAAGGGAATTGATTTCTTTTCTAACAAGTAACTTAGATTGTTTTGCTTGGTCCTATGATGATATGACAGGTATAAGCCCAGACGTCATTGAACATCAGTTGAACGTCGACCCTACATTCAAGCCGGTCAGACAGAAAAGGCAGAAATTTGCACCAGAGAGGAATAGAATTGTTAACGAGGAAGTTCAGAAATTATTGAAAATTGGGTCTATTCGAGAAGTGAAATACCCTGATTGGTTAGCTAATGTTGTAGTCGTCCCAAAGAAAAATGGTAAGCATAGAGTGTGTATCGATTTCACAGACTTGAACAAAGCCTGCCCAAAGGATTCCTTTCCTTTGCCACACATAGACAGCCTAGTAGACGCAACATCAGAACACGAACTATTAAGTTTTATGGACGCCTTTTCTGGGTACAATCAAATTTTGATGCATCCTAACGACCAGGAGAAGACTTCTTTTATCACAGATCGTGGAACTTATTGTTACAAGGTAATGCCTTTTGGTTTGAAAAACGCTGGTGCAACATACCAAAGGTTAGTCAATCGCATGTTCGCCGCCCAACTTGGGAAGACGATGGAAGTTTACATAGACGACATGTTAGTCAAATCTTTGAAAGCGGAAGACCATATTAACCATTTGCAGCAGACGTTCGATCTTCTGAGGAAGTATAACATGAAACTCAACCCTGAAAAATGCACTTTTGGGGTGCAGTCTGGTAAGTTTTTAGGATATTTGGTGTCAAAGAGAGGGATAGAAGCAAACCCATCACAAATCAAAGCCGTGTTGGACATCCCATCACCCAAATGTGTGAAGGACGTCCAGCGTTTGACGGGTAAGATAGCTGCTTTAACCAGATTTATATCTAAATCTTCTGAAAGGTGCCAACCATTCTTTGATATATTGAAGAAGAATAAGGAGTTTGTATGGAACGACGCCGCAGAAAAGGCGCTTCAGGATTTGAAAGAATATCTCACAAGCCCCCCTTTGCTTTCTAAGCCAAGTCCAGGTGAAACCTTATATCTATACTTGTCTGTCGCCTCTAATGCTGTGAGTTCAGTTCTTGTTAGGGAAGAAGATAGGCGACAGAGCCCAGTATATTATGTTAGTAGAGCCTTATTAGATACGGAGACGCGATATTCAATGATGGAAAAACTTGCTTTAGCCTTAGTAACGTCTTCTAAGAAGTTGAGGCCGTATTTTCAGTGCCACCCAATTGTGGTAGTCTCAAACTATCCTTTGCGGAACATCCTCCATAAGCCTGATTTATCTGGGAGATTGGTGAAATGGGCGATTGAGCTGAGTGAATTTGATATTTCTTATGCCCCAAGAACAACTATCAAATCACAAGTCCTAGCTGATTTTTTGGCGGAATTTAGTCCCAACCTTCAGGTAACAGCTAACAATGAGTCTTTTTCTATTAAGAAACAGGTGAACTTGTCGCCCTGGATCCTCCATGTAGACGGGTCTTCCAATGTAAAAGGAAGTGGACTGGGTATCGCGCTTGAAACCCCCGATGGTGAACAAATTGTCCAGGCAATAAGATGTGGTTTTAAGGCGACAAACAACGAAGCTGAATATGAAGCCCTGATAGCTGGACTTAAGTTAGCATCAGAATTTGGTGCGAAAGTTTTGGAAGTGAAGAGTGATTCACAGTTAGTTTCGAAACAAATCAATGGTTCTTATCAGGCAAAAGACCAAAGAATGAAGAAATATCTGGATGTAGTGTCTGATTTGACCACGCGGTTTGACGCTATGAAGATTACCCAGATAGGTAGGGAAGACAACCGAAAGGCAGACGCCCTTGCCAATATTGGGTCGTCTATAGAAGTTGTGGAGACAAAACAAATCCCACTATTTTATCTGAAAACACCGGCAATTGAGGTAAATAATCAAATTGTGTTGAATAACAGTTTGACATGGGATTGGCGATCCCCTTTGCTTTCATATCTGTTGCAGGGCAAATTACCTTCAGATAAGAATGAAGCGCGACGAATAATTGTTAGAGCTGCCAGATTCACTACCATAGGCGATGATCTTTACAGACGAACTTTCACTGGTGGACCTTTGCTGAAATGTGTCTCTCCGTCTGAAGCAAATTATGTGTTAAGAGAAATTCATGAAGGTGAATGCGGAGACCATAGTGGAAGTCGATCGTTGATAAGAAAGGTGACTAGAGCAGGATATTTTTGGCCGACTTTGCAGAAAGATGCAATAAGTTTGGTGACTAAATGTGAACGTTGCCAAAAATTTTGCACTGTGGCAAGACAACCCCCTGAACAGTTGCATGTAATAGTGCCTTCGTGGCCTTTCCTTAAGTGGGGAATGGATATCGTAGGCAAGTTTACTCCAGCACCTGGACGACTAGTTTTCTTGTTGGTTGCCACAGATTACTTCACCAAATGGGTAGAGGCTGTCGCCCTAAGCCAAGTACAAGAACCCCAGGTAATTGATTTTGTTTGGAAAAATATAGTATGTAGATTTGGTCTGCCTCAGGAAATTGTATGTGATAATGGATCTCAATTTATAGGAAGAAAATTTAGAAAATTTTGTGATAAGTGGCATATTAAACTTAAGTTTTCCACCCCTAGAAATCCACAATCGAACGGGCAGGCAGAAGCTAGTAATAAAACCATAGTGACGTCTTTGAAAAAGAGGCTAGATAAAGCTAAAGGTAGGTGGGCTGAAGAGCTGCCCGCCGTCTTATGGGCGTACCGAACGACGTCTAGGACGTCGACTGGTGAAACGCCTTTCTCTCTAGTTTATGGATCTGAAGCTATGATACCAGTAGAGGTAGGAATGCCATCTTTAAGAAGACAGTGGACTAGAGAAGAATCTAATAATGAACACTTAGCCCAAGATTTAGATTTCTTAGATGAACGTAGAGAACAAGCTCTTATTAGAGTCGCCGCCTATCAGCAAAGGGCGACGAAATTTTGGAACAAAAGTGTTAAGGAGCGCCATTTCCAAGTAGGAGATTGGGTTCTTCGAAAAATCTTTCATAACACACCTGAGCATAAAGATGGAAAGTTAAATGTTTCATATGAAGGCCCCTACAAAGTGGTAGAAATCACTAATCCTGGAGCTTATAAGTTGGTTGACGTCCATGGTAAAGACGTCCCAAGGAGTTGGAACGCCATCCATCTAAAGAGGTATTATTTCTAAGTTATTTGATTATTTGATTTAAAGAACGATGATACTGACACGATTATTTGAGAAAGAATGCAAATGATGAGAAACGCCTGTAGGCGACGAGCCCAGCTAAAAGACCTAGTGTCTGACGATTAGTTCAGCTGTGAACTTGATAATCTGATGCAATTTAACCCTATCTTTTGAGATGTTTTGTTGTGAGATGTCATTTCCCAGATAATGTGATGAATTGACGCCAAAAGAATGTGATGATAAAATGATGTCGAGATGGCATGACTACATGACGCCCTGAGAGGCTGATAATAAGTTGATTTGGAAAAGGTATATATTACCCGAGTTATATTGAGTGATTTTTATTCGATTAATTGAAAGCCGACGTTTAGACTAATGATTGATAATTCCCTGGCAGGACCACCAACGTTTGATTAAGGTACGAACGACTATGTTGTGAATTGATATTTGATAAATATAATTTCAGAGATTCCTTGAGTAATGGATGGATTCTTTTTATCTTGTTAGGATGTCACCCACACCCGTTGGAAGTGTGGGTGTTTAACGAAGAAAATAAATGAAGTGACGCGAAGAGTATTGAGTATAAAGAAAGAAGACAAGGTTTGCATTAATGTAAAATTTTTACAAGTGTACATAATGAAAATAAAGTTTCTACAATTAAAAGATTTAGGCGTCGCCGCCGCCTTGCCCCTGGCTGGTTTGATTGTCGTCGCCGCCAACATGCTCTTTGCCTTGATCGCCCTTGCCCTGATTGACGTCCTGAGCCCTCATCTCGTTGATCGTTTGATTATCCTCTTGAGAAGGATTAGACTCGGACTCTTCTTCAGGAAAAAGTTGGAAGTAGTCGTCAATGACATCATCGGGCTTCCAGTTGACGTGCTCGCCACTCTTGTATTCTTTCATGAGTTCCATTCGAGCGCGAGCATCGACTTCTAAGATATGAGTCTCATAATTTTCAGACATCTGACTCATATCTTCCTCCAACTGGTGATAGGCGACTTCCCACTTTTTATTTGCCGACTTGAGAGCCTCAATCTCCTTGTCTTTAGCCGACGACTCAGCTCTGGCCTGGTTGATGTAATCCTTAAGATTTTCAACGTCCTTGAAGTGCTCAGCCCTTAACTTCTCTATGGTGGCTTTGAGCTCTTCTTGTTTGGCGTCAGAGCGTTTCATTATTTCTTCAGCCCTCCTTCTATCTTCATGGGCTTGCTTCTTAAAGACCAGGGCCGACTTTAAATCGGCCATCAATTGCTCTCTGTCGGCTAGAGCGGCATCCCTCTGAGCGACGAGAGTCGCCTTATCATCATCGTTCTCCTCAGCATAATGGAGGAGGACTTGTAGGGACTGAAAATAAAAGAACAAAAATGGTTAGAGACATCCAATGTTAAAAGACAGAACAAGTTATTCAATAATTAAGTGAGAATACCTTCATTTGGTGGCGGACGACCTTCTTGAAAGCCTCTTTCCTCCCAAGAGACTCTAAGGCGGCTTTGTCGTACTCGAATTCTAGTTTATTTAATTCCGAGTAGACGTCGTCCCACCCTTCCTTATTTCTGACAGAAGAGTTGGGAGGAAAAGACAAGGCGACCTCGCCAGAGTCCTCTTTATCGCCCTTGACTTTGGCGGATTTTGTAGATTTAGAGGCCCTTGATTTCTTGGCGGCAGGCTCTTTGGCGGGCGCTTCTGCCGGCCTTTTTCCCTGAGCGACGACCTCCTTGTTTGCAAGAGAAACAAGTCTTTTTTTTGGATTGAGGAGAGGGAGCTGGAACAGTTTCAGGATTTGGGAGGGGACGCCAAGCGGATCATGTCCTTCCTTCCTTGCCTCGGCGTCATACTCCCCCCTCTTGGCCTTGAGTTTCTTCAGCCGCTGTGCCCTGGCTTTGAGGAGAGC
Organism: Mimosa pudica; assembly: GCA_029929735.1. NCBI lineage: Eukaryota > Viridiplantae > Streptophyta > Magnoliopsida > Fabales > Fabaceae > Mimosa > Mimosa pudica. Next base: position 585,841 of record JAKELP010000021.1, on the reverse strand, counting down.
TTCTTTATTTATCTTTTGCTCAGAAGCCTTGGGGATCACTTTCTTTCCTGATTGACATAAAGAAAAAAAAAAAAAATAAGACGACTAAGATGAAAATACTTGAATTAAGTAAATAGAATATAGGCGTAAGGTGACTTACTTTCCATCATGGCTTTAAAATTCCGCTGATCTGCGGGAATCTGGAGGATTTTCTTGATCTTCCTTTTGGTGTCACTATTGGGGCGCGGGGAGACCCTCAACTCGTACGCACCTGTAAAACGATTAAGATATTATAAATCAGATGACAAATGCGATGAGAAAAATATTGATGAGACGACGACTTACTTAAGCGACGCCACATTGGAGTTACATAGTCCTCCTGGGCGACGGATTGGAAGGGCACCATTACAAATCTAACGTCCCACTGACGATCATTGGGTAGTGACCCAGACGTCCAAGTCGGTAGCAATTCCTTAGCTTGGATGAAAGAGTAGACGCCCGTCCTAATCTCTTGAAGCTTATAGGAGCCGAATAGATCGAACATATCTAAGTCGACTCCTATTTCATGAAACATTAGCTCAGCCATAGCGATAAGACGCCAGGCATGAGGAGAAAGTTGAGAAGGAGAGATTTCATAAAAAACACAGAGATCTAAAGCTATGTTTGGAAGAGGAAAAGGGTTGACATAGCGAAAACTTTCAAAACTTAAAGAAATGGTGTCGCTAGACCAAGAATCAAGAGCCTCCCCGACTTCAGGCAACCTAAAAGGTACTCTTGGGTCAAAGTAGTAGAGTGATGGCATCTTTGAAATTTCTAAGACCCTAAGATGAGTTTCTTTGACATCGTTTAGGATGTTGGCCCTAGACGTTGGTAAGCCCCCAGTTTCGCAAGCATACGGGGCACTTTTGATTTGGGGATTATATTTCCTCCCAGAACTAGTCGAGGGCGATGAACCAGCATCAACCCATTCTTGGAATCGACTATCGTAAATCTTTAAATATTTACCAGCCAAAGAAGATTTTCTACTACGTAAGGGTTTCTTCCCATCGGAGGGATCTACAAAAGGAGTAATGTCTATGCGATTACCTTCACAATTTTCCGTTTCTAAATCTATTACAGTATCTGGGTTCCTAGAAGATGAAGAGGCACTAGAATGGGAATTTTCGGAAATATAAATTTGATCAGAAGCAGTTTTTTCAGAATCAGAAGGCGACGACATGACTACAAATTTACTCATGATAATAAAAAGATAAGATTTTCGTAAGGAGATACCTTCGCAGAAAGTGGGGTGACGCGTTGATGCAAGCAAACGAACAAAGTTTCAATTTTTCTAAGTATTGGAGAAATAGAGAAGAAGAGCGTCTGCGAAGTGAAATAGGAAAACGAACAGTCGAAATCGAGTATATGCGAACCGTCAGACGTCGTTAAGTTACGGTGTTAATTTGGTGAAACCATCCAGATCGTTGGTTTAAGAGGGAAAAAATAAGCGAAGATCTGAGCCGTTGGACGTGGGATAACCGCTACTTCCCAATACTTTCTGACGTCAGCATTGAGAAGTGGGGGGACTAATGTTATACACCGTTATACCTTAATGGGCTTGGGCCTCAACAGAGGCCCAATAAAGAGATAGACGCCTTCAGGGCGTCGAAAATAACGCCACTAGCGACAGTAGAAGTCCAAAAGCAAGATAGACGCCCTATGAGCGTCAAGGACAATATCACCAACGGCAATAAAGCAGATTGACTTGGTCGCCCACCTATTTCGGAGCAGTCGCCCACCTTTTTCGGAGCACGTGCAACGTCTCTTATCCATAACGGCCGCCTATGATTTCGCAACTACCAGGACTGAGCTTCAACTATAAGAAGGTCACAAACCCACTCAGAAGGACACGATCAATTCTCTGCAATCTCTCTCTCTCTCTTTCTTTGTATTCTTCTCTCTGATCATCATTGTACTCTGAATTAAGTATTCGTGATCAAGGCATTTACGCCCATATTTGTAACCACCGTTGCCGATGACCCCGTTCATTGTATTCAGTCATATTATTAATAAAGTATTTCGGTTATTCTTTTATATTCAATAGTTCCCCTATATTGTGCATCAACAAGAATGATGGTGGAACTTATAGCACCAAACACAGAAACTGTGAGGGAGAGAATGAATAAATGGAACATGTGACGGTTTAGCAGGACAGGAATTCCTTGATCAACATCACCTGGGATAGTAAACCCAGCAGCAAATGATGTTGTTATTATAAGGGTTGAAACCACTATCAAAGTGTCAATTCTATCTTTATATCGATCTGTGGTATAAGTTCCAAGTGAGTCACTATTAGTTCCAACATTTGTATTAAATCTCATGGAGCTTCGAGGTGTTCCAGCAGATAGCAACGCATTCCAAGTGAGTCGCTGCGAATAAATAGTTTGACTGGTGTTAACAAAGAACAAAAATTATCATTGATGTTGGAATTACATGTACATAAACACTTGACTGTGAAAGGGAAACCGTTGAGCATTGAGATTCCTCTGCAATGTCTAGAGCCGTTAGATTTTTTTTGTTAAGTAAAGAAAGATTGACTCTGTTGTCCCATGTCAAGGCAGACACAATTTTGGCATGCCCAAAACTGGTAGCTAAATGTAGGGGAGTATTCCCTTCAAAGTCCTTTTGATTTATCATTAATGAAAGATTAGGATTTTTGAGTAAGTGCATAACTAACTCATAATTTCTCCATGCGCATGCAACATGAAGCAAATTATGGCCATGATCATTGACCATCTCTGTGGGATCCAGGCACAATTTCAGTAACTCATCAACTATTTTGACATGACCTTTGCTGCATGCCAAATGAATCGGTAAAAAACCTTTGCTGTCCCTTTCCATGGTACATGTAGGACATTTCTGGACCAAATAGAGAACAACTTGAAGGCAACCCAAAAATGTTGCAGAGTGAAGTGGAAGCCATCCTTGTTCATTTCTCAAGTGTATCCAACCTGGTTTCTTGCTCACCATAAGTTCTAGCATATCTATCATAATTAAGACCCTATTAATAACAATTTATATATGTTCATTTTAAGAAACTACATTGTGCAAATGAATTTGTTCATGAAAGAGATGGGAAGAAAATATTGTGTTCATGATTAAGTCTTTTTTCCTTTCTCTAATTCGGTAGGAATGTCTTATTTTTTTGATAATTATAAATATTTTGAGTGCTAATATAATTAAATGTAGGAACTATAAATTAAAAATATTGTCATGAAATTAGGCAATAAGTCTATGTAAAGGTTACCTAAATTGTTCTTGATGAGTGCAGGAAGAAGGGGTGATTTCCCTTGAGGTTGTAGCTCACCTTCAATGCAGAAATCCATCAATTGATCAACAATTTGCTTACAGTTGACCTCAACGGTCAAATACAATAATGATTTCCCTTCCATGTTGACTGCAAATGGTGCAAGATGATGAACATTTCTCTTAAAGCCAACCTCAAACTCTGAAGTGCAACATGTAATGAAAGGGGCTTCAAAAGCTTCAAAAATCGCAGTGCCATGTTGGCTACTGCTCATAAAGGCCTCATGAAGGAAAGTGTTCCCTTGTTTATTTCTAAACAAAGTCAGCGATAGCATGAGCATCATTTCCAAAATGGACTGATATTCATGACCATTTGTTACACGTCTTACAAAATATAAAAGTTATTCAAGATGGAGTTTATGATAGAGCCATGTCCTTTTCTTGCAGCAACATGTAGTGCAGTATCATAGTTGTTGTTGACAGCAGTGAAAAGTTGAGGAGCATGTTTAGCTACATTCTCTATCATTGCATCATTTCCATGGATGGCTGCTAAGTGTAGAACTGTATTGCCAAATGGGGTATGTTGCTTAAAAATTGCAATATCAAAATTGTTTGGCTGAGAGACAACATTGCCATTCATTGAACAGTATGCACCCTTTATCAAATCAAAATCCTTGTTGGGTCCATGTTCTTGCTCCTTTAACTTGTGTTCCAAATGAGATACATGTTTAAATCCTGATCCATGCTGTCGAAATCTCATGTCAGCAGTGGCAAAAGATGGCATTAGATCATCCATTTTATAATATGCGACCTTTTCATCTTTCTTTTTCTCTTCTTTTTTCTCTTCCTTTTTCGCAGGTTTGCCTTCTTTCGCTTCATCTCTAGCTAACTGATGGAATACATATACTGTAGGTGTTTCACTTGGCAGTGAGAAGACATTCTTCAAGTTCAAGGGCGCGTGTGCTGGGAAGAATATTCAAATAAATCCCCATCACAAAGAAAATAGAATAGATTCTTTTACGGATACTCATATCAGAGCACAATAATGAAATGTGGCATACCTCTCATAAATTTAGATGATTCACTTGGCGGTGAGAAGAAGATGTACCATCCAACAATATCTGCCATATTTGCTTGCATTACTGTTTAAATCCCAAAAGTATAAAAATGAAAAAGTATTCATTCACTTTGTATGACCAGAAGAAGCTCGTTTACTTCAATGTTAAAGAAATGGAAAGCATTGTTAATGACTTTTCAAAGTAAGCATGCTTCATTATTGATTCTTGTAGAGCAAGGAAATGTGTTACATGTACCACTTTCTTTTGCATTGATTGTTTTATGGTTTCTCATTTCGAGCACTGGTTCTGATCTATCATCTTCAAGTTTGGGTAGAAGCCAACTTACTCCATCTCCTAAACAAGAGATAAAGGAAACATCATTAGTAATATAAAGGAAGTTGAGTGCCAGAGGGGCTTTACTTGAGCAAATAGTAATAGATTTCGATTCTTGTAAGAATTTCTAAATGCAAAAGGTCTCAAAATACGGAAGAAAACTGAAAGGAGCAAAATGAAAGTTGGAAATTTGATAAGATCAAGAACTCAGTGTCAAAGGAAGTTGACATTTTGGTTGAAGATACTCCCCCTCTCTTAATGAATTATTGGGAAAATCTCAAATAAAGTACTTCAAATAAATAAAAGGACAATGAAAGTACCCAAATTTGTAAAAGGACAAATCAAGTACTAGGAATGAAAGTGAAAGGCATTATGACTATGACGAGAAGGACATTTGAGTCATTGTGCAACATTTCATAATCCCAATTCAGGTCGTAGTACTTGATTTGTCGTTTTACAAATTTAGGTACCTTCATTATCCTTTTACATATTTGGAATACTTTATTTGAGATTTCTCTTAAGAACATTTTGACCTTTTTATTTTCAAATATTGTGCATGCAAAAAATAATTATTTTGAAATGTCTAAAATTATGTTTCCCTCAAAACTAATTTATTCTAATCTATAATTTTATTTAATTGCATGTGTTATACTACCTCCGGTCCTAAATATAGGATCTAATTGGCTTTTTTTTGGAGATACTAAAGTTGCGAAATAGGTTAGTAAATGATGACATATTTGATATATTTTTAGATTATCCATTAGTTTATAGGTAAAATAAACTAGTTTAAGAGAAAAAATTAGGTAAATAAATTTATAATTAATTTATTTTTCTTTTTTAAGAATTTTTTAGAAAAAGTCAATTAGGTCGACCGGAGGGAGTATGTTCTAATTTAGTGGTCTAATTTTCTTCCTTAACTTCTAAAAGAAGTCAAATGGGTCTTATATTCATAATTAGTGCCTAGTGCCGTCATTTGTGGATAAAAAAAGTAGAGGAGAGAGTAGATATTGTTGCTAAATTTCAGACATAAGAATATGGGAATGAAGTTCATAAGTTTTGTATCAATCTCTTACCTACTTGCAGTAAGAAAACCATTTCAAATGAAACAAACAAAACATTCTCAATCAAAGGAAAAAAAACTCAAGAAACAATCTGAAGAACAGAACACTCACTATTGTGGGGCTGCTGCGATTCCATTTGCGGAAGGAATGATGAATACGATGGCTCAACTTCAGATCAACTTTCGTATGCTGCTTCTGGCAGGAGAAGGGACCAACGTGTGAGTGGTTGACTATTTATGTAGTAGTAGGTAGCAACAATTCAAAGTGATAGTGTCCAGATGTACTTCATTATTTATCGTATCACATGTTAGCCTCCGTGGAAAATTTCGAACTGAGGACGTTATAAACAGAACGTTGTGTTTTTATTAATACTCCCTCCCTCCTTAAATTGAAAATAATAGTTTTGTTTTATTTGAAAACTGTTAAAATTCGTTAAAAACAATAAATGTATCTGAAAGGGTAAAAGGGTAAAATGGTGTTGAAATTTAATACAAATCAGTTCCCTAAACCTTACTTTAATTTGACAATTTTTGATAGGGAAAATGACAAATAAATCCCTCCGAATGTCTAAAAGGACAAGTAAGGAACTCATACTTCCAAAAGGACAATTAAGGAACCATGTACTTGACATTTGAAATTGTTGTGAAAAAAATTAAATGTCTTCACCTCAAGTTAATTCGAATGACTCATTTGTTAATGGGTATGCTCCAATTGTTAATTGCTAAGTTACAATTGTTAATAAGTACAATGCAATTAAGGAATGTGTATTTGTTAATAGGGAAGTTAATTCAAATTATCCAATTGTTAATGTGTATGCTTTAATTGTTAATTGGTAGTTGCAATTGTTAATAAGTACGCTTCAATTGTTAATAGAGAATGCATATTTATTAACATGGAAGTTAATTCAAATGACTCAATTGTTAATGGGTATGCTCCATTTGTTAATTGGTAAGTTGCAATTGTTAATAGGGGTGAGGACATTTAAGCTTTTTCACAACAATTACAAATGTCAGGTAAGTACCTAATTCCTTAATTGTCCTTTTGGAAGTTTGAGTTCTTTACTTGTCCTTTTGTACATTCGGAGGGATTTAACACCGGTAATTATAAATGAAATTGTATAAAATATTTATAGTTTTCCCATATAAAAGTAAAGTATAATTTATTGGGAAAATTAATTTGTAATCCCTCACAAAGGACTTAATAGTAGAAAAGTCCCATAAACTCTACATATTAAAGTAGGGTCCCTAGGGACCTTACTCTAATATACTTCAAATACAAAAAGATCAGATTGCTCCTCTTTGTAACAAGGTCATGGGCAAGGAATGACAATGTCATGAGCACGTATTACAAGATCATGAGCATCTCTAGTAAGGTCATGACCTACCCTGTGACAAGTTAATGAGCAAGCATTGACGAGATCATGAGCAGTAATGATAAGGTCATGCACAAGTACAACAAGTTTATAGGTAATGAAGAAGGGACAATCTGATCTTTTTGTATTTGAAGTATATTAAAGTAAGGTCCATAGGGACCCTACTTTATTATGTGGAGTTTATGAGACTTTTCTACTATTAAACCCCTAGTGAGCGACTATAAATTAAATTTTCCCTAATTTATTTTACTATCTTTATACAAAATCTACTCATTTCAGTTCTTGCGGTTTTCTAGTACGCACTTCTAAGTTCTAAGACATCCCGTATAGAGTTTTGGTTCTAGACTTGGTGCACTCCAATTTCATACGAGGAAAAGAGATGTTTTAGAGACCACTGCAGAATTTAACTATATCTAAGAACAAATTAGTGAAATTGCTCTGCATGTTCTTAGTGATACAAAAAAAAAAGTTCGTAACTTATAAATAACATTAAAAATAAAATAGTTTGATTGATTTATGTCTTTCTACTCATAATCTCGGTGAACATAATCATTAAACGATGTATGCTAGCTAAAAATAATCGAGTACATCCAACAAATACATGTGATATAATTCTTCACGAAAAGAAATCACTACAACATAGTACATGATGAAGTCAAAGCACGGGAATGATGGCTTTAGAACCTATTTTCTTTGCATCCATTTTACCTTCAGCTATGGTTGCAAAGAAAAGAAAAGGATAATAGGAAATATAGCGACAGAGTGGTAAGGATGAGGTAGAAAGAACCAAGAGGAGTACATACAATAATACAACCATGAGGATCAAAACTAGACCAAACACCAAAAAGGTAGTGGCCAACCAACTAAGTTTGCTAACCACAAGGTACATGCCTGCCAAGTATGCTAGAGATAGTGTTGTCAAGGACAGGCCTAGAAGAGGCATTGCACAAGTAAGAGCAAAAACTGCTAGGTGGAGATCTCCTAGTCTAGCCCACATGAGAATGATGGTGGAACTTATAGCACCAAACACAGAAACTGTGAGGGAGAGAATGAATAAATGGAACATGTGACGGTTTAGCAGGACAGGAATTCCATGATCAACATCACCTGGGATAGTAAACCCAGCAGCAAATGATGTTGTTATTATGAGGGTTGAAACCACTATCAAAGTGTCAATTCTATCTTTATATTGTTCTGTGGTATTAGAGGTAGTGCTATTAGTTCCAACAATTTTATTAAATCTCACAGAGCTTCGAGGTGTTCCAGCAGATAGCAACGCATTCCAAGTGAGTCGCTGCGAACAAATAGTTTGAATTGTGTTAACAAAGAACAAAAAATATCATTGATGTTGGAATTACATGTACATAAACACTTGCCTGTGAAAGGGAAACCGTTGAGCTTTGAGATTCTTCTGCAATGTCCAGAGCCGTTAGATTTTTTTTGTTAAGTAAAGAAAGATTGACTCTGTTGTCCCATGTCAAGGCAGACACAATTTTGGCATGCCCAAAACTGGTAGCTAAATGTAAGGGAGTATTCCCTTTGAAGTCCTTTTGATTGATCATAAATGAAAGATTAGGATTTTTGAGTAAGTACCTAACTATTTCATAATTTCTCCATGCGCATGCAACATGAAGCAAATTATGGCCATGATCACTGACCATCTCAGTGGGATCCAGGCACAATTCCAGTAACTCATGAACTATTTTGACATGACCTTTGCTGCATGCCAAATGAATCGGTAAAAAACCTTTGATGTCCTTTTCCATGGTGCATGTACGACATTTCTGGACCAAATAGAGAACAACTTGAAGGCAACCCAAAGACACTGCAGAGTGAAGTGGGAGCCATCCTTGTTCATTTCTCAAGTGTATCCAACCTGGTTTCTTGCTCAGCATAAATTCTAGCATATCTATCATAATTAAGACCCTATTAATAACGATTTGTATATGTTCATTGTAAGAAACTACATTGTGCAAATGAATTTGTTCGTGAAAGAAATAGGAAGACAATATTGTGTTCATGAGGAAGTCTTGTTTCTTTTCCCTAATTGGGTAGGAATGTCTTATTTTGTTGATAATTATAAATATTTTGAGTGTTAATATAATTAAATGTAGGAACTATAAATTAAGAATATTGTCATGAAATTAGGCAATAAGTCTATGTAAAGGTTACCTAAATTGTTCTTGATGAGTGCCGGAAGAAGGGGTGATTTCCCTTGAGGTTGTAGCTCACCTTCAATGCAGAAATCCATCAATTGATTAACAACTTGCTTACAGTTGACCTCAACGGTCAAGTACAATAATGATTTCCCTTCCATGTTGACTGCAAATGGTGCAAGATGATGAACATTTCTCTTAAAGCCAACCTCAAACTCTGAAGTGCAACATGTAATGAAAGGGGCTTCAAAAGCTTCAAAAATCGCAGTGCCATGTTGGCTACTGCTCATAAAGGCCTCATGAAGGAAAGTGTTCCCTTGTTTATTTCTAAACAAAGTCAGCGATAGCATGAGCATCATTTCCAAGATGGACTGATCTTCATGACCATTTGTTTTACCTCTTACAAAAATATAAAAGTTATTCAAGATGGAGTTTATGATAGAGCCATGTCCTTTTCTTGCAGCAACATGTAGTGCAGTATCATAGTTGTTGTTGACAGCAGTGAAAAGTTGAGGAGCATGTTTAGCTACATTCTCTATCATTGCATCATTTCCATGGATGGCTGCTAAGTGTAGAACTGTATTGCCAAATGGGGTATGTTGCTTAAAAATTGCAATATCAAAATTGTTTGGCTGAGAGACAACATTGCCATTCATTGAACAGTATGCACCCTTTATCAAATCAAAATCCTTGTTGGGTCCATGTTCTTGCTCCTTTAACTGATGAGAGACAACGTCTGCAGGCTCCTGATACTCTTCCTTTTTCCCAGGTTTGCCTTCTTTCTTTTTATCTCTAGCTAACTGATGATACTGAAACATTTTCATGTCAGCAGTGGCAATACCCATACTGGTTCCCTCTGCAGACCGATCGAATTGATATACTGTAGGTGTTTCACTTGGCAGTGAAAAGACTTTCCCCAAGGTCAAATGCCCGTGAGGCAAGTGTGCTGGGAAGAATGTTCAAATAAATCTCCATCACAAAGAAAAAAGAATAGATATTTTTCCGGATACTCATATCAGAGCACAATAATGAAATGTGGCATACCTCTCATAAATTTAGATGATTCACTTGGCGGACTTGGAGATGAGAAGAAAACGTACCATCCAGAAATATCTGCCATATTTTCTTGCATTACTATTTAAATCCCAAAAGTATAAAAATGAAAAAGTATTCATTCACTTTGTATGACCAAAAGAATCTCGTTTATTTCAATGTCAAAGAAATGGAAAGCATTGTTAATGACTTTTCAAAATAAGCATGCTTCATTGTTGATTCTTGTAGAGCAAGGAAATGTGTTACATGTACCAGTTTCACTTGGAGATGAGAAGAAAACGTACCATCCAGAAATATCTACCATAGTTGCTTGTATTACTGTTTAAATCCCAAAAGTATAAATAAAGTATTCATTCATTTTGTATGACCAGAAGAAGCTCGTTTACTTCAATGTTAAAGAAATGGAAAGCATTGTTAATGACTTTTCAAAATAAGCATGCTTCATTGTTGATTCTTGTAGAGCAAGGAAATGTGTTACATGTACCACTTTCTTTTGCATTGATTGTTTTATGGGTTCTCAATTCGAGCACTGGTTCTGATCTATCATCTTCAAGTTTGGGTAGAAGATAACTTCCATCTCCTGAACAAGACATACAGGAAACATCACTAATAATATAGGGGAAGTTGAGTGCCCGAGGGGCTTTACTTGAGCAAATGAAATGAAAGTTCACATTTTGGTGTCAAAGGATGTTGACATTTTGGTTGAAGATACTCCTCATCTCTCTCTCTCTCTCTCTCTCTTTTTTATACATAAGATACTCCTCATCTATTAGTTATACAACCATTTTGACTTTTTTTTAAAAAAAAATTATAAAATTATTTTTTCCCTCAAAATTAATTTATTCTACTTGTAAAGTAATCTATGATTTAATTACTGGTGTCATATGTTCTGATTTAGCGGTCAGATTTCCTTCTTAAACTTTGAAAAAAATGTTAAATGGGTCTTATATTTATTACTGAGATTTGTCGATAAAAAAAGTAACCGAGAGAGTAGATATTGTTCTTTGGTTGTACTTATTTTGCCCAAATAAATTACTTATTTTGAAAAAGTAGCTTTTTTAAGCATATTGTTTTTTTGACATGTTTGATTGTACTTATTTTTCAACTTACTTATTTGAAACAAGTAGCTAATTTCATAAGTAAAAAATGGTAGCTTATAAGTAGCTTATGAAATGGACTCCACAAATTCTTACTCATTTTACACATCTTATTACAACTAATCCAAATACACAATTTGGCTTTTGGAAAATAAGTCATTTTTTTCATAGTTGATCCAAACATATTACACAATCTTACTTATTTTCAAACGAACATAAGTCCAGCAAAACAAACAATAAAAGAATATGAGAATGAAGTTCAGAAGTTTTGTATCAATCTCTCTCCTACTTGCAGTAAGAAAACCATTTCAAACGAAACAAACAAAACATTCTCAATCAAATGAAGGAAATAAAACTCACTATTGTGGGGCTGCTGCGATTCCATTTGCAGAAGGAATGATGATGGCTCAACTTCAGATCAACTTTCTTATGCTGCTTCTGGCCGGAGAAGGGACCAACGAGTGATTGACTAATTGTAGTTCACTATTTTTGTAGTAGTAAACTAGTAGTAGGTAGCAACAATTTAATGTGATAGTGTCCGGATGTACTTCATTATTTATCATATCACCAACTTCTAACTTATTTTCCTACTCACATCTGATTTTCTTACTCACATGTTAGACCCTTTGTTTAGATAGAAAGTGAATAATGGAAATGGAAATGAGTGTAAGAATCAGAAGATGGAAAATAGAGGTAATAAATATGAAAGAAAGTTATAAGTATAGTAGGAAAAACTACATTAAATAAAGAGAGAATTTGAGACGAACTCTTATATTTTGGACTAAAATCATTCAAATTTTGGCTCTTATATTATAGACCGGAGAGTAATTAATTGCAATACACAAAGTCAACAAAGGGCAAAAAAGTAAAAAAAAAAACATACAATAATTGAAGAGATAAACAAAAACTCCACCTTAAATGCACTTTCACAAAACTTCACTTTATATGTAAGGATGGGTGGAGTATAACTTTAAGTTTTTAACAATCCATTAGTCTAAAATGAGTGGGTATTTTTAGTTAAAAAAAGAAACACAAATATGAGAAAATCAGTTTAGAGTTTCATTAGTTAAAAAAAGAAAGACTTGAGTTGAAATATCATAGTTTTTATATATAAAATACTACACATTGCTAGTTCTTTCTGTGTTTATACGTGTAGTATTAGGAGAGGAAACTGTATGAATTATAAAGTAATAGGCTTTAACCGTGGATAATTGTAAATGAAATATTGCAAGGACACAAGTTTCGGCCAATGAAGATTAATATTACACAAGTTTTGATTATATATAAACTCATGCATATCCTTGTAAGCCGAAAAAGGTTGAAACCTGTACTGAGTTAAATTGTCAAACCAAGGCGTTGCTAAGCCCTTCATGTCGCGCAATTAGGCTTACAAGTGTCCTATAATGCGTGTCTTTCTTTCATTTAATGTGTTTCCACGAATCTCACAAATCCTAATCGCTGTTTTATGTTTAATTTAGAACGTCCACAACATTACGCTTAACATTACCAATTTTAACATCATCCCTTCAACCCCTTTCATTTGCCTACCACATAAAACCCCTTTCATTCTCGAGTTTTGAGGTCATGAAGATTCCCCCAAAACTCGAGAACTAAAAATATATGGAATGAACTTGCAGATAGACTTAGAGATCGTAGTTAATTGGTAATTTATCACAACCTATGTAAAATATCTTTCTAACAGACAAACTACAAATGGAAGGGGAAGGTAAAGAAAATTTAATAGACAGAACTCGGTATAGATTCCACAAACTAGGAGCAGGAAATTTAAAATACTAACTTTGAAACACCACCTTTGCAGTCGAAAAATACAGAGGGACAAATACAAGGGCTCACATAGTGTCATCAAATTAACTCCAGCACCCAGACAAGTGAAGGAAACTGGGAATAATGATTCTCTTTAACTACAGCAAGCAGACTTTTGCGCAGCTTGACTCCCACCGGATGCTGCGTCTGGTTGGTTAATCTTGATAGACTGAGGCTGAACCACACCAGTGAAAAAGTGAGTAGATGAACGTTAAAGAGCAAGCAAGAAGCATTAATTCCTCAACATGTGAGAAAGAATAAAAAAATCAATAGCAAGGAAAAGGCTAGAGACTGACCTCAGCTTTAGAATCTGTTTCCGCGAGTCTTTGCTTGATATCCCTTGCTACTGAAAAGAAAACCTCTTCCACATTTAGGTTTGTCTTTGCACTCTGCACACGTTCTTAAAATATAAATATAACAAAATTGCATGTATTCTATGATATACACTAACAGGCATGCTGCTACTCACAGTTTCAAAGAATTTGATCCCGTACTCATCAGCAAGAGCTTGACCCTTAGATGTAGGAACAGCCTAAAATAATATCAAGGAACCATGTATTAATATTAAAACAAATACTCACTAAAACACAAATGTACACTCACATACAACCAATGCTATATAATGGGAGACCTCTTTAATAATTTGCCAAGAGCTCAGCATAAAAAATCCAGCTTCTAGCTTTGAGTGATATTACTCGTGCTCATTTTCCCAGGCAATATATGAGTATGATAATCAACAAAATAAAGTACACCAGTCAAAATTATTGCATTATTAACTACCTATCTCTTTTTATAACCAATCATTGAACACATACATTGCAATGTAAAGAATTAATGATAAAATGGCGTATCCATAGAATTAACCTTATTATCCAATTCAAATTGAACATCAAACAACTCAAATTCAAATTACTCAATAACTCAACAGATTAAAATAATTAAAACAACAACCACAACAAAGCATTGCCCCAACTAGGTGGGGTTGACTACATGGATCACCCGACGTCATTGTGCTCTATTAATAGCCATATTTGCCGATATATTAATGACCACAAGATCTCGCTGAATAATTGATTTAACCTATGTCTAATCAATAATTCAAATAATTAAAACAAATGTCAAAATCTTACAGCCTGAACAATGTAATTTACAAACTAAGCCATTTATTTTGGCTTCCTTAAAGAAACCTTACATCAGTCAATTATCTGAAAATTCCTTCATGAACACATTCAAAATTTATCAGATGAAACAAAATATTTTCTTGTTTATTATAAAAGAAAATAAAATCTTAATTTATCATAAGTCCTATGGTACTATAAATTGCAGCATCTGCCTTCTAGATGAACAAAAAGTATTTATCACCTGGCATTTTATCACTAACACACTAAGACCCTCCATCACATCACATCCCAAAGCCAAGAGGGCTTTGAGCAGAGAGAATCAATCATACAAGTCATGCATATGCTTCTTATCGGATAGTTTTATGCACAACCAATTTAAGATATAATAACCACGAGAGAAGAAACCCCTAATGTACATACCCTTTTACTTTCATCCATATCAGCCTTGTTGCCGACAAGTATCTTGTTTACGTTATCAGATGCATGTTGTTCAATGTTACGAATCCAATTCCTAATATCTGAATGGCAAAAAGTTATCTATGTGTGAATCAAGAGAAAAGGACAAAAATAAAGAAAGAAGATAATCCCACTTTTCAACAATGCCTAATAAAAGAGGATGTGAGTGAAAGAAATGAGAAAGTGACAGCAAAATGCCTTGGACAATAAAAGGCTAGAGGCATGATATTCAAAATAGGAGTGCACATTTTTTACAACTAGAAAAAATGTCATCCAAAATATACTTGAACTTCCAACAACACCAAGAACTGTTTGTTAAAGATAAAGACAAACACCAAGAAATATTATCGATGTCTTAAATACATAGTTTAATTTTATGAATCTAATTCCACATATCTGAATGAAAAAGGAAAATAATGATAAGAGATATCTTGTACACCCCCCACCCATAAAAAAAATTAGTTCACTGTTCATTAGGGGGAGAGAGAATAAGAATAAATGAAGAAAAAAAAGGATTGCAAAGTTAACAGGTCAGCCACAACCAACAAAAGGGAATATACAATACTCGAAAGTTGAGTGCATAAATTAATAATGCTTATTCCTTGAAACAGATATTTTCTTTAGGTTAAATTATAATGTAAATAGCTTTGGACACCCAACAGGAAGAGCAACAAAGAGAGAGTACTATTAAAGGATGCTTCGTCAGTAACATCATAAACCAGCAAGATGCCCATGGCTCCACGGTAATAAGCTGCAAGATTTTGTAACATTGTTAAGTAGGAGCCAAAAACATGTATCAGGGAATAAATTGAATTAGCTTAGAAGATAAAACACATAACCTGTTGTGATCGTTCGAAATCTCTCCTGACCAGCTGTATCCCATATTTGCAACTTAATGCGCTTTCCATCAAGTTCAATGGTTCTTATCTTAAAATCAATACTGTCAGAAAGTAAAAAAGAGTCAACCTAGTGTGGGAACAAAGGAGAATGGGTAAAAGTCTGATACATTTCTCTTACTATTAGCTCCATTATATAGTACAAGAGACCCCCAATTTATCCCTTGATTATAGGGATTTACATGATACATAAAATAAAAAAGATTCTACCCAAATTTATTCTCCTAACCAAATCATATTATTTCCTTATTCTTATAACCTATAATTATGACTTAGATTCTACTAATACAAAATAGGAAAATACTAATATTAATTTTATAATTCTAACACTCCCCCTCAAGTTGGACTATGGACCAACTTGCCAACAAATCTTCATTCTTCATGTGGGGAATGCTCAATCATCTTCATTCTTCAAAACTTAAGTTTTTTTTAACGGATCAACTAGCCCTCCAATGACGAAACTTCAAGGAACAACGAACACAGCCACTAGATGAACATAAACAACAGAATCTCTGCGTGGGGAATGACCGTCCCATCGCAAATCTTCAACCAGATTTTTTTTTTATTATTACGTGGGGAATGACCATCCCATCGTAAAAAATGTGAGCAATGATCATCTCACTTAAAACACATGCGTGGGGAATGACCGTCCCATCGCAAACAATGTGAGGAATGACCATCTCACTTAAAACACATGTGTGGGGAATGACCGTCCCATCGCAATTCACATGCGCATGTACGTGGGGAATGATCATCCCATCGTACTATGCTCTTCAAGATATTGAGCTAATTGCTCATCAACAACAATTGGAGCACCAACTCCATAATAATTTTTTTTTTGTTTTTTTTTAATAGAAGACTTTTCCTAAAGTACAGAAATGACAACGAAAGAAATAAAAGAAAAAACACAGCAACGAAAAATAAAAGAAAACAAGGGCACAAAAAAAATAAAACACAAACACAAGCAACAACTAAAACGATGATGATGATGACGGCTAAAACTTCAAACAGATCCTCTGGGCAGCAACTCAGGCGACTCAATCTTCGATTTCTGATGGTAGTGACCTGGATCCGATGATGACGGTGGCTGGACTTAGGGATTTGAACTCGGACAGAAGCACCAGACTCCCCTTTGAACTTGAAACTCAAATCTGGAACTCGAACTGTGTTCGAACCTGAACTGAAGCAGCGGATTCGGCCTTCAAATTCTGGGCTTTCTTTGGATAGCGATGGTGGTTCGTATTTGGATAGGAGAAGAGGAACCCTTTTAGGGTTTCTAACTACAAAGGTAACTTTAATGGTTTACCTAGGGATCAGACCTACACCTAAGCTCTGATACCATGTGGGAACAAAGGAGAATGCGTAAAAGCCTGATACATTTCTCTTACTATTAGCTCCATTATATAGTACAAAAGACCCCCAATTTATCCCTTGATTATAGGGATTTACATGATACATAAAATAAAAAAGATTCTACCCTAATTTATTCTCCTAACCAAAACATATCATTTCCTTATTCTTATAATCTATAATTATGACTTAGATTCTACTAATACAAAATAGGAAAATACTAATATTAATTTTATAATTCTAACACCTAGTTTTAGTCCTCACTTGGTGGGGGTACTAGGAAACGGAATATACTAGACAGTCTTAGCCTTACCCCTGCTTTTGCAAAGAGGCTAATTCGAACCCACAACCTCAAACCCCACGGCATGTGAACTTACAGTTGAGCCAAGTCCACCATTCACCACCAAAAAGTACATCATGGAAAAATTATATTTTGAGTCTTTACAGGAGGGCATAACATGCAAACAATCCAATCTCCAACGTTGAGGGGATGACTTTAAATACATTAACCCTATGGACTCTAGACAACAATCCCCTCCTGTGATGGTTTCAAGTATTCATGAGAAACTTAAATAACAGAAACCACAATAAAACTTGAAAAAGAAGGGAGAGAAGTTTGTATGGATACTAACCCAATAGTGGTGATAAAACTGGTGGTAAAGGAACCATCGGAAAATCGCAAAAGCAGGCAACTCTTGCCAACACCTGCGATAAAAGTAGTGGTAAATAAGAAGAGATAAATCAACTGAAACAAGGTAGGTCGAATCCCTCTGCTTCTAAATACAAGAGCTAGTTGAATTTTTTACTTTTGAGAAATCAATGAAGCGAAATAAATCACATATTTTGTATATTATTAGATCATATGTTAACTCATAAATCAAATAAACTAGTTTAGGGAAAAAATTTAGGAAAATCACTTTCAAAGTAACCAATTTAACTTTCTTATAAAAAAAAAACAACTAGCTCTTATATTTAGGAACAGACACAGACAAACACAGAAGGAAGTGTATATAATTTGAAGAGACGCATTTGCCAATAGAGGATTGATTTTTGGTACACTGCAGGAGAGCTGGACCAAACAAGGTACAGATTACAGAACTAAAT
Organism: Mimosa pudica; assembly: GCA_029929735.1. Lineage (NCBI taxonomy): Eukaryota > Viridiplantae > Streptophyta > Magnoliopsida > Fabales > Fabaceae > Mimosa > Mimosa pudica. The sequence goes on along the minus strand of JAKELP010000021.1, from coordinate 567,696 downwards.
CACTTCATTCAAATTGTTTCATGAAAACTAATTCATTTGAGTGATAGAAGTGCATATAATAATGTAATCATCATGTAGCATATGTATGTAAGGTGTAACTTGGTTGGTCTAAGTTTGTAAGAGAAAATGAAATTAAAGTTATAACAAGAGTCCTTTTGCCACAACATCATTTCGATAACTACAAGCATAACTATAATAGAGTTGGAGGGAAATGGTTGAAAGAGTGGTAAAAATGAAAAAGAAAGCAAAATTGTTTGTTGATGTGATGAGATGAGGATGGAGAAGAGAGGAAACCGCTATCGCCGATGAGGAGAAGCTTGATGAGGTAATCGTAATCGGCGCGAGCCCTTGCCGGTGGAGCTGCCATCAATCAATTAATCCTTCTTTCTCTTCTCGAGAGATTAATTAATTATTCAAATCAAATCATAGATGGTAGAGAGAAATGTGGTCTGTTTCTCTCCCAGTATACTCCGCGGCCTACAGAGGGCAATTTACGTGTTCCCTATTCTACAGTCTACACCCCCCATCTACCTCATTATTATTACTTTATCTTCTCTTTTAGTATTATTTTTATAATGCATGTATCTCTCACTCAACTCGATAAGTGAGAGATTAATACTCCACTGATTTATAGGAACCTCAAAGGGTGAGACAGTTGGCCTGGGAGATTTAATGATTCTCCATACCCAACGCCAAGGATCGAACCCCAGACAATTGGTTAAGGGTGAATGAGTCTTTGTCACTCAACCATACACCCAATATTTTTTCTTCTTTCATTCAACTTTCATTTTTAATTCTTCATCATATTATTATTATATTTATTATTTATTATTCTCCTTCCTTTTTTCTTGTTACCGAAAGGTATTCCATCTGCGTGTTAAGTGAGACTAATCATTCTCATGTCGGGGTAGACAGCCGACTTGTCACAAAGGCTAGGGACCGAACCCCCAACCACTTACTTAGAGGACGAGAGTATTTACCACTCAAGTCAACCTGTCACATCTTATTATTCTCCTTCCTTCACTCATATTGCATTGCATCATTCAACTCTCATATCTTAAAAACTAATCTAATCTAATTTACTTACATTTTGTTCCTAAATCATCATTCACTTTCCTAAGTGAATGCCATTTAACGGCAAAATGGGCTTCCCAACTAAACGCAGCCTAAGGTTTTAGGTTCAAAACAATAGCATTACACCTTTTATAATGTAACTAATCATCTAAATATAGGTGGGAAGAGACTGTCTTTCAATAAAACTCACAATTTAAAATGTAAAGGTCAAAAAAACTAATTTATAAAAATATTCATAAGAAATATTATTATGTATCAATTTTCTTAAAATAATTTTTTTGTTGTGTTCCTGCATCTAACTCACCATCATCTTTTGATGGAAAGTATTATGTCATACTAAAATAAAACATTTAAAATCTAATATGACATTTGTAACATAGGATATGATAAGGTGTATTATATTAGTTTGACATTAAAATTTTCATCAAAAGAAGATAAGGGGAAACTATTAAGGTATATATTATTATTTGGTGAAGGATTTTTCAAATGTTCCGTTTATCATAAACGATTAGAATTACTTTGGGACTATTATTTTCTGAGTTGCAAATAACTTTTCCTTCGATTCTGAAAAAATAATTCCTTATCCTCTTTATCCACATCTCACAGCACAAACTAACTCAAGCACATAACTATTTACTCTATTCTAATTGAACTATCCTATGATAAATACATCCTTTCTTAATCCTAACCAACTGTGAGTGGGCCTCATCACAAGTCAGAAAGAAAGGGAACAGGTTTATGCAGCTCAAACCAACTACATCCTGGACTTTTTGTTAGGCCATGGTCACTTATATTTGATCTTGTCATTCTTGCATCAGTCCACCTACCATATTGAGCATATATGTCAGACAAAACTACATAATGAACTGGGTTTCTAGGTTCAAGACTAAGGAGGTTCCTGAGAGCAATCTCTCCTAACTTCACATTGGAATGCATTTTACATGCTCCCAGAAGAGAACCCCAAACTTCAGCATTTGGTTCTATTGGCATTTTCTCCATTAAACTTAATACTTCATCAAATAAACCAGCTCGACCCAAAAGATCAACCATGCAAGCATAGTGATCCATGTTTGGTTCAACGCCGTGCTTTTCGCGCATGATTTGGAAAATTTCCATTCCTGCATGAACTAAACCAGCATGTCTGCAAGCAGATAATACACAAATGAAGGAAACAGAATCAAGATGAACACATGTCTCTTCCATAAGTGAAAAAAGATCGAGAGCGCGGCCAGCTTGCCCATGTAACGCATAACCTGAAAGCATCGAATTCCATGAAACAGTGTCTTTGTTTTCCATCTCATAAAAACACTGCTCAGAATAAGTAAGTTGCCCACATTTCACATACATATCTATTATACAATTAGCAACAAGAGTATTGGACATAAACCCCATTTGGATTATGCAGGCATGAACAGTCATGCCTTCTCTTAACATTGACAAAGAGGACACTGCTTTAAGGATGGTTACAAAAGTGACCAAATTGGGTTTGACATTTTCTTGTCTCATCTGATTGAAAGTGGAAATGGATTCATAAGAACATCTGTTATGCAGGTAGCCTGAAATCATCACATTCCAAGTTACCTCATCCTTCAGAGGCTTGGTTGAGTAAAACAAGGACTCGGCAGAGCAAAGGCTGCCACATTTGGCATACATGTCCATTAAAGCAACTCTAACATGAGGATCAGATTCAAATCCACACTTTATAGTTATCCCATGGAAACACATGCCTAGATCTTTGTTATCCAGAAGAGTGCAAGCTGAAACCAAACCAACTAATGTTCCACCATTTGGTTGAATCCCACTTAACTGTAATCTACAGAACATCTTTAATGCATCACAAGGGTCACCGTATCTGGCAAATCCATTTATCAAAGTGTTCCATGTCACAATGTCTTTATTACTAATTCTGTTGAATAAAGTCATAGAAGGAATAAATGCTTCACATCTAGTGTACATTGAGACAAGTGTTGTGGTAATTACGATATCAAAATCCATATCAGCTTTAACAGCAAAGGAATGAACACTCTTACCAAATCTCAAATGCGATATTTCTGCACATGCTGAAATAACACTTGTCAAAGTCACATGATCTGGTTTGAATCCCTCATGCTGCATCTCTCGAAATATACACAATGCATCAGTGGGGTGCCCTGCTTGGACAAAAGCTGATAAAAATGAAGACCAAGAAACTAAATCTTTTTTATGTAAACTCAGAAACAGTGTTTTAGCCTTCTTCAACTCTCCACATTTCACATACATGCTCACAATAGGGGTAGCAACAGTGATATCTGAAATCACACCTTGATGTAAGGCATAGTCATGGACCTCCTTTCCTTTCTCTATGTCTCTCACCTCTGCAGCTGCCAAGAGAGCACTAACAATTGCTACTTTGTTCATCTTAGTATCTTTTTGCTTCATTTTCTCCAGCAAATGCAGAACCTCAGAGAAATAACCGTTGTGCACATATCCAGACATCATGGTTGCCCATGAAACATCATCCCGAATCCGCATCTGATCAAAAATCCGACGAGCAACTTTCACTTCACCACATTTAGAGTACATATCAATCAATGAGTTTGAAACTGAACCAACCATACATCTCCTAACCACATAAGCATGAATGGAATTGCAAGCATCAACATCTGCTAGTTTACTAACAGCAGGAGCCAGGTTCAAGAGGCTCACTGAGTCAGGTTCCAACTCTTTCATTTGCATACTCCGAAATATTTCCAGAGCTTCACAAAAATCTGAGCTTTGTGATAAGCCTGCTATCATTGCATTCCAAGTTGTAATGTCCTTGTTTGGCATTTTATCAAATATCAATCTTGCACTATCCAAACTACCCATTTTACAGTACATATCTACAAGACTAGTCCCTATGAAAAGATCACATTCTAACTGCTTAGAAGCTATATCTTGGTGAATTACAAGTCCCTCATGGAAATCTAGAGCACATGTGCAAGCTTTCAAAACAAAGGTAAATGTATATTTATCTGGCTGAATACCATTTTCTAACATGCAATGGTACATGTTTATTGCTTCTTGGTATTGAGTGGACTTAGAATAGGCACTAATTATTGAATTCCATAGAATCACAGATGGGTTTGCCACAGAATCAAATGTTGCACGAGCCAAACCACATTGATGAAATAGAGGGTAGGCATTGATTATATGGGCAATAATGGAATGATTGTCTTTGAGACCTGACACCACCAAATGACCATGAATTTGAAAGAGAGATTTCAAGTCTTTACATGAACGAATAAGCTGAGCATAATATTGGTTTCCCTTTTGTAGATTCTTGAGCATTGTGTGCCTTCTTTACCAACTATTCAGTAATGATATAATGTCTAACTTTCTCATGTTTGGACATTCAATGAGTAGAACTATATGGTTTGAGGAGTTGAGGTAGTATATTTACATATGACAGGTGCAATTATAATCTAGGACTGGCTATTTCATTAAATCTACATTTTTGTACCTAGCTATTTATTGATTATCCATGGTATTTGGACACATGGAATAATTGTAAATTGTCAGGTTTTAAACTCCATCTAATTTAGTAACTCTACTTTTTTAGTAAATTATCGACTTCTCTCAATTATGATGTTTTGTCAATAAATCTTTAAATACTTGAAATAACACCTTTCTTTCTGGAAACAAAAACATACTACACCTTTTATAATGTAACTAATGATCTAAATATAGTCATGATGATGTTCAAGTATCACGCAGAAATGACACAATTTAAAATGTAAAAGTTAAACAAAAACAAACTAGTAATATATTGAGATTACAAAAGTAGTTAAATTGATTATTTATAAAAAAATATCAATCAATTTTCCTAAAAAAATGATTTCAATCGTTTGCCACATAAATTCCTATATGTGTAAACAATTGAGAGAATTTAAGAGAACAAACTATATAAATTTAGGATTGTTATAAATATCATATCTATGATGTTCATAAACCTTTCGATTTTTGTTTTTTCTCATTTTACACTCTATAATCTCCGTGATGAAATGCTTTAAGATGTTATTATTGTAAGTCAAAGGTTACAATTATTAATGATTATTTAACTTGATATTGCTTATAAATATAAGACAATGTACTACATATTTTTCATCCAAGTGAATAAGAATTTTTCCTCTTTTGTCTATAACTTTCTCTCTTCTCTTTCTTCTTCTTCTTCATATATTCTCTACCTTCTATATTTTCTTTATTTTCATAACACGTTATCAGCACGAGTTTGCTCTAAATATGTGAGTATTTTCTTTTCCATATTTTAATTTTAAATTATATAGTAATTTTACATTTCTTAAATTTATATCTATTTATCATGATATTGTTAATCCTTTATTTATTTAGTTGTTATCCACTTGCTGCACGCACACACCAAATACACACATATTTTATTTAGTTGGTCTTTGAATTTCTCAAATTCTTTTTTGTTGCCTGAACTTATGTCGGGTTTCAATTATCGAGCTTTCACTTTATTTTATTTTTGGTGTTTAAGTTTTTGAAATATATGATTTTTATCTTAGTGAAATTGGTGGTTTTAGTCATTCAACTTTGTGTCTTTAGTAACCATTGGTCACTAAACTTAAAAGCAAATGAAAAATCAAGAATTAATAGATCAAAACCACCAATGTTTAAATTCAATTGTGAAAAACAAAATATGTATGAAAGTTCAAAAATCAAACCACACATTTAAAAGTTGAGAAACCAAAATCAAAATAAAAACTTCTAGACACACACTTACTTTAACCTTGCTAATAGTCTTGAGATTTCAATGAATCTTACAGTGTTAGTTTGTCATATTTGGAAAGGCACTTTTACAATTTTCCCTTATAAAGATAGGCCTTTAAATAGATAAGCAAGGAAGGAAGGGTACGCTTGTGAGATGTGACCCACGAAAGAAAACTAGCCGTTGCAGAGAGCGTGTGAACGTAACGTTCCCATTTTTCACTCCTCTTCTTCTTCTTCTTCTTCTTCAATTCCAATCCTCTGCTTCAGTTTTCAATCGAAAACCCTCTCTCTCTCTATCATTCTTTCTCTCACTAAAACAAAAACTATTTCAATGGATTCCGCAAGCAAGAGCGTAAGGTCAAAGAACAAAGATTCCGAGAACGTCAATCCAAATCTCAATTCAAAATCTCCAATCATCGCCAAGTCTCAAAAATCGGCGTCCAGAAACACTAATCCTAACAATCCAGTAATCTGTTCGCCTCAGCAGAAGATCCGGCAGAGGAAATTCGTGGTGGCGAAGAAGAAACCAAAGAAAGACGACGAAAACTCCAAGGTTTCCTGCAAGTGCAAAGACAAATGCGGTAAAGGAAACCCTAAGAAGTGCCTCTGTGTTGCCTACGAGTCTCTCAGGGCCTCACAGGAAGAATTCTTCAAGAATCCCAAAGATGAGACGGCAGATAAGGAAATCGATATGAGTTTGATGATTCAGGACCTTCAAATCGGAGAAGAGGAGAATAGGAGTGAAGTAGGGAGTTCGACGGTGAAGAGGAGGAGGAATAAGGTGATGGAGGAAGCGAGGAAGAGTGTGCCGGAGAGTGGATCGGGGAGAGTGAGGCATTTGGTGAAGGCATTTGAGAAGCTTCGGGAGATTCCGATGCCGAAAAAGTTGTTGGATGAGTATGAGGAGGAGGAGGAGAATAGGGAGATGAAATGGTCACTGCCTGGAATTGATGGCCATTCTTCTTCTTCTTTGTTTTGTCCTTCTCAGTTGATTTTGAGTTCTGATAATCTAGGCTTGTCGGTCTCTTCTTCCTGGGATAGCACCCGTCAAAGGTTTGTGAGTAACAAATTTTGTGCATTCCTTTTTTTATTGAAAGCTCTTGTGCATTGGACTAGGAATGTTATATGGTAGTGAAAATGTTGGACTCTTGAATACAACACGAACATAAGATGCCGGTGGTAGAGATGAGAATATTGAGATAAATGTATAGTCATACAATAAAAGATTGGGATGATCATATTCGAAAAAGAGTTGAAGTAGCATCAATTGAGGAGAAAATGGTCGAAAATCGCTTGAGGTGGTTTGAGCATGTTCATAGAAGAGAATTAGATTAGCGAGTAAGAATAGTTGATCAAGTGGGGTGGAGTCTTTAGAAAAGAGGGAGAGGGAGACTGAAGAGAACTCTTAATGAAATTATTCAATGAGATCTTTTGTCAATGATTTATCTTCAAACATGACTATTGATCGAACACAATGTATGATCCATGTAGCCAACCCCACCTAGTTGTTATTGTTGTTGTTTTTTTATTGAAAGTTTTGTGCATTCTATTTTAAATTATACTCACCATAGTCTAGAGCCTGGGGTAGGAAACTTAACAGTTTTAACTATACAAATACTGCTATAAGTTGAGCAACCGGACACTGATGAATACTGCTATAAGTTGATTGTGATGAACAGTGATATACTGCTCAACATTTTTTTGTTGCTAATGCATGTGTAAAGAATGGGGAAGAAATCTTAGAAGTTCTAACTATGCTGATATTGCGGTTGGATTGAATAATTTGATACTTAATATAGTCTTATATGTAGTAGTTATTAATGGTATTGCTTAGTTTTTGATGGATTAAATATGCTGTTTGATATTTTGGTGTTAATTATTGTTGTTATGTATTTTTGTTATGCAGTATATCGAGTAGAACTTCTGGAGGTCGGAGGAGCCGCAGAAATGTAAGATTTTTATTTTTTTGTGAGTGGTAGAGACATGTTGGTTAACAATTTAATCCAACTGATTTACTTCGAGGCTTTGATGGGTGAATTTCAGAGCATGGAATCGTCATCCAGCACTTTAGGAAGAAGAAGGTGGAAACAGAAGCAGCTAAAAGTGACGAGTCTAAAACCATTCAAGCTAAGAACAGAGGTAATTTGTGGGATTGAATTAATGAACCATTGGGGGGAAATATGGCACCTACAAATTTCTAGAAATTTCTAGAAATGTGGCTTTGGTTTGTTAACAATAGAATGCTTTTACGACAGCAAAGGGGAAAGATGAAAGAGGAAGACTTTATGAGGAGAGTGCACGAGATGATGACCGAAGAAGAAAGGCAAAGGATACCTATTGCACAAGGCCTTCCTTGGACCACAGATGAACCAGAGGTACAGGCCCAACATTTGTTACCATATTAGTTTTTGTATGAAGCTTGATTTGATTCAAGTGTAGCTGATGGGGTTGCTTTCAATTTGGTTTAGATTGTGGTAAAGCCTCCGGTGAAGGATGTTACCAGACCTATTGATTTGCAGCTTCATAGTGATTTGCGGGCCATGGACAGAGCTGAATTTGACCACCAGGTACCTGCCCTTTCATCTGTTTAGAATTTTATCTTTTCTTTTTTAAGGATTCACCTTTTCTTTTGACATTTCAAACATCAATTTTGCCTGAAAATCATGATGTTCGTACTATTATATAGGTGGCAGAAAAGATGAGTATAATTGAACAATACAAGATGGAAAGGGAGAGACAACAAAAGGTTGCATATTCTTCAATTACTGATTTATTTTATCATTTTCTCATCTCCTTTCGCTTTGAAGTTATAACTATACTCATAGTTTTGTTTGTTTCTGTTTTCTGCATAATATAGTTAGAAGAAGAGGAAGAAATCAGAAGGCTCAGAAAGGAACTGGTTCCAAAAGCACAACCCATGCCTTATTTTGACAGACCATTCATTCCAAGGAGGTAACAACGATGTCTATTCTTTAGTCGCTATTATTTATAGAGGTACCTCAGACTTTGTTGGGGCGTAATCCTTGTATTCTTGTCACTTCCAAAATAATCGAATCTTGTAACCATCTGTCTCATACATGTCTGGTTTCTTGTACAAGAGTTCATCCTTATGTTTATTATCTTGTTTACCCTTTAATCATTAGTCTCATTCATATCTTGGTTTTCTGTGTACAAGGTCAATGAAGCATCCGACTATACCGAGGGAACCCAAGTTTCATATTCCTCAACACAAGAAGATCAAGTGCTTGTCATGGAATGACATTAGCTCATATATTAACTAAAGATTCTGTAAGCGCCTCCCTCAGTGTCCATCTGTTAACATAAAACTAATAAAAGTGATTTTTATTTTATTTTTTTTAATATTTTCCCCCACTCGAAAGAGTGTTTGATCACACCTGTACATGAGCAACCAATATAATTGCCATTTTTTGGGGGTTATCATATCATTGTTGATTGGTTCACTTTCATAAATTGACTGTGATATAAGGGTTTGCTAATCTACACCCTTCACCTTTTGGTCGTGATTGGTTCACTATAGTGAAATGGTCTGTCTAAGTCTAGAAGAGGCTCTGCAGGATTACCCAAATACAGTGATTGAACTGATTTTCCAATACTTTTCAATTTCTATTCACATCATAGATAAATCTATTCAGATAGGAATCACAACAATCTTCTGCACAAACCGTGAAGATAAGAGCTAGATGGATATATTTCCCTGCTTTAAGTTTAATAGTGACTGATGATTCCCATGGTTGCAGTAGGTCTTCAAACTGGACATGCCTGAAGAGAGGGGGTGTATTTGTATATACACGTGTACGTCTGTTGCTTTTGTTGTCCTACAACACGGCTGGGGAAAGAATTATAACTGTCTGCCATAGTGATAAACCAAATCTTGTTGGTTGTTGCTTCACCACAGTTTGCAATTTTGTTGGCGAGTGATTACTTAATTGGACCATGCATTTGCGATTCCATCTGTTAATTAAATGTTTTACCCCTTTATATATTTCCTAGGAAATGGATTTGCTATGCTTTGTCTTTCATATATACAGAGTAGAGTACCTTGTCATGTGAAAAACCTTCCGTTACATATAAAGTGAGTTGATACATTTCTATGGTGGAGCAAGAAGATATTGAATCAGACTAAGGATGGGATTAGTGTGAGAAATTAGAAAGTAGTAGTATTAAGACATCTTCTGTATTTCTTTTTTTGCAGCACATAGCCCAATTTCATATTTCAGCTTTTAATACATTAAAAGTTATCTTGAACTTCTGTTGATTTGACACATAAATTATGGAGTACTACATCAATATCTGCGACCATAGACAAAGGCAATAAAAAATGGAGAATTAGTGTGCCAACATATGTCCATGACTCCACGCACGCACGACTCATTTAGCTTTTAGACGTGGCTTCCTTGTTTTAGTACTTTATCGTACCTAAACAATACATGCACGCAAATCACAATACGAATACAAAGTTTTCCCCCTACAAATAAAATCAACAGAAGAAATTAAAACCTTGTGGAACATTCCCCTATTCCTGAAAAAGATGTCTTGAACTATTTTTTTCAGGGGACACAAGAATTTCTCTCTTTTTTTTAGAAAAAAGACAATTTCATTAACATTATAAAAGAAATCTCAACATTACATTATTATTATTATATAATATGGTAAGACGAAAAAGGTGTTACTGGGGTGGTATGAATGAGCTGCCTGCGAAGTCGATTCCTTGTTGAGGGGACACGAGAATTTCTCTTAGTGTAGTACTCCTATATTAACAGAAAAGTCTCTGTTGTTCACTATATTTTTAGGCCACATTATCCTCCGACATTGGGAGACTAATATAGATGGCTTTGTTTACAACTTCATTGTAATAAGAAGTCACTATACCTATTGGGAACGGATGTTACATATTTTTATCATGCTATCCTTTTCTTTTTTTATATAAAAGAAAAACAAAACAAGACAAAATAAAAAAAAATTAAGAACCAACAACCATGCTATCCTGACCCTTTTTTATTATACTAAAATATACCAATCTTTTCACTAAACAAACAAATGTCTAACTTGTTTCAATACCTTCTAGCTAATTGTCCATATAGACATTTACGATATTTTTGTTTCTGTCTCAATCCAAAATATTCAAAAATCGAATCCCCGATGAATTGTTAATTTTGCTCATGAATTGGGAGGTGTTGCTTAATATTTATAAATGAATTGATTGATTTAGGGTTAAGGTGCATTTTTAGTACTGTAGAATATAGCAAAGTGCACCTAACATAATACACAATATTGTGGTCCATTTGTGGTAATCAAGAATTATTTTCGTGGCTTATTTAGTAACGACGTTAAATAAGTTAAGTTTGACCGTTATGTGTCAAATTTTGACCATTAAATTGTGGGTAAAGGAGCATTTTCAGTACTCTAGAATATAGAAGGAGCACCAAACATAATATACAATATTTTGGTCCATTTGTGATAACTAAGAATTATTTTCATTGCTTATCTAGTAATTCGTTAGCTAAAACTCACTTTTGTAAAATAAAATCTAATTTGACATAATGATGTAATATATGTTGTGTTACCTAGATTTCGTATAATCTAAATAACTTTAATAACATAAACATATTATAATTCTAATAACGATTGATTAACATGATATATGAATAAAATATGGATTATTTATTTCGAGGTATAAACTTGGCCTAGAATAATCAAGTTTGTGGGCTGGATTTGATAATATGAGCAATATTAAGAATTAAACATAGTAAATATGGATTATGAATTAGGGATAATAGAGATAATCTGAGATAAGATAAATTATGAAAAGCAATCAAGAACAACTGAGATATTATGAAATATAAACTGGAATAATAAGCATAAACAGAAATTAATGGATAGAACCTGGCGAGCTTTATTGAATAGGATAATCAGAGTACAAGTTGAATAGCCAAATACAAGGAATCTCTCAATACAAGAAAGTAAAAAGTGATTCTATTCCTGCTCTCAGATATTCCGTACCCTAAACCCTAGTTTGGCCTATCTTATATAGCCTAAGCAGCTCCACTTATTTCTCCCTGACGTTATGCCAGGTGTCCACCTCGAATAGTCGTTGAGCTGCCAGGTCTCTAGCATGGCCGAGTCTTCAGCCCGAGATCTCCGCCTATGATCTCGGGCAGTTGCACTGACTGGGTGCACTTCTAACAGTCCAACCTTCCACCTTGCCAATTAGCCGTTTATGTGCCTCTTCATCTTCTCCCAATTCATTAGCAGGGCCGGGTCGTCAGCCCGAGACCTTCGCCTGGAATTTCGGACAATTATGTTGACTTGACTTAGCTTCACCAGATCAGGTTTCCACCTCCCGAAATTTATGCTCCACTAACACCCATTTCGAAATTCAAGCTTCTGTATGTTACGGTTAGTCGTCACGGCGTCCTTCCGTCATCTCATATCGGGCCGAGCCCATATTAATCTTTAGCGAGCCCAGGGGAACACATTTACTCCCCCAGCTCCACGTGTCAAGCTTTGTGAGGCTCGGGGAGGTGCATTCCTTTGTGTCTCAGGTTTGGGCGAGCGGCTATTGGACGGTCTTCGATGGTTTGAGATATTTCGGGCAGGTGTTGCACGTTCTCCTGGGGCTAAGTCAATAATCTGCGGTTTTCAGGGATCAGAGAAGATGTTATTCTCCGGGAGGTAGTCAGGTAATGAGCTTCCAGGAATTTCAGAAAATCGATTGGAAGAGATGATCGATTAGCTTTAATAGTTCCTATAGTTAACGTTGGTCGCACTTGTTTGATGCTCAAACATTCATGGTAAGGATATATCAAGCCGCAAAGTAAGACTTCTGAGATTTTGATGCTTTAACTGAGGGCTTTGACTGGAATGTTTTGAAGAAAACTTTGATGATCTGAATGAGGATGTAGTGGTTGAGCTAACTCGATAGATTATGATATTATTTTGAGGTCTTTATCAGAGAATTGATCAGGAGAGCAGGAAGTTTCTAAACGGTGGACGTATGCTTAGAGAAGTTTTGTACTCCCCCATTGCTGCAAAGGTGGTTTCTTATGAGGTGTTCTTTGGGCATAAGATCTGCGAATAATATGCTTATGGAACATAGGATTTGTGAACAGGATATTCTTAGGATCTAGGACAAGATGTTCCTCTAAGAGAGGATTTGTGAAGAAAATATTATTGAGACATAAGATATTCGAATATGATCTTGAGTTGCAGGATTTGTAGACATGGTATTTTTGAAATACCAAATTTGTGAATAAGGTATGAATAGGGTGTTTCTGAGACTTCTTGTGAAATATGATTAGTTGGTATATAGACCAAATTTTGTTGATATTTGTAATCTTCTCAATGACTTTCTTGGTCATGAAAATATGATTATATGTGTTAGAAGTTACTGGAAACAATATCTAGAAATTCTGGCTTTGTAATTGAATTCTGAATCTGGGTATCATCTGGGATTTCCTTTGAAATCTTTGGAGTAATTTTGCTTTTAATTCTGTGAAATAAAAGTAAGTAAAGAGGTAATTAGCATAAAGGGGGTTAACAAATGAATAACAAAAATGTTATTCTTATTCTTTTTTTTTTGAATGAATCATCATTCTTATTCCCCCTAAAAAGGTTAGAGACTGAATACAATATGTAATTAGTTTTGAATAATTTGAATTGGTAAAGGTTTCTACCTTTTTTAAATTTGCAATCTGGAGTCAACCTGGACTTAAATGTCATCCATTATGACCTTTGTGTTTCCTGGATTTTTGTAAAGTCACAGATAAGAATTTGAATTTTCTGGATTTATTTTGAAACTTAGAAATTAGATTTAGATTAATTAGTACCTGAGAAACTGTGACTTATCTCCCTTATTCTGGAGGACCTTCTGAGAAAGGGAGCTGAGATCTGGAAATTCTCGAGAATCACTCTGGACTGAGGTGCTGATCTCGTCGTCACGATGGCACACACTGAGATGCTGAGTGAGGTTTCACGGTCCAGGTGAACCTCAATTTTGAAGTTTTAGAAATCTGGGAAACTAGATGGAGAGGTTGTTTCCTCTTATTGCCTTGATAAGAATTTGTCTTATCAAGGACTAGGGCACTTGGCCCTTTCCTACCCTTTATGGGTAGTATCTTTTGAGATGTTTAGCATTCCAGCTTCTTGGTAGGACATTCCCTTGGGAGTCCTGAAGCTGATAAGAATCTGGGTCTGCTATTTCTTTTACCAGGTGAGGCCCTTCATAATTAGGGCTGAGTTTTCCTTCTGATGATTCAGGAGTGTTTGGGAACACTCTTCTGAGAACTAATTCACTTATCTGGTATTTGGATAAATTGTATAGCAAGATAAGCTAAATATTAGGATATATTAGATAGAATGATAAATTAGATAACACGATTAGATTAGATAGCAGAATTAGATTAGATAGCAGGGTAAATTATATATCATGATAAATCAAATAAGAGTATAAATGAAATAACTAGATAAATTATGTCTTGTTTGAAATAATTCGATTACAATTTGTAGATTTAAGATGTAAGATAATACAAGTAAATTGACCTGTGATCAGGATGAATCTGATGTTGAAGATTCTTGATCAGGGTGATCCTGAGATTCAGGATCTTTGTCTTCTTCTTCAGGATCAAAGCAGGCATATCTGGCCGCATGGTCTTCTTCCCAACGCATCTGGTCTTCAGCTTTGCGCATAACCCCAGCGTAGGTATTGCATGGGTGTTTTGTCAGTTCTTTGTAGAGGTCTAAATCTACAAATATTCCTTTACGGAAGGCGTTGATCAAGGTCTCTTCATCAGGTTTATCTATAGTGAGCCTCTCTGCGTTGAAACGGGTAACCCAACTACGAGTGGTTTCCCCCCGATACATATGCATCTGGTATAAGTCAGCTGATGTCTTCTGCATCCTACGGCTGCTGGAAAACTGCCGAGTAAATTGCTCTTGCAGTTGAGCAAAGGATGATATGGATCTAACAGGCAGTTTGATGAACCATTTCATGGCTGGGCCTGTCAAGCTCATACCGAATCCTTTGCACATGCAAGCCTCTCTGGCTGAGTCTGATATAGGAGCTGCTAGCATCCTTTGTTTGAAGTGAGCCATATGCTCATCTGGGTCACCTGTCCCGTCATATTGATTCATTGAGGGATAGGTGAATCTCTTTGGTAGTTGAGTTTCTGTGATCCACCTTGCAAAAGGTGAGTCAGCATAACTCGTCTGGGCGTACTTAGGAGTTGGTTTTGGTGCTCCTGGGACTTGTTGAATGATCTTTTTCAGCTCCTCGATCTCACGTTCCATTCTGATCATTTCAGGATTTTTCTGGTCGTGAACACCATCTGAACTTCGAGATTTGGAACCCGAGTTAGATGTGCTAGCACTGCTGGAGTTTTGACTCCCGCCAGGGTTTAGTCTGAACTTCTCATGTCGTGCATGAGAATGTCTGTGATGGTCACGAGGAATTTTAGTTTTGTGCTTCTGGTATCCTCCTTCCTTGTGGCCCATAGTTTCTTGCCTTCTTTGCTGGTGCTGGAAACCTGCTTGGTGAGGAATTTTTGTTCGTGGACTCTGGAAAAGGCGAGTTTTACAACTGCCTTTATTATTGCGTTTTGGGATTTGTGCTGTGTGAACAGCATAGTCTCGTATGTCTTTGTTCAGGGACTCGATCAAGCGAGTGAGATAAGCTTGTTTCTCGTACAACATACGCAGGTTTTGTGCCGGGTTATTTTCATGATCGAAATTTTGCTGGTCATGATCTTCCTCACGACCTTCTTCATGATCATCTTGATGATGATCTTGGTGATCCTCTTGATGATCATCTTGGTGATCCTCTTGCGAGTTCTCCCCCTCATCCCCCTGATGTTCAGATGGTGTCTCAGGTTCAGGGATTTGCTCCTGGTGATCTTCAGGGATTGTTTGTTCATGATCGTTTCCATTTGGAGGAGGGGGTTGGAACGGATCTCCATTTGGGGTGTGAGGATCATCCTCATCCATTGGAACAACAGGGCCTCGATGATCAGACATGTTGAATCTCAGGTTGAATGTTAGATGAGAAGAAATTTAATTTCTTCCCCACGGTCGGCGCCAAAATGTGTTACCTAGATTTCGTATAATCTAAATAACTTTAATAACATAAACATATTATAATTCTAATAACGATTGATTAACATGATATATGAATAAAATATGGATTATCTATTTCGAGGTATAAACCTGGCCTAGAATAATCAAGTTTGTGGGCTGGATTTGATAATATGAGCAATATTAAGAATTAAACATAGTAAATATGGATTATGAATTAGGGATAATAGAGATAATCTGAGATAAGATAAATTATGAAAAGCAATCAAGAACAACTGAGATATTATGAAATATAAACTGGAATAATAAGCATAAACAGAAATTAATGGATAGAACCTGGCGAGCTTTATTGAATAGGATAATCAGAGTACAAGTTGAATAGCCAAATACAAGGAATCTCTCAATACAAGAAAGTAAAAAGTGATTCTATTCCTGCTCTCAGATATTCCGTACCCTAAACCCTAGTTTGGCCTATCTTATATAGCCTAAGCAGCTCCACTTATTTCTCCCTGACGTTATGCCAGGTGTCCACCTCGAATAGTCGTTGAGCTGCCAGGTCTCTAGCATGGCCGAGTCTTCAGCCCGAGATCTCCGCCTATGATCTCGGGCAGTTGCACTGACTGGGTGCACTTCTAACAGTCCAACCTTCCACCTTGCCAATTAGCCGTTTATGTGCCTCTTCATCTTCTCCCAATTCATTAGCAGGGCCGGGTCGTCAGCCCGAGACCTTCGCCTGGAATTTCGGACAATTATGTTGACTTGACTTAGCTTCACCAGATCAGGTTTCCACCTCCCGAAATTTATGCTCCACTAACACCCATTTCGAAATTCAAGCTTCTGTATGTTACGGTTAGTCGTCACGGCGTCCTTCCGTCATCTCATATCGGGCCGAGCCCATATTAATCTTTAGCGAGCCCAGGGGAACACATATGTATATTGAAATGACAATTTAACGAACATTATTTTAAGTTTATAACTATGTAATCAGTTAGAAGTAACTCTTCTTCTATTACAACATAAGGTCATTAATTTGGGTCAAGCCAGTATGACCAACCCGTTTTAATTTGTGTCGAGCCAATATGACTGTGTTACCCTGGGCTCGCCAGAAATCGAATTTGGGCTTGGCCCATTATCCTGAGGAGGCGAAACGGTTCCAACAAATATTTAACTGAATGGAGAAAGTGGGAGTTGGAGGTAAGGCACGTGTGACAGGAATTTCGGAAGGTGGAGGACTAAAGTGACGTTAAGGGATAGGAAAGAAATAACTGCCCAAAGAATCAGACGCCAATCTCGGCCTGAAGACTCGGGCATGCTGAAGACCTGGCAGCTAAACGGCTCTTTGAGGTGGACACCTGGCATAACGTCAGGGAGAAATAAATGGGACCCCTAGGCTATATAAGAGGGGTCCGATTAGGGTTTAGGGTACGGAATATCTGAGAGCAAGAACACAATCACTTTTTACTTTCTTGTATTGAGAGATCTCTTGTAACCAGCTATTCATCTTGTATTCTGATTATCCAATTCAATAAAGCTCGCCAGGTTCTATCCATTAATATTTGTTTATGCTTTATGCTTTACTATTCCAGTTCTTATCTCACAATATCTCCAATATTTCTTATTAATTATCATATTTCGTCTTATCTCTGATTTATTTCTACTGTTTCCAATTCATAATCCACTTTACTATATTTACTTCTTATTACTGTTCATATTACTGAATCCAGCCTAAGAGCTTAATATTATTACTCAGGTTCATATCTGGAAATCAATAATCCCTGTTTGCTTTACATTTTATGTTAATAAATCATTATTAGATACATGATATATTTATTTTATTAAAGCTATTTAGATTATACGAAATCTAGGTAATACATTTTCGCGCCGACCGTGGGGAAGAAATTAAATTTCTTCTCATCTAGCATTCAACCTGAGATCCAACATGTCTGATCATCGAGGCCCTGTTGTTCCGATGGATGACGATGATCCTCATACCCCACACGGGGATCCATTCCAACCCCCTCCTCCAAATGGAAACGATCATGAGCAAACAATCCCTGAAGATCACCAGGAGCAAATCCCTGAACCTGAGACACCACCTGAACATCAGGGGGATGAGAGGGAGAACTCACAAGATGATCACCAAGAGGATCACCAGGATCATCATCAAGATGATCATGAAGAAGGTCGTGAGGAAGATCATGACCAGCAAAATATTGATCCTGAAAATAATCCAGCACAAAATCTGCGTATGTTGTACGAAAAACAAGTTTACCTCACTCGCTTGATCGAGTCCCTGAATAAAGACATACGAGACTATGCTGTTCACACAGCACAAATCCCAAAACGCAACAACAAAGGCAGTTGTAAAACTCGCCTTTTCCAGAGTCCACAAACAAAAAGTCCTCACCAAGCAGGTTTCCAGCATCACAGGAGGCAAGAAACAATGGGTCACAAGGAAGGAGGATACCAGAACCACAAAACTAAAATTCCTCGTGACCATCACAGACATTCTCATTCACGACATGAGAAGTACAGAATAAACCCTGGCGAGAGTCAAAACTTCAGCAGTGCTAGCACATCTAACTCGGGTTCCAAATCTCGAGGTTCAGATGGTGCTCACGTCCAGAAGAATCCTGAAATGATCAGAATGGAACGTGAGATCGAGGAGCTGAAAAAGATCATTCAGCAAGTCCCAGGAGCACCAAGGCCCACTCCTAAGTACGCTCAGACGAGTTATGCTGATTCACCCTTCGCAAGGTGGATCACAGAAACTCAACTACCAAAGAGGTTCACCTACCCGTCGATGAATCAATATGATGGAACTGGTGACCCAGACGAGCATATGGCGCACTTCAAACAAAGGATGTTAGCAGCTCCTATATCAGACTCAGCCAGAGAAGCTTGCATGTGCAAAGGATTTGGTATGAGCTTGACAGGTCCAGCCCTGAAATGGTTCACCAAACTGCCTGTCAGGTCCATATCATCCTTTGCTCAATTACAAGAGCAATTTACTCAACAGTTTTCTAGCAGCCGCAGGATGCAAAAAACCTCAGCTGATTTATACGGATGCATATGTATCGGGGGGAAACCACTCGAAGCTGGGTTACTCGTTTCAATACAGAGAGGCTCACTATAGATAAACCTGATGAAGAAACCTCAATTAATGCTTTTCGTAAGGGAATCTTTGTAGACTTAGACCTCTACAAAGAATTAACAAAGCACCCATGCGATACATATGCCGGAGTTATGCGTAAAGCTGAAGATCATATGCGTTGGGAAGAAGACTATGCAGCCAGATATTCTTACTATGAACCTGATGAGAAAGGCAAAGATAATGGCTCAGGTTCTCGTAAAAGTTCAAAGAAAAAGAACAAAAAAACTGGAGAGCTGAACCATATCCTACTGCCAACAGAAGTGAACCTAATGATACTCACCAGGTGGAGAAGCCTAAGAAGGACTTACCTCCAACATTTGCACATAGAGGATTCAACGTATCTGCAACCCAGCTTGTCAAAGGCCTCTACAAACTTGGGGACGCCGTCAGGTGGCCACCTAAAATGCTGACAAGTCCAGATCAGCGTGACAAAACTAAGTATTGTGATTTTCATAAAGACTATGGTCATCGCACTGAAGATTGCATATCTCTCAGAATACAAATAGCAGAACTCTTAAAAAGAGGGTATCTAACTGATTTACTGAAAAAACCAGATAAAAAGCATCCAGATAATCCTCAGCCAGGACCCCCGAAACAACCGCAAACACCACAATCTGGGGTAAAAACCATAAATTTTATTGCAGGAGGCTCAGATATTAGCGGTGTAACGTACTCAGCAGCCAAGAGGCACACCAGAGAACTCTCGATGGAGCCTCAGGAACTCCACTTCGCTGAGGGGAAGCCATACCTGGACCTATAACCTTCTCAGATGAAGAAATAGTTCCTGGAACCCATGATGATGCGCTAGTCATTACACTCAAAATAGCTGACTACCAGGTTAAGAGAATCTTGATTGACCCTGGGAGTTCAGTTAACATCTTATATAGAGGCACGGTGAAAGAAATGAACCTGGAGGATGAAATGTCCTATTATCCCACAACACTAGTGTTTGGGAACGGAGCTGCTGACCAGTTCAAGGCAATTATTAACCTGACAACCACAGTAGCAGGAATGAATGTGAAGTTCACCTATCACGTCATGAACTGCTCATCCTCATATAATGCCATTTTAGGGAGGTCTTTCATCCACAAAATGAAAGCTGTTCCTTCTACACTGCATCAATGTATTAAGTTTAATACCCCTTGGGGAGTTAAAACAATACATGGTCAGCAACGCACCTCCCGAGAATGCTATCAGGCTGCCTTGAAGGCAACCACCCAACAACCTGCATAGCAACCACAAAAATCTCCCCAGGAACACCTTTCTTGGGGGGAACAGGTAGAGGACCTCACGCCGGAAGTCCTTGATCCTCATTTTCCAGATCGACGAGTATTCATAGGGGCAGGCCTAGACCCAGAACTTAAAAAACAAATCCTGACTTTCCTGCTCCAGCATAAAGATTGTTTCGCATGGACACATTCTGATATGACTGGGATTGATCCAGAAATCATTATGCATCACCTAAATGTAGACCCCACCAAAAAACCAATAAGGCAAAGAATAAGAAAATTTGCCCCAGAGAGAAACCTGATTGTCAATAATGAGGTGGAGAAGCTTATCTCCACAGGAGCCATCAGGGAGGTCCATTACCCTGAATGGTTAGCTAATGTGGTGGTGGTGCCCAAGAAGAATGGGAAACATCGAGTGTGCATAGATTTCACAGACCTGAATAAAGTCTGCCCTAAGGATTCTTTTCCATTACCACACATTGATTCGATGGTAGATGCAACAGCCGGCCATCAACTCCTGAGCTTCATGGACGCATTTTCAGGATATAACCAGATCAAAATGAATCCAGACGATCAGGAAAAGACCTCATTCATCACTGAAAGGGGGACATACTGTTATACAGTAATGCCCTTTGGATTGAAGAATGCTGGAGCGACATATCAGAGATTAGTCAATAAGATGTTTGCACAACAACTAGGAGAAACAATGGAGGTTTACATAGATGACATGCTGGTCAAATCCCTTAAAGCTGTCAACCACGTTGAGCATTTGCAACAGACCTTTACCATCCTAAAAGAGTACAACATGAAATTAAATCCTGAGAAATGCGTCTTTGGAGTAGCTTTAGGTAAATTCCTTGGGTACCTAGTGTCCCAACGAGGAATCGAAGCCCACCCGACTCAGATCAAAGCTATATTGAACATTCCTTCACCTAGGAACGTGAAGGAAGTCCAGAAACTCACAGGGCGTGTAGCTGCATTAAACAGATTCATCTCAAAATCATCTGATAAGTGTCACCCCTTCTTTCAAGTCCTCAGGATAAATAAAAGGTTCATATGGGATGAGAGTTGTGAAAAAGCTTTGCAAGACCTGAAAGCTTACATGATAAGTCCCCCTCTTTTATCCAAACCTAGAACTAAGGAGCTGTTGTACCTGTACCTGTCAGTATCAGATAAAGCAGTTAGAGCTGTCCTGGTACGAGAGGAGTCAGGCAAACAGCTGCCAGTGTACTATGTGAGTAAGACCCTTCTGGATACGGAGACCAGATATTCCCCAATGGAAAAGTTAGCTTTGTCCCTGATCATCGCATCTCGGAAGCTTAGGCCTTATTTCCAATGTCACCCTATTGTGGTTATTACCTCACATCCACTCAGAAACATCCTGCACAAGCCAGATTTATCAGGGAGGTTGGTCAAATGGGCAGTAGAGATTAGTCAATTTGACATCTCATATTTACCCAGGACCTCTATTAAATCTCAAGCAGTAGCAGATTTTATCTCAGATTTCAGCTCAGAAGGTGATCCAGAGATAATACGTGAAATATTCACAATAGCTGATGAAAGCCGTTCAGGCTTATGGGTCCTTTATACTGATGGATCTACCCATTCTAAGGGAACTGGATTAGGAGTGGTACTCCAATCTCCCACTGGGGATATCATAGAACAAGCTTTTCACTGTAGCTTTCGAGCTACCAACAATGAGGCAGAATATGAAGCCTTGGTCCACGGATTGAAGGTAGCAATTGAGCTTGGAGCGAGACGAATAGAGATCAGAAGTGATTCTCAGTTGGTGACCCGCCAGGTAGAAGGAACGTATCAAACAAAAGATCCCAGAATGCTAGCATACTATCAGCTAGTTACTGCACTATGTAATCATTTTGTAGAATTCAAAATATCTCAGATAGGAAGGGAGGACAACCAAAGAGCTGACGCTTTAGCTAACCTTGGATCATCCATCCCCTCTGACAGAACCAGAGCTATTCCAATTATTCACCTTCCAGAGCCTTCCACCTTGATTCGTGCAGGATCAGTCCTTTCAAATAATTTGGTTTGGGATTGGCGTTCTCCCATACTAAAGTACTTAACTACTGGAACTTTACCAGATGATACCAATGAAGCCAGAAGGATCAAGGCTCGAGCTGCCATATTTTATGAGGATGAAGGAATTTTATATAAAAAGTCCTTCACAGGTCCCATGCTTCGCTGCCTTGGTCCCCAGGAAGCTCAAGCAGCTCTTAGAGAGATTCATGAAGGAGAATGTGGAGATCACTCTGGAGTTCGAAGCTTAATCAGAAAAACATTACGTACAGGTTATTTCTAGCCGACCATGGCTCAGGATGCAGCCATCCTGGTTTCCAGATGTGATGCTTGCCAAAAATTTTCTTCATCTAAACATCAATATCCAGAATTCCTTCATTCCATTGCTCCAGTTTGGCCATTTATGCGCTGGGGAATGGACATAGTAGGAAAACTTCCTGCAGCACCTGGAAAGCTAACTTACTTGCTAGTGGTAACTGACTACTTTACTAAATGGATCGAAGCTGCACCTTATGCTCAGATTCAAGAAAAACAAGTTGTGGATTTTGTGTGGAAGCACATTATTTGCAGGTTTGGTCTTCCTAAAGAAATAGTTTGTGACAACGGTTCTCAATTCATTGGAGCTAGGTTCAGAGGTTTTTGTGAAAATTGGGGAATCCAGTTTAAGTTCTCCACTCCCAGAAATCCCCAATCTAATGGACAAGCTGAATCTAGCAACAAGACGATCATGAATTCTTTGAAGACACGCCTTGGTAAAGCAAAGGGCAACTGGGCAGATGAGCTTCCAGCTGTCTTATGGGCATATAGAACCACATCCAGAACTCCAACAGGGGAAACCCCTTTTTCTCTTGTGTATGGAGCAGAAGCAGTAATTCCAGTAGAGTATGGAATCCCCAGCCTCAGATATAAATGGGCTCAGGATGAACTAAACTCTTTGCATCTGAGGTATGAGCTAGACCTGCTTGATGAACGCAGAGAACAAGCTCTGATTCGTATGGCAGCATTTCAACAGCGAAGTGCTAAACAATATAACAAGAATGTCAAAGAACAGCAATATCAGGTAGGGGAGCTAGTATTAAGAAAAGTGTTCCCAAACACCCCCGAGGCTTCAGATGGAAAATTCAGCCCTAATTATGAAGGGCCTTACCTGGTAAAAGAAATTACAGGGCCGGGTTCTTATCAGCTTCAGGACTCCCAAGGGAATGTCCTACCAAGAAGCTGGAATGCTAAACATCTCAAAAGATTCTACCCATGAAGGGTAGGAAAGGGCCAAGTGCCCTAGCCCTTGATAAGACAAATTCTTATCAAGGAAATGAGAGGAAACAACCTTTATATCCAGTTTCCCAGATTTCTAAATCTTCAAAGATGAGGTTCACCTGGACCGTGAAACCTCACTCAGCATCTCTGTGTGTGCCCTCGTGACGACGAGACCAGCACCTCTGTCGCGGAGTGATTCTCGAGAATTTCCAGATCTCAGCTCCCTTTCTCAGAAGGTCCTCCAGAATAAGGGAGATAAGTCACAGTTTCTCAGGTACAAATTAGTCTAATTTCTAAGTTTCAAATTAAATCCAGATAATTCATTCTCTTATCTGTGACTTTGCAAAAATCCAGGAAACACAAAGGTCATAATGAACGACATTTAAGTTCAGGTTGACTTCAGATTGCAAATTCAAAAAAGGTAGAAACCCTTACCAATTTCAATTCCAACTCTAATCAATTTCAATTTTTTCATTACTAATTGCATATTATGTTTGGTTACTAACCTTTTTAAGGGGGAATAAGAATGATGATTCATTCAAAAAAAAAAGGAGAGAGAGAGAATAGCATTTATGCTGTTCACCCCCTTTATGTTAGTTATTTCATTACTTATTTTTATTTCGCAGAATTAAAAACAAAATTGCTCAAAAGATTTCAAAGGAAATCCCAGATAGTAACCAGATCCAGAATTCCATAACAGAAACAGGTAATGAACTTTACTTGGAAAGTTAAATTCATTGCTAACATCAAGCACAAGAAAGTTCAAAGCTACCTAAGACAGAAAGCAAATATAGAGTACTTGCACTACAACGAGTGCAATTAACAAAATACAAACAAAGGAAATCATAACCAAGCTTTCAAACACATAGTTTGTCCAGAAAGGAAGCTAATTAGATCCTAAATACCAACTTTATATTCTATTACATCACTTTGGATCACCTGCTTTTCCAGCTTCTAAGTCAGTGGTAATTTTTGATGGCTCAGCAGGTATTTTGAGAGGAATTCCAGAAGAGACTTCTTCCTCCTCGCCGCCTGGTAGCTTAACAGCTTCTTCTGATTCTTGAGGGAAGGGGCCAAACTTCTCTTCATACTCCTTTTTCCAGAGCTCCAGATCCCAGAGGTTAGATTTCCCATCTTTAAATTCTTGAGCTGTAGTGATGGTTGCCTTTAAAGCCCATTCTTCAGCAGTGCTCAGTTCCCTAGCTGTGACTTCTTTGCTAACTGCAATAGCATCATCTCTCTCAGTTTCAGCTTGCTTCAAAGCACGTCCCATATCAGCATTCTTCAGAATCAGGTCAGCATTCTCCCCGGAAACAACCCCGACTTCAACATAAGCTTTATCCCTTTCCTCGTATGCTAAAGTAAGATCCTTCTCTGCATTTATTGCCCTCTCAGAAGCTTCTCGACGAAGGACCTCAGATTCATTGAGCCTTCGCTCAAGTTCTTCATTCCTCAGGGCACGAGTAACGGATAAAGTCTTATACATTGCTAAATCTTCTTCCATGGACAGGGTTAGCTGATATAACTGATACATATATACAAAAAAAAATGATGAGAACCTTACACAAGGCACCCCAGATGGTTCATGAAGTAAGAAGGAAGCAAATTTACCTTCAGAGCTTCACGAGAATGAACGTGCGCAGAACCAACAGTTTTCATTGAGACCACAGCCTTACGATCTTGAGAAAAAAAGAGTTTGCTACATTCCTTGTGGATGGAATCATACCCTGAATAGACTGAAGAGTTCTTATCAAATTCCAGAGAAACCATGCCAAGGGTGGTGGGTTTAGTAGCATGATGTATCATAGTTGTTTCAACAGCCCCCTTCTGCTTGGGCGAGTCAGATAGAAGTGACACCACTTCACGCTCATCAGGTATGACAGGATCATCTCTGATTGTTTCAATGCTGATAGGGTCAGAGGTGGCTGATTCAATTTTTGCAGATTTGGTGGGAGACTTATCCCCTAAACCAGATGAAAACCCAGATGTAGCTCTGTGTCTTTTCCTGCTGTAAGAAGGACGAGGAGGAACTTTGGGCTTCTTCTCCTTCACAGGTGTTGGAGCACTTTCAAATAGTTGCCTAATTCCTAAAAAAGGTAATACCTAACTTAGTACATCTAGATATAGAAATATTCTTATGCAAATACCAAAAAGAAAGTACTAACTTACCCAGATTAAAGATGGAATTGCAGTTCCTCTCCTCAGAAGGAAGTTTCATGAAAGCATCAATGCGATCATCAGACCCTTCCTCCACTGTAGGCCTCAGGTATTTACCTACGGAGTCTGTCAAATAAAATGCAAAATCATTAGTAAACTATAACTAATGAGTTAACCAGGTTATTCAAATAAACAAATATCTTACCCATGTTTACCCATTGGGTTCTCAGCTTGACACCAGGATCTGCCAGGGCAGACTTATGAACAAATACAAACCTTCCCCTCCATCTCTTCTCTAGATCCGCAGGGACTGTAATCAGAGGGTTATGCCTGTCGAGGGCATGCAAGGTATAAAGCCCTGGTGATTTCCTTTGAAAGTTGTAACATTTCATCAGATCCATGAAGGTGAAACTCAGCCCTAACTTCTCACATAGTTCCTCAATGGATAACAGGATCAACCAGCATGAGGGCATAAGTTGAGAAGGCGCTAAATCAAATGCCAAACACATATCTAGGACCAGTTTGGGTAAAGGAATAATTTTTCGCAGAGGGAAAAAATCCACACACAATGTGGCCCAATTTTCACTGTACCAATCAAGTTGTTCCTCACCTTCTGGAAGCCTAATGGGCAGGGTTACATCTAAATTGTTCTGGGTGCAAAGCAGGGCTAGGTTCTCAGCAGTTAAAATCGAAGGGTAATCATTGTCCATAATACCTGAATCCAGAGTAGTTTCCTTCATAGTGCCCGGAATCGGAGCAAAGGTCTTCAAGGCAGTTCCCTCTTTGTCCATTGGGGAAGGAGGAACAGTTGCAGATGAAGAGGTAATAGCCATTTTGCTACGGGTACGAACCATGCCCAACAACGAAATAATATCAACCAAAATGAAGGAAATCACACGAAACAAATGCCAGAACCAGAAAAAGAAATCACCTGATGACGTTGACGTTTTGCAAGTACACAAATGACAAAAGTTTGAAATGCCAGAAAAGGAAAATGAAGAGATGAAGACGAAGGTATGACTAAGGTCTGACTTTAAAGGTAGAGTAATTTCAAACCAAAAATAAATCTGTCGATCTAACGGCTCAGATGCGTTCAACTCAAAATGAGCGCCAAGATCTAACGGTTAGAAAGGCATAGGATGGAACCGCCTTTAACCGTCCAATAACTTCTCACCCAGACCTGACGCACGTCTCAAACCACCCCCACAAACCTCGCTTAGCTCGCCACGTGGGGGCTGGGGGAGTAAATGTGTTACCCTGGGCTCGCCAGAAATCGAATTTGGGCTTGGCCCATTATCCTGAGGAGGCGAAACGGTTCCAACAAATATTTAACTGAATGGAGAAAGTGGGAGTTGGAGGTAAGGCACGTGTGACAGGAATTTCGGAAGGTGGAGGACTAAAGTGACGTTAAGGGATAGGAAAGAAATAACTGCTCAAAGAATCAGACGCCAATCTCGGCCTAAAGACTCGGGCATGCTGAAGACCTGGCAGCTAAACGGCTCTTTGAGGTGGACACCTGG
This sequence comes from Mimosa pudica, assembly GCA_029929735.1. NCBI lineage: Eukaryota > Viridiplantae > Streptophyta > Magnoliopsida > Fabales > Fabaceae > Mimosa > Mimosa pudica. Next base: position 540,433 of record JAKELP010000021.1, on the reverse strand, counting down.
CATAACGTCAGGGAGAAATAAATGGGTTCCCCTAGGCTATATAAGAGGGGTCCGATTAGGGTTTAGGGTACGGAATATCTGAGAGCAAGAACACAATCACTTTTTACTTTCTTGTATTGAGAGATCTCTTGTAACCAGCTATTCATCTTGTATTCTGATTATCCAATTCAATAAAGCTCGCCAGGTTCTATCCATTAATATTTGTTTATGCTTTATGCTTTACTATTCCAGTTCTTATCTCACAATATCTCCAATATTTCTTATTAATTATCATATTTCGTCTTATCTCTGATTTATTTCTACTGTTTCCAATTCATAATCCACTTTACTATATTTACTTCTTATTACTGTTCATATTACTGAATCCAGCCTAAGAGCTTAATATTATTACTCAGGTTCATATCTGGAAATCAATAATCCCTGTTTGCTTTACATTTTATGTTAATAAATCATTATTAGATACATGATATATTTATTTTATTAAAGTTATTTAGATTATACGAAATCTAGGTAACACAATGACCAACCCGTTTTAACTCAGTAAGGCCAACCTGTTTAGTTTATGATTCTTTGCTTACATTTTTTATATATGTAAAATACTAATGACTTATTAGTTTATACATGCATGATACTAGGATAGTCTATGGATCTTTATAACTTTGTAGTGTTTAATTATTTGACACTTTGAATAAATTGTGACTTAGTTGTTTATGGTGTTTAAATATTGTATATTATGTTTGGTGTTCCTTCTATATTCTAGAGTACTGAAAATGCTCCTTTACCCACAATTTAACGGTCAAAATTTGACACATAACTGTCAAACTTAACTTATTTAACGTCGTTACTAAATAAGCCACGAAAATAATTCTTGGTTACCACAAATAGACCACAATATTGTGTATTATGTTAGGTGCACTTTGCTATATTCTACAGTACTAAAAATGCACCTTAACCCATTGATTTATAAATCAACATTTGATATTCATTCTTATTACTCTCTCTAAGTTTATTTTAGAAACTAGTTGAAATGTTTTTTTATCAAATGTAAGACTTCAATTTGTTTCATCTCAAAAGTCATGGATTTTGAATTTTCTTGTGAGAGATCCTCCTTAAAAAAAAAGAGGTAAGACTAAGAAGGAGGACATGGACGAGCAAAGTCCTTATTTTAAAAAATTTAAATTAGAGACTATAAGGTTACAATAATCTCTGTTTTTTGTTGAATGGACTAGAAGCCTTGAAGACCCTGAAGACCCTGAAGAGATCTTTATGTGGAATATGTTTACAGGGTAAGAAATTCCATAATTTTCATAATTGGCTTAATTTTTTTTCCAACTTGGCACACATTAGTTTTGCAAAGGTCTCTCATAAGAATTGCATGCAAGAAATCCAATCATGAGGACGACATTGTTGTTAGACCGTGGGCGAGCTTAATTCTCTTTTCTAAATTCTCCTATAAAAATAGCAATTCAATAAATTTGTGTAACATCTAAAAATTATAAATGATCACTTAGCTCCTATATCAAATCATGTCAATCAAAGTCATACTTAAAAATTGATGGAATCTCAATTAGCAAATACCACCATGTATGTAGACACTAAATAAATCTAGACACCTTTTTCCTTTCCATTTCTGCTTGTTACTCTCCCTCATTGTAAAAAACGGATAAGGCAGAGTAACTAAAAATAACAATCATCAATCCCTCAGAACAAAACTATTCACTTAGAGAACAATAATTTGCTCTAAACATAGGAGAGTTACTAAACTTAGCTCCCAAGTCATGTGCCTATTCCCTAATCTCATGCTCAAAACACAAACAAATAACACACCCTACGCTTCCCTTTCTCTCTCCTCTAAATCCAACACGGTTTTCAGTTTGACTCCTCATGAAACATTTCTTCTTTCCTTTTTCATAATTCATATTCATAATTTTCCCGGAAAACCAAATTGTAGATCCCACCAATCACAAAACAACGAAGAACAACAGTGCAAAGATTTTTTTTTTTTCCTTCCTTTCTTTCTTTCCCCTCTTGATCCATCGTAAAGGGGATCATCAAAGCTTTGAAATTTCGTTCCTTTTTGCATTTCCCGATCGATTCCTCCAAAACCCATTTCTCAAAATCTGATTTTTGATTGAAATTTCACTCCAATGCGGTCTTTCAAAAGACCCCATGAAAATTACACAGATTTGAGCACAACCCAACAGATACACAGATCTACATTATTATTATTTCCATCCTTGTTTCAATCACATAGGCATCATTCATTGCCAGTGATTGATTGTTTTTTGCTGACGTGGTTTTGGATCTGATGGTAAAACCATGGCTGATTATATTGAGTTTTGGCGACTCTAATCCTAGGGTTGCCTTGGGATTATGCATAGTAGAGGACGATGCAGCTTCATTTGTCGCCTAGCATGAGAAGTATTACTATATCGAGTAGCAATGGCTTTATTGACTTGATGAAGATCAAAGTCGCAGCTCGCCACATTTCTTATAGAAACATTTTCCATACCATCCTTCTCTTTGCTTTCTTCTTGCCCTTTGTCTTCATTTTCACTGCTGTTGTTACCCTTGAAGGTGCCAACAACTGCTCCTCATTTGGTACTTCTCTATTATTATTATTATGAAAACCCCACTTTTGATTTCATGTTATTTGTTGCTTATTGTAGATCTTTGTTGTTTGGGCATAGGATGGATTGTGTCATCTTTCTTTTTCTGATTTATTTATGTTTGAAATTGTGGATCTGAGTTGATGATGTCTTTGTAAAATTTTAGCATACATTGATCAGTATAGAAGGATCTGAAGTGTGACTTGTATTCTGCGTTCTGCTTGATTAGTTTGTTTGCTCTTGAGCTATATATCAGTGGTCACTTATGCTGTCATGACTTGGAAACATGTATTGTTAAAATTGTAAGCTTAAACTGTCTCAAAGAATGGGAAATTTTCAAGTTTTGGTCTAATACTTGTTAGTTTATAGGTGGTCATCCTTTTCCAGTTACTCATTGATGGAAAATTGTCTTTATCTATTATGTATTGTTTTTGAACTCCATCCAGTTGCATCTTACTCTTGTTTTCTCTAGAAGGCTTGAAGCATCATTATTGTATCATTAATGTGTCTTGCCTTTGCCCATTTGTGGAATTTAGATTCTTAATTGTGTCTTGTTTTGTTCTCCAGGCTGTCTAGGCAGGCGGTTAGGACCAAGGTTTCTCAGTAGCGTTGATAATTCAGGGGTAATCCATTTTTTACATCATTTCAAATTAATTGTATATACGCTTCTATATCTATGAAGTGGTGAGTAAAAAAGGTTATCTGACCCCTTTTTGTAATTGTAATGATGATGCAGCAGCAATTGGTCAGTGATTTTCACAAAATTCTAAATGAAGTGAAGTCTGGGGAGGTCCCAGCTGGTTTAACACTTCCTGATTCATTTGAACACCTGGTTTCAGAGATGAATAACAAGCAGTATGATGCAAAGATGTTTGCATTCATGTTAAGGGGAATGGTAAGCTGCTTATTATGCGAATATACTGTGTTATGCTATTCTAAGTTAATTTATGTTGTACGGAATGGGTTCTTGAATTTTTTTCTATTGATACTTTTAGTAATTGATCAATTTTTTGATGCATGCCCCCATTCAAATGGGTTCTCGCACCTTTTACTGACTTAACCAAACATAGTGGCAAATCGTTGATTATGCTAGTGATTTATTAAGCTTTGTTGATAAAAGGCTAGTCGTTCCTTACATTATGAAGTTAATGGGTATTGTGACATCCGTATTCTTTTAATTTGTTTCATGAGCGCTGTAATGGAGCTATACCGATTTCTTTGTTTTCTGAGTGACAATGATTTCAAGTGCCTATGTTTTTTCATTTATACGGACATGATTCTTCTTTCAGGCAATGTTTGGTGCCAGGAAATGCATTTTCTAGTAAGGAAATAAGAAATACAACTTGAAAGGGAATGAGATGAGAATATTTCCCATTTTCTTTCTAGAAAGCACTATTCTGAATACCAAACATTGTATTAAATTTTGCCTTATTCTTGATATATGTTCTGAGGATGAAAAATATATTTAGTTGTACATTAGGCTTGTGTACTCAATGCTTATATCTTTGGTTTGCCTTTGAACAGATGGAGAAATTTGAAAGAGAGATCAGAGAGTCTAAGTTTGCTGAGCTTATGAATAAACACTTTGCAGCAAGTTCAATCCCTAAAGGAATTTATTGTCTTTCATTGCGATTGACTGATGAGTACTCATCAAATGCCCATGCACGTAAACAATTGCCGTCTCCAGAGTTGCTTCCTTTACTGTCTGATAACTCTTACCACCATTTTATTCTGTCAACTGACAATATCTTGGCTGCTTCAGTAGTAGTCACTTCTACCGTACAATCTTCTCTAAAACCAGAGAAGATAGTGTTCCATGTAATCACTGACAAGAAAACTTACGCCGGAATGCATTCATGGTTTGCACTAAATTCTGTCTCCCCTGCTATAGTTGAAGTCAGAAGCATTCACCAGTTTGACTGGTTGACTAGGGAAAATGTTCCTGTTCTTGAAGCTGTAGAAAATCAAAATGGGATTCGGAATTACTACCATGGAAATCATGTAGCTGGGGCCAATCTTAGTGAAACAACTCCACGTACATTTGCTTCAAAATTGATGTCCAGAAGTCCAAAATACATCTCGTTACTCAACCATATTCGTATTTACATACCGGAGGTGAGTTAAATGTATCTATGACAACCCTTCCCAGCTTTGGATTATTGTGAGATTTTATTTTGTGGGAATGGAAATGCAAGAAAACAATTCTCTCTGCCATTTGAATTATGTGCGTTTGTAACATATAAAAATGCACTTAAAGCCTCTATTCAAATGGCTAAAATCTATCGGTCCAATTATCCTTATTGGCACATCTAGTGGTCTTTGCATGTGTTTGAAGTCTCAACCACCTTAATAGTTGAAGTGGATTTTAGCATCACGTGCTACAAGATAAATGTGATGTATAATCACTTCTCACAAAGAAGCTTTTGAAATAAGTGGGGCCAATTGATATAACATAATGATTATAACGAGTTCTTGACTAGTATGTGATGATCATTCTTGTTTCTTCTGTCAATATACGTTTGAATTACCAAAATAGAAGGTTTTGGTAAATATGCACTTAAAAGGTCGTTGGTAATTCTGCACCTTTTTATTGTCAATTGTGTCAATTGCAACTCTGACAATAGTCCATTGGTAAAGTTGCTCGTTAATCCATGTATATATGTATGCATGCACTGGATCACTAGCACTGCATATGTCATATATTTTAAAGATGATTATACTTTTTATTACATGCTTACATTCTCTCCATTTTATAACATATGGTTCCTATTAAACATGCTGATGCTGATTACATATCTTATGTGCGCATACAGCTTTTCCCGAATCTGGACAAGGTGGTTTTTCTAGATGATGATATTGTTGTCCAGCGTGACTTGTCTCCACTTTGGGAAATTGACCTTGAAGGGAAAGTTAATGGAGCTGTGGAGACTTGTAGAGGTGACGATGAGTGGGTGATGTCTAAGAGATTCCGAAACTACTTCAATTTTTCCCATCCCCTCATTGCAAATGATTTGAACCCTGATGAGTGTGCATGGGCTTATGGGATGAATGTGTTTGATCTTCGTGCATGGAGGAATACTAATATAAGAGATACGTATCATGCCTGGCTCAAAGAGGTATAAGTTAATACAGTCAGACTTGAAGAATATAACATTTCAATTGCTATGTTCTTTTATTTCATTCCTTTACAGTTCAGAATAGTTAATAATGAGGCACAAAATTGATAGCAGAGTAAATACCACTTGATATATATTTCTTTTCACATGATCTGAACAAATAATGTAGCTTTATCTGAATTTGATGTTATAATAAAGGGGGAAATAATAACATTTTGCTTTATCTGAATTTTATGTGTGTGCGCTTGCGCGCGTTTAGAGGACTTTTGTTTTCTTGATTAAAAATGTTCTGGCCATTGTTAACACCTTCTCTATTGCAGAACCTGAAGTCAAATCTGACAATGTGGAAGCTTGGAACCTTACCACCTGCTCTAATTGCATTTAGAGGTCATGTTCATCCCATTGACCCCTCCTGGCACATGCTTGGCTTGGGTTATCAAAATAAGACCAATATTGAGAGTGTGAAAAAGGCTGCAGTTATCCACTACAATGGCCAGTCAAAGCCCTGGTTGCAAATTGGCTTTGATCATCTTCGGCCGTTTTGGACCAAGTATGTTAATTACTCTAATGATTTTGTAAGGGCCTGTCACATCTTAGATTCATAGTTGAGGAACAAGAAGCTATGGTGTGATATAATATTGAACTGAAGAGATACAAGTAATACAAGATTTTGCACCTTGAGTTTTAATTGAAAATGAATTTGAGAAGGAAGATAGAAGAAAGTTGGTTGAAAGGCCAAGACATTCAAAGCCTTTTGGGTAAATTTTTCTGCCATCCCAACTATTTTGGCAGATCTGGTACCATTCTGACATGCTTTTGAGCTATAAAGTCAGATGGTGACACAGCAACAAATACCACCTTTAGTTCTGGTTCTAGTTTGGAGAAAGAAAGCATACTTCTGATCTTCTGTGAAGGGACGATAGTGAATATTAAAGAAAGTGAATGTAAAGATGAAGGAAGCTGAGACCTCTGTCATGGTTGATTCTAAAAAGTATAAAGCATGCTATAGGACATTTATTTTATTGACATTCCCCCTCTAGCACAGTTTTTTTCCCCTTACCCCTTTTCATTATTTAGATATTTAAATTTTTTTGCTAGCACCCAATTTTTACGTTGATCATATTTTGATTTGATTCCATGGTGGTGAATTATAGGAGTAGCTCATGAGATTGCTATGTTACATTTGAGGTCCATCCAATTGGGGAATGTTGCTTGTAGGATAGTATATTGGTATTCCTTTTGTACAATCACAACATATTGGAAATGTGCAGAATATTCTTTCCTTTATTAATTATGCCTTTTCATCCATGTATAATAATACCCTTGCATTTACACTGACTGGAAAAAAATTAAAATCGACACTTCAAAAGATTGTTTTGCCTATCGTTAACTGATATGGTCAACTTGCAAATATTTGTTAAATAAGATTAAATTCTTTGTCGTTTGAATTCGCAGGAAGCAAGTCTTACTAAATGCAAAAGTTATTAAGTTTATAATTTTAGTTGATTTAATTATTATTATATATGTGGACAAAAAACAGTAGTTAATATGAAATTATATCATTATATATGTAAAAGAAATTAGAAAATGAAAGTTTTCATAACTTCCAAAATATATCATTGTCAAAATTAGTTTTAAGTTAATTATAATAAGTTAAGTATATCTACTTTTTTATTTATTCACAATATCTTACACTACTGCCAACTGATCTGATTTGAAAAATGGATTTGAGTTGTAATATAATTTTAAAGTGCCATTATTTATATACAAAAGTTGGAATATATTTTTTCATATCACACATCAAAGTCTCAAGCTTCCCATAATTATTAATATAACATTGAAGTTGGTGGACACGAATAATATATCATCAAGTGCAGCTATTCCATTTGTAAATTTTTTTTTAACTTGTTCTGTATAGTACCAAACCAAAATTTGTTCTCTCATGCATGCAAGTACATAATTTTAAGTTATTAGTAATAAAATTAAATAAAAAGGAACCCACCCACCATTTTATCTGAGAACCTTTATATGTTTGGTTTGTCCTTTATGCATTTTCTTAAATTATAAATTCATGGTTGAGATAACATATTAACAAATGATTGAGAGGGAAAAGGGAAGAAAATGGTGTACGTGTATAAAAGAAAATGAATCTCTGTAGGCGGGGTCCATTGGAAGGTATGGGGTCCCACTAGTTGTTGATCACTTGATTGTTCCAAATTAGGCCCACCCTCCAATTCTGACCTTACCCTCCAATTCGGACCTTTCCTCCTCATTCACTTCCTTCTTTCAATAGACTGCTGTTTGAGTGCCATTGGTATCCATTTCTTTCTTTTAGTACTCCATTTTATATCTTTGATTGATTTAATTTAAGAAGAAAACTTTGATAAATATTTCATTACATTAAAAATTTATTGTCTAACGGTATTTTGAATTGATTTAAGAATCCAGGTGTAACATATTCTTAACGGATGTTCAAGTGTGTATGACTTACATTTTTAATGTATAGTGTATGATTTATATATAATTACACATATAATGATATAACACAAAGAAAAACATTATACATATATAGTTAAAGATACGTGGCATACATATAAAAAAAGAGTATATTTACACTATTTGAAGAGTATAGTAATGGTTTGGTAAAAAAAACAAGAAGAAGAGTATAGTAATGATATGTGTTTTACCAGCTAAGCAGCTGTCTTAAAATGAACAGAAAAAAATTACCTATTTCTGAAAAATTTAAAATACTATGCAAAATGATATTAGATACGGATGAACACAAGCTAACACAGGAAAAAAATCATTTGTTTCTTATTCTATTTATTTTATTTTTGGGTTGTCATCTTATATCAGATTTACTTCTTTTTTTTCGTAATGTTCAATCAGAAATTCATAGATACGCATTTACATTTTAGAACCCTCTTATGCAACATATGCATATGAGCATATCTATACACCAACAATTTACATATATATTGTAATATTAATCAAATTTACAATATTTAGATTCTATCAATGGCATAAATGTAGTAGACTTAGTTGGAAAAGTGTCTATTCATTACCTTTTCCACCCCAAAGAAATTCTCATTGTCTCCGCAAATATTCATATAAATCTTTCACACACACACACACACTTCATATTTTACGAGTTAATGATAAGATTTTATTTATAAATTTCATATAAAAAATGATAGACAAGAAAAGTATGGATTCTGAAGATAAAAAATCAAAGAGAATCAATGTGCTGCCCACATAAAAAGTATGAATAGGATATTGTAACAAAATCCAATAAAAACATAACCACAAGTTCTCAAGAAATTGTTTAGTGATTCAGTTATTCATGTAGCACTGATAGTTCTCATGATAAGTTATTGCAATACTTTTAAAAAGAATATGTTTTTGCGTATGAGAAATTAAAAAAAAAAACGAGGATGAGGGAAAATAATAACGACACCCACCAAATCCATCATATAGTATAAAAGTCTTTTGAAATCTTATTAGTGAAATTAAATTTAATTGCATTGATAATTGTCCATGTCAATTGTTGAGCTATCAATGACAATATCATAGAGTCATCAATAATAAGTCAGGATCAACATTAACTACTATATACACAATTTGAAAAAGGAACTTTATATATATATACACACACACACACACACACACACAGATATATACTTCATCCGTTCCTAAATATAAGATCATTTTCCCTTATTTGAGTAAATTAAGGAAGTTAGTTAAGTTAAATATTTATACATTGTATTACCAATTTATTCCAACTACTCCCTCCGTTCCTAAATATAAGATCACTTTGGGGAAGTGGATAAGTTCCTAAATATAAGATCACTTCTTATTTTATCTCAAGTTTTGCCCAAACCACCCTTATACTCTCTCTTTTCATTGAAAACCCCTCCTCCTTTTAAAGTTAAGTAATTGAGGGGATTTTGGGAAGATCATGTAATTTTATTGTCTTCCTTAATCTCCTCAAATTAGCCAAAGTGATCTTATATTTAGGAACGGAGGGAGTATATACATTTATCCTCCCTCTCCCTCTCCGACTTGTTATTTTAGATAAGCATGATAGGATTAATTTTGGAAAAAATTGGGAAATGTTAAAAAGTGATCTTATAATTAAGAATAAATTACATTTCAAAAGTGATCTTATATTTAGAAACGGAGGGAGTACACACACATACCTAGTTTCTTTAGTAATAAAAATTAATTGGCCAAAAAAAGTAATAATAATTATAAGCATCAAAACTAAATAAATTTAAACCATCTCAATTGGACATTCCAAATTTATTTGTTCAATATAAAAATATTTCAATGAATATAACATATAATATCAAATGGAGAGGGTTTAGATAAGATGTAAATGGTGTAGATATAGTTACCTTAATTGTATAAATGGGTAGCGATGTACTAGTAAGTAGTGAAGACAATGTTGGCCAAAAAAAAAAAAGTAAGTAGTGAAGACAAATGATATGATAGGGAGGATGCTAAATGTACAAGTAAAGAATGTGTCAGCAATATATATATAATAGGAGTACAATGTATAGAAATGTATTGTATTGTGATATAAGAATTAAGATTGCGTTGCTGCCAATAGATCCTTTATTTCCAAAAAGTTCCATCTCATCTCATCTCATCTCATCTCAAGAACACAACAATACAACAATTGTACATTCATTGACCACACATTACTTTGAATACTCCGAAACAACCTCGTCTTCTCTCTTGGTACTACCCTCCGTTTTTCATATTCTCTCCTTAAACAAATCGCCTACCTATGACTCTCTCACTTTCACACACATCACTCATCATATATCCAAACCTTTCCAATCATTAGTTCACATTTCTATTCTTTTTTTTTATTGAATGATGAGCATGCTCAGATTGGATCCAGATTTGCTTCCTTAATTATAGTAGCTGTTAGAGATTGCTCTGTGGGGGTGTCTGTGAGTTGAATTTTCCTTGTAAAGTTTGATTTTTTTTTTCAAAGTTTCAATTTTTCTTCTTGTTTCTAGAACTTCTGACCACAAATAGTTCAAATACTATTCAAACTTGTCCTCAATTTTCCCTGTGTCCTTATTCTGTGATGGGGTTTTTGTAAGGCTGATCAAAATTTGATCTTTTTTCTTCTTGTGATTTTGCAGAAGATTGGAGGGAGATTTTGATGAATTTTTTATACTCAGTGGAAGTGATTTACTGGAGTGTTGTTGGATTTGTTTGATTTCAAGATTGGTTTGATACATCTCTATCTGTGATCATGGCGAGGAAGCAAGATCAATTAGAGATCAAGTTTAGGTTGACTGATGGTTCTGATATTGGCCCCAAAAGTTTTCCTGCTGCTACAAGTATTGCTACCTTGAAGGAGAGTATTCTTGCTCAATGGCCAAATGGTCAGCTCTCTCTCCTTCTCTTATTTTTTGTTATATGCTTTCATTATTGTTTGGTCTTTCTTTCAATAGCTAAATAGGAAGGTGCTTTATGTTTCCTGTTTGGTAGTTGCTATTTTTGGGCGATTCATGTTGTAAATTGAAGATTAGTGGGTGTCAGTGCTTGGATGGGTTGGTTTATAGAAGATAAATGATGTACCAGTGCAAGAGGGAGAAATTCTTGTTTCTCTTGATGAGATTGCCACAGTTATTAAAATAGTGAATTCCGGAGTGGTTGTGTTGAGGCAGCTAATCATGCTAATGCTTGTTTATGTTGAGAAAGGAGAATGAAATTTGTGCTGGATATCTAGGATAACCAAGGTTTTGCTTACAGATGCGTAGGTTTTCAAAATTTTAAAACCTCTGCCTGGGCAGTAAGAATGCGTTTTCTATAACAGCATCCATTGGGAATTTATGAATTTGTCAATGATTAATGATGATGGGGTTTTTGTGGCATAAAGTGAGATGGATATAAACTAGTTGAGTTGTTTCTATTGCCTAATTATTAATTTCTTCATCTTTAAACTCTCATTCATTCTGGTACTGAGCATCATTTCCATCTCAAATGGTCTTGGACTAGTACTTCGTAAAGAAGAAACTTTTATATTTCAGTTTCATAGTTTTTTATTGATTACATATACACACCTCTGAAAATAAATTATCTACTCCCTCCGTTCCTAAATATAAGATCACTTTAGCAAATTTGGAGAGATTAATGAAGACATTCCAATGAGTTAGGATTACACGAAATTTCCAAAATATCCCTCACCTAAGTTTTAGAAATATCCTCTCAACTTCAAACCACTATTTTTTGGGTGAAAAGATTATAGGGGTAATTTGGGGAAAACTTGAGTCAAATTAGAAAGTGATCTTATATTTAGAAACAAGCTCTCCTCCCTAAAGTGATCTTATATTTAGGAACGGAGGGAGTATATCATTGATCAGAATGACAGTTTAGCTGCTTATCTCAGGAAAGAAATCCATGATGTGGTGCTTAAATTATACTTGAACTCATTTGCTATGGGTAAAAACATATGAAAGACCCCTAAAAATCTTTACCATGAAATCGACTTAACGGTCATCATATGCATTGCAACTTGCTGGTATATTATATGCTGCCAAAAAATGTTTGGAAAGTCACATTTACAACTGTTAATGACTATATGTCAAGATGATATTTAAGGTTTAACAAGTAACCATTGTGCTTTGATATGCTTTTCTTTTTATTTAGTTTATCAAGAGGCATCCATAATAACGATTTGTAGTAGTTTTTAGTGATCTGTTGGAGCCATAATTCTGTTTTTGTTTCTGAAGACAAGGAGAATGGTCCAAGGACTGTGAAAGATGTGAAGTTAATTAGTGCTGGAAAAATACTGGAAAACAACAAAACGGTGGGGGAGTGCCAGAGTCCTTTATGTGATATCCCTGGTGGAGTTACAACAATGCATGTGCTCGTGCAACCCCCGGCTGGGGATAAAGGTCTTTTTATTCTTTTCGGTCACTTTAAAAGTTACTATTAATAGTTTTCTGTGTTATTGAACTGCATTTTGTTGGATATAGCTTAAGGTACTTGGTATTGTTCTATTTAACTTTGACAGAAACATGTTTTAGTTTAACTATCATTATTGGTTTTACTATTTGAATGTTGCCTTTGGCTCTTCCAAAATACAACACTTGTTTTGTGCTTATGGATAGTCTCTTCACTTATGGAAAGACTAGGCTACAGCCCACAAGTAGTAATTAAGTTGACTTTAGAAATACCTTGATTTTTCCTTAGACTGTTATACTTAACTTTCCAAAAGAAGTCTGTATATTTGTGATCTCCTCAAATAAATTGGCTGTTTTATCCTGTTGTTAGGCTTTTCTTGGTCAAGACATAATGGACAGCATTCACATTCTTTAAAATACATATGAGGATTGATTTTTCCCCATTTTTTGTTTGCCTTGCTTTTATCTTATCCATATAGACTTTTCTGTGTCTTTCTTATCCTGGAAACATGGAAGAAAGCAAAAGGATTGAATTGGTTGTTCATGTCCCATAATCTGAGTTCATTGGAGAACCCTACCTCAACATCCATTAATCTCTTCAAATTCTGCACATCACTTAATATTCACTTTCTAGAGGACACTGAGCTGCACAAATTTACCCTTACATATTTCGAAAAAAATTATTCACCTACTTACATAAAAGAACCAAGAATGTTTTCAGGTATCTTTCAATATTTTTAGTTTGTATTTTTTCTGTATTTTACTCAGATGATTGATATTCTTGATCTTTCTTGTCTTAAACAGAGAAGAAATCAAAAAGTGAACCGAAGCAGAACAAGTGTGAATGTGTAATATTATAGCACTCCAGGCTGAAGAGATCAAAGAGGACATCTTTCCAAGGTGATCAAGAGTTACACTTGCTTTAATTCACACATGATTTTTGGCTGCTAAAAACTTCCTCATGGCATAACTTTTATTTGTGTGTATGGTTTTCACAATAGGTAAAGAGAAATTGGCCTGGTGAAGATTGTGATGTGCTAGTTATATATGGTGGTGGTTGGTGCCTCTAAAATAGTAAACTCTGTACACAATTTTCATAGGTGATGGTTTTCTTGGTGGGTTTTCATTGTTGGGTTGGTATAATTGTTTGTTGAAATGAAATCAACTACATACATTGTCTTCATATATGTATCTGATTTACTGATTATATATAGATACTAGTGAGTGAAAAAAATTCTTCTCATGACTACAGATTTTGAAGTGTACACTTCACATTGCCTAATGCATGTTTAAATGTAGTCCTCGCCTATTAATTGAAGTCTCCCGTCTGAAAAGAACAATCCTTTATTTTTATCACTTTTTACTTTTAAATAAGAATAAAATTTGTACATTGTCGCTGTTGCTGACTGGTGTAATCAAGCTGTCAGTATGGGGCTAGATAACATCAAAATTAAATGATGGCGTATGAAAATGGTGTCTTGCAAAATTCAATTTGAGGAACGCTACTAGACCATGCATGGGAGATAGTGATGGGCCATCTTTGCGAGATTAGGCTAAGATTTTGAGGAATTATGTGTGTATTCTGAGCTTGAATACAAGTGTGTAGAAGCTCCAACCTCCAACTAATACACTTTTTTGTTTTTTTACCAAAACATGAGTCCCCAACTAATAATATTCAAAATTCAGTTAAAAAAACTTATAATATTCAAAATCGTGACGATCAAAAGTTGGGATCAATCTTCTCCCATTCAAGAGAATCCATTGGAGTTAATTTGATCTAATTATTGTGAAAACATTAATAGTTTGACCAAGTCAAACGGAATGAGTTGGGGGGCAAAAGTATACTAACCCCGCCCCCACCTAAATTGGTCAACTAGACTTTAAATGAGTTACAGAGTAAAATTACAATCATGTCCCACCACCTAAACTTATAATCGGAGCCTATTAGCAACCGACTAAATCCGAATTTAAGGGTAGAAGGTGCTGCCGAAAAAGGCCCCTCCCCCTCCCTATAAGAACGATTTAGGAGATTCAAACATATGTTCTCTCAATCTTATGTGTGGTAAAATTTACATAAAGAGAAATGCTTACCAACTCAAGTAGTATCATATCAATCTCAACTCAAGTTTAATCCTAGCTAAAAAGAAATGTTATTTTATTTTATTTTTAAGAAAAGTATTAACTCACTATGTCTATCTATTATGATCAAAATGATGAGTTGTTATGTTATGTCTTCATTCTATGTGAAAGTGTATCTCCTTAGTGTCCTTTTAGAATAAAATCTAAATTATTGATTTTAATAAAGAATTTTTTGACTTTTATGAAGTTGAATCTATTCTTTATCCAAATTGAATGGTTGGAAACGGTTCGTCCTTATAAAGAATATGAGGAGAAATAATACTAAGAGAAAACATACATGTTTTCACATAATTAAACATTATGTGACACTAAATATTTCTCCCATATATAAGGTCGCTAAATTAATATATTTTTTAGATACTTTGAAGATGAAGTTGACTCTTTTGTGAAAATTAAGCAACTTAGATAAACTATAATTTTAACATATAATTAGAGTAAATGTGAGTTTATGAGTAACCAAACCATAATTGTAATTGGTCTTGACTTTTGAAGTGGCTAGAAGGGAAAGCAACAAACACGGAACCAAAACAATGAGCTGAATGTTAGTCAATGGATGTGTCATTTTGACCAAGTCAACTTTATCATTTTGTATTCACACACGGTGTGTGAATACAAAATGATAAAATCTTCAGAAACTTCAAACCAGCATCAAGTCCACATCATTACTGGGAATGTCATTCTTCCAAAAGTGCTTTGGAGGCTCAGTTTCAACTTCAACTTCAACTTCAGCTTCAGCTTCTTCTAGGAAACAACCTTATCATTATCATTCCACAACAACAGTTGAACAACTATGCCATCGTTTCTCTCTTTCCCAACTACAACAACTCACCAACAACTTTCATGAAAGCCTTATTATTGGCCACGGCCCCTTTGGTGTTGCCTACAAGGTTTCCATCTTCCTCAACGGCCACCTCAAAGATGTAGCCGTTAAGCGCCTCAGACAAAAATCACACACTTATTCAGATGGCATTTCACTGTACAAGAATGACATCCTCTTCACTTGCCAGCTTCACCATCCTAATCTCTTGTCCCTTGTTGGATTCTGTGATGACAACAATGAAATGATTGCTGTCCATGAATATGCTCCAAATGGTTCTCTCTATGATCATATTTACACCAAGCCACCGACACCACTTTCTTGGAAGAAGAGGCTAGAGATTGGCATTGGTGTGGCGCGTGGATTGCACTACCTTCATTGTGGTACTAAACGTACCATCATTCATGGTGATGTGTCACCTGTTACCATTATGTTGGATGAGAATTGGGTGCCCAAGATCACCTTTTTGGGGGTATCTAGGAAAGCTCCAAAGAGTTCAGAAAAGGGAGCGAAGAGGAGAGAGTTGGAAGAGGAAAGTGTTGATGAAGGTAAGTGGGAATCCCCTGATGTGATGCATAAATGGGATGTCTTTTGTTTTGGGGAACTTTTGAGAGAACTAATTTTGTTTTATGAGGAGGGGGATATTATTGATGAGATATTTGAGGTAGAAATAGAACCGGAGTGTGGGGTATTGTATATGGACATTGCTGAAAGTTGCTTGAATGAGGATCCACGTGAGAGGCCTGATATGGGGGAAGTTGAAGTCCAACTTGAACATGTATTGCAACTTCAAGAGGAAGCAGATACCATCGCTTGATTTCATTTCTCTCCTTATTTGAAGCTTTCATGCTTAGTTGTTCTACCACTAGAAAATACCTTTTAAGTCTCTTGATTATTACATTCTTTAGATTTAACTTCTCATACTATGTTTTTATCTCATTACCAGCCTCTTATGTAGTTGCGCTGGTACCCTTAATTATAAGAAAGATTATGTATGGTTCATGGTATTATAGCATAACTGCTTATTTCACACTCATTGCCATTGGCATTATTTGGCACGGTGTTTAAATTTCATTTGTTACGGTTAGACACATTAAATGGAGTGCCACTAGCTAGCATTTCTGCTGTATGCTTGAGGGAAAAAACTTGCTCTACCACTAGAAAAGTAGTACTTTAACAGGTTTGAATGATGATAGGTAATGACGAATCTAGATGATATTAATAGTCAATGACAGCCGCATGTCTAAATGATATACAAGTCAATCACATGTTCTGGAAAGGCACATGTGCAATAGTTAATGACAGCATGTCGGCTTAAATTTTCAACTGTCTTAAGCGCTTTATCTGTTAATTCTCAGGTCGGCTTAAATTTTCAAAATTTCCAACTCTTATTGTTCTTGCTTTATTTCTTCCTCTATATGTGTGTGCGTATACATTGTGTCATTGATCCATGAATAATATTCACGTGGATTTTACTATTGTACTTGTTTTGCAAGAATTGTATTTTTTTGTGAAGGATTCACTTGTCTGTAGGTGGATTAGATGATGCACCAATTCGTGATTAATTAATCACCTTCTGGTTACTAAACAAATGCTATATATTGAAGTTGAGGTTAATTATTTGTCATGGAAGTATTGTTTTCAGTCGTTCTTTTATTATGGTCTAGAGTCTAGACTATGCAATGCAACCTGAAAGTATAATCCTAGTATCCTACCTTGTATGTTATGAGGCACAAGCAATTTAAAAATATGTTATGCTTGGCACTCATACTGCACATTGTCTGGCATTTCCAATTACTCACTGTTGCATGAAATTTGTCATGTATTGTGTGAGTAGCAATTTCTATTGTGTCAGGAAAAAGGATGCGAGTTCCTCGTACCGTCTGAGGTTGTACAAGAAGGATGTGATATTCATGTGTCAGCTCCACCACCCCAATCTGTTGTCCCTGGTTGGATTTTGTGTTGATCAAGACGAAATGATTTTGTGTTGATCAAGATGAACTAGTGTACATTAAATAGGATACAAATAGGAAAATTGTTCAATTTTAAAATACTTTTTATGCAATTTAAGTAAATATTTTTTAGCTTACTAAAAGCGACTTATAAATGCCAATGGGGTTTGATCTTATGGAAGAATGTAGCCACCACAAAATGTGGAATGAATGTTTGAATCTCCCTTAAAAAATTTGCACACATATAGTGTCTAACAAACACATCATACTATATGATTGCTTCTAATATAAAGATGTGTCTATAATATAAGTGACTTATAACTAAAATTAGAAGATTGACAAAGAGATAGCTAACTGAAGAGGGGTTTTGACTGGCCCCAAGTCCCTTATTTACTCCCTCTAGTTTTAAATATAAGATCACTTTTAAGATTATTTAATTTGATCCTAAGATCCTTATCCACTTTGTCTAATATATTTGTCTATTTTTCCCCAAAATACCTCCGTGAATACTTTTCCACAAACAACTTTTAAGATCTAATTGGGCCTTAATTATAATTATAAGATCACTTTCTTCTTTTAGGGAATTTTTGAGATATCAATAATATTAAATAATTAAACTTTGTTAATTTCTAAAATGAAAATGAAAGTGATTTCATGATTGAGAGTTTGAGAACCAAGGAAGGTAGTTAAAATCAAATTGAAAACGACACAGGTTATCAAATACTAACACGTAACTCAATAACTGGTTTTGTTTTCAAGCTGACCAAAGAAAAAAAAAACGGTTTTCCTTGCTACAAGTGATGGAGACTGGAGATGTCAGTGAGCAACTGGCGAAATGCAGTGAGGTTGCGTGTCCATCAAGCAAACACCTAACCATTGAATTAAGCTGACTATTTCAAAAGAGTATTGTCTCCCTCGTTCTTTCTCATTGAAGATGTCATTCCTTCTCAAGTGCTTTGGAGGAAGCTCTGCTTCAACCTCTTCTACCCAACAACCTTATACCACATCCATAGAACATCTTTGCCATCGCTTTTCTCATTCCCAACTTCAGAAATCCACCGCAAACTTCCACGAAAGCCGGATTATCGGTGAAGGGCCATATGGTGTGTCATACAGAGCTTCCATCTCTGTGAATGGCCAACTTAAAGATGTTGCTGTGAAGCGCCTCCAACAAGAAGCAAATATTTCCTCACTGGATGGGATTTCACTGTACAAGAACGATGTCATATTCATGTGCCAACTAAACCACCCCAATATTGTTTCCTTTGTTGGGTTTTGTGATGATCATGATGAAATGATTGTTGTCTATGAGTATGCCTCAAATGGATCACTCTTTCATCAACTTTATACCAACTCATCACCAACACTTTTATCCTGGAAGAAGAGACTAGAGATAAGTATAGGGATAGCTCGTGGATTACACTACCTTCATTCTGGAACCAAACGTACCATTATCCATGGCGCTATAGCTCCGTTTACCATTTTGTTGGATGAGAATTGGGTTCCCAAGATCTCATTTTTTGGGGTCTCCATAAAAGCACCAAAGTCTAAGGCAAAGGATGTGAAGCCCATACATCAGTTGGAATCTGTTGAAAGTACTATGGATTCTTCTATGTACTTACGTGCCCCTAATGTTACGCACAAAAGTGATGTGTATTCTTTTGGAGTGGTTTTGTTAGAACTTGTTTGCGGGAAGACTTCATTCCGAATTATTAGTCAGCATGAAGTACAGAATTTGGCAGAAATAGGAAAAGATGAGGCAATTATTGATCAGCGTTTGGGGAGAGAAATAGCATCAGACTGTTGGGAATTGTATATGGACATTGTAGTAAGCTGTTTGAGTGAAAATCCCATTGAGAGGCCTGATATGGGAGATGTTGAGGTCCAACTTGAACGTGTATTGGAAATTCAAGAGGAAGTTGATACCAACCCTGTTTGATCCTTTTGTTCTTCTTCTTGATTGAATCTTGTGTTATAAAGCATACTAGTTAGAATCTTACGATTTAGGATACATATCCTACGATGTGATTCAAAATTGATGGAAAAAGATTCGAATCATGCTGTGTATTTAAAAGTACCTGGAATCTCATATTGAATCCTGAGATACGTTTAGAATCTTATGAATCTCGATAGAAGGACGATTCCTTCGATTCTGGGAGTTTCTTCGATGACGTCGATTTGTGGCTTTGTGCGCAGAGTTTAAACTGGACCGATTCGGACGGTTCGACCGGTCGGACCGTCGACCGGAAACTCAGGCATCCCGTTCCAATGGATGTAGCCGAACGGTTTAAAGCGCACCAAGAAAAAATGAACAGACCTCCAAGGGAAAGAGAAGCTATAGAGGAAGGATTAGCTAAATGTTAAATGCACACCGCTTATGTTAATTTGCTTTGATATATTAGGGAAAAAAGTGTGTGCTGGCCGGATTAGAGATGCTGAACTGAGTTGAGAAGGTGGTGTTTTAGAACAAGGAGACACGAAGAAGGAAGATGAAGATATACAATATCTTTCTTTTACCAATGGTTAGTAAAGTGCATTATTTTTCTTTTATGTTATACCCATAGGATAAAGAATAAAAAGTAAAAACGCATGAGACAGCTCATCATTTCTTTTTCCTAGGCTGACCACGTGACTTGCTCCTCCCCATTTTGTTTTATTTTGTTTAAAAAAAATAAAAGACTCTTAATTTTATTAATTAAATTAAATATAAAAAATTGATTTGTTTAATAAGTTTTATAAAGTTATGATTTTTGAAGTGTGACGATGACTTCGTTGATTTAAATTTGAGACTTTGTTTAGACTCCCTTATCGTTTATTTTCATATGTACTCTTCACATGTTATTCTATGAAGTGTTATATGTCTTTTGATATTTTATGCCTTTGGTTTTTAAGGTAAAAATTGTAAATATTTTATCTTCTATATTTGATTGTGAATCCTACGATTCAAGATTCGATTCGTTTCAGATTCAAAAAATGAGGTTTTCGATTCACGATTCGTATCCCGATTTGATAACCATGTTATAAAGTGTTTTGTTAGCCCAAGTTATAAAGTGGTTTTTTACTCATAGTTTTCCTATGTATTTTATTGTGCATCTAACATTATAAGCTCATAATTACACTTGATTGGGCCTAATGATGACATATCAGGCCCAATCACAAAGAAGACCAAGAAAAAAGTTATTTAAATTTATATTAAGACTCTTAATATGTTTTGAGAGAATTGCACCTATGTCCTAAATAAGAGACGTAATTTCAAAGTGGTCACAAGGAGTTGTAAATAACTACTAGTAACAAGTGCAATAACCTTCATTAACAAGTGCTAACAACTTCTCAGGGCCTCTTTGAAATTAAATCCCTTATTTAGGGCCTATATGCAATTGTCTCATATGTTTTTTCCTATTTAACCTTAATTCACTTTCATATTCAATAATGTTAATTCATTTCTCTCTCTTAATAGATTCATAATCATAAATAAGGGTAATATTAAAAAAAGATTTATGCTCTAAACATATTTAATAACTTTAACATATTTTCTTAAGAAATATGATTACAAGTTGTGGTCTTATAACATGTACATGAAATATGATTACAAGTTGTGGTCTTATAACATGTACATGAGGGAGTATTAGGAGAAGGAGAGGGTATAAATGTCATATGAGACTTATAAGGTATTGACTCATTGGTCAATCCACAAGTCTTGCTTATCTCTTATTTTTGGTTCAAATAAATCGAACAAGTCTTGGGCTCTTAGTTATGACAAGTCAGGACGCGTAATGGGAATCCTTCAAAAGTGCTTTGGAGGAGAAGGAAGTTCTGCTTCATCTTCTTCTTCTAGGAAACAACCTCATCCCACACCAATACATCATCTACTATGCCATCGCTTTTCTCTTTCCCAAGTTCTAAACTTTACACGTAACTTTGACCAAAGCCTGATTGTAGGTGAAGGAATCCATGGTATTGTGTACAGAGCTTCCATCTCCATTAATGGTCAACTCAAGCATGTTGCAGTGAAGCGTTTCCATTCACAACTAACCAAACACCCAGAAGGGATTTCATTTTTCAAGAACGAAATCATATTCTCATGTCAGCTTCACCACACAAATCTGACCTCTCTTGTTGGATTTTGTGATGATCATAATGAAAAGATTGTTGTCTATGACTATGCCTCAAACGGTTCACTCTTTAATCAACTTTATTCAAAGACATCATCACCAACACTTGGCTTATGGAAGAAGAGGCTAGAGATAAGTATAGGAGTGGCACGTGGACTACACTATCTTCACTCTGGCACCAAACGTACCATCATTCATCTCAATACATCACCTATGAACATTATTTTGGATGAGAATTGGGTTCCTAAATTGTCATTTTTTGGGCTCTCTTTGAAAGGACCAAAGTTTTCAGATAAGGTTGTGAAGCCTATAGAGGTGGAATGCCCTGTAGGCACTGTGGGGTACATAGCCCCTGAGAGTTATTTGTGTGCACCTAAAGTGACACACAAAAGTGATGTCTATTCTTTTGGGGTGGTTATGTTAGAACTTGTTTGTGGGAACACTTCATTGGGAATTATTAGTCAGCATGGAGTGCGTGATTTGGCAGGAATAATAAGAAATGGTGAGGGGATTATTGATCAGACTTTGGTGGGACAAGTTGCAGGAGAGTGCTTGAAATTGTATATGGACATTGCTCAGAGTTGCTTGTGTGAGGATCCTAATGAGAGGCCTGATATGGGAGATGTTGAAGTCCAACTTGAACATGTTTTGCAACTTCAAGAGGAATATGATGCAAGCCATTGATTTGATTTCTCTTATTTTGATTTTATTTTCGAATCTTTCATGCTTACTCTACCCTCTAGAAAATACTTGTTTGTGTCTTAGACTCTGTCTCTATTCATCACCACTCTCTTCTTCCTTGTTCAGTCTTAAATTTAGTTGGGTTGGTACTTCTATACAAGAGAGATAATCAATGTTCCATAGTATGTTACCAATCAAGATTTTAGTCCCACGCCACACGAAACCTTGTTACATTAGATTTTATAGCTATTGGCATTGTGTTTAAATGAAATAAATGCTAGTAGATTTATTTTGCCTTTGCTCATTTCACTTCTGCAATATGCTTGAGGCAAAATCTGCTGAGAAAGAACTTCCAAATTCCTGCACAGAAATAATATTATGCTTTAGCAACATGCATCGCATCTCACTTTACTTACCAATAACCGGGCTTAACGCTCATCCTATTCACTGCAACTTGCTGGTATATTGATTATGTGCCTTAAGTCACATTTTCTGGAAAGTTACATATGAATGTTTTCTGTACCTAATTTTTAAAAATCATAAAATTGAAAAAAATATCCTTTTTGCCCATAATATATCAAAATGCCACTCTTTCAATATAGAATTAATTGATCTAAAACAAAAAAATAAAATATAAGGCAACTACCCAAATTAATTGGGAAGCCTAGGACAGCTGAGAGGAGGGAAGCCAACATCCATCCCCAATTTAATGGTGAATTTAGATGCTTGTCTTGTTGATTTAGTTAATCAAAGAGAGATCACTTTAAGCATTTCATAATGCTTTTTAGTAATATTTCAGAACGGTAAATCTGTTTTTGTTTTGGTAGACAATGAGCATGGTCCAAGAACAGTAAAACATGTGAAGCTAATTAGTACTAGAAAACGACAGAATAGAGCGTCTGAGTTAATTATGTGATATTGAACTTCACATGGTAAATCTTAGTATTATTTATGTATAGTTCTCTTTAATTGTACTGCATCCGGTCCTCAATATAAGTCCGTTTTGACTTTTTTGTGGAAGTTAAGAAAACAAATTAAATTACTAAATTATAACACATGTAATTTACTTATATCATAGATCATAGGTTAGTTTATAGATAGAACAATTTAGTTTTGAGGAAAAAAGATAACTATAAACATTTCAAAGTGATTAATTTTTACATCCTTAATTTCTTCAAAAAATTTAAGGGTCTTATAATATTTTATTATAGTTTATGCTACTCTATATAAGATTTCAAAAAAAGGAAACATATGTGTAACATTAAATTATACACGCGCGCACACACACATCAATCACTAAAAAGATTATTTAGGAAAACCAAGCTAGTGGTTTAGTATTCTTCATTCCTAATTAAAAGACTAGGAGTAGGAATATTACTTACATAGGCAAAGTTATCTCTTTCCCGATGAGAAAACCGTTCTCCACTGCATATATGCATCAAACGTTACCATTTAAATAGCTTTTTATTGAAAATCACATCAAATTCAACTATCCCAATGACGAAAGTGCCACGAGATGTGAATTTTTTTTATCAAAAATAACATATTCTATTTATAAATTAACATATAATATAATTACATGTGAGTTGTGACATGCTCCCTCCGGTCCTAAATATAAGATCTAGATAACTTTTTTTTGGAGATGTTAAAGTTACAAAATATGTTATTAAATTATGACATATTTGATATATTTTTAGATTAGTCATTAGTTTATAGGTTAAATAAACTGATTTAAGGGGGAAAATTAGGTAAATCAATTTATAATTGACTTATATTTTTGCTTTTTTATGATTTTTCAAAAAAGTGAATTAGGTCTTATATTTAGGACCGGAAGGAGTATGTTATAATTTAGTGGTCAAATTTAATTCCTTAACTTAAAAAAAGACAACTGAATCTTATAACTAGGATTAGAAGTACCCGCTCACTTACTAATATAAGAGTCCAACCACAAAGACAAACTTCTTAAGATTTGATACTTGACCCGTGTTTTTTTTTTCTCCATGAAATTTTTTTCTCGATGAATAACCCGTGTTTTTTTTTCAACATTATATACTTATTAGGTTTTTGGTCTTAATTTCCATGTGAAAGGAATGCCGTGAAATTTGGTGAAATTTGATTCTTCACGTACAACTTTGACTCTCGAGTCATCGTGCAATGAATGAGTACATGCTTCTCAAAAAATTGGGAAGGCTTCCCTCCCATATTTCTGATATGTTTTATTTTTCATAAAAATAAAAACATTTTCCCTAGAAATACAAAATCTAAATAATTAGTGACTTACAGATTAAGGCATATACAGAAGTCAACTCCACGAGTATTTTATCTTTAATAACAATAAATAAAATAATTTGAAGATTTTTTATAAAAAGATGTATATTTATTTATTCTTATCGAGAAAAACATTCATAATTTATAAAATGAAGATTCTAGTTATTTTTCATTTTTTCATGTTATTTATTTGTATAAATTTGATCATTAAACCATGAAGACTTGCAAGCGGATTAATTTTTCCATGTATAAGAGGAGTTTTTTCAATCTACTATATATATATATATATATATATATATATATATTATTTAAGTTTTCTAATAATATTTTATTTATTTCTCATTTTATATATGCATAAAATTTTGGGAGTCTATCATTTAATACCTTATGAAAAGGACCGGGTCATTTGATTTATCATGTGAAATGTTGACTTTGGAGTCATTTTCTGGACGATTAATAATAAGAACCTTTTCAAAGATTACTTATTTTTTTTATAACACTTAAAGATTAATTCTGATTGTGATAAGAACCATGTAATTTAAAGATGGCTATGAACTACTATATATGAAGACTATTCTTCCATATACTTCTGATATAGTAGCATTGCTTTCTTTTCTTGAAAGATAACTTTTAAGAATTAGAAACTTAAGCACAAATTAATGGCATACGTATACAAAGCAGTCCACCGTACCACTCCAACATGAAAGCTTCTAGAGAAAATCCCTAAAATTTATTATTTTCAACATTATATAGGTTTAGATATAATAATCCTGATTGCAACTTTACAAAATTTAGGTCATCTCAATATTTTGTTGTTTGCAAATAATGAAGAAAATATATAGTAGAAAGCATTTCTTCCAGGAAGGAATAGTGAACGTTTTTAAGAAAACTGCATGGCCAAACATGAAATGTTCCCACTCGACAATTCAATATAGAGCGTTAATTTTTTTTACTAACGAAAGGATGTGTGTTTATGATAAAAAAAAATTGAACTATTCGTTATGTGGTACTAAAAATAACCCATTAGATGTGGTGAACATGCTAATAAAAGAGTATATGAATTAACAGAATTCAAGCATTGATGAATGCTCTAATATGATCTCTCTTCTACTTAGCAATAACTAGCCTGATTTCCTTTCTCAATTTTGGAAGGTGTTTATACCAAAACGCTTGCAAGTATGACACACAAGAATTGGCGTTTGATTGTGGGCCAAAAGAAAAAGGAACTGATTGCCGGTTTAGAATTTCATCTGCGTAATATTGGGGAGAATGACTTTAATTTTGCGACCGGAGTGCAGTTTGATTACAGAAATGCATAGGTACTTCTCCAGTTCTCTCCACACGTTACGCCTTAAATTGATGACAACTTATTTCAACATCAGTGGCTACAATAATTCGGGTACATAAATTAGGCATAATAATAATAATTTATTATACTACTACGTAGGATCGGATTATTATTATTTTTATTTCAAAGATAATAGGCGTCAAATGAAGTGCTCTCTCTGGTTCTAAATAGAAGACCTAGTTGATTTTTTTAAAAGATTAATGTTGCAAAATATGTTATTTTTTTACCAATATATGTTATTAGTTTATAAGTCAGATAAATAATTTAAAAGAAAAAATTAGGTAAATCAATTTATAATTGACTTATTTTACTTCTTTAGTATTTTCCAAAACAATCGACTAGATCTTATATTTAGGACGAGAGGAAGTAATAATTAGTAATAATTACTAATTTAGGGAAACATAAATTAATCATGGTAATATATATAGCACAATTCACCTTAATAATTGACCCCATAAGCACAAATATGGTTTTGTTATTCCAATTTTACTTTTTAAGTAGTTGTTTTAATTAATTTTATCCAATTTTAATTTGTAAGTATTTTTACCTAATTTTACTTTGGGGAGATTTGACTACTCTTTACTTTAAAAACATTTACGGTTAATGAAGTCACTTTTATAAAAAACATTAGCACAAATATTTGAACATATTGATAGTACTATCACTACGTTTTGAAAATTTTAAAACAATTTTAAAAAAACAAGCGAAACAAAATAGGCAATTAAAACTTCACAACATATAAATTATAAATATATCATCGATTTAATATTGAGTAGCTAGTAAGAAATCAAAATTTTATAAGTTTCCGTCTCTGTATTTTTGACGTTGAGTTGAGTATTTGTTTTATTTATTTAGTCAAGCAGACCTAAGACTTGACTACGTCCTCATTATTCAACAATTTCCCTGCAATGCTATCCCATAAACAATCACTTCCCCACAAGGCACGTTTCTCTTAATACTTTTCCACACCACAAAACACTATAAATAGCCTCCTTCTCTTCTTCACTACTCAATCCACACCCAACTAAACCGTTATATTCATTCTCCATACTAACATACACAAATATAATACCCGTACGTACCATAACCATGGCTTCTTTTAAACACTCTTCTCTCTTATTGCTCCCTCTCTTACTCATTTCCTCCTTCATTGCGAGGTCCTCTGCCGCCGGTATCGCGGTCTATTGGGGCCAAAACGGCGGCGAAGGCTCCCTTGCCGACGCATGCAACACCGGAAACTACCAATTTATCAACATTGCCTTCTTGTCCACCTTCGGCAATGGGCAGACCCCACAGTTGAACCTCGCTGGCCACTGTGACGGCACCCCCAGCACATGCAGCGTCTTCAGCTCCCAAATCAAAGACTGCCAATCCAAAGGCATCAAACTCCTCCTCTCCCTCGGTGGCGGCGCCGGTAGCTACTCCCTCTCCTCCGCTGATGACGCCAACCAGGTATATATATACATATATATAGATATTGGAAAACATTAATTAATTAGTCCCATATTAAACTATTGAGTTGGTGAATTAATTAATGATATAAAATGTCAGCTAAAGTCTCGATCATAAAATCCCAAAATAAACTACTCATATTATATTCCATGATGAGACCTCATCCGACTCAATTATAAGGTCATTTTAATTTTTTCTTTAAAAAAATTAATGATGGAAAATTGATTAATTTAAGTTTTCTTAAATTATAGATTTACTGAAAAGTAATTTAGTTTAGTTTACTTATAACTAACTTATATATATTCTAATTACATGTGGTAAATATTATATAATTTACAGGTCCATTTTCCTTCATACGTTTTAGAAAAAATTGAAGTCTTAGACGTGGGACTTAAGCTAAAGTGATACTCCTATAGGAGTAAACCTAAAATTATGAGCACTTAATTTATCTTTCAATCTTAATATTATACTCCCTCCGTTCCTAAATATAAGAGCACTTTGACTTTTTTGGAGAATCCTAAGAAAATAAAATGAACAATTTAATCATAACATATTTTAAATATTATTAGATCATATGTAAGTTCATAAGTCAAATAAACTAGTTAAATGAAAAAATTTGGGAAAATCAATTTTTAATTACCATATTTTGCTTTCTTAGTATTCTCCAAAAAAGTCAAAATGCTCTTATATTTAAGAACGCGGGAGTATTATGCTTTATATACGTACCTTTAATCCATCTCTCGATCAACCTTTTAATGTGTGACTTGGTATCTTAATACTAGGTGGCCAACTTCATCTGGAACAACTTCCTGGGCGGAAGCTCTGGCTCCCGACCACTAGGCGACGCCGTGTTGGACGGAGTGGACTTTGACATTGAGGCCGGTGACGGACAACACTGGGATGAGCTGGCCAAAGCCCTAAAAGGGTTCAACCAAAACCTAATCTTGTCAGCAGCGCCGCAATGTCCATTCCCGGACGCTCACCTAAGCACCGCAATAAGCACAGGATTGTTTGACAATGTTTGGGTTCAGTTTTATAATAACCCCCCATGCATGTACACCACTGGCAATACTAACAATCTTCTGAGTTCATGGAACCAATGGAATGGTGTTCAGGCTGGGAAGCTCTTCTTGGGGGTCCCGGCATCTACGGGGGCCGCAAGCGGTGGGTTTATTCCGGCGGATGTTATGAACTCTCAGGTGCTTCCGGCGATCAAGGGGTCTGCTAAGTATGGCGGGGTCATGATATGGGATAGGTTCAATGATGTCCAGAATAGTTACAGTGGCGCCATTAAGCCTTCTATCTAGATTACATAGTACTCATTTAAGTATTATATTAATTAATAAGTGTTCCAATAATTAGCTTTTGAATAAGCAGCTGGTTGGTTTGGTAGGTTTATTCCTATGTATTGAAACCTACAGGAGTGAAATAAAAAACTTCTTTATGTAATAGATCAATTTAGACTTTGGAATAAATAAATAGTGATATACATACCCAATCTACTTCAATTAACACTACAAAAAAACCAGAAATTTCCCACGGAAATTTGCGACGGAAATTCCGTCGCAAAACATGGTTTCCGACGGAAAATCCGTCGCAAATCCGTCACAAACAGGTTTTCGACGGAATTAACGACGGACTTCACCCCGTTAGTAATTTGCTGGTCACTAATCAGTGTCCGTCGCTATTCCGTCACAAATTAGTGACGGGTTGTCCGTCACTAATTTACATATTTGCGACGGAAATTCCGTCGCTAATTAGCTATGGAATTTTTGTTTTAATTTTTCCCATTATATATTTTCCCAACACATTCTTTTAACAAATTATTATAGTAATTGAAATGACACTAAGATACTGGACAATAATGACCAAATTAAAATAAAAGTACATCCATAATATTAAATCTATATAAGGTTATACAAGCAAAAGTTTCATAACACAAGGAAATAAACTTCAAAAAGCTAATAATGTCACAAATAATTCTCATATCTACAATAACAATTGAAGTCCATGAATGTCTTCTCAACTTTGATTATCTTCATCTTCATTTGTATCGGCTTCATTTGTATCATTGATATCCTGCAAATCTAATCCACATTTTTTCTACATAGAAACCAGCTAGTCAAATTTACAATTTGTTTGTCAAAGCTGTTCTTGAAGCTCTTCCTTATCTTTTGAGAGCTTTGCTATCTTGCAACAACAACTCATCATCATTTAATTGTGAAGGAGCACCAGATTCCTTAAGGCTGATGAAACTCTCTTAGAATAAAATCCAAAACAATCTCATATCGCTTCAGACATAGAACCAGAACAGAAAATTAAACTGACTTCACAATAAATGCATAAATTAAACATGCCCAATCATATATATTACGTTTTATCCTGTCTTCCTCATCCCCCAACCGAAACATGACAGAATTAACTAGACAAAAGAAGCAGAAAAATAAGGCACAGCACTGGACACTGATAAAGGAGGAAGAAGTATCAAGACTAGTGCAAGTTCAATATAATTTAACATTCACGTACGTTTGAGAACCACCATAATATTTTGTTTGTGTTCTAATTACAAATTTCATGCACCCCCAAACCCGTAACCCAACTGAATAGAAAAGAGAAGTTCAAAAACTATAGAACTTCAACTTCCAGATGAGGCAACACAACAAATGCATATAAGCAAGCCCATAAATAAAAACTAAAATCATATATTGAATTAAAAGGTTCAACTATTGTCTTTGTGAATTGTTTGGTAGAGCATATATATATATAGGTAAAGACCAAAAAACACTCAGTATAATGCCCATATCCTATCAAACAGATGATATACACTATCATAGCACCACATACAAGATCCTAAAAGAACCAAATCACAAAATGGTTCTAACATTTTACAGCACAGTTACTCTAATTCAAAACACACAAAGAACAAACAAACCATCCAAAAGAGAGAATTAATATGTAACTCCTAATCACATATCAAACACCATTAATATATGATTAATCCATCCAGTAACATCTTATTTCACAGCGAAACTGAACACAAGAGACATTTATAATCTGACCACCTACACAATCATTCATTCAATCCAACAGAATGCAAATATACAACACGTGTGCAAGTGTATAACACTCTCTTCGTCATACACTCTAACATCAAATACCAATACAGGGAAGATCTTACCAAATGATATGAAGCTGAATGAAACAACAGATCCAATGATCCCAAGCAGCAGAATAGTCATAAAATTCTTTTTCCATTAATATACTAAAGGCTAGGACAGATGAACTCAGAGAGAAAAGAACATGTCAGATTCAAAAATTGTGGTGAATGTTTCCCGTAAACCAAAACATCATTCCAGAAAAAAAACAGCAGCGTGAGGATATACTACTCATAATTTGAGCCATCAAAATTTCGAATCTAAAGAAATAAATCAAAACCGAATACTAAACAAACATCAAGTCATCATAATATAAATTCATATATATATAAAGCAACAAATCAAAACACCGCATTGACAGAATAAATACTAGAGAGTGTTTTGACAAGCGGATCTAAATGCCGTATTATTCCGTCACCAATTATGCCATTCCTTCCACTGCTCTGATTCTTTTTCCGCTGCTACTATAAAAAAATGTTTGAAAGTGAAAAGGAAGAAACTCTTCAACGAGAGAGAGAGAAGAAACGAAGATTTTCTCTTCTGTACCAAAAAAGCAAAAAATAAATGGTGAGCAGCGAGAATAAGAAGATGAAATTTTGCAATTGTAGGGTGCATATTCTGATATTTGCATTCACTAAGATGATGACAATTGGTTCCTAATTATGCTTACTTTGTTAGTTGCTACACTAAGTTTACTTTGATGGACATTTTTCTATAAATTCAATTTACAGCACAATCTCACACTAAATCACATTATAAATAAACCTGAACGCTAGGAGAATCAAAGTTGAAGATGCACTCTCTAAGTGAAACCAATCTGAAACAATCAGAAACCCCAAATTGGAAACCCTAAGTGAAGAACAAAGGAATCAATAAGAGATTCAGAAATTACCTCAAACCATCTGAGGAGTTTGAGAGGAAGGGATTCACGACGGATCATTGAGGGATTGGGAGGATGGTGGGTTTGAACGAACTATTAAGGAACGTGCATTGCCCATTGCTATTTCGTGGCTTAATTTTTTTTGGTCGAGTATTTCGTGGCTTTATTTTTTTTTACCATGATTTCGTGGCTTAATTGAGAATGGTGGGATTTGGGATTTTTTTCGTCGTGCATTTTATGTGTATTAATATATTCCTCCCATATAACATCACTTCATAAGCTTACAAGTAACTTTTTAATTTTTCTCATACCCAAATAAACCCTAATAATACTTATCTATAATAAACTAACAAGAGTGAGACAATGGAGATAAATGTATATAGTTAGAATAAAATGGTAATATCATGTGTTGATAACTACATAAACTTGCATCCTTAATCTAATCAAAATTCGGAAAGTGATTTTATATTCAGTAACTGAGGTAGTATTAAACTCCCTCGTTCTTAAATGTAAGATCACTTTCCCTATTTGACTAAATTAAGGATGTAAGTTAAGTTACTTATTAACATATGATATTTACTAATATTTAGGAACTTATTTCTGTCAAAAACTCTGTCGCAAGCTATCACAAAGTCCGTCAGAAGATTTATCGACGGAAATTCCGTCATTATTCCGTCGCTAATTAACTTGCGACGGAACTAGATTCCGTCAATAATTCCGTCAATAAATGAAGGTTTTTTTGTAGTGTAACACACGTTTTCTATGATATGCATCTGATATAGCTATATATTCTTTTATTTACCAATATATACCTATATATTTATGTGTGATAGTGTGACTTTTTGAGTTATTATGCTTTGATCATAGCAAAGTGTTGAGTTATATACCATGACGATTATGCCGTAAATTAATCAGCCTTCAAAATTAATTAAATCAATGAAGCATATAGAGTGGATACCAAATTATTTTTCATGATGATCTTAAGGTTTTTTTTTTTTTTGTGAAAAGCGCTCACTTCGGTTTTTCGAACTTCTTGTTCATAGAAATATCGATCATCTAGTCTTCTACCATTAAAAGATTTTCATTTCTCGAATATGTCAAACACACACAATGGCTAACCTATTATATGATTACATCTTATTTATGATATTATTACGAATAATGCACAATGTAACAATTCTATAATAATAATAATAATAATAATAATAATAATAATAATAATAATAATAATAATAATAATACAGTTATGATCCAAGCGATGCTGCAGGAGGCTTTAAATATCTTAACTAATTAATGTTAAATTCTTAATTGAACATGTGGTAACTACAAAAAATTTTCTTAATGGTATTTTTTATAAAATCATATACAAGTTATATATTCATTTTCTTAAAACATGAGTGTTATATCCATTAGTGCGCGCGTTGCTGCGCTTTGATATAATATCTGTACTTTAATTAAATTTTAAGATACTTTCACTAAAGCAAATATATGTTATGCATAAATAAAACCATATTCAGTCATTAAAATTAGTTGTGTGCGTGTGTGCTTTAATTGTATGTCACTCAGTTTCTTAATGATGATTAAAAATTTAATAACTATTTCCTTTCATAAATACTACCTTCGGTCCTAAATATAAGACCTAATTGATTTTTTTTTAGAGGTTAAGGTTGCGAAATAGACTATTAAATCATGACACATTTGATATATTTTTAGATTATCCATTAGGTTATAAGTAAAATAAACTAGTCTAAGAGAAAAATTAGGTAAATCATCAATTTATAATTAATTTATTTTACTTTTTTAAAATTTTCCAGTAAAGTCAATTAGGTCTTATATTTAGGACAGGAGGGAGTACTATATATGGATATGATTCTATTAATTCGCATTTCATTGAATTATATAAGTCCAAAGTCATTTTCTCTGCCACACAAGATCCTTTGTAAAATGAATAACGTGCCGTTTGATGTACGTATGATCAAATTAAAGACTTTGGCCTTTACCATGACATGTTTCGTGCCTCTTAATTATATAGTTAAAGTTGCACGATACTTGAATTTAAGATGCTAGTAGAACTTCTCGTACAAAATAAGTCGTTGATGAGATATGCAACGTGAAGAGAAGAAGAAAAAAAGAAATAGTTAATTACCTGCCGTGTCTTTCGATATTTGACTAATTTATGTGTTTCATACTGTCTTAGTGTCTTTTGCATGAGCATGCATCGCAGTTTCCTTGAATGCTACCCCCAACATATAAAGTAAGTCGTTTCCCAGAAAACACGTTCTTATAGTTACTTTTCTTCACCATAAATACTTAAAATACATAAACCAACTCGCTAAAAAATTGGGCCACTTTTAGGGTTGGGTAGGATTAATCTTTTTTATTAAGTTCAGGTGGATGTAGTGGGCAGCTGGCACCATACTCACTCCTAATTAACATCATTCTGTGTGTATCTAATTTTTTTAAACTGCACAGTTAAAGAAACTCAAGCTTCTCCTACAACAGTTTTGATCTCTAACAAAGTGTCTATATAAGGAGGGTTTTGCTATGCTTCTCTATGGGGAAGGGAGTGCTTTGAATCTCTCATATCGGCAACCTCTACTTCACCATTCCTTCCATAGCTCATCATCTTCTTCATCTTAATCCTTCTTCTTCTCTCTCAAATTTTTCAGGTTGCTTTCTGCATCTTCACTTCTTTTTCCTTCCTCGGCTGATTTTTATCTAACTTTTGTCTTGCATCAACTTTTTACTCGCGTCTTTTCCTCATCACCGGCTCACATTCACACTCACACCACACTTTCTCTCCCTTTTGCTTTCTTCCACCAACTTTCTTCCCTTTCTTTCCTTTCACTCCAGCTTTCTCTCTTTTCCCTCCCCTCTCCTCCTTTCCATCCTCTTGTTTTTCTATATATTTAACCAAAAAAAAAAAAAAACAAATCCACCGCCTTGCACTCACTTGTTTTCCTACTCTTCCATTTTGTACTTTTGTTTCTCTCTTTCACTTACTCTCTCTCCCCTCCCCCCTCTTTATTACTATCTTTTATCTTTTTTGTCCTTCTTGATCCCTCTTTTTTCTTCATAATCAACAAATTAAAGCAAGGGAAATTATGCAATGTGCCTTTTCTGTGCCTTTCATTTTTTTTTTGAACTCTCTGGTTAGAAAGCAAATACAGTGGCAGATCAGAGCAGGTTATAATTCATTCCAATCGTGCATATGTGATCAGATTTCAACTTAGTTTAGAGATCTTCTAAAACGTTTCCCTCTTAGACTCAAGTTGGAGCAACAGAACGACGGCTGAACTGTGTGCTGTATTTCATCATATCTATCGTTCAGTTCTTATTTCATTATTGACGAAAGAGATAATAATCTATGTGCATTAACCATGCTGGCCAATTCTTCAAATCCCAATATTGAAAAATATAGATATTATAAATCTTAGTTTTTCGTTTTATAAGCCCAACCTTTGGCCCATTCTTGATTTCATCATATCTGTAATATAAAAGTTAAATGGGCCTTATCTGGTATATAAGACTGCTGACTGCTGCATGTCGCTTTATCTTGTTTGATATTTAAATATATAATGACTTTTATTAAAAAAAAAAGGCGCCTAATAACTCTTTGTTAGAGTCATATTCACATTATTAGTGGCCGTAGTATATATAGACCCACCAAAATGTTGGTGTGGACTCAAATCTAAAATAATGTCAAAGTCTACAATTGACGTAAATATTAACTCAAAAGAATATAATGAAATAGTTTAATTGAAACACAACAAAGTAAGGAAGATATGAATGGTATCGGTCTTGCCTCCTTTTCATATCTATGCTCATTGTTTTTTTTTTGAGACAATTGAAAACAAGAGATTATATTTTAGATAGGTTAATTGACAATTCCTTCACTTATTCTTATTAATGAAGCCTATGACAATTGTAAATAGTAATCTTTTAATTGTTAATAGTAATCGTTCATAACTCTTTAGTATCTTTTTGAAATTAGATTTCTTATTTGAAACTAATGTGCAACTGTCGCTTCATTTTTCCCCCTCCACACTAAATACGCAATAGGGGTAGATTGGAAACACAATAACAAATTAAATCTTCCTCCAATCCTTCAGGGCTAGTCAATTAGTATGGCTAGAATATTGAGGGAATGTATATTTTAGTTTACAACTTTTTGGGGCTGTTTTGTTTCGGATGGGAGGAGAAATTGCAAACTTATAAGATTGCAATATAAGTTAGATAAATTAGCTAAAAACTTGCAAACTTCTAAGACAATAAAATGAATCAGAAGAAATCTATTCGGTATTATTGGAGGGATGTATATGTTAGTTTATAACTTTTTATGTGACAAATTTTCAATAAAATATACAACCCTCCAATTAAATCAAATTTTCAAATAGCTCTTACGGGAATTGGAGGGATGTATATTTTAGTTTATAACTTTTTATGGCTGCGCTGTTTTGTTTCTATTAGGATGATGAGAAGGGGTAGAAAAGGTGTGAGAGGGAGAGCACAAGGAAAAATATAATTTTTTTTAAAAAATGATACTTGTCTGCTGGAGTTACGTTGTTGTATTAAGAAAAAATTGTCACATAAAAAAGGGGTTGGCGTGCCCTTTTGTGAAGCTTCCTAGTATCTTATTATTAAATTTCCGCACACCTTCCCCAATGTCCTAAACCTGATATGATTTTTTTGGTCTGCAAATTAACCTAACACTTTACTCTAACCAAATTCTCAAAGTTATGCTTAACCCTCTTAATTAAGTTTAGTAAACTGAAATTAAGAATATTACCTTTTTTGGTCAAAAATTAAGAATATTACATTAACTAACTAGCTATACAGTCATGTTTTCATGTATATTTTGGTAGCAGCTTCTCAACTAAAAATGTTCAGAGTCACATGCACCTAAAAACAGAAGCCAAAATTGTGAATCCCAAAGAATAAACTAAAATAAGGCAGGCCAAATAATTGACTCTTATTTTATTTTCTCTTGTCTTAACTATGACGTGGTATTTGATGAATTGATCTTAATTAAAATATAGGATCTATTCATAAATTTTGCCAATCCCCCCAATTACCCTTATGCCGATGCTCAACAATAATCAAGTAAAAAAAAGTAATATAAGAAGATAATTAGAATGTTTAAAGAAATAAAAATATATTAACTACTTAAACTAATATCATTAATAAAATTAAATTAAATTAATTAAAAGAGATGGAGTATTTGATATAGAAAGGGTCATACCAATACCAACTACCAAGCGCGTAATTCAGAGGATGGAAATGATGTAGCAATGCATGAATGATCCACCGTGTCGGCGTTGACCCATATTCTTCAAGTCAACGTCTGCCTCTCTTTCTCCAAATACAACCTTGATTTCCTCAAACTCATCTCCAAGCCAACCTTACTGTTATGGAAATCTCATTCAACTGCTTTGGATGCTCTTCATCATCATCATCTGCATCTTCTCCCACCAAACATCCTTCCACTTCAGTTGAATATCTCTGCCAACGCTTCTCTCTCTCCCAACTTCGCAAGGCCACCAACAACTTTGACCAAAGCCATTCTCTTGGTCAAGGCCGCCATGGCCTAGCCTACAGAGGGACCATCTCCATCAATGGCCAACTCAAAGATATTGCAGTGAAACGTCTAGGACACATACAACAAAATTCCTCAAATGGCCTATCATTGTACAAGAATGATGTCATATTCATGTGTCAGCTAGACCATCCAAATCTCTTGTCCCTCATTGGATTTTGTGATGATCACAATGAAATGATTGTGGTCTATGAATATGCCTCCATTGGATCGCTCCGGGGTCAACTCCGGGGCGATTCGCCGCGGATATCATGGAAGAAGAGGCTGGAAATTAGTATAGGGGTGGCGCGTGGATTACACTACCTTCACTCAGGCACCAAAAGGACCATCCTTCATCGCCATATAGCATCATCCACCATTCTTTTGGACAAGAATTGGGTTCCTAAGCTCTCATATTTTGGCTTTTCTTTAAAAGGACCAAAGTTTTCAGCAAAGGATGAGAAGCCTATTAAGTTAGAAACTGTGAAGGGCATTAAGGGATACATTGCTCCTGAGTGTTTTGATGGTACTAATATTGTGACTTATCGATGTGACGTTTTTTCTTTTGGGGTACTTTTGTTAGAGCTACTTAATGGAAAGTCATTGTCCCAAATTAGTCAGCATGAGGGGCGTAATATTGAGGATGCAAATTTTTTTCCATTTACAGTTAGTGTAGTTGAGAAAGTACGTAATGTGGTGGTGACAGGAAATGCAGGGGGGATTATTGATCAGCGTTTGGCGGGAGAAATAGCTGAAGAGTGTTGGAGATTGTATATGGACATTATAGAGAGTTGTTTGAAGAGAGATCCTAATGAGAGGCCTGATATGGGAGATGTTGAAGTTCAACTTGAAAGTCTTTTGCAGCTTCAAGAGGAAGCAGATTCCAATCAGGCTTCTCATGCTTTCTTGGTTATTTGATTTGATTTCTATTTTTTGTTTGAATTTTTCATGTCGATTAGTGTGGATTTTTACTTCCACTTGTGCAATTGTAATTTAGCTGTTGTTGCTTGTTAAAAATTAAAATGATTGTGTGTGTACTTTAATAGCGAGATTTGTACAACTCAGGATTTGTGAGATAATGGAAGAATGGTAGTGAACAAATTAGTTGTATCACACGCCAATCTGTCACCAAGGTACAGAAGTATCTACATGTTCAATCCACAAGATATATAATTACATCGTTCACAGAAGCAACTAATGATCTTTAATTTATGATTTATTCAAAAAGTTGTTGGTGAATATCCTCTGTTCTTCACTAATATATGATCTAATCACCAACATATGTAAAACTTAAGTAACTTATTTAATTTTCTTAAAACTTATCCATCCCCTAAAATTAGACCTGATTGTCCCTTTTTGGAGAGATTAAGGAAACCAAATAAGTCACTTAGCTAGAACATATTTTAATTGTTATTAGATTATATGATAGTTATAAGTTAAATAAAATAATTTATTGAAAAAAATTCTGGTAAATATAATTTTTAAATAACTTTTTTAACCTCCTCAAACACGTTGGTTGTCCTCCACAGATGCTTTGCAGGCTCTTCTCAGAAACAACCTTCCACTTCAATGGAAGATAATCTATGCCATAGTTTTTCTCTTTCGCAACTTGGGAAGTCCACTGGCAACTTTCACAAAAACCAAATTATTGGTGAAGGAACTTAAAATGGCAACTTTCACAAAACCCAAATTATTGGTGAAGGAACTTAAAATACATTCTATCATACATAACATTTTTACAATTAATTACTCAGTCTCGTGAGATAATGGAAGAGTGATTCCGAACAAATGAGTTATAGCACAAG
This sequence comes from Mimosa pudica, assembly GCA_029929735.1. Taxonomy (NCBI): domain Eukaryota; kingdom Viridiplantae; phylum Streptophyta; class Magnoliopsida; order Fabales; family Fabaceae; genus Mimosa; species Mimosa pudica. The sequence continues at coordinate 501,595 of JAKELP010000021.1, read as the reverse complement.
TCAATCTGTCACCAAGGTACAGAGGTATCCACACTCAATCTACATGATATTACATTGTTCAAAGAGACAACTAATGGCCTTTTAAATCATAATTCATACAAAAATTGTCAGTAACAGTAACATTCGCAATTCTTCACACGAACTCCTGGGCTTGTTTAAGATTGCAGCAGCAGTATCAGTTTTAGATGAAACCATAATGGTATCTTTCAGCCAGCTGCTGAAGCAATAGCTAGTAATCAATATGTTTTCAAAGTATTATATGCAAAAAGAAACGAGGGGGCAGCCACCTGCCATTGTATCACGCAAATCTTCTCATTTATTAAAATCAGTTATAACAATATATTTCAGACATGCCAAGTCAGAAGATCATGCTACATGCCACCATATAACTAATACAGGAAAAAATACCAAAAAGACCTGATACAAAAAAACGAACAAATCATGTTTGCTCTTTCCTACATATATATGTAAGGTTTGTGTTCATTCAATCTCAAGATGCCCTGTGGTCTCCTTTACCATATTTGTCAAACAAAATCTTTATCTCATTACAAAAATAATACCCGAAGCTAGGTTCATTTCTTCTATCAATCACTAATGGTCGCACAAAAATCATGATAAACTGATTTAGATCTTAACGTACAGAATTATAGGCCTTAGAAGTCAAAGTATTACATCCAAACTCTGTCCAGTTTTTAAGGTTCAATTATAATCATGAATAATTAGTGGCCTTTGGGTCTCAATCAACCAGAAGATGTCTATATTCCACCCAAGTGACTCTGGCTATGTGAAATCGAAATCCTCTCCTCCCTCCAACCACCCACGGTCGTTGGAACAACCGAGAAAAAATGGTGACAATTGGAAAACCTTTAACATTGGAGTCTGAATTCCTAACTAACTTGCAGTACCAGGATAAGGAAATGAGAAATTTTGCAGGGATAGTAGAATCATCATATGTCTAGAAGAGTTACACCTTTTGTAAAATTCTAAAATGAGAGATGATATAAAAATTAAAAAGACTTGCTAAAGATAAATGATTCTAAGACCAAATGAAAATTTACTACGTTGTACATTGAGCAAGACTCTGAATAAAAAATGTGTGTGCATGAGTGCACGTTTGTGAGAGAAAATTTGTCCATTTGTCTTCTAAGAGAACTATTCACTAAAAACAATAGAAAACATTTTATGGCCTTGAATTAGTTCATCTTCTAAAATAAATAAATAAAACATGAAAAACAGTCCAAGAATTATGGAAATTTTTGGATACAAGCAGGTACCTGAGAATCATTAAGATATCACTCGAACTCAGATGCCTCTTCTGAATCAGACAATGGCAAGAGGGTGCAGATGCCAAGCACATGTCCGTTAAGGCACACATAATACTCAATGCAATCTTCATAGGCACCCAACCTGCAGCTAGCACTCTGAGGAATCATTCTTGCCTGCATCATGCTCCACAACTTTGCCTTGCAATAAGGGCAAACTTCAGTAGGATGGAGCTTAGCACCTTTTTTTATGAGCATTTTTCTGACCTTTGATGTAGAGAATGATTTAAATATTCCACGGAAGAATCCTATATCACCTTCTTCACCTTGGTCAAGATGCTCACATGGATCAGACACATATAAGACATCAGTTCTGCATTGCGGCAAAAGAAAACTCTTGCCTGATGTTCTAGAAAACCGAGTCCGATAAACAAAGTGACCAGGGATATGAATGTTATTGAACAAACCACCTTTGTTGCATCCTGAACAGTAAATTAGCAACTTCCCCAGAGCCCTCCAGTTTCCATCAACACTATGGCTCCCACTGGACTGTAGATCAATCATCATTTTTGGTGCTCTGGTTCGGCAAAATTCCTTCCATAATAATCTCTTAGCAAGATCATCAAACCACTTGCATACACAGGATAGGACAGCAATCAGCTTGGGATTCCAATTCAGTTGTTGAAATACCAAGTATATCACATCTTCAGTTATATGCCCCTTAGTGCATTGACAGCTAGATGAGTGTACGCAACGGTATTGCTTTGTTATAATCATTTTACTCACCTGGTATAACAGAGAAGGGAAAAGGTCAGTAATATTTGAATACCTTTGAACGTCAGTACATTACATTAGATTGTTCCTAACACCAGGCAACAGATATACTATTTCACTCAAATAATAAAGGTGATGACTCAATTAAATGATTTCTACTAAAGCAACAAGAAACATGAGAAGTTAAATACACTATCATTCAACGTGAGCAAATATACTTCTAATTTCTTCTTATTGTTTTTAAACTTTAAATACATATTAAATTTCTTTTCAGTGCAATTCAATTATGCAATAGTACTTCATATCTGGATTATTAGCAACTAGCAACCAACTAGTTATGGGGATTTTGACAAAGTAGATACTGATTGTAAATTAACCACCGAGCAACAGAGATTTTGACCAAGCATGGCCCCCGAACAATGACTATCAGACGATCTATCTGTAGTACCACCTCTCTTTTCATATTCAAAAGGCTTCAATGTTATAAAAATGATAAGGTCAAACTTTTGGCAATATTAAAAAAGATGGAGAGATACAGATAAACTTAGAAATAATGAATCTCATAGTTCATGGAAAAATGAAGCTTAGGTAAAATTGAAAAATGCAGGGAGAATACCGGAGAAATAGATGTGAAATATAATTCAATAGGCAGAATTTGAAGTATTATTAATTTCAATGTGCATGGACTCCAACTAGTTCAGCAATAACTACTGACAAAGTACTGAAACCCAGCCTAAATACTAATTATCTCAAAGTCCCCAACTCAAAGTATAAAGAGGCAAACTTTGAATCCCACTAACAGCCAATAGACAATTAAGCAAAGCACGTTGGTCAAAGCAAATGGCAAATGACATCGTTTAATTCCTAACAATCACAAAACATCCAAACAGATTACTTCTTCTACCACATTCTCCTAATGCATGTTAGCCACTTTCATAAACTCAAACATAGAAGGTCCTAGGGAAAATTATTCCCATAAATTTCCCAGTAAATTACCAACATTTGTCAATACAAAGTGTAACCCAATTGACCCTTCTAGATTTCACAGAATCATCAACCAAAACAAAGAATTCACAACAGTCCAGAACACACACAAAGAAATTCAAAGCAAAGAAAATTAAAGTAGACCAGATCACAAAGTAAGCCAGCCAAATCATAAAATTCCAATTATACCCTCCACTCAGCTCACAGAACCCAGTTTCATCAAACTCGCCAAACTCTAAAAGACCCAATTTTTCCGCATGTAATTAAAAGTCACAGCTAAAGGGTTGTGAAGAAATAGAGAAAGCCAAAATCTTTAAACAGAAAACATAAAAATCCATGAAGGCACACAAAGAATGAAAGAAAGAAACTTACTTTCAAGCACCCATCAGTGATTTCAAGTGTCTAGAAGAGCATTTGGATCCAGAAGAGCATAAAAATGAAGGAAAATGCAGAGAGAAGAAGAGAAAATGATAGGCTAGGCAATTTTAGGCATGGCTTTTACAAAAAGAAGGACAAATAGAATGATGACACGTTACCAAGTTGATCTAGCTGGCGGTGAGGTTGAGGTTGAGTGGGTCCGGGTTTTCTTACGTGGCATTCGGGAGAAGGGTATTTTGGTAAATTGAGTCGGTGCAAGTAGACTGTGAAATAATGTCATGTTTGGAGGAATGGAAGGAGGATCATTGAAGAGGGCCTGTACTTTGCTTCGAATGATTCTTTTTCAACACATGGAGTGCCACGTGTCAGGTTTACAAATTTTGTCATGTCTTTTTCGTTACTCTTTTTTTCTTTTAAAATTCTTGGGGCTTCAAAATATCGTTTTTTATTTGTGTCCACGACTCTACTATACTGCAACTTGCTCATCCAACTTGTTGCTTTTATTTAGTGTCCTTTCTTCCTGACTTATTCTGCCCTGCTAACTTTTATTATTTAAATTTCCATCCATTTCAATCTTTTCAATCAAATGTTAGTATATTGGATCATATATAGTATATACAATAACAAATTCTGAGATGAGCTCCATAGAAAATCAATAACTTGATTTTCACTATCCTTTTTTATGGCATGCATTCTCTATTGCTTAATTAATCCCATATAAACGATTTTTTTTAGCTTTCTTTTTCATAATTGTAAGCCTAACTCTTTGGCACATATGTTTATTACGAATCTTATGCTACCTTAAGATGCTATAACTCTCCGTTTGAACTCTTCCGCTTATATAACTCCATAGAAGTTGTAAAACTTACCTATAAAAAATAGTTGGAGTGTAAATCTATAATATATTTTTTTCTTAGATCATTAAATCCAGAAGAGTTTACAGGTTAATGTGATAAAAAGTTAGCATGAATAGAACCTTGAAAAACAAAAATGGATCTTACAAATGTTATCCTATATAAATTGAAATTCTGGTAGAGGTACCAACAAAAGATTTATATCTTTATAACATTATAGCATGCGACCATAGACAATAATTATTGAGGCCAATAATAAAAATCACACCACACTATTGTGCTATTATGCTGGAGACTAAGTTTTTTCATAAGTAAACAATTATGAGGTCTCCATTAATATAGTCTCCTCTTACCTCCTTTTATAAGGCTAATGCTTATACTCTCACCCATATTTATTGAGTCTTCTCCTCTTAGTAATCTTTGCGCATGAACAAATTATATCTTAAACGATCTTCTATTAGTTTCTCTTAGTGGGATATCATGTCAAATGAACCTATCTCTTATATGATCATTTCTTATCTTATACTTCTTTGTATGATTACATATAGTTGAACTGCTAAAGTTGTCTCATGATGCAAGAGATATAGTTTTTTTGATTATACTCCCTCCGGTCCTAAATATAAGACCTAATTGACTTTTTCTGAAAAATTCTTAAAAAGCAAAATGAGTTAATTATAAATTGATTTACCTAACTTTTTCCCTTAAACTAGTTTATTTTACCTATAAACTAATGGATTATCTAAAAATATATCAAATATGTCATCATTTAATAACCTATTTCGCAACCTTAATCTTTCCAAAATAAAGTCAATTAGGTCCTATATTTAGGACCGGAGTAGTAAGAGATAGTATTTTGATATGTGGCTTTATTTAAGCTTTCGAAAAGAGATAGAAAATAACTCCGAGCGAGGAGAATGTAAACAACGATCTAATTGAACAACTTCACTAGAATCACTGTTGCATTCAAAAGAAAAAAGTCGGTCACATTATGCATGGAAAACCGAGTATACTTCTAAAAAATAAGAAAAATCTCAACTAATTATTTTTCTATCCACAAACTCAAATTTAAACTTACACCGATTTTTACAAAAGCATGCAGAAAAACCAGAAATGAAGTCCCCGTATGATCAAATGCCAGTGCTTGCAGAAAGTTTTTTCTCTTGGAGAGATATGACAGTTTCAAAGGCACCAACCAATGCTTTGACCTTGCTCTTCCTGGTTTCAGCCAATTTAGTTGCTGTTTCTTCAATCACATTGTTAAACAATCCTTGCTCATCTTTCTTTCCCTGCACATCTTGATGTCTCAAAACAACCTTCTCAGCACCAGTTGGAGCATCATTGCTCTCACCAACTTCACCATCTCTTCTTTTATAACTTTTTCTCTGAGCTTCACCCTTCCCATTTTCATTCTCCCCCAACACTCTTCCTCTCCTAAATTTAAGCCTCCTTGGACCTGAATTCTCAGATTTACTTTCAACCCATTTTCCCCTTCTAAACTTCAATTTTGTTATCTGGGAGCTGTTCTTATCTTCAACATCTACAACCCTATCTTTTTTAGGCCTGCCTTTCGGGTCCACTTCCATGTCATCTCCATTTTCTATGAGCTCATCTTCATACTTTCCTGAAGTTGAATCTTCCTCAACTTCACTACCCGTATATTCAGATTCCTCCAGGTCATCTTGGTATGAGACTTGAGAAGATGAAGAGCATGAAACCTTTGGTGGTGACAGCGACTGAGGGTGGGACAATTCAGTATCATGACTAGAATTTTGATCGGACTGCAAAATTTTGCTTTCTCCAACAATCTTACCAACATCCAGAGTTTTATCCTCCACCTCAACATCACTATGTTGCCCAGATATGTCCATTTTGATCTTCTCCTCGACCTCAACATCACTATGTTGCCCCAATATGTCCATTTTGATCTTCTCCTCAACCTCAACATCACTATGTTGCCCAAGTATGTCTATTCTGGTCTTCTCCTCAACCTCGAAATCACTATGTTGCTCAGGTCCATCTTTTTGGGTTTTATCCTCAACCTCAAGACCACTGTATTGCTTAGGGTTGTTTTTTCTAGTCTTCTGCTCAAGCTCAACATCACTGTGTTGCTTAGGCTTGTCTTTTCCAGTCTCGGAATAATTCTTAAGATGAGGCACAATTTTTAGGCCCTTATGCTTCCTTGCATTAATGCTTGCAGCTCTTGAAAGTGTATCCAATTTTCTTGCTGCTACTTTGGACGTGGCTACCCTCTTTTCCATTCTGAGCTCACTATTTCTTTGGCCACTGAATCCTTCAGAGGGATTCTTAGAAAGCTTTGTCTTGTCTGTGACAGAGTTTGGTTTTGAAGTTAACTTCATTTCTTTAGATTTGAAAGTAGATGCAGTTACTTTTGAAGAAGCGTCCACTTTCTTTGACGCTGATGAAGTTTCTTGTCTCCTGGTTTTGGAAAGATCAGTTGTTTGAGATTTCAGATAGTTTGATGGTTTGACCTTGAACAATGAAGTCCTTTTGTTTCCTGAAATTCCATTCAGCACTTGTTTAGAATTTCGAATTGACTTTGTCAGCATTTCATGCTTACAATCATGGATTCCATGTGACTTTAAACTTGGGAGTGCAGAATCAACAGACGCAGTGAGCTTCACTGAAGATATCTTCTTTGTAGACTTGGAACCAGTTGATGCTCTGAGTTGATCCGACCGTTGATGAGCTGGTTTTCTTGCAACTCTCTTCAGTATAGATGGAGCTTCATTAGCTTCAAATGCATGCTTCCCTCCATATTTACAAAAATCATGGCAGGAACCAGTAGAAGCTCTGAGATAACGAGGAAGAACTTTATCTACACTATTTCCTGAACTTGCTTTTCCAGTGGAGTGCCTTCTCAATTCAACCCCACTCAACTTAGTTATTTCTGGGGTCGCTGGTGAATTGACACCATCATCAGCCATCAGATGAATGATGCAATATGAAAAACAGAACTCCAGACAAATAGACAATCCTGAAATCGGAAAAAGAACAACAATTTAAGCAAAATGCAAAGTCTTATTAAAACTTACAGTAGTAGTAACCTTGGCCCTGGAAATGATAAAAACGACAGTTCACAATGAAAACATGGAAGGAAAATATTTAATGAACTTTTCTTAATAGGAAGAATTAAAGATAAAAATTAAAATGATTTCAAGCTTTTATCAGATGTGAATCTCAGAGTTGATGTTTCCAAGACGAAATTTTATAGCATCTTATTTGCAGTGTCAAGACAACAACTATAAGAAAAGCCTAAGCCATCAATTAGACAAAATAGGACAACATCAAATTGGCCTGCCTTTTCTTACTTGTTTTGCACTTTATTCTCTTTATCTAGTATAAAATTAACAAAATCTCTTGGTTGTTACAACAAACAAGATACCTGGCAGATTATTATGTGACTTTAGTGAAATCGAAGCCAGCATCAAATCCTTAAAAAAAGTAAAAGAAGAGAATCAAAGGATAATGCAAGCATCCTTAAATCAGACATCAAGTTTCGCCAAAGATAATCAGCAAACAGCATTGTAATGTCTTATTAGCCTTGAGTCGCCTACTACTATTTAATAGCAGTACCATATGTATCATAATCGTCCTCAGGAATTTCTACCGATAAAATTTCATAATACACCCATTTGTAAGGCAGATTATGGTTAATATGAATTAGTACATTGCCCTCTCTCTCTCTTTCACTCTGAACTCTCTCTTTTTCTCTTCTCTTCCTCTTTCCTCTCTCATTCCAAATTATCATCTTCTAAAAACAATAGGATAAACCATGAAAAGTGACAAATACAATTTGGAAAGCGGGAATAAGAAACAGGACTTTTGATAACTACTAACGAAATTCATAGTTTGATCATGAAACTAAGATGTGAAAAACCTTCATTACAAAAAATGTCACCGTACAAAACTCATGGCAATACAATGAACTTGAAAATTACCTGAAATGTCTTTACCAAAAAAAAAAAAAAAAAAAAATTACCTGAAATGATCATTCAACAGAAACCCATATTACAAAAAGACATCACAAGCGTAATGCTTAAGCAACCTTCACCGACCAAAAATAATCAAACACAATCAAAACGAAACCAACACAAAAAACCAATCCCAATGGCTAAAAATCAAAACTTTCGGCAAACCCATTTGGGAACATGGAAAAAAAAATGGAACCCAGATAAAGATTTGAGCAAAAGGAAAAGAAAAAATAAAACTTTATGCGCTTTCAACATGAATGAACGTGTACAAATACACATACCTTTACATATGATTCAGGGCTGTGGTGGAAAGCGAAGAAAAAGCACGGGAGTAAAGGGACAAATACTTTTTCTGTTATGAATTTCTGTGTTTGTGTGTGTGTGTGTGTGTGTGTGAGAGAGAGAGAGAGAGAGAGAGAGAGAGAGAGATTTGGCTTTGGAGAACGTGCAAGCAATTTGGGTGTGCTTTGCTCTTCGCGTTGGTTTTTTTTTCAGAATCCAAAGAAAGAGGGCGTCAGGCTTTGTAGAGCATTCAGTTGTGGGTCCCACTGGGAAACTGATTATATATGATTATGAATCTATGTTTTGGATTAAATGGAATTTATTTGACTCACTTTCTAATGTGTGAGTATGTGACTGGGACAAATATATATAAGTACTGATTAGTTACTATTTAAAATGATGATTATTTAGGTATTTGGATCATTGGTTAGTAAAAGATATGAGATTATTTTCCAAATTTGTTCCAATGAAATGAGCAGGTTAATATGACTAACAATCTAACTTATATTTGAGAGATTCTGTGATTATATATTTTAGATATTTAACCTTTTCTTTATTTACATACTTAATTATGTAATTTCAAATTTGTTAAAAAATTTGATATATAGATATATATGCTGTTAAATTAATTAATAAAAGTGTATACCTATTTTTTATACTTAACAGTAAATACAGATTAAAAGATATGTGTTGAAAATTCCAATGAATGATGAGGCAATTGATTTCATTTGGAAAGTGATTCATGGAATCATTATTAGGAGACAATCCAATTTGAGATTCTTTTTTTAAATGTTGTACACATTTAAAAAAGAAAAAGGTTTTCAATAATTCCCAATCAATGTATTGAAAGTGCATCCTTTTCTGGTTTGCACATTCAATTGAATCCTCACATCATACCAATCTTCAAAATCTCACATCGATCTCTTAACTCCTCATAATAAATCATCAAAATAGATTCTTTATTTTTAAAATTTATAGCCTCATATTACTGAACGTTTTATCACTCTTGAAAACTTATTAGTATTTGGGAAAGTATAAGGAAAATCATTTATGTCCCATGAGGCCATGATTTAGTTTAATATTTTTTGCAAATTATATAATGGATTGTTCCTATTTTCTTTTGATACATTGGATTGTTCCTATTTAAAACACTCCTAACACATTTTTCACTAATCAACCAAGGAAAACCTTAAATATCATTAATAATACCTTGAATATAATTCAATACCTGGTAAATAAAGTATAAAACTATGCATTCACGTGTAAAATTTAATGAGACATCTTACAAATAAGACCAAATGAAATATTCTCTATTTATCCTCTATATATATAGAACTATATGAGTAAATATAACTGTTAAGAAAAGTATATTCTAAAATGAATTTATTTGTTGTATCAACATTTTAAATAATGGAAATATATTAGGTTTGGTTAAATACCTAAATGAATCGTGCGTGTACACATAAATATGGTGATAATTTCATAAATAAATTAATCATTTTATGTCTTGTGCTTAATACAATTATTAGGCAACTAATTACTCATACGAAAAACATTAATTAAGTTATTCAGTAGTACAAATTTATCTTTCTTAAAAAAAATCTCTGTCGGCATATGTAATTATGCATTAGAGATGAAAATCTTAATATTGAGATACTTGAAAAAATAAAATATAAATTTAGGAGACAAAGATAGCTAATAACGGAGTCCAAATTAAACTTTAGTTCTTACATTCTGAAGGAGATGGGGTAGTATTTACTAATATGTCACTTTGGTAATTATTTACCAGATATGAGGTGGTAAAATGTGCCTAACACAATTGAAAAAATAAATCGAGAAAGGAAGACAGGTACACTATAGATAATTATAGGTGCATGCATATGTTGACGTTGAGATTGTATTGATTGTTTATTCCGTAATTAATAAACAAACTGCTAGTATGTATCAAAAAAATAAACAAACTGCTAGTAATAGCAAACAAAAATTATTAGTAATGCATCACGGAATTAAGATTGTGTTGGTCACTCAAACACTCAAAGTTTGCAAATTCTTTTTATAATTGATTATGAACGTACAATACAATAATAATTGCCTACAAGAAAGCACGTTTGATGCTTTTCCCTCCACAGATCTCTTTTGTTAACCCCTCAAGACACAGAATTTAGGAGATGTGCCAAATTTCCCTTTTCTCTTGTAAAAGAATAACAATAATAATAACAACAAAGTTTTATCACCGTAGACTAGCACGGTTACATGGATCACATATGCTCTATAAATCATGCAAGAGAATAAAAAATTATTTCATAAAAGTTACTGTCATTTTTTATTTCAAAACCAAACAAGAGCAAGAGCCTAAACAAGTTGAAGTTGACAGGTATATGTTAGGAATATTACCAACGTATCATAAATTTCTAGGTACAAACTCTCCGATATATACACATATTATATACACACACATATATTCACAATATACTCCCTCCGGTCTTAAATATAAGATCTAATTGACTTTTTTACAAAATCCTATAAAAAAGCAAAAATAAGTTAATTATAAATTGATTTACCTAATTTTTTCCCTTAGATTAGTTTATTTTACCTATAAACTAATGTATACTCTACAAATATATCAAATATGTCATGATTTAATAGTCTATTTTACAACCTTAACCTCTCCAAAAAAAAATCAATTAAGTCTTATATTTAGGACCGAAGGTAATATGTGTATAAATATATTGCGACTCTGTAGGGTACGATATTCACAATTTCACATGCCTGTCTTAAAAGCATGTGAGATTACTCTGGGTCAAAGGATTAAAATCATGCTTTTTTTCATTAATCTAATGCCCTGAACTGTTGAGTTTGGAGTTTTGCTAGGAGTATTTTCTTAGAGAAACACAAATTAAAAAGAATGAAGCTCATGAGCCCTGGGAATGAAGATCAAGTATTGACACCAATGCATTGTTGAAAGCATGAACAAAATCTCACGTTCAAAGGTAGATATGGTTTGATTAGAAGGTAAGAAGACATTAATAAAGGAAATCATGAAAAGATAAAGCTAGGGTCAAATACAATAAGAATGTACCCATGAGTCTCTAATTCGTGCAACAAGTCACTTGCTACTATTTTACCAGAATTAAAGAAATGAGGTCAACTTATCAACTTTATCTAAAGAACATTTTTCTAATTTTGATCATATTTAACAGCACAAAAAGAAACTGCTTCAAACGTCTCTATGTAACTCATAATAGATGTACTATTAAAAAAGTTATAATGACCTACCAGGAGACATATATTATTACACAAAGCAATGTCATCTGTTAAAGGCATCATATGAATGGTAGAATAGAAAGAGAGAGAAGAAAAGGGAAATTAAATGGTGTAAAGCTGCTTGTGGTAAGAGAAGAGGGAGGGGCCATTTGAAAGGTATCATTCAGTGTAAGAGGGAAATTAGAGAGGAAGATGGTCCCATGTCAACCACTTTGTGAGGATAAATTTTTCCTCCATTCTCAACCCCACCAAAAAATGTCCCTCGTTATTTTTGTGCGTGAGACAGATCATACTTAGTGGGAGCCAAGTTTTATAGACTTGGTTGATTAATATGTGGCCAGAGGGAAGGGGAAAAAGTTGGATGCATCAATAGAGGGAAGCATGCATGCACACACCTTTAAACATTAACAAAGCTGTGCTTCACACAAGAACCCCATGCATGAGAAACAGAAGGACATCAATTGAAAAAGAAAAAAAGAAAAGACATAATTCAACAAAATATAGAACCCTCTTGGATTTAACTTGTCTTTATTTAGAATGATGAATGAGCTTTATGTATAAATAAGAGTGCAAAGAGTGGTCTCTTTTTTTTTTCAAAAACAATAATAATAAAGATCCTGTACTTGATAGTTAAATTGATTATTAGCGATAATGAACATTATAGAACAAGGCGTGTGTGCGGGTGTGTGTGTAGAGCGAAAGAGAGGTCAAATACTCAAGTATGACATGTGAAAAGGTCTAATATGACATTTAGTAGGTGGCAGAACTTAGTCAAGAAGAGTGACCCTCCAACTAGGATGTTTCTAGTTCATCTCTTGATGATCAACAAAAAAACACTCTAGGTCCTTCTGTGTGCCCTTTTAGGCGTTGAAAAGGTCAGCTTGGGTATGCAAAATATGATCAACCTTTGTTAGGTTGAGCTTATCCAATAAAAGTCGATTTTAGCCAAAGTAATCAGTTTGAGGGATAAATATGGACTTAAATTGAGTTAATTTTCTGGCTAAAACATTTAGTGATAATTAAATATTGTGCCGCAAGCTAAGGCTAAATTAGACTAGGTTCTTAATTTGATTAGAACTGTTAAACACGCTATTTGATGGATTAACATATTCGAAATAACAACACCAAATTCATTGTTAGATGATACAAAAAGAAAAATCATTGGGGTGAAGCAGAACAAAGAAAATTTCAGTAAAAGACAACCTGTCTATGCCAAAGCAAGCCAACTCCCAACCATCTTATTCATTCTCTGTAGTTGGGGCATGGTTAGTTGAGAATTAAATTAAGACTAATTCTACTAGAGATCTTGCTTTCAGAAAAACACTGTAAAACTTCATGCTTAAGTTGTCTTATTTGAAGTTCACAGATCATACATATATTGAAATCATTCTTTCCTGGATTTTACGACATTTTCCTATTCAATTGTAAGACATCAAAATCTTGCTGAGAAAGCACCTACTTAAATAAATATGTACATATTTTAAAGTGTGATGAAGACAAGTTGTTATATTCTGTCTCACCTTTTCCTGCCCGAGACAGTCTTCTTTACTGCTCCAACTGAAACTAAGAACTGGTCTAGAGATGATAAGGTCCTCATATCATCTGGAGGGAAATAGCTTGCAGCCTTTCCCATGATCGATGAGAATAAAAGAGAGAGTGAAAGCTCACTAACAAATTGCTCACCCAGAAGCTCATCCAGAAATGCAAATGCCGCTCGGAAATCAGCGTTACTAGCATTTACTGGAGCAGCAAAATGCGCAGGGATTATTCGCTTGAACTTCCAATCTCGAGAAATGCTATGAACCCAGTCTCTCACCTGCGTGGAAAGTTCATATTTCATATTGACGACTATAAGTCCGGTTTCACATACACATGCAACCTTCCAATTATTAGATGTCTTGATTTTTAACATCTCAATAATACTGTCAAAACAGGCCACATGCCTTTAAGACAACTTATGCAATCTGTCCATTTAATTGATTTGGCCAACTTCAAGGACTAATTATCTGGTCCTGCCAGTTAATGTGTTAGCTTGTTTAACAGAATATGCCACAGAGGGTAGATGAACTATAGGCCCTAGGTTAGAAAATTATATACAAATAAGTAACTCAAATTTCAATTAATATTAATAAGTCCTAAAAGTTTATTATTCACAAGTCGAACATTCATATTTACAAGTCAAGTTGCTTCATTTATCAGTCAAATTTACAAATGTCTACAAGTCAAACTTTAAATATTTACAAGTCAAGTCATGTAATTTACAAGTAAAACATGTAAATATTAAATTCATTGGGACCTACAAGTAATTTTCTCAAGAAATCATGCAATAGAAAAGGTCTTACCTTTTCAGGAACTTTACTGAAGACTAGAGTCTTCACAATAGGTGAAACAATCAACTTCTGTGACATCTGTTCAAAGCTAGCAGTTGGTTCCAAGAGATTTGAAGGACCAAGAAACAAGATTTGTAGCACCATTCTTTCCCATCCTACATAGCATTGTATAGAACAATCAAGCTACATTAGACCACAAATGAAAAGGCAATAAATTTTTTTACAGTACAGAAATTAAAAGAAAAAACCTTTTTGGCGGTTCATTTTGTTGTCGATAACTGGCTCATTAGGAACTTCCTTTCCTTTACTAAGAATTTTAACTGCCAAACCATTCTTTGCAGATGCTAACAACGATTCTTTGCTGATACACTCTGGTGGCTGTCTAGGGACAAAAATTACCGCATCCGTCACCAATAGTGTTCTTGAACGCTTATGGTAGAAAGCTACTTCAACATACGGTCCAATTCCTGAAACAATTTACAAGTAGAACCCTGAAGATAAAGCATAATGTATACTTATATTTTCTTTTCTAGTAACAGGATATGCCACAATTATTACCAACTTCTGGGGAGCTTAGGATTTTGTGCTGTATTTCATCAGCCCAGGGGGTAGATGAATCATCATCTTTCAATGTTTTAGAACGAAAAATCCCAAAAAACTCCAATGGTAAGTTCAATGGCCAACTCCATTGCCTTGGTGCTACCCATACTTGGGCTCGTGGAAACTTCCTAGAAAATGGACCCACAAATATTTTATGCTCATAAGCGAAAGTAGGAAGAACAATATATTCCACTGGAGCCCCCAACTCTTTCAGAAGCTGCCAGAAATAAACATTAAAATATTAAAAATTAGTCCATTTGCAACAATAAGGATACTCATGTTACACATCTGTCTATCCAATTTAAGTTATTAAATAGGAAGAACAATATATTCCAGTTATTCTGCCTTGTGTTTGGGAAATGAAAAAGATTGGCATTAATTTAAATCTAAGACAGAATATGGAACCAACCCCAGAAGACCATCAGACCAAGTAAGTTCCAGTTCCAAATAAATGAAATCTCCTAGGTCTGAAAGAAATGGACCTCTCTATATAAGGGGACACACATTTCCACTTTATACAGCAAAATGATGAGCAGAATCGGTATGTACATGCATTATTGTGGCCACAAAAGCTATTATACATTTTCATATCCAAAGTCATGAGAGTTAATGAATAAAATGAAACCTTAATGCATTCATCAGTGGGAGCAATGGGTGCATGTACCCATAGGCCTCCAGAGTTGAGTTTGATAATGGTCATCCTAATGTTTGTTGAAACACTGCTGAAGCCTAAGGCTTGCTCTTGCTCAAACAGCCATATACGTCCCTTCACAGCCTAAAACAAGATACCAAACAAAGAGTATAATAAGTTTTAAAACAGCACTACTAGCCAATATACAGTCAATATAGGATGAATGAACTATATTATGGGCTTTACAAGATGCATACTATAACAAAACAAATGTCATTGTCACATAACCAAGATTAAATTAAAATATGCTCTCTATTTCGTTTCAATAGATTCCCAACATATACAATGTAGTCCTAATTCAATATTCAGAATTCAGCAGTTGAAAATAACAATGTAATTCCCATAAAATGATCTTCTAAGGTGCCAGCTGCACTTTGAAAAGTAAAGTGCAGAATGAATAAGAACAATCTCATGAACATAAAATAATCCAACTAAACATGCAAATTCCCAGAGAAATTCACTAGTAGTACTCCCCCATTCCTAAACATAAGAGTTGTTGACTTTTTTGGAAAATTCTAAGAAAGTGAAATGGACCGCTTAATCATAACATATTTCGAATATTATCAGATAATATGTTATCTCATAAGTCAAATAAACTAGTTATGAGAAAAAATTTAGGAAAATCAATTTTTAATAATCTTATTTAACTTTCTTAGGATTCTCCTCCAAAAAAGTCAACTGAGTCTTATATTTACGAACGGAGGGGAGTATTTAGTATTTAGAATTAGCTTACCTCTGTCCTGATAGTGCTTCTATTGAGAAAAGGACCCAAAGGGAAAGGAAAGCCAGTGAAGTTGAAGTAAAATCTGCCACTGTTAGTATTTTGTGTTGTGGTGGTGGTAGCAGTGGAAGCAACAATGAGATTTGTGAAATGCCTACGCTGTTGAGTTGGTTTTACATGTAAGCAAAGACCCTTCAAAGAAAGATTTGAACTTGACTCATTGAAATTGAAGGGGTTCTGAAAAAATGAAGCTTTACTAGGTGAAGCAATGGCTACCATCTTTCAGAATTTGGTGTGATGCTTTGGTGTGTAAAGAGGAAGGACCCAAATGGGAGGCATTAGAGGCTGTGGTTGTGACACGTGGACCTCATTTTGGAATTGGATTGTCCTACATGGATCTTCTGGGAGCCTCAGGATTAATTGTGGAACCTGCTCTTTTCAACAATTATTTGAATAAAACAAAAATAGTAGAGAAAGGAATTGGTGTTTAAATTCTTTTTTGCCATATCCTCTGTTATCATTCTATACTTTATTATAGATTGACTCTCATTTTATTCTAAAAAAGATTATGGATCAGTTATATGGTCCTCTTATAAAGTAAGTTGAGGCAAAACTTCAATTATCATAATCTTATAAAAAAGGATTATGAATTTGCTTAATTTAAGTTGGCTTACATTTACATTCTCCTATAATGTTAGTTGAGACAAAACTTCAATTAAAACAAACAGGGAAAGTTGAGACAAAACTCAGATACTAGAATTGAAAAGCTGTTTTAGAAGTTTTAGCTTTCAAACACTCACTGGCTTTCAAGTTTAATTGCTATCGTTCGGTTTATTTAACTTAATTATCAGTCTAAGATTTATGTATAAATAAATTTGTAAAAGAGTCAATGGTTTTCATTGCATTTTTGAAAAATATTTATATTAGCTATTAAAGAAATCAGATTTTATCCACATTAAATCTGAATTCACGAAATAAAAACTCCATTGTTGTGAAATAAAATTATTTGAAAAGTTATTAAAGTAGTGCACTAAGGAAGAGAATAAAAGGAAAGAAATGACTATAATTCATGTCCACAGAACAGCACATGAGCATTTTTAATGTTCTTTCTAATACAAAAGCAAGCAAGACTTGAAATTTCTGTTGATCAAGTAGAAACTTGGGGAAAGCAACTCTTGTCTTCAAGAAACATTGCCACACCCCTTGGTACATCCAATATTAGAAGCTAGGAAAAAGGGTAGTATACAATCATTTACAAACAACACTATCATCACCAAACACTGACATTGCAATATCCATCCACTATCCAAGCGCAGCAAAAGCTATACATTAATCAAGACTCAGAAAAACTGAGATTGAACAAGAGAATACATGACAATAGAGATGTGACAGAGCTGTAAAATGAGGAAGTCGGCTAATTACAAATTTACAATGCTGAAGTCCCTGGAATGCATATTAAATGCCTTGTTATCTCAAGTGGTAATTTCCCTGACAAGCCAATCCAAACTAGGATATGCAAAGTATAGCATGAGAAATGATGGGAAAGCAAACAGAATAGTGACAAGTATGTACAAGGCCAAAACGGCTGCACTTGCTGGGACTGCATACGTGATAATGAGAAGAAATATGAGTACAAGTGGGAATTTAGCTGTCAAGCGGACAACAAAAACCAGCAACTTCAGAACAGAACTATGCAGCCTTTCCATAGTGAGGCGATGATTATCGGCATAATCATTATATCGATTGGAAGCCGATGGCTCCAGATGATGGGAATGAGAACCATGCTGTCCCCTCCGTAGGTTGTCATGGCGTGCTTGGCTTTCAAATGTCACATTGTCTTTGATTGGCCATAGAGGTTGCGGATGAAGGTGGTGATCCCCGTGAGTAGTAGATTGTGGCTTCACTCTCTCACCAGTTATGCTCTCAATCATCCAAAGGAGAAAGTAGTTCTTGCGAGGGAATCTGACATTTCCGTTATGAACCAGGCGAAACGAAAGAAGATTGCACCAGGGGCAGGAGATAAAAAGTGGAAGCTGAACAGGAAGGGTTGGAAACTTGACAACAGCCCACTGAAGTCCTAGGATGCAATTTTTACAAAGGGTATGGCCACACCACAAGACATAGGGCACATTTTCAACCATGTTGAAAGATTCCCAACATATTGGGCATTCAAGCCCTTCCCCTCTGCCAATAATAGATGTCTCATCATCAGAGCATTCTGAAGCTGCGTTGTGAGGTTGCTTTACGCTTGCAGAATCACCCTTCAGCCTCACACGTCCAGCAAAGCAGCTTGATGCAAAGTTCCACATTCTGCATCACATTAACATAACCAGGAAAAAGTTCATCATTTAGACCTGAATGTGATTTTTCATATGACCTAAAACTTCAAGTTTCCAATATTTTCATTATTAGGGGCGGCCGCATAGTATAGTCAAACCAGAAACCAAAAATGGATCAGCAGCCTCAGATGGTAATGTAATGAGAGAAATTGCTACAAGTATTCATCCTATGAGCTCATTATGTGCTAGACAATTCCTCTTTGCTTTTGTTTTGCAGATTAGAGAAGGAGCCAAAAAACCCAAGCCGATGAACAAAGAAATCAAAATCAACAGGTATGTACTTATTTTAGGTTGGTCTAGAAAAGTGCACCATGCGCATATCTTATTTAATTATTAACTAACAGCTTTACATACTACTCTACTCTAAATCTATCGTTAAGGCAATCATGATTGCGGGGTGAGAGGTAAAAACAAATTGAACCAAATTTACATTATAAAAGTGCTTCATGCCTTCATTAGTAGCCAAAAGTGGAGAAATTTAACGGTCCATCTGAGTGGAGGCGCAATAACATACATAATATGCGATGAAGAATTACACTAAATACAGGATTATGAAGCGATGAGGGGCAAGGATGAATGTTGAGTATAGCATAAGGTCCACTTATTGCCAAACTTGGATTCTTCAACAGGCCAAATAAAGAACTAAGAATCAAACCATTTGATACGATCCAAATTAAAAGATGCATATATACATAAATACATACAAGATTTTCAAGAATAAGTGGAAGATTCATACATAGCGATTGGGGAGGGAAAAGATTGAAACTTGGAGACTGGAGAGGATCCAAAAGAGGGTTCATGAAAGCTGCCTCTGCCTCAGATACAGTCACTCTGTGTGCGAACGGAAGAAGCAAAACTAGAAAGAATCTTTGCATCAGATTGGTGGCCTACTTTTTTCTATTCTTCCTCTTTAGCCTTTCTACCTTTATCATTCGGTTATTGCACACATTTTTCTCTTAAATCAACAACATTATTTCGTAATTAATTTTTTTTTTTTGGATAAAAAAACAATATAAGACTAATTGCACTAAAATATTTTAATGTAAGCAATTTTTATATTTATTCATATTAAAAATTGTTAAATTAACATTATTCATTAAGATTAAGTGAAATTAAGGGTGTTAACAAAAAACTATTCAAACGCTACTTTCAAAAAATTAAGGATTAAATTGAAACCTGATGCAAATATAAAGGAAGTAAAAATCTACTTTATAGCTATATTTAATTTTAATTTGGAGAATTTTAGTATGATTATCATTTTCAAAAGAAAAAATATTAAACCTCAAATTACGTTTTCTCTATTTTTTGTAGATAATCCATACTTATTTCTTCATCCTACAACAAGTTAGTAACTGAATACTTTAATCTCAGGTTTTAAGCCCTCTATACCAACACAAATGCCTTCTCATTGGCCAAACACAAATGTGTTCTCAATTATGTTTCTTTCTACTTTCAAATACTCATTAGTCCTATTTAGAAGGCACTTCTAACATATTGCACACATATATATCAAAGAAAATCTTAAATCTCATTAGCTATAGGGTTAAATATTATTCTCACCAATAAACTACTTTGAAAGCATTAATTTGGCCAACAAATAATAAAAGGTCTCATTTTGACCAATAAACAAAAAGAATTGTCATTTTGGGCAATGAACCGCTACTAAAATACCCTTCTCACATTAATGGCTCCAACCCTTCCTCCACCCCTCGCCGGCCACGACCTCTTTGTCCCCTAAACATTTGGATGTCCATTGGCCAAAATTTTATTCTACATAAGTTTCAAGGGAAAATTTCAATCAAACCTACAATACAGAGTAGTAAACTAACCTCAGTTTCCCCTAAAAAATTATGAAACTTACCCTTGAGGGTAAAGAGAATTTAAATGTTTCAACTAAGAGATCAAAATGTCTTCATTAAATATTGAAAGAAGCACAAAAGTCTTCACAATTTCCTACATGTGTCTTGAAATTTTTTTATGTGTCTTAATTAAAAATTATGATTTATGAATTATTTATTTAATTAAATTAAATAGGCTACGACTAGCAAAAATTAAACGATTAATTCCAATTCCACCATGAGCTTGCATGGTAGAAAGGATGGTTGACTTCATGGTGCGACTATGGTTATGTTTTCGAGTTATTTATCTATGCTAAAAGCACTTTCACAGTTTTACATATTGACAAATATATTACCAGCATTTTGGTCTGAAGACGCAGAAGTAACATATAATTATAAAGGTGAAATATAACTATGTTTGGATCTAAAATAGGATTTTTTATCAAGCACATGTTTATATGATTCTCACTTTCACATATATCATATGTGAACTATTTCAAGAATGGGTATGTTACTTCCTCCTTTGTCCTTAACGTGAGAATCATATAACTAATTTTTTTATAAAATAGTCAAATACTCCCTCCGTTCCTAATTATAAGACCGCTTTCCTTAATTTAAGTAGATTAAGGAAGTTAGTTAAGTTAGTTATTTACACATGATATTATCAATTTATCCCAACTATATATTTTTATCATCTCCCTCTCTCTCTTGCTTGTTATTATAGATAAGCATTATTAGGGTTAATTTGAGAAAAAGTTGGGAAAAATTAGAAAGTGATCTTATAATTAGGAACAAATTGAATTTCAAAAGTGATCTTATATTTAGGAACAGAGGGAGTATATTAAATATTAAAAAAGATTACATTAACACTATCCACCGCTACTTTGGATTAAAATTAAATCTCCTCAAGTATGAAATTAAAGATTTTTTTTTGGAAAAGTGGAATAATATTTAAAACCAAATTTAACTCTCAAGTAGTAACTCTTATATTAGTACTAGAAATACAAATTGGAGTTATACCGTGTATGTACTTAAAATACCCCCTTAGAAGAAAATTAATAAAGTAGACTGAGAGATGTGAAAGTGATGAGTGAATGGTTGCAGCAACAAATAATGGAGTACATCACGAACCTTCCTCCCTTCTTTCTCAATCCCATCCTTCATATCCACGTCATCTCTCCCCCTTTTCGATAACTCCAACGTAGCCGAAACCTCTCTCTATCATATGCTCCACTCAATCTCATTCTTTCTGTTGTTTTTCCACTTTCAGCTGCCAACCACCCATCGTTAGTGCTGCATTTCTTGTTTATTATATATACTTCTAGACCACATGCACATATATCCTAGTTTGTTATACACGAAACCTGAATGAAAGAGCTACTCTTGTTCTTTTTTGACCAAAAAAGAGCTACTCTTGTTGTCTTATATATATTTGCATTGTTTATGTAAATACGGGAAGTTGTCTTAAAAGTACAAACAATCCTCATACTGAAATTCTTGTTTCTTTGCAAAATGATCATTTGATATCATATGATCTTTTCTAGGGTAGGGAGTGAAGTTATGGTCCCTCCCGTTGGGGCGTAGCCTGGAAGAAGAAAAAATGAAGAAGGTACACAAGCAGAGTTGGCTTACCTTCACCCTGTACATCTAAAAACATTTATATATATCGATAGATCCCCCCATCCCTCATTAATTTTTATATATATATTTTTACAAATTATTTCTGAGATCGAGTGTCAATAATAACGATAATCATTCATTGCAATTTTAAATAGAGATACACTAATTTAATATTATATATGTATATTTTAATTATACTCAAAATTGGATTTTTTATGATTAAGAGATAATGAGGAATTAATCTTTGTTCTCGTGCGTCGCTATTAATGAGTGATATTGCATATGCATTCTTCATATTTCATATTTATCATTTTCAATTATAAATCGCATACTTTATGACTCGAAAAATATCAGTATCCTATTATAATACTTGTGTGTGTGTGTTGGTGTGCTCATGATTAAGTCATTAAGTTTGTTCGAAAATAAAATTTTCATAAAACTTATCCATACTTACCATGATGCATGAATTACATCTTGAAATGTCGAAAAGGTAATAATCAATTATCTGTTATAGAAAGTGTAGTGTAATAATTAAGCATATAGGATAGGTTGGCCAAAAAAAGCATATAGGATAGAGTGTTTATCATCCATTGAATATTTTAATGTTTTGCTATATATAAAATATAAAATGCATAATAATGAGGACTCGCCATGGGAAAGGAATATAGCTTTTGTCTTTCCATCATTTTCCCATGAGTCCGTCTTTTTAATAATATAAGAAATAAATCAGAGTTTTTATTATCTACAATTTTTTTTTTATTACAGCGCCGAACTACTCTCATTAATTAAAACTTTTAGCAGTATGTAGTTAAAAAAAGGAGAGGATGAAAAACGATCAAAGATAGCATATCAAGTAGTTGTATATATATATACTCTTCTTCGTTTCTATATATGTTCCTAAATGTAGTGGGATCTATTTGGAGATATATGTTTATTAGTCTTAAATAAATATATATTTGATATCTTTATAATTGTTCTCAACTTGTGTATGAATAGTTCATATCAATCCTCCTCAATAATAAAATCAGGCAAGAGAGGAAATTGAGAATATATGCATATGATTATCCTGCATATATATTGGTAATATACGTTTATTTAAGATGGGGCCTGCGCTTCTTTCTTGTTGTATCTCGTAGTTTCGAATCCTCTCCATTCAGCATCTATATCTATAGAAATAACAAAGCAACGTGCGCCGTTTTATTAAAAATGTTAGATCCCATGTGAAAATATTTTTTTTGAAAAGAATGTTTCCTGTTTCATAGGTAAACACTTAATTTTTAAATAAAAGGACATTATTTTATCTTAATGAATGTCCAATATATGGTGACTTTGAAAGATATTTACGTGGGTTTCAAAGATATAAGCTTCGAAAGGTAAAATATATATCTAGACACTCAAGATATTGTGTCGATGGTATATATATAGTTGTGTGTGTTAAAATATTTTGAATAGATATAGAGTCTTTATTAATCCCATAATAAAAACGATTAGATCGTGAGCGTCTAAACAATATGTTGATTGTTGAGCGTTCATGAAGATTGAGTTGATATATAAGGGAATAATAATCAGCTGTAACATTTACCTAGCTGTATTGTACTATAGTAACTCATCACACGATCCTTCCCTCTCCTCTATTCACCAACCATATATCTATCCTTCTCCCTCCCTCCAATATTATTATTATTCACCCTTAGCTTCCTTCCTATATACTCATATACACCAGTCACCTCTTCTTCTTCTTCTTGTTGTTCATGGTTTGAAATGTCAGAGAACAAGAAGTTGAGAACAACAGTAGAGTGCCAGGCTTGCACTCAGGAAGGGGTACCTGTGTTCCACTCCACTATCTGCGGGGACGTCCACAGTAGTAACCATGGGCATGGGCATCATGGGCGTAGGGTGGTGGACCCTCGGTGCAGGCGCGTGAAGAAATGGAACAGGATGTTACTGGTGGCGCGTGGGATGGCGTTGGCGGTGGATCCCTTGTTCTTCTACGCCCTCTCCATTGGGCGGGAAGGCAGGCCGTGTTTGTATTTGGACGTGCGGTTGGCGGCCACGGTGGCGGTCATACGCACCTGCCTCGATGCTATGCAGCTCTGCCACGTGTGCCTTCAGCTGCGCATGGCTTACGTGTCCAGGGAGTCCCTCGTGGTTGGCTGTGGCAAGCTCGTGTGGGATGCACGTGCCATTGCGACCCATTATCTCTCCTCTTTCACTCTCTTCTGGTTTGATGCCTTCGTCATCCTCCCCATCCCCCAGGTCATATCACATACTCACCATATACATATCTCTCTTAGCTTCTCTCATCACCTTTTATATATATATATATATATGACAACAACATTGGATTATTTTTTTATAAATGAAAATAACAAAGTGATACAATTACTATGAAATATAATTGACCTACCCTATGCTTCTTTATGTATAAAAAAAAATAATTGACCTACCCTGTCCATTCATTAGGATTTGCATGAGTGTGTATATCGAATGCTTTGCTTATAATTATAAATACAAGGTATTTTTAAATTGATTAAGGTTTATTTTGACCGGAAGTTGTTAGTGTGTTACAATGTTGTCTTGGGAGTATTTTTGCATGCATTGTTGCTATGAAAGCATTATGAGAGAGCGATTTTTCCTTTCACATTTAAAATATTAATGGTAAATATCTATTTTTCAATTATCAACATTAATTTTATAACTTGTGGGAGTAGTAGGACAATATCACCATATATTTTCAAACTTCCAGAGAAATATTAACTAGAAATCATGTAATATAACTAGGTACTTATTTAATATACTTAATCTACACCAAATTAATCAGCTTGACCATAAATTATGAATGAGGTAGTGTTGAGAAATACTTGCATTGTGTTCTCCAGGAATAGTGTGTCATGCGAATCACGTCGGCAACATATATATATATGATTTACTGTTAATAGCAAGACGATACTGTATTAGTGTATGCTTAATTAACTTTAAGTAATTTCCACTGGCTCGCTCATCATGCATGTCACGGAGTAACGAAAAAAAGTAATGTAATGGAAATGAAACCGCGTGTCATGTAAATTAAACCGCGTGTCATCATGTAAATGAAATCCCGTCCCCGTTCAATATTATGTTCCGCATGTTTCTCTGAATTAACCTTCTGAGGCAGCAGCCTCTCTCGTCTTCTTGTTCTAGTGTCCTGTGTGAATATAGCAACGCATTCAAAATTTATTAACAAACTACATATACCATCATCTTCTATATTGTAATTAAATCACTATTTCAGTCAAACACAATGTTGCTTTATATCTGAGTTGGAAAAAATAACGCTTATGGCCATTAGATTTGATTTAGGGGCACAATTACACCTAAGTTACAAGTAAGAGATCTAATTTCAAATAGATCTATTGAAAACTCCTTCACTTATTAATAATAATGTATTAAATTAAATCTCTTACATAGAAGTAGGGTGCAATTCTCCTAGATTTAGATGGCAATTGTTTTGAGGAACTTTGCTTAGATAAGCAATAATGAATAAGCAAATAAATGATAAATAACATAGTTTAATTTCCTCCATATTCATTCATAAGTGCTGGATAATTTTCCATTGCATAATAATCAAAATATTTGCCCATATGCATTAATCAGTTCCGTGCTGACTCTGCGCTTTCCTTCTCTTTGATTTGCAGGCTGTGTTTTGGTTAGTACTGCCCAAATTAACAAGAGAAGGGCACATTCAAGACATAGTGACAATACTGCTATTAATCTTCTTGTTCCAGTTTCTGCCCAAGGTGTACCACAGCATCATCTTGATGAGAAGAATGAAAAAAGTCAATGGCTACATCTTTGGCACCATTTGGTGGGGATTTGGCCTCAATCTCATAGCTTACTTAATTGCCTCTCACGTGAGTTTCAAGCTTGAGTCCACATATTATGATACTAAAAGGGTATTTCAGGGAGAAAACGCCCATTTATCATAATGAACATACAAACTTTACTAACTTCTTTGATATTTGCATATTAGTTCTCTAGTTCTTATAGTAAGGACAGAGTAATAAGTACTCCATATCACTAAACTCATGTAGTTTTCTTATTCCTCCAGTTATTAATTATTAATAACTTTTAGGTCACTGGAGGGTGCTGGTACATCCTGGGAATCCAACGTATTGCATCATGCTTCCAGAAGCAGTGTGAAAGTAGTCCTGGTTGTGATCTGTTGCGCAACTACACCGCACTAGAAAATCTATGTGGGGGAAATTCCACAGTTGTGTTGAGAAAGAGTTTGTGCTTAGATTATGAAGGACCTTTCAATTATGGGATTTACCAGTGGGCTGTTCCAGTCATATCCAGTAATTCCTTGGCTGTCAAGATTCTCTATCCCATATTCTGGGGATTGATGACTCTCAGGTTAACTTGTACATCAATTGAGAAATCAAATGACATGAAAAATCAAGCACATTCATTGGCATATGTATTCCTAGAAATAATAGTTTAGGTGAAATTTTCTTTAAGCACAAATTTGGTCAAGGGTCAAATGTTTCTGCTCAATTCCTCTTTATTTTTGCAGCACATTTGGCAACGTTCTTGAACCCACAAGTCACTGGCTAGAAGTAATTTTCAGCATAAGCATTGTGCTTAGTGGATTACTTCTTTTCACTTTGTTGATTGGAAACATCCAGGTATATATAAAGGTTGAAGAGTGCATGCTAAAACTTGTGCCATTTTTAAAAACTGTGGCATTGAAACATCATATATGTTTGCTGTTATGAAGGTATTCCTACTTGCAGTAATGGCAAAGAAGAGAAAGCTGCAGCTGAGATGTCGTGACATGGAGTGGTGGATGAGGAGGAGGCAGCTGCCATCACACTTAAGACGAAGAGTTCGCCATTTCGAGCGTCACAGATGGGCAGCCTTGGGGGGAGAGGATGAAATGGAATTGATTAGGGACTTGCCTCAAGGCCTGAGGAGGGATATCAAACGTTTTCTTTGCTTAGACCTCATAAAAAAGGTAACAAAACTTGGAAATGTTGTCATTCATATTTTGATAAGGAAGCAATTATTTGAATAACATCCAATTCAACCATGATTCATAACTGCATTACATAGTTGTGTCCATGAGAACAGAAAAAAGTATATAATTGGTAGTATCACTAGCACCTGCTGCATTAGCATGGATACTATTATAACGAGGTCCCATGGAAAGAGTCTAATCACCAAAAAGTATATAAATGCAAAAAATGTTTTTAAGAAAGCCATCCTCAATTAGACCCAACAATGCTCGAATTTACTTGATCAAATAGTCATCATATGAAAAAATTGTCACCTAGCAATTGATCCCGTTACATTGATGATGAATCTCATGGGATTTTTCTTTTGGACAGGTACCTCTGTTCCACAACTTGGATGATCTTATTCTTGATAACATATGCGACAAGGTTAAGCCCTTAATCTTCTCTAAAGATGAAAAGGTACAAATAGCACAAAGATACAATTGAAACTTCATTATTGTTACATTGAGCAAAGAAATGTAGCTCTATAGTTTTATTTAGCTAGTGAACTTATGCCACTTTGATGTGAAGCAGATAATAAGAGAGGGAGACCCAGTGAGAAGGATGGTGTTCATAGTTCGTGGACGAATAAAACGCATCCAAAGCCTAAGCAAAGGGATGTTAGCCACAAGTAACCTTGAAGCAGGAGGCTTTCTTGGTGATGAGCTGCTTTCATGGTGCCTTCGCCGGCCATTCATAGACCGGCTTCCGGCATCCTCAGCCACATTTGTATGTGTTGAATCAACAGAAGCCTTTGGTCTAAGTGATGAACACCTTAAGTACATTATTGATCATTTCCGCTATAAGTTTGCTAATGAAAGACTTAAAAGAACAGCTAGATATTACTCATCCAATTGGAGAACTTGGGCTGCTGTTATTATCCAACTTGCTTGGCAAAAGTACAGGAAAAGGAGAAGAGGTTCAGTTATTTTTGTAAGTGGTCAAAATGGAGGAGCCACTGAACGCAGGCTTCTCCAATATGCTGCAATGTTTATGTCAATAAGACCACATGACCATCTTGAATAAGTGGCCTAATTAACTGTCATGTTTCTTTCCTCTATACATGGATATAATGCTTAAGATGTATTACCCTTTTTATCATCATCTAATGTCAAAAAATAAATTAATTCACTTATAAAATAAAAAGAAAATCACTGCAATGATGAAGTTTGAATTATGAAAATTAGAGAAGATAAGAAAAGGGTTTAAATCATTACTTTAATAATTTCACTTTATTTTAGACAAAATTTTATTTTACTAATTTGAATTCCAAAAGTGTGTTTTTAGTCTTTTTACATGAAAGACATCCATAAAAAGATTGATATTGAGATTTAAATATGAAAGAGCCTTCAAATTGCATATACATTAAATTAAATTTCAAAATAACAATGATTATTACCAAAGTCATCATTTGAGTTGAGACTAATAAAGTTAGGGTTGAAGAATTTAAAGACAAGCTTTTTTACTCTTTAGAGTTAAGAAGTCAATAAAATCTTGTGTAAAGTTAAATGGCCAAATATGTGATTAATAAAAGAATAATGAAATAATGAGTGTTCATTATAATAAAAAAGTTGGTAGTAGAATTATAAGATAATAATTGTAAGCACAACAAAAAAGGGGTTCAATTTCTCTTAAGAAACACAACTCTTCATTTAGGGCCTGTTTGGTTTGAGGGAAGCGAAAGGAAGGGAAAGGGAGGGGAAGGAGGAAAGGGAAGGGGAGAGTTTAATATCACTTTGTTTGGTTTGATAAGAAAGGGGAAGGAAAGGGAAGGGAGGGAGAGAATTTAATGATCATTTGTTTGGTTTAAGGAGGGAAGGGGAGGGTAATAATGATTGATTTACCATTTTATCCTTATATGTTAATTTATAATTGTTTGTCATATAAAATAGCTTACATTTTGATTCAATTTAAGTTGATTATTAAAAGACATATTTGAATAAAAGTTTATATTCATACCTAATTAATTAATACTTTCATAAAAAAAAACGAATGTTACACACCTGTTCTATCATCCATGTGTCAAAGAAGATAAGGACCGACAAGGAGAATTCATTTTATGTGTTTGAATAAAATTTTTATAATCAAGGAAAGTTACAAAGAAAGAAAAATAAAATGAGCTATAAAAAAAGTAAAATCACTACTCTGGAAATGATGGAAAGTATTTGTATTTTTCCTTCTTCTTCTAACATCAAACCGATTCTGCTACAGAGGAGATCGCAAGAAAATGGATCACAATACTAATAATATCCACATAACTGAAGCCACAAATTCCAGAAAATAACCAAAGCATTTCACAAAAACAAAAGACTAATCACTAACCATCATTCTTCTTACCATAAATCTAATCACTAATATTTGAACCCAACACTATTGTCTTGGACTGACGAAGAGCTATGACCGACAATGACGAAGCCCCACCATCTCTGACGGTGAGGAAGACGAGTTCGACATATTAGGGATATTATAAATTAATTAATTTAATTTTATTTTATTATTATGGGAGGGGGCATATGTGGAAATATAATAAAATAGAGGGGACAATTTAGTCTCAAGTTTTGGCTCCCCTCCAAATCCCCCAATTTGGAGGGATCCAAAATAGAGGGTTTGAAGGAAGGGGAGGGGAGATTTTAAGCCCCTCCCCTCCAATTTTTTAGACCAAACAAAGGAAGGGTCTCCCCTCCACTCCCCTTCCCTTCCCTCAAACCAAACAGGCCCTTAGAAGCAAATATGAACCAATGATTGATTGTTATAAAGAAACTTTTCTATTTTATGAAAGGATATCTCTTCATGTGAATATAAATTGGTTTATGTAATGTAATATCCTTAATAAAATGAACTTAATGAACCCATGGAGCCGTTGATGGCAGCTTTGAATGTAATCTAAAAAGCGCGCGAAGAGAGCGTAAACGGTTTGGCGGCGCTGTGAGGCAGACAACAATTGACGTGGATGTGTTGTTTGTGTAGTGTTGTGTTGTGTTGGATCCTAAATATGGAGATGCTCAACGGAATAGAATTAGAGGCTCAAAATTTCCCTCCTCTAGTTGTCCATGCATGCATTGTTGCAAATCTTATTCCTCTCTTTTCCCACCATCAACATGAACCTTCCTTATTCTTTCCTCACACCAAACCCTTCACTTCCATTCATGCCCCATTCTAATTGTTCACTGGGGTTCATTCATTATTCAGAGCCATAGATTAGATTCTTTCTTCTATCATCATCACCATGCTTTCCCCCTCTCCTCCTCCTCTAACATGTCCCCTTCAGGTCAAACACATACATGCTCTTTTTCTGTATTTTATGCTTTTGATATGATGATATCACCATCATTTTAGCTGCCATTACATCATTGAGGGATATTCAAAACTGGGTTCAATCCTGTTTACCAAAAAAGAGTAAAAAAAAATCATTTTGAATTAAAGAATTGAACTTTTTGTTTTTTTTCCCTGGTTGTTGCTTGCACTTTTTCATTTCTTTAACATATTTATGTGTTTTTAGTATGTCTCAATCATCTGTGTTTCCTCCTTATAGGGATTTTGTCATCAGTGAGGATTGTAAATTATCAACCTAATGGGGTTGAAACTTTCAAAGGGGGGATCACCAACACCACGCAAAGCTGAAGACTTGAGTTTACATCATCATGTGATCTATTACCTCACCAAAACTTTATATATTCGTAACTTGGTATCCAAGAAACGGCGCAGGATGCTCATTGCCGGCTATGATCTGGACATGTCATACATCACAGATCGATTACTCGCAATGTCGTTTCCTTCAGAACGTGTGCGAGCAATGTATAGGAATCCTCTCTGGCAGGTCAAATCTGTGCTAGATATGAGACATCATGAACGCTATAAGGTCCAACTATTTAACTTTTGATCACATGTATTGCGAAATATTACCCCATTATCCCTTCAAACATTGTTGAGCATATCTCAATGTTTGCATGTTTCTTTTTGTATTTCAGATATATAATCTATGTATAGAAGAGAATTACGATCCGGATCACTTTTATGGCCGTGTGGAAACATTTCCCTTCGATGACAACCATGTACCCCCTCTCGAAATGATCAAGAACTTTTGTGAAAGTGTGCATTCGTGGTTATCCAATGACCCAAAAAATATTGCTGTCATTCATTGCATGGTATGAGATTTCACATTTACTATTAGAGTCTTGAGATTTTCTTCTTTATTATATTATCCTTGATAGGTTCTTCTATT
Source organism: Mimosa pudica (assembly GCA_029929735.1). NCBI lineage: Eukaryota > Viridiplantae > Streptophyta > Magnoliopsida > Fabales > Fabaceae > Mimosa > Mimosa pudica. Next base: position 470,411 of record JAKELP010000021.1, on the reverse strand, counting down.
GCCTCTTTAATTCTTTTTTATTTTATTCGCAAACAAATATATAACTAAGAGTATTAGCAATCATGTCATCTTTGTTGTATCCCCTGCTTTATTTTTATTTGTCTGAATCCAGCTTAGAAATATTAGTTAGTTGAGCAGCTTAATAGATTGATACTATGATCTCTTGAATAAGGCTTCATCATGTCATTATGGACAACTTTCCCCTGCTACGCTATAAATTGCCGTAAGTATCTTGTGGCAGTGTGGTTTTAGTGATGACTTAAGCTCAAATCATAAAAAGATTAATATGTAGTTCAACTATTATAATAAAACTGGATCCAGAACATGCATTTGTGCAACCTTTCTAATGAACTGTGGTAAAAAAAATGTTTGAGAATCATTCGGTTACTGGAATTATGAAAACTCTCACATTGTGTAGAAAACAGGTCCTCAACAAGTTTTTTTTTGCTTCATTAGCCACATCTTGTTTTTATCTAAATCACTTAAATTATGCAGGCAGGGAAGGGTAGAACTGGCTTGATGGTGTCTTCATACCTAGTTTATAGTGGCATGTCATCAGATGAGGCTCTTCAATTGTATGCTCATAGGCGGACAACCAATAACGAAGGAGTAAGTCATGTTAGGTATAGTCCCAACAATTTGAAATGTTTACCTGTCAAAGTATTCAGCTACCCACAAGTCTGAACAATATCACTTTAACTATTTTAAAAGACAGTGATAACTTGATGAATGGTAAACTAATAAGGTTGTGATATGTGATGTCATTACAATCCCATATACAGCTCTTTGTTCTTTCTCATTTTTTCTTATTGAATTTCTTTTCTATCTCAAGGAGAATAAATTGAAATTAACATGAAGAAGAAATTAACCACATTATTGTGGTGTTGGAACAGGTATCAATACCAAGCCAACGCCGTTATGTAGCGTACTGGGAAAGTATACTATCTGTTAAACGTATTGGTCATGGACCAATCCATGTGTGCGCACCTCAACCATGTAGAAGAGAATTGCGGCGAATTCGGCTTTATGATACGGTTAATGTTGAAGCTGTCTTCTTTGTGATCTCACAGATGCAAAAGGTCTGTTTATTTTATTTTTAAAGGCCAGGATTCGAGTTAGAAAACTTACTATGGTTCAATATTTCTCTTCATCAAAGGAACTATTTATATATGCTCTACAATGAAATGCAGATGCTTAATTGATCAAAATATGAACATAATGAAGACTAACATATCTTGCCTTTATCAGCAAATCACATGATGCCAATTGGTAGCCAAGCTTGTTTATGTTGATCATGTTTGTTTATTTTCATAACTAAATTGCATGAAGTTAATAAGAAGCTAAGCTTCAGAGGTAGTTTGAAGAAATTTTTCGTCCCCCAATATAAGCATCAATAGGAAATCAGAATTGGCATATTGGTTGCTTTATATATTTTGAATTCTCCTTCCTGATTCAGTCGTTAAAATAAGCGAATGATATATCTATTGGTATTTCTCTACTAACACTCCTACTTGCTTGTAGGTTCCTAATCAAGTGTATTGTCCGTCATTGGAGATTATTAGGAGCTGCTGCAGACAAATAAGAAAAGGATATCATCAACGGTGTAGTCCACGTTATTATATCTCTTATGTTGGAGGTGAAGATGGAAAAGGATCAAATCTAGTGGAACCTCGTCTAGTAGTCCAAATGGACACAGAAGATCCGGCAATTTACCAAAAAACTTGTCTGGACCATTGTTTTGACAGGCCAGTCCAAGTAAGAATTGCTTGACTTGTTCTTAGTTACTAATCACGTACCATCTGATCAACTTGCTACTCTTAAAATTTGGTTTTTGAAATTTTGAAAGTCTTCCGTACTATTTCTGGCCACTTGATTGTTTATATGGCTGCTAGTTAGTTGAAAATGATAGCTTATTCATGTTAAAGAAGTATGTTGCTTGTGTATGAAGTTTCTATTATCTCGTTTTCAAAAAAGCTATTTTATTTTATTTATGATGTATTATTTTCCTTCTCTTGGTGTTCGCTTGTTGTAATTATACTCTATTTTCAATTTTCATTGCCAACAGCTTACTGGAGATGTTCGTATCATTTTCTACCAAAAAATGATAGGAAGCCGACTTTTCTACTGCTGTTTCAATACAGCTTTTATTAGGAATGGCTTGCTACAGGTAATCTCGTTATTATTTCCAAGCACTATTATATCCCTTTTTGTTGAACGGCAAGAATGATTTGTTATATGATAAATACAAGCTTATTAGTATGTTTGGGTTGATGATATGGAGAAGGGAAGGAAGGAAATGTTTGATTTAGTCTTGTAATAAATCAAAGTCAAGCTCTAACTTAAACACTTTATTCAAGTCCTCCAATATTGGTTGAATTGCACAAAACAGTTACTATATTGCATAATTAAGGTTTGACTGATCATAATCCCATTTTTGTAATAATTGTAGCTGAAGATGAAGGACTTGGACAAAGTAGGGAGCAGAGGTCAATCAATCTGTGGGCCATCCTTTTGCTTAGAGCTTGTGTTTGGCCCTGCCAATCCATTTAATGATGAGGATTCTGGGGACGAATATCATTAAAACCCTTACACAAGTCTATGCAAAGATGGTGTTACCTATTTCTAAGTTTGGTCCTTGAATGCACAATCATGTATTTTTCTTTTCCCTGCAAAATCATGTCAGCAATAGTGGCTTGTTATGTGATTAATTAGCAGGGCACTGATTCAATGTAGCTGTCTTATCGTCAAAGTTTTAATTGGCGTGAGGCATAAGATCAAAGAAGAAAGCAATTTTGGTATTGTTTTAGTATAATCTGTAGCCATATGATATGCATGGAAGATGATGCTGAAGAAATTTTCATGCACAGGTTTCTCAGTGTTCTTATTATCACTCTTTAAGCTGTTCAAATTTAATTGCAATCGTTAAGCCAAAAACGCTAACACCAGAAAAAACCTTGATCCCTTCAAGAAGTACTAATTTTGCAAATAAATATTCTTTTTGTTTCATTTAATATCTTCAAGCTAGTTGAGCCAAGTTAGAATTTTCTTCTAATATTACTCATGTTAGAAAACAAATAAAGATATTATATAATATCTTCAACCTTGATACATCTTAAGAAAACATGTAAAAGTTAGTTTTTTCTAATATTACTCATATTTATTATGATACTTTTAAGAGAGGGAAATCGATAAACATTAATAAATACATTACTCATTCAAATTTTGGCTTTTATATTAGGGAAGAGAGGGAATGACTTTAAAATTGTATACAAAAAATTCCATGATATCTCATATATTATGGATAGTTATGGATAGAAGGGAGTATATATAGTTTTATGGTTATCGTGAAACTGGCAAGTTAATCCTCAAATTTTTCTTCTGTAAAGTTGCTATTCATGAAAATAGTTTCATGTTTTTTTATAAAAAAACTGAAGATGTATATGACTGACTTGCTCACACTACAAAATATAAAGTACAAGAACTAAAGGCCAAATTACTGATTGGAAAGGAAAAGGAATGTAAGGATTCATTTATAATGATTGCAATATTCAAAACTTAAGAAGGACGAAAGGAAAAACTATGAATCAAGGAAGATGAACAGTGCTTACACAGGTGCCTATAAAAAGACACAAATGCATAATGATTGATAAGACATATATAAACAAACTCACCACTCTAGCTAAAAATAGTTCATAACAATAAACAGTTATGAATATGCACAATAATTATGTGAAGAAATAGGTGGTTAATTATATGAAGTGCTGGTGTGACATGACAAAGTGGTATACCAAATGTGACAACCTAACCCTATACAAGGGAAGGAAGGGCAAGCAACTGGTAATACATTTACCATAAACTTGGTTATGAATTATATTTATCGAAGTCATTGTTTTTACACTTCGACATCACAAAAATATCTAGTCAAACTTGTTCTTAAATCTCATATTAGCCTTTTTATTTGATTAGAATAATGTCTCCATATATTAACATGATAGCAATTTTTTTACTGAGTTGGAGAGAAAGACTAAATGTTGAGAATTTATAATAATTAATTTTATGTTTTTAATTACTTCCCTCGATTCTAAATATAAAACTTAATTAACTTGGGGTGTGTGGTTGAGTGGTAAGAATTCATTCACCCTTAACCAATTGTCTGAGGTTCGATCCTTGCTATTGGGTATGGAGAAACATTAAATCTCCAGGTCAATAGTCCCACCCTTTGAGGCGCCTACAAATCAGCGGAGTATCTATCCCTCACCTGTCGAGTGTAATACCTTGATCATGATAAACAAAATATAAAACTTAGTTAACTTTTTGGAAAATCGTAAAAAACAAAGTAAGTTAGTTATAAATTGATTCACTAATATTTTCTTCTAAAACTAATTTATTTGACTTAGAAACTAATATTTTATAAACCTCCTTTTGCAAACTTAATCCCTAAAACAATTTAACTAGGTCTTATATTTATAAGTAAGTAGAAAGGGAGAGAGGAAATTACAAGAGTGAGTGTGTTTATGTGTTGAGGAGGTTGAATGAATATAGAAGAATTCAGTATTGTTGATGTTAAAGGAAGCTCTCATTCCTCTCTCAATTTCTTTTTCATATTACCATTCTTTCTTTGTTCCTATCTTGTTAAATCTTAGCTCTTCACCCTTATTTACAATCAAAGATTGAAGCTTTGGGTGAAACCATGGCGGCCGCAAAACCCCAGAGGACCCCACAAGAAGTGGAGGACATAATCCTCAGAAAAATCTTCCTCGTTTCCCTCACCGATTCCTCCCCAAACGATCCCAGAATCGTTTACTTGGAATTGACAGCAGCTGAGATTCTCAGCGAAGGCCATGACTTAAGGCTTTCAAGGGATTTCATGGAGAGGGTTTTGATTGATCGCCTCTCTGGTACTTTCTCTTCACATGAATCCCCTTTTCAGTACTTGATCAGTTGTTATCAACGTGCCCATGATGAGGCCAAGAAGATTGGAAATATGAAGGATAAGACTTCGAGGGGTGAGATGGAATCTGTGGTCAAGCAGGCTAAGAGGCTTTGTGTTTCATATTGTAGGATTCATTTGGCCAATCCTGATATGTTTCAAACTGATGGTGCAAATGAAAGTGCAAATTCTGGTGCTGCTTTGCACCGGAATTCGCCCTTGTTGCCGCTTATTTTGGCTGAGGTTGGTGGCACCATTGATGGGTTTGGTGGGAGTGGCAATGCTGGAGGGGTGAGGAGTCCCCCTGGCTTTGTGGAAGAGTTTTTTAGGGACTCTGATTTGGATAGTTTGGACCCAATATTGAAGGGGTTGTATGAGGAGTTGAGGGGTAGTGTGATGAAGGTTTCGGCTCTTGGGAATTTCCAGGACTCTTTGAGGGCTTTGCTGTTTTTGGTTAGATTTCCTGTTGGTGCAAAGTCTCTTGTGAGCCACCAGTGGTGGATTTCTAAGGGGGTTTATATGAATGGACGTGCTATTGAAATGACTAGCATTTTAGGCTCTTTCTTTCATGTTAGTGCCATTCCTGATCATAACTTTTTCAAGAGCCTGCCTGACGTTGGGTGAGTCAACTCTTGGCTTTTATGTGATATCTAATCCAAATTGTTGATCATCAATTGTTGCCTTTTTATCTTCTTTTCTCATTGTCTGCCATTGTTGATAAAAGGATAACGTTGTTAAAGGGAAAGCTAGAAATTTTCCCTTTTGTTTTAGTAGTACTTTCATTCTATTAAATTTAGTTCAGCTATCTGAATATCTGAACCAGCTAATAAAATATAAAAGCGATATGAAATGAGTTCATGTTATTACGCTTATCATTTCTATTACTGGTGTTCTTGGGAGCAATTTGTGGTAGTATGATGGTCTTTCAAAAATAATCGTCACATTAGAATGTGTTTGTGGTCATGGATCATTTTCCATGTAGCTTAAGAAGTTGAGGTCTGATTATTGATTTAAGCAGATAATTAGACAACTTTCTTTCCCAGTAATGGTTTTAAATGTTTCAAGTTCATGTTTAGCATGGACCTGACTGATCAGACAATGGTGTTATCTAAAATGCACTGCATATTTTGGTAAATTTATCAATGTAACTCTTACTCCCACCCTCCCATCTCTGGAAAAAGGCACTGCATTTATTGGTAAATGTTTCAAATGAGTGAATCAATGATTGAGCCTCTTCTAGTCACCTCTACTCCATCAATCTAAGCTTTGAAGCTTTATAATTGCCTCTATTGATGACAGTTATGATCATAGGTTTTGGTCTTTGAAGGAATTTAGTAGTGCTTGTTGGTAAAACTTCAACTTGATATTCTTATTTTCTCCTCACATCATTTGTTACTCTTTTGGTCATTCTACCCTTTAATCTGCCCTTTAGTTTTACTCAATGTGTCATTTTTTTTGTAGTATCTGCCATTTTATTCATGGGCATTTTTGCATAAATTACTCTTAGCAAGCACCTTAATAAGGACTTTGTTTGGATGGGTTTTCTTCTATTGGGTTTTGAATTTGACTCAAGTATATTGACAATCTGAATTTTTTTACTGAAAAAAGGCAGCAGTGCTTTTCAGATTCATCTACTCGCCGTCCATCTGATTTGTTATCTTCATTCACCACAATTAAAACCGTCATGAATAACTTGTATGATGGCCTGAGTGAGGTCCTCCTTATTCTTCTGAAAAGTACAGATACTCGTGAAAAGGTGCTTGAATATCTTGCTGAGGTAATCAATAAAAATGCATCCAGGGCTCATATACAGGTAACTTTCTTCTGTACACCTCATTATAATTTGAAGTGCAGTGAAAAAAGATAAATCGCACTACAATATATAACTTCTCCATCTATTATCTTCTATTTTGTTATATAATTAAATCCGCACATCTAGTAACACATCTCTATTTGCATTTTCCCAATGTAGAGGTTTAGGTTGATCTTTTTATATTAATATCTGTTCTATGTCAAATGATAAGACATGAATAACTTGTAGGTGGTGTCTCCTATGAGACTTATGGTTTTCCCATTTTGAGCAGGTTGATCCTTTCACTTGTGCAAGTTCAGGCATGTTTGTAAATCTCAGTGCTGTTATGCTTCGTCTTTGTGAGCCATTTCTGGATGCAAATTTAACAAAAAGGGATAAGATTGATGCAAAATATGTCTTCTATTCAAACCGTCTGGAATTAAGGTGAAGGCTTTTAGAAGTGATCATTAGATTTCTTCTAAAAGATGCTTGTATTCTCTGTATCTAAATTTGGGTTTTGAATCTGTTTTAGAGGGTTGACTGCCCTTCATGCATCTTCTGAGGAAGTTGCTGAATGGATAAAGAATAATGATGGTGAGAAACGCTTGCAACAATCTCAGGAAGCAACCAGCTCTGGTTGTAGCAATGTTGGTGATCCTTCAAGTGCAAAACCTGCATCACATCCTGAAAAGACCAAATACCCATTTATTTGTGAATGCTTCTTTATGACCGCAAGAGTGCTCAACTTAGGCCTCTTAAAAGCACTTTCTGACTTCAAACACATAGCTCAGGTAATCAGATTTATGTTTTGGCATTGTATTATTTTGATTCTTAATATTTTGTGTTCCTTATTTGTTTTCTTCTATATATTTTGATCTTTCATGCCTATCTATTATCCTTTTTCATCTTTTGTGAAATTTTATGTAGGATCTTTCTAGGTGTGAAGATTCTCTTTCAACACTCAAAGAAATGCAAGCACAGTCATCCTCACCTCAGTTGGAATTAGATATAGCTCGACTTGAGAAAGAAATAGAGGTGTACTCACAGGAAAAGCTATGTTATGAAGCTCAAATACTACGGGTAGATCCGCCTTTTTGTTCTTGGAGATTTACTTGCTATTTTTGCAAACACATGCAGTTGCTTGCTATAGAAACATGTGTGTAATTTGTAAGAGGTTTTAGTTAACTCCTTGTATGCAGATCATATGGTTGAGTTTATGCTATTACTAACTCTAAATTTTCACTATTCTTATTGTGACTTGCTTTCTTCTGGGTTTCCATAGGATAATACATTTATTCAAAACGCTCTTTCCTTCTACCGCTTGATGATTGTTTGGTTGGTTGGCGTGGTTGGGGGATTCAAGATGCCTCTACCATCTACTTGCCCAATGGAATTCGCTTCGATGCCCGAGCATTTTGTAGAAGATGCAATGGAATTGCTCATTTTTGCTTCTCGGATTCCAAGAGCCTTAGATGGCATTGTGCTGGTATGCCCCGTCTCCAAGAGCTTTATTTGGTTGTCCTTCAGAATACTTTATGCTTATGCATTTATCATCATGCTGTTTTTTGTATTGTTCTGCAGGACGAATTCTTGAACTTTATAATTATGTTTATGGCTAGTCCCGAATTCATCAAAAACCCATATTTAAGAGCAAAGATGGTTGAAGTCTTGAATTGCTGGATGCCCCGTAGGAGGTGATTTGATGTCTTTCTTTTGCATGACGCTTTTAATTTGTTACAATTATTTCTAAATATTACTTGAGATTTCTGGAAGGGAAATTTGGCTAAACGGTAAGCTTGTTTGCCATGGGGTTTGAGGTCGTGGGTTTGAATTAGCCTCTTTGCGTAAGACAGGGGTAAGGTTCTCTAGTATATTCCTTCCTCAACATTCTCACCAAGTGAGGACTAGAACTGAGTTGACCCTTTAAAGTTGAGATTTCCAAAGGGCCGACTTGGCTCAGTGGTAAGCTCGCTTTCCCATGGTTCAAATCAGCCCTTCTACATAAAAGCGGGGGTAAGACTGCCTAGTATATTCTCTTCACTAGAATTTCCACCAAGTGGGCGCTCAGGCTGGGTTAGGCATTTTTTATTACTTGAGATTTTCGAGTTTATAATTGGTTCTTTTACCACTTTGTGCAGTGGCTCTTCTGCCACAGCCACTCTATTTGAAGGTCACCAGCTGTCTCTTGAGTATCTTGTGAGGAATCTTTTGAAGCTTTATGTTGACATTGAGTTTACTGGTTCTCACACTCAGGTATGCTGCATTTCAAGGCTATCTTAGTGAAATACACCTAACTGTGACACCTTTTGCTTTGTGTTTATGAATTAAGAAAGGAACATATCTGAATTGTTATTAAATCACCTTTTTTTTCTTAATAGTTGTATTAAATCTCAAGCTTTGGTATTGGCAAAATGTTTATGTGAGTTATGTTTGAGTTTATGTGAGTTCTGTTTGAGATCTTGAGTTTAGTTCACTTTGTATAATTATACAGCAATAAATAAAACTTTTTTTTTGGATATAGTATTAAGCTTATGACTGATAACCGATGTTAGGGGCACTGTAGAAGTGCTTTTCTAATATTTCCTCCATTTATATGTCATATTATTGCAATTCTTCACATATGGTTTCCTAAACACGTGCACATCTACTTAAATAATTTTCTGGGGTTGCAGTCTTTCAGCAATTGATGCCATCAATCTGAGTATGATATTGCCAAGTTGATTGTTTTAATGGTTTGCATTGCAGTTTTATGACAAGTTTAACATCCGCCATAATATTGCCGAACTTCTAGAATACCTGTGGCAAGTCCCTAGTCATCGTAATGCCTGGAGACAGGTACTGTATTAAATATATTTGAGATTGTAATTTCATATCACAATGTGTTTCTGATTTGACAGGCTTGTTTTTTTTTTTTTTTCAGATTGCTAAAGAAGAGGAAAAGGGTGTCTATCTAAATTTCTTAAACTTCCTGATCAATGATAGTATTTACCTTCTGGATGAAAGTTTGAACAAAATTCTTGAGCTAAAAGAATTGGAAGCTGAGATGTCAAATACCACTGAATGGGAGCGACGACCAGCTCAAGAAAGGCAGGAGAGGACTCGGCTATTCCACTCACAAGAAAATGTTTGTCTGATTCTTGTATCCAGTAATATTTTCATGTTTTTTAATGTTAGACACTGAACAAAACATTTGATACTGGATTTGTTTTTTAGATTATTCGAATAGATATGAAGTTGGCAAATGAAGATGTTAGTATGCTCGCATTCACTTCTGAACAGATCACAGCTCCTTTCCTCCTTCCTGAGATGGTGATTTGTTTATATTATTCCAGCATTTGCTATCTAATAGATTTTTTACTTTTTTTTCAATGGATAGACACAAATATTTTTCACTGATTAATATAATTATGCTTTCATTTTTTCAAGGTTGAAAGAGTAGCCAGCATGCTCAATTACTTTCTTCTGCAGTTGGTGGGACCCCAAAGAAAATCACTTAGCCTGAAAGATCCTGAAAAGTACGAATTCCGTCCCAAGCATTTGCTTAAGCAGGTTGGCAATGATTATATTTAAAACCTTATTTTTAGTTTATCCCTCTTTTCCCTGGTGAAAAATTTTTGACAGGATTTAGGAGAGAGATGATATGCTTTGCTTTATGGTCTGTAAAGTTTTGAAATAAATAAATTGAGTTCATGTTTCTGTTATCGTGTAACTAAATTAGGCATAGAATTAATCTTGAGACTTGAATGAATTCATGATCTGAATCGAATGAATTCTCAATACAATTTATTGTAAGGGAGAAGCCGGAATTGATAGATTAAGTGACACTCTTACTGTTAGTTTCATCACGGTTCTAAGATGCACTGACCACTAAATCTTTGTGCCTTGATAGAAATTTACTCTGGAATTTTTGATTATTCTGAGGTACCGTATTCATGTTTGTGTAACATCATGGTTGAAAAATACTTACTGATGCCAAGATTTTTTGCCATTTGAAGATTGTGCACATTTATGTTCATCTAGCCAGAGGTGACACCAACAACATCTTCCCATCTGCAATTTCAAAGGATGGTCGATCATACAATGATCAGGTCATTGTCATTTGATTTATGATGTATTGGAAATCATTCCCCTGCTCTGGGATTTTATGATCCAATGCAATTTGACACTTGGAGTTTTATTGCAGCTGTTTAGTGCTGCAGCAGATGTCCTTCGGAGAATAGGCGAGGATGGAAGAGTTATACATGAATTTATTGAACTTGGCGCTAAAGCAAAAGTGGCTGCTACAGAGGCCATGGATGCTGAAGCTGCGTTAGGGGAAATACCAGATGAGTTCCTGGATCCAATTCAGGTATATTTCAGGCTTCTCCTGCCTGACTCTGCTACATGAATTTATTGATTGATGTGGAGTAGACTCTTGCTTGTTCTTGATTGGGAAATAAAACTTTTTTACAAAATCTCAATGTTGACTTGGAAAACATGACCTTTCTATTGCAGTACACTCTGATGAAGGATCCAGTTATTTTACCTTCTTCAAGGACCACGGTTGATCGTCATGTCATTCAGAGGCATCTTCTTAGTGATAGTGTAAGCCTTCAATCTCATCTTCATTATAGATGTGTTCAGTGAAGAAATTGATTTTTCTAATAAGTGCCAATATGGTTGTTTTTGCAGACTGACCCATTCAATCGTTCTCATCTTACCGTCGATATGTTGATTCCTGATGATGAACTCAAGGCGAGAATTGAGGAGTTTGTGAGGTCCCAGGAACTAAAGAAGTATGATAATAAAAGCCGAAGTATTCAGAGTAGTAAGGCCACAATTCAGGCCACGCATGAGGATATGTTGATTGATTAAGAAAATTTTTCAGAGCTTCACTGCATTTGGAATGAAGAATATCGTTCCAGTGGTCTACATAAAACACGTTAAATGTGGATCTTAGATTCATTTGCTTTGTATAATATAACGTAGTCGTTAGAGTTAGAAAGTTGTAAAGATGTTTTTGGTAAGTTATGTAAAGAACTTGTGATTTTTATGTTTAAACTTCAAATTCAAATTTTAGTCTACACAAGTCACATCGGTGTGGGATTTAAATGTGTAATGCACTTGTTCGTACTACACCTTCGAAGTCAATCAAAACTGTTAAATTTAAATGCTGCATTTTGCAAAATAAAACATACACGTGTTAACATATTCAAACAATCCTGTAGAGCTTGAGGATTTATGTTATGTAATTGTAATTCTGAATCAATTTACTTCAGCTGTCTAAGAATGCGAAGTAACAAAGCTCATTTCAATCGGCAACCTCAGTCTTGTGTACGAATAGAATGGCATTTAGGAAATGCAAGCTTAGGCTTGTATTAAAGTGCAAAAATTTTCTTCATAAATTGGGTTATTTGAGCCCCTCAGAAGTTTTGATACTGCTAACATATATATATATACTAAAACAAAATGTGGTGGAAAGAATAAGATGACAATACATTGATCACGCAGAGTCATCATTCTAAAAAGGTGTTTGTATTCTATGGTAAGGACAATAACGCCAGTTTGTAAAAATCGGTGTTATGATGTTACTTCACATATTTGCCGGTCTTGGATTAAGAATGATCACCTTCCTCCTATACTCCTCAGGTCAACAGAGTTGCCTTGCGTTTTGCATACTCATGCACAATACTAATGGCACTCTTGCTATGCCGCAATGAAAACTCTGCGAGTAAGATTTGGCTTTCTTCCATTGTCAGATCGCCATGACAACCCTGCAATGTACCAATATAATGTCAGGTTGTATGGATTGATTCAACTCTGATATGATGAAGAAACGTTACAGGAACAAAAGTGGCTGCAAATGTTTTCTATCACAAAACAGTTGTTAATCCTTTATTTTTATACATACATGCCAGCTCCTTGATCCAGATGGAGGATGCAATAAACTGACCAAAATGGCTCACAATTATGTAAATGAATGAATAAATTGGATTGATAGTTCCTTATGCACCATCTAAAACACATAATTACAACATTTACCGTCCGAGATATTCGGTCACAAACAGCATGGTGCATTAGAATTCCTGCAGCAACTGAAACATTGAAAGAGTCCACCATACCGTTCATGGGAATACTGCAGTGCAAATCAGATAACTCCAAAGCCTCATCACTAATACCCCTGCAACAAGACCTCAAACTATGTTGACCAAACACAAAAAAGAACACCATGCAGTGAGAGGTGCAATAACTATTTGACAGTAAGTTCCAATGCAAGCTGATACCTTCTAACTACCAATTGTTGACGAAATCACAAGTAAAGAAAAATTATATTCAAAATAGACTGATCTTGGAGAAGTAGAAAAGCAGGAACCGTAATCTTGAGGCATTACATGACTAATTTCTGTATTTAAAATGTGCATTCAAAGCCTAAACTTGAAACAGACCAGCTAATCTGTAAGCTTTCAACAGAAGTGAGATAAAGGGCATGAATCAAATTACCTACTCTCATTCCCCACTACGATTGCAGTTGGGCATGACCAGTCCAAGTCATGAATGGACACCTGTACATAGCAGCAAATTGTCTAAAGTGAAATTTATTTACAAGCACATAGAACACAAATACATGCAAAATGGTTGTATAAACTTAAATAAGCAACTCAAACAGTACCGTATCCGTTCCCAGATGTGTTGTAGCAATTCGATAGCCACGAGATTTCAATACTTCAAAGCACTCTCTTGTAGAATCCCACAGTTCAATGTCCAACCATTTCTCAGCACCCATGCTCACATGACGATTTTCTCTGTACCTGCAATGACAAGGTGGGTTAAGCCAGTGTTTTCTTAATAAGATGATCATTAGTAAAGCACTTTCCAGAACATGAGGCATGAAGGAGTTGGGGGTTGGCTTAATTTTGGAACAATACTTGGATTCACAATCCACTTCAACATTATATTAATGTAAACTGTATTAAGCATAAGCAAAATGGGAAAAATGAAAACCATTGATGCATTACAAAGTAGAAAACTGATGTTCAAGCCAAAATGCATTCATAAACTAAATGAAAAGAAAAAGAAAAGTAGAAGAACAAAATGCATTTGACATAACTAGAAAAACAAAGCATGAGCATAGTATATGTGAAAGCTAAATATCCACAAATATCAAAGCCGACATTCAAATGTTAAACTACCCATTAGAGCATTAGTGTAGCAGTCAAAATAATCAAAAACATATACAAAAACAGAATGGCATGGATTGGAAATAAATGAATACTTGTAATAAAGCAAAACATAATTAAAAAGCAAGCAGTGAGAGCAAATGCAAAGAATAAAAACAAGGTTTGTTTCACCTCAAATGTGATTAACATAACACCTTTTGGAGCTGTCACAAGAGACGACATGGACAGATTGAAAGCCAAGGGCATCAGCAGAGCGAAAAGCAGCAGAAACATTGCCAAAGTCACTGAGCCCTTCAACAACCAAACACACAGAGTAGCTCCTATTGCTGACCACACTCCTGAACCTCTCCTTCCTGACGTCAGATATGCATGGGCCCACCGCCGCCAAAATGTCAGCACTTGTGACACAAGTGTTAGTGTTGTGACACCTAAAGGTGTCAACATATGGGAACCACCTAGATGAGGAGGAGGCCTCTAGAGTGGTGTTTCTCTCCATTTGCATCAACCTGGGCACTTCATGTGGGTGTGTGAGCAGGTGCTCCACGGTGTCAATGGGGTGGTCTTCATGCTCATGAGTGATGGGATGATGTTGTGAGAAAGGTTGGTTTTTGATGTGAAGGGGTAAAGAGTGAGTTTTGGATTTGGAGGGAAGCCTCAAACTTAATCCAGAAGTGAGGAGAGAGGAGGGAGGGAATTGGAGAGAGGAGAGAGAAGTGCGGAGGAGAGTTGTGCAAGTTGAAGTTTTCATTTTGGAGTTGTTATGGTTGGAACTTGGTACTAACTTCACTTATGGATGTGGATGCTACCGCTGTCTGTGACTTCTTCTATGTACCGTTCTAACTCTAAGCATACAATTGATTGAGTTTTTACTTTCTAGTACTTTATCCACTGCTTGTAGGGTTTGTTATTTGTTTCCTCCATGGAGTACAATATAATGATATATCACTTATATAAAACACATCCTTCTTCCTTAAAATGGCTAAATATTTAAGTTAATGATAAATTGAGTTCTTTGAATTTTTTATCCAAACAAATGGATATGATTGATTGTTTTATTTGTTTAGCTATATCTTGTAGTTGTTAATCCTGGGTGATTGAGAGTATTGCATGTAAGTTGGTTAAATTTGACCCAAAATAAAGAGTTAATGATAAAAATTATACACAAAAAACTAGATTTTGGACTCCAATGTCACAGTAACAAAAAACATTGGTGAAAATGAGAAATAAAAAATTTTAACGAGTTCGATTTTTTTGCAAAGAACATAATGGAGAATATAAAAGGATTTTATTCTAAATTTAAATTAAATTAATCGATCATCTTATAATTTACCAAGAGTAAAAGATGATTTTTGTATGTTTCTTTGGCCAACGATTTTTGTATGTTAATAATACTGGAAATATTGTCTTATAGTTAATCAAAAAGCATAGTAACATTTTTGAATACTTATTATACTCATTTTCCTGTTAACCTGAAAGTCCATTGCCCCTGCACCAACCTCACCACATTTTGGGTGCGTTTTACTTGTTCTATTTCCTTGCTCAAAGCTGTTTTAAATCTCATGGCTGTTTTACAGAATCTCCACAGCATAAACGTTTTTTTTACCCTCCACCAATAATTGTATAAAACAGAAATATTGTGTTTATATACATGTAACAAAATGATGTTATAGTGAAGCAGACAAAATGATGTTATAAATATACAGAGAATTAGAAAGAAGAAAAAGGACAACCAGAAAAATTCATACAAAGGTTGACCAGTTTAAGAAATAGCCTGCGGCAGTTTAAAGTTATCTTGGTAAATGACATTATCATGACCTCCTTCAAGATAGCCAAGCTTGATGAAGTGTTTGCTGATGCACCATATTTCCAGCTTCTCTTTAACTGATGAAACTGAGCGACCATAACCGTGGATCCAATAGAACAACTCTTAGACATTGGAAGTAGAAGATATTGCCAGTTCAACGTTTCATCCCAATGAATAACTGTATTGATCCCAATGATATTGCCAGTTTAACGAAGAGAAATCTATGACAGTTAATGCTACGTCCATTTTTTGACCTTGAATAAGAATCAATTCAGTCTTCAGATACAAACATCTTGCATTCACCAATGGCTATTCCTCCACCAATGGAGCATATTCAACCAACTTAAGATCCTGGACCAATCTGTCAATCATCTGATATATATCACCAGATCTGGGGTGAGATCGGTCAAAAACAGTAAAATCATGTATCTTTTCTTCTAACTCAATGGAACTAGCTCCAGATGGCTTTTGCCCATCTGTGCACTTCTTCATTTGCAGCCTCACATCAGCAACACTACTCCAATCTCCTGCTTGAGCATATATATTTGACAGAAGGGAGTAATTCCCAACATCAGATGGTTCTAACTTGAGCAGATGGTCACTCACAGCTCTTGCAAGATCTGCATCATTATGCATCCGACAAGCCCCCAAGAGAGTTCCTAATATTTTGGCATTCGGTTCCATTGGCATACTGCGCAGAAGTGCATAAGCTTCCTTTAGATGCCCTCCACGGCCTAAAAGGTCCATCATACAACCATAATGCTCAATTTCAGGAACAACCCCATACACTTTATCCATTGCATTGAAGTACTTTCGGCCTTCCTCAACAAGGCCTGCATGGCTGCATGCACATAAGAGGCCAACAAATGTATACTTATCGGGCCCGTATCCTTCATTTATCATCCTAGAGAAAAGTTTAAGTGCTTTCTTGCCATGTCCATGCACAGCTAATCCCTGGAGCATGGCATTCCAAGACACAATATCTTTCTTTTCTAATCCGTCAAACACATCAAATGCAGCGTCCAAACAACCACATTTTGCATACATATCAATCAATGCATTGGACACTTTAGTGCTGCATCTATATCTAGACCTGTTCATGGAGGCATGAATTTTCTTTCCCAAACACAAAATTCCAGACTCTGCACATGCTGCCAGTATACTTATCATGGTCCCATCATCAGGCTTCAATCTAGTTTCCTCCATCTGCTCATACATTTCGCTTGCCTCTCTAACAAGCCCTCTCTCAGCATAACCGGATATCATAGTGGTCCAAAGGATCATGTTTTTAGCAGGACTCTTATCAAACAATATCCTGGCCATATCAATATCCCCAGCCTTACAGTAACCCCAAACCATTGTCGACCAAGAGATAACATTTCGATGAGGCATTTTCTCAAACAGTTCAAATGCTTTATCCATGTCCCCCTTCTTTGCACACCCATCTAACATTGTATTCCAACTCACCATATCTCTCTCAGGCATTTCATCAAACAACCTGTAAGCTTCTTCCAACTCACCTGCTTTAGTCAACCCACCAATCATAGAATTCCAAGTAACAACATCTTTTTCCTTCATTGACATGAACAACTTCAATGCAGAAGTAAGTCCAAAAGATCCACACTTTGAGTAGCAATCAATGAGTGCATTGGGCACAAATATATCAGAATAAAACCCAGTTTTCTCTACATGTGAATGAATCATTTGAATCACAGGTAACCAAGAATGTCCAATGCAAGCCTTTAACAGATATGGGTATGTGAAATTATCAGGAAACACCTCAAGTCTTTGCATTTCAAAGAAAGCAGCAAAGGCATGAGAAGGGTGAGAATTTTGAGCATGGGCTCTAATCAAAGCATTGAAGCAATGAACATTGGGCTCAACAATTTGATTGAAGACATTAACAGCTGACACAATGTGACGGCTGAGAGAGAGAGCTGAAATGAGTTTGGGAGCAATGTAAAGGTCTTGGTGGAGGTCAGCTTTGAGAATCTGAGCATGAATTTGCTTTATGTGGTCTATGTTAGTGCATTTGTGGAGATCAGAGAGTTTCTCCTCAAGAAGCCTTCGCCTAGAAAACCAAGATGGTGTTCTTAATGGCACAGAAGTTTGCATCATGATTCATGGGATGGGATAAAGGTTTGTGCTTTATTTGAATATGAACAAAAAGGTTTGAGCTTTAGCTACAAAAATGAATGGAAGTATTTGGAGTTTTGACTACTGGTTTAGTTTGCATTATCCGTGTTGAGTTGAGGGCAGAAAGGAAGTGTGGAAAAGTCAAAATTGACCCTGGATTCTGCTTTTTTGAATGAAATGAGAATATATTAATCAGAGTGAAATAATTACAAGGCCCGTGGGCCCAAGATTACAAAAAGAGGGAGCCGAAAAAGCCTATCAGAATGGGTTAGTCACTAAATATAGTGCCACCTGTTGGTTAAGAAGCTATACAGACCAGAGACAAAAATATTTCTCGGAGTGGGAGGCAACTGAGAGTATTTGGGGTTGGGCAACAACACTGTCTGTGGTGGAATTCGTGTGTTCAAAAATACGAAGGTTCCTAATATACCATAGCTTCCATAAGGTGATGCAAACTCCAACCCGCCAAGAAGTGTGCAGTGAAGATTTGGTAAGAATGGAGGTTATCCAATCCGTGATCTCCATTCTCAGAAAATCTGCATGCATGGCCGGAGGGAGGATTTTCTTCCAAACAGCAGCAGCAGACGGGCAGGATTTGAAAGTATGGTCTAAGGTCTCTGGCTGGTTGCTGCAAAATTGGAAGTAGGTATCGGTGGTGAGCTTTCTCCTGAAGCGCTCAGCGTTAGTAAGTAACCGACCCTTGAAAAAGAGCCACATAAAGGTCAAAGTAGTCCAAGAGATTTTGATCTGCTTCAAGCTCCCCAATGGGGGTATAAGAAAGGTGCTTGAGCGGGCCAAGACTACCAACCCAGAAGTCGGACCAGAATTTGAGGTTCTCTCCATTCCCAATGGTCCATTTGATGTTGAGACGGGCGGCAGACCAGCATTTACAAATACTACGCCACAAGTAAGATGCTTGGGGCCGGATAGAAGTTGTATCGACCAGACCAGACGAATGCCATACTTCTGTGATACAACACGGACCCAAAGGGAGGAAGGTTCAGTATGGATTTTGAAGATGAGCTTATGGATAAAGGCCTGATTTTGAGCCTCAAGATTGGTAAGGCTAAGGCCGCCGTGTTTCAGCGGTTGGCACAGAGATTTCCAACCCACAAGAGGAACTCCCTTCCGGTCCGCCGAGTGTCCCCAAATGAATCCCCTGATGATTTTTTCCAACTCGGCACTAGAGCCAGGAGGAAGTAATGTACTTTGCATAGCATAAATTGGGATGGAGGCAAGCGCAGATTTAGCAAGGGTTACTCGCCCTGCGAAAGAGAGAGTGCGCGATTTCCATCCAGCAAGCTTGTGCTGCAGCTTGTCAACCAGGAATTTGTAGGTGGAGGTATTGACCCGCCCATTGATGAGGGGAACGCCCAGGTATTTCCCCAAACTGTCTACCTCGCGGAGCATATACTTCGGCGATCTCTAGGTGGTACGTTCTTGGAGAAGTAGATACGGGTTTTGGAGAGGCTGATTTGTTGGCCGGAAGAGACACAAAAATCGTGAAGAGTCCTCTGGATGATATCAATTTGGTCAGGGGTAGTGTGGCCAAAAAAGATGAGGTCGTCTGCAAAGAAGAGGTGGGAGAGCGGGACACCACGCTGCCCAAGTTTAATGGGTTTCCAATGAGCACCAGAGACCGCTTGTTGGATGGCTTGTGATAGTCTCTCCATACAAAGCACAAAGATGTAGGGGGATAATGGGTCACCTTGACGGATACCTCTTTGAGGTGAGAAGGGGGAGGAAGGCCGGCCATTCCAAAGAACTTGCATGGTAGGGGTAGTGATACAAGTCATAATCAGGGAAATGAGCTGGCGAGGGAACCCCGCGTCTATCAACTTGTCATGAATGAAATCCCACCTCAAACGATCAAAAGCCTTAGCAAGGTCGACCTTGATCGCCATCCAGCCGCTGAGACCTTTCTTTTTGCGCATGGAGTGGATCATCTCCTGGGCGATGATAATATTATCAATAATGCTCTGGCCTCTAATGAAACTGGATTGATACGGGCCAATGAGGGAGGGGAGAGAGTCGCGGATCCGATTAGCCACGACCTTGGTGAAAATTTTGTAGGGGACAGAGCAGAGGCTGATAGGCCGGAACTCACAAATGGAGGAGGGGTTTGTCACCTTAGGAATAAGAGCAAGCAGAGTCTTATTCAGAGATGGATCAAGCTGGCCACCCGCCCAGAGATTCTGAAGATAACGCAGGAGTTGGGGATGAACCGTGTCCCACTGGGATTGGAAAAATAGGGCGTGGAGACCATCAGTACCAGGGGATTTTAAAGGTTTCATCTCAAAGAGGGCCGATTTAATCTCAGCTAAATCAATGTCTCGAGCCATGCAGGATAAGGCGATGGTGTCAATGGGTGGAAATAGGCCGCGACAGAGCAAGGGAGGGACAGAGGGGGCCTCCAGGGAATAAAGAGATGAGAAGTAAGACCGGGCCAGAGAGGAGAGATGATCATCACCATAAATCCAAGAACCATCATCAGCCCGGAGCTTAAGGATCCGATTGCGGCGGTTTCTGATTTTGGCCTTAGCATGGTAGTAGGCTGTGTTGCGGTCGCCGAGACAAATGGCCTCCGAGGAGGACTTTTGGATCCAAAACAACTCCTCCTGAAAGGTGATATGCTCAAGTTCCTCTGCAAGGGATTGCTCAAGATCCATCAGAAAGTCAGAGAAAGGAGCACGGCGAAGGCTGTTCCTGAGGCCCTTCAAACGAGCCAAAATATGCCTCTTCCTCTTACCAATGTGGCCAAAGGTGTCTCTATTCCAAGACTCTGCCATGCTAGAGAAGGTGGAGATGTTTTGGATGAGGTTCTGATCAGGAAGCCAAGCAGAACCCATGAGCCTCTGGAAGTCAGAATGGGTGAGCCAGGAAGCCATAAAACGGAAGGGAGAGCTGGTACGGGAAAGAGGAGGAGAACCCAAGGTAATAAGGATTGGCCGGTGGTCAAATAAGACCTTCGGGAGGTGGTCCACAGAGCTGCTGGGCATAAGGTTAGAGAGGGCAGGAGTACAGAGAGCTCTATCCAGCCGCTCTAGAAGGGTACCTCTCCGCCAAGTGAACCGCTGGCCATTATAACCCATGTCAATGAGCCCAAGGTTGTGGATGAAGGATTTGAAGAGAGGGCACCTGTGGGCTTGTCGGAGGGCGCCACCGCTCCTTTCTTCGGCAGAGAGAATGACATTAAAGTCACCCGCAAGAAGCCAAGGAGAAGTGGAAACAGGGGCAGCAGCAGTAAGGTCATCCCAGAGAAGTTTTCTAAACTGCGGTTGGGGGCTACCATAAACTGCGGTGAAGAGGAAATTTGTGTGGGACGCCTGGATGGAGATTTCCATGTGGATAAACTGAAGATGGTTGGCAAGAATGCGGAGCTGGACGGTGTCTTTCCAGAGGATCCATATTCCACCAGAGAAGCCAGAGGCCTCCACTCTATGGGAGTGAGGGAAGCCGAGTTTGGTAACAATTTTGTCAGCCTGTTTACCTGATACACGAGGCTCAATTAGAACAAAAATATCAACTTTATGATTAAAAGCAAGTGCTTTAAAGGTAGCGGGGAGGCGTGTTTTAGCAGCTCCCTGACAATTCCAAGTAATTATTGACATAAGATAAATTAGAGGGAAGGGGAGGAGGAGAAGTCAACTCCCTCTACAAGTTGAGCAATGGATTCGTCATCCATGTTCTGTTGGAGACTTCTGGCGATCTCTTTAAAGGCATGGTTTGGTGGGCCTTGCTGGTCATGTAGGTGGGTCCCCAGTTTGGGGATGGATGGGCTACTATGGAGATGAATCCCTTTCCGCCGGTGTCCCGAGTCAGGAGGTTTCGGCATGGGGGAATTTTGTGGAGGCTGGGAGGGGGGTTGGGTAGCTTCAGAGGTGGAAGGTTGTTGGTGGGAGTGGCGGGGGTTGGGTTGTCTGGCATCGGCTACGTGAACCACAGTGTGGTTGGCTGCCGGAAGGTCAGAGGGGAGCTGTCGAGAGGTGTAGGCATGGGAGGAGAAAATGCCCTCTTTGCTGGGGGTGGTCGGGGGAATGATCTTTTGTTTGTTACTGTGTTCCTTCCCTGTCAAGTCCTTGGGGATTTGAGGATCTCTAGACGTTTTCGCCTTGCGCCAAACTAAGGGTGGTTCCCCGTGAAGGTGGGGTTGGGTTTGCTGGGGGGGTTCATCATGGGGTGGGGCATCGGTGAGGATGTCGAATCGAGAGCCAGTGTGGGTGGGTCTATGATCCTGAATGAGAGGTTTCTTAGTGTCCTTCTCCGGTCGTTTCTTTCTTGGGACTACCATCCATTCCCCAAAGCGGGGTTCCTCACTGTTGTCTCCAACCACTGCCGCCGGGGGTTGGTGGGTGGGTTGAACGTCCTCAGGGATGGGCTTGTTATCAGGGCAGTTCTCTTTTGGGTGGCCATAACGCCCACATTGAAAGCAAATGGATGGCAAGCCCTCGTATTCAACATAGATGACCTGTCCGTCCACCACGAGTTTAGGGATGAGGGGTTTGGATAGGTCCAGAACCACCGCTAATCGTGCAAATCGGCCGCGTTCGGCGGACTCGGTGTGATAATCCACCTTTATCACTTCTCCAAAGAGGTTGCCTATCGTCCGGATGACTTGTTTGTGGTAGTAGTGGGCTGAGAGGTACGGCAAACGGATCCACCCGACCACTTGTTTGACCACAAAGTTGCGGGGGTTGAAGTCCGGGGACCAAGGTTGGACGGCAAGGTAGTGGCCAAACACCATCCATGGCCCGCCAGTGAGAACACGCTGGTAATCTTGCTCGCTTTTGAAGCGGACCAAAAAGCAGTTATCTTCAAGATCTGTGAGTTTGTATTGACCCATGGGCTTCCAGAGGTACTGGATCTGGAGGCGCAGGTGTCTGAAGCTAATCCGTCGACCCAGTAGCTTAACTACGACGGCAAGGCCTAATCGGCGGTGGAGGGTGTCCAGAACGTGGGCGGCGAAGTTAATGGATGGAATGTCACCGGACAAGTCAATCGACACATCCTCTTGCCTGAGGATAAGGTCATCGTCATCTTCAAAGGGTGGCGGTTCAGAGGCCAAAAGTTTTGGGGGGTGGTTGGGGTTGGGTGTTGTGGAGGGGGACGGTGGTGGAAGGAGGTATGGTAGAGGAGGGGGTTTCAGGGATGAACTCAGGGGAGTCCTCAGGGTTCGGATCAGCAAGATTGGTGGCTGGTGGGGAGTCCGTCTCCATGGAAACCGGGGGAGAAGGGGGTTTAAACTTGGCTTTCTTTGCAGATCTGGTGTTTTCAGGAGGAGAGGGTGCTTGGAGCTTGGGGAAGCTTTCGATGGGCGGAGGGAGCATGACGGTCTAGGAAAGAGGAAGGAAGGAGGAGGGAAGATTGGAAGATCTAGAGAGAAGGCAGAGAAGATTCTCTCTCTAACCCATTTTTTTCACCCTGGATTCTGCTTTGATGGACTGCTTTCTCCTCTTATTGTGTGGGGTCCACTCTGCTTCCAACTCATCAGCCAACGACCATCTCATGGCCTGCACTAGTCAACTGGTATATATTATGAACTACTCATGATTTTGTAAATAAAATACTCCTAGATTAAATTAAATTTTTTGAGAAGAAAAGAACAAGATTCCAAGTGTTCACACATGGGAAGGACTTAGGCTGGCAAGAAAAGGAAGAATATATCATATAGATTTGAGTTTGTTCCTATCCACTGAATGATTAGAAATTTGGAAATCCCGTTCAACTAAGTAAGAAGCCCACATTTCTATTCAGCTAGCTAACAAAACACGAAACCATCACTTAGGTGACTGACACCATTTTAACAGGTTCATGATCTCCTTCATCGGTTCAAAGCTAAAGTAAAATTAGCCAGACAAAAAAAGTGAATCATTAGCTGAGCTGAGGAATGAAGAGCATGAGAATTCATAAAATGACGTACCCACGGTGGAAGTGGTGGGGAAGGAGGAGTCTAAGATCAATTTGACTTTGTTTGTTTGTCATTGTAGTTACAAAATGAGCTTAATGATAATGCATGATATTACATGTTATTAGATTATACTCCCTCCGTTCCTAAATATAAGATGTTAATTTGGGGAGATTAAGGAATACAATAAAATTACATGATATTCCTAAAATCCCCTCAATTACTTAACTTTAAAAGGAGGAGGGGGTTTCAATGAAAAGAGAGAGTATAAGGGTAGTTTGGGAAAAACTTGAGATAAAATAGGAAGTGATCTTATATTTAGGAACTTATCTACTTCCTCTAAGTCATTTATATTTAGGAACGGAGGGAGTATATGAACTTTTAAGTTATTCAATTTAGTTTGATAGATAATTATAAAGATCCATATTTAATGGTAGCTTATTTTACAAACTACTACTTAAATATATGAAAAGTTACAACTCTAGCACTGGATGGAATTAATAAATATATGAAGATAATAGGGTAGAAGTGTTGTTGTAATTGTTAAATGCGCAGATTGAGCGGCCTGCCCAAGCGCCAGTAACAACTTATGTAAACTTTTGATTATAAAAAATGTATTCACGAGGGTGGAGGCGGGGAATAAGAAAAAGAAGGTAAAAGTATGATGAGTATTGGGGTTGATGTTAACAGCATTACGCACCAATGTCCAATGGCATGAATTGGTTAGCTGAGTCATGAGTCATGAGGGGCCTATTATAACTATAAGTAGGAGTGTTGTGAGGAAAACGTCGTCGTATAGGGGCACAGTGGGCCCCATCTGCCTACTTCCTCCATCTCCACCTAACCCTCTTCCTTCCTTCCTCCCATGTTTCTGTCTTGTCTTGCTTGCTTTCTTTCTTTCTTTTCTCACCCACCCACCACCATTGCTACCATTTTCCTTCGTTTTTCCACCCCTCTAACATATATATATATTTATGAGTCTCCCTCCGTCTCATTAAGCCTTACTTGAGCAATTCAATTCATTCATCTTGTTGAAATGGAGAGCATGCTCTTGAGACCCACCACTACCACTGCTTTTCCTTCTTCTTCTTCTTCTAAACCCACTTACACTCCTCTCTTCCCTACACGCAATCCTTCCTTTCTCCTCAATCCCACTCCCAATTTTCCCTCAAAATTCAATCTTTCACTTCACGCTTTCACCACCTCACCTCCTGGGTATCTATCCTTCTTCATTCTTCTGCTTTCTCCTTTTATTTATTTCCTTCTTATCATGCTTTCTGTTGCCTTGCCCCTCCTGCATTTTCCATCTCTTTTTAACCATCCCACGCCTTCTCATTTTCTTCTCACTTTTTGTTCTCTCTACAATAGGGAAAGGAGCACACTTTTTTTTTTTAAGAAAAGGAAAATCTTTGTTTTGTTCTTCCCCTTTGAAACTAGGTGCCCACATGATTAGTAAAGGGCAGGATAGTGATCCTGGAATTCTGTGTGATTTATTTATTTCAATACCCAGAAGAAAATTTATGCTGTTAGTTTGCACTAAGGAATTGCCCTCACGTACATACCTGCTATGCCATAATTTTTGTTTCCTTTTCAGCTGTGTTGTTTGCCTCCGTCATAATTTTCATATGAGTGCCTTGCTTATGTTATGTTCTAATATCTAGTTTACTCACACATGTCCAATTCTAGTTACTTTATTAAGGTTTCTCTAATATTCAGATTCCAGCCTTTGTGTCCAATCAAAATTCTTGGCTTACACAAGCACAGGGAGAACTTGTAAATTTGTTTGAGTATGTTATTGCTCAATTGAAGTTTTAATTTCATTGCCTATGTGTAGATCTGTGCCGGCAAAGAAAAGAATTGATGAAAGTGAAGACTATAATCTAGATCATATACGTCGTTCTTTAATTCGTCAAGAGGATAGCATAATATTTTGCCTTCTGGAACGAGCAAAATATTGCTATAATGCAGATACATATGACCCTGATGCCTTCTCCATGGATGGATTTAATGGATCCTTGGTGGAATACATGTTGAAGGGAACTGAAAAGCTTCATGCTAAGGTATGGAACCAAAAGCTTGATGATCATGTCATATTTTATTTTTTCCTAACTTGGTTTGCATTTCACTGTAGGTGGGTAGATACAAGAGCCCTGATGAGCATCCATTCTTCCCTGAGGGCTTACCTCAACCAATGTTACCACCTTTAGCTTATCCCAAGGTATTGATGAATATACTTGTATTGATTGGAAAGCATATACTGTATCAATTTATTCAGCAAGAAGTAGGAGCAACTTTTAAGATTTAACCGAGTTTTATATAATGGACATGTCATTTTTTTATTGTCCATGTTTACTCTGATTCACTTGGTCAATTTTCTGGATTTACTGGAAAGTATCCATTCTATGGAAGCTACAGTCAGGCATTCAGTATTAACAGCCTTGTAAAGTTAATGAACTTTTCCCAACAGTTTGTTCTTTCTATATTTTCTTTCACTTTATCTCTCTTTTTTACTCTCTAGTCCAACATCAAGTATGCAATCACAATAATTAAGATTGTTCCCTTCATGAACTTCCTGGTTTACGATTGAACTGTCTTCTTTGGACTGAATTATGAATATTTTTTTAGATAGTAACAGGGCCTTAAAGCCTGATAGACTCTCTCTTTTGCTGTGTTCATGATTTTCGACATAAGAATTGTTGTATATACTATTAGTAGACCATTGCAGTTTGCAAGCCAAATCACACTTAATTGAGAAACATTATTCTACATAACTAATGCTACTCAACTTTGTAAAATCTGTTGCTGTCAGATTTTTCTGTGGCGTCCTGAGCAGGCGTTTATTTTATTATTTGTTTATTTAATATAATTAGCGAATATCTAATAGAAAGATTATAAATTTTTCTTGTGTTACTTTACAATGCTTGTGCTAAATCTTTTATATGCTAAATGTACTCACAAAATCGTTGATCATATGTGAATAGGTATTGCATCCCATTGCTGATTCAATAAACATTAACCCTAAAGTGTGGGAATTGTACTTTAATGTTCTCATCCCTCGGCTAGTCATGGAAGGAGACGATGGTAATTGTGGATCTACTGCTGTTTGTGATACAATGTGCTTGCAGGTATACATTTTAATTCATTCATTTTCTTTTCCAGTTCTGTTGAAACATTGTTGAGTTGCATATCATTTTTATTTTCAAACTTTATTCATGTAGTATCATTTGTCATGCTCTCATTGTTGTTCTTGTTCCTCATTTCTTGGTCATTTTGCTACATTGGTGAAGATTTTGTAAATTGAATGCAATGACTTCCTTAAATAAAAAACTTAGTAAGTTTACCTCTTAAAAAACTATGTGTTGGCTGCTTCCTCTGTTGAACATGATTACCGTGTTGGAGTTTACATTTATCATTCATGCTCAAAGCTTAATGTTAAAAATTTCTAATATTGTGAAGACCATGGTAGTGTCAACATTCTGATCAACCTGTACAGTTCAATTGATAAAAAAGCAGCTGATCTGGTCCCGTGCTAATTATCAGTTTATTTGTTATACTGAACTTGAATATGTTAAAACACAATAATTGAACCAGTAGATTAGCTGATTGAGTCAATAGGATAGTTTTTTCTTTTTATGATAAATAATTTTATATATCGTTTCATGTTAACTGATTAAGTAACTTCAGACCAAAGCAAATTGTATCAATTTTATGTTATAACTGAGAAATTACGACCAGTTCAATAGCTTGGCAAACTCTGACTCTAAGGTGTTTGTATTTTTTTTACAACTGCAGACTCTCTCAAAGAGAATCCATTATGGAAAATTTGTGGCTGAGGCTAAGTATCGAGCTTCCCCTGATAAATACAAAGATGCCATCATAGCACAGGTATTAATACTCATGATAAAGTGGTTAGATTTCTACGAATGCCTTGTTATTATTCATATTGAGTTAGTATAATTCTGGTGTTTGTGGTATTTATGCTTGAGACGCAAATCATGTACCTTAAATTCCTACTTATTTACATCATTCTTATGCCACAACTTATGAAATCATCTAACAAAACGATTCTGTTTCTGTTTAGAACTTGCAAAGTATCAGAGGATGAACCCAATGCAATTGGTAGTTTATATTGCTAGGCTGATTAACTTGTAGCCCCGGAAGAGTAATTTATGTACTAACTTTTGAAAACTTAAGTTACTTAGGTTTAACAATTCAAATATCACCTTGACTGGTTGACTCTTGATTTTTCTTTGGGTATGTTTTGCATGTTTGCGCAAACTGGGTTTTTAATAGAATTATTTTTGACTCCGTAGGACAAAGATAAGTTGATGGATACACTAACATATCCTGAGGTGGAAGAGGAAATAAAAAGGAGAGTAGAAGAAAAGACCAAGATTTATGGGATGGAGAAGATTATGTATGGTAAACACCATGAAGACGAACAAGTCTACAAAATCAAGCCAAGCTTGGTTGCTGATCTGTACAGTAATTGGATCATGCCATTGACAAAGGAAGTTCAGGTGGCGTACTTGTTGAGAAGATTGGACTGAACAACATTCCTTTGATGGATGCAGAGTATATTATTGCTTCTTTTCTGTAATGTGGCATACGTGTGTTAAAACTGGATCCATCAGTGAGTCAAAGAATATGTTAGTTGAAAATTCTTTGGAATTGAGATAAAACTGGTGATATTAATATCTGTATATGAAATATCATTTCTCTCAGTTACACTAAGATGGCTTTGAAAAGGTTATAGAGATGGTTGAGCATTAAATCCAAGAACAATGTATTACTTAAATGACATTTCATACTCAGTGTCACATAGATGATGTTGATGTTCAATTATGTAAAAACATGTTTGTTTTCTCTCATATCATTTCTCCTCATATCCTTCAGAAGCACGGACCATCTACATTGAATTGTATGGTTAGAAAAAATAACAACTTATATTTTTTTACAAAAATTGCATATCCACAGAGGATAAAGAAGAGATCCACTTTCATAAGAGACATAAGTTTCTTTATTACAATCAATGATTAAGATTTTCTTTGAGGGACGATTACGTTGAATGAAAAAAATAGGAACTCGTCAATTTAATTTTTTAATCATAACAGACATGGTGAGCTAATATTTAAAAAAATGACAAAATAAAACAACATTTCTTTTTAACTAGGATTCAACTTGAATTGAGATTGATATGGCACTACTTGAGTTGGTAAACATTTCTCTTTTATGCAAACTTAGCAACACATAAGAATGAGAACAAGTATTTGGAGAGGAGTGAGACTATTGCATTTGGAGGGATCCAAATTCAGTGCTCAGCCACATTTTACTCATCCAGCTTCTCATCTCCAAAAACTGTGCGTTTCAATTAAAAAAGGCATCTTTCTTATAAAAAAAATAAAAAAGCCACACTGGCCCCACCTCACTTTCTCTCCCCCAACACTCTTCCCCATTCCCACCTCCATCTCCGACCACCATACACATCAGCTTCAGCCACATGGTCATCACAACCACCTTCAACCTCATCATCATCCTACGCTCCTTCACTCATCTCCACCAACCTCCCAAATGAACGCCATCTCCAGTCCTCTATCCTCGCCGTCGTGTGTGCCGCCAGCACGGATTCACTCGCTGGAAATGTGGCTTTCTGATTCGGATCGTCGCCGGCGGATAACGCCGTGCTCCGCCACACGAGGGAGGTGAAGACGTAGAATCCGGCGATCTCTGCGGCAGCAGCGGTCGTGGATTTGGCCCAAGGTCGAAGAGGAGGTGGGTGTGGAAGGAGGAGATGGAGGTGGGGATGGGGAAGAGTGTTGGGGGAGAGAAAGTGAGGTGGGGCCAGTGTGGCTTTTTTATTTTTTTTTTATAAGAAAGATGCCTTTTTTAATTGAAACGCACCGTTTTTGGAGATGAGAAGCTGGATGAGTAGAATGTGGCTGAGCACTGAATTTGGATCCCATTTGGAGAGGAAGAGAGAGTATGGTGAGGAGGTGGTAGCAGAGGAATTAGATAGAGGAATTAAATGTTGTCGTAGGAATGGTGGTGGTAGGGTAGCATATTTGGGCTGAAACAATTAGCTGAAGTGAAGTGATAAGGGGAAATAAATACTTCATTAGTTTTAAAACATAAGACCATTTTAAATATGGTGTGATAGTTCAGAAAGTAAAATATATTACTAAATTATAAGATATGTCACATGTAATTAGATGATGAGTTAGTAGATAAGTAGAATAAATTAGATTTGAGAAAAAAAATTAACTACATATAATTTAAAATGATTAATTTATATCCTTAATTCTATCCAAAAATAGTTAAAAATTTTCTAGTATTAATTGTTTTTATGTTTTTATTCTGTAATTTTATAATTTTTTGTCACATTAAGTACCCAATCATCATGCCATAACTAAACTAAGCTTGTTACTAGCATGTCATATTTTGTTTTTCACACCATCAAGTTTCTCCTAAACTATAAGAACTAAATGTTGTGATGCAATTAAAGTTGAAGAGCTAAAACATATAGGAATCAATGATTGTATTAACTTTTTATAAAAAGTAAAAAGAGTTCAAAAAAATTATGAAAATTGAGAATAAAAAGAAGTTGTGAGACACTTTAGATAACGTTGCGACCATTTACTTACTTCTTGTCATTAGAGGCATGGCTTCCACTTATTACTCACCTTCCATCCCATGGCTTCCCACAAGATCACCCAAAGTTGGAACCTTTTCACTCACTCTATCAAACCCAAAACGTTATTCATCTTCCTTTCCCACAGTCAGAGCCTCAAGCTCACAGTCCTCTCCCTCCATAGAAGAA
This sequence comes from Mimosa pudica, assembly GCA_029929735.1. Classification (NCBI taxonomy): domain Eukaryota; kingdom Viridiplantae; phylum Streptophyta; class Magnoliopsida; order Fabales; family Fabaceae; genus Mimosa; species Mimosa pudica. The sequence goes on along the minus strand of JAKELP010000021.1, from coordinate 439,870 downwards.
GCAGTGATGAGCATAGACAATCTCCATAGCTTCATTGAGCTCAACATGGGAAAATGGAATGGTTCTTTCTATGTAAGTATTACAATGCACAAGTTACTAAGACTTCTTCACTCTTACATTCTTTTTTTCTTTTGGCAGCAATTTGATGCTTCTGGGCATTTGTTGCAACAAATAAGTACCAAGCTTTCAGCAACTTCCTATGGCGAAGACCATCTCATGAGCCTTATTCAAACGTAAGCTTCTTATCACTTGCTTTATGCCTTCAAAGGACTCATCTTTTATGGAGACACCCGTTTTATGAGAGTACTTATCTGTTGAATGACTTTGTAGATAGTAGAGACAAGGTGACAGTATATGTTGAACATTCTCTGTCTCATTTATTCAGTGTATTTAATCCTATTGCTCTTACATATATGCTGTGTTATGGAGTTCTTTTATAGCTAAGTTGTCATAAATCACTATATCTGTTACAACAATTACAAATCTTTGATTACTTTTTATTATGTTGCTTCTTGTAGCCTTTACATTAAGCAGCCTTCATCAAATACTTCAATTTCGGGAAATGATGGGGAACCGGAGTGGGCGGAGTACAAAATCAAAGAAACCAATATGTTCACTGTTGATAAATATCAACAAGTGAGTTTTTCTCATATTGCTTCATGGTGTAGAGTATGCATAGTGCTCAGTTTCTTTTGATGGAAAGAGTTTCTTTGAACTATTTTTTGTAATCCCTTTGTCTTCTGTAATATCCACTATGGTTAGCCTGCAGATTGGCTTTTTTCCTTCTCAAAGAGCATTTTCCCTGAGGTATCAAACAGCCGGTATGTTGGAATCAGTATTGAGGCAAGGAGTTCTTGGAGAAGATGACACTGGTGAAGAATCACCAAAGTAAGTGACTCTCTGAAAGGTCTTCAAGTAACAAAAGTAAAGAATATGCTTTCCTCTTTCTTTTCCACTTGCATAGAGATGATTTGGTAACTAATTATACTCCGGTAGTGTGATTAGCATGCATAATACTGACACTTTTGTTGTCCATTGGGCACTAATATAGGTGCTTAAACTCTAGAGATGTGTTTAAAGTATGTGTATATATATATGTGCACCAACAGGATTACACGTGTACAGCTTTTATATATACCTATTGCTTAGGCTTTCTTTCCATTTGCTTGATGTGCAGAAATGTAAAGCTTCCCTCTCGGCGTCCTTCTGTTGTGTGTGAGAGTTGCTTGTACTCTCTACAGGCAGAGATGCGAGCAAGAGCCTTTCACATTTTGGATCCCAAAGGAGTTGTGGATATGCTGATTGTTTTCCTGGAGGAAACAAGTGATGGGCCTCCTCCTCTGCTTGATAGTTCAATGGTACTAGGGATAAGTACAGTTTTTCACTCTTATATATGATACAAGGTCTTTTACCCACAAGCACTGGCCTATGTGTATAACTGCATTAGGAAGAAATTTTTTTTACTGATTTTCAGAAAAGCTTGATGACCGAGTTATTCTTTCGTTGGTGGTTTCTTTCATGTATGATCCAATTTTCTTTGACTGGATTGTTGATAGGACAAAGAGAGTAGGATTTTACCCTTTCTGGGGAAGTGGAAGGGCCGCTCTGTCACGAAGCGTAGTGGTGTGTATGGATCTACCATTTCTGAAGCTGATACAGCTGTGTCACTTGAAATGGATGAAAATGGCCAGCTTAGTCAGGTATGTCTCCCTTGAACTCAAAGCAAATGAATGTCAGTAAAATTTACTGTTCACTGCTCAAATGTATTAATCGGTGGCTATACTCTTAAAACTACAAGAAAAATAAACAAGTTGGAAGTTAACCAAGAGGTTATGACCCAATGAAGTGTAACAGTGATAAACACAAGGTCTCGAGTTTGAGTCAATGTGAATGAAAAATGCCTTTGAGAGAGATGCCCCAATGAAGTGTAACAGTGATTGAATCTGCCAGTCAAAAAATGTACAAGTGCTGAAGAACCACTTAACTGAAATTGCACAAGGAGTGCATTTACTTGACGTTGATATTGTAAAATGAAAAGGTTGCTGCTTCTGTGTATCAGGTTATGAGTTCAACATCAAAGAAGGAAAATGAAAAGGTGACCACAAATGTGGAGTGGAAAGGTACAATGTCCGAGAATTTGGTTACATATGATGGGGGATACCAGATTACACTGTTGCCGGGAGGGATGTACATGGGGTGTCCATGTGACGTGGCAAAAAGTGTTGCAGAGTCAAAGTCTTTCCATTTGGAGTTCTGTTGGCTTGAGACACCTAACCTGAGACAGAGATTGGTTCGCACTTATGATGTGCAAGGCTTGGCTGTTTCTTCCACTTATTTCTCTGAGACCAAGTCCTGAATTCTCTGTTTACCACCTCTCAACACCTTTCATTTTCATGTTTTTTTAGAGAAAGAGAGTAGTTTGGCTCAATGGTAAGCTCACCTGCCATGTGGGTTGAGGTCGTGAGTTCGAATTAGTTTCTTTGTATAAAGCAGAGGTAAGACTGTCTAGTATATTCCTTTATTCAATACTATTAGTAAGTGGTGACTATAATTGGGTTGACCCTTGAGTAACTAAATATAGTTGAATGACATTAATCTCTTTGAGCTTCACTTTCAATCACTGTTTTACTCCAGATATTTTCATTATATAAATCTGTATGTTTTGACAAAATCCTTATGCCTTTTTAGTTTTTAGTACTCCATGTGTAGTAATTAATGTTATGCCTTACTTTCAAATACTCTTCCTCAAACATTCAAACATTCGAGTGAATAAGACTTATTGAGTAACTAAGTGGCATTCGGCTTTGCCTTTTTCTATATTAATACATTTTTTGGAGTCAAATATGCAATAAAGGTCACGTAACAATAAGGTCAAGAAAATTTATTAAGCCATCCATTCCTAAATAGGAGTATAAGGCTTATTGAGGAATGTACGTTTATTTATAAATATAAAACATCTTTTTAGTTTTTCACAAATTATCCCTAAATTATCCTTAGTGTAACTTCTCAACAATAACAAACGAGAGTGGGAGTAGGAAGAAGAAATAAGTAATGCTATTATAAAGTATGAGTTTATTTATTGTAGCTAATAATGGTAATATTAAATTTAAGTTGAATTAGACAAAAAAATTAAGTTTTTCACTTATTGTATATGTTGATAGTAGGGGTGGTTAAATTCCTACTGAAAACATGATCTTACTCAGTTCAATTGTTTCCTTTTTGTTTTTTCAGTTATTTCAATTCACTTAGTTTTTATAAATTTCAGTTTTCAATTCACTTGTTTAATAATTGATTTGATTAAAACTTAAAAAAAGAAAACTTTAAAATCTACATAAAACTTTTTGGATTCACATAATTTTATCATTAAAAAATCTACATAAAATTGGTGACATTTTTTTAAATTCAAACAAAAAAAAATGTGAACCCAAAATCATTTTTTGGCTGGAAGCAGAAAGACATCTCCCCTACAATATAATTAGAAACAAATTTAATCATAAAAGAATAAAATGACTTTATATTTAGATTAGGAGTGGAGTGAATGTATAGCCTACGTGTTAGCAATAGCATGAAGTATTTTAATTAGAAAGTCTCCGTATCCAAACAACGTAAGCATGGAGGAAGATTGGAGTCGTTAGCCGTTAGGATAAGGTAGTTAGCTTGCAACGAACTCCACCGCCAAAAACACCACCTATTAGCTGCAATGCAATACAATACAATACAATGGTTTCTCTTTTGCAACCATATATATCAGCATCATCCCAACCAAATTCCTAACAGAACCTCCAAAAGCTTCCATTTTTTATTTTTCTGTTACCATGTCACCAAAACATGATTCCACAACTTTCTCTCCCTTCACTTTCGGACCCTTTCCTCACAAAGCCACCAATCAATCATATTTCATTTTCCCCAACATATTTCACTATATCAGGAAGAGAGAGAAAAACCATCGTCAACACAACACAACACAAACTCATTCATTCATTCATCATCAATAATATTTCATTGCATTTCCCCCTCAACCTCAATGTCATCGAATTAATGCATTCTCTTCTGGAACTCTCTCTCTGAACAATGTTCGGAGGAGCTAATGCAACCAAAATCATTAGCCTGATGTAGGGGATCATGCCCCTTTCATCATTCTCTTCCCTCCTCATAGGCTCGATGATCTCCTTCTTTTTTTGTCGATCCATTCTAGCTCACATTTGGGAGGAAGAACAAAACAATGGGTTGCATTAACTCTAAGAAGTTATATTCCACATATTCGCCTGAATATGTTCGTTCAGCTTCGTCGAAAGCCGCCACCGATAAGAGGTCTTCTTTGTTGGAGCCATCATCTAGACTCCATTCTGGTCTTCTCAATTATGAGACCAAAGTGGAACAGCAACAGTCCGAGGATCGGCCTCAGGATGGGAAGGGATTCTATAGGAAGAACAGTTTTAGAAGATCTGGTTCTATCAGAATTTCGCCCCGGTTCGTCCAAGCTGAGCAGAATGCAGCTGGATGGCCTTCTTGGCTTACTTCTGTTGCAGGGGAAGCTATCCAAGGATGGCTGCCTCTCAAGGCTGAATCATTTGAGAAATCAGAAAAGGTTGGGAAAATGTTCATTCTTGTTGTAAGCATTGTTATTGCAAAATTAGACTTTTCTTGTAGCTCAAGGTTTCTTCAGGTGGTGTATGTACATGCTTGGGATTGAGTTCACTCTATTTTTTTAAATGTAGAAAAGTTGGATATATGGTGTTTTTGAATGTAAAATAGTTCTAGAGTCTAGACATATGTGTAGAATCATAATTATGCTATACTTCATGCTGCCAGTAATGTCTAAAGTGACACTGCGGATATGCCAAATGACTTCATTATCAATCAGAAAAGTTCTGGAAGGCGGCATAAAGAACGTAGTGGCACAGATACGATTGTCCAGTCCTGTTACAATTTATTGGGTTGGCAATTATTGTGTTGATTTGTTTCTTATCAATGCTATACAATGGCTTGGTTAGAGAGTGTCACTTTCTAGTCAACTTAATCACAATTTTGGTCTTTTCTCATGATTTTTATTCACTTTTTCTGCTATAGATTGGACAAGGTACATATAGCAGTGTGTTCCGGGCACGGCAGGTTGAAACTGGGAGGTTGGTTGCCCTGAAGAAGGTACATATTGAGAATTTCCATCCTGAGAGTATTAGGTTCATGGCAAGAGAAATAGCAATCCTACGTAGGCTTGACCACCCAAACGTCATGAAGTTGGAGGGTATTATTACATCACGTCTATCAAGTAGCATATACCTTGTATTTGAATACATGGAACATGATCTTGCAGGCCTAGTATCCTCTCCGTACATCAGGTTCAGCGAGACTCAGGTTTGCCATCATCTTCTTTCTGATTAAGTAGTTTGTTTTTGGATATTAGAATATAAATCCCACATCAAACCAATGAAAGATGAATGAAAGGTATATATATAGCCTTAAGCAAACCTATGCATGTAGCATGGACAGGAAGAAGTAGTGAAGAACAGAACAGTAAATCTAACAGATGCATAGCCATTTTTTTTTAATTTCAGGATAGCTTTTTCTAGAGGTTAAAATCTACATTATTGTTCTGTAAAACAGGTTAAATGTTACATGAGGCAATTATTAAGTGGACTTGAACACTGCCACATACATGGCGTTATGCACCGTGACATCAAATCAGCCAATATATTGGTAAATAATGAAGGTATTCTTAAGATAGGAGATTTTGGACTGGCAAATACACTCAACAACAATCATGCCTTGACCAGCTGTGTGGTGACTCTTTGGTATCGTCCTCCTGAACTTCTGATGGGATCAACAAACTATGGTTTATCAGTGGATCTATGGAGTGTGGGTTGTGTATTTGCAGAGTTTTTTCTGGGGAAGCCTCTTCTTAAGGGGAGAACTGAAGTAAGTTATCTCTGCCTGTTCACTTGTTGGCTAGATATATACAGTTAATACAGTTAAGGGGCTGCTTCAACTAAACTAATGCACATCGTTTTTGGTTTTACAGGTTGAACAATTACACAAAATATTTAAACTTTGTGGCTCTCCACCTGATGAATTTTGGAAAAAGTCTAAGCTTCCTCTTGCAACAATGTTCAGACCTCAGACTTATTATGAATGCTCTCTAAGGGAGTACTGTAAGGACTTTCCAGTTTCAGCTGTAAAATTAATTGAGACTTTACTTTCCCTTGACCCTAATGAACGTGGGACTGCTTCCTCTGCTTTAATGTCTGAGGTGCCCTACTTCAAACTTTGCATTCAAATAATCTTAATCCTTTATTTTTGGTGAATAAAAAAAATCTTTTTCTATCATTATGCTATCTGATTGGTTACAATTAAAACGAGATTTTTCATGTGATCTTTCCTCTTTCAGTATTTCTGCACCAAGCCATATGCTTGTGATCCATCACTTCTTCCAAAGTATCCACCTCACAAAGAAATGGATGTCAGGAATTGGGAAGAAGCACATAGGTGAGAAAAGTTTCTGTAGGACACAAATATTCTGAAAATGCTAATGTATCTTGTAGTTGAATATTTCTGATCTAATCACTTATTCTAGTTCCTTATTATCCTTTGTTGTGCTGGTTCAATGAAGATAATTGGTTACATCGTCTTCTAAGTCAATTTTTTCAATTTCAGTTTTATTCAAAATTGAGGGTGTGTATGTGTGTGTTATTATGGCTTTCCAAATCAAACAAAATACTTTATCTCCAAAGTCAGTGACAAAGTTGAAGCATTGTTTTGTACTCTCAGGAAAAAAACTGTAGATAAAGTGCAAGAAGCTGCGAAACCAAGGCAACAAAAGCGAGTCCATAAAATTTTGCAAGAATCAAGTGATGTCAATTACTCGGCTCCAAAAAGAGAGGTACTCTCTTGTATAATATTGCTACTCCCTTCAGTCCATATTATAAACCGCCTTTAAATGACTCACCAGAACTAAGGAAAGAGATAGTTGGCTAGTTCACTTCATCTGAAAATATCAAAATAGAATACTTTTCGAACCTTATGCATATTTGATCATAGAAAAATACTAGATTAGATTTCAAATCTTACCTTAGTAAATTACACTCCCTCCTGTTCTAGATGTAGTACCTATAGGGAGGAGTTGGTCTTGGTTCTAATTCTAATTTTTGTCAACTTCCTCCCAAATCATCCCTATTATAATGCTACTCCCTCCATCCCTATAAATATAAGGCTACTTTTTCTAATTTTATTATATTAAGGATGTTGGTTAAGTTAATTATTATCATATGATATTACTAGTTCACCCTAACCATATACCTTTATCCCACTCTCCCTCTCTTTATTATTATTATAAATATTATCAGGGTTAATCTAGGAAAAAATTGGGAACAACTAGAAAGTGACCTTATATTCAGGGACAAATTCAAATTTGATTAGTGGCCTTATATATATATTTAGGAAATAAGTCCTATATTTAGGATTGGAGGAAGTACAAATGATCATATTTTGGAAAAAGTTCATAAGCAACCCACCAAGTGACTTGTATCATAAACCAGTAATTTCTTCTACAAAACTCCATAATTTGGATTTGAGGTATAATAAAGAAATCTATTTCTTAATTGCGTGATCTTGTCCATATTTATACAGGAAGCCAAGAACATCTCTCATAGCACTCGCAGAGACAATGTAAGAATGAATCTCCCCAAGGAAAAAGGAGGAGCTATGCATAGAGGGACAGTGAGGCCATCATCAAATGCAACTTCCGGGACTACACGCTTGTTAGTAGATGCACCTAATGGCTTTAGTGTACACGTGGCAGTCTCTGGATCTAATGGCTTTGCATGGACCAAAACTAGAAAGGGAGATGCTACATCAACTTTGTCAGATGGCTCAAAAAGCAAAATTAGTGCCCTTGATCCATCCTTTGCAAAAGGAACCTATGATCTAACTAAACGTGCAGTGAAAAATATATCAGAAAGAAAATATATCGGTAGTAATGCAAGCCATTATGGCAAGACTTTCAACCATCACCGACAACAAGTGTATCAGGCCCCACATAACACAGCAGACACAATCAATGAAGCTGATGTTTACAATCATATGGACGTTGATAAATCAGAATTAACACATGTGATTATTAATGCACAGGTAACTTATTTAAGGCCATACTAAAATTATCCACAAGTCTTCTTTTAAAACTCACAAGCTTAAATGGTCAGTAACAGTCACTTGTGACTCAGGACTTGCAATTGACACTTGATGCGAGGACTATATTTTTCTGTGTATAACTGTATGTTATTGTGTATTAATGATCTCACTTTGCTTCTGGCTTATCATAAAAAATAACATCATTTTTACTTTCTTTCTTGAATACTTACAGAGCCACAGAAAGCGTGGTCATCTGCTTGAATTATCAGGAACACAAGTATCTCGACCAAATAGAACTATCGAGTCACTTCTGAGGAATGAAAGCGGTATTCCTCGATCAAGTCGTAAATCAAGGCTGGGAAGAGGTAATGATTTTTTTTATTCAATGTGTACTATTGTAGTGTAGCTTTAAGCTCAAGTTAATGCTGTGAATGGTCACATGATACTTCTTTTATCCCACTTCCTTTGGTTTTAGAGTAAGTTTGAAATTAACCCCACAAGTCATTAATTAATGATCAATATATTTTCTTTTCCAGATAATTGATGCAACGGTTCTTAAATCAGATACATATTATGAGGGTACTATGCTAGGGTGATATGCTAAGTACTGCATCTGAAGAACGGAGACGTCTAGCATACTCTCTTTTGACATTTTTGACATATTTGGTGGCCTTACCTGCCTTCAAATTCAAGAGTTTTATCAATTCTATGGTAAATATGGAAGGAGTAACGCTGAGATGTAGGATTATAGGTGTAAATGTCCACATTCAATATGGTCTAATTTAACAAGAGCTGTTTGTTTCTCCAGATAACAATTTTTTTCACGGATTAACTCAATTCTTTTAAACATCAATGCTCATTGGAAGCAAGTATTTGATGTTTCGTAAGGAAGAGAAAGGGGGGAGGGTAGTTACTTACCTAATGAAAATTCTCATTATGTAAAAGCTATTTGTCAAATTTGAATTTCATGAAAAGTCACTTTATCTTACAAATGAAAACTACTCGTAATATTTTGAAAGTCAGTTTAACAACCACATTAATTAGTATGACTATTTAAATCTTCCAAGCCATATTTAATCATTTATTATGGGTTTTTTTTAATATAATTTCCTTTATAGATTTCATGTGCACACCAGGCTGTTAGCTTTTTACATTTGTGCATTTGATCAATGAGCAGTAGTAAAAGGGGTTAGATTTTGATTAAACTCCATGACTTATGTTTAAACCTGAGTATGTATCATTAAAAAAGTCAATGAGTGTGATAAAAATAATGTCCTTTAACCTGACGGGTTGACGTGAGTGGTAAGTACTCTCGTCCCTTAAGCAAGTGGTTGGGGGTTCGATCTCTGTCTCTTGCAAATGAAGCAATTTCATAGGTCAGCTATTTACCTCCTATATGAGACTTCCGAACAGTGAGGGATTAGTCTTACTTGACACGCGAGTGGAGATAACCTTGGGAAACCAAAAAAAGAATGTCCTTTATAGGGTCACCCAATTTTAACCATATAAAGCCTCAAGTTTAAATTAGTGGCTAGTTGAAGAAAATAAATGATAAGCAAGAAACATAGGAAATGAAAATGTCCCAAGTGTCTCGGTGGATTGGGAATAACTATCATGCGTCTTACAAAATGTAGTATTTAATTTTATATATAAATAAAAGTAGCTTAGCCATGGCAAAAAAAAAAAGTAGCTTAGCTACAATACCTGAGAAGAAATTTGTTAGAACTTACAAAATGTCCTATTTTAGTAAGTCACATATAAAATTGAAAATAAAACAATCTTTTATCCACAATATATCAAAAGGGAAAAACTTACATCAAATTCTTTTCTCCAGGTTCTCATGCTCTTTTAATATAGGAGTGACAAGTGTCCTTTTATAACAATCATTCATTCAATCTAACGGCAAGTAATTGGAGAAATGGAGAACCTGGATGGAGGAATTTGACCTAAGTAAGGTCCATATCAAAATGTCACCAATATTATATAAAACTAAATGGTAAAGTCAAACAAAAAAATATGACCCCAAAATAACATATCCTACGTGGCAAAAATTTAACTCACGTGGCAGCCACATGAGCAAATTAATGGTTAAACGTGATTGACCGTCCACTGAGGGTATTGTTTAACCACTTTGGTTACTTCGAGTGCAAATATGGGCCTGTTGTTAGTTTAGGGTGCCCAGTGCTCTTGGGTGGTTACTTGAAGGGTAGATTAGGTCCATTACCCTAAATATAAATAATATAAATAGCTTAACTATTCTACCGAAAAATAAATTTGTTAGAACTTGGTAACGACACCATGTTTTATGTTCCTTTTTTATATTTTGATTACAAAATTTACAATAGAATTACCAAGGCACAAGCCTTGTGTTCCTAGCTAGAATGTACATACTACAAAGGGTAAGGATCAAAGCTTGTACTAATGAAATGCTAATCGGTATAAAAAAAATTGAGGTTCAAGACTCCAGTAATGTAGGTATTTCGGCATTTTCACCAAAATCAATTTTGTTCAATCTAATGCAACACATCACTTGCTCTGGAAGTTCTTCCTGTTTTTGTGCCTGTCATTTCAAATTTTAAAATGGTTAGTCCTATGTTCAATTACATCTCTCAAGTTTTTGTGCCTGTCATTTCAAATTTTAAAATGGTTAGTCCCTCTCATGAGGTTGTCATGAATACTATATATATATCCTACAGCTTAAGATCCCATCAAGTTAAACATATAGCATAATACCAACCTGAATGGTTAAACCAAGATCAATGATGCCCTCTTTCAGGCGTTCTCTAAATGCTTCTAGCCCTTTTCTTGATATGTAGCTGAACCGATGAATGTCCAGATCAATCTCAAAGTAGTTAGGACCCTAGAACAACAATGATAGAAATCATGAACCAATCCTTTGCTACATAGTACATGGTAACAGACCCCACGCTCATGTTTTACCTATTATATATATTAAGTCCCATATGGACTAATTGGAAGATGGATTAATGGTATATAGCTTTGAGGCAAGAAGTCCTATCAAACGGGTTTTTGCTATTTAATATTAAGATAAAAAAAAACCTAATGTATACTTAATTCACTAAAATCTAATATTCCCTCTGGTCCTAAATATAAGTTCTAATTGATTTTTTTGAAAAATCCTTAAAAAAAAAGCAAAATAAGTTAATTATAAATTGATTTACCTAATTTTTCCCTTAAACTAGTTTATTTTACTTATAAACTAATGGATAATCTAAAAATATATCAAATATGTCATGATTTAATAGACTATTTTGCAACTTTAACCTCTCTAAAAAAAAGTCATCTAAGTCCTATATTTAGGATTGGAGGTAGTATTACCTTATAAAAGCTGTGTTGAGGGCGTGAGAGTACAGGTTTTTCATTGTATGCATGCACCAGCTTCTTTTCAGCAGAACTCAAGTTCATATCCTTAGGATTGACTAGTCCAGCCATGATCTTTAGTCTTTCTCTGAAAGGAACACTTGAATCTTTTGTGAACCCTTTGATCTTTTCAACCTCATCATCAACTAATTTCTGCACGAGTTTATACCAACTATTAGGAACATTAACGAGTGAAAATGTCTTCAAAAGATAATGATCAATGCAGCACTAATGGAAGATTTCTCTGTCCCCTTTTCCACTATGAGTTTGATTTTGTTTGGACCTATAGAGATAGGTACTGCATGAAAAACCATGTAGTACTCCCTTCGGTTCTTATTAGAAGAGCTATATTACTAATCTGCATATATTTAAAAAGCTAGTTAAGAAACATAGTACTAATTTTCATACAATCTCTTTAGTAATCATTCGCATTGGAACAACCTCAAATTGAAACCCCGTCAGCATGTGCACTTAATAGGAATAGTTTGGGAATAAAAGTTATAAATTTGGAAGACAAGGTAAATTGAGGATTCATCTTTTAGACCAAAGCAAACCCTCCAACTAGCTCCTATAGTTAGGATCCAAGGGCATATCATTTTACTCAATAAATAGCAAATGAAAGCATTCACAATACCTTTATGGTTTCCTCAAATTGGGAAGAAATATGTTGGTCCAAAGTTTCAGAAACCTTGAAATACAATACAAGACTCATCCCTTCTCCATCACTATCACCAAGAAATAATGCAGCCGGATATGTAGGCACCTGCAACATTACACAAAACGACATTATAATCCATCAGTCTCACCAACCATTCAACAAAAACCATTCTCATCCCAGCAGATAACCTGAACAACTAAGGGAAAATTAGTGTGATCTAATAACACAAGATTAACATATACATGCCTGGATATTTACAATAAGAAGTGGAGGAAATTTTCCAACAGGTTTCACATTTGGAAGCTCAAGCTTTTGGGCAATGTGGTTTATCTTTCTGGGACATACAAATAAATCAACACCAATGGGAACATATGGACTGTGATTTGGAGCAGCAGACTTGCACTTGTCTCTGGAAATTGAATCATCAGATCATACAATCATATATTTATCCTCTTCTATGTAAATAAAAATACAAATTAGTTACAATACCTGAAATAGTTTTCACCACGAAGTTTAAATGTCGATGGTGGAATTTCAGACCAACATCCAGAAGATGGTGTTTCTCCTTTCTGGCATGGAATCATGCATCCTGCCCTGGGACGAGATAGATATGTTCTTGATTCACCTGACATAAAATTGTAGGATCAATAAGTTTAATCCATAATAAGATATATATGGCATATACAAAGATTATTTATGGATGAAAACCAAAAATACTAGGCAAATAGTAGAAGTCAAGCAGAAAAGGAGCTTGCATTCTAAGTTTAGATTTTATGCATGACTTTCAATACTTAAGTTTGCTACAGTGATGGTTATATTAGTTTTTCTTGAAGAAATCATATTTTGGTTCTGCATTATATTAGTTTTTCTTAAAGAAATCATATTTTGTTCTGCATCTAAAATTGCATATTATTGACCAATTATAAAAGTTCTTCATAGAGTAAGAAATGGATGTCTTAATAACTTACCATATTCAGTGATTTCTTCTCTGTCACAGGATTTTCGCTTGAAAGAAAGCTTGAAGATCGCTTTCTGCATTTTCTGACACTGGAAAGCTATGTTTGGCCTATTTGGAGTCTTTTCATCAGAACTTAATGGAAGAGGAAAGTTTAACGTCACTGTATTATCTTGAGCGTTCTCCTCCACTCCATGTTTCTGTTCTTTCACACCTTTGAAACTCCCATGACATCTTTCAAAGCCAGAAACTTCATACTTTCCTGCATCAGCTTTGACATATTTTTCATGGTACTCCTCAGGCATACACTTATTACCTCCTTGTACACTATTGCTTTCATCGTCTGAATCAGATTCCAGAACGCTAACAGTGTCAAAATATGCTTCCTCCTGAGAAATCACTGCAAGCAATGAAGTACCCAATAAGTCAATATCATTTCTTTTGATACAAAAGCTCGTGCTTGGAGACATTCATTCCTCATAAACATGAACATGACTTTCAAATGTATAAACAAACACATGCCTTCTCAAATACTTCTGTATTTATAAACAATGATGCTATACATAACCTCAAGTAGTGTAATTTTTCATGTGATTCCTTGCTAGATTGTGACAAGTTGAATAAAGGGAGAAAAGGAACATACTGTTTTTCGCATCATATTGAGTGTGTTGCCATTCAACCTGGGTGAGTTGAAATGTTGAATTGGACACAAGAGCCTGCCTACAAGTAGTCGTCGAGCCATTCTCAAAGTCCATGTGAACAAATTCACTAACAGAACAATAATCTGTCACACATGTCCCTGCATCACTATGCCTCTTCTTAATGCCACCATTAAACACTAAAGAATTTGAGACCTTTCCACAACGTTTCTTGACCCAATTCAGCTTCTTCCTTCTTTGGGTGTTTCTTGAAGGCACTGACACACAATGACCCATTGTAATGTTGCTAAAATGCTAGCTAGTAGCCACTCAACTTCTCAAGACTTTTCAAATTTGTTTTTGTGTCAATGGTGAGCCTCAAATGAATCTGCACATTTTTCTCATAATGAATACAATAGACCGGGGGATATACTCATAAAGACATATAAGTTCACGCAATACATGTATTGTTCAATAGCTTCTAAGTTATCAAGCTGAAAGACAATCATAAAAACATAGTGAAAATGCAAACTTTTGAAACATGTCTGTAGTTTTACAATATAAGAGCATCAATTTCTGATTATTTCACAAGAAGTTATCAAAATGTTACATCCACTGTATTATTCGAAGTGACATGATTCCAAAATAAAAAAACAAGTAAGAATGTAAATGGGAAATATAAAAATTAATCCACATACACAATCACATACCTCCTGACCTGGTTGGTTGAGATCAGCAGTTGCAGAATAAAGAAGAAAAATATTGCTTCTTCTTAGTTTTCAATAGAAGATGAAGAAGTAAACGACTTGGGAGTCCGCATCAAAAGATTCTGAAAAGAAGCATGGATAGCAAAGCTATTATATAGCAAATTCATCAACATCAGAAAAACATAAAATATAGTAAAAGAGGAAGCATCATGTTGGGAAGAAAAGACAAGACAGGGGAATATGCATGATTTATAAACAACCAAGAGACAAAGACAACGACATATAAATTCTTGGACATCTCTTTTAATACAAAAAAGACTGAAACTTTAACATCTTTAGTAAAGTTAAAGTGCAGATGGCCTGTGGGTCATGGTGAAGGTTCATTTTCTCTACAAACTTGAAATCAAAGGCCAGAGACAATCATATTTTTTAAGAAAACAATAATAATGAGTGAACCCCTTTCTTCTCATATAAAATATGTGTGAGTTGGATATGTTCTCTGCTTCCCTGCAACTTCCTAACCAAGAGACAATGGAGAGGTTCTTAGCAATAACGTTGGTGGGGCCAAAAATGAAGATGTAGGAACAAAAAGCTGCAAACACAGCTGAGTTTTCTTTAAATATTGTTCCTTGTTTTCTTTCTGCTTTAAGAGAAAATGGGATTTTATTTAAATGAATCTGGAGAAAGCAATAACAATGAGTGTGCATGTGTGTGTTTAACATGATGTTACAGAGTTTGTGGAAAGAAGCATGATGTTGTTGTTACTTGCCGTTGTTATCTACTTAAATTTGTTTGGCTTTTATGTGTCCGAGATTTCGCTTCCTCCTATAATATAGTAAAAGAAATCAAAGCTCTGATATTTACGGTCTTCAACGCCAGTCCATACAACAATATAACTTGCACTGCTTTGAGTTTCGTGGATTTCAAGAATATATCATCTATCTGGTATTCACGTTCAATATGTTGTTCACGTGGCTCGCACATTGACAGATTGTGCAGTATAATAAGTTTGAGTATAATAACGATTTCTAAGCTGGCCAAAAACAAAAGTTTAAATAATCGCAAATCTTATGGTAAAAAAAAATTATAATAGCAAATCAATAAGTGCATGGTTTCAATTTTTATCATAATACTTAATTAGTTTAAATATTAGTTAATTTTTAATGAGATGTGACATTATAATAAAAATCAGCTTTATCAAATTGGATCTAAAATGGATATAGTTAGGCTTTTAGTTTTCTTGTTCAAATAGTCCTTTCTTGTGTATGAAAAAATATCATGTGATCAATGCTCCCTTAATCCTATTTATAATATTGGTAAGTTCCATACACTAATAATAAATAAAATGAAAAAGGTGTATGATAAAATTTATAACAAGTTTCTGTATTCATCAACTATAAACAGCACTAGATTATGCATAAATGTATGTTTGTATGTAAAGGTGTCAATGAAAAAAAAAGCAAGGAGATAGCCGCTACGTTAATTTCGAGTTATTTACTTGTTCATTACACACAAATAAAAAATATTGGAATAGTAGAAGGATAATGTTGCCTTCAACAGAATCACCTGCACATGCACATCATTTTTAGTGGTGCCACTTTATTTATTTGTTGGCTTTAGGAGTTCATTTTCACTTTATTGGTTTTCTAGACGGAGCATTGCCAAAAGATTTGGTTATGATTCACAGAAGATTTAAATTAGGGTTAAAGGTTAATTTGGCCACCAAACAATTTTGGATGTATCAATTTGGCCTATAAACAATTTTTGGTCTCAATCAGGCCACTAAACAATATAAAAGGCTCAATCTGGCCTACACCGTTAAATATGACTTAACACCGTTAAATAAAATCCCATGTCAGCCAGTGTAGATGCCAAGTCATCCTCCTCCATGCAGACGTGTTTTAAGTGTCAAATTAAAAAAAAAGCTGAAATCATTGTTGAAGGCTTGAATTGAAATTGAATCAGAAACCCTACCCCCATTGTTTGAAGGGCGACGACTGAGAACCACGAAGACTGAGAACGTGGCTGAGAATGAAGGCTGAGAATCTCTCAAAGATGAAGACAAAGCATGGTCTCCTCTTCATCCTCCTCCTTTTCGGCTTCCTCCTCTGTAGTGGAGAATTTTTTGCCCAAACACCTCTATCTTCTTTAAGTTATGAAATTATGAATCTGATGAATGTTGCTGTCTTTGTTCATATTTTTCTTACAAAAATGAATTAGATTGTTAAATTGGGTTCTTTTGAGAGCTCACTGCATGAATCATTTTCTTAGTGTAGGCTTGTGTCACTTAATTCATTTGACCCCTTTCTGTGAATCTTCACTTTATTTGTAAATCTATGCTAAACCCGTTTTGCCTAAGTTATTGTTGTCTCTCTTGAGCTTTTACTTCTTCCTTTCTGTTTCTCATTTCTGCTGGCTTTGTTCATATTTTTCTTTCAGTTAAAAGAAATTAAGTCTCACATGCTTCCTTGCACCTTGTACACGCTTGAATATTTATTTCTATTGGTTTCTTTCAGTTGTAAGTACTGAGAGTACATGGCTTTGTTGGAATATAAAATTATGTAGATGCTGATTTAATCACTGATTTGAACAAATTGTTATGAGAAAGAATAATTAAAAGCTGAATATCACTTGTGTATTGCTTAAAATAAGTTTCTTATATGTTTATTTTGTGAATTTATGAAATGGCTGTTATTGACATGATTAGTGAATGATTGAATGTGAAATGTCTATGTTGTTTTGAATATGATGTGAGCAATAAACTATTGTGTGTTAATGATTGGACAGGTACCACAGTGCGATTTTTTAGATTGACATGATGTTGAGGTTGGTGTGTGGCCAAAGACTATCATTAGGAAGCTACTTGATATTATTGACAAATTGTATGATGGAAAAGAAGAGGTTCAAGCAGCCAAAGAAGTTGTTGATGCTCAAGGAGTGGAAATGAGAAAGTTTTAAAGAGGAATGAGCGAAGGAACAAGAAAATGATCAAGAAAATTGTTGATGCAATTGAAAAGTGGGAAAGAAAATATATAGTAGTTGTGGGAGTGCTTGTTACTGCTTGTGTATTCTTGGTGATTTTAATGAAAGGGTGAAATACTTGCTTATTGTACTTTGCTAGTATGAACTACTTGGCTAGTTGTTGAAGATTTTATGTATTTGAAGATAGTATGAACTACTTGGTGATGTAAAAGAATGTGTAAGGAATATGGTAGTTGTTGTAGAATGATAAGTACTTGGCTAAAATGTTTAATTTTACAAGGAATTTTTGCTTCAAATGTTATGCAAGAACATGTCGTATGGCTCAATTCCTAATAACATCCATAAATCATAGTAACATACAAAAAAATTTTAGGCAGGAAAAGCTCATATCAAAATATAGTAACAGCCATAATATTGATATAATATGCCAAAATTCAATATATTGTTGGTGTCATAGACCAAAATATGCCAAAAGCAATGTTTTTCAATGAGTTACATATTTTGGGGATGACACCCCTCCAAAATTATCATATATAGTCAAAATATGATATACAATCAAAAGGGAAGGCAAAAGTAACATTGCATTTCAACAGTCAGGACCCTGTGCTGGTCTCCTTCTAAAATTCATCATGTCCCTCTCATGTAGCAGCTATGGACTAGAAATACTAGGTTTGCCCTTCCAGATTAGTGAATTGAATTCTTCTTGGGCTTTTTACTGCACGTGGCTGAGAGGAACATTGCACAGATTCCATAGTCCGTCTGGGCAGGGGAAAATTTTTCTCAGGACTTGCAATCCTTGGTAAAGGTTCAGATGAAGTCCTGTCAGTCAGAGTTTGCACCGATGATATGGATGACTGCAAGACCAAAAATATGTTAATAAACCAAGCCTGCAGTAAATTATGGAATGCTTTTCAGTTCAGTTCAGATTTTTATTTCAAAAATGCAGCAAGTATGAATGCTTTCAACCATACTTGCAGCAAGTATGGAATGCTTTCAACCATATTTAAAAACGCAGCTCCCCCTGTGAACTAGGTGTTGGCTTTTTATGACAGAGTCAGTGTATGCTTTTTTAAATGCAGCAAGTTCAGTTTTTAAATGCACCTCAATATGGAAGTGAAACCATATTTACTCTAAATGCCTGTATAAGAGATAACAACACAAAATGCAAGTCTGAATGCAAATAAAACTCATAACAGTTCAGTTACTTTGAATGCAAGTCTGAATGCTTAACCAATCCACAAATCATAGTTATAACTAATAAGAGATAACAACATATAATTCAACTATAGTCAGAGAAAAGTTACACCAGCAAGGCAAATCTACAATCTGTAAAATAGGAAACAAAGGCATGACATGATGTTTAGTTCAGGATTGCATGCAAATCACATTTTTAGCAGCAAATCAGTGACCTATAGACTTATGTTTTACTTCTTTACGGCGGGAGGATTTTGTTGTGGATTTCAAGCTTAATTTCTAATGCCTCCTGATTGAGAATTCAGCTTTTGTATTTGTCTTAATATTCTATGTCAAGTTGCCAATCATTTTGTCTTAATGGAAAGCATCCGCTGTGACTTTAATATTGAAGCCTCAAATTCTGTCTTTTTCACAATGAAAGTACTGATGATTCTAGAGCTTACTCTGTTCAACCACTCATGACTGATATGTCTAAGCTCAAGTACATTTTTGGAGAGGGGTAAAACCTTGATTCATAACATGCTAATGTTTGTGGTGGTTTTTTTGGCCTGGCAATATACTCATGCAAACAGACACGCATAGGCCTGAAAAAGTATGAGATCATTTATTTGGTTGAAAATTGTGTAATACTGAATGAATATTTCTAGGATGAAACCCGTGAGCATAACCTTGAAGGCTGATGTAATCAATCCACAAATCATAGTTAAGGGCTTGCATGGAAGTTCACAACTAAACATACAAACAAACATTAACTTCCAAATAAATAACTTACCTACCAAATGCACAAATGGAAGGTGAAGCCTCCTTCCTCCCTCACAAGTTCGCAGGTCCCTCGCAATCCCCAATCCATGGCCTAATCGAAGTAGCTCGCAGGCCCCCACAAGTCCGTCGCAACTCAGATCGCCCTCGCAAGCCCTTTTTTTGGTTTAGTGTCAAGCAATCCCTAGTCCATCAATGGCTTCTCCATCTCTGTTCTTCGCAAGCACTGTAAAAATGTTATTAATTTGTAAATAATAAAAAAATACAAAAACTTTGGGCATGCCACGTCACTATAAAAGCACAGTCAGTTGCCACATGTCGATAAAAATGCTTACTTGGCATAGCTGCTGATGGTGTTAAGGAGTGATGGATGGAGTTGGCTAGATTGAACCTTTTATATGGTTTAGTGGCCAAATTGAGACCGAAAATTGTTTATAGGCCAATTTGATACATCCAAAATTGTTTGGTGGCCAAATTGACTTTTAACCCTTTAAATTACTACTTATATGAAGTTCAGTGAACAAGAGTGAATTAGTAAGTTCAATGTACAGGACTATGTTGGATGCGTTACAAAGATATAACTTCTTTTCGCTGACACAAAGACACAAACTTTAAGGCCGATGCACATACATGATACAGTGCACGAGGGAATGACTTAGAAAAAGACATCTTTTTCTGGGACAAGTCAGTTTACTCAGAAGGGAAATATTAGTTTGTCTCCTTATTCTTTTCCCCTCCTTTTGTGACAATTTGTCTTCTTATTCTTGGCTTTCTTGTTCCTGCCCTTTGTTATTATCCTCACATTATGTAAACAGGAAATTCAAGAATAATAAATCCTGGGCTACAGCTGGATGTCATGAAAACGGATTATGAAAATACTTGGTAGAACTCATGCAATGAAAGATTAATTCTAACATTTCACTAGATGTTGGATTTAGTTAAAAGGTTAACTATGACACTCTTCAACGTAAGACTTCAACCACTGTGTCCCTAAAATTTATAAATTTTTAATGGGAAAATGTGTAAAATTACACATGCTTTTTTCTAAAAGGTGCACATAACACCATGATAATTTTGAGGTGCAGTATTGTCATTTATAACTTAAAATAAGTAATTTCGCCATCCCATTAGATGTGATAAACACCTGTTAGATTGAGGTGTAGGTCCCACATTTTTGAATTGACATGAATGACATTTGACTTCCATCACTAGACAACGCGGCAAGTGAAGTAAATTTAGGTTTTTATCTCCTTAATGTTCACTTCCTCCACTTTGTTTTGTCAATTAAATTTCAAGCTTAAAATCAAAGCTTCCGACATTTCCCAATTCAATACAGGAAATTACAATCGAAAACCAAATCTCTTCTCCCCTACTCCTCTTAATTCTCCATGAGCTATTCGCTTCTTAATAATGACAAAAAAAAAAGAAATAGAAAAGAGATTAGCATGGTGCCAATTACACCTTTTAGAGATTACCATGGTGTCAAGTGCACCATTTTATGTGCAATTAAAGGGTATAGTTTGAGAAAACTGAAAATGGCCAAAGGTGCAAAATTACACATGATAATTTCTAAAAGATGTATCTGACACCATGGTAATTTTAAGGGCTTTCATCAAAGAAAGAATAGATCAATATACATTTTTTATACATAACTAACAAAACTAGTTTCATTCATACCCGTAAATTGGTTATTTAGCTCTTTCATTAAGAAATTGGAGGGAGTACGTAGTAAGTTTGGAATTTAGAACATGATTCATGAAATAGCTTCTTTCACCATATTTGTGATATCTTGATACTTTTAAATGACAACTTTGTTTTTTGTATTTTATTTTCCTCCCATAATTATGACTGCATAATGGAATACTCTTCACTATCTTGCCTTCCACATTAATATTAACATTGCTTCACTCATAGGATTATCCAGAGTGAAATAAAAATGCATGCATGTACAATAAAGAATTCAAATGAATGAGGCACAAAACCAAAAAAGAAAAGACACACACTCACACACATAGGCCCAACACAAACCCCTCATATATACTGATGTGGCTGCATATGAGTTCCACCAGAAAATCAAAATTGAGAATCTTGAAAGATATAAGGTGTAAAGCCCATCATCCTAGTTTTTTGTTGAGCACGTTCCCAAATTTAACTCTTAGGTAGGCAGCTATGCACAGATGCAGCCACATCAGTAGTTGTACACAAACAAAAATTTAAGTATTCAAGGCAGCCCTGTGCAGCAAGCTTTGACCGTGTGGATATAGGGAAGGACAAATAGATGCAGTCTTGAACCTGTAACCTTTAAGCCATTTGGCATCAGGTTTACCATTACTCCATGGCACACCTTCTAAAAGTGTAAGAAGCATTACTAAAACAGAATCAAGGCTATAATATTTGCTGAAAGAGAATAAACGAATTTTTCTAGAAGTAACTTGATTGATCTTGCAAAAGCTCCAGTTCAGCTAGTACTTTTGCAACGGCTGACTTCATTCTAGAGTCACTCTTCTGAGCAAGATCAATAAGAACAACCTGAGCAGATTGTCCAAATTTAACTCTATGCACTTCAACTCTGAATATCCTCTCCAACATCCAAAGTGCTTTCTCTTGGATCTTTACATCCCCAACTTCTAAGATCTTTATAATAGCCTGAACACCTGAGGATTTAGCTATGCAGTTGACACCACCTTCCCATATTTCATCTTGTAATAGAGTTGAGAGGGCAGTCAAAGCAGCTTCAACAGCTTCCCTCTCTTTATCTTCTAATATTTGAATTAGTGGAAGAATAGCGCCGGCTTTGGCTAAACAAAACGTGCTTTTCACGATACAAATACTGTCATGGACTTCACAGTGGGCGTCTGCTGAGGGAGGAACACAAAACCATTTAGCTCTTCTAGACTTCTTAAGAGACAAAGAATTTTGAGATAATTGAGCAAGTGAGGTTGCAGCCTTAGATTTTGTGATTGGTGAGCCGGTTGAGAGGAGTTTTACAAGCAAAGGAATTACCCCTTGCTGTGCTGAGAGAAGTTGTAGTTTCTTGTCAGAAGGATTAGTGAACCGGATTATAACACCAACAACATTCTGCATTAAGAAACTAATTGCGGGTGAATTACTTCCTGTGCTTGAAGACATAATGGATGTTAAAATAGGGAGCAAATTCGCTCTCTTCAATACATCTGTCACTTTCTTATCACTAACAGGAAGATTACTCAGTAAACCAACAGCTACAGCCTTTTCACTCTCAGAAGTTGATGAGGAGATAATATTGACAATTTCAAAAAGATGAGTTTCATCAAGATGTTCTGTCAACTCTTCTGTTAGATCTTTGGAAAGAGTGTACAGAAATTGCAAGGCTTTGCTCTTTATTTTAGTGTTGGTTTCCATCAAGAAAGGTAAAAGAAGCTGAATTGCACCTTTTTCCTTCATTGTTTTCCTCACTTTTGTGGCGCCTGGATGAGCAGCAATGTTATCAAGTGCTTCTAGTAGATGAATTTGAATTATTGGGCTGGAAAGGTTCAAAAGTGAGAGCATTTGCTGAGCTGCTTCTGGATTGATAAGCAAGGGCTCTGACTGAGCAATTCTTGCAAGAATAGCTGATACCGGCTCCCGAAGAGTCATGAGCACTGATGTTACAGAGAAAAGAAGTTGAAGCAAAGATACCACAATTCCTGATCTGATCAAACGTTGCGCATTTTCTGCCAAGCTTGACAAATTTTGCAGTGCATTTAAGGCTGATAACTTGGACTCAAGTTTTCCAGAAGTGAACATGCTTGCCAAAGGTTCAATCACCCCATCTTCTCCAAGTGTTAGTTTGCTGTGATCTGTGAGCTCCAACCTCGACAGTGCTGTTGCCATTAAAATCTTGGTCATGTCAGACCCTGCAATAATTTGATTCAAGTTTCAGTGTAGGGGAATCAAAAAGCTATTTTCTTCAGTCCTAATCACTATCAGATCAATACACATAAAAAACTAAAGATCAATCGTGGCCTAAAGACCTCATTAACATTTTTTATGGATAAAAGAAGCAATCAAAGCAAGCATATGGATACCCGCTAAGACCATCAAATTATGTCTAACACTTCATTACTTTCCTTTATTGTGCAGCCTCACTTTTTCTGGACTTAAAACATAAGGTAGATACGTTCATTTTTTTCCCACAAATATCAAATATGACAAACTCAATAGCTTATACTCCAATTGTGTAGTTATCAATGAATATTCCATACCAATAGTAAAAAAGAATTAAATTGATCAGTTAAGAGGAGTCCTGCGTTACCTTCTTTCAAACACTGCACTAGAGGCTTAAAGTAACCTGCCTCAGCCATATGAAGAGCATTTTGAGAATTACTAGACAGTATATCCAACAATTTTGCTGAATTATGAGAAGCAACAGGATCATCCCCATTAAGAATAGAGACCAGCATAACAATACACCCTTGGATTCTCCCTATACGTCGCTTAACTGAAGGAAGGTTACAGAGGTCCAGTAGAAGCCCCACTGCTTCTCTCCTTTCTTCAGCTTCCCTTGATAGAGACTTCACCACATTTGATAAAAACTCAATATCTGCCATCTTCTCCTGCAAAGTACTATTTCATAACTTAACTGCACTACTTCAGGCAGGGAACAAAATTTACAATAAGCATAACCTATCTGTAAGATATATGTTACCTTCTTTTCATCATTGCCGAAAGCGATGCTTCTTAGTAATTGAAGGATGGTCAGCCTATTGTCAGCCTTACTTGAACCTAGTCGATTCATTAGAATGGCAACAAGCACTTCCTGATTAATTAAATCATATTCTTCTTTTTCATCTCTCATGAACACCTTTAGTCTCAAAAGTGAAACTGTGAATTCCCCATCATTACCATGTTTAAGTTGCAATATAACATCATCAATATTGAATTCAACTATCTCTTCTTCTATTTCACTTTCAAGCTTCACATCACTGACAAACTCTGATCTTGGACTTGAAGTTGAACTTACATTTCCACTAAATCTCACACCCATCAACTTTCTCTGCAATGTACTAATATTTTCTCTAGAATCACTGGAAACTTCAAGGCTGGACACAAGCAAAAGTCCCAATGATCGACCGAGATCATGAGTTATGTCCTCAAGATGTTTAACAAGATGTTTCTGATTAAGGCTTTTAGTCAAGGCCTTACAGCGCTTAAGCTCATTTTTCAGAGATTCCAATGATTTTCTTATAGGTGGCAGGTCCATGACCATGCTTTTGTCTCTCAAATCACTGAAGATAGGTGCAAATTCCTCAACTAACACAGCAAACTCAGAAAAAGCATTCTTTTCAACTTCACAGTTCAGAGCAGAGGAAGCAACCTCATCAGCCAAACCTATTAGCTCAGACAAGAGCTCAGAAAAGTTTACTTGTTCTGTGTTTTCCATTTGTGTTCCTGAATACTATTTCTGTTGGGAGGAAAAACAAAGCAATCTCCTTCATCAGCTATGAAAAAACATAAACTACAATAGATAATATGAAAAGGGTAATCAGAAATCAACACACTAGACCAAATACTGATGTTGCAGAAACGATTAAACAAACACAGCTATTAATGAGAACATAAACGACAATAAAAGGGTAATCATAGCTAAACAAAAAAAGAATTAGAGTCATATTATTATAAGAGAAAATATTAAGCAAACAGAGAATTGAGTGATTGATTAGAGAAGATGAGCTGAACCTGCAAAGCTAATGTGAATATGACAGAGAAATAGAACAAATAATTATAATCCTCAGCTTTGAAGTACATGCTGAAACATGAATGTTTGCTGAAATGAGAGATCAAATATCAGAAACTATGTGGTTTTGTTGTTGTAGTTCGACTTTGAACAATGTGAGGGGAAGAGTTGAAGGTTGATGGTTGGAATAGAATAAGTAAATGGTCCTCTCAAAGTCATTGTCAGACGGCTATCATCTATTAAAAATTGACTTTAATATTGGTTATGTGTAATCTAATGCATGGCCTTCCTCGGTATTGCCGTCTTGTACTTGCACTTTCTTTACAAAGTGGATAGAAAAAAAATATAGAAAGACCAAGTCAACCATTACCCCACCTGACTCGCCAAATTTCAAGTCAAACACTCTTTTCACAAGTTTGTGGTACTAGTGGTTTATATTTTTGTGTTCATGTAAATTTTGGTCCTCATATTTGTCTTTACTTTAAGTCCTCAAATAATAAAATGGTCTAAATTTTTATAAATTATGAGTACAATGTATTAAATGAATATACTTTGAGGGAGTAAAATTGAAATGATGAGAGATTTTATGTAAAATTTTTAATGGTGCTAAGCATTTAACAAATACTATTTCCTTTCCATAATATAAGGTCCTTTTTATTAATAATCTTGTTTCAAAATATAAGGTCTTATAAGAACTTACAATTGGATTAAAATGAACTTATATTATGTAACAAATGGAGTAGTTTAGAAATTACTTCATTGAAGAGTAATTCCTCTTCTCCTCAATCAAGTGAATCTGAATTTATAGTCAAACAGATTTGTCAGCTTTCAGTTTGTACTTTAACAAATACGTACTCCTATGTCATATGCCCCAACGCGAGTATCGTTTCATCATGTTTTATAATCAATATGATGCTAACACTACGTGCAAGATCAATTTTGGTGTACGGTCAACATTTGTTGCAATTTCATTATGATTTTAATTACATAAGTAGCAAATCCAGTAACATCATCGCACCCCAAAAGCCTTGGCTTATATGTCACATAGTTAGACTTGTTATGTAAAGAGTAATTTGATTACAAGTTCGACTCTTTACATACGTATGATGGGTGTGACAAACTTTCGTTAAGTGAGTAATAGCGAAAAAAACATGCATGACTTGTCATGCCATTAACATGAGCTCAACTCAAAATCTACATATAGTAAACCTAATATCTAAATGAAATCAAGATATAGTATATCAAAATTATATAACTAAACTCTGCTATTTCAAATATCTCTCCCAACTTTTACTCAGGGTCCCAACTTTTACTGAGGGGGCCATTGTCATTTTCACTTTCTCGCCCCCAAAATTTGGACAATCAGATTG
Source organism: Mimosa pudica (assembly GCA_029929735.1). Lineage (NCBI taxonomy): Eukaryota > Viridiplantae > Streptophyta > Magnoliopsida > Fabales > Fabaceae > Mimosa > Mimosa pudica. The sequence goes on along the minus strand of JAKELP010000021.1, from coordinate 413,407 downwards.
GGAGCTCTCCATGCCCTTATGGTATAGAGACTCATAAGTTTAGACACCAAATAATAATTAAATTTCTTTTCCTAATGGTAGATATTGATTGGAAATAAAATCTCGTAATAACTCCAAGAAATCACTTAGTGATGGAATGATGAAATGATGGCCAGATTATGAATTAGTACTTATTATTACAAAATATGGTTGACACTAAACAGGCCAGCCATCATCAGTCCTTGCAACTAGAACTTGTAGCAAGAGCGCTTAACACAAACAAATTTTGAAGGGATTTTAATTATCAATAAACTTTTAAAACTTATTAAACGCGCGCCATGATCCCCTAAAATGCACATCATTACCAAATAGAATTCATGTGAATCAACGTGCGTAAAATGTGACATGCATATAAAGTCAAGTAATAACATCATTGGCAAATTGTTCTGTTCCAAAAGTGTGTTGAAAACCATGATTCATGTTTGTAACAAAATCCTAGAATCCATGTGAATCGGCATGTGTAAAATGTGACAGCCATATAGAATCACTCAAGCAACAGCATCGGCAAATTGTCCAGTTCCAAAAATTTGTTTGTGTTTGAAAATCATGATTCTTTACAACTTGTTTGTAACAACCCTAGTAAGGCAATGCTTTGTTGGTCAAATTACACCATTACCCATCCATTATTTTTTAAAAATTAAATGAATATACACTAATAACTTGAGGTTACAAGCAAAATTCATCTTATATTATTGGGCTACAAGACCTTTGGTAATTAGAAATAATTTATTCCCTCATGTACCGAGTTGACTCTTTTACAAAATATGAAAAAGACAAAATAAATAAATTATAAATTAATTGATTTAATTTTTCCCTTAAACTAGTTTATTTGACCTATAAACTAATGTATAATATAAAATATAATATGTCATAATTTAATAACGCATTTCTCAACTTTAATCTCTAAAAAAAGTGAATTAAGTGTTCTATTTAAGACTTGAGGGGATAATATTTGTAATTTTTAATGAAATAGTAAGAAATAATGAAGGGGGCGTTGGCATTGGCTTGGGCATGGCAGACATGTGGGAAAGAGTGATAGACTGATAGTGTTTTATTTTTCACATTTTACAAAATAATTTAGACATGCGGGAAAGACTCATTTTCTAATTACTTGTCCAATTGTAAAAGTAATTTTAATTTAATGGTGGGAATTGGGAAGATATTAATTAACAACGTAGTTAACAATAACAATAACAAGGTAGTGAAGTGAAAGTGAGTGGAGGGCAGTGGCGTAGGAAGAAGCGAAGGCGAGCCCTGAGCCCATGTTTTCTCTCTTCCCCTTTTCTCTTCCCAACCCCAACCCTCTTCTTCTTCTTCCTCAATAATAATAATAATAATCTCAAGCTGCTTTCCCCTTCCATTTTCTTCTATTCCCGATTCCCCTTTCCCAGGTAACATTTCCCTAAATTCATTCTTCACTCATTCCATCTTTATTCTTCACTCTTTACATTCTTTCCATATGTTTACTGTTTAATCCAACTTAACCCTTTTCTATTATCAAGTTTGCCCTCCCAATTTTGGCCACCTCCCTATTTATTTGTTCGATTCTCTTCATCATCTTCAATTCTTTCTCTTTATGTTTTTGGCTCTTAGCTTAGCTCAACCAAACAATTACTTTCCTTTCCTTTCCTTTCCTTTCTATTTCTTATTGCTTTTATTCCTCACACTTCCCCTGTCCATGTCATCCACGCCCCAATGTCTTTCAACCCAATTTTCTGATACCACTTAATTCAATGCTTAAACATACTATTTTTCTTTTAAGTTATGGGACAAAGTACAGTTTTTTATCAACCTGACCCAGTTGAAGAGCTATGTGTGTTGTATTGTGTCTCATATGAATGTTCAGCATGCTTTAGAAGTGAACATAATTCCTTTTTCAAGAGTGTGACCTTTATTTTTGTGCCAAGTCTTATTTATTTCCTAAGTTCTAGCACTATTATAGACATTGTGGTAACTTGATGGTGCGGATACTATTTGGACACTATTTGTATAAAGAACAACAACAAACTGGAGATCTGAACTGTGTTTAACTTATGTTATACTTATGCTATGCCTCAAGATTGTAATACACTATGTTGCCCAATTTGCACCATGACTACTAAACAATTTCAACTTGATGCATGAAAACTTATGTCCGCGGTTGATAGCCATTTCAACTTGATGGGTTAAGTTGTTTATGAATTCTCATAAACAATCATGATAACCTCTTACATGCCCCTTCACACAAAAGCCAGTAGGGCATGAAGGGATGGTCAAAGCCGAAGGTTGTTATACCTAGTATTGACAGTCAAAACTCTGATTAAGAGAATGAAAAATGTTTCAACTCAAAGGTTCAGTTTTTAAGTGTATGCATGATAGTGTATTTATATTATTGTCTTTATGACTCACTTTCTAGGAACATTATAATGCATAGATATGGTGTCAAAGACATGAGAAACTGCATAAAATATAGTTGCAGAAAAAAGAGGGCGGATGTTTGTGGTATTTATTGTCTGGATCTCTCTCACTCTCTCCCAGAAAAAAAACCACACTAACACAAACAAGAACTTGTGTGCACACATTTATTATCCTGCAATTATGTCATGCTTCAATTGACATAACCTGTTGTGAAATCAATCAAACATTAAATATGCAGTTAACTAGGCTCATAAATGGTACATGTTACCACTGAGCTCATCAGATTGACATGCTAGAAATGAATGTACTCACTTCAAAATGAACATTTGAAGAATATAAGGTTTAGTTGAATAATAACGTTAAGTGAGATTGAAAAGAGATTATAAAGTAAAAATTATGGAAGCTAAGTAAACGTTGTATTATGGAAAATATTAAACAACAACTTAAGGCTAAAGATTAAAGAAGTTTTTTCTTCTAAATGTGGGAGATATGAATTACCCTTAAGATATAGGACTAAACCAGAACAAGATGATAAAATAGAAATTTAAACATGCAACAAAATTTCCCGGTCCTTTGAATCTCTAAAAGAACATTCCTTTAAAAAATGGTTTTGGCTTGAGCTAGACATTTAAGAAGTCTTTAACTTTATCCTTTTAGAACTAGTGCATAGGGAGCATCCTTGAAATTGGGTGATCTGCTTGAACAAAATATTTTAATTTGCAACAAAATCTGTGGATTGTCACAACATGCTGCTCTTTCTCATCCTTCAGAACCTTTTTACTGAATATGAAAAGATGCCTTTATTTAGGTTCGGGAATTTATCTTAGTTTTTGCTAATGATGAAGGAGGAATCGAATTTCATGCTCAATCCCACTTTTGACTCCATTTATACATGCAAATGGGGAGAGTATAGTTGTAAAATGGGTGTTCAAGCTTAGGATTATATTTAATTAGGTTTTAAAGTTTTTCTTGGCTTTAATGCAATGTCCTGATATGCACATTTATTGGAATTTAATTTAATATCTCTTGGAGATGTTGTATCTAAGACTTGATATCCCTTGTAATTTGGTATTTTATATTCATGTTCTGTGGAAATTCCAATAGCAATTTGATGCAAGATCTCATCTTCAGTGAGTCTATGTACTACCTAACACACACACACACATATGGCTTTATTTCTTCTTGTCTGTATTTATACATGTACTGTCACACAAAGATGTATTCAATTTTGATCTTGTTTATTCAATAACCATGCCTCTAGATTTGAGAATGGATGGTCCGACTGGCCGTGGCAGCAATGTAGATGTGTATTTACCTAACTATAAGTTGGGGAAAACACTTGGGATTGGATCCTTCGGCAAGGTGAAAATTGCAGAGCATATATTGACTGGCCATAAAGTTGCCATTAAGATTCTTAATCGGCGCAAGATAAAGAACATGGAAATGGAAGAAAAAGGTTTGTGAAGTCTGCTCATGAATAATCTTCAATTTTTTGTAATGAGTTTAAGTATTTTTCTTTCTCAAATTTTCTATAAGTCTTGATTTATATGTTCAGAGATCACTAGGTATGTGATGTGTGATATCCAAAATTTATGTAGTGTTACTGATTGTTGGGAAAATATTATTGATTTCTTATGCCTATGCTTTATAATTCTGCCATGTTAGCTACAGCCTTCATAGTTAATTAATATGCTTATGTGATTTCTTGCCCCCTCCTTTGTTTTCATCACTGCCTTTTTGCAGTGAGAAGAGAAATCAAAATATTGAGATTGTTCATGCACCCACACATTATACGTCTTTATGAGGTCATAGAAACCCCAACAGACATCTTCGTTGTAATGGAGTACGTGAAATCGGGGGAACTCTTTGATTACATTGTGGAAAAGGGCAGGCTGCAAGAAGATGAAGCCCGCAACTTTTTCCAGCAGGTAGGACCGACTTCTATTTGTGCACCCAGCTCATGTTTTTTGTTTGAGATATGGGTAAAGTCTATCATGGGCTTTATCTTGATAGTTCAAGTTTTAGGATCAAGTGATCCTTGAGACAGAGCTTCTCTGACCAAGTGGTTTGGACTTTGGAGTTCAATCCTTATTGACCACAATATTTGGGTTTTTCTTAGTCATGGTTTCACACCCAAAGGTTGATTCAATATGCGGTTTTTTAAATTTATTAATTATAAAACTAATCATAGACCTCCCCTTTACAATTTAAGGTTTTGGAATAATGTGGTTGTTGACACGTTTTTCAAAATATATAAACTAATTATTGTGTTGGAAGCAGATAATCTCTGGTGTGGAGTACTGTCACAGAAATATGGTGGCTCATAGAGACCTTAAGCCAGAGAATTTACTTTTGGACTCTAAATGCAATGTCAAAATTGCTGATTTTGGTTTGAGCAACATCATGCGCGATGGTCACTTTCTCAAGACAAGTTGCGGAAGCCCAAACTATGCTGCTCCAGAGGTTGTGTTCTTTTCATTGCAGTGCAATAAGTTAGCAGTATTATATCTGAGAGGTCTTTAGAATGTATATTTTCATCTTGTGATTCATGTTTTTCTTGGTTATGCTGCTATGTTTTTCAGGTTATATCCGGAAAATTATATGCTGGGCCTGAAGTAGATGTCTGGAGCTGTGGTGTGATTTTGTATGCTCTTCTCTGTGGTACCCTTCCTTTCGATGATGAAAACATCCCAAACCTTTTTAAGAAAATAAAGGTATTGTTGAATGTTGATGACTCTTTTACTAGTTAATTTTCTTTTCTTTTTTCTTGGCTATATTATACATATATTCCCAAAGTTCATTCATATGTCGATAAGTTCTCTAATTTTATCTTGAAATGATTTAATTTTTCTTCCTAAGCAGACCTCCCTTTTTTTTGTATTTTTAGGGTGGGATTTATACTCTTCCTAGTCATCTGTCACCTGGTGCTAGAGATTTGATACCAAGGATGCTTGTGGTTGATCCAATGAAAAGAATGACCATACCTGAGATTCGCCAACACCCATGGTTCCAAGCTCACCTTCCTCGTTATTTAGCTGTGCCTCCACCAGATACAATGCAACAAGCAAAAAAGGTTTATTTATCCTTGATTGGTTTTAATATATGTTTTTTGTTGATTTCTTTCAAGTAAGGTATTATTTATTTCCCAATTATCTTTGTAATCGGTCTATGTTTGACTCAATATTACTCACCTTGTATAATATTCTGCTTAAAAGCCTTTCTATTTGCAAAAGTGAGAATGCTTGCTTTTTTTTTTTTTTTTTGATAACGAGAATGCTTGCTTTTGCCTTTGGTTTTCTACATAATTTTCATCCACTAGTTTCTTGAAAAATTGGTATGTGGTAGTCAGTTGCATTCTAGTTTTATAAATACAGCATATGAGGTTTTTCACTTTCAGCTGCATACTTTGATTAAGTGTTTGGATGTGAGCTGGCAGGCAGAATGTTTTGTTAACATGTTCCTTTTTTTGAAATAGATTGATGAGGAACTTCTTCTGGAAGTAGTTAACATGGGATTTGATAGGAATCAACTGGTTGAATCTCTCCAGAACCGGCTACAAAATGAGGTTGTTACTCGTAATTCTCTACTTACATCACTGCTCGACTGTTTTCTAACTTAATAATGTTTTCAGGGTACTGTGGCATACTATTTGTTATTGGACAATCGGTTCCGTGTTTCCAGTGGCTATCTTGGAGCCGAATTTCAAGAGACAATGGTGGGTTCATCTTATCTGTTGCTTCATCTTTTTAATAAAGTGGTTTACTCTATATGATGATCTTGAGAACCATCTTGGGCGCTCTTGCAAATGGTATTCCTTTTGATCTTTTCCTTTTTGAAAACAAAGCTGTTGCACGGCTCATTTGCTTTTATGACTTGATTTGACTGGCAGGATTCTGGTTTTAACCGTATTCATCCTAGTGGAGTTACTGCTCCAGCTGTTGGTCACCGCATTCCTGGGTTTATGGATTATCCAGGGGCAGCATTAAGATCCCAGATCCCTGCTGAGAGAAAATGGGCCCTTGGGCTTCAGGTACGGTAGCATAGTTCTAAGCTGATTTTGCCATGGAGTCGGATTTGATAAGCATGTTAGTATATTGTCTGACATGTGCTACAATTGCTTTCAGTGGTACTTGGCTTCTCAAGAGTAAACCAATGTCATGATCTTTTCCATCTCTACTGATTTTGGCTGTTGTATATGTTTAAATTATCCATTGATGTAGTGCTTTATTTTACTCTCACATTATGCTCTCACCTTTGGTATATTTTTTGTTCTGAATGACACGAGAAACCGAATTTTGATGAACTTGTTTTGTTTAATTTTTTCTTTGTCAACTGAAATGCAGTCTCGTGCTCATCCTCGTGAAATAATGACGGAGGTCCTTAAAGCTCTGCAAGAATTAAATGTGTGTTGGAAAAAGATTGGACCTTATAACATGAAGTGCAGATGGGTTTCTGGCAATCCTGGTCATGATGGAATGGTAGACAATTCTTTGTATGCTAATCATTACTACAGAGATGATGCCAATATCATTGAGAACGATTCTGTTTCTAATCCAAATGTGGTCAAGTTTGAACTTCAGGTAACACATTTTACAGTGATAAATGTTTTAAAGATTGCTAGCCTTTTCCTTCCTCCCTCTTGAGTCATACATCTGTTGCTTATCTTGTTTTCTTAAACTTCATTGCTTAGCTTCTCTTGTTGATATACCAACTCATAGCAGCATGTTCCTAAATTAGTGCGTTGACATGTCTGTATCATTCTTCGGCTTTTGAACAGCTTTACAAAACTAGGGAGGAGAAATATCTGCTTGATCTGCAAAGGGTTTTGGGGCCGCAGTTTCTATTTTTGGATCTTTGTGCTGCTTTCCTTGCACAGCTTCGAGTCCTTTAAGAGTAAAAAGGATAATGCATTTGAGGGAGACTTGACATGTGTCCAGGTTGCCTTGTTAATAGGAAGCTTATGTTGTATATAAATGGCGGCATGCTTTCTACTCAGTCTCTCAAGAACATGTGGTTTTCCCCCAGCTTTTATGTGGGTATAGTTGATATGGGGCCAATCTTATTGAATTAGTGGCTATCTTTATTATGGTATTTGACTATTTCTGCCTTTCCCACTGGGAAGTGAATTTTCTCAGTGTTGATGTCTCCAGTAATGTGAGATAATCAGGCCTCAGAACTGTGTTGTTGTAATACATATTCTAGAGGTTTAATGTTAACGTGTTTTAAATGACTTTCTGGGAAGCATGCATCTTATTAGCCTGTGTTCACTTTCATTAGGCAATCCACAGATAAGTATGTTTGAATTGGAAAGGAAGTGACAGGAATGGAATATTTGATTTGGATTTAGATGCAGGCATTGATGTTTTTTTTTGGTGAAACCTATTCATATCAACTGTTTTTTTTAACAAGCTATGATTTTGTGGTTTTTGAGTATCTTTATTCTTTTTCTTTAGTTATAAAATAGCATTCTTCCTCTTCCAGTCTTCGGATAAAAATGAAATTACCATCTCAAAGTCAAATAGTCTATTACAAAATTAAGTATTTAACTGTTCATCACTTTTTTCCAATCGCATGGTCGAAAGAATCTTCTTAAAGATGGCCGGTAGAACCTGGAGATGACAAAAATGGAAGATAGAAATGTTGCCTTGCTTTTTTACATTTTATATATCATACAAATTAATTTCAACTTGATCGAGCAAACATCAAATGATTAACTACACCTCTAAATCCAAGATAACAGCTTTATCAATTGAGCTTTACAAAATCACTGTCCTAAACAAAACATGGAACTTATAACAATCACAATGCCAAAAAATTTAGCTACACACTGACACCTGTCAAGTAAATAGATAGCTCCATACCAAGTTATGAGCGCCAATAAACAAGTAAAATACCTTGGCAGGATCAACAGCGACAGTGATCAGGTGTTGGAGTCCATCCAAAAGGTGAAGCCTCGAGATTTTGCAAGTTCCAAAAAGCTAACATTTTCTATGTTATCTTCTTTCTCAAAAGCCTCTTCTGTGAGAGCTTTGAGTACATAAGTTAACGGTTTTTTCTTCATCATTTTTTCCTTTTGTCATGTCCTTGAAACGTCCAGAATTTTCACATTTTCTAGTCCATCACCAACTTCTCAGAATTTTCACCAACCTCATTCACTTCCTTGTTGCCTTCATCACTGCATACCAATTTTTCAGCATCACGATTCCACTGTCTGCTTTCAGTATTTTCAACACATTCATAGAATCACTTGATTGTTTTAGATAGAGGCAAGCAAGGTGCCCACCAAAACTGTAAGTCCACCCGTCCTAATAAAAAATTGTACAGTTCAGCCCAAAATAAGAGGTCCTAAATTTTTTTGGCCGGGTTAGACTAGACCGGGCTATTTATTGTGCAAGTTTGGCCTCACCCTAGTCAACCTTCCACATACACTCCTAGTGTTAGAAATGAAAAACAAGGTGGGTTGAATACTGAATAGTTAATATTTTCTACTACAAAGGACTTGCTTGCAGATAATCTGTTTTGATAGGAGCTACTACTATATGGTTAAACACTTCAAGCATGCATTCTAAAAACAGAACTTGTAAAACATGGCAAGTTTTTCAGTTGTAGAATATGAATTAGTGATAGTATACTACTACCTCCGGTCCTAAATATAGGACCTAATTGACTTTTTTTTGGAGAGATTAAGGTTGCGAAATATGTTATTAAATGATGACATAATTGATGTATTTTTAAATTATCCATTAGTTTATAGGTAAAATAAACTAGTTTAAGGGAAAAATTAGGTAAATCAATTTATAATTAACTTATTTTGTTTTTTTTAAGGATTTTTCAGAAAAAGTCAATTAGGTCTTATATTTAGGACCGGAGGGAGTATTTTACTTTTAGCAAACAATCATTAGGATTAATCCGAATTTCTGGAATAATGACTTGCAAGCTACATAATATATTAGGATTACTTTAAGACAGCAATGATTCCAAACACTAGAACGTTTAGTATTTCATTCTACATTGCTCATCATACATATCTGAAGTATCGGAAACACATACTACAAATTAAGAAATCATATCCATCAGTAATTAGCTAATAAAGCAATTGGAGTAAGATCCAGTGAATTCCAAATCAATTCACTATCATCATCATCAGAAGAAGGGGACTCTGAAACATCATTTGACACTTGTGGACTTTCTTCTTCTTCTTTGTTATTGATGTCCTCACTCTCAACTCTATTCTTCCTAGAACATGCCATCTGGAGATTGGATAGATGCTCAGAAACTGCTCTTCCCTTCAGGTTCGACGATCCGAGTTTCAACTTCAAGCATTCTGATATGCCATTGAAGGCATAGAGAGAAGCAGAAAACTTCCTCTCATACTTCATCCTCTTCATGGCTGCTCTCAGCATACAAGGCTCATCCCCTCCATAGCTCTCTCCCTCATCCTCTTCCTTCATTTCTCGAACCATCTCGAATGGCGAATAGTTGCTCCATGATGTTGGCATCACACTGTCCAGAAACTCAAAATCCTCCATCTCCACAACATGCTCAATACTGCTTTCTTCTTCTTCTTTCTCCTCACCTGAATTGCCAATCATCTCTTCTCTTTCATCACACTCGTTGTTCTCAGTCAAACATGACTCAAAACTACGAGTGATGTCATCAAACTGTTCACTGTTGTTGCTTGATGTTGTGTAATAATCCTCAGGATCATTGAGAAAGTCAGTGAACTGGTCTATTGAAAACTCTGTTTTTTCCTCTGCCTCCTCTTGGTTTTGTTGCTGATTGAGAAGCAGAGAAGAAACAGAGGAGGGAGGAAAAGAAGAAGGTAAAGGGTCATCATGGATTTGATTGTTTCTTGCTTGGAGTCTTTGGAGGAGGAGATTTGTGATCTTTGAAGAAAGAGCAGAATTTGAAGAATTGGATTGAGATTGACAAGGCCAGAAATTTGTTCTGGTGTTTGCCCCTCTAAGCAAGCAAGCAGCCTCATCATAGGCTCTAGCTGCTTCTTCTGCAGTGTCAAAAGTGCCAAGCCACACTCTTATCTTCTGTATGGTGTCCTTTATCTCTGCCACCCACCGCCCCGAAGGGCGCTGCCGGACCCCCACAAATCGCTTTCGGGTTCGCCGGAGACCTCCAAGTGTGGCAGCCTCCTTCACCATTTCATCCCACCCCATGCTTCCCTCACTGCTGCTCTTCTCTTCCCCTGCTTCTTCAACACTAGTAATGCTCTTTCTCTTCCTGCCCATTTTTTGTAGGAGAATTATTCTTTAGTCTGAACCAATCTTAGGCTTTGATGGTAGAGATGATTTGGTGAGTGTGGTATTTATATGATGAAATTGGATAGTTGAAGAGGTCACAATGCCTTTGTTGATAATAATTTGGGCTTAAAATCCAAACATTTGGCACATTCTTGCACTTTGTAATTGGTGATTTTCTTTTTTATCCTATTTGACTTGGACAAACTGGACATCAGTTTTCTCATGTGTAATCAGTTGGAGTTTGTATTGTTGATTACAGTTAGACAGATTTAGTCATTGTCACACGTTTTGGTTTTATTTCATTTTCTGCCTTTAATTGTGAAGCTTGAAAATGAAATGAACAGCTTACTATAAGCAAATAAGCAATACAAGCTCCAACTAGATGGCACATAATATAAAATATGTTATCAAATGAATGATTTTACATTATTAATGATTGAAAAAAAAACGCCTTATACTACCAAATACATTGACTTAATTATTTTTGTAATCGGCTTAAACTTTTTTTTACCAATTGTGATCGTATTAAGTTAAATTAATTAGCGCATAAATTATAATGTTCTATTGTGTAAGAAGTTTTAGGTATCAAATAATTATACCACTTTGATTCTAAGTTATTTGTAGGAGAAAAGTTTAATCTTACTTGGAGAGTTATTAATGATCCTTTTCCAATTTTATCCCTTATTTAAATTTTGGAACTATAGGTTGACAAAAGAAATCACTCCCTCCATCCCTAAATATAAGGTCATTTTTTGGTTCAATTTGTCCCTAATTATAAGGTCACTTTCTAATTGTTCCCAACTTTTCCAAAATTAATATTACTAATACTTATCAATAATGAACAATCAAGAGAATAAGAGTGGAGATAAAGGTATATGGTAAAAGTAAATTGTTAATATCATATGATAATAAGTAAGATCCTTAATCTAATTAAATTAGATAAGTGATTTAGGGACGAAGGGAATTCATATATAGGAAGGCTAATCATACTTTTGTCCTGATAGATTCTGATTAAACTAGCAAACAAAAGAAAACTTTTAGGGATGATGATTGAAGTCTCTTTCAGGGTGCTCTTAAAATATTACAAACACAAATATCAAATCAGCCAAGTTGGCTGCTCATTCATTGATCAACCGATTCCTTCAATGAATGCCTCCACTTGTGACCTTATCTTCATTAAATTAAAATTATTATCCCTACATTATTTGTATCATATATATTAAATTATAACCAAATGTCATAATCAACCTCTAATGGAATATTATTGTAAGTTTTATGAGAACTTCGTCACAGTTCTGGTTGAGATTGTGACTTTTCTGGACCAACTCATCAACTAATCGGATCCTCCTGTGGATCCTCTTAGTATTCAATCAATGTATATACAAATGTATGCATGAAGTCCTCTTCGAAGCTAACAAACCAAGTTTATATTTTATAAAGTAAACGATAAAAATTTCATGTCTTACATTTCCAATTTATTTACTTAAGATAAGAACAACATCTACACCAATTTTGAAATATTTTCCCTTATTTCAAGCTTTTACTATATTATTATCACAATTATTTTGCCATGTAGTTTAATCGGATAACATTTCACAGTTAAAAATTTAGGAAAATTCTCAATCTAGTCTCTCACAATCATGTCTCAACGATCGTCAAATTACGCTGAAGTCTCAAAGGACTTTAGTATTATTAAATAGCTTATTATTAACAATTCAATAGTTGTCAATATACCTCATTGTGTCATCAATGGTAACTGAGTCTTTAAGCATTGACAACTTAGGAGCTGCCATTGGCAAACAATTTAATAAAACATAAGTCCTTTGAGACATCTATGTAATTTTATGATTGCTTCGGTTATGATTAATTCTTTTATAAGAGATCTAATTGATTTTCTCAAAACTAAACACCATTTTTATTTGTGGTTTTGTTCATTTTCTAACAAATTCAACCAGAAATGTAAAAGGGAAAATTCACTATCAAAAAGTTTATTATAATGGGAAGGATATTAATCATTACAAGTAATCTGTGTATCAAAATTTGCTGATAACTAACAGTCTGGTGTATGAAAATGTACAAGGTCCTTCTCACAAAACAATAAAATCAAGAGGGCATTTTCTGACAACTCTATGATTTAAATTTAATTATTCACTGGCATAGTGTGTGTATGTAATATACTTTGAAGGAAAACTTAATTTACGAAAACTTTGAGCAGGATTTCATGTACAACCCCAAACTTAGTCAATTAGAGGAGTTTGAGATATTCAATCTTGTAATTTTGAGCTTATACTTTTTTTGATAAAAAGCAAAATGAGATTAATTAAAACGATTACATAGTTCTAACAATATCCTGAAAAGGAAAAGGAAAGGCATTAAAATGATTGTCAGTAAGCAAATAAAAAGAAAGCAAGTTGAAAGGACGGATCAGAATAGCAACATCTCTAGCAATGACATTTGAAACTGAGGGAGCCCAGCAGTTGATGTTAATTTTGAGCTTATACTACCTCTAGTTACTATATAATATGGATTGGAGAGAATAAGTTTAGATCGCAAGAGTTGGTCCTTTATTTGATTAATTTACAATTCTATTCAGAGCCCAAGAATGAGACAAATTTTGCCTTTTTGATTAGAAATTCTAATTTCAATGTTGATCTCAACTGTTTAGTCTTCATCGTCAAACCTAACCCACAGCATAAAGAATATTTCAACGAATATTGACATGTACGTTTTCTAAAAAAATATATTTATCATTAAAGTCCTCTTGAAGATTTGCAATAATTATGTTAATGGAGTACTTTTATTTGAACTTTTCGTTTATATCCTTTAATTCAATTTTTATTATTTTAGTATCTTATTCAATTTATTATGTTTCGTTTCAAAATTTGTGTTCCAACAACTTTTGATTATCAAATTCTGCATCTTTCTAGCACATATTCAGTATTTATTATGTATGAATAAAATAGAAGATATAAATACACACACTCACACAGTTTTATCTATGAAATATAAAAAAATTGAGCTTCTAGACTAGTATCATTCATTGAAAAGTTGACCAGCCACCCTCTGTTGATTAAGGTATTGACAATTGGAGATTGAATTAATGCATCTTTTAATTAGGATTTCTAATTAATATATATATTGCATATGTAGTATTTTTTTGATTGAATTGCATATGTAGTATTGGAATATAACTTCTACTGTTACGGATTTATGATTTTTTATATTTTAATTCACTGAACTTCAACATTTGACCAAAAAATTTCAACAATATTTCATATACCCTCATTTGGTTTACAAGATAGATTGAGGATAAAGTAGAGGAAAAGGAACCTCCATTTGTATAGGTTTCAACCGTTCTGACTTGGCAATAATCGGAAGTTGTCCTCACAGTTTAATTAAAACTAGTATTGAAGCATAGGGAGAAATAATAAATACACCACAATTCATCAATCATTTTTATTGGTGGTCAATTGTCAAATACAGACAAATTTTGGCTTTACGCCGTTTACCATTTATTTATTAATTAATTTGTTTATTAATGATGATCTCATTGATCTTAACACCCCTAGCAAACTCCCTAACTTATTTAATCTTATAAGTCAGCATCACAAAAAGGTATCTTTGAATAATATCACGTTGAAGACATAAAATATTGATGGATCTTCAATGACTCAACCGTTGAATTGAACTCCCCCCAAACTTATTTCCCTTTTAATATATTTATCTCCAGATTAAATCACTAAATTAACAGAATAATGCTGTGCAATATGCTTCATTATTCTTTCAAGAGCATATAGAAGAATGGGAAAGAAAAAGATGAGATGAGCAATTTGCATCTTCCGCCAAGTGGAATGCCCTCAATAACTTAAGTGTCTCTATAACATTTAACACTTTGTTTATATATTTACTATTATCATTGCCTAGTAATTGTCACTAGAGTTTGAGTTTCTTACGGAACCATGTTGAGCCTCTGACCAATTCCTTAACCCTTATAATCCTTCATTCGGGTTGATTTAGATTAACGGAGTTTCATAGGCACACCATTAAGGTTTGATTTGTTAATGAGCATGAAAACAATCATTTCTATGCACAAGTAATTTGCCAATCTCATCAGCATACACAACATTGAGGCTTTAAACAACCCGACTTGAGTCTACAGTAAAAAAAACTAGTCCCTTACAACATGACATCGAATTTTTTAACTATATCATGTAACACTATTGATTCTCATACATGAGCCCTCAAAAGGCTGAGATCCTCCTAATTCACGTTTTATGTCCTTTGATTCATTAATTTTTCAAAATGTTTTCATTGCTGATTTTGTACGAATATATAAGTTCATCTGTTAACCATCTTTTTTGGCCAAACATTTCATTTGCTAACTTTAGAAAATAAAGTGAGATGAATCCATTAATTCTCGCAAGAGAATGGATACTTGATTATTAATACAAAAAAGGGCTTCATAAAAGATTACATTGATAGTTTGATACACACACCAAGGAAATAATTTGAAACAATATCGCAGCTACTTACAAAATTTACAGGACACAACTGACCTCATCAAGTTCTCATTTATTTCATGCACAAATGTACATTCTTAAAATTAGATACAGCTTCGGTACCTAGTGAATTTAAGCAGCAGAACCATGCAGCAGAGGAGAATTATGGCTATCATTCCTTCCTGTGTAATTCTTTGGCATCAAAGCTGGATCATCATACGCCCTGATTAACTTATCATAGAATTCAGACATCTGAGGATCATTTTGGTCTTGTCTGTCTTTCTTTATCAAGCACTGCGCAAATATCATACTCATAAATGAGGATGCATTAAGTAATAATCAGGACAAATCTACAAATCTATGAAATATACCATTCCATCTTTATCAATATAAGTTCTAGTTCCCAATTGGTGGGTGCTGGGGAAGGGAAACAGGGAATATACTAGGCAACCTAAGTTACCTAACCTCTGCTTTTTTCAGAGTGACTGATTCAACCCACGACCTCAGACTCCACGGCAAGCGAACTCACCATTGAGCCAAGCTGCTCTTTCTTATCAATATATCGTAAATAATAATCAAAAATAAAAAACATGTTAAGAAATCTTTTGGTGTTAATACAATGTTTAGTCTTTATAGTTTTCCCTCGTTCTAGCTTTGGTCCAAACAGTTTCAAAACATAGGTTTTACTTCCTCAATATGTAAAATGGTATAAGCTTTTATCAAAATATAGGGCCTTAGGGGTCCAAAACTTGTTGGTTTGAAACTATATAAACCAAAATCAAAAGGAGAGAAAACTAAAAGGATCAATCATTATATTAACCCATATTACTAATTGTTGTTTTATTTGTAAGAGATCGAATTGAGAAATACCCATATGTTCCAACTTAAGAATCACCTTACCTATACAGGCCTAGTCAATAAATTTTTTGAGACTATAATAAAAAATTATCCCATCGAATTTCACTTCACAAATCCACTTTGGATCAAACTACAATGCCAAAGAATGTTAAAACACGTATTTATCATTCTACATTTATACTGGACAAGCTATTCATAAACTGTCAGCATTAATAAGTTAGCTAAAGTAAACCCAGCAAGAAACTTTAGAGACCTAATGTGATTTTTTAAACATGGACCCCCTCATAGTCTATATGAGGTCATAATTTAATCACAAGTTCAAACAACAACAATCTAGGGGAAGTTTAAAATCATGACAAAGAGAATCAAGATTCTAAAAGTCAGATGATTGCCAAGAATTTTACCTCAGCAGGAAATCCATTGAACATAGGAAAGAATCGTGTTTGGCAGTAATCATTAAACAGAAGTGTTAGAATCGGAAGAGGCAAGGTGAAGCCAGATGCGAGGGGGAGCTTCTTCAGACCAAATATTCCAATGGCTATAATATGCATAAGCACCAAGGAAAAAATTGTGCAGTTGTGAACTTTGACCCAAAATTCTCCTCCAGTATCGTACTTTGGTGCATAAACATTCAAGAGCTGTCAACCAAAGGTAATTTTAAGAGACCATAAAAATTCTAGGATCAAAACGTAAAAGAAATAATCACTAAACTCAAGCCACCATAATGTCCTGCTTCCAAGAATTCATCTGATAAACTCTATTCCTTTATCATTTTGAAACCTAATGTTTGGGGAAGCCAATACATATTTGATAAGATATGAGTTTTTAGCAGATGATTCTGCTTTATAATACTATTGTTTATAATTCAGCGTTTCTGCGTTTCATATGACAAAAGGGAATGGGAATTTATACCATAAGAAGGTTCTGCAATATTTTGAAATGAAGGAAACATGGAACAATTTACTGTACAAATGGATAAGAGAAAGAATGACCTTTCTGGACTCAAAAAACCTCAAATTGAACTACACACAAAATTATCTTAAATGTACATCCTACCATCCTTTTCCTTCTATCCTCCCTAAATAAAAAAACTAGAGAAATTAGCCAGGAAGTTAATACAGAAGGATATATGAAAATCATCACAAATAAATGATTATTACATACAAATTATTTTAGTCTGTGAGATGTGATACTAAACATAGGTGCATATTATTCTCATGATGGAGCACAGGGAAGCTTTCAGAATAAATGTTACATCATAGAGAGTGTTACAAATTTAAATAAAATTGGGCAACTATGAAGATAGGCAATTAAACAAATAAGTTAAAACAAACACCATTCAGATGCTTCAATGCAAAAAAGTGAAGTAGCAAACCTGGTTGCGATAAACAATGTATCCCAAAAGAAAGTAGACCAAGAGGAAGGGCAGTATTAATGGGGCAAGGAAGAAGTATGTGATTCCAAGAAGAACAAATAAAAGAATCCCTGGAATTGCACTGTGATAGGGAATTGAAGGGACCTCAAAATCATTATCATTTTCCTTCCTCGAACAAATTCCACTTTTCAAATTGCAAATGAGCCGAAACAATTGAAAGAGTTCTGATGCTACATTGGTCCATGCAGTCACAACATAAGCTATGAAGAATGACGCCTAACAGTTAAAAGATAGATGTGTTAGAAAGAAAGCTGTCACTAAAATGAATAGCTTGAAAAGTTGTAGCAACAAAAATATGTATTCATGGACAGAAACATATTGTATTGCTTAAAACAGTATCCATTACAAATTAAAGCAGCAAACCCTCAACCCTTCAATTAATCGTTTTTTGAAGCATTAAGAAGGGTAGCATAGAATGTGCATATACAGGAGAACCTATCTCTGGGTCTATGTCTTACAGTATTTTATTTAAAAATATATGTGGCCAAAACTATGAGCCACGCATGTCACCTGTAACTAAAAATTATAATATTAATGACATATATAAGAAACAAAATAGTACTAGTATAATGTAACAGTTACTTTAGGATAGAATATACTTCTAAAATACTCCCTCCGGTCCCTAATGTAAGAGCTAGCCGTAAAAAAAACGCTTCTTAAGAAAACATGTGAATGTTAGTTGGGTGTCTGGAGTTAATGCTTCTTTTCCAAAATGTCCATATTTATTATGGAACTTTTAAGAGAGAGAAATGCATAAGCATTAATAAATATGAAAGAAAGTTAGGGGTAAAGTAGGAAAAAATGCATTAAATGATGAGAGAATATGGGGTGAGCTCTTACATTAGGGACCAAAACCATTCAAATTTTGGGCTCTTACATTAGGGACCGGAGGGAGTAGTAAAGTCACCGACAGTTTTATAGAAGTTGATGCTACTCCATTATATCATTGAAAAAAATAATCATAATACACATCCCTTGGCGATGTTAATAAGCCAATATGCACAGCTTCACCAAACTAAATATTCTCACCTGGGCAGGTACAGCTTCAGCCAGTATCGCGGGAATCTTTTTTGGCTCTAGAAAGACATTTACCCGATAGAGAGCAGAACCCGATAGCACATTTGCAAAGAAAACGTTCCATATGGTAAACCATAACACTTTAGTACATGCACTTTTCTCTATCCGACTCCATGAGATGTATCCTTGCAAGGTGGAAAGCAAAATCATAATAGGTGGCACAGCAGATAAAAACAAGTGCAGAATCAGACTGGGAAGATATCCTGTTATAACTTGGCTCACAACTACCCTGCAAATAAATAAGGGCAATTCTACTTCAGTAGCCTTAGTTATCAAGGATGAAGGAAGAACTTGTGCCACTAACTAAAACAAAACAATAAACTATAACATAAACTACAAATCCCAACTCAACCAGTCACCAATTAGGAAAATAACTCATCCATATAATCTACAAAAACCACCTGCATGCGCTCACTATCATGAGTCTATTATCATGCTTTCACTGTAGAAGCTAGTCTTTCGACTGGTAAAATGTCTTACTTACATTCTTAGTATGTTTATAAGAAAAGGGAACCATGTTTTCAACTGCTCCAGATTGGCAAGACCTTGAACTATTGCCACAGGGATGAAAAATAGAATTGTAAGTGCAGCGCAGGCAACAATAGCCACGAGCTTCCCAATCCATCTTTTAATGAATGTTTCAGTAAAGAAAGACCAGTTTACATCGTGAGGCTCTGGAGCTTTCTCAGTAATCCATTCTATAGGATTGACACCTTCTTGAATGTTTAATGCTATTGCAGCTCCAAATCTTGACTTAAATGAGACAAAGGCAGCTGGAATTTCCTTTAAAGTTGAAAAATGAAGATAATTTTGGTCATCACCCTCATATCAGCTAAATTTTCAAAAGATGGATCTTTTGTAGGACGAAATGTCCAACACAAAACAATTAAATCTAGAAGTCAGTGAACAAACTGCATGTAGTAAACTAAGCTATCTAATACCCAACGAAGCTCAAAATTCTGATGTGTTAATAATCCATGTATAAACACCAATTAGTCATTACAAAGTATCCAAGCAATATGCTTTAGTAAGAAATTTATGCTCACTTAACTGGATATGCTTAATTCACTTTATCTGATGTCAACATATAAGTTCTCGCTCCCCCACTTCTTCTGGCCATAGATTTTAGACAGAATTTTGTTAAGTTTGATGTTGCACATCTTAAAGTAACTAGAAAACATCAAAAAATGAAATAATAGAAAAAAATATGGCCCTCCTTATATTGTCATTTCATTTCTTTTATCCATGTTTTCTGTCTCCAGACGAATTTTGCTTGTGATAGACTAAAAAGGTGTGTAATTCTATCTATTCTGTTATCATCACATCTCTTAGAAATTAATCTGATATGCAACACAACAACCTTCATCTTAATGACCCAAACAAGATAAAATTCGTACTCACAGTTGATAATGTTTACATCAATGAAAATGAAAGCCCAGCCCAATTCTTTCATTTAGTGTCAGATTTTTAAGCAAAACTGAGCTTGATATTGAACAGCCTACAGGAGATACAACAAATATTATGATCACCCAGACATTGAAGGTACCTTTCCTGATAGTGAAGACTGTTCCATTCTCAAATTATCTTCGATGTCGTGCAGTCTACTTTCATAATGATCTAGACGATCAACTTTATGCCCAAAAAGTCCCAAGCATCCATCACGTCTTTGGCTTTGAGTAGCTTCACCATTATCCTTTATATTTGTAAACTTTTTGTAGAGCTTCTCTGCATCATTCTACAAAGACTAACTTTCAGCTGTCAAAAAAATACTACAGGAAACGTTATAATAACATTGAATATAAGTACAAGATTGTATGTATTAGCATATTAAAGTTTCATTAATGTGAAAACCTGAGCTTGAAGCATCACTGAAACTAAAGTATGCATAGAATCTGATCACCAAATCATTAGATAAAAATATCCAAGAGATTCAAATATTATTTGAAGAGCAAAACAAAGATTTCAAATCTCAAACGAACTTAATCTCCCAGGCCAATCACACAAAGCATTGAGATTAAAACATAATCTGGAATCATAAAAAAATGAACCAAACAGGTAGAAAACAATACAGTGTAATTGACATGGTAACAACGATTCCACAGTAACCACATCCCATCCTCCACTATTTCTCTACCTAACCCAAATTCACTCACATGATAGGCCGAGAACTAGTGCCTCTAATACCCCTGATGTAGAATAAAGATAGGAAAGAGAAAGATAAAGGGAAGGAAGAGGTAGAAGAAAGATGGAGAACAGAGATAGAGGGGAAGAGGATAAGGAGAGAGCTGGAGAACAAGAGAATAGGAAAACTAGGTACTTCTATTGCATTAGCTCAAATTCAATCATATGCATGCCTCACATGCAAAGCCGTTGACATATCAACATTCACTAACTGCCATGACTCGCTAACTAACCACACAGCCACCTAATTAATTCATACTCTCCCATTTATTACATGATTTGACATCAACCATGAAGGCTGCATGGCAGAGAACAGTATCAATGAAAAGTGCAGTAAAATTGCTGCACTCTGATTCCAAGTGGATTTTGATTCATTTCATTTCATTCAAAATAGGCACGAAGACGAAAAGATCAGTAACCCAAAAATTTTATTCTATGATTCTATCCTAAGTATTCCACTTCAAAAAGGAAAAAAACGCACCAATATAATATCTGACATATCTACCATGAACATAGTGTAATGCTGAATCCCACAAATCTCGCCACAGTTATCATGGCTTAAATGAAAATGCAAGAATCCAAGACTATTTTTCTTTATTTGAAAAATATGCTTGTTTCTTTGCCTCATGAGATTTTTAAAGGTTTTTTTGTTTAAGATGTGAAGTGGGGCGAAAAAACAAATGGAACTGCAAGAAAATGCTTACAATAAGACTTTGAAGCTTGCTGCTGCGCCGAATTACAGAATGTGAAAAATAAGTAGAAGGATGGTTTTCCTTGAAAAACTGCTCAACATTTTCATTGCAGGATCTTCCAGGTGGAACGGGAATACCACTGACTAAAATGGTAAATTGATGGGGCAGAGGCTTAGATGAAAAAAAGTGATGAATTCTTTTTGATGAAATATAGCGGTACTCCTGGTTACATTATAAATATCAGGCATGAGACACAGCCATTGCCTTCATGTAAGAATATAAAAATAATAGCATGGCATTCACGAGGAAAACTTTAACTTACATAATAAAGAAGATAGCAGACAACTCCAGTAAAAACATAAGCGGCACAGAAATGAATCCATAACCTTGAAAAAGAATCCTAGTAATTAGACTATCAAGATAACATCTTAGAAAAGCAATAAATAAAAAGAAAAGGAGCTTCAATTATATTCATGAAACAAGTCTTTAAATTACAATTCTAGTATAACTACAACAACAATAAGCCTTAAGTGGGGTCAGATCGCATTATACCAGTGTGCACTTTCAATAACCTACCATTTAAGATAATTAAGAAAGAACGCAGATGAAAATATTCAATACAAATTTGCAATACTTTATAAGGATAAATATACATAGATATGGGAAAAGATCAACTCTTTTAATACAAAATTCACTATGTAAATGCATGACACCGGTAAATCAGGCGTTAGTCTTGAAAGGACTTCAACTGCTGTTTTGAGGGATAGAAAAAGAGGGCTAAATAGCCAAGACAAGGCAAATATGTTATCTGTTGAATATACACTTGCAGCAGATGGCCTTATTAGAGAGCGGGAAATGGTCAATCTTTCAACAAAACAAGTGGTCCAAAACCATTTGATTAGCTAAATATAGAATAAATAAAACCTACCCCATGCATATAAATTTAGCCACTGATCAAGTATCCCTAGATTCTTCTCCCCACAAAATACATCTGAAGCAGGTTTTTTAATTGTAAAAACTTTCATACGATAACTTTAGGACATTAATTGACAAAAACATACTTAAGTTGAAATATACCCATACCAGCAATACATATCACTACCTCATTTCTTTGCAGTAAACAAACAATGCCAAAGATCAGCTTAGCTGAAGCCTGAAGATATTCACCTGTTGGAGCCATTGTTGACATTAGAAATACTGAAGGAGTCCAAGGACTTGTGTTGAAAGTCTGAATGATCACTAAGCTGAGTGCCCATATAATTGATTGGAAGAAGAATGAAAATCCCAATAACTCCACCGATAGAAAACACCCTCAAGCTGCATAATCATCACAAAAAGAGAGTAAAATAAATGTCATACCAACCAAGTGAACAAACAAACACTCTACAACACAAAGCATGAAGACCAGATTTTGAAGTGAAGCACCTAAAGATAAAGATGCGCATGAAGATAAAAGCATCTAGGCCAGATTTTGATATGAGTTCATCTTCAGAGGGGTGCCATGCTTTTTTGAGCCAACCAGCAGTGGGCAAAAGCTGATCCAAGCTAAAGTGATCTTGTAATTGTGGTCGAGATTTGGCTTGAGTGAGCAAGCGTGGTGCGTAGACAGAGACATTAGCAGGCTGCTTCCTCAGTATAGAGTGAAGGGTGAAGAATAAGAGGCAGAGGCCAAGGTTGATGCCGACAGAAGTTAAAAGAGCAGAGAGGATCATTTTTGAGATGTGGGGATCACACTTGATGAGGCAAAACAGAGGAAGAAATAATGGATTTCATAGTAGTTGAGCTTGCAAAAGAAAAAACAAAGTGGGAGTGAGAGTCCACGATGATGATGATGATGATGATGATAAGATGTAAAAAGTGGGAATCCCAAAACAATGGATTTTGCTCCCTCCCGCCATTTTTGCTGGCCATGCAATTCAGCATCCACGTGCCTCCCGTCAACCGCTTTCTCAGTCGTTTAATACTACTTCCTTCCTAAATATATGGCCTAGATGACTTTTTATGTAAATGTTAAGGTTACAAAGTATCTTACTCCCTCCGTTCATATATATAAGACCTAGTTGACTTTTTTTTAGATGTTAAGGTTACAAAATATGTTATTATATTATGACATATTTGATATATTTTTAGATTAGTCATTAGTTTATACTCCCTCCGGTCCCTAATGTAAGAGCTAGACGCCAAAAAACGCTTCTTAAGAAAACAAGTGAATGTTAGTTGGGTGTCTGGAGTTAATGCTTCATTTTCAATATTGCCCATATTTATTATGGTACTTTTAAGAGAGAGAAATACATAAACATTAATAAATATGAAAGAGAGTTAGGGGTAAAGTAGGAAAAAATGCATTAAATGAGGAGAGAATGTGGGGTGAGCTCTTACATTAGGGACCAAAACCATTCAAATTTTGGGCTCTTACATTAGAGACCTGAGGGAGTACTTTATAGGTTAAATAAACTAGTTTAAGGGGAAAAATTAGGTAAATCAATTTATAATTGACTTATTTTGTTTTTTTAGGATTTTCCAAAAAAGTCAACTAGATCTTATATTTAGAACCAGAGGGAGTATTAAATTATACTACCTCTGGTCCTAAATATAGGACCTAATTGACTTTTTTTGGAGAGTTTAATAAGGTTGCGAAATAGGTTATTAAATGATGACATATTTGATAGATTTTTAGATTATCCATTAGTTTATAGGTAAAATAAACTAGTTTAAGGGAAAAAATTAGGTAAATCAATTTATAATTAACTTATTTTGCTTTTTTAAGGATTTTCTAGAAAAAGTCAATTAGGTCTTATATTTAGGACCGGAGGGAGTAACATATTTGATATATTTTTAGATTAGTCATTAGTTTATAGGTTAAATAAACTAGTTTAAGAAAAAAAATTAGGTAAATCAATTTTAATTGACTTATTTTGTTTTTTTAGGATTTTCTAAAAAAGTCAACTATGTCTTATATTTAGGAGCGTAGGGAATATTATTTCATGCCCAAACTCAAATTCCAGACTAATGAAGGTCAGTTGATCTAAACCATTGGTTGTAGTATCTTCCTTTTTTCTTGTTATTTTTAATTCAATCATTCTTCCCAACTTTTTTATCTTCTTAATATCACTTATTATCAAATTATCTTTATCCATTAAATAATGACCAAAGGAGAGATAGGAGATCAGAGAGACCAAGAGAAGGTGATGGGGTGCTTTAGAAAAAGCACCACCGATTAATTAGCATAATTACTCCCTTCGTTCCTAAGGGTAATTTAAAAGATTGAGGTAGTAATTTACTTGTAAAGTGAGTATAGGGGTAATTTGGGCAAAACTTGAGAAAAATATAAAGTGT
Organism: Mimosa pudica; assembly: GCA_029929735.1. Taxonomy (NCBI): domain Eukaryota; kingdom Viridiplantae; phylum Streptophyta; class Magnoliopsida; order Fabales; family Fabaceae; genus Mimosa; species Mimosa pudica. The sequence continues at coordinate 388,638 of JAKELP010000021.1, read as the reverse complement.
TCTTATATTTAGGAACTTATCCACATTCTCAAAGTGATCTTATATTTAAGAACGGAGGGACTATAAACTAGTATATTTTAATTTAATCAAAATAGTTAAATAACTATTAAATTTCACAAGGAAAGATTTTAAACTATAATCTTGGATTCTTGGTTACAGTTCTAATTAATGTTTAGACGGCTTGATCTTTCTACCTCACCGCTACATCCAATGTCATCTTGATGAATATGATGATGTTTGCATAAGGATAAAAAACGAATTATTTTAAGGCCATTTAAAAAAGACTTTTTAGTTGCTATATAGATGTATGATGGATAAGAGCCGGCCCCAAACATTTTACGAGTGGATAGTTTAATCTGTTGAGCTAGTAGTGGGCTTACCCTGTGTATGTTTGAATTCTGAGAAGAGTTTGAACTAGCTGAGAAAGGGTAACCCTACTTATATAGGCATCACTCATACTGATATATTAACAATATAAATATATAGCTTAAAAAACTATATCGATGGTGTACATGTTATGATATATTAACAATATAACATGTAAAACAAAAGAGTAAGAAACATTAATTAAAAACTTTTATCCTTTCTTCTCTTATGTTTAATAATTCAGTAAAAAATGTCCTCCGATCCCCTCCATATCGAAGACCCTTAACAAAATATATATTCGACGCGAAGTTATAAATTTATTTAGTTTAATTACAAATTAATCAATTTTTCTAAAACAGAATTTCAAATTAATCAATTTGGAGTTATATCAATTAAGCATTTTTTTTATCAAATATACTACCTACGGTCGTAAATATAAGACCTAATTGACTTTTTTTTGGAGAGATTAAGGTTGTAAAATAGGTTGTTAAATCATGACATATTTGATATCTTTTTAGATTATCCATTAACTTATAGGTAAAATAAACTAGTCTGAGAGAAAAAATTAGGTAAATCATTTTATAATTAACTTATTTTTCTTTTTTTAGGATTTTTCAAAAAAGTCAGCTAGGTCCTATATTTAGGACCAGAGAGAGTATCAATTAAGCATTGGTGAAAGTATATATAAATATATCATTTTTTTTGCTCAGATATAAATTAAATATATCATTCTCGATATGAAATAGTTTACTGAAAAGATATATTATATGTAATATAATGAGTTATTTTAATTTTTTTATAAGTAACGCAAAATTTATTCATCAACTTGAACGATGCATGTATGGGGGAGCAGTTAATCTAGCCGAGAAGACAAAAACAACCGATCTCGGGTGTGTTTGGCAACACTCAAAAGCAAGGTGGCACATGGTTTTTTTTGCTTATTTTTACTTTTAACTTATTTTTACTTTAAAACATGTTTGGTAGCAAAGTAAAATTGAATTGCTTTTGAGTCAAAAGCAAGGTGGGAGGAGAAGTATAATTTTCTTGCTTTTTTTTACTTCTTGCTTTTTTGCTTCTAACTTATTCTCTCTCTCTCTCTCTCTCTCTCTATATATATATATATATATATATATAGACACTCTCTCTGATCCTAAATATAAGACCTATTTACCTAATTTTATTAGATTAAACATGTTGGTTAAGTTAGTTAAAATAACATGATATCCAATATACACTGATCATCTACCTTTTGTCTCCACCATTTCTCTCTTATTGTCTTATAATGGGGAGCAATGAGAAGGATAATTTGGAAAAATTGATAAGAATTAGAAGTAGGTCTTATATTTAGGACAGAAAGGAGTATGTGTGTGTGTGTATAATTCTTAATTTATATGTATTTTATTTTGAATTAGCATTTTCAAAATTTTATTCATGTATTTTCTATTATAACAATATTTGCATATGTTTTAATCTAATCTTGTTTTTTTTTTTTCAAATACATATCCAAACATCTTTCTAAAAGTCAAATTGAAAAAAGTCACTCATACCAACAACACATCCAAACATAATCACAATATACAATCGGACTTTTTTCCTATCTTACTTCTAAAAAAGTCAAATTGAAAAAAAGTTACTTTTCCACCGGCAATCCAAACACACCCCTCGTTCTCACCAAAACCCTCGACCAAAAAGAAAATTCTCACCAAAACCAATGGCCGAGACTACGTGCTCTTTCTTTTCCTTTAAGCACCTTTCAAAAACTCGTTATATTTATATACATGCATTTCAAAAATTCTATTTGTTTGATTCTTGACAAAATTAAAACATCTTGTTTTCTATTCTTGTCAGTTTTATTTTACTAAATTAAAGAACTGGATTGTTCAGTAATCCTTACACATGAACTATTTTCCATCAATATCTTACTAAATCTGCCTCGAATATTCGTTGCTATTTTAATTTGTTCCAAATTCATCCACACAAGGTAAAAAATATCATTCCTCGTTGCTGGTTACGTGCTAATTAACATGACCCGTTTTCCCTCGTTAAAGTTTTTCCAGTATTTCTTTACTTTTTTTGTTACCTTCACCTTCCAATATGTTTTCTAGCTAGAACACAATCACATTTTTTAAGAGTTCATCCTCACCATGATGAACAGTTATACTATCTCCTTTGCTAATAAGTATACGACTAATTTAGGGGTTAATTTGTTTCTAAATATGAACAACTCTTTCTAATTTTTGTCTACTTTACTTCAATCATCCTGTTGATGCTCAACTATGAAGAGAGAGGTGCCTAGGAATTGATGTTGATGATTCTAGTACTTGGTATAGTACCATATCATTTTAATTAACTAATTTTCTTAATCTAATTAAATTAAATAATTAGCATTATATTTAACATATATATAGAAGTAATTACTTATACATAATTATTCTTTGCTCTCAACTTATACACAATTATCGAAGGACCATATCTTGCATTCATTGACGACAACTTCAATATTTTCTGAATTTAATATACTATGCTTAATCATAGAAAAAAGGCCGAGGAAGGTATAATCCATTAGAAAGTTATGTAAATTAACCTAATAGGAGGACCAAAAACTTAATCATGTCATATCATTTTACCGGATGATTATACTGTTGAAGTGATTACATGCAAGTCTTTTTCATCTATAAATGGCAATCTAAAATCGTTAAATTTAGATGTAATTTCATAATCTCCTAATGATTAAGTTAGTTACTACATCTTTATCTGACCAATTCTAAAATAAGAAATTCTAATGTTATATCGTGTCATAATTTGATGGTCTAAAACTAATCTCGGGGATTGATAAAACTGGATCTATTCCTATTTTCTATATATAAAAGAGAGAAGAGAAACATGTGTGTATCTAAAGCAACATTTGTGATCCTATTGCCATCAATATTTCAACATCAATAGAGCCAAAGCTTACAAACTCCTAAAAGGATGTCGTACAATAACAATAACAACAATGACGATTATGATGAATATGATCCTACGCCCTACGGCGGTGGATACAAAATTGACCTCACCTATGGCCGCCCCCTCCCTCCATCTGATGAAACTTGTCACCCCATTTCCTCTTCTGGTTCAACTGCACAATACGGATCCAACTATGGCCACAAACCTAGTTATGGCGGGGAGGAACATAAGAGTGGGTATGGAGGAAACAGTGAGAGGCCTAATTATGGTCAGGAGAAACAAAATACTGGATCTGGCTATGGAGGGAGAAACGAGAAGCCTAGCTATGGCCAAAAAGAGCAAGATAGTGGATCTGGCTATGGAGGGGGATATGAGAGGCCAAACTATGGTCAAAAGGAACATGATAGTGGATCTGGCTATGGAGGGAGAAGCGAGAGGCCTAACCATGGACAAAAGGAACAAGAAAGTGAATATGGATATGTAGGAAAGAATGAGAAACCTAGCTATGGTCAAAAGGAACAAGATAATGAATATGGCTATGGAGGGAGAAACGAGAGGCCTAATTATGGTCAAAAGGAACAAGATAGTGGATATGGATTTGGAGGGAGAAATGAGAAGTCTAGTTATGATAAAAAGGAACAAGATAGTGGATATGGCTACGGAGGAAGAAATGAGAGGCCTAGCTATGGCCAAGAGGAAGAAGATAGTGGATATGGCTATGGAGGGCAAAAGCCTAACTATGGGCGAGAGGAACAAGAAAGTAGATATGGTTACGGAGAAAGAAATGAGAAGCCCAACTATGGCAAGGAGAAAGACGATAGTGGATATGGTTACGGAGGAAAGAATGAGAGACCTAGCTATGGTCAAGAACAAGATAGCGAATTTGGTTATGGAAGAAGGAACGAGAGTAGACCTAACCACAGCAAAGAGAAACAAGATGATGGATATGGTTATGGAAGAACCGAGAAGCATGATGATGATGGTTATGGTGTAGATAAGCAAGGTTATCTTAAGAAATATGTGAGTATTATTGTCCTTTTCTTTTCCGTATTTGATTTTTGATTTATCTCATCGGATTTCTTTGACAATAATATGACTTCTACGTTGTGGTGCATGGTTTTTTTGGCATAACAACGTGCTTTACACATTTTTAACACATCATTATACATGAATTTTTAAAAGTATTAAATATTCATGAGTGATCGAAGATATGAACTTGATTAGTGTTTTACGGATGAATATTTTTTATTATTAAAGTATATATCTGAGATAAATTTATAAACTGAATATTCTTAAAGTCAAAGTTTGACTGAAATAGGCTTCCTTTTCTAATTAATAACGATATATATACATATGCACGCACCATCGGTTTCAGATTTTTTTTACAAGTGATTGATTGATTGATGCGTGTTTGATTGTTTTTATGATATATATATGATAGGGAGATGATAATGAGGATGAAAGCAATTACGATAGGAAAAACCATAATTACAAAGACGATGAGGACAATGATAAAAAGAACAAACATCATTACCAGAAGAGCTATGATAAGAATGAAGAAGGAAACTATGGGGACGATGATCATTCTGAGAGGAGAAACCATCATCGCTACACGAGTTATGATGATTAACAAATTGGAACTGGCTTCTCTCCTTTACCACTATTGTTAAATAACTCTACTTCGGGTTATATTTCTCCAATCTGTTTATATATATACCATTATATTAATTTATACATAAAAATCAATGACATTTTAACATCTTATATATGAACAAAACCGGTTCTATTTTCAATTTTATATGATTAATGAAGATTTAATGCTTTGGTTTGAAAAAATGTAGCATTTTCTGGGATTAAAGCCTCAAAAATCATATGGAATTGAAAATAGAACCAGTTTTGCCCATAGAATTTCAAAATGTCACTAAATTGATTTGAGAAATTTAACCCAAAGTGTAGTTATTTGAAGGGAAAAGACAGGAGCGGATATAACCATTGAAAAGGATGGAAGCCAAACTCTAATAAGTTATCTTATTATATAATATTGCTTTTATCCAATCATTTATCCCTATGCTATAATATATTGCCCATAAGAATAAGTCAGCCATAGATTATGGCATGTTTTAACTTTTGTTATTTAGTTTTTGGGTCTTCATATTTTCTCGTGCCGTCGTTGTATCATTGATAATAAACCTAAGATTCGGGCTGCCGAATTTTGTTGCATATACATAGAGTGCTGAACAGGTGGTCGCTTGGAGTGATATGTGTGTGTATATATCTGGTATTGACATTTAGTCATTTATAATAGACAGGGTCTGTAAGCCTGCCAGTTTGTATAGTCTTTTTGCGTGATTCTGGAACAATAACTAGTCTAGCTATATAAATATATAGCTTGATTTTGTAATGTAAATAAATTTTTATTATATTTCAAACCAGCTAGCTAGCAGTAATCCAATTGGAAATGACTTTGGTCTGTTAAAGACAAAATCTAAAATATCAGTCTTTGTAAATATAAAAAACAATTTTGTGCACCAAGACTAATAATATTCGAGTGTGACCGAGTTAAATATTCACGCTAAATAAGATATATAGCATTTTTTAGTCATGCTAAATAAGAGACACCTAGTTAAATACCTACATTTATATGCATGTGGTTTTCAACTCACAAAGTTTATTTGGTTCAAATTAGTTCTGATATACACCTCCCTTGTTTTTTCCTCACTATAAGAAAAAAGTATGTAGTCGTTAATGATATGTCATGCAAACCTTTTCTATGACATATAACAAATTTTAATTTTTTTTCCAAAAAATAACACAACAGCCCCATGCCCCCACCCAGTCTTTAATAATTTTAAAAACGTACGTGTCGCCCACGGGACACATATTTTAAAAATTTTAAAAATGGCGTGACACCGCTCTTTTATATTAAAAACAGGTGTTTCATGGGTGTGACACTGTTTTTTTATTATTTAAAAACGGTGTTGCGCCATCACGCCGAATAATAAAACAAACGGTGTCACGCAAGGCGTACGATACCAATTTTATAAAATCTGTGTCACGAGCCCCAGCCCATGGCGTGACATAACCATTTTTTAATAATTAATAATTAAAAAGGTGTCTTGCAGCTGGTGCAACACCTTTTTAATAACACATTTTTTATATTATTATTTTTCAAAGTTGGTCCCAATTTTAAATTATAATAAAAACATGTCGCGCCTTGGAGAATGATAAATGAACACTGAAATGCAACATAAAAAACATCTATATAGGCTAAAATATATTTTTCGTCCCTTATGTTTGTATCAAGTTCCAATTTAGCTCTTTATGTTTGGAAATTATACTTTTAGTTTTTTTTTGTTAACACCGTTAGTTTAACTTAACGGAAAATGTTAACTTAACACTTTTGAATGATTATTAAATACTGAAAATGTTGTGATTAAAATATTTGAGTCTAAATATTCTAATATTTTCAAAATTTTTCATTTTTGGTCCAATTTCATTATAAAATAATCATTTAAAATTTTTAAGTTAGCATTTTCAGTTAAGTTAAACTAACGGTGTTAACAAAAAAGGACTAAAAGTGTACTTTCCAAACATAAAGGACTAAATTGAAACTTGATGCAAACATAAGGGACCAAAAGTATACTTTAGCCTCTATATATACTTCACACCCCTTCACATAAATTTTCCTCCTTCCCCACTTTCATATTTCCTTCTCCTTCACTTTTTTTCTCCTTCTCCACTTTATTTTTCCTCCTTCCCATATAACTAATTGTCTTTTAATATGTTTTTTTACATATTGTATATTTGAACCCTATAATTTCCACCACAGACTATTTTTATTGAAACATACTATTTATTTTTTTCTACCACCAGATATGTAATTTATACCTATTTGTTTGAATACTATAATTCTAAGTACATTATTTCATCATCTAATATTTTATTTCTTCATTATTCTATCCTTCTACTCGTTCTCATTCAATAACTCTATACTTTTCTCCATTATAATCAATAATATTTGTATCTTAAAAAATAATAATTAATTAAAAAAATTCCCAGAGCTTATGTTATTTAAGTTTGTGCAACATAAGCTACAAAATATTTTTTTTAAAAAAAATCAATTGTCACGTCACTTTGGCATGACATTATTTTTTTATTGAGTCCAAATGTCGCGGTTTTTAAGACATATTTCGCGATTTTTAATATATATGTCACAGTTTTTTTTGGAATTGTAACATATGTCTTCGTCTCACACATTTTTGTGGTGCAACAGAAAACATATGCCTCTTATCGTGTCTCACCCTTCATATTTTTGTTGTGCGACTACAAGACTTTTTTCTTGTACTGCCCAACGTCACTATTCACTACTACACTTCAATTCCCGTGGTTGCCTTGCGGGAATTATATATAAAAGATAACGCACCTTGTGTAATAATCACATATTATTACCGCAAACTGGATTCCTGTTATGAAGTTGACGAAAAAATGTGACAAGCAAATAAATAAAGACTATAGAGAGAGGAAGAAGAATAAGATGTATGATTGAAATAACAGAAAGAAATAAAATCGAGAAGGGTTAAAGACTCTGCATATTATCTCAAGCTCCAAATATACTCCCTTCGGTCCAAAATATAAGAACTTTTTTTTGGAGATATTAATTAAAGTTACAAAATATGTTATTAAATTATGACATATGATATATTTTTATATTAGCCATTAGTTTATAAGTTAAATAAACTAATTTAAGGAAAAAATTAGGCAAATCAATTTATAATTGACTTATTTTGCTTTTTTAGGATTTTCCAAAAAAGTCAATTATGTCTTATATTTAGGATCGGAAGGAGTATATAATTTACTTTCATCTGAATCTAGTCCTACCCTGCTACACGCATCTTGCACTCATTAAAGGTTTATACTTTCTCACATCTTAAATATAGACATATTTAGAAAGACGAGTTTAGTTATAAATATAAGACATTTTTCTAATTTTCCTCCAATCATCTCTATTATTGCTCTTTATCAATAAACAAACTGTGTAATATCTTTTAGCTCAACTGACATTCATCACCCTTGCCAAATTACTTCAGTTGACATTCATCACAGTACAGTTATGATCAACTCACTCTCTTGACGAAAAGGCATCCAACTTTTCTTGCGTGACTGAGGAATAACACAGACTGTGTAATTTCGCGAGATATCCTTTCTATGTTGCTATCTTTCAGCTCCCATTGTAACGGTCTCTCGATGCAGACCCGAGGGCTCGATTCATACCAAATAGGCAAATATCATAATGGCACCTCTCCCTACAACTCATCGTTTCTAGTTTTTAAATTGTTTCCCTATCATTTATTTCGTTCATCTTTTAATCATGTACTTTAATATGGGCTAATAGTAGAAAGTCAATTTATTAGCTTAGGGAATAAACATAAGATTGATACACACACACTCCATCTGATCCTTAATATAAGTCACCAACTACTAATTTTTCTTAGTCCTTTTTATAAGTCACTTCTTGGTTTCCGATGCGGATTTATTATTTTTTTCCATATATACTCATATTCAATAGAGGTAGTAGGAGAGAGTATATAGTCAATAGTTTTGGAAATAAGCTTAATTATTAGGGATAGTATTGGAAATTACTTCAGTTTTAGGACAAATTAAATACATTTAACCAATTTTATTAGTATATGAGAAAATTATCTGGTGACTTATAATAAGGACTGGAGAAAGTATATATTTAAAACCATATGTATACACTACTCATTAATTAATTACTTTTAAAAAAGAGAAGATGGATCGAATTACAACGCAACCAATACAAAGAAGACACGATCTAGAGATATTCTAAGATACCAGCAGCAAATTGAAGTAGATAGAAAGGTCGGGATTCTCTCAGAATCCCAATCTCTCAGAATCCCTCATAATCCCTCTTTGGAGTCTCATTTTGGTCATTGAGATTCATCTGAGAGCTCATAATTTGCCACTTGTATCATTAAAAATAAAAAAATTGTATTATAATATAAAATAAATGAAGAGCTTTTAATTTTTCTATTTTTATAAAATTTTTAGCATAAAAAATTTCATTTATCTAGACCTATTTCATTTTAATAGAAGGATCTATAAAAGATACAAACTTATCCAGTTAACTGTAAAATAAAAGATATAAACATATCCAGTTAACTGTAAAATTATTTTACAGTTAACTGGATAAGTCTATATCTCTTATAAATCTTATTGAAATGAAATAGGTCTAGATAGTTGAAATTCTTTATGATAAAAATTATTTTATATTATAATACAATTCTTTTTATTTTTAGCGGTATAAGTGGCAAATTATGAGCTATTAGATGAATTTCAATGGCCAAAATAAGACCCGGATGGATTGGATTATGAGGAATTATGAGAGTTGGGATTCTGAACCCTCCATTTGCCTTCCTTTTCTTAAATCTCAACCCTTTAATTAATCGAATGATAAAAAATTACCCACCTTCCCAATAAATATCTTCCTTTTCTCTCAGCTTTCTTCTTTTCTTGTCCGTTCATTCACATTCTATTCATTCTTTCACTCATGCTTCTTTCAATTACAGTTGCCAGCAGTAATATCAATCTACTCTCTTCATATTAAATTCTTGAATAATATTACTGAAGAATTCCACACATTTTGCAGCCAAATTTCAATGGCTTGAAAATCCCCAGCCGATTTGGACTTATATATGCACAAGTTTCAATCGAATCTTGAATAAAAATTCTGCTTGAGATTTCTTCAACTACAAAATTGTAAGATTTATGGTGAAAAAATAACGGAAAATTTGTGTCTAGTTGGGAGGAAAATTAAAAAAAAAAGCTACTCCCTCCGTTCCTAAATATAAGACCTAGATAACTTTTTTTTGGAAATATTAAGGCTGCAAAATAGGTTATTAAATGATGACATATTTGATATCTTTTTAGATTATCCATTAGCTTATAGGTAAAATAAACTAGTTTAAAAGAAAAAATTAGGTAAATCAATTTATAATTAACTTATTTTTTGCTTTTTTTAGGATTTTTCAAAAAAGTCATCTAGGTCCTATATTTAGGAACGGAGGGAGTATTTCAAGTTTGCAACTCATATTGGAATTTTTAGCTTCAGATACGAAGAGGGAGTTTCTGAAGATTCAGGTATAGATAGATGATCTCACAAATCATTTTGAAACTCCAGAAACTCTAGATTGTAAGATGAAAATAGGATTTGATTTCCCGAGGGAGAAGTGAAACTTTCTTTTCTTTTGTTATTGAGCCTGATTTATTTCCTCATTAGTGGAAGATTTTTTTTTTGGGAAGGTGGGATGTTTTTTATCATTAGATTAAAATGAAGGGTTGGGATTCAAGAAAAGGAGAAAAAATGGAGAGCAAAGAAATGGAGGTGTTCGGTGCGCAAGATATACATTAGAAAAAAAGTGTGTGTGTGTGTGTGTGTATAATCGTTTTTTGTCCCTTGTGAAGTATACCCTGTGTCTCTTGTGAAGTACCCTGTGTATATAGAGTCATATTCTCAACCATTCACTGTCCCCAACAACTTCCTAGCTAGCATTATTATTTGATGTTTGAGTGCGGGTCATCCTAATTAATCATAAAAAACAATATGTGCGTAGTACGTATATGCATGGCTGGCTGCCTTGTGGTCTCATATATCTGACACTTAATTAACCACATTCATGGTTCACACTTTAAGTTGTCGTTTAGTTTGTTGTAAAATGACATTTTCAACTCACTCATAAAAGTAGATTTTGAATGTTTATAAAAAAAAAGTAGATTTTGAATTAGTGAGAAAAGAGAAAAAAGTCATAAAGACCGGATAGAACTGACGATCTTTTTATTATTTTTCAAGTAACACTTATAGCATTATTAGTTAATCATAATTGTAATTATGTTATGCGAGATGTAAATAAATCAGGCAAGGCGTCTCTTCATTGAGCTTCTCTTCATTTCCCCTCCATTTTGATCTAAGGTGCTTATTTATCAATCATTTAATTTTGATCTAACAACTATCCACAAATATAGGAAAAATATTAAATACATATATATCTTGTTGGATAAATAAACACATATCTAAATGGAGGGGAAGTGAAAATAGTCATCAATGGAGAGCCCCTCATCCAAACAAATTACCCAATTTAGGCTTTTATATGTGTATATTTCATGTTTTTACCCTCACTCTTGAGTCTTGAACAGCATTATTCATAAGGCTTCACCATATATAATGTACATCAACATTCATCAAACCCTTTTCCCACACACTCAAATCATTTTGAACTATCAAGGAACATTACACATTCATTTCATTGTAAATCAGGATAGTCTGATGCCTCAATGTTTTTGCAATATAAGTGAGCCCGTCAAATTTTTTATTTGATGAGCTCTTTTTATCACAAAAATTATACAAACAAATTTTCTTGTGTCACATGTAGATCTTGAAAAATTTGTGCAGCAGGACTCTTCTCTTGAATAATTATTACAAGTGCATATCTTCAAGGCATTTATATCGTTATTCCTTTTTTTTCTCAATTAAAATGGCAACACCGTATTAAAAAGGAAATAACAAAATTCGTTTCTAAACAATAATCAATAGAGTTACTGGGTTTTGATAAAAAAAATAGAGTTACCGGGTAAAAGTGCTGATATAATAATTAACTATTTTACTTCTGGCATAAATAATAAATGACTATTTCGTGGTGCAAAAATAATAACTAACTTTTTTTACCCGGTGCAAAAATGATAAAACCGGTGCTAGATGTTACTTTGTAGTTTTTTGGAACTTTATTGATATTATTTTTCAAAATGAAAATACACTTTTACCCTTCACAGACGAACAATTAACTTGGAAACAACAAACACTGAATGAGTACTTGTCAAAATCAAATACCACCATACTCGTGACAAAGGGAAAATCAGTCATCACCAGATAGCTTATTTTGTTTTTGGCTTTGCGAGGGAGGTAAGACATAGAATGATTTGCAGATAGAGAGAACCAGCATATTGGGATATTCATAATGCTCTTGCCTACAGAATTAAATATACTTAGTCCAATAAGCAAGGAGCAGAGTGAGACAACCAGCACCATTGACCAACCTACAGATGATAAATCAGAGTCATGGAGGCAGGGGATTTAACCACAACATAAGTGGATCAATTCTCTGTTCGAAATTTCTCAAACTGGGCAAGTCGGATCGGGAGCAGAAAATTGGTTCCCCCTAAGGCTTTTGCCAATGCACACACCACAACTTCCTCTCTACTTCATTATTCATCCAATTTCTTTCCGCAAAATTTATTCACTCTCTGTTGCCCCAAAAAACAAATTATTCACTTTGTCCACCTCTTTAACAATTTCAGCCACTTTATTTTCCTCTACATGTTACACTTATTTATCATTTTCCCCCATTTCTTTGTTTGTGAAGAGGAAGAGGAAGAGAGAAGAATGGTTGAATTTCAATTAAAGAGCTAGGGGCAAAAAAATATTTTCACTTTGAAAAATAATATCAACAAGGTTTCGAAAAACTACAAATTAACATTCAGGACCGATTTTATCATTTTTGCATCGAGTCGAAAAGTTAACTATTATTTATGCATCACGAAATAGTCATTTATTATTTATGTCAGAAGTGAAATAGTTAATTTTTTATCAGTACTTTTGCCCTAGAGTTACCGAAAATCGCACCCAATTTTATTCTCCATGCCCAAAACTGAGAACGGAAACACTTTTTTACGCTCAGTACTTTTGACATAATTGTTCATTCCCAAAATTGTACCTTTACCCATTAAAATATATACACTTCATTTATAATCTTGTTCTTTATGTATGCATGCATGCATGCATGTATGTATGTATGTGTGTGTATCAAATATATTAAAAATATTATCTTAACATATAAATCATACAAATATAAGAATTTGTAAGCAAGCAAACAGTCTGCTTTATTTTTTTAATATTGTTTTATTTTGGAATATAGTTCGCTTTTGTTTACTACATAGCTGACATTATATATTTATTTCTATTTGAATTAATTGGTTTCAAGCTAAGCCAATAATATTGTCAAGTACTATATGTGCGTGTGCTTAATCTTACAGGATATATGATTAAGATTAATTACACAGACCACATTCACTCCTATCTGAGAATGATGAGGTAAGCCAGGTGGGTGTGCGAATATGGGGATAATAACGTGGACATTATTTCGTCCGAAGAATTACAATGATTACTTCAGAAGAGGTAGCCACTGCACCACACAAAAAATTTTAATATAGTACACTCTCCTCTACCCTCCTCTGCCCTACTCCCTTCCATCCATATATAAGAGTCTAGCCACCAAAATAAGCTTCTTATTAAAAAATACGTGAAAGTTAGTTGAGTGTCTTTTTTTTTCGACCAAGATAGAGTTTTTCATTAATGAGAATCAAACAGCATACAGACTCATAGAACTAGGATGAAAACCAAAGACCAACAACTAGACTCTTAAAACAGTAAAACAAACATTAACTAGACATTAACCAGACAAATGAGAATCATCCTCTTGCAGGTTAGTGGTAAGAAAACAGACTAATGTTTCTCCATGATTAAGTGAATATGAAAAGGCTATAGAGGGTGAGTGTCCAAAGACATGCTCGCTTGAGCACACCCCCTGTGGTGCCAACAACGCTGCAAAGGCAGCTTTAAATTCCCTTTCACTAGAAAGGTGGGAAAACACTTGGATTTGCAAAGCAAACACCAAGAAAGAGCAAATCATGGATATCATTAGCCAGCTTCCAAACCAAACACACAAAAGGAGACAAACAAATGACCAGTCATACAAACACACATTACACATTATTTGATAAAACTTAAAACTAGGACCTAAGAAGGGGAACAAAGACTCTAAGGATACGACCAGAGATCCCCCAAAATCTCGGATGTACCCACCTAAAAAACTCATGGTGCCGGGGCGGCTGCAAGCCAGCCACCCAAAGTCAGATACAGGTTGCCAAGTTTCAGATCCATGGCTTCCTCTGTCAGCGCCACAACCTCAGGGTCCAGTAGAGACAAAAGGTGCGAGGAGAGATTTGGTGGTGGAGGTTTAGGTGGGCAGGTCAGCGGCTGAGCGGGGGGTGAGGTCAGTGGCTGCGCGAAGGGGTAGATCGGCAGCTGTGGGTGAGGGAGATGGGTGAGCGGCGGAGGGTGAGGGGAGTAGATCGGCGGCGGAGGGTGGGAGAAATGGGTCGGCGGCGGAGGGAGGGAAGAGTGGGTCGGCGGCGCAGTGAGGAGGGAGAGTCTCAGTGGCGGCGGCTGGGGGGAGTCGGCCAGCTGCAGAGTGTGGGTGGAGGGGTCCGGCGGCGGAAGGTGGGTTGGCGACGGAGAACCGCGAGAGCACAGCGGCGGAGGGAGTGGAAGGCGGCACAGTGGCGGGGGATGTGGGGATCCGGTCGGCGGGAGAGGGTGGGGGAAGAAGGGCGACGGCGGCGTGAGGAGGGACCACGACGGAGGGTGCAGTGAGCGGCTCGGTGGCCGGTGGGGGTGATGTTAAGGGCGATGTTGTGAGCGGTAGGGAGAGAGGACCATGGTGGAGGGGAAGGTTCTCCCAATGGAGAAGAAGGGGCTCACCCTCATGATGAGAAAAGAAGCTCTAACCCTAGCAGAGCAAAAGGGGCTCACCCTCATGGTGAGAAAAATATACTTTATTTTCTCAATACATACATAGTAATATAAAGTTAGTTGAGTGTCTGAAGTTAATTTTTTTCCAATAAAATTGCCCATATTTATTATGTCATTTTTAAGAGAGAAAAATACATAAACATTAATAAATATGAAAGAGAGTTAGAAGCAAAGTAAGAAAAAACTCATTAAATGAGGAAAGAATGTGAGATAAATTCTTATATTTTGAACCAAAACTATTTAAATTTTGGACTCTTATATTATGGACCGGATCGAGAGAGTATACTATAAATATTACTCTTGGTGAAGATGAGTCATAAATATAAGTTTCACTTCTTGCTGTTTGTCTCAATTTTCTCCACTTTGATCCATTGTTAACAAAATTATCTCACATCTTTCCCACACACACACACTTTCTCATCTTTTTTTTTTCATTTAAACACCATGCCACTTATATATCCTCTTTATCAATTGAGGTAAAGTTGGAGGAAAAATATATTTATGATATATTCATTAATTGTTTTTAACTACTTTCAATATTTTTATATATTTCAATACAATGAAGTTGCTATTTGAAGTTTATATTATGGGACGAAGGGAGTATAACGTTTTGATGACGTGAATTTATTTATGATAAATTTATTATAATTTATTTGTCTAGGTTTTTATTATATTTATCGAGGGGTCATGGGAATTCTTTCGAGATATATAAGTCATTTCTTTATGGTGGGATAAAACACCCTCTGCAAAGAATGATTGGACTGCCCTGAAATTATATATAGGACTTAATTTCTCTCCTTTTTGCTACCATCGGTTCCCATCATTTGCCATTAAATAGCTTAATTATGGGGTTAAATTTTTCATATATGTTTGCACCACTAGATTCTACATAGAATGAGTGACATTTCGATATATTATGGGCAAAAACTAGTTCTTATTCAATTTTATGTAGTTTTTTCAAACATTTAATTCTAGAAAATGTTGTATGTTTCCATTTAAAAGCATAAAATCTTTGAAAAAGTATATAAAATTGAAAAAAAAGAAATGGATTTTCCCCACAATATATTAAAATGTCACTAATTTTATATAGAATCCGGTGGTATAAACACATAAGAAATTTGACCTGAAATGATGTTATTTAATTTGACGACAAAAAACGAGCGGAAGGCAATGCCAAAGGAAGGAAGTCAAGTCTAAAATTATTTTGAGAATAAAAACTAGATCTTATAAAAGAGAATTGATCACCAATATAAGGTCATTGAAATCCTTAAATTACTTTGAAAAACCTTGGATATCTATGTAACAAACCGAATGTATTGGGAGTTAGTAATACAATTGAATGAGTTAGTTATTATTGACAACTATTTTAAGGAAAACAACTCAATAAGTTGCTCTAATATCCTGATACATTTAATTTAATATCACTCAGGTTTATGCAAATTTTAATTTAATTTGATGATTTCAAGGAAAAGGTGCAGTGGTTGTGATAAATTCTCTTTTATATATATATATATATATATATATATATATATATATATATTTAACTTAGGGAAAATGTCATTTAAATCCCTCCGAATACACAAAAGGACAATTCAGGAACTCAAACTTCCAAAAGGACCATGAAGGAACTAGGACCTAGTTGACATTTTAAAATTGTGTGAAAAGACAAAATTGCCCTAATCATAAAACAGAAATCACTAACCACCCTTACACCCACCATTTTCAATAGGGTGATTAGTAATTTCTGTTTTATGATTAGGGCAATTTTGTCTTTTCACACAATTTTAAAATGCCAACTAGGTTCTAGTTCCTTCATGGTCCTTTTGGAAGTTTGAGTTCCTGAATTGTCCTTTTGTATATTTGGAGGGATTTAAATGACATTTTCCCTTTAACTTAGTTGTTATTTTCCCTTTTTCTATATCTTGCCATAGTATCTAGGGTAATGAAACCTAATTTACCCTCCAAGTAACCACCCAGGAGCACTGGGCACCCTGAACTAACAACAGACTCATATTTACATTCAAAGTAACCAAAGTGTTTAAAAAATACTCTCAGTGGACAGTCAATCACGTTTAACCTTTAATCTGCGCCCATGTGGCTGCCACATGGGTTAAATTTATGCCACGTAGGATATTATTCTAATAAAAATCTAATAAAACAAAATATATTCTGAATTGAATAATAACGTTATTATTCAATTTATAATATATTTTTATTAGCCCAAAAAAACTGAGCCAATGATATTAACCTTTTATATCCGTTCACTCTCACGTAAAGAAAATGACGACAGACCTCTTCCCAATTTGGTGTGCACTAAATCGATTTATATCCACGCTTTAGCCCAAAAAAACTGAGACAATGATATTAATATTCAAATGAGCAGTTGTAATAAAAAAAAATATTCAAATGAGCAGTTAGATATAATTAATGTACTGCAATATTCCAGTACAATAATTATATCGAACGGCTCTTTTTAATAATAAAGTATAAGGAGGGATCATCAACAAAGGTGGCCGGTGTGTAAGGAGTTAAACCACACACACACACACACACACAAAAGATCATGAGTTCCAATCCGATCCTTTTGATATAAGAACATTTTTATTATGCGATCAATTAATACGTTATAAACTAATTTTGAGTTTGGAAGTATGCCGTGACCTCATAAGCCTTCAATTTACCTAAATTTTGATGAATATTAAAAAATACAAGGAGGGAGCAAAATAAGTAATGTTCTTAAGATGGATGGTGCTGATGATAAATATACATGGAATCGTGCGGTCTTTCAACATATATACATGAAACTAGCTTTACTTATGAAATTGCATCTGTTCCCCAAGTAATCGGGAGAAAATTAAGAACTGATGAGATGACAACTGATAATAAAGGAACACGGGGGCATATACAAGACATTTCAACTGTACTTTTGAAGCCTTTCATTATCATTAGCGTTGAAAACGAAATCTGAAGAAACTGTCACTGAAGCCAAGTAAATAATTGGCTAAATAAATGATAAGATATTCTGAAGAATTGTTTCGTATTAAACTTTTCTGATCTCTGCACTGCACATATCTAAATAAAGTCAATTCCAGCCTTACTATCAGGACGTGTAAGCTGAAGTGTTTATGGTTCTGTGGACACAAGGTGGCCACACGTTACGTTCCTCTCCAAGTCTTCGGCATGTGCTTGTTGCTTACCTAGTAGCCTAGTATATATATCAGAGTTGCATGTGAATCATATCTTAATATGAATAATATAACTATAATTTAATATCAAGACTTTAAGAAAATGCAAAATACTCTAACATGTGAGCCTATAGATCTTAATAATATAATGGAGATATCCTCTGGAGTAAGAAAAGGCATGTGGTCTAAAGAAGAAGACGATCTTCTCAGAACATGCATCCAACGTTATGGTGAAGGAAAGTGGCACCTAGTTCCTCAAAGAGCAGGTAACATTATAAATCTATCTATATAGATATTTACAAACATACAATATATATGCACACTAATTAATTACAGCAATTTAATTATTTACTAGTTGATGCATTATTTGATTTGAAGGCTTGAATAGATGTCGGAAAAGTTGCAGAATGAGGTGGTTGAACTACTTGAAGCCAGGTATCAAGCTAGGAAACTTCTCTGACGATGAAGCGGATATGATACTGAGATTCCATAAACTCCTGGGAAACAGGTATATATGTGTGTGACATGCACGCTACGTGCGGGTTTTACCGCTTAAATTTTAAAAGGAAAAAATATACATTCAATATAAATAAGGACATAATAAGAAGGAATGTTCCCAATTTAATATAAGTGAATTTGGGGCAAATAAACTTCAATTGGTTGATACCCTTAATGTAGTGGGTAAGACCATTGTTCAAGTGGTTGATGCCCATTACCATTTTGAGTGAAATTGATGTTATGTTTTGATTATACGAAGTATGGTTAATAGCATTATTAGAGAGAGGTTAGTGTCCCACATTTACTTATCAAAACTTGGGAAACAACATCCTTATATCATATTTTATATGCTTCGGCTTTGAAATTCCATCAATGACTAGTCTTTTTTTGTCTTTTCTGCAAAAATAAAATCATATAGTTTTTTTTGGCGTTTTGTCCCGCCTTTTAAGTTTGAGTTGAAATGTCTCTAACTTTATTAGATAATAGAGAGTAGAAGAAAAGTTAATTAACCTTATTTCATACTTGCATAATGGTCATTAATTATTAAGTCTGCCCACAAAATTAGTTCCAAAACCTTATTGTTGTGGTGACATTTACTCAATCCAAATATAATTTCATAGATCAAAATTTATGATTCTCAACTCATAAAGTCTCTAGTTCCTGCTAAAAAGGATGTCATTGTTTTGCTAAAAGTTGTTTATGTATGTGTGTCTAGAAATTATTACTATTAAGAGTTTAAACTATTGGTCAGTAATAAATTTTGGCGATATTATTAACAACTCTTTTTGTCTTTGTAATAACATTAACATGAGCTTTATATACAACTGTTTTAAGTTCTTAGTTATCAATTATTTTTAGTCAAACGGTGGCAACTTTTTTTAACATTTGTAACACCATTATCAGCATGAATCATAACTTTTCAAAATCTTGATTACCAGTAAAATAACAGCTTCTATTCTTGACGATAAAAACTTTACCACAATATGACAACTTTCTAGCAACTAAGGAGTTGGCTTTAATTGAATGATTTTGTGCGGCCTCACTTTAATTAGTTATGGTTTCGTAGTGTAATTAATTTTCCTTGAAAAAACAATCTCTAAAAAATAATGTGCAGTCGGTAATATAAGCTTTTGCTGAAAATGATTTTTAATTGTGTTTTCCATTATTATATGTGTGTGCGCGTGCAGATGGTCGCTGATTGCCTCGAGGTTTCCTGGAAGAACATCGAATGACCTGAAAAATTACTGGAACACACACATACGAAAGAAGATGGGGTGCTCTCCCTCACAAGCTAAAGAGGAGAAAAAAGAGGCTGTAGGGCACAAAGTGATAACGCCCCAGCCCTTAAATTTGTCCAGAAAGGGATTGCCTGATGAAGCAGCTGTTGCAAATGCTTGTGATGGAGGTGTAAGTGATAAGCCTACAACAATTAGCACTCATTATGGTGACAGTAACTACAAGACTACTACTACTGATGATAATGATGATGATAGTGGTGATCAGGTGGGGGTCGTAGTTGCAGATATTTCAGCTCATCAAGAATCTGCTGAGAAGGACAAGGAATGGTGGGAAAGATTGCTTGATGACGACCTCGTCATTAATGATGAAGGGAATGAAAAATACAGCGTGCCATGGTCTTTAAGCGAAGAAGAAAACAAATTTCTGACTCAATTCTGGGATGACCCAAATTACCTACCAGTGATTTTATAACATGTTGTAAAACGTTTTACAAACCAAATAAAAATATATGTTGGAATAATTTATAATCGATAAGTTAAACAAAGTTTCACATTTTACCCGTATTCATTTATTACATACACTTTTCTCATCTTTGCATTAACTAATAAATACTCACTTTGATATGATATGATCCAATTAATAAGAGATTGACACTCTAAACATGCTTCTTAATAAAACATGTGAAAATTATTAAATATGTTTGAAATATAAATCTTTTTTCATTATTACCCTTATTTATATATGATGAGTTTATTAAAGGAGAAATATATAAGTATTAATGAATATGAAACAAAATAATGGGCTAAATAGGAAAAACACATTTATCATGAGAATATAAGGGAAACTCTATATTTTGGATCAAATTAATTAAAATTTTTGCTCTTGTAATAAGGATCAGAGGAAGTATATAAAGGGCGAAAATAAAAATCAAACATTTATTGGTGTAACTTTTGCATTTTGTCTCTTATATTTTGGATTAAAAGTTTGTCATGTTACCTTGTATACTTAAAATAAGAGGGAGTACGTTCTTTAATCAAACAACATAATTCTTAAAATTAAACAAGCAAGCTAGATAACCAATTTATAGATATTGAGGATATTAGTTATATTTGTTATTGTATTAATTTCCCAATAATGCAGTTTCTAATAATGTTCATTGCAAATACACACTTAAAAATCCCCTCAACTATACATATATAATTACAAAAAACCAGTGAATTAATTACAAAAATCCGTCAAAAAATAGGTTGTTACTAAAAAATTAGTCACAGAATCTCTCGTTTACTCACATAAAGTCTTTATTGACGGGATTTTAATCACTAAATTTCGTGGCTAATTAACTAATTTTTGTAGTTATGTAGTTAATAGAGATAAATATTTTAAGAAGATAATATGAACTTGGGACACACAGACTATTTTTATTTTATATTTAAGTTGGGCGAAAGCACAAATTCAACAATGGACAATTAGTTCAATAGCGTTGAACACAAAAAATGTTTTATGGTTCTTAATTAAAAATGTGTTTTTAAAAATGGCGTAAGATTACCGACAGTGTTAAAAAACTTTGAAAGAGCGTTAGATTCATCACACATGATGCCCCATGTGTGAGGGATCCGAATTTTAACCGCATATAAACTAAAAAAGATACAAAGTTACCAATGGATAATTACCCCAAAAGCGCTCTACACAAAAAATTGTCTTGTGTGATGCATATTTAATCCACATCAATCAGGTCAAGATTCGGGTCGCAGGTCGCATATGTGTATAAACATCTGAGCATAATCTTCATTGGCTATTCGCCCTTATATATGCTCTTCCATCCTAAATATTGTACATAACAAAGTACTCTACTACTCTTACTGATCAAAGCTTAGACCAGTTGCCATGGTGTGGTTGAGAAATATTGCAGTAATGATCAATTTTTTAATTATACAAATTGTTTGCCAATGATTTTAATTTGTGCTTGTAGTGCTTCAAGTTTTAATTTTCTGACAAGGTATTTAGTTGTTTTATTCTGTGCATTCCATTTGAGTTGCAAATGGACGCCCTCCCTGACTCCATTATTTCCAATCCCAAAGACCCTCACATCCTACAATAGAGAGCTTAAAATTTTTGTACTGTTGGATTTTATTATTGGGTGTTTTCTGGTTTTCTTGTGTCGGCTTTTGTGGATGGGATAGTGAAGGAGCAAGAAGGAGAAGAGGGTGCTGACGTGGCAGGTGAGGAGGAGGAGGATGAGGTGGAAAAATAATACTAATACATATGTATGACAAATGTGACATTGCTACAAATTTAAACTTTAGGGGTTTAACTGCTCCTAAAAAACTTCTAGAGTGGGGCGCTCTTCTAAGAAAACTTTCAGGGCTCATTTGATATTTAACCTTTATTGTAATCATAACACATATAAATACGTGCATAAAAATTATCAGCAACACGGCTTAATAAATCTTTTTTCGGTTATCAATAGCATGTGTTGATCCGACAGTATTCTATCCTATCCGGAAACATCTTTCGATCTTGTGTTTCTTTGGGGTGAAAAACAGCTTGCCATTTCCAAATAAGGCGTATTACAACAATATAAGGGCAACCAAAATATAAAGTATAGAAAATTATATAATCACTCAGTTCCTAAATATAAGATCACTTTCAAATTTTAATTTGTTTCTAAATTTAAGCAATTTTCTATTTTTTTCAATTATTTTTTTGAATAAGCCCTAATAATGTTTATCTATAATAAACAAGTAAGGGTGAGAGAGAAAGAATAAAGGTATATGATTAAGCTAGATTAGTAATATCATGTGTTAATAACTAACTTAACTAGCATCCTTAATCTAATCATATTAGGGAAAGTGATCTTATATTGAGGAACCGATATGGAGTATAACATATATTTCTTTTTTGCGTACTTAATCTAATCAAATTAGGGAAAGGATTAAATTGAAACTTGATGCATTCATAAGGGACCAAAAGTATACTTTAGCCAATGTTTTTGTTGGGCTAAAAGTTTTCTAAATGGGCTACAAGCCTAACATGAAGAAGGGGCTGAATTAAGTGGGCCTATTTGATTGGAATGGCCTAAAACTTTTTGGACTGCAATATTCAATCGGTCAGGAAGTTAGATTTTTAACTCTAATTAATTAAGGATAGCAATATAATATATGGTCTATCAAAACTTTATTCTTGTTATGCCAATAGATTTCATATAATTATGCCGTGTATATAAATTTTATAGAATATTCTCATTATATTTTTGACCAAATATTCTCATGATTGAGTATGATGATAAGGCAAAAAATACACATTTATGCTTTACGGTACAAGTAAAGGCAGGCAGCCCCACGGGCCGCCCATAACTAGGAGTATCCAGAATCTTGGATCTTCTTCCTTTTGACTCGGAAGATTATTTATCGAGATTCTAAAATAACTTGGATAGACCACAAAGGCAATAAAACTCTACCACCAAATATTTAAGAATGCATTCCAAAGCTCCATGTCAAAGTGAGTACCATCCCTACTAGTTAAAACAAGTGGTGATAGAAAAATATGTATTTAACAAAATAAGTTCGTCTTTTAATATTTATCATGATCAACATGCATGTTTGCCGTAGTAATTGAAAATCCTTTAAATGCCAGAAAATGACCTGAAACTAACAGCAGTGAGCAATAAAGGCAGTATTAAATACTCCCTCCGTTCCTAAATATAAGAGCACTTTAACTTTTTTGGAGAATCCTAAGAAAGCAAAGTGAACAATTTAATCATAACATATTTTAAATATTATTAGATTATATGTAAGTTCATAAGTCAAATAAAATAGTTTTGAAAAAATTTGGAAGAATCAATTTTTAATTACCCTATTTTGCTTTCTTAGGATTCTCCAAAAAAGTCAAAGTGTTCTTATATTTAGGATCGGAGGGAGTACTTCTTCTATTGGACAAGGCGAGTGTTGAATCTAAGCTGGAAATTGCTTAAGGGTCACGGAGAAGTCTCACAGTACACGCATGATCAAGTGATCAACTCACGTTTTGTCTAAAGAAGCACGTGTTAAGCTCAGGGGATCTACACGTTGATGTAAACTCGCAGAGATAGATACAGAAATATAGTGGAGCCAAAACATATTGATATGAACATTTGGAGATAATAAAACGACCAATGTGCTGGATATATATATTTCCACTTGAGCTCAGGTCGTTTTCAAACAATTACAACTTCATGCATTCCTAAAAGCAACGACCCAAAGTGGAAAACATCTACGCAAACTTATCGTTTTTTCTGTAAAGATTCTAATTTCTTCATCTGATGAAGACCACAGCAGAAAACACACACACAGACAGACAGACACACTTTTAGATCAGAACATGGGCGAATGATGAGAAGGCGAATTAGAGTTAACCAAATTAAGGATGCTGTTCCAGTAGTTCTTATTATCTTCACACAAGACCCCACTGCTGCCGCTACTATCCCAATTGTTGGACTCTCCTCCCCGGTCCTCCTCCGACAAACTCCGGTCATCGGAGATTGTACTGAGCAACAGAGTGGTATATCCATGTTCCTCAGAAGCAGCATCCCCACCAGTGCCAATCCTAAGCAGGGGCTCTTGATGAGAAGTCCACGTGTCTTCCATGTTGGAGATGGTCAACTCTTGATGCAGTCTGGACGCATAAGACATTGGATTCTCCAAGCCATTGCTGTGATTCTTACAAGAGCCTGAAGTGCCCACAAACTCAATCATAGGCACAATAGGTGGGGTGTTCTCAGGGAGAGTTAGAGTAGACTTAGGAGATTCAAGATCACCACCAACACATGTACAACCACTGCTAATGCTTTGATCAAGGGATTTTAGCCACCCACCATTATTGTTATTATGCCAAGGCTTCAGAACTTGATGAGCTGATGAAGCTGAGGCTGAAGCAGAAGATAAGGAAGATGTAAACGATAGTGATGAACGTAGTTTGGATTCTCTGGCCAGTCTTGCTTCAGCTTCAAGCCTAGCACTCTCCCATTGAGCCATGTGGCTAAGGTTGGCTGCTGTCTTGGCTTGGGTGCCGTCGCGAGCCACAAGGGCGTCATTCTTGGGTTTGTGGGTCACTGGGTCAATCCCCATTTTGGTTAATCTTTTCTTCAGATGTGTATTCCAGTAGTTCTTGATCTCATTGTCTGTTCTTTTTGGCAAATGCGTGGCTATAGCCGACCACCTGAGCACAAAACAGTAAAGCATAACAGACACTCTCACCACAAAAGTCAAAAACCAAAGCAAAACAACGGTACAGACAAAACAACTAAGTAATGGCAGTGATACGACTTGCTCGAGCAGCCTCAGGGCCATGAAAAATCTGGAGGTTCAGAGGTTGAGCTTGAGCTCTTTAGCAAGGAGGTCAGCAGCTGCAATTGTTACTTCAGTTTTTAATAGCACATTTGTCATTGAACCGATATTATTAGTTAACTTGATTGATGGTGTGAAAAAATTTATCGAGAATAAATACAGGCTGAATTTTATATTGCTCCGTTGGACTTGGACCTTTAAGTTATGCTTAGATAATCACTCTATTATTAAAAATTTGATAATAATAATAAGCTATCCTGAATTTTTAAATTTATAATTTATGTGAATAAAGAAATTCCTCAGGGTTAATTTCTTTGTATTATCAATAATTAAATATAACATGAATAAGTTTATCTACATATCTTTTAGGAATTAAGAATTATTTATGTATGATTCAAAGTTTAAAAGGTTGTCTTAGAAAGAAAAAAAGAAAGAAAGTCTACGGTCATTGATACATACAGTACTTTTTGTTAGGCAAACTATCGACAAAATGGAATTATTTTTTAGCTATAAATATTAGGAGGTTATTTGCCAATTTTCAAATAAATAATATAAGGGGTGTAATTGGCCTTAAGTATACAAATAGTATTAGCTAATACATAAGGACTTTTAAAAATTAGTACTACCTCCGGTCCTAAATATAAGACCTAGATAACTTTTTTTTGGAAAGATTAATGTTGCGAAATAAATTATTAAATCATGACATATTTGATATCTTTTTAGATTATCCATTAGCTTATAGGTAAAATAAACTAGTTTAAGATAAAAAATTAGGTAAATTAATTTATAATTAACTTATTTTTTCTTTTTTTAGGATTTTTCAAAAAAGTCATCTAGGTCCTATATTTAGGACCGGAGGGAGTATTATTTTTAAATTCTAATCTAATAAAAACGGGTTGTTATAATCTGAAATAACCAAGTGATTATAACGATTATTGAATTTTCAAAACTAGAAGTACGGCTGAAATATTAAAGGAAACCTACATGAGGAATTCTACATTATTCATCCATTCTAAAGTTATATATAATAGTTTTCCCAGAAAAAAGAAAATAAAACTTTGATCAGTTAAGTCAACCAAGTTCTCAGAATTTGTTGATTAAGCACCAATTCACTGCTAAATGTTTCGGTCAAGCTCAGCTGTCCGGTTTGATTTTCTTTACCTTAATATTACTAGAAGCAAAATTTTTTTTTGTTATTTAACATATGTAAAATGCCAGCAGGAATAGAAAATGCATGACATATCAATTAAGAACATTACTCCCTCCGCTATTATTTATAAGTCGTCATCCGCCCATATTGTACAAACTAAGGAATGACGCTTATGGTGGTTACATCATTAAATTAGTCTTGTTTTATTTTTCATTTCCATCTTTGCCCCTCCTCACAACTATTAAATGAGTCATAATGAGACAAATAAAAGTAAATGCAGAGATCTCTTTTTTCAATGACAGGGGCATATTTGGAAAACTTTAATTAATGAGTTAGTTAGTGGTAGTTGACGACTTATATTAAGGACCAAAATTTAATAGCAGTTGGCGACTTATAAATAGGACCGGAGGGAGGGAGTATTAAAGACTCACATGCATTCGTTTTTGCATTTAAAGCACTCTCAAACAAACTTGTTGGATGTCAGATTATATTTATGCATGTGGCAGAAAGCAAATTTGAGGTCAAATTGTTGTGGATTGGAGATAAGGGTAATGGAAGAAATAAAGAGGCCAATGCGACATTTGTATACTGCACATGGGAGGAGTTGAGAGAAAACACATTATAGCTTCCAATTTGAAAGTAAGAAATCATATAACATAAAACTCTCCCACCAGAATCCATCACTGTTCATAAGCACTGTTCATGAACAGTGATTTTGGTGGAATATAATACTTTTTTTTTTTGCTTTTTTTTAAAAATTGCTTATTTTTTTTAAAAAAAATAATTATTATATGATTTTTTTCACCCAATATTTTAATTAAAAAAAATTGTCATATATTTTTTTAGTGCAAATTTGTTAAAAAAAAGTTAGAAAAAAAGTTAAAAAATTTGTTCATCAGCAAATTTTTAGTGCAGTGATTGACATTCTCTATTACTATTGTATGTGATTGCTTTCTTGTGTGAATTTATTTGGGCAACGTATTCTTTACTTTCTTAGGCTAATTTATTTGTGTCGCATATTTTTTTGTCTGAATTTGCCTTAAAGATTTATATCTTTAGTGTTGTCATTATGATGATCTTTTTGACCTAATATATATCTGCAAATGTTTTATTGTGTCTTTTTATTTGCCTATTTATTTGAGCTACGTATTCTTTACTTTCTTAGGCTAATTTATTTGTGTCACATATTTTTTTGTGTAAATTTGCCTTAAAAATTTATATCTTTAGTGTCACCATTATGATGATCTTTTTGACCTAATATATATCTGCAAATGTTTTATTGTGTCTTTTTATTTGCCTATCTTTCCCGTGCAAACTAGAAGTTGTTCCATGTAGATATAGAACACAAAAAGAAGAGTTGTTTCTTCACATAGGGAAGATGTGTTCAGTTAGATTTAATTTCGATTTTCATTACAACTTACAGAAAAATGGTCATTTGATAATGTAAACTAGAAGTTGTCATTGAAATTTTCTTCCTTCTAAGGTTAAAGTTAGATAATAGTTTTTTTGGTTAATGCTAATTTTTAAACAAAACCGCACGGAGCGCGGGAAACCCCCGTGCAACGCACGGGAGTGGTGAAATATAATATATTATTATTATTATTTTTTTTAAAAAAATTAGTTATTATATGATTTTTTCACCCGATATTTTAGTTACAAAAATTTGTCATATATTTGTTTAGTGCAAATTTGTTAAAAAAAGGCTAAAAAAAAGTTAAAAAATTTGTTCATGAGCAAATTTTTAGTGCAGTGATTGACATTCTCTATTACTATTGTATGTGATTGCTTTCTTGTGCGAATTTATTTGGACTGCATATTCTTTACTTTCTTGGGCTAATTTATTTGGGTCACATATTTTTTTTGTCTGAATTTGCCTTAAAGATTTATATCTTTAGTGTTGCCATTATGATGATCTTTTTTACCTAATATATATCTGCAAATGTTTTATTGTGTCTTTTTATTTCCCTATTTATTTGGGCTACGTATTCTTTACTTTCTTGGGCTAATTTATTTGGGTCACATATTTTTTTTGTGAATTTGCCTTAAAAATAATATAGTATATTATTTTTTTTCTTTTTTTTAAAAAAATTAGTTATTATATGAGTTTTTTTCACCCGATATTTTAGTTAAAAAAATTTGTCATATATTTTTTTAGTGCAAATTTGTTAAAAAAAGTTAAAAAAAGAAGAATTGTTTTTGACTTAATATATATCTGCAAATGTTTTATTGTATCTTTTTATTTGTCTATCTCTCCCGTGCAAAGTAGAAGTTGTTCCATGTATATATAGAACACAAAAAGAAGAGTTGTTTCTTCGCATATGGAAGATGTGTTCAGTTAAATTTAATTTCGATTTTCATTACAACTTACAGAAAAATGGTCATTTGATAATGTAAACTAGAAGTTGTCATTAAAATTTTCTTCCTTCTAAGGTTAAGGTTAGATAATACTCTCTCCGCTCCTAAATATAGGACCTAGATGACTTTTTTGAAAAAATCTAAAAAAGCAAAAAATAAGTTAATTATAAATTAATTTACCTAATTTTTTCTCTTAAACTAGTTTATTTTACCTATAAGCTAATGAATAATTTAAAAAGATATCAAATATGTCATCATTTAATAACCTATTTCGCAACCTTAATCTTTCCAAAAAAAATGTTATCTAGGTCTGATATTTAGGAACGGAGGGAGTAGTTTTTTTGGTTAATGCTAATTTTTTAACAAAACCGCGCGGAGCGCGGGGAGATACCGCTAGTGTATTTAAGGAGTAGCATAAACAAAGAAAACAATAGGAATATAATCCAATGCTCATCTGTCAAACAGTACAAGGAGATTTTGTTATTTCATTTAAGCTATACTTAAACGGATGATCAAAAATGGAAAATATTGAGAAACATAATGATAGAGCGAACTGCGGTTTGAAAGACCTGAAGATCAATGCGAATTACTCATGGCCGAAGATTATAGGTGAAAATATCCCATTACGGCATTACCCAACATATAGATAGATATAACTTTGTGATATAGATAGATATAACTTTGTAAGGGTTGAGGTTACAAAACCTGTTTCCTAGGAGAGCATGGAGTTGGATGATGGTTTGCTCTTCTTGTAAACTGAACTTTCCTCTTTTAATATCAGGCCTAAGATAATTGGTCCACCTTAGTCTGCAGCTCTTGCCACACCTCTGTAGGCCTAATATAGTACAAGATAGCAGGAGTTTCAAGTCAATTACAACCTTAAACTACACTCCAAACAACAATCATTTCATTAAAATTTAAGAGAGAAAAATATGTCAGTGCAAAATCAAGTTTACCAGCTTTTACTGGCAAGGCTCTCCAGCTTCCATGGCCATGTTCTTCAATATAAGCTAGGAGTTTCTGATCTTCCTCCGGAGTCCACGGTCCTCTCTTTAGGCCCACCTTGTCACAGCATGGTGATCGACCCATTTTTAGAAGTAGAAACACTTAAGACTGTAGTAGCTCATCTTCATCTTTTTATAGCACTAGAGAAACTATGGAAAGAAAGATGGGCAGGCAGAGAAGAAAAGGTCAGAGGTATAATGAGATATATGAAATTATTTTCAGTATGTATATGTGGGCTGTCGGTAATTACTGGAGTACCCTTGATTTCCAGCTCAAATTTCTATGGCTCTGGTAATTTACATTAAGTTTATGACAACATTATTAACAGAAGAAGGAATGAAAAAAGTATAGTGGTACCAATACTAAACTGAGCTACCAAGTTCTAGACATTAATTCAATTGATACGTCACCAAAAATTTATGGCAAAGCTAGGGCCGGTTTTAATTTCTATCATCATATGGGTCCATCGGAGTTTCGCTATTCAACCATCACAAGCATTAAACTTTACTTTTATAACAAGTATGACCACTTTTGTGGGTTATTTTTATAGCTCAGAACGGTGACGTGAAGCAAGCCAAAACTAGAGTTCACTTTAAGAGAATCATAATTCCTAACTATGATTCAATTGTGTGGCCCTTCAAAGGTGTAAATGTAATAAAGCATGTTAACTTATTTCGCTTTTCATCACATGTTCGTTTAGCGATTTCTCCTCCAAGATTTGACCGAAAAGTTCACTGAAACTTTTGACTGGTGATTCCTAACTTAATTTCCCAAGTAATCCAATGTTTCTAATACCCACAATATTGATCCACTAGAGCTCCGTTACTATCAAACAAGAGAACAAAAATCATTTCTAGTCAGCTAGAACGTCAAATCATCTCAAAACACAGACTGACTGGTCTTTATTAGTATAAGACACTGAGAACGACTCCATTTGACACACTTAGATGTTAGGATCTCTTTTTCTCCTCCTCTATACATTATTCTCAGGTGTTTGACACCGGGTTGAGAAAGATGAAATAGAAGGGGGAGAGACGCCATAAGAGGAACTTCTGTTATGAGTGATTCAATAATAGGTGTTACTTCACAAAATTTAATATGAACAGGTCTTGTTAGATAAAAAATGTAAGGTTAAAATCAAATATTGCTGACTGAAAGGTTAAGGCATACCCATCATCATAATATCTTTTAATTGCTCCATTTATTTATGTCCATTGTCCAATAATAATGTCACATAGACGGTCCCATGCTAAAGCATATAATTAAATGAACACCATCTAATCTGAAATTAGGATGAGATGCCGGGTATATATAGTTAAAAAGCTTAGTAATGAAGTCTTAAGATTTAGGTAATGTAGTTGAGGTTGACAATAAAACAAGAATGATTGAAAGTGCACAGTCAGATCATATAGAGCTTTATTTCCTACAATTCATTTAAGTAAGAGTGATACTCTTACAGAACAGAAAACTCAGATCACTAAGATAAACCAAGCTGGAAAACCAAGAAAATGATGATTTCCTCTCAGTCATTAGTAGCTCAGATCAGTAACTCGGGCTAACAAGAAGAAAAGTGGCCACTTAGAGTGGTCACTGTAGTGCAAGTCTTTCATTGAAAACTGTCATTACATTTGGTGGGGAGGGCATTGTGGTAATTTGAGGGGAACAAGAGTGATTTATTGCGGTGGGGCTATGGGTTTGCAGAAGTGCATTTTGATTGATTTAGAGCATGAAAAAGGACGAAAGCAAGGTTTCATTATAAATAAGGGCTAATGTGTGTGCAATTTTTTTTGTGGATCCAAAATTCACATTGGCTAGGAAGGACAGTGGGGACACCTCCTTAAATAATCTTTGATCTCTGCCAGCTCTGAGGATTGTAATGGTCCAACATAGTCTAAATGATCCCATTAATTGTGCCCATTACGCTCGTCAAAGATATACGACTTCCACGTGATCAATAACAGAAATATATCAAAATCAACAACAAAAACCATTTACTTAATTAAGTATCACGCACAATCTCACTTGCCTCTTACCTTTCTGTCAAACCATTGGCAATGATCTCAATCTGTTTCAGCAACGTCCTGCTGATAAGAACAACCCAGCAATATTGATGAATCGACATCACAAATTACAAAATATGAGAGGGATGGTAGATTTGATATTAATATTTGAAATAGACAGAGTGAATATTCAAAAATTACGTGCAGTAAATTCTTCAGTACTTCAATCGTACTTGATCTTTTGTGGCAAGTGAAATTGTTACTATGGGCATAAGTTCAGGATTAGTGGAAGTAACATCAAATCATAAAGTGTCTACTTTAGCAGGAAGGGAACCAAACTGCTGAAGAATCGGTACTTTATCGTACAAGAGAAATGCATAAATATTAATGACAATAAGAGAAATAAATGAAATTAAGCTTCATAACACCAAGGTCAATAAGGTAGGGAGCATTGGTTAGGTGAGTATTAATTTCATTGAATGTCATGTAGAAAAAGAAAAATCACCTCTCTCTGGTTTTTCCCTTTTCTCTTGGTAGTGATTTTCAGCAGGCATGCAAGTTTATAGCTGTCATAGCTTATCATAACACCCCGCTTTTAAAAAAAATGTCATTTTCGCTGGTCTTTTCCATGTCCAACCATGTAATGATGCCCACTACAAGTATGACACCGACTTTTGAAGGATTTTAAGCTTAATCTTGAGTAGGTTCAACCTTTTCCTACATTCATTAGCATGATCATTAATGAAATTAATGCATTCCCTATTCTGGGACAGATGGTCTTACTATTAAGAAAAAGCTATAGGTATGCATTCAATTTCTGAAAATGATCTTCAAATCTTGAGCAAATACATATTCGGTTCACAAAAACACAGAGCACGACATGTACAGTATCCATAAATTTTCCATTCAAAAGAACTATCTATCTAAATTCAATATCACCTACATGTAGCTCCTTGAAGTGTTCAGCTTCATAATAATCAACTCCATCAAATTTTTTTCCTCACAAGAAAACTCATCAATTTGAGGAAACAATAGTAAGAAAAGCCATCGAATAGAAACAATTTAGGTGCTGAAAATGAAAATAACCGGAAAGAAGGCGAGAATGATGAAAATTACCTCAGCCTGTGAACTTAGTCTCTGATATATCCACTCGTAATCGCAGGAAGAAGAAGCACGATGAAAGAAAGAAAGAAAGAGAAATTGAATGTTTCAGGCAACGGTTTTGCGCGCCAAAGCATCCTCACGTTTGGGCCGCATTGGGCCTCAAGAACAAGGTTGTTCAGCCCATTAATCAAATGGGCTTCAACAAATCCATAAATATTACCACTCCATTCCAACTTGGCCCATAATTTATTGTAAACAAACGGACATAGTTTGTTCAAAAGATTAAGGGTTCAAAGATGTGCTCATTTGAGCTCACCTTCTTGACGTCAATGATGCAAAAGTAGCTTCAAATTAGACACACTTCCTATATCAGAAGTGTGAAAAACCAATGGTGTTTGAAAACAAACACCATGGAAGGAAAGATCATATGAAACATAAGCAAACCTTCAACGCATACAACCCACACAAGATGACAAATACCTGACAAACAAGACAATCACATAAGAAGAAAATCACATAAACAAAGTCATACAACTAATGGGGGAAGGAGAAAAAGACTCAAAAGGTACTACCCAAAATTCCCCCAAATTCCAATAGTACTAAACGATAGTAGTCATGATGCTTGGGTAACTGAGCTATAAGGAGCCAGTCACCAAGTATTAGAGGTGTCACGGGTACATGATTAAGCTCCTCCCCTTCCAAAATCAGTGTATTCTAAACGAGCAAGCAAATTTAAGATATCAACTTCAAAGCCCCTAATTCTTTCTTCTTTTTAAGCCTCCTCTTTACTTCATGTTGTGGTGTATTGTAACTCTAAACCCCATCATTTTTCTGCAATGGCTCATAGTCGGTGGGGCTAAAAGGAACAAAGTGTTGATGGGGGTCTTCGATTTTGGCATTTAGAACCTCCACCGCGACCCAAATTAGACCATAAGCAACAGACACTCTTTGGTGAATCGCCTTATACTTCATACTCCAGCCGTTGATTACCCCTCCCCCTTTCTCCCTTTCCTCGTCAAAGTCCCCGGCTTAGACAAACGAAAACCACCACAAATTGTCAACATCATGCACCTAGGAACCACCCCGAAGATGATGAATAACCCCCCCCCACAAATTGGGGGGAGATCTCGCCTTAGTGACGGGAAGAAATGCTTACGCCACTGAAAATCCTAGCAGCACAAGTGAAAGAACGATTCTAAAAGGATATGTATAGAGAGCGTTTCATGTTTCACACACGATATTTTGTATTCAACAAGTAATAAATGATTCACACACTTGAAATACTCATTAGGTATATCTAGAAAAAGGAAAAAGGTATTTAGCATGTTTGGATTAGCTTTTCTAGAATGCATTTTGAGAAAATGACTTTTGATAAGAGTTATTAGAATGACTTTTTGATGTGCAAATTACCAAAAAAGGAGAGTGAGCAAAGAAAGAGGAAAAGAAGAGGAAAGAGTAATAATGTTATAAAGAAAAGAAGAGGAGAGAGTAAAGAAAGAGAAAAACCTAAGGTAATACTGAGGCGCTCAACCGACCCAAAAATTAAATGAGAAAAAAATGACTTTTTAAAAAAGTAAGGTTTTATTGACTCCACAAAATGCATTTTCAATTTTTTTTTACCATTAGGGGGTTTAAGTTGAAACCCAATATTTGGCCCGAAATGCATTTTCAAACGCAACCCATCACTCCCACTAATTATTGATATAAGAGTCACTTAATGAAATAGGATATGCCAAATTAAAGAAATGATGAAGTAAACTTGTTAGTTTCTTGTTAAATACAATATGATCTCCTTAAATTATATATCCATGTATATTTGATTAAACATTACAGTAGTAAATTGTTATATAAATAAATTAGTTTAGAAAAAAATAATGACTATATATGATACAAAATATGTTAAGATGTATTATTATATTTATAATCAAATCCAATCTTTCAAGTAGCTCTCGTATCATTGGTTGAAAGAAAAAGTAGCTCTTGTATCAGTGATCAAAGACACAACAGCAGGAATATCAGGTTGAGCCATTAAAATTGCGCGCTGATCACAGACATATTACTAATCTAAGATCAATTTTGATTATATTAAGAATGCTAGTTAAGTTAGTTATTAACGCATGATAATTTACTAATCTACCCTAAACATACACCTTTATTCTTACTCTCCCACTTTTACTTGTTTATTATAAATTAATTAGCATTATTAGGGTTTATTTTGGAGAACAGTTGGAAAAAAAATTAGAAAATTGCTTATACTTCCTCCGGTCCTATTTATAAGTCGTCAACCGCCACTAAATTTTGGTCCTTAATATAAGTCACCAACTACCACTAACTAACTCATTTATTATAATTTGCCAAATATACCCCTATCATTGAAAAAAGAGATCTTTTACTCCACTTCACTTTTCCTTACCTCATTATGACTCAACCACTCAAAAACTCCTCATCATGTTGGGTGTTGGGAAATGACATTGGAAGATGAGATTAAGAGGAGAGAGAAAATAAAAAACATGTGTAGGCATATGTAGGTGATTGATAGTGGGCCAAAGTGAAAAAGTTGTGAGGAGGGGCAAAGATGGAAATGAAAAATAAAACAAGACCAATTTAATGATGTAATCGTCATTAACCGCCATTCCTTGTATGGGCGGTTGACGACTTATAAATAGAACCAGAGAGAGTATTTATTAGGAACAAATTGAAATATTTTTTATTGAAGAAACAAATTGAAATATGAAAGTAACCTTATATTTAGTAACGGGGAGAAAATATTAATTTAATGAATCATGCGTTATCATCTTCATCCAATATTAGCACAAACACAAACACGCATGAACCGAAAGGACGGGGTGAGCTAAATAAATTGG
Source organism: Mimosa pudica (assembly GCA_029929735.1). Taxonomy (NCBI): domain Eukaryota; kingdom Viridiplantae; phylum Streptophyta; class Magnoliopsida; order Fabales; family Fabaceae; genus Mimosa; species Mimosa pudica. The sequence continues at coordinate 352,943 of JAKELP010000021.1, read as the reverse complement.
TGGTGAGCTAAATAAATTGGTCAGTTTAAGCGGTGAAAGACATAGTATAATTGTTATCAAAAAAAAGAAAGACATAGTATAACTCATATATAAGTGAGGAATTTGCTATAAATAGTGTTGTGTCAGTTACAGGGTTGAGAACGCAAAATTAAACTCGTGCTTTTGATATATTCGTTTATCGTTTATGATGGAAACCAATTATTGAAGATGAAGATGGACGAGAAGCAGTAACCATTACGGTTTGTGACACGTCACCAACTTTTTCTTTTACGTAAGTATTTTCGTTTTCTTTCACACGTGATCATTCTCAATGATAACATCAAACAACAACCTGTCTGCCAAAATGTCTTCCTTTCTTAGCTAAACTCTTATTCTTTTTTATATATAAATTCAAAGAACTTCTATTATATTTATACCGCTTCAATATAGATAATTCACTTTCAGTTTAAGAAAATAGATAATTCACTCTTATTTAGTGGCTTAAAATCAAACTATTAAATCCATATTCTGTTCAAATCAAAAGTAAAAGTGATCAAGTCAGATCAACTTATTAGTTTTTCGCTTAGAGGACACTGCTTGAACACACACACACACACACACACATTTTTAAGTAAAATATTATTATTTCTTAAAATTAAATTAATCTAATTTATATTTTTACAAAAATTCTATTCCCTTTAGTCCTTATTATAAGTCACTAACTACCTACAATTTTTTGTTCTTGATATAAGTCACCAACTGCCGCATTAAATGTTTTTTCCCACTTTACCCACATGTTATCAATAGAGATTCAAACTTGAAAATGTGAAATACGTCATTCAATGAAGGGTGCAGTTGGAAAAAATAACAAATTATTTAACATGAATTTTAAGACTCAACTACCATTTATTCGTATGTGAGACATGAGTAGTTGGTGACTTACAATAAGAACCGGAGGGAGTATTCAATTAACCTAATCCCGCATTCAGATTAAAATGAGTTAGATATTAAGATCTCGTTCACAATTCAATATGTAATATAAAATTTATAATAGAATGCATTGTTCATAATTCAGAAGCCATCACAAGGCGACTAATTAATTAGATCAAACCGGAAAATATGATTTCATGCATTCATAATATATAAGAACTAATAAGAAGTACTAATCAACTATAGTAGAATCAAAGGGAATAGTTCGTTTCTTGACCATATACCTTTTTAGGGAAAATGAGAATAAAGTTATATGGTTAGTGTAGATTAGTAGTATCATGTGTTAATAACTAATTTATCTACCATCTTTAATCTAATCAAGTTATGGAAAATGTTCTTATATTTAGGAGTGGAGGCTCCATCTTTGAGAATAATTACCAAATTTATCGCTAGATTTTTTAATTCAGATTGTATGAGAGGAACATCCTCATTCATAAAGCTCAATTATATACTCATCTATCCATTTAAGATTGTAATCAATAACTATACAACAAATTAGATTGATTTGATATATGTCTTATAATTATGAAACAACAAAAGTGTGTGCGCGTGTGTGTACAACGGAATCAAATGAGAAAAAAATGTCAAAGCAGAGAGTGACAGTTTCATTTCTTACGTCCATTTTCAAGCCACTTTGATCATGCATGGGTGGAAAGCAAAGGAATCGAATTGTTCTCTTTTCAGTTTTCTTCCTTTGTTTGAAAATTTTCCATACGCGTTTCACCTTTCTATGATTATTCACTTTTCGGGGCAATAATAATGATATTTAGAATCTCTATAGCTCCCATTTCCCCTTCATTTCCTACTCTCACTTTCATCTCGTCTCTTCATGGAAAAAATAAAAAAAAAAAGCGAGAAAAGGAATCTGGTTTTGATTAATTAGTTCTTCAATTTAAGTTGCTCTCATGTTAATTAATCTTTAAAAACGTGTCATTATGATCGTTTGACAGAAGGAATAGTCAATAAAATCCATAATTTAAATATACTTCATAGCACCACAACAAATATTAACACTTTATTCATCAATCTACGGTTTTTTATCAGAAAATGGTTTAGAAAATATAGTTAAAATAAAAATAATTTCAAAAATGTCAAGATTAAAACTTAAATATAATGGGCCTAACAAAATCTTAATACTTTATACGCTGGCCGATTGGGATACTATACGAGTATTTGCCAAACACACACACACACAACCTACAGAGACAGAGTTTGAATAACCCACGTTTATCGAGTTATGTGAAAATATAAACCTAGTTTTATTGGACTTGCTTTATGACTTATAATTGTTAGATAAATGATTGGAGTCTAGGTCGCTATCAAAAACTAGTAGTCCACCTGGTGAGAACCGTTTTTATTTTTTTATTTTCTTTGAACTTTTTTCAATTCTGTAAGAGAGGTATCCTTTTTTGCTTTCAGGAATTTAAACTTATTTACATTTGGCACTCTATATCCTCTGTTGTCTAATTTCTTACATTTCTCATAAAAGAAAATGAAGCATTAAATACATATATGAACAGTTCTTTTAAAAAATAATTTGAATTTACACCATCATAAAATAAGCTAACAGTAAAATCACAACTATATATATACCATTGTTTCACCAAGGAAAAAATAAGGGTAAATGCTCAATTTGGCCCCATATAAGTGGCCCCTAAGACCATATGATGTCCTAAACTAATAAATAGAGCATATTTACCATATATGTAGCACATGCACATCCATTATTTCACCTTCACCAAACAGAGTCGGTACTGATACGCTCACCAAAGGTAAAGTAGCTATGCATGTACTACTTTCGGGATAAATATGTTCTAATTGTTAGTTTAAGAAAATGGATAGTCACATACTGTTACTTCCGAAATAAAATTGGACCTTCACACAAAAAAATAAACATAACATCTTTTATACATAGGGTATCAATCAAATCAGTGGATAGTGTAAGACGTGTGGTCATGGAACCCATGGGTTTCAAAATAACTATTATTGGCATATAAGCCCTTCTAGACAAGCCAGTCCACATCCAGTGCTCATTATTAAAACAACGAGAAATGAATTAAAATGAAACTTAAACTATCTAAAATTTGATATAAGCAGTCAAATGAGAAACCCATTTACTTACCTTTGTGACCAGAATTGAATACTAACAAGGCATTCATGTCTGACTTTCACCGACCTTTTGCTTTTGATCTTTGCATTCTCATTTTCCAATTTCTATTGCTTTTCTCATTCTTTCAAAACAAATCAATAAATAAGGCAGGTCCATTAATGTGCTTTCATTAGTGGTTTAATTTTTTATATTGATTAATAATAAATTAGTGAAGTCATTAATTATTGTATAATATCATCATATCATACAATCGGTTAAAACTGCCAGTATAAAAATCTTATCGGAAAATAGCTTTGAATAAATGCGACTATTCTTTTGTTATGTGAAATAACTTTATATCTATGTACATATCACTTTGGTTTAAAGATGTTTACATATAGTCAAAGATAGGCTTGTTATATATATATATATATATATATATATATATATATATATATATATATATATATATATATTTGTGTGTGTATCATGTTATATATATTTTTTATATATTATCGCACAATATAGAAAATACAATGTCTTGTATATTATTCCTCCTAATATATCCTATTAGGAAACTTACGTCTTAAGTACAAGACATTTTTATTTATCTATGCTTTCTCGCTATATTATCTCTATTGATGTTTTTTAATAATAAATAAGTCGTAAGAGAAATATAGAAAATTAATCTACAGTTTTATCAAATAAAATGTTTTATTATCTAGCTTACCTTATATTATGAATACAATTTAATTATATAAAAATGTCTTATTTGGACCGAAAGAGTGCCATTTTATTCACATCTATTATTATTTTCACACACATATATATGATGGTGGGTGGAATGAAAGACTCACATGCTGGAACAAATAGAATTACAAAAATATCGAAGGAAAAAAATAATTATTAAGAATATAATAATCTAAAATTTTCATGCATAAAGAACTAATGATGCATTCAACCAAATAACAAATATTGGTATATGGAATTGATTTAAAACATTAAAAGATAATTCAGAGAAAAAATAATTCAAAAATCGGGTTTGTAAATTGGAATAAGGATGTGTGTAAATTTATTTTTATAGAAATACCGATTGTTGGATATAGTAGGAAATTTGGGGTTGGACCATATAAAAAAATTCATCATTATTATGATGAATTTATTACGTTAGTGTAATGAAACTTTTAGTATAAAAATAATGTAAGGAATAAAACCTTTTTAAAGACCTCTAGGGTTTTTGAGAAAGTTTTATGCCTTACATTATTTTTATACTAAAATTCTAATTATAAAAGTTCCCATTACACTAACGTAAGAAAGCATGAAGCAGTTATGGAAAAGAACCGGTCTGTTGGAAACCGAAACTGAATTCCCAACAAGTGAGTATTACTAAATACTCCAACTATACAGCACCAAACTTACACCACAAAGTTTGTTTTTATTGTTTTGTCTGCACATGCATTAAACGACACAAATACTATAATAATGACTCTACCTGATTCATGGAAGCGAGACTATGCAATATGAATCATAACGCTAGCTGTGGTCAGAGTTACGTGGAGGCAAAGATAAACCATATTTCTACCTAAAGAAGGAAAAACGCCGATGCGTTTCGCTACTATTATACTGACAATGACAATGGATCGAAGAACAATTTCATAGGAAATTTTACTTGCTCATATTGATGATGATGTTGAATGTTAATTAATGATTAGTTAGGTGACACGAGCATATTTCCTGGTTCTGAAATCTAGACAGCTGGTTTTTGTGTGTGTGTGTGTGTGGTGGGTGTGTGTACCCACTACTTTTAGGGCCCGTTTGGTTCAACCCCAATACACCCTGTAATGGTGTGCAATGCAATGTAATGGTAATGCAATGTAATATTGATTACAAGGATTGTGTTTGGTTGTTTTTAATGGGAAACTGTAATCATTTTATTATTTAAAACTATAATATAACACAAATTAAAGGCCAATTTACCCTTCACCCCATTTGGAAAAAAAAGAATCACACCATCAATTTACCATCCCTAGCATTGAATTGGTTGATCTTTTTTCCCTGTCACTTGCTTCCGCCTCCATTCACTTCCACATTATCACCTTCCTCTAACTCAAAGTTCACAACTTTGTTCCCCTCTCAAATTCACCTTCCCGTAACTTGCAATTTTTCTTCTTTAACAACATAGATGTTATTTTTCTTCAACTTTGAACCTTCAATTTTTCTTCCAGATTGAAAACAAAACGCAAGGAATATGAAGATCTCATAGATGTTAGGAGTTTGTTTAAAATCAATGGAGGAAAAGGAATCTTTCATGTTGGAGTAAGATAGCATATTCCTTTAATAATTTTCTGCTGAGTGGTGATGAAGACCACGAGAGGGGGAGAGAGCGTCAAAGTATGGGGAAATGGAGGGTGGGATTGAGGAGGAAGAAGAAGACAATGAAAAAGCTTTTTTATGAGGTTTTCTTGTTACAGATTTGCAAGGTGAAAGAGAAGCATCGAGATGACATCATTTTCTTCTTTTTTAATTAATTTTTCATATACTTTTTAAACTGAAGATAACAAATTGATACAATTATGAAAATTGTAAATTTATTTGATGGGACAAATATTGTCTTTTTATTAAACTGATGAGGATAAAAATGACATTTCAATAACATTACAAGGGTGCAATGAGGATTCATAGGGGGACCCCTATGAAAGAACATTACCAAAAAATATGCAATGTTGATTACAATTGTAATCAACATTACCATTACCAAGTTCAACCAAACAAGCCACATATGGTAATGTAATCAAGATTACCATTGCATGTGTGCAATGTTTTTGAACCAAACGGGCCCTTAGTTCACAAACCGTTAGGGTGTGCTTGGATGGAGGGAAAATGGGAGAGGAAAATGGGGTGTGAGGAAGTATTTTTCTTTACTTGGATGGAGAGAAAATGAGAGAGGAAAGAAAAGGGGAGAGGAAAAGTGGGTGGGCCACATGCCCCATTTTCCTCCCAAATTTTTCCTCCCAAAATGGAGAGATTATAAGAGAGAAAAAAGTTATACATCATGTCCAATGAACATGATCCACCTCATCCACCCATTTTCTTTCCTTTCTATTTTCTTTCACCCATCCAAGCATGATGAGGGATAACATATTCTCTCCACTTTTCTTTTCTCTCCATTTTCTCTCCTCCCATTTTCTTTCCTGTCCCATTTTCCCTCCATCCAAGCAGACCCTTAGTGATAGATATCTGTATATAAAATGTAATAAAAAAAAAGATATCTGTATATATATAAAAAAAAGAATCGTGATACATATATGCATTTTTTTTCAAAGATAACTATGCAAGTAGAATATAAGAAACCATTTTACTTTATCCGTGCAAAATGTGAATCATATATGGAGAATATGTATCTTTACGTTATTATACGCATGTGATGCATCAAATTAATCTAAAGACAATTAATGTGGCAAAAATCCCTTAGCTTAACCTCACTTAATGCATCTGCAATGATTTTCCCAACTCATAAAAATATGAGTTGAAAGAACCAAATTCGAAACTGTTGGGAAACAAAAAAGAGACGGGAAAGAGAAAACATAAGCGTGGAAAACAATAGAATGAATTTTATTAATCATGATTTGCAATATGTTGGCTTAGAAGTTGGAAATTACAAATAATTTAAAAACAAATAAACTAATAAATAATTCTGGAAAACCTCACTCACAAACAACTGGATAGACTTTTTATAATTATTCAAATAAAAATTAAACGAAACAACTTCATAACTTACTTTTAAAATCCAAATTACAAAAAAAAAAAGAGAAAAGATGAGACCAGATATGCTTCTGGTTTTTCTCGACGGTCGTTGCTCAATCAAATAGGGCAGAATCTTCTCAAAGCTAAGGGTGCGATGAGAGCGATATGAACTTTGAAAGTCTGGTTAACAGTTCGTGTTTGGATTCTCATGATGAATTGTTGAGACCTGGTTTTTGATTTTGTAATCGATCATTAATTAGATGTCAGATTTGATTTTTCTCTTGATTTTGATCGTGTTTTTATTCTACTTGGGAAAGAAAGGGAGATCGTGATTGGTGAGAGATTAACTGACACGGTTAATGGTTTAGGTGGTGAAAATCCACATGACATATCATGAATAGTGAACTGATTGCACTAGTCGGTACACTAAAAATAAGTTTTTTCCATTAAAATATGATATCACATACGATATCATTAATTAACCTAGTTTACTTCTTTATATAAAAAACAGTCAACTGGATCTTATATATTTAGGACCGGAGGGGTGCATGGATTTAATTTTTTAAATTAATATAAACATATCATATAGGATGCATAATACCTAATCAAATCAATATAGTTCATCTAAAATCTAAATGGTGTAAATATGATTATCTTTCTATATTCATATTTTTTACGAGAGGAAAACCAATTCAATTATTAGAAGAGGTAGTGCGTTTTATATGCCTCGACTAAACAAGATTAGGGAGGGTGTGTGATAAGATAGTAGTTTAGTCTCCCAAATGAAAAAGACACTCCATCAATTTCTTTATATAATTAATACTCCTTCTGGTCCTAAAACTTATTTAGAGAGGTGAGTTTGATCCTAATATAAGACCTCTTTCTAATTTGTTACAAAGTTTTCCCCAAATGTTCCATAATAATAAACAAATGAGACAGATCAGAGGGTGGGAATAAAGGTGAAGGTGAAGGTCTATTGACAATATATATATCATGTGATTTTAACTAACGTAATTAATAAATTTAATTTAATTAAATTAGGTAACTAGGTCTTACATTTAAGACCGGATGAAGTATTTATTTAGGATATTTGATCTAGTTCATAATAAGTATAAAATATCTTCCTAATTTTTGTCAATATTTTTATTAACTAAGAGACCGAATAAAGAATATATTTGTAATATTTTAGAGAAAATATGTTACATTAAATAATTTAACTAACATCTTTGATTCAGTTATATATTAGATAAATAAATCATATACCTTTAGAGAGATATTGAATAAATGATATTTTGTTAAAATGACCATAATAATATAAAAATCATGTATATAATTTTTATATTATTATGGTCAATTTTATACTTATTATGAAAGAGTAAATAAAGATCGAATGAAAATTTTTTAAAACTCCTTACATGTCTTTTCTTTTTCTGAAAAAAAAAATCTCCTAATCTAAGCCTTCACTTGGGTAAAAGAGACACACACCTATTATATTACCAACCTTAAGGCTCTAACTCATCCTCCCATTTTAACATTTTAAAAACTTTGATATGGTTTGCCAATTGAGCCACAGACTCTTGGCAAAATGTATTTCTTCATAAATTTGTACTATAAAAGAAGAATCTTTTAAAAAGGGAAACGGTTTATAATAAAATAAGGCATAATTTCGGGACAAAACAAGAATACAAGACTCCCATAAAAAATTTTTGTAACAAAAAACACGCGGTATCAAAATTATGTAGGCTTTTTTATGGCTTTAAGCTAGGATTGAAGTGTTTGTGAATAACACGCCATTCAGCACAGAAAACCATGGGTTGGTGGCCTAACAGAGATATAGAGAGAGGGGGGAGACTGAGATGACGCATTCTTTTGCCAATCATTCACTAACTAATCTACCAAATCAAAGTCTCCTTTTTCATTTCTATTATTTCACTTCCTATCACCCCTGTTCCCATTTCCAACCATTTGACGTGCTTCCACTCATTCACCTTCTTCTTTTCCTTCTTTCCCTTGTTAAGGCATAAAAATTCCATCGGAAACAAAGGCTAATTATGAGACATGTCAATCCACAAATTTATACATTCTATTATTGCCATATATAATTAATCACATATATAATAATAGACTAGCAAGTCCAATATCTATTTCTAGTTCCTAGTAACATGCTTGCAATTCCTAAACTTTATGTACGATGCAATATATATATATATATATATATATATATATATATATATATATATATATATATATATATATATATAAAAGGGAAATCAGTATGAGACCCCAAAAAGAAGTAATGTAAGAATCACAAAGTTGTATAATAGGTGAGCAGAATTACTCAACTGTTCTTATATCATGCATATTAAATTCTGCTCACTTAATATAATATTTGGATTCCATCACTTCTTTAGAACCTTATATTGATTTTCCCTCGGGTAAATTCAATCATGTACACCGATGATTCTTCTTTTTAAAAGGATGGATGGTGGATGATGGGATTGAGTTTTTTTTTCCTAAGTGGAGTAATTCCATAGGCAGCCAATATCATGAACGGGCCCACCAGTAGAGGCTGATGAATAATATTGTTGATTGTGAGAGGTTCTGTGAACCATGTCATTGTTGTTATATATGATAGAGGATATATCTCCATCATGATCTCCCCATCCATTGTATCCCATCATCATCATCTGCTGATCTTGACCCAGAAAGGTGCTTGAGAACTTATGTGATGAAGAATCATTGTTATTCCCCACCACTTGGTGGCTGCTATTAAGTGGTGGGTGAATGGGGTCGGAGAAGCAGGTCACGTGAGAATGAGATGATGATTCCCCAAACTCTGCTTGGTTCGGGGAGGCCTCCATTAACGATGGCAGTTCAGAAGAAGAAGAAGCTCCACAATTCTCCACCGCCATCCTCCTTCCCTTACTATTCTTGTGAAACACTCTGCACAGAACCCACTCATTCTGAAACAGAACAATAAACAACAAAATCATCATCAACGAACTCTTAATAACCAACCATGCATTAATATTAATAAATAAGTAATAAGTAAATGGGTGTGATTTATATGTATATGAAAAGAGAAGGTAGTAATTAATGAAGGGGATCGGACCTTATTAATAGTAGAGGGGACCCTATATTCATGCATGACCCAGTTGGTCTTTTGACCATCGGGGGCTCTGCCTTTGTAGAAAACAAGAGTCTTCTTAATGCCAATGATGAGAGTGTTATCAGGTTTGAAGATGTCTTTGTCTTTGCCGGTGGCTTTCCAGTAGCCGGCGCGGGTGGCACGGTTGGTTCTGGAGCCGGTGGGGTATTTTCTGTCTCTCACGCAGAAGAAGTACCACTCTTTGCCCCCCATTTTGGCCCTACCTGCACCCATCCATATATCCATCCACACAAAAACAAATCGAAAGGTCAACGTTTGTGTATGTATGAGTTATATATGAAAGAGAAATAAGGAACGGATGGAACATAAATAAATAAACATATATATATATATATATATATATATATATATATATATACACACGTACAAGGAAGATCCCAAGGCTCGGAGGTGTTGAAATCGGCATCGGCGATGGCGGGGGGAGAGAAGGAGGGACGGAGGAGCTTGGGGGAGAGGTAGTGGGTGATGAGTTCCTCATCGGTGGGATGGAATCTGAAGCCGGGAGGGAGATCATGAGGAAGAGGAAAAGAGTCTCCCATTTCCATGTGATATATGACAAGGGAAGGGAAGGGGTGAAATGGAAGCTAAGGAAGGGTAGGGAATAAATAATGGGAGAAAGCTAAGCGGGAAAGGAGGAAGAGGTTTGGGCTTTAATTTTTGGGGGAGTTAAAGTGGGAGGAAGAGATAAGTATGAAGGAGGGAGGGAGGGAGAGTGTGAGTAAGTACTTAATAGAGGGAGAAAAGTGATGGAGTGTTATGGATGGATATATAGATGTATATTGAGGAGGAAGATACAAGGAAAGGGGGTGAGATTCTTGAGCCTAATAAAGGTGGGATGGTCACCTCCATTCACTCGTTTTCGCCTCTTCCTCACTTCCTCCTCCTCTTTTTCGACTCCATTTCTTCTCTTGAAAAAAGCAGTATGGAAGATTTATATTTTATACGCACACATTTGGATCACCTTAATCTCATTTAAAGGGTATTAGCCTCTAATCCTAAATATAAGACTCATTCAATTCCCTTAATTTGATTAGATTAAGAATACTCATTAACATGATATTAACAGTGCATCCTCACCTTTATCTCCGCCCTACATCTCTTGCTTGTTTATTAGTATTAAAGAATAATAGTAGGGATAATTTAGGGTAAATTTGGGAACAATTAGAAAGAGGTCTTATATTTAAGATTAAATCATCTCCCAAGATAAGCCTTATATATATGAGTAGAGGGAGTATATCTTTTTGTTTAAGATCATGTATATAAGACCTTTTTGTTTAACATTTTAATATATACATGATGTATATAAGATCATGTACTTTTATAGTATTACTTCAAAAAGTAATACTATAAAACACATCTAAATTTAATTTACACGGCCTTCATGTGTTTTACCCTCCCTTTTGTATTTTGATTAGTATTGAAATTGATTACCCTTCTTCATGACTTTCCATCTTATCTTTTTCTCCTCTGTGAATGCACTGCTTTTGTATTAAGTAAATTGGTTAACTTAATTACTTATTTTTACGAAAATATGCCTTCATCATCAGTCATTTTCATCGTATTGTTCCACCTTTTACTAATTTTTTCTCGTCTGAATGATTTTTTGTTACTTTTAGTTTCATGCATGTCCAACTCTTATTAAACGCTTGGCATACAATCATTTTGATTTAATTCATTACATTTAGAAGCTTATGAGGATCGGACTTTCAGACTAAAAAAATTTATGAGGATTAAAATTACAGTTCATACTTTAGGAATCGATATTTTAAACTATTAAAATGATAAATATCAAATTGAAACAAATGCGAGTTTAAAAGTGGGTTTATTAAAACCGTCAATACTTTAGAAATGAATTGCAAGTTAAATTTAATGGATTTAGTCCAAAAAAAGTTAAATTTAATGGATTGCGTGTTCACTAGAGATTAAAATTATCGGCTTCAATAATCATTTTTTATAACTTGACTAAAAATATAATTTGTTAAGAAAAACAACAATGTAAAATTCACTAATATATTTTTTCCTTGAGGTAATTTTTTTATGGATTTTTGAACTGATTTTTTTTATGGATATTAAGTTTTAAATGTTCAATAGAATCATGAGAAACCTTACTATTTAAATAAATAGTCACAATGTAGCTTTATTTGAAAATTGACTATTGTGTGTGTGTGTGATTGATTTATAAATAGTATCCTTTATTATATTAATTAGGTTTTCCATGTGTTAAGTTTTTTCAACACAAAATCTTATACTTACCGAATCAGTTTCAAAGGAAGAAAACGCATTCACACGCGAGACTCAACCCCCAACAAGCAAAAATAATGTGATCCCAGGAGGGAAAACACGGGTCAGGTTTCTCTCAGAAGCATTACCTCAGTATCCCTCAGAATCATTGAATCTCATCCATTAAAAATATCTGAAGGTCTAAATGGTGCCACATCATCCCAACCCTCCCTCTCCCTCCCACCATCACTCAACCCCATCACCTCCACAATCCTCAACCCAAACCTCACCGTCGGTGGTCCATCACCTCCACAATCCTCAATCCAAATCTCACCGCCGTCGACGGCGACACCACCGTCGACGGTGACGCCTCCGTCGACGGTCACCACGACGGCAGCGGCCGAGCTAGTAAAACTGTGGCTTGCTCTTTCTTATTCCTCTTCCTCCTCTTGCCCCCATTAAAAACCTTTGAAGCTTTTGGAAACAAAAGCCACGTTCATGTGTTTGTTCAGACTTGTCTTGTGCAGGGAGGAGGAGAAGAAAATATTCTGTGGGGGTTATAATGTTTAAATTGGGAGGGCAAGACAGTCAGCTGGCCGCCGTCATGGTCACCGTCGATGGCGGTGGCTTCGCCGTCGGCGGTGGCGTCGCCGTCGTCGGCGAGGTTTGGGTTGGGGATTGTGGAGGTGAGGAGTTTAGTGATGGTGGGAGGAAGGGTTGAGGTAGGTGATGGTGGTTTAGATTAGTTTTATTGTTTTGATGATGTGACACCATTTTCACCTTCAGATCATTTCAATGGCTGAGATCCTGTGATTCTGAGGGATTCTGAGATGTAGGCTTCTGAGAGTATCTGAATCCGGGAAAACACATATATAATTTGCAGCTACGTAGTTTGTCCTCTTTCCCCCTTTCTGTATTTTGTATGAAAAAAAAATATTTGATGATGATATTTGTCTCAAGTATCCCCTCTAATAATAAATAAAAGGCTCATCATTTGACTTTTTTAATGTGAAAACTGGAGAATCAGATTAGACCTACTAAACTATAACATTCATATAACATTACTGTGATTATATTATAATTAAGTTAATTTATATAGAATAAGTTAGTTTTGAAGAAAAAAATATAATTAGACAATTTAAAGTGTTCTTAGCTTCTCCAAAAAAAATTCGAAATAATTTTATAATACGACCAAAAAGAGAGTAATATGTATTTTCCCCTCGGCACACTTAGTGTTTAATGTGTGATCAGTGGGACAAATGACTACACTTAGTTAAATATAAGAAGGATACCACGTGAATCCATGCTCTCCATCTTTTGGTTTAATTTAATTTTTGGTTCTCATCTAGTTTTGACACCTAGCTCCATCACCTAATATATATCGCAAATGTTTAACTGGTAATATAAGTGTATTCGCTAATAAACTCTTCCAATGTAATATTTTTTTTTATATACGAATCAAAGAAATTACTAGGACCTCCCAACGTAAAGATTCAGACAAAAAATTATTTACATAAACATATACTTTTTCTTGCTACTCTCTAATTTTTATAAGAAATCTTTTAAAACCTATTTTTGTATTAAAATATAAGATCAGAGATGTAATGTGTTTTTTCAGAATTAATCAGAACATTTAAACCTCAACTTTTTGAAAGTTTTAGAAAGGAATCATAGTCTTGAAATAAATCATTATTAATTGAACAAGGGCAAAAAAAAGATGACATGCTTTTATATCTTATTACTTGAATAATTAAGTTTTATTGGTATAAATTATTATACTAATTTCAAAAATGGAGTATTGTTTTAAAAATACTTTTTTCAAAAAAAAGGGAGGGGGGAGTATTCCGTTTGACAAAAAATAAAAGTTTGAGGAGCATTGGCGTTGAACTTGAGTGCAATGATTGAAAGTTGGCAAATAGATAGGCAGTTTATATATGACTTGTGCATATTTAATTATTTATTAACCTCTTTCCCCTCTCTGAAACACACGCGCACTCACACACATATAACTTGTGCATATACTAGGGTTTGGACACCTATGTGTCGTCTTGATCTTATACTAAAATTACGAAAATTATTTAATCAACCTCATTACTACAATCTCTTTAAATACAATTTATTTTTAACAAATAAAATTCCAAAATTGTCCTTTATATAAGACTAACCTTTAATTAACTCACACTTATAAGCTAATTAATGAAAGGTACTGATATGGAACAAGTTTGCTAATAGTTTATCGTTTTTTAAGCATATTATATTATGAAATATGAAATTACTCCAAAAACAATCTTATATATAGATCAGAACGTAAGTATTTTAAACATAGCTTAAATGTCTCGATTCATTAGTGAAGCTAATCTATTTAATGAAATAATGAAAAATATTTACACTAATTGTTCTAATTATAGTTGGAAAAGAAAGTCAGCCGGTTTTCATGAGTTATTTGTTGTAGACTTGTAGGCTAATTGAAAAAGAAAGTCAGCCGGTTTTCATGAGTTATTACAGAGTCTTATTTGAAAACGAGGGTCAAAGACTCTAAAATATCATTTTATATCTAAACGACAGAGATGAAAAACACTATATGTGTAGAATATCGTAAATACCCCTAAGTTCAAACAAAAAGATTCAAAAAATGGCAAAAAGCTGCCTAAAGTGATTAATGACACGAGAAGGAGAAACCTATTTTTTTCTTTGTTTCTCGAAAAAGAAAAGGAGGAAATAATGGGTGTGTAGAAATGTGTGGGTTGTCTGTTTTTATTATTTCCCATTACACTTCATATTTCATTATTCTTATACTTATTTTCAATTTTTTTGTGAAATTCAAATAATTTATGTATTTAATACTCAAATATTAAATTATATTTTATACTAATTAGCCCTAATTGTTCATTATAATTTCCTCTTACAACATACGAAACAAGATAATTTGGCCCATTTTCAAGTGTATCATACATTCTCTTTGTGTACTTTGCAAGGCAATAATGCTCAGTTGCAAGTGGCTAAAACATCATAAATAACTTTAATATGCATCTTGATAAAGTTTTTAGGCTTAGTTAGATAGGAGTTTACAAGACAAGACTCATTTTCAAGTGTCTCACATATATAATGAATACATGGTTACAAGTACACAAACAAATGAGTAAAAGTGTATGAACAAGTTGGTGAAATTGCATAAACAGTTGGGTAACGCTTAATAAACAATTGGATAAAATGTTATGAACAAGTGGCTCAATGGTCATTGCCAATAATATTTCACTTGTTTCATACAGTTTTAACCATTTGTTTATGAAGTTTTTCTCAATTGTTCATATAGTTGTAGCCACTCTTTCAAGGATTTTCTCCCACTTGTTTATGAAAATTTCCCCACCTCTTCATGAAGTTTTCCACGTGTTCATGCGGCTTTACTCACTTGTTTTCACTCATTCATGATTTTTTCCATTTTTTATACACATACTATCTTAAATGTTAAGGGAGTATTATTTGGTAGTATTTATGCCCCATATAAAGCAAATTGTTCAAACTGCATGTACTAGTGGGTGGAACTTCATAAATAAATACCATTCATAAACAAATGGTTAGAAATTTAAAATGGCCTCTCCTTATCCTGCCGCTATCAGTTGGCAGCTTTTTGCCTTTTTTTCATACTTCCTTTTTTGTAATCTAAGGTATTTATGTGTTTTTGCATGTATATATATATAATTTTCATTTTAGTCCTCTAAGTCTGAAATGACATTTCAAAATATTTTGGCCTTGATCCTTTAATAAAATGTTATATAGTGGTCCTTTATTATTAAAACTCCCTTAAATTTTTTCATCCTAACACGCCTTTTTTGTAGATAAATAACGTTAAAAAAGCTAGCTCGATTGCTAGCCTATATCGTCTCTACATCTTAATTCTTAATCACAATATGCATACATTAAAGTAACTAGCTAGTTAATATCTCTAGATGCTAGCGCTTCAATATTCTGAAGATCGATACTAAAGACTAATAATAATATACGTTAAGATCAAAAGAATTGAGAGTAAAAGAAGAAGGTGATGAAATGTATTTGGAGATGAGGGAAGGTGCATGGGGAAGCATAGAAATGAACAAGTGAGGGGAAAGGCGAAAAGGAGTGTGAGTGCTCCATTTATATGCAAATCGGCAAATGGAAAAGACCCAAAGAGGCAGTCAAAGTATATAACACAATACAATTCATTGCACCCAGAAAATGCATGGGGACGCCACTCGCTTTGCTGCCTCAATAATCGCAATCTCAACACCACGCTGCTGCTTGTGAAAGGCACATATATATTAGCTAGACACTACCGCTTATAATTTCATTTTAGTAATGGTATCAAAATTCAACTCGGTTCAACAAGGAAGATATATAAATGAACAATGATCAATAGCCCATCAACTAGTAAATACTCCGATGGAGAATTTTGGTTGAATTGATCGGGTTAAATGTTTACATTTTCTTTTATTATTGGGCCTATCGTTCGGGAAAAATAGCAATCCATTATATTGTGCGTTTTAATTACCCTCTATTTTGTTGGCTTGTTTATAGTTGAGGACATAAAGTTCCATGTATTAAAGAATGAGACATATAATAAAGAAATAGAACATTGAAAATGAACGAGGGTTTTTGGCGTCTGCTTGTGTTTAGCCGACTCATTAAAAATCCAATGCATGCATTAGCTACGGAATCAGCCAAGGAATCGATAGGTAAATAGGCTGTTACAAAAAATTAAACATGAAATCTCTTACTACCTCCGGTTCTAAATATAAGACCTAATTGACTTTTTTTTTGGAGAGATTAAAGTTGTCATAGGTAAATAGACTATTAAATCATGACATATTGATATATTTTTAGATTATACATTAGTTTATAGGTAAAATAAACTAATCTAAGGGAAAAAATTAGGTAAATCAATTTATAATTAACTTATTTTGATTTTTTTATAAGATTTTCTAAAAAAGTCAATTAGGTCTTATATTTAGGATCGGAGGGAATATTATTTATTCACGAAATTTTGTCTTTATAATGAAACTTTGTCACTAAATTCCGTGAGTAATAAACTGTTTTTTGTAATGACTTTACATTTTAGAGCTTAATTAGTCATTCTCAACACTAATTGGCACATGTGCGAAAGTACAAAAATGATACTAAACTTTACATTTTGGCGTCTGCTTGTGTTTAGACTCACTAAAAATCCAATGCATGCATTAGCTACGGAATCAGCCAAGGAATCGATAGGTAAATAGGCCATTACAAAAAATTATATATGAAATAACCTATTATTTATTCACGAACTTTTGTCTTTATAACGAAACTTTGTCACTAAATTCTGTAAGTAATAAACTATTTTTTGTAATGACTTTACATTTTAGAGCTTAGTTAGTCATTCTCAGCACTAATTGACAAATGGGCGAAGATGCAAAAATGATACTACCTCCGGTTCTAAATATAGGACCTAATTGACTTTTTTTTAGAGAGATTAAGGTTGCGAAATAGGTTATTAAATGATGACATATTTGATATATATTTAGATTATCCATTAGTTTATAGGTAAAATAAATTAGTTTAAGGGAAAAAATTAGGTAAATCAATTTATAATTAACTTATTTTGCTTTTTTAAGGATTTTCTAGAAAAAGTCAATTAGGTCTTATATTTAGGACTGGATGAAGTATTAAACTTTAACCAAAAGCGCGTTTCTCATACAAAAGTTTTGCGAGGTGCAAAAAGTAGTACCAAACTTGGGGTTCAGGTGCAAATATAGTATTTTCACTTAAAGGAAATAAAATTTAGATATGAAAAGACTCTTATGCTCCCCATTAAATTGAAGAAGAGAATAATATAATAGGTTGGATCGGATGAATACTTAATAGGTTGCATGCATTGCCTTGATATCCTACGTGGAAAGATTCTTACCTCCATTTGAGGTACCAGGAGATGGTGAAATTTTGACAGCTGTTTTACCCATAGCCCATATGTCATTACATGCATGTGGTTTCCTATATATATAAGGTCGCACTAGAAGCTAGGATCCTCACCATTTATATCACAAAATCTTCATTTTTTTTGTTCAGAAATAATAGCAATGGAGCAACAATGCAATCCCTTTCAATGTGGTTGAAGTTGATAGGGTCATGATAAGGGAGGCTGTACAAGTTTTTGGCCAAGATTGCAGGGTGGTAAAATAAGTAGATTGGTAATGCTAAATAATTGTCTTATTTTTCACATTGGCAACGTTCTTTGTGGTTTCCATGCAGGCATACTACAAGCTTTTTGGCCACTACTTCATGCTGGAGTGGATGACAGTCATGCTTGCATGGACTCCGACGATAGCATTATCAATCTACTTATTTTGCCTCGGTGTCCCAAAACACAATGTCCACCGATGTACATATACTTCCCCACCCTGCAATCTTGGCCAAAGCTTGTCATCACATCCTCCCTTTTCATGACCCTATCAACTTCAACCACAGTCGTGGTGTGAGAAACCTCAATGGAAAGGTTGTTCAAAAGGGGATTGCATTGTTGCTCCATCGCCGTTATCAATGAACACAAAAATGAAGATTATTACAAATGAGATTTTGTGAAAAATGGCGATGATCCTAGCCTCAAGTGCGACCTTATATAGGAAACCACATATGCATGTAATAACCTATGGGTATAACAGCTGTCAAGATTTGACCATGTATTGGTACGTCAAATGGAGATAAGAAACCTTCCACGTCGGATCAAGGCAATGCATGCAAGCTATTGAAGCGGTTCTATACAATTGAAGCATTTAAGCACACAGCGATATGCTTATGCTCCTTCCCTAAAGCGAGCCATATTACCACTTTGGATAGATCTGTGTGAAACCTAACGTGAGCCGATGTAAAAGTAAGCCGATGGTGGATGAGATTTCAGAGTTAAGGTAGATGGTGCAAAAAGTATATATCTGATACAACAATCACTCCAAGCCCCACTCCTCATATATCACTTGTCATTCATCTCTCGTGCGTTGCTGTTATCATTAATTGTTGTAATGAGATTAATTTGTGGCTAGTTCTTAGGACGTGTTCAGTTATTTGTTTTTCTATATATAACTCTTAAAATTCTGATCGTAACCTTCATTATGGACATGAATGAAATATAGACTTTATTTCCCAACTCTCAAATTCTCTTCTCCTACTCTCCTTCTAACAGTATCCTAATCTTATTTATGGAAGTCAACGCCTGCCATAAAAAACCATATAAGAAATCGTCTTCATTGCCTTCCCAAAGCTATCAGCATAATTTGCTGATGTAGCATGATTGTGATGTTACGGTTTTGGATTGAGTGGACTGTGACAGCAAATCAAGAACATCGATGCTTGGTAATAGAACTTAAAATACGAATGAAAGAAAATATGGACATATAACAATAGACACAGCTAATTACATTATTAAATCAATCACGCCAATTGATTGGCGACAATGTCAATGTCATTTTCCACTCCATGATTTGAATCTCTTCTTTAGAGAAAAGCCACTTTCAGAAAGAAGCCTTGACAAAAATCTCTTGCTTCTATTATCAGTGGACTTTGTTTTGTCATCACTCAAGTTTCTTATCAGAGACCAGTGTGTCTCAAAGTCAGGCTCATAGCCAACTTGCTGCATGGCCTGCATAACCTCTGATGCTTTCTTAAGATTCTTTTCCAAGTGGAGAGTGTTAATCACAGAGCAAAACATTTCTCTTGTTGGAATTTCACCATCCTGAATCATGCCCATTAAGAACTGTTCTGCTTCTTCTATTCTTCCATATTGGCAGAGGCAATCTACAAGCATTTCCTGTGTCTTGATTTTTGGTTTGAGATCATGGACAGACATCTCAGAATACAAATCCAAAGCTCTATCTACTTTATTTTGCGCACAAAATCCACAAATTACAGCATCATAACTGCTGGAGATTGGAGCATTATGTTTCTTCAGCATGGTGTTCATAAGGTGAACAGCTTTGTCTAATCTTCCATACTGGCAGAATTGCTTGATCAGATTATCATAATTGATACTATCTGGGGTTAAAAAACTATCCTGCATCCTATCCAGAAATTGTTCTGCTTCCTGTATCATCCCATGAGAAAGAAGGCCTTCAGTTAGAGAGTTCTGAATGACTGAACCATGACTCCATCCTCTTGATTCCATTTCTTGACTGAGTTCCAGGGCCTTTTGCAGTTCCCCAACATTACACAGGCTACTTATAACCACTGTCATGCTGCGGCTGGTGGGTTTAAATCCCTTCCCTATCATAGTAGTCAAATAATGCATGGATCTGCTAACATCTCTACAATGCAAGAATCCGTAGACAAGAAAATTATAAGTCATTTCATTGGGTACAACTTTCTTCTCATCCATCTCGTCCAATATCTTATCAACAAGAAAGTTGTTTTGAGATGACAAAAGATAAAATATAAGTATGTTATAGACTACAATGCCATCAAATGTACCTAGTTGAAACATCAACTTCTTCAAGCTTAGGGCATTGATGACATTACCTGTCATACACATCATTTGCACTAAACTCCGGTAACTCGAGTAGGTTGTCAAGTATTTTCTTATAGAAAACCCAAGTAATTCCTTAACTTTCCTCAAATCATTAGCTTTGAAGTTCCCTTGAATAAGTATATTGCACACTCTAGAATCCAAAATCAGTCCTTTCGACAAAACATCCTGAAATAATGTGTCTGCTTTCTCAGTGTTCCCGGAATTGTAAAACCCATGAATCAATGCACAAGGGGTCGAAGTAGAAAATGCAGAGTGCTCTTTCAAAACAATATCTTTCAATGCAAAAGCTTTGTCATGCAAATCAGCCTTACAAAGCTGATTGATTAACATGACAGAAACATGCAAACAGGGTGCTAAATTTTTATCCAGCATACCATTTAATACACCAAAGGCTACATCAAACTTCCCCTCCCTAAACAAACCTCTAATAAGATGATTATAATCAGCATGGTCCAAGACAAACCAAGGCTGTTTCTGTTCTAAAAAACCAAGAATAATGCCAGAAAAACCAGCAGCGCAAACTACTTCAAGAAAAGTGTGACAAATATTTAACCTTTGGCAAGGGTGTGATAACATCATGATTTCAAAAACCTGCAATGCTTTCCCAAGCATTTTGTTATGACAGATACAAGTAAGAAGATCTTTCAAAACGTCCAATGCGGGTAACCAGCTATCTTTTCGAGCAACATCCCAATACTTATGAAAGTCCCTCATGTTTCCTTTTTTACATAAACTCAATATTAGGGCGGTATATGTCTCGTTCTTGACACAAAGTTCCCTTTGAAGCATGTCCTCCAGTATAAACTTTGTGTTGCTCAGTAAGCCCTTCTTGCAGTAGGCTTGAGCAACCAAATTCAGTGTTTCCTCGTCCAGTTTACTGGCCAACATCGGCATTCTCTCCAAAAGCCTGGTCATTGACTTGGTTTGTGACCTCGATGAGCAAAGCCGTCTCACTAACTCAGAAAATACAGGCAACAGCAATTCTTGCCCCCACCTAAGCATTTCTTCTACCAAAAGAAGTGCACTTTTAAGGTTGTTGTTGATGCATTCTTGCCTGATTAATGAGTTGAAATTAGGAACAGTGGAATCGATTAGAATTCCATTAATGTGGTTCTCATACTCATCCAGGTCGGTATCTAAATAAAGTCCATTTCCAATTTCATCAAAGAACTGTGTTTCTGAAAGTCTTACATCATTGTCTCGTTTTAACCTCACAGTCAATGGATTCAGCCCCAAAATCAGAAATGCCTTGCATAGTGGATCCTCAGACCAAGAAAGTTCAATCAAGCCACGGCTCTTCATCTCTGAAATTAAACTTTTTGCTTCATCAAAATTTCTAGCCTTACAGTACTCTGCGAGGAGGACTCTGAAAGTTGAGATGTCAGGCATTGTTCCCCAATCCATCATCTCATCCAGAATGCCATGTGCGTGTTTCAACATTCCACCCTTACACAATCCACTTATAAGAGCATTGTAGGTATATATGAGCGGTGAAACACGTTTTGACAGCATATCTGACAAATAACCAAGTGCACTTTTCAACTTCCCTTCACGACAATTCCAACCGATCAGAATCCCATATGTTACTTCATCAGGATTGAAACCTTTACTCTGTAGCTCTAGCATAAAGATTCCAGCTTTCTCTACACCATAGCATATGCATATAGAATTTATAACTCTATTGGCAGCCATTGTAGTTGGTACACGTTTTACTTCAGTGAGGAAACTTAGGAGATCTTCAAAGTCCCTCTTCTCACAATAGCCAAGAGTGATTTCATCAAGAACTAAGCTGCTTATCTCAGAATTATAAGGCAAGACCTTCTTGACCAGAGTTCTCGCCTCGAGAACATTTCCATTTCTACAAAGTAGTTTTATGACATCATCCAACACATTCATCTCATCAGCACTCAATGGTAAACCCAAATCCACAAAATCCAGTGAAGTTCGAAATGCAAGTTTCATCCTCTTTGCTTGTACCAAAGCAATTAGGAAGACACAATAACAGGATCTCGAAAAGATCACACCGTGTTTTCTAAAACAGTTGTATCTTGAAACAGCTCTCTCTAGTTCTTCCATAGCAACATAACCTTCAACTAAGTCACTGTACAGCTCAGGGCAATCCAATGAAACTCCACGAGACTCCAATGTAGAGAGCAAGTGGTCAGCTTCTTTGAGTAACCTGACATGAATAAGCATGGAAGGCATGAGTTGATAGGACATAGAAAGATGTTTGGAGAGGCCATTATGGTGGTGAGAGCGTTTGAAAATTTCCCACATGCACATGACATTGTCCAAGTGAAGTCCATGTTTGAGAGAGGCCGATTGAAGACCCACTAACATTTCCATTAAATGATGAGGGTGCAGCAGAGACAGCCTCCAGAAGTGACGAGAAATATGTGGGATGGCATAAGAAATGCCCAAAAGAAGGTCCTTTAGAGGAGCAGTAGAATAGTCCCTGACCTTATTATGGTGAGGAAAATAAGATTTGAACACCTCAGAGTGCGTCACATGATGAAAGTTGAGAGAAGAGAAAGGTGGGTAGGTGGGGTGAGTGTGTTTGAAAATCAATGGAAGGAAGGAAGGGTTCAAGTGGCGGAGGATGAAGCAAGAAGGAGCAGAGCATGGCATTATAGGAAGATTTAAGAGTAATAAGGAAGGAAAAAATGAGGCTTTTCAGGGTGTTGCAACAAGTAGGCCATGCTTGAAGCTAAAGAAAATGAGGGAAGCAGAGAGGTAAGAGTAATAGTGATAGCAATAGCCAATAGTAATACCTAACCGCCAAAAGCAAAACAAAATGGAATTGTGAAGTCAGTAATTACTAATTAGAGATATAAAAACACGGAATCATGGATCAAAGGAAGATAGAGAGAAAGAACCTGAATCTGAATGAGAAAGAGGTGCACTCAGATAATTGCCGCCAACAGTCATGGAGTGGCCAATCCTGGTGGAGGCTCACCTTCGTGTCCTAGTTATGATGAAGTTGATTTTTTCTACAAATTAAATATGTACAATTAATCATTACTTGAAAGTGTTTACATTTGTTATTTTTTTTTTTGGGAAATTTGCATTCTAGTCCCTGGGAAGGGAAATTATTACTGGAAGGTCCCTACACATTCCAAAATAATTATCAAGTCCCTTGGGCCTTTCCTGCAATTATTTACTTAGCTTGAAATGACCATTTTGCCCCTAGTTAAAATATGACATACCACATTCATTCTCTTCATTCCTTTTCATTCCCTTGCTACCGCAGGTGCTCCCACTTGTTACCGCAGGCATGTAGACTTGCTACTGCGAGTTTAAGTGACCAACATTCCCTCCCTAGTGGGTTTAACTTCTAAGGGCCCCTTATAACATCCAAGGCTGGGCACACATGTCAAGGGAATGACAAAAAGTGGTCACTGGCTTTATTAAAGGGCCCTAGCTCAGATATGAATGACACTTGAGAGGGAATGTTGGTCACTTAACGTCTCCGTAGCAAGTCCCCAAGCGTGCGGTAGCAAGTAGGTACACCTGCGGTAGCAAGTCCCTGACTAGTCTCTCCCAGCCCATGTGAATAAAATGGTTTTTGAAAAACATGGTAGGGCATATGTGAAGGGAATGATAACAAGTGGTCACTGGCTTTATAAGGGGCCCTTAGAAGTTAAACCCACTAGAGGGGGAATGTTGGTCACTTAAACTCGCAGTAGCAAGTCCACATGCCTACGGTAGCAAGTGGGAGCACCTGCGGTAGCAAGAGAATGAAAAGGAATGAAGAGAATGAATGTGGTATGTCATATTTTAACTAGGGGCAAAATGGTCATTTCAGCTAAGCAAATAATTGCAGGAAAGGCCCAAGGGACTTGATAATTATTTTGGAATGTGTAGGGACCTTCCAGTAATAATTTCCCTTCCCAGGGACTAGAATGCAAATTTCCCTATTTTTTTTCTAAAAGTGGTTCACTTTACTTGTAATCTTATTATATGTAACGAATATTTAATTTAAGTGGTAAATTTTGGCTTACTTAACCTCCACAAATAAAAGTCAATTTGAACTTATATTAAGGACCATGAAAGCAATAAACTAAAAGTTGGATGTCTAAACACATTGGATACTTATTTGAACATTCTAGTATTCTAGTGCTCCCTCTTGTTCTTATTATAAGTTATCACTTATCAACAAAATACTTTGATTTTCTCAAAAAAAAAACTAAAAATACTTTAATATTTAAGATAAAGCGCCAGCTTTATATTAATTGTTTTCTTCTCCTTCAACTATTACCATTAATAAAAGTTCAAAGTTGAACATATTAAGTCAAGTCATTTAACCAAAGGTGAAATAAATGATGACCAATTTAGTAAAAATTTAATAAGGATCTAGCTATCTTTCTTTGGCTTGTAATAATCGGGAGTTGATCCCTTATAATAAGGAGTAGAGGGAGTAAGTCTTAGGAGATATGGAAAACCAAGATCTTAAGGTATATCTTTTGCTGATACATGAGTTGGTGTTTTTGTTCAGTGAATCCAAGGTAGGGGTGTACTTCGTAAAATAAAATAAAAGGGAAGTAAAATTTTGAAGACCAGCAAACTTTCCATGCACAAATGAGTTGTAAAATATGAAGGCTATCAAAGCATATTATGATAAGGCATGGAATTATTATGATAAGGCATGGAATCTGCTCGTTCTGCTTGCTTTGAGAATTCCAAACACAATTGCACAAAGCGATTATTGGAAAGAGGAAGCGTTGACGACTTTGATAGACATTAACCTGTGATCCTTTGCGAACTTTTGTATCTTTCTTAAAACAAGACCATGTTTCATACTAAAAATGTAATGTTTTTACCACAACACTCGATTCAACTAGTAGAGGTTGATCCATCTCGAGTTCTAGCTCTGAGAAAGGAGCATGTTAAATACTTGGTAATAGAGCTTTACCATACTTATACTCCTACCCAACTCAATCCGAATTAGTCTGAACCCCAAATAAATCATCATCCATACATGAATGGATACATGAAATGTGTCCAATTTTCTCTTCCATTTCACAAGTCTTGTAACTCTTTTATTGGAATACCGGGACATTTAGGCATGTTTGGTACAAATGTAGGGGAGAAAAAATGGGAGGAGGGGAAATTTTTCTATATGAATTTATAAAAATTTGAGCTGAAAATTCTTAATTAATATTAATAACTCTTATCTTATTTCTCTTAACATACAACCCTTCCCCAATATTAAAAAAATTATCTTAAAAAATTTTCTTTCCCCTCCCATCCAAGACTTTCATATCAAACGAGATACATTTTTTGTTTAACCCAATTGGTGTTTTTTGTAAATAAAAAATTCATTTGGATTAGCATTTTAGGAAGGTAACATTATTAAATATTTCTAATAAAACTTTGACGTCCCTTTCCTCAATAAATCCTCCAAAAAAGAAAACATGTCAAAAATACACCACGCAATAACAATTAACAAATGAAAGTAAAACGACCATAAATCCCGGTTCTTTTTAGGGAGCCGGGGGTTGACAAAACGGAGTGGCTCTAGCAAAAAAAAAACATTACCCCCAAACTGGAATTCTAGACCAACATTTAAAAGCATAAAGCATGAACAAAATTTTTGGGAAAATAGAGCATAAACATAAGGTGTGCTCATAAAAGAGTATATTATGCTCCATTTACCCGTATTGAAGGTCAATGTACATGCGTTTAGTCTGATTTGTTCTTATCCATTACATCAAAAATTAAATGAATCTAAAATGCTGTTGATGTTACCAATACCATGGATGATGCGTGAAATCATGGATAACGCAGAACTTAC
This sequence comes from Mimosa pudica, assembly GCA_029929735.1. Lineage (NCBI taxonomy): Eukaryota > Viridiplantae > Streptophyta > Magnoliopsida > Fabales > Fabaceae > Mimosa > Mimosa pudica. The sequence continues at coordinate 326,437 of JAKELP010000021.1, read as the reverse complement.
ATAACAATAATAATAACAAATTAACTCTATTAGTTTGAGCAATCGGCAAATGCACAAGTTACTTGGGGAAAAATATTAAAAACAAACCAATCGCCAACATCCAATTGAATCAGGCTTGCCATATTACAAAATGATGTTCATTCACCTTACAAAAAAGTCGTCATGCTGCACGACGTTCCCACCATGGTTCATGGCAAATTCAGTCTTTGAGCAAGGCTTCCCATCAATCAAGCTCCAATGTTTACAATGACTTCCCTCTATAGCTAAAAGACTATAACAACCTTAACTATATAAGTTATGCTCAAACCCACAAATTAACTAGCTGTTAATCAGATTACCCCCAAAAAGGTAAGAAAAAAAGAGTATCCTACAACTATCACACTGGTTACTGGACAGATAAAAATCCTCTATTTACAATTTTTATTTTTGATAAAACTATCACTAGTTACTAGATAGACAAAAAATCAACTATGGAAGCTTCAATTTACCCTAACAACTTTCACTAACTACAACATTATCTTCCAAAATAAAACTTGCACTTTCAATCAATTACCAATTGATAATGTAACTAAAATATGGTATTTATAATATTAATCAAGCACAGGAGGTGACAGAAGAATAAAAAAATTAATAAAGGTCAAAAGTAAACAACAAAAGTGGTGGTGACGTGGTGTATATTATTTGAGCGTCAAGGTAACTTTTAGTTTGAGGACTTGGATGAGATGAGGATAGGTTGTATTCCAAGAAAGCTCCTTACAACTTGTTGTTGTTGTTTTTTTTTTGTGGGGGGGGGGGGGGGGGGGGGGGGGGGGGGGGGGGGGGCTGAAAATAGTTTGAATTTGAATTTCCTTCCCAAACAAAGTTGAGTGGTCAATTCCAATGGGATGAATGAATTATTTTTTTGTTTTATTTGTTTGAAAGCAACCCAACAAGCCCCAATAGATGTAGACTTCTCATGCCCAATCTCGGCTCTTTCACAGCTGTCTTTAATTTATTTTATCTTTAGCCTACCTCTGCATCTCTTTAATATGGGTCATCCAAAAAGTCCTAATGCTTAGCCACTATAGAAAATGGTGTCTCATGGGATAAAAACCTGATGAGAACAGTGAATATAAATTGTGCAAGTGTAACTTGGTGGATTAGATTCTTTTTTAAAGGTTTATAAACACTATAGTTAACAAAAGTCCTTCCCCAATTCCTATGACAGTTTCTTAATTTCACAAGTTTTCACAATTTATTCGGAATGATGCATCAATGTCTCAATTTTTTCACAAAAACACATCAACTACTCAAAACTTAGAAAGCCAAACCTACTATGGCAACTGACATCCATCACTTAATATATTGCAAGTATACAAGAAGTATAAAAGAAAGCTTAAGTGTTTAGTACACCTAATAAAGAAAACGTGATACTTGTTTTGCAAGAGATAAAGTAGCATATGGTTTAAGAGCGATCAAAAATGCACATTATGTATAACCTAATAAATTAAAAGAGGAAGAGGGAGACAATAATAAATGCTCGCGGGACTTATAGAACATGACCTATTGGTGAATAATATATCTAAAAAGTTTGTTACAAATAGAACACATTGACGACGTATGATCATGTAGCCGACTCCACGTAGTGAAATAAGACTTTGTTGTTGTTGTGTGTATAACCTAATACAATCTCAAATGTTTCACAACTTTCAGTCATATAACTAAACAGAGGGCACAAAAAAACCATAAATGACAAATAAATACCTCGAATGTCCAAAAGAACAATTAAGAAATCAGACAATTGTTAATTGGTAGGTTTCAATTGTTAATAGGCACGTAGCTGTTAATTGTTCTATTTGGAAATGTGAGTTCCTCACTTGTCATTTTGGAAGTTTGAATTCTTTACTTGTCCATTGGACATTCAGAGGTCTTTATTTGTCATTTTCCCAAAACCCATTTTGAATCATAACTCTTACTAGAAATACGCAGCAAAGGGCAAGACTCCAATCAAACAAATATTAGTCCTACTATCCTACTTACAGATGATTAATTTTGTAATTATTAGTGACATTACCAGGCGTATGTAACCAATTGATCAGAACACACTTAAGACACATTTTCAAAAGGAAAGACGGAAGAATGGTATAAATATTAGAATGCAGCTTGGAAACCAAACGTAAACATATGATTCCAAATCCAGTTTGTTATATCCATGCATATATAATATTTTAAACAAAAGAACATAGGACAATATTTAAAACGTACACATCCCAATAGTGCTTTTTTTTGCAACGGTGACATTCTAAAATAATGCTTAAATTAAAAATTCAACATCAAAATGAAAATAGCTTCTTACCTCCAATGAAAAAAAAACCCACAAGCATGCCCTTCACACAGAAAGAGTTTGGCCTTATGAACTTCACTTACTGGTCAGCTGCATAGTCAGGATAGCTCATACCTCCAATTCAACAAATACTAAAAACTTAACACATAATAATGTATTTCAACAAGTAATGTTATATAGAACACAACATTCCCTACCTATTGTGATAATAAACAAACCACCACAAAATTTATATATATGATCAACTTAATCGGAATTAAAATCTTCACATTCAAAAGAACACAATTCATACTACAGAAGATTGTAAACAAAAGGAGGATAAAGATGAGAAATGAGCTTATACAGCTTCTAGAGGATCATAAAAGTATCATAGTTTGTTATAAAGAACGGAACTAGTATTGCAAAGAGGCAGCAGAGGCAGGGCAGCTTTATAGGTTCTTGGAAGCACAAGTTATCAAGCTTGGGGAATAAGGTAAAATGAACAGGGCCAATTTCACTAGTCTTCACATATGTTTGGTCCTCTAAGTAGAAGCATCAAGGTAGGCAATGAATTTGTCAAACACTGGTTCATCTGATCTTCCAGTTTAAAACGGTAGGCAGGCTTCAGGCTTCTCATATCTCAGCTGTATAAGTGGGAAGTTGGGCAACAAGGTAAAACAAGAGCATCAGAATTCTACATGGTACAGGTTGTAAGTGTCCTAAATTATAGGTAGTTGTCAGATGTAAGACAAATGAGTCGGTGAAAACGGTAGACTACCTGCAGGTACCCATGAACAGGTTTAGTAAGCATGGTTTCTCCTCCGAGAAACACTGTGGTGACTAGACAACCTGGTAACAGATACTTAATATCAGCACTGATGAGCTTTGAAACAGCCAGAAATTGAAATTGGCCAAGTGGTCTCTCCACAATGACAGGAAACACAGGTGTTTCACACAACATGAATCAAACCAAACCTACAGCTTCAACAGGTTTCATGGCACAGAAGCTTCAAACAAGGTTCCTAAAGAAGCTATGTCTTAAAAAGGCGGCTTAATAATAACAGACTAAAAAAAACCGCCAGATCTCATATAACAACAGAATTGTATAAAACAATTCACCCCAGAAAAGTAGCAAAATCCAAAGTAAATTAAAATAAGTTATGGGAAAGATAAAAGAAAAAAGCAAATGTTGTAAAATTTTGTTACCCAGAAGTGCCAGTTCGTCCCAAAGAATAGCTTCCATAAGACCCATATGCACTGCTACCACCAAACTACATATGAATGAAATAATTTTGCAATCATTGGATCATAAATAAATGACTAAGAACTTATAAGTAGCGTCTTCACTATTGCCTAAGGCCAAAATACCTGTGAACCACCATAGCCATCACCAGCAGGTAAATCACTTGAAACCCCATATCCACTTGAATAAGAATATCCTCACCCATGCCTTCTACTTTCTCTAGCATCATAGCTAAAATCATCTGGCCCATCAGTTGGAACAGGAAGGAATCCAGAAACAGCCCCCTCCCTCTCAAAAAGATTTGCTTTTAACCTTATAAGCACTTGCACGAGAGCATCTTTCACAAAAGCGAGTTCTCCTGAAATCTGATTACCCAAAAAGTTAAGTAAATAGAAGAAACAATTCTATCAAAATGATTTAAGACTACAGGCAACTAGAAATGACATCATTCAGCAGTACCTGCACCATTTCATCATCCTCATATGCTATTTTGGGAAGATCTCCCTTTGACAGGATGCGGATATTAGCTTTTGTCAGCCTCCTCATCTCACTTATGATAGCTCCTCCTTTGCCAATAAGGCAGCCAACTCGTGAGGAAGGCACCAGCAGCCGAGTTGTGAATGAGATAATTCCCGAATCTCTTTCACCTTTCTCACTGCACCGGGGCTGTATACGTACAGCTGCTTCGATTGTTGGAGAAAATGTATCTTCAAAGAACTGCAAGAGCACGGCTTTTAAAAGTCTTGCAAGTAAAACAAAATCTTCAATCTAGATTGCACAAGCACATAACAATGAAAAACAGTTCCAGTTAATAATCAATTGACAACAATGCACCTCCATTGTAGAAATAATTATAAGGCAATCATCTCCATCTGCTGCTGAGCTATCAACCTTAATCATTGCCCCAGAAACCTGCCTAATTTGATTTATTATAGCACCACCTTTTCCTATCACCCCTCCAATGTTTCCGGTTGGACATACCAATCGAGCTGTAAATTCCTTTAAAGATGTTTCATCTCTTGGAGCTGAGTACATCGATCGTGGCCAGTCCCCACTATCACCTTTATATCCCCCATAGTGACCAAGAGGAGCTAGTCCCATTATTGGGCCTCCTGCAGATGGGCCAACCAGTGAGCCACCAGTAGAATATACGCCAGGCACTGCAGAGGTAAGAAGACTCTGAGAACGTGATGGGTTGTCATGAAGTCGACTTGCAATCTGATATAAAGCCTTCTTCACAATTACAGGATCACCAGTTATCTGCAGTACCACAAGCAATATATCCATGAGGAAAACAAGGAAACTAGGAGTGAAATATGTCAGCCACATCTATAACATGGAAAGCAGGATATAACCAATGAGTAAAATAACAAACATGTAAAGAACATTGGAATAAAAGGTAACATGATCATTCAAGACTAACATAAAGCAAAAAAGGTAGTCCCACCAAGAAACATAAAGCATTCAATGTCCGCAATGTCATGAATTATATTTTTATATAAACAGTGAGACAATTATTTCACTCAATCATGATAGCTATGAACCACAATACACCTACCATTTATCCTCAAAACAGAAGGAGTAAAACAAAAATTAACAACAATTAAACTAATGAAACAACTAAAATGAACAATACAATTACAACTTTGAAAACCAAAAGAAAGAGACGCGGAGAAGATAAATGAGAGAAACAAGCTCATGCATCATGTTCATGTATTAACTTATTGCAATTTACAGGGCAATTCATTCCAACGCTGAGAGTCGCAGTAGCAATAAAAGGATCACTTGTCATTCTATGGTTAATATCAAGAAGTGGGAAAAACCCAATATTAAGAAAACTAAAGAATTTACCTGCACAAGTTCATCGTATTGCAAGGCACAAGAAGGCATATGATCATCCCTTAGTATTCGAATCTGGGCACCTGTATCACTACGGATGCTCTGAACAACCTGTCCACCTTTTCCAATCACACAGCCTATTTGATCAGAAGGTACAAGAAGCCTAGCAGTGGCTTGATTACCTCCTTCAGTGTCATCACCATGCCCCTCTTCAGCAACCACCATGTCATGCACCTTCAATAGAGCATCCTGTGCTGGGGATACTAAATTACCACTATCCTCAAAATCATTAGACTCATCACTGGAACTGTATATTGTAACAACACGCTCTTCACAGCCGGGCACAGTCTCGCCAATCCTAATTTTTGCTTTAGTGTCTACCCTCAATTGCTTAACAATTTCACCTCCCCGGCCAATAACACTGCCAATCTTGCGAAGAGGGCACAAATAACGGTACACGGTGTCTTCTGAGTCAGTTATGGACTGCTCTCTTTCATCACCTGGATTTCTCCTTTTACTTCCTCCATTATCATGGTCAGAATGGGAATGGGCATGGGAACGTTTTCCATAACTACTTCTATGACTAGCCATGAGGTTAAACAGTTTAGGAAAAGCCCAGATAGTGAGCTATCCTACATTTGACCAAAAAAAGATAGTCAAGAACCCTAAAAATGTTGACAAATCATTTACAAGAAAGAAGGTCATAACAAGACTAAGACATGGAAGACAAGTCTAATGCAGCACCGGAATACGTATGTAATGCGCCATTATGATTTATGATGATAAAAATTAGGGCGTAATGTTTCCAAGACTCACTTACAAGAACTTGGATTCATGCAAGATAACAATTGTAGAGGCTACTTAAATGTCATTCTAAGAGAAGACTTGAGCTATGAGAGGCCCCTCCGCTTTCCAAAAATAAAGATTATTTTTGTGAAAAAATTTGACTGCTTCAGAATTCAGAAGAAAAGCGCGACTACTCTTACTCTCATCGCAATTCCGACTCCAAAATAACATTCACATGAAGTGAAGACGGTAGGTGTACAAATGCAAGAGTGCATGCAACATAGGAAATATGGTGTGTGTGTGTGTGTGTGTGTGTGTGAGTGTGTGTGTGAGAGAGAGAGAGAGAGATGCTTACAGAAGAGTAGGGATATGTTATACTAAGTTGAATCGAATATGGAAAGAGGAATGGTATAACGATGAACGGTGTAGTAGTGTTAGTGTATTCTTAGGGTTGCTTGGTTGCCTTTACATTTATTTATATCTATCTATAATCTATATCTTCGCCGCCATAATCCTATTCCTCCCCACCCGCTTCCAGAGAGAATCAATGAACATTCCCTTTTCCACGACCCGCCCTTTTTTTTGGGACTGAAACGACCCGCCTTTTTTCACAATACTCTCTTCTCTCTCTAGTCAGTCTATACATCTATAATTACTCTTTTCATGTCATACATATTAACTAAACCCCAATATTAATTAGCTACCACTAATTAAATTAATTAATAATGAGTATGAGGAACTTTATCATTTTAAAAATTAATATATATATGCACACACACACACACTTGTTTATTTTCACGCGTGAATATTGGAACAATGATGTATTAATGTAGGAGTATTAATAATGTAATAGATGACATAATTACTATCTTAGATAAGATCAAATTTAGGTGACTTGGAGATCAAGAATATAATGAATAGATAAGGAATGAAAGAAGATTTCATCCCACTTAAATTCGAGGATAAGTGATGGATACACATGCCAATACTTTATTTTTACCTTTAATACTTATAAGAATTGCGAATGGAGCAAATTCACAGGCCAGTTGTCTACCCCCTATATGGGACTTCAGAATAGCGAGAGATTAGTCTCACTTGACACGCTGGTGGAAATACCCTTGGGTAACCAAAAAAAAAAAGAAGACTAAGGTGTGCTTGTTTGGCTTATGAAAATGTGACTTTATTTTTATGTGGATTTATTTTTGACTCAATTTGAAAATATGTCAGATTGTATAACGAGGTTTATGTTTAGATTAACTATAAAAAAGTGACTTATTTTCCATAAGTTAAATTTTATATGTTTGAATTAGTTGTGATTGGAAGTGTAAAATAAGTAAAAATTTGTGGGATACACATCATAAGCTACTTATTTCGAATAGGTCAGTTAAAAAATAAATCCAGCCAAACATACTAAAAACACAATTTGCTTGAAATAAGCTACTTTTTCAAAATAAGTAGCTTATTTAGCAAAATAAGTCTAGTCAAACACACTCTAACTTAGAGAACATGTTGTAAAACATAATGATTAATATGATTAAAGTATATTTTTGATCCCTTAACTTTGGAAAAAGTCATCTTTTAACCCTTTAACTTGAAAATTGTGTTTTTAGTACTTTCAAATTGGGTTAAAGTAAGTTTTGGTGGTCATTTAACTTTGCACAAAGTCATGTTTTAGTCCCTTAACTTTGAAAAGGGAAGAGATAAAAAACATACTTAAGCATTTTTTGAAAGGATTAAAAACATCACTTTGTTGAAAGTTAAGGGATTAAAAACATGTTTTTCGAAGTTAAGAAACTAAAATATGATTTTCTCAAAAGTTAAGGCACCAAAAGTACATATTTCAAAGTTAAGGGACTAAAGCATGACTTTCTCCAAAATTAAGGGACGAAAAACATACTTTAGCTTAGAGGCGGGAAAGCGAGCTAGCCTGCTTTAAGCGGGCCAACCCGACCCGACCCACATTAGAAGCGGACTAGCCCGACCCGACTCAATTCTAATGCGGGTTGGAATTTCATAACCCGACCCGTATATACTTTTAGGCGGGCCACCCCGACCAGACCCGAATTGCAAGCTATATTATTTTTTAAAAATTAAAATTGAACATAAAAATATTGAAGTAAGCACAAAAATTTTGTGACAACATCATTTACCAACAAAGTAAATAAATGATTTTATTTGTCTATTTTTTTTGAATAAAACTGCATATTACTATATATTATAAGATATAATAGGTACAAATTTCAAGTCGCTAAATCAAAATCCACTCATTCAAAGTTAGGTGTTATCTGTTTTGAAAGTTATAAATTGTTTTGAATTTGTTCACATTATAGTTTTGAAATTTATCTGTCTAAATTTCAAAACTATAACGTGAATAAATTCAAAATAGTTTATGATTTTTAAAGATCCTTAACATATGTCATTAATTTCTACTCTGAAAACTATATATTTTTTAATCTCCAACCTTTTCTTTTTTGTTGTTGCCCGACAACAAATCTAAAATATGTATAGTACATTACAATGTCAAAAGACTTTTTTACATTCCCTTTTCAATCCCACGTGGGAAACCTCATACATAAGAACATATATTCATGATCTCGACAATACTTTCTTCCTCATGTGTTTAATATATACTTAAACTCATGTATTCACATTACACATTCTAAAACAAAAATCTGAAACCTCACACACATAAAAATAAAGCTTAAAAAAAATAAAATTGAAGATGAAATTGAAAAGAAAGAAGACGTGATAAAATGGAAGAAGGAAGATGAGTTTTAAAAGAAAAAACAGATAAATTTCATTACAAAAAAGGCAGATAATATTTTTTTTTTAAAAAAAATAAGCGGGCTAGTCCGACACAACCCGATATAAGCGGGTTTCGATTCCTTTGGCCCGACCCGCTTTTTTTAAGGCAGGTTGAGTTGAACCCGGCGGGGCGGGTTGGAAATTCCCAGCTCTACTTTTAGCTGTTTAATATTTATGTAATATTAACAATAATAAATCAAGGGATATTTTTTATGGGCTATTGGGAAAAGAAAATAAAGTTATAAGAGGACATTAATTACTCCTACATAACTTGGAGAAAAAGAATGCAAGAGATAGCCGATTAATATTCATGTAATATTAAAAATAATAAATCAAGGGATAATTTTGATGGGCTAACTTTAAGGAAAAGAAAATAATTAAAGTTATAAGAGGACATTAATTACTCCTTGGAGAAAAAGAATGCAAGAGGTACAAATATGAGTCCAAACTATTACGCAAGGAGCACATTGGGGTAAAATGTATTATCGGGTTCAATTCTGGGTCTGAAGAATGAATATTGGTGCAATATAGGGTACACTGTTTATATTGACCGACGTTGACCGTTAAACGCTGACGTGGCGGGGAAATAAGATTTTTTGCTGACGTGACATGTTTATGTGGCAATATTTTTTTTTCTGAGTGTGTGGGGCCCACATAATTTAAATTAATAAAAAAAATAAAAACCCCAACCCCCCTTCTTCTTCCTCCCGCCACCACTCCCCCCCCACCATCACCTCCACCCACCCACAACCTTCTTCCCTGCCACACCCCACCCACATCAACACTACCCCAAATACCAAAACACCACTCACCCTCCCTCTTCACCCCCGATGGTGAACAAATTGTCCAAGCAATTAGATGTGGTTTTAAGGCAACGAACAATGAAGCTGAGTATGAAGCCCTGATAGCTGGACTTAAGTTAGCATCAGAATTGGGTGCAAAAGTTTTGGAAGTGAAGAGTGATTCACAGTTAGTTTCGAAACAAATCAATGGTTCTTATCAGGCAAAAGACCAAAGAATGAAGAAATATCTGGATGTAGTGTCTGATTTGACCACGCGGTTTGACGCTATAAAGATTACCCAAATAGGTAGGGAAGACAACCGGAAGGCAGACGCCCTTGCCAATATCAGGTCGTCTATAGAAGTTGTGGAGACAAAACAAATCCCACTGTTTTATCTGAAAACACCGGCAATTGAGGTAAATAATCGAATTGTGTTAAATAACAGTTTGACATGGGATTGGCGATCCCCTTTGCTTTGATATCTGTTGCAGGGTAAATTACCTTCAGATAAGAATGAAGCGCGACGAATAGTTGTTAGAGCTGCCAGATTCACCACCATAGGCGATGATCTTTATAGACGTACATTCACTGGTGGACCTTTGCTGAAATGTGTCTCTCCGTCTGAGGCAAATTATGTGTTAAGAGAAATTCATGAAGGTGAATGTGGAGACCATAGTGGAAGTCGATCATTGATAAGAAAGGTGACTAGAGCAGGTTATTTTTGGCCGACTATGCAGAAAGATGCAGTAAGTTTGGTGACTAAATGTGAACGCTGCCAAAAATTTTGCACCGTGGCAAGACAACCCCCTGAACAATTGCATGTGATAGTACCTTCGTGGCCTTTCCTTAAGTGGGGAATGGATATTGTAGGCAAGTTTACTCCAGCACCTGGACGACTAGTTTTCTTGTTGGTCGCCACAGATTACTTCACAAAATGGGTAGAGGCTGTCGCATTGAGCCAGGTACAAGAACCCCAGGTAATTGATTTTGTTTGGAAAAATATAGCATGTAGATTTGGTCTGCCCCAGGAAATTATATGTGATAATGGATCTCAATTTATAGGAAGAAAATTTAGAAAATTTTGTGATAAGTGGCATATTAAACTTAAGTTCTCCACCCCTAGAAATCCACAATCGAACGGGCAGGCTGAAGCTAGTAACAAAACCATAGTGACGTCTTTAAAAAAGAGGCTAGATAAAGTTAAAGGTAAGTGGACTGAAGAACTGCCCGCCGTCTTGTGGGCGTACCGAACGACGTCTAGGACGTCGACTGGTGAAACGCCTTTCTCTCTAGTTTATGGATCTGAAGCGATGATACCAGTAGAGGTAGGAATGTCATCTTTAAGAAGACAGTGGACTAGAGAAGAATCTAATAATGAACACTTAGCCCAAGATTTAGATTTGTTAGATGAACGTAGGGAACAAGCTCTTATTAGAGTCGCCGCCTATCAGCAAAGGGCGACAAAATTTTGGAACAAAGGTGTTAAGGAGCGCCATTTCCAAGTAGGAGATTGGGTTCTTCGAAAAATCTTTCCTAATACACCTGAGCATAAAGATGGGAAGTTAAATGCTTCATATGAAGGCCCTTATAAAGTGGTAGAAATCACTGGTCCTGGAGCTTATAAGTTGGTCGACGTCCACGGTAAAGACGTCCCAAGGAGTTGGAACGCCATCCATCTAAAGAGGTATTATTTCTAAGTTGTTTGATTATTTGATTTAAAGAACGATGATACTGACATGATTATTTGAGAAAGAATGCAAATGATGAGAAACGCCTGTAGGCGACGAGCCCAGCTAAAAGACCTAGTGTCTGACGATTAGTTCAGCTGTGGACGTGATAATCTGATGCAATTTAACACTATCTTTTGAGATGTTTTGTTGTGAGATGTCATTTCCCAGATAATGTGATGAATTGACACCAAAAGAAGTTGATGATAAGATGATGCCGAGATGGCGTGACGACATAACGCCCTGAGAGGCTGATAATAAGTTGATTTGAAAAAGGTATATATTACCCGAGTTATATTGAGTGATTTTTATTCGATTAATTGATAGTCGACGTTTAGACTGATGATTGATAATTCCTTGGCAGGGTCACCAACGTTTGATTAAGGTACGAGTGACTATGTTGTGAATTGATATTTGATAAATATAATTTCAGAGATTCCTTTATTAATGGATGAATTCTTTTTATCTTGTTAGGATGTCACCCACACCCGTTGGAAGTGTGGGTGTTTAACGAAGAAAATAAATGAAGAGATGCAAAGAGTATTGAATATGAAGATGAAAGACAAGGTTTGCATTAAAGAAACGGTACAATGAGTACGATGTATTGAATACAATTTATAATAGTGAAAATAAAATTTTTTACAAGTAAAAGATTTAGGCGTCGCCGCCGCCTTGCCCTTGGCTGGTCTGACTGTCGTCGCCACCACCATGCTCTTTGCCAGCCTGGCCGCCGTCATTAAGGTCGCCCTTGCCCTGGTTGACAGCCTGAGCCCTCATATCATTGATCGTCTGATCATCCTCTTGAGATGGATTGGAGTCAGGTTCATCTTCAGGAAAGAGCTGGTAATAATCGTCGATGACGTCGTCGGGCTTCCAGTTGACGTGCTCGCCACTCTTGTATTCCTTCATGAGTTCCATTCGAGCGCGAGCATCGACTTCTAAGATATGAGTCTCATAATTTTCAGACATCTGACTCATATCCTCCTCCAATTGATGATAGGCGACTTCCCACTTTTTATTGGCCGACTTGAGAGCCTCGATCTCTTTGTCTCTAGCCGACGACTCAGCTCTGGCCTGGTTGACGTAATCCTTAAGATTTTCAACGTCTTTGAAGTGCTCAGCCTTTAATTTTTCTATGGTGGCTTTGAGCTCTTCTTGTTTGGCGTCAGAGCGTTTCATTATTTCTTCATCCCTCCTTCTATTTTCATGGGCTTGCTTTTTAAAGGCCAAGGCCGACTTTAAATCGGCCATCAATTGCTCTCTGTCGGCTAGAGCGGCGTCCCTCTGAGCGACGAGAGTCGCTTTATCATCATCGTTCTCCTCAGCATAATGGAGGAGGACTTGTAGGGACTGAAAAGAAACAGAACAAAAATAGTTAGAGACATCCAGTGTTAAAAAGACAGAACAAGTTATTAAATAATTAAGTGAGAATACCTTCATTTGGTGGCGGACGGCCTTCTTGAAAGCCTCTTTCCTCCCAAGAGACTCTAAGACGGCTTTGTCGTACTCGAACTCTAGCTTATTTAATTCTGAGTAGACGTCATCCCACCCTTCCTTATTTCTGACAGAAGAGTTGGGAGGAAAAGATAAGGCGACCTCGCCAGAGTCCTCTTTATCGCCCTTAACTTTGGCGGATTTTGTAGACTTAGAGGCCCTTGATTTCTTGGCGGCAGGCTCTTTGACGGGCGCTTCTGCCGGCCTTTTACCCTGAGCGGCGACTTCCTTGTTTGCAAGTGAAACAAGTTTTTTATTTTTGGATTGAGGAGATGGAGCTGGAACAATTTCAGGATTTGGGGGGGGGGGACGCCAAGCGGATCATGTCCTTCCTTCCTTGCCTCGGCGTCATACTCCCCCCTCTTGGCCTTAAGTTTCTCCAGCCGCTGTGCCCTGGCTCTGAGGAGAGCTTCTTTATTTATCTTTTGCTCAGAAGCCTTGGGGATCACTTTCTTTCCTGAATGACATAAAGGAAAAAGAGTAAGACGATTAAGATGAAAATACTCGAATTAAGTAAATAGAACATAGACGTAAGGTTACTTACTTTCCATCATGGCTTTAAAATTTCGCTGATCTGCCGGAATCTGGAGGATTTTCTTGATTTTCTTTTTGGTGTCGCTATTGGGGCGCGGGGAGACCCTCAACTCGTATGCACCTGTAAAATGATTAAGATATTATAAATCAGATGACAAGTGCAATGAAAAAAGAATATTGAATGAGACGACGACTTACTTAAACGACGCCACATTGGGGTTACATAGTCCTCCTGGGCGACGGATTGGAAGGGCACCATTACAAAACGTACGTCCCATTGACGATCATTGGGTAGTGACCCAGACGTCCAAGTTGGTAGCCCTTCCTTGGCTTGGATGAAAGAGTAGACGCCCGTCCTAATTTCTTGAAGCTTATAGGAGCCGAATAGATCGAACATATCTAAGTCGACTCCTATTTCATGAAACATTAACTCAGCCATGGTAATGAGACGCCAGGCATGAGGAGAAAGTTGAGAAGGAGAGATTTCATAAAAAACACAGAGATCTAAAGCTATGTTTGGAAGAGGAAAGGGATTGGCATAGCGAAAACTTTCAAAACTTAAAGAAATTGTGTCGCTAGACCAAGAATCAAGAGCCTCCCCGACTTCAGGTAACCTAAAGGGCACTCTTGGGTCAAAGTAGTAGAGTGATGACATCTTCGAAATTTCTAAGACCCTAAGATGAGTTTCTTTGACATCGTTTAGGATGTTGGCCCTAGATGTTGGTAAGCCCCCAGTTTTGCAAGCATACGGGGCATTATTAATTTGGGGATTATATTTCCTCCCAGAACTAGTGGAGGGTGATGAACCAGCATCGACCCATTCTTGGTATCGACTATCATAGACCTTTAAGTATTTACCAGACAAAGAAGATTTTCTACTACGTAAGGTTTTCTTCCCATCGGAGGGATCTACAAAAGGAATAATATCTAGGCGATTATCATCACAGATTTCTGTTTCTAAGTCTATTACATTATCCGGGTTCCTAGAAGATGAAGAGACGCTAGAATGGGAATTTTCAGAAATATAAACTTGATCGGAAGCAGTTTTTTCAGAATCAGAGGGCGATGACATTACTACGAATTTACTCATGTTAATAGTAAAAAGATAAGATTTTTGTAAGAAGATACCTTCGCAGAAAGTAGGATGGCGTGTTGATGTAAGCTAATGAACAAAGTTTTGATTTTTCTAAGTATTGGAGGAATAGAGAAGAGGAACGTCTGCGAAGTGAAGTGGGAAAATGAACAGTCGAAATCGAGTATATGCAAACCGTCAGACGTCGTTAAGTTACGGTGTTAATTTAGTAAAACCATCTAGGTCATTGATTTGAGAGGGAAAAAATAAGCGAAGATCTGGGCCGTTGGACGTGGGATAACCGCTACTTCCCAATACTTTCTGACGTCAGCATTGAGAAGTGGGGGACTAATGTTATACACCGTTATACCTTAATGGGTTTGGGCCTTAACAGAGGCCCAATGAAGAGATAGACGCCTTTAGGGCGTCGAAGATAACGTCACTAGCGACAGTAAAAGTCTAAAAGCAAGGAAGACTTCCTATGGGCGTCAAGAACAATATCACCAACGGCAATAAAGCAGAATGACTTGGTCGTCCACCTTTTTCGGAGCAGTCGCCCACCTTTTTCGGAGCACGTGCAACGTCTCTTATCCATAACGGCCGCCTATGATTTCGCAACCACCAGGACTGAGCTTCAACTATAAGAAGGCCACGAACTCATTCAGAAGGATACAATCAATTCTCTGCGATCTCTCTCTCTCTCTCTCTTTCTTTGTATTCTTCTCTCTGATTATCATTATACTCTGAATTAAGTCTTTGTGATCAAGGCATTTACGCCCATATTTGTAACCACCGTTGCCGGTGACCCCTTTCATTGTATTCAATCATATTATTAATAAAGTGCTTCGATTATTCATTCATATTCAATAGTTCCCCTATATTGTGCATCAACAACAATGTACACAAGTAGTTTGAACGTTACATTTGGCATGATTTGGGTAAGATGCATATGATATTTGTTAGCTTATGTTTGTGGCCTGTGTTTAGAGCCAGGTGTTGACATACACTCACAGAATGCAGACAATGAGGACCCTCGAATCTTAATCCAGAGATTCGTCTCCCTTTTCTCAGCAAATTTATCTTTATAAGTCAAAGGAAGTTATTAATATAGGTTCATGTTCATTTCGTCATTGCATAAACACACAGCTGTGCACTTATCTTGGCATCATTCTTCCTTTAGAAAAACACATTATGTTATAGTTAGGAGCAAATATATCTAAGAAAAACAATGAATAAAGTTAATCATGGAATCCATCTTAAAATTGACAGCTCTCAAATGATTAGTTACTGAGTTCCTCATCAAACCATGAACTGTGGGGATCTGTGGCCTCATGTGAGAATAAACATATATATATTCTCCAGAGACATCATGATTCATGAGTCATGTATCTCAATCTTGTGAACTAAATTACGTCTCCCTCGTGATGTGAACGCGTTTTCACCTATCTCTCCTTCACATGTTGGTAAATTCTTTTGTTTTTTTTCTTAATATCTAGCTCATTCTCATCCTTGCTGACAACTAAACCACCATAGTTTTCTGCTCCCACATCATCTGACATAAGTGTGTAATCGACCTAATAATGTAAAATTAATCGGCACGTATTACACATGACGGAATAGATCAAGCCAACTAAGTTTCACAATGACAATAACATTGGGTTGGGCTTGAGGTTTGGTTAGTGAAATGCAGAGCAGCAGAGACAGATGGAAAAATCACTATGAAGTTGCAAAAGAAACATAATTGTCAAAAAAAAAATATCTCATGACGAATATGGTGAGTAATAACAAGATATGTTGGTTATTACTCCCTCCGTTCCTAAATATAAGAACACTTTGACATTTTTGGAAAATCCTAAAAAAGCAAAATATGGTAATTAAAATTTGATTTTCCCAAATTTTTTCACTAAACTAGTTTATTTGACTTATGAACTTACATATGATCTAATAATATTTAAAATATGTTATGATTAAATTGTTCATTTTACTTTCTTAGGATTTTCCAAAAAAGTCAAAGTACTCTTATATTTAGGAACGGAGGGAGTACATTGTTTACTTGGGATTTCTCCTAGATAAAAAGGTAAAAAACTGAGGGTACAAAATGATGGGCTTGCAAAAATGAAGTAGGGATGTGTCCTATCACCTTTGTACGTAGGGCTTTGAGGGGCTGTGTTTATGGCAAGGGTTTGAAACCCGGACCGAGCCGGACGGTCCGACCGGTCGGACCGTCGGCCGGTGGTTAAAACGGCCCGATTACCTCTATTGGGCCGTTTTACTGGGCAAGTCGTTTTGACCCGGAGTTGACCCAGGTTGACGTTGTTGACCCGGAGTTGACCCGTTGTTGGCCCGCTTTTGACCCGGCCAGAAATTGACAACTGCAGAAAAAAATATATCAACCGAAAAAAAATGAACTTGATTAAAAAAATATCTTCATCCTAATTATATTAAGTTATTAAGTATTAACAATATTTATATATTTAATTTTCATTAAATTATTACGTCACCGGTTCGACCGAACGGTCCAACCGTTTCAACCGTTTCAACCATGCCCCGCTCAGTTTTCCGGCTCGACGTCCGGCTCGGGTTTTAAAACCTTGGTTTATGGTACTCACTCCCATGTGAAATAGTTTCTATGCTATCATCTGTCCCCACCCACTTCCCATTTGTCATTCACATTCCAAATTTTTGGCCCTTTTCACTTTCATCCCTGCCGACGCTTTCATATTGCATCCTCGCTAATAATGTCCCTTCTAAGCTTATATAGATTCCTAGTGTTTAAGTGGGGAGGTGAAATTTTTCCATTAATGCATGTTACACCTCTTGACATTCACTTTCTTCTTTAGTATTATAAGCCCAATAATTGTGGCTACAGTTAAAAATTAAAATATGACTTATATGGAGAGGGGAAATGTAATTATATCTTAGAATTTCAAGTTGCCTCTAACAATCGAAGTTTAAAGTTTTGGGGCTTAATGTTTTACTTGTTATATGTGAATTATGTTTAAAGTGCCTAATTAATAGACCACATAAGTATATTTTAGGGAAAATGTCTTCTTTCACCTTAAAAACTCTTAACTAACAGCTAGTAAATTTCCGCTCTAAAAGTAACCAAAGTGAGACAATTTTTCCTTAATTAGACAAACTCACCAACGGGCGTAGTCAAAGTGTCAACAATACATTCAACAGTGGGTGAAATTGATTCACTTTAGTTACTTTCAGGGCGGAAATGTATCAGTTGTTAGTTAGGGAGTTCAATGGTCCATAGTGATTATTTAAAGGAAAATAAGGGTTTTATCTTTTGTTCAGAAGAGGGTTTTGTGTAGTAAATACTAAATACTGATAATTCACTAGTTAATCCTTTTATTTAACAAGTTTAAAATGATTTTGCAATTCAACTGTCTTTTATAAGAGATTTCTCTAACTATTTTGGGTGACCATGTAAGTAAGCTGCAAGTGAAAGCTGAAAAGTCTTGATAGTGAGAGAGAGTACTGTAGTTGAGAAGGAGATAAGTCATAAGAAATATAACTCTCTTGGGGCAGCATGATAGTGAGCATAATAACTAGGTAGGTACTTGGTGTCTGTAGTTAAGAACAAATATCACATGTTTGTATTTAATAGCCAAGGCCCAAGCAACCCTGCAATGCATGCCAGCCAAACACGCTTGCTATGTTTTTCCCAAATTCTAACAAGTAGGCTCCTATAGCTAGCCTTTAGGAAAATCTTATTCACATATACATTCCCATCATTTCCATTAATTCTACAAAACCATACCATCAATATATGTACGTATGAGTAAATAGTGGCCCTCTAAAAAAATTCAGTTATCATTGCACCAGAAGAATATTACCAAGAAGCTTTTTATCTTAACTTGTCTCCCAGTTGCAGGAAATATTTTATCTACTAAGCATATATAGATAGAAAGGAATGGAATCCAGTTGATGAGTTATTTGAAATTCACATGGAATCTACTTTTCCTTGTGATTACTCCTCATATTTAGAGGTTTTTAGGAAATATTTTATTGTATTTGGGGAGTCATTAATTAAATAAATAAGAGATTTTGATGTGAATTGGAAAGAAAGTAATTTGGGATTATATGAGTGATTCTTTTGGAAAATCTGAAATTTAATTGAAATAGGAAACTTAATATATTAAAAGAAATATTTTAATTGGAAGTTTCCTATTAATGAGATTATGTGTTTGAATTATTGTGATTATTTCCTATTTCTTTATCTTCATGAATGCAGATTTTATGAAAATGGAAATAAAGAGAAAGGGGCTGATTTGATTATGTGCATTCATCATACAAGGAAAGGAAAGAAAAGGAACTTAACATGCAAGGCAAAGACAATATGGTGTTGGCCTATATATACACATGCAACTCATGAGGAAGAGGAGGCTGGACACAATTCTTTCAATCCTAAAGCCTACACATATTCACGAGAAGAAAGAATTTTTGGCGAACTGAACAACACGGAGAGCACGCAAGCACAAGGCAATTTTTGAGGACACATAAGCAAGTGAAGGCAAACCAAGGAAGGAAGGAGGGAGCACCATTTTGTCTTTTCTTGGGTATCACCATCTAGTCTGTTGCGTACGAACAAGTAAAGGAGGAGATTTGATCTTCACTACAATTGCAAATGAGTTTGAATATAGATTTTGAATTAATTTTTGTGATGCTTTTGATAGACATCATGTGTGGTTAATTTCCTTTTACAACTAGAGTACTATGAACTTGTTTGTAACTTAGTATTTTATTTCCCACTATTTAGTCATGATTAATTTGATTTAGTTTATTTAATCTTGTTATTATTGATTAACTTGTTTAGTGCTTGATCACCATTAGACATGTTTAGGGAATTTAGGATTGGACTCGAAAGAGGGAATTTTAAATAGACCATGAGATTAAATAGTGTAGGATTAGATTTTTAATCTGATTTGCGACTAGGATAGACATATACCTAGAAGCCCTACATAGGGCCTGTTTGGATTTAGTTTCTGGATAATAGCTTATGGGAAAATAGTTTTTTGAGAATAGTTTTTTAGTGGAATAGTTTTTTGGAAAATAGTTTTTGATAAAATGAGAGTGTTTGGATAAAGTGTCAGTATAATAACTTTTTGAATGTCAAATTACCAAGAAAGACAATTTTGATAAAAAAGATGACATAGTAAAGTGAGGGTATTTTTGGTAATGTGTAAAACACATAGGCTCAACCAACCCAAAATGAGAAAAAAATAGTTTCTTCAAAACCCATGGTTTTGGGTTTTGAAAATGCATTTTGGATCCAAAATGCATTTTGAGACTTTTTTGAGTGTTTGTGTGATTTTTCAAAATGCATTTTGAAACCCATGGTTTTGTCCAAAATGCATTTTGAAAATGATTGCCAAACAGGCTCATAGTCACATTAGAGCGGTATCGTTATAAATTGGCTTAGTAAATTAATGCAAGACATTGTGTAACTAAGCTAGACAAGGATATAGGTGAAAACCGAAAGGCATTTATAGACACTAGTACTCTAGATTAGCTAGTTAGATTAATTCATAATTAATTTAGTGGGAATAAAATCTAAGAAGCAGATAAGGGATTAGTGGCTCTAGGTTGTTCTTTTGACTCGTGAATTTCATCTGTGTGAATATTTGTTTTATTTTATTTTCTTAGATATTAGGTAATTAAAATCAATTTTCTTTTGTTTACTCAACTTGAATGAAAATAGGAGATCTAATGCCTAGTTATTAATTGTCTGAGTCTCTGTGGGATCGACCTTGAATTACCACTTTACTAAATTTACGATCCGTACACTTGCGGAGTTTTTATCAAAATTTTGGTAGCATCACCTTCATATGGATTAAAAAAAGAGACTAGTTTTCACAAAAATATAGTTCCCAGATCGTTTACTACCTCGCATGCCTACAAACACACATAGATATTACTGCATTTGTATGGTCCCAACAGCTCAAAATGTGTCAGGTCGCTTCTGTCAGCTTTGACGTTGACTGGCCTCTATTTATTCCCACTCCAATCACACTCCTTCATCTACTCAAAGCACCACCTTTCAAGGTTCACCCTTCTTCTTCTTCATCATCTTCTTCATTTTCTTCCTTTACCCTTCATTGCTCATTCCAATCTTATATTGCCATATTTATGCAGGAAACAAAAATGGGAATCCTTCCTTTTGGCTTTCTTCTTCTAGGATTTGTCTCCTCTGTTCATGGATATGGCTACGGAGGCTGGAACAATGCACATGCAACTTTCTATGGGGGTAGTGATGCTTCAGGAACTATGGGTAAGCCCCGTGTTACCAAAATTAAGCAACTATTGTTAGTAACAGATACACAAGTGCTTTTCCTATGAGCATTATATTATTGACAGAAGGAAAAAGATAAAAATATGCTTGGATGTTATTAAGATGATATTGTGAAACTTGTATTGCAGGAGGGGCATGTGGGTATGGAAATTTATACAGCCAAGGGTATGGAACAAACACAGCAGCTGTGAGCAGTGCTCTGTTTGAAAATGGGCTTAGCTGTGGTGCATGCTATCAGATTAGATGTGTGAATGACCCACAGTGGTGTCTACCAGGAACTGTTGTGGTCACTGCCACTAATTTTTGCCCACCAGGTGGTTGGTGTGACCCTCCCAACCTCCATTTTGATCTTTCCCAGCCAGTTTTCCAGCACATTGCTCAGTACAAAGCTGGCATTGTTCCAGTCAGTTACAGAAGGTACTTTCTTTCTTTTTTTACCTTTCCTCTTTCGTTCCCACTCACATTCACAGTCACAATGATTTCAAGGGATGCTTGAGAGGTAAAAAAGAAAGCTTCATAAAAAACCAATGGCAAAAAAAAAGTTGTCAGAGTCAAATGATGACACTGGTATCTCTTACTCTAAGAATACTTAAAACATGGTCCTTGTTACTTTATCTTCTCTGACTAAAAATGTATTTTTTTTTTAGTGTGATTAGTTTGAGATATGAAAGTGTCATTAGTTGACGGACTTAGCATGTGAGTTAGGCGCGTAGGATAATGGAACCCCCATTCCTCATTTAAGAGGGAGATTAACATTGGTCCTCACCTCGTGTCCACATGGTTTGGGGGCAATCACTTCATCATGTATTCATATTTCACTCCATTTTTTGTTGATTTAACATTGTTGAGTTGAATGGAACTGCAGGGTGAGGTGTAGGAGAACAGGAGGAATAAGATTTACCATCAATGGGCATTCATACTTCAATTTAGTGCTGATTACAAATGTTGGAGGAGCTGGAGATGTGCATGCGTTGGCTATCAAAGGGTCAAGGACTAGATGGCAAGCCATGTCTAGAAACTGGGGCCAAAACTGGCAGAGCAATTCTTACCTCAATGGTCAGGCCCTTTCCTTCTTGGTCACCACCAGTAATGGTCACTCTCTCCTCTCTTACAACGTTGCCCCGCCTTCCTGGTCCTTCGGTCAGACCTATACCGGACGTCAATTTCGATACTGAATTGATATCACATTAGTCTTCATAAAAAAAATAACTGCTGTGCACGTTTGTTTGTCCTTACCTTAATTAGTAAGTAATAATTTCATGCCACCTCATCAGTCTTTTTGTCTATAGATTTACCAAATGGAAATGTCTAAGGTACAGTGAATTTGTTATCTTTGGCAACATAGTTGTATGTCGATTGATTTTTCAAAGGCTAAAGTTTCAAAGGATGAAAGTATTAGCTAGTTTGGTAAGAGATATATTAGAATAAGAGAAGCAATTTAATATAGTTGAGGTGAGCATAGTGTGGATGGCTTGATAATTTATGATATGCCTCCTTAAGAGTTGTTCCGTTTGGGTCACGTACAATTAGGATTAGATCATACAACTTGTGAAAGTGATTTTATGTACTATAAGATACAACTTGTGATAATGATATGTCGTTTGTAAGAAACCCGCTTGAGTGTCAAGTGGGATTGATTGTAACATGTTGAGTATGCATTATTGCATTTAATGTTGTTGAACTTCAATTATTTTTTAATAAGAAACATCATGATAAAGATCATGCTTCTCTAAGTTATAATGTTCACGTGTCCTCATGAACAATAATATCTATCCTGAATTCAGATTTGAGCTTGATCACCTCCTTTTTTAAGGTTGATCCCTTTTGATCAATTCTAATTTCAATAAGAAAGTAACAAATTCTGTGAAATGAGAATGCAACCATTCCATCTGTTTTATTCGGTCATTTTTTAGCCCTTTTATTTGGTCTAAGAAAAGTTAAAGTGAGTTAGATTTCAAGATCACTGAGGTTAAAATATACCATTGGATTAAGAAGATATTTATGGAACATCCACCATAGATTTCATACACAGGCAAAATGGATTTGTATCCATGACCTTGGTAAATATTATTATCAGTCAAATTCTTACCAATTCAACCAACCCTTTTGTGTCTCTCTTTGTTAACTCTCCATGGTGAGTTCTCGTTTGCGCTTCTTCTTTCTTTTCCTATTTTTTGACCGTTTGACCCACCATTTTTGTCTCCATTTCAATTAGTCGGATGCTTGAGCTCGTGCCATCCTGTCAGAGAACCAATTTAATTCTGTGATTGCCCTCAATATTAGGAACATTTTATTGAGGGAAAAAAACAACTGCTATGCTCAAAGACAAGAGTGCATATAAATTCCATTTTACATATTGTGGACTAAATATCCCTATTACGCATCTCCTGAAACAAATCCAATTTCATCACAACATATTTGACAAAATATTTTGTCCCTTCGTGTGTGTGGGCACATGCACGCGAACAGCATAACCAAAATTCTTAACTTTGAAACACTATTCATGCTCTCACTTTCTCTGCGGACAAAACATTTCCAACATACATTTGATGTCTCCTTTGAGTGAACCCCCCAAAAATATTTAACTTTAAAATAAATACAGACAGTAGCTTAATTGTCAAGATTGTATATTTTGAAATGAAGAAATCAATGAAACTAAATGAGTCACTTGATCATAATATATGTTGTATTTTATTAGATAGATGATATGTTAATTTGAGTCAAATGAAATAGTTAGAAAAAGTTTCTTAAATAAATCAATTCATAAGTAATTTATCCAACTTTTTAAATGTTTTTTTTTTAAAAAGCAACTAATTATTATGGAGTACTAAAGAAGGAATGAATATTTCATTACAAATTTAGTAGATAGTCTCAACCGGGATAATTAGTATCCCCTTAAGTTGTTACAGATAATTAGCATTCCTGAAACTTGTTTTTTTTTTTTTGCGATGATATATAATATATGATTTTTTAAATTCTCATTATTTCTCATTTTCTCAAATCCAATACTTTATTTAATTAGTGATTGGTAATAAGTAGTCATTAAATTTCTTGCGGTTTGAAAAAATCTGAAATTGAGCTGTATAGTACTTACAAGTTATGAGCTTTATAGTTCATTATATATATTAAATTATGATGAAGTGGAGTGTTATCATCATGAGGTTTCTGCTCAACTGCAGTATTTCATGCCATATAGAGGGAAAAATTTGAGTCCAATAATATAACATGATAAGCCATAGCCCAAGCTTCCTCTATCTCTTTAAAGAAACACCAGGCCACCAGGGGATAGGGTGAAAGGAGCTGATGAAAACTTAGGGTTTGTGGTCGCCAAAGCCGGATTATTGTCATCGTAAGAGGGTGTATCATAAGCTTAAGAGAGACCCATTTAAACTAAGTTATCCTGAAGCATAAAACTATCCAAGTATCCAAAATATCTTCAAATATATTTCCTTAATA
The DNA here is from genome assembly GCA_029929735.1 of Mimosa pudica. NCBI lineage: Eukaryota > Viridiplantae > Streptophyta > Magnoliopsida > Fabales > Fabaceae > Mimosa > Mimosa pudica. The sequence continues at coordinate 302,096 of JAKELP010000021.1, read as the reverse complement.
AAAAATATTTGGAATATCTTTAAAATATATATTTGGTGTGTGTGTGTGTATCCACACGTCAGATATTGAGGGTTCATTTTAGGTCCTTTAATTTATATGGTCTTCTAGATATTCTGCAAATAAAAAATATATTAAAACAAGCAAATCAAATGTGCTAGTAATTTAATTGTTCCCAATTCATCACCAATTATAACACTTTCACCCTTATTTTATGTGTTTTACATTTTAAGGACTTATGGAAGTATTTAATTTTAAATTAGACCAAAAATACAAACCAAACATATTAATATTTTCAAATAAGCACATTAAACCCGTGCAAATCTGGGATTTCTGAACCAGTCTGGACACTAACTATTGGCGAAATCTACTCACAGCTTGAACTTAAATTGGACATAAGTTTGACTAAGTAAGCTAGCATTAGTCTTTGTTACCCTAAGGTTGGAGGATGCATATCAAGCAAATTCAGCATCAGCGAGTTGAGTTGATGAACATAGGGTCAACGAGCAAGCATGTATTTGGATTAGTATTAGGAAAAGTAGAATTTGGATCAAAGTGATATGGATGAAATTGATTTAATAATAATTTTGAAGCAATATATTCAGAGCTGCTTTTTATATAACGAGGTTTAGGAGCTCAAACGTGGTTTTTAATAAACAATTGTGTTAGAATAATTTGTGTAAAACAAATTGGGGAAAACACTCTCACACTCTAGGCCAAGAGAACTATAATGGTTTTAAGAACTTATTTGTGACAGAATCATCTTGTGAGATCGACTAATCTTGAAATCAACAAAAAAGAAGAAGGAAGAATTCAAACATTATACCATGAAATAACATAACATGCGGTTAATTAATTAGCATAAGTTTTTTTGAACTGAAGTTAATTAGCGTAAGTTAGATATATCAACTTATAACACTATTCATGATGAAAAAATACATCATGTTGACTTTATATAGCATATAGCTTAGCTACTAGAAAATGCAATGGTTGTAGATAAAACTTGATCTGATCATCATCAAAGTACGGTTTGGAACTTTTAAATGTTGGAAATAGGGTTGTGTTATTATAAACATATGTTGAACAAGAATACAAGTACTTCAAATCCAATTGACTGTGAGAATCCTAATTTAAATTCTGGGCGTAGAATTTTTTTTATCTTATAGTCAAATCGTTGGTCACGTTGGCTTGTTGGGAAAAACAAAGTAAATTGAGTTTATGATAACCGTCTTCATTCAAGGTGATCAAGTTTCGTTTCGTCTTGCAGAAAAGGAAGGATGGATTTTAATAAAAAAAAAACAATAGTACTAGGAATTAGAATCGAATATTGCATGACACACCAATTTATTACTGGGGAATATTAATTCCTTTAATGGGGTTCTTTGTTAAAATAGCACTTGTACTGCCTTTGGTCGTTAATACAATAATTAGTTTGTAAATTACAAACTAATACTTATATTAAGGTCGGGAGCTAATATTGTTTTAGCCTTCGTCATAAATATGGGATTCTGTTTAACAAAAGATGAGTCCAACACACATATCATGTCAAGGAATATATATTTAAGCAACGTTATAACATAAATATTTATATATGCGCTGAAGAAGGAGAAATTAAATCAGCAGAAGCTGTTCTCCATAATTTTTACAAATTCCTTGAAATCTATTCTTCCATCTCCATTCATATCGAAGTTCCTGATCATTTGTTGGCAGTTCTCTCGTTGTGTTGCTGATGCATGAAAACCCAGATCACACAGAACTCTCTGCAACTCCCTTTCATCAATGAAGCCATCTTTGTTCACATCAAACACGTCAAAAGCTTGCTTCACCTCATCCAGGCTTGGCTCTTCCTCTTCAAACACCTCAGAAATTGCAACCAAACCATATCTTGCCTCAAGTTCCTCACTTTCTGAGCTGCAAATAAGCCCCAGCTTTGCCATCACCATGTTTACTTCCTCCCTACTAAGAGCCCCGTCGTCTCTGCTTCCATCAGTAAAGCTCTCTTGGTGGGTCAACTCAGAATCTGAGATAGGTCTCTCTGTACTAACCTTTGTGTCAAATTGAGACAGAAGGAAAAACCAAAACTTTGGGAAATAACTCTTTATTTTGGTGAAAATTGTACCCAAAAGAAAAAGGTCCAACAGACCAGATAAGTGATTGGAGCTGGAGGTAGCATCATTCTGAGAAGTTGACCTGTCGAATTGAATCAAGCAACCAAGTTGGCTGAAAACCATATTGAAAGATGTTAAGTTATTAGAATTATAGGATCCCCTGAGGGCTTAAATTGCTATTAGTGTTAGAAAACAAGAAGGCTAAGAAATGAGTTGTTGTAATGATCTGAAAAACCAAGAGAAGAGTTGCTATATATAAGGTATATGAAGAAGAGTTGATCAAAGAATATGAAGTTTGAATCCATATTGCAAGGTAGGAGAAGTTGCTGGAAAGTCTCGGGGGAAATTTCCTCTGCTACTCCAAGGAAAATGCTTAAATTATATAAAAGTGGGGCCATCATATATATTAGGAAGAGACGTGGGAGACGGTGACCTACTTTTCTGTGTTTGCTTGTGGATGGAATTTTCTTGGATGGCTAGGAAGATTGGAAAGGGAAATGGAAACTTAAAAGGAGTAGTTTCGCGGAAGGGAGTGGAAACATGAAGTGAGCGTCAATCAAATATCAAATATCAAATATCAAATATTAATGTCATGTTGACATCTTCCAAGCTTCGCGCCAAATCACCCTGAATGAGACTTTTCGGCCATTGGACTAAGAATTTTATCATGTTGACTTTATTTTTTGGGATATGGTTAATATAAGATAAAGTTAAAAAATTGTTGAAGTTTAGGCAATATTTAATGAATTTTTAGATTTTTATAAATAATTTTTAGGTTATTTTTTGTCTTTATAGAATGCTCCATCGAGAGTAACTTATAAATAATACGTACTACATATCGTAGTGACTAGTGATGTATCAAAAACTTATAAATAGGATCTCTAAATAGATATGCGATTTTTAGAGTTGATCGAATTGCAAAGTTCAAAGAAAGAGGAGAAGAATGATGGGTAATTTGTTAGGCCAAGTTGAGGAAAGAGTAAAGTGAATGAGGCAAATTGAATGAAATATGTAATGAATTGGGTGTGAAGCATCACACACGCGCGCGCAGACATATATATTGATCTCATATTTAGATGGTGGACTCTAGCAAACCTTAGTAAAGAAAAGTAACTCTTACCTTTTCAGAAACTCAAAAAGATGTCTGATTGAAAGAAATGGAGTAAGGTTTGGGTTAATTGTAAGACTAAATATCAAACTGGCTCCCTCATGGCTTCACATTTTATGACATAAACTTTCACACTGTTACCCAGATTTTCTAGAATGAAATGGGTCACAAGACAAAGGTGTGAATAATACTTCATTAATTTCTAGAATGAAAAAAAACTAGCCACGGCTTTCTCTTGTGTCCCATTTCATTCTTGAAAATCTGAGTAGCACTATTAAAGTTTGTGAGAGCTAATAATTGTAAGTTAAAGTTACCATCTCATTCAAGAAAAAAATAGGTAGTTGCTTAAATATAACCTGGTTGACTAATTTTAGAAGATTAACGAAGTTTAATAAATTATTTCAAAATATTTAGGTTTATTATTTTCAAACTAATTTTTTGATTTATAAATCAATAATCTAATGATACACAAATATTTCAAAGATATCATGTAAGATATGTTATAATTAAGGAATTTATTTAATTTTTTAATCTCCCAAAATTAGTTAGTGAAGCTTACTTTATTTCATCTTATATTGACAAATAATTTAATTGTAATATAATTAAGAATACTATGTGTGTGTGTGTGTCTGTATATGTATATGTATATGTATATGAAGGCAATGACATGAAAAACGTCATTTATATTTTAAGAAAGAGGTTAACTAACCCATGAGTTTGATGAAGCTAATAGTAAACTACTATAATCTTTTGAGGAAGTCTACTTTGAATAATTTATTTTTAGAGCCGGAGTCATATTATTTCAAAATAATCTGCTATATCATTGACGCAGTCACACTATCTGAACTAGGGTGCTTGATTTATATTGTATGTAATTATAACTTGGTAGACTATCGGCTATATGACCATACCTTTTTTTAAATTTTAGCAATGTGAACTGAATTATGACATTGTTTTAAAAAAACTGAATCATAATGAATATTATGAACAGAGTTTGAATTTACAACCTCATAATTAAAAACACATGATAGAAAAACTCATTTGAATCATGATTTACTTATTCACCCTTAATCAATTGTCTGGGGTTCAATCCTTGGCGTTGGGTATGGAGAAGTATTAAATCTCCCAGGCCAGCTGTCTCACCCTTTGAGGTGCCTACAAATCAGCGGAAGATTAGTCTCTCACTTGTCGAGTGGGGGATACCTTGATCATGGATAAAAAAAAACTCATTTGAATCATGATTTACTCAATCAATCTATTTATCCAATACAACATATTGACTCTATCAAAAGAAAATACGTGTCATACTCATTGCTCATAAATAATGTATGTAATGTGAAATTCATTCAAGGTCCCTTTCAAAAGGTGTTAATTAAAATATATAAAGGTACGCATTACCTACTTGCAATGAGATTTAAATTCATGTCATCAAAGAGAGCACGGATCACAACCTATTTTGCGAAATTAATCTTTCTTAGATAACAATAAACAACAACAAAGTCTTATCCCAATTAGATGTCAGCTATATAGATCAACAAACATCAGAAACTTTAGTTACATAATTTCGTAAAGAGTTCTCTCTGTTCTCTCTCCCAATCTTTTAGAAGGACTCCACACCATTTGATCAACTATGTTCACTAGTGCATCTAATTATCACAATCTTTCTTAGATAAGATCTAATATATTTTATATTATGGTGATAAAAGTATATTTATAAACGGCGTATGTGTATAAATATGGATCCTAATTCACTGCTCATCCAAAATATTCTCATCTGCCTTCTCATCTGCCAAAGCTATGCGTTTCAATACAAGAGGACATTTTTCAAATAAAAAAATCAAAAAAGACATACCCTGGCCCACTCACTATCTCTCCCCCAAAACTCTTCAACCTCCCACCTCCATCTCCTCCATCCACACCCACCTCCTCTCCGCCCTCCGACCACCATAAACATTAGCTCCAGTCAAATGGCCGCCGCCACCACCTTCATCAGGAGGTCGCTCACCATCTCCACCACCTCACGAATGGCGCCCTCTCCATTTCCTCTCTCATCGCCGTCGTGTACGACGCCAACACGGTGTCTCCGGCGAAGCCCCTCGGCAGCGGAGGATTCACTGGTGATCTAATGTTCACCGCATAGAGGATAGTCGACGACTAATTCGGAACGTTGCGCCGTATAACGCGTTGCTCCACCACGCGAGGGAGGTGACGACGTTTAATCCGGTGATCTATTCGACGCCGTGGACTGATTGTCGTGTCGACGCCGTCTTGGTCACCGCCGGCGATGGGGAGGCGGTGGTGGTGAGCTTTTTGGAGAAGAAGGTGTTGGGTTGTGTTTTTTTTATGATAGAAGGTTGACTGATGGAATTGTTGCCCTTGGATTTATTCAATGGTCAAGATGTTTTTGCTTTGTGGTCCCCATTCCTCACTTAATCTGAACGCTGCCGTTTTGGGGAGATGAGAATTGGTTTTCTCATCCATGCGCTGAGCCTGGAATTGAAACCCGTATAAATATGTAATAGATTGCATTTACTCTGGAGAGGTGGGCCACAGTAGGTGGGTGTACCCATAGAATATGGCCCACAAAATCATTGGTAAATAATACTACTTTGAAATCTATAAATTGAAATGCAAGCCCCTATGTGAAACAGCCCACGACACAACTTATGTTCGTTCGCCGCATTAGTTGATAGTTATCATATGACATCACTTAAAGCTACAAAAACAAAAGGAGCATCTTGTATAGGATTCATTTGCGAAATGATGAATGGTGATAATAACTTACATATAGACTTGGAATGACTCTCCCTTGTCCTCTCTCATTCTTCATCTTCTGCCTTTGAACTCTTCAAGCCGGCCTTCCTCACCTTACCTTTCAGTTTTCTTGTTTTGTCCTTTTCTCCATCAAATATAAACCAAACTCTTTGGTTGTATCAGCCATTGGATTTGAGCTGTGAAAAATAAAAACACTGGATCTTCCAATTTCTCCTCTTTTAATTCCTAGGATTTGGATGGAGCCGATTGTGATCTAGACTTGATCGGACATCGATGAAGGGGTGATTTTTTGTGGTGGGGTTGATTGGGTTCGTCATCTGAAATGTTGTATTTGGATAACTCTTATCTCACTCTGCAAGTCCGTTGAGCAGCCTCATGCTAATATGGCCAATCCTAGTTGTTCACCTTCACCTCACTTCGTTTCTAAATCAAGGCGAACCAATAACATCATGTGCAATAGAAAGATGGCCACTTGTCTCAAAACCCCACCTTGCCATTGCTCTCCATCTCCATTTGCTGTGCTCGATGTTGTCATATTCATCGCTGTGGTTTGCGCCTGTGGCTTCTTGTTATTCCCCTACTTTCACATTTTGATGATTACGTGTATTGAGATTGGCGGGGCAGTTGTGGATGCTGTGAAACAGGACTTTGCTGTGCCTCCATTCATCTATGTCTCTATAGGACTCACTCTTTCTTCTGCTCTGCTGGCTACTTTCTTAGTTGTGACATGCACGGGTAGAAAGTGTGGGAATGCTAATTGCAAGGGCTTGAAAAATTCTGTTGAATTTGACATTCAGTTGGAGACAGAGGACTGTGTGAAGAATTGTTCAGGTTCAGGTTCATTGGGAGGAGATGGGGATGGAGTGAAGAAGGGGTTGTTTGAATTGGGTGGGCATCAGAATAGGGAGCTGGAAGCTCAGCTGAGGAAGATGGCACCCCCTAATGGACGGGCTGTTCTTATTCTCAGGGCAAAGTGTGGCTGTTCTGTTGGTACATTGCAAGTTCCAGCTCCCAAGAAGCATCGAAACATCAGGAAGTAGGCTCACACTTTGTACGCCTTCTCTGCTCCATCTAATAATAGGGAACTAGCCTAGTTTGTCTTTAAATAAGCCCTCCCTCAAATAAGTTGTAAGCTTGTGGTGATATATGGGTAACCATGAATTTGTTACACCTTCAAATATAACAATAATCCCTTATTAAATTTTCTTCTTTAGGCATAAGAATTTCGTTATTCCTCATGATCGAGATAATGTCAGTTAGGAGATTAATGTCCACAGTATCTTATGATTGTCAATATGTTAGAATAATGAAAACTGTTATTTTGGTTTTTTACTATTATCATGGACATGCATTTGAACCAACTCAAGTTCAACCTCGAGGTGTTATGTATGGGAAGGCTGAAGGCATGATAATTGGCTTATAGTTAAGGTTTTAGTTTCTTTATGAATTGGTGTAATGCTTGGACATTGGTGGACATTCTAAGCAGAGTTTGTTTGTGCGTAGTGCTATCATTAGCTATGTAAGTTGTTTCACTGCCTGATTTGCCACTTAGACCCAGATGTCCTGCTTGAATTCAGGCGCTGGCATGAATTGAAATTGAACGACAATGAGAAAAAAGTTGAGGCCAATGTCTCTCTCGGTGTGTATACAATTGTACATGTAAAAGTGAGGCTTATGGCTTTTCTTTACAATCATGTCTTCCACTGTAGCCTGATTAATCAACATTTGTACTATGTTTTGCTTGTGTCCTGATCGTTCTGCCAGCATTCTCCCCAATCATCATGAGTTCATATTATGCAACTACACCGGTACAATTGTGACGACATCTTTACAGAATCCGTAGAAAATGTCTTAAATTGACTTTACACTGTTCCAGAGTTCATATTATTGCATTGGCGTTTTTCATTGGTAAGTGAGGCTCCTCATTATTGGTCGACAACTGAAGGGAAAATGGTTTACACTTTATAGGCCTTATTAAAAAAACTAAAAGGAGTAATTCAACACATATTTCCTGATCATTGTACTCTGAAATGGAACTTTTGCTTTGTTTTTGTTGCAATTTTCAAAAGGTAACATGTGAATACTGCTTTAGAATGTCTAAGCATTCACTGGACTGATAAACATCCTCAAACAGCGCATGAAGGCACAATCTCATTGGGCGTAATCTCTATGTATCGGCGAGCCCATAAGGAGAGTATGGCAACAAAACACAACCCTTCTTCATGTTGATTCTTCAACCAATCCTCCCTCTATAGTCCATACCATAAAGAATCCCACGTGTCTCTCTCATGCATTTGTTATTTTGTGTGAAATTTTCAAAAAATTATATTTTCAATCACATTTTCAAAAATCTCACGTGTCTCTCTCTTACATATTTATACCTCCACATAAGAATTGCAATGGCACTCCCATTCATGGTCTTCCATTGATAAATTCTTGCGTCAATCTGGTGCACCACATCATTTATATTTCGACCGATAACAACTAAACATGTAGGACTTTATTTGTAATTAATCTGACATGACATCATAAAAACATTAACTAATTAATAACAATATTTTTTTCAATCTATAAAATAAAAACCATTGAAAACATGTCATTTTAAATTTTTTGATATGTTAGTTAGATTTTTTTATGATACCAAGTCAATTTGGATATTCCATGTTACACTTTACATGTTTAGTTGCAATTGATTGGATAATGACGTGGTGCCTCAAGTTCACACAAGAATTTATCCCCTAAATTGGGAAGAAACACCTCACTTGAATTGGTATTATGAATATTAAATGAGTTTGTTGTCAACCATAGAACCATCTGAAAAAATCCAAGAGAGGTATGGGAGTATATATGAATGAATTTTAATAAAGGATTGAGGAGCAGAAAGCAAGGCACATGATTTGAGAGGAACATAGGAAATAACGGTGTGGTATGTATGGCTAATCTTATCTTATATATAAAGGGAGGGATAAAAGTAGGAATTCTAGGAAGCCAAGTAAGCACTCTCTCTCCATCTATTTACATTCACCTAACCACTCACTCACTCTATCTATTTTTAGAAAAAAAATTGCACATAACCACATTTTTCTCCATCTATTATTAACAAAAACAAACTGACATATAATTCTTTTTTAAATCATTTTTGATTTCTCTCTAAATTATAATAGTCTCCTTAATTATCTCCTAAAAATTCTTTTACAAAAAATATGCATATAAGCACATTCTCTCTCCATATATTATAAGATAAAAAAACTGACATATGATTAAGATTTCTCCCTAATTTATAATCTCTCCTTAAATATCTCCTATAAATTCTCTCCTTTTTTTCCCTTAAATATCTTTTTTTTCATGACCTTTTAAATTATTTTTCTATCTTACTTCTCATTATTTTCCTTATTTATTTTTAATTATAAAACTATTTGGAAAACCTATTATTTCTCCTATTATTCTTACTTTTCACACCAACTAAACGTAATTTAACTTATGAAACTACCCATACACCCACTAACACTTTCACTTTGCCCAAAAATAACTACCACTAAGAAACTGATTTTCTATTTTTTTATCATACAAAATTGATTTTTATGAAAAAAAATTTAGTGAAATTTATTAAATTTTGACTAATATTATTATATTTTATGTTATATTTTTTATCAAAAATAAAAACATTATCAGAGTTATGTAGTTATGTATAATATACCACGCGTATCGCGCAGGTCGATACTAATTGGCTATTACTAATTCCACAACTTGTTGAGATTAAATTTGAATAAGTAAAGGCGAAAAGCATAACAAAAAAGGTGGCTTAATTTTAATATTTAAATTTAAATATATGGATTTATTTAAGAAAAAAGAAAGCTTGGTTTAACATAGATTGCAACTACCAAACCTAACTGAATGGGAATGTGATTTATTTTGGCGGATTGGTCGATGTGCACTCCATTTCAGTTCCCTCGCTCCCTTCTAAATACTCCAATTTCCAAATTTCCAATCCAATCCTCAAAACTCTTTCTTCTATATTTACATTTCTTTGCATTTCACTTCTCACTTCTCACTTTCTTCATTTCATCTTCCACTTCATCTCTTCTTCTCGACGAGCCACGACGGCGAGCGGCGGCAGTGAAGGAGGTTGGGTCGGCCATAGCCCATAGGTCACTTTCTTTCTTTCTCTTTATCTTTTTATTTTCGTCCATTCAAGTGAGTTGGTGTCTTAAGCTTCCTCTCACACTCCATTTTTTTCTGTTCCTCTTCACTTCTCCACTGCCCATTTACCTTATTGCCTCTCTTTTCATCCATTCTTCTATTGATACTTGAATGCTGACTCGCGCCTCTCTTTTCACCAAACTACTTTATGAACCTTTGAATGCTTGTATTGTATGCCAAATATGTGAAATAGCTCATGCTTACTTAATTTTGTTTCATGTTTCTGTTGAAAATTAAAGAACAAAAGAATGACGAGAGAAAAGGAGAGGGGGGAAGCCACGTAAATAATACTGGCCACACTTTATTAATAATAATGAGCCTATTTATAGGCGTTTACAACGGAACTAGTCAAATAACAACTTCCTAAAAACATGACGAGAAAATCGCTACGGACAGATTTACCTAATTATTTAATAAAAATAAATATGCTAAACAATAAAACAATTGACCAAATTAGTGTTGAATTATTCTTCCAACACTCCCCCATAATTCAAGACTGACTCTCAAAACAGGACTTCAACATTCTTCCTGTAAAATCAACATCTTTGAAATCGAGTTGTGTGTTCTTCATGTTCTTCCGAAAAAATCAACACTTGCGTGCTCTTCATGATCTTCTGAAAAATCATCATTCACCAAGTAGTTCTTCATCTTCTAAAACAATTCTTTTCACACGCTTAAAAGAAATTGTCCCATAAAGGATTTGCTCATTAAGAGTCAAGAAGAGCAAACAACAAATTGTCACTCTCCAACGAAAAAGCAAAACATTTGTTAAAAATAGAGCAAATAAATGCTCATACACCAAAAATAGCAAAGAAAAACGATTTCTTTAACTCAAAAAATGTTTCACACAACACTGTGAAAACAACAAATATTCGCTTGTACTCTTTTCCGAGTCTCAGAGGCCGATCTGCATGACTTGTACTCCTTTTTGAGTCTCAGAGGTCTGCAATACCCTCAATATTCTCCACGGCTTGTACTCTTTAAGAGTCTCAGAGGCCTGCAACACCCTCAATATTTTCTCTCATCACCCACAGGATCTTTCAACCTGAAGCTCGGATACCATGTTGAAAATTAAAGAACAAAAGAATGACGAGAGAAAAGGAGAGGGGGGAAGCCACGTAAATAATACTGGCCACACTTTATTAATAATAATGAGCCTATTTATAGGCGTTTACAACGGAACTAGTCAAATAACAACTTCCTAAAAACATGACGAGAAAATCACAACAGACAGATTTACCTAATTATTTAATAAAAATAAATATGCTAAACAATAAAACAATTGACCAAATTAGTGTTGAATTATTCTTCCAACAGTTTCTTGCCGTGCCTCAATGCATTTCTTTCATTTTGGTTGCAATCTTGCATGGCATGCTCTTTGTAGAAACAGAAACTTATGTTGGATTTTTTAGTTTAAATGAGCTGAAAAATGTATATAAACATTCATGAAGGAAAATGTGGAGCATGTGTCATTAAGTTATGAAGTTGGCTGAAATGTTAGTGATTGGTGTGTTTCATTCCGAATCATGCTTTTGTGAATTATGTAATTTTATACTTTGGGTACTAATGAAGGGAAACATAGAGAAGCATCATGTTTTGCGTCCTACAACTTAAGTTGTAGCAGTGAAATTTGTGATGGAATAAATGGATTTCTATGCTGCGATAAACTTTTGATTTGTTGATTTTGTGGTCATTCATCTTGGTTGGTTATGCTTTGATGAAGGATGAATTAATTGAAGTTGTAACCAATCTATTATAATATAAAGTTCCCTCGCCCCCAGTTTTTCTGGTCGGCTTCTGTCCACAGTTCCACACCTAAATTGTTCTCTCTATCAATAATTATTAAAAAAAGGCTAGCTCATGTGGTGGCTTGGGTTTTTAGCCGGCTTGCACTGTTCATTAGCCGATGAAATCTTCATCAAAATAACGTGTTTAAGATTTTTCCTTTGTTGGTCTTGAGGCTACTTAGCTGGCTTTATTGTGGGGCCCGCGTTATAATCTCTTCATCTTCTTGCCTTTCTCTGTGTTTCTTTTTCCTTTCTCAGCAAAAAATCTCTCTCTCTTTCCCTGCCACCATCGATCCTTCTAGAGTCCCTCTCCCCATCTTCCTCCACCGATCCTCTCATATTTCTTTTTCTCTACTTCTCGCTCTCATCTTGGATAGATACCCATTTCGGTCTTCCCTTTTTAGTCCATCACCTTTTCTTCCTCACCATTACTGTCTTCTTTGTCCTAGAGCTAGGGAAAGGCTTTGGGGAAGGCTATAGGGTTTCTAGGTTGACACATTCTCTACTCCATCAACTTCCGTTGATTTTCCTTGGTATGTTTCCTTCCCATTTTTGTTTTGTTTCTGACTTTTCCATGGTTCCTCTGGTGTAGAATTCTAGTGAATATGAGGAACTATTATTCCCTATAATGACATGATCGTGGAGCCCCAAAAAAGATTTCTCAACGTCTATCCTTTTTATTCTTTCTTTTTTGTTCCTATTTTGTCGGAGTCGGAGTAAATTGTGATAGTTGTTTAAAATACATTGGGGAAGGAGCAAGCCACGTCATTGTCACATCACATCTGTATGTCTTTGTTTTGTTTTGGGATTTTCTTACTTTTAACTCCTTACTAACACATGTTTTGCCAATTGCTTTTTATCTACAAACTTACTCCTTAAATTCATTTTGCTTTTCCTATTCAATATATATGACAGTTCTAGGTCTATGTCATGCTTGATATTTTCCATTAGTTTTCACTGTATTTACAGTATAGAGATTTAAAACATCAAAACATATATTTCTTTCTGTTGAGAAAAGGGAAATATACTTTGCATTTTCAACTGCATAATTTTTTTGCAATGACAATGTTTGGAAGAAGAAATAACATTGAAACAAAGACAAAAAGGAGCCTCCAATCTTGAATTATGCATATATGCATGTTGGTTCATAATCACTGCCACCAGTGCAACAATAATTGTCAGCAAATGAAGCTATTTGATTTCTGAATTCATAGTATGTATTTAACAATGGACAAATGAATCTTGAGAGGCTTAAGGATCTTGTAAACATTGTTGGAAAACAGAGGCTTGTACTGGACCTTAGTTGCCGGAAGAAGGTATATATATATAAATTGTTGTTGTCACATAATAGATAGTGTCTTGAAAAAAAATTGGGAAGAAGATGTACACAAATGTGTAGGAGATTTCTATTTAAATCAAATTTAAATAGGAATTCTTCTTTTGTGAAGTTGTGAATGCAATGCTTTTATATCCATAAATTCTAAGAAACTTGGAGGATGATAGGTTACCTCCTAGGAGGAATTGTTGCACATTTACATTCATATGATTGAATCAGTTTCAGATTTTACAAATGTTAAACACTTGCACGAATGCATATTTATAGGTTGACACATCTAAAAAACCTCTGATTGCTATGATTTTTAAATATTTTTTTATTGTTTCCTTTTTCCTCTCACTTTGTATTTGTAACTTCTGAGTGTTGTTTTTATTATTCATGTTCATAATAATTAGCACAGACTTCTGACATATGCCATCAATTGCTGGCTGGTGCAACATGCAAAAATGGTATAGAGATATTTTTTGGGTGGCAAATATAAAAAAGTAATATGAAGATCTTCCATTTGGCCGTGGCTAATTTATTATTCTCTTTTTTAGTCTGATCGCCGGAGATATTGCTTATATAACATGTTAATTCTCAGGCTTTGGTTCTTTGACCTTTAATGGTTCAGTTGCTGCTTAATGTAGATGTGATACATATTTACATTAAACTGGATATGTAATTGTTTATTTACCAACTAAAAATGGAATTGGTAAACTATAACCTATCATTGTGAAGCTAAGCAATGGAAGAGGATGGTCACATTAGTATGCATGTAGATTCCCTTAACAGTAGATTTATTAAAATCATTAGTGAAGGTATATAACTATAACTCCATTCATATGGTTTCATTACATATGAAATCTGAAACAACTTTCTGCTCTGTGTATCTTTCAGTTTTGTTTTGGATCGATGTGACATGTGGGATATAGTTGACTGCTTAGATAAAGCCCTCACAGTTCTTATTCTCATAAAACTCATCAAATCTAAGCTTAAAAACCTTGTAGAATGTAAGTAAATTTCATGTGAGTATTAATATCTTCATTAATATTTTTTTCAGGTTTAGTGTTGATGCATAGCTTTTTTGCTTAATTTGTTGGTGGCTGCTTTTCCTTTTGAAGTTCAAATGGATCAGAGCAGAGAAGTTAAAGATGCTTTGGTAAATTGGTTTTTATTAGTTTTCTATGCCTAATTCTTGGGCAGTATTTTAATCTAACTATAATTAATTGTGTTGTCACAATTCATGGAGCATTAGACTGGTTTTATTCATATGGGGACTGCCTTTAGCTTCATTCTTCTTTGTAGATGGTGTATGAAAAATAATGAGGCTCTCTATTTATTCTATCCTATGAAACATGTAAAAATAATTTCTTTAAAGAATCCATATATTTTTGTTTTTAGAATTTAAGGATCACTGCATATTTCTCTATATGCTACTTATTTATTCTTTCGTGGAGAAAATGTGCTCAACGAATAGAGCTAAGGAAAGGTCTAATAGATTGCTTTATAATTAACTCATTCCAAAAAGTTTGAGTAGAATTTATTGATATTTGTGATTTATATGCCAAGAGGTGTGATGTTTCATTCATGATCAAAATCGGGTGTGTGAATTGATTGAATGCCAAAAATGGCCCCTACATATCTTGTCATCATATCATATTCATGAATATTTCTTTCATAGTTTGATTACATTTGCATTTTATCTTTGAATTTTCTTTAGTTCAATTGGATTGTAAAACTCCATAGGTCTGGATCTTCTTATATATTCATGTTTTAGCAATTTTAAAGTAGTACAGACATAAATTTGATTTAGATGCTGATTTATTTATGGTGGTATCATAATTCGTTTTATATTTTGTCGTATAACCATGTTTCGTACACTTTTACATGGAATAAGTTCCTAGAAGGAAAAAATATGGATGGTTACAATGCTAGGCACATGCTGAATAAGTGAACTGTTAGCATAACACCAGATTTTGCCCAATCACTTAGATCTGAGCTAGAATTGATTCTCATTTGTTTGGACCAGAATTAAATCATAATTTGATTCAGGTGTTGTATTAAATTGCACCAGTTTTTTGGACCAAAGTTGTGGTGTAGCTATCTCGATAAGATGTTTGAATTAGATTTGTTGTATCCATTGTATTTCTAACCATTTTTTTCATTAAATTGGTTGTTGAATCAGCGTTGTTACACCAGATTTCTCCCTTTGATTTTTCTTTAATTAATTGTGCATATTACTCAGCCTGTGAAAGAAGTGAGAAGTGAGAATATTTTGGTCTGTTATTTAATAAAATAAAGGTTATCTCTTTTTTTTTTAAAGTGGAGTAGGAAAGGACCAATATTAACAAGTAGTAATATTCCTTTCAAAACAGTTTTTGTCTTGTACTTTTTCATATACAAAATGCAATTCCATTGTTTTATTGATGCTTATTCTTGGGTTTATTTATTTGCTGTTGACTACATCATTTGCATTGCTAAAAATTGTGTATAACATACATATATAATATCTCCCTTTCTTTTTGGCACAACTTCCACTATAATGAAGTGTATATAACACTTCTAAATTTTGCCTTTCTTGACAATTTCGCTTTTTAATATAGTTGTACCTTTTTATGCTTTGAATAATTTCTCTGTTTTACGTTCTCTTCAAGAGACTCATTTGAGAAGTTTTAGTCTTGTGCTTATTTTGTTGTATTCCCTCTATTTCATTTGTCTTATTACAATTGTTGACTCTGTCTTTTTTCCCTGCATATTTTTAGTAACAATCTTTTCTGCTTATCAATGTAACCTTAGTGGTATTTTGATTTATACTTGCCAAATGTTTACAAGTGCTAGCACTTGAATTCTTCCACTCTCAATCCATTGTAGGACCACACTCCCACGTTTTCTACACCTTTCCAAGCCATACCTACCTTCTCCTTTCATTTCAATCCATCCAATTTCTTTTGTTTTCATTGTCGTTTGTCAATTACATATTTCGCGCATCGCGCGAGTAATCCTGCTTGTTATTGATGTATGCCTGAAATTAGTTGGGAGTTAGGTTTGCTTACTTCTCTAAATTTGTTCGTATATATAATTTGCTTTATTCTTGGTGTTGTGCAGTCCAAGCCTCAAGCTGCAATGTGGATTAAAAGTTGAAATATATAATGGTACAATAGTCAACTCATAAGTTGCCTCATCCACTCCCTCTTTGAAACAAACAAGAAACTTAACCTCCCCTCCCCTCCCCTCCCCAACAACCTAACAAAGCCCATAGCCTACTTTTCCCTCCCCTCCCCTAACTTTAATGAACCTCCCCTTCCCTCCCCTTCCCTCCCCTTAGCCCAACCAAACATAACCTTAGCTTCCCATCTTATTTCTGATCATGGAATTCCCCTTCTCCTGCCATCCAACTCTATCCTTCGATCAAATCCAAACCACTCATGGGTCTGCATTCTTGTCCAACACATGTCAGTTAAAAGGAGTAAAATGGACGAAAGCTTTTTATCGGATCCATTGTTCTTCTACTGAATCAGGGTTGCGACCCCGACCAATGCCCAAACCTTCGAAAGTGGGCCTTGATGAGAGAAAAGACTCCATCTTGGAGAAACCCAAGATTAAAAAACCCCCTCCGGGACTATGTAGTCAGATAGAAAAGCTGGTTTTGTGCAGTAGATACCGTGAGGCGCTGGAATTGTTTGAATTCTTGGAGCTTCAAGGTGGCTATGATGTTGGTAGCAGTACATACGATGCATTAGTGAATGCTTGCATCAGTCTAAAATCGATAAGAGGCGTCAAAAGGGTGTTCAATTATATGGTTACTAATGAGTTTGAGCCAGATCTCTATATGATGAACAGGGTGTTGCTGATGCACATGAAATGTGGTATGATGTTTGATGCGTGCAAACTGTTTGATGAGATGCCAGCGAGGAACTTGTTGTCCTGGAACACCATCCTGGCGGGACTTGTCGACTCTGGAAGATACATGGAGGCCTTTAGCTTATTTCTAACCATGTGGGAAGAGGACTCTGATGGTTGCTCTCGCACTTTCGCTACCATGGTTAGAGCATCTGCTGGATTGAGTCTTGTTCATGTTGGAAGGCAGTTTCATGCATGTGCTGTGAAAATGGGTGTAGGTGAAGATATATTTGTGTCTTGTGCACTGATTGACATGTATAGTAAGTGTGGTGTCATTGAGGATGCTCAATTTGTGTTTGATTTAATGCCAGAGAAGACAACTGTAGGATGGAATTCCATTATTGCCGGTTATGCACTTCATGGTTATAGTGAGGAAGCTCTGGAAATGTACTATGAGATGCGCGAGTGTGGTGTTAAAATGGACCATTTCACATTGTCAATAGTTGTAAGAATATGCACAAGATTAGCCTCTCTTGAGCATGCCAAACAAGCTCATGCTGCTTTAGTTCGTCATGGTTTTGGTTTTGATATAGTGGCGAACACAACTCTTGTGGATTTTTACAGCAAATGGGGGAGAATGGAAGATGCTCGACATGTTTTTAACCAGATGCGTTGCAAGAATGTTATATCTTGGAATGCATTGATTGCTGGATATGGCAATCATGGCCAGGGTGATGAAGCAATAAGTATGTTTGAACAGATGCTTCGAGAAGGAATGTCTCCCAGCCATGTCACTTTTCTTGCCGTCTTGTCTGCCTGCAGTTATTCAGGATTATTTGAAAGAGGCTGGGAGATTTTCCAATCTATGGGTCGAGACCACAAGATCAAGCCCCGGGCAATGCATTACGCGTGCATGATCGAGTTGTTGGGTAGGGAGGGCCTTTTAGATGAGGCTTTTGCATTAATTAAAAGTGCACCTTTCAAACCGACGACGAATATGTGGGCAGCATTGCTGACAGCATGCCGTATGAACGACAATTTAGAGCTTGGGAGGTTTGCAGCTGAGAAACTATATGGAATGGAGCCTGAGAAGCTGAGCAATTATGTGGTGCTCTTGAATATATACAACAGAGCTGGCAAATTGAAGGAAGCTGCTGGGGTTGTTCAGACCTTGAAGAAGAAGGGTTTAAGAATGCTTCCAGCATGTACCTGGATTGAAATCAAGAAACAGCCATTTTCTTTTCTTTCTGGTGATAAATCTCACCCGAAAGCGAAAGAAATATACCAAAAAGTGGACAATCTGATGCTGGAGATATCTAGACATGGTTATATTGCTGAGGACATAACTTTGCTTCCTGATGTAGATGAAGAAGACCAGCGTGTTTTGAAATACCACAGCGAGAAATTAGCAATAGCTTTCGGATTGATCAGCACAAAAAGATGGATGCCCTTGCAGATAACTCAGAGCCATCGCATTTGTAGTGACTGCCACAATGTGATTAAATACATAGCCAAGGTTACTGGACGAGAAATTGTGCTTAGGGACGCTAGCAGATTCCACCATTTCAGAAAGGGAACTTGTTCTTGTGGTGATTACTGGTGAGGAGTGATGATGAAGCTTATTATTCATAACACAAGTGCGGTTAGTGTCTATTAAATGTGCATACTAGAGAGTACTGCTAAGTGGGATTAGTGCAACACATTAGATCTTACTGATGCATACTCAAGAATTTTTGCCGGAGTTGCTTGCATGCATTTTTGCCATTGTTCAGCTAGGGAGATACTAATACATAGATTTTTGGTTGTATAATTCTAAATTTATTTCCTGAGTGACGGTAATAAAACCTCTTTATTTGTTCCTTTAATCGATAAATTATTGTTGTATTTGAGGAGGAATAGGTTGAAGTTCATACATTTTTTGTAAGGAAAATAGCTGGTAGTTAATCATAGTTAAGAGTTTACACTAATTTTTCAATCCATTCAGATTCACGATGTAACGTGTTTATGTAACTCAAGCCAAAATCTATTATACAATAAATACTCTTCCTTCCCACAAAATCTCTTTGTATTTTGTTTCACAGTTTGCAAGGCTTATGGCACTGTTAATGCCAGCCACCTCATGACCTTTCTATTTGGAGGCATTTTATTGCCAAAATTGTTATCTTAAACAGTCTCAGTTAAGCTGATCTATGTGCATGGAGGATTTTGGAGATGCCGCTAGGCTTAAGGTGGCAATTTACAATGTGTAGATTATGCATGCAAAACATGCTCTGATATATATAGGGTTGTTGGTGAGGACCCCGATTGTGATCTTTTGATAACTTGCTCTAAGATGTCGTTCAAGAGTGTGTAATAGGACAGCAATAAGAGAAAAAAGAAAAAAATCTGTGTGACAAAAGAAAGAGACAAGTAGTGCAATACCTGATAGAATAGTCATTTTATAATGCGATTCACTCCTTTTTCTCTTCTTGCCTTTCATGATTAAGCAAGTTACCAATATTTACAGCTCTTATGCAGGGGGTATTACGATGCTAAGAGCCTCATTATTCATTTGCAATGACCTCATAGCTTCTGAATTGGTTATTTATATATTTGCCAGTAAGGTATTTGCCTGTTATTAAATTCTGGTATAGTGTGTTACTTTTCAAGTTTCTGGTATGGTGTGTAACTTTTCAAGTATGTTTTCATCCCTTCAGACTTCAGCTTGAGGTTATTTCTTCATCTCATTTAAAATCATAATTAAGTCTCATGCTGTCACTTCAATGGAGTAATATGGTCTTCACCACCATAGAAGCTTCTTGGTGTATATATATTTATATAATGCAGAGTTCTACTTTAAATGGTTAGTGGATCACTGCAAGGTGAGGAGAAGGTAATAATGATTAATGCTAATGTATAGATTGTCATTGTTATGTAAAATGTGCTGACAAGTAGACAAACGAAAATTTTCCCACCCCTATTCTTCCTTTTTCTTTTCTCTTGTTCACATTTTGTCTTGGTTGGAGTGTTGCTGTTCTATGTTTATTGGCATATTTAACAGTAATTCTATCATTCTACAGAATTGAAAGAAGTGATCAAACCAATGAAAGAAGTCATTTTGGTTTCAATAAGCCTAATAAGAAAAGATACTTATTAGCAGTTGAAATTGTAGAAATTTTGCACATTTCAGGGATGGTGTGGTAAACAGTTTTGAAGTATATCTATATTCGACATTTCTGACCCAAAAAAAATATATTGGACATAAGGCTTCTTTTTTCTAACGAATGAAAACACGATTTAAAAAAGAAATTCATAACCTCTTTATTTTATAACACTCGATGTGAAATCAAAATAATTGTGTTTTTTAAACTGTATTGTTTTCCTTTTTATGTTTCCTTCTACGAATCTCAATAACCCTTAACTTTAAAATTAGTTAAGAATCAGTATTTTACAAAAAAAAATAGGCCAATTGGATCCCACTTGATGAGGATGTAGGGGAAGAGAATATACTAGGCAATCTTATCTATACTTTTATGTAGAGAGGTTAATTCAAATTCATGAGGTCATGACCTCAGACCCTATGACAAAATGAGTTTATCATTGAGTCAAGTCAGCCCTTCTAGTATTTTAAAAAACAAGAAAAATAAATTTAAAATTTTAAAATTGAATATACATAGTTTATAACTACAAGATAAAATAGAGAGATGTATTCATTCTTGTTTAAATGTGGAGATGAGAGTTTTTCAAGAAAATAAAGAAGAGGGGAAGTCAAGATCATACAGTGTGAAGTGTTGAACCAAATTTGATGAAAAAGTTCCACTTATGGAGCATCATAAGTTAAGTGAGTTGTAGGTGAAGGAATTTGAAATAACTATTAATGAGAATAGATGCACTCCTATGAATACAACAACAAGATTGAATCATAAAACATAAAAAAGCTTGCCACAATTTCAACTTTTTTGCTTAAACAAGTTTGTCACCATTTTTAATAAATTCGGGGGTATCTTTCATGTGTTTTAGTCAATTATGTTTCAATCATAATTATTTTTTTGACTGACATCATAATTGTGATTATGAAATGACATTAAAGTAATTCCACGCTGCAAAGCAGAACATGTCTAGCTCATTATAACTAGAGTAATAGATACAAGGACATGATCATTCCATTACTCTAAGATTCGAAAACAATGTTAATAGTTTGATTAATTGTAAAAAAATAGTGACAATTTGGCGTTTGGTTTTAAAAAATATTGAGGGTGTGAAGTCTGTATATTTGGCTATTTGGAGCAGATTTATTTATGTAAGATTGCATAACACGGCAGCGAGGATTAATTAGTCGTGTGGCGGTCATTTGAAAGCTAATTAAACAAAAATTCCGGGTATGAGTGAGGAGGGCAAATCCGATTATAAGTTAATTAATTAATTAATTAATGATTAACCCACGTCATTGCTGTTGCGGCAATGTGACTGACAGCAGGAATATCCGTCTGGCAAGTCCACCCCATTTCCTCAATCATTCGGCGCACAGAGCAAAAAGAGATGGTAGGAAGAAAACAAGAGGATTCACAATGAAACATGAGTATGACTAACACCCAAATTCATCTATCTTTACATCAACAACAACCGGAAAGACATGGAACAAAGAGAACCATTTTCCTGTAACAATGAACTGCATTCACCATCAATTACAAAAACAAAAACTTGTTTATTTTTTTTCAGAACTCCATGTCATGTGGCTCCTGAAGGATCATCCAGGACTCATCATCCTCTGCAGAATCCCCATCCGCAGCAGATCCATGCTCATCAGACTCCTCCACATCCATATCCTCATCCTCATCACTATCCATGGCCCTCAACCAGACGCTGACCGACACGGTCCCCCTGCGGCCGTCCCTCCGCTCAGGGGCCCCCTCGCTGAGGGTGACGGTGGTGGTCTCCTCCGCCGGCGGCATGAGAAAGCGGCAGACAGGGCAAGAGCCATGAATTCTGAGCCACTTCTGAATACAGTGAGAGTGAAAGGTGTGGTTGCAGGGCATCTCCCTGGCCTCTCCTCCCACCTCCTCATACCCCTCCAAGCAAATTGAGCAATCCCCTCCTTCTCCTTCTTCTTTGCTCACCGACACTCTCCGCATCCCCTCGATGGATTGCTCCGACGCCGGCGACACCCCCGCCTTCCCCGGCAGCCCCTCCAGCACCGACTCCACGTCCCCCGTCCCCTCTATCACCATCATCGCCCCCGCCGACCTGTCCACTATTATGATCCTCACTCTCCCCCGGTGGTGCCTCACCGCCTCCAGCTCCGGCGACGCCCTCAGCAGCACCGGCAGCAGCAGCGACAGCCTCCGCATCTGCGACTCGTTCAGCTCCATTCGGCTCCCAGCTAATTCATACGGCACGGCGGCGCCGGCGTTAGACCCTGACGGCGACGACATGTTTGTTTGAGAGAGACAGAGAGGAAAAGGATGGATTTTGGAGATGGGTGTGGGAGATTTTAGGAATGGGAGATTTTGGGGAAGGGAAGGGAAAGGGCGGCCATTTACTTACGTGGGACTAGGACCCTCGGAGGGATCAAATATACGTTTCCTGCTTTCCCAAACGTTTTTTGGGGATTTTCAAGAGATGCCACATTGCCACGAACATTTTTCCTTTTTTGTTTGTCTTTCAAAGGAATCTCATTAACCACACTTTTATGCTTTTACCTCCATTGTTATTTCTTCCTTAACAATTTTCTAACTCTACTCTGGTTAGTAAATACTATGTTAACAAATCAACTGTGTATTTCTGCCACTAAGTTGGGATTTCAGCCGCCTTCTATTTTAAAATCAAAGTTGTTGTTAGATTGTGTCCTTAGGTGGACTTTTTATCAATACTCTTTTGCACTTAAACAAGGTCATCAAACTCATGAGTTTAAATAAATTTACATGAAAAAATGTAAAATTGACTACTAAACTCAAACATCAAAACTATAAGAGTTTTTAACTTCATTAATAAATGTCTTTTTCTAGCATATATTTAAATAATAGTAGTAATACACAAGATAACATTTGTTTTACTTGAATATATTTTAAATATAAATAGTTTATTGATATCAAATGCATCAACTTCATGTTTTATCAACCTCACTAAGAAAATTCAATGAAATTATATATACATCCAATGAATGTAGTCAAATAAAATCATAAAAATGGGTTTTATAGTAAACTAATATGATTTTTCGTAAACCTGGCGGGTTGGCGTGAGTGGTAAGTACTCTCGTCCCTTAAGCAAGTGGTTGGGGGTTCGATCCCCAGCTCTTGCGAATGGAGTAAATTCACAGGCTAGCTGTCTACCCCCTATATGGGACTTCAGAACAGCGAGGGATTAGTCTCACTTGACACGCGGGTGGGGATACCCTTGGGTAACAAAAAAAAAATGATTTTTCGTAATGTCGAAACGTAAAACCGTTAAACTCGGTATGTAAATTCGTAAGTTTAAATCGAATTTATAGACAATATAAATTTAAGTGACTTATGATACGTTTTAGTTAAATAGAGTCATAAAAAGGGTAAAATCAGAGAGTCCAATTCATGAGTTATGAATGATGCACTTGAGATCTTAACACACATGGAAGTTAAGTGGCCCCACTAAAAACCTATCCATTTAAATTCTCATCTAATTACCTCTTTGAAAATGTGTGGAATGTGAATATTATTACTAGCTCTATTTTGGCAAAAAAGAATACTACTCCCTCTTATTTGTAATGTAAGAGCCCAAAATTTGAATTGTTTTGGTCCAATATATAAGAGTTCACCTTACATTTTCTCTTCATTTAATGTTTTTTTTCATACTTTGCCCTTAACTCTATTTCAAATTTATTAATGCTTATGTATTTGTTTCTCTTAATAGTATCATAATAAATATAAGCAATATTGGAAATAAAGTATTAACTTCAAACACTCAACTAATATATTTTTTTAAGAATTGTTTTTTTAGCGGCTGAGCTATTATATTAACTACTTTGAGTGTAATTTGGCAAGGAGTTTGGCAAGGAGTTCATGGAGTCTAATTATTCCAGCTCACTTCATTGATGCATTTCATGGCAATTCGTTCGAATCTTGGATAACAGCAAACCTGACTAACAAATTTGGTAATCCTAGGTGGCAAATCATTTTTAGTACACTTTGTTGGAATCTTTGGGATGCAAGAAATCGTAAAATCTTTGGTTAGGAAACTAGTCAGGCACATAGATTAGTCAATGAGGATTTAGCTTGGGGAGAGTACATTTTGTATTCAAAAGCATTCAGGATTCTCTATGTATTAGCTGACCTTGATCGTGTTGTTTCTCTTCTATATGCTACTATGACAAAGTTGATATAGTTTAAACTCTTTTGTATATAATAACATTCTCACTTATTCGGAAAAAACTACTTTGAGTGTTATTTGCTACAAGAGGCACTATAAGTAGGAACAGGATTTAAAACAAATGAAATTGTAATTGTGGTTGGCAAAAAAAAAAGGAAATTGTAATTGTGTGTTGGTCCGAGTAAAATGGGCATGGAGCCGCCTTGTATTTATCTCTTTATTTCATGCCTTAGTGTGTTTTTATTTTCCTTTTTTGTGTTTAATATATATACACACACAACAACAACAAAACCTTTTCCCAACTAAGTGGGGTTGGCTACATGGATTACACAGCGTCATTGTGCTCGATCAATAGTCATGGTTGGAGGTAAACCTTTCATCAAAAGATCTCGTTGAATAACTTTGTTAAGAGTTCTCTTCGGTCTTCCTCTCCTTCTTTTGTAGGGATTCCATACCATTTGATCAATTATTCTTACTGCTCATCGAATTCTCTTCGTTGAACCTTTTGTTTCTTTATATGCCTTCTCCCATGATAGTATGATAGCCCTTGTGAAATACCAAGTAATGACCTATTGTTATACACAATGCGTGTGTACATGCTCAATAGATTCGACATATTTTTAGGTTGGCTGTGTAAGCCTAACACCACCTCTATATATATATATATATATATATATATATATATATAAACACACTCCAATTCCTATTCCTATAGTATATATATATATGTGTATGATTATTATTTTTATTTATTTTTTTTTGAGGAGATGATTATTTTGATTTAAAAGGGGGAAAAGATAGAAGAGAAAAATAGGGATATGTGGGCTGGGGCGTGAATGTGAGAGGGGGGGGAAGAAGTAGAAGAGGAAAGTGGAAATTGAGAGAGGGCGAGAGAGATCCTTCAATTCCTTCCTTTCTCTTCCGTCCTCCATATTCATATCCATGGATCCTTCTTCCTCCGACAATCACATCCACATCGACATCTTTCACATTTATCGTCGATACCTTGGTAACTCCTAACTCCTAACTCCTAACTCCTAACTTTCTTCCTTAAATATTGAGTAAATACATACAATACCTCCCTTATCATTCAATTTAATTAATTTTAATTCTCCATTAATACTACTCCTACTACATATCCTATTCTGCTCCGGCGCTACCAGTTGAGGATGCTTAATTAAAACAAATCTTTGAGTGCAATTTCAGTTTCAATTTGGAAGAAAGTAAAGGTTGGGTTTTTATGCGGCATTTGTTGTGCACTGCAGACATCAAAGCAGGAAATAGTAATAGTAATAGTAATGTTGATGCGGATGCGGATGCGGATGAGGATGAGGCCTACAGCTACAGGCAACACGCTGTCACTGAAACTGAGCTTCACAAAGGCAGACAGTGGAGGGATAGGGATAGGGATAGGGATAGGGATAGGGATAGGGATAGGGATAGGCATAGGGAGGCACTCGCACACCTCTTCCATTTAGCACGCTCCAGACTTCGCATAGGGTGGGTCCCTCTATGCTCTTCCCTCCTCCAATCCTTATTGCATATTTTTTTGTAGCACCTCTTCTTTTCTCATTCTAACTATCTTCCAACACTGCACTTCCCAGGGTAACCATTTTTGATGAACTCTTCATGCTCATGACAAGGCCACACTTAATGGTAAGCTTTCCTATCTCATTATTCACATCCACATTTTCACGTCTTTTTCTCATCAACACAATCTTTTATTCTCTTTCTTAACTGTTATCGCTACACTGCTGTGTCCTACCTATCATTATGTAGTTTAGAAGGGGTTTTATTTGTATACAAGCAGCCTTACCCCCTGCTTTTATGCGCCTCTTTTTTGTCCACGCCTATTGGCAACAAGGGCATAAGTTCATATCTCATGAGGCTGATTCGAACCCACGACCTCCACGGCAAGTGAGCTTACTGTTGAGTCAACCCGATCATTCTAATCTCTATGGGAAATGACCTATTTTATGTGGTCAGAAGATGCTCAAAAATTAATAAAAAACTATTGCATGCTTTAAATAGCAACCTCTCTACCATTGCCATCAAAAGTTTTATAAATTGGAACTGGTGATATTTTAAAAGTCTATGCTTTCTTTGTTGCTTTATTAAAGAGAAAGAACATGATATAAAGAATCTCTCTTTCATCTACTCGTGGTTTTGTTTGTTAACTTCACTTCTCTAATTCAAATATGGGCTCTGTAGGTGGATTTCACACATTTCTCTTGCTTCTATGATTTTGTTTTCTTCATGTGTCGAGAAAATGGTCAAAAGAATATCAGTAAGTATCAAAGTTTATTTTGTTGCACTCAAATAAAATTATTTGTAAATATGATATGCTTGTGGTTGCATTTGTTTCTTTTCTCAACTTCATTAATTTGCAGCTGTTAGCAGTGCAATAACTGCTTGGAAATTGGTTCTAGCTGGGCGGTTTCGACTACTTAATCAATGGTGTGACTTTGTTGAGGTACATTTTTGTTTATATGCTAGACATCGATGTGTTCTTTAGATATGTTGTAGACTTGTTTTCTTCTACCTAGCTATAATATTCCTTGATATTTTTATGCTCTTTGGTCATGCATAAGTAATATGAGTGAGAAAAACTTTTGGCTGTTATTTTCACGTGAAGCATATAAACTGCACCAATTTTTTCTTAGAAAAGTAGTTACAGTGCATATTACTATCTGAAGTCTTCATCATATTGGTTTTAAGTCATTTGTTCAAATCAATAACCTTTATAATTGCCCATAATTCTTGCTGGTTCCTTTAACTTCATTGCAAAATCACTCTATGAGACATAGAGGTTAAAAGAGTACTATTTCTGAAAGCCAGATGACCATGGTGCTTTTGTGGCACAAAAGAAAATTGTAGACATGACTCTGGTGGCCAATGAAACTTTGATGGTGTTGAACACCTGGAGAAAATGATTGTTGTTAATTTGGATTTGAGAAGGCCTATGTTAGGTGGGGTTTGGGTTTATCAAATTGGCCCAATTTAGAACAATGGTCTCCATTCTTTCACTGTATCTCCAGCTAATATTACTGGATAGTTGGAATATTGATTGGTATTTCAGCTGAAAAGGGGAGGGGGGGGGGTTGGATTTTATAATTTCTTCATCTGTTAATTTTGAAAAATATTGAGTTTTTTATATAAAGTTCATCTGTTTCAATATCTTCTCCATTCTTTTGAAAGTTACCAAAAGACTATTTCTTTGAAGCAATTTGCTAGAAACTGTCATTGTACATTTCCGGTAATTCTGGAGATTTTGCGTTTAAATCTTTTGGGTACTGAACTTAATGTTTATAGAATATTATGTCTTTTGTCGTAATTGTTGGACATTTGGCTGTGCTATTTAATTTCTCTTCTGAAGAAACTGATCTATTGAATTCTATTTAGAAAAATCAACGGTACAACATATCTGAGGATACCTGGCAACAAGTGCTAGCTTTCAGCCTGTGTACACGTGATAATCTGGAGGGATATGATCCTGAAGGTATTATTATGATGTGCCTTATTGCATTAATATTAACATTCAGATTTATGTACACCTACATTTCTCTTTTTGTGCAATGTATTTTTGTTCTGTTTCAACACTTGCATGGTTTACTAATTCCTTTGTGCTTGTAACGTTGAAAAATGTGTTTCAGTCTTTCTCCAATCTGCCTCATGTTATCAAATATTACGCACATTGGTCAACTTGTGCAAGCTTCTTCTTGTTAAGCAAAAGATAGCTGCTTAATGGGAATAGCTAGGTACTAAGGGCTTGGTCAATTTCCTGTTCCCAGAACAGTATTTTGTGTTGAAAAATAAATAAAAAAATGACTTGTTTGAAGATGTGTATTTGGTTGTGTTCTATAGACCAAATCATTTAAGTTCGGGAAAAAAATTTAAACACCTTTGTTATACAAAATTGAAGTGGCAAAGAACATCATGATTTTATTGAAGAAAATATATAAATAAAGCAAACAAATCTATTATCTTTCACTTTACCATTTTGAGACGTTTTTCAAAATAACAACTTAAACATTTTTTTTTTATTTTTGTTTTTAAGAACTGTTCTTAAAACTACTCTACAGAGTTGTTTAAGAACTTAAAGGTAGAGAATAGAATCAAATAACCCCCAAGAGTATGTTTGGTACAAGGGATTTGGAGGGAATGGGAGGGAAAACTTTTTAGTTGAATTTAAAAAAATTAAAGAAGTGGGGTCATGATATTTTAAGAAATATAAGATGTAAAATAAAAGAATAAGAAATATTAATTGTGAACTTTCAAACCCAATTCTGTAATTTTTGTAAATTCACTTCAGAAAAGTTTCCCTTCCCTCCTCTCTCTCTCATACCAAGCAGGCCCTAAATATTGGCTAAATTGTTTTCTTAGTAACTACTTTTTCATCCCCTGCTCCAAGTTTGTCTTCTGTTCTGGATAATCTAAGCCACTGAAGTTCTCTATTTTTATGCTGTTAGTTTGCGATTCTGCAGTGTGTATAGTCAAAAGTCTTGTCTTGTTGTGGAAAAACTAAAGCCATGAAGGTGGCACAATGTGAGTCTTTGGAGTGTGAATATACATTCTTGTATTCAAGATTCGGACAGCAAGGACTGAATAGTGAGGGTGATTACTTATCAAAACTAAATCTGCATTTGCATTGCACCAACTAAAAATAAAATCTACATGAGCAGATATTCTTTCATTTCCCCTGATACCTCTGTCTATCCGTTGATCTGTACAAGCTACAATGGAAATTTGCATTTCATATTGTGATGAACAAGCTTTTATCCATCTTAGTTATTTTGCATTAAAATGGGCATTTTTCTGGAGGGCGTGGTGGTAGGCATGTTATTCTGATCATTAGTAAATGATCATTTCTTTTCTTTTCCTTACAGGTGCATGGCCGGTTCTCATAGATGATTTTGTTGACCATATGTACAGGTTTGATTTTTTACTTTGCTCTAAATTTGTATAGATAATAATGTCTAATAAATTCTATTTTTTAGCGAGGAAAGTGGTATCATTGTGTTGAAATAATTTTAGTTCCAAAGAGTTGTCCTGTCACCCTCTATACCATTGCCGAAATTAGTCAATAATTGGAGAACATTAAAGTCTGCGAAATAAATTTTGTCAGTGCTATTCCAGGCGCTTTTTTGGACCATCTGACCTTATAATGCTGTTCTTCACCATCTTTGATTACATCTGCACCATTATTTTTATCAACAATACAGTTTCTTCTTCCTTTTGGATCAATTAAACACTTTTTATTGTATTTTATATTTTTTGGGTGGAACTATTTCGCTATCAAACAAGAAATGAAAATTCTTTGCAAACATGGCCTTAATCTTTTGTTGTTAGGTCACTTTATTTTTACTCGTGAGACATCATATAATTTGTGACTGCAGATATCACTAATATAATTAACTCTCACTCATCCACCCTCCTTTTAAGACATCTTTGCTCTGTTAGAATTTTTTTTTACCTTTTCTCTTGAAATGACCATTAATTATAAATATATTATCATGCAGGTCCTCAGGATCATCATCATATAATAATTCCAGTTTACAATGCAACTGTGGTGATCCCGAAGCACAGTTATGTAGTTCTGAAGACTTGGTTCCTGGTGGGTCAAATGAACTTACGGTATTTCTGATTTTATGAATTAGTCTTGATGGAACATAAACTTGTATCTGAATATAGCTTTCTCACAGGAACGAAAAGTTCATATGGTCTTAAGAGGAAGGTTCCAAATGACGTGGGGAATGGTGATATGGAGGCCTTATATGCTCCCATCTCTGACGCTGCTGAGTTGAGTCCCTCAAAAAGAAGTAGAGGTAATTCTCAAGATGCAATGGAGGATTGTAATGGAATTGTTAGAAATAATGGCCCCTTGTGTTCATCTAAATCTCCATGTTCAGTCGAGCGCTGTCTGTCAAAGGGCTTTGCAGGGCTTCTCTCAACACGATCCTTTGGGTAGTTTGAGATGAAAGGAGGACGTCCTTTATATGAAGGATCAATTGTGAATGAGGTATATAAATATTTATTACCGAATGATATAAGTTGGTTTTTCTCACTTTTGAAAGTTGGTTATGTTTATATTATAATAATGTATTATGTAGCTGGTGAGTGTTTAATTGATAAAATCAATAAAATGCTTTTACTTTGTTCTTTTAAATTCTTCTATTCAAGTACATGTTTAATGTGTTCTTTCTCCTCAATCTATGTTAAATCCTCTGTAGTCAAGACTCAAATACTTGTATACTCTATTCAACCTCTACTGTTAAAATTCACAAGCCCCCCAATGCTCAACAGTTTAGAAGTTGTTTTGTTTCCTCGGGTCCTTAATATAAGTTCATTTTGACTTTTTCTTTGGAAGTTAATTCAGTATATTAAATCATTAATTTTTCACCATTAAAACCATTAAATTATAACACATTTTACATGTAATTAGAGTATTGGTTAGTTTACGTAGAATAAATTAGTTTTAGAAAAAAATATAAGTTATAAAATAATTAATTTTGCATCCTTGATTTTTTTTTAAAAAAAAATAAAGTGATCTTATAATTAGAACTGCGGAGTGATTTTCCCAGGGAGTGCATATGGTAACTGCTATTGCATAGTACTGATTTCTGAATTTGTTAAATTTCTGATCAGTTTGACGGTATATCAAGCCTTTGTCTCTTCTTGAGAAATGTGTATCCACTATACACGTATTCTACACCAGAGATTTACCAGTTACTGAAAAATGTATACAGGTGCCCTTGGGTGCGTGAAGTTCAGTCTGAAGTGTTCGAAGAGATACATACGATTTATTTGTATTTTGAAGGACTTTGGAGCGGCATGCAATGCGAAGGATTGATACATTGCTTGGGATTACCCAAAAAATGAGGGATCCTTGAAGGCAATTTTTAGGTTGAAGTATAGAACAATTGATAAAGGGTATTATCAGTACCCCTTATGTTATGAGAAGGTTCTTTAATGTACAATTTAATTGAATGTCATGTGATTGGTTTGAGAAATCATCTTTTTATTCAGCTAATCCACCATAGTTGCTCTGTTGTGTGAATTGATAAGTTAATGCGTTTCAATGTTTCAGACAAGGTCTCGCACTTACGTTTTCTCGGTTTGGCTAAACTGGAGTCTTTGCTATCATATAGGCTTGAATTTTAAGGTCGCTATATACTTAACGGCTGATGAGCCACATCAACAAGATTTATTTCATGGAACTGAAAGAAGGTTGCTAAACTTACACGAGTAAATGACCTCAAAAGTAATAGAGCTAAAATAATGAAAAGCCAACTGGATGAAATCATTAGAAAGGGCCAAGTGAGAGAAAAGTAACTGTTATTCATTATGAGTTACAGCAGAAAATTTTAGCCTCAAGGAATAAATAATCCTGAAGGATATGACTGCAACTGATTCGAGAAATTCTTCACAAATATTTACCTTGAAAAGTTGTCAGTATACCTCACTGACAAACGCAACCTTAAAACCACTCTGCATGACCAAACTCCTCATTGATTACTTGCCCTAGGTGGCGGATGCAAAAGAAAAGATTAAAATCACTGCACACATACTGAAGGTTCACCATTGGTATTTGGCAGCAAGAAGGACTTCCTCATACTGCTGAGCAGCATTGTCCCAACTAAGATCTTGGCTCATCCCTCGTCTCTGAAGCCCTTCCCAGCTCTTTTTGTACTCCCTGTAGGTCAACAAGCAGTTCCCTAACGCATTTATCAGCTTGTTTGATTCTGCTCTATCAAATGTCCATCCAAAGCCTGTGTCATTGAATGGATCAAAAGGCTGCACAGTATCTCTCAGTCCACCAACAGCATGCACGACAGGAACTGTTCCATAATTCATAGCATACAGTTGGTTCAACCCACATGGCTCAAATCTTGAAGGCATGAGCAATATGTCTGCACCTGCAGTTATCCTGTGAGCCATCTTCACGGAAAAACCAACCCATCCCCTGATCTTGTCGTTGTGCTGGCATTCAAATTGCCTAAGCAATTGTTCTAGGTCAGGCCTACCAGTGCCTAACATGATCAGTTGAACGTTCTGGCCCACCATCCAGGGAACTGCTTCAGCGATGAGATCAACACCTTTCTGGTGATCTAGTCTTCCAATGAAACAAACTACTGGGATGTCCTCACGAACGGGCAAACCAAGCTCCTTTTGCAAGGCGGCTTTACACTGAGGCTTTCCGGTCTGCAGTGTCTCAAGGGAGTAGTTAGTGTAGCCATCAGAATTCAAATGAACATCAAACTGAGGGTTCCAATCTTTGTTGTCGATTCCATTCACTATGCCTCTCAACTTCCAGTCATTCTCATTTATTATTCCATGCAAACCCCAACCACCTTCAGAAGTTTTAAGCTCCCATGAATATCCATGACTAACAGTTACCACACGGTCAGCCGTCTTTAAACCAGCTGCAAAGATATTGAAGTGATCACCCCCAATGGGGTCGTACAGTTTAAAGAGGTCTATGTAGTGTTCAGGTAACTCCACATATGAGAAATCATCAACTGGACCACGGCCCTGCACAGAAAATAATTGTATGAATACTCCTTTACAACAAAGAGAAGGCCATTAAAACTTCTTAGGAGTTAGGAAATATACATAGAACTGACCCTGATTCTAGTCAATAACAGTTAAATTCACTAAAATACATTGTTTCTTAACAAAGCTCTTTGATTAATCAGAATTCAAAATCAGCTTCAGTCTGGATCCAGTGACAGGGTCTCTCATTCTGTGATTAGATTTGGTTAAAGGTATAACCCACATGCATTGCAATAAATTAGATTCTTCTTATGAGTAAGATTAATTGATTTCTTATAAGCATTTGCAGCAATAAGAATGAAATCCATGATTTGATCATTACCTGCTAAGGTTTGAGAATGCTATTCTAGTATGCACTTTCAATAGTACCATGATGCTCATGATGATTATGAGTGCTCTTGTCTAATACAAAATAGAAACTAATTATCAACAGGACATTGCATACTCAATGCTCAATTATGGGACCTTTACCTCAGGTGAAGGGAATATATTCAAACATTTAGCCTACCAAGCATTTGTTTTTCGTTATTGGCACAATTAGAAGCTTGTATTTAACATTGGGAAAAAAAGTGGCCATGGAGACCAGAACGCTCATCATTGTTAGATATAGACCTGGTTAGGAAACATATGCTATATCTATCTATCCATTTTTACTACATGATTTATGCTAAGGGAGCTCACAACATTCACTTTGCTGAGAAATTAATAATATATTCCCGCACATGAGATTGAAATCACCAAGTGTGTTCTTCTAATGTATAAAACTCTAGTTGCATCCTTCTTCACTGTGTAGAACGAACAGAGACAATATTAAAATCATTAACATGACAGAAAGGTCACCTGGTGAGCAATGTTATGAATCACAAGAACAGATCTCGTATACTTCATCAAACCATTGTCACGATAATATGCCTTGAGATAAACTGGCAGCAATGCAGTATGCCAATCATTTGCTATGAAGGCCAAATTTCCATCTCCATAGCATATACCACCGCATGGAACATACCAAGGAACCTGGAAATTGTTTACTTTTGTCACTGTACTCATTCATATGAAAAGTCAACTACGATATAATTTTTTTAAGAAATTATCTAATATGTGCTTTGACTTTTTAAAGTACAACTTTGATGAACCACATTACCAATCTGATCTGTGACACATATAATAAAGTCAACATAACCTTCAAGATGCATCTATTTTTGTAGGATGAATTATTTCCCTCTGGCAAGTGCTTAACTTAAAGCATTTGCATGAGGACCAGGTTATAGTGCTTCTGGTAAAAAGGTGCATCATATAATTACAGAAGTTTCAGTGTTGAAATTCACAAATGAAATCGATGATAAGTTTAATGGTCCACAGAAACACATTAACATATTCTACTGGGGATGATTGAATAGTCAAAGCAGTAGTCAAAATTAAGATGGAACCATCGAGTGTTTGGAACATGAAAGGGCATGCATTTTAACATGTTAAGTGACGCTGAACAACAAATTTATTAGAGCCAAATACTATTTTCATAAATTTCCCCCATTATAATGCAGAGTGATGACATTTTAAGTTGGGCAGGGCAGACTATTTATAATCCACAATATGATATCCAAGCCTGTTTGCTTTAGTCTTTATAAATTGCATGTTTGGTTTTTTAACAGACATGAAATATAACAGATAATTCATTATGAGACACATTAGATATGATATGTGTTATAACTAAGAGACCATATATGATTGATTTAATCAAACAGCCCCAGATATCATTTACCTCAATTGCGGCCTTGCAAAACAGCACCATGCGTTTTAGAATATCCTGTTTCATAAAAGGACAATAGTCAATAGAAATGCAAAGTGTACAAAAAGTTATAACGGAGAAATTGAGCAGCTATTAATGTATGAAGGCAATGAGTTACTAGGAGAAAAAAGATTAGAAAAGCATAGCATTTGGGTTATTACCCTGAGGATAAATAAAAGATAAAATACAGTTCAGAAAGGAAGAAAGTAATCAGGAAACTTATGACAAAAAGTTCTTAATATTGATCCACAACATAGAAAACTAAATAAAAGAGATGTTTGTTACATTACCAATCGGTTTCCTCCATAGATGTTCTTCTCTATATGTTGAAATATAGGACTGTCAATAAACACAAAGTCTACACCATCAATATATGTCTGGAAATATTTTACTTCCATATCCTGAAAGTGAACGTGTTGGAAGGTCAAATCACCAACAATTTCAACGTATTTTTTATTTAAAAATCCGATACATACCTGACCATCTACTTTATACCTTCTGATTATTCCTGTATCTTGGGGTTCAGCATAGTTTCCATAACGAGGAACCACAACCTAAGGGGGGAGTGTGTGAAAAAACGAGTAAATAGACATCTCTTCAAAAAAATTTGACGTCAATAATAGTGAAGCATTACTTTTCTGATAACATGAGCCATTAAATATTATTATGCATCCATAATTTGATCTATATTATATGTCAATCCAAACATTAGATAAAGACAGACATAATTTTAAAATTAATATAGACCAAAGCTTCTTACCTTCTATAACATTGTAACATGATTTTGAAATATCAAATAACCAAAGATGAAACCAGCAATAAACACGAAAAGGAAGTAAGCAGAAGATGCTTCACCATCCATTTGACAAATAATTTCAAAGTTGATAAGGTTGAGCCCGGAGCTAAAATATAGACTCTCATCCCTTGACATGATCTAAATCAAATAAAGAGTTCATTAGGCATGGGAATAGATTATTACCATAACTCTATGCCCACGGCGTGCCAAAGCTTTTGGTAGTGATCCAGCAACATCTGCAAGGCCGCCTGTGATTTTATGTGCAAGTCATCAGATTGCACCAAGAGAATAAAAATGAAAAAGAATACGGTGAAGGGCAATAAGACATAACAAAATGATTTGGCCATGTGACAGTAAAACAATGAACTTTATCCAACAAGGATAATATTGTGTAGAAATGAAATGAATAAAGATGGTTTTGCCTGTTTTTGACCAGGGGCCGCATTCTGCTGCTACCAAAATGACATTCATGACGTTGGCGGCAGCCAAAGGCGGAGACTTTTCAGCTTCACTCTCAACACTGGTAGCTTCAGGAGTGGCCTTATGTGTGGCGTCCTGATTTTGAGGGTTTGGAGGGGCAGTTGGCGTGCTATTCGGTAGAAAGGGTGGTAGTGGTAGGGTATGTAGAGTAAAGGTGTCATTTTTGCCATCTTGTGTTTGTTCACGAGCACTTAATTGGGAGGGAGGCCTTTGAGGAGGTGAGATGTCGTCATTTTCCTCCTCACCTTCATCATAATTGGTAGAAGGCATGCTGGCGTTTTGGAATACAGCAATGGGGGAAGGTGTTGGTGTTTGTGGATTGGAATGATTTGAGAGAGAGTTGTGATCCGTAAGAGGATAAGAAATATTGGCATCCACATCCACATCCACATCCACATCCACTTGCAGTTGTGGTTCCAAAATGGGGTGATGGTTTATAGAAGAAAGCAGCTTCTTTCTCTCAGCAATCTGGAATGTAATGGAGAGGGAAATGGTAAATAAGATGAGATGAGGCAGCAAAGGAAGGTGAAAAGCATAAATAAGATGAGATGTGTACCCGGTGAAGAAGGTGGGTGTGGAGAGCGAGAAGCTTGCTGCTCTTCTGAATCATGTCCTCATCCTCTTCACTTCCTCCTCTACTCTTCCCAATGGCGTGTAGGAGGCCCCTGCGCCGCCTACCAAAACTAAAAGTGGAGGGCCCATGGAGATGGAGATGGAGATGGAGATGGAGATGGACTCTAAGTGTGCCACAGTCGCCAACCCTTTCGACAACAAATGGGAAACGCGATGCCATGGATTGGATGAAGGCAAGTTTAGATTTTGAAGGCGGAAGGAAATAAAGGGAAGACTCGAGAGTAATGATAATTGATATTGATATCCAGGTAGTCAACACTCAACACAACACAACACAACATGAGGAGGAAATGAATTCAACACGTGAGTGAGTGAGTGATTGATTGAAATGGATGAACCAGTGGGGACCACTCCACCACTCTCTATTTTGGAGTTTTTTAGGATTTTTTTTTTTTTGACCAGAGAGTTTTGGAGTATTGGGCATGCAATGCAATGCCAAAGCGTTATGCTCTCTTCATCCTTCATGCTTCCTTCCAGCCCCCCCTGTTACTGTTACTGTTACTGTTACTGTTACTGTCTATTGTTATTGTTGGCGCCCAATTTCAACCACTAAACCATTCACCTTTACCAACCTAATCTAATCTAAATCTAATGGAAAGGGGGCCAGCTTTAACTTTAAGCCCTTCACAGCCTAAAACCTAACTATATATGCTCTCCACAGTCCACACCCTTTCTTTCTCTCTCTCTTTTTATTTTTTTTATTTTTGTTCCGTGTTATAGAGTATGCCTCTTTTAAGTGCAACAGTTAGCCCACAAATTGAATATGCTCTATAGGGATCAAACCCACATTCCTTTCTCAATGGATCTTCCAAATCAAATCACTTACTATACTATAAGCAAGAGTCAATCAAAAGTTAACTCAATCAAAGCCAACATTTGAACATTGTATAATGACTACTTTTCTTTATTTATCCACCTAAGTGTATATAAAAGTCAAGCAAATTGATTTGTATTTATTAATTTAGCTTCTTCAACCCTAGGTTACTAGAAAAATGGCAAAAACACTGTAATTGTTATACAATCATGGAATATTTATTAATATTCATTTATTTGCTTTTACATTTGTGTTGTTAAGTTCTTCGCCACTCTGGCAATCTCCACCTTTTCCCAAACACAAATAGTCATCCCCAGACAAATTTGAAACCTCATAAATTGCAGAAGGAAATTGAACTTGGCAATTCATACCATTTAATCTATCATCCAACGCATGCATTCTACATTAGAATACAGCGTCTGTTGTTTCTCTCATATTCATTTTAAAATATGCTATTTTTTACACTTTGTAGTTTTGCCATTAGGTCCTTCACCTTCCTCTTTTTGTGGCGTATGTCGCAAAATAATTCTTTTTAAATGAGCATGAAACGTGTCCAATGTTCTATGAAATAATATTCCCAATGCTGAAGAAAGCTGCGAAGTGCGAACTATGTTATCCGATACCATACACAAGTCTAGGCTCCATCTCAATCAAAATTGATACTGCCACCCGAAAAAAGTTTTTTTTTCCTTTAAAAAAATCTCGAGCTGAAATACCTTACACTCACTCCATATTCCTCCACGTGTGTGGTTGTGAGTGTGTAGGAAAGAGGGATGAAATCAGTCATTTCATGTACAGAACTGAGAACACAGATGAAGCACAATTAACGCTAGAAAACTCTAAAAATGGGAAAAGAACAAAGTAAAGCTCGAATCTAGACCCTCGTAGAAGAGGAAGGACCAAAAACATGACAAACAAACTGCCAAGTCAAAATAAAAGCACTAGAAGCCTCCAACTCCATTCCTTGTACAACTACTACATTATATAACCAACTTCTCTCCCTTCCCTCCATGAACATTTTTCGCTGGACTTCTCATGCACATGTGTTGCCCTTGGAAAAATATAATGCCAACTTCTCTATCTCTCCCTATTCCACCCTCTATAATCTGCAGCTCTCGAGACTCCTCAAGGGATCTCACTCGTTCCTCCATCTCACAGTGGAACAACAAAGAAAGTCAGCATGTTTCAGACCTCAAGCTGAGCAAGAGAAAGCTTCTGCTATACACCACTGCTTCTCTGGGATTATGCAGTAGGCATGCAAGAGCAGAACCGGAAAGCCCAGATGCGTCCATTTCAAACAGAATATCGTACTCAAGGTTCCTCAAGCACTTGGACGAAGGTGATGTGAAGAAAGTTGACCTTTTTGAAAATGGCACGGTGGCGATCGCCGAGATATATAATAGGAGCTTGGACAAGATTCAGAGGGTGAAGGTTCAGTTGCTGCCTGGGCCGCCTCAGGGGTTGCTCGCAAAAATGGAAGACACAAACGTGGACGTGGCTGCTCATCCTGTGCAATTGAACTGCTGGCTGCCACTGTTTGATTTTCTTGCCAACTTTGGATTTCCTTTACTATTGCTTGCTTCTCTATTCTTTAGGACTTCCACCAATAATCCTGCTGGCCCCAACTTGCCCTTTGGACTTTCAAGGTATGACCCAATAAGTAAAGTTACTTCTTTTTATGCCACCAATTCAAAGGCACTCACATGCATAAACATACAAATATACAAGTCAACGTCCTATATATTCAAGTCTTAGAGTGTGTTTGAATTGGGGAGAATGAATTTTCTTAAAAGATGATCAGTCAAGCTTCTCCTTATCTCTCAAGATAATAGTTTCTTGTTCATTAGTCACGTTTTTATGGGTGTTTGGAAAAAAAATAAAATTCACACAACCTTGTTTTACGTAAAAAACTGCTTCGGAGCAGGTCACGTCTTGAATGGTAGAACACATTATAA
The DNA here is from genome assembly GCA_029929735.1 of Mimosa pudica. Classification (NCBI taxonomy): domain Eukaryota; kingdom Viridiplantae; phylum Streptophyta; class Magnoliopsida; order Fabales; family Fabaceae; genus Mimosa; species Mimosa pudica. Next base: position 262,626 of record JAKELP010000021.1, on the reverse strand, counting down.
TGAGAGAGAAATATAGGTACCAACAAAATGACATTCCCTAAAATTTTCTATATTAATTAAGGACTGAAGGAACTGTGGTAAAAGGAATTTAATTTGGTCATGTCATGAATTGAATTACACCTAGTCAGGCTTGTAGAACTCTAAAGAAGACGTAGAAATTTCATTTGTTGTGATTGACTTGCAGGAGCAAGGCAAAGTTTGAGATGGAGCCAAATACAGGGGTGACATTTGATGATGTGGCTGGAGTTGATGAAGCAAAACAAGATTTTGAAGAGATCGTTGAGTTTCTGAGAATCCCAGATAAGTTTACTGCCATTGGTGCAAAGATTCCCAAAGGGATTCTGCTGGTAGGACCACCAGGAACAGGCAAGACATTGTTGGCTAAGGCCATTGCAGGAGAAGCTGGAGTTCCTTTCTTGTCTGTGTCAGGCTCTGAGTTCATTGAGATGTTTGTGGGGATTGGTGCTTCACGTGTCAGAGACTTGTTCAACAAGGCAAAAGCCAATTCTCCATGTTTGATATTCATTGATGAGATTGATGCTGTGGGGAGGCAGAGAGGGACAGGCATTGGAGGAGGCAATGATGAAAGAGAACAGACACTGAATCAGTTGCTCACTGAAATGGATGGCTTCACTGGCAACACTGGGGTCATTGTTATCGCTGCTACTAACCGACCGGAGATTCTGGATTCTGCATTGCTTAGACCTGGCAGGTTTGATAGGCAGGTACATTTCTTTGGTTCCATATTCAACTTCTTCCATAATCGTAGCATGTTAAATGTAGTTTGATATTTCAATAGAATGGTCTTGGGATTCCAATTTTGAATGCATCACTTGGACCTGAAAGTTCAGCTAATTTTATTTTGGCCCTTGAATATAAGTCATGTTAGTCTTGATCAATAGTTTATTGCAGCCTACTCAAGATAGTCAATGCCATATTAGCAAAGTTAACGTCCAACTCCTTATTTAATTAGATATAGGAACCAATTTTTTATTTGGATGATGAATAAAGCATGGGAACCAAATTCAAGACTTGTCAAAATTACGTGGGCTTGAAGTGGGTTTCACTTAATTTTGAAATGATCGGTTTTGGGATTGTTGGAATAGGTGAGCGTTGGAATGCCAGATGTAAGGGGGAGGGAAGAAATATTGAAAGTTCATAGCAACAACAAGAAGCTAGACAAGGAAGTGAGTCTGAGTGTGATTGCGATGAGGACTTCAGGATTCAGTGGTGCAGACCTAGCAAACCTAATGAATGAAGCAGCCATACTTGCTGGAAGGAGAGGGAAGGAGAAGATCAGCATGCAAGAGATTGATGACTCTATAGACCGTATAGTGGCTGGCATGGAAGGAACCAAAATGACTGATGGCAAGAACAAGATTCTCGTCGCTTACCACGAAGTTGGCCATGCTATCTGTGCGTAAGTATAGATCAACTCAAATGTTCCCATCTTCGTCCATTTCTAGATAATCAAATAAAGGGGAGAATTTCAGTGAAGTGGCTTCATTTGAAATAACCAAAATATGATGCACACTCATCACGAACTTGCAACATGTAAAAGTAACTACATGAAAATTTACAAGTCATAATATTAATAAACATTATAACAGCTTATAAAAAACTGACCAGTATTGATATCATTGGTTAGTATACTAGTGCACATACATATTTTTACTTGGCAGTCTTACCTCTATTTTTATGCAGAAATAAGCAAGTTTACTGTTGAGTTGAGTCAGCCCTTCATACTCATTTTTACAACTGATAATAGCAAAATAACAAGTGCTGAAAGATACTTTGTTAATATAATACTGTAATGTAGTTATACAAACATAAAGAAGTTACTTGAAATAGGATCTCTTCAGTAAGCTTAACTGAATTTCTTTCTCCATAAACAATAAACACTCATCATGAACCTATAATATATACAGGACATTGACACAAGGTCACGACCCAGTACAAAAGGTGACTCTAGTTCCCAGAGGTCAAGCCAGAGGATTAACATGGTTCATGCCTGGTGAGGATCCAGCCCTCATCTCCAAGCAACAACTATTTGCAAGAATAGTTGCAGGGCTAGCAGGTAGAGCAGCAGAGGAAGTCATTTTTGGTGAATCAGAAGTAACCACAGGTGCGGCTGGGGACTTGCAACAAGTCACTCAAATAGCAAGACAAATGGTTACAACATATGGCATGTCAGAGATAGGCCCTTGGGCTTTTATTGATCCTTCCGTGCGAAGTGGAGATGTGGTGCTCAGGATGATGGCTAGGAACTCCATGTCTGAGAAATTAGCAGAAGACATTGATCATTGTGTGAAGCAAATCATGGAGACTGCATATGAGATTGCTAAAAATCACATAAGGAACAACCGAGAGGCTATTGATAAATTAGTGGATGTTCTAATGGAGAGGGAGACTCTTACGGGTGATGAATTTAGAGCCATCTTGTCTGAATTTACAGACCTTCCTTCCCCTCAGATAGATAGAACCCCTGTCCGCCAAATGATTGAAGCTTAAATGACCATCTAACTTGCTTATTTATATGTATGTACAGTCATCAAAATATGTAGTTGAAGTTAGAAACACTTGCACATCCGGGAAAAATTGTATTGCCAATTTTACTCTCAAATATTAGACTTATGTTGAACAATTTTCAATTTTAGTAGCAGTCAAACGTTCCTTGTATGGTGTCTATTTGGAAGAATATATAGTTTCATGACTGTTCAACAGCGCTCCAATATTTTTATTATGGATAGTTATATCAAATGTCTTTTGCTTCTTCACACCATTGAGGCTTCCTTACAAACAAGGTGCACTTTACACGACATGGTCAAGACTAAAATAAGACATGATTAGAGATAAAATGACAATGTAAAATTATCGAAAAAATTGTTTCAACTAACATGTTACACACACACAGACACACACGCACACACACACATATTTGTGCACTAATGAATTTGAATTTGCTGATTATTTCGATTAAAAAATCTAACTAATACTCCATTAAGTGTGGATTTAAAATCAAAATGCGTGATCATTATGAGTCGCATATATAACTAAAATTCACATCCACAACAAAGAATCAATCAAACAGCTTAATCGAAAATAAGCAACTCATATAACTGAAAATATCATCAAACTAATTCTGAAATCCTGACTCTTAGAACATCATTTAATTCTAAAGGCGCTTATCCATTTAACGGAAATAATAAATATGCACCACTTGTAAATTGATTGGTGCTCGTACACATTTGCACTTAATTACTATTGCATTTGCTCCTCAAAATTGTTAACTATTTTCTCGGTACATTTTAATTAATTTTTGGATAATGGTACGGTAGTTTGAAATGTTGGGGGGATGCACATGTTCTGTTTCATTATGAGCTGTAAGAAATACTTAGTACAACATGAAGCAGCCAAACAAGTGACTAAGAAATTCAAAATGACAGCTGTGGCTGTACATCGATTAAGAGAGGAGATTCCTATTATGGCACTATGGGAACCATGTCTTTCTTTTTCCCCTACTTTTTTTTTAAATAAAAAACATTTTAATTTTATCCTTTCTCCTTTTTTGGCCATTACGGAGGCCCCAGCCCTATCCTCTCAATTATTGATTGCATGTCACCTTTTACACACATTGATAGGGGTGAGCAAACCAAACCGAAAACCGAAAATCGAACCGAACCGAATTGAATTCGGTTATTTCGGTTCGGTTATTTCGGTTTTCGGTTCTTATTCGATTGTATAATTCGGTTATTTCGGTCTTCGGTTTTCGGTTCGGTTATTTGAAAAAATAATTCGGTTAACCGAATAACCGAATTAATTAAAAATAATTATAAAAAATAATTAAAAAAGATTATTTTATCATATTTTTCTTTAAATAAATTAAAATTTAGAGTTTAAATCTATAGTTTTTTATTTCTTCTTTTAAATTAAAAATGATATGCAATATATCAAATATAAAATGTTGATTTTTATATATTGAAAATGAAAAAAATCAAATTTATTATAAAATAAAAAAAATTCGGTTATTTCGGTTAAAACCGAAACCGAACCGAATTATTTCGGTTATTTCGGTTCGGTTACCGAAATAATTCGGTTTCGGTTCGGTTTTCATTATATATACAATTCGGTTTTCGGTTATTTCGGTTTTAACCGAATAACCGAACCGAAAACCGAATGCTCACCCCTACACATTGAGTTCGCCTGGAAATTAAAGAGACAACTCAATGATTCCTTTATGACCGTCTACAAATGAATGAATACAAGTAGTCTCTCTATATTCAAGTGTGTGTGTGTGTGTGTGTTTTCCTCCAACAATTCCTGACTCCCCTTTATATCTACAAAATCCTCCAACTTTTTGAGCCTCTTCTATACCCTCTTAAAATACCAAAACAAGGGATTTAAATTACACAAGTGATCAAACTTGAAGAGAAACTCTTGTCTTTATAGGCTTTAATTTTAATCCCATGCTTTCTGGAGAAAGAAGCTCCGGTGAGATGCATGACGGACTGAGGGGACTCCGAGGGCTTCCACTTAACTGGCTTGGCCTATACAACCCATACCCCATGAAAAAATACTCCAATGGAATTAGCATTGCATGTGGCTGTTCCTCTGTCACCATTGAACCACAAGCTTGGACCTGCAAAATCAACCAAAGTTTTGTATCATATCATGACGAAGCAATACCAATACTATCAGATGTCATGCACTAAGCAGAGCAGGCTCACACTGCCCTGTATATGCCTCTCTATCCCCCCCCCCTCTCTCTGTGTTTTCTAAGCATCCAACTTTTGCCACTGTAAGCATGCAAAGCATGCAATCGTCTTGATGTCAAGGCTGCTCATCAGCATGTTAACCAATTAAGCAATTTTTAAACTTGATTACAGAAGTTATATGCATGTCATATACACCCTAGCACATTACATTGCACTTCATACCTCCACTAGGGCACTGTATCTCCTATCAAGTTTTGAAGTCATGTACAAAGCCTCAGAATGGAAAGGAGAACTGTCCCCGACAAAAATTAGTGTACGGCACCGTAGCCCCTTCAGTCCTCTTGTAAGGTCTGGTCTCCTGAAAATTGGCAAATCAGAGTTGAAACACATAAATATGCCAATGTACAGAGAGGAAAGAATGCAAACAATTTTGACGTTGATGAAGCAATTCTACAATAGAAATTACCGATTAATTGCATGAAGGAACCGCAATACGTTGGTGCTCTTTCTCTCATCCAACAACTGAAAACAAAGCATCAAAAGCATTCAAAACCCTAAGCAATGTGAGGCAAGTGCCCCCAATCTAAGGGAAGAAAGAAAAGAAATCAGGTATCAGCTACAGCCTACAGGACAATGTCGAGGAAAGAAATAATCAGCTTATCACTCACTGTTCTGCAAGCTTGAACTATCTCTGATTCTGGAATTTCAGCATTACCACGAAGTTCCTATAAGACCCCAAAGGAAAACGCATCAAGTATAGAATATAATACAAAATGATAATGGAAGAGAAAAGCATAAAAAAGGCTAAAATTCTGGGAATGCAATACCTTGCTGAAGTATCGCTGGAGCAAACACTCCTTCAGCATATTACACATGCCATAGAAATATAGCAAATTTGATGTGACCTAAAATAACGTGTGATATTAAATACCGTAACTAGATTTTTCAATGCAAAGAAAGGTCAGAAGGTCTAGAAAAGACACCTTGTTATAAAACCATTCAGTCCAAGAAGGTGCTTTGCACAAGGGGGATACAAGAATTAAGCCAAGCACATGTTCCCTGTATTTCATCTGCAATAAATTATCAAAGAACAAATCTATTTAACAAAATTGACTTCATATAAAAACCTTTATTCAACATTTATAAAAGGTACATACTGCAAATAGAGTAAGGATATATGCGCCAGCTGTTACCCCCATACACATCACTGCATTAAGCCTGAACAAGATAATAGTTATTGGCATTAGTAAAAAAATTGGGGAAATACTCAATTTGCATGAAGATATGCCATTCTCCCTCTTGATCAAAGGACCACTGATAAGGTGAGAGAAGCACAGTTAGAGATTGCTATTCATATTATTTGAGTACACAAGCCTCATTGGAGTGTTCAAAACAAATGGAATCTAAGAAAAAACATGATAACCTATTTTACATACCCAAAATAGTTGAGAATCTCAACAATTTGATCAGCTAAGTCATCTACAGAAGGCACCGGATCATCAGGACAAATTGCTGCAGCTCCCAACTGCAAGAACTCTTGTAAAAGTTCCAGAGGAGGCATTATGTGAATAATAGTATTCAAGCAATAATGCAATAAAAGATACATTCTAATCAATCCACTTACAAACCTCGTGCCCTGGAGGACTTATATGATATATGCAAAAGTTGTGAAGCAACAAAGAAGCTGCCTCAGGACAGAAAAATAATCCTTGGAAACATGACATATCTGACCAAACAAAAAGACAATTACAAAATTGCAGATCAAAACAAGAGAAAAAGACACACATGATATTGTTGATCTAGTCTAAGGACAATGTAAACAAGCTTTAGGACATCTAAAATAATAAAAGCTGAGTATTGACATTTTAAAGATAAGCAATGGATATGAGAAAATATCACAAATGCACTTACGATTTAGTGCTAAATCTGGATAAGTAATTAGAGCTGGCTTGTCCTGATCCCCATAGACAATGACGGACACAGAGCCACAACCAGTTTGAATATGATGTTCCTGTAGTGAGAAAATCCAAAATAAGTAGTATAACACAAACACAGCCACGATCTATCTAGAAAGGGCCAGAGAAATCAAAGCTTGAACTTTGGACGTGAAATGGAACTTTCACCTCAACAAATCATAGAACATCATTCTTCTGCAGTCCATTTAAGTTTTAGATTTTTGTTATTCAGTTCTGTTTGGTTGGGAGGTCAATCTCAAACCAAACCTATCAATTTGGCAAATTGGATCAAACAGATTTGATTAAATTCAACTCCTAAAAAAATATTTGCACAGTTTGTTTGATGCTTTTCTTTTCTTTTGTTTTTTTTTTGGGGGGGGGGGGGGGGAACCATGTGAAGTTATGTACTACTGCTGTTACGATTTCTTGGATTTTTGATTTTTGAAATTTCTATTGGAGAAAACCTTTCGGATTTAGTTCTAAAAACTGAAAAGGGGGCATTGGCAGCATTATGAATTTAGTTTGGAACTGAACAAAACTGAGAAAGGCTGGTGGGGGCTGGTGTTTCACTAGGACCTTTAATTTGGTCGCAAATACTTATGAACTACTCCTTTTTCTTTACTGATAAAAGAACTTCAATGTGTGTAATGGCATGGCACTTATAGCTGCATCTTTTGAAGATGATTTATTCCTAGATATGCTCCCCATGTGCCCCTACTCCTTTTTGAACAACTCACACAAAGAAGCGGCAGCATAATAATATAACTTTTGGAAAAGAAAAATGAAAAAAAATGCTACCAGAGTGTAATCATTGTATGGTCTGAAAAGAAAACAAATACAAGATGTGAATAACAGGGAAAGAATGACTTGTTTACAAAAGGTGTAGAATGACTTCATCTGATGGAATCAGCAACATGGATTACATAAATGAATTGGATAGCCTGACAATACACGGCAGCACATTAATGAATAATGAGATATAAAAGAAGATTTGCAAGAAGGCATACTAAGGTGTAAGTTGTATGGTCCGCCATACTTTTTAAATAGAGAGAGGCAGATAAGAAAGAGAATGAAAGGCCCCTGAGGAAAACAAAGAAAGAAAGGGAAGGAAAAACGAAGGAAGTGTAGAACAAAAAAAAAAAACAATGGGGGCATATAAACTATAAAGGATATTTCTATTCTATAGCATTGTAAGAGAAAAGAGTGTAAGAGGAGTGGAAAGAAAAGAAGAGGGCGATGAGATAGATGGTGAGTTAAAAAATGAGGGGAGGGCAGAGAGATAGAAAGAAGCCAAAATGGAAGATCGATGGGATGGTAAGTGGAAGTGGAAGGGAGATAAAGAAAAAGAAGATAAAGAAAGGAACAATTATGGATTGAATGATGAGTGGAATGTAAGGGGGAATTGAAGTGAAAGGGTTATTGTTGGTGTTGGTGTTGTTGGTAGGATCCCAAAATGGATGTGAATATTGATAGAGTGATATGTAGTGTTATAGGGATGGATGGTTGAGTATTGCAATTGCAATTGGAATTGGAATGCAGCAGGAAGCAGCTAGAAACAAGAGTTGGAAGTTGGAACTGAAATTTGATGATGCACCATCAATAGTAATACAAATTACAATCCAATCAATTGGAAATTTGATGATGGGAGGGAGGAATATTTATATAAGGAAGGAAAGAATACCTTTCCGGCGAGATAGATGGTGTCTTCCATCTCCATGTGGTCCATGTCAAGCGACACGAAATCATTTGGGTTCGCCCTGCCCATGCCCATGGCTGATGGCCGCACCTCTCGCCAACCTCCCAAAAGCCAAAGCCCCTTCCCTTCCTTCTCTCTCCACCTTCAACAAATATACCCGCACCCTCCAACCTGTAATGCCTTTTATACTTCTTTTCCCCTTTCCCCATCTCCATTTCTTATCCTTTAATTAATTAATTAATTTAAATCACCTCCACTTTTCAAAAATAAGTCAATTCATAATGCCTTCTTCCTTTTTTTTATACATTTCTTCTATGAAAAAAACATATTCGAGCGGAAATCTTAATATATGAAACATATAATTATATTATATGATATTTTATAGGTAAAATAACTTTGTTTTGACAAAAAAATATAAATATAAATAATTTAAATTGTTGTATTTTATATCCTATCTTTTTTCTACAAAATTCAACTAAAAAGTGCTATTGCAGTTCAGTGTTTTTTATATCTAAAGAGTTTTATAACAACTTGAAACAAATTTCAGAAATGATTTTTGAAAGAAATTGTTAGCGTTAGTTTAAGGTTAAATAGTAAGAGTAGTTGGCAAAAAAATTGTTGAGGCTAAATATAAGGGTAAGTTTTTTTAAAAGTGTAATTTTTTGGTGAGTGATAACGTCAGTAAATTGACTGAACTTCCCATAGTCAAAAAAAAAAAAAAAACGAGGCCATCATTGTCGGTTTGACTAGGACTGCTTTGGTATGTTTCATAAAACGTGTACACGTGTCATTGGCAATAATGTGAACTTTATTTTTGTTGTCATATACTCATAGTAATATTAGTATTAAACATTTTGTTTTTTTTTGGCCAACTTAAACATTTGTTAATAGCTCACATTTTAGAGATGGACAGGTCACTGGAGGGACCTTAGAAGTTAAAAAATGTTTGGTTGCTTGCCTTCCATTTGACTCCAATCATTAATCATGCCCCCCTAATAATCATCTCCTTGCCCCTTTTTTTCTCTTTTTGCCTACGTGGTCATCTTTTTTTATAAAAAACGAAAATATTAATTACATAAATAAAGAGTATCATATTGGTTCATTAGAATTCATGAAATGAAGACATCATAAAACATGCAACAGCATTAAAAGTACATGTGAATTGGTTTATAAACCCTTTTAGAGTTAAAACATGTATATCCGGTTCAGGAAATGTTTTCAAATGTAAACACAAATTATCTATGAACAAAATTTTTACTTTAGTGGCGTTATTTTAGTTTACACCATTGTGATTTTGGAAATGGATGGTTGGCGAGTGGTAAGTAACTCTTGTCCCTTAAACAAGTGGTTGGAGGTTTGATCCCTAACTCTTGCAAATGGAGTAAATTCATAAATCAGCTGTCTACCCCCTATATGGGACTTCAGAACAGCGAGAGATTAGTCTTACTTGAAACGCCTGTGTGATACCCTTGCCCCTTGGGTAACCAAAAAAATATTTGTTGGACTTAAAACATCATAGTTATACGATGAATGAGCCAACAACATATTGCAAAGCAAATGGACAACATTTACTAATAAGATGCCAATTAAGTTAAGATGGACGAGAAGATGATTGAGGGCCTGTTTGGATTAGCTTCTGGAGAATAACTTATGGGATAATAGCTTTTTGAGAATAGCTTTTGAGTAGAATAACTTTTCTGAAAAATAGCTTTTGATAAAAAAGAGAGTGTTTGGATAAAGCGTCAGCAGAATAGCTTTTTGAATGTCAAATTACCAAAAAGGACATTTTTCCCAAAAATTATTTCAATATGATTTAAATGATCAAATTTTATCATTGTTAGTAAAAATATCCAAAAAATACAATAAAAACATAAAAATTCAATCAAGGCAGTAAATAAATTTTTAATAGGTAAAACAAATTGGAGGTAACTAAAGTCTTTATAGTCATTTAATTGCTAAAATTGTATTTAATACTACCTCCGATCCTAAATATAAGACCTAATTAACTTTTTTTGGAGATGTTAAGGTTACGAAAGAGGCTATTAAATCATGACATATTTGATATATTTTTAGATTATACATTAGTTTATAGGTAAAATAGACTAGTCTAAGGGAAAAAATTATGTAAATCAATTTATAACTAACTTATATTGTTTTTTTATACTCCCTCCGGTCCTAAATATAAGACCTAATTGATTTTTTTAAAAAAATCCTATCAGAACTCTGTTGGCTACTTTCGACCCAAAAGCTGAAAAAGATAGTTTTCCCTCAAACCAAGGTTTTGAACCCCAAAACTTAGATTTGGTTTTGAAAATAGCTTATTCAACTTTTAGAAGTGTTTGACAAAATTTCTTCAAAACCTAGGTTTGTCTCCCAAAATAGTTTTTAAGGATTTATCCAAACAGGCCCTGAATTGGACACGTTGTTCTTGCATCCGGGTTGACGTAGAACATTCTCACCAAACCGGGCATTTGAAATTGTATGTGCTCAACAAGGAATATAATAACAAACGTTTTATTGAGCCTATAATTAAGCTTAAGTGTCATTTGATGGCATCCTTTGCTTTTAGCTTAATCAATAGCTTAAAAAAATATTAATCCTTAATTGAATTGAGAACGTGTCATTCGTTCGAATAAAAGATGGATCCATAGTCAAAATCATTCATTTTTTTCCTGTTTGATGGCTTTTATCAATCAATGTGACTTATTACCTCAATGGTCAATTTCTTTTTAATTTTGATATTGATTTATATAGCTGTGTGACAAATACATTTGTGCTAACATTGTTTTTTTCTGTATATTGTCTTCCTTTAAATCTCCGAAATGACACAATTTATTACTGCAATATAAAAAAAAAACACACCTACAATTTGCTCCTTTTCTACTTAAAGTTGTCGACAGCGATATGCAAACCACGACTATATTGCCTTTGATATATACTATCAACTCAATCACAATGACAATGCAATATAAGCACTTGATCACATTTAAATTACTCTGTACTTGTCGCTTTCTTTGAGTGGCTAGGCATTCATAGGTTAAACAGCCAAATGGTCTAAGATTTTTTAAAAAACAAATCTGGTAACTTTGTTTGAGAAATGGTTGAGGGTGATGTCAAACATGTTATAAATTAATGATTCTAATTTATAACTCAATAATCTTTACTATCTTTTCTATACTTCTTTGAAAATCTTTTCTCATCAGTCGCCTACATATTGTTTTGAATGCCTAGCTAAGTCATATCACAATTATAATTAAAAATTAATTTAAGACTACGATACGTGACAAGTTGCATATTTAATTTGTTCTTTTATACTGCCATGTCAAAATAGAACAAAGTAATTACTTTGTTTTTTTGGCCAAAAAAAATTACTTTTTTTTTAGTCATGTATATATTATTGCGAGTGCCTATATCAATTTCATTTCTCCTTTTGAGTAGTAATGATGATTTATTTGTTTTTACAAAGAAAGATGATGGTACAGAGTAATTACTTTCACATTATCAATCACAGCGGTAATGACATGCGTGTTGGAGGGGGTTAAACTTATATTAAGACCTCATGGTGCTCGACAATTTTTATATTAAAGGTCATTTTTCTTTAGAAATAAGTAATGATTTTAAAACCGGATGAGACCAGCCGGTTGAACCTGTAAACCGGTGGTTAACCGGTGGCCGGGTGTATCTTTCTTGTTTAATTTTTTTTCGCTTATCTAATAGGCCAACCGGGACTCGACGGCTTAATAGGGCTGAATGGATCTCGCCAAAAAAATTAGATGAGAAGAAAAGGTGGTGAAGAAGAAGACTAATGATGGGATTAGACATGGAAAATAGGAGAAAACAACATGTTGATTGAATAGAAGAAAAGAAGGAAGAAGAAGGAGAACGATTTCATCATATCTGCGTCACTGCGTGTCGACCGAGGGAGAAGCTAAGGAAGACGAGTATTGTGGCAAGCTAGGGAAGGGAGATGATAATTAGTGTTTTTTTAATGTACTTGGGCTTAGGCCCATTATATCTTTAAAAGCCTATTTCTGCCACAATTATTTTAAATACACATATATCAAATATAAAAAACTTATTAAATCATGACACATTTAATATATTTTTATATTATACATTAGTTTATACGTAAAATAAACTAATCTAAGGTAAAAAATTAGGTAAATTAATTTATAATTAACTTATTTTGCTTTTTTATAGGATTTTCTAAAAAAGTCAATTAAGTCTTATATTTAGGACCGAAGGAAGTATTATTTTAATGTAACCGGTTCGACCCCCGATTAAACCCTTGACTCTCTGACCCTTTACTCCGACCGGGTCGACCTCCGGTCCGGTTTTTCGAACCTTGGAAATAACCACACTAGAGTCTTGCTTATCTAAAAGTAATTAAAGAAACATTTTTGTTTCAAAAGTAATAATCAAATCATAATATATTTACCTCTAATGTTAAAAACAATAAGTTTAATCTTTAAATTCTCTTTTATTTTGATGTACTGATGTTGAAGTGTATCTGTCACTATATACGCATCATCATTCAAAGTTCCGTTTTCGCACAAGAAGTAACCGCCAATAGACATTTTTACCTCGAAGTATCTAAATTGTAGCAAATTTGTTCATAGTATTATTTGAAGTTAAATGTAATTGTTAAATAATACAAGACACTCCACATTGCTTCCAATGATTCATTACGTCCCACATTTCATCACCATAATTCATTTAAATATAATCATAGTGGATGAAGTAGCATGCATTGGGCTGAAAACCCCTCACCAAAACACAATAAACATTGATTAAAGAGAATTAAAATAATGGACAATTTTTTTGTTTAAAAGTTAATATATAAAATAAATAAAGGGTTAAAGTTCGATCTGGACATATTTAATTTTGAATAATGTCCCAAACAAGTTTACTATGAAGTGGATATTTCCAAGTAAAAAATAGATATTTAAATGATGACATATATTTGGTGATAGTTAGGGTACCTTAGCATCAATGAGTAAAAAAGAGGATTTAACAATCAAGCTTAATGTTTTTAATATTGGGGTAAATTTGTTAAGATTGATTACTTCTGAAGCTAAAATGCTCTTTTGGTTATTTCTAGACACTCAACACTATTTAAAGGTTAGCTCAGGGGTAAAAATGGACTTTAACCCAATTAATTTTATGTCAAAAGCAAGGCAAAGAATATGCTTAATTATTTTATTTCTCATAAAGAAATTGCAATATGGCAAGATGTGTATTTGAACAAAAATATTTAGGGAAAATTAATTTGGGATTTCATGGAGAACCCCCACAAAATGACCAAATTAAAGTTAGACCTGTTGGAAATATTGATTGGGTGTGTCATAAAGAACAAGTCTCATAAGGTTTGAGATTGTGGAATTCCAAAATATAAGTGAATTTGGAATATTATATTGGAGAAGAGGAAAAGTTAACTCATGTAACAATGGGCCACAAGAGGTTAAATCCGGCTATATTCCCCACCCATTTTTATGAGTTAAATGTGAACCAAGCACCTTTTATTTGGCTATATTTGTGAAATCTGAAATTAATGTTTTTGTAAACAAATAAGTTACCAAATCATTAATTTAGATTTGTTCATTGGGTATTTGTAAATCAGAAGCTGATTTCATGGATTATTAATGCATACCATTCATTGCTAATAATATTCATTTACTCATACGTTTTGGAAAGCATTTTTGAATCAAATCAAATTCTTGTCACTAATACATGAAATATGTTAAGTTTTTACGTTGTAATTTATGCACACATTCAGGAGCATTAAATTGACTTTATATATGTCATTCAACGTATACAAGAATGATTTTTAAGGGTATTAAAATTCATTTATGTACATTAACATAATTTCAACGTAAGGCTTTATGGGTTGGAAATTATGTATTCTTTATATGCCTATGAAAGTGGTGCATTTGAAGGATATATATATATGTGTGACTCTTTGCTCTTGAGTATAGCATCCTTCTTCTTCCTCCTTCTCCTGAATATTCTATATGTCTTACAGAGTAAAAGATCTTCCGTAGTTCTGTTGATCCTTGCTACTTAGCAAGAAGGATCTGTTTAATGCTGGGGAGATCCGCGTCCTAAGTTTGCCGGTGGTCGCGGAATACCTCTAAAGTACAGTGTCTCTGGGACACGACTCAGATCATTGCTGATTGGACATATTACCATTGGTGGGGAGCTAGAAGATATCCGTAGATTATTTGATGATTTGGAAGCTATCGCCAACAAGACCACTAAGGACCTCATTTGTGTTAAGTCCCAAAACAAAATTATCCTTTCGTCCATTTACCTTAATAACAACTTTTGACCTCTATGTAACAATGTTTTAACCTTGTGTAACAACTTTTGAGTCTCACAAATGAGGTGTAAAAATTTTGGGCTTGAAGTAATAACTTTTAGTTCTCCATAACGTTTTAGCCTAACCTAACAAATTAATGAACACAACTCACAAATCTTATTATGTTGTATTTTAATTCAGTCATAACAATATGTAATTGTCCAAATAAAAAATTTTGCCTCTCTGTAACATTTTATCTTCGTGTAACAAATTTTGAGCATTATCCAAAAAAGTTTTAGAAAATTTGGGTAGTAATAACGTTTTTCCCTCTTCATAACAACATTTTGGCCTTGTCTAATAAAAAGTTAATGAGCATCATCAATAGCAAGTTGTTAAGGCCAAAATATTATTACAAAGAGACCAAAATGTTGTTTAATACAAATCATCAGATCCTAAAAACCTAAGTTTAATTTGACCTTTAATTATGTATCCTTTACAAGACTTCAAACTTATTTTCCGAAATATTTATCCAATTCCCAGACATCAATTAGCTGTGCACGTTTGTTGTTGTGTTATCTAATTTGTTTTTATTATTTTTTTGACATAAAAAAGCAAAGTGATATAGTGAGCTTATTTTTAAACAAAATTGAAACAGTAACGCGTATCAGATGAACAATATTTTGTCCAAATCCAAACGTTCATGTCTTTGAGGTTATGAAATTTGTAAAAATTCATAAGCAAATGTAACATTAGGGGAAGTTAGATCAAAACAACCTGTTCAAAAATTTTATAGGCTAACGTGGATTTGAGCTGGTGTGACTCATCTTCACTTGCGTGCAATTTATATACCACTCTATTTTTCGTCAACTTTAATTAATTTTGACATATCAAGAATTGTTAGATGATTAAATATGTCTTGGATTAATAAAATTTTCTAAAACTATAATTATTCAAAATTTCTTTACTTCTCTACATTTATAAATTATTCTAACATCTCCCTCTTTCTTTCTTCCTCTTTCCAACAAGAATTAGATAAAAAGAATCATAAGTAACAAGTAGTGAACTTATATTTAGAAATAATTTTTATTGTTAGACTTATAAAAAGGAACATGGTGGTATATGAGCATATCTTGGTTATGTGAAAATGACCTTTTGTTTTTAAGACTTTAGTTAAAGATACGTTGCATATAGTTGAGGATGCATGGGCCGGTTAACTAGTTGGAATGTTTACTGAGAGGCTCTTTAAAGTTTTTACCAATTCTTTTCAGTACATTGAATTGTTACAGCAAGCTTGGCCAGAAAATAGCTTGCCGGCGGAATCATTGTTTCAAACCTATGATACAAACTAAATAATGGCAAAAAGTGTCTGGCATATTGTTTCCTGATGTAGTTATGGATTGGAAGTGAGGAAAAAGTTATGCTATGGTTTAATGGATTGTGAGTGCTAAAATAGGCATGATACTAGATCAGAATTCAGAAGCTTGTTGGTGGATCTGGAGCCTTGTGTTTCAACAAGGAATCATGAGGTTGAAGACTTGATTTTGATATCCCGATCCCTTCATAATCCCCCTAAAATGAAATGTGGCTATCACTGAAGAAAGAGAAAGAGAGGCTTGTTGTGGCAGTCCGATACACAAGTGTAAGGATGATTCACGGCAGAGTTGAGCAGTGGTTCTCAATATCTCAAAGACTTATTGGAAGGGACTCTTTCCTGGGTGAACTTGTGTGACAATTGGAAAATTTTTCTTCTTATATATTGTATTAAAACAATATGTTAGGATATCGAATATTGCTTTTTTCCTTGTTCAGTGAGGGAAACAACAGTGACTAGCTGATACTAGAATGTGGGTGTTACTGATCTGATTAGCATCCTTTGGCTTAGAATTTGGTTGGTTACTCATCAAATTTGCCTTAGTTATGCTGATTTAAGCTTTTCATGCTATCTGGCTAAATCCAAAGACTAATTTAAGCTTTTTCCTTGTATAATTGTTTAAGGCAAAGACTGATTTAAGCTTTTCATGCTATCTGGCTAAATCCAAAACTCATTCCACATGGAATTGGCTCTTATGTGATTTTCGTCGCATTGGAGATGGGACAGGTGAGGACATTGAGGGTGGAGGGAGGTTATTTTGTTATGCCAAGGAAGAATTATGCTCTGGGGGATCGGATTTTGAGTTCCAGAGAAGATAGAAGTGAAGGCACAAGTTCATGAGTGGAGAAGCGGGGAGGAGTTGGAGGGAAATGTTTTTGAGCCTAATTGAGAAATTGGTGGCAGACGGTGCTATTGGTTCCGAGTACTCCTCTGAATGCGTTGAGAGTGCTCCGTTGCTGAGTCAAGATGCATTCTCTAAGACCCTTCATGTTCCCTTATAGCATCCTTGTTAGTGGAAGTGGAAGGCTGTTCCTTCCTATTAGAAATGATTATTATATTTTATGAAGTCAATCATGCATGTCGTTGGGACTTGGGAAGCTATTATTTTATGATGAGGTATGGGAATAGAATAATGGAATGGGCATGACAGAATAGACCGCATCATATGAGCTGGCCGACGCGTGGTACGCCTACTTCTTCCACAAAGGCTCTCTTTCCTCATAATCCCTCCTCATCCTCTCACATGGGTTCTCATGTGAGCCACTCAAATTCATTTAAGAGCTCATAATTTGTCACTTGTACTATTAAAAATAAAAAAAGATTGTTTTATAATATAAAATAATTTTTAGTATAAAAAATTTCAACTTAATTTCAACTATCTGGACCTATTTCATTTCAACAGAAGGACCCATAAGAGATACAGACTTGTCCAGTTAACTGTAAATTTTTAATTTACAGTTAACTGGACAAAAATTTACAGTTAACTGGACAAGTCTGTATCTCTTATGGGTCCTTCTCTTGAAATGAAATAGGTCCAGATAGTTGAAATTTTTTATGTCAAAAAGTTTTCAAAAGTAAAAAAAATAAAATTTCTTCATTTATTTTATATTATAATATAATTTTTTTTATTTTTAATGGTACATGTGTCAAATTATGAGCTCTTATATGAATTTCAAAACTAAATTATGACCTTATAAGGAAGAATCCCCAGGGATTCTGAGAGTCCGGATTCTGAGAGAATCCGGACCCGGCTCTCCAGCTCCACACATTTTTCTTTCTTCCTAAGCCAAGCATGTTGTACAAAAATACAGCTGCCAAGAATATGATCATATGAACACCTCATAATTAAACAGTGTATTAAAAAAGGGTAAAGGTGCAAAAATGAGTCCAAACAATTACGCCAGGAGCACATAGGGGGAAGAAGTATTTTCGGGTTCAATTCTGGGTCTGAAGAATAAATATTGGTGCAATATAGGGTACGCTGTTAATGTTGACCGACGTTGACCGTTAAATGCTGACGTGGCAGGGGAAATAAAATTTTTTGCTGACGTGGCATGCTTATGTGGCAATATTTTTCTGACTGTGTGGGACCCACATAATTTAAATTAATAAAAAAATAAAAAAAATAAAAAATAGTGGCGGGGATGTTTTTATATTTTTTTATTAATTTAAATTATGTGGGCCCCACACACTCAGGAAAAATATTGCCACATAAGCATGCCACGTCAGCCTAAAATCTTATTTCCCCCGCCACGTCAGCGATTAACGGTCAACATTAACGGCGTACCCTATATTGCACCAATATTTATTCTTCAGACCCAGAATTGAGACCGAAAATACTTCTTACCCCTATGTGCTCCTGGCGTAATTGTTTAGACCCATTTTTGCACCTTTACCCATTTAAAAAATAATGGATATGTTTGTTGCATGAAATTCAACCTGTGATTGTACACTATCAATTTTAGATTTTTTTTATTGGTGAATGGTTACTTCCTTCCTTTGTTTTTACAACAAATATAAAGTGATCGTGATCTTAAGCATAGCCTGAAGTCACGTTTCTTTGCACGACTTGTCATGGTTGAATACTTGATACACCAAAAACATTGGCATGAATCTGCACATTTTTTTGGCAAAAACGTGGATGCTCACAATAAATATATACATATAGAGTGTTAAAATATAAGGCGTAGCACGATTTTCACTGAACAGCAGGTCACATTCCATGCTGAATCTGCGACAGGTAGGATATTAACTTTCCAAAATGGAGAATGAGGAGTGAGTGAGTGAGTGAGTTGGATGAGTTTGTGTGAGTGATTGGTGTTGAAAAGTAAAGAGAGTATAAATAAATATAAAGAAGGGGGCGTGAAAGGAAGGAAGGAAGGAAAAGAAAGTAGCGTAGATCGTAGATCGTAGATCGTAGATGGAGAAGGTGTTGGAGGGAACGCCCCTCTTCGCGAAGGAGCTTGTGGCTGGCGGCGTTGCTGGCGGCCTTGCCAAGACCCTCGTCGCTCCCCTTGACCGCGTCAAAATTCTCTTCCAGGTCACCTCAGGCTCAACCAACTACCCTTCTATTCTTTCTCACTTCCCTTCACCTTCTGCACTACTATTTTTCCTCTTCAACACACCATATACCATATCTACATCATCATTCCATGCAGACCCGAGGAGCTGAGTTTCAGAGCACAGGCCTCTATGGATCAGCAAAAAGGATTGCTACCACGGAGGGCTTTCTGGGATTCTACAGGTGAGCTGAATGTGAATGTGAATGTGAATGTGATTGTGAATGTGAATGTGAATGTGAATGTGAATGTGAATCATTCATTCATACACACACACACACACACACACACACACACATATCCCCAATCCCTTCATGCCTCCGCTCACTTCACTAAACCTCTGCTTGCTTGCTTGCTTGCCTGCAAATAAATTCATGTTCAGAGGAAACGGAGCCAGTATTGCAAGGATCATTCCCTACGCAGCCCTTCATTACATGTCCTACGAGCAGTACCGCCGATGGATCATGCACTCTTTTCCTCATGTCTCTACAGGCCCCACCCTTGACCTTCTAGCCGGCTCGCTCTCTGGAGGCACGGCTGTTCTCTTTACTTATCCCCTTGACTTAGTTCGCACTAAATTAGCCTATCAGGTTCCATTTCTTCTGCCTCCCTGCCTTTCACTATTTCTCTTCACATTTCCTGTTATACAACAATACACCCAACTTGTTTAATGCCTTTCAAAAATCAATCTTCCACTCCTCACTTGATACTCATTTGACACCATTTTTTCTGGCTATACAAGTGTGAACCAAGCTGAATCTCATCCTGCAGGTTGTAAGTACAACAAACATCAATGCTCCTGGGATGGTTAATGTTAATAATGGTCAAGTTTACAGAGGTATCCTAGACTGTTTTGCAAAAACTTACACAGCGGGGGGCATTAGAGCTCTCTACCGGGGAGTGGGTAAGCTTATAAAATCTGCTCATACTACTATTACCAGTATGGTTGTGTTTATATGTTGGGTTCACATTGCGCAAATTTCTGAATTCAATTCATGCCAACAACAGCTCCAACATTGGTTGGCATATTCCCATATGCGGGTTTGAAATTCTACTTCTATGAGGAAATGAAACGCCATGTCCCCGAGGAGCACAGACACAGTGTTGTGGCCAAACTTGCATGTGGATCTGTAGCAGGTTTATTGGGGCAGACCTTCACATATCCGCTAGAAGTTGTTCGCAGGCAAATGCAGGTAACTCATTTCATTTATGTCTTCATTCTTCAGAAATTGGTTTATAGATATCACATAGCATGATTAGGGGTGTGACATGTATACTAATACTATACCATAACAAACACTATAGCTGATCATTATTATTATTTAAAAACAAATTGTTAACTAATATTTATAATATGTCATGTAGTCATCCCTCCTCATATTACTCACACACACACACATATATATTGTCACTGCCTTGCACCAGAAAAAGGCAACTGTTAAAAGAATATATATATATATATTGTCACTGCCTTGCACCAGAAAAAGGCAACTGTTAAAAGAAAGTTTTTTAATTCAGTCAGCCTTACCAAACCCATGGGTGGGATGAGGATGTGGGAATACAAAATGTGTAGAAATTAATGTTGCGTATATCGACCATATATGGCTAGGTTCAAAAACTCCGGGCATCCGATAATGCACAACTGAAGGGCACTCTGAAAACCCTTTTCATGATTGCTGAGCACCAAGGTTGGAAGCAACTATTTTCAGGTCTGAGCATTAACTACTTAAAGGTGGGAAAGCTAAAACCTTTTTATTCAAGAAACCAACTCTATGGAACTTGATGATTAATTATTGCTTGCTTTGTATGATTCAGGTTGTCCCATCTGTGGCCGTTGGATTTACAGTTTATGATAGTATGAAGTCATGGCTCAGAGTTCCATCAAGAGATCCTGCAGTTGAAGTGCTGACCAACAAAAGAATTAGCCCACCATCCCATCATCACCAGTAAAAGTTCACTAGTAGAGACTATATGCCATCTCCAAATAGGGCTTACGTGTATTTTTGTATTCCCTGTTAGATAATTATCGGTTGGCAGGGAAGATCTCATTGATTTCATCATTTCCTGAGGAACCACGTTTCTCGGGAAGATTGAACATGTATCATGTACATAACAGCGTAAAGATAAACTACACCGGCAATGTGCAAGAATAAAGAGAGGATTAGAAATTTTATGCTGATCATTTTTATACTCGTTTACTATAATGGAATTTTTGCACGCAGTCCCCCTATTTATTATTGTCGTTCTTATATATTCTTGACCATTTTATTCACAAGATACGGTTATGAATGTGATTTAACATTAAGCTTGTGAATGGAGGGAATTTTTTTTATCAGAAGACTGGAGGGTATTGATGTGAAGGAAAAATGAATATATATATATATATATATATATATATATATATATATATATATATATCCTTTGTCACATGTTAGATGAAAATTGGCAAGATGTTGCGCATGCTCCTCAATATCTTAAGCCGTTTCAACTAACAAATGAATTTATAAACAAAGATATATCTACAGCGGGTACCTTATCCAAAAACTTGTTGTGACAACTCCCCTAGCTAGTCCAACGAGAAATGTACAAGACAAAGATACCTCGGTTGATTGAAGGATCGATATACGTATTGGTTTTGGCATACAGAAGAAAAGAAAGCATTACAGATGAGGACTGGACTGAGTATGTACGGCCATACTTTGCCTACTTAACACAATCACTACCAATAATCCCCGCAGGAGCACTGGCCATCTTTGAAATGATGGAATCGCTTATTATCCCTCACAATGAGCTCTCTTCCAACAATCTTTGACATGATTTTGATGGCATTGTGGCAATCACCACAAATACGGAGATTCTTGATGATCCTAAGGGTAGTCCTTGGAGGTGTACTGATGAGACCATAAGCAATTGCCAGACGTTCACTGTGGTACTGCAAGGCCTTCTCTTTTGCTTCCTCATCGATGTCATGCAGAACGTATCTAGTATCTGGAACATAACCTGCTTCCCTTATTTGCCCACCCAAGCCTCTCGATTTCTCATTTGCCTCCTCCTTGTAAGTTATGTTATGCCGATATTCGGTGACTCTATTCCTCTCCTCAAGCATGTTGACTTCAGACAGTCTCTTTCTTGGAGGCATGGGAGGTTTATAAGAAATGGAGTTTTGTTTTGAAGGATCAAGAGCTAGCAACATCTCTTGTGCATGATCTTCAAGATCAAGATCTCCATGAATTCGTGCAAGGTTTCCAAGAGCCTCCCAAGCCTGCACTGTGGGCTCAAGCGGCATTGTCTCAATAAAATCCTTGGCTTCATTCAAATGACCAGCATTTCCAAGAATGTGAACAACCCCTAAATAATGTTCAATGCCAGGAACAATGCCATACTCATTCTGCATAGATTGGAAATGGTGGAGCCCTTGCTGCACAGCTTCATCAGCTAGAGCACATGCAGCCAAGAGCAGTGCAAAAGACTCCCCATCAGGCCTTATTCCTTGCTGCTGCTTCATCTTCTGAAAGCACAATAAAGCATCGCTGGGAAGACCATTGGAGGTATAACCACGAAGCAAGAGATGCCAGGAGGTGATATGAGTGTGAGGCATTTTATCAAACACCCTGCGCGCATGGGACATAGAGCCGCGTCGGGCGTACATGGTGATCAGCCTGTGATTCAACTCCAAGTCGGCGCGAAAGGGGGAGCGGCTCAGGAATTGGTGAACCTTTTTTGCAGAGTGAAGGGAGGCGGTATTCTCGCAGAGATTCAAGAGCGCAAGAAAAAGGGCATAGTCATGGTCAGCGGCAGCACCTTGGGCCAGGAGATGTAACACTTGCTGGAGCTGACCCTCTTCGCACAAGCGCATCAGGTCAACGTTGTTGGGTACAGGGACAGGGGCAGGGGTAGGAGTGGTAGAGCCATTCCGAGGGCGAGAAAGACTGTTAGTGCTGGTGGTGGTGGTGGTGGTGGTGGTGGTGGAAGAAAATGAGGAAGAAGAAGAAGAAGGGGTAGCGAGGGCGACAAATGAAGGAGATTTGAAGGTGGAAGAGAGAGCATAGCTTACGCTTAGAGCGGGAGGGAGGGAAGCCATAAAGACGTGAAGTGAAGTTCAACGCCGTCGCCGCCTTTATTTAGATGCTTAGCTAATAAAGCTACTCGCAACAAAATGGGTGTGTCATATGTGCATGGTGTACCATTGGAACTTGGAAGGCTGAACAGAGTTGGAGAAGCTGCTTCAAATATCTCCAATGGATGAGGAGGATGGTTTTGTTGCACACAGGTATAATTAAATACACTATGTGTAGGGAGATTTGATTACAGTATATCCTTACAATTTTATTTCATTCTTTTTTATTTTTAACTCATTTATAACAAATTCATTGTTTGTTTCTGGGTGATATTGAGTTCATTCTAAATTTATAAATTGATAAATATATGCTTATTATTTTATTTACATTTTTCAATCTTTGCATAATATTTACATCAATATTATTTTGCGTTTTTTAAAAAATTTAAAACTTGTAAATTCATTTTCGCCAAAACGTTCTTGAATCCATCGAGTCCAAATCTATCTACTTCTACCGTATGTGTATATATTTTCTTCCTGTCTTCGCCATGAGTTGAAGACCACCATGAATTTTTTAAAAAACTCTTGCGTCTTCTCAAACTTCACCCTTCAAAATTTTGAGGGGTTAAAGTGTATCTCCACCATAAGGTGGATTAAGACTATATAATTGTTGGTTGAGTCCCACCATATTGGATTAACCTTTTGTGTGGTGAAACAACAAGATCCACATGTGTGTCCTTGATCCAAAATTCAACATGATATTAAAGTCATTTGATTAGTGAGGTGAAAAAATAAGATAAAAAAAGTATAAATAACATGTTTTTGACTCAAAGAGAAGTATAAGCCAGGTAAACTGAATTCTGACTCAAAAAAGTACAAGTTAGGCAAATTAGCCTCTATAATTTGAGAAAGATTACAAGTCAGGCAGACGAGGCTAAAAAAAGAAGTACACGTCGAGGTAAACCAGCTTCTCTAACTCTCTAACTCAAAAAGGAATACAAATCAAGTAGACCGGGTTCTTTGAGACTCAAAATGTGCCACATAAAAAAAAATTAACGCATAGAAAATAAAAGGGTAAAGTTGTACATGGAATGGTTATTTATTTGTAATAAGAAACATATAACAAATCATTTGGGTATTTTTTTTTACGTCAAGTATATAGAAAGATAAGGAAATTAATTAAGGAGATTGAGAGATATAATCTCTAAACCATATGTGACATGGATAAGGGTTAAATCCTTAAAGATCAAATTTGACCTGAAAATGTGCAAGGTGTCTCATATTTGTTTTAATATTTTTTAGTCCAATTAAAATGTATGAAAGGTGTATCATTTTGCACTTTACAATTAAAGTATTAATTATCAATGTCATCAACTATTGAACAACCAACATGAGTTTGTAATAGTAAATGTCAAATATGATACACTTTAGCTTGCACATTTTTTGGGAAAATTAGACCAAAAAATACTTCCAAGACATATGATATACACACTATTGCATTTGAGTTCAAAAAAAGATATACACATTATTGCACGCTTTCTCTGCCAAGGCAAATATCACTTTTCGCCCTAAAAATAATTCTGGATTATCTTCAAAATTAAAACGAAGTGAATATGCATGGTGGTGCATGACTTCTGATAAATCAATGACCTCAATGTTTAAGGAAGTGCCAAAAAGTAGTAGGTAGAGTTAGCTAGCTACAATAATAAAATGAAGTGGTGTGAGCAACTAGTTATAATGAATTAGGAAGAACTAATCAGATATAACTTAATGGTCCCATATGCACCACCATCACCACCTAATTTAAGTTGTTTGCACCAGTCTTTATAATTAATTTTTCATGGACGAGTTATATGCAAATGCAATAAACAAGTACAGACATGCACGTGTCTATGTGGAGCAAAGGAGGGGTATCTTGGTTAGGTTACATGTGTGTGCTTGTTTCTCTGATCCATTCTGGTTCTTTCTAATTCTTTTCATCAATATATCATTCTCCTCTCTTTCTTTCTTTCTTTCTTAATTTTACAATTCCAGCATTTAATTATAGAGCCAGTCCTACTTTAATATAGCGACTCATCGGGATGAATAAGAAATAAATGTACCTGCAAGCTGCTATATGATGACCTGCCATTATCTATAGAAAGAAAAATAATTTTGTGTCACTCTCTTTGAATATACGACAACGTACATAAGTTCGAATTATTATATAAAAAAATTATATTTAATTAATTTTGGGCCAGTGGCACGAACATTTGATTGAATGAACGTCATGATAAAGCATCAAACTTTAAAAAAGAAACGTTTAGAATCAGTTTGTTTGCACAGATCAAATAACTTACGTGTACGAAAACTCAATTTAATTAGCTTGTGCGTGTCCACCCATATGTATTTTTTTGTCCCCCTCCCCCGCCAAAAAAACCATTTCTCTATATTTCTCATACTGTTATTATAGTAGAACTATATGCTGCGTTTTTCGTAAACGAGTCTCAAACTTATTTCTGATTGATCGAAAATCTGCATGTTTTACACAAAAAAAGGGTTGAGCACTGCTGTTCATGATTTGAAAATAGTGCCACTTGCTTTGATTTAATTGAAAATAAATACAATAATAAGCGCATCACAATCTAATTCTTCACCTTGGTTGAGCTACATTCATCATAATTCTAAAATAATGAAACTTCATAAATTCTATATATCACATATGATATGATATTATTCAGCTTAACGTGCTATTTTTCAGTTAATTTTATTTAACAACGGAAATACTCGTTAATTTTGAAGAAATGCGT
Source organism: Mimosa pudica (assembly GCA_029929735.1). Taxonomy (NCBI): domain Eukaryota; kingdom Viridiplantae; phylum Streptophyta; class Magnoliopsida; order Fabales; family Fabaceae; genus Mimosa; species Mimosa pudica. The sequence continues at coordinate 236,685 of JAKELP010000021.1, read as the reverse complement.
TGTAAAAAGAAGAGAAAGAAATAAGCAAAGGAAGGGAAAGCATTGGTACAGCGGCAAGTCTGACTGAAGCAAGAAAAAGAGAGTGGCTTTCTTTTTCAGTAAAAGTAAACAAGCATGAGGGCTGAGGCAGTCAATAATTGTGATTGATTCCTATGTTCCTTTTTGGTTTTAATTAGTCAATAATTGCCGTTTCCTCTTGTCAGTTTTATGGCTTGTTCCTTCTCCCAAAGCAAACAAAATTTGAGAAAAGTACGCCACCCTTTGTTTTTGTTTGCATGAGTTTCCCCATCACCCTATTCACCATTAAATAAGGAAAGCTTTTCTCCAACTCCATAAATAAAATAAATGGTGAATAAACAATTCCCACTTGACATTTGAAACTGTCCTCCCTTCCCTCTTCACGTCTCTGTAGATAATTTTATATGCCACCCTCCCGCTATCTCATCTGCAATCTGAAACTTCCAAGGACATTTCCATGCCTTATTATATACTATAGTGGCAGTATAAGAAGTTAAAAACCATCTTTAGAGTGATTTTTAAGTCAATTATATGTGAGCAGTTGTTTATAATAGTAATACTCCTACCTGCTCCTGCTTTTAATATTCATTTCTCTTGGTACAAGCGACACATGACAAGATATACAGCACAGCGAAATTGGGGGGGAAAAAGAGAGGAGCTTTTGTCTTTTTCTTCTTTTACCTTCTCATTTTCTGGTTCTAAAAAATGTGGTACCTTGGATCAAATGGGTTTGAAAGCAGAGCAATGAAATGAGGGTAGTTAATTAATGTGACCCTTCTCACTTGATCTGTCCATTTCCTTGTATCATTATTAGCTTGGGATGACCCCCTCTGTTTTTTTTCTCTTCCTCTGTTTCTCTGTAAGCGTTTCTCCCTCGCACTCATCATCACCATCATACATTAACTGCTTGAAGAATGAATAGTGTTGAAAGATGAGTGCGAGGGTGTGGCAAGAGCCTTAACGTTTTCACTTGTTGGGAGGGTGTGGATTTCCTCGTTTTCACTTGCTCTTTTCAAAGCCTTAACGTTTTCTTCTGGCTAACCAAAAGCTGCAACCGTTTTCCTGATTTGGTTGGTGGCTTTGGCGTGAACACTTTCGCAGGGTGGGTGATGAGAATGTGAAACTGGTGTCACAGGCAAGTTGAGAAATTGAGATGATCCCCACTGAGAAGGGTTCTTCAGATGTCACCGGAAAAGTGGTGGTGGTGGCCGTCAGGGCGTCCAAGGAGATTTCAAGGACTGCTTTAGTGTGGGCTCTCACTCATGTTGTTCAGCCTGCAGATTGCATTAAGCTTTTGGTCCTCATTCCTGCTCTCTCCACAAGTACTTTTTCCCCTCTTTATCATTTTCTATATCTTTCAATTTATCTCCCCTTCCTGACCATGCCCTCAATTTCTCTTTCCCCTTTCTTTCCTCCTCTTTTAATTGTCATGTAGCATTATATTATCCCTTTAGCTGCTCAGATAGCATACTCAGGGGGTGAATGCTAAAAAATGTTCTCAGGTTCTAATCTGCATATGTATTTTACACGTTTGCTGAAACATTATTCTTTGTATCTCCCGGCCTTGTTATATATTAGCTTCCATCTGGTAGATTATAAGTACAAAGGCTCGAATAGATCATTCTATGAAATGAGTCCCATGATCTGCTAATTATATAGGAAAAACATGTGGAGTGTACATAGGATATTGCATGGGTTAAAAGATAGTTGCCCTATTTCGGACCAGATGCACATCTGAGCAGGAAAATTAGACTGCAATGAGGAAATGATAAGAGCAAAGTTGAACAACAATTAGGATTACTTATAATTTATAATTATAATATAATCTATGTATTATCAGGTAAAAGGATGTGGGGCATTTCGAGATTTACCACTGATTGTACAACCAGTCACTGGAGATCCCAAACTGCTTCCGAACAGAAGGAAATAATTGCCAGTTCATGTTCTGAACTGATGCTCCAACTCCATGACTTTTATGACCCAGAAAAGGTTGAGCCATGATTCTTCAATGATTTCCAAACACGCATTCTTTTTTAACTGTTTCTCACCTCTCAATTGTTTGTGCAGATAAAGATCAGAATAAAGATTATTTCTGGATCTCTATGTGGAGGAGTGGCTGCTGAAGCTAAGAGAGCTCAATCAAGCTGGGTTATATTAGACAAGTAAACAATTACTTGACTTTGCATCTTACATATATACTAGTGACCGCATTCTTTCTGAAAATTTTATATCGGGGGAAATTTCAAAAAGGGAACTCTTCATAGAGTTATTTACCTTTAGGTTACACCCACCAAATAGCCGCTCTGAGGGGCTATCTTATCCAAAGAAAAATGGCATTTGTTGGTAATTTTATCGTGGCTTAAATTGGACAATTACTTGGGACTTAAAATGATTTTGTCACTCTTCCACAATTGCAGAAAATTGAAACATGAACAAAAATACTGCATGGAGGAGTTGCATTGCAATATTGTCATCATGAAGAGATCTCGGGCAAAGGTTCTTCGTTTGAATTTGATCAGTTCACCAAAGGTGGAACTTGAAGGGGGTTTTCTACTGTCGCCAGAGCTGAATGAATATCCAGAAAACTTAAAGGGAAAGTCTGATTATCTGGATATGATTCGAGGTCCTGCTGTTACTCCTGCAAGTAGTCCAGAACATGGGTCACCATTAACTGCAACTGACATTGGAACATCATCAATATCAAGCTCAGATCCTGGAACGTCGCCATTTTTCCTCTCTGATATGTATGGGAGACAAAGGAGAGAAACCTTTCCTCATGATGAAGTTAAAAACTTGGAGAGTGAATCGGACTCTGAGAGTGAGCAGCTGAGTTTATCATCTAAAAGTTCATATTTTGAGCCGTGGGCTGCAAATGTAATGAGCACTGATGGAGAATTTTCAAAACACAGTGGCAGTATACACCGATCTAGTGATAACAAAGCTTTGGTGTCTACCTATGAAACCTTGCTTCAGAGAGTTTCCAACTTGGATCAAGAACCTGGACTAGGATCGCTTCGTAGTAAAATTGATGTGAACTTGAGCAAAAGTGTTAGAGAAGCAATTCCCCTGTCAAGGAATGCACCCCTTGACCCTCCTCCATTATGCTCTATTTGTCAGCACAAGGGACCAGTATTTGGCAATCCTCCAAGGTGGTTTACATATGTTGAGCTACAACTTGCCACAGGGGGGTTTTCACAAGAAAATTTCTTAGCTGAAGGGGGGTTTGGTTCAGTGCACCGTGGTGTTCTACCTGATGGACAGGTTATTGCTGTGAAGCAATATAAACTGGCCAGTACTCAAGGCGATAAAGAATTTTGCTCAGAAGTTGATGTCTTAAGCTGTGCACAACACCGTAATGTTGTCATGCTGATCGGATTTTGTGTGGAGGATGGGAGAAGATTGCTAGTTTATGAATATATCTGCAATGGGTCTTTAGATTTTCATCTCTATGGTAAATTACTTTTACTCCTTTATATGTTTTCACAGTTTATAGATAATACTGCTAAAATGTTGTTATCCCTGCTAGCATTACAGTAGTTTATGGGAATTCTCTATCATTTTCTCCAAATTAATTTTTACAATTCGTTCCCAGCTTCTGGTCTGCCAACTGTCTTTAACTTGTCTGAAAAATTAATGGTCAAGACATTGTCTAGCTAAAGCTGGAAATTTCATAGAACTTTGATTGACAGTATTTTACCATGACCCTAATAACAATATGTTTCCAATGCTCATCGTTCTGTGGATTTGAATCAAACAAATGATCCACATAATAATGTAAACTACAGTTGTTTTCAGAGTTGCAAGGTGCTTTCCTTAATTAAAAGTCATCTTGAAATTAACAGGGAGAAACAAGAATGTATTGGGATGGTCTGAAAGGCAAAAGGTTGCAGTAGGGGCTGCTCGAGGTTTGAGATACCTTCATGAAGAATGTCGAGTGGGCTGTATTGTGCACAGAGATATGCGGCCTAATAATATCCTCCTAACTCATGATTTTGAAGCTCTAGTATGTCTCAAACCACATTTTTAAATGTGCAAACCTTTTCTTTTGTCATTGACCATAATATATTCTGCTCTCCAGTTATGACTTTGTCCAAGTTCTTACTTAAATTGCCTTTGAATATGTTCATAATTCTTCCTTGTATGCTTGTTTCATAATAAGAAATGTTTCAAGTTTCTGTCACTTGTGGATTTTAGGTGGGAGATTTTGGACTTGCTAGATGGCAGCCAGATGGAGATATAGGTGTTGAAACTAGGGTGATTGGAACATTTGGGTAAATTTTAGTACAATTTCCTTTTTGTCTATTGCTTCCCCTTCTGAATAACTTGACATAACGATAGAATGATTGCACTTTTCTTAGGTATTTGGCCCCAGAATATGCTCAAAGTGGCCAAATTACTGAAAAAGCTGATGTCTATTCCTTTGGGGTAGTGCTGCTGGAACTTATTACAGGATGGAAAGCTATTGATATAAATCGGCCTAGAGGTCAGCAATGCCTCACTGAATGGGTAAGAGCTTTATGACTAAGCGATTTTAAGGAGGCAACGTATAATTTATGACAATGTTGGTTCAATGTTCTAATGATCACGAATAAATTTAGTAATGTGATTTCAATCCCTTTCCCAAGAACCTGGTACTTGCATGCCTATCTTTTTCTGGAAAAAAACGGCATTAAGCCAAACAACACTTCTCTTCACAGCTCATGTGGTTCAATTATTTGGATAGGCACGACCATTACTTGAAAGAGATGCCATTCATGAACTGGTTGATCCAAGGTTGAAAAACTGCTATACAGATCAGGAGGTTCGTCGCATGATGTTATGCTGTTCAATGTGTCTACGGCAGGACCCTCATTTTAGACTTAGAATGTCCCAGGTCTGAACATTTTCGTTTATTTACTTCATATATCTTATAAATCCATTATTAATGAATACATGAAATCAATCCTACCCTGAAGCAACTCGCATATCCAAATTATGCATATTAAAACACTCATGGATCTCTCATCAACATTCCTGATCTAGAGTACTGTAGAAAAGAAAGAATGCATATCTACCAGTATCTCGGATGGTATTCCAAGAAGAAATAATGTGAACTTGGTTTTCAAGTACTATGAGGCTAACCAAATCTTGAATAATATGCAGGGATACCAGCATAAATCATTAGTAAGGATTAATGGTACAAAAAACATGTGATTTGGCCAAAAGTTTGTCCAGAACCAATTACTTTATGGAAAAAACTTTAAAAGGAGGAGGGGTTTTCAATGAAAAGAGGAAGTATAAGGGTATGTTGGGCAAAACTTGAGATAAAATAGGAAGTGATCTTATATTTAGGAACTTATCTACTTCCCCAAAGTGATCTTATATTTAATAACAGAGGTAGTAGTCAAAAGTAACATGTGAATTGTAACCTCTGCTTCCGCCGCCGCCACTCCTCCACTGGACCCCACTAAAACCTTAATTCTATTGAAATGGTGAACTTGACTTTTGTTTATGTTCTTGAATGGATTGTTTGGGATGAGTTAAGCCAGATATCCATTACTAAGTTATGGTACACAGAAAAGAATAATATTTTAAGTAATCACCCTGCAGAAGGGTGTGGGGAGATTTGTGGCTTATATTGCCACGAGTGATATCCTTTGACAAATTTGTACAGCTTGCTATAGAAGTATTTGCAGTCCATATAGTGAAAGAAGTTGGGGAAACAAATAAGCCGAAAAACCATTTGATAAGTAGTCATTATTTGGAACATGCTTATATATAGAATTTGATTCTTAATATGGTCTATTTTCTTCGAAGAAATACTGATGCTACATCTTAATTACAATCACCTCTAATTTTCATTCTCACACACACATATATAGGTGCTTCGGATGCTGGAGGAAGATGACATTCCCATGTGATTGCTTCTCACATATCCATTTCTTGAGGCAAGGGTGCAGATGATAAAGAACAAACAGAGCAATAGTGGACTGCCATAGCAATATGCAGAGGACTACAATTTGAAAAGTGCTTGAGTTAGCAGAAGTTATATAGAAATCTAAGCAAATACATAGTTGGGGTTCTTTCAGAGTTTTCTTTATTAATGTGGCATTTTTTCAAGTTTTGCTCAAAACAGTTTAGATATGAGTACTACTGAAATATATCTGTTGTTTTCTAAATTTTGGGGAAGGGATCGTAAATAGAACAATGAAATTAGCTAGCATGTGTTAGTATAGTAATGTGTTTTCTTTTTGTACAGAAAGAATAACACCTATTTATTTACTTTTTATAATGTAGAGTAGATTTTACCTAGTGGGTTGTTCTTTATAAAAAAGAAGTAATACTCAAGTTTTCCATCTATTTGTGTTTGGGTTAAATGTCACCATTGTCCCAGAAGTTTTTAGGAAGGATCATACTTATCTTAGAAGTTTTGTGGGCTTATATTTTCAGAGAAGTAATTTGGCCATATTTGCACTTTAAACAAAGCACTTAACACCATTCGTCATGTCACTTAAATGTACATGTAGACCCTTACTCATTTGACTCACTTAAAAAGTTTACACTTAAGTTGTCCACTTGGCAAAAAAAAATAATAAAATGAGCAAGCTCTTGTCTAAAAATACCTTTAATCCCTAAATGAGTTAAATAATTCACATTTTTTTTCAGTTATTCAAATATGTTATAACTTGATAGGTTAAAGTATATTTTTTTGGCCAAGGTTAAAGAATATTTTTAATTCTATATATTTGTGTCAAGTTTCATTTTAATCATTTATATTTTTTTATCAATACAATTTTAATCTTTTTTAGTTAACATGGTTAGTTTCACACTTTCACTTAATGGAAAATGATGACTCATCTATAATTAAATGTTTATAAAATATGCTTACATTAATATTTTTAGCATAATTATAATTATATTTTAAAATTTGATCACTTTTATTAATATTTAATTATTAAATTCTCCTTTTTGAATTTATTGATCACCATTTTTCGTTAGGTGAAATTAACGGTATTAATAAAAAAAGACTAAAATTGTATTTATATATATATATATATATATATATATATATATATATGTATAGAAAGGATTAAAATGAAATTTGATGTAAAGATGCATGAATGACTAAAAGTCTAATTTAGTCTAACTTGATATTTGAGAAAAATGTTGTATATATTAGAGTACTTAAAAAAGCATTGGTTGATGTACATAATTTGGCCGAAAAAGGGACGCTCTTATACATTTGACCTTAAATCTGTTCAGGCACATTATACATTAATCAATCAAGAAAACACTGTAGAAATTTCAAATTAATTATTTCATTACAGTGGTTTCGCGCCTGACATTTAATTTAGAAACAAAAAATTAAGATTATTTTATTATTCAAAAATTTGAAAAATGAATCGTAATATTTATTTTTGATTTGAAAATAGCATAACTTTTTACATATATGTATTGATATATAGATGTTGATGTAAGTAAAAGAAGGGGAACAAGAAAATGGTGAGCCATTGAACAGAGGAGGAACAAATACAGACAATTCTAGACGTTGAGCTAGACTCGTGGAATATTAGAAACTTTTGAACAATTTTGCGTTTACTTGGATATATAGTCAATTGGGTAAATGATCTTTCCTTTCACACCATACGTGTTTCGTATGTAATTAAATATAAATATTCTCTGTATATTTGATTACTAATTTCGTTCTGCGGATCGGGGTACGTGTAGAAATAAATCAACAATTCTTCAGATTAAACTCCGTCAATTTGTCGTGAGCAGTACGATGGTTGGAATTGGCAAAAGAATATTGGACAACATATACGCTTGCTAATTTTCCACAGTATCTCGCTAGCATATATATATATATATATATATATATATATATATATATATATATATATCATCTTTTCTTCACATAAGAAATATATATTCATATTAGCCAGATATGAGCGTTACAGTAGGATAAATAATTGATAGCCATACATAATAATCTCACACTTACACAGACTATATATGCTGATTTGATGTGATTCAACACACACACACACACACACTTGTATGAAATGCACAGGAAATTGATTAAAGGGCTGTCGAATACAAAACCGTACGTGTCTCCTCATCTGCATAAAGATTATATCTATTTGCATATATATGTAATTTCCCATATCTTGCTTTTGACTTTAAAGAAAGCGACTCCTTTGGGACGATACCTCCTTGCAAAATTAGAAAGCCACTTAGGCATTATAAAACTCCATGATCGTTCCAATTTAACAAACATAATGTACATATATGCTAATTAATTAGTTAACTATTGGTTATCTACATCGTGATCCATGTATTGATCTTTCACTTCCACCAAGTAGTACCTTTGGGTTGGGATTTTAAAAAAAAGTGGAATATTATTTGCAGCGCTGTTAAGAGCTCAATGGCCTGGAATCATGTTTTGAGTTGGAAGGCAAGTGCTTGTACATTGGGCAATTCATTAAAATAATAAGCATTATTGCACTGAGTTTTTGTGATGTAATCTATCTTTTCAGCTTAAGTGGCTTTAAGTTGCTATGATTATCCCTAATATATTAATACTGATTGATATGATCAAAAAAGCATATGGGAGACTAATCACCAGTTTATGTATATTAATATGATTTAGATATACATATCCTTTAAATTGATAATGACCTGTGAACTAACCAAGCCCGTTCTTTACCTTTAATTTTCCACGTACCACGTTTGAAAGCCATCAGTGCCACTTCCAATCACTGATTATATCACCATCTTGTGCCACTAACTATGACTGTTTTATATAGCTATAGCGCTACATATATAGCCCAATTTTGGCAAGCCAAGCTAAGCTAAGTGCAGACATAATTATGCATAATTTATGAATTGTTTAACCAAGCTCTTGGCACACAAATTACTGATCTGTGAATTGAATGGATTACTTGTGTACTTTCTCTAAAATAGTGAATGACTTATATTCAATATGCAGAGAGCACTTGGCATGAAGGGCGTAACGAACACATACAATTTTGGGGGACATTGGACACAATGAACCAGATGTGAGTCATGTGGTTAAAAATAACTGCAATAATTTTTTTAGCCAGTAATCAAAAGCAATAATTAACCAGATGCGGACGCAATAGTTTATATGTGACTATGTGAGTCATCTGGATAACTCAAATCCACAGAAAATATTAGCTATTATAATTTAGGAATTCAAGGCCTTGTAAAACCTCTAATTTAAACTTAACCCCCTTTGTGGGACTTGTTGACATGTGTGTGTGTGTGTGTATAAAAGATATCTTTAAATTTGTACTTCCCAAAGATGGTGAAAAGTTTGATCAACATTCAAACGCTTAACTTTTATGGGAACATACAATAGTTTTAATCTTTTGATTTAGTGTGTGCAGCTGGCAATTTTAGTATTTTGAGCTCTATCAACTTTTATAAAAAAACTATAGTATAGGTAATTAAATTGTCTAGAAATAATTAGTAGGGATACATATACTCTACCTATATAAATAAGTCCAAAATTGAGAGATTGTTATTGATATCTTGCGGTGCAAGAGTACTATTTTATACTTGAGACTTCAAAGGCATGGAGATGATGAGCAGAATACACACATATGTAGTAAGCAGGTAAAGAAAGGTTGGAAACCCAAAAAAGTGAAAATGAAAAGAGTAAAGAAATTATAGTAGAAAAAGAAAGAGTACATCATGATCATAATTCATACATAGGATCGGATCTCATCAAGGGCTCCATCAACAAGATTCTTTTCTATGATAATGCGATCGAGTCTGTAAATCTGACCCAATGAATTGGTTTTCTGCTACATAGAGAAATTCAAACACTAAACTATCATATCATCTCTTGAACTTCAAGTTGTTAGCAAAATACAGATATAATTGGTCGACATACTGTGTACATGTGTACTCCCCTCCGTCTTATTATATATTATAAGTTTCAAATAATTACTTTGTCTTTAACAAGAAAATTTCAAAAGAAGTAGTTAAAAGCCATAATATGTCAAAAATGTAACTTTTTTCCCAATTATACCATTGTTATTCGTAAAGATGAAATGAGACAATGAAATAGAGTTGGCAAATAAGAGACAATAAATATGAAAGGTAATGTTTGGGGAAAGATAAATAAAGGTTACTAGAAAAAACACAATAAATGTTGGGATAAATAAAAAACAAAGCTTATACTTTATGACACATATTCACAATATAATAGTGAAACTTAAATTATATTTTAGAGATGAAGGCAGTATATTATCTACCTTTTTTTATCGGCAAGGGGAGTATATGATATGTGTATATGATGATATGACACTACCTCCCTTTCAAAACAATCACATCATTTCGAAGGATTTTTTTTTTGTAATTTTTCAATATATATGTGTGTGTGTAATCTTTAACGAGGCATTAATTATTATTAGGACAATGACAAAATATTGCCTTAGCTTCTAAATTTCAAAATTCCAAGAAGCTGATTTAATTTGCAGTTGCTAATGCCCATACTCAATTAGTTTGAGTATGGGCATTAGCAACTGCAAATTAAATAAAAATGATGCGATTATTTTGAAAGGGAAGTAGTGTCATAACATCATATATATACTCATATCATATACTCAATTAGTAAAATTCTTCTATTTGAGATTTTAAAATTTAGTAGGTACTTTCTGAGCAAAAAAAATTAGTAGATAGCCAGGTACTTTTTTGTCATTTCCCCTTAATTATTTCTATATTAGTTTTATTTAATTTCATTAATAAAATACATAGTATTTTCACCTGAATAATAGTTGAAACATTAGAATTGTTAAACGGGACAGATAAATTAAATAAATGAGTTACGCGTCTATGTCCAAAACCTATATGGTGTATATATCTGAGTTTCATTGATCTCCTCACGCGCGCACACGTGCCTCTTCACTACTTTATCCTTTCATCATTGAAGTTAAACTCCCTCTGGTCCTATTGTAAAGGACATGTTAGGGAAACAAATATTGGTCTTAAAGATAAGACATAATTTTAATTTTGTCAATTTCTACTCTCAAATTATCAATATCAATATTCTTCCAACTATAATCTTGTAAGATATGAGAGAGAGTTTTGGCAAAAAAAAAAAAAGATATGAGAGAGAGAATATCTTTAATATACTAATTAATTGTCATACCTAATATCTTTAATTTAGTCAAATTAGTTTGAAAGGTCCTATATTTAACTCCAGATGGAGCATATATCTACATGTTATATGTGGCAAGGTATCTTCAAAAACTCATGCATGTGATTTGATGATGCCCTACCTTGGCCCTTGGAGTTCTTTATTTGTTTCTTTACTTGTTCTATGTGTTTTTGGTGATTAATTAGCAAATGTTAGGGGAACTAACTAGAAAAGACGAGTAAAAAGATAATATAACTTGACAAACCAATGATAACAACTGGGGCAATGATAATAAAGATACATAAGAGTCGCACATGAAGGTTTGAAAGAAAGAGTTTGGTAAAAATAATAATGTGGAAAAGAGAGAATCCGTACGTAGAAGAAAGAGTTTGTTGGGTTGCAGAAAGTAAAAGTAATCGATGGGGTTCTGACTTTGAACAGCATCTCTTAATACCAAATGACTCATCACAAAACGACAATTGTAAATTTGACACATTCAATTTCAAATCCAAATTGGGTGAGAGAGAGAGGGGGGGAGCCCTGAATTTGTCATTCTCTTCTCTCGTCCTCTTCACGCCTTCTTTAATAGCCCTAGACCTAGTAATTTCCATTCACAGTGTCTTATGTCGCTTCTACAACACTTTCAAAGCATTCTTTCTCCAATCATGTTTCTTCTTCTTAGCGAATTAGTCATACTTAGACCTTCCTCCTCCTAATAACATTGGAATGCAGGGTGGATTCTGACTTTAATTTCTCTACCGTACGTATGTTGAATACATGCATGTATGAAATTCAAAATACACATCTATATATCTATAATTTTTTACATGCATTAAGGGTTATAGAATATGTACCTGGTTAAATAACTAGATATATATCAAATTAAAGGTATATATAACGGTGACATATATATTCAATGAATGAGTTTTAGTTATTTTGAAAAAAGACAGCATACTTAGACATATGATAGATTTTGTCCACTTTCAATTTTAATGTATATATCATGTATGAATTTTTGAATGAATGAATGAAGGTGAAATAATCAAAGGCCTTGTGAAGTAGGAAGCATATACAAATATAATTTAATTACAAAGTGTATTTGTGTGGGTGGGTGTGTGGAAGCTAAGGTTGTTGATGAGTTATATGGAATCTATCAAATATGTATAGGAATGGTTTGGTGGAGAGATATAGCCCGTATAATCCCAGAGGACACAAATAGTCTAAATAAGATAAGGTATGGATCGTACGTGGGGATATATATATTTGTTTGTATACGAAGAATTAATGAAATAAAGAAAGGAAAAAAATATCCAACAATAAACAATGTCCATCCAATGAGGTTGTGCTGGTGTGCGTCAAATTTCAGGAACCCCACATCCCACCCCCATCATCATATATACCACCAAACATATCCCTCATTCCTGCTCTTTCTTTCTCTGTCTAACTCTCACTCCTGTTCTCTTTATTCTGCTTCTTCTTCTTCGTCTTCCTCTTCCAAAATCTGAGAGTAAATTAAAGGAACACCTGTGGGGGGAAATGGCGAGAAAGTGCTCACATTGTGGGAACATAGGCCACAATTCAAGGACTTGCTCTTCATCATCATCACCATCATCATCATCCATGAGGGGCGCTTTTGTAGGACTTAGACTCTTTGGTGTTCAACTGGACATATCCTCTAATCCTTCTTATTCATCTAGTGCTGCCAGTGCCATAAAAAAAAGCTTCAGCATGGACTCCTTGCCCTCCTCCTCCTCGTCTCCTTCCTCTTCCTCTTTCTCTTCCACCACCACCACCAACAGGTTAACCATTGAAGAAATCTCCGAAAGAACCTCCCTCGGCTATCTCTCCGACGGTCTCCTCGGCCGAGTTCAAGACCGCAAAAAAGGTACATAAATAAATGTCCACTGTACTCGAGTCTTTAAATATCCTTAATTATTAGGATGGTATGTATGATACAGCGAATGAATATAATGTAATGAAAGAAGTCAACATATGTACATGAACAGGAGTGGCATGGACAGAAGAGGAGCATAGGGCATTCCTGGTAGGGCTGGAGAAGCTGGGAAAGGGGGACTGGAGAGGAATCTCAAGGAAGTATGTGAGCAGCAGAACCCCCACTCAAGTCGCCAGCCATGCTCAGAAATACTTCCTCCGTCTTTCCTCCCTTCACACCAAGAAGCGCCGCTCCAGTCTCTTCGATCTGGTATATATCGATCACATATATCCTTCTTCCATTTAATTGATCCATTATTTCTCATATTCCTCGTAATCAATTCTATATATTAAATGTGGTAAGCAGGTTGAGAGCACTCATTCAGGCCATCATGCCAATAAGGCTGGCGATTCATCATCAGTAGTGGACAACATGGAGATTGATTTGCAGGCAGTTGATGGGCTTCATAAGATAGAGGAGCCCCACAAATCATCGTCAGATCATAGACCAATTACCGAGAATAATATCAATGACCATTATTCTCAACAAGATGATGAGTTGAAATCCTCCACTAATAATGCATCACCACTTGATCTGGAGCTCACTCTTGCTGCCCCAAACACTAAGAACGACAATAATCTCCGCCAGCAGCAAAATACCCTTCTTGTTGGTCCAATCATCACAGTCACTTAATTACTCACCTTCAACCAACCCTCCATCCACCTTTTTCACTAATTCGAATCCATCTACATATATTGTACCCTTCTCTATATATCTTTAGTTTGTTCCTCGCTCTCTAATGACCACGAACTACTACTTCAAATGATTTAGACAAACATATTTTCAAGCTCTTCAATTTGATGTCCATTCATCATCAAATCCATCCGCCCAATAATATTAGCTAGTTTATGTTCAGCGTCATCCCTGGCCCATAAACTATTGTAACTACAATATTTGTATTCATATATAATACAAACCTATATATATAAAGTCTTATTTCTCTTCATCTCATCGCTGTTAAGTTTTCTTTCTGTTCGGACAGGAATCTTTTGATTGACACTTAATTAAACCAATGTATAACAACTCATTAAGATCCTTAATCGTAATTAATCTTTTTCTTGCACGGTGGATCGGAGCAGCTTTACTTGGATCGAGGAGGAAACAGACTTGACATAGATCTGGAGAAAGAAGTTCCCTCTACTGTTGCCCTAACTATTTTATGTTTTGTCATTAATATAATAAAAAATTAAAAATAATTAAAAATATGCTTAGCGTGCCTAAAACCTGATTTGGTTTTCATTATTATAAAATTGAATCAGCAAATTAAATGCCCAGCTGAGAGATGTTTCTTGCGATGACAATAGGGACAGCTGTTGAAAAGAAAACAACTGATTGGATAAAGATTCCACTCTTTGCTTTTGGCATTATTATAAAGCAAGCCTCTTTTATTTGTTTCGGGTTTGATAAAAAAGCATATTACTGTACATACTTGATTCCAGAGAGAAAATTGAATTCATTATGGCTGGAAAGGTGGCCGTCTAGCCATTAAATATTGTTAGTGGTTTTCAACATGGTTTCTTTAATTGTTTTTCCTCACGAGTTTTCTGGACCTGGAATTCATAAATTAAACCAATGCATGATAGATCAAGACACTCAAAAATGGTACGATACTCTCTGACGACATGAATCCCCACTTCATTAGCCTTTTTAGTTTTCTCCTAAACAGAGAATCGAGAAAATAAGGGATTAGCTTTAATGAAATTTAATAATTGAAAACGTAACACGAAGATTAGTTAAAAATTGTATGTATTCTAAAATTCCATCCCAAAAATTTCATTACAAATTTTTAGTGTTTGTTAACAAAATCTTTATAATAAAAACATTCAATTGATATTTTCTCCTTTTTTTTTGTGAGTGAGCATAAAAATAGAATTTATACAATATAAAATAATAACCAACAAAACAATTCGAAAGGAAATTGCTTGTCTCAATTGCGCGCTTTGAAAATTCAGCTATATATACCTGCGAAAAATTTCATTGATGGGGAATTTGAATGAACATATTGGACTATTTATCGGAGAAAAAAATGAAGAGGATGCATGGAGGTGGAGATGAGAGAAGATGGTGAGGGAGATTGGTGGGGCTAGGAATTTCTCATGTGGTGTGCCTTTCTTTCTTTTTTTTTTTTTTTTTTTGCTTTATGGTCCCCTCTTTCGCGAGCTTTAGGTCTTGGTCACTTGTGCCAACTTTGGATCCAATTAACCCAATGGTTTTCAATGTTCCTATTAGTAAAAATACCATAAAAAAGGATTAAATGTCCCAGAAATTAATTATTTCTAATTAACTAACAATTCGACAATTAATTCTATCTTTATGCTAATTTTGTCTAAAGATCTAATATATTAATTAAGTACAATTGGACAAAAAGATATATCTCTATCAACATTGCTTCAAATTTAGCATTAAAACCAATACAAATCTTGCAATTTGTCAACGTCAAAAAGTAACCATTTGAGTTGGTTACAAGGTGAAATATAAGTGACACAATGCTTCAACTTCAACTTTGATTTCTCTCATTAAGGCTGAAACACACCCATATGATGAAAACGATCAATTCAACTTTGACCTTTACAATTTAGTTCTCAATATCTAAGCAGCTCTATTATTTGTGAGAAGAGCACACGGTAACTATACACTTTATGATCGTTTACATTAGGTCAAATTATACGTGGAAACTACAAATAGTACGGGTTGTATCATGCATGATCCTCAAAATAGTTCATTAATTAATTTAAATGTTTCTAATAAATTTATTACACAAAGTTGAAAACACGTTCAATTTATAACCAAATTGACTTCAATTTATACTGAAAAATTACTGCCACCCCAACTTTAAATAACGGAGTGGAAGTTGAGTGAAGAAATGAAAACTGAAAGGGTAAAATGGAAAGTAGAGATAATGATGAGAATTAAAGTTTGTGAGGTCTAGGAAAAGTGTGAGATGAAGAGAGAAAACTTGTGGTCCCCTGCTAGATACATCTAAATTACCAAAAAACTTCTCATTTCTAATTCCTCACTTTCCCTTCTCCTATCCAAATGTATCCGAAAGAGCAGAAATTAATGAATTAAGGAAGAAGCTTTTAAGTCAATGAAAGTCAAACGATGTTTTGAGTTTGGGGATCATTTCCAATGCAATTGTCCGCGTTTCCTTTCAAAACAAACTCAATTTGTTTATATACGAATGACTACACAAGACCCGTACGTAGGCGTGCACCATATGGTCGTAATTCTAAACGTTTAATTATTTTAAGACATAGCAGTATGCTTTTCACTTTGATTATTATATTAAATAGTACTCCCTCCAGTCCCTAATATAAGAGCTAACCGCCAAAAAAACGCTTCTTAAGAAACATGTGAATGATAGTGATGCTACCAAAATTTTTGATAAAAACTCCGCAAGTGCACGGATCGTATTTTAGTAAAGTGGTAAATCAAGGTCGATCCCACAGAGACTCGGACAATTAATAACTAGGCATTAGATCTCCTATTTTCATTCAAGTTGAGTAAATACAAGAAATTAAATTTAATTACCTAACATCTAAGAAACTAAAATAAAACAAATATTCACACAAGAAATTCACGAGTCAAAAGAACAACCTAGAGCCACTAATCCCTTATCTGCTTCTTAGATTTTATTCCCACTAAATTAATTATGAATTAATTCAACTAGCTAATCTAGAGTACTAGTGTCTATAAATGCCTTCCGGTCCACTTACATCCTTGCCTAGCTTAATTACACAATGTCTTGCACTAATTTACTAGGCTAATTTATCTCGGTACCGCTCTAATGTGACTATGTAGGGCTTCTAGGTATATTCCTATCCTAGTCGCAAATCAGATTAAAATCCAATCCTACACTATTTAATCTCATGGTCTATTTAAAATTCCCTCTTCCGAGTCCAATTCTAAATTCCCTAAACATGTCTAATGGTGATCAAGCACTAAACAAGTTAATCAATAATAGCAAGATTAAATAAACTAAATCAAATTAACCATGACTAAATAGTGGGACATAAAATACTAAGTTACAAACAAGTTCATAGTACTCTAAGTTGTAAAAGAAATTAACCACACATATTCAAACGAATCCCAACAAGCAAAAGTTCAGAGTCTAAAATCAATAGAAAATAGAAACGAGACCAGCTTATTGGATGCTCAACAATGGAACTCTCTAAAACTCACGACAAGATGCTCAGGAAAATATGAAAGTGCAGCAGCCACCTTCCTTCACTCGTTCGTGTGATGATGAATGTATGTGTGTGAATCACTTGGTGGCCTCCTCCTTTTGTCTTTTGTGCGTTCCCTCCTCAGATGCTTCGTGAGTGTATTTAGAGTTGAATGCGGTTCAATTAATGCCACCAAGACAAGACAAGACTATGCACCTCCAACTTCCTTCCTTCTCCGCGCGAATTCTCGTTCTTCTTTTCTTTGTGCTTTGTAGCCAATTCCTTTTCTTTTCTTTTGATACGTGTGTATTTAGGCTTTAGGGTTGGAAGAATTGTAACCAGCCTCTCCTCTAGGCTTTAGGAAATAGGAAGAATTATGACCAAGCATCTCTTCTCCTCAATTGCATGTGTATATTTATAATAAAATAGCCCAACACCATATTGCCTTTGCCTTGCATGTTAAGTTTCTTTTCTTTCCTTTTCTTGTATGATGAATGCACATAATCAAATCAACCTCTTTCTCTTTATTTCCTTTTTCATTAAATCTGCATTCATGAAGAGAAAGAAATAGGAAATAATCACAATGACTCAATCACATAATCTCATTAATAGGAAACTTCTCATCAAAATATTTCTTTTAATATATTAAGTTTCCTATTTCAATTAAATTTCAGATTTTCCAAAAGAATGACTCATATAATCCTCAAATTACTTTCTTTCCAATTCACAACAAAATCACTTGTTTATTTAATTAATGACTCCCCAAATACAACAAAATATTTCCTAAAAACCACTAAATATGGGGAGTCATCACACCCCCACACTTGCATTAAATCTTGTCCTCAAGATTTCAAATTGTTAACACATTAGCACAAAAATGAAATCAAGTTTTTATCATCACAAAGTTGGAATCAATTCAAACTCTCAACAATTAAATCCTCTTAGAAATCTCTCTCACCATCCCCAAATGCAAGAAATAGGGCAATCAATTTGATAGAGATAAATCACAAAAGCATGTCCCTCACCGGTCAAGTGTTTACACTCTACTCTCAAAGTATATAGGGGTTGTGTTTCACTCAATTCCATCTATGTAATCCAGCTACCATAGACTTGTTTATCATCTCGATATTCACTCTTATATCTCAATGCACACACAAATCAAAAGGACTTTTAAGGGTTGTAATGAAAAAGGTAGGATAATGAAATGAAAATGAGATAGAGGTATATTTGAAAAGTGCTAAACCATTTCAATTATAGTAAGGAATGAAGGAATCACTTAACTTGATAAGCACATAAGGGTTGACTCTTTTAAACTCCACAATTCTTCAATTCTTTCGATTTTCATCTTCTTCTTTCTTTCTTTTTTTTTCTTTTCTTTCTTTTTTTTTTGCACACTTTGTGTGATTTTTTTTTCTCTTTTTCACCTTCACTTTTTTTTTTATTTTTTTGTTTTCTCCTTTCTTCAACACTTATATTTCCCCTTTTCCTTTTCTAATTCCTTCACCCCTTTCCATATGAATATAGTATAACACTTTTCAAAGCGTAAATGGAAGAAATAGATAAGAGATGAAAAATTGCATCAAAAGAATTCAAAGGCTAAAATATGCAATCTTTCTTTTTAAAAGAGAAGTAGGCTCAAAGGAGTTAAGCAATGGAAATAATGTAAAAAGGATGGCTATTTGGCTAAACTGGCTATGAAACGAAGGCCTTAATCATTTTTGTGCATGCAAGAGACTCGAGCGTCAAAAGAGATTCAAGACAAGTTCTAGAGGGGAAGTTACAATAGATGTACTCACTCATGCAAGAATAAAATTAAGGCTCAAATTCCTCACATGGCTTTTTGACATACTAGAGTAATTTATCTAAAGCAAAGAGCTTGCCTTTTCACTTACATTCAAAGAAGATGAGATCAAAGTCTAATCAAATCCAATTGTTTCAAGTCCAAATCAATCCCAAAATTGGCAAAAGTTTTTTTTTTCAAGAAAATTTTACAAAATGAAAGTTTGAGGACAATCTTTAGAGAACAATGATACCCTCATACCCCCACACTTAGATGTCACATTATCCCCAATGTGAACATGTAACACAAGTAGTGAAATTACAAAAATATCTATAACAAGTGTAAAGATAACAAATATTTCAACTTCCATATCAACCAAGCAAAGTACTCAAGAGGCATACAGTTAAGACTAATCATCACACAAGCACATATCAATAAGCACCATCACTCATTACCAAAATAATTCTCAGTCAAATAATATCAAGAAAAGGTTAGAAGAATACTCCCCTTCCTCTTCTCGATTTCCACTCTTAGCTCCTAGTCCATCAAGATCAAGTTGAAGCATCCTTTGAGGTCAAAAGAAAAAAAAATCCTACAAACTCCAAAAAAAAACAAAGCATCAAATACCAAAACCTTGGGTTGCCTCCCAAGAAGCGCTAAGTTTAAAGTCTTCAGCCAGACTTTCCAAACAAATCCTAGTCATAAGTATCAAAAACCATAATCACTTCATCTTCATTCCTTTTCAAACAGTATAAGTAATCAATCAAAGTAATGACTTGTGCCTTTTCAATTATAGACAATTTCAAAGAACAAGCAATCACTGATTTCAAAGGAATTAGAATATGCTCATACAAACAATTAGATATATGTCTTTCTAAGAATAATGAGCATCCAATAAAATCAATTTGACTCTCATCAGTAAAAGTCACAACAGTAATAGTAATAGGAGAATCATCCAAAGCAGCTATAGGAACACTCACATCAACATGTATATCAGAATCACAAGCAGTTAAATTCACACTTTGAAGATCAATTAAACACCCATCAATTTCTTCTAAACAAGTTTCAGGCTCTATGACAATCTCTAAATCTTCTTTAACTTCCTGTTCATCCCTATCCTCAACTTCCTCATATTCAATCTCATTAGATAACAAAGGGGAACTATGATTTAAGGACGGATTTTGTTTCACTTCTTCAAGGTCTCTGCACATTTGACTCATCTGTGCTACAAGATTTTGTACTCTTGATTCAAACTTAGTCTCAATTGAGTCTAACCTTTTGAAACATTTCTCTTGCCATTTCAAACACATATCGGCTAATCTTTCTAATATGTCAAATCTTTCTTCTCTATGAGAGATTTCACCATCCTCAAAATTGTTTCCTTGAACATGTGAATAAGATATGAAGGGTGTGTTTATTGCATGTGAATAAGGATCAACATGTGGGTTCCAACACTCATCCTGCTCAAAATTCCAACTAGGCCTAGAAAAATTATCAACATAAGTTTGTTGCCTAGTGAAATCATCTCCTATATAATTTATGGTAGGCAAAAATGGACAATTTCCTGGTATATGATTATTTTCACAGTGATAACATCGATACCATTTATAATAATTAAGCTCTGAAAAGTCCATCTTTCTATTTTTTCAAAAGAAAAAAAAAACTCAAACTAAAACTACTTAAGAATTTCTAATTCTAATTACTAATTGCCTTGAGTCCCCGGCAACGGCGCCAAAAACTTGATGCTACCAAAATTTTTGATAAAAACTCCGCAAGTGCACGGATCGTATTTTAGTAAAGTGGTAAATCAAGGTCGATCCCACAGAGACTCGGACAATTAATAACTAGGCATTAGATCTCCTATTTTCATTCAAGTTGAGTAAATACAAGAAATTAAATTTAATTACCTAACATCTAAGAAACTAAAATAAAACAAATATTCACACAAGAAATTCACGAGTCAAAAGAACAACCTAGAGCCACTAATCCCTTATCTGCTTCTTAGATTTTATTCCCACTAAATTAATTATGAATTAATTCAACTAGCTAATCTAGAGTACTAGTGTCTATAAATGCCTTCCGGTCCACTTACATCCTTGCCTAGCTTAATTACACAATGTCTTGCACTAATTTACTAGGCTAATTTATCTCGGTACCGCTCTAATGTGACTATGTAGGGCTTCTAGGTATATTCCTATCCTAGTCGCAAATCAGATTAAAATCCAATCCTACACTATTTAATCTCATGGTCTATTTAAAATTCCCTCTTCCGAGTCCAATTCTAAATTCCCTAAACATGTCTAATGGTGATCAAGCACTAAACAAGTTAATCAATAATAGCAAGATTAAATAAACTAAATCAAATTAACCATGACTAAATAGTGGGACATAAAATACTAAGTTACAAACAAGTTCATAGTACTCTAAGTTGTAAAAGAAATTAACCACACATATTCAAACGAATCCCAACAAGCAAAAGTTCAGAGTCTAAAATCAATAGAAAATAGAAACGAGACCAGCTTATTGGATGCTCAACAATGGAACTCTCTAAAACTCACGACAAGATGCTCAGGAAAATATGAAAGTGCAGCAGCCACCTTCCTTCACTCGTTCGTGTGATGATGAATGTATGTGTGTGAATCACTTGGTGGCCTCCTCCTTTTGTCTTTTGTGCGTTCCCTCCTCAGATGCTTCGTGAGTGTATTTAGAGTTGAATGCGGTTCAATTAATGCCACCAAGACAAGACAAGACTATGCACCTCCAACTTCCTTCCTTCTCCGCGCGAATTCTCGTTCTTCTTTTCTTTGTGCTTTGTAGCCAATTCCTTTTCTTTTCTTTTGATACGTGTGTATTTAGGCTTTAGGGTTGGAAGAATTGTAACCAGCCTCTCCTCTAGGCTTTAGGAAATAGGAAGAATTATGACCAAGCATCTCTTCTCCTCAATTGCATGTGTATATTTATAATAAAATAGCCCAACACCATATTGCCTTTGCCTTGCATGTTAAGTTTCTTTTCTTTCCTTTTCTTGTATGATGAATGCACATAATCAAATCAACCTCTTTCTCTTTATTTCCTTTTTCATTAAATCTGCATTCATGAAGAGAAAGAAATAGGAAATAATCACAATGACTCAATCACATAATCTCATTAATAGGAAACTTCTCATCAAAATATTTCTTTTAATATATTAAGTTTCCTATTTCAATTAAATTTCAGATTTTCCAAAAGAATGACTCATATAATCCTCAAATTACTTTCTTTCCAATTCACAACAAAATCACTTGTTTATTTAATTAATGACTCCCCAAATACAACAAAATATTTCCTAAAAACCACTAAATATGGGGAGTCATCACACCCCCACACTTGCATTAAATCTTGTCCTCAAGATTTCAAATTGTTAACACATTAGCACAAAAATGAAATCAAGTTTTTATCATCACAAAGTTGGAATCAATTCAAACTCTCAACAATTAAATCCTCTTAGAAATCTCTCTCACCATCCCCAAATGCAAGAAATAGGGCAATCAATTTGATAGAGATAAATCACAAAAGCATGTCCCTCACCGGTCAAGTGTTTACACTCTACTCTCAAAGTATATAGGGGTTGTGTTTCACTCAATTCCATCTATGTAATCCAGCTACCATAGACTTGTTTATCATCTCGATATTCACTCTTATATCTCAATGCACACACAAATCAAAAGGACTTTTAAGGGTTGTAATGAAAAAGGTAGGATAATGAAATGAAAATGAGATAGAGGTATATTTGAAAAGTGCTAAACCATTTCAATTATAGTAAGGAATGAAGGAATCACTTAACTTGATAAGCACATAAGGGTTGACTCTTTTAAACTCCACAATTCTTCAATTCTTTCGATTTTCATCTTCTTCTTTCTTTCTTTTTTTTTCTTTTCTTTCTTTTTTTTTTGCACACTTTGTGTGATTTTTTTTTCTCTTTTTCACCTTCACTTTTTTTTTTATTTTTTTGTTTTCTCCTTTCTTCAACACTTATATTTCCCCTTTTCCTTTTCTAATTCCTTCACCCCTTTCCATATGAATATAGTATAACACTTTTCAAAGCGTAAATGGAAGAAATAGATAAGAGATGAAAAATTGCATCAAAAGAATTCAAAGGCTAAAATATGCAATCTTTCTTTTTAAAAGAGAAGTAGGCTCAAAGGAGTTAAGCAATGGAAATAATGTAAAAAGGATGGCTATTTGGCTAAACTGGCTATGAAACGAAGGCCTTAATCATTTTTGTGCATGCAAGAGACTCGAGCGTCAAAAGAGATTCAAGACAAGTTCTAGAGGGGAAGTTACAATAGATGTACTCACTCATGCAAGAATAAAATTAAGGCTCAAATTCCTCACAGGGCTTTTTGACATACTAGAGTAATTTATCTAAAGCAAAGAGCTTGCCTTTTCACTTACATTCAAAGAAGATGAGATCAAAGTCTAATCAAATCCAATTGTTTCAAGTCCAAATCAATCCCAAAATTGGCAAAAGTTTTTTTTTTCAAGAAAATTTTACAAAATGAAAGTTTGAGGACAATCTTTAGAGAACAATGATACCCTCATACCCCCACACTTAGATGTCACATTATCCCCAATGTGAACATGTAACACAAGTAGTGAAATTACAAAAATATCTATAACAAGTGTAAAGATAACAAATATTTCAACTTCCATATCAACCAAGCAAAGTACTCAAGAGGCATACAGTTAAGACTAATCATCACACAAGCACATATCAATAAGCACCATCACTCATTACCAAAATAATTCTCAGTCAAATAATATCAAGAAAATGTTAGAAGAATACTCCCCTTCCTCTTCTCGATTTCCACTCTTAGCTCCTAGTCCATCAAGATCAAGTTGAAGCATCCTTTGAGGTCAAAAGAAAAAAAAATCCTACAAACTCCAAAAAAAAACAAAGCATCAAATACCAAAACCTTGGGTTGCCTCCCAAGAAGCGCTAAGTTTAAAGTCTTCAGCCAGACTTTCCAAACAAATCCTAGTCATAAGTATCAAAAACCATAATCACTTCATCTTCATTCCTTTTCAAACAGTATAAGTAATCAATCAAAGTAATGACTTGTGCCTTTTCAATTATAGACAATTTCAAAGAACAAGCAATCACTGATTTCAAAGGAATTAGAATATGCTCATACAAACAATTAGATATATGTCTTTCTAAGAATAATGAGCATCCAATAAAATCAATTTGACTCTCATCAGTAAAAGTCACAACAGTAATAGTAATAGGAGAATCATCCAAAGCAGCTATAGGAACACTCACATCAACATGTATATCAGAATCACAAGCAGTTAAATTCACACTTTGAAGATCAATTAAACACCCATCAATTTCTTCTAAACAAGTTTCAGGCTCTATGACAATCTCTAAATCTTCTTTAACTTCCTGTTCATCCCTATCCTCAACTTCCTCATATTCAATCTCATTAGATAACAAAGGGGAACTATGATTTAAGGACGGATTTTGTTTCACTTCTTCAAGGTCTCTGCACATTTGACTCATCTGTGCTACAAGATTTTGTACTCTTGATTCAAACTTAGTCTCAATTGAGTCTAACCTTTTGAAACATTTCTCTTGCCATTTCAAACACATATCGGCTAATCTTTCTAATATGTCAAATCTTTCTTCTCTATGAGAGATTTCACCATCCTCAAAATTGTTTCCTTGAACATGTGAATAAGATATGAAGGGTGTGTTTATTGCATGTGAATAAGGATCAACATGTGGGTTCCAACACTCATCCTGCTCAAAATTCCAACTAGGCCTAGAAAAATTATCAACATAAGTTTGTTGCCTAGTGAAATCATCTCCTATATAATTTATGGTAGGCAAAAATGGACAATTTCCTGGTATATGATTATTTTCACAGTGATAACATCGATACCATTTATAATAATTAAGCTCTGAAAAGTCCATCTTTCTATTTTTTCAAAAGAAAAAAAAAACTCAAACTAAAACTACTTAAGAATTTCTAATTCTAATTACTAATTGCCTTGAGTCCCCGGCAACGGCGCCAAAAACTTGATGCTACCAAAATTTTTGATAAAAACTCCGCAAGTGCACGGATCGTATTTTAGTAAAGTGGTAAATCAAGGTCGATCCCACAGAGACTCGGACAATTAATAACTAGGCATTAGATCTCCTATTTTCATTCAAGTTGAGTAAATACAAGAAATTAAATTTAATTACCTAACATCTAAGAAACTAAAATAAAACAAATATTCACACAAGAAATTCACGAGTCAAAAGAACAACCTAGAGCCACTAATCCCTTATCTGCTTCTTAGATTTTATTCCCACTAAATTAATTATGAATTAATTCAACTAGCTAATCTAGAGTACTAGTGTCTATAAATGCCTTCCGGTCCACTTACATCCTTGCCTAGCTTAATTACACAATGTCTTGCACTAATTTACTAGGCTAATTTATCTCGGTACCGCTCTAATGTGACTATGTAGGGCTTCTAGGTATATTCCTATCCTAGTCGCAAATCAGATTAAAATCCAATCCTACACTATTTAATCTCATGGTCTATTTAAAATTCCCTCTTCCGAGTCCAATTCTAAATTCCCTAAACATGTCTAATGGTGATCAAGCACTAAACAAGTTAATCAATAATAGCAAGATTAAATAAACTAAATCAAATTAACCATGACTAAATAGTGGGACATAAAATACTAAGTTACAAACAAGTTCATAGTACTCTAAGTTGTAAAAGAAATTAACCACACATATTCAAACGAATCCCAACAAGCAAAAGTTCAGAGTCTAAAATCAATAGAAAATAGAAACGAGACCAGCTTATTGGATGCTCAACAATGGAACTCTCTAAAACTCACGACAAGATGCTCAGGAAAATATGAAAGTGCAGCAGCCACCTTCCTTCACTCGTTCGTGTGATGATGAATGTATGTGTGTGAATCACTTGGTGGCCTCCTCCTTTTGTCTTTTGTGCGTTCCCTCCTCAGATGCTTCGTGAGTGTATTTAGAGTTGAATGCGGTTCAATTAATGCCACCAAGACAAGACAAGACTATGCACCTCCAACTTCCTTCCTTCTCCGCGCGAATTCTCGTTCTTCTTTTCTTTGTGCTTTGTAGCCAATTCCTTTTCTTTTCTTTTGATACGTGTGTATTTAGGCTTTAGGGTTGGAAGAATTGTAACCAGCCTCTCCTCTAGGCTTTAGGAAATAGGAAGAATTATGACCAAGCATCTCTTCTCCTCAATTGCATGTGTATATTTATAATAAAATAGCCCAACACCATATTGCCTTTGCCTTGCATGTTAAGTTTCTTTTCTTTCCTTTTCTTGTATGATGAATGCACATAATCAAATCAACCTCTTTCTCTTTATTTCCTTTTTCATTAAATCTGCATTCATGAAGAGAAAGAAATAGGAAATAATCACAATGACTCAATCACATAATCTCATTAATAGGAAACTTCTCATCAAAATATTTCTTTTAATATATTAAGTTTCCTATTTCAATTAAATTTCAGATTTTCCAAAAGAATGACTCATATAATCCTCAAATTACTTTCTTTCCAATTCACAACAAAATCACTTGTTTATTTAATTGACTCCCCAAATACAACAAAATATTTCCTAAAAACCACTAAATATGGGGAGTCATCACACCCCCACACTTGCATTAAATCTTGTCCTCAAGATTTCAAATTGTTAACACATTAGCACAAAAATGAAATCAAGTTTTTATCATCACAAAGTTGGAATCAATTCAAACTCTCAACAATTAAATCCTCTTAGAAATCTCTCTCACCATCCCCAAATGCAAGAAATAGGGCAATCAATTTGATAGAGATAAATCACAAAAGCATGTCCCTCACCGGTCAAGTGTTTACACTCTACTCTCAAAGTATATAGGGGTTGTGTTTCACTCAATTCCATCTATGTAATCCAGCTACCATAGACTTGTTTATCATCTCGATATTCACTCTTATATCTCAATGCACACACAAATCAAAAGGACTTTTAAGGGTTGTAATGAAAAAGGTAGGATAATGAAATGAAAATGAGATAGAGGTATATTTGAAAAGTGCTAAACCATTTCAATTATAGTAAGGAATGAAGGAATCACTTAACTTGATAAGCACATAAGGGTTGACTCTTTTAAACTCCACAATTCTTCAATTCTTTCGATTTTCATCTTCTTCTTTCTTTCTTTTTTTTCTTTTCTTTCTTTTTTTTTTGCACACTTTGTGTGATTTTTTTTTCTCTTTTTCACCTTCACTTTTTTTTTTATTTTTTTGTTTTCTCCTTTCTTCAACACTTATATTTCCCCTTTTCCTTTTCTAATTCCTTCACCCCTTTCCATATGAATATAGTATAACACTTTTCAAAGCGTAAATGGAAGAAATAGATAAGAGATGAAAAATTGCATCAAAAGAATTCAAAGGCTAAAATATGCAATCTTTCTTTTTAAAAGAGAAGTAGGCTCAAAGGAGTTAAGCAATGGAAATAATGTAAAAAGGATGGCTATTTGGCTAAACTGGCTATGAAACGAAGGCCTTAATCATTTTTGTGCATGCAAGAGACTCGAGCGTCAAAAGAGATTCAAGACAAGTTCTAGAGGGGAAGTTACAATAGATGTACTCACTCATGAAAGAATAAAATTAAGGCTCAAATTCCTCACAGGGCTTTTTGACATACTAGAGTAATTTATCTAAAGCAAAGAGCTTGCCTTTTCACTTACATTCAAAGAAGATGAGATCAAAGTCTAATCAAATCCAATTGTTTCAAGTCCAAATCAATCCCAAAATTGGCAAAAGTTTTTTTTTTCAAGAAAATTTTACAAAATGAAAGTTTGAGGACAATCTTTAGAGAACAATGATACCCTCATACCCCCACACTTAGATGTCACATTATCCCCAATGTGAACATGTAACACAAGTAGTGAAATTACAAAAATATCTATAACAAGTGTAAAGATAACAAATATTTCAACTTCCATATCAACCAAGCAAAGTACTCAAGAGGCATACAGTTAAGACTAATCATCACACAAGCACATATCAATAAGCACCATCACTCATTACCAAAATAATTCTCAGTCAAATAATATCAAGAAAAGGTTAGAAGAATACTCCCCTTCCTCTTCTCGATTTCCACTCTTAGCTCCTAGTCCATCAAGATCAAGTTGAAGCATCCTTTGAGGTCAAAAGAAAAAAAAATCCTACAAACTCCAAAAAAAAACAAAGCATCAAATACCAAAACCTTGGGTTGCCTCCCAAGAAGCGCTAAGTTTAAAGTCTTCAGCCAGACTTTCCAAACAAATCCTAGTCATAAGTATCAAAAACCATAATCACTTCATCTTCATTCCTTTTCAAACAGTATAAGTAATCAATCAAAGTAATGACTTGTGCCTTTTCAATTATAGACAATTTCAAAGAACAAGCAATCACTGATTTCAAAGGAATTAGAATATGCTCATACAAACAATTAGATATATGTCTTTCTAAGAATAATGAGCATCCAATAAAATCAATTTGACTCTCATCAGTAAAAGTCACAACAGTAATAGTAATAGGAGAATCATCCAAAGCAGCTATAGGAACACTCACATCAACATGTATATCAGAATCACAAGCAGTTAAATTCACACTTTGAAGATCAATTAAACACCCATCAATTTCTTCTAAACAAGTTTCAGGCTCTATGACAATCTCTAAATCTTCTTTAACTTCCTGTTCATCCCTATCCTCAACTTCCTCATATTCAATCTCATTAGATAACAAAGGGGAACTATGATTTAAGGACGGATTTTGTTTCACTTCTTCAAGGTCTCTGCACATTTGACTCATCTGTGCTACAAGATTTTGTACTCTTGATTCAAACTTAGTCTCAATTGAGTCTAACCTTTTGAAACATTTCTCTTGCCATTTCAAACACATATCGGCTAATCTTTCTAATATGTCAAATCTTTCTTCTCTATGAGAGATTTCACCATCCTCAAAATTGTTTCCTTGAACATGTGAATAAGATATGAAGGGTGTGTTTATTGCATGTGAATAAGGATCAACATGTGGGTTCCAACACTCATCCTGCTCAAAATTCCAACTAGGCCTAGAAAAATTATCAACATAAGTTTGTTGCCTAGTGAAATCATCTCCTATATAATTTATGGTAGGCAAAAATGGACAATTTCCTGGTATATGATTATTTTCACAGTGATAACATCGATACCATTTATAATAATTAAGCTCTGAAAAGTCCATCTTTCTATTTTTTCAAAAGAAAAAAAAAACTCAAACTAAAACTACTTAAGAATTTCTAATTCTAATTACTAATTGCCTTGAGTCCCCGGCAACGGCGCCAAAAACTTGATGCTACCAAAATTTTTGATAAAAACTCCGCAAGTGCACGGATCGTATTTTAGTAAAGTGGTAAATCAAGGTCGATCCCACAGAGACTCGGACAATTAATAACTAGGCATTAGATCTCCTATTTTCATTCAAGTTGAGTAAATACAAGAAATTAAATTTAATTACCTAACATCTAAGAAACTAAAATAAAACAAATATTCACACAAGAAATTCACGAGTCAAAAGAACAACCTAGAGCCACTAATCCCTTATCTGCTTCTTAGATTTTATTCCCACTAAATTAATTATGAATTAATTCAACTAGCTAATCTAGAGTACTAGTGTCTATAAATGCCTTCCGGTCCACTTACATCCTTGCCTAGCTTAATTACACAATGTCTTGCACTAATTTACTAGGCTAATTTATCTCGGTACCGCTCTAATGTGACTATGTAGGGCTTCTAGGTATATTCCTATCCTAGTCGCAAATCAGATTAAAATCCAATCCTACACTATTTAATCTCATGGTCTATTTAAAATTCCCTCTTCCGAGTCCAATTCTAAATTCCCTAAACATGTCTAATGGTGATCAAGCACTAAACAAGTTAATCAATAATAGCAAGATTAAATAAACTAAATCAAATTAACCATGACTAAATAGTGGGACATAAAATACTAAGTTACAAACAAGTTCATAGTACTCTAAGTTGTAAAAGAAATTAACCACACATATTCAAACGAATCCCAACAAGCAAAAGTTCAGAGTCTAAAATCAATAGAAAATAGAAACGAGACCAGCTTATTGGATGCTCAACAATGGAACTCTCTAAAACTCACGACAAGATGCTCAGGAAAATATGAAAGTGCAGCAGCCACCTTCCTTCACTCGTTCGTGTGATGATGAATGTATGTGTGTGAATCACTTGGTGGCCTCCTCCTTTTGTCTTTTGTGCGTTCCCTCCTCAGATGCTTCGTGAGTGTATTTAGAGTTGAATGCGGTTCAATTAATGCCACCAAGACAAGACAAGACTATGCACCTCCAACTTCCTTCCTTCTCCGCGCGAATTCTCGTTCTTCTTTTCTTTGTGCTTTGTAGCCAATTCCTTTTCTTTTCTTTTGATACGTGTGTATTTAGGCTTTAGGGTTGGAAGAATTGTAACCAGCCTCTCCTCTAGGCTTTAGGAAATAGGAAGAATTATGACCAAGCCTCTCTTCTCCTCAATTGCATGTGTATATTTATAATAAAATAGCCCAACACCATATTGCCTTTGCCTTGCATGTTAAGTTTCTTTTCTTTCCTTTTCTTGTATGATGAATGCACATAATCAAATCAACCTCTTTCTCTTTATTTCCTTTTTCATTAAATCTGCATTCATGAAGAGAAAGAAATAGAAAATAATCACAATGACTCAATCACATAATCTCATTAATAGGAAACTTCTCATCAAAATATTTCTTTTAATATATTAAGTTTCCTATTTCAATTAAATTTCAGATTTTCCAAAAGAATGACTCATATAATCCTCAAATTACTTTCTTTCCAATTCACAACAAAATCACTTGTTTATTTAATTAATGACTCCCCAAATACAACAAAATATTTCCTAAAAACCACTAAATATGGGGAGTCATCAGATAGTTAGGATACTGGAGTTAATGCTTCTTTTCTAATATTGCCCATATTTATTATGATACTTTTAAGAGAGAGAGAAATACTTAAGCATTAATCAATATCAAAGAGAGTTAGGGGCAAAGTAGGAAAAACACATTAAATGAGGATAGAATGTGAGATGAGCTCTTATATCAGGGACCAAAACTATTCAAATTTTGAGCTCTTATATTAAGGACCACGTGAAGTACTTTATCTGTTTCTAAATACAAAATCATTTTCTCTAATTTGATTATAATAAATGTAAACACCCTATTTTGTCTGGGCCCACCAAATTAAAAATAAAAAAAATAAAAAATAAAAAATAATAAAAAAATAAATAATATAAAAACAAAAAATATAATAAAACAAGATATGCTCTATTGATTCTTTCTTGTGAGGCAAGCACAAGTCAAATTGTGTAAGGGTCAAACAAAGATTGACAACTAAGTGAGGAAATTGGAAATAATTGTGGTGATTGTGTCATAAAAGAATGATTCCCCATCAATTAGAATTTGATTTGAAAGGGAATTTGAGTAAAAAGGAAAATTTTTATTGGCCAATCAAGTTTCATAATGGAATTGATACATGTGCAACCATCATAAAAAGGAAAAAGGAAATTAACATGATATGGAGAGAATGATTGGTGAGCATAAATCAAAAAATAATAAATGGACATTTAAGATGAAACCCTATGGTTGGTGGCCTATATAAGTGAGAGCAAGAGAGCATATAAGGGATTTTTTTGGGAGATGTTAGGTTTAGTGATGATCATTTTTTGGGTGGTTTTTGAAAGAGAGAAAAAGGCTAGGTTGAGAGTAAAGAAAAGAGGTGTATTAGAAAGGTATACATCTATAACATACTTCTTATATTTCTTGGGGAAACATAGAGAGAAGGTGAGTGAAGAGTGATTTGTTGTGACATCTCTTCTTCTTCTTCTTCTTCTTCTTATTCTTCTTCTTCTTACCTTTGTTTTCTTATGCCGATGAAAGTCTATTGTAGACGGAGGCATTCATAATCTCTCTCTAATCTCATTAAGGCAAAGGTGATATAACCCTCTAAGGCAACTTGATTATCTCTTCACCTAGCCAATGATTTGAGATAAGAGAGGATTATTCTTATTTATTTGTTATTCTTTGAAAATAATTTTTTTTATATACATGTATATATTTTTTTGCAATATTTTATCTTTGCTTGATATATGATTTTGTTTCGATTTTATTTTCAAATTATGAAATCTTTTTTCTTTTTTTTATATAAATAAAAAATAAAATGGTTTTCATAAAAGAGTGGCATAGGTTGAATGATTTTCATCCGTGAAAGATTGAATTATCTTCTCAGGTTAAAAGTCAATTGTTTCTCCGAGAGAGATTATCTCCTCAGGCGATTCAATCAAAGTTGTGAAGTGTTTCCTCTTTAAAAAATAAATAAATATGCATTTTCATAATATAAAAAAAAAAACCAAAAATAATATATTTTTTTTTCTTCTTAAATTTAAACAAATGTTTTCTTTAAAAAACACAAACCAAGTGACACGCATTTCTACCCGAACTACATGGGCTTTGATCCCTTAAGGGTACGTAGGCCCTAGGTCAAATCCTAGGTCAAGTCCAAAAATGTAAAAAATATTTTTTGTTTCTTTCTTTGTTTTTTTTTGTTTATTTTTATTTTTATTTGTATATATTGATTTCTTGTTTATTTTTATTTGTATATATTGATTTCTCTTGGTAATTTAAAATAAAATTAAAATTAAGGTCATATTTATTTTTAAATAAGTAACTTAGGGTAACCGTTTTCTTGAACGGGTGCTGTGGGGTGCCTAACACCTTCCCCACGCACAATCGACTCCCGAACCCTATTTTTAATTTTTCTTATTTTAAAAGGTTTTCCAAAATATCCTTTTTTAAAAATTTTGGTGGCGACTCCATTTTTCCGCTTAATTTAACCTAATTTTTCGGGCGCTACAATAAAGATCCTAGTTAAGTTAGTTATTAATATTGGTGGCGGCGCGTTAGCTTTGACATTTTGTGCCGTTTATCAAGCAAAATGTCACGATAACTGTATGTAAAACTTCTCGTGCCGTTTCAATTATAAAACGGCACAATTGTGGCGGCACGATAGGCCTATTTTGTATTAGTGAATCTATCATAACCATATACTTTTATTCTCACTCTCTCACTCTTACTTGTTTATTATAAATAAACATTATGGGAGTTTAATTTATTAGGAAAAAATTGAGAAAAATTAGAAAATTACTTATATTTATGAAAAAATTGAAATTTAAAAGTGATTTTATATTTAGGATTGGAAGGAGTACTATACCATTCAAGTCTCAACCACACGTTGTCTTGGTGTTGAAGCATAGCGAAAGTCCAAACAACTTTTTAAAGTATCCATACGAACCCGTCAGAACTCGGACTCAGCAACCATAGCTTAGCTTGCTTCTTTTTCCCCCTATTTTAGCAGGTCATCTTTAATGAAATGTAACTTAAAACCCAAATTTAAAGTAGAATGATGGTCACATATGATTGACAAAGTGTAAGGTTAATTTGTGTGAGTATTCTGGACACTTTTACCGTATATATAAAATGTGTGCGTGAAGTACTATGAAGATAAGGGTAGGAAGATAAGGCTTTATTTAATGTAGTATATCTTTATTCTAACTACTTTCTATCTATTTTCACCTAAACAATGAGACACAGAGAAATTCAAGTAGCAGTTCTGTATCAGATAATTTACACAAATACATACAATAAATTATATATGCATTGATTTTAGAAGTACATATTTCTTTGAACAAACTCATTCACTATCCTATTTTTATAATTAACGTCCATCCAAATACAATCTATCTATCACTATACCTAAAGGAGGCATAGAGAAATCCCAAGTAGGAAGTACAATATAAAAACATTTTCTGTAACTTGTGATTAAAACAGGTGTTGTGTTAGTATAAATTACTTTTCCCCATGCGTAAAACTTAAAATTTCTTTATAGATATATATATATATATATATATATATATATATATATATATATATATATATATATATATATATATATATAGCACATGTTTCTTTTATAAATTAAGAGTTGTGGTAGGCTGTTGTCTATTAAAATAATCACGAGGTACGGATATATTAAAAAGATACTAGCTACCGGAAGCTAAAACATGCTTGCAGGTGATCAGATGGGCAACAAATTAAATCTTAATTTAAGCTTGCTTTGAATGACAGCAAGAGAAGGAAAAGGAAATTAATTAGAATGATGAGATCACGTAGTGAGAAGAATGAGATATAGACATATAGAGATATAAAGGAGTATATAGAGAAATGTGTGTGATCGAAGGATGATGTGTGAATATGAAATGTCGCATTAAAGGCGCTTTTAGGATATATTGACGTTTCAACCAAACAGTCTGGTCTTGTTTACTTGCCTGCAACGTGAGGGGGTCCCAATTATATTCGGATCTTTTCTCTTCATATATCACCCTTTTGTGGCTGTGGAAGCCCTCTCTCCTAGCCTTCTTTATATCTCTTCACATGGATCACAAATTTTTTGTTTACATATTAAAATTCTCATATATAACCCAGATATATGACAATATTATCTTTTTGTCTGTCTTGATTTTAAAATCTAGGTTTGAGAGTGTGTTAAACAAGCACATATCATTCCACAATTAGTCAATGGTTTGTAAGAAAAATAAAAGTGTATTTAGCAAAAAAAAAAAGAAGAAAATATATAAAAGTGTAGTACTCACATGTATGTGGTTTAATAATATGATTGGCACAATAGATGCACCACTCGGAAAAACGAGAAGTAACCATTGAACTGAATGGTTTTGCCGAGGAATAAAATACCCTATTTATAGGGTAAAGTGACTATGTAGGCAACTGCGTTCTCTCGCAACGGGGGATCGGAGGAGATCATATATTCTATCTTTCTCACCTCTATTTATCCAAATATTTTTATTTTTAGGGTTAACTTTTTTTTGTTTAATTTAATAATTAGATTTTATATAAAGTTAGTGACATTTAAATATTTTATTGGCAAAAAATGAATTATTTTTCAATTTTATATGATTTTTCAAATATTCAATGATTAAAATTCTATATTTTTGAAGTTAAAACATTAAATCTTCAAAAAATCATATAAAATATAAAAAAATTAAACTATTTTTTGTTCATAAAATATTACAACATTACTAATTTGACGTAGAATATAGTGATACAATCAGAAAAAGTTGACCCCAAAAATAAAAAATATTTGAGTGAAGGAGATCAGAGGATGGATGAGAGAAAGGTAGAGAAGAGAATCTCCTTGCTTCATTTAGGCAAGCCTACCTGTTTACTTTTCTCTCATTTATTTGGGATTGATTTTTCAGTCCCCTCAATCAAATATCATAAATTAAAAAGTGTTTTAGTTTCCTATTTAACCGTGAAGCGCCAAAAATAGAAACATGAAGATTTTTTTTTTTCAATTTTCAATAAAATAGTTCGTCTTATCAAGTGCAGACTTGGATCCTAAGTCCAATAGGGTGGTTATTAAATTTTAGATATGAAAAGACTCTTATGCTCCCATTCATAAGAGTCTTTATCATATCGAAATTTTATTTCCCTCAAATAAAAATACTATATTTGCACTTGGACTCTAAGTTGGTACTATTTTTGCACATCGCGAAATTTAATATTAGAAACGCAATTTTGGGTAAAGTTTAATATAATAATTTTTGCACCTTCAAAGCAGCATAAAGACTCAAACCCGCTTTCAGCTTAGGAGTAAAAATGAAAATCCAAGATAAAAAAAATTAGAAGTAGAAGATAAAAAACTCAAATGACCATCAGAAGGCCACAAAAATAGCTCAATATGCCTTTAAAGAGGAATAAAAATAATAGCTCACATAATATCAAACCCGGAGCCCAAAATAATCAATCATCACATTTAGAGTAGGAAAATGGTCTTAGCCAAAAGAGAGAGAGCGAGACAACAGGGTGTAACTCAGAATAATCCCCTTTCCCTTGGGCAAACAGCAGATGCCATTAGCATCATCAGTTAAACACATACTGGAAGGCATAAGAGAGTAAAATCAACAATTTCCAGGTAGGAGTATAATAAACAAACAACCAAGCCTACATCACATTTCGACAAAACCAATAAAGAACCCAGATGAATTGAAAATCCCAAAGGCATAAAAAAACAGTTGAAAGCAATCTTAGTAAAAAGCAATAAGAGATGATATATGGGCGTGAAACAATCTAAGTAAGAAGCAATAAGAGATGATTAGTTGAAAGCAAAAGGGCACAAGATGAGTTATGAATTATGGATGGTGAAAGGTATCTCCAAAAAAGTAACAAAAAGGTATCTCCAAAAACAATATAAGTAAAAACTGACTATTACAACAACAAAGATTTGTTGACGCTTAGGAGGAGGGGAGGGTTCGGCGATAGGCACAGGAGTTTGAGGCTCTTCAGCTTTCGCGGAGTCAGATTCGAATGATTTAAGGAAGGGAAGAGGAGGATGAGAGGAGGAAATGGAGGAAGATGACCACCAACAACAACATCATCGCCCTCCTATTTGGAAAAATCTCTCTATTTGATGAAGAAGAATGGGCATGCATGGATGAATCAGAGAAAGAGTATTGAAATTTGAAATAGGTTAAGCCAAAACCTTCCCCAGTTGGCGACGGAGATAGCCCAGTTGGCAAATCACTTTTTAATAAAAAAATGCTACAGGGCGGCTAAAATGAACAGTGAAATAAGAGAGAAGCCGACGATAAGCCTTTCTGGAGATGAGCCGAAAAGCATTGCCTTCGTAAAGATAGGATTGTATACCTTTCTATTCTTATTCCAATGCAAATGCATAAACAATACAAACACGTGAAATTTAGTCTTACACATCTAAAGCATTTTCCGTATAGATCATGATCTCATGGAACATGGATCATAAAATTTTCTGATGACTTTAAATAAAATGTGCCACCTAAACTGAGTATTTGTTTTCACCTAAACTTATTGCTTTTATTATTATTTAAACTAATGATATTTATTACAATGACATCCCCTAAATAATGCTCTGAATTAACAACTAATAAATCCCTTTTATTCAGCAATAGTGACTTCTCAAAGATATCTAAATACATCTCAAATCAATTAAATTTGTGGAGTCATCAAAGAGATGAATGAAAACTTACTTATTATTGATCAATGTAATACATGTATAATGAATTGTACAATAATATCCAGTTATCTAAATATATTAATAATTCTACATATTTAAATAGGGATATGAAACTAATTGTTAGATATCGATCGGGTCTAGCTTATTTAAACAATAATAAAAATAATAATCACAGTTAAATATTCTAAATAATATATATCTTGAAAATACTATCAACAATTTAACCACTATACGAAGTATTCTCGCAACAAATGGCTAGTGCTGCAATCACAACTTTCAGTGAAGTAAATGACAATGTATTCATATTTGTCCAGCTATTGTGAAGCCTTTTTGTGTTTACATCTAATATATATCTTAAAATCTCCTATTTGAACCACTTTGTGTTTACACATAAACCTGATTTACATCTGGTTTTAATTGTTATTAATTATTGCTAAAAGAAATTAAAAAAGAAAAAGTATACAGTGCTATTATTACCAACACAGTTGATAGTTCCAATAACAACAAACCATTAGACCCCAATTCCCAAATCAAACGCCCTGAAACCCTAATTTCATCTCCTATTACCTCTCTCCAACAACTCATCGTCTACGCTCTCTCCTCCTCTTCATATTCTTCCCTCACTCTTACCTCCGTCCTCTCCTCTCCTCTCCTCTCCCAGTTACAGTCTTCCTTTCTCTCTTCCTTCACATTCCACCTTGAAGCACGCTGAAAGCGAGGTCGAGGACAGGCAAATGGTGAAGACAATGGCGGTGGACGTCAGATACTCTGTGACGGCGCCGTGTCCCATCCCTTCTCCATCTTCGATCTATAGCGGAGTCTTATCGCCATCTCCTTCTTCGATCTGTGATGGGAAGCTTCGGTTGTGACAAAAAAAAGTTGATCTGTGGCGATGGTGGACGGCGAGCGGCGGGCGGCGACGGGAAGATCACCTTGAAAACATTAAAGGTACTCTTTTCACTCTCTTTATCTGTACTATTTCTTCTAATTCATAGACCACCAACATTTTTCTCTTGCATATGCCCTCTAGCACTGTGTTCCTCAGATCTTGACCCCATCTTCAGATTTTTTTTGCCTTGCCCGTTGTGTTGGGAATTTAATACTGTTTAATAAATTATTTTGGTACTCAAGTTCCATAGAAAGTAAGAAGGGAGGTTACAAGGCTTTGGTTAGTAACATTTTTTCAGGTTGCAATGTGTTGATTAACAATAGGTAGCAGCTTGCAATTGTTTGGGTATGCTCCTCCGGGTTTCTTATTTTTGTTCCCCTTTACTTTTTCATACATTAATTCTTGGTACAACTTATTAAAATCCTCATGTAATTCTATATTTGAATCGTGGAATCTTCTCTTTCTAATAACTTGGCTGAATGATTCCACGTGTAATTTATATTTTATGTT
This sequence comes from Mimosa pudica, assembly GCA_029929735.1. Lineage (NCBI taxonomy): Eukaryota > Viridiplantae > Streptophyta > Magnoliopsida > Fabales > Fabaceae > Mimosa > Mimosa pudica. The sequence goes on along the minus strand of JAKELP010000021.1, from coordinate 197,997 downwards.
TGGCTTATATGTTTGTTGTTGATTGTCTCAAGGGAAATTTCATACCATTCCAATATTATGCTCAAAGAGTTGAAGCCTCAAAAGATAATGGTATTGTTTTCAGCATTCACCCTCTTAGACTTTGATCTCTTGCTGCTACTATTAAATTTTACACACATGTGGCTGTTGAGAGATTGCATGAGTTTACTGATATTTCTCTATTATTGGAATTTGGGAAATTGCAGAATGCATGAGTTAAGTGTCATTAAGCCAATTTGGTTGATGCTGAATTGATAATTGATCAGTTCTTTTAAATGGTCATGTTTTTTAGTTTTGAATTTAGAATGGGTCGATATAAATGAATCAATGACAAATAAAAGTCATGGACTTAGGATACTGTAATGTCATTGCCAGCATGTTTATCAGTATTTTGTTGTTCTGCAGATGTAGTTTTTTGGATTTGCTGGCTAGACTTTTTTAATTTAATGCAAATGTGTTGGATTAGTCATGCCATGCTTTTGATGATCCTGTTGTAATCCAATCCTTAGTTGTGAAATTAATTTTCTTCATGAGATGATAGTATTTGGTACATCAAGTATGTTTCTGTTCTGATTGGTTTCATGAAAAACGAATTGAAGGGATGAAGAATTGGACATGTATGGTTCAAAATGAGATCATTGACTATGGAACAAGGTGTGTGGTACCAGCACTTATGGTTTGGTACATTAACTATGATTCTATCCCATTAATATGTACTTACTACTTAAGTCTCTATTGTTATAAAAAAAGGGTTTCACTAATGCAGCATTATATATCAGGTCACTGTTATATAATGCAGCATTATAAATACAAGGCTTCTATTTATTATCTTTTTACCTTATCATTCTCAAAATACTGCAACATTATATGCTAAATCAGTCACACCCTCACAGATATGATGTTAGTATTAAGCATTCCTTACTTTGGATATCCGTTTTTTTCTATCGTAGTCACTGATATCTACCTATTAAACTGCTATGATAGTGATTTGATCTGTTTTTATGCGGTTCTCTTTTCTCTACAGAAAATAATGGATTCTCATGAAGAGGCCAATCAGAATGATAGCACCACCTCTCACTAATACTAAGACACATGCTCTTGGAGACATACATTTACTCCTCATTTATGCATGCCCTACTTTTTTAATTATCATCTTTATTGGTTCCAATGAATATGTTGTAGTTATGCTTTCCTTATTTTTTGGGCTTTACATTTCACCTACAGATTTATACTCCTGCATTATTTGTTAGGGTTCTGACAGTTTCGATAATAGTGAATCCATTACAGCTCGAGAATATGCTTATATTTTTTGGCATTGAGAAGATGCTTATATTAAACTATTTAAATTTAAGTGCTTTTAATATAGTCTTAAAAATTTGTCTTAAAGAATTATATCTCATGCAATAACAATGACAGTGCTGGGCTTTTTTTATGCGGCTTTAATTTTTCTGCATAGAACTAATGGATGATTATGAAGAATCCAAGACACATGCTTACACTAGACAGATGTCATCTCTTGAAATCTTCGAAGGAGGAGTATGGTAATTGAAAGTGAGTTCCAAGACAGATTATTCTTCTGCATTAGTTGTTAGGTGACTGATAGTTATTAGGTGTGTATATCAGTAGTTATATTTGTTGTAGTTTCAAGCATGGTTTGACTTTTGTATTGCTTTGGAAACTCATTTGGAATCTGACACTAATTTCATTGTCTTGAAATAATTCCAGCGCAGAAATATTAAATGTCATTCACTCTTAATTGTTTAAATTGCCTCTATCAGAAATAGACATTCCCATAGGTGATTCTTTTGTGGGTAGACTTCCAAACAGTTGTACTGACTAAAGCAAGTTGCAGCACACACATTAATTATGGTTGAGTTCCAAAAAAAATGATTACATTTTTTACTCACTGATCTATATGCCTGCAGAGTTTAAAACATGCTTACAGCCACGCCTAAGTAATAGATTAGCTGAGTGAAGCAAGTTCCAGCACACACATAATCATTATGGTTGATTTCCAATGAAAGCAATTACATTCTTTCTCACAGATCTATACGCATGCTGTGTTAATAAAATGCTTGCAATAAATGCATGCTATTTGGTCACGCCTAAGTAATTAAGCACCTATATATATGTGTTGGCTTAACTACACCACCCCCTATATTGGTAGGCCTCATTTATGATTCATACACCACTTTTTTGTCATCACTTATTCGGTTCCAATGCACATTTTGAAGTTATGCTTTCGGATTATTTTAAATTTAAATGTTTTGACCAAAACCTTATTTGATAACCACTCTTTTATGTGTGACCATAAATGAACTGCTGTATTATTTACATATAGACTCTGTCTCATGCTAAGTATCATTCGTTTTATTAGCACTACACAAGTTTCAGTTTACTGCATGTTAGTGTTATCAGTCTTGAAATCTTTAATTCTTTTCTTTTTCATAGTGACACTAACGGTTCTATATTTCAGTTCTTACTTTCTTTTCTACTTTTATAGCAGCACTGCATTTTTCAGACCAATGGAAACAACATTGCTGAGGAACTTAGATGGCTCTAAAGAGACATGGAGAATTGCAGCCCGTGTTATAAAAAAGTGGGAAGTGCATAGGAGGACACCTCCCTTCCCTGTGTGGAAGCATTCTTTAATGCTAATGGATGAAGAGGATGTCAAGCACAAAGGATGTCAAGCTCAATTGAAGCTCACTTCAAATAAGTTCTCTGATTGAAGAACATTTAAGTTGTAGTTTTTTTAATTTTCTAAGATGTTTCAATGTTTATAACTGTTTCTAGCCCTTCATTTGCCCTTCATTAGGAAGACTTCACTCTGATAATCAATGCTAAGTGGTAATTCATTTTCTCAAGTCATTTTTCCAAGATCCATTACTAAAAAAATTAAATAGAAAGCAATATATAAAGTACTAAACACCTTTGTCAACTAATACAATTAAAAGAGGAATTTTTGAAGTGAAAAAAGGCATGTCAAGAGAGAACATGTATAGGATTTATGGGAGTGGTTGTACTGAAGGGGGTTGAAAGATAATTTGATTCTTAAATGAGTGAGTTTGACTCTTTTGTTTTCATAAACGAGTGAGTATGATACTTAGACAAGTTAAACATATTACATGTTGAAATTATTTGGAAAGATCAAGTACAATAAAATTTATACTTTCAAATGTGGAGGTGCCTAGGGAATTATTGTTATTTCGGGGGTACATGGGGGATGTTGGAGATAGAGTTCTACCATTTCTTTTATTGTGAGGTTGGGAATGGAGTTTGACTATTTTTTTATTTTTATACACGAGAGAGTTTAATTCTATGTTAAGTTGAAAATATTACATGCAATCTAAATTTATATATTTTTTAAACAATTCATTAATAGTAATCATAGTAATTTAAATATTACATATAGTATAGATTCTATTTTATCTTCTAAAACATCCCGTTGCTCAAATAATTTCATCAAAATACTTTCCTACTAATTCCATGTTTTTGTTGTGGTGGAGGGGTATGGGACTGAAAGGGGATTAGGGATAATTTAATTCTAGCCTTTCAATTAAAACATAATTTAATATCTAACCTTTCAAATAAAATACGAAAGATAAGTGTCAAATATTTAATTATATATGACTCGATTTACTCTCATATATGACTATATTTTCCACCTATTAAACAAATTATCTTTCATATTACCATAATATATAATATTTTATAAAAAATAAAAACTTCCCGTGCATCGCACGGGGTTAAAATTCTTGTTCATTTCTGTTTCTCTAAACTTCTTTCATACTCTGTCTACATAACAGAACAGATCCACACAAAGAAAGCAGTGAATACATAGTATATGTAGGGCCACTGTATTTTAATTCGAATGTCCTATTCTGTGTAAGGTAGTGTCCGTAATTCATTTAAAATGCGATCTTATTTCCTCCATTTCCATCTCCTTCGAAGTTCTTATGTATGCTTGGCTATTGGGAATCATAATTCCTAAACATATGACATATTTAGGGAGGTTATGTGAGTTTAATGCTTAATATATAAGACATCTTTTTAATTTATCATATCATCCATATTAATACTCCTAAATAATACTACCTCTGGTCCTAAATATAAGACCTAATTGACTTTTTTGGAAAATCCTAAAAAAGCAAAATATAAGTCAATTATAAATTGATTTACCTAATTGTTTTCTTAAACTAGTTTATTTAACCTATAAACTAATGACTAATCTAAAAATATATCAAATATGTCATAATTTAATAACATATTTTGTAACCTTAACATCTCCAAAAAAAAGTCATCTAGGTCTTATATTTAAGACCGGAGGGAATGTAAAAGAGTAAGAGAGAGGTGAGAATAAAAGTGAGTAGTTAAAATGTTTTGGTAACATATAATTTTAACACGCTTAATTTATACGTATGTCAATCGATCTAATCATACTAATTTAATACTCCCTCCGTTCCTAAATATAAGATCACTTTAGCAAATTTGAAGAGATTAAGGAAGATATTCTAATGGGTTAAGAATACATGAAATTTCCAAAATACCCCTCACCTAAGTTTTAAAAATATCCTCTCACCTTCAAACCACTATTTTTTGGGTGAAGGGAGTGTAAGAGTAATTTGGGGAAAACTTGAGTCAAATTAGAAAGTGATCTTATATTTAGGAACAAGTTCTCCTAAATAAAGTGATCTTATATTTAGAAACGGAGGGAGTAGTTCTTATATTTAATAACAAAAGAATATATATTAATAGCCTTTTAATTTGTTAAAGTATAGAAGTGAAGGTCATCGATATCAAATGTGATTAATTATATGTTCGTTCGATTTAAGTAATGCTGATATCATATAAAGTAAATTGAAATAAAAAAAATATCATATAAAGTAAATTATATTGTTGGTGATTCCCCTTCAAATTAGTCACAAATGCATTATGGAGTGTTGCATTAGTTGTAATTAATAAGTTGATTTCCTTCTCAAAAAGATGTTCTATACAACTAACCAGTTACTAATATGGATGCAGACTACTTGCAAGGTGCAAACAAATATATTTCAGAAATCTGGTGAGCAATAAAAACAATGCGGTCCCTTGTGAGTACACACACGCAAAGCATAAATGAGTCATTGACATAGTACATGGCACTAACGTGTCAGATATATACAAATTCATATAATTTAAGGGGGGAAATTTATTTTTAGAGTGGCCAAGAAGTTCCATGAATCTAGGTATCTGTGGGCGAAATAGCGCAGCGTTGTTAATAAGTTGCTTTGGCAGCTTCTGTTGGTCATTTCAGACAAAATCTGCTTCGTATCTTTTGGTGGCTTATCTATTTGATCACAACGCCATTCCAACTCATGGAAGACCCAAATGTTTTATTCACGATCTTCCTCTTTTCCGTCATCATAAATTTTCTTATTGAATTTGGTAGAAACCAAGGTATTCTAAATTATTTGAAGAGAAATAGAAATAAATATAACTAAAAAGTGGCATGATATAGTATACACTATTCTTATTCTGTGTCAGCTGTTTTCCCTTAAGATCAATTTTATCATTGAATTCACCTAGAGGTTGTAATGAAATCATATACTTATTATAATGGTTAACACCTTGCGACTGCACTTTGCTTGTGGAGTTTGCGTAGCCATATAATATAAATCAAAATCTAGCGGATAGTTTTGTGCTTTTTGGTAGTGTGCGGGTGTTTGCAATGTGGTCCTAACTAAAAGTTCATGCACATAGCTAGATCCTAGCACACCCTTGTCTGAGTATAATATGTATATGGCGTTAATATTATATATTCGACAAGCCAAGGAGAAAAGAATTTGTGTTTCTGTGGCAAGTATTCCTGCAAGTTGCATTAGGATATCAATACGCGTCTCATCTTTCTTATGTCTCTCTATTTTCTAACCAATAATTTCTTTTTCTTTTTCCGAATTTTTAGCGATGAAGAAAGCCAACATGCAATATATACTAAATATATATGGATACAAAGAATGGTTTGTGACGATAGTTAGTTGAGCTGGTAAGTGATGAGCTACAGCCCCCGTAAGGATGAGAACACATGTTCGAATCCCCGGAAGTGCTCTCATTGGAAGAGGGAACAACTTTGCTTATGTAGGCAACACTCCTACCCCTCGAATCCGAATTAGTCGGTTGTCGATAGACGTGATTATTGAATGGTGTTTAACAAAAAAAAACAGAGAGAGAATGGTTTGTGACGTTGGCGTGGCAACTCCAATCACGGTTGAAGATATTGGCATTTATATTTGTTCCGTGAAAAGGAAATACAAATGCGGTATTATCCCCACTCTATTTGTCCCCTAGCTAGTTCTTGTTTTTTATGGCCTACTCTGAGTAATTGTATTTACATATATTACTTAATTGACCGTGCATATAATATGCAAATTAATGCTCTATCCACATTTTTTAATCCTCTCTCTTCTATTAAGCATATATACCCATCTTATGAACAAGTAACAATAAATTAATAAATACACACACAAAAAATATGTACCATGCAGCCTACGAACTAGCTACTTAAACTCTTCTTTAATGGGGAAAAAATAACCTCTATGTGTAATAATATGGGGATCAGCATGATTCTCACAGCAAAGATGAGTAGAAGATGCCCCTTTATTTAGAATCGTCTAGATTTGAATCTCAACGGTTCAAAATCAATATTTTTAAATTTGTGTTTTAAATAAGTAATTTATTTTTTAACAAAATGATCATTATCTTTATTTTGGATTTGTTATAACAATTGAATTAATTATTTTTTAGTAAAAACAAACTTAAACTTATTATTAAATTTGGACCGTCTATACCCAATTTATATACACGGTTCAGAATGGAAGAGTGTCCTATATTTATCTTTATCTTTGCGACGAGAACCGAAATTGGTTCCATATATGTATGGCATCAACACAAACTCATAATTGTTCTTCTGGGTTGTTTATTATTATTTGTGTTATACTGATGTGCTTTATGTTTTTATCCTATCGTTTTTAGTATCTACATTCCAATACAAAATCATGGTCAAGTTTTATATTTATGGAATTTTTGAGTTATGCATATGTCGTTATACTACCTCTGGTCCTAAATATAAGACCTAATTGACTTTTTTGGAGAGGTTAAGGTTGCGAAATAGGTTATTAAATAATAACATATTTGATATATTTTTAGATAATACATTAGTTTATAGGTAAAATAAACTAATCTAAGGAAAAAATTAGGTAAATCAATTTATAATTAAGTTATTTTGCTTTTTTATAAGATTTTCTAAAAAAGTCAATTAGGTCTTATATTTAGGACCGGAGGGAGTAGTATTTATGGGATTTCTGACACACAATTGGATTATAATCTCTTTCTTTCAAACCCTTTTAGGGTAGATGTCAGTCATTCCTACTTTGTGAGTGAATCTAGTGGCATAACCTTCATCAATTTGATGTTGATGACCTTTTCTATAAGAGACATTGCATTAGAAGAATTTTCCATTAGATATACTTCTTGTTCATGCTCTTGCATTGGAATGGACAAATTATGTTTGTGTTTCAATGTTTCCATTCATAAATGTAGTATTACTAGTGTCTCTATGTAATTGTGTCTTGAATTAATATAATTGTCATTTTATCAAAAAAAAAAAAAAACAAACCCATAATTAATTATGATACTCTTGTCTCGCCACTATTCTTGAGTTGAAACTGAAATAAAAGCAATGAAGCTACAGTGGGCTCTTGTGCTTTCATTCATGACTCCTCACACACTTTTCTTTTGGATGACATTATCACACTTGATTAACCGGAAAACTTCCCTTAATTAAATTGTTACCCCGTAAACTGTCATCATGTCAAACAAGTACATAAAGAAAATCTGTGCCAATAGCAGAACTACGCCTCACCCACGTTCCCGTAAGAAAAGGGGATAATTAATTAGAGGTCCCTCACAAGGGAGTTAATACTGGAAAAATCCTAAAAGTTGAAAATATTAATGTAGGGTCCCAAGGGACCTCACATTAATATATTTGAAAAGTGAAAAGAGAATTTTGCCCCTAGCCTTAAAAATTGTCTTTTCACTTTTCAAATATATTAATGTGAGGTCCCTTGGGACCCTACATTAATATTTTCAACTTTTGGGATTTTTCCAGCATTAACTCCCTTGTGAGGGACCTCTAATTAAATTTTCCTAAGAAAAGCGACGGAAAATTTGAACTCATCATCATTTTTTGACGTACGTATTAAATTTGTATAAATGACTAGCTAGGTTAATCGATTTGCTTTATGCAAATCTTTGCGGCGGAGTCTCCTTGAGAAAGAATACACTATATATAATTAAACATATACTCCAATATATTAGGGGCGGCAATTCCTGTAGATAGGTAGCTAAGTATACGGGTGGGTTTGAAGAGTCGAACTTAATTAGAAAAGCTAGCTATAGCTTGGTATTTGAACTATGCTATGGAAATGATTGGCATAGGACGGGCCATATAGGTAGGTCATCAGGACATAATTAACAAATAAAAGGACATTTAACCAAGTAATTAATTGAGGGATAAGGAAGCCTTATTTTGCTCACAACAGGGTAATTTGATTCGGCGCTCATCACTCATATTGCCTGTCGCCTTCTCATCATCACAAATACACACAAATATATAAGTACATGGTGGACCTCAAAACTTTTCTCCTATTGGGCCCCATCATGTGATTATTTATTTGTGTGTATTTGTGGTAATGAAAAAGTGACGAGCAACTCGAGTGATGAGTACCGAATTAAAACCCTTTACAACGTACTACCTTGTTATTGTTTGAATCAATTGCTTTAATTGGAGAGGGTAGATAGTGTGGTGTGGTGTGGTAGTTTTCTTGAAAATGAAACTGCACAAATTGACCAATCATGCATTATATTTCGCGCATGTTCCACATTCACGTATATTTTAATCACTCTTTGCTATTCATCGTCCCAGACTCCCATCTCAGCCACTTGTCTCTTCCAATGCGTAACCTGGTGGCAACGTCAGGTTTCTATTAAAACAATACCTAATCATTATTAATTTAATTATATGAACCGTTTAAGTTAATGAAGATCAATCGAGTGTCCATATTTCATTAGTCATTTTCATATATATTCTTTCCGGTATGCAATATAAGAGCATAACTACCATAACACACTTCTTAACGAAACATGTAAAAATTAGTTGAATGTCTGAAGTTAATTCATATTCTCCAATATTACCATATTTATTATGATATTATTAAGAAGAGAAAAATATAAGCATTAATAAATGTAAAAGAAACTTAGAGGAAAAGTAGGGAAAATGTATTAAATGAAAAGAGAATATAAGAGTGAACTCGTATGTTTGGATCAAAATCGTTCAAATTGTATATTCTTATATTACGGACCCAAGGGAGTATTATTGATGTAGTAAGCAGAATAAATAGCATTTGATAAAAAAATCAGCATCTCCAAATTTAATGTTTCTCTGAATTAAGATTTGTGATTTTTTTTTTCAAAAAATGAAGATTTATGATTGATTCCATGTTTTGGGGCATACGAGAGTGGGGGAAAAGTCCGTGATATGGTCAAGACTCAAGACAGAAAACATGAAATATGATCTTGTCTGTATTGAATATCAGCCTTCTACATGTCTTGCTCGCATTTATATGATCTTGTCTGTATTGAATATGAAATATTTCTGTCGTCTTTCATGTACTCTCCCTTTCTTTTTTTTATAATAATAAAAGGGAAACCCTTAAACAGCTACTAGCCTACATCAGTAGGCATATTACAATCCTTCTCAAATAGACATGCTAATTCTATTGAATTAGACATTACAATATAAAACCAGTAGATAAGCTAAGGGAGTCTTTAGCCAGAAAATCAGCAACTTTGTTTGCACTTCTAGGAATATTCAGCAGCTCAACTTCCCAGTCCCGGGCCAATAAATCCCTGATTTTTAAAAGCAAATTCATACATGGAGAGAAACAAACATCAATTCCTTTAATAAGCTCAATAGCTTTAGCCGCATCAGATTGAACTTTGAGTTTACGAACTTCCCAGTTCCAACACAATTTCAATCCCGACAGGATAGCCCAGATTTCTGCAATTAGGCTATTACCATCAGTTAATCTTTGCTTGGAACCCATAATAAAACGTCCTAATTCATCTCTAAGAACTCCACCACAGCCACCACCAAATTTTAAGCTAAAAGCTCCATCCACATTAAGTTTAAGGTATCCTTGCGGTGGATTCTTCCAAGCCTCATTCTGTGACTAGACGCACATTGCATTCATACAAGTTCCTTTAATCATAATATTCCCTCTATCCATATTTTTCAAGATTGCTCTAACTCTAATGAGGAGACTCTCATTAGTTTCTTCCTTTTGTTCAAATATCTTGAGGTTCCTTCTCTTCCAAAGTAACCAACATATGGTTATGAATAGCTCACTCCATCCATCTCTCCTCCAAGTACCCGAATTAAAAATATTAGTTCATAGCCATTGGGGCAGGTGAAGGACACCGATTTGCGGGTCGGTATAGTGTGTCTTGGGTCTAGTCCTTCAAGAAATTTTAGAACCTCAAGGTAAGCGAAAGTTACCTCGGGTATCGTTCTCAAGGAGTCTTGTTTAATCTAACTATCCTAGTAAACTATATGCAATGCAAGACGGATTTAGGTAAATAAAATATATTTTTGTTGATTTTTAAATATGAGAATGAAGGGTGCAAAACAAATAAATATTTTTGGTATTTTTAGTAAAAGGGATGAAATGGAAGTGAATTGCTCTTGGAAATGATTTTCAATGACTATCGTAGCTTTCTAAGAATTTTTGGGGAGTTTAATGCACTAATTTCCTAATTTACCAAACCTCGTGAACCCATGAGTTCAATTACCTAATTAGTGGAACCCCAACTAATTAGAAATTGCTAAGCCCTTTAGCACATTTGAGTTTTCTCTAGGTTTCCTAAGGTACCAAACCTCACCAACCGGTAAGTCTAATGTCTAGTCTCATGAACCCATTCAAATAGACATTATTAATTACCCTAGAGTGTGATTAGTGCTTTGTAATGCATTAGGTTCAATTATAATTCAGTTCAATCAAACTATCTATCAATACCATGAATAAATAGAATGATATCAAATAAACCATAAAGAACATATACATAACCATGTATATTGATGAGTACAAATCTCTCATTACAAACCAAAATCACAAATACCCACAATAACAACCAAATCCAGTCCAATCTCAAAACATAACTGGTAACCTAAACCTAGGCAATCAAAAATATAAAGAGAAATGAAAGGAATTGAGACTCCCCTTTGAAGAACCAAAGATCAAGCCACTTCCCATCAACTCCAAGAGCAAGGAGGAACTTTATTGAGGCATGGAAGGAGGAAGGAAGGTAGAAGGTGAAAAGAAAATGTGAGGAAAATGAGAGTGGGATGGAGGAAGAGATGGAGAAGATGAGAGAACTAGGGTTTTAGGGGAGCACCCAACCTCCAAAACTTGAGTTTCTAACCTAATTTTTGCATCTAATATCAATGGGGACTTGGACTTCATGTATGAGTTTGAGTTTGGGTCCAAATTGGTGCTCAAAAGGGCCAAAAACCAGCAAAAATCGAATATGGACTGTGTTGTTCGTAGGAGGGGCTGTTCTGCAATTTCTGGAAGTATTGGGTCTGGTTTTGTAATTTTCCCAGGACAGTTCTGCAGTTTTTTCAGAATTTTGGGCCATTTCTGTAATTTTCAAAAATGTTCAGAACTCCATTTCAGCCCATTTTCTGCAAGGAAAAATTTATAACAACATAATAACTTTCATCTCAAAAATTAATCACTTAAGATAAACAATTAAAAGTGACGATTATGCCCTTATTTGACCCTTTTTACTCACAATCATTTTTAATTCAATTAAATTAAAATCAATGCATTTTAATTCAATATTACATCTTCAAAATGTTAATAACTTCAATTTAGCACACTAAAAACATACAAATCCAAGGATTTGTCAGCAGGTTCATACAGAAAAAATTATTCTGTCTATTCCTATCGATAAGACTTTTCCACAACAGTTTAGAGTCCTTGCAATCCCTAAGAACATGAAGTAAGTCCTCAGTAATATCTAAACAGTAGTGGCAATGATCTTCAAGCATAAGTTTCTGCGCTTCCCCTCAGCATTTTTTAATAACATTTCTTGAATAACAAGCCAAGCAAATGTTTTACACCTTTGCATTATATTCAGCTTCCATATTCTTTGCCAAATAGGGCCATTTCTGGTATGATTCTTCGTTAAAATCTCATATGATGATTTAACTGTGAGCTCTCCAGAATTCTCATGATTCCAAGAAACTGTTTGATTAATATAATCAATAGAGGTGTCATTCATAATCTCATTCCAGTTATTACGAATGCCAAGCCAGGTATTAGACCCTGGTCTTTTGTGATCAATGATCGGGACCAAGTCATTCCCGCATTTGTATTTCGACCTGATCACCTTCATCCAAAGATCATCTCTTCTATTCATCAGTTTCCAACCAAGTTTCATCATGTAAGCTTTATTCTGCACTTTCATCTTCCTCAGGCCGAGACCGCCCTCTGATTTGGGTTTACAAACCGAATCTCAGGCCACTAGATGAGGTTTCCTCTTATTTTGTGAGGAGCCCCAAAGAAAATCACGATTGTATTTCTCCATCTTGTTACATGCTTCTTGAGGAAGGTAGGAAGTCTGCATCATATGCTCCGGTATAGCAGAAGTTACAGCAGATATCAGAGTAGTTCTACCAGTCAAAGAAAGAGAGTTCATCTTCCACCCTTGGAGTCTGGACTTGACTTTATCTATCACAGTGTGGAAACTCTCAGTTTTGACTTTATTGTGATGGAGGGCAACTCTTAAATATTTCCCCAAGTCTGCAGCAGTTTGAAATCTCAGGGATCCACTTAGCTTTTGTCTACAATTGTGGTTAACATTCTTCGAAAAGAAGACTCTAGTTTTGGAAGTATTAACTTTTAGCCTCGAACTGCGGCAAAATTCCTCTAAGAAATTATTAATCTCCTCAGCCTGACACAAGGAAGCTTCTGCAAAGAGAATAATATCATCTGCAAAGAACAAGTGAGATATGGGTGGTCCATTTTTGCACAGTTTAATCGGCTTCCAATTACCTCTTGACATACGCTCTTGAATAAGATGTGCAAGTCTCTCCATACAAATGACAAATAGATAAGGAGAAATAGGATCTCCCTGTCTCACCCTCTGCTAGGCATAAAAGTGCTAGTTCATTCGCCATTCAGTAAGATTTGCATTGACGGAGTCAAAATACATTGATATATAATATCCACCAAATGTCACGGAAACCCGAGTTGATAAAGGCTACCAAGAAGAAAGTTCCAATTAACCCGATCATAAGCTTTCTCCGGGTCAGTTTTAATTGTCATATAACCTTTCTTCCCTTTCATGGATCTCATAGAGTGAATGACCTCCTGAGCAACAATAATGTTATCTGTACTATGTCTACCCGGGACAAAGCTGCACTGGTTAGGAGATATAATATATAACATGGTGGCTTTAAGCCTATTAGCAATAGTTTTGTGATCACTTTATAGATTACATTACAAAGACTAATAGGTCTTAAATCTTTCAGTTCTTTAGGAAGACTAATAGGTCTTAAATCTTTCATTTCTTTAGGGCTATCTTTTTTCGGGATTAACACTAATAAAGTATTATTTATGGTACTAATAGAAGATAGATTAGACCATAAATACTTAATAAAATCACATACTGACCTCCCAACATGCTCCCATTGGCTCTGATAGAAGAGGGCATTTAGGCCGTCTGGACTTGGTGATTTGATAGCATCTATATTAAACATAGCTTCCTTAATCTCCATGTCAGTAATCTCTCCTCCAAGTCTCCTTAGAGTCTCTTCATCAATTTTAGGATAAGAACAGCTACAAAACAGAGTGTTTCTTAACTTCTCCTCCTCAGTAAACAAATTTGTAAAATAATTCTATGCTTCATTCATGATCTCCTTTCCTTCATACACCCAATTCCCATCACTACTTCTTATTGCTCCAATAAAATTCTGCTTTCGACGCCCATTAGCTCGAGTGTGGAAATATCTAGTATTACGGTCTCCTTGGATATGCCACTTTCCTCTACCTTTTTGAGCCCAAACAGAGAATCCTGAGTAAGAGTCATTTATAATTCATTCCAAATCTCCTTCTGTAAATCTCTGAGATCCTGAGTAAGACCACTTCTTGCTTCAGTTCTGTTAATACCTTCAAGTCTCCGCATAAGCTTCCTAATTCTTTCACGCGTAAACCTAAAAAGTTGTTTATTCCATGTTTTGCAGGCATTAGTAAAGGCTGTTACCATTTCATTCCAATCTGAGCGGAAGTTCCACTGGTTCTCCACGAACCTACCAAATTGATCATGAAGCACCCAAGCTGCTAAAAAACGAAAGGGTTTATCTATGCTCAAACTACCTCCCATTCGATTCAATTGTAAAAGAAGTGGTCTATGATCCGATTTATATTTGGCTAGGTGAGTAACGGTGGCATTCAGGAAGGCTTCCAACCAATCATGCGAAGCCAGGAAACGATCAATTTTACTTTCATAGTTTGTTCGACCTCAAGTAAACCTTGGGCCCATATAGCCCAAATCATTAAGCCCACTTTCATCAACAAAGCTACAGAAATCAGAATTAGGTCCAATACTCTGACTAGCAGACCTCCTTTCCTCAGCCTTTAAAAGTGCATTAAAATCACCTCCAACGCACCAAGCACCCTGCGTTGAATTAGATCAAAAACTCTCCCTTTCTACTATAAGAGCTAAACTGTCAAAAAACGTTTTTTAAGAAAACATGTGAATGTCAGTTGAGGGTTTGAAGTTAATGTTTCTTTTCCAATATTATATTGCCTATATTTATTATGATACTTTTAAGAGAGAGAAATACATAAACATTAATAAATATGAAAGAGAGTTAGGGGTAAAGTAGAAAAAAATGCATTAAATGAGAAGAGAATGTGAGATGAGCTCTCATATTTTAGACTAAAATCATTCAAATTTCGCGCTCTTATATTATGTATCGGAGGGAGTATTTATAAGAGTCCGACCCTTAAAACACATTTATTAAAAAAACATCTAAAAATTATTAAATCTATTTGGAATAATTTTTTTTAAGGGTGTAGTTAGTTACATCAATAAGTTTTCTTTAGTTCATTCTCATGTGAGTTTGATAAGCCACTTGGAAATTGCTATTGCGGTGATTTCTTCTTTGATTGTGTTGTTCAGATTCTTAAATGCAGTCCATATATGGATTTGGTGGATGATCATCCTATACTGTTGATCAATCCATCTATGGATGTTGTTGATGTCGTTCAAAATTTGAAATTTTCAGATTTCGAATTTGAAATCTTAGTTTGCCTCCTTGATTCAATTTAGCCTTCTCTCTATTGCGGCTGAATCAGAGAAGAATAAGCTCAGAATATTAGATTTTTCATGTGAAGGAATGGGAAAATGGGTAATTTTTGAAACCAATGTCTTTGTTCTCTATTTCATAAATACAATTTGCTTAAATCACATCCTTTATTCTTTCTTTTACCAGTCTGCTGTTTCATCAGTTATATATTCTTATCCTTAATGAGCTTTCTAGATATTGTATTTGATTTAATGATTTATAAATTCAAATGGGCAAGGACTGTTATACATAATAGTTAGTCTTGGTTCATTTCCACAGGTTGTTTCTATGAGTGCAGAAGAGTACTATGTGAATATTCCACAGAGGTGAGGAGAAGTTGGAGATAATTATTACATTTTTGCATTTCAAGGTGTTGTCCTTCCACTAGGTTTGTCTGCATGATGGTTAACTAATATGTTAATTCATCATGATCTTTTCGAATGGATTCTGATTTTAAAATAACAACTTATGTCACACTCTTTTCATGATCTTTAACATAGCTTGAGAGCCTAAACTAAATTTCCTGTTCTTTCCTTTGATTTCAGGGAACAGGAGCAATGATTAATCTGCTGATTTTATCATGGCTTCTAGCATTGTCTGCCTTGGTGATTTGCTCTGTTTTATTGCCAATTTTCTGGTATATGGGTAGTAAGCTTCTGTGACATGACCTATTCCGTTTGTAAATTCCGAGAATATATGCCTTCGGTGACATTTGATCTCAAGGAGTTCCAGCCACAAAGTTTTCATCCAAGTCAGCTAGCTCCTTCTCTGATGCAGCATGGCAGAGCAATGAGCTTGATACTTATGAAAGAAGGTTGAGATGGGTTCAAACAACTTGCTCATTTTCCTGTCATCAGTACTGTATATGTTTCATTTTATTGTTTGTTCAATATTTGCAGAAACAGTTTTTCTAACCAATGGATTTATGGCGAATCGCGTAAGCTTTATATGTAAGTTTGTTTTTTTTAACTTATTGACCTATGAATTTTGGAATTTGATTTCATAATACTCAGAGGACATCAATTGGATGCTTCTTGGATTAAATGGCAGAGATATGGCTGGAGTAAATGCTTCTTTATTAATTTGATGGATTTTATTGCTTTTTGCCCTTCTATGAGAGATATGAAAAATTCCATGTTCAAGAGTGTGAGAAAATATTTGCAATTAATCTGATTGTGATACAGAATTAATATTCTGTATAGAAAGAACTAAGAAAATAGAGGAAAAAATAGAAGAAGAGAGTTAGAAGAAGAATTGAGAGGGTTAGAAGAAGAAGAAGAAGAAGAAGAAGAAGAGAGAGCAAGAGAGAAATCAACTTTCTATTTATGAAAAACAACAACACAATACTGCAATGTACAAAGCAATCAGGTTTTATATTATTCCTAATCTGATTGCACTCCCCTCCAGGCACGTGTTTTATTAAAACAGAATCCTAAAGTCATGTGCTCTTTTCTAATCCTAATTGGGCCCACAAAGTAGGCCCTCTACCCAAACCCAACTAATGTAACCATAATTACTTAATTGACCGATTAGAAAACAATGAGAAACTAAGCCCAGCTCGGATCCTGAGCACCTTTAAGTAATTAAGTTTATCCTAATTACAATTACATAACAGATTGCCTCAAGCATTGCTTAGCACAATCTCAAACCTCCTTTCATCTTTACATATCTGATATTGATATTGCTTCGATGGTGCAAAAATCCAACTTATTTGAATTAGTTGGCATGATATGGTTTTCTTTCAATTGTTCTATTGTTTGATCCGTGAGCGTAAAATGACTACTGGAACTTGAAACTAATGTATTCTCTTACAAGTGGTTTGATGATTGGATTTGTTTCTCGCAGTCTTCTTGGAGCAGGGTTAAAAAGGAAAAGGTCTTGCTTATTTGAAAACACTAATATGACTGAAAGGACTACATTTTATTTTCTGTTTTATCTGATTTATCTTTCAAGAGAGACACAATTGCTAATTTAAAGCAAAGGGTATTTGTGTCTCAGCCGCATTTATTGTTGATCAATTTTGTTGCCTTTCATCTAGGAGGAAGTGCATTTATCATCATCCTGTTTTGATTTATATGAGTTTAGATTGATGTATCAATTATGAACTTCTGTTGTCTTACATGATTAATTATGGTGCATTTGGATGAGTCACATTGTGATCAAGCTTGTGTGTAATTGTGGCCATACATGGTTCTATAAAGAAATACATATACTTCTTAAGGCTTGCGTATTTGAATAGTGGCCATAGTTGGCTCTTGTCACAAATGAAGATAGAATAATTATATCTTATTGAATTAAGCATGTATGATTACATTATATAGGGACTAGGAAGCCCAAAGTGAAATAAGGCCCAATAAGGCCCATTACTAACTAAACCCTAACTACACATATTTACAACAAACCTTAACACTCCCCCTCAAGTTGGAGCATATATGCCAATCATGCCCAACTTGTTACAAAGATAATTAACCCGGTTCCCATCAAGGCTTTAGTGAGAAGATCACCAAGTTGATCACTAGATCGTACGTGTACAGTAGAAATAAAATTCTCCTTTAGCTTATCACGAACAAAATGACAATCAACTTCAATGTGTTTGGTACGTTCATGGAACACTGAGTTTGAAGCTATATGTAACGCTGCCTGATTGTCACACCATAGCTTTGCAGGGAGAGAGGTTTTGAGGCCAACCTCCTTTAACAACTGATATATCCACACAATCTCACGTACAGACTGTGACATAGCTCTATATTCTGCCTCTGCACTAGAGTGTGATGCTACCCCTTGTTTCTTACTTCTCCATGATACAAGATTCCCACCTACAAAAACACAATATCCAGTAGTAGATCTTCTAGTTTTCTTGCATCCTGCATGATCAGCATCACAAAAACATTCAATGTCCGTGTGACCATAGTTTTTATACAAAATACCACGACCTGGAGACCTCTTAAGATAGCGAAGGACATGCTCCAAGGCTTCCCACTGACCAACAGTTGGAGCTCCCATGAATTGACTAAGAAAACTCACTGAGAAAGTCACATCTGGGTGAGTTATAGTCAGATAATTTAATTTACCAATCAGTCTGCGATATCTGTCAGGATATTCAAATGGTTCCAGCTTCTTGGGGTCAACTTTCTTTCTTATATGCTCAGGGAGCTCTTCAAATGGTATTTTATTATCAAGCTCTAGGTAAGGATTGACAATCATTGGTGAATTGCTTGGTGCAGCTCCTAACTTTCCTGTTTCTTTTAACAGGTCAAGGACATATTTCCTCTGGGTGAGAAAAATACCTTTCTTGCTTCTCATGACCTCGATACCCAAAAAATACTTTAACTGTCCTAAATCCTTCGTCTGAAATTGAGAGTTAAGGAAGGCCTTAAGAGACGATATTCCATCGTCATTACTTCCTGTAATCACAATATCATCCACATACACAACTAAAAGAATCAAGCCAGCATCCGAGTTCTGATAGAATACTGAATGATCACATTTACTTTGTATTAGTCCAAACTTCCGAACAACAGAACACAATGGGAAGGACAGAATTTTCCTCATTATGCGTTTCAAGATCCGACGAAGAAGCAGAAATGGGAGGGTCACCATCTGGAATAGCCACATTACTCTCTCCTGTACGCCTCTGATAAACGTAGTGGATCGGAGGTCGTTCCGGTACCTGTACTGGCAAAGGTGTACGAACAACTTGATAAACCAAGAGATGATCATCCTCATCAGGTGGAGATGAGGAAGATGCCATGGGAAAAAATGGGGTGGTCTCATGAAAAGTGACATCAGAAGATACCAAATAACGATTGAGAGTAGGAGAAAAACAGGTATATCCCTTTTGAACCCTCGAGTACCCAAGAAAAATACACTTTAATGCCTTAGGATCCAACTTAGAAATAGTTGGCCGAACATCACGAACAAAACAAACACAACCAAAGATCTTTGGATCAAGATGGAACAAAGGTTTGGAAGGAAAAATGGTTGAAAAAGGGACGTTACCATTAAGAACGGAGGAAGGCATGCGATTGATCAAAAAACAAGCCGTAGAAATAGCATCTCACCAAAAAGGTTTCGGAACATTCATTTGAAACATAAGTGCTCGAGCTACTTCAAGTAAATGGCGATTTTTGCGTTCAGCAACACCATTTTGAGCTGGAGTATCAAAACAAGAAGATTCATGAATTATACCATGTTCAAGCATGAAGGTTTGAAAATTTGAGGAAAAATATTCCTTAGCATTATCACTACGCAAAGTGCAAACAGAAACACCAAATTAAGTTCTAATTTCAGAACAAAAGTTAGCAAAATGTGAAAACACCTCAGAACGATTTTTCATTAGATATAGCCAAGTAGTACGAGAATAATCATCAACAAAGGTTATAAAGTACTTGAAACCAGATTTTGACTCAATAGAACACGGTCCCCAAACATCAGAGTGAACTAACTCAAAAGGGGACGCAACACGTTTATTGACTCGAGACACATGCGGAAGACGGTGGTGTTTGGCAAACTGACATGATTCACATTCTAAAGTAGACACTGAATTAAAATGTGGATAAAGTTTCTTCAAAATCGCTAAAGGCAAATGACCCAAACGACAATGCATTTCAAACAGACTGGATTTGACAGAACAAGCAACCGAACGATGCACTCGATCATCAAGAAAGTAATGGCCTCCAGACTCGTACCCTCTACCAATAATCTGCTTCGTCGTAAGATCCTGAATCAAGCAAAAATCAGGAAAGAGTGAAATAGAACAATTTAATTGCTTCGTTAATTTACTAGGAGAGAGAAGATTAAAAGTAAGGTCAGGCACATTTAAAACAGAGGGTAAGTGAATAGATGGAGTTGGATGAACTGAGCCAGAACCAATGACACAAGAATTAGATCCATTTGCAATTGTGATACTAGAAGGGTTGGCGTACGGAGTATAAGAGGAGAAAAGATGATGGTTACCTGTCATATGATCAGTGGCACCTGAATCGATGATCCACTTGGAGGAAGAAGAGAAAAGGCCAGTGACATTATTACCTGTAGCAGTGGGTACTGGTGAAGATAAAGCCAGATACTCCTGGTATCTAGTTATCAGTTTAGCATACTCAGCTGCTGGAATGGTCACCATTTTATCTTCAGCCATTAAACACAAGCAACCAACGATCCTCAAACAAATTTCAACAAACAAGAAGACACCAAAACAGCTTCACCCGGAGCTACAAACGATCCCAAAAGATTCCCAAATAATACCAACAAGCAAGAGAACAACCAAGTAACTTCACTACGAGTTACAAACAATCCAAACAACTTCCAACAAGTAAGAAGAACACCAAATAGCCTCACTCGGAGCTACAAACAATCCAAACAGCTTCCAGCAAGCAAGAAAACAATGAAATAGCTTCACTAGGAGCTAAAATCAATCCAAACAACTTCCAACAAGTAAGAAGACAACAAAATAGCCACACCAGGGGCTCCAAACGGCCAAATCAAGACCAGAAACAGACCAGAAACGGCCGGCGAACGTTCGCGGCAACAAAAGTGGGTTTCCGGCGGCGCGTGACCGGCGGCGGCGGCGCGTGCAGACTCCGGCGAGGCGCGTGACGGCGCGTGAAGCGGCGGACGGTGACCGGACCACCTGGGGTTTGTTCGCTGGAGCCTCCTGAGTCCGATGGCCAGGCGCGTGTTGCAAGACAAGGTCCAGAAACGCACAGATCTGCTCAAGAAGCGGCGGACACTGTTCACATCTACAGTTTTGGGACTCCGGCGGCCAGAAACCAAAAACAACAAACCCTAAAGAGCCTCTGCTCTGATACCATGTCACAAATGAAGATAGAATAATTATTTCACTTTGGGACTAGGAAGCCCAAAGTGAAATAAGACCCAATAAGGCCCATTACTAACTAAACCCTAACTACACATATTTACAACAAACCTTAACAGCTCTATAATGAAATATGTATCCTTCTTAAGGCTTGTGTGCTTGGACACAATGCCCCATCTTTTTTTTGACATACTGAACACCCTGTCTTACATATTCATATATGCAAGTTGCAATGGAACCTCATTTGCACTACTTATAGCATGATGCAGATATTTCAATTTTCTCTGATAAAAAAAAAGATATTTCAATACTCCATTTAATTGTCCTAAATGCTATCATTCCTATTCCTATGTTCATCACATTCAAATAATGTAATTATTACACTACCACTTACTAACATTATGTTCCCAATAGTCATCCCCAAAGTTTTAATCATTCTTCTCTTTTTATTAATTACCATTGCTAACCCTCTACACTGAATGAATACTTGAGAACAATTTCCTGTCGTGGTTTCTTTTGCAATGAGTATTAACAAATTAAAAGGCAGGGTCAATCAATGAAGCAAAATGGCCTTTACCTTCCCAAACCTATATTTACTCATTGCCAACTTTGCTGTTTTATTTCGTGTTAAAAGTGCCGATGGTTTAAAAATTCTCCTTCCTACACAATCACCAATAATCTATTGAGACGCTAAATATTGTCTACAGGGAGATTTTCTAGAATGTTAGCGTCTGATCTCGTGTTTTGCTATGACTTATTCTTTTGTAAATAATTAGTGCACAGGGAATAATTTTTGTTTTGGATGATGAAATTGTGAGATTTGCATACCATACTTAAGTTGTTGCTTTAGTTTTGATGAGTGGGCTATAAGTTCTCTTGAAATCTGCTAGAAAGTTCAATGATTACAACTAGTTGAATAACTGTGGGGTTTATGGAAAAATAGATATGTATGCATTGCATAACATGAGTTGTTGCATTGAGGCAAGTCTTTACCTGATTCTAATGAGTAATTTGCGCACATTAGAGGTTAAGGTGTATTTGGAAGGGTTTGAGGAAGGAAGATTTGCAATAACCCAAATCTATGCATCTGTTTTCATTTGAAGAATTCCAAAATTCCTTTTGGAAAACTTCAACATTTTTCACAAATTGCACATGACTTTGAAAAATGATTGAGGCAGTTCTTAAATGCGATTGAGCCTTTCAAGCCATCCTTGATAATTTCTATCCCATTTGCACCCCTTTTTGAGCCTTATAAAGAAAAACCATGTGAATTTCTTTTTGAAACCCACATTGGACTTAACCCTTATAGCCCGGAAAACCATGAACTACCTGAATCTTGAGATAATGTACATTTCATTAGTAGTGAGGATTTGTACGGGTGCTAAAGGTGTGTAAATGTGAGTACATTGTGAGAAGGGAAATATTAGTTGTGAAAGGAAAGTTTGTACTCCTAAGTCAAGAAATGATGAATGAATTGCGAAAAAAAAGAAAAAGAAAAAGAAAAAGAAAAAGAGAAAAGTAGAAAAAAAAAAACAAAAAACAAAAATTTGTTGCAATAAGACTAGGAGTACAAAGAATCAAATTGAGAGGAGTTTGGGGAACTTTAAGCTTTTTGGAAGAAATTTTTGTGTATGAGTGAATCTAATGAAATGTATTCATTTATCTTAAGATATTTGAATTCCTTTTTCCCATTCTTTCAAATAGCCAAACACTTAAAACCCCTAGCCCCATTATAAGTCATGAAAAGTCCTCTTGATTTTGATTTTATGTGCTAAAAGTGTAAAGTGGAGAAGAGAGAAGAAAAGAATGAGAAATTTGAAAAATGACAGCATATTCATGGTTTGAGGTTACTGCAAAAGGACTGGAGAACTTAGAAGGATTCCCTTAACCTCAACACACACACACCCACTCATTGAATCTTGTAAAGCTTGTTTTTAATGTAGCGAAACATTTATCATTGCATACATCCTAGGTTTTCCATACATCAAATAGTGATGGCAACATATGAGAACAAGTTTTTCAATTAAAGTAAAGTGAACTTATAGTCAACTCTTAAAGTGTTTTGAAAATTTGCTTGAGGACAAGCAAAAACTTAAGTTTGGGGGAGTGATAAACTCCATAATTTCACACATTTCATCTCTATTTCCTTATAGTTCACACTCTTTTTGATGATACATAGATAACAAAACACACAAATACTAAGAGAAAGTGATTCAACTAGGAAACCATTCATTTGTGTGAAATTTGGAGTTTAATGCTTGTATATTTGAGACATGAAAACTCTTCAATCCTCTCTCTAGCTTGTGTAGGAAGAGGTGGACAAGTGTTAGTAGCTCGATGAAACCCAAGTGATGCAACAAAGGAGAAAAAGAAGCAAAGGAAAGCTAAAAATTCAAAATCAAGGTCTGCTTGCCAGCGGCTCGCCAACTGGTGAGCCACTGGCGAGCCAATGCATCTTCACAAAGCCAACTGGCAAGCCAGCGGCGTGCCGTCTCTGTAATCTCGCCAGTGGCTCGCCAACTGGCGAGCGACTGGCGAGCACAACTCGCAACTGCGCGTTTTGACCCTTTTCTCAGCATATAAAAAGGGAAAGTTGGATATTTTCAAGGGGGGGCGGAAAAACACGAAAGAACACACATCTAGGGCACATTTTGGAGCCTTGAAGAGCTTGAAGAACATTGGGGAAGCTTGGGATTCAAGTGGGAAGCTTAGAGAGATTTGAGCTTTCTTCATTTGTGGTTGTATATCTTCTTCCCTCTTCTTCATATCTCTTCAATGAACTCCTTCATAGTTTTAGGGTTTGTTTTATTTATATTTATGTGTAACTAAAACCCTAATCTAGGGTTGTTATGAACCTATTTATGGATTGAACCATCTACTCTCTCTTTCTTTAAGTAATTAATGAAGTATATGTGTAGTTTTTATCTTACTCTCTATTTGTTTTAAGTGCTTGATCACCACTTAATTAGTTAAATGAAATATGACTTGGGAAAGTGTATTTTGTTTTAGAACTTGGATAAGAACATGTTAGACTTGAAGTTTATGGTTTTAAATGGAAGGTTTGTTGATAACATAGGGATATAGTTATTGACCTAACATAGTCATAATTAGGGTGGTTAAGGAAAAGAGCTAGCATTTATTGTGACAAGAGATTGTGCAATAAATGCTAGCATAAATTTGATCTTGACTTGGGAAAGCTTTTTCAAATGATTTTGAACCCTAGACTTGCACATATTTTCATTTAGTCACTTAAAGAGGAGAGGGAAACTTTGGTTCATGAAGTAAATAGGGGATTAGCAACTCTAGGCCTTAATTATAATAGTTAACTCGTGTTTGAAACTCCAACTCTTTTTACATTCATATTTAAAACTCATTTCTTATTTGACAAATCAAACTCTCAACATGTTTTTACTTAAGACAATTAATGATACAATTAGTGCTAATCACTTTGTTTAAACTATAATCTCTGCGGAACGACACTTTTTCTATACTACACTTGACGACCCTTATGCTTACGGAAGCGCACCAAATCCGCGTTAAGTCAATGTCTTTTCCTTTTTAAGTCTGTTTTCACTCATGGACAACTTTATGGTGCGTTGTCTCGAGTTAGAACTATTGATGGGTTGAAAATTTATCTTCCATCTGATACTTGTATTCAGTCTGCAACAACATTAAATATTGTTTGCAGAGAAGTATTTAGAAATATTCAAGGTTGAAATGTACTTTAAACTTGTGTGTTGCTTTATTCTATACTAAATACTATAGATTGTACAATTATTGGACTTTCATTGCAGAATTTTGCCAGTTTCAACATTAATTTGAGTACTTTTTTCAAACATCTAATGTATTATTCTACCCATAATGACTTGGTAGATATAGTGATCGATAAGTTTTTGGCCCCGGGCATTATCTACTTTTAAACAAAGGTATCTTTATTGACGTGCTACTATAACAACATCCAAAGCCCATACTGCAATCATATGTTGGACCACCACCACTTCTTTTTTCTAGCCCATAAGCAAATGACCATTTTCATCCATCAATTATTGTCAAAGCATTCGTAAAGGGAAATTTGCAGTTTAGTCCCTGGTAAGGGAAATTAATACTGGAAAATCCCAATACATTCCAAAATAATTATAAAGTCCCAGGGGCCATTTCCTGCAATTGTTTGCTTATCTTCAATGACCATTTTGCCCTCATAAGATGAAAGCATAGTCCCCCTGTAGGGACCAGTGAGATGGCAACCATCTTTAATGAGGGCAAAATGGTCATTGAAGTTAAGCAAACAATTGCAGGAAAGGGCCCCTGGGACTTTATAATTATTTTGGAATGTATTGGTACCTTCCAGTATTAATTTCCCTTACCAGGGACTAAACTGCAAATCCCCCCATTCGTAAATGTTGATGTATTATGAGTAAAATTGACAATTTCCATAAACTTGATGCAAATTATTAACTATACGTAAATTTTGGTAAAAAAACTATATGTAAAAATTTTGACAAAAAATAAAACTATTCGTAAAAACATTTTTGGCAGTAAAATTATTCCCAAGTCCAATTATTAAGAAGTCGTGAATAATTTACTACTCTCTTTGCTCCTAGATATAAGAGTTGGTTGACTTTAGTAGAGAATATTAAGAAAGCGGAATAAACCACATAATCATATCATCTTTTGTATATTATTAGATCAGATGTTACCTTATAAGTCAAATAAAGTATTTTAAAGAACAAATTTAGGAAAATCAATTTTTAATTACCTTATTTAACTTTCTTAGAATTCTAAAAAAAAAGTCAACTACTCTTATATTTATGAACGGGTGGAGTACTATTATTCGACAATTGGGATACTTTTAAAATTTTGTCAGCAAAATATACGTAATTTTGGAGTGAAAAGGGGACGGGGTTATGTACTTTGACTTTTACATGCTATTTGATGACTCCCTATATTTAGTGGTTTTTAGAAATATTTTGTTGTATTTGGGGAGTCATTAATTAAATAAATAAGAGATTTTGATGTGAATTGGAAATATATTAATTTGAAATATTATTTGGGAATTGAAATAGGAAATTTGAAATAATAAAAGAAAAAATTTTAAAGGGAAGTTTCTTATTATTGAGATTATATGATTGAACTATGATGATTATTTCCTATTTCCTTTCTTTCTATTATAATAGGACAATGAAGATTTGGAAACAAAAGAAAAAGGAAAGAATGAGTCTTGGACTTGGGCTGGATCTTTCCTAATTAATTAAGGAGATCAACCATTATAAAAGGGAAGAGAGAAGCTTGTGAAGAAGAGGCTGTTTACAATTCTTCCAATTTCCTAAAGCCTAAACACACACTCGAAAGGATTGACGCCAAAAAGGAGAAAGGAAAAGCAAGAAGGCTGCAGCAGTTTGGGGAATCAGTGAATTATAACTTACATACGCAAGGACTTGCGCACAAATAGAAGAAAGAAGAAGCTTGAGACGTTTTGTCTTTTAGTGGGCACCCAAGGAACTACTGAAGCATAGTTGAAGTTGGTAGCTATTGTCAAATCTTCTTGTGTTCTTGGTCAATATGATTTTAGATTTAATTCTAATGTTTGTTGGGATTGATTTGAACTTTACGTGTGACTAGTTTTCTTTTACAACCTAGAGTACTATTAACTTGTTTGTAACTTAGATATTTTATTTCCCACTATTTAATCATGCTTAATTTTATCTAGTTTATTTAATCTTGCTATTATTGATTAACTTGTTTAGTGCTTGATCACCATTATACATGTTTATAGAATTTAGGATTGGACTCGGAAGAGGGAATTTTAAATAGACCATGAGATTAAATAGTGTAAGATTGGATTTTAATCTGATTTGCGACTAGGATAGGAATATACCTAGAAGACCTACATAGTCACATTAGAGCGGTACCGGGATAAATTAGGCTTAGTAAATTATAGTAAGACATTACATAATTAAGTTAGACAGGGATATAGGTGGACCGGAAGGCATTTATAGACACTAGTACTCTAGATTAGCTAGTTCAATTAACTCATAATTAATTTAGGGTTGACATATCCTATTTAAATGATTTTATGCTCTATAACATTAATTTAGGGTTGACATATCCTATTTAAATGATTTTATGCTCTATAACATTAATTTAGGGTTGACATATCCTATTTAAATGAGTTTTAAATAAACTAATTCAGTCACTTACTACAGCTGCATGTCAACTTCTGGCATAAAGAATTCAAGATGAACGTCATTGATGATGTTCCAATATATGTTATTAAATACTGCCTCCGTTGTTTTTTTTTTGACCAATAAATACTGCCTCCGTTGAAATCATCTAAAACATGTTTCTTAAGAAAACATATAAAATTTAGTTGAGTTTCTGAAATATATTCTTTCTTTTTCAATTTTACCTAAAAAATGTAAGGATTAATAAATATAAAAGAGAATTATTAATAAAATAGGAAAAAGTAATCAAATGATAAAAGAATGTAAAATGAGTCCTATATCAAAATCACTCAAATTTTGGACTCTTATATTACGCTAAGGAGGGAAAACAATACAATATATATTATTATATTAATGAAGGTTGAAAGGTAACCATGATGTGGAAAACAAATGATAACTTGGTCCGATTTGCCAAAAGGGTGAATCAGGCACTTATTTGGACTCAAAGGTCTATCTACTTTAATTTGCTTCACTTGGCGTACATTAAATCACTTGGCCCTTAAAGTATTTTGAATGAACTTTATAAAAATTGTGGAGCAATTTCGCTCATACTTTTATTTAATCAAGTTGCTTATATACTGATTTTTTTTAATAATCAAAGTTAGGTCGATGAATAGTTTGGGTGAGAAGACTTTCTTGAATTAATAATGCGAAATTAACTAAATTTTAAAAGATTATATGCTACGTTGTGCCACAAAACTTTTCAATTTTGAGAAGGGCGAATGTCCATTTATGATATATATCTCGTGCTCTAAGATCAACAATAGTACATAATTATTTCAATGTTTAACAATTATACCCAACTTTTACCATGAGATCAACAATAAGATTTTACTTAATAAGACAATAAGATCAAATGTGAAAAGTTGAAAATGCCATTATAAATAAAATAAAATGTAGTCATAAGGACATTTTAGACTTTTCACGCTTAAGGAAAATCCCATTGTTGATCTCATGGTAAAAGTTGGGTATCATTGTTTTT
This sequence comes from Mimosa pudica, assembly GCA_029929735.1. Lineage (NCBI taxonomy): Eukaryota > Viridiplantae > Streptophyta > Magnoliopsida > Fabales > Fabaceae > Mimosa > Mimosa pudica. Next base: position 169,510 of record JAKELP010000021.1, on the reverse strand, counting down.
TTTATAAAAGGCAAAATGACATTAATTAAAATCTAACTATTACAAAGGTTCACTAATATCCAGATCATATAAAGCATATTTAAAATTAAACCATAAACTAAGAATTAAAACTGATAGTAGAGAGACAACATCAATCCTTGTCTGAGCACCAGCATGTAGGCAGCCATGAAGAACCAGTGAAGTAGTTCTGAAGTAGGGTATCATTGTTAAACCTTTAAATAGTTATGTACTATTCCCTCCGGTCCTAAATATAGGACCTAATTGACTTTTTTTTGGAGATGTTAAAGTTACAAAATATGTTATTAAATTATGACATATTTGATATATTTTTAGATTATTCATTAGTTTATAGGTTAAATAAACTACTTTAAGGGGAAAATTAGGTAAATCAATTTATAATTGACTTATGTTTTGCTTTTTTAGGATTTTTCAAAAAAGTAAATTAGGTTTTATATTTAGGAACGGGGGAGTATTATTGATCCTAGGACAATATATATATATATATATATATATATATATATATATATATATATATATATATATATATATATATATATATATATATATGATGACTCCCCATATTTAGTGGTTTTTAGGAATTATTTTATTGTATTTGGGGAGTCATGAATTAAATAATTAAGTGATTTTGATGTGAATTGGAAAGAAAGTAATTTGAGAGTATATGAGTGATTCTTTTGGAAAATATGAAATTTAATTGAAATAGGAAACTTAATATATTAAAAGAAATATTTTGATGAGAAGTTTCCTATTAATGAGATTATGTGATTGAGTCATTGTGATTATTTCCTATTTCTTTCTCTTCATGAATGCAGATTTTAAAAAAAGGAAATAAAGAGAAAGAGACATACAAGAAAAGGAAAGAAAAGAAACTTAACATGCAAGGCAAAGACAATATGGTGTTGAGCTATTTTATTATAAATATACACATGCAATTGAAAAGAAAGGAGGCTGGTTATAATTCTTCCTATTTTCATAAGCCTATACACATTCACATTCACATTCACGCAGCAAAAGGAAAAGGAAGCAAGAGGTGGCAAGCACTGTTCATTGGTGTCTTTGTTATATCCACGCACGCAGGGGAAGGAGATTAATGCACAAAGAGACGAGAGAGAGGAGTCACGACACTATTCTTCAATCTTGTATTATTTAGTTATTACTTCTTCTTGAACATTTAGCATTCCTTTGGATTTTAAGCCAATTGTTATGACGATCAAAATTATGTGTGGCTAATTTCTTTTACAACCTAGAGTACTATGAACTTGTTTGTAACTTAGTATTTTATTTCTCACTATTTAGTCATGGTTAATTTGATTTAGTTTATTTAATCTTGCTATTATTGATTAACTTGTTTAGTGCTTGATCACCATTAGACATGTTTAGGGAATTTAGAATTGGACTCGAAAGAGGGAATTTTAAATAGACCATAAGATTAAATAGTGTAGGATTGGATTTTTAATCTGATTTGCGACTAGGATAGACATATACCTAGAAGCCCTACATAGTCACATTAGAGCGGTACCGGTATTAATTGGCTTAGTAAATTAGTGCAAGACATTGTGTAATTAAGCTAGGCAAGGATATAGGTGGAAACCGAAAGGCATTTATAGACGCTAGTACTCTAGATTAGCTAGTTAGATTAATTCATAATTAATTTAGTGGGGAATAAAATCTAAGAAGCAGATAAGGGATTGGTGGCTCTAGGTTGTTCTTTTGACTCGTGAATTTCATCTGTGTGAATATTTGTTTTATTTTATTTTCTTAGATATTAGGTAATTAAAATCAATTTTCTTTTATTTACTCAACTTGAATGAAAATAGGAGGTCTAATGCCTAGTTATTAATTGTCTGAGTCTCTGTGGGATCGACCTTGAACTACCACTTTACTAAATTTACGATCCGTACACTTGCGGAGTTTTTATCAAAATTTTGGTAGCATCAAGTTTTTGGCGCCGTTGCCGGGGACTCAAGGCAATTAGTAATTAGAATTAGAAATTCTTTAGTAGTTTTTAGTTTGAGTTTTTTTTTTTTCTTTTGGAGAAAATAGAAAGATGGACTATTCAGAGGCTAATTATAAGTGTTATCGTTGTTATTGTTGTGGAAGTGATCATCTACCTGAGAATTGTCCATTTTTGCTTTGGCAACAAACTTATGTTGATAATTTGTCTAGGCGTAGTTGGAATTTTGAGCAAGATGAGTGTTGGAACCCACATTTAGATCCTTATTCACATGCAATAGACACACCCTTCATGTCTTTTTCACATGTTCAAGAAAATATTGATTATGAAAATTCTTGTTTAGAAAGGTTAGACAAATTAGAAAGATCAGCCGATATCTTTTTGGAAAGGAATGAGAAATATTACAATAGTTCTGGATCAAGAGTTCAAGTAAACAATTTTGAGGATAATGTAAACTCTTGTTTAGAAGAAAGGCTTGACAGATTAGAAAGATTAGCCGGTAAATTTTTGATAATGCTAGAGGATAGTTTGAAATGGCAAGAGGATAGTTTCAAAAGGTTAGAAGATTGTTTGAAAAGGTTAAAATCAATAATTGAGGATAGAGATGACCATGAAGTTGAAAAAGATTTAGAGGTTGTCATAGAGCCTGAAACTTGTTTAGAAGAAATTGATGGGTGTTTAATTGATGTTGAAAATGTGAATTCAAATGCTTGTGATTCTGATATACATGTTGATGTGAGTGTTCCTATAACTACTTTGGATTATTCTCCTATTACTTTTGTGACTCTTACTGATGGGAGTCAAATTGATTTTGTTGGATGCTCATTATTCTTAGAAAAATCTACATCTAATTGTTTGTATGAGCATATTCTAATTCCTTTGAAATCATTGATTGTTTGTTCTTTGAAATTGTCTATGATTGAAAAGGCACAAGTAATTGGTTTGATTGATCACTTATACTGTTTGAAAAGGAATGAAGATGGGGTGATTATGGTTTTTGATACTTATGACTAAGGATTTGTTTGGAGAGTCTGGCTGAAGACTTTAAACTTAGCGCTTCTTGGGAGGCAACCCAAGGTTTTGGTATTTGATGCTTTGTTTTTTTTGAGTTTGTAGGATTTTTTTTTTTTTCCTTTTGACCTCAAAGGATGCTTCAACTTGATCTTGATGGACTAGGAGTTAAGACTGGAAATCGAGAAGAGGAAGGGGAGTATTCTTCTAACTTTTTCTTGATTTTATTTGACTAAGAATTGCTTTGGTGATGAGTTTTTATGCTGGTTGATATGTGTGTGATAGTTAGATTTGATGGTGTGCCTCTTGAGTACTTTGCTTGGTTGATATGGAAGTTGAAATATTTGTCATCTTTACACTTGTTATGGATATTTTTGTAATTCCACTACTTGTGTTACATGTTCACATTGGGGACAATGTGACATTTAAGTTTGGGGGTATGAGGGTATCATTGTTCTCTAAAGATTGTCCTCAAACTTTCATTTTGTAAAATTTTCTTGAAAAAAAATCTTTTTGCCAATTTTGGGATTGATTTGGACTTGAAATAATTGAATTTGATTAGACTTTGATCTCATCTTCTTTGAATGTAAGTGAAAAGGCAAACTCTTTGCTTTAGGTAAATTACCCTAGTATGTCAAAAAGCCCTGTGAGGAATTTGAGCCTTAATATTATTCTTTCATGAGTGAGTACATCTATTGTAATTTCCCCTCTAGAACTTGTCTTGAATCTCTTTTGACGCTCAAATCTCTTGCATGCACAAAAATGATTAAGGCCTTCTTTTCATAGCCAGTTTAGCCAAATAGCCATCCCTTTTACATTATTTCCATTGCTTAACCCTTTTGAGCCTACTTCTCTTTTAAAAAGAAAGATTGCATATTTTAGCCTTTGAATTCTTTTAATGCAATTTTTCATCTCTTATCTATTTCTTCCATTTACGCTTTGAAAAGTGTTATACTATATTCATATGGAAAGGGGTGAAGGAATTACAAAAGGAAAAGGGGAAATATAAGTGTTGAAGAATAGAAGTGAAAAAAAATAGAATAAAGGTGAAAAAAAAATGAAGGTGAAAAAGGAAAAGAAAAAAAAAATCACACAAAGTGTGAAAAAAAAAGAAAAAAAAAGAAAGAAGAAGATGAAAATCGAAAGAATTGAAGAATTGTGGAGTTCAAAAGAGTCAACCCCTATATGTCTTGTTACGTTATGAGTTTCCTTCATTCCTTACTATAATTGAAATGGTTTAGCACTTTTCAAATATACCTCCATCTCATTTTCATTTCATTATCCTACCCTTTTCATTACAACCCTTAAAAGTCCTTTTGATTTGTGTGTGCATTGAGATACAAGAGTGGATATCGAGATGATAAACAAGCCTATGGTAGCTGGATTACATAGATGGAATTGAGTGAAACACAACCCCTATATACTTTGAGAGTAGAGTGTAAACACTTGACCGGTGAGGGACATGCTTTTGTGATTTATCTCTATCAAATTGATTGCCTTATTGCTTGCATTTGGGGATGGTGAGAGAGATTTTTAAGAGGATTTAATTGTTGAGAGTTTGAATTGATTTCAACTTTGTGATGATAAAATCTTGATTTCATTTTTTGTGCTAATGTGTTAACAATTTGAAATCTTGAGGACAAGATTTAATGCAAGTGTGGGGGTGTGATGACTCCCCATATTTAGTGGTTTTTAGGAATTATTTTATTGTATTTGGGGAGTCATGAATTAAATAATTAAGTGATTTTGATGTGAATTGGAAAGAAAGTAATTTGAGAGTATATGAGTGATTCTTTTGGAAAATATGAAATTTAATTGAAATAGGAAACTTAATATATTAAAAGAAATATTTTGATGAGAAGTTTCCTATTAATGAGATTATGTGATTGAGTCATTGTGATTATTTCCTATTTCTTTCTCTTCATGAATGCAGATTTTAAAAAAAGGAAATAAAGAGAAAGAGACATACAAGAAAAGGAAAGAAAAGAAACTTAACATGCAAGGCAAAGACAATATGGTGTTGAGCTATTTTATTATAAATATACACATGCAATTGAAAAGAAAGGAGGCTGGTTATAATTCTTCCTATTTTCATAAGCCTATACACATTCACATTCACATTCACGCAGCAAAAGGAAAAGGAAGCAAGAGGTGGCAAGCACTGTTCATTGGTGTCTTTGTTATATCCACGCACGCAGGGGAAGGAGATTAATGCACAAAGAGACGAGAGAGAGGAGTCACGGCACTATTCTTCAATCTTGTATTATTTAGTTATTACTTCTTCTTGAACATTTAGCATTCCTTTGGATTTTAAGCCAATTGTTATGACGATCAAAATTATGTGTGGCTAATTTCTTTTACAACCTAGAGTACTATGAACTTGTTTGTAACTTAGTATTTTATTTCTCACTATTTAGTCATGGTTAATTTGATTTAGTTTATTTAATCTTGCTATTATTGATTAACTTGTTTAGTGCTTGATCACCATTAGACATGTTTAGGGAATTTAGAATTGGACTCGAAAGAGGGAATTTTAAATAGACCATAAGATTAAATAGTGTAGGATTGGATTTTTAATCTGATTTGCGACTAGGATAGACATATACCTAGAAGCCCTACATAGTCACATTAGAGCGGTACCGGTATTAATTGGCTTAGTAAATTAGTGCAAGACATTGTGTAATTAAGCTAGGCAAGGATATAGGTGGAAACCGAAAGGCATTTATAGACGCTAGTACTCTAGATTAGCTAGTTAGATTAATTCATAATTAATTTAGTGGGGAATAAAATCTAAGAAGCAGATAAGGGATTGGTGGCTCTAGGTTGTTCTTTTGACTCGTGAATTTCATCTGTGTGAATATTTGTTTTATTTTATTTTCTTAGATATTAGGTAATTAAAATCAATTTTCTTTTATTTACTCAACTTGAATGAAAATAGGAGGTCTAATGCCTAGTTATTAACTGTCTGAGTCTCTGTGGGATCGACCTTGAACTACCACTTTACTAAATTTACGATCCGTACACTTGCGGAGTTTTTATCAAAATTTTGGTAGCATCAATATATCATAAATAAACCTTCATATAACTCATCCATAAATACTTGAGAGTGAAATAAATACAGTAAAACCTCATCTATATGTATATGGGGTGAATTTTAGGTTATATAATAAGGTAACTAAAGCAAAAAGTTGATCAAGCATGCATATGACAGGGGCATGATTAAAAACTACAAATGATTACCCCACCAAAAAAAAAACTACAAATGATATGCTACATGAACAAACGTCGTCATATATCACCTTTTTTTTTTACCTCAAAAAAAAAGAAATTTTTTTTCATGTATCACCCTTGGTCAATTGAAAAAGAAATTTTTAAATCGGATGTAAGGGTATAACAATATGGTGCAATCTGAGTCGTTCTCAATGAGTCTTGTTTAATTTAACTATTCTTATAAACTAAATGCAATATAAGATGAATTTAGGTAAATGAAATATATTTTTGTTGCTTTTTAAAGATTGAATAAAGGATGAAAAACAAATAAATATTTTTGGTATATTTATTAAAAGGGTGGAATGGAAGTGAAGTGCTCTTGAAAATGAATTTCAATGGCTATCATAGCTTTCTAGTGTATAGATTTTGGGGGAGTTAAATGCACTAAATTCCTAATTTACCAAACCTCAAGGACCTATGAGTCAAATACCTAATTGTTGGAACCCCATCATATTAGGCATTGTTAAACTTTTTAGTGCAATTGTACATATCTCTTGCAAGGAACTATTAATCCTACTACCGGAACTCCAAATTGCCACTTAATTACTCCTAAGATTTTAAGTCACTATTGGAACCCACATAATGAAATAAAACTCAAGGATTGAATCCAATGTTACTCATGCAATCAATAAGAACCTAATTACTTTCTCTAAGTTTCCTAAAATACCAAACCTCACCAACCGGCAAATCTAACACATAATTTCATGAACCCATTTAATTAGTCATTATTAATTACCTCAGAGTGTGATTAATAATTTGTAATGCATTAGGTTCAATTATAGTTCAATTCAATCAAATTATCTACCAATACCATGAATAAATAGAGATATCAAATGAACCATAAAGAACATATACATGACCATGTATATTGATGAGTCCAAATCTATCATTACAAATCAAAATCACAAGTACCCACAATAACAATCAAATCCAGCCTATCTCTAAGCATAAATAATAAACCTAAACTAGGAAATCATAAATACAAAGAAAGTTAAGAAATTGAGACTCCCCTTTGTAGACCAAAGCTCAAGTCACTATTCTCATCAAGTCCAAAAATAAGTAGGAACCTTTATTGAGGCATGGATGAAGGAAGGAAAGTGGAGAATTGAAGAAATGAGATGAGAAGTGAAGAGAAGAGGATGAAGAAGATGAGATGGAGTTAGGGTTTGGGGAGGACCCAACCCCCAAAACTTAAGTTTCTAACCTATTTTTTGCACCTAATATAGATGGGGACATGGACTTAATGTTTGGGTTTAATTTTGAGTCTAAATTGAGTCTAAAACAGTCAAAAGCAATAGCAAAATCGTTTCTGTTCGCATCAGTTCGCAACAGGGACCATTCTGCAAAGTCTGGAAGTATTGAGCAAGTTTCTATAATTTTCCCAAGACTGATATGAAGCTTTTTAGGATTCTATGCCAATTATGTAATTTCTGCCAAATGCCCAGAATAGCGATTTCAGCCCATTTTCCTCATTTTCTGCATGGGAAAATTTACAACAACATAATACCTTTCATTCCAAAAATTAATTATTTAAGATGAACAATTAAATGTGACGGTTATGCCCTTATTTGACCCTTTTTACACACAATAATTTTTTAATTAAATTCAATTATAATCAATGCATTTTAATTCAACATTACATCTTTGAAATTTTAATAACTTCAATTTAGCACACTAAAAACATAAAAATCCAAGGATTTGTCACTACATAAAAAGAGCTTGAATTTAAGAGGGGTTAAACTCTTAAGTATTCAGGAAGTTTTACCCGGTGAGCTATTGGTATCAAGAAGTTATTTTATCTTAAATGAAATAAAACTGATGAAAGTTTTTTCCCGTAACTTTTATAATCAAATTTAACGTGACATAACAATGTTTGTCACGTCAGATTAAGTTATTGTTGAATAGGTGATGATGTTGATCAGATTGAAGGTTTTCAAATGCCCTAGAAGTTTTGATTTTAGATCTTAAATACTTTGGAAGTATTATTCTGTACCTTTGTTAATCGTTACTACCGTGTCCACTTACCCCGTTGACCTCATTGTTAAAATTGGTCAACAAATCTACAAAATAATACATCCATCCAGGGTATTTAATCGAAAGGAAACCTCTTTGTACCGGTATTGCTTAGGTAACCTTCTTGTGTTTTAAAAAGTCTTTACCCAATTATAAGATAGTACAATGATAAAAAGAAAACTATAGAATGGGCTAAAACCTGGTTCTGAAAGGAGGAGATTCCATTTCCATGTGCGGAAAGTCCCCTACAAAAATATTGTAAAAGGAGTCAAGTTGACAATAAATGTGTGTACTGTTCCCATAAGTTGCAGAGAAGCTAAAGAAGACAGGGGAAGAGAATTGACAAATAAATAAGAACAGATCATAATGAGGGGGTGATGGTGATGGGGTTTAGTAGGATTGATAGGGATGGGTGTGAGTCATCAATCATGATGTTGTAGGAAAGGTATATGCGGCTAAACCACCGCCCACTGCTTCATATATATCTTCACTTCTGCCCCTTGTTTCCATCCTTTATGTCTTTTGTTTAACTTCTTATACCAAAATTCTCTCTCACTCTATTTCATTATTTCAACAACTATCAATATAATACGAGTAAGTTCCTAGTTGGACTTTATTCAGTGGTGTACGTACAGTTCAAGTTTTCACCTCACCTTTGGAATTACCTATACTTGCTTTCCAAGGGAAATGTCCTTTTGACCCTTTATTTTCCATTACCACTTGATTACCTACAGTTGATTGAACGTAGACCTCTTCCATCTCCACGCTATCCTACTCATTACTCAAGCTATATCAATACCCCACCACTTGTGTGCCTTCCTCTATCTTCCTATTTATTTTTGACTCACTGGATTTTAGAATTATTAACTAGCCATGCCTTGCCCTATATATACCCTATATCCTCTCTCACAAATCCACACACCAACCAAAAATCAATTTGTTGTGATCTATACAAAAATTATATAGCATATCATCATGGACGTGCCTGTGATAGATTTCAGTAAGTTCTGTGGTGAGCAGCGTGGCCAAGCCATGAATCTGCTGCACGATGCCTGTGAGAAACGAGGCTTCTTTGTGGTAAACTACTTTGCGCAACAACTCTTGTGTTACATCCGCTCTTTTAATTGATTTAAATTATCAACATGTGTGTATGAAGCTGATCCAAAGCGTTGCTTGTATGTGTGTATATGTATATATGCAGATGGAGAACCATGGCATTGAGGCACAGTTGATGGAGAGGGTGAAGCATCTGGTGAACACATACTACGATGAATACCTGAAAGAAAGGTTCTACCAGTCTGAGATTGCAAAGAGCCTGAATGGCAATTCAATTCCTCTCTCTGATGCAGACTGGGAAACCACCTTCTTCATCTGGCACCGTCCGACCTCCAACATTAAGGACATCCCCAACGTCTCCGATGACCTCTGGTAATTAACTTCACTCAACATCCTATTGTTTTCTCATTTAGAGCTCCATATTTATATAGGACTCACTGTCAAACTAAACAAGAAACTGATGAAATAATGTGCATGCAGCAAAGCAGTGGATGACTATATAGAACAGCTGATGAAGGTGGCAGAGACATTATCTGAGCTGATGAGTGAGAATCTGGGATTGGAGAACGATCATATAAAGAAGGCATTCTCGGGGGAAAGTGATGAGGGTCCAAGAGTGGGGACAAAGGTGGCAATGTACCCTCAGTGTCCAAAGCCAGAAGCGGTTAGAGGACTGAGAGAGCATACAGATGCAGGAGGCATAATCCTGCTGCTTCAGGACGATCAAGTGCCTGGACTTGAGTTCTTCAGAGATGGCAAATGGGTGCAGATTCCTCCGTCCAAGAATAATGCAATATTTGTGAACATAGGAGACCAAGTGGAAGTGCTGAGCAATGGCATCTACAAGAGTGTGCTTCACAGGGTCATGCCTGACAAGAATGGAAGCAGATTATCCATAGCCACCTTCTATAATCCAGTTGGTGAGGCCATTATATCCCCCGCTCCCATGCTGATGTACCCGAGTGGCTACACTTTTGGAGACTATCTCAAGCTCTATGGAGGCACCAAGTTTGGGGAAAAGGCTGCCAGGTTCGAGTCCATGAAGAATATGCCCAATGGCCATTACTAATATCTTACCTTCTACATATATACCCCCAACAAAATTAAACCAACTATCATGTATACTGTCATATTTCGTTATCAGTCCATTCACTTTCACTACCCATATCTTTTTATTTAATCTGTTCCCGCCACAAACAGAGAAAGGAGCATGCCTTGCTAGTTCGCTACACTTTCTCTTTCTCTTTATTATTTGTTTATTTCCTTTTGGCATGAATAACAAGAAAGCTTATCTACTGTTCCGATCCTCTATATCAGACAAGAAAACAAGAGGAAAACACATCGCGTTTTAAATTTTGTGATATTGTCCCCCTCACTGCGCTTCTTTCTTTGAACTGCGCTAATAACTCCAAGGATAATATATACAAAAAAATGTCAATATCTTGAGCTGGGCTACTAACTCCAAGGATAAATATATGTCATCATTCAGAATATAGCAAGAGTCTCGCAATAAACAACTCTAACTCGGATCTAATAATCTATCACGTAAAAAAACACTTTGCAAAGGTAAATAGTTAGCTACAAATATTGTAATGAATTTTTGATAATATATATAATATATTTCTATTATATTTTTCGAAGACACACTACTACAGAATAATCCCTTTACATGCGCTCATTTTGGCCTTTACATGCGCTTAAAAAACGCTGGCAATGGCCTCGCCGGGAAAGGATTTACATGCGCATGTAAAAGCGCATGTATATCTATACTTATACATGCGTTTTATCGTCAGAAAAGCGCATGTAAATATATATACACACGTTTTTTAATAAAAGCGCATGTAAATATATATATACATGCGCTTTTGTAATAAAAGCGCATGTAAATATATATATATATACATGCGCTTTTGCAATAAAAGCACTGTATATATATATATATATATATATATATATATATATATATATATATATATATATATATATATATATATATATATATATATATATATATATTTACATGCGCTTGTATTACAAAAGCGCATGTATATATATAATTATTACATGCGCTTATGAGCTTGCGCTTCAAGCGCATGTATAAGTTAATTTTTTTTTTCATTTGTCATAATTCGTTTTCCTGTTTTTTGGCAGTTAAATTGCTACCTGCACAATATAATATACCCAACCAGCCAGAATAACCAAAATCCTTTATATATCAAGAACAACTTTACATGTAATATAAAAGTCATCCACATGAATCAGAATTTACATCTAACTTGTAGCACCAAAAGTCATCTAATTTGTACCAGCCAAAATGCACATCAAAGTTGTACCAACAAAAGACATTTAGTAAAAATAACCAACTAGCCAAAATAGTTCATCTATCAAAAGTGTCATACTCCCACTTCCTCCTTAGATGTATGAAACTCTAAGAAGGATGTAAATTTTGGATAATAGGATGAGTAATAGGGAAAACATACTTGCACCACTCTTCAATGAGATCATCCACCTCCTCCATAGATAACTTTGATGATCGACAATCTTCATAATACTGAGTTAATGGACATAATAAACATATTTATGTGACAATTCACTTTAAATAACAAGTCAACAACAATTTTGTAAATTAAGACTATATATGTCATGTGCAATAATAAACTTACAAATTCAGGCACCTCCAATTGGTCATGTGTTACTATGTCCTTAATAAATTTCATCACATAGTAACCACAATCATTGTCGTTGGGGTGGAAAGGGCACTGCAACAAGAAAAAACACAAACACGTTAGTCAAAAGACTTTTATACACTTTAAAAATTCATGATTTCAATTGCTTATAAAACAAGTACAACCTGAATTTTCAACCATGGATAGGATTGTGTTTGATCAGTTGATTTTGAGTAGGCCAAATTTTTATTCTTACAATTTGCCCTAAAAGCTGTTATCAAACTATTGAAGAAAAAAATAAAGGTTAAAAATGCAATAAAAATAAGATTAAGGATAAAAACAATCCACAATGTAAATGTTAGCATATTCATGAACCAAAATCAGTCAAAGTTTGAAAGCCTTGTTTTTACTACTATCTCATGTTTGATGATTGGAAAACAATACCTTAGTTCCTATTTATAAAAATAAAGGTGACATAGTTCATAGTTCATAGTTCATAATTCCTAAGGCTGTCATACTCATCTATCATAAAGTATTATAATTTTAATGGAAAGATTAGTCATGCAGCAAGGATAAAGAAAATAAGAAAAGTTCCATGTTCCCATTTTCGTACAATACAGGAAAAGATATAATCTTCTAGTAGATAATAGATAAGGAAAGAAAAAACATGCACATTTAACTTTACCTACATAAAATAAATGATCGTGTTAACAAGTGCGTGAGCATTAACTATCTGCAATAAAATACACTGTCAACAATGAAAACAACAAACTAATTTGACAGGTGAAGACTGTCTTCTTATAATAGTCATGTTTTGTTGAAGGCATAATTATGATTTATCACTTATAGCTATAATGAAAATTTTCTGAAAAGCTACAGCTTGAAGGAAAAGGAACAAATATTACAAACACAATACCTAGCATGAATGTGCCAATCTATAACAACTATCTTGGCCAAATCAATGAAAAAAAAACAGTTCTGATGTAATTATAGAATTAAAAAGTCAACACTGATTTGAAGACATTAGAAAGCCATAAGTCATAAGATATATTTCAAAATTCTAGAACTAGGAAAAAAATAACACTTCAGAATAACACACAACTTAAATCATAGTTGAAGGAAAATGACCTGTTTAAGGATTGGAGTGGCTTTAGTTCAACATACTGCATAAAAAGACGGCCCAATTGTCAAAATATGAACCAAACTAAGTTAGAGATCCACATTAGCATCTACCCCTAGAGTCAAGAAGTCTAAAATATGTGCTTCGCATGATCAATCAAATATTCACAAGACACATCTTTTGTTATTCAGGGAAAGATTGTGAGAGTTTGCTTTTCATCACCTGCCCTATGATTCACTTGTTCTTATATCAATAAGTTTAAACACTACTGTTAAGCAGTTGGAAAACACGGTAAAATTACTGCTATATGTCAGAAATCGTGAACTCTTACGTGAAGCTTCATGTCTTTTGAATCGAGCAGACATGAAGACTAACTACATTTTCATGGAGCTTAAAAAACATAACATATTATCTCAATGCAGAATCTTACTTTCTTCAAGCCTAATTATTGACATGTTCCATGGAAAGTGCGTACTGATTCAGTGATTCCGATTGTTCCCAAACATTCCAAAAGCCAAGATAAACGCAAAATCCCAACAAAGGTCCCCTCTGTTAAAAAGCATTCCCAAAAGCAAAAAGCTCATAACTTTAAGCAAAAAGCACAAACCTTTGCCCCCAAAATCTCATAATCTCATACTTTTAAACTAAAAGCACAAACCTTTTCCCCCAAAAACTCATAATCTCATACTTTTAAACTAAAAGCACAAACCTTTTGAAGGTTTCGTTCGCTGTGGATGAACCTTCGGAGAGCTTCGCTGGTTGAGACTTCGTTCGCTGTGGATGAAGCTTCGCTGGTTTCGTTCGCTTGAGGGAGGAGGGCCTTCGTTCGCTTCGCTGGGTTTCATTCTTGAGGGAGGAGGGCACGGGATGAGCTTTGCTTATTAAGTGTGAGTGTATGTGAGTGTATGCATGAGGGACTTGGAAAAAAAAAGAGGGAAGACATAAGGGCGCGGGAAAAATGAAAATTTTTAATAAATATTTAGTGCTTAAAAGTTTATTTGGTAGGCTATATACTGTATAAGGCTAGAAGTTCATTATTTTAAGATCTATATATGTGAACTTCATAATTAAGTTTTCAATATCTTAATTATTTGATATCAATTTAAAAAATTATTAAAACTATATGACTTAGTTTTCAGTACAACAAAAAGTTTGATTTACTATGAAATTGGAGCTGCAAAAAAATTATCAGATCAGAGAAAAGATTAAACAAATCAAATGTGTTGAGTCAATTAATGCATTGGCATAAATTATTTGCAATGAGTTAAGTAATTTTTTAATTGTAATAATACGTTATACATGCGCTTTATTCTTACAAGCGCATGTAAAAATGTATATATTTTAAGTAAGACTTCTACATGCGCTTTCTGGGATAAAGCGCATGTAAAAATGAGCTAAATACATGCGCTTTAAGCGCATGTAAAAGCTAAAATCATATACATGCGCTACTCTTCTAGAAGCGCATGCAAAGAGGCACTATATACATGCGCGTAAAGCGCATGTATATATATTTGAGTCATATACATGCGCTCTTATGTATAAAGCGCATGTAATAATATATCATATACATGCGCTTTGTTCTATTCTTCTCGAAAGCGCATGTATAAGTGTACATTACCAATGCTTTTCTTGAAGCGCATGTAAAGTTGCGATGATATAAGATTATTCTGTAGTAGTGACATTAGAATATTTTAGAATAATCTTATGGATTAATTAACATGGAACATGGATATAATATTTCTGAATATTTTTATCTTCCTTCTATAAAATATAAACTCTATTCACCTAATTAACGTCTAGTTTATTTACTCCCATAAAGAAAAAGTTGACACAAAGAATGTTATGAAAATTAAAGGTTATTGAAGCCTTAAGAAGTGGTGTTAGGTTTCCTTAATCAACACTCATATTCAGATATTCTCATTTGCGTGGAAAGTAATCTCTATATATATGTTATCAATTCATGAGGGTTGATGCAGTGATTGGTCTTTACGTGCTCAAATAATCAAAAGAAATTGCGCATCATTCACCTTTCCGTACGTGTTAAT
Organism: Mimosa pudica; assembly: GCA_029929735.1. Lineage (NCBI taxonomy): Eukaryota > Viridiplantae > Streptophyta > Magnoliopsida > Fabales > Fabaceae > Mimosa > Mimosa pudica. The sequence continues at coordinate 154,354 of JAKELP010000021.1, read as the reverse complement.
CTCTTTGAATTGCTTACTTCTTCTCCAAGGTCCACATTTGACCCACTTTTTCAACGGAATTCATCTCTCCTTCCACCTCCTTCCTTCCTCACCTACCCTTTTCACACTCACCTCTCAATCTTGAATATAATCTTGAATATAGGTTTTCTTTGCTCTCTTTAGGAAGCGCATGGTACAAAAACAACGAATTAAAGAAGAATAACATAGGGATCTCTCAAAATATACTTGGGGGTGTCCTTTTTCTCCCTTAAATTATATTCACTTTGTCAATGACAAGAGTGACAACACCAGTACACCTCCCATCACATTTGGATAATTAAGGTATTAGACTTAACCTCGTATGCATATGTTTGTACTCCCTCCGGTCCTATTTATAAGTCGTCAACCGCCTCTAAATTTTGGTCCTTAATATAAGTCACCAACTACCACTAACTAACTCATTTATTAAAAATTTCCTAATATACCCTTATATTGGAAAATGAACATTGGAAGATGATAAGAGAGAGAAGATGAAAAATACAATTTCATAGATAGAGGATTAATGAAGAGAGATAAAAAGTAGTGGGCCATAGTGATAAAGGTGGAAGGGGCAAACATGGAAAAGACAAAAATAATAAGACCAATTTAATGATGTAACTTCTATTAACCTCCATTCCTTGGTATGTACAATTTAGGCGGTTGGCGACTTATAAATAGGACCGGAGGGAGTATATGTGTTTGATTACTCCAATATTTAGTAGATTTTTAGAGGTATTTTCACGTGTTGGAAAGTCATTAATTCATAAAATTAGTAGATTTTATGGTAAATCACAAGAAAAGTTACTTAATTGAGACATTAATTGGTGCTTTCTATTAAAATAATATCTTTCATTTAATTTAAATAGGAAAGTAAAAGAAATGGAAAATAAATTGGTTCACATCATATTTCATTATTTCCTTTAATTTATAATTGGCCTGGATTGCATATTTTGATTGAAAAAAAGGAAAAATAATTGAATGATCACATCGAACATTGGAACCTACATATTGGAAGAAAAGGAATTAAAGAGGAGGGAGGAAGCTGCCTTCAAGAAGAAATGAGAATTAATGACTAATGAGAACCTATTAATCAATTGTTTTGAGCCTATGTATGTGTGATCGCAGCTTGTACACTTTCGGAACTTTAATCTACAATTTTTGTTGGCATCAGTGTTAAAGTTGTACCAACAAAAAAATTATATTTACTTTATGATAAATAACAATTAATGAAATAAAAATGCAAGCCTTTGTTCAATAATTTAATTAAAAAAATATTGTCAGTATCCTGTATTATTTAGAGATTGAACTTTTTTACTTTGTTTGCTACTAGTGCATGTTCCCCAATCAATCAACAATCAATGAGATTATTTGATTTGATCAAAAAAAAAATGAGATTATTTGATATTGTAGGGTACACGAAGATTTTAACTGAAGTACCAATCAAATCAAATTATTTAGTATCTTAATTTTCTCATAGTCCTTCACTATTTATAATAATATTTCTTTTTATAATAAATGTGTTCTAACACTATTTTATATGTATGAGATCCAAAAAGAATATCATGTTTAGGTAATAACCCATGTGACAAAGGGTTCATGCATCTTCTAGCTAGGATTTCACTAAGTTCTATTATTTGATATAAATCATTGATGAATCAACAACATGAATTTTATGTTTAAAAACGTTTGATAATATAAAGTGAGCTTTTCGATCTCCTATCCTTTCTATTATATAATCCGTGCAATGCATGCATGAGGCTCTATTTTAGTTTTAACTATACCTCCACAAGAAATTGGAACAGCCCATACATGTACTACTTCTTCAAATGTGTGGTTATCTTTTTTTCAAGGGTTCCCATCAAATGATGATCAAAACTCAATATACAAGGCACAACGTCAAGCTGTAGCGTGTGCTTTAAAACGTGTTGTATATGTAGGCAGTGCCGTTAACCTTTTATGAAGATACGAGAAAACATTAAAAGAAAGCATATAACAATACAGTGATATAGCGAGTGCCCGCCAAAACAATCCAAAAAATTAAACCCCATGTAGGAGTAGCAATGATCTGAAAACTTCTCGTTAGCTTACATGAGCAGTTACCGTTGGAGAAAATGGTGATCATGATAAGACGTTGATAGGATGGAAGACGACAGTTGAGTGGTTGGCAATGTGCAGACTGAATTGTCCTCCTTTCTCAGACACATCAATGTGTGTCCCTTTTGGAGTCTCCATCTCAAAATTGGACACCAGTTTTGCAATGACTAGTCCCAATATTGGCAATGCAAGGATGATGCCAGGGCAACTCCTCCTTCCCACTCCAAATGGTAAGTACCTAAAATCAACCTTCCCAGCAGCCACCGCATTAGTCCCACACTCTTCCTCCATGAACCTCTCAGGCCTGAACTCCTCCGGCTTCTCCCACCATGCCGGATTGTTCGCCAGCCACCACGCATTCACCACCACCTTTGACTCCTTCGGTATCTTATACCCTCCCAAATCTGCCTCCTCAAGGTTCATGTGTGGCACCAACAGAGGAATTGGTGTGTGCAGCCTCAGTGTCTCCTTCACTACTGCTTGTAGATATGGTAGCTCTTGCAGGTTTGACTCTGTCACTTCCTCTCCTTTCAGCACTCTTGACATCTCCTCACGTATATTGTTCTGAACCCTTGGATGTTTCACCAGTTCTGCTATTGCCCACTCCATCGACCATAACGTCGTCTCTATTGCCGCCACGTTAATGTTCTCCACAATGTACAACACATTCTCTTCACTTATCTCTCCCTTCTTCTCTGCATCTATTATATGGTCTATTGCGCAGCTTATTTCGTGCTTTTCCCCGTTGGCAGCCATTATTTTTCTGTCAAAAACCAACACAATGATGAATAACCGTAAAGCATGGATATTGAATATCACGTCATTACATGTTAAGAAATGGCAAGCACGAAAGTAGCGCGCTGAGCTCCTACTGTCATGAACGTAACATGAAAGTCAATTGATTATTTAGTCTCCTTAATCTCCTTAAATATGACTTAGTAGTCAATTACGACAAGGGTAGGTGGTTTAGTGAACTAACAACGTGATGAGTTTATTTACCTTCTTTGCTGAACGTAGTGATTGTTGAAAAAGGCAAGCCTCCTGGTCTGCAAGTCCCTGCACTTGTTGAGGTAGCCCCTCAAGAAGGGTCTGAGGAGAGGGATGAAGTCTCCGTAATTATAGTCAAAGCTCTGAGCGAGACGGCTTCTTTCAGAGTTGAAAGCGGTGGCCTGAATGAACAAGGGATCGTCTTGAGACTCAAACTTGGCGTCAAACATCATCCTGTACATGATATTGTACAGCATCAGCTGCAGGCGCTTTCTGATCACTATCCCCTGCCTTCTCACATTGATATTGTCGTTTGTTTTAAGGTCGGTGACGACCAAGTCCATCTCTTGTTCCCACATGTCACTGTACTGGTGGACTACCTTGTTGGTGAAGAATGGGAGGGTCATGACCCTTCTCATTTTGCGCCAGTGATCGCCATAGACGGTGAAGACCATGTCTTGGCCATTGCCAGTGAAGATATCAAACACCACATTTCGGGGGCGAGAACCGAACTCAACGCCTTGGGAGTGAAGGACTTGGGTGGCGAGTTCGGGGTCAGAGACTACCACCAGGTTCTTGGAGCCGAGTTTTAGGAGGAAGACGGGGCCGTAGGTTTGGGACATGGAAGCTAGAAGACGGTGGTTGAGATCATTGCCAACTTGAAGCCAATTGCCAAAGATAGGCACGGAGAGAGGGCCTGGAGGGACTTTATTCTTGGAGCTCTGCCTTTTGGATTGCTTCATGTATAATGATAGCACCATGATGAGGGGGAGGATGAAGGCAGCCAGGGAGAGGAATGATGGAGAGAAGTTAACGTTGAGAGCCATTGTTGTGATTATGAGAAGTGAAATAGAAAATGCTACAAGAGGAGCAATATATGTTCTGAGAGAGAAGGTGGTTAGTTATATATGAGGGAGGAGGGGGGTTTTGGCGCACATGGTTTGAGAGGAATCCATGGGCTCTAATTACAATTCAAGGTAGGAGCAGATTTGGCAACGGGGATAGGTGAGAGTGGAGAAGCCTTTTTGTGGAGTGGTCAAATGTTGAGCTCCGATCCTTTGTGGTAGGTGAATGCCAATTTGTACCATTTGCTTTTCGTGGTCAACCTGATTTTAATTCTATTTTTAATTTTCATTACATTAACATATATTCCATCTTATATTAAGATTATATTGACTTTTCATAAAAAAATTATGCAAAATTAATTATTCTAAAATTTCTAAAATTTTCATTACATTAACATATATTCCACTTTGAAATGGTAGGTGATATGTAGTAATCATATCAAAATTAACAATTAAATCTATCAAAATTGATGAGGATACTATATATGCACCACTTTGAAATCAACTGTTAAATCTAAGACTCTAAATTATTATTTATGTTGGTGCACTTTTATTAATATTTGATGGACAGATTTGCCTCTTAATCCATAAAATATGATCATGTGTATGATTATGTGGGTAGGCATAAAGGTAAATTTGCGTCAAAAAGGGGACTTTTTCATGCTATGATTTGGCGTGTGAAACAAGTTTAATGATTAAGTAAATAATGACAATAATGAATAATGAAGATGATGGAAGAATAGAGTTGTAAAAAGTAAAATATAGAGAATGGAAATTCCATAGACACGTATGAATACACACTGAAAAGTGAAAAACCACAAGGGGTGAGCGAGAAAGTGGTGACTCGTGCCACCAGCAAAAGAAAGGAGAGGAAAGGAAAAATGGGAGTGAGCAACAACATAACGGCGGTGGTGAACTTCATAGCGTTTGTGGCGTCCATCCCCATAATAGCGGCGGGCATATGGGTGGCACAGAACCCCGACAACGAGTGCATCAGGAACTTCCGGTGGCCCATCGTCATCCTGGGCCTCCTGGCCCTCCTCGTCTCCCTCGCGGGCTTCGTGGGGGCCTACTGGAACAAGCAGGGCCTCCTCGCCCTCTACCTCTTCTCCATGGCCCTCCTCATCGCCCTCCTCCTCTTCCTCCTCATCTTCGCCTTCGTCGTCACCCGCCCCGACGGCTCCTACCCCGTCCCCGGCGCCGCCTTCCGCGAGTCCAGGCTCGACGGCTTCTCCTCCTGGCTCCGCAACCACCTCACCTCCTCCGCCAGCTGGTCCAACATCAGATCTTGTCTCGTCGAGTCTGACGTATGCATCAAGCTCGCCCAGCAGTACCTCACCCCCGCCCAGTTCTTCTCCTCCCACCTCTCTCCTTTACAGGTATCTTCCTCTCTTCTTACATTATATTGTCAACACAAGGACTAGCAGCTTCTTCCTTCACTTTTGTCAACACCGCATCTGTTTGTTTGCTAGCATTAACAATTTAGAGTCGATGCTTTAATCTAAGTCGGTGGCATTTATTTCATCTTATCTTATTTTATGTGTCTTGGATCTGGCATGTCAAGTACAATTAGACAAAGAAAATAGGATAGTGCAGTGAGTGGAAGTGGAAGTGGCATTGGCAGGGAAGGATCCTGATCCATAACTGAGGTCAGTGAGTGTCAGGGTCCGTGAAGCTTCTTGTGGGGCCTACTTTTCTATCTCAAGTTCATCCAGGCCACACACGTGGAAGTCGGGATGGCTTCATTATTAGCAGCGATAATGGAGAGGTTAGGACAGGGGACACCCCTTAATCATAATGTGACCTTCCTCTAGCGGCAGAGGACCATTTTATAAAAAGATTTTGATGGCTCTAGGCTCTAGCTAGTAGGAATTATCGATAAACGACAGTAGACGCATCTCTTTGAATTTGAAATGGAGGGACGAGGAAAAGGAACAATTAATCATGGTAATATAAAAATAGACCTTAAATAACATTTTTGTCATTATTTTGGGGAATAAAATAGAATAGAATGGAGCGTTGCTGGGGCCAGGACCAGCCTTGGGGCTCTGTACGTTACGTTGGTGGTGGGGGTGGGATTAGTGGTGTGATTTGGTTGAGTAAATATATGTGAAGAGAATTGATAATGTGCAGGCAGGATGTTGCAAGCCGCCGACGGTGTGCGGGTACAGCTATATGAGCCCGATAACGTGGGTGAACCCGGCGAACCCGACGGCAGACCCGGACTGCTACATGTGGAGCAACGATCAGAACCAGCTGTGCTATAACTGCAACGCATGCAAGGCAGGGCTGCTAGGGAACGTGAGGAAGGAGTGGAGGAAGGCCAACGTCATACTCATAGTGGCTGTGGTGGTCCTCATATGGGTCTATGTCATTGCTTGTAGCGCCTTCAAGAACGCCCAAACCGAGAACCTCTTCGACCGCTACAAACAGGGCTGGGTCTAACCTTTTCTCCCCTCTCCCTCTAATCTTTGTTATGTACATGTTCATCCCTTTTCTTATCCATCCATGTATGTATGCATGCATTCACAAGTAACTTCTCTTTTAAATTTCGCACGTTGCTACTATGAGACCGATCTATGAAAAACATTGGGATAGAGGAATCCATTTCTTAATTAATTCACGGGTGGAGGGCACATGGGACGTAACTCAATCGGGGGAGCAAATCAGCAAATGCAAATGCGCACCGACAATACACGTTTTATTTTCTTCTTTTCTCCCATGATTTTGCTTTCCTTTTATATTATACAACCTCTTTCCCGTCCCATCCATCACTTGCATTCACCATCTCATGTTTTTATCACTCATTTTATCATGCATTCCAGATAAATATCTACCCAAAAATTTTAATCTTGATTTATTTATTCTTCAAGTAATTAACTTCTTATCACAATAATTTGACTTTTTGAATTTTAACATCTCATCTCCTGAAACTTTCAGTTTAAATCTTAAGGAACAAAAATAAAAACAAAGGTAAAATGTAGGGACCAAAAATATTACAGTAATCAACTTTGCAATGATAAATTCAATTTTTTGGGACAAAAATGTGCGCACAAATTTTGCATTTATCAAATTATGCCACAGCTACATGACCATTATTAAGTTAGATTATGTAGAGATTAGATTCCTTTTTTACGCCTCACTAGAGACGAGATTCATAGCGTGTGGAATCTATATCTAGGGGTTTCCATGTCCTATTGTATACTATCAATTGATTTCTATAACAATTAAAAGTCAGTTTGGATGGATGGAATTGAGATGATAGAAATAAAATCGGAAATGAGCGGGGTAAAAGGTGGAAAGTAGAGGAAATGATTAAAGTAAAGTTTGTGGGCCCAGAAAAAGTGTGAGGTGAAGAGAGAAAGGTGTGAACCTGAGATATATGTAAATTATAATTTTCCAATTCCAATTCTCAACTTCCTTCCAAGCAAACGAGCCCTAAGTTATATAAGTGCTTTCAATTTTATGTTTAGTTGTAAATAAGGAGGAGGATTGTTCAATAGTGAGAGATGTATAAATAATGCGTGAGACATGCTTGGAGTTGGAGTCATTTCCAGCTTATTGTAAGTTATAATACTTTTTCTTATTATTTATTATTATTACTTACCTCATTTGAAAATTTGAATGCTAAGGAAAATTGTCTTTGTTTTGAAAAACAGGGCTTGGGGTTGGGGAGGAGAGAGTGAAGATTAGTAATGAAGAAATGTGATCCAAATTACATCTCAGTTGGACAGCCCTTGTTGTAGAGGCCCTGTTGAATATAATCCTCAAGATTATTGGTGGGAATGGATGTGGAGTACAAGAAGAAAGATGAAGAAGATAGTGCACAATGTCTTCAAGTCGTGCGACACATTTTCCTTTAATCTTATTTTGCCCCTATCTATTCTTATTTTATAGGGTGCAAATTGGATTAACATGCGAATTTCCTCCAAAATATAATGAAGAGCCTTGAGTATGGTTTGCACTCCCAACATTCAAGCAAAAACAATAATGAAGACCCTTAAATGTAGCAAATGTAGCGGGAGTCATTGATTAGTAAACTGCAATACCCCTAAATACGAAAATAATGAAGGTATCTTCCATTTCTGACGTTTCGTGTAAACTAACACTGCGGCTATTTACAATTTCAAAACTTTTTGTTCTCTACTCGTCTCTCTCATATGATGTTAAGTTATTCCTTCACTCTCACCACTTATCATCACTATCTCACAAGGCTTCATGCGCTACAACGAGGATGTAGAAAAGTCTGGAATATATTTTGGACAATTAAAAATGAAAACAATACATCACCAACTCTTTTTTATAAGCAATACATCACCAACTTTAGAAAAAAGGCCTAGAGGCGGCATGTAATGGTCATATGTGCAAGGTGGCATATCTCTCCTCATGATCATTGAATTAATTACATGTAATTTAATTTGAAATTACTTGGAAAACTTAACTGAAAATTTTTTTTAGCACAAATGAACTTTTAGATGGGAGGTGCATAAGGGAAATTTGGTTAGTTTGGGGGGATTTGACTCTTCTTTTGTTTTTACATGGGTGAGTTTGATCTTTACCAAAGTTAAAAATATTACATGTAATCTAAAATGAAATTATTTGAAAAGTTAAACTACAATAAAAATTTAGTCCAAGTCAACTTTCAAATGAGGGAGGTCTCTAAGGGAAACTTGGTTTTTGTGTGTGTGTGTGGGGGGGGGGGTTACGCAGGTGAGTTTAATTCTCATCTAAGTTGAAAATATTACATGAAGTATAAATGTATATTTTTTAAAACATTTCAAAAAGCAACCTAACCAATTTGTATGGGCTTAAAACATTTCAAAAAATTAAAATATACTCCCTCCGGTCCTAAATATAAGATCTAATTGACTTTTTCTAGAAAATCCTTAAAAAAGCAAAATAAGTTAATTATAAATTGATTTGCCTAATTTTTTCCCTTAAACTAGTTTGTTTTACCTATAAACTAATGGATAATTTAAAAATATATCAAATATGTCATCATTTAATAACCCATTTCACAACCTTATTCTCTAAAAAAAAAAGTCAATTAGGTCCTATATTTAGGACTGGAGGTAGTATTTACACTTAAACCTATATCATTTTTTAAAACCCTTTACGCAAATTATCTGACTATTCAATCAGAACAATAACAGAAAAGAAGGAGAAACAACGTGATACTAAAGGTAAATAATCAGACACTTTAAACAAAATTTGTCTGGCATTAGTAAATTAAGTGCAATGATAACTATTCCATAGGAAAAGAGATTCACATAACCAGAGCCCACAGGGACAGGCCCCAGTGAATCATGAGTTAGGTGCCCTGCCCTTGGATTGGGTTGAGCCTAAACCCCTTCCTAAAATTCATGTATAAGAAAAAAAAAGAGATTCACATAACCAACTATCTAATAACACATCAAGGATAATGAAATATACTCATAGTGTTTGGACATTTAATCACCTTCATATAGTCATAATAAATGATTTTTTTATAAAAAAATATATACCTCCTGTTGCACGGGTAAAATACTTGTTAAAAATGAAAACAATACAACACCAACTCTAGAAAAAAGCTTAGAAGCAGTATGTAATGGTCATATGTGCAAGGTGGCATATCTCCCTCATGATCGTTGGATTAATCAGACAATCACATCATTGATATCAACCTTCACAATTCAAACAAATATTTGTCTTGCAGCTAACAAGATGTGCCATTAGCTCCAATGCTGGTGACAACTAGTATACCGGTCCTATTAAAAGGATGAGTAAAGCCACATCTTTAAGCTAAGTAGGCAGGACTGACTGGAAAAATACATCAATCACCATCTATTGAACAGGATTTTATGTGGTGGCTGATGCTAATTATGACAGATTCAGGGAATGGGGAAGGAACGGGGTATAAATCGTTGCTGGCAGTTCCGTGAAAGAATCTCATCTTGTATTACTGATGAAAATTGGATGATCCCAAGTTAAAACTCAAATTACAAGGGTCAAAATAATTGACCAAAATGAGATCCTTTGATATGCTCTCCACATACCCCAGGCCCAATGGCTCAACTCGGCCGATAATCACTTCCCTACATCTTGAATAAGCACACTTCTCCGTACATTCTATACAGGTACTAACGCATCAACCTCCAAGAAAAGACCTACTATAACTTGCAAACTAACGAGAAGGCAGTAAATGCGAAAAGGTGCATCATATTCTGTTATATTCAAAGGACCAAATGACGATATTTTACAACACTTTCTTCATGTCATGTTGCTTATAATGTTGTCATTCTTCCTCAGTTAAAACGGTCCATATGATTCTATTCCTAAATAAGGAACTGGCTGCTGAATCAAGCGCATATTTTTATTAGTGCATATTGTTGTATGAAGTTAGAATAAAAGGAGACTTCATAAAGGGAGAACCTTAGCTCTTTCCATCCCTGATGAAAATCATTATTATTGCTAAATTGCAGATAAGTTATCCCTTCTCCAGATCTCAAGTTCACAACGCCTTGTGCATACAATATTAAAGTTGAAAATTAGGCTGCCAGGATCTACTAAATTTAGAACTGCAATGATGTACAGATGAAGCTATTAACACGACCATCTAGCAGGAAAATACTAATCATAGTAAAAAAATGGATATCAAGGCCCAACAAAAAAAAGCATAATCTGCCATTAGGATTTAAGAAGATCTTTGACAGAAGAAAAATCATAAAATGGAGCATGAGAGAGTTTGACATCCAACTAGTAATCTCACTCTGTCCTAACGAAATAAAAATTTTTGGGAGACTACAATACTTACATACTCATACAAATTGGAGACAAGCTTGGCCACTATTTGAGCAGCTAGAAATTGATGCAATTCAGCTTCTCACTCTACATACAAGGCTCTCAGGCCTAAAAATCAGGTCTCTTCCCTTGGAAATGCCCCGTCATGTTCATAATTCTGACTTGTGATTCTGAGCATCCATCCATCCAATATAATGCGTAAGCATGCAGCTTAGCTTCTCAATAAGATGTTTGTTCTAGCCAGTAAACTGTCATGGATGAGGTAAAAGAACAGAGTCGGCGAAAGAGGCGGAACCATTATTTGGTGCACCCTCAATGTTGAGAATAGAAGTGATCAAATTATAAATCTGAACATTCTCAAACGATGGGATTTTCCTGCCTCTCGCAAATTGAGGACCATGTCCAACAAAAATGGTCCTCATGGAGAAAACAGAATTGTCGTAGCCATGTGAACCACCACACTCTCTGCGCTCTGTTCTTTTCTGCTCAACCTTGAAGCCTTCTTCGAGCAAACCAATGATGGGCGGAATCCTATCGCTGGCAGCATAATGAAGGCGGGGAGGCAGATCCTCCTTAAGATACACCCTCAAATGCTTGCCATTTTCAACTTTGCCAGATTGCAAACCTTCATTCATCTTAGAGACAACAAGGGAGGGGGCAGTGCCAGGCGGGGGACGAATGGCGAGCAATGGAGTGTAGGAGTGAACCCAAGCTTTGGGAACGTCAATCCAGGGGGCCAAATCATCTAAGAATAAGAGTTTCTTGTCGCAGGTGCCAACCATGCCATGATCGCCCACCATAATAATATGAACATCCTCAAAAACACCCCTCTGTTCCAGCCCACGAATCAACCTCCCTATCATGGCATCAATGCGAGCAACGGCCTGAGTGATGTGAGGGTCGTCGGGACCAACCTGGTGGCCCTGATGGTCGGGGTCCTCAAAATAGAGCGTCATAAAAGAGGGAATGTGAGGGGGAGGCAAATCAAAATAGTTCAGGACAGCATCCACTCGGTGCTCAAACGGAACAGAAGCATTGTAATGGAAACAGTAGTGTTTTGGGCAGGTCCAAGAACCTTTGACGACCTCAGAGCCAGGCCAGAAGTAGGTGGCGGCCTTGAGGCCATGGGAGACGGCGGTGTCCCAGAGGGGCTGGCCGAGCCACCACTTGGGCTGGTGGCTGGACATGGTGAATTGGTCGCCGGAGAGGGGGTCGAGGAAGAAGTTGTTGATGATGCCGTGGTGGGGAGGGTAGAGGCCGGTGACGATGGAGTAGTGGTTGGGGAAGGTGAGGGAGGGGAAGACGGGGATGAGGCCCGGGTGGGCCTCGGTGCCGTTGGAGATGAGGCGCTGCATGTTGGGGGTGGGGGCCTTGTATTGGTACCCGAAGCGGAACCCGTCGGAGGAGATCAAGAGGACCACCGGGTGGTTCAGCTTCCGGAGGGGTCGAGCCAAGGAGGAGGCGGGGGGAGAGGAGGCCGAGGAGAAGGCGGCCAAAGCGATGCAGGAGACGAGAGCGAGGGGGATGAAGATGACCAAATAAGAGGGCTTCAGGGACGGAGGAGGAGAAGAACAATCGGTGTTCTGGGATTCCTCTTCGTCTTCTTGGGTGGCTAAAGGGCTGGGCTTTGTTGAGTTAAGGATGTCTGCGGAGAGATCAGAGCCCATGATGAGGTTGGAATGATGAATGAGGATGGGCAGAGGAAAATGAAGATGGAAGGAAGGATGGATGGAGCCTGGAGGGAGTAGACTTTGGTGGAGGCTCGCTGCCCGCTGCTGTTAGTGCCAATCTACTCCTACCTTTCTACTTTTATCACTCATATTTTATCAGCCTTTTGTTTATTTATTTATTTTGCTTCAATTATCATGCTTTATTTTTTTATTCATTAATGAGTAAGTTCAAAATGGGGACAAATTTTTTTCAAAAAACAAAAAACTGAAAAAGAGTTAATTTAATTATTCAAAATACGGAAGTTCACGATAAAATGATAAGATTGTCCTTTCTCTCATCCCTTGTAATTAGGCAATTCACTCATTTTGATAGACAAACTGTGGTCCCACCATTCCGAGAATTAGCTTTTAGTTTAGGCTTTAGAAATTTCTAATAATTTAAGGTATATCCTTTTTTTAGTGTATTTCCTTCTTCACAATGTGATTTCCTCCTTCAAAATTAGTTTTCTACCATGAAATTTTTTTGGCTTTGAGTAAAGATGCTAATCTATGTTAGGAGTTTCTAGGAATTTCTTGTGCTTCATGAATTAAAATGGTAGTAAATGTTTCTTCCAAGGTTATTGTCTCAAGTTTCTATCTTATACAGCATGAAAATGTTAGTAATATATATATACTATCTATACATTATGCAAATTTGGCTTCCTACTTTAGATACTAATACTTGAGTATATGTAATTGTTATTTATGTTGGGTGAACTTTTACTAGTAATTTAGTGCTAAATTTAAATCTTAAATCTTTTATATCTGTGGTGGTAATGCGGCGGTGATGTGGCAACTGACGTGACGTGACAAGTGAGAAGTGACGTGACCTGACATGGTGACGTGACAATTATCATGGCATAATTACACGACGTGGTCTAATCGGGTCAAAAAAATCATAATCAACCTATTAAATCCAAAACATCCACGAGATATTCTCAAACATAGATAGTAAAATACATATCTAAATCTCAAAATCTAAATATATAATAAATATAAAAGTGTAATGAAATAGATAGAAATAGAGAAATTGAGAATTAGAGAAAAGTCTCGTATGAAACCATTAAAGCATTGACCACCAAACACCATGAAACACCCAAGCTTTAACTTAACTATTTGAGTGGTTTGTTTCTGTGAAAATGGTGAAGCCTGTGAAGGGGGAAGAGGCAGGTGGGTTAGTTAAACAAAACGTTGGCGTTTTGGTAACGAGAAAGAAAGTGATGAGAAGAGAAGGCAGGGGTGAAGAGTAATGAGTGATGAGTGATGATTTGATGCTCATCTAATCACTTTCTCATCACCATAAATATACACAAATAAATTCATCTAATCAATTTCTCATCACCATAAATATACACAAATAAATAAGTATATGGTGGACCCATTAAGAGAGAGATTATGTGACTAAAGATGTGCTTATATTTTTGTGTGTATTTGTAGTGATGAGAAGATGATGAGTAACATTTGGCGATGGGTATGGAATTACAAGGCGGCGGGAATGAAGAGCGCGAAGCGGTAGGTGAGTGAAGCTGGGAATATGTGAAGCCCAGTGGAGTGAAATGAAGTGAAGTGTGTGGATTGGATGGCGCTCCTTCACTCTTCTCCCGCCTTCCTCTTCACTGCCTTCCCTCCCCTTTCCCTCTCTCACCCCTCCCGCTTCGCAATCCCCAAATGCAAAGGCGAAGGCGAAGGCGAAGGCGAATGCAAAGGGAGGATGAGCATGGAGCAGCCCCCCTCCTCCTCCTCCTCCTCCTCCTCCGGCTTCCACGTGTCCAGAGGCCTCCCCTTGCCCTTCGGGGCCACCCTCCGCGACGGCGGCGTCAATTTCTCCATCCGCTCCGCCCACGCTTCCTCCGCCACCCTCTGCCTCATCTCCCTCCCCCATTTGCACCATGTCATGTCACGCCTCTTCTTCTTCGATTGTTATTGCTATTGCTAATTACTATTACTATTACTATTACTATTACTATTACTATTAGTATTAATATTAATATTAGTTAATTAATGCCGCAACGCAATGTCTCTTTTACAGAACACAGTGACGGAGCACATTCCTCTTCATCCTCTCCTCAACAAAACTGGGGACGTCTGGCATGTCTTCCTCAGAGGCGATTTCACAGACATGCTCTATGCCTACAAACTTGATGGCCACTTTTTACCCCAACAAGGCCACTTCTACGACTCTTCTCGCCTATTGTTAGACCCTTATGCCAAAGTTAGTGCCCCTCCCCTCTACTTGTACACCTATTTATGTTATCCTATCATAACCACCTCTCAAATAACTCTCTCTCTCTCTCTCTCTCTCTCTTCTCTAGGCAGTTATAAGCAGAGCAGAATTCGGTGTTTTAGGCCCCCACGCTAACTGCTGGCCTCCCATGGCTGCTATCATACCTTCTTCTCATCATCACGTACTTCATTCTGCCTTTTCCCTCTATTTTTTGTTTAACTTTTTCAATCCTACATTTTAACCTTCCATTCTTTCATAATATCTCAAATGAGTAAAATGGAATGGGATAGCCATAATGGTTCTTATATTTATCTGAAACGTGCAGTTTGATTGGGAAGGAGATTTACCTCTGCAATATCCACAAAAGGATCTTATCATATATGAAATGCATGTGCGCGGGTTCACAAAGCACGAGTCAAGTGGCGCTGAATTCCCAGGCACATACCTTGGTGTAGTGGAGAAACTTGACCACCTAAAGGTCACTTCCTTCCTAGTTACTACTTTATAAAACCTCCATTACTGTGCTGATGACCCATGTAAAATGTTTTCAAAAGGGGTGAAACTAGAACAACGTCTTTTAGATATGCAGAAATGAGTCAATCAGATATTTATCTCATGCAATTCAAGGGTAGATGTTCATTATGGCACAAAGCGTAGATATTCACACAAACCATGAGCTTGTTATTCATCATGTATTTTCAATCGCTATAAATCCTTTTGCAGGAACTTGGAGTCAATTGTATAGAGTTAATGCCATGCCATGAATTCAATGAGTTGGAATACTTCAGCTACAATTCTTCACTTGGGGACCACAAGTAAGAGAATTCTTGAAACAATTACTATCCATCATAATTTCCTACTTTTTCTTGAACGGCCTGTTGATGAATGTAACTCATAATTTGATATTTGTTGAAGAAATTGTTACAATCTTTATCATTTACTATTGTTCTGAAAATTCAAAGTGTTAGGTGTGAGTTTTGGCCAAACCATTAGCTTTTGCTAAAGGAATTTAACCTAGCCCTTTCCTTCATTTCAAACATGCAATTGCATCCTGCATTGTACAATGTTAAAACTTTCCTTCAAAATGCAGCATAATTTAGTAAATTAGTGATCTCTTATGAATGGTTTACCACCATTTCAGATCTATGATTAGTGCCTTTCTTCTTTTAGGGTGAACTTTTGGGGTTATTCAACTGTCAATTACTTCTCACCAATGATACGATACTCATCTGCTGGTGTACGAAATTGTGGCCGGGATGGGATCAATGAGATTAAGTTCCTTATCAAAGAGGCACATAAACGAGGAATGGAGGTGACCATAGATTACATGACTTTGTTTCTTTTGTATTTGCAGTGTATTTTCTTTATTTGATTATGTTTTCACTTTTTTGATGCAAATCTTGCAACCAGGTTGTGATGGATGTGGTGTTCAATCACACGGCCGAAGGAAATGAGAAGGGTCCCATAATTTCTTTCCGTGGGATTGACAATAGTATTTATTATATGCTTGCCCCTAAGGTATACCCATCATTATTTTGCTGCTTGATTAATGTGATTGTTGGAAGTTTTTGAATCTCATGAGAAGCTGAAATGTATAATTCATGCATGATAAGTCAATTTGACTCATTACAAAGCACACGAGGGCGATCTCCGCTGTTCTGTTTTCTTGGATGTTCATTCTACTTCTAAGTTTGAGATGACATGCTGTTTTTCTTTCCATAATTTATACTGAACGTTCTTCCTTATAAATGAATTGGAGGATTTTTCCCCTCATTAAATTCAATGCTGAAGCTAGAAATATATTAAGCAGGGTAGCTACACCTGAATGGTCTTATACTCCTAAAATTCTATATAATCTTCCTAACTTATTTGAATGGATGCTGCAGCCTAAAACTGAAGGTACAATTATAAAAATAAGATAAAATATATGAGAGAAAGGGAAACAGATGCGAATAAGAATGCAGAATGATCCAGTAGCTTGTTGGCCTTGTATGGGCCTATACATGCCCTGATCCTTCAACATTTTTGCTGGATCATAAAATTTATAGTCTGTTTTGGGATGAATGATGTGCATGCTTGGATTAATTCGTCATACAGAGAACTTTTGATATTTTTTAGAGAATGAAAGTGTATGATGGTGATAAAATACTTAAAGCATTAAAGAAACTACTTTTAAAGAACAATTATTAGTTAGAGAGTGCTGTCAAAATCCAGTAGCTAGAAGAAAATCTCTTCTCTTTCCAGTCTGGCAATGGCTCGGTTGCAAATTATGCACCATTCATTGAGCTGAAAGGTAAAAAGCCGAATATATTATTCTCCTTTCAGTGAACAAGGAAATTCCAATGTTCAACTGTCTTTTCTTTTGTTACAAGCGCATGTTTGCTTCCCATTCTGCCAAAACTCCTTTCCACATTCCTCGAATTTCAGCCTATACTTCTGTCCTTCCCTTTATTTCTAATGCAGCAGCTTCTTTTCTTCAGTGCCCTTCTTTCTAGGGATATGTATTTGTATGTGTGACACTGGCACTTCACAATAAAAAAGGGGGTAACCTAGTTCTAGTCCCCACTTGGTCAGTATGCTAAGGAAGAGACTATACTAGGCAGCCTTACCCCTATTTTATGCAGAAAGGCTGATTCGAACCCACGACCTCAGACCTCACGGCAAGCAAGCTTACCGTTGAGCCATCTCGGCCCTTCTACCACTGCACAATAAAAAGATAGAAAATTAAAGTATATAGCTAACTACACAGGTTTCATTTCTGTAATATATTAACACTGAGCTTCGTCTGGCAAGGCAGGTTTAATGCTTATTCTTGGTAAGCAGAGCTCATTTAAACTGTGCCTATTCCTCCGTCAAAGTCTCGTAAATGATGGTCATATATGTTTTAACTTCCACTATCCACTGTTTTTTGGCATGTGATATTTAGAACAGTACTTATTTTCTGCAAGGGGGAGTTCTATAATTATTCAGGATGTGGGAACACGTTCAATTGCAACCATCCTGTTGTACGGGAATTTATAGTGGACTGTTTAAGGTATGTTTTTAAGATTGTCAGCTGTTTGATTTTACAAAGTCAGTTTCTCTATATTATATTACTTTTAAACTTCTTTTATCACAAATATCGTGTTTCGTTTATCTTTGGAAAACTTTTTCCTACTAGGTTAATAGAAGATTGATGACTTTTAATGTTAGGCAATGGCAACATACAGGGGTCTGCTTAAGGCATACATGTAAATTGTAATAATAATTGTCAGAATTAGTAGTGTGTGAAAAGACAAATTGATATCCATTGACATTACCAAGATTCCTGATAATTTCACACCGACATAATTGGCATATCAATTTCAGCCTTCCAAACCTTATTATTTAATGCAGAACGTGAACAGAGAACCCAGGAACAAAATTAGAACGCTTCTTTCATTCAATTTAAAATCTGCCATCCTAAGAAAGGCAAGATGCTTTATGTATCTCTAATTCAATCAGGACTAGGAACTAAATATAAGTTTCAAGTATATGATAAATGAAGTTACTCCCTTTGGTCCTTATCATAAGTCACCAACCGCCTCTAAATTTTGGTCCTTAATATAAGTCACTAACCGTCATTAACTAACTCATTTATTAAATTTTTTCCCATATACCCTCATCATTGGAAAAAGAGATTTTTTGAATTGAATTGACTTTTCCTCCACTTCACTTTTGTTTCCCTCATAAAGATAGAGGATCAATGAAGAGAGAAAAATGGTAGTGGGCCATAGTGATAAAGGTGGGAGGGGCAATTTAATTATGCAAATTCCATTAACTTCCATTCCTTGCTTTGTTCAATTTGGGCGGTTGGTGACTTATAATAAGGACCGGAGGGAGTATATCCTAAGAAAGGCAAGATGCTTTATGCATCTCTAATTCAATCCGGACTAGGACCTAAATATAAGTTTCAAGTATATGATTAATGAAGTTATTAATTAACCCTAAACTTAACACAATTTGTTTAGACATTAAAAAGGAATGTGTAAAAACTACAAAATGTGGTAATTCTAGTTTCAGGATTTGAATAGTTACAATTTAGATTCCAGTCAATTTCTAATATGCAATATCTTAAGATAAGCTAAAAGAGATTGCTTGTCGCACTCTCATATTAATGGTCTAAGCCTTAATCAGCTTGCTACAATTTTACATTGATTCCAATCAAAGGATTACACACAACCAACGAAACTAAAAGCCTATGTTGGGTTGTATTTCTTTCTTAATCAGTTAATTTAAGTTTTGTTTTTTGTTTTTATACTTTTTTTTTATGTTTATTATATTAGATAATCTGTTGTTAATTCACAATCTGACTAGTTTTCTTTAAAGTGTTTTTCCTTTGGGTTATTGTTTGTTATCATATTGGTTGAGGGTCTCACTTTTTCCCTTGTTGCGACAGATATTGGGCAACAGAAATGCATGTGGATGGCTTTCGCTTTGATCTTGCTTCAATTTTGACCAGATGTACCAGGTTATACCATATAATGCATTATTATTCAGATTCAGATTTTACCGGAGAGTGATGCTTCTTGCTGTTCTTATTCTCCTCTCCTCTATTTGTCATCAGTCTCTGGGATGGAGTCAATGTTTTCGGTGCTTCAACAGAAACTGACTTGCTGACAACAGGAACCCCTCTTAGTAACCCACCTTTGATTGACCTGATAAGCAATGATCCAATATTTCGCAGAGTGAAGGTTTTCTTAATTATTCTATCATTCAGTTGCAAGGCTTGGTTTATATTCATTCAAGAACAAATATGTACTAAGATGAGGTCTCAGTCTCATTTTCTAGTTATTTACATGTCATTGAAGAAATTCATGGAATTGGTGAATTTGTTTTTTAACAATTGAAAATTGTTTTCTTCGGGTGGGGAGGAAGAGGAATGTTGATGGCAAATACAAATTATTGGGCTTGTGGCTTGCCTACTTGTAGAATGCCAACTGTATTACCTGTAGATGCAATATAGGAGTGCATGTAATAAATCATACAGTTTGCCTATTTAGTTCTAGTATGATTAAATTCAATACTTGAACTCTTGAAGTTTATAATATTCACCAAGACAAGAGTGTATCTATAAGAACAGGCCGAGAAGTATATTTTCGTTACATAGATCAGGCTAATTAAATACTTAAAGATGGTTTATGGGGGCAAGCCGGACTATTTCGAGGATAGAGGCTTCAGTTGCAAAGACTCTTGTTAGTGCATCACCTTCTGTAGTTGGAAGAGTTACAAGTAAAAGACGGAGTGCAACCTTGACTTGCCCTGATTGAATTCATTGGCATATGGCAAGGGAACCACGATCTGCACTAATACATGATTTTATTATCTTTTTATTAAAATGTTTTGACTGGTTGATTATATCATTTTCATTTATTTTGGATTGGTTTTCATTGATTTATACCAACTAGCTTTATGTACACACCAACTATTGTCAAACAAGGAAACTGAGTTTCCTTATTTCTTCTTGGTAGCTTATAGCTGAAGCCTGGGATACTGGTGGCCTGTACCAAGTTGGCACATTCCCTCACTGGGGTATTTGGTCAGAATGGAATGGAAAGGTAATCTATTGACCATGCCTAAATTGTTGCTTAACCCTGGTGCTGTCTAATGAATGCACATTCTTTCCTTTTCTTCCTCACTATTATATTCTGGGAGTAGTGATCTCATCATCCTCTATATGCTAGTTAAAATTCTAAAGTTTACCAATTTCTGTGGGCTTCTTACCTCCATCCAAAGTGGTTATATACATTTTGATAGGTCTCTAACAAGAGTCTTTTCTTGCAATATCAGTGTTTCTCTTTGATGTCACATTACTTGCCAAACTTAAAAAGTATGTCATTACCCAGAGTATTAATATGGACATATATTTGTCATGAAGAGGGAGGACCATTTATATAAGTTATTTTGTCGTATGCAGTACAGGGATACAGTGCGTCAATTTATCAAAGGTACAGATGGTTTTGCTGGAGCATTTGCAGAATGCCTTTGTGGGAGTCCTAATTTATACCAGGTTTTCCGGTTGAATCTTGTGACTGTACTAGTTCCTTGTGTAATAAAGCTCCCTGATATAGGTCCTGTTCTTTTTCTTATTGACAAAAAATTATCTAAGCTAGCTTGTCAGTGATTTCTCACATTATTTAATTTTGGTTGTTGTGATCTAAGGCGACCTTAATGTTAATGCCATTGTGTATTTCTTAATGTGGGCTTTTGTAATGTTAATGTTAACTGTATTTTGACTCAGGGAGGAGGAAGAAAACCATGGAACAGTATCAACTTTATATGTGCTCATGATGGGTTCACTTTAGCAGACTTGGTGACCTATAACAACAAGCATAACTTGCCCAATGGAGAAAACAATAATGATGGCGAAAATCATAACAATAGCTGGAATTGTGGTGAGGTAGATGTTAAGAGGAACTCTCTGGTTTGCATCAAGCAAACCCTGTTGTGTTTCTGCTTTCCTCTTATGCTAGGTGGCATGTTGTTTCACTGACTTGAACATAAATTATATTCGTAATGTCACTGTCTAAAGCACTGTTTAATGTTATTTTTTTTTTCATGAAACAACACTGTTCATTTTATCTATAATGCCTTATAGATACTTGCATATTGCATTCAATGATTCTTCATACTCAAAGTTTTGCTGATATGGACATTCATTATAAGGTTGTCTTCATTAAAATCTGTCAATTTTTTTTTGTCATATTATTTTTCATCCAATCCTTCAAGCCTATGTACAATTGGAATCCGGCTTTTTGACCATGACAATGAAGTGTTCAACCTTCCGATTCTACATTAATTCATTATGCTTTTGTATATATGATTCAGGTTAAGTCAAGTTTG
Organism: Mimosa pudica; assembly: GCA_029929735.1. NCBI lineage: Eukaryota > Viridiplantae > Streptophyta > Magnoliopsida > Fabales > Fabaceae > Mimosa > Mimosa pudica. The sequence goes on along the minus strand of JAKELP010000021.1, from coordinate 132,836 downwards.
GTAATTGAGTGGCATTAAGTACATAACAAAGAATTCAGATAAAAAAAGCACATAACAAAGAAAGCCAGTCCTGCCTGATATTTTTACTTAATTTACTACAGCTGTTGAATTCTGCCTGTTTCTGGATTAGTTTTAGCTAAGCTGATACCCATAGATCTAAAGCATATCTGAGTCCCAAAATGGTATCTTTGTTTTATCAACACTGTAACCAATACTTCTGTGCATAAAATGCATGCATCTTCGGGGACGTATCTTCTCCTTTAGATTTTTAGTAGGATGAACTACATGTGGACAGCTTCCCTTTGGTTCTCAGCACACAGCTCTAAGGTCAAACTCCTTATACAATATGCAAAGAGGGTGTACGATTGGTTTATATCGTTAGGCTTCATAGTGTTATTTTTTGTTGTTTTTGTTGCAAGTTTGTTTTTGTATTTTCTTGATTGGAGAATTTCTTTTCTACTTTATACATGTACGTTCTTCTTTCCCTAATAAAATTTCATCTCTTGTTAAATTGTAGGAGGGGGAATTTGCCAATGCAAAAGTGAAGAAATTAAGAAAAAGACAAATTCGCAATTTCTTCCTTTCTCTTATGGTTTCCCAGGTTGAGCTACTTTAAACGAGTCATGGTGCACCTGTAATTAATTTGTTAATTATATCTATTTAGACTCTTGCACTTGGATTTTTAATGTTTTTTGTTAAACCTGCTAACTTATCACTGCTTGCCTTCTTTTAAAATGGGTGAGCTAACATTATTATGCATTTATGCTTCTGGATAATGACTATTGTTTACTAACATTGGAACAAATTTTGGCAGGGAGTTCCGATGATATATATGGGCGATGAATATGGACATACAAAAGGGGGGAACAACAATACATATTGTCACGATAACTATGTGATTCTCTGTCTACTGGAAAACTGCAAATTTGGCTATATTTTATTTCTATGGGTTCATTTTCTACTTTTTTGCAGCTTAATTACTTCCGATGGGATAAAAAGGAAGAATCTTCATCAGACTTTTTCAGATTTTGCCAACTTATGACCAAGTTTCGCAGGTAAGATTCTTTTTTCATTTTGGATTTCTCCATCTCATTTTCCTGACTCTGATTCTTCAGGGAATGTGAGTCGCTGGGCTTAGAAGACTTCCCTACTTCAGAGAGGCTGCAATGGCACGGTCATTTTCCTGGATTACCTGACTGGTCTGAAACTAGCCGTTTTGTGGCTTTTACCATGGTATAATTCTGTTTTTGCTCATACCCCATGTTAGCCAATCTTTTGCTTGATAAATGCATTGTACTTGTCCATTCATGGAATTGTCGTGAGGTTTGAACTTGTTTGCCCACCAAAAATCCTGGCAGAAGAATATATTTACTCTCATTATGTTTCCATGAATGTCTGACTTATGCTTTAAGTTGGTTTATAAACTTGCACCCAGATTGACTCGGTGAAGGGAGAAATTTATGTCGCCTTCAACATGAGTCATTTACCAGTTACAATTAGATTGCCTGAGCGTCCTGGATACAGATGGGGGCCCCTTGTAGATACCAGTAAGCCTTCACCTTATGACTTTCTTGCAGCAGACGTACCACATAGAGACATAGCAGTGCAACAGTATGCTCAATTCCTTGATGCTAATCTCTATCCCATGTTGAGTTACTCCTCTATTATCCTATTACTTATTCCTGATCCCTATGCTTAATTTGGAAAACTCTGTTGGCTCCTAGATTCTTGACCCTTGTTATCTATATTTTTCTGTATCGTGGAATAAATTATTTTCGTGTAAAAAAAAAACTGCTCTAAATATATTTAACTGGAATATATCTCAGTTGAAAGTTGTTTACATCAATTAAAAAATCCGGGAAAGTAATTAAAGGTCCCATGCAAGGGACTAGAGCTGGGAATTTTCAACCCGGCCCGCCGGGCTCAACCCAACCCGCCTTAAAAAATGCAGGTTGGGCCAAAGAAACTGGAACCCGCTTATATCGGGTTAGGGCGGGTCGGGTTGCTAGCCCGTTTATATCGGGTCATGTCGACCAACCCGTCGGGTTGGCGGGCTAGCCCGCTTACTTTTTTTTTTTAAAAAAAAACAAATTCATCTGCCTTTTTTTGGGTAATGAAAATTATCTGCTTTTTCTTCTAAAACTCATCTTCCTTCTTTCATTCTTCTCACGTCTTCTTTCTTTTCATTTTCAATTTCAATGTTTTTAGGCTTTTTTCTATGTGTGTGAGGTTTCAAATTTTTGTTTTGGAGTGTGTAACGTGAATATATGAGTTTAAGTATATATTAAACATATGAGGAAGAAAGTATCGTCGAAATCATGGATATATGCTCTTTCGTAAAGGAATGAAAAAAATGTCTTTTGACATTGTAATATGTTGTAGATATTTTAGCTTTGTTGTTGGGCAACAACAAAAAAGAAAAAGTTGTAGATTAAAAAATATATAGTTTGTTGATTAAAAAATAATGACATATGTTATGGATCTTTGAAAATCATAAACTAGTTTGAATTTGTTCACATTATAGTTTTAAAATTTAGACAGATAAATTTCAAAACAATAATGTGAACAAATTCAAAATAGTTTATGACTTTCAAGATAGATAACACCTAACTTTGAATGGGTGGATCTTGATCGATCAATTTGAAATTTGTACATATTATATCTTGTAATATATATATATAGTGGTATCCAGTTTTATTAAAAAAAATGACAAATAAAATTATTCATTCACTTTGTTGGTAAATGATGTTGTAACAAATTTTTTGTGCTTACTTTACTATTTTAATGTTCAATTTTAATTTTTTAAAAAATAATATAGTTTGCAATTCGGGTCGGGTCGGGCTGGCCCACCTATTAGTATATATGGGTCGGGTTAAGATATTTCAACCCGCATTAGAATCGGGTTGGGTCGGGCTAGCCCGCTTCTAATGTGGGTCGGGTCGGGTTAGCCCGTTTTCCCGGCTCTACAAGGGACATAATAAAGAAAATGTCTCACTAATTGGAGAACTTAAAGTAGAGTTCCTTGAGACTTTACCGATATATATTTTGAAGAGATAGAAACCCACAGTTAATAATAAAAAGTTCCCACCCCTCCCTTTTGTCCCCGACTATTCCTCTCCCCAAACTCACCGTCGGCCCCTCTCCACCTCTTTCACCGCCGCCACCCTCTAACAAGCAAAATGCGATATGGTGCAAACTTGATATCGATCAAAATGAGGTCCACATAAATGACACGTGGCATATGGAATGTACAATGGATCATCAAATATAATCATGAAAAGACCAAAATACCCTATCAACGAGCAATCGTTCGAAATGGAAAGTGAGTTTACATCCTGTTGATGAGAACATCTGTTTTTTTTTTTTGACCATAATGAGAACATCTGTTGAAATCTTAGAAAGCACTTTTGTTCGAAGAGACGACCCTACCATGTGAGGAACACTTCTATCCTCCAAGTCTAGATCTATTGGGTCCCAATAGTATTGGCTTCAAATTACCGGATAATATTTAACAAAAGAAAAGGACCAAAGTAACCTTAAAATTACTAAAACTAAATCACATCAAATGTTTGTATTTTTGGTTTGATTTGCACCTTTACCCTATATAATATAAACTTTGGGGCACAATTCAAAACTTTTTAAGGATTTACAACTTGTTAACGAACTCCCTATATCTACGCCATTTTTTATTGTGTTGAACCAACTTTTGGTCCCTATAGTTTCCCCCAATTTGGGTTTTAGTCCCTATAGTTTCAAAACTGAGGTTTTGGTCCCTATAGTTTGTCGTGGTTAATAGAGTTAGTCCCTATAGTTTCAAAAGGACCAAAATATGGCATTAACACTGTTAAATGTGACTATATGGCACTAACTCCGTTAGTTTTGCCAATGTGGCTTGATGACAGGAGAGTATGAGCTGGAAAAAATAATGTGATGTGGATAAATGATTTTATTTATGAAAGAATATATTTAAAGAAATAAAAGTCATCCCCTCCACTCCTTCTCTTTGAATCTGCGGTGGTCGAAGGGGCAATCGGTCCAGTCGTGGCTGTGGCTGCGAATGTAGTGGCGGACCTTGAACTCGTACATTTGGAAGTGGTCGAAGGAGTCGTTTGAGGAGTCGAGTTGTTGCGGGGGAGGAATTTGTGGAGGAAGGCGGTGTCGTCGGAGAACATGTTAACATGGCGGCGGGTGAGGAGCTTGCGGGGAGGGATGTCGAGGATGAATTTGTTTTTTGGAGAAGGGGGAATTTGTTAACGTTGTGGCGGTGAACCCACCTTCATTTCAGATCTAGCACATGCTGTAATGGAATCTCTCCCGTTTGTTGGTGCCATGACAGTTTCAAATCTTGGTCAATGTCTTAATCTCATAGCAGATTTAGTTCAAAAACAAAATCTCATAGCAGCTTTCAAAAAAACAAAATCTTAAATGCCTTAATCAAGAAATCAAAGATGGGGACGAAGCACAGAAATTCGTAGATGGAGACGAAGAACAGAAACTAGTTGCAGCGAAGGTTGGATTTTTCCCATTGTTTTTTTTAAAAAAATCAAAATAAACGTTTTTCCAACTATGATTATTTTTCCATGTAGTTTAATCCAATCATCAGCCACGTAGGCAAAACTGACAGAGTTAACACCATGTAATCATATTTTGGTCCTCTTGAAACTATAGGGACTAACTTTATTAACCAGGGAAACTATAGGGACCATAACCTCAGTTTTGAAACTATAGGGACCAAAACCCAAATTGGGGGAAACTATAGGGACCAAAAGTTGGTTTAACCCTTTTTTATTTTATTAATAGCATGTTTGCACAACAGAATTATTTATTTTTTTGAGCAATTTGTACCGCCATTGTTGCATACTAAGTCTACACATTTCCCAAAATAAATAAATCTAACTGACTTCGGCCATAATGCATTACTTTGTGTCACAGCTTATTGGTGCAATTCTTACAATGACTGATCATATTTGAAAATCAAATTAGCATGGAAGAACCATATTACATTAAAAACAATATTACAAAAAAAATTGTACTGATCATTTTTGTGTTTAGACTTCAAATGGACAGACTCTGGTTGGGGTCCACCCCCATAAGTAAGACAGCAAAAAAAAATTCCATATTCTACAGAAATGGGAGGGAGCTATACCACCATGGAAGCTACTAATAAATAAAATGGAAAAACATGATGGTTCAGCAATGTTCTAGCGAGGAGCTGTTCCTGCAGTGTCATCCTCTGAGGTCGTCCTTCAAAAAAGATCATTCCTTCTTTATCCATAGGACACGAACTGTGATAAAGACAAGTCAAAGTGCAGCACCAAACTAAGTTGCAACATTTTATATATACAGCTAGTCTCCGGAAACATATTTTTTCTCTTCATAGTATTTCTTCTCACTTGTAGTCTTCTTAGCATTGCGTTTCTGCGGCACAAACAGTGGAAGCACGAATATTTGGTGTCAGAACAGCTTTTCGCATTGGGGGGTTGTCATCAGTCAGTATCATGGGTCAAGAAGTATCATAGATCTGAAAATATGAATGTTGCTCGAATATTGATAAAGCAAATAAAATTAAAATCACCTTGTAAGCTTCATGATTGGCCATTATCCTTTCAGCCACTGAAGTAGTGGTCACTTCCTTTGGACTATCAAGTAACCGGAATATTCCCTTCATCTTTGGTAGCTCATACGGATCAATATCATACTGCAAGGCAACAATTCTACATCATGTCAAATGAAAATCGGTGTTTTGTCACATATGAGCTTAAAATGGTAAATAAGCTTACACTTTGTGACTTCTCTGCGACAGTGCCATGAACAACTAGGGAGATATTGAAAGTTGTAATCTGTTTCCAAAAAATGTAACTTCATAAAACTGAAATATATGAATGATATAGAAACAAAATACAAATTATCCTAGACAATGAGATCAGATGGTAAGGAACGCCTGGAGAAAAGATTAAATAGTTGCTAGCTCAAATATCAAAGCAAACAAGAGATAGACTAATATAATTAACTGAATTCATGACAAAACACATCTGGGAGGAATATCATAGATCCAACTTCCAAGTCCTCAACCATAATCTGATCATTTACTCACAAAGGTTTGACCCATCATAACAAAACTTATCAAGATGAAACCTTTCCATTCACCTCCATCTAGCTAACAATTCAAGTGTACATACAGGAATAATTCCCAATAAGATTTTCCATGATGATTCATGAGAAATCCTTCGATGTGCTTCAGAAAATGTGATATCAGGAAACCAACCATGTCATTTGTAATTTCCCAAGGTGCACCAATAATGACTTCATCTACATAACGACAAGCCAGCACACTGAGACTACGTTCATGTAATTGCATAATTGGATAGTGGCTCCCCCTATGTTCACTGCAAGAAAGTTATTAATGTCCAATCAATCAACTCTTCATGATAACACCAAAATAAATCCCATAAAATCAAGTTTTGCATAATAACAAACTGAATACCTCACTGTCTCATCAGTGTGCACACCAACTAGAAGAAAATCTCCAAGCTCCCTAGCTTTCTTAAGAATCTGTATGTAGATGAAATAACGATCAAAGAAGCATACACTACATAATGGGAGTCAATCAAATTTTACTTTCAAAATATAATTTGCATCTTCATAAAAGTTCTTTTTGACTGCAACAATACTCCCTCCGGTCCTAAATATAAGACCTAATTGACTTTTTTGAAAAATCCTTAAAAAAAAAGCAAAATAAGTTAATTATAAATTGATTTACCTAATTTTTTTCCTTAAACTAGCTTATTTTACCTATAAACTAATGGATAATCTAAAAATATATCAAATATGTCATCATTTAATAGGCTATTTTGCAACCTTGACCTCTCCAAAAAAAAGTTATCTAAGTCCTATATTTAGGACCGGAGGTAGTACTAAATTAACCCCACGTATAAATTTGTTTACCTCAACATGCCCCGCATGGAAGAGATCGAATGCTCCATCAATGTAAACAATACGAGCATTAAGTCCAGGCCCCTATAATAAGATAAGGAAGAATGAGTCAATAATTATTTTTGATGGAAACCCACCCCCATCACCCCCCCCCCCAAAAAAAAAAAAAAAAAAACTATACTGGAAGAGGACACTGCTCTTGCAAGTTTCAGAAGTCACACCTCTGCAAGGACTTGCCAACCACAAGGTCCAAAATATATAATTTACATCCATTCACATAAAAACAATATCATAAAATTCCGTACATATCTTAAGTCAAATGATATATCTCTGAATGTATTAAAGAACACACATAAACATTCATTGAAGCTTAATTCCACTCCAAATTCTGTTCTGATCTGTATTAGCAGTTTCTCAAATATAATCTAGTTAAATTCTTGCCCAGTTCTCCAAGACTTGAAGTTAAATAACAGAGTAGAGTCCCAAAATGGGAGAAAGAAGCATTTTAATTTTGGTCTATTCATTCAGGACCCGACAAACTCTTAAATAGTGAGGAAAGTAATATAACTCAAAGATCTGCCCATGCAAACAACAACAACAACAACAACAACAACAACAACAAAGCCTTATCCCACTATGTGGGGTCGGCTACATGGATCACACGACGCTATATTGTACGATCAATAGTCATGCTTGGATCCATGCTCATAAGATTCGACAAAATTTTACGTTGGCTGCCGAAACCTAACACAACCCTACTCCTTTATCTGGGCTTGAGACCACCTATATATATAGGTGGAGTATCTCTTACAGAAAATCAAGTAATATAAATAATTTTTAAAGATTTTGACACAAATAATATATAATATATGGAAAGAACAAAATAATAAAATAACAAATAAAATAACAATAAACTAATGAGGAAAATATAAATAATGAAGTAAATAAATAAGTAAATTATAAAATGAAATGACAGTAATAATAAAAGTGAAATAGAAGTTAGAGAGAAGGAACCAGAGATCTTTGAGGATGAATTTGTTGATGGTGTAAATTTGTTGATGACAAACAATGGTGATGATGACTAAATGCCACAAACTTGTCCCTAGGAAGAGATGTGCATGGGGTTGTGGAATAAAATGATATTTGTTGTCAAAAGAAAATATGGAATAGAAACGTGTAAGACCCTTAATTTAGACCCGGAAATTGTTAAGATGAAAGTGGATATATAAAATAAAAACAAAACAGACCCAAGAATTGAAAACTGAAACACAAACCAGTCACAATGGAGAATATGTTGCAAGATAAAAAGACTAAAGTGAACAGAAACAGTTTACAGAAATAAGGGTACACTCTTGTATAGTATAAATAAGACAAAAATTGAGAGAGACGGAAATTTGGAAAGAAAAAAAAAAGTTGGAGTATCCATTGATAATGGCGATGATGTAAATACAATCCCAGGAATTTTTGTTTGAAGAAGATTTGTGAAGAAGACAAAGTGGGGAGAGAAAATGTAACGGTCAGTCTGTTGCCAAAAAGAACCGCCACCCAATGAAAATCACAATTCAACTGATGTACCTAAAATTTATAAACGGCCCAAGATTGGTTGGAATGCAGAAATACACTAGCGAAATGATTAAATATGAATTTTTCGAAGGTATACACAGTGGAGATGTAAACGAACACTATCACCATGCAAACAACACATACAAAATTCAAAGACCATCAAGACCAAAAAGTAAATAATTGACATTTATTAGATTGAATAAACCATATATACATTTATGTAAAAGCTGGGCATACAATATCAGAAAAGGAACTAAAATTCAGTTAATGTGTGTGTATATATTGTTTGATCAGTAATTACAGACGAAAACAGTTAAACCACAAAAGAAACATATACCTTGCCATTAGAAAACTGGACAATGCGTCGGGAGGTCGGCAAGAAATGGGTTAAGTGAGCACCCTTCGGCTGACTTTCTTCTTCAGGTCTTGCATCAGTGCCATTATGATCATGACAAACTTTTGAATCTCTCAGAGAAGAAAGTATTCTGCCTGCAAAGAAACAATAACAAGAGAAATAAATAGGATGAGCACAGAAATGATCCACTGGGATTAGTTTAGTGCAAGAGAATGACGTGAGTTAGAATGGTGTACAAATTCATGGGTAGAGAAAGTCAGTACCTACGATATCGGTGCTGGAAACACCTTCAGTGCGTTTGATTTGCTTATAGCGGCCAGCTTTCTTTGCGACAGCATAAGCATCTGTTCCATCGGGAAGCAAGCAAGGATCATCACCGTGGATGATATAGTCAACTTTGTATTCATGAAAGAGAAGATTCATGAATTGGGCAGTGATTGCATAGGGGGCATCAGTGATGACTTCATCCACCCACTTCAATCCACTGACAAGGGTGAGCCTCTCGTCCATAGACAAAACAGGGGGGCCTTTATTGGCGAGAATCTCCTCATCACTGACAAGGCCCACAATGAGCTCATCGCCGAGAGCCTTAGCCTGGCGGAGGGCATTGGCATGGCCATAATGCATGAGATCGAAGCAGCCATCCATGTAGACGCGAACGCGCTTCTCCTTCTCCTTCTCCTTCTTGGCGGCTCTCCTTCTGCGGAGGACTCCCAAACCAGAGGACAGGGAGTGGGGCAGGGAGGGAAAATAAGTGGAGGAGAGTCCGAGGAGGGCGGCTGTGAGCATGAGCCCCCCGAAGAGATGGGGGCTGTAGGGCACCCCCTCCCAAATCCACCCGCTCCCTTCGTAATCCATTCTCAGGGTGCGGATTGCGGAGGGACGGACCTACCTGCCTGCCTGCCTGCCACAACACATTCATTTCATTTCAATTCAGAATAGGGGCGATCTCATCAGCCCATGGGTGGATCATGGATCATGGATCATGGATCATGGATCATGGATGGAGGGCATCATGCACATCATATCAAATATAAACAAAAGAAAGACACTTCAGACCAAGGAATTGTGAATCTAACTCACACACGCACACATACATACATACATACATAGTGTCATTCGGAAAATGTTGGTGCTGGAGAGCCGGTATTCGAATAAGGAAAATCAAATCAAATCATACTATTGGCAGATAATGAAGAATGAGATGCATAGAATAGAATAGAAGAGAGGCGTGCATGAAGATGATCCCTAATTCCCTGCATGGAAATGGAAATGGAAATGGAAATGGAAATGTTTACCTTCTCTCCTTTTCTGCGTGTCCGCCTTCCTCCCTCCCTTTGATTCCGAGGGGAGACACCAACAAACCTCCTCCTCCCCTCCCTTCCTTCCTTCCTTCCTTCTCAGGTTTTCATTTTGACGGCAACCCCTTTCTTTTCTTAAATATACAATACATGCCAGATGCCACTTCCCTTTCCTCTTTCTCCCACCAATAACATAATATTAATAATTAAATAATTAAATAATTCATTCATTAATAATAGTAATAAACATCTTTTTCCTCATTTCATATTATTCTTATTATTGTTGCAATGTTGCCCACTTCATTTCATTTTATATTTTATTCTATTCTATTCTGGGACATGACCTGTCTCCAATGCTAACTCATTCTTTTACCTTTATTATTATTTTCTTCATTAAAATAAAATATAGTGTTAGTCATTTATCTCTGCATCAAATTTCAATTTAATCCTTTATATTTAAAAACTACACTTTTATTCATTTTTTAACACAGTTTCACTTAAAGTGAAAAGATTATTTCATAATTAATTGAGGGTAAGAAATAACACATTTTAAAAATATAACAATAATTGAACAAATATTTTATTTAAGCATTTTTTATATTTTAATCATAGATTAAGCCTTTAAAATTGTGAAGTTAACAAATAGATATTGCTTAGAGTTTTCACATAATATTTTCAATAATTTTCTCTTCTTACATTGTTTAGGGCCAACCATTTTGTTTTATAAGCTATTTGGAATCAATGTAGAACCATAGGCATGTCTCAAGAGCTTTTTCTCTGATTTTAGCAATAGAAAGAAGGCTTAGATTCCTTGGCATTTTAAAATCTTGCAATGGTGTTGGGGTTTTGGTAATGCACAATGCTTGTATCTTTCTCAGCTGTTCCTACAGCTAGTGAATGAATAGTGGTATGACTTCTCTTATGAGACTTGCTTTAAATGTGGGTATAGGGAGATTAAGCATCTTGTTCTATTGATTAAGGCTCACAAAAATTTATGTTTCTAATTAATGTCTTTTGTTGGTAGAAGTTTAGTGCTCCCTAAACCCTAAACCCTAAAAACAAAAATTTATGTTTCTAATTAATGTTTTTTGTTGGTAGAAGTTTAGTGCTCCATCTAGTATGGAATTAGTTTACTGTGAATAATGTTTTTACTCCAACCATTGATTTTTTTTTATTGGATTCAAAACTTACTACTTCATCCGGTCCCTAATGTTAGAGTCAGCCGCTAAAAACCCGTTTCTTAAGAAAACATCTAATTGTTAGTTGGCTGTCTATAATTAATATTTTTTTTCCATTTCTACCCTTTGTACTAGGAGAGAGAGATAATAATGTATATTGGAAAAAGTGGAGAGAGAGAGAGAGAGTTGCATAATAAATGTGATAAGTGGAGAAACTAAAGAGAGAGAAGATTTTGGAAGAAGAAGAAGGCTGTTTACATTCTCAATGCTTTCATTTATTTTTTCCTCTCTCCTCCATTCAACCCAAATTGATTAGGGGTAGAATTGGAAAAATTGCAATAAATGTTCAGACGAAGTGGGGTGAGCTCTTACATTAGGACCAAAATCATTCAAATTTCTGGCTCTTATATTAGGGACCAGGGGGAATATTAGCTAAGCATGAACTATGAACATTTTTACGAGGCTAGATGATAGATGGTCTCTAATAGTTATAGATATACAAGAATAAAGATATATGATTATGGTAGATTAGTAATATCATGAGTTAATAACCAACTTAACTAACATTCTTAATTTAATAAAATTAGGGAAAGTGATGTTATATTTAGGAAGAGAATATTTTATAATATTTTGTACTAATATACTCCCTCCGGTACTAAATATAAGACCTAATTGACTTTTTCTGTAAAATCCTAAAAAACAAAATAAGTTAATTATAAATCGATTTACCTAATTTTTTCCCTTAAACTAGTTTATTTTACCTATAAACTAATGGATAATCTAAAAATATATCAAATATGTCATTATTTAATAACATATTTCGCAACCTTAATCTCTCCAAAAAAAATCAATTAGGTCCTATATTTAGGACCGGAGGTAGTATATTAAGTCTCTAAAACGTGTTATAGTACTATTTAGTTTAGTAGAAAAGGAGTAATAAGAAATGGACTAAACATTATTTTAATTGTAATTGTAATTTGTGAAGGGGAGGGAATAATTTAGGGAAATTTGCATTCTAGTCCCTCGGAAGGGAAATTATTACTGGAAGGTCCCTACACATTCCAAAATAATTATCAAGTCCCTTGGGCCTTTCCTGCAATTATTTGCTTAGCTGAAATGACCATTTTGCCCCTAGTTAAAATATGACATACAACATTCATTCTCTTCATTCCTTTTCATTCTCTTGCTACCGCAGGTGCTCCCACTTGCTACCGCAGGCATGTGGACTTGCTACTGCGAGTTTAAGTGACCAACATTCCTTCTCTAGTGGGTTTAACTTCTAAGGGCCCCTTATAAAGCCAGTGACCACTTGTTATCATTCCCTTCACATATGCCCTACCATGTTTTTCAAAAACCATTTTATTCACATGGGATGGGAGAGACTAGTCAGGGACTTGCTACCGCGGGTGTACCTACTTGCTACCGCACGCTTGGGGACTTGCTACGGAGACGTTAAGTGACCAACATTCCCTCTCAAGTGTCATTCATATCTGAGGGCCCTTTAATAAAGCCAGTGACCACTTTTTGTCATTCCCTTGACATGTGTGCCCAGCCTTGGAAGTTATAAGGGGCCCTTAGAAGTTAAACCCACTAGGGAGGGAATGTTGGTCACTTAAACTCGCAGTAGCAAGTCCACATGCCTGCGGTAACAAGTGGGAGCACCTGCGGTAGCAAGGGAATGAAAAGGAATGAAGAGAATGAATGTGGTATGTCATATTTTAACTAGGGGCAAAATGGTCATTTCAGCTAAGCAAATAATTGCAGGAAAGGCCCAAGGGACTTGATAATTATTTTGGAATGTGTAGGGACCTTGCAGTAATAATTTCCCTTCCGAGGGACTAGAATGCAAATTTCCCAATAATTTATGTAGGGAAGTAAACTAAGAAGGAAGGGGAAGGATGTGGGGTATATATATGCGTGTAAAAATAGGGTTTGGGGCAGAGTGAAGAGGAGGAGGAGGAGGAGGAGGAATGGCGCCGAAAGCAAGGGTGAGCATGAAGGCGACGAAAGGAAAGAAGGGTTCGGAGGAGCGATCCGCGGCTGAGTGCGTGAAGGAATGGAGCACGTGGGCCATGAAGAAGGCCAAGGTCATCACCCACTACGGCTTCATCCCCCTGGTCATCATCATCGGTATGAACTCCGAGCCCAAGCCCCATCTCTCCCAGCTCCTCACTCCCGTCTAATCCATCATCTTTCTTTCTTTCTTTCTTTCTTTCATTCCCCATCCTGTACTCCGCTTTCTCTTCCCGGACATGCCATATGCTATGCTATGCTATGATGGACTGACACCTTCAACATTATTATTATTATTAATAAATACAATACTCCCTGCAATTTCATGTATTCTGTCCCTTCATATATTTCTGTAACCAGTCCTGCCTCACTTATATTCACGAGAACTTTCAGTCACTTCATTTTAGCCCTCACTCGCCTTGGTCGCGGTTGTACTTGTATGTGATGCCAAATTATAAAGGTTTCCGACTTTTTTTCTTTATCCAAATATGGAGGATGCTGTCCCTTCTCTAATCAATTTGATTAATTGCTTGATATAGGCTGAGGTAGTCCCATGAGTGTAAGTTTTGTCATTCAGTGGTCTAAGTTCACAATTTTTAGCAGACCTTTGGTCCGGTAAATGGTAATGGTTGGTGTCTTCATCATTTTCTGAATGTTATGCTTTCTGAGATTTTCAGCGCTGTTTTTTCTTTTGGGGTTTATATAATCAATAATCCATGAAGTTGACCTTCATTTGGTTTTCGCCTTAAAATAAGAAGCTTTGGTGCTTCCAGGTTGTTTAGTTACATATGGGACTATTGTTTTGAGCAAGATGCAACTTGAAGGATAAATCCCCGTGCTTGAAACTTAAGGGTTCAATACCAAAATGAGCACAAATTTCAGGATCAAATATCATATTAACTCTATTTTCTTTTAACATGCTAATAGTACTGGTGGCTTGTCAGAATGGTGTGTTATGATATACTAGCAGCAATTCTTTTGCTTTGATGGCATAAAGTTCAACTTAGGCGATCTGTTTGCATCGGCATATTGATATAGGAATGATTTAAATGGGGGAAAAAGGCTAGTGGAGTGGAGTGGAAGATGAGAGATTTTGATATATTTTGTTTGGCTTGGTTGGAGTTGAGGAAAAGTAAGGATTTTGACAATTCACTGGTTGGTAAGGAAGGGTCATTAGAAAGCTGGATGCAGAGTAGACTTGAAGTATAAACGAGAAGGTTAATGTATGATGAGTGGTGTGGAGTTTTAGACAGAATAATACAGGGACATCATAGATAGGGTAGAGTTTTCATCCAAAACCCCCCAATTTTAGAGAAAAAGATTTGTTAAAATGTCCCTTGCTGTTCATTTCATTTTTATAAAGAAATCCCTCCCCTTTTCTTCTCATTTTTTTACACTCCCATCAAGAAATTGGGGCGGGGGATGATTCAGTGTAGAGTTTTCATCTCTACCCTATTTGAGATTAGAGTGAGGACTTAATATGACCAAACCCACCCATGTCTCGAAGGACGCTGACTGACGATTGTGATGGTTTTTTTAGTGATTTACTGATTTTAACAATTTTATCTAGTGATGCCGCTCTCGAGGATAGATTGAACACGTGAAGTTAGCTTTTGAATGTTATTATGATTGTCTTCTGCTCTCAGCTTTCTCTGTCCTGTTCCTGTACCAATAGTTACGGAAAGTGATGAATCACCAGTCATAAGTCTTTTTGAACGGCTGATTAAAATGAATCCCTTATGCCTCTCGTAGAATCTACGGCAGCCATTGTGTTGGTGCTCTCTGCTGGCTTTATCATTTCTGTTCTATTAGCTCCTCTTCCGATTGGGAATGGTTCGTAAAGTAGGGGCCAGGGTGAAAAAGGGCAAGCCCAACACTAAAGGGCAGATCAACATGGCCCTAATGAAGAGATGACACTCGTTTTTAAAAATGCAGTGGATGAAAATTCATACGCTTTATTATAGACTTTTCATTTTCGTAATGCCTTGTTTGGTTGCAACGAACTAGCTGAAAATTGGAATATGAAGTAGAATCAACGTGTTCACTTGATTGGTTCAACGGAACTAGATTCAAATCTTGATGGACACTTCCATAAAAATGTTGGTGATTGGTGAAAAAAATAAATAAATTGGGATGCTGCCATGAAATAAAAGAAGAATATTATACTACCTCCGGTCCTAAATATAAGATCTAATTGACTTTTTTTAGAGGTTAAAGTTGCGAACTAGGCTATTAAATCATGTCATATTTGATATATTTTTAGATTATACATTAGTTTATAGGTAAAATAAACTAATCTAAGGGAAAAAATTAGGTAAATCAATTTATAATTAACTTATTTTGCTTTTTCATAAGATTTTCTATAAAAGTCAATTAGGTCTTATATTTAGGATCGGAGGGAGTAATCATGAGTGAAATCACTTCACACTACCATCTGAGGGCAAATTTAAGGGGCTGATTGGTAGTCATCTCATCCCAATTCTGTCTTTTTGGGCTTCCATGTTTGCCGAAACAAAGCATCCTATTCTCTTACTAGTTATATTATATTCACCTTCATCTTCACACATACTCCCTCCACTCCCTAATATAAGGGCTAGCCGCCAAAAAAACGATTCTTAAGAAGACATGTGAATGTTAGTTGAGTGCCTGAAGTTAATGCTTCTTTTCCAATATTGCCCATATTTATTGTGATACTTTTAAGAGAGAGAAATATATAAACATTAATTAATATGAGAGAGAGTTATGGGCAAAATAGAAAAAAAAATTCATTAAATGAGGAGAAAATATTAGATGAGCTCTTATATTGAGATTAAAACTATTCAAATTTTGGGCTCTCATCGGAGGGAGTACAATACTACAAAAGCCTTCCGATAGTAAACCCTCAGGACCATTTGGTTGCTGGAGTCGAAATTCAAAAGGTGAGAATGATATATCAAGTACTCCATTTTTGCATCACGGGTTGGTTGCGTGTTTATCTTGGCATCATCATTCCAATGGAAAAGGCTCAATACCACATCAAATCTTGACAATTTCTCTTCATAAGCTCAAATAAGACGAAGGTTTCTTAGTAACTTAAGATCAAGGTCTTTTCAATGCATAAGTCTCCTTTTTTTTATCAGATATCAATAATATTCATTAGTCTCCTGATTTTGGCAACTGATACAGTATCACTCTTATAAGGATAATGGACGTATTTTTAAACAGAGGCTATATATAAAAAGGAAAAGGAAGAGAAAAGACACAAAAAGTTTGAAAAAGGGCTGAAGACGAGGCACCAATGATTGGGAAAATGGAAGTGAATGAGGTGGGATCCATATCTTGGGAGAAAGCATGTGCTATTTTATTCAGTATTGCCCTTTGCCTAATCTCCTCCCACATTTGTCCTTATCGCTGTTATACGAATTTTTTTTTTTTGAGTAACTGAAAATTTAATGCTCGTGTGAGCTACATCATGTTGCTAAAAGTGGGTTCAGGTCAGTTATACCAAGTTCCCATTCGTTGAGTTTTCCCATGGTTAAATCCTTATAATTATATACTTGTAAAATTCTAAATTCTTCATCCCAAAATTCGCAGGTTTTTTCTTTGTACTGCTTTACGATTGACAGCTTTCAAATCATATTTAGTTGAATCTCGATCTCCAACTTGTATGCTACTATATACTACCTCCCTCCGGTCCTAAATATAGGATCTAAATAACTTTTTTTTGGAGAGATTAAGGTTGCGAAATATGTTATTAAATGATGACATATTTAATATATTTTTAGATAATTCATTAGTTTATAGGTAAAATAAACTAGTTTAAGAGAAAAAATTAGGTAAATCAATTTATAATTAACTTATTTTTCGCTTTTTTTAGGATTTTCCAAAAAAGTCATCTAGGTCTTATATTTAGGACCGGAGGGAGTAGTATTAAATACATCGGCCCCTCTGCCTTGGGCGGCTTTCATCGCGTCATCCGCCCATTTCTCAAATTACTTATAAGTTTACTTAATCTATTTTTAATTGTTTGCGTCCATATGGTACCATAGTGTTGCACTAATTTTATTATAAACAAGTTAAAAGGGAGCAAAGTTACGATGCTGATCAATATAATGGCAATTTAAACCCCCCCGGGGGTTCCCCCTCCAAAAGTTAGTAAAAGTGTGTAATAATCCCCATTTCTACGAAAATAAAAAGGAGTGCGCCTAAAAGTCCAACTATGAGCTTTGACTGTCCCTCCCCCGCTTAACTTGTATTTGCAGGGATGCTGCAGAAAATGACTTGTCTTATATAGGCGTATGAGAGAGGAGAATGATTGGATTGGGGTTGCGATAAAAACATGTTTAAAGAGTGGTTTAGTGTACTAGATACGAAACAAGCATCTTATCGTTATTGGAAGTCCATGCAAAACAAATACTCCCTCCCCTCCCGTCCTAAATATAAAACATATTGGAGGAAATGAGTTTGGTTCTAAATATAAGACTTATTTTTAATTTTTATCAATTTTTCTCTAAAATATCCTTATCAATGCTCCCTTAATAGACAAGAAGAGAGAGAGAGTGAAGTCAATGCTCCCTAATGATAGACAAGAAGAAGGAGAGAGAGTGGGGGTGAAGGTGGATAGTTAGAGTATATTGGTAATATCATGTCATTTTAACTAATTTAACATTCTTAATCTAATGAAATTAGGTAAATATGTCTTATATTTAGGACCAGAGGTAGTACTATAATAAAAGGAAAATGTGTAAATTTATCTATAGAATTACTATAAAAAAGGGTTTGATAATAAAAAACTATTTCTTAGTGCTAATGCACTGACAAACTATTAAAATGTTAGCAATTTTGTCAACACTGTAAACCTTTGTATGTTGACTCTTAAAATTTTGGTTACTTAGAATGTTGACTTTAATAGTCACGTCCAAAATTTTTACTACCTTCATGAATTTCATAGGATTGAGTCCATAATTCTTGGGCCAATAGTAAAGTAAGCTCCGTCTATGTTATAGTTGGTCCCAAACCAGATAAATGAGGTGAGTTCTGTTAATCTCCGACAACCAACGTAAATCTTGTTGAATCTCATGAACATGGATAAACAATAATGACAATTTATGATCCATGTAGTTAACTCTATCTTGTGAAATTAGGTTTTGTTGTTATTGTTGATGCTTATAATGAGTAATGAGTACTTATGGGAATTCCTTCAATCAAAATATTATTTTTAGAATAATATGATGCATAAAAAAACGTAAAATTATAAACAACAAAAACTTTTAAACTCTTAGCAGCACAGGAGTTAATGGTCAATATATGAAATGCCAGGGATTTTTTTTTAATTTAAACTTTGGTCAAGTTTTACACATACTCAAATTTTAAGTGTCTTTCTTATAAATTATAAGTTGTATATAAAGAAATGCTAAAATATACTTTTGGTCCCTTATTTGTATCAAATTTTAATTTAATTCTTTATGTTTGAAAATTATTATTTTAGTAATTTTTTGCTAACACCGTTAATTTCACTTAACAGAAAGTGCAAACTTAAAAATTTAAATTGTTAATACAAGATTAAATATCGATAAAATATGCATAAATTAAAATATTTTAAGATAATTATTCTTATATTTTTAAATCTGTCATTTTAGCCTCCATTTACTTATGAAAGTATCCTTTAAATTCAATAACTCATTCATTGTTATCTTTAAGTAAAACCAACAGTGTTAATATAAAATGACTAAAAGTGTACATTCCAAACATAAAAGACTAAATTGAAGTTTGATGCAAACATAAGGAACTAAGAGTCAGTTTGGTTTTCAATGGAAAGTGAGAAGAGAAATAGAAATGGATGAAAGTGATGGGTTTTGGTAATTTAAATATATCTTTGTGCCCAGAAGTGTTCTCTTTCCCTCTCACATTTTTCTTGTGACTCACAAACTTTACTTCCCATAATTACCTTTACTT
The DNA here is from genome assembly GCA_029929735.1 of Mimosa pudica. Classification (NCBI taxonomy): domain Eukaryota; kingdom Viridiplantae; phylum Streptophyta; class Magnoliopsida; order Fabales; family Fabaceae; genus Mimosa; species Mimosa pudica. The sequence goes on along the minus strand of JAKELP010000021.1, from coordinate 113,559 downwards.
TCCATATTTTACCCCTACACCCATTTCCATCATCTCAATTTTATCCATTCATTCGAGCCCGAGTGTATTTGGTTGTAAGAAAGGAAAGTGGAAAAATGGGAAGTGAAGAGTGAAAGATGAGTCCGTTTGGTTGATTGAAATTCGGAAATGAAATTGAAGGTGGTAATTGAAAATGATAATTTCCATTATACACTTTCAGTCCAATCAAACGAGTCCAATTTAATGATGAAAGTAAAGTTTATTGGCTCAAGAAAAATGTGAGATTGAGAAAAAAATTGTGGGTACAAGATATATGTAAATTACCATAAAACCACCACTGCTTTTCCTCGGTTTTGCTTTCACTCCTCACTTTCATTTGCAACCAAACGGACACAAATGAGGCGTGCAGCAACCATGTGCGGGCGAGCGCATTTTCGCTCAACCCAATCATGGATGGCCACATGAAATTTCATTTCAGTCTTTTTATAATTTCATTTCAGTCTTTTTGATCAGTTATTATCTGGCTAATTGTGGCTCCTTTTGAAAAAAACAATGCAACTAATCATGCTTATATAATCGATCAAAAAAAAATCATGCTTATACTACTGTTTTAGACAACTCATTATATCACTAAGTCAGGTAAAACAAACCTTCATTGTGACAAGTTTACTTTCTTTTTTTTTTTGGCCAAGACAAGTTTACTTTCTACTCGTGGGAAGTTATCAGACTTGTAAGTGTGAAATATACACTACCTTGCAGTTTTATCATAAAACCTCACCTAATTTTGTCTTGCAATTAATTTTCCTCAAGTTTATTCACTTCTTTTATTTTGAAAATGTATTTTTTGCCAATGAAACGAAGACCTATTTATATATTTTGATTTAGTTAAAATATTTTTTTTAGAAAACTCTTACTACCTCCCTTAATTCTCACTCACATCTTGTTTAAATATTAAAGTGTAATATTGCCAAAGCATGCAATAGTAAGGAATGAGTTTCTTTAGACAGTTTTTAGGATGAGTTAAGTTCACCTCCTTTCCCGTTTTAAAATTCATTTAAAATTTTGTGTGTGTGTATATATATATATATATATATATATATATATATATACACTCCCTCTGGTCCTAAATATAAGATATAATTGACTTTTTTGGAAAATCCTAAAAAAGTAAAATAAGTCAATTATAAATTGATTTACCTATTTTTTTCCCCTTAAACTAGTTTATTTGACCCATAAATTAATGGTGAATCTAAAAATATATCAAATACTATATCATAATTTAATAACATATTTTGTAACCTTAACATCTCCAAAAAAAAGTCAACTAGGTCTTATATTTAGGACCGGAGAGAATATATATTAAGACAATGAATTACCAATACCGAAGTTGTTATCATATAAATTTTGGTATATACACCCCCTTCTATGTTAATAATGCTATCAAGATATGAGATATATAAAACATCTTGAAAATGAAACACTAAAATAAGATAAGAATGGGCGCATAAAAAGTGACGAGAAGAATGGGAAATGAATTTTGTAATAATGAGTTTATTTATATGGGAAATGACAAAAAAATAAAAATGAAAGATGAATTGTAAAATCTCATAAAAGGAGATTTTTAGTAGTAAATGTCTCTAGTGAATTATGTAATCTCTTTATTTAACTAGTTCAAATGATTTTAGACGACACTAAATTGAGATTGTATAGGAGGGCTGTGCCTGTGCTGCTGAATGTTGGTAAAAAAAAAGGGCGCAGAAAAATTAACCATAAAATTAAATTAAGAAATAAGAATGGTGATAAAGAAAAAAACAAATGAAACAGTTGTTAACTCTCTTGACTCGAGAGGACCACAGCTAGATGTCCTATAGTCTAATCTATCTATGCGTCAGTGACAGTTGGAGAGAGAGAGAGAGAGCAATGTGAAGAAGCAGGAAGAGAGGAGGAGAGGAAGCATAATTTGGGGGCATTGTAGGGGAAGATAGGGGCAAAGCTTCATGTTTGGTCGCTGAGGAACTGGGGAACCCCTCCTGTTTTGTTGCTCCCCTTGTCGCCTTCTTTCCGGGCGGGCCACTTTTCCGGCCAAGTCGCCGGGCGGGCGGGCGTTGACTTCCCCAGACTAGTGCGTGCTGGATATGCTCTTTTGTGCTTTACTACTACTGATGCTGATCTGACCAAAGGCAAAAGCTGCACACTTATTAGTATTTTTTATTTGTATCTGATGAAGCAGCGAAGGAAGAGGAACACGTGTTGGTGACGCTCTTTGATAACTCCAGCTTTCGCTTTCACAGGATGAAGCAGGCAGAGGGTAGAGGTAGCGGAGGCGCTGCTGCACCCAACCCTCTTGAAGGTGACCCACCTCTCTCTCTGTTTCTGCCTTTTATTCTAGTTTTTGATTGTTGATTGTTGATTGTTGATGCAAACACATGCATGAATATGATGGGCCGCAGCCGCTGAGAAGAAGAGCATAAATGCAGAGCTCTGGCAAGCCTGTGCTGGCCCCCTCGCCAACCTCCCCCCTCCCGCTACTCACGTCGTCTACTTCCCTCAAGGTCACTCTGAACAGGTTCCTCTCTTTCCTCCTCTTCCGCTCCTCCCTTTTTCCTTCTCTTTTTCTTTCACTATGCCCCCCCTCATGCCCTTTCTTTTTTGCCCTCCAATTCTTCTTCCTACTCCTCCTCATACTCCCTCTTCTTTTGCCTTTCCTTTCCTGCTCCCACTTCCCCTCTTGTTCCCACATCCTCCTTTTATTTCCTTTCTTTTCACCAAACCACTTCCCTGCTTCCTCTTCATCCTATTTTCTCATCCCAATATTCCAACCCTTTCCGTTCCTCACTCCTTTTTGGTTTGAGCTGCTTCTAAATTCCTAATGTCAAACTTGTATGTGTACTCCCTCTATGTCACTGCTTATTTATGTGTATACGCCATCCTTTTTTTAGGGTGTGCACGCCTCTTGAAATGATTCCTTTCTTCTTGTTTCAGGTTGCAGCATCTTTAAAGAAGGATGTGGATGCTCAAATCCCAAACTATCCAAACCTCCCTTCTAAGTTACTCTGTCTCCTTCACAATGTCACCTTGCATGTATGCCAATGTTTCTTCCCTTCATAATGCACACCAAAAACATATTTTCATTTTCTGTTTTATTTTCTTCACCAATTACTCCTTGTCTTTACAGGCTGACCCAGAAACAGATGAAGTTTATGCTCAGATGACACTTCAACCAGTGCCTTCTGTAAGTGTTACTCTTAACGACCTACTAAAATCTCTTAAGCTGCTTTGATACGCCAAATATAAATGCATAGTCACGCAAGTACTTCATTTTATGTAAAATAAATTGTTTCCTTCTTGTTATATAGTCTGCAAACCCACTTACCTTTCCATACTGCTCGTGCAGTTTGACAAGGATGCATTGTTAAGGTCTGATCTTGCTCTCAAGTCAAGTAAGCCACAGCCTGAGTTCTTCTGTAAGCAATTGACAGCGAGTGATACAAGTACACATGGAGGTTTTTCTGTCCCACGTCGTGCAGCAGAGAAGATTTTCCCTGCTCTTGTAGGTTTTAATTTTTTCCTCATGCATTGGACCAACATTTCGTAGTTTGATATAGTTCTTGTTTCCTTCTAGGATTACTCTATGCAACCTCCTGCTCAAGAACTTATGGCGAGGGATTTGCACAACAATGTCTGGACTTTTCGTCATATATACCGTGGTATTATTTTGGTACAGCCATTTAAAATTTTAAGCACGAGGCTTTGTACTTTCTGGGTCATTTTTCCGTCTTTTCCTGTAACTAGGACAACCTAAGCGTCACTTACTTACAACTGGATGGAGTCTATTTGTCAGTGGGAAGAGGCTGTTTGCTGGAGACTCTGTTTTGTTTATAAGGTAAAACTAAGAACAATAATTAGATCCTTTTTTAATTTATCATATGTTTGAGTATTGGTTTGAAACACTATTCAAAAATTTTTGATTAGTCATTCACCAACACCTTTGTGATTTCTTTTTCATTTGCAGAGATGAAAAGCAGCAGCTTCTTCTTGGTATCAGGCGAGTTAACAGACAACCCACTAATATTTCATCTTCGGTGCTATCAAGTGATAGTATGCATATTGGAATTCTGGCTGCAGCAGCTCATGCAGCTTCAAACAATAGCCCCTTCACTGTGTTTTATAACCCCAGGTTGTCATCTTTTGCATTTCGTTGATTTTAAAGTATAGGAAGCCTGATTTATATGCATATATTTGATTTGTTTACTGTTCATGTACTCAATCAGATTGCAGAATTCACGAAATAGCTACTTATTCTAATGAACTGGTGTTCTTTGTACTATAATTTTGAGGATTTCTTCTTTGGTGTACAGGGCTAGCCCTTCAGAATTTGTTATTCCTTTGGCAAAGTACTACAAGGCAGTGTATAGCCATCAAATATCCCCTGGCATGCGCTTTCGAATGATGTTTGAAACTGAAGACTCAGGGACAAGAAGGTTCCTTAATTTTACTCTTTTCTTATCAAGATGAGCAATATATAGAGTAGAAAGTAGTAATGCTATGTTGCAAATAATGCTAGTGATAATGACATGGGCGGCTGCAAATTTGGAAAAATGAGAATACTTCAGCTCATAATTTTACTTTATTTGATTTTTTAAATTTTTTTCCCATTATCATTGAGTTAATCATTTTAGGTTTCTGGATTACATATTAGGCTGGGAGTAAATAGAACACCTGAAAATGCTTCTATAACAAATATTGCATTCAATTGAATTTCAGATATATGGGCACAATAACGGGGATCTGTGATCTGGATCCTGTTAGATGGAAAAATTCACAGTGGCGAAATTTACAGGTATCATATCAGTATATTTTATTGTTGAGGGAAAGACTTTACCATCAATCGGTAAAAGATACTTCCTCCGGTCGTAAATATAAGATTATTTGAGGAGATGACTTTGGTCCTAAATATAAAACTTATTTCTAATTCTTACAAAGTTTTCCCCAAATTATCCTTCTCAATGCTCCCTAGTATTAGACATTAAGAGAGAAAGGGTGGAGGTATAAGTAGATGGTTAGAGTATATTTTTAATATCATGTTATTTTAACTAACTTAACCAACGTCCTTAATCTAATCAAATTAGGTAAATAGGTTTTATATTTAGGATCGGAGGGAGTACTAATTACTCTATTTTCATTATATATGTCTTTATGTTTAGCATAATCTATGTTTTTAACAAACTTATTTATTCAGGTTGGTTGGGATGAATCAACTGCTGGAGAAAGACGAAGTAGGGTTTCAATCTGGGAAATTGAACCAGTGACAGCTCCATTTTTCATCTGCCCTCCTCCATTCTTCAGGTCCAAACGACCAAGACAACCAGGAATGCCAGGTAAATAATGAATTATGCTGCAACATGTATTTTACATCAAAATAAAATATGGTGGATTTTCGTCCAAAAATCCCTTATGTTTCCTTGGATATTTTATTCCTGGGCTTCATGCTTCCTGACAAACTGTTCAATTGGTGACATTTTCTGAATCAAGTCAGACATGTCTTCATGACTATACATTTATAGTTTCTATTGATGAACTGTGCAGATGAAGATCCGTCTGATTTTGATAACCTTTTTAAGCGTACTTTGCCTTGGTTTGGTGATGATATATGCATGAAAGATCCCCAAGCACTCCCTGGCCTAAGCTTAGTTCAATGGATGAACATGCAGCAAAATCCTGCTTTGTCTAGCTCATTTCAGCCAAATTACATGCATTCCTTGTCTGGATCTGTTCTGCAAAACCTTCCTGGTGCAGACATTACCCGTCAGCTGGGATTTTATGCTCCACAGATTCGTCAATCAAGCAATGTAGCCGTCAATCCTCAAAGGCTACTTCAGATCCCACAACAAGTTGATCATCTTCAAAAGATACCTTCCTCGTCTAGTCCATTAGGACCAGCCATGCAGCCACCACAACAATTGGGTGATATCACTCAACAACCTATACAGAATATAGGAAATCAAACTCTACCACAGAGTCAAGTTCAGAGCCAACTTCTGCAAACTCAAAATATTGTTCAGCCTAACAATATTCTTCACCAGCAGCAACCATCCATCCGAAGCAATCAACTGCACAGAAACCTTTCTCATAATCTGTCGCAGCCACAGCAGCAACAAACAGTTATGGATCAGACTCAACAGCAGAATCTTATCCAGTCCTCAATGCCCGATCATGTCAACCAACAGTTGCAGATGCCTGACAACCAGATTCAGCTTCAATTATTACAGAAACTTCAACAGCAACAGCAAACACTCTTGTCACAACAGTCATTATTGCAGCATTCAACTCAACTCAATCAAATCCAAGACGAGCAGAGGCAACTCTTAGATCCAACTAAGAACTTCGCTAAGGTCCTTACTTCAAGTCAAGTGCTAGGAATTCCTCCAATACTTCAAAACTCACTTCCTGATTCTAATTCTATTCCACCTCAGGTGATCAAGAATGATGGCCAGGCCAATAATGTTCAGTTCTCTCATCCAACCCAGCAGGCAAATCTTCAAAACCTGCAACCTGGCATACTGTCTGATATGTCTGGGCATGTGGGTCTTCTCCCTGCTCCTACTGCCAATAAACTCTCCTTGGCTGGTAGTAGTATATTAACTGGAGCAGCTGTAGCAGGGCAGTCTATGATTACTGATGACATTCCATCTTGTTCCACTTCACCTTCCACTAATAACTGTGCCAATACTCTTCCTCGCATGGATTCCCGTATCCATAGGAACACAACGATAGGGGATGATATGGCTCAATCTGCAGCCACAATCTTAAGTCCAAGTGCCTTGGAGACCATGTCATCAAATGCAAGCTTGGTGAAAGATTTTCAGCCGAAGTCTGAAGTTAAGCCCTCTTTAAATATATCCAAAAGTCAAAGCCAAGGGAATTTTTTCGCTCATGTATACTTAAATGGTGGAGCTGCACAGACAGATTATTTGGATACATCATCTTCTACAACATCAGTTAGCCTTTCTCATAATGACACTTGTATGCATCAAAATAGCAACCCATTATCTCACAATCTGCAGTCAATATTATTTAGAGACAATAATCAAGATGGGGAAATACAACTAGATGCTAGGAGCAATGTTCCATTTGGTAATAATATTGATGGTCAATTGGGAGTTCCGCTGAATCCTGATCCTCTCTTGACCAAAGGCACGATAGGGCTGGGAAAGGATTTGTCAAATAACTTTTCAGGTGGTATGCTTGGTAACTATGAGGATAACAGAGATGCTCAGCAGGAGCTTTCTTCATCAATTGTTTCACAGACATTTGGAGTCCCTGATATGACCTTTAATTCAATTGATCCCACAATAAATGATGGCAGCTTCTTAAATAGGGGTACATGGGCTCCACCACCACCACCACCACCACAGTTTCAGCGGATGAGAACATACACCAAGGTTTCATACATCATCACAATCACCATCACTATTATTCATTGAAAAAAATATTCCAAGATAGTGTGTATGTTTTCTTGCATTTGTTTTTAATCTTTATTCCAAGTTATTCCTTGTACATGTAGGTATACAAACGTGGAGCTGTTGGTAGGTCTATAGACATAACCCGGTATTCAGGTTATGAGGAGCTTAAACATGATTTGGCTCGCAGATTTGGCATAGAGGGACAGTTGGAGGATCGGCAAAGGATAGGCTGGAAACTTGTTTATGTAGATCATGAAAATGATGTTCTGCTAGTGGGGGACGACCCTTGGGAGTAATTTTTACTATTCCTCTTCTACTTCTTCAATTTGTCGTCGTGAAGTTGTGCATTTTGCTTGTTCTTTATCGATACATTGACTTCCAACATCTAATAATTGTTTTCCCCATTGTATATAGAGGAAAAGATGGCAATGTTCTCTTAGTTTGCCTCTTTTCTTGAATAAGCCCTGCATTAGAGTTAGAGACGGCCTTGTTTAGGGGGTCAAGTTGCATGTAATCATGAATAGATAATTGAAAGAATGAAAGAAACTTTTAGCAGTTGTGCATTTAGAGCATGCTTGGTATTGGACTTATGATCTCAATCTTGCATGAGCGCATGGATTCTTAGTTTCTGCAAAGATGGGAATCTTCATTTCCTTGTGGCATTGTTGAACTAGCTATACCTCATCTTGTAAGAACTTAATTTGTCTAAAGAGTTTCGATTGCATTCTGTAGATAACTGGTAAACTTGAATGTGGAATAGAGTGCAGTCTAATTCAATTGGATGACTGGGTGAAGCAAATATATTTTCACATATATACTGTTTTGGGTATTTCAGGGAGTTTGTGAACTGTGTCCGCTGCATTAAAATACTCTCTCCTCAAGAGGTGCAGCAAATGAGTTTGGATGGAGATTTTGGCAACAGTGGCCTTCCAAATCAAGCATGTAGCAGTTCTGATGGTGGGAATACCTAAAGGAGTCTAAATATCTGCTAACTATTTATCCAACTTGGTCACCAATGTTGTTTCTATTTGAGAGGTTTCTGTGGACGTGTCACGCTGCAGATCTTAAAAAAACATCTTTCCTAGTTGAAGCAATCTAGACTCTCTGGACTAAAGACTAATTTGAATAGCCGTTACAAGTGGAGTGTCTGTTGCTGCCAGTGCGCCAACTGTGGTAAGGAAGTCTTGAGATTTGCCCAAGAAAGCAATTCAATCAACTTGAAGGTATGTATATGAAGATCGGTCCACATTACCTACTCATCTAAAAAATGGGGTACCTTGTGCTTTTCTCCTATAGACAATCTCAGCCATTCACACTATCTAATCTTAACCATTGATTTTATATTTTATTTTTTTTTTAAAAAAAATCCCAAGATCCACTCCTCCATATTTTTCTCCCTCTTCCCCATATCTCTCTCTTCACATCTTTGGTGTGAATGAGGGAAGATGGAATATAAAAGAAGAGAGAGAAGAGATATGGGGAAGAGGGAGAATTATATGGTGGAGTGGATCTTGGGATTTTTTTTTAAAAAATAAAATATAAAATCAATGGTCAAGATTAGATAGTGTGAATGACTGAGATTGTCTATACGAGAAAAGCACAAGGTACTCATTTTTGAGATGAGTAGGTAATGTGGATTCGTTAAATTCTGGTGGCATAGTTCAGAACTTCAGATGTATAAATTGATGGGAAAATTAATTAGAAATGATCCCTCTACATTTTTAGAGAAGAGATGGATTCTTTTCTGGGCCTTTGTAAACATACAAAGTTAGGGCCCGTTTATTTCAATTTCAGATGGGCCAAGGAATGAGAATGATGATGCTATTAGGTTTGTTTGATTGAGAAAAATGTTAGAATCCTTGTTCTGTTGGAAGTGTCGAAGTGATGATGTTTTTCACGACTCTGGCAATCATAATTCATTGATCTCGTGAGCAGACCTCCTGTAACTTCTCATATCCAGAACTCTTGGCCAATTTCGAGATTACCATCTTTGTCCCATCTTTCGGGTTATATTAATTCTGGCTTATATAGTTGGTGTATGTGATTTTCATGTTGGGCGATCTGGCTGAGGGAGGGACTATTGTTCAAACTCCCCTACAATTTATTTCACCATCTCAGTTTCAATTTTTTTTTATATCAAAGTTGCCTTGTGTTTTTGCTATACAACCAAAGACCAACCATTTAACTTAAAAGTTGAACGATATTTTAAGAAAGTTGCAATTGGAAACAATTTTAAAAGCCTAAAGTATATTTTTGGTCCCATATGTTTGCATCGAGTTTCAATTTAGTCCGTACACTTTTAATTAGTTCTTCTTTTGTAAAATGTGGCAATTAACTCTTTGGTTTTGTGGAATAAGACAAGTAAAAATAATTAGATACTTGGAATCATACAACATAGAAACTGGAATGCAAACGACCGCTTTAGAAAGAACAAAAGCGCAAGTCAGCAGTTCAAAAACTAGCTGTTTGAACAAAATCCTGCGAACTGTGGCTTTGATGCCAATGAACGTTGGAATCCATAGCTTCTTGCACGCCATGAAATTTGGAACTTGCTAATAACTTCAAAAGTTACTGCCCGTTGTGATGTTGGCGTCAGTCTATTTTCGTCGCCCAAAAGTATCAGTATCTTCTAAATATAGACTACTTCAAACACTTGAGTTCCTCAATACTCCTCTCATAGAAGGGAAATTCAAATTCATATTCTCCCTAAAGAGGATGTGCTGGAGCGGCTTTCATATCCGGAGATTTCAGAGAGTGATTGAGACGACTCATTGAAGAAATCCTACAAGAGAGAAAGTTCAAAATGGGTTGTTATATATATATATATATATATATATATATATATATATATATAGAATGTTCATAGTGGACAAGTTTGGTGAGATACTGTGGTGTGTGAGGAATGTACTCTACTTATAATGAGAAGGATGGACAAGAGGGCATACCTGAACTGTGGAGGTGTTAGAAGTGCTGGTGGGGGTGAATCCTAGAGTACGAGCAAACATGATAGGGGCGGGCATGTTATTTTCGGCAAAGTCTCTGAAGATATTAAGCTGAGGCAATACAACATTTTTGAGATCAGGTCTGTCCTTTCTCCTCATCTCGGCACAAAGCAAGGAAAGCTTGGCAAAGTGAAGGGCCTCCTGTAGGGGCCAGTCCTGAATAGTAGGGTCAAGCATGTCCTTGAATGTTCCATTTTCTATAGCTCGTGCGACATGATGAGTTAAGCCCATGGGAGGCTTGGCCGTTATCATCTGTAGAAGCATGATCCCCAGGGAGTAGACGTCAGATTTTATTCCCAGCATGCCGGTTTGCTGGTACTCTGGGTCTATGTAACAGAATGTTCCTGCCGTGGATGTCATGTGGTATTGCGTTACATTGTCGGCCACGGAAGGAGGCACAAGCCTAGCCAGTCCCACGTCACTGATCTTGCTGACAAAGTTACGATCTAGCAAAATGTTGGCGGGCTTCAGGTCACGGTGAACCAGTGGCTCTGGCTTTGTTTGGTGGAGGAAGAGAAGGGCAGTGGCTATCTCTGCAGCTATTCGGAATCTGAGCTGCCAGGGAAGAGGTGGGGAGTTATGTTTTCGAAAGAGGCAGTCCTCCAAACTTCCGTTGGCCATGTACTCGTACACCAGACACCCATACTCTGGGCATGCTCCCAACAGCAGAACCATGTTTGGATGCCTTATGCAGCTCAACACCTCCACCTCTTGCTGAAACTGTGACCTTCCTTGAGCTGCGTCTGGCCTTAATACTTTGACTGCCACTGGCGTCAAATCTAGCTCACACTTGTATACTGGCCCATACCCTCCTTCTCCGATCTTCAGCGACTCTGCAAAACATTGTGTTGCCTCTTCGATTTCCAGAATACTATATCTTCTGTACCTGACGGTGCCTTGTGAAAAAATGTCCTCCGTTTTCTGTTTCTGCTCACATTCTTCCTTCTCTGCGTCTGTTCTTTTTTGTGCTTCCAGTCCCACAGCTTTCTTAGATGCTTCTACTGCCTCTAGGGCTGCCCTGCACTTTGCTCTCTCTTTTTCTGCAACTGCTAGTGCTACCTCTTCGGCCATCCTCGCCTCTTCTAATTTCTTTTGCTCTTCTAATTTCCATCGTTGAAGCTCCCCCGCCTGTCAGATATGATATAACTGTTAATAGGTTCTATAGACAATGATGCTCTCTACACAAGTAAACTATGTGAGCTACCTTCTGCCTTGCAGTGAGAGCTTCCTTACATGCTGAACTGTACATTTCCATGGTTTGCTTTAGTTCGAGCTTCAGTCTTTTCATCTCTGCTTCCACATCATCCTATTGTTGCGATATGAAATTTGTGATTAATACCTTCCTGGTTGGCAGCCATGTGTGTGTGTGTGTGTGAGAGAGAGAGAGAGAGAGAGAGGGAGAGAGAGGGGTTACCGTGTGGGACAATCTAGAGGAAGAGTTGGCACTGTCTTGGGAGCTGAAGGAGATGTCATGATGAGAATAGTTAATATCATGAATAGACCTTGTGTCAGAGAAAGAAGAGTCGGAAGAGGTTCTAGCATCAAAATCACAGGTGTCGGAAAGGCGAGGGGCCATTCTAGGATGGTGGGCCTCATCATAGATGCGATCATCAGTGCTAGGCCTTCCACTGCTCAAAAACGATATATCTGAGTCTTGGATTGAGGATTCATGTGGTTTGTGGCTCCATCTACCACCCCGTGTGAATGGCGACCTGTCCATGTGTATGTGTAGTTAGTCCCTTGCTAAAACGTTTATGTCACAACGTACGGAATAAAAACAACTCACTTGATGTCATCATCATGCCGCTCTGCAGCTGCAACATTTTATAAGGAGATAAAATCTTAATGCAAGCAATGGGATTAATATTAATATGTATTAACCATCCAAATCTATAGAGAGAGATATGGAATACATACATCGTGGCATCAAGCTGCGAACTAATTGGGCGTCGAGCTTATCCGTATCCAGTGCACTACGAGCTGTTGCTTTTGCTGCTGGTGGTGGACCCGAAGCAGCTCGCACCGACGTTATTTTTCCTTTGCTAACTATATACACTGTGCAGAATGGCGCTGCCCCTTTCGACACTTGGCTCCCTACATCGCTTGTCCTAAATCTTCTGTCGTTAACATCATCATCAATCAAACAAACAGCATGCTGTTAAAGTTTCCCCATCATCATCCCATTTCTATCTCTATTGCTACATTTTTTTTTGTGGTCACACGAGAGGGAAACAAAAAATTAACAATTACCTCACAATACCACTTCTTGATGGTGCCCCAAGTACCAAAAGCTCAACTGAATGCCTGGACACACATTCTATCAACGCTTTAGCTATATCTGTGTCTTCCATCAACACTTCTTTGCATTGTACCTGTTGCAATTTAATATTGTTGGAATAAAACATGGAGGAGGAAGGCCCTGTATCGAGCGAGGATTTTCTCAAAGATCCTTCTCGCGTTCTTAGATTTAGAAATGATGAATGGTATAGATATAACGTGATAAAATATTATTCTTCACATACAAATAACTAATTTCAACATTTTGATTTGGATTGAATATAACTTGTATTATAAAAACTTATACATGCGCGGGTTCACTTGTTTATCATGTAATCTATATCTTAAAAGTTAACTTCGTAGGAATTTTTATTTTGTTTACTATGTTATCCTCACCCTCCTGTCAAGTGGGATTTATCGCTCGCTATTTTGAAGTGTCATATAGGGGCTAGATAGCTGGACTGTGAATTTGCTCCATTCACTATGGCTAGAGATTGAACCCCAATCACTTGTTTAAGGGACATTAGTACTTACCACTAACGCTAACCCGCTAGATTCCTTCATTGGATTTTTTTAAAGCAAATATGTGATCATCTAATTATTGATTGAATAATGATTAAATATTTGTGAGAGAAAAAAATGAGAGAATTAGTAGGAGATAATTAACTAGAGATTATAATTTAAGATATAAATCAGACAGGAGTAATTAATAAATCAAATTTCATTTTTTTGCTAAAAATATATGGAGAGAATGTGCTTATGATAAGTTTTTTTAAAAAAACAATAGATGGAGTGAGTACGAGAATTCATAGGAGATAATTAAGTAGAGATTATTGTTACTGAGAAATAGGAAAGGAGTTACTAAGGAATCAAATGTTACACATGTTTTTTTTTTTGGCTAAAGTATGTTTTTGGCCTCTTAATTTTGAAGAAAGTCATGTTTTGGCCCCTTAACTTTGAAAAGTGTGTTTTTAGTCCCTAAATTTTGAATAAAGTCATCTTTTAGTCCTTTAACTTTGAAAAATATGTTTTTAGTCCTTTTAAATTCTATTTAAGTATGTTTTTATCCTTAAATATGCACAAAGTCATATTTTAGTCCCTTAACTTTGAAAATGAAGGGATTTAAAACATATTTTATCCTTTTTTAAAAGGACTAAAAACATCTTTTTGTTCAAAGATAAGGGACAAAACACACACTTTTCAAAGTTAAGGGACCAAAAACACATTTTGTCAAAAATCAAGGGATCAAAAATACACTTTTCAAAGTTAAAGGACCAAAACATGACTTTTTATAAAATTAAGGGACCAAAAACATACTTTAGCCTTTTTTTTCGAACTACATGCCATTTTTGAGAAATTTTTTGTCCAACATTCTCATAGTTTTTTTTTTCAAATGTTTTTTTGAGAGTATGATTTGTAATCAGAATGTTTTGGTAAAAATTAGACAGTGTACATTCCACGCTTTTGTATACAGTTAATTTATTATATTAATTGGAAAAGAATATTGAGTAACTAAATGCAGAGGTGGTATTAGTGGGTAGTTATTTTTGGGCAAAGTGTTAGCGGGTGTGTGAGTAGTTTCATAAGTTACGTTCAGTTGGTGTCAAAAGTAGGAATAGTAAGAGAAATAGTAGGGTATCCAAATAGTTTATAATTAAAAAAATAAGGAAAACTATGAGAAGTAAGATAGAAACATAATTTAGAAGGTAATGAAAAAAGATTTAATAATGATTATTTCTTTTAAGGAAAAAGGAGAGAATTTATAGGAGATATTTAAGGAGATATTATAAATTAGGGAGAAATCTTAACAAAACACCAAAGAATCAAATGTCAAGTTTTTTTAACTTAAAATTGATGGAGACGAATTAGGCTTATGTGCAGATTTATTTTGTAAAAAAATAGATGGAGTGAGTATGTTGTTAAAATATAATACTGATTAAATCATTGTAAGAGAAAAAAAGAATTTATAGGATATAATTCATGAAAGATTATAATTTAGGGAGAAATCGGAAAGGATTTAATAAATAATGAAATGTCTTTGTTTTTTTTTGCTAAAAATAGATGGAGAGAAAATGTGTTTATGTGCAGTTTTTTCTAAAAATAGATGGAGTGATTGAGTGGTTACATGAATGTAAGCAGATGGAGAGACAGAGAGAACGTGCTTACGTAGCTTCTTAAAATTCTTGCTTTTCGCCCTCCCTTTATACATAAGATAGATTTAATGCATAAAATATTTTAGCAGTAGTTTCATAAAGTAGTACTCCTATATATCAACCATTCATATTTTTGATCTAATGGTAGCTATGGGATTAGGAGTGAAAAGAGATTTAGGAGAAGGGCAAAAATGCAAAAATAGCCACTGT
Organism: Mimosa pudica; assembly: GCA_029929735.1. NCBI lineage: Eukaryota > Viridiplantae > Streptophyta > Magnoliopsida > Fabales > Fabaceae > Mimosa > Mimosa pudica. The sequence goes on along the minus strand of JAKELP010000021.1, from coordinate 98,475 downwards.
AAATTTAAAAATGGACACTTATAACTCTGGTAAATTGAAGGGGGCAAAACTGTATACTGTAAACCAAATTGGGGCGAAACCGTACATTGTAAACCAAAATGGGGTAAAAGTAACATCTCTGTTAGCCTGAGCTAAACAGACGTGGGCTACCCCATCAGTAAATGACATGTCAATTCCAAAATTCATCATGGAAGCTGAAGTGGATCCAATTAAACCCTAAATCATTTGAAATCAACCCTAAATCCCCAAATCATTTAGATAAGAAACCAAATAGAACCCCAAATCATTTCAAATTCATCTTACTTCTTCGTAATAATCTAAAAAAAATAAAGCCCCATCTGAAAAAATAAGGTCCCATCAACATATTGCACCCTTAAATGTATGACATGTCATTAACTGATGTTGAGGATACGTCTGGAAAATGTCTATTTAACTCTGCTTAACAGAGAAGTTAATTTTGCCCCATTTTGGTTTACATTGTATAGTTTTGTTCCCTTAAATTTACCAGAATTATATGTGCCCATTTTTAAATTTACGGTGACTATTTTTGCACATTTGTCTCTGGGAGAAACCATCACCCATAATTATAATTAGGGAAAAACTTACATCATGTTCCTTTCTCCAGGTTCTCAAGTTCTTTCAATATAGGCTATTAGATTGAATGGATGATTGTTATAAAAGGACACATGTCACTCCCATATTAAAAGAACTTGAGAACCTGGAGAAAGGAACATGATGTAAGTAAGGTACTTATAATTGATAACATAACATACGCTTTTTCTATTGCAGAAAACACGGAATGAGGCAAAAAGCTCCCTAGATTCGGTGTCAGCTTGTGGCCTGGATGCTCTTGCCACATCATCGTTGGAAGCGATAGTTACAAGATTTCCAGCTGCATTTGCAATAGGAAACACAGAAATTGAAAATTATTTAGCATGGTGGCGGTCAGCATTGATTAATAAGATGTGGAGATGGAGAAAGAGAGAAAGATGAGTTACTCGTCGTCGGAGTAGAAGATGGCCTTTGTCTGATATGGATTAGGAGAATGCATTGATCTCTGGGAACAAGATTATCAACAGCCCATTTTGCAGCGTATTGGCTTGTCTTGTTGTTCTCAATAGCCACCGCCACCACACGTCCTGCCCCCAACTTCTTTTCTGCCATTATTCTTGACATCCTTTCTTTGGATATTTTTCAACGACGATCCTCTCCATTCTTCATCTTCTTCCACCCCTATATTATATTCTACGCCCCCACAACTCCTCACTTCTATTTTTACATATTCTGTTGTAACTGAACTCCTATGTGCCATTATATTTGCGCCGCATTCATTCTTTTTATTATAGCTTGCCGTTTGTCATTCCTTCCTTAATTAGAATTCCCATTAGATATTCCAAGAATTTGTTTTGACCTGAGATATTCTAACAATTGACTTGCTGTCCGTAGGACTTTCTTATATACTTTCCTTTTTTTAAAAGAAAAAATCTTATTCCCATTTATGTTCCCATTTCTTCTGAAAATCCTAGCAACACTTTATTTTTTTTCTTTACCATCCAATTTACCCTTCTTCAATCTAATTATTCAATTTATAATCCATTGTAACCTCAATATATATAAGATCAATTTAACTAATAATTAGAAGAGATCAATCCGGCAAAATAATTTATTTTGAAGAAGTAATATCTATCATTTTACCCTCTCAACTAATTTATATCACTAATAATTTCCTGACATGTAACACACACACACACACACACACATTAAAATTAAGCAATATATCTAGCTTCCTTCATCCTCTAAATAAAGTTAACTTGATTTAATATTAAACATAAATTTCTTCCATGGAACAACAACAATTTCCTACCTCCTTTGACTCCCTCAACATCTTCATGGATGACGTACACCATGGAATGCCTATATTTAAAAATTGATATTTCGTAAGTTATTTTAACATATAAAAGTCTGAGAGAGTTGACAGACATCTTGATTCAAAGTGCCAGCTAGTTACAAATTATTTACCAACAAATTAAAATCCTAAAATGTTAAAATCTTTGGATCATGAGCCAATCTCTTTACCATAAAGACAAATCTGATCTATGTTGGCTATGGAGTTTTTTAAAATTTTGTGTTATTTGTTTGCCTTAAAGTTACTGGGTTGTTGAATGTCAATTGTGGTGCAAATCTTCCACAGTCCTCTTCCTCTCTCTACTCACCTCCCCGAGTCACATCGTGCCTTGCACTTGCTTCGCAACCAAATATTATTCGCATCCTTCTCAGCCTCTTGCTGAGGGAATCCATTAGGAGAGCCATCCAAAGCTGGAAGTTTTATAGTCTCTTGTTGTTTCTAATTATTGGACGCATTTTATTTGAAAAATACTCTCTCTGTTCTTAAATATAAGATCATTTTTTCTAATTTGATTAAATAATTAATGGTGTCAGTTAATTGAGTTATTATCACATGATATTACCAATTCACCCTAATCAAATACGTTTATAGTCACTATCCCCCTCTTGTTTATTTATTACAGATTTATTAGGTTAAATAGGGAAAATGTTGTGAAAAATAGAAAATGATCTTATATTTAGAAAAACTTTTATGTTGGAAATAAACTAACTACTACCTCCGGTCCTAAATATAAGACCTAATTGACTTTTTTTTGGAGAGGTTAAGGTTGCAAAATAGACTATTAAATGATGACATATTTGATATATTTTTAGATTATACATTAGTTTATAGGTAAAATAAACTAATCTAAGGGAAAAATTTAGGTAAATCAATTTATAATTAACTTATTTTGCTTTTTTATAGGATTTTTTAAAAAAGTCAATTAGGTCTTATATTTAGGACCGGAGGGAGTATGTTAATATAATCTCTACTTTATTTCTTTAAATAGTTTAAAATATATTTATAATATAACTTAAATGTGAGTGTGCATGTGCCTCTAAATAATGTCGGTGGCCGTGTCGCTTTGGGCATCCATGCAACAGAATTTGGTTTGAAGATTTTGGATTTACACGGAAGGCATGCTGCGATGTTGAACTATGAAATCTGAATTTCAGACTTGCTGAACGAGAGAACAATTTTTTTGGACGTGCGTATGAGGTCAAGTTGACTTAAAAGTCGGTGTGACAATGCCTGACTCAGACCGGCAACCACTAGGGTTGTATTCCTAATTTTTGTGCTGAGGCGGTCAGAGGCTCCCGAACGCTAGCGGTTAATCCACGATCTTGGACTCATTGAATTTCGGGTAAATGTTGTCGTGTTGGTGGCAGTAACGACATATTTGATCAAAATTTCATGGCCTGTCTGTAACTCAAAGGCGAATGTAAAGGAATTGGTTTTGCGGATTTCGGACACCTTGATTGTGCAAGAAATTTATATGTTTTTATACCACTAAGCATGTGAAATTAGCATCTCAATTGGTCAAAAATAATAGGAATTAGATGTCATTTTATGTTGAGTCTAGGTTTGATGAGTTGCATTTTAATGATAATTGAGCATATTAAGCAACTAACTAAAGCATTTTATATTTTATAGATTTGATATACTTCACATATTTCCTAATTTCCTATTTTAGGAGCAAAGGACGAAGATCATATTGAAGAGAACAAGATCTAGACACATTTTTTGGAAAGTCCTATTTCAATTAGAACTAATTATATCAATGAATGACTCTTCTCCAATTGTTTCCTAATCTTGATAGATGACTTCCACAAGCAATCCCAGTTCTATAAGGAGTGTACAAAACGTGCTAATCACTAGTCTCTTCATTATTTCCTATTTTGAGAGTGATTCCCTTATCTTTTAGAAAGCTTTTGTGCCCCAAACCTTTCCTATATGCTTTGACATTCAATTTTGGAAATCCTAGGTCAATTAGGATGGTTTTAGGTCATCTTTATTGCTACATAATGGGGAGCACGAAAATACTAACAAAGTTTATTCTCCAAGCAATCTTCCTTCCATTTTAGGAATGTATTATCTCTTTTAGGCAAAATTCTTGGTCCCAAAATCTTTCCTATTGGTTTTGGGTACTTAATTTGAGAAATTCTCGCTCTCCAAGCATGGTTTATGGTGACATATTTATAAGGATGAGGGGAGCACGAAATTGGGGGCAGAATTCCACAATCTTATACCATCATTCCACACTCTCTTTCACTCATCCTATCTTCCACTCCACCATCTTTCACCGGTTCTTCATAATGGAGCTTGAGGTGCAGCCGTCCTTGGGTGTTCTCCCCTTCAACATGAAGAACTAAGTTCGCCGATGCTCTCTTGGATGATGGGATGACATGAAGCAAACATTAAAGCAACTTTAGGGGAGTTTTATTAGTTCCAATTATGTAGTCTTGAATTTCCGTTTGTGTTCTTGAGTATTTGTTCTTCTTATATTCGAACTTCGTTTGTTGAGATTCTAGACCATGTGTTGTTGAATTTTAATTGCATGTATTGATATTGTTTTAATTTAGTTCTATTCATCTTCCCAAATTACCATGTATGTTAAGTCTTTGTTGATTTTATTATCTAGCATGTTTGTTGGGTGATTTAATCCATTGTGCTTCATATAATTGTGTTGTGTGAGGATTGATGTGTGGTTTTGAGTCTATTGATGTTGAATTTTCATAGCGCTAGTTAATTCCATTTATTGAACTCACTTAAAGAACTAGATCATTACCTAATCTATGTGCATGAATGTAAGTAGGTAAAATTCTATAAGTGACTAATTTGTTTATTTAAAGTTGAGTGGTGTTTCCTTTAACCTATTCCTTTAAATGGACCAATTGTGTTTACTTGTATGAGTTTGGCCATTTACCTCTTAACTCCCCAAAATTATTCCGACTAAACGGCACATCCGCGAAAATTGGCTTTGTGGATTTTGAGTTTACGGCGACGGAGATACGCGCTGTTGACCGTCGGGGTCCGAATTACGGACTTGCTGAATTAGAACCGATTCTGGTAATCCTCTGGGAAATAATTTTTTTGGAGGGGCTGTCGGTTTCGGATTTGTGCGAAAATTGGCGGGCCGCTGCGTCACTCTGATAGGCATCCAACGAACTTTGTTTCGCATTTTTTGGACATCAGCGGAGGGAGAAATGGGCAGACAAACCCCAAGCACCACATGTGCCGAAATCGAGGCGCGTCTAGTATACAATTGTTTTGCAGGGCAGTTCGAAGTCGTTTCACAGTGAAAATTGGTCGGCCCCTCCTCAGCTCAGACGCCCACACGACAAATTTTTTCGGAGTTTTTGGAGGTACAAGGAAGGCGTGCCGCAGTGTTGAACTCCGAACTCCGGATTCCAGACTTGTCGAAATCGACGCGGTCTAAGACAATAATTTTTTTGAACGCGCGAACGAGCTCAGGTTGGCGCGAAATTTGGCATGCCGATGCCCGACAGAGCCCGAAACCCACTGGGGTTGGTTTTGCAATTTTTGTGTCGGGGCGGCCGGAGGACCTTGAATCCAAGTGGTTAACCCACGATTTTGGACTTGTTGAATTTCGGGAGAAATCAAGTACTCGCTGTCGGGCCGGTGGCGACGACAGCATATATGTTCGAAATTTCTTGGGCCTGTCCATGGCTAAGAGAGAAAACCCCAGGATCTAGTTTCGCGGATTTCAGACTCCTGTAGAGAGAGATACGCGAGATTTTCCGCCGAAACCCCTATCTCAGGCTTGCCGGATTTAGGCCCGTTCGGATACATAGTGTGTTTGGAGGCCCCGCCGCATTCGGATTGGCCTGAAAATTTGTGGACCCATGGCCAACAGCGTTGGTCATCCAGGGAATTGCGTTTCGCAATTTTTAGGCTTCGCTGGTGGGAGATACGAACCGGAAACCCTGGAACGCCAAGTGAGCCAATTTTGGAGCGCCTGCAGTAAATAATTTTTTTGGGGGCCTAATCGAGAGCGGATTGGCGCGAAATGTGCTGGGCACATCCCCGACTAAATGGGACATCCGAGAAATTGGCTTTGTAGATTTTGAGCTTACGGCGACGGAGATACGCGCTATTGACCGTCAGGGTCCGAATTACGGACTTGCTGAATTAGAACCGATTCTGGTAATCCTCTCGGAAATAATTTTTTCGGAGGGGCTGTCGGTTTTGGATTTGTGCAAAAATTGGTAGGCCGCTGCGTGACTCTGATAGGCATCCAACGAACTTCGTTTCGTATTTTGTGGACATCCGCGGTGGGAGATATGGGTAGACAAACCCCGAGGGCCACATATGCCGAAATCGAGGTGCGTCTAGTATACAATTTTTTCGCAGGACCGTTCGAACTCGGTTTTTACGGAAAATTGGTGGGCCCCTCCTCAGCTCAGACTCCCATACGACAAAATTCGTTTAGGAGTTTTTGGATGTAGAAGTAAGGCGTGCCGCGGTGTTGATCTCTGAACTCCGGATTCCAGACTTGCCGAAATCAACGCAGTCTGAGAGAATAATTTTTTTGAAAGTGCGAACGATGTCGGATTGGCGCGAAATTTGGCGTGCCGATGCCCAACAGAGGTCAAAACCCACTGGGGTTGGTTTTGCAATTTTTCGCCGTGGCGGCTGGAGGCCCTTGAATCCAAGTGGTTAACCCATGATTTTGGACTCGTTGAATTTTGGGAGAAATCAGGTACTCGCTGTCGGGTCGGTGGCGACGACGGCATATATGCTTGAACCACCAAGGAAGATCAACAAAGGAGAAGTTGACTCTTTAAATTCCGAAATGCATCTAATTATAGATGAGAATTTCTCCTTCAAACATTTGAAGATACCATAACCTAGGTTGTTTCTTTCCCTTCTACTTTCTCCTTGTTCTTATTATTTCATATATGTTTAGAGCTAAGTGTGGGGGAGGGAACATACCCAGTAGGAAAAGTAGTTGTTTGTTTGTTTTTGAATTCTCATTTGTAGCCGTTTTTCAATTTTCAGACGTATAAATAAATGCTCCTAGCTCACCATCACATTTACCACTACATTTGATTTTTACATGGTTCATATGATATGCTACATTGAGGACAATGTAGAAATTAAGTGTGGGGGAAGGGATTTGTTTAGGTAACAGGTTATTGCATCTTGAATATGTTATTAACTTCAAATTGGCCTAAATTTTCGAGAAAAAAATTCAACTCTTCCACATTTGATACCTTGTTTCTCTTTGGACTTGGCATAGTATTATTTTTTTGAAAAAAAAAACATGTATGATGAGGAAAGTGTATGATGAGTTTAAAGTCGAACACTCTAAATTGTTTATGTTAAAAGATACCACTCAACTCACAAAGGAAATGAAAGAGCGTTCGAAGAAAATAGAAGAATTTATCCGGGCTTTTGTGCAACATGTCCTATGGAAGAAGACAAATGAAGAAGGTACTGCATGGCCTTGTGAATCCAATGATTGTGAAGGGGTTGATGACCTAGATCCAAATGTCACCTCTCAAGTGGATGACCCCAAGAATTGTCTAGTCCCACACAAGCAACAAATAAAGAGCAAACACATTCTCAACCACCGGAGGAGTTGGTTTCACACTTAAGTAATATTCTTCCTCTCCTTGAAGAATATACTTCTCCTCATACTACTTTAGTTGATATTGCAAGTGATGATGAGGTGGATGAAGAAATTGTTGTTGAATCCCCTCAAGATCTTAATGTTGAAAATGCTTATTGTGATACTTCCATTGTTAGTTGTATAGTTGATGATGTTGTTTGCAAAAATCATATGTGTGGTGATAATGATGCTCTAAGTACTAGTTATGATGATGACTTTGATTTACATGAGCTTTCACCTTGTTCTTGTGATGATGATACTATGTGCATGGATTGTATTGATCTTAAGTATGATAGATTTGTTGCATTGCATGAAAAGAACTTTGGTGATGTGCATACTCCATCTACTAGTACTAATGATGCATCAAGTTTGTGTGATTAATATGTGGAGAATTGTGAACAATTGCCTTCACTTTCAAGTGTTGATAAGCATGGTGATTTTAGCTTCTTTGAATCTATTGAGCATGATGAAGAATTCAATTTCACCCTCCTCCCCACATTCATCTTTCATTTACACTACTCCTAGCTTCATCTAGTTTAATTGATGACATGACACATGCTACAGTTGATAATAAACATGAAAATTGCATATCTTTTGATCTCAATTCTTTTCATTCTTTAGGTAGGTCAAATATGGAAGATTCACATGTTTTGAATGATAAAATTATGAAAAAGGATGAATCCTTCCATTTAATTTTGTCTTGTGACCTACCTCCTGATTTAGAATTGCATTCATCTCTCATGATGCATAAATCCTCTTCTTCTCCCACTCTTATACCTCCCACCTCTTGTGATTGCAAATGCGATGTGTCACCCCAACACTAAATTGGGTTCCTCACCTTTCCGGTTGCAAGCAAAAGAGAACTTTAGAAACAAAAATGTTTCATTTACTCCTACAAATGAGAGTAATGTTGATTTTCTTGGTTGTAATTCATACTTAGAGAGTTTTGATCTTAAATTGCTTAAAGCATGCTTTAACCCTCTCCAAGTTTGTTCCTTTGGATTTGGTATTTCACTTGACATGTTTTCTTTGCATGAAAACCATTGTAGGAGCCAAATGAGGTATTCACTTCAACCACCACCAAGGAAGATCAACAAAGGAGAAGTTGGCTCTCTAAATTCTGACATGCACCTAATCATAGATGAGAATTTCTCCTTCAAACACTTGAAGATATGAATGACACCGGATTGAGGTCGGTGTAGTGTGCCTTGTGTAACATCCTGAAAATTTGATACATGATTAAAGAGTGTTTGAGAAATAATAAATGGAAAAGAAAATGAAAATTTCGGAACTTTTAGAATTTTTGGAGATTTTTGAGATATTTTTGGAAGTTTTGGGATAATAAGTGTCTAAATAATTAATTAAGCAATTCAAGAATTAGAAATATGAGAGTATGATGGAATGCAAAATATTTTGAAAGTTAAGGAGATTGGAGACTGGTTTTAATGGATTTAAATTAAAAGAGTACATTATGGTAAATTTTGCTACAAATTATAATTACTCACCCTTATTTCACCAAAACCAAACATGTCCTTCCCTTTATGCTTCATCAAAAATGGACCCCCCCAAATCTCATGAAACTCGTCGGCCTCCCCCCTCTTTTAACACCATTTCCATTTCTTGTTCCTCACCTCATACTCATTCAGCCTCTCCTCTCCAAAAGCTTGCACATTTCGTTTTCCTCTCTTCTCTTCTTCTTAGATCTGTGAAACACGTGTTCGGACCAAGAAACTTCTGGTATGAAATAATCCATTTCTGACCAAGAAAGCTCATGCCAAACACGCCCCTGCCCCCCCTTTTTGACATAAACCCGTCGGACCCTTCTTCTTCTTCCTCATTTTCTCTGCGCACGCGAGTCCGTCCCCTCCCTTCTTCCAAATCGCGCCGACCTCCCTCCCTTCACTTTCTTCATTTTCTCCACACCCATACATACACTCATTCGATTTCCATAGTCTAAAAAGCTTATCATTTTGTTGCATCCTTCACTCATTCGATTTCTAAGGCACCATATAGGATGGCTCCGATAGAATTAGCTGAGTTGAAGAAGCAGATTGAAGAATTGCTTGAAAAAGGTTTTATTTGACCTAGTGTGTCACCGTGGGGAGCTCCAGTCTTGTTTGTTAAGAAAAAGGATGGTAGCATGAGGTTGTGCATAGATTACCGTCAGCTGAATAAAGTCACAATAAAGAATAAATACCCGTTGCCCAGGATAGATGATTTGTTGGATCAGTTAGTTGGGGCTTCCGTATTTTCTAAAATTGACTTGAGATCAGGTTATCATCAGTTGAGAGTTCGGATAGAGGACGTTCCTAAGACGGCCTTTAGAACCCGTTATGACCACTATGAATTCTTGGTGATGCCTTTTGGTTTGACCAATGCTCCTGCTGTGTTCATGGATTATATGAACAGAATTTTCAGGCCATATTTAGATAAGTTCTTTGTAGTGTTCATTGATGATATTCTGATTTATTCTAAAAATGAAGAGGAGCATCGTGAGCATCTGGGAATCGCTTTGAGAGTTCTGAGGGATCATCAACTTTATGCTAAGTTGTCTAAATGTGAATTTTGGCTGAAAGAAGTAAAGTTTTTGGGACATGTGGTTTCTTCTGAAGGTGTTGCGGTGGATCCTAGTAAAGTTGAGGCGGTATTGCAGTGGGAATCTCCGAAATCAGTAACTGAAGTAAGGAGTTTTGTAGGGTTAGCTGGTTATTATCGGAGATTTATTCGTGGTTTTTCGCAGATTGCCCGTCCTTTGACTAATTTGACCAAGAAAGATCGCCCTTTTGTATGGACGGAGCAATGTGAAGCAGCATTTCAGGAGTTAAAGACTCTTTTGACTACCGCTCCAGTGTTGGTTTTGCCAGATTCATCTCAACCTTATGTGGTATATACTGATGCATTGTTGATGGGTTTAGGCTGTGTGTTGATGCAAAATAGCAAAGTGATAGCTTATGCCTCGAGACAATTGAGACCACTTGAAGTAAACTACCCAACTCATGATTTGGAGTTGTGTGCAGTGGTGTTTGCCTTGAAAATCTGGCGCCATTATCTTTTTGGGGCTCAGTTTGAAGTATTCAGTGATCATAAAAGTCTCAAATATTTGATGGATCAGAAAGAGTTGAACGGTAGGCAACGTCGTTGGATGGAGTTGCTAAGTGATTATAAGTTTGAAATCAAGTATCACCCTGGGAAAGCCAATGTGGTTGAGGACGCTTTAAGTAGGAAATCGGCTCATGTCTTTGCAATGAGTCTTGAAGAACAGTCTTGGTTGGAAACTTTACGTGATATGCGAGTTGTTCCTGGGGTGGAGCAGGCCATTTTGAGAGCGGTAGTAGTGGATTTCGACTTGTATACCGATTTACGGGTATCACAGGAGAAGGATGACAAGTTGAGTAAGATTCGAAAAGAATTGGAGGATGGTTCAGTCTTAGATTTTGAGATTGATGGTCATGGGATTCTACGGTTTAAGCATCGTATTTGTGTTCCTGATTGTGCTGAGTTAAAGCAGACTATTTTGGAAGAGGCTCACAGGAGTAAATATGCTATGCATCCGGGAATCACTAAGATGTATAATGATTTGAAGCGAGGGTTTTGGTGGCCAGGGATGAAAAAGGATGTGACACAGTTTGTACTTAAGTGCTTGACTTGCCAGAAAGTCAAGATTCAACACCAAAAGCCCGGTGGATTGCTGCAGAGTATTGAGGTGCCTCAGTGGAAGTGGGATGATATATCTATGGATTTCATTGTGGGATTACCGCGTACTCAGTCAGGTCATGATTCTATTTGGGTGATTGTGGATCAGTTGACTAAGTCAGCGCACTTTTTGCCTATGCAGATTTCTAGTCCAATGGAAAAGTTGGCTCAGTTGTATGTTGATGAGATTGTGCGTTTGCATGGGGTACCAAAGAGTATTATTTCAGATAGAGATCAGCGCTATAGATCGGGTTATTGGACGTCACTACAGGCTGCTTTAGGCAGTAAGCTCAAGTTCAGTACTGCGTATCACCCGCAAACAGATGGTCAGACAGAAAGGGTTAATCAAATCCTTGAGGATATGTTGCGGGCATGTGCTATTGAGTTGCCTGGTAGTTGGGATAAGCATCTTCCACTAGCAGAATTTGCTTATAACAATAGTTACCAATCGAGTATTGGTATGTCTCCTTATGAGGCTTTGTATGGTAGAAAGTGTCGATCGCAAATCTGTTGGACGGAAGTGAGTGAAAGGGCTGTTATTGGTCCAGATATTGTGGATGAAAAGACTCAAAAGATTGAGATGATTCGGGAGAAATTGTTGACGGCCCAGAGTAGACAGAAAAGTTATGCAGATAAGCGACGACGACCACTAGAGTTTGAAGAGGGTGATCATGTATTTTTGAAAGTTTCGCCAATGACAGGTGTTGGCAGATCAATACGGGCTAAGAAGTTATCCCCTCGATATATGGGTCCTTTCGATGTGATTGAGAAGGTCGGTGAGGTTTCTTACCGAATAGCTCTTCCGCCACAGCTATCGAGACTATACGATGTGTTTCATGTGTCACAGTTGAAGAAATATCACCCTGATTCTTCTCATGTTATTGAGCCTGAAGAAGTAGAGTTGGAGGACAATTTGACTTATCAAGTAGAGCCTGAAAGAATTTTGGATGTCAAGGATAAGCAATTGAGGAATAAAACCATTCGCCTTGTGAAGGTTTTCTGGAGAGGTATGACTCCAGGAGATGCGACTTGGGAAGCTGAGGAACAGATGCGTGAGAAGTACCCACAGCTATTCTTAGGTACATTTTACCTCATTTCCCTATTGTTTTCATTTGGTAAAGATGTGATGGTAATGAATTTTGAGGGCGAAATTCCTAAAAGGTGGGGAGAATTGTAACATCCTGAAAATTTAATACAGGATTAAAGAGTGTTTTGGGAAATGATAAAAGGAGAAATTAGGAATTTTGGAATTTTTAGGAATTTTTGGAGATTTTTGAAAATTTTGAGTAATTAATGTGCATATAATTAATTAAGAAATGAAGAGTTTGAAATATGAGGGAATGGTAAAGCTAAAAATATTTTGAAGTTTAAGAAGATTGGAGGCTGGTTTAAGTGGTTTTTGATAAGCGTGGCTGTCACCCAAGAGGGGGGGGGTGAATTGGGTGAGGGAATAAAACTTTTAAATCTTCTTTTCGAAAGACTGCTTGTGCTTGGTGATAATATTTACGAAGTAGTGGTATGCACAAGTCAGTATGTTATGTGATGCAAAATAGAATGTTTGAATGTAAATTTATGCACACATAAATTTATCCTGGTTCGGTCACCCAGGCCTACATCCAGTCCCCAGGCTCCACCTGAGATTTTCAATCCACTATTCTTGTTTAAACCGGGCACAAGAGAAGCCTTTACACTTTAGGTTTTACGAGCACGGGTTCACCTAACAACCCACAGGTTTACAACGGGTTCACCTGCAAACCTTACAAATGCAAGTTTTACGGGCTAACTTGCAACCTATGGAGATTTAGAAAACTTCTAAATGCTCCCCCTTACAAAATGTAAGATTACAATTATGTTCACTCTATGAACTGATTGCGCTAAACATTTAAGCTCAAAACTAACTCTCTCTAAGAGTGGATGATGTTACTCACTTAAGTACAATAGAATCACTCTCTGAAAAATATCACAAATCTGGATCTGAGAGTAGTAGAAGATGTATAGAATGAAGAATATGATATATCAGATACTTTGCTCTGTTCTCTCTTTTTCTTCCATACTTCTCTTCTAAATGAATGTCTCTTTTATATTCGGCTTCATAGGCTTCGGTGGCAGGTTGAATATGAACGTTTGAATAAAGCCGTTAATCCTATGTTACCGTTGAGAAGTACATCTTCATTAATGCTTAGCAGGGTTGACTTGCTTTATCTCTGAAAAGTAGTCCTGACACCTCTGCTCTGACATAAGCATTCTGACACTGCATCTCTTGAACGTTCAGACATTCTGATTGCTTGCGGAAGCAACTTCTCATCCGGAAGCAACCTTACTGAGTGTGCTGCACTTGAACGTTAGTTTAGCAATATAATCATATAGTCTCATGCAGTGGGTGTTCCCTAAGTCTAAGGTGTATCCGGAAGCACTTCTACATCCGGAAGTAAATTCAACTGGATGAGGGATCTAGTTCACCATGACTTGCTCTCGCTTAGTCTATTTCATTCCTAACAGTCAGTGCTAGTCACTGAGCTATCGGAAGCACTTTCACTTGACGTGGTGAACTCACTGACGCTTAGGGTTATACTTCTTTTATCAGCCTGTGCCAGTCTAAATCCAACAGGAAGTAATTTCACTTGACGAGGCTGATTCACTGACGCTTGGGGTCATTCTATTCTGTCAGTCTGCGCCAGTCTAGATCTAACAGGAAGCAACTTCACTTGACGTTGCATTTTTACTGACGCTCGGGGTTATATCTAGTTTATCAACCTGCGCCAGTCTAAATCTAACAGGAAGCAATTTCACTTCCGATTGAAACATAGCTTAGTCTTAAGGTTTTGTGTACCTAATTCTCATGGACTAAGTTATTTCCCCAGTGATTTACTTGCTGACGCTGGGGGATGAAAACATTCATCCGCATGCGCAAGGCTCCTCAGCAAATTGAACCTTCTTCTTCTTTCCTTTTCCCTGAGCATCCCTCTCTTGTTCAGAAACCACTACCTGTTCCACTCGACCAGAAGTTCCAGACTGACCCTGAACATTTTCATCCTGCCCTGGTGTTTGCCCAGAAACTTCACGATGTTCATGATGTTCATCGCGATGTTCTTCATGATGCCCAGATTTACTAGAGTGCTTGTGACTTGATTTCCCAGATTTCGACTTGTGTTTCTTGGATGAAGAGGCTTTCTGGGTAACTGGGTTGGATTCATTCGAACCGGCCATTTTTTTTTGTATGAATGTTGTGGAAAATAAAGATGAAATGCGAGAAGTGTGTAAAAATGAAGAACGCAATGAAGAAGATGAAGTAAATTTTCAGAGAAAAGATGCGAGTGAAAATAATGCAAGTAAAAAGTGAAAGTGAAAAATTACATCTATTTATAGGTAAAACTTCTGAGGATAGAATGGGCATAGTCTTTCAAATTTTCACACATTGGGTAACGTAAGTTTTTAAGTTGGAACGACACACCTGATGACACGTGTTGCTTCAATTAGTCAGAGAAGGCACAACGTTTCATAGAGGAAGTTGAAACGTTTTCTGAAGTGATGTGTCCCTTGGTCTGGCACTGGCGCTCTTGATCATATTGAGTTATCATCCAGCGCCAGCAAAAGAGTATCCGGAAGTGATTTTGCTTCCGGTTGGAGTTACTTAAGATTTAACATTGTGGAGGACCTGCAAAACTAAGGATTGGCACTTCGATGCCTAAGTTAGTTCAGTTAGCAGGTCTTAGCTATTAAGCACAGATGTTTAAACCTCATTTGAGTTGTATCAACTCCATGCTACACATCTGCTCCCAGCCATTTAAGTCAATTAAATCTGGCTTAGTCTTTTTGTACTTCCTCACAGCTTCAACATTTGTGTCAGGAGAAGAGACAACAACGTTGAGTTATTTTTCTTCTCCATTATCATCCTTGTCGTTGAAGACCAAAAGGAGTTTCAAGAAAGAAATCTTCCATTGATTGACTCAGCATCATTTGTATTGTGATGAATGTCAATTCTCTCTTTCCCTCCTTGTTGCTTCCAGTCTTCTTTCCTACAATATATCAAATAACCCCTTTTTCTCTTTTCAGTATCCAGTCTTGGATCTGACTTGTCAGTTTGTAGGAAATATGTGATTCACATGCACCTAAAGATTATTCATTATGAATATGGCATTGCAAATCAACTATGACTATATGCATATGGTTATATATGGTTTCTGATAAAGATAGTCATAAATAGTATGTAGAGTATGAACATTGTGTGAATTTCCTTATTAGCCCTATAATGTTCATGCTTATGATGCTTGTTGTAAAATCTCAATATGTCCGTCTAACATTTGCATAGGAGATTTTACTGTTGCATGCTTCAACCTTAAATAATCCCTTGCTTACCCAAGGAGATCTTTTATACTTATCCTTGGCCTGAAGCACTTTCTTAGGAGAGACAGGATTCGCAGGTTTTCTCCATGTGAGTTGAGACATCCTCTCTCTCTTGTCCTTCTCAGGATAGTTGAATGGAACTCTGTGATAGCTTATCCCTGAGACAAGGTCTTTGTTCCTTGTGGTAGCGCACTGCTTCTTATGATTGAACCAGGTAGTTGCAGCAGTGACATCACCACGAGTTCTCTTCTTTGGGACAAGAGGAACTCTTGATCTTTCCTGCACAAGTAAGGCACTAGAAGGGAGTTTTGGTACCCATTTGTACTTGGGTCCTACATAGTTAGCGCTGGACCTTACTTGTCCTTTGGGGATCCATATATATTTATTCCTCACATTTAAATTTCTCTTAAGATTGCATGTGTGAGAAATGTGACCAGTTCTACCACAATAATGACAGATAATGAGATGATGTTCAGAATCAGATTTCTTATCACTATTATGGTGGTCAGTTTTCTTTTCAAAGACTCTATGTTTATTAACTTTTGAAATCTCAGGGTCTTTTGAAAAATCTTCTTTTATGAGTGGGACTTTGGACTCCTTGGTTGTAGAAGAAGGAATAAGTTCCTCAAGTTCCCTATTCCTTTTTCTTAAGCCTAGAACTTCTTTTGCGAGTTTACAGAATTCATTATGTAGCTCATTATACATATCTTGCAATTCAGAAGTTTCAAGTTTAGGTACCTCATTTTCTTCAGCTTCTGAATCTTCTAGGCGGAGATCCACACTCTCTTTGCTGATACTAGCTTCCACTACATCACCATCCAGTAGCTCATCAAAGGTGGATTCACAGGGAGCACATAGTGAGCTTTGGACAGCCTTAATTTCAAGAAATTGATTAGAAGCATACATAGTATCAAGAGTGTTCCAAATATCTATAGCCCTAGAACAATGTTTAATTTTCTGGTAATCATTGTCAGATAAACTTTTGTGCAAAATTTGCATTGCTCTAAGGTTTAAGTAAAATAAACTTTTGTCCTCTTCTGTCCAATTTACTTTTGGTTTGAAATCAGAGTCCTTTTCAAAGACATCCCACATTTTGAAATCAGTGGATAGTATAAAACTTTTCATCGTTCCCTTCCATAAGTAAAAATCAGCATTTTCTAACACAGGTGGGATAGTATGATCAAAACCTTCAAAACACATTTTGTAACCCAAATCAGCCTAGGTCTTTGCACTTGAGATCGTTGGATCCTTTAAACAAGTGACCTTGCTCTGATACCAAATGATAAGCGTGGCTGTCACCCAAGAGGGGGGGTGAATTGGGTGAGGGAATAAAACTTTTAAATCTTCTTTTCGAAAGACTGCTTGTGCTTGGTGATAATATTTACGAAGTAGTGGTATGCACAAGTCAGTATGTTATGTGATGCAAAATAGAATGTTTGAATGTAAATTTATGCACACATAAATTTATCCTGGTTCGGTCACCCAGACCTACATCCAGTCCCCAGGCTCCACCTGAGATTTTCAATCCACTATTCTTGTTTAAACCGGGCACAAGAGAAGCCTTTACACTTTAGGTTTTACGAGCACGGGTTCACCTAACAACCCACAGGTTTTACAACGGGTTCACCTGCAAACCTTACAAATGCAAGTTTTACGGGCTAACTTGCAACCTATGGAGATTTAGAAAACTTCTAAATGCTCCCCCTTACAAAATGTAAGATTACAATTATGTTCACTCTATGAACTGATTGCGCTAAACATTTAAGCTCAAAACTAACTCTCTCTAAGAGTGGATGATGTTACTCACTTAAGTACAATAGAATCACTCTCTGAAAAATATCACAAATCTGGATCTGAGAGTAGTAGAAGATGTATAGAATGAAGAATATGATATATCAGATACTTTGCTCTGTTCTCTCTTTTTCTTCCATACTTCTCTTCTAAATGAATGTCTCTTTTATATTCGGCTTCATAGGCTTCGGTGGCAGGTTGAATATGAACGTTTGAATAAAGCCGTTAATCCTATGTTACCGTTGAGAAGTACATCTTCATTAATGCTTAGCAGGGTTGACTTGCTTTATCTCTGAAAAGTAGTCCTGACACCTCTGCTCTGACATAAGCATTCTGACACTGCATCTCTTGAACGTTCAGACATTCTGATTGCTTGCGGAAGCAACTTCTCATCCGGAAGCAACCTTACTGAGTGTGCTGCACTTGAACGTTAGTTTAGCAATATAATCATATAGTCTCATGCAGTGGGTGTTCCCTAAGTCTAAGGTGTATCCGGAAGCACTTCTACATCCGGAAGTAAATTCAACTGGATGAGGGATCTAGTTCACCATGACTTGCTCTCGCTTAGTCTATTTCATTCCTAACAGTCAGTGCTAGTCACTGAGCTATCGGAAGCACTTTCACTTGACGTGGTGAACTCACTGACGCTTAGGGTTATACTTCTTTTATCAGCCTGTGCCAGTCTAAATCCAACAGGAAGTAATTTCACTTGACGAGGCTGATTCACTGACGCTTGGGGTCATTCTATTCTGTCAGTCTGCGCCAGTCTAGATCTAACAGGAAGCAACTTCACTTGACGTTGCATTTTTACTGACGCTCGGGGTTATATCTAGTTTATCAACCTGCGCCAGTCTAAATCTAACAGGAAGCAATTTCACTTCCGATTGAAACATAGCTTAGTCTTAAGGTTTTGTGTACCTAATTCTCATGGACTAAGTTATTTCCCCAGTGATTTACTTGCTGACGCTGGGGGATGAAAACATTCATCCGCATGCGCAAGTCCTAATCTATCCGGAAGTAAATCCTCATCCGGAAGCACTCTTACTTGGGATCCTATGTTATCCTATTGTTTCCTAGGCACTTGGTCTAATCCTCTATATTTTAGTCTTCATCAAAACTTAAGATTCTAACAGTTTTAAATTAAAGGAGGACATTATGATAACTTCCGGTATGAAATAATCCATTTCTGACCAAGAAAGCTCATGCCAAACACGCCCCTGCCCCCCCTTTTTGACATAAACCCGTTGGACCCTTCTTCTTCTTCCTCATTTTCTTTGCGCAAGCGAGTCCGTCCCCTCCCTTCTTCCAAATCGCGCCGACCTCCCTCCCTTCACTTTCTTCATTTTCTCCACACCCACACATACACTCATTCGATTCCCATAGTCTAAAAAGCTTATCATTTTGTTGCATCCTTCACTTCTCTTCAAGAATCCGTGAAGCACGAACTCCGACTGTAATTCCGGCTGCATTTCCGGCTCCGGCGACTTCGTTTTCGGTTTAGACGGCGGTGAGAGGTAAAAAGCTATGATTTTTCTTGGTTTCCTTGAGTTGTTCTTCCATTTCCAACATTGTCTTGTCATGTTCTCAACTCCCCTTCCCTCTTTCCAGTTCGGCCGGCCACCTAGAGGCTGTTTTCCGGCGAGTCTGGCCGACGGACGACAGTAGAAGGCGGCGGTGAAGGTGAGTTTTCCGTTTGTAGTTGTTCTTCAAGTTATTCTTTCCTTTCAACCTTGTTTTTCAAACTTTCCTTTCATTTTCTGTGATAATTCGGTCAGCCCTTTTGTGGCTACTTTCCGGCGAGATTCAAGACATTTTCCGGCGGGTCTTGACTACTCTTTCACTTAGAAACCATGTAAGCATCCCTACCTAATGTATTTTTGGATTTTTAGATAAAAGCTCTCTCTGTTGAAGTTAGGGTTTTGGATATATTAAAAATTTTGGAATTTTAATGCTTTAATATTGAAATGGAGGCATTTAATTTGAGTATTCTTGGGAGCAATTGGATTTTCTATAGAAGATTAAATATGTAGAAATTTTTGGTGATGGTTATGATACTTTGAAAGTAGGATTTGCACAAAATTAAATCCTTGAAGCTTTAAACAAGAAATTGAGGTAATTTTGGTGGGTATTGGAAGATATTTAGGAAGTATTTAAGTTATTGGAGTGGAGATTTATTTTGGGAATTTTATAGACATTTTTGGACTCTTTAAGTTAGGGCTATGTTAGTGGATGATGTTCTGGAACAAATTAGTATTTATGTAGTGTTAATTGAAGTTGTTTGGTGATGTTGGAAGGTTGGTTTTAGAGGGATTGATGTTTGTAAGGAATTTTGTTAGTTAAAGTATTGATTTGAAGTGGCTTTGGTAGATTAAAGGTTGTTTATTGATGTTGGAATGTTAATGTTGACTAGATTGAGGTTTGAAAGGAAGTTGGATAGTTAAGGTATTGATTGAAAGTGATTTAGGTGTTTTAAAGGATGGTTTGGTTATGATGGATAATGTTATAAATTCTTCACGAAATGGTGAAGGTTGAAAGTGTTGGTATTGTAAAGATTTGGTAAAGAGAAGTTGGAGGAGGAAAGGATATGGATGTGGTTTTGACATTGAAGTATTTTTATACTTTTATTGTTAATGGAAGTTATTTGAAAGGTTGAGTTAAGTCACTTGCAAAGTGTCTTGACCCATTTTTTTAAATTGTGGCATTATTGTAGACGGTGATATTTCAAGCGGACTTTGAAGATAACTGTTATCTGCGTATATCTGCTGCAGTGAAGTTTAGCAGGTAATCACGCTTAACTGACTGTGATACTGAGGGTGATGGTAGTTGAGGATTTTCTAACATCCTCTTCTATATATATATATATATATATATATATATATATATATATATATATATATATATATATATATATATATATATATATATATATATATATATATAAGGGCAAAAGTGCTGATATGATAATTAACTATTTCAGTTTGGGCAAAAATAATAAGTGACTGTTTCGCGGTGCATAAATAATAACTAACTTTGTGACCCGGTGCAAAAATAACAAAACCGGTGCTATGTGTTATTTTGTAATTATGTGGAACTTTATTGATATTATTTTTTAAGGTAAAAATACCATTTTACCCACTCAATTAAAGCCAAACTTGTACTGCCTTCTTCCTTCCTCCTTCCCTTACCTCTTCAACTTCCCAAATATCATCGCCACCCTCTTTCTCAACCACCATCACCACCACCAAGACCACCACAGATGTCACCTCTTCCCTTTTCCCACTAACCCTTCTGGTGGGTTCCATTGTGCTGTTTGTGAAGATCAAGCAAAGCAGGTTCCTTGCAACCATTTGTATAATTCTGATTGCATTACTTCGTGGCTGGAACATCATGATTTTGGCCCTCTTTGTAGATTTTGGCTGGTTAGGGAGAAAGAGGCAGAGGAGGAGGATGGGGATAATGAGATTGTCTAAGTTGATGGAGGAGGAGGATTTATTTGGGTTGAGGACTACTTTGAGTCTCATTACTAGTAGGCGTCCTCAACTCGTCGATCTCAGCTCCCTCAACCTCATAGCCCTCAGCTCCCTCAAACTGAAACCACCGTCGGCCATCTCTCGTTCTCCCCTAGCCACCATCAACCACTCCTAAGTCTCCTTCACCCAGACCACCAAACTCTATCTCCTTCCTTTGTCCTCCTCTGTCTTCTTCACACCTCACGTCATTTCCACCCACGAGGTTTTTGGGAAGGGTGGTCTTGGTGGTGGTGGTGGTGTTTGAGGAAGAAGGTGGAGATGATGGGTGTTTTTGGGAAGTTGAAGAGGAAGGGGAGGAGGAAGGAAGAAGGGTACATGTTTGGGGATTTGGCTTTAATTGAGAGGGGTAAAATGGTAATTTCACTTTAAAAAATAATATCATTAAAGATCCACATAATTACAAAATAACACATAGAACCGGTTTTGTTATTTTTGCACCGGGTCACAAAGTTAGTTATTATTTATGCACCGCGAAACAATCACTTATTATTTTTGACCAAACTGAAATAGTTAATTACTAGATCAGTACTTTTGCCCTATAAATAAAATGAGTTCAGATTATGTTATACTTAAACGTGGGCTATATGGTACCTTTTAACTGAACTGTACTTTATATATATTCATATTATATAAACCTTTTGTATGTTGCATGACACTGATTATTAGTACCGTCGGCCGATGTAACCTATCGATTTGCGCAAATCGATAGGTTAATTGTACAGGTTCCTTAAATTGTGAAGGAACCAGGGATATTTTCACATTTTAAAGTGCTCCCTTTTTCATGCTTTCAGATTTGAGACTGGGCACAGTGTCAATCACGTTTATTTTTGTCTATTGAGATATGGTTATATCTGTACTGTATATATGTGTATATATTATGTGGTTATGCAGGTTTTGAAAACTGTGGTACCTTGTAGACACTCCACTACCCCACTTCTGAGTGTCACATTGAGTTAAGTAATGATTACTGAGATATTGTTTTGTCTCACCCCATTCCCTTTATTTTTACAGGTGATCATGCCCAGGGGGAGGCGCAGAGGAAGGGGAAGGGGCCGTCTGGCCCATACTGATATAGTAAGTAGGCCAGAGGTGACCTTTTAGGGATATATATCGCCATTTCACTAGGCTGCACCAGCTTCTGCACATATGAATGTTGTTTTGAGTGAATTTTATTATATGTGAACTGTATTATTTGTACTGTGACTTAATATAAAGTTTTGTGATGTTATGTAATATTGTTCCTGCTAATGTGATAGTTCAGGAACTACCTTGACTAATATGTCAAGTTTGGTTGGTATATATTTTGTTTCCAGGTGATGAGAACTTGAATGGATGTAAATAGGAAACTTGATTTTCCTAATATGCTGATGTGGTAGAAGGAGGATATATTGAGTGGTTTTTATGTTTTCCTAGGTGTATAATCATATTAGATGGGCCCCGCTCTAATATGGTTTATTTTTGTGTAGTTTGGTTAGTTCCTTTTCTAACCATGTTAAGTGATTCTTTTCTAACATGGTTAGATTTAGGTTATGGTATTGAATGTGTGATTTGTTAGGTGATGGTGGTTCTTTTGCTAACTATGTTAGAAGATTCTCTTTTCTAACATAGTTAGATATGTAATCTCTTATTGATAGAGAAATTCCTTTGCTAACCATGTTAGGTGAATCTTTTGCTAACATGGTTAGACTCCATTGTTTGGATTGATTTGATTAGCAGTTGAGATAGGTTAAGGTTAATTTCATATTAGTAGGTGGTATTTTACAATTTGGTATCAGTTTTATGGTAAACGATACCTTGCCTGTTGCATTGCATATAGAATGACGATATATCTGTTAGAATCTTAAGTTTTGATGAAGACTAAAATATAAAGGATTAGACCAAGTGCCTAGGAAGCAATAGGATAACTCAGGATCCCAAGTAAGAGTGCTTCCGGATGAAGATTTACTTCCGGTTAAATTAGGACTTGCGCATGCGGATGAATGTTTTCATCCCCCAGCGTCAGCAAGTAAATCACTAGGGATTTAACTTAGTCCATGAACATTAGGTACACAAACCTTAAGACTAAGCTATGTTTCAATCGGAAGCGAAGTTGCTTCCTGTTAGACTTAGACTGGCGCAGAGCAATAGAATAGATATTACCCCAAGCGTCAGTGAGTCTACTTCGCCAAGTGAAAGCACTTCCTGTTAGATTTAGACTGGCGCAGGTTGATAGACTAGATATAACTCCGAGCGTCAGCGGAAATGCAACATCAAGTGAAGTTGCTTCCTATTAGATCTTGACTGGCGCAGACTGATAGAATAGATTTCACCCTAAGCGTCAGTGAATTCACCACGTCAAGTAAAAGTGCTTCCGATAGCTCAGTGACTAGCGCTGAGTGGTGGAATGAAATAGACTAAGCAAGAGCGAGTCATGGTGAACTAGATCCCTCATCGAGTAAAATTACTTCCGGATGTAGAAGTGCTTCCGGATACACCTTAGACTTAGGGAACCCCCACTGCATGAGACTATATGATTATATTGCTAAACTAACGTTCAAGTGCAGCACACTCAGTAAGGTTGCTTCCGGATGAGAAGTTACTTCCGCAAGCAAAAAGAATGTCTGAACGTTCAAAGAGATGCAGTGTCAGGATGCTTATGTCAGAGCAGAGGTGTCAGGACTACTTTTCAGAGATAAAGCAAGTCAACCCTGCTATGCATTGATGAAGCATTGAATGGGCGAACGGTAACAAGGGAAAAACGGACATATTCAAACGGCTAGCCCACCTACCAAGAGTTCAAAATGCTTGAAGACTATATAAGGAAGCTCAACTTCATTTATGATGGAGTTAATGATCTTCAAATATTCTTGAGCGAGAAAATCTTTATTCATTCAAGCTGCCCAGAAAAGCAAAGAGCATTCAACACCTTGAGTGATTTTTCACCTACTTATTCTGTACTCACAGTAGTTAAGTCTCTTTCTGTTAAAAGAGCATTTATTGAACTTAAGTGTGTAACATCATTTGTTCTGTAAGAGAACTTAGTCAGAAAAGCCTTCAAGTGTAAACTTCAAACCCTTGCTTGGTGTGAGGGGGAGACAGTTAGATAGGTTACAAGTGAGCCAGTGTAAAACTTGTTGTAAGGTTGCAAGTGAGCCCGTAAAACTTGCGGTTGTAAGGTTTCAGGTGAACCCGATTTAAAACCTGAGTTATAGTGAAACTCTCGGCCTGGGTGGTTGAGGACTGGACGTAGGTCAGGTAGACCGAACCAGTATAAATCTTGTGTCGTTTACTTTGAGTATTTATTTTTGAAGCACAATTCACCCCCCCCTCTTGTGCATCCATTACGTTCATTTGGTATCAGAGCGGGTCTTTCTCACTCGATTCCAACGAATCCGGAAAGCAAAGATCTAAGTAATGGATACGGATTATGGTCTGCCAGATGTTGCTGTACAACCCAACAAGCCCCCAGGCTTCGATGGGCACAACTATACATTCTGGAAGTTCAGAATGGAAACTTATATCAAGTCAAGCGATATCAGACTATGGGACGTGATCGAACATGGGGATCAAACTCCCTTAGATGAGGATGGATTTGCTAAGGCAAAAGCCAGATATACTGCTGAGGACTATGCTCTAGTCCAACTCAACCATAGGGCTATGCACTACATCCAGTGTGCTCTCAGCTACAAAGAGTTTCACAGGATCAGCCACCACAAAAATGCAAAGGATATGTGGGAGGCTCTTGAGGCTGCACACTCCGGAACCAGGGGAGTTAAAGCAAGACGTGTTGAGATGCTGGTGGAAGAATTCCACAAATTCGCCATGCTAAGCCCCACCGAGCCTATCAGAGATCTAGAGCTCAGATTCACCCATCTCATCAATAATCTAGCCTCGCTTGGTAAGGATATCCCTGAAAGAGAGCAGGTGAGCAAGATTCTGAAAATCTTGAAGGGTGACTGGATCACCAAAGTAACTATTCTGCAAGAAGTGCAAGGAGAATCAACCAGCTCCGTCACCGCTCTTTTTGGCTCCCTTGCTGAATATGAGCCTACCTTGCTGGCTATGAGAGCTCCTCAAACCTCATCCAAGAGTAAGAACCTTGCTCTCGTTGCTCCCAGCAAAGAGATCAAGGACAATGATGAGGATGACGACGATGAGATGGACGATGAGGAGATGGCCCTGATGGTGAGGAAGTTCAGGAAATTCCTCAGGAAGAAGGAAGGCTATCAGAAAGGTGACACCAGCCAGAAGAGGGGATACAAGAAAGAGAAGGTCCCTGTGTGCTTTGAATGCAATAAGCCTGGTCACTTCAAGGCTGAGTGTCCCAGCCTGCAGAGGTCCAAAGGCAAGGATAAAAGAAAGGCACTCGTTTCCTCCATTTGGGTAAACAGCTCAGATGAGGAAGCAAGTGATGATGAAGAAGTTGCCAACCTCTGCCTGGTAGCTAGAGAAGAGGATGAGGAAGCATCTTCAGATCTTGACCTCACCAACGAAGAACATGAGGTAACTCTCCCTGAACTACAAGAGGCTTACAATGAGATTCATGAAGAATTCTCTAAACTATGTAAAGCCTATAAATTCTTGAAAACCAAAAAGGAGTCACTTGAGTCCAAGGTGGACTCACTCAGTGAGGAACTAGCGGAAGCTAGAAGATCTCCAATGGTGGATGGACAGGGTTCTCCTCAAGCAGAACCCAACATCCCAACACCTGAGAGCTGTCCAAATTGCAGCAAAATCTCAGAAGAAAATAATAAGCTGCAAAATGCCCTGCAGAAATTCACCAATGGTTCAGAAATGCTGAATATACTTTTAATGAACCAAAGGGCATATAGGGATAGGATTGGCTTGGGATATACCCCCAGGAAGAAGACGTGGGAAGAACCAAAAGTAAAGCCTTACTTAAAGTTCTTCCATAAAGCCACCAGTCATAGCTCCTCACCTTTTAGCTTCTGTAATTACTGCAACAGGAAAGGACACTCGATGTCCACCTGTAATGCTAAAAAGCATGGAGCTAACAGCTCTTACAAGTGGGTCCCTAAAGGAACCAGGGCTACAAAGGATCCTCCACCTGCAAAGGAAATCAAGAGAGGACAAGGATCCCAAGCCTGGAATCATCCCACTGGGAGAACCCAAGAGTCTAGAGCCAACACTAGGCCAAAGGCTCCAAATGTTTATAGGCACAAGGATAAGCCCAAAGCTAGGCCAAGGGTCCTAGACACTAATGACAAAGGACCCAAGAGAGGTTGGGTACCTAAAATTGCTTGATTGTTTCAGGTGTGTCTCAAGGCATCCAAGAACAAAAAATGGTACATCGATAGCGGATGCTCGAGACATATGACTGGAGACAGAGACAAGTTCAAATCTCTGGTGATCAAAGAGGGAGCCACAGTGACCTTTGGAGGAAATCAAAGTGGCAAGATCACTGGAGTTGGAGAAGTCGGACCAGTCAAAGATGTATATCTAGTGGACGGTCTCTGTCACAACCTGCTAAGCGTAAGTCAAAGCACGGACAAAGGTAACTGGGTAATATTTGATTCAAATGAGTGCTTAATAGTTGATAAGCAGGATCTGAATATAGATAAGGCCAACTTAAAATGCAAAATTAAGGCAATTAGAAATGGGAATCTATATACCTTAGATTTATGTCAACAGCTAGAAGAAAAATGTCTAATATCTAGTGACGAGAATAGCTGGCTTTGGCATAAGAGACTAGCTCATGTTAACTTTACTCAATTGGACATGCTAATTAAAAATGAGCTAGCTGTAGGTATTCCCCCTTTTAAGGTTAAGCATGATTTTATCTGTGAATCCTGCCAACGAGGAAAGCAAACAAAATCCTCGTTTAAAACCAAGAAGAGAGTCTCCACCAGCAGGCCCTTGGAACTAATCCACATGGATTTGGTTGGGCCAGCAAGAGTAAAAAGCTTGGGTGGAAACCTATATGCTTTAGTGGTGGTGGATGACTATTCAAGGTTCACGTGGACTATGTTTCTTGCCTCCAAGCAAGATGCTTTTGATGCTTTTGTTGTCCTGGCTAAGAAAGTGCAGAATGAGAAGGATCTCAAAATCACAGCCATAAGGACAGACCATGGAGGAGAGTTTGAGAACCATAGCTTCACTGAGCTATGTGAGCAAAACGGCATTGAACATAACTTCTCAGCTCCAAGGACTCCTCAACAAAATGGAGTGGTCGAAAGGAAGAACAGGGTTCTGACAGAGATGGCTAGAAGCATGCTCAATGAGAAAGAGGTTTCTCAAATGTTCTGGGCAGACGCTATGAGCACTGCTTGCTACATCTCCAACAGAGCCTATGTTCGCAAGGGCTTGGATAAGACTCCATACGAGTTATACAAAGGGAGAAAGCCCAACATCAGCCATCTCAGAATATTCGGATCAAAATGCTACGTGCACAACAATGGGAAGGTAAATTTGGGTAAGTTTGATCCAAAGGCTGATGTAGGTATATTTATAGGATATTCCCTTAGGAGCAAAGCTTATAGGATATACAACATGAGAACTAAAACTGTAGAAGAGTCCATGCATGTTGTATTTGATGAAACTCCTACATGGGGACAATCCGCAGAAGATGATGAAGCACTTAATCTTCCAAATCTTTCATCATCTTTCTCACCACCAAAAGAAACAACAACAAGCTATCCCAAAGAAGAAGGTGAACCCAGTGATGTACCTAGAGGGCAACCCATGCCTGAGGAGGCACAGCTGCCAATAGCTAGGAGACATCACAGGGATCACCCTCTTGATCAAGTGCTTGGTGATGTTTCTTCTGGTGTCAGAACTAGAAGACAAGTTCAAAATGAAGTTGAGTTTGGAGCATTCCTATCTCAAATCGAACCAACTTCAGTTGAACAAGCTCTTGAGGACTGCGACTGGATTATTGCCATGCAGGAAGAGCTGAATCAATTTGAAAGAAGTCAAGTGTGGGAACTAGTCCCAAGGCCGTCTCATCAATCCATAGTGGGGACCAAGTGGGTCTTTAAAAACAAACTGGATGAGACAGGTCAAATCACCAGAAACAAAGCCAGACTAGTAGCTAAAGGATACAACCAAGAAGAAGGCATTGACTATGAAGAAACTTTTGCTCCAGTCGCTAGACTTGAAGCAATAAGGATTCTTCTAGCCTTTGCATCCATGAAAGGTTTCAGATTATATCAAATGGATGTAAAGAGTGCATTTCTTAATGGTTATATTAAAGAAGAGGTATATGTAGAACAACCTCCTGGCTTTGAAGACCATAAGCACCCCAAACATGTGTATAGATTAAAGAAAGCCTTATATGGCCTAAAACAAGCCCCTCGAGCTTGGTATGAGAGACTCAACAGCTTTTTGCTGGGCAAGGGTTTCTCAAGAGGCAAATTAGATAATACACTGTTTATCCTTCACAAAGAAAGAGATATGCTAATTGTCCAAATTTATGTTGATGATATTATATTTGGGGCAACTAACGAAAAGCTTTGTGAAGATTTCTCTAAGACTATGCAGGGTGAATTTGAGATGTCAATGATGGGAGAACTAACGTTCTTCCTAGGCCTGCAAATTAGACAAAAGAAGAACGGAATCTTCATCTCCCAAACCAAGTACTGCAGAGAACTACTCAAAAAGTTTGGGATGGATGAATGCAAGGAGTATGACACTCCTATGAGCACCTCCGCCACACTTGACGCTGACGCAAAGGGTAAAACTGTCAGCCTGCCCATGTACAGGGGAATGATAGGTTCCCTTTTATACTTAACAGCCAGCAGGCCTGATATTCAATTTAGTGTAGGCATGTGCGCTAGGTTTCAAGCCAACCCCAAGGAATCACACTTAACATGTGTTAAACGTATTCTGAGATACCTTGAGGGAACACAAGAACTTGGTC
This sequence comes from Mimosa pudica, assembly GCA_029929735.1. Lineage (NCBI taxonomy): Eukaryota > Viridiplantae > Streptophyta > Magnoliopsida > Fabales > Fabaceae > Mimosa > Mimosa pudica. The sequence continues at coordinate 69,739 of JAKELP010000021.1, read as the reverse complement.
TTTGGTATCCCAGAGGTAACCAAGAGTTCTTGTGGGCTTATTCTGACTCTGACCACGCAGGTTATAAAACAGATAGAAAGAGCACCAGTGGACAATGCGCCTTCCTTGGTGGTTGTCTGGTGTCTTGGGCCAGCAAGAAGCAAACCTGCGTGTCCTTGTCATCCACTGAGGCAGAATACATTGCTGCTGCAAGTTGTTGTGCACAAGTGCTATGGCTGAAAAACCAGTTGAGAGATCTTGGCTTGGAGTTTCCTGAGGCGCCCATCCTCTGTGATAACACAAGCACAATTAGCCTCGCCAAGAATCCAGTTCAGCACACAAGGACAAAGCACATTGACGTCCGACATCACTTCATCAGAGACCATGTTCAAAAGAAGGATGTCAAGGTGCAGTTTGTTCCCACACAACAACAGCTTGCGGATATCTTCACCAAGCCTCTGGGGACTGACCAGTTTATTTTCATTAGAGGTGATTTGGGAATGGTAAACCCAAATGAAGTGTAATTTTTTTTATATACTTGATTATTTATCACTTACAACAATACTGACTTAGGCATCGGAGTGCCAATATATGTCTTTGCAGGTATTCAATGTTAAATCTTAAGTAAGTGCAACCGGAAGCAAAACCACTTCCGAATGATTACACACTGACGCTGGATGATCAAACCAAGAGAGCGCCAGCACAAGCCCAAGAAGACACGTCACTTCAGAAAACGCTTCAACTTCCAAATGAGACGTTTCGACTTTTCTGACAATATGAAGCGACACGTGTCATCAGGTATATCTTTCCAACTTAAGGCGTTTACGCTACCCAATGTGTGATAATGTGAAGGAGCATGACCTTTTTGCCCTTAGTGACTTTACCTATAAAAGGGACATCTCATTTCACACATTCTTCATTTTCATCTATGTTCTTCATATAAACATTTCATCAACCCCACAAAAATGGCCGAACCCTCTGAAGCAAACCCAGTTTCGAGGAAACCCTCCTCATCTAAGAAACACAAGTCCAAATCTGGGAAATCAAGCCATCAACATTCTGGAAAATCTGGGCATCGTGAAGAACATCAAGAACATCATGAAGTTTCTCGGCAAATTGCTCTAGGGCAGGATGAAAATATTCAAGGTCAGCCTAAAACTTCTGGTAGAATGGCAGAACTGTTAGTGGGTTCTAAGAAGAGGAAGTCCATCCCTAAGGAGGAGGCTGCGGCGATCAAATATGGAAAACCCTCTTTGATGATGCCAAAAGGGGGAGAGATGCATTGACCACTAGCCTTGCTATCCTGGAAGGATGCATTGACCACTAGCCTTGCTACCCTGGGAGTTCCTTGATGAAGAAGAGCTTCAGCGAGAGGGAGAGAAAGAAGAAACAAAAAGAAACAACCCCCAGCCCAAAAGAGAGAAAGAAGAAACAAAAAGAAACAACCCCCAGCCCAAAATTTTTTTTGTTTACTTTAAAATGTTCATCTTTTCATGCATGTTCTCATATCTGCCTACTATATGCTCGTAACTTGTAAATGTTATTTGATTATATGTTCTGACTTGTAACCTAAGCTTATCAATAATATTTGTCTAAGTTACTTGTTTTGAACTATTGCTTTTATTCTTCAGCTAATCCTTTCATCTGAACTTAAACGATAAAGCTAAGTTTGTCATCATCAAAAAGGGGGAGAATGTTAGAATCTTAAGTTTTGATGAAGACTAAAATATAAAGGATTAGACCAAGTGCCTAGGAAGCAATAGGATAACTCAGGATCCCAAGTAAGAGTGCTTCCGGATGAAGATTTACTTCCGGTTAAATTAGGACTTGCGCATGCGGATGAATGTTTTCATCCCCCAGCGTCAGCAAGTAAATCACTAGGGATTTAACTTAGTCCATGAACATTAGGTACACAAACCTTAAGACTAAGCTATGTTTCAATCGGAAGCGAAGTTGCTTCCTGTTAGACTTAGACTGGCGCAGAGCAATAAAATAGATATTACCCCAAGCGTCAGTGAGTCTACTTCGCCAAGTGAAAGCACTTCCTGTTAGATTTAGACTGGCGCAGGTTGATAGACTAGATATAACCCCGAGCGTCAGCGGAAATGCAACATCAAGTGAAGTTGCTTCCTATTAGATCTTGACTGGCGCAGACTGATAGAATAGATTTCACCCTAAGCGTCAGTGAATTCACCACGTCAAGTAAAAGTGCTTCTGATAGCTCAGTGACTAGCGCTGAGTGGTGGAATGAAATAGACTAAGCAAGAGCGAGTCATGGTGAACTAGATCCCTCATCGAGTAAAATTACTTCCGGATGTAGAAGTGCTTCCGGATACACCTTAGACTTAGGGAACCCCCACTGCATGAGACTATATGATTATATTGCTAAACTAACGTTCAAGTGCAGCACACTCAGTAAGGTTGCTTCCGGATGAGAAGTTACTTCCGCAAGCAAAAAGAATGTCTGAACGTTCAAAGAGATGCAGTGTCAGGATGCTTATGTCAGAGCAGAGGTGTCAGGACTACTTTTCAGAGATAAAGCAAGTCAACCCTGCTATGCATTGATGAAGCATTAAATGGGCGAACGGTAACAAGGGAAAAACGGACATATTCAAACGGCTAGCCCACCTACCAAGAGTTCAAAATGCTTGAAGACTATATAAGGAAGCTCAACTTCATTTATGATGGAGTTAATGATCTTCAAATATTCTTGAGCGAGAAAATCTTTATTCATTCAAGCTGCCCAGAAAAGCAAAGAGCATTTAACACCTTGAGTGATTTTTCACCTACTTATGCTGTACTCACAGTAGTTAAGTCTCTTTCTGTTAAAAGAGCATTTATTGAACTTAAGTGTGTAACATCATTTGTTCTGTAAGAGAACTTAGTCAGAAAAGCCTTCAAGTGTAAACTTCAAACCCTTGCTTGGTGTGAGGGGGAGACAGTTAGATAGGTTACAAGTGAGCCAGTGTAAAACTTGTTGTAAGGTTGCAAGTGAGCCCGTAAAACTTGCGGTTGTAAGGTTTCAGGTGAACCCGATTTAAAACCTGAGTTATAGTGAAACTCTCGGCCTGGGTGGTTGAGGACTGGACGTAGGTCAGGTAGACCGAACCAGTATAAATCTTGTGTCGTTTACTTTGAGTATTTATTTTTGAAGCACAATTCACCCCCCCCTCTTGTGCATCCATTACGTTCAATATCAACCCCTTCTTTCCCTTCCTTATTATTATGATTACTAACTCTTTTTATGATTATTATCATTATTCCCTAGGTGGGTGGAGAAGAAGATAGTTATAATCAGTTCCAAGATTCACAACAATCTATACCGGCACAAAACTTTGGGTCAGAGTTTGTGAATCAGTTAAGGGATGTGATTTTGGGGACAACGGAAGAAAGGTTACAGAAATTTAAACAAGATATGGGCCATCAGCATCAAAGTGAAGGAGAATTTGAATTTGGCCATGAGAGTGAAACTCACGGGACCCAACAAGAAGTTACCCAAGAAGACCGTGCTGTTAATAGAGTTTGGAAAGATGTGTCTAGGCACAATCCTGGTACTTTTGAAGGGGGTCGCCAACCTGAAATAGCAGAAGAATGGATCGATAGATTAGAGACAATTTTCCAAGCAGTTGCTTGTAATGAGTATCAGAAAGCCAGGGTTGCTATCTTACTGTTGACCGGTGATGCCAAAAGATGGTGGAAGTCAGCTGGGGGTATGGATGACTCCATGACTGTGTGGTCTGAATTCAAAGAAAAATTCCTTGAGCATTACTTTCCCATTACAATCAGACATGAGAAAGAGCTTGAATTTAATAAATTAATGCAAGGCAATATGCACGAGGATGAATTTATTGCTATTTTCAATAATTTATCACGTTATGTGACTTACCTGCAATATAAAGATGATCCTGAATGGAAGCATACTCAGTTGATTCAGAAAGCTAGACCTATGATGCGACCATATCTGTATGCTAGGCCGTTTGTTAGTTTTGAGGATTCTTGTGAGTATTTTTGTCTTGTGGCCAGAAACTTGAGAAGTTCAGGTACTTTGGATCGTGTTGACGACCAGGGTAAATCTACTAACTACTTAGGGCCTTCAGGAGGTATCTCGAAGAGTCACAGTGCTGGTACGAGTACTTCCGGTAGTTCTGGGAGAAGATCTCAAGGGCGAGGTTTTTCACAAGGGTATAACCAGAGGGGTAGTTTTCGCAGACAACACCAGGGAAGATCTGGGCAGAGAAGTCAGTTCAGGGGTGGCAGGACCCAATCTTTTGGTGGTAGGAGTCGAGCAGGTGCTAGTCAGGGGTCTCATCAGGAATCAGCTGCCTCAGCATCTAGTGTGGGAAGTCCTTGTGTTAGATGTGGGAATTTTCATGCTGGAAATTGTTGGAGGTGTTATCACTGTAATGAGTTGGGCCATACCTATAGGTTTTGCCCTAGGATGAGGCAGTAAGGTCAGGCAAGTCATAGCAGTCGCCCTATGGCTCCTGGACGTGTGTATGTTACCACGAGAGAGGAGGCCACAGCGTCTCCTAATGTGATTCAAGGTATGGTTTCCATCCGAGGTCATAGTGTTGAAGTGTTATTTGATTCTGGTGCGACACATTCTTTTATTTCCTATGACTGTGCTAAGAAACTTGGCCTTACTCTATCTGCATTATCTTATGATTTGAAAGTAACTACCCCTAGTGGAGCTGTGTTTATAACTGCTCAAGTATGTAAAGGCTTGAACCTTCAATATGAAGGTCGAGACTCTGTGATTGACCTTGTATGTTTACCCCTTAAAGGAATAGAGGTGATTATTGGCATGGATTGGTTGATAGCCAATAATGTCATTTTGCTTTGCAAGGAACTGGCTGTGAGATATGCAGTAAATTCTTTGTCTGTTGGGGGTTCCAGTGGTTCCTTGTTATTATCCGCCACACAAGCTGAGAAGTGCGTGCGGAGGGGTTGTCAGGTGTTTGCTGTTTTCTTCTCAATTAAATCTGAGGAGGAAATTAGCATTGAAGCTATAGATGTGGTTAAGGATTATACTGAAGTTTTCGCTGATATTCAGGGTCTTCCACCGGAGCGAGAAGTGGAATTCACCATTGATTTAGAACCAGGTGCTAGTCCGATTTCTAAGGCACCATATAGGATGGCTCCGGTAGAATTAGCTGAGTTGAAGAAGCAGATTGAAGAATTGCTTGAAAAAGGTTTTATTCGACCTAGTGTGTCACCGTGGGGAGCTCCAGTCTTGTTTGTTAAGAAAAAGGATGGTAGCATGAGGTTGTGCATAGATTACCGTCAGCTGAAGTCACAATAAAGAATAAATACCCGTTGCCCAGGATAGATGATTTGTTGGATCAATTAGTTGGGGCTTCCGTATTTTCTAAGATTGACTTGAGATCAGGTTATCATCAGTTAAGAGTTCGGGTAGAGGACGTTCCTAAGACGGCCTTTAGAACCCGTTATGGCCACTATGAATTCTTGGTGATGCCTTTTGGTTTGACCAATGCTCCTGCTGTGTTCATGGATTATATGAACAGAATTTTCAGGCCATATTTAGATAAGTTCATTGTAGTGTTCATTGATGATATTCTGATTTATTCTAAAAATGAAGAGGAGCATCGTGAGCATCTGGGAATCGCTTTGAGAGTTCTGAGGGATAATCAACTTTATGCTAAGTTGTCTAAATGTGAATTTTGGCTGAAAGAAGTAAAGTTTTTGGGACATGTGGTTTCTTCTGAAGGTGTTGCGGTGGATCCTAGTAAAGTTGAGGCGGTATTGCAGTGGGAATCTCCGAAATCAGTAACTGAAGTAAGGAGTTTTGTAGGGTTAGCTGGTTATTATCGGAGATTTATTCGTGGTTTTTCGCAGATTGCCCGTCCTTTGACTAATTTGACCAAGAAAGATCGCCCTTTTGTATGGACGGAGCAATGTGAAGCAACATTTCAGGAGTTAAAGACTCTTTTGACTACCGCTCCAGTGTTGGTTTTGCCAGATTCATCTCAACCTTATGTGGTATATACTGATGCATCGTTGATGGGTTTAGGCTGTGTGTTGATGCAAAATAGCAAAGTGATAGCTTATGCCTCGAGACAATTGAGACCACATGAAGTAAACTACCCAATTCATGATTTGAAGTTGTGTGCAGTGGTGTTTGCCTTGAAAATCTGGCGCCATTATCTTTTTGGGGCTCAGTTTGAAGTATTCAGTGATCATAAAAGTCTCAAATATTTGATGGATCAGAAAGAGTTGAACGGTAGGCAACGTCGTTGGATGGAGTTGCTAAGTGATTATAAGTTTGAAATCAAGTATCACCCTGGGAAAGCCAATGTGGTTGAGGACGCTTTAAGTAGGAAATCGGCTCATGTCTTTGCAATGAGTCTTGAAGAACAGTCTTGGTTGGAAACTTTACGTGATATGCGAGTTGTTCCTGGGGTGGAGCAGGCCATTTTGAGAGCGGTAGTAGTGGATTTCGACTTGTATACCGATTTGCGGGTATCACAGGAGAAGGATGACAAGTTGAGTAAGATTCGAAAAGAATTGGAGGATGGTTCAGTCTTAGATTTTGAGGTTGATGGTCATGGGATTCTACGGTTTAAGCATCGTATTTGTGTTCCTGATTGTGCTGAGTTAAAGCAGACTATTTTGGAAGAGGCTCACAGGAGTAAATATGCTATGCATCCGGGAATCACTAAGATGTATAATGATTTGAAGCGAGGGTTTTGGTGGCCAGGGATGAAAAAGGATGTGACACAGTTTGTACTTAAGTGCTTGACTTGCCAGAAAGTCAAGATTCAACACCAAAAGCCCGGTGGATTGCTGCAGAGTATTGAGGTGCCTCAGTGGAAGTGGGATGATATATCTATGGATTTCATTGTGGGGTTACCGCGTACTCAGTCAGGTCATGATTCTATTTGGGTGATTGTGGATCAGTTGACTAAGTCAGCGCACTTTTTGCCTGTGCAGATTTCTAGTCTAATGGAAAAGTTGGATCAGTTGTATGTTGATGAGATTGTGCGTTTGCATGGGGTACCAAAGAGTATTATTTCAGATAGAGATCAGCGGTATAGATCGGGTTATTGGACGTCACTACAGGCTGCTTTAGGCAGTAAGCTTAAGTTCAGTACTGCGTATCACCCGCAAACAGATGGTTAGACAGAAAGGGTTAATCAAATCCTTGAGGATATGTTGCGGGCATGTGCTATTGAGTTGCCTGGTAGTTGGGATAAACATCTTCCACTAGCAGAATTTGCTTATAACAATAGTTACCAGTCGAGTATTGGTATGGCTCCTTATGAGGCTTTGTATGGTAGAAAGTGTCGATCGCAAATCTGTTGGACGGAAGTGAGTGAAAGGGCTGTTATTGGTCCAGATATTGTGGATGAAACGACTCAAAAGATTGAGATGATTCGGGAGAAATTGTTGACGGCCCAGAGTAGACAGAAAAGTTATGCAGATAAGCGAGTTATGGTGATAAACAAAACTTCTGCCGCTTTTAACCATAAAACGCGCTGATGGGCCTTAAACGAGTTATGGTGATACATTCGAGAAACATTTTGTCTTTTTTGACCAAAAGTACCACTTTCTTGAGATTCTTGACACTAAAACGCAAAAATAGATTAAAATGCACAAAAATAAAACTTGTGCTGCTTTTAACCCTAAAACGCGCAAATGAGGTTAAAATGACTAATGGTGAAATATTCGACAAACTTTTGTTCTTTTTTGACCAAAAGTACCACTTTCTAGAGATTCTTGACATTAAAACACAAAAAGGAGATTAAAATTGTCAAAAAAAAAACTTGTGCCGCTTTTAACCGTAAAACGCGCATATGGGCTTAAAACGAGTTATGGTGAGACATTTGACAAACTTTTGGTTTTTCATTTGTCCAAAAGTTCCACTTTCTCGAGATTCTTACCACTAAAACGCAAAAACTAGATTAAAATGCACAAAAACAAAACTTGTGCCGCTTTTAACACTAAAACGCGCAAATGAGCTTAAAACGAGTTATGGTGAAATATTCGACAAACTTTTGGTCTTTTTTGAGTAAAAGTACCACTTTCTTGAGACTTTTGACACTACAACACAAAAACGAGATTAAAATGGTCATAAACAAAACTTGTGCCGCTTTTAACTATAAAACGCGCAGATGGGCTTAAAATGAGTTATGGTGAGACAATTCACAAACTTTTTGTCTTTTTTGACCAAAAGTAGCACTTTCATGCGACTGTTGACATTGAAACGCAAAAAGCGAGATTAAAATGCACAAAAACAAAACTTGTCCCGCTTTTAACCCTAAAACAGGCAAATGGGGCTTAAAACGAGTTATGGTGAAATATTCAACAAACTTTTGGTCTTTTTTGACCAAAAGTACCACTTTCTTGAGACTTTTGACAATAAAACGAGAAACCGAGATTAAAATGGTCATAAACAAAACTTCTGCCGCTTTTAACCATAAAACGCGCTGATGGGCCTTAAACGAGTTATGGTGATACATTCGAGAAACATTTTGTCTTTTTTGACCAAAAGTACCACTTTCTTGAGATTCTTGACACTAAAACGCAAAAATAGATTAAAATGCACAAAAGTAAAACTTGTGCTGCTTTTAACCCTAAAACGCGCAAATGAGGTTAAAATGACTAATGGTGAAATATTCGACAAACTTTTGTTCTTTTTTGACCAAAAGTACCACTTTCTAGAGATTCTTGACATTAAAACACAAAAAGGAGATTAAAATTGTCAAAAAAAAAACTTGTGCCGCTTTTAACCGTAAAACGCGCATATGGGCTTAAAACGAGTTATGGTGAGACATTTGACAAACTTTTGGTTTTTCTTTTGTCCAAAAGTTCCACTTTCTCGAGATTCTTACCACTAAAACGCAAAAACTAGATTAAAATGCACAAAAACAAAACTTGTGCCGCTTTTAACACTAAAACGCGCAAATGAGCTTAAAACGAGTTATGGTGAAATATTCGACAAACTTTTGGTCTTTTTTGAGTAAAAGTACCACTTTCTTGAGACTTTTGACACTAGAACACAAAAACGAGATTAAAATGGTCATAAACAAAACTTGTGCCGCTTTTAACTATAAAACGCGCAGATGGGCTTAAAATGAGTTATGGTGAGACAATTCACAAACTTTTTGTCTTTTTTGACCAAAAGTAGCACTTTCATGCGACTGTTGACATTGAAACGCAAAAAGCGAGATTAAAATGCACAAAAACAAAACTTGTCCCGCTTTTAACCCTAAAACAGGCAAATGGGGCTTAAAACGAGTTATGGTGAAATATTCTACAAACTTTTGGTCTTTTTTGACCAAAAGTACCACTTTCTTGAGACTTTTGACAATAAAACGCGAAACCGAGATTAAAATGGTCATAAACAAAACTTCTGCCGCTTTTAACCATAAAACGCGCTGATGGGCCTTAAACGAGTTATGATGATACATTCGAGAAACATTTTGTCTTTTTTGACCAAAAGTACCACTTTCTTGAGATTCTTGACACTAAAACGCAAAAATAGATTAAAATGCACAAAAATAAAACTTGTGCTGCTTTTAACCCTAAAACGCGCAAATGAGGTTAAAATGACTAATGGTGAAATATTCGACAAACTTTTGTTCTTTTTTGACCAAAAGTACCACTTTCTAGAGATTCTTGACATTAAAACACAAAAAGGAGATTAAAATTGTCAAAAAAAAAAACTTGTGCCGCTTTTAACCGTAAAACGCGCATATGGGCTTAAAACGAGTTATGGTGAGACATTTGACAAACTTTTGGTTTTTCATTTGTCCAAAAGTTCCACTTTCTCGAGATTCTTACCACTAAAACGCAAAAACTAGATTAAAATGCACAAAAACAAAACTTGTGCCGCTTTTAACACTAAAACGTGCAAATGAGCTTAAAACGAGTTATGGTGAAATATTCGACAAACTTTTGGTCTTTTTTGAGTAAAAGTACCACTTTCTTGAGACTTTTGACACTACAACACAAAAACGAGATTAAAATGGTCATAAACAAAACTTGTGCCGCTTTTAACTATAAAACGCGCAGATGGGCTTAAAATGAGTTATGGTGAGACAATTCACAAACTTTTTGTCTTTTTTGACCAAAAGTAGCACTTTCATGCGACTGTTGACATTGAAACGCAAAAAGCGAGATTAAAATGCACAAAAACAAAACTTGTCCCGCTTTTAACCCTAAAACAGGCAAATGGGGCTTAAAACGAGTTATGGTGAAATATTCAACAAACTTTTGGTCTTTTTTGACCAAAAGTACCACTTTCTTGAGACTTTTGACAATAAAACGAGAAACCGAGATTAAAATGGTCATAAACAAAACTTCTGCCGCTTTTAACCATAAAACGTGCTGATGGGCCTTAAATGAGTTATGGTGATACATTCGAGAAACATTTTGTCTTTTTTGACCAAAAGTACCACTTTCTTGAGATTCTTGACACTAAAACGCAAAAATAGATTAAAATGCACAAAAGTAAAACTTGTGCTGCTTTTAACCCTAAAACGCGCAAATGAGGTTAAAATGACTAATGGTGAAATATTCGACAAACTTTTGTTCTTTTTTGACCAAAAGTACCACTTTCTAGAGATTCTTGACATTAAAACACAAAAAGGAGATTAAAATTGTCAAAAAAAAAACTTGTGCCGCTTTTAACCGTAAAACGCGCATATGGGCTTAAAACGAGTTATGGTGAGACATTTGACAAACTTTTGGTTTTTCTTTTGTCCAAAAGTTCCACTTTCTCGAGATTCTTACCACTAAAACGCAAAAACTAGATTAAAATGCACAAAAACAAAACTTGTGCCGCTTTTAACACTAAAACGCGCAAATGAGCTTAAAACGAGTTATGGTGAAATATTCGACAAACTTTTGGTCTTTTTTGAGTAAAAGTACCACTTTCTTGAGACTTTTGACACTAGAACACAAAAACGAGATTAAAATGGTCATAAACAAAACTTGTGCCGCTTTTAACTATAAAACGCGCAGATGGGCTTAAAATGAGTTATGGTGAGACAATTCACAAACTTTTTGTCTTTTTTGACCAAAAGTAGCACTTTCATGCGACTGTTGACATTGAAACGCAAAAAGCAAGATTAAAATGCACAAAAACAAAACTTGTCCCGCTTTTAACCCTAAAACAGGCAAATGGGGCTTAAAACGAGTTATGGTGAAATATTCAACAAACTTTTGGTCTTTTTTGACCAAAAGTACCACTTTCTTGAGACTTTTGACAATAAAACGCGAAACCGAGATTAAAATGGTCATAAACAAAACTTCTGCCGCTTTTAACCATAAAACGCGCTGATGGGCCTTAAACGAGTTATGGTGATACATTCGAGAAACATTTTGTCTTTTTTGACCAAAAGTACCACTTTCTTGAGATTCTTGACACTAAAACGCAAAAATAGATTAAAATGCACAAAAGTAAAACTTGTGCTGCTTTTAACCCTAAAACGCGCAAATGAGGTTAAAATGACTAATGGTGAAATATTCGACAAACTTTTGTTCTTTTTTGACCAAAAGTACCACTTTCTAGAGATTCTTGACATTAAAACACAAAAAGGAGATTAAAATTGTCAAAAAAAAAACTTGTGCCGCTTTTAACCGTAAAACGCGCATATGGGCTTAAAACGAGTTATGGTGAGACATTTGACAAACTTTTGGTTTTTCTTTTGTCCAAAAGTTTCACTTTCTCGAGATTCTTACCACTAAAACGCAAAAACTAGATTAAAATGCACAAAAACAAAACTTGTGCCGCTTTTAACACTAAAACGCGCAAATGAGCTTAAAACGAGTTATGGTGAAATATTCGACAAACTTTTGGTCTTTTTTGAGTAAAAGTACCACTTTCTTGAGACTTTTGACACTAGAACACAAAAACGAGATTAAAATGGTCATAAACAAAACTTGTGCCGCTTTTAACTATAAAACGCGCAGATGGGCTTAAAATGAGTTATGGTGAGACAATTCACAAACTTTTTGTCTTTTTTGACCAAAAGTAGCACTTTCATGCGACTGTTGACATTGAAACGCAAAAAGCGAGATTAAAATGCACAAAAACAAAACTTGTCCCGCTTTTAACCCTAAAACAGGCAAATGGGGCTTAAAACGAGTTATGGTGAAATATTCTACAAACTTTTGGTCTTTTTTGACCAAAAGTACCACTTTCTTGAGACTTTTGACAATAAAACGCGAAACCGAGATTAAAATGGTCATAAACAAAACTTCTGCCGCTTTTAACCATAAAACGCGCTGATGGGCCTTAAACGAGTTATGGTGATACATTCGAGAAACATTTTGTCTTTTTTGACCAAAAGTACCACTTTCTTGAGATTCTTGACACTAAAACGCAAAAATAGATTAAAATGCACAAAAGTAAAACTTGTGCTGCTTTTAACCCTAAAACGCGCAAATGAGGTTAAAATGACTAATGGTGAAATATTCGACAAACTTTTGTTCTTTTTTGACCAAAAGTACCACTTTCTAGAGATTCTTGACATTAAAACACAAAAAGGAGATTAAAATTGTCAAAAAAAAAACTTGTGCCGCTTTTAACCGTAAAACGCGCATATGGGCTTAAAACGAGTTATGGTGAGACATTTGACAAACTTTTGGTTTTTCTTTTGTCCAAAAGTTCCACTTTCTCGAGATTCTTACCACTAAAACGCAAAAACTAGATTAAAATGCACAAAAACAAAACTTGTGCCGCTTTTAACACTAAAACGCGCAAATGAGCTTAAAACGAGTTATGGTGAAATATTCGACAAACTTTTGGTCTTTTTTGAGTAAAAGTACCACTTTCTTGAGACTTTTGACACTAGAACACAAAAACGAGATTAAAATGGTCATAAACAAAACTTGTGCCGCTTTTAACTATAAAACGCGCAGATGGGCTTAAAATGAGTTATGGTGAGACAATTCACAAACTTTTTGTCTTTTTTGACCAAAAGTAGCACTTTCATGCGACTGTTGACATTGAAACGCAAAAAGCGAGATTAAAATGCACAAAAACAAAACTTGTCCCGCTTTTAACTCTAAAACAGGCAAATGGGGCTTAAAACGAGTTATGGTGAAATATTCTACAAACTTTTGGTCTTTTTTGACCAAAAGTACCACTTTCTTGAGACTTTTGACAATAAAACGCGAAACCGAGATTAAAATGGTCATAAACAAAACTTCTGCCGCTTTTAACCATGAAACGCGCTGATGGGCCTTAAACGAGTTATGGTGATACATTCGAGAAACATTTTGTCTTTTTTGACCAAAAGTACCACTTTCTTGAGATTCTTGACACTAAAACGCAAAAATAGATTAAAATGCACAAAAGTAAAACTTGTGCTGCTTTTAACCCTAAAACGCGCAAATGAGGTTAAAATGACTAATGGTGAAATATTCGACAAACTTTTGTTCTTTTTTGACCAAAAGTACCACTTTCTAGAGATTCTTGACATTAAAACACAAAAAGGAGATTAAAATTGTCAAAAAAAAAACTTGTGCCGCTTTTAACCGTAAAACGCGCATATGGGCTTAAAACGAGTTATGGTGAGACATTTGACAAACTTTTGGTTTTTCTTTTGTCCAAAAGTTCCACTTTCTCGAGATTCTTACCACTAAAACGCAAAAACTAGATTAAAATGCACAAAAACAAAACTTGTGCCGCTTTTAACACTAAAACGCGCAAATGAGCTTAAAACGAGTTATGGTGAAATATTCGACAAACTTTTGGTCTTTTTTGAGTAAAAGTACCACTTTCTTGAGACTTTTGACACTACAACACAAAAACGAGATTAAAATGGTCATAAACAAAACTTGTGCCGCTTTTAACTATAAAACGCGCAGATGGGCTTAAAATGAGTTATGGTGAGACAATTCACAAACTTTTTGTCTTTTTTGACCAAAAGTAGCACTTTCATGCGACTGTTGACATTGAAAAGCAAAAAGCGAGATTAAAATGCACAAAAACAAAACTTGTCCCGCTTTTAACCCTAAAACAGGCAAATGGGGCTTAAAACGAGTTATGGTGAAATATTCAACAAACTTTTGGTCTTTTTTGACCAAAAGTACCACTTTCTTGAGACTTTTGACAATAAAACGCGAAACCGAGATTAAAATGGTCATAAACAAAACTTCTGCCGCTTTTAACCATCAAACGCGCTGATGGGCCTTAAACGAGTTATGGTGATACATTCGAGAAACATTTTGTCTTTTTTGACCAAAAGTACCACTTTCTTGAGATTCTTGACACTAAAACGCAAAAATAGATTAAAATGCACAAAAGTAAAACTTGTGCTGCTTTTAACCCTAAAACGCGCAAATGAGGTTAAAATGACTAATGGTGAAATATTCGACAAACTTTTGTTCTTTTTTGACCAAAAGTACCACTTTCTAGAGATTCTTGACATTAAAACACAAAAAGGAGATTAAAATTGTCAAAAAAAAAACTTGTGCCGCTTTTAACCGTAAAACGCGCATATGGGCTTAAAACGAGTTATGGTGAGACATTTGACAAACTTTTGGTTTTTCTTTTGTCCAAAAGTTTCACTTTCTCGAGATTCTTACCACTAAAACGCAAAAACTAGATTAAAATGCACAAAAACAAAACTTGTGCCGCTTTTAACACTAAAACGCGCAAATGAGCTTAAAACGAGTTATGGTGAAATATTCGACAAACTTTTGGTCTTTTTTGAGTAAAAGTACCACTTTCTTGAGACTTTTGACACTAGAACACAAAAACGAGATTAAAATGGTCATAAACAAAACTTGTGCCGCTTTTAACTATAAAACGCGCAGATGGGCTTAAAATGAGTTATGGTGAGACAATTCACAAACTTTTTGTCTTTTTTGACCAAAAGTAGCACTTTCATGCGACTGTTGACATTGAAACGCAAAAAGCGAGATTAAAATGCACAAAAACAAAACTTGTCCCGCTTTTAACCCTAAAACAGGCAAATGGGGCTTAAAACGAGTTATGGTGAAATATTCTACAAACTTTTGGTCTTTTTTGACCAAAAGTACCACTTTCTTGAGACTTTTGACAATAAAACGCGAAACCGAGATTAAAATGGTCATAAACAAAACTTCTGCCGCTTTTAACCATAAAACGCGCTGATGGGCCTTAAACGAGTTATGGTGATACATTCGAGAAACATTTTGTCTTTTTTGACCAAAAGTACCACTTTCTTGAGATTCTTGACACTAAAACGCAAAAATAGATTAAAATGCACAAAAGTAAAACTTGTGCTGCTTTTAACCCTAAAACGCGCAAATGAGGTTAAAATGACTAATGGTGAAATATTCGACAAACTTTTGTTCTTTTTTGACCAAAAGTACCACTTTCTAGAGATTCTTGACATTAAAACACAAAAAGGAGATTAAAATTGTCAAAAAAAAAACTTGTGCCGCTTTTAACCGTAAAACGCGCATATGGGCTTAAAACGAGTTATGGTGAGACATTTGACAAACTTTTGGTTTTTCTTTTGTCCAAAAGTTCCACTTTCTCGAGATTCTTACCACTAAAACGCAAAAACTAGATTAAAATGCACAAAAACAAAACTTGTGCCGCTTTTAACACTAAAACGCGCAAATGAGCTTAAAACGAGTTATGGTGAAATATTCGACAAACTTTTGGTCTTTTTTGAGTAAAAGTACCACTTTCTTGAGACTTTTGACACTAGAACACAAAAACGAGATTAAAATGGTCATAAACAAAACTTGTGCCGCTTTTAACTATAAAACGCGCAGATGGGCTTAAAATGAGTTATGGTGAGACAATTCACAAACTTTTTGTCTTTTTTGACCAAAAGTAGCACTTTCATGCGACTGTTGACATTGAAACGCAAAAAGCGAGATTAAAATGCACAAAAACAAAACTTGTCCCGCTTTTAACCCTAAAACAGGCAAATGGGGCTTAAAACGAGTTATGGTGAAATATTCTACAAACTTTTGGTCTTTTTTGACCAAAAGTACCACTTTCTTGAGACTTTTGACAATAAAACGCGAAACCGAGATTAAAATGGTCATAAACAAAACTTCTGCCGCTTTTAACCATAAAACGCGCTGATGGGCCTTAAACGAGTTATGGTGATACATTCGAGAAACATTTTGTCTTTTTTGACCAAAAGTACCACTTTCTTGAGATTCTTGACACTAAAACGCAAAAATAGATTAAAATGCACAAAAGTAAAACTTGTGCTGCTTTTAACCCTAAAACGCGCAAATGAGGTTAAAATGACTAATGGTGAAATATTCGACAAACTTTTGTTCTTTTTTGACCAAAAGTACCACTTTCTAGAGATTCTTGACATTAAAACACAAAAAGGAGATTAAAATTGTCAAAAAAAAAACTTGTGCCGCTTTTAACCGTAAAACGCGCATATGGGCTTAAAACGAGTTATGGTGAGACATTTGACAAACTTTTGGTTTTTCTTTTGTCCAAAAGTTCCACTTTCTCGAGATTCTTACCACTAAAACGCAAAAACTAGATTAAAATGCACAAAAACAAAACTTGTGCCGCTTTTAACACTAAAACGCGCAAATGAGCTTAAAACGAGTTATGGTGAAATATTCGACAAACTTTTGGTCTTTTTTGAGTAAAAGTACCACTTTCTTGAGACTTTTGACACTAGAACACAAAAACGAGATTAAAATGGTCATAAACAAAACTTGTGCCGCTTTTAACTATAAAACGCGCAGATGGGCTTAAAATGAGTTATGGTGAGACAATTCAGAAACTTTTTGTCTTTTCTGACCAAAAGTAGCACTTTCATGCGACTGTTGACATTGAAACGCAAAAAGCGAGATTAAAATGCACAAAAACAAAACTTGTCCCGCTTTTAACCCTAAAACAGGCAAATGGGGCTTAAAACGAGTTATGGTGAAATATTCAACAAACTTTTGGTCTTTTTTGACCAAAAGTACCACTTTCTTGAGACTTTTGACAATAAAACGCGAAACCGAGATTAAAATGGTCATAAACAAAACTTCTGCCGCTTTTAACCATAAAACGCGCTGATAGGCCTTAAACGAGTTATGGTGATACATTCGAGAAACATTTTGTCTTTTTTGACCAAAAGTACCACTTTCTTGAGATTCTTGACACTAAAACGCAAAAATAGATTAAAATGCACAAAAGTAAAACTTGTGCTGCTTTTAACCCTAAAACGCGCAAATGAGGTTAAAATGACTAATGGTGAAATATTCGACAAACTTTTGTTCTTTTTTGACCAAAAGTACCACTTTCTAGAGATTCTTGACATTAAAACACAAAAAGGAGATTAAAATTGTCAAAAAAAAAAACTTGCGTCGCTTTTAACCGTAAAACGCGCATATGGGCTTAAAACGAGTTATGGTGAGACATTTGACAAACTTTTGGTTTTTCTTTTGTCCAAAAGTTCCACTTTCTCGAGATTCTTACCACTAAAACGCAAAAACTAGATTAAAATGCACAAAAACAAAACTTGTGCCGCTTTTAACACTAAAACGCGCAAATGAGCTTAAAACGAGTTATGGTGAAATATTCGACAAACTTTTGGTCTTTTTTGAGTAAAAGTACCACTTTCTTGAGACTTTTGACACTACAACACAAAAACGAGATTAAAATGGTCATAAACAAAACTTGTGCCGCTTTTAACTATAAAACGCGCAGATGGGCTTAAAATGAGTTATGGTGAGACAATTCACAAACTTTTTGTCTTTTTTGACCAAAAGTAGCACTTTCATGCGACTGTTGACATTGAAACGCAAAAAGCGAGATTAAAATGCACAAAAACAAAACTTGTCCCGCTTTTAACCCTAAAACAGGCAAATGGGGCTTAAAACGAGTTATGGTGAAATATTCAACAAACTTTTGGTCTTTTTTGACCAAAAGTACCACTTTCTTGAGATTCTTGACACTAAAACGCAAAAATAGATTAAAATGCACAAAAGTAAAACTTGTGCTGCTTTTAACCCTAAAACGCGCAAATGAGGTTAAAATGACTAATGGTGAAATATTCGACAAACTTTTGTTCTTTTTTGACCAAAAGTACCACTTTCTAGAGATTCTTGACATTAAAACACAAAAAGGAGATTAAAATTGTCAAAAAAAAAACTTGTGCCGCTTTCTTTTGTCCAAAAGTTCCACTTTCTCGAGATTCTTACCACTAAAACGCAAAAACTAGATTAAAATGCACAAAAACAAAACTTGTGCCGCTTTTAACACTAAAACGCGCAAATGAGCTTAAAACGAGTTATGGTGAAATATTCGACAAACTTTTGGTCTTTTTTGAGTAAAAGTACCACTTTCTTGAGACTTTTGACACTACAACACAAAAACGAGATTAAAATGGTCATAAACAAAACTTGTGCCGCTTTTAACTATAAAACGCGCAGATGGGCTTAAAATGAGTTATGGTGAGACAATTCACAAACTTTTTGTCTTTTTTGACCAAAAGTAGCACTTTCATGCGACTGTTGACATTGAAACGCAAAAAGCGAGATTAAAATGCACAAAAACAAAACTTGTCCCGCTTTTAACCCTAAAACAGGCAAATGGGGCTTAAAACGAGTTATGGTGAAATATTCAACAAACTTTTGGTCTTTTTTGACCAAAAGTACCACTTTCTTGAGATTCTTGACACTAAAACGCAAAAATAGATTAAAATGCACAAAAGTAAAACTTGTGCTGCTTTTAACCCTAAAACGCGCAAATGAGGTTAAAATGACTAATGGTGAAATATTCGACAAACTTTTGTTCTTTTTTGACCAAAAGTACCACTTTCTAGAGATTCTTGACATTAAAACACAAAAGGAGATTAAAATTGTCAAAAAAAAAACTTGTGTCGCTTTTAACCGTAAAACGCGCATATGGGCTTAAAACGAGTTATGGTGAGACATTTGACAAACTTTTGGTTTTTCTTTTGTCCAAAAGTTCCACTTTCTCGAGATTCTTACCACTAAAACGCAAAAACTAGATTAAAATGCACAAAAACAAAACTTGTGCCGCTTTTAACACTAAAACGCGCAAATGAGCTTAAAACGAGTTATGGTGAAATATTCGACAAACTTTTGGTCTTTTTTGAGTAAAAGTACCACTTTCTTGAGACTTTTGACACTAGAACACAAAAACGAGATTAAAATGGTCATAAACAAAACTTGTGCCGCTTTTAACTATAAAACGCGCAGATGGGCTTAAAATGAGTTATGGTGAGACAATTCACAAACTTTTTGTCTTTTCTGACCAAAAGTAGCACTTTCATGCGACTGTTGACATTGAAACGCAAAAAGCGAGATTAAAATGCACAAAAACAAAACTTGTCCCGCTTTTAACCCTAAAACAGGCAAATGAGGCTTAAAACGAGTTATGGTGAAATATTCAACAAACTTTTGGTCTTTTTTGACCAAAAGTACCACTTTCTTGAGACTTTTGACAATAAAACGCGAAACCGAGATTAAAATGGTCATAAACAAAACTTCTGCCGCTTTTAACCATAAAACGCGCTGATGGGCCTTAAACGAGTTATGGTGATACATTCGAGAAACATTTTGTCTTTTTTGACCAAAAGTACCACTTTCTTGAGATTCTTGACACTAAAACGCAAAAATAGATTAAAATGCACAAAAGTAAAACTTGTGCTGCTTTTAACCCTAAAACGCGCAAATGAGGTTAAAATGACTAATGGTGAAATATTCGACAAACTTTTGTTCTTTTTTGACCAAAAGTACCACTTTCTAGAGATTCTTGACATTAAAACACAAAAAGGAGATTAAAATTGTCAAAAAAAAAACTTGTGCCGCTTTTAACCGTAAAACGCGCATATGGGCTTAAAACGAGTTA
This sequence comes from Mimosa pudica, assembly GCA_029929735.1. Taxonomy (NCBI): domain Eukaryota; kingdom Viridiplantae; phylum Streptophyta; class Magnoliopsida; order Fabales; family Fabaceae; genus Mimosa; species Mimosa pudica. The sequence continues at coordinate 49,947 of JAKELP010000021.1, read as the reverse complement.
TGGTGAGACATTTGACAAACTTTTGGTTTTTCTTTTGTCCAAAAGTTCCACTTTCTCGAGATTCTTACCACTAAAACGCAAAAACTAGATTAAAATGCACAAAAACAAAACTTGTGCCGCTTTTAACACTAAAACGCGCAAATGAGCTTAAAACGAGTTATGGTGAAATATTCGACAAACTTTTGGTCTTTTTTGAGTAAAAGTACCACTTTCTTGAGACTTTTGACACTAGAACACAAAAACGAGATTAAAATGGTCATAAACAAAACTTGTGCCGCTTTTAACTATAAAACGCGCAGATGGGCTTAAAATGAGTTATGGTGAGACAATTCACAAACTTTTTGTCTTTTCTGACCAAAAGTAGCACTTTCATGCGACTGTTGACATTGAAACGCAAAAAGCGAGATTAAAATGCACAAAAACAAAACTTGTCCCGCTTTTAACCCTAAAACAGGCAAATGGGGCTTAAAACGAGTTATGGTGAAATATTCAACAAACTTTTGGTCTTTTTTGACCAAAAGTACCACTTTCTTGAGACTTTTGACAATAAAACGCGAAACCGAGATTAAAATGGTCATAAACAAAACTTCTGCCGCTTTTAACCATAAAACGCGCTGATGGGCCTTAAACGAGTTATGGTGATACATTCGAGAAACATTTTGTCTTTTTTGACCAAAAGTACCACTTTCTTGAGATTCTTGACACTAAAACGCAAAAATAGATTAAAATGCACAAAAGTAAAACTTGTGCTGCTTTTAACCCTAAAACGCGCAAATGAGGTTAAAATGACTAATGGTGAAATATTCGACAAACTTTTGTTCTTTTTTGACCAAAAGTACCACTTTCTAGAGATTCTTGACATTAAAACACAAAAAGGAGATTAAAATTGTCAAAAAAAAAACTTGTGCCGCTTTTAACCGTAAAACGCGCATATGGGCTTAAAACGAGTTATGGTGAGACATTTGACAAACTTTTGGTTTTTCTTTTGTCCAAAAGTTCCACTTTCTCGAGATTCTTACCACTAAAACGCAAAAACTAGATTAAAATGCACAAAAACAAAACTTGTGCCGCTTTTAACACTAAAACGCGCAAATGAGCTTAAAACGAGTTATGGTGAAATGTTCGACAAACTTTTGGTCTTTTTTGAGTAAAAGTACCACTTTCTTGAGACTTTTGACACTAGAACACAAAAACGAGATTAAAATGGTCATAAACAAAACTTGTGCCGCTTTTAACTATAAAACGCGCAGATGGGCTTAAAATGAGTTATGGTGAGACAATTCACAAACTTTTTGTCTTTTCTGACCAAAAGTAGCACTTTCATGCGACTGTTGACATTGAAACGCAAAAAGCGAGATTAAAATGCACAAAAACAAAACTTGTCCCGCTTTTAACCCTAAAACAGGCAAATGGGGCTTAAAACGAGTTATGGTGAAATATTCTACAAACTTTTGGTCTTTTTTGACCAAAAGTACCACTTTCTTGAGACTTTTGACAATAAAACGCGAAACCGAGATTAAAATGGTCATAAACAAAACTTCTGCCGCTTTTAACCATAAAACGCGCTGATGGGCCTTAAACGAGTTATGGTGATACATTCGAGAAACATTTTGTCTTTTTTGACCAAAAGTACCACTTTCTTGAGATTCTTGACACTAAAACGCAAAAATAGATTAAAATGCACAAAAGTAAAACTTGTGCTGCTTTTAACCCTAAAACGCGCAAATGAGGTTAAAATGACTAATGGTGAAATATTCGACAAACTTTTGTTCTTTTTTGACCAAAAGTACCACTTTCTAGAGATTCTTGACATTAAAACACAAAAAGGAGATTAAAATTGTCAAAAAAAAAACTTGTGCCGCTTTTAACCGTAAAACGCGCATATGGGCTTAAAACGAGTTATGGTGAGACATTTGACAAACTTTTGGTTTTTCTTTTGTCCAAAAGTTCCACTTTCTCGAGATTCTTACCACTAAAACGCAAAAACTAGATTAAAATGCACAAAAACAAAACTTGTGCCGCTTTTAACACTAAAACGCGCAAATGAGCTTAAAACGAGTTATGGTGAAATATTCGACAAACTTTTGGTCTTTTTTGAGTAAAAGTACCACTTTCTTGAGACTTTTGACACTAGAACACAAAAACGAGATTAAAATGGTCATAAACAAAACTTGTGCCGCTTTTAACTATAAAACGCGCAGATGGGCTTAAAATGAGTTATGGTGAGACAATTCAGAAACTTTTTGTCTTTTCTGACCAAAAGTAGCACTTTCATGCGACTGTTGACATTGAAACGCAAAAAGCGAGATTAAAATGCACAAAAACAAAACTTGTCCCGCTTTTAACCCTAAAACAGGCAAATGGGGCTTAAAACGAGTTATGGTGAAATATTCAACAAACTTTTGGTCTTTTTTGACCAAAAGTACCACTTTCTTGAGACTTTTGACAATAAAACGCGAAACCGAGATTACAATGGTCATAAACAAAACTTCTGCCGCTTTTAACCATAAAACGCGCTGATGGGCCTTAAACGAGTTATGGTGATACATTCGAGAAACATTTTGTCTTTTTTGACCAAAAGTACCACTTTCTTGAGATTCTTGACACTAAAACGCAAAAATAGATTAAAATGCACAAAAGTAAAACTTGTGCTGCTTTTAACCCTAAAACGCGCAAATGAGGTTAAAATGACTAATGGTGAAATATTCGACAAACTTTTGTTCTTTTTTGACCAAAAGTACCACTTTCTAGAGATTCTTGACATTAAAACACAAAAAGGAGATTAAAATTGTCAAAAAAAAAACTTGTGCCGCTTTTAACCGTAAAACGCGCATATGGGCTTAAAACGAGTTATGGTGAGACATTTGACAAACTTTTGGTTTTTCTTTTGTCCAAAAGTTCCACTTTCTCGAGATTCTTACCACTAAAACGCAAAAACTAGATTAAAATGCACAAAAACAAAACTTGTGCCGCTTTTAACACTAAAACGCGCAAATGAGCTTAAAACGAGTTATGGTGAAATATTCGACAAACTTTTGGTCTTTTTTGAGTAAAAGTACCACTTTCTTGAGACTTTTGACACTAGAACACAAAAACGAGATTAAAATGGTCATAAACAAAACTTGTGCCGCTTTTAACTATAAAACGCGCAGATGGGCTTAAAATGAGTTATGGTGAGACAATTCACAAACTTTTTGTCTTTTCTGACCAAAAGTAGCACTTTCATGCGACTGTTGACATTGAAACGCAAAAAGCGAGATTAAAATGCACAAAAACAAAACTTGTCCCGCTTTTAACCCTAAAACAGGCAAATGGGGCTTAAAACGAGTTATGGTGAAATATTCTACAAACTTTTGGTCTTTTTTGACCAAAAGTACCACTTTCTTGAGACTTTTGACAATAAAACGCGAAACCGAGATTAAAATGGTCATAAACAAAACTTCTGCCGCTTTTAACCATAAAACGCGCTGATGGGCCTTAAACGAGTTATGGTGATACATTCGAGAAACATTTTGTCTTTTTTGACCAAAAGTACCACTTTCTTGAGATTCTTGACACTAAAACGCAAAAATAGATTAAAATGCACAAAAGTAAAACTTGTGCTGCTTTTAACCCTAAAACGCGCAAATGAGGTTAAAATGACTAATGGTGAAATATTCGACAAACTTTTGTTCTTTTTTGACCAAAAGTACCACTTTCTAGAGATTCTTGACATTAAAACACAAAAAGGAGATTAAAATTGTCAAAAAAAAAAAACTTGTGCCGCTTTTAACCGTAAAACGCGCATATGGGCTTAAAACGAGTTATGGTGAGACATTTGACAAACTTTTGGTTTTTCTTTTGTCCAAAAGTTCCACTTTCTCGAGATTCTTACCACTAAAACGCAAAAACTAGATTAAAATGCACAAAAACAAAACTTGTGCCGCTTTTAACTATAAAACGCGTAGATGTGCTTAAAATGAGTTATGGTGAGACAATTCACAAACTTTTTGTCCTTTTTCATCAAAAGTAGCACTTTCATGCGACTGTTGACATTGTAACGCAAAATGCGAGATTAAAATGCACAAAAACAAAACTTGTCCCGCTTTTAACCCTAAAACAGGAAAATGGGGCTTAAAACGAGTTATGGTGAAATATTCAACAAACTTTTGGTCTTTTTTGACCAAAAGTACCACTTTTTGAGACTTTTGACAATAAAACGCGAAACCGAGATTAAAATGGTCATAAACAAAACTTCTGCCGCTTTTAACCATAAAACGCGCTGATGGGCCTTAAACGAGTTATGGTGATACATTCGAGAAACTTTTTGTCTTTTTTGACCAAAAGTACCACTTTCTTGAGATTCTTGACACTAAAACGCAAAAATAGATTAAAATGCACAAAAGTAAAACTTGTGCTGCTTTTAACCCTAAAACGCGCAAATGAGGTTAAAATGACTAATGGTGAAATATTCGACAAACTTTTGTTCTTTTTTGACCAAAAGTACCACTTTCTAGAGATTCTTGACATTAAAACACAAAAAGGAGATTAAAATTGTCAAAAAAAAAACTTGTGCCGCTTTTAACCGTAAAACGCGCATATGGGCTTAAAACGAGTTATGGTGAGACATTTGACAAACTTTTGGTTTTTCTTTTGTCCAAAAGTTCCACTTTCTCGAGATTCTTACCACTAAAACGCAAAAACTAGATTAAAATGCACAAAAACAAAACTTGTGCCGCTTTTAACACTAAAACGCGCAAATGAGCTTAAAACGAGTTATGGTGAAATATTCGACAAACTTTTGGTCTTTTTTGAGTAAAAGTACCACTTTCTTGAGACTTTTGACAATAGAACACAAAAACGAGATTAAAATGGTCATAAACAAAACTTGTGCCGCTTTTAACTATAAAACGCGCAGATGGGCTTAAAATGAGTTATGGTGAGACAATTCACAAACTTTTTGTCTTTTTTGACCAAAAGTAGCACTTTCATGCGACTGTTGACATTGAAACGCAAAAAGCGAGATTAAAATGCACAAAAACAAAACTTGTCCCGCTTTTAACCCTAAAACAGGCAAATGGGGCTTAAAACGAGTTATGGTGAAATATTCTACAAACTTTTGGTCTTTTTTGACCAAAAGTACCACTTTCTTGAGACTTTTGACAATAAAACGCGAAACCGAGATTAAAATGGTCATAAACAAAACTTCTGCCGCTTTTAACCATAAAACGCGCTGATGGGCCTTAAACGAGTTATGGTCATACATTCGAGAAACATTTTGTCTTTTTTGACCAAAAGTACCACTTTCTTGAGATTCTTGACACTAAAACGCAAAAATAGATTAAAATGCACAAAAGTAAAACTTGTGCTGCTTTTAACCCTAAAACGCGCAAATGAGGTTAAAATGACTAATGGTGAAATATTCGACAAACTTTTGTTCTTTTTTGACCAAAAGTACCACTTTCTAGAGATTCTTGACATTAAAACACAAAAGGAGATTAAAATTGTCAAAAAAAAACTTGTGCCGCTTTTAACCGTAAAACGCGCATATGGGCTTAAAACGAGTTATGGTGAGACATTTGACAAACTTTTGGTTTTTCTTTTGTCCAAAAGTTCCACTTTCTCGAGATTCTTACCACTAAAACGCAAAAACTAGATTAAAATGCACAAAACAAAACTTGTGCCGCTTTTAACTATAAAACGCGTAGATGTGCTTAAAATGAGTTATGGTGAGACAATTCACAAACTTTTTGTCCTTTTTCACCAAAAGTAGCACTTTCATGCGACTGTTGACATTGTAACGCAAAATGCGAGATTAAAATGCACAAAAACAAAACTTGTCCCGCTTTTAACCCTAAAACAGGAAAATGGGGCTTAAAACGAGTTATGGTGAAATATTCAACAAACTTTTGGTCTTTTTTGACCAAAAGTACCACTTTTTGAGACTTTTGACAATAAAACGCGAAACCGAGATTAAAATGGTCATAAACAAAACTTCTGCCGCTTTTAACCATAAAACGCGCTGATGGGCCTTAAACGAGTTATGGTGATACATTCGAGAAACTTTTTGTCTTTTTTGACCAAAAGTACCACTTTCTTGAGATTCTTGACCCTAAAACGCAAAAATAGATTAAAATGCACAAAAATAAAACTTGTGCTGCTTTTAACCCTAAAACGCGCAAATGAGGTTAAAATGACTAATGGTGAAATATTCGACAAACTTTTGTTCTTTTTTGACCAAAAGTACCACTTTCTAGAGATTCTTGACATTAAAACACAAAAAGGAGATTAAAATTGTCAAAAAAAAAACTTGTGCCGCTTTTAACCGTAAAACGCGCATATGGGCTTAAAACGAGTTATGGTGAGACATTTGACAAACTTTTGGTTTTTCTTTTGTCCAAAAGTTCCACTTTCTCGAGATTCTTACCACTAAAACGCAAAAACTAGATTAAAATGCACAAAAACAAAACTTGTGCCGCTTTTAACTATAAAACGCGTAGATGTGCTTAAAATGAGTTATGGTGAGACAATTCACAAACTTTTTGTCCTTTTTCACCAAAAGTAGCACTTTCATGCGACTGTTGACATTGTAACGCAAAATGCGAGATTAAAATGCACAAAAACAAAACTTGTCCCGCTTTTAACCCTAAAACAGGAAAATGGGGCTTAAAACGAGTTATGGTGAAATATTCAACAAACTTTTGGTCTTTTTTGACCAAAAGTACCACTTTTTGAGACTTTTGACAATAAAACGCGAAACCGAGATTAAAATGGTCATAAACAAAACTTCTGCCGCTTTTAACCATAAAACGCGCTGATGGGCCTTAAACGAGTTATGGTGATACATTCGAGAAACTTTTTGTCTTTTTTGACCAAAAGTACCACTTTCTTGAGATTCTTGACCCTAAAACGCAAAAATAGATTAAAATGCACAAAATAAAACTTGTGCTGCTTTTAACCCTAAAACGCGCAAATGAGGTTAAAATGACTAATGGTGAAATATTCGACAAACTTTTGTTCTTTTTTGACCAAAAGTACCACTTTCTAGAGATTCTTGACATTAAAACACAAAAAGGAGATTAAATTGTCAAAAAAAAAAACTTGTGCCGCTTTTAACCGTAAAACGCGCATATGGGCTTAAAACGAGTTATGGTGAGACATTTGACAAACTTTTGGTTTTTCTTTTGTCCACAAGTTCCACTTTCTCGAGATTCTTACCACTAAAACGCAAAAACTAGATTAAAATGCACAAAAACAAAACTTGTGTCGCTTTTAACACTAAAACGCGCAAATGAGCTTAAAACGAGTTATGGTGAAATATTCGACAAACTTTTGGTCTTTTTTGAGTAAAAGTACCACTTTCTTGAGACTTTTGACACTAAAACACAAAAACGAGATTAAAATGGTCATAAACAAAACTTGTGCCGCTTTTAACTATAAAACGCGTAGATGGGCTTAAAATGAGTTATGGTGAGACAATTCAGAAACTTTTTGTCTTTTTTGACCAAAAGTAGCACTTTCATGCGACTGTTGACATTGAAACGCAAAAAGGAGATTAAAATTGTCAAAAAAAAAAAACTTGTGCCGCTTTTAACCGTAAAACGCGCATATGGGCTTAAAACGAGTTATGGTGAGACATTTGACAAACTTTTGGTTTTTCTTTTGTCCAAAAGTTCCACTTTCTCGAGATTCTTACCACTAAAACGCAAAAACTAGATTAAAATGCACAAAAACAAAACTTGTGCCGCTTTTAACACTAAAACGCGCAAATGAGCTTAAAACGAGTTATGGTGAAATATTCGACAAACTTTTGGTCTTTTTTGAGTAAAAGTACCACTTTCTTGAGACTTTTGACACTAAAACACAAAAACGAGATTAAAATGGTCATAAACAAAACTTGTGCCGCTTTTAACTATAAAACGCGCAGATGGGCTTAAAATGAGTTATGGTGAGACAATTCACAAACTTTTTGTCTTTTTTGACCAAAAGTAGCACTTTCATGCGACTGTTGACATTGAAACGCAAAAAGCGAGATTAAAATGCACAAAAACAAAACTTGTCCCGCTTTTAACCCTAAAACAGGCAAATGGGGCTTAAAACGAGTTATGGTGAAATATTCAACAAACTTTTGGTCTTTTTTGACCAAAAGTACCACTTTCTTGAGACTTTTGACAATAAAACGCGAAACCGAGATTAAAATGGTCATAAACAAAACTTCTGCCGCTTTTAACCATAAAACGCGCTGATGGGCCTTAAACGAGTTATGGTGATACATTCGAGAAACATTTTGTCTTTTTTGACCAAAAGTACCACTTTCTTGAGATTCTTGACACTAAAACGCAAAATAGATTAAAATGCACAAAAGTAAAACTTGTGCTGCTTTTAACCCTAAAACGCGCAAATGAGGTTAAAATGACTAATGGTGAAATATTCGACAAACTTTTGTTCTTTTTTGACCAAAAGTACCACTTTCTAGAGATTCTTGACATTAAAACACAAAAAGGAGATTAAAATTGTCAAAAAAAAAACTTGTGCCGCTTTTAACCGTAAAACGCGCATATGGGCTTAAAACGAGTTATGGTGAGACATTTGACAAACTTTTGGTTTTTCTTTGTCCAAAAGTTCCACTTTCTCGAGATTCTTACCACTAAAACGCAAAAACTAGATTAAAATGCACAAAAACAAAACTTGTGCCGCTTTTAACACTAAAACGCGCAAATGAGCTTAAAACGAGTTATGGTGAAATATTCGACAAACTTTTGGTCTTTTTTGAGTAAAAGTACCACTTTCTTGAGACTTTTGACACTAGAACACAAAAACGAGATTAAAATGGTCATAAACAAAACTTGTGCCGCTTTTAACTATAAAACGCGCAGATGGGCTTAAAATGAGTTATGGTGAGACAATTCACAAACTTTTTGTCTTTTCTGACCAAAAGTAGCACTTTCATGCGACTGTTGACATTGAAATGCAAAAAGCGAGATTAAAATGCACAAAAACAAAACTTGTCCCGCTTTTAACCCAAAAACAGGCAAATGGGGCTTAAAACGAGTTATGGTGAAATATTCAACAAACTTTTGGTCTTTTTTGACCAAAAGTACCACTTTCTTGAGACTTTTGACAATAAAACGCGAAACCGAGATTAAAATGGTCATAAACAAAACTTCTGCCGCTTTTAACCATAAAACGCGCTGATGGGCCTTAAACGAGTTATGGTGATACATTCGAGAAACATTTTGTCTTTTTTGACCAAAAGTACCACTTTCTTGAGATTCTTGACACTTAAACGCAAAAATAGATTAAAATGCACAAAAGTAAAACTTGTGCTGCTTTTAACCCTAAAACGCGCAAATGAGGTTAAAATGACTAATGGTGAAATATTCGACAAACTTTTGTTCTTTTTTGACCAAAAGTACCACTTTCTAGAGATTCTTGACATTAAAACACAAAAAGGAGATTAAAATTGCCAAAAAAAAAAAAACTTGTGCCGCTTTTAACCGTAAAACGCGCATATGGGCTTAAAACGAGTTATGGTGAGACATTTGACAAACTTTTGGTTTTCTTTTGTCCAAAAGTTCCACTTTCTCGAGATTCTTACCACTAAAACGCAAAACCTAGATTAAAATGCACAAAAACAAAACTTGTGCCGCTTTTAACTATAAAACGCGTAGATGTGCTTAAAATGAGTTATGGTGAGACAATTCACAAACTTTTTGTCCTTTTTCACCAAAAGTAGCACTTTCATGCGACTGTTGACATTGTAACGCAAAATGCGAGATTAAAATGCACAAAAACAAAACTTGTCCCGCTTTTAACCCTAAAACAGGAAAATGGGGCTTAAAACGAGTTATGGTGAAATATTCAACAAACTTTTGGTCTTTTTTGACCAAAAGTACCACTTTCTTGAGACTTTTGACAATAAAACGCGAAACCGAGATTAAAATGGTCATAAACAAAACTTCTGCCGCTTTTAACCATAAAACGCGCTGATGGGCCTTAAACGAGTTATGGTGATACATTCGAGAAACTTTTGTCTTTTTTGACCAAAAGTACCACTTTCTTGAGATTCTTGACCCTAAAACGCAAAAATAGATTAAAATGCACAAAAATAAAACTTGTGCTGCTTTTAACCCTAAAACGCGCAAATGAGGTTAAAATGACTAATGGTGAAATATTCGACAAACTTTTGTTCTTTTTTGACCAAAAGTACCACTTTCTAGAGATTCTTGACATTAAAACACAAAAAGGAGATTAAAATTGTCAAAAAAAAAAAACTTGTGCCGCTTTTAACCGTAAAACGCGCATATGGGCTTAAAACGAGTTATGGTGAGACATTTGACAAACTTTTGGTTTTTCTTTTGTCCACAAGTTCCACTTTCTCGAGATTCTTACCACTAAAACGCAAAAACTAGATTAAAATGCACAAAAACAAAACTTGTGTCGCTTTTAACACTAAAACGCGCAAATGAGCTTAAAACGAGTTATGGTGAAATATTCGACAAACTTTTGGTCTTTTTTGAGTAAAAGTACCACTTTCTTGAGACTTTTGACACTAAAACACAAAAACGAGATTAAAATGGTCATAAACAAAACTTGTGCCGCTTTTAACTATAAAACGCGTAGATGGGCTTAAAATGAGTTATGGTGAGACAATTCAGAAACTTTTTGTCTTTTTTGACCAAAAGTAGCACTTTCATGCGACTGTTGACATTGAAACACAAAAAGGAGATTAAAATTGTCAAAAAAAAAACTTGTGCCGCTTTTAACCGTAAAACGCGCATATGGGCTTAAAACGAGTTATGGTGAGACATTTGACAAACTTTTGGTTTTTCTTTTGTCCAAAAGTTCCACTTTCTCGAGATTCTTACCACTAAAACGCAAAAACTAGATTAAAATGCACAAAAACAAAACTTGTGCCGCTTTTAACACTAAAACGCGCAAATGAGCTTAAAACGAGTTATGGTGAAATATTCGACAAACTTTTGGTCTTTTTTGAGTAAAAGTACCACTTTCTTGAGACTTTTGACACTAAAACACAAAAACGAGATTAAAATGGTCATAAACAAAACTTGTGCCGCTTTTAACTATAAAACGCGCAGATGGGCTTAAAATGAGTTATGGTGAGACAATTCACAAACTTTTTGTCTTTTTGACCAAAAGTAGCACTTTCATGCGACTGTTGACATTGAAACGCAAAAGCGAGATTAAAATGCACAAAAACAAAACTTGTCCCGCTTTTAACCCTAAAACAGGCAAATGGGGCTTAAAACGAGTTATGGTGAAATATTCAACAAACTTTTGGTCTTTTTTGACCAAAAGTACCACTTTCTTGAGACTTTTGACAATAAAACGCGAAACCGAGATTAAAATGGTCATAAACAAAACTTCTGCCGCTTTTAACCATAAAACGCGCTGATGGGCCTTAAACGAGTTATGGTGATACATTCGAGAAACATTTTGTCTTTTTTGACCAAAAGTACCACTTTCTTGAGATTCTTGACACTAAAACGCAAAAATAGATTAAAATGTACAAAAGTAAAACTTGTGCTGCTTTTAACCCTAAAACGCGCAAATGAGGTTAAAATGACTAATGGTGAAATATTCGACAAACTTTTGTTCTTTTTTGACCAAAAGTACCACTTTCTAGAGATTCTTGACATTAAAACACAAAAAGGAGATTAAAATTGTCAAAAAAAAAAAACTTGTGCCGCTTTTAACCGTAAAACGCGCATATGGGCTTAAAACGAGTTATGGTGAGACATTTGACAAACTTTTGGTTTTTCTTTTGTCCAAAAGTTCCACTGTCTCGAGATTCTTACCACTAAAACGCAAAAACTAGATTAAAATGCACAAAAACAAAACTTGTGCCGCTTTTAACTATAAAACGCGTAGATGTGCTTAAAATGAGTTATGGTGAGACAATTCACAAACTTTTTGTCCTTTTTCACCAAAAGTAGCACTTTCATGCGACTGTTGACATTGTAACGCAAAATGCGAGATTAAAATGCACAAAAACAAAACTTGTCCCGCTTTTAACCCTAAAACAGGAAAATGGGGCTTAAAACGAGTTATGGTGAAATATTCAACAAACTTTTGGTCTTTTTTGACCAAAAGTACCACTTTCTTGAGACTTTTGACAATAAAACGCGAAACCGAGATTAAAATGGTCATAAACAAAACTTCTGCCGCTTTTAACCATAAAACGCGCTGATGGGCCTTAAACGAGTTATGGTGATACATTCGAGAAACTTTTTGTCTTTTTTGACCAAAAGTACCACTTTCTTGAGATTCTTGACCCTAAAACGCAAAAATAGATTAAAATGCACAAAAATAAAACTTGTGCTGCTTTTAACCCTAAAACGCGCAAATGAGGTTAAAATGACTAATGGTGAAATATTCGACAAACTTTTGTTCTTTTTTGACCAAAAGTACCACTTTCTAGAGATTCTTGACATTAAAACACAAAAAGGAGATTAAAATTGTCAAAAAAAAAAACTTGTGCCGCTTTTAACCGTAAAACGCGCATATGGGCTTAAAACGAGTTATGGTGAGACATTTGACAAACTTTTGGTTTTTCTTTTGTCCACAAGTTCCACTTTCTCGAGATTCTTACCACTAAAACGCAAAAACTAGATTAAAATGCACAAAAACAAAACTTGTGTCGCTTTTAACACTAAAACGCGCAAATGAGCTTAAAACGAGTTATGGTGAAATATTCGACAAACTTTTGGTCTTTTTTGAGTAAAAGTACCACTTTCTTGAGACTTTTGACACTAAAACACAAAAACGAGATTAAAATGGTCATAAACAAAACTTGTGCCGCTTTTAACTATAAAACGCGTAGATGGGCTTAAAATGAGTTATGGTGAGACAATTCAGAAACTTTTGTCTTTTTTGACCAAAAGTAGCACTTTCATGCGACTGTTGACATTGAAACGCAAAAAGGAGATTAAAATTGTCAAAAAAAAAACTTGTGCCGCTTTTAACCGTAAAACGCGCATATGGGCTTAAAACGAGTTATGGTGAGACATTTGACAAACTTTTGGTTTTTCTTTTGTCCACAAGTTCCACTTTCTCGAGATTCTTACCACTAAAACGCAAAAACTAGATTAAAATGCAGAAAAACAAAACTTGTGGCGCTTTTAACACTAAAACTCGCAAATGAGCTTAAAACGAGTTATGGTGAAATATTCGACAAACTTTTGGTCTTTTTTGAGTAAAAGTACCACTTTCTTGAGACTTTTGACACTACAACACAAAAACGAGATTAAAATGGTCATAAACAAAACTTGTGCCGCTTTTGTTAGAATCTTAAGTTTTGATGAAGACTAAAATATGAAAGAATAGGCCAAGTACTTAGAAAGCAATAGGTTAACATAGGATCCCAAGTAAGAGTGCAACCGGATGTGGATTTACTTCCGGATAGACTAGGACTTGCGCACGCGGATGAATGTTTCATCCCCCAGCGGCAGCGAGTAACTCACTAGGGAAATAACTTAGTCCATGAGCATTATTAGGTACACAACACCTTGAGACTAAGCTATGTTTCAACCGGAAGTGAAATTGCTTCCTGTTAGATTTAGACTGGCGCAGGCTGATAGAATAGAATAACCCCAAGCGTCAGTGAAAAGGCCACGTCAAGTAAAATTGCTTCCTGATAGATTTAGACTGGCACAGACTGATAGAGGTGATATAACCCTAAGCGTCAGTGAATCTGCCACGTCAAGTGAAATTGCTTCCTATTAAATTTAGACTGGCACAGGCTGATAAAAGAGATATAACCCTAAGCGTCAGTGAGTTCATCACGTCAAGTAAAAGTGCTTCCGATAGCTTAGTGACTAGCGCTGACTGTTGTAATGAAATACACTGAGCGAGAGTAAGTGTTGGTGAGCTAGATCCTTCATCAAGTGAAATTACTTCCGGATGTAGAAGTGCTTCCGGATACACCTTAGACTTAGGGAACACCCACTGCATGTGACTATGTGATTATATTGCTAAACTAACGTTCAAGTGCAGCACACTAAGTAAGGTTGCTTCCGGATGAGAAGTAGCTTCCGCAAGCAATCAGAATGTCAGAACGTTCAGAGATGCAGTGTCAGAATGCTTATGTCAAAGCAGAGGTGTCAGGACTACTTTTCAGAAATAAAGCAAGTCAACCCTGCTATGCATTGATGAAGCATTTAATGGGCAAACGGTAACAAGGGAAAAACGGCAATATTCAAACGGCTAGCCCACCTACCAAGAGTTCAAAATGTTTGAAGACTATATAAGGGAGCTCAACTTCATTTATGAAGCAATCAATTATCTTTGAATATTCTTGAGAGAAGTTAGAGTGAGAAAACTAAGAACATCTTCAAGCATTCAAAGCTGCCCAGAAAAGCGAAGAGCATTTAACACATCGAGTGATTCTTTTCACCTACTTATTCTGTACTCCTTGTAGTTAAGTCTCTTCTTGTTATAAGAGCATTAATTGTACTTAAGTGTGTACACCATCTGTTCTTTGAGAGAACTTAGTCAGAAATCCTTAAGTGTAAAGGTTAACCCCTTGCTTGGTGTGAGGGGGAGTTTGTTAGGTTACAAGTGAGCCTGAGTGAAACTTGTTGTAAGGTTGCAAGTGATCCCGTGAAAACTTGCGGTTGTTGTTAGAATCTTAAGTTTTGATGAAGACTAAAATATAGAGGATTAAACCAAGTGCCTAGGAAGCAATAGGATAACATAGGATCCCAAGTAAGAGTGCTTCCGGGTGAAGATCTACTTCCGGATAGATTAGGACTTGCGCATGCGGATGAATGTTTTCATCCCCCAGCATCAGCAAGTAAATCACTGGGAAATAACTTAGTCCATGAGAATTAGGTACACAAAACCTTAAGACTAAGCTATGTTTCAATCGGAAGTGAGTTTGCTTCCTGTTAGACTTAGACTGGCGCAGAGCAATAGAATAGTTATTACCCCAAGCGTCAGTAAGTCTACTTCGCCAAGTGAAAGCACTTCCTATTAGATTTAGACTGGCGCAGGTTGATAGACTAGATATAACCCCGAGCGTCAGTGGAAATGCAACATCAAGTGAAGTTGCTTCCTGTTAGATCTTGACTGGCGCAGACTGATAGAATAGATTTCACCCTAAGCGTCAGTGAATTCACCACGTCAAGTAAAAGTGCTTCCGATAGCTCAGTGACTAGCGCTGAGTGGTGGAATGAAATAGACTAAGCGAGAGCAAGTCATGGTGAACTAAATCCCTCATCAAGTGAATTTAGTTCCGGATGTAGAAGTGCTTCCGGATACTTCTTAGATTTAGGGATCACCCACTGCATGAGACTATATGATTATATTGCTAAACTAACGTTCAAGTGCAGCACACTCAGAAAGGTTGCTTCCGGATGAGAAGTTGCTTCCGCAAGCAATCAGAATGTCTGAACGTTCAAAGAAATGCAGTGTCAGAATGCTTTTGTCAGAGCAGAGGTGTCAGGACTACTTTTCAGAGATAAAGCAAGTCAACCCTGCTAAACATTAATGAAGATGCACTTCTCAACGGTAACATAGGATTAACGGCTTTATTCAAACGTTCATATTCAACCTGCCACAGAAGCCTATGAAGCCGAGTATAAAAGAGACGTTCATTCAGAAGAGAAGACATGGAAGAAAAAGAGAGAACAGAAAAAAGTATCTGATATATCATACTCTTCATTCTACACATCTTCTACTACTCTCAGATCCAGATTTGTGATATTTTTCAGAGAGTAACTTTATTGTACTTAAGTGAGTAACATCATCCACTCTTAGAGAGAGTTAGTTTTGAGCTTAAGTGTTTAGCACAATCAGTTCATAGAGTGAACATAGTGTAAACTTACAATTTGTAAGGGGGAGCATTTAGAGGTTGTCTAAATCTCCATAGGTTGCAAGTTAGCCCGTAAAACTTGCATTTGTAAGGTTTGCAGGTGAACCCGGTGTAAAACCTGTGGGTTGTTAGGTGAACCCGTGCTCGTAAAACCTAAAGTGTAAAGGCTTCTCTTGTGCCCGGTTTAAACAAGAATAGTGGATTGAAAATCTCAGGTGGAGCCTGGGGACTGGATGTAGGTCTGGGTGACCGAACCAGGATAAATTTATGTGTGCATAAATTTACATTCAAACATTCTATTTTGCATCACATAACATACTGACTTGTGCATATCACTACTTAGTAAATATTATCACCAAGCACAAGCAGTCTTTCGAAAACAAGATTTAAAAGATTTAATTTATTCCCTCACCCAATTCACCCCCCCCTCTTGGGTGACAGCCACGTTTATCATTTGGTATCAGAGCAAGGTCACTTGTTTAAAGGATCCAACGATCTCAAGTGCAAAGACCTAGGCTGATTTGGGTTACAAAATGTGTTTTGAAGGTTTTGATCATACCATCCCACCTGTGTTAGAAAATGCTGATTTTTACTTATGGAAGGGAAGGATGAAAAGTTTTATACTATCCACTGATTTCAAAATGTGGGATGTTTTTGAAAAGGACTCTGATTTCAAACCAAAAGTAAATTGGACAGAAGAGGACAAAAGCTTATTTTACTTAAACCTTAGAGCAATGCAAATTTTGCACAAAAGTTTATCTGACAATGATTACCAGAAAATTAAACATTGCTCTAGGGCTATAGATATTTGGAACACTCTTGATACTATGTATGCTTCTAGCCAATTTCTTGATGTTAAGGCTGTCCAAAGCTCACTATGTGCTCCCTGTGAATCCACCGTTGATGAGCTACTGGATGGTGATGTAGTAGAAGCTAGTATCAGCAAGGAGAGAGTGGATCTCCGCCTAGAAGATTCAGAAGCTGAAGAAAATGAGGTACCTAAACTTGAAACTTCTGAATTGCAAGATATGTATAATGAGCTACATGTTGAATTCTGTAAACTTGCAAAAGAAATTCTAGGCTTAAGAAAAAGGAATAGGGAACTTGAGGAACTTATTCCTTCTTCTACAACCAAGGAGTCCAAAGTCCCACTCATAAAAGAAGATTTTTCGAAAGACCCTGAGATTTCAAAAGTTAATAAACATAGAGTCTTTGAAAAGAAAACTGACCACCATAATAGTGATAAGAAATCTGATTCTGAACATCATCCCATTATCTGTCATTATTGTGGTAGAACTGGTCATATTTCTCACACATGCAATTTTAAGAGAAATTTAAATGTGAGAAATAAATATATATGGATCCCCAAAGGACAAGTAAGGTCCAGCGCTAACTATGTAGGACCCAAGTACAAATGGGTACCAAAACTCCCTTCTAGTGCCTTACCTGTGCAGGAAAGATCAAGAGTTCCTCTTGTCCCAAAGAAGAGAACTCGTGGTGATGTCACTACTGCAACTACCTGGTTCAATCATAAGAAGCAGTGCGCTACCACAAGGAACAAAGACCTTGTCTCAGGGATAAGCTATCACAGAGTTCCATTCAACTATCCTGAGAAGGACAAAAGAGAGAGGATGTCTCAACTCACATGGAGAAAACCTGCGAATCCTGTCTCTCCTAAGAAAGTGCTTCAGGCCAAGGATAAGTATAAAAGATCTCCTTGGGTAAGCAAGGGATTATTTAAGGTTGAAGCATGCAACAGTAAAATCTCCTATGCAAATGTAAGATGGACTTATTGAGATTTTACATTAAGCATCATAAGCATGAACATGATATGGCTTATAAGATATTTCACACAATGTTCATACTCTACATGCTATCTATGACTATCATTATCAGAAGCCATGTGCATATAGTCATAGTTGATTCGCAATGCTATATTCATAGTGAATAATTCTTAAGTGCATAAGAATCACATACTTCCTACAAACTGACCAGTCAGATCCAAGTTTGGAGACTGAAAAATGGGAAAGAGAAATCATTTGCTATTTTGTAGGAAAGAAGGTACGAAGGAACAACAATTTTCATGATCATACCTGATCAGAGCAATGTATCAAATCTGAATGAGTTGTTGTTCATACTGGGCTCCGAGAGCTACTGCTCCTGAAATTAAGAAGATCAAACAAACTCTACTTGACGCAAATATGGCTTTAGTTATGAAAGCTTGATCGCTGTGGATGCACAAGAGAGAACATCAACGAGTCACTCAAAGTTAAATCTTAAGTAAGTACCATCGGAAGCAAAACTACTTCCGGATGCTCTCGTGCTGACGCTGAATGACTACTCAAGGCAACCAGGAGCGTCTGTCCAACCGGAAGCAAAATCACTTCCGAATACTCTTTTGCTAGCGCTGGATGATAATTCAATATGATCACGAGCGCCAGTGTCAGATCAAGGGACACATCACTTCAGAAAACGTTTCAACTTCCTCTATGAAACGCTGTGCCTTCTCTGAAGCAACACGTGTCATCAGGTGTGTCGTTCCAACTTAAAAACTTACGTTACCCAATGTGTGAAAATTTGAAAGAGTATGCCCATTCTATCCTCAGAAGTTTTACCTATAAATAGAAGTCATTTTCCATTTTTCACTTTTTCACTCGCATCATTTTCTCAGAAAAGTCTTTTCATCTTCTCCATTGTGTTCTTTATTTTTCACACTTCTTGCATTTCATCTTTATTTACACAACATTCATACAAAAATGGCCGGTACGAATGAATCCAACCCAGTCATCCAGAAAACCTCTTCTTCCAAGAAACATAAATCGAAATCTGGGAAATCCACTCACAAGCATTCTGGTAAATCTGGGCACCATGAAGAACAACATGAAGAACTTCATGAACGCCAAGAAGGTTCTGGGCAATCACGAGGACAGGGTGAAGACTTTCAGGGTCAGCCTGAAACCTCTGGTAGAATAGAACAGGCAGTGGGTTCTGAACAAGAGCGGGATGCTCAGGGAAAGGGAAAGAAGAAGAAGGTTCACTTTTCTGAGGAGCCTTCCTCCAAGAGGCAGAGGGTTGAGGAAGAAGATGATCCCACAGTCTATAGAGATGGGGCATTGGAGGGTGTATCCGCCAAATTTGAGACATCCATTCCCATCTTCAATCATGGCCTGTTCATCAATCTGGACAAGTTGGATGAACTAGGGTTTGCTCATCTGCGCCCTTACTTGGAAAAGTATATGCCTTGGCTGGGCATCAACCAGGACTACAACGTGAACGTCCTGCGAGTCTTTTGCCAATCCCTCTCAGGCAGAGCTAAGTACAGGAAGGTGGATGGGAAAGAGCAAGTCCACAAACTCTCCTTCACTGCCACTGTAAGAGGAAGAACCTTCAGGTTCACTTGGAGAACCTTGAATGAGATGATGGGAATCACAGAAGAGGATATGAATGAATGGATCTACCCTGAGTCTCACAAGTACAGCAAGGAGGAACTCGAGGAGTTGTATGGCACCAACAGCAAGAAGGTGTCCAAGATGTCTGATTCTAACAGGCTCTTGTACTACATCTACTCCCGGATAATGACTCATAAGGGAGGCAACTTCAACGAGTTCACACTGCTGGACAACCCTTGGTTCCCTAGACTCCTCTCGCTCAAGCCTTTCAACCCTGGGCAGTTGATATGCCTAGAGCTTCAGCGCTGGTTAAGCAATGACAAGTCAGGTTATCTTCCCTATCCCACCATCATTGCCTTCCTTCTTGAGAAGCATCTGATCAAGGCTACATCTGCTGTGGAAGAAGAGAATGTCAAATGTAAGCCTGTAGGAGCAACTAATATGGCAAGGATGGGGATTAAGTATCTCAAGCCCCCTAAGCCTACTCGCTCACACTCACAAGCCAGTAGTGCTTCTGGGACTTCAGCCCCCTCTGCATCTGGAGCAGGGGATCAGGAAGTTGACTCACATGCTGGGCCAAGTCGTGTTGCAAGAGTGCCAGCCTCTGTTAGGGTCTTTGCCGAGGAAGTAAAGGAAGAGCTCCTCCTCAAATTGACGGAGTCCTTGGTGGGTCCTCTCCGTGCTGAATGTGAAGCTGGTTTCCAGCACCAAGGGGAGCGGATCCAGCGGCTCGAGGACAGAATAGGACAACTTGAGAATCACCTTACCAGGGTGGATGCAAAATTAGACCTCATCCTCCAGCACCTACAAATTCCCCAACCTTCATCACAAGGTAACTTGCCACCTCCTCCTCCGCCTAACACTCAACAACCTCAGCCTCCATCACAAAATGACCAACAAGCCCCACCATCACCCAACAATGACCAACAATCCCAACCTTCACCTACCCATGACCACCAAACCCAAGACTCACCTCACAACTCTCCACGCCTTTCCCCTAGAAACTTCTCATCCTCACCTTCATCATCCTCATCCTCGCCCATTCCCACACGACCAGGTGCCCCTACACGCTCTCCACTCCGCTTCTCCAACCCAACCCATCAAAGCCCTAGACCCATAGGATCTGAAACAGCCATTCACCCCCTCAGCCAACCATACGGCGAGTATCCCCGCCTTCAACCACTCTCCGATGACCATTTACCCTTTACCCCTGACTCCGCCAATTACAAAGCATACTCCTCCACTTATCCCTATACGGATCTCTTTGTCACCTCCAGTTGCTTCCC
The DNA here is from genome assembly GCA_029929735.1 of Mimosa pudica. Classification (NCBI taxonomy): domain Eukaryota; kingdom Viridiplantae; phylum Streptophyta; class Magnoliopsida; order Fabales; family Fabaceae; genus Mimosa; species Mimosa pudica. The sequence goes on along the minus strand of JAKELP010000021.1, from coordinate 29,458 downwards.
CGACTCTCCTCAAACTCCTGAACACCTATCCTCTCCCACATCCTCTACCTCTACCCTATCACCCTCCCCTCCCAAGAAATTTGGTCCTGAACCACCTTCATCCTCCTCCACATCCACTCCATCCCTGACACTCACCCCTGTTGATGATGACAAAAGGGGGAGAAATGTTATGTCCACTCTTCGTCTAAGCATGGCCACAAGGGATGTCCTCAGCCAGCCATCACTCAGGTTGTGAAGATTGTTCATTTTGCCCATACACAACCATATCCCATTGGGGTCCTTGCGTAGCCGCTCTCTTCTGCTCCATGAAACGGAGGGCCTCTCCTCTTATAAGGCTCTCTGAGGTTTCAGGTGAACCCGATTTAAAACCTGAGATTTAGTGGAACTCGGCCTGGGAGGTTGAGGACTGGACGTAGGTCAGGTAGACCGAACCAGTATAACTCTTGTGTTATTTTTATTTGAGCATTTATTTTTGAAGCACAATTCACCCCCCCTCTTGTGCATCCATTACTTTCATTTGGTATCAGAGCCAGGTCCTTCTAACTCGATTCCAACGAATCAGAAGGCAAAGATTCAGTAATGGACATAGACTATTCTCTACCAGATGTCTCCGTTCAACCCAACAAGCCCCCAGGCTTCGATGGGTACAACTACTCATTCTGGAAGTTCAGAATGGAGACTTATATCAAGTCAAGTGATATCAGACTCTGGGACGTAATAGAACGAGGGGATCAAACTCCGCTAGATGAGGATGGATTTGCAAAAGTGCGAGCCAGATACATTCCTGAGGACTATGCCCTAGTCCAAATGAACCATCGGGCCATGCACTACATCCAGTGTGCTCTCAGCCCCAAAGAGTATCACAGGATCAGCCACCACAAAAATGCAAAAGATATGTGGGAGGCTCTTGAGGCTGCACACTCTGGAACCAGGGGAGTAAAGGCGAGACGTATTGAAATGCTGGTGGAAGAATTTCACAAATTCGCTATGCTGAGTCCCACCGAGCCTATCAGAGATCTGGAGCTCAGGTTCACTCATCTCATCAACAATTTGGCCTCGCTGGGTAAGGATATCCCTGAGAGAGAGCAAGTGAGCAAGATTCTAAAGATCTTGAAGGGTGACTGGATCACCAAAGTAACTATTTTGCAAGAAGTGCAAGGAGAATCAACCAGCTCCATCACCGCTCTATTTGGCTCTCTTGCTGAATATGAACCTACCCTGCTGGCTATGAGAGCTCCTCAAACCTCATCCAAGAACAAGAACCTTGCTCTCGTTGCTCCCAGCAAGGAGATCAATGACAATGATGAGGATGATGAGGAGGAGATGGACGATGAGGAGATGGCTATGATGGTGAGGAAATTTAGGAAATTCTTCAGAAAGAAGGGAGGCTATCAGAGAGGTGATTCCAGCCAGAAGAAGGGATACAAGAAAGAGAAGGTCCCTGTGTGCTTTGAATGCAATAAACCTGGTCACTTCAAGGCTGAGTGTCCCAGCCTGCAGAGGTCAAAAGGCAAGGACAAAAGAAAGGCTCTTGTTTCCTCCATTTGGGTAAATAGCTCAGATGAGGAAGCAAGTGATGAAGAAGAAGTTGCCAACCTCTGCCTGGTAGCTAGAGAAGAGGATGAAGAAGCATCTTCAGATCTTGACCTCACCAACGAAGAACATGAGGTAACTCTTTCTGAACTACAAGAGGCTTACAATGAGGTTCATGAAGAATTCTCTAGACTATGTAAAGCCTATAAAGTGTTGAAAACCAAAAAGGAATCACTTGAGTCCAAGGTGGACTCACTAAGTGAGGAACTAGCGGAAGCTAGAAGACTTCCGTTAGTGGATGGCCAGGGCTCTTCCCAAGTAGAACCCAACGCCCCAACACCTGAGAGCTGCCCCAATTGCAGCAAAATCTCAGAGGAAAAGAACAAGCTGCAAAATGCCCTGGAGAAGTTTACCAATGGTTCAGAAATGCTAAACGTAATCTTAATGAACCAAAGGGCATATAGGGATAGAACTGGGTTGGGATATACCCCTAGAGTGAAAAAGTGGGTAGAACCAAAAGTAAAGCCTTACTTAAAGTTCTTCCATAAAGCCACCAGTCATAGCTCCTCACCCTTTAGCTTCTGTAATTACTGCAACAGGAAAGGACACTCCACGTCCACCTGTAATGCTAAGAAGCATGGAGCTAACAGCTCTTACAAGTGGGTTCCTAAAGGAACCAAGGCTACACAGGATCCTCCACCTGCAAAGGACACCAAGAAAGGACAAGGATCCCGAGCCTGGAATCATTCCATAGGAAGAACCCAAGAGCCTAGAGCCAGCACTAGGCCAGAGGCTCCAAATGTTCATAAGCCCAAGATTAAGCCTAATACTAGACCAAGGGCACTAAACACTAATGACAAAGGACCCAAGAGAGGTTGGGTACCTAAAGTTGCTTAATTATTTCAGGTGCGTCTCAAGGCATCCAAGAACAAAAAATGGTACATCGATAGCGGATGCTCGAGACATATGACTGGAGACAGAGACAAGTTCAAATCTCTGGTGATCAAAGATGGAGCCACAATGACCTTTGGAGGAAATCAACGTGGCAAGATCACTGGAGTTGGAGAAGTTGGACCAGTCAAAGATGTCTATCTAGTGGACGGTCTCTGTCACAACCTGCTGAGCGTGAGCCAGAGCACGGACAGAGGAAACTGGGTAATATTTGATTCAAATGAGTGCTTAATAGTTGATAAGCAGGATCTGAACATAGATAAGGCCAACTTAAAATGCAAGATTAAGGCAAATAGAAATGGGAATCTATATACCTTAGACTTATGTCAACAGCTAGAAGAAAAATGTTTAATATCTAGTGACGAGAATAGCTGGCTTTGGCATAAGAGGTTAGCTCATGTCAATTTTTCTCAATTGGATATGCTAATTAAAAATGAGCTAGCTATAGGTATTCCCTCTTTTAAAGTTAAGCATGATTTTATTTGTGAATCCTGCCAACGAGGGAAGCAAACAAAGTCCTCGTTTAAAACCAAGAAGAGAGTCTCCACCAGCAGGCCCTTGGAACTAATCCACATGGATTTGGTTGGGCCAGCGAGAGTAAAGAGCTTGGGTGGAAACCTATATGCTTTAGTGGTGGTGGATGACTATTCAAGGTTCACGTGGACTATGTTTCTTGCCTCTAAGCAAGATGCTTTTGATGCTTTTGTTGTCCTGGCTAAGAAAGTGCAGAATGAGAAGGAGCTCAAAATCACAGCCATAAGGACAGACCATGGAGGAAAGTTTGAGAACCATAGCTTCTCTGAGCTATGCGAGCAAAACGGCATTGAACATAACTTCTCAGCTCCGAGAACTCCTCAACAAAATGGAGTAGTCGAAAGGAAGAACAGGGTTCTGACAGAGATGGCTAGAAGCATGCTCAACGAGAAAGAAGTTTCTCAAGTGTTCTGGGCAGACGCTATGAGTACTGCTTGCTATATCTCCAACAGAGCCTATGTTCGCAAGGGCCTGGATAAGACTCCATACGAGCTATACAAAGGGAGGAAGCCCAACATCAGCCACCTCAGAATATTTGGATCAAAATGCTACGTGCATAATAATGGAAAGGTAAATTTGGGTAAGTTTGATCCAAAGGCTGATGTAGGTATATTCATAGGATATTCCCTTAGGAGTAAAGCATATGAGATATACAACATGAGAACCAAAACTGTAGAAGAATCCATGCATGTTGTATTTGATGAAACTCCTACATGGGGACAATCCACAGAAGATGATGAAGCACTTAATCTTCCAAAACTACCATCATCTTCCTCACCACCAAAAGAAACACCAACAAGCAATCCCAAAGAAGAAGGTGAACCCAGTGATGAACCTGGAGTGCAACCCATGCCTGAGGAGGCACAGTTGCCAATAGCTAGGAGACATCACAGGGATCACCCTCTTGATCAAGTGCTTGGTGATGTTTCTTCTGGTGTCAGAACTAGAAGACAAGTTCAAAATGAAGTTGAGTTTGGAGCATTCCTATCTCAAATCGAACCAACTTCAGTTGAACAAGCTCTTGAGGACTGCGACTGGATTATTGCCATGCAGGAAGAGCTAAATCAATTTGAGAGAAGTCAAGTGTGGGAACTAGTCCCAAGGCCGTCTCATCAATCCATAGTGGGGACCAAGTGGGTCTTCAAAAACAAACTGGATGAGACATGTTAAATCACCAGGAACAAATCCAGACTAGTAGCCAAAGGATACAACCAAGAAGAAGACATTGACTATGAAGAAACTTTTGCTCCAGTCGCTAGACTTGAAGCAATAAGGATTCTTCTAGCCTTTGCATCCATGAAAGGTTTTAGACTATATCAAATGGATGTAAAGAGTGCATTTCTTAATGGTTATATTAAAGAAGAGGTATATGTAGAACAACCTCCTGGCTTTGAGAACCATATACACCCCAAACATGTGTATAGATTAAAGAAAGCCTTATATGGGCTGAAACAAGCTCCTCGAGCTTGGTATGAGAGACTCAGCAGCTTTTTGCTGGGCAAGGGTTTCTCAAGAGGCAAATTAGATAATACACTGTTTATCCTTCACAAAGATAGAGATATGTTAATTGTCCAAATTTATGTTGATGATATTATATTTGGGGCAACTAACGAGAAGCTTTGTGAAGATTTCTCCAAGACTATGCAGGGTGAATTTGAGATGTCAATGATGGGAGAACTAACATTCTTCCTAGGCCTGCAAATCAAACAGAAAAGGAATGGAATCTTCATCTCCCAAACTAAGTACTGCAGAGAACTACTCAAAAAGTTTGGGATGGATGAATGCAAGGAGTATGACACCCCTATGAGCACCACTGCCGCACTCGACGCTGACGCAAAGGGTAAATCTGTCAGCCTGCCCATGTATAGGGGAATGATAGGTTCCCTCTTATACTTAACCGCGAGTAGGCCTGACATTCAATTTAGTGTAGGCATGTGTGCTAGGTTTCAAGCCAACCCCAAGGAGTCACACTTAACATGTGTTAAACGTATCCTAAGATACCTTGAGGGAACACAAGAACTTGGTCTTTGGTATCCCAGAGGTAACCAAGAGTTCTTGTGGGCATACTCTGACTCTGATCATGCAGGTTATAAGACAGATAGAAAGAGCACCAGTGGACAATGCGCCTTCCTTGGTGGTTGTCTGGTGTCTTGGGCTAGCAAAAAGCAAACCTGTGTGTCCCTGTCATCCACTGAGGCAGAATACATTGCTGCTGCAAGTTGTTGTGCGCAAGTGCTATGGCTGAAAAACCAGTTGAGAGATCTTGGCTTGGAGTTCCCTGAGGCACCCATCCTCTGCGACAACACAAGCACAATTAGCCTCGCCAAGAATCCAGTTCAGCACACAAGGACAAAGCACATTGACGTCAGACATCACTTCATCAGAGACCACGTTCAAAAGAAGGATGTCAAGGTGCAGTTTGTCCCCACACAACAACAGCTTGCTGACATCTTCACCAAGCCTCTGGGGGTTGACCAATTTACTTTCATTAGAGGTGATTTGGGAATGGTAAACCCAAATGAAGTTTAAATTCTATTCATTGTACTTGATTGTTTATCACTTACAACAATACTAACTTAGGCATCGGAGTGCCAATACATGTTTTTGCAGGTGATCAATGTTAAATCTTAAGAAAGTGCAACCGGAAGCAAAACCACTTCCGGATGATCACTCATTGACCCTGGACGATCAAGCCAAAAGAACGCCAGCACTAGTCCAAGAGACACGTCACTTGGGAAAACGTTTCAACTTCCCACAAGAGACGTTATGTCTTCTCTGGTAATATGAAGCCACACGTGTCATCAGGTGTGCCGTTCCAACTTAAATTGTCTACACTCCCCAATGTGTGAAAATACGAACAAACATGACCATTTTACCCTTAGTAACTGTATCTATAAATAGGACATCATTTTTCACTTTTACTTTTCACTTTTACTCACAAACCCTCTGCATACAAAACTCTTCATCTTCATTTGTGTTCTTCATTCTCTTCATACATTCTTTCGCATTTTACCACTAACCCACACAAAAATGGCCAGACCTCATGAAACAAACCCAGTTTTAAAGAAACCTTCCCCATCTAAGAAACACAAGTCAAAATCTGGGAAATCAAGTTATAAACATTCTGGAAAATCTGGGCATCGTGAAGAACATCGCAATGAACATCAAGAACACCATGAAGTTTCTGGGCAGAATACACCGGGGCAGGATGAAAATATTCAAGGTCAGCCTGAAACTTCTGGTAGAGTGGCAGAACAGTTAGTGGGTTCTAAGCAAGAGAAACTTGATAAGAAGAGGGAGTCCATCCCTAAGGAGGAGGCTGCGGCGATCAAATCTGCCGGAAATACATGGTAGAGATGTGATGGTACCAAAAGGGGGAGAGATGTGATCAAATCTGCCAACTACCAAGAATACTCCTCCACAGGCCCTCACCCTCTTTGATGATGCCAAAAGGGGGAGAGATGAGATGTGATGTCCACTCTGCGTATATGCACATGAACACAATGAACACAAGGGATGTCCTCAACCAAGAGAGAAGAATCCATTGACTCTTGAGGAATCCATTGAATCAGAGAGGCTCAGAAGGGAAAGAGATGAAGAAGAGCTTCAGCGGATAATTGACCAGAATGTTCATGAGGCCGAGCTAGGAAAATGAAGGTGGGGCAAAAGGAGAGGGAGAGGAAGAAGAAACAAAAACCCTGAACCCCCAGTCCAAACATTTTTTTTGGAAATGTTTCCTTTTTCATGCATACTTTCATATCTGCCTAATATATGCTCTTTACTTGTAAATGTTATTTGATTATATGTTCTGACTTGTAACTTATGCTTATCAATAATATTTGTCTAAGTTACTTGCTCTTAACTATTGCTTTTATTCTTCTGCTAATCCTTTCATATAAACTTAATCGATAAAACTAAGTTTGTCATCATCAAAAAGGGGGAGAATGTTAGAATCTTAAGTTTTGATGAAGACTAAAATATGAAAGAATAGGCCAAGTACTTAGAAAGCAATAGGTTAACATAGGATCCCAAGTAAGAGTGCAACCGGATGTGGATTTACTTCCGGATAGACTAGGACTTGCGCACGCGGATGAATGTTTCATCCCCCAGCGGCAGCGAGTAACTCACTAGGGAAATAACTTAGTCCATGAGCATTATTAGGTACACAACACCTTGAGACTAAGCTATGTTTCAACCGGAAGTGAAATTGCTTCCTGTTAGATTTAGACTGGCGCAGGCTGATAGAATAGAATAACCCCAAGCGTCAGTGAAAAGGCCACGTCAAGTAAAATTGCTTCCTGATAGATTTAGACTGGCACAGACTGATAGAGGTGATATAACCCTAAGCGTCAGTGAATCTGCCACGTCAAGTGAAATTGCTTCCTATTAAATTTAGACTGGCACAGACTGATAAAAGAGATATAACCCTAAGCGTCAGTGAGTTCATCACGTCAAGTAAAAGTGCTTCCGATAGCTTAGTGACTAGCGCTGACTGTTGGAATGAAATACACTGAGCGAGAGTAAGTGTTGGTGAGCTAGATCCTTCATCAAGTGAAATTACTTCCGGATGTAGAAGTGCTTCCGGATACACCTTAGACTTAGGGAACACCCACTGCATGTGACTATGTGATTATATTGCTAAACTAACGTTCAAGTGCAGCACACTAAGTAAGGTTGCTTCCGGATGAGAAGTAGCTTCCGCAAGCAATCAGAATGTCAGAACGTTCAGAGATGCAGTGTCAGAATGCTTATGTCAAAGCAGAGGTGTCAGGACTACTTTTCAGAAATAAAGCAAGTCAACCCTGCTATGCATTGATGAAGCATTTAATGGGCAAACGGTAACAAGGGAAAAACGGCAATATTCAAACGGCTAGCCCACCTACCAAGAGTTCAAAATGTTTGAAGACTATATAAGGGAGCTCAACTTCATTTATGAAGCAATCAATTATCTTTGAATATTCTTGAGAGAAGTTAGAGTGAGAAAACTAAGAACATCTTCAAGCATTCAAAGCTGCCCAGAAAAGCGAAGAGCATTTAACACATCGAGTGATTCTTTTCACCTACTTATTCTGTACTCCTTGTAGTTAAGTCTCTTCTTGTTATAAGAGCATTAATTGTACTTAAGTGTGTAACACCATCTGTTCTTTGAGAGAACTTAGTCAGAAATCCTTAAGTGTAAAGGTTAACCCCTTGCTTGGTGTGAGGGGGAGTTTGTTAGGTTACAAGTGAGCCTGAGTGAAACTTGTTGTAAGGTTGCAAGTGATCCCGTGAAAACTTGCGGTTGTAAGGTTTCAGGTGAACCCGATTTAAAACCTGAGATTTAGTGGAACTCGGCCTGGGAGGTTGAGGACTGGACGTAGGTCAGGTAGACCGAACCAGTATAACTCTTGTGTTATTTTTATTTGAGCATTTATTTTTGAAGCACAATTCACCCCCCCTCTTGTGCATCTATTACTTTCAGCTTTTAACTATAAAACGCGCAGATGGGCTTAAAATGAGTTATGGTGAGACAATTCACAAACTTTTTGTCTTTTTTGACCAAAAGTAGCACTTTCATGCGACTGTTGACATTGAAACGCAAAAAGCGAGATTAAAATACACAAAAACAAAACTTGTCCCGCTTTTAACCCTAAAACAGGCAAATGGGGCTTAAAACGAGTTATGGTGAAATATTCAACAAACTTTTGGTCTTTTTTGACCAAAAGTACTACTTTCTGGAGACTTTTGACAATAAAACGCGAAACCGAGATTAAAATGGTCATAAACAAAACTTCTGCCGCTTTTAACCATAAAACGCGCTGATGGGCCTTAAACGAGTTATGGTGATACATTCGAGAAACTTTTTGTCTTTTTTGACCAAAAGTACCACTTTCTTGAGATTCTTGACACTATAACGCAAAAATATCTTAAAATGCACAAAAATAAAACTTGTGCTGCTTTTAACCCTAAAACGCGCAAATGAGGTTAAAATGACTAATGGTGAAATATTCGACAAACTTTTGTTCTTTTTTGACCAAAAGTACCACTTTCTAGAGATTCTTGACATTAAAACACAAAAAGGAGATTAAATTGTCAAAAAAAAAAAACTTGTGCGCGCTTTTAACCGTAAAACGCGCATATGGGCTTAAAACGAGTTATGGTGAGACATTTGACAAACTTTTGGTTTTTCTTTTGTCCACAAGTTCCACTTTCTCGAGATTCTTACCACTAAAACGCAAAAACTAGATTAAAATGCACAAAAACAAAACTTGTGCCGCTTTTAACACTAAAACGCGCAAATGAGCTTAAAACGAGTTATGGTGAAATATTCGACAAACTTTTGGTCTTTTTTGAGTAAAAGTACCACTTTCTTGAGACTTTTGACACTACAACACAAAAACGAGATTAAAATGGTCATAAACAAAACTTGTGCCGCTTTTAACTATAAAACGCGCAGATGGGCTTAAAATGAGTTATGGTGAGACAATTCACAAACTTTTTGTCTTTTTTGACCAAAAGTAGCACTTTCATGCGACTGTTGACATTGAAACGCAAAAAGCGAGATTAAAATGCACAAAAACAAAACTTGTCCTGCTTTTAACCCTAAAACAGGCAAATGGGGCTTAAAACGAGTTATGGTGAAATATTCAACAAACTTTTGTTCTTTTTTGACCAAAAGTACCACTTTCTCGAGACTTTTGACAATAAAACCCGAAACCGAGATTAAAATGGTCATAAACAAAACTTCTGCCGCTTTTAACCATAAAACGCGCTGATGGGCCTTAAACGAGTTATGGTGATACATTCGAGAAACTTTTTGTCTTTTTGACCAAAAGTACCACTTTCTTGAGATTCTTGACACTATAACGCAAAAAATAGATTAAAATGCACAAAAATAAAACTTGTGCTGCTTTTAACCCTAAAACGCGCAAATGGGGTTAAATTGACTAATGGTGAAATATTCGACAAACTTTTGGGCTTTTTTGACCAAAAGTACCACTTTCTAGAGATTCTTGACATTAAAACACAAAAGGGAGATTAAAATTGTCAAAAAAAAAAAAAAACTTGCGCCGCTTTTAACCGTAAAACGCGCATATGGGCTTAAAACGAGTTATGGTGAGACATTTGACAAACTTTTGGTTTTTCTTTTGTCCAAAAGTTCCACTTTCTCGAGATTCTTACCACTAAAACAAAAAACTAGATTAAAATGCACAAAAACAAACTTGTGCCGCTTTTAACACTAAAACGCGCAAATGAGCTTAAAACGAGTTATGGTGAAATATTCGACAAACTTTTGGTCTTTTTTGAGTAAAAGTACCACTTTCTTGAGACTTTTGACACTAGAACACAAAAAACGAGATTAAAATGGTCATAAGCAAAACTTGTGCCGCTTTTAACTATAAAACGCGCAGATGAGCATAAAATGAGTTATGGTGAGACAATTCACAAACTTTTTGTCTTTTTTGACCAAAAGTAGCACTTTCATGCGACTGTTGACATTGAAACGCAAAAAGCGAGATTAAAATGCACAAAAACAAAACTTGTCCTGCTTTTAACCCTAAAACAGGCAAATGGGGCTTAAAACGAGTTATGGTGAAATATTCAACAAACTTTTGTTCTTTTTTGACCAAAAGTACCACTTTCTCGAGACTTTTGACAATAAAACGCGAAACCGAGATTAAAATGGTCATAAACAAAACTTCTGCCGCTTTTAACCATAAAACGCGCTGATGGGCCTTAAACGAGTTATGGTGATACATTCGAGAAACTTTTTGTCTTTTTTGACCAAAAGTACCACTTTCTTGAGATTCTTGACACTATAACGCAAAAATATCTTAAAATGCACAAAAATAAAACTTGTGCTGCTTTTAACCCTAAAACGCGCAAATGAGGTTAAAATGACTAATGGTGAAATATTCGACAAACTTTTGTTCTTTTTTGACCAAAAGTACCACTTTCTAGAGATTCTTGACATTAAAACACAAAAAGGAGATTAAAATTGTCAAAAAAAAAAAACTTGTGCCGCTTTTAACCGTAAAACGCGCATATGGGCTTAAAACGAGTTATGGTGAGACATTTGACAAACTTTTGGTTTTTCTTTTGTCCACAAGTTCCACTTTCTCGAGATTCTTACCACTAAAACGCAAAAACTAGATTAAAATGCACAAAAACAAAACTTGTGCCGCTTTTAACACTAAAACGCGCAAATGAGCTTAAAACGAGTTATGGTGAAATATTCGACAAACTTTTGGTCTTTTTTGAGTAAAAGTACCACTTTCTTGAGACTTTTGACACTACAACACAAAAACGAGATTAAAATGGTCATAAACAAAACTTGTGCCGCTTTTAACTATAAAACGCGCAGATGGGCTTAAAATGAGTTATGGTGAGACAATTCACAAACTTTTTGTCTTTTTTGACCAAAAGTAGCACTTTCATGCGACTGTTGACATTGAAACGCAAAAAGCGAGATTAAAATGCACAAAAACAAAACTTGTCCCGCTTTTAACCCTAAAACAGGCAAATGGGGCTTAAAACGAGTTATGGTGAAATATTCAACAAACTTTTGTTCTTTTTTGACCAAAAGTACCACTTTCTCGAGACTTTTGACAATAAAACGCGAAACCGAGATTAAAATGGTCATAAACAAAACTTCTGCCGCTTTTAACCATAAAACGCGCTGATGGGCCTTAAACGAGTTATGGTGATACATTCGAGAAACTTTTTGTCTTTTTTGACCAAAAGTACCACTTTCTTGAGATTCTTGACACTATAACGCAAAAATAGATTAAAATGCACAAAAATAAAACTTGTGCTGCTTTTAACCCTAAAACGCGCAAATGGGGTTAAATTGACTAATGGTGAAATATTCGACAAACTTTTGGGCTTTTTTTGACCAAAAGTACCACTTTCTAGAGATTCTTGACATTAAAACACAAAAGGGAGATTAAAATTGTCAAA